>CM057455.1:1704652500-1714652500 GCA_016271365.2 Neoceratodus forsteri
AAAATAATACAAACTTTAAGTAGTAGTCAGTTGTAACTTTTTATTTCTGAAGTTTTTTTTTTTCCTTTTGCTCTTCGGAAAGTCTTCTATGTGATAATATTGTGATGGATGTGTGGAACAGCTCTTAGCTTGGCAGCTGACATGTCTAGCTCTACTGCCTTACACTGCATCATCGGCATTATGAGCTCACTGACTGTGACATCACAGATGACTGACCTGGCAGTCATTCACTTGCTGTTCCTAAATAGCAGTGATGTCACAGTCAGTAAGGTCACAATTCGGATGATGTAGTGTGGGGTAGTAGAGCAGGATATGTCAGCTGACAGGCTAAGCTTTGTTCCACACATCACACCAACTGACATCAGGTAAACAATCTTCTAATTAAACAAAGGGAAAGGAAAAAGTACATCAGATATAAAAGGTAATGGTTGGCTGCTTTTAAAATCAAATATTAGTTTTAGGCAGTACACTAGCTCTTTAAAATTCAAAAATCTGGCTTTAACATAGAAGTTTGCATTCAACCCTAACTATACTGGCGCTACCACATATATATGTGTAAGTGTGTGTGTGTATGTATGTATATATATATATATATATATATATATATATATAGTAGCTGTTCAGTGGTCTGACTCAAAATATGCAATTTATCTTCATGAGTGAGGGGGTGTTACCATAACTCAGGAGTTGTGAAGCCAAGAGCAGGTTATGAAAATCCTGCCCCCACACAACTGATGACGAGCTGTGTATTTTGAGTCAGACCATTGCATATTTGATTTATACAACATCAATTTACTAGTTATACGGTTTAAATGTGCTCTATGTATGAAGAAATAACTGTTTCTGTTTGATTTCAACTGCTGGCTTCAGTGCTGCACTTGGCTATTGTGATGTCATCAGCTTTACGAAAGCTGCATTCTGATTGGTTCAGCATGATTGTGCAAAACAGTACCTCGGAGGTCCGGCACCTGCTGAAGGCTGAAGTGCACATAGCTACTTCACACAGTACATAGTTCATAGAGCAGTACTTGAGTCAGGAATCCTTGAAATCCTTTTAAAATTAAATACTTTCTTTTTGGTTCACAAATCCATGTCCAAGTAAAAAACACTCAAAGTGCAGAGCGCAAGTGCAGAGTAACAACTCTCCCTCAGAACAACATGGAGGATCACTAGGTCACCTGACACATTTTGCACGTCATGTGCTTTCTCAAAGGTTACCATAGTGTTTAAATACATACAACATTTAAAGAGACAATAACAATTAATGCAACAAGTTCATCAGGGCTCAACAAGTTAAAAAATTCATAGCATGACAATTTTAATTAAAACCTGTGCTCTGCATCATACCAAGAAGCAGTATATGGGCACTAGGTAGACAAACTTAAGAATATAGCAATACATACAAATTAAGAAGATTGCACAAAGTTTTAATTTTAAAACTCAAACAGCCATCCAATTTGAAAATGCCGGTGCAAATCTAGAAAAGAAAAGACAGAAGCAATAGTTAGAAACAATATAAAGAATTAAACAGAACATTACTACATCACATTTTCTTTTTAAGAAATTGTCTGATTTCAGTTCTGTCATTGAGTCCTGGGAAATCCATAACCCTTAAAGAGTAAATCCAGTACTGTTCCCTTCTTGATAAAAGATTATAACCCTCCCCCCCCCCACATGACAGAATCGTTTTTTCTAGACCTGTAAATATAAAATCATGTTCTGTCTTTTTCTGGCCCTCAGCACATGTGCAGCCAAAACATTTGTCATGTCACCATTCTCTGTCGCCCTCATGTGCTCACCAATTCTTACTTTAAATGCTATTTTTTGTTTTTCCGATATAGTAACAACCACACCTGAATTCTGCTGTGTAAACCAGACCACATGTATTACAGGTCACGAATCCTCTCACTGGTGTATCTCTTCCAGTGACATCATTTTTAAATGCTCTGGTATTCTTTACTCTGTCGCAATATTTGCAGTTGTCACATTTATTACTGCTGTTTTCTCTCTGTGGTAACCACATACGGGACTTGGCCTCTGTCGGCTGTACAGAATGTATGATATAGTCTTTTATGCTTTTACCCCTATGAAAGACACATTTTGGTCCTACATCCTCCAAATTACATAATCCAGGGTCTTGTTGGACTAAATGCCAATGTTTCTTAACAATATATGTTATTTTCTGTGATTGGGAATAAAAAGTGCTAACAAATGTTAGTTATGGGTCAGTGCTGACCTCCCTGACCTTCTCCCTTAACAATGTCTCCCTGGGTATATTGTCAACAACCTCTTTGCCATCTTGTATTAGTTTCCCATTGTACCCCCTTTCTTCTAATCTAGCTATTAATTAATCTGCCCTTTTCTTGTATCAGGTCTCTGTGCCACAGTTTCTTTTTGTACGTACAAATTGGCCCTTAGGTGTGACTCTGATCACATGTGCAGGGTGATTACTGCTAGCTAAGAACAATGTATTTCAATCTGTGCTTTCCTTAAAGAGATCAGTGACCATTCCACCTTTGTCATCTTTCATGATAGTAAGATCTAAAAGGCTAATTAGTTTATGACTAAATGTCACACTAAATCTTAAATTTGGATTGCTGTCTTTCAAATATTTGACAAAGGCAAATAACTCATCTTCTGGTCCCTTCCATATTAGAAGTGCATCATCGATAAACCTCCTCCATGAGTAAATCTTGTGGAGGAATGGATTATTCTCATCCCTAAAGACATCATGCTCTCATTTGCCATGTACAAATTTGCGTGTCTTGGCAGCAAAACTACTTTTCCCATGGCTGTCCCTTTTTGCAAAAAGAAATGTTTTTTATAAAAAAATTATTACTATGTAACACAAATTCAGCCAATTGTAATATGACCTCAGCTGGGGTCCAACACAGTCCGTTTGTCCAAATAGAATTTAAGGCTTCATCAACAGAAAATTCTTTTTTCACTCATAGGGTTACTGATCCCTGGAACAGACTACCTGAAGATGTTATAATCAGTAAATCAAAACTAGAATTTAAACATACGCCTATTATAAAAGGCTTGAATATTAGTTATTATGATTAAGAATACAGGTGCGTATTTCACCCTATGTAAATGTTTTCTCATTTTGAAAATTTAATAAACTTGAATTTCAAAAAAAAAAAAGAATACAGGTGCAGCTGTGGGCGCATAGCCCCCTAGCACTTTATTGACCTTAGTATGAACCATAGTATGAAATACTTGAAGGGTCTCAATCATACCCCCCTTCTCTCTCTCTCTCTCTCTCTCTCTCTCTTTCTCTCCCTCCACTCCTCCAGTGAGTACATGCTTGGTGCTTCCAGTCTCTCCTCATATGTCCTACTATGCTGGCCCATAAACATCTTTATTGCTCTCCTCTGGACCAACTCTGGTAGATTTTTACCCTTCTTTATTATAGGCACCAATACTGCATGCTATACTCCAGGTGAGGTCTCACAATCCACTTAGACAGGTAGTATTACCTCCTCCTGTCTACTACTGACCCCCTTAGCGACAGAGCCCAACATTTTACTTGTTTTTGCTGCTGCCTTTCTACATTACATGGAATGTTTCAGGTCACTAGTGATCATCACCCCCAGGTCCTTTTCCTCCTTGGATGCAGATATCCAGACTCCACCCAGAGTGTACTCTGTTCTTGTGTTCCTGGCTCCAGTGTGCATAACCTTACATTTATTCACAGTCAAGCCAATGTCCAGATCCCAGACCACCTCTCTGATCCTTCCAGATTTTCCTTTAGGTCCTGTAGCCCTTCTGCTCTGTCCACCATCCCACAGAGTTTGGTGTCATCTACAAATAAGCAAATGTTGCTCTTAATGCCTTCCCCATTGTCATTAATGGAAACATTAAAAAACACCAATCTGAGCACCAATCCCTATGGGACTCCAGTGGTGACCTCTCTAGTGCTTGAGAGTGCACCCCACCACCATGCTCTGGATCATCCCCCCAGACAGTTTGGAACCCACCTGATCAATTTCTTACCTACCCCAGATCTGTCAGCTTCCTGATAAACCTCTTGTGGGGCGCAGAATCAAATGTCTTGCTGAAATCCAGGTACAGTATAGGATGTCCATAGCTTGGCTTCTATATACTATTTTAGTCACCCAGTCAAAAAACTCTATCAGATTCTTTGACATGATCTCACTTCCATAGGTCTGTGCTGCTGCTCATCCAAGAGGTCATTCTCCATGTACCCTACTAACTTTTCCTTAATTATGGCCTCTAAGACTTTGCACATTATTGAGGTCAAACTGACTGGATTGTAAATCTGCCGGCTCCCTCAGCATCCTTGGATGTACACCATCTGGGCCAGGAGATTTATCCACCTTCATAGCTAGCAACCCCTTCCTCACCCTATCCACCTCAGTGAAATTATATGTACTCCCTTCCCCCTCCCCACTTCCATCTTGCAGTATCAATCTGTCTCTTTCCCTTGTGAAGACCAAACAGAAGTACTCATTCATTACCTCTGCTATGTCCCCAATTCTTTCAACCCACTATTCCCTCTTTCTGACCCTAACAATCCCATCCTTTTGTCTCTCTTCTCTCTAATATAATGAAGAAAAACATTTTCCCCTTTTTATTTCTTTCTGCTGTCTGTAGCTACTTTTGGACTTTCATCCACCGGACTACCGTGCCTGCTACACTAGCCTTTATCAGGTAGTCCTCCCTATCTTCATCCCGCTGGGTCCCTCTGAACTTCTTATAGGCAGCCCTCTTTTTCCTAACTTCTTGGTGACCTCCAAGCTAAACCAAATGGGTGCCTTGGCCCTCAAGTTTTTCCCTTTGAGCCTAATGTACTCCTCTGTACCTGCCATTACTCCCTCCTCTATGATGGTCTACTTTTGGTCCACCTCCATTTCCATCCTTATACCTTCCAGGTGACCCCCTTAAAAACTTGCTCATCCTCCTGAAGTGCACCATTCTAAAATTAAGGATTTTAGTTTCAGTGGCAGCCTTTTTCTTACCCAAATCCAGCCAGAACCACACAGTGTGATGGTCACTCCCACCCAGGGGCTCCTTGACCTTGATGTCCTGGACATGGTTGTGTTTATCAAAACCAGATCAAGGATCATCCCCTTCCTGGCAAATTCCATGATGCACCATGTTAGGAATCTACCTTGCACCACATCTAATAACATCTGACTCCTAGCGCATGTCAAGGTTGGGATCCCTTAGTCCACCATGGGCTTGTTACAGTTCCTCATAATGACCACCTAACTCTTCTCTGAAGGTGTTCCTATTGCTGCATTCAGTTTCCTGTCTCTTTCCTCTTCATGGCTAGGTGGTCAGTATATTGCCCCTAGTCTCACTTTCCTCCATTTATTAGATAGTAATTGAATCCACATAATGTCTGCCTTCCACCTTCCAATTCCTCCCACGTACAAGGAATACTTTCCCTTATGTAAACTGCCACTCCCTCCCTTTCCCCACTCCCCTGTCCCTCCTTTATAGCTTGTACCCCTAGACAGACAGGTCAGGTGTGGTCCATATCTCTGTGACTGTGGCTATGTCCATTCGTCTCTCAATTATCGATGCCTGAAGGTTGTCCATCTTGTTACTGAGACATCTTGTGTTCAGGGACACCACCACCTTCCACGTGGACTCTGATCCTCACCCTCTCCCAGCCTTTTGCTGTCCCTTCTTCTCCACTTTGCCTGTAACCCCCCTCCTCCTCTATTGCCCCTCCCTCCTCTCCACCCCTTGCCACTAACTAGAATGTTCTAGTCCCTGGCCTCCGGTACGTAACCTTCATTATTTTCACCCTGGCTCTTCTTGTTTTTGCATACCTCCCCCTACCCTACCACTGGTTCCCTACCTTAACCTTTCCCTCTATGACAAAGGGCTGTCTGGCACACTGAGTTCCCAGCACAGAATCCCGCCCCCCCCCTTCCCTACTCCTCATGTTCTACCTAATCCTTTTGCCTGGTACTATGCCTCCTCTCACAATAACCTTCCCAATAATGACTTACCATTGCTCTAACTGATACTTAACTACCTGTTTGATTGTATCTTATCAAAGGGCCCTAATCACCTGTCTATCAGACTGTTAATGTTATGAGTTATGATTTACCTACTGTATGTTGTTGACTACTTGTTTTAGTAATCCTTAATCCAATTCTTAATATATTTTCTCCCTCCTGACGTGGAACCTTTGTAAATGAGCTATAGCTCAAAGGTTGTAATCTGAGACTTGAATAAATAAATAAATAAAACTAACTCCGTTTGCCTCGTGTGGGGGGGAGGTCTGCTGAGTTCCTCCTCCCAGAGACTCAGAGCCTGGAGAACCACTCTGCTTTCCCCATCCAGCAGTTTAAATTAAGGTCTTTAATTATATATCCTACAAGCCTGCTTTTGAGGGCTCTCGATGCCCCACGACTGACTTGCAGTGTGTCTGGTACATAAACTGACTTATCTGTCCAGGTCCTCCCCCCCCCCCGTCACCAACACAGCTGAACCTTTCCTCCTTCCACCAATCTTTCAACCATTCATTGAACTCCTCTTCTCTTGTTTCCTGACCATACTGGATCTCAGTACTGGCAACATCTGTAAGAATGACACTGATCTGACTACCTCCCTACAGATATTCCCCACCCCCTGAAACTTTCTTGTACCACTTTCCCCTCCTTCCTGGCAAGGTCATCTGTACCAAGTTGTATAAGTAGGCATGGTCCCCTCAGATCCCATTCAGCAATTCCTTAATCTCTTGGCCCATCCATTTCACCATCATTTCTGGCATGCAAATCACCTTGTTCCCTATATTTGGGACCTGCTTCCTTCCTTCCCCAAATAATAACCTTAATTATGGAGTCTCCCAGGAATACCACCCCACTACTCCCTCCCAGCTTCCTGCCTTCTTCTTTTCTCTCTCTCTCTAGCTACTTCACTAGTACTTCCCCTCTTATCTGTTCCCCCTCCTGTTTCCTGTCAATCAATCCCCATTTCCCCCTGCACCTGTAAGAGTTAGTCCTCCACAGCTCCATCTACCTTTTTGCTCATCTTCCCTCTCCCCTCCCTGACTACTCCCTTTGTGCCAGTGTGTACCACCCTCTCTCCCTAGCTCCCTTCTTGCTGCACCTGACACGCTCTTTCCCTCCTTACCAACTCCGTTCTCCTCATAATGTACTCCCCTGTGACCAGTTTTGCTATGCATTGTATCACACCCCATCCCTTGTCCTACTCCCCTTGTTCCTAACTTCTGTAACAGACCACTGCCCTCCTTTACTATGCCCCCTTCCCCAATTCCATTCAGTGAGTGACTCTGTTCCTTACAGGTACCCACATGGGTGCTCCCATTCCAGTCCTGTCTCCCACCATACATCCCCTTCCACTCATTACTTTTCATCCCCCCCACCTTGGGTCCTCTCTCCTTCTCTTGTAGGGGCACCCATGGAAATTGGTTCTCCCATACACCCCTCTCCTGCTTGCTAACCTCATTCCTCTGGGCTCCTCTCACCAGCCTTCCTACCTATCCTGGACCACCTGCATTCCATGCTAGTCCCCCTGACCTGAACCTCCTGTGTTCAATGCCAGCCTCCCCAGGTCCCATCTGAGCTGCCTTACTTTAGCCCTTAGGAAATTCAGACACCTGCACACTGGGCTCTCCCCAAGCTCTCACAATGTCCCTAGGAACAGTGCCCCCCTGCAACCTCTGCAGCTCATCACTCCTTCCCCCTACCCTGTTGTCAGTACTTGATTTATTTTACCCCTCCACTTCCCAATCTCTGACACTCTCTCCCGCCTTTAGATTGTACTCCCTCATTCAAGTATCTGGGGGTAATCCTAGACTCATCACTTAATGACCACATTGCTTCTCTGATTCACCACATTAACCAGAAACTGGGGATCTGCTACCGCCTAACAGATAATCTCATGCCAGAAGCTCGCCTTGCTGTAGCCTGTGGCAACCTCCTCCCTTCCCCCTTTATGGGTGTCCAGTGTACTCCCTTACCTCCACTGCCAACCAGCACTGGCTGGATACAACCTACAACCATATTTGCCACATTGCCATTTGTGCCCCTCACTCTGTACACCACTGCTCTTTCCACCAGTCCCTAAACTGACTTCCTCCTCAAGCCCAATGCTCCTACCTGCTGGCCTGGACTGTCAGGATGCCATCCATAGTCCCTCTTACTCCATTCTATCTCTTCTGATCCAGCCCAGGACTTACAGCCACAATTTTCACCAGTTGCCCCACCTCCAACTCGTCCATCCAAACATAAACACCAGGATGGGCCTAAGATCCTTCTCTGCTGCTGGACCTGCTCTATGGAATGACCTCCCTCACTTCATTCCTTCGACCCACCTCTAAATCTAAATATCCAACTAAGAACCCAATTCCAGTTCTCCTCTACCTGCAACTGTCTTCAGGCCACTAGCACTGCTATGCCTCCTATGTAGCCCTCCCTTGCCTCCCCCCATGCTAATTGCCTTTTTCTCCCACCTTGAAACTGGCTCACTGGCCGCCATCTTATCCTGATACCAGCTGTGTTCTACCTGTTAACTAATTTTTTGTACTCTGCATATTATTTGATGCTGCTGGCCCCGCCAATGTATTTCAGACCTATTGTTAGAGGATGATGCTACCTAAGCACGGTATATATGTATTTTTATATATATTTTAATATGTGCACCTTGATGGTTGTATCTAGCACTGTTACCTGTATGATGATTTCCTCACCACTGTATGTTAGCTTGACTAGCACAAGATTCTAGTTATTGTTTATGTATCCTCACCGCTGTTCATTCTCATTGTACCTTTCATTGTTTGCACCAGTTTCTGGCCTGAGCTGTGCCTGAAAAAGGTCCTTAGACCAGTGCACTATCCCGATTAACAAATGAATGAATACATAAATATTTAACTAAACGAGGGTAGCTGTTAAAGCTGCATCTCCTATTCATTTATTTTATTGTAATCTTGGATTAACACCTTTTGAGAACAAGCTCATTACATATGTTTCACGTCAGAGATGAGACAAACTGTTAAAACAAAAATATTACTGGGTTTCAATAAAAACAGATTTAAAGGAAAACTACACCCTCATATCATTTAAATGTAATCTGATTCCATGTCAACAGGCAACTCCTTTCCTGTAGCTGTTAGGGCTGTATGTGTTAGCCTTAGTTTGTTTTCACTGCTCATGGTAGCCCATGTGATTGCCCTTGGGGTCTCCATTTCATGGTTGTTGAAATCTCATTGTCCATGAGAACTGCATCAGCGCGTATGAGAACATGATGTCAGGTCAACCTTTTATATCATGCATCTCTATGTTGAAAGAACAAATACCCTGCAAAAGCTCTCTGGAAACTCATAAACTGAATGACGTTTAAAGGGGAAAAACCTACATTATAACTCAGATAGTTTGCAAAGTTCACTTAAGGTAAATGTGGTATTTCATACCTTCTTGTAGCTTGTTTTCTTTGAAGACTAATGAAGCAGACAGGCATACTGGGGAGTTTAAATGGTGATTACGCATCATGTTCTCATATGCTAAATCAGCTCTCAGGAACAATGAGATTTCAACAACCACAAAATGGAGTCTCCCAGGGCAGTAACGGGGGCCTAGTATGAACTGTGAAAACTGACTAATGCAGTTGCATACATCTTCAACAGCTACATGAAGAGTTGTCTGTTGACATGGAAACAAATAATATTTAGAAGATATGAGGGTGTAGTTTTCCTTTAACAAGTTTAGACTTTAGCAAAACAATTAAACTTAGGCATTACAAATAGCATTGTGTATAAATCAGTAGTGTACAATGTGATCCTTCTTTTATACCAAGGGCAGAGACCATCAAGATGATCCGAAGTAAGGAATTACGAGGCATGGGAGAAAATTATCAATCCAGAGGGTGTTGTTAGGTGAAAATAAGAGTAGAGAAGAAATAACAAGATTAAGGTTTGGGTGCGGTCGGCAGAGGGAGAGAGAAGGATGGTGAGGGTGGGGAAGGAGGGGATGTCTCTAGTAGACATAATCCTTGTCATTTTTTAACCTGGCCCCCTTGTAGCAGAAAGTAGCAGGTGGTGGCTGTAAAGCTGCTCCCCTATCCAGTACTCCCTTTCCCTAACTAGGGTCTTACTATAATCCCTCAGTCATCTTTAGATGGGGATGTCTCTACCCTTTATGCCCTTAGCCCCACCTAGTTCTAGTATGCAATTCAAAAATAAGTTTACCTTAGACAGGGACCTACTGCATTCCCTTGTCTGTACATCACGAATACACTCATTCTAGTTAGGGGCCTGATGCACTCTCTAGCACTCTTTTTACCTGTTGGTTGCCTATGAGTTGCTCTTCCTAGCAAACTCCTTACCCCTTATATGTTTACATGTGGACCCTAGATAGGGACCAACTTCACCCCTCCAGCGCCCCTAGCCTAAACACACAGCCCTTCTTACCTTTCCCAGTCCTCTTCTGGTCAGCGTGGCCAGTAGCCTGCAGTCCTCCATGGGGAAACATTGCTGATACCTCAGACACTATGCAGATAAAATACCTCACTCCTACTTCATGGCACTCATGCTTCGGGATCACTCGTATGAGAGATCACTTGGACCTCTGGGAGATATATGTATATCTATATATATATATATGTACTATATATATATATATATATATATATATATTTATACAATGTATGTTTTGGGATAAATGTTTGTATAAAACATGATATCTCAACTAGGCAGTGAAGATAACACTGATATCTCCACATTCCTATACGTCATACAAATATCTTCACACTCCTATCGTCATACATAAGCCCATCAAAACAATGCTAGCACCTGCACGCTCCTCAGTACACACTCTGAACACTTTCACTTTCAGATCCGCTCATCTTGGCTAGAGTCCCACCAAAGTACATTCTCCGACACAAAAAATGATTTCTCCATCAAAATACAAACATTAAACCAATTCTTCAATAATTCTAATCCCACACTAGAAAACAATTTTATTTAACAGCTCCATAACGATGCAGAACTCATCTCGGCTAATGTTACGGAAAACCGAACATGTCGCAAAACTCTGCTTCTCCAAATTACAGAACTAAACATTACCGTTGAATTCCTCATTTCTTGTTGCCAGCTTTCACAAAAGTCAGTAAATAACCACTAAACTATCCACCAATAACAACTGCATCACTTTTCATACACACACGTACTTTGCGCTTCCAGGTACAATTATGACTCTCACAAGCAGCATCTATTCTGCAACTACGTCACCACACTGTAATCAAATTACATGCAACATTCCTCTATGATCCAGTCTCGCATTTCCATGCTAACATCTTAACACTAACACATTCTCATTAGTAAGGCTGTCATCTGGCATTACGTCCTCACTATTTTACGGTTTCATACTGGTACTGAATTTCTTCGTTTCCAAGCCACTCTCGCACCACTCACTGGTCTGTATGCCTGCCACTTGCACTAATTTTATTCACGGCACTTCTGTCAGACATAGATACATGATGCTGCCACATATTCTCTGTATTTTATCGCTCGCTTTATTCACTACGACAATAAAATCACTTCTCTGCTGCAAGTGCATGCTACTAAAATGTAATGCATTCATCATTCTGCACTGCAGCTTCCACTTCGTACAACATGAATCATTTATACCTCTGCTCCCTATTTACATCCTTTCCATTTGCAACACCCTTTTTCAAAAATGTCACGCTGCTTTTCCATTGCACATAATTGCCTGTTTACGTGTGCACATTACCGTACTTCATTTGCAAGGATGGCTCCTACTACTCACTCCTTCTGTGCAAGTTCCATTCCATTTTGGACTGTTTCAGCAGCTGGAAACGTAAATAGCAGCTCCTACTCACCTCCTCTTTTTATTCCTTTATAAAACCTTTTCTCCTTTTCATACAGTTATGTTCTTCAGTCACTACCAGCATGCCACGCAACCACTCGGAGCCGTTACTAATACTGACAATGCTTGCAGTAACTGCGCTACACAAACTACACTCAATTACACCACGGATGCTACATGCCATCACAGCGAGCCACCACTTCTGCAACACCATGGCAACCAAAACCTTCACACCTGTGCCACTCACCACAAACGCACGAGGCAAACAGAGCAGCCTGACACCTATTCCTTCACAAACAGTGTCTCTTCTACAAAACTGCTTCACTACAAATAATACTATCGGCAGTTTGCGACGGCCAATTAATTAAAACTGTAAGACAAACCGAACATAGAAACGAACATAGAAACGATATAAAAAAAAAAGAACCATGAACGTTTCGTTTGAAATCCAGCCCAACACCATACCTTTTATACAGAGTCAAACAGAAGAAACAACTTCTTCAGAGAAAACTGACCACAGCAAAATGTTCACAGAACTTGAAGACCATGAAAGCAAGCCATCAACCTCAGCCACAACAGATAAGTCACACCATTGCCTAACCATAGATGACTCAGTACTGCATTTTATTAAAGACCAAGAAAATAAAACACCTCTCGAAAAACACACTATGATGTTTTATCCATACAAAAGCATTTTGTTGAAACTTATTCAGACAGAAACTTAGAAAACATAGACCCAGTCACATTAAATAACTATTTATCACAGTTTTCATGAATGCCAAGAAAAAAAATGGAGAGCCATATGAGCCAATAAGCCTCCGAGCACTATATCAGAGCATAGAAAGGTACCTTAAAAGCAAAAATTACAGTCACTCCATATCAAATGACAAAGAATTTGAGATAACTAGACAAACATTGGCAGCAAAACAAAAGCATTTAAAATCTCAAGGTAAAGGAAGTAAACCAAATGCATCCGATGAACTGACAGATGCCATGATTGACAAACTGTATTCACAGAAACAGCTAGGTCCTCATTCTGCAGCATCATTAATTAACACACTATGGCTCATATGCTGCACATTTTTTGGCATAAGAGGATCCACTGAAATTAGACAATTAAAATGGGGAGATGTAACCAAAAATGTAGATGACAATGGAATACATTATATACAGTACTCCACTGAACGGCAAACAAAAACCCGCTCAGGACTCAACATAAGAGACACCAGAAAAATAAAACCTAGGGCATATGAAAACAAAGACAATCCCACCAGATGCCCTGTCACTACATATACCATATATGCCAGCCAACGTCCAGACTGCTGCATGAAACCTGAAGACCCATTTTTCTTAGCAGTGAACAGCAACACTGAACTGTACACTGGATTAGGAGAGCAGTCAAGTGGTTTAAAAACCAACCGATTGGAATTAATAAAATAGGTACCATACTTAAAACAATGATAGCAAATGCAAGCATAACTACAGACCAAAAACTAACAAATCATAGTGCACGCAAGCATCTCGTACAAAAGCTAAATGACAGTGGAATCCAACCCACTGAAATAATGCAAGTTACAGGACACAAATGTGTACGAAGCATTAATGACTACTCCCATATTAATGAAAACCAACAAAAACAAATTTCAGATCTACTAAGTGGAGCTAATACAGACACTGCTCAAAAACAAGACCAGCATGAACATCTACAAATGACGCAACACTCATCCAATGTACGAAATGCATGGGACGGATACTTCTTTCAACCAGCTTTTCATGCAACAAATATCAACTTTCACTTTCATTATGGTACAATTTCCTTTATATACTCTAATCTACTCGTAACACACACACATATACACCCACAAAGCATTTAACACAAACTTAATACACACAGCCAAAAACAACTACCACAAACAGCATGCCACACTACCAATCATAAACTCACATATCACACTCACAAGAACACTTAAACACTATAACAATATACAAACAACAATTTAACTGCTTTTCTCTCCTACACCCCAACAGAGACAATCAACAAGCACACCATCAAAAGACGCCTACAAGTCCTATCAAGCGACTCAGACTCAGACTAGGTCAGTATATAAATATCATACCGATATTCACCTAACTACAAATTGTATACTTTATATAGAAAAGTTGATAAACACAAAGGCATATTGTCCAGCAATGTACTTTATCTGCAAAACATGCAAGCATGTAAAATACAAATTATTAAAATATGTATTCCCTAAAACACCACATGTAATCATACAAATGCAAATATAACAATTATACAAGAGTTTTCACAATAACAACCATAGATAAAGTACAATGTTGCACAACAAATAAACACTGCATCAAATACAATACTATTAATATGACAACAGTAACAATTTATTTTCTTTGTTTCTTTCTCAGGAATGAAGGCCCACTCCAGAAGATGTGAAACACCAGAAGACCACAAGAAGCAGAAACATACAGCAGCAAACAAAGAACAAACAAGTACAACTAAATGCACAAATGGACTCAAATAACAACTAGAAGAAGACAACACAGACGCTCTACCTATTATATATTCAACATATGCTAAACAGACTTACAGCCCTTGGATAATCAGCAATGGAACACTACTCTAACTGAAAAGGACTAACATGAAAGACAATACTTAAATACTGTACTTACAAATGTAAAATTTCACTAGTTAACAAACACTACAGTATTTCTTGTTTCACAGTTCTATTCACGACATTTTTTCAGGGTTACAAAAAAGTTATGCAATATTCAATGTTTCCATAAAAAACACTTTCAAAATAAAACATTTCTTTTTAAAATACTAGTTTTATGCAGTTTACATGCTCTTGGTCATGAAACTGTTAAAATATTACAATTATTATTAACACTCTTTCATGTATGTATCAACTTTATGCAATAAATAACACTTTTTTGCAAAACAAAAATATGGTCTTCTACTTTTCTTTACATTACACTGACTACTATTACTGTTACGCTTTAATTACTAAACTATTAATAATCCCAAAACATACAGAGTATAAACCGAATATGACATGGCCTGACTGAAGATATCATATTTATCTTTACTCGAGGCCAATGAAATCATGATATCTTCAGTCAGGCCATGTCATATCCCCTATATATATATACAGTATATGCATATGGCCACACTATTGGCTGCCTTGTAATATGTAAGTAATGGCATCTGCAGCATCTCTCCTTCACCCTCCCTGTCATGGCTTCCTCCCTCCTCCTATTCCCACACACAAGCCCCACAGTAATAAAGAAGAAGCACAATTTACATCAGTATTTCCACTCAATAATCCACTAAACAAAACTCTTCCCTGTTTGAGGAATAGTCCATCTTCTCCACTCAGCAGAAGCTGGACTGAGGTCAGACTGCTGGAATGGACCCTATTAGTTCACAAAAACTACAGATGCCCTATTGGCTGGCTTCTAGCATGTGAGTAATGGTGGCTGCCACTTCCCTCCCCCTCATGGCTTCCTCCCTCTTTCCATTCCCACACACAATCCCCATGGTAATAAAGAACATGATTTACAGCAGCATTTCCCATCAATAAATCCTATCATTCAAATAATCCTGTTCATCATGCAACAGTTTCCTATTCTTCTTGTCTTTAATTTCTTGTTCGAACTTGATTCTCCTTGCAGTCAGATTTTTATCTAGCTCCTTAATTAGATCAATATCCTGAAACATGGACAATTCAGTATGTAATACGTTTCCCAATGTACCTTTATTTTATATTTATCTTCTGCTATCATGATTTTTATCAACTTAGCAGAGTTAATTTTCATATTTTCTTCCTATTATGATATAAACTGTCCAAGCCAAAGTGAGTAATTCAACTACTCTTAACCCATGCAGTACCCACCCTTTTGCAAAATGTTTTCTTAACAACCATATCATGTAATGGAGTGAGATCTCTTTATTAACTGCTTTCTCCAATTTAAAAAAGGTTGATCTTATGTTACCTTATAAAATGCAAAGAAAATTTCCATGATTATGATTCGATAAGAGTCACATTTATCTGCGCTCTTATTCAGCCATAACCTGCCAATCGGTCCTACTTAGACTGACAATGATGCTTCACAGCAAAAAGATCCATACCTTACATACCATTCCCAACTGAAAATTTCTGAGCTGAACTCAGAGTTTCCAAATCACTGCCTGCTCATCTTTCACTGATCCCCCCACCCCCGCTGCACACCTCACCTGATTCTCGCTGCTGAAACTTCAGCCAAAGCAACTTTACTTTTAAGAGCCCAGTTTAATTCATAAATTAATTATGTATCTCTGCTTTCTTTTTTTTATATATAGATTTTTTTAGCTCCCTGAGCCCAGCAGATGGCTCCAGTCCCTGCTTTGGAGGGACTCAGTCTCCAGCCACACTGTTCCCTGACCAGACACCCCTTAAATCACTCACAGGTCCCCGTGGCAGGGCCGGTGATGAAGAACTCGGCTTACCCCCCAACCCAGAGTGAAATCCAGACATTGGGGGTCAGCATGGTGCTGGGAGAGAAGTATCAGGGAGCCTGCTGGCTCCATTTTCCTTTTTCTCCCATCCTCCTCTCCCTACCGATGTAAGAACACCTGTGCATGCCTTCCCGGCTTATGCTGCCCTCCAGCCACTGCCAGAGAGCAGTCAGCGAGTGAGCTGACAAACCTTCCTCCTCCTGAGAGAGGAGAGCTGTCCTCTGGATGCTCAATCCTCTCTTGCTCCTGCCAACCCCCAGCAGCCTGGGATCATTCCTGAACCCAGGTCACCGGCGTGGTGTAAGGTGTAGCAACCAGCACCTCAACCTCCAGTACCACCAGGCCATGTACCTCTGCTTTCTGTGTATTGTGACTACAGCTTTTTCTCCAGTCTTCTTTCTGGTGAACACTGACGTTCCTCCAGTCACCTGGCTTCCTTCCCCCTCTAGCCTATTGTCCTCTCCTCACCCCCTTTCACATTATTAAAGGATTCTAGTGAGTGAGTGGTCTGAGCAACGAAATGCCACAGACTGGGAAACCACTCACACTGTTGTGCTACAGTGATCAAACCATCAAAGAGAAAGTGCTCAGTACAGTGGCCTTAAAGGGAAATGCTGGCTCCCAATCAAGTGCCTGCTTGCAAAAATGAGAGGGAATAAGCAGCTGTGTCATTTAAATGGCCAAAATGTTTGTTCAATATTTGAAGTTAAAAAGCAGTTACTTTGAGCTACAGTACTTCCATGTTCATGTGCTGTTGTCAGGGAGCGTTGGCTTTGAGCTCCATTACATTTTGGCCAGAAAAAGCAAGAAAATCAAATGTGCCGGAAACACACACTATCCTGTGTGTGTGTGTGGGGTGCAACTCTGTGTGAGGAGATGAACTCATGAAAATAGAAAAAATGAAAAGGCATTTCCTACTAACAAGCACTCTCTGCTGGCAGAACCAAGCAAACCACTTTTTTGTAAAAAAAACTACACAAAACTGATTTTTTTATGAAGCTTTATTCTTTCAATTAAAATAACTTAATTTTTACATTTTTTTACTTCTGGGACCCATTTTATAAGTGAAATAAGACACTCCAAAGTGTGGTTTATAGGCTGATAAGCACATTTCCCAGGTGCTAAAGGTACTCAATGCAAGCGCCTCATGTCTCATTATGCACCTGGGGTGTGCTCTTATCAGCCCATTAACCACACCTCATCATGTCTTATTCCTTACTTCTTCAGTACCTGAGGTGGTTGCTGTATTATCATCTTCTTCATGGTTTGTTTCTGTCCTCCTGCATAACCTCAGTGCTGCTGGCTTCTGAGCTCCTGCTGTAGACTGGTTCCATTCTTACCTCTCTGGCCACCTGCAGTCAGTACAGTTGCTAGTGCCCTGTCACCTCCACTTCCCATCCAGGCTGGGGTTCCACAAGGCTACATCCTGGGGTCCATCCTGTCTCTATCTTCCTTAATGACCTTCCCTGAGCTTGTACCAACTCACATATCCACATGTACAGTATGTAGATGATACAGTCATTTATACCTCCAGTCCCACGAAAATAACTGCGGAAGTTCTGCTTCAACAAGACTTATACAATGTTCTGCACTGTTTTCAATCTAACCAATGCACACACACACACACACAAAAACTGTGTTCATGACCTTTGGCACCACCCAAAAATTGGCCAGACTCCTAACTATGTCTACCTTTTCCATCTTGGGTGGCACCCCTCTTGAAGTGGTTCATTCATTCAAATACCTTGATATGTAGTTAAGCAGCAAATGTGACTTCTCTGCCTACATACAGTATGTGCCATCAATTCCAACCTCAGCTCAAACTTAGTGCCTTGTACTGCAATAAAATCAGTCTGTCTCCACAGGTATGCTGTAAGCTTGTCACTAAAATGGTGCTCCCGGTCTTTGACTATGCAGACCTGGGCTATGGCACTTCTCCCTCCACCTCTCTGGCCAGGCTGGACACCCTTTGCATTGCCTTCTGTCATTTGCTACCAACTCTCCCTCTCGTACCCACCCTTGCTTACACTACTACTCCTTGGCTGTTCTTCCTCTAGTGTCATGTTTCCAGAACCACTGTGCCTCATTGATATCCAAACACTGGTTTGGGTCCCTTCCCTCTTACCTCTCCTCACTCCTCTCCTCCATTCCCTCTGCTTCCTGTTCCCTCTGCTACAGGGATCCTTGCACTTTTACCATTCCTCATCCCTGCTCCTCTGCTGGACAGTCAGTATTTTCCTATCATCTCCCTTCATTCTTGAACCTACTCTCATCCTTCCTCCATTTCACTGCCTCTCTTGTTTCCCTCAGGTACCAGCTGAAACTCCTTCCCTCCCTCTGCTCCCGTTTCCCCCTACCTGACTTACCCCGTTACAGTTGTCTCCTACAACAGTGACGCTGGGGCTAAGTTATCTGAGTTTTTACTGCTTGCTCTTGTTGTACTTACTCCTGTTTTAATCATGTGCTGTATTCCACTGTAGTGTAACTGTGAACTGTTTCAATGCTATGTAATTGCATTTAACTGTGAACTGAGTCTGTGCTATGTATTTGCCTCACCCGTTCCCTTTTCCTGGCTCATACCTGGAAACAAGCCTTGGCTAAGTGTGCCTTTTCCAGTCAACAATTTTCGAATAAATAAATAAATGAATAAAATACATAAATGAATAAACATGTTTTAAAATCAACATTTTGTACAAGGCAGAACTGTGGCAAAAATGCTACTATAATTAAGCCTTATGCAGAAATAGCCCTTGGAAATCAAACCTAGACACTCTAATCTTTAAATTGGACTAGAAAATTGCAGCTCAAAAGGGTAAGAAGCATGAGATTTCTGTAAAATATTACTTTACATCTAAATATCTGCAATACCAGGAATGAAATAAAGGAAAGGAATTTGGTTTTACATAGTGCCATTCATGCATGCTGTATCCCACAGTGCTTTACAGTCCTTAGTTGATCATACCCATTTGGTGTGCACTGACACTGCAGGTTGCATGAAAATTGGGAATATAAAGGAAAGCTCAAGAGGGTTACATACAGAGAATGAGAGATATGGTAAGCATTGGGAAGTCAAGGGACTTGATAAAGGCCACACAAGGAGTTTGTGCCATTGGTAGGATTCAAACCAGGGTTTCCAGTTTCACAGCTGAATGATCTACTTTGGTAAGCTATATACTGCCTCCTTGGATATTAGTTATTCTCTTAATAAAACAAATCAAATGAGCAACAATTGCAATTACTGCACCTGTTCAAAACCAGACTTACAGTTCTATGCAAAACAGTATACTGTTTAGTTGACCTAGCTTAATCAAGTTTTCATGTGTTCTGAAATTGAATAAATCAAATGGAAGCTTGGCAATGCTTCCATTAGTTCTACTGCACACTTTGAAGTAAAAGGGAGTGACTTGCAGTTATCATTCACTAAGTGAGCCAAAGTGAGGATAAGGAGGGAATGTGTAGGAGTGAGACAAGGCTCAACACAATAAGGAGTACAGCTTGTTCCTTTAGTCTCTGTTCTTAAATTACAGAGGGAGTCTGATCAAAATTTCTAGGACAAATAAATTCCGAATTTGGACCAGCATATCCCCAGTCAACCTCTTGTTAAAAATAAGATCTCTAAATTACTTTGTTTAAACATTACAAGTTATTTTGTAACCTCATCTTCACTGCCTTTTCAAAAATATCAATTTTAGTAGACAACTACTCGTGACATCATAACCAGAACTCACAGCCTAGTCCTCCTGCAAACTAGTTACTGGACTTACTTATCACATGTTACATTAAAGTGCAGTTGTAAAAAACATTAAAAAATGAAAAACTGACATTGGATGGGTATAGGGCATGCATTTCCATAATGTGCAGATGCAAGACACTTAAGAATGTGATGGAGGGGGGTTGGAATGCAGGGAACAACATGAAGTTAGAATGCCAGAGTTGTATGCTCTTTTTTTTTTACCAGACTGCAAGGATAAAATTTCATTATATCACTCAGGTTGCAACTGTGGAATATAGTAGTGACACAATCTCAAAAAGTTGCTGGGGTACACAGTTCTAGAATGTGACAGGGATGCTGAAATTCATAATGTGGCAGTGTTACAATTTTTTAGAACATGGTGGAATTGTGCAATTTTGAAATGTGGAAAACACATGGCAGCAGAATGCTGCAGGCATATACAATTTCATAGTGTGCCATGGATGTATAAGTTCATCATGTGGTGGTGATACACAGTTTCAGAATGTGGTGGGGATGCTTGATTTCAGATTGTAGTGATAACAAGCAATTTCGCAATGTGATGTGAACATTGAATCTCAGAATGTGGCGAGGGATGCACAGTTTAAGAATATGCAGGTCACAAGCAATTTCAGAATGTAGCAAGAATGCACATTTTTGGAATCTGGTGGGATGGGTAATTTTGCAGTGTGACAGGGAAATTCATTTTCAGAATGTGACGGGTATGCACATTTTTGAAATGTGGCAGAGATTCAGAATTTCAGAATGTGGCAAGGATGTGCAATTTCAGAATGTGTCAGGAACACTTATTTTCAAAATGTGGTAGGGATGTGCAAATTTGGGATATGGTTGGGCTGCACATTTTCAGAATGTGACAAAGACTGGCAATTTTGGAATGTGGCAGTGAAACAATTTTGGAATGTGGCAAGAAGGTACAATTTCAGAATGTGACTTGGATACATAATATTAGAATGTGGTGTGGATGCCAAGTTTTGGAATGTGGCTGGGAAATGCAATTTCAGAATGTTGTGGAAATTCATAATTTTGGAATGTATGGAGGATAAGCATTTTCAGAATGTGATAGGGATGCAAAGTATTGGAGTGTAAAAGTAACACAGTTTCAGAATGTGGCAGGGATGCACAATTTTGGAATGTGTCCTGAAGACCCAATTTCAGAATGTGATGGGACATGTAGTTTCAGAATGTAGCAGTGATGCGCAGTCTTGAAATGTGATGGGGAGGCACAATTTTGGAATGTGGTGATGGCACAGTTTTAGAACATGGTGGTGACACAATTTCAGAATGTGGCACAGGCACATAGATTTGGAATGTGGGGCATGTGCAGTTTTGGAATGTGTGGGGGCATGCAGTTTTAGAATGTGGCATGAACACACAATATAAGATTGTGGCAGGGTTGCACAGTTTTGAAATGTGGTGGGGATTTGATGCACACTTTTTGAATGTGGCAGGTGGGTATAATTCTGTCATGCGGCAGGGAAAAGCAATTTCAGAATAAAATGGTGTGTCCTCTCTAATTCCAACAAAGTGCAACCTTACTATATTCTGAAATTGTCAGTTCTCACTGAATTCCTAGATGTACAGTATGTCTCTGTTGTATTCACAGAGTGAATGCCCCCACAACATTTCAAGATTACACATTCCTGCCACATTCTGAGATTGTTATCCCCACCTAGCATTCTAAAATTGTGCACCACCTTGACATTCCATAGCATTTTCCAGTGCTTAATTCCAAAACCACTCCTGGTCACAATCTAAAGTACAGTACTATGCATCTGAACATTCTGGAAATTCATGCACTGTACCCAATGCTGTTTCAGATTTTTTTAAATAATTACTACAACTACAGTTTCTTAAACTTAGAAGAAATAAGGTTGCTGACAGGGAGGACTAAGGTGAGCATTCTGGTTATGGCATCATCAGTAACTCTTCAATGAACCTGGCTTTTTTGATCAGGAAGTGAAATCAGGGTTACAAAATAGCTTTCCTACAGCATGCACATCAACAAGGAGATCACTCACTTGGTCCACAGCTTACAAAGGTCAAATCTGACCCAGACAAGCTCATCCTGGAATAGACCAAATTAGCACTCACTTTCCTACGGCAATGTTTCTATGATGTATATGCTAGGTTCTCATGGTTGTTGGTATGCCAGCTACAGAAGCAGTGCATGACAGCTACTATTGCTGCTCTATTGCATTCAACTTAACAAACCCACCTAGCTAGCAATCAGGAGATCGCACAGGCACTCCAACAACATTACGAAGCCCTATACACCCTGGAATCTCATCCTAGTCAGGACTGAATTGAGTCTTTCTTTCAGGGCATAAACTTGTCTATGATGCCTCAGGAGGTGGGTAACCAGATACTCTCTCCCATTACATGGGAAGAACAGGATTGCATGATGCATAGTGCCAAGACCCCGGGCTAGATGGTTATGGAGCAGAATTTTACAATGTAATTAAAGATGTCACCATTACACCACTACTAGC
The DNA here is from genome assembly GCA_016271365.2 of Neoceratodus forsteri. Taxonomy (NCBI): domain Eukaryota; kingdom Metazoa; phylum Chordata; order Ceratodontiformes; family Ceratodontidae; genus Neoceratodus; species Neoceratodus forsteri. The sequence goes on from CM057455.1 coordinate 1,704,675,082, forward strand.
TGTGTATAATGCACTGCTGCAGGGAGGAGCCCTGACTCCCTCATGGTCATATGCAACAATCTCTAAATTACGAAACCTGACAAGAGTCTGCTTCACTGTCACTCCTACCATTTCATCTTGGTGTATAAACTATTTATGTTAATCATGGCAAACTGAATGGACAGACTTCAACCGACCCTGATACATAGAGACCAGATAGGATTTGTCCATTCCTGCACAATGACAGATAACATTCATTGTACACTGCACGTGATACATCAGATGCAGCATTCCCAGAATCCCTCACCGTTACTGAGTTTAGGCACCGAAAAGGTCTTTAACTAGGTCTCCTGGCATTTTATATACTTGGTGATGGGGTGACTGGGATTCCTGCTAACTTTTGTGCAACTAGTGCAGTGACTGTACCATCTACCCAGGGCATGCATGAAGGTGAGCAGGCACCACTTGCCTGATTTTCCCCTCAACAGGGGGACCCATCAGGGCTCTCCAATGCCCCCTGTCCTCTTTGCAATTCATATAGAGTCCCTGGCTCAGGCCACTCATACAGCCGATACCTTTGAAGGCATCTCTTTACTGGGGAGGAACATCTCATAAGCCTCTATGCCGATGTGTTCTTTTATATCTGCAGAATCCAGAAGTGGCCCTCCTACAAGTTTTTGACCTCTTGCATCTCCTATGGCAAATCCTGGCCTCTGGTAAAATCTTGAGTTACCTCCTTAATGCCACTGAAATGGAGACTCACAGCTTTAATTATAACCCCCTCACCAAACATCCATTAGGGTCTCCCTAAATGAAATATTTAGGTATTAGAGCTGTGCATAATATAAAATTCTGCCTGCAGAATACCTGTGGAATTACAATTTTGATTCTGTGGAATTGTGTGGAATTTCTGTGAAAATTCTGTGCAATTTTGCCAAATTTTAAATTTCTGTTATTTTGCTCTGATTTTAAAAGTATGCATCCAACTGACATTACATCTGATATGTAGACAGTAGTGTCAGCCCACAGACATGTACCAAAATTTAAGGTCATAGGTTAAAAGGAGGCAGACTTATGGGTGGCCAAACATTTAATCAAAATTTAATTTTCAGTTATTTTGATCTAATTTTAAAATTCTTATCCAAATTTCTCCACAGTTTCAGGATTTAGAAAAACGTATTACACGGGCACGTGCATCACCTTTTAAGTCTCAAGCTTCAAATAGGGCTGAGTTATAGGTAGCCAAACATTTTTCCAAAATTTAGATTTTTGTTATTTTAGTATAATTTTAATAATGTTCATTGAAATCTTATGAAGCTTTACAGGTATACAGGTCATCACTACATTTATATATGTACATAGTTTCAGATGTCTAGGGACTGAGTTATAGTCTGTCAAACATGTTGCTGCAATTTAAATTTCAGTTATTTTCCTCTAATTTTAAAACAACATATCCATATTTAATCAGATATGAAACATTTTAACTACTATACCATATGGTCATTTCTGACAAAGTTTGTATTTACAGCTATAAATGAGACTGAATTAAAAGTAGTCAAACTTTCAAAACATTTTAAAATTACATTTTGCAAGAATGTAAACTGCAAATTTATAAACCCCAGAACCATTAAAACTAGAGGATGCAATGCATTACATTTGGCAGGTTCTTAGACCTTACAGAGAGACCGTGTGTGTCAATGTTATTAATTTCTTGCTGCCAGGAATTGCAAATTAGCATCTGTACTTAAAGTCAGGTTCCACGAGTCTTTGTGAAAATTGCAGAACTTCATGAAAATTCCATAAAACTGGAATTTGCTAAATTCGCTCAACCTTATCTGGGGGATTCAAATTAAAGGATAGGGCTATGAGACTCAAGTAGTGCAGGGGGTCACCAGGTTCAGGAGTTAGATGCATAGTTTCACCAAGAAGCAGACATCTGAGCTGGGTAGCACACCAGTGGTAGACCCCCCAGTTGGAGTAAGGAAGCACAGAGTGTCAGCTATTCCAACCTGAATGCAAGATATTTAAGGATCCCACCCAGTAAATCGATGATCGAGGGAGCCTGATGTATGTGAAAGTTTGGGACTTTGATGAACTCAGAAAGATGTAGTGGGGAAAGGCAATGTCTGAGGAACAAGGAAGGAAGAATTCTGAATATTCCAACAGGATAGGTTGATAGAATAAAAGGAGGTGACTCTCATTTTAAGGGATTCTGTCACTGTAAAGAGCAAAGAAGATATCAGTGGGATCATTAGTTCTACTGAGTCAATCTGGCTATCCTAACAGAGAAGGGGGCAAAATAGTCACCCAGAGAGGAACAGCAGGATTGCAAAAAACTTAGCCCAGCCTGTCAAATGAAGTAGTGACACATGCATTGTGAATTTTAAATTCCACAAAAAAAAATCTGCATGCTTCATCAATATTTGTTCCCTACGGTAAATTTAAAACTGTTAAATCAATTTATCCAGTTGTGTTAGATACCAGAATACACTGACATCAGATGTGCATGTCAAATGTTAAATCTATACCTGCAAGAGCAGAGAAGTTACAAACATCCACATTTTTGAGAGTGTTCATGAAATTTTGCACATATTTACATAGTAATATTTTGAACCCCTGTAACTTAAAAATTTCTAATACAACTAACTCCATATTTAGAAGATTCTATAACCATTACAAAAATGTCATTCATGCTAATTTAAACAGGTCTAGCTCCTAAGGTATCTGAGATATATTCAATATACAGATAAAATGTTCCATGAAATTTCCAGCAAAAAATAAAATGACAGACTTTGAGCACATATAATTTTGAGACAATGCATACTAATGTCAAGAAATCTGGCACATTTTAGAACACCTATCATCAAGTAATCATGCCAAATGTAAGATCTGTGGCCCGGAAGATGGCTGGGTATGTATGTGCAGATAAATATTTTCATGAAATTTCCCACACAGAAAAATGACAGATTTTAAGCACATATAGTTTTGAGACAATGCATCCTAATGTCATGAAATTTGGCATGTTGTTAGAACACCTGTCATCAGTTAATCACGTCAATTTTAAGATACCCAATAGATGGATGAGATATATGCAGATAAAAAGTTTAATGAAATTTCCCACAGAAAATAAAGTGACAGACTTTGAGCACCTATAATCTTGAGACAATCCACGCTAATATCATGATGTTTGGCACATCATTAGAAATACTCCCAAAAAGCAAACATGTCAAATGTCAGAGATCTAACCCAATAGATGGTCGAGGTATGACCAAATTAATACATTTTACAAATTCTACAAAAGTCTGATCAAATTCAACAGCATTTCACTGAATTTCATGAAATTTCATTGAAATTCCATGAATTTGGAATGTTCTCATTCCACACAGCTCTGTTAAGTATACATATGTAGCCCATACTTCTACTACTGCATTTTGGGACAACTATACCCCATTCACCCAAGGTAACACTTCAACTCTCTCTTTTCAGGTGCACAGAAATGATCCGGATCATCATGCTGTCCCAAGCACTGTATTTGTTTCAAAATGTTTCATTGCCACTGCCCACAGGCAGTTGAAGACTGTGGAAGAGGGTGATCTCAAGGGTTATTTGGGCAGACCATAGGCCGCATGTAATAATAAGAGTTGATAAAGCAATGGGGCCAGATGGGGTGCACCCCAGGGTCCTTAAAGAACTAAGAGAGGTGATGGCTGAACCTCTGGCTATCCTGTTTAGCCGATCACTGGAAACAGGGGAGGTACCCAAAGACTGGAGGACAGCAGATGTAGTTCCCTTATACAAAAGTGGGAACAAAGAGGAAGCAGGGAACTACAGACCAGTCAGCCTCACCCCGGTAGTGGGGAAGATCATAGAAGCACTACTGAAGGAGAGATTGGTGGAACATCTGGTTGTCAATGGACTACAGGACCCAAGGCAGCATGGTTTCACCAGGGGAGGTCATGTCAGACCAACCTCATTGAATTTTTTGACTGGGTGACTAGGGAGGTGGATCAGGGAGGGCAGTGGACATGGCCTCTCTGGACTTCAGCAAGGCCTTTGACACTGTGTCACATAGAAGACTATTACACAAACTGGGGAATATGGGTGTGGACAGGACAGTAGTGTGGTGGGTAGGTAACTGGCTGGGTGGCAGGACACAGAGGGTGGTGGTAAATGGCTGTCACTCCACAGTGGGAAGAGTGACCAGTGGGTACCACAGGATCAGTGCTGGGACCGGTCCTATTCAACATCTTCATCAGTGACATTGTGCAGAACCTAGAAGGCAGAATTTCACTGTTCGCTGATGACACAAAGTTCTGTAACAGAGTAGACACACCAGAGGGTGTAGAGCAGAATGAAGCAACCTGCAAAACTTGAAGAATGGTCAGGGTTTGGCAGTTGAAATTCAATGCAAGGAAGTGCAAGATAATGCATATGGGGCACAAAAATCCTGGCACAATATATCAGATGGGGGGTGAGTATATAGCATGCACCAAGCAGGAAAGGGATCTTGGGGTTATCATCTCTGATGACCTCAAGGTAGGGAAACAGTGTGACAAGGCAGCAAGTAAAGCAAATAGGATGCTGGGATGTATAGGCAGGGGCATCACCAGCAGGAAAAGGGAGGTCATAATTCCGCTATACAAGACACTAGTGAGACCCCACCTGGAGTACAGTGTACAGTTCTGGAGATCACATCTACGTAAGGACATAGACAGGGTAGAGAAGGTTCAGAGGAGGACAACAAAGATGGTGCATGGACTGCATCACAAGTCCTATGAAGACAGGTTGAAGGAACTGAACATGTACTCCCTGGAGGAGAGGAGGGAGAGAGGGCATATGATAGAGACATACAAGTATCTTACAGGGAGGAACAGGGTGCAGGAATACACTATTTTTAAGTGAAAAAGATGTTCCAGGACTAGGGCATGGGATGAAGTTGGAGGAGGACGATTCAGAGGAAACATGAGGAAGAATTTCTTCACAGAACGTGGTGGACAAGTGGAACACCCTGCCAGAGGAAGTGGTGGGGGCTGAAACAATCACGGATTTAAGAATGCATGGGATAGACATAAAGGAATTCTGGAGGTCAGGGGTACGGGGCAACAGACTTCTAGGAAAACATAAACTGAACTTACAAGCTCAAATGGGCAGACTGGGTGGGCCATAGGCCCTTATCTGCCGGCACTGTCTATGTATCTATGTATCTATGTATGTAAAAATGTCCCGGCTTTTACTGGCCAGAGATCAAGGTAGTCTGGCACTCCCTAATCTCAAAGGTTATTACTGGGTGGAGCAACTACATTTTCTCCTCACATGCCATATGTGAGGGCAACACATTATGTGGCTGGACATGGAGTGGGCATTCTCCCAGATGCTCTTTTTGTGCAAATAATGAATCATAGACAAGTAGATACAGACACAATGAAGGGCTTGACCCTCTGATTACAGCAACAGGTGGGGGATTGGCACTCCCTCAGGAAGGTACTGCACCTTACTCCATTCCGCTCTGTCATTGGTCATGTAGCATACAGTACCTAGAGGAGTTTCCACCTCAGCAATTGGACCATGGGTACAGGAACTGGGACAGATACTCTTTACAATACCTTTATCAATTCCTTAGGGGGACCGCCACTTGTTCTTTTCAGTATCTACAGACTCAGTATCAGCTCTGAGGTACAGAATTCTATCAGTACCTACAGGTTTGGCATTATATCACCTACCTGTCTGTGGAGGTTTGTAACCTGGACCACTATCCTGCACTCATTAAGTATAGCCTTACCTTTTTCCAGTGTGGTCTGTGTCTCCATATGATTGCACAACTTTTCAGGGCTTTGCAGGCTACTATAGGTAATAATTCCATGCCCATTGTTGCTAAATGAGCAGAGGAAATATAAATACCTACAGATGAGGAAACATGGGTGAAAGTTTGTTGGGCTTTTGCTAAATTCACAAGTTTTCATTAATGGCATGAATATGCTTGGAAGCAGCTCATGAGATTCTTCTGTACCTCAGTAATTATAGTAATTATAGTCCACTACCTTCCAACAAGACATTCAAGATGCTGGAGGGGATGTAGTGAGGTGATTTCTTCTCACATACATATTATGTGGTTCTGCCCCCTGCTACAACCCTTCGTCCACTGACTGGAAATAGAGCTCCAGGAGTTGATCAGCAGGCCAATTCCTCTAACAGCCCCTTTATACTGTCTTCTACAATGCCTAGGAGTCTTCAGAGACCCTAGTTCTTGGTACGTGTTAGGTATCCTACTAACGGCAGCAAAAAAAAGCTATCACTAAACGCTGACTGTCCTCTACCGTCCTGGATGTGACTACCTGGAGAAGTCTGGTTAATCAGATATACAGTACCAAATGAAGAAACTAACTCACTCTCAATAATAGATCTGAGATCTGTACTTTCAAGTGGAACAGTTGGCTACATTATGCCATGAGCGAAGACCCCACTTTAGTCCCTTCATCACTCAATTCAGAACCCACAGATACTTGCATTTCTCACAACTGTAGGGATGGCTACAGTACAAAGTGACACATTATAGACCTGGGGATCATGCTGCATCCCCTCTGGACACTCTTTGCCATCTCGGGTGGGGTCCCCTTCCCCTTTCCTCCCAGCCACACACATGAGTTAAATTGTAGATGGTTCTATTGAGCCACAGGGCAGTGTTGTGCTGCACTTTACTGAACTGAGATCAGTATCAGTGATGTCCATAAATTACTCTGCCCGCACTGTTCTTAAGATAGGGGCATAGGACTGTTTATTGAGTGTAGCTTAACCCACAGTGTGCTAGTGTAGATATAAATGTGACCCATACTGAAAGTACTGTATTCTTTACTGCTGTTCTACTGTACTGTCGTGACCTTGAACTCTTTAATAAAAATCAAATTAACCAAAAAAAAAAAGTTACAAAATGGCTTGTATCTTTTAAACAGAGTAACTTAGGGATTAAAGTTTTGGTATGAGGCTTAGTGGATATGGTGATTTTAATTCTGCAGTGCAGTACTTTTGACCAGACTCCCTCTTTAAAAGCAATTCAAAGGTTAGTAGACTTCAATACAAAGAAAAGTAACTGACTCTTTTTAGTTTTTTAGTATTGTAATTTATTTGGCATATAACACTGTACTTTTATCACTTTCCTCAGATATTTGCAACTGTTTAGACAATTTTGATGTATGATTAACTTTTTGTATTGTCCTTTTTTGTATATGTTAAGTAAACATGTGATGCTGCCTTCACAGGTCACATGTGGTAATGGGACACTTTTGCATATCACAAGGCATGTCTGAAAAACAATGGTTAGATAGCAGTAAGTTCAAACTGTAACTGGCAGTACTAAAATGTCCTTTAAAATGTGCACATCTAAGAATAAATTTCAAAATACTTTAGGCTCATGTTGAATGGTATTTGAATATAAAAGGTAAATGTGCTATGCATGTAGGATCACATAATGTTCTTCTACAAGTATTTTATCTAATTTCAGAAATATCTGTGACTGTATGCCCAATATTCTTAGGACTTCAAGCAGATACTGATGTCTCGGTCTCTGGATAGTCAAAGCAGATTTACCTTGGTTGGATTATTAATTTATTTTATTTTAAATAAACTGTAATGAAAATGATCACAAAGGCATAGCACATCATTTGTACGGGGTGTCGTGTTGGTAGTAGCAGCAAAATTCATGTCCCCAAAAAGCACAAACATGACAAACTTTTATTTTATTTATTTAGAATTAAGATTTCTGCAAAATGAGATACACACTTTTAGGCTTCACATCTAGTTTCAAGAGTGTGCCAGGGATGACAGTTACAAGAGCTGGTTGTTTCTAGCAGTTGTTGACTGAATGAATGAGCAACATAAGCATATACAATAAGTGATGCAAATTTTTTTTAAATATACAGTATACATATTTATAGAGAGCAGTTTAGCAATCTTTTGGCAGGGGACTAGATTAATGGATGAATTAGAACCAAGGTGACAAGGTAAAGAACATGAGACAAGATAGGATTTGAGGTTAGATATAGTTACAGGAGTGCTGAGATGGGTAAACATTGTACATTTAAAAGCATTGACACTAGTGACTTTTTTGGCACTCAAGGGAAGAGTGTTTCAAATGGTAGGTGTAGCTATCGTAGGGCTTTTGTTTCTATGACATGGTGAACATTGTGCACATGGAAGAGAGTCTTGGCTTGTGGATTCAGTTTTGTATGATCTGTTGGACTTGTGGAAGAATTTGCTAAGGTATGCTGGGTAATGCCCCATTTATAAATCTGTATGCCAGGGTTGGCCATCTAAGGTCTTTCCTTTTTTCAGGAGACAGAAAATCAGGGTTGTTATAAACAGTGATGTGAGCTTCTGTCACAACCTACTGCACACCTGTGTATTTTGTTATGTGTAGTGGTAACTTTGGGGGGCCAATTGCTAAGGTCATAATTTAGACTTAACTGCCATATTAGGCATGTATTGAAACTTTTACTTGCAGCTCTGACAGTGGACAAAGCAATGTGACAGGATGGGATGCCCCCAAGTGTTCTAAAAGAAAATGGGCCCCACTTGATAGCCAGGAATGCCGTGAGACAGAAAGTGGACATCAGACAGAAGCTGGAGGCTTCATCATACAAGAAGTGAACATTTATAGAAGGAATAGAAACTATAAATGTATTAGTTTGACTTCTGAAGGAATTTGAAAAGCAATACATTTGATGTGAAGATACTACTGTTTACAAGCAACTAAAGACAAATACTGAAGTGGTGGGTGTGATGTAGACAGCTAGTTCTGAGTGCTGTATCATTTCTTTTTAATATAAAATGTATTACTAAATGTCTCCTGCTGAAAATCAAATGCTGTAGGAGTGATCTCACTCATACTCACCCCCAAGATTTCAGCTGAGAGATGGAAGCCATTAGGAAATGCTGACAGCATGTGAGTTCACACACATTCAGTTTTTAGAGACAATGTGATACATGGAAGACTTTAATCAAGGATCCTGTTATTCTGAGTCAATTACAGACTTGTTTAAGTTAATTTTGTTATGAGAGAAATCATAAAGAAGGTTTATGATGTTAGAAGGGGAACCTAGGTTGTTACATAGGGGTGCAAGGTTGTAAATGTCCCTGTGAAGCCTGTGTGGGGGGGAGGGGTACAGCATGAGATCAAAAGAAGTGTCATTTGAAGGACATGAATTATGTTGAAGTTGCAGAATGTAATACTTTAAAAAAAGACATCCTGTTTTTTTGTATAAGATATATATTTTTATATATATCTATCCTGACAGGGAGGAGCTAGGTGACCTCCTGCAAAGAGGTGGGGTAAAAGGCTGCTTTTAAATTATTCAGTTTTGCTTCACTGACACACACTTTTACCTAGACTCTGACTGAAGAAAGATCTTTGTAGCACCTGTAAACAGATATTTAGAAAGATTTCAAATCTAAGTACTGTAAGTAGGGATTTGCACTGTTTAACCCTTGTTTCTTTTAAAAGATTTGTATATCTGGGGATATAAGAGTTCTGTATTTTGCGTTTTACATATTTTTAACTATTTTAGTAAAATTCTTTTTAGAACTTACTTGGTCTGTCTTTAACTTCTTTTTAGTTGTAAGAAAAGTATATGGTTATTGCAGATACTAAACACAAGCTTGAATGGTGGTACCAAACTGGAAAGAGAAGCATTTTAAATCTGGGGTCTTTATTAAAGTTTTTAAGGGTTCATCTCTGTATACCTGGTTAGGTACCCATAGGCAAAGATATCTGGCCCCCTCAAAGACAGAAATCTCTGAGCCTGTGCATTGGGTACAGTAGCAAGAGGTTCACAGTTTGAATCCCTCCAGAATTTGAGACCAAAGATTGATCCGAACTGACAAAAACAGACAAGAAGGTTACCTTGTCTGTTACACTGTTCACAAGACTGCGCTCAGAGGTTGGCACTTTGGGAGTACAGGGCCTGACCTGCTGAGTGGGTTTGTGACAGATTGGTTGGCAGCGGTGGCATAATTTTGGTATCACTAGCTTGTATTGTTCTGTGTCAGCTGAGACCATACGCTCTCTTACAAAGAAAGAAAAAAAGGGAGAATTTTATTTTAAAAAGGAAACAGAACTATATACCACTTGGCGTACAGCCAAATTCCTACCCATTTTATTTTTCAGAGTAGCCGTAGTCAGGGAAGAAGAAGATAGCTTCCGACTACAGCAGGCACACTGTAGATTACTTGAAGGAGTTGTGTGGGGACAGGGGAGTCCCATTCGAGGTGACAGCCAAAAAGCAAAACCTCATAGAGGCCCTGATGGTAGCAGATACCCAGAGCAGCGAGTCACTGACCATGACAGAAAAGGACAGCAGGGCCACTGTCAGAGAAGGACCACAGCAGCAGGGGATGGTCACCAGTATCCTGCATCCAGAGGTACTCAAACTGCAAATTGAGTTGCGCAGGATGGAACTGGAGGCAGAACGAGAACAGAGGGTGGCAAACCGTGAAGAGTATGAGCACCAGCCAGCTGCAGAAGAGAAGGCAGAGTGAGAACGCAGAGAGGCAGACCGAGAGGCAGAGTGAAAATGCAGAGCTGCAGAGAAGAAGAGAGAGGAATGCCAATGGCAACACGAACTGGAGATGCTACGACTCTGACCAGTGGCACCAGAGCAAGTAAGTGGCTTGGGTTTAACTGGGACTGCAGGACTGGGTTACAAATTGAACTCCAAATTAATAGCTGAGTTTAAAGAAGGGGAGGACATGGATGCCTTTTTAAATTCTTTTGAAAAAGTTTGTATTCAAGCTAAAATTCATAGAGAGTCCTGGAGCTTCCAGCTATCCTCGCTACTTACTGGGAAAGCTCGGGATGCATTGGGTCAAATGGACAATGAGGACAGCAATGATTACAGCAAGCTAAAATATGCACTGTTAAAAAAGTTTGACTTAACTGCTGAATCATACAGAGCTAAATTCTGTAAGCTCAGGAGAAGCCCTGATATGAGCTATGAGGAGCTAGCCATGAAACAACGTCAGTTTTTAAAACGTTGGTGGGAAGGAATTGAAACAAACTCTGTTGACAAAATTGAAAATGTGATTTTATTAAAAGAGTATTATTGGGCTTGTCCAGCCAAACTAAAAACCTGGCTAGAGGACCGAGATCCAAAAAACAGTGCAAGAGGCTGCTGAGTTCTCGGACCGCTATGCCAAGAGCAGACCTGCTCTGAGAGTGAATGGGGTGGGCATGGCAGTGCAGAAAGGGAAAAGCACGCCTTCAGGGCAGCTAAAACCCTCACTGCCTCCACCGAAACTAGTAAGCCCCAGGTTTCAAAGAAAAGATTTCTCTGAAGTAAGAAATGCATATTGGTTGTGTAAAGAGACTGGGCATGTTGCCAGATAGTGTCCCAAAAAGGCGAGCAATTATACACAACAGGGTGCTAGAAATGAAGTGGGTTGTTTGAGTGTCCCTGGGCACATGCCAGTGAACATGAGAGACCACATGCACCCAGTCATGGTAAATGGTGTACAGACACAGGGGTTAAGGGACACAGGGGCAACCCTGACATTGGTGAAAGGGAATCTGGTACAACCTGGTCAGCTTATACCCAATAAATACGTTACTGTTCAAGGGTTCACTGGTGAAGAGAAAACATTGTCAATGGCTAGTATTCTCCTAGACTGGGTTGAAACGGAGGAACTGTGCAACAGGTGGCTATAGCCAAAACATTAGCAGTGGATGTGATCCTGGGTAACAATCTCCAACAGGGGATGATATGTGCAGTTACCCGTAGCTAAGTGGCAAGGGAAAACTGTAGTTCCCTGAACCCCACAGAAGCCATTGTGGAAACCACTGAGAGGCTGGTTGCCCAGCCTGCATCTCCTGATATGGAGATGGATAAAAAAGGGGTAGAAATTTCCCCTGTAGCAAGTGACCACACAGCTAGGGAAGGTTACTCCAAAGAGGGAGGGCTGACCCATTGTCAAAGGGTTGGGACTGACAATGATCCCGAGGGCTCTGACGCTAGTGCTAGGGACCCTAGTTTAGTGACTGAAGGGGACTTGTCCCATGCCTTGGGAATGTGTGAGGGGGTTGCAGCTGCTCAGACGGGTGACCCTTGTTTAGAGAAGCTGAGGGCTTGGGCAGGCTCGGATGGCACACAGGGAGGTGATGGCAAACATAAGGTTTATTGGTAAAATGGACTTATGTATACTCAGACAGTGCAGACAGAGGGAGGGATGCTAGGCAGGCAGATTGTCATTTCCCAGGGGTATCGTGAGCAGTTGTTGAAGATTGCACATGACATTCCCTTGTCTGGTCATCTGTGGATTACGCGCACTACACAGCGGTTAGCCCAGAATTTCTACTGGCCTAACTTCAGCCAGCAGGTGAAGGAGTATTGCAGGTCTTGTCACAGGTGCCAAGAAATAGGGAAAGTGGGCAAGAAAACCCAAGCAGCCCTGTTTCCATTGCCCATAGTGGAGAAGCCATTCCAGAGGGTGGGAATGGATATTGTGGGGCCTTTAAATACCCCCAGCTCCTCAGGAAAGAGATTCATCCTGACTGTGGTGGATTATGCCACCCGATACCCAGAGGCAGTCACTCTATCCTCACTGAGGACTGACAAAGTGGCAGATGCCTTACTTGGGATTTTCTCCCATATTGGGTTTCCACAGGAGGTAATTACCGATTGAGGGGGTTCCTTCATGTCGGACCTGATGAAATGTTTATGGAAGAAGTGTGGGGTGGTGCAGAGATGCATGACACTGTATCACCCACTAGCCAATGGACTTATGGAATGATTCAATGGTACCCTAAAGTCAATGATCCGGGCGTTTGCTAAACAGCATGGGAGGGACTGGGAGAAATACCTTCCCCACCTGTTGTTTGTATACAGGGAGGTGCCCCAAGAGTCGACAGGATTTTCCCCCTTGGAACTCTTATATGGACGCCAGGTACGTGGGCCCCTAGACTTGATCCGGGAGGACTAGGAAGGCAAGCACGCCACCCAGGGAACTCCCATTGTGGATTATGTCCTTAGGTTTAGTGAAAGGCTGAAGGAGCTTATGAGGACAGCCCAGAGCAACCTGGCAGCTGCCCAACAGAAATAAAAGGTGTGGTATGACTGCAGAGCCAGGGCTCGCTCATACGTGGTGGGTCAAGAAGTCATGGTCCTTATTCCAGTCTGGAAAGACACGCTGCAAGCTGAGTGGGCAGGACCGTACAAAGTGGTTAGGAAGGTAAATGATGTGAACTACATTGCAGAGTTACCTGACAGAAGACAGACAGAAAGGATGTACCATGTCAACATGAAAAAGCCATATGCAAATAGGGCTGACATGGTGTTTTCAGTGTGTAGTTATGGGGAGGGGACGGACGAAGGAGACCCCCTTCTGGACTTGCTGGAAGAGAGTAAGCAGGAGTCCTCTGTGGAGGCAGTAAAATTGTCTCCCCAGCTGGCCTTGGACCAGGTCCAGAATGTAAGGGAGGTTTTAGCAGACTTTTTCCCCTTGTTTAGCGCCAAGCCTGGACTAACACCCTTAGCAACACACAATGTGGAGACAGGGACACAGACGCCCATACGGCGAACAGCATATCGGGTGTCAGAGGCTGTCCAAAAGGACATTAGGAGGGAAGTGGAGGAGATGCTGGATTTCGGGGTAATCCAGAGATCCCACAGCCCCTGGGCCTTACCTGTAGTCCTTGTGCCAAAGTCAGATGGCTCAACTCGTTTCTGCGTGGACTATCATGGACTGAATGCAGTCACAAAGTCTGATGCCCACCCAATGCCCTGGACAGACGAACTTCTGAACAAGTTGGGGGTGACCTACCTTATCACTATTGACCTGACCAAGGGGTATTGGCAGGTAGAATTGACAAACAGAGCTACGGAGAGGTCTGCCTTCATCACTCCGATAGGCTTATTTGAGTTTAAAGTAATGCCTTTTGATACGAAGAACGCCCCGGCCACTTTCCAAAGGTTGGTGAATCAGGTGTTAAATGGTGCTAAGGAGTATGCCGTGGCATACCTGGATGACATTGCCATCTTTAGTACCAGCTGGGAGGAACACCTTTCCCACCTTAGGGAAGTGCTGGGCAGGATACAGAGGGCTGGGCTCACTGTCAAAGTAGAGAAGTGCCAGGTGGCCATGGGAGAAGTGGCATACCTCAGGCATGTGGTAGGATGGGGACAGCTCTGTCCTAACCAAATAAAGATAGAGGTGATCCAGGCATGGCCCAGACCAGAAACCCAGAAGCAGGTCAGGAGCTTTCTAGGGACAGCAGGGTACTACAGGAAATTTGTACCCAATTACAGTGCCCTGGCTGCTCCTCTATCTGACCTGACAAAGAAAAAGATGCCAAAGAAAATTACCTGGGGCCCAGCCTGTGAGGAAGCCTTTACCAGACTGAAGGAGACACTGTGCAGTGCTCCTGTTTTGACAAGTCCTGACTATAGCAAAACCTTTATAGTTCAGATGGACGCCTCAGACATGGGTATTGGGGCAGTACTGAGACAGACGTCCAGCCAAGGGACAGATCACCCAGTAGTGTACCTGAGCAGGAAGTTGCTTCCTAGGAAGCAAGCGTACTCCATGGTGGAAAAGGAGTGTCTTGCCATAGTGTGGGCCCTAAAGAAGCTAGAGCCTTACTTGTATGGGCAGCATTTTGTGGTGCAGACTGACCACAACCCCCGGGTTTGGCTGACGCAGATGGGGAAAACAATAGCAGACTACTAAGATGGAGTCTTGCTTTACAAGGGTATGATTTAAAAATCGTACATAAGGTGGGAGCAAAGAACCAGAACTCAGATGGGCTGTCTAGGGTCTATGAGGAGTGAACTGATTTGGGAAGCTGATCCTATGTAGGGGATAGATCTCCCAAATTCAGTCTAGGTGGGGAGGAGTGTGACGTAGACAGCTAGTTCTGAGTGCTGTATCATTTCTTTTTAATATAAAATGTATTACTGAATGTCTTCTGCTGAAAATCAAATGCTCTAGGAGTGACCTCATTCATCCCCCCCACCCAGATTTCAGCTGAGAGATGGAAGCCATGAGGAAATGCTGACAGCATGTGAGTTCACACACATTCAGTTTTTAGAGACAATGTGATACATGGAAGACTTTAATCATGGATCCTGTTTCTCTGAGTTAATTACAGACTTGTTTAAGTTAATTCTGTTAAGAGAGAAATCATAAAGAAGGTTTATGATGTTAGAAGCGGAACCTAGGTTGTTACATACGGGTGCAAGGTTGTAAATGTCCCTGTGAAGCCTGTGTGAGGGAGGGTACAGCATGAGATCAAAAGAAGTGTCATTTGAAGGACATGAATTATGCTGAAGTTGCAGAATGTAATACTTTCAAAAAAAAGACATCCTGTTTTTTTGTATAAGATATATATTTTTATATACATCTATCCTGGCAGGGAGGAGCTAGGTGACGTCCTGCAAAGAGGTGGAGTAAAAGCCAGCTTTTAAATTATTCAGTTTTACTTCACTGACACACACTGTTACCTAGACTCTGACCGAGGAAAGATCTTTGTAGCACTTCTAAACAGATATTTAGAAAGATTTCAAATCTAAGTACTGTAAGTAGGAATTTGCACTGTTTAAACCTTGTTTCTTTTAAAAGATTTGTATATCTGGGGATATAAGAGTTCTGTATTTTGCATTTTACATATTTTTAACTATTTTAGTAAAATTATTTTTAGAACTTACTTGGTCTGTCTTTGACTTCTTTTTAGTTGTAAGAAAAGTATATGGTTATTGCAGATACTAAACATAAGCTTGAGTGGTGGTAATGGAAAGAGAAGCGTTTTAAATCTGAAGTCTTTATTAAAGTTTTTAAGGGTTCATCTTGTATACTTGGTGAAGTGCCTGTAGGCAATGATATCTGGCTCCCCGAAGACAGAAATATCTGAGCCTGTGCATTGGGTATGCTAGCAAGAGGTTAACAGTTTGAATCCCTCCAGAAGTTGAGACCAAAGGTTGATCCGAACTCACAAAAACAGACAAGAGAGTTACCTTGTCTGTTAAACTGTTACAAGACTGTGCTCAGAGGTTGGCACTTTGGGAGCAGAGGGCCTGACCTGCTGAGTGGGTTTGTGACAGTGGGTTCACCATGAAACATAGATCCAGGGTGTATGTCAGCACTTAATGTACCTTAGTTAATATGTGGACAATAAATACTTAATGCTATCACCGGTGAGTGGGTCCATGTGTCTCCATTTGGGCTTGCTTTTGATTTTTCAGGGTGTATGGAGTCTGATCCCTCCTGGTAGTGTGTTTTACACTGCAGGTACATGCTAGGCCACACTGGCGCAATGTGGAATTAATGGAAACCCTGCTAAAGGATGCACTGGTAGGGTATCTTAAATCCAATAGGCTACAAGACCACAGGCAGCAAAGATTCACTGACAGAAGGGGTAATGCCAAATGACTTTGATAGATTTTTTTTGACTGGATGATCAGGGAAATAGATCAAGGGTGGGGAGTGGATGTGGCATACTGTATCTAGACTTCAGCAAGGACTTCAACACTGTGCCACACAGCAGGCTGATAAAGAAATTGAGCAGGCTTGGGGCAGTGACAGAGGAGTGTACCAAAAAGTGGGTGGTCAGAATTGCATAGAACACCTCATCCCAGGACACTGTTCAATTCAATGTCTGACCCTTCAGCTACAAAAGTGAGGGTCACCTGACCCCCCTGACTTCCTGGCTCCCTGCCTATGGAGTAGGATCCAATGTCATGAACTGGGGAAGAAACTGGTTAACAGATATGAGACAGAGGGTGGTGGTAAACAGCACTCACTTGAATGATGGAAGAGTGACCAGCAGCATTCCGCAGGGCTCCATACTGGGACTGGTCCTCTTCCCTGTCTTCTTAAGTGACACTGCAAAGGAACTGAAAGGGAAGGCATACCTTTTTGCAGATAATACCAAAATCTTCAATAGTGTAAACACTTAGGAAGAGGTGGAAAGAAGGTGCAGGGATCTGTAGAAATGTGAGCATTACAGTTGGGATTCAATGCCAAAAAGTTCTAAATCATCCACCTAGAACACAGGAACCCAGGCACTGAATATGGGATGGGGGAAGTAGTGACAGTCGCTAAACAGGAAAGGTACCTTGGATTTGTCATATCTGATTACTTCAAAGTAGCAGGGCAGTGTGACAAAGCGAGTAGAGCTAGCTGGATGCCGGGGTGCAGAGGGAGGGGTATCTCCATCAGGAGGAGGGAGGTGGTGTTGCCACTGTATCGCTCACTGGTGAGACCCAACCTAGAGTGCTGTGTTCAGTTTTGAAAGTTGCACCTTGGAAATGACATAGACAGAGTAGAGGCAGTCCAGAAGAGGGAACTAAAATAGTGCTGTGGTTGCATAAGAAGCTCTGTGAGGACAGACTGAGGGATTTCAACATGTACACCCCAGAAGAAAGGAGAGCAAGAGGTGACATGATGACATGATAGAAATCTACTGTACAAGTACCTCACAGAATTAAGCAGGGTGAAGGGGGAGTCTCATTAAAATGAGAAAGAGCACCAGAACCAGGGGGCCCGTAATGGAGCTGAAGGGGGGAAGTTTAGGAGAGATATGAGGAACTATGTCTTCGCTGAAAGGGAGGTAGATGCCTGGAACAGACTGGCAGCAGAAGGGTTGGAGGTGAAATCATTTCGGGGCTTCAAGCATGCATAGGATAGATATAGGGGTGTATTAGAAAACAGGCAGGGTGAGGGAGGGTCACCGGACACCAGTTAGGGTCTGCAGAGACAAATTATGTGGGGAACATCTGGGCAGACTGGGTGGGCTAAATGGTCCTTTTCTGCTGACAAATTATGTTTCTATATCTCACCGTTACTAAATCCCTAATGTAAGTACTATAGGATCATTCCCTTCAATGCATTTTATCATTAGTTGAATCAGGTGTAATCCATGTCTCTATTTTAATGGAAGTCAATTCAACTGCTTGAATAAGCCACAACAGTGGCTGTCTCTTGATGCATGTGGCAAACTAGTCTCTCCCAGACTAGCCTGTGCCTGTTACCAGCTTTCTTGAGCCCTTCAGACACATGCAAGGGTAATCAGTAGTTGCCTCCACTTAGCTGAGACACTCTCTTGGTGTATTACCAGGTCTGAGTCCCTCCAGAGCTACTGCTCATACAGCATAGTGGTCCTTGCTCGAGGACACATGACCCACCCTTCTCTGTCACAGTTGAAACTGCCTTATTTTAGAAGTAAATTATTGCAGTGGTAGCTTTCTCTTTTGAGCCAAAAATACAGTTTTGTCAATTATAACTCAGTTAGATGTACCTCAAAGGATTCAGTCACAGAAATATGAAGTATACAAGATGTAATATTTTAATACTTTCAGATATCTACACAGATAATACAGGATATTACATCAACACTACGGAGAACAGTAATTCTACCTGTAACCCCCCTACGAATGGGGGTTCCCGAAAAGTCTTCCTTGAGCTTGCTTAAATGCTCACTGCCAGGCTGGTGTCCTGCGTTTTAGCAGTTTAAATGTATTGCCAGAGAGGGCCTGTATAGCCTCTGTGTACTGTCTCTTTAAGAGCTGACTGGATTACAGTCATAATTAATCTGAGAGGGAGCTCTGTTAGAAGATGTACTTGTTTGCTGATCATTTGTTAGAGTAGTAATAATATTGCAGTTTGTTCTAACCTGCCTTCCTTGCAGCATGGACAGTTCTGTTTGTTTCCATCATCTTGGTCCTGGACTGTCAGAATGGGCCAATCAGTACATTTGGGACTCTTAAAAAATGGAGCCTGCCTACAGGGGCTTGGTGGGGCAAAAACTTGTAGGAATTGTAGTTTTGGGCTTTTGGCACCTAAAATAACCTGGAGGGGGAGCCGTTGTTGTGACTGACAGACAGATCAGCCAACCGAACCTTCTGGATCTTGGGGAAAGTCCCACACTGCTGCAGTTTCAGTTAGATCTAAGTTGGGAAGTGAAGAAGTAACAGTTTGAGATAGTACGAGCAGCAATCCATAGTGGATTCACGTGGGATAACTATGGAAAGGCCTGAGTTTGGCCTGTATGCCTGCCTGCTGTTCCTGAGAGGGAACTTGTGCTTTTTTCGGACTGAATCCAAATTTGGAGAGCGAATTAAGCACTGAATTGTGACCAGGCTTTAGCCTGAATAAGACCGAAGATTTGCTGAATGTAATCGGCCTGTCAGGACATCCAGCTACCTCTGAACTCCCGGATTGTCCAGAGACTCTGTAATTACGACCGGAGAGCCATTTGCCTGGTACAGTGGAATTTCCTTACATGTGAATGTGCTGTGTGCTTATAGTGGGTCGTGATTTGGTTCCCCACTGTATGTCTGAACTGTGTTTTGCTTGCTGGAGGCTGTATCCAGCTCCACAGACTGAATCCGTATCCATTTCCATTTGCCTGGGCCTTCCTACACTGGCCCAGCCAGAATACCTGCTACGCTGAGAAAGTCATCGACGAGAGACCGGTCTGGGGATCAGCCCCCTGCTCAACGCCTTGAACAGGAATGATGCCTCGGTTATTCGTGTGGGCCCTGCTTCTCCGGCACTCCAGCTCAACAGCCTGCAGTCTTGATTTCATCCTGCCTGTGTCCAGTATGGGGTATCGTGAGTAAACGTCAGGGTAGCTCCAGCAACAACAGCTAAATCTAAAAGTGTTGTCATCTGACTGTCTTGTTGCCTTTTCTTTCACAAACTGAGCCCTCCAGCTCCGGATTACAAATAGTGTGTGTTGTGCATGTTGCTTTCTTCCATCACAGGGCCCCAACCTGCTGCAACGTTCTTGGCTAGCCCACCATTTTCCTACCTGGGTACCCAGAGTGTGTGACTGTGTAGGGACTCTGAACTGCATGCATAACTGTCTGATTAATATAGCTTTTAAGCAAATCAATCTGATTATGCCCTTCCCTTGTTCAAGTCCCCTGAATAAATCAGATTTAACTTTGTTTGCATCTAACCTGACTGTGGTTCCAGTTTGTGCCAAAAGTATTGTACTGTTGCTATTTGCTGTGTTTAACCTTGTTTTACAGGGGTCCCCAGGGTCAAGCTAGAGGAACCAACCCTGGTGGTAAGTGCAGACAGTGTGGGTAATTGCCTGGTGAATAACGGTCATTGTGAAAGTAATTATTGCTATTGTTTAGGCCACTAGAAGGGAAAGAGGGAGGTTACAGTGTCCTGGAGGGCTGTGCCCAGGTTAGCTTGACCACTAACAACCCTGACCTCCGAGTGAAGGCACCCATTTCATTACCCAGGCCCCTTAACCTGCTACTAGCCAAGCAGGCAGGGGTAGTATCCCTTGGGATAGCGCCACCTAGGGGTTACGTACAGAAATGAAATAAGTTGTTTGAACAGTAGGTTGCACACACAGAAAAGCCTCTCTCTCTCTTTTTCTCTTGAATTATAGACTAGCTTACCGCACAAGATACTTTACTAACATTCTCTTTAGAGGCAGAAATATGGTTTTGTCAATTATAACTCAGCTGTACCTCAAAGGATCCCGTTGCAGAAATTGGAAGTACATCTCTCTCTCTTTCTCTCACTCACTCACTCTCTCTCTCTTTTTCTCGAAAAGTAGACTCGCTTAACACACAATACTTTGATGAATCAGGGCAGACTCAAACCCTTGGATGCTAGTTTGCCAGTTTGTTCATAGTCCCAAACCGCACTGTCTTTTTCAGGTTCTGTCCGACCTCAAGACCCTCCACCTGCCTCCCCCAGTGACACATCCCCAGTATGGCACTCTGACATCCTAAACTCAGCATTCTTTGTGTCTTGAGCTGGACCCTCATGAAAAATGATTTGATTTGGACCTTTTGGACAACTACATCAGTTTTCTGTCCCAAGACCAGAGCCCAACAGGAATGTTTGGTTTAACTTTGCTTCCTGACGTCAAAAGATACTTCCTGAGTTCCCCATACATTGCCCAGGGTGTTTGTCATGTTAATGGAGAGCACAGATAGTAAATTTGCCATCAGAGCCAGTGGGTTTGCTCTGATAATAACTTTGACCCCACTCCCCCCAAGGAGTGTCAGCTTTGTCCCTTTTAGCTGCTACATTCTAAAGGATATTCATGCAGAAAAAATTGAATAAAATAAAAACAAAATACAGTGACAGGCATACATAAGCAAAGGGTTACAATGCAGATAGGGTAAAGAGAGCCAAACAATTTAACAAGACATTAAGTTTGTCCAAAAGACCAATCCCTGCTCCACCATAGCTCACATCCCCATATTAAAAGTTTGGCATAATCATTTACACAACAATCTGATTCCTATTTTCTATTGATAATGAGACACGATGTTTATATTATGTATATTCTATTATTATATCCAGCTTATTACAGCAAAAAAAATATCAATCTAGTGAATCCAGTTGTAGGTTCACCTGTATCTGAGGGATACTACCACCAGCAGTGTACAATACAGCACCATGTCATCCGTATACAGACAGATTTGCAGCCCTGATAGGCATTGATCAATGTTGTATGTTCATGCAGAGTGAGAACAGTGGGGGTCAAAGGACTGACCCCTGTGATACACTCCTTTGGACCTGTTTCCAAATAGACCATATTCCTCCTGCTTCAACTATTGATATGCTCCTTTGGACCTGTTTCCAAATAGACTGTATTCCTCCCACTCGAACCAGTTGTCTACAGTCCATTAGGAAACTGGAAATCCATTGTGCCAAGGATTTATCCAGACCCCAACATCTGTAGTTTGTTTACTATAATACCATGACTAGTTTTGTTGAAGGCACTAGGGAGATTGATAAAAAATATAACCCTTTAATCATTGCTGTTTGGATAGAATTCTGTAACTTTAACAGTTGCTGTTGATGTAGTATGGCAGTTTATGAATCCAGATTGATTACAAATTGATGTATTTTTAATTTGCAAGTGACTGTTCAGCTGCCCAACAAATGGTCTCTCCAAAATCTTCAACACCACTGGTGATAGAGAAATGGACTTGTAATTATTCATAAGATTTCTTTGTCCTACTTTAAACACAGGTTCTACCAGTGCCTCCTTCAATTCACCAGGGAATTCTCCATGGCTTAATAATAAATAATATCAACTAAGGGCCTACATATTATTGAGAATGCAAACTTCAAAAGGCATGTGGGTACCACATCAAAACCACCCTCCTTCCTGCTATTCAGCACCAGCAATTCATTGGCTACCTCTGCGCTAAGTATTGGCCTTAATTTAAAGGACAAAACAGAATCCTCAACTGAACCACCCTAATTGTGGGGGGGGGGGATCCACCATGTGCAGAACCAGATAAGTCATTACTAATAATAAACTGGCCATTAAACTCATTTACCAGCTTAGCCACATCACTCACATTAATGATGATGGAAGACAGCAAGTCAGCTGTAACTCTAAAAATGCTTATACATGAGCTCAACAGGAAAACTCCTCAGTGATGTAGAAATGAGAACTTGTATACAGGGGTATGATTAAAGTTGGTGGAGGTGGATTCAGGTGAGGAAGCCTTTCTTCCTGGAGTAGGTGGAGGACAAGTAGAATGGCTTGCCTAGCAGTGCCATAAGCACTGTATCTGTAGCAGGTTCAAGTCTGTATGGGACAGATACAGGTGGACAGGTTGTGGACAGAAGGGAGAGGAACATGGAGGAGGAACATGATCCCATGAAGTGGGCTTCCACAGGTTGCTCTATCTAGGTTATGTATGCCATTCCTGTAAGTTAAGTACTCCAGGCAAACTGGATGGACTGCAGGTGTTTTTCTGCCTGCACATTTCACTTGTTTCTATAGTTCTTGTTTCTACAGTATGTTCCAATAGGCACATACATCTCTGCAGCCAGCTGGCGGCTTTACTTTGTGCCTAGTGTACTTGTTAGTGCCTTACTTTAGGCTGCCTTCTGGCAGACTATATTCAAACATGTTTTGGACACTCACACTATGCTACAAACTTGTTCAGTTATAGCATAGATAATGCCCTTCATAATCTGTGCTTAGGATAGGAACTTTGCATGGTACAAACCTCAACTTTTCAATATTCATTTATTTATTTATTTAGAATTTTGGTAACTGGGAGAAGCACACTGAGCCCGGGATCATTTCCAGGTGCAACCCAGGGGAAGGGGAAGTGGAGAAAAGTATAGTACAATAATGTAAAACTGGTTGAAAATACAATATAAATATGGCATTTTCAGGTAGCGAGTAATTAATTAAATAACACTGGAAAGCTGGAACAGCATGAGGTAGAAATGTACAAACAAATAAGTGTGGCCAGGATGTGTGACACTTAAAAAAGTCATAAATTAATATTTACAGAAAATGGTACAGATAGAGGTATAGCCATGACCAGTTAGCATAACCATAAAATTTATAGGCGGTTTATATTGATTGGCGGGACAGAAAGGCCTAGGTGTAGTGAGGAAGAAAGGCTCCTGAGGGCAACAGGTGTTTAAGGGGTGGGGGGAGTAAGGGACATGGGGTAGAATAGTGGTGGGCAGATAAATGCAAAAGGACAGTAAAGTCAGGAGGAGGAAGGACAGGAACAAGCAGAGCAAAGGGATT
Organism: Neoceratodus forsteri; assembly: GCA_016271365.2. Taxonomy (NCBI): domain Eukaryota; kingdom Metazoa; phylum Chordata; order Ceratodontiformes; family Ceratodontidae; genus Neoceratodus; species Neoceratodus forsteri. The sequence goes on from CM057455.1 coordinate 1,704,698,585, forward strand.
GCAAAAGAATGCATTTTAGACAGTACTGAGATGGAGATAGCAAGCGGAGCTTGGAAGAAAGTTCCAGAAGGAGGGGAGATGGTAAGAGAAGGCTGCCTGCCCCAAACAGGAGTGAGGACAGGGAAGAGAGAAGGTAGGAGGGTCTCTGGAGCAGAGCTGATAATACGAGGGAGATGAAGGGGAGAGGAGAGAGGAGAGGTATGAGGGGAGAGAGGCAAAACAGAATTTGAAGATAAGGGTGGAGGCATGGAGCTGGTGGCACAGTTGGAAGGAAAGGAGAGAGAAGGAGGAGTAGAGTGTGCAGTGGTGACACGGCGCTGGAGCCAAAGCTGTGGGAAAGAGTAAAAAGTGTCTAACCTTGTGAGGGACAAAGCCCATGGTTCTCTAAATAACTTACCTGAGATACGCATCTCAGGAAAGGAACCTAGGTTTCACAGAGCAGGAGGCTGATTGTTCTAAGTTCTGCTTTCAGAAAAAACAAAGGTAAGCGCTACCATAATTAGAGTTTACCTTACGTAACACCAACAATCTTATAGAGTCAAGTCAGGGGACAGGAGGACACAAGTGGGGTGCTGCAAGGGTCAGTCCTGGAACCAATCCTTTTCAGTACATTCATTAGCGACATAAGAAGGATGGCAGGTTATGATGTATCTCTTCACAGATGACACTAGGCTCTGTGGCTGGATAACAGTGAGGAGGGGATAAAGGAAATGCAGAGGATTAGGTCTGGCAAAGTGAAAACAATTCACAGTTCATGAATTTCACCATGAAGTGCAGAAATTTACATAGCAAATTATGAAATTCACAATTCATGCAGTGAACATCTATGTAAAGTGTGGAAATTTGCCACTAGGTGGCTTGTTTTCATGTGGTGGTGAATAACACAAATTATGGCATAGGGGCGGAGTGTGGCCAATTTGCGGGCACTCATAATTTGTAACGAACCTGTTTGTGTAAACTTCGCCAGCAAAGTTTTAAATCCATCCAAACCTAAGAGGGGCCTGCAGATGTTAGAAAAGTGGTCCAAAATCTGCCAGTTGAAACTCAATGGCAAAAAGTGCAAGGTGATGCACATAGGGAAAAAGAACCCGAGGACATAATATTCAGTGGGAGAGGTTAAGCTGGGCACTACTTTTGAGAAAAGGGACCTGAGAGTTATCATAAGTGACTCCCTGAAACAATCCAGACAATGCAATAAGGCCTACAAGGCATGCAGAATATTGTGGTGTATTGGAAGGGGTTTGATGAAGCGGAAGGAAAAGAGGTAATACTATCTCTGTACAAATCACTGGTGCGGCAGTATCTGGAATACTATGCACAGTTCTGGAGTACCCACATAGTGAAAGACAAAGTCAAGCTGGAGACAGTGCAGCATAGGGTAACCAAAATGATTAGGGCTATAAGGCCATATGCTATATGGAATGTCTAATGGCACTGAACATGTATTCGCTGGAGGCCAGAAGGGAGAGGGAAGACATGATAAAGACCTTCAAGTTCCTGAAAGGACTGAAAAAGGTAAACTGTGAGGAGTTATTCATCAGGAGTGGTTAGTTAAAAAGGCAAGGGCAAGGCAAGGAAATTTTATTTATAGGCACTCAATCTAGGAGGCTCTGGGCACCGAACAAGAATCAATACAGGAGACATGGCTTAAAATACAAAAAGAAAATGATAAAAATACCCACAATCTGTATAAAACACAGCTTTCAAAGAAATTACATCAAAAAAGCTTCAGCACGTCACACTTGGGAACTGGACAAAGATGGAATCAGCAATCTGCAAATCACAGAGATATGAGTGGAAACTGATGGGAAGAGCCATTCAGAAGAGGTGTAAGAATGTTTTAAGTTACACAATGGATAGATGAGCCATGGAACAGCCAGTTCACCCATGCCAGTGCGACAATCATGTTGCCAACACTGATTACGGTGCAGGCAACATGCCACTTAGCACTTTCAGCACACGGTATTATGTCTCCTGGGAGTTACAGTGCCAAAGTGCCCTCCCAGGGAACAGTTGGGTTTTGTGGGAGGGCATTGCCCCCCCACACACACACGCGCTTCCGTACAGTTCAGTCACAGCTGGCTGTGGCGGTGTCATGAGGGCTGTGCCAGTCACCAGTTGCCAGCTAGGGTCAGGTTGGGGGTAGCTGTGGGGTGAGTCAATGCCTACTGGGGTGGGGGGCCACTAGACTACCAGGGAGTCAAGGAATTTCTATTTTTTCAGAGATCGAGGCACAGGGAGGTGGGGCCACTAGGCTACCAGGAAGACAGGGAATTTCTATTTACACATGGATCAGGACTTGGAAGGAGGACCACCAGACTATCAGGGAGTTGGGGAATTTTTGTTTTACATAGATTGGGACTCAGTGAGGGGGGGAACCACTAGACTACCAGGAGTCAGGAACTTCTATTTATTCACAGATTGGGCCTCGGGGACCACTAGACTACCAGGGAGTTGGAGTTTCTATTTTTTTTTCACAGATCGGGGCTTGGGCCGGGGGCACCACTAGACTGCCAGGGAGTTCAGGAATTTCTATTTATTCACAGATCAGGGCTCAGGGAGTGGGGACCACTAGACTACCAGGGAGTTGGGAATTTCTATTTATTCACAGATTGGGGCTCGGGAGGGGGGACCACTAGACTACCAGGAAGTCAGGAAATTTCTATTTTTACATTGATTGGGCTGGGGCAGGACCGCTGAATCACCAATGTGGGTTATATGTATATGGGGACAGGGATTGGGGCTAGGAAGGAACCTCTGAACTGCCAGGGTACCCAGCCCTTGACAGTGGGCAGATGGGTCTGCACACTGTTAAGGGCTGGACTTCAGAAGCATTAAACTGTGCCACTGCTGGTGCCTGTTTAGTGCTTCTGAACACTTTCAATACTGTGCTGTACTGCATGGGGAGCCCTCATTTGCATAGGTGCAGCACAATATTGTGCGCCACGGTGCTGTTGTGGGTGTGCCATTCATATGTGCCCTTTGAATATGGGCATGCCCCAACAGCTGGTGCTATTCACAGTTAGGGTGAAACAAACCCTCTTTGTGCTGTGCTAACATTCTGAAAATGGGGCCCGATATCTGTCCTTGGTTGATTCTTACTATAGAAATGTGGGATCCAAAATCTACATGGATATGCATATCTGGATATGGATGGATGGACTGCCTGCTGTATGCAATTTAAATTGCAAAAGCACAATCTGGGCATCACTACTGCAGACTAGCTCTACATGAAGAATGTCTAATAATGAATGACAGGTGTCATCCACTCTGCTTTACATAACTGGTCAAGGTTTGGAAACTGCAAGTATATACTTGAAAAGCAGTGGTGGGAAGGCCAGCTGTATTCTGTATAGAGTATTTGCTGTGACATAAAACTCATGTGTTCTTTTGCAGTTCATCTACAGCAATACCTTTCAGGTTTTTTTTTTCAGTAAATGTTTTTTGCTTTAAACATCTACCTTCCAACTAAGGGAGTTGGTATACATTTATTTACAACATTTAAAAAACAAATATGCTGCCTGGACTATGTCTATTACACTGTCAGTCACCATCTTGTAGAAGATTGCAGACAAGCCTATCAAGGAAGGGGAGGTCTTTTGAACAGAAAACAAAAGGCAGAAAGTACGGGTTTAAAATAATGAGTGCCACTTAAACAGTTGCAAGTTTTATTTGCTACTGCTGGTGTAAACCGGTAAAGGGGCTGCTCTGTGACAAAACTAGGAGGTTTGGAGGGGAATTGGTGCAGTTTTTTGCTTGTTTAATTGTGTTCCTAGTTTGGGGTAAAAACAAGGCTTAAGGGCTTAGAAACTGCCAGTCACCCTCTAGAAGGGATTGCAGACCTGCAGCCTAACAACCCATCAGGAAAGGATGAGTTCACACAAAGGCAGAGGGGCATGGGATAAAAATGATATTACATCAAGTGTCACAGTGCCTGAGCATCCCAGATCTGTGAGTGTCAGAGAAGTGTGGCATCTAATTAAAGAGGCAGTACAGTGCAGTGGTTTAAGGTTCTGAGCTGTAAACCTGGAGACCTGGGTTTGAATCCCACAGCCCCTACTTGCATACTGTGTGACCCTGAGCAAGTCACTTAACTTCCTTATGATCACAGGTTGCACCTGTAAATGAGCTTTCAGCTTAGTGTGTCTCTCCTGGTAAAATAAATTAAAAGATCATCTACTAATTAAGGTCATCTGTAGGGTGTCCATAAAATATTATAAGTCCAGAGTTTCTGAGGAACTCTGCTCAGAGAGAAGGTAGGCAGCGTACACTAGGGGTGGTAAGCTTACCCAGATAACACCCTATCTGGATGAGGTGCAATTCATGCAGTAAGAGGAGGAAATGGGGGCACATGTAGTGGAGGTGGGGAGATTAGGAGAAAATTCTCTGTAGGAGATTGAAACATCCTATCCAGGGTCAGGTATTATAGCAATAAGGAAAAAGAGTGAGAAAGAGTGTGAGCAGTGAATGGGATGGGAACTAGAAATCTGGGATAGGTACACCAGTTAAAAGCTGAGACAAAACAAGGTAGAGCAGGTTATTTCAAGCTAAGGGAGGGTTACTGGGGTACAGTTAACCTGCGGATAATGTAGTCTGTTAATTTGTGGTTAAGATACTGTGGCTAAGTAAGAATGGAAAGTCTAAATGGTGGGGGGTAAGCAGCAAAGACTTTTCTACCCCGGAATCTGCAAATAATTCAAGATATCCTGCAACAATTCTCCAGACCGAAAACATGACTGTTCCTCACTTCTGAACTTCACAGCATTTACCCATCTACCTGCTAGATATATAGAAACAGAGAATTGGACAGCAGATAAGGACCGCTTGGCCCACCCAGTCTGCCCATTTTTCCCTACCTACAGTATCACTGCAGACCTTAATCGATCTCCGACTCTTTCTCCTTCCCCTCCTTCCTTTCCACTAAGATACCCTTATGCATATCCCATGCATTCTTGAACCTCTCCACTGTCTTTGCCTACACCACCTCCTCTGGAAGGCTGTTCCAGGAATCCATCACTCTTCCTCCAGTTCCTCACATCTCTCCTAAATCTACCCCCCTCCAGCTTCATAGCATGTCCCCTTGATCTTGAGATCCTTTTTCTTCAGAAAAATACTTCACTCCTACACCTTAATTACCCCGTGAGGTATTTAACGGTTTCTATCATATCCCCCCTTCTCCTTCTTCTCTTCCAGGGTGTAAATACTGAGTTCCTTTAGACTCATCTCATAGGTCTTCTAATGCAGACCCTGCACCATTTTAGTTGCTGTCCTCTGTACTACCTCCACTCTATTAATGTCCTTCAGGAGATGTGGTCTCCAGAACTGGACACAGTACTCAAGGTGGGGTCTTACCAGTGATCTATACAGGGACAACACCACATCCCTCTTTCTGTTGGTGATACCTTCCCTATGCACCCTCGCATCCCACTAGCCCTCCCAACTGCCTTGTCGCACTGCCTGGCCACCTTCCAGTCATCCAATATGATTACCCCAGGCCTCTTTCCTGCTTGGTTGTCATCAATATCTTTCCACCCGTTTTGTACTCTGCCCCGGGTTTCTGTGCCCTAAGTACAGTATTTTGTATGTTTTCACATTGAATCCCTGCTGCTATACCCTTAACCACTTCTCGAGTTTTTTAAGATCTCTTCTCATCTTTTCCATCCCCCTTTGAGTGTCTACCCAGTTGCAGATTCTGGTGTCCTCCACAAAGAGTCAGATCTTACCTTCCAGCTCTTCTGCTATGTCACCTACAAAGACAGTAAAAGGGGCCAGTCCTAGCACTGATCCCCATGGTACCCACTGGTCACCGTCCCTTCCATGGAGTGAATTCTGTTTCCCACCACCTCTGTCATCAATCCCTAACCAGTTTCTTACCCAGTTACCACTTTTGGTCCCTCCTAAACCACCAGCTTGCTTTTGGTCTCTTACATGAAGCAGTGTTGGAATCTTTACTGAAATCTAGGTAGGCCACATTCACCACATTCCTTGGTCACCCAGTTAAAAGAAATCTATCAGATTCGTTTGACGCAACCCCCCCACCCCATGAATCCTGCTGCCTTCGGTCTTGTAGTCCATTGGATTCATGATAGTTCATGATCCTTTCCTTCAGCACCGCTTCTATTAACTTTTCACCACTGCTGTCAGGGTGACTGGCCTATAATTACCCGCCAAAAGTGTACTGTAGCTAACATTACCTCAGACTTTCTTGAACAAGAAAGTTTTCTCCTTAAGAAGGATTTAACCTATGCGGTGATATCCCTTATCCCCAAATCTGATAAGAACCCGCAATTGTGTACATCATACTGCCCAATTTCCATATTAAATGTGGATTATAAGTTCCTCATGTCTATGATGGCCAAACGTTTAGACACAGTATTGCCCTCTCTTATTAACCTGGACCAGACCGGTTTCATTAATGCTAGACCTACTACGGACAATACAAGATGGGTCTTACATCTGGTCCAGGAAATGCAATCCCGTGGGACTCCATCTGTCCTTCTCAGCTTAGATGCTGAGAAGGCTTTTGACAGGGTGTCCTGGCCCTTCCTGATTGCCACCATGTCCAAGACGGGCTATCCCTCCCCTTCTGTCTCCATGATTAAGACACTTTATTCTCTGCCTAAAGCATGTGTAAAAGTTTCCTGGCATCATTCCATTTATTTTCCCCCTCTTCAGGGGTACCCATCAGGGATGCCTTCTGTCCCCGGGTCTGTTTGCCATTTTCATTGAACCTTTGGCACAGACCATCAGGGAGTCCTGTTCATTAGAAGGCATAGAGGTCGAAGGTACAGAACATCGAATTGCCCTTTATGCAGATGATGTCCTGCTATTCCTCACCAATCCCTCCTGGTCAATCCCAGCGGTATTTAGCATAATTGAGCAATTTGGTAGATGCCCAGGATATAAAGCTAATAACACTAAAGCGGAGGTCCTGGCGTTTAATTTCTCCCCCACACCGGCGCTGGCACAGAAGTTTCCCTTCCTTTGGGACCTGGACAAGTTGAAATACCTGAACATCTATCTCTCCCACTGAGCTGGAGGTGCAAAAAGATATAACTATGACCCATTCACTACGCAGCTCCAATCGGACCTTGCCCGGTGGAACATTTTCCCTCTGAATCTTATTCAGAGTGGATGTAATAAGAATGGTCATTTTGCCCCGAGCTCTCTATCTGTTCCAAAATGTACTCATACATATCCCTACTAAGACATTTCAACTGTGGAACAAATGTATTAGTAGGTTCATATGGGCCAGATATCATCCCAGAATAAAATTCTCTACCTTGACCCTCCCAAGTGCTATAGGCACTTTGACCCTCCCAAACCATAAGCACTATTACTGGGCCTCACATCTCTATTTATTTTACATAGACTAACAAAAGTCAACCCGGCTCTCTGGAGAGAAATAGAAGAGGATCTCATGCCGTATTGAAAATGGGTTAGGGTGATGTTACACTGTTCCACCTCCTATCCATGATTGGCTTCCCCAGAATCTGTGGATCTTGCACCAGCTAAAGGTTTGAGGCTAGATCCAGAGGCAGTGTCTCTCACCACATACCTTCCCTTTATTTGCCCAGTGGCCCTCTTGGAGAACTTCCTGCCCGCCTCTCTCAACCATGCCTTTGGGTCCTGGACCCGTTACAACTCTCCTACCTCTCACAATTTCTACATGACAGGGAGTTTAAATCCTTCCAGGAGTTGAGCCGTACCCACGGACTTTGACACTCAGACTTTTACAGGTATCTGCAGCTGAGACATTTTTACTATTCTTTCCCACTGGAGCTACGGGACCTGGGGGCCACTCCCCCCTTGGTCACGTGCCTCCAGCAATGCATTACCTCCGGTGGGGTACCCCACAGCATTTTGGTCCTGTATAAGGCCATCACAGAAAACTGAGGAATAAATACCGATAAGTATCTTACAAAATGGTGCCTGAAATTTGGGTTTGATGTGTCCCCGCTACTGTGGGTAAGGGGCTGTAGATCAACATCTAAACTTACCTAGTCACACAGCTGGAGACTGTTCTCCTGGAAGGTAATGCTCAGGTACTTCTGAACCCAGGTGATAATGGCCCATTTCTCAACAGCTTGCCTGGGGCTCTGTTGGCGTCAGTGTGGGGACCCTGCGACACACCACACACATATATTCTCCCTATGCCCAAAAATTCACCCTTTCCTGACTTCCTTGCAAACTGGACTAAGTGAACTGATTGGTATTCCACTTACACTCACTGCTGACTTTTATATCCTGCATATTTTCCCCAAGACATCAAGAACCCCCATGCATGCTACCTGTTGGGGATTTCCCTGCTAGCACCAAAAAGCCTTGCCTTGAAATTAGCTGACTTCAAAGGTTTCCACAATGCTAGACTGGAGGAGATAATGACCCATATTTATAAGACCGAAAAGATCTTCTACTCCTTAAATGATTCCTCTGATTTATTCACTATGAAATGGACCAGATGGGTTAGGCAGATGGGTTAGGGTGAGACACAGCCTTTGTCCCCTGAATAAACTATACTAGGAGTATGCTAGCCAGCATAAGTCTCTGACTCCAGTCCAGGTATCCAGGCACAAGGGACTCCTGTGAACCCATAGAATGTGAGGACATTTTAGGGCACTGTTCAACTTAAGGTTTCCTATATATTGGGAGAGAGTTCTGGATCATCAGTATTAACTATTATTAACTTGTAACTGGTAGTTGATTGTATGGCATAAATTGTCTCTTTAGTAGACTACCTAAATGTATGGCTCCACTGTAAATGTTTGTATAATTATGAATTATGGCTGTCAACACCTTACCCCACTTAATAAGTGAAAATCCAATAAAATATATTGACAAAAAAAAGAAGGATTTAACCTGCAATCTATTGGTCTGTAAGCCTGTGCTTTTAATGTCTGTACCATCCAGCTGGAACTATTGATTTCTAACCGGTGAGTGGGGGGTAGACTACTCGGGGCTTTTCAACTGTGCTTTTATCAGTTTAGCAAGGGGTTGCCCCAGCCAGGGACTGCCTGAGCTATATTTTGGGTTGACCTCCTGGCTCCCGGGGCCTGCCTGTTCCTGAACCCTGAGCTCGAGGCTTTGCTTTACAATACACCTTTATGGGCTCCTACACACCTCACCCATGCTCTCACTGGCTCATACTGTAGTACCATACTGTGCAGTAGTAGCTGACTAGATGTTATAGCAAACACTATCTGAAGAGATTAAAATAAAAGGTGACATAGAAGGGGCTTAGGGCCTGAATGTCAGGAGCTGTATCTGCAGAGGTGTTCATTTAAGCCCAGCTCATAGCATAGGTTAAGGGCAGGGGTGTTGACCCCTGCAGGAGGCTACTAGCTGTTTCACTTAAGGGGCAGTATGTCAAAACTGTGACTGCTGAACGGCGACCCATGAAGAGGGTGACAGAATCCTAGTGCCAACACGTTTGGGTGACCGGCAGTTCTCCACATCACTGAGGTATGCCCCCACTGGAGTTAGTATCTTAAAGACAGGGGGGATGGGGCAAAGCCCCCCCACAAGGAGGGGTGCAGGGGGCAAAGCCCCCAGGAAAAATAGACTTTGTTTAAATTCATCGCGCTGCTGGATTTGCGCCCTCTTCACGGGTCGCCGTTCCGCAGTTGCCGTTTTGACATGGAGCCGGCATAGAGGAACAAGGAAGAAGAAAAATAGGATGAGTACCAGACCAGGCTAAAAGAGAAGAGGGTGGCAATCAGGAGGACAAAGGCAGACATAGATTTGTGGATTGTTGAGGGTGTGAAAGTACCAGGGGTTAAACTGGGCAGAAAATCACAGGAACTGAGTTCTACCTCCTGTGACACCTTTCTCCATTGAATACCATTAGAGAGTTCACCTCCTATTGATGACAGTTCCACCTCCTACAAATGTAGAGGTTATAGTTCCACTTCCTAAACATTTCCAATTTAACCAGTGGAAGGGAGGGGAAAAAGAGTTCTTTAGATATATTAGGGTAAAGAAGAAATCTTGTGGGGGTTGTGAGGCTAGCTACTTGGGGCGGGTGCTGGTAGTTGAAGATGACGAGCAGAAAGCCAATGTCCTAAACAATTACTTCTCTTCAGTGTTCATAGTCGAGGATAATGGTCCCCTGCTAGAGAATGGGTTCATAGCAGCCACATATGGGGTGCAGGAAATGGAGAGGGTAGTGATCATGACTGAATGGGTGAAAAAGGTCTGCAGGCCCTCACTGGATACAGTGCCAGGCCCATATGGCCTCCACCCGAGGGTACTCAAAGAACTGACTTCAGAACTAGCGGAACTCATGACCAAGCTGTTCTAATGACTCATTAGAGTTTAGGGTAATGCTAGGGGATATGGGGTCTGTGGACATAGTCCCACTCCAAAAGGAGGACAGGGAGGACAAAGCAACTACAGGCCAGTCATTGTTACCCCGTTGTAGGTAAGGTAATGGAGACTATAGTTTCTGGTACACATTCTCTTTATGCCATACCATTTTATTTTGGCCCCTTCCAATACTTCAACCCCTACCAGTTTATCTCTCAGCATTTCCCATGTCTTGTTAAAGTCTGCCTTTCTTTTCTTCTAAAAAGGGTTTTCTCCCCTTTGCCATTGCAGGCCCTTTCAACTCTCTGTTGACACACAGCCCCATCAACCACCTTCCCCAGGGCTTACCTGGCTCAGCTTCAGTCCTCCATAGAGTACTGTTCCATGGCAGGGCCGGGGAGGGAATGCCATCCTCCTTCTGTGCATTCAGTATTCCCTGATCCACAACCCGGTCCATGACACTGGACCTGCAATGCCACAGAGATGCTATCCCATGCTGCAGTGTTTTCCATCTTAGGAGTTCTCCCTCTCACCTCCAAGATGCCTTGTGTAACTCCATCAAGTCTTCTCACACTTCAAGCTCCTTGCAAGAGAAGTTCCCCAGCCCACTGCAAGGAGCTGCACAAATGGTAGAGAAAGTCATCCTCCAACACTGAGCTAGAAGTGCTCCAGTGTGGCAGCACCATCCCCTGGCCCTGGGTGACCCAGCCAACTCCTGAGCTCGCTCCCAAATCAAGGTTGCTGGCATGAGAGCACATAGCACTACCCACTAGGCAATCAAGTGTCCCTCAAAATCTGCCCTTCTGAAACCCAGACCACAGTGTGTGAGTTGGAATAAAGTATTAATGTGTTTATGTTGAACCACATTGCACTGTGGTCACTGGACCCCAGTAATTTCCTCACCTCTACTTCTATGAGTATATCAGCATGTGGCAAAACCAGATCAGTGGTGGCCCCCTATCTAGTCAGTTCCCTGACTCACTGCAAGAGAAAGCAGTCTTGCATGACATCCACCAACAGCAGCTGACTTCTTGCATGACTGGTTGCCAGGATTTCCCAATCCACCTCCAGCATATTTAAGTCACCCACCAAAACCAACTCCCTAAACCCCTCTGTGGTTCATCATTCCTTAAACCAATTGTTAAGTTGGAAGATTTTTAGTTTCCATGCTTCTTCCCTCCTACAGACTGTGAGGACCTATAAGAAGATCATTGTATCAGCCATCCCTTTAAGGCTGGAACCCAACATTCTGAATCTAGCCTTCACTGTTCCCAAAGGCCTTCCTGTCAGACTGTTTATCCCTGGATGGATAATAAAAACTAGCATCCCGTCCTTTTCCCTAACCAACAAACCTGCCATGGGAACTGCAATATCTGCTGTCATCCCTGGGAGACAACATTCCATCCTCTCCAACTGGTCTGAGGCACAGGCCACAACCTTGGTACCCCTAACAATGTAATTCCCTAATATGAATATTCTCCTTCTAACTCTCCCATCTGGGCTCCAACTCTGACCTACTCCACAGCTGATGAATCATGTCCCATGCTGCATCTAGCTCAGAGCGGCGTATTGACAACCTATTTCCAGACTGGGCAAGCCTCCAGCTCCATAGTGTACCCTGGAGGAGTGCAGTTAACTAAATCATCCCTTTGTAAGTCCATGCATCTGCCTGCTATACATGGATACTCTTGCCCCCGTAATGGCTTTAACTTGATGTACTCCTTCTGCACACTACCTTGATGCCTTTAAACATGGATTCTTTCAGCTTAGTTTGGCAGAAGGGACTTTGCTAATACTTGTTGAGTTGCTTCCAACACTTCCTAAATACTAACCCATCAACCGTGTTGTCCCAGATAGGGCTGTGCTAGTACTTTTAATTTACTAACCAACAATTCCTGAGAATAGGCCCTACATAAATATAAGTATATCTATTCAAATACTTATCTTGATTGTATGGAGTTTTGTATGATCCAAATGCTAAGAGTAAATTACTGACAGATTTATATTTTCAGGCTGACAAACACATTTCCACTATTCTACAACTCAGTAGTCTGCTACAGTATCTCAGATGTTCTATCATAACCAAACATTATACCAGAACATCTGTTACTGTATTTAGCATAACCATATACTGACTACAAAATGCCCTTCAAAATGCTTTTTGGTGGGGTGCCATATGGAAGCCACACCCAATGGGATGGGACCACTTCCTGTCGTTTGCGGGACGGACACTGACATGGTCCTAGGTGGACACAGTCCTCACACTTGCCCCATAGGTGCAACATGCACAACCCTGTAACTACCTCCAGAGCCACCAGCTGAGTTTCCTGAAGAAATGTCACCCCCACTTCTAAGGCACTTGAAATGTGTAAGTACCCTTTTTCTCTTGATCATACAGTTAAGGCCCTTGGCATTCCATGTCATAAATTTAAGATCCATCAAGAGCAAACTAGGGATAACCATGACCAGGAGGCCATCTATCAAACCTTTCTAGGGAGCATTAAGGCATCTACTTAGAAAGTGCATAGTCAAGTAGTGCCAGAACATTTTACCACCAATATTCAGCTACAGTGAGACACCATTGCCCTTTAGGGCCCTCTCCAGATGGCAACCCTCAGCCTTCAGATCACTTTTCTATAGGAATCATAATGGTTAATAAGCATCTGTATGGGCATAGCAAGAAAATAGGCATTAGAGACACAAACCAAACAATCAATATGAACTGTAGGCAAAATTTCCTACATTTTGTTATGTTCCACCCCTTCAGGTCTGACAAAATAGATTCAGCTTGTCTATGAGAACATCTCCAATCCTCCCTGCTATTATCCCCTTCTAGTTGATCCCATTCTTATATACCACTAAAAAGGATGGGAGACAGCAACATATCGGCTACTGTTGGGATCAAAGTAGAAGATGCGGTTATGCAGATGCAGAGCCCTACCAGAGAAAGTCTGATTTTCCTAATTAAGGGCACCTCTCTTGCCGAGGGTGACAAGCATGACCAGACTTTGCAACCCATACTCTAGCACAGATGGAAAGAACAAATACAGCAACTGATGGTGTTCCCCACATATCCTTCTCCAAGTCAGCAATGGTATAGGGCAGCCAACCTCAAAATCCAGGAGCTCAGATCTAGCAGCCAAGACAATTGCCAGCAGAAACTGGATAAGGGGGGTACTGCTGACAATGCAGAGGCTGCCCAGAAATGAATACTGAGGGCCGCACCAATTGATCTGTGAGTCCAGTGAATTTCAACCCAATTCTTGAAGACAGTGCATGGCCCAGCCCCTGTAAGAAACCCAGACCTTTCTAATCTGACAGAGGCACATGGGCAATACTGATAGGGGTGAAGGATGCATAAACTGTAACCTCATACCCCTGCTCAGTGCAGCTCTCCCCAGACCAGTCATGGTGTGCAGCAGTCACAAATAGGGAAGCATAACAGGTAGCCAGAAATAGAGAAGGTAACCAGAAACAACACGGCCTGCCCTTTTAACAACACCAGAAACAGATAATGAAATAAACAGGGCCTAACCCCTACATTATTGAGAGGAGTCAGGGGGGATTACGATCCACCCATTACTCCCCCACACTCCATTAGTTCCTTCACCCAGGGACCCTTGAAAAGTTATGAGCTGTATTGGATTGATTTCTCAGTCCAAGGATGTCTCAATAGGCAAGGCAGCTTTCCAGGCCTGGACTTCCAATTACTATGTTCCAGATAAACTCCTGAGCAGAAGCATTAATGTAGCAGCCACTTCAGCCCAAGAAAGTGGGAGAGGTGGTGCTGGTTGGAGAACCCATTGCAGGCACCCAGACCCACGCAGAATGGCCCTGACTTCCAGTGGACACCCCCACCTGCCCAAACTGCATGGCGACCACCTGGCACACAGATGGGCCCCTAGATGTGGTACTCCACCCCCCTAGCCACCCACCAACACAGATATGCCCCAACCCACTCTTTGCACACACCCTCAGACCCCAACACCATACCTGGCACCCCTGAGCCTCAAAGGCAGTCCACGTATCCCCAACCCACACAGACAGAAGCCCCTTTGGTGCCAGGCCATGGGCCACCCTCAGCAACCACCACATGTTTGTGCAGTGAACCCACCACCCACCCACCACAACAGCAACAACCTCCACCCCTGCCCTGACTTGTCGGTGCCATGGCCAGGAATGGCCAGCAGCACAGTCCTCCTCACACCTCTTCAGCTGCTGGCCATCCAAGTGCTGCTGAAAGAGCACCCTATAAATAGGCAGCACCTCCTGGCATCACCTGAATGGCCAGCAGCTGAGGAGGTGTGGAGGGCTGTGCTGCTTGCCATTCCATGCTATGGCACAAACCTGCAGGTACGGGGGAGGGGGGGTTGATAGTGCCATGAGAGTGGGGGGCTATGGCTACCACTGTGGGTGCTGGGGATCCGGGTGGGGATGGGAGGCCTGGACACTACTGGGTGGTAGGGGGCTGCCTGGCTAGATGGAGATGGACTGCCATGTCCCTGGGGGGGTGGCACTATATGGTACCCTACTGCCCAGATGCCCCAGCCCTCACTGTCATCCTAGTGGGCTGGGGCAGCACAGAGGATGCTTTTTCCTGGGTCCTCCATGACTGGCGGGGCACTTATGAGGGGCCGGGTAGTGAGTTATAGCAGGGTCTTCCTGCCGCTAGCTGCCTCTCCTCCTCAGCCCCGAAGGCACCATGCGCCTGTAGTGCATGGCGAGTAGTGCTGGCATGCCCCCTGCCTGCCCCCAGTGTGTTGCTGTATGCATGGCCGGGGGATCAGGTGTGCAACTGTCTTGATCCCAGTTCATGAATGCCGTACCCGCGGCATTCATGTGTATCGATGCCAATGTGCCCAGTTTCTACAGTGTGTTGGCTTCATGCATAGAGCCCAGTATGTGTTACCCAACAGGATGCTTTTGGAATCCTCTGTCAATGACATGGAGCCCAGACAGTGTACTGCAATTTTGATAGTGCAGGAGAGCATGATGCTTCCTTGTGAGTAACTTTGCCTTTGATGGCATGGACCCGGAGAAACTGAGAGCCAAGTGTTGGATGTGGTATGTGGTCTGAGGGTAGTCAATGGATGCAGTGCCGAGGCCTGATCCCTTGAATGGGGTGGTGGTGTTGTAGTGTCTATCTCCTCCATACCCTGGTCATCAGTGCCCAATAAGACTTTATGAGGCAAAGGCGGGACCAGCCATGTGTAGACTATGAAATTAGCAGCATCTGCCAGAGTGGTAAAGTTATGATGTAGCCTGTTTACAAATATGTGGAGGGTTGCAGGGAACAATATGGTGTACAGGGTATGAACAGCAAATCAATACTGAGTGACCCTCCTAGAAGAGAATGCCACGGTCTTGTGCAAGTTGGAGAATCCTCTTCTTGATTAGAAATCATAAAGATTTCACCAGCAGTGGCTTATGGCTTCTCTCCAGGCTTAGGTTGTAGAGTGAGGGGTTAAGTGAATCTTTTAAATTTATACTGGGGCAATCTTCTGGGTCTTCAGGGGGATGGGCAGCACATTCTGCAAAAACACAACCAGGTCTCACCCTTTAGCCACCTTCAGGGAACCCAATACACCTAAGATTATTGTATCGTCTCAGACTTTCAAGGTCCTCCACCCAATTCTACAACATTTTTTTTTTATAAACTATCCCTGTTCCTATACTTTGCAGTTCAGAAATTCTTCAGTGTCCTCCGTCATGGCCACAGGAGTCTCTAGTTTAGCCGCAAGTCTATTAACATCTCTATCAGCATTCTGAGAGGCATGTTTAAGAGATGATAATTTTCCCAGGATAGTAGAAAACATTTCTTGTATGTGTTGCAGATCTCCCAAGCCCCCTCAAGGCATCATCAGTCACCACCTTGGCAGAAGTGACAGCCCACCAGGCCTCAGAAACAGCCTTCTAGCGAGAAACCTCCAAATTCAGTTGAGCCACAAAACAGGGACTACAAAAGGGACTAGGATATTTTGTTAGGTGATGTACATCCAAAATATGTGTATTACTTAACTATAGAGGTGGAGGCAGCTGAATAATGATGTAGCCTGATGGAGGAGGAACATCTGGATATCATGGCAGTCACAGAAACATGGTACACACAAAACCATAACTGGGACGTAAACATACCAGGATACACTATCTACAGGAGGGACAGGGAGGGTAAAAGAGGAGGAGGAGTAGCTCTTTACATAAGGGAAGGAATCAAAGCAACAGAACAAAAGGGTAAACAGGAAGGAGAAGAAGCACTGTGGGTAAATTTGGAGACAGGCAAGGGCACCACAGTCCGCACAGGGGTTGTATACAGACCCCCTTCTCAGGGGGAGGAAATGGACAAGGAAATGATAGAAAGTATACTTAGAATGGCAGAAAAAGGGGGAGATATTGCTGATGGGTCATCTGAATATGCCAGATGTTAACTGGAGTGCAGTTGCAGCAGCCACTTTGAAGAGTGGGGTTATTCTAGATGCCCTACAGGGGACATGCCTTAGACAACTAGTATTGGAGCCCACTCGAGAGGGAGCAATCTTAGACCTGGTTCTCTCAAATGGAGATGGAGAGAGGATCACAGATGTAGAAGTGGGTAGCCATCTGGGAACTAATGACCATCGAACAGTATGGTTCACAATAAACACAGCAATAGAGTCAAGCCATACAAAGGCAAAAGTACTGGACTTTAGGAGGGCTGACTTTGCCAAAATGGGTGAGTGCCTAAGGAGTGCACTTGTACATGCACAGGAAGGAGGGGTGGAAGAACAATGGGGAATAATAAAAACTGCCATCACAGAGGTTTTGTGTGAAGCAAATAAACAAAACAAAACAATGTAAGAAACCACTATGGTTCTCAAAGGAAGTGGCAGTGAAGGTTCAAGAGAAAAAGAAAGCATTCAGGAAGTACAAGGAATCACAGAAGGAGCAGGACAGAGAACTGTATCAGTTAAAGCAAAAGGAAGCTGTGAAGGCAGTCAGAACAGCAAAGGCCCAAACTGAGGAAAAGATAGCCAACTCAGTTAAGAAGGGGATAAAACCTTTTATAGGTACATCAGGGAGTGAAGGAAGACCAAGGGAGGGATAGTGAGGCTTAATAAAGGGGAGGGGAGGGGCAGAGGGTGACTGTGCAAAGGCAGAGATACTAAACAAATATTTTGCTCAGTATTTACAAACGAAGAGGGGAGGTACCTGAAACAAACAGTAAAACACTCTGGATACAGAAGTTGATACCAGCCCATTTACAGAAGAAAGGGTTATGAAAGAACTCTTAAAACTGAAGGTGGACAAAGCAATGGGGCCTGATGATTCATCCCAGAATTCTAAAGAACTAAGGGTAGAACTAATGACACCACTGACTACCCTCTTTAACAAATCATGGGAGGATGGGTGGTACTCGAGGACTGGAGGAGGGCAGATGTGATTCCCTTCACAAAAGTGGGAGCAAGGCAGAAGCAGGAAACTACAGACCTGTTAGTTTAACCTCAGTGATAGGAAAATGATGGAATCACTTCTGAAGGAAAGAACTGTCGAGTATCTAGAGGCCAGAGGGGCACAGGACCCAAGGCAGCATGGATTCACAGCAGGAAGGTCATGCCAGACAGAATCTGATAGATTTCTTTGACTGGGTGACCAAAGTAGTAGATCAGGGAGGGGGCTGTGGACATGGCCTACCTAGACTTTAGCAAGGCATTTGACACAGTCCCACACAAAAGATTAATATACAAGTTAGCCAGCCTGGGAGTGGGTCCCAAGATGACAGCCTGGGTAAAGAATTGGCTGGGGTATAGGACACTTAGAGTAATAGTAAATGGAGTCCACTCTGAAGAAAGGATGAGTTACTAGTGGGGTACCACAGGGTTCAGCATTAGGACCGGTCCTCTTCAATGTCTTTATAAGTGACATTGCAGAGGGACTGGAAGGAAAAGTATGTCTTTTTGCAGATGACTCAAAGATCTGCAACAGAGTTGATGCAAGGTGGGGTGGAAAGGATGAAGGGACTTGTGAGTTAGAGGAATGGTCAAATGTATGGCAGCTTAGATTCAATGCTAAGAAGTGCAAAGTAATGCACCTGGGAAACAAAAACCCAGGGAAGAGTACACAATGAGGGTGAGATACTAACAAGAACAAAATGGAAAGGGACCTGGGGTAGTCATATCAGATGACCTATAGGTGGGCAAGCAATGTGAGAGGCAGCAAGGAGGGCTGGGGGATACTGGGATGCATAGAGGCATCACCAGTAGAAAACAGGAAGTTATTATCCTCTGTACAGACAGCTGGTCAGACCCCATCTGGAGTACTGCATGCAGTTCTGGAGACCCTATCTCCAAAAGACATAGACAGGATGGAAGCTGTGCAGAGGAGGGCAACTAAAATGGTGCAGGATCTGCACCAGAAGACATATGAGAGAGACTTAAGGAGCTTAATATGTATAGCCTCGAGGAAAGGAGGAGGGGGGACATGATAGAAACTTTCAAGTACCTCAAGGGAATCAACAAAGTCCAAGAGGTAGCATCTTTCAAAGAGGTGGTGCAGAACAAGGAGCACAATTTGAAGATGGGAGGGTGGCTCAGAGGTAATTTAAGGAAGTTTTTTTCACAGAGGGGTTGTGGATGCATGGAATGGCCTTCGGAGGAAGGTTGTGGAGTCAAAACAGTGGTGGAATTCAAGCATGCATGGGACAGTCATAAGGCAATTCTAGGGGGTGGGGGTAGGAAGAAGTAGGCTGCTGGTTAACTAGGATCTGCAGCTTATCCAGTAGGTAGGGAAATGGGCAGACTGGGTGGGCCAAGCGGTCCCTATCTGCCGTCAAATTCTATGTTTCTATGTTAGCCTAAACATCAAGTGCCCATCTTCTTTGGTGGCTTTTTTGAGCCCTCATTTTGGTTCTGGTATTGGCTTTGGACTTATAATCACATTTAACAGAAACCTACACTTAGTCCAGTAGAATTTATTTCATTGTGGCGTGGAAGAAAAATACTCTTGTTACCATGCAGGTAACTGGCAAGCAAGAGCATAAGCCATAGTCTACTCAACTGGCAGAGTATCCACACCCTTACAAATAAAGGCTTTAACACGTGATGCACGCCTACTTCAAATCTGTAACAATTTTTTTGTTGGAGAATGGGAAAAAATACATTCCTACTTGCATGCAGATAATGGGTGGAAAAACTACATGCTATGAGCTACTCAACTGCCAGAGCACCTACACCTTCCCAAAGGTTTCACCATGTGACACTAGCTTATAGCAATACTGGTGCAAATTATTTTCATAGGATTATGGATAAAAATATTCCTGCTTGCAAGTAACTGACTAGCAAAACTACAAATATGTGTTGTACAACTGTCAAAGTACTTACACTCTCAAGTAGCAACCCAGAACACTAAACTACTTCCCCACTAATTATGGTCAGGGTCTACAAATGCTGGTACACTATACAAATCCAATAAAATCAGGGCTATTCAGATGCAGGAATACTAACCTCACCCCCTCCATCTGTGTAAATCTGAATACATTTTTTAACAAAGTATGGAAGAAAAAAACTTTTGTGGGCGTGTACTACTCAAGTGCTTGGACAAGCCTACACCCCTACAAAAATGAATGCCTTGCCTTCCTGCTACCTAGTCGGTTCCATGTCATAACAGCAATCACAAAACAATGTGTCGCTGTTACAGTGAGTGTATATCACGAAAAGCAAATCGGTGATGTACACTGGTGGGTGACAAGACATCCGGCAACTTAAAATATTATTTATGCAGGGGAGGCACCTCCCTGCACCCCACTGGCAAAATATAATCAACTCCAGGAGGTGCATGATGGGGAGTGGGAGACAGTCTGATAAAAGAAAAACAACGGCAGCAGTAACATTTTTCCCGGTCCCCAGCCCCAAACCCAGCACCCGCTGCACCGAAAGCTAGCCACCCTCACCACTACACCACACAGCTAGCTGAGTGGCAGTACAGCACACTACCCCACACAAACCCTTTTCCCTATCCCTCCCCTTCTCTTCCCTACCCATCCCCTTCCAGTCACCCTCCCTTGCTCATCCCTACTGTCGCTTTCGTATTCGGTTGCTACCCTTACAGGGTAGCCCAAAAGGATAGCACTGTAAATGAGTCGCTGTTTTGACAGTCGCTCATTTACAGTCGCTATCATCACTGGATACCTACCTAGTGTTATCTATTATGCAATAGAAGGGAACAAAGGCAGCAGCAAAGACAGGAGAGTGACTGACTCAGTCACAGGCAGTGATATAGCTGAATTCTGGTGAAAACTAGGGAAGGATGCTTAACTGAGCCATCCCAAAGGAACATTTGTCTAGTTTGTTTTGAATACGAGATAGGGCTAAATGCAAATTTTACTTTGATTTCTTTACATAGCAAGGTGCTTCAGGACAGGGCCAGATGAGGATACTCTGCAAGTTTATTTATTTATTTGAAATGTGGTAGCTGGAAAAGGCACACTGAGCCAAAGCTCATTTCCAGGTGTGACATAGGGGAGAGGAACAGGATAAATATAGAAACATAGAATTTGATGGCACATAAGGACCACTTGGCCCATCCAGTCTGCCCATTTCCTACCTGATGGATAAGCTGCAGATTATATTAATCAACAGCTTACTTCCTCCTACCCACCACTAGAATTGCCTTATGTTTGTCCCAAGCATTCTTGAATTCTCCACTGTTCTTGACTCCACAACCTCCTCAGGAAGGCTGTTCCATGCATCCACAACCCTCTCTGTGAAAAAATACTTTCTAGCATTACCCCTGAGCTGTCCCCCCTCTATCTTCAAATTGTGCCCCCTTGTTCTTGCACATCTCTTTTTCTGAAATATACTACCCTCTTGTACTTTGTTAATTCCCTTGAGATACTTGAAAATTTCTATCATGTCCCCCATCTCCCTCCTTTCTTCAAGGGTATACATATTAAGCTGCTTTAGTCTCTCCTCGTATGTCTTCTGGTGCAGACCCTGCACCATTTTGGTTGCCCTCCTCTGAAAAGTCTCCACTCTGTCTATGTCTTTGCAGAGATGGGGTCTCCTTAATTGCATACAGTACTCTAGATGGGGTCTCACCAACTGTTTGTACTGTGGGATAACAACTTCCTGCTTTCTACTGTTGATGCCTCTCCCTATGCTTCCCAGTATCCCCCCAGCCCTCCTTACTGCCTTCTCATATTGCTTTCCCATCTTTAGGTCATCTGATATAATCACTCCTAGGTCTTTTTCATTTTTTGTTGTTGTTATTATCTAACCCCCCATTGTGTACTCTACCCCTGGGTTTTTGTTTCCTAGGTGCATTACCTTGCACTTCTTTGCATTGAATCTGAGCTGTCATATATTTGACCATTCCTCCAACCTTGCCAAGTCCCTTTTCATCCTTTCCACCCCACCTTGTGTATCAACCTTGTTGCAGATCTTTGTGTCATCTGCATAGAGACATACTTTTCCTTCCAGGTGCTCTCCAATGTCACTTAGAAAGACATTTAAGAGGACCGGTCCCATTACCGAACCCTGCTGTACCCCGCTAGTTACCCTCCTTTCTTCACTGTGGACTCTGTTTACTATTACCCTTTGCATCCTGTTGTCCAGCCAGTTTTTTATCCAGGCTACCACCTTGGGACCCACTCCAAGGCTGACTAACTTATATATTAATCTTTTGTGTGAGACTATGTCAAATGTCTTGCTAAAATCTAGGTAGGCCATATCCACAGCCCCTCCCTGGTCTATTACTTTGGTCACCCAGGCAAAGAAATCTATTAGGTTCGTCTGCCATGACATTCCTGCTATGAAACCATGCTGCCTTGGGTCCTGTGGCCCACTGGCCTCTAGGTACTCAACAATTCTTTCCTTCAGAAGTGATTCTATCATTTTTCCTACCACTGAGGTCAAACTAACTGGTTTGTAGTTTCCTGCCTCTGCCTGCTCCCACTTTCGTGAAGTGGAATCATATCTGCCCTCCTCCAGTCCTCAGGTACCACCCCATCCTCCCATGATTTGTTAAAGAGAGTAGCCAGAGGCGTTACTAGTTCTACCCTTATTTCTTTTAGAATTCTGGGGTGAATCCCATCAGGCCCCATTGCTTTGTCCACCCTCAGTTTCAAGAGTTCTTTCAAAATACTTTCTTCTGCGAATGGACTGATATCGACCCCCCTATTCAGAGTGTTTCTTTTTTTTTGGTTTAGGTACCTCCCCCTTCTCTTCCATTGTGAATACTGAGCAGAAATATTTGTTCAATATCCCTGCTTTTTCACTGTCACCGTCTGCCCTCATTCCCCCCCCTTTATTAAGTCTCTGTATCCCTTCCTTGGTCTTTCTTCACTCCCTAATGTACCTATAAAAGGTTTTATCCCCCTTCTTAACAGAGTTGGCTATCTTTTCCTCAGTTTGTGCATTTGGTATTCTGACTGCCTTCCCTACCTCCTTCTGCTTTAACTGATAAAGTTCTCTGTCCTGCTCCTTCTGTGTTTCCTTATATTTCCTGAATGCTATCCTTTTCTCCTTAACCTTCCCTTCACCTCTTTTGGAGAACCATAGTGGTTATTTCTTCATTTTGTTTTGTTGATGTGCTTCACACAAAGGCTTGTTGCCTCTGTGATGGCTGTTTTAATTATTTCCCATTGTTCCTCCACCCTTCCTTCTTGCCTGTTTGCTAGTGCTTTTCAGCATAATACACAAAAACAGGTCAATTATCAAATCTTTATTTATTGTCAAATCAAATCTTTATTTATCCAGGCGAACATCATTGAGCAATGCTCATTTGCAAGATGGACCTGGTAGGGTCAAGATACAATTTGTATGACATATAACATAAAAAGAATACACAACTTTGAAAGGATAGCAAATGAATACAAAACAACAACTCCAAGATATATACATGATTCATTAAGTAGCCAGCTTGTTAGTGGAGGATATTTTAGAAACTTGCACTTTTTGGCGAAGGTTAAATGTGTCAGGGGAATTATTAGAAAGTTTTGAGCTCGGTGATGAGCTGTATGGACATCTGGAAGATATATCTACAGGAAATAATTTGTAGGAGGCAAATACGCTGAAGCAGTGACAGGGGATGAAAGAGTTATATACAGAGTGTTGTAGCCAGGGGTGGTGAAAGGGTAGGAGTGGAAAGGGCCGTGTCAAGAGGGATCAATAGTAGGTCAAGGGGAGGGATGGACTGGGAAGTAAAAACTGAAAGTATAAGGAGACTAAGACTATAATGCTTAAGAAGGAAGGATTGTAGTAAAGGTTAATGAGATAAGAAGCAACTGCTCGTAGGGTGCTGAGGAGCTACCTTGAATAGTCGTCCAGCTGGTAGGAAGATGGAGGGTTAGTCTAATGTTGACGGAAGCAGTTACATTTTCTTTGAATATTTTGTTGTATAGATATTTAAAGGCTGTAATAGATATGAGCTTGTTCACTTTCAGTGTCTTTTGCATTGTGTTCCATAGGGTGGATAACACATAACTAACAGCATGTCTGCCATGTCGAGTGGGAACTTAGGCACTTTAAGAGTAATGAAGTTCAGGCTTCTTAATGCATAATTACTTGATGAGGCTTGTGGAAAACAGTCTGAGATATATTTTGGAAGCTGCTGTGATATTGCTCTGTAAGTCCATAGTAATGCATTCCTATCCCTTCTATATTGAAGTGAGGGCCAACCAACTGCGGAGTATAGCAAGCAGTGGTGAGTACTATATGGTAAGTCTGTGATAAACCTCAGAGCTCTATGGTATAGTATATCTAATTTGTTCAAGCATACCGTAGGGCAGTGATTGTATAGGAAGTCAGCGTAGTCTAAAACTGAGAGGAATGTGGCCTGGACCATCTTCTTTTTGAATCACTTGAAAGGAAGTGCCTTATTCTATAGTAAGTCCAAGTCTTTGTCTAAGCTTTTTAGTAGCTCTTCCAGATGTTCTAGATAGTCTAATCTACTATCTAGCCATACCCCCAGGTATTTGAATTTTGTGACATATTCAAGATTTTCACCAAGTGCAGTGGATAGTTTAGGGAGATCGATTGGGATTGAGTATTTTGCCTGCACCTGTGGGAAAAGAACATTGCTTAGTTTTTTTGCATTCAATAGTAGTTTTTTTCCAGCAGCTGGGTTGCAGTAGGTCCAATTCTGCTTGTAGTTCTTTGCAGGCTGTTGTAGGAGAGGAGTGGCCGACATACAGTACTATTATCATCAGCAAACAGGTGTACAGTGGCTTTGGTAAGATTTGTGTCAATGCTATTGATATATGGCGAAGAGGATAGGGCCAAGAATAGATCCTTGTGGTATTCCTCTTTGTAGTGGTCTAAGTGGGGATATATCTCCTTGTGCCTTTACCTGCTGGGTTCTTCCTGTAAGATGGTTGTTAAACCAACTAATGGAATTGGTGTCAAGTCCAATAGACCTTAGTGAAGAGAGGAGCAGGTCATGGTCAACCGTGTCAAAGGCCTTACTTAGGTCTAAGAAGACACACATACACAATTTTTTATCCAATTCAAGTTGCCAATCATTGGTGACTTTTGCAAGAGCTGTTATGGTGCTGTGGTTTGCTCTGAAACCAGATTGTGCTGGGTTTAGAAGATTGTTGGCTTCTAGATATTCTCTTAGCTGGGTGCTCACAATTTTTCAAGTAGTTTAGACAGCACAGTAAGAATGGAAATTGGTCTGTAGTTATTAAGGTCTGTGGGATCCCAGGCTTTCAGAAGAGGAATCACTTGGACGGTTTTCCAGATTGATGGGATGACTCAGACTGTAGAGAAAGGTTAAACAGATGCGTTATTGGCACTGCTAATACATGTATGGCAATTTTAAAAGTATGGGTCAAGGTCTGCTTGCACTCTTTTTATGTCCAATTGTAAGATTAGTTCTTCGACTTGCTTCAGCGTGGCTGGAGTGAAGGGAGAAAATGGAGTCAGTCACTCTTGCTTCAGTATTCTTAATCCCTAGATGTACTCTCATTTGGTTGGCTGGAGAGAGTGAATGCTAGTCCAGCAGTTGTAAAATGATTATTGAAAGCTTCCAATACTTCAATTTTGTCACTGATGGTTCTGTTTCCACATTGTAGTTTTGTTGGGAGTGAGTTACTTGGGACATAGCCAGTTATATCTTTTATAGTGTTCCAAAACTTGGCAGGGCTGGAGTATGAGGAGTCTAATTCAGTCATGTAACGCGAGCTTTGTGTCTCGTACTTTCTTGGTGCAAAGATTCTGGCTTTTTCTTGAATTGCTCCCAATCGGAGGCTAATTTAGTTTTTTGGGCTTTTTCCAAAGCTTGTCCTTTCAGAAGGGTGGATTTAAGGTCAGAATTAAACCAACGACAGGTTTTATTTTTAATGCGTGAGTTTAGAGACTGGTGCATGAATGTTTAGAGCATTTGTGATGATGTCATTTAGAACACCATATGCAATCTCCATTGTGTTCGCTAGATAGAATTCTTGCCATCTTGTGGAGTACTTAATACTCGTCAGGTATGCCTCAATGTTGAGGTTCTTTTTGATCTCCTCAACAAAATTTTGTGGGGATGAAATCTTACATGCTGACCTAATTGCCGTAATAGTACAATGATCACTAATGTCGTTGAACAGAACTCCAGTATGTGAAAAGAGGTGAGGTTTACTCACTAATAGTACATCCAAAAGCATGCTATTTTTGGGTTCTTTTTGTTCATTCTAGTAGGTTCATTTATAAGCTGTGTAAGCCCATGCATGTACATAGAATGAAATTAGAGTGTAGCTGCCTTAGAAAGCCAGTTTAGGTTTAAATCGCCTATAATTATGGTTTCTCCATTCCCTTGTTTAATCAAGTCACCCAAATAGGACAGTATCTTAAGGCCAGCAGAGGAGGTCTGTAACAGCCAATCAACTGCAGTGAGGTATTTTGGAAAGGGTTATTTTAAGGGATAGGCACTCAAATTCTTTTGCCATAGAGTAAGAGGCAAGAGAAATTGCAGATAGGTTGGCCTTTACATATATTGCTACCCCTCCTCCTCTTGTTCGTCTATCAGCTCTGAATGTTTGGTAGTTAAGTAAGTTTATATCTCTGTCGGCTGTATCAGGTCTAAGCCATGTCTCAGAGACTACCAGGATGTAAGCAAACATTTGGCAAATACGTTGGCACAAAAGTAAGTAGGTACAAAATAAATTGGTACTGAAAATAAAGTTTAGTTTGCAGCTCAATATAGAACACCTGTTCAACTGTAAATTAAGATGGCAGCAATAAACTGTGCAAATATACTGACAGCAGGTGAGAAACCTGTAGAGTGAGCTTATGCCTAGCCCCAAAGTGGAGTAGCAGAAGTAGTATCAAAATGAAACCAGTAGGCATGCAGTTTAGACCCAGACAGATGCCCTCCCAAGGATGGTTGATTTGTAGGCCAGGGAGGTGTCAGAAGGAAGTATAACAGGAGCAGGTGGGTCTGAGTTGGCATTTCACCTAGGTGCCTAATGGAGTCTGGAGAGGAGAGAGAGGTGGACTGAGGAGGGGAGTTGGTTCCATAGTGAGGAAAGTCAATAGAAGAATGCAGATTGCCCAGCTGATGGGGAGGTGAGGAGTGGTAAAAGTGCAATGGTCTCTGGAACGGAGGAAACAGGAGGCAGGAGGAATTGGGAGAGGAGAGAGGAGCGGTAGGAGGGAATAACCCAAACAAGTATGTGGATATAAAGGAGGTACAGTAGGCCTGGTGACATGAGGGTAGAGACATTGCTACAGCACAGGGCCTATTGATGACCCCCCAAGTCCCAAACACCAGCATACAGCTGACCATTTTTTTTTACTTTACTTGTATTGACTGGTTACTGGTTTAATTGTCCAGTAAGTTTCTTCTTTGCAGCTGTAATAATGAAGTGCTGTTGAGTTTGTGTTTGTTCTACAGGCTAGCCTACCAACACACAGTGTGGTCAGACTCAAATCAGAACTATTTTTCTATATTTTTTTAAGTTTCCACCACAATCCAGCCATGTGTGACTGCCAGTGCCTACACATTACTTGCTACAACCCTTCATATAGTATGTCCCTCTGCTTCTGGCTGAGTCCACTCCCAACTAGCTCAGTCAGAGCTGTTATTCACTCTCTGTACCTGCTGGAAATGGCAATGAGTAATTGCACAAGTAAATATGTCCATTTTTCCAATTTGCAAATGTTCACCCTGCAGAATTTAGCTGGCACACTTTGCAGCTATATTCTGATCTTTCCACAGACTCCACATGTGAGTAGGGAGGAGCACATGGGCCGCTAGCATGTGGTGGGTGTAAGAAACAACAGGTAACAGAGGTAAGCGCCACAGGGTGGGAAAGGTCAAATACAAATTGTGCCAGACCTAGACTGAAACTGTAAAAGTGTTGTTTAGATTTCACAATAACCAAGCTGCTCAAGTTCAGGGTGGCTTGGTTTTAGACCAATGACCTTCTTTCTTTCTAGAATGTGTATCGTATGGTTAAAACAAATGGCTCTGCCCTTTAGCTGCAAAAGCAAAGGTGCTGCTGGCATCCAGATTGTGCAAATAAACCTCACCCATGGTTGGAGAGAGACATTGACGTAAACTGGGAGTAAAAATCTAGGTATTGTGAATTCTGTGTCCACCTTGGGGAGGAATTGCAGTTCCCTGCTTGAAAACAAGGTAACACAGGTCAAGGCAAAGAGCCTAGAGTTCATCAACTCTCCTAGCTGATATGATAGAAAATTTATATAATGACAGATTGTGTAAATGACAGATGTCCATGGCATCAAATCTGTGGCCAATAAGTTTTTAAGTATGAGGTTCAAGTCTCAGGATGGGGTCCAGAACCTTGATTAAAAAAATCTATAGCTATACCTTAAAAAAAATCTCTTGATGTCCACATCAGTGGCAAGATGGCATGAACCAGCTTTGGATCTAAAGGCAGATGGCTACAGGTCACTTAAGACAGAATAGGTACAGGTCTGGTGAGGACAGAAATAGCATGTAGTCCAGAATCTTCCCTACCGGTCGTGAGTCTGGGAAGAGGGAATTATGCTGGCACCAGCTCCATGAGTAGTATTCTCTCCTGTGTGGTACTCTCATCATTCTGTGAAGCAAAGCAATCCTCTGCAAAATTCAAGCAACTCTTCAGGAATTCTCTTCTGTCATATTCTCAGGAGAACCTTAGTACGTTTGCCTTTTATAAAGTTTGTTACTAATTCTGAAACATGCTTCAGTGTTTTGGGCATGTTTGTTTTTCTTTGTGGTTAAATGTCAAATGAAAAGATTGCCCCTTTTGGACTCTATAAAAGCATATGTTGCAAATAATAGCCCAGATCATGAATGCTGATTTATACACTTAAACAAAGTTACACAACTCTTTCTAGGCTCCAAGACTATTAAGAGACAGCTATACTACACAGAAAGCCACACCAGCAAGGACATGCCTCAGCAAGCAACTAGGCTAACTAAAGACATCTAGAGTAAGTCAAAGCATTAGCATTTAAAGTAAAATATTTAATTGGATAGAGTTTTCAACATGGCAATATACACAGCAAACATCATCTTGCTAGGTGTAGTATAAAATAGTTTCTATAACACATACAATATAATCATAACTCTCAGTACCATACATTTTCAAAATTCATTTACCGATATAGTCATAAGTCCTCTAATTTATACAGTACCTTTGTGGAAACAGAATTACAATCATTCCACAATTGGCGATAGTCAGCTAATGTGTGTGTGTCAACAAAAAGAAACTAGAACAATTCCCCGTATGGGGACAGGGCATAGTTTAGAGCTACAGAAACAAAAATTAAGACAGTGCACTCAAAAATCCATTTTAAACTTTTTTTATTATTACACCCAAATAAAACTTAAAATACAATTGCTTACAGACATTTGTAATCTCAAATGTTGGTTACATGCCAGCAAAAGATGGATTAACTAGTTACTACTAGTTTACTTATGTATTGAGGTCCACTGCCTCTTCATCATAGGAGCCAAGTCTAGAGCTAGTTCTGATCTGGGTACCAACATCCTGTACTGCAAACTGTGCACTGACAATCTCGGACACTTTTGTCACCAGTTTTCTCTTCATAATCTCTTCACAAATTTATCAGTAGTTAATAATCCACCTACGATACAAGCTGATTTGCTGAAGTTCAAAATAACAAAAATAAAGATCAATGGCAACATATTACATTTTATTATTGCTGTAGATGTATTAGTGTTAAAGTAATATTTTTATTCAAACAACATTTCCTGGCTTACCAAGGCACTGTGCCAGTGAGTGGATTCATTGTTTCGCTGTTCTTGATTTTTCAGATGCATGCCATTCAGATCACCAGAGTTTCATTCTTTGTAGTCTCAAAACACTATAAAATTAGTTTTTTTTAAAGAATAAGATGTAAGCTAATAGGTGTGTGAAAGGAACTGGCTTCTTGTTATAGCACATGGTTCCATTCATCACTTTTGGGAAAGCGAAACTGTGCTATGACTTAAATGACATGCTTCCAATGGAATCTTGCAGTACTGAGAGCTCAAGGGAGAAACAACAGTAAAAATCATACTTTACAATGATACATTTCAGAATTATTTGATTTATTAGGTATTAAACATACTGCATATAGTCAGGAGTCCCCAAATTTATGGAATTCTGTAACTTTTTACAGCATCTTCTGTACTCTAACTGTATCCTAACATATACTTTGTACCTTTTTGAATTCCTACTATATCCTTCTGTGTATTATAAAGGTGAGAGAAGAGGGCTAGAGCCAATGTCAGTCTGGCTTCAAGCTGGGGCGTAACAATTTGGTTTGGCTTCACTAATTCAGCCAAACTACTTTGACTCTCAGTGTAGTAACTGGAATATGGTAAAGCAGACTACAAGTAGGAGGAGCCTTGAAGAGAACAATAAATGTTACTTGTGGCAGGTTCCGTTCGAATGCATCTGCTGTGGATTACTATTTGTAGTGTTCTAACAGAGTAGGCAAAACCCACTGAGACTGTTATGAACCAGTGTGATCTACAGTACTAGTATCTAATCATTGCAAACCTCAAGGCATACACCCCTTCCCTTTGCTCCAGACCGTCTGCTTTACTTCAAACCAATTACTATATTCTTGATTACAGTGCAATAGAGCTTACAATGTCGTTTTTATATTATAATTATTATTTTATATTATTATCGCTTCTATTATTTTTATATTACATGTTTAATGTATTTAAGCAATAATCCATAACAGGATGTGGGTTATGCTGGGATTTACCCACACCCGCTGTGGTTTGGTCATGAGGGCATAGGCCAAGTGACCAAATCCACACCAGAAGTGGGTAAATCCCAGCATACCCCACATTCTGGAGTGGATTATTGCAATTATAATGTGTAGGAAGTACAGGATTATTTATTCTATCTGTATGCAACTTATTTATTATTATGTGTGCTGTTTTATATGGCTGTTTTTATCTTTTGTAAAGCGCCTTGATGGCCCACAAGGTGCTTATGTGAAATAACATTTATTATTATTATTATTATTATTATATATATCTGTATCTATAGCTATATCTATCTATATATATATATTACAAAAAACTACATTAATGCATCAGTTAGGATTGTTATTAAAGAGTCAAAAGCAAGCTGGGAAATTCGACGTTAGTTGCAACCTCTCACCCCATTCCATGTGTAAGCAACCTGATATGGTACAGTATAGCAGAATGAGGTGAGAGTTAGGCCCGACAACCCCAAGACACACCCTGGCACCTGTTGGTCTGTGGATGGTGGGGGGTTAGGGTTGGTAACCCTAACAACAAATTTCCAGACTTTTGTTGGTGTGGAATCAACCCCGATTGATGCATTAATGGAGTTTTTTTGCAATGAATTTCCCTTCTTTTTGAGAAAGTCAAATGTTACTCATGTGAGTATCCATAGGTGGGGTGCAGGCCCTCCAGGCCCTGCACTCCCACCCACCCATCAGTATGGAGGCATAGTGCAGGAGAGCCCGGTGCTCCCAGTTTTGCATAATGGAATGCATATTTGGGAGCATGGGCCCTTCTGGGCCCTGCACCCAACCATCCACAAGTGTAGAGACATAGTACCTGAGAGCCCTGTGCTCCCAGTATTGTGAGATGTATCCATGGGTGGCAGCTCAGGCCCTCTGGGCCCTGTGCTCCCACCCACCCATGAGTGTAGAGGCATAGCATAGGAGGGCCAAGTGCTCCAAGTTTAGCATAAAGTATGCATAGGTGGGAGCAGAGGCCCTCTGGACCATGCACTTCCACCTACCCACAGGTATAGACACATAGCAGAGGCTCTAGAGGCATTCCAAGTAACCCTTGTAATGCTTATTTGGCAATATCTGGTAACATAGAAACTGCAGAAAACATTATTTCGGCAGTTCTATTCATGACCTAGCCACCTCCATGCATGCTTAGTACACCTTAGCTGCGCTTAGCACAAAATCCATATCTCAAACCGTTTTCGAGATATAGGCACCGAACGGCACCACAGCTGCCACAATGTTATCCTATGGGAAAATTTGCAACTTTGCAGTACTGTAACTATGGAATCAGTGTACATTTCTGCACCAAACTAGCAAAAGGCACATCTGTCATGCAAGGGCTTGCCACTCAGCAAATTTCAGACCAAAAAGTCCAGACCATGTAGTGGCAGTGAGGTGGCAAAGAAACTGTGGTTTTGGCAGATGCCACAATGTTGTCCTATGGGACAAATTCACAACTTCAGAGTACTGTAACTATGGAACCAAGGTAAATTTTTTCACCAAACTACCAAAAGGCACATCTGTGGTGCAAGGGCTTGCCACCCAGCAAACTGTAGCCCAAATGTTCAAATCATGTCGTGGCAGCGAGGTGGCAAAGAAACTATGATTT
Organism: Neoceratodus forsteri; assembly: GCA_016271365.2. Taxonomy (NCBI): domain Eukaryota; kingdom Metazoa; phylum Chordata; order Ceratodontiformes; family Ceratodontidae; genus Neoceratodus; species Neoceratodus forsteri. Next base: position 1,704,730,700 of record CM057455.1, read on the forward strand.
TGGGGATTGTACTGTCACAAATTGTGAAAGTATGTCGCAAATTGCAAAAGTACAGTGAGACACTTTCACAAATTTGTGAAAATGTTGTGCTTGTACTGTCACAAATTGTGGCAGTTCAAAAGGCCAGATCAAAATAAAAACATTTCTGGGTGGTTTTTAAAAAATTGTAATGCATGGATGCTGTTCCTAGGACACCGTGTAGGTAAACACTACAGTTGGTGTTTACCTAGGGGAAGTAGTTTTTAAACTATAACATTTTTTCTCCACCGCTAACTGAAATCAAGATGGTGGCATGACAGTACAGAGGACATATGTGACAGTAAAATGTGCTGTCACAGACAAATCTGTCGCTGTCGCACAGAACATATATTTTTTCCCCATAGAATACAGTGGGAAACTTTAAAGTGTAATAACTTTTGAATGGATTAATATTTTTTCACCAAACCTTCAAAATGCACTTCCTTGACCCAGTCTCCATATACCCTGAAAATTTCATCCCAGACAGACAAATCATTGGGGCTGTGGTGACAAGCAAAGAATTTGCAGAAGTTGAGGATTTTCCACACTTTTGATGCTCCACAGCTCTGCAACTGCAAATCCAACCAGAACAAAAATTACCAGATCTAGAGATCTGTGGTACAATACCACGCATGTCAAATTTCAGGTGAATCGGACAAACAGTTGCAAAGTTATTAAAATGCAAATTTTGGCTTTAACATAGAATTGGCCATGCAACCCTAACTATACCTTAATGCAACAGTTAGGGTTGATTTCCACACCAACAAAAGTGTGGAAATTTGACATTAGGGTTTCCAATCCTACTACCCCATACCCCACCCCCTACCATCCACACACCATCAGGCGTTGGGATGTGTGTGTTGGGGTCGTTGTGCCTAACTGTCACCCCATTCCATCTGCAAACAAGCTGAGCTGGCATAGTATAGGAGAATAGGGTGAGAGATAGGCCCAATCCTTAACACACACCCCAACACCTGTTGGTGTGGAGGATGGGGTGAGATGGGGTAGTAGGGTTGGAAACCCAACGCTGAATTTCCACACTTTTGTTGGTGTGGAAATCAATCATAACTGATGCATTAACAGAGTTTTTTGCAATGAATGCCCTTTCTTTTTCAGAAAATGAAATGTTAGTCATATGGAATGCATAGGTGGAAGTGCAGGGCCCAGACCTGCGCTTCCACCCATCCATAACTGTCTCCTCAGGTTTGCAAAATAAAATCCATAGGTGGGACTGCAGGCCCTCTAGGCAATGCACTCCAACCCACACATAGCTATGTCCTCAGGTTTGCAAAATGGTATCCATAGACGGGAGCAGGGGCCCTGCGCTCTCACCCACACCTGAGTGTAGTTCTCCCAGTTTGGCATAAATAGTATGCAATATCTCAGTAACTCTAGCAAGTGTGGAAATTTTTTTTTCACAGTTGTATTGAAGACCTAGCTACCTCTATACATTCACCAAACCAATATGTGGTGCAAGGACTTGCCACCCTGCAAATTTCAGCTCAAAAGTCAAAACCTTGTAGTGGCAATGAGGTGACAAAGAAACCAGAATTTGGGGAGAGTACTGTCGTAAAACTGTGAATGTTTTGCAAATTTAAGAAATTTTTAGTGCGACACTTTCACCAATTTGCGAATGTGTCATACTTTCATTTCAACAGTACAAACGGTCACATCAAATGCACATATTTCTGGGTCCTTTGAAAAAATAAAGCATGGGTGTGCTTCCTAGGACCCTGTTTAGTAAACACAACAGTTGGCATTTACCTAGGGGCACTATTTTTGAACTATAATGTTTTTCTCTACCGCTAACTGAAAACAAGATGGCAGTGGCATGACACTACTGAGGGCATTTATGACAGAAAAAGATACTTTCATGACACTACAAGTTGCTTTCTGCAGAACATACATTTTTCCCATAGGATGTAATAGGAAACTTTAAACTTTAATAACTTTTGAACGAATTACAATTTTTTTCACCAAACCTTCAAAAGACACTTCCCTGACCCAATCCCATACACCCTGAAAATTTCAGACCAGACAAACAAACCATTCAGGGTGTAGAGACAAGCAAAGAATTCACAAAAGTTTAGGATTTTTACACTTTTTGATGCTCCACAGCTCTGTAACCACAAATCTGACTAATTTCCAGATCCAGAGGTCTATGGTATGACAATGTGCATGCCAAATTTCAGGCAAATCAGATGAAGGGTTGCAAAAGTTATTAAAGTGCAAAATCTGGGCTTTAACATAGAAGTGGCCATGCATCCCTAACTATACCTGCCCTTAATGGGCATGTGTAATATACTGTATACATACTGTGTGTGTGTGTGTGTGTGTATATATATATATATATATATATATATATATATATATATATATATATATATAGATACCCTGTATATATATTTATGGGATAAGCAATGGAAGCAAGTGTAATAAATGATTTATCTGCACAAGAGCAGTTTGACCTGGGTAACCTCACAAGTAGCATAAGCCACGAGTGAGGAATCTGAGGTCAAACTGCTCGAAGTGCAGATAACCATTTATTACATGAGTTTCCATTGCATATTCCACTTATGCAATTCTTTTGTAGGGGCATTTGTTAGTCAAAAAGTGAATAAAATGTAATTTTCTGCCATTTTTGCTGATCATAGAAAATCTAAAAGGACTCTAGAAAAGAAACACCTTTCATTTTGTAGATATTCTTATGCTGAACAACTTTGTGCTCAAAGTAAAATACTAACATTTTTGGTTTTAAGTTATTTGCATTTGTTTGATGAAAAAGTGCAAAAAATGGGATTTTCTGCTGTTTTCACTAATTCTGAAAAAAACTAAAAAGTATCTATAAATGAAACATCACTCATTTTGTAGACATTTCTGTGCTGAATAAACTTTGTGCTCACAGTACCATGCTATCATTTTTATTTTAGTTATTTACATTTGTTTGCAGACAAAATGAAAAGAATATGAATTTTCTGCTATTGTTTTCCTAATTATCAAAAAATCTAAAAGGTATCAATAAATGGAACACCACTTATTTTGTAGATATTTCCGTGCTGAACAACTTTCGTGCTCACAGTACCATGCTATCCTTTATCGTTTTAAAAGTTATTCGCATTTGAATATGGTTAATACTGCTACGGAGGCAGAACATTCTAAATGACATAAGCACTGTATAGATAAATGGCTGATAACATAAGCACTGTGTAGATAAATGGCTGATGACATAAGCACTGTATACATAAATGAAATTTATGTACACAGTTACTCAGATAAATGGATTTATCACACTCTGTTTATCTCAACCCCATTGCATATATAAGGGATATGTGGTGAACTGTCAGATAAATGGTTATCTACACAAGTGCTGTTTGACCTCGGTAACTTCAACGAGCGGCATAAGCCACTAGCGAGGAGGCCCAAGGTCAAACAGCACAAGTGTAGATAAATCATTTATCTGACAGCTCACCATTGTATATTTCATTTATGCAATAGGATGCTTCATTAGTGCAGGAACATTTGGTTTTAACTGTTTATCTTCTTTTTAAAATAATTTCTAGGACTTTAGGTTAACTTTCCTAGTGTATGTCCGCCTAGCGGGGTGGTTGCTATTAAATGAAACACCACTCATTTTGTAGAGAACTTTGTTGAACAAATGTCATGATCACAGTATCATTCTACCTTTTTGTTTTAAAGTTATTCGATTTGTTTGATGAAAAAGTGAAACAAAAATTTAATTTTATGCTGTTTTTGCTAATTATAAAAAATCTAAAAGGTATTTATTAATGAAATGCCACTCATTTTGTAGATATTTTCATGCTGAACATTTTCGTGCTCACAGTACCATGCTATCATGTTTAGTTTTAAAATGATTCACATTTGTTTGTCAAAAAGTGAAAAGAAAATTGATTTTATGCTGTTTTTTGCTAATTATGAAAAAACTAAAAGATATCTATGAATGAAACACTACTCATTTTGTAGATATGTTTGTACTGAACACTTTTCGTGCTCACATTACCATGTTATCATTTTTCATTTTAAAGTTATTTATATTTGTTTGTCTGAAAAGTGAAAAGAAAATTGGATTTTATGCTGTTTTTTGCTAATTATAAAAAAAACTAAAAGTTATCTATAAATGAAACACCACTCATTTTGTAGATATTTTTGTCCTGAACATTATTCGTGCTCACAGTACTATGCTATCATTTTTCGTTTTAAAGTTATTCACATTTGTTTGTCAAAAAAGTGAACAAAAAAGCTTTGATTGACAGTTTGCATTTATCCCACATATGTGGGATAAATCTAGGGTGGTTAGACTTATCCCACATATGTGGAAATAAATGGATTTATGCAATTGCTTTTGGTTCAACACCTATTGCATATATATATACATATTATATATATATATATATATATATATATATATATACACACACACACACACACACACACACACACACACACACATATATCTTAAAAGCTTTAAAACTGCTTTTTTACTGATTTTTAGTCCAATATCCTTCCCCAGCAGATTAAATAATCCTGTTGCTAGACAGGATATGTTTGTAGGAAATGTTCTGCCAGTCCCTCCCCAACAGGCACACACACACACACACACACACACAATAGTTGCTTTTTTATTTTTTTATACCGTGAGAGACAGACAGTGCTCGAGTGGAGTTGTATGGTGCTGTCATATGTTGAGAGCTGTGAGTGGCTTGCATACTTTGGTGACAGTGAGAGACAGAGAAGAGTGTGAACCTGGTATAAGTGCTGAAAGTGGCCTCTGTACTTTGTGAGACAGCCTGGCATGAGCATTGAGCAGCTGATGTTAGAGTTAGCTGCTTAAGGTGAGGCAAGATTTTTCTTGTTTTTTTGTTTTAAGGGGGTGAGCTCAGTGATAATTTGGTCTAATTCAGTCAGCACTACAATTGCTTGAGCGAGTGGGGATGGAGTGCAGGAACCAGGTCAAGAATGTAAGACAGAAGTCAAAGGTGACATGTGTGTGAACCATCATAAAAACAGTTGCCAGTGATGAAGCTTCATTAGTAGTAGTAGTAGTATTAGTATAATTTAATTTGGCCTTTTTATATGTTGGGAAAACATGATTTCAGTGAACTCCTGGTATCATCTGTGAAATATTCACTCACTGCAGGGTATCCACTGGTTTATCTTTTAGCTGCAGTGCACTGGTGGTAGTTGTGTGGACCAGGTGTACTTTAGAGAGAAATTGGGTACTGGGGCAATGACTGTGAGATTTTTTTTTTCAGCCGCTGTGGAATGATTTGCCCTCAGATGATATATGGTAGGGCATCAGATGTGATATAAAAATATAATGTAATGTGACAAAATATGATATGGTATATGATACATGATAATATAATCTTATACGATATGTATGAAGTATGCAATAAGACACAACTGGGTGTGAGTTTCTTTTGTACATTGCATGCTTACATACATTGTGAGCCATGAGGCGCTTTATACATCGCCTTTACAGTAACTACATAGAAGTGCAGTTTACAAGAAGAAACCAACACCATGAAGTGACTCATTGCAGTTATAAATGGGCCAAGCATTTTCAGACTATAATATGTACAATGAAATTGAAATCTTAAATGTAAAGCTTACATTTTTGAATAAATAATGACTTTGAGGAAAAAAATAGTCATTTTACCAGTAGGGGTGGGCAAAACAAAAGCTGGATAAAAGAAATAGTTTAAGTTCATGTTTCCTTATTGTTCAATGTGTAAACAGTGGCAAAAGATAAGGGAGCATCACCAAGAGCAAACCTGCTGTGCTTGTGCAGCTCAAGCTGTAATGAAGCAGCCAGTCACTTTGTTGTCTTATCTCCAATTGCACCCCCTGACCCACATACATATTTTTCACATGCTAGCAGTACAGTAATGGGAGATATTCAGAATGCTTTTTCTTTTATAAATGAATAATTATGCATAAAGTAAATTTTTAATGTTTGCCCAGCAAGCGCAAGCGCACTTTAGGTTGTGTGTCCATAGGGACAGCACAGTTGTAGGTGATGGTAAGCAACAGGAACAGTTGGTGTATTTGAACAAAAAAATACACTAGATTGCTAGCAACAATTAGTAAGTTTGCTAAAGTTTAAAGGAGGTACAAACTATGACTGCAGTGTGAACCATTGTATGCACGATTCAAATTAGACTGCCACAGTTTATTGAGACTCCAGGAGCCTATGTTTAGTGCTGGTGTTGCAGCTGGAGAATTGCACCCCCACTCCCTCCAAGACGTAGATCAATAGCAGCACTGCCATGTGTTGCCTGCCTGGTCCACCATTTTACTGTATCTGGGAATCAGAGAATACTGGGAATTTTTGCATGTTTTGTATTTTGTTTTTAAATATTATTTACATGATCCTATTCCTGCAAGAGAACATTATTCATTTGATTTGAAACAGCACTGCATTTTGGCTTCTCTTTACGCTCCTGAAAGAGGGATATAAATTTATTTTCAAAATGTCCCTATGTGTTCAGTAAATTTATTTATTTAGCTTTTGTTAACCAGGTAAGTACACTAGACAAAACATCTGCCTATTTTCAGGTACGACCCGGGAGAGTACAGGAAATCAAAAGAACATACAGAGTACAAATTGAAGCAACTAAGACAGATACACTGAAGTCAAGAAAAGCATAACATACAAAGTAAGATACAGTAACTAAAGTTATAGCAGTGGACACAGACAAGTGTAATAAAGTACAGAGTCACTAACGCAATGTTCCAAGCAATATATATACAGATATATATACAGAATTTACACATTTTACACAGGGCCATATCCAGGCAGGCAGGCAGGCAAAACCACAACAGGACCTCAGCAAGGTACAGGAGATGATATGCTCAAATACAGTGCAGGAGATCAGGGTAATCAGGGAGATTTAAGACAGTCGCATACTGAGGAGATCTTCAAGTGTTTACACAAGGAGGTGCATAGGCATGCCTGGGAAGTGGAGGACTGGACCTGAACAGGAAAGGAGTTCCATAATCTAGGGGCACATGATGAAAAGTACCTATCCCCCATTTGGGTATGCATAGCAGGAACCTTAAGGACAGCAGGGCCCAGTGACCTTAGGGAGTGGGTAGTGGAGACAGCAGGCACAAGGAGCTCCGCCAATCCAGGGGGGGTGCCCATACCCAGAACCTTACTTGTGAAGCAGCTCAAAAAAAATTCATGTATTTGGGTAGGGAGAGCCAGTTAAGCTTACTATACAGATCACAATGGTGAGTGAGACGAGGGGCTGCAAGAGCAAAACAGTAGATGTTATTGTAGGATACAATCCACCTAGTGAGGTGGACCTTGGAAGTATGGGCAAGCAAAAGGAGCCCATAACAGAGAGATGGTAGAAACACACCTCTGGCCAGTGCTAGGAGAGCAGCCGGAGTAAGATTATTCTTCGCCCTGTAAGCCAAATCCAATTTCAAGTTAACAGCTCAACACACATTGTGGATGTGATGACCAAGGTCAAGCTGAGGGTCAAGTGTCACCCCAAGGTATTTGACGGAGTCGGTGCTGTGAATGGGAACACCATCAATACCCAAGATGCACAAAGGGACAGGGAGGCCTTTAACTTAGCCAGGGACCCAAACAGCATGGCCTGAGTCTTTTAAGATTTAGGACCAGCTTGTGGATGATATCCAGGATTGATACTCCTGAGATACTCACTCAGTTGGTGGTTAATGACCCCAATATCCGGGAATGAGTGAGAATAACTAGGTCATCCACATACAGGATGGCCTTGCGGAGGCTGCTTAGAGGAAGATCTTTGATGGATATGGAAAGAGCAGGGCCCAAGGACTGACCCTGGGGACCCCTGAGAACACGACGGTGGTGTCTGAGAGCACCTTACTATATTTGGTAAGTTGCTGCCTGCCCTAAAGGTAATTGGAGAACCAACTGAGAGCAGGAGGGGACAGCCCAAGGACTTAAGGTGAGTGCATAGTAGGACATGGTCAACTAGGTCAAAGGCTTTAGAGAGATCAATAAAGATGGTCCCAGACAGTCTGCCCTGGTCCATAGCCGCCCTTATCCCAGAAGTGACAGTGACCAGGGCAGAGTAGTACTGTGCCCTTTCCGAAAGCCATGCTGCAAGGGAGACAGTATCTCATGAGCCTGAATATAATCATATAAGTAAGGTGTATCATCACTTGTCATACTGCACTTGGCAGTTAGTAGTTTGCTGTTAGTATACCTTAGTGAGAGAAGCACAGCATTTATTAACAGTCTGACAGGAACCAGACGAAAATACAATGGTTCTCTGGGTCAGTACTGCAATCTTCTGCATGGAGAAGGTGGCAGGATGGGATTTGAGGCCTTTTCTAAATGTCAAAAAGAGACATGATGGGATTAATATTTTCCATGTATATTTTTTAATAGTCAGTTGAGTGGCCTGTGGGTTGGGTAGGTGGGTGCTTGACAAAATGTGCAAAATTTACTGTTTTTCAAGGAATGGCAAGTGATGAGGGGAAGATGTTTTACTTAAGATGTATGTCAGAAACTTTTTAAAACATTTTCTGAGAGGCACTGCTACCTCTGAGCCCACTGCATCCTGGTTGCAGAAAGAAGTGCAAAGCCATGGATTTTATGTTTTAAACTAGAAAGCTTCTTGGCCAAACAGGTTGCAGGAATTTTCTACCCATTTAATAACATAATATTATCCGACATAAAACGAAATATAAAACAAATATGCTGAAATACTGTAAACTTACATATGATATGTTATATGAAAAAAGAATATAATCTGATCTTTGATATAGTATAAATTATATGATATATGATAATATAATCTGATATGCAATGTAAAATTATATGCTATAACATAATTTAACATAGCAGTGTAATGAAATTCAGCAAAATCTTTTACCTGACCTTTTTCACTATAAAAGATTACAGGCATCTTCCAGTTTCATTTGGTGGTACTATTTTCTAATTCCACCAAATTTGAGTATTTCTTAAATGTTTTTATTTATTTATTGTTGTTTGTTTTCTTTTTCTCAAGGAAAAAAGATGATGGTGACTTTGGCTTAGAAATAGCATTGTAGACCTGGCAAGAGTCAGAATAAAAAAAAAACTCATAGTGACAGGCCTTGACTTTTGGTGGAGGCAACAAAACTGTGCTATACTGCAGAGAACACAATCAACCTCCTTTTTTGAACTGGAGCCTGAAAATGCATAATATTGATTGGGACCTGTGAGAAGGTTTGAAACAGTTTTACTGATACTTTCATTTTGCTTATTTGAATTAAGAAGAGGCTTGCAGGATTCAATTTCAGGAGTGTCAATTTTATAAGCTGAGGGAGTGAACTACTACTGCATTTGCTTTTCACTGTGATTGATCACTGGAATAGAGACCTAGTATTTGTGCTATACTGCAGGTTGTATAGAGTCAGGAAGGTGTTGTGCTGAACTGCTTGATTTTTCTCTGTTTTTCTTTTGCTGGGTATTTTCTCTGTTAACTCGTTTGTGCAGGTTGTCTTGCTGTCTTGTCAGAGCTTGTAGTTGATTGTGTCTGGAGGGCACGGCTTGGGCCCAACCCCCCTTGGTGTTACTTCCTTTATACCAGGAATTCTGACAATTTCCTCTGTGGGCATACTACTGTCATATCCTTACCGGCACAGCACAAAGCATTAAAAGTGAAAGCACATACACTATTTAAAAAAAAAAAAACAAGCATTTGTCAATGCCGAATATTTGCTTGCTGTCATTGGCATTGGTAGTGTAGGAGTTACAGAGCTGCATAATAGGAATGGCAGTGAAGTATTAAACTGAAGCCAACCCCATCACCAGCCTGCAGATAGTGACAGGCATTGGGGTGTGCTTTTGGGTCATCAGGCATAACAGCCACGCCATTTCACCACACCCTACCATGCAGACACCGACAAGTGTCACAGTGTGCCTTGGGGTCTTTGGCCCTTATGCACACCCCATTCCATCAGGAAATATTGTGAGATGGGTGCGGTATAGGAGAATGGGGTGAACTTTGGGGCCGAAGAGTCCAAGGCACACCTCGATGCCTCTCAGTGGCTGCAGGGTGTGGGTGGAATGGGATGAGCATTGCAGGTGACAATCCCAAGTCACAGCCCTGATGCCTGTCATTCTCTACAGGGTGGGGTGTTATGGTCGGAAACACTAACGCCTCAGGCATTCGTTGGTATTTTCACTCCAAATTTTCAACATGGGTTTTTTGTGACCCCCTCCTCATGAACAGTGGCAATATCAGTTTGTTAGCTGAAAGCTGCTTTTGCACAGCTACTACGGCAGGTGCCACATGTGCAAAAACACATTCTGAACAGGATGTGAAAAATGACAGCTGTACTGTTCATGTGGAGATGTAAAAAATGGCAATGTTGAAAATCTGCAGTGAAAATATTAAAAACTGGTGAAGCCACGGCGTAGTAGAAACTTGCAACGTGCACCCTGTAATGTAATTAGTTTGGGAATTGTTTACAGCAGATTGTCAACACATGCATTTGGGACCTCGGTCGTGAACAGTGTCACTGTGATTTTCTTTATCTGTCCGAACAATGATTTCCCACAGCGACCACGCATTTGTGCTGGAAAGTGTGAAAACACATTTCGCCATGTTGTGAAAAATGACAGCTGTACTGTTCATAAGGAAGTGTGGAAAATGCCACTGGTGAAAATCTGGACTGAAAATATTACAAATTCATGAACTTACAAGGGTGCGTGGAAACTGCGCAATGCTCACTCATAACACAGTCATTTTTAGGAATTTTTTCACCAAATTTTCAAAATAGCCATTTTAAGACCTCTGCTCATGAACAGTGTCACTGTGATTTTCTTAATGTGTCCCATACATTGATTTCGCACACTGACTGCTCCATTGTGCGCTACATGGGCAGAAACATGTTTTGGACGAGATGTGAAAAATGACAGCTGTACTGCTCATAAGGAGGTGTGGTAAAATGGCAATGTTGAAAATCTGGAGTCAAAATATTGAAAATTTGCGAACTTATGAGCGTGTGTAGGATCAGCGCAACAAACACTCATAAAACAGTCATTTTTGGGAATTTTTTCACCAAATTTTTAACATAGCCATTTTAACACTTATGCTCATGAACAGTGTCACTTTGATTTTCTTAATGTGTCCCATACATTGAGTTTGCACACCGACTGCGCCATTGTGCGCTACATGCACAGAAACACATTTTGGGTGAGAAGTGAGCAACGACAGCTGTACTGCTCATAAGGAGGTGTGGTAAAATGGCAATGTTGTAAATCTGGAGTCAAAATATTGAAAATTCGTGAACTTACGATCGTGCGTAGGAACAGCGCAACGCATGCTCGTAAAATAGTCATTTTCGAAATTTTTTCACCAAATTTTTAACATCACCATTTTAACACCTCTGCTCATGAACAGTGTCACTGTGATTTTCTTAATGTGTCCCGAACATTGATTTCACACACCGACTGCGCCATTGTGCGCTACATGCGCAGAAACACATTTTGGGTGAGATGTGAAAAATGACAGCTGTACTACTCATAAGGAAGTGTGGTCAAATGGCAATGTTGAAAATCTGGAGTGAAAATATTGAAAATTCATTGTTGAACCTATGAGCGTGCGTGGGAACAATATAGCACACTTTCGTAAAACAGTCATTTTAGGAATTTTTCACAAATTTTCAACATAGGCTTTTGAGAGCCCACCTTATGAATACTGGCACTGTCATTTCATTACTCAGTCCTGAAAGGTGATTTCATGCAGTGACCACGTAAATCACCCTTCGGGCCTGATTAACGCATGACAGTGACAGAATTCATGAGGAGGGGTCCCAAAACCCCATGTTGAAAATTTGTGCCAAAATTCCAAAAATGCCTGAGATATGCAGCAAAGTTGAAAAACCCTATTCATTACATTATACAGCTTACCGGCATTTCCTCCATTCCGGTCAGCTTTGAAGAGTGCAGACGTGTTCCTGGTCCACCGAAGATCATCGCGCGAGCTCCGGAGGTAAGTATGGGGTGAGGTGGGGTGTGGGGAGGCAGAGTGCACAGTGGGTGGGTGTGGGTGGGAGAGGGGGTGAAGAGAACAGCGAGGGAAGGTTTTTCTTTCAGGTTTTTTTTTCATTTGGACTCGGGACATTGCCACACTGGGGAGGGCTCCCAGCGTGGCAGCTGGAAGGCTGTTGGGGGGCAGTGGAGCCGATGGGATTGGGCACCCCTCAGCCATAAGCACCTGTTCCCACGCTGGGGTGGGCTCCCAGGGTGGCACCCGATAGTCTGGGGAACAGTAGAGCCGGCGGGTATTGGGCACCCCTGTCGGCTATACAGACTGTGGGGGGACTGTAGAGCTGACGGGGGACTGGGCACCCCGGTCAGCCATACAGTGTGTGCGTGGGGGAGGTAGGAGTGCATGAGCATGCAATGTGCGTGCGCACGCGTGTGTGTGTGGGGAGGGGGAGCACTGCTCACTCAAGCGGTGCTCTCCCTTTCAACTGTACGGCACTGCATTTTGGATCATCACACTATGTTTCTTGCACATGCGTGCAAGCAAACATAAAAATGACACAGGGTAAACTAGAAAGACAGACATGTAGGGAGTAGTGCAATGCACTGGCTGTGGGGCAGTAGTCTTCCAGGAGAATTTCTGGAGGCTGAGATGCTGCCCATTTGCAGACAACTCTCTGCTCTGAGGAGGAGGTTGCCCATCTCCAGGCCAAACTGGACAGGAGTACAGGGGTTTTACCATGCCACAGTGACAGCGGCTCTGGAGACATCCCTGACAGCTACAGCCACCTTGCCGACTGTTGGCAATGCAGCATTGGGGATGCCTCTGTTTTCATTGGGGGGCCCCTGAACCCCCCCATGTGGGGGACTCCAACCGCACCCCCCCGGTCTCTAGGATTCCAACTCAGAGTCGGAGTTGGACCAGGGAGGGAGGCAAAACACCCTGCGAGGCATTCCCCTGGCTGTGCGGAGACCATCACAGCGACAGGTGGATTTTGGCCAATTCCTGTCGCTGTGGTGGTCTTCACCATGGGGGAGTCACTGTGGCTTCAGTATACAGAGTACAGGAACCCCCCTCCACAGGGAACACCAGGGCCACCACCTCTGCCTCAGAGGTTGCCAAGAAGGAGCAGTGGTTGGACCACAGTGGGCTCAGGGAGGGTGAGGGTGGTGGAACAGAGGTGCACACCTTCAGATGTACCACTCCATAATCCATACGCCATTCTGGTGGACCATAGTTCCCCTATGGAGGTGCACACAGTGGAGACCGAGGTTGCTGGCAACCATCACAAGGGAGGCCCATAGGAAGGTGGCACAGGATGCAGCAGGGAAAGGAAGCAGCTCCTGGTTGGGGACTCAGTTATCGAAGGGATAGAACTTGGGGAGGCCAAGAGAAAATAAAGTAAGGTACCTGCCTGGTGCCATGGCTTGGAGGGACAGGAAGCAGATTCTAAGCATCACAACAGCAGCTGCACGGGAGACAGTGCTGGATATCATTGTCCACCTAGGGACAAATGACTTGGCCACACATGGGATTAGAGCAGTGCAGGAGGAGTCTGTGGAGTTGGGAAGGGGCCTTAGACAAGTAGCTCATACAGTATTCTTCTTGGAGGTGCTGTCTGCTTATGGAATGCATGAGGCGAGGGAACTCTGCACCATGCAGTTCAATGAATGTTTGAAAAACTGGTGTAGAGCACAGGGTTTTGGCTTCATCGGGGACTGGGGTTCCACCTGGACAGATACCCACCTGTACTGGCATGATGGCCTACATCTGTCCGGGAAAGGAACCAGTCTCCTCAGTGATTGGTTTAAATTCTTCTTTGGCAAGCTTTTAAAGTAGCCAAGGGGGGGAGGCATTGATAAGCAGCAGGGAATTCCCAGCTTCCCCTCCCAAAACTGGGTACTAAATGAGGTAAAGACCAAGGTAGAAATGTCAGTAGGGAGCAGGACTGGGGTAAATGGAGAAAGCAAAGTCAGTAAGGGCAGGAATGGGGCTACCAGAGGAAAAGTAATCAAACAATGGAGAGTAATGAGTACCAATGCCCATAGTCTGGGTAACAAGCTTCCTGAACTAGTGGCCTTGATGGAAGAGGAACATCTGGATATCATGGCAGTCACAGAAACATGGTACACACAGAACCATGACTGGGATGTGAACATACCAGGGTACACTATCTACAGGAGGGACATGGAGGGTAAAAGAGTAGGTGGAGTAGTCCTCTACATAGGGAAGGAATCAAAGCAACAGAACATAAGGGTAAATGAGGAGGAGAGGAAGCACTGTGGGTCAACTTGGAGACAGGCAATGGCACCACAGTCCACACAGGGGTTGTATACAGACCCCCATCTCAGGTGGAGGAAATGGACAAGGAAATGATAGAAGGTATCCTTAGAATGGCAGAAAAAGGGGAGATATTGTTGATGGGGGATCTGAATGTGCCAGATGTTAACTGGAGTGCATTTGCTGCAGCCACATCAAAGAGCGGAGTCATTCTAGATGCCCTGCTGGTGGCATGCCTTAGACAACTAGTACTGGAACCCACTTGGGAGGGTGCAATCTTAGACCTGGTACTCTTAAATGGAGATGGAGAGAGGATCGCAGATGTAGAAGTGGGTAGCCATCTGGGAACTAGTGACCATCGAACAGTATGGTTCACGATAAACACAGCAGTAGAGTCAAGCCATACAAAGGCAAAGGTCCTGGACTTTAGAAGGGGTGACTTTGCCAAAATGGGTGAGTGCCTAAGGAATGCACTAGCAAGTGGGCAGGAAGGAGAAGGAGAGGTGGAAGAACAATGTGGAATGATCAAAACTGCCATCACTAAGGTCTCGTCCACACTACACCGCTTAAACACTGTAACGGTTCCAAACTGTTACAGACAGTAACCGTTACAGTGTTTCCACACTGCCGGCAAACAGTCTCGGTAACGGTGTGGAACTGTGACAGCCCGTCTGCATTGTGGGTGCCGTGGAACTGTTACGGGCAGCACCCTATGCCACAATGCAGTGCGTTCTGCATTGAGGGACAGCTGGAACAACACCCTCACGTGTCCCCACTACAACTAGTAATGTTACCGAGGTGGAACCAGTTTCATAACCATTGTTGAAACCACCTCATATGTGGTTTCAACAACGGTTACGAAAACACCTTCTGTAATGTTACAGGTGTAAATGCAAACCATTGTGGTAACAGTTTGGACCCTCTGTAACATTACAGAGGGGTTTTCGGGGTGTAGTGTGGACAGGGCCTAAGGCAACAAGCCTTTGTGTGAAGCAAATAAACAAAACAAAATGATGTAAAAAAAACTATGGTTCTCAAAGGAGGTGGCAGGAAAGGTTAGGGAGAAAAAGATTGCATTCAGGAAGTATAAGGAATCACAAAAGGAGCAGGACAGAGAATTGTATCAGTTAAAGCAGAAGGAAGCAAGGAAGGCAGTCAGAACAGCAAAGGCCCAAACTGAGAAAGGATAGCCAACTCAGTTAAGAAGAGGATAAAACCTTTTATAGGTACATCAGGGAGCGAAGGAAGACCAAGGGAGGGATAGTGAGGCTTAATAAAGGGAGGGTGGGGTGGGAAGAGGGTGACTGTGAAGGCAGAGATACTAAACAAATATGTTTGCTCAGTATTCACAAGTGAAGAAAGGGAGGTATCTAAATCAAACAACAGAAATACTCTGGATAGGGCGGTTGATACCAGCCCATTCACAGAAGAAAGAGTTCTGAAAGAACTCTTAAAACTGAAGGTGGACAAAGCAATGGGGCCTGATGGGATTCATCCCAGAATTCTAAAAGAACTAAGGGTAGAACTAGTGACACCACTGACTATCCTCTTTAACAAATCGTGGGAGGATGGGGTGGTATCTGAAGACTGGAGGAGGGCAGATGTGATTCCACTTTACAAAAGTGGAAGCAGGGCAGAGGCAGGAAACTACAGACCTGTCAGTTTGACCTCAGTGTTAGGGAAAATGATGGAATCACTTCTGGAGGAGAGAACTGTTGAGTACCTAGAGGCCAGAGGGTACATGACCCAAGGCAGCATGGATTCACAGTGGGTAGGTCATGTCAGAGCCAGATCTAATAGATTTCTTTGACTGGGTGACTAAAGTAGTAGATCAGGGAGGGCTGTGGACATGGCCTCACGTAGACTTTAGCAAGGGCCCACACAAAAGATTAATATACAAGTTAGCCCACTTGGGAGTGGGTCCCAAGATGGTAGCCTGGGTAAAAAATTGGCTGGAGAACAGGTCACAGAGGGTAATAGTAAACGGATTCCACTCTGAAGAAAGGAGGGTTACTAGCGGGGTACCGCAGGGTTCAGTTCTAGGACCAGTTCTCTTCAATGTCTTTATAAGTGACATTGCAAAGGGACTGGAAGGAAAAGTATGTCTCTTTGCAGACAGCACAAAGATCTGCAACAGGGTTGATATACAAGGTGGGGTGGAAAGGATGAAAAGGGACTTGGCAAGGTTGGAGGAATGGTCAAATGTATGGCAGCTTAGATTCAATGCTGAGAAGTGCAAAGTAATGCACCTGGGAAACAAAACACAGGGGAAGAGTACACTATGGGGGGTGAGATACTAACAACAACAAAAATGGAAAGGGACCTGGGGTAGTCATATCAGATGACCTAAAGGTGTGACAGCAATGCGAGAGGGCAGCAAGTAGGGCTGGGGATACTGGGATATGTTGGAAGAGACATCACCAGTAGAAAACTGGAAGTTTTATCCCTCTGTACAGACAGCTGGTGAGACCCCATCTGGAGTACTGCGTGCAGTTCTGCAGACCCAATCTCTGCAAGGACATAGACAGGATGGAGGCAGTCCAGAGGAGGGCAACTAAAATGGTGCAGGGTCTGCACCAGAAGACATAGGAAGAAAGACTTAAGGAACTTAATATGTATACCCTCGAGTAAAGGAGGAACAGGAGGGACATGATAGAAACTTTCAAGTACCTCAAGGGAATCAACAAAGTCCGAGAGGGTAGAATCTTTCAGAAAAAGAGATGTGCAAGAACAAGAGGGCACAATTTGAAGATAGAAGGGGGATGGCTCAGAGGTAATGTGAGGAAGTATTTTTTCATGGAGGGGTAGTGGATGCATAGAACGGCCTTCCTGAGGAGGTTGTGGAGTCAAAAACAGTGGGGGAATTCAAGAATGCATGGGACAGACATAAGGCAATTCTAGGGGTTGGGGGTAGGAGGAAGTAGGCTGTTGGTAACTAGGATCTATAGCTTATCCATTAGGTAGGGAAATGGGCAGACTGGGTAGGCCAAGCGGTCCTTATCTACCATCAAATTCTATGTTTCTATGTTTTTATATAGTAGGCAACTAGAAAAGTAGATTTTATACAGTAGATACGTTAATATTTTTATTTATTGTAACTTTAAACTAGCTTATTGGGAAAAAAAATCCTTGCATTACTTCTTTAATATGTATGCTTATTTTGTATTTTTTTATTACTTTTATTTATGCAGAAAGAAAATATAAATCATGAAACTGAACGCTTGACTCCCTTTCTCATGTTGTTTTCCGACACCAGTACTGACATGTTGGGGGGCTTTCAGGAATTGGCCAGTGAATGCCAGTTTTGTTTTTTTGTGAATTAGAATTAACAATTCTGGATGGATCACATCTATCCAAATTAAGGGAACTGGAGGCACGTGAAGAAGAAGGCAGGGGGTGCCTGTTTATTACTCAGCCTTGTTTCATCGCCAGATGTACGGAATGAGCGGTAATCAGGAAAGGCTGCTGGCATTGCAGTAGAACTGGAACCAGTCAATTTCTGGGGACTGATGAAACATTGTTTCTTTGGTTGTTCTATCATGTGCCCTGCAGCCCTTGTACTTACAGCCCAGTGACCATGACTCCCTTACAGTCGCTGCTTCACCATGACAATCTGCAATTTCTACCACCACTGCTCCATATGTCCCTACTGTTGTAGAAATTGTAGTTCCCTCCTGTTGTTGTGTCTGTAGCCCATTCCACCTTTTCTGTCCCTTCTTTACTCTTCTCCCTTCCCCTTGTGCCACTTCTTGTAGCTTCTCTGAAGCCAGGCTATTCTGGGTTGCATCTCAGAACCTGCTCAGTAATGTTATGGATTGTGAACGTGGCAGGGTGAGTTTGTGATACCGCTATTTAGGCTTGTCTCTGGACAGCAAGGGCTTTGATTTTGAACAATACTTCTTGGCTTGAATCTAAAAAAGTTTGCAGTTGTTTTCAGAATCAGAACTGCTGGTATATATATCCACTGGGGTAATTGGATTTTGTTGAGGAGTAGATGACGTTTTAAGAATAGATTTATCATTTCAGTTGGCACCCTCATAACTTTTAGAAACGATTTTTTATGTGTAAATGATATCTAATCATTTGTGTCCATAATAAACTTTATCTGATGGATATTTATTAAATTTATCCAGAGACTGTATGTGTATGTACATATTACAATGTAAGTGATTTTTTAGTCATTCCCCTTTCTTCCTTCCTTACTTCCTACCACTCCCCTCCCCCCAACACTCTCTTCCATTACCTTTCCCTTGTCATGTTTTTCCATATGTTTCATTGCTTTCTGTTTGGGACTATATGTATATACTGATTTGGATTTGTTTCATGCCTTGTGTTATGTGGGCTGGTATAACTGTTATAGCCTGTTATATATGTATATGTATTTATATGTTCCACATATGAGGTGTTCTATCACTTTAAATGTGGGCTTTTAACCTGGGCTACCTTTGCAGAAGTCAGCCTTGAGAAAACACTAGTATAATGCGAAAAAAGTTTGGCTGGAATGAGGAGGGTACGTTTGCATCTCCTGCTGCATGTTTTACTAATAAACAAGTTATCCAAAACACAGCACTGATGTGTGATTCTTTATGAAGTGGAGACTGAGAGTGGAATCTCTGAGACACTGTGAGTACCTGATTTTGCTGTTTGGCACCAGTCTGTAGTTGTTTGAAGCCACCTGATAGCTGTTCTGTGACTATCCCATACAGTATGTCATCTTGTTGTCATCAGTAGCTGCAGCATAGTCGCTGAAACTTGAAACTAGCCCCTGGTAGACATTAAATATACAGACTCATCAATATGTACCATACTTGTCAAAGATAAAACAATCCTAACCTAACAAAATATTTTACAAAATTTAACTTCAAAACTTTTCCAAATAAGCCCTGTAGGAGAGATGTGATCCACAAAAGAATAATTCCCCAAACTGCAATAGAGACTTAAAGGTGATAGGAAAAGATTTTGCAGATTACATAGTTAACTGCTCTCCCATTTTCCTTCCCATACCAGCTATTTATTCTGATATGCTCTGACAAATTGTTTATAAATAAATGGTTTAGCTTTGGGGTGCCTTCAGATCTACATAGAGTTCCACTCTCCTCAGCAGCTACTGTTCTTCCTATTCATATTTCTAACACATTCTATGACATCAGCTATACCATTCAACGTTATTTATCTGAATGGCCGGAATGTGTTAGTGATGTCACTGAACATTCAGGTATGAAAAGAGGCAGCAATGTCTGAGGAAAGATACATTTAGAGTAGTTATAAAGGCAACAAAATTAGATATTCATTTATCAAAAGAAAGTAAAGAGAGCATCAGAATATTGGCTTGACAGTAAGTGGGCAACAGAAGGACATCTAGAGGTATAAAACACTGTTTCTTGTCACCTTTAAATCTGATAAAAGATTTAAAACCCATGATACTCACTTGTCCTTGATACAACATCTGAGATGTCTAAACTGCATATGCCTTCTGAAAAGCCCTAGTGCTAGATTCATAAAAACTCACAAAGCACAGTATAAATGTTGCATTGCAATTTGGAGTTACGTAGGTGTGAAATCTTGCTATTTACAGTGGGATACTGTATCATGCTATCCTACTGTGAATAGGGCCAGAACTGGCAGCACTAACCCAGGAAAACCACAGCTACCCCAGTAGCACTGCCCCAACATCCAGCCAGGAGAATGGGCCCCACAATCAATAGCACAGGTGCTCTAGCTCCTGTTCACCAACGCAGCCATGTACTCTAAATGAGCCTATTGGGTATGCAAGGCACTATGTGGCCATTTGCATGCCTATTATGGGCCCATTTACATAGACTGCAGGTGAATTAGTGCACCCCCAGCCCCTGCCCAGAGCATCCACAGTCCCTGTTAGTATACTGCCCCCGCTGCCGTTCACCGGTTGCTGTCCTGAGGATGTAAGTATAGGTTCCCTGGTGGTCTAGTATTCCCTCCCTGACCAAGTGCCGTCCCGATAAAACTCAATATAAACCCTGGTGGTCGAATGGTCCCTTCCTGTCCCCAGTCACCGATCACCAATCTTTATAATACAAATTATGTTCTGGTAGTCTACTGGTCCCTCCCCCCTCCACTGATCTCCGATCGCCATCCTGTAATATTGAAACAAATATCCCTGGTAGTTCAGTGATCCCGCACCTCCCTCATTCTCAGCTCTACAATGCCAGTTCAACAACACTTTCGTCGACTGGCATCACAGGAGGGGAGATAGACCACTGAACTACCAGGGATATTTGTTTCAATATTACGAGATGGTGCTCAGAGATCGGGGAAGGGGGAGGGACCACTAGACTACCAGGGAACCTTTTTATTATACGGGGATGGTGATCAGAGAACAGGGGAATGAGGAAGGCCCACAAGACTATCAAGGATTTTTTTTTATTATACGAGGATGGCAATCAGAGAATGGGGAGGCAGGAGGGACCACATGACTACCAGGGAATTGTCTTTTATTATATGGGGACCTCAATAAAAGAACTTGGGAGGGACCACTAGACTACCAGGAACATTTTTTATTGTATGGGGATGGCAATTGGAGAATGGGGGCAGGACCACTGGACTATGGGAATGGCAATCGGAGAATGGGGAGGGGGAGGACCACTGGACTACCAGGGCATCATTTGTATTATAAAGGGATGGCAACTGGAGAATGTGGGAGGGACCACTGGACAACCAGGGATATTTGTTTTAATATTACAGGGCAGTAACTGGAGTAGGGGGAGGGGGAGGGATCACAGACTACCAGGACATACTTTTTATTATAAAGGGACAGTGATCGGAGCACAGGTGAGGGGGGATTAACCACTAGACTATGAGGGCATACTTTCTATTATAAAGAGACAGTCATTGGAGAACAGGGGAAGAACCACTAGACTACCAGGGCAAATTATTTTTATTACTCGGGATGGCGATTGGCAAGTGGGGTGCAGTACCTCCACCAACCACTAGGGTGTTGTGGAGTTAAGAGATTTTCCTCTGTGGTATTTTCTCCCTGCAAGGGAACCCCACAAATGGACCTTGCAAGGAGAAAATGCTTTGTGGATGGGACTGCTCCAATATGCAGGTCCCCTCCCCTTAATTTGCATTGCAGCCCCCTCCAGACTTTGCCCCGGCACAAACCCGGGTTATGGGCGCAAGCTGGGCTTTTTTGTGAATGCCACCTTGGTGCAAAACACAGTATGCACTGGGGCAAAATTTTGTAAATCTAGCACCTGAAATCAAGAAGTGGTTATACTATAGGCTTTATTTTTAAATTGTATTGTATTGGGAAAAGAAAAGTACACTTAAAACGATACTATGTACTAGATAAACAGACTCTATAAGGTACAATGCATAGTAGCAAGCTGAAAAATATGTATATTAATCAGGAATACATAATGGACTGCAGTGGAATAACATATTTGTCCCCACTAGTGAGTGGTAAGATCCATCTGTTAATAAGGTGTTAATTAAATCTATTATGACACTTAAATTAACCCGCTCATATAGTATTAATTGAACATTTTTTGATAAAGCCTTTAAACTAAATGATAAATAAGATTTCTGTAGTTTATAGTTAATCTAAAAAGCTGTTTGTCATGTTGTTTTGAAAGATTGTAATGGCAGTCAGCTGATCAATTGTTATATTTCACTTAGGGCCTGAGCCACATACACTTACATGACACTACAAAGGTACAGAGGACTTGCCAGTTTGCAGGTGCCCCTTCTTATGTCATGAAGAAATGACACATGCTCTCTCTGCACCGGATGCCCTGACTGATCATGGATCGCTGTGCTTGGCCAGGATGTGGTAGGGATAGGGTGGGGTGCACTAATCAGACATTCAGAAATGTATCATAGACATAGAGGGCTAGCAGAGGATGCACAGGCTTATGGAGCCCGAAACCCTGCTGCACTTGTTTGTTGTTTCATATCAGACATCATATATATTTTCAGTGGGCCCAGTCATCCATCCCTCCACCTGCTACCTCTCCTCTGAGTTGGCATGGAACACTAGGGGGCTACCACTACAGCTCTGGTTCAGTTTCACAAGCAGTGAAATGCAATATAATCATTACTGCAGTCCTTGCAGAACTGAATATCCCACCATCCCCTGCTCTGTACTGAGCAGTGGATCTACTCTGGACTCTGAGCTGGCATGGGCATTCAAGTGGATGCCCATTGTCTGTCAAAGCTCATCCCTAGGACATTCCCTCAACCCCACATGAGGTTCTGCACTTGGGGTCAGCTGCAGGTGGTGGCTGTGGATGCTGTCTGGTGCAGACAAGCATCAGAGTGCAGAGCTACAGTATGTTGCCAGGATATGCATCAATCAAATGTATTCTGAACTACTTTATTGATTGGGTCCTTACTTTTTAGACCATTTTAATAGTTTTAGTAGTCATAGCTGTTTGGGACAAAATAGTTCTCATCATAAAAGACTGCTGCATGTAAAATGATGATGTCAAGGGCCTGCAATGATACAGTGGTCACACCTGTGCAGTATTTAGACATAGTTTACATTTTCTGCCACTGCTGCCCCAGGAGTTGACAAGGAGGAGGGGCAGTGGACAGTTGTGGGATCCAGGAGGGTCAGTGTGGCAGGTCGGGGGCACATTCCTGTCAGTGCCACTATGAAACTCACTCGCTGCTCTGGCAGGATGGGAGTACTGGGAAGAAGCACTCACAAGTAGTGGCCAGGAGGATGGGGGAGGTTCAGGAGAGATATGATGAAGTAATTTTTCATTGAAAGAGTGGTGGATTCCTGGAACAGCCTTCTAGTGGAGGTAGTGGGGTGAAAACAGTAATGGGGTTTAAGAATGCATGGGATAAGCATAAACGAATCTTAATGGAAAGGACGTGGAGAGGGAGAAATAGTTGTAGATTTGGCAGGCACGGTCTGTGGTAATATTTTGTACTGTTTCCTCTCAAACAAACTGCATTCTGCAGTTTGGTAAACAGACTAAGGAGAAGCTGGCTGATGCTCACCCTCAAGCAAGGGACTATGGTGCCATTTCAGGCTGCTTCCTCTCAAACAAACTGCATTCTGCAGTTTGGTAAAGCAACTAAGGAGAAGCTGGCTGCGCTCACCCTGCAAGCAAGGTATGGGTTGGAATCACTGAATTTTGGCATCTACCCTGGAGGAATCTCACTTGCCCTGTTTGCCAGTGTTTCTTATACTATGTGCAGCAATCCAGAAGTCTTTTAGGAACTGCTGCCAAGAAATTAATGCTAGGACTGACCTGTGCTTGACATGTTCTTGATTTCTCACTTGAAGTAATGTTTAGTCGGATGTAGAGATTTCTTAAGAGTTGATTTAAGTTTTGAGAGAGGTTTTAAGGTAGTGTGATTTTGCTATCTGCCCTGAGCCCTGTACACCTTCTCTTAGAGCTGTAAGTCTGAGGGCTGCACCCTTGACCTCTGTGTCCAATTGAGACTGCTGCAGTGCTCCCCCCAAAAAAAAAACTTGCTTTAGAACCTCCCTGCCTGTTCTTTTCATTAGCAGATTATATCTTTTAGCCACTAGAGGGCCCACTTATAAGCACACTTACCCAGTCCAACACAATACAGTTCCTGTCTCATTTCACTTATTGTGTGGTCAGTCTATCACTATTCATCAGTCTTTGTCCCTCCCTCTTCTACTGATTGATACTGACTTTTCCCATTTGCAGCTTATACTCTTTGCCCACTAGAGGATTTACCCCAACTGTGCCAAGCTGCTTTACATTTCCTTACTGTCTACTACTCCTGGCCACTCTTCCTTTACTGCTCAGCTGCTATGGGTAACTACACTCCATTACTAAGTCTGCTCTCCTTCACCCTCTTGGTACAGACCTCACACTGACTGAAGCACCATTCCTCCACACTAGGCACCTCATCCCCAGACTACCCCACAGTGACTTGGCCCTCACCCACCCTCGACACACCCATGACCCCCCCAACACCCCCACCCTGCCAACACCCCCACTCCCTCCGCCCTCCAAGGCCTGACCTGGACCCAGCTCTCCCCTGCCATTCCCATGCTTGGCACTTTATCTATCCCATGCACCCTGATTATAAAGTCCTCAGCTGGGTGTCGACCCAAGGGTCTCCATTGCCACCACCCACTAACCAGAATAATTATACTGCTATTATTATTATTATCTGGTAATGTACACCCAAACCCAGGACCTATGGCTTCCAGCCTTTCTAAACCCTGTACTGCAACTGGCCTCCGCTTTGCATCCTTAAACATTTGCAGTCTCCTAAAGAAATCTGCTGCCCTCCAGTGCTGGATCATTCAACATCAACCTGATATAATTGCACTGGTAGAGACACGGCTCTCCAAATCCAGCCCGACACTGCTATCACCCTCCCTGGATATACCATCTACAGGGAAGATGGAGCAGGCAAACGTGGTGGTGGTTGCGCTCTACTCGTATGGGACTCCCTTGTAGGTCAGGCACTCCCAGCTCCTAAAATTGATTATGGAGCCCAAGCCCTCACCTTAAAAATCACACCTGACCCTGCCCGAGGCCCTCTCTTCCTCATGGTCTCCTACGTACCCCCAAGGAATCAAACCAAGCGGTCCAGTCCCTCATTGACTACCTCACATCTCTCCTCACAAAGTGGAGCAAGTCATTCTAGGTGATCTCAATGTTAACTGGCTTGCCTCCACTGCCTCCCATATAAGGGACTCCTTTGCTGCCCTGGCTATGTCCCAGTTAGGCACCCAGCCCACCAGATTCAAACAGTCTACTGGCACCAGCACTCTCCTAGATGTTGTTATATCTAACCGCCCCTACAAAATCTGGGATGTCACTGTCCTCCCCGACTCTTTTAGTGATCACTCCCCAGTCCTCTGTCTCTGGTCATCCTCCACTATGAAGCCAGTGTCCCAGGCCACTCTATGCTGCCGTTTATGCCCCGGTGGTCTCAGAAAATTAAAACAATACCTAGCACAGCTAGACTGGTCCCCTATCCTGTGCGCCCCTGACACTGACTCAGCTCTTGACCACTTCACAAATGCCTTCTGTAAGGCTCGTGACCTTTTCGTCCCCTTCACCAGGATCCGCTCCAAAAAATGCAATGCCCCATGGATCACCCCACCCCTCCTCCAGAGACTCAAAACCAGAGATACTCTCTGGCACATTGCTGTAGAATCTGGAAAGGCATCTGATAGACAGGCCTACAATGCAGAACTCAATAAGTGCACTTGGGCCATTAGGAGGCCAAGGCAGAGCACTACCAGACCACCCTCATTTCCACTTGGGGTTCAGCCCGGACCTTCTGGGATAATATGAAAGAGCTAAATGGGAAGTCCCGCTCTTCCCACCATCTCAGCTCTCCATCAATGACACTCCCACCACAGATCCACTTCTTATAGCCGACTGCTTTAACACTGCCTTCTCTGACCTAAGCTTGGTCCTCCCCAGCAGCTTCTTTGACCCAGTCCCACCTCTCTCCCTCCAGTTCTGCATCACCCACCATTCTACCTGCGCACCCTATCCCCCCAAGAAGCCAGGCCATACCTGCTAAAAGCCTTAGGCAGCAATAACGTCAGCAGTGACCCCCTCGACTCCAGGATCCTCTGTATGGTCTTGGACAAAGTCCTAGTCCTCCTGACTGACCTTCTAATCTGGTCTCTATGCCTGGGTCAGTTCCCAAGTGCTTGGAAAACTGCTGAAATCACACCCATACATAAGAGTGGGGACCGGTCCACCCCCAACAATTACCATCCGTTCTCCATCCTCCCCCCTCTCTCTAAAGCCCTTGAAAAAGTGGTGTTGATCCAGCTCTCTGAATATCTAACCAAGTACGACATTATGTGCCCAGAGCAACACGGTTTCCACCCAGGACACAGTACAACCACAGCTCTCCTGGAGTTCTCCCAACACCTGAATGCTGCTCTCGACTCTGGCAGCCTTTCAGGAGCAGTGTTCATTGACCTCTCCAAGGCCTTTGACACTGTCTGTCATCCCCTTCTACTCAACTCTCTCCATCAACTTGGCTTCTCTAGCAGTCCCATTTTCTGGTTCTCTAGCTACCTGTCTGCCAGATCCCCGTGTGTCAAGATCAGCTGCTCCCTCTCCAGCACTCTTCCTGTTCCCTCCGGGGTCACTCAGGACTCCATCATGGGTCCAATACTTTTTAGTCTTTACCTCAACACCCTCCCCAGCTCATGTACCAGTAAAATGCTCCTCCACACCGATGATGCAGTCCTCATTGCCTTACATCCCAATCCCACCTCCCTCCAATTATCCCTCCAGCAAGCTTACAACCAAGCCGAAAGGTGGTTCGGCGACCACAGACTGGTCATTAACCTAAGGAAAACCAAATCAATACTTTCTCCCACCACCAAAATAAAGCAAAAAATACACCCCTCTTGATTATCCCCAGCACTCTGCACCCGCTAGAACAAGTGACCACATACAAGTACCTAGGCATCACGTTCAACACTGCCCTCTCCTTCCACACCCACATTAATGCCCTGTCAGTCACCATTAATTCTCAGATTGGCCTGCTATACCAGCACAGGGACTGCCTGCCTCATATTTCCCTCAGTGGCCATCACCTCCTCTGTCTTGCCCTCATGGACTATGGCTTGCCCATCTATGCCACAGCTGACAACACTGCCCTCTCCAAAATCCAGCTCTCCATTAATAAGGCCTGTAGGCTCCTGACCGGTGCCCCCAGCTGAACTCACACCTGCCTTCTTTATATTACCACCAATCTACTCAGCTTAGAGGAGCAACTGCTCTACCAGACCTGCCTTCTTGCTAAAAAATCACTGCTAGGACTCTCCCCCCCCCCGGGGGTCTCCACCTCCCTACAGCAGTCATCATTGTCTGTCACACTTTCAAGGTGCTCATAACCAAGACCTCTCTTGACCAGAGATCTTTCCTTTACCGAGCCCCCACCTGGTTCAACTCCTTCCCTAGCTGCATCTCCAAAGTGCCAAAAATTGGCTCCTTCAAAACAGCCCTTCAGAACCGTATCTTTAATACCCACTGTTGTAGGTGCAACTAACCCCCTGTTGTAACCTGTAGTACCCACCCGCTTTGTCCCCTGGCTCGACAACATCCACTGGACAGCCTCTCCCTCCCCCCAGACCTATTCCTTACCTATTAGGTCCAAACAGGGATGTAACTCACTGTCTTCTCTGAGGACCTACTATATCCATGAGTGTAACTCACAGTTTTGTAACATTATCTAACCTAAGTAACATACAAACTATTACATTATGTAACCTAAGTGTATCTATGTTAAATGTTCCTTTTACTGCACCTGTAATGTTATCCTCTGTTTTAATCTGCACTGTAATAACTGTCTTGATGTCTGCCCCCCGCGATGAGGTGCCTTTGTAAATGAGTCTCTGATTCAAGGTTGTAAACCCGATTTGTAATGAATAAATGAATAATAAGCGTAAATAGGACGAAATGGGCAGACTGGATGGGGCAAGTGGACCTCATCTGCCATCAAATTCTATGTTTCTTTGTCTTATGTGGGATTCCCCCTCCGCAGACAAGATCCCAAGGTAGGAGGGAGAGGATCTCAAAAGAGAAGGAAAGAACTTCTGGTGGAGGAATCAACAATCGGGAAGGTAGATTTTGGAACAGGAAAGGAGGGAAAGAGGGAAGTGAAGTGACTACCTGGTGCCTCATTTCAGAGGGTTGGAACATGGATCCTAAGGACTGCTAGGGCAGTGGGCAGGTGGGGAACTGGATATCATTGTCCACCTGGGGACAGATGACCTGGCTAGGTATGGAGTGGGGACTGTGCTGGGGCATTTTAAGTAGCCGGGGAGGAAGTCTTAAGCAGGTAGCCCACTCAGAGGCTTTTGCTGAGTGCTGCCTGTCTACAGCAGGGGGGAGGATAATGAACCTTGCACCAGGAGCTTCAACACATGGTTGAAGGAATGATGCTGGGAGGGAGGGGTTCTGCTACATTGGGGACTAGGGACCAACCTGGAGGGATAAGAGTCTATACAGGAGTGAAGGCCTGCATTCATCTGCGAAGGGAATTGCATTTCTCAGTGGACTGTTTAAATGTTTCTTTGATGAATATTTAAACTAGCGGAGAGGCTGGCAGAAGAAATCAGGAAACATAAACAGCCCTCGACCGACAATCTAGAAGCACAGAAGGGAAGACCCAAAGGCAGGTAAATCCCTAGGGTGCAAAATAAAGAAAAACGTAGTATGGCTGGAATGAAAGCACACCAGAACACAAGCTTTAAAAAGAGAGGGTAAAAGGAGGCAGGGCAAAAAGGAAACAAGGGGGATACCAGGCAAAGTGGTAACAAAATGTGGAAGGCCACATGCGCAAATGCAAGAAATCTAAGAAATAAACTTCTGGAGCTAGATGGCATCATGGTAGAGGCAGACCTGAATATCATGGCAATTATAAAAAGGGTCTGAGAAATGGAGCTTTCTGATTGGTTGCAAACATTCTAACAGCCTTATGTTAATCTTTTATTAACATACATGTAAAGCTTAACCATATGTTGAACAAGGTTAAACACTGTTTAAAAATTGTTTTTATTATAATAGCAATAAGGCACTCCTAGGGATTATGTTAATGATCAGTATAATCACCCTATAGGGGCATGTGGCACTCGGCTACACCTCGTGCCACAGTACATCCCTAGAAGGTGATTAACAGACCATTAACATAATCCTTGGTCATGCCTTATTGCTTAATTAGTGAGTTAGGTGCACAGGATACCATGACTGGGACATGGCCATACCAGGCTATACTCTGTTCAGGAAAGGCAGGAAAGACAGGATGGGAAGGATGGGAGAAGGGGGGTGCTGTATGTAAGGAAGAGTATCAAAACTATGGAGACACAGGGAATCCAGGGGGGAATAGAGGGTTTGGACTTACTTGGGTCATCCTGAAGATGGAAGTAGAGCTGCTATTCTCACTGGCATGATCTAGAGACCTCCATCACAGAGGGAAAATTTAGGTAATCCAATGGTGGAAGCCACTGGCACCAATATCAGAAAAAGGGATGTGTTGCTGGTGGGGAACTTCTATCTGTGGCTATAGACTGGAGCCTCCAGCCCCAACTCAGATAGAAACAGGGACATCCTGGACTCCTGCATGGGGCATTTCTCAAGCAAGGAGTTCACCGATGATTGATGAACAGTGCTCACTAACAGGGATAGTATTGCAGAGATCAAGGTAGAGGCCACCTGGGGACCAGTTATTAGTATAAAATGTGGTTCAACATAAGGATGGCAGTTGAAGGACAAGAGTCCTGGACTTCATGAGGGCAGATTTAAAAAAAAAATGGGCGAATGCCTCAGAGACAACCTAGCAGTGGGGGATGACCAGGGTGGGGTGGAAGAACAGACGGCTAAGCTAAGGGAAGTGCAAAGAAAAAGAGCAAAAATATGAGGAAAAAGAGATTGCTATGGTTTTCAAATGAAATGGGTGAAAAGGGAAAGGCTAAAAGGCAACAGGAGACATAAAGAGATGCAGAAGGAAGATAAGAGGGAGGTGTATCATGAGAAGCAGAAGGAGGCATGGAAAGTGGAGAGGCACACAAAAGCACAAACTGCAGAAAGAATAGCCCAAGGGGTAATGAAAGGGGACAAGACATTTTTTAGTTACAAAAGTGAAAAGAGGAAGATTAGGGTCAGGACTGTGAGGTTAACAAGGGCAGGTAGGGACTGTACAGTGGAGGATCAGAAAAAAACAGATATCATGAAGAGGTGTTTTTGTTCAGTCATCACAGAAGAAGGGGAAGGGAATGGGTCACATAAAAGCAACAGGGACACCGGAGAGAGGGAAGCAGTTACAAGTGCCTTTACAGAGGACAGAGAACTGAAGAGGCTCACAAATCTGACAGTGGACAAAGCTATGGAGCCAGACTGAGTACACGCTAGGGTACTGAAGGAGCACAGAGAGGCACTGGCTGCACCTCCAACAGTCCTTTTTAACAACTTACTTGAAAAAGGAGTGGTCCCAGAGAAGTGGAGGAGGGCAGATGTAGTCCCATTCTATGAACATGGTAACAGGGAGAAGTTGGCAACTCTACGCTCATAGGGAAACTGGGCAGCTCAGGGACAGGTCCAAAGGTGGTATACTGGGTAACATACTAGTTATATCATATGCAAGCAGAGGGTGGTGGTAAACAGAGTCCATTCCAGGAAAGGGAGGGTGACCATTGGGGAACCACAGAGCTCAGTAATGGGACCAGTCTTATAATATTTTTATAATGACTTTGCAGATGATCTGGAATGGAAGGTGTGTCTCTTTGTAGATGGCACCCAAATCTGCAATTGCATGGACACTCCAGAGGCGGTGGAAATAATGTGTAAAGACCTGAGAAAACCTGAGGAGTGATCAAGGACATGGCAGCTGGGTTTCACTGTGCAAAGGTACAAAATCATGCACTTGGAGCACAGAAACCCAGAGGCAGGGCACAATATGGGAGAAGAGGTTTTGGCAGTCACCAAACAAACAAACTCTGGCCTGAGCTGATAGGGCTGCAGGTGAGGAATATGGGGTAAAAATATTGAAAATTACCAGTTATGAGCCTGTGTTAGCAAAATGTAATGTAGGCTCATATGTTGTTTGATAATATTTTTGCACCAAATTTTCAACATAGCCTTTTTATGGCCCCAACTCATGAATGAGGGCAGAGAAAATTTTCAACTCCTGCCAAAAAGGTGATTTCATGCAAGGACCTCAAAATCATCTTTTGAGATGTGAAAAAAAAAACATTTTGCTTAGGATTTGAAAAATGACAGCTGTCACATTCATGAGGTACTGTAATGATATGGCTAGGTTGTAAATTTGGGGTAAAAATATTGAAAAGTACCAAAGTTATAAGCCTGCATTCGCAAAATTCAATGCTGGCATATAACTTTGTTTTTTTAATATTTTTACACCAAATTTTCAACATAGCCTTCCTATGACCCACTTCATGAACAAGGGCAGAGGAAATTTTCAACTCCTGCCTAAAAGGTGATTTCACGCAGGGACTGCACAATCACCTTTTGGGATGTGAAAAAATATTTTTGCCAGGATTTTAAAAATGACAGCTGTCACATACATGTGGTACCGTAATTATATGGCTATGCTGTAAATTTAGGGTAAAAGTATTGAAAATGACCAAGTCATGAACCTGAGTTCACAAAATTCAATGTAGTCTCATAACTTTGTTGTTTTTAATATCTGTATCCAAATTTTCAACATAGCCTTTTTATGACACCACCTCATGAAGAATGGCAGAGAACATTTTTCAGCTCTTGCCTGAAAGGTGGTTTCATGCAGGGACTGCAAAATCACCTTTCAGGGCAGGTTTGCCTAATGGCAGTGCCATTATTCACATGGCAGGGTCCCAAAACAGGCATGTTGGAATTTTGGGCCAAAAATATGACAAAATGGCCAAGTTATGTCACTAAGTTCAAAACACCATTGAAATACATTGAAGCACTTACCTGTTTCCTCAGTTCATGGTACATCTTTAAAGAGGGAAAACATGTCTGTGGTCCAGAGAGGATTATGATGTTGGACCCCAGATGGGTAAGGGTTTGGTGGGGTGCAGGGTGGTGGGTGCTGAGTGGGAGGGTTGGGTGGGTGGGAGTGTAACAGCTCAAAAGGCATTGATGGACAGTTTTTTTTTTTTACAGGTAAAACAAAAATGAGGATTCCTGCACTGAGAATTGGGCAACCCTCAGTGCCACTGTTACCTTTCTGGGGAGAAGGAAGTGGGGTGGTGGGTGCTGAGAGGAGGGTCAGGTGAGGGGCAAAACAACCAAGGATTGTGCAGTGCTACTTCCAATGATGTTGAGTGGGCGCTTCACAGATGCAGAGGCAACTATGGTGCAACTCCAACAGGTTGTTCGGTCACAAAGAATGCAAGGAATGCAGAGCCCTTTTTGATAGCAAGAGGTCTGCAGGGCTGTGCCACAACAGCCCTAAAAAGGACCTGGCAGAAATCATATATGAAGATCTCAAGGTGGTGAGGCAGCAACAAGGCAGTGGTAGGAAGAGTGGGATGTTGGGGTGCACTGGGAGGAGTATCATCACCAGAAGGAGGAAGGTGGTGTTGCGACTGTATAGATTGCTGATGAGAAACCAGCTGAGTACTGTGTCCAGCTCTGGAGACCATATCTCAAAAAGCACTTAGAGTGGATGCAGTCAAGAGGAGGACAACTAAAATGGTGCAGGGTCCACGTCGGAAACCCTATGAGGAGAGACTGAATGATGGTATTCTGTACACCCTGGAAGAGAGCAGAGTGAAGGGGATATAAAAAAAGAAACTTATAAATACCTCACTGAGGTAAATAAGGTGCAGGGGGGGAGTATATTTTAGAGGAAAAGATGTGCAAGATCAAGGGGACATGCAATGAATCTGGAAGAGGGTAAATTCAAGAGAGATGTTTGGAAGAAATTCTTCACTGAAAGAGTGGTGGTTGCCTGAAACAGTCTTCCAGTGGAAGTAGTGGGGACAAAAAAAGCGACAGACTTCAAGCATGCAAGGGATAGGCACAAGGGAATCTTAATAGGAAGCAAGGGGGGAAGGAGCTGGAGATCAAGTAGGGTCTGCGGTGATAGTATAGGCAGGAAAAAAAAGTGGACAGACTAGGTGGGCCAAGCAGTCATTTTCTGCCATCATATTTTATGTTTCAAGCTTAAGTTGCAAATTCAGATTTCTTAATTTGCAAACCTGAAGGACAGAGCTTGTTGTACTTAAAAAGTCATTAGGCACTTCAGCATGTACATTCATAAACATGTTTCAGCTATTACATTTCATTAGAGAATACATTTTTTTAAGACTGTCAGATTTCCCTGCCAAGGTTTATATCATGTCTTGGAAGTCTGCCTAAGAAATGTGAATAGAAATCATTTGAGTAGCCCAAAGTGACCTCATAGTGCTTTTGTTTATGATATCAGTGCTTAATATAACAATAGATTGTGATGTCACAAGGAGCAATTGTGAGGTCAGTTGGGGACAGTCAGACTTTTTGAAAGGCAAAGTGAATTCAGTACTGCATTATCTAAAATATTTAGTAGATCAGTAACAAAAGTACATAAAAAGAAAACCAAAAACACTAAAATTAAGATTTAATTGTTGCAAATATCATAGTTCCCAGCCTTTTATTTTAGCAGCACATTGCTGATTAAAATTTAATATACAAAATATCATTCAATATAACCCATAATATCATGTTTACCCCAGAACACATGACAAGTTTTTTTAATGTTTAGTTGAAAATGGTGTTCTGCTCATTTCAAGTTGTGCCCCCATGGGAGGTTGCAAGAGAAATAGGTCAGACAGCAAAGCATACAAAATATAGCAGAATAATCATGGTTGAAGAAAAAAACTGCTGAAATTAATACACAAATACTTACACTATGTGAAACCAGAGTGCAGATCAAAAGTCATGTAATTGCTATGATAATCACTGCACAATGACACTTCAGGGGAGCAAGGGCAAACAGCACAGAGGGAGGAGGTTGGGGAACTAGGGCGAGAGGAAACACAAACAAAAGATAGAGGCAGAAGGGTGTGGAAAGGAAGAAAGTAAGGCAGTTTAGGCAAAGGAACTGGAATGCACAAAACATCACTATATATTTGAAGGAAAAGGAAGAGGTGGCAAACCATATGGGGAGGGGAAGATTTTCAAGAGGAAAGGGAGATGAGTGGAGAAGGCTTTCTGGCCTGCCAATGTCCCAACATGGGAGATACAGAAAGAGTGTGAGTCATTATGCCTGAGGAAATAAGAGAAGGAAAGGATGGGAGAAAGGGGAAAAGAGGTAGCAGAAAAGAGAGCTGAACTAGTGTTTGGAGAGGAGGGAGGTGCAGTGGGTGATGCACTTACCTTCCAGAGATGAAAAGGAGAGGTTGGTATAGAAAGATCAGTGAAGGGTGTGAGAAGTGGAATTAACATGAATGTGGCCGAAAGAGTGTAAGACAAGATCAAATCTGTCCAGGGTTGAATAGGGCTGGTAATGTTAAACAATCTGTACAGTCAAACACTGGTAGGATTGTCCATGAGAATGATCACACTGCAGATTGGGAGTGGAAGGCAGGTTCAGCTATGATACAAAACAGTGAGCTTGAAGATGAGTATTTTTTGTGGATGGCAGTGTGACAGGAGAAATCAAGGTTTCAATCCAAACTCACACCCATTTATTTTTTTTTAAATTAGGGACTTCTTGAGAGGAAAGCCATCAGGATCCTGAAGGCTGGAGAGGAGTTTAGCCTGGTTAGAAACTGCATACTATTAAATATCATAAAGGCAGTTTTATGGCATCAAGGGAGTGGTAAGAGTGGAACCAGTGCTGGACATTGTCAAACACATATAAAAGAACTGCTCCACCCAGAGAGAGAGACAGGAAGAGTGCTGCTTACCAAGATAAAACATTCTTTGACAATTATGTCAAACTTTCCTGCATGTTAAATTGGAGTTCTGTAACTGCCACTGAATTGTGCTATGTTCCTGCAGAATCCTACAAGATGCCACTCACAGAAGACTGATAAGAGCACTTTATACAACAGGTGGTAGTGTACCAGTGGCAAAAAGGACTACCGTTTATATACATGTGGATGCTGACTGAGACATAAGAAGAGGCTGAGAGAGGTCATTTAGGAATATACCGTATAAAGCAGGATGGGACCCTTAATAGAGTTCTAGGAACACTAGAAGTAATGGGAAGAGAAGGAGAGAGAGAATCACCAACTTGGATGGATTTGTACCTCTCAGACAAGTATGAGTGGAATTTGTCAACTGATAGGTCAGGTAGTCCACCACCTACTCATTTGTCAAGAAGAAGAGGGTGGGAGACAGTGTTAAGCACATTGGATTGGTTGACAAAGATCCCAGAGGTAAGCAATCAATCATTAACCCCCTTCAGGGTGGAATCAGTGAATTGTAAAACAATGAATCAATAGTGTGGGATTTGTGGAAGTCAGATTGGAATGGGAGGAGAGGTACAGGAAATAATTAGAGCTGGGAGAGGACAAGTTTATCCTGCACTTTTGTTAGAGCCAGAAGGAAAGAGATGGGGTAGTAGTTACATGGGAGGAGGGTTCACTCCTCTCGAATAGGGAAAACTTTAACCTGCTTCCAAGTGGATCCACCACTGGTCATCGACAAAATTTTTGTCGAACTACCGAGACAAGCGAAACTGGCAGGTTGACCAAATTTTGCAGTCAGCTGCTGGTTTCTTATTAAAACAAGTGTTTTCTTAGAGGACTTTACCCCCGAACCCCTCATGCAGGGCTGTACCCGCATCCCTCACTAGGATTGTTGACTCCGAGTTAAAAGCTGATTCCAGGGGGTGCAGGACCCTGACAGACAGTGCCAGGTTCCAGTTGGTTCCCTATAGAGATGTGGCGCTGTTGTCGCTGTAGGGGACTGCACTGTTGAAATGTCACTGACAGTACAGTATACCCTTCCAAGCATAAGGAACTTTGCCAAGGTCATAATACAGTTTGAAAACGGAGGTAACCAGGAGGGTAAAGGCAGTAGCAGAAAGGTGAAGGAGTTTGTGGACCATCTGTGTTTCTACCCTGATAGGAATTAAGGTAGAGCAGAGCGTGCACCTGACATGAAGACATGGGAGAATAAGAAAAAGGATGGCTAGAGAAGTGGGGAAGGGGGACACAGAGGAAGCAGGAGAACAAGGGGTGCACAGAGTGATGCCAGAAGGCAGGAAAGGAAAGGGTACAGGTGCTGAGATACGGGCAACAGTAGAAGATGTGAAGTAATGATTAATGGCATAAGTCACAGCAGGAGTATTATAGAGATGTGAACCCTCAGTTCTGAGGATAGGGAAGGAAGGGGGCAAATTCAGAAGGAATAAACATCATACAGTTTGATAAGGAGGTATGGTTATTCTGGAGATTTGAGACAAAGTAATCAGATAGCTTCCCAGACAGCCATGACAATGGCACTGCAGAGCTGTTTGTACTGTACTGCAGCAAGTCCTCTATAGAGTTAAAGACCTTAAATTGGCACATTTCAGAGTTTTACACATTTATTGAAGTATTAAGATCTATGGATACTTAGGGAAAATGGGAGCCACAATCAACTTAAGGGAAGGTGCAGGGCATGACCAAGGCCACTGATTTACAGTGATTAAAACAATTAAATTCCGTTTTCAAGACTTAAGATTCCGGAATTTCATCGGTGATTGTTACTCTAATTTCCTTTTTTAACCGGGATTCTGTTATCATTCTTTTAGTATGTACATAAATAATCAGAATTAAAGAAGGCTTAATATACAGAGCATTAAATAAAGCAAACTGAAAATAGTACAGGAAGGAATTAAAAGAAAAACAGACTTTTTTATAGATTTACTGATCTGATAGAAAATGCCAGATTCCATGAAATCTTCGTTTTTACCGGTTTTCAGGCAGCCCTAATTCCGGAATTTTACTGGATTTTCCGGTAAAAACCGAAAAACAGTGGCCTTGGGCATGACCATCCCATCTGGAAGAGAATTTGGGCTGGCAGTATAGCCTAGAGGTTAGAGGAACGGGGTGTGAAGAAGCTTAGTACATCCAGCAGACCAGGCCTGAGTTTCAGTCTCACAGCCTCCACTTGCATAATGTGCGACTCTGAGCAAGTCACTTAACCGCCTAGTGCTCCCAAGTTGCCCCTGAAAACAGGTACTTGTGCCTAGTGGGCCTACCCGGTTACCAAAGACTAAAATAAAATAAAAAATAAATAAAATAAAATAAAAATAAAAAGAAAGAATTTTGTGTGGAAAAAGAGGGCAGTGCCTATGTCAGTGGGCACAGTGATAAGTGGACCAGTAAGGACACTAAGGTCATCAAGCAGCGAGGCAAGGGTGAGAGAGCTGAATGAGCTGCTCCATATGTACTTGCTGTATGGGGAAAATTTAGTTTGGCGGCGCTTTGTTTGCAGTCTAACTAGCTTTGTTGTTTGCAAAGGAAACTATAAAACTGGTTAATACAGGGGACTGACATGCACCAGAAACAAATCCATGAATAGATGCTATTCTCATGTAATTTCTGTAATTTACATTTCAGATATTAAGTAACTTAAACCAGCTAAGAACACTGTACTTTTTAAACTAAACAACCAACTGAACAAAGGTTGTAATTTGTTTTGTTTTATTAGGTATATGAACAGTATTATCAAACTCTATCAAGAACATATCGTTGTGGGGTGGTACAAATTTGTAATGCTATACTGTACAATATGTAATCTCACTGTCAACAATATTACAGTGTAAACAAAACCTTTTTTGTACAAGTCTCATTGGCTCATAGGTACAGTATGTGCACTACACCAAGGAATCATTTCAAATACTGAAAATAAGTCCATCTGAAAGACCATGGTGAGTGCTGTAACACTGCTTATGTACTGAGTCAATAGGATAGAAGAAGGGTAATTGCCCATAAAATCTGCCACCCAAGTTAATAGGCCCATCGCTCCTTCTAGTTGCTAAGATATACTCATGTAATCTTTTCTTTAAGTGTCCAGATTTTCTGCTTCCACTACTTCTTTTGGCAATCTTTTCCATGTAATGCCCATTCATTATGTAATGAAGCCATGTCTGTTCTCTCTTATTTGGATACTCTAATAATGGTTGTTGGTTATGGGACCTCAGGTTACACTATTTTGTTTGTATAGTAATTTTCATGTTTTCAATTAGTTCTTGATCCCTTAGTATTTTATACAGCTACAGTAAATCCTCCATTTCTTCCTTTCCTCCAGTGAAAACAAGGAAAACAATCTGAAAGTTTATTCGATTTCCTGGTAGCTTAGATTTTTTAATCTAGGCACCATTTTTGTTGACGCTATGCTGTATTTGGTCCAGATGCTTGATTTCCATTATTTTATAAGGGTTCCATATGCTTGTTTTTGAGTACATAAAAACATCACTTGCAAGATTCAGTATAGAGTTAATAACCTTTGCAAAATTCAAACCTCAGATAAAGAACACTTACGAGTAATATTGGGTACTATCAGATTTATGCTTTTCTTTCTTTCTTTCTTTCTTTCTTTCTTTCTTTCTTTCTTTCTTTCTTTCTTTCTTTCTTTCTTTCTTTCTTTCTTTCTTTCTTTCTTTTTTGTGCTCATGTGACTACAGATAGCACTTACAGGTGTACTAATGAGGTTGGAGACATGCAGAATCACTGACTGAGGTGAGAGAATGTATTAGGAGACCACACAAATTGTCTGCTGTATGAGGGCATTTAGTTCACTATAACCACTTATATTTACATTAGAGGTATAGTGTTTGGCTTTTGGTGGAACATAATTGTGTCCAGAATAACTGTACCAGATTGTGACACTCAGTATAACCTCAAAACAACAAACCAGATGGTAAACAGAACCTAACTTTACTGTACGCACCTCGTTCTTCCAAAACGTAGTGTGCTAATGTTTCAATGTCACAGTGATGCATTTTTCAAATCTTTTTGTTCATAAATCCTGTATTGCTGGAACTAATCTATAACATGATCTTGTCTAGTTTGCAATATAATTCAATTTATATGTTGATGCCATCCTTTTTATACTATATTTGTTTTAACTGCATTTGCAATAACTTTTCAATCATAATTTATCTCAAAGACAAGAACTGCTCCTATGCTGTACAACCGCCTGGGCAAAATTATGCTTTCCTGTTGACATAACATCATAAAACATCATAAAAAGTGGAATACACAATCAGTGACTAACTTAAGCACAGAAATATATTTTCTCTGCATCCCTCTCTGAAATATTGTACATTGTTCTGTTCAAAATACTTCCATTCTCTATTTGCTGACCGGGTTGCTTCAACATTATCTAGTTAAAGAGTATAAATTCCTTACCTGATTTCTGCCAGTCAGCACTCAGAACCAAAGGACCTTTTCTTCCTGTGTACAGTTGTCACTTCGAGTGGCAACATTAAAGTAAAGTGTTGCACTTCAGTGGTTGAAAAGAAAGTGTTCCATTCCTTTGTTAAATTTAAAAAGTTGTTACACAAACCTTATTATAAATCACTCTAGCTAACTTGATTGTTATTTAGTGAGTAATCAATTTCTCCCTTAAGTCTGCATTACTGTACTACCTGGTTCTGACATTTTGCAGTTTCTAAGCAAAGATGCCTTCTTGTATTACTCCTATGAACTGATTTGTCTGACCTTTTGATTTGTCAGTTACTCTTCTTGTTCCTACTGATGTATTATACTTGTATGCTACTATGCCATCCTGTATATTTCTGTATGTAACACATTTTGGGTCAACACTAAAATGGAACTTTTGTTCTAATAGGCCAACCTGGCTACCAAAAACAACACATAAATATTTCTATATGTGCTGCCAGGTGTGTCTCTAATGGTATAAGAGCATAATCTCATACTGCTTTGGTAGACAGAACTGTACAACTTTGCTTCTCTGACTTCTTGCCAAACTACTTGAGATAACCACATCACAGAGCACATAAACTAATGGTCATGTATAAAATGGCCCAACAACCCTGCAGTAGCATACGATTACTGACCAGAGTTGAAGGATGTAGTGTAAAATTATTGCCTATAGGGATAATTCATTGCTTGACAAATGGTATATTGTGTGATGTCAAAGGCTCTAAGCAATATGGCTATTGCAAAGCAACAGATCATTCCAATGGACAACTGTTTTCTACTATATAATTGAAATCATTCTGGTTACTTTCTGTTTTATTAAACTGTTTATTGTGTACACTGACTTTAAAGGCAGTACAGTGACAGGGTTTTACAGCAATCAGGAATAATCGCTACCCTGTCTCTGTACAATCAGGTGGAGTGTCAAGGAAGATACTGGTCCAGTGCCTGCTCAAGCTGCTCCCGTGGTGAAGTGGTGAGAGCACCAGCACCTGATGGCATAGAGGACCTGGGGACATGGTTGCATTCCATCCAACTCCCATAATGTTGCAGCTTTTTTTTAAACAAAAAATAATTTTGCCACCTACAGTGTTTTGTCCCATCCCTGAAATCTACACCCCCTTGGAGTTTAGTCATATTAATTCCAGGGGGTGTGGGGGTACGGGGAGCTTTGCCCCCCACACAAAAGAACAAGTCCCATTGCAATCAATGGGCTGTGCACAGTCCATGTATTGTCAGTGTATTCACTGACATTATTTTCTCTTGCATGGTTTTGTGTGTGGCATTATTTACCTCTGCAATTTAGTCTGTGACATTATGACCCCATGCCCACCAAACACACAGGCATCATGTAATCTTGCTCCATCAGGCTGCTAATACTGTAATTATATTAAAGCTCAGATGAACAGAGAAACAACAGTCAGTCAGGTTCTCAGTATGACCATTAATTAACTTAAACTCATATGGGCAGAGGTAGGACACCCACAGCAGTGGGAAGTCAGAATTACAGCTCCTGTCACCTGCAGCCATTCCCAGCCCCAACACTTCTTATCTGTTGACTTTGGCTGTAATAATAGCACTAACAGGAGCAAATTCAGTTGTTTACAGGCAGCAGCATATACAACTTTTGGTGTTGTCCCCGCATGTCTTTCTATTACATATTTAAGCAGCACCAATCACATCTGGTGTTGTCCCTGTCTGGCTTCTTGAACTGTAAACAACTGCTGTGTTGCTAAACTGGAGATGCACATGCTGAGCAAGTTACAGTGTGAATTCATCCATCAGTGGTGGTCAATAGTATTTGAACT
Source organism: Neoceratodus forsteri (assembly GCA_016271365.2). Taxonomy (NCBI): domain Eukaryota; kingdom Metazoa; phylum Chordata; order Ceratodontiformes; family Ceratodontidae; genus Neoceratodus; species Neoceratodus forsteri. The sequence continues at coordinate 1,704,771,628 of CM057455.1, forward strand.
ATTGTCCATTGTCAAGATATATTGGCCATTGTGTGAAAAAACAGGGCAATACTTCTTACTAAGCAGCATCATCTCCAGGACTGGATGATGGCACATGTGGTACCCCTCCACAAGAGTGGACCCAGGGACAAGCCAGGCAACTAAAGACTGGTCAGCCTTACCTCCATTATAGGGAAGCTAATGGAGACCAATCTCAAGGAGGGACTTTTTGATGTTTCTGGAAGAGTATGGTTTGCAGGATGATAGGCAACATGGGTTTGTCTTGGGTAGATCTTGCCAGACCAACCTGATTGACTTTTTTGATTGGGTGTCAAGGGCATTCGATAAGGGTCATGCAGTGGATGTCCTGTATCTGGACTTCAGCAAGGCCCTTGACTCAGTGCCACATGGGAGATTGTTCAGTAAACTGAGGATCCTGGGGCCGGGAGAAACGATATAGGATGGATTAGGAGCTGGCTACAGAATAGGCAGCAGAGGGTAACTGTAAGGGAGAACTTTTGAATCTCAGAGCTGTAACCAGCAGGGTCCCACAAGGCTCAGTACTGGGACCAGTGTTATTTACCATCTTCATTGGTGACATAGCAGATGGGATCAAGAATAAAAGCAGGCTGTTCACTGACAACACAAAGATCTGTGTGGAGGTGGACAGTGTGGAGGGGAAGCAAGAACTGGAGGGGAGGCAAGAACTACAAGAGGATCTGGAAAAGTTTGAGCACTGGCCAGACATTTGGCAGGTGGGGTTTAATGCTAAGAAGTGCAAGATCATGCACTTGGCAGCCAGAAACCCTGGGAATAGCTTCTACTGGGGAGTGCAGTTATCTACCTCAGAAGAGGAGGAGCAGGGTCTGGTGGTACTAGTCACAGGGGACATGAATCATTCTGCACAGTGCAGGAAGGCAGCAGCCAAAGCTAATAAAATGCTGGGGTACATTGGCGAGGAATCTCCTCTGGAAGAAGTCATCCTGCCATTGTACAGGTCACTGGTGAGACCGCACGTGGAGTACTGCATGCAGTTCTGGTGCACTGTTTTAAGAAGGACTACTACTACTGGAGGGGTGCAGTACAGGGTGACAAAGATGATTCTAGGCCTGGGAGACAAATCATATGAGGAAAGACTGAGGGAGCTCAACATGTATTCCCTAGAAGATAGAAGGGAGAGAGAGAGGTGATATGAGTGAGACCTTCAAATACTTAAAGGTCAATGAATAGAGTTAGCACTAAGAACATTTTCAGACTAAGGGGGGCAACACAAATGGGCATAATCTGAAATTGGAGGGGGAAGATTCAAGAGGGAAATGAGTAGGCACTATTTCACAGAAAGGGTGGTTATGAGGTGGAACGAACTGCCTGAGGAGGTAATAACATTGAAAACTGTGGGCAGTTTTAAGACAGGTGGACAAGGTCAAAGGCAAGGTCAAAACTGAGAAGGGGAGAGTTAGCGGACTTGGGGGATAACTCAGGTGGATGGGAAAGAAGGGCAGCAGCAGTAGAGTAGACTGGGAGCTACACACTTGAGCAGACTGGATAGATCGTTATGGCCTGTATCTGCTGGCATTTTCATATGTTTGTATGTGATCTTGATTCAACCAATCACAGTTCACAATGACTGTCTAAGGTTTAATAATACATTATGCTCCCATGCAGAAACTCAGGTTTGTAAGCAAGCCCTGGTCCCTACAGTCATGTGGTCCCATAGTTGGGAGTGCTGCTGGCAGCAGTGCTTCCCAGCAGGGGAGGGCATGTCCCTGCACCTGCAGTAACCCCTATAGTGTGCCACAGAGACAGCCCCTGCCATCTCTGCATAGTGGAAGCTGCAGGCTTGCATACTGGCAGGATGATATGAAGAAGGTAGATGAAGGCAGGAGGAAGAAAAGAATGAGAAAAATCCAACCACTATCTTAGTGATAGCTACTGGTACCCTCAGGCATGTCACTGTTTTGGGGGCTGGTCAGGCTTAAAGAGAACAGACATAAGGGAAAGCTATAAAAAGTTATATAAAAACACTGCTACAACACCATAAGAGAAGTCAAAGCACTAATAAACTTACTGTTGAAGAGCTTAATCAACAGTTTAATGAGGTGGACTATGCTTTTCCACCCATATACCTTTCTCAAGCTAAAAACACAATTTGTTTTGCTTAGACTGTAACAGTTTGAAATCTGAAGCTATGAAAAATCAGTATCTCCAATATACTGTAAGATACATTTTGAAATGGTGAACCCCATGTGCACAATCCAGACCACATGTAAGCAAAAAAAGTTGCTTTTACAAAGTGCAGGCAACCCGCCTTAAGTAATCAATAACTACACAGCCAATTGAGGCACATGAATGCCCTTCAGGCAGTTTCTGCATGCAGGTGGCCCTATTGCTTTTGTAGCTTTTCAACATTTGCTCATTGACTTTACAATTACATTTCAGAGTTTCTGTCACTAGTTATTATTGTCAGGAACTCTACAAAGTAATTTTGTAAGTTAAAAACAGCAATTTAACTAAGCCAACCACAAGGAAAAGTGTTTGGGGAACAGTACAGTATACCAGCACTCACAGAGCAACAGAGGGATGCAGTTTCAAATTAAACGATCTGTAATCATTTTGTAAGAATCTATAAGGTGAGTGTCAACTGAATGGCATTACCCTGGAGTGCCAACCCAGCAATAAATAGCTAGAGAATGCATCAGGTGATCTGATAGTAGTCCCCTTCTAAAGCTTTTTTTAATAGCTGAACTGATACATAAGGCAAAAAAGAGCCTATAACTGAAAGAGGGACACACTTCACTGATAACCTTATTCATGAGTAAACAAATATTGAAATAAAAAAAAAGATGCAAAACAAAGCCTGTGCAGTTCATGGAGAATGGATAAAATATGTTCATAGAAACACAACTGAAGCCCCACCCAAACAACTGCACTATGGATAAAGATGCAGTGAAGTTATAATTCACTGGCAAAGTTGGAATGTCTTTGTGAGCTTCGTGGATTTCACTTTGGGTGAACAAACTGTGCCAGTGAATATTTGTTTTTTTTTAAGGTTACCAAATTGCATAAAATATCTCCCACCACCAGCTGTGCTGTATCCCACCATATCCCACCTCACAAATACTTTAGTATCATAACCCATCCCCTGCTGGCACCCTCCTTCCTCCTCCCCCTTGACAAATTTATGAGAAGTCCATGGATTCCTCAAAGTGCATACATATGCACACAAGTAGTAGTTATATGTAAGCAATAAGACATGATGGAGTGAACATTAGTCATTTCTAATGCATGGCCAGAGGCATTGTGGAGGCTCAAAGCACAGGCCAAGTGCATTCAGCCCCTGGCTGTGCATTAGAAATGTCTAATGCACACCCCTTGGAGTCTTATTGCACTTATAAAATGGGACTCTGTATTTTACATCAATGTTACTACTGAAATTAAGAAGTTAAAACATTAAAAATTAAATATTGTATTTATTTTGACATAAAATAGTCCCTCTGCCTGAATGAGGTTGATGCATTTTTTGCTTGACTTTAGGACTTTTGTCCTGAGTTTTCTTCCTTAGTTGTTGTTTTTAAGTGCTGTTTAAGGGCTAAAAAAAGGGCACATACATACTGTACAGTTCAACAGTTCTTCATGCAGTTGTCTCTTCCCCATCAAACTCAATCCTCAATTGTAGTGCTGTAGAAGTCAAAGAAATTTGAAGAAATACCAGGAACTTCATTGTTATTTGCTCCATATATCCTGCCATGGTGTCTCTCACCTGCTGACCACTACAAACTGGTCCCCACCTTTTCAGTCCACCACACCTAATCATAACCCATTTAGTCTGCCTGACTTAATTGACTCAGCTGATCATTCATGTCATCCAACTCCTCGCCGATGCCCCATGTCTATCTGCTACCACCCTCTTCACCCAACTCATGGACGCTGTACTGTATTCCATTTTAATCAAAAGAAAACGTAGCACTGCAGGCACTTCTTTGTTTGCTGTATTGTTTGATGTTGAAGCAACTGTGCTGCCCTGCCCACCCACCTGTGTCAAAGTCAACTGACAAGTGGCTGAGCAGACAGAAGGAAAGCCCTGACTGCTGGATGGAAGACATCTGTACCATCTGTTTCATTGTGTAGAGCAACATACAGCAAGTGGCAGACAAGTGGCATAGGTTAAAGGACACCTTTTCCCTAGACCCCAAAGATTTTAAAGAAGGCGGATAATAATAGGTGAAATCATGGAGAAGGAAGGAGGGGCAGCAAGAAAGATGTGTGCATGTGTAGCATGGCAGAGAATTGCACTGAAACAGCTGAGTGCTGGTAAGTGACACAATAACCAGAAACAAACTATTTGAGCTGCAGATCAGCAGCACCTGTTAGTAAATCTATGGATTTCTATGGGCACCCTGTAAAAGTGAAGAGGAGGGTTTGGATTCTTGATTGAGTTTAGCAGGTGTGGGCAAGTGAGTGGGAATTAAACTGACACTGGGAAATGAAAGAAATTAAAATAAAACATTAATAAATGAAATAGTGTTTCTCAGCTAAAAAACTCCAATGAAAATATTTACATGTGGGACTATTTTGTAATATGAGCAACTAATAAATGTTTATTTCCTTGTCTGTCTTTACTAGTGAGAAAAAATGGCAGCAGTTACAATTGTGGAAATTCTGTTGGCACAAAGATTTTGAATATGTACTGTGTCTGGTTTGGAGGGCTAGTTTTTAGCCATGCGATAGACGCTTCTAGTTAGTTTTGCTCATAATTGTGTATACAGGGAAAGTTATATAACTGCTAATCACCAACTCAGAGGTCATTGGATTGGAGAGGGAGTGGTTTTGGAGTTACTTGTGTGATCGAGGACAGAGAGTTAAGATCAGGGATATAACCTCAGAACCACAGAAAGTTAAGGCCAGGGTGCCCCAGGGATCTGTGCTAGGGCCATTATTATTTACGGTAGTTATGAATGATTTACCTAGATTATTTTCCACTGTAAATGGCATAATTTATGCAGATGATACTGTGATATGGGACTCTGCACCCACAGGTGGCAACATACAGGTGCACCTGCAAAATAAATATAACATATTGGCTCAATGGTTAAGAGATAATAAACTGACCCTAAATGAGAATAAAACTAACATTATGTTATTTGGAACTCAACGAAACTGCAAAAAGAAAAAAATTGCAAATAACTGGTCAAAATGGGGTAAGTCTTCTCGGCTCCTACTTTAAAATACCTAGGAGTTCTTCTGGACCCTTGCTTGAGCTTAGTCCCACACATTGAGAAAACTGGAAAGAGACTCAATCAAAAAATAGGGTACTTATACAGGAACATAAACTCACTGACTGAAGAAGCTTGGATAGTTATAGCTAAGCACATTTTGATGCCCATATTGGAATATAGAAGTATAATGTTCTTTAATAGCAATGGAGTGTTTGAGTCAAAGTATAAGACCTTATTTAACAATATCTGCAGGTTTTCACTCTGGGTGCCAAAACATATGCACCATTGTGTGCTTTACAAGAAACTGGGAGTACTACCACCAGAAAAGAGAATCAGACATCAGTTGGGGAATTTTGTATATAGGGTATTCAAAGCCAATGATCCCAAACTGCTCTCTCAGGCACTGGTTCCAGTAAAAAGGGAATGAATAACAAGAAGTAGTGAAGTTCAGGACTATGCTGTCCGAAATTTAACTACAGATGACCAGGAAGGCTTTCTCTTGGCATGCACCCTTACTAATGAATGAATACACCCATTTGACAAAGGGAGCACATAACTTAATGCACTTTAGGAACCAGTTGTATTCATTTTTAAACAATGGAAGTGTGTGTAATTGTATGTGAAGTCATTGTACTGTATGTATTTGTACTTTTATATATCTGGTTGTAATTTTTGTCTTTTGGTCAGTGTCAGGCATGGCTGAAAAAGTCCCTTTCCTGGTTAAAAATGAAAAAATGAAATGAAAATGAAATCATATTTATGGGGAAAAAGACCCATCCATGTGAGAGAGAGAGAGAGAGAGAGAGAGAGAGAGAGAGAGAGAGAGATATATTATTGTTTATCTAGTTATTTATTCAAAAGATTCACCAGGAAGGCAAGCTGAGCCATAGAGCTCATTTCCAGAAGCGTCCAGGGGGCATAGGATGTGGAGCACATCAATAGCAGAAAAGTACAGTAAATACAACTTGAAGCAAAATGAAGTGGACAGAATGCATAGTTACAGTAACAATACAGTAGCAGTGCAAAATCACAAAAAGTGCATTAGGTCCAGTACAGAAAATAAATATGCAATAAACACGTTTGGAACAATGAAAAGGACATAATGTAGAATTGAACAATAGAAGATGCTGTGTAGTAGGTACTTAACAGGGCAACCAATATAAGGACAGGAATGGGTATCAAAATCTCAACTGGTAAATGAAGAAATGGGCTGCTTGCAAGGCTGAGCTATGCAGGAAACTGTGCAGTAGATACATTGTGTGCTGGGCAGTAAGTTGTATAGACAGCGACACAGAAAAAGTAAGGGTAGTGGGTTGTACAGTAATTCGAAGAAACAGTCTCTATGGGTAGTAGACAGAGCAATGAATTAGTTGCAACCAAATATTAAAACATATTCAATATGTGTGAAAACATATATGTAATAGTAAGTTGCAAGGAAGAGAATATGAAGAGGAGGGCAGCATAGACGGGCAAGTGAGAAGCACAGCATAAGTGTCTTAGTTGAATGGGGCAGCTAGGGACTATGTCTAGGTAATCCTAGTCATGGGAAGCCTATACAAAAGCTTAGGATTGGTGGGGCAGGGGCAACTGGGGGGTGAGAGGTCAATGAGAATTAACAAGATCAGGTAGGTTTTGTGAAATCTCTTAGAAGGGAGGAGAGGGATTAGGAAGAGGTGGCATTGTGGATAGAGACAGGGATGGAGTTCCATATTTTAGGACAGCATAAGGAGAAAGCTGATTGGCTGGAGGAGGTAGAATGGTAGGGGATCAAGAAAGATTGAAGGCCAGAGTTACAGAGGAATAAGTGCATTGGGGATTGCCTACATGACAGAAAAAGGAGCATGCCAGCACAAACAACCATCAATCAAATCCCCTACAAATAAATGCATTGGTGATACACCAAATGTACCAAGCAGCATGGGAAAATAAAACATTTTCATTGTAGGTGATTCCATGATCTGAGGAGTATATTCTCACTTAACTCACCACCCTGACACTAGTGTGGTAGTCAAGTGTCTTCCAGGAGCCTTGGCTAAAGAGATCTCAACTGACTACACAGGCTAATACGAAGGGAAGGAAACTGCACAAGCATTTTCATCCATCTAGGTAGTAATGATCTGGCAGAATGAACAGTTGAGGAGACCAAAATGTGCCCATCTCAACTGGGGATAGATTAAATGCACACTTCCAATCACTGCATTCTCTGAGGTTCTCTCAGTATGGAAGAGGGAAGTACACAACCAATACGTAAGGATGAAATAAAGGAGTTGAAGCATGCCTCCAAAACTGGTGCCTGGAGAAAGGCACCTCTTCATTGGAAACTTGAGGGACTTTTGGGACAGAGGTCTCTTCAGATACGATGGTTTGCACCTCACTAAGGAGGTGTATGGGCACTGGGTCAAAAGTTTGAAATCTCAGTGGAGAGTTTAAACTAGGATATGGGGAGAAGGTGTCAGCAATAAAAGAAACTGCCTCTTCCCAAAAACCCTCCCAACTTGGGGCAACAATCAAAAGAACGAAGGTGTCATCCAGTAAAAAGGAGCTCAGGGACACTAGAAAACAGGATCTAATGATCGCTGAACTCGAAAAAAGGACAAGTCAAACTTGGAAAACAATGTACATGAGCATACGAAGCCTAGCAAATAAAATAACTGACTTCACAACTATTATCAGCAGAGGCAGATCCTGACTGGGTTGCCATCAGAGAGACCTGGTTCAATGAATAACATGACTGGGAAGTAACTATTCCAGGACACTGCCTTTTTTGAAAAGACAGACCTGGCAAAAAAGGGGTGGGGGTGGGGTAGCAATATATGTAAAGGAAGGGATAAAAGCTACAAGGGCCCATGATGCACACTCTGAAGCTGAAACACTTTGGGCTACACTGGAACCCAGTAGGGGGTGGCCACTTGGGTGGGGATGGTGTACAGACTCCCAGCAACTGGCAAAAAGGGAGACAAGGAGATAATAGAAAACATGAACAAAATGCTAAAGGGGTAGTGAAAGTGGTTGGTGATTTTAACTTACGTGATATTAACTGGAGCACCCATACAGCAGCCTCTTCCAGGAGCAAAGACATCCTGAAGGCTCTACGTCTCTCTCAGGTCTGAAGCAACTCCTGAAGGAACCCACTGGGGGGATGCTGTCCTTGACCTGTTACTCACCAATGGTGATAACATCTCAGAGGTAGAATTGGGAGACACATTGGGTCCAGCAGCCATCAAATGGTATGGTTCAAAATAAAACCAGAAAAAGAAACCAAGACTTTCAAAACTAAAATCCTGTACTTTAGGCAAGCAGATTTTGGCAAAATGAAAAAGGAGCTTACACAGAGCCTAGCCAACATAACTCAGTTGGGAGAGTAGATGATTACTGGACCATTCTCAAGACAGCTTTACTAGATGTCTTTAGCCAATGTATACAATGTATACAAAAAGTGAGCAAAGCAAAAAAAGAAGGAAACTCCTCAGCTATCAAAGGACTTGGCCACCAAGGTCAGGGAGAAGTGAATTGCCTTCAAAAAATACAAGAGACAGGCTGTGAAAAGGACATGGAAGCATATAAGGAAAAACAAGAAGAAGCAGGCCAGCTAATCAGAGCAGCCAAAGCAGCAGCTGAGGAGAGGATAACCAAAAAGGTCAAAAAGGAAGACAAAATCTTCAGATATGTCAGTGGCAAAAGGAAGAAGAGTGAAGGCATACTCAGGCTGACAAAGGAAGATGGCGGGCACATGGAGGATGATAAAGAAAAAGCCAAAATCTTCAGATATTTTTGCTTGATTTTCATTAAAGAAGGGGAAGGGAGCAGACCACCCATGCCAGAAAAAAGTACAAGCAGCAGCAGAATTGATTTAGAACTTTTTATAGATGAAAGAGTCCTGAAGGGATTAGAAAAGCTCAAGGTGAACAAGGCTATGGAACCAGATGATGTTCATCCAAGATTACTGATAGTGCTAAGGGAGGAACTGGCAGCTTCTCTTACTAGACTATTCAACCTGTCTTTGGAATCTGGAGAGGTACAGGAGGACTGGAGGAAGGTCACAGTTGTCCCACTTCACAAAATGGTAGCAAAGAGTGCTGGCAACTACCACCTAGTTAGCCTCATCTCAACTGTGGGCAAATACATGGAAGCCCTACTCAGGAAGGTATTGTATCGTTTCTTGAAGATACTGGAAGATTAGACCAAAGAAAGCATGGATTCACTTCTGGGAGGTCATGACAGACAAATCTTATCAACGTCTTCAACTGGGTTGCCCAAGTAGTGGACCAGGGCAGCATTGTGGACGTGGCATAGACTTCAGCAAAGCCTTTGATTTGGTCCCACACAGAAGGGTTATTAAATAAACTGGGCAGCATGGGAGAGGGTCAAAGGTTGTAGACTGGATAGGGAGTTGTCTAAAGGAAGGACACAGAAGGTAGTGGTAAATGGCTCCTATTGGAAGAAAGAGGTGACTAGACGGTGTATCACAGTACTGGGCACCATCCTATTCAATATTTTTATCAGCGACATATTTGAGGGTCTGGAAGACAAAGTGAGTCTTTTTGCAGACTACAAAAAGATATGCAATAGGGTGCACACTCCTGGTAGAGTGGAAAGGATGAGGGCTGACTTTAGAAAGCTATAAAGTTGGTCACACACATGGCAACTAAATTTCAACACTAAAAAGTGCAAAATCATGCACATAGGGAAGAGCAATCCAGATGCAAAATACCTTCAAGGAGAAGTCTTTAACTTATCCCTTTCTCAGGGTGGCCTTCCTCCCCTATGGAAAACTGTGCATGTGATCCCCCTTTTCAAATCTAGAGACCCTAGTGACCTTAACAATTACAAGCCTATCTCTTTACTCCCCATCCTGTCTAAACTGGTAGAGAAAATCGTGAATGCACAGCTCAGGAATTACCTGGAATCTGCAAACCTGTTAACCCTTTACAATCCAGCTTTAGGCCAACCATAGCACCATCTTGGCACTTGCTAAGGTGACTAATGACTGGCAGTGTGACCTCGATGCCAAGAACTTTGTTTGTGCAGTATTTTTAGACCTAAGTAAGGCATTCAACACTGTTGATCATGATCTGCTTCTTACATCCCTCTGGAACATAGGCCTGGACTCTCTATCATTGAGATGGTTCTCCAGCTATCTTTCAAGTCAACTCCAGCAGGTAAACACAGATGGAGAATTCTTGCCCCTAAAACCCCCTGCTAAGGGGCCTACCGCAGGGCTCAATATTGGGCCCCCTGCTCTTCGCACTACATAAACAGAATTAATGCCAAACTTAATACTGCAAACGTACATCTATTCGTGGATGATACTGTACTTTACATTGGCAGATCTTCCCCGGAAGCGGCATGTAGTGATCTTCAGCAGGAGTTTAATCTGCTGCAACTGCAGCTCTTGAACCAGAAACTTCTACTGAATGCTAAGAAAACAAAGGCAAATCTCCTCTCACCCTCTGCACATATAACAAACTCTGCTGCTTAAGGAACCTTTCCTCAGATCTCCATATTCCTAGGTGAACCTTTGGAATATGTAACTAAGTTCAAATATTTGGGGGTCTGGATCAACCACAGACTTTCTTATAATGACCATATTGAACTTATAAAAAAGATTAGACAGAGGCTTGGTCTGTTCTATAGGATTAAGCACCTGCTTACTCGGGAGGTCAAGAAGCGATTGGTCCAATCCACCTTCCTAACATTGTTGGACTATGTGGATTTCCTTTATAGTCTAGGCCTAACCTCTGCACACTGGTCAAACTGGACACCCTTTATCATAGAGCCTTAAGGTTCATTACCGGCCTCCCTTTTGCCATGCATCATTGCTCCCTATATGCTGCTGTGGGATGGACATCCCTCAAATATAGAAGGCAGAGGAATGCCACCTTTTGGACCTTCAGAGCTAGAAGTTGCCTCAATATGTCTTGGATTGCCTGCTTCTAAGCTCGGTAGGCAAACAAGCTTTGAGGAGTGCCTCCGACATCTCCTTTACTATACCTAAGGTCAGCTCATGCTTTGATAGGACAACCTTAAGTTGCGCATTACCCTCACTCTGGAACAAGCTACAAAAAACATTGAAATTGGTCTACCCTATCAAACTATCAACACTCAAAACTCTTTACATTCGTTCAAGGAATCCTGTAATTGTTTTACCTGACCATGCCTTATTACTTGAACTGAGCCTCCCATTCTCTGTCCTCCCCTGACCCCTATTCTTTCTGTTCCCTTATCCCCTCCCTCCCCTTGCCTTTGACCAGCATCCTGGGGCTCATCTCCATTCCATTGGTGGTCTCAGCAACACTCTGCGATCAGTGGCCATTGTATGGCTGCCACTGCCCATTTAGTCTTCTACCCCTCTACCTCCTCCCTTTTATAAAAATCCTCTAAAATTATTTTATTATACCTACAGAAAGAGGCCAGTTCCTCTTACAGTACTTAAGTGCCATCTGGGAGATTTTCAACTACACTATCAGAGGAGAGCACCCTGTCTGGGAAGCAGTGGACACATTAACCAACAAAGCAAAATCTCTAACAAAGGTTTCACAATTTTCAATAAGGTTTTTAAATCCTTAAAATTTCTTGACTAATTCAGTGCTACTACTGTAGGTGTCTACCCTTCCCCTCACTTTATGGATCTATCCTGCTACTTCATACCTAATCTAAGAGCCCTCTCCCTTGCACCTGTATATTTCTTGTAACTTGAATTTATTATTCCTTCATACAGTTAAGAGAATCTCATGTACATTTTGTATATATATTTCTACCAAGAATTAGTATTATCATCCATCTGAATTCTGTACATTGTTCTATGTTCAATTTATATTGTAGTATGACTTGTATTATGATTCTGTTGTGTATGTAACCCGTCTATGTGACTGTGTATCTATGTCAGTCCACCTCGAAAATGAGCTTCGCTCAACTTTGTTCACCTGGTTAAATAAATATTTTGATTGATTTTTGATTGATTGAGTCAAATTAGAATCAACAAAGCAGGAAAGAGATCTGGGAGTAATCATATTGCATGATCTGAAAACATCCAAATAATGAGAGAAAGCAGCATTAACGGCAAATGGAATGCTGGGCTGCATAGGGAGGGGAATTACTTGCAGAAAAAGAAAGGTTATCATGCCACTTTACAGATCTTTGGTGAGACCTCATCTGGAGTACAGGGTACAGTTCTGGAGACCACATTTCAAAAAGGATATAGACAGACTTGAGGCACTGCAGAGGAAAGCTACAAAAATGATATAGGGACTCCATGATATAAACTACAAGAAGCGACTGCAAGAACTCAACATGCATTCCCTTGAACAATGGAGAAATAGGGAGGCATGATAGAAACATTCAAATAAGCAAGGGAATAAACAAGGTACATGTTCAGGATCTTTTCAGTTCAAGAGTCACACAAGAACCAGACATCACAGCATGAAGCTAGAAGGGGAAAATTTAAGGGCAATGCAAGAAAGTTCTTCTTTACAGAGGGTGGTGGATGAGTGGAACTGCCTGCCACCTGAGGGGTGGAAGCAAAAACAGTTGGAACATTCTGAAATACTTGGAAAGGTACAAAAGAATCATAACACTGAATAGCAGTTATGGGAGGGGAGGCCTGTGGGCAGACTAGATAGATCTGGAGGTCCTCGCCATCACTTTCAATGTTTCTATATTTCCTAGAAAGGTAGGAGGAGACTTTCAGAGCAGAATCTGGCCACGAAGTGGTAGTGAGAGAGAGAGACATCTAGAATCGAGGATGGGAAAGACAGGGCTTATACAGGTTATACAGGTGAGTACAAAGAGGACAGGAAGCACAAAATGACAGAAAGAATTGAAGAGGGTGTCCAGCCTGGCTAGAGGCGGTTGGGGTAGCACTGTAGACTATATCTGTATACTCAAAGATGGAAAGGATCATTTTTGCACCAGAGCATGACGTGCCAATTAGAGGATACAATGCATGTTTCTATATAAGCCACCAAGCTTGAGGTGAACATTCTATTGAATTTCATCCACATGTGCAGAGAGAAGTCCAAACAGTGATCTAACTGGACCCCAAGGTATCTAAATGTGGTGATATTTTCAAAGGGGGAGCCATCCAAAGTGTGGATGGTGGGTAGGGATGTAAGTTTAGCAAGTCTCTGTCTTGTGCCAAAGGACATGGAGACTGGGCGGGACTGTGGACATGGCCTACCTTGACTTTAGCAAGGCATTTGACACAGTTCTACACAAAAGATTAATAAACAAGTTAGCCTGCCTGGGAGTGGGTCCCATGGTGGTAGCCTGGGTAAAACACTGGCTGGACAACAGAACGCAGAGGATAATAGTAAATGGAGTCCAATCCGAAGAAAGGGGGTTACTAGCGGGGTACCAAAGGATTCTGTACTGGGGCCAGTCCTCTTTAATGTCTTTATAAGTGACATTTCAGAAGGACTGGAAGGAAAAGTATGCCTCTTTGCAGATGATACAAAGATCTGCAACAGGGTTGATACTCAAGGAGGCATAGAAAGGATGAGAAGGGACTTGGCAAGGTTGGAGGAATGGTCAGAAGTATGGCAGCTTGGATTCAGTGCAAAGAAGTGCAAAATAATGCACTTGGGAAATAAAAATCCCAGGGAAAGAGTACGCAATGGGGAGTAGTAACAACAAAAATGGAAAGGGCCCTGGGGGTAATTGTATCAGATGACCTTAAGGTTGGCAAGCAATGTGAGAAGGCAGTAGGGAGGGCTGGGGGGATACTGGGATGTATAAGGAGAGACATCACCAGCAGAAAACAGAAAGTTGTTATCCCTCTGTACAGACAGTTGGTGAGACCTCATCTGGAGACCTGTGTCCAGTTCTGGAGACCCCATCTCCGCGCAGAGACATAGACAGGATGGAGACAGTTCAGAGGAGGGCAACTAAAATGGTGCAGGGTTTGCAAGAGAAGCCATATGAGGAGATACTAAAGGAGCTTAATATGTATACCCTTGAGGAAAGGAGGGAGAGGGGGGATATGATAGAAACTTTCAGGTACCTCAGTAGAATCAACAAAGTCCAAGAGGGTAGCATCTTTCAGAAAAAGAGATGTGCAAGAACAAGGGGACACAATTTGAATATAGAGGGGGGACTGCGCAGGGGCAATGTGAGGAATGGAACAGCCTTCCTGAGGAGGTAGTGGGGTCTAAAACTGTGGGAGAATTCAAGAATGCATGGGACAGACACAAGGCAATTCTTGTGGGGAGTAGGAAGAAATAGGCTGTTGGTTAACTAGGATCTGCAGTTTATCCTGTAGGTGAGGAATACAGGCAGACTAGGGGTCCAAGTGGTCCTTATCTGCCATCAAAGTCTATGTTTCTATGTTTCTGGCATGAAGGAACAACTGATTGGATTGAAACCATTGCTGGACCTTATTGAAATGGTGTTGCAGTCTACCGTCAGCATCAGCGGGTGAGGTGCTAGACATGTAGAGGACAGTGTCATCCACATACATGTGGATTTGGAAGTGGAGCAGGCAGAAAGGAGATCATTGAGGAAAATGGAAAATAATATAGGGCCAAGTACGGAACCCTGTGGGACACCAGGAGTAATGGGAAAAGGAGGGGAGATTGATGAGGCAATCTTAACAGATTGTGTTCTCCCAGAAAGATTAGAATGAAACCATGCTGTGGCCAAAGGGTTTAACCCAGCAGCTGTGAGATTCTGGAGGAGGGAGGGGTGGGATACTGTGTTGAATGCTTTCACCAGATCGACAAATATGGCAGAGGTAGCAGTGATCCTCATTCATATTGGAGGTATAAGTCAGTAAGACACAGGAGGGAGGAGGAGTCATAGAGTGGGACTTGCAGAAGCCAGATTGGAAAGGGGTGAAAAATGAGGTTGAGTTGAGGTATGGGGTGAGCTGAGTGAGGACAATATGTTCTTGGATTTTGGCTAAGATGGGAAGAAGGGAAATTGGGGGGTAGTTTCCAGGGGCAGCGGGATCACCATCTTTGGGGAGTGGGTTGACTGTGGAGGATTTCCAGTTAGAGGGAACTGAGGATAGAGTAAAGGATAGGTTAAGAAGAGAGGACAGAGGGGAAGCTATAGTCTGAGTGGCGAGATAGAGCAGATTGGGGTTGAGACCATCAGGGCTCTTACCCTTTGTATGGGTTCAAGGCTAGGAGTGCCTTGAGAAAGTAGGCCTGATGGGATTCACCCCAGAATTCTAAAAGAACTAAGGGGAGAACTAATGACACCACTGGCTATCCTTTTTACCAAATCATGGTAGGATGGTGTGGTACTTAAAGACTGGAGGAAGGTGGATGTGATTCTTTTCACAAAAGTGGGAGCAAGGCAGAGGCAGGAAACTATAGACCTGTTAGTTTGACCTCAGTGATAGGGAAAATGATGGAATCACTTCTGAAAGAAAGAATTGTTGAGTACCTGGAGTCCAGCAGGGCACATGACCCAAAGCAGCATGGGTTCACAGCAGGAAGGTCATGTCAGATGAATCTAATAGATTTCTTTGACTGGGTGACCAAAGTAGTTGACCAGGGAGGGGCTGTGGACATGGCCTACCTTGACTTTAGCAAGGCATTTGACACAGTTCTACACAAAAGATTAATAAACAAGTTAGCCTGCCTGGGAGTGGGTCCCATGGTGGTAGCCTGGGTAAAACACTGGCTGGACAACGACAGAAGGATAATAGTAAATGGGTCAATCCGAAGAAAGGGGTTACTAGCGGGTACCAAAGGATTCTGTACTGGGCCAGTCCTCTTTAATGTCTTTATAAGTGACATTTCAGAAGGACTGGAAGGAAAAGTATGCCTCTTTGCAGATGACACAAAGATCTGCAACAGGGTTCATACACAAGGGGGGGTGGAAAGGATGAGAAGGGACTAGACAAGGTTGGAGGAATGGTCAAAAGTATGGCAGCTTCGATTTAATGCACAGAAGTGCAAAGTAATGCACCTGGGAAAAACAAAAACACAGGGGAAGAGTACACAATGGGGGGGGGTACTAACAACAACAAAAATGGATAGGGACCTAGGGGTAGTCATATCAGATGACCTAAAGGTAGGCAGGCAATGTGAGAAGGCAGTAAGGAGGGATGAGAGATACTGGGATGCAGAGGGAGAGGCATCACCAGTAGAAAACAAGAAGTTGTCATCCTTCTGAACAGACAGTTGGTGAGACCCCATCTAGAGTACTGCGTACATTTCTGGAGATCCCATCTCCACAAGGACATAAGCAGGATGGAGGCAGTCCAGAAGAGGGCAATTAAAATGATGCAGGGTCTGCACTGAAAACCATATGAAGAGAGACTAGAGAAGCTTAATGTATACCCTCAAGGAAAGGAGGGAGAGGGGACTTGATAGAAACTTTCAAGTACCTCAAGGAATCAACAAAGTCACAGAATAGCATCTTATGGCATCTTTCAGAAAAAAGATGTGCAAGATCAAGGGGCACAGTTTGAAGATAGATGGGGGACGACTCAGGGCAATGTGAGGAAGTATTTTTCACAGAGATGGTAGTGGACACTTGGAATAGGCTTCCTGAGGAGGTCATGTGGTCAAAAACAGTGGAGGAATTCAAGAATGCATGGGACAGACATAAGAAATTATAGTGGGGGTAGAGGAAGTAGGCTGCTGGTTAACTAGGATCTGCAGCTTATCCAATAGGTAGGAAATGAGCAGACTGGGTGGGCCAAGAGGTCCTATGTGCCATTAAAGTCTATGTTTCTATAATTTGTCATGTTGGGAGAGAAGGAGAAAGGTGGAGGAGTGAAGGGATTGGGGGGTGGGCCAGAGGAAGCAATAGGCATGCATGTGGGAAGGGCGGAGAGGAGCATGGAGGTACAGGATGTAAAGAACATGTTGAATGTAAAAGCCACAGATGGTGGGTCAGAGAGTAGCATTACCATGGATGAGGGTTGGGATGGGTGAGAGGGGAGAGAGAAGTGGGATTTGACAACACTCCAGAATTTAGAGGGATGGCAAAAGTTAGTGTTGAATGAGTTAGAAAAGTATTCAGACTTGGCGTGTCTGGAGGCCCTTGTACATGCATTTCTAAGCTGTCTGTAGCAGAGAAGGAAGGAGTGAGATTTGGATTTCATATAAGCCTTCCTGGCCTGGTCCCTGACATGCATGCAGGCCACCAGTTTTGTATTATTCCAGGGGAGGTTTGTGCCTTTAACTCTGATCAGTTTAGAGGGAGCGTGAAGATCCCAGATTACCAGGAATTTAGTCTGAAAATAGCTGAGGGCAGTGTCAATGGATGATGCTGAAGAAATGGGGACCAGTCGGTATGGTATAAGTTGTTAGGAGGATCTAAATTCAGGTAATGGAATGAGTGCAGAGGGATCAATTTGGAGGGCTTTAGACTGATGGACTTTATTTTTTTTATTTTAGTCTTTGGTAACCGGGTAAGGCCCACTAGGCACAAGTCCCTGTTTTCAGTGGTGACCTGGGAGCACTGGGTGGTTAAGTTACTTGCTCAGAGTCACACAGTATGCAAGTGGAGATTGTGAGAATCAAACTCAGGTCTGGTCTGCTGGATGTATCACGCTCGTTCACACCTCGTTCCTCTAACCTCTAGGCTATAATGCCAGCCCATGGATGCAGTAAGTCATATGGCGGTCACTAAGGGAGTCCAGAAAAATACCAGCATCAGTTATGCGATAGGGATGGGACATAAGGGCCCAGTCTAACAGGAGTAGTGATTAGTTGTGATAAGTTTAGGGAGTTTATGCTGGTGTGGATTTTGGAGTTGGCGGGGAGAGAGCCAGTCCATATTTAGATCACCTAATAAGTAAAGCTCTCCATCAGTGGTGTGATAAGTGATGGTTGTGAGAAGATCTGATAGGGTAGATATAGGGAGACGGGTGACAGTAAGTGCTGGCTATAAATATAGGTAATAAAAATAGGAGAGAAAGCTTGATGATGATGAGTTAGTATTGGGACAGGGACGAGAGGGATAGAACAGGAAAGTATTGGAGGCTAGAGGCTACATACACTGCAATGCCTCCACCCTTGCTGGGTCTGTCTTTTCTGATAAAAGTAAAACCTGGGGTGGAAAGATTACAGTCAGATATCTTATTAGATAGCCAAGTTTCGGAGAAAAATCAGAACATCTGGAAGTAAGTCCAGCATGACTGGTTGGAGAAGGGTCAGCTTGGGGAGGAGAAGACATCTTATATTATCACTTTGGACATTGAATGTCTTTATCCTAATATTCCACATCAAGGAGGCTTGCTGGCATTACATGAATACTTGGATACCTGAGAACGGCCTTTAGATCTCCCAACAGATTTTCTTATCAACATGTGTGACATGGTACTAAATTCTAATTACGTTATGTACACAGAAAAATTCTTCCAACAATGTAAGGGCACTGCAGAGGGCACTACCTTTGCCCTGAGCCTGGCACATTTCTACATTGGTAAATGGGAGGAGTATTTCATGAACAATACTGTGCTATTCCAACATAATGCCCTATGTTGGAAAATATTTATTGATGATTGCCTGCTGTTGTGGGAAAGCACTGAAGAATATATTAGCAGTACAGATACCAACTTGAATTTACAGCTGTGATCCACAAACACACTGCTGATTTTCTAGACATGACTCTATTCAAAAACAAGGACCACCTCTAAACAACTTTTTTTTCAGGAAGCCAATAGAAAGAAATAAGGTGCTGCACTATAACAGATCTCTGGATAACAATATTCCAGTAGGGCAAAGGTTAAGAGCACATTGTTGTGCAGCACATATAAAAATTTGGCAAACAAAAAACATTATGACCAAACAATTCCTGAATAGGGGCTACACTCCATGCAGCATCCAAAAGTGCTTGGCTAGAGTCAACAGCAATGACAGAGACAGTTTATTGGTTCCCAAACAGATTTCAGATGACTGTCAACCTCAACATGTGCTAACATTTAGTAATAAAGCAAATGCAATATCTAACATTATTTGCAAACATTGGCATACTGTCAGCAATGATGCTGATTTCAAAAACACTTCTCAAAACAAATTATAAATTACTCATAAAAAAGAAGCTACGATTCGTGGCAAACTGGTTCACAGCTTTTACAATCTGCAAGAAGAAAATCAAACTTGGTTGTCCCTTCCCCCACCCCTGGGGAACTACTGTATATATGCCGTCACTGCACTCAATGCAACATTACCAATGAGAGCAAGGATTTTAAATATCCCAGGACTGGTACACGCTTTAAAATAATGTCTTTTATCAATTGCTCCTGCACATATGTTGTTTATTTACTGACTTGTCCCTGCAGTCTTTGCTGTGTGGGCCGAACAACAAGATCACTTAAAGAATGAATTTGCGAGCACAAATTCTACTACTAGGAATAAACCTCTTTCTAGTTCAGTAGCTAGACACTTTCTTGGACACCATCGATGTTCTCTGAGGCCTGTAGGACTTATATTCACTGCCATTGAAAAAGTAACTTTAGGTCCAGGAGGAGGAGACTGTCACAGTGAGAATCCTATTGGATATTTACATTGGAGACACTGATCCCAGCAGGTTTTTTTCTTTACATACTTTCTTTGTGCTCCTCTCACTGGCACCTTGGACTCTCTCTGGATGGACACCCAAATCAACCTAATCCCACCTGAATGAAATTCCCAGCCTTACAGAGGGGAACTCCTCTTCGCTCACACTGGTCCCCCGACCCCCTGGAACTAAGTCTCTCAGGGCAGGACTGCCAACTCCTCCTGGTGACCTTTCTGGGATTTAGTTGGTTGACCAGACAGTGGCGGGAGCAACCAGAGTAAGGGCTGGAGGATCCGGCACTGGGTGTGGTGGTCAGTCACTCAACCCACCTTCGCCTACCAAAGACCAGGGCAGTTTCCTTATTTTCTCCCTACTCCTATGGCTTGGATGTGCAATGCATCCAGTGTATGTATGCTCACTCCCAAGCATGCACACAGGATTGCTGCTGTAGCCAATTCCTGAACTGATGGATTACAGGCTGTTATACCCACAGTCATCACAGGAGTCCCCAGATCCTGGGATCATGGCCCCCTCTCTCCCAGCAGAGAGCAGTCCTCCAGATGCTCAATCCTATCCTTCCCTGCCAACACGCAATGGCCTAGCTCATTCCCAAACCCAGTTTGCCAGCGTGGCACGCGGTGCAGTGTGTGACCCAGCCAGTAGGCACTCTGTCTGCAGGCCACTTAGTCCACTTCAGGAATACCAGTGGGTGTTGGCAGTAAATTTGTTTGTTTCTATGTTAATAGCTTTACAGTTTTTTCCTATGCACCTGCACTTTTGGCTATGGAATTTTTGATTTGCCCAAACATAGAAACATAGAAACATACTGTAGAATTTGATGTCGGATAAGGACCGCTTGGCCCACCTAGTCTGCCCATTTTCCTACCTAACAGATAAGCTGCAGATCCTAGTTAACCAACAGTTTACTTCCTCCTACCCCCCACTAGGACTGCCTTATGTCTGTCCCATGCATTCTTGAATTCCCCCACTGTTCTTGACTCCACGACCTCCTCAGGAGGCTGTTCCATCATCCACAACCCTCTCTGTGAAAAAATACTTTCTCCACATTACCTCTGAGCCGTCCCCTCTATCTTCAAATTGTGCCCCTTGTTCTTGCACATCTCTTTTCTGAAAAATGCTACCCTCTTGGACTTTGTTGATTCCCTTGAGGTGCCTAAAGTTTCTATCATCCCCTCTCCTCTCCCTTCTTTCCTCAAGGGTATACATATTAAGCTCCTTTAGTCTTTTTCGTATGTCTTCTGGTGCAGACCCTGCACCATTTTGGTTGCCCTCCTCTGGACAGCCTCCATTCTGTCTATGTCTTTGCCGAGATGGGGTCTCAGAACTGCACAAGTACTCCAGATGGGGTCTCACCAACTGTCTGTACAGAGGGATAACAACTTCCTGTTTTCTACTAGTGATACCTCTTCCTATGCATCCCAGTATTCCCCCAGCCTTCCTTACTGCCTTCTCACATTGCTTGCCCACCTTTAGGTTATCTGATATAATTACCCCCAGGTCTCTTTCCATTTTTACTGTTGTCAATATCTCACCCCCCATTGTGTACGCTTCCCCTGGGTTTTTGTTTCCCATGTGCATTACCTTGCACTTCTTTGCAGTTGAATCTGAGCTGCCATATATTTGACCATTCCTCCAACCTTGCCAAGTCCCTTCTCATCCTTTCCACTCCATCTTGTGTATCAACCCTGTTGCAGATCTTCATGTCATCTGCAAAGAGACATACTTTTCCTTCCAGTTCCTCTGCAATGTCACTTATAAAGACATTAAAAAGGACCGGTCCCAGTACTGAACCCTGTGGTACCCCGCTAGTAACCCTCCTTTCTTCACTGTGTACTCCATTTACTACTACCCTTTGCTTCCTGTTGTCTAGCCAATTTTTTATCCAGGCTACCACCTTGGGACCCACTCCAAGGCTAGCTAACTTGTGTATTAATCTTTTGTGTGGGACTGTATCAAATGCCTTGCTAAAATCTAGGTAGGCCATGTCCACAGCCCCTCCCTGGTCTACTACTTTGGTCACCCAGTCAAAGAAATCTATTAGATTCATCTGACACGACCTTCCCATCGTGAATCCATGCTGCCCTGGGTCCTGTGCCCCACTGACCTCTAGGTACTCAACAATTCTTTCCTTCAGAAGTGATTCCATCATTTTCCCTACCACTGAGGTCAAACTAACTGGTCTGTAGTTTCCTGCCTCTGTCCTGCTCCCACTTTTGTGAAGAGGAATCATATCTGCTCTCCTCCAGTCCTCAGGTACCACCCATCCTCCCATGATTTGTTAAAGAGAGTAGTCATGGTGTCACTAGTTCTACCCTTAGTTCTTTTAGATTCTTGGGTGAATCCCATCAGGCCCCATTGCTTTGTCCACATTCAATTTTATTAGTTCTTTCAGAACCCTTTCTTCTGTAAATGGACTGGTATTGACCCCGTCTTCAGAGTGTTTCTCTTGTTTGATTTAGGTACCTCCCCTTCCTCTTCCTTTGTGAATACTGAGCAGAAATATTCGTTTAATATCCCTGCTTTTTCACTGTCACCCTCTACCCACATTCCCTCCCCTTTATTAAGCCTCAGTATCCCTCCTTTGGTCTTTCTTCGCTCCCTAATGTACCTATAAAAGGTCATATCCCCCTTCTTAACAGAACTGGTTATTCTTTCCTCGGTTTGGGCCTTTGCTATTCTGACTGCCTTTCCAGCCTCTTTCTGCTTTAACTGATAAAGTTCTCTGTCCTTCTCCTTCTGTGTTTCCTTATATTTCCCCCAACACTTATTTGCTGCCCTAATAAAGTTTAACAAACTTAAGGTAAGCTGCCTTTTGCACTGTTTTGGAAAGCAATATTTTGTGTGGTTTAACAATGGTGTGCCACATACCTTGGACAGTGCTGGTTAGCCCCAACAGTCCCCTCTTCTCATGTGTTTGATCCTCTGCATGTGAGCACATACCAGTTTGAAGGCTAGTGAAGTTATGAGCCCTTTCACTTTGCTCACATTTACTCATGGCTTTGCCAATCAGGATATCAGGCACAGTCTGTGAAGATCTTTCCACTATTTCACTCTTACCCATGTCATAGACATAAGAATGAAGGACGAGTGTCCTTCATCCCAGGAAGTACGTTAAAATCCTATCATGCACAACCTGGAAGGGTTTATTACGCTTAAAAAAATGGCTGTAAGTAGGTTTTTCTAAGAATAAAATTTGATTCAGCACCTGACCATACATTTATAGAGATTTAATGCATGGTCAGGTGATGTCTGTTTGCCAATGTAATTTCTAGGTTTTTTCTTGCCATTTTATTTGGAATGCTAGGCCTGTATTTCAATGGATAAGCAGCCAGCCACTCCCACTTCCTGACCTATATAAGAAGTTCCTCTCAGCCTCCTTCTGAAGCACTTTTTCTTTGCAGATGGAGGCTCTGTCTGTCTGTCCCTTGTTGCTGACTGGGGCCTGCTGGGCCCCTCCCCATTTGGTTTCTGTTTATTTTCTGCTGGACTTCTTGTCTTTCTGCTTGGTTTGTATTTGCCTCTGGCTGTGTGCTTTTCTGTGTGTTTGTTTCCTGTTCCTCTTTATTTCTGTGTCTTGTTTTGCCTTATCTTTGGGGGGGGGGCGCTTTTGTCTAAACTCTTTGTTCATTGCTAACACAGGAGCTCATGTTATTGCTACCAGTACTCATGTATTCCATAATCGTTTTCACCTGATTCGGGCCTTCTCTGTAATCAAGTCCAAGAAGTCAATCCTAAACTAATACATGAATATATTGCTGCACATATTGCTGCTGTTTTCTATACATTGTCCTTGGAACTAAACTGTGCTTCCTACACTAATACCAAGAAAGCCATTGTTGATTCAGCATATTGCTTATCTCCATTGTTTCCTGTTTATTCTGATTATTATCCCCTCTCCACGCTAAACTTCCTTGCTGTATATGCTGTTTATTAATGGACACTGCATTTTCTTACATGCTGCTTTAGTATACTCTGGGGGTCAGCTTTGGCTACTGCCAGTGCTGTAAACAAGTTTTAAATGCTGCATGTGGATTACAGTGCTTCACCATGGCTTCCTTGTTTTTCCTGCAGCAGGGGACTGGGGGATCTTGGTCAGGAATCGTGGCCCTATGTGGCATATTGCCTCATATTCTAATCTTGTCTCCGCTGCTAAAATCCATTGAGTATTATGTCACCTTCTAATTGTCTCCCTCTAGACTTGGCTGGCTCACCTTTGCTTATCTTATGTACGCAATAGCTTATGCAAGCTAAATAACTTCAACAAAATAAACAACTTCAGTATGCTAAATAAATGAATCAACAAAATAAATAAATGAATGAAAAGAAATGAACAAGAAGAATTGAAGAAACAGAAATGAACAAAATAAATAAAAAAAAAAATAATTCACATATGTCAGAAATACCTATACAAATATATCAGGCATGCCAAACTCGTCCTAGAGTTTCTCTGGTGCAAGCCCCCCGCACCAATGGTCTTACTCTGTACCACTAGTCCACATCTTGAGCATGTGAAGCTTGGGACAGGGTCCTTCTCACCTGGCCCATAGCTGGGAATGTCCTCACTCTGGGTGGACCTTCAGTCATCAACCATATCAATGGCATCTTAAGTCATAGAACTTAAGACTCAGCAGTGAAGGGGTGGGGCTCTCAAGGGGGCCCCTTTAGCTGCTGGAGTGGGTTCAGAGACACCCTTCAAGCTATTCTTCCCGTGACTGCCTCTGGTTCACCTGGTTTATGTTTAGGGCGAGTAGGCCAGGTGAGTGCCTCAGCAGTTGTTGCTCTTCTCCTCCCACCTTGCTTGTCTGATTTTGTAGAGTATCGCTCACACCCTTCCACAGCATTCCTGTTAGAGGGATTGAGTGAGAGCTTTCCTCCAGATTGGAATATTTTCCACCTTCCTTTATGGGTTTCCAAATTCAGCAGCAGAGCCATCACTAAACAAAATATTCCAAGCCCGGAGGGAAGGCGACCTAGGCCTTGGATCCCCAGCGATTTTCTCTTCAAATGTTTTTTTTCTCTCCTCCGTGGCTCAGGTCATAACAGTTGGTTAGTGTTCCTCAGTTCTTTTAGGTAGGTTCCGCTGTTCGATGGAGGTGGATGGTGTTCCTGCCATTCCCTCTCTCCTTAGGAAGTCCCCTTTCAATTATCAATATATCCTAAGCACTTACCTTTCTAGTTTGTTATCTGTCTACCTCGTATCATTAAGCTGCATTGTCATCCTTCTTCTCCTGTGCCTTATGGCCTGATTGTTTTTGTCTTTGGTGCGACTACTACATTCTTTTGGGGGATCTTCCTAAGGTACTTTTAGCCAAGGGAATCGACCCGCGGCACCATTAGGGGTGGAACCCTCTTTGAGGGTTCCTTGCCTTTGGTACCCCTACAGGGTAGTAATTCCTCTGGAATAGACAGTGCGAATGGCCAAAACCTAAGTAACACAGTTGCACAAGCATAACACTATACTGGCTGTGTAGGCCATTGAAATATATTATAGTGGCATGGTAGTGCCACTATAGTTAGAGTTCAATGGTCAATTCTATGTCAAACACAAAATTTTGCACTTTAATAACTTTGCAACCATTTGACTGATTCACATGAAATTTGCATGTGCCATCAGGGACTAAAGATCTCTTGATGTGACAAGTTTTGTTGTGGTTGGATGTGTGAGTGCGAGGTACAGATTGCCAAAAAAAAATTAAAATTATTATTTTATGTAAATCCTTTGTTATGTGGTTTCTCAGAAATGGCTTGGACATTTGGTCTGAAACTTTAGTGTATGTCGGGGTTCGATCACAGATGTAGTTTTGAAGGTTTGGTGAAAAATTATTAATCAGTTCAAAACTTAAGTTTCAAAATTTCCCATTATTTCCTATGGGAAATGTTAGCTGACAGTAACAACACTTTTTTTTGCTGCAGATGCGGAAAGTTTTGCAGAAATGCCACCATATTGTTTTTAGTTAGCGAGGCAAACAAATTTAAATATTTCAAAAAATACTTGCAGCTAGTAAACACAAACAATTGTGTTTACCTAATAGGGGCCCAAGGAGTCAGATTCTGGGGTCAGTTTGCCCCCCAAATGCCTACAAATATGTAATTTTCTCCACTGCTGTATTTGTGCCACAAATTGCAGCAGCTGTTTCATGAAATAAGGGAAGTTTGTGCTGTAAATTGTGACAAAATCCCATTGTTTCATGGAACAATGAAAATGTCTGACTAAACAGCTGCCTTAATTTGTGCCACAAATATGTCCGCAGACAAAGATAACATTTGTAGACATTTTGGGGGCAAACTGACCCCAAAATCCTATTCCTTGTCCTTGTAAACACTTGTTGGCATTTACCTAATTCAAGTATTTTTTAAGGTTTTAAGACCTCCAAGGGGAAGGGGGCTAAGGCATGAGATGAATTTGTAAATGCTGAACGTTGGCAGCTTCAGAGTAAAAAGTTTAAAATCTCCACCACAGCTTGTTCTTTTATTTAGTAGCTGACATTGGGGGGCCCAATCCCAGTGTCAGCATTTAGACACTCCCCCACTAGTGTGGGAAACTGAGAGCCCACTCCCAGTGTTCTGAAATATTAGTTTAGTTGAATCATGTAAAAAAAAAAAAACAGTCCTCGATGTCTTTTCTGCTTTTAAACCTGAAAATAAAAACAGTCCCTTATGAGGTTTTGGATCATCACCCATGATGGTCAAGCCATGTCACCTCACCCTATTCTGCAGACACTGACACGTGTTGAGCTGTGCCTTAGGGTGTTTGGTTTCTACAGTCACCCCATTCCATAGGAAATCGTTGAAAAGGGTGCAGCATAGGAGAATGTGGTGAAGTCTTGGGATGAAGAGTCCAAGGTACACCTCAATGTCTGTCAGTGGCTGGGGGGTTGGGGTGGAATGGCATGAGCACTACAGTTGGCAATCCAAAGGCACACCCCAATGCCTGTCTGTCCATACATGGTAGGACATTATGGTTAGAAACTGTAATGTCTCAGGCATTTGTTGGTATTCACAGTGCAAATTTTGAACACGGCCTTTTTGTGACCCCACCTCATGAAAGCAGTCGGGACCTCTTGTCATGAACAGTGGCAGTGTGATTTTGTCAATGTGTCCTGAAAACTGACTTCCAACAGTGACAGTGTCATTCTGCACCACATGTATGAAAACACAGATCGGGCAGGATGTGAAGAATGACAGCTCTACCATCCATAGGGAGGTACGAAGAGATGGCAATGTTGAAAATGTGTAGTGGGAATATTAAAAATGCTTGCACGTCCGAGCATACATGGAAACCGTGCAATGCATGCGTGTAACAGTCATTTTATGAAGTTTCATCACCAGATTTTCAACATAGGCATTTAGACACCTGTGGTCATGAACAGTGTCACTGTGATTTTGTTACTGTGTCCTGAACACTGATTTCCCAAGGCAATCACAATATTATGCATGGAACTGCAAAAACACATTTCAACTAGGATGTGAAAAATGACAGCTGTACTGTTCATAAGGAAGTGTGGGAAAATGGGAAAATCTGGAGTGAAAATATTACAAATGTGCAAAGTTATAAGCATGCGTGGAAACTGCACAATGCACACTCGTAACACAGTAATTTTATGGACTTTTATCACAAGATGTTCAACATAGGCATTTTAGGACCTCTGCTAATGAACAGTGTCACTGTGATTTTTGTAATGTGTCCTAAACAGTGATATCCCACAGTGACTGTGCTATTCTGTGCGGAAGTGCAAAACACATTTCAGCCAAGATGTGAAAATGACAGCTGTACTGTTCATAAAGAGTGCGGAAAAATGGCAATGTTGAAAATATGGCATGAAAATATTGCAAACGTGTGAAGTTACAAGCGAGCATGGAAACTGCACAATGCACGCTCATAACACAGTTAGTTTATGGACTTTTGTCACCAAATTTTCAACATAGCCATTTTAGGACCTCTGCTAATGAACAGTGTTAGTGTGATTTTCCTAATGTGTCCCGAACATGGATTTCCCTCAACGACCGCACTTGTCTGCGCCGGAAGTGCAAAAACACACTTGGGCCGGGATGTGAAAAATGACAGCTATACTGTTCATAAGGAGAGTGCGGGCAAATGGCAGTGTTGGCAATCTGGGAGAGAAATATTGCAATGTATGGACGCACGGCATAAACTGCACAACCCACGCCGTAACAGTGTCATTTATTGAACTTTTCTCACCAAATTTTCAACATAGACATTTTAGGACCTCTGCTAATAAACAGTGTCACTGTGATTTTCTTAATCCGTCCCAAACATTGGTTTTGCACACCTACTGCGCCACTGTGCACTACATGAGCAGAAACACATTTTGGGCGCGATAAGCAAAATTAAAGCTGTACTGTTCATAAGTAGGTGTGGTAAAATTGCATTATTGAAATTCTGGACTGCAAATATTAAAAATTCAGGCACTTACGAGCGTGCGTAGGAACTGCGCAACACACACCCGTAAAACAGTCATTTTTAGGAATTGTTTCACCAAATTTTCAACATAGCCATTTTAAGACCTCTGCTCATGAACAGTGTCACTGTGATTTTCTGAATCTGTCCCAAACATTGATTTTGCACACCGAATGTGCCATTGTGTGCTACATGTGTGGAAACACATTTTGGGTGACTTGTAAAAAATGACAGCTATACTTCTCATAAGTAGGTGTGATAAAATGGCAATGTTGAAAATTTGAGTGCAAATGTTACAAATTCATGAACTTCGGCGTGCATAGGAACTCTATGCAAGCATGTCAGAACAGTCATTTTTAGATTGCTGCAACAAATTAGCAACACAGACCTTGAGAGCTCCACCTTAAGAACACTGGCACTGTCATTTCATTAATCGGTCCTAAAAGGTCATTTCATGCAGTGACCGAGAAATCACCCTTTGGGCCAGATTAATGCCATGAGAGTGGCAGAATTCATGAGGAAGGGTCCCAAAAACCCCATGTTGAAAATTTGGTGCCAAAATTCCAAAAATGCCTGAGATATGCAGCAAAGTTGAAAAACCCTATTTATTACATTATACAGCTTACTGGCATTTCTTCAGTTTGCGGTCGGCTTTGGAGAGTGCAGCCGTGTTCCTGGTCCACCAAAGATCGTCACGCCAGACTCCAGAGGTAAGTATGGGGTGAGGGAGGTGTGGGGAGGCAGGATGCGCAGTGGGTGGGTGCAGGTTGCGTGAGGGGGATCTGTCAGACCGCAAGGGACCATTTTTCCTATACAGGGAAAAAATAAAGACAACGCTGGATGGTTTTCAATTTTACAGGGGCATTTGGCACACCAGGGTGGGCTCCCAGCATGCCAAAGGACTCTTTTGGGGGCAGCTGTAGCCAATGAGGATTAGGCACCCCATCGGCACACAAGAAAATGGAGAATCATCATGCCAGTGGGATTGGGCACCCCATCGGCGAGCAACAAAATGGGGGTTTACATCATGTCCATTGAGGTGGCTCCCCATTTGGTGAACAATGACAGCGGGTGGCGGGGTTACATCTTGTAGATGGGGTGGGCTCCCCATTGGCTACATAAACATTGCAGCACTGAAGCCGGTGAGGATTGGGGCTCCGTCAGCCAACAAAAACATTTAGGGATGCATGCTGCCAAGGGGATTGGCACCCCTTCAGCATGGGAGGCTGCCTAATATTGTTTGTGAGCGTGGTGGCAAACACGCCCACCATGTTCACAAACAGTATTAGGCTAGCTAATGTTCACTCTACAATGAACAGGTCGCCTCCCTCCTTGCAGCACAATGACTGATGCTGCAATGATGAGGCAGCCCCTGATTGTTGTGATGAAAACGTTACAACTTGGTGCACTTTTTGGAGACCAGTGTCATTGGCACACTGTGCCTCCATTGGTCCACCAGTGCCAAGCCCCCAAATGCAGTGCATCCCTTGGCTGTAACACTGCAACGCCTCCACAACCCACTTCTCTCCTAAGCTGTCACATAATGTTTCTTGCGCATGCACGCAAGCAAACATACAAAACGGGTAGGGAAGAAAAAACTACTGAGGGACCAGATGAGGAATGGTTCACTGTTCCACTCTCAAAGGCAGCCAAGAAAGGAAGAAAAGCAGACATTTTTACTCTTCCATTACCAAATTAATATGATCCACTAGAACTCTTAAGTGACCAAAATGAACCTGGCCTATCTACCCCACAGGGGCAACTGACATTACACCATGCGATACCTGCTTCCAACATTGTGCAAAATAATGTTAGCACTGAACTCCCCAATAAGTCATCTACTAAAGCACCCACTACTGGAAGTATAAATATATTACCAACAGGGGCTTCACCAAACATAATTGGTACTACCTCAGACTCCAGGGAAATGATGGACACCAATACAAATGGAATACCAAAAATCTAAGTACTGGTAGATTCGATAGTCAAGCACCTTGAGTGAAAATATGTAACCCTGACAAGAAAGCAGAACACTATCTAGTTTTAGTGGGGCCAGGGTAGCTGACATAACTAGAATGGTACACAACATAGTAGAAAAGAATGAGGAAAACCAGATGGTCATAATTCACGAGGAGCAAATAATATCTTCCATGACTCAATTACAAAAATTAAACAAGAGTATGTATCTTTAACAAATAAATTAGTGGACATGAGGTTTAATATCGCACTATCTGAAATCTTAATACCAAAAGCAACAGAAGCCAAAATAAGAAAATAAAGATTCTCAATGAATGGATAAGAAAATGGTGCCTTAGGCAAAACATAAAGTGTATTCTGCACTGGGAGGAATTTGAAGGGAATATATGGACTCTATTGTGGGAATGGTATCCATCTGAGTAGAAGAGCAGTGCCCTCCTTGGCAAACAGATCTTGGACTTTATTAATGAACAATTAAACTAAATAACAAGGAGAGGCAGACAAATCTAGCGTCTCTGAAAAGGAAAGATCCCTATCTACCACAGTATCTCAATTTACATATATAAATATTAATAAAGTAAAATGTAATAACAAACTAACCATTCTACTGGCAAATGCATGCAGTCTCAGCAACAAAATGGATGAATTAAACACATACTATTGTTTCAAAAAATAAGTATATGTGGAATCACCAAAACCTGGCTCCAAGACGGAGACTGGAATACAGAAATCTAGGGTTATACCAAAATAGTCAAAAACCGTAGAAATAAAAGAGGTGGCGGTGGTACCCTGTATATTGTCAGTGAATTCAAGGCACATGAAATTAACCCAACAGTAAACTCAGGAAATGATGCAGAACTTATATGGGTCCAGTTAATACTGTCAGAAAGAACACTGGTTGTGGGCCTGGGATATCGCTCGCCTAACCTTGCTTTAGAAGAAAATGAACATTTCCCTTCAGTACTGGAAAGTATGGATATCACAAGTGACTATATTCTATTGGGTGATTTTAACCTTCCTAAAATAGACTGGGTCACACTACAAGGATCTGGTAACATCGAGAAAAGGTTTATTGAAATTGCAATACAACATAACTTACTGTAGAACAACTTGTCAAATAGGGGACTAGGGAAGAGAATATTTTAGACATAGTTCTAACTAACATCACTGAAGGTATAACTGAACTGAGAGTGTCTGTCACCTAGCTGCATACTGTGTGATCCTGAGTAAGTCACTTAACTTCCTTGTGCGTCCAGGTCTCATCTGGAAACAAGCTTCGGCTTAGTGTGCTACCCTGGTTAAACAATGTTCCCTTTCCCTAACTGTACCTCTGGGCAACAGTGACCACAAAATAGTTCTGTTTGACATAATTACCACAAAACATATCATACAGGGTAAAACAAGAATAAAAGATTTCCTTAAGGCAGACTATCATAAAATAAAAGAGTATCTTGAAACATGGGATTGGAAAACTGAACTAAAAAATAAGGGAGTAAGCCAAATAGGTTAAATAATTATGAACAAACTACAGTACTGTAATAATAAGTGGGTACCAGAACGTAATAAATATAACAGTAAGGACCGAAACCCACTATGGTGGAAGAAGAGTTTCCAAAAATGCATCAAAAAAGGAGACTATATACTAAATATAAAAAACAACCAACACCAGAAAATTGGCATAGATTTACAAAAACTGCAGATAAAACCAAACCAAAATAAGGAAAGCTAAGAATGACCATGAAATAAAATTAGCAACTGACACTAAAGATAATAATAAAAAAATTCTATAATTACAATGGGTCATTGAAAGGAGGTCAAAAGGGTATTGGAACCATTGAAACAGAAAATGGTATTATAATTGAAGAACAGGATATGGCCGAAGAGTTTAAAAAATATTTTCTTAGTTTTTTCCAAAAAACAAGACAACACTATGGGCACCCAAATAGATCTATCAGAAGACTTTCCCCCCTGTAATCAACAAGCAGTGCATGAGGTAATATTGAAACTTAAACATAATAGTTCTGCAGGTCCTCATGGCATTCATCCGAACTTTATTAAAAAAATTAAAAATCAAATAGTTTGTCCACTAACACTATTCTACAATGCATCCATCAAAGATGGAAAAACAGTTCCTGCATGAACTGAAGCTCATGTACCTCAGATTCATAAATCAGGAAGTAAAAAAGAGATAAGTAATTTTAAACCAATAAGCCTGACGTCACTAGTAGTTAAGCTACTAGAAAGATTAATACAGCAATGTAGAATAAACCATATCATACATAATGACCAACTAGACATCAACTAACATGGCTTCTTTTCTGGGAGATCATGCTTACATAGAAACATACAAGTTGATGGCAGATAAGGATGCAAGGTCCATCCAGTCTGCCCATTTCTTTTTCTACCTTTTAAATGTGCCATCGGACAGTGCTCTGTCAGAAGCCTATCTATTCATACTCATCTGTATTGCTCCCTTATGCCTATCCCATGCCTGTTTGAAGCCCTGCACTGTATTCATATCCACCACTTCCTGAGTTAGGCCATTCCATGCATCCACCACCCCTTCTGTGAAAAAGAATTTCCTCACATTTCCCCTTAATTGGCCTCCCTCTAATCTCATGCTGTGTCCTCTTTTCCTGCTATTTTTCTTATATTTAAACACGTTAGACTCTTTCACCTTGTTAATGCCCTTCAGGTGTTTGAATGTCTCAATCATGTCACCTTTCTCCCTCCTTTGCTCAAGGGTATACATATTGAGCTCCGTTAATCTGTCCTCAAATGTCTTCTGATGCAGTCGCTGCACCATTTTGATTGCCCTTTTCTGGACTGCCTCAATTTGGTTAATGTCCTTGTGAAAGTGTGGCCTCCAGTACTGCATGCAGTACTCCAGATGGGGCCTAACCAGTGTCTTGTAAAGAGGGATTATTACCTCCCTCTTACGACTTGTGATACCCCTACTAATACACCCGAACATCCCACTATCCTTACCTACTGCTTTAGAGGTCTGCTTGGATGATTTCAGGTCATCGGTGATGATGCCCAAGTCTCTTTCTTCCTATGTGACTGCCAGCAACTCCCCTCCCAGCCTATAGATGGCTTCAGGGTTTCTCTTCCCTATGTGCATGATCTTGCACTTCTTTGCATTAAATCCCAGTTGCAACTCTTCTGACCATTTTGCTAGTTTATCCAGATCTCTTCTCATTCTGCCCACCCTATCTGGATCATCTACTCTGTTGCAGATCTTGGTGTCATCTGCAAACAGACAAGCCTTATCCTCTAGTCCATCTCCAATGTCACTAATGAAGATATTGAAGAGGACTGGCTCCAGAACTGATCCCTGAGGTACCCCACTTGTGACTTGCATCTCTTCTAACTGTATACCATTTACCACCACTCTGTTTTCTACTGATCAACCAGTTTGCCACCCAGTTGACCAACTTTTGGCCCACCCCGAGCCAACACAACCTATTTGTCAATCTTCTATGTGGAACAGTGTCAAAAGCTTTGCTGAAGTCAAGGTAGGTGACATCAACTGTTCCCCCTTGGTCCACCACTCTGGTTACCCAGTCAAAGAAATCTATGAGGTTAGTTTGACAGGACCTTCCTTTTGTAAACCCATGCTGTCTTGGATCCTGTGCCCTATGGATTCCAGGTGTTGCACTATCCTTTCCTTAAGGAGTGCCTCCATAATCTTGCCCACTACTGAGGTAAGACTGACTGGTCTGTAGTTCTCTGCCTCCTCCCTGCTACCATTCTTGTGGAGCAGGATCACATGACCCCTTCTCCAGTCTTCTGGGACCTCTCCTGTGCTCAGAGACTCAGTAAACAGTGTTGCTAATGGCTCTGCTAGTTCCACCCTTAGCTCCTTAAGTACCCTGGGATGTATGCCATCAGGTCCCATTGCCTTGTCTACCCTGAGGCTTAACGAGCTCTTAGGACCCTTTCTTTTGTGAAGGGAGTAGTGCTCACCTCTCTACCCCCTGTGTCCATGGTGCTGAGCTGTGGGTCCTGCCCTACCTTCTCTTCAGTAAATACCGAGCAAAAGTATCTATTTAGAATAGATGCTTTTACAGGGTCCTCCTTCTCACATGCCCCCTTTTCTCCTTTGAGTTTAACAATACCCCCTCTGGACTTTCTTCTTTTACTAATGTATCTATAGAAAGTCTTGTCACTTTGTTTTACAGTTCGTGCCCTCCAGGCCCTGTGCTTCCATTTATAGGACAACAATGACCACATTTTCAGTGTAGCCATCTTTTTACCCCAACCTCATGTGCCCCATACAGAACATTTTCAAATCCCCACCAAAATATAATTCTGCGCAACTGCAAAGCTATTCCAAGCCACAGGTGCTAAAACACATTTTGGCCTGGATTTGAAAAATTACTACTATTACATACATGAGGTGGGTTAATAAGAAGGCTATGCTGAAAATCTGGGGTCAAAATATTTAAAATTTGCAAGGTTATGAGTGTCTGTAGTGAAATTGCAACAAATGGTCATAACTTTGCCATTTTTACATATTTTGATCCCAATTTTTCAACATAGCCTTCTTATGACCCCACCTCATGAACAAGGGCAGGATAATATGTCAAATTCAGCCCAAAAGGTGAATTCACCAAACAACTACAAAATCACCTTTTGGGTGGGTATTGCATAATGACAGTCACATTGTTCATGAGGTGAGGTCCCCAAAAGGCCATGTTGAAAATATGGAGTCATAATGTCAAAAAATGGCTAAGTTATGCATAAAAGTTGAAACCCCCCCATTGAAATATATTCAACCACATTTGCCTTAGTTTGTCATATTGCAGTTGCCAGTTCCAGCAGCAAGACCTATCAAGACTGGAGAGGGAGTCTTGAACCTGGGACCTGTTCAGGTGAGAGAGGCTGTGTGGGGGTGTACTGAGAGGTGTGGGGTGGTGGGTGTGGAGTGGGTGTTGGGGGTGGTAGGCTGAATGGTGAGGGACTGTTTTCTTTTTTTTTTTTTTTTTTAACAGATTTTGGGAAAAATCATCAAGGGACCATTTTCTTCATTTCAGGTTTTGTCTGAAATGGGTGGTGCGAGATACCACTAGGCACCATCGAATATATACATTAATAGTGGGGACAGCAATCGGCAGGTGGGGGGGGTGCCACTAGACACCAGGGAATATAACATTTCATAACAGGGACATTGATCGGTGGGTGGGGGAGGTGCCACTTGACACCAGGGAATATATTTATTTATTTACGGAGATGACAATCGATGGGTATGCGGTACCACTAGACACCAGGTAAATATATTATTAGGGGGACAGTGATGGGTGGGTGTGGAGTGCCACTAGACACCAGGGAAAGTTTATATTATTAAGGGGACAGTGATCGGAAGGTTGGGGGGGGCCACTAGAAACCAGGGCAACATCACACTTTGCCGGAGATGGAAATGGAGTGTAGGAGAGTACCACCAAACACCAGGGAAACAGCGACTCACAGCTCACACTGCAGCCAGCAGCATGAGTTCAGCTGCAGCAGTCAAGAAATTCCCACTGTTTTAACAAAGAGAAAGCAGGGGAAGCACTCTTCTTGCTAATCTGGGCACCCAGGATTTTGGGTGCCCAGAAAAGGTATTTGTGGCCATTATGTTAAGAAACAAATATCAGAATCTAGCTAAACGGCTCCGGATTAGTTAGGTTCTAATAATTGTTTTTTAAAAATCCCAGCATTTTTATGTATTTCAACGTTTGTTAGTTCGTGGAGAAAATCAACAAGATGGCAGTTGGCACAGCACAGAAAATGATTTTTGCCCTGCCAAGCAAGTGGCACGAGATCAAAAACGCACATTTGCAGCTTCAAATTTTTACTTTTGCCACAGAACGTTATCTCAAAAACTCTACTGCACATGTGCAGGTCAGAAACCATTAAATTTCAAAGCCTTATAACTCTGGAACCCTTTAATATTTGTTTTCACCAGATCTGCCAATGGCACTACCTTAGGACATAACACATGTTCCCTGCAAGTTTGGGATAAAAATTCCATTCTATGTAGGTAATAGGGTAGAGCAAAAAAAAATGTTAAGTATAGAAAAAAAAGTTAGACATTTACAAAAAATGACACATGTTGATCTCATAAACCACACAAGCTGCTGTCACAAACATTTCCACAAATCAAGACCTTGCCTCCTAGACAACAAATCAAAATTTCAGCTCATTTTGTCAAACGGTACCAAAGACATAAATGTGCAAATTTAGGGGTTTAACATTAAACACCCTACTCTACCCCAACTATAGTGGCAGTGGTACTACCACACCACTATAATATGCAATAGGTACAGACAGAACAAGCTACTGATAAATTCATTTATTTGAGCAACTATATGAATAAATGTAAAATCTTACATTTACTGTAGAACTACTTATAACCATGTAAAGTATTAATTGCCATCTCTGAATCAATCAGTGCACTGTGTCAAAGTAACATCATGCTTTGCAACTGGTTGCCGTTCCCATCGGTCACTCAGTTTTTCAGTTTTGGGAACAGTTGACAGTGAAAAGGCTGGAATACTGCTAGTATACAATGACTGCCTGAACAAATTAAGTGGCAATGCCTCTGGTACATCATTTCATTTTGTTCACATTCAGGGGCAGAGGCAGTGGGACAGGTGATTAGCAAACACTGTGGAGTAGTGGCAGCACCGGGATGTTGTGGGGGGGCTGTGGCACATGCCCACATATGGGAGCTTGGGGATACAGGGATATGGCCACATTATGGTTGGGGCACAGCTGCCATTGCAGGTGTGCAGGCCGGAGGTGGGTCCCAACACCAGGGTCCTGCAGTGCACTGGGAGTGCGTTGATTGCTGAGGGCTGTGCCAGTGAACAGACCAGCCATAGGGGCCATGCCATGAGGGTCTGGATGTCTGCAGTAGCATGCACTACCCTGAACCCATACCCCACTGTGAGAGGGATCCACAGTTGGACCCAGGGTGGGCATCCCATTGGATGTCAACCCAGGTCTGCGACTCTGCCCCTTGCTGCCCTGCAGAGTCCTGTGTGCTGGGGGGAGGAGCCACAGACAAGTGGCTGGCTTTGGTGAATGATGGTATGGGCAGACCTGTCCATGGAGCACAGGACTGTGGGCAGGATACATGAATTTTCCACATACCACCACCGACTTCGTGCATAGCGCCCAACGTAAGTGTGCCATGACTATCACTGACCCCCCACTGCCTGGTTACACTCTGGGCTGCTAGCACTACTTTCATCACTCCTTAGAGCTTGTTTTGCTTCTTACCATTACTTGTTCCTTAATGCAGTCTGTTTTGCTTCTTAACACCCCATTCACATCTCAAGTCTATTCTTAAATTCCTCAGAATAAGCAAACTGCAAACAAGCAAAGTTTAAATAAACAACACAGTTCTGGGTCCACTCCTGTTTTCGATTTTTGTTAATGACCTTCCAAGAATTTTCAGGGGGCTTCAACAACAATGTTTGTGGATGACATGATATTATACTGTGTGGTGGAAGACAGGGGCAGACTTGAAACTACAAATGGAACCCATTTATCACACACTATAAAATTAGTTTATTGTAAACAAAATTCTATGAAATGAAAACTAAAATGATGGTATTCATAACTATACAAAAAACTGAAACAAAAACAAATAAGATGACAATTGAAGGGGTAACTGGACATACTTTGGAAAATATTTCTAGTTTTAACTATTTGGGCATCATGTTGGATCAGTATTTGACATTTCAGGAACATATTCAAAGATTACAAAGAAAGTAAATACTACTGGATTATTTAAACAAAAAATTCTAATAATTTAAAATCATATGTCAAAAATATTATAGCTAAACAAGTTCTCTTACCAGCTTTAGAATATAATTCTGTTTTTTTTAAACTTCCGAGAATAACTTTTTATAAATGCACTGTTATGTTCAATAATGTCAATTGATTCACGTAGATATGTATAGTATAAGCATATATCCACTCATCAAGAACTTTTCAAGCAATTACAAATTGATGTAGCCTATAGATGGTCCTTCAGACATTTCTTAAATAAATTTGCCTTTAGATCAAGATCTAACCCAGATTTTGTCATTTTATTAATTAATTTTGGTCCATAATATGACAGTGAATGTTCCTCTACTCTCACTTTAATGCAAGCTTCACTGAACAGTTTTGTTGAAGTTTTACATCAATTTTTAGTATGTGCAAATATTATTCTAATAATTAAAGCAGTAGGAATATTATTTTTTTAGATTTTTTGCAAAAATACTGACACTGTGTAATAAATCCTTGTGAGGTGACACTGTCCCAAAGTTGCGATGAAGACTGTATATACTGTTCTATCTTTGATGAGTGTATCGGTATGAGGCGCTGATTTGGAGCGATGCCTTGTGCTTTGGACAGGAGGCTATGGCTTGGGGGAGAGGGGTGAGCATTAGGGTTTAAAAATCCAAGGGAAGACCCCACCAATGATTTACTGAGACTCAGGAGACCCAAAACACTGTTTTGTTTTATTTTTGCTGTTTGGGGGTGGGGTGGGGAGTTAAGATTGGAAACCCTAATGCCACATTTCGCTACTTTTGCTGCATTAAGTTGAACCCTAACTGATGCATTGACAAAGTTTTTTGCAAAGAATTTATTTTCTTTTTGATATAGTGGAATCATATCCTCATTCATGCAGGTCCCTTTGGCACTTGCATGAACAGATGCAAATGTACAGGGCCTTCTGGGCCGTGTGCCTAGGGTAGACTCTGTCACCTATGGAAGTGCAGTGATGAATGACAAAAATTACCAAAGTCAAGAACATATATAGAAAAATATCAGCATATCTTCATAACATAGTTGTTTTTTAATATTTTGACCCCAAATGTTCAACATAGCCTTCTTAAGAACCAACAACATGAACCCGCTTGGTGAAAATGTTGAAATCCCAGTCAAAACTTGATCTTGCACCACAAGTGTGATAACACGTTTCAGACAGGATTTGAAAGTAACAGCTGTCATGTTCATGAGGTGTTGTGAAAAAATGGCTACGTTGAAGGTTTGAGGTAAAAATACTGAAAATTACCAAACTTATGAGCATGTGTTGAAAAATGTCAATGTATGTTCATAACGTTGTTGTTTATTTAAATATTTTTACCCCAAAGTTTCAACACAGCCTTCTTATGATTCCACCTCATGAACAGGGAGTAGAACATGTTGAAATCCTGCCTGGAAGGTGATTTTGTGCAGTGATCACAAAATCACCTTTCAAGAAGTTGAATAATTCACCATAGTTGTTCATGAGGTGGGCTCTTAAAAAGCCCATGTTGAAAATTTTGTGTAACAATATTAAAAAATAACAGTTATGAATAACAGTTCAAACCCCATTGAAGTACCTTAAACTGGACTTACCTTATTTTCTCTCATCATAGTTGCTGGTTTCAAGATGTGTCTTCAATTGGAGAGTGGATCTGTATCATGGGACATGTTCAGGTGAGTGAGGGTGTGTGGAGGGACTCTGGGTTTGTGGTTGCTGAGTAGGGGTCCAGGTGGGGTGAATGGGGGTTGAGTGGTCTGATCACTGATGGACAAATTTTCTTTTTTTCAGGTTAAAACAAATCCATGAGGGACAGCTTTCTTTATTTTAGGGGGACCCAGGCAGACACTGGGGACTGGGCACCCCAGTGTCAGTATGATTTTCAGTGACAATGGGGGTGGGTACCCAAGTACTGCCAGGTATATTATAGTAAGGAGGGGTAAGTGACCTGGATGGGAGGGGTGGTGTGGCAAGAGAAGCAGTATTGGGAGTGGGTACCCCATTTCACATACAGTATTACTGAAGCTATAACATATTAGATAGATAGATAGATAGATAGATAGATAGATAGATAGATAGATAGATAGATAGACAGACAGACTGACAGAGTGAGAAAGAGAGAGAGAGAGAGAGAGAGAGAGATCAGAGGATGGGCAGCTCACAGCTCCAGTTGAAGTGGGTAGTATGATTCCTGCTGTAGCTTCAATATTCAAGACATTCTCACTGTGTTCACAAAAGAACAGTATGAAAGATCTAGAGTTCTTTTGTATTGTTCTTTCGTATGAGCCCTCGCTAAGTCCACTGCCTCACTGTTCCAACTGAAGCCTGCAGCATGACTCCAGCTGCGACTTCACAATTCAAGAAATTCCCACTCAAGGACACCTCTTTTGTGAGATTTCATGAAAGAATAATGTTTCTTTCATGCAACCTCACAAAACAACTGAAAAAAGTAAGACCCACCCTCTTCTTTCATGAGCCAAGATTCCTCTTTTGCGAGTGGACAGTCTTAATTCATGAAACTCACAAACAAAGATGTTCAGCTCATGAAAGCAGGATTCTGGGGATGGTGTGAAATCATATTTTGGGATCTTTAAAAAAAACAAAACAAAAAAACCCATCAGAATCTAGTTAAATGAGTCCTGGTAAAGTAGATTCACATGTTTGTTTTTCTCCAGGCCATAATTTTTATGGGTTTTTAATTTTTGTTTTTGAAAATATAAAAAACAGGATGGCTAACATAGAAAAAAAGATATTTTTCTCATGAAAGAAGTTTGGGCTCATGAAAGAAAGAAGATTATTGTTTTGTATCAGACATAGAAATGAAAAACCCAAGTGAGCATATTCAGAACTGAAAGTCCAAATCCTTATTACTTGGGAAAGGATTAATATGTTTTTTAACCAAACTAAAAACAGGTGTCTTTCTAGGGCAAGCCCCATCTATCCTGAATATTTCAGAAAACAATTCCAAACCATCTGGGCTGTAGGTGAGAGCACAAAAAAAAAACTGATCCTGATTTTTCCACTTTTTGCACTATCCAGCTCTTGGAATCTAACCATTATGAAACGTGTTAAATCAAGAGACCATG
The DNA here is from genome assembly GCA_016271365.2 of Neoceratodus forsteri. NCBI lineage: Eukaryota > Metazoa > Chordata > Ceratodontiformes > Ceratodontidae > Neoceratodus > Neoceratodus forsteri. The sequence continues at coordinate 1,704,812,575 of CM057455.1, forward strand.
CATGCCAAATTGTATGCAATTCTGTTGAATGGGGATAAAGTTATTAAGCTGCAAATGTAGTGATTTAGCATTAAGTACCCTACTCAACCCTAGAAGACCTGGACAGTAAAAAAAGCAAGGCCAAATTCTCCCCACCATTAATAGATGAATAAAGGGAAAATTACAGTTCAGTGGTTAAAATACAGAACTATAAACATGGAAATCCAGGTTCACAATCCACCATAGCCACTGATTCACTGTGCCACCATTAAAACAGTCCACAATCTCACATGTGCTTCTATCATAACAACTGGAAAACTGAGTAAAAGCAGAACCCTGCTGTAAATGAGATGCTGTATTTGAGTCAAGCTGTACTAGGCAAATACCTTCATAAGCAGTAATTAAAAGCTACTTCATCTGCTGATGGCCATCAATTTATTGTGAATTCATATTATCGTTGATTATAATACATTCAGGAAGGTAATGGGACACAGAGATTAGATCACAGATTTGAGAATTAGGAGATCTCAGTTCAAATCAGTGTACAGCCACTGGATTAGCTGTTTGACCATTGTGGGCTTCAGTCCTCCTCATGATTAAACTCTTCAAGTCATAATCATTATTGGTAAGATACAGTGTATTGTTGTAAATGTTACAGTATTTACTGTTTATTTATTCCATTTGCACCAAAATGTATTTAGTATGTTTCCCTTCATTTGCATTTATCCCTTTTCCCTTCCCCAGGACATTCCTGAAAAGGAGTCAGTTTGGTTCAGTGCACCTTCCCTGGCAAATTATTAAAAAATAAATACAGTATTGAGAATAAAAGAAGCAAGCCTTCACTGAAAAAGATGCTGCACTGATCTTAGTTGGGGTGTCGCAGGTAAACATGTTTTACCCTAATAAATCTGTAATTTTGCCTGTGAACTCCATTTTAAGCTATTTCAAGGACTGCGTATGTGCAAGCAATACTGAGGATACAGAATAGAAATATGATTCTATTTATTTGTTAATACTGCTGCAGAGACCACTTCTATGATTGTATGACAGGCCTCATGCACATTTGTAGGGCATGAGAATCGTGAGCTACAGGTAAGTAGTTCTAGTACCCTAAGAATATCAGTGGGACCACTCTTGCAACCATAAGAGTGGTCTCTTCAGCAGTAATATATTATTGATGAAGGTTGACCAATAATACATATTTACAATTTAAAAACCCAACCCAAGCATGCCCATTTACAGGGCGCCTGTGTATGGCACTCTTTACAGAAAAAGACTGTCAGAAGCTCAGTGGAAAGTGCAAAGGAGTTCTCTGTTTGATAGGAAATGCTCCCTCAGTCCATAAGTATAAATGTTTCCCTAATCTCTGCATTCTTCCTCATAGATTTCTACCAGAAGAGCTGACAAAAAAGGTGCCTAAATGCTAATGATTTTGAACATCACATTTGTTATAAATACTACAGAAAACATGAAACAATTCAGCAGTCATTACTCATTACACCATTAAATCTTGCTACTAATGAAATTGTCAGAAATGTAGAACTGCCGTGCTACAGTATACGTGTGAACAGAGCACTGTATACCTCCCACATACTGTACACACACTGAAGAGCTAATGTGCACGCCTTACTAATCACAGAGACAGCTTAACCTCTAAACAGTTAAAACAGCCAAGTAGTGAAGACAACATATCTCTCAAAAGCCTTGTGATAAATGATGTGCGGTAAACAGAAGACATAGTCCAAATATTCCCTTCAGAATGAAGTTATTGGCTCTGAAACCAATAAAACAGGCTGCCAGGGGTTGCTCAAACTGAAGCTACAAATGACTGTAATAGAACAGACTGCCAGAAAACACAGCCAAAGTACTTAAACCTTCTCAGCACAGATTATTTTCTTTTAAAAACTATAGATACTTTAAGTACCTAAAATTCAGAAGATTAATATGGGATGAGAACATTTAATTAACCAATACATCTTTCCATTCCTTTGGCTATAAACTTGTCTTTACTTTTAGAAGCTGGGTTTGAGCCGAAAGCTATTGACATCTACTAGAGAGGGCTTCTTTCTTACACCACAAATGGTTCGTCTTCTGTAAGTATTAGCCAAAATTAGATGTTGAACAAGTGAGGTTGACTAATGCCCACAAATCATATATAGTGTAAAACAGAAATCAGAAATCAAGCCTTCTTTTTGGCTGGCACTCATCTGAATACCACACAGGTTGCAAAAATGCTTGACCATTGCGAGAAGTACTGCAATGGCACACATTCAGGGAAGTGTGCCTGACCATTTTATCTGATTTCAGGGTAAATCAGAGGACCTTTCTCCTTAAACCCCATAGGTCTGCAACCCCAAGTGTGAGAGGATGGCACCTGTAGAGACATTTGCAGGGGACCTGCAAGTTAGCAGGGAACACTGCACTGGGAAGGTCAGGTAAGTGTGAACTATGGGGAACAAGAAACTTTAAATAGCAAATTATAAATGGGAATCAAGCAGGTTAAAAACAGGTAATATCTAACTAGGGACACAATACACTATCAAGGGGAGGGCAAAATACTAATTTAGGGAAGGGACCTTAAAGGTTTGGTAGAAGCAACCACTGGAGGACTATAAAAGGAATGGAACACAGGTATGACAAGGGTCTAGCCAACTACGTAGACTGTGGAGAAATCATCCCCAGGGATATGCTTTGGAGGGTGAGTTACTGACCCATCTGTAGAAAGTCTGCAAAACTCCAGACGTGGCTGCAGTGGACAAGATATTCCTACTATATAGCCAGCTGAGCCTCAAAAAACACATCACATATAACCGCACCCTGGAATCCCACAGTTACAGGGGGTTGACGGGCAATGGAGAAGGGTGGCATAAAAAGGGAAGCAGGTGTGCATCAGGGTCCTTTGATAGCAACTGTAAATCATTTTGCACCCTTGGAAGAGACACAGATACCTGATGCTCTGGGGGAGGAGGATGCTGTAAGCTAGTTGCCAAGAAGAAATGTATGAGAGTGCAACATCCAGTGGAGGGGGGTCAGGAAGAAAAAGCAGCTGGTGGTGTTCTGATAATCAGGGACACCATGTTAAGAAGTGTGGAGAGGATGGTGTACAGAAGGGAGGGAGGTAAGGGGTTGGTCTGATGCCTACCAGGGATATTAGCCATTAGGGATGCAAAAGGATAGGGAGATAATTTTGTAGCACAGAGAAGGAAAAAAGGAGTCCTGGTACACTTAAGTAGCAATGACCTGGCAAATTAGAGACTAGAAGTAGTTATAATGAACTTGCAGAAACTGGGAGATAGTTGAAGAAAAGAAAAGAATCAGCATTTATATAGAGCTTTTCATACACGCCGTATCCCAAAGCACTTTAACAAGCAATGCTAGACTGGTAGTGAAGTGGCTGAACATGTAGTGGCAGCCACGTTTTTTGCACATCAACACCTACACATAGCCTTTGAAATTGCATGAACTGGTTTTATGAGAAAGGGCAACATTGACTAGGACACTGGGGGAAACTCCCCTACTCTTTGTTGAAAGTGCCTTGGGTTATTTCACTTCCACCTGGACACCAACCAGACAGCACCAGGATGGGTAGACAGGACTTCAGTTTAACATCTCATTCAAAGGATGGCACACCCCAATGGTACAGCACCCCCCTAATACTACACTCAGGTGCCAACATTTAGGTATGAGCCCAATCCCCATGTGGGACTAGAATCCACAACCTTCTGGCCCAGAGGCAAATGTGCTACCATATGAGCCACGCTGACACCTTTAAGGGGAAAGGCAGCTTCACTGGCCTTTTTGGAGGTCCTTCTGGTATAGGGCAAGTGGGAGCAAATAGAGGCTTTCAACAAATGGTTGAAGAGATGGTGCCAAGAGGGTGAAAAAAGAAGAAGAATCACCATTTATACAGCACTTTTCATACACATTGTATCCCAAAGCACTTTACAAGCAATGCTAGACTGGTAGTGAAATGACTGAATGTGTAGTGGAAGCCATATCACACAGCAACACCCACATACAACCTTGGACAGTAGCATGAACCAGATTTATGGGATGGGGAATATTGGCCAGGATGCCAGGAATGTCCTCTACTCTTTTTGTGAAGAGTTCCTTAGGTTATTTTACTTCTACCTGGACACCCACTAGGACAGCACCAGAATGGATAGAAGGGACCTCAGTTTAATGTCTCATCTGAAGGATGGTACACCCCAGCAGTACAACACCCCTGCCGTTCTGCACTCGGGTGGCAGCATTTTGTTTTAGTATGAGCCTAATCTCAGTGGGACTAGAATCCACATCCTTTTGGTCCAGAGACAGATGTGCTACCAAGTAAGCCACACTGACACCTTTGGGAAGATATCACTTTGTGGGAAACTAGGAGGACTTCTGGGATAGAAGGCTCTTGAGTGCCTGACAAAGGAATGAACTAGCTTACTTGGACAAATGCTGGATGTCTGCATAGATGGACATTTAAACTAAATGGGGGGACTGTTGCTAGGGAAACCCTTGGGAGGGACAAGAGGAATCTAGCTGCAACTCCCCAGAAATGGGGAGTGGGGAATGAGAGACTAGGGAAGACACCGAGAGGGATCTGATAGTCTTAGGGAAGGAGCAAAAGGGTCTGCTACAACAAACCAGGAAGGAAGAGGGGCAACAGGTAAAGAAGGATTGGATGTGAGAACAAGTGATTAGGCACAGGTAAGAAAAGGATGGTAAGGAGTGGGAGCTGGAAGGTGGTCTGTCCGAACCCCAATGAGCCCGGGTGATAAAATTATTAAAGTACAGGTGATGATTGCAGATGCTGAGTTAGACTTGGTGGCCATTACAAAGGCTTGGACCACTAGGAATAATGACTGGGACCTGACTGTACCAGGGTTAGGCCCGTACAGGAGAGACGTAGGTAAAGATAAGGGGAAAGGAGCAACCCTTTATACTAAGGATGGCATATAGGTCATGGTGGATGGACCCATCAAAAGGGAGGGGAGAGAAGTGGAATCAATCTAGTTGCAGCTGAAAACTGCTACAGGGAAAAAAGGTAATAGGAGTGATCTATAGACTGCTGGGGCAGGAGTATGTGGGGGATAAGGAATTAGGGGATGACATTTGGAGGGGGCACCAAAAAGGGATGTAGTGGTTGTTGGGAATCTGAACCTACCAGATACAGATTGGAATACCTTAGCAACAAACAGCACCAGATGTCAGGCCCTGCTTGACACACTTCAAGACTGCTTACTGGTATATCTGGTCAGGGAATCAATGAGACAGACTGCCATTTTTGATGTGGTGCTTACCAACTCAGAGATGGTGCAAGGCATGATGGTAGGACAACCACTGGGAGACGGGGACCATAATGCTGTATGGTTCAAACTGGCTCTGGGTACTAGCTGGCCTTCATTAAAAGCTGTGGGACTGAACTTTAGAAGGGCAGATTTTGGCCAGATGAAACAAAAGTCAGGGAAAACACACTTAGAGTGTGGATAAAATTGGGAGAAACTGGTAGAGGTAAAGTGGGTTTTAATCAGAGGGGCCATTCTCAAAATAACACATGCATGCATGAAGATGGTCATTAAAGGTAGTAACTTAAAGTATAACAGACAAAACTGGTTCTCAAAAAAGGTAAGGGAGGCAGTGATGGCCAAAAGGATAGCCTTCTCTTGGTACAAGAAAACTCAAGTGGAGTAGGGGTATATCAGAGTAAGCTGAAGGAGTCCCCAAAGGTGGTAAGCAGTGCAAAGGCAGACACAAAACTGCAAATTGCTGAGGATGTCATCAAAGGGGTCAAAGAATCCTTTTGCTACTTTAGGGGAAAAAAGGTAGAGGGTGGGGATCGTTAGGTTGGCAGATGGAGGGAGGTTAGTCAAGAACAATGACCAGAAAGCAAATGTTTTAAACAACTTCTTTTGCTCAGTATTCATGGTGGAGGATTAAGGGCATCTACTGGAGAGTGAAGTTAATGCATCCTCAAGGGGAATTAAGAAAATGGGACAGATGGAGATTATAGTAGCTAGGGCAAGACAGGGGATCACTGCCATGAAAATATATAAGGCACCTGGTCAAGATGGGTTAATGACAGGACAGCTTTGTAAACAGAGCATCTCAGGGAACAGGATTTAGGGCTGACTGAGTTCTTGGCTGAGCTATTCAATAGCTCACTACAATCTGGGGTGGTTCCAAGCGATTGGAGGACTGCAGACGTGGCCCTGTTCTACAAGGGAGGAATAGTGAGGATCAAGGCAATCAGAGACCTGTCAGTCTTACCACCATTGTAGATAAACTGATGGAGACCCTTTATAAGGAATTTAGGGTGACCTACCTGGAGAAAAACTGGCTGCAGGATAGTAAACAACATTGTTTAATGGCAGGGAGAGCATGTCAGACCAACCTGATGGTGTTCTTTGACTGAGACTCAAGGGCAATGCATAAAGAGCAGGAGGTACATTTACTCTACTTCAGTTTCAGCGAAGGCTTCAAAGTGGTATTGCACAAGAGGCTGCTGAGGAAGTTAGAAAACTTGGCAGGGGCAAGGCAATTTATGTTACACCCACTCCCAAGGGCTCTGGGCACCTTACAATACAATAAGACAATTCAGTACCATACATTATAATTAAAATTAAATTTAAATATTGTGACACAGAAATTACACAGCAGTACCAGGTCCAAACCTCAATATACAGAACCACCCGCATCTCCAAAACATTTATGTGGAGAGATGTCTTGAGCGGAGACCAGGTCCCCTGAGTTTGAAAGGGAGCCAGGTGTGCGCCCTAGGCCAGGCTGAAGGTATCCATGGTGAGATATGTTGGGGAGTAGGGATCATAAACGGGAACCCCACTAGCAGATGCTGGGGGTCCACCCACCACTGGGGCACCTCCTTGACAGGCAAGGAGACCAGAACCTGCTGTCACAGGTCATCCATACGCTGTTCCCACTGCACGTGGAGGGTCCACTGAAGCACCTGCATGTGCAGCCTGGCCAAGAGGGCTGTATCAATGGCAACCACCATAAGATACTAAGATACAAAGATACGAACATATGAAGTTGCCAGCAGAAACAGGCCATAGCGGTCTATTGAGTCTGCTCGAGTATGCAGCTGGAAGCTGCACCCCCCTCCCTTACATATTCCCCACAATCCCTGCTGTCCTAATCCTGCCCTTAACCCTGTCCCAATCTCTCCTGAAGATTGCCACTGTCTTTATTGCCACCACCTCCTGCGGTAGCTCGTTCCATCTCTTCACCACCCTCTCAGTGAAAAAATGCCTCCTCATTTCCTTCTTGAATCTGCCTCCCACCAGCTTCAGGTTGTGACCCCTTGTCTTAACCTCCTTGCATAGTGTGAAGATGCCTTCACTGCTGACTTTTTGAATGTTTTTAGGTATTTGAAGGTTTCAATCATGTCCATCCTCTCCTCCAGGGAATACATATTTAATGCCCTCAGACTGTCCTCATATGTTCTGTCCCACATATCATGGACCATTTTGGGTGCCCTCTACTGGATCCCTTCCAGAAGTTGGATATCCTTCTTCAGGTAGGGCACCAGAACTGTACACTGTACTCCAGATGTGGTCTCACTAATGACGTGTACAGTGGAAGAACAATGTCCTCTCTCCTAGAGGAAGGGAAGGAAGGAAGGAAAGGGGAAATTGTTTAACCAGGAGGTGATCCAGCATTTTGTTAGCCTTGGCTACTGCTCTTCTGCATTGTGCTGCATGCTTCATGCCACTCCTGACCATAATCCCAAGGTCTTTTTCCTCCTCTGATATTACCACCTTTACTCCTCCCAACCAGTAACTGGCCTTTGGATTTCTTGCACCCTTGTACATCACCTTGTACTTCTTGGCATTAAAACCCAGCTGCCAGATGCCCTACCATAGAAAGGGATCACACTCTGGAGCTTTTGGAGCAGCCACCAGAGAACCACCCATTACCCTCCACCTACCCCCTGTCTCATGCCATGGTTCTTTGGAAGGAGATCCAGAAGTCTCAGATATACTCTGGCTGAGACATAATGGCTCTGAGCTACCTCCTGAGCCTGGTTGATGAGGTACTCTGCCCTGTCCTGAGGCAGGGAGACCTTGCCCTGTGCAGAGTCCAGGACTGCTCCTATATACTGCAGTTTCTGGGATTGGACCAAGACTGACTAGGGCAGGTTGACCATGATAACTAAGGAGTGGAATAGCTGAAGAGTCCTTGCCAAGGTCTGGAGGAGCTGGTCTCATGACAGAGCTTCAAGAAGCCAGTCATCCAGGTAGAGAAAAGCATACATGCCCTCCCATCACAGGTCAGTGGCTACTGCTGCTAAATATTTTGCACAGACTCACAGCACAGAGGATAAGCCAAATGGCAAGACTCTGAACTGATAGTGTTCTTCCTGGAAAGAGAATAGGAGAAATTGCCTGTGTGGAGGAAACACCAAGTGTCCTACATATCCAGTGAGCACATGCAGTCACCCTGCTGGAGCAGGGCCAGTATTCCTGGAAGGGTGATCATGTGGAACTTTTTGTACTGGATGTAGAGGTTTAGGTCCCTGAGATCCAAGATAGACTTCAAATCCCCAGTTCTCTAGGGGACCAGGAAGAACCTGGAGTACAATCCCTTGTTCTTCTGCCACCTGGGCACTGGCTCTATGGCTCACTTTTGCAGGAGGGACTGTACCTCCTCTCAAAGAATCATGGCATGAGATGGGGGTAGGTGGAGGGTAACAGGGGGTTCTCTGTGGTCTGCTCCAAGAACTCCAGAGTGTGACCCCTTTCTATGATCTGAAGAATCTAAGCATTTGAAGTGATGGTTCTCCATTGACTGAGATGGAGGGAGACCCATCCTCCAACCACAACCTCCTGATCAGGGACTGGAAGGGGGGGGTCAGGCAAGGAATCAGGCAGAGGTAGATCTGGCTGCTGGGGTGGAGCCGTTGCCCCTGGGCCACTTAGCAGCAGGTCCTGTAGAGGAGGAAGTAGGCAGGGCAGAGGTGGCATTCTGCTTTCCCTGGAGATGGGAGCTGGCTCCAGCCTTGTGGGCTATCTTATGAAAGGACGGATGCTGCCTGCTCTTGGGCTGGGTATGGTAAAGTGAATGGACAGACAGAAGAGCCTTCTAGAGGTCTGCAAGTTATCTATGATGTCCTGGACATCTGGCCCAAAGAGCTTAGAGCCACTGAAGGGGCACTGAACATCTTTGCTGAACCTCTGCCGCAGACCCTGAGACCCTCAGCCAGGCACGCCAATGAAGGCAAATGCCTGTGGCAGCAGCCCTGGTACCAGTGTCAGATATGTCATATAAGGCCCTGAGGAGGTGCATGCTAATATACTCTGCAGCCTAAAGAGGCTTAAGAACCTCCTGCTTCTGGGAGCCTTCCAAGAGGGCTTGAGTAGCTTCCCTACCCTTGTTCCAGATGGTATTTTGGTATTTGACCATATGAGATAAACAGTTGGCAATCCTAAGCCCCAAAGTGAAGGAAGCATAAACCCTCTTTCCCCAAAGGTCAGTCCTTCTAGATTCCCTGTCTTGGGAGAGGGAACTCAGGTGCTTAGGCACCTTGGACCTGTCATGAGTCACCTTAATGACCACTGAATCAGTCTCAGGCTCAGCAGCATAATAGGGTAGGCCCTGAGGGGCATGATAAGTCTTGTCTGCCCTCTGAGGTATGGCCGGGACCAAGTGAGGGCATTGCCAGTAGTGGCATTCCTCAGTGCTGGCAGAATGGGAGGAATAACCGGGGAGACTGCAGGGTCACCAAGAAATCCACCAGGTCCCTCCTGGTGGCATCCTCTTCCTCAGTATAAAAGCCCATAGCTGTGGACAGCTGCTTCATTACACTGAAAAATGTGGAATCTTTGGGATGGGTCCTGGAAGTATGTTTGACAGAGTCCTCACTGACCTAGGAAGCAGTAGAACTGACTAAGGAAGGGGGCTTCTCTTCCTCCTCTTCTTCAGAGAGGATGAGTTCAGGGTGGTACTCCTTTTCAATGTCGACCGGCTTGAGCTCAAGGTCCAATGAGTGAGGGACTGACAGTGGCCTGAAAGGCACAGGCCAAGAAGGCCTGACTAGTGTCAATGATGAAGGGACCATCAATGGGACCAGGGACTCCAACGTGTACAAGCTCAGTTGGTGTACCAGGACTGTAGTCATACATTGACGGGGAGAGGGTTACATAGATACATAGATACATAGACAGTGTCAGCAGATAAGGGCCTATGGCCCACCCAGTCTGCCCACTTGAGCTTGTAAGTTCAGTTTGTTTTCCTAGAAGTCTGTTTCCCCTTACCCCTGACCTCTAGAATTCCTTTATGTCTATCCCATGCATTCTTAAATCCCGTGATTGTTTCAGCCCCCACCACTTCCTCTGGCAGGGTGTTCCACTTGTCCACCACCCGTTCTGTGAAGAAATTCTTTCTCATGTTTCCTCTGAATCGTCCTCCTCCAACTTCATCCCATGCCCTCTAGTCCTGGAACATCTTTTTCGCTTAAAAATAGTGTTTTCCTGCACCCTGTTCCTCCCTGTAAGATACTTGTATGTCTCTATCATATCCCCTCTCTCCCTCCTCTCCTCCAGGGAGTACATGTTCAGTTCCTTCAACATGTCTTCATAGGACTTGTGATGCAATCCATGCACCATCTTTGTTGCCCTCCTCTGAACCTTCTCTACCCTGTCTATGTCCTTACGTAGGTATGGTCTCCAGAACTGTACACTGTACTCCAGGTGGGGCCTCACTAGTGTCTTGTATAGTGGAATTATGACCTCCCTTTTCCTGCTGGTGATGCCCCTGCCTATACATCCCAGCATCCTATTTGCTTTACCTGCTGCCTTGTCACACTGTTTCCCTACCTTGAGGTCATCAGAGATGACAACCCCAAGATCCCTTTCCTGCTTGGTGCATGCTATATCCTCACCCCCCCAACTGATATATTGTGCCAGGGTTTTTGTGCCCCATATGCATTATCTTGCACTTCTTTGCATTGAATTTCAACTGCCAAACCCTGACCATTCTTCAAGTTTCTGCAGGTCGCTTCTCATTCTGTCTACACCCTCTGGTGTGTCTACTCTGTTACAGAGCTTTGTGTCATCAGCGAACAGTGAAATTCTGCCTTCTAGATCCTGCACAATGTCACTGATGAAGATGTTGAATAGGACCAGTCCAGCACTGATCCCTGTGGTACCCCACTGGTCACTCTTCCCTCTGTGGGTGACAGCCATTTACCACCACCCTCTGTGTCCTGCCACCCAGCCAGTTACCTACCCACCACACTACTGTCCTGCCCACACCCATATTCCCCAGTTTGTGTAATAGTCTTCTATGTGGCACAGTGTCAAAGGCCTTGCTGAAGTCCAGATAGGCCATGTCCACTGCCCTCCCTGATCCACCTCCCTAGTCACCCAGTCAAAAAATTCAAAGAGGTTGGTCTGACATGACCTCCCCCTGGTGAAACCATGCTGCCTTGGGTCCTGTAGTCCATTGACAACCAGATGTTCCACCAATCTCTCCTTCAGTAGTGCTTCCATGATCTTCCCCACTACCGAGGTGAGGCTGACTGGTCTGTAGTTCCTGCTTCCTCTTTGTTCCCACTTTTGTATAAGGGGACAACATCTGCTGTTCTCCAGTCTTTGGGTACCTCCCTGTTTCCAGTGATCGGCTAAACAGGATAGCCAGAGGTTCAGCCACCACCTCTCTTAGTTCTTTAGGACCCTGGGTGCACCCATCTGGCCCCATTGCTTTATCAACTCTTATTACTTCCAGTTCCTTCAGGACCCTTTCTCGTGTAAAGGGACTTGTGTCCATTTCTGCACCATTCTCACCCCTTGTGCTCCCTTCAGACCCATTTCCCCTCTTCCTCAGTAAAGACTGAGCAGAAATACCTGTTCAATATGTCAGCTTTACTGTTGTCATCCTCCACGTGGCTCCCATCCTCCCCTTCAGTCTCACTATCCCTCCTTTGTCTTTCTTTTTCACTTATGTACCTGTAAAGGTTTTGTCCCCTTACCCACTGATTTTGCAATGTGTTCTTCTGTCTGAGCTTTGGTTTCCCTTACTGACTTCCCTGCCTCCCTTTGCTTCTCCTGGTACTTCTCCCTATCCCTTCTGCCTGTGTCTTTTGTATTGCCTGAATGCAATCTTTTGGCTTTCACTTTCTTTGCTACCTCTTTGGAAAACCATAATGGTCTCCTCTTCCTTTTCCTCTTGCTAACCTGCTTAATGCATAATTCTGTTGTTCTTATAATCCCCATTTTAAATACTGCCCACTGTTCCTCAACCCCTGATTCCTGTCCCATTCCCTTAATGCCTCTTTCAAGTATCTCCCCATTTTCCCAAAGTCTGCCCCTAAAATCCAGGCTACATGTTTTGTGTGGTTTGGTTCTGCTCTTTCTGTGATTTCAAACCACAATGACTGGTGGTCACTGTTACCCAGGTGCTCCCCACTGTTACCCCCATCACATTGTCCCTGTTTGTGAGCACAAGGTCCAGTATTGCCTTCTGCCGAGTTGGTTCCATGACCAGTTGCTTGAGGAAGGCACCCTGAAGGAGTCAGGATAAATCTGCTCCTAGTTGATGCTGCTGCTGGGATGCTCCAGTCCACGTCTGGAATATTGAAGTCTCCAACCAGTACTACCTCACCCTTGTCTGCCATCATTTGGATGGCTAGCATCAGCTCCCTATCTGTTTCTTCCTCCTGGGCTGGTGGTCTATAGACCACACCTGTGTGGATGGCTGTCCCTATTTTCCTTTCCAGCTTAACCCACAGTATCTCTCCCCATGACAAGCCCTCTATTGGGCTCTGCTTCTCCCAGGCCCATACCAATAGTGCCAGCTCCCTTGCCATGCATGTTTATGTCAGGATTGACTCCTCCAATCCTCTCCTCTGTGTCTGCAGTTGCCAGCATGACAAGCCCTCTATTGACAGGTACTGAGAGACTGAGAATTTCGAGGTCCACAGTCCTGTAGAAGCATCAGGCCACATCAGAAGGGCCATTGTCAATGACTCTAGGGTCAATGAACAAGGGGTCAATGACCCGGGAGCCATCAACTGACTTCCCTTGGAAGCAAGAGCTGGCACTATTGGTATAGGCCTGGGAGAAGCAGAGCCCTGGACAGCAGGAGACATCAATGCCATAGCAGCTGATGGGGTACTCCCAGATGAGAAAGATGAAGTCATCAGGGAGCGTGAGTGCCACCGGGGGAAGTTGGCCCAATCTTGGTATTTCCTGTGGCTTTTCCCTGAGGACTTGTCCCAGGCCTTAGTGTTCTCTGAGCCCAATGAACCCACCGGTGACTGGGAAGGAGGGATCCCAGAGGACCCCTGCCCAGAACTGGCTACCTGTTGTTCCATGAGAAATTTCATCAAAGCCTGTTTTGTGTCACCTAAAGGTTGTGAGACTGAATTTGTGGCAGAGCTCACAGTCAGAAATGTGATTAGTCCCAAGACTGCAGACACAGAGGAGAGGATTGGAGGAGTCAATCCTGACATAAACAAAGTGAAGGAATCTTTTAGAAAAAAGAGATTCTAAACTTAAGGTAAAAAAATCATTAGCAAAAAATGGTGGAAACTGTGACAGAGCTTCCATGAAGACCCATGTGAACAGAGTCAATGCTGGGAAAAAGCTGAAGAGGGAGTGGGGCCACTCACATCTTCATGGGGTCGGTGACATTAATGGTGACATCAGCATGGGTGGCCACACTTCTACTGCTGGAAAATCTTCTGTGTGGATCCTGCTTCACTGATGGTGAAGTTCCTATGGTGTGATCTGATGACTGAGATACCCCAAAAGAAGATCACCCCATTCTGTACTGTATATCAGTAGGAAACTGCACAACAGAAAGAAAAGTACTGTTAAAAAAGAATGCCTTACTGCAAAATGGACAATGGAGTCCATTAAGTTTTATCTGCTAGAAGCTGACTTTGTGCTTATAACAGATCACAATTCTCTGTTAACATGATGAAATTAAGGATGAAAATCTCAGAATCACAATGTGGTACCTGGTACTGTAGCCATTTAAATTCAAAGTGATGCACACATCCAGAAAATAGAGAGTCATTGCTGATTTTCTGTCAAGATATGGTTCAGTAATTGAGAATTCAGGAGATTAAAAGATTTGTGTGTGTTGAACCAAAATGTTTGCTGTAAAAGGTGTTATGAAAAAAGGGGATACTGCATTGGCAAAGAACTGTAAATGTTATAAGGTAATGTTAAAAAAAAAACAAAAGAAAGTTTTGGAAACCTGTTTTTTTTCTTAAGTAAAAAACAGGTTCCCTCTTAAGAGGAGGGTATGTGACAGGACTGGGTAAGATCCTGTCCAATTTGCTATACACTGCTGTAATCTTCTGATTCAAATTGTCTTTTGCAAGGTATATCTTCTGTTACTGCTTTATTTTTCTCTGGAGCAAAGTGTTTCTTACAGGGTATATCTTCTCTGAAATTACTGTATTACAGGTGGAGCTTACATTTTTGTGACTTTTTATCATTGGGCTAAGCAAAATTACTGTTTGACACTGTGTTTTATTTTTTCTTGTTTGTTGAAAAGGTTTGTTGTCTCAGAGGTGTTTCAGTCTCCTTCTCACATTGAAGGAGCTAATTGCTTTCCTCCCACAGCTCTTCCAAAGGATTAGGTGTGTATGTGGGGTGGAGCTGCAAACTGTCAGTAATTTCCAACAGAAAGAAGGGTTAAAAGTCAGGTTAGTTGATATCTTGGAGGTAGAAGACTTGGTTTGCTGGCCAAGGCACCTAGCTTCACCTGAGCTCTTTCCTTCTAAGACTGCTTGAAAGGCAGAGTAGAGAAACTTACCAGAGCAAGGGAGAAGGATTAAGACTTAGTTTGGCTAAGCAGATTTACTGTGTGGTGGTGTTTTATTTTTACTCACAGGGATTGCTACTGTTTGTTGTTAACATTTCATTGCTTTATTTTTCTCTGATTCAAATTGTTGTTGCTGGTATACCTTCTTCTGCATTATTACAAGGTGTGCCTACAGTGTGCTAACAGATTACTGCTGTAATCTTCTGATTCAAATTGTCTTTGCAAGGTATATCTTCTGTTACTGCTTTATTTTCTCTGGAGCAAAGTGTTTCTTACAGGGTATATCTTCTCTGAAATTATTACAGGTGGTGCTTTACAGGTTTTACAGTTTTATCTAACATTAGGATAAGCTTTCAGGGTTACTGCATTTGTTGTTGACTGATTGTTTCTGCTCTTACCTCCTTGTTCTTTCGTCCGTGGTTCTTCTTTTAGGCAGGGGAAGGGCCCAGCCACCCACCCCCATCCCCAACCACCCACGCTACACTCCTTTTATAGGGTACCACAGTTGTGACATTTCCTGTGGCAGAGCAGGAAGGGCGGATCAGTGGGGCCTCCACAAGGTGATCTCATTTACAGGGCACTAGTAATTTAACTTGTTATAACAAGTTAAACAAAGCACAATTAAACCATTACTTGCATTTTTTCCTTCTAATTACTCTGACTAGGTTACAAACCCAGCAACTTATTTGTAATGGATTTCATTAACTGCAGGTACTGTGGAACAATTTTCAGAAGGACAGTCTTACAGGATTTAGGACACTGTCCTACATGCTGGGCCTTTGGAGATCTTAGGTCTCAGCTCCGGGCAGCATGGGCAGAGATTGCACGCCTCAAATTTCATATTGAAGAGGAAATACATTATAAAACCACCCGCCATTTCCCAGCATCCAACAGAAAAACCTCGACCGCAGAGGGTAGTTGGTCCAGGAGGTTGGCAGGTGGTTAGGAGGAGCAAATCAGGTGCCCCTCACTCTGCTGCTCTCAACACATTACCTCCAAAAACCATATAAACACTACAAACAGGTATCTGCCTCTATCTCTGAAATCAAATAAAGAGACAGAAGACACTGCAGAGCAGGACACTGCACAGGAGCTGGCACAACAATACTCACCCAAATCAGGAACCAAAACTAAACAAGCACAAAGGAAATCCAAAACTTCTGATCATAGGAGACTCCATGATTGGGAGTTGATACCCATCTCCAGCCAGGGTGATGGTCAGATGTCTCCAGGTACATCAGCATGGAGAGACACTGACCGCATTGCTAAAATTGTTCACAAAGCAGGAGAAAACATTGATGTCCTAGTACACATAGGAACTAATGATCTCACCAGCCGGTCAGTTGTGGAGACCAAGGAACACCTGACTAGGCTGGGTGACAAACTATCATCTATTTTGTCCAGCATCTCCTTCTCTGAGATCCTGCCAGTCTGGGAGAAGGGAGCAGATGGACGGAAGGTCAGAGAAGGGAGATAGGGAGCTAAACACGTGGCTCAAGGGCTGGTGCCAGAAAAAGGACACAGATTTGTAGGAACTGGCAACAGTTCTGGGAGCGAAAGTTCTTTAAATTTGATGGACTGCATCTGACTAAAGAGGGAGTCAGTGCATTGGGGCAGAAGTTTGACATCTTTGCAGAATATTTAAACTAGCAAATGGGAGAGGTGTAGCACCACATCGTCAAATGGAAGAACACCCTCCCCTCAGCTAGTGGTCAAACAGGAATTCAAGCGTGTTTGCCGTTCATTTGCATCACCAGGTAAGAAAAAGGTTTGTCTCCCATACGATGCACAGGGTAATGCCAAACTTCACCCAACAACTAACACACCAAAATCTGGCCAATGGAAAATCATGTACACAAATGCTCACAGCCTGGAAATAAGATCCCAGACCTGCAGGCAATAATGTCAGAGGCTAAACTGGACATAGTAGCAATTAGTGAGACGTGGTTTACCAGTAACCACACTAGGAGACTTCAGTACCTGGCTATGTATTGTTCAGAAGAGACCGAGGTGCAAAGGGGAGGAGTGGCCCTGTATGTTAATAGAAATATCAAAGCTACAGAAATTCAGAATACACATAAGGAGCCAGAAGAACTGTGGTCACCCTGAAACAGGAAATGGGACAGCCATAAGAACTGGGGTTGTCTACAGGCCCCAGACCAGAGGGAGGACATAGACACATTACTGTTAGAAGATGTACAAAACATGACAGCTAAAGGGAGGTTCTGATAATGGGAGACTTCAACATGCCAGATACAGATTGGTCAATACCAGCAGGAACATCGGCCAGAACTAGACACATAGTGGATTCCTGCAGGGAGGGCCTCAAACAACTGGTACAGCAACCCACAAGAGACAGGGCTATCCTAGATCTAGTACTGACTAACAAAGAAGGGATCACAGATCTCCAGGTAGAAGGTCACCTGGGGCCAGTGACCATCACATGGTATGGTTCAATTTGGCTACTACATCTAAATCATCCCATTCCAAGGCAAAAATATGGGACTTCAGAGGAGCTGACTTTGATAAGATGGCCAACAGAGTTAGCTAGCCCTGGCAAAAAGAAACACAGGTGAGGAGGTACAGGCAAAGTGGGCAAGCATTAAGGATACAATACTTGAAGCAACATCCCATTGTGTTAGACAGAAAAGGAAGTGAAAAGAAGAAGGAAACCACTTGTTCTCAAATACAGTAGCAGAAAAGGTCTGAGCCAAAAGGCTGACCTTCAGAAAATATAAGGGAACACAGCTGGATGAAGATAGGAGGCATACCAAACTGCCCTAAGGGAAGCAGGTAAGGCAGTAAGGCAGGCAAAGTCCCAAACTGAGGAAACACTAGCATGAACAGTAAAAGAAGGTGACAAGACTTTCTATAGATACATTAGTGAAAGGAGAAAGTCCAGAGGGTATTGCTAAGCTTAATGGAGAAAAGGGAGTATGTGAGGAGGAGGACCCTGTAAAGGCATCTATCCTAAATAGATACTTTGCTCAGTATTTACTGAAGAGAAGGTGAGGCAGGGCCCACAGCTCAGCATCATGGACACAGGGGAGGGAGGTGAGCACTACTCCTTCACAAAAGAAAGGGTCCTACAAGAGCTTGCTAAGCTCAGGGTGGATAAGGCAATGGGACCTGATGGCATACATCCCAGGGTACTCTAAGGAGCTAAAGGAGGAACTAGCAGAGCCATTAGCAGAATTGTTTAGTGAGTCTCTGAGCACAGGAGAGGTCCCAGAAGACTGGAGAAGGGCTCATGTGATCCCTCCACAAGAGTGGTAGCAGGAGGGCGGGGAACTACAGACCGGTCAGTCTTACCTCAGTAGTGGGCAAGATTATGGAGGCACTCATTAGGAAAGGATAGTGCAACACCTGGAATCCATAGGGCACAGGATCCAAGACAGCATGGGTTTACAAAGGAAGGTCCTGTCAAACTAATCTCATAGATTTCTTTGACTGGGTAACCAGAGTGGTGGACCAAGGGGAGCAGTTGATGTCGCCTACCTTGACTTCAGCAAAGCTTTTGACACTGTTCCACATAGAAGATTGATAAATAAGCTAGGTAGGCTCGGGGTGGGTCAAGTTGGTCAACTGGGTGGCAAACTGGTTGACTGGCAGAAAACAGAGAGTGGTGGTAAATGGTATACAGTCAGAAGAGATGCAAGTCACAAGTGGGGTACCTCAGGATCAGTCCTGGGGCCAGTCCTATTCAACATCTTCATTAGTGACCCTGCAGATGGACTAGAGGGTAAGGCTTGTCTGTTTGCAGATGACACCAAGATCTGCAACAGAGTAGATGATCCAGATGGGGTGGGCAGAATGAGAAGAGATCTGGATAAACTAGCAGAATGGTCAGAAGAGTGGCAACTGGATTTAATGCAAAGAAGTGCAAAATCATGCACATAGGGAAGAGAAACCCGAAGCCACTTATAGGCTGGGAGGGAGTTTCTAGCAGTCACAAAGGAAGAAAGAGACTTGGGCATCATCATCACTGATGACCTAAAATCATCCAAGCAGACCTCTAAAGCAGTAGGTAAGGCTAGGGGTGTTAGGGTGTATTAGTAGGGTATCACAAGTCGTAAGAGGGAGGTAATAATCCTCTGTACAAGACATTGGTTAGGCCCCATCTGGAGTACTGCTGCAGTATTGGAGGCCACACCTTCACAAGGACATTAACCAAATTGAGGCAGTCCAGAGAAGGGCAACCAAAATGGTGCAGGGACTGCATCAAAAGACATATGAGGACAGATTAACGGAGCTCAATATGTATACCCTTGAGCAAAGGAGGAGAGAGGTGATATGATCGAGACATTTAAACACCTTAAGGGCATAAACAAGGTGAAAAGAGTCTAACATGTTTAAATGTAAGAAAAATAGCAGGACAAGAGGACACAGCATGAGATTAGAGGGAGGCCGATTAAGGGGAATGTGAGGAAATTCTTTTCACAGAAAGGGTGGTAGATGCATGGAATGGCTTACCACAAGAAGTGGTGGCTATGAATACAGTGCAGGGCTTCAAACAGGCATGGGATAGGCATAAGGGAGCAATACAAATGACTACGAATAGATAGGTCACTGACAGAGCAAAGGCAGATGGCACATTTATAAGGTAGAAAAAGAAATGGGCAGACTGGATGGGCCTTGCGGTCTTTATCTGCCGTCAACTTCTATGTTTCTATGTTTCTATGTTACAGAAAGAGTTAAAACAAGGATCTATTTTGTACTGTCATATTTTGCCTCTTGTCTGTCTCTTGCCTGTCTGATTGCACAATCAAATTTTTCTTATGACACCAAGGAATTGGCCACTCTGATGGTCCCAATATTTCCCACTGTTATCTCCTTTCCTTCACTTGCTGTTTCTATTCTTTCTTTCTCCCCTTGCTTCTTCAAGGTTAAATATATGTGTATATAAATCTTTATGTGAAACTGGGACTTCTTCATTTGCAAATGCATATAATTTTAGTGTTGAAATGACTGCAGAAAGCTATTTGGCATTACTAGGAAAGATAATCTGGAACACAGGGTGTTGACCTTCAGATGCATTTTGACCTCTGCATGTTGTTTACATAACTGTCAACAGGAAAGCAGTTCTGGGACAAAATGTATTATTTTGTTGCATCTGTTAAGACTAGATGTGCTCTGCAGGTCAGCCTCAGGAGGAAAAATTACAAAGTGTTGATGCATTTTGTGAAAAACAGGAGATTTAACTTACAACAAGAAGATGCAGAGTTTGGACTGCCAAGCAAAAATATCTGATATAAACAGGTCAATGCTTTTCCAGAAGGACTCAGATGGGGGATTTTTGTTTGTACTGCCTTTATGGAGTGCTATCCTGTACAATTTTATTTTTTCCATTTTATTTGTTATTGATAATAAAAGCTACTTGCAAATTTTATAACTTCTTATGGCTTGCCTATGCTTTCTGACCTATGCACCTATGACAGGGAGTTATTGTTTTAAACCCTAATGCCAAATTTCCTTACTTTTGTGGTGTTAATGTGTACCCTTACTGGTGCTTTAATGTGGCTTTTTTGCAAAGAATCTCCACCAACTGATAAAAATACAGTTAATAACATTGGAGAGATCAGGAGTACTAACATGTATATTTTAAGAAAATAAGCAAGAGATGGACACAAAAGGGACAAAGGCATAATGATTATTAGTACATTCATTTACCTTCTGAATAATTTATATTCAACTCTATATAGTGTCTTTCTTTGACACATATCCTTATGGGGAACAGAACAGTTAGAGCAAACTCTGAAAAGTAAAAGTTCATTTAACACCATCATCTGGTGGTTTTATATCATCTAAACATACCCATGAATTCAACCAACCTGAGATAATATTTTTTTTAATTTGCACAAAAAAAAAAACAAAAAAAAACTTAAGTAACTATATACCTACAATTAATATACAGTAGTGTCAGCCAGCCCTCGGATGAAGTGGTTGTGTTATTGCTTGCAACACTGACAACTCGCATTCAGGAACGAGCTGGCCAGAGCGAGGTTGACTGAACATCCCACAGACAGCTTTCCACCTCCGGGGGGAAGCTGTTGATGCTCAGTGCTTGAGTGACACCCAGTGGTGGCTGGGTGTGCACCAGGCCAAGGCCACTCTACAGGGGTGGAGACAGCAGTGGCCATCTGCGAGGAGTGGGTGGGAGCATGCTGCCCACGTGCTGATGTCACTGCACGTCTGCACTTCTGGGGGAAGCCAGTAAGAGAAAACCCCTAGCTGCAGCCACATAATGACACTCTAGCTCCTCAGCCTGAATGATGCCACCAGCCTGAGTCCTGGACAGAAACTTAGGTGGATCTGGTTCTCTCCTTTGAGAGATCTGTCATATGGGATACGCCATTGGGTTTCCACTCTGGCTGCTGGTGGGGGATGCCAGGTGGGGATTCTGCTACTGGTACATCCCTGCCTGCAAGCATGGCGATAAACAAAATTGAAAAATAAAATAAATAAATAATATAGTGTCCTCCACAGAGTTTGCAGACTGATGCCAGTCAACAGGTATAAACCGAAAGTATATTAATAGAATTTAGTCCTACAAGTCCTTCAAACAGACATTAAATCTCAGGTTTAACAACAAAGACACAATTTCCATTATACTGAGTATAGTTAATCCTCCTGTGCACAATTGTACCCTTGAGGAAAATAGATTACAAGGCAGAGGTTATGTATTAACTAAATAACCTAGCCTCTTATAAGAAATTAGGCAAGAACCCCATGTCTACTGTTGGCTGCCTGTTCCACCAACTAAGGGATGAGGTTCTTCCTTAAGTATATAAGGAGATCCAAAAGCCACCAGGAGACCTATGGTGTCTGGAGTGGAGTCACTAACTGTTTATTTATGAAGATTCACAGATTCCTTTCACGTGGCCATGGTGGTAACCCTGCCCTCATTCATTAGAGATAACATGCATGTTCCAAACAAAATTCAAACCCTAAACAAGAAAAAAACATTATTCATGGTTCATGACTGATGTTTTGGCCTTATATACTGTATGTCTATTCCACAAGCATGGGGCACACCAGCAGTTAAACACCTTTTGGACCATGGGGGGAATCAAACATGGTGCCCTCAAGCTTAACATTAAAAATCACTGTATTTTATGCTGTCACATAACTTTGCCATATTTAACAACAAATATTTTTTGCAAACATGCAGCAAAGCAATGGACACCATGTTTGCCCCTCAAACACTTGCCTATGCCCTGGCTGGTGGGTGGAACCTTTCATCAATAACCCAGTAAGCAATCCATTTTTAAGTAGTCTAATTTAGTGTCGTCATTTTATTGATCATGTCCTGAGCATGTGGAATGGCTCAGAAACAGAAGCTCAAATTTCATGTTGTTGCTGAACAAAACATTTCTCAGTAATGTTTCTTCTTAAGGGATCAATCACTATGTTTGATTGTTCCCCTTGGTAAAGGAATTTATGGTAAAAGAAGAATGGGATAGTGTTCATTTCCCCATCTTAGTGACTTTGGATCTTGACTCTGATAAACAGCATATGTGATCAAGGGAAAAGCCAAATGATACACATTCAGCATATGGTGATTTGAAATAAAAAAGATAAGATGGGATCCATTTAGTAATGACAAAATTAATGCACTAATAAATGGTAATAGCATTTTTATGGATAACATTTCCTTCCCCGTCATTATCTTCCTAAACTGTATCCCACAACTGTCTGTCCTTGACTATGGCCTAGTTCAACCCCCTTCCCTGAAGTATAACAGAAACAATTCCTTCTCTTTCAGTATCTACCGAATCTGGTACTCCCCAAACTGCCTTTCTTGCCCTTTTTAACTGAACAGGCCAGCTATACCAACTGATAAGCCTATCTGTTGTAAAGCTCCATACGTTCATATTTTGTTGTACATATGCTGATTTTTCTTCTTTGTATAATATCGCTTTATGTTCTGCCTTGCTACTGTACTGTATATATTGTATATTTTTTTCTCTCTGTATATTATTGCACTATGTCTACCATGTTACTGTACAATGATATTCTCATGACCAGGTCCATTTTGCAAATGAGCCTTATTCAATGGTGCCCGCCTGGTAAAGATTTTGACTGATTGATTGATGTTGATTTAGTAACTAGCACAGTCAATAAAACAGGAAACAATGAGTGTATCCAGTATTTGGAACAAATTTGCAAAATCATATTAGAGTCTCTGGGTAAAGAGAACAG
Organism: Neoceratodus forsteri; assembly: GCA_016271365.2. Lineage (NCBI taxonomy): Eukaryota > Metazoa > Chordata > Ceratodontiformes > Ceratodontidae > Neoceratodus > Neoceratodus forsteri. The sequence goes on from CM057455.1 coordinate 1,704,835,540, forward strand.
GGTCAAGCAAACCGGAGGTCAGATGGGAAAGAAGTATTGGTATGATAAAGAATGCGAGCGATCAGGGAAACTGGTAATTAAAGCAGGGAAGTGTAGCAAAGGTTTTGAAAACTTAAATCTAAGAGAAGCATAGATAAAACACAAAAAGGATTACAAAAGATCACTAAAACAAAAGAAGATACAGTATAGAAACAAATTATGGACAATTTTACAATGTGCAATAACAAACAGGGACTGTGAACAGTTCTGGAGACGAGACAGGGAGCAGTAACTAAAGCAATTCAAATTCAAAAAGGTGTCAAACAAGGATGCCTTTTGGCACCTGTATTATTTGCTCTTTATATTGAAACTCTTGTAAAAAAAAAAAAAACTTCAAAAGATAGATACTCATAGCACCCAGATTAAAAATCAAGAGTTACGAATTGTATTATCTGCAGATGGTATTATTTTGTTATCAATAACACCAGGGGGGCCTTAAGAGAGGTTTAGCTCTCACATTTGAACATCTGGAAACACTAAATCTGTTAACCCAGGAAAAAGTAAAATAATGGTTTTAGGAAACAGGAAAAAAGCTGATAAAAGATGGGTGGTTAACAACACTGAATTGCAAGAAGTAGTGGAATTTACATATTTAGGAGTGACCTTTAACAAAAATAGAGCATGGAAAAAACGTTTATTAAAAGTAAAAGTGGATGGGATAAGATCAGCAGAAGCAATCAATAGGTTTGCAAAACAATTTGGTGGGAACTCCTTTGTTGCAATGTGTAAAGCATTTGAAGCCAAGGTTAATGACCAGATCTTGTACAGTAGTGAAATCTGTGGTGTATCATCTAACTTGCAGATGGTAGAAACTGTGCAGAATTTTTTTCATCAGACTCTCAATAGGTTTACCAAATGATATATGAACCACAATTCTCAGGCTAGAGTCTGATATGAAAACCTCTGAACAGCAGGCAATCTGCAGAGCATTAGGTTATTGGGTTAAATAATTAAGATGGAAGAGGACAGAGTGCCAAAACAATGCTGGGATGAAGCAAAACGATTAAAATATACAAAAACATGGTTTAACACACTTAATAATAAATTAAGACAAATAGGATTGAATCCCAATTGGGGACAGGAGATTTCTAGAGCCTTGAGCTCATATGTAAAAAGTGCAAAGCAGAGGCTTACAGATATTTACTTTCAACAAGATTTGGAAAAGATAGAATATCTGCCAGAGATGAGGCTGTATAAGAAGGTAAAGACTTACAAGAAAATAAAATGTTATCTAGAGTTTGTGGAGAATAAAGAGATGGAAATGCACTATGCCTCTTGAGATTGGGTATATTAAAAAAACAAAAATGGTGGAACTACTGAATTGGAACCAGAGAGGATGATTTCTGCAAATGAGACATAAATACATAAATAACAACTGTACATCTACTGTTGTATTGTCCATTGCTGCTGGAAGAGAGAAGGAAATATATCTTATCATATATCAAGAGCAACCAGGATACAATAGATAAGAAAACTGAGGAATTATTATTTTCTGACAAAAAAGTAAATTATTTTGCTGTAGCCAAATTTGCACATAAAATGTTTATTATTCTTGGCAAGCAATGAATGTGTTTTTAAAAGTGTCTGTTGTCAGTTTTTAAGTAGTGTTCATGTGATAAACTATGTTTTACACAGTCTTATAATAAAAACAGTCTGAATCTGAATCACTCACTATGCTTAAGTAACCAGGTCGCCATGTAACTTTGGGTTACTACCCCTGCCTTGCAGGCGTAACAAGGCTGAGGGGCCTGGGTTCTTGTTCTGGTGGAAAATGGGGGTTCTTTCCAGAACATAAAATAGATAGCATGGTGCCTGCACCCAGAATAAACTGTAGTGGACCAGTTGGTGTGGTACAACCCCCTGGGATGCTGTACCTATCCCCTCCCCTCACAGTCACCCCACACTCAGAGTACCATAGACTGTTCTTCTTCTCTACTGAGCATGCAAATAATGACTAGTGCAAATAGTATGATCACAGACAGTATTCAACATTAACAATAACAGATTTATTATCAGGGAAAGGGGAATGGAAATGCAAAGATAACTGGCAGTTTAAGTATTTGATGAACTGGTAAAACCATAAACAATAAAAATAACAGTGCCCACCCCCAACAGCAACACCCACAGTTTAACCCACCTCCCCACTAGTACAAGTACCCCCCATGTCTGTCTGGGTACCCAGGACTAGTTGTAAGCCTGTACAGTGCAGTTGGTTGGCTGGCATTGGTGTGCTTTGTAAACAAAAAAGGAACTTTGAGCAAACTTGATAACTCCACAGATCACAGCAGGTCCTGTGTTTACTCATGAACAGTCACATGGGGTCTGAATAGCAACAGCAGGCTCAGTCAACCGAGCTGGGGTCCTTGAACCGGGCAAGCAGATTAGCAGTTTGCTTTGTTGATGTTCGAATTCTGGCAGCTTGTCACCTTCTGGGTTGCTTGTCACATTCTGTTGAGGACTGGTCACATACACTGGAACAGACCAGTACTGGGGACCAGGGCCATATGCCTATCCCCTCACATCATGACTTCTAGCTCTTGGGGAAGATGATGGGTAATGCCTGACTGTAGCACTACCAGGTTCATTCCCCAGACCATCCTTGCTGGCAAGGTTCTCTTCCTGAAGATCAGGATTCACACAGTCTTTTCCTCTCTGCAGCTGGCAGATGAGATTTGTTTCAGTAAACCAATCCAACTCACCCTTCAGGCCAGGGGTAGCAAATGATCTCTCAGTGGTTCCCACTCTGCAGGCTTGAACCACAATGGGGCTTCTCTGGCTTAAACTGCATTCCTCAGGCAATGGGAATTCTTTGGAGGGTCTCTATATCTGGCAGTTGGCCCAAACGGCACTTCATGCACTTGGAAAGATACAGTCCAGCCCTCCTCTCAGGCTGCAAGCTTCTCTCAGATGCTGCCGAGCTTTACCCTAATCAGCTTCTCACACTTTCACTTGGGCTTTCTAGCTATTGGAAAACTAATCAGGCTTTCCATGCCTGTCTGGTTCTGAAAGCCCCAGGTAAGCCTCTCAACTTCTTTTGGACATCACAACAGAGCTTCCTCTCAGTCTGGAAGCTCCCAGACAACTTCCTTGACTCTGGTCAGCAACACAACACAGTAATTCTGAAAAGAGCTTTTTTCAGAGATTGGAAGATAATGAGGAACACCTCCTGGGTTGGTGGATGCGGAAGTCCCTGGTAGTCATCCTACCTCTCTCAGGAGCAATGATCTGAGTCCCTTCCCTCTCAAGGAGTTCCAGCTGAACTGACCCCAATTGCGTCTGCCCTTAGGGTTTGAGGGGAACATGGCAACATCTGATTGATAGATACAGCCATCCTTCTGCAGAATTAATATGTATGAGGCCCCTCTGATGCCTAATTGGTTGCAAGAAAAGGTGCCACAGCATAGTCCTTGCCTATTCCCAGAAGCCATAGCTGCAGCCCTTTAGGACACTTGGATCTCTGATTGGTTGGTACAGGGGTCAGAAGCAACAAGGTTCTATGTGATAACGGCATTCGCAAATCTGTGATCACCATTACGGTGAGTGTACATTGCTGAAAACCACAACGGTGATGTACACTCATCGGTGACACCACAACCAGCCCAACCCTCTTCCCTATTCCTCCCCTTCTGGTCACCATTGTAACCCTCCCTTGCTATTCCCTGCCCTCGCTGTCATATTCCGTTGCTACCCTTACACGCTAGCTCACATGTGCAGCGCTGCAAATGAGTCACTCTTTTGAGAGTTGCCCATTTTCAGTCACTGTTATCACTGGATACCAGGCAACAAGGATGACTGCTGCAGTTCAGTTTATTCAAAGTCTCAACTTTCAATCCAGTTTGCCTGCAAACAACATTGTTTTAAATTTCACTGCCCACATGGATCAGTAGCTGCCCCTCTGCCCTACTATCCAATGGTAGAGTGGACAGAAACAGGAGCTCCCGCTGCCTGTCACCAGTGCTATAGCACTGACCCACCCCCAGGTAGCAAGCAGGGCTATTCATATTCACATTCATATTCATAGTAGCCTCAGCTGCTCTTAAAGGAACAGTGCACTTTAATGTAATGGCGCTTAAAAACACTTTTCCAATGTTTTCTTTGCATCTTCTCCTTGGTGTGCCTCATGACCCCCAGGTGCTACTAATGTCCCTGGGTCCAGAACATACAAGGGGAACTGTCCACAAGCCACTGGAGCAGCTTTTACAATGAGTGCCAAAGTGCTTACTGACAGCCGAGCTGGCAGATGCCAGCTTGCACATTCGAGCAGGCATCCTGATCAAACACTCACACTTTGCTGTGCAGCATTTTGTGAACTGTCGAGTGGGCAGTTTCACTTTTACTCACTCCCCAAGTCCTCCTTCAGACAGATGGGGCTGGCAGGAGCAACACAAGGGGCACCTGATGGACCGAGGACTGGCAGACCAGGCTGCTGGGAGGCAGAACTGGTAAGCCCCACCTGGGGGGGTTACACTTACACTTTATGCAGTCATCTCAGCTGAGTGTGATACCCCAGAGATAGAAGCTAGGCAAATTTGGGAATTTGGAATGTAGGTTCAAAGTCTGCATCTGCACTCCAGTCTGGCAGTTGCTCAGATCTGCCTCTAAACCAAAGTGGAGCTATGGCTAGTGAAAGTAGCTATAAAGCTACCCAACATTTTTAGAAACATTTTGCATAGAATTTTAAAACACCAAATAAATTGTAAAAATGTATCATATAAGCAATAACACAACAACCTTACAGTTGTAGGAACTGCAGTGCTAATACTCAAGCAACCTGAATGAAAAAAACAACTGATTCTTGTGTGAATCTTTTATAGGTTCTGGAAGGGGAGGCAGGATTTGGGAATGTAAACATAGTGACTGTCCCTTATACTACGGTGAGTAATTTTTTTCTTTTAATCCCAGGAATCACTCACTCAATGTTTATATTTTATGTAGGCTCAGTAGCAATACCTTAGGAGGTTGATTCAGAACCTAGTTAGGAAAAAGGTTCTGCAAGACAGCACTTCCAAAGATGACATTCTTTCTGGACTGTATGTCCAAACAGTAGCTCTTTTTGAAGATGCAAACTGTTTTCCAGGTAGCTACTCTGCAAATGTTTGACAATAGGATGCCTCTTGAGGATGGCACAGACAGAGGTACCTCTTGTGTAGTGTGCCCTTAAGCCTCTTAGTGGCATTTTTCCAGCTTTTTTAGGGCAGAACTGAATGCAAGAGACTATCCAGCAAGAGACATATATATTTATAACTGGTTTGCCTTTCCCAGCCTCACCATAGGTAACAAAAAGCTGGGTGCTGTGGGACCTGGCATCCTTCGTCACATCCATGTAGATAGGACCCAGTTTAAGTTCAGGCTATACAACCTTTCTTCACCTGGACTGGAATGCTCTGGAATGAGTTCAGGGATGGTCACTAACTTTCAGGTGGAATTCAGATACCACTTTAGGCAGGAATTTTCTGTTTGTTCTAAGGACTATTTTATTCCAATGAGGGATTATGTAAAGGGCTTGCAATTCACTTACCCTCCTATCAGAGGTCATAATAATGGCTTTCCATGTGACATACTTCAGGTCAGCAGTTTCTATAGACTCAAAGGGAGTCTCCATAAACTGGGTAAGGAAAATATTGAGATCCCAAAGCTGGACAGAGTCCCTCACTGGTGGACATAAATGGCTGAGGCTTTAAAAAAAAAACTTTTGAAAATGAGCTATGAGGCCAAAACCTTCCATTGCTAGCTGAAATGTGTGCTGACACTGCTGCTAAGTGCACCTTAAAAGCTGAAGACCAGAGGCATTACGGCTGTAGGTGTACTAGGTATTCCAGGATTATAGACAGCCCTGCATCTATTGGGTTTATTTGTGGAGGGGCAACCCTGTAAGAAATTTTTTTTCCACACAGAGGAATATGCTTTCCAGGTAGTGAGTTTCCTTGAAACCCTATGCACCTTCATGACTTTCTCTGGCAGATCCAATTCATAAAATTCTAACTCCTGAAGAACAGCACCCTCAGACATAGGGTCCTGAGGTTTGGGAATGTTATTCTGTCTTGGGATAAAGTCAACAGATTGTGACTGAGTGGCAGGCTGATTAGTTTCTTGCTGGAGGGCACTGAGTACCAGGCTGTCTGGCCCAGTCTGAAAGTATCAGAATTATTGATGTAGGTTCTCTCCTGAGTTTCAGGAGTACTTTCTGAATGAGTGGGAAGACATACAGAAGCTTCCCTGTCCAGTCTGGGACTGTTCCTCTGGCTGGTGGTCTGCAACATAATTGTGGGAACTGGTAGTTCTCCCAAGATGCGAACAGGGCTTTCCTGGGAGTGCCCAACATTTGGAACACTGACCAGATCCTGCTGGCTTAAGGTCCTTTCATGATTTCCCTGACTGATTCTGCTTCAGGAATCTGCCAGGACATTGTCTGTGCCTGGAAGATGCACTGCAAATATATTTGCTTCTATGGAATATGCCAGGTCCCAGATCATAATTGCTTCTATGCACAGTTTTAAGGACCTGGTTTCTCCTCCCTTGTTTACATAGTACATTGTTGTGGTGTTCTTCCTGATTTGGACAGACTGACCCAGTAGTTGGGAGAAGAAAGACTGCATTTATTTCAATAATGCTATGCACTCCAGGAAGCTAATGAGTTCCAGTGACTCCTGTGGGGCTCCATGTGCCACTCACTGTGAGGTCCTTCAAGTGGGCGCCCCTCCTCAGGAGAGAGGGATCTGTAATCAGAATAATTGTCAGTGATTCCTGAAGGAAGGGAACGCCTCCATGAGTTTGTAGTCTTCCTTCCACAACTCTAACAATTCCACTTGTGCTTTTGTCACTGGCTCTAGCTTTTAAAGTGAATTCAATATTGGAAACCAATTGACTCTTATGCGGTACTGGATATCCCTCATTTGGAGTCTGGCCCATGCAACCACAGTTTTGGATGTGACCATGTACCCTTGTAACTGTAGGAAGTCTCTTGTGAATATTGGTTGACCTGCTGTGAAGGACTTTGCTGTTGTTATTAAAGCTGTAACTCTAACCTGCAGGAGGAAAGCTTTTCCCCACAAGGTATTTATCTCTGCTGCTATGAAGTCCAGAACTTGAACAAGTTGTAGCTGGGACTTCTGCAACCTTATCAAGAATCCTGGGTTTTCTTAGGTGCTTTTTACCAACTGAATTGAGCACCTTGTTTCTTGTTCTGTTTTCCTGACACCAGATAATTTTTCAGTTGGGGAAAACCACCATGCCTTGTTTTTTCCAGATGTGCAGTCACCATAGCCATGCACACTGTGAAAACTCTTGGAGCTGAGGTGAGATCAAATGATGAGGTGTGAGCTGGTATTGGCAGCTCCCCAGCTTGAATCTGAGACATTTTGTACGTAACTGCCTGAACGGGATACAATTAGGCAGCTTTCAGATTCAGCAATCATGGACAATAACCCTATTGCAAAGATGGTATCACTGTCCTTAATGTGCTTATCTTGAATTTTAATTTTTTCAAATGCTTGTTCAGAAACCTGAGATCTAAAATGGCTCATCACTCCCCATTTTTATGTTTGCTTGTGCGCATGCGCAGAAAGCATTATGTGACAGCTTATGAGAGAAGCGGGGTTTTGGAGGTGTGGCACTGTGGCGGCCAGTGCCTCTACTGCATTTAGAGACTTGGCCCCCTTTCTCCAATGAGGTGGCACACTGCTGATGACACAAATTCAGCAAGTGTGCCACCAACTTGAAACAAATTGGCCGCTGCAATGAGGGAGTGACCCGTCATTGCAGGGCGGTGCCTTATGTGGTGTAACATTTCAATGAACATGGCGGCTGTTGCCGTCCACCTCTCACAGTCCCCATGAATGCCATCATCAGGGGTGCCCAATCCCCCTGTCGGCATGCCACCTCCCCAGTTCATTTGCTGATGGGGAGCCCACTCCCCATTGGCATAATGTCCCCGTACATCTTGTTTGCCAATGAGGATGCCCAATCCCCCTCGGCATTTTGTGCCCCCAACACAGATCCTTTTTTTTTTGCCCACGGGGGGCCTAGTCCCCATTGGCTCCAGTCCTCCTCCCAAAAGAAACATGCAGGTGGCACACTGGGAAACCACCCCAGCATACCAAATCTACCTGCAAATAAAGAAAACCTTAGCGTGATTTTTTTTTTTTTACCTGAAAAGTAGAAAACGGTCCCTCGTTGTTTCCGGTGCCCCTTCCCTCAACCCGCACACACCCTCTGCGCACCCACATCCCTGCACCCCCCCCTCACCCCATACTTACCTTCAGAACCCAGCACAACGATCTTCAGTAGACCGGGAACATGTCTGCACTCTTCAAAGCCAACTGTGAACTGAAGAAATATCAGTAAGCTGTATAATGGCATAAATGGGTTTTTTTCAACTTAAGTGGATATCTCTGCCATTTCTGTGAATTTTGGCACCAAATTTTCAACATGGGGGTCTTGGGACCCCACCTCATGAATTCAGTCACTGTCATGTCATTATTATTCCCAAAAGGTGATTTCATGGTCACTGCGTGGAATCGCATTTCAGGACTGAGTAACAAAACGACAGTGTTACTGTTCATTAGGTGGGCTCCCAAAAGGCCTATGTTGCAAATTTGGTGAAATAATTCCAAAAAATGACTGTGTTATGAGCGTGTGTTGCACAATTTTTATATACGCTTGTAACTCCGAGAATTTTTAATATTTTCATTCCAGATGTTCAACATTGCCATTTTTGCACACCTCTTTATGAACAGTACAACTGTCATTTTTCACATCCTGCCGGAAATGTGATTTCGCACATGTGGTGCACAATGGTGTGGTAAGGTTGCTGTGGGAAATAAACATTTGGGGCAGGTTAACAAAATCACAGTGACACTACTCATGAGTGGAGGTCCCAAAATGCCTATGTTGAAAATTTGGTGAGAACATTTCACAAAATGACTGTATTACGAGCATGCATTGTGCAGTTTCCACGCATGCTCCTAACCTCGAGAATGTTTAATATTTTCACTCTAGATTTTCAACATTGGCATTTTTCCACACCTCCTTATGAACAGGATAGCTGTAATTTTTCACATCCTGCCCAAACTGTGTTTTCACACATCTGGCACAGAATGGTGCGGTCTTTGTAGCAAATCAACATTCAAGACAGATTAACAAAATCACAGTGCCACTGTTCAAGAGAAGAAGTACCAAATGCTTTCATGAGGTGTGGGTCACAAAAAGGCCATGTTGAAAATTTGTAGTGCAAATACCAACAAACGCACAGGGAGTTATGGTTCCTAACCATAACATCCCACCCTGTACAGACTGACAGGTGTCAGGGGTGTGCCTTTATATTGCTGGCTGTAATGCTCATGCCATTCCACCCCCATTCTGTAGCCAGTGACAGGCATCGAGGTGTGCCTTGGACTGTTCGGCCCCAGACTTCACCCCATTCTCCTATACTGCACCCATTTCAGCATATGTCCTTATGGAATAGGGTGACTGTGAAGTCAAACACCTCAAGGCACACCTCAACACTTGTCGGTGTCTGCAGGATAAGGTGAGGTGAAATGACATGAGCATTATGCTCGATGACCCAAAGGCACACCCCAGTGCCTGTCCATCTCTGCAGGGTGGAGGTGGGGTTTGCATGAAGTTCAGTACTTTACTGACATTCCTATTCTGCATCTGTCTAACTCCTCCACTTCCAATGCTAATATTGGCAAGCAAACATTCAGCACTGACAAATGCTTGTTAAGGCTACAGTGGGTGTAGCCCTGCAGACCTCTTGCTATAGGAAAAGGACTCAGTGCATTCCTTCCGACCGAACTGCATGTTGGAGTTGTACCAGTTGCCTCTGCATCCATGAAGCACTCCACTTGTTCTCTCATTTGGAAGTAGCACTGCACTACTTTTACTGTGTTGGCAGTCAGGGTGGACCACAGCACACTCTGTCATGTCCAAGATGGCCACCAAAACTATATTACGTATGTGTGACTACTAGCGCATGTGCAGTATAGTGCGGTGGCCATCTTGGACATAGAAAATGTGCCATGTCCCGTCAGTGGACAGCCGCATTTTTTTAATTAAAGATACCTCCCCACCCAACCCCTCACTCTTTGCACCTCCTAGAAACATAAAGTAACACTGGGGTTCCCAATTCCCCAGTGTCGCGATCAGGACTCCCATTGGGTTTTCTGTATTTTTAATATCCCCCCTGTAACCCTCCTCTCAGCTGGCCCCCGAAACATATCATTGCCACTGGGGTTGCCCAATCCCTCAGTGTCACCATCACAAATCATATGTCTTTTTTCTAATCCCCGTCCTCTACCATGCATGCACGGTTAGTTGTGTGTGTGTGTGTGTGTGTGTGTGTGTGTGTGTGTATGTTTGTGTGTGTGTGTATGTGTGTTTAATAAATTTTTCCCCCCACCACCCACCCATCTAACCCTCCCTCCCTCTCAGCACCCCTCAAAACATAACACTGACACTGGGGGCCCAATCCACAGTGTCAGCGATCAGGAATCCTTGGTCCATTGTTTTTTTCATAAACCTGAAAAAAGAAACCATCCATCGATGTCTTATGGCCATTAATGACGGCCACCCGACCCTCCCACTCAGCACCTACCACCCCAACCCCCCAAGCCCTTACCTACCCACTGAGGGTCCAGTGTTGTAATCTTCTGTGGACCACAGACACATCTTCACTCTTCAAAGCCGGACCACAAACTGAGGAAACTGGTATGCTGTTCAATGTACAGTATTACAATGGGGTTTTGAACTTAGTGACATAACTTGGCCATTTTTACATATTTTTTCCCCAAATTTTAAACATGCCTTCTTTGGGACCCCACCTCATGAACAATTGCACTGTCATTAGACAGATCTTCCCCAAAAGGTGATTTTGTATTCACTTTGCAAAATCACCTTTTGGGCAGGAGTTGAACATTTTCTCTGCCCTTGTTCATGAGGTGGGGCCTTCATAAGAAGGCTATGTTGAAACATTGGTGTAAAAATATTAAAAAACAACAACGTTATTAACCTATATTGAATTTTGTGAATGCAGGCTCATAACTTTGATAATTTTCTAAATTCCCCCTCTCCAAATTCACAACATAGCCATATCTTTACGGCACCTCATGAGTGTCACAGCTGCCATTTTTTAAATGCTGGCCAAAATGGGGGGTTTTACATCCTGAAAGGTGATTTTTGTGGTCGCTGTGCAAAATCACATTTTGAGCAGGAGTTGAACATTTTTTGCCCTTGGTGGTGCCAAAAGAAGGCTATGTTGAAAATCTGGTGTAAAAATACTAAAAACAACCATTTATGAGCCCATTTTGACTTGTGCGAATGCAGGCTCGTAACTTTGGTAAGTTTCAATATTTTTACCCAAATTTACTACATGGCCATATCTTTACAGCACCTCACGAATGTAACAGCTGTCATTTTTCAAATCCCGGTCAAACATTTTTTCACATCCTGAAAGGTAATTTGGTGGTCCCGGCATGAAATCACTTTAGGCCTTGAGCTAAACATTTTCTCTGCCCTTCTTCATGAGGCAGGGTTATTATTTCTCCTTCTGATAATACTTGTAATGTGTTTTGTTTGTTTGATGTTCTATGTGACGTGGAACCTTTGTAAAAGAGCCCTGGCTCAAAGGTATTAATTCCTAGATCAATAAACTAAACAAAACTAAACAAGGCTATGTTGAAAATTTGGTGTAAAAATATTACAAAACCACAAATTTATGAGCCTATGTTACATTTTGCTAACGCTGGCTCATAACTTTGGTAATTTTCAATATTTTTACTCCAAATTCCTTGGATGCAGCCCTATTGGCCCTGGCCAGATTTTGTTCTTGTGGGGTAGGAGTATCTTGGGAATAGGCCCTGCCCCACTGGGAGGCAAGGGCTTTTCTATAGTTTTTGATAATAACATAGATTTTTTTATTTCCAGTTCCAGCAGACTTCTTTCTGTGGGAGAGTGAGAAGGAAAACTTTTGTGTTTCTGCAGGCTTGGAAAGTGTGTGAAGTGCAAGGACAACCACTGGCCCACTACTTCCAGTACCCACTTTTCTTGGTAATGCTAACCTATTCCTGGAAGTGGTGTGCCTGTCTTCCTCCCACTGGCTTTGGTTGGGTGACCTTGGCAAAATTGCCAGGGGTTTTGTTTTGACTGGGGCTTAGGCAGTGGAGCTGTAGTATTACACCTGGAAGACTGTTTTTCCCTTCTCCTACAATAACCTCTTTGTTACTGGTACTCATAGGGGGCATAAGAGACATAGATTCTTGGGAAGTATCTCCTGCCTCTGCCCCCCCCGTAGTACCCATCGAAGGTAGAGGCCTTTTCCTTCTCATTGTCACTTTTAAAAGTAGTTTTGTATTCATCCACTTTTTAATGTAGGCCTCTGTTTTGTCACCAAATAATGAATTTCTCTAAAAAGGTGAAATCCATGGCCTTGTTTTGAGTATCCTAAGAAAAGATGGTAGCCCTGAGCCAAGAAAACATTCTCAGGAACTGACAGTGACCTGCCCATCTGTAATATGCTGTATTTACTTTTGAATGAAACTGCTGCTAATATTTTACTGTAAGTTTGTAACTTATTCTTAATGACACTGATACACATTTCAGGAGGCCATTGTAAATGAGCTTTGCTCAATCGGATATAGGACAACTATTCCTGTTTTAAAATAAAAAAAAAAACTTGCACTTGAATCTGCAATCCTCCAGTAAAGGAATCCCATTCAGGCAGTTTTCTGAGAGCCATAGAAATTATTCCAATTTAGAAGATTACAGATTAGAATTTCAAAGAATGATGGAGTGGTTTATTGACAGGGGTTATGAAGGAACTCTTCTGGAATCAGCAAGTTAAAAAGCTGCCACTACAGAAAGGACACCCCTTCTAATACCCATATCTGATGTCAGAAAACAAGCAGGAGAATACCCATTCTCACTCCTTTTAATCAGTCTGCCCCAGGGTTGTAGCCACTGTCTGCAAGCACTGGCATCTATTACAATCCAACCAAAATCTTCAAGAAGTAGTGAACAATACACCACTATTTTCTTACATATTAAATATGTAAACAATCTTAACCCATAGCTATTTCACAGACACTGCACAAAGTTTAGTAACTGCCTCCCATAAAAAAAAACTTTTGGCATCCTCGTTTGTTGGAACTGTAATGTTGACAGATTTGGATCCCCAAAGTGAATCTTTACCCACCCATTTACAAACAGAAACACTGTTATCAGGCAGTTTATTAACTGTGGGACACAATTTGTTATGTACTGAATGTTACTCGGTGCAGATGTGGATTTGTATATGTGGGCCATACAATCTGTGTTTTAAAAATTTGCTTCCAAACATTCGTGGCCATCATTTCTGGAGACAATTGTGCTTGGGGAGCACATTTTGCCATGTTTCATGGTGCCAATTCTCAGTCCCTGAGATTCATGGGTACTGAATTCATACACTAGTTCCCAAGAGGAAAAGAATGCACATCTATCCTGTTACAGAAAGAAACCAATTGGATCTTCACCCTGGAGAGAAAGGGGAAATTTGTGATGAATTGTGACAAGGATTTCAAACTCTTTCTATACGATGACCTTTCCTGTGCCCTGTTTTTGATTGCATTATAACTTTTAATTTTGAAATGATCATCCTTTATGTGACAAACTGGGTCTTGACTGTATATTACATCACAGTATATGCCCCCCACTGTGTTTAGCATTACATGAAGAGATTTAAAATAATTTTATTAAGTAATGTTCTATATTCCTTTTTATATTTGCTTGCTAGCATGCACAAAGCAAATATCTTGGCAAGGTATGACAGTATAGCGGTTGGGAAGGTGTGTGTTGAAGGCAGCCAATGCAGCCGAGTCTGCAGGAGGTGTGCCGGTGCACACCCAATCCTGGCAAGGCTGCTGCTGCTAGTTTGTTGGCTGATGGGAGTAAAGGTTTCACACATGAAAGGATACTGTTGCACCTATCACAGTGCAGCTGCATCCCTTCCTAGTGCCACTATTAGGCAGCAATGCAGCATCCCCATTCTCCACCCAGTCCAGCTATGTAGCACAACCACCATAATCACCAGTGGCCTCTCATCCCCCTTTCTGCACCAGGAACTTCAACCCATGGCTGAAGGAATTGGGCAGAAAGGAGGAATGTGGCTACACTGGGGAGTGGGGACCTACCTGGGAGGAGGAGAAAGGGCTATACAGACGTGATGGCCTGCATCTATCCAGGAGGGGAACTGCAATCCTAAGTAAACAGTTTAAATGCTACTTTGATGAACATTTAAACTAGTCGAGGTGGGTGGCAGGAGGAATCAGGGAGGCAGAAACTGCCCCCCCCCACAGGCTGAAATAGAGAGTAAAGAGAATCCGATAGGAGTGGAATCACCCAGGCTGCAAAATAATAAAGGAAGCAGGATGGTAGAGGTTTAGGAGAAAGTGAATGGGAGCATTAAAAAGATAGGGGAAAAAGAGGGAGGGTAAAAGGAAAAAGGGGACGGCAATAAGTAGAGTGGATACAAAATCTGGAAGACCATGTGTGTGAATGCTAGAAGTCTAGAAAATAAGATTCCAAACCTAGAGGCCATCATGGCAGAGGCAGACCTGGATATTGTGGCCATTACCGAGTCATGGAGCACTGAAAACCATGATTGGGACATGGGCATACCAGGCTATAATCTGTTTAGGAAGGACTGGGTGGGAAGGAAAGGTTGGTGTGTGGTGCTTTATGTGAGGGAAAGCATAAAAGCAACAGAGATACTGGGAATATAGGGGTAGGCAGAGGTACTGTGGGTCACCCTGGAAATGGGGAATGGAGCCACTATTTACACTACAGTGATATACAGACCTTCAGCACAGTGGGAGGAATTAGATAAGATACTGGTGGAAGCCATTGGGAAGATGACAGAAAATAGGGAGGTACTACTGGTGGGTGACTTCAACCTGCTGGGTGTAGATTGGAGGCTTCCAGCAGTGGCTTCAGCTAGAAGCAGGGACATCCTGGACTCTCTGCAGAGGGCATTACTCAGGCAACTAGTAAGTGAACCCCCCATGAGGGGGCAATACTGGACCTGGTACTCACTAACAGAGGCAGTATTGTGGATGTCAAGGTGGGAGACCACCTTCGGACCATTGATCACCATACACTGTGGTTCAATATAAGGACAGCTGTGGAACTGAGCCACACAAGGGCAAGGGTCCCGGACTTCTGGAGGGAAGATTTTATAAACATGGGTGAATGCCTCAGGGATAACCTGGCAGGGGGGCATTGCCTGGGATGGGTAGAAAAACAGTGGGCAAAGCTAAAAGGGGGCATAGTAAAGGTAACAAACCTCTGCATCAAACAAGTGAGCAAAAGCAAGAGGAAAAAGAGACAACTATGGTTCTCAGAAGAGGTGACTGAAAAGGTAAAGGCAAAAAGCTGTAAGGGCACAAAGGCAGTAAGAAAGCAGTGAGAAAGAAAAAATAAACAGAGGGAGATAGTAAGTATACAAAGAAACAGGAAAGGGGCCTCAAATAAGAAATTATGGGAATGGTGCAGTGCAGTGGCTGTGGGGCAGTAGTCTTCCGAGAGACGTTCTGGAGGATGTAGTGCTGCCTCACTTGCAGGCACCTCTCTGGGCTAAGGGAGAAGGTTGCTCATATCCACACTGAGTTCGTCAGGATTCGGGGGACCCATTCTTCTTCTAGGGACCACCGAGTCTGCTCTCACTACCTCAAAGGTTGCCTGGGTGGAGGAGTCGCTGGACTATGGTGGCTCAGGAAGGGTGAGGGCAGCGGGGCAGAGGCACATACCTCCTGCAGTTAAACTCCACAACTCCTATGCTGCACTGGCAGGGTAGGACTGTTCCAAGGAGGTACCTACAGTGGAGAACAAGGAGGATGTGGGGGTCCTCCACAGTGGAGACCCCAGGTGAGAGGCAGAGGACCCCAGAGTAGGTGGAAGCAACTCCTGGTGGGGGATTCTATTGTTAGGGGGGTAGACTTGGGGTGGAAGGAGTGGGTGAGAGGGAGTTTAAGTGCCTACCTAGTGCCATGGCTCAGAGGGATGGAAAGCAAATCCAGAGGATTTCTGGGGCAGCAGGAAGGGAGGGAGAGCTAGATATCATTGTCCACCTGGGGACAAATGATATGGCTGGTGATGAGGTTAGGATAATGCAGGAGGACTTCAGGGAGCTGGGGAGGGGTCTTAGACAAGTGGCATGCACTGTATCCTTTTCAGAAGTGCTACCAATCAATGACAAAGAGGAGGAAAGACCACTCTGCACCATGAGATTCAATGCATGCTTGACGGACTGGTGAAGAGCAGAGGGCTTCTGCTTCATTGGGAGCTAGGGTCCCACCTGGAGGGATGCAGGCCTATACAAGTGGGATGGACTACATTTATCCAGGGTGGGGAACCAAGCTCCTTAGTGAGAGCTTAGTTTCACAAGCATTTAAAACTGGCCAAGAGGGAAGTGATAGTAGGCAGGTAGAAGTTAATTTCCTCCCCCCTAGGGAGGACCCTAGGGTTGAGAAAGCAACACTAAAACCTAAAATCAAGATAGGCAGAATGGCAAAGATAAAGGAGAATGGGAGCACAAACAGGAGAGGAAGTGAAGGAAGACATGGGAATAGGAAGGGAGTGACTAGAAGGGGAGGTTGCAAAACTTGGAAGGCCATCTGCACGAATTCTCACAGCCTGGGAAATAAAATCCCAGACTTTGTGGCCTTGATGGCAGAGGTAGACCTGGATATTGTCACTGTTACCTAGGCATGCTACATGGGGAACCTTGAATGGGACTGTGACAAGCTGGCCTATGGTTGATGAGAGGCAACACGCTGGGTTTAAAGTTCACAGAAAATAAATGTACCTTCATTGCTCCAAATGTAAGTTATTGCTTCAGAAAAGCATAATAAGTCAGTTCAACTTCTCCAGCTTGGTCAGGTAACATAAAGGTTAACTCAAAACAGTTCTTTCAGGCTGACTTGACAAAAGGAATCTTTGAACCACCTATGTGGGCCAGCAGTTTGTTCAATATACAGTCTCAAACAAAACAAATGGTTTGTGGGCTAGCAGTTTTGAATGCACAGTCTCAAATAAAACACAAAGAGTTTTCCTTTTTTGCCTTATTTGTAGGCTGTTATCAGCAGTACATTCTACTCACTGTTTTTGGTCCAGCTTGCTAGGCTGATCCTTTACCTCAGAACTCTCTGCTCTAGAAATGGTCTGTTTCATAGCAGCAGGTTTCAACTTTTCCCCAAAGGCTCTCTCCAACAATTAACCATTCCTCTTGGTTTTCTGCTCTGGTTCCTGTCTTACATTCCATCTCCATCTTCCAGGGTTGTCTGCCTAGGAGTATCTCCTCTCTGCAGTAGTTTCCAGCTTCTAACTGACTCCTTGCTGGATTCTCTTTGCCTTTTAGCAATCCCTCTAATTAGCAACACCTGGGGAGGCACCCCCCTTGCCTGTTCATGTTGCATTCCCTGAATTTCCTCAGCCTCAAACAAGATATTAACCTCTTGTTTCCCAGTGTAGTGTTTACACTGTCACAGGGATATACCATGTAGCCATACCAGCTTACCTTCTCTTTAGAAAAGACAAAGGTGGGAAAAAGGGGTGAAGGGGTGGCTATCTACATCATGGAGGGAATTAAATCAACTGAAGCTCAGGGAATGCAGGAGAGAGTGGAAGCACTGTGGGTCACCCTGTCGACAGGAAATGGTACTTCCATTCACACAGGCATGATCTACAAATCTCCTGTACAAGGGGAGAAGACAGATGGGGTACTAGTGGAAGTCATCCACAAAAAGACAGCCAAAGGTGAAGTGCTGCTGGTGGGAGACTTCAGTTTGCCTAATGTGGATTGGAGCACCCTGGCTACAGCCACAGCAAGGAGCAAAGGGATCCTGGATGCCCTGCAGGGGGCATGCCTCAAGCAGCTTGTGGTGGAGCCCACCAGAGAAGGAGCAATATTGGACTTGGTACTCACCAATGGGGACAGCGTCACTGATGTAATGATGAGTAGCCAGCCACCTAGGGTCCAGCAATCATCGTATGGTGTGGTTCAATTTGAGAAAAGTGGAGGAGTCAACCACACGAAAGCTAGGGTCCTGGATTTCAGATGAAGTGAATTTGCAAAAATGGGGTAATGTCTCAAGGAAGCCCTGGCAGGGGAAGAAGAAGGAGGGGCATAGAGAAACAATGAGCTAAACTTAAGGGAGCCCTAGCAGAGGCAACAAGCCTTTGTGTTAGGCAAGTAAGCAAAACAAAGAGACAGAAAAAAACACTATAGTTTTTAAAGGATGTGGCTGGGAAGGTAAGGGAGAAAAGGCTAGCTTTCAGGAGGTACAAGGAAACACAGAAGGGGGAAGACAGGGAACTGTATCTGAAAAAGCAGAGGGAGGCAGAGAAAGCAGTCAGGAGCGCAAAGGTGCAAACTGAGGAAAAAATAGCTCAGTCAAGTAAGAAAGGAAACACAATCTTTTTCAGGTACATTAGTGAAAGAAAGAAGATCAGGGGTGGGATGGTGAGGTTAAAAAGGGAGGAAGGGGGAGTACAGAGGGAGAAATAGGAAAAGCAACAATCCTGGACAAATACTTTTGTTCAGTATTCTCAGAAGAAGGGGAAGGGGAAGGAGAAGGACTGCTACTGGGTGATAGAAGCACCAGTGGGAGAGAGGTGGACACCAGCTCGTTTATGGAGGAAAGAGTCCTAAAGGAACTCGAGATTCTGAAAGGGGACAAGGCTATGGGGCTGGATGGGATACATCCCAAAATATTAAAATAACTTAGGGAAGTGCTAGCAGCACCACTAACAGCCCTATTCAACAAATCGATAGAGACAGAGGTGGTTCCAGGGGACTGGGGAAGGGCAAATGTCCCTCTCCACAAAAGTAGGAACAGCGAGGAGGCGGCCAACTATAGACCAGTCAGCTTGACTTCAGTGATGGGGAAATTAATGGAGTCAATACTAAAGAAAAGGATTGTGTTAATTCTTGAATCCAGCAGAGCACAGGATCCAAGGCAGCATGGATTCACAGGGCAAAAGGTCTTGTCAAACAAATCTGACAGATTCCTTTGACTGGGTGACCAAGGAGGTAGATCAGGGAGGGGTGCTGGATGTTGCCTACCTAGATCTCATCAAGGCCTTCGACACTGTCCCACATAGGAGGTTGATAAATAAGTTGGGCTGCCTGGGAGTGGGCCCCAAGGTGGTAAACTGGGTCAGAAACTGGTTGAGTGACAGGATACAGAGGGTGGTGGTAAATGGCATTCAATTCGAGGAGAAGGTGGTGACCAGTGGGGTGCCAGAGGAATCTGTGCTGGGGGACAGTCCTCTTTAATGTCTTCATAAGCAACATGGCAGAAGGGCTGGAGAGGAGGTATGCCTCTTTGCAGATGACACTAAGATCTGCAACACTGTCGACACTCAGGGGTGGGGAATGAGAAAGGACCTAAACATGCTTAAGGAGTGGTTGAGAGTGTGGCAGGTAAGATTCAATGCAAAGAAGTGCTAAATCATGCTTTTGGTACACAGAAATCCAAGGTAGGAGTACAAGATGGGGAGGGGGTTACTGGCAGCCATCAGTCAAGAAAGGGACCAGGGGGTGATCATATCTGATGACCTAAAGGTAACCAAACAATGTGAGAAGTCTGTGGGGAGAGCCAGTGGGATGCTAGGGTCATAGGGAGAGGTATCACCAGCAGAAAAAAGGAGGTGGTTATACCACTGTACAGATCGTTAGTGAGACCTGATCTGGAGTACTGTGTCCAGTTCTGGAGGCTGCATCTTCAGAAGGACATAGACAAAATAGAGGCAGTCCAGAGTAGAGCAACAAAAATGGTGCAAGGACTGCACCAAAAGTCATATGAGGAAAGACTAGAGGACCTCAATATGTATTTCTTGGAGGAGAGGAGAGAGGGGGTGATATGATAGAGACATTCAAGTATATCAGGGGTATAAACAAGGTACATGAAGGTAGCATCTTTCAGAAAAGAAGATATACAAGAACTAGGGGGCATAATATGGGGCTAGAGGTAGGCTCAGGGGCACATGAGGAAGTACTTTTTCACACAAGAGTAGTAGATGCTTGGAACAGCCTCCTGCTGAGGTGGTGGGGAAAAAACAGCATGGGAATTCAAGAATGCATGGGATAGATGTAAGAGTACTCTAACAATAGGGAAGAGAAGGTAAGCCACAGATCAACTAGGGTCTGCGGTAATGCATTAGGTAGGGAAAAGGGGCAGACTAGGTGGGTCACATGGTCCTTATCTGCTGTCACCTTCTGTGTACCTATGTAAAAGGGTAGCATTCAGAAGGTACAGAATAAGGAGATGCAGAGGGAGGTGGATATGGAAGCACCAAGTTTGGTTGACAGTAAACCTGTCGACCACCTGCACAGCGACGGCACAATATCAACACAGGTATTGTGCTGCCCAAGCCAGTGTTTTTCTGTGGGGGCTGCACCCCCCCCCACACTCCTGGACATTAGGATTCTTAATTCCAGGTTCAAGTTGGTCCAGGAAGGGGGCAGGCCACTGGGGGAAAGAGAAACTCAGAAACGGACCATTATAGTGACTGTCGCTGTAGCGGTCATTTTCTGAGTTTCGTCATCGGGGTGTCAGGCAAAGGGGGGGCCACCAGGGGGATACAGAGGTGTATCAATGGAAACAGAGGGATGCAGGGAAAACAAGAGTGCAAAGGCACAAACTGAAGACAGAACAGCCCAGGAGGTAACAAAAAGTAACTAGACATTTTTTAGGTATATAAGTGAAAAGACCACCAGAGGTCAGATTGTAAGGTTAAAAAGGGAAGACGGGGACTGTGCAGAGCAGGGCCAGGAAAAGGCAGACATCCAGAACAAATACTTTTGTTCAGTGTTCACAGAGGAAGGAGAAGGGGAGGGGCCACAAAGCAATGGGGCCAGATGGGGTGCATCCAAGGGTATTGAGGGAGCTCAGGAAAATACTAGCTGCACAGTCCTGTTTAACAACTCATTGGAAACAGGAGTGGTTCCAAAGCACAGCAGGAGGGAGAATGTAGTCCCATTACACAAAAATGGTAGCAGAGAAGAAGCTGGCAATTATAGGCCAGTCAGCCTTACATCGGTGATGGGAAAATTAGTAGAATAACTGCTGAAGGAAAGGATTGTGGAATATCTTGAATCCAGTTGGCTACAAGACCTGAGGCAGCATGGTTTCACAGGGGGCGGTCAAGTCACATGAATATGATAGATTTCTTTGACTGTGTGACAATGGAGTTAGATCAGGGTGGAGCCGTGCACATGACCTACTTAGATTTCAGTAAGGATTTTGACACTGTTACACATAGGAGACTAGTAAGCAAGTTGGGTAGCTTAGAAGTGGGTCCAAAGGTGGTAAAATGGGTAAGAAATTGGTTAGGGGATAGGCGACAGAGGATGGTGGTAAATGGAATTCACTCTGAAGAAGGGAGAGTGACCAGCAGGGTGCCTCAGGGATCAGTGCTGGGACCAATTCTCTTTAATGTTTTTATAAGTGACATTTCAGAGGAGCTGGAAGGGAAGGTCTGCCTCTTTGTGATGACACTAAAATTTGCAATAGGGTGGACATTCCAGGGGGAATGGAAAGGATGAGCAGAAACCTGAGAAAACTAGAGGAGTGGTTGAGGGTATGGCAGCTGGGTTTCTATGCCAAAAAGTGCAGAATAATGCACTTATTAAGTTTGTTTATTTATTTATTGAAATGTTTCACCAGGAAGATACACTGAACAACAAATTTACTCATCTCCTGGTGTGACCCAAGGGGCAATTGGATGAATAATTAGAGATACAGTTTACCATTTAACATACCCGCATACCAAGAAATTAAACATTCAATTACATTTGTAACAAGACATACAGTTAAAAATATCATAAATAATCATACAATCACATTTGTGACATAACATACAGTTAAATATATCATACCTGTGGAATATGCATTTCATTACAAGTGGCATATCTGAGGAACATAGTACAGAAATTTAATGTAGCCTTGGAGACAACTCCTAGCAGGAATGGATCATAGTTAAGAGGCAGATCATTTAGCAATTATTAAATGAAAGAGGTGCATTGAGGGGACATCAAGGAGGGCAGAGGGGTAGACAGGGGAAACCAGCTGGGGGAAGGAGAGGATAACTATGGGGGGAACATTACTGTAGCAAAGTGAGCAAAAAAAATCAGTTGTGAGGGGCAAGTTAACAGAGGGCTAATGCAATCTGGGAGTAGCTCAGATATAATGAAAAGTGCAAATTATTAACTCAAGTGAACTAATTCCTTTAAGTGCAGGGGGTAGAGGGGGGCTCAGGAGGGATGTGGGGGTAAGGGATAGGGTAGACTAGGATGAGTCATACCTGGAACTGGCCTCTTCAGAGTGCGGAGATCGCTGTCAGTGACAGAATGAGGTAAGGACATAGAATAATGGGCAGGAGTAGGCAAGGACAAATTGAGTAGAGATAGTAGAGGGGATGGTAACAGGAAGGAGGAGGAGGGGTGGGAGAAACTTGCCTAAGACTAGGCCTCTTCAGGATGCTGAGGACCCTGCCAGAGAGCAGAGTCAGGTAAGGACGAGTTAGGTAGAAAGGATGGCGGGTAAAGGGGAAGGAAGGAAGAGTAATTTCCAAGTGCTGGACCCCTCCAGGATGCTGAGAACCTCGCTATGGGGCAGAACTAGGCGAGGACAAGTTGGGAAGAGAGAAAAGATGGATGAAGGGAAAGGAGAGAAGAGGAGGGGAAGAAGAAGAAGCTTGCCTGAGACTAGGCCACTCCAGTATGCTCAGAACCTTGGCAGAGCATAAAATCAGGTGAAGACTAGTTGGGTAGAAAGGATAGAGGGAAGGGGGAGTGAAGGAAGAGTAATTGCCCAGTGCTGGACCTCTCCCAGATGCAGAGAACCCTGCCAGGGGATAGAATTAGGCGAGGACAAGTTGGTCAGAGGAAAATAGGGGGCATAGAAGAGGAAAGGAAAAAAAAAGGAGGGAGGGAAGAAACTTATCTGAGAGTAGACATCGCCAGGGTGCTAAGAATCCCAACAGAGCACAGATTTAGGCAGGGACAAGTTGAGTAGAAAGAAGAGAGGGAGAGGTAGGGGAGGAGGAGGTTTGGCCAGTGCTAGACCACTCCAGGATGCTGAAAACCCTGCCAGAGGTCAAAACTAAGCAGGGGCAAGTTGGTAATGGAAGAAGGTTAGGGGTAGGAGTGAGGCAGTAAGTGGTGAAGGGAGAGGAGAGGAGAGCATGCTGAGAAGCAGGCTCGGGGGGAGGAAGGTTTAATAGGGGATGTGCGTCATGGAGAGCAGCAGAGGTATAGGACGACAGTTAAGGAGGGTTAAAGCAGGAGCAGTTAGATGAGAGAAAGTTGTGTAAGGCAGAGGCAAGGGAGTAGAAGGAGGAGGTGTCATATTTGGGGGTCCAGATTTGCGGGAAATTAAGGGTGAAGCCTGACTGACCAATGACAGTGGTTCATTGGGGGACCAACAAAGTCTGAGTGACAGAGGATCTGAGGAGTTGGGGGAGGGGGAGAGTGAACATGAGAGGTAGGAGGGAAGTTCTCTTAACCAAAATTTGGAAGTGAGTTTGGCACAATGAATAAGGTTCCTGTTGGCAAGCGGGGGAAGTGACAGAGCATGGCAAAGGTCACAGTAATGTGTACGTGATGGAGCATCAAGGGCAAAATGACAGGAGTTAAAGAGTGTCCAGTCTGGTTAGGGAGGATTTCGGACCTGCACCATAGACTACATCACCGTTGTTGAAAATGGGGAGGATCAAATTCTGGACTAGTTCACACTGTACCATAGGAGGGATACAACTATGGTTCCTGAATAAGGCACCAAGCTTGGGGCACAGTTTTTTCAGGATGGCATCAATGTGGCCAGAGAAGTTAAGGTGATGGTCCAACCAAACCCCAAGGTATCTGAATGAGGAGGTGTCCTGTAGGATTGTCCCGTCAGGGTATAGAAAGAAGGTAAAGGCTGGAGCCTAGGGAGTCTCTGCCTAGTGCCAAAGGTCATGGAGACAGTCTTTTTAGCATTTAGGAATAGTTAATGTGAGGCAAACCATAGATGAACCTGGTGGAAGTCATGCCGAACAGTGGTTGCTACATCAGCGGGGCATTTGCCAGAGAAGAACAGGACAGTGTCGTCAGCATACATATGGATAGAAGAGGAGGGGGAGCATACTAAGGGCAAGGCATTTAGGAAGATGGAGAAGAGAATGGGTCCAAGCACTGAGCCCTGTGGGACTCCTGTGGAAGTAGGGAGGGGGGAGATTGTATCCTGGATCTTGACTGATTGTGTTCTCTCTGAGAGTTAAGCTCTAAGCCAGTTTTGGGCAGAAGTAGACAACCCAGCAGCAGTAAGGGAGTCAAGAAGTAGGGCATGGGAGACTGTGTCAAAAGCCTTGGTGAGGTCGACAAAGATGGCTGAGGTAATAAGGCATTATCCATCCCAGTGAGGATGGAGTCAGTGAGCCTGAGTAGGGGGATGGTAGTGGAGTGGTTCTTCCTAAAGCCAGATTGGAACGGGGTAAAAAAGGAAGAGTCATCGAGGAAGGAGGTTAGTTGAGAGAGGACCAGGTGTTCTTGGAGCTTAGCAAGGGCAGGGAAGAGGGAGAATGGGTGAAAATTTGCATGGGAGGAGGGGATCATCACCCTTTGGGAGAGGGAGGACCACTGCACGTTTCCTGGAAGAAGGGACAGATGAGGATGAGAAGAACAGATTTAGGATTAAGGAGAGAGGGTAGGCTGTAGCAAAAGCGAAAGGTAGAGGAGTTTAGGGTCAAGGTTATCAGGTGATGAGCCTTTACAAGGATTAAGAGAGAGAGAAGGGCCATTAGTGTTTCCTCTTCGGAGACAGCAGATAAGTAGAAGGAAGGGTTGGCATGGAGGGTTTGAGTGTTAAGTGTGTGAAGATGAGGAGGGGGAAGGTTAGAGGAGAGGGACTTTAGAAGTGCTATAGTGCAGGAGGTATAATAGGGAACAGAAGCTCAAGGGCAGAGTACAAAATGGGTGGAGTGACATTGATAACCACCAAGCAGGAAAGAGACCTGGGAGTAATCATATTGGAGGACCAAAAGGTGGCCAGGCAGTGCAACAAGACAGTTGGTAGAGCTAGTGGGATGCTGGGGTGCATAGGGAAGGGTATCACCAGCAGAAAGAGGGAGGTGGTATTACTTCTGTATAGATCCCTGGTAAGACCCCACCTACAGTACTGTGTGCAGTTCTGGAGACCACTTCTCCAGAAGGACATAGACAGAGTGGAGGCTGTCCAGAGGAGGGCAACTAAAATGGTGCAGGGTCTGCATCAAAAGCCCTACAAGAAAAGCCTAAAGGACCTCAATATGTATACCTTGAGGAGAGGAGGGAGGGGGGAGATATAATAGAAATATTTAAATACCTCACAGTGGTAAATAAAGTACAGGAGAAATGCATTTTTCAGAAGAAAAGGTGCTCAAGAACAAGGGGACATGCTATGAAGCTGTAGGGGGGTAAATTCAGGAGAGATGTTAGGTAATATTTATTCACAGAAAGAGTGGTGGATTTCTGGAGCAGTCTTCCAGCAGAGGTGGTGGGATGAAGACAGTGGCAGTGTTCAAAAATGCATGGGACAGGCACAAGGGAATCATAGGGGAAAGGGGTGTGTGGAGAAAGAGCAGTAGATCAAGTATTAGTCTGTGGCAACAATGTAGGTAGGGAAAAAGGGTAGACTGGGTGGGTCAAGCGGTCCTTATCTGCCATCAGATTCTATGTTTCTATGTCAGTCCCGCCGACTGACTGGCAGTCATTGAAATCGAATGGCCATGAAAAAAAACAGTTGTCATTGGGAAACAAGCATAAGGATAAGAACAGATCTGCTTCTCCGGTTAGATCTAGGTTGCCACTGCAGCCTGCAGGTACTTTATCTGCATCATCATTGTCCACCCCAATGGTGGTGATGCCAGCCCTCCCGACCACTGACCAGACACAAAAGTTGGGGATTGGCTAAGGCACTACTCTACTTACTACGGATGTTACATAGCTGTCCTTGAGTCCAGGCCCATCATCAAGTACAGCAGTCATGGCCCCTGGCCGGGGTATCATCCACGTGCAGGCAGTACTGGCATTATTTCCAGATATGATATGGCCCATTCTTTCAGGCTTACCTATGCAGCCTGTACTGCCATCGATGAGGGCTGCTGTGCAGGCCCTGTCGAAATCAACTGCTGGTTCATAGCAACAACCTCCTGAGCTGCAGTCTCTGGCATTGCTAGCAAGGTCCTCAATTCCCATTGCCAACAGGAACATCAACCACATGGATGAATATAATCCAAACCTCATAATGGAGGAGGATTATGAAGAGGAGGAGGGTTATGGAGAAGAACATTATGCTCCACATTCTAGCTCCACTGTTTCTTCCTGTAGTGAGGATTCTATGGTGTATACACCCAGATCTCCACATGAAGACCCTAGCTTCCAAACTATAATGCAGCAAATGCAGCATGCAGTGGGGTTTGCTGTGGAAGAAGAGGATTCCACTAAAAAGAAATTGATGGACTTTCTGGAGGTACCACATACTCTATTCATCATTGTTCCTCCAATTTACCTTGCATTGGAGGATGCAACATCTGCTGCATGGTACAGGCTTAATTCAATACCAGCTGTATCAAGAAAGGTCGGCAAGCAGTACCCTACTTCTCCTGCCAAGCCTTATCATGGAAACCAGCCTGAAACAGATTCAGTGGTTATAATAGCTGCCCATGATAGATCCATGGTACCACAACATATGAGCACTCTGCCCCCAGATAAGGAATCCAGGAGGCTTGATGTGATGGGCAAGCACACATATCTCTCTGCCTCACTAGGCCTTCATATTGCAAACTACCAAGCCTACATTATCAAGTAGCAGAATAGCCTGGGGATGGCTGCCAAAGCTGCAGCTCAGGCTTTTCCTGAAGGAAATACCAAGAATGAATTACTTAAAAATCTGAATTCTGGAGCTGAGATTGGCAAACATTTGCTAAGCTCAGCATATTGCATGAGAAGATATTCTTAGCTAGGGTGGCTTGATTTGCAACTGATGTGCAGCAAACAGTCCTAAACATTCCTTTTAGAGGCACCAAACTATTTGAATGTTTGGCTATCATGTAGAAACATTGGGGGCTAAGACAATTTAGTCAGACCAGGAAACAAGAAACGGGGAGGCTTCCAGCCTCCCACTGCCCAAATGGAGTCAGGGACAGGAAGAATTCAGGGGAAGGTGAGACTAGATGGCTAGTAGAGGGGAGGAATGGCAGAAGAACTGGCTGGAGAGTGGTATCTCTAAGTGCTAGGAGCTTAGAAAATAAAATACACTACTTGAACTCCAAGCAGTGATGATTGTAGGATGAGTAGACATAGCAGCCATAACCAAAACATGGGCAAACCAGTACCAGGATTGGGAACTCAATTCCTTGGTACAATTTATATAGAAGAGATAGGGAGGATGGAAGGGAAGGGGGGTAGCTTTCTACATCAGGGAAAAATAGTGTGTAACAGGGAAGAAGATGTTGAAGGGAGCGCTGAAATCTTATGGGTCAACGTCCAGAATGGGAAGGGAAAGAAGATGAGATTGGGATCGGTGCACTGGCCTCCAACGCAGTCAGAGGAAGTTGATAGGGAATTAGTGAAAAGCATCACTGAGCACTGCCTAAGGAGAAACACGGTAGTGGTAGGAGATTTCAACCTACCAGGGGTGGATTGGAGTACTATGACCTCCACTAGTGCCAGGGAGCAGGCCATGCTGGATGAGTTCCAGGATGCATTCCTCACACAGAGAATACATAGCAACACAAGGCAAGGCAAAGTTTATTTAAAAAGATGCCCAATCCTCAGGGCGTTGTACAATAATAACACATAGCATCAACTGCCATACAATAATACAACATGATAATCAATCATAAATATCAAAGCAATAAATCAATTGTATTTCAGTTAACTAAAACAGATGGTGGAAGCGAATTCCACAGGATGGGGCCGGCAATGCAAAAAGCTCTGTCACCAGCCTGGGAATCGCAAGGAGGCCCCTAGAGGAGGACTGTAGGGAGCATACTGAAACAGCAGGTGTGAGAAGGTCAGCCAGGTAGCCAGGGCCCAAACCATGTAGAGCCTTAAAGATGAGCAAGCCCACTTTGAAGAGGACCCTCCGCCTTATTGGCAGCCAGTGCAATTCCCACATCACCAGGGTGATGTGACAGTATTTAGACTGTCCCATCAACAGCCTGGCAGCTGCATTTTGCTCCAGCTGTAGTTAGTGGAGGGTACCCCCCAGAGACCCCGAGGTAGACCATATTACAGTAGTCTAGACTTGTTGTCTTGAAGGCATGCAACAAAGCTGGGAGGTCCAGAGGTGGAACTAGGGGCTTAACCCTAACGATATTCCTCAGATGATAAAAGCTGACACGGACAGTGGCCGACACCTGAGCCTCACGCATCAGGCCACTATCCAGAATAACACCCAGGTTCCGCACCTTAGAGGTGGCCTTCAAGGGTACAGATCCCAGGAACAATCCTGTCTCTGCACCCGAGGCCACCCTAGCACACCCTATGTTCGACTCCACAACTAACACCTCCGACTTATTGGGGTTCAGTCACAACCTGCTGGAGGCCATCCAATCATTCATTTCAGTGAGGCAATTATTTAGCACATTCACTATGTAGGGTGTTCCGGGGCAAAGTAGAGGTATATCTGGGTATCATTGGCATAGCAATGAATACCCAAGCCATACTTCCTAATGATCCTTTCCAGGGGTAGCATGTACCCAGCGAAGAACATTGGTGACAAGACCGATCCCTGAGGTACTCCACAAGACAGGAGGCTAGGAGAGGAAGAGGAGAAATTCCCCATCACTACCCTTTGCCTCCTGTTAGTGAGATAGGACTCAAACCAGCAGATGACCATGCCAGTGAGTCCACAAAAGACCCTCAGGTGGTCAAGTAACACAATGGTCCACTGTGTCAAAAGCTGAGGAGAGATCAAAGAGAACGAGAATTGTCCACTTCCCTTGGATCTCTCAAACTGAGAAGGTCATTATGCACCTGAACTAATGCAGTTTCACTGCTATGCCTCACCCAAAATCCTGACTGGAGAGGCTCGTATAGATCATAGGCCAAGAGGTGCTCCTCAAGCTGAAGCACCACAACCTTCTCCACAATCTTCCCCATAAATGGGAGGTTGGACAAGGACGTTAATTTGCCATGACGTCAGTGTCCAACAATGGCTTTTTCAGAAGGGGTCTCACCAATACCTCCTTCAAGACATCCGTGAAAACCCCCTCTGATAAGGAGCACCGGACATTCAAGACAAACGCCAGGCCAATGGAGTCAACGAATCCCATCAAAAATCACTTCAGCACTGGGTCCAGTTCAAAATATGTGTGCCTCAGCTTGGAAGCAACCTCAATGACCTCAACCACCTCCACTGGTCTAAACTCGCCCCAACCAGATGGAGTGCACTCAGAACAACTAAGGTGATCCCTGTCAGCCACAACATAGTTCACTGATGGAATTCCAAGCCATATGCCGGACACTCTGTCTGAGAAGAACCGAGCAAACTCCTCAAACAACTCATTTGAAAAAGTCTTTTTCAGCTGCAGACAAGCTGGGTTTACCAGCCTGTCTACAGTCCGAACAAGCACAGTTGGTCAGCTCCTCCCAGCGGCAATCTCCCTGGACAGGAATTTTGCCTTCTTATGGTTGATTGCCCCCGGTACTCACAACAGTAAGCATGCAGGGCCAGTTTGTCCACCTCCAGCCAGGTCTTCTGCCAGCAGTGCTCTAACCTCTGACCCACAGCCTTCATTACCTTGAGCTCCTCATCAAACCAGGGGATCTCAAGTGAGAAGACCTGGGTAGTACACGGATTGGAGTGAGGGAGTTGAGCATGGCGGACATCACCTTATTATAGGCGGTAACTGCTACAGACACCCCCCACGCATGCACCACCCACACTAGATAGATCAGCCACCACCAGAAAACCCTTGGGGGTCATATCCCTCAAAGGGGCGGTAGCTTACCATCTCAGCAGGGGAAAGGCTCTCAAGGGGGCCCTGAATGAGAACGTGACCATGCAGTGGCCGGACCACACGATCCGATCAGTCTTGAGAGCATTTATCTCAAGCCGCAGTGAGAGGACCAGGTCCAAAATGTGGCTGCCCTGATGGGTCACAGAAGAAACCTCTTGCAAAAGGCCCAGCAATGACATTGTCTGGAGGGGGTTGTAACCAAGCCTGGATGTTTTGTTGTTGGCCCAAATGTTGAAATCCTCCAGGATTAAGCATCTGGGGGATTCCAGCATTTCACCGATGACAAAATAGGCCACCTCCTTCAAAAATTCCCCCGCCTCCCTGGGGTGGGGGCAGTAAACCAGAAGAATCCTGCAGCCTGCGCCCGGACCTCCATGAACAGCTACACATTCAAAGGAACCCATCCTTCCCACTGGGTGCATAGTGAAGCCCAGTTCAGATCTAAAGCAGATGGGCACACACCCACCCCTGCATTCCACTCTGGGGCAGTGCACTACAGAGTATCCAGAAGGGACGGTGGCCTCCAGAACTGGGCCTGCATCATCTCCCACCCAGGTCTCTGTGATGCAAATAAGACTGACAGTAGAAATCAAGTCCACTATAACCGCGGTCTTGTGTCTGATCAATCTAGAATTACACAGCATTGCCCTCAGGGATTTAGTGGACAGTGAAGCCCCTCTGACTACCTGCCCATGCGGTCTGCTGGGAACCTGGGTACAGGCACCAAACCTGTCTGGCCTCTCCCTTGGGCCTGACGAACCCCAGGGCATCTTCTGTACCGGAGCACCTGAATCCTGCCCCCCAGAGACATGCTGGAGGTGCCTTGCCATGCCCAATCAATGCCACCCCTCCTAATTTCGACCTCCTGGCAGTGACGAGCAGTCATGGTGGACACAGGGAGGTCAGTGAAGGGTCACAGATCGAGCACCTGAGACACCTTGTACACTCTCCTGGCCTGCCTCCCAGCCTCCATAGTTCCCCAAACACATCCTGATCAGTAGAAGTGATCCACAACACCAATCCTCACTATATTACACAAACACCCTCAAACACACACACTAATACAAATTTATCTAATCAGCCACACTAAACAGACACAAAATTACCTAAAAAATAAACACACAAGCACCCTTTAAAAATAAATGCAGAACAGCCAGGTATGTGGTAGCCTATTCAATTCCCAAGAGAGCAGCCTGCAGGACTTTAAAATTTGACCCTACAAGACAGAGTAAATAATACAACAGATAAATAAATAGATTTGCCCAAAAAAGTTTTTCCCCAAACTCAGGCTATACAGATTTCCAGGGCTCTCTCACAACCCAAAGTTTCTCCAATGAGCAGGAAGCCAAGTATCACCAATATAACCCTGAGGAGATGCAGTATCCCAAGGGCTCAGGGCCACTCTGACTTGCCCCGGCCGATAGAAACATGCAGAGTACCTCCTTTTTTCAAGATGCCACCAGCCAACAGACGATATTCCTCCAGAAATCAGCAGGTGCAACAGAAGAACTTCATCCTGCTAAATTCACCCAGCAACACAGTTCTACTGGCTCCACAAGCAGACTCCATGGCAGTCCAAATATTCCAGGGGAGACAAAGCCACAATGGATGGTACCTTCAACATCTGCATGCCACAGATGATGAAATCCAGCCAAGCAACAGTACCACAGTTCCCTCGGCCCCCTTGCAAGATGTCTAAGGGGCACCATGAATACTCCGGAACTCTGTCACCGGCCACTGGAAGGCTGCAGAAGATTAATCCAGCCAAGCAATGATGCTGTAGGACCCTTGGCCCTCTCGTCAGATGTTAAAAGAGGCACCAGAATCACTCTAGAGCCTCTGTCAGTGGCCTTCAATTTTGCTTGAAAGCTAGCAGTCAGTCTGCTGTCTGGGCACACCACTCCGGCACCCTCATGAAAAGTGAACAGCCAGGCAAACACTCCACAATGACCACCAGCAAAACTCCTTGTTTATTGCTGGCAGCAGGAGACAGCTCCACCTCGCACACAGCCACTGGGAAGAATCAGGTGCTTCAAAGTCCTGATGTCCTCTCGGGGAAACACGGGATACAGATAGAGGAAAAGGCCTGCAGGACACAAATTCCAAAACCAAAAATGCTGCCTCCTATCCTGGCTCACTCTGATGCCCTGCCTAGCACTATCAGCCCTAAGTAAAACCTTGCCGTAATGTTTTTTTGATACCGGGCCAAAACTACAGACCCAGGCACACACACACACCGAATTTGCTCTCCTAGGCAAAGATACTCCGATAGGAGAAGGAATGCAACTTAAATACTAGCAAAATAACAGGAGGAGGAAAATAAAATGACTTTAAGCTCTCAGTACATGAGCACTAGCAAGCAGCTGTCCAGCACGACCACCATCTTGCCCTCCAACTGCATACCTACATGAGTTGACCACGGAGAGGAATATCCTAGATTTGATATCTGAGGGGGGAGCAAGTGCAGGATGTTAGAGTGGAGGACACCTTGGCAGGGAGTGACCACAACACAGTATGGTTCTCTCTAGACATGGATACCGCACGCACTTGCAGTAAAATCAGGGTGTTAGATTTCAGGAGGGCTGACTTTGGAAGGAAGGCAAACATAGTGAAAAATCATGTTGTAACCATTAGGCAGGAGATGGATACAAAAGTGGGACATTGTAAAGAAGGGACTGATTGAGGCAACTAACTTGTGCACAAGGTGTGCTAGAAAGAATAAGAGAACCAGGAAACCCAGTTGGTGGACAAGGGAGGTTCAGGAGAGTGTAAAGGAGAAAAGGGCAGCCATCAGGAAATTTAAGAGAACAGGCAAGGAGGAGGATTGGGAGGAACACTCAAAGAGATCAAGGAAGGTGTCAATGCCTTGAAAGAGAGGAAACCAGCACATGGGATTAAGGAAAGAGAGAAAGACTTCTTTAGATATATTAGGGAAAAAAGGAAAACCAGGGAACAGATAGCCAAAATTAAAAAGGATGATGGGTGGGCACAGCAGCGGGCAGAACAAGCTGAGGTACTTCATGGGTATTTCTGCTCAGTTTTTATGAGCAAAGGAGATGGGCCTATCCAAGGGAGGAGGCAGGGAGGAGGGTGGGAGGGAACCTTAATAGATTGTGTAATCCTGGTGGAGAAGGTATGGGCTGGCCTAAACTCCTTATGAACAGATAAGGCACCGGGCCAGATAGGATACATCTGCAAGTGCTAAAAGAGTTGGCAGAGGTGCTGGCAGCATCATTGGCGGATGTGTCTAATACCTCCCTGCACACTGGTTATGTGCCATTGAACTGGAGGACAGCACATGTGGTGCCCATCCATAACAGCAGCTCATGGGATGACCCAGGGAACTACAGGCCAGTCAGACTCACACCCATAGTGTCTAAACTAATGGAGTCCATCATGAAGGAGAAGCTGGTGGCATTCATGCAGGAGAATGGTCTGCAGGATGAGCATCAGCATGGGTTCATCCAGGGGAAGTCATGCCAGACAAATCTGGTGGACTTGTTCGATTGGGTTACTAGAGCATTGGATGGGGGGAAAGCAGTTGATATCCTATACTTGAATTTCAGCAAAGCTTTTGATTCAGTCCCACATGGAAGGCTAGGGAGTAAACTGAGGACCATGGGGGTAGAAGAAAAATTGGCTAGATGGATAGAAAGTTGGCTGAACAATAGACAGCAGAGGGTGGTGGTGGTGGGGGAAGAGATCTCAAAGCTCCGCTCAGTCATCAGCGGGGTCCCACAGGGATCCATTCTGGGGCCTGTGCTCTTTAACATCTTCATTTCTGACATAACTGGGAGTTGAGAGTAAAATAAGCCTATTCGCAGATGACACCAAAATTGGTGTGATAGTGGATGAAGGGGAGGAGGAGAGGGTTCTGCAAAGGGATTTGGATACACTAGTGGACTGGTCAAGTACTTGGCAATTGGGTTTCAAAGCCAAGAAGTGCAAGGTCATGCACTTCAGTTCCAGGAACCCTAGTACAGCTACCACATTGGGGGCTAAAGGTCTCTGAAAAGAAAATTATCTAGGTGTGTTAGTAACAGGGAGGTTAAACCACTCTGAACAGTGCAGAACAGCAGCAGCCAAGGCCAACCAGATGTTGGGGTATATAGCCAGAGGGATCAGCTCCAGAAGTGAGGAAGTTATCCTGCGATTGTATAGATCACTGGTAAGGTCATACCTGGAGTATTGCTTGCAGTTCTTGTGCCCCTACTTAAAGAAAGACATCACGCTCATGGAGAGGGTCCAGAGAAGGGTGACCAAAATGATAAATGGGATGGGAGGGAAGCCCTAGGAGGACAGGTTGGGGGAGCTCAACATGTACATCCTGGAGGACAGAAGAGACAGGGGAGACATGATAGAGACCTTTAAATATCTAAAAGGCATAAATAAGGGTGACACAGACCACATGTTCAGGTTAAAAGGGGAAGGAGTCACTAGGAGATACAGCATGAAACTGGAGGGGGGTATATTCAAGAAGGAACTAAAGAGAAACTATTTCATGGAGAGGGGGTGGTGGAATGGAATAGGCTACCAGAAGAGCTGGTCTCTCCAAAGACAGTGAATGCCTTCAAAAGAGGATGGGATGGGATGGGATAGAGTCAGGGGTAAAATAAGCACATGGGGGGGCCCATCTTGGAAAGGAAGTGGAGGGGAGGGGGAGTGGAAGCTGTGGTATAAATCACATGCTGAACAATCAAGCAGACATGATAGACCGACAAGGCCTTTATCTGCTGGCATCTTTCGTATGTTTGTATGTTCACATGTGGAAGAGGCATTAAGAGTCCTTCAAGTCTCTAAAATGACTTTAAGGTCAGTCAAATCCCTGTATCCCATGCCTGGCAGAGGCCGTAGTAAAGGATCATTTAATCACCCTGCTGCCAGAGGTGGCCATCAAGCCTACCATCAGCCAGGCCAAGGCAAGGATGGTGGGGCCTTGCCAGCTCCCCTTTTCCCAGGAGTCCATTCCAAAGAATCCAAAGCCATCGACTCTGCCCCCATCAGCTCAGTATGACTTGTGTCAGACTTCCCCCACACCACTTCAGCCTCAGGAGGTGATGGTAGGGGTCGCTTCTCCCTTCATCTGACACAGTGGATGGATATTACCACAGACAAATAGGTCCTGGAGATAACTGCAATGGGCCATGCTATGGAGTTAATAGAAACACCACCAGAGCATCCTATGTCTCTTTTAACTTATCCCCCAGGACATCTGTCCCTGCTGAAAGAACAGGTACAAGATCTGCTAAAGGTGATAGGAAACAGTTTTTACACCTGTAGAAACCCTCCAGTTTTCCTTTTATTGGCTACCCAGTATTCTGATGTGTTTTTGACCTTTTCTGTTAAACTAGTCATCTAATTTTGTTGCCTTTCTAACCACCCTGAATCCCTCTCTCCTCAGTAGCTGCTTTCTCTTTTCATACTGCCTGAACATTCTAGGACATCACAAACTCCTTTCCAGACCATTCAGATGAATAGCACAGAATGGGCGTTATTGATGTCATAGAATGTCTTGGAAATATGAAAATCAAGAGCAGTAGCTGGTGAGGAGAATAAAACTCTTTGAAGATCTGAGGGCACCCCAAGGCTAGATTATTTATTTCACAAAAAATCATCAAAACATATCAGAATACATAACTGGCATGGAAAGGAAGATGGAACGGCAGTTAACTATGTAAAAATAATTTCCTGTCTCCTTTAACCACATATACCATAGAACCTGTATCTTCTCACCAGAATGGCACAGGGTTTACTGCAGATACTTCCTAGTCCCCAAATGGACAGGAGATCTCAGGTCTGTGTTAGATTTGAGAGACCAAAACTTCTACATAGAATGCAAGAAGTTTCAGATGGTATCCCTACAAATCTGAATCCCCATTGCAAAATGGGGATTGGATTTGCTCTCTGGATATGAAGGATGCATACCGTCATATAAAGATCAGACATCATCACAGACAATATCTGAGATTTGTCCTGGAAAGGGATCACTTACAGTTCAGAGTATTGCCCTTTAGCTTGTCTTCTACAACATAGATCTTTACCAAATGC
Source organism: Neoceratodus forsteri (assembly GCA_016271365.2). Taxonomy (NCBI): domain Eukaryota; kingdom Metazoa; phylum Chordata; order Ceratodontiformes; family Ceratodontidae; genus Neoceratodus; species Neoceratodus forsteri. Next base: position 1,704,871,642 of record CM057455.1, read on the forward strand.
ATGGCAGTGGTGACAGTAACACTTCGCAGGGAAGGTCTGTATGTCTTCCCATATCTGGATGACTGCCTACTGAAAGCTAATTCCAGGAATCAACTCTTGCACACACCGCCTCGAACAAGGCAATTGTTTGAATACCTGGGGGTTACAGTGAATGTGCCAAAGTCAATACTGATTCCTTGCCAAAGGCTGTAGTACATAGGTGCTGTCCTGGACACAGAACAGGGCTAAGCATTCACACCCCTGGACAGGGCAGACCATCTCATAGCTCAGGCACAGTTGGTATAAAGCAGTCATTAGATCCTAGCCAGAACTCTCCTGTGCCTCGTGGGACTTATGTCAGTGGCCACTGTGATGATGCCACTAGCCTGCTTACACTTGCAAATACCACAGTGGACACAGTGTTTAGTGGGACTGAATGACAGACAACATGGAACAGAAGGTGCTCGTCATATCCCATTTATGCAAAACACTGATATGGCAGCTGGACCACAGCAACCTCTTGAAGGGTGTTCCATTCCTAATCTCAACTCCAAATTAGGTTCTCACCTCAGATGCCTCAGAATCTGGGTGGGAGCACATCTGGGCCCTTGTCAAATCCAAGGTTCTTTGACCCATGTGGAAACCAGATTACACATAAATGTCCTGAAGATGAAATCTCTTATATACTGTAGCCTCCAGGCTTTTCAGGAGCATCTGAGTCTGGATCCTCTGCTAGTACACAAGGACAACATCAGTGTTATGCATTTCATAAACAAACAAGGGGAGGGGGGGACTCATTCCTATCCCCTGTGTCGGGAAGCAATGAGAGTGTGGTACTGGACACTGGAACATGGCATAGAGCTGTCAGTTGTGCATCTCCCAGGTGTCCAAAATGTCTTAGCAGACAAGCTAAGCTGGTCACAGTCCAAGATGCATGAATGGGAACTGCTGACCTCAGAAATGGACAACCTCTTTGCAAGGTGGGGTCATCTAGAGTTAGACCTTTTTGCATCCCTACACAATGCAAAACTGTTGTGTTTCTACTCACTCGTTTTAGGGTCTGGAATTTATTTGGGTGAGATGTACTGTCCCTCACTTGGAAAGGGAGGTTTCTGTACAAATTCCTTCCCATTCCATTAATACAGAGTATTATTGAACCTGCAGATGGAGGGTGCAACCCTCATCCTTACTGCACTTCTTTAGCCTGCCAAATATAGTATCCACTGCTCCAGCAATTGGCAGTGGAGCCTCCAGTAGCCTTGCCTCTATGCAGAGGCCTTTTGTCACAGAACAAGGGGGTCTCTGGTCCATCCAGACCTGAAGTGTCTGCATCTGCATGCTTGGATCCTGAAAACATAGCCTTTGCACTTTGGGGTATCACCTAAAGTAACTGATGTGCTGGTTGTGACCAGGAAGTCTTCCATCAGACACAGATATTCTTTGAAGCGGAAGAAATCCACCTTGTGAGCCACTTCCAGACATTTAGACCCATTCAGTTGTCTGTTTGGTAAATGTGGTGTTGAAATATGTGCTGTCGCTGTCAGACTCTTGTCTGCAGTATTCCACACTGGATGTGCATCTGGTAGCCATATCAGCTTTCCATACCCATATTCATGGGCATACAGTAGCTCAATTGGAAGTCTCCCACACATTCTTGAGAGGTATTCTGCACATGAAACCTCCCATTCACAATTTGGTTCTGCCTTGGCACCTGAAATATGTGCTTGAAAAACTTCCTTTGGGTTCTTTTGAACCTGCTGCGAGTTGTGGTTTACACTTTCTGTCACAGAAAAGTGTTTTTTTTTAAGTTGCAATCCCTTCAGCTCAAAGGATTTCAGAGCACAGGCTGTAATGTGTGAGCCTCCTTACCTGATTTTCCATGAAGACAGAGTGTCTTTACATGCTAATCATAAGTTTTTGCTAAAGGCGGTGTCTGAGTTTACACTAAATCAAACAATCCACCTTCCAGCTTATTATCCTGAACATGCCAATCAGGGTGAGGGACTGTTCCAAACTTTAGCGATACATAGAATCCTAAGATAATATATTGCTCACACCAAGGATTGCAGAAAGTCCTCTCAGCTATTTGTTTCTTTTGCCACTGGGAAACAGGACACCCCTGTTTCTAAACAGTGCTTATCCAAATGGCTAGCACATTGTATTATATTCTGGTAAAGGAAGTACAGTGAGGAAATTCCTGGTATGGTTCGTGGCCATTGCAACAGGGACATGGCCACCTCTATTGCTTGTTTCAGAAATGTCTCTGCAGTTGACATCTGTGGTGCAGCCACTTGGAGCACTGTCCACACCTTTAATAAACATTACAGTCTGGACACTGTTTCTTGTATATGAGCAAGCTTCAGCCTTGCTGTCCTACAGGGCCTGCTGTCCCGAACAGACTGCACCAATGTCCCAGTTAGCTTTTGGGACTGCTTGGGACTCGTTCCAAAAGTGTGGCCTAAAGAAAGAGATATCCTTAAAGAAGATAGAACAGTTACGTACTTATTGTAACAGTAGATGTTCAACAGAATCTCTTCCTTTAGGCCATTCTGGCCCTCCCTCCTTTCCCCTTTTTATCAGTTGTATGGGAACACATCACCCAATTCTGCCTTGGAAATTTCCATGGCTACTATTTACAGTGCCTTCGTTTGCCTAATATTAGAGGCGCGTGTGTAATTTCCTGGTTCCTCAAGAAGACAGTCCTCCAAGCTCCAGTGGGGGACCTGAGGAGAGATAGGGCTGCCCATGTTTATGTAGACACAGATGCATGGCATCATCATGGGCCACCTTCAGCTAGTAAAAGTGCCTGTGTCTTCCTAGTGCTGACACAGGTATAGTTAAAAATGTGTGGCCCAAGGGAGGAGATTCTCTCAAAGTTCTACTGTTACGGTAAGTACATAACTGTTCTTTTCTACAGTACTCATGATGGCTCACAGACATTTAGACATGGCCGGCCGAGGTTTTGAGGTAAGGCCTGTGCCACTCCCCACCACTATTACCACAGTTGAGCTTAGATGACCACAGAAAGGGGTGGGTGTGGGGAGGAGGGTCTTGAGTGGCTGTGTCAGGTAGGGGTCAGATATCCATACAGGGTGGAACATTGGATCATCATGAATATTCATGATGGCTACAGACAACTGATTGTCGGGTGGGGAATAACTAGACCACCAGGAATATTCAAGATGGCTGTAGGACAGGTACGCATACTAATATGCCCCTAATAGGCAAGCAAATGGACCACTGTGCCGTGCATGCCCAATGGGCTCATTAGCATGCTAGGGTTGAATATGGTCCACATGAGCTCTGGTATTATCTCATTTGCACTGTGTTATCTTCATTGGGCTCCTGTCACCCATATTCAATCTGGAGCTGTATCACAGACGTTCACAGTCACTGTTTCCTGCACGGACATGGTCACATATTCAGACAGCACGCTCCACTTGGAGTATGCTAATTGTCTGAACATTGCCCCCAAACTGGCCATGCACTAACTGCCACACAGCACTCCTCTCAGCACACCATATAGGGCTGGCTCTGAATATGACAGCCTATGCCCCTTAGCATGGTGGAACTCAAACTCCCCCAGACAATGGCTACTAGAGGTAAGAAAGGTCTGCCAGAAGCCCTGAGACAGGTTTGTTCTAACTTGTAACAGCATACAAGCACACATGTTCCATATTGACAAAAGCTTGTTTCAGACTGTTTCGAGACTGGCAAATTTTCTTGGTTTGATAATGCATGGATATAATAATATTAGAGTGGACATCACTAAGCAAATGCATGGTGCTTCTTTGGAAATTGATTAAATGTACATGTCATATGGACTTTTTCAAATCTAAAGGCCTCGGTACCCTGTGAATATAGTGAGTCTTCTTGAGCGAGTTAATTGGGGTGACGTCAAATTAGCAAAGGTAAAATCAGCTATGTGCTATTAATAGCACAGTGTAATTCAACACTTACTTTATGTGTTTATTTTAAAGAGTATGTAAGGGTTTGTTTGCCTTCGTATTTGAGCTGGCCATCTGGTGTACTGGTTACAGTCATTGCCTTTATGTTGGGCGACCCAGGTTTGGGACTGGCTGTGGGGATACCTTTTTTTTTTTTAATTTTTGTTGTTTTGTGTCCCGATTTTGACATCCCATTCCCCTGCCCTCCCAACTTTGTTCCCCCTTGCCTGTGGGTTTGCCGTCCCAATGTTCTCCCCCTGCCGACTGCTGTCCCCTGACGTAGCCCCCCTCCTGAGTTTTCCACTCTCCTCCAGTATCACCCCTCCTGGAGTTGATTGTATTAAATTGGGGGTGGGGCATAGCCCCTACATAAAAAGTAAGTTGATATTGTTCCTTATTGTCAAAATCTGCACTGGCAGCTGTTTCTGAGAGGTACTGTAGTGCACATCTCCATTTCACTTTTCAGCAATGTGCAGTTGCTGTTTTGGTTGGCGCCATTATGAAGGTGTTATTATGACATGGAACCAGAGACCTCTATATTACATTTTAACCAGACACTTAAAATCAGACCAAACTACTTTTTGTATTGGCCTCTAGAGTTGGATTGAATTAGTTGGATAAGCCCCTGGTCTAACTCCTATACACACTCTTCCTTCCTTTCCCCCACTTTCCTAGTTTTATTCTATTCCTTCTTTACCAGCCACCCTCCTCCCATGGTTAACTTGCCTATCATTGTTTCTGTCCACCCCCCTTTTTATCTCATGGGACCTTCTCTTTTCTGATTAGACTGTGTTATTTTTATCACCACTGTGATTTTTAAATGAGTTTTCACTGGATCACTTCATAAATAAATTTGTTCATATTGTAGTCATAGTGTTGTACTTTTTGTTCACCATGTTGTGTAATATCGTAGATACTCCTGTACTTTCCTTCTTTTAGACCCCTTCTATTAACAATCTCAATAAATCTGAATATCTGTTAGTCTTTAAATAAGCGCAGGTTCTTGCTGCTAGGCTGTATACTTAATAATATAAATTTGCAAGGGTTTTTATGGTTGACGTGTATTCTATTGAATCTGCCCTCGGAAAAGCTGTACAGTGCAGCAAAATATATAGGAGTCATTCCATGCTTCCATTGTTTGTGCTGCATCCTTACTTCCAATAAAGAAGTTTTCCTTGAATTACCTAAAATTTACCCCTTGAAAATCTTTAGAGCACAGTGAAACATATGTCAGCCCTTGCATGCCACCAGTGTTTGTGTTGCATCCTTATTTCTGACAAAGAAGTATTGCTTGGATTTACCTATGTGATATTTCTGAATTGTTTGAGTTCAGCTGTAAGGTGCTATTGAAGCATTATTCCATACGCAGAATCACAAAAGTTATGTATACCCCAGACAATATTTTGCTACTGTAAATTGAGAGAAGGCCGTGCTCTCTGATGCAGGTAGGGTGCAGATCAGAGGCAGCTAACTCCAAGTTCAAACAAAGAATGTGACCACAATGTATGTACTTCAACAGTGAATTTGAGTCCATACAAAATAAAAATGAAATGTAAAAGTGCATTTTCAAAGCAAACTTGATATTTTATTCCAGACACAAATTAGAAACCAACAAATAGATCCCAGACCACAAATCAGGTGCCCTGGTGCTTCGCCAAGTAAAGTTTCATCTGGAGACAGGTACAGTACTTGCTGCACAGAAAGTCTCATATAACCTGGTTAAAACAATGGTTTTACACTGATGTTAAAAGCAATCATGTCAATTAGCTATGAAGTCAGTGTTGCCTAAATGGCAAGTTAACCCAAGTAGTGGGACTCGCACTACAGCACCTAAGTGCACAATTACATGCTCATTTATTGAAAAGAAAAGAACCGGGTTGGCTGGGGGAAAACAGAGCATGCAAAAAAAAAAAAAAGAAAGAGGACAGTTAACTTGCTGTGTTTAGCCTAGACAAAATATATAATACATGTTAGGCTAATACGTAACCAGTAAGTATAAAATGGCTTCAAGTCCAAGTTAGTATTTAAGCCTTTCAGTTGTAAACTATTGAGGGAGAAAATCCAGAAGCTGTCTCTTTCTAAGAGCTGATTAAGCCTGTTGCCACACTGTCTGTCTATTATCAGGAGCTTGATGTTTGGACCCCTACTGAAAGTTACTCTTGGTTTAGTCCTGAGATTTTCTACTAGTACTGAGTCCCCATAAGAAGTGGCCAATATTTTATTACATTGCCAGTCTTTCAAGACACTTGATTAAACTCAGTGGCAAAGCAAACTGGTGGATTCAGTTCTGTTGGACACTTCCTGGATTTGAATAAGGATGACCTCTCCTGAGACACAGCTCTAGGGTATGCTGTGTCAAGTACCTTGTTATATTATCCCCATGATAAAAAAATCTTTCCTTGAGCACACTAGCCAGCTGTTCAGAATCAGATAGAGTTGTGTGGTTATGCCTAAGGCGTATAAAGTGGCCATAAGGAATGGAATCCTTCAAGGTTTTGGGGTGGCAACTGATGGCTAACAGTAGGTTATTTGTGGATGTAGGGGTCCTGTACCCTTTGGAAATCACATGGCTGTCTGAAACCACTGAAAAGGTGATAGCCAGAAAATTGATACTCACCAAATCAATGTTGGATGTAAATTTCAAGTTCAAATGATTTGTGTTTAACAAATCAATACAATTAACTGCCTTCATTTCAGTACCCTTCCATACACAAATAACATCATCAATAAAGTGACATCACTTGACAATATTGGCTGTGTAAAGGTTAGCACTCCTGTTGAAAAGCACATCATTTTCCACAGTCCTAGAATCAAATTTGCAAATGAAGGGGCCATGGCCACCCCATTGCTGTTGCACAACACTGACGCAAAAAATCCCCATCAAATTCAAAGGAATTATGCTTTAGCACATACGTCAAACCTTCAACAATCAAACTGATTTACATGCTCTAATACCTTCAGCGTGCGTTTAGTGGATGTGTGCAATGATTCTATAGCTATGCCTAACCATAAAAAATCAGGTTGCCAGATGCAATTATTAAACTTTTCTAGGACATGCTGTACATGGTGTCACAGAGGTGGAACTCTAGACAGATCACACTCCTCTGCAATAAAAAATCTAAAAACTAGCTGAGGTTATCTGTCAAGGATCCCAGCCCCAACACAATGGGATGCCCAGGTGGATTTTTTTTGATTTTTATGAATTTTTGGCAGTATGTGTAAGGTGGGAGTGAGGCCATCAGATGTTAAACCCTCTATCGTTAATTTCACTTACTGTATGTTCATTCTCTAATAGCCCAAGCAATTTTTTCTTAAATATAGGTGGTGGGTCAAATGGCACTTTCTGATAATTGATCTCATTGCTTAAAAGTTCTAATACCTTGCTCTTATTAAACTCACTTGTCATGATAGTGATATTCCCACCCTTGCCAGAGGGTTTGAATACAACATTAAGAAGATCTTGCAAATCTTTTAGCACACATAACTCATCCTGAGTTAGAGTTCTACTGCACCCTTGCAGTTTTCCAGCTTTTTATTAACTTCTCTTTTAACTGTTTTGTTATTGTATGCTGTTATAGAATTAATCAGGGAAGGTAAAATATCTGACTTTGGCTACAATAATGCAGATCAGAATTTAGGAAAATTCTCATTAGCAGTATCATACTTTGTAAGACCTTGTCCATCAGAATATGCATTCTCAAATAGACATTGTAGTGCAAAATAATTTTGCCAGTCCTGAGTAGTCCAGTCCTTGATGTTCAGCTCTATCATTTGTGCATGCCGAGAAAAGTCCAAAACATCTGTATCAGCCTCTAGCAATGAACTTATATGCTGTTTGAGTCCAATGTCTCCCAAAGTCAAATCCAGAAGTTGCATCACATCCATATTAAGGTTTTGATTCACATTTATGGTAAACATTTCTTTTAGATGCATCTTTCTGAAAGATTTTTCCAAATTGAGGTTAATCCTGAATTTGTCTGGTGTAGTATTGAAGACAACTGAAAACTCTTGTTGAAGCAAGGCTAATTGTGGTTATGTGAGTGTGTGCTCTGTGAGATTAACGATCTGCCATTCCTTGTCTTCTGTGCTGCAGTTGTGTTTACTTTGTCTCCCACTTCCCCTCGTTCCTCTATGGGTCTTTCTTTTAAATTTTTTGAGGATTTTGTTTTTTTGTGTTGCCTTGGTACCTTGATCTTGGGAGGAGAAAAGGCACCTTTGGATATCCTCAGAGCCTCTATATCATCTGAATCACTTTCCTCTGATAAAGTAATAATGACTTGTGATGCCACAGAAGTAGTATGCTTAGCCGGATCCTATTTGGGTTTGATTACATGGGATCTTGGACTTGGATCAACCACAGGAGTCAAAACAGACTCTTTAGTTTCTTGATCAATTAAAAATGCATCTCTCTTTATAATCATTACAGTCTCTTTCTAGTTTAAATTTCTTGTGGAAAGTTATCTTCATACAACATGAGATTATTTCCATACATGGATTCTGATGAAACCAGCTGGGGTGTATAAGCATGGGACTTCAAGATTTTCAATTTTGGAAATCAGGGCAGCAATTTTGACTTCCTAGGTTGTGCAAAAATGGAACAAATTCACCAATTAACTTCTTGTTGCACCAATTTTATTGTGTACACTCTTTGGTGTAGTTGCTCCAAACAATACATTGGTAGAACAGCCCACTCCCTTAATCAGAGGATTCAAGAGCACATGAGGGACATTAACAGATTCGATCTTGATAGTCCATTTGCTGAGCATTTTTTATGGCACCACAATTGTGAGTCTCGGATTTAAAATTCATGGGCCGCAAGCAAGTCAAAACAGTGATGGGGGTGGCAACAGACTTAACTGGCTCTTGCAAAGACAGAGCTTCTGGATTTTCTCCTTGATAGTTTACAACTGAAAGGCTTAAATACTAACTAGGACTTGAAGCCATTTTTGCAGTACTTTATTTATAACTTCAAACAGTCCCAATCAAGTTTAGTAGAAATCCTCCTCCCACACACCCTTGTTTCAGTGGTCTCAATATAATTGTCATGTAATTCTTACTTGCAGTTATAATATTTGATTGAGTTCGCATATCACTCTATAGAAAAATGATTTTGAATTTCAGTCTTTTCTTTTCTCTTTACAAGTACTAACAGAGGTTCATGGAGTGCAGGATATCTTGTTGTATTTCCCAGAGGATGGTATGGAACATATCTGGGGCCAGCTCCCAACTCCACTTATTACCTTCCTTTCTCTCTCTGACTGGCTAGTCCTGCTTTATATTTCTATTTTATAATCACTGGTTACACATTAGCCCAACATGTATTTATACTTTATATTGTATATATTTTGGAGGGCTATATGTAGTGAGTTAACCTTCATTTACTTTTCTTTTTTGGATGAATGCATATTTTTTATTTTCATTATATGTATATAATTGTGCACTTAGGTGCTATTGTTTGAGTCCCACTACCTGGGTTAACTTGCCATTTTGGCAGCACTGGTTTCATAGCTGATATACATGATTACTTTCACCATCATTATGACTTCATTATTTTAACCAGGATATATGGGACTCTGTGCATCATGTACCTGCCCCGTGATAAAGCCTTACTTGGTGAAGCACCAGAGCACCTGATTTGTGATCCAGGATCTATTTGTTGGTTTTACATCTGTGTGTGGAATGAAATATCAAGTTTGCTTTCATAACATGCTTTGGAATTTTGGGCCCAATTTTAAAAAGGAAACCTTTAGAGCAAGATGCCTGTGCTAAGTGGCTATGATGCAAGTGGCACCTTGTGTCAAAGTTTGCAGCAATTCGGATTTTTTCGAATGAGGTTGCATTGAAATTGGGATGCCATGCACCAAAGCCACCCTGCATCACCCTTGAGGCAGAAGTGCCCTTGCGCCAGGTTGCAAGGGGGCTTGCACCATGGCGGTGCTGCACAATCTCCTTTTTTGTAGTTTATCTTTTTACTTGAGCAATAAAAGTAAGCATGCAATCAAGCATCAAACAGAGGCACACACCAAGCAAATAATTAAATAGAATAAAATGAATACAATCCAGGACAACAGCATAAAACATTCTAGGAAGTTATGGACCAAATGCAGATTGCACAATGATGTGTCATCCCAAAGGAGGAAACATTGTAAATTGCCGTAGTGGTGATGATCTGAAGCATAGAAGAGATCAACAAAGAAGAAAAAAAAGGAAGGAACAAGCCATCAAATAACCCCTTATGAGGTGAACTAAAACAATACAGCAATAAAATGTTGCATGTGCCATATATAATTTGAAAATACAACACAAAAAAAAACACACAGCAATATAAGTACTGACTTCTGCTTTTACTAGGAAAGAAAGTGCTGGAATCACATAGAGAGTAAACATGAGCAGCTCAATAAGCTGCTGGTGTTTTAGGGGAATTATAAGTAAGCATGGTGGTTTCTCATAAGAGTCTAATAGCCCAACAGCATGCAACCATTCAATTGGGAAGAGAACTGTGGAGGATTGACAAATGCATAATGTTAACCGTTTAGCAAGAACTCCCACTGCCATGACCCATTGCACTGCAGGAGAGTGTTTAGGAGCACTATCCAAACAGCAGCCCAACGAGAGGAGTGGAGCATTAATCTGAATATTGGAAACCATGACTTCTTCAAAAATCTTGATGATTTCTTGCCAAAATGGGTTAAGTGGGCACTCCCATAAGATATGAAAGAGATTGACTGCAGAATGCCCGCATCTCCAGCAATGGTCATGGTTCATCAGGCCGAGGTGCTTGAGAACTTGAAGTGTCCTATACCATTGGTAAATGGTTTGTAATGGATGAGATGGCTTCTGCAATCTCTGCAAGCATTGTGTCCTCTAGAACATACCTGGGACCATTGCAAATCTGTAATATTAATCCCCATTTCATTTTGCCATTGATATCTAGCTTTCAGTGAGATATCAGGCTGGGTGTCTCCTTAATGCTTGGTATATGCAGCTTGCTGTCTCTTTTTGCTTGTTCCCCCAATGAATGAGGGGTGGGAGGTGTATCCTATCAGGGTTCTGAGCCTTGTATTTGGACAACTCATGGATCACAGTTCTGATCTGAAGATACATCTAGAAATGAGCTTTGTGAAGCTGAAATTGAGACATCAGGGAGGCAGAGGAATCCAGTGTTTTAGTACCTGGCATGTAGAGGTCCTTGATGAACAGGATATCCTGCAACTCCCACATTTTCCATCTTATAGGGCAACACCCTATCTGTATGAGGGGGTTATCCCACAAAGAGATGCACTCTAATGGGGTAGGGTCCTCCGAAAGATCCTTGTGGACTTTGGCCCAGTATTTGGCAGAGATTTGCATAGTGGGGGATGGCCAGGATGATTTCATGTGAGAAGAATATAATGAGACAGCCAGCATCCATTGCCAAGAAGAGATGATTTGATATGGAGCCACAAGGGGTCAGATGGGCCAGGGGGGAAACAACATTTGGTCATCTGGGCTGTGATGAAGGCCATGTGGTACTTCTGAAAGCAAGGGAGATTCCACCCCTCTTTACTCCAGTGATTACAGAGTTTAGCCCTGCTAAAGTGAAGGGGCTTCCCATCCCACTGAAACTGGCCAACAATATTGTCGACTGTATAAAACCTCTTGGGGAAGGGATATGCAGAGGCATGTGGGATAAAATGTGGAGGAATTGGGGGGGGGTTATAATAAGCTTAATGACATTGATCCTTCCTGCCAGAGAGAGCCAAAGGGCTGTCCAGTGCTCAAGTTCTTTCCTCGAGGAGGAGGAGGATATCAGAAGGTCCAGATTAAGGGGTATTAGTTTAGCAAGGTTAGAGTGTAATTTGACTCATGGGTAGGTTATAAAGTTAGGTGTCCATTTTAGACCTGAGGAAATGAAGAAGTCAGCCTTGCACCTGAAGTTGAGAGGTAACATTTCAGTCTTTCTCTAATTTGCCATAAGCCCTGAGATCCTAGTAAAAGTACTAAGAAAGGAAGAACCTGAGAGACAGATTGCTCAGCCTCAAAGAGGCTAAGGAGTAAGTCGTTTGCATACATGAACATTTTATACACCCCTTGTCTGACATTAATTATCTGAATGTCAGTGTTACTGCAAATGGGGGTTCTACAGCCATTACAAAAAGTAAAGGGGAGAGGGGAATCCCTGTCTGGTGCATTTTTGTAGGGGAAAAAGGGAAGATTTGATAACATTTTTCAATACTAAAGCCATAGGCGAGGAGTATAATGGGGAAACCCAACTCCTAAACATTGGGCCTATTCCCATCTTGGACAAAGTTTCAAGAAGATAGCTCCATTCCATGGTGTTGAATACTTTTTCAAAATCCACTGCAAGAGTGGCAGACAGGGACAGACAGGCTTGGCGTCAGCACCCAGGCAACCCTGGCAATTGTCCGGGGCCCCGATACCAGAGGAAAGGGCCCAGGCTGGGCTAAAAAAAAAAGTTAACTTTGCTGCTGCTGGTACAAAATCAGTGCTGTTGACTCCGAAGAACCTGCTGATACTGCCGGGCCACCAGCACTGTGGGAAAAAAACTATCTACAATTTAAAATTCTTGGAGCCCGCCAGAAAAATCAATGCTACCAGCCCTGCTTGACCGGCAGGCCCCCAATCCAACTAAGAGTGTTTTGTGCAGCCACAGGGTGGGGTGTGGGTGCAGGCAACCAATGGCTGGAGACTAGTGTGGCAGAGGGGCTGGGCTGGACTGGGGGATGACTGAGCTGCTCCTCCTGTGCCAATTAACTGTTTGAGAAGGCGGGACTCTCGAGGCGGCACAGTATCATGGTGGAGTAGTGCATTATTTGGTCTGGGGCTGGTGACTCCCTCCGAGTAGAACGGACATCCGTCGAGCAAGTTGTCAGTCGATATCATGAGTCGAGGAGAGGCAGGCTACAGGCATCAAATCCATTATGTGTTGGGGCAGGTGGGGGGCTGGCCACTGGGGTGGGGGAGAGAGTTTTTGGCATGGCCAGGTTTGTCCATTGTGCATTGTTGGGTCGCACCATCGCGGGTCACCAGGGTCATCGCTATCGGCACGGCACTGAGAACAACAGTGCAGCGGATCCAGGGGACAGTGAGAGCAGCAGAGGACTTGAGGGAGCATGAGTGTGTGATCATCTGGAGCTGTGGCACAGTGGCAGCAGGTCAGTCTGGTCAGACAAAGACACAACAACTCAGCAAATTGCAATTCATATCTAATATAGTTGTTGGGGTTGATGGAGTCATGGAGTAGTGGTACAGATCCCCATATAGCCAAGTCAGAATGCAGCTGAGTATGTCAAATGTTACTGTGCATAAATAGGTTTTGTGCATGGTATCAATTAAGGTCTCTCACCCACAGAGGTATTGCATGGTAACAGTTGTTTGACAAAAGCACAGACCTCTTGAAACCTGGCCTTCTTGGTAGTCCAATGGCCATCTCCATTCCTTATTCTGTCTCTTGATTACAGTGAACCCAGTCCCTAAACCTGTTTTCCTTCAGATTTGTCACACCAAACCCTCACCTATCTTCGTCTGTCACAAACTCCCATGGTGTGGGCACTGCATTCCAACAACACCCCTAACCAGTGCCCGGATCTGTTCAGAGGAGTCAAGAGGTATTGGAATGGAAATGTCTGCACCTGCTTAAGCAAGAGTCTCCATACTTTGTGATAGCTCTGCATGCCATTTGCATTGCTACTCCTTCACCCTTCATGGTGGTACATTGGCCAAACTGCTTTACAAATGTGCTTAGAGGTGCATAACTCTTTGGGCATAGCTCAGGGGGTGACAGGCAAGGGACTGGTGCTGAACTGCTGTGCAAGCTGAACCCGTCTCTTACAACTAAGAATTAGCTGATATGAGTTATAACTTATCCCTGTTTTTCACTGTTATACAGGATAAAATAGAAATACTGTAGTAAAGTAAACCTGAAAGTAAACTATCAGAAAAGACCATTCCTTGAAATAGCTGAGCTGACTGTGTTGTGTCGGTATTTTTGGGGGTGGGGGATTACATGTGTAACCAAACGAAAATTGTTTGAGAAACTTTTAGAAAAAGGGGAAAGTTCAGACCTTTCACTTAGGCCTGGTGGATTAGTACGCTCTGAGTTTGAAAAGATCCGTAATGGTTTATGGAATGAAAGTTTACCATCCAAAATCTTTTCCATTCCCTTCAGGGCCCAATTTTGGTTTTTCTATATTCCTTGGAAGGAAAACGTATGTCTCCCTGGATTCTGTCTGATATGGTTAGCCCGGGAAGTGTCTTTGTTAAATGCATCAACAAATCTGTGACTTTTCAGGCTAGAGAGGTAGATAGAGAGTACCAAATGCGGGATTTCATTAATTGTGACAGGCAGCAAGTGGTTATCTATGTGGTGAAATGCAACGATTCTGACTTGTTAATTTTTAATGTATAAAAGGCAAGCAGGGTGTCATGGCATTAGTTCACAATCACATCATAAAATCCAGTCCTGAACTACTGATAGTGACAGTGTAACAGAATCCACTGCAGGGGTTGGGAACCATCATTTGGGCAGGCCGGGCAAGCCACTTTGACTGTTTGGGGGGGGGGCAGATGGCAGTACTAATGTCATTGCTGATTAGCACGTTCTGTAAATTGGTGGGACAACTTGGATAATTCAGTTCAAGTAAGTAAAACTGTGAGTGCCAGTGAGCCACTGCTGAATTGCTCTGAAGGAAGCCTAAAGTTGTGGGTTGCAGTCCAAGCGTGAGACAGTGCTGTGGGTTCGGAGGATGGGCTGCATGTATCTCTTTGCCAAGTGCTGGGGTTGGGTCTGGGCCTGGGTTGATTGTAGTTGAATTTTTTTTTTCACATGGATGGACAGGTCTGAGGGGTCCACTGGAGGTGTATGGCCCAGGGCCCACAAAAACCTGGAGCCGGCCCTGGGGACAGGGCTGACTGAGAGTAATTTATGATAATAGGGACCAATAACAATTGGAACTCAGACAACCTTTTATGAACCCAACCTGAGATAGAGGTATCAAATCAAGCAAAACAGTCTCCAGCCTACTCACAAGGATTTTTGCCAAGATTTTAGCATCTGTATTTATAAGGGAACTAGAGCGGTAGCTACCTAGTAGAAAAGAGTCTTTGTCCCTTTTAGAAAGCACCATTATGACAGCTTCTTTCATGGACTGATGCAGAATACCATGGGAAAAAGTGGTTTGAAAAACTTGCTGTAAGTAAGGCATGCTGTCCTGACCCAGGTCTTGACAGAAATCGACTGGGAAGGCATCGGGTCCTGGGGCCTTGTGAGGGTTCATGGTCCTTATAGAGCTTAATATTTCAGCCTGTGTAATTGGAGCTTGCAGCATGAGGGCTTGTTGTGGTATTATTATGGGAACAGACAGGTTGTTCAGAAAGGATCTGATATCCTCACCTTTCTGGGGGTTAGAAGAAGCATATAAGGACTGATATAATTGTTGCATTATTTTGTTTATTCCTTTTGTGGTGTTGTCCAGCTGGCCCCTATGGTCAAGGGGGCTTCTTATTATTCTGATAGCTTTCCTACATTTCAGCTGGTAGGCAAGTAGTTTGCTGGATTTCTCGCCACCTTCCCAGAATGAATATTGGAGCTGCCTAAGGGCAAGGTCTGCTTTCCTGCAAAGGTGGTCATAGAGTCGGGTGTCAGCACTAACTAGATGTGCTATCAAAGGGGCAGGGGGCTGGGGAAAGGCCTCCTAAAATTTCTTCTCTAACTCTTTAACCTCTGATTCAAGCCGGAGTTGTTCAGCATCCCTAGTTCACTATCTGTGGACAGCAAATGTCATGATACAGGCCCTCATGGATGCCTTAAAGACTTCCCATAATGAGTGATTCACAATGTCCCCATATCATTGAGAGCCCAATATTGACAGGCTTCTTCCCTAAGCCAAGGTATGAATGAGGGGTCCTCCAACAAGAGGGGGTCCAGCTTCCAAGATCTAGACCTCTCTATTGGTGGCTCCAAATCAACCCAATTTCTAAAGGAGCATGGTCCGTTATTACAATTGGGTGAATGGTGGCCCCAACAATGTGTGAGGTGAGAGACTAAGCTATTAGCCACAGATCTATCCTGCTGGCTGTGCCAAGTGTTGCTGAAAAACAGGTATAGCCTTGTACCCTGGGGTGTTGAGCCCATGAAGCTAAGCATCAAACAGCTGGTGAGTCAACATCAGGCCCTCTAATGCAGTGCGGACTTTGTTGTGGGGCTTGGCCTTTCTAGCACTTCTGTCCTCAGCAGCTTTGAGCTTTACATTGAAATCCCCCCTAACAATATAGACATTTGTGATGAATTGAGGTCCAAACTATTCTGATATAACTGATGAAAAAAGGCCGGGTCATCACAATTCGGGGCATAAATATTAATTAATATTAATGGGCCCTGCGAGGTATCCACTATCCCCAAAACCCAGCTTCCCTCTTTATAGCTCTTTATTTGTGTGGGGGTCCAGCCCAGGGGTTTATTTATAAGTACAGACACCCCTCTTTTCTTTGAAGGGGCAACACTATGCACTTCTGTGCCTACCCAGTCACAACAGAGTTTAGTCACCTCCAGCTTGTTTAGTTTGGTCTCTTGCAAGAATACCATATGAGGCTTGAGTTTCTTGAGTTCATACCAGGCCTTTTTTCTCTTGACTGGTGAGTTCAACTCCCTAACATTCCAACTATTACAACATAGCTCCATGATTAACAATATTTGGAGACAGTAGGTGGGTGCTTCATACCTTGCAGTATCCACTGAACGTACTCCCAACACAAAGATTATTTCCCCCTCACGCTACAATGAAGTAGGAACCAGCAAACATAAGCACACAGAAGCCATTATACAGAGCAGTAGCAGTACTTGAAGAGAATAACATCCACCCAAAACATATACAAAACCCTTTCCCTCCACCATTTCACCGAATGACAAAAGGATTGTGTATGACACCAGAGTACATGACTCCAAGGTATCCACAATCTGCCTCAGGTAATGGCTCCCATGTCTAGTCATACAGTGTGACCACCCCTGGCATTGAAATCTGCTGTCAATCAAAGTGGCAGAAAGCACCCAGATAGCATGCTTGTCCATCCGACTCCCCTTTAGTAATCCAACGAGAAACTCCATGGGGGAGCAACAAACATAAGCTAGAGCCCCCAGTCCCTGAACCCCACCAGAAGCTTACAGATCGATGGCAATTACCTCATCTTGAGGGGTGATGAGACATCCGGCCTCTGGCACCCATTCTGACCTGAGAGGTCTCTAGTGTCTGAAGTGAAAGAAACAGGCAAGCCCTGGGGAGGATACTCTGGGGAGACCTACAGCCAGGACATAGTAAACAGCAGAAAGAGAAGTAGAAGTACGTCCCACAGAGCAACCGCTTAAACTTCGACGAAGCCTGTAGCAGACAGAGGTTCTGAAAGTCACTTTATATTCCAAAGGATTCAGAGGACGAGGCCAAATAAGGCCTGCAAGGGGGGGTCAGGGCTAACCTGCAAACAACACAGCAGGTGAATCAAAACATCCTGGATCTTCCCCCTCTCCCTCCCTCTTGCTGGCATACAGGTAGTAGCCTTAACATTTAGATAAAACCACAGTAAGCATTAGGTTTATATAACACTTAAAAACATTCATATTTCTATTTATAATTATTTCTTCCTTTTTTTTTTAG
Organism: Neoceratodus forsteri; assembly: GCA_016271365.2. Classification (NCBI taxonomy): domain Eukaryota; kingdom Metazoa; phylum Chordata; order Ceratodontiformes; family Ceratodontidae; genus Neoceratodus; species Neoceratodus forsteri. Next base: position 1,704,889,214 of record CM057455.1, read on the forward strand.
TTTGCTTAAACCCTGGTGCCTCAGTAAATTTGACCCATGTTATCTACAGCAATTTGGGAGCAGCACCATTTTTATAAGGGGATGAATGCTAAATATTGCGAAGGCTGCATTAAGGTATAGCGTAAAGGGACTGTATCAGGGACACACATAAGAAAACCCAACTCATCTACAACTTACATTCCACTGCAGCCCATACTTTAGACATGCCTAAAAGGTTCAGTACTAAATATCAATGTCCCATGCAATACCAGGGCACAGCATATACGGTAGGCAATGTCTGAAGGTAACACCAGGGTGAAAGGAACAGAATGTATGCAACCCAGTGGTTTACATGCTTAGTATGGCAACATTGAATTCTTCACCTTGGGCTGAGTGGTAGGGATGGCCCAATCCTTGAATCGTGAAGACGCCATCTGTTCCCTTTGAGTTGCACTGGAGCTGAGCCAGAGGATGAGAAGAAGTCTTTGCTGTGGCTCCAACTATGGGATCTGAACTGTGGAGACTGGTCCTTTTGTCTCCCTCACCTCAATTTCCTCTGCTTGTTCCTTCTATGATGTTTGGGGGGGTGGGAGCCATGGATCTTCATCTGTCAGAGGTAAAAGTAATGGAAGGCCCATAAGCTTAACAGACAGAAAGATGGGCCATTGCAAGGTGGTGAGATGTCCATCCCTAGTGAGGCTAATCAGGCCCGTGCCCTCCTCAGGGGGCAGTCTGCATTTACCCCAATCAAACTGTAGAGCTTGCTTGGCTAAAAAGGATTCAGCAGCTTCAGGTGGGTCACATGAGCAAGAGGCCCCATTACAGTTAATCCTGCAGATGGCTGGATAGCACAGGGTAAATTGAAGGCTTAGATCTGTGCAGACTCTGCAGGTCATGGTGAAGGGCCATCTCTTCTCCGATAGGGCCTGGGGGAAGTCAGCAAATATTTGTATTTGGTGGCCTTGCCAGATCAGTTCCTTCTTTTCTCAGGCTGCCTGCATGATGTTCTCCCTTACGGGGAAGCACAGGAATTCTAGAAGCCCCACTGTGGTCACAAAGGGCTCAGTTTAGACCAGTGAGGAGCTGTTCCAAGGGCCCTGCATCACATCTGGGCAGTGAGGCAACTTGGAGGGACCTGCAAGGAGGGGAATGAGGGCAGAAGGAGCATGGGGTGCCCCTGGGGGTGAGGAGGGCATGGTGGCAATGTCAGGGTGCTAAAGTGATACCTGGCAGGGGTGCCATGTGCAAATGCAGAGAGTCGATTGACCCGGGTAGAGGGGGATTTGCAGGGACAGACTGTGACCTGGCCACAGGTGGACATAACCTTGGCACCTGCCCCACAGGTTCCACAGTCCCCAACACAGTAGGTGGGCAGCAGCCTGTCCCCATGCAGGGGGCTGAATACCAGGGGACTATTGTGGTGCCCAGGGAATACTCCCCTCCTCCACTTGCAGCCCGCAATCTGCAGCCACTACTGCCTGCCTACACTGACATTGCTGCTATGACCCCGTTGCCTCCTAGGGCACCCCTCCATGCTCCCTATGCCCCGGCCCCCTCCTTGCTGGCATAGTTACCCCCTCCCCACCTTTGCAACCCCTCTAAGATTGTGCCTGGAGGGGTTGATGGATCTGTCTGACATATCACGCAGGTGTGCAAATGTTTGACACCAACCCTACAGCTGCACCAACTCTCAGGTCTTTGGTGCAGGGATTCCCTGTTTTATAAAATAGGGTGAAGGGTCCCTAACACACCCAGAGTTTGCCGCAACCATAGATCAGTGCAAACTGTGTCACTCTAAGGGTCAACTGGAAATCAAGCCCTTTGTCTTTATTTTGTATGGACTCAAATTGCCTGTTGGAGTGCAGACCCAGTTGTCAAGTATTTTGGTACTATTACCTACATTAGTATCCCTATCGACAAAGATAAAATTATGGGGACCCTAGCTAGGTTTTAGCTACAGTACTCTACATCAGTATGTGTCACAGTACTCTAACACTTTTAGATGTACTCCTCTGGCTACACAATCTGACCTGACTCTAGTAGGTGTGAAAATGCTCTGCGAAGTTTCTAACATGTGCCTAGTGGGCATAAAATGAAATGAATGCTGTTTTGATCTAGATTAAAATGAGCAGTGTCTCCTATGGACCTGAAGATCCTTCCTGTTGGATATCATTCTCCAGCTTTGTAGCCATCTCACACTGCCTTCTTAAGTAAATATTACATGGACCTGTATGATTAAAATACTGGACTGCTAGAGCATTACTGAGTGCTCACTGCTAGCTGTCCTTCGACCACCTTCCCCCATAATGGCACCAATATTCCCACTTACTGTCCACTCCTGGGTTGAAGTCCTGCTAGCTTCCTAAGACCTTGGTAGCAGCAACTCTGTGTTTTTTCTTGATCAGTAGTCAAAAAGTTTTTGACTTATTTGGTCAAATAATATAACCTTCTTCAAACAAACATATTATTAGATGAGCTCAAACTATACGCAAAATGTAGTTATATAAACAGTTTGATTAATCCATCTTGGATTTCTTCACAAAGGACATGTACTGAAATAATTTTGCTTTAATGTGATTTTCTTTGAGACTATAGCAGTAGACTTTTAGTCATTAGGAAAGGTCCAGTCCAATGCTTTTGTTATGACTAAAACTGCATTACTAGTATTACAAACTCATTTTCATCCCACTGTCCAACGAAGCACCGTATTACAACTCATGAATGTACGGCTAAAGAGCATCTGGTTGTAATTTTTAACATTAGTCAAACAGGAATACTTTTTTCTTTTTGACTGAAAAAAGGCAAATAGCCTACCATTCTTTAAGCATTATTAGAACTAGATTGCTATGGGTTACACAAATTTAAAACTGTTACAAAACAGAAATAATGTAGTCATGTCTCTACGCTATAGAATCCCAATTGCTGACAAGTTTAACAGTTGTTTTGGCCCACACTGTTCATCTACCATATGGAACCACTTCTGCACGCTCATTCATTATGTGAATAAGACGTGGAATGAGTTCTGTGTTGATTCTTGAGGAATCAGTAATCAAATAAAGATAGCACAGACTCCCTCTGAATTGTTAGAGTGAGATGACTCAGTCAGTGAATGTCATGCTTTGATGGTTCACGCTGAGGTCCATTCATTAGCTGTCTTTTCATTAACACAGATTATAGGGATACAGTGACCTCTTTTTCTAGTTCGATGCAAGTAAATATGAGGAGCACACTCAGCAAAACTGAAAGGCTTGATGCCTAATTCACTTTAAAAGTCTAGAATTTAGTAGCACTCCTATGGCCTGGTTGATGGAAATGACTGGAGCACCAGGACTGACAGATACAAACTATTCAGAAGGGATAGGCCTGGCAATAATGAGAATGGGGTGACTCTTCATAGAGAGGGAGTCACCGCAGAGGGCATCAGGAGCAAATTGTGTCAAATAGTCCATCTGGCTTGAAATAGGGGTAAATGGGGTACAACAGTTACCCTGAAAGTATGCCACAGACCCTCAAACAACAAAAAGGAGCATGACGCCTAGCTGTTAAAGGAAATTATCAGATTAGCCAAATTGGATGCAATGGTAATACTGGGGAACTTCAATCTCCAAGGCATAGATTGGCATCAAGACAGGGATAACAGCATAGCTGAGATAGAGTTGCTGTCCACATTCAGGGATTGCTTATTAAAGCATCATACCCCAAAGGGGAAAATTGTCCTCAGCCATGGGAATGGGGTCATGTCCAGTGTTGTCATAAAGGAACCAATGGGAGAAATAACCAGAACTGTGTTGCCTTCCCACTGGTGACAGGGACGACCAGCCATAATTCAGCCATCAGGACACAGGACTTCAGAAAGACAGACTTTCTATGATACTGCAACATTCTTAACAAGTCAAAGCATACAAACAGCAATTGCTGAGTCTAAATAAACCCAGCATGTTGTCTCCATCATCAACTAATTTCTACAATTTTAGAGTACAGTGATAGCTAGAGATGCATCCCAGTACACACACACACACACACACACACATATATATATATATATATATATATATATATGTGTGTGTGTATATATATATATATATATATATATATATATATATATATATATACACACACACACACAGACATATATACATACACAGAATGTGGGTCTGGAATAGTGAAAATATCACTGATATCTCATGGGCCACTAGTAAGATATTAGGATATCTTCATGTTCTTATGTCACAATGGTTGGCACTCATTTAGAAAGCTCAGACTTAGTAGCAGTACTAATCGTATTCAAATGCAAATAACTTTAAAATAAAAAATTATAGCATGGTACAGCGAGCATAAAAGTTGTTCAGCAGAAAATATCTACAAAATGAGTGGTGTTTCATTCATAGCTACCTTTTTTTTATAATATGCAAAAAACAGCAGAAAATTCTATTTGCTTTTCACTTTTCCAATAAATAGTATATTTGAATAACTTTAAAACAAAAAATGATAGCATGGTACTGTGAGCACAAAATTTGGTCAGCACAAAAGAAAAAAAAATAAGTGGTGTTTCATTTACAGATGCCTTTTAATTTGTTTTTATGTCTGCTTGCATGCATGTGCAAGAAACACAGTGCCATCATCTGAGTTTTGGAGGTGTGTCACCCTGTCTTCCAATTCAGTGTGTTTGCAAGGCGTGGTCACAGTTCGCCAATGAATGCTGCAGCTGTCTATGACAGCAGTTGAAAATACAGTGCCGTACAGTTCAAAGGAGCTACCCTTCAGTAAGCAGCAATAGATATCACGTGCTCATGCACTCACACACACACACACACACACACATATATATATATTGCGTGCTCATGCATCCCCCCACGCACACACTGTATGGCAGATGGGGTGCCCAATCCCGTTGGCTCTGCTGCTCCCCAAGAGAGTTCCAGGTGCCAGACTGAGGCCCACCCCAGTGTGGCAACAGTCTGTATGGCCAATGGGGTGCCCAATCCCCCATCGACTCCACTGTTCCCCCCAAGAGACTACCGGATGCCATGCTGGGAGCCCACCCCAGCCTGGCAATAGTCCATATGGCCAACGGGGGTGCCCAATCCCTTGTTGGCTCCACTTCCCCCCCAAACAGCCTTCCAGCTGCCACGCTGGGAGCCAACCCCAGTGTGGCACAAGTCCCGCGTCGTCTAAGGGAAAAAAACCTGAAAGAAAAAACCTTCCCCGCTGCCCTCTCCCCACCGCTCCCACCCTCTGCACACCCTGCCTCCCCACACCCACCCTCATCCCTTACTTACCTCCGGAGCCCAGCGTGATGATCTTCAGTGGACGGAAACATGTCTGCACTCTTCAAAGCCGACTGCAAACTGAAGAAATGTCGGTAAGTTGTATAATGGAACAAACAGGGTTTTTTCAACTTTGCTGCATTTCTCAGGCATTTGGGGGAATTTTTTCACCAAATTTTCAACATGGGTTTTTTGGGACCCCACCTCATGAATTCTGTCACTGCCATTTTGTTAATCAGGCCCAAAGATGATTTGCGGTCAGCGCGGAACCACCTTTGGGACAGATTTATGAAACAACAGTGTCACAGTTCATGAGGTAGTCTAAACACTATGTTGGTGAGTGGCTCCATCGACTTATTTCTGAAACATCAAGCTGTGCTGTTCCTAAACACACTCGTAGGTTCGCGAATTTTCAATATGTTCACTCCAGATTTTCAACATTGCCATTTTACCACACTTCCTTATGAGCAGTACAGCTGTCATTTCTCACATCTCATCCAAAATGTGTTTCTGCGCATTTAGTGCACAATGGCGCAGTCGGTGTGTGAAATCAATGTTCAGGACAGATTAAGAAAATTGCAGTGACACTGTTCATGAGCAGAGGTGTTAAAATGGCTATGTTAAAAATTTGGTGAAAAAAGTCCATAAAATGACTGGGTTACGTGTGACCATTGTGCAGTTTCCACGTACCCTTGTAAGTTCATAGATTTCTAATATTTTCAGTCCAGATTTTCACCACAGGCATTTTTCCACACTTCCTTATGAACAGTACAGCTGTCATTTTTCACACCATGGTGGAAATGTGTTTTCACACTTCCAGGGCAGAAATGTGTGGTCGCTGTGGGAAATCACTGTTCGGGACAGATTAAGAAAATCACAGTGACACTGTTCATGAGTGGAGGTTCCAAAATCCCTGTGTTGACAATCTGCTGTAAAAAATCCCCAAACTAATTGCATTACGGGTGTGCGTTGTGCATTTTCTACGTATGCTCATGACTTCACCAGTTTTTTAATATTTTCACTGCAGATTTTCAACATTACCATTTTTTGTACCTCTCCATGAACAGTATAGCTGTCATTTTTCACATCCTGTTTGAAATGTGTTTTCGCACCTGTGGTGCCAAATAAGCGTAGTTGCTGTCGAAATCAGCTTTTAGGCTAACAGACTGATATTGCCACTGTTCATAAGGTGGGGGTCACAAAAAGCCCATGTTGAAAATTTGGAGTGAAAATGCTAGCGAACGTCTAAGGCATTAGGGTTTCCAACCATGACACCCCACCCTGTAGAGATTGACAGGCATCAGGGGTGTGTCTTGGGATTCTCGCCTGTAATGCTTATACCATTCCACACCTGCAGCCAGTGAGAGGCATTGAGGTGTGCCTTGGACTCTTGACCCCAAAGTTCACCCCATTCTCATATACTGCACCCATCTCATCATATTTCCTTATGGAATGGGTTGAGCATAAGGGCCAAAGACCCCAAGGCACACCGTGACACTTGTCAGTGTCTGCAGGGTAGGGTGTGATGAAATGGCATGGCCATTATGCCTGATGACCAAAGGCACACCCCAATGCCTGTCAGTCTGTGCAGTTTGGTGGTGGGGTTGGCTTCAGTTCAATACTTCACTGCCATTCCTATTATACAGCTCTCTAACTCTTACACTACCAATGCCAGCAAGCAAACATTCAGCATTGACAAATGCTTGTTTATTATTAGCAAACAACAGCAGAAAATTTTATTTTTTCACTATTTGTAACAAACAATTGCAGATAACTTTGAAACAGAAAAAAAGAGAGACCCACCCTTGTTGTGCAAATCAAATATGACATGGGTGGGAGTGAGATAGCAGAAATAGCTACACTCACTGTCACTGAACTCTTGTATACCACTCATGTCTTCGCCACTCGTGGGCTATCAAGAGTTCAGTGACAGCTTGTGAAGATATTCTGCTATCTCACTCCCATCCATGTCATATCCTTATATATATATATATATATATATATATATATATATATATATATATATATTATATATATATATATATATATATATATATATATATATATATATATATCATCCTGATTTACAACAGTAAAACCCACTGAAATTAAGGGAATCCCTGTAAAATATAATGCTGTATCTAGATACCGTATATGAGGGACTAATCCAGAGTAAATGAACCCCTGACATGATGCTTAGTGATGAAGTGTACAAATTGTGAAGATGTATTATGCCAGAAGTTTGAAAGAAACTGCAAAATGTTCAAAATAAACTTTATACTTCAGTATGAGGAAGGAAATAAATATCTCTGAGTCCTTACATGAGCATTTTTGAGGGCCCAATTTGTCCCACTACAGTATTAATTAATAGTCTGTATGCTTTGCTTACCATTGGCTTTGAGTCTTCGGCTAACCAAAAAATACAAGATTCTAAAACAAACAGTTAATCACTGTGCTACACAGACCAGTCTTCTTTTCCTAAATATGGAAGGAGTGAGCAGCAAACATCCAGCTTCATTTATTTTATTACACAGATGATTTTAATTTACACGTTTGTAATTTTTTAGGTGTTATATATACACATGTATTTTTCATATTAAATAATGTTTTCAAGAAGCACAGATCGTGGTAAGTCATTTGGTCATTTGGAAACCTGCAGATTTTGTTTGGGACAGCCCTCCCAAATGAACATAATAACCCACCATAAAGTAATCAGGTTACTGTTACAGTCCTATATCAGACAGCTATGCAATGGCCTTTAGTAGCTGCCAACTGACAGAAATCAAAGAAATGATGAATGTTAGTATTACAGCAGAGGTTTTGAAATCATTTTTCTATCCACTTATGGACCACACTTGCATATCTGTAACTAAGCTTTGATCTGCTCACAGACTACAGCAAACCACTCCACATCCAGTACATTGGAATCCACAAGGATCCACACAATTGAACTGTATTAGTTACTGTGATCATATGTAATTAACTAGGATTTTTAAATGCTTTTTCAAAGAATGTTAAAGCACACCCAATACCATTTAAGCTTTCTTCCATAGAAATGCACAGTCCTCTGATGTCACAGAATCTGGTTGAAAAAGCAAATGAAAGTCCACAGAAGAAGCCCTTCAATCAAGTAATAATACAGATACATTTTTGAATACAGTAATTTATTTTATAAGGACCCCTACTATCAAAACATATATAGTAGATACTTTTCAAGGTGCTGTGTTTGACTTCCACACAGAAAGAATACTTAAATGTAATGCTGTTATCTTTGTTTGTATCGTCATATATTGCTTGACTGTACTCTGTACTCTCCCAGGTCATGTCTGAAAATAGGCAACACTTGTATATGCTTACCCAATTACCAAAAGTAAATAAACAAATAAATAAATAAATCACAGACCAGCCCATCACTGCTGCATAGTGGTGGGCGAAGTTAAAAAAATTCACTCTACCAAACATTTCATGAATTGCACTCAATTTGCGGAGCACAATTCATGAAATCTGGCAATTCATGGAGCAGAGGGTCGACCCTGAAGTGTGGAATTTCACACAAAACTAACATAATATCCCTGGTGTCCAGTGGTAGTGCCCCCTGCTTCCTCCCTGACACTCTGTCTTGGTGTCCAGTGACCCCCCCTCCGCCGATCTCACCACAACAACCCATATAACAAAATATATATATTTTTTAAATTAAATCATTTTCCTGGTGTCAGACAGTACCCCACCACCACCACCACCGATCACTGGCCACAATAAATCTATCCCCCTGGCTGCTGGCACTCTGCCCTGGTGTCTACTAGTGGTCCCTCCTGGTGATTGCCGCCCAGCTGGCACTCACATCCACAATTCTGTCTTATAAAAAAAAGAGTTTAATTTAATCCCTGGTGTCTAGTGGATCCCTCACCATGTCAGGTAGTACCCCACTCTGCTCCCCCCACCCTCTGACCCGAGTGGACTGCCACACAGCCCTCCACTCACCTCCATGGCTGGCAGCCTGATTGAGCTGAATGAATGAGCGTGTGCTTGTACATGCACGTGCTCATTCATTGACAGCTCATGGTCATTTCCTTCTGTTTTTTGGAGTGTAGAGAAGGGTAGGGGCTGCTCCAGTTACTGGTGGGGGCAGCAGGATTGGGAAGAATGATGTTGTGGACCCCTCAGGGGTCCAGAATGCCATTCTCCCCATCCGGCCCCCCAAGTGGGACACCAGAGCAGCCCCCCACCCTTCTCTGCACCCCAGAAAACAGAGGGATTGACTGCAAGCTGTCAATGTATTACTGCATGCTTGTACAAGCACACGTGCATTCATTTAGCTCAGTCAGGCTGTTGGCTGTGAAGGTAAATGGAGGGCTGTGCCAGTGGCCTGCTCAGGTCGGGGTTGGGGGGGAGTGGGATAAGGCACTACCTGGCAGGGTGGGGGTACACTAGACACCAGGGATTAAATTAAACTTTTTAATAAGACAGCATTGTGGATGTGGGTGCTGGCCTGGTAGCAATCGGTGGGGAAGGGAGACCACTAGTAGAACACCAGGGCATGGTGCCAACCCGGCGGGGTGGTTCTGTGGCAGTGATCAGTGGTGGAGGAGCACTGTCTGACACCAGGGAAGGATTTAATTAAAATAAATATTTTTTTAATATTGTGGGTTGTTGTGGTGAGATAGGTGGGGGCAGCCCACTGGACACTAGGGAGGAAGTCAGGCAGCCAGCTGTTGGGAGGGGGGATGTGACTTCTCCTTGCTTTGTTTTTTTTTTTTTTTTAAGTGCAATTTGCATTTAAAACCCCCCAAAAGGAAGGCAAAGTCGCAATGGTGAATTCTGGGCAGTTTCTAAAAATTAAGTGAAGTACTCTGCGGATGCAAATTTGACGACTTTGAGACAAATTTGCCTGCGGACAAAAACTTTGCTGCATCACTACTGCCGCATGACAGCAGCGACATTGGTTCTGGAATGAGCATGTGTCCTCAGAGACTGGCCAGGGCAAGGAAAGCTGAGCATCCCAATTGATGCTGCTTTCCTCCAGGTCGAAGGGATACAGATCCTGCTGTTATACCACCATCTGGGTGACAATGGAGGGAGGTGCAATGGGAACTGGATGGGATGGGTGGATGCCTCTGATGTCATGATCATATATGCAGCACTTAATGTCATAGTGCAAGGCATCTGCAGGGGAGAAAATGGAAGATAAATCCCCCATCATGCAGCATGACTGCCTCTGCCATACACCCAGTCCTCATACTCACTGACCTGGGCACTTTCCTCGATTACTAAATTGATGTACCCAAACCAGAACTTCACCCAGCCTGAGGGCCTCACTATGGGATGAACCTATGGGGTTACATGGGAACCAAGGGAATTCACAATAGAGGTGAGGTTATGGGGCTGATGAGGTGGAGGCCTGAAAGGGGGTCAAAGAGCTGGTGCTACTCTAGGAGATACACAGAAAGTTTAAGAAATTAATCTCAAAGCAATGTATAACACTTGACTACATACAGTATGTTTCAAGGTCAAATAGTCACAATTTCAAGTTGTGACTTCAAAACGAATTCTGTACATACCAGAGAGAACTGGCGCATTTGTTGGGCACATACTGGGCTGGACGTTCAAAATCTGACCCAGGCTCAATTCTGGACTTTTGGCTTTGTCTGCATCAAAATATATATGCCACTGTGTGGACTGCTACTTTCAAAGATTTTGGCACATTTGCAACAGTTTATCTAATTTAAGGTAAAAATAAATGAAGCATGCGTCATTATTTTGAAATTTCTGCATTTCTGAGTGCAGCTTGCAACACGTGCAACCAGAAGTCTGACCACATTGAACATGGATTTGTTTATTGTTGTAAGTTGCACATTTGTGCTAAAATGGTGATGCAAGTCATCATGTATGTCCAGAGAGCCTATGAAAATCCAACTCTCTGCCTCTGGTGCATAGAGCCTAATTATGTGGTACTAAAAACAATTTATTCACATTTATTTCCACACAGTCTGGTACTTGCATAACATGTGACAATAAAGAAGGAAGAGTTGCATAAACTTTGACAGTTTTGACCTGCTTTAGAAATTGGCATCTATCCCCAAGTAGTGAAACCTTGTTAGGAATCACTGTATTTATCTTAAAGAGCCCCAACACCATAGGAACTTACTTAAAACATTAAATAATATATAAAATTAGTTTAATATTTGATGTATTTACCTTCCTGCTTTATTGTTTATGATATTTTCATGAAAAGAGAATCTCAGACACCTGGTATTCATTAGCTATGGCTGCTTGTCTATAATTTACATCATAATACTCTCCTGTGCTATGATAGCTGGTTGCTGTAAAATGATTATTAATGTCACAAGCAAGGGGTGTGATTTCACCTGTAGCCAAGCAGCCTGAGCAAAGACAAAGTGACAGAGATGTCAGTTTCCATGCAAACCTTTGTATTAATAACAACAAAAGGAAATGCAGTAAATATCTCGTTATATAGTTAGTCCGACTAAATTTTAAGCATGTGAAAATGTTTCCTGTTCTGTACCTATGTTGTTAGAGACTAATTTTACCGAGGCCAGTATTAATGAAATACAAGAGAAGCCCTGACCACTGCACAAATCGGGCTTCATCTCTCTGATACCTCTGCAAGTGCCATTAGAAATTAAGAGTATAAGTACCTCAACATTCATAAAATTCTTCCAATGCACGGGTGGAGCTGGCATTTAGAATAATGATGCTCCTCAACTCCCCCAGGATCTCACCAGTAGTACTGTGAGAGGATGATGCTGCTACACCTCTACCATTATACAGCCCTTATGATGGAAATAAAAATATTGTAATCTAATGCTCCAGCTTATATTTACTCAATTTAACTATATTCCATGGGTATGCCTTCCATACCTATGGGATTTAGGAAAATTCAGTAAATACAGCACTAGGCATTGGAAATTCATATATTTTATTTCCATATAAGGACTGTATAATGGTAGGGGCAGTGCAGCGTCATCCTCTTGGGGTACTACCAGCGAGATCGGGGGGGGGGGGTTGAGGAGCACCATTATCAAAATGCTGGCTCCACTGGAGCTTTGGAAGAATTTTATGAGCAATGAGGTACTTAAACTCTTAATTTCCAATGGCACTTGCAGGGGCAATTGGAGAGGTGAAGCCTTGATCTGTGCAGCGGTCGGGGCTTCACCTCTCCCAACAAATCTCCTTTAAATACAGAAAAGATCCCATCCATTTTCTATCTTCAGAATTTCATTAGAGTGGTGATCCATGCAGCGTGGAGTTGGAATAGTAAATATTATATATAGGAAAAAGGATATAATGATGTCTTGAAGGCAGATCTGCCTTGAAGACCACTTTCATTGCAGGTATGTGTGTCATTGTGTCCCAGGTGGTAATACTCTTTAAACATGTGGGGCCCATTCACAGTCACAAAGAGTGGTAGAGTGCAGAGGGAGGGCAAACAGATGCCCCAGTATTGTGCCCCACTCATTGCCATCATATGCAGAAATGTTTCTTAGTTGCAGGGGAACAAGCTGATATGCAAAAGAATGGCCCGTTGTTAGTGGATTCAAACTGGGTTTGCACCTGCTAGTATACTAGGATGCAACCTGTACTCAGCTGAAACATTGGAATAGCCCATGTTTCATGGCACTACAGTATGCCATTTTGTGTTGCAAGTGTATGCAGTGGGCAGTGCCAGCAGGATAGTGTCCCCCAACCCAACCCCTTACCTTTAGGTTCACATCTGGGTCAGGGGAGTTGCATCTTATGTGTCCCACTAAGCCTTTCTGTAGTGATTCAGTGCACCCTGCCCATTCCTTATGTGCATAGAACTTTAGTATCCACTGGACCCTACCTATCCCTGTGCACCTATGACTCCAGTCCAACTGCTGCATGCAGCCAGTAAACTCATGTTCTGCTGGCTCCATAGTTCCCAGGTGCAAAACTGTGACAACCCTACTGCCTCCTTATAGCTATTCTATAGACAAGGGTGTTGCAAAAATCTGCTCCCAGGTTACTGTACCAAAGGTCACCATGCTTTGTGCACATGACTCCACCCTGTCCCTTTCCTCGCATGGTTGCAACTTGTACTGACTATGTGGGGGAAGGCCTGTGACCCCTATCATGCAGCACATAGCACAATGTGACTGCAAAGTTATGAATATTACTAAGTTGTTGTGCGGTCACTTAGCAACAGTACCTTGTGACTCCTGCTGACTCCTGTAGGAATAATTAAGTTGGCTGGCAATGTAGCCTAGAGGTTAGAGCAACAAGCTGTGAATTAGCTTGGTATACTTTGCAGGCCTGTGTTTGAGTCAGACAACCTACATTTGCATACCGTGCGACTTTGTGCATGTCACTTAACCTCCTGGTGCTCCCAGGACACCCCTGTAAATGGGCTTTGTGCCCAGTGAGACTTACCTGGTCACCAAGGAATAAAAAACCCAAAATGAAATATTGGGTGACATACCACCCAAGTGTCTTGAAATAGTCTTGGAATATTACTGATGATGTCCAAAATCCAGGTGACTACATTGTAATCACGTATGTTAATTAGAGCTTGGTGAATCTCACAGAGTCAGATGTCAATGAATGTTTTACGTTAAATCTGGGTAAAGATCAAAGTGCTCAGTTCATGTTTACCAGATTAATCTGAAAATGAAGCCCTTTCACAGACATCAGACGTGAAATTGTGAAAACCAAATGGACTTGCAATAGACTTGTAACTCTAGTAACTAAACAAAATGTGCTTGTTACACAGTTTTAATAAATTTATTATGGTTAAAATGGAAATTGAAAATGAACACTGAAAGGAAACAAACCAACCAAAGCAGGTCAAGAAGGCCCCAAACACAGCCCCTTTAAAAAATACCTGTAGTGTACTGTTCTATATCAAAAATGTTTTGTCATAATAGCTAAAAAGGAACAAGAAATCTCTTGTCCGGATTGTTAAGTGCACAAAACCTCAAACATGTTCACAAATTACTGGTGCAAGCTAAACCAGCTGTATCAATCTTAAAACATTCATTTTTGTAGCAAAATGTTTATTCCAGGCAGCAAAACAAATTGCTACAATGAACTGTATGCATACAGCTTTTTTATGGGGCAATACCAATTTGACATGTCTCTGATATTTTGTAATATTTATATATCGTATGTACAGTATAGTAAATGTTTTGCATTTTTCAGTATATCGCTCTGTTGCTTGTATTTTCCTGATGTTTCCAGTGTGAAGAGATTTGTAGTAAACCCTGTATGGAAGATGATATGTATGAAACCAGTTCTACTGTATTATGCATGCCAATGCATTTTGCAGTTTTCAAAAGTTCATGAAAACTTTTTTACATTCAGTTTCTAACTTCACAGGGTTACCTTGTGAATATTTAATCTTTCTTTATATCAAAACGAAAACTGGTGCTGCAGCTGATCTGGGTATCACTTGCTCTGCAATCATGTTGCTTACATAATGTATAATTATAAAATCATGTAAAGACAAAAAAAGCAGGTTATCAATAAAAATGTTTATTTTCTGTCTTCAAATGAGTAGTAAAATATGCTTGAAGTCTATGAAGAAACACAGAGTTATTTTTCAAGTTTGAGTAAAGTTTATACTACAGTGTGTCCTACATTGAACTTCTGTTCTTAGAACAATCAATTCATCTACAAACTTACCTGGCAGCCACAGCTGCCTTTACACTCTGCAACTCTAACGCTGTTATAATGGTGTTTAAAAAGTACATATAATGAAAACAGCCAAAGAAACAGAGAAAAATCAGAGTGGAGAAACTACATTTCCTCAGCTATTTATGTCACTATTATGACCACATTTTTGCAAAACCACGTGCCCAAGTGAGTTATGTGACACTATGTTTCCTGTAAAATATACAAATGGATTGTTAAAACATTTTTCAACTCCCTCTAGCGGCTTTGAGTGGACACCTGGGGTGGGTCCTGGGACAGACAAAGCTTTTACTTTGTTGTCTGGCTCCTGAATGGTGTTGACTGCTGGCAGGATGAAATGGCACCCTCTGGCTACTTCTTGGTTGTGTATGGTAGAGGAGATGTACTGATTTCAAAGTCCTGCCTGAGGCCTGTAAATCTGAGGATATCCTGCATGTCTGCTCTGAACAGCCTGCATCCTTTGAATGGGGCATTTAAGATAGACTGCAGCACATCATTGGCAAATCCTGCCACCCTCAACCAAGAATGCCTTCTTATGCAGACAGCAGAAGCTGCTGCTCTAGCAGAAGCACCAGAGGTTTCATAGGTAGACCTTACGAAAAAATTACTCACCTTAGTAATGTTGTTTCTTCTAATGGAGTCTTGCTATATTATGACATATGCAGTTTGTCCCAGCCTTAGAACTGCTCCGGAGGTGAAAAGTTAACTTCCATACCAGGCATGGAACTTGGAAACCTCGAGCTCGGTTGAAAATTCTATCTGTTGTTCTTCAAACTTAAACTGTCAGATCTTTACGAGCAAAACTCACTAAGACTCTGTGTGGAAGCTGTAAACCTACACTAGCCAACTGGCTACTTAATTAAACAAACACATTTTTGGGGCCACAAGAAGACTCAAGTCAGGAGACCCAAAAATGACAACTAACAAAGATCACCCCAAAAGGAGGGGTGAAAAACAAGGTGGGCATCTAAAAAGTGCCAACACGGCCCTGCCCACCCACATCCCAAAGAGTAAGGTTCTGAGAGGGGCAGGCAGGGGAGGTCATAATATAGCAAGACTCCATTAGAAGAAACAACATTACTAAGGTGAGTAATTTTTTCTTCAAACAACATGAAGTCTTGCTATATTATGACATATGCAGACTACACAGCAGTACCTCCATGAAGGAGGGACAGAACCTACTTAGGAAATAGGCCCTGAAGCACAGCTGTGCCAAAACGAGCATCACTCCTAGCCTGGATGTCCAGGGAGTAATGCTTAGTAAAAGTGTGCACCCAGGTAGCTGCTTGACATATCTCTAGGATAGAGATGTCCCTGGCAGCAGCCAGAGACTCAGCTGTACCTCTGGTGGTGTGAGCCCTCAGGCCTGAGGGAGGAACTTTACCCAGTTTTCATAGCAGAATTGGACACAAGAGGCGCATCCACCTGGCAATAGATCTTTTAGTGGCAGGTTTCCCTTTGCCAACCTCACCACAAGTGAGGAACAGTTGGAGGGAGTTAAACCTGTGACCTTTGGTACGATCTATGTAGTAGCTAAGTGATCTTTTGACATCTAAACTGTGCAACTTCCTCTCACCAGAAGAGGAATGGCCAGTGAAGTACACAGGGAGAGATACAGATTGATTAAGGTGGAAATCTGAGACCACCTTAGGCAAGAACTTTCGGTTAGTCCTGAGGCCTACCTTATCTCTGTGAAAGGAGATAAAATCAGGCTCCAGTGACAATGCTTGTAACTCACTTATGCGCCTGGCAGAAGTGATGGCTACCAAAAGCAGATTTTCCAAGTCAAGTACTTGAGCTCTGCTGAGGACAAGGGCTCAAAGGGTGTTGCATAAGCTGGGCAATGCAAATATTAAGATCCCAGGCAGGGAAGGATCCCTAAATGGGGGTTAGTTAGTAAACAACCTTTGAAAAACTTGGAGACTACAGGATGAGCTGAAAGAGAAGAGGGCTTGCCTGCTGACAAGAAAGCAGACATGGCTGCCAAGTGCACTTTTAGGGTAGCTGGTCTCAGCCCTAAAGTATTTAAATGAACCATATAATCCAGGACTGCAGGTAAGTCAGCAGATTCTGGGAAATATCTTCCCAGAGCACCATATGGAAAAATCTCTTCCATTTCAGTTATAAGTAGCCTGGTGGAAGGCTTCCTAGAAGCCTTCAGAATATCAATACACCTTGGGAAAGGTGTAGGTCAGCAAATTCTAACTCTTCAAGAGCCAGGCCTTGAGTTGAGAGATTTGAGGTTGGTACTCAAACCCTCTCCTGAGCACAGGATAACAGATTGTGATTCCTGGGAGACACAGGGCAGGTGGACTGCTAAGGACATAAGGAGTGGGAACCAGGGCTGTCTGGCCCAGTCTGAAGCAATCAGAAAACATCTTGCAGGATTGAGACCTGATTTTAACTAGCACTTTGAACAGGAGAGGGAAGGGCGGAAAGGCATAGAGAAGCTTCCTTCCCAACTGAAAAGGAAGGCACCAGGGGACTGAGCCCAACATTGGGGCCTGCAACAAAAAAGAGGAAGTTGGTGATTGTCTGGGGCTGCAAAAAGATCTATCTGGGGTGTGCCCCATCTGGCAATATCACCTCCAGAACTAGGGGATCCAGAGCCCATTCGTGATGGCCTTGGGAAATCCTGCTGAGAGCATCTGCCAGGACATTGCCCTTGCCAGGGAGGTGAACTACTACAAGGGAGGTGTTCAGGGAGTGAGCCAGAGACCACAACTTCGTTGCGTCGGTGCACAAGGCCATAGACCGAGTGGCCCCTTGCTTGCTGATGTACCACACTGTGGTGGTATTGTCTGTTCTGACTTGAATAACCTTGTTCTGAACAGATTTGGAAAAAAACTTGAAGTGCTAGAAAAACTGCTCTGAGTTCCAACAGATTGATGTGGAGCAGAGATTCCTGAGGGGACCCCAATCCCTGGGTGGTGGGGTCGCCCATGTGAGCTCCCACCCCAATAGGGATGCATCTGTAGTAAGGATTAAGGGTGAGACTGAGGGGTGAGGGGACCCCTGTCTCAAATGCCCTGGTCCTGCCACCACTGAAGGGCCTGGATCAGGGTTCGAGTCACTGGAATTAATTTGGTTAGAGGGTCCTTTCTTTGAGATCAAAAGGCTCTCAAATGGAACTGGATGTCCCTCATCTGAAATCTGGCTCCCTGCACTACTGCTGCCGAAGCAGTCATGTGTCCCAGGAGCTGTAGAAAGTGCCTTGCTGGTCGAGACCCGCGGGATGAGGAGGAAGCCAGAGAAATCAGGGTACTTGCCTTTCCAGAGGAAGGAAGGCTCTGGCTTCTTTGTGTTCAGTTCTGCACCTATGAAGGTGAGAAGCTGGACAGGCTCTAGGACTGACTTTGGAAGATTGAGAAGGAAACCTAGAGAAGTTAGCAGTTGCTGAGTTACTTGAAGGTGTAACCTGACTTGGTCTGTGGACTGGCCCTACTATGAGCCAGTCGTCCAAATAAGGAAAGATGGCAATTTTTGCCTTCTTAAGTGGGCAACTGCTACTGCCAGGCATTTTTGTGAATACCCTGTGGCAGATGTAAGGCGAAGGACATTGCTCTGAACTGGTAATGACCTGAGGGCAGTTACTGAGGTACTTTCAATGGGAGCTTCTGATAAGAACATGAAAATAGGCATCCTTGAGGTCCAGGACACTAGCCAGTCCCTGGCCTTAAAGAGAGTAAAATAATTCCCAGAGTCACCATTTTGAATTTTGGTTTTAAAGGTGTTTGTTTTAGATACCGAGATCCAGGATGGGCCGCCCATTCTCCTGTCTTTTTTGGGGTAGGAAGTACCTGGAGTACAACCCTTTGCCTTGGTGTGGGGTGGAACCTTTCCACAGCTCTGAGAGCCAGGAGGGTAGAGACTTCTGCCCCAGGCAAACCTCTGAAGGAATTGCAGGTGGAGAGGATCTGATTCTCATCTTTGGAAATTTTTGAAGCTGAGACCAGTCCCTGACTTTACTACTTCAGGACCCACTCGTCTGGCATTAGAGACTCCAGTCCTGGACAAGTAAGCCAGCCTGCCCCTACAGGTAGTGGAGAATCGGCCCTGGGCCCCATCAGGGTGCCTGTTTGGCAGGGGCTTTAGGCTGAGGGGTGGAAGCAGGCCTGCCTGCACCCGTCTGCCTCTCCCTAAAGAACCACTTCTGTGCAAAAGCTGAAGAGGAATCCTGGGCTTGGTAAAAGGCCTATGAAAAGCCTACCCTGCCCCTGGGAGCTGCCTTTGGAAAGTGACTTGCCTTTCCTTGGCCTGTGCACTCCTATAGGTGGTCCTATAGTCATCCATTTTCTTCATGTAATTCTCTGTTTGCTCCCCAAACAGAGAGTTGCCCTACAAGGAAATCCATGGCCTTAGTCTGGGTATCCTGTGACAGGCTAATACATCTGAGCCAAGCCATTCTATGGAGAACACATATAGCCATGATTCTGGATGATACATCATTAAGAGTCCACTGCAGCATGGAATTGCACCTTGGATGCCTCAATACCATCAGGGGCCACCTGCTCCAGCTCTTCTGCCAGCTGGCCAGGAACCTGCTTAGCTAGAGCTAAAACAGTATCCCATCTGGATTTTTGATATCTAGCAATATAAGCCATATAATTAGCCTGTCTGAGTCCTAAGGAAGCTGCCATGTACTGTTTCTTTGCCATGGCATCTATCTTTCTGGAGTCCTTGTCAGGGGGGTGAGAGGCTAAGGGAACATTTGCCTTGTCACAGGCTGCAGCCTGCACCACCCCCACATGGCTGCATTGTTGTGTAAGGAACTCCGTATCAGAGCCTGATAATGCATACCTTTTGTCCATTCTTTTATCAACAGGAGGTATGGTGTGAGGAGCTTTTAAAATCTTTACTGTGTTTCCAAAAAGATTTATGCAGAGGAATAGACAGTCTCCTAGACTCTGGGATATCCAGCATTTCTACAAAATCAGGCTCCTTCTGATCATCCACAGCTTCCTCCATAGGGAGCTGGAGGGTTTCAGCCACTTTTTTTTTAAAACATGAAGTGAGAAGGGGACTCAGAAAGCCTAGGGGGAGACACTCCTGAAGGTCTGTCTGGAGAGATGTCCGGTTCAATGGGCACATCCAGACTTTCAAAACCACATTCACTCTCCACATACTCCTCTTCCCCCTCCTCTGGTTCATAAAATTCCCTTAAATAATACTCCTGAACCGGAGGAACCGACCGAACCAAGCGCTTACCTGATGATGCCGGTTCGGTTGGAACCAAGGAGACTGAAATACAGGTTACTCACCTGTAACAGGAGTTCTAGGAATGGTATATGTTGTTCATCCACACTCATTGCAGTATCCTTGCCGCTTTAAATCTTGCGGAAGGTCTTCAGCTTGCTCCTCCCACCCACCGGGTGGTATAACTCGGCTCCGCCCCATGGCCTTAGATCTGGCCTGCTGGAAGCTCAGGTTGTGCGTCGAGGCCAGGAGGTCAGGGTGGAGTCGTGTGGATGAACAACATATACCATTCCTAGAACTCCTGTTACAGGTGAGTAACCTGTATTTCTAGGACATGGATATGTTGTTCATCCACACTCATTGGCAGATCTCTAGCAGTTCTCCGGGAGGAGGGAGGAAAACACACCCCATATACTTACTTGGGAAAGAGACTGGAGAACAGAGGCCCCAAAACCAGCATCCCGGCGTGACTCAAGGTCGATGTGGTAGTGGGTAATGAAGGTGTTTGCTGACTTCCAGGTAGCAGCCCTGCAGATTTCCTGGATAGGACGTCCTAGGAAGCAGCCACCGTTGCAGCAGTATGGCGGGTAGAATGAGCTCTTATCCTCTGGGAGGCTCCATGCCCGCCAACTTATAACAGAGATCTATGCAGGAGGTTACCCACCTGCTTATCGATCACAACAGCTGCAGATTCATACCGATGCGGCTTCAGCGAGGTGACAAACAGCTAGCGAACCTCTCCCAATTTCAACCGTGCGCTCCTTATAATAAGCGGCGCCTTCTAGGGTCCAGAGTATGGAGCCTATATTGGCCTCAGGTGTGATTGGGGTAGAACACGGCAGAGTCAACACCTGGTTAAGGTGAAACTCCGACACCACCTTCGGAAGGAATTTCGGTGGGGGGCGCAGGACAACTTTGTCCCTGTGGAAGACCAGGTAAGGAGACTCGATGGAGCGCCTGGAGCTCTCCCATCCTTCTGGCTGGCGTGATAGCCACCAAGAAAGCGGTCTTCCACGACAGGTGAGAAGAGCACACCTGTGCATAGGTTGAATAAACGCCCATGAGCTTTGCCAGTACCAGCAGTAGATCACGGAGGTGAGGGTTCCCGCACTGGAGGAAATCGATCAAGGCCTTTGAAAAAGCGCCAGACCACTTCTCCTCACATCGACTGCTTCCCGGCCCGCGCCTGCAAGCAGAGATGGCTGCCAGGTGCACCCTTAGGGTCGTCGACCTAAGCCCTTGACTAGAAAGGACCATAAATAGTCCAAGATGCTTGCCAAGGAACAGGAGGAAGAAGGTCCAAGCCCTTGCTCCTTGACACCAAATGGAAAAACCTTTTCCATTTGAAGGCATAACATTTTCTGGTCGACTCCTTACACGGGACGCCTCAACTACATTGAGGACCTCGTCGGAAAAGACCCAAAGCCTGGAACTCTAGCCACCAGAACCAGGCCGTCAGGTGCAGGGATTGAAGGTCCGGATGGAACACCTTCCCTGATTGACTGAGAGAGCAGGTCGGGCGAGCTGGAAGCTGCCGCGAGTCCTGGAGCTGAGACTGAGGAGATCTGGGTACCAGAACTGGCGAAGACCAGGCTGGGGGCTATCAGAATCACCCGCGCCTTGTCCTCCTCGCCTTGAGAAGCACCTTGTGGATCAAGGGAAATGGGGAAAGGCGAAAAGGCCGGGGTCCATTGCCTCGAAGGCATCCCCTGCAGCGAGCCCAGCTGAGGCGGGCATGAAACAGACTCAACCGTGCGTTCTCCATGGAGGCAAACAGGTCCACCTGAGGGGTGTGCCCCAAAGAGAACAGAGTGCTGTACTACCTCGGCAGGAGAGACCACTCGTGGGATGCAGCCCTATCGGCTCAGGGCATCGGCCAGGGTGTTGGAGGCTCCTGCCACGTGAATGGCTAGGAGATCCGCCTCCAGGCTGTGCCACGAGTGACCAAATGCGGAGAGCTTCCTTGCATAGAAGCATGAAGCGCGTCCCGCCCTGGCGGTTTAGATAGTACATGGTCGTGGTATTGTCCGTCTGGACTCGGACCACTTGACCCCGGAGGAACGGAGCAAAGGCGGTGAGAGCTAGGCGGACCGCTTCGGAGCTCAAGCAGGTTGATGTGGCATCGGGACTCCCGCCGGGACCAGAGGCCATGAGCCCAGTGTCCCCCAGATGGGCACCCCAACCCATCAGAGAGGCATCGGTCGACCAGAGAGACCGCTCGGCTCGGGCGGACGAACGGGATGCCCCTCCTGCAAATGAGATCTGGAACGGTCCACCACTGAGAGCGCCCCACATCCCCTGTGTCACCGATCCAAGCTAGTCCAAGGGATCGTGAAGGCCAGACCACTGGCTGGCCAGTCCCCACTGAAGGACGCAGGTTCCAGCGGCCCAACGGACCACGCTGGTACAGGCCGCCATGAGACCCAGGAGGCCTAGGAAGTCCCGGGCAGGCGCAATTGCCCAACCAGAAATGATAAGGCAAAGGAGGAAAGAACACGGCCCAACCGTCTCGGGAGCCGCCAGCTCTGGCTCGAAGAGAGTCGAGCTGCGCCCGATGAATAAAATCACCTGCTTCGCTCGAGTTCCGACTTGGCCTCGATTGATAAGGAGGCCCAGTTGAGAGCAGACCTGAGGGCCAGATCTCTGACTCCGCGCTCCTTCCTGGAGGAGCTGCTATCAGCCAGTCGTCCAGGTAAGGGTACACCGGACCTGGTAGCCAAGAGAATGCTGTCACCACTGCATGCATGTGGCGAAGACCCTGGGAGCTGGAGACAAGCCAAGGGCATGGCTTGAACTCAAAGAGAGATCCTTCCGCTCGGAAGCAGAAGGAATCTCTGGTGAGACAGGACGGATAGGGACGTGAAAAAACGCTCCTGCAAGTCCAGAGAGCAGAACCACGCGCTGCTCCAAGGATGGTATTATCTGAGCCAGAGTGACCATCCTGAAGGTTCGAGACCTTAGGAACTTGTTTAGGTCGTGTGGAATTAGAATGGGCGCAGCCAGCCCCGTCGCTTTCGGAACCAGGAAGTACCTGGACACAAACCCTGGGTCTGAAGAGGGTCCACCACCTCTCTACCACCTCCTTCTGGAGGGAGGAGGGCGATGTCAAGCTCGACGAGCCGCCAGTGAGGCTGGGGATCCGAAGCCTCCCGAGGGGCGCGGCTCTGAAGGTGGTGCCTGCTCAGATTCCAGAGGCAGGCCTCTTCCCACAACCTCAAGACCCACCTGTCCGTGGTAACAGCGGACCAGGCGGAACGGAAGCAATGATGCTCTCCACCGGGGGACCCAGGGCTAGCGACGGGATGGGCACCCTCAGCCCGTCACTGGGCAGGCTTGGAGGAGGGACCGCCGAGGACCTCCTGGTGCCTCATCCTGCCTCCTGTTAGAGGAAGCCGGCTTGGTTTGGGATGCCAAGGCCGAGCCTGCTGGCCCTGACGTGCTGGGTGGCAGCTCCGGGGCACAGAAGGACGAAGGGCTTAGCTGTGGTTCGCGACCTTTGTCCTTCTGAGCGGAAGAGACCCGAGTCCAAGGTGGCATTGGACTTCTGATCCTCTGCAGGTGACCTTCCACCCCAGGGCCGAGAGGTCAGTCCCAAAAAGGGAACATCCGCCAACATGTGCTGGGTATCCGAGTAAAGGTGGATATCCTCAGCCAAGCACACGACGAATAGCCACTGCGAACACCGATCTAGCACCATGAGTCCCTACATCCAAGCAGTCTGGAGCTGCTGTTTGGCCACTGCCCTGCCCTGGTCCCTGACCTGCTTAACGTAGTCTGCAGATCAGACGGGAAGATGAGGGATGACCCTCATCCAGGAAGCCCAACAGGCATGAGAAAAATGTGCCATGAGGCGGGCCGAACTGGCCTGGAAGCGAAGGCCGAGAGAGGACGCAAGCGTAGACTTTTAGCCGACATAGTCAACTTCTTGGACTCCTTGTCAGGAGGGTTTGTCCACATCCCTGGAAAAGCCGCAGCTAGCCGGAAAGCTGTCGGTAACCAACCCTCAGCAGAGGGGTGTTCAAAACCGACAGGGAACCGGTAGGGACCGCATACTTCCTGGCCATCCTGGCCAAGGCGCAGGGCAGGAAGCAGGGCGCCACAAGTTCCAGTGCTGGACCCACTATGGCCTCCGGCCACCGGAAAGGCCTCGTGGAGAATCCCCCGGTCCAGAATCTCCGTGAGGGGATACCTGGCCCGTTTGGAAGCGGGTTGAGCTCCATCCCGTAGACTCCGAGATGAGACAAGCAGTCCTAGGAAGGACGACGGGCTATCGCCCATTGGCTGACCTTCCTGAAGACTCCAAGTCCAGCCGCTGGAGAAGAAGGAGGAATCATCTTCAGGACTCGAAGAGTCTCGAAGAAGCCGCTCTCTGGCCTGAAATCCACACCCTTCCACTTGCCGAGGTCGGTGGGAGTGAGGGTAACTGACAACCGATGGGGTAAACCCTTAGCCGACCGAGAATCATTGGCCGGAGCCCCAGTGTGGTGACTGTGGAGCCAGTTCCACATGTCGGTGGAGCAACTGGTTTTGGCGAACAACCGGCCTGGGTATGGACTCCTCCGGGCAGAGTCGAGGGGTTGTGTCCGGACGTTCGGTGACAGCCACTTAATGGCGGGGAGGGAACGCGCCGGAGTAATTCCCGGCCAGGAGGAGCTGTTGCAACATAAGGTCCTCGTGCCGTCCCGGCGTAATTCCATGAAGCCTCCCTCATCCGAGGAGGAGGGCGAGGCCCGGCTTGCCCGCTTACAGTGCAGGGCCGAGACGCCTATATGGCAGTGGGAGCGGCTGGACCCAGCGAGGTCGAGACCCGAGACCGAGTCCCGGAATTTCCGGGGTCGGTGCAGGAGGTGTCGGCCGAACCCACTCCCTTCTCGCTCGCTGTCCATCCGAGGGTCAAACCGAGGCACAGGCGAGCCCACGGGATTCTCAACTCCTCCCGGGGAAATGGGAGAGGGGTCTGCCGCGAAGCGCGCTAGCTCATCTAATGGGTCGAAAAATCGACTTCATCAGTGGAGTCTCCGGTCAACTGACCTGACGGGACACCGTGAGGCCAGTGGCCGAAGCCGAGCGGTCGACCGTCGACGGTCGACGGCCCGGGAGGGACCTTCGCCTCCCCAAGAGCCGCCGACGGAGGGACTTTACTTCCCTTGTCCTCTTTGACCGAAAAAGGTCCAGCAGTAGACGCAGGCCCTTCTCTCCTTTAGTGGAGAGGGACAGACAAAGCTCATAAAGGAAGCCGTGTAGGAAGAACCCAGAGGCCCGGGATAAATGCGCTGCCGAGAAGACTTGACCCAGCGCCGCCTCCTCGCCGGCGACCATCCGCTCGAGCTGATCCGCCGAGCCCGCCCGCGGACACACACAACCGGGCCTCCTTGGACTTCACGGAGAAGCGCTTCGGGGCGGCCCAGTTGCAATCGGGCAGCACGGTCTTCGAGGGACGTAGGCGAGAAAGATGAGCACAGGTCGCAAGCCTGCGGGTGCGTGCTCAAGGCCTAAGCAGTAGACACCGTGGAGTGTGGATCCGTCCAGAGCATCTTCTGCCCGCATGGGCATCTCCGAAAACCGAGTCGATTTATCCAGCGACGCCGCGAGGGATCAAGACTGAAGTCTTTTGCAAAATATTATTTTTAAATCCGCAAACGGAGAAATAGGAACCAGTCACAAACGCAGAGCGTTAAGGAGGGAACCTGAGCTTCCAAGCGGTAAGGAAGATCTGGCGTCATGGGGCGGAGCCGAGAGTTATACCACCCGGGTGGGTGGGAGGAGCAAGCTTGAAGACCTTCCGGCAAGATTTAAAGCGGCAAGGATACTGCCAATGAGTGTGGATGAACAACATATCCATGTCCCTAGAACAATTTTTAATGCTTTAGCTATTTCTTCAGCGGTTGGAGAGGGAAGTTTTGACTCCACACCAGCTGATTTTTTAGATTTCTTTGTTGGAACCGACTCCTCAGAGTCGGCTCCCCTTTTGCCCGAGGAAGTATCGCCCTGGTCAGAGGGCACTCCCTCCGGTTCGGTTGAAACCGAACCGGGCTGGCCATCTGGGTCAGCGGACTTTATGGCCTCCCATTCCCTGAGTCTACCAACTCTCTTATCCAGGGTAGCTTCAGGAAAACCCATGCAAATCTGGCAGTCTGAATTGAGGTGGTCAACCCCAGACAACAAACACATGTGGTGTGGGGGTCAGCCTTGGCTAAGGCTTCCCCACATACAACACAATGCTGAAACCCAGTGGGCCCGGTTTTTCTTTTGGGTTTCTCAGACATAGTGCCAGCCTAACCAAAAACTTGCCCTTTTACGGCAATCTGCCAAGCAAGACTCCCTTATCGGTTCCCAACCGTGTCACGGGGTGGAAAAAACCGTAATTAAATCCGTTTTTTTTAGAACTGATAAGAACCGGGAACCGCAATTCTAAAAGACTGTAATGTAATAGAAGTAACTTGATCGGTTCAAACCGAACCGATAAAAAGTACTACAATACCACAGATAGAGCTTGAACTGACCGGTTGCGGTTTAATTTGGTTAAAACCGAAAACTTTTATACTTAACGGACAAAATGAACCCGTGCAGAAGGAGAATCTCCGAGGCGACTGTTCAGTGAGGAGTAAAGAATCTGACAGTTTAAGTTTGAAGAACAACAGATAGAATTTTCAACGAGCTCGAGCTCTAAGTTCCATGCCTGGCATGGAAGTTAACTCTTTCACCTCGAGGAGCAGTTCTAAGGCTGGGACAAACCCATATGTCATAATATAGCAAGACTTCATGTTGTTTGAACAGATTGTTACCATCTGCCCCTGTCTGGAGGGCCTTTGGCAGTTTCTGCTTAGTACCCTCTGGGAGACTTGGGCCGCTGCTTTGGCCTTCCTCCCGAGGATATTCTAGTATTTTACCATTCCGGCCTAATAATTTGCAACCCTTAGGCCCAGGGTAGCAGAAGAAAAGCTCCTCTTCCCCAGGACATCTAGTTTCCTGGACTCCCTGTCAGGAGAGAGAGAGAACTAAGATGTTTAGGTGCTTTAGACTGATCATGGGCTGCATTTATCACAACCAAGTCAGCTGCAGGTTGGCCTGCAAGAAATAAAAACTCGCTGTAGTAATCGTCTTTCTTCCAAGGTGTCCTTTAGCATCAGTAACTTAAAGCAGCTAGCTGACTAGGTAGTACTGCCCCGGAGGTGTGGTTTATGCTAATTAATTAGCATTAGCCAATCAGAAGAGACTTTGGGGTGTGTTGAGGAGAGACTGCCTGAGAAGGCACCAGAATTCTTTCGAATATAGATGGGCACATGCCCAAAGAAATGAACCAACAGGTATCAAAAACCATGCAAAAGCACATTAACAATAACTATGAAAACTTTGCTTAAACAAAGTTCCAAGTTAACAAATTTGGTAGAAGACAAAGGCAGAGACCTCTGTAGTCAGGTTGTCAGGGGAGGAAGGGTGAGAGCTTACTGATGCAAAAGGACACCTTGGAAGAAAGAAGATTACTATGGTGAGTAATTTTTTCTTCTTACCCCAGGGGTTCTTTAGTATTAGTAACAAAGCAGACTACAAGTAGTGTAGTTGGGAGGAGGGCAGAGAACCTACATAGGAAAGAAGCTCTGCAGCACTGCCATTCCAAATTTGGCATCTGATCTAGACTGTACAGCCAGACAATAATGTTTGGTGAATGCGATAGTCTTCCAAAGGCTGTTTTACAGACATCTAACAAGGGATGTCTCTGGCAGCTACAACTGAGGCAGCAGTTCCCTGCTAGAGTGAGAACTGAGGCCTTCTGGAGGCTGTTTGCCAGTCTTGTCATAACAGAAACGGATGCAGAACTATTCAACGGTAGCAGGTTTACCTCTGGAAAAGTTGGGTGGAGGAACCCCTAACCTGCTTAGTGTGCTCTAAATAATGGAACAGAGCCCTTCTGACAAACAGGCTATGGAGCTTCTGTTCTCCAGGAGTGGACTTTTCAGTAAAGAACACTGGTAGGGTAACAGACTGGTTAAGTCGGAACTCAGAGACCACTTTGGGCAAAAACTTTCTATTCGTCCTGAGCTCAACCTTATCCCTGTGGGGGATAATACAGTTGGGCTCTGTACAGAGAGCTTGAAGCTCTGAAATCCTTCTAG
This sequence comes from Neoceratodus forsteri, assembly GCA_016271365.2. Classification (NCBI taxonomy): domain Eukaryota; kingdom Metazoa; phylum Chordata; order Ceratodontiformes; family Ceratodontidae; genus Neoceratodus; species Neoceratodus forsteri. The sequence continues at coordinate 1,704,917,439 of CM057455.1, forward strand.
AGAAGTCATAGCCACCACGAAGATGGTTTTCCAGGTAACATACTTAAGATGGGCTACAGCCATGGGCTCTAAAGGGGGTCCATGAGCTTGGCAATGCACAAATCTAGGCTCCAAGGGGGACAGGTTCCCTAACAGGAGGTCAAGGTGTGATAAGCCATTAAAGAACTGTTTAAACACCGGCTTGGAAGTAAACAGACTTGGGCCTTCCTACTGAAAGGTAGGCTGAAATTGCAGCCAAATACAGTTTCAGTGAAGAGGGCCTCAAGCCTGAGGCCTGGAGATGAACTAGGTAGTCCAACAGGGTAGAATCAGTGGCAGAGAAAGGACTAATCCCCTTGCCCTTACACCAAATAGAGAATCTCTTTCATTTGGCTGCATAGGTCTTCTTTGTGTTTGGTTTTTTTGCCATCCTTAAAACCTTAGAGGACCTGTTCTGAGTACTGAGAAGCAGGGCACTAACTTCTCAAGAGCCAAGCCTTGAGGTGAAGAGAATGCAGGTCTGGGTAAGTCACCCCTGAGTGGGGAAGAGTCAGGAGTGAGTAGCTGAGGGGAAGGCGAATGGGCCTGCTGTGTGAAAATGTTAGCAGAAGAGGGTACCAAACCTGTCTCGGCCAATCTGGTGCCACCAGAATCATTAGTGTTGGTTGGGGCCTGAGTTTCAGGAGAACCTTGAAAATGAGAGGAAATGGAGGGAAGGCATATAGGAACTTCCCTATCCAATCTAGTACCAATGCATCTGCTGGAACAGTGCCCAGAACTGGTGGCCTGCAGCAGAAACGAGGAAGCTGGTGATTGAGTGGGGAGGCAAATAGATCTATTTCTGGGGTCCCCCATCTCCTGAACACTGTGGCTAGCACCTGCTTGTTGAGGCACCACTCGCTGTGTCCCTGACTTATGCGGCTGAGAGCATCCACCAGAGTACTGTCCTTCTGGGAGGTGGATTGCTGAGAGAGACAGCTCCAGAGAATATGCCAGTTCCAAATCCTCATGACCTCTGTGCAGAGGGCTTCCAACCCTGTGCCACCCTGTTTGTTTATGTAAAACATGGCTATGGTGTTGTCCATCCGGACCTGCATCGAGTGGCTTGAAATTAGAGGAGCAAAGGACTTTAGTGCCAGACAAATGGCCCCAAGTTCCAGAAGACTGATGTGTGACTTTGACTCTTCGGGGTCCAGGTGCCACTGACAGAGGAACTGTCCAGATGAGCCCCCCATCCTAGCAGGGAAGCATCTTTAGGGATGATTTTTGTAGAAGGGGAGATCTGGGAGGGGACACCTACCGACACTTTGGCAGTGTCCTTCCACCAGTGCAAGGCTTGAAGAAATGTCTGCGTTACTGGTATTAGTTTTGACAGAGCATTGCTCTTCTGAGACCAATGGGAGCATAAAAAAAAAATTGTATGTCTCTCATCCTGTACCTGACCCCTGGGACTACTGCAGTCATGGATGCCATGTGTCCCAGAAGTCTTAGGAAGTGTCTGGCTGGCCTTGGCTAACCCAGGGTGAAGGAGTTTGCTACTGTTAGGAAATTTTGAATTCTCTCTGGAGGCAGAAATGCCCTGCTCTGTTTTGTGTCCAGCTGTGCCCCTATAAATGTTAGGAGCTAGGTTGATTCTAAGTGGTACTTCTTTAAATTTATGAGAAAACCCAGAGAGAGCAAAGTGCTTTTTGTGATTGACAGGAACTCTTGGACCTGAGTTGGGGTTTTCCCTACTATCAACCAGTCATCTAGGTAGGGATACAATGATAACCCTTGTTTCCTGAGATGTGCTGCCACGACAGCCAGACATTTGGTAAATATCTTTGACGCAGATGTTAGGCCGAAGGGAATGGCTGCAAATTGGTAATGGCCAGAAGGAAACCTGAACCTCAGGAACTTTCTGCGGGACTGGCTTACAGGGATGTGAAAGTAGGTGTCCTTTAGATCTAGACAGACTAGCCAGTCTCCCTGTTGTAGAGACTGAATGACCATGTTTAAAGTAACTATCCTGAACTTTGGTTTCAGGAGATGCCTGTTGAGGTACCAGAGGTCTACGATAGGTCACCACTCCCATTTTTTCTGGGTGAAAGCACCTGGAATAAAGGCCTTTGTTTTCTGTAAGACAGGAACCTTTCCATCTTTGATGCCAGGGGTTGCAAACCTCCAATTCTAGCAGTTGTTTTCTACAGGAGTTAGGGCTTTGAAAACAGAGAACCCCTCAGAACTGGCATATTTTGAAGTGAAAAGGAAGGCCCTTTTCCACTACCTCCAGGACTCATTTGTCTGTTATTATGAAGGTCCAAGCTTGGAGGTAGTGGGAGGCCTACCCGTACTGGTGGTAGGGAGGCGACCAGGGCACTGAATCAGAGCTTAGACCGAGATGCAGGGGCCTGGGAGACGGTTGGTTTCTCTGGCTCTCCTGCCTTTTCCCCTATAGTACCCCTAGACTGAGTAATCGTACTGAGGGAGAGGGGAAATAGGGTTTTAGGAAATAACCCCTACCTGCCTGCCTTAGGCTAAGACTTTAAGGTGGTAAATGTGTTATACCCTTTGTTTTAATGTGTTGCTCTGGCAAGTAGATTTGTACTCGTCCACTTTTTTCATGTACTCCTCTGTTCTGGAATCAAACAGGAGATTTTTATCACAGGGAAAGTCTAGAGCTTTAGATTGGGTGTCCTGTGTGAAGCTGGTTGTCCTTAGCCAGGCAAATCTTCCGAGTGATATGGCCTGGGCCATAACTCTAGATGCAGCATCACTATTATCATCTGTCATATGGAACTGGTACTTTGTTGCTTCTAAGGCAGTCTTAGCAGTCTCAATTAAGTCCTGGGCCATGGACTCAGACTCTGATTGAGCAATGGCCAGAACAGAATTCCATAAAGCCTTCTGATACTTGGCTATATAAGCCAAGTATGAAGACAGGCGAAAAAGTAATGAAGCAGAAGTGAAGTTCTTCGCAATGTAATCTATTTTTCTGGAGTCCTTGTCAGGAGGTAAAGAGGACAGAAGTACTCCAGCTTTATCACATGCAGCTTGCTGCACAACTCCCTCATGACCAGGGAGGACAGACAAAAAGTCAGTGTCTGCTCTGGAGAGCTGGTATTTTTTGTCAATCCTCTTATCAACCCTAGGAAGAGAAGATGGGGTCTGTAAAAGTTTTATAGTGTTTCTCCTGAAAGCCTTGTAAATAGGGAGAACCATCTTTTTGAGGAAGGGAGACCTTTCATTTCCCTGTAGTCTTCGTCATCCTCCTCCTGGTTGGACTCCTGACAGGGAATGTCAAGGGTATCCACCATATGCTGGAGGAAAGTTAGCAGAGAAGAATTTTCCTCCTGATCCGGGGAGGCGCTAAAGTGAGGATCAGGGGAAACATCAGGCTCCAAGGGGTTAATCCCTGAAAGATTGTCTGGAGCATCAAAGTAGTCATCTTCATCATCACCTCCCCCAGGCCCCTGACTCAGAGGGAGCTGCAGAAGGGTGTTTGCTTGACAGGGCTGAAAAGATAGACCCCACACCCTGCAGGATCTGAAACACATGCCATGATTTTGCCATATCCTTAGCCGAGGGCAGCTCCTCTTGAAAATCAGGGAGACTGTCAGGCTGTGTGTGCTTAGACTTATCCTTATGTTTTTTGCCTCCTGCCTGATCGCCCTTGCCATTACCGGGAGTAACAGTGCACACTTTTTTGGTGCCACTTCATCAGTGGCAGAATCTAGCTTCCTTTTAGATCCAGGCACTTCATAAGTGCCCCTATTATTTTGGTTTTTTTCAAGAAACTTCATCAGACCCTCTGGAAGCTTTTAATTTTAAAGGCATTTCATCAGTACCTGATTTGTTATTTTTTTCTCTAGAAGACACTTCATCAGTGCCTCTTCTAGGCTTAGAGCTGGCAGATGCTTCATCAGCACCGCTATGTGAATTTTTAGATAGCCCCTCATCAGTAAGCCTGGGTCTTTTTGGGACTACAGAGGACCCGTCCTCAGCCATCTCTCTAAGCCTTTTTGCTCTGTTTCTCAAAGTTTTGGAACAAAATTTAGAGCAAAGAGTACAATAATGGTCTGGACCCAAACACTTTAAACACAGATCGTGGGTGTCAGCTTTGGCTATAATCCTGTGACAATTTAGGCAGTTTTTTAAAACCTGTGGGTCCAGTTCTCTTTTTGGGGATTTCTGACATGCCAATATACAGAAACCATTTAAATTCAAATATTCTACTCAATGTTAGTAATGCAATGCAATTGGTTCCTAAGTGGTATGGAACTGCTATTTCTGAGGTGAAAACAACCTAAAATCACGGTTCTCGATGAAAAAAGGGACTGTGATATAAGTTTAAAACGGAACCATCGAAAAACCACAAACACGATAAAAATAAAGAAAGAAATATATAGGAGGGAACTGTGGAACTGACTGATAAATGTAGTTCCCGGAAACCGAGGGGAACCGCGATAAAACTAGTAAAATACACTCAGCACAGTAAAAGAAAAATAAACTGAAAAGATTTTACCATAGAAGTTCAAGAAGACTCGTTTTCTTGGCTAAATGAGTGGAACACCTCAGAGGCAGTGTTGTTCAGTCAGTGGAGAAAAAATTCTGGTGCCTTGTCAGGCAGTCTCTCTTCAGCAGACCCCAACGTCTCCTCTGATTGACTGATGCTAACTAATTAGCATAAACCCCACGTCAGGGGCAGTACTACCTAAACAGCTAGCTGCTTTAAGTTACTGACGCTAAAGGACCTACCTGGGGTAAGTAAAAAAGGCTTTACTGAGAGGGCCCGATACATTTTATCTGCCTTCCTTGGAACGGCAGGGATCATATTTCGCCTGTGCCAGGCAGCCAGAGTGGCATCCTTTAGGGCAGGCAACAGAGGAGGAATGATAACAGGTGGGGAGTCTGGTAGCTCTAAGAACGGCACCAAATTTATTTTTGTAAAGTCTTGCTCCTTAGCTTCAAACCCCTTGGAAACCGGGAGTTGCTGCATCATGGAAATGAATAAAGGGTCTTTTGGGGGGGGGGCCTCAGAGTGTACAGAGTGGAGTCCTCACTCCCTGGAGACAGCGGAGCAGGACCTCTCACAAGAGCTGTCCACGCACTCTACTCCTCCTCGCCCTCCTGCATTTTGAGGTCAGGGTTATAGCCTGATCCTTGTCGAAGGGCTCTGTAGGCCTCAAGAAGGGAGCCAAGGAGGTTGTTGACGCCCTGGAAGGCACTTGGCATGTTGACCTAGTTAGCGTCCATGCTGGGGCTTGTCTGGGATGACCCACTGATGCTATCACAGGAGGAGGGGATAGTAGATGCTGCAGCATGTCCGCGAAGGGTGAGAGCACTGCTTGCACGTCAGCGCTTGGTTGCACTGCAGGTGCACCTTCAGATGTCGACGGGGAAGGTGAATCCCAACGCCGATGACCCCTTGCCACCCTTGATAAGCCTGGTGGTACTCACAGCCTGTCCTGACCTGGCAGATTCAGAGGTCTGGGTGGCAGGTGGCATCACCACTGAGGTGGTCACCGCACTATGGAGGGAGGCTGAGACTATACGGGAGGATTTTCTTTGCTTCTCTTCCTCTCCCAGCGTTTATGTTTATGTTGTCTGGACGATTTCTCCCAGGACTTGAAAGAATGGGAGCATGAGGAGCCGCCCGGTGACATGGTAGAGCTCTTCTCCTGGAGCTCTTTCTCCATCCTGGCTACCCGTTGTTTTAAAAGGTGGGTTTACAGGGTGTTCTTTTGTTGTCACTGGGTAACTGTGTTGAACTTTCGGCAGATCTCACAAGCCTTAACGTTACAGGCCGCGCCGAGGCAGCACACATAGACGTCATGCGAGTTGCCCAAGTAGATCATCTCACTGCATTTGCAGTATCTAAAGAGCTTAGTGGGTTCTTTAGATGACATACATGAGGATGGCTATCACTTATAAAATGATAATGAACTAGGGAAAGAAATACTGAAAATACTAAGTAGCAGTCGACTGTAGTGGCGGTGTCTCAGCTGATGGTCTGGCGAGTATGGTCGATGGCGGGAAAAGAACTGAGGAAGGAAGAAGCGGCCTACGTTTATATTGGAGGTATCAATGTAAGATGTCGTTGTGAGCGGTCCCTACTGGACTGCTGGCGAAATGTTTCCGTGTGATCCTAGCGCTTTGCGGCTATAGTTCCATAGGTGTGACCTGATGAAAAAGATAACCTCAAAGAAGATCATAGAATTTCATGGCAGAAGGAGACCAAAGGTCTATAGTGTGTGCCCTCACTATATAGAGGATAATGGCTGGGGATCAGGTGATAACCACACTGTAATCACCTCGAGTGGTTGCTAGGGCAACATGGTAAACCTCGAGAGCGCAGCTCGAGAGGTTTACTGTAGCCCTAGCAACCACGAGAGGTGATTTCAGTGTGGTTGTCACCCATCCCCAGCCATCATCTTTTATAGTGTATGTCAAAAAAACACTGTTTGCATTCTATGTGTGAGAATTATGGAACTCTGTTGCATTCTGTTTTCTTATGCCACTGTTTGGAAGTTCCGAAGTGTGGTTAACAACTTTTAAAATTCTAAACAGTGCATAACAAAGCAATGTGACTGCTGATTATGGTGGGTAATAGGCACTTACCATACATTATACTAGCGTTTATGTCTTCCGAGTTTAAAAGCAACCGTAGTACTTAGCCAGCAAAAAAATAAATACAATAATTAAAAAAAAAAAAAACTGCTGTTGGCACCAAGCTGGTACAAAGAGCTGTCCTGAGCTGTCTTGGCATGATACTCTAAACCAGTTCCTTTTTTAGAAACATAACACAGAAACACAGAATTTGACAGCACATAAGAACGTCTTGGCCCACCTAGTCTGTCCATTGCTCTACCTAATGGATAAGCTGCAGATCCTAGTTAACCAACAGCCTACTTCCTCCAACCCCCCACTAGAATTGCCTTATGTCTGTCCCATGCATTCTTGAATTCCCCCACTGTTTTTGACTTCACTACCTCCTCAGGAAGTCTGTTCCATGTATCCACAACCCTCTCCGTGAAAAAATACATCCTCACATTACCACTGAGCGTCCCCCCTCTATCTTCAAATTGTGCCCCCTTGTTCTTGTACATCTCTTTTTCTGAAAGATGCTACCCTCTTGGACTTTGTTGATTCCCTTGAGGTACTTGAATGTTTCTATCATGTCCCCCCTCTCCTCGAGGGTATACATATTAAGCTCCTTTAAGCTCTCTTCCTATGTCTTCTGGTGTAGACCCTGCACCATTTTAGTTGCCCTCCTCTGGACAGCCTCCATTCTATCTATGTCCTTGCAGAGATGGGGTCTCCAGAACTGCATGCAGTACTCCAGATGGGGTCTCACCAACTGTCTGTACAGAGGGATAACAACTACCTGTTTTCTACTGGTGATGCCTCTCCCTATGCATCCCAGTATCCTGCCAGCCCTCCTTACTGCCTTCTCACACTGCTTGTCACCTTAAGGTCATCTGATATGACTACCCCAGGTCCCTTTCCATGTTTGTTGTTGTTAGTATCACACACCCCACTGTGTACTCTTCCCCTGGGTTTTTGTTTCCCAGGTGCATTACTTTGCACTTCTTTGCATTGAATCTAAGCTGCCATACATTTGACCATTCCTCCAACCTTGCCAAGTCCCTTTGCATCCTTTCCACCCCACCTTCTGTATCGACCCTGTTGCAGATCTTTGTCTCGTCTGCAAAGAGACATACTTTTCCTTCCAGTCCCTCTGCAATGTCACTTATAAAGACATTAAAGAGGACCCGTCCAGTACTGAACCCTGTGGTACTCCGCTAGTAACCCCCTTTTTTTCAGAGTGAACTCCGTTTACTAAGAAACATAGAATTTGACAAATTTGTTTTTTTAATATTCTTTAATATTTAATCAAGATGGCGGCAGCCGCGCTGGGCTAGTCTGTTCGTCCGTTCGTTTTAACTTACTCTTAGCCTGCTTTACTCTGCATTGCTTTATTTGGTGTTGTGCTGTGTTATTTTATCTCGTTTTACGCTTTTTCCAGTCACCGCGTTTGATTCACCAAATCGCGGTATGCGTCAGAGGGCTTGGGGTGAGCTGTAATTTTGGCCTGAATTACGTGGAGGTAAGGGGGCTGTGCTGGTGGTGATGCCTTCCGCTGGATCGGGGTGAGGAGAATCGAGGATTGTGTATTCGTTTTTCTGTTCTTGTCGGACGCCATCCAACTGTGTTTTCGATTGTTCTTCGGATCCTTTTTGGAGGTACTATTCTGCTGTTGGTTTGCTGGGCACCGGAGGATTCGATCTGGGATGCCGGTGGGGATTCGACTGTAGGGGGTCTGGCAGTGGCTTTCAGTGGTATCACTTTTATCTCAAACATCTAATGGACATTTCAGCCTCTGAAGTTTCTTTCAGAGTCCCTCTGTATTTGATCTTAGTGAGGGTTAATCGGGAGTTCGTCCTGGAGGCTTGATTTGGGATTCTTGGCTCTGGAGTGCATGCATTCTGTGTTTTTGGCAAAGGAATGACTGAACTTGGATTCTATCTGAGCTGATTGATGGGCCTCCGAGGGGTCGGGGGGGGGTTAGTGTCCCACGCAGGGGTGGGGAGTGGGGTCGGTTGGAGGACCTGGCCTGTTATTCCCCCCTCCTAGGCCTCTGGGGTAGTCGACTTGTCCCAGAGCCGTAGTGGCGGGCCACTGACCTGACGGGAGTGATTCCCTCATTGAGGGTGGAAGAATTCTTGTGGCCTATTGATGTTCTCAACACCTGCAAATTGAAAGACTGAGGATTTATTTGAATTTCTGATTTTTGGATGACATTGGGCTTAGTACAAGCGAACCCTATATTCGACTGTTTTAGACTGTGGGTTGGTTGGATTACAGCCAGTTTGATCTTCCCCCAACCGCAAGTACTTTTTTGACTTGATATACTGTATTTTGTGGAAGTTTTATGAGCAGCGAGAGGGCTCAGTTAACATCTGTGAACTCACCCTGTTACAGAGATTTGTGAGAGACTTTTCTGGAGGGTGATTCCAAATAATTTCCATAAACGTTCAGTTTATTTGTTTATTATTTTGGTTTGAGTGTTAGAGCACCAGGGAGTGAGAGTCCCGGGTTCTATAATTTTGTTTTGTTAGGTGGCCCAGGTAGTGAGAGGACCGGTGGGCCAACTTATTTTGTGTGGTAGGAGGTTAGGTTTATTGTTCAAGTTATGTATTTTAGTTATTTGTTTTATTTGGAGTTGGTATAGATTATTTAGTTGGGTGTGTGAGAAAAGGTCTGGCTGTGATTTGAGCGTTTGTACATTTTGTTTAATTGTTATAATTAACCAGTTAAGACTGGTGTTGCTTGGCTATGTGGGGTACTGGGATAGTGTCAGTTTGGGTTCCCCTGGTCGCAGTACACCAGCCTCTGCTTCATGCCCTCTGTTCTTTCATGCCTCCGCCTCTTCTCCCCCATCGGCTTTTTTCTATCTACCAACGCTGCAGGGCCTTAGGTATTGTCCGTGAGGAGGTGGGGGTGGGGTGGGGGTGAACAGCGGAGGCTGGAAGAGTGGGTGCTCCATCGGGTGATTGTTCAGAAGACGCCTCTGGGGTTGTAATGGAGTCAAAAGGTGGGCCACCATGTTTAGTCTCCATACCCAAGGGCACCATCGTCAGGATGGGCTGGTGGTCGGGCATCCCAGGAGTTCAGTCCGACTCGGCAGTGTTGTTCAATGCCAGATCTGTCAAGAACAAGACCGCAGTGATTGCGGATTTTGTCGGGTCGGCAGATCTGGCTTGCATCACTGAAACCTGGCTGGATGATAATACGCGGTCCCATATTTGAGGCCGCATCTGGCCAGGTATGGGTGATACACCGCCAAGGTCGGACCGGGGGGTTGCAGTCTGTTTCAAAAATCAATTGGAGCTCACCACTGTTCCAGTTGAGGTGACCAGCTCATTTGAATGTGCCGTAGTAGCAGGTGCAGGCTATAGAATAGCTCTCATCTATCATCCACCCAGAGATGGGAAGCAATTCCTTATGAAGTAGCGGACTCGTCGTCAATATAGGCTTTGAGTCACCCAGGCTGATGGTCCTATGTAACTTCAATACCTGAATCGATCACCTAACTCTCGCAATTGGACAACACTTCCTCCAGTTGATGAATTCACTGGGCGGACACAGGTGGTTACCACTGCTACTCATAAATGTGGCCATTCCCTTGACTTGGTTTTCCTCCTGGGGAAAGAGGACTCGGATGTGGGGTGGAACCAGTCAGTTGGTCTGATCACTACACGGTGAGGTTCAACTCTGACATCCGCCTTGTAGGCCGACTCCTGTGGAGATGGTCAAGTTCTGACCTTTACAGAATATTACATCTGATGGCCTAGCAGCGGTCCTTAACCTACCAGAACTTCCTGTGGATTGCAAGGATCCTGAAGCCTTGGTCTTGGCATATAATACTGCCATCACCTCAGCTTTGATACCACTGCACCAGTGCATGCGCTGTCTCTCTCCCTCCGCCTCTTGGGCCCGGGTGATGGATGAGTCTTGAGGGAGTTGCGCCACTAGGTCGCAGGTTAGAACATTGCTGGCGGAAATCCGGCCTGCATGCCGACCACCTTAGACTACTAGAACATTATCAGTTCTACCAGTCAGAAATTTCCCGTAAGAAGGCAGCATTCCTGTCCAGGGAAATTTCTGCTGCTCAGAATCGACCAGCTCAGCTCTTCAGAACTGTGGACAGGTTGTGCAACCCAACCTGTATGGAGCTCCGAAGAGCTTTTTCACAACTGCAATGTGATGCGCTTGCTCGTTCTTTGCTGATAAGGTGGCTGACATTAGGTCGGAGATCCTTGCGACACATTCTATGCGAGTTGTAGAGGATCAGGACTTGGTCACTGTCCCTCCGTTCTCCTGGAGTACCTTCAACCGTCAGGAAGTCGTGGGTATTATGCAGATTGTCCAGGGGATGCGCCCAACATGCTGTAGTTTAGACCCAGGCCCGAAATATGAAAATTACGTACCTACCATAATTATGATCTTTCTGTGCATCTTCACCACTCATCACAGATGGGTTATCTGGCCAGAGGTCAGGACCCCGCGGGAGCTTTATTTTTTTTTTTTTTAAAGGTGGTAAGCGGCCGACACACCATCCGGGCGCCACCCTCAGAGGCTGACACACCATGGCGCCGCCTCGAGGCCGACGTGCTGCGTCGGGCTCGAGGGTTGGCGTTAGGCTATGTCAACTCCACCTGCTCTACAGTTCTGAGTCACCGGAGAGGTAGAGGAAGGTTTGGAGGGTAGGACAACAGAGTCCAAGGGACAGAAAAGGAAAGGATGTCTGAACTAAAAGGAGAAATAACGACTGAGAGGACAGCAAAGAAGAGGTTAGACTAAGGGATTGGGAGGGCCCCAATCTCTGGAAGCGGAAGATGGGAAGGGTAGGGAAGGAAAGAATTTAGAGAGAGGAGAGGTATTAAGATATCCGAGACCCTTGTCCATCACCAGATTATTATAGGAACTGCAATGAGTAGCAAAGCTGTCTGCCAGAATTCAAGGCACAGAATAACTGGCAAACACTCCAGAACAGAGTCAGCTATTCTGGAAGGACGACAGGCACAGGGATTCAGAACTCTCTCAAGAAAAGATGTTTGGAGAAAAAAAGGGTTTTTTCTTTTTTTTTTAGGAGAAATAGTTGGATGGAAACCAGGAGGAGGACAGAAGGAGGGCAACTACCAACAGGGGTGGAGACAAAGTAGTAGAGAAGGAGTGCTGCTCGAGCTGTCCACTCTCCTTGGAAAATACCGCCCTGTGTGTCCCTACATCACCCCACTCCTAAGGAGGAGAGGGTGTCACAGAGAGGGAGGGGGACCCAGAGACTGAGGCCCCAGGGGGATGGTGGGTGGGGTTGTGATGAATGGTGAAAATATACAGAAAGATCATAATTACGGGAGGTACGTAATTTTCATATCTTATCTCTGTCAATCTTCACCATTCATCACAGATGGGTGAGTACCAAGCCCCCCCGAAGGGGGTTGTTTCTTTACACCCTAAGGGACAAAGTCCCTTAGCCCTCAGTGGGTGACACACTGGGGGGGGAACCTGCAGGGCCTGGAGAGGCCTGAGAGTGGGGAGAGAGAGACAGAGTTCCCCCGGAGGGGGAAGGAAGTTGCCTCGACAAGCGCCATCTCACTCTACGGGAGAAAAGGTAGGTTCCCTGGTGGGCGGAGCTAATCACCCTACGCCAGGCCAAGGGTGGCAACCGGGAAAGACGTAGCCATGCCGATCGCCTAGTGCAGATCGCTGTCCCTCACGACCTGGTAGCCACCTCGTTGGCTTCATAAGATGCCCTCGCTTGGTGCCTTGCTAGCTCCAGGCCACGTGCAGTGAGTGCGATGGCTTGTCTGGTTTGCTCCGAGTCAGGCAACGAGGCTAGGAGCTGACCTAGCCTGGACCACAAGAACCTGTTGTAGGCTGCATAGTGGGCCTGATGAGCAGAAATACAGAGGTGTAACTGTGCCGAGTAGAAGGTCCTCCTCCCCCAGAAATCAAAATCCGAGGAGTCTTGATCTGGAGGCTGGTCACGGCGAAGGGTGCGAAGCCCATCAGGAGTATCCAAGTGAGTATCCAAGACTGTGGATGAGGTATGGATCCTGGAGACTCCGGGGGTGCACAATACCTCTGGCTGAGATCCCTTGGGGCAGGAACTCCGGAGAAGGGCCTCTGCCAGAAACGCAATGACGCCTCCCGAAAGGGAGGTGGCACCACAAGGGTGGCCTCGCCAAAATTGCCTAGAAAGGCGTGCGCCGCATGCTCAGGATTGCTGATAGTGGAGGGTGAAAGGTGCAAATCCTCCAACATCCTCACGAGGAAATGCTGATACTCCAAGAGATCAGCAGCCGGAGAGATGTGGACAGAAGGTACCTCTCCCTCTGAAGAGGGGGATGAGGAGCTGGAGGTCACCAGGTGCTCAGAGGGTGGCTGCACGGGGCAGGTTGAAAACCTGGCTGTCCATTGCCTCAACGTAAGCAGGGAGACCGGGCAGCCGCTCTGAACTGCTCCCAGGTGAGAGGGCCGCTAGGACTGAGGATGCCTGGGAGCGCAGGAGAATGTGGCAGAGGGATGGGGGCAGAGCCGAGAAGAGATGTCGGCTGATCTCCGCCAGGGCTAGGGAGCGGACCGTGGGCACCCGTGGAAGAAGGTGCCCCGGAAGACCCCACAGCTGACAGCTGCACAACCACATTGGTACTGTCTTGGCTGAACCCGGAAGAATCCCCCCAGTGAGGCGACCGGGGCTGTAAAGGTCCAAAAGGACGGTCCCCTACCTCAAAAGAACGGGACTCCCTCAAAGAAACCGAGGGGGAAGAGTGGAAATCTGAACTACGGCTCCTCCCAGGGCCCGGGTGGACCCCAGAAAAAGGCCGACGCGCCAAACCCATACCCCTCGACCCCTCAGAGTCTGAAACAGTCCTCCTCCTCGAGAGGGCCAGCCTAGGTAGCTGGCATCTCTGGGCAGCCTCCGAAAGGGGAAACCCAGGGAGCAGTACCTTCCCCCCCTGCAGGTGCCTCGATGGGCCCCAAAGTCGGTCGATCAAGACACACCACTGGAGGGGTACCACAACTGAGAGATCGATGAAACCCCAAGACCAGGCTGCAGAGCCATGGTGGCACATCACTGCCTGCTGGTCAGCACCACTGACCCTAGTCTTGGAGGCCACCGACCTCTCTTCAGGAGGGTGCTGGCTCCGACTTGTGGATGAGACCACCGTGCCCACCTCGCAGCCAACCCGAGGGTGCAACTGCATCCCGAGTCGGAGTTCGACTCCGTCTCCGAGGAGGTAGAGTCCGAGGCTCTGAGCCAAACCGTGGGAGGGCGGGCAGAACTATCCTACCACCGGCCCGAAGCCACCGCTGTGCCTGAGTCGGTGCCAGTGCCCCCTTAATCCATAGCGGGATCAAGGAGGCATGGCCCCAGCTTGAGCCAGAGGTCCAATGCCAGACCAGTCGCGGCACCATCCGATCCACCGGCCGGGGTGGCACCAGGACAGGGGCAGGCGCCGACAGCCTGGTGGTACCCTCGGCGCCGGCGTCAACACCGCCCTGCTCCCGGTGCCGCACGGCCGAAGGCAGACTAACGCGAACACGGTGCCACAGCGGACAGTGCGTGAATGGCGCCGGACAGCACCAACAGATGGAGTCATAGGGGCCCATAGCGCCGAGCCTCGAGGACACGATGCCGTGCTCAACATGGCAAGGATGACGGATGGGTCTCATGGCACCGCGAACAGCATCGGCGCCGCCACTGGCGTCGACCGAGCCCACGACGCCAAGCGACAAGTCGGCGCCAACAACGACCCCACCAGGGCCCACGGCACCGCAAACAGCGCCGACCGACGGCGTCGAGGATGGCGCCGACCCGGGCCTTCCGAGCCGTGGGAACGACACCGGCGGAGCCTTCACCCCCGAAGGGGCGATTGCCATAGCGGCGCCTCCCGCCCGCTCCTGCACCACGGAAGGAGCCTTGTCAATGGCTAGGCTACAAGTAACCAAGGCTCCCTCCTCCTCTGTCCATATAGAACCGGGAGTGGACCCGGAGGAAATGCCGAGAGAGCGCGGGTTGGCCCGACGAAAGTAACCTCACCCCAAAGTCGGGCGGAGCTCACCACTTTCAACGTGATGTTCGAGGACCCGCCGGTCCATGGAGAAGCAGGCGTCGCACGAGTCCATGTTGTGAAGCGGGCCAAGACACGCAAGACACCAGTCGTGCTGGTCGGTTACAGAGAATTTTCAGCCGCATGGGCACCGTCACATGGGGGGGCCGACCAGTCTTCGAAGACTTCTTGCCCTCCGACCAAGACATGACCTACGGAAAAAAACATCAAAACAGACTCGACGTCTCAAAATTCAAAAAAAGTAAGGAAAGATCTTACCGGGCGACGTCGAGTGGAGGCAGAAAATAGAACCGGCAGGAAACCGACGGACTTAACGCCGAAGGAAAAGGATGCAATCAGGCCTACAATCTTCTTCAAGCTTCCCACGAGGCGACCTCGACAGTGGGAGACGAAGAACTGGCAGGCAAGCGGAGCCGACACAGCCTAACGGCCAACCCCGAGCGCCACGCAGTACGCCCGGAGGCGATGGCGCTCGATGGTGTGTCGGGCGCCACCTACCCTTTAAAAAAAAAAAAAAAAAAACTCCCGTCCTGATAACTCATCTGTGATGAATGGTGAAGATTGGACACAGATAAGATCCTTGATTATGGGTTGTGGTGATCTTATTGGCCGGTTCTGGCACAGATAATCTAGTGCTCCCTTAACTCCGGTGTTTATCCCTGCTCCTTGAAAGAAGCAGTGGTGATACAGTTGTTGAAGAAGGCTTCTTTGGACCCAAATTCTCTTGCTAACTATAGACCTATCTCGAACCTTCCCTTTCTGGGGAAGGTGATCGAGAAAGTAGTGGCTGCACAACTGGAGAACCATTTGACCATCCATAACTTCTACGAACCTCTCCAATCTGGTTTCCAGAAGAGGCATAGTACTGAGACTGCACTGGTTCAGGTGCTCAATGATCTCCTGATGGCGAGAGACCAGAGAAAACTATCCATTTTGGTACTTTTAGATCTGTCATCAGCTTTTGACACCGTTGACCATGGGGTTCTGCTTCAGCACCTGAGATTTATCTGTGGACTCTCTGGGTTGGTCTACAGATGGTTTACATCGTACCTCACTGGAAGAACTCAGAGGGTTGTGTCGGTTTTCTTTCCTCTGATCCGATCCTGCTGTCATGTGGGGTTCCTCAGGGCTCAGTATTGTCCCCCATGTTGTTTAAGGTGTATATGCTTCCCCTCGGAGACATTGTAAGACAGTATGGGCTGAGGTTTCATTGCTATGCCGATGATACCCAGCTCTACCTGTCTTTTGCTCACGACCAGGAAGGAGCAGTCTCGTATTTAATAACTGCCTCGATGAAATCCAAGATTAGATGAAGTCCGTTGGTTGAAGTTGAACCCTGAGAAGACGGAGGTGATGGTTCTGGATCCAGGCTGCTGGATAGGGGGGCTGGGGTCAGGCTGCTCCCTAGGATTGCTCCTGGGAGACACTGAGATTCAGGCCTCTGAACAGGTGCGAGACCTGGGGGTGTTGTTAGACGCGGATCTATCACTTCGAGCGCAGGTATCGGCCGCCGTAAAGTCATCTTTTTACCACCTAAGAAACATCTCCAGGATCAAGCACCTTGTTCCGTCCATAGATCTGCCTACACTGATCCATGCTTTTGTGACTTAACGCTTAGATTACTGCAACTCGCTTTACTTTGGGCTACCAAGAGTTGATATCCGTCACTTACAGCTGGTGCAGAACTCAGCAGCCTGGTTGTTGATGGGGATTTCGAGATCTTCCCATATTACACCGGTGCTGCGGAACTGCACTGGCTGCCGGTCCAATGCGTTATCTCCTTCAAAGTCGGGTTACTGACATGCAAAGCCCTACATGGACAGGGCCCTGACTACCTGAAGAGCTCCAGATTCCTTATCACCCTGAAGCAACCACTTTGCTTGGCGTGAGGTTTGCTAGAGATTCGAGGGTACTTAAAATCTCGGGGAGCCGGCATTTATTTTGATGGCCCCAACCCTCTGAATTTCTCTACCCCGTCGGATTAGGGAGTGCATAACCTTGGGGGGATTCAAACAAGCTCTAAAAACATTCCTGTGTAATAAGGCACACAGTGAAGATGTTGACTGACATGTTTGTATTTATTGAATGTGATGATGTTTTTATATGTTTTAATTGCTTTTATTGTTATGCGCCTTGGTTTTGAAAGGCGCACTATAAATAAAGAATTATTATTATCATTTATTGTGTTTATTACCTCTGCCTGTGATGTCCTCTGGTCCTGGCCTCCTGCCTGCATTCTGCTCCAGACAGCTCTTAGTTGCTCTGGACAACCTCAGTCCCTGGCTGACCTGGAACCTCAGGCATCCGTGGTTTATCCCTCTGGCCAAGTTCCTTACCTTTCTTTCAACTCAGCCAAGCCCTCCCTTGTGTAATCTAAGTTTGTTATTAATACTTTGGTCATGTACTGGTATTCCAAGTTTTGCAAAATATATGTCTTCTAATCTTGTATCTTGACTTTTAAGTTTGATTGTCCTATGTTATTAATTCAGGTTGCACTGAAATGAGACCCCTATGTCTCAATGAGTCCACTAGAGCAACACAATTAATAAATAAATAAAATGACCTAGTTGGAGGAAAGTCGTTCCTGTGCTCCAATGTTGGGCAAGGGACCAGGCATTTGGAATTCTTGAGAGCTTAGGTGATGACTAGTTGGCCTGTCATGCTGCACGATCAAATGTTGTCTTTACCTCTTAACTCCCCATGACAACCCAACTTCTTATCATGCATGCTTTTGACCGCTCTAGGGGTAGGAGTGTCATGCAGCACATAGCCACATACACCACAATGACACTTCCACTTACCAGTCCTGCAAACCACCTCCCTGGGAGGAGATCATCTCAAGAATGTTCTGGGAGCATGCTTGCCAACCTCTGCTCCGGCATCCCTTGCTCAAGGCATGAATCCAGGTCACCAGCATGCTTGAGGTTCCCTTCTCATTTCTAATCCAAATACACTGCAACCTAGGCCAAACCAGAGGTCTACGTGTTCATGAATCCGCCTCCTCTGGATCACTCCAGAGTTCACTGGCCTTTTCAAAGCCTGAGACACTACCTGGTATCTCCACAAAGATTTGGACTCTACCAAGGACATAAGAGCTATCAATACCTCTAAAATGTCTGAACCAATACCACCAGGGAAGAAAAAAATAGGGTACCCACTTGTAACCATAGTTCTGGGAGAGGTGTATAGTTCATATACACACTCCGGCAATTCCTCTGAAATGGTCTGACTGGCCAGACGTCTTTAAACTAAGTTCCTGCCACCACCTAGGTGGTATATCCCCTGACTCTGCCCTGTTACTTCAGATCTTGCACGTTGGAAGCAGGAATCCATGTGCCACTTGCAAGGGGAGGCCGAGTGGATTGTATGGATGTGAACCATACACCACTCCTAGAAAGTACAGTTATGTAAGAACTTACCGTAACAGCAGATCTTCGAGAGAGGCTCTTGCAGTAGGTAATTATATATAGGACTGATGCCGGCCAGTGGCAGGACCCCACAGAAAAATTTCTAGCAGGCAGTCCCTGGCGATGGACCGCCCCCACGTCAGGTGACCGGCATCGTGCGACGTCGGTATAAAGGGGCGGTCCCAGTCACCCGCCTTCCAGTTCTTTCCCGAACAGGCCCGGAAGGCCCGAACGAGAGAGAAGCAGATGTTTCCATTCCTGGAAAAGAAGCTGAAAAAGCCTAGGGGGATAGAGGGTGGGAAGGTCTTACCTACTGCAAGAGTCTCTCTCGAAGATCTACTGTTACAATAAGTTCTTACATAACTGTACTATCTTACTTCGAGAGGGCTCTTGCAGTAGGTAATTACATATAGGACTGAATTCCAAGCAGTCTGGAACAAATAAGAGGCACCGGGAGGAGGGAACTACTCCAGAAAGAAACAATAGCCGTGCAAGCCTCAAGACAGGAGGCCTTGCAAAACAGCTAGCCCAAAGCCTGCTTTACGGCGAGAGGCAATATCCAAACTGTAATGTTTTGTAAAGGTATGGATGGAAGTCCAGGTGGCGGCAGTGCATATGTCTGCCGCAGACACGTTCTTGAAACAAGCCACAGAGGCTGCTACTCCTCTTGTGGAGTGGCCTCTAACCTGACCCGGAAGGGTCTTGTTGTACTTGTCATAACAGAAAGTGATGCAATGAGCCAACCACTTCGACAGGCATTGCTTGGAAACAGCATTGCCTTCCCTTTTGTGAGCAAAAGAGACGAACAACTGATCAGTCTTTCTGAGATCCTTTGTCCTGTTGGTGTAGTATCTCATAATCCGGTGAACATCCATGGTATGGAGTAAATATTCCCCTTGATTAGAGTACTGCGTAAAAAAGGCAGGTAGCTCTATGGAATGATTTAAGGTAGACTCTGCTACTACTTTAGGTAGAAACTTAGGATTCGTGCGAAGAGCAACTCGTTCTTTGTGAAAAATCAAATAGGGGATTTTACATGTAAGGGCCTGGAGCTCGGAAATTCTTCGAGCAGAAGTAATGGCCACCAAGAAGAGCGTCTTCCACGAAAGAAACTTCAGATCTGCAGTTGCTGCAGGTTCGAAGGGGGAAAGAGTAAGTTTCTCAAGAACAAAGTTAAAGTCCCAAGGGGGAGCAGGAGTTCAGAAGGGGGGCCTCAGATGAAGGACCCCCCTGAGAAAGGTCTTAGAAACCTCCAGTTCGGCAAAGGCTTTATCTGCAAAGGGAGCATGGTAGGCTGGGATAGCAGCCATGTGCACCTTCAAGGAGGAATGACTGAGACCCAGGTCGAACAGATGACATAAGTATTCCAGCAGAACAGCCACTGAACAGGAGAATGGCTCCACGTTCCTGGAGGTGGCCCAAATGGAGAATCTCTTCCATTTCATGGCACAAGTGGACCTAGTGGAGGGTTTTCTAGCCTCCACCAAAATCTACGCCACTTTTGGACAGACGCCAAAACGGGATTGGGCTAGGTCTGCAGGAGCCATGCATGAAGTTGAAGGAACTTGAGACCTGATGGACCAGGGTCCCTGATCCTGGGTCAGCAAACCTCAAGATAAAGGAAGAGGAAGAACTCTGAGTATTGTTGTAGAAGAGAGAACCAGATTTGCCTGGGCCAGAAAGGAGTGATGAGAATCATTCTCGCTCCTTCTGTGGATAGCTTCTGCAAAACTCTTGGGATCAGAGGAATTGGGGAAAGGCATAGGCAGATCTGTCCTTCCAGTCTAGAGACAGGCGTCGCTCCAAGCGCCTCGCACTGGAGCGGCGAGCAAAAAGCTGGGAATTTTGCATTTTGGGGAGGCGAAGAGGTCTACCTGCGAGTCCCCCAAAGCTGAAAGATATTGTCGCAGCATCTTTTGATCCAATTCCACTCCTGTGCCCTGGCAGAGGAGCGGCTTAGCTTGTCTGTCAGGGTGTTGTCGACCCCTGGAACATGGATCACAGTGAGGTGAAGGTTGTGAAGACTTGCCCGATCCCAAACCCTCATAGCTTCCCTGCATAGAGGGTAGGAACGAGTTCCTCCCTGCTTGTTGATGTACCACACCACACACATATTGTCTGTCTGGATGGCTAGGTGGCCGGGAAGAATGCATTGGTGAAGGGCTTGGAGCATATAGCACAGCTCAAAGCTCGAGCACATTAATGTGGAGAGCTAGTTCCAGTCTGGACCATAAGCCCTGGGTCCGATGAGGACACAAATGGGCTCCCAACCTTCGCCTGATGCGCCTGTGGTCAGAGTCTGGGAGGGAGGATGATGAAGGGGACCCCAAAAAGGTTCTCGAATCATCCACCATTGCAAGTCCCGTGTCATCGGTGAGGAGATCAGAACTAGATGATCTAGGTCGTCTACAAGTTGATCCCACTGGGAGCGAAGAGTCCACCGAGAGATCCTCATGTGGAGTCGAGCTCTGGGGACAGTCGGAATAGTGGCCGCCATGAGCCCCAGAAGACGGAGGACCGACCTCGCCGGAACCCTCCTGCTTTCTGATAGCAGGGAAATCTGGGATCGAAAAGAGGCCGCCCTGTCTGGAGGCAGGAAGGCCTTGCTAACCGTCGTATCAAGGATAGCCCCGTAGTCTCTGGGAGGGGTCCAGATGTAACTTGGAATGGTTGATGGTAATACCCAGGCCAGTGAAAACCTGCTGGGTGAGGGAGAGAAAATGCAGGAGTTCCTCCCTGGATGAGGCCGCCAGGAGCCAGTCGTCCAGGTATGAGAACACCTGAACTCCCATTGTATGCAGGTGGGCCGCTACCACAGCCAGTCATTTGGTAAAAACTCGGAGCGCCGAGGAAAGACCAAATAGGAGTGCTCTGAACTGGTAGTGGTCCCCCGAAACGCAAAACAAAGATACTTGCGATGAGAAGAGGCGAATGGGAATGTGCAGATAGGCATCCTGCATATCCAGTGCACAAAGCCATTGACCGGCTGAAGAAGGGGCAGAAGGCTCTGCAGAGAGAGCATCCTGAACCTTTTGTATTCCACATAAAGGTTCAAGGAGCTGAGATCTAGAATGGGTCTGAGATCTCCTTCTTCTTTGGGACCAGGAAGAAATGGGAATAGTAACCCATCCCTCGAAGATGAAGGGGAACAGGTTCTATGGCCTGCCTCGTGAGAAGGGCGGAAATTTCTTCCTGGACCAAGGGAAGATGGTCTCTGGAGTACGATGACTTCGGAGGAGGGTGGCAGGGTGGTTTCTGAAGAAACTCTATGGAGTGCCCTCTGCTATAAGCTGGAGCACCCAAGAATCCGTGGTTATCCTCTCCCAACCCGGAAGGTGGAGGGAGAACCTCCCTCCTACCGGTTCCTCCGGTGGATCCGGAGGCGGTGGGAGAGGGAAGGAGTCAGGTGGTGTGGGGCAGCGCCACAGCTGAGGCACCCGCTGCTTTTTTGGGCGGAGGGGGCCTGGCAGCTGCGGGGGCCCGACGTTTAGTGGCCCACCTTCCTTGGGGTTTCGCTTGAGGCCGAGTCCGTCTGCGAAAAGGACGGCGCTGCTGAGGATGGGGACGGTACATGGAATCCACGGATTTCAGGGCCGTCCCCTTCTCTTGCAAGTCGGTGATGATGTCTTTGACATCACCCCCGAAAAGCACCGACCCCCTGAAAGGTGCCTCTTGAATGGCGGATTGCACCTCCGGGACCAAACCTGACACGCGGAGCCAGGCATGACGCCGTAGACTTACGGCGAAGCGGAGCTCCGCCCAGCAGTGTCCACTGCATCGTATGTCATCCGTAACATGTGGCGACTGGCGAACGAGCAGAACGGACAAGATCCGCTAGCTCCTGTTTGACTTGAGAGTCAGGTAAGGAGTCTAGTTTAGATTCCGCCTGGGTAAGGATGGCCTTCTGGTAATCCCCCATGTGGGCGATGTAATTCAGGGCCCGAATTCCCAGTGTGGAAGAGGCATAAATCTTTCTTCCATACTGGTCCAGGAGGCGAGATTCCTTATCCGGAGGAGACAAGCTCAGATGTTTTGGATGTGCCGACCGGCCGTGAGCGGCACTAATCACGACTGAGTCGGCACGAGGGTGAGAGTCAAGATAGTCTACACCCTCGGGAGCCTGGTGTAGCCTGTTGGACTTCCTGGGAAGTGGGGCTAATGTTGAAGGTTGTTTCCAAATCGTGGTAACAAGGTGGGCATGAGGCTCGATCCAGGGTGGCACTAAAGTTGGAGCCGTCATGGGCAGGTCCAGATGCTCAGAGAGTTTTAAAAGCTGGGGAATCTGGTTCCAAGGAGTGCCACTGGTGAATTTCCTGGATTTTTGTAAGCAACTCCGTGAAGGATGGATCCTCCAGAGGAGACTTCGGAGGGGTCCTCGGCCGGGGCTTAGATGGAGAGCGGGGCTCGTCGTCTCTCTCAGAACATCCATCGGAAGAATCCGAGGAATCCGAGAGGGAAGAAGAAGCAGAAGAAGAGTAAGACTCCCTCACATGACTAGGGGGAGGAACGGGTTCCTTGGGTGGTACCCGTGAGCGTGTATCCTGCCCCTCTCTAGATCCAGATGGAAGAGCCCTGGAGTCTGGAGGTGGTGAGGAGTGTGCCGCCTTGGACGTCACGGGGCCATGAGTTGAGCCTCAGCCTCAGCCCACCAAGAGGCCAGAGTCTCTCGCAGACCAACCGCGGCTGAGGGGGGCGGTGGAGGAGGAGGGGGAAAGATACGGTTGTACCGCGAAGGTGAGTATCCGTAACCAGGCTGTGGGAAACCCGCGCCGGGTAATGTGGCGACGGGTACTGCAGCGCCTGAGGAACCAGTGTCGGGTACAGCAGTGCTGGATACTGCGGTCTCGGTGCAGCGGCGGCCAGATAAGATGGCGGTACCCAGGAGCCAGGGGCTGCGGGCAGGCGGCCGGTTGGCGGTCCCATGGGTGGATCACGTTAATGGGCCGGG
The DNA here is from genome assembly GCA_016271365.2 of Neoceratodus forsteri. Lineage (NCBI taxonomy): Eukaryota > Metazoa > Chordata > Ceratodontiformes > Ceratodontidae > Neoceratodus > Neoceratodus forsteri. The sequence goes on from CM057455.1 coordinate 1,704,940,394, forward strand.
GGCGGAGGGCCAGCGGAAGGAACATCACGGCGTCGGAGGTGCCAGCGTCCGGGGCGGACGTCAGATCCGGTTCCGTCAGAGGAGGGTCTGACGGGTGGATGATCCCGCATCGCCCGGGAAGAAGGAGAAAATCCCCAGGGTCAGGCTGGGTGACTCGAGGCTCCCAGGCGGCAGCAAGGCTGCGGGAACTGGGCACGATGACGGCGGGGGTCCATCACTCGTTACGCCGCCCGGCGCTGCGTGCAGAAGAGCCGACGTGCGGCTTAGGGGCGAGGTCCCGGTGGGCACCGGAGGAGCCGGCGTCCAGCTTACGGGAGCCCTCACCGGATGCGGGCCAAGGGAGAGGGGTGGACTGGTCCGATGGGGAAGTGGTCGTGCGCTGCCCTGAAGGGTCGGGCGTCTTATCGACCCTCTCCATGCGGATGTCAGAGGAGCAGACGTCCGACTTAGAGGAGTCGCCCATGCCAGTAGGCCGCGAACCTGCGGCCGAACCGGGGGCGGAGGCCTCCATTCGCCCGGCGCCCCGCAAGGCCCAACCACGAGCCAGACGGGCGGGCGGCGCCTCCTCCAAACCCTTGGGCTGCCATCGAATGGTCCCCGGAGGGATGTTACCTGGGCACGACTCCAGCCGGAGAAGCAGTAGAGGAGGACTTCTCCCGTGCCTCTCCTTATCCTTTTATGATGTCCTTCCGAAGTGGACACCTGCCTCAACTTTTTCAACTCTTTCTCAATAGAAGACATCTTTTCTTGAGGAGATGGGCTTCCAGGGACTGTTGGTGCCGTTTATGGGTAGCAGCGTTGAAGTTGAGGCAATGCTGCAGTGATTGGGGCCCTAGGCAGAAGAGGCACAGGAATGGCCGTCCTTGTGTGGTAGTTGGGCGCTGCACAAGTCGCACTTGTTTTTATGCTCGGAGGGTGTAGGGGACGACATACACCGACGATGTACCTGACGACTGAAAAGAAATGAAAATTACGTACCTACCGTAATTCTTTATCTTCTTGGACGAGTCTCCACCACTCATTCACACTAGTGGGATTAGGGCTGGAGGCACTAGGACCCATCGGGAGCAAACTTTTTTGCTGGAGGGTCGGCGCGAGAGACGGCGCCGCGAGACACGGCGCCACGAGCTGCGGCTCGAGCGGTAACAACCTTCTCGGCGCCGACCCTCCAACCGCCTCAGTACCTTTTTACCAAGGAGGTGCAGCACTACTAACGTAGAAGTAACCTAACATTAAAAACACGGACATAAGATAGTCCGTATGACCGATGTAAGAAGAGGTCAGCAAAGAATCCTCCGGCCTAAAGATTTGAGGGAGTGAAGACCAACAGCGGTGAGCTCGGGATGGAGGGTGGGCGTGTGAATGAGTGAGTGGAGACTGGCCCAAGAAGATCAGGAATTCACGGTAGGACGTAATTTTCATATCTTCCTGGACATAAGTCTCACCACTCATTCACACTAGGTGGGAGAGTACCAAGCTGATAATCCCAAAAGGCGGCAGAGCCAGAGCTCACACGTCTAAGGTAGAAGCCCATTAGGATAGTTCTGCCGAATGCGGAATGTCGCCTGGCATGAACATCCAGTGCATAGTGCTTATGAAGGTATGCACTGAGCTCCAGGTGGGCGTTGCAGATATCTGCAATTGGAACATTGCGAATTTCCGCCAGGGATGCCGCGACCGCCCTAGTAGAGTGAGCGTACACTCTACCTTCTAATTTAACTTGAGCCATGGAGTAGCAATGTCGAAGGCATGCCACTAACCATGATGAGATGCATCTGATAGCGACAGGTTGACCCAGCTGGGTGTCGCTGAAAGAAACAAAGAGTTGTTGAGTCTTGCGAACATCCTTGGTTCTGTCTAAATAGAACCGCAAGGCTCTCTTAACATCCAAGGAATGAAGAGCTCGTTCCCCTTCATTCTGGAAATTAGCGAAGTAAGCGGGAAGTACCAGAAGTTGGTTTAGATGGAATTCTGACACAACCTTGGGAAGAAATTTAGGATAGTCGGAGAACTACCTTGTCTTTATATGGAATACAGTATACGGAGGGTCCGTAACCAGGGCATGTATCTCAGAGACTCTAGCTGGCTGAGGTATGGCCACCAGGAAGGCAGTCTTCCAGGTAAGAAATTTTAGCTCACAGGTAGCTAGGGGTTCAAAGGCTTCCAGTGAGTATGTCCAGCACCAGGTTAATGTCCCAGGCTGCAACTGGACGCTTAACAGGGGGTCTGGTATGAAGAATCCACTTAAGAAATCTCTTCACCATAGGTAACTGAGCCAGAGTCACGGATGAAACCGGCTCATGGAACGCTGAGATGGCACTAAGGTGAACTTTAACTGTGGAGTACTGAAGACCTGAGTTAGATAGGTCCAAAAGATACTCCAGAACCTTGTCAGGAGGACAGGAAAAGGGATTCCAAGAGGACTTTGCACACCAGAGAGAAAAACGTTTCCATTTGGATGCGTGCGTTTTCCGTGTGGCTGGCTTCCGAGCAGCCAGAAGGATGTCCGAGACTCTATGGGAGACGTTGAACCGATTCACTTCTATCTCTTCAGGAGCCAAGCATGAAGGTGAAGTGATTTCAGGTTGGGATGGACCAACGAACCCTGGGTCAACAGATTGACTTGCAAGGGAAGTGGTCTCGGAGAGGCTGCCAACATACTGTTGAGTAGAGGAAACCATAGTTGTCGAGGCCAGGAGGGAGCAATGAGAATCATCTTGGTCCCCTGAGACTCGAACTTGAGGAGTACTCTGGATTAGAGAAAGCGTGGAAAGGCGTAAAAAGCGATTTGTCCACCACAGCCGAACAATCCTGACAGAAAATGCCAGGCCCTGGATTTCTGGAGCAGAAGAGAGGCAGTTTTGCGTTGAGTGGGGATGCAAAAAGGTCCAGGTCTGGCGCTCCCCACTCTTTGAACAGGGACCGAGCTACGGCTGGGTCGAGAGACCACTCGTGAGGGTCTGCCTCCGTTCTGCTGAGGTGATCTGCTAGGTCGTTTTGTATACCTGGCAGATAAACCGCTTGAATCAGAGACTTGTGCTCCAAGCACCACTCCATACCCTCATTGCTTCCTGCAAAGGGATAAGAATGAGCACACTTGCTTGTTGATGTAATACATCACAGCTTTGTTGTCCGCTTGAAGGAGAATGTTCTTGTGACAAAGGACATCCTTCAGAGCTCGGATCGCATAGAGGACCGCCCTCATCTCCAAGACATTTATGTGGAGATGAGATTGAACCAGTCCATACACCTTGAGTGTGGAGGGAGAGACAGTGAGCTCCCCATCCCATTAGCGATCGTCTGTGGTGATGGAGATCTGATGGTCTGGAAGAGCAAGGGAACCCTTCGAGATTGTCTCTTGAGACCACCAGGTGAGAGACCTTCAAAGGCTGCGTCACCTTGATGGGATAAGACTGGGGGTGAGAGGTGGGAGACCACTGAGTGGAGAGCATCCATTGGGTGGTTCTCATGTGCAACTGGCCAGGGGTACAGTGAACACCGAGGCGCCATGAGACCAACATACGCTGCATCGAGAGCTGTAACCGATTGGTTCTCCCGATGTAACGGGCCATCCGAAGGATGTCGAGTCTTCTGTCCTCTGGAAGGAAAGCCTTCGCGGAAGAGGTGTCTAGAAGCGTCCCTAAGAAAGAGCCTCTGGGAGGCTGCAGTTTGGATTTTTCAAATTCAGCAGAACTCCCATGGACGTGAGAAGAGGAAGTCGTTTGCACGGCTTCAAAGTCCCTTGGCTGGAAGAAGGCTTGCTAGAAACCAATCGTCCAGGTAGGAAAGACCGGAGTCCGCCTTTTCTGAGATGCGCCTCGAGAACTGCACAACACTTTGTAAAACTCACGTGAGCCGAGGATAGCCCAAAAGCAGGACTCTGAACTGATAATGCTGACCCAAAGCTACAAACCTGAGGAACTGCGGTGGGTCGGTGGACGGGATATGCTGGTGAGCGTCCTGCATATCAGAGAGGCCAGCCAGTCGTGCTGATGCAGCAAGGGTAACAGGGTACCTAGGGAAATCATTTTGAATTTCTCCCTGAGGAGGAATTTGTTCAACTTTCTGAGGTCTAGAATGGGGCGCATCCCCCCAGTTTTCTTTGGAACCAGAAAGTAATGGGAGTAGAATCCTGTGTTCCGCAGATGCGGGGGCACCAGTTCTATTGTCCTGTTGTTCAGAAGGCCCTCGATCTCGGCGGTGAGGAGGTCTGACTGAGAGGCCGACAACCTGGGTTGTCGTCTGGGAGGACAATTCGGGGGTTTCCAAGAAATTGAGAGAGTAACCCTCGCGAATTATCCGAAGGACCCATTTGTCCGAAGTTATGGACTTCCACTCGTTGTAGAAGTACATCAGACGACCTCCAACCGGAGGAGAAAGTTCCATCTCGGGCAGTGAGGATGGAACTTGGGCCAACAACTCATAAGGTGGCGCTGGGGCTTTAGGCCTGCGCTCTGCTGCATCTTCTTCTGAGGTTGGGCAGGTTGGCTTTTATGGAGCTTCCCTGCCTCTGCCTCGAAAGGACTGACGACTATGAAACTGGCGTCTGTTCGCATGCCCAGCGAGAGGGCAGGCGGAGGTCTGGCCAATTTAATGGCCGATCTAAGTCTTTGAGTGGCTTCTGGGCTTGCTCCACCTGAGGGGCCGAAAAGATAGGAGCCATCAAAAGGCAGCGCCAAATACCTGCTGCTGAGCATCATTCGTGAAGCCAGAGTGCGCAGCCAGGAATGGCGTGAGTACAAATCCCTCGGCTGCTGAGCGAGAAGCAGTGTCGAAAGCGTCCATGGCGGCTTTGACTTGTTGGTTATTGATTCAATACCTCTAACAACGGTCAGTAGAAGCTCTGACTTGGAGTCGAATCTGGAAGAGCTTCAACCATTCTTTTCATAGAGTGCCACAGGATATACTCATACTGAGAAAAATAGCCTTGATAACTGTGAATCGCATACTTAGAGTGGAGGGCAAAGACTCTCTTACCTAATGTATCAATCTTCGAGACTCTTTGTTAATAGGTCGAGCTGTAGTAGTTGAGGAAAACGACCTTGTCATTCTCTGCCAGGACTACAATAGGATCCATAAAGGCTTGGGATGCCAAAATAGGATGATCCTTGGGAGCTGAATACTTCTTATCAATGGATTTAGCCACTGAAGGAATAAAACAGGATTATTCCATACCATTTGAGACAGCGACTCGAAGGAAGGCTGGATCGGAGGAGTCAAATCGTAGGGATCTCCGAAGCATGAAGGTACTGAGTCTTAATATTTTCCCAGGATCGATGTCTGCAGTCTGGAGAAAGAGTGGATCTCAGGTTCTTCAACAGAGACTTATAGGACAGGTCCTTGACCACAGGCTCTGTAGCAAAGAAAGATCCTGTTTCCTCCACTTCATCACCCAACCGAGGTCTGGGTCAGGCTCAACATCATCTCTGATGGTCCAGAAAGGACTGTTTGGACGAGAAAGGAATGAAAATTAGGAGAGGAGGAAATAGCAGAAAAACAAGGAGAGTCCCGGGGCCCCAGGCGCCGAGGGCAGCAAAGCGGGCCAAAGGCAGCACCAAGGAGCGCACGGCGCGCCGAAGAGCCTGTGACCCTGGCGGCACTGCCAGAACCCAGCAGGCGCCCAGCGGGCGGCCTGCCCCACCAGCGCCACCAGCCCCGACAGCACATCCAGCGGTGCGCGAGGCCCGCTCTTGCGGCGCCACGGACGGCGCCCGCCAAGACCCAGCGACACCCAGCGCCGACAAAGCCAACAGACCCTGCGGAAGGCGCCGGAACAGCCCCAGGAACCTAGAAAGAGAGAAGGAAAAAAGCCAGGAGATAAGGGCATCGGTGTGGCCCCCTGCGCCGCAGCCATGTGAGGAGGGAAACACCTAAGCACGGAGTCGCTGGCACCGAAGAAGACGCCGCGCGACTAGGAAGGTCCAACCGCCCTACCCGATCGCCGGAGGGGCCCGAGGGCTCCGAGGCAACTGAGCCAGGCAGAAGAACCAACCTCCGAGCCCATCGCTCCATAAGAGCGGCCCACTGATGAAACTGCTCATCTGGAGCCCTACCTATAGGCGGGAAGGGCTCCGTGTAAAGACCACGATTACCGGAAGCTGGCGACTCGAAGAGGAGACCGGCAACTAGAACGATAACCGGCGTCGGCGCACGGCCATACCAGAGGCGACCTCGGTGATGCCTTCTCTTTTGACCTGTGGGCGTCAAGAAGAGCTCGAGGCGAACGGTGCCGAGAATGCGACCGCTTATTTTTATGCCGGCGGGAACGCCCATCCCCCGGCATCGGACTGACCGTTGTCGGAACCCCGCTGAGGAGAAGGAGGCTGACCGGACCCAGCCCGGCTGACTGAACAGCTTTCATACGAAGTCTCCCTACCGTCACCTGACCTGCTCATGGTCGACTCCGTCCAGTAGGCCGAGACTTCTTCAAGTAAGTTAAATTTAAATTATTAGAAAATAGAATAAAATTAAGCGATACTACTATCGTGATAATGTTACAAAAAAACAAACTGAAAAACTAAGCACTAGTTTGAAGTTTGACTCCCGACAGGCAGCGGCGCGTAACTGCAGCGCACTCGGCGAGCGGAAAAAGGAACTGAGGCGGTTGAGGGTCGGCCGAGAAGGTCGTTATCACCGAGCCGCAGCTCATGGGCGCTGTGTCTCGCGGCACCGCCTCCTCGCGCCGACCCTCCAGCAAAAAAGTTTGCTCCCGATGAGTCCTAGTGCCTCCGGCCCTAATCCCACTAGTGTGAATGAGTGGTGGAGACTTATGTCCAGGAAGATTAACTGATTTTCTGTAAAAAAAAAATCGTGAGAAAGACAGAGCTGGCGAAGCGCCAAACTTTACCGCGAGGTGCTGCACGAGCTAACAGGCGACAAGAACTGGAAGGTGGGCGACCGGACCGCTTCTTTATACCAACGCTACATGACGCCGTCACCTTGACGTGGGGTGGTCCCTTGCCAGGGACTGCTAGCTAGAATTTTTTCCGTGGTGTCCTGCCGCCGGCCGGCGTCAGTCCTATATGTAATTACCTACTGCAAGAGCCCTCTCAAAGTAAGATCTATGGTTACAGGTAAGTAAACTATTTTTCTTGGGGCGTGGATATGGTTCACTATCCACACACTGGCTAACTCCTAGTAGTTTTCCAGGCAGAGAGGACAAGGTGTGCATCCCTACTTGGCAAACAGAGACAGGAGAACCGAGTTCCCAAAATCGGCATCCCTGCATGGCTCAAGGTCGATGTGGTTGTGGGAAATAAAAGTGTGTGCTGATTTCCATGTAGCAACCCTGTAGATTCCCTGGATAAGAACGTCCCTGGAAGTAGCCACTGAGGTAGCAGTATGTCTGGTGGAATGAGCCCTAAGCTCTACAAGAGGCTCCCTGCCAGCCAATCACAGCAAAGGTTGATGCAGCATGTGATCCATATGCCAATCAACCGGCTTGCTGCTGGTCTGTCAGGCACAGGTAAAGTGACAAACAGCTGACAAGCCTGTTCCCAAATTCCAGTTGTGCTCTCTACATAATAAGAGAACACTCTCTGCAGGTCTAGAGTATACAGCCTGCAGCCGACATCCAAAGAAGGGTTAGTAAAATATACCAGTAAGTTAATCACCTGGTTAAGGTGAAACTCTGATATCACATTCTGGAGGAACTTTGGGTATGGGCAAAGAATGACTCTGTCCCTGTGGAAGACCAGGTAGGGAGACTTCACTAAAAATGCCTGGAGCTCTCCAATCCTTCTGGCTGACATGATGGACACCAGGAACACCAATCCATGACAGGTGTGACACCTCACACCTGTGCACTGGTTCAAAAGGCTTGCCCATGAACACAGCCAATACCAGCAGTAGGTCCCATGGTGAAGGTGATGCACACACCGGAGGGTTCAGGCCCTTGAAAAAGTGTTGATTACCTTTTTCTGGACCACCATCCGCTTATCAACCCACACCTGGTAAGCAGAGATGACTGCCAGGTGCACCTTAAGTGTTGACGCCAGCAGTCCCAATTGGGAAAGGGACTAGAGGTAGTCCAGGATGCAAGCCACAGAGCAGGCAAAGGGATAAAGCTCCTTGCCCTGATACCAAATGGAAAATTTCTTTAACACGGAGGCACAGCATGTATGAGTCGACTCCTTTCGGGAGACTTCCGCAATTTGAAGCACCTCATCCAAGAGATCCAAGGCCAGGAACTCTAGATGTTCAGGAACCAGGCCATGAGGTACAGAGGATGCAGGTCCAGATGCAGGATTGTCACTTGAAGTCTGGTCAGCAGATCTGGGGAGAGAGGCAGTTATCAGGAGGTTTGCTCCTGAGGATGATGAGATCTGGATACCAGAACTGCCATGGTCAGTCTGGGGCTATCATGATAATTCATGCTTTGTTCATCTGGGTCTTGACCACGACTTTGTGGGTCAAGCGGAAGGGAAAGAAGGTGTACACGAGGCCTGGGGTCCAGGGCCTCGCAAAGGCATCCTCCAACAGTGATCTGGACTGTGGTGGGTGGGCACAAAACAGCCTCGGTTTTGTATTCTCCCACAAGGCAAACAGATCAATTAGAGAAGTGCCCCATCAGAAGATCAGGTGGTTCACCCCCTCCTGATGCAGTGACCATTCATGCAACATCTCTCCAACCCGGCTGACAGTGTCGTCCAGCTGATTGTTCCCTCCTGTGACATGAATCACCAGGAAACCTGCACCTAGGCTGTACAGGAGGGCCCAGGTGCAGAAGGCCTCCTGACACAAGGAGAGGCAGTGAATTCCTCCCTGCCTGTTCAAGAATAACATGGTTGTGAAGTCATCTGTCTGGACCTGCATGGCTTGAACCTGACTAGTGGAGCGAATTCCATCAGTCCAGCTGCACTGCCAGAGTTCCAGCATGTTTATGTGGTGACAAGACTCCCACGATGACCAGAACCTGTGGGCTTTGTGGTGCCCCAGGTGTGCTCCCCACCACATCAAACACTTCCATCGTGAGTGTGATGGTCAGTTTTGGGCATAAAATTAGATTCCTTCCTCCAGGTGTTCTGTGATCAGCCACCAATGAATGGTATCCAATATTGGCTAGGTCACTGTGACCGGCTAGTTCAAGTGTCCTAGGCACCTAGACCACTGATGGCCCAGCAGACCACACTGATGCATGATGCCATATACTCCAGCAGCCTCAGGAAATCCAAGGCAGGGTGTGAAGGCCCAACCTGAAATGATCAAAGAAAGTAGGTAAGATCCAGTGCCCAGTCCGCAGGGAGGCAGGCCTTGACCCACGGGGAGCAGAGTTCTGCTTCGATGAACTTGATCACCTGCTTCGGTACCAGTTTGGACTTGTCCAGGTTGCCAACAGGCCAAAGTCTTAACTGGACCAGTCCATAGCTTCCCTGGATGGACTAGCTCTATGTCCTCCAGGCAGGTGTACACCCTGACCCCTAGGAGCCACAGGTGGGCTGCCACCACTGCTATGTATATAGTGAAGACCCTGGGTGCCAAGGAAACGCCAAAGGGCATGACTTGGAACTAGTACAGAACCCGCTTCTGCTTGGAACTGGAGGCAATGGCAGTGGGATTGATGGGCGGTGTGGAAAAATGCATCCTGGAGGTCTAGGGAGCAGAGCCACATATTATGCTCTAGCAATGCAAAGATCTGATTCAGTGCGACCATCCTGAAATTGGTTTCTGCATGAGCTGGTTCAGATCATGCAGATCCAGTATGGGGCACCAGCCCAGCCGCCGTCTGTTTTGGGAACAGGACATACCTGGACACAAACCCTGACTAGCAAGGGCGTCCAGGATCAGACTATTGCCCCTTTTGTAAGGAGCTGAGCAATTTCCTCCCAAAGGGCGGACAGCATGTCCTACACTCCGGACTCCTAAGGCGAGTGGAGGTGATAAGGCAGGAGAGCCTTGAAGTCCAGAGGCAACATTTTGCCTACTACATTCAATACCCACTTGTCCATTGTCATTGTGGACCAATGTGGCAAGACGGGACAGTCTATCACTGATGGGGAGTGCAGACATGGACAGGACAAGTGGAGGGATGACACACTCTCGACCCATCACTGGGCAGCCTTGGTGGGGGCACCAGCAGCTGAAGGGGCACCACTACCCCTGTCCCCTCCTTTCTTAGTAACTTGGCCCATGGACTTCGGCTTGGGACGCCAGGTCTGGTACTGTCCCTGCTGGGGCTGCTGCACAGGAGGTTGTGGATAAAAGGACAGGTACTGCAAAAAATGGAAATTACGTACTTACCGTAATTATTGATCTTCTTGGACTGTCTCCATTACTCATTCACACTAGTGGGATAGAGCCAGAGGCGCTAGGACCAAGCAAGAGCCTAAAATTTTCTGAAGGGACGGTGCTGAGACAGGACCATGTGACAAGGTGGGCGCGAGACTAGCCTGCGCCCATGTAGGCGGTCTTGGCTGCCGACCTCCAACCGCCTCAGTACCTTTCAACTGAGGAGGTGCAGTGTAACTGATGAGAATAACTCATCCTGGGTTTCTGGGCCTGAGAGGGCCCAGATGGCCTTTGCAAAAAAGGTCAAAGAATAATGTCCTCACAGTCTGAACCATAGGACCATGAAGACCGGGAAGGAAAATGAGTGAACAAAGGGGATGGTGGGTGGGCGTATGAATGAGTGATGGAGACTGTCCAAGAAGATCAATAATTACAGTAAGTACATAATTTCCATATCTTCCTAGACTAAGTCTCCATCACTCATTCACACTAGTGGGAGAGTACCGAGCTAAAACCAACAACCCTGAATAGGGTAGTAGGAGACAGGGTTCATTCAGAAAGGACAGCCAAGGACTGTCCTGCTAATAAAAAGAGCTGTCTTGTAAAGAGCAACTAGAACATAGTGCCTACAAGATAAGCACTCGAGTTGCAACTCACCACTTTGCAGACGACTGCAATGGACACAAAATGAAAGTCTGCCAGGAAGCCGCAACCACTCTAGGAAAGCGGCAAGAACCTGGCCTCAAAATTTGGTCTAGGACCAAAACTAATAGAGTCAATGACATGTACTAATGTAACGTTAAGGGACCTCCGGAACTGGAAGAGTCGGAGATAAAGTCTACTGGTTCAGGGTAAGACCGAAAGTGCAGATGGAAACCCCCACTATAAAGTATGGCTGAACTGTAAACAACAGGTCCAGGAGCACTCGAACCCCTTACTTGGTGAGCAAGGGGGTCCAGGTGGGGTTAGCCCATCAAGGAGAATGGTCTCCTCTTAGTCACAGGAACCTTCCTGATGGAAGGCCAACACGACTTAGAAGTCTGTCGTGGTGGTCTAGTAGAACCAGATCCTACCCAATGCATATTCCAAAGGAATCATCCTGCCCCTGTGTGTACAACTGTAGTAGCAGTCTCTGAACTCAGGGAAGAAAGGAAAAAGTGTACAGGAGGACGTGTCCACTGCGGAAAAAACATTCCGACAGAAGAAAACAGAAGCTGGATTTCCAAGGCAAACAGAGGCAGATGTGTGTCAAGGAGGGACACAGCAGGATCAAGTTAGGGCTAGCCCATTTGTTGAAGTGACTGAAAGAGGCAGTGACTCAATGCGGTGAGGTACTACCCACTCTGGCCTCCCTGAAAGGAGTAGGAAAGGATTCTAGCTTGTTTGCTGAAAAACAAACATAACTCCATCACGCACTTGAAGAGGATAGCTTCGTGAGCGACTGGCATGGACCAGTGTGCAGGAACCGAACGTGTGAATATTTGAGAAGCTACCTGAGAATAAAGACCTACTTGACCTTCCGTCAAGAAGGAGAAAATCGTCTGTTAAATTAAGCAAGGAAGGAAGTAGGAACCGGAGTTCCGACTCGGTGTAGAGTCGCTTCTGCTGTTGCAAGGCTCTGCTCAAGAGAAGAAAGCCTGATAAAAAGAAGGGGAATTAACAGACTGGGCAGTCGCCTAGGTCTAGGAAATGTCTCTTAATAAGAGAAATCTCTCTTAAAGAAAGAGATGACCCATACCGCCACCGGATCGGACTCCCCAAGGGGAAGAAGAAGTCAGGTACTCTTTATCGTACTCTGGAGACGAGCACCTCAGGGGCTGAGGCGGATCCTGACCAGATCCAAAAAAAGGGGGGTATCTGGTAATTTCGGCTAGGCCCTGTACTGTGATTAAAAAAAAATTTTTTTTTTTTTTTTTAGTCCGAACCTAACAAGGCTTTCTGGCTGCTATTTTGCAAGGACTGTCTTGATACAAAATGATGAAGATGTTCTCCTTCTGAGTGCAGAAGGAGTCTGAGCGTCCATACTGAAATTATGACCGGACTAATAATCATAGCTGAAGAAATGTCAACCACCTGTGCCGAAGAAGCCACCGAAGGGGCAATATCACAAAGTGGCTATATACACCTATCAAAGGAGTGGAAGAGCCAGAGCAGCTCCCGACCATTAAATTAGAATGTTCCACAGAGTGTAACTGTCTTGACGATTGAAAAAGTCTAGACGCAGAAGTGTATGGTCCATAGACGCAGTGTGAAATACTAAAGTGGACCCCATTACTGAGGAACTACTGAAAAGATTTTCCATCACGGACTCTGAAGATAGAGAGGACATGTCCTTCAGTATATAAAATGAGTCGTCCGCTGTATCACTGACCAGAAGGACAGGGAAAGACCCATCTAGATGCACTTCTACCCTACAAGAACCTCCAAGAGAGGTCTAGGTCAGAGCCACTGAGACTCCGCCATCAGGAAGAATGTCGAGGAGCTTGTTACCACGGGAGCTGAGAAAGTGCTGAGCAGAATGAGATTCCGCTGACAAAGCAGTACAGCAGAGTTCCATCAGCAGAAAATCGCTGGATGACACAAGATCCCACATAGACCGCCACTCACTAAGATGCGTGGAAAAAATAATCCGCAGAACAGGAGCTCATTCTGCAATAAACATTCCGCCACAAGTTCTGTGGAAAGGAAGTCCGAAAAAGAAAAATGTGTCACTAATTCTGCTACACAGCACCCACTAGCACCCATGCAGCACCAGCATCACTCGTGGCACAGGAGGGCACCAAGCAGTGCTTATGCCAACCTGGGCGATACCCGAGGGCAGCCGTGGTGGCACCGCAGGGCACCACTGGCACCCATGGTACCCACTTGACACCCATGGCAAGAATGGCACACGAGCACCAGTGGCACCCATGGGTGACTGTGGGCACCGGTGGTACCCATGGCGCTCACGGCGCCACTGCTGCACCCACAGGTGCTCCCGGCACCACCCATGGCACCCTTGCCACCTGCGGGTGCTCGGTGCTGCCCGCAGGTGCATGGCGCCACCCAGATACCCGCGGCACCACTGACTGCGTCAACAACCAACGGCAGCAACAAGAGCACCCACAGCACCGCACCGATCCACGGTGCCTACTAAGGCATGGTGCCGACCAAGGCACCGAGGCATAGCGCCGACCAAGGCACCAAGCCACAGCTCCAACCAAGGCGCCAAAGGAAAATGCCAATGGAAATCCTGAGAAGGAGAGAAGGAAAAAGGTGGTGCCCGTGCCAACCCAGCAAGGAAAAGGGAGAGGGGGGTAGGCACGAGGGGTCGACACAATGGCAAAGGCACCAAGAGGGCACCTCGCCATTCGTGATCCAATTGACCCGGCTCCGGTCCAACGGCTTCAAGGCCCAGAGGTCCCGAAATCAGGAACAGAGCTAGGAAAAACTGGAAAGTTGAACCCCCCTGCTCCATAGGAGCGGCCCAGAGGTGAAACTGCCCACCGGAGCTCCAATGAGGACAGAGATGGAGGTCGGAGTCGAGAATGCAGCCGTTAGGAGCGGGACCAAGAGGAACCCACCAAAGTCAGTTCAGGCCCATCGCCCCTTCCGACGAACAATCCTCGTGCAGACGTACCAACGGGCAACCTCGAGCGGCACTGATTCTTCTTCCCCCAACAAGGAAGAGGAGTTGAGGTTAAGCGGAGCCGGATCCCCGGAACCGCTAGATTTGTGCTTCAGAGGACTGTCCTCCCCGAACACAGGACTGCCTGTAGTCGACCCCTAATTAAGGGCGAGCGGACGGACACAGCCCTCTGCCATAAAACTTTCAACGAATTCCTCCTACCGTCTGCTACGGCCTAAGGATGACTCCGTTGATGGCAGGAAAGAATTTCTTTTTCTTCTTCTTCATAATCTTCTTCTTGATCGTAAAATAAGAAATTACTACTTAAAATATTAAATTAAACGTTAAACGCTGCTGTCGTATAGACGAAAACTTAGACTCCGGCAGACGAACGACATAGACATCCAAGTGCACTCGACAGCAGGAGAAAAGGAACTGAGGCGGTTGAAGGGTCGACGCCGAGATAGCCTACATAGGCGTGAGCTTGTCTTGCGGTGCCGCACATGCATGGTCCTGTCTCGGTGCCGACCCTTCAGAAAATGTTAGGCTCCGCTGGTCCTAGCACCTCCGGCACTATCCCACTAGTGTGAATGAGTGATGGAGACTTAGTCCAGGAAGATCAGGTTACTCACCTGTAACAGTAGTTCTAGGAGTGGTATATGTTGTTCACCCACACTTATTGGCATGTCCCTTCCCCTTTAAGAATTGCCAGAAGTCTTCAAGTTGGCTCCTCCCACCACCCAGGTGGTATAACCCTTGGCTCCGCCCCATGATGCCAGCTCTTAGCCCGTTGGATGTCAGGTTTGTGCGCTGCAGCCGGGGAGGTCGGGTGGGTCCGTGTGGATGAACAACATATACCACTCCTAGAACTACCGTAACAGGTGAGTAACCTGTTTTTCTAGGATCGTGGATATGTTGTTCATCCACACTTATTGGCAGACTCCTAGCAGTTCTTCGGGAGGAGGGAGGCAAGGCACACACCCCCACTGATACTCACTTGGGAAATAGAGATTGGAGAACTGAGACCCCAAAACCAGCATCCCAGCGTGACTCAATGTCGATGTGGTAATGGATAATGAAGGTGTTTACCAACTTCCAGGTAGCAGCCCGACAAATTTCCTGGATAGGGATGTCCCTGGAAGCACCCACTGATGCAGCAGTATGGCAAGTAGAATGAGCTCTTATCCCTCTGGGAGGCTCGATGCCCACTCACTCATAACACAGACGTATGCAAGATATAATCCACCTTACAACAGTCCTTTTGCTGCAGAACTGCCAGAAGCGGCTTCAGCGTAGGTGACAAACAGCTGGCGAACCTCTCTCCGAATTTCTGTTGTCCTCTCCTTGTAGTAAGAGAGGGCTCTGTCCCAGGTCCAGGGTATGGAGCCTGTACTTGGCCTCTGAGGTGTAATTAGGGTAGTATACAGGCAGAATTAACACCTGGTTAAGGTGAAACTCTGACACCACCTTTGGAAGGAATTTCGGGTGTGAGCGTAGGACAACCTTGTCCCTGTGGAAGACCAGATAAGGGGAGTCCACAGAAAGCACCTGGAGCTCCCCGTCCTTCTGGCAGACGTGACAGCCACCAGGAAGGCCGTCTTCCACAACAAGTGTGACAATGTACACTTGTGCATTGGTTCGAATGGCTTGCCCATGAGCTTTGCCTGTACCAGCAGTAGATCCCACAGAGGTGGAGGTTTACGCACCGGAGGAGATATGTGATCCAGGCCCTTGAAAAAGTGCCCGAACACTGTCTCCTGCACCAAAGTCGGCTGACCGGCCTGCGCCTGGTAAACAGAGATAGCTGCCAGGTGCACCCTAAGGGTCGATGACCAAGGATGCCCTTTGGAGAGAGATCAAAAGTAGTCGAGAATGTTAGCCACCAGACAGGACAGAGGGTCCAGGCCCTTGCCCTGACACCAAATGGAAAACCTTTTCCATTTGAAGGCATAACATTTCCTGGTCGATTCCTTTCTGGATGCCTCCACCACGGTGAGGACATCCTCGGAAAGACCCAAAGCCTGGAACTCTAGCTGCTCAGGTACTACGTTGTGACATGCAGGGATTGAAGATCCGGATGGTATACCTTCCCTTGACTGAGAGAGATCAGGTCCGGGTGTGCTGGAAGCCGCTCCAGGGGCCTGCAGC
The DNA here is from genome assembly GCA_016271365.2 of Neoceratodus forsteri. Classification (NCBI taxonomy): domain Eukaryota; kingdom Metazoa; phylum Chordata; order Ceratodontiformes; family Ceratodontidae; genus Neoceratodus; species Neoceratodus forsteri. Next base: position 1,704,956,376 of record CM057455.1, read on the forward strand.
TGAGGCTGAGGAGATCTGGATACCAGAACTGGCGCGGCCGGTCTGGAGCTACCAGAATCACCTTTGCCTTGTCCCTCCTCACCTTGAGGAGCACCCTGTGGATCAAGGGAAATGGAGGGAAGCAGAAAAGGCCTGGGGTCCACAGCCTGAGAAGGCATCCCCTGCAGTAAGCCCTGCTGAGGGGGCGGCATGAAACAGCCTCAGCATGGTGTTTTCCCTGGAGGCAAACAGGTCCACCATCGGTTTGCCCCAGTGGGAGGAACAGACTGTAAGCTACCTCTGGATGGAGAGACTACTCGTGGGGACGTCTCGCCTAAGTAGCTGAGAGCATTCACCAGATGGTTTGAGGCCCTGCCACATGAATGGCTAGGACAGCCACCTCCAGACGGCTGATGAGGGTCCAAAGTGGAACACCTTCCTGCAAAGCAGACGGGAGTGCGTGTCGCACTGTTTGTTGAGGTAGTACATGGTCGTGGTATTGTCCATCTGGACTTGAACCACTTGACCCTGGAGTGAAAGCTAACAGTGCCAGTCTGACTGCTCTGAGCTCCAACAGGTTGATGTAGTACTGGGACTCCTCGGGGGTCCAGAACCTGTGGGCCCTTTTGTCCCCCATGTGGGCTCCCCAGTCCACAAGACAGGCATCGGTCGTGAGGATGGCCGTCGGCTCTGGGTGGACAAGCGGGATCCCTTCCTGCACCTGGTCTGTGGCAGTCCACCATTGGAGAGCATCCCACATCTTTTGGGTTACAGTGATCAGCTGGTCGAAATGACCGTGGCACTGAGTGCACTGGGCAGCCAGCTCCCACTGGAGGGGGCGCATGTGATATCGGGCCCAATGGACCATGGAGGTGTATGCCACCATGTAACCCAGAAGGCGCAGAAAGTCCTGGGCAGGGCACAATTGCCCAACCAGAAATGACTGGGCAAAGGAAGAGAGAACCTCCAGCCTGTCCGCCAGGAGCCAAGCTCTGGCTTGACGAGAGTGGAGCTCTGCCCCGATGAAGCACATCACCTGACTTGGCCTTGTTGATCAAGAGGCCATGTTGGGAGCAGGTCTCGAGGCCAGGTCCTGACCTCCACCCTGCTGGGTGGGACCGTAAGAGCCAATCGCCGAGGTAGGGGTAAATTGACCCCCGATACTCTGACTGCAATGCATTTGGTGAAGACCAGTGAGGCCGATGACAGGTCAAACAGCATGGCTAGGAACTCGTATAGGGTCCCTTCGGCTCTGAAGCGGAGGAACTGCCAATGAGACAGACGGATTGGGATGTGAAAGAACACGTCCTGCAGATCCAGTAAACAGAACCACATGTTTTGCTCCAAGGATGGTACAATCTGGGACAGAGTGACCTTCCGAAAGGTACGTGACCTGAGATACTGATTCAGGTCATGCAGATCTAGAATGGGGTGCCAGCCCGCCATCCGCTTGGGCACCAGGAAGTACCTGGAGACAAAGCCTGGGTCTGCTGGAGAATCCACCACTGGAGCTACTGCCTCCTTGAGGAGGAGCTGAGTGATGCCGTCTCAGAGAGCAACTGAGTATGGACAGATATTCTTTCCTTCTGAGGGGTGCGGGCTCGGCTTGGAGGGTGCTGCTTGAATTCCAGAGGCAGTCCCTGACCAACCACTTCCAAAACCCACCTGTCCATGGTAATAACGGACCAGGTGGAAAGAAAGTGGTGGGGGAGGATCCAGAGCTGGCATGATGGGAAAGGGGGTGGCAGCCCCCGCCTCGTCACTGAGCAGGCTTGGAGGAGGAGGATCCAGGAATTGAACCTCAGCCTTCTTTACGGGCCTGGGAGGGCCCGGGCTTGAGCCGGGGGCACCAAGCTTGAGACTGCTGCTGCTGCCCTCCTTGAAGGGAGGGTTGCTGTGCCACAGGGGAAGAGTGCCAAAAAGGCTTCTTCTTCTTCTGCTGTTTCTTGCCCGAAGAACCTTTAGCAGAAGTAGCATCCAAGGTAATATTGGACTGCTCAATACGCTTAAGGTGACGAGCCACACCTGGGCCAAAAAGGCTGGTGCCTAGGAAAGGCACATCAACTAGTTTGTGCTGAGTATCTGCCAGAAAAGATGAGAGTCTCAGCCAAGCCCTGCGACGGGAGGCAACTGAGGCTGCCATCAAGAGAGCACAAGAATCCCAATGTCCAGGGCTGTCTGAAGCTGCTGTTTGGCAACAGCCAGGCCCTGATCCCGACCTGCTTGACCGTGGTCTGCATGTCCATGGGAAGGTGTGGGAGGACTTCATCCAAAGACCCCAAGAGGGCATGGGAGATGTGTGCCATGATGACCGCCAAACTTGTCTGACAAAGGCCTAAAGATGAGGCCGCATAGACCTTTCGAGCCGAATGATCCAAGAGTTTGGATTATTTTTCGGGAGGTCGATCAGTGTCGGCAGAACTGCCAGCATGCCTGAACACAGAGGTGGTCACCAGGCTCTCAGCTGAAGGGTGCTCTGTGAACCAGCCAGGGATCCCATGGGTACTGCATACCTGCAGGCCATGCGGGCAGATGGAGCTGGACAGGAGGCAGGGCACTGCCAAAGTTCTAAGGCCGGGCCAACTATGGCCTCGGCCACAGGAAAGGCCCTCCGTTGGGGTATCCCTCTCTGAGGATGTCCGTGAGAGGGTAGTCCACCTTTTCTGGATAGGTTCTGGGGCATCCCTGTAGACTCAGAAATGAGGCACAGAATGCCCTGAAAGGACAAAGGACCTTCCTCGTCTCTAACCCACCGGCCGATTCGTCATCCCAGGATAAGAATGTGAGGCCAGCCTCATCAAATCCGAGGAATCCGGATCTGCGGTCGACGCCCAGGTCACCTCTCGACCCACGAGGGCGGTCTGGGGTGACAGTAACCGAACGATGCCGGGGAAGCCCGGTGTCTGGTCTATCCTCCTTAGAAGGAGCCCCTCCTACAGGCTGCTTGGGTGGTGGTTCCACCACGATCAGTGGAGAGACCCGTTTAGGCTGAACTGGAGGTTTCACCGGCTCCGCGGGCGGGGGAGCCGAGTTGATTGGCTCCGAAGGAGTCAGCTTCGGCCAGGGAGGTGAAAGCCAAGTAATGGCTGGGGTAGATGCCGAGGTCAGCTTGTGCCCGGACAAAATCAGCAGTTGCCACATGAGGTCCTCATAGCGCCGATGGAGTTTCCGCTAGAGCCTCTCCTCATCCGAGGAGGAGCAAGACGACCGATGGCGTTGGCTCTTTTTTAAGTGCTTGTGGCTCTTCTTCAGTCTGTCGGTTGAGGGGGTCCTAGACCTCGATCGAGATCAGATGGGCCGATTCGGTCGCACGGAAGACACTGGCAGGAATCGTGATTTCCCAGGGTCTGGGACCACTTCCTCGATGGGATTCCCAGTGGGCTGGGTCTCCTCGTCGGGGAAAGAAAGGACCAGAGTCCGACTGAGAAAATCGTCAACTGGAGTCGGCGACAATGGGTAAACCGGGTCCATGATTATTTCAACCTCGTCGACCGACACGTCGGTCAACTGGCCAGATGGCAAAGCCGAGAAGCCAGCAGCCGAAGAGGCAATTTCGACCAAAGTCAAGACTGCCGGTTCCTGGGACCGAGAACTCTCCCGATCCCAAGAACATCTTCGTCAAGACAAAGATGATCCTGGATTCTTTTCCCTCTTACGATATCGAGAGGAGTGCATGCCCGCAGGACCCTCTCCATTAGTCGGGAGAGACTGGCACAACTCTCTAAAGGAACCCAAGAAGGTGAAGCCCAGGTTGAGCAGAACGAAGAAACTCTGAGCGGAAGATTTCTCAAGACACTTCCTCCTGGAAGGCTTGCATGCGTACCAATTGCTCGGTGGATCCTGCAGCCACGAAACCTCCCACCAAGCCTCCTTTGATTTCACTGGAGGGTTCCGTTTTCGGTCTCCCCAACTTCAGGCGTGTGAGACGGTCATCGAGGACGTTAGGGTAAAATATAAGACAAAAATCACACTTTGAGGTGTCATAGTCGACACCCAGGCAATAGACGCACGTGGTGTGGGGATCGGTGCACAACATTTTCGGGCTGCACAAACACCGGCGAACTACGGGGAAGACTTGTCTTCCATAATCGAAGATAAGTAGTAGCGATTGCTAATGCGAACTAGATGAATTTTCGAAATAACTGAAGGTTTTGAAGCCAGCGCCCACAAAATGCGGATGCACGAAGGAGGCAACCTGAATCTTCCAGCAGAAAGGAAGATCTGGCATCTTGGGGCAGAGCCAAGGGTTATACCACCCGGGTGGGTGGGAGGAGCCAGCTTGAAGACTTCCGGCAATTCTTAAAGGGGAAAGAGACACGCCAATAAGTGTGGATGAACAACATATCCACAATCCTACAAAGCCTGTTTCTTAGGCTCCTTTTTTGGGTGTTTCTGGGATGATGCCACAGAATCCAGGGTGACACTGGACTTCTTGATATGGGTGAAATGTCCTTCCACCCCGGGGCCAAGCAGGTTGGTGCCAAAGAAAGGGACACCAACCAGTTTATCCTGGGTGTCTGCATGAAGGTGGACAAACACAGCCAAGCCCTGCAATGCAAGGAGATGGCCGCTATGGCACGGGCACATGAGTTGCCCATGTCCAAGGTCGTCTGGAGCTGGTGTTTAGCCAGCGATTGACCTTGGTCTCTGATAACCATTACCACCATCTGCTGATCAGCAGGTAGGAAAGGGAGAACTGCATCAAAGACCCCATCAGGGAGTGACTGAAGCTGACCATCATCAAGGCATAGCTAGCCTGACAGAGACCCAGTGATACCGCAGCATACATCTTTTCAGCAGCGTGGTCAAGTTGCGGGACTCCTTGTATGAAGGTTTGTCCACAAACCCAGAAAAGTATCCTGTATGGACTGCATACTTGCCGTCCATACAGGCAGAGGGTGCAAGGTAGCTCTACGGCTGGTCCCAAAATGGCCTTGGCCACAAGGAAGGCAACCATTAGGGATTCATCCTGGTCCAACATGTCCATATAGGGATGCTTAGCCCTTTTTGGACTTTGGAGACATGGACTCTGAGACGAGTTGGAGAAGCGTCCTGAAGGACACTGGGCCATGCTCATTGGTCAGCTTCACAGCCAATTCTCAGTTGAGGAGGGGAGTCCCAGAGGAGGCCATGGACTTGTGATCTGAGTAATCCGAGGACTCCTCAAAACAGCCCTCGATCATTTTTCCCCACAGACCTCTCGGGTATCCTCTCCCAGGGTGACAACCGGCCTGGCAAGCCAATGGCCGAGTGGGTCTTCTTGGTTGGAACACCCACATTTGACTGCAGTGGTGTGGCTCCACCTGAAGAGGCACAGAATCAGGTGTTTTGGGAAGGGGGGGGCACCTGCATTGTGTGGAAAGGCGCGGTGCCAACTGCAGTGGCCAGGTGACCAGAAGTCCAGAAGGTGGAGCCCTACCCTGCCCCTCGATGGCCTACTGTTGCCAGAGGGGCTCCTTGTAGCACCACCGCAGCTTGTGACAGTGCCTCTCCTCACCAGAGGATGAGGAGGTCGAGGAGCATCAATGGCGATGCCTCCTGGTCAAGCAGAATCGAGAGCAGGAATCCTCAATTGAGATCTCAGTCGCAATGATCCTCATCGAATAACCAGCCTGGCAAGCTGGTGACTGAATGGGCCTCCTTAGTTGGAATGTCCACTTTCAGTTGCGCTGGTGGTGGCTCCACCAAGTTGGAGAAGCAGATGCAGGAGGCACCTGCGTGGTGTGGATCTGCACGGTGCCACTGGCAGTGGCCAGGTGACCAGAGATCCAGAGGGTAGGGCACTACCCTGGCCCTCAATGGCCCACTGTTGTCAGAGGAGCTCCTCACAGCACCGCTGCAGCTTACAACTGTGCCTCTCTTCACCCATGGATGAACAGGTCGATGAGCGTCAACAGTGATGCCTACTGGTCGAGTAGGATCGAGACGGGGAATGCCCCAACTGAGATCTCAGCTGCGACCTTGACCACCGATGGGGTGGTCGACAGCAAGGGGTGCCTCCTAACTGATCATAGTAAACCACATGAAGGCCCACAATAAGCAGCATGGGCATGGAAGACGCGACCTCCACTGGAGGCTGCTCCCATCAAGGACCAGACAGAGACACTGTCTGACCCACGTCTTCCTGGGTGAGGACTGGGAGCACCAGAGTCTATGAGATTGAGTCCTCGACTCTGTCCAACAACTGGTCAACAGGCTCAAGAAATATCTCAGAGACTTGCTCGACCAGAGTCAAAGCCTACTGGCTTGATGGGGAAACTGACAAGCCCTCGACCTGCTCAATCTGCCTTTTGGCGAGGGGCACTCAACAGCCATTGGTGGTCAGCGAGGTCAAGGGACTAGGAGGACCACAATCTTTCCCAGTCCAACAATCTGCAATGGCAGATCTTGTGCTCAACATCACTGTGGGCAGTGCTCTCCCCCAGGCTCTGGAGGGCCAAGTACATGTCCTGGAATCCTCCGGTGAATGACCCTCTAACACTGGCCCCACCAGGGAACAGCGCCAAGACCAAGGAGGTGCCAGCTACGGCAGCTGCCACTTCCATCTCAAGGGCCACAAGTTGCTGACTGACCCAGCCGCAGCTGAGGCCATCTTGCGGCCCTTAAGGCAGTCCTTGTGATAATGTTCTGAAGGCCGACCCAGCAACAACTGGAGTATCCTGTCCTTGAGGGACTCAGGAAGCATGCTTAAACAAAGGCCACACTCAGCTGTGTCATGTTGCTCACCCAGGCAGAAAACACACGTCATGTGGGTCGGCAGCCAACATCTTTTGGCAACAGCGAACACAGAATTTGAATCCCTGCTTCCACTGCTCCATTGTAGACCAACAAGGGAGTCAAAGAAACCGAGGAATAAATAAATTAAATCGAAAAACTTGACAGTTCGCCTATAGCGCACTAAAACTAAGCAGCAGCCACGAAAGAGAGACTTGGTCTTCTAGAAAAAGATGACATCACAGGGCGGAGTCGGGGTATATACTGCCTGGGTGGTAGGAGGAGCTTATCTTTAATATATCCAGCCAATCAGACTATTTCAGAGAAACTGACAGAGTGTGAATAGTGGACCATATTCACACCACTAGAAATTACATTATTTTGCTATCAACTTGCAAAACAATACAAATTTCTCCTCTGAGTTCAAGAGAGGTTATCCACAGGCGATGTGGGCATGAAGTCGCTACTCATGAACACATCTTTTGGCTTTGTCCGGGTCGACACAATTCCAGAGAGGGGTGTCAGGCGTTCTCCTGGGCATACCCAAGCCTGGAAAATCTCACACAGAGACAGCTCTCCCATTATACTACCCAAAACAGTTCCGCAAAACAGCAAATCCACTTAATTAATATCCTCCTTGTGGCAGCTAAAAAAGTCATTACTCTCAAGTGGCTACAGGTGGATCCACCTACAATCCTCCAATGCGAGGACACAATATACGACATATACAAAATGGAAAACATGACAGATAAGTTACAGGATAGAACCCAGACTCTCTTAAATACATGGACAATTTGGTTTTACACGTCTAAGAACATAGGCCAGAATTCATTCCATAATGGCAGGCAAGCAGACCCTTCCTCGGCTCAGCCCGGAGAGCCCTATACCATGGATTAACATGTGGGGTCCCTCCCGCTCACCCTTACCGGGTGGAATTGGTTCCCCTGGCCGTCACCCCCTCCTCTCCTTGTTTTGAACCTTCTATGTTATTGTTTATCTCTATATTCATAAAAATGAGGCAATCCTAGTCATTTTATTATAGACCTATCACACTATGAGTGGGATATCAGTGACATCTTATCAATGCTCAATATGGATTTCTTCATGTGAAATGATGTATTATCACTGCATCTATCCTTGTGTACTGTCTAGGCCCTGCACGATGTCAAACCTGTATCCTGTGGCAAAAAATCTTATCAATAAAAATTTAAGTTTAAAAAAAAAAAAAGAAAAGAAGGTTATCCACTCCCTCCTCGACCCCCTCCCCCCAAACCCACCCACTGATTTTCCCTCATCCTGAATCTGGGATGCACACCCATCTCTGATCTGCCTGAAACGGTCAATGCTTTCAATCAGTTTTTCACCTCCTGTGCTCTCTGCCTCCTCCCTATCCTCCTAGCTCCCTCCCATCCCCAGTCTGCCTCTTTTGCCTTCTCCCTTATCTCCATGTAGAGCATCATGACTGCACAAAATGCTTTCAAACCTAAGGGACTATCCCCAATGGCTCGGATCCTAAACTCCTTCATCTCCCATTCTCCACTTCTGGTGCACCTCTGTCCACTCTTCTGATCCACTCTTTACAGCTTGGGGCTGTTCCTAGACCTGGAAGCAAGCTAATGTCCTCGCCCTCCACAAAGGAGGTACCCCTTCCCCCCCAGCAACTACCCCATCTTCCTCTTCCATGTCATGGCCAAGATGTAGGAAAGATTTTCCCCATCTGAAATCTCTTCTACCCTTTATTCCCCTTCCTTGCGCTCTCCTTTACAGTCTGGTTTACTCAAACATCATTTAACGGTCTCCTCCCCTCCAGGCTATTGACTCTTTCCTTAAAGGGACACATCATCACAACTATTTTCATTGATGTGGCAAGGCCTTGGATACAAGGCCCCCACCCTCCTAATTTCCTGGAGCACAAATGTTCTAAATATTTTCAGGAATGTCTTATAGCATTTCCAGCATCCATGAAAACATCTTAAAATATTACATTCAGACATTATTCAAAGTATATTACATAACAACTCCTTATTATACATTACTAAGGCAACTGCATGAAAACATTATAATGGTACCCCAGACTTCATCTTCAGTTCATGACTTTGCCCCCACTAAAGTCATAATTCTCTGTTTGTGCATCACAATCAGTGATTGTGGAAGTTACTCATGGTCTCACTCAGGGCTACGATTTCAGCAAGGGATTGGAAACAAATGAGATGAAATGCAAGACACAAAGATCCTGTTTTCAAGCAAATGTCCTCGGTTATCAAGAACAGGGACATAAAGGAAAAATAATTAAATATAATAAGCTGAACTTAAATTTTCAATTTCAGTTTATTCATAAACGAAGGCCTACAATAAGGACCTCATTTTTCTTTTTGTAGGCGACCGTAGTCAAAAGGTTTTCCAGTACACTGGAAAACATAATTTAACCCAGAATTTTAATTTCCAGAATTAAAAATCCCTCACCTTTTAGAAACAATATATTTAATCACTAAAACATTCCCTTCTTGCATTACAATACTGTGCTTATCTGGATCTCAAGTAATTCAAATAGTTCTTACATTTCTATATGTATTTGACCTTATGGAAACCAATGATTGATAAGGCATCAAAATTACAGTCATTTGTACAAGATGAACATAATAATGCCATCAGGAAAAAAAACACAAAAATAAGGCTTCTGATATGGCATTACACACCCAGAATCTGAGAAATGTATCTAAGGGGCGGCATTGCTGGCGAGTGGTAGCTGCTACCAGTCACGACGCCGGCAACCTGGGTTTAGGAACGATCCTGGGTTTCTGGAGGACTGGCTGGAGGGAGGAGGATTGAGCAACCTAAGGGATGCTCTCCTCCGGGGAGTGAGGGTTGCCGTACCTGCTGTATTACTGAGACCTGGTGACCACAGGTGGCAATGCAGTGAGGGGCACCATGTGGGAGGGGAGGGCGATGCCTGGAGCAGCGTCACGTCTTTGCATGCGCATGTCTCCTTGGGATCACTTGTACGCTGCCACTCCCGGGGAAGAGGGAAGCAATGAGAAGCAGTAACCCCCCCCCTCCCCCGTGCTTTAGGACCTCCTGGATTGGTGGTCCCCAACTCCTGACATAGTAGCCGCAGGCATGCCATGGCAGTCAGAACTGTCCCTCAGGACAGCCCCACCATGAGGGGGTGAACTCACAGGGTTGATGTCCCATAGTTGGCATGTGTTCGGGCACTGGGGGGCGATCCAGGGGCAAAGTTTTGGCCAGGGTGAATAAGGAGTAAATAAAAAAAAAGTATCTAAAAAATTTCCATTTAAACTATATAAAATAAAAGAGAAAAGGAAAGAAAAAAAAAATCACACCAAGGATGCTGCAGTAGAAGACATCTGTTTCTGTGATTAATGCCACCATTATACGCAATATTCCAGACATTCTGTCCAATAAACCAAGGCCTTCTTTATTGGAGTTCCCTACCCTCACACCAAAGAAAAACGTAGAGTGGCATCATGCCGTATCATCTTTTTACCAGAAAAAGGGCTTCCTTTAATTGCAGATTACTCTTGCCAGATATTTAAATAACTGATATCATCGCAAAATCAGAGAGCAATACATGCATTGAACAGTAATCATGATTTTGTAAACTGGGGCATGCGAGTAACTGCTACAATAGAGCATACATAGTTATGAACATAGTGTCAGTTGCATGTTTTCCATTTCTTGCTAGAACACTTTTCAACAATGGCTAGAATGCAGTGGTAAACTTCACTGCCTACTCTTTTAGTGCACTGCCTGTCCCCACACAGAGTGGGGGGACTACATTTATGTCACTACTGAATGTTTTGTAATCTATTGTACTGCATAACTGCCCCGGGTCAAGCCTGAAAAAGGACCCTAGGTGCAGTGCTCCTATGCAGTTAACAAATTAAAATAAATAAATACATTTAAAATTCATCACAAACTTGTGCAAAATCTAATACAGCATATATCCTCCACGTGATTGATAGCAGCAACCCCATTTCTTACATGAGTTCATGAGAAGGCTATCTGACCGACAGAAAGAATGCCACAAGTAAAAATAATACCTAAAGAAGGTTACTTACTTTGGAACGACAACCAATAAGGTTATAAGGTATTCTGAATCAAGTACAAAGTCATCTTTTTCACAATGTCAGCCAGGCTTCTGGTCAACAAACTGCCCCTAAAAGCAGAACAAGAAAACATTTGAAAAGAAAAGTAAAATGTTACCAAGAAGGTGTCATAATCACTACTGCGGTTCATCAAACTAGTATGCTAATTCATTGACTATTATGAAATGGTAATAAATCCAGAAACCTGAGGCGCTCAGAACTCAGTGCTGATATGCCAGCACAACACTGGAAAACGATACATGACCTCACTGAGCCGTTTACAAAGACACAGCTCTACCAATACACCTCAATTCGCTTACTTGTATTTAAAAAAAAAAACAAAAAAAACTGCAGCGTCTGCCCTCTATTGGCCAAACACTGGAAAAAGATCCATGACCTCACTGACCCATTTACAAAGACAACGCTCTATTAGTGCATCTCAATTCACTTACTTGTATTTAAAAATAAAGGAATAAGCTGGCACAGCGGATGGATTTCCGCTTGCATGGCCAGCGACCCGGGCTCAGGAACGGGCCTGTTGAGCTGGAGGGTTGGCCGGGAGAAGGCTTGAGCATCCTAGGACAGCTCATCTTCTCCAGGGAGGAGGGAGGGGATAACATCCCGTGCATGACTGGCCCAGGCAGAGGTCTGGGGCACAGCAAGCACTGAGACAGAAGCAGTGAGGAGGATGTCGCGGACATTGGTGCTATGCGCCCTGACGTCAGGGGTTCCAGTGATGCCCGACAGAACACCGGAAAATCACTCTCCAGGCTCCAGGTAGATAGAGCCCCGGAGCAGACCCCTAATGGCTCTCACTTGCCTGGCTGGTCTCAGATCCCAAAGCAGACAAAGAAGCTCGTGGTGTAGCTTCCCCACCTCATCCCCACCTGGGGGGGAACCGAGGCTACATGGGGATTCTCGGACGGCACAGGTAGGTGGCTGAAGCAGGAGCAAAACTCCACTGGGGACTCACGAAGGAGCGGGTCTGGGGAGAGAAGGAGGGGTAAAAAACGTAAGGTAAAAAAAAATTATTTTAAATAAAGGAATAATGCACGACAGGATGTGTGTCGTGCTGGGATAACATCACCCCAGAAGTGACATTATCCCAGCACGACACACATCTTGGAGTGCATTATTCCTATTATACAATGGCTCGTTTGTCAAAATGAAGAGAAAAGTATGAAAACATTTTTTTTTTTTTTGTTTGTTTTTTGTTTTATATTTTTAAATCTTTTTTTCTATGTGGAGGTATACACATTGGGAAAAAAGTCCATGATTTCCATTCTGTCCACAAGATGGTGCTGTTGCAACAGCAAACTGTTGTTATCTGAAGGATGGTTCTGTTCAGTCACACCCCACCCATGCAGCAGTCTTTTATGTTTCCTTTGTGTTCATTCAGTAACATTTTTTTTTCTTTTACAGTAACTGCTGCGAGCTGGAATGGTAGCAGCAGGTATGTCTGGGAGTTGGGACCAGGAAAGGTAAGACAGCAATCCCAGGTGCCTCACTCAAAGTTCCATTCCTTGCCAAGGTGTTTTTAAACGTAAGGGAAAAATAATTTTGAGAACAACACTCTAACGGCTCTCCTAAATGTTTTGGGCAGTCTGTGTTTTTTAAGTTTATATGTTCAGTACAGCATCCGCAGTGAATGAAGGCGGGTAAGCAATCCGGTAAGCGGCACATGCTTGACTGTGTTTCAAATGGGGACGCACTGTTCATGGCCGTAACTAGCGGTATCAGTGGACTGGCGGCGGCTTTTATAAAAATACAGTTATACTTTTTATTTCTTTTGTGCAAGTGCTTTAAATTTGAAGTTTTTTTCAGTACTGATTTACAGCAACTAAAGTGAAAGATGCGTCCTGCCTTTTCCAGAAGCGCACTGATCGCAGTTTTGGCAACACAGGCAGCCTCAAAGCCTATCCTAGTACTGGGTTTACCGAAGGTAAAAAGTAAACAATTCACACTTCCAGTGTGGGAAAGTGGAGGTTTTCTGGTGTTGTTAAGTGGGGAATGTGGGCAATTTACTAAGCAGGAAACCGTGTGAGGAACATAGCAGCTGCCAGTCTTGTGTGCTTAAAGGGCAACTTTTTTTTAAATGTCATTGGGTCATATGTTTGACACCGTGATGTTATGCTGATAACATCACGGGTCCAGCCCCCAGATGAACCAAATGAAAGGCCACCATTCTTTCTTGCCATTGTATAATAAAAATCAAAAAGTATCTGCCATCTATTGGCCAAACACTGGAAAAAGATCCATGACCTCACTCTTATCAATAAACCTCAACTGATTTACTTGTATTAACAAAAAGACAAGCAAAAACAATAATAATAATAATAATGATGCAAAATCTGCCATCTATTGGCCAAACAGCAGAATTACAATGGTTCATTAAGATTGCTTTTTTATTTTCCTACTTTTTTTTGTCTTTTTCTTATTTTAATAAAAATTTGTAAAATGTATTTCTTTACTAATGACAACGGACCATTTCATAACATCAGTAAGACACTCCAGGGTATTCTTTGTGCTGGGTAGCAGCAATTCTCAAGCAATTTTTAGCCTATCCGAGGACCGCGATGTTATCAAGCACAAAGCCCACCTGGCTACCTTGCTTCTTAACTAAGGTCCCAGGACCCAGATTTAAAAAGCAGGGCAAAAATCACAAACCATGCTGGTCACTGCAAGTTTTTAGATTTTGTGGTAGTAGGCAGGAGGGCAGACTTGTTATGTCACTGACGTCACTGCAGTTATCAGTGCTCTGATGAGGCTCGCACTGTTATCCCAACCCAGCTGCTGCAGGAACTGGTACTGGGTTTCAGTTGTGTGCTCAAGCTCCTAGACACTCAGTATGGGGAAATAATGTAGCTGTCCACGTTATAACCAAAATCCTGAGCCCATACCTCTCTATTCAGTTGTGGATGACTCTTCCCCACCATGTACCATATTTGTTTTTAGTTTCAATCCTACTTCAATATCTTAGAGTCAAAACACTTATAAAAAAAAAAAAAAAAAATTGGTGAACCCCCCCAGTATTCAACAGCATTTCGGCTTTTGGGAGTTCTCACTGTCTCACAGCGCTAGTGTTATTGTGTGAGAAAATGAAATAAGAGATCACATAACAGGATTTGGCAATCAAAATGGATGGCAGGGATCAACACCGGGAAGAGAACTGGGCAGCAGTATGAATTTTTTTTTTTTTTAAACACTGAATACTGCTTTAAACTAGGGAAAGAAGACCAGGTTGATGATCACCATTGATACAGACCACCACCCCATTACAAGTACGCTGCTTTACTTGGAAGGTAGCAGAGTCACACAATGAAATGGCACACTTCTTGGATGAATAAAATCGCATGGCATGTTACATTTCAGAAGTCCATATCATTAAATGGATGTTTGCTAGGCAGGTGCCATATAAGCCGACCCCCAAAACACAAAGGCCTTGCTGGCGTGGCTCTCGCTGTGGAAGCTACTATACAGGATCTAAATAGCTGCCTAGGCCCCTTGGTCACTAGGACAGACTGAAATCTCAAAATCTTAGTGCACGCAGCACAGATGCACTGAGACAGTATTGCAAATTCTTAAAGGCATAATCACTTCCAATTTATTGTAGCAACCTTCCAAAATAAAGAAAAACAAACAACAGACTCACTGGGGATGAAACATAGAAACATAGACTTTGACGGCAGATAAGGACCGCTTGGCCCATCTAGTCTGCCCATTTCCCTACCTACAGGATAGGCCGCAGATCCTAGTTAACCAACAGCCTATTTCTTCCTACCCCCCACAAGAATTGCCTTATGACTGTCCCATGCATTGTTGAATTCTCCCACAGTTTTAGACCCCACAACCCCCTCAGGAAGGCTGTTCCATGCATCCACTACCCTCTCTGTGAAATAATACTTCTCACATTGCCCCTGAACCACCCTCCTTCTATCTTTAAATTGTGTCCCCTTGTTCTTGCAAGTCTCTTTTCTGAAAGATGCTACCCTCTTGGACTTTGTTGATTCCACTGAGGTATTTAAAAGTTTCTATCATGTCCCCCTTCTCCCTTCTTTCCTCAAGGGTATACATATTAAGCTCCTTTAGTCTCTCCTCATACGGCTTCTCTTGCAATGATGTCGGGTGTCTTCAACAGCAGGAGCTGGTGAGTCTGTTTGCTGTTGTTCTGCATTTTGGACCCGCAAGGTTGCTACAATAAGTGTATTTATTTATTTGTTGACTGGGTAGGGGACTGGTCAAAGAACTGTTTTCAGGCGTGACCCGGGCCATGGAGAAGGGCACAGGAATACAGAAAATACAAACCAATCAGGAGCCATTATAAAGACAAGTACAGGAGAGAATTATACATGGGTAGTAAAAATAAAAGGGAGAGATAAAACAGCTAATAATAAAGCACAACACACCAAATAACACAAACCCTAGTAGGCCAGTTTCAGTTAACATCTAGGCAAGGCACAGGGTGAATACAAATGAACAGGGTTATGTCAGGTTGCAATGGAGTTGGCCCAAGGAGAGGGACGGGAGAGCGTAATGGTTACATGATGAAAATCAGCCAGCGGAGCAAGAGCAGGTGGCAGTGGACAGTGGGTGAGACCTGAGGAGAGAGCAGAAATGCAGTGGGGTGTCAAGGGCTCTAAGGGGAAGGGCAGGCTATTCCAAAGAGTTGGAGCCATGGACCAGAAGGCCATCTGGCCCATGCAAGTGGAGACTTGTGTGCTCTCCAGCATAGGGCCTGCGGAGAGGTGGAGGTCACGGCTAAACGTCTTAGGCCGAAGGAGAGAGGGGAAGTAACCAGATAAATTGGAGGTAATATGCCTTTAAGAATTTGCAATGCTAACTGTCTCAGTGCATCTGTTCATAGTGCCCTCAAATGTTTGGATTTCTGTCTGTGAAGGTAGCCACATCTGGAGGAGCACCAAACAAAGGTGCTTTCTGAGCAACCTAACCTTGTGACTGTCGACTAGCTCAGACTCCCATGACTACTTTGCATTTCAACTGAAAAGACTACAGCACTCGAGCTGCCCCAAGTTGAGCCACCAATCAGTGCACTGAACAGTAACTAGACCAAAAGACTTTGAATGTGATAACAGAAAGTTTCCATCAGGGGAATGGAAGGCTCAGTGAATTGCTAGTGGGTCACCAGTTTGAACCCAACCCAGGTCAGCAATGGCCAAAAATCAATCAATATCTTGTACTGCTGAATAAACGTGGTGATCTCAGTTCAGTGCCTAGTGGCCATGTGTCCAAATCACAAATATCACTTCAGCTGGCACTAATCAGCAATCTTGTCAGCAGTGCCCCAGGAGAGGCATGGGGTCAGAACTACCCTCTCGCCTACTAAAGGTGACCCTGTAGCATGGCTAGATAATTTCAGTCTTCAGTGCTTCCAACCCAGACCCATGCATGCACAAGCACTGTCATTCAGTAAAGAAAACTTGACAGAGCACTGTCAAAAGTCTACTGACAAAAGAACCATTCTGAAATGCAAGGTAAGACTTGGCATCTGGCTGGGCCAGAATACTACTTTTTAATACATGCTAGCTTTGGCATGAACCTTTTCACCACCTGCCTCACCAACCAATAACATCTGTTTCACAGGTACGAGAGGAAACATATGGTTGTTATAATGAACCAATACATGAATACTATGTAATTTAGCACCTTTGAAGTAAATTACATGTATATGTAACTGTTCACAATTGTACTGATTTTAATTGCGCTTTCATGGACTTTGTAATTGTAATGAGAGTGAACACTGCATAATGCTTTTATTTTGGAAAGGTACTTTATTAAAATGTGAAACTACCTTGTTGAATGTTAATAGCCACCTCAGAACACACGACTGTACTTACGCATTCTTTCGTTCCAGATTCTGAAGATTCCCTTTAGGCTGTTGTAGCTGATGCTCTTGCTTTAAGGTCATTGTCAACTACATCTTACACAAATGAAAAGAAAACAATAAGGCTCAGTGCTTTTTCCTGCATGCCAGCTAGATATTTTAAAATGAATAAAAAATCCTGATAACTGGCTGATGCTAATCTCAGTACAGTCAGGATGTGGTGTATCATGGGATATCGTTACCTTTCCAGTAAGTTAAGACACTGAGCATCTCCTTGAGCCTCATAAAACAGCCAAGGGAAAATTATATCCTCTGTCACGCTCTAAAATGTGTTTTTACTTACTATATAATGGTAAGAGAAATCCATTACTGTGTTTGAAGGAAACCAGTCACATGACCAGGTGTTAATGTCAGGATTCAGACAATTTCAAGAAATGCAATCTGGTGACATGACTATGTTCTGCAATTTTAGCCCTATTTACACTACCCCATTTGCAGCGCCTCAACCCATGCGTAGTGGTTGATGCGCTGCAAATGTCACTGTGTGGACATTCACCAGAGCGCCACAGGATGCCTTTTGATCCCATTTTTGGATCAGTGCAGGAGAGGGTACCCATTTCGGATTGAGTTCATTTCCAGTGCTGTAAACACAAATAGGCTCGATCGCTACAGTCCCTCGTTTCTCAGAATCGAGGAACCCCACACTGAATGAATATGCTTAGCCCGCCTTGCGACTTGCAGCACAGCAAGGGCTGTGAAAACATGAATTGCCGCCATCCGCAGACAGTGCAGCGAGCGGCAGATATTTTTAATCACTGCCACAGTGTAAATAGGGCTTTAGTCTGTACATGCTGTTTTGTCTTCAGTTCTATGCGGTGTGGGTTCTCCTGACAGACCTCCAGTTGCTTCTCCAGCAGTTCCAGGTTCCTGCCACAATATCACTGCAGGACTGTCTGTGTTTCAGATATCTGATGACTGCCTGAAACAAAACCAATTGTGGCGACATCACTGATGGGATCTGTAACTTTCTGGGCGCATCTGCAAGTCAATCAAGAAATACAAACTGCACAGGACAGGAAAGAACACAGACAGTATGTAAATAAAAAAAAAAGTACAGCACAGTCATGACACTGGATTACGTTTAACATTCATATGGGTGATGACCCAGTGGGGCGAAAGGTTGAGGAAGTACACGCCACACCGGCGACCTGGGTTCCAGACTGAAACTGAGTCAATGGGGACCAGTTGTGGGGAGAACAGAGCATCCCAGGCGATGCTCTCTCTACCTCCTGGGAGGGAGGGCAAAAATGCTCCAGTGCAATACTGCCACCTGGATGACCACAGGTGGCAATGTGCTCGGAGACTAACTGGGTGGGGGATGTTGGTGATGATGCTCTCTCTCTGCTTGTGTGCAAACTTCCAGCATCCCAGAGGAGGAAACCAGGTGGTAAAATCCTTGCAACAGGGCCCTCCCTCTACGAACCAGATCTGTTCTCCAGCAGGCAAGAGGGGCCTGCCAACCCAGTCATGGGGGGAAGGGGGGAGCCATGGGGAAGAATGAAGTCTAGTTAAGTCCCTGGGATGATGCCAGGTGACAGGGATGGGGTCGAACCAGGACAACAGGGCCTGTACCAGAGAAGCATGAACAAACAAAACAGAAAAAAAAATAACATTCATATAGAAGTAACCTTATATTGTACCATATGAACGTCAACATCTGTTTTATCACTTGTTGCAATAAATGACTAACTGATTAAATGATTGACTGACTGATTGAACAAAGTACTGTGGTGACAGAAGGGATTCAGGGTTCATTTTGCCCTCCCATTCTACTGCACAGCAGTGATGATCATGATACCCAATTTGTGTATGGATACATATCCAAACATATCAGTCAGAATGACATGCTTACTTAATGCTATTTTCCCCTCAGAAATCAGTCTAACTTAAACATAGAAACACACAATGTGTCAGCAGAAAAGGACCGCTTGGCCCACCCAGTCTGCCCCGATGGATGGTCCCTGCTAGTCTGCTCCACAGACCCTAACTGATCTCCGGTGACCCTCCCTCCTACAGTGCCAGTTCCCACACCCTCAGTGGGAAAGCAGATACTGATCAGATTAAGAAGTAGTTTATTGACAGTGCCTGGCCCCAAACTAGCAGTAAAGAAAGTCAAATCAATTTGTCTCCAATAAATGCTCAAGGAGGGGAACAGACATTAAGTTCTTGTAACCATAGTTCTACTACTAGTATTCAGCTCAGAACCAAACTGGGGCAGTGTTCCAGAGCATGCTCAATCACCACAACAGTCTTCAGGCTTGACTCCATTACCCAACCATGGGGTAATCCACCCTCCATCAACTGCACTCATATCTGCACACTGGCACAAGAAATCTGAAGCAAGCCTTGGCAGGGTGGCTGGTTGGGTCATTTAGATGTGAACTTAATATGAGTAGTATAACCACGGCTAGCAAGTAAGCAACCACTATTTCTAACTACCTAGATTCAGTTTACTATCCACACTTAGGCAGGCTTCTAGCAGTCCTCAGGAGGAGGTGGGTAAGGCACACACCAAATTAGGCAAACAGAGACCAGAGGACTGAGGATGCAAAATCAGCATGTCAACAACTGAGCAAGTTGATTCTGTAATGGAAAATGAATGTGCGTATTCAACCAGGAAGCAGCACTACAAATTTCAAAATGGGGATGCCTCTGCAGCAGAAGCGAAAGCAGCACATCTGGTGGAGTGTGCCTCCTAAGCCAAGAATGGCTCCTCCCACAACCAAAAGCACAGATAGATGCACAAGGTGCTCAACCAGCCAATCGTCTGTTTAGCTGCTGCCAAAGTAAGCATTAAACCACGACAGACCACAGTTTTACTGTAGAATCAATCCATGGTTTGGAGGGAGGGGGTGGCCTCCAACCACCCAACCATGGATTAATTCCACAGTAGAACCATGGTCTGGAGTGCTTTAATGTGCTTGTAACATGGCAAGTGCAAAGTAAGTATTCTTTATATTGTGCTTTCATTAAAATGAATGACAAATGAGGACAAAGAATGTTTTTCTTGTAAAGAAAGTATTTTGTGGTTCAGCCCTGCTTGCAAAGGGCATACCGGTAATATACATCATGGAATGTGCACGACACTTCACATACATTTATGCACAGACTGCAAATTTAACATGCGTATTACCAGTAAAAGACAAGGAGAGTTACAAAGATAGACAGAAAGGAAACTCTCTGTTGATAAAAACAGTCTTCTGTGAACTTGTGCTGTTAGTTTTTACTTCCAATTCAGTTGTGCATTATGGGTAAAGTATTACTTGCATATCTCTGTATTTCAAAAGATGGTCCAATACACTTATGGAAATGTTTGTAGTATGCTCATAATGCATTAGTGAATCGGAATAAAAAAATAAGGGGACGACCTTATAGAACACTGTTTATAAACACATGCAACTTTTTTGCGCTGTTTGTTTCTCTTACTGTACATGATGTAAACTCTTTTAGCAGTCTACTGATTTCCTTTCCGAATACTAACTTTGCCATGCCTACTTGCAATGTTGTCTGGGCGATGTCTGCTCTTCCCGTGATGTGCTTTCAGGTTGGGTACAGTAACCGACTGAGCACCCAAGGTCCACTGGGCGGGTGGGTGGGAAACATCGCTACATGGACAAACCAACACGGAGAGCACTAAGCAGAGGTTTAATCACCTCGGCAGCGGGTGAGAAGGAAAACAATGCTGCGGAGACAAAGCAAGAGAGAGTGCAGTGAGCGAAGGTTTCATCAACTCGCTCCCGACCGTGGCCCCGATGGGCTTGCTGAGGGTGGGCAAGAGTGCAGTCCTGATGGCGGTTAAATTATTTCTGCGGCGCAACCCCGATAACAACTGTGGTCTAACTATTTCTTTAAGAGCACTCCTGAGTGCACTAGCAGGCATTACTAGGAAATTAATCCCTGCTACTTTAATATCACATATTGAGTATTGACCAATGAGTAACTGTAATTTTTAGGGTTATTTATTGCCATGTTACAAGGCGACTTCACCACAGGACACAAACAGCTGGCAAGCCTTATCATGAAATTCTGCTGTAAGCTCTTGGTAGATGAAAAGCCCCAGCAAACATCTAGCACATGGAGTATTCGCTTGACATCTTAAGCACAAGACTTTCAGAGAAATGTAAGTAGGATGAGTGCTTGATTCAGGTGAAACACTGAGACTACCTTGGGCAGGAATTTTGCATAAGGGTGCAAGACAACCTTATTCTTATGGACATGTCCACTTAAAGGGAGACCAGGTAACTCCAATGAACAAGATCACCTACTTTGGGTGACTTCAGACTTGGCCACATTGATCAACAAAAAGTCAAGATGGTAAGGTCTCTGGACCACTGCTTGTCCCATGCTAAGCTCCCCATGAACAATTTGTTGAGGTACGGAAGACCATGACCTCCTCTGTGCCTGAGGAAAGCCATTATCACTGATTGGCACTTGGTGAACACTCTATCCTAGGTACCAATGACAGACTAAACAGCATGGCTAAGAACTGCTACAGGGTTCTTTCCACCTGAAATTGGAGGAACCGTCTCTGCAATGGAAGGATGGGAATGTGGAAGTACACATCCTGGAGGTCCAGGAACTAAAAAGGTTTTTGGCTCAGTGACAGAATGATCTGATTAAGTGTTACTGCGTAAAACGTCTTACTGTGAATAAACTGGTTTGGAATTCGCTGGTCGAGAATGGGGCACTATACCCTGTCTGATTAGGTACTAGAAAGTACTGTGACAAAAATCCCTGCTGAGCTTGGTTTTCTGGAACTGGCTCTACTGCATGTCACTTGAGGAGTTGATGAACCTTGCTCCTTAGAGAGGGAAGAGGCTCCAGCAAAGCTTGTCCTCCGATGGCACTCGGGGTGGAATTAGGCTCTATCTCACCAGGACCCATTTGTGGCAGGAAGCAGTAGAGTCAAACACAAACTGGGAGCTGCAGCACTTTGGGATGCAGAGAGGATGGGTTTCTTATCCCATCATTCTTGCCTTTGAGGTGCCCCAAATCTGGCCTCTGGGGAACAACCCTCTCTAGTCTTGGCCTTGCCTTAATCTCCAGACTTATTGATGAGCTTGGCTGGGGAGTGCTGCTACTGACTTTGCAAGTCCCAGCAGGACCATAAAAGTAGCCAGAGCCTTCCTAGATTTGGGCTGCTGCTTCCAATTAGCGACAAATGTAATGGAATCCAGGGGTCACATTGTACTTCTCAATGCACATGAGATGGTCCTTGACCCCAGATGCAAAAAGATCTGTGCCCGTAAAAGGTAGATCCTCCACCCACTGCTGGATTTCATGAGTGAAGGGTACAAGGCACAACCAGGTATGGAAGTATATGGACCCTGCTGTAGTCTCCGTTTGGGCAGACTAGTCGGCTGAGTCCAAGGCAGCCTGCAACTAGTGCTTAGTCAGTGCCAACCCAAGATCCCAGATTCTTGCTGATTTTCTTTTAGCGAGAAGGCTGATCAGGACAGAGAATGTCTCAAAGAGCTCATGACTATAATGAGTTATCAACAGTGCATAGTGTAGCTCTGGGCCTGGGAGACACCCAGGAATGCAGCAGTATACACCTTACAGTCAAGGTAGTCCTGTTTTTTTGCACTCCTTGTCCAGGGACTTGTCCGACTTGCCCTGCACCTTTGCACTGTGGAACACCGCATCTGCCATGAGAGCAACAGATTTTCTAAGAACCCAGTGCAGCAGGGCCTGAGAGCAGGCCGGGTGTTGCCTAATGCAGAGCAGCAGATCCAGAACAGCTGGGGTGATAGGGAAGGCCACACCCAGAGAGAAGTCCTGTTACAGGATGTCCAACAGCAAATAGCTCACATTCTTCTGGGCCACCTCCAGCAGACTGTCCAGAGCCACGGACATGTAGGCAGGACAGCAGCAAATGAGGACTGGCCCCCCCAGGAGAGGGCCTGTCGGTGGTTGGCTGCCATCCCAGCAAAGGGTTGATGGGATGGATGACACATCCAAATCTGGTCCTTTCCACAGAAATAACCACCATCGACAGTGATGAGGAAGTCTGGACTCGGCCTTGAGTCCTTGGTCTGGGTGCCCTCCACCAATTATGCAGAATCCATCTGTAAAGGTCACAGCTGCATAGCCAGCAAAGTTAGAGGTGGGACCACAGGGTGCACAGCTAGAATCGGCACCAGGGGTGACAGCCATGGATTGGGTCAGGTCCATCAGCATTGGCTGACCTCAGCCCTAGGTAAATGGCCTATGTACATACTACTGCAAGGCTGCCCTCTCCCATCTGCAATGGGTTCATCATTGACAGTGGAAGCCATACGAGCAGGAGACGGAGTTCAACATCAGTGTCAAGTAGGAACAAGACTGTGAGCATTATCTCTAGTGTCAAGCAGGCTGAGGTGGGGTGGCAGCCTTCGGGTCAGGGTGTTCCAACAGAGAGTCCCTGAGCACCAGACAGAAAGGAAGAATGTTGAGGTCAGGGTGACCAGCAACAGATGGACCAGCAGAGGGCTGACTGGGAACTCAGTCGCCCTGACCCACTCAGCTTGAGAAGAACCACAGACAGCACAGGAGTCCGAGAAAGAGTGAGGGGCAGTCTCCCTTGACTGACTAGTCCTCAACAGCGTCAACTGGCTCATCAAACAGCACGGACACTTTTGGCTGCTAAGACAGGAGTTCTGTGTGTGGACCAACAGGCACCATGGGAGGCTCAACCTCTTTTGAGGGCGACGACCATGAGGGCCCTCCAGTGGGGGAATGGTGCAAGCAGTCCCTTGACTGACAATTATCCCATGATTGATGTAGACTCTTTTTGGGTGCTGAGGTGGAGACAAGCCTTTGAAGGAATGGAGGGGCAGAAGAAAGTTACAGAACCCTTGGTTTTTGCAAGGAGTGGGGAGGAACACTGAGTACACCTCCACAGTCAAAAGGCTTGAGATCAGAACAACCTCACTAGTTTTTTCTGCCTCATGGGCCTGAAACTGTACCACCAATCCCACAGCCATGGAAAGTCACTGTGTCATAGCTGAATTGCCTGAGCACTTGCTACGCTTGAGCAGCCTCTGGGATCACGGCTTGGCACCAGGAGCAAAAGCCATATCGGGCAATGCCCAGACTGTACAAGCAGACACTGTGTTTGTTGGTAGTGGACATCATGTACCTGCACACCACACACCCTTAAAAACACAGCTTCTTCTGTTCTACAGCATATCTTCAATAGAACATAAAGCCAACAACAAGGTGTAAGGGATGAGTCAAGAAATGAAGCAAGGCTTTGAAAAAATGCTGATAACCTGAAAACTAAGTGAAGTCCTAATTCATTAGCAGGAGCTGTGAAGAAGGAGACCTGTTATTTTCAGTGGATGAAAAGATCTGATTATGAGGGCTCTGGCCCACAATCACACCTTACCCTAAACAGAACCGACAAAGCCTTCCAATCGTGGCACTAATATGGCCTCACTTACATTTTTCAACTGATCTCCCGACGGGATATTGGCATTTGTGTCCCTTAAGACCACATGCCATCTTCCCAGTCGGACTTCCATAAATACCTGCAAGGTCGCTATATCTCCAATGAGGGAAGGGGCCTCACCCAAAAGGCAGAAAACCTCAATGTTTGTCCAACTCCTCAAATCACACATCACAGGAAATACTGAAGTGCACTTAATTAGCAGATTATACAAAGTTTTTCAAGTGACCTCAATGGTTTCAACCCGATCCATACTCACTAGATGTAATTTAGAACTTGGACCGCTTCTTAGTCTTGAAAATGGCATAAATACAGCCCCTTGCACACAGAGTGACAGCAGCCTTATACTGGAGGAATACACCTGAAATGTCTCATACGGTACTTTCCTACCCCCACCAGTCATTGCAAAATCTGTGGGCCCCAGTCTTCAGGTTGCTGGTGCCACCTTGGCAGACCTAACCCACATAATGGCGACATGCCCTCTTTTACAGGCATTTTGGTGGGAGGTCACTCATGAAATGGAGGACATATTCGATTGTGCAGGCCTGATTCCCACTACATTCATCCTGACATCAGTCCCACCTCTGCGCTTGACTTTATCCCTCCCCACCAAATAAATTATGAACCTTTTATTGTTAGCAGCCAAAAAGGCCATCACTCACATGTGGAGGATGGATAAGGTCCCTACACATGGAATGTGGAGAGCCCTTACGCTTGAGAGATTGTCGGCACGCGCAAGCAATCATGTCTCGTCATTTGACAATAAATGGAGGGAGTGGGCTCTGTACCAATTAGACAAATACCCTGACTTTGTCCCTTAGGGTCAGATAACCACACCCATCACACTCTCAGTGCCTCTCTACTATAATCAATTTACAGACACAGCTGCATTCACACTTCGGAGAGAATGATTGTCCAAAGTTTATGTTTAGCCTTTAGCTCACCTCTCTCTTCTTACTTTGGTTCCTCTTTCCTTTCCATTCTAGTCACCTGTTGCTAGTTTCTTCCACCTCATGTCTAGAATTTCCTAGTCTCACAGTTCTGATGACAGAAGACAACCTGGTGATTGGGAGTCATCCTACTGTGGACTTGAAGGCACAAGACTGATGTTGGACTTCCGCCTTTTACAATATTTCACCAGGCACTGACTTCCCTTCAGGCTAATCTGAGACTCTTCATTTGTACTCCAGGATAGTTCAACATGGGCAACTTATGCCTATCCGTGCCTTTTGTACTAATCTTTCCATACAACCTACCACATGTAGAGAGACTTTAACCTTGGAATGGTACATACCATGAATGTATATAACCTTGTTCTTTGAGTTTTAATATAGTGGTGATGTGGATGCTCTGTACTGTACTTGGTTAAACTTAATAAACGTTATGTTATAAGAAAAGATCTGATTGCAGTGCGGTTGAGCCAGAGGACAACATGGTCATGTGGTAGGGGAGTCAAGCTTCAAGACTGTTTCAGTGACTGAGCATGCTCAGTGGAAGACTGTGTAACTGCTGATATTATAAATCATGATATCACTCTTGGCCAGTCAGGACTGTTTATTTCTAAGCATTCCACATACTCTTTTATTTTTTTCTTCACAAGAGGCTGTCATGCAAACAGTTCTAAAACTCTACATTTCTAAGTTCAGATAGCATTGTCAGTTTCATCACACAGGTTTTTTCTGATTTTCTACAAAATCAAACAGTTTTATTTTAAAGGGGAACAGTCAGCAATAAAAGCCCCACAAAATTTGCACTTTGCGTGTAATAATTTTTTTTTATTTCATTTATTGCGGTATAGTAGACTGCATTAGGTTGATTTTACTGAGTTCTAAACTGACATTTCCTTTAACAGGAATCTCAGAATTCCCTGCAGCTGACATCAGAGGAGGGTTGCAGTACTGGAGATTCAACAGCCTGCGAGTATACATATTAGAGCTTTACCAGCTCAGATCAGATGTTTGCTGCTCCTGCTGTTCTCATGGGGGTCAGTATAGTCCTTTGTGACTGTACTTAGCCCTGGGAGGACAGCAAGACCAGCAAACAAAAGTTTAGAGCTCATAAAAACTTAACATACACTGCTGGCTATTGAATCTTCCACTGCTGCAGCCCTCCTCTGATGCCAGCTGCAGGGGATTCTGGGATTTCTAGTTACAGGAAACGTCAGTTTAGAACGCAGCAAAATCCACCAATACAATCTGCTATACTGCAGTAAACAGTAAAGGAAAAAAATGTGGGATGTGAGGCTCTAGGTGCGGACTGCTCCTCTTTAAATTCAAGATGCAGTTTATAAAAACAGAAATATTCAGCGATTTATAAAATATTTATGTGTACAATTTCTGCGTCTCTTATGGTTATAAAAGTTTCTTCCAATGTACTTTGTGCGTCAGAACTGCTCAGCTTCACTTTGCAGTTCTCTCACCCAAAGAACTCAAGGATGCACTAATAACCTTTAAAACCCTTAGAAGACTGTGGGCGTTATATATACGTCCAGAATCTATATACGTTCACACATATTCAGTTCTCAAAGGGTTTTTAAAGTCAGTTTACTGACATATAAAGCCCTACACGGCTTGGGCCCTGACTACTTGAAAGAGCTTCTGGTTCCTTACCATGTGGAGTGACCGTTCCACTCAGCCAACGAGTGGTTGCTAGAGATTCCAAGGGTAGTTTTAAAATCTTTCGGCGCCCGAGCTTTTATGTTCACGGCGGCAACCCTCTGGAATTCTCTACACCGTTGGATTAGAGAGTGCATGACCGTGGGGGGTTTTAAACAAGGACTGAAGTCCTTTCTATGGAAAAAGGCATTTGGGGATGGTATTGACATGGACTGATACTGTTGATTTTAATGTTTGTATGATGTTTTAATATGCTGTTATTTTAATGTAATGCGCCTTGATTTCAGAAAGGCGCAATATAAATAAAGATTATTAACAATGAGAGACACAGGAAAGTACAGTTACGTAAGAGCTTACTGTAACAGTACATTTTCGAGAGGAGCTCTTGCAGTAGGTAACACCATTAGGACTGATGCTGGCAGGTGCCAGGCCCCAATGGAAAACTTCTAGCTAGCAGTATATAGCGGGGAACCGCCCCCTGATGTCAGGGTGTCCCTGACGTCTGCCTATGATATAAAACGGGCAGTCCCCCAGCCCAACCTCAGTTCTCCCGCCGGAGAACCCAGCATACAGAGAAACCTGGAGAACCGAGGTGGTTCCTCTACACAAAGGAAAGAGAGGTAACAAGGATGGAGATGCAGTCACCAGAGGGATGGAGGGAGGGAGGGAGGGAAAGCAACACCTGCTGCAAGAGCTCCTCTTGAAGATCTACTGTTATGGTAAGTTCTCACGCAACTGTACGAAAAAATTACTCACCTTAGTAATGTTGTTTCTTCTAATGGAGTCTTGCTATATTATGACAATTGCAGTATGACCGCAGGTTAGAACTGCTCCGGAGGTGAAATAGTTAACTTTCCATGCAGGCATGGAACTTAGAGCGCGAGATCGGTTGAAAACTCTGTCTGTTGTGCTTCAAACGCAAACTGTCAGATCTTTACGAGCTAAAACCCACTAAGGTTCTGTGTGGAAGCTGTAAACCTACACTAGCCAACTGGCTACTAACATAAACACTCATTTTTGGCCTAAAACAAAGACTCAAGTCAGGAGACCCAAAATGCAAAAACACAACACCAATTCACCCAAAAAGGTAGGTGTAAACAACAAGGTGGGCATCAAAAAAGTGCTAATTCCTGTACTGCCCACCCACATCCCCAAAACAGAGGTTCTGAGAGGGGCAGGAGGAGGTCATAATATAGCAAGACTCCATTAGAAGAAACAACATTACTAAGGTGAGTAATTTTTCTTCAAACAACATGAAGTCTTGCTATATTATGACAATTGCAGACTACACAGCAGTACCTGATGGAGGAGGGACAGAACCTACCTAGGAAATAGGCTCTGAAGCACGGCTGTGCCAAACCGAGCATCACTCCTAGCCTGGATGTCCAGGGAGTAATGCTTGGTAAAAGTGTGAACTGTTTTCCAGGTAGCTGCTTGACATATTTCTAGAATAGGAATGTCTCTGGCAGCAGCCAGAGAAGCAGCTGTACCTCTGGTAGAGTGAGCCCTCAGGCCTGAGGGGGGAACTTTACCCAACTTCTCATAGCAGAATTGGATACAAGAGACAATCCACCTGGCAATGGATCTTTTAGTGGCTGGCTTCCCTTTACCAACTTCGCCATAGGTGAGGAACAGTTGGAGGGAGTCAAACCTATGACCCTTGGTATGCTCTGTGTAGAAACCAAGGGCTCTTCACATCTAGGCTTGCAGCATCCTCTCCCCAGAGGAGGAGTGGTCAGTGAAGTACACTGGAAGTGAAATAGATTGATTAAGGTGGAAATCTGAAACCACCTTAGGCAGGAACTTTCTGTTAGTCCGAAGGACCACCTTATCTCTGTGAAAAGAGATAAACTCCTGCTCCACTGACAACGCTTGCAATTCACTTATGCGTCTGGCAGAGGTGATGGCTACCAAAAACACAGTTTTCCAAGTCAAGTACTTGAGCTCAGCTGAAGACAAGGGCTCAAAGGGGGGCTAAATAAGCTGAGCAATTCAAACATTAAGATCCCAGGCAGGGGCAGGATCCCTGAATGGAGGGTTGGTGTGAAACAACCCCTTAAAAAACTTGGAAAATACAGGATGAGCTGAAAGGGAAGAGGATTTACCTGCTGAAATAAAAGCAGACACAGCTGCCAAATGCACCTTCAGTGTAGCTGGTCTCAGCCCCAAAAGAATTCAGGTGGACCATATAATCCAGGACTGTGGGTAGATCAGCAGAGACTGGGGAAATATGCTTTTCCGAGCACCATATAGAAAACCTTTTCCATTTGGAATTATAAGTAGCCCTGGTGGAAGGCTTCTTTGCGGCCTTCAATATATCCATTACACTTTGGGAAAGGTGTAAATCAGCAAACTAACTCTTCAAGAACCAAGCCTTGAGATTCAGGTACCAGACCCTTCCCTGGGCACAGGTTAACAGATTGTGATTCCTGGGAAGGGACAGGGGAGGATGGACTGCTAAGGACAGCAGGAGTGGATACCAGGGCTGTCTGGCCCAATCCGGAGCTATCAGAATGACTCTGCATGATTGGGATCTGATTTTGACTAGCACTTTGAACAGGAGAGGAGAGGGAGAGAAGGCATAGAGAAACTTCCTCCCAACTGAGGGCTAAGGCATCCAGTGGGAGTGAGCCCAACACTGGGGGCCTGCAGCAAAAAAGGAAGTTGGTGATTGTCTGGGGCTGCAAAAGATCTATCTCGGGTGCCCCATCTGGCAAATACTACCCCAGGACCAGGGGATCCAGTGACCATTCGTGGTGGCCCTGGGAAATCCTGTTGAGAACATCTGCCAGGACATTGTCCTTGCCTGGGAGGTGAACTGCCATAAGGAAGGTGTTCAGAGTAAGCCAGAGACCACAACCTCATCGCGTGCACAAGGTCCGAGACCGAGTGCCCTTTCTTGTTGATGTACCACATTGTAGTAGTGTTGTCTGTTCTGACCTGAATACTTTGTTCTGAACAGATTTGGAAAAGCTTGAAGTGCTAGAAAAACTGCTCTGAGCTCCAACAGGTTGATGTGGAGCAGAGATTCCTGGGAGACTACAGACCGTGGGTGTGAGGTCGCCCATGTGAGCTCCCCAGCCCAAGAGGGACGATCTGTAGTAAGGATTAGAGAATGAGACTGAGTGACAAAGGAACCCCTTGTCTCAGGTTGCTCTGATCCTGCCACCACTGTAGGGCTTGGATCAGGGTTCGAGTTACTGGGATCAGCTTGGTAAGAGGATCCTTTCTTTGAGACCAAAAAGCTCTCAAATGGAACTGGATGTCCTTCATCTGAAATCTTACTCCTTGCACAACTGCTGTGGAAGCAGCCATGTGTCCTAGGAGCTGCAGAAAATGCCTTGCTGGCCAGGAGACCTGCAGGGTAAATGAGGAGTCCAGGGAGACTAGGGACTTTGCCCTGTCAAGGGGGAGGAAGGCCCTGGCTTCCTGTGTGTTCAGTTCTGCGCCTATGAAGGTAAGAAGGTGGACCAGCTCTAGAACTGACTTTGAGAGATTCAGAAGGAAACCTAGAGAGGCAAGCAGTTGCTGCTATCAGAAGGTGCAAATTGACCTGGTCTGGGACTGGCCTACTAAGAGCCAATCGTCCAGGTAAGGAAAGATGGCAATCTTTTGCCTTCTTAGGTAGGCAACTGCTACAGCCAGGCATTTGGTGAATACCCTTGGGGCAGAAGTGAGGTCAAGGGCATTGCTCTGAACTGGTAGTGGCCTGAGGCAGCTCGAACCTGAGGTACTTTTGATGGGAGCTTGATGGAATATGGAAGTAGGCATCCTTGAGGTCCAAGGAAGCTAGCCAGTCCCCTGGCCTTAGAGAGGGTAGATAATTCCCAGAGTCACCATTTTGAACTTTGGCTTTAAAAGGTGCTTGTTTAAATATCTGAGATCCAGGATGGGCTGCCATTCTCCTGTCTTTTTTGGGGTAATGAAGTACCTGGAGTACAAACCTTTGCCCTGGTGTAGGGGAGGAACCCTTTCCACAGCTCTGAGAGCCAGGAGGGTAGAGACCTCTGCCTCTAAGGCGACTGCCTCTGATGGAGTTGCAGGTGGAAAAGATCTGGTTCTCAGCTTTGGAAATTTTTTGAAGCTGAGAACCAGTCCCTGGCTTACTACTTCCAGGACCCACTTGTCTGATGTTAAAGACTTCCAGTCCTGGACAAAGTAAGCCAGCCTGCCCCCTACAGGTAGAGGAGAATCGGCCCTGGCAATCCCATCAGGGTGCCTGCTTGGCAGGGGCTTTGGGCTGAGGGGTGGAAGCAGACCTGCTTGTACCCCATCTGCCTCTCCTTCTAAAGAACCCCCTCTGAGCATAGGCGGAGGAGGAAGCTTAGGCTTCCTTAGACTGGGTATCCTGAGACAGGGTAGTACATCTGAGCCAAGCCATCCTGCGAAGTGCCACAGATGTAGCCATGACTCTTGATGAAACATCATTAGAGTCCACTGCAGCATGAAACTGCACCTTGGATGCCTCAATACCATCCATAGCCACCTGTTCCAGCTCCCTGGCAAGCTGGTCAGGACTTGTTTCACTAGGGCCAGCACAGTATCCCATCTGGATTTCTGGTACCTAGCAGCATATAATTTGCTTGTCTGAGTCCCAAAGATGCTGCCATGTACTGTTTCTTTGCCATAGCATCAATCTTCCTGGAGTCCTTCTCAGGGGGTGTGAAGCTAGGGGAATATTAGCCTTGTCACAGGCTGCAGTCTGCACTACCCCCACATGGCTGCATTGTTGAGTGAGGAAATCAGTGTCGGAGCCTGATAAGGTATACCTCTTGTCCATCCTTTTATCCACAGGAGGTATAGTGTGAGGAGTTTTTAAAACTTTTACTGTCTGTTTCCGAAAGATTTATGCAAAGGAATAGACAGACTCCTAGACTCTGAATATCCATCATTTCTACATAGTCTGGCTCCTCTTGGTCATCAACAGCTTCCTCAACAGGGAGCTGGAGAGTTTCAGCAACTTTTATAAAACATGAAATGAGAAGGGGACCTCAGAAAGCCTTGAGGAGAAACCCTAGGGTCTATCTGGAGAGATGTCCGGATCAATGGGCACATCCAGATCTTCAAAACCATATTCACTCTCCTCATATTCCTCTTCCCCTCCCCGGTTTATAAAAATCCTCAAAATCATAATCTTGAACTGTGGAACCGGTCAACCGAACGCTTACTGAAGGTGTCGGTTCGGTCGGAACCGGAGAGAGACTGGACAATTTGAATTGCTTTAGCTATTTCTTCAGCAGTTGGGGAGAGAACTTTGGCTCTACACTAGCTGACTTTCTAGTCCTTTTGCTGGAACGGCTCCTCAGAACCGCTCTTCGGTTGCCGAGGAAGTATCGCCTGGTCAGAGGGCACTACCCTCGGTTCGGCTGGCACCGAACCGGCTGGCCATCCGGGTCAGCGGACTTTTGGCCTCTCTTTCCTGAGCCTACCCACTCTCTTATCTATGGTGGCAGCAGGAAATTGTGACAAATCTGGCAGTCTGAATTGAGGAGGTCAAACCCCAGACAATAGACACATGGTGTGGGTCAGCCTTAGCAAAAGCTTCCCCACAAACACTACAGTGTTGAAACCCAGTGGGTCCGGTTTTTCTTTCGGGTTTCTCAGACATAATGCCAGCCTAACCAACTTGCCCGCTTATGGCAATCCACCAAGCAAGACACCCTTATCGTTCCCAACCATGTCACAGGTCGTGGAAAAACCGTAATGAAATCTGTTTTTTAGAACCGATAAGAACCGGAACTGCACTTAAAAAGGACTAGTAGATTTTAATACAACCTGATCAGTTCAAACCGAACCGATAAAGAATTACAAGTTCCACACAGAAAAAATAAATGTAAACCTATCTATTACTTACATTACCACAGACAGAGCTTGAACTGACTGGTTATGCGTTTAATTTCTCGCTAAAACCGAAAAATAATACTTTAAACCGACAAAATGAACCGAAAGAAGGAGAAATCTCCGGAGGACTGTTCAGTGAGGCGGATAAAGAATCTGACAGTTTGCGCTTGAAGCACAACAGACAGAGTTTTCAACCGAGTCCGCCCTCTAAGTTCCATGCCTGCATGGAAAGTTAACTATTTCACCTCCGGAGCAGTTCTAACCTGCGGTCATACTGCAATTGTCATAATATAGCAAGACTTCATGTTGTTTGAATATCTTACTTTGAGAGGACTCTTGCAGCAGATAACACCATTAGGACTGAGTCCCATGCAATGAAAGCACTGACCTCAGTCAGCTGGGAGGAGGCAGAAGTCAGCATAAGGCTCTCAAGACAGCAAGCCCTGTAGGCCTGCAAGTCCAAAACCTGCCCTGCGCCTAGATGCAATGTCCAGACTGTAATGCCAGATGAAAGTGTGGACAGAACTCCAAGTGACTGCTGCACAAACGTCGGCAATGGACACATTTCTGAAGGAAACAAACAAAGCAGCTATGCCTCCTGGTAGAATGGCCTTTAACCAGTAAAGGCTTGTTGTATTTGCGTTAACAATTAACAATGCAATAACTAACCATTTGGACAAACATTGTTTTGAAACAGGAACCCTTTCTTTCCTATGTCCGAATGAAACAAATAACTGATCAGATTTTCTTATGGCTCCGTTGAGGTCCAAATAATAGCAAAGCACCCGGTGGACATCCAGAGTATGCTTTAAGACCTCCCCTTGATTCAAATACTCTGGGTAATACACAGGCAGGTGGATGTCTTGATTCAGAGTAAACTCAGACACCACATTAGGAAGAAACTTAGATTGGTCCTCAAGGACACCCTGTCCTTGTGAAAACAAAATAAGGATCTTTACACATCAGAGCCTGAAGCTTGGAAATCCTTTGAGCATAAGTAATAGCAACTAAAAATAATGCTTTCCACGACAGAAAGCGTAGCTCACAACTTGCAGCAGGCTCAAAAGGAGGCAAAGTAAGCTTCTCTAAACTGAACAAAAGATCCATGGGGGAACAAGGTCCCTGATGGAGGTTTCAGATGCAGTATGCCCTGCAAGAAAGTGCAGGAGAAGTCCAGCTGGGCAAACGCCTTGCCTTATATAGGTGCATGGTACACAGAGATGGCGAATAAGTGCACCTTAATCGACAAGTAACTAAGGCCTGAGTGCAATGGGGAAAGGAGTTACTCAGAATGAGATTCTCTGGACAGGTAACGGGATCAAGATGACGGAGCGTGGCCCATATGTAGAATTGCTTCCACTTCATACCATAAGTGGCTGTAGTGGAAGGTTTCCTGACTGTGACTAGAACATCTGCCACCCAGTAAGACACGCCAAATTGGACAACTGCTAAGTCTGCAGGAGCCATGCAAGAAGGTGCAGTGACTTGAGGTCCGAGTGGACCAAAGTGCCCTGCTCCTGGGAAAGTAGATCGGAGCACAGAGACAGAGTGATCGGAGGTCACTGCTAGTTCCTAGAGGAGTGGAAACCACATCTGGCGAGGCCAGTAAGGGGCTATGAGGATCATCTCTGCCCCCCTCTGACTGCAAATGAGTAGTACCCTCTACAGTAATAGAAAGGGAGGTAAGGCATACAGAAACCTCCCTGTCCAAGAGAGGCACAACGCGTCTCACCAGAAAACACCAGGCCCTGGATCTAGCAAGCAGAAACTGGGCAGTTTTGTGTTGGATGGGCGTGCAAAGAGGTCCAGCTCTGGGCAGCCCCACCTGTCGAAGAGATCTTCGACCACTGAGGGAAGAAGTTCCTACTCGTGTGCCTTGGACCGGGAACAGTT
Source organism: Neoceratodus forsteri (assembly GCA_016271365.2). Lineage (NCBI taxonomy): Eukaryota > Metazoa > Chordata > Ceratodontiformes > Ceratodontidae > Neoceratodus > Neoceratodus forsteri. The sequence goes on from CM057455.1 coordinate 1,704,990,855, forward strand.
TAGGCTGTCGGCCAAGGTGTTGTGAATGCCTGGAACATGCACAGCGGTCAGGTCCAGGTGATGCTCTACGGCTCAATACCAAACTCTCATGGCCTCTCTGCAGAGGGGGTAAGAATGGGTACTCTGCTGCTTGTTTATGTAAAAGACCACAGAGATATTGTCCATCTTGATCAAAAGAGTACCCAGGAGAAGGTTCGTCTGAAAGGCCTGCAGAGAATAAAGGATCCCCCGCATCTCCAAAACACTGATGTGGAGATGCTGCTACAGTGGGGACCAGGACCTCTGAGTCTGCTGGTCTGCCAGATGGACACCCCAGCCCTGGTCCAATGTGTCAGTGGTCAGGATCTGTCGAGGCGACTCCGACTGGAAGTGGACCCCACTGGAGAGATTAGAAGGGTCCAACCACCACGTCAAAGTCTGTTGCACCAAGCTGGAGACCAACACCGATAGTTCCAAATCATCTGTGCGCTAATCCCATTGGACCCAAAGGTTCCACTGGGCTATCCTCATGTGTAGGTGAGCCAGTGGAACCATTGCAATGGCCACCACCATATGTCCCAGTAGCCTAGGAAATGTTCTGGCCGAACCTGGCAAGACAATGAGACCAGTTCAGCTTGTGCCTGAAGGCATTCTGCCCTGTCTGGGAGAACAAAAGCTTTGCCCTGGCAGTGTCCAAGAGTGCCCCAATGCATTGAAGATTCTGACTTGGCCATGGAGAGGATCTGGGGAGACTGAGAGTTATCCCCAGATCCCAAAACAGAATGAAAGTGGCCTCCATGGTTCTGAGCAACTGCTCCTTGGTGGGAGCTGTCAGAAACTAGTCGTGTAGGTAAGGGAAGATATGGCCTTCGCTCATTAAGGCTGCTCCCACTACTGCGAGACACTTTGCACAGATTTGTGGGGCCGAGGACAGGCTAAACGGCAGGGCCTGAAACTGGTAGTGGTTTCCTTAGCAGCGGAAGTGAAGGAACCTCCTGTGGGGTGGGAACACTAATATGTAAAGATAAGCATCCTGCATGTCCAGAGAACAGAGCCAATCCCACTGATGAAGCAAGGGGAGAAGGCCGGGAAGAGTGACCATCCTGAACCATTTGTATTCTATGAACTGGTTCAGGTGGCTGAGGCCAAGAATGGGACACACATCTCCGGTTCTCTTCGGGACCAAAAAGAAATGAGAGTAGAACCTTCCTCACTGTGCTGGCGAGACGGGTTCTGTGGCCTGTTTTCGCAGAAGCGCTTGGATCTCTTCTTGGATAAGGGCGACACGGGTCTGAACGTAATGGGAGGGGACTGGAGGATTGTCTGGAGGAATCTCCAAAAACTCAAGAGTTCACCCCTAGTCCATTAACTGCAGACCCCACTGATCCAAGGTCATTCTGTGCCAATCCTCTCCACAGAGAGACAGAGAGAGAGAGAGAGAGAGAAAAATGACCCCACCACCTCCCCCAGGGATTCAGCTGGGGGAGAGGTTTCGGGTAAGGAGTCAGGCAAAGGAGCCAAGGACAGTCAATGTGGTTTAAGAGGTTCTGGGAGATCTGGGGGCAGAACCTCCTGTGGCTTGGGAAGTAGAGGTTTTTTTTTTTTTTTTAAGGCCCTTCTGGGCTGTTGGCCCTGGATTGCTGCTTGGAGGTGCGATGAAAGGACTGTCACTGGGATGATTTAGGCTGAGATCGGTACAATGTTTGAACCGAACATAGAGCCTTGCCTGACTCTTGTAGACGAATTATTATGTTTTGGGAATCTGTGCCAAACAGAACAGGGCCTCTGAAAGGGGCGTCTAGAATCTTAAACTGCTCATCTGGAGCAAAACCAGATACTCTAAGCCAGGAGTAGCAATGAAGACAAACCCCTGCAGCCGCAGTTCTACCTGCGGAGTCCACCTAGTCATAAGAGGCTCGAAGAATGTGAGTCCCAACATCCGAGCCTGATTTGAGGAGGTGTAACAGTTTGACCTTTCCAGGAAGTACAGGCTGAGCCTGTGCCACCTCCAAAGCTTTCTCCCATAGAGCATTCTGGTATTGGACCATGTGGGCTACAAAGTTCAGGGAACGGATAGTGCAGGTGGCAGAGGAATAGACCTTCTTATCAAAATGGTCTATCGCCAGAGTCCTTTGTCGGAAGGCTGAGTGCTAAGGTGGGGCCGCTAGAGCAGTCATGGGCAGCATTAATGACAATGGAATCAGCCTCTGGGTGCTCCCCATAAAAGGGTTCATCCCTCGTGGCACTACACAGGCAATCTGCCTTTTTGGACGACGCCGGTGTAGAAGATGGATGTTTCCAAGCAGCCCTACTGACATCCTTGAAGGAGTCAATAAGGGGAAGAACAACCAAGGGCAAGTGACTCCTTTTTATGGAGGAAAGCAGCTAGCCAACACCGCTTGGGGTCCACTTCCTCCGTGTCCCAACCCATAAGGAGCTGAATGTGCCTCATCACATCCATAAAAGTAGGGTCATCTTGGAGGAGACCACGAAGTGTTCTTGGGCTCCTATGGTTCTGCCAGTAGGTCAGAGTCTCCAGAATCATCATTATAAGAAAAGGAAGAATATCTCCCTGACTCGCCTGAGTCGGGAGAGGGTGAGCGATGATGCCTTTGCCAGCACCAGCTCCGTCTAGTTGTGAAGTAGGCTCCTTAGGATGGACAGACAGACAGACAGACAGAGAGAGAGAGAGAGAGAGATAGAGAGATAGATAGAATCTTTATTTTTATACAGGAAAATCATGTCATTAGGGTTCCACCCTATTTTCAAGACAGTCCTGTTTGTACCTAAAGGTTGCTATGTTATAAATACATACACTATGTAAACACATTGTAAAACAATAAATTTACAAATCACCCAGTCAACAGCATGCAACAAGACCAATAACAATCTACAACTATTTACAATAACATTTACATTGATACAATTCATTTATCTCATGGATAAAATCCCATGGAAGGGTGGACATACTAACTGTATAAGGTAATGCATTCCATACTTTAGCTGCTTTAACACGCAGTGTTTTTCCCATATTTATTTCTAGTCTTGAGAAGATGAATTTTATTTATATGGACAGATCTTTTTAAATCTCAAAAGAAATCTCTATCTCTGTCAAACACAGTTCTTGTAATACAGAGATTAGGATATAGTGTCTAATATTTATAAATAGTTTTTAACCATTTTTTTTCATAATTAACATGTACAGTTTTTGCCAGTTCAGCATAGCCCATAATGTAGTGGCATTGGGGCCTTCCTAGGAGGAACCTGCTCCTTTGTTTGATTGGGAGGAGGGCCCCTAGCTCATTCACTCCACATGAGCTCTTTCAGAGTTCCACCACCTGTGTCCTGTATATTTTTAACACTGCATCCTGGGCCTTTCTATGCAAAATCAAGCCATAATCAGTATGCCACAAACAAATGCAAATACCTCATGAACCATAAGTGCTACACACAAAGTACGAGTGGCAAAGCTGTTCAGCACAAAATTACATTTCCACTGGTGCTATACAATTAATTATATGCAATTTCAATTTTTTTCTATACTAGTTGAAATAACAAAAAAAGGGTTTTTGTTACAATAAAAAAGGCAGTGTAAACCATTTTTGGTAGGAAAATATGTAACATAGCAACACCAAATTAAGCATCCATAAATTAGATGTCGGTACAAAAGTAATTTTGTACTAAACAGCAATTTTTCTAATATAAAACAAGTATTGTTTCCCATTTTATTCAAGGTGCTTAGATGAGACTTGAGGGACAAATGTCAGCCATACACACCATACCATAAACAAATGCAAATAACTCATAACATACACGTGATATACATAAAGTATCAACGGCAAAGTTGTTCAACACAAAATTACCTTTTCAAATGAAAAGTACGCAGTCAATTCTAATCAATTTGGTCTACAAATAATACTGAGAAATAGTGCTGACGATCTGAGAAGTGCCAAGGCAAACAGGAAGTCTTTTGGCTGCCACTGAAGTCATTGTGGGGAGACAAGGGATGATTTGATGCCACCTACAGGCATTTCCTGGGGTGTCTCAGCTAGAGTTAGCCTTCTTATCTTTGAAGTGGCGCCCCAATGAGGCCACAAAACCCCATTAAGGTCCGTGGGCGGCTCTAAGGGCAGAACTGTGGGAGCTGGCATCTGCAGGGTAGGCTGAGGGCCCCGTGTTGGTTCCTTAGGGTTGCTGCGTAACCCTGGCATCAGTTCCACTGGCGCCGGGTTAGCGGGCATTGGTCCTGGGGCAAGGAGCCATCCGGCATCGGTCTGACTGGAGTAGAAAGACCGGGTGTCAGACCCTCTGGTGTTGGCTGTGTGATGACAGGGCCAGCCAGCAACTGTGGAGGGTTAGGAGACTATGGCTGAGGCATCGCTGGAGTTGTTGTTGGAGTGGTCAGTTTCAACTGGACAGGCGTGAGCTGACCCTAGTCTGGTGATGCAGCCGGCGCCAGTCGAGAAGGAGAAGTCTATGCCAGGGAGCAAGCTCCCAAGTGGGGCAAAGGCATTACTCTCCCAGGGGAGGTGAGCACAGGTCCCTGACATCGGAACCGCCTTAGCAGACACCTTGATCGGGCAGGCGACAGGCAAAAACCCACCCCGAGGAGGACATGGCACAGCCACCTGGCTGAGAACCCTCCTGCTGTAAGGGCATGAGCTTCAGGGGCTGAAAGGGTGGGGATAAAGTCCCGAGCCCCGAAGAACCACCGCCCGAGATGGTGAGGAGAGCAGGCGGTTTAACCACCGGGAGCCCAGAGGGAGAGAGAGCTGATGGAGTGGAAGGGGCTGACCTCCCGCGGCATGAAGACCCAGGGTCAGTTCCCAATTTTTGCGGGGACCTGGAGTGGGAAGCTAACTGGGGTTTGTCCCTATACATCTCCCGGTGTTTGTGCTTTCATCTGGATTTCTCCTCTTTGTGTGAAGAAGAGGACGTTCAAGCCCTAGAGGCCGGGGAAGAAGAGGTGATTTTCTGGAGCTCCTTCTCCATCGCTGAAAGTTTCTGCTGCAGCAGGAAGGCTTCTAGGATCTTCTGGCGGCAAAGTCTGGTGCACTGGTTAAAATCTTGGCAGTGCTGGCAGGTTTCAGTTTCATGATCTGGGCCTAGGCACAGCGCACAAGAAGTGTGGCCGTCCTTGTGAGGAAGCTGTTTGCCACACGCACACTTGGTCCGCTACTGATCTGAGGAGGAGGAGGATGGAGAAGAAGACATGCAAGAAAAAAGAAGATTTTTAGTAAAATAATAAAGCGTGGGTAAATACAGCTAAAATGGCGGTCAACTATAGCAAAAGGCATCCATGAAGGTCTGACTTGTGCAGGTCGATAGCAGGAAATGAACTGAGGTTACTAGAGACCGCCTTTTATACCATAGGCAGAATTGGGGGCAGGTTATCAGGGGGCGGTCCCACACTGTATACTGGTAGCTAGAATTTTTCCATGGGGGTCCTGGCAACTGCCAGCTTCAGTCCTAATGGTATTTGCTGCAAGAGCCCCCTAAAGTGAGATCTGCACATATAAACATATAGTGAACTGAATCTATGAAGTTAGAACTATTCTTGTGTTTTTCTTTATGTTATACATCATGGGAGCATTATTTGATACTCCTGACCAATCACAGCGCTTCCTTTATTTGCGCATGAGAAACTTATTTCCATAAGAGTGTCGCATGTGCTGTGCTGCAGTTTGGGGCTTCTTACTGGCTGCTTGCACCTTCTACAAAAAGGTAATTAAAAAGGACATTAACAAGGTGAAAGAGTCTAACATGTTTCGATATAAGAAAAATAGCAGGACAAGAGGACACAGCATGAGATTAGAGGGGGGCCGACTAAGGGGTAATGTGAGGAAGATCTTTTTCACAGAAAGGGTGATGGATGCATGAAATGGCCTACCTCAGAATGTGGGGATATGAATACAGTGCAGGGCTTCAAACAGGCATGGGATAGGCATAAGGAGCAATACAGATGAGTATGAATAGATAGGCCATTGATAGAGCAAAGGCCGATGGCACATTCATAAGGCAGAAAGAAATGGTGACTGGATGGGCCTTATGTCCTTATCTGCCGAACTTCTATGTTTCTATGTAATGCTTAGGGTCTGGTTAGACGGCCTCTTATGGATATAAGTGGTGTACCTTTAGGGATGCCAGAACTGTTCACTCTCAGTTTTCAGTTTTTCACCTAAGCATGAGCCACGTGACACTCTTATACTCGCTCCCTAAGAGGCCCTCCAACCAGACCCATAAACTTATGCATTATTCCTGCAGAAGAACTGATGGTCGAGTTGTCTGTTCTTATTTAATACACTATATATGTGTCGTATCCTGGGGATGGACGTTGTTATTGCTGAAGGAATCCATCATCAGAATACAAATACTTACAATCAGAATGTGGTGGGTCATGTGTATATGTTAAGTAATTATAGTATGTCACAAAGCCATTTAATGAGAATGTGTTATAAATACGTGGGCTACAACATCGGGTTTGCAATGAGATCATCTAAGGGGTTGTTGGGGATGTTATTCCTTCCAGTGGATACTATAAAGGTTCATCTGCTATTAAGGGCTGGGGATACTGAATGTAACCCTGGTCCAATGAGTAACGATTTAGCAGATTTAGATTATTTTGCTAATGCTCGTAAAGGTATGCGAATTATGCATTTTAATGTTCGCAGCCTCGTCTCTAAATTTCATGAGGTCGAGGCATGGGTTACAAATTATCAGCCTGATGTTTTGGCAATTAGTGAAACATGGTTACATGCCCCAATAACCAACAGTCAAATTAACATCTATGAGTATACGGTTCATAGAAAGGACAGATTGACAGGGAGGGAAGGTGGTGTTTTATTTTATGTTAGGAATAGTTACACTGTACATGAGATTGATATTGTAACTAGTTCTCCTAAGCATTGTGAACTGTTGTCTATCCAGATTGCCATTGGCATGGGTAAGAAATTGACTATATATTGTGTGTCTATACCCCCAAAAGTAAGTACACAGGGCTTACAAGAGTTCTCTGAGTTGTTAGCCCTTAACACTGTAAGAGAAACCATTGTGTTCAGAGATTTTAATTCAAATTGGTCTGGGAATGGAGTACCCGGGCTGATTGATGCTCTGTCACACACTGGTCTTCAGCAATTAACCCCCCCCCACACACACACACACCACACACACACATTGTGGAAACCTGGCTATCTCCCAACACCCCGGATCATGCGGTCTCGCTTGAAGGCTACAATCTTTTCAGACTTGACCGGGCAAGCAAGAAAGGTGGGGGCTGTGCTATCTACATAAAGGACAACCTCTCCTGTCAACGCGGCAGCTTCACCCCCACAAATACACAGATGCAACTCCTCCCTATCAAACTGCTTCTTGGTGCACAAAACAAAGTTCTCACAGTGGCCGCAGTCTATATCCCTCCAAAAGACCACCATGCCAGTATTAAGTCTGTACTTGATTTTGTTAGTCTGCAGCCCTCTGAAAATGAGCCCTCCTCCTCGGGATTTCAACATAAACTGGCTCGCCTCTGACACTGGTTCTTATAAAGATGACATCCTAGCAGCAAACCTGACTCCAGATGGTAACCTCCCCACCCGAAAAATTACAAAACTGGTACAAGCACCCTTATTGACTGGGTTCTCACAAATCACCCTGATCGGATAAAAACATTAAAGTCCTCCCTGACTCTCAGTGACCACTCCCCAGTGTCCTGTACCTGGTCTAATAAATTTCTCAAGCCACCCCCAAAGTTATAACAAGCAGAGTATTGCCTTATGGGAATCTTATCAAGTTGAAAACCCATCTCCTACAACAGGACTGGACGCCAATCCTTCAATCAACTGATATTAATACCGCACTAGAATACTTCATTAAATCTTTCAACTCTGCATGCGACTTATATGCCCCAGTAAAAAAACGTAAAATCAAAGCGCTTATCAAATCCATGGATTACTGCCAAACTACTTGCCGAGCCTGTCTGGACCACCTCTGGGCAGTTGCCAGAGACACAGGCTCACCTCATGATACCCTAAAATACAAGCAGGCACGAAATAGATGTACCTCACAAATTAGGCAAATGAAGAGCGCCTATTTCAAAAAATGCCCTGAATCCACCTGGGGTGATGGAAGAGCTTTTGGGACACATCCGAAACATAATGGGTAAACAATCAAAATCTCACCTACCATTATGAAAGTTGATGGATCCACCACTTGACCCAAAGTCTATTGCAGATGCGCTTAATAAGACATTCACAGACCTTAGTGGGGTCCTCCCCCAGATTTCTTCTCGGACTTACCTGTGCCTAGCCTAGGCATCACAAAACACCCTCGTGACAAACCACAATTTTACTTTAAAGAAAATCAAAGTGCACAGAAGCACACAGTACACAAGAAAGGCCTGCTCCAAATCCAGAACAAGTAGTGACACGCTAGATCTAAAAATCCTGTCTCTCACCCTGGATGAAGTAATTCACCCCTGCAAAAATTCTTAATTTGTCACTTTGCCAAAGTCAATTTCCCAACAAATGGAAATCTGCCATAGTTACGCCAGTGCACAAAGGGGGACAAACCTCAACAGGAAACTATCGACCAATATCAATACTCCTCCCTCTCCAAAGCACTTGAACAATAGTGGCAGACCAACTCTCTGATTACCTGAACAAATACAATCTACTCTGTAATCAACAGCACGGCTTTAGGAAAGGACATAGTACAACAACAGCCTTACTTGATTTCTCTGGAGAAGTCCACTCAGCCCTGGACAAAGGGTGCCAAACAGGGCAGTCTTTATCGATCTTACAAAGCTTTCACACAGTCCATCATGGCCTACTTACCTCCCTACTTTCTAGCCTAGACCTGGCCAAAGGTCCTTGTGCTTGGGTAAAAGTTACCTGTCCAATCGGTCACAGGCTGTAAAATTCTAATGAACTCTCCGACTTCAAACCAGTTCTCTCGGTGTACCACAGGGATCAATTCTTGGACCGCCTCCTCTTTAGCCTGTTCCTTAACTCCTCCCAGATATCTGCCAGGAGAAAATAATCTTATACGCTGATGATGCTGTAATTCTCTTCCCACAAGGATCCAAACTCCCTACGAAAAAGCCTGCAACTTGCTTTAGTGTGTTGAAAGGTGGTTCCTGGATAGTAAACTTGTAGCAAACCACAATAAAACAAAAGTCATGCTCTTCTCCAGTCACCAAAACAAAAATAGGCATACTCCACTCACCATACAAACCTCTGCGGAATTACACTGGACCAAGTAAATACTTTCAAATACCTTGGCATCACTTTTGACCAAGGGCTCACCTTTGCAACCCACATTGACAACACTGCGAAAAGAGTGAACCAACGCCTTGGAATACTATTCTGTAACCGTCAATTTCTAAATCAAGCGGCACTGAGAATAGCTATACCGAGTTCCATAATCTCAATCATTGACTATGGCCTTATTATTTATGGCTCAGCTACCTCCACTGCTCTAAGGCGTATCTCAATCACTCTAAATAAGGCCTGCCGGCTCCTCACGGGGGCTCAAAGACTGACTCACATGTGTGATCTGTACTATGAATCAGGCTGGTTGAACCTATCAGATCGCCTTATTTATCTCACCTGCACAATGGCAAAAAATCTATCTTGGGACTGACTCCATTATGTATTCAAACCTGCTCCGACTGAATCCTGGCTCACGACCCTCCACCAGATCTGAACACCAACCTTCCTGGTTCCGAGATGCCGGACTGCACAGGGACAAAGATCTTTTGCATACAGGGCCCCGACATGGTTCAATGCTTAGTCCACCTACTCTATCCTCAACCTCGCTTGAAGCTTTCAACCATGCTCTATGCCCATCTCACCACCACTAGCAACTGTGATTGCGCTTAGATAAAGACTACTACTCCTCATGTCCATCCTCACATCTGAGGCCTTTTCCTCCTGACTAATGAACCCTCTGGTACCTCTACTACTTCCTGTCTCCCACCCAAACTCACTCCCCTTTTTCCTGTCCTCTCACTTACTCTCCCACTCACCACCTTTCCTCCTCTCTAGCCTCCTTTGCGCCTAATGATCACCCTCTCCCTGGAAGTTTCCTTAACCTCGAAATTGTCCACTCGCTTGAACCTGTTATAGCTTGTTTTTCTATGAAACTTAAAAACGTTACTGCCTTAAACTGTTAATAGCAAATTTATGATGTAACTTTCCTGTCTGGTTTTACCTGTAATGGGTATCGTGCTTTGTTAAATGTTCTTTGTGACGTGGAACCTTTGTAAAAGAGCCCTGGCTCAAAGGTATTAATTCCTAGACTAATAAACTAAACTAAACGACTGAATTTAAAAACAAATAAGCACACTGTGCTTGGCTGGCTTCTTACAAATAAAGTAAACCATATTTCAAGGTGTGGTCTAATTTCAGACTCACTTAGTGATCATCGTCCCATATTTTGCCTCTGGAAACACTCAAATAAAATCTATGGTTTCTGAGTTCAGAAACCTTTCAGGTTTTGATGCTTTTGGATTTAAAGATAGCCTACGGTATATAGATTGGTCTTTTCTTGAAATAATACCTAATGTCGATTGCGCATTGCATTATTTTATAACAGAGTTTACTAGGGGTACTGGACCTGCATGCTCCCGTTAACATCTTCTTTATTTAAACTAATGAAGGAAAGGGACAAAATGTGGAAAGTTTATAGGAAAAAATCAAAGAGTTGTACACCTACAGAATTATAGGTGCTTAAGGAATAGATGTAAGGCTGAGATCAACAAAGCAAAGGCTCAATATCTGAGGCAACAGCAGACAGCGGGCTTGACAAACAGTGCTAAATTTTGGAAAACCATTAATAACATGATAGATCCTCAGTGTGAATCAAAGTTTCACATGAATAAGGACAGTGAAAAGGTAACAGATCCTTTGAAAGTGCCAAATGAATTTAATACACTATTTACAGACCTGGATCATTATAGAAAACAACTTAAACCTGGTTTAGTTGGTGATAAAGCAGGGGGCTATATGGACAATCCAAAATGTTACATAAAGGCAGTAACACACTCAGAGGTGTATAAACTCCTGAAACAACTTAAGACAGACAAATCCTGTGGTTTTGATGGTCTGTCTCCTAAACTGTTACATTTCGCTCAGCAGAGCTAGCGATCCTGTCAGTTTGATCTTTAACCTGTCCTTCTGTTTGGGAGAAGTACCTGACTTATGGAAATATTCATATGTAATACCAATCCATACGGCAGGTTCAATTAGCAATTTACAAATTACAGACCAATCTCTATTCTGTCGGCTCTATCTAAATTGCAGGAACTGATTGTTTTTGGGCAATTAACTGACTATATAGAAGCATATGGTTTACTATCACAATGTCAGCAAGGTTTCAGGAAGGGGAGGGGTGCTGGGAGTGCCTTGGTCGAGTTCACGAGCGCAGTCTACGAAGGTATGGAGAGGGGGTGCCTCACTGGGATCGCGTTCGTGGACTTGACCAAGGCACTCAATTTGGTGGACCATTCCCTCCTAGTCGAGAGACTCAAATATATTGGGTGGGGACACCAGTATTGCTTTGGGTATCAAATTATCTTTCAAACAGGTTTCAGATGGTAAAGATTGGAAGTAGTTTTTTGATAAGGTTTTGGTCAAATTTGAGTACCACAGGGCTCCATACTGGGACCAATTTTATTTTCTATTTTCTTGATTCTGTTATCTCATCTGTTAAGGATACACATGTGGTCATGTATGCAGATGACGCTGTTGTCTTTGCCATGAGGGAGTACTATCAGAGCTCAATATAACTCTGACTAAGGAACTTAAAGCTATGCAAAATTGGTTGATAAATAACAAATTAGTATTAAATAAGCAAAAAAACAAAGATTATGGTATTTGGTACTCTAGTAAAGTTAAAAGCTATTGGTTTTCTAGTTTACAAGTTGAGTCATTAGATGGGGTTTTATATGAAAATGTAAATAGCTTTAAGTATTTGGGGGTAGTTTTAAATCCAACATTAACATACAAGTCACATATATTTGCTATTACATCTAAAATTCATTCTAAAAATGCTTTACTATACAGGCTGCGCAGTTTCTTGACAGATGAGGCGCTTTTAGTAATTGCTGACCAATGTCTCGTGCTTCTTTTGAACTATGCTTCCATAGTGGTTTACAATGCCCTTACAGTACTATAAGGCGTAATCGGTACTGTTGCACAAAATTAGAAGATTTGCTTTAGTAACATCTAACAATGTACATCATTGCACTACACTGGAAAATTTTGATGGCTATCAGCTGAATACTACCATAAGTATGTAATGTCTAAATCTGATCATAAAACACAACAAACAGAGGTACCTTTAAAACTAAAAAAAAAATAACTTGAGAGTTCTAGTTCTAAATTACATACTAGATTATCAGGGGACCCAACTATGTTAAGAATCCCATTTATGCATACTTCAAGAAGACAGCGATCGTTTGCATACTATGCACCAACAATATGGAACAACATCCCAGTACATATCAGAGGTATGGGTAGTTATGGGTCGTTTACAGCAGCCTTGAAAACACACATTATAAATCTAAGTGTAGCTGTTTTCTAGACTGATACTCACTGAATGTGTATATTAGCTATGGAGCCATGGCCCTTGTGACACAGATTCTGTATAACAGTTTAAACTGTATTAGGGTTTTTAAACTATCATTATACAATGGCAAGGAAAAATCCTGGACTCTGATTGGTCAGCATTGGGCTGGACTCATGATGTTATCCCAGCACAACATCACAGGTCTAGTCTCAGCCTCACTGTGAAACCATTGAGGATGTCCTCCAGCAGGATGAGGACCTCTTTTTGCATCTCCTCTAAAGAAACAAAATATTTTTCACACTAATAAAACATTCTTTAAAATTATTTTTTATATATATATATATATATATAACAACGAGCTATTGTTTAATAGCAATAACCTTCTCAGGGTGGTGTCATTTTGATAACGCCATGCCTCAGTTGTTGGACGACTGCCTGTGGCCTCATGCCCAACCACCTGAGGCATGACGTTATCCCAGCATGACACACACCCTGCTGGGCATTATTGCTTCATTTAATTGTGATTTTACTCAGATGTGGAATTTGTATTCCTAGTAATATGCTTTGTAGTAAGTATGATCTTGTCTGATGTAGTCTTTGTATGTATCTGACTGACCACGGGTCGTACCTGTAAAAGGGATTGTATCCCAGTGTGCTTACCCGTATACAAATCAAAATCAAATCAAATCAAATCTGTTTTCAACATGCATTTAATTTAATTTCATCTAAAGCCCACATGCTGATGCAGCTCCCTGTAGTTTGTGTTCTAACACAAACAGGAAAGGCTGCAGGCAGGGATGCACAGCCTGATGAGCAGGAACTGGACAGGCCAGCGATAAGTTGGGAATAAGAGGCAGGACCATGGAAGGAAGGGCATAAACTCACAGGAAGTAATTTTTTTCCAGATACATAGGCAATTAACTTTTTTTTAAATCTGAAGTATTTCACAATAACCGGGAAGCATCATCTCATAACGAGTTCAGATTGATCACTGTGCTCTCCTTTATCACTCAAGATGCATCGCTTCACTGGCAGTCATTATTTATACAGTGGTGGGTGATGAATCTCCCCCAGCATGAACCGCAAGAAAAAATTACTCACCTTAGTAATGTTGTTTCTTCTAATGGAGTCTTGCTATATTATGACTATTGCAGTTTGTCCCAGCCTAAACTGCTCCGGAGGTGAAAGAGTTAACTTCCATGCAGAGCATGGAGCTTAGAGCGCGAGCTCGGTTCAGAAGCTCTGTTAGGCTGGTTTCAAACCGAAACCGTTAGATCTTTACGAGCAAAAACTCACTAAGGTTCTGTGTGGAAGTTGTAACCTACACTAGCCAACTGGCCACTAATATATTAACACATTTTTCCTGGCTCCAACACAAAGACTCAAGTCAGTGGACCAGAAAAATAAGATAAAATAACTAAATAAACACAACACCCAAACATGAAAGAGGCATCAATAAATGCCAACAGAGGACACCCACCCCATACCCAAAGTAGGAGTTCTGAGAGGGCAGATTGGGGAGGTCATAATATAGCAAGACTCCATTAGAAGAAACAACATTACTAAGGTGAGTAATTTTTCTCAAATAACATGAAGTCTTGCTATATTATGACTATTGCAGACTACAGCAGTACCTCCATGGAGGAGGGACAGAACCTACTTAGGAATAGGCTCTGAAGCACGTGCTGTGCAAACCGAGCATCCCTCCTGGCCTGAATATCCAGGGAGTAATGCTTTGCTGAAAGTGTACTGTCTTCCAAGTAGCTGCCTGACATATCTCCAAGATAGGGATGTCTCTAGCAGCAGCTAGAGATGCAGCTGTACCTCTGGTAGAGTGAGCCTCAGGCCTGAGGGGGAACCTACCCAGCTTTTGATAGCAAAATTGATACAAGAAACGATCCACCTGGCAATGGATCTCTTAGTGGCAGGTCTCCTTTCCCAACCTCACCATAAGTGAGAAACAGTTGGAGGGAGTCAAACCTGTGACCCTTGGTACGCCTATGTAGTAACTTAGGCCCTCTAACATCTGTTGTGCAGCCTCCTCTCACCAGAGGAGGAATGGTCAGTGAAGAACACTGGAAGTGAAATAGATTGGTTAAGGTGGAAATCTGAAACCACCTTAGGCAAAAACTTCCTGTTAGTCCTGAGGACTACTTTATCCCTGTGAAAGGAAATAAAGTCAGTTTCTACTGATAAAGCCTGTAACTCACTTATACGCCTGGCAGAAGTGATGGCTACCAGAAATACAGTTTTCCAAGTCAAATACTTAAGCTCTGCCGAAGACAGAGGCTCAAAGGGGTTGCATTAGCTGAGCAATGCATACATTAAGATCCCAAGCTGGGCAGGGTCCCTGAATGGAGGATTGGTGAAGCAATCCTTTAAAAACTTGGAAAATACAGGATGAGCAGAAAGAGAAGAGGGCTTCCTGCTGAAATGAAGGCAGAGACAGCAGCCAAGTGCACTTTCAGGGTGGCTGGTCTCAGTCCCAAAGAATTAAGATGGACCATGTAGTCCAATACAGTGGGTAGATCAGCAGATTCTGGGGAACCATGCTTCCCAGAACACCATATGGAAAACCTTTTCACTTGGAGTTATAGGTAGCCTGGTGAAGGCTTCCTAGCAGCCTTCAGGATTTGAAAACACTTTCAGACAGTTGCAAATCAGCAAACTCTAACTGCTCAAGAGCCAAGCCTAGAGGTTGAGGATTTGAGATTCGGATACCAAACTCTCCCTGAGCACAGGTTAACAGATTGTGGTTCCTGGGGAGACACAGGGAAGATGGACTGCTAAGGACAGAAGGAGTGGTACCAGGGCAGCCTGGCTCAGTCTGGAGCAATCAGGATCATTTTGCAGGGCTGAGACCTGATTTTGACTAGTACTTTGAACAGGAGAGGAAGGGGAAAGGCATAAAGAAACTTCCTTCCCAATCGAGGAGAAAGGCATCCAGGGAACTGAGCCCAACACTGGGGCCTGCAACAAAACAGCAGGAAGTTGATGATTGTCTGGGCTGCGAAAAGATCTATCTGAGGAGTGCCCATCTGGCAAACACTATGCCCAGTACTAGGGGATCCAGTGACCATTCGTGATGGCCCTGGGAAATCCTGCTGAGAGCATCTGCCAGGACATTGTCCTTGCCTGGGAGGTGAACTGCTATGAGGGAAGTGTTCAGGAGTAAGCCAGAGACCACAACTTATCGCCTCGTGCACAAGGCCAAAGACCGAGTGCCCTTGTTTGTTGATGTACCACATTGTAGTGGTGTTGTCTGTTCTGACCTGTACCACCTTGTTCTGAACAGATGCAGAGAAAACCTGAAGTGCTAGAAAAACAGCTCTGAGTTCCAACAGATTGATGTGGAGCAGAGATTCCTGAGGGGACCATAATCCCTGGGTGGAGAGGTCACCCATGTGAGCTCCCCATCCCAAGAGGGATGCATCTGTAGTAAGGGTCAAGGAATGGGACAGAGGGATGAAAGGCACCCCCTGTCTCAGATTGCTCTGATCCTGCCACCACTGAAGGGCCTGGATCAGAGTTCGAGTCACTGGGATTAACTTGGATAGAGGATCTCTTCTTTGAGACCAGAAAGCTCTCAAATGGAACTGAATGTCCCTCATTTGAAATCTTGCTCCTTGCACCACAGCTGTGGAGGCAGCCATGTGCCCTAGGAGCTGCAGGAAATGCCTTGCTGGTCGAGAGACCTGCAGAGTGAAAGAGGCGCTAGGGCCACTAAGGTCCTTACCCTTTCCAAGGAAGGAAGGCTCTGGTCTGCTTTGTGTCCAGTTCTGCGCCTATAAAGGTGAGTACCTGGACAGGTTCCAAAACTGACTTTGGAAGATTGAGAAGAAAGCCCAGAGAGGTAAGCAGCTGCTGGGTAACTAGCAGGTGTGACTTGACCTGGTCTGGAGACTGACCCACAATGAGCCAGTCGTCCAGGTAGGGAAAAATGGCAATCTTTTGCCTTCTTAGGTGAGCAACTGCTACTGCCAGACATTTTGTGAACACCCTTGGGGCAGAAGTGAGGCCGAAGAGCATTGCTCTGAACTGATAATGGACTGAGGGCAGTTCGAATCTGAGGTACTTTCGATGGGAGTTTCTGATAAGAACATGGAAGTAGGCATCCTTGAGGTCCAGGGAGGCTAGCCAGTCCCCTGGCCTGAGGGAGGGTAAAATCATTCCCAGTGTCACCATTTTGAACTTTGGCTTTAAAAGGTGCTTGTTTAGATATCTTAGATCCAGGATAGGCCGCCACTCTCCTGTCTTTTTTGGGGGTAAGGAAGTACCTGGAGTACAGACCCTTGCCCTGGTGAAAGGGAGAAACCTTTTCTACAGCTCTGAGAGCCAAGAGGGTTGAGACTTCTGTTTCCAAAGCAAGAGTCTCTTAAGGGTTTCTAGTGGAAAAGATCTGGCTCTCATCTTTGGAAATTTCTTGAAGCTGAGAACCAGACCCTGGCTCACTACTTCCAGGACCCACCTGTCTGAAGTTAAAGACTGCCAGTCCTGGACGAAGTGAGCCAACCTGCCCCCTACAGGTAGTGGAGAGCCGACCTGGGCATCCCATCAGGGTGCCTGTTTGGCAGGGGCTTTAGGCTGAGGGTGGGAGCAGGCCTGCTCGAGCCCCGGCCTGCCCTCCCTCTGAAGAACCCCTTCTGTACATAGGCTGAAGAGGCGGAGGCCTGGGTCTGGTAAAAGGCCTGTGAAAGGCTCACCCCTACCCCTGGGGCTGCCTCTGAGAAGTGGCTTGCCATTCCTTGGCTTGTGCACCCTGTAAGTGGTTCTATATTCATCCATTTTCTTCATATAATTCTCTGTCTGCTCCCAAACAGAGAATTTCCCACCACAGGAAAATCCATAGCCTTAGACTGGGTATCCTGTGACAAGGTAGTACACCTGAGCCAGGCCAATCTCCGAAAAGCCACAGATGTAGCCATGACTCTAGAGGATACATCGCTAGAATCCACTGCAGCATGAAATTGCACCTTAGATGCCTCAATACCATCAAGAGCCACCTGCTCCAGCTCCTTTTGCGAGCTGGCCAGGGACCTGTTTGGCTAAGGCCATGACAGTATCCCATCTAGATTTCTGGTATATTGCAACATAAGCTATAGTTAGCTTGTCTGAGTCCCAAGGATGCTGCCATGTATTGTTTTTTGGCCATGGCATCAATCTTCCTGGAATCCTTGTCAGGAGGATGTGAAGCCAGTGGAATATTAGCTTTATCACAGGCTGCAGCCTGAACTACCCCAGCATGACTGCATTGCTGTGAAAGAAAATCTGTATCAGGACCTGACAAAGTGTACCTCCTGTCCATCTTTTTATCCACAGGAGGCACAGAATTAGGAGCTTTTAACATTTTTATTGTTTGTTTTCTAAAAGATTTATGTAAAGGGATGGACAACCTCCTGGACTCTGGGATATCCATCATCTCCACATAGTCAGGCTCCTCTTGCTCATCCAAAGCCTCCTCTAAGGGAAGCTGGAGGGTCTCAGCAACTTTTTTATAAAACAAAAAATGAGAAGGGGACTCAGAAAGCCTAGGGGGAGACTCACCTGAAGGTCTGTCTGGGGAGATGTCCGGTTCAATGGGCACATCCAGACTTTCAAAGTCACATTCACACTGATCATAATCCTCATCCCCCTCCTCTGGTTCATAGAACTCTTCTATATCATAATCCTGAACCACTGGAACCGACCGAACCGACCTTTTGCCAGACAGTGGCGGTTCGGAGGGAACCGGGGACAGGGACTGGACAATCTGTATTGCCTCCATATCTCTGCAGCAGTTGGAGAAGGAATTTTGACTCCAAACCTGCTGATTTTTAGATTTCTTTGCTGGAACTGGCCTCAGAGCCAGCTTTCTCCGCCGAGGAAGTCTCGCCCTGGTCAGAGGGCACTCCCTCCGTCTGGGTTGGCACCGAACCGGGCTGGCCATCCGGGCAGCGGACTTTTGGCCTCTCTCCTGAGCCTGCCCACCTCTTGTCCAGGGTGGCTGCAGGGAAATTTTACAAATCTGGCAGTCTGAATTGAGGTGGTCAAACCCCAGACAATAGACACATGGTGTGGGTCAGCCTCTGGCAAAGGCTTCCCACAGAGACTACAGTGTTGAAACCCAGTGGGCCCGGTTTTTCTTTTGGTTTCTCAGACATGATGCCAGACTAAGCAACAAACTTGCCCCTTTAATGGCAGTGCCAGGCAAGACACCCTTTATCGGTTCCAAACCGCGTCACGGGTCGTGGAAAAAACCGTAATGAAATCCGTTTTTTTTAGAACCGATAAGAACCGGGAAGCGCACTCTAAGAAGCCTTAAAAGGCTTTAAACTTATATTTTAGTACAATTCGATCGGTTCAACCGAACTGATAACACTTTACAATTTCCACACAGAAAAAACCCTATCTATTACTTACGATTACCATAGACAGAGCCTGAACCGATCGGTTTTGCGGTTAAAATAATTAAACCGAGAAATAGCGCTTTAAACCGAAGAAATGAACCGAGCAACAGGAGGAATCTCCGGAGCGACTGTTCAGTGAGGCGGAGTAAAGAATCTGACGGTTTCGGTTTGAAACCAGCCTAACAGAGCTTCTGAACCAAGCTCGCGCTCTAAGCTCCATGCTCTGCATGGAAGTTAACTCTTTCACCTCCAGAGCAGTTCTAAGGCTGGGACAAACTGCAATAGTCATAATATAGCAAGACTTCATGTTGTTTGAAACACGTATTCACATGGAAAAGTGGTACCATCCAGGTAACAATCGGAGAAAGATGTTTTACTTGAGTCACTGACACTTAATTTTATCCGAACAGGTTAATCTTTAAATAACCTGTCTGTAGCAGTAAGCTAGGCATCCTTTTGCTTACATGATACTTCTTGTTGTAACACTACCCTCTCTCATCACCCATTCATTTTCGTACTTCAGCACCTTGCTGCAATGCCCTTCTTGTACAAGATCATGTTTACAGAGGCCCCAGCATCAGGTCGGGCTAGTCAGGGTAAGGAAAGTAACAGATGCTCAGGTGTAACTGCTGTCCAACATACTAACCTCCTCCATAATCACACTGGGATGTGACAGGGCTCCCAGGTCAGTTTGATGTTCCTGCAACTTAGACATTTCCCAATTTCTTGCAACATATTCAGCTGTCATCAGCAGAACTCAGTTACACAAAATTTGGCCAAAATGTGGATTTTAGGACCTTTTCATTATTTTATCACAGAAGGCATTTTCATTAAAAACAGAATTAATGTTCTCCTTAGACTTCTTTTCATGTTGTGTTTGCCTGCTTGAAGTCATGATCCTCCTCTTATGACATCACAGCTGTCAGGGAAATTATGATGATGTCACAAGCTGAGGATTATGACTGTGGGGCAGGAAAGGAAACGGACAGATGAAGCTGATTGAGAATGGGCTTGTTTTCACGCGAATGCTCACAGTGTTCTCTAGTATAAATAAATAAATGGAAGGGCTTCAGTAATATAGAATGGAATGGCCTGAAATTCAAGTGGTTTTTGAATGTGAACACGGGATGAGAGTCCTGGCTGCAACAACTGTAATTTGCTTGCAGGAATCTGGCAAACCACATTAAGAAGATTTTCGTGTATTGCAAAGTAAATTTCATTATTTCCACTGAGGCTGAACTGCAGTGCTTTTCTGTACAAGCAATATACTTTACCAGTTCCCTGCAGACTGCTACATTTTCCAGTAAAATACTATCACCACTGCAGATCTGGGATTCCCCAGTCTCAATGAACTCGTCCTTCAGCGCCCTAGAATGCCACATGCACTGCAACTGTGTTCCTTCTATCTGTACCCAGTCTGCATTTAAAATCCTCTGGAGGAAAAGCATATGAAGTGGCCACCCACATGTTACGGAACTTGCTTCCAACACCTCACTCAATAGCTCTAAAGACACATACAAACATATGAAGAAGACAGCAGAAGAAAGCCATTTGGTCTATCTAGTCTGCTTGTATTGCAGGGTCCACAGTTTGAGCTACTGTCCCTGCCCCTCATAGAAACATAGAAATCGTCGGCAGATAAGGACTGCTAGGCCCATCCAGTCTGCCCGTAGGCCCTATACATTGTATGTGACCACTGACCCTATGTGATCAATGGCTTTTCATTACTCCCTCATCATTCAGCGTAGCCAACAATGTAGTGGCATTGGGGCCTTTCTAGGGGAACCTGTCCTTTGTTGGATTGGGAGGAGGGTCCTTAGCTCATTCACTCCACAGGAGCTCTTTGAGCTGCCCACCACCTGTGTCCCTGTATACTCTTAACTTGCTGCATCCTGGGACTTTCTAAGCAAAACCAAGCTCTCTCTCTCTCGCTCTCTATGGAGAGGGTTGGCGCAGAATAACCTCGGTTCACTGGGTTCTGCAGTTTGTGCAACACGGGCACACTAGAGTTTTTGTAGATTCCTCCAGACAACTCTACACTCCTCCCATCCTCCCTACCCATGATCCTTACCTTCCCCCATGCCTATCCCAGCCTCTCTTAAAGCTGCCCACTTTTCTTCAATATCACCTCTTCCAGCAGCGCATTCCAAGTGTTCACCACCCTCTGTGAAGAAGTGCTTCCTGACCTCCCTCCTAAACCTCCTACCCTCCAGCTTAAGACTGTGCCCCCTTGTGTTATGGTTGCCACTCAGCTTTAAGATACTCTCCGTATCCACCTTATTTATCCCTTTCAAGTACTTGAAGGTCCCAATCATGTCCCCTCTCACCTGTCCTCCAGGAGTGCATGTTCAGCGCCCTCAACCTCTCCTCGTATGCCTTACCCTGCTGACCCATTATCATCTTTGTAGCCCTCCTCTGGACCTTCTCCAGCAGGCTAATGTCTTTTTT
Organism: Neoceratodus forsteri; assembly: GCA_016271365.2. NCBI lineage: Eukaryota > Metazoa > Chordata > Ceratodontiformes > Ceratodontidae > Neoceratodus > Neoceratodus forsteri. The sequence goes on from CM057455.1 coordinate 1,705,012,232, forward strand.
GAGGTGTGGGCACCAGTACTGAGCTCCATGCTCTAGATGTGGCCTTACCAGTGACCTGTACAAAGGCAGTATAACCTCCTCTCTCCTACTACTGATCCCCTTAGCAATGCATCCCAGCATCTTGTTTGCCCTTGATGCTGCTTTCTTGCACTGCATGGAGTGCTTCAGGTCACTAGTAATCATCACTCCCAGGTCCTTCTCCTCCTCTGATGCAGATACCTTGGCTCCATCCAGGTAGTACTTTGTCCTGGAATTCTTGGCTCCAGTATGCATAGGTTTGCATTTCTTGGCACTGAAGCCAAGCTGCCAGATCCTGGACCACCTCCCCAGCTTTTCCAGATCATCCTGTAGGTCCTGTATCTCTTCAGCTGTGTCCACTCTCCTGCAGAGCCTGGTGTCATCCATGAATAGGCACATTTTGCCCCTAATGCCACCCCAATGTCATTGATGAAGACACTGAATAACACCGGCCCCAGCATCGAGTCCTGTGGGACCCCACTGGTTACCTCTCTGGTGCCAGATAGCTCTCCCCCACAACTACCCTCTGGGTTCTATCCCTCAGCCAGTTTTTCACCCATCTTATCCCCAACCCCCGAGATCTACTATCGTCCTGATCAACCTTTTGTGGGGCACAGCGTCAAAGGCCTTGCTGAAATCAAGATAGACTGTCTACCGCCTGGCCCCTGTCTACTGGCTTAGTGACACAGTCAAAGAAGTCAATCAGATTAGTTTAATACGCTCTCCCCCACATGAACCCATGCTGTCTTGCATCCTGGAGACCATGCTCCTCTAGATATTCCACCAACCTTTCCTTTAGTATGGTCTCCATGAGCTTGCCCACAACTGAGGTCAGACTGACTGGTCTGTAATTCCCTGTCATCCCTGGGACCGCTTTTGTGGAGGGGCACCACATGTGCTGTTCTCCAGTCCTGCGTGTACCACGCCTGACTCTAGTAACTATTAAATAGGTTGCCAGTGGCTCTGCCAGCTCCCTCAGCCAGTTCTCTTAGTACCCTTGGATGTACTCTGTCAGGCCTGGTAATTTGTCCACCTTTAATGCCTGCCCCCCCGCCTCCTCTTCTCCCCACCAGAAGGGACTGGTCCGTCTCTTCTCCTGGTGAAGACAGAACAGATGTTTTCTTAGTATCTCTGCCTTCCCCATATCCTCCACCCACTTCTCCTTTCTTAAGCCTAACAACCCCTTCCTTCTTGTTCCTTTTGTTACTTGTACGGTGAAAGAAAGCCTTCTCCCCCTTCTCAGTTCCCTCAGCTATCAGCAGCTCCTTCTGTGCCTTTGCTCGCCAGACTTTCTTACTTGCCTCATTAGCCAACCGTAGGTAATTTTCCTATCCATCTCTCTCTTGGTCTTCCTGAATATTCTATAGGCCAACCTTTTCCTCACCGCCTGGCAACCCCAGAACTGAACCAGCTATGCGCAGTCCTTGTGTCTTCCCTGAGCCTAATGCACTCCTCCGCGGCAACCAGTATTCCTGTTTAGTCTGACTTTCAAGGATTTGTAGCTTTCTGATGTATAAAAATGGCTCAGCAGAAGTAACTAGTGACATTCTTTTGGCAGTTGATAACCACATATTTGCAGGTGCTGTCTTCACAGATCTGTGAACAGTCTTTGACAGTGAAGATCATGGGATTCTGGTAAATAAACTAAAACTCATTTAGCTTTATGCCAGCCCAGTAGCGCTGATGTTTGAGGCACTGGATGCCACACCTCACACCATGCTAGCAATTCAGATGTGGACTCAGGTCATCGGGGTATGCCAGGGAGGGAAAGGATCAAGCGTCTGAGGGGACTGCTCTCCTCTCTCAGAGAGGGAGGGTTTCAGTGCCCGCTGTTTGCCTAGCTCCTAGCATTAGCTGTGGGCGAGGCAGGCTGGGGCTGTTGGCTTACTGCAGGAAATAGCAGCTGCCGATGCTCCATGCACAGAAGCATGCATGGAGACACCTGGATGGCACTGCATGCCACCCCTCGGGGCGGAAATAAAAAATGGTTGCCCAAGCTGCCGCTAACCCTGGCCACCCTTTAGCCCTGCACTCCATCGAGCACGCTGCACTTGCACAAAGGTAAGTACTGAAGGAAAGCGGAGGAGTGGGGCTAGGGTGGTCAGCATCTGGAGGGCACTTTTGGCACTGGAGAAACATCACTAACTGCAAATTACATATCTCTATGGTTAATCGGTTAAACAGTAGGTTGGTAACTACTGGAATGATAGCCTATGACAGCTGTACAAGCACAGCTACTAAAACTGCACTATACATCACACATGAAGACCGAAAAACTAGCCCATGTGGAGGTTTATAGGGAATGGTTTAGTAACAGGATTATCAATTTAGAAACATAGAATTTGATGGCAGATAAGGACAGCTTGGCCCACCTAGTCTGCCCATTTCCTTAACCAACAGATAAGCTGCAGATCCTAGTTAACCAACAGCCTACTTACTCCTACCCCCCCCCCACTAAAATTGCCTTATGTCTGTCCCATGCATTCTTGAATTCCCCACTGTATTTGACTGTATGCACCTCAGGAAGACCGCTCCATGCATCTACAACCCTCTCTCTGAAGAAACACTTTACTGGATTGTACTGGACAAAACAAGGCACAAGGCCCATCGCGACTGTCCCCCTCAACAGAGGGCCACTGTAAATTATGAGTTAAATTGAGTCATTTATCTAATTTAGATTAAATATGTCAAGGGATGAAGAATTAACTATCTCCTGAGGAAGTATATTCCATAGTTTAGCAGCTCTTATACTGAAATAGTTGTCATGTCTTTTAGTGTTTACCCAGTTTACTTTGAGCTGCTGGTTATGCATCCTGCCCACTATGAGCTTATTGGCTAATGGTCGCCCACATTGTTCCATTAAAGATGGATTTTTGATAAGTTTGCAAGTTAGCAGACTGTCACCCCATTTTCTTCTTAAGGAAAGAGGATATAGGCTTGTTTCTAAGCCTAGTACTGTACGTGTTTATTTAACTTGGGATGATTTTGTGTCTCGCTTGAACTTGCTCAAGGCGATTTATGTCTCCTTTAAGATAAGGGTTCCAGAAGGGGGACGCATAATCTAAATGTGGTCTAACACATGTCCTGTATAGTGGTACTAGACACTTTTCAGATTTATTAACAAAGGTTCTTCTGATTTGTTAAATGATTATGTTAGATGTTCTGGCAATTGCATTGCAATGATTACTTGTCAGTTTATTATCTATCAGGATACCCAAGCCCCTTTCACGAGATGCTGATTTAAGACAGGTATTATTTAAATAATAATTGTACTGCAAGTTGTTTTTTCCAAAGTGAAGTACTGTACATTTAGCATTATTAAAAGTCATTAAATTTCCATTAGCCCATTGTTCAATATGTTCTAAATCGTGTTGTAACAATAGCATGTTTGCTACTGAGTCAACTCTACCCCCAAGTTTTGTATCGTCTGCAAATTTTGAGATGATATTGTTTGAGGAAATATTCATATCTGATATGAAAACATTAAACAGAATGGGGCCAAGAACTGAGCCCTGAGGTATACCACTTGTTACTTTTCCAGGTTTAGACAAGACTCCATTAATTCTGACTCTCTGTGACCTATTGTACAGCCACCGGGATATCCATTAACTAAATAAGGAGAAAAGCCAAAGTTGCAAGTTTATTAATAAGCAATGTAGAGACACCTTGTCAAAAGCTTTACTGAAATCTAGTAAAATAACGTCTGATGGAATATTTCTGTCAAGATTACTACTTATTTTATTATAAAAAGAGATCAAATTAGTAGTACATGAGTATCCTGGTTTGAATCCATGCTGGGATATATCCTGTATAGAAAGCTGCTGCATTTCCTCTTCAATTCTGGATTTAATTATACGTTCCAATACTTTCCCAATGATGGAAGTTAAACTAATTGGATGATAGTTCTCTACATTTGCTTTATTTCTCTTTTTGTGAACCGGGGTCACTATAACATTTCGCCAGTCATCCGGGATTTCATTTTCTGGTAATGATTTGTTGAAAAGTAAAGTAAGTGGAAGAGCTAGTGTGGAAGATATCTCAATTAAGAACGTTGGATGAATGTCATCAGGTCCTGGGCTTGTAGATTTTTTGCCAGATAATAGAGCACTTGTAATCTCAGTAATATTTAGTGAAGAAAAAGGGAAATTCTTTTTATGTGTAATAACATTAGGGACAACATTATCAAAAACTGAGCAAAAGTACTTTCTCACATTACCTCTGAGCCGTCCCCCCTCTATCTTCAAATTGTGCCCCTTGTTCTTACACATCTCTTTTTCTGAAAGATGCTACCCTCTTGGACTTAGTGAGACGCCCGTAAAGATATTGGCCCAGATATTCAAACTGCACCATTCTGTGGCGCAAGCCCCTGCGCCGCTCAAAATAGTTGTGCAGGGGTGTGTCCAGGGCGATATTCAACGGAGTTGCGCTATGGCACAACTTCTTTGAATATCGCCCCTGGCTGACCTACTGTGCATGGCATGCAGTGAACTGGGCCAGCGCAAGTGGTCAGAGCGGAGCATTGAGATGCGTGCGCAAGTTCCATTGCCCTATGCACAGCACTCTGCGATATTCAAAGGGTGACATGCAAATGGAGCCTTAATTTATGGAAGGCATGAGGGCAATTTGCATCTGATTACTGCCCATTTGCATGCCATTAGCATGCAGGTGCGCCGATCCCGAGGACTTGCGCCTGGCGCCTGCAGCAGCGGCGTCGGGGACGGCGCCCCTGCAGCCCGATCGCGGGCATAACAATATCCCAAGCAGCCCAATCACGGGCAGAACAGTATTCTCCCGAGCAGCCCGACAGGCATAACAGTATTCTCCCCCATTAGCCCGATCGCGGGCATAAAGAAACATCCCCACCCCCACCGCGGTAGCCGATCCAGGCATCAGACCCCAAAGTCCAATATCCCTGGTGGTCAGTGACCGCCGGGCGATCGCTGGGCGGCTCCATCTTCTCATCGCCCCTCTTGGTGGCCTGATTTGCCTGTCCGCCGGAGCCCCACCACTCGCCTCCCTCATTGCGGCGGAGGCATTTCGAGCCGCCTTCGCCGATTTGACAGCTTCCGAAATTGCACGCCCATTGGTTCGCGCCTGAACCAATGGGCGGCAGCCCTACCCCAGCTGTCAGCCGCGGGGCGGGTGGGTGTTGCTACCGCTTCCCAACGGGGGAGTGGGGTGGTGGGTCTCCATGGGCTGGGGTGGGGCCACAGATCTACCAGGGATTTCGACGGGGTGAGGATACCGCCCGCGATCGGGTTACTTCAAGGGTCCACTGACCACCAGGGATACTGGACTTTGGGGCGGAGGCCTGATGCCCGCAATCGGGCTACTCGGGGAGGTGGGGACGTTCATTTATGCCCACGATCGGGCTAATGGGGAGAATCCGCTAGTGCCCACAATCGGGCTGCTCGGGAGGGTGACACTTCAGCCCACGATTGGGGCATGGGGCGCCGCCAGTAGTGGGAACAGAGGCCACCCACAGGTGGCAGCTGCTGTGCTGCGCCTGCAATGTGGCAGCTCACCTGTGGGTGGCCTCGACTTGTTCCTTTGTTTTGGGTCAACTTTGCAGGCGCAGGTAGGGGTTGCGCCTGCATAACTCCTCTGCAGCCGGGCTGAATGTCGGGCTGTGCAGTTTGCATGTGCACGCCCCAGCATACATTACTGATGCGCCCGGCGCTGTGCGATTTGTGCAGGCGCACTTTTCCTTTTAAATATCGCACCAAGATCCAGTGGTTGTATGTATGCACATTGTTATGCGCCATGCGCAACTCTTTGAATATCTGGGCCATTGTGTTTAAAACATAAGAAAATAATTCTGAGGAATTCTAATGGTTAGATAAAGACCTCACTTTCATGGATAAGCAACCTGCACCAAAAACATTGAAACCAGTGGCATCTTGAGAAGTAAAAAAACATGTTACCCAACATGGAAAATCACATTCCTCTCTGTTTCAAAGCATTCTGGTTTTGTTGCAAAACAGTAGCTCTCCGTAACCTTTCCAATTTGTCTCGAGGGTGCGGATCATCCTGGACTTTTCCAGGCTATTAACTGGAAATGTCAAGCCCATCCAATAGAGACCAAGATCTGACCAAATCATTCATCTAAATCTGTTACAAATTGGCTTATTGTTCAGTCCAATGCTAAGTGCAAAGACTGTGTCAGTTCAGTTAACCTGATGCATTATATTGATATGTTTAAATTACTTGCATTTGGGAAGTTTTCATTGTTTTTTTTTTCTATTATCTGTTTTTCCTCCTGGGAGTCCTGGCAGGTGACTGCGGTCCCTCCTTGCAGAGAGACTCACTCTCCGGCTTCTTCCTGCATCCCCATATCTTTGACCACGGTTAATCTCCTGCAGATTGCTCCCCATAGCAGGGCCAGGGAGGAGGGCGCCAGCCTTCTCCAACCCTCAGACACCAGGGTCGACCCCCGTGAATGCAGGAGCCATCACAGAACTTGACGGGCTCCATTTCCACTTTTTCTCCCGTCCCCTCTCCCTACTGACATGAGATGTTGGCACGTGTCTCCTGAACCGTACTGCCTTCCAGCCACCAGAGGGCAGTCAACGAACGGGACGACAGGTCTCCCTCTCCCCAGACAGATGACAGCAGTCCTCCGGATGCTTGATCCTCTCTCTCACCCCTGCCGACCCCTGGCGGCCTGAGCTCATTCCCAAACCCAGGTCGCCAGTGTGGTGTCCAGCACCTCATCCCTCAGCACCACCACCACCGGGCCAGCTCATTGGGGAAGTTTTCAAGTATTCGTGTTAGTTCTTTCTTATATGTCTGTTTTTGTTGGAAAGTATATCATTAGAAATGAGCCTTGGCTCAGCTGGCTGGTAACCAATGATCCCTCTATTTTTTTTTTTTTTTTTTACTCTGTGTGCGTGAGTGCGGCACTGAGTGCCAAGAAAAAGATCTACATGAGCAAAGTGAGTACATATTAGGGATATCGTTTACTGCTAATAAACAATGTAAAACAGGAGTAAACACTATGCTGCTGAACTCAAAGCAAACCTATACATTTATCACAATGAAAATAATGAATGTAAAATACAACAGTTTAAAATATATAAAATTATACAATTAATACAAAAACTATGAATGTAGTATTGAAAACGCAAATATTGAATGCACCATTAAAACTAGTGCAAAGCATAATGCATGGTTATAGGGAACGTAGATGGTAACATACTCCTATGCTTAAATAAACAAATAACCTGACGTCTTAAAAAAAGACTGACAAATGTAGAACACTGTTAATAATGTACAGGGGTCTAAGCCTCATAGATCGAACACTGTACCAGATAATGTGTGACTTGTCTCATTTGTGTTAAAATAAACCACAACTAGAAACATTTCCTGTGGCCCTTCTTAACAGAAACATAGATGATGACAAAAAAAAAAAAAAGGTCCAGTTAGTCTGGCCCCAGTCCCTATCTGTCCCAGGACCTATTGTGCATATGGGCTTTTAACCCTCCCAGTCCACCCCCCTGCTCCCCTATCTACTGCTACTGACCTGAGCAACCACCAAACTCTTCACTCTGTCCCAGCCATGCCTGAAACTAATTACGGTCTTGCACCCACTACCTCCGCTGGCAGACTGTTCCATGGCTCTATCACCCAACTTACTCACATCCCTCTTAAACCTTCCCCTCTCCAGTTTCTACTCATGATCTCTGGTTCCTGACTGTGTACTACCATTAAATAGCTCCCCATAGGCCAGCCCGGTGGTGCAGAGGGCTGAGGCATCCATGCCTCCTGCGACCAAGCAAGTGACCCGGGTTTCAAAACCGAACCTGGGACACTTGGGGGTCAGCTGGGAAGAGGAGGGTTGAGCATCCCAATGGACGCTTTCCTCAAGGGAGGGAGGGTAGCCTGCTCCACCCCAACAACGCCACTTAGGTAACCATAGGTATGTGCAGATTAGAGTAGCAGCCCAAGTCGGGGACACTCCTGAAGGAAGATGTCAGCACATCCCTTGATGTGCACACCTCAAGCTGCCACCTCCACGGAGCGGCTGTGGGCTGGGGACCAAGAAAACATGCAGAAACTCCCAACCTGTAAGATGAAGCTGCCTTTCCTCGCAGGCCCCATGCCCACTCACTGGGCTCCCCGATCTGCAACTGAGCTGAAACTTCTCCCAGGCTTGAGGAACCTGGGGGAGCTCTGCTACACAGAAACATAGACTTTGATGGCAGATAAGGGACACTTGGCCCACTCAGTCTTCCCATTTTCCTACCTATTGGATAAGATGCAGATCCTAGTTAACCAACAGCCTACATCTTCCTACCCCCACCAGAACTGCTTATGTCTGTTCCATGCAATCTTGGATTCCCCCACTGTTTTTTTACCCCACAACCTCCTCAGGAAGGCCATTCCATGTGTCCACCACCCTCTCCATGAAAAATACTTCTTCACGTTGCTCCTTAGCAGTCCCCTCTATCTTCAAATTGCCCCTTGTTCTTGCACATCTCTTTTTGAAAGATGCTACCCCTCTTGGACTTTGTTGATTCCCTTGAGGTACTTGAAAGTTTCTATCATGTCCCCCCTCTCCCTCCTTTCCTCGAGGGTATACATATTAAGCTCCTTTAGTCTCTCTTCAAATGGCTTCTGGTGTAGACCCTGCACAATTTTAGTTGCCCTCCTCTGGACTGCCTCCATCCTTTCTATGTCCATGCAGAGATGGGGTCTCCAGAACTGCACACAGTATTCCAGATGGGGTCTCACCAACTGTCTGTACAGAGCAATAACAACTTTCTGTTTTCTACCGGTGATGCCTATCCCTATACATCCCAGTATCCCCCCAGCCCTCCCTACTGCCTTCTCACATCGCTTGCTTACCTTTAGGTCATCTGATATGACTACCCCAGGTCCTTTCCATTGTTTTTGTTGTTAGTACCTCCCCCATTGTGTACTCTTTCCCTGGGTTTTTGTTTCCCAGGTGCACTACTTTGCACTTCTTTGCATCAATTTAAGCTGCCATACTTTTGATCATTCCTCTAACCTTGCCAAGTCCTTTTCTCATCCTTTAAACACCGTGTATCAACCCTGTTGCAGATCTTTGTGTCACCTGCAAAGAGGCATACTTTTCCTTCCAGTCCCTCTGCAATGTCACTTATAAAGACATTAAAAAGAACCGGTCCCAGTACTGAACCCTGCAGTACCCCCCTTTCTTCGGAGTGGATTCCGTTTACTATTACCCTCTGTGTCCTGTTGTCCAGCCAGTTTTTCACCTAGGCTACCACCCTGGGACCCACTCCCAGGCTGGCTAACTTGTTTATTAATCTTTTGTGTGGGACTGTTTTCAAATGCCTTGCTAAAGTCTAGGTAGGCCATGTCCACAAACCCTTCCTGGTCTACTGTTTTGGTCACCCAGTCAAAGAAATCTATTAGATTTGTCTGACATGACGTGAATCCATGCTGCCTTGGGTCCTGTGCCCCACTGGCCTCTACTCAACAATTCTTTCTTTCAGAAGTGATTCCATCATTTTCCGTACCACTGAGGTCAAACTAACAGGTCTGTAGTTTCCTGCCTCTGCTTTGCTCCCACTTTCGTGAAGGGGAATCACATCCGCCCTCCTCCAGTCCTCAGGTACCACATCATCCTCCCATGATTTGTTAAAAAGGGTAGTCATTGGTGTCACTAGTTCTACCCTTAGTTCTTTTTAGAATTCTGGGGTGAGTCCCATCAGGTCCCATTGCTTTGTTCACCTTCGGTTTCAGGAGTTCTTTTAGAACCCTTTCTTTTGTGAATGGACTGGTATTGACCACCCCCAATCCAGATTGCTTCTATTGATTGGATTAGGTGCCTCCACCTCCTCTTCTTTTGTGAATATGAGCAGAAGTATTCGTTCAGTAACCCTGCTTTTTCACAGTCACCCTCAGCCCACCCACCCTCTTCTTTATTAAGCCTCACTATTCCCTCCCCTGATCTTTCTTCGCTCCCTAATGCATCTATAAAAGGTTTTATCCCTCTTCTTAACCGAGTGGGCTATCTTTTCCTCAGTTTGGGCCTTTGCTATTCTGACTGCCTTCCCTGCTTCCTTCTGCTTTAACTGGTATAGTTCGCTGTCCTGCTCCTTCTGTGTTTCAAACAGGGGTTAAACTGTGGGGCACTGCAAAGGTCGGTAACGTAAATCCCAGGGATAGAGGCCGACAGGGCTGTGGGAAAGAACGCAGATAAAGGACATGCTGGGTGAATAGGAGCTAAACAGAAAATTAAAAAAAAAAAAAAAAATCCCTGCAGTGCACCACCTTTATTCCCTTCCAGAATCTGAAGGTCTCTGTCATACCCCCTCCCCCCAGTCTGATCTCTAGTGAGTACATGTTCAGTGCCTTAAGATGATTTTCATAAGATTTGCCTGTGGCGGATGTATGCACGCGGTCAATTGGGTCATGGACAAAATGCTCCGGACAAAGTGTCGCATGGGCAAAATGTAACTGGATAAAAAGCCGAAATGTAATGAGGTCGCGAACAAGATGACGTGAATTTGAAAAGGTCGGACAACAGACAAATAGTCGTGCAGCAATATGACTCAAACTGTCCCGACTTTCACCAAGACAAGTAAATGCAAAAGGTAGCCCCGCACCTCACCTGCTTTTTACATTCCCAAGAACTGAAACCTACAGGTTCCGTATTTTTTAATTTTTTTTTTTTCAGAGCCAGGCGCTGAGAGAACAGAACAGTCTTGCAAGTGGAACAAGTGGGTGAGTAATTTGTCCTAGCCCTACTACCAATCAGATGATTCCAATTCACGGGCTTGCTGCTTAAAATTGATCAGGATGGAGAGTGGGAAAGTAAGGCGCTAAATTTTGTGGTGTGGCTAAGCAAGGTGGGATTATAAGAAGGAGAGGAGGCTGGCAATCTGTCTAAAAGTAAGGGCAGATGACAGACAATTTTTGAGTTGAAGGGGAGACCTACCTCATGGTTGCTGCTGCTATTACTGGCTGCTGATAAGCGGTCTCTCATGTAGGCTCTGGTGTCTTTGAGATACTATCGGACAATCGTTTCACCCGTTACTAAATTTAAGTTTACGCAGCGAAGAAAGGGCTGAATGCTTGGTCGATCCAGTAGTAGTTACTGGTGAGCTGTTTATGTGACTGTAAGCTGGTGGCAAGTTTAATATCTAGATTCTTGGGTCTTGTCTGATATGGTAGAGTAGGAAGGGCTGAATGCTTGGTCATCAGCTATTTCTGTGACTGTAAGATGGTGACAACATTTCCTTATTAGTTACAGGAGCCATCGGCAACCCCACCACTTTAACTGGCAACTGTCTTTATCGCCGCCTAACAATTGAAACTATAGGATTAAATGTCTGTGGCAACAAAACTGTAACGGCATGTCAGTTCAACTCTTTAGACCTCAACGATTAATTCACGCCTAAATTATAAAGTGACGCTTTTGACCGTATGCCAATTTGCCCGGTTGGCACTTAACCATCTTGGTCACCCTTCACTGCACAGTCTCTAGCCTGGCCCTGTCCAATATCCTGTGGTAATTGCTCTGTTAGTTACAAAGCAGAGGATCTTACTGTTAAAGAGTTCCATACATTAACATACTGCATTAACACTATAATTTAAGGTTGACATGGGAAAGCACTCAGGTGCAGGCTGTTGTGCTGTAAATGGCAAGAATCAATGCAAAGAAACACATTAAGCACCCACAGCATGGACACATACACAAAACGGCACAAGACAGAGGTCACTGATGACTGACGTCACAGTGATGTGGAAACAAGAGTGACTAACATCTGACTTGGCCACCACTCTTGGTTCCGTATCACTATAACATCAGTGAGTCACTGCCAGCATGACTGATGCGCCTGTAACAAGTCAGACAGTTTTATGAAAAAGTATTTTTATTCAAGTCTGCAAATAAACTGCAAGCCTCAGTCTTATATATTGTTTTGTGTATGTGCCCTTGCTGTGGGTGCATTTAATGTGTTCCTCTTCACATTAATTTAAGGTTGGAAGATACTTCAAGTCCATCTTGCCAATCACCCATGCACATAAGCAGGGATGAGGAAAAAAAGTTGTCCATGCAAACATGTACTAAGTCTTGGTGATTTCCTACCTACTCTGATATGCAGGGGTACCACTGATTCCTGGTGAGGAAAAATTGGTCCGAGCATACCTGTAAGAACTGTATGCCTTTATATCCACAGTCACCACCGACAGGCTGTTCCACAGGTTCACACATCTCCATGTGTACAACTTTGTTAATACCCTTGAATATGAACATGTCCCAACTCAGCCTCCTTTTCTCATGCGTGAACATATTAAGTGTCTCCAGCCCCTCCTCAAAGCGTATGTCCCTCCCACCCCATACTCCTGATCATTTTGGTAGTCCTTTGTTGCACCCTCTCAATTGCTTCAATATCTTTTTTGTACTGAGAAGCCCAGAACTGCATGCAGTACTCCAGGTGGTCTCAGACCTACACTTCGTAAAGACTAGGCACAATTACTTTCTCTGCTCTGATGGTTCCCCTCCTTTGGATGCAACCCAGCACTCTGCTAGTTCCGTTAATAGCCGATGCATACTGCTGGTCATGCTTCAGCCCCTTGTTTATTATAGCCCTCGGGTCTTTTTCTTCCTTAGATGCAAAGAGGATCCCAAAACACTGTATAACCCCCTCCTCTGCTTTTCCTCCCCAAGTGCAACACCCTGTATTTGGCTACAATGACTCAGCGGCTCCTGTAGTCTGGCCAATCACCTACCTTGTTCAGATCCTCCCAAAATCTGTCCCCATCCTCAGAGAAGCCTACCAGCCCAGCCATCATAGTGACACCAGCGAGCATAAGCAGTTTGCTTGATACCCCAGCTTCCAGATCATTAATGAAGATGTTGAACAGCAGCGGTCCCAGCAGCAGTCACTGAGGGCGCCACTCAGTACTCCTCTTGAACTGAGTAGCAGTCATGTCGTCCACCACTCTACTTCCTGCTCCCAAGCCAGCTAGCAATCCACCTTGAGCATATTTCATGTGTACTGCTCTGGTGTACATGCCCAGAGGTTTGTCATGTACCACATTATCAAAGGTCTTGCTGAAGTCTCGACAGACCACATCCACAGCCCTGCCAACTTTCCAGGTCATCCACTTAAAAAACAAGATTAGGTTTGTTTGGCCCGATCTGCCCCTCATGAAGCCATGCTGAGGGGGGCATGACCCTTGATCTCAAGCAAGTCTCCATTACTCTGCATTACTTCTTACATGTAGTAGTCCCCAACTATTAGTGCCACAATAACAGAAATGACAATAACAAAATATAAGTTACCATAGGGCACTAGCTTTCTTGGATGCAAGTTTAAATATTCGCACTGTTCCAGAAGCCCAACTAGGCCACTGCCCACGGTGACCTTTTTCAATTTATGTAAGTTTTGATCACATTATAAATGTTATGAACATACAAGCAAAGTCTAAGTTACATTGTAATGACATACCATAAAATGAATTATGTACTACTACTACCAAATTGGTGATTTTCTTTCATTTCTGTTATTGTAGTACCACTACTACGTGAATGAGATGTCATAAGGGATAGGAGGAACTCTCTAACATAAATACATGTGTTTTGAAACTAAAACAGACCCTTAGAGGAGTACCGTGGAACATTACCATGACTGTGGTTTTGTTAAGATATATTTTTCCTCATTGATCCAGCTTGTGCACACACCCCTGAAAACATACCTTGATCCTGCGCTGTGGGATTAAACTGGGTTATCAAATTATAATTACTAGTGAGCATTTGCAATGCTTGGATAACTGGTTTGCAAAAATGCATCACAACCACTGAGTTGTAACTGTGCCTTACAAATAGGCGAATGTAATCACTCCGTCAGTCAAGCTCCCTAGAGCAGCAGCAGTAATTACATAACTGACACGGTAATTAAAATGTTTATTAGAAATTATAAAAACAAGACATGGATGGGTCTGTTAAACCAGAATTCATTTTCAGGGTTTCATGAACATCCTACACCTCCTTGTGTGTAATTCTGGCTATGCACATTCACGCATGTATTATTCTCTATGTAATGCCCTGCATATGGAAACATAAACATGGTACAAGACTATTTTTGACTGGTTTTTTTAAACATTTAATCATGCATGTAGAGCACAGACTAGGTATATAGAAAGACATGCCAAGTACTTACCTTTGCAATGATTTCTGAAATATTTTTCAGAGGCTGCTTGATTGGATACTTGGCCATGTCCCACTGGAACCTTGTTATGTAGGTGACCAAGTCAACTGCAATGGAAATGTGTTAAATGTGGTTACATGCATACTGTAATTTGCAAAGCTGCTCAAGTTCCTTTCAATGTATGAATGAAAAAATCTCATTAAATGTAATTTAAATCTTATATATTTTTTTTTTTTTGTGGCTCTGTTTATGCTCCTTACCTCGAGGCATCTCTTGGAATCCCACGCGGCGCTAAGGTCCTAACCGACCGCCTGAACTGCACTTACCCGAGCGACTATGTCAGGGTCAGGACTCCAGTCTCTCCAGACCCCCAGGGAGATTCCAGAGTTCCCAAATTCGTGTTGGGAAATGCGGACGGCTCTGGACGTGTGGACCCAGGCCCCTGGTGGTTCCGTCGCCTCCCTGTGGTCAATGAATTTTCTTATTTAGTTTTCCCTGGGATCGGACGTGCAATGACATCCCGCTCATGGCGTGCACACTCACGCCCAACAGACGTCCACCGCAGCCCAATCCCCTTGCTGTCTTGTGACCGTGGCCTGTAGTGCCTCCAGCCACTGCCAGAGATCACCAGTGCATTGGCTGGTGGAAACCCCCCTCCCCGGGGAAGGAGAGCAGTCCGTGGGACGCCCAGTCCTTCCCCATCCCCGCCGCCTCAAGGCCCAAGCTTGCTCCCGAACCCAGGTCGCGGCATGGCATGAGGTGTGTATGCTCAGTGCCTCAACCTCAGTGCCACTGGGCCGGTTTTAAATCTTATATTTGATCAGAATCCTCCCATATATATATATATATATATATATATATATATATATATATATATACTATACATATATCTCTCACCTATAATATATCTTGAGGATGATACCTTTCCAGTCCATGCCCTTTGAATAATGTGGCTTGCCAGGGTGACCTCCTGTCTCACCTCCAGTGGATGCCTATCAATTCCTCAACTATGCACTCACTGCTGCTTCATTGTAATCCATGGGTAGCCCTCAAAAGGGTCACAACCATTCATATATCTCTTACGACCCATGCTCATATCTTGGCTCTATAGTGCCCCCTTGTACCTGTCCATCAAGTTGGTACTCTGTGAAAAGTTATTAAGCCTCAACCCATCCTGGACAGTCTCTAAAGATTGGACCCGAGCAAGAAGAGAAAACCTCTTTTGGTCCCTCATGCTATCACTTGAAGCCCTTATTAAACTACTACTCTTCTTGCTGATCTGCGTTGGCAATGTTGAAATCAATCCAGGACCCCCAGAAGGCTTTACCTCCCCATCAGATCTAGCCTCCATTAAAGGTTTAAGCTTCCTTCACATCAATGCATGCAGCCTCCTAAAAAAGATCTCATTAATCCAGGCCTGGGTCGCCCACACCTTGCCAGACTTTCTGGTAATTTTTGAGACATGGCTTAAACCTGCTACACATGACAGGGAAATAAATCTACCCAACTACCAGATATTCAGATCGGACCGCCTGACAAGTGTGGAGTGGCTATCTCATGTTAAATCAAATATTTCATCTTGCCTTAGTGTAACATCAGTGCCCAAAGAATTAAATGTTTATCCTTAAAATAGCTCTCCCAATATGACAGCTTTTCAATTGGTTGGCTGCTACAGGCCCCCTCTGCCGGCCTTCAACTCCTAAACCACTTGGGAAATATAATTAAACAGCGCCGAGGACACCATCATTTTAGGTGATCTGAACTTAAACTGGCTCTCCAATGCATCTGCACCCTAGTATCTTTTTGTGACACATATGGATTCACCAATTAATAAATGAACCGACAAGAATTAACTCAAAAACAAAAGTAACAGCACCCTACTTGACATTATGTTAGTAAACAAACCGCACCTGTTTCACATGCTGGTGTGCTTTTCAGTGATATAAGCGATCACTGTCTTATTGTAGGATAAGATCACCGTCAAGCCATCCAACCTCAGAAATTCCTCACAAGAAGGTCTAAAAACAACCTTAACATCGAAGGATATCTCCATGACCTATATCATTCTTTACGCTGGCAAGAATTCTACCACACAGCTTCTGTGGAAACAGCACTCAAGGTGCTAAATGACATTATCATAGGCACCCTCAATACTCATGCACCTTTCACTAGCGTTAGAATAAAAAGCAAATCCTGCCGCTGGTTTTCTGCCGATCTTAAATTTGCATTGCTTGCTAGAGATAAACTCTGGAAAAGGGCTAGAAAGACCAAGGATCCGTTGACTGGCTTCAGTTCAGAAAAGCCAGAAACAGCTGCACAAAAAGTGAGAGAAGCCAAAGCTGCCTTCTATACAGCCGAGCTTGATGCCTCCTACCTTAACCCAGCCAGATTCTGGGGCACCATCAAGGGATCCTAGGGCAGGATTCCAGTACTTCCTTGCCATCCCAAGTGCACCTTAACAATGTTGTTATCACTGACAAGCTTGAAATCTTAGATGCATTCAATAATCATTTCACTACGGCTGGCCTAGCTTTTGACTCCTCCCCAACAAATCTATTACGGTCACAACTTAAATTCCAGTCTATCGATGGTCAGAAGGCTGCCTCTTCATTCTCCTTCAAGCCCATTTTATTAAAACAAGTGGAAAACCTACTGCTACATCTAGACACCAAGAAAAGTGCAGGTCAGACTCTCTGGACCCCTACTTTTTAAAAATTGCTCTACATGCCATTGCAGTTCCCCTAACTCATCTTTTTAATCTGTCCTTATCCACTGGTTCTGTTCCTACATTGTGGAAAACAGCACAAGTGTTTCCCCTCCTCAAATCAGGGGACCCCATGGATCTCAACAATTATAGACCTATATCCATCCTACCTGTGCTGTCTAAAATGTTAGAAAAACTGGTGAGTATCCAACTAAGAGACTACCTCGATGCTAATAATCTCCTTAACCCTGCTCAATCTGGGTTTAGGACCAGACACAGTACCATTTCTGCATTAGCAAAAGTAACAAATGATTGGCAAACTGAGTTAGACAAAAACACAGCATCTGCGCTGTATTTCTAGACCTAAGTAAAGCCTTTGACACAGTGGATCATGAGCTGCTAATTTCCTCACTGCACTTTAGGCCTGGATTCAACTCTCTTGGGTGGTTCCATGTTGCCTCACTGATAGAATACAGCAGGTGAAAATGAAGGTGTCCTATCCTCCTCAAAACCACTTCTAAGGGGAGTACCACAAGGATCCATCCTGGGCCTCATCCTTTGCTATCTATATCAATAACATTGACTCCAACCTCACTGTTGCCAATGTTCACCTTTTCCTGATGATACTGTTTTGTATGTCAGTAACCCTCACCATCAAAGGCCTGTGAGTTATTACATAATCAGAATTCTCCTGCTGCAACATCAACTACTTGAAAAGAAACTACTATTAAATGCCAAGAAGACAAAGGCTATGTTCTTTCCACCAATATATATTCTACCACTCTCTCATCAAACATTCTTCCCAACTATCCACCATCCTTGGAGAAAATCTTGATTATGTGGATAAATTCAAATATCTAGGTTTATGGATTGATAACAGACTTGATTACACTCAACATGTTGAGGAGCTCCTGAAAAAACTCAGACAGAGGCTCGGCCTATTCTTCAGAATCAAACATTATCTAACCAAAGAGTCTAAACAGAGACTAATACAGGCATCATTTCTATCTCTCATTGATTATGCAGATTTCCTATATGGCCACTGTACTACGTCCTATTTAAGTAAATTGGATACCTTGTACCACAGAGCACTAAGATTCATCACAGATCTTCCTTTCAACACTCATCACTGCTCTCTATAATGCTGTTGGCTGGACATCCTTACACCTTAGGAGGGATAAAATGCTGCATTATGGATTTATAAAGCTCTGTCAAACAAACTTCCATCTTATATTTCTGATTGCTTTACTCTGGCTACACCTAGATCATATGCCCTAAGAAGCAATAACCTTATCACTTGAAGATACCTAAAGTCTGTACCCGCATGGGAGATCTGCAATCAGCTACTTCTTAGCATCTACCTGGAATTCTCTGCAGAAGACCCTAAAGTTGAACACCTTCATCCCTATAGCATCCTTTAAAAGCTCTTCATAAGTCTCTTTCCTGAGATATGCAACTGCTTTCACTAAGCCTAGTCCTTCTTACCCTTTACCCCCTTTTTTTCTTTCTATCTCAGTTTATATACTTTTCTAAACTTAGCTACAATATACCTACAATCCACTGCCACTCCCTTTTTTATCCCCCCCTATCTATTTGCTTAAGTATCTATCCAATTACAACACACCTGACCAGTTTCACAATCCCATTACCTTACAGTCATTTGGGTCAAACCTGTCTGAATTATTTTGTTTTGTGGTCCAAAATCCTTAGCTACCTTGCTTGTATATACGTTTTTTATTACTGTACCTGTTTATTTATATTTAAGTCCTTGTCTCTTTCTCTGTATTTGTTTATGTATGCTACTGTACTTTATTTTGATCTTGACCTATCAGGTCCATCTTGTAAATGAGCTTCGCTCAATGATGTCCGCCTGAATAAATAAAGATTTTGATTGATTGATTGTATATATAGGCAAATAGCAAGGCAAATTTTATTTTTCAGGCACTCAATTCCGGAGGCTCTGGGTACCGTACAATAAAAACATACTAACAATACAAATAAATTAATATAAATAAAGCAATAAAAATGGCAGCATAAATAAATACAGTTACTAAGTATTTATATTAAAACTAAAACCCTGAAGAGATAAGACTGGGCACCCAGGGAGGACGGAAGGCCTGATTAAACAGGAAGGCCTTGAGGCAGGCCTTAAAGACCTCAGCCGATATATATAAACAGAACTTAAACCTACTCCCAAATTGCAGCATGTTTGATTCTGCTTTTGATGATATTTAAAATCTCGAGCTCCGGTTAATTAATTTGCACTTCATGCCAAGCTACTGCATTTTTACTGCCTTGACTGATTAGCGCTGCAGACTAATTAACTGTGGCTAAATATCAGGTTTTATAAATCCAAATGCAGCATCTACTGTTTCCTACTATTTAATACTGCCTTGTAATTAATTGGTCTCACAGCTAATTCTCTGTATCTTAAACTCCGACCCCTCTGCTCTATCTTGACTAGAGCTGCCGCTTATTTAATTCATATTTATAGCTAAGTTTTGCCAGGCTAGCCTGTTGTTTGCTTCTTCCTTCATCTCCCCGTCCTCAACTTCTCTTACCCTCCCATTTTCTCACTCGGCACGATTCACCCCCTATGCATTTCTCAGCCCCTCCCTCTAAGCCACATTTCACACCTACTCCCTCTGCTCCTGTTTTCATCCTTGCTTGCCCCAATTTAGCCTCCCATTGTACTGATATTTAATAACTACTCCCCAGCCCTATTCTTTCTCCGCCCAACCTAATTCAAGCCTGTCTCTGTCCCTGATTCCTTTTTAGTCTAACCAACTTTTCCCTCTCTCTCTTTCGGGTAAGCCCTGAGCGGGTCACACTGACCTCGGCAGCCATGGCTCCCTCTTCAGCCAGCCGCAAATCCCTCTTCAGCCGGCCTGCCCCACTGGCAGTTCAGGTACACTCCATTGCTCCAGACTCATAGGATTCAAAACCCGCTAATACGATTGTGCAAGATGCGGCTATAGACAGTCTACCATTGACCAAAGTGCACTGAGCCGCCCTGCATTTGAAGTGTTTGACGATGTGCCTCCTCTGACTCCGGAAACTGCTTTCTGAGTTGAAATTTTCTCCTGCCCACCCGCTCCCACCACCAACCTTTATTAAATACTCTTATCTCCCTTACAGACCCTGCCTATTACCTCCCACTGGTGATTTCCTCCTCTTATTTGTTTTATGGGGCTATCCTCATTTCTAGCCGACCAATCCCTCTCTCTCTCTTTCAAGGAATTTTCACTGCTGTTAGCCTAACTGAGTTCGCGCCCCAAGCACGCCATCTAGTGATCTGTATCTGGAGAATAGGCACTAACAGTGATCTCATATGAACAGATTTTCTTGCTAATCTACACATAGCCTGCTCCTTGCCTTGGGCTACTGCGTGTGTTGCTTCAATACCCCCTTGCTGCACTTCTATAATGAAGTTCTTCTCTGTTGCCCTTAATCCAGTTCTGCTATGATGTTCCTGACAATTCTCCTATTACTACCTATCCCAAGGCTCCCCAGCTATCTATCCTTGGCCCCTCCCTCAGTGACCGCTCCAACCCTGCCTCTCCAGTCCAACCTGTTTCTAGCCTCCAAGCATTGCACCTTGTTGCCCCCCTCATATTTCACCCCCTTAAACCTAACTTTCCCCCCTCATCTAGCACTCCTGCCCTGCTCTGTGACTAGGAGACTGCTTTCCCTACTCCCCACTGTTTGTAACCTTAGCATCTCTGCCCCACCCCTATACCCTTGTGTCTCCTCTATCGCGGTATGGGCGTTCGCAAAGACGAAAACTACTTGCCACAACAAAGTGCTTCTTAAAACAGTTACTCTTTTGCTCCTATGTTCAGGTACTGTGGAGGTAAACCCTGCCCCCGGCCCCCAATACTCCTCGCCTCCCTCTCTGACTTCCACTGCATCTGGCCTAAGAATTATACTAATCAATGTCTTCAGTCTAATGAAGAAATTCGATCAGCTCCAAGCCTGGGCCGCCCATACCAACCCAGACCTTATTATAATACCAGAGTCGTGGCTCAAAAGCACTACATCAGACCTGCAAATCGCCCTACCAGATTACAAACACTTTAGGGCTGACAGGGCCACTGAGGGGGGAGGTGGCGTGGTCATCTACACCAAGGACAAATATAGCATTACAGAAATCAGCTGTCTATCCAAGCCAAAAGAATTTGAGCTTGTGACACTGAAAATTCATCTGCCCTACACAGAAGCCCTTACTATTTTTGGCTGCTACAGGCCCCCTGCTGGTGGAACAGATATCCTCACTGCCTTGAGGTCAATTGTCACCTCCTCCAACAATGAAACCCATCATCTTTGGGGACCTCAACATGGATAGATTCACCTCAAAATCAAATGATTTCAAATGCAGCAAGTAACACTTACATCAAACTCATACGAGCTACTAAGTCTAACCACTACATCACTACCCTTGAACAGGCCAATGGGAATTCTGCCAAAATTTGGCTAACTATAAAATTGGATTTACCACTGCCGGAGTGGCATTTAACTCCTCCCCGTACACCGGTCTTGTCAATCCTACTCCGGTCAGTATATCTCCCCAGGCTCTACCTCCACCTCAGTCTTTCCAGCTACAGTCTGTCTCCTTCAAATAAGTAGAAGACCTCCTCATCAAACTAGACACCAAGAAGGGTGGGGATAAAGATGGGCTAGAACCATATTTTCTCAAACTAGGCCTTTTCCACCTAAATGCCCCAATGCTTCACATTTTTAACCTCTTCATCAGCACTGTACCTTTCTGCTGGAAATCTGCACATATCCTTCCTTTATTCAAATCCGGCGACCCATGGGACTTAAATAATTATAGGCCCATCTCTATCTTGCCCGTCCGGTCCAAAATCCTAGAAAAATTGATTTACAACCAAATAAAACACCACATTGAAAGTTACTCTCTTCTTAACCCTGCCCAATCGGGATTTAGGCCCAACCACAGTACCATCTCTGCCCCTGTTAAAGTCACTAACAACTGGGCTACAGCCCTCGATTCCAAAAAGGTCAGAGGTGCTATGTTCCTAGACCTCAGCAAGGCGTTCAATACTGTTGATCACAACCTTGTTATCCATAGCCTGCTCAACCTAGGAGCCACTGTTCCTACAGCCCAGTGGTTTACCAGCTACCTCTCATGCAGGGTCCAGAGAATAAAGGCTGATGGTCTGTTCTCTGCCTCCACCCCCATCACCGGGGGGTGTCCCCCAAGTGTCCATTTTAGGCCCTATCCTTTTTTCTCTATATATCAACAACCTCGACTCCAACATCACGAACTCCAAGCTGTACTTCTTTGCAGATGATACAGTTCTGTACACTTCCAAACCAACCCTGTGTGAAGTCAGAGACTACTCCAGGCTGACTTTTCACAGCTCAAACTGAATCTCTAACTTGAAGCTTCTCCTAAATGCCAAAAAAACAAAGGCTATGTTCATCACCCTCAACAATATCCCCCCCCGCCTTGTCCTTAAATCCACCGAATGGCTCCATCACTACCACCCTAGGGTAACCTATAGAGGTGGTGTCTAAATTCAAATACCTAGGCTTATGACTTGATAGCAAGTGCTCCTTTAACACAAACATTGGCAATCTTACCAGCAAGCTCAAAGCCAGACTAGGCTTCTTCTTTAGAAATAGGTCTCTCTTCTCGACCGAGATTAGAACAAGGCTTGTCCAGGCCACATTTCTGCCTCTTCTCGATTATGGTGACATAATCTATAATTCCACCTCATCTACCAACCTGCACAAGTTGGACGTCCTCTATCATCGTGCCCTATGGTTCATCACCAAATCCCCCTTCTGAACTCACCACTGTGACCTATATGCAGTCATTGGATGGACATCCCTATCTACTAGATGCCTATTACACTCTGGACCCTCAAAATCCTGCTGAACAAGCTACCGGGATATTTATCCCCCATGTCCAGATCTCCCGCTGCACTTATTCCCTCAGGAAGTCAGACTTCATTCTTCTAGATGTCCCTAGGATTCGGACCTCCCTTGGCAAGCGTGCCATCTCCCATACCCTGCCTGCTGCTTGGAATAGCTTGCAGTCTGTCCTTAAGCTACCCAGCTTCATCTCTATTAGCTTCTTCAAAGCCTTAACCGCTAGAAAAATGAAAGGCATCTGCAGCTGCCGGTAGTCCTAGCCCTGTCCCACATATTTTCTCACCTTGGCCTCTTCCTATCCTCCCCCCTCTCCTGTCTCCTCCTTTCCCTCCCATCCTACCCCTTTGTCGCCTGCTTTTCCCTCCCCTTTCCCCACACCCCCTGCCACCCTCCTCCCTCTGACTCTGCTCTCCCCCATCCACTTCCACTCCCCATCTTCTCCAGCACTCCACGCCTATCCTTCCGACTTTTCCCCTCTATTCTCCTGGCACCTCTCCCCCATTCTTCTGTCCCCCGGCCTCCTTATTATCCCTCACTCTCCCCCTTTTCTCCTTCTACCATTCTATCATTCTCCCAGTCCCTTGCCTACTCTTCTCGCTTATTAGTTCCTTGTGCCAAATTCATTACACCTGCACTTCTATTGGTCTGCAATGTACCAGAGGTTTTCACCCTGCAAATATCGATCTGCCATGTAAACAATGTATATTTTTACCCAGTGCAAATCTTATGAATCACGACTGTATGTACTATGCCTTGTGCATGTACCATGCCTTGTCGTTTCTATGTATATGTTTTTTGATACATGCTCTCAGGATCTCTTTGTGAATGAGCCTGTTCAATGGAGTTTTCCTGCAATAAACTTGAATTGAATATAACGCTTTAGTGTGTGTTGTGAGGCATGAGGCTGATGCCACAGGACAAGTCTCTTTAACCCTCCAAGGTGTACGTATATGATAATAATAATAATAATAATAACTATTTTAAAGTGCTTTTCAAAATATCAAAGCGCTTTACATGTCAAAAAGCACAATATAAAATATCACATAAAACATATAAATACAATAAATACATAACAACGTCACATATTAAAAACCTACAATAAAACCATCCATACTATCCAAAACATATTATTAATACTCAAATATCAATTAATCATCCAGGAAGGCGCTCTGCCACAGATGAGTTTTCAAATTTTTCTTAAATACCTCCAAGGAGGTGCACTCATAACTGGCGGGGTGAGAATTCCAAAGAGTGGGAGCTGCATAAGAAATGCAGAGTACCATCATATGCCCTGTAGTGGATTTGCTATAAAAAATGGCAAAACTGTTTTGAGTGTGTGTGTGGGGCCCAGAAAGAAGTGCAGGTAAGTGGTCGCTAAAGTAGAATGCACAATCATGTGGTGTGTTTCATTTCATCCGGTCAGGAAACAAGATTCTTTTAATGATTTTTCTTACCCATTTTACAAATAGATATCTACATATATATATATATATATATATATATATATATATAGATAGATATACAGATACATAGATATAGATATAGATAGAGAGAATAATGCAGAGGTAGGTGTATTACGAGCATTTAATACACATCCAGTGTGTGATGCTACATAAACCCTGAAAGCGAAGCTGAAAGGGCTTATCCAGCATCACACATTGAGGGTGTTTATGAAATGGGCAGGGAAAATCGTGCCTTCTGATTCGTTGTCACCTGCACATTAGATCCATCTAATGCACAGGTAAAAACAAGTACACCGAAGCAGGTCTCTACATCAGAAATCAATGTGCCAAATGGAACCTTCGCGTTTTCAAACACCATCATTTTTTTTTCCTCTCACTAATGCTGAATGTCTCCCGAGTCCCTGCTGCTGTAGTGATCAGCATGGTTCTCTCCGTCAGCTTTGCTCACAGTTTCAGGCGCAAGTCTTTTAAGTTAATGTAAAACAAAGTCTTCCCCACTAACTGACATTCTGGCAACCCCCCATTCACTACCCCACTCGCTCATCAACCCCGCAACCCACTCACCTACCCACCGACTCACTCAATCGGCTCAAGTTACAAAGACAGTTCTGTCATCTGTCACCTGGTTTTAGGGTATGCACTTCAGTTCTCACAATCCTGCTCCAAAACGTAAAAGGGATCACCACAGCAGCCGGCTGTGTCCAACTCCAGCAACGTATTTACAATAGGAAAAGAGTGGGGGGAACCGGCCTGGCTAAACATGTGCCTCTCAACACACTCACTACTACTTACTGTCACTCTCCCCATATCTGACTGCCACTCGTTCACTCCCTAGCAAACTTCATTTTCTCTGTCAGCCTTCCGCATACAAAAAAGCCATTTTAAAGTCAAAATGGTACTTCAAATTTCCTGTTTTTTTTTTTTTTTTAATCACTCCGTAATACCAGAGCTCCCGACTGAATGAGCACTTGCTTGCTCACTTACAACATGCTCTGCAAAAACTAACCATAGCTGAAACACCAGGAGCCCTCCCAATTTAAGTTCAAAACAATATATTAAAAAAAATAAAAAACAAGCTACTTTCTGTGTGATTGTGAGGCATCTCTCTATATAGCAATGCTCGCTCGGGCTTGCACCTACACTTCTGAAGCTGCTGACTCACTCATTCGCCTTCCTCTTCAGTCGGCATACAAAAACCTAAGTAAACTAAACTTAAACCCCACAAGTTACTGATTTTTCAACAAAACCTTGCTAATTCTACACCATTGCAACTCTATTCTATAAACATCGCCTGGTCATGCTCTAGTGAAAGAAGAAAGGGAAAGTCATTATACTTCAGTCTAAAAATGACAGGATCAACCAGATACATTTGTTGTATGACTTTTTACTTATAAAAAAACCATGCAGGATCAACCAGATAGTGGTAATTTTTTGTAGTGTGGGACACCTATATAAATTTACTTTCTAACAGTTGCGGCAGCCTATGTACTAGGTGTCTGTATGTGGCAGCCAGTGTGTAATCTTCCTGGTGAAGTGAAGATTCTGAGGGATGGAAAGTAGTTCAGGCCTTCTCTCAAATATCGGGTTATAAGATAAATTCCACAAAGACAGAGGTCCTAGCTTTTCATTTCTCCCCCTCTTCAACACTCAAATCTTCTCTACCATTTCACTGGCAGGGGACAAAAATGAAATACCTAAGAATACATCTACCTCAAAATATAGACCATATTGTCCTTATAAACTATGAACCCCTTACACAGAAAACTGAAGATCTAACACGAATGGTCCCAGCTGCCCCATCCCTTTTATCCACAACTGAGCTTGTCTGAATGAATATATTTCTAAGATTGCTATATTTATTTCAAACTATCCCTGTCTTCCCTTCCCTATTATATTTCACCTCATGGAACAGGACTTTGGCTCGCTTTGTTTGGGTGGGCAAGAAGCCTTGTATCCGCTGGTCCATTCTCCAACTACCTAAAGATAAGGGGTGGGGACTAGGGCTGCCTAATCTTTATAAATATGCACAAGCAGCTTTACTGGCAAGACTGTTAAATTGACTTACTCCAACCTACAATCTGCCCTGGAAATCGCTAGAGATCACCCTTAATCAAATTCAAGATATAAGGGGCACCCTCTTTGCCCTAGGTGAACCCCCTCTCTCAGTTGGCCACTTATCTGGGGGCACAAAGTAGCCTCCAGGTCTGGAATAAGCTCAGAACATCCTCGGAGCTTACCATGACTCCTATTTTTTTCGGTTACTCCAGGCAGAGGCTACGTTTTTTACAGTTCCGATGGATGAACCCTTTAGAAGTTGGCACAATAGGAGCTTGTCCTTTATTTTCCAGGTGCCTGACATGCAAGGAACGCTGCCATTTCCTATTATAAAGGACTCCATTGTGCTACCGCAGAGGGCCACCTTAAATATATACATGAGTACAATCTTTTCTCTCAAAGGCCATCAGCAAGACCATCTTCCATTCCCTCTCCCACAATTGGTAAATATATTTATGTCGTCCATACAAGGGGTGGCTCTGCCCCATACTATTGGGGTGCTATACAAAGGGTTACAAGAGGCCACTAGGGACTCTACCTTGGGAGTACTGGCAGCTTGGAATAGGGAACTCTTGACACCGGTTTCTGGAGAACACTGGTTTAAGTATGTTAAGCTGTCTCAAGGTGTCTCTCTTGCACCCTACTGGCGAGAATTCGCCTGGAAGACAAGAATCAGGTTCTTTAATATCCCTGCCAAATTGGAAAACTTTATAGATGGACCTATAGGAAGCTGCTGGAAACTATGCAGTGAAACAAAGGCAGGGCATGTGCACATTTTTTGGTCATGCCCAGTGCTATGGCAATTTTGGAGGGAGGTGGCGCAATCCCTGATGGAACTAGTGGGGGAGGAGGCAGTCCTCACTCCATAACTGATACGTCTCAGTACCCACAGAGGGTCTTCGTATTGCAAAGGGCTCCCTCCTGATCACATATATATTGATGGCCAAGAAAGCGATTACCAGATTATGGAGGCACAGCCACCCACCCACTAAGCAAGACTGGTTTAAAATCATGATGGAGGTAAATAGTCTGGAAAGGCTTATAGCATGACATATGAATAGGGTAGATAAATTTAAAATTCAGTGGCGTGAATGGGTTATGTATATGCCTGTTTGAGACCCCTACTTTGCCTCATAATAGCTGGGAAAGGGAATAATGGGGGAGCAGAGGGGAGGGGGATCTGGGGAGAAATGGGGAGAATTCTTATTTTTGTAATTATCGATGTTTCTTACAAAAAGGCTGTTTTTATATTGTATGCTCTCTCTGCTTATGTTATTGTACCATAACCACTGCATTCATCTCGAGCATCAACTGTACTTCGAAGGTGATCTATCATATGTATTATATCCCATCAACTTTTATTGTATTCAGAATTCAATAAAAACACAATTTAAAAAAAGAAAGTAGTTCAGGCCTGCGGTAGTAGCGGGAGGCATGAAATCGTTGTGGGATAATGCACGGTTATGTGGTGTGTTTTATCCAATCAGGTATCCTGATTTTCTATATAGTATTTTATACAACAGGTGTGCGTCCAGGTTACCCAAGATAAAACTACTATCTTATGACCAACTTGAAAAACAACAGTACTACTATCTCACACGTGAGAGACAGTACTACTATCTTGCAAAGCTGAATATGTCACAATGGAATACTGAACCGATCAGAGAGCAGCTTTAACAATGCTGATGACGTTACAGTAGCCATGTATAGCACTGAGACCAGCAGATGTGAGATGCTTTGAAGACTTGGCTGCTTTTTAGTTTGCATCTATATTGATTTGTTTCTCTGATACTGAGCCACTGATCACAGGGGCACAGTTTATATTCTGTACTGTTCTTTCTTTTGCAAGTGTTTATCATTTCTATCACAAAACCACATAAACACCTCTTGTAAAAATCAAATATGACAAGGGTAAGGGTCTGATAGCAGAAATAGCTTAATCCACTATACTTAACCTTTTCTGACCTCTCACATGGCTATGTGTAGCTCATGAAGGTATTCTACTATCTCACGCTCCCCATGCCATATCAAACATTGAATTTGTCGGCAGATAAGCACCACTTGGCCCACCTAGTCTGCCCTTCTTTTCCCTGCCTGTTCTGTCACTGCAAACCCTTACCTGGTCTTCAGCCACCTCCCTCACCCGAGCCTTAATACCAGTTTGTCTTTATATCCATCCCACGTAAGCCTGAATCCCACCACTGTTTTCACCCTCCCACCCCCGCTGAAAGATTGTGTCAGGCATCCACCACCTTCTCTGTGTAGAAACACTTCTTCACATCCCTCCTAAACGTCCCCTATCCAGTTTCACTGCATGCCCCTAGTTCTTGCACAACTGCTTTTCTAAAAAGGCTCCTTTCCTATACCTTATTCCACCTGTGAGGTATTTAAAGGTCTCCATCATGTCACCCCCGGTGTATGTGTTTAGATTCCACAGTCTCTCCTCACAGGACATTTGGTGAAGCTCTAGCGCTATTTTTACTGCCCTTCTTCGGATGGCCTCCACCCAGTCTATGTCCTTTCTCAGGTGTCTAAGTTGTGGTCTACAGAACGGACACAGTACTCAAAGTGTGATCGCACCAATGACCGGAATAGTGGCAACACCACCTCCCTCCTCCTGCTGGCGATACCCCTCCCAATGTACCCCAGCATCCCACTCGCTTTCCCTAGTGCTCTGTCGCATTGCCTTGCCACATTAAGGTCATCTGTTATGATTACCCCTAGGACCCTTTCCTGTTTAGTGACTGTCAATACCTAAAGAGCAAAAAACTTCATTAATGCACCAGTTAGGATTCAAGTTAACACCGCAGAAGAAGGGAAATGTGGTGTTAGGGTTTCCAATCCTAATGCCCCATAGTAGCAAAAAGATAAGAACAAGCAACCAACCACAGACTGCCATCATATGGTAAGACAAACAACATACAACTGTTTCTAGATAATACACATGCAACAGCACTGATATGCTACCTTTGTGGATTTGTACCTGTGGCATGCACACTGTAAAGCATACACACACTCTTCTAGCTACAAACAGAAATCCACAAACCTCGACTATTTGGAACTCAAACTACGAGCCTCTCACCCAACAAATTACCGATGATCTTTCGAAACTGTCCCACCTGCGGCTGGGACTCTTTAACCACCTGGGAGTAATGCAACAAAATAAACTCCCCAGAGTACTTTATTATTTGCAAATGCTCCCAATCTTCCGCACCAGTCATATTTTAATGTTGGAGCAAAACCATCTCACATTTCATATGGCAAGGCTCCCCCCTCCCTCCCTTCCCGAATAAGAGACATGCTGCTTTTCCTTCCAAAACACAAGGGGAAGCGTCAATCTGCCAAATCTGAAATGGTATGCGCAGGTGGCATTTATTAGGACACTATTCATTTGGATAGCTCCAATGCCACAATCTCACTGGAAGCGCATCAAATTTACAAGAAATCATGTCTTTAACTTAGACTACTATCTCTTTGACGACCCCATTGGATTCTTCCCTTTCTATAAATTTACCCCCATACAGCAGAAGTTTTACGGCAATGGTCTAATGCTCTAATGCTCATATGTGTTATTTAACTCCTTTGCAAACTTTTCATGTTCGAGCCTGGCGTACAACACACATCATCTAACAAATAGAATAGATCAAGCTACACATCTGTGGAGACATACAGGACTAAAACATTGCTACCAGTTCCTGGATAGCAGTGGAGCATTACCCTTTGCAACCTGCAGTGTTCCTACCAAGTCCCCAGTCAGGATCACTTCAGGTATCTGCAGATTAGGTTCTACATTCTAGCTCAAGGTGAACTGGCATCCCATCTCCTTATAGAACTGTCCCTTTTCCTACAACTTCTGCTAACGTACATGAAGGGAGATACTATGACCCACCTAATCGGACAGTTAAACAAGGCCAGCCAAGATCAACATTTTGACTCCACACAGACAATATTAAATCAGTGGAACTTGGAATGCGGAGAACAGCTCTCTCAAGAATTGTGACTTAAACATGCAGACCCATCGTATCATCTCACCACTGCGACCAGTTGGCATGAATTCTCATGGAAGTGTCTTTACTGGTATTTTCATATCTCGGACATTGTGGCCAAATATGCGGGAAGAGGTTGTGCAGAATGTTGGAGAGGATGCAGCGTACAACCAGCACATCATACTCACATATTTTGGCAATGTCCAAAAATCCAACTATTTTGGCAGTACGCTGCACAGGAAATAGAGACCATTTTTGACAACCCAGGCTTGAAAACCCTCTCTCTGTTACTGTTGGCAATTTCTCCACTGCATAATAGGTCAAATAATCCGATACTTAAGCTTGTTCCGATATTGATTTTAGAGGCAATGAAAATGATCACCCGAAGATGGCTTTCCCATAACTTACCCACAGTCGAGGGTTGGAGAGCCTCAGTATTCAAGATAACATGCGCTGGAAAGGCTGACATACTCTACTACACTTTGAGGCAATCTGGCAGCGACGGGTTCTGCATCAACTGAACACACGACTGGACATTGCTCCTTAGGGGCCCTTCTTGCCTGCTCTGCTCTATACGGTTAGTATATTCGGTCTTAATCGTTTTTTCTTTTTTTACTCTCTCCCACTCAGAGTCTTGCTCCCCTATACCTCTTTAGAGGATACAGATGCCACTTTTTCAGACCCGTTATTATGTTAGATACAATGCAATGGCCTTGTTCACCTGACTGGTACTGGGATACTATCTCTCAATCTAAGGGAAATGGCTATGAAAAGAACTGCAGTACAGAGGTGTCTAATATCCCTACAATATCAATAGCAGCAGCACTGGAAAATAACCACTAGAAAATCTTCCTCCAGATTAATGATCAGCTACCTTCATACTTCCCATAAAGGGCAAATAAAATCATCTGGAGGAGTGGGAATTACAGTGTACTGAAATAGGACAGTAGAACAAGTTACAGACACTTTCTCTGACTTTGTAATCTTTCATTATGGACTTGACAATTATAAATGGCTTTCTTTTTATATTGGAGCCACATGAAATGCTGTACATTTCTAGTATAAGTTGTGTTTATATATCCTTCTTTTGACTATCTTTAACAAAAACGTTCAATAAAATCTAATTTAAAAAATTGAAATTCACAATACTCAAACCACAATGCTACTTCTGTCTGAAGAAGCTCAGGCCCTGTAAAGAACAGTTATGTAAGAATATACCATAACAGTAGGTCTTCAAGAGAATCTCTCAGCAGGTCACACCTTTGGAACTTATACCATGTCAGCACTAGGACCACACAGAAACTCTGCAAGCTGGGGCTGCCCACAACGACATCATGTGTCCAGCGTCCATATAAGGCATGGGTGGCTCCCTAGCTCCCCAGTTCCCCACTGTAGATCACATCCCCACTGCATTCCAACATTGTGTATCCCAGCCATATTCTGAAATTGCGCACCCCTGCCACATTCCAAAATTGTGCATCCCCCACCAAATTCCAAAACTGCACATCCCTGCCACATTCCAAAGTTGTGTTTCAATGCCATATTCCAAAAGCGTAACTGCCACATTCCCAAATTATGCATCACTGCCACATTCTGAAATTGTGCATCACCTCCAGATTCTAAAATTGTGCATCACCTCCAGATTCTAAAATTGTGCATCACCTCCACATTGCGAAATTGTGCATCACCCCCACATTCCTAAACTGTGCATCACCACCACATTCCTAAACTGTGCGTCACCACCGCATTCCTAAACTGTCGTCTCACCCGCATTCCTAAACTTCGTCCTGCCACATTTCAAAACTGCGTCACTGCCACATTTCAACTGTACATCATGGCCACATTCCAAAATTGTGCTGTCATGGCCATTCCAAAATCAAAGGCCACGGCCACATTCCACAAATGTGCGCCACCGACATATTCCGAAAAATTATTACATAATTGCTACATTCCAAAATTGTGCATCACTGCCACATTCTGAAATTGTGTGTCACCGCCTCATTCCGAAATTGTGCGTCACCAGCACATTCTAAAATTCTATCTTCCTGCCACATTCCAAAATTGTGTGTAAAGATCCACGTTCCAAAACTGCCTGTCATTGTCACATTCTGAAAAAGTGCATCCCCAACCATGTTCCAAACTGTACGTCCCCACCACATTCTGAAAATGTGCATCCCCAGCCATGTTCCAAACTGTACGTCCCCACCACATTCTGAAAATGAGTGCCACTGCCACATTCTGATATTGCATATCCAAGTCACATTCTAAAATTACACATCCTTTCCTCATTCAGAAATTGCATACGACTACCACATTCTGAGATTCTGTGTCCACGCCACATTGTGAAGTTGCATGTTGTCGTCACAATCTGAAATCAAGCATCCCAACTACATTTTGAAGTTGTGCATCACCACCACCACATGCCAAATTTATGCATCCCTGACACATTACGAAATTATATATCTCTGCCACCTTCCACACAACTATGTGCCCCCACATTTCAGAACTGTGCATCTCTGCCACATTCTAAAAAAATATATGACACCACCACTTTATGAATTTCAGCGTCCCTGCCACATTCCAAAATTATGTGTCTCAGCTACTTTCTGAGATTGTGTCATTGCTGCATTCCACAGTTGCAACCTGGTGACATTTTAAAATCTCACACCTGCACTGTTCTAAACACTGCACACAACTTTGTCGTTCTAAAACCATGTCTGCTGCTACAGTTTTAGCATGAGGCTGACTGGGGAAATGCTGATCCAAATTCTGAATTTATTGATGCCAGAAATTTTGACCGAACTCCCTCTTTAATACAGTATCATTACGAAGGGTGAGCATGGGGTGCCTGGAGACTGGCTAGACAATTAAGAGCCTGTACAAAGCAGGCTTGTGTCATGCGGCTGCGAGACCCAATGATAAGATCTATTATCTGGGACCACCGGGGACACCACAGGATACTATAGTGCCTTAAAACACTCCCGGGCCCCCCAACCTCCATACGTACCCAAGTCAGTTAAATCTCCCGCAGTTAACACAGGACCAGCAAAATAAACTTCTTTTACCGATTCCGGATGAAGAGGTGGTAGGGGCCATCAAGAGGGTAAAATCAGGGAAATGCCCAGGCCAGGGCAGCTATCCAGACAAATTTTAAAGAAATTTCATGAGACTCTCACCTGACTCTTAATTCAGACATTTAACCATATGTGTGAAGTTGGAGCTCTTCTCTCTTCTTGTCCCCCTCCACGAGATAATACAACTGTTTCAATCACCCTATCAAGCACTTGTTAGGGTACACAAAGCACCATCAGACCTCTGGACTAAAGCACTCATCAGAGGTGCCCGGTGTCACACCTGCTTTTCGTGTTCTACACAGAGCCCTTGCCTACGGTGATAAGACAAGAATGAGAGATAAAGGGAATCCCCCTGGGAGGCAGAGACTTCTGGATTGCCCTCTTTATGGATGATATCCTCCTTCCCCTGTCCTCCCCAGAAGTCTCAATCCCAGCAGTCTGGCAGCTCCTACAGGAATGCGGTGACCTGTTGGGTTTTAGATTAAATGTGTTAAAAACACAAGTTATCACACACAATTATACACCTTTCATGGAGCTAAAACATCAACTCCACACTAGATGGAACAGGGGAGCCATGAAATATCTTGGTATTTTCCTTACAAAAACTTTGAACACCTAGAACTATTGAATTCGAGACAGAGATAATGAGGAGGGGGGGACCCTTACCTATCGGCAGGTCTGGGGAGAGGGGGAGGCATCACTGGCAGGTGGAGGGAGGGCTAAGCAGGGAGAAGAGGTACCAGAAGTGGAAATCACAGCAGAGAGAGAGAGTGAGGGAAGCCCTCAGCTCCCTTAAGACGGAGAAAGCACCGGGGCTGGATAAAGTACATCCTACAGTGCTGAAGGAACTTGCAGATGTCCTGGCGAAACCCCTGGCAGAGCTTTTCACCATCTCTCTCTGAGGACAGGGTGGGTGCCCCAAGACTGGAAGGTGGCGCATGTAGTGCCTATCCACAAGGGGGGATCAAGGGAGGTGGCAGGGAACTACAGGCCTGTCAGCCTGACATCGGTGGTGGGCAAGGTGATGGAGGGCATTGTCAAGGAGAGGCTGGGGAACCTGGATAAGTCAGGGTGCCTGGACGATAGACAGCATGGATTCATCCCGGGGAAATCGTGTCAGACAAACCTGGTGGAGTTCTATGACTGGGTGACAAGTGCCTTGGACCTGGGTAGACCAGTGGATGTCCTCTTTCTAGACTTCAGCAAGGCTTTGACCTGTTCCTCACGGGCCTGCTGGATAAGCTAGAGAAATGGGGTGGGAAACCAGATGATCAGATGGATAGGCAATTGGCTCCAGGATCGGACCCAGAGGGTCAGAGTTGGTGGATAGTCTCATCCCCAAGGAGGGTCATTAGTGGGGTCCCACAGGGATCAGTCCTTGGCCCCTTCTGTTCAACGCCACGTATCTGACATAAGGACAGGAATCAGGAGGAGATGAGTCTCTTGCAGATGACTCAAAACTGGGGGCAGTGGTGGATGGGGAGGAGGGGAGGTGGCCCTGCAGGGGACCTGGAGGCTCTGGAAAGATGGTCTAGAAAGTGGAAGCTGAGGTTCAATGCAGGGTAATGCAAGGTACTCCACCTGGGGGCCAGAAACCCAGGCCAAGTGTACACCCTGGGGGGGAAATACTACAAGTCTCAATGGCTGAGAGGGACCTGGGGGTGGTGGTGGATGTCAAGATGAACAACTCTGAGACTTGTAGGAGGGCAGCAGCCAAGGCCAACAGGATGCTGGGATGCATCGCTAGGGGGATCACCTCCAGAAGGAGGGAAGTGATACTCCCTCTGTATAACTGCTTGGTGAGGCCGCACCTGGAGCACTGCATGCAGTTCTGGAGGCCACACTTAAAGAGGGACATTAACCTCCTGGAGAGGGTCCAGAGGAGGGCAACCAAAATGATTTGGGGCTTGGGGGACAGGACCTATGAAGAGAGGCTCCAAGAGCAAAATATGTACACATTGGAAGAGAGAAGGGACCGGGGGGACATGATAGAGGTCTTCAGGTACATGAAGAGGGTCAATAGGGGAGGAACAGTCAGGGTGCTTCGAAGGAAGGAGGAAGGGGCCACTAGAGGGCATGGGTGGAAGCTGGAGGGGGGAAGATTCAGGGGAGAAAGGAGGAGGTACTACTTCACTGAGAGGGTGGTGGAGCCATGGAATGCACTACCTAGGGGGCTGGTGGAGGCAGAGACAGTGGAGGGGTTCAAGAGGGGGTGGGACAGGTACAGGGGAAGGGTTCTGGAAGCAAAATCCA
This sequence comes from Neoceratodus forsteri, assembly GCA_016271365.2. Lineage (NCBI taxonomy): Eukaryota > Metazoa > Chordata > Ceratodontiformes > Ceratodontidae > Neoceratodus > Neoceratodus forsteri. Next base: position 1,705,047,830 of record CM057455.1, read on the forward strand.
ATGCAGCAAGAATATCCGGAACTGGGAAGGGAGAAGCCAGAGAAGGCGAGAGGGACAGCAAGGTCAGCACCCAGGGTGGGGGCTGACCAAACGAGCAGACACGAAAGACCGTTAGGCCTATTCTGCTGGCATTTTAGTATGTTAGTATGAATTATTAACCCCTCAGCCAATAAAAAAAGCAGATGATCTAGGGTTTGGTCCCAACTAGTGTTATCTTTACTGAATAAAGTGGAAGCAATCAAACAGAGCATTCAACCTAGAATATTATATCTGCTCCAGACCCTGCCTTTAGCCCACGCTGAACAATATTTCCAACACTGGAATAAAATGATATCCCACTTCTTATGAGGCAGTAGTAAAGCAAGATTAAAATATTCAACACTACAACCCCTAAAGAAAAAGAAGGGTTAAACTTCTCTAATCTGTCCCTTTACTGTGTCACAGCTCAGTTAAGAATAATATGCAACTGGGTCTCACCTCACCTCAATAGAAACTATACAGTACTGGAAATTAATAGAGTTCACGGATAATGATTTATACAAGCTATACAAATACTTATTGGCAATGTGGGCTTTCTCAAAGCACACAGCTGTCACAATCCTCAACTGAAGTAGGCCCAGTGGTGCGGAGGTGAGGCGCTGGGCTCCACACCTCGCTCACGCCCAAAGACAAGTTCGGGAGGCCGAGCTTGGGAGTCGGGCAGGGAGTGTAGATGGATCGTGAGATACCCAGAGGGCTTCTCTCTCAAAGTGGGAGGGCATGGGGTTATACGTGCACTCTGGCGACCCCTGGTGGAGACCGAGGGCACTCACGGGCTGCCGGAACGACATGTGTGAGCGGCTAATGCAGGCAGGGTTGTCGCAGCCACAGCGCCGACATGCACCATGCTGGGGAGTCTCTGCCCAAGAAATACCCTCAATCCCTGGATAGGCGATGCCCCTGCCAGTGCCACTGCCACACTCCCAATGCTGGTTCCCCGCCACTGCTCCCGCAGTCTCTCCAGGTTGATCTGCCCGACCCGGGGAACCGCAACGAACTTGAAGATGGTTGGGGAACACAGCGGGAGGTAGACCAAGCTGGTGAGTGCAGGGGGCCTGAGAGAGTTCCAGGTTGAGGGCTACAAACATAATTGGGGGAAAAAAAAAAAACAATCCTCAACTGGAGACACAGCTGTAGAAAATTATTTTACACAACCTCCGTCTGGCTATGTACAGGCTTTGGCCTATGACAAAGACTTCCCCATAAGGGAATACATACTATGCTGTGAAACTGGGGACATCAGGGCCTCCACTATGTGCATCTGTGCATCAGTTATATGACACACAGGGACTTGGAACAAACCCAGTGTTTCAAATGTTACAACAGGAGGTTCAACTCTCTAGGACCGCCCACTTACGGTACTTCCAAATATGATCCTATTTCTTAGCGCATGGAGATAACTTTCAACCCCATACAATGCAAGCCAGTGACCTACACAAAGTACTTGCAGATCACCAGAAAGAGGTCCAATGACAGCATTTAATAGGGGTGATATATGGATTGATAGTAGGGCTCCCAGACATTGGTAAAGCCCTACTTGCAGACAGAATGAGGAACTGCGGATAGAACATACACCAGAAATCTGGCATAAACATGCTATTCCAAACTATCTCAATATGTCCTCTACATATTGGGGAGACCCCAAATGGAAGAGCAGAATGCAATACTTCATCACCCCTGCAGTCAGATGACATTTTATGGGTCCACAGTAGGGGCACTCTTGGAGAGGCTGTAGATAACACAAGGCACATTACAGTCACATTTCTTGGTCATGCCCTCAGCTACTGGTATACTGGAAGGAAACTTTATTTATTTACTTATTTCGTCATTCGGACATAACCTTTGAGCAAAATGCTCTTTTTCAAAGGTTCCACGTCTTAACTAGAGGACAACAAAGAAATGTAGTTACAGAGTATGGGTGCACAAGTACAGAGACAAAAAATACAATAAATAACAGCAATTGGTCTATTCACAATTGTCGGCTATCTCATACAGAGGTACAGCATACTGCAGTTAGTACAGCCCAAGGTACATGGTGAGTGCTGTGTGTTTAAGAAACTAATTTAGCAGGAGGTAAAGCAGCCAGGGAAGGCATTGTCATTATTTCATATAAAGTCACAGGGGAGAGACTTGACATAGGCTTTCATACCCTGTATGTTAAGGTAGCCAAGAGGAGGCTTTGTCGTTAATTCTAGTCGAGGGTGGTGGGAGGGGGGTGTAATTTTCTGTGCAGGACTGACCTAGTAGGAACATACTAGACAGCAATGTGAGGGAGGACCATACACAGAATAAGCTGGGGGAAGACAGGTGCTTTGAGACAATCACATTTGTGCAGGATCAATGGCAGGGGAGGGACTTAAAACAGAGTGCTGAGTTAAGGACAGTAGATAGAAGGCTCGTCGACAGGCTGTGGCTATGGAAGGCTCAAGTTCGAGGGCTGGGAAGTAAGTGTTTAAACTCAGGGTTACTGGGCAGCAGGGTAATGAATCAGAGAATGCAGCCCAGGAGCAGGCTGACTCCAAGCTACCAGGTGACAGTGCTACAGGTTACCTGCAGCTACCTCAACCTCGGCCAGGTGATGTCTTAGTTCTGCCTTGAAGATGGGGAGGCTGTTAATGAGTAAAAGGCATGCTGGGATCTAATTTAACCAAGAAGGAGCCCCGTATGCAAAGGACTGTTGGCCAAGTGCCGTTTTTCTGAAGAGGATGGCAAGTGGGCAGCGAGTCTGCCCTCTAGTGCGGGACCTGGATCTACCTCGCTGGAGCAGTTCTTTGATGGCCAATGGAGAGCTTTCATACCAAGCAGGCACGTTTGGTATTTGATTCTGCTGGCAAGACTGAGCCAGTTAGTGCTCTCGTAGAGGGAGCAGGTGTGTACGACATTATCAGCCCCTACAGCCAGAATAAAAAATTACTCACCTTAGTAATGTTGTTTCTTCTAATGGAGTCTTGCTGTATTCTGACATATGCAGTGATCACCAACCTTTGAACTGCCCCGGAGAACAAAGAGTTAACTTTCCATGCAGGGCATGGAATGCTGAGCTCGAGTTCAGCTGAAGCCTCTGTCTGCTGTTGTTTAAACTCCAACAGTCAGATCTTTACGAGCTATACTCACTAGGAGTTCTGTGTGGAAACTGTAAAACTCACACTAGCCAACTGGCAACTAAATTTGTTAAAAAAGGGATTTTTTGGTTTCAAAGCAAAGACTCAAGTCAGGAAACCCAAAAAAACAAAACACAGCACAACACACACCCCAAAATAAAGGAGGGTGAAAAAGGGACACCCCTAGGGTGCCAACACTGCTCCTGCCCACCCACATCCCAAAAACCAGGTTCTGAGAGGGGAGGCAGGGAGGAGGAGGTCAGAAGACAGCACGACTAGATTAGAAGAAACAACATTATTAAGGTGAGTAATTTTTTCTTCAAACAACATGAAGTCTTGCTGTATTCTGACATATGCAGACTACCAAGCAGTACCTCCAAGGAGGAGGGAAAGAAACTACTTTGGGAAAAGGCTCTGAAGTACTGCTGTGCCAAACCGAGCATCACTCCTAGCCTGGATATCCAGAGAGTAATGCTTGGTGAATGTATGGACTGTTTTCCAGGTGGCTACTTGACAGATTTCTAAGATAGGAATATCCCTGGCAGCCAGGGAAGCAGCTGTACCTCTAGTAGAGTGAGCCTTCAGGACTGAGGGTGGGGTTCTACCCAATTTCTCATAGCAGAATTGTATACAAGAGACAATCCACCTGGCAATAGATCTTTTAGTGGCAGGTGTGCCCTTACCGACCTCTCCATAAGTGAGGAACAACTGGAGGGACTCAAACCTGTGACCCTTGGTGCGCTCTATGTAGTAGCTAGGCCCTTTTTACGTCCAAGCTGTGCAACCTCCTCTCTCCAGAGGAGGAACGGTCAGTGAAGAAAACAGGGAGGGAGAGACTGATTAAGGTGGAAATCTGAAACCACCTTAGGCAAAAACTTCCTGTTAGTTCTTAGGACCACTTTATCTCTATGAAAAGAGATGAAATCAGGCTCCACTGACAGGGCTTGCAATTCACTGATGCGCCTGGCAGAGGTAATGGCTACCAAAAATACAGTTTTCCAAGTCAAGTACTTAAGCTCTGCAGAGGACAAAGGCTCAAAGGGGGTTGCATAAGCTGAGCAATGCAAACATTAAGGTCCCAAGCAGGAGCAGGGTCCCTAAATGGAGGATTGGTGTGCAGCAATCCCTTAAAGAATTTACAAAATACAGGATGGGCTGAAAGAGGAGAGGGCTTGCCTACTGACAAAAAGGCAGAAACAGCTGCCAGATGTACTTTAAGTGTAGCTGGTCTAAGTCCCAGGCCATTGAGATGAACCATATAGTCCAGGACTGTAGGCAACCTAGCAAATTCTGGAGAAATATGCTTATCAGAGCACCAAATAGTGAACCTTTTCCATTTGGAGTTGTAAGTCTTTCTGGTGGAAGGCTTTTGAGAAGCCTTAAGAATATCCAGAACACCTTGAGAGAGGTGCAGATCAGCAAACTCTAACTCTTCAAGAGCCAGGCCTTGAGATTGAGAGATTTGAGATTCAGATACCAAATCCTTCCCTGAGAGGATGTCAACAGATTGTAATTCCTGGGAAGAGACAGGGGAAGGTGGACTGCTAAGGACAGCAACAGTGGATACCAGGGCTGTCTGGCCCAGTCTGGAGCAATCAGAATCACTTTGCATGGTTGAGACCTGATCTTGACTAGCACCTTGAACAGGAGAGGGAAGGGGATAAAAGCATACAGGAACTTCCCTTCCCAATTCAGGACCACAGCATCCAGGGGGACTGAGCCCAAGACTGGGGGTCTGCAGCAAAAGAGAGGAAGTTGGTGATTATCTGAGGCTGTAAAAAGATCCATCTGTGGAGTGTCCCATCTGGAGAAAATCACTTTCAAAATTACGGGATCTAGGGACCACTCGTCGTGGCCCTGAGATATCCTTCTGAGAGCATCTGCTAGGACACTGTCCTTCCCTGGGAGGTGAACTGCTGTCAGAGAGGTTTGCAGGGAATAGGCCAGAGACCACAACTTCATTGCTTCTGTGCACAAGGCCGTAGACAGAGTGCCTCCTTGCTTGTTGATGTACCACATTGTGGTGGTATTGTCTGTTCTGATCTGGACCACCTTGTTCTGTACGGATTTGGAAAAAGCTTGCAGTGCCAGAAACACTGCTCTGAGTTCCAAGAGACTGATGTGAAGCAGAGATTCTTGAGGTGACCACAGCCCTTGGGTGGTAAGATCCCCCAAGTGGGCTCCCCAGCCCAAGAGGTAGGCGTCTGTGGTGAGGATTAGTGAATGAGATTGAGTGACAAAAGGAACTCCCTGTCTTAAATTGTCCTGATCCTGCCACCATTGCAAAGCCTGGATCAGGGTTCGAGTCACTGGGACTAGTTTGGTAAGGGAATCCTTTCTTTGGGACCAGAAGGCTCTTAAGTGGAACTGAATGTCCCTCATCTGAATCTTGCCCCTGGACCACTGCTGTAGAGGCTGCCATGTGGCCCAGGAGCTGCAAGAAGTGCCTTGCTGGTCGAGACACTTGAAGGGTGAAAGAAGAGGCCAGTTCTATAAGGGTCCTTGCCCTGTCCAGGGAAGGAAGACCTTTGCTCTTATTGTATCCAGTTCTGCCCCTATAAAGGTGAGGAGCTGTACTGGCTCAAGAACTGACTTTGGAAGGTTTAGGAGGAATCCTAAGGAAGTGAGCAGTTGCTGAGTTACCTGAAGATGTGACATGACTTGGTCTGGAGACTGACCCACTATGAGCCAGTCGTCCAAGCATGGAATGATGGAGATATTTTTTCTCCTTAGGAAAGCAACCACTACTGCCAGGCACTTTGTGAACACCCTTGGGGCTGATGTTAGGCCAAAGGGCATTGCTCTGAATTGATAGTGGCCTGAGGGCAACTCGAACCTGAGGTACTTTCTGTGGGAGCACCTGATGGGAATGTGAAAATAGGCATCTTTGAGGTCCAGGGAGGCTAGCCAGTCCCCTGGCCTTAGAGAGGGCAGAATTATTCCCAGAGTCACCATTTTGAATTTTGGCTTTAAAAGGTGCTTGTTTAGATATCTCAGATCCAGGATGGGCCGCCATTCTCCTGTCTTTTTGGGGGTTAGGAAGTACCTGGAGTACAATCCTTTGCCCCGTGTAGGGTAGAAGCCCTTTCTGTGGCTCTGAGAGCCAAGAGGGAAGAAACCTCTGCCTCTAGGGCAAGGGTCTCTGATGGATTTGCAGGTGGAAAGGAACTGGTTCTCATCTTGGGAAATTTTCTGAAGCTGAGAACCAGTCCCTGGCTTAGTACTTCTAGGACCCACTTGTCTGATGTTAAAGACTTCCAGTCCTGGACAAAGTAAGCCAGCCTGCCCCCTACAGGTACTGGAGAATTGGCCCGGGCAGACCCATCAGGGTGTCTGCTTGGCAGGGGCTTTAGGCTGAGGGGTGGAAGCAGGCCTGCTCATACCCAGTCTGCCTCTCCCTCTAAAGAACCTCCTCTGAGCAAAAGCAGAAGAGGAGGCCTGGGCTTGGTAAAAAGGCCCTTGAAAGGGCCTGCCCCTGCCCCTGGAATGCTGCCTCTGAGGAGTGGCTTGCCTTTCTTCGGCCTGAGCACTCCTGCAGGTGGTCCTGTACTCGTCCATCTTCTTCATGTAGTTCTCTGTCTGCTCTCCAAACAGAGAATTACCAATGACAGGAAAATCCATGGCCTTAGCCTGGGTATCCTGTGATAGGCTAGTACATCTGAGCCAAGCCATCTCAAGGGCCACAGATGTAGCCATGACTCTAGATGAAACATCACTGGAGTCCACAGCAGCATGAAACTGCACCTTGATGCCTCAATCCCATCCGCAGCCACCCGCCTCCAGCTCCTTGGCAAGCTGGTCAGGGGCCTGTTTAGCTAGAGCCAGTACAGTGTCCCACCTGGACTTCTGGTATCTAGCTGTGTAGGCCATATAGTTAGCCTGCCTGAGTCCCAAAGATGCTGCCATGTACTGTTTCTTTGCCATGGCATCAATCCTCCTGGAGTCCTTATCTTGGGGTGAAGCTAAGGGAATATTTGTTTTATCACAGGCAGTAGCCTGCACTACCCCAACATGGCTGCATTGCTGGGAAAGGAACTCCATGTCTGAGCTCGAAAGGGTATACCTCTTGTCCATTCTTCTGTCCACAGGAGGTATGGAATTAGAAGTTTTAGAATTTTAAATGTCTGTTTCCCAAAAGATTTATGGAGGGAATAGACAATCTCCTGGACTCTGGGATGTCCATCATCTCAACAAAATCAGGCTCCTCCTGATCCTCTACTGCTTCTTCCATAGGAAGCTGGAGGGTTTCAGCCACTTTCTTGTAAAACATAAAGTGGGAAGGGGACTCAGAAAGCCTAGGAGGAGAAACACCTGAAGGTCTGTCTGGGGAGATGTCCGGGTCAATAGGCACATCTAGACTTTCATAATCACCATCATCATCATTATCTTCATACTCTCCCTCCTCCTCCTCCGGTTCATAAAATTCTTCTAAAGTATAATCCGGAACCGGGGGAACCGTCCGAACCGAGCCCCTGACAGATGGTGCCGGTTCGGCCAGAACCGAAGTTAGCGATTGAACTATCCTCATCGCTTTGGCTATTTCATCAGTGGTCGGAGAAAGAACTTGTGGATCCGAACCGGATGATTTTTCCCTTCTTTTCCTTTTAACCAGAACCAACTCCTCAGAATTGGTTCTTCTTTTGCCCGAAGAGGTTTCGCCCTGGTCAGAGGGCACTCCTTCTGGTTTGGTCAGAACCGAACCGGGCTGGCCATCCGGGTCAGCGGACTTCTTGGCCTCCCTTTCCCTCAGTCTACCTACTCTCTTATCCAGGGTAGCTTTGGGAAAACTTTACAAATTTGGCAGTCTGAATTGAGGTGGTCAAACCTCAGACACAACACAGGTGGTGTGATCAGCCTTAGCAAAGGCTTCCCACACACACACTATACAGTGTTGAAACCCAGTGGCCCAGTTTTTCTTTGGTTTCTCAGACATGGTCAATCCTAACCACAACTTACCCTTTTTCGCAATCCGCCAGGCAGGACACCTCTATCGGTTCCTGACCGTGTTCATGGGTCTTGGAAAAACGTAATCAAACCGCTTTTTTTAGGAACCGATAGGACCGGTTACTACACTCTAATAAAGACAGAAGTTTTTAACACAAACTTGATTGGTTCAAACCGAACCGATCCAATGTTTACAAGTTCCACACAGAAACTAATACAAAAACCTATCTAGTACTCATGGTACCACAGACAGAGACATAGACAGGTTCAGTAGCAGAAATTTGGTAGAAACTGAGTGAAAAAACGACACTTTAACCAACTTTTTTGAACCGAGCGAAGGAGAACTCTCCGGAGCGACTGTTCAGTGAGGCGGAGTAAAGAATCTGAGGGTTGGAATTTAAACAACAGCAGACAGAGGCTTCAACCGAGCTCGAGCTCAGCGTTCCATGCCCTGCATGGAAAGTTAATTCTTTGTTCTCCGGGGCAGTTCAAAGGTTGGTGATCACTGCATATATCAGAATACAGCAAGACTTCATGTTGTTTGAATGCAGGCCTTGTTGAGGGCTGTGCTTACACGTTTTAGCGCAGTGTCAGATGCGGACCCATAAATCACGAGTCCATAGTCAATAACAGACAAGACGGAAGAGGAGACTGCCAACCTGAGCGCCTCAGGAGTTAGGTACTATCTGTGCCTGTAAAGAACTCCAAGTTTGGTGTTCACTGTTTTGACGACCTGATCGATGTGCTGCACATAAGAGAGGGTGTCATCAATGATCACGCACAAGTATTTAAAAGAGCTGACCTGCTTCAGTGGAGCAGGCTTGTTGTTAGTACTAGCAAGGGACAGAAGAGATCTCTTGTGCTGGTGAGTGGTTATCAGCATCGTCTTCTTGTAATTAAGAAGCAATTTCTGAGAGCTGAACTAGTCCTCCAAGCTGCGAAACGAGTACTGCAAATCATCCTGTAGATGCTGAAGCTGGGCGCTACTACTAAGGATGACAGCATCACCTGCATACAGAATAATCTTGCTATTGCAGGCCTCTCGAAGCCTGTTGATGAACAGGCTAAAGAGGAGGGGGCCCAATATAGACCCTTGTGGGACACCCAGTACTATATCCGAATGCAGAATGCTTAGGTTAATGCTGCTTACCCAGTTACCACGGGGTCACAGCCTAAGAGCTCTGTAATCTGTATACTCAGGTTCTATGACACTTGTACTATCTGTATATTGTTGATCTATTATATGTCTTTTTTAATCGTTCCTCTTCTCAGCCAAGGGAGCTCTGTAACTCTGTATATATACAGGTTCTATGTCACTTGTACTATCTGTAAATGTTGTTCTATTATATATCTTTCCTAATCGTGCCTCTTCTGCCTTCTCTCAGGACGCATCTGGAATCGAGTGGTTCTCCACTCAGTATGCCGTCCTGGTAAAACTCTTATATAGATAAATAAATATTCCTTGATGAGGAGACAGCTGTCCCAAATTTTGCACTCTGTGCTCTGCTGGATAGGTAATCCTGGAACCAGAGGATGGCTTCAGATGCTAGCCCGAGGTGCTGAAGCTGGTAAAAAAAGATGTGATGGTTGACAGTATCAAAGGCTTTGGTGAGGTCTATGAAGATAGATCCCACCAGGCTGCCCCATCCAAGGCCTTGTGAACGTAGTCTATAAATTCAACGAAGGCCGTAGCTGTGCTATGGCACTGACGGAATCCGTGCTGTTGTGGACACAATAGACTACTTCTGAAGATAATCCATGACCTGGTCAGCCATGATCCTTTCAAGCGCCTTCGAGAGGGGGAGAGGATAGATATTGGCCTATAGTAAGTAGTGTAAGACTGGTCCCCACTTTTTAGGACAGGGGTGGTTAAAGCTACCTTCCAGGCTGCAGGGAATTCTGCCAGGGAGAGAGATTTGTTAAAGATCTTGGTGATGGGAACCACCAACTCGTCCAAGGCAACTTCCACCAATTTTATGTTGCATGAGTCACTATCAAGTCTGGTTTTACCCAGCACCTTAGTAACGTAGGTCCTGGCTTCCTTGGTTGTGACACACTTGAAGTAAAAATTCGGATGGGTCAAATTATCTCGGGCTTTGGGCAGGTGTTGTGGGGGGCAAGGAAGCTGGGCGGGAGGACAGAACTGAGGTTGGAGAATGCCACATTGAAGGCTTTTGCAACTGTGTGCAGATCTAAGGTGCGGTGCCATTTAAGTTGAGCATGGAGGGGTGCCTTCTGTCTCCCCTGCCCAGCAGCTCCTTAATGTTATCCCAGAATTGCTTCCCATTGCCCCAGTTATTTTCCAGTTGCTCCTTGTAGTAAGCCACCTTGGCTTGCCTGGCAAGAGCAGTACACTTGTTCCTGGCTGCCCGATACTTCTGGAAGTCAAACTGGTTGCCCGTGCCTCTGGCTCTGGTTGTCCCACTCCTTCATCAGATCAAGGAGGTCCCTGGAAATCCATCCACTGGAAGCAGCCCTGATCTTTCTTTTTCTCAGGGGGGCGTAGGTATCACAAATACCATTGACTGTGAACACAAAGAACTGCAAAACCTGGTCAATGTCTTGGAGACTATCAAGAGGAGACCAGTCAATGTTGGCCAAAGCTGTCTTAAAGTTGCGTTTGGCACCCCTCTTCAGGGCTCGGCTAAACACCAAAGTGGGGGCGGGGGCTTTTTTACCTTATTAACCCACATACATACGACTGGCGAGTGGTCACTGAGGCAATCAGGGAGCACCAGGATGTTTTTGATTCTATTGGGGCAGTTGGTCAGGATCCAGTCAAGCAGGGTGTCCTTTCCTGTTTTGTGGTTTAGCCTGGTGTCTGAACAAATCATCTGTGTGAGGTACAGCTCTGCAACTTGATCCTTAAGATGGTCAGTGCTTTTGTTAGTCCAATTAATATTAAAGTCTCCAGTGACAATAACCTCTGAGTTTTTCTTCAGTTTAGATAGGGCTTTCAGGACAACACCTAGCCCCTGGTTTGCCTTTGCAGGTGGTAGGTACACCAAAGCAATGGTGAGCATCCCGTTCTGCTTTCCTAGCAAGAGCTGAACTGCTAATAGTTCATAATCGCAAGCTGAAACTGAGAAAGCCATTCAGCAAATCTTCACCTGATTCAGGGCTAGTCACTCCTTCCCTGATATGGTTAGGTATGCTGCCCAGGGGTTTACACGGAAGAACCCTTAAACTGTTATTAACCCTAACCATTGCAGTAAAAAAAGTCTTAACCACACTATGACTGACTGACATAGAACCAACACTATTAAACTGGCATAAAACCGTTTATTCCATTTGCAGTACAGAAAAACTGACATACAAGATATGGGGACACCCACAGAAAGAACAATAATTTTGTTGTAGATGGGTTCTTTATCAATTTAAGGTTGACCCACATTTGTGTCCCATAGTACCTCCACAGGAATTATTACAACGTGTAAAGGATAAAATGGTAAATAAGAAGAGATACACAAGAACAGAGTTTGACATGCTTTTATTTCAGGCACACAGGAACTGAAATCTGAAGACTGTTTTATTTTTGTTTTTTCTTTTATTGGATCGAACATACTGAAGGCTCTCTGTAACAGTCTCTAAGGCCCCTTATTGAGCCGAGACACTATAATGCAGAGTGCTCCTTTGTGGAAAACTGATAAGTTGAACTTCTTGAAATACACATAGACTGTATAGGACTGCAAATGTAACTGAAGGAATGGGTTGCTGTTATTGTATTTCTACGTCTATTAAAAAAAAATTAAATGTTTAACAAAAAATAAACTATAAAAATAAAGAAATGTATGGGTCACTTTTAACTGTGCTACCCATGCGTCCAGAAATACGGTCATGAAAAGCAGAAATGGTTGCCAGATGCACATTAAGAAAAGAGTACTGGAGACCGGAGTCTGGAGTCAGATGGGTACAGGAAGTAGTCCAGTACAGTATTCACAGGACATGTACATGGATCCATTTAATGAGAAGCACACCATATTAAGAAGTGCTTCCACTTCAAAGAGTATGTCCTCTGGTAGAAGGCTTCTAGCCACCAGCAAGCTATCAGCCACCAGAGGAGTAACCACAAATCTGGCAATGACTACATCTTTAGGCACTAGGTATGCAGATGTAGGGACTTAAGGACCAGGGACTCATGATCCTGGGACAGCAGGCCTGACACAGAAGGAGCTGAACCAGATGCTCCACAGCAAAGTGCTGCAGAAGTAGAAACCAAATCTAGTGAGTCCAGAAGAGGGCCACTCATATCACAGTAGCATGCTTCACCCACAGCTTGAGCAGAACTCTCTGGATGAGAGGGACTGATGAAAAGTGTAAAGGAACTGCTTTTTCCAACAGAGGTACAATGCGCCATGCCACATACCTCCAGATCCTCGAGAGAGTGAGCAAAAAGAATAGGTTAGTCACCTATAACCATAGTTGTTCTAGGAGTGGTATATAGTTCACATTCACACTCTGGTAGTTCCATTGAACGTGGTACTTGACTGGAACACCTTTAAGCTAAGCTCCTCCCGCCACCTGGGCAGCCTTCCCCCGACTCCACCCCAGAACGTCAGATCTTAAATACTAGAAGCAGGGTCAACTGCCACTTGCGATGGGAAGCAGCGTGGGAATTGTGAATGTGAACCATATACCATTCCTAGAACTACGGTTGCAGGTGAGAAACCTATTCTTCTAGGGGCGTGGATTTGGTTCACTTATCCACACACTGGCAGAGTCTTATTTCCATATGTAATTTTATGTTTTTTTTTCCCTTTTTTGCACCCCAGACCCAGGATCCCGGCAGACACATATGTGTGCGTACCTGGAGGTGCACGCACACGCCAGGTACCGACTCAGCCCCTTCCATTCCAGCCCTGGCATATGCCACCGCCCCACCATGCCTATGCTTCCCACCGGACCTCCACCCAGTGGGAGCGGAACTATGGGGAGAGTGAACAACTACTCCCAAGAGGAGAGAGCTGCCTATGGCAGCTCAATCCTGCTCCGACCCTCCCCCCCATGCCGCTCCCCGGCGACCCAAGGTCATTCCCGAACCTGGGTTGCCAGCGTAGCGCGAGGTAAGGCATCTGGCGCCTCAGCGCTCAGTGTCACCGGGCCGGCATTCTGGCAGACTCTTAACAGTTCTCGGGGAGGAGGGGGCAAGTCACGTACTCCTAAATAATGAACACAGACTGAAGAACTGAGGTCCCAAAAACACGCATCTCAGCTTGATTCAAGGTCGATGGGGTAATGGGAAATGAAGGTGTGTACTGACTTTCGGGCAACAGCCATACAGATCTCCTGTATGGGTATATCCCTGGAAGCAGCCACCAAGGCAGCAGTATGCCTCGTGGAATTAGCCCTAATCCATGCAAGAGGCTCCCGGCCAGCCAGCCTGTAGCAGAGGTCAACTCAAGAAGTGATCCACCTTGCAGTTATCTGCTTTGCTGCCACTCTGCCAATGATGGAGGTGGTTCACATACCGAAAGGGACAAGTAGTCAAGGCCCTTGAAAAAGCACCTTAACACATTCTCCCGGGCCACCGTCGGCATACCGGCCCATGCCCGGTAAGCAGAAGTTGCTGCCATGTGCACCTTAAGGACTGTTGCTCGCATTTCCAGTTAGGAAAGGGATCAGAGGTGGTCCAGGATGCTAGCCACAGGGCAGACATGTGTATAAGCTCCTTGCCCTGACACCAAATGGAAAATTTCTTCAACTTAAAGGCACAGAACCTATGAGTCAACTCCTTCTTGGAGGCCTCCACAACATGGAGGTCACCCTCAGAAAGACCCAAGGCATGAAACACTAGCCACTCGGAACCAGGCTGTGAGGTGCAGGGACTGAAGGTCCAGGTGTAGGACCGCCCCCTGAAGCCTGATCAGCAGGTATGAGCAGAGAGGCAATCACTGCGGAGACCTGCTGCTGAGGAGGAGGAGATCCGGGCACCAGAACTGCCTTGGCCACTTTGGAACTATCAGGATCATCCGCATCTTCTCCTTCCTGACCTTAACCAGTACTCTGTGGATCAAGGGGAAGGGAAGAAAGGCATACATGAGGCCTGGGGACCAGGGCTTCATAAAGGCATCCCCCATCAGTGTCCTGGACTGTGGGGATCAGAAACAAAACAGCCTCAGCTTGGCATTCTCCCAGTAGGCAAACAGGTCCACTAAGGGTGAGTTTCACAGGGAGAACAGGTGGTTCACCACCTCCTGATTTAGAAGCCACTCATGTGACATCTCTCCTACCTGGCTGACAGCGTCTGCCAGCTGACTGTTCTCCCCCTTGACATGAATCACCAGGAGATCGGCACCTAGGCTGCACATGAGGGTCTAGGTTCAGAGTGCCTCCTGACACAAAGGGAGTGTGTGCCGCCCTGTCTGTTCAGGTAAAACATACTTATGGTGGTGTCCGTCTGGACTTAAATGACCTGGCCCCAACCACCAGAGCAAATTCCATAAGAGCCAACTGTACTGCATGGAGCTCCAGCAGGTTTATGAGGTGACAAGACTCCCTGGCTGACCAGAATCCACGGGCTGTGTGGCCTCCCAGGTGTGCTCTCCACCCTCCCAGAGATGCATCCGTCATCAGTGTGACAGTCGACCCTGGGCAGACAAATGGGATTCCTTCCTCCAGATGTTCCAGAATCAGCCAGAACTGGATTGCATCCCACGTCGGCTGGGTCACTGTGCCCAGCTGGTCCAAGTGGCCTAGGCACTAGGACCACTGATGGCCCAGCTCCCACAGAAGGTGGCGCATCCGCCAGCAGGCCCAGCTAATCACACTAATGCAGAATGCTATGTACCCCAGCAGCAAATAGGAAATCTCCAGCAAAGTGCAAGAGCTCAACCTGAAATGATCGAGCAAAGGAGGTTCAATCCTGTGCCCAGTCTGCCAGGAAGCAGGCCCTGGCCCACAGGGAGACTAGTTCTGCCCCAATGAACTTGCTCACCTGCTTTGGTACTAGTTTGGAGTTGTCTGGGCTAACCAACAGGCCCAAGTCTCAGCAGGTCGGAGAGCCAGTTCTGAAGATCTCTCCATGGCCTCTCTGGGTGGACGGACTACCAGCCAGTCATCCAGACAAGAGTACACTCTGACCCCTAGGCACCATAGGTGGGTCACCAACACTGGCATGCATTTGGTGGAGACCCTTGGAGCTGAGGTGGGGGCCAAAGGGCATGACCTGGAATTAGTATAGGACCGTTTCTGCTCAGAAATGGAAGTACCAGCAGCGATACCCATGGACAGGAATGTGGAAGAATGCATCCTGGAGGTGCAGGGAGCAAAACCACACATGCTGCTCCAAGGATGGTATAATCTGGCTCAGAGAGACCATCTGGAACTTGCGTTTCCACATGTACTGGTTGAAATCATGTAGATCCAGTATTGCCAGTCCCCCAAATGCATTTCGGGACCAGAAAGTACCTGGACACGTAACCCTGACTGGCCAGGGTATCTGGGACACAAACCATTGCCCCTTTGCAAGGAGCTGAGCAATGTCCTACCTGAGGGTAGACAGCGTGTCCTGAGATACCCTGGACTCTCAAGTAGCATGGAGGTGGTAAGGCGAGAGAGTCTCTAAGTCTAGAGACAATCCTCTGCCCACTACGTCCAACACCCACTTGTCCATTGTGATAGCAGACCAACGTGCCAAGTAGTGATGTAGCTGCCCTTCAACAGGGAGAGCAGTCAGAGACAGGACAGGTGGAGGAATGATACCCCCCCCCCACCAACAAGTCAGTGGACAGTTTTTTATGGGGGCACTACTGGCTACTGCCAGATGGGCACCACTACCCCTGCTCCACCCCCCTTTTAGTACCTTGATCCCCAAGACTTCTGCTTGGGGGCGCCACGCCTAGACCCTGCTGGGGCTGCTACAAGGGAGGATGTGACTGAAAGGATCGGCAAAGGAAAGCCCATTTCTCTGGCTTCTTTTTCTGATCCTTCTGGGAGAAAGTCACAGAGTCAAGAATGGTGCTAGTCTTCTCAATCCGAGAGACATGCTCTTCTACTCCAGGGCCAAAGAGGTCGGTGCCCAGGAAAGGGACATCAGCCAGCTTCCATTGGGTGTCTGCCACTAGATGGGCGCAACAGTCACCCATGTCCAAGGCTGTCTGCAGGTGGTGTTTAACCAGTGTTGACCGTGGTCTCTGATGAGCCACCACCATCTGCTGCTCTGGATGGAGGTGCTGATCAGTGACTAACATTTTCTGGTGGCACTGAACACAAAATTTAAATTCCAGTATCTTGTGTTCCATCGTTGGTCCATAGATTTGAAAAGAAAGGTTTGCCAATGGCACAGAAAAATCCTAAGTGGAGCATGAAAGAGGTGACTCCTTCTTCTAGTGGAAAGAAAGATCTGATGTCCTTACATAATTTGGTTTTAGGACTACCTCATTGGGAAGTTAGAGGAGGAAATTCTTTATATTTGTGGTATATTTGTGTCACTGCATATAACAAAGCTACCGCTCATAGTTGGTTAAATCTGCTTCCGCCCACTATTGCAGAATGGAAGCAGATTATTACAAACATACAAACCATGAAGGCTTTAACTTACCAGGTGCAAAGTAGGCAGGAGAAATTTGTTGAAAAATGGACCAGATGGAATGTAATACAGGGCTCATGAGAAAGGGAGATTATTTTGATTCTCTTATAATAAACTCAAGCTCTTGTCAGACTGTAATGATAAAATTATAAAAGGGATGGGAAACAATTCAGTTCTATAACAATTTGGTATACTACATCTGAAGAGACTATGCCCCTCCCCAGTGGCACCCCATAACATGAAGCCAAACGTATAGTTCAGTTTATAGCCCCACTTAGTTGTTTTAGATACCTTACCAACTACACATTGTTAATCAGTCTGTACTGACTATTTATGAACTGTATTTAGGATGCCTTTATAGCACAAAAAGCAAAAAAGAAGTATCGCCTTTTATTTTTGTTCATCAAAGTACACTTTGGAGGATATGATGGCTATGTACCTATATCTGTTTGTTGCACACTTCATGATATGTATGTTATACAAATTGAAAAATAAAGTAAGTATATTAAAAAAAAGAAAGATCTGATGTCATGGGGCGGAGCTGGGAAATGTATCTACCCGAGTGGTGGGAGGAGCTTAGCATGAAGATGTTCTGTCCAATTGCCGCATTCCAGTGAAACTACCAGAATGAAGCACGCCCACACCCTAGAACATGGCAGTTTTGCATTGTGTTGGGATGAAAGAAGCTGCAATTCCAGGTGACCCCATCTTGTGAAGAGATCATTTTCTACAGAGGTTAGTAGTTCCCATCCGCGTACCAGGGATTGAGACCTGCTTAGCCTATCTGCCAAGATGTACTGGACACCTGGAAGACACACATTCAACAGTTGAAAACCGTGAGACATGGCCCACTACCACACTCTCATTTCCCTGCAAAGCAGATAAGAGTGATGTCCCCTTGCTTGTTTATGCAGTGCATGACACTGACATTGTCTGCTGAACCACCAAGGGACTGGAATCGATTCAGATGAGCATGAAATGCCTGCACAAGCCCAGAGTCTGGAATGATATGAGATGGGCACCCCAACTGGACCCCAAGGCATCTATTGTCAGCATGTGCAAAAGACAAGAGTGAAAAAAATGAAACACCTTTTAACAGACTGTGGTGGTCTGTCCACCACACCAGAAAATGGCAGGGAGGGGACATGATGAGAACCATTTGATCCAGTCTGTCAGTCAACTGGTTCCATTACACTCAAAATGCCCAATGTGGAAGACATATATGGAGACGTGCAAAGGGGACCATAATGATGGCCACAGCCATCACCCACAGGAGACAGGCTGATACATAATGGCTTCTGTGTATCAGCTGAACCTGGGCAACAAGGGCCTCCACCCTGACTACGGGCAGGAGGGCAATGCCCACTGCCATGTCAAGCACTGCTCCAATATACTGCAGTTGCTAACAAGGAGCCAGAACAGACTTCGGAACATTCACTGACACTCCCACTTCCTTGAACAACTGTCATGTCCTGGAAAGTGTGAACAGGATCATGTCAATGGACGGGGTCTTAAAAAGGCAGTCCTGCAGATAGGGGAAGACATAAAGCCCTTCCCTCCAGAGGGCTGCTGCCACAGCTGTTAAGCATTTGGTAAGTACAAAGATGAGGATAAGCCAAAGGGCAAGACAAGGAACTGATAATGGCTATCTTTCAGCATGAAACAGAGGTACTGCGTGTGGCATTTGCAAATCTTGATATGAAGGTATGAGTCCCTCCTATCCAGTGCTCAGAGTCAATCCCCCTTTTGCAGCAGGGGGAATAGAGCCTGAAGGGACACCATTCAAAACTTTTTATATTCGATGAACAGGTTCAAGTCTCTGAGGTCCAATACAGGACGCAGATCTCCCTTCCACTTGGGGACTAGGATATAACAGGAACAGAAGAAAAAATTACTTACCATAATAATGTTGTTTCTTCTAATGGAGTCTTGCTGTATTTTGACTATATGCAGTTAGCCCCAGCACTTGAACTGCTCTGGAGAGGAAAGGGTTAACTCTATGCCAGGGCCTAGAATGTTGAGCTCGGTTTGCAAACCTCTGTCCCTGGTACTCCTCAGTGTAACTGTCATATTCTTCACGAGCACTATACTAACTAACTAACAATCTAGAAATTGTTCTAAAATGTTTGTGCAAAAGAGCAATAAACATATTTGTTGTGGGTCTAGAAGACTCAAGTCGAGAAACCCCAAAAAGAATCCTAGTAGCTGGTGAAAACAACCAATATATATACTAAAGAAAATCATAAAAACCTCAAACAAAGATGAGGTATCCCAAGTACACCTCTGGGGTGCAGCACTGTGCCTGCTAGACCACATCCCCAAAACACTAGGTTCCAGGAGGGGAGGCAGGGTGGGAGGTCAGAATACAACAAGACTCCATTAGAAGAAACAACATTACTGTGGTGAGTAATTTTGTCTTCAAACAACATGAAGTCTTGCTGTATTCTGTCTATATGCAGACTACCAAGCAGTACCCTCGTGGAGGAGGGAGTTACAGAACCTATTTTGGGAACAAGCTCTGCAGCACTGCTGTGCCAAACTTAGCATCACTTCTTGACTGGATATCAAGAGAGTAATGCTTGGTAAATGTATGAACAGTTTTTCAGGTGGCTGCTTTATAGATTTCCACTAAGGGTATGTCTCTAGTTGCTGCGACCAAAGCAGCTGTACCTCTGGTGAAGTGAGCCCTCAGGCCTGAGGGTGGCTCTTTCCCCAACTCTGAATAGCAGAATTGGATACAGGAGACAATCCACCTGGCAATAGTCCTCTTAGTAGCAGGTTTACCTTTACCCACTTCTCTGTAAGTGAGAAACAACTGTGAACAGTCATTTCTATGGGCCTTAGTGTGTTCTATATTGTAACCAAGGGCCCTCTTTACATCAAGACTGGTAATCTCCCTTCCCCAGAGGAAGAATGGTCAGTGAAAATACAGGCAATGACAGACTGATTCAAATGAAAGTCTGATACCACCTTGGGAGGGAACTTTCTATTGGTTCGAAGGACCACCTTATCCCTGTGAAATGAAATGAAATCAGGTTCCACTGATAAGGCCTGTAATTCACTGATTCTCCTGGCAGAAGTAATGGCTACCAGTAACACAGTTTTCCAAGTCAAGTATTTCAACTAAGCTGAGCATAATGGTTCGAAAGGGGACTGCATAAGCTGTGCAATACAGATATTCAAGTCCCAAACAGGAGTAGGCGCCCTGAAAGGAGGATTAATGTGAACCAAACCTTTGAAAAATTTCTTGAAAACCGGATGAGAAGCTAGGGAAGAGCCCTTGCCAGCTGAAGGGAAAGCAGAGATAGCTGCCAGATGCACCTCGAGAGTAGCAGGCCTGAGGCCTAAACTGTTAAGATGCACTAAGTAATCCAAAGCAGTGGCAATATCAGCCAAATCTGGCTGAATGTGCCTCTGAGAACACCAGAAACCAAATCTCTTCCATTTGGAATTGTAAGTTTTTCTAGTAGAGGATTTTCTACTAACTTTAAGAATGTCCAAGACTGATTGGGAAAGTTGCAGGCTTGCATATTCTAGCTCTTCAAGAGCCAGGTTTTGAGTCTGAGAGTGTGAAGGTTGGGATACAGTATCCTCCCCTGCGAAGAGGTGAGGAGATTGTACTGTCTGGGAAGACACAGTGGTATTGTCACTGATATGGAAAATAATAGGGGGTACCATGGCTGCCTGGCCCAGTCTAGAGCCACCAGAATCACTTTGCAAGGCTGAGATCCGATTTTGATCAGAACTCTGAATATCAGAGGAAAAAGAGGAAAAGCATACAGAAACCTGCTTGTCCAATCCAACAGTAGAGCATCCTGGGGGACAGATCCCAGGAGAGGGTGTCTGCAGCAAAACAGAGGGAGCTGGTGATTGTCCGGGGCTGCAAAGAGATCTATCTCTGAAGTGCTCACCTCTTGAAAATGACCTGAAGAATCAAAGGATTCAGGGCCCACTCGTGGTGACCTTGAGAAATCCTGCTGAGAGCATCTGCTAGAATGTTGTCCTTCCCTGGGAGATGCACAGCTATCAGGGAAACCTGAAGGGAATAAGCTAGAGACCATATTTTCATGGCTTCTGTGCACAAGGTCGAGGACCGAGTGCCTCCCTGTTTGTTCATGTACCACATGGTTGTGGTACTGTCTTTCCTGATCTGCACCACTTTTCCCTGAATAGTGCTTGAGAATGTTTGAAGTGCTAGAAAGACAGCTCTGAGTCTGAGAAGACTGATGTGCAGAATGAGACCAGGTTCCCTGTGCAGTAAGCTGATCCAGATGAGCTCCCCATCCCAGTAGAGAGGCATCTGTGGTGTGAATCACTGAAGGGGCCTGACTGAGGAAAGGGACACCTTGTCTTAGACTGTCCTCCTCCAGCTACCACTGGAGAGCCTGAACCAGAGTTTGGGACACTGGATCCAATTTGGAGAAAAGATCTTTTTTCTAAGACCAGTAAGACCTTCGATGAAACTGAATATCTCTCATTTGAAATCTTGCCCCTTGCATGACAGCAGTAGAAGCTGCCATGTGGCCTAGCAACTGTAGGAAGTGCCTGGCTGGCTGAGACACTAGAGGATGAAAAGAGGAAGCCAGAGTGACAAGTGATTGTACCCTTGAAAGTGGGAGAAATGCCCTTGCCTGAACAGTGTCTAGTTCCACCCCTATAAAAGAGAGAAGCTGGGCTGGTTCCAGAACAGACTTTTCTAGGTTCAGAATGAATCCTAAGGAGTCCAGAAGCTTCTGAGTTACCTCCAGAGCTGACTTGACTTGGTCTGAGGATTGACCCACTATGAGCCAGTCGTCCAGATATGGAAACAGCAAGATACCCTGTCTCCTGAGAAAGGCCACCACTACTGTTAGACACTTGATGAACACCCTTGGAATAGATGTTAGACCGAAAGGCATTGCTCTGAACTGGTAATGACCTGAGGGTAGCTCAAACCTGAGGTACTTTCTGTGGGAATGTCTGATAGGTATGTGGAAGTAGGCATCCTTGGGATCCAGGGAGGCTAGCCAGTCTCCTGGTCTCATAGGGGGAGACAACTCATAGAGGGAGGATGGCTCAGAGGTAATGTGAGGAAGTATTTTTTCACAGAGAGGGTTGTAGATGCATAGAACAGCCTTCCTGAGGAGGTCGTAGAGTCAAAAACAGTGTGGGAATTCAAGAATGCATGGGACAGACATAAGGCAATTCTAGTCGGGGGTAGGAGGAAGTAGGTTGTTGGTTAACTAGGATCTGCAGCTTATCCATTAGGTAGGGAAATGGGCAGACTAGATGGGCCAAGCGGTCCTTATCTGCCATCAAATTCTATGTTTCTGTGTTTCAGAGAGGGAAGAGTTATTTCCAGAGTCACCATTCTGAACTTTGGCTTTAGTATGTGTTTGTTCAGGTACCTTAGATCTAAGATGGGTTGCCACTCCCCTGTCTTTTTTGGGGTAAGGAAGTATCTGGAATACAGACCTTTTCCCCTGTGACAAAGAGGTACCTTCTCTACCGCTTGAAGAATCAACAGAGAGGAGACTTCTGCCTCTAAGGCCTTTGTCTCCACGGGAGTGGGAGGACTGAAAGACTTTGCTCTCATTTTTGGGAACATTTTGAAACTATGAGCAAGTCCCTGGCTCACTACTTCCAGGACCCATTTGTCTGAAGTAACAGACTTCCAGGCTTGGAAGTAGTGAACCAGCCTGCCCCATACTGGAACTGGGGAGGCGACCCTGACTGACACCTCAGGGTGTCTGCTTGGCAGGGGGCTCAGACTTGAGTGGATGATGGGGTCCTGGTCATCCATCGTCTGCCTCTTCCCTTAAAGAACCCCCTCTGCTGGAAAGCGGAGGAGGCCTGGTAAAAAGGCCTGTGAAAAGGCCTGCCCCTTCCAACCCTAAATGGCTGCTTCTGAGGAGTGGCCTGCTTTCCTTTTGCTGCAGTACTCCTATAGGTGGTCTTGTACTCGTCCGTCTTCTTCATGTAAGCCTCTGTTCCCCAGACAAAGAGTAACCAGCAACTGGAAAATCCATGGCCTTATTCTCGGTGTCCTGTGACAGATCGGTACATCTGAGCCAAGCAAACCTCCTCATGGAGACAGATGTAGCCATGATCCTGGAATGCACAGCAGCATGGAACTGGACTTTGGATGCCTCAATACCATTCACAGCCACCTGCTCCAGCTCCTTGGCCAGTTGGGGAGGTGGATTCTAAGCCAGCTCCAGAACCGTATCCCACATGGATTTCTGGTATCTGGCTGTATATGCCATGTAATTAGCTTGCCTGAGTCCCAAAGAGGATGCCAAGTACTGTTTCTTGGCTATGGCATCCACTTTCCTGAAATCCTTATCCGGGGGGGTGAGATGCCAGGGGAATGTTAGCCTTGTCACAGGCTGCAGCTTGCACTACCCCAACATGGCTGCAATGATTTGCGAGGAATTCCATCCCAGGCCCTGACAAGGTATACCTCCTGTCCATCCTTTTATCCACAGGAGGTACAGATGTTGGAAACTGCAGAATGTTCTGTGTCTGTTTCCCCAGGGATTTGTGCAAAGGGATAGACACACTCTTTGACTCTGGGACATCCATCATTTCCATGAAGTCAGGTTCCTCTTGAGCCTGTTCAGCCTCTTCCACTGGAAGCTGAAGAGCATCAGCCACTTTCCTATAAAACGAGAAATGGGAGGGGGACTCAGAAAGTCTGGGAGGAGACACATTGGAAGGCCTGCCTGGGGAGATGTCAGGCACTACTGGCTCATCTAGGCCTTCATCTTCCTCTTCTTCATAATCATCTTCTCCTTCCCAATCGCCCTCATAGAATGCTTTATGTTCAATTTCAGAAGCAACTATTTCTGACTGAACCGATTGTCTTTGAACTGGTGTCGGTTCAGTCGGAATTGGGCAAAGCGACTGAACAACTGTAATCGCTTTTGCAATCTCTTCAGCGGTCAGAACATGGGGACCGGGATCTGAGCTGGCTGACTTGCGTTTTCTTTTAGAGGGAACCAACTCCACCGAGTCTGCTCTCCTTTTGCCCGAGGAGGTATCGCCCAGGACAGTGGGCACCGACTCAGGTTCGGTCAGCAAACCAGGCTGGCCATCCGGATCAGCGGACTTCTCGGCCTCTCTTTCCTTCAGGCTACTTAAATGTTTTTCCAAAGTGGCTTTAGGAAAGTTCTTACATATCTGGCAGTCTTTGAGGTAGTCAAACCCCAGACAAACACAGACGAGGTGGGGATCACCCTTAGCAAAGGCCTCCCCACACTTGGTGCAGTGCTGAAACCCAGTGGGACCGGTTTTCTTTTTGGGTTTCCCAGACATGCCGGATTCAAAAAAGTTACCCTTAACAGCGGTTAAGCCAGGCAACTACTCACTTATCGGTTCCAACCATGTCACAGGTCGGTTAAAAAAAAAAAAAAAAAACGAAGAAAGCTTTTTTTAGGAACTGATAAGTACCGGAAACCACACAATAAAGACAGAAAAACAAGAATTAATATTGTTAAGGTCTATTTCGTTCCCAACTGGACCAACCAGAAGAAAACCAAACAAAAAAACAATTTCTACCAAATAACTACCTACTAGCTACACTTACTGTACCGTAGACAGAGATCTGAACACCGAAATAAAACAAGAAAATGTGGTTGAAAACCGACCGATTTTACTAAACCGAACCGGAGCGAAGGAGGGATTCTCTGGAGTGACTTCAGTTAGGCGGAATAAAGAATCCGACGGTTACACTGAGGAGTACCAGGGACAGAGGTTTGAAAACAGAGCTCAAACTCAATGTTCTAGGCCCTGGCATAGAGTTAACACTTTCCTCTCTGGATCATTTCAAGTGCTGGGGATAACTGCATATAGTCAGAATACAGCAAGACTTCATGTTGTTTGAATCTCTTGTTTCTCTCTTGGGGGGGTAGGAGATTTCAACAGCATGCTTCTGTATGAGTGACTGAACCTATGTCAGTAGAAGTGACAAGTGGCCCGCAGAATAATGACAGAGAGACAGCGGATGCACTGGAGGGGTACACAACAGTTTCAATGCATGCCCCCTTTCTACCATTTCCAGTACCCACTCGTCTGTGGGGATCTCCCTCCAGTTTGGTAGGTGAAGGGAGTTCCTTCTCCCCACCTGCACCCCCTGGAAGTAACAGTGGGGGGGGTGAAGTCAGAAGGTATACCAGGGCTACTGGGACCAACACCTTTGGGTACTTTAGCATGGGCACCAGGGGTGAGAGGACCCAGGAGGGGACATCCACCACTAGCATGGGGCTCCTGATGGAAGGCTGGGCCACCATGGGATGCAGGCCTCCAAAAAAACCCTACCAAGCCCCACAGTGGGCTGAGGGGTCAGGGATTTAAGCAACCTTAGAGTCATCCTGAAGTTCATGACAGCATGTTCAACATCACCACAAAACAGTCGGAATCCTATAAAAGGGGCATTTAGGACAGACTGCTGTGTGTCAGTGGCAAAACCAGCAACACGTAGCCATAAGTGTCTCCAAAGGCAAGCACCAGAGGCAGCAGCCCTGGTGGAAGCATCAGAGGCATACGCAGAATGCACCAGATGTTTACCAATACCCATACCAGCTGAAGCAGCCTTAAAGAAATCAGCATTGGCAGGGGTATCAGGCAAAGACTGTATAGTGGACATGGCAGATTTCTACAGCATGTTCTAATATTTAATCATATAGGCCTAGTAGTTCGCTATTCGGAGGCCTAAGATGCAAAAGTAAAGGTTTTTTAGCCCACAGCATCCTGCCTCCTGGATTACTTATCAGGAGGCAAGGAGCTCATGTATCTAGATGCTGTAGAACAACCATGAACAGCCATGAAGACAACAGAATCAGTCTCAGGATGTGAGGCATAATAAGGCTTAGCAGATGGAGCAAGGTACTGCTTATTAGCCTTTCTGGGCACTGTAAACAAGGTATTGAGCCTGTGCCAGGCAGCCAAAGTAGCATCCTGATATAATGGAAGTACAATGGGAACTCCAAAAACTACAACCAATTTCTCTTGGTGGAGTCATCCTCCTAAGCAGCAAAGCCCATAGCACTCTGTATCTGCCTCATCACTGCCTGAAAAGAGAAGACGTCCTCAGATGGAGACGTGGGTGCATAAATCAGAGTCTTCACTACTGGAGAAGAGGGTGAAACCAAAGGACTGATCACACTCAAAAAAATCATACCGCCTTGCTGCATCCTCCAAATCCTCTTCCTCCATGTTAAGGGGATCATCATTTTATACTCCTCTTCTAGAATGATGACAGGGATAAAGGCACAGCCAGCAACAACAGCAGCAGCTGAGTGGGAGGAATAAGTGTGTGCTGCAAATGTGTTAACAAAGATGGTGACTAAGGGGGAGGACCCATCGATGATACAGTCATTCTCATCAACAGAGGCAATGGTAGTAATCGGCAGAACAGTTCTGAGACTGCAGCCAGCACAACCTGAAAGCCGACAGTGCCCTATGAAGAGCCCAGCACAATAGTCACTGAAGAGGTAGAACAGCTGATAGTGGTAGCAAACTGTCTGTTGTAGGTACAGCAGCACTGGAGCCAAACCCCAACCTTTGTGTCTCTTGGATTGGGGGTTGGGGGTCTTTTTTGACAACGAGGAGTTAAACTCTGAATGAAGCAGAGACCCTGACCTCACCAAAGAAGCAGGAGCATTGTCCTTATGTTTGTGGTGATGGGTGGAAGATGAGGATTTAGATGACTTCCCTTTTCTTTTCCTTGTCTTTAGACCTCAACGTGTCAGCGAGAGCATCATCAAACACTGGGAGACTTCCAGGCAGTGGACGTCAAATGACAAGGGAAAGCTGGCTGGGAACCCATGGCATGGGCAGCTGCTTCTATGGCCTGCTTGACAATGGAAGTTCCCACAGCCTTCTTTCAGCATCTCCAAGTGGTCTGGTTAAGTTCTTGGCAGATATGACAGGCTCTCACGTTGAGACAACCCAAAACAACAAACACAAGCCATGTGATTGTTGTCCTTGTAAATCTTGCAGCAGCAGGCACAAAACCTAAATAAAGTTTGTTTTTCCCAAAGGTGGCATACCATGACATAATTTAAACAAGTGAGTTATAGAAAAATAATGAAGTCAAAATAAACAGCGGTGTTCTCTGCAGATGACAAGCAGTAGAAGGTGGGAGAAAGAACTAAGGAGTGACGGAGCAGCCCACATTTTATAGACATCTATATCACACATCACTGTGGGTAGCGCCTGGCTACCAAAAGATTCCAAGTGGTCCAGACACCAACGGCTTACAGTTCCAAAGGTGTGGCCCAGTGGAGGAGATGTCCTTGATGAAGATATGCAATCGTTCTCCTTCTATATGCCCCAGTGTTTTATTACAATGACAAAACAGCTCTTCTTTTAATATGCTGTTTATCCTCCATCACCAGAGCTGTCCTCAGTGGCATGGTCACCTCCCAGCCCTGTCCTTCCCTCTCTGTCAGTTATCAGCTTTCATGGGGTCCTCGGGGGCCCTTCCTCCTTGCACTAGTCCTTACTGCGGAGTGAACTGGAGATCAGGGCAGCTCCTCTTGCAGTCTTAGACTGTGAAAGACGGTGGACAGGTAGGTTGGCAAAGCACAAGAATGCTAGTGTCATGCTGCTGCACTACTGTTTTCCACATCCAGTTTCACCCACTCCTCGAGAGGGTGCTCATGCACATGCAGAAGCATAGCTTCACAGGGCACTGGCAAGCATCCTCCCTGACACAACCACTCTGACTGTACTGCCTGCTTTGGTCACCCAGGTGGTAGTACAGCAGGGGAGCCTGCTTCCCTCCCTCCCTTCCTTCCCAGAGAAAAGTGTCCTTTGGAACACTTAATCCTCCTCCTCCTCCCAGGCCCCTGATGCTCATGGCTTATTCCTGATGGGAGGCAAAGGAGTCGCAAGGCCATAGTCTAAATACCTGGCCCTTCATTTTCATTTGTAAAGTTTGACTACTGCGCCCCAACACAGCAGGCAGTGAACTTAGTCAACCTTCATGAACAATACTTGGCCCTTCTTTTTCCAACATCCGCTGACTTCCCTGGCAGACCTACAAATAATTTATTTTTCTTAAATTCAGGGTGAAATATCAGGGTCAAGAGTTGAACAAAATGGGTCACATGATGCGTTGCTGTAGCTCAAAGGTTTTTTTGCCTGCTCCGGCTCCTTTTTGGAATTTTGTTATATTTTTTACAGTTTTATCTTTTAATTCCCTGTCATTTTCAAGCTTGGGTGGTTGTACTCTGTAGGTGGATTACAGCAATACCTGAATTTTCTATCATTATGGAGACAGAGATGAAAACAGCCCCTATGCGCCACACTCCTCCAAATACACCAGACCAGGACAAAGGGTCAAAACGACCGAAGGCTCGAGCTACCACAGCTACCCGTGCAACTCCTTCCCTGACAGCATTCACGGAAGAGTGGTTTCTCCAAGAGCTTACTCCTATGAAAGAAGCTATACAACTTCTAGTGGATGATATTAAAGTGATCAGAGTTGACACGGAATCCCTGAATAGGAGGGTTGGTGATGTGAAGGCTCGTGTCAGCTGTATGGAAGATTGGTGCAATAAGACTGACCCAGAGCTGATCTCCCTACACTAAAAAGCTTCGTGCCTGGAAGTTAGGTTGGAGGATTTGGAAGGTAGGAGTCGCTGCAATAATGTGGTGGTGACTGGTTTACCGGAAAAGGTGGAGGGTCCCAACCCAGTTATGTTTGCTCAAAAATTATAAGAAAAACTTGAGGGACCCTCCCTTATTGGCTCCTGCTACATCATTGAAAGAGTGCATCGAGCTCTCCGCCCGATGCCTCCAGCCCCAGGCTGATCATGTTTAAATTTCTAAATGATTTGGATAAGTAGCACTTATTAGCTCAAGTGCAGAAGTTACAGGACGTGGCCTGGGAGGGGAACAGACTCTGAGTCACACAGGATCTTCCACCTTCTGTCCATGCCCGAAGGGCGGCATACCATCCTGCAGTTTCCAGATTGCTGGCAACTCACATTAAGTTTCGGATGCTCTACCCTGTGAGGCTGCAGATTACCTATAATGGAGTCCCCAGAAGCTTCGTTTCTCATCAGCAGGCTAAAGAAGAGCTTCCTAAACTTTTTCCTGAGCTGTTCAAAAGCTAGTCACTATCCTTTGTGCCAATGCATCGCACATAGTTGCTTCTCCAGGTGGTCTATTTGTGATTGGAGGATATTTCTTTTGGATGCCTGTGGGTGGACAAATTACTTGCTGGGAATGTTAGTGTTGCTTTGTGTCAGTAAAGACTTGACTGTGGTTTCTTTCCCAGCATAGCATCAGTGCTGCTCTCTGCTTAAGAAGAAAGATTTGTTGAGCACTTTCTTCGTTCAACTTGCCTTGGTGTATATAAACCTGGGGATTCATTGGGACCTGCAAATCCACTTGATTTTCTGTCTTTTGAAATAACAATAACTATTCAACTGAATTTGATTCAGTTTGTTTGCCTTTTTTTTTCAACTTTTCTCAGCGCGGTTGACCACTTTGGGACTGTTTATTGTTAATTATAGTACTTAGTGTGTTTTTTCTCTTGGACTTGGGGCTTAGGGTAATTAAGTTAGTGAGCACTATAATTTTCTGCTTCCATGTTCTAAGTCTACGGTTACTCTAGTTTTATAGTTACTGCTTTTTGAGCACTATAATCATGGTACTATAATTGTGTTTGTTTTCCAAATTGGCTATTTGGTCATTCGTAAGTCGGGGGCCTGTTGTTCTCAATCAACTGTTATACAACCCCTGCTCTTACTACTCCAGACCTGTGTGGGTCCTCTCGTCTTTTTTATCAGGGGCCGTGATTTTATTATTGAGCACGGGGGTCGGAGCGTCTCTTAGCTGGCAGTGGTGGTTGAATACATTATGGGCAGTGTAATTCTGGACTGATGGTCATTTGACCGGGGTGGTTTGGGTTAAACTGTTTTCTTCTTACAATACTTTACTAAGTTTACAGGTTTTATGTCTGGGGGTGGTGGTGGGTGTTCGGGGTTGCTTGCTCTTTGCTTACTGTTGGTTGTATTTGTATGGGGGGTGGGGGATGCTAGAGTGATGTGGAGGGTGGTCACACAAGTGAATAAGCAGCTTTATTATTACATTCTATTATTATATTTAGGGCCATTTATATGGTTTCAACGGATATGATTTTTAATAGTTAATGGCTAATAGGATTAAATACGCTACTTGGAATGTGAAGGGAGACCGATCCAAGACCAAGAGATAACCAGATTCTTAGACATTTGAAACATTTAGATTGTAAAATAATTTTCTTACAAGAAACCCACCTCTTGGTTTCTGAATCTATTTTTTTTTTCGTAAATCCAGCATAGGCCAAGTTTATGCAGCAGGTAATTCTACCAGACAACAAGGGGTGGCAATTTTGATTAGGAAAGGTATTCATTTTCAGTTGTCTCAAACTATAGACAACCCAGAAGGCCCTAACATTTTTATTTCTGGTCAACTTGAACATATGTCTATTTTTCTGCAGAGTGTATATGGCCCTAACGTTGATACACCATCTTTTTTTGTTAAATTAATATACTCACTCCTTTTGTTTCCCTTCCTATTTTGATTGGAGGAGACTGGAATCTTCTATTCACCCCTGCTTTGGACAGGTCTAATAGACCGTCTGCGGGCTTGTCTCCTGGTCAACACGCGCTACGTGATTTAGTTGATACCTTGGGACTTTATGACCCATGGCGTATTTTTAATCCGACTGTCAAAGATTACACTTATTACTCTTCTGTTCATCAATCTTTTTTCTAGGATTGATTATTTTCTGGCAAGTGGTAGCATTCTTAGGGGAATTCATTGTGTGGAAATTGTCTCAGGGTGTTGTCAGATCATTCCTTAGTTTGGTTACACCATTCCACACAAGCAGGGCAGGAAAAAGACACTATCTGGAAAGTTAATAATCAACTATTTAAGGATGAATCTACTATTAATTGGATCAATCTTTACGTTACAACAAATCCAGGCTTGGTGGATCGTGTTGAACAGGAATGGGCATCCTTTAACTGTCATATCAGGGGTGAGCTTCTCCACATTGCAGCACACAGGAAAAAGATGTGGAATGCCTGTGATTCTCATCTTTTGTCTAATATTACAACTTTAGAAAATAAGATTAATCCTTCTACCCAAGAGGCAGTTAGATGGGAACCAACATCTCTTAGAGAAAAATACAAGGATTTACTCCAGGAACAGGCGAAGCACACCATTCTCAAAACCCGTTCCACTTATTTTGACCAGGGTGAAAAGGCAGGTTGGCTTATGACTTTCCGTCTTAAAAAGCTGGAAGTTTCCCATCTTATTTCTTCTATCATTTCTGACTCAGACAATAGTGTTGAAATTATTCCTAGAGACATTATCAAAGAATATGGAGCTTTTTATTCTAAACTTTATGGTCCTATTTCTAATCCTTCTTCAGATTTTGAAATTAAATCTTGCCTAAAGGGTCTTATTCTTCCCAAGCTTTCTAAAGACCAGCAAAATGATCTAGCTAAATCTATTACCCATTTAGAGATTTTTGATGCTATTAAATCTCGTTTCAAACAAAGCTCCCGGGTCCAGATGGCATATCTGCAAATTTTTATAACGTTTTCGCTGATGTTCTAGTTCCCTTTTTGCTTAGATTCTACACTTATATTTTTGATCATGGCATTTCGGAGTCTTCTTTACTGGAGGCCTTAACTATTTTGTTACCCAAGCCCAGGAAATCTTCAGATCGAGTTGGCAACTATAGACCGATTTCATTGATGAACTATGATATTAAAATACTCGCCAAAAGCCTTGCCAATAGAATTAACAGGTTTGGACCTCCTTAATTTCTAAAGAACAGATAGGCTTTGTGTCCACTAGGCTCTCCTCTGATCATTTCCAAATGTTAGCTCACATTTTCTCCACGTCTGGAGACCACTCGGTGCCTTCTGAGTTGGTGTCTCTAGACGTGGAGAAAGCTTTTGGCAGAGTTAACTGTTTTTTTCTTTTTCTTACATTGAACAAATTTGGCTTTCCAGATGCTTTCATAGCTTGGCTAAAGGTTTTACATTCAATACACAATGCTAGAATTTACGCTAATGGGATGCTCTCTACTTCAGTTAAACTGTACTGTGGCACTAGACAAGGTTGCCCCCTATCTCCCTTTTTATTTAATTTATATTTACAGCCTTTACTTTATAAGTTAAATAATCCCCTTATTACAGGTATACATATACATAACAGACCGCTTGTCTTGTCAGCATATGCAGATGATATCCTTTTACATATTACTTATCCATGTAAATCCATACCGGTCACCCTGGAAACCATACAGTATTATGGCAGTTTGGCTAATTACAAATTCAATGTAGATAAATCCATTGTAATGCCTCTAAACGCATCAGTTTTCAAGGCAGATATTCTTAAATGGGGTTTGACTTGGTCCCCTAATCAAATGAAGTACCTAGGTTTAGAAATTACTAAGAACTCTAACCAATTTAAAAAACTAAATCTCGATTTGCTTCTAACAAAAATGAAACATGATTTAGATAGGTAGAAACTGCTCCCCTTAACTCTCTGGGGTAGAATGAGTGTTATCACAATGAATATACCTCCCTGACTTTTACACCCCTTAAACATATTAAATCTTTATTTACCTATGTCTTGGTCTAAGAAAGTTCACTCCCTGATCTCTAATTTCATTTGGTTAGGTGAATGCCCTCGTGGAGCTTGCAATAAACTGGCTATGCCTAAAGGGATGGATGGGCTTAAGCTACCTCATTTTGCAACCTACTACTTTGCTGGTCATGCCAGTAAATATCTAAGATGGTTCACTCCTAATTTTGATAGTCCCCACTTCTAAATATGTACCAATATGTTTAGATTTAGAACTTGATATGTTGGTGAAATCTGGTATTTCTCCTGTTGCAATGCCTTTTGCTAGTATTAAAACACTTCCCAAAGTGATACGTAATTCTGTAATTGGACTTTCACTCAAGGTTCATGCTCAGCTAGGTAAATACTACATTTTCGTTTTGACCAGGATATTTCTCAACCAATATTTGGGAATCCTAATTTTAGGATAAATCGTAAATGTATTCCCAAGGACTGGCTTCCCCAACTACCAATCGACAGGGTTGATTGTTTGTTACACAACGGTTATCTTGGGTCTCTTCCAGATCTACATTCTGTATTCTGTATTCCCAGTGGACACTCAATATTCTCATACGTTATTCTAACTTAAGTGTCTGCTTATGGTACATTTTGGCCAAGGTCTTCTACATATAGATGATCAAGATTTTTTAACCTCAGTGACCAATAAGGCATCCCAACCCTATGCCTTGGCTCAGTTATATACTTTATTTTTGACGAAGATGTTTCCCACTTTAACTGGAGTATGTCAGTATTGGGATTCAGTTTTTCCTTCTAGAAGCTTTAGTTGTGATAAGGTCTGGCATGATAGGTACACTTATATTACCATTGATAGGCTTCGTCTGACTCAATTCAACATCCTCCACAACCTATATTATACTCCCCAGTGTTTGTTTAAATAGGAGTCACTCAGTTGCCTGAATGCATAAGATGTAATAAATCTGTGGATTCTTTATTACGCATTTGTTTGGGAATGTTCCAAAATTCATTCTTTATGGAACATTATACAGTCCAAAGTAGACTCTCTTGTGAGTCTCGATCACTTTTTTACTCCTGAAATATGTATAGTAAGTGATTACAAAAAGATATCGGATACAACTCGTAGAAGTTATATAGCAATGATTTCTATTTCAGTTAAGCGGATTGTTCTAAGACACTGTAAAGATCAGGACATTATATCTTATCAGGAATGGCTAAGCAAGTTTTTTTAAACTTACTAATGGAAAATAGCCAGTGTCAATGACAAGCTTCATATTTACAATATGATACTGAGTAGGCTTTACACACTTTTTTCTACTTAATGGTCTTGAAGAGGACTCCCTTTCTTATCTTTTATTTTTGTTGCTTTAATACCATTTATAAGTTTTATAAATCACCTATTTCATGAGGCTATTGGATATACTGGGTCTTCATTTTGCATAATCCATTCCCTTGTGTGGGGGAGTTGAATTTAGCTGGGGTTATTTAGTATTTGTTGTTTTTTAATCGTTATTGCTGTAACTTTACATGTTATGGTTCTTGTTTTATTATTATTTTTTTTTAATATAGAAATTAATAAAAAAGAAACATCAGTGCCAAAAACTCCACTATATCCTCTTGTGATACGACTATCACATTAAATAATCATGCACATCACTAACAAAACATATAGCAGGAGGTGAACCTAAAGATCAACATCTTTTCTTTTTCTGAATCTTGATTATAAGTTATACACTTCTATCCTAGCAAAACAACTCGAGAAAGTTCTCCTGGAATTAATTCACCATGATCAAACAGGTTTTATAACAAAGCAACAAATGCAAGACAATATTAAAGAGAACCCTCCCCCTGCTCCAGAACGCATACAGGACACATCAGCCAGCACTACTGCCGAGCCTGGATGCAGAAAATGTGTTTGATAGGGTGCCTTGGAAATTCTTGCATTATACGCATCATCACTTTGGCTTTCACCCCAATTTATTAATGTGGTTAGAGCATTGTACCAGTCCCCTCAGGCCATGGTCCATGCTAATGGATCTCCTTCTCCCAGATTTCACTGATTTAAGATGCCCTATGTTCCCTATGTCCCCCTTATTATTTGCACTGAGAGCTGAACCACTGACCTAAACTAGCCGACAAAGTAGAAAAATTACATGCATCTCCACCATGGTAAGGAACATAAACTGATGTTTTATGCCAAATATTTGTTTAATGTATCTAATTTCACCCAACACATCTTTGCCACACCTGTGGTCCACCTTAACTGAATATGACAAACTATAGGACTACAAACTTAATATAAGCAAAACTGTGTCCCATCATGTACACTATCTCCCTTCTCCAGATATCCGCACCCATTAACAGTTCAGCTGGGATCTTGCCGAAATAAAATACCTGGGAGTGCATAACCCAAAAGACTAAGATGCACTATATCCTTTTTTGGGGGGGATATTTCTATTTACTCTCTTTCCCCGAGCCTCCTACACTCCACATCCTCGAAGCCGCCAAGGCATCTTGTCCCCTCTTACCTCCGTATCATCCATCAAGCCGTGGTTGTTCCTCCCACGTGGGGAGGAGGTTGGGCCCATACACCCTAAATCTTCAGTATTCCATAAGGCTACCATGGAGGTAGAGGTTGGGATCAGTGCCAGCACTCCATCTCCCCGGAGCGTAGGAGGCTGACTTTCCGTTTTTCTTGTGAAACGTGACTCGCACCCATACGGCAAGGCACTAGCACCGACATCCATCATGCTCCTCTCCCCCTCTCTGTGTGGGAGACCCTGGCTATACCTCTGGCTTCCACCAGAGAACAGCCAAGCACCAGGCCTTGTCTCCCCCCCCCCCCCGGGAGAAGGCAAGCAGCCCCTTGGGCACTCAAACCTCCTCCTCTCTGGCTGGCCCTCCAGCTCCCAGGCTTGTTCCTGAACCCGGTCACCAGCATTGCAAGCAGTAGCGCTACCGCTGTGCCAGCGGTCTGACCCCTTAGATGCACCATATCAAATAAACTACCTGCCCTTGGTATCTATTGTATACTCAGATTTGGAGAGGTGGGGGGTGTTACACTTGATGTTCCAGAATAGAGTGGAAATAATTTGAATTAACATATTGCCTAGACTACTTTATCTTTTTCATACATACCAGTACTCATCCCACAGAACGCATTTAATGAATAGTACAAATGTCTCTTCAAGCTTCTTTGGACTAGCACAAAGCCTAGAGTTGCCTTACGAAAGTTGAAGCTACCTAAAACGCAGGGTCAGCACAGAAACCTAAAAATCTGACAGCAGATAAGGACCGCCTGGCAAATCCAGTCTTCCCATTCCTTCCCAGCTACACTATTATTGCAGACCATACCCAATCTACAGCTCTTTCTCCCTCCTCCCCCTTCCTTTCCACTATCCTCATGCATATCCTGTGCATTCATGAACCTCAACACTGTTTTCATCCCCACTACATCAGCTAGAAGGCTGTTCCAAGAATCCATCAATCTTTCTTTAAAGAAGTACTTCCTCACAGCTCTCCTGAATCTACCCCCTCCAATTTCATAGCGTGTCCCCTTGTTCCCGAGCACCTTTTCTTCTGAAAAATGCTTCCCTCTTATATCTTATTTACCTTCATGAGGTACTTATAGGTGTCTATCATATCCCCACTCTCCCTTGTCTGCTCCAGGGAGTACATACTGAGGTCTTTTAGTCTCGCCTCACAGGGCTTTTGATGTAGACCCTGCACCATTTTAGTTGCCCTCCTCTGGACCTGTCTCCACTCTGTCTATATCATTTTGGAGCTGTGGTCTCCAGAACTGGACACATTACTCCAGGTGGGGTCTTATCAGCAATCTATACAGAGGCAACACCACCTCCCTCTTTCTGCTGGTGATACCCCTCGCTATGCACCCCAACATCCCACTAGCCATCGTGACTGCCTTGCAGCACTGCCTTAACACCTTTAGGTCATCCGATATGATTACCCACAGGTCTCTTTTATGCTTTGTGGTCTTCATTACCACCCGACCCATTCTGTACTCTGCCCCAGGCTTCTGTGCCCTATGTGCATTATTTTGCACTTCTTCGCACCAAAAGCCAGCTGCCATACCCTTGACCACTCCTCTGGTTTTCTTAGGTCTCTGTTCATCCTTTACACACACACACACACACACACACACACACACCCAAGTGTTCACCCTACTGCAGATTTTGGTGTCATCCACATAGAGACAGACAGTAAAGCTGCGTAAGAACTTACCTTAACAGTAGACCTTCGAGAGTATCTCTTGCAGGAGGCCATAACACATGAGATATCCAGCCGTAGGCATCACTTCCTCCGGATGATTTGCCGGCAGTCTTTCCCAGAGGCCTCCCCTTCCCATTACCTGATGTGCTCTTGCACATATATAAAGGGGAGACTCCTCAGTTCTATTTTCCCATCTTAGCGACCAATATGAAAAGTGAATCATAGATCTCCGATGGTAACTGAGGAGAGTAACAAAAGGCAGTAGCTCAAGGCTTCCACGTGAGGATGGAGCAAGGTACCTTTCTGAAGCAGCAGCAAGTGAGATGGTGGGAGGGGCAGCATGGCCTGCTGTAAGAGATGCTCTCGAAGATCTACTGTTACGGTAATTTCTTACTCAACTGTACTATCTTCTTCGAGTCAATCTCTTGCGGTAGGGCATAACACATGGGAAGAATCCCAAGCAGTTATGAGGCCCACGGGAGGAGGAAGTGAACCACAGGAAATTAGGACAGAAGGCCGTTGAGGATGGCCCGCACAAAAGTGGCACGCTTCTTAGAAACAATGTCTAGACTGCAATGTTTTGGGAATGTATGTACAGTAGACCAGGTGGGGGCCTCGCAAATCTCTGAAGTAGAGACGCCACGAAAACACGCTGTGGAGGTAGCATGCCTCTAGTGGAGTGGGGTTTCACGGATCCTGTGAGACGTTTTCCATATTTGTTATATATGAATGTAATACAGTTGGCCAACAATGTGGACAAACGCTGCTTAGAAACCCGATCGCCCAGTCGTCCTGGGGCAAAAGAAACAAAGAGCTGCTTAGTTTTACACAACTGTTCACTGCAAAGAAGATAAATTCTCAATGTTCTTTTCATATTGAGAGTATGAAGCAGGGCTTCCCCTGGATTCTCAGGCTCCGCAAAATATAATGGCAACTGAATGGATTGGTTCAGAGTAAATTCAAAAACAACTTTCGGTAGAAAGGAGGGGTTAGTACATAAGGACACCCAATCCATGAAACTGTAAATAAGGTGGCTTGCACGTAAGCGCCTGTAATTCAGAGATACGTCTACCTGATGTAATTGCCCCCAAAAACATCGTTTTCCACAACAAAAACCAGAGCGCGCATGTTTCAGCGGGCTTAAAAGGACCTTCAGTCAATTTTTCAAGTAAAAAATTCAAATCCCACACTGGGACAGGGTCCCGAACAGGGGGATGCAAATGTAGGATACCTTTCAGGAAGGTTCTAATGAGCGGTAACTGGGACAATGGTTTGTTGTCCACAGGTAAATGGAAAGCAGAAATAGCCAATAGGTGTACTTTTATTGATGAATATTTCAGACCAGCCTCCAACAAAGAAAGGAGGTAGTCCAGAGTTCTCTGAGGGGAACAGTCATAGGCTTCCAGTTCCCAGGAAGTGCCCAAACAGAGAAACACTTCCATTTCATAGCGTAGGAGGCTCTAGTAGAGGGCTTCCATGCAGCCCTCAGAATCTCTGCTACCCCTTGGGACACCTGATAATGAAAGAGGACTACATCCTCAGGAGCCAGGCATGCAGGTGCAGGGAGCGCAGGTCTGGGTGCAGCAGAGAGCAGTCCTCTTGTGAGAGGAGAGCTGAACAAATACGTAGAGGATCCCAATCTGAGATCTGCAACAGCAGAGGGAACCAAATCTGCCTCAGCCAGGAGGGGACTATGAGAATCATCGATGCCCCAGCCTCTGACCAGTTTCAGGAGTACTCTCTGTATGAGAGGAAAGGGTGAGAAAGCGTAAAGAAATTTTCCTGTCCAGGAATGAGATAAGGCGTCCAGCCATAAAGTTCCAGGACCGCGCTCTAGAGAGCAATAGAGAGGCAGTTTTGCCGAGAAGGAAACTGTTCTAATTCCAGGTGACCCCACTGGAGGAAGACATCCACTAAGACATCTGGGTGGAGCTCCTATTCATGAGCCTGCACAGGAGTTCTGTTCAGGGTGACCACCAGGGTATCTGAAACCCCTGGAATGTGAACCGCCAGAAGGCGAATGCCTCTCTGCATCACCCAATGCCACACCCTCATGGACTCCCGGCAGAGAGGGTATGAATGGGTGCCACCTTGTTTGTTTAGGTAGTGAACTATAAAACTGTCCGACTGCACTTGAAGGCAACCCTGAGGGAGCAACGTCTCGAATGCCTGTAAGGTGTAGAGAACAGCCCTCAATTCCAGGATGCTGATGTGAAGACGAGATTCCATCACAGTCCAAGAGCCCTGGGACTGAGCTTCTGGAAGATGGGCACCACAGTCCATAAAGGAGGCATCCGTTATTCGAATGAGGTCCAGGACCCGGGGATGGAATGACATGCCCTGCAAGAGATTGTCCCTGAACTTCCACCATTGTAGGGTGCGAAGTGCTGGGGAGGACAGAAGGACTGGGGCATTGAAGTCGTCCCATTTCTGATCCCACTGGACCTTGAGGTTCCAATGAAGGACCCTCATATGAAGTTTGGCATGAGGGACAACAGGGATGGTAGCTACCAAATGTCTCAGGAGCCAAATGTAGTCCCTTGCAGGGACTTACCAAAAAGGTTCCAAATGGAGAATGATGGTCAGGATGGCATCCACCCTGGATCCAGGGAGGAACGCCATGCCTCGGGATGTATCTAGTACCGCTCCGATAGACTGCAGAGTCTGTGCTGGGGTTAGCATAGACTTTGGATAGTTGACCGTGATGCGCACCATGGAGCGAGTAGACACCTTTAGGAGTCAGTCGTCTAGGTATGGAAAGATGTACAGACCCTCCTGGCAAAGAGCTCCTGCTACTGCCGCCAGGCATTTCGTGAATACCCAGGGGGCTGGGCAAAGGCCGAAAGAGAGGGACTGAAACTGAAAATTATGGCTTTGAAACTGGAATCGTAAGAACCGCCTGTGAGCGGGGTGGATCACGATATGAAGGTATGCATCCTTCATGTCCAAGGAACACAGCTAATCTCCTGTGTTTAGCAGGGGAAGATGGATGGGCAACGTCACCATCCTGAATTTCTGTTACCTTATACAGAGGTTGAGGCCTCCGAGATGCAGAATGCAACATAAGTCCCCCGTCCATTTGAGAACCAGAAAAAAAAGGGGAGTAAACCCCCCCTCCCAGAGTCTCTTTGAAGGGAGGGAACTGGTTCTATGGCATGTTTTTGTAACAAAGCATGTATTTCTGCTTGCAGTACTAGAGCATGGTCCAGAGGGTAATGTGAGATTCGAGGAGGTGAAGGAGGAAGAAGACTTATCAAGTCCAACATATGACCATACTGGATCAACTGAAGGATCCACTGGTCTGATGTGATTCTTTGCCAACCTCTGGGGTGCAGGGAGAACCTGCCCCTGATGGCCGAGGAGGGGGGTCTTTGCCTCCACAGCCAGAGACCCGCCTTCAGGCCGAAGTCTGACCCTGCCGAGGGACAGCAGGGACATATCAAAGCTTCTCTGGGGCAGGCCTGTCCGGTAGAGCTAACTGAGCCTTACGTTTGTGAGCAGGCTGTTGCTGAGTAGTAGGTTTACCTTTAGAAGAACGGTTCCAAAAGGTACCTTTGTAAGTAGGCTTCGCCTGTGGGCAATACAGGGTCAGAACAGACAGAAAGGTATGACCCGAGTCTTGCAGGTCTTTTAGAATGTCTTGGGTCTGTGGTCCAAAAGGTTTGTCTCCTTTAAAGGGAGTATTCAGAACGGATTGTGACATCTTATGAAAATCCTGAAATCCTCAGCCATGCATGGCGTCTGAGGCAAACACCCACCGAGGAGGCGCGGGCCGAAGTATCAATGGCATCATAGTGGCCCTAAGCAGGTGGCGCAGACAGACCCAGCGGTATAAAGTTTGGCATCAAGGTCCTCCTGAGGCTGGCCAGGCAGAAGGATTGGACCAATGCATGAGCAGTCTTAAGAATCTTGTCAATGCTGAATTGTTGTCTTGCTGGCATTGACCTTAGTAGTGGAGTTAGAAGATGTTAAGAGGAATGGCAGTGAAGTATGGAAGTGACGCCAACCCACACCACCCTGCAGAGACTGGCAGGCATTGAGGTGTGCTCTTGGTCATCTGCCATAACCTCAGCCATTTCTTCACCACCCCCACCCTGCAGATTCCAACAAGTGTTGTTGTGCCTTGGGGTCATCAGGCCTTACGTCACCAGAGATTCTATAAGACAATATGCTGGAGATGGGTGCAGTATAGGGAGAATGGGGTGAACTTTGGGGCTGAAGAGTCCAAGACACACCTTGATGCATGTCACAGACTGCAGGGTGGGTGGAGTGGCATGACCACCACGAGACGACAATCCAAAGTCACCCACCCAATACTTGTCAGTCTCTACAGGGTGGACATTATGGTTAGAAATCTTAATGCCCTGGCTTTTGTTGGTATTTGCACTCCCAATTTTCAACATGGGCTTTTGTGACCCCACTTCATGAAAGCATTTGGGACCTCTGTTCATGAACAGTGGCACTGTGATTTTGTTAATGTGTCCTGAACGTTAATTTCCCACAACAACTGTGGCATTCTGTGCCAGATTGTGAAACACATTTTGAGAATTTAAAAATTATAGCCTACTGTTTATAAGGACATGTGAAAAATGGCAATGTTGGAAATCTGGAGTGAAATATTAAATTTCTTGAAGTTACGAGTTGCATGGAAGCTGAGCAATGCACGCTCATAACACAATCATCATTTGTGATTTAATTATCAAATTTTCAACATCGCATTTTGCAGCCCATCTTATGCAGTGCGCACTGTTTGGCCACTGTCCCAAAAGGTGATTCTGGCGTGAGACAGTGAAATCACCTTTCTGGACTGAATAACAAAATGACAGTGACTGAGTTCATGAGGGGGTCCCAAGAACCCCATGTTGAAAATTTGGAGCCAAAACTTGCAAAAATGGTTGAGATATTCACCTAAGTTGACCCTCCCATTGATGCCATTATACAGCTTACCAGCATTTCTTCAGTGTGTGGTCAACTTTCAAGAGTGCAGACATGTTCCGCTCCACTGAAGAGCACAGCGCTGGACTCAGAGGTAAGTGGCGGGGTGAGGGGTGGGGTGTTGGGAGGTGGGTGTGTAGGTTGGTGGAGGGGACCCAACAATGTGGGAACTATTTTCTTTGTTTCAGTTATAATAAAAAAGAAAGAACACCATGGAACATTTTCTTTTTTACAGGTATAAGGAAAATGTTGGGCATACTGGAGTGGTTCTCATTGTATCCCATGAGTTTTGGTGTGATGTTAGCCACTCTGTGGTGGGAAGGGCAGAAATGCTGACATAATCAGCTTTTGAGACGGAGGTACATGAGTGGGGCCTCATGCCACACAATCTTTGGGGTTAACTATGCCGACAGGGGTTTGAGGCACCACCAAGTCGACTGCTGGGAATTGTGAGAGGTGGACGGTGACACTGCAACCA
Source organism: Neoceratodus forsteri (assembly GCA_016271365.2). Lineage (NCBI taxonomy): Eukaryota > Metazoa > Chordata > Ceratodontiformes > Ceratodontidae > Neoceratodus > Neoceratodus forsteri. The sequence continues at coordinate 1,705,089,678 of CM057455.1, forward strand.
TGTTTATTAAAATGTTACACCAGGCGAGGCATGCCCTGAAATGACAGGAAGCACCCTCGTTGAGGGCAAAATTGTTTTTGCCAGGTATGCTTTTGCAGTGTTGGTTAGACAGTGTGCTATTTCATTCATGAGACAGAGCCCAGCCGAAAAAGCAGTGGCGCCATTGGCTCACAAAACGACCGCACCTCCAAAACCTGCCACCAACAATATGTTGTCTGACTGTTCATACAAGACAACATAAAAGGACCGATTATGGTACCAGTAGGGAAGTGGGCCATGAAGGTGTCTGAAGCACATCCCCTTAACCGGTCTGGTTAAGCACCCTTGCTTGTTTTGAGGTGGGATAGCTCTCACAATGGCACCCACAGCTGAGACCAAGGTGGATGGGCAGATCCTCCAGGATGCAGCACCAGGAAAGGGGGAAGAAAACCCCAGAGGAGGAGGAGGCTCTGGTGGGGACTCAGTTGTCTGAGGAGTGAAGTAGGGAACCTAGCAGGAAGGACAGGGAGGTAAGTGTATTTCAGAAGGCACTGCTTGGTGGGATGAGAAGGGGTCAATAGGATCACAAGGGTAATGGCAAGGAGGGAGGAACTGGATGTTATCATCCACCTGGGGATGAATGACCCATCAGGAGACAAAGTGAAAGTAGCTAGAATCCAAAAGGATTTCAGGAAGTTGGGGGCAGCCTAAAGCAAGCAGAACACTTCAAGGAGGCAGTATAGCACAGTGGTTTAAGGCACTGAGCTGCAAAGCTGGAGACATGGGTTTGAATCCCACAGCCCCCACATGCATACTGTGTGACTCTGAGCAAGTCACTTAGCTTCCTTGTGCTCCCAGGTCACACTGTAAACAAGCTTCAGCTTAGTGTGTCTCTTCTGGTAAAAAAAACAAAACACTCCATCTTCTTCTCGGAGGTGCCACCTGTCCATATGCAGGTGAAAGGCTAGGGCACTCCACATCCAGTAATTCAACTCCTGGCTGAAGGAATGGTGTGGAAGGGAGGGTTATGGCTTCATGGGGGACTGGGTCCCACCTGGAAAGATGCAAGCCTGTATAAAGATAATGGCCTGCATCCGTCAGGGAAGGTGACCCGAGTAAGAAGTATGAATGCTTCAGTGACAAGCTATTTAAAATGGCTGGGGGAGTCAGGAAGGACAGGTGACTTAGTATCCCCCCTTGGGGACAAGGTACTTGTAATCCTAAGACGCAAATAATCAAGACAATAAATAAAAATAAAATATGCAGGATATCGAGGTGAAGTCTGGAACATTGAGAACAGGAGGAGAGTGGGAAGCAGTGAATTCTAGGCCACACGAGAAACTGCGGAGGGGGGACGAAGCAGAGGAGGGGAGGGGGAAAAAAGCAGGAGAGCAGCAGCAAGAGAAGGAGGGGGATAGGATACAAAACATGGAAGGCATGGTAACAAATGCCCGCAGCCTGGGAAATAAAATCCCAGACCTGGAGGCATTGATAGTAGAGGCAGACCTGGACATAGTAGCAATAACTGAGACATGGTACACTGTTAATCATGGGACATTGATGTATCAGGTTATGCTCTGTTCAGGAGGGATAGGGGTAAAAAGGAGGGAGTGTGGCCCTGTACATCAGAGAGGCTATAAAGGTGACAGAGGTGCAGGGTAGACGGGAGGCTGAGGCACTGTGAGTCACCCTTGAACCTGGAAAAGGCTCAGCAATATGAACGGAGGTGATCTTCCGGCCTTCAGCACAGGGGGAAGAAGTGGACAGGGAGCTTGTGGATGAATACATATATGGCAACAAAAGGTGAAGTCCTGCTTCTGGGATTTTCAGTATGCCAGATGTGGATTGGTCCACCCAAGCAGCTGCTTCAACCAGAAGCAGAAGCATCCTGGATTCCTACATAGGGACAGGTCTCAGGCAGCTTGTGCTTGATCCAGAGAAAAGGTAATTTTGACCTGATACTGATCAATTGGGATAGAACACAGATGTCTGTGTGGAGGGAACTGGATCCAGTGACCTCCACATAGTGTGGTTTAGAATGAGACCCGGGACCCGAGACCCAGTCCAGTCACACGAGGGCAAATGTTTTGGATTTCAAGAAGGCAGACTTCACTGACATGGGGAGATACACTAGAATAGCCATCTTTGGAAGCTTGTAAAAGGGTGGCATTCAGGAGGTATGAAGAAACACAGAAGAATGAGGATAGAGAGGTGTATCAGGTAAGGTAATGAAGGGGTCAACGGCTCAGATAGAAGAAAGCATAGCCAAAGGGTATCAAAAGAAGACTAGACTTTCTTCAGGTACATAAGCAAGGAAAGGAAGGCAAGGGGAGGGATTCTGAAGATAAGGATGACGACAAAGGGAGACTGCACAGAGGGGATCAGTAAAAAGTGTACATCCTGAACAGATAATTCTACTGTTTTCACAGTGGAAAGAGGCAGGGACAGTCCACCAAGGAGCAGCACAAACACTGAAGGGGGAAGTGGACACAAGTCCATTTTCAAAGGAGAGAGTATTATTGAAGGGACTTCAAATTTTAGGGTGAACAAGGCCATAGGACCAGATGGATACATCCAAGGGTATTAAGGGAACTAGGCAGGGAGGTGCTTACTGCACTACTCATGGTCTTATTCAACAACTCACTGGAAACAGGAGTGATTCCAGAGGAGAGCAGGCAGAGCCCCATTTTGTAAGAACGTCAGCAGGGAGGAGGCTAGCAAATATAGTCTGGTCTGTCTTACTTGAGTCATGGGTAAATTAATGGTATCCATACTAAAAGAGAGACTGTCCGAGTATCTTGAATCAGTGGGCTGCAAGACCACAGACAGCACAGATTCACAGGGGAAGGTCGATAAATGAATCTGGTAGATTTCTTTGACTAGATGAACAGGGAATAGGTAAGGGAGAGCAGTGGACTATTGATTGATCTGAGTTAAGCTAGGCCTTCAGCTTCTGTGCCACACAGGAGGCTGATAAGGAGCTGAATGGCCTAGGAGTGAGATCCAAAATGGTTAATTGGGTTCAGTGTGCCTGTGCAACTGGTTTTGTGCTTGTGTAACAGATAATCTTTGGATATTCGCCTCTCTATCCATGGGATAACCATCCTGTATGGGTCTGAAGGAAGGAACCCTAGAGGAGGGTGCTACCTCTTGAGGTGCCTACAGGAGTGATTCCTTGGCTAAAGGTACCTTAGAATGAAGCCTATGGAAGAGAGGCATGCGCTGGAGGAGGGAAGGGTAGGTGGAGGGCAAGGAAAAATGCTTGTGGGTGGAGTGAGAGCAGCTTAATGGGCTGAATGGGTGTGTCCTGTTGCACCGTCCCTTGAACTACAGACTGTAACCTTCCAATTAGTACAATAGCTAGTTAATGGATAAGAGACAGAGGGTGGTGGTTGACAGCACTCACTCTAATGATGGGAGAGTGAGCAGTGGGGTACCACAGGGCTCAGTACTGGGGCCAGTCCTTTTGAACATAGGTGATACTGCAGAACAACTGGAAGGTGGTATGCCTTTTTGCAGATGATATCAAAATTGCAATAGGGTGGGCACCCAGGAGTGGTGGAGAGAATGATCAGGGATCTTGTGACTTTTGAGTGGTAAAAGTATGGTAGTTGGTTCAATGCCAAGTGTGCAAATCATGCACTCATGTACAGGAACCCAAGAGCTGGAGTATAAGATTGGGGGGGTTATTGACAGTCAATAAACAGGAAAGGGATCTTGGGGTTATTATGTCTGAGGACCTCAAAGTGGCACTGTGACAAAGCAGTGGGTAGTGCTAGTGGGATGCTGGGGTGTGTAGGGAAGGTATCTCCAACAGGAGGATGGAGGTGGTGTTGCCAGACCCCACCTGGAATGCAATGTAATTTTGGAGAACAAACTTCAGAAAGAACATTGACAGAGTGGAGGAAGTCCACAGGAGGACAACTGAAATTGTGCAGGATTTACATGAGAAGCCCTAAGAAGAGAGGCAGAGGGATCTCAGCATGTACACCCTAGAACAGAGGAAAGAGAAAGGTGACATGATACAGGCTCACAAGTATCTTACAGGATAGGAGGAATAGGGTCCAGGGAGTCTCTTTTCCAAATGTGAAAGAGCACCAGGACCAGGGGGAATGCAAAGCTGGGGGTCAAGAGATGTGAGAAAATATTGGTAGATGCCTGGAACAGATTGCCAGCTGAAGTGGTGGAGGCTAAAACAGTAGGGGGCTTCAAGCATGTGTGGCATAGACATAGTGGTATATTATAGAAGAGGTGGGATGGTTGATGGAGATCAGACAGCATGTGACGAGAAAGGTGAGGCAGGAAACATCTAGGCAGATTAGGTAGGCCATGCGGTCCTTTTCTGATGACAAATTCAGTATTTCTATATTTCTATGTTTATGATCGCACACCTACTATAGAAACAGCTTTTACTACAGTAGGCATCTGATTGTGAAGTGTCATTCAGTTGGTGGCTGCTATGGATGTGAGTGGAGGGTCTGTGCTGGTCACCGTACACCATAGGTTGGGGGCAGGTGGGAGCAGTTGTAGTGGTACTGGGTGGGCTGGTCGGGGGGGTAGATATTATACTTATGGGGCAGGCAATCACTCAACACCAAAGATGTGGTATGGAAGAATTACAGCTCTTGCCAGACTGCTAATTGGGGCATGTGGGGAACCCTGGTCTGGGATATCAGTCAAATGGTACAAAGGAATTACTGATCTTATCAAGTGTCTGTTTGGGGCCCAGTTGATGGTGGGGAGTCTGCTGTCTGCTGGACACATGGGACAGATATTTTATTACACAGGCATGCAATTTGGGGGTGGGGCACTGGACACCTGGACAGTTATGCCATGTACCAGTGGAGGGACGACGGCTAGCGGTAGCCTGACATGGCCAGGTGTTGGGAGTGTGGGAATGCACAGTCCATCTGGTTTGGGGAACCAGTAACTAGTATTGCACTAATGGATAGCTATACCTCCTCAAACCTCCCAGCATGCTGATGTGCCTTGTGTGCAAGGTGCTGTCAGCTGCTTCTTTTGTAGTGTCACAAGGATGGATTAGGCCATTTACAAATGGGCTAGTGACTAGGTAACTAAGCAATCATATGACCCTGTGCAGTACTATCCTGTTTTAGAGGTGCAAATTGGGATTAGCAAGTTGATAGCCTGTCTAACACTCGCAAAAAAGCTTGAATATTTTGCCTTAGGGCTTTTTAAAACCATTGTAACTGTTAAATGAATAAGGAAACACCCCAAAGTTGTGGTTGGCGATGATGCACCTCGGTCCCTTGCCCACTGCCAGACCCTGCCCACTTGGGTCCCGGTCCTCTGCGTGCCTCTTCTCCCTGGATGATACTGGATGTCTTGGGTGCCAGAAAGAGTGGTGGCCCCGCCCTATGGGTGAGACAGGGAGGTCTCTCGCCAGGCGGAGGTAGGCATTAGCAGAGCCTCGGGAAGGGAACCCAGAGTGGTGGGGGGGTACTGGGAATGACGACTGAGAGAGGCCCATCTTTGGTGATCGGAGGAAAAAGAGTTGGTAAAAAAAGAAATAAAATTTCCCAAACAGCATTTCCTCTTTTGATTTTAACCCAAATCACCTTTTGATAATGCAGCCACCAAACTGCCTGACTATCTAACTGCTGCAAGTATTACCAAACCCAAACCCACTGGTATCAGTTCAGAAAGATGCCCTGACTTTTGTCCCTGGGTACCGGAATGCAAAGCTGCAGGCCTGAGGTGCAGCTGGCTGGCCAGCATTGGCACACCCACCTGAACCAAACAACCCCCTACATGTTCCCCTTGATTGCTTTAAATCTTGAACTGGCTTTCAGCGCCAGTGGACTTGAACACAGATAACTACATATAGTATATATATTCCCCAGGTGTAGAGCAATTCCTGCCCTCCCTCACAGCTCTGCTGTATTAGTCCTAGGATGGCACACATGACTGAAGTCCTGGGGTAGATGTATCAGCAAACGCAGAAACAGGCCTAATGCTTAACACTTGAAGGTGTAGAAGCTGCAGCTTGGATCTTCAGTGTGACCCAAGGTCTTGCAGCCTGCCTCCCCATCCCACTGCAGGGCATCACACAAGACCCACCAGCCACAAGGGATCCAGACATGGGAGCTCCCCATGATCTGGCTCCCCCACAGGTCAGAGCACCCCAGCACCCGGGCACAAATCCACAATCCCTTGCCACCAGCAGCCCCACTTGATGGGGGTCAGTGAGCTCCCCACCTGGCACATTTAGGATGGATTCTTCAGATCATTTCCATTCTTTCCTCAGTTATCTGCTACAGTGTGTAGTCAAGCAGTCTCGGCAACCGTCTCGAGTATCAGACTCTGGTTGGGGGGGGGACTGTGCAGAGTCTGAAAATCCAGGAAATTTAACACAACAGTCTCCTGTCTCACTGCCTCTCAGGAGCAGACTGCAGGCACCCACCCAGACAGCACCCGCTCATCCCCCTACCCCCACAGTCTTTCAACTCCAACACAGTGGCCACTCTTGTGCTCTGGCTCACACACAAGTTCAGCAACTCTTTTCCAGAAATATGTCAAGAAAGTCCCTTCTCTCAGCATGCAGGTGCTGGTCAACTCCAGACAGAAGAGGCTCTCGTCGGCTTTTTAAAACCTGGATTCAAATCCAGGTTTCATGTCCATTCTCTACAATCCAGTTTCCTCTACCAAAAAAAAGTCCTTTAACCTTGTCTTTCCCTTTTCCTGTTGATGCCTTGTTGTTGCCAGGGTCAGACAGAACCTTTTACACTTTTTCTTTTTAATCATCGAATGTTTTTTTCTGCCTTGCTGCAGAGTGAGCAGTGGAGGCATCCAGCCACCAGCTTGACCCGCCCGGAGGGCAGCAGGCTCACTCAGCCGATGGTGGATCGGTACAACTGTTCCCGACCTGGTGGGAGGCTCCCTATGCCTACTTAGCCGGGCCAAGACCACCCCCCAGTGCGATTCCACAGCAGACCTCCAGGCAGGTCAAGCATGGCCATCATGCTGCTCGTTCACGCCCAGCCTTTTTCTTCCATTGCCCACTGGAGTGCGGACATGCAATGATGTTCAGGAACAACATGCCAACATCCACCGTACTCCCCCTATGTACACCAGTGCTGATAGTGCCCCCACCAGTCATCACCAGGGGCGACTACAGCACGGTGAAGTCCCTTCACCCTCCTCAGGGATAGGACAGCAGTCTTACGGACACTCGATCCCATCCCTCCCCTGCCGACCCCCGACGACCCAGGCTCATTGCCTAACACGGGTCACCGGCATAGCACGAGGTGTGGCGTCCAGCGCCTCAACCCTCAGCACCACTGGGCTGGCTCTTTTACCTTTTTCTTACTTCTCTCATCAAAAATCTTTGATCAGCCATGTCTCATCGATTTGGCACAGATAAAAGTGAAGAGGCTTTCTCCCCATCCTCTTGACACAAATCCATTTTCTTAATCCTTTTTCTCAGTCCATTTAACCTTGACTCTGAACAATTTCATCGCCGTGGTGCAGTTTCTCTGGTAGCAACAGAATACTGCAGATCTCCCTCTCTGCAGAGCTGCCTGCAAATCTTTTCTCTCTAGATGGGGAAAGGCACAACCAGCTATGGGGGACAGATGGCTGGCAGCCCCCCTCACAGTCGTACAACCCCACCTTCTCCCTAGGGGCTGGAGACCCCCCCTCCCTGCGGAGGGGTTTCCATCAAACTGAACTTAGAAACTAAAGTTCTTTTCCCTTGGGAGCTTTCTGGCAGCTCCCCTGTGGAAGGAGCCACTGTCAACCAAAATCAACATGTACAAGGTTCCTGCGACACCTCACTGGTTGCTGAAAAAGGCGCCCAGATTGTCCCCGGTATTTTTCCCCAAGAGTCTTCACTTGAAGTTCTACTCTTTAGCAGCCTCTTCCCTCTGATGGCCCAACACAAGATTTATCATTTTTAGTTATTTTCCAGCCGGTCGCTATTGCTGAAACTTGTTTTCCCCAGCACCAGACAGGCTAAGAAATATGTGCAGTATACTGTATCAGCAGCAGGAATGAGGAATAAATGTTCTAGCTCTACCTGGATTAGGTGAGTGGGGAACCCCCAGACTACCAAGGAATTATTTTTTTTTTATTGTGTCCAAGACTGACAGTGTGTGTGTGTGTGTGTGGGGGGGGTTTGCTGGAAAGCTGCGTGTGTACAGTTAAAACAATTCCTAAAATCATTAACTAGCACTAACCAGGCAGTGTCTTAGCACTTCCAGAAAGCATTTAATATACAAGTACCTGTACACCTTATATGCATTAAAGTAACCCCTAGTTGTATGGGCACCTGGTTGCAGTTAGTAATCCTGTGCAAAAAAAAAAAATAGTGCCATGCTAACAGGTTAGCACTGCACAGAAGAATGCTTTTTAAAACAGTACCAGCCATGCTTATCACAGCGCAGTGCTAATCCTGTTACAGTGGTACATGGGCCCCCATTTTCAGATTAGTGTTGTGCACTTTTAAGTGCTACACCTGAGATAGTGCACAGCCACAGAAGATGGTGGTAAATGGCACTCACTACAACGAGGAGAGAGTAAGCAGTAGGGTATCGGAGGGCTCAGTAATGGGATAAGTCCTCTTTAGTGTCTTTATAAGTGGCATAACAGAAGAACTGAAAGGGAAGATGTGCCTTTTTGCAGATGACACCACAATCTGTAATAGCTTTGATAGGTGCAGATGGAGAGAATGAGTGGGGACCTTTGTAAACTTGAAGAGTGGTACAGGACATGGCAGCTCTGGTTCAAAGTCAAAAAGTGCAAAATCAAGCATCTAGGGAATAGAAACCTAGAGGCTGAGTATAACATGTAGGGGGAGGTACATACGTTCACAAAGGAAACCTTTTATATAGCACTGTGCTCTGTATGCAGGAGAGGATTACTTATTTGCATGGCTGTAGCAGTACATATGCACATGCACATGATCAGGTTAGCATCAGGTGATGCTGAATATGACACCCATCCAACCATGCTGTTCCCACATAGTGTAATGTAGCTCTGCATGCTAACCTTCTGAAAATGGGGCCCTAATTGACTAAAAATCTTGTCCGATGCCTCTTAAGATGCAGAAGGTAAACATAAAAGGGTTATCTTATCTATCTCTTTATGTATTGTTTTATTGTATTTTGCTTGCAAAACCTTTATCCGATTTCAAAACAATATGATGTGACTTAAAACTGTTATAACAAACTAGTTAAAATGCATTTTTTCTTTTTTTTTATTTAAATGCTGTCTTTATTTAATTATAAAAACACAGACTGGTGGGCTGGCCTAGCAGCTTGGTGGTGATTGCACTGCCTCCCCTGCCAGCGGCCCAGTTTTGGGGGTGGACCTGAATTGCACAGGGATTAGCTGGGGGGAGATATGATTGAGCATCTTGGGGAATGCTCTCCTCTCAACGAGGGGAAGTCTGACCACCTTGCTCTTCAACATCCACATAGCTGAGGGGGGCTGGCAGGGCAGTGGAGTTGCATAAGGGGGAGGGCTCAGGCAGGCACAAAGCAAGCATGTGCCTTTATATGCAATTGCATCATTGCATGCTTGGCTGCCCAGGGGATGAAACCAAAGGTAGAACCCCCCAATGGCAACCAATCTGCACTACTATCTAGGCTCTGCTCCTGTCTGAATATGTGTCTTATTGTCAATGGCCCTCCCCCTCCTGGCCCCAACACGGGGGATGTGTGTCTGTGGGGGGGAGAGAATCTCAGAGCAAGTACGTCCTGGGGATGGTGGGTGATTGAGCTGGAGATGTCAGTGGGCAAAGGGGTCGCAGGGTGACTAAGGAGATAAAAATCTCTATGGGAAATAAAAAAGAAATGAAACACAGTTCAGTCTGAGAAGCTCAAACCCCAAAACAGACTGTGAATGCCTCCAGTGAGGCATCACAGTAAAGTTATTTAGTATAGAAATAGTGCAAATTATATGCATATGCCAGCTAAACTCCTGATGAGAACTGGACACTGAGGGGTTGCAGCAAAATATATATTTTGTTTCTTAACCAAGAAACTTTTGTTAAACAAAACATTAAAATAAAAACAAAACTAAATCAAAACATAGTCCATAGAGTACAAACTAGCAAAGCTTTTGGCTTACACTATCACAGCTGATGTGCATCCCAAGCATTCAGCTCAGATAAGTTGCTGGACTAACACAGTAACTAATTACACATATATCTGATCAAAGATTTAACTTGAAAAATGCATGCAGCCCCTATGTGTATGTTACGACTATCCAGCACTAGCTTCCTATATAATGTGTCTAACAGTAAACGAAGGCAGCACTTAAAAAGAATAAACTACAGCATTTTAAATTCATTCTAAAGGTTTCTTGTCACATCACAATGTTCTGAAATGTGATTATGGGGTTTTACATCTTGTTTTGCTTGCACACCTTTAAAGAAGTAGAATAACAGATAGCCCTGTTTTGCTTACTTTCTGCTCTGCAGCAGACATCCTCTCATCAAGCCAGCAGCTCCCTGAATGCAACAGGATATGAGTGCAAAGCCAGGCCATGCAAGGGGGGAGGGGTCATTTCAGAATGTAGTCCATTTCAGTATATAGTGCATTTGTTTCAGTATATAGAGTATGTGAATTTTTCAGTCTACAGTGTATGCATTTCAATACATAGTGTATGTGTTTCACCAGGTAGTGTATTTGTTTCAGTATATAATGTATGTGTTTTTTTAATATACTGTGTATGTATTTCAGCATGTAATATATTTCTCTCAGTATATAGAGTATGCAAAAGTTTTCAATAGAGAGGGTGTTTTTAATATATAGTGTATTTGTTTCAGTATATAGTGTATGCAGATTTTTCAATGCACAGTGTATTTATTTCAATATGTAGTGTATGTATTTCAATATAAAGTGTAGATGTTTCAATATATAGTGTATTTGTTTCAGTAGACAGTGTATGTGCTTTTTTCAACGTGTAGTGTATGCATTTCAATAGATAGTGTATGTATTTCAATATATAGTGTATTTGTTTCAGTATATAGTGTATGCAGATGTTTTTCAATATATAGTGTATGTGTTACAATGTATAGAGTATTTGTTTCAGTAGAAAGTTTATGTGGATGTTTCAGTCTGTAGTGTATGTATCTCAGTAGGTAGTGTATGTGTTTCAGTACATAGTACATTTGTTTCAGTATATAGTGTTTGTGGCTGTTCAGTACTCAGTATGTAGATTTCAGTAGATAGTGTATGTATTTCACTATATAATGTAATCATTTCACTATATAGTGTATGTGTTTCACTATATGATATATGCATTTCAGTATACAGTATATGTATTTCACTGTATGATGTATGCATTTCAATAGATAGTGTAAGTGGTTCACTACATTGTATATGCATTTCTCTATATGATGCATATATTTCACTATATGATATATGTATTTCACTATGTAGTGTATGTGTTTTACTATACAGCCAGAGATTGTGAATTATGTCCCTAACGGCTTGCCATAGGTATTCATATTTTTTTTTTAGTGATGTTGCAATTCTGTGGCTGTTTTTCTACTTGGAGACTGAAACTGTTAAAATGTTTCTTTGCCGACTGATGGCAGTTGTGAGAGCCAAAGTGAGGGAATCAGCGCAAGTGGGGCTACGGAGAAGCTGGCACGTGTTCACCATTATAACCTGCGGGTTGTAATGATGAATTGTGACCCACTTCTCCTATGAAAAAAAAGTCCTCCAGTTAATGTATATATATAATACATAACAAACGACTAAGACATTGTAGTAGAAGTAATGTAAACTTACATAACAAGTCAGTTGAAGCATTGAAATGGTAGTTTCTTCACCTGGTAAAAGGTGATTGCAAGAGCATCACCTTACAGCATCCCCCATCCATTACCACCTGGGTTATGTCCCTCTCATAGGCTAGTGATGCACATGTGACCAGATGTTCAAAATCTGATTTACCTACATAGACCCACCTCCTGACTGCAGGACTCAAGTTCGAATCTTCCAAAGCTTTGAATTATCTAGAGAAGTACTGTGGTAGAAGTTATGTTGTTAGAAGCATTCAGCAGGATTATGACAGTGGTTAGAATTATACCCTGGACTCTGTGGGAATTGTACTAAGTTGGTTTAAACATAGAAACAAAGAAACATAGAAGTTGACGGCAGATAAGGACCGCAAGGCCCATCCAGTCTGCCCATTTCTTTTTCTACCTTATGAATGTGCCATCAGCCTTTGCTCTGTCAATGGCCTGTCTAGTCATACTTATCTGTGTTGCTCCCTTATGCCTATCCCATGCCTGTTTGAAGCCTTGTACTGTATTACTATACACCAATTTCCTGAGGTAGGCCATTCCATGCATCCACCACCCTTTTTGTGAAAAAAGAACTTCCTCACATTACCCCTTAATTGGCCTCCCTCTAATCTCATGCTGTGTCCTCTTGTCCTGTTATTTTTCTTATATTGAAACATGTTAGACTCTTTCACCTTTTTAATGCTCTTAAGGTGTTTGAATGTTTCAATCCTATCACCTCTCTCCCTCCTTTGCTCTAGGGTATACATATTGAGTTCCATTAATCTGTCCTCATACATTTTCTGATGCAGTCTCTGCACCATTCTGGTTGCCCTTCTCTGGACTGCCTCAATTTGGTTAATGTCCTTGTGAAGGTGTGGCCTCCAGTACTGCACGCAGTACTCCAGATGGGGTCTAACCAGTGTCTTGTCAAAAGAGAAATTATTACCTCCCTCTTACGACTTGTGATACCCCTACTAATACACCCCAACATCCCCCTAGCCTTACCTACTGCTTTAGTGGTCTGCTTGAATAATTTCAGGTCATCTGTGATGATGATGCCCAAGTCTCTTTCTTCCCTTGTGACTGCCAGCAACTCTTCTCCCAACCTATAGGTGGCTTCAGGTTTTCTCTTACCCATGTGCATGATCTTGCACTTTGTGTTAAACCCCAGTTGCCACCTTCCAACCATTTTGCCAGTTTATCCAGATCTCTTCTCATTCTTCCCACCCCATCTGGATCATCTACTCTGTTGCAGATCTTGGTGTCATCTGCAAACAGACAAACCTTACCCTCCAGTCCATCTGCAATGTCACTGATGAAGATATTGAAGAGGACTGGCCCCAGGACTGATCCCTGAGGTACCCCACTTGTAACTTGCATCTCTTCTGACTGTATACCATTTATCACCACTCTCTGTTTCCTGCCCGTCTACCAGTTTGCCACCCAGTTGACCAACTTCTGACCCACCCCGAGCCTACCCAGCTTATTAATCAATCTTCTATCTGGAACAGTATCGAAAGCTTTGCTGAAGTCAAGGTAGGTGACATCAGCTGCTCCCCCTTGGCTACCACTCTGGTAACCCAGTCAAAAAATCTATGAGATTAGTTTGACAGAACCTTCCTGTTGTAAACCCATGCTGTCTTGTATCCTGTGCTCCTATGGATTCCAGGTGTTGCACTATTCCTTCCTTAAGGAGTGCCTCCATAATCTTGCCCACTACTGAGGTAAGACTGACTGGTCTGCAGTTTCCTGCCTCCTCCCTGCTACCACTTTTGTGGAGCGGGATCACATGAGCCCTTCTCCAGTCTTCTGGTACCTCTCCTGTGCTCAGAGACTCACTAAACAGTTCTGATAATGGCTCTGCTAGTTCCACCCTTAGCTCCTTTAGTACCCTGAGATGTATGCCATCAGGTCCCATTGCCTGAATTTCTGCAGCTTTTACATTTTCATTGACATAAAGGGCCACTCCAGCCCCCTCCTTTTTGCACCTCGGTCTCTTCTAAACAGTACATTGCCGGATACCGAAGTCTCCCAAGTGAGGTTACTGGTGAACCATGTCTCACTACTTTGTCATTTTTGCCTGCAGGTCTGGGATCTTGTTTCCCAGACTGCAAGCATTTGTGTACATGATTTTCCACTAGCCAAATTTTGGTGTGTTGGTTGTTGGGTGAGATCTGGCGTTTCCCCCTGTGCATCATATGGGGAGCCAGACCTTTTTTCTTACCTGGAGATACAAATGAACTCCTGTTTGATCACTAGCTGAGGGGGGAGGGGTGTTCTTCCCATTCGACGTATCAGGTGCTGCAACCCTCTCCCCATTTACTAGTTTAAATATTCTGCAAAGACATCAAACTTCTGCCCCAATGCACTGATTCACTCCTTAGTCAGATGCAGTCCATCAAATTTAAAGAACTTTCGCTCCCAAAATTGTTGCCAGTTACCTACAAATGTGTGTCCTTTTTCCTGGCAAAAGCCCTTGAGCCACATGTTTAGCTCCTCTGTCTCCCCTTCTCTGACCTTCCATCCATCTGCCCCCCTCTCCCAGATGGCAGGATCTCAGAGAAGGAAATGCCGGATGAAATGGACAATAGTTTGTCACCCAGCCTGGTCAGGTGTTCCTGGGTCTCCACAACTGATTGGCTGGCGAGATCATTAGTCCCTATGTGTACCAGGATGTCGATGTTTTCTCCTGCTTCCTGTACAATTTTAGCAATGTGGTCAGTGTCTCTCCATGCTGATGTACCTGGGAGACATCTGACCATTACCCCTGGCTGGAGATAGGTATCAACTCCCCGAATCATGGAGTCTCCTATGATAAGAAGTATTTTGGATTTCCTTTTTGTTTTTTTGTTTTTGGTTCTTGTTTTGGGCGCGTTTTGTTGTGCTAGCTCCTGAGCTACAGTGTCCTGCTCTGCATTGTCCTCTGCCCCTTTGTTTGATTTCAGAGATAGAGGCAGATACCTGTTTGTAGTTTTTATGTGGTTTGTGGAGGTAATATGTTGGAGAGCACCGAGTGATGGGGCACCTGATTTGCCCCTCCTAACCACATGCCAACCTCCCGGACCAGCTACCCTCTGTGGTTGAGGTGCTACTGTTGGATGTTGGGGAAATGGCAGGCGGTTCTTATAATATATTTCCTCGTGGATATGCGATTTGAGGTGCGCAATCTCTGCCCATGCTGCCTGGAGCTGAGCCCTAAGATCTCCAATAGCCCAGCATGTAGGACAGTGTCCTAAATCCTCTATAATTGCCCTTTTGAAAAGTGTCCCACAGTACCTGCAGTTAATAATATCCATTCCAGATAAGTTGCTGGGTTTATAACCCGGTCAGAGTAATTAGAAGGAGGAAAATGAAAGCAAAAGTTTGATTTTGTGTTTTGTTTGTTTTTGTATAACTTGTTATAACAAGTTAAATTACTTGTGCCCCTGTAAATGAGTTCACTGTGTAGATACCCCTCTGATTCACCCCTTCCTGCTTTGCTACAGGAACTGTCATGACTGTGCTACCCTATAAAAGGAGTGTAGTGTAGGGTGGTTGGGGATGGGGATGGGTGGCTGAGCCCTTCCCCTGCTGAAAAGGAAGAACCACGGAAGAATGAAACAAGGAGGTAAGAACAGAAACAATCAGCCAGCAACAAATGCACTAGCCCTGAAAGCTTAGCCTAATGATAGATAAAACTATAAAGCCTGTAAAGCTCCACCTGTAGCAATTTCACAGAAAATATACCCTGTAAGAAACACTTTGCTACAGAGAAAAATAAATCAGTAACAGAAGCTATACCTTGCAAAAGACAATTTGAATCAGACAATTACAGCAGTAATCTGTAAGCACACACCTGTAGACACAACCTGTAATAATGCAGCAGAAGGTATACTCAGCAACAACAATATGAATCAGAGAAAAATAATGCAATAAAATGTTAGCAACAAATAGTAACAACCCCTGTGAGTACAAAAGAAAATAACAACACATAGTAAATCTGCCTAGCCAAAAGAAACCTTAATCATTTTCCTTGCTCTGGTAAGGTTCTTTGCTCTGTCCTTACAAGCAACCTAGAAAAAAAGAGCTCAGGTGAAGCTAGGTGCCTTTTTCAGTAAACCTAGTCTTATTACCCTATTGTATACAAACTAATTTGTGTCCTGCCTGTACGGCATGCTGGTAATTGTAGGAGGTATAGTTCATGTCTGTATTCCTTTACCCTATTATACCAGAGCTGGTTTGTCATCAGATGCAGTATACCAGGGTAGGTCCAGGGATGCTGTAAGGTGATGCTTATGCAATCACCTTTATCAGGTGGGTAAACTACCATTGCATATTGCATCACCTTACAGCATACTCCATCCATTATCGTATGGGTATTAAGAAGCAGTGTGTGCCAACTTGGGTGGGGATCAGATGATGTACTAGGTAAGGCCTACAGTGGTTACCTAGAACTTTCCTAGCAAAAAACACCTTACTGGCATTTTCATCATCCAGTCTATAATGTCTCATAAATGTGTATATTGAAGACAAAGTTGCAGCTGTGCAAATGTCCTGTATTGAGACGTTGTTGCGTTCCACCCATGAGGTTGCCACAGCTCTAGTGGAGTGAGATCTGGTGCCCTGTGGTGGAATTAGGCCCTGCAGCTTGTTAGCCTTATAAATAGTTTGTTTAATCCAGCTTGCCAGTGTGGATTTTGCAGCTGCCTGCCCTTTTTCTAGGGCCTTTCAATATCACAAACAGCTTCTCTGACAGTCTAAAATATTTAGTTCTGTTCAAAATATATCGTTATGACCCTTTCCACATCCCAGTGTTTGATTTCCCCTTCTTGTTCTTGAGAGTTCTGGTTGTTCCATGCTGGCAGCTCTATGTCTGAGCCATATGGAATGGCATGGATACCTTTGGAGTGAAGTAGGGTGTAGTACGCATGGTGACACCATCATTATGTATCATCTGCATGGGAGGCTTACATGAGAGAGGCCTGATCTCACCAGTTCTTCTGGCTGAACATACTGTGACCAGGAAGAGAGTCTTAAATGAGAGCCACTTGATGTCAGTGGATGTCATTGGTTCAAAATGGTGTTGCCACAATAGCATCTAGTACCGCGTTGAGATCCTATGGTGCTACTGTTGGTTTGTTTTTTTGGGTGGATGTTTGACACCGCCTTTAGAAATCTAAGTATATCTGGGTGTGCTCCATTGGAGTAACCATCTATAAGGCCTGTGCCCACTCCAATCACTGCAACTTGTACTCTCAGTAAGGAAACTGGCAGGTTTTTGTCTACCCCTTGTTGTAGAAATAGTGGGACATGAGAAATCATGAGGGGTTGGTTAGATATGATATTTTCTGTGAGCCATCTCTGGAAAACTGACCAATGTCTCTTATAAGTGGTAGTGGTGGATCTGCATATTGACTGAAACATTGTGTCCACTATGTTTGGGTCATAGCCTTTGTTTAACAGTCTTGGCCTCTCAGTAGCCAGGCTGTGAGGTGTAGGGAGTGCAAATTTTGATGTCTGATGGGCTTCTGTGTCAATAGATCTGATCTCAGGGTATTGCTCACAGCAAGTCGATTGTCATGGACACTATTGTTGTGAACCAGTGCCTCCTGGGCCAGTATGGCGTCACCATCACTACTGTGGTTTTGGTCTGGCAAATTTTGTTTAGTATATGCTGTATTAGAGGTATTGGTGGAAACACATATGGTCTTCTGAATTCCCATGTCTGAGACAGGGCGTCGGTCCCCAGTGAGCCTGATTCTCTGAATCTGGAGAAGAATTTCAGCAGTTATGAGTTTGTTTTGGATGCCATTAGGTCTATTTGTAGTGGACCCCATTGGTTGTTCAGCTGGTGGAACACTGGAGAATGTAGAGATCATTCTCTGGGAGCTATTCTCTGCCTGCTCAGCCAATCCACCTGGATGTCCAGTTTGCCTGCCAGGTGTATGGCTGTGATGGAACAGAGGATGGCCTGTGCCCAATTCAGGACCATTTCTGTTTCTTTGAGTAGTCAGATACTTCTTGTCCCCCCTTGGTTTGCAATGTAAGACACCTTGGACCTGTTGTCTGTCCTTATGAGTACTCTCTTGTGGCAAATCAGTTTTTGAAAGTGACATAGAGCATGATAAACTGCCCTCATTTCTAGGATGTTTATTGACATTCTTGGCTCTGTTGTGGACCATTTGCCTTGGGCTGGGATGTGATTGAGAGTGGCCCCCAAGCCTGTTAGACTTGCGTCTATATCTATTGCTACCTTATGATCTCTATTGATTGCAATGCCCTTGAGGATGTTTGCTGGGTCAGTCCATCATACTATTGATTTCCTGATGGATGGGGTCAGGGTGATTCTCTTTGAGAGGTCGTGTTGCAGTTGTTGTCCTGCCTGGATTGATAAGGTTTGTAGTGGGTGCATGTCCCAGAGTGCCCAGGGTATCAGATCTATGCATGATGCCATGGACTCAAGCACCTGTAGCATCACTCTCAGCATTGGATTTTTGCTCTTGTTCAGGGCATGTGCCTGCTTTGTTACTGTGTTTATCATGGCCCCAAGGTGTTCTGTGGTTTGACTGGGATTTAGGCTACTCTTCTCCCGGTTCAGTACCCATCTGTGTGACTCTAGCACCTCTACTACTGATTTTGTGTGTTGTTGCACTCTCTGAGGGGACCTGGCTCTAATTAGCCAGTTGTTGATGTACGGGATTGTCTGTATACCCCTCTCTCTCAGGTTGGCTCCCATGGCAATGGACACCTTGGTGAACACCTGGGTAGTCGAGGCTATGCCAAATGGGAGTGTCTGATAAAGGTAGTGTTGGCCTAGTATTTTGAACCAGAGATATTTGAAATGTGACTGTCTTATGGGGATGTGGAGGTAAGTGTCTTTCATGTCAACTGACATGAGAAAGTCCCCTAGTCTTATGGATCTTAAGGTTGATCTCAGAGTTTCCATCTTGAATTTTTTGTATTGAACAAATTGATTGACATATTTGAGATCTAGTACTAGTCTCATATCCCCTGTCTTTTTGGGGACCAGTAAGAAGATAGAATATATTCCCTGATTGACTTGGTCCAGCGGGACTGTGGCTATAGTTTTGTTGGCCAAAAAGTTGCAAAGTGTGGATTTGACTGCTTGGATCTTTGCTGGTTGTCATGATACCAGGGATACCACAACTCTGTTTTTGAACAGCTTCTGTTTGAATTCTATAGAGCAGCCTTGTGATATGACTTCCAATACCCATTTGTCTTCAGTAGTTTGACTCCATGTGTGTGAGAATTGGAGTAATCTGGCCCCTATTTGTGGGTTGTTGTGTTGGTCTGTCAGAGTTGGAGTTTCTAGACTGCCTCCTGTTATGGGCCAGAAGTCGGTTAGAATTTCATTTGCCTCTTGAGAAGGAGTTGTTGAATATGCCTCTTTGTACTCTGCCCCATGCTCTGCTTCATCCTCCATTGGAGAAGTAGGCAGGTTTAAAGCTATATACTTTGTTTTGGTAGTATTGGTTGGTTTGCCTCCTGTACTGTCCTGTCTGCCCCTGTAGGGGTGAAACCTGCCACAAAAGGATGGTAGGTATCTGTTCTTGACTGTTTATTCCTTGTCTAGTTCTTTTCCTTTGCTTTTATTTTTTTTGGAGGTCTATAAGCCACAAGGTTCGATGGGGGGAGCAACTATGTCACTCCCCCATTGAGCTTAAAACGTCACTACATCCTGGGCTTTGCCATGATTCTTTTTCGCTGCAACCAGAGGCACTGTTCTTTTTCCAGCTCTCTGGCCACCTGCATTTTGCTTTAACCTTGCTTTGGCTACTGCCTCAGACTGCAGGTTAATTTCTCCCTTCATTGCTCATTTCTCCCCGGCTTCGTTGGTGCTGCTGGGGATTGTGCACTGTGGGGATTATCCGCCTTGATGAACGTTGCTGCTCCTTTGTTGTCTCTCCCTCTTCCCTGTCTGGCTTCGCATCCCCCTCTCCCCAGCGGCACTTGCCTCCCTACGCCCTAAGGCTCCCCAGCTCCCTCTCTGGTGATGCTTCCTCCCCCCCATCCAGCTGCAAGCAGCTTCTTGACCACGCCTGGTGGGTGTTTCCTTCTCTTTACATCTACCGCAGGGTGACTCTGTCCACTTAGGTTGCTGTGCTCATCCCTGCTGCATTCGGATCTCCATGTCTGGGGTTCAGTTCTTTCTGTGCATCCTTGGCCGTCCCTCTCTTTGCTTCAGTATCAGGCTGCCTTCCTGATGCCTTCCTCCTGCTCGCGGTTCCACTGTTGCGTTCCTCACCGATCCCCTTGGTCGCTTCAGCTTGATTCCTACTGCTGCCTTTCTCCCTCGAGCATCACTGCTCCTTGCAGCCACATCAGTCCATCCGGTTCATTGCATGCCATGGACCTTCTCGCTGCTTGCCTTTTCATATTCTGACTTTGGGATACCACAGTCTTTTGACCTACGGGCCTCCTCCAACATTGTTTCACTCAGCAGCACTGTTGGCAATATTTTCTGGACCTTCCATGTCTTCTGGTATCTTGCTTACTTTGGGGTCTGTAGTCCATGTTTTCTCCTGAAGTTTGTATCCTCTGTGAACTGGGAATTCATCTATTGTGGGGGCTTGTTCTCTGATTCCTGCCATGCATGTCCTATTTCTCGGCAAGCTGATGCCATCACTTTGCATGTTCTTTTTCAATTTGTTGTGCTCTCGAACCCTAGTTTCTGTAATTCCTTCACCTTTTACACTGTATTTGGCCTGACGTGCACTGTGTTGGACTTGGTACACTACCGCTGTGTCTTGCTGCATGGGCACAGGGGATCCTGCTTTGTCTGCCAAGTTTGTCTCCATCAGCTCTGGTTTTTGGCTCTGAGCTTTGTCCGGCTGCCTTTGTCTAACTGCAATCGATAATTCTCTTGGGCATATCTCTCCTGACTCCTATGCTATCATGCACAGGTTCTCCTACTGACCAGCTGGTGGCACTGTCTGCCCATGACAGATCGACTTCGGGCAGTTCCTGCCAATTTTTCAGTTTGGTTTTCATACCCTTCCCTGTTCCGGCCTTCTGTGCTTCCCTCCCTCATAGTACCTTGTTCATTCCTATTTACCTTCTTTGTGCCAGCCTTTCCAGCTTCACCCCAATCATGGATTCACTCCATGCCATTCCTCCTCATCATACCTCCTCCGTTTCCTAGCCTTTTCCCTTCTCACCATTGCGCCCTATCCAGCCGCCTCAATATGCCAGACTTCTCTTTGGCATCCTTCCTTGCTCTTGATATTTCTTTTGGGCATACCTATCATTAATCTTATGCCACCTACTCCAACTCACTCTATTGCAGTTCTCATTCCATACCAACTGGGTCCTATGCTATCCAGTCATGCCTGCACCTATCATGAATGCGCCTGATGCTATTCTCATCCCGTACTGGCTGGATCTTATGCTAGCCCACCTGCCACGGCTTTTCTACTAGCTTGCTCTGCTATTCACCTCATTGGGCCATCTATGGCTGACTCTATCTGATTTTCCATCAAACTTGGCCTGCGTGACACCTCATCCAGCTCGCCGTTCTCCTCCTGTATTGGCTGGGTCCCATGCTACCCCATTGACCTCCCTCTGTCCTTTGTCCTTTCATATATTTCTTTCCTATACCAGCTTCCATGGCTTCAATCTTGGCCTCGGAGTCTACCTCCTTTTGTGGACCCTCCTTCCTTTTCCTTCCTTCGTACAAGTTCATTTTCAAGTTCATTCCTATCTCCTCTTCCAGTTCTGTTCTGACCATCTAGGATTCACTCCAGTTGTGGCCCGCTATCGTTATTCTTTTTGGGCACACCTATCATAACTCCTATGCCACCTATCAACTGTGATCATCCTGCTGCATGTATCGAGTTCATAACTCAAGTCATCATTCACTCAGCATTACCTCAAGGTTTATCTATTTACATCGCTTACTCGAACAGTCCTATCATTGAATTCCATACTACCTCATTGACTACAACTTCAGGGTCTAATCGTGCAGAGTCTAATCGTTTACATCGCATAATCAAGCATGCCTCTTCAACCTCAGTGTCTCCTCATGTTCCATATTTCTCTATGCTTCTTAAGGTGTTTTTTTTCCGTATCCCATCGTCATCCTCCCTACTTATATCCCTCATCTATGAACCATTCTCTTTACTGACATACGTTCTCAAATCAAACATTGTCAGAATGGAGGGAAGGCGACCTAGGTCTTGGATCCCCAAAGATTTCTTCTTTAAAGGGGGGTTTTCCTCTCCTCCATGCCAATGGTCATATTATTAGTTAGAGTTGGTGCTTTCTTCTTATTAGTTAGTTAGGTTCCACCGTTGGATGGAGGTGGATGGTGGCCCCGGCTTTCCCCTCTCTCCTTCGGAAGTTAGCCCTTCTCTTCACAGAAATTATTCATCATCCTCGCCTCTTCGATGCTTGATATCTTTAGGTATTCTTTTTGGGCTTCTTCCTACCCTACCTTTAGCCAACGCATTCATTTCTGCCACCTGTGGGGGGGGCCCTCCTCTAGGGTTCCTTGCGTCGTACTCCTACAGGGTGGTATATCCCAAGGATAGAGAGGGGGAAAGCCACAAAGAAAACTCATGCTACACAAGCATTATCTAATATTATCTCATTCAGTTATGTAAGCACATCGAATGGGAGGGCTCTAAGCCCTGAGGTTCAATGGGCAGAGCAACTACACCACTCCCCCATTGAGCTTAAAAGGTCACTACATCCTGGACTTTGCCGGCATCTTTTCTTATTGCCCACTATCCACCCCTCCTCCTCCAGTGACTCATCTCTCTTCCCTGTGGGCTTCTTCCTACCCTACCTTTAGCTGATGCATTCATTCCCAGCACCTGTAGGGGGGAACCCTCCTCTAGGGTTACTTGCATCGTACTCCTACAGGGTGGTATATCCCATGGATAGAGAGGCGGACAGCCACAAAGAAAACTCAAGTTACACAAGCATTATCTAATATTATCTCATTCAGTTGCATAAGCACATCGAAACATATTTTTCCAACCCCTCTCTGAATACCAGATTACCCTTAAATGGGAGCTTGTTCAACATTGTTTTGGATTCTGAGTCTGCATTCCATATCTTGAGCCATATAAATCTCCTTGTTCTACTGGAGACTGCAGTGAGTCTTGCCAACATCTTCAGTGGGTCTATGGATGCATCAACTGCATATTTTGCTGCTTGGATGATGTATTCTTCCAGGTCTGCCTGTTTTGACTTTGGATCCAGGGAGGCCACCAGTCCTTCTAGCCACATCACTAGAGCTCTTGATGTGTATGCAGCCACAGAAGTCGCTCTGCCTGCCAGACCTGCCATTTCAAAGCTCTTCTTCATAAACTCCTCCATTTTCTTCACTGTCGGTTCCCTGAGTTGGGTGGTGGTTTCAGATGATAGTACTGTTTTCTTGCATACAGCCATCACATGGTGGTCTACTACTGGTGGGGTGCACCACACCTTATTTATATCCCCTAGAATCGGGTAAAACCTGTGGAATGTGTGTCACTCTGCTATTCTGGCTGGGTCTGTAGCTTCCCAATCGTTGGTGACCACTTCCATTAATGACTCACAAATAGGGAAATACTCATCTTCCTTATGCTTAGCCTGAATGTGTGGGTTTAGTTTTGACTACTGTTGAGGTTCTTAAACTTTGAACCCCATTGTCTCTTTTATGGCACTCACCAGTTCTGGAAGTGTTTCAATGGCCATGAGTTTCTTTGTTAGCATGAGTTATTTCTCATCTTTGGGCTGAGCCTTCTTGTCTGCTGATTCTTCATTTGGTGAGCCATCTGAAACTAAGTTATCGGGTTTGTCTTTCTTGTTCTCTCCGTCATTTGGCTTGTTTGTGCTCTTGTCTAGGACTTTGTTTCTTATTTATTTTTATTTTTTATTTAGTTGTGTTTAACCAGGATTAGCACACTAAGCTGAAAGCTTTTTCACAGGTGCGACTTGGGAGCACAGGGAAGTTAAGTGACTTGCTCAGGGTCTCATAGTATGTAAGTGGAAGCTGTGGGATTCAAACCCAGGTCTGGTCTGCTGGATGTCATCAGATTTGCAGCTCAGAGCCTTAAACCACTGCGCTATACTGCCTTATGTCTTTGTTATTTGGGGAAGTGTTATCAGGGTCTGCTGGAGTTCTCTTGTTGGATTTAGCCATTTCCTCTGTGCACTCTAGAATCTGGAGCATTACCACCTGTTGCTTTTTAAAGAACGCTTCAGCTGTCAAGGGTAACTCATCTGTTGGAGAGTCCTGTAATTCTGCCTCCTGATCCATTTCTATGTCTGCTTTGCTGATAATGCTGGACTCATCTTATTGTTTCGAGCAGATGGGACAGTGTGGTCCTGATTGTGTGCTGAGTAGGGTAATCTGGGAGGACTTGCATGTCTTTGTTTATGCCATGTCCATATCCATGGGCAATAAGGAGAGAAAGAAGAAAGGAATGGAGAGCTGTGCTTGGCAGTCCCTATGTCTTTGCAGTTAACTTGAGACTATCTCTATAGTGCCAGGCCCCTATACAGCAGCAAGGCTGTGTGGGCAGCCTATGGCAGCACATAACAATAATAGTGAATATGGGATTAACTAAAACTTTTTTTTTATTATTAGCACTCTGTTGTATTAAGTATACATATATTGCCTCCTTGCAAGATTTCTGTAGTGATTATGGGCCTGGGGTGTACTGAAATTGAAATTGCTACGATTGTGAATGGTCTCTTTAAGTTTGTACATTCAATGCATTGCCCCTTTATGCCCTGGATACCCAGTGCCTCCTTGCATCACTTCCACAGTGATTATGGTTCTGTGGTACATTTAGATTAAAATCAGACTGATTGTACATTGCCCCTTTAAATTTTATGTGTCCAGGCATTGCCCCTTTAAGAATCAGCCATCTAGTGCCATGACCAATATGGTGCTCAGACTACAGGTATGAGGTGTGCATGTGCTTGCAGGGATTGTTGCCATGCTCAAGATGGTGGCTTGTGGTGTCCTAAAATGTCGGCTGTGATGTCAGCGTTCCACTGCACATGCGCTGAGACATCAGTAATGTGGCCGACAGCAATGGGAGGATGCGCCTGAATCTTTGTTATGGCAGCATGAAAACTAAACAAAGGGTGCTATCTGCAAAATGAAGAAGGGCAGGGTGTGACCACAGGGGGTCCATGGGCCTGTAAAATGGATATACTGTCCAGGATTCAAGATGCTGCATGGAATATCACTGTGCTCAAGTCAGTAGGGTTTTGGTTAGACACTGGGGCTAAAGCAAGAACTTGAGGCAGTAGAGCTTGTGGCACCAGCATTTTGGAGAAGCCCACTCGTAAGGGGGCTCAACCCATGCCAGGGATCTTGGGACCACTCGCAAGGGGTCCTGAGACCTGAAGACTGACCTGATTAGTGTAATGGACCGGGATCTTCTTGGTATGATAATATTAAATGATCCTGGTCCTCTTTGCATTCTATGTGCTCTCGGGAAGGGGAGAGAGCACTATAAGGTGCCATTTTTTAAAATTTCCAAGTTACTGCTGTTAACGCTAAGAAACAAATCTGGGTCTAAACTAACACCAACAAGAATGAAAATCTAGGTCTGAGCTAAACATACATTATAGACAATTGTATATCTTAGTATAAGCCCTCTGAATCTCCTATGCAGTGAAGCTGAATGCAGATCTATATTCCCAACTAATCATTCTCTACTTTCTAGTTGTGGGCCACTATAGTTTATGCATAGCTGTGTAGTAAACAGTATTGTATCTCAGTAAAATGATCATAATCATGGTTATATGTAAGGTAATCAGTTCTACACTGTGCTCTAACAGCAACACCTTTTTTTAATATGAGCTAGTGCAGAACATATATTGTCTAAATTGCATTACAGAGCCACTACTCTTGTGCAGTAACAGTCTGTGGTTTAATAATTACTTGACAAGGTAAGAGTACAATAGTAGATTTTAATGTTTTCTTACCTTATATGTTGGTAACTGCGGGAGCTAGGCAAGGAGCTTGCAGCCTCTGTGATGCACGTTAAGGAACTGGAGTCCTGTGTTCAGCAGGTGGGTCTAGGCAGATCGGATTTTGAACATCTGGTCACAAGTGCATCACTAGCCTGTGAGACGGATGTAACCCAGATGGTAATGGATGGGGGGTGCTGTAAGGTGATGCAATATGCAATAGCAATTATCATAGAAACCAATTTCCCTACCCATTTTACCAGCATACCAATAGTCAGAAGAGGCCCACTCCTATTTGTCCTGCCTATTGGGATCTTACTTCATTAGGAGACCTGCAGTAGGTATGACAGTGGCTGCCAAGCTTTTGTGGACTTAAGTTGTATTTCCAGGCCAGAAGTGGAATGTATCAGAGTGAGTTTGCTTTATTGTTAATATGATATCTATCTATCTATCTATCTATCTATCTATCTATCTATCTATCTATGCACCTATATAGAAAACAAAGGATAAAAAGTGGCACACAGCAGTGATATATTCTCCACCCCAGAACTAAAGTGAAAATATCAGTGATTTCCACTCTGGTTCAATATCCTCACTCTAGGTCCATCGTGGCAGTGGAGGTGCATAGTGCTATTTCTTCACCTTCATTCAGTGATGTTATGTTGTAATAACATTACTGTTGAAGGTGACCATTTAAAAATCAAGATGCAGGATTTTTTCTTGCCATTGTATAATTAAAGGCATAGAATAAATCGGATATGTACTGGCCCAAATGAAAATATCACACGACAGAACAACGGATGCTCAGTAACTGACGTGCCAGTATAACAAAGTACGTGCAGAAAAAACAAAAAGAATGGCACCATCCACCAAATTAATAAATGCAGGGATTTATTACTTACAGCTTAGCTGTAAAAATTCCAACATGCCACACAGGATACAAAACACATAACTTACAGGATGGGCCATCCCATAAATTACGTGTTTTGTATCCTGCGTGGTACATTGGATTTTGTACATCTAAGTTATAAGTAATAAATCCTTGCATTTATTAATCTGGTGGAAACTGCCATTCTTTTTGCTGTTTCTCCAAATGAAAATATCACAGATATTTTCCCTCATGCAGTTTGGCCTTTTGACATCATTCATACTGTCATTCAGTCAAACTGCACTCCAGAAAAATATCACTGATATTTTATATAACTTACTCTACAGCTTCTAAGCAAAAATTGAAACCAATGCAGCTCCCATCTCACACCAAGCAAGATCCAACCTCGTTTTGTAAAAATCTCACAGCTGTGATGCTCTCTGGGCAAGTCCAAAATAAACTGCCCCAGCCTGTTTAAAGGGGTATCCAACTTTCCCAAAACAGTGGCTGCAGCTTGTTCATATGCTAATTCCCATATTCTGTTATTGGAACTATGGCTCAGAGGGATGGACAGTGCATCCTGAGGATCGCTAGGGCAGCAGGTCATGGGAAGGAGCTGGATGTCATTGTCCACCTTGGGACTAATGACCTGGCAAGAGATGCAGCAGATGTAGGGCAGGGTAAGTTTAGAGAACTGGGGAGTAGCATTAAGCAGGTAGCACACACAGTGGCATTCACCAAGGCACTACCTGTGTATGACCAAGGGGAGGATAGGGTGCTCCACACCAGGAACTTCAACAGTTGGCTAAAGGCATGGTGCAGGGAGGAAAGTTTTGTCTTCTTTGGGGACTGAGGGCCAGCCTGGAGGGATATGGGCCTCTACAGCAGTGATGGCCTGGATCCTTTTGGGAAGGGAACCACAGTCCTCAATAGGAGATTTAAATATTGATTGAATGAGCATTTAAACTAGCGGGGGACTGTATTACCAAGGAGGCATAAACTGTGCCCCCTGCAGGTTAAAGCAACAAAGAGGGTGGTCCTGAGCAGCACAGACAGAAAGGAGAGAGGAAAGTGGGGGGGGGAGAGAGAGTGAAAGATCTGGAGAGCTATATGCAGCAGCAAAAGGTGTCTTGAAAATAAAATTTTGGACTGGGAGGCCATCATAGTGGAGGCAGGCCTGGATCTGGTGGCCATAACTGAGCCATGATGCACTGAAACCATGACTGGGACATTGCCATATGAGGCTACCCTCAGTTTAGAAAGAAAGGAGGGAGGAGGGAGGGAGGAGGTTATTCTGCATGTGATGGAGGGCATCAGAGTTATAGAAGTGCAAGGAAACCAAGAGGTTAAGGAATGGCTGAAGGTGCTATGGGTTACCTTGGAGACTGGAGCTGGGGCCACTATTTGTACTGGGGTAATCAGACCTCCAGCCTAAGGAAGGAGTTGGATAAAACAAGGACTAGGGGAAACCATCAGCAGGATGGCAAAAGGGGGAGTGCTGCTAGTTGGAGACTTTAATCGGCTAGATGTGGATTGGATCCTTCCAACAGCAGCTTCAGATAGCAGCAGGGTCATTCTTGACTCCCTACAGGGGTTTTTCTCAGGCAGCTGAACCACAAAGGTATATTGTGATGATAGCAACCACATATGTGCGAATGTCATAACAACGACCCATATGATGGTGCTATCATCATGGGCAACTGTAGAGGGACAGTGAACGTTGCGACCGAGAGGTTAGGTGGGCCACAGGAAGAGAGGGAGGGTGGGTGACAGGACGTGGAGGGATGTAGAACAAGGATGTGACCCTGTGGTGATCCTGCTTCCTCCGAGTCAACCATATGGTGTGGTGGGCAGGATGGTTGGCTCCAGTGGAGCAAGTCCTGGGTTCAGGACTGGGGGCAGGTGTTCCTTTTGCACTTCCCACAGCTGCAGGACTTAGATTTTTTTTGAAACAGGATGTGCCCCCCTTTCCCCAATATGACCCTGGAGTTGAGAATCATTATTTAGGGGGTGCTGGGGATGCAGGGGGCAGAGCCCCCACACATGCACACTTCCCAGTAGCCTTTTTCTGCATGGATAATGCAGGTCATGATAATAACTATCACCTTTGTGCAGTTGCTATTATCACATGGAACCTCAGCAAACCCACTAGGGACAGGGCAATACTGGATCCAGTGCTTACTAACAGCGACAGTGTTGCAGATGTCACAGTGGGCTGTCCCATGGGGACCTGTGATCACCTTCCAGTGAGGTTCAACATTAAGATGGGTGCAGAGGCAAACCACACAAAGATGAGAGTCCTGGGCTTCATGAGGGCAAGTTTTAGAGAAATGGGAGACTACCTCAGAAGCAACCTAGCAGGGGAGGATTGCTGAGAAGTGGTAGAGAAACAGATTAGAAAATTAAGTGAAGGCATAGTGAAGGCAACCAGAACTGCTTGAACCAGAACCAGCATGAAGAAAGTGAGCAAAAGCAGAGGTAAAAAAATCTATTATGGTAATTTAGGGAGGTGGCCATGAAGATGAAGGAAAATGTGGTATTCAGGAGGTGCAAAGAAATACAGAAGGATGAGGATAGGAAAGTGTGCCAGATAAAACAAAGTGAAGCAGGTAAGGCAGTGAGGAGAGAAAATGCACCGAGGAAAGGAAAGGATAGCCAAAGGAGTCACAAAAAGGGATGGGATAAGACTTTCTTTAGGTACATAAGCAAGAGGAGGAAAGCAAGTGAAGATAAGGAGAATGGCAGAGGGAGATGGCATAAAGGGGGACCAGGAAAATGCTGACATCCTGAACTGGTACTGCTGTTTAGTCAGTGGAATGAGAGGGGGGACAAACCACCAAGGAGCAGCAGGAACACAGAGCGGTGAACACAAGTCCACTTTCAGATGACAGTCCGAAGGGACTTACAAATCTAAAATGGATAAGGCCTTGGGACTGGATAGGATACACACAAAGGCATGAAGGAAACTTAGGAGGTGCTTGCTGCACCAATGGCCTCATTCAGCAACTCACTGGAAACAGGACTGGTTCCAGAGGACTGAGTGAGAGCAGACATAGTCCTGTTCCATAAGAGTGTCAGCAAGAAGGAGGTTAGCAACTATAGGCCAGTGAGTCTCACATCAGTGATGGGGAAATTAATGGAAACCCCATTAAAGGAAAGGTTAGTGGAGTACGTTTAATCCAGCAGGTTACAAGACTAAAGGCAATGTGGATTCATGGTGGAAGGTCATGCCAGATGAATCTGATTGAGTTCTTCGACTGGGTGATCAGGGAAATAGATCAAGTAAGGTCGGTGGATTTGGCCTACATGGACTTTAGCAAGGCCTTCAACACAGTGCCACATAGGAGACTGGTAACAAAAATGGCCAGTCTAGGGGTGTGATCCAAAGTGGTAAACTGGGTTAAAATCTGGTTAATGGGTAGCTGATAGAGGGTGGTGGTAAACAGCACTCACTCTAATGACAGGAAAGTGACCAAGGGGGGCTGCAGGGCTCTGTACTGGGACCAGTCCTCTTCAGTGTCTTCATAAATGACATTGTGGAAGGACTAGAACAGAAGGTATATCTTTCTGTAGATGACACCAAAATCTCTAATAGGCAGGATACCCAGGAGAGGGTAGAGAGAATGAGTGGTTACCTTAGAAAACTCAAGGAGTGGTGGAGGGCATGGCAACTGGGTTCAATACTAAAAAGTGCACAACCACTGCACCCAGGAGCTGAGTATAAAATGGAGGCAGGTACTGACATTCACTAAGCAGGAAAAAGACTTTGTTGTACTATCATATCTGATGACCTCAAAGTGGCGAGGTAGTGTGAAAATGCAGTGGGCAGAGCCAGTTGGATGCTGGGGCACATAGAGAGAGGTACCATCAGCAGGAGGAGGGAGGTGGTGTAACCACTGTATCAGTCACTGGTAAGACCCCACCTAGAGTACTTGTCCAGTTCTGGAGGCCGCATCTTAGAAAGTGCATAGACAGGTTGGAGGCAGTCCAGAGGAGGGCAGCTAAAATGGTGCAGGGAATACATCAAAAGCTGTACGAGGAGAGACTGAGGGATCTTAGCATGTACACCTTAGAAAGGGGGGGGATGTTAGAGACCTACATGTACCTCACATGGATGAACAGGATGCAGGGGAGGAGTCTACTTCAAAGGAGGAAGTGCACCAGAACAAGAGGGCATGCAATGAACCTGGAAGAGGAGGTTAAGAAGGATGTGGAAGTACTACCCAACTGATAGAGTGGTGGAAGTGTGAAACAGTCTGCCAGCAGAGGTGGTGGGAGGGAGCAAAAAACAATGGGGGCTTCAAACATGGATGGGATAGGCATAAGGGAATAGTAGTAAATAGGCAGGGAAGGGGAGGGTTGAATACAGAATAAGCAGGGAAAATCTCAGCAGACTGGGTGGGACAAGCAGTCCTTTTATATTGACAATTTCTAACTTTCTATGTTTCATAGTATTTACAATTTGGTATTTAGATTCCCATGAGAGGAACTCTCCGTGTCTATACAGAAATCCGAAGCCTAGGCTCTCCTCTAGAAACAATGTAGCTGATAGGCTATTCTCATGTCATATTATTATTCAGCCACACGCCCAATTATTTATATGATGAGACTAATTGGAGAGGATTACCCTCTAGAGTGATAATGGTTCATGCATCATACTAATGTTTTCATTCTGTCCTAGCCAATATAACCCGCGTGTTACATGTATTTAAGATAAATTGAACAAGAAACCGTGCAACCTCTCCTGAATCTCTTTAATAGTTTTACCTGAACAAATCAATGCTGTTCCATCATCAGCACATAGGTGCAAGTCCACACCCTGAGGCCAATGATCCAGGTCATTCAGGTAAGGTGTAAACAACAGTGGCCTAGAACTGACCCCTGGAAAAATCCTGCTGTACCCTACCTCCTTCAGATCTCACCTCTCTCACCACAGTCTGCTGTCTGTGACTTGTCAGATACCTAAGCATTAATCCATGACAAGGAGGCTCTACTAAGGAATTAATGCCTGGTTGGGGTTGGGGTATGAGGCCACAGACTGAGTGTCCCAACCACCAACCACCAACCAGGCATTAATTCCTAGTAGAGCCTGATTTGGAGTGGATTAATGCATTTGTAACATAGTAACATGGCAAGCTATGGGGTAATATATTGTAAAACATTTTATGGAGAAACTCTTGCCTTTTAGGGTAATATATACATATTATAAAAAAACGGAACCATGTTTGTTAATATGGTGGTGTTTATTTGTCAAAAATATTACAATATACTTTGTTTTAAGCCAACTGAATGAATGTTACAACGGCATATTTTCTGAGGCAAAACATATGTACAATAAACTTTTAATAGACTTGAGAAAGGCTAGTATTGAATCTTTATTAGGCATTCTGGGATACCAGAATGCTATATTTGCATAACTATCTGGTTTGCCTAATAGTAGAATGATGAACACTTTGACAGAAATAGCTCTATGGTAGAAACTGTACTATGCTTCTAACACCAGAAAGGTATGTACTAATGAGGAAATAATGCCATTTGAAGATTACGGACAGAAACATAGAATTTGTGGTCAGAAAAGTAACACTAAGCTCACCAGTCTGTACAGATGGTCCCTCCCACATACCGCCTACACGAGGCACCTCTCAACCTCCTGCATCATAAATCAGGAACAAGGCTTAAAAAAATCAGGAAAAAGGAACCAAAATGAGGGACACATCTTCAAAATTGATGATATCCACTCAGGAAGCTGGTAGAATAAGGGGCTTAGTGGGAAATACATTTTCCAAGGAAGAACAATTCTGTAACTTTAATGTCTGACATTATTTTGTGTTTACAACCCCCACTGTTTGGTCATGGAAACACAATTTTTAGGAGGAACAGAGTAACATTTTAAGGCAAAATCAGGGACATCCCTGAAAATCAGGGACAGTTGAGAAGTATGACACAAGGTAAAACAAAAAAGTAAGTACAGCTTCCAAAACATTGCTTCTGTACACAAAACAAGCAGAATGCCTTTAACTTGTATGTCTTGGGGCTAGCTCCACTATTTCAGTGTGTTATATGCAACACAACTTTGCACGGGTTACAAGGGATCTGAACCGTGCATCAGCGGCTTTTTCACTGTGTCTCAGCTTGTGATCGTGCAGATAGGATTTCAGAGAGGCTGATTTGAGTGCTGTACATCACCTTCTGGCTGTACTGTTGGGATCTGTGAGTTATATTTTCAAATATAAGCTGCTAGCACTCATGTTTTCACTTTCTGAGCTCTCAACCACGTTTGGAGCAATTGAACGAAGTATCAGCGGCCGGGGTGGGTGGGTGGGAATGAACCTGTGCTTTAGTTTTATACTTGTCTTTTGGTGATTTTTATGTGGTAGGAAACAGTAGTGCATTATAAAGTGGGCATTACTAGGGAATTAATGCCTGCTTCATTTTGTACCACGTGTGCTGTTTCCACCAATGTCGTTTCTCCGTTTCATGACAATGTTTCTTGCCATGTTACAAAGTAACTCACAAATCATTTCAGAGCTTCAGCAGACAAGCCCAGTCTATCTAGCTTCTGTACAATAACATTATGGTTTATGGCATCAAAAGCTCTGGAGAGATAAAAAAAAAATACTGCCTCCTTTTACCATGCCCTTTTCCATTACTGCTGTAATTGTGATGTGGTTTTGTCTGAACCCTGACTAGGTGAAACTTGGGATACTGCCTATGTTAAAATATACACCTTTGACACAAAGGAAAGGAGAGAAATTGGCATATAATTGGAAAGAATATGTTTCTATACATTTTTTAAAGACTAGGACCACAAGTACATCTTCACAGCTGGCAGGAAAGTCTCCCATGCTCCGAGATAGATTCAATAATATTGCAAGAGGTTTGCATATTGAAGAGGCTGTATAGGGTAATAGCTTACTACCTGCAGTGTTGGGGAGGAACTAGTTAATTGTATCTAGTAACTGTAATCTAATTACTTTTTTAGGCAACTAGTAACAGATGGTTTTAAAGAAAAAGTAGTAAGCAACTGTAACAATATAACTTTTTCCCTAAAACTAACTAGTTACTGTTATACAAATGTTAAGTTACTATTAAATGTTCTTCTATGGCTGTATTCTCACACGCTTTAACAACACCATTAAAAATGGAACAAATCAAGTGGTTTGATTCATCTGCCATTCCAACATTTTCCCTGAAGAATTTGTTTTCATAAGTAAAATTAGACACAGCAACACACAAATGACTAGGAGCACCAGGATATGTGCAGTGCTATTAAAAGTCATGACAAAGATGAATCAAGATAGGTATAAGCACCCGTACAACATACTCAGAACGTCCCATGGATAAAAAATCGCATTTATTATAGACCAAAATCAAACGCACACTACACAGACTGACGTTTCACTTGGCCGACTGCCAAGCTTCCTCAGAGTAAAACTAACATTTATACATGCAGAGGACACTAGGGTATTGATAATGAATATTAATTCCCAAATATCATGAATATTAAGCTTCCTGAATACTTTTCCGAGTAACACATATTTTCACTTTTCATATTCGGCAAAGGATAATGGAAATTATATAACTAAAAAACATCCTCCCCTTCCCCAGGTGGTCAGGGCTAGTCTCCTGGCCACCATCCCTCCCAATTCCAAATGTTTCCCACCCACCTACCCCTTCCCTGCAGTAATTGTGAGTGGGGCCAGGTGCGAATGAGTGTAAGGGATGTGCAGGGCAGTATGATCAGTAGTAGTGACATTAGGCAGTCTGACCAATTAGACCAGCCTCGTTTGCACTTTCTCTATTATCAGCTGGGATTTGCAAGCAGAACAAGCTGGAGATCACAGCAGGAAGAGGGGGAGATGACTGACTAGCCTGTATATTTGACAGTAGCCCAGCCCCCAATCAAGAACTGGGCGGGGGGAGCAGGTATATAACTAGCTAATTTCTTTCTTATCAGTAGTGGTAGTTGAGCAAGGAAGGCTCCTGGCAAGGCACTAGGAATTGGCTATCACTTTTCTTTGCTATATGGGACTCAAGGGAAGGGGTAGGTGGGTGGAAAAAGTTTGGAATCAGTCTGTGGGAAGGAGGAAGCATCCTCCCCATGCAGAATATCAAATACAAATATTGAATATTTGAACCCCTGAAAAGAATATTCAAGCTCAATATTCGGTATAAGGTATTCACATACCTCCATAGGACACATAATGTAAAATAATATAAAGTAACATACATTACTAGTACAGGTACCAATTACTTTTTATACAAAAGTAATAACTGTTATTTATTACAGATATTTGATAGTAACTAGTACCTGTAACTTGTTAAATTTTATAAGTAAGTAACTTACCCAACACTACTTACCTGGGACCTCATCGTAGCCCATTACCTTCCAATATTTGATGCTAGTAAGGCCTCAGCTGTCTTACGAACATACGAACATACAAATTGGCAGCAGATAAAGGCCTAGAGGTCTATCAAGTCTGCTCGAATGTGCAGCTAGCATCCTTATTCTGCAGCTGCTCCTCCCTTCCACCCTTCCACCCTTCCCTTCATTAACCCTCCCCTTGTCCTGTCCCATCCTCATTTGAAGCAGTCCACTGTTCTACTGCATACCACTTCAGCAGGTAACGCATTCCACCCAGCCACCACTCTCTCTGTAAAAAAGTATCTCCTCATCTCCCTCCTGAACCTTCCTCGCTCCAGTCTCATATCATGGCCCCTGGTGGCCCTCCCCTCCCTTACTTTGAACAGCCCCTCTGTACCCATCTTGTTTATTCCTTTCATGTATTTAAAGGTTTCAATCATGTCACCCCTGTCTCTCCTCTCCTCACAGTGAGTACATGTTCAACTCCTTCAACCTCCTCTCGTATGATAAGTCCCCCAGCCCCTTGATCATCTTTGTCTTAATACTTTGAAAAGTTAAAACCAGCATACCTTTTTGAATTACCCATAAACTGTGCATAGTCCTTCAGAAGTGGGGCTCTTGGCCAATTTCTCTAAAAAAGGGTACTTGCATCAAACAATTTACTAAATTAATTAACCATTTTTCCTGAGGGCTCCTCAAATTTCTCATCTATCAAGATGAAGTGAGGCGTTACTTCCTTCCTTCCAAGGTCTTCAATGTTTTCCAAAAGCCCTGTGAATTCCAACAATTGCCATCCCCCAACTCCTGTTTGAAATAACTTTCTTTAACATTACTCAATGCCTTAACATAATTGTTTAGCAGTGCCTTACATTTAATCCAGAGCTGATCCAAATTTGAAATTCTAGCAGATTTCAAGCTCTATCTCTTTCTTTGTATAGTTTAAATAACTGTGAGGAGTACCAAGGCATATTGTTCCACTTGAATTTCTTTGTCTTAGTTGGCACATGCCTGTTGCATTTATCATGAAACACTGCCTGTACTTCATTGTATCTGTAATTCATTCAGGTTACCCTTGAAAAAGGACCATTACTGGACTCAGTGGGCCTGCCAGTTACCAAAATTAAATGAATAAATAACTAAATAAATATTTCACAGGTTAGAAGCTTCAGCATTTAAATGTAATTATGATTTCCAGATGTGGCTTCTAGTCATGAACAGCCAGTATTTGAGGATGTCTTTTATTAATTAGCCAGCAGTGAGCAGTCCACTCCAGAGAGAGCTTTAATTTATAGGCAGACATTGTTACACAGCAGTTGTTTTGTCTTTGCTGTGAGCTCAGTTGTTGCATGCTACCATGCTGAAATGCAAAGAGGAGGGTCTAGCCAGTCTCCAGAAATGCCATTTCTGCACTGACAGCACTAACAACTTGGAGAAACTCAAGTAAAATGTTTACAGATAAGTTGATCACCGATACTTTACTTTCTTTTCTTTCTGATTGCATTTGATCCTTGAAGTCACTGTTTATGCCGTTAGTTTTTTTTTTTTTTGCAAAATGAACCTACTGTACTAGATACAAATGGGGACACAGAAATGATTATCTGTGAATGTGAAAAGAAGTGTTCCCTCAATTAGAAGCCTCATTAAAAGCTTCAGCTTTTAAACGGGGTCAGCTTTTATTTACTATCTTTTCTCAGTCTGTGGCTTCTATTTGAGTGCAGCTTCTAATTGAGGTTGGCTTCTAAACCGTGAACTATGATGTCTAAAATCTCAGTTTTTCAGAAACTGTCACGCTAATTCTGCAAGTGGTATAGAATTCCATTTGTCTCTCCTGATGCTCTCAAGATTTGTCATAAACTGCACACAATTAAAATTTCTAAAGGAAGGGTACGTTATAATAGTGTGAAACGTTCATCTTAATTTTTGCTCTAACACAATAGATTAACTGATGGCCCAAAATAGATTCTTTCAGGACTCCAACCAGACCAAATGTATTTATTTACTTAGTTATTTCAAATGTTTCACCTGGAAAGACATACTGAACTGCTAACAGCTTGTTCACAGATGCATCCTGGTGTTAGGGGATGTGGAAAATCATATGCAACAAATACAGTATGTCACGGAACATAATCAAAAATTGAAGACAAATCAGTATAACAGATATATGTAAAAATGAGATCATTTAGGTGATGGAACTACTCTTACAGAACAGTAAACATGTAATGAAGGAAACGGATTGCAGGGCAAAACTAGTGTGGGTGGGGAGAAGAGAATCATGGACAGTTGCAGAAGGAGAAGAATAGTCATGGAGGAGGCATTAAGAAGAAAGCAGAAGAGGCAGAGTGAATTGGAAAGGAGTATCAAAATTTAGGAAAGTGGTATGAGAAAACAGATTGACCAACAGTACATTTTCTAGAAGGAATAGTGAAGGAATGGGAAGAATTATTTCCTAGAGGGTAGTAGGAAGCTGAGGGAGAGAATAAGAGGGAGGTAAGGCAGGCGGGAAGGAAACCAAACCAGAATTTAAATATAAAGGAGGCACAATGGGAAAGGCACCTAGCAGCAAGAGAGAGAAGTGAAAGGGCTGAGTACAGTGTGCAACGGGAACAATCTAAAGCAAAATGACAAAAAGAGTGGAAGAAGGGGTGCAGTCTGGCAAGGGAGGATTTGGGAGCTCCACTATAGACTATGTCACCATAATCAAAAATAGGGAGCATCATCTTTAAAGCAATCTCTCGGTGGACAGGGAGTGGTATACTCGCTTTGTTCCTATGTAATGCACCATGCTTGTGGTGGAGCTTTTGGCGTATGCATCAATATGAACAAAAAAATCAAGATGATGGTCAAGCCAGACCAGAGGTACTTAAAAGAGGATTCATCCTCAATAATAGCACCAGCAAGAGTGTCAAATGAAGGGAGAGAGGTGAGTCTGGAAAGCCTGTGATGGGTACTAAAAGTCATTTTTTTTTTTGCCATTCACATTTTATTCAATTTTTGCAGAGACAGAATATGAATATAATACATAAAACATCCAGATACTTATGTGTCAATAATCATACATAAAATTGCCAATAGTAGGACGCCTCTGCAAAGGCGGTACTAAAAGTCATTTTGTACTGAGGGATAGTTGGTTAGACTGGAACCAGTGCTGAATATTGTAGAAATCCAGCTGAAGGTGTGAGGTAAAATCATGGGAAGAGGAGCCAGATGCAAAAATAACTGTATCATCAGCATACATAGAAACATAGAAACAGAGACTTTGATGGCAGATAAGGACTGCTTGGCCTATCTAGTCTGAATGGACGCAGAGGGACAGACAGATGGAAAGTCATTCAAGAATATTGAAATAAGAATAGGACCCAGGACAAACCCTTGAGGTACACCTGAGCAGATAGGGAATGCTGATGAAATGGAGATAGCTATACAGACAGCTGAGACCTACCCTCAAAGTAAGAACAAAAACAGCTGACTGCAGAGTCAAAAAGACCCACTGCTTTAAATCTGTCCAGAAGGAATTGATGTGCCACTGTGTCAAAAGGTTTAGCAAGATCATCATCAAAAAAAAAATTGATCAGGTTTATTTGCAAAAATATGATTAGGAATAGACAACTATGTGCCTGGTCTAAAATTTTGTCTAGCAGGTTCCTTCATAAGTTGTGATAAGCCCAAACTGCTTGCTACTTCTTCAATAAATGTAAACCTACTCCTTTTCATCTCCATCCAGTTTACATTAAAATCTGAAGAAAGGCCATCTTTGGGCACGTGATGAATCTCAATTATACCATCACAGCAGCATAAATTCTCTTTCATTCTGTGACTGTCTTAAAGCTGCAACCCCTTTTCATAAATGAATAGTAGTGGAAGCATTGCATAATTAAATAAGTAATAGAGGTTTCTAGTATGCTCAGGATTTTTAATGTTAATGTTGATTTTAATTATTTGTATCTCTTAATGTAGTTTTGCACAGCACTTACGCACAGTTTTTTTGTACTTTATCATTAAATTATTCACTGTTATGCATTTGGCACAGTCACTGTTGCACTTATTCAGATGACTGATTTAATTTTCAAATTCAAGTTCTAGTTTATTGTGAAGGGGTGATATCCATTGAGCAAGCTCATTTGCAAGGTTGTTCCTTATGCAAATCATTATAAATGAATACAGATCAACAGTATACAGATCATAACATAGTACAGTCATGTTATACAGTACCAAAACAAGGTAAAGAATGATACAGATTAAGGGTAAATACAAAACATGCAATATACATGGTATGTACAATAAATATACTACAAAGGAAGCATTCAGAGAGCGCAGCATATGGCAAAGGGTGTTCACATTCCAGTCACGAAAAACATGGACAACTCGAATAAATACAAGAAGATATAAAACATAGGTCATGAAGGGAGTCCTTGCAACTATACAGGCCTATAGGAAGAGTATTCATATTTAGGACACACACAGGACATGGACATCCTGAAAACAATATCAAGGATCGCCTGGGATGGAGAGGGAGAAGACAGAAAAAGTGAAAGGTTAGAGGCAGTGACAAGTCTCATTAATGTATTTCTTTATTAGGATTTTGAAAGCATTCAGTGTCGTCAGGGTTTGGAGTTTTAGCATTCTTTAAAGCTTGTTCCACACTGAGGGGTGTGCATAGCTAACAGCAGCTTTACCATATTGAGTTTGTACTTTAGGTATCTCTAGGGAGATGTAGTCGCACTTCCTTAGGGCATATAAGCTATGCATGCATTGAAGGACAGTGACAATATAATTAGGCAGTTTGTTTAATAGAGCTTTATAGGTCCATATAAAGATGCATAATAGTCTCCTGTTTGCCAGTGATGCCCAATTCACCTTCTTGTACAGAGTGCAATGATGAGTTCTGGTTGGGGCATTGATAATAAAGCGGATGACACGATGATATAGAACATCAAATTTGTGCAGATAGAGAGAAGAGCAATTGTTATATACAGTAGGATGTCCATGTAATCGAGTAGTGGCAAAAATGTAGTTTGTACTAATGTCATTCTAGAGCCCTTCAAGAAAAGTTGTTTGTTCCTGAAGAAGAAACCAATTCACATTCTCAGTTTTTTTTAATAAGGCTTCAATATGTGGGACAAAAGAGAGACATGAGTCGAGCAAGAAGTCCAGGTATTTGAACTGATCTACTACTTCAAGTATGTCACCGAAAAGGGTGATGATGCGTGGCTGATGGCAGGAGCTGGAAAGAGCATTAGATGAGCTGGATGGATATAAAAACATAACTTTTGTTTTCTTTGCATTGAGTAGGAGTTTAGATTGAATCAAGTCTGTTTAACAACCTGCCCCTTTAAGAAGGAGCATATTTATGTCATCATCACTGAGGTGCTATGCCTCTGAAAAAGCATTTAAATCAATCAATCAATCAATCAAATCTTTTTTATCCAGGTGAACATTGTTGAGCAAGCTCATTTTCAACATCGACCTGGCTAAGTCCAGATTATATTACGAACAAGCAGCAATACTTATAGTGGGAACAAAACATAGTAGATGTGCAATCGGGATACACAAACATACATAGCATAACAATTGATTCTAGAACATCAACAAGACCAGTGAGCAGTAAGAGCAAGCAATTCCACAGAGATACAGAGAGGAATATTGCTGCAGTAATTTTCATAAGAAAAAAAGGGACAGGCGAGACCCAGGTATCGCTATCATGGCAGACAGACAGAAATAAGTGATAACAGCTTTTTTCTTGACTGGTTCATAAATGAGTAAAACAGTTGTAACCATGTCTGCAGGAAGCAGGCAGCCTGACAGGCAGTAACA
The DNA here is from genome assembly GCA_016271365.2 of Neoceratodus forsteri. Taxonomy (NCBI): domain Eukaryota; kingdom Metazoa; phylum Chordata; order Ceratodontiformes; family Ceratodontidae; genus Neoceratodus; species Neoceratodus forsteri. The sequence goes on from CM057455.1 coordinate 1,705,130,376, forward strand.
CGGCATTTCCAGGGAGTGCTTACATTGGGGTTGTGGGTGGCTGTACCATGGCGTACTGGAGGAAGGTGTGAGCAAGGTACTGATGCACAGGTGGAACAGCACCTACCGCATATGTTATCCAAGACTAGGTGCTAGTGCTAGCTGTCCAGGTACAATGGACCATCGGGCCACGGGAAGGTCACAGGCAGGGAGGGTATGAATACGCTAGGGCACCTGGGGCCAGTCTTGATCAACGATTCAAAAGGAAGCTTAATCACTACACCCCTGATTATAACACTTTAGCCATATGGAAGGATTGCATTGGTCAGGAATGAGCGGTTACAGCTATTTTAGCAAATTATGGCAGACCACTTGATTTTTGCCAGCATTGGAAGGATCGCTGAAGAGAACTGCAGGAGCCAATTGGGAGCAGGGGCCGTAAGGCATGCTTTGAAATGAAATACATTCTAATGGGACCATGGTGCTTTTGAATCTGGACACATTTTTAATTGGAAATGCATCAGGCAAGTTTGAAATCCAGTGGAGCTGTTTTTATTCTGTATATTGCTCCACTTAATAAAGGACCAAGCACGGATGTCTATGAGTCTGTGAATCTCTTCCAGGCGGTGAGTGCTCCATTTTTGCTTACTCGGCACTGAAGCTTTGTACTGCAGTACCCAGTTCCCTGTGCAATATCTTTTTGCTAACCAGATTTGAACCAGTGATACTGTAAAGGCTGTCTTGTGGAGTAAACTTGCTTCCAGACCAAGAAGTAGCAGAACAGAAGCTCACATTATGAGCTTAATGGAACACCAGATTTAAGTGCTCTACAACAATGTCAACATGTTGCTTCTGGGAAGCAATGCTGCAAATCCACTGTTGTCAGAAATTATTGAAACCCAGTCCTGGAAAACACTAAAGTTCCAACTCAGTGCTGCAACATTCAGAGAACTGGAAAAGGTTGCATTGAAAACCAGAAGACTCTACTGAACGCAGTGAGCCTGGATGCCTACCTGCAGGTATTCCGAGTGCCACACAGTCTCAGGTTAATCAAAGTCCCTGCACAACACCAGGAAGGGGAAGATGTTTTAGCTAAATGGAGAGAGATTTTACATGATGGTTCCATCAAATTAATTAATCTTATAATGAATGAAAGTAAAAAGGTTGCAGAGCAACTCAAAGAAATAAAAGTAAAAGAAACCTACTTACATTTACGGATCCCAATTTTGACGGACTAAATCAAATTCTGAAAGATAGCATCACAAAATTAGATAAAGAATTAAAAGCTTTGAAATGAAATACATTCTAACAGGACCATGGTAATTATGAATCTGGACAAGTTTTTTTAATTGGAAGCCTAAGCAATCATGCAATCATTCGGTATATGAAAAATCAACAGAAAGTTACCTTCGACTTTGGCATGGACATAAGTGATACAGACCCAGAGTTCAGAAAACATGTATTTTTAGGAGAAGAAGATGATTGAAATGACATGCCACAGCCTAGGTGCAGTGAAAGACAAACCCACTACCAAGGGTTCAACAGGGCAGACATACTGAAGATGAGGATGAGGAGGAGCGGCAGGTGTAGAGGAGGAGGAACCAAACAAGCCAGTCAGAGACATCCCCTACACCATCCAGAGGAATCGAAAGTATTAAATATCTCTGACTACCAACTCACTGATATAGGGTGCTTTGCATGAAGGGACACAAAATGCACGCCTCATGGTAATAAACTCCACATCCATGCAATGCCCTGTGTACATACAGACCAGCGCAAGCCATGACATATGCAGTTGTCGAGTGGATGGCCAGATTCCCATGACACCTGTTTCATTTCTCAGAGGAGATGTACACCCTGAACTGGGGAGTGGGGGACCTGTGGCAGGCATGGACGTTCAGCCAGGTGGGTGCTGTGTGAGCTGCATGCGCTGTTCATTGCCATGGCACATGTTGTACGTGTGGCTAACCTACACCTCCCTGTCTTCCTTGCAGGATCCCCAGGGCTGGTCGGAGAGGATGGAGCTTTGTCTGCAGGTGCAGCTGGAAAGTGCACTCTGCTTTGTGTGTGCCCCTGGGCAGCGGCACCATCGATACTGGTGACGGTACCTGCAGTACATGATCCTGAAGGGTGGGGGGCTATGCTGTACTATGAAGACACGGACTACAGGTTCTGGGAGGTGTACATCTCATCTCCAGTAGGTAGTAAGGCCTGCGGCGCTGTGGCAGGGACTGGGGTGCATCACCGGGACTGACATTTTCCACCATGTTTTAGCAGCGCTACAGGGGACCTGTGCAGAGGTTGATGCTGCACAACATAGGAAGACCACCCTGTCCAGGGTGTGTGGCACTGTGGCTGCCATGGGGCCATGCGGTGGACGCCCATGGCCTAGGGGTGCTGAGCATTGGGACTGTTGCACCTGTTGAGGGACATGGTGTTGTACCTGTACTGTTTCACTGCAATAAAATATTTTACCTGCCACCTGTATGTTCATTGACTTGGGGGTCTGATGATTGCTGCCATGGTCTATCCCTGGCTGGTGCACTGGTAGGTGCAGGCACATGCTGCACGGCATCTGTGCATTCTGTGTGGCATGCCCACATGTGGCAAATGGGTCAGTGCCTCCTTGCCCATCTCAGTGCCACACCTTCTCACGTGTGCCATGCATGCTGCCTCATGCAGCATGCACATGGTATTTGTGCCATATGGCATGCCCTGTGTACAGCAATGTGCCATACAGCATGGCCTGTGCATGGTGATGTGCCATACAGCATAGCCTGTGTATGGTGACATGCCTTACGGAATGCCCTGTGTCCGTGCGTTCGTGTGGCATGAATGCACACCATGCTGGGTGGCTCCACTCTGTACAAAGCTCGGAATGGGGTCCTTCTCCCTGACCCATAGTGAGAATGTCTTCACTCCAGGTGGACCTTCAGTCATCCCTCATTCCAGCGACACCTCTGGATGTAGAATTTACAACTTCAAGCTGCAAGGGGTGGGGCTCTTGTCAGCAGAGCCCTTTTAGCTGCCAAGCAAGTTTGGGGGCACCCTCTCTGCTATTCTCCCTCTGACTGCCTCTGGTTCATCTGGTCTGTTTCGTAGGCTCTGAGGTGGCATGGCTGATCCAGTGGCATGGCACTGGGGTGCCTCCACCTCTGGTATGACGCACCAAGGTGTGGCGGGGGCAGGGCTGGGCTACCTGGCATCTGTGGCTCAGTTCTGCTTCCATGTGTGCCTGTGCATGTATCCTTATGGCAGCCTCTGCCCTTGTGTATCTGTGTACCCCTGGCCCTGCGCGTGTCGTATCCATGTTGGTGCATGCACGCCAGACATGCTGTGCACCTGCCGCATGTGGCCACACCCCCCCGCAGTGCTGCACTGCACTTTCCCCATGCATGGGTGTGCAAGGGTCCTCTGCATGGCCTTCATGCATGCCACACTATGTAGTCCTGTTAGGCCATGTGTCATAGTGCGTGCTATGCACCCTTGTGTGTGGTGCACTGTGTTTGTGGATGGCACCCATAGAAAGGAAAGTGTCAGACAAAAGTTTGCATTTGCACTGACTTCTTTAATAACTTGCTTTCAAACAATAGTGAACTTCTATAAGTTGTGTAGAAATCTCAGCCTAAAGTCATTTTTCAATAAAAAGAAAATGGGGTTCCAGGGAGTCCAGGTACTACAAGAAGAAACCCCACCCCACCTCTGCCACAGAAGCTTCTAGAAGTAAAAACGTGGAAACTACATCCCTTCCATAAGGGGTACATTTTTCAACCTACACCCAGCGTCACTATCCAGACATTTAAAAGTCTATGCAAGCAAGACCTCCAGAAATTATCTGACAACCCTCCAATTGTCAGATACAATAACCTAAGTAAAGAAGAAAGGTTAACTTTGGAAGGATTGTAACAGAATAAGGAAAAAATAGCACTGGGAATCAAGAAGGGGGACAAAATCTTTTTTAGATACATCAGCGAAAGAAAGAAGAGCAAAAAGGGGATAGTCAGAATGTCAACAAGCAATAGTCAGATAGTGGAAAAAGACGAAGACAAAGATGAAGCACTCAATGCATTCTTTTGCTCAGTCTTCACAAATGATCAGAATGGTAACGGTCCAGCACTAAACAGAACAGAGCACCCTGCACAGTAGGCAGACACACGCCCTTCACAAGGGAAAGGGTGCTGAAAGAACTAGAAAAATTGAGGACAGACAAAGCCATGGGACTGGGCAGCATTGACCCAAGAATACTGAGAGAGCTTTGAGAAGAAATAGCTGCACAATAAGAGCTATACAATGAATCTCTGAAAAGCGGGCAAGATATCACTTGACTGGAAGAGGACTACTATGGTACCCTTGCATAAAAGTGGCAGCAGGGAGGAGGCAGGAACTTACCACACGGTCAGCTTAATCTCAATGGTGGGTAAAATCATGCAGACACTCCTCAAAGAAAGGATATTAGACTTCCTAAAAGAGACAGGAAAACTCGATCCCAAACATCACAGATTTACCGCAGGTGGATTATGTCAGGCTAACCTGATCTAATTCTTCGATTGGGTGACCAAAGCAGTGGACCAGGGGCCAGTGGACATGGTGTACCTGGACTTCAGCAAGGCCTTTGATACAATCCTACACAGGAGGCTGATCAATAAACTTGAACACACAGGTGTCAGTCATAAGCTAGTAAGCTGGGTAGCGCACTGGCTGCAGGATAGAGCTCAGAAAGTTACAGGATATGGTGCCATGTCCATAGAGGATTTTGTGACCAGCACAGTCCCTCAGGGATCAGTGCTGGGTCCAGTCCTCTTCAACATATTCATCAGTGACATTGCTGATGGTCTTGAGGGTAAAGTCTGCCTGTTAGCAGATGATACAAAGCTATGTAATAGGGTGGACAATCAGCAGCGAGCCTCCAGTATGAAGGAGGATCTCAAGAAACATGAACAGTGGTCCAATGACTGGCAATTGCAAGGCTATGCCTGTAGTTCAATGGATGGAACAACAACCATGCCTCCAATCAGGTCTTAAAAGACCGTCCTTCCTGGCTAGTCCAGGATAATTTTTTTCATTGCAGCCGGAGGCTCCGTCGGCTGCCCCTTCTCTGTTTTTCTTTGTTCCATCACTGTTTCCTTGTTTCCCCTCTGGCTGCCCCTGCTCTCCCTCTCTGTTACCACTCGCTTGTGGCAATTTTCTCATTTCCCCTCCTCACCCCTCCCATCTCTCTGCTTCTGCTCCCCCCCCCTTCTGTTTGGTTGTCCTGCTGTGGCTGCCTGGTCCTGTCTCTCCTTCCGTTTGTTTATCCTTCCCCCCTCCAAAATTGCCACCATTTGCTGCAGCTCTGTGGGAACTTTGGGTTCACCACTCCCTTTCCATACCCTTGCTCCTTACCTGCAGCAGTTTTGGGTATGTTGTTCCTCACTGCATCAGCGCAGCTCATCCTGTTGGGATCCCGACCGCCACTGGTGCATTGTATCCCGTTTCTCTGTCTGCGCTCCTTGAGTGCCACCTTCTGCCCCATGGGCTTCCTCTCCATCCACTGTAACTTCAGCAACCTGGAGCGGACCATCTGCCTGGATATCTGCCACGTGCTGGCGTCCCCCACTTCCCTGATGGCATTCCATCCCTGCCCTCTGGGAGACCATTTCCTTCTTTCTTTCCATTACATGTTTGCCACCTTGTTGTCTAACAAGTCCCACTTCTGGGGTGTGACGTTACCCTCCATGCCCAGCCTTCTTCCACCTCTGAATCTTCTACTGTTGCCTCCAGCTCTTGTTTATGGACTCCCAACTATTCTCTGACCAGCAGCGGCTATATTTGGCTCCTCTTCCGGGCTTCTCCTGATGCTCCATTGGTTTCCTGTTCCTGTTCCAGGTATGCGCTGCATGTCTAGCTGCTGCAGCAAGCGGCTTTCACATTCGGATTGTACAGTTGTCAATCTCCTCTGTTCCATCGTTCTCATATTTTTTCTATGTCTACTCTTGCCTCGTGTGTACCTACCTTCTCCTGCTTTCTCACTATTGACGTTAACTCTCTGCTGTGCTCCCAGTTGGCCCACCAGTGCTCCAGGCCAGCCTTTGCTCTCAGCTCTCCTTTTGGGGGGGGGTTCTGCCCTACTTCTATGTTCCGTACCCTATGTCTTTCATTCCAGTCTGGTAGCTCACTCCATGGTAGGTCTGCCTGCCCATCCATGATAGGTTTGATATATTCAATTTATTTGAACCTTTCCTCTCTTACTCAGTGTTTTGTCTACCTGTATTTCCTCGCTTATTTCGCCTACACGCCTTGTAGGCCCTGCTACAACTGATGTCATTGACTCCCCTTATTCTGTCTTGCTGTTTCAATTTGTGACCTCATGGCTCCTGGCAGAGGAACTACTTCTCCTCCCGTTATTCTAATCTGTGCTGGCTCACCCCACCTTCCACCACTCTCTCGACCCTCTCATCTTCTCCTTTCTGGTCCCATGCTTTCTTTTGGGGGTGTTTTCCTATCCTGCCATCACCATATCTATTCGTATCTTTCTCTTATCCTAGTCCTATGTCCTGGACCACTCGACTCGTAAATTCCTCTATGTCATGTTGACCTCCATTCCTTCTCGAACCTCATCCCACTATATCCTACCTGCCATCATACCTGACCTTAACTGTACCGGCCTTCAAGGCTTTCACTCCATTATCATATATCATCCATTCATTCTTGACCCTTCTCTCTTCCCATACCAACTTCTCAGCTCATCATAGGCTGCGGGCTTTGCCAAGCCATCGTCATCTCTCCTCATCATACCGTTCAGTCCCATTCTGCAGTTCCATGCCAGACTTCATGGTTTCCCTCATCATCATATCTCACATATTCATTCTCAAACCTCCACTTATCCATTCCAATTTCGTAGCTCCTACCTCATTACTCCTGGTACTTCATACCTCACCCATCAGCTGCAGGCTTCACCTAGCCATTTTCATTTCTACCTTCATGCAGTTTATTCCACTCCTAATTTGGCTTCTCAATGGACCTGGTTGGCATACAGTCCTGTAGTCACTAATCGCAATCAGCCTCCTCAAGACCCACGTCAGGGTCTCCTTTGCTCAGTCCAACCTCTATGTAGGTCTACGTAGTTCACATTGATTACTTGAGCATACCCCTCATATGAGTCTTATGCTACCTCGACTTGACCTGCTCTCTACTCGGAGACATGCCTTCCATGTCCTTTGGACCTCGGCTCAGGGTTAGCCTGTAGCCGATGGCCTCACTTTGCACCCATGAAGTCCACATCTAAAGCATGTAAAGCTCAGAATGGGGTCCTTCTCCCTTGCCCATAGTGAGAATGGCTTCGCTCCAGGTGGATCTTCAGTCATCCCTCATTCCAGCGACACCTCTGGATGTAAAATTTACAACTTCAAGCTGTAAGATGTGAGGCTCTTATCAGCAGAGCCCTTTTAGCTGCTGAGCGAGTCTGGGAGCACCCTCTTGGCTATTCTTCCTCTGACTGCCTCTGGTTCATCTGGTCTGTTTGTAGGCTCGTGTAGGCCAGCTGAATGCCTCAGCAGTCATTTCTCTCCTCCTTTGCTTTTGGGCGTCTAGTTGCAGAGATGTCACTCGCAACCCTCAAAAAGCATTTCTGTTAGAAGGACAGAGTGAGAGTTTCTTCCAAATTGGAATCTTTTCCTCTTCCATCGGTTTTGACTCTAAACGGCAATAGCTGAGCCATCACTAACCAAAACATCCTTCAGCCTGGAGGGAAGGTGACCTAGGCCTTGGATCCCAGAGGTTTCCTCCTCAAAGGGGGTGTTCCCTCTCCTTCATGCTGATGGTCATAATATTTAGATAGGGTTAGTGCTTTCATAGGTTTCGTAATTAGGTTCCACTGTTGGATGGAGTTGGATGGTGGCCCTGGCTGTTCCCTCTCTCCTTAGGAAGTCCCATCTCCTGCTTCGAGTCAGATTCCAGTCTATTAATTATTCCTAGCCATCTCCTGTTCTTCTCCTGTCCTGCCCATCTATACCTATCTACATCCAGTCCCATTCTCAATATCATTCTGACGTTTCTCTTACTTTGATGCTCATCACCCTTTTGGGTACTCTTTTTGGGCTCCTTCCTATGCTACCTTTAGCCAAGGGAATCATTCCTGTGGCACCTATGGGGTGGAACCCATCTCTAGGATTCCTCTCCGTCGTACCCCTAAGGGGTGGTATATCCCATGGATAGAGAGGCCAATAGCCACAATGTATCTAAGTCGCATAAGCATTCCTCATACCATTTGCGTAAGTACATTGAACTGCAAGGCTACACCTGTAGTTCAATGGGTAAAGAAACAACCACGCCCCCAATCAGGCCTTAACAGGCTGCTCCTCCTGGCTAGTTCAGGATCATTTTTTCATTACACCACCATCCTCCCCTCCTCCTCCAGCGGCTCATCTCTCTTTTCCTATGGGTTCCTTCCTAAGCTACCTTTAGCCAAGGGAATCATTCTTGTAGCACCTATAGGAGTGGAACCCTTCTCTAGGGTTTCTCATCATCGTACCCCTACAGGGTGGTATATCCCATGGACAGAGAGGCGAATAGCCACAATGTATCTAAGTTACATAAGCATTCCTCATACCAGTTGCATAAGCACATTGAACTTAGATTTGATGCTAAAAAATGCAGTGTGATGCACCTGGGAAAACAGAATCCAAGCGCTCAATACTTCCTAGATGGGCATCAGCTTGAAGAGACAAGGACTGAATGGAACTTAGGCAAAATCATATCGGATGACCTTAAAGCAGGGAATCAATGCAAAAAAGTGGCATGAAAAGCAAGCAGCATCCTCAGATGCATAGGCAGGGGAATAACTAGCAGGAAACAAGAAGTGATCATTCCACTCTATAGATCCCTGGTGAGCCCACACCTGGAGTACTGCATCCAGTTCTGGAGGACCCACCTGAAGAAGGACATAGAGTGCTTGGAATCAATTCAGAGAAGGGCCACAAAGATGGTGCAGGGCCTACATCACAAACCACATGAACCTAGACTCCAAGACTTAAATTTGTACTCCCTGGAACAGAGAAAGGACAGAGGGGATGTGACAGAAATGTTTAAATTCATCAAGGGTATAAACACTGTTCAATTAGACAAACTCTTCCATGCAAATGGAGAGGCATGTACAAGAGGGCATAACCTACGCCTGAGGGGGGACGGCTCAGGGGCAATATCAGGAAGCACTTTTTAAGGAGAGGTAATAGACACATGGAACAGTCTGTACCCAGAGGTGGCTGCAGTAAAGATGGTGAATGCATTTTAACATGCATGGAACAGGCACTATGGTATAAACAAAAACAGCAGGGAGGGGGTTAGGTTCATGGGCAGACTAGATGGGTCACTTGGTCCCCATCTGCAATCAAATTCTTATGTTCTATGTTCTTATTACAATAAAACCTGCTGATAAAGGAGGAAGTGTTGTAATAATGAATAGCACTGACTGTAATAAGAAGGTTCATAGACAGCTTGCAGATACTGTAGGTCCTTTTATAAAAACTAGATTCCAACTCTACAAGAGATTTTAAATGGATCATTGATGAAGTGATATCAACAGCATCCACCAATGGCTTTATGGATCAACAGACAAAAAAGGTTTTGATCACACCATTCGTTATCAAATCTACCAAGTACATTCTACCAAAAGTAGGTACATCAGTAGAAAATCCCCTAGGACGCCTTATCATCAGTGGGATAGAGTCCTTTACTGAATCCCTTAGAAGGTGGTGAACTACTACCTCAGACCATTTGTTCTACTGAGGTCATACTTTAAAGACACCAAAGCTGTCTTATAAATTTTGCATGATATGGAGCTGAAAGAAGGTACTTTGCTTGAATCGCTAGACATCGAAGAGTTATATACCAGCATCCTCCATCAGGGAGCGTTGGATGCTGTTGCCCACTTTATAAATACAAGGGGCAATTCAGAAAATCCACCTACAGAATTCGTACTTCAGCTATCAGAATTTTTGCTCAAATTCAGTGTGTTTAGCTTCCTGGGTATCAGTAATTACAACTCAAGGGTACTGCAATGGGGCATATGTGCTCCCAGTGTTGCCAACCAGTATGTTGGCCTATGGGAGTCCATGCACATTTATGACCCTACAAAAAATCATTTTTGATAAGCTGGGTTTGTGGAAATGCTTTATTGATGATGTGGTGGCCTGTAGCATGGAAAGAGGAGGAGGAACTGCAGACTCTCATGAGCTACTAGTATATCAATTCAGCTAATCCAAATTTAAAATTTGCTTGCAATTTTAATCCCAATAAAATCAACATTTTTTTTTTATTTGGAACTTTCCTGAGGTACAGAGGATGGGGCTGAAATTGATATATTCCACAAAGTAACAGATAGAAATACCCTACTTCTCTCCTCCACTTGTCATCTACACTAACATCCCTCAAGGGTTAGTATCTGCATTTGGGCAGACTTTGTAATGCATAGGACACATTTGTAGAAGGTGCTAAAACAATGAGAAACAGGTTTAAGGAACGTGGTTACTCCAGTGTAGTTATTGATTCTGCTGAGATCTATGCCAGAACCCATAATAGAGACCTGCCTTTCAGTGAATGAACACCCACTAAGACCCAAGAAAGGTGCTATGTTGTTACAACCTATTCCTCATACTCAACATGTTTAAGAAATAATTAAAAAACATTGGGGAGTTCTGAGTGGGGACAAAACCCTTGAACAGTATGTGTCCCTGCCACCAAGAATGGCATATAGGAGGGCAGAGACGATTAAAGACAAACTTGTGCATAGTATGCAAATAAGGGAAGGGGGGACTTGAACATGGATACCCCCACCACAGTAAAGGATGTTTCCCCTGCAAAAGGTATTCATATTGTCACATTACTGTATTTCCCAAGGTACAGATTTTGTAAATCCTAGAAAATGGTAAAATTCTAGAAATCAGGGATCTGACAGCACGTGACAGTAGCGAGGTCAGTTACTTAGCAATGCGTGACTGCGGCACCTACTATGTAGTTAAGACTTAAGGAGCTGAATATGTATAGCCTCGAGGAAAGGAGAGAGAGGGGGGACATGATAGAAACTTTCAAGTATCTCAAGGGAATCAACAAAGTCCAAGAGGGTAGCATCTTTCAAAAAAAGAGGTGTGCAAGAACAAGGGGGCACAAATTGAAGATAGAAGGGGGGGCTCAGAGGTAATTTAAGGAAGTATTTTTTCACAGAGGGTTGTGGATGCATGGAATGGCCTTCCGGAGGAGATTGTGGAGTCTAAAACAGTGGTGGAATTCAAGCATGCATGGGACAGTGATAAGGCAATTCTAGGGGGTGGGGGTAGAAAGAAGTAGGCTGCTGGTTAACTAGGATCTGCAGCTTATCCAATAGGTAGGAAATGGGCAGACTGGGTGGGCCAAGCAGTCCTTATCTGCTGTCAAAATCTATGTTTCTATGTTTCTATTGTGTGTGAGGATGGGTGAGCACTGCAGGGCAATCTAACACAAACAAATATACCACCACCCTGTATGTACAGGCTGCAAATAACACAACAACACACAAATTTGTCTTCAAAAGCATAGAAAAGGTGTATCCAAGCCAGGGGTGGGGTGTATTTTGACCACAAAGTCCTCCAGAGAAGCATACTGGATCTTGCAACTGGGAGTAAGTGAATGGTCAAGTAGGAATTTGGGATTCAACCTGGCACCTTTATTAAAGCATTGATCAAGATGTATTTGACTGTGACTAACTACTGCACATGTGTTCTGTTTTTTCTCTCTTCTTAGTTATCCCTTTGACTTCAATTGAGTGAGGGTCAGTTGTGACAATCTGAAGAAAGGCCAGCTTTTGGACACATGATGAACCCCAATTATACTATCACAGCAGTGTGAGTTCTCTTTCATTCTGTGGCTGTCTTTGAGGTACAGCCCCTTTTCTTTCACAAATTTATAGCAGTGGAAGTACTACATTATTAAATAGCAAGTAAGGGTGTTTAGAATGCTCAAATTTTTAATGTTAATGTTGCTGGATTTTAATTATTTGTGTATATTACTATAGTTTTGTACAGCACTTATGCAGTTATTTTTGCACTTTATCATTAACATTATGCACTAATGTTATGCATTTTGCACAGTACTGTTTCACTCATTCAGATTATTGATTTAACCTTATGCTTTAACAACCTGCCTGTTTAAGGTGGAGCATATTTATGTCATCATCACTGAGGTGCTATGTCTTTGAGAATGCATTTGAAATGTGAAATGCATCCAGCAAGTTTAAAATCCAGTGGAGCTGTTTTTTTTCTGTATGTTGCAACACTTAAACATAAAAGGTTTAGTAGCTAGCAGACAATCTCTATGGCCATAACTTCAGCACAGCTATTTGAAAGTTGTGTATATTTTTCATTTGCTTCATAGGGAGTCATTCCATATTCATGCAACCCCCCTCACAGATTTCCAACTCGAGTAACTGCACTCAATGGGGGAGGGCATGGCTCAGGGTATTCCTGTGTCTAGGGGTATTTCTGATGGTAACTTTTGCTCGCCAGGAATCTCTTACAAACAATCACACATTTTGGCTTTTACTCTTTCCTAACAAACTGCTGAGACAGGCTTCACACTTTGATGTTAAAATAACAACACAGACACTGTGGCTGTCCTGCAAACTCTTCCTTTACTAAGGCATGGTGGATATGGTTTCTTGAACCACAGAGCTACATAGATAATACCAGCAGGAAAAGGTTAATTGGCCCATCCAGTCTGCCTACCTGCCTAACTATTCTGCACTAGCCTTAGTGGACATCCACCCCCACCTTTGTTTCTGCCACTCATTTTTACTAATCTCATAGGCATGTTCCATCCCTGTTTGAAGCTGCTCATTGATCTGGCCTGATCCACTTCTCTGGCAGCCTGTTCCACTTGTGCACCACTCTGTGAAATAGAAGGTACAGATGTTCCTTTTGAATCCCCCTAAGTTTCAGTGACTTTCCACTTGTCCCTGTATTTGGGCGCAAGGAGAAAAGCACATTGGCATCCACCCTATTTATCCCATGCAGGTACTTGTATGTTTTCTTCTCATCACCCTTTCACTCCTTTTTCAAGTGTGTACATGTTCAGGTCATGCAGCATCTCCTCATATGTCTTGCCTTCTAGTCTATGGACCAGCATAGCTGCCCTGTGCTGTATTGTTTCCACCTTGTCACAGTCTCTCCCTCAGGTGTGGACTCCAGTACCTTGCACAGTATTCCAGATGTGGTCATACCAGTGATCTGTACAATGGGAGGATCATCTCCAGACTCCTACTGCTTATTCCCCTCCATGTGCATCCCAGCAGTAGTTTTTAGGCTCTGCAATATGATGACCCCTAGGTCCTTTTTTTTTGTCCTGCTTTCCAGTATGCACTCCCAACCCCCCCATTTTATAGCATTTCATAGTGCACTGTAGGGTTCCTTCTATCAATGTGCATTACTTTTCATTTTGGGGGGGGCATTTAAGGCCAGCTGCCATATACCAGCTTTCCAACCTACCCCAAACCTCCCTGTGTTCCCATATCCTTTCCTCTGTGTCCACCCTTGCACAGATCTTCATGTCATCTGTAAAGAGACAGATCTTGCCCTTGATGTCTTCCCCTATGGCCCAAATAAACACACTGAAAAGGGCTGGGCCCAGCACTGACCCCTGAGGTACTCTGTTTGCTCATCCTTACCTCTGAAAACTCCCCAGTTACTACTACTACCCTGTGTTCTTCCTCCTCAGACTGTTCTCTATTTAAGCCATCAATTTTCCTCTGCCCTGAGTCAAAGGCCTTGCTGAAATCTAAGTACATTACATCGACTGCCTATCCTTACCGGATACCCTGGTTACCCAATCAAAGAAGTTGATCAGATTTGTCTGGCAAGACCTTCTCTCTTGGAACCCAAGTTGTCTGCAGTTCTGTTGTCCCTTTCCCTCCAGGAAATCCATTAGTTCCTCCGAGTATAGACTCCATAATCTTGCTCACTATAGACATCAAGCTGACTGGTCTATAATTCCCTGACTCATCCTTTCTTCTACTCTTGCATAGCAGGATCACATCTGCTATACCCTAGTCCCTAGAGCTACCCCTGTACCCTATGAGCAGCTGAATATGTCTGTAAGTGGTCCTGCTATCACCTCTGCTACCACCTTAAGCATTCTTGGGTACAAGCCATCAGGTCCCATAGCTTTATTTACTTTCAACCCTTTCAGCTCTTCTAACACCCTACTACCTGTTATTTTGGCCATGCTATCTGAGCATTTGCTTTTCTCTCATTCCTTCTTTACCCAACATTCCAGTTGTGGACCACCCTTCTTCCTAGTAAAGACTGAACAAAGATATGTATTCAGTATCTCTTCTTTCCCTTTGTCCCTCTCCTCACATCCTTCCTCAGTCTTCAGCCTCACAAACCCCTTAACTATGTGCTTCTCTTCACTGTATCTGTAGAATGCCTTTTCCCCTTGCTTCTATTTCATTGCAAGCCTGAGCTCCATCTCAGCCTTGGCCTCTCTCACCTTCCTGCTGGCTACCTTTGTTGCCACCAGGTACTTCACTATACCCTCCCCCTTTGGCTTCCCTTGTACTTCAGAAATGCCCTACTTATGATTGTTACTGCTGTCTTTGTTTTGGCTGTGAACCACATTGGACCCTTGCTTTTTTTATTTGACACCTACAAATTGAGCTTGCAGCCACCTCAGTCATTGCTTTTTAAATTCTTCCCATTTCTCTCTACCCATTCTACCTGTACCTTTCTCAACCTGCTTCTTTCCAGTACCTGCCTCTTCCTCTTGAAATCTTCTATTTTAAAAGTCCTGTACCCTTACTGTGTTTGCCCTTTGGCAGTCCCTACCTGGACCTCTAGTGCCACTGTTCTGTGGTCAGTGAAACCAAGTAGTTCCAGTTCTACTGCATTGTGGATCCTCTCATGGAAGTGAGCACCAGATCCAACAGATCACCTTCCCTTGTTGTGTATTGGACTAAGAAAGCTAGGAATGCCTCCTGGCATGCAACCACCAGGAGACAATTCCTAGTACTTGCTGCAACTGGAACTTTCTAGTCCACATCTGGCATATTAAAATGCCCTATTACCACCACCTCCCCAGACTTAGCCACCTTCCTAAGCATCTCCCCCAATTCTCTGCCTCTTTGATCATGACCTGGTGGTTTATGGACTACCCCAATCCTGACTTGTTTCCTGTTCCCTGTCACTTATAGCACCCACAGGGTTTCTAGTTTTTTCTGAATCCTCTAGGCTGTCTATCTCAGCTGCCTCTATCCCTTCTTTTGCATGCAGTGCTACTCCTCCTTCTCTGACCTTTACTCTGCCCTTCTAGAACAGTGAGTACCCTGGTATGGCCATGCCATATTTGTGGTTCATGTTTGCCCACACCTCTGTGATAGCCACCTGGTCGATGCACTCTTCTGTGACCATCACCTGAATTTCTGGTATTTTGTTACTAAGACTCCTTGTGTTGGCGCCTACCATTTTGCAACCTCTATTCCTGCCCCCTCCTTTTTCCCTAACCCTAGTTGTGCTTGATATCATTGCATTGGTTGATGGAGGAAGGCTGGCAAGGCCCCCCTTGTTTGTGACATCCAAAGTGTACTTTGCCATTCTGACTCCCCCATTCACTGGTTTAATACCAAGCCTTGCCACTCTGACTCTCCCATTCACTGATTTAAACTAGCTATATGCTGTGCCCACCTTTCTCTTAGTACCCACCTGCCCTCCTTGTTGTTATGTAAGCCATCCATTTTGAACAGCCTCCAACCCCACCAGGTCAAGCCCCAGTTTCCGAGGAACCAAAATCCTTCATTCCTGCACCAACTCTTGAGATATACATTGAATTGGAACACATGGATCTGTCCTCTTTGATTCTGACAGAGCAACGGTAGCACCTCAGAGGATGTTACTGCCTCTGATCTTTACTTTGCAACATTTCCCAAAGTATGGAAGTTTGACTTCACCTGTTACATGCTCTGCTGTGCCATGTGCAGAATTAGATCTGACCTTACCTCCCCCTCTCCTGAGTTCCACCACCTTGGCTAAGTCTGCCTGCCTGCTGTTGCTCTAGGGAAACAGCAGACCATCTCTTTACCACTGAGCATGAAACCCAGATCCCTCACTGTGCCGCTAACTACTGAATCTCCTACTATGTGTGTGATGTAGACAGCCGGTTCTGAGTGCTGTATAATATTTTTTTTAATATAAAATGTATTAATGACTATCTCTGCTGAAAAATTCTAATGCTTTAGGAGTGACCTCAACCCCCCCTCCCTGTTTTCAGCTGACAGATGCAAGCTAAGAGAAATGCTGACAGCATGTGTATCACACACATTCAGTTTTTAGAGACAATGTGTTACATGGAAGACTTTAATCAAGGATCCTGTTTCTCTGAGTTAATTGCCGAGTTGTTTAAGTTAGCTTTGTTAAGAGGGAAATAATAAAAAAAGGTTCATGACGTTGAAAAGAAAACACAGGTTATTACACAGAGGTGAGAGGTTGTAAATGCTCATATGAAGCCTGTGTGAGGAGGATGCAGCATGAATCAAAAGAAGTGTCATTGAAATTGAGTTATGCTAAGGTTGCAGAATTAATACTTTGAAATTACATCCTGTGGTTGTATAGAAATATATATTTTTTAGATATTTTGACAGGGAGGAGCTAGATGACCTCATGAAAAGAGGTGGGCAAAACCAGCTTGTAAAGATTATTCTGTTTCACTACAGACACACTTTTATCTGACACTGACCAAGAAAACATCTGAGCACTGAAAACAGGTATTTAGAAAGCTAGACAAATCTAAATATTGTTGTAGGAATTGCACTGTTTTAAACCTTGTTTTGTTTAAAGATATGTATGTCTTGTGATATAAGAGTTCTGTATTGTATGTTTAACATATTATCATATATTTTAATAAAAACTCTAATTTTAGAGCGTACCTGGTCTGTCTTTGAATTGCTTTCTTTTGCTAAAAAATATTTATGGTTATAGCAGACAGCAGACATAAGCTTGTATGGTGGTACCAAACTGGAAAGAGACGCGTTTTAAATCTGAGGTCTTTATTTAAGTTTTAAAGGGTTCATTTCTGCATGCCTGGTTAGGTGCCCGTAGGCAAAGATATCTGGCCCCTCGAAGACAGATATATCTGAGCCTGTGCATTGGGTATGCTAGCAAGAGGTTAACAGTTTGAATCTCTCCAGAACTTGAGACCAAAGGTTGATCCAAACTCACAAAAACAGACAAGGGTTACCTTGTCTGTTACACTATTCTACAGATGTGCTCAGAGGTTGGCACTTTGGAAGTAGAGGGCCTGACCTGCTGAGTGGGTTTGTGACAATGTGTACCTTTCTCTTGCCCCCTTTGAGGTTTGACCCACACCCTGACATGCTCTGTGCCAGTGCCTGTCTGCTGGGTGTGCTGGCTCTCTCTCTCTTTCTTTATGTGTGGAGTTTGGGTAACCTCTTGGTGCACAGTTCTCGTTCCTCAGGCTTGGACTTCCTTCCCCACCTTCTTCCCTCCTTCATCACTACTGTCCAGCCCTTTTCTCTGGACTGTGGTGGCCTTCGAGTTGGCTGTAACAGAAGTGCCCTATAAGGGCTGGGGCTGTAGCTCTCACATAGCATATTTCAGCCATTGTAGCTTCCGGTTCCACCCTCATGGCTTGACACCCCCTGCAGATGAGACAGTGTCTGAACTACCAGAGCACCCACTAGTTCCTCACTGCCCCACCCCTGCAATCACTCTGCCTTCCAACAACATACCCCGCATTACTGTGTTCTTATACTGGCTGTAGCTGTGTTTTGAGATTAGTGTGTTTCTTTCAGTACCTCCTTGGGCTCAGGCTCTATGCACTGGTTTTACTTTTCACAAGATGTACTATTACCCCCAGAAAGGTATCCCTAGGACCCCCTATACAGCCTGTCTGACTCAATTACAGTTTGTTCTGTATGACTACACCAGATATGGTGTTTTTTACAATCCCTTTACCTAACCTGTCTTGCCATAGACAACTGTACTAGGAACTACCTTACAACTTCAGGCTGACTGGATGGAGCAGCAGTAGTGCTACCACTTGTGACACTAGCAACACGAGTTAGAGAATGAGCTCAGGTCATTGCGGGTTGGCTGGGGGGAGGAGAGTGGAGCTTTCCAGAGATGCTCTCCTCCTCCATCCTCCTCTGGGAGGGAGGATTCCATGCTCTGTTCTTGAGACTGCCACCTGGGTGACCACCGCTGGCAGTGCAACTAGAGACAGACTTGGGAGGTGGTATGTTGCAGCTATTAATGTCAGGACACCGCACAGTGTGCCTGCATGCCTGGACAACCATGTATGTGATGTTTTGGGGGGCACTTGCAGGGAAAAAAGACTGTGACCCAGCACCTCCACAACAGTGACAGCCCCGGTATGTCAAGGGTCTCCCACCTTGTCAGTGCATGCTCTGCCTGACAAGACCTGAATGTTTGGGGGCAGTCCCTCACCCCAACCCTACCTGAGGGCAAAGCCAAGCCTTGACAGAGGTAAATGGCTGCAGCTGGGAGGCAGGAGGGAATCGGAAGGTGCCTGGAGATCCCGAGGAAAGGCAAAGGAGGCTGGAGGGCATGGGGGCATGAATAGAAATTAAAACCAACTTGCAGCATTTGGAACTGTGGACTCACCTGTGGATGCCCTTCAGATGTCCCTTAGGTAGAAACTCCACTTCTACTCTGTGCCATTCACATGATGGGATGCCACATAAGAACAATTTCTAATACAGTTCATTACTCCCATGAATATTTAATGAATCACTACGATAGCCATGACTTAACCTGTAACATGTTTTCTGGACTTTCTTGGTCCCTGAAATCACTCTCACTGTATCCAACAAGTTGAGCACTACCTTGGTTATGCCTTGGCCACTGCACTGAATTCTTAAATCCCCATAATGGACTCTTCAGAATCATTAGGAACAAACTAGTAACATATTTGTAAACTGGCATGCCGGACATGGAGCCCAATGCTAGCTCAGGTAACTAAGTCACTGCACTTGCTGGCCAAATGCACAGTTTGGGGCAGTGGCTCCCAGTGTCAATGCAGATTGCATCTGTGACATCAGTCAAAGCTCCAGTCCCATGCTGCTGCCTATCGCAGGTCTGTCTTGGTGGAATATTCCACTCCATTAGCTTCAATTTTTCTTTAGGGACCCTCCCCAATAACAAGAGAGGAAAATTCTTCTACCTGAATCCTGTCATGCTGGTTTTACCTGACCACTTCGACCACTTTGATCTGTTGGTCCTCTTGGCTTCCTTTTGCTAGCTAATCGACTCTCTCAAGCTTCCATGGGCCTCTCTCTCACCCAACTTCTTGCCCCATCTAGGTCCCAGGCAAGCCATTAGGTCACACACCATGAGGTTGTGCGACCCAGTATCCATGCCCTCCCTTGGGAACCCACTCACTGTCTCCCTAAGGCAGAAATTTGCTCTGTCACACCTACTTTTGGGTGTGCCAGAGCATCTAGATTAGCACTTTTCCTGGCCATGCAAGGTGCAGATATACTGCACCATCCTGTAGTGATTCAAAGTGTGATGCCACTCGGCTTAGCATAATCAACCCTTCAGTCCCAGGTGAAAGCCCATATGTGCACCTCCTGCCTGGATCCATTCTGCAGGACCCAATCAGTGCGAATGGCTTGCTTTGCCTGCCATCTTGGGAACATGGTGGAGAACACACATATGATGGCAGCAGGCTTGGAAAGTACTGAGCAATTTCTCCAGCAGGAATCTCCCTTAAGAAGTGCCCAGGTGGTTCCTTGCCATTATGTGAAGCTCCCAGGCAATGATGCAGTTACACTTACCTGGGGCTGGCAAGCCCCTGTGGAGCTCTGCTCTCCCACAGAGCTAAACTGAAAACTGAAATTAAGCCTGATTCTGAAACAAACTGCTTGCTTTCTATTCTCCTTGCCTTTTATATTCTTGCCTCTCACTCTGCAAGACCCCCCAAATTTGCATATACATAGAACACTCTCTTCTGACATAAAATGTATCAATAGCAGGTGCAGACTCTTTGGTGCTAAAAGTTCATTCAGCCTGCCCTCTCTCTCTCTCTCTCTCTCTGTCTCTCTCTCTCTGTCTCTCTCTGTTACAAACTCTGTTAACCCTTGACTATCCAGCTAGTAACAAACCACTGCCCCTTTTCATCATGGAAAGAGGTTGTTACATATAGCTTGTCCCTCCTTCTTCACTCTATCTTTCCACCATAGTTGGGATCCATTGACATCAATCAAATTGTATGAAAGTTTCACCTTAAGTCATCATTCCATAACTTTCAGAAAACCAAGTTTGTAGATAGCATCCATTCCTTATATGCTCAATATTTGGGAACAAACTTTGTAGTTAGATTGCACAAAAATATCCCTTTGCTTTTGATGGGACAGTTCAGAATTAAAGAGTTGGGGTAGGATAATCCAATCCATTAGCCTCGATTTTCCTTTAGGGACCCTTCCCAATAACAAGAGAGGAAAATCCTCCTACCTGAATGCTGCCATGCTGGTTTTACCTCTATATCACCACAAAGTAGCAGCCATAATATTAAAATAAATTTAATAATAAAATGATACCGATATTGGATGCTTTCAATCTAGCCTTTAATTAAAAAGCCCTTAATAAATGTCTTTATTATTGTCCTAAATCCCTGGATAAAAGGTTGTTTGCCCTTTCAAACCATTCACCATCTCCCACCTAATATAAGAAGAAACAACTGACTTCCAGGCCATATTATTTACAATTGACCAAAGACCTGACAACTCATACCTTCTTTGGCAATTGTAGCTGCCCGGAGGGGGGGGGAGTGGAAGGGTTCATACAGAACCCCAGTTTAGTTACTTCAGACATAGATACATCAACACAGTACAAATAGTTAAAATAAACAAGGCCACTCTCTCACCCTGAACCCCAAAACCCTACTAGCACTGTTGGGAATTTAAAATCTGTGCATAAATTTCAACAAATTTGGCCACTATGTGGTACACATAGTATCTGCAAAGTCTGCACTACGTAGGTACGGTGAATTCTACTCCACAAAGTGTGAACATTTGTACTTGAACAAATTTTTTTTTACACAAAGTGCAAAGTAAAATTCACCGCAACTGTAAAATGAGGCAATTCATGTAGTAAAACTTGTGCAATTGTGCTAATTTCACTACGTGAATTTGTGCACTTTGCTTCACACTACGTGAATTGTGGAGATTTCTCACTTCACACACACTTATTTAATATCTGCCTTTGCCAATTCTAACTGTATATTAAATACTATAAGTGGCAAGCCTAATACTTACACAGAATAACCAGGCCTTCATCAGTGCCTTTGCTGGTGACTTTCCACTCCTGCAACAGCCACTAATGTGAAGTGCTGCATCATGGAGTGCCACTAGCGTGGCTCCATTGGTGAAGCTGCTGACCCCGCCCCTTTTGACATCCAGGCACCAGGTAAGGGAGGCTGCACAAGGAACATGCTAGCTCAAGACACCAATAGTTGGCACAGCTGGGCAGACAGGTTACAGTTACAGGCAGGGGCGCACCAACAGTTAAAAAAGGCAGCAATCTCTCCACACTGTTTTGGCCAAGGTCACTTCCTCTGAAAGTTTGTTCCACTTGTCCACCACCCTTATGTGAGAAAGTACCTGCGGACATCCTTGTTGGATTTACCCCAGCCAATTTAAGTGAATTTCCCCCATACTTGTGTTTGTGCTTGAGATAAACAGTCCCTTACACAACACCTTTTTATCCCATTATTTGTATGTTTCTATTATGCTCCCCTCTACTTTCTAGTCTCAGGGTGTCTCAGGGTATGTTGGGGTCTCCCAGTCTCTCCTCATATGTCTTCTCTTCCATCCCTGGATCATTTTGGTCACCCTTCTCCGTACAGACTCCACCCTCCACAGTCTTTCTGCAGGTAAAGACTCCAGAACCTTGCACAGTACTTAACATGTGGGTGCACCAGGGATCTGTACAGTGGAAGGATCACCTCCTGTTTCTACTGCTGATTCTTCTTCCTGTGCATCCCAGCCTCCTATTTACCTTCCCCACTGCTGTGATGCATTGTGCCATAGACTTAACACCATCCAGTAGTATCACTCCCAGACACTTTTCCACTGCTGTGCTTTCTTGCACTACTTCCAGCATCAGGTATTGCATTTCAGGGTTTTTGTTTCCCACGTGCATTACCTTGTTTTTTTTTGTTGGCTTTTTTGCACTAAACTTCAACTACCAATTCTTGAACCATTTTTCCAGACTTTCCAGATTCTTCTTTAATGCCCTGTTGCCATCCTCAGCGTCAACCCTTCTGCAGATCTTAGAATCATCTGCAGCGGTAGACCTTGCTCTGAACATCCATTCCTCACTCTGTTCCAGATGAATATGTTAAAAGGGATGGGCCCTGGGACTGAGTCCTGAACTACCCTGCTTGTTACCCCTATAACATCAGAGAACTCTCCATTCACTACCACTTTTTATGTTCTGCCCCTCAGCCAGCTTTCTAGCCATGGTTACAGTTCTTTCTTCTACCTCTAGGTCCCTCAGTTTCTTGACCAGTCTCCTGTGTGGGACAGAATAGAAGGCCTTAGTGAAGTCCAAGTACAGTTCGTCAACTGACTGTCCTTTGTCTGTCTGGCAATATGGCGGCCACACTGGGCCAGCTTTTGAGAGTAGCAGCAAGAGTTTAGTTGAAGTTAGTTGAAATTCATTTTAAAGCATTTTTAAAGTGTAATTTTTTTTTTAAGTTTTGTATCGTTTTTAGCTTGGGAACATGTTTTGTGTATTTTCTTTTTACGCTCGAGTGAATTTGAGGGTTGCCTGCCTTGTCACAGCCCAGTTGACTGTTACCACAGTTTCACTCATTTTGCCCAGCAATGGTGGGTCACACCAGTCCATTTGAAAACTGGAACCATCATTGCTATTCATTTCAGGCCGCCATCTGTGGGCTGAAAAACACAGTCGGCATTTGCTTTCCGTGCTGTACCAATGATTCTGGGGCATTGTGATTGAGTGTGTTCTCTTTCCGTGACTGCTGCTTCAGATCCAGAGGAGAAAGGAGTGGAGAATCTGTGAGAAGATTTCCTGTGGAGTTGTGGTGGCTGAGGGGAAGCTGCTAATGGGACTTCAGAAGATTAGAAGCCAACATTAGAACTGAAGAAGGATCCATCTGGTTGCTTAATAGGTAGACTCAGCGGAGGTGGGTCCTGGGCCTGGGCTTTTTCCCCTGGGTAACCAGGAAGTGCCAACTGGAGGGTCGACGGCTCTCTGGGTTTGCCCGGTGGTCTTGGAGGGTACCTGGCATGGTTGGGTGTATCCCTGAGGACTAAGTGAGGGGATTGACTGGGTTCTGGGTGCACATCCTCTGGTCAGGTCATTCCTGGGATGGATTGTCCTTCAAGGGACATTAGGCTGCTGTGATCTGATTTTCTTAGGACTGTAGTCATGGCTTCACTTCCTGGGAAAGAAGAACACTGACCAAGAGAAGATATCCTGGATTTATAGAGCAGAAAGCTGGACACTGAACACAGGACCTCACGAGCAACAAGTATCTAAAGAGCTAAGCTGGGCTAATAATACTTTTTTTCATTTAAGGAGGCACTGAGAAGGCCTCCATTTAGGTCTTATTAATTACTTTAATTTGAAAACTGCAGCAGTGAGAGTGCTGTATTATTTAGCTGACTTTTTGGGGGAAGGAGGTGGTGAGAGCTCCTCCTCTCTACTTCAAATCATTAAGAAGCTGTGAAGCTTTTTCTTTTGAAACGACACTGTAAAGACTTTGGACAGTGCAATCATTTGGGATAATAATGAACTACATGTTTGGTATACAATTTTACTGGGTTTAAAATGGGTTTGCTGCTGTTTTGATACTGTGCTGTGATTGGAATAGACAATACTCTACTGGGGTTTGCAGAGTTGCTGGGGTTGAGTATTTGGGAGTGAATGAGTATGTGAATGATTGGTTTAAAGTGCTGTTATAGGAATTTTAATTGTCTTGGGGAGAGTGAAGAGTGAGAGAGAGAGAGAGATTGATTTAGTGAGCATTTGAGTTCAAATTTTAGCTGCTAGTTAGTTATTACAACAGGATGTGTTGGCAGGGGCCTCTACAGGTGAATACTACTCTTCCACTGAGCTTCATGCCCTCCACCACTTTGACTGCCCTGCTGTCAGAAGAGGTTTATGGGCATTGTTGCACTCTGTGTATAGTGAGGGGGTGTCGGAGAGGGGGGGAGGGGGGCTCAGCGGGGGAGTGGAGCGGAGTGGGAGAATTGGGGTTGTGGGGTCAAGGAGATGCCCTGGGGTGAAATGAGCCCAGGAAAGGGGTCCTCCATGCCTGATGCCCATACCCAAGGGCTCCATTTTGTGTGGGCAGGTAGCATGGCCAACATCAACTGCCCATCCAACCCAGGTGGCGTTATGCAATGCCAGGTCGATTAGAAACAAGGCGGCTGTAATAGCTGATCTTGTTGTGTCATCTGGCCTGGCATGCATCACCAAGACATGGCTGGATGAGAATGCTGGTCCCATTCTGGAATCAGCTGTTCCAGCTGGGTACTTGGTGATACACTGCCCAAGATTAAATCGTAGGGGCGGAGGGGTACCCATTTGTTTCAGAATGGAACTGGGCCTTGTAAATGTGCCAGTTGGGGTCACTAGGTCCTTCAAATGTATCGTGGGTGTAGGTGTGGGCTGTAGGATACTTCTTGTTTTACCATCCACTCGGGGGTGAGAAGGACTTCCTCCAGCAAGTTGTGGACTTCATCGTCGATATGGTGTTGAAGTCCCCCAGGTGGTTGGTACTGGGGGATTTCAATGCCTGGGTCAATGATGAATTCTCACACGTTGGTTATGACTTCCTCCAATTGATGGTTTCATTGGGCTTTACACAAGTGGTTACCTCTGCGACCCATATACAAGGTCATTTGTTGGACCTGGTGTTTCTGCTGGAGATGGAGATCTCCAACGTGGTGTTGGAACCAGTTGGGTGGTCTGACCACCACACTACAGGGTTCAATTTCATGGTTCCCTTTAATAGACCTGCCCCTACAGGGATGGTCCGGTACAGCCCTTTTAGGGATGCGACTCCTGATGAGTCTTATGGTGGTGCTGAACTTATCGGGGAGTTTGAATGTTAGCATAGATCCAGAGATCTTGTGCTAGCCTATAATAAGGCAGTGGAGGCTGCTCTGGATTCCATAGCTCCTGTTCGGGTTCATCCCCTCAGCCTTCGCCCTCGGTCCCTCTGGTTTGATGGGACCTTGAGAGAGTTGAGAAGAGTGGGAAGAAGGTTGGAGCATTGCTGGCAGAAATCGAGCCTGAATGATGATAGACTTAGATTGATGTCCTATTATAAGGACTATCAATCTGCGGTCTCCCGTAAGAAGGCTGAGTTCCTGTCCAGGGAGATTGTAGCTGCTGCTCTTCTATGAATACCACAGTTTGGGCTCTTTTAGAAGCCTCCCTTATGGAATTTGAACTACAGCATATGTCTTTTTTTCCCAACTTACGTTTTGTTAAATTTATGTAAAATCACATTATATAAATTTTCCTACCGGCAGGCATTCCTGAATTCCATATCTTAGACAAGCCAGTTGCATCATTTTAATAATATGCGATTGCCAGAAGCCAGCACGGACGCTTTCTTCGCTGCACCTGTGCTTGAACTTTGACCTAAATGGAGATCCCATGTGCATCCCATTTAGGTTTTACACAAAACTCGGTTAAGGGGGCCCACTTCACATATACTAAGGTCTCATTCCACTACTGTAATTTCCTCTGCTTTCAATCACCTTTTCTTGTTTATTACTCCTTTGCTACTCGCTATACCCCCCCAGTTTGCTTTTATCTAGATTACTTTGCACTGGCTTATACACAGATTCTACTTCCCTTGGCCTTCCTTTCATCACCAATACCTGCTTTTTCTCTCCTCAACACTTTGGCAGTCTCTTTCTATCTGGCTTTAGTAACAGCAAGGCATAACATGTTAGCCAACTATTCAGGTTAATTTGCCTAGCGGTTGCAGTGCTGAATTTTGATGGCTCAGAATATTTAAGCCTATGTCATGAGTAAACAATAAGACATGATGGGGTGCACATTAAACAGATATTACTGCATGCTCAGGGGCGTTTTGGGGCACGAGGTTGCAGGTCGAGTACCTTCAGCCCCTGGAAGTGCAGTCATATCTATTCAATGCACATCCCAGAGTGTCATATTGCACTTATAAAATGGGTTTCTTAAGTTACATACAAAAGAAAAAGTAAACTTTTTAAAAAGTCATAAATTAGATTTACTTCCTAAAATATTGTTGCACTGGAAAAAAAGAACAGTCCCTGTAATTTTGGGGAGGAGGGGGTTAAAACAATCTTTTGAGGGTGGTGAAATCTGGAAGTCTGCTTTTTTTTTTAAACATCATTTTCTATCCTATAATACTTTTGTGCTTTAGTATTATTTCATTTGAGATTGTTGCCAGCAATGACTTCCCCCCCATGTCCGTTAGGCTGGTGCAGACACTGGAATTTTTTGTGAGTGGGGGATGGGGATTAGAGAAGAAGAAGCTATTGAAGGTGGGGAAATCTGCTGTTTTTTTTACTAAGTGAAGTGTGACCCTTGTGAGCAGAATATGAGTGAGCAGCCCATCTTCTTCCCATGACAGACCTAGCAGCATTTTTAGGCGAGCAGAAGTACTTCCTTTCACCTGCCAGCTTGCTTAATAGAAGTAAGACAGACCAAGCTGAATTTTCAACTAGCAGAAGTACTTTCCTTCAGCTGCCAACTTGGAGAAAGTAAGGGTGGATCAATTAAATTTTAATTAAAAACAGCAGTTGTGTTTTACTTTGAACCGCGGTGGGGCGGAGTGGTTGGTAATGGAGATAGTGGGAGCAGGTATGCTTCTGGAGAGGGAACATGATCACTGATTGAGAGAATGGGGGCCAGTAATCATTTCTTGAGAGAAGGGGCTCGGTTAGTGTATTTATCTCTGACATGTGTGCTAGGGTTCTATTTTCTATAAAAAAAAAGCTTATTGTGGGCTTTACTGCTCAACAATTGTGTTCAGTAGTAAAGAAAAAAATGGCAGCATTTTAAAATATTAATGTTCTGACAGAGCAACGATTTCACTTTTTTTGTGATGCAGTCCTGCTTCTGAGTATTTGATATTGCCTGTGCATCGAATGGATTTGAAAGCAGGATTTTTACTACCAATTTTATGATAGAATATTTTTTTCCTTTTGCTACTATTATAAACATAAACACATAAAAAAGTACATTGGTTTAGCTTTTCTTTTGGTATTATATGAGTTAATATATGTGGTTCTTCTTTTGTTTTTTGTTTTTTTTCATTCTATCAAAGGTTTCTGAGTGTAAATAATTCTAGCCTGAAATATGAACTTAGGTGATGGATTTGCATTAGAAATGTTACTGTGTGTATATATCACTTTAAATGTACCATATAAATGGTGGATCTCTCTGATGTGTAGACCCGTCCCGACAAAGAAACAGGATAGGGTTAAAGTGCTGGGGCTTAGGGTCCTAGTCTAACTGTTCTTCCACTGGATGCCACATGAATACATAAGTATCTAACTTTATTTTACACATTGGACAGCTTTTTTCTTGGTCTGTGAGTGAAAAGTTTTTCCTTGTTTATGGCAGCTAACAACCTGCCAGTTAATAACCAGCTAGAGTCAAATTTGTGAGTGAAAGCTAGCAGGCAGGGCCATGGATAGTCATGCCTGGGCTCCTGGCTGGCTGAGCCAGGCAGCACAGGGCACAAACATCCAGACATCATGCCTCCTAAGTAAGGCGCAGTAGGAAGCCACTTTCAGTGTCAGGCTTAACCCTTCAGGCACTGCCTAGTAACCTGCCTCTCTTGAACTTGGAAGAAGAGAAAGGCTGGTTACATGAGATTACTATTGCAACAACTGATTAATATTACATATGTTAACTCAGTGAGTCAACTACACAGAAGCTGCTGAATGTCTGAAAGAAGAATTACAATGGTTGTTTTTCAGCAGAAGCCTTTAGTGGTCACAAAGAAATGTGTCTAATGTTGAGCCAATTTGAGGATTGAAAGAATTTGTCATGAGTATGAGACACCTTATGCTTTTGAGGCACAGACAGCCTTCCCTGAAAGGCCTTAGGTTCAGAGATGCTCACCGACACAACCTGCTTTATGCATCAGCAAAGTCAATAAGTCTGGGAGTTCCTGCCATTCATACTGGACAGTGATGGGTATCATCTGTGTTATGTACACAGACAAAATGGCAGCACATTGGGCCTACCCCTTACTGTGCAGCTCTTCTTCCATGCTTCATAGTATTGCCCAACCAATCAGAACAAAGGGCCAGGATTCGCCAGAGATACACAAGCTATAAAGGTCAGCCCACCTAGCTCCCCCAAGGACTAAACTCTTCACTGTACCAACATAATCCTTTTCAAATCAGACAAGAATATATCTATGTTTATATCTGGTTATAAAAAATGTACCACTTCTTTCTCCTCAGCAGCAGGGACATTTTTTGGATGACACAAGAGCCATGACCCTAGCCCTCACATGACATGGATAAGCTGTAGATTTATTTTAATTCTCTGGTAAAAAGGGACTGATTTCCGTCATGGTATTCATTGTCCATGAGGCCCAGGACTAACAATGCTCCTGCACAACAGAAGAGAGCACTCCCATCTACTGATAACGCAGGTCATCTTTAGCGTGCATTTTAGCTTTTACAGAAACTACTTTTGCACCATCTCAACAGTCTCTTGAGATTACTTAGATGAGATGAACCCTGTTGGTGAAAAGGTCTTTCACTCCACATTCTCTGTAGTGGTGCCAATTTCATGAGAAAAGAAAACTTATACAGTATCCAAAATAACATGCTTTATGTAAATGTAACAGAAAGAGTCTAAAAAGCACAGCGGGAAAGGATAATTCAAGTTATTATAGTCAGTGTGGTGATTTAAGTTCTCCATTAGTACAGGAAGTCACTTAACGGTAGTGTAGCCTATGGTGTACCATAAGAGCATGCATTTATCAGAACATGTGTTCTATTACTGCTTCAGGTCTCAAGCAAACAAAGTACCGCAAGACAAAAAGGGTTGTTTTGAATGCACACACTATAAATAGACAGTACACTTAAGAGTTGATGTTTCAGCTATGTGAGTGGTCGACACTTCATTCTTAGATAGCCATTTTACAAATATAATTCCAAATAAAATCAATTTGAACAAAACCAAATGAACATCTTTTCAGGAATGATGATTTATCAAGAAAAAGGCAAACACAGTCTATGATTACTTTTTCATTATAGGTGTTTCCCAAAGAAACTCGACCAATGACTGAAACATTGATTCTAACTTTATTTTCCATTTTCAGCAGTCATTTAAGATAATACTTGTATTTGCTGTTCATACACTGACACAACAGCAACCTATATGTGGTGTCGCAATGTATGTGCAAAGGTACAATAAGAGGGAGCTAAGGGGCTAAAGTCCCTGAATCACTTGTTCTCACACTCTTAACCTGAGTCCTTTTGATTAAGATCTTGTACCATGCCATATTTCAATTGTTACTTTGTTTAAACTTTCATTTTATTATCTTACAACAATTGTACAGATACAGAACCTTTAAAAAGTGTAATCTATAATGTCCATAATGAAAATTGCATGTTGGCTTGTTTGGCCTTCCGACTTTATATTACTATGTTATTATGTTTCTGTTATGATTTTTGACCAGACAGTTGTTCTCGCTAGTAAGGCTTCTCAGCTGCTCCTTGTGTGTTTTCCCCTACTGCTGTTGAATCATCTTGGTGGCCCTCCTCTGAACTGACTCAAGTTTGTCCTTGTCTTTCCTCAGGTGGGGGCTCCAGAAGTGTGAACAGTACCACAGGTGCAGACACACCAGTTACCTGTATGGGGTAGAATCACATCCTCCTTCCTACTATAGAACCCTGTTCCTATGCAACCCAACATCCTGTTTGCCTTTTTATATATCTTGTTGCATTGAGTTGTGACCTTTAAGTTATGTACTATACAGCTGGCCCAGTAATATGGTGGGCTAAGACACTCCTATGTCACGCTGGAGGTCCGGCTTTGGGAACAGACCTGGGTCGCTTGGGAGCCAGTCGGGAGAAGGAGGACTGAGCGTACATAGACAGCTCTCCTCCTCCTCCTCTGGGGAAGGGGACAGTGCACACCACTGCTTGATCACCACCTAGTGGAAGCCAGGGGTGCAGCAGCAGTCACCTGGATTGAAAGTGAGAGATGTGTACCGAGGCGTGCAATGTTTTAACATTGTACATACGTGCCATTTCAGCCAGCAACTCCAACTTGGGAGAAATGGGAGGAAGAAGAACAATTGTTGGCAGATGACACTGGTAGCCCTGCAGGCTCTGAGCCACTTACAAAGGTACCAACTCCCCCAACATGGTAGGTAAGTAGCTGGGATAAGTCCTGGGGGTAGGGAATGGTTCTTAGGTTTGCCGGCAGAAGGGGACCAATGGAGAGATACAGAAGGTAAATACTTAATGAAAAAACAAAAGTTATTCACTGTGATCACTCCCAAGTCTCTTTCCTCAAATGTATGGGCTACTCAGAATCCCCCAAGCCAGTACTCTCTTTTGGATTTATTTCTGCTGATGTACATTACTTTTCATTTTTTGGTATTATACCTGAGTTGCTTGATCCCTGACCACTATTCTAACTTAACTACTGAAGATTCCTATTCATATCCCTGACACCCTCCTCAGTGTCTACCCTCCCACACACCTTAATATCAAATCTGCAAACAGACTGATCTTGCCCTGATGCCTCCCCTATGTCACAGATGAACAAGTTCAACAGACCATACAATGTATCACATTATTACATATACATATACAATACATACTAACATACTATTTGCCAGCAGATTAGGCCTTACGGTCTATCGAGTCTGCTTGAACTTCAGATCCCTAGTTGGGTGCCGAGGTCTCCCCCCCCCCCTTGTGTTCCAGAAACCCCTATCATCCATCCCCAGCCCCCTGGGACAGGCCATCATCTGATACATCCACTTTCTGTGTCTGTCCCACCCTGTCTTGAAGCCCTCCATTGTGGATCTCTGACCCAGCTCACCAGGCAGTGCATTCCAAGGCTCCACCATCCTCTCAGTAAAAAAACTCCTCCTCTTTTCCCCCCTCACCCTTCCACCTTCCAAATTCAAACCATGCCCTCTGGTGATACCTCCCTGCTTTAGTCTAAAGATCCCCTCCATGTTTAACCTGTTTATTCCCTTGAGGTACTTGAAGACCTCAATCATGTCCCCCCTGTCTCTCCTCTCCTCCAATGAAAACAGGCAGAGCTCCTCAAGTCTGTCCTCATACGTCAAATCCCCTAGCCCTCGTATCATCTTAGTTGCCCTCCTCTGTACCCTCTCCAGGAGCTGTATGTCCCTCTTCAAGTGTGGTGCCAGTACTGTACACAGTACTCAGGTGTGGTCTAACCAGTCCATTGGCAGCAGCAGAATCACTTCCTTGCTCCTAGAGGTGATCCCCCTTACAGTGCATCCCAACATCCTGTTTGCCTTGCTAGCCGCTCTCCTGCACTGCTCAGAGTTGTTCATACATGCATCCACCATGACCCCTAGGTCTTTTTCCCCTATTGAGGCCTCCAGCGCCTCCCCTCCCAGGGTGTACCTGTGTTTAGGATTTCCCCACCCAAGATGTAACACCTTGCACTTGGTGATATTGAAATTTAATTTTCATGTGTGAGCCCAGCTTTCCAAGGTGTCCAGGTCCCCTTGCAGGGCCAACCTCCCCTCTTCTCCCTCAACTACTGCTCCCATCTTGGAGTCATCAGTGAAGAGACTCATTTCACACCCTATACCCTCCGTGATGTCCGATATGTATGCATTAAACAGGATCGGACCCAGGACCGAGCCCTGCGGTACCCCACTACCAACCTCTTTAGGGTTCGAGAGCTCCCCACAGACCACTACTCTCTGGGTGCGTCCAGTATATGTACTTTTTATACAGGGTAAAGTATTGCGATATGGTCTCTGTTACAAGAGGCTATACCAGATGTATTATACATGCACAATCATGTATAAATCAGGTATTACATTTACAGCTAGGTTTGTCACTAAGGACCCCAGCCACAAAACAGCCTGGGATACATGCAAATTGAGTGTATCCTGGCCGCATGCCTCCACACCCCGATGTCTGTCCACATCAGATGGCATCCACAACCCCTGCCCTCCACACTCTGTAAATGGGGAGCATCATTTGGTGGTAGCAGGGAGGCAGATCTGTGCTGGACACTGAGCATCCAATTGGATGCCCAGGCCAGCTGCATAGCAGAGCTCCACATGGAGCAGGGGGTAGTGGGATGTGGCAGCCCTCAAAGGACTGCTGTATCACCATGGGAACCAAAATTTCTTTGCAAGTAGCACTGGCCAGTGCCAGAATGTCCCTTAGCTCTCCAAACCTGAACAGAGGGATAGGGATCAGTGGAGGGGGGCAATTAAGCCCAAAGGAGAGTCCTGCAGGTGTAGAGGGTGGCACATAAGCACTATGGCAGTGCCTAAGGCCGCACAGCCTATGCCCCCCTCCACTGCTCCTCCATATCATGGATAATCTTCAGTGAATTGGGCACATGCAGGCCACCACCCCAGCCTTGCAGGACATGCAGCAGTGCATGCAGCACAGGATTGGAGTGCGGTGGGGAGTACACAGCCAGACCTGTTGTTTGTACAGAAGGTATCCACATGTGTAGAGTGGAACCTCTGCACACCACCAACCCATGTAGGCACCCCTCAGCTGCTGCACATCCCTACGTGGATTGAGCTTTAATGTAGATAATGAGGTTTACTTGGAAGGTATATGTCTTGTCTAACAGCAATACATTTGACAGCAATGAGTTCAGCAGTTTAGGCCAACGGTTAGACTAGGATCTTTCAACTACTTTGATCCTTGTGCAAATTTCTTGAAACATTCTTAGATTGGTTTCTCTCCACAAATTATTTATTTTGCATAGGGTCAGTGTTTCATGTAATTCTGAGGACAGTTTTGAGTAGATAATGTTAAACAGCAGTATCTCTGTGTCATAAATAATTTGATACCTAGGCAGGATACCAAAAGGTCTTGGTAAACTTTATAGTAATATAAAGGGTGAGAGTGTTACCATTTCAGAGTTCAGGCATATGAAATTACCAGCAGAAGACCTCACGGTATATTGAGTCTGCTTAAAACACAGCCTATGCATCTTTGTCTCCCCTTCACTTCATCCCACTGCATCTTGAAGCCCCCAAGAGATTTCTGGTTCAGTACCTTCTCTGGTAGCCCATTTCACCCTGCCATCACTATCTCCAGGATGACATGTATCCTGGCCTCCTTTTGGAAACTACCTCCTGCCAGTTTCTATTGTAATTGTGTTCCCTCCTGTTCTTGTTTTTGCTTTTCTTGAAAAGTTCACTGGGAGTCAATGGTGAAGATACCTTTGAGGTACTTAAAGATCTCTATCTTGTCCAGATTCCCTTCTGTCCTCAAGCTAGTACATACTAAGGTTCTCCACCCTCTGTTCATGCAAGAGCCCCTGCTGACTCTGAATCATTTTTATTGCCCTTCTCTGTATAGCCTGCTGCTGGTTGGTGTCCTTTTTGTGGTAAGGGCTTCAGTACTGCACACAGTACTCCAGGTGCAGCCTCACCATGTGTAACCCCCAGGTGGCGCTATCCCAAGGGCTACTACCCCTGCCTGCTTGACTACTGACAGGTTGAGGGGCCTAGGTTCTATGGCAGGTGCCTCCACCCTGAGGTCAGGTTTGAAGCGGTTAGACTAGTTTGGTCACAGCCCTCTGGGACACTGAGACCCCTTGTGTCCCTTCTAGTGGCTCACTCAATGCACAGAAGTTACAACCCCAATACCCCACAGGTACGCACTGCTCAATCATAAAACACCACTTACCCTCGAGACTGATTCTGAGGTTCGTCTCTGAGGACCCCCTGCAAAATAAGGTTAATCAGCATACACCAACCACTATAATGCTGGATGAATAGGAATGGACACTTCAAACAGTTTAAAGCTTAACAACATTAAATCTGGTTTATTTAGGGGGACAATAACACAGGAAGGGGAAATCAGGTTAATTAGCAGCATAAGATCACAGTACTGTGCACATGACAGGGTCTAGACAGTCACACTCTGGGTACCCAGGTTGGGGGGGGGGCCAGGTCCATTGCCCAGGGTTGGCCAGCAGGTGCAGATGGAAAAGGGCCCTGTGGAAGAAAATATGCACAACACCCAATTGTAATCCGGAGCCAAATGGCTCAGTCCATGAAGAAATGGAACCACAATAATTAGAGACACACTTGCAATTTGATAAACCATGTCAGGAGCTACCCTGATTTCTACTCCACAGACCTAGATGCTGAAAACTGGCACAGATGGGGGTTCTGGATTGCCAGACTCCACACATAGCAGGAGATGAAATTCTACAAGCCAGGCACAGCTTTGATCAGCAGATGGATTCAATCCGCATACATTCACTTGCTTTTAGTCTACACCCTGCAGGGGACAACAGAACCCGTTAGCTGTCCTTCACAAGCAGTCACACATTTATATATAAAGGAAATGACTATACCAGGCAGCTGCTTTCGGGTCCCGATCGCACTTACTGCTAAACCGGAGTTCACACTGCAGCTTCACTTCCTGACAGACCAAGCGTGATTAAGCAGATTCTCCAGTCTTCTACAGGGTGAGCCTGGTTCCCACTGTTCAGCCTCTCTTCCTCTCTGTAGGCGGCGGACTCAGTCAAACTTGAATTCACAATGCAGCAGCCTGACTTTTAGGCCTCCCACATGCTTCCCGTGTGAAACTGTACAACGCAGAAGCTTGGAGCTCCTTCTCTCCTCACAGTCACAACGGATCTGATAGTCCAGCCACAAGGCAGAGCATTCCCTTCGGGTGCCACCCAGTCCAATTGGTGGACTCAGCTGTCAATCACTCAGAACTCTCCCCATCAGTGCAAATAGGCGCCAAGGTCCAGAACTTCACTTCCCAGAATTACTAGCTATATCTCCTATGGTAAGCCAGCTCCCAAGAGAGTCCTGATTCTGGTTGATCCAAACAAACTCCATTTTAGAGGGCCCCGTGATTGATTGGATCTAGTCAACAGTTCAGATCCAAAATGGAGGGGCAAAACACACAGAGTCCCAGCTGCAAGAAAGGCAGATTAGACAAATTACATCCTACTTAACACTCTTACTGGTTTCAGGCAAACAATTACATCTCTGGAAAGGGCTCCCTCTGCGCATATAGCGACTGCAGAAATGGAGCGATTTGCTCAGCGGCCCAGGCGGGATTTGAGCATTAAATACACAGTCCCCCCATATAACTAACAACGTCTGCAAGCAGACAGCTCTTAAAGAGACAGTACCAGAGGCTCTAAAAGCACCCACAGATAAACAGCTTAAACGAAGAACACCATTCAGGCTGGGAGCACTTAGCCAGCTCCTGGAAGACCTTTGGGAACGCTGATTTGCAGGGGGGATTATACATGCATTTATACAATAGCAGTATGATCTCTTTCCTCCTGTTGGTGAACCTGCTTAAGCAACTCAGCATCCTATTTGCCATCCCTGCTTCCTTGCTACATTGCATAGTGGACTTCAGACTGCTTGTGATTACAATTCCCAGATCTTTCTTCTTCTTGGGCATGGTGACGGTCACTCTCCTAGTCTGTACTCTCTATGCGCATGACCTTGCACTTTTGTGTCGTCGCCCTAGTTGCCAGATTGCAGACCATCTTTACAGCTTGTGAGATCCTCTCAGGTTCCTGGCCCTTTCTTCTGTGTCAGGCCTCCCACAGAGCTTTGTGATCCCAGTGTCATTTATGAACATGTTGAACAGCACTGATCTGAGCACCAACCCCTGTGAAACACCACTGGTTAACTCCCTCTGAGAACTGTCCCATAACCACTACCTTTAGTTCCTACCCCCTACCCAGTTTGACACCCATCAAGTCATTTTGCCCCCTACATCCAAGTCTTCCAACTTCTTGCTCAGTCTCATATGAGGACTAAGTCAAAGGCTTTGCTGAAATTCAGGTACAGCATGTCCACTGCTTAGCTCTATAACCTCCTTTATTACCCAGCCGAAGAACTTAATAGAGTTCATTTGGCATGACTTCCCTCTGATAAACCCATGTTGCCTGTCATCCTGGATGTGTTTGCCTCAAGGAACTCAATCAACCTTTCCTTGAGAATGTGTTCAGTCAACTTGCCAACCACTGATGTTAGCCTTCACTTTGTCTTGTTTTAAAGCTCCAAAGGTGAATTTTACAGCGATTCACGGATTTCAGGTTGCATGGGCCCTAGATTGTTCTGCACAGCCTCAGTTCAGGGTAGTGTGTGTAGGAAGCTGTAGGAGTCAGTCTGCTCTGAGAGCCCTCTGTGATTCAAATCTTCTAAAAGCTGTTAAAAAAGTCTTTTTGCGTCATTGTTTTTTGCTGAAACTTTAGTTCATTGATTGTAGGAATCCCTCCTGTGCTCATATCATTGAGCATTTATTGTTTGTGTGTGGATTTTGAATGTTCATGTACAACATTCAGTCTGTGTACTGAGAGACAGTGGAAGTGTGCTTTGGGGAAGGGGCGTATCTGGCGCAGGTAGATTTAAGTTGGAGAAATAGGGAGTTCTTTGTTTTTTGGTTATAGTTTTCTTGTATAACTGACTGTGTTAATGTACATACAGTAATATTTTCAGTAATTGTTGAAATTTTTTTGCTGATTGTGTATGTTGTGGTCTGGAGGGACCTGGTGCAGCATTGAGGTTGTTTAAAATATGTTGTATATTATTGAAGTTTTAAATTTGATATGCATTACTTGTAGACAAATTCTGTGTATGTGTGTGAGTGTGTGTGCGGTGCGTGATGTGACATCAAATAATACACCTTTTATTGTGCCACAGTGTAATTGCAGGTGCAGCAGTGTGAACCTGCTATCCACTGCAGCTGCGTGATTTTGTACTGCCATTGTGATATCTTTTCTTGGTTTTGCACTGCAGTAATCTGCAGTCGCTGCTCCCCCACCCACTGGCAAAAGGTATTCTTTTCCAGATTGGATTGTCTGTGACTTGAGAACACCACTGGTTAGTTAAGGTGCTGTTGAACTTGTTGTGACTTTGCGTCTGTATCTATTGTTGAAGCCACAGTTACTTTTTTGGCTTCACATCCAGCAGTCACCACCCCGGCCCCCAGCCAGAGTGAATGTTCCAAAATCTGAATTTGTTTAGAATATTCCTGTTGATCCCCCAAAATGCCCGCAAAGAGATGTACAAGCAAAGCTGTTTCTTGCCATGGCACTTCTGCCAGCGGTAAGATTGTCTGTGGGTGTGATAGTAGCATGCAATCTCAGAAGTGCATTGCTGATGTGAGGAAAGGTATTTCTCTTTCAATGTTATTTACAGTGCAATCATTAGCTTCACTCATGGTTGGAGGAGATGATGTTGTCTCAGCTGGTGGTGTTAGTACAGTTGCTGGTGGTGGTATGAGTATTGCTGCCTCAAGTTCCAGTTTTGACCAGTTTCC
The DNA here is from genome assembly GCA_016271365.2 of Neoceratodus forsteri. Taxonomy (NCBI): domain Eukaryota; kingdom Metazoa; phylum Chordata; order Ceratodontiformes; family Ceratodontidae; genus Neoceratodus; species Neoceratodus forsteri. The sequence continues at coordinate 1,705,167,895 of CM057455.1, forward strand.
CAGGTCCAAAAATATAGTGGAGTGTGAAGCAGTGACAGTGAGTGACAGTGTAGATGATGTCATACTCCCCAGTAACATCCCAATAACTGAACATGAGGATTCTGATAATCATGTCAACAATAGCACACAAAATGACATTTCTTCCACCGTGGTTCAGGTCATGCATTTGCCATGCATTGATTCACAGTGTGGTGAAACTATTTTGGGTGATGGTGGTGGTGCTGATGATGATGATATTGCTGTGGTTGCAACATGCAGTCCATATGCCAACATCCAAGCAGAAGGTGTGGATGATGTTGATGAATATGATGAGGATGTCAGTGACCCCTGTTGGGAACCAGAGAAAAAGAAACTCAAGGTGGCTGTGTCTGGGTCTGTTTGCTTCCCCCCCAATAAAAAGTTGTGATTTACCAGTTTCAGTTGATGACCCAGTAATAATGATAGGTAGTCGTGGTCGTCAGTTGCAGTCCAAGTGTGTCCTGCCTGAAAAATCATGCAGCACACCCCCACTTCATGGCTTAAAAAACCGGAGTCCAATAAGCAGCATCTGGGGGACATGTTAAAACTAGAACATCAAGATCCCTTGTTTGGGATTTTTTTGTGGAAGATGCAAATGATGAGTCAGTTGCAGTCTGCCAGGTTTGCCAGGTGCGTTTGAGTTAAGGTAAAAAGGGGAGCCATCTGGGCACAGGGGGAGAGCATACACCTCATAAGAATAGGCACATGGCACTGTGGACTCAGCACAAGATGGCAGCTAATACCTGTACCACAGTGGGGCATTCACCCTTGTCATCAACCATAACAAGCATGTTATCCCCTTCCATGACTGTAGCATTAAGTAGAAAATTAAATGCTTGCAGTAGTGATGAAATAACAGCAGAGGATTACTACAGGCATGATGAGGTGGAAGAGCAGAATTATTTTCAAATCTAGTCCAGTGTTGGTGAGAGTAGCAGTTTTGGTGGTGGTGGTGGTCAATGCAGTATGTCTAGTGAAATTGGTACATCAACCCCTGTTGGTAAATCTGGGACAATAAATGCATTTCTGGGTTTGTCATCACCTGTACAGCTGTCTTAATCACCAGTTCACACTCCACCCCTGCCATTCACAGAGCAGAACCATTTGTCATTACACCTGTGTAAAACGCTTAAGTCAGCCCACGCTATAGAGTGTTATTTTGCATAAGCTGAAGTACCCACCCAATCATACAGTGTCACGTGAACTTAATGCTGCTGTAGCTGAAATGCTGGCAATTGATCTTTGCCCTTCTCCTTCATGGAGAATTTCGGTTCCTGTAGTTTGCTGCATGTGCTTGTCCAAAATGGAAAGTCCCATCCAGGACATACTTTTCGACCTGTGCTGTCCCCAGGTTGTACCTGACTGTGTCCAACTCAGTAAGACATGCCCTTCAGCATTCCTCCTCCATTCATCCATTTAAGTATGGATATGTGGACAAGTGGCAAAACAGCGGGGAGTTCATATTTGTGTATAACTGCACACTGGGTGCAGGTGCCAGGGGTTGTTTGTGCTGTTCGTAGTGTGAATAATCAGAGTAGAGTAGTAAGGTGGAGTGCTGTGGTAGCAATCTTCCAGGAATTCGACAGCATGCCATGATTGCTATGCGCAATGTGACCTGTTCACACACTGGCGAAAACATGTTGAACATGGTACTGACTGAAACTGACAAGTGGCTGAACCCCCTGTCCCTGAGAACTGAGTTCATAACAAGTGACAATGGGTCAAATGTGATGAAATGCCTCATGAATGGTGGCTTTTTTCGAGTTCCATACATGGTCTACTGTTTAAATCTTGTGGTGCAGGAGTTTCTGCAGCATCCTGATATAAAGGAAATGCTGACAGTTGCACACCGTATCTGTTCTCACTTTTCATGCTCTGCAAAGGCCCGTGACCAACTTCGGCAGTTGTAAATCCAAAACAGCCTCCCGCAGCACTGCTTGAAGCTGGAAGTTGTCACCTGGTGGAACACCACTTTATACATGGCAGAGAGGTTGTATGAACGGTACAAAGCTATCTCAGAATATCTTGTCATGCACACTAGACGTGACAATTCCGGGGCCTCCATGTCTATGATGACTGAACAGTGGTGCCTCATGGACTCTGTAATAAGAATCTTGAGGCCTTTGAACATACCATACAGGTAGTGAGTGGTGAGACAGCCTCCATTAGCTAATCAGTTCCACTGCCGTGGGTGCTGAGGCAGACATTGGTGAATGTACAGCATAGCCTTGATGTTGCCAGAGACCGTGCTAGCAGTGTGTTGCTGAAACACATGGTGACAGTATTCAACCAGAGTCATCACATCTTGAGCATTCAGCATAGTGACAACTTTGCAATAGCAACAATGCTGGACCCATGATACAAACGTGGAATTGCCTCAGTACTGGAGGGCAGGCCTGAACAGGTAAAAATGTCAGTAGGCAACTGGTGCACTTGGTTCATGGGGCACAGAAGTCACGTGCCAAGTTCAGGAAACCTAAGAGCATAACCAGGCTGAAGGTGAACCTGGAGGAGTAGTATCAAGCATATCCTGTAAGTGGAAAGGGACTGCAGTTCCAGGTGGTCTGTCATCAAAAGGTGGCGTTAACCCACTTTGGGAGGCTTTGTCCCAAGTAGGATTTGTGACATAAATGATTCCGGAGAAGCGGATGATGCATCAACCACTGGACTTAGAGCAGTACAGCGAATGGTTGAGTCATATGTGTCTGAAAACAGGCATCTGTCAATCACTGATGATCCCCTTTATACTGGAGTGAAAAGGTCAGTGAAGGGCCAGAGCTGACCGCTGTTGCACTGAAGTATCTGACATGCCCACCTCCAGTGTGAGTGTCGAGAGGGTATTCAGCTCAGCAGGCGCAATAGCTGGATCACCATACAGACCTCTCTCCTGCAAATGTCAGTTTGCTGACATTCGTAAAAATGAATGAGAGGCACATACCAGCTCAGACTGCAACCTCAGTATTCGTACCCGGCATACTCATGGTTTTGCTGATGTTGAAGAAATGGACCATCCTGGTGGCAGTGACAGCATGAAGCGGCCTACCACTGACGTAGATGATAACACAATGGAGAAAGAATTTCCCGTGGTCTGAATTCAGACATAGCAGACTGCGAGGGCAGCTTTCTTTCTGAGGATGATGATGAATGATGATGAGATTAATGTTGGAAGGTTTTAACTTAAGTGGTTAAAAGGCTGTCACATGTCTTGTACGATATATGTTCTCTTTTTCATAAAGTTAAATCACTGTCCCACTCATACCGACTCAAATTCCATATATCACGTCATCACATTTATAACACAGAGCACAGTATATCCTAGCCCCTGAACTACCACCACTGTAAGACCATTGTTCTCCATTGCCACCATAGGGAATGTGACCGTGTGTCCCCCTCGGACTACCACCACCATAGGACCACTGTTCTTCACTGCCATCATAGGGAATGTGACCGTGTGTTCCCCCAAACTACCACCACCATCACTGTAAGACCGCTGTTCTCCACTGCTACCATAGGGAATGTGACTTATCCCCTCAGAGTAGCACCACCATAAGACCACTGTTCACCACTGCCACCACCACCAGATGCAGGAAGATGTGAGAGGGAATGTCATCATGTGCCGCAGCTATGACCACTAGCACCCACCACCAGTGTTATTGTGACAATGTTTTTCCATTACATTGACCATACCAAGGCAGAGGGAGTTGAACAGGAGATTACATCCATCAGCCACAGGCACATGGCTTCTTACTATTAAAACTATAAAGTGAGTATGTGTACTAATGTTTTTTATGCTATTCAACTTCCTTTAGCTGTGTGTTTTGTTTTCTGTTGCTTTTCTGAGTTGCAATGGTCAAACACATACGGTCAACTTATTTTTTTTTTTTAACAGGTTAACAACAAATGACTCTCCTTGCTGAAGGTCTGTATCAATGGTACAGCAGCAGTACTGTCTACAGGAACCTATGGGATATCCATTTCCAATCCATACTGGTAAGAATATCAATTTTATTTCATCTGTTCATTTTTTTTCATAAGAGTGCAACAAATCCGACTGAGCATTCATAAACCAGGTGACATGTATGTCAATAAAAATATTTCTGCAACATATCATGCACTGTATTCCAAATTTGCAGCTGTGCAGCCATGACAGTGTTGAAAAATTTGGACCCAGGTTGTGTTACTTGACAAGATGTGGTTTTAAAATGTAACTTGAGTTGAGATGCAGGGACACTGACACAGTGTATTTGTTACACTGCCTGGTACTTAATTAAGTTGTGATCTGATGATTGCAGTGGGACAGCTTGCTATCTGTGTTAATCCAGATACCCGTGGAACAGCCATGGCTTAAACATAATGTCTTACTGCTGTAATCAAGTTGTAAGAAGTCCTTCATTCTTTTTTTTAGGAAACTTCAGATGCTTTGTTGTGTCATAGTTGCCTTATCCAAAGACGTTCTTCAACATCAGGCCCCCCCCCCCGGGCTGGGGCAGACATGTAACATGCAGAAGTCATTTCAATCGATGACCATGACCATCATTAACAGACTGGAGAAGGATGCAGATGAAATCTGTGAAGAAGTAACCAAATAATAAACCATTAATGAGACCTACTTGCAATTTGCAAATATGCTCCCCCCCCCCAAAAAAAAAATACTTACCTTCATTGGCTTGAGAGTATTCCATTTCCAGTTTCAACACCAAAATTTCTCATCAGGCACTGGAATGTGCACATCAACAATATGTGACCTGTGATACAAAACAATACAATGAGTACATGTCTATATATGTCAACCCCCACCTAGAACATACACACATATATATATATATATATATATATATCAACTCACCAAGGCTACTATTAGTGTACACACAAAGGGCACCCTTCCATCCGGTTGAGGTGATTGCATCGCCTTTGTGGGAATCGCAGCACACTTTGGACCAGCAACAGTTCTCTCACAGTCATCATTTCTGATGGAACACTGGATGGATTCATGTCATGTTATCCCTCCTTCACACAGTTTGGCAAGACACTATGCATCATGACATATCATCACATAGTATATAAACTTTCTGGACACAAGACAGTTGCATTTTGGGATGCAGAAAATTCTGGGACTCTGTGTGATCACTGCGTGGTGACTGCAATAGAACTGGTGGACTTTGCATGTGGTGTAACACTCCCATTTCACTTCCTCAGCACTTGGGAATTTCTCTGACACAAGACAGATACATTTTGGGGTTGCAGAAAATTTGGAGACATCTGGAATCATGTTAATGAGTGATCATGCCAATACATTCTGGGGACTTTGCATGTGTTGTAATGCTCCCATTTCACTTCCTCAGCACTAGGAATATTCTGGACACAAGACAGTTGCATTTTGGGATGCAGAATAATTCTGGGGACTCTGTGTGACCACTACTTGGCATGAGTGACTGCGCAAATAAATTCTTGGACTTTACATGTGGTGTAACACTCCCATTTCACTTCCTCAGCACTTGGGAATATTCTGGACACAAGACAGTTGCATTTTGGGGATGCAGAATAACTCTGGGGACTCTGTGTGACCACTGCGTGCATGAGTGACTGTGCAATACATTCTAGGGGACTGTGCATGTGATGTAATGCTCCCATTTCATTTCCTCAGCACTTGGGAATTTTTTGGACACAAGACAGTTGCATTTTGTGTGCTGTGATTGTGAGCACATAATGTCATACTTAAATTATATATTAAAGCAGCAGTGCAACGATGTGGTGAAAATGTTGGCCTATACTTTTTTATGCTATTTTATATTGCTAGCCACTAGTTACTCATTCCTGACTTGTATAATACCCTTCTTTTCACAATTTGTGTCTGCTTTACTACTTTTTCTCATGTCTGAAAAAAAAAAGGAGCACGCTTCTAATATGGCTCTGACCATGTTTTCATCACTATTTGCAGCTGTTTTTGAATAAATAGTGTTCTGTGAGGTCATAAAACACTGCCTGCTGCATAATTGTTAATTTTACAACAGAAGTAATATATAACAACTGATGGAGAATAACAGTGGAAAATACCGATGAAGACCTGGTCCACACCGTATTAAAAGGAGTGCTCCTTTTATTATTTCAGACATGAAAAAAGTACTAAAGCAGACTCAAATACTGGAAAGAATGGGATCATACAAGTCAGGAGGTAAGTAAAGTGGCAATGTAAAATAGCATAAAAGAGTATAGGTCAAAATGTCACCAGATTGTTGCACTGCTGCTTTAATGTCTGTTTCAAAAAAGAAATATTTCTGGAGCTTCAGTAATGTTTACTTTGTGTCGGGACTTGTGATTTGAAGTGTTTTGCAGAAAGCATGACTGAGCAGTGCAAGTTTGTTGTGCTAAACTGCATGTGTGCCGTCAGTGTTCTTTCCTGTGTGTGCAGACATTGTCCAGCTTAGTGCAAACATATATATGGTGTGACTTGTTGCAGTATGTCAAAAATAAAGATAAGAAAGAATATATGATGTATATTTTATTTGCACCATCAGCACCAGCGGAGTAAGTGATATGATATTTTTTCAGAGGTATTGGGTCTCTGTGCACCTCAGTCATGCACAGTGCACACTTGACTTTGCGGAGATCATAGCACAAAAAAACTCATGCTCTCCTAAAAGTCATGTGAGCAGTATGTGACTAAGGTGCACTCTGGCCAGACACCTCTGAAAAAATATCGTATCACTTAGTCCTTTGATGATGATGGTGACAATAAAATATACGTTATTCTTACCACTATTCTTTATACCATAAACATTGCAACAAAGCAATATATGTTTGCAAGAAGCTGCACAATGTCTAACATCACACACACACACGAAACAACACTGACTGCACATATGCAATTTAGCACATCATGTCTGCACTGCTCACACCAGCTTTTCCACAACCACTCCACAATAGAAAGTAAACATTACTGAGGCACTGGATTTAATAACAGGGCAATAAGGAGCATGTATGTCTGTATGTGTATGTATATATTTAAAGGGAAGCAGTCAACAACAGGAGCTCCCGCCCCATGCAAGGCTAACCCTCCGTTTAAGCCTTTTAAGTATGTTGCGGTGTTTTTCTCACACCGCAACATAATTTATTTTAATAAAGAAAAGTCAGTGGCCTGGAAGTATGGTGGACCAGGCTATGGGGCTCCATTATGTGTAAAGGAAGATGCGAGGCGGAGACATACCAGCACTTCAATGCGCTATGTGTAGGCGCACGGGTGTCGCCGTTGCCTGCTTACACATAATGGAGCCCCGTCTCATGCTTCCGGGTACTGACTTTCTTCAATAAAACAAAAGTAATGTTCTTGATGCGGAAAAACACTACAACATCTATAAAAACTAACGGGTAAACGTCTGAAAATATCGACACTTCCTAAGCTACTACTACTATAACACCTTCCCTCTGTCTGTTATTAAACATAAACAAAAGACAAAACACTACAGCAGTGTGGGAAGGGGGAGGTGTGCTGAAAAAAAGCTAATGGGGGATCCCCTGATGTTCCAGTAGCAGATGGAGCATCGACACAGTCTGTAGCTAGTATTGCTCGATCTGCTCCACCTGCTGCAGGACAGCACCCACCCTCTCATTATTGTCCTCCACCACAGCCCACAAATGTGCTATGTCTGCCTGAGTTGCAGGCATTGTGGGGTCCATTGGTGCGGGGGGGACCAGGTAGTGGTGGTGGTGAGGGTGGTGCTGGTGGCAGTGGTGGGGGTAGTGGTGGAGCAGCTGCTGCTGTGGCCCTCCTCCTGCTGCGGCGACACACAACAGCAGCACCTTCTGCCACTGCCACAGAAGGGCCAGCAGGTGGAGGCCTGGCCCATTTGGTGGCAGCCTGCCACTCCACCTTGTGGTGGTTCAGCATATGTGTGTGCTGGCCCCCAGTCCCCAGGTGTGTCCCCCGGGGGCCACGGCGTTCCTGCACACCACAAAGCAGACACACCACAAGGCTGCTGTCCCCTCAACACAGTTGAAAAACTGCCAAACTGTGGAGCTGCGGGGTGGGGACCCAGGCACAGGAGGGGCAGATGTGAGTGCCAGTCACATGGTCATGCACCTGGGGCTCCACCTGCTGCTGTGGAGGTGGTGCTGCTGGAACTCCTGCAGCTGCTACTGCTGGTGGTGGTGGTGGTGGCAGATTTGGTGGATGTGGTGGTGGCACTGGTGGTGCTGCTGCTTCCGGGGGGGGGCAGGACCAAAGAGTCTGGAGCAGTCCATTGCCACCCGGCTATGACCCCCACGCATGTGCACTCCCCTGCGGCCATGGGCCACTTACTGTCCCTGGTCCATCACACAAAAAAACGCTCCTTCCCTCTCCAACGCGATGAGCGACTTCACACACTCACACACAGGCACACACACACAGTCACACACACACACACACACAAAACAAAACTTATAAAACAAAGAAATTGATCACCAAAAAGAACTGACAATACAGTACAAAAAAACTAAAGAATTGGCTTTTAAAAAAGCTTCTGAGTATTTTGAAAATTGCTCAAGAAAGAAACTAATAACGAACTCTCCTCTCCTACACAAAATGCTTCCTCTTTCTACCTCTGCAAAGGAGAAAGTGAAAGTATCTGCTTGTATGACTCACTTCCTTCCTGCCTGGCTAAAGCATATGACTTACAGTACTGTAAGCCAAGTGATGTGTGTGGAGTGAGGGGGCTGCCTAAAGTGCCTATATTGTTGTCATTCCGCCTTACTTCACGTTAAGGCAGAATAACAACACAAAGTCAGAATAACAAAGTAAAGTGAACACTTTTCAATGGCCACTTTGCATAGTATTAAATGATAGCAGGAAGTGGCCATAAGACTTCACATCAGAAGGTGGAATTTAATTCCACTGCATCTCTACACTGAGCTAGGAGTGCAAATTAAACAAATGGTGGAGCAAATAAAAGCATTAGTCTCCAGCATGAACAGTGGACAAGGTCAACTCTCCAGGCTTGTAGGGGAGTGCCCCAAAATTTTTTGATGCCCTTAGGTATGGGACTTAAGCTCCACCTCCCAGGAACATTGTGTTTTGCTATAGATGTGGGCAAGATGGGCACATAGCCTGAGGTTGCACTCATCCAGAAAAGCCACAGCTTGTGAACCAGAAGTGGAAAAGCTAACCACCCCAGCATGGAAATGACAGCAGAGTCCCTGTGAAGGAGCAGCCTGGGCCCCGAACAGTACAATGCTCAATAAAATTGACTCACCCTGAAATTCCCCGGGTAAGTAAGTTGCCCTCAGAACTACTGGGCCTCAGAGTTGACATTCCAGTACTCACTGAATGAAAACCATACAAAGCTTTACTTGACAGTGGGTTGCAAGTTACTATCATTCACCATTCTTTCTACAACAGCCACTTAAAAAAGCTGCCTCTGAAAGGACTTGCCCCATGGTGCCTTAGCTACACCAGCTACCCCTATGATGGCTACAGCATTGCACAATTTGAGTTCGCTGGAGTAGTCAAGAGGCTGCCACACAGGATTGACACCATAACATTGATATGTCCAGACTCTAAGAGCATAGATGACTCTCCAGTGTTGATTGGTACCAATACTGATATGTTTTGGGAGGCTGTCCTAAGAAAGAGGAGGAGCACAGTGCCTATAGAGTCCACCACTGCAGGCAATGAAAAGAATGAGCCTGAAATGTGAAACCTCAAAGCCAGTCATGCAAGAAGAGCCCATTGGAGTGATCCCCTGTGCTGACAGAAGTGGATTCACTGCTCAATGTGATGTGCCAAATGATTGGTATTGCAGAGTTCAAATGCCAGCCAGCGGGACCTGCTGTCATCACGGATGCATCAGCTGACAACAACCTTCCAGGAGGCCTGATGGTCCAAATAGGATTGATGCCCATGCCTTCCACCCCTTGGAAATGATGAGTCACAGTGAGGACGAAGAATGAAATTGAGGAACCCATCATCCTGTGGAGAGGCGGTGTTGATGAATGTCTTCTATGCAGAGCAGGTAACAGTAGTGGATCCTGAAGTTGCCACTATCGCAGAGATTGACCCTGGACTATTTGAGTTTGGAGACTCACAAATACCTGACCACTACCAGTGGAGTCTAAGTAACAAGTTAGTGAAGTACAAGGAAGTGTTCTCTTTGAATGAATGGGATGTGGGATGTGTCAAGGGAGAAGAGCACCACATCCACCTTTGGGATGACCAGCCTTTCTGGAAGAGATCCCAACAACTGGCCTCTGCCAACATAGAAGATATCACATGCCACTTGCAAGAACTACTGGCTGCAGAGATCATTAAAGAGTCTCAAAAGCCTTATGCATAACCTATTGTGGTGGCCAAGAAGAAGACAGGTACAATTCATATGTGCATAGACTACCGTGCACTCAAAAAGAAGATGGTGCCTGACCAATACATGGTATCCAGAGTTGAAAACACCCTGGTGACCCTGATGGGAAGTAAGTGGTTCTCAGTCCTAGATCTCCAAAGAGTCTACTACCAAATCACCATGGCAGAGGAAGGTAAAGAATGATCACATTTATTTGCCCTGGGGTTCTACCAGTTCAAGAGGATGCTGCAAAGGCTGATTCGGGGCCCCTGACACTTTTCAGAGTTTAATGGAGAAGGCAGTGGGAGATATGCATCTGCTGGAGGTGTTGCTGTACCTAGATGATCTGACAGTGTTCAGCCAGACACTGCAGGAGCACGAAACCTAACTCATGAAAGTACTGGAGAAATCAAAAGAGCTTGGTTTATAAGTTTCCATCAATAAGTGTCAGTTTTGTCAGCCACCTGTTAAATATGTGGGACACATTGTTTCAGCAAACAGAGTACAAACCAACCCTGCAAAAGTTGAGGCACTTACCACTTGGCCTAGACCACACAACATTAAGTCACTACAGTCATTTCTTGGGTTCTGTGACTACTACAGGCAGTTTGTAAGACTATTCCATTGTTGTCCACACTCTTGATGACCTCACCCAGGGGATACCCACCTACTCACATAAAGAAAGCCCACTTTAGCAGGGGCAAAGGCATCTCCTACCATCTGCCCTTCTGCCAAACAGAACTCTCTCTCTCTCTCTCGGACTCCCTGCACTTGGGGCTCAACCCCCCCACCCCACCTCTCCAGCACTTCTGTGTGCTAACCCCCTCGTGTTGCTGACAACTAACAGGCTTCCTGTTGGGCACAGTTATTTAGTCTGTTCCTGTATGTGTCTGACTGTGTTTACTTATTCCAGTTTTAGTTTTCGCTGTATTTTTTTGCATTCCTTTGTTTAAAGACCAAATGTACCTAAATATTCTCATTCTAATTCTGTTGCCTTGTTTGTCTCAATCCTCTGTATAATCAGCTATTTGTTCTAAATGTACTAACGTGGAACCTATGTAAAGAGCTCTGAGATCAAATGGCTAATCCAAGATCAGAACTAAATAAATAAATCCACATACAGAGTACTGGAAGGTGAACAAATCATTTTGCACCAGGTGGAATGAACAGTGTGACGTGACATTCAAAGAAATAATCAAAGGCGTAAGTGAGGTGACCATGTTGGCATTCACTACAAACCATATTCTGAACTCCGATGCCAGTTTAAGTGACTTAGGAGCTGTCCTGTACCAAGAGCACCCTGAAGAACTTAATTTAGTTGCTTTCACCAGCCAAAGTTTGAATCCTTCTGAAAAGTACTACCCAGTGCACAAACTGGAATTTCTAGCATTAAAGTGGGCTGTCACTGAAACAATCCATGACTACTTTTATGGGTCCCAGCTCACAGTGAGAACAGACAATAATCCTCTCACTTACGTAAATACAATGGCTAACATGGATGCTGCTGGACACCAGTGGGTTTCGGCTTTCTCCACCTACAGTTAGTCTGAAATACTGCAGTGGTTGAAGCAACACTGATGCTGATGCCTTATCATGGTGTCCACAACCTGGTCAGCCAAATCAAAGTACTTCAGTTACAAGTGTAGCAATAAAGGCCATTTGTTTGAAATTTGAAACAACAGATCGTGCCACTCTTGCCAATCTGCACCAAGCAATTGACAAGCTGTGAGCCTCTCCAGATGCTATTCCAACTGCATATCTGAATTTCACTGGTTTGGACCTTTCGTTTTGCCCCGACCTAGCTGTCCTGAGCTAAAGCAGAAGCCCAATGGGACAACTATGTATTCGTGAGTGTGGTTGCACACTCTTTAGAAGGACATGATGCAAGTTGAGTACAAATAACTCACCCAGATATCCCCTGTTATTGCAAGAGTGGAACAAACTTTCTTTAAAAGATGGACTGCTCATAAGAACAGGTCAAGACAATGCATACCCTGATTTCCCTCAGCAACAGCTGGTCTTACCCTGCAAGTACCAAAAAGCCATCACGCGATCTTTACTTAATGGCATGTGTCATTTGGGAATTGACCACACTCTGGACTTGACATTGACCCATCTCTATTGGCCCAAAATGGCAACAGAGGTGGAGCAGCATTGCAAGAACTGTCTCTGGTGCATCAAGAAAAACTTTGTCAAAGGAGCAGCACCATTGGTCGACATCAAAACCAGTGGGCCACTGGAATTAGTTTGTATAAACTTTTCTCATTGGAGTCTGATCACAAGAACATTGGCAACATCCTAGTCTTGACCTATCATTCGCATGATATGCTCAGGCGTACCAATGAAAGAGCAAAAGGCTACCACTGTTGTTAAAGCACTGCAGCATTACATCAACCATTATGGTATCCCTAATGAATTCACTCTAAGCAAGGGAGGGACTTTAAAGTCAAGTTGTGAAGAGTTTCTGGCAACCTATGGCATCGAAATCAAGAGCCACTCCTTACCACCCGCAGAGGCCCGCTGCCTGAATGCTTTAACAGAACCATGCTTGACATGTTGGCCTAGCTCAGAAATCAAATTGTAGCCAGAATGCTAATTCACTGGTACATGCTTACAACTGCATCCACAATGATACCACTCAAAGGTCTCCATTCTATTTAATGTTTGGCAGAGAAACTTGCCTACTAGTTGATCTCTGTTTGAGGTCTCAGCCGATGGTACTTCAAAACAAACATACTTAGAGTACACCAGGTGATTGCATCTACAGTTGCAAAGAGCCAATCAACCTGCCTTTGAGACTACCACCAAGAAGAGTCTTGCCAACAAAAATTGTTACAACAGACGAGTTCATCACCAGGTGTTGCAAATTGGAGACAGTTTACTACTGAGGAACGTGGGCCTACAGGGAAACACAAAATTCAGGAATGATGGGTGCCAGAATCATATGTAAAAGTTAAACAGATGCCTTACCTTCCAGTCTACAAAATTCATCAAGAACAAGGAAAAGGCTTGTCAAAGACTGTACACAGGAACCACCTCCTCCCCATTAGGGAGATTGTACTTAACCTACACTTGAAATTGAACACCCAATAGTCAAGAAACCTAAAACTCAGAGTCACACCAACCAGCAGAGAAATGGAACGCCTGCACCTGATACAAATATCCCAAATGCAGCACCTGTGCAAGAGCCAGCTGAAAACAGTTCTGCCAAAAGTGATGAACACATTGCATGCTGCACCAGAGTACCTGGCAGACCCCATAATGAGCAATTTCAGCTGATGGAATGGAGAAGTTCAGCACCGTCAGCTAGTGCATCTCCAACTGAGAGTCATCAAACAATGAACTTTCACACAATTTGAACCCAAATGCAGTAACGTTTGTGTCAGAGGAACTGACAACTGATTATACTAAGACAATTGTGAACAGTGATATGCAGTTTAATTGTAGGGACAAAACCCAGAGACTGATGTACTCTGTGCTATTCTTGGCATCGCCCCTGTGGTGGACACAAGGGTGGAAGAGGAAAGCATATGCCCTATTCCTGAGGAAGAAACCATGTTACCTCACAAGTCTGAATGTGAGACTAAAGCTATCATCAAGCTCTCACACAACACCCTTGGTGCCTCCTCTAATACCCCCATCCTTGCGGTTCATAAGCAAATTGCCGCAGTGAAACTGTATATCCCTCAATGTGCTGCACACTGGTTCAGTTGGGAACATGCATGTCAAATTAATGCTCTGGATAGATAGATGTAAGATATCTAATAAGCAATGTATACTGTGTCAATATGTATAACTGCACTGAGTAGTTAAGCATCAGGTGTTAGAACTGTATATTTTGTTGATAATAATTCTTATGTCACTGCCTCTGCCTCTTGAACTTTGTACATATGGGCATTATCTTGACATGGATGTCAAGAGTCTGGCAGGGGGGAGTGTGGAAGCCCCCTCCCCCCATATCAGGGCTTACCTTTATGGGCTACATGCCACAAAAATTTAAAAAATGTCCTGGCCCCATGGTAGACAGTGGACCCAGGATAGGAATAAAACAATCCTTGTGGGTTAAAATAAAAGCAGCAGAGGCAAGACCAAACGAAAAGCAGGATGTAAACATACTGGGTGATGCCCATGCATTTCCAAGCCTTTGGCTCCACTAAGACTGGTAGAAAATGGTCAACAGAGGTCACAGATCTCCAGCCTGAGAATCTGGCCAATTATGTCTGCAACACTACAGACTCTGCATGCATGCGTTGCATGACTAGGTTGGCATTCCAGAGCTCAGCCAGCCTGGAGATTTTTTTAGACCACTAGGGTGCTAAGGTCAGTAAATATAAAATAGAGTTGAAGTTTTATTTGTTTATTTATTTGTTTAGTTTTTCTTGACCGGGTAAGTTCACTAGACAAATCCTGCCTATTTTCAGACATGACTCAGGGGAGAGGGATACAGATGAATGCCAACTGACCTTGAACCAGATTAAGCTGTTGGTGGTATTTTTAGTGAATGAAGTAAACAAGCTGAGCATAGCCCTTTCAGTTGGTATGACAGAGAGAAAGACTCTGTGAGTCAATGAGCCACTGTGTGCCAGGCACTGCAGGACAGACAGACTAAAGAAGTCTTGGATCCCAGCAACTGATTCTTTTGTGAAGAAAACAACAGTTTTTATCAAAACTAACAATCTGAATGTGAGGACTGGAGCTAGTGTTTTTCCTGCCCTGCTAGTGACTTCATCTCTGGAGGACAAGCTCCTTTGAAGATCAACTGACTGATTGAGAAGGCCACTGCCTGCTTCAGGGTCCCTGGATCCCCTGCATCTGCAGCACCAGACTGACCATGAGAGAACTGAGACCAGTGAGTGAATACCAGATGACCCTGGGGAAGCCGGCTTTCCATCCTGAAGCACATACAGCTGTCTCACCTGTCCTAGCATCAGACACCTGAGGTATCTGTGAAGCTACAAAACTGTAAGAAACCATTAGTGTTTGGGCCTTGCAACTAGGAAAATTGTGATTGTGCCTAGGACTGAAAGAGACTCTCTGGGCAGGACTTTGCTATTTTGACAGGCCCAGGCAGGGGACCTGTGGAGGAAGCGTCGCCACCCATTTGTTTATGGTTTACAAATGGACCCCCTTTTCAACCATTTAAAGTTTAATTGTTCAGCAACAGTTTTGGTTTTAAATTGTGTTTGCCTACAGCAGGTAAAGCATGCAACTAAGCTCCTACCCTGTTGGCAGCAACTGCATCTTTAGTGAGGTATCCTCTGCAACTAAAAAGAGAGCTCTTCCCTTGGCCTTTGGTGGGAATTAAGTCAGGTGCACTGGCTTGAGGTTAAGGGACTGTGGGGGAGATTGTAGGGGGTAAACTGTTGTTGTTACTGCATAGAGTATAAGAATTTTACTTTGTTGAATCCTGAAAAACCAAGCTATGTACACAAGGAACTTCTTTAGGAACTGCAGAGCTTTATTACATGTGTAACGCCCCCCTCCCCCCAGTTTGTGGGCTTACCTTAAATGGGGTCCTGGTTTGCTCCCATTACCTCCTTGGCATCCCGTTTCTCCCCCAGCACTTTTAGCCACTCAGCCCATGTCCGTTGTACTTTCCTGTGTCCCCCAAACAGCCCGATACTTTGTTTTAGCCCATTTCAGGCTTAAAAATCCAAATTGTGAGTCATCAGCATTTTGCTAGGGAGCCCGCAACTGCGCATGCACCCATGAGTGCTTTAATCTGCTGACCGCACAGTTTGCAGTCATTTGGGAGAGTGTCTCTTGGTCCTGGTGCCCCTTGAAGCTAAATGGGGGCCGGTGACTGTGGAGTAGTGGTGGGCGAAGTGGGCTCAATCTGCCCCGCAAAGTGATTCATGGAGCAAAGGCAGATTCGCGGAGTGAACCGCAATGCAAAGCGGAGTACTTTGCGTTATGATGAGTAACGTGAAATCCATTGAAAACAATGACTTCACGTTACTCTGCCTTCCCAGACCACTACTCCACCAAATATTAATCGCCTCACTTCGCCTTGTTTTTGAGTGCCGAAGACAAATTTTGCAGTGATTCATGGGATTTCAGGTCACATGGGCTCTATATTGATCTGCACAGCCTCAGTTCAGAGTAGTATGTGTAGGAAGGAGTAGGAGACAGTGTGCTCTGAGAGCTGTCTGTGATTGAAACCTTCTAAAAGCTGTTAACAAAGCGTTGTTGCGTTTTTTGGGGGGGCTCAATCTTTAGTTCATCGATTGTAGGAAACCCTCCTGTGCTCATATTATTGAGCATTTTTGTTTTTGTGTGGATTTTGAATGTTAGTATAGAACATTGAGTGTGTGTAGTGAAAGACAATGAAAATGTGCTTTGCATATCTGTGGTGTAGGTAGATTTAAGTTGGAGAAATAGTGATTTCTTTGTTTTTGGTTATATTTTTGTTATATAACTGACTGTGTTAATGTACGCACAGTAATATTGTCACTTGTCAGTAACTGTTTAAATTGTCTTGCTGATTGTGTGTCGTGGAATTTCTGGTGCAGCAGTTCATAATTTCAGGTTGTTTACATAACAATATATACATGGCATGTTAGTGAACTTTTCAATTTGCTACGCATTACTCGTTCAGCATTGTAGACAAACTGTTCTGTGTGTCAGTGTGTGTGGTGTTGCATGACATCAAATAATACACCTTTTATTGTGCCACAGACTAGTGTAATTGCAGGCGCAGCAGTGTGAACCTGCTATCCACTGCAGCTGCCTGATTTTGTACTGCTACCGTGGTATCTGTTCTTTGTTTTGCTGCTTGTACTGCCGTAAAAATCTGCAGTCAGTGCCCCCCCCACCGGCAAAAGAAATTTTTACCAGATTGGATTGTTTTGTGACCTCATCAGCACCACTGGTTACTAGTTGTTTTCATTGTGACAGACTAGTCTCTTATCTGTTGCTGAAGCTACAGTTGTTTTTGGCTTCACATCCAGCGTCCCCAATCAAAGAGTGAACATGTCAAAATCTAAATTTGGTTATAATATTGTGGTTGATCCCCCAAAATGCCCACAAAGAGATGTGCAAGCAAAGCTGTTTCTCGCCATGGCAATGCTGGCAGTAAGATAGTGTGTGTGGGCGTGGTAGTATGCAGACGCGGAAGTGCATTGCTGATGTGAGGAAAGGTATTTCTCCTGCAATGTTTTTTACAGCCTAATCAGTAGCTTCACTCATAGTTGGAGGAGGTGATGTTTTCCCAGCTGGTGGTGTTAGTGTTACTGGTGTTAGTGGTGGTGATAGTATTAGTATTGGCACCGGTTGAATTCACCAGTGTACCGTATCCAAAAATACTGAGTGTGAAGCAGTGGAAGTGAGTGGCAGTGTAGATGATGTCATATTCCCAGTAACATCCCAGTAACTGAATCTGAGGATTCTGATAATCATGTCAATGATAGCATACAATGTGATATTCCGTCCACCGTGGCAGTTAATGTCACGCATTTTCCATGCAGTGATTCACAGTGTGGTGAAAAAATATCAGGTGAAGGTGGTATAGATGCTGCTGATGAATGTGATGATGACGATGATGTTGCTGTTGTTGCAACATACAGTCCGCATGCTAGCATCTAAGCAGAAGATGTGGATGTGTGTGACATTGATGAATATGATGATGATGTAATTGACCCCAGTTGGGCTGTGTCTGAGTCTGTTTGTAAGAATCCCCCCCACCATAAAAACTTGTGATTTACCGGTTTTAGTTGATGATGACCCAGTACTAAATATGATAGGTAGTCGTGGTGGTCAGTTGCAGTCCAGGTGTGCAGTGCCCTAATTATCATGTGCCACCCCCCCACTTCAGTGCTTAAAATAACAGACTTAAATAAGCCACCTCATGGACATTTTAAAAGCAGAGCATCGCAATCCCTTGTTTGGGATTTTTGTTCAAGATGCAAATGATGAGTCAGTTGCAATCTGTGAGGTTTGCCATGTGCGTGTGAGTCGAGGTAAAAGGGAGCCATCTGGGCACAGGAGAACAGCATATGCATCTTAAGAATAGGCACTTGGCACTGTGGACCCAGCACAAGCTGGCAGCTAATACCACAGTGGGGCATTCATCCTCATCACTGGCAACCATAGCGAGCATGTTATCCCCTTCCATGACTGTTAAGTCCGTACTAAATTAAACGTGTGCAGTACTGAGGTAATAAGAGCAGAGGATTACTACAGGCATGATGAGGTGGAGGACCATAATGACTTTGAAATGTTGTCCAGTGCTGGTGAGAGTAGCAGTTTTTGTGGTGGTGGTGGTGGTGGTGGTGAATGCAGTATGTCTAGTGCAAGTGGTACATCAACCCCGGTTGGCAAATCTGGCAAAATAACGGCATTTCTGAGTTTGTCATCATCACCAGTGCAACTGTCTTAATCAAACGTCCACACTCCACCCCCTGCCAATGCCATTCATCACAGAGCACAACCATTTGTGATCACACCCCATGTAAAACGTTTAAGTCAGTCCACGTTACAGAGTGTTTTTGCGCATAAGCTGAAGTACCCCTCGAATTATACAGTGTCATGTGAACTTAATGCTGCTGTAGCAGAAATGCTGGCAATTGATCTTTTACCCTTCTCCTTTGTGGAGAATTCTGGGTTCCGGCAGTTTGCTGCATGCGCCTGTCCAAAATGGAAAGTCCCATCCAGGACATATTTTTCTACCTGTGCTGTCCCCGAGTTGTTCCGCACTGTGTCCAACTCAGTAAGACATGCCCTTCAACATTCCTCCTCTCCATTCATCCATTTAAGTATGGATATGTGGACAAGTGACAAAACAGCAGGGAGTTCATATTTGTGTATAACTGCACACTGGGTGCAGGTGCTGGGAGTTGTTTGCGATGCTGGTAGTGTGAATTATCAGTGCAGTAAGGTGGATTGTCGTGGTAGCAATCTTCCAGGAATTCGACAGCATGCAACGATCGCTATGCACAATGTGACCTGTTCACACACTGGTGAGAACATGTTGGACGTGGTACTGATTGAAGTTGACAAATGGCTAAACCCTCCGTCCCTGACAGCTGGGTTCATAGCAAGTGACAATGTGTCAAATGTGGTGAAATGCATCACAAATGGTGGGTTTTTTTTCGTGTTCCATGCATGGCCCACTGTTTAAATCTTGTGGTGCAGGAGTTTCTGCAGCACCCTGATGTAGAGGAAATGCTGACCATTGCTCGACGTATCTGCTCTCATGTTTCAAGATCTGGAAAGGCCCGTGACCAACTTCAGCAGTTGCAGATACACAACAGCCTGCCTCAGCACCGCTTGAAACTGGAAGTTGTCACCCGATGGAACTCTACTTTATACATGGCAGAGAGGTTGTATGAACAATACAAAGCCATCTCAGAATATGTTGTGATGCACACTAGCCATGACAGTTCTGGGGCCTCCATGTCTATGACGACTGAACAGTGGCACCCTTGACTCTGTAATAATAGTTTTGCTGCCTTTTGAACATGCCACACAGGCAGTAAGTGGTGAGTCTGCCTCCATTAGCCAATCAATTCCACTGCTGTGGGTGCTGAGGCAGTCATTGCTGAATGTACAGCATGGCCTTGATGTTGCTGGAGACAGTGGTAGCAGTATGTTGCTGCAACACATGCTGACAGTATTCGACCAGAATCGTCACATTGTGAACATTCAGCATAGTGACAACTTTGTGACAACTTTGCCATAGCAACAATGCTGAACCGACGATACAAATGTGGAATTGCTTCAGTACTGGAGGGAGGGCCTGAACAGGTAAAAAATATCAGTGGTCAACTGGTGTGCTCGGTTCATGGGGCACAGAAGTCACATGCCAAGGTCAGCAAACCTCAGCAGCATAATCCGGCTGAAGGTGTACCTGTGTGGATTATCAAGCATATCCTGCAAGGGGAAGGGGACAGCAGTTCCAGGTGGTCTGTCATCCAAAGTGGCTGGCATCAACCCACTTTGGGAGGCTTTGTACCAAGTCGGTATTTGTGAAATAAATGATTCGGCAGAACAGGATGATGCATCAACAACTGGACTTAGTGCGGCTCAAAGAATGGTTGAGTCATATTTGTCTGAAAACAGGCATCTGACAATAACTGAAGATCCTCTTTTGTACTGGAGTGGAAAGGTCAGTGAATGGCCAGAGCTGACTGCAGTGGCACTGAAGTACCTCATATGCCCACCCTCTAGTGTAAGTGTTGAGAGGGTATTCGGCTTAGGAGGTGCAATAGTCAGGGATCATCGGACAAACCTGTCTCCTACAAATGTTAGTTTGCTAACATTCATTAAAATGAATGAGAAGCACATACCAGCACAGACTGCAACCTTGTTATTCATACCCTGGGCTAGTCATGGTGGTTTTGGTGATGTGGAAATGGACCATCCTGGTGGCACTGGCAGTGGCTGCCTGAAATGGCCCACCACTGACGTAGATGATGACACAATGGAGAAAGAATTTCCCAGTGGTCAGACTTCAGACATAGATGACTGTGAGGGAAGCTTTATTTATGAGGATGATGTGGTTAATATTGGCAGGTTTTAACTGAAGTTGTGGAAAGGCGGTGTGCCACCCCGGACCACCAACACCACCACCGGGACTGATGTTAGCCACTGCCACCATGAGTCTGTCTGACCCCCAGACCACCTCCACCACCACCGGGACTGATGTTAGCCACTGCCACCATGAGTCTGTCTGACACCCGGACCACCATCACCGGGACTGATGTTAGCCACTGCCACCACTGAGCCTGTCTCTGTCTGATCCCCAGACCACCACCACCAGGACTGATGTTAGCCACTGCCACCACTGAGCATGAGTCGTCCGGACCACTACATCCATCAGCCACAGACACAAAGCTTCTTAATATTTAAACCATAAAGTGAGTGTGTGTGCTCATGTTTGTTATGCTGTTTCACTTTCTTTAGTTGTATGTTTTGTTTTCTGTAACTTTTCAGAGCCGCAGTGGTAAAACACATACGGTACACTTATTTTGTTTTTTTTACAGGTTAACAAAAAAAGTCTCCATCGTTAAAATCTTAGTGGAATGGTACTGCAGCTGTACCATACAGAGGAACCTATGGAATATCCATGTAAATCCATTCTGGTAAGTATGAAGATTTTATTTCATCCGTTTCATTGTTTTAGAAAGACTGCAGCAAATATTGCACACAGTTGTGTTAGTTGACAAAATATGGGTTTGAAATGTAACTTGTCTTGAGATTGAGAACCAGTAAGGGACAAATAACAATTACGTTGTAAGAAGTCATTCATTTCTTTTTTAAGGAAACTTCCAGATGCTTTGTTGTTTTGTCACAGTGGCCTTATCCAAAAAAGTTCTTCAACATCATCAGGCACCCCCCTCCTCTGGGATTCGGCACACATGCAACACGCAGAAGTTGTTTCATTAGATGACCATGACCATCATTAACAACCAGGCTCCAGAAGGATGCAGATGAAATCTGTGAAGAAGTAACCATATAAGAAACCATTACAGACAAACCTGCAAATATGATTCCCTCCACCCCCCCCAAAAAAAAAAAAAATACTTACCTTCATGTGCTTGAGAGTTATCCGTTTCCAATTTCAACGCAAAAAATTCTCATTGAGCACTGGAATGTGCACACCAACAGTTTCTGTGACTTGTGATATAGAACAATACCATGAGTACATGGCCATGTCAACCCCCCTCCTAACCTACAAAATACACAAACATATATCTATATATATCTACTCACCAAGGCTACTATTAGTGTACAGACAAAGGGCACCATTCCATCCAGTTGAGCTGATCATATTGCATTTGCTCGAATCGCCTCGCAAAACACATTGGACCAGCAATAGGATGCTTATGGTCATCATTTTATTCTGGGGGACTTTGTATGTGCTGAAACACACCCATTTCACTGTGTTACCACTTGTCAATTTTCTGCACACAAGGAGGATGCATTTTGGGCCTGCAGAAAAAATCTGGGGACTCTGTGCCTTCACTGCGCGCATGACTGAGTGCGCCATTAATTCTGGGGGACTTTGTATGTGCTGAAACAGTCTCATTTCACTGTGATACCACTAGTCAATTTTCTGCACAAAAGGAGGCTGCATTTTGGGCCTGCAGAAAAGATCTGGGGACTCTGTGCCACCACTGTGCACATGACTGAGTGCGCCATTAATTCTGGGGACTTTGTATGTGCTGAAACAGTCTCATTTCACTGTGTTACCAGTTGTGAATTTTCTGCACACAAGAAGGATGCATTTTGGGCCTGCATAAAAAATCTGGGGACTCTGTGCCACCACTGCGTGCATGACTGATTGCGCCATTAATTCTGGGGGACTTTGAATGTGCTGCAACAGTCTAATTTCACTGTGTTATCACTTGTCAATTTTCTGCACACAAGAAGGATGCATTTTGGGCCTGCGGAAAAAATCGGGGGGACTCTGTGCCACCACTGCGTGCATGACTGAGTGTGCCATTAATTCTGGGGGACTTTGAATGTGCTGCAACAGTCTAATTTCACTGTGTTATCACTTGTCAATTTTCTGCACACAAGGAGGATGCATGTTGGGCCTGCAGAAAAAATCTGGGGACTCTGTGCTACTATTGCGTGCATGACTGAGGGCGCCATTAATTCTGGGGATGCATTTTGTGCGTTATGTGATTGCCATGAGCTCATGATGTCATACTGACATTATCAATTAAAGCTGCATTGCAAGAATGTCGTGACAATTTTGAACTGTACTTTTTTATGCTACCTTACATTGCCACAGCCACTAGTTACTCCGAGTTGTGACTTGAATGATACGCTTCTTTTCACAATTTCTGTCTGCTTTACTTAGTTGACTACTTTTTTCATGAATGAAAAAAAAAATGAGCACGCCTTTCAATATTGTTCTGACCAGGTTTGTATTTATTTGCAGCTTCTTTTCAATAAATATTGTTCCGTGGTGTCATAAAACACTGCCTGCTACATGACTGCTAATTTACAACAGAAGTGATATATAACAACTAACTGATGTGATGGAGAAAAGCAGAAGAAAACAATGACAAAGACCTGGTCAGCACCAATTTAAAAGGAATGCTCCTTTCATTATTTCGCACATGAAAAAAGGTAGTACAGCAGACCCAACTACTGGAAATTCTCATATAATTCCAGTCAGGATGTAAGTAAAGGAAGTTGTAACATAGCATTAAAAAATATAGGTCAGAGTTCTCAACAGATTGTTGTGCTGCTGCTTTACAGAGATTCACCATATTACACAGTTATGGTGATGCACATAACCTAATATGTGGGGGCCTTACTTCCAGTGGAATATTTCTTGCTCCACAGAGTGCAATATATTTCTGAGAAACTGCCCATAATTTCATTACAGTGTGTCACGTGATGAAGGAATTCCCATTGGAAAAGCTGCCACATTCTGCCCCCTTTCTCAGCAATGTTAGGACATGGTGCCAGGGGAGCGAGGGTATGCTCCACTATAGTGAATGTCTGCCAGTTATCCCAATGTTTTGTTATGTTATAAGGTTCACTTTGTGGTGAAATGTGGGGACATTTCCACTAACAAGGCTCTTCTTTCTGGAAATGTGCCCACATGTTTCACCACAAATTGACCATTATAATATAAAGAAACATTCGAAAGCTGTCTGACAATCGAACATTCATTGTAATGGAGCACGCACTGCCTCCCTGGCACTCATGGCCCTAATGTTGCTGAGAAGGTGGCAGAATGTGGGCGGTTTTTCAGAATGGGAATTTCTGTGTCCCGTGACACACTGTAATGAAATTATGGGCGGTTTTCACAGAAATGTATTGCACTGTGTGGAGCAAGAAAGATTCCCCTGGAAGGGAAAATGTGTCTTATTAAACAACAATAAAGAAAAAACACACAAAAACAGTACAACACAGTAGTGGGGGGGCAGAAAACAATCCTTTAACGTGGCCGTGGGATGCCGTGGTGGTCCAGCAGCAGGTGCAGCATTGTCAGTATTTGCTGCTGCTGTTCTTGTATTGTGTCGACCTGCTACTGCAAAGCACAGACCCTCTGATTACTCTCCTCCAGAGCAGCCCACACCAGGGCGATGTCGGCCTCTGTTGCAGGGACTGTGGCGGGGTCCACTGCAGGTGGAAATCCAGGTAGTGGTGGTGGTAGAGAGGGTGGTGCTGGTGGCTGTGGTGGTGGTGCAGCTGCTGTACTGGCCCTCCTCCTGCTGTGGCAAGGCACAACTTTGACCCCAGCAGCACCCTTGGCCACTGCCACAGAAGGGCCAACAGGTGGATGCCTGGTCCCTTCCGTGGCAGCCTGCCACTCCACCTTGTGGTGGTTGAACATGTGGGTGTGCTGGCCACTGGTCCCCAAATGTGTCCCTGGGGGCCACAGCACACCAGCACACCACACAGATGACACAACATGACTGTGCTGTCTCCCCCCACAGAGTTAAAAAACTCCCACACTGGGGAGCTGCGGGGGGGACCAGACACAGTCCTTGCACCACCTATGGTTTCCAGGGGCACCTCCTGTGGCTGTGGAGGTGGTGGAGGGGGTGCTGCTGGAGCCCCCCTACAGCTGCTACGGTGGTGGTGGTAGTGGCAGAGAAGATGGATGCACAGCAGCCACTGCTGTTGCTTCCACTGGGGGGGAAGCAACACCCAGGAGTCAGGAGCGGTCCAGCATCACACGACCACCCCCATGTGTCCGCACTCCCCTCCTCTGACCGCTCCCATGGGCCAGCGATTTGCCTTCTTCAGGGTCCATCCCTCCCATACAAGTCCCCGGCACACACACTCACACACAGTCACACACACACAAAACAAAATAAAACTTACAAAAAAAATTAACTACCAAAAAAAAATCACAAACACAATACAAAAGCTAAATAAATATAGCTTTTAAAAAAGCTGTTGTTTTCTTCACAGAAAGGCAATAAAGCACTTTGTCACTGACTCCTACACTGCTCTCTCACAATGCCTTCTCCCTCTATGAATGCAAAGGAGAAAGTGAAACTGCTTCTCTGACTCACTTCCTTCCTGCCAGTCAAAGCACATGACTCACAGTACTGTAAGCCATGTGATGTGTGGAGGGCTGCCCATTTACTTGTCACTTTGCCTTACTTCGCGTTAAGGCATAATGGCCAAGCGAGGTAATAATGATAACCCGAAGTGAGCACTTTACAGTGCCCACTTCACGTTGCGCTCCACCAATGTGAAGTGCCCATTTCACGTTCACTTCGCCAGCGGATTAAAAATTCACTACATCTCTGCCATGGAGGGCTTAGAGAAAAACCCCAAAAGTGTTTAAAATAAAGTTTGGAATGGGGCTCTAGCGATGGCTAATTAATATGTATGAGAGCCCTATGAATATTAATAAGATTACTGCCAGCTGTCTAGGGGCACAGTATTGTGACGGCAGCGACATGAAATATATAAGGTATTGTACGTGTAACCCCATACAATTGGGGTTCCTGAAAAGTCTTCCTTGAGCTTACTTAAATGCTCACTGTCAGGCTGGTGTTCTGTGCTTAGCAGTTTAAATGTATTGCCAGAGAGTGCCTGTATAGCCTCTGTGTACTGTTTGTTTAAGAGCTGCCTGGATTTCAGTCATAATTAATCTGAGCGGAGCTCTGTTAGAAGATGTACTTGTTTGCTGATCATTTGTTAGAGTAGTAATAATATTGCAGTTTGTTCTAACCTGCCTTCTTTGCAGCATGGACAGTTCTGCTTGTTTCCATCATCTTGGTCCTGAACTGTCAAAATGGCCCAATTAGTACATTTGGGACTCTAAAATGGAGCCTGCCTACAGGGGCTTGGTGGGGCCAAAACTTGTAGGAATTGTAGTTTTGGGCTTTGGGCACCTAAAATAACCTGGAGAGGGGAGCTCTTGTTTTGACTGACAGACAGATCAGCCAACCTAACCTTTTGGATCTTGGGGAAAGTCCCACACTGCTTGCAGTTTCAGTTAGATCTGAGTTGGGAAGTGAAGAAGTAACAGCTCGAGATAGTTCGAGCAGCAATCCATAGTGGATTTGCACTGGAGAACTACAGAAAGGCCTGAGTTTGGCCTGCATGCCTGCCTGCTATTCCTGAGAGGGAACTTGTGTTTTTTTCAGACTGAATCCGAATTTGGAGAGTGAATTAAGCCACTGAATTGTGACCAGGCTTTAACCTAAAGAAGACCGAAGATTTGCTGAATGTGAGCAGCCTGTCAGGACTTCCAGCTGCCTCTGAACTCCCAGATTGTGCAGAGACTCTGTAATTGTGACCGGAGAGTCATTTGCCTGATATAGTGGAATTTCCTTACGTGTGAATGTGCTGTGTGCTTATAGTGGGTCATGATTTGGTTCCCCACTGTGTGTCTGAACTGTGTTTTGCTTGCTGGAGGCTGTATTGAGCTCCACAGATTGAATCCGTATCCATTTCTGTTTGCTTGGGCACTGCTACGCAGAGAAAGTCATCAATGAGAGACTGGCTTGGGGATCAGCCCCCTGCTCAATGCCTTGAACAGGAACGATGCCTCGGTGATTCGTGTGGGCCCTGCTTCTCCAGACACTCCAGCTCAACAGCCTGCAGTCTCGATTTTGTCCTGCCTGCGTCCAGTATTGGGTGTCGTGAGTAAACATCAGGGTAGCTCCCTGTGTAACCCCTAGGTGGCGCTATCCCAAGGGCTACTACCCCTGCCTGCCTAACTACTAACAGGTTGAGGGGCCTGGGTCTAATGGCGAGTGCCTCCACCCAGAGGTCAGGGTTTGCAGTAGCTAAACTAACTTGGTCACAGCCCTCTGGGACACTGCAACCCCCTTTCTCCCCACTAGTGGCCCACACAATATATCAGAATTACCTTTACAGTATACACTTACCCCCAGGGCTGGTTCAGTCAGCGTGACTCTGGGGATTCCCTGTAAAACAAGATGATACAGTGCAAAAACCACAGTACAATACTTTAACATAAACGAATACCTCAGGCAGTGTAACTTTGCTGAAACAAACAGATCTGATTTATTTAGGGGGATATAACAAGGACGGGGGGAATCAGGTTAATTAGTTTAAACATATTAATAATCACAGTACTGTGCATATTTCAGAATCCCAAATGTCCCAAATGTCACTCTTACTGGGTACCCAGGCAATAAGAGGCTAGCCTATTTGGTGCAGCTGGTTGGGCCCTGAAGATAGAAAATACATGCACAATACCCAATTGTAATCCGAGCCGGTTGCCTCAGTTCGTGAAGAAGAAAAAACAAACAATTAGATGATACACATGCATTTCGATAAACCGATGGTAGGAGCTACCCTGCTTGCACTCACAGCCCAATACTGAAAAGTGAATGGGAGGTAGGTTGTCCTGGATTGCCAGGAGGAGCAGACCATGTTTGCAAGGTCCTTATGACTGGACCCCACTGCAGTTCAGAGCAAATGGAGGTAGCCCGTTTAAACTGGGATTTACTTCCAGCTTCATGCACTCAATTCACTGTACAGGGATTTGAAGCGATTCCCCACAAGCACCACACACATTTATATGTAAAAGGAAAGTACTATACCAGGCAGGCTGCTCCTCAATCCCGATGTAATACTGCACAATACCGGAGAACATACAGCAGATTCATTTCCTGACAGACCGAGCACGATTCGCAATTTTTCCAGTCTTCTACAAGGTGAGCCTGGTTTCTACTCTTCAGATATCCTTGATTCTCTTGACAGGTCGGATTCAGTCCGAACAGGTGCTTGCACAAGCTGCAGACCAAAACTTAGGGCCTTACACGATTTTCACCACGCTAAACTAAACACCAAGAAGCACTGGCCCTTATCTCTTCACTGCCAAACTGAACTGAAACTCCAGTAGACAAAACCGGGCACTTCCTTTGAGTTCCTCCCAGTTCTTGGCTGGTTTAGCTGTCATTCACAATAAACTCTCCCTGTTGGTGGAAAAAGGTGCTGAGGTCAAAACTATATTTCCCAGAGTCACTGCCCATACAATCCTCTTGTGGCTGGCTCAGATTAAGAGTCCAAGTTCTGATTCGTCCACAGGCACCATTTTAGAGCTCCCTCAACCCATACTGATTGGTCCAGTTCAACAGTTCAAAACTAGAATGGAGGGCTAGACAGACAATTCAGACTACAAAGGAAAGCTAGTTAAACAAACTGTATTTTCATTATTACTCTAAATGACTTCTGGCAAACAGTTACATCTTTCAGATAGGCTCCCCTTGCACTCTTAGCGACTGCAAAAACAGAGCGAATTGGCAGCAGCTCAAGTGGGACTCAAGCAGGAAAACACACAGTTCCCCCATACAAACTAATTATGTCTGCAAGCAGACAGCTCTTAAAGAGACGGTACCAGAGGCTCTAAAAGCACTCACAGGTAAATAGCTTAAACGCCAAACACCATTCAGGCTTGGAGCATTTAAGCAAGCTCCTGGAAGACTTTTGGGAACCCTCATTTGCAAGGGGGTTACACCTGCAACAACAGCTAAATCTGAAAGTGTTGTCATCTGATTGTCTTGTTGCCTTTTCTTTCACAAACTGAGCCCTCTGGCTAGGACTACAAATAGTGTGTGTTGTGCATGTTGCTTTCTTCCATTACAGGCCCCAACCAACTGCAACATTCCTGGCTAGCCCAGTAGCCCACCATTTTCCTACCGGGTACCCAAAGTGTGTGACTGTGTAGACTCTGAACTGCATGCGAACTGTCTGATTAATATAGCTTTTAAGCAAATCAGCCTGATTACCTCCTTGTTAAAGTCCCCTGAATAAATTAGATTTATCTTTGTTTGCATTTAACCTGACTGTGGTTCCAGTTTGCGCCAAGAGTATTGTGCTGTTGTTATTTGCTGTGCTTACCCTTGTTTTACAGGTGGTCCCCAGGGTCAAGCTAGAGGAACCAGCCCTGGTGGTAAGCGCAAACAGTGTGGGTAATTGCCTGGTGAATAAGGGTCATTGTGAAAGTAATTATTGCATATTGTTCAGGCCACTAGAAGGGAAAGGGGTTACAGTGTCCTGGAGGGCTGTGCCCAGGTTAGCTTGACCACTAACAACCCTGACTTCCTGGTGGAGGCACCCATTTCATTACCCAGGCACCTTAACCTGCTACTAGCCAAGCAGGCAGGGGTGGTAGCCCTTGGGATAGCACCACCTAGGGGTTACATATGCAAGAGGGCACTGTTGGGGCTATGTACCTGTGGAGCTTAATAAATAAATAATAAAACAATCTTTCTGGCTGCACCAGGACCTTATTCCTGAGGACACTGCATAGACTGGGGAAGGACAGTGTTCTCAGCCACCATCTTTGCAGCCAGCAGCCAATAGAAAGCCAGGATTTATAAAAGGGACTTCTGGGACAATGCCAGAGACTTGTGAGGAAAAGCAGGAACAAAATCTAGGTGCATAAATGCTGTCCAATAAACATGCTGGGACTGTGATTATCAGCTTTGCCCTTTGCTTATAGAGGGACTGTTTGAATCTGGGCAGTTCAGGTCAGTCTGGGTTGAGCCTTAGAACTGTCAGGAGGCTCCCTGCAGCTCTGGGATTTGAGGGACAGGCCTGCTTGCCTCCCTTCAGCTGAAACTACTGCTGTTTAGTTATTGGGACTGACAAATCTGCAGAATCAGCTGCAACTTCCCCAAAGAGGGAGAGACAGAAAAGTTTATTCCCCAGAGTTAATTTCCAGACTGAAGGTGGGATCAAAGCTGCTGAAAGATCCCCATCTGCATCTCTGTGAGAGAAGCTGCTTTTACCTCAGGGACTGCACCAAAGTTAATGCCTGGGGTCTTCCAGAATTGTCTCCAGTCCGTTTGCCAAAGAGGGAGAACTGAACTACTCTGCGCCAGCTTACAGACCAAGGACTGCCCTCTGCAAGTGGGTAAGCAATGCAGCCTATTACAGAACGATATCAGATCTGAGCCTGTGATGCCAAGCAATGTGACTGAGAGGCTGTTACTGCCTGTAAAGCCAAGCTGCCAGATGACCAGAGAAGGGAATCAGCTCCTGCAGAGAAGATCATCGCAGGTTATGGCCACCCTTTGGAGCTATGCCTTGACGAGGGGGTGAGTCGTGTCTGCTCCAGTCCCTGTATCTTGGTCCTTGCCAGAGAGGACAAAGTCCTGCAGTCTGCAGCCACATCCTGCCTTGAGGAGAGCCATCCTGGAGAACAGCCCAGATCCCAAGAGCCAAGGTTCAGTGAGTAAAACAAGTTTTTACCCTGCAACACCAATTAATATGTTTTTCCAACTGATTTGTCTTTCAAGTTTGCTTGGTGGTTTAGACTGTTCTTTACAGGCCATCGGGCCTGGGGATTGCAATTTCTGGGTGTTCAAAAAGTGGCTTATGTTATTACAGCCAAGCACAAAAGAAAGCTTAATAATTTCTTTATTTAAGGGCCCCAACCATGTTGCCAGCCAACCCACGGCAACGCTTCAGGCCTGCAACGTAGTAAATCCTGGGTACTCAGTGAGTTTAACTGGACAGTCCAGAGGGGTGAATGTATTGTATCTAAATGCTTTACAAAGACAAAACCATTACCAAAAGCAAAGAACTAAATAAACTGGTTTTAATTTGATTCCCCATCCCCTGATTAACCCTCATAATAAATCTGTTTGTTGTTTAAACGTTAACCTGGTTCAGTAAGCATATCATTACTGAGTGCTGGTTTAGTGCAAATAGCTGAAAGGTACTGTGTTATTGCGGGTAACCAGTTTTTTACAGGTGCACAGAGTGTATGCAGAGTTCCAGACCCTGTAGTGTGGTCACAGTGAGCATATTATTAGCACTCTTCATTTATTGTGAATTGAATGTAAAGTATTTTGAGCAACTGTAAGTGTGGGGCCACTAGGAGGGGCTATGGTAGTATAGCTTCCCAGAGGGCTATATCAGTTCAGGTCCCAACCCACTAAATCATTACTCTGAGTGGCAGCACCATATTTGTAGTTTTATTGTTGGTAGTGACACCACAGTGACCCTTGATAGAGAACCCAGGCCCCTCAACCTGCAGTCAGGGAAGCAGAAAGGGGCAGTAGCCCTTGCTATAACAGCACCAGGGTTACACATGCTTCTCACAAGGCAGCCTTCTTCTTATACAGAGAGAGAGAGAGAGAGATTCTGGATCTTTCAAACAACAACACTACTATTGCTCAAGATATATGTTCTTTTAAAGTGGCGTCCTCTAGCGGCGCCTCATAATACTACACTACAGTTTCATATATATCATTTCTCCCCCCAACCCCTTAAAGAGGCTTCTACTTTTCTAATTATGATCATCATTATTAACTCACAAAGTTCTTCAAATATGATGGAGGACTTCTATTCCTTGAAGAGCGTCTAAGCTCTAAATTTCCAAACACAGTTGACAAAGTCACTTCTTTAATTTTGTTGAAATAATATAGGTGTCATGTCAGTCACAGATGTCTCTGGATTACTCGGATTTCTGTGGTAAGTGGTAACTCTCCTGATTTCTCATGAATCTGTAAGGAATTGGGCTAGCTCTGGCACCTGGCCCTTTCACAGAGTTGTCATCCTCTATGACCACAACTCTGTCCGGTTCGCTATACCTCCTGTGGATTTGGTCCACCTGATGGCGCACTACTCTGCCATCTCCCAGCAACACTTTGTAGGGCAGGGTCCTGTCATCATGAATAATTACGGTATCCATCTCTTTCCTTGACCAAAGTTGCTGTATACTGACTCTCCTGTCACAAAACGTCATGCTTGTATGTGCCTGTCATGCCTTTCCGGTTTTAACTGTTTCTGTATCAACTTTCCTTTAAAATCAGGGTGTAACAAATCCAAGGCTGACCGCAATTTCAACCCATTAACATCTCAGCTGGTGACACTCCATTGTTGACTGTGGTGTTATTCTGTAGCTAAACAATGCGTAAGCTACTTTTGTTTTAACATAACTCCAGACATTTTCTTTAAACACTCTTGAACGTTTGTACTGCTCTTTCTGCTAACCCATTTGATGAAGGGTGATACGGACAGAAGTTATGTGGTAATTCCATTCCTTTCCATAAACTCTATAAATTCCACATTAACAAAAGGAGTTCCATCATCAGACACTACTGTCTCAGGTATGCCGTGTGACTAAAGCTCATTCGGAGTTTCTACAGCAGCTGCTGACGTCACTTAAGTCATTGGATAAACATCTATCCACTTGGAATGTGCATCCACAAGAACTTTTCCGAGGAATGGACCAGCATAACTAAGATGTAATTGCCTCCAGGGTATCTCAGGCTACTCCCATGGGTGGAGTGGAGCAGTGGCTGGAGTTTTCCTGTGTTCTTGGCACGTGTCACAACTTTGAACCTTACTTTCAATTTCTTCATTCATCTTGGGCCACCATATATAACTTCTGGCCAGTCCTTTCATTCATGTCATTCCAGGGTGTCACTGGAGCAACTGCTCAAAGACAAGTTTACAACCTTGGGGTGGCACTACAATGCGACCCCCCCCCTCCATAAGACACATCCATCCTGCACATTGAGCTCAGTTTTTCTGGAGCAGTATGGCGTGAACTAAGTTTCTGGAACTACCTTGGGCCATCCTCACAAGATGTACTCCTGGACCTTTGTCAGCACAGGGTCTTTTCCAGTCCAGAACCTGATCTGAGCAGCTGTCACTGGTGAGGTATCCATGTAGTCCATTAACAACACTCGCTCTTCACAAGGAGCTTTGGTTGGGCCCTATGGTAGGGGAAGATGACTCAAGGCATGGTCCTTACCCACCTTGAACACTATGGTATACTCATAAGCTAGAAATGTGAAGCCCACCTCTGATCCTTGGTGAGGCCACCTGTGGTACAGCCTTCATCTCATTGAAGAGAGAAATCAAGGGCTTGTGGTCTGTAGAGATGACAAAACATTGTCCATCAATATAATTGTGACATCTCTGCACCCCAAACATAACAGCTAATCCTTTCTTGTCTAGTTGTGAGTAATTTGTTTCAGCAGCTGTCAAAGTCCTTGACACAAATCCAATGGGTTTGTCAGTTCCATCAAACATGTGGTGCGACAAAACCACACCAACACTATGTGGTGAAGCATCACAGGAGAGAATGAGGTCTTTGTCTCCATTCTAGTGAATGAACACATCTGATAATTGGAGTAACTTCTTGGAAGCCCAAAGGTTTTCTCTTGCTCAGCTCCCAAATGTAATTTCACTCCTTTCTTCAAGAGCTGATACGAGGGCATCAAAAGGGTTGATAGAATTGGTAAGAACTTGTTATAATAATTCAACATTCCCAGATGAGCTTTCATCTCAGACACATTATTGGGTGCAGGGGCCTTTTGAATTGGCTGCACTTTTTCTTTTACAGGCCACAATCCTGTCGCATCTATTTTATGTCCCAAGAACACCACTTCCTTACCTAGGAAAGTGCACTTGCTCAGTTTTAACCAAAGTCCTGCTTTTTCTAGTCTAACATGTCTTCCACATTTTTTAGATGCTCCCCTTCCATCTGGCCTGCTGCTTAAATATCATCTAGGTACACAGCCACATGGAAGACTCCTTGCAACAATTCATCCATGGGTCATTGGGAAATAGCAGGAGCAGATGAAACACCAAAGGGTAAATGGTTATACCTGAACAGACCCTTGTGTGTATTCACAGTAACATACTGCTTGGAGTCTTCATCCAGCACAATCTGTTGGTATGCATAACTCATGTCTAGCCTTGTGAACCATTCTCCCCCTGCAAGGACTGAAAACAAATCATACATTTTTTTGAATTGGGTACTATTTCAAGCATGATACTCTATTAACAGTCCATTTATAATCTCCACATATTCTCACGGAACCATTGGGCTTCAGTACAGAAACAATGGTTGCGACCCAGCTTGAAAACTGGACCATTTTTATAATCTTCTCTCTCAGAAGACAAGTGCAGTCTCAACCTTGGGTTTCATTGCGTAAGGTACAGATCTCAGTTTAAAGAAACGTGGAGTTGCATCACATGTCCACATGTATTTTTACTGTAGTACCCTATAAAGTTTCCAGATCTTCCTTGAATACTGCTTCATGTTTTGCAAGCACATCCTGCAGTGCCCACTGCTGTAGTGGCGTCACCTGATTGACTGTTCTCCAGTTCATGGCCAGTTCAGCAGTTCAGCCTCGGCCTAACAAGTTTGGACCTGTCCTCATCACCACTACCAATGGCAATTCTTTAACTGTCACTTTGTACGTTACTGTTACTCTTGCTGGCCCCAGTATCTCTACAGGTTCCTTTGTATAAGTTTTCAATTAATTGCACACTTCTCCAACTCTGGGATTTCCTTCCTATTCCGCAACTCAAAGTATTCTGCTTGATTCATGATGGTGACACTACATCCAGTGTCCACCTCAAACTGCACATTTTTGCCATTAATGTCCAACATCTGAATGATCAATGCTACTTTGGGAATATTTGCCTCCTTCCTACTATGCATAGCGTAAGCCTGCTCTTCCTCCGTGTCCTTCCCGTGCAAGTGGAGGGTATGCTGGAAGCTTTTGGGACTGCTCTTACTCTCTTTCCATGTCTTTCTTGGTGTGTGGGCTTCCCTCCCAGGCTTCCCTTTTCTCTTTAATCTTATTTCTACAGACTTTACTGATGTGGTCTTTCATTCCATATATGTAGCAGCTTTCATCTTTAAGCGACACTCCCATGGGAAATGCTGGCCCCACAATGGTAGCAATTTTTAGTTATGTTTTTATTCAGCTGTTCTTTGCTCCTAAACATTTTGTTTATGGAGTCCTGGGGTTGTGAATGACAACTGGACATTTTTTTACCAACTGCAGCTGTAAATATTTTACCTTTTGACTAGCAGATTTCACAGTTTGTGCCAACTTCATTGCTGTTTCAAATGTTAAATCTGTTTCTGACAATAACCTTCTTTGAGTTCTATCATCATGTATTCCATAAACCAGTCTATCTCTCAGCATTTGCTCTAAAGTTTTTCCTTAATTACAATCCTGAGCCAGTTTTCTCAACTCTGCCACATATGCTCCCACAGTGTCTCCAGCTTTTCTATTTCTAGAATTAAATTTGAACACTTGTAGTTTCACTCGGCTTTGGGTTAAAGTGATTTTTCAACAATTTTACTAAGTCTTCATAAGATTTTTTACCAGGTTTTTCAGGGCTCAACAAATTTCTCATTAAGCTGTAGGTTTGTGCACCCACTCTACTCAATAAAATGGTTCTTTTTCACTAGCCTCTGTAATATCATTTGCTATAAAGAAATGTGTCAAAATTTCACTATATTCCTCCCAGGTCTGAATTTGAGGATTAAAAAAGCCATAGTTCCTACCATGCCACCTGTTTCCTCATTGAATGTCGACAGCCACTTATTGTATGCGTAACTCCACTACTTTTTACTTTCATGCTGAATAATTTTTTTCTCACGCTGGACAAAAATTTCTCATTCTTTAGTTGCTCACTGACTCTTTTCTTTATCTTCATCGCAAAATAATATGTTGTATCATGAAAACCAAGGTATGTACACAGGAACTTCTTTAGGAACTGCAGACCTTTAATTACATGCTTCTGAAGATGGACTTGGTAGATCTGAAAGCTAGAGCACTTTGTTTTTTGTTGTAACATCTATGTTGGTCCAATAAAAGGTATCAAACCATTTGCTTCTGGGTCTGATGCTTCTCACAAGGCAGCCTTCTTCTTACACACACGCACACACAGATTCTTGATCGTTCTAACGACAACACTACTATTGCTCAAGATCTATGTTCTTTAGAGTCCATGCCACCCTCTAGTGGTGCCTCATAATACTAATCTACAGTTGCATATATATCATACTTCTACCCCATTACTCCCAATTTCCCTGTTGTCTGCATGTCCTTTCTGTACCCTCCCTTTTAAATAAATTATTTGTTTGAACTGTATTTCTTGGTTTGGGGGTTGTTATTGCTATTACAGTGTCACTCGTTATGGGTACAGAACTAAGTGGGCAGCTTATGAACTGTTTCCTGGGAGGCATAGCCTTGTGTGTCAGCATCACGGTACCCCATATTGCTAGCCCAGGTGGAGGCACTGCACAATGTTTCGGCCTGAGTATCCAGTATAGCACAACTTTAGGCAACCCAGGCTGGACCCTTCAGAGGGTTAAAAGAGGTGAACCCCGAGGGTAGATAGGTACCCTGAAGTACCCCTATAGCATCTTGAGCTAGGTCATTTGTCCCAAGATGGACAATGACATTCAGTTCCCTCCTGGCTGCTCTAGTGATCCATAGGATCCACTTGCCATCTCTCCCTGTTGAAGCAACCCACAAGCACTTCACCTCCAGGTCCTTCCCAGCCTCAGTTTCTAACTCTGTACCTCTCATCCTGGGACCAGGATTGGGAACAAACACATGGCACTGGCAAGGGTAGGCTGGGTGTCTAGGAGGACAGAACAACTGTGCACAATGGGTCCTCGGATATCTTGCTTGGGCAGACTCGATGGACCACAGGTCCCCTTCTGCCATCATCTTCTATGTTTATGTGTTTCATTATGGGGTCCCCCACAATAGCTGCTTTCTCATGGCCTGGGTGCCCCCCACCTTTGGGGGCTCCTTTTTTGAAGACTCCCCTCTACTCCTGTCCCACTACAATGGAGACCACATCCTGGTGGTGTTCAGAACATTCTTCTCAATATCGAGCTGAACCTATACTGACTAGTGATCACTGCATCCTAGGGGTTCTGCCATGCCGATGCCTCTGACATGGTTGCTGTTTGTCAGTACTAAGTCAGAGATGACCTGATCCCTAGTGAGCTCTGTCACCCACTAAGTTAAGTTGTCATCTAGGACTGCATCCAAGAGTGTTTAGCTTGTGCTGCTGCATGATGGAGGGAGGTTCCAATCTACATTAGAGCCATCTGGATACAACCCAATTCTGCAGAATTCTGCTCAGAGTTATTGCAGGAAACAAGGCAATTTCAATGGCAGTTAATCCATTTTGTCATGCAAGAAACTGTGACACTGCATCCATCCTGGTAGGCTCCACTATATGTCTGATAGATTGAAATTTCCTACTATTGCCATCTCCCCCTGCACTGAAACCTTTCTGTTCTCGCAACCCAACTCCTGGTCTATGGCTTTGCTCTGATTCTGTACACCACCGCCATCCTTAATCTTCTCCCTGCAGGCTGTTTGAACTTATACCCAGATTGTCTCCATACCCACCCACCCATATCTTCTCAAGGTCTTGATCACGTCTATGCTGTAAACTGCCACCCTCCTTACCCCTACCCTATCCTTTCTACAGACAGTGAACCCTGGAATAGAGATCCCAGTCATGGTTTGGGATGTCAAGATCTTATTGACTATCACCAGATCCACTTGCTCTCTGCACCAGAGCCAGGTTATTTCCCAGGCTCCTGGTATTGATAGACACTACCCTTCATGATGCCTGTTTTCCTCCCTCCCCATCCAGTTCCTGCTACTTTTACAGCTCCTGTGCTGATACAGAACCTCCCATAGCCTGTTCTCCCAGTTCATAACCCTCTTTCCTTCCACTTGCCCCATCCTAACATCCTCTTATCATATTATCCTCTCATCCCTTACAATTCTTCTTGCCCTTACCTCTGAGACACTGCTGCCCTATACCTCCATGTCCTGAGGAAGGCCTGCTAGCCCCCTCCATCCAGTGGGACAGTGTTCAGCAGGAAACCATCGAGGGTAGAGGGAGCTGCAGCCTGAATCGGGCTCCCTCCCCTCGCAATGGAGAGACTTTTGTGCGATTAGGTGGATTTCAGCAGTAGGGGCTGAGCGAGCAGCCCCCACAGCCAACAGAGACCTAATCCATTTCTGAACTGTTTGTTGCCAGCCAGGGGTGAGCGAGTGCAGCAATCTGTACCACCTACCCAAGCTGAACAAAGGAAATGGTGCCAATTTTGAAAGTGGAGTGCTGGCTCCCACATGAAGGGCAGCCAGGCACTCCAGCGGACAGTGTTCAGCGGGAAGCTATCGGGGGTAGAGAGAGCTGCAGCATGAATCAGGCTCCCTCCCCTGCAATGGAGAGACTTTCATGCGATTGGGTGGATTTCAGCAGTAGGGGCTGAGCAAGTGGCCCCCCGACCCATGGAGACCTAATCCATTTCTGGACTGTTTGTTGCTGGCCAGGGGCGAGCGAGCACAGCAGTCTGTGCTACCTCCCCCTGAGCTGAACAAAGGAAAAGGCACCAATTTTGAAAGTGGAAGTGCTGGCTCCCTACAAGAAGGGCAGCCAGGCACTCCAGCGGGACAGTGTTCAGTGGAAGCCATCAGGGGTGGAGGAGCTGCAGCCTGAATCAGGCTCCCTCCCCTACAACAGGCAGATCTTCGTGCATTGGGTGGAATTGCCCTCCTTCCTAACGCAGCACCTCCTTCACCTTTAAAGGGCTGGAGACAGCCAAGCCCCTAACAACTGATACCGTCACACACAGAGGCTTGCAGACTTAAAGGAAACTGTCTCATTATCGTACTAAACACTACCTCTGATGTGTCTGAGCCATGAGCTGAATGGCTAATACCCTACTGCAGTACACCATATTTTAGTATTGGTTCCAGTCCCTGAATAAGGTGTTTTACTGCTCCATTCAGAATAAAGTGACCTGTATAAATTGGGTTTAAGACTTCTAAGGTAGGTCTAATAGGGAAGCCAAAAGTCAGGAAAGACTGTCCTATACTAGAATACTATATCCTATTGCCTGCATACCACAGTATCCCTGGTATACTACTGCTTTCTCATTCTCCAAAATAGGTGACGATTAATTTCACTTACAGTTTCAGAAGGGTAGCCTGTTACAGTACCATTGCTCCAGTCCCTGAATAAGGTGTATTACTGCTCCTTTTTTATTTCAGTATAAAGTGACCTGTATTGATTGGTTTAAGACTCCTAAGGGAAGGTCTAATAGGGAAAACCAAAAGCCAGGAAAGACTGTCCTATACTAGAACTCGGGAGGTTATAGGTAGAATCACAAAATTGGGAGGGATCGGGGTTGCTATAGGTATCTTATATATTTTAACAATTGCAATGACTGATCAGGTTGCTATAGGGGAGGACGGGCCCCATAAAAATTATGATACAACAGTCGCTGGCCACTTCATCCCAGGGTGCCACCATCCCTGTTTCAGGACAAGTACGACAACAATATACCTAATGGGAAAAAAGGGCCTTTTCATACACACCGCAAGGTATATCGGGGTGGTAAGACTAACCCCACCCCCAAGATCCCAGCCAAAGTTATGACAATTCTCCTGGGCCTTCTGCTCCTAATGAGGGGTGACATAGAGCCTAACCCCAGCCCCCCAGGAACCAGCATCCCAAACTTAATACCCACCACACCAGAGTGGGCCAAAGCCAGGGGGCTGAGGATGGTCCACATGAATATTAATAGTCTTAGGCCCAAGATGCACGAACTGGAAGCCTGGACCTGTCTTTACTCTCCCCTGGCATTATTGGTATCTCAGAGACATGGCTTAAGCCAAATATACTGCCCCATGAAGTGGAACTACAAGGATTTAACACTTTCAGGAAAGACAGGATGGGAAAGAAGGGTGGGGGAGTCCTTATATATGTCAGAGCCCATCTCAATGCCACAGTTGTAAACACCCCAGACCTAGAAGAAGGGGGGTGTGAAGTATTATTTGTTAAACTTCTCCTAGGGGGGAATCAAGCCACTCCTTGTCGGCTATACGTACAATATGCCAAGGAAGGCAATGATAGCACTAACAACACTTACAGATACCATACTCACTCTACCAAACTACGAGAGAATTATACTAGGGGACTTCAACCTAAACTGGGGCAAAAAGCTACACAGAGAAGTCAAGGCCAGCCTAGAGGGGCTAAAGTAACACAGTTGATAAGTAAGCCTAGATGCTTCAACCAAAAGACTGGCAATCACACCACCCTAGACTGGTTACTGATTTCTAACCCGGACAGGGCCAAAATGGTTGGGACATGTGCAGACACACTTAGTGACCATTCCCTATCTTCTGGCATGGAGGAACAACTTTCAAAAACAAACCCCAAACTCTCTGGACTAGAAATTACTCCACACTAGACACAGGCTCCTTCCTTCAATCCCTAGGGAGAAGTGGACTTGTTCCAGGCCCTTGATACTCCTAGCATTGACAAAACCATCAAAGGTTTTACCAAACACTTTCTGTTGGTAGCCAAAACGCATGCATCCCTAAAAAGATCAGGGTCAAAGGTCAGGATGCCAGGTGGCTCAACCCAGTCCTAAAGAGGAAGATGAAGGAGAGAGACAAAACCAAGGGAATTACAAACACTCAAACTTCAACTGGACTGGGTGAAATACCGGAAGCCAGGAATAGCTGCAAAGAGAACGAAAATGCATTACCTGCATGGACTGCAATCCAGTAACCTATCAAACCCAAAGAAGTTCTGAGGCAAATAAACCTCTACTAAAGGGGAACAAGAGCAAGGGACTGGGGTAATAAAATGAACAGGACACCTCTTTCCACCCCACTGGACATGGCAATTGCATTTAACGACTTTTCTTAAATCTATAGGGTTCAAACCAGTAATCCCAGACAAGGACTGGGCAGCCAAAACAACCAGGACCCCCCCCACACAGGGCACTGAAGTTCATTTTAAGCTAGTCTCAACTGGAGAAGCCCTAAAACTGCTTAGGAGCCTGAAACCTGAAGGGGGTGCTGGGCATGACAATCTGAGCCCAAGCTACTAGGCTAGGAGCCCCAGTCATAGCAGGACCTGTAACCTAGCTCTTCAACAGGTCCCTGACTGAAGGAAAATTCCAGCCCTTTGAAAGTGGCGCTAGTGACCCAATCCTGAAGAGTGCACTGCACGGGACGCCAAAGATTTTAGACCTATCTCAATACTCTGCACATTAAGTAAGCTACTGGAGAAAGTGGTCTACTAACAGGTAAATGACTACTTGAAACACATAACCTTCAAGCAGACCAACAGCATGGCTTTAGAAAAAACATGCACTGAGACTGCTCTGATAAGCTTTACTACTGACGGTATGAAGCCTTAGATCAGAATAAAATGCTAGGTGCAGTTTTCATCGACCTGACCAAGGCTTTCGATCTTGTCGAACGCCAACTACTACTAGAAATATTAAGGACACTAGTCCTGGACACGCATGCCCTACAATGGTTCACAAATTACCTTCAAGGCAGGACACAAATATCACGCTGGAACGGAGCAAAATCTCAACAGTGCCCAGTATCTAAGGGAGTTCCTCAGGGGTCAGTCTTAGGCCCTTATTATTATTCTTGTTTGTCAACGACCTACCCCTGCATTGCGGTGCGGCGAAGGTCACCTTATATGCCGATGATGCAGTGTTGTACAGAACTTTGAAGGATGTGGGGTCCCTAAACCTAGAGCTGTAACAGGACTGCGCAACCCTTGAAGCGTGGTGCCAGGAAAATATGCTGGTCCTCAACAGCAAGAAGACCAAAGCCATGCTCTTTGGCTCAAAAAAGCTTGGCCCAGACAGATCTAACCTCTTGTTCCTCACCACCCTAAATGGGACAGGGATTGAGGTAGTAGACAACATCAAGTACCTGGGGATGTACCTAGACCAGGAGGTTACTTACAAGAAATACATGGACTACCTCACAAAGGTAGTAAACCAAAAATTGGGTCTCCTCTATAGGCTAAACCCCTTCCTGAGTAAGGAAACCAAAAGGTGATAGGGAATGGGACAATACTATCCACCCTATTCTATGGAGCGACCTTGCTCCAAACACTGAGGCTCATGGAAAGGCAGCGCCTGGGTACACTATATCATAGAATCAGCCGATTTTCAGCCGGGGTGCAATGGATGGAGCACCACTGCAAGGTGCTCCACACCCTGAACTGGCCATCCCTCGAAGCCAGGCTAGCATATCCCTCATGTGCCTGGCCTTCAAACTACAACAACCTGGAGCCCCGCCAAGTCTACGAGACCTGATTGTCCCTAAAACTAACAGGAGAGAGCTCAGGTCTACTGATGGGAAACTGCTTGAAATACCCAGAGCCAAAACATCCCTTGGCCTTCAGTCTGCCAGGGTGTCCCTACCCAAACTTTGGAACAATCTCCCGAGAGAGCTTCAAGATCCTGGGGGGTTCAAGAAAGCATTAAAATCCCACCTGGACATAGGGGCACTGAGCTGCTGCTACAGCTGAGGCTATATGATGTCTCTCCTGAACGGGGTGGCCACCACAGATCAATAGTCTCTGGAGGGAGGGAAATCTTAGGAAGTAGGATGCTAGGGCACTAATCATTGTGGGTTATCATTTGATGTGTCTGTTTCTCCTAACAAAAATGTCCAGGCTACTGCTTGGAGTCTGTCTACGGTGTACTACATGCTGCTATGTATATTCCTGCTGTACTATATAAACCTTGATTCACTGTATGTTTCATAGCTTTGTTTTTTTGGTTTTTTTTTTCTTCCTTAGGTATATGTAACTAATCCCGGGTTGCCCCTGAAAAAGGGACCATCAAAGTCTCAGTGGGCCTACCCAGTTACCAAATTGTAAATAATAAATAAATGTGCCCCACAGTAGTCTCCCCTCCTGATAAGTTTAAATTTAAGTTTTTAGCATAGTATACTCTTCGGTCTTGTCCCCGAGTGTCCAGGATCCCCCCACTAACTTGCTAAGGCATGTTATGAGTTATGGAAATTAACAAGCAGGATTTATTAAAAATGACCACTATTAGCTGTATTTTAAATGGTCTTTTCTATGGTAGCTGAAGAGAATTTTCGATCAGTTCCTGACCCCCAGACCAGTCAGTTTTCAGAATTGTTTTCTATTCTGTTTATAATTCTTCACATCATTGGAAGGATGGGTGACTTGGGTTGAAGTGAGGATTTTGAATGATGGAGCACAAAATATCTTGTGGTTGTCAGTACTGATGCTTTTCTCATCACCAGGAGCTACAGGTTTGGTACCCTCTGATTAGTTTCCAGACATGAGGAAGGACCTTGTGGTGGTTCTTCTGCTTCCAGTCTTTTAGAGCCTGCAATTTCCCTTTTACTGCGAATGACAATTATTATATTATTATTTTCATCTTCTGTAGCATTTCAGGATGTGAGCAGCAGTAGATGTGATGCACCTCAGGGGAAGTCTGACATTCTGCTTCTGT
This sequence comes from Neoceratodus forsteri, assembly GCA_016271365.2. Lineage (NCBI taxonomy): Eukaryota > Metazoa > Chordata > Ceratodontiformes > Ceratodontidae > Neoceratodus > Neoceratodus forsteri. The sequence continues at coordinate 1,705,211,245 of CM057455.1, forward strand.
CAGCTCTTGAAGGAAGGGCCAGGGGGCACAAGCCAACAAAATAGATAGTAGTAGTAAATTAAAGTCAGAAGGGAATCTAGGTTCGTCATTGCCATCCGTCCACTTCATAAGGAGGAATTAAATGCTGTGCAAACATATACCAGTTTATAGGGATTCCCTACACGCTCTACTATCCAGGGTACCTGTACATCCCTTCATAAGAAGAAATTTGTCCAGGCTTACCTTTTTTGTTCATATAGCTGTTTGCCCCAGAGCTGCCATCTTTGTCTACCACCAAGTCTTGCACCAGCAGTCTACCAGACTCATCAGTGGCTCTTCCCACCCTCAAAGTCTGTGAGGATCAATGTGGAGTGGGGCCTAAGAGTACTAGTGATTGTCACAGTGTGCCTCAGGGGACATGCTGTAGGATTTTTCTGTTTTTCCCTTGCCCATAATCCACCCTTTATCCACTAGGTGCCAGGACAAGCTCCTTGCTCACTGCAGTGTCACTGCTGCTGCAGAACCTTCACTGACACCTCTTCACCCCAGCTGTAAAACTGCCACATGGCAACACCACCCCAGCCCTTCAGCTGTCCCACCCAGCTCACCAAGTACACTCCAACTCCAAATCAATGGCATGGAGTAAGTGATACACTTCCCACTGTACCATTAGACTTCCCTGTCCAGGCACACCTTAAAGGCCTGTGCTGACTTTATTTTCACTGTCTCCACTGGTAGGCTGGTCCACAGATTCACCATCCGCTAGGAGAAAAGTGCCTCCTAATGTTACTCTGAATTTACCAACCTACACTTCAGGGTGTCTTTCTGCACACTCCTGCAGAACGTTAGATCAAACCTATCTGACTGATGCTCCAGTAGGAGCAAATTAGCTCCCAGCTCTCTCTCTCTCTCATTTCATTCTCTGGTGGTTAAACTATTTCCACATTCCATGACAGTCTCTCAGTCCTTGAGAAAAGATGCTCTGGTTTTATACCCTGATCATGCCATACCACCAAGAGTTCCATGATGTATACCTTCCAAAGGAGGGCTTTGGATAACACTGCAAGAGTTGACACAGGTGCACAATTCTTCTTTCAGAGTGTGGCAGATCAGACTCTAATGCAAAAGTGTTTTTTTGTATACATATATTTTATTCCTCAGCCAACTGCACATCAGAGATATATTCTGCGTTCAGGGACATACCCCATTCAGGCCTCTGCTATTATTTAGACAGCAGCTGGGGTTTACTCCCCCATCTTTCCTTTGTCTTCCTCCACCCTGTGATGTGGACCAGCTGTCTGGTGGCCTTGGATGATGCAGCATGCTCTGGGTGTGTGCACCACCCCTTGTGTGGGAGCAGAATCCACAGCTCACTGCAAGGGGCCACTGCGTCACCATGCTTCCACCATCTCCCATCTTGGACTTGGCTCATGCTGCTGTAGGCAGCACTGTTCAGCCCTGGCCACCATGATTTGGGCTCCTCAAGTCCAGTCCTGAACCCGGGTTACCAGTACAGGCCATCAGGTGGCTCCATCCAAAGGCAGCTTATCACAAACTCAGTAGCTCAAAAGTAGATACTAATTAGGATAAGCAGACTTTTTTTAAAGTAAACAGTGTTTTCTTCTAAATTATTTATGCTTAAGGTTCCCCCATGCTTTTGCAACACTCTCAATACTCCTCTGCCCTCCCTCCACCATGTTTCAAGCAGAGTCTTGATCCACCAGTATTGTAACTATTACAGCATCTGTGGGATCATGGAGTGAAAAACAGTGCAGGGGGTGAAAGAGAAGAAAAAGTGCACAAAGTAAATGAAAAGGCTAAGGGTTCAGAGAAAGAAATGGGAAAAAACTAAGAACAGAGCAGGGTACAGTATTTAACTTTAATTTTTTAATTTAAAAATATTTGACAAGAAGAGTAGTTGATATTGGTTCTTTTCAAGATGGGTCATGGGGAAGCAGGGTCGATATTAAGTTTGACTTGTCCAGATAATGAAAATCCTTCCAGACTGCTGCAGCCAACTCTCTTCCTGTCCATCCTGACCACCGTGCAGTTACTGTATGGCTGCCACAGACGTAGGTGAACCAGAGACTAATACTAGTGTGGTAAATCACATGATGATACTGATGAAGCTCAGTTGGCTATTGTGTTTACAGGGTTGAGGTTGCTTGACTGAATGGTCGCTGCTGTATTATCAGCTGGTTCGTTGTGAGAAGGGAGCACCAAAAAAAGAGAGGGAAGGGGAAATTGTTTAACCAGGAAAGGCACACTAAGCCAGACCTTGTTTCCAGGTGCAACCTGGAAGCACAAGGAAGTTAAGTGACTTGCTCAGGATCACACAGTATGCAAGGGGAGTCTGATGGGATTCAAACCCAGCTCTCCAGGTTTGTAGCTCATTGCCCTTATCCACTACACTAAACAGCCTCCCAAAAAAGACAGAGTGGTAGCCCCTGCACAGAGCAACAGTGGGAAAAAACTGCTTGGCGTGTCTGTTTCCTACCCAGTCAGAATAGTGCTACAAGAATAGCGCATGCTAACATACCATGGTCTATACCATGCTACCATGGACAGCGACAGGGAAATTACAGTGCTATGCAGTAAGTGCTGCCCTGGTCGCTGTCCGTGTTACTAGTACCCTGCACTGGTCGCTGGCCAGGGTACTAGTACCTGTGTCAAGAGCCGGGCAATGGAGGTGGCTTGCCAAGCTGCTCCTGTGATGTGGAGTGGTAATGCACAAGCAGCTCATCTGAAAAGTGGAGGAGACCAGGTTCTAATCCTCATCTCCACAATTTTACATTTTTCCCCGTAATCCAACTCTGACTTGGAGTTGATTATTTTAATTATGGGGGTGTGGGGTGACCCCTTCATAAACAATGATTTCCAGTGGTAGCGATTGCAAACTGCACTGGCGATCTCTCTCCACTGGTGCCGATTTTATTGGTGGCATTGTCTCCTACCACTTTTGTTGTGAGCGCTGTTTGATGGCGCTTATTTTTACATCACTGTTCATACAGGCGCCTATGACCTAGTGCCATCTTTTTAGATTTGCTTCACATCAGAGGGTTAACAAGCTCTACCCTGCTCATTCACCAAATTTAATCAAATTTTATAAATTCCTGCTTTTCCAGGAGTGTGCTACTGGTTCGGCGGCCTATATCAAAACAATTATCGGTGCCTCAGTGCACTCCCAGTGTGCCAGATGAGGATCTAATTGGTCAAGTACCAGGGCACCTTATGTGTGTTGTTACCAGTGGTGCTAGATGTTTAGCATGGAAATAAAGTACAACTGGCTGCTGCAACTACAAAATTGTTTCTCTCGTGCTTGAACTGTGCTGTTAGGTGTGTGCCTCATCTTGTGTTTGTTGTACATGGCTGGGTTGTGCTTACCATGCACCCTAAGTTTCTGTACTGCTGATGCACAGGCCGCTTCCTGACTTGTGCTTATTCATGTAAGGCTGATCATGTTGCTGCAGTCTGTGGTCTACATTTATTTGTCCCAGCACAGCAACTTCTTATTAGCACACTTTATTTCTCATATCTTCCTATCTAAAATGATAGCCTAAAAATAAAGTTGCGCATCCTGTGATTACACACCTACAGCTTTCTGGTGTACTAGCTACTGCAACAGTAGCGTGGTCCCATGTTTGCATAAAGAAACACTTTAGCAGTGTGACTTCAATAACTGTGCATTATACTACCTAAATGTGCATAAATGTTATATTGATGCTGCCTTTCCTTTATCTCCTATTTGCTCGGGTCACACTATAGGCTATATAGTAAATTCACTACACTGTATTCTGTCTCAGGGCCTGAAAATAACCAATTAGCAATGTTGGGTAAGTTGTTCTTCAAAGTAATAAGTTACAGTTACTAGCTCCTAGTGAACATTTGTAATAAGTTAGTTTTGTATTACTTTTTATAAAAAGTACTAAGTAGCTATAATAGTATAGTAATGTATATACTTTTCATGTTACCTTGTATTACTTTTCATTAAGTATCCGCTAGATGTGGAAGAAGCCAGAAGGGGAAGGAAGGAAACATATTCAATTCAGTGCTTTAGAGTAACTGGTAACTGCAATTTTTCTTTTAAACTTAGATTATGGGCTTTTAGTGACACTATACTTTCGTTGTTGTCTTTACTTATAATTGTTTTTGGGCTGTTGAAAATTTAAAACATAGTGGTGGTGTAATTCTGTGCTGTCTTTAATTGCTGCAAATTTTCACCCCCCCCTTTCCCCAACTCTTAATGATATGCCCTGTTAAATCTGATTGACAGGAGCTAAACACAGGGTATAGTAAGGGGTGTGAAGTAGGAGGGACATAAGGGGGAAGAAGCTCACCCTCAGCACGACAAGTGTTTTGATTCATTTATTTATTTATTGGTTTCTTTTTCTTTAAAAAAAAAAAATTATCTGAGGATCAGTGGCAGGATTTTTAGGACAGTAAATTAATAAAAAGGGAACTAGGAGAGCTTCAGTAGCATACAAGTAGTGGAATTGCAGTATAATGTGGGGAGTGGTGCAATGCAGTGGTGCAATGCAGTGGCTGTGGGGCAGCCATATTCAGGCAGACCTTCTGGACACTGAGGTGCTGCCCTATCTGCATGCATCTCTCTGGACTGTGGGAGGAGGTAGCCAGACTCAGAGCGGAAGTAAACTGGGTCAGGAGTACCATCACCCCTATCCAGGGACCACCCAGTCCAATGCAACTGCCTCAAAGGATGCCGAGAACGAGGAGCACTTGGATGACAGTGGGCTCAGGGAGGGTTAGAGCAGTCAGGCAGAGGCACATCCCAGATCCTATTCCACTCAAGAACTCATATGCCACACTGGCAAATGAGGACAACCAAATAGAGGAACCCAGAGAAGTGGAAGGAAAGGATGTGGGTTAGCCAAGGAGGTGACCTCAGCGGGAAAGCAGTGGACCCCAGAGGAGGAGGAAGGAATCCTGGTGGGGACTCCATCATAAGAGGGATCCAGCTAGGAACACAGGAGGGGAGGACAGGGAGGTGAGGTGCACCAGGTGCCACGGCATGGAGGATGGAAGGAATATCCTGGGGATCACTGGAAGGCAAGATGGAGGGTGAGCTGGATGTCATTATCCACCTAGGTACTAATGACCTGGCAAATGGGAGCCAAAGGAAGTTCAGGAAGAGTTTAGGAAACTGGGAGGGTCTCAAGGCAGCTACTTCTGTCACTTTCTCAGAAGTACTACCTGAGAGGCAAGGAGAGCATAGGAGTGCATGCACCAGGAACTTTAACTCATGGTTGAAGAACTGGTGCTGTGAGGAAGGGTTTGGATTCATTGGTGACTGGGGACCCACCTGGAGGGATGGAGGTTTGTTCAAGCCTGACAGCCTGCATCCATCCTGGAGGGGAATTCAAGCACTCAATGATAAGTTTAAATGCTACATTGACAAGCATTTAAACTAGCAAAGGGGGGTGGCAGGCCATCAAGGAGGGTACCTACTTGCTCAACCCCCACAGCTAGCAGTAGAACCAGTGAACCAGAGGAGTGGCTATCTCTGCAAAGCAGTGTGCAAAAGATGGAGATTGGTGCCCAAGAGGTAGATAAGCAGAAAAGGGCCAAAATTCAGCAGAAGGGCAGACAGCAAGGAGAACCAGGGATAAATGACAACCAAGGAAGAGGCTGGAGTAGAACAGTGAAACAGTCTAGGAGGTCAAATCATGGAAAGCCATGTGTGCAAATGCCAGGAGCCTTAGCAACAAGATGGAAGATCTGGAGGCTGTCATGGTGCAGTCAGACCTGGACATTGTGGCCATCACTGAAACCTGGTGTAATGATAAACATGACTGGAGATGGCCTACCAAGCAACATATTCAGAAGAGATAGAGCAGGCAGGAAGGAGGAAGAGGGCACTGTATGTGAAAAATGACATAAGGGCCACAGAGATCCAGGACAAACAAAATGAGGGAGAGTACTGTGGGTTAAGCTAGAAAGGAAAATGAGGACAGCTATCCGCACAGGTGTGGTCTATAGACCACCAGCCCAGGAGGAAGAAACAGATAGGAGTTGATGCTAGCCATCCAAAGGATGGCAGACAAGGTGAAGTAGTACTGGTTGGAGACTTCAATATTCCAGACGTGGACTGGAGCATCCCAGCAGCAGCATCAACTAGGAGCAGATTTATCCTGGACTCCTTCAGGGTGCCTTCCTCAAGCAACTGGTCATGGAACCAACTCGGCAGAAGGCAATACTGACCTTGTGCTCACAAACAGGGACAGTGTGATGGGGGTAACAGTGGGGAGCACCTGGGAAACAGTGACCACCAGTCATTGTGGTTTGAAATCACAGAAAGAGCAGAACCAAACCACACAAAACACGTATCCTGGATTTTAGGGGCAGACTTTGGGAAAATGGGGAGATACTTGAAAGAGGCATTAAGGGGAATGGGACAGGAATCAGGGGTTGAGGAACAGTGGGCAGTATTTAAAATGGGGATTACAAGAACAACAGAATTATGCATTAAGCAGGTTAGCAAGAGGAAAAGGAAGAGGAGACCATTATGGTTTTCCAAATAGGTAGCAAAGAAAGTGAAAGCCAAAAAGATTGCATTCAGGCAATACAAAAAGACACAGGCAGAAGGGGATAGGGAGAAGTACCAGGAGAAGCAAAGGGAGGCAGGAGGTCAGTAAGGGAAGCCAAAGCTCAGACAGAAGAGCACATTGCAAAATCAGTGGGTAGAGGGACAAAACCTTTACAGGTACATAAGTGAAAAAGAAAGACAAAGAGGGATAGTGAGACTGAAGGGGAGGATGGGGGCATGTGGAGGATGACAACAGCAAAGCTGACATATTGAACAGGTATTTCTGCTCAGTCTTTACTGAGGAAGAGGAGGGTAATGGGTCTGAAAGGAGTACAAGGGGTGAGAATGGTGCAGAAATGGACACAAGTCCCTTTACACGAGAAAGGGTCCTGAAGGAACTGGAAGTAATAAGAGTTGATAAAGCAATGGGGCCAGATGGGGTGCACCCCAGGGTCCTTAAAGAACTAAGAGAGGTGGTGGCTGAACCTCTGGCTATCCTGTTTAGCCGATCACTGGAAACAGGGGAGGTACCCAAAGACTGGAGGACAGCAGATGTAGTCCCCTTATAAGTGGGAACAAAGAGGAAGCAGGGAACTACAGACCAGTCAGCCTCACCTCAGTAGTGGGGAAGATCATGGAAGCACTACTGAAGGAGAGATTGGTGGAACATCTGGTTGTCAATGGACTACAGGACCCAAGGCAGCATGGTTTCAACAGGGGCAGGTCATGTCACACCAACCTCGTTGAATTTTTTGACTGGGTGACTAGGGAGGTGGATCAGGGGAGGGCAGTGGACATGGCCTATCTGGACTTCAGCAAGGCCTTTGACACTGTGCCACATAGAAGACTATTACACAAACTGGGGATATGGGTGTGGGCAGGACAGTAGTGTGGTGGGTAGGTAACTGGCTGGGTGGCAGGACACAGAGAGTGGTGGTAAATGGCTGTCACCCACAGAGGGAAGAGTGACCAGTGGGTACCACAGGGATCAGTGCTGGGACCGGTCCTATTCAACATCTTCATCAGTGACATGGCGCAGGACCTAGAAGGCAGAATTTCACTGTTCGCTGATGACACAAAGCTCTGTAACAGAGTAGACACACAAGAGGGTGTAGACAGAATGAGAAGGGACCTGCAGAAACTTGAAGAATGGTCAGGGGTTTGGCAGTTGAAATTCAATGCAAAGAAGTGCAAGATAATGCATATGGGGCACAAAACCCGGCACAATATATCAGTTGGGGGTGAGGATATAGGATGCACCAAGCAGGAAAGGGATCTTGGGGTTATCATCTCTGATTACCTCAAGGTAGGGAAACAGTGTGACAAGGCAGCAGGTAAAGCAAATAGGATGCTGGGATGTATAGGCAGGGGCATCATCAGCAGGAAAAGGGAGGTCATAATTCCACTATACAAGACACTAGTGAGGCCCCACCTGGAGTACAGTGTACAGTTCTGGAGACCATACCTATTTAAGGACATAGACATGGTAGAGAAGGTTCTGAGGAGGGCAACAAAGATGGTGCATGGATTGCATCACAAGTCCTATGAAGACAGGTTGAAGGAACTGAACATGTACTCCCTGGAGGAGAGGAGGGAGAGAGGGGATATGATAGAGACATACAAGTATCTTACAGGGAGGAACAGGGTGCAGGAAAACACTATTTGTAAGCGAAAAGATGTTCCAGGACTAGAGGCATGGGATGAAGTTGAGGAGGACGTTTCAGAGGAAACATGAGAAAGAATTTCTTCATAGAACAGGTGGTGGACAAGTGGAACACCCTGCCAGAGGAAGTGGTGGGGGCTGAAACAATCACGGATTTAAGAATGCATGGGATAGACATAAAGGAATTCTGGAGGTCAGGGTAAGGGGCAACAGACTTCTAGGAAAACAAACCCTGAACTTACAAGCTCAAATGGGCAGACTGGGTGGGCCATGGGCCCTTATCTGCTGACACTGTCTATGTATCTATGTATCTATGTATGTGTGCAATACTCTTGTAGCAAATATTCGGCTGAATATTTCTATTTGGTACCTCTTCCTTCCATACTCCCCAGCCCGCTCACTCACTAAATCACAGCTGCTCACACAGAAAGCGCGAGAGGGCTGGTCTAGTTGGTCAGACTGCCTAGCATCACCATTACTCATGCTACTGCCCAGTCCATTCCTCATATTTGTTAGCCCCTAACCAGGCTCACGCTTACTCACTGTTGCTTTTCTTAGCTGTGTGGGACTACAGGAAGGGGTGAATGCATGGCAAAAGTTTCGATTTGAAGGGAGGGTGGCCAGAAGACTAGTCCTGGCCACCTAGGAGGGGGGGAGACTTTTTAATATATTAATTCGAATATAGTTGGCCAAATATGAATAGAGAAAACTACTTGTTATTTGGATAAATATTTGTGAAGCTCAATGTTCATGGTATTCAGGAATTCATATTCATTACTTGCGTAACCCTAGTGTCCTCTGCAGCAAAAAATGTGCGTTTACTTAAAAAAATAAATTCTGTGGGGCATTGTTAGAATGCCAGATGAATCTAAACCCTGGATTAGTCACACTTCTACCTGGTGTTGATAAAGCATGTGAGACTACAGCCGTGGAAGGACATTTAATAGTACCTAAAAATGTATATTACAGTAACTAGTTACTTTTAGTGAAAAAGTAATACTGTTGCAGTTAATCATTACTTTTTTTAAAGTAATCTATCAGTCCATTATAGAACACTGGGCACAGATACCTGGAGTAGCTGACGAAAAAGTTGCTGTCTGCTGCCTGTGTCACACACGTGTTAAGCAGAGAAAAAGGAGCAACCTGCACTGTGCCAAGTACATACATTTCAAGTCTAGGCACCTGTTAACCTGGATTCAATACCAAACGGAGGCCAATGCATGGGAGTCCCTTTTCCCTTATCAACTACATTTGCCAAGGCAGTTAAAAGTGGCAGGGAAACAGTCCCAGTGGAGGCAGGGTTGTTCATGAAGGACTACTACAGAGATGAGGAATCTCTAGGACTGCCTAGTAGTAGTTACAGCAGCAGTGGCTGGTTGAGAACTAGCACCCAGAGGCATCAAAGCACATCACTCCAGTCCACCCCCAAATTACTGCTTTTATTTGAGCAGCACTTATGAATCAACAGGAGTCAACTACTACCCCACCAGCCATGTCACCATGCCAAATCCAACTGTTTAGTAGTTCAACACCAGAAAGGTCCAGCCTACTCTGCATAGCGTGTTTAAATTTCGTGACAAATACCCACCCAATCATGCTATTGCATGTGAACTAAATGTACCAACCACTAAAATGCTGGCGATTAATCTACTCCTGTTCTCTGTTGAGGGTAATCTGGAATTTTAGAAGGTTGATGGTGTGCATGCCTTTTCTAAATGGGAGATTTCCTCACAAACTTATTTCTCCACCCGTGGCATTCCTGAACTTAATGAGATGATGTCACACTATGCCCTGCTTCATTTAGCATGACTATACATCCATCTCAGTATGGATATGTGGACCATTGACCAAACAGCTGGTAGCTTCTATCTGTGGATTGCAGCACATTGGGCACAGGTACCTGGAGTAGTATTTGACACTGGCTGGGGGGAATAAATTGTACTAAGCCCAATTGCAGTGGCAGAAACACTCTGGGTATTTGCTAGCATACCGTACCAACAATGAAGAGTGCAACTAGATCAGACATGGGCCAGAAAATGCTAGAACTGGTCCTAAGGCTGATGAATATCATCCATTTACTGAAAACAGGTTACACTGCAAGCAATAATGGCTGGAGGTAGTGAAATGCATCAGTGATGGGCTGTTTCTCATGGTGCTATGCCTAGCACATTGTCTCATTGTCCCGGATTCCCCCCCCCCCCCACAAAAGACAGACACCTGTATGTTGTGCTCAGATTGGCAATCATTTTATTATATATATATCATAATTTCATTTCCATTTTTCCTTGTCATTTATTAATATCCTTTACAATTTTATTTATATTGCATCCAAAACTCCAACTCTGATCCTCTCTCTCTTTTCTTCGCTTCCAGGGTGAAAACCTGGGAGCCTTCTTCTTCTTTTTGGCAGGTAACGGTGATAACTGAGACCACTTTTTGTCCTTCAGTTTCTTCTTTTCTCTCATCATATTTCTTTTTCTTTCCCCCTCCCTCTTTCCCTCCCCTTTTTCCCTATAGCCTGTCTCTAGCTTGCATTGGATGACTGGCCTTTCCCTTTAGGGTTCTTCCTCCCCTTGTTTATCTCCTTTCTTGTCTCCTCCATGCTTCAATAAACCCATAATTTCGTGAAACACTTCTATTGCTAGATCTGACAAGTGCACCTGTCTGGCCTGTAGAATTCTTCCACCCATTCTTCCTCTCCTTGTACTATTACGTGTCCTCCCATACCCTAATCAAAGTTCCTACCCTTCTATTCATCTTCCTCCTAGCTCTGTCCATTGCTCTATGGCTATGTTCATGTCTCCACACCCTCCTTGGTATCATGTCTGACCAGGCTATGCTCACCCCGGCCACCATTGCGTATCTTCCTAGGTCCTGTTTTAACTGTATATAAGTGTCCACCCATGGCTTCCCCAATATCATTACCCCCAAGGTGTATAATAATTAAATTTGGGATGGGCCATCTCCTTCATGTCCCTCAAGGTAGGAAGCAACTGTGCCCATCTCATCCCTCAGATGCCACGCCACACAAGCTTACATTTTCTGGCATCCTGGTACAGCTGCTTTCTTCCAGCTTTTTCTCCACTCTCTTTTTGCCCAATAAATGTAGGAGTGCTCACAGATCCATATTTCAGTGGTCCTCCTTTTTCTATAGAAGTGAAGCAAATAGACATTTTAATCACCTCCTTGCCTTGTTTGTACTTTGCATCTTTTACCAACAAACCCCCCCAACTATATATATTTTTTTAAAACATGACAAAGTTGACCTGTTAATCTCAAACCTGTATATCTTGAATATACCTCTTATAGCTGGCAGACCACCAGCACCCCTTTTCCATCATACTGGTTTCTGCTGCTCCTGCTGCCGCCCATTTTGAAGCAGCCCCGATCCGGAAAGAGTGAGATGAATAATTGCCTGGGTCCTCACCCAGGAATTCCATGCCCTTTTTAGCATGGCGCTATTTGTAACTCGTCACTCTCTTCCCAGCCCGTACAAACAATCTCCCTTTTAATCCCACGCCTATGGCATATGCCCACAGAGCTTTAACTGGCACACTGTCCCATCCACGTGAGCCTTAATAGTTATGGCCACCGTGTCCCACTTATATCCATTTTTGACCTTTTATCTGGACTTGTATCTCCTTCTTCCCCAAGTAATGTCTCCCTTCCAACCCCCATCTGTGTCCTTTCTGCCCTGTCCACCTACCACCTCACCTCAAGGCTCCCACAAACATCACCAAGTAAATCGGTGAAATAATTGTGCCTTATCCTTGATCTACAAATTACTGGAAGCACAACCTTTAATTTTGCTAGCCAATGGTCTATTGGCCATCTTCCATCCCTGGGTCTTTTCTGCAACCTCCTCCACCCTTGCATCATTCTCCATATCAACATTGACTTCGTAGGGTCTTTCCACCTTTTAGGCTACAAACTATACTAAACCCTGCTAGGTAAACCCCATCATGGTGTGGGCCATACCTCTCACCATTGGTCCACTGTAAACTTTCCTAACTGTTCCTCCATAAGTGGCCCACTTACCTCCATGTGGTGTGTTGCCCTGAATGTTTGCAATGCCCACCAGGACCCTTCATAGGCCCTCAAGGTCCGGTGGTGCCCATGAGCTGCGAAACAGCATTTCCACTCCTCTGCCAACGTCCCAGATGTTCATTGGTATGTGTGTTTTCGGTTCCTCTCTGCTGGTGCCAGCATCCAGAAACAATCCAGCTGCAGATGGGAAAGGCTGTCAGCTAGGTATTTTCTACCCTTCTAGGTGTTTGGCCCTGAATGACATGTTCAATTGCAAAGATCTTAACACCAGCTGTCTCAACACCCCTATGGCCATTTTGGATCTGGCTCCTGTTGTTTAAAACCTCCTCCACAGATTTGTTGTCACACCAGAATGTGACCTTCTGATTCCTTAACTCTTCTCCTCACAACAGGGTGCAGGCCCAAATGGACATGATCTCAATAGCGTGATATCCCTACCTTCCGCTTCTCACCCATTGGCTTTGCCAAGGCTCAGAGAACCATTTTGCCCTCAAATAGCCCCCCCATGCCAAACCCTCCCAGAGCATCTGTATACAGCTCAAGATCTGTGTTGTACACCCAATCATCCTGCCAAAATGAGGAGCCGTTATAGCTGCTGAGGAATTCTTCCCATACTCTAAAGTCTTCTTTCACTTCCTTTGTGATATCCATCCAGTGGTGTGGTCTGGTTACCCCCGCAGTGGCCTTCACCAGTCGCTTGGTGAACGTCCTCCCTGGCCCAATTGCCCTACAAGCAAAGTTCAAATGTCCCATTACTTGCTGTACCTGCCTCAATTGTACCCGTCTTGCCTGTATGCACCTGAACCAGCTCTCTAAGTTTTGATACCTTGCTATCAGGCAACCTAAAGACCTCTTTCTGTGCATCTATCTCGATACCCAAGAATTCTAGAACCTTACTGGGCCTTCTGTCTTTGTGGTGCCAATGGTACCCCAGTTCTCTACACAGGTTCTGGAAGCTAGTCAGCATCTTTTGTGACTCCTCCCATCCACTGCCTATTAACAGAAAGTCATCCAGGTAATGTATGACTGCTCTGTAACCTGTCTGTCCTGAAATATCCATTGCAAACAGGTACTGAAAGCTTCAAATGTGGCACAAGCTATGGAACAACCCATGGGCATGGCCTTGTCAAAATAGTACTGGTCCCCTATCTTGAAACCCAATAGATCCTAATCTTCCTGCCTAACTGGTAGCAATCGGAAAGCAGATTCTATGTCTGTCTTGGCCATCCATGCATCTGGTGTCACCCTAATAATCTGCACCGCCTCTTCCAGTGTTGCATAAGTGACTCTGCTGTGTTCTTCTTTTATAAAATCATTCACTGAGTCCCCTTCTGGAAATGGCAGGTGGTGAATTACCCTGTATTCCCCTTCTTATTTCTTAGGAATCAAGCCAAGTGGGGAGATCCTCATATTCGGTAATGGGGGTTGGGGTATGGTCCTTCTACTCTCCCCGCCACTTTTTCTTTCTCTGTTTTTGTCTTCAAAATTTCTTCCTTCCCTTAACCGAATTCCCAGTTTGTTGGCCTCTCTTGCCCATCTTGGCCTTCGTGATCACAGCAGGAAACAGGTTTAAAACCTCTTTTAATGTTTCCGCTGCCCTCTATCTGGGTAACCTTTAACCATCTTGTCCACAACTCTATTTATATACAGGATTTGCCATCTGAAATTGTTCCCTAATCTCCTCCCTGGCTCCTTCCCATCTCTAACTGTTCAGTAAGCTGGATTCCCTCACCCCATATCCTCTGCCTCTGTTCCTCTATTCCATGGCTGTCCCTTATAACCATGGCCTTCCTGAAAGGGCTACTGACCTGTACCCTGCCCCCCCATGGGCCCCTTGTGCCCAGGTAGTCCTGCATTTGCTCGCAGGATGTGCCTCTCCACACTTTGAGCAGGCATGTCGGAACCGACATTGCGGCCAGGAACAGAATGCCCTGTTATAGCCCCAGCAGCATTTTTGGGGTACTCCCCCTTTTTTCCTGTTTCTCCCTCTGGTGTGGATTGATCGGTTACATAGCCGTCCACAAATCTAACTGTTTCGTATCCCACCTCACATCCCCATAGGTTGTCGTCCTCTGCCGAAAAAATTCATCATAATATATCCAGCCTACCCCTCCTTTTGCCTTCACTCTTCTAATGATCAGCGAGTACATGATGAGAGGGATCCCCAACTCTGGTTTCTTTTCTTGCACTATAGCAGAGTATGTGGTGAAACCCATAAACCACCCATCCCACATCTTACCCTTTGTGAATTTGTCCTCTTCTTTTTCAGAGCAAAACTACTGCTGCCATCTCACTCTTCTTGATACTTTCTGTCTCTCTCATATTTTGCCACCGCCTCCCTACTGACTAGGCAAAAATATCCATGTACTCCCCTTTCCATATCTTTTCCTTCGTTGTTAGAGGTACATGCTCCTCTATTCTCATCCCTGGGGCTCCTATCGCCCTAGTACCTCTTCCCATGCTATCTGTCACCTTTTCCACCTCTCCTGATGTTTCTGTATCTGACCTGATCTCTGCCAGTGTTGATTCCATCTGCCCTAACCCCCCTGTCCCCAATGTAAGCAATAATACCCGATAGGGTGGGCGGTATTGGGCTATGCCAGACCACCCAGGGGGCGTGTGAGGCCCGACGCCACAGGCGGAGGGCCTTATAGCCTCTGGAAGGTCTGGTATAGCCCATACTGCCTACCATGGAGGGTATTATTGTGCTTAGAAAATGGACCACCAAATTACATGTTTGTTAAAAAAACATTTTTATGTTTACATGTTAAAACTCTCAGCTGTTTGAATTATTTTGTAATAAAATAGTTCCTCCACCTACATTAACACAGTGTTTTGTTTTGTTTTTTACCTAGGGACTTCTGTTCCAATGCAGCTTCTGTAGTTGTTACTTTAGACATAGTTGTCATGGTTACCACCTCCCAACCGCAAACACACTCAGGGCTTAAGTTAAAATGTGGTACTTGTTTTTCTTTATTATTTCATTCATATAACATTTTGTACTGTTTTGCCCTACCTATCTCATTGGTTGATGATCGCGATCCCGCTTTCTATTTGACAGAATGGCAGGGAATGTTTTTGTAGCACTTTCCCGGTCGCTTGTTGCTCGCGATTCCTGCACCCCCCAAAAAAACACCACTGGAAATCGTGGTTGCTGTCAGTAACCACTTGACAGCATGGCAGGGATTGTATTCATTCCAGCGAGAACAGTGGGATCTGGCATGACGGCCGGGAGATGTGAACGCTCTGACAGCAACAAGCCATATGGTGTGATAAGGAGGTACTTTTGAAAGTGACTGCCATTGTAGAGAGGGTGCTGGTTTTCGAGCAGGCATAGGATAAGTTACCAAAATATGCCTGTTACAATACAAAAGGCAAAAGCTGCTTTTTCTTTAGGGACATAGTGTAGTCAGACTCGGACTGCACCAGGTGTCATGCTCCAAGTTCGGTCTGTAAGAATAAGACGTAAATAAATAAAAAAAAGTGCTGTTTTCATTTATTTTATATGTACAGTGTTGTGACTTTTTTTATTACTGGGTGGTGTGTGGTCTAGTGATTCAGTGTGTGGGGTCTGGGGAGGCTCTCACTCGCTCTCGCTAACCGATGAAAAAAAATGGCGGCAGTTTGAAACTGCATGCCCAGTGCTTCAGCCAACAACTTGAAACAACGTTGAAACAACTCAGAAGCTGTGTGGGATATATGATATTGGACTAAATATCTGTAACTAATCTCTCTCTCTTGCTTACATCTGAGAGAAGTTTTCTCACTTTTAAAGTGGTATTGCTTTATGTTTAATTATTTTAGTTTTTAATTCAGGAAGGGGGTTTTCAAAACTGCTTATCTTGTCAGCATCTTCAGAAGGGCTGAAATAACTGCATATTTGATTTTCCTTTGTGGCTAACAAACCGCCAGGCTGTTTTGGGGCTGGAGAGGTTTACCTGTGTCTGACTTGGATGTCTGATTTTCTCTGTTTGATTACCAGGGTACTTTCTCTGTCAAATTGTTGTGTAGGGTATCTTGCTGACAGGAAGGCACTCATTGCAGCGGTGGGTGAGAGCTTTTAGCTGATTGTTTGTGAGGGCACAGTTTAGTCCCAACCCCTTTCCACCCCTCACCCCACCCACCCTGGAAATAGTTCATTTATACCTGAGGTTCTGACATCATTTCTCAAGAGTGCAAGGTGCATTTCACTGTCATATCCTCTAGCACACTACACTGACAATATAAGCATACACATTGTATAATATATATATTTCATATAACCAATCACACACGCCAGGTACACACACACACACACAAAAAGTAGATAAACATGTGGGAATAGTGCAATGTACTGGCTGGGGCAGCAGTCTTCCGGGAGTCTTTCTGGAGGCTGAGATGCTGCCCTATTTGCAATAACTATCTGCCCTGAAGGAGGAAGTTGCCTGCCTTCAGGCCGCACTGACAGTAGTAAGGAAACCTTCCCCAGGCCACACTGGACAGTAGGAAGGAACTCCCCATCCAGGGAGCACAGCGCCACCACCACTACCTCAGAGGTTGCAAAGAAAGCACAGCAGTTGGACCACAGTAGGCTCAGGGAGGGTGAGGATGGTGGAACAGAGCACACCCAGTCAATTGTTCCACTCCACAATCCATACACCATTCTGGGGAGCATAGCTCCCCTATGGATGCACCACGAGAGAAGACTGATGACAACTGTCACAAGGGAGGCCCACAGGAAGGAGGCAGAGGACACTACAGGAAAGGAAGCAGCTCCTGGTGGGGACCCAATTATTAGGGTATAGAACTGGGGAGCTGGGAAAACTGAAGTAAGGTGCCTGCCTGGTGCCATGGCTTGAGGGACAGGAAGCGCATCCTCAGGGATCACGAGACAGCTGCAAGGAGTCTGAGCTGACATAATTGTCCACCTAGGGACAAATGACTTGGCTCATCATGAGATTAAAGCAGTGCAGGAGGACATTGCAGAGTTGGGGAGGGGCCTAAGACAAGTAGCACACACAGTATCCTTCTCAGAGGTGCTGCCTGTCAAAGGCATGGGGAGCGAGGGTAATTAGCACCATGCAGTTTAATGAATGGTTGAAAAATGGTGCAGAGCACAGGGTTTGGCTTCATTGGGACTGGAGTTCCACCTGAGGGACACTCAGCCTATACTGGCAGGATGGTCTGCATCTGTCCAGGAAGGGAACAAGTCTTTTGAGCAATCGGTTTAAATGCTTCATTTGCAAGCTTTTAAACTAGTCAAAGGGGAGGCACCTGACGAGCAGCAGGAAAATCCCAGCCTCTCCTTACAAAACAGGGTACTAAATGAGAAAAGACTGTGGTAGAATGGTCAGTGGGGGATGCTGTAACAGAAGGTAAAGCCATCAAAAATGGAGAGCAATGAGTACCAATGCCCGTGAGTCTGGGTAACAAGCTTCCTGAATTAGTGGCCTTGATGGAGGAGGAACAACTGGATATCGTGGCAGTCACAGAAACATGGTACACACAAAACCATGAGTGGGACACAAACATACCAGGATACACTATCTACAGGAGGGACAGGGAGGGTAAAAGAGGAGGAGGAGCAGTTCTTTACATAAGGGAAGGAATAAAAGCAACAGAACAAAAGGGTAAACAGGGAGGAGTAGAAGCACTGTGGGTAAATTTGGAGACAGGCAATGGCACCACAATCCGCACATGGGTTTTATACAGACCCCCTTCTCAGGGGGAGTAAATGGACAAGGAAATGATAGAAAGTATACTTAGAATGGCAGAAAAAGGGGAGATATTGCTGATGGGTGATCTGAATATGCCAGATGTTAACTGGAGTGCAGTTGCAGCTGCCACTCAAGAGTGCAGTTATTCTAGATGCCCTACAGGGGCATGCCTTAGACAACTAGTACTGGAGCCCACTCGAGAGGGAGCAATATTAGACTTGATTCTCTCAAATGGAGATGGAGAGAGGATCACAGATGTAGAAGTGGGTAGCCATCTGGGAACTAGCACCATCGAACAGTATGGGTTCACATAAACACAGCAATAGAGTCAAGCCATACAAAGACAAAAGTACTGGACTTTAGGAGGGCTGACTTTGCCAAAATGGGTGAGTGCCTAAGGAATGCACTAGCAAATGGGCAGGAAGGAGGGGTGGAAGAGCAATGGGGAATAATAAAAACTGCCATCACAGAGGTAACAAGCCTTTGTGTGAAGCAAATAAACAAAACAAAACGATGTAAGAAACCACTATGGTTC
This sequence comes from Neoceratodus forsteri, assembly GCA_016271365.2. NCBI lineage: Eukaryota > Metazoa > Chordata > Ceratodontiformes > Ceratodontidae > Neoceratodus > Neoceratodus forsteri. Next base: position 1,705,229,709 of record CM057455.1, read on the forward strand.
TCAAAGGAAGTGGCAGTGAAGGTTCAAGAGAAAAAGAAAGCATTCAGGAAGTACAAGGAATCGCAGAAGGAGCAGGACAGAGAACTGTATCAGTTAAAGCAAAAGGAGGCTGGGAAGGCAGTCAGAACAGCAAAGGCCCAAACCGAGGAAAAGATAGCCAACTCAGTTAAGAAGGGGATAAAACCTTTATAGGTACATCAGGAGCGAAGAAAGACCAAGGAGGGATAGTGAGGCTTAAAAAGGGAGGAGGGTGCAGAGGGAGACTGTGAAAGGCAGAGGTACTAAACAAATATTTTTGCTCAGTATTTACAATTGAAGAGGAGGTACATAAAACAAACAGTAGAAACACTCTGGATACAGAAGTTGATACCAGCTCATTTACAGAAAAAGGGTTCTGAAAGAACTCTTAAAACTGAAGGTGGACAAAGCAATGGGGCCTGATGGGATTCATCCCAGAATTCTAAAGAGCTAAGGGTAGAACTAGTGACACCACTGACTACCCTTTTAACAAATCATGGGAGGATGGGGTGGTACCGAAGACTGGAGGAGGGCAGATGTGATTCCCCTTCATAAAAAGTGGGGCAAGGCAGAAGCAGGAAACTACAGACCTGTTAGTTTAACCTCAGTGATAGGGAAATGATGGAATCACTTGAAGGAAAGAATTGTTGAGTATCTAGAGGCCAGAGGGCACAGGACCCTAGGCAGCATGGATTCATAGCGGAAGGTCATGCCAGACTAATCTGATAGATTTCTTTTGACTGGGTGACCAAAGTAGTAGATCAGGGAGGCGCTGTGGACATGGCCTACCTAGACTTTAGCAAGGCATTTGACACAGTCCCACACAAAAGATTAATATACAAGTTAGCCAGCATGGGAGTGGGTCCTAAGATGACAGCCTGGGTAAAGAATTGGCTGGAGAATAGGACACAGAGAGTACTAGTAAATGGAGTCCGCTCAGAAGAAAGGAGGGTTACTAGTACCGCAGGGTTCAGTATTAGGACCAGTCCTCTTCAATGTCTTTATAAGCGACATTGCAGAAGGACTGGAAGGAAAAGTATGTCTCTTTGCAGATGACACAAAGATCTGCAACAGAGTTGATGCACAGGGGGGGTGGAAAGGATGAGAAGGACTTGGCAAGGTTAGAGGAATGGTCAAATGTATGGCAGCTTAGATTCAATGCTAAGAAGTGCAGGTAATGCACCTGGGAAACAAAACCCAGGAGAAGAGTACACAATGGGGGTGAGATACTAACAACAACAAAATGGAAAGGGACCTGGGGTAGTCATATCAGATTACTAAAGGTGGGCAAGCAATGTGAGAGGGCAGCAAGGAGGGTTGGTGGATACTGGGATGCATAGGGAGAGGCATCACCAGTAGAAAACAGGAAGTTATTATCCCTCTGTACAGACAGCTGGTGAGACCCCATCTGGAGTACTGTGTGCAGTTCTGGAGACCCAATCTCCGCAAAACATAGACAGGATGGAAGCTGTCCAGAGGAGGGCAACTAAAATGGTGCAGGGTCTGCACCAGAAGACATATGAAGAGAGACTTAAGGAGCTTAATATGTATAGCCTCGAGGAAAGGAGGGAGAGGGGGGACATGATAGAAACGTTCAAGTACCTCAAGGGAATCAACAAAGTCCAAGAGGGTAGCATCTTTCAAAAAAAAGAGGTGTGCAAGAACAAGAGGGCACAATTTGAAGATAGAGGGGGCGGCTCAGAGGTAATTTAAAGAAGTATTTTTTCACAGAGAGGGTTGTGGATGCATGGAACGGCCTTCCGGAGGAGGTTGTGGAGTCAAAAACAGAGGGGGAATTCAAGCATGCATGGGACAGTCATAAAGCAATTCTAGGGGGTGGGGGTAAGAAGAAGTAGGCTGTTGGTTAACTAGGATCTGCAGCTTATCCAGTAGGTAGGGAAATGGGCAGACTGGGTGGGACAAGTGGTCCTTATCTGCCGTCAAATTCTATGTTTCTATGTTTCTATGTTTAATAATGAATCAGGTTGGGCACAGAGATACTTGGATGGGCATGAGGCAGGTCTGAGCTCGGACTTTTTATTTGGTGGGCATCTATTGTCTGATAGATGCCCACCTTGCCAGGGCTATCAGCCAATCATAGCTCAGAGATTTCTTAGCCCATTTTCTAAGCCGTAATAATCTGGCCTATGTATTCTTTAATGCTACTCCCAACTGTGCTTGATACATTACCTGTGAGCCTGTCAGCTCCCTGTGGTCTGCTATCATCCAGAGACCTTGGCCCAGCTTCCTGTACCTAGACCACTGGCTGTGGCATCATCTGCAGAGGAACTCCTGTGGTTGGGGGATCCATTCTGGGTTCGAGTGGTGTCGGTACCACTTGTTCTTGGGGAGGTACTGACAGTTCCGGTACTCAGGGCTGCGGTGATACTGGGCTTACAGCTCGGGGAGGAATCACCATTAGTGGTTTCATCTGCTTGGGGCTCCGCGCTCTCCCTGCTGGTCATTTCCCACCATCGCCCTTTCCCTTTCCCACCTTCCTCTTCTCCCCGGATCTCCCCGGCTCATCTCCTTCCACCAACTGCCACATCTTGATAGCTTTTTCCACCAGTTCCACGATGGCCTTATAAGCATCTTCCTTTGAGGGCTTGTTTTTCTTAGGTGCCATCTCGCCTTCTTGCCTGTATAAAGCTGCGAATAAACTGAAAGAAAAGCATTTTACTAATAATTATCCTCATTGTCCCAGTCTTGCTTCGATCAACCAAATCCAACTCTCAGCCACCCGATCTTGTCGCTTTAACCTCCGCAAGACCTTGCATTTTTTTTATATATATGTATATATATATACCCCAGCCTGTCTCCCCCACTTTGCCTTGGACATGCCCACGCTATGGCTCTTTATTTCTTTAGCACTTGACTGTGCCCACAAACTATGGCTCTTTATTATTTTTATTTATTTTTTTATATATAGAAACCCTCACCACCCTGGCATTCCTCCCTTCACCTATAGCCTCCGCCAATGCACTAAAATGCCCCTTATCCAGTCTTTCTGCCTCACAGGCCGATGGCCTGTTAGCTGGCCTGCAAACCCCATCCCCTATTCCTTTTATTTCTTGATTGCAGAGCATGAGGCCTGCCACATGACCGATGCTCTCGCTCTCATTGTACCCACCAACATCAGTGGTGACTTCCTTCTTTTGCCTTCACTTCTCTTCCCCTTTCTCCTGATACTTGTAGATAGCTTGGTACCACATGCCACCTTTTCATTTTTTTTTATATCCGCTTGTAGTCGCGAAAAATGCAGTGCCTCTGCATCTCAGGCCTGCCACGTGGCGGCAGGTCCCGCTCCATCCACCCCAGTCACTGCTTCCTTGCAGGCTCAAGGCCTTTCTTGCAGTCTCCAGGTCTGCCTGTGGCCCCAGGCCCAGTTCTCCTGTGCACCATACCCGACGTAAGGCGGCGTCTGCTGTCCAACCTTATGCTGCTATCCCTCCCTCTTTTACCCTAAAAAACCTGCGTCCTACTAATCTCGCTTGCCCTTACTTCAGGGGCTCACCTGAAAGCTCCTCGTCCCCCTCTTTGTTTGTGGCATGTGACGTCAGACCACCTGGCATCCCGAGGCTCAATTCACCTTTTTTGGGCCCTTGCCACAGCGTGTGACATCACGCCACGTGGCTTTGCCCTGCTTGTGGCCACTAGCCACTCCCGCTGGTTCTCAGCGTCAGTCAAGCCCCTCAGCCACCCGTTCTCGCTTCCCCAGATTGCAGGTATTCCTTCAAACCATCTTCGGCCCCTTTTTACACTATGTGCGTCAAGCTGCCCCAATGCAACCCCTTTCCAAAGTTTGCAAAGCCTCCGCTATTTGCTGGCAGGCACAGGTAAAACAGGTAAACAGAACTAAATTCCCAGTCCCATTTCCGAACCATTCTTTATTGCAGTTCTCTAAGCTGTTTTGCCCTAAAACCTCCCCCATTCACTGTTGAGGTGGCTCCTCCATGGCCTGCACACGCAGCCGTCGCTGCACCTCATGGCCACTCCAGCCCCTTGTCTGCACTCACTGACTCTCTCTCCCGTGGTTGCTTCTGTCCACTGCAGTCCTTTTTACAACCAGGCCCTATCTTCGTGGAGCTTTCTACTTTTTTCTGTTCATCACAGCTCGAGCGTCTCATTAAATACTTTCTCACAATTTTTCTCTCAGTTTTCTCCCGCAGGTAAATTCCAGCATTCCTCTACTAGCATCACTAAACCATAGTCTCAAGCAAGTCTAGCACAAGCCCCTTTTTCCACTTTTCTACACAGGTAAAACACCAGTATTCTTCAATAATTACGAAATGCTCACACAGGCTCACTTAGCGCTACAACCACAGTTCCCAAAGGTAACCCCCAGCATTTCTAACAACGTCTCCCGTAATTCTAGCGCAAGCCCATTTTAACCACTTTCTTTAAACTGATACACGCCAGTATTCCTTAGCCACTATGAACTGAGACACATTCTCAATCAGTTCTAGCTCAAACCTTTAAAACCAAGCTCTATCTACGTCAATTCCACACAATCTTCTCAAATTTTATTTGGCGGGAGAAAGCAGTTAGGCGCTTCTTCCTTAAGCTATCTCTTCCTAAAGATAAGGGAGGCCTCCGACTTCCCAATCTAATACTCTATCACTGGGCTGCCCATCTTTCCAAACTAGGTAAATGGTACTCAACCCCTACTGACGCCCCCCGATCTGGCTTCAGATTGAGAGGTAGATTCTCTCGAAGCTAAAGTTGATCCCCAAGCAATCTTCTTTACTTCCACTGCCGCACCTGACATATCCAATCATACTATCACTACATCTCTCTAAACCCTTTTTCAATGTCTCTACTTCCTCAAAATCTCTCCAAAACGGATTTAGCTCAACCCTCATTCTCAATCCCAATATTAAACTGGGTAACTCCTAATCACCCCTGATTGGCTCCTACAAATCAATGAGACTACTCTAGAACACTATTATGACCAGGGTTTTTCCTTTCATCTCCAAACATTTTAACTAAATTTGATATCCCTAAAAATAAGATTTTAAGATATACCAATTGAGGCACCTTATTAATGATAACTTTGGTCTAGAATCCTGCGATTCAAAGGTTAGTCCCTTTCTCTCAAATTCTCGCCTTGCCCTCAAACCACTCTATCTCATTAATATACTCCTACCTACTGACTACAAATTCAATTCATTGAGGGCTCCAGTATTGGCGCTCTCTACTTCCAGAATCCACTCCCAATTGGTCCCGAATTTGGAAGGACCTACACAAATATCACACCCAAGACAGATTTAGATTCACCCAATATTATATATTAAACAATATGTACTACACCCCAACTAAACTGTTCCGCCTTAACAAACTACCTCTCCCCCTCTGTTCTAGATGTTCACAGAGCGAAGGAAACTCGCTCCACATTTTCTGGCACTGTTCCAAAGTTGCCCCCTTATGGACCTCCATTCAGGATAAACTTGATCCCATACTAGGCCTCACAAACCTTTTTACGCCCGATATCTGTATCCTAGGTAACTACTCCACCATAGACTGCCGGGAACGTCGATATCATATGGCCTTAGTGTCCATAGTAGTCAAAAGGTTGGTCCTCAAGCATTGGACTGACCAGCTGACCTTAACCTATGCCGAATGGTGAACTGAACTCTCAATGTGCTTCAACATGGAGAGGTTTGTAGCCAGCTTTCAATCGCATGGACCTGTTCCACAAAAAGTGGACAAACTATATGCTTATATCTACACCATTGATCTCTTGGTTCCTTCCCTGATGCACAACAAGGCTTCCTTTCTTTACCTATTCCTATAGTTTTCATTTTCATACCCATGTTATGACTCTTTGTTGGTTTGACAATAGAACTTAGCCTATTTCTACTATGCACACTCTAGCAGGGGTTTTAGCAGGGGAGGTGGTGGGCTTGACATGGGAGGGTGATGGGTGGATGGGGAGCCGGGTTATTTGGGGTGGGGGTTGGGGTGTTTTCTTTTTTCTTATTTATCCCATGTATTGATATCCGACACTGTATGCTATTTTTCTGTTTTATCAAAGTCAATAAACTTGAATTTCAAAAAAAAATAAAAAACCAAGCTCACGAGGCTCTCTTAAGCATTTAAGAAACACACAAAAAAAAACATAGTTCACAAAGATAACCACCAGCATTTTTTTTAAATTCACCTGAAAAACAAGCTCCCTCCAACAAACATGGTCCTTTTTTTTTTTTTTTAAACTTCTTAATTGGTTAACATAGCTGTTGGTTTCTTACCTGCTTTGAACTAGTGTAACAAACCTCTGTTCCAATCGATCTAACCAATCTGATGTGCTGTAGTTCTGTATAACACAGACTTCAGCAAAAAGTGGCTGAACCAGCTCTGTGCAGTCCTTTTTGTGCCCCCCTTTTAGCCCCTCCCCATCCTACCTGTCCATTGTCTTGGCTCCCCAGTCCTTCCTCAACCTCCCCCCCCCCCTGAGCAAACCACTTCCCAACACTACGGGGGGGGGGGAGGTGCATCAAGAAAACCTGGTTTGTCCCTTAAAGGGCAAACTCCATTGTGCAGGAGTTTCTGGCATATCCTGAGATCAAGTCCATGTTGACTGTGGCCCATCGCATCTGCGCTCACTTTGTGCATTCTGAAAAAGCCGCTGACCGTCACAGGCATGTCAGATCCAGAACAAACTGCAGCTGTGGAGGCTATGGGGGCTGGTGGACAGGGGACACATGCAGTTATGAGGAAGCCACAGAGCTCTCCAGTGCATATCATCTGGGAAGAGGCATGCTGCAGATTTTCATGGACCTCTGCATGTGCAGGAGGGTGAGAAGATTTTTGTGGATCAGGCCCAATGGGGCACGGCCATGTGTGGGGGTGTCAGATTTTTGGGGGAGCCTAGGGCTCCTGATACCCTTAATCTGGCCCTGCCTGAAGAAAGAGAAACAGAAACAAAATATGGTTAGAAGGACACTGTTTCCACTCCCCCTGCCCACAGCCAAAAAGTAAAAAATAAAAAATACTTACCTTCGCTGTTAAGTAGGCCACATAGCAATACTCAAAGATCATCAACTGGATCTGCACCCAAAACAGGCCTTATCATTTCATGAGAAATTTCCAGAATTTCTGGGCACCACAGTTCATCAGTACAAATGCTGTAATTAGAGACTCACACAGGGCAGAAGCAGAATATTAATTCAGGGGCCCATATCATTTTGTTTCTCATGCAAACATTTCCAGACATCAGACCCTTACTAGACTGAGAATTTCTGGGCACTAACATTCATCCCCTTTAATGCATTGCAAGAATTGTGTCAGTGGGACTGACTCACTGTGTCAGAACCATGTAGCAGCATGCAACAGCCTGACATATTTTTTTCTGGTTGTTGACAAAATTTGAGAGCTTAGAATGTCTGTATATTGTGCATTACACACCATTTCCACTAATCTAGCAGTACAACAGCTGTGGTGGTGAGACTACACACAGCATAGTGTCAGAGCAGTAGCAGCAGCCTTACATATTTTTTCTGGCCACTGATAAAATTTCTGGGAGCACATCATTTCTGTATATTGTGCTTTTTGCACCATTTCCCCTAAAGTGCATTACAAGAAGTGTTGCGTTGGGAGTGACACAATGTAGCACCATGTAGCAGCATGCAGAAGCCTGATGTATTTGTTTCTTGTCATTGAAAACATCCTTAGAGCACACAATTTCTGTAAATTGTGCTTTTTGCACCACTCTCCTAAAGTGCATTACAAGAACTCTAGCAGTTGGACTGACACACAGTGCAGTAGCAGTAGCAGCAGTCAACATATTGTTCTGGTTTTTGAGAAACTTTCTGGAAGTGCAGAAGTTCTGTATATTGTGCTTTTCACACCATTTCCCCTAAAGTGCGTTGCAAAAACTGTGGAGGTGTGACTGACACACAGGGTGGCACAATGGAGCAGCATGCAGCAGCCTGGTGCATATTTTACTGGTGATTGAGAAAACCATGGAGCTTAAAATTTCTGTATATTATTTTTCACACCATTTCCCTAAAGTGCATAAGAAGAACTGTGATGGTGGGACTGACACACAGCACAGTACCATGCAGTAGTACATTACTGACATTTAAGCATTTCTTGTTTGGTAGAAGATTTCAAGAAGTGAGAAATTTATATATTTTGTGTTTGTGCACTTGTGTCAACTAGAGTGCTTTACAATACAGACTGCCCGAGAGGGAGACTTGAACAACACAGCAGTAGCTATCACTGTTTAATAATTTCTTGTTCAGCAGAACATTTTGGGAAGTGAGAACAGTGAAACAGGTGGCTATGTGGAGGGAAGGAATCAGTCCAACAGGGAAACTGGGTAACTGATATAGTGCAGCATCAGCTATTGACCTGAAGAAAAAAAAAACAATATTCAGGGACCAGACCATTTTAATACAGTGCTTTTCAAATGCACTATATTACAGCAACTATAATGAGAGAGAAGAGAATGATATGGTGCATAAACAGTGATATTAAAGAAAATGTAGATAGGAAATACATTTTTTTAAAGAAGGAGAGTACTAAACAGAAATCAAGATGAGAAAGAATGGAGTCAAACAGTGAGAGAAAGACAAGAGAAGAGTTTAAAATGTTTTTGTATTTTTAAAATGTTTATTTTTTCTTTCCAGAAACAGAGGGATGAAAAAAGACTAAGAGGAGATTGGAGGGGCTTAGAGAGTATCTGATAGTTAGAGAGAAGGGTGTAAAAGTGGAAGGCTCAGTGAGGAGGAGGACTAAAGAAGGAAGGATTGAAAAAGCAGTACTTAGGGAATATTTTGAAGACCAGAGGAAAAGAAATTCAGTCACACTGTGGCAACGAGTTCAAAAATTCCTTAAGAAGCACTTGTTACTATTTGAGCAGCTTCTGCAAAGTTTCCTCCATTGAAAAAATGATGTAGTGGAGGTCCCATCTCTGCTCGGCGTTGTGCCAGTTCCCCTCTAGTGGTTGTTGGCATTGGCGATGCTGGTGCTGTCCTGTGACCCTGTTCCTCACTCTGGCTGCTGTTTCCAGGCCCATGTGACTACTGTGGATGTGATCTAATTGTGCACTTTTTCCTCAGTGGTGCAGAAGGACCACTGCCACTACCACCACCACCACCACCACCCTCCACTTCCTTTTTTCTGCCCTCAGCTGGCTCAGGTGGCAGATTTTATTGTGGGTATGCTGCCCACTGGTGCCTAGATGACTGCCCCTTCTTCTCACAACTAACAAGTGTGTTGCAGAGATCACATTTGACCACACTGTCATCACTGGGGCTCATGGTAAAAAAAATGTCCACACAAGGGAAGACCTGCACTGCTTCTTTAAGTGGGAACTGAGGAGCCAGAAGATGAGGAACAAGCAGGTGCTTCCTCAGGGGGATCAGCCTGTGGCAGTAGTGGTACCACAGGGAGCACAGGAGGTTCAGGCTGCTCCAGCACTGGGAGCTGTTGCAGCACAGCTGGGGGAACTGGGGTTGCTGCTACTGCTGCACTGTAGGCTGCTGCTGCTGCTGCTGCGGAGAGCTGCTGGATCACCCTTACTGTTTCCCTTACCTCCTGTATCCAGACCTGGCACTGTCTGGCATAGTAGTATGGCTCCACCATGAGTCTGAAAATGACTTGCCCTTTACTCCATCTCTAAATAAACAAAAATGTGAGAGAGAGAGAGAAAAGAAATGTCAGATAGAAACAAAAGGAAACAAAAGGGAAAAATTATAGATCTATACCTTAGGTTTTAACTTATTCTATTTTAATATATTTGAGAGTGCTTTTTAGCACAGCTGCTCATTTACAAAGGTTCCATGTCAAAGCATAATTACAAACAGAACAAAAGACAATTATACAATGGCAAGAAAGAATGCTGGCTTCTGATTGGTCAGTTGGCCATCACAGCAAGGATATTATCCTGGCATAACATCCCTGTTGATCAACTAGATGTTTCTTTGCCAGTTGATTGCATTTTCTCTTTAGAAACAAAAATATTTTTAAACACTAAAATACATTCTTTAAAATTATTTTTTTCTGTATAAAGTAACGAGACATTGTATAATAGGAATAATGCCTTCCAGGGTGGGTGTTATGCTGGGAAAACATCCCTTCTGGTGTTGGACTCCCTTAGCCGGTTGCCTCAGGCCCAGCCACGCAAGCAGGATGTTATCCAGCATAACACCCACCTGTTGGGCATTATTCCTTTATTACAGCAATTCAATGGAATGTAGTCAACACAAACACAACATGTAATAGGGTGAGTAAAGTACGATTAAGCCAAGAGTTACGCTACTGTGTGGGGTTTTAGGACCTTCAATGCATGATTTGGATTATTGGTGAAAAGTGCAGTTGAATTGAGGAGAGGCTGCATGCAAACCTTTCCTAAATTGGGTAATGTTTGGTAGGCTAAGAATCGATTCATGTTGTTCATACATCCAGATTACTGCCCACAGAGCAAAGGAGCGATTCTCTAGGCTGGTTCTCTGGAAAGAAAGTTCTTGGGCAGATCTTGACATGCTTCTAGTGCCATATTGATTGTTAATATTAGAGATGCACGATATCACTTTTAGACTGGATATCAGATCCGGATATCCTGCATCTACTATCCGACCGGATCGTTTCAGCATCGGGTCGGATAGTAGTTAGGTCAAACCAATGATGAAACAGCCCATAAACAATATAAATGATTTTCTTGCCGCAAGCGCTTTTACCAAGCACTTAGAAAGTCTTGCAATGGGATACGATCAGTGGAACAAGAAGTAGGCTGCAGGGTTAATGCTCTTGCTCTCGCTCTGACAAACTGTTTCAGAAATCGGCTCCTCTCTCTCTCTAACTCTCTCTCTCTCTCACCACCTACACCACAATCCCTAACAGTGAACAGAGAACGCAATCTGTAAGTGCCCTAGTGCCGGTTGGAGCTGCTATGGTATGCTTATTAGTTTGTGTTTTATTATCCCCTTTCTGTGCCTGCTTTTCCCTATCAGGTGATTTGGTTTCTATCAGTCTTTTAGTACCGGCTCCATTGAAACTAAAGGTTTGTTTACTTTACCTTGTCTGTACTATTTCGAGTGGTGCAGAAGCGTTACACCGTGCCAGCAAATGTGCATGGACAGCATGGGAGGCGTTGTAGTTAAGCTCCATTGCAGCATTACAGAAAGAGAGTGAGGATGTCCCAGCCATGCTGTCACTGGAGCGATGATCTATGGTGGTCGGGGACGGCAACGATTCTGCTCACCTCTCATACAGGTGGTTGGGGGGGGCGCAATGGCAATGACCTTCACCTTGCTCACAGAGACAATGCTGCTGTTCGCCGTTTTGCTGTCTTGTGACTCAAATTGTGACTCAAACTCTGTAACATTTTGCTACTGAAAGAGAGTGAGGATGTCCCGATCTTGCTGTCACTGAGCGATGATCTATGGGTGGTCGGGGGTACGTGGCAATGAGATTCTGCTCTCTCTCTCTCTCGTACGGGTGGTTGGGGGGGTGTAATGGCAATGACTGTCACCTCGCTCGCAGAGACAATGCTGCTGTTCGCCGTTTTGCTGTCTTTTGACTCAAGCTGTGACTCAAACTCTGTAACATTTCGCTGCTGAGTCACAAAGAAATTAATGCCGACTTCCACCCGACCTGATACAATCGGATTTAACACCATTATCCGATCAGGTAGGATATGGGGAAAAAGCCTGATATTGATCCAGATCGGATCTCCGGGTCGGAATTCCGTGCACCACTAGTTGATATGTTTGAAGTAGCTTTGTATGGCCAGAGGGGTGAGACCCAGTAGTGCCTTTTTGCAAACAGACAGGATTGGTGTTTTATTCTGTCATGCAGGAGTAAACAGTTGGTCAGTGAGTATAGGGTACAGATGTGGATGAACTTATCAGCTCCTAGGAAGAATTGACAAGCTTTATTGCAGATCAGTTTGATCCTATTTAATAAAGTGTCACATGCAGCAGCATACACAGGGAGGCCATAGTTAATGAGGGATCTGTTAGTGCTAGACACAACAAGGTATCTGATTCCCGGTGTGAGGTTCCTATACAAGGTGGTTCCTATACAAGGCACTCAGTCTTTCATTAGAGGTGGCCATGATGTTGTCCACATGTGGGGCAAATGAGAGGGTATCATCCAGAAAAACACAAAGGTGTTTAAAAGTTTGTACTTGTTCCAGACTTTGTTGCTTATTGTTCAGGATAACCAGTGGGGGATCTTTTTTTTTTCGGTTGTGGGCCCAAGAAGAGCATAGTTTTAATTTTTTTATAGTTCAGAACCAACTTGTTGGCAGTCAAGCATTTTTTGAGGTATCCAAAACTGGTCTGGAGGTCTGCAATGATTTTACAGTGTCTGGTATTTGTGAAAAAGATGACTGCATCATCTTGTATAGTAGTACCCTAGTAAACTGACAGACCTCAGGTAGATTATTAATAAACAGTCCAAATAGGAGGGGCCAAGTATTAAACCCTAGAGTACCCCAAATGAAACATTTCTTGTGTCTGAGAGAGAGAGAGACATCTATTTTACTTGCTGAGATTGGTTAAAGAGGTAGCTTCAAATCACATTACCATGTCCAGTGATAGGTCAAGGAAAGGAATTTGTCAATCAGCAGTTTGTGATGGACTAAGTTGAAGGTCTTGGTCAGGTCAATATAAAAGGCTGCAACCATGTCTTCACTGTTGAGCACTTTATGCAGGTAGCTAGTGAGTTCAATAAAGGCAGTGCTGGTACTATGCAGCTTTCTGAACCCATGCTGCTGTGGGCATTAGATGTTGTATTTCTCCAGATGGGCTATCAGTTGGTCAAAGATGATTCTCCAGGGATTTAGACAGGGGATAGGATGGAGACTGATCTGTAGTTTTCTAGGTTAGAGCAGTCACCATTTTTGAAGACAGATGTAACTAGTGCGGTTTCCATATCCCAGGAAGCTGTGAGTACTTCAGAGAACAGTTGAAAATCTTGGAGATGGGCAGAGCGAGTTCTACATGGGCCAGTGCTAGCAACTTCATATCAATTGTGTCACCACCAACTCTGGTTTGACCCAATATTCTTTTGATGTACTTTTGGGTGTCACTGATGGAGATTCTCTTGAAGAGTAGAATTTAGGGTGTACGGTCTCTGAGATATGACTGCTAGGTGCTTCAGATTCTTCTCCTTTATGAGTTGTACATGGTGGACTGACTGGGATGACTGTGTTTAGATCTGTGAAGGCTTATGTTGAATTTGTTAGCTAATTCTGTTGGGTCTGTGGTCTCAGATCCATCAACAATTAGCCTTTTAGGAGGTTGTGGAGTCAAAATCAGTGGTGGAATTCAAGCATGGTGGACAGTCATAAGGCAATTCTAGGGGTGGGGTAGGAAGAAGTAGGCTGCTGGTTAACTAGGATCTGCAGCTTATCCAGTAGGTAGGGAAATGGGCAGACTGGGTGGCCAAGCAGTCCTTATTCGCACAAATTATATGTTTCTATGTTTACAGGATTGTGTCTCACTTTTGCCCAGTAACTCAGAAATATTTTCCCAAACTTTTCCTGTTGTTCCAGTTTATGGTTTGCTGGGCTTACAATATTCAGATTTGGCAAACCTGATCTGCCTAGTGCATTTATTGTGAGCTTGTCTCTACTTTTTTAGATCAGCAGGTAACCCAGATTCTTTTGCTAAGGGCCATTTGTTGTCCCTGTCTCTCAAGAGGTACAGGAGTTCTCAGGTGACTAAAGAAATATAAGCAAAATATAGCAGAAACAAAAATTAAAGTACTCCTAAAAACTCAAAGAAATAAATCAGAATAAAAGAAAGAATAAAAACAACTGCTGAGATAATATAAATTGTGGATTTAGCTCACAAAAGCAGTTTTGAAAGATTGCCATGCTCCTATTTCCTCCACTGACTAACACTGCAAAACTGAAAGTGAAGCAGACTCACTGTATAGAGCTGTACCATGTACCTGCTGAAGCTTTTCCATGTGACCTTGAGATATTTATTTACCAGTAGTCTAATTTTGACAAAACTTCACTCAAATGTACCCAGAGGCTAAGTTGCCAGGCAAAGTTGTCAAAGTAAATATCCTACTAAATAGCAAACATTTTCAAACTGATTTGTGAAGATGACATTAGCAAATTTGCCTTAACCTCACCAGAGAATTAAAACTTTGCAACATCTTGTCAGCAGCCCTGACTTGTGACGACACCGTCCAAAGAGGATTGCATGATGTACGTGCTCTTTTGCCTACAGATGTGCTGATGCAGTATTTACCCTCCATTCTGAATGCCTTTCCAGTTACTCCTCCTGCTTTCCTCTGAGTAAGCTGCTCATGCTGCCTTTTCAAAACATGCATCCCATGGGCCTTTTTTTGTGAGAAGCATTTGAATATATAGAACCTAGCTACGTCCCCCGTGAAGGATTGCAAATAACCCATGTTTGTACTGAGGGTCCAACATGGTAGCAGTGCTGAATTCGATCGATGTTAGAATGTTGTTTAAGTGTTTGTTGTGGTCTAGGACCACCAGCAAGTACTTAGCTAATGACAGACTGAATACAACACTGGTCACCTCAGACTGCTTCTGCATATTCATAATGGCCTGCCTCAGCGCATTGAGCAGGGGTGTGGTCTGGTTTAGGAAGACAGTGTTCCCACTCACTGCCTGTGTCGCATGATTGGATGGGTGCAACATTATAATTAAGTCACCCATAAACCTCTGTTGATTGGTGGTTAATGACATGTAAGCTCCTGAACTGCCTCTGCGTACATGCTGCAGCATGTACTTGGACAAGGCCTTATATTGCTCATGAATGCTTTCTACATATTAAACATTAAGTTCTACCTCGTTATGACCTCTTGCTTCAACTGGCACTGAGGCAGGCTATTTTCTATTTGCAGTGCCCACAGTTGGTCCCTGACCTTTCCAGACCTCAAAATGTACACAGATATGCTAGCACACAATCAGAAGTTGTTTAATGTCAGCCTGTGATACAAGCTCTGTACCCACCAGGTTAATACAGTGCGCCAAGCAGGGGTGCTCTGAGAAAACCCCACCACTGTTGGTTTTAACAATGTTTGACCCATTGTTGCTTGCATTAAACCCTGTCTTTGGGAGAGTGTAGCAAGGTGTCAATGTTCTCTAAAAGTGAAGATAAATGTCACTTGACTGTGTGACACCACTGCACTGCTTCAGGGCACCGGCATTAGGTGCAGAGTCACTATGGTGCCAAAGCCCGACCTCACCATCCTCCCTGAGGATCACCCCCGAGTTTAAATCTATAGTTAGGTGTGTGGTAGACAGTTCTCACAAGGGGGGCAAAAGAGTGATGGTGACATTGCCATTTTGTGCCATAATGACTTGCACCTAATACTGGCATGTTCGGAAGGTGGAACCATGTGTGACAACCATGCTTTTCTTGACAAGCGTGGCATGTTTATAAAGTACAGAAGATTGGCTGCTGCTTCAGGCAGCACTGGTGCCAGTTCTACCCCTACAATTTATTAGGTTGCTTTTGGTGAAAAAATCATGATTCACCCTTGGAAGTTCCATCCAGTGTGCAGTTACACACATATATGAGCGTGCAGCCATTGGACCACTACTCCACACGTCAGTGGTTGTGTGGATAAGAAATGGTTCAATGCATGTTTTATACATTATCAACAGCATTGCACAGTTTCAGAACTGCCCTCTGTGAAGAATAAGTCCCAGAAGGGATGTGACATTTTATGCATTCTTTTGCCATAAACCAGTGGAATCTCTCATTTTTAATGCATAAAAATGGCAACAGATCTGTGGCAAGAAGCTCTGCTGTTATCGCATTCAGTTCCATGACCACAGCATGATTTAGGGGGAATTTGTACCACCAGGACAGGATGTTGGTGATTGTGGGCTGTACCTTTTTTGGGTAGTGCTTGGTGGAAGAGTTTCCCATGGGCATTGCATTGTGCAAGGGCTGTCTTCTGGCCATCAACAGTTTAAAAAGTCAGTGATTTTTAGTGTGTTTGTTTCTGGCACAGAGAATGGGGGTTTTGTCAAGGTATGGATAACACTGCTGCTGCTACTAGTGCTACTGATGGATTGATTGCTGCTATTAGGGGTATAGTTAATATTCTCCTTGGCTGAAGCACCCTCCTCTAACTTAACCTCCTCCCCTCCTTTCCTTGTGGAGATTATATGGTACTACCTCCCATTCCACCCACTGCTAACCATTGATGCTGCTGCTACTTACCCAGGTGTTTTACCTTGAAGTGGGTGCATAACTCACCAGTGCCCAAATGGGATCCTTTCTTGCAATGACTTACTTTCACCTGGAATATCTGGTAAACATACCTCTCAACCTCCTGCCTTATAAATCTAGGACACATTTTAAAGAAATCAGGGACAAAGGACCAAAATCATGCACACATCTTTAAACATTGGTGGTATCCACTCAAGAAGCTTGTAGAATACAATATTTAGTCTAAAACACATTTTCTGAAAAAGGATAAACCTGTCATTCTAGTGTTTCACTTTATTTTGGCTTACAATCACTACTGTTCAGTCATGAAAATGCAAATTTTAGGAGGGACAGAGGAAAATTTTCAGGCAAAATCAGGGACATTTGAGAGGTATGCTGGCAAATTGCCCACTAACTCATCATGGGGTCAATTATAAAAATGTCCCAGATATTTTATGGGAAAACACAAGTGACGCTGATGATGACAGTGATGTGGCAAGTGAGGCCAGGAGAATACTCAGTGATTTTTGGCAGGCAAACATTTTCCAACAAGTCTTTTTTTGGGGGGACAAGTTCACCCATTGTTTTTGTTTAACATCATGCACATTCATTTTCTTCTTTTTGCTGCCAGGAAAGATCAATTACAAGATCATCATCATCGCTTTCATCTTCATCATTTTATGGAATTTGTATGCAACAAGTAATCCTGACTTTTATGCTGTAACAGCTATATAACGTCTAACTGACAATTTCTTTCAATTCAGACATGGAAGACTTCTAGATTTACCCATTTTTAAACTGTATAGTAATCTAAAAACATTTAGAAAAGAGAAGTATTTGCAATTCTGCAAAAAAAGAAGCCCACATAAATTTTATGTGCAAGTTTTCTGCATAGTGATTATATCAGGGTTAAATATCCTAAGGAATTAATTAGAAACTTAAAAATATTTACTGTTGTAAATGCGCCCCAATATAAAACCAAATGTGATTCATCTAATATTCGATTGCCCTTTATTACATGAAGTGAGACTGGTTCCATGTGTAGACGATGTGAAAGGCAGTCGCCGTTAGGGCAAGTGTACATCACCAAAGATCAATTTTGGTGATGCACACCCTGGTGCACAGAAAAAGGGCACTGGGGACTTTTTTTTATGAGGGGTTCACACTCCCCACACCCCTCCCAAATGGGCTTCACCTCCAGCACCTCTACTAAAGGATTCTCAGCTCCAGGGGGTGCATGTTGGGGGTACAAAATGGGGAAAAATTCCAGCTGGGTGCAACAAAAGAAACAAGTGCCTGGACCCAAACCTGGCACCTCACCACCTTAGCCTGCCACCCACCCACTATGCCATGGGGCCAGCTCGCAGCCCACAACCGCACAACACCTCACAAACCCTCTCCCCTTCCACCCAGCCATCAGTGTGCTAGATTTCTCCCCACATGCGTGTACATATGGCGACATCCTGTCACTATATTTGCAGACCCCCCATCCAGTCGCCATGCCTACCTGGTAGCCCTGTGACAGGTGCCCATTGAGTCACTCTTTGAAAGCATTCAATCGTGGTCGCCATTGTCATGGGCTACCGTGAGACTGAAATGGGTAGTCCCATGGGGAATGTGTCTATTGTAGACAGTTACGAGCAGATGAAAAAGATCTTAGACTGTATCTTATTTTGTGAAATGAGCAGCCATGTATATGCCACTGCATCATTTGCACATAAAGCCTATGCATAATATAAATTTAGCTGATATTAGTATTATTATAATACATGTTTAGATATATTTTAGGCTCATCAACCTTTTGTTCTGTACATTGTTAGTCTGGGACATCCTCCTTTTAAGACTGGAGTAATGTACTTTTTCAGAGTTACCTTGTTAAGAACTTTGTATTGTGGGTCTGTTATCTAAATTCTTGTATGTGATAAATGTAAGATTTTTATACATGCTATGAAATTAACTGAAACCAAGCCTTTACTGTATCTCCAACCACCCTCCTCACTCCTCCACTTCTGCTACCAACCCTCTTTTTGCCAGTTTTCCTTCTGGTCCTCAGTCTCTTTTTCCATAGGCTCCACTTCCCCAGAATGCATTTCCTCCCCACCTAAAGGTTCAACTCCATCCCCTATTTTCTCCTGTTCCTCAGACTCATATTTTTTCTCATACATTAGTAAATGGAAAATCGGGGTACACTGTTGGTGATGTGGGCATTAATGGGAATGATGCAGTTTCTTGCCTCCCAGTCTATGTCCAGGTTCCCACCCCAGTCCCATATCAACAAGAATGTTGAACATATCTGTTCTGATTTTTGTGCCATGGACTACCGCTGCCTGCTGGCTTCCAGCTGCTGGTCTCTTTCCTGTTGCTGCCTTGCCACCACTAGTCTTGCCCTTACTTCTGTCACACATTTTACTGTGATAAGGAAACTTTGCCTTACACAATGCTAAACACTTTCCTATTTCTGAAAGGATTAAACCTCTATTTGGCTTAATCTTTTGGGTGCCAGAGAACGTTCACTGAGCCAAAGTTCCTTTCAAGGTGCACACACAGTACAGGAAATTTAAGTGACTTGCTCAGGTTCATGCAATATTAAAATGGTAGTGGTGGGATCTAATCCCGGGGCTCCAGATTAGATTGGCGCTGTAGACTGCACTAAGCCACACAAAATAAAAAATATGGTGACTGCTGCTGATTCTGAAATGCACAAAAATAGCTGGCTCACTGGCATAGTGGCAAGGTGACCACTTGCAACACCGATGTCCTGGGTTCGGGAATGGAGCCAGGCATCAGAGGGCCGGCCAGGAGAAGGATGGAGCATCCAAAGGACAGCTCTCCTTCTCTGGGGAGGAGTGTCTGGCCAGTCGGCAACCTCTGGTGGAGGCCGGGGGAATCACAGGAAGGCCAGCGCCTGGTTGAGTTAGAGGCAGGGAAGACACTGGCATCATTGCATGCACTACCTCCCAGGGGATCACTGCATTCAAAAGTCTCTGGTCCCCCAGGTATAATGCCTGCCCTGATGCCATTCCTAATGCCACCAGTGCCTGTTGGGGGGCTCCTACTCCCATGGCCCCACCCGAGGAGGTAAGCCAGGGCATGCCACTAGTGTCCTTTGGGGGTGGGGGTGCCAGCCCTGTGGTCCCTCCTGGGGGGTGAGCTTGGAATGGTGGAACTTCATTTGGGGCAGGGCTGAGCTCCTCTCCTCAGAGGAAATTGGGGTACCAGAACAAAAGAAATGAAACTAAAAGAAAATGCACAAAAATGAGTGAAACAGAAAATACAGTCAATTGGCAAAAGGAGTTAGAAAAGAATATTGACTGCCCATTCCCACTGCAGCTTCTAAAGGCAGAATGAGGCTAGTCTACAGCAGCACTGACACAGCAACACACTAAACTTTTACCAAAAATTGTAAAAATTCAAAAGTTATCTTTCAGATGAAGCTCAATAAAGTGTATATGGTTTTGAAAAAGTATTTGTTTTTGAGGACTTTTTCATCCAAAGAAGTAAGGTCTTCTCTCAGCTAGCTTACAGAGAGAGCCTGTCTCTCACTCACAGAGTACAGCCCTCCCATTCGGTTTCCTGTTGCAGAGTCACCATGTGACCTTCTTACATGGTAATGCATGTAATCTGAGAACTTTGTCCTGAGTAAACTTTGTAAAGTCTTAAACTTCACAATCTCTCATAAGACTATACTGAATGTGAAGTTCAACTTCACATCTTTAAAGAACTTTCCAAATTTCTGAGACTTTGTGAAATTCTGTCAAAGCAAAGTTTTTTCAACTTTGCACGCCCCTAGGTCTGACAGGAAAACTTTCTACCTGCACAAATGGTTGTTTTTAGCTAAATTTACTTTTCTTGAAATTTACTGTTTCAATTCCACACTACCATGGATTGTCACTCAAGTGAGTTTCAGTCTTTTAAAAACTGAAAAAAAATGTTTAAGTTCCTGCCAGGATATGAACCATGTCTGTTACAGAAAATACAATATTCCATGCACCTACATGGATTCAAACCACTGATCCTTTTTTATTTATTTTGTCTCCCTGGCTGGCTCTCGATCTGTCCACTGCCATCTTGCCTCATGCCCCAGGACGTACCTGCTGCTGACCAGAGTGCGCCCTGGATTGCCCCCCAGGGTGGGACTGTCAAAGGAGCCACCTCCACAACTCCCCAAATGATGCCATGGAGATGATCTGGTGGCAGAGTGCCTCGGCTAGCTGCGTGGTGCTTTTTGGTGGGGATGGATGTCATCCATGCCTCAGCCAGAGATTTTTTCTTAGTTGTTGGTTAGAAGTGTGGCATGCAATGACACAAGGAAACAAGTACCCACATCTGGCACACCTCCCAGGATCCTGCAAACATCAGCTGTGATGTCTCCTGGTCTCTGCCAGGGATCAGTCAAGTCACGAGTGCTATCCCATGCTCTCCGGAAGAGGGGAGCAGTCTATCGGATGCCAGATCCTCCTCCTGCAGCTGGTCCTCTAACTCCCCGGGTTTGCATTTGAATCCAGGTGGATGGCGGCACAAGCAGAAATCCAGCTGCTGCACTGGTGGGCCAGCCTCATTGATCCTTTTTCTGTTAATAGAGCACATGTTCAGTGTGCCACTGAGTTTCAGAGAGGGGGAATCACAGTTCCAGTGGTGTACTTGTTAAATTGCAACCTGCAAAGCAGGCAACCTGGGTTCTAATCCCAGCATGGGATTATAAATTACATGTTATGTAAAAGTCACCTTTACTGTACCAAGTTTGTGTTTTGAGCTGTGCTAAAGAGGTGACATGAAATGTTCCTATTAGGACCAGAATCTTGGCCTTTTAATAGAGGTAAGATGGAGTCCTTATGTTACTGCTTACTTTGAAATGCAATTCAGAGAAAGCTTAGGGGATTTCTAGGAGCAAGTGAGCCAGCTAAAGAGAGATGCTGTGTTTTTTCATGTATCTTGTAGAAATGATGACACCAGAACAGAGAAGTAGAGATGGGCAAATCGGTTCATCAAAAACATGAACCGACCAGAACATGCCGAAGTGCTCGGAAATGAACGGCTTCCAAACACTTTCAGCTATTCAGAACTGTTCAGATGGCTCCTATTGCAGGAACTGCAGGATGAGAAGTGCCAGAGCAGGAGAAACCCACAGGAGGAACCAGAGACAAGACTCTGGTCCCTCATTGGATGGCCGAGCTGTCCATATCTCTAAGGTGGCACCTGATTGGATTGCTGCTCTAGCAACCCACGTGGTCCACCTTAGAGCTACACAGAGGAATCAGGAGGATAGAGAAGGAGCAGCAGCTTATCTTGGCTGATCCTTGTGTTGCAGATAGCCAAATTAATTGTTTTCTTATGTGCTTGTGCTGCTTGCAGGTTTTTTTGCCCTGTGGGCAAGTGAAAAAGTCCACTACCAGTCTGCCACTCCCCCACCCAAAAAAAAACAAAAGCAGAATTTTTTAAACTAAAAGAAGAACTTAAGGGGGGGAGGAAGGGATTGGGAACTTGGGGAAGTTCAGGTTGGGGATTCAGGGACTGGAAGTCAGGGACTTGGGAGGAGATTGCTAGCAAGGACTGGATGTGGGACTCGGAAGGGAGTTGGGGATTGGGGTGGGGACTGAACTGGGGACTGGGGAATACAATGTATGGGAGAGGGGACTTGGACAGAGGATCTTCATGAACATGAACATTGAATGATGAGCCAGGATAGAACATGGAAAAAGAGACTGAGGGCAACTTGTGAGAACTAGAGTGCTGCTTGTACAAAATCTGCCAGCCAGTTGTCAGTGCACAAGTGCCACTTCTTGCATACTGTCTGTGTGACCCCTCCCGTGTCAGAGAGGGTTAGGCTAGGCAGTGTCCCCCCAGAATCTCTGTGGGTATACTAGCAGCAGTGCCTGTAGCATCACCCTTAGTGTAGGTGGTGTGTGAAGTAAAATCTGCCAAGACTGCCAGCCAGTTATCAGTGCACCAATGCCACTTCTTGCATACTGTCTGTGTGACCTCCACCCCCAAGAAGTCAGTCATCTGTCATCTTCCTCCCTGTGCTTGCTCAGCGGGATATAAGCTTTGGCTCAGTGGGCAGTGCATTCCATCACATCACGTGGAATAAAGAAAAAATTAAAAAAATCCTTGAAGGGGAAAAGTACAGGGTCAGAGTGGGTTAGGCCAAGCAGGGTTCCCCAGAATCTCTGTGGGTATACTAGCAGCAGTGCCTGCAGCATCACCCTTAGTGTAGGTGGTGTGAAATCAATTCTGTGTGTGAAATAAAATCTGCCAAGACTGCCAGCCAGTTGTCAGTGCACCAGTGACACTTCTTGCGTGCTGTCTGTGTGACCTCCAACCAAGAAGTCAGTCATCTGTCATATTCCTCCCTGTGCTCGCTCAGTGGGATATAAGCTTTAGCTCAGTGGGCAGTGCATTCCATCACATCACATGGACTAAAGAAAAAAATCAAAAAAATCCTTGAAGAGGAAAAGTACTGTTTCAGAGAGGGTTAGGCCAGGTAGGGTTCCCCAGAATCTCTGTAGGTATAATAGCAGCAGTATGTATACCCCAGGAATTTATGCGATGGGTCAAGGTACTCTATTTCTCCCTGACAGCCTGGATACTTTATAATGAAGTTCTATCATCTCTGCTCTCTCTTTATCAGGGCACTAGACAGGGGTGTCCCTTATCTCCTTACTTATTTAACCTATTCCTGGAATCCTTGATCCATAAACTTAACGTCTCTCCACAGGTTCAGGGCATCTCCCTGGGTCCTACAGAATACAAACTATCAGCATATGCAGATGACATTTGTAACTTATCTCTTCCCCACCACATCCCTACCTGCCCATACAACTTATCTCTCAGTTTAGTAGCATTTCCAATTACAAATTGAACCTTGCAAAAACCGAAGCTATGCCGCTCAGTGGTCACACTTTAAAATCGGACTTGGAACACCTTTGCCTCATATGGAAATGGGAAAAATTAAAATATCTAGAGATTTTCCTTAGCACTTCACCCCACCAGATGAGAAAATTTAACCTAGACTCAATCTTGACACATATCAAAACAGATTTAGACTGCTGATCTTTGCTACCTCTTTCCATTTGGGGCTGTCTGAATATTATAAAAATGATTGTTCTGCCCCACTTATTGTACCTCCTACAGATGTACAACTTTGCTTTACCTAAGTTATGGTTTAAGCAAGTACATAGAACCCTTACCTCCTTTCTAAGGCAGGGTAAAGCAGCCAGCTGGGCTTTGTCCAAATTAATGCACACAAATGGGATGGAGGCCTACAAGCCCCAATTTTTTTTGTACTACCTGGCTATCCATCTTACTAAACTCTCCAGTTGGGTTGGCCCATTGGTGGAACCCCTTTAAACCCATGTATTCCACAATGGCAGGATATAGAACGCTTACTGTGTTCTGCCCTAGGACTGGACATCTGATCACTTCTCTATCTCGCTCCAAACAAAATTCCTCGTACATTTAAGGACACCCATTTGGGGCATCCATCACAGCTTATTTACAACTCTGATCCTTACTTAACATCTGCCCACATAAAGACATATCCCAACCTCTATTTGGGAATTCTAACCTTCAAATTGCTGGGCAGATCATTCCCAAAACATTTTGGCCAGAGATGGGAGTAGATGCAGTAGATCAACTTACCACGGTCAGAGACTTCTATCCCTTCAAGAAGCCCATTCCCTATATCATTGGCCCACCTCTTCTTGGTTTCGATATTTTCAGCTGTCTCATCATACCTCTCAAGTGTCCCTCATTATGAGGGACATCCTTCATTTTTCCCCTTAAAACTGCTCTGTCCCTCATCCGTCCCTCATGGAAATGGTGCTGCCCACACAGTGCATATGCTGTAAATTTAGACTTTAAAGCAGAAACACTTAATATTCTAAAATAGTAAATCCAAAATAAACTTTATACAAGTAAACACTATGGTTTTCACAGTGTTCTGAGCTTGTATCTCCATGTTTGAGGATGTGTCCCTCATTCTGAAGATGTGTGTCCCTTATTGTCCCTCATTTTGAGTGTCCAAAACTATCCATGTCCCTCATTTCAGTGACAAAAGGTTGAGAGTGAGAGTCTCATATGCTTTTGCATTTTTTCAGTGCTGGACCATGGACTAGCCCACTAAATACATTTATCTTTCATACTCTTGACAATGCTCCTACCTTCCACTACATATCATACTATTACAATGCTTTATGGTAGTTTCTGGTTGCTAATGAGGGCTCCAGATTCTATTACTGGGATCAGGCTCTTCCAGTCCATACCCCCCCACAAGAAACTGGACTGCTATCTGGAAACATTTATATAAATACACCAAATGGGATAAGTACCGTCTTATGCAATTTATGATTATCCACAGCATGTATTACACTCTGGTTAAATTGAATAGAATGGGGAGACTACCCACTGATCTGTGCTCCAGATGTGGTAAAGAACCTGGTACCCTGTTTCATGTTATGGGGTTTTGAGAGACTGTTGTTCCCTTTTGGAACACAATTCAATCACGTCTTGACCCCCTTTTAGGTCTATCCAATGCATTTACCCCTGAAATATGTATCCTGGGCGAGTATAATGGTTCCCTCATAGGTAACCAGAAACTTCATATGGCTCTGATTTCGGCCTGTGCAAAGAAGATCACCCTTCATCACTGGTTGACTCAGAATATACCTAAATATCTTGAGTGGTAAAAGGACATTTTGTTAACATTGCAGGCTGAATGCCTTATAGCTAGCTTGACAGCTAGAACCAACAAACACAAAAGTATCTGGGAACCACTTTATGTTTTATTAACAATATAAGGTTTGCTTTATATTCACTATAAACTGGCTTATATAGGACTGGATGACTCAGATCGGAGCCTTTTTTCTCTCTCTGATATACAGCCTTGTTCTCTGGTGGTGGGTTGGGTGGGTTCTGTGGGTGGAAGAGGGCTAGGAGGAGGGGGATGGGGGATGTGTTTTTTTTTTTATCTTATCCTTGATATATTTCTGGAAAATATTTGGTTTCAGGATTTGAGATCTCAGCATACATTGATACTCTTTTTGTTCTAATAAAGTTTATTAAATTTGAAAAAAAAAAATAATAGCAGCAGTAATCACACAGGAGTGTGGTGTGCATAATTATGGAACACATACAGTACCATTCCGACTGTGCTAACCAGCTGCGCCACTGAGACAACTGGAACCTGGGTTGTCCCCAAGCACATTACTCTTCCTCAAATGCACAATCCAATGGCAAACCAAATATTTACTTGTAACAATCACACAGGACTGTGGTGTGCATATTTCTGGAAGGTTCCAGTTGTCTCAATGGCGCAGCTGGTTAGCACAATCAGAATTGTATTCCGGGCAGCCTGGGTTCAAGTTCCAGCTGAGGCACTTACTTCTTTCTCACCTCTGTTTGTATGTGTTCCATAAATATGCACACCACACTCCTCTGCAATTGTTACAAGTAAATATTTGTGTTGCCATTGGGTTGTGCATTTGAGAAAGAGTAATGTGCTCGGGGACAGCCCAGGTTCCAGTTGTCTCAGTGGCGTAGCTGGTTAGCGCAATTGGAACAGTATTCTGGGTGGCCTGGGTTCAAGTCCCAGCTGAGGCACTTACTTCTTTCTCACCTCTGTTTATACTTTTTTTTTATTTAAATTAATCAACTCAAATCATATTTTATTTATAAAGCGCTTCTCTAAAATCAAAGCACATATACAATATTAAAACAACAAATAAACAGTTAAAATACACAGAATTAAAAGGCAGAAGATATAAGACTAAATATCCTCCCCAAATGCTAAGTCAAATAAATATGTTTTTAAAGAGGATTTAAAAGTCTCAGTGGAAGGGTACTGTCTAATCTGATGAGGTAGAGAGTTCCACAGGGTTGGGGCTACAAAAGCAAATGCTCTAGCACCAGATGTTTGCAGGCGGACCCTGGGAACCTCTAGCAATACCTCGTTAAGCGGAGTGAGAGGACAGGGGGGCGGTAAGGCCGAAGGAGGTCTTGCAAGTAACCTAGTCCCTGTCCGTGTAAGGTCTTATAGGTCAGCAACACAACTTTGAAGGTGATCCTCCACTGCACCGGCAGCCAGTGCAATTCGTGCAGTCAATCATTGTTTTACAGACCTTTTAAGTCAAAGACTCATTTACAAAGGCACCTCATCAAGAGAGCAATACAGCACAGCAAACAAAACAGTACAGTACATAATGCTTAAATTAAAAAAGCAACCAGCATTACAGGAATTCACTGGTGGTACAAGCTTGGTAACAGGTAGATCACAGTAGTCATAATATAGGTACATGATCACTACGTCAGGTAGCAACCAGAGATATTTTATTACATTAGCCAGCAGATGTTGTCTGAGACCCCAGGCATATACAAAAGTAGACAGGGCAAACCCAGCCTAGGGGTGAGGGTAAGGGCCAGGTGGGGGATTGTGTGCAGTTGCAGCAGTGAGTGCTTGTCAGATGGCTTCTGAGGGAGACCTTGAAAGGACCAAGCTTAGTGGAGTCAGCTGTGTTGGCTGGGAGTGAATTGAACCAGGAGGGAGCCCGATAGAAAAAGGATCTCTGGGCCATAGAGGTCCTTACCCTGGGGACAATAAGGGAGGTTTTGACAGTGCTCTGGTGGAGACTGAGGGGGAGGCACGCTGCAGGAAGGTGGCAACCCTGGGGGGGGGATCCCTAGCAGGGTCTTTTTTAAAAGAAGGCAGGTTTGGAAGTGGAGTCTTTCTTCAAGGTTGAGCAAGATGGTGGTGGAGTACAGCAGGCACATATGGGTGCACCTTGGGGCTCCCAGCATTAGCCTGCAGGCCTTGTTTATAGAGAGCTGGATTCTTGCAAGTGTAGCGTTGTGGGCTGCAGCATAGATGGGCAGCCCATAGTCGATTAGCAACAGGACAGAGGAGGTAATTGCCAATCTAAGGGCCTCTTGTGGTAGGCAGTCCCTATGGTGGCATAACAGTCCAATCCTGACATTGGTGGCAGCAGAAAAGGCATTGACATGGGAATGGAAGGAGAAAACCTGCTCAGTGGGGTTAAGTGTGCTAGGCAGTATCACGAGAGGGGCACCACTGGCTTTGTTTTGGTGATGTGAGAACAGCATAGCTTTGGACTTTTTTAGGTTCAGGATTAGCCTTTGTGATGTGAACCAATGCTCAGCAAAAGTTTGTTGGAGGGTGGCCTGGAGTGTGTTGGGGTTGGAGTCAGAGGCGAAGAGCACAGCGTCATCCATGTAGAGGAGGATCTTACTTGGGCAGGCTGAGAGGAGGGAGTTGAGGTAGAGACTGAAGAGGAAAGAGCCTAAAATGGAGCCCTGGGGAACCCAGAGTGGACAGGTAATGTGTCAGATAGGGTGCTATTGATTTTTACACACTGAGTTCTAGCAGAGAAGTAGCTGGTGAACAATGCAAGGGTGATGGGGGAGAAACCAAGGCATCTGAGGGAGTCAAGCAGGAGTGGATGTCAAACCATGTCAAAGGCCTTGGAGAGGTCAATGAACACAGCACCGACAGGACTTCCGGCATCAAGAGCAGAGTGCAGGAAGTTGGAGAATTCAAGTAACACGGTTGTGGTGCTGTGACCTGCACAAAAGCCATGCTGTTCAGGGCACAGGATATTGTGCATGGCCAGGTATTCAGCAAGTTGGTTGGCAACTACTTTTTCAAGGGCCTTAGAGAGTGGGGGGAGGACGGAGATAGGTCGATAGTTACCCAGGGTCACTCAATCGCTGATCTTTAGGATGGGAGTGATGATGGTGGTTTTCCATGTGCTGGGGAACTGCCCCAGGCACAGAGTGGTTGAGCAGATTGGTAAGTAGGACCAGAATAGCATCCAACGTCAGACAAAGTAGCCTTGTGTCCAGTAGGTCGGTGCCAGGGTTGTTACTACTAACGGCTTTTTGCAGAAGGGGTCTAGCCTCCAGCAGGGAGATGGTATGTAGATAGAAAGGAGGTCTCTGGAGAGTGGGCAGGGGCGCTTCTGGGATGGGGTCAAAGAAGTTACTGGGCAGGACTGAACTCAGGTCTGAGAAAGTGTGGTTTAGGCAGTCTGCAATGCCAAGCGGATCAGAGCAGACAGTTTCATTAAAGAAGAGTTGAGAGGGGGGTGGGGATCGGGATTTTCCATTCAAGCTGTTTTACATTATCCCAAAAGTTCCTTGCCGACCACCAGGAGGAGACAAGAGCAGATTGGTAGTACTGGGCTTTGGCCTGTCAAATGGCCCAGGTACACTTATTGCACTCGGTGTTGTATGCTTGCCTATCAGCTGGCTTGCCAGATTCCATGGCAATGTGCCATAGGTTGTCTCTCATTTTAAGTTTGTGAAGGAGGGAGGGGGTAACCCAGGGCATGCTTTGCTTTTTAATGCGATTTCGAGTGAAGGGGGCATAGAGGTCACAGGCAGTATTAAAAGTATGAGTGAAAAAATCCAATGCCTCATCTATGGACGGTGCAAACCTGATTGGGGACCAATCCAGTTGTGAGAGGTACAGTTTAAGGCGATGCAGGCCACCTGGGAGTAGGCGATGTTGCTGGGTGGTTTGTGGTGCAGGTTTGTTGTTGGTAGTGGACCAAGAGAATATGACTGGGGAGTGGTCACTAAATGAGTTGGGAAGTACACTGATATCGAGCACCCTCTGGGGGCAGTTGGTAATGGTGATGTCCAGGAGGGTGCTGGTGCCAGTAGAGAGGATGAATCTAGTTGGGGGTGACAAGCTGAGACATGTCAAGGGCAGCAAAGATACCTCTGGTTTGGGAGGCTGCAGCAGAGAGCCAGTTGATATTCAGGTCACCAACAATTATCTGGGCCATTTTGGGCGGTAGGCCAGAGAGGTAGTCAACAAGTGCCTGAATGGCAAGGTCTTGCTTTCTGGGGGGAATATATGCAATGGTGAGAAAGAGTGGGCCCTTACCAGGGTTGGGGGAGATTTTTAGTGTGAGGGCTTGTGCCCCGTTATCAAGCTTGGGTGGTGGAAGTGCATGTCAAGGAGGGAGTCAGCATGTAATCAGCACAACCACTCCACGCTTACCCATCCAATCTTCCTGAAAAGAGTGTAACCATGGAGGGAGACGAAGGAGTCAGGGGTGGATTTGGATAACCAGATTTCAGCGAGCGTGACAATGTCTGCTTAGTGCTGAATAACCCAGCATTGGAATGCAGCAGCCTTCTTAAGGAGGCTGCAAATATTCATGGAAGCTATGCGGAGTCCTTGAGCCTGGGCAGGCTTGTTCATAAGGTTGGGCATGGGGCCAGGGTCTGGATGAATGTTCCTGATAGAAGTAACAGGAGGGTGATTAGGCACACCAAAGCATGGTAGTGATTGTGGAATCTCCTCTTGTGATTGGACACAGGGCCGGGTGCTGGGGTGCAAGGGGTGGGTAGAGTACAAAGGGTGGAAAAGGCATAGAGGAGAAGAGACCAAGGTATGAGTGGGAAGCAAGAGGTAGCAGGGGGTGGAAGTGTGGGGTACCAAGGGGAGGTATTTAGAGCATCGGGGTCTGTAAAGGTGTTGTAGATAAGAGGGGGTACTATGGGTAGAGGGTGATGGTCCTAAGCGAGGTGGGGCTAGTGTAGGAAGTAGGAGGAGGACCATAGTCAGTGTCAATGCACTTGATCCCAGATACATAGAGAACGATAAGTTAAAAGTCAACGACAAAGCTCAAGTGCCTGCAGCATCGCCATTAGCATAGGTGGTGTGTGAAATAAATTGTGTGTGAACAAAATCTGTCAGCCAGTCGTCAGTGCACCAGTGCCACTTCTTACATACTGTCTGTGTGATTCCCACCCCCCAAGAAGTCAGTCATCTGTCATTTTCCTCCCTGTGCTCACTCAGTGGGATATAAGCTTTGGCTCAGTGGGCAGGGCATTCCATCACATCACAAGGAATAAACAAAAAAAATTTAAAAAATCCTTGAAGGGGAAAAGTACTGTGTCAGAGAGGGTTAGGCCAGGCAGGGTTTCCCAAAACCTCTGTAGGTATATTAGCAGCAGTACCTACAACATCGCCCTTTGTGTAGGTGGTGTGTGAAATAAATTCTGTGTGTGAAATAAAATCTTCCAGGCAGTCGTCAGTGCACCAGTGCCACTTCTTACATACTGTCTGTGTGACCCCGGCCCCCCAAGAAGTCAGTCATCTGTCATCTTCCTCCTGTGCTCGCTCAGTGGGGTACAAGCTTTGGATCAGTGGGCAGGGCATTCCATCACATTACATGAAATAAAGAAAAAAAATAACCACTTTTTGACCCTGAGCAAGTGACAGACTGACAGTATAAGTACTCCAGAAAATAGTAAAGCAAAAGCCGGGGGCAAAGGAAGTAATAAACATAAAAAAAGTTTATTTAAGAGCCCAGAAAGAAGTGGTCCAAAAAGTTAAGTACACCAACAACAACAAGCACCAGTCTGTTGAAGGGACTGAACTAAATGCTACTACTATCCATGTGCAGGCTAACTCTCATAATACTGAAAACCCAGCAAGGGTTGCTGGACTGTCTATGTCAAAAGGGCTCAGTAGTACAGCCAACAAAGTATTGAAAGACAGTGGCAATAGCAAGCCATGTGAGAAAAAAAGTGCAGAAACAAAGAGTATTCCAATTCCAGTTGTACATAAAGTTAAAGCACTTACAGGTACAACTCGCAGTGGAGTTGCTCGATTTGCAACACATGAATATCGAATAACTCAATCTGTGCCTGCAATTGTTAGCTCTCCTGAGTCTGATGATGATGATGGTGATGACAATGGTCATGGTAAGACTGATGATGATGAGCTTGTGACTTTACCTTTAGTTAGGTCTCATTCTGGTTCTGACAGTAACAATGTGGATAAAAATAATGACAGTAGTAGAGTGTTAAAAGGGAGAAAGAAAAAGTCAAAGGCACAAGCCACACAAAGTGAAACACAGTCTGACAGTAGTGATGATGATGATGGCAACGGTGCTGCAGAGGATTCTATGATTGTCTCACCTGATGAACCTGAATCCTCTGCTATGTCTTCCCAATGTAAACCCAGCCACTTGACACTTAGTCCTTCAGAGATCATTGCTAGACAAAGACAATCCACCTCTACTGTTTGAAATCATTTTTACATAAACCCCAAGGATGCTTGCCAAGCTACATGTGTGCACTGCAACAGACGTGTTAGTATGAGGAAAAAAGGGCATATTGGAACCACAACAATGATGCAACATCTTTCGTGAATTCACCATATCATTTGTATATGATTCAAAAAAAAAAAAACAGTCTAACATTGGTGGCTGGAAATCTAGCAGGGCTCCCGGTGAACAGGAACATTCCGTGGAAACAGTGAAAGACTAGCACCAGGCAAGATCCAAAAGTCCACTTTCACCTCATGGTCACAGTCACGATAATTCTGTAAGGTCCTCTGTTTTACCAGGCATGGCATGTAGTTGTACAACACCCCCAGCGAAATGTAATTTTACCCCTCTCCCCAAAAAGAGGCAGTTGAAGTTAAAAGAAGTTTTTGAACGAAAGTCCAAATATTCATGAAACCATTGGCAATAAATCGTAAAATAGCAGAAATGATTTACTTTATTTTAGCCATACTCTATTGTGGAAGATATGGGTTTCAGAAGGCTTATGGAATACTTGTAGCCACAATATTTAATGACAAGTAGAAAATACTTCTCAGTACCCACTGTGCCCAGGATGTATGACAGCTTAGTAGTTCAAGAGAGGCATGCTCTCTGAGAAGCGAGGACAAGGTAGTTCACTTCACTACTGATATGTGGACCAGCAGCCAAACCATTGCCTATCTTTCTCTTACTGCACAATGGGTCACTTTGTGGGCAACCCATCATCATCCTCATGTACTAGTTTGTCTGCTACCACTTCAGCCAGTACTACTACTACTACTATCTCTCAGAGCTAAAAAAAACCTGTCATTTCAGAAAATGGCATTTCTCCATGTATGCCACTTTCAAGACACACTGGCAGCATAGCACATTCAGCAAGAACTGGAAAGACTACTTACTGCTTGGGTCACTTCACAAGGTTTAAAAGTTGTTTTTTTGTTGCTGACAATGGTTCAAATATTAAAAAAGCACTTCATGATGGCAACTATGTACATATACACTGTTTTTTCCATCGTCTTACCCTAATTGTTTGAAGCTTCCTGGATAATGACTGGCAAGTATCAATGACTATGGGTACAGTGCACAAAGTGTGTGGCCACTTCAACCATTCAGTAAAAGCCCATGACATCCTTGCTGATATCCAGAAGAACAAAGATCTTCCTCATCTCCAGCTTGTTCAGGATGTAGCAACAAGGTGGAATTCAACTTACTTTATGATTGATTGCATCCTTGAACAAAAGGTAGCTATCATTGAGTATATCATGTACAATGATATGGGGACATTGTACTCCATTCTACTCAATGGTCTCTGCTGGAACAGTTGTGTCACATTCTGAAACCATTCATGAGTGCTACAAAAGAGGTCAGTGCAGAAAAGGCATTCCTAGCCAAGTTATTCCACTCATTCTACTTCTCAAAAAAGGTTGGAGAAAATGAGAAGCAACTTAGATATGAACTAATCTCTAGTCAATAACATGCTTACCAGACTTAGCAATGATGAGAAATTATCAACCATGACATGGAGCAAGAAGTACCTCTTAGCAACATTGCTAGATCCACATTTCCAGAACAGACACCTTCCTGATGTGGTTTCTGAGGATATGGAGGAGTTGAGCTACAGGCAACTTTTGATTGATGCAGTAGATGAGGTTTCATTAGGAGGATTGGTAAGCAGTACTACAATGACACCACCTCAGATTCAAAAGACTGCTCCAAAACCCAGTCCAGAAGCAGACAATGAGGTGGATGACATTTGGGGTCAGCTGCAGAACACTGAAATTCCACAAGGAGAGAATGCATGCTCAGTAGTAAGCATGGTAGATGCATATCTGTTTGAGCCCAACATTAGTATTAAGGATGACCCTTTAGCTTACTGGCAAGAGCAAAAACCATGCTGGCCAAAGCTTTGTGCCCTGGCTTGTAAGTATATTGGATGTCCACCCTCCAATGTCTGTTCTGAGCATTTATTTAGCTCTGCTGGGGGTGTTGTGGCTCATAAACAAACAAGATTAACACCAGACAATGTGGAGAAACTAACATTGTTGAAGGTTAACTTGCCAAACTTTGGGCACGTATGTGGTGCTGATCTTGAGGCAGATGACACTGACAGCAGTACCTGTGCTGCAGCTGTGGAGTGACACATCAACTTTCAATTTTGAGACTCACTGGACCACTTAAAAGTAAAGACCTGGGACTTGTCTGCCTTTCAACCACATCGTCATCATCCTGGGGGTGGGTGGGAGGTGCAGCCAGTACATTACATTCACGTCACCACATACTGATAGCAACTAGTCTGTGGCAGACAAGTCCATGATCTCACACACAGTTGCTTTGTCATTCTGTTGAGATCATTTACCTAAATGTGCACAATTAAATAATGACATTGATAAATGCTGCTAGCTCTTTTTTTTTACCCCTGGAAGTAGTACTACTACAAAGTACATTATTTAAACACACTATTACCCCCTTCTAAAAAATCAGACTTAGGAGGAGACAATTTATTTACAAACTGGAGATCTGGTCTGGGACTTTCTTGTCATCACAGTCACGTTCTCATTCTTTTCTAAGCAGTCATTTTTGGTAAATGTGCCTTAACCATACTGATTTCAGTGCTGGTAGACTACTTCTGGTTTTCCCCTGATTATTGTAGGTGGGGGTAGTAGCAGATTGCAGTCTTGAAGTGGTAGCTGACTGACTGGCTCTCTCTGACTGGCTCTTTCTGATTGGCTGCCCTCTGCTCCGGCCTGGTGCAGTTTTGTGTTCCTGGCTTCTTCTTAATCACTTAACTGTCTAAAACACATCTGGTGCCTGCCTGAATTTGTTGAGAAATAGAAATCACTACTGTTAATAATATAACTTATACACAGTATTAGTATTACTTTCTTAAATATCAGAAACAGAAGAGCGATTAGAAAGCATTTTCTACTACTAAACAGTGGTTTAATAGTTTTTCTACAGATATGTTGATTAAAAGCAGTTTAAAATTATTTTTTAACATCAGGTTACCATAAAACAGTAAAGGTCATAAAGGTTCGGATAAGGTTCAGATAAGGATCCAAACCTTTTTGCTTATCAGAACCTTTTAGAACCCCATAACCTTTTGAGGTTCTCCCATCCCCACAGAGAGAAGAGCCTGTGAGTGATAAATAATGCTACGACTTGGGGTGTTACATAAAGCAGCACTCTGAGTTTTATTTTATTTAAATATGAAACATGTAGAAGTTTATTTTAGTACATTCTGATGGGGGAAATTACATTTTCTTTTTCAGAGTGGTATTAATGAATATCGTGAGAATGGAACTGTTTACAGTAATTAACCGGTATTCTGAACTGATGTACTAGCTTGCTTTAGTAAAATGTTTAATGTCTCACTGAAACAGGTGTGGATATATACACAGACACAAGGGTATGCTTTTATGACACAATGCTATGTTTTGGTTTTGCTGGTGTGCTGTTTGTGCACTACTTGATCATTTATGGAGAGTACAGTGGTGTGTATTTTCTACTAAGGTACACCTGACACCTAGAAGGAGTAATTCTCATAACAACCAGAAATGTTGGTGAGTTTCAGTGATGAGTATTGTCTGTGTTGTATAAATATATTTATGTTGGTTCCACCCCTTCAGAGTGCTGGCATTAGTGTGCCTGGTCATCAGGGTGCCAAGTCGGGATTTCACCGACCCCAGTTTTTTGGGGGGGGCTGCACCCCCCCTTTATTTATTTATTTATTTTTTTTGTACTTTTCCTCCATGGTTGGCACACATCCGGCCGCCTTCCTGGCACACCCCAGCTCCCATTGAGGCCCTCACCCCCAGTCATACTCCCATGGCATGTCCCCTGTGGTGGGGTGGCGGTGAGCTCCCCTTACTCACCACCATGTCTGGATCCAGTCTTCTTTGGGGACAACACCCTTGGAGCTGAACACATCCCAGGATGGCCATCAAGTGCAAAGCCGCATTTTCTGCTTTTTCTTTTCCCTCGGGGGGTGGGACATGCAATGACACCAGTGGATGCAACATGCACGCTCCCGTGTGTGCTCCTCCAGGCATCTGCCCCATCCCCACCCACCTTGTCAGCATCGGCATGCCCCCCCCAACCTCCACTAGGGGCCAGGCATTCACCGACTACTGGTGCCTCCACTCCCAGAGAAGAAGAGCAGTCGCTGGGATGCTCATTCCTTCTCCTCCCTGATGACCCCGTGGCCTTCACTTGTTCCCGAAGATGGGTCGCCAGCATGGCGTGAGGTGTGGCATCCAGTGCCTCAACCTCAGTGCCACCGAGCCAGCTGCCCCCCATTAATATTCTAACTCTGATGGGGTCAGACCTCGGGAGAGGCACGAATCCCAAAATCGGCACCCTGATGTGCTGGTGCACTAATGCCGGCACTCTAATGGCCAGAAAGGACTTATGTTTATGCACTACTACACCTGGACTGGTCTCTTATTCCTATGTCCATAGATTGTTTTGAGTGTCTTGAATAGGGACCAGCTACCCCTTGATGAGAGATTATTTTGTGCCTAGGGAGGAGGTAGACATCCTTCATTTTTTTTAACCTGATTTTTTTTACTTGGTATTTTTGCCCCTCTGCTAACCATTCAGCTCCTCCTCCCAGTCCCTCGGGACTTCCAGGCATCTCCCAATCCTCTCCTACCTCCAGTCCCAGGCACCTACCTTCATGAAGCTGTGGCTTCACCCCCAGGTGGGGTCAGGGCGGGGGAGGGACCCCTGAACACTTACATTGTGTCAGGTGGTGCACTTAGCTGCTGGAGGCAGGGGAACCCAGGCAGACTGGGGCCATCATCATTGTGGAGGAGCTGGGGGACACAGTGGTATTTTTCCCCTGGTTTCCTCCCACAGGGAAGTCATGCATACTGACATCAAGGTGCATCTGTGTACATTTGTATGTGCCGCTGGAGTCCATGACATCCCTCCCACTTATCTCCTACTCCATCTGCACTGCCACCTGTGGACTCCAGGTGACAGTATTGCAGCAGAGCTTAGAGGCCTCCCTCCCCAGAGGAGGAGAGCATCCATTGGGATGCTCAGTCCTCCTCCTCCCCCCAGCTGGCCCTTGAAGACCTAAACTCGTTCCTGAACTCAGGTCGCAGGCCTCGTGAGTGGTAGTCCTACTGCTGCACCAACGGGCTGTCCCTAACCTAATTCTTTTAACAAGTGTGGAACTCAGATGAGATGTGATGTAGGTGTGAATGATACACATCAAAGACAAAGAGGACAACAACATTGGCTCATTCTGCGGTGACATGACAATCTTTGAAGTTTCATCTTAAATTCTGTGCTTTAGGATCCTTCCCCCCAAATAAGGTGTGCTGAAACTGACATCAGTTGGAGAATATTTGTGCAAGTGTGTTTTCACTGTGTGTGGTCTTAATACTGTATTGTGTAAGCAATAAAACCCAACAAGATGGGCAGTATTGGGATATACCAGACTGTCCAGTGCCATAATGAGTCCCAACACCACAGGCAGAGGGCCTTATAAAACCTGGAAGGTCCAGAATATTGCAATACCATCCACCCTGGAGGGTATTATTGCCTTTAGAAAATGGGCTACACATGACTTTCCTATGCACTGTATGTAAAAATAAGAAAAAACATATAAACAAGCATTTGTCAATGCCAGATGTTTGCTTGCTGGCATTGGCATTGGTAGTGCAGGAGTTAGAGAGACACATAATATGAATGGCAGTGAAGTATTGAACTAACGCCAACCCACACCCCCACATTGCACTGACAGACATTGGGGGTGTGCCTTTGTGTCATCGGCCATAACCCTCATGCCATTCCACCTCACTTCACCCTGCAGACACCGACAAGTGTTGCGATGTGCCTTGGGGTCTTCAGCCCTTAAGCTCACCCCATTCCATAAGAAAGTAAGCTGAGATGGTTGCAGTATAGAAGAATGGGTGAACATTAGGGCGGAAGACACCAAGGCACACCTCGATGCCTGTCACTGGCTGCAGGGTGGGCGTGGAGGTGGAAAGGCATGAGCATTATGGCCAACGACCCCAAGTCACACCCCCAACGCCTGTCAGTGTCTACAGGGTGGGACATTACAGTTGGAAACACTAATGCCCTGGGCGTTTGTTGGTATTTTCACTCCAGATTTCAACATGGGCTTTTTGGGGCCCTACAATGAACAGTGGTACTATCATTTCATTACTCAGTCCGAAGGTGATTTCACAAAGCAACTACGCCATTCTGTGCCACAGGTGGGAAAAATTTCAGGCTGGATGTGAAAAATGACAGCTATACTATTCATGAGGAGTTCTGAAAAAATGGCAATGTTCAAAATCTGGAGTGAAAATATAAAAAAAATTGGCGAAGTTACGCGCGTGCTTAGAAACTGTGCAATGCACACCTGTAATGCAAACATTTTTGGGAATTTTTTCACTCAATTTTCAACATTGACATTTTGGGATCTCCCCTCATGAACAGTGGCACTGTGATTTTGTTAATCTGTCCCAAAAGTTGATTTTGCACAGCGACTGTGCCATTCTGTGCCACAGGTGTGACAACACATTTCGGGCAGGATATGAAAAATTACAGCTGTACTGTTCTTAAGGAGGTGTGAAAAAATGTCAATATTGAAAATCTGGAGTGAAAATATTAAAAATTGATGAAGTTACGAGCATGCGTAGAAACTGCACAACGCATGCTCGTATTGTAGTAATTTCTTGGAATTTTTTCACCAGATTTGCAACATGGGTTTTTTGGGTCTCCACCTCATGAACAGTGGCACTGTCATTTCATTAATCAAGCCTGAAAGGTGACCACAGAAATCATCTTCAGGACGGAGTAACGTAATGACAGTGGCATGTTCACAAGGTGGGGTCCCAAGAATCCTATGTTGAAAATGTGGGGCCACAATTCCTAAAAATGGCTGAGATTTCAACCTAAGTTGAAACCTCCCATTGACTTCCAATATACAGCTCTTACCCGATTCCTCAGTTCGCAATTCAGCTTTGAAGAGTACAGATGTGTCCTGGTCCAGAAGATCGCTGCTCCCGACCTCAGAGGGTAATTATGGGTGGGGAGGTTGCGGGAGGTGGGTGCTCAGTAGAAGGGGAGGGGTACTGGGGAGATGGCAGTGGACCATTTTCTTTTTACAGGTAAAAAAAAATGCTGAGAACACAGGTTTTCTTTCTTTACAGGTTTAAAAAAAAACATTTCAGCACACTGGGGTGGGCTCCCAGTGTGCCTGTGGCAGAACTGGATTCTGCCAGGCTTTGTACCACGGTGGAGGGATGTCTATCCTATCATCTTTTTCTTCCTATTATAAATCTGTTGTACAACAGTGTTTCTTTACTCTATCCTTTGCCTTTTTCTAGCC
This sequence comes from Neoceratodus forsteri, assembly GCA_016271365.2. Taxonomy (NCBI): domain Eukaryota; kingdom Metazoa; phylum Chordata; order Ceratodontiformes; family Ceratodontidae; genus Neoceratodus; species Neoceratodus forsteri. The sequence continues at coordinate 1,705,268,309 of CM057455.1, forward strand.
CTGATGTAGGTTGGCCATCTATGTCAGTCTTTTTCTTTCTCTCTATATCTTTTTCCCTACTACCTTATTTTTTCTATTCAATTTATCCGTCCCTCACCACCATTCCCATGTAGCACCAGGTCCAAGTCCAGCATGCCAACTGGCGACAACATTATTAAGGTGCATGTAGGGCATAAAATGCCTATGAATGAATAAAAGGGCAGTTAGAACGGTTTAAAATGCAATTATGGTTTAAATAAAGTGCATATGTGCATTTAAAATGTTCTTGGATTAAATAAATAAAATTCATGTAGTGCATTAAGTGCATGGAATTAAGAAGTGTTATAGTGCTGAGATGAATAAATTGAAATACACAAATAAATGAGTAAGGGGATATTACCTTAAGCACTTGTAAGTAAGTAAGTAAAATTTATTTATTTAAAGCACCCTTCCCAAGCTGAGGGCGCTTTTACAATAATTCAAACACTTTAAATATAATTCATATAAAAACAGTAAATATAATGAATAAACATAAATAACACTTAGTTATCAAGTTCCAGAGAATGCTTAGTTAAAAAGGAATGTTTTTAACTGTTTTTTAACACTTTCTACAGTCAGGCAATCTCATATCAGACGAGGTAGAGAATTCCACAGGGTAGGTGCCATATAGGAAATGATCTTCCTTCAGATGTCTTTAAGTATACCCTGGGTATCTCTAGCAATCCCTCGTCAGAGGATCGGAGTGAACGGGTGGGGCAGTAAGACACCAGGAGTTCTTTCAGGCTGTGAAGTCCCAAATCATGTAGGGCCTTATTGGTCAGCAACGCAACTGTGAAGGTGATCTGCCACTGTGTAGGGAGCCAGTGCAGTTCACGCAGCACAGGTGTTATGTATATGGCTAGATCTAGAAACTCCCATCAACAACCTAGCTGTCACGTTCTGCAGAAGCTGCAAGTGGCGGATATCCACCCCCGGCAGCCGTAGATAGAGAGCATTGCAGTAATCAAAATGACTTGTTACAAAGGCGTGGACTAGGGTAGGAAGATCTTCAGCCGGAACCAGGTGTTTCACCCGGGCTATGTTCCTTAGACAGCTGACACCTGCGCCCTCAGGATCAGGCCTTCATCAAATACCACGCCCAGGTTACGTACCTGGCCAGAGGCCATAAGCGGGGCCCCCCAAGAAATAAACCTGAGGGCTTCCCAGCCCAAACCCCTGTTGTCCTCATGCCAGGGTCCACCACCAATACCTCAGTTTTTCTGAATTCAACCAAAGCCAACTAGTACTCATCCACTCCTGTATCTCCAGTAGGCAGTTATTAAACACTGTGATGGAATCAGACTCCCGTTCAGGTGCAAAGACAGGTAGAGCTGGGAATTGTCAGCATAACAATGGAAACTCAGCCCATACCATCTTATAATGTCCTCCAATGGAAGCATATACCCCACAAATAACATGGGGAACAGCACCAAGTCCTGTGGGACCCACAAGGCAGCCAGTGAGGGGCCGAGGAATAAATCCCTGACACCACTCTCTGAGATCTGCCCTCAAGGAAAGATCAAAATCAACTGTGGACTGCTCCCCTCAGTCCACAGAAAAACCACAGGCGGTCGAGCAGCACCCCATGATCCATAGTGTCAAACGCTGCTGAGAGATCCAGGAGAACCAAGATGGAATGGGATCTCCGATGTCTCGCAATCAGGAGATCATTTAGAACCCAAGCAAGAGCCATCTCCATGCTATGCCTTTTCCTGAAGCTGGACTTGAGAGGGTCATAGATATTGTGGCTGGTCAAATCATCCTCCAGCTGCAGAGTGACCACCTTCTCATCACTTGCCCTACAAAGGGTAGGTTATAGATCGGTCTGTAATTTCCTGGGCAGTCAGGATCAAGAGAGTTTTTTAAAAGGGGCATACTATCGCTTTCCTTTAAGGGATCCAGAAAGATCCCTCTCTCTAATGAAACTGCCACTATCCCAGCCAGGACAGGGCTGATGACATCTACACACCCCACTAACAGGTGAGTAGGGTCGATTCAACTACAGTAGGTAGGTTGCAAAGTCTGGATGATCCTCACTATATCCATGACTGCCGGTTGGCTAAAGGTGAACCAAGTCAACTGGGAATTAGTACCACCCAATTGATCAATGCAAGGCTCAATGGAAGGGCACTGGCAGATCTCATCCCTGATGGTGGATACCTTGTCAGTGAAGAATTTTGCAAACTCCTCACATTGTATTTGTGACAGCGCTCGACCGGCCTGTAAACAGGCTGGATTGCACAGTCTGTCCACAGTCCAGAAGAGCTGGGCTGGTCTATTCCTCACTGTAGCAATTTCCCTGGACAGGAACTCTGCCTTCTTATGAGAAATTGCTGATTGGTAGATCTAATAATGTTCTAACAATCCAAGCTTATCCACCTCCAGGTGAGTTTTCTGCCAGCGTTTTTCCAATCTTCATCCCCGCCTCTTCAGCTCATGGATCTCCCTGTCAAACCAGGGAGCCCCCAGGTGAAGAGTGCAGGGATGAACACGAATTGAAGCAATGACATACAGGGCCTCTACCACAGCCCTATTATAGAGTCAGTACTATCCACTGGAAATCCCGAGAAGTCCAGCTCCGTCATTAGGCCTTCTGAGGTAACACCTCTTAAAGGATGGAACTGTAATAACTCCTTAGGGGCAGGTTCTATTTCAGGGGCTGTAAGTCTGAACCTCAGGGCGTGATGGTCAGACCAACCAGTTGGCTCCACCTCCACATTGGAGATCTCCATCCCCAGATGGAACACCAAGTCTGATGTGTGCCCCCCTTCATGGGTTGCAGAGGTAATAACCCGTGACAGGCCCAATGAATCCATCAATTGGAAGAGGTTTTGACCAAATGGCGAGAGTTCATCATTGACCCAGGCATTGAAGTCCCCCAGAATTAACCATCTGTTAGACTCCAATACCATTTCAGTGATGAAGTCCACAACCTCCTTCAGGAACTCTCTCCCATCACCTGGTGGATGGTAAATGAGAAGGGTCCTGTAGCTTGCACCTGCACCCACTATACACTCAAAGGAATTGGTGTCTCCAACTGGCACCTCCCTGAGATACATATCCTGTCTAAAACAGACTGCAACCCCTCCACCCCTCCGATCCACTCTCTGGCGGTGAATCACCAAGAACCCAGCCGGAACTGCAGATTCCAAAACAGGACTCGCATTTCCATCCAGCCAGGTCTCAGTGATGCAAGCCATGTTGACAGAGGAAACAAGATCCACAATCACTGCGGTCTTGTTCCTGATGGACCTGGCATTGCTTAACACAACCTGAGAGGGAATGGAGTCCAAGGATGGTCTCACTTCCTGCCTGACAAAATCAGAGTCAGAGCCCTTGGGTATGGGGACTAAGCAAGGAGAGCCTCGCTCCTGTACCCATCTCGCCCCAGGTCGTCTCCTGGCTTTTACTGTCCCTATCCGCTCACCTCTCCCACCCCCAAGAGTTCCAGGATCCCCGCTCCTACTACTTCTTGCCTCGAGATGCTGAAGATTTGACATCTAAAATACTTAGATGCACTTATTACAAACATTATAGTGTTGCAGCTATTCAGTGTGACAGTACTTATAAGAAAGACTTACCAGAAGCCTAAAGATCCCACAGCAGAAGCAGAAAATAATGAGCTTCTGAACACTGCTGCTCTGCTGTACAATAAAACAAATTAAAGGACAGGAATGTTCCTATTTTATACAGTACTGTATAAACTTGGGTTAGCCCCCAGTATAAAATAAAAAGGCTAAAACTGATAAAATAATGACTGAACCAGGAAGTCCCCTGAAACAACATGTTCAGACATGAAATGCATGTTCAGACATGTAGATAGGAAGATAGCGGCCCCTAGTGGCCTATACCTATAATGAATTGTTGCAGAACCTTGCTGACCAGTGGGAGGAGTTTACTTACATAATGGACCCTTATGTTTAATATGGTAATGACACTGACTAGAGAAATGGTTATTTGTATTAGTTTGTATTGTTGGAAAGCTCTCTATAATCCAGGCTTAGAAACAACTATTTCTTTTTGTATAGGTCTAGTTGTGAGCCTCTAGAAAGACAAACTGTTTAATTGCATTTTGTGGGCAGGCCTAAAATTAAGTGGCAGGGCTATATAAACCCCCAAATCCATGCATAGGCAGATGAGCTGCAAAGCTGGTCTCACTTGTCTGAAGTAAGACAAGAGGAAGGACCTGTACCTGGATAGGTACTGGTAGCAACACAGCAGGAAAGCTGAATTGGCTGTTTGAACTGTCTTTGAAATATGAAGGAAGGTGAATCTACTTAAAGGAAATTGCATTGTGCTACTATTTTTCTTTATTTGTTTTGTAAATATTATTACGTTGATTTATTATTTTTATACTTTTGTATAAAATAAAGCCACACCAAGGTGTGTTGTACCTGATATACTGTGTCCAGTATTATCCTTACCCACAGTCCCCATTACATTACCACAATAGTAGTGGTGGGGGGGCATGCTGACATGGGATTGGGAACCCCGATGTCGGCAGATTACAGAAGGGTTTTGGGGGTGCAACCAACACCAGGAGTGGGCATCCCAGTGTCAGAAACATTTTGGCACACTGGGTGGGCTCCCAGTGTGCCACATTAATGGAGGGAGGGGGGTACATGCTGACACGGGATTGTGCACCCTGATGTCAGCTTTCCTTTGAGTGTGTGGCAGGTGGCAGGAGTCACAGCTCATTACTTGTTTCACCAGGAAGGCACACAGAACAAACAAGTTGTTGGCGGAGCAATGGCCAGGGACAGGTGCTGGGTGGCAGGAGCCGACAAGGTTGCGAGGAGCGCCACTGCAGTGACAAAACTGTTTGTGATTGCTCTGCAGAGTCATTCAACTCCTTGGCTCTCTTTGAAGCTGCTGTCATCGGCAGCTTCCCCCTTGATTGGTGGTTGAGGGACATGCCCACTAAAGTGCCTTCTGCATTGGCCATAATACTGACGCACCTCTGAAATGTGGTACTGTTGCAAGATGTTTCTTGCACATGCACTGTGCGCATGTGCACAAGCAAACATAACAATGACTAGAAATCAATTGAAAGCAATTTTTTTGGTAACATAGTCCCTCTACTGGTATACTTGCTGGTAGCGAGCACTGCAGTATTTAACTGTAGTTTTGTTTACTGAGCAGTGTTTCCCTTTCCTTCACTACTATGTCCTGTCCCATGCAGAGTTGCAGGTTCTGTTTATTTATTTTTATTTATTAAAAGACTCAGAATTACAACCTTTGAGTCAAGGACTCCTTTGCAAAGGCTCCATGTCAAAAATGAAATAACATAACAGGGTACAAGAAAGACAAGAGCAGAGCAATATTACAATGTTGAAAAAAGGTCAAGTAACAAATTCAAGGGCAGAGAGATCCAGCCCCGAGTCAGACAGCAAGTGGTAAACAACAATAGTTACAGTATCAAAAGACAGTGGTCAATAAACAACAGTCTAGTTACAATTTCTGCAGGGTCTAGCAGTAGGGGCAGATCCCAGGTCAAAGCGAAAGTGGGGGAAAGTGGTGGATGACTTACCTCTGCACTGCAGAGAGGGACTAGGCGCAGTCACAGCAGGAGTGGGAGAGAATTTGTGAGCACAGTCAGGATTTAAATGGCTCAGACGCTGCTCCAGAGAGACAGCAGGAGGTAGTTCATTCAACCAGAGGTGGGCCCTGTGGAAAAAGCAGTTGGCCCAGAGAAGTCCTGCAACAGGGTACTAAGAGAGGGACAGACAGAGAGCTTTGAGTTGTCTGGGGTTGGGTGGAGTGCTGCACAAGATGGCAAAGTCCCAGGGGCAGGAGCAGAATGAGAGCTTTCTGGCAAGGAGACAGGTCTGGTATCTGAGCTGTCCATCAAAGAGCTTGAAGCAGTTGGTGGTAGAGCGCACAGGTATTGGTCCACTGGTCACATCCTGGGACAAGTCTGCAGGCTTTATTTAGGGAGACCTTAATACGGCATAGGGCAGTAGGGTCAGTGAAGCCGTGATGACAATCCCATAGTGAGAGCACCAAAGATGTCACAGGAAGGGTTAGGGGCGTTTGCAGGCAACCCCTATGCCTATACAAAAGCCCTATTCTAGCATTGACAGCAGAGCAGAGGAGATTGATGTGTTTGTGGAAAGTGAGAGAGGAGTCAATGGTGATGCCTTGGTATTTAAAGGTGGGTACCAGGTCAAGTGGGGAGCCCTTGGAGTTGAGAATGGTGAGGGGAACATTTTTATGCTTATTTTGTCTGTGGTTGAAGAGCATGGCCTTGGCTTTTTTGTAGTTCATGACAAAGCGGTGCTCCAAGAACCAGGCTTCGGCCTCAGTGAAGGAGCTCTGCAGGGAGGCTTGAAGAGAAAGGGGGTCAGGGTGACTGTCAAATATGACTGCATCATCGGCATAGGAGAAGCAGCCGACCCAAGCAGGCCTTGGGGAGGGTGTTCAAGAACATGCTAAACAGGAGAGGGCCGAATATAGAGCCTTGAGGGACCCCAGAGCAAACCGGTTTACTGGGCGAGAGTGTGGTGTTTAACTTGACCCTCTGGGTTCTATCACTCAGATAGTTTTTAAACCAGGCGGTGGCTTCCAGAGATAGCCCCAAGAGGGGTAGGGATTGTAAGAGAAGTGTGTGGCTGACAGAGTTGAAAGTCTTGGTTAAATCAATATAGGTAGAGCCAACCAAGTGTCCTTGGTCAAGGGCTTTGTTGATGAAGGTGGTGTATTCAAGAAGGGTAGTACAGTGGAATCTGCTTAAATGCACACCCATTTTGCAGCAAGAAAATGTGCATTTAAGTGGAATGTGTATTTATCAGAACTTGTATAGTTACAATGCAACATAAAGAAAATTACTTAGACCTGACACTGTAATGGCATTCCACATTTATTTATCTTAGCAATATATTTAAAATGTTAAAAATGTTACAATTTATTGCTGTACAGCATTGGAAAATAAATCAATAAAGCACAATGCTATAAAAAAAATCAAAGCTGATCATCTGCCCTCATTATCTGTCTTGCTTGTGGACCCGAAAAAGGAAATTATCTTAGTCTGTTTGCAATTTTTCAGTGCCAGCTGAGTGATAAAGGGTGTTAAATATTGCTTCACAACTGCTTAGAATCACCTGTGCACTTAAAAGGTGCTAACTACCTAGGGAGAGCTGTTTTGGTGAACTGTAAAACTGTGCATTTAGCCAAAATGTGCACTCATCCAGTGTGCACTTAACAGATTTCTTTTGTACTATGCGAATAGTAAAAAAATTGGGAAACTAGAAAAGTGTGCACTTATCAGGAATGTGCACTTAAGTGAATCCACTGTAGTAGTAGTACTGTGTCCCTCCTGAAGCCATGTTGTTCAGGACAGATCAGGTCATATGTGGTGAGATAGTCAGTGAGTTGGTCCAACATTTTTTTTCTAAAGCCTTGGAGATGGGGGATTGAGAAGGGGCAGTAGTTGCCAGGGTAGGTACAGTCCCCACCTTTAAGGACTGGGGAGATGACAGCTGATTTCCAACATGTTGGGAATTGTCCAAGGCAGAGAGACTGGTTGAAGATGTCCATGAGGGGGGTGATTATGGCATCTAGGTGAGCAGGACAAGTTTGAGGTCCAGTGAGTCACTATTAAAGTGCGATTTGCCCAGGGCTTTGGTAAGGTAAGGTCTTGCCTCATGTGGAGAGAGTGTACGAATCCTGAAGGTGGGGGTGGTTGTAGGATGGGGGGGTTTGGGGGGCAGCTCAGGGGCCGGGTTGAAAAAATTGTGGGGGAAGGACACCGCTGAAGTCAGAAAAGGCAAAGTTAAGGATATTCACCATTAGAAAGGGGTCTTGGGATAGGGAGCCATTTATCAGCAGTTGGTTTGGGGGGAGGGAGATGTTTTTTCCACTAAGTTCTTTAATGTTATTCCAGAACTTACGCCCCGAGCCCCAAGTGGAGGAGAGTGACTCCTGGTAGTGGGTGGCTTTGACTTTCCAAATTTCCCAGGTGCAGTCAAGTAGGGTGTGGAAGAGTCAAGGGGTCTCATAATGTTTAACCGGTTGCTTGGAGACTGGGGCATAGCGGTCGCAGGCCGAGTTACATGTAGAGATAAAGTGGTCAAGGGCGAGGCCTATGGTGAGTGCAGAGTTGATGGTGGACCAGTCACAACACAGCAGGTACTGCTTAAGCTGTTTATTGATGTTGTGAACAGCTTAAGCTGTTTATTGATGATGATGTGAAACAAAGTCACACAATGGGGCAGGGTGCAGCTGGCAGACGGAGTGCAATCGGGTGAAGGAACATTTCAGCAAGGTAATGCTGCAGTTTAAAAGGTGATGTTGCTGTTTCTTTTCTGTGTTTGGGACAAGTGTGGGTGCATCTAAGGTAAGCCAGGTTGCCTCATGGTGTGTGCTAGCACTACTAATGAGCAAGTTATTTAAAGTAAAAAAGAGTTTTTTTTTATGGGGAAAATATTGTTAAAGGGTGTCACTGTGTGGCACATTAATGTTGAGCTTGCCCTTCTTTAGTGTGTGTGTGTGGGAACTGCTTTTGGTAAAGTATGGGGGGTTGTTGCTTGCTAAGTGAGTGGACTAAATGGTGGCCATGGGTACAAGGATATGGTTAGGTAAGTGGGCACTGCCAGCTGGGGCTTGTTTTTCAATGGCATTGTTGAAAAATAAATGCATGTTTGAACAGGACTCTCAGCCAATCAGCATACAGTAGTTTTTTCAAGCCAGTTTTCTAAACTGTAATATTTGATACACATTTTATAAACCACACAGTTTATTCTTTTATTTTAACTGAGTGATTTTGTTTCTAATTTCTATGCAGAAAAATGGTGAAGAAAATTACTAAAGAGATGAGCCTTCAAATTAGGAGGAATGCATGCTAAAGGGAAAAGTGTGAAGAGAGCGCATGTATTTCTCCTGCATAATAATATCAACATCATGGGCAGTGGCCTCAGTGTTCACTTACAAAGAAAAGGAGCTGCTCAGCACTGTGTGTCTCCCACTGTTTGTACAAGGTAAAGTATGTTACAGTAACAGCAATGGCAGTGTCATGCTATTAGAGTACAGTGAGAGCCAATATAAGCGCCACTGTATTCTATATAACTGTGTGTCTCCCACTGTTTGTACAAGGTAAAGTACGTTACAGTAACAGCAATGGTAGTGTCATACTATTAGAGTACAGTAAGAGCCAATATAAGCTCCACTGTATTCTATATAACTGTACAAGGTAAAGTATGTTACAGTAACAGCAATGAAAGTGTGATACTATTAGAGTACAGTAAGAGCCAATATAAGCTCCACTGTATTCTATATAACTGTACAAGGTAAAGTATGTTACAGTAACAGCAATGGCAGTGTCATACTATTAGAGTACAGTAAGAGCCAATATAAGCGCCACTGTATTCTATATAACTGTGTGTCTCCCACTGTTTGTACAAGGTAAAGTATGTTACAGTAACAGCAATGGTAGTGTCATACTATTAGAGTACAGTAAGAGCCAATATAAGCGCCACTGTATTCTATATAACTGTGTGTCTCCCACTGTTTGTACAAGGTAAAGTATGTTACAGTAACAGCAATGGTAGTGTCATACTATTAGAGTACAGTAAGAGCCAATATAAGCGCCACTGTATTCTATATAACTGTGTATCTCCCACTGTTTGTACAAGGTAAAGTATGTTACAGTAACAGCAATGGTAGTGTCATACTATTAGAGTACAGTAAGAGCCAATATAAGCACCACTGTATTCTATATAACTGTGTGTCTCCCACTGTTTGTACAAGGTAAAGTATGTTACAGTAACAGCAATGGTAGTGTCATACTATTAGAGTACAGTAAGAGCCAATATAAGCGCCACTGTATTCTATATAACTGTGTGTCTCCCACTGTTTGTACAAGGTAAAGTATGTTACAGTAACAGCAATGAAAGTGTGATACTATTAGAGTACAGTAAGAGCCAATATAAGCTCCACTGTATTCTATATAACTGTACAAGGTAAAGTATGTTACATTAACAGCAATGGCAGTGTCATACTATTAGAGTACAGTAAGAGCCAATATAAGCGCCACTGTATTCTATATAACTGTGTGTCTCCCACTGTTTGTACAAGGTAAAGTATGTTACAGTAACAGCAATGGTAGTGTCATACTATTAGAGTACAGTGACAGCCAATATAAGCGCCACTGTATTCTATATAACTGTGTGTCTCCCACTGTTTGTACAAGGTAAAGTATGTTACAGTAACAGCAATGGTAGTGTCATACTATTAGAGTACAGTGAGAGCCAATATGCTTCACTGTATTCTATATAACTGTGTGTCTCCCACTGTTTGTACAAGGTAAAGTATGTTACAGTAACAGCAATGGTAGTGTCATACTATTAGAGTACAGTGAGAGCCAATATAAGCGCCACTGTATTCTATATAACTGTGTGTCTCCCACTGTTTGTACAAGGTAAAGTATGTTACAGTAACAGCAATGGTAGTGTCATACTATTAGAGTACAGTGAGAGCCAATATAAGCGCCACTGTATTCTATATAACTGTGTGTCTCCCACTGTTTGTACAAGGTAAAGTATGTTACAGTAACAGCAATGGTAGTGTCATACTATTAGAGTACAGTGAGAGCCAATATAAGCGCCACTGTATTCTATATAACTGTGTGTCTCCCACTGTTTGTACAAGGTAAAGTATGTTACAGTAACAGCAATGGTAGTGTCATACTATTAGAGTACAGTAAGAGCCAATATAAGCACCACTGTATTCTATATAACTGTGTGTCTCTGTAGTGATAGTATAATATGTTGATTATTGTGACTCCATTTTGTATTATGTGACTCCATTTTGTATTGTGTGACTCCATTTTACATGCTGCTTCATTTAATTGGTGTTTTGCTCTTTAGATAGCCTCATTATTATGTTTTGCTTCAGACAGTGTATTTTGCTGACTTGAAGGTCGCATATTATCAGGCAACCTGTTTTGTAGTTTTGTTTAAACTTCTGCTTAGCTCATAGTGTTCTAGGCACCCGGCCAGTGTTTGGAGCACAGTGACCTAGCAGGTGGGAATTCTGAGCAGTCCTTATCGTGGTGAATTTGAACATCCTGGAAGCCCGCCAGCTTCTAGAATGTGGGAAAATAACACAATGAAGGCTGCACGGTTATTTTTAGCATAGAATAAGATATAAATGAAGCTTCTCAATGCCTGGTTAGAAGCCTTCCTGAAGGGTGGACGATCGCTGTGGGGCCAGTTCCCGTCTCGAGAGATTTCAGCCAGGCTGGACAAGGGGGTCCAGCCATTGGAAGAGGGCTTGATGATGCTTTATTGAATCGGTGATGTATCATGTTTTGCTTAATTGAAGTATATATTAATGCTGATAGTAATATTGCTAATGAATGAATGCTAAAGTGTAATCATTAATGCTGATAGTGATATTGCTGCTAAATGAAGTGTAATTATCTTTTGCTTGCAATAAATTGTGCTGATGTGTGAATGCCAAGTGTAATTATTCCTTTGTGACTCTTGATTAGGCAAGACAATTTTGGCGTAGTCGGCAGGATTCGAAAAAAATGTCTATTTTTAGGAAAAGGATGAGTTCTTTTTTATGTCAACCAGCTAAGGGCAACCACCTTTGTACTTTGTAATTTGTGCTTGCTGCAAGTATATACTGTTAGAGCCAATGATGGCTTTCACGGTTCAGGCTGCTTTAGAGAAAAGCAGCAGCTGGTTAATAAAGTTAGATAAGCAACATCTAGAAAAAGAAAATAAACTACTGTGGATGTCACGCACAGTAGGTGATTACAGACGGGATGATTTGAAAATCCTCCCCCATGTTGCCTATCTGTGTAGTTTCAAGTTTTTCTGTATACATTTGATCCTAAACCCAAGTACTGGGGACTCCTACCAGATGGATCTCAACCTAGTACTGTTAGAGATTTTGTTTGTTTTGTTTTAAACTGCAAACCAGAGCTCTGAAAAAGACTTGGTTTGGCAGGTTACTAAAATGGCCAAAAAAGAAACCTTTCAAAGGGTTAAAACCTTTGAACGAGTTAATAGCTGCAGCGCTTGAAATTATCACGAAGGTCCTGCAGTCAGTTTTCTTACTTAGACTAGTGTATCGGAAAAGAAGAAGAAAAATACCTTGGCACCGGGTAAGTCTGAATTTTTTTTTTTATTCAAAGTTGTTTTATATCTGTGTTCTGTAATTATGTTCTGTTGTCAAGGTTGCGAGATAGGATTGACTGCCTTCAGTGCACAACAGGTTACAAAAAAAAAAAAAAAGAAGAAGAAGCTTCTTTGCCTCATAGCTGACTGTTTTAATTGGCTTTATTTGTAATGGAACATTTGTGCTGCCTAGATAGGGTCAGTGAAGAACTTTTGTTTGCTTGGAGCAGGTAGTGTTGTTGGTGAAGAGTTATGACGCATATAGATTGCAATGCAGAAAGAGTTGTAGTTTGCAAGCAACGTGCCAAGCCACTGCTAGGTGAAAATGTAATGTGTTAACAGCTATAAATAGTTTTATCATACTCTAGTTAAAACCAGAAACTTTTTGCAAAATGGCAGAGTGCCATATTTTAGTTATGTGCCAAAAGGTTGTAATCATGTTATACGAGATGTGTTCACTTACAGATGATGTGTTTAAACAGTGTTTTGTTCTGGAAAGATTTGGCATGGCAATATGTATAAATGTGTTGGTTTGAAAATTATCAGTGTTACAAGACAGGCAGGAGGTAGCACATATATCTAAACCACGTACAGTTTTCTAATGGAACTATGGGCATTACTCAGCAAATTGGTGAAACAATGTCAGTCTTATTTTGTGTTAAGTATTTCTTTTGTGTATGTGTATGTGTGTGTACTGTCTTGGCCAGCAGTATTTAAAGATATTTTTATTATTGGTGGTGTTCAAGGACACTACAGGAATGGCTGGGTTTGGATGACCTTTGCATGCACACTGTGACCTTTGCACGTTATTTGACCTTCTTGTGTTTCAACATTTTATGTTACTACCAGTTCAAACTTGATGTGTATTCCATGCCTAAAGCACAACTTTTCACACAAAATGTATGTTTTCATGAAAGCACACCAAGAGTGAACCATGTAATTTGACTTTTATTGCAAACTAGTATTCTAAGTGAAGAGGAACAAACTTTTACAATTTTGAAAAAGGACTATTACAGCTGTTTTTGAGAGTTTACCATCTACAGAGATACGTATGACGGTATTACCATCAATCTGACATTTTGTCATGCTTAGGATAAGGAACCCAGGGACGCTGGCTTCTTTCATCCTATGGAAATAATCTTGTTTTATTTTTAAACTGATGTGTGTTTGTTTTGTTGTTTGTCTGTGTTTCACAGCAACCTTTTTATTGCTACAGTACTGAGCTGTCTCTTGCACCTCGAGCTGTGTCTTCCACTAGTAGGATCTTAGGAGGAGGGTAAGCTACCCTTCCTCCCTTCCAGTGTAATACCCACAAAGGTTGCAAGGTACATGTCATATTTATACTGATTCATGGTCTGTAGCCAATGGTTTAACAACCTGGCTGCCCACTTGGGCTAAGGATGAGTGGAAAATTTATTTGAAAGAAATATGGGGAAAAGAACTGTGGCAGGAAATATGGACTATGGTGCAAAATACTCAGACCACTGTATTTCATGTTGATGCTCATTGTGCTTCAGATACACTAGAACGATAGTATAATTCTATTGCAGATGAAAAGCTAAGATTCTTTCAGTGGATATTGAAGAAACTCAAAGTCAGCAGTTATCAGGGCTGGCAAATGGGCACATCAAAATGTGGACATTTGGGAGAGAAAGCCACTTATAGGTGGGCATATAGTAGGGTGTACTTAACATTGGATTTGGTTAAAACTGTTATTGCTCAGTGTCCTATATGCCAACATATGGGCAACAAAGACCAATCCTCATATTGTGAAAGGACAATTGGGGAGCCTACGAATGGAAAGAGAATTTGCATGAAGCATTACAAATTCCACCGAGACATTTTGGTTGGATAGCACCTAAATCAGAACTAGCCCTCAAGGAATACAAATTTTGGGAGGGGTGATTGATTGTGATTACCAAGGAGAAGTGAAAGTAATTTTGTTGAATAGTAGAGAACAAAATCTGTTGATTTAACAGGTACAGAGTGGCTCAATTGTTAATTATTCCAGTCAACAAAGTGACCCTATAAGGACAAGCCCCCTCACTCTAACAGCAAGGGGTGTTAAAGGTTTTAGATCTACAGGAGGTTTTATAATGGTGCCAAAATATGGGTTACAAACCCAAATGGCCCTCCTGGAACCAGCTGAGGTGATAGCCACTGGACGAGACAACACTGTGCTAGCCATCAGATCAGGGATAGAAAAATGGGAATACGTGCCTGCACATAAATGTTATCTTCGAGAATAATGAAATTTGTGTCTTTCTAGGTCCAGCAATGGATTTTTAAAAGGAATGCTGGTGTGTCTTATGGTCCATTTGGCAGAGCTAGTTACCCCTGGAGGAAGGATTCAAAGGGTTAACTGTAATGAAAGGACCCTGGAGTTGGAAAAATGATACCAAAGATAGAACCCAGGGGAACTTTAGCTGCCCATCCGGACAGAAGTGTGGTACTGAACGTGACATTTCACCAGGGTCAATCTCTGGATGACAACTGGTGGCTCAGGACAATATGCCTCACGAAACAGATGAAATCTCTTTGCAGAATAAGACTGTTATTAAATGCTGCAACTTACTGAATAGTTGCATGGTGACTGTACAACATAGACTTGATTGCTGCATGAATCAAACAGACATTTTCAATGCAAGTATTACTTTGATTGACATAGACACGTTATTCTGCATGAATGCTACTGCAATAACTAATAGAACTACTTGGGCAGATCACATTACAGTGTTGAAAAATCATCCTGTAATTAGCAATGATAGTATAGTTAAGGTTCCATCCACATGTACATCAGTAGCGCAGCGTATCAGAAAAATGTAATCCATTTTAACATAACGCTTATGTTTAGTAGAAAATGCAAATATAAAGAGCTTGGTATGATACGCTATTAGGTGGAGCAGGGCAGGCATGGGAATTTTAAATAGTGTGGATATAGAAACACTGACTAACAGGCTTCAGGCAGTAGGAATTGATGTATTTAGCTTAATTAACTTACAAGCTCAATGGATGCCAACTGTTTTTATCCCAAAGATTAACTTTGAATTATGATTTTGAGTTCTTGCAGTTATTTAATGCTTCACAGGTATGGGAATGGGAGTAGCAGAAAATATTTCAGATTTATTGATTGGACAGAATGCACAATGCGAATATGTATTCTATAATGCAAAGAATAAGGCCCAGAGTGATTTAATGAGTAATAATGAATATGTGTGGAGGACCGTGTTCAAATCATGGATTCCTAGTAATCATTGGATTGTAATGTCATCCACCACAGTAAAATGCACAGGTCCCTGATAATGAGCAGAAGCTTATTTTGTATTGGCAGCCCAATATTTTAGATCAATCAAGATTGAATATCTCGTTAACTAAAATTAAACAGATAATTCAGGAAACAGATGTAATGCAGGCTCATTTGGCAATAAGAAATAAATCATTAGTGCAAAGTCAGGTGCAAACTACGATAGTTAAAAATAAAATGATTGATTTAAGTTCCAAGATTCAACAAGAGACTATTCATTATTGGTGGGATATTTTTACAGGATGGTCTCCATTAGCTACAAAAGTGTTAAATATTCTGATACATCCTATCATAATCATTGCTGTAGTGACAATTATATTCGTTAATTTTGCTATGGTACCAATATCATACAAATCGTATTCACAATAATCAAAGGACCGAATGTAGTGATAGTATAATATGTTGATTATTGTGACTCCATTTTGTATTGTGTGACTCCATTTTACATGCTGCTTCATTTAATTGGTGTTTTGCTCTTTAGATAGCCTCATTATTATGTTTTGCTTCAGACAGTGTATTTTGCTTGACTTGAAGGTCGACATTATCAGGCAACCTGTTTTTGTAGTTTTGTTTAAACTTCTGCTTAGCTCATAGTGTTCTAGGCACCCGCCAGTGTTTGGAGCACAGTGACCTAGCAGGTGTGGGAATTCTGAGCAGTCCTTATCGTGTGAATTTGCAACATCCTGGAAGCCCGGCCAGCTTCTAGAATGTGGGAAAATAACACAATGAAGGCTGCACGGTTATTTTTAGCATAGAATAAGATATAAATGTAACTTTCTCAATGCCTGGTTGGAAGCCTCTCCTGCAGGGTGGACGCATCGCTGTGGGGCCAGTTCCCGGTTCGAGAGACTCCTAGCCAGGCTGACAAGGGGGCTTCCCGGCCATTGGAAGAGGGCTTGGATGATGCTTTATTGAATCGGTGATGTATCATGTTTTGCTTAATTGAAGTATATATTAATGCTGATAGTAATATTGCTAATGAATGAATGCTAAAGTGTAATCATTAATGCTGATAGTGATATTGCTGCTAAATGAAGTGTAATTATCTTTGCTTGCAATAAATTGTGCTGATGTGTGAATGCCAAGTGTGATTATTCCTTTGTGACTCTTCGATTAGGCAAGACAGTCTCCCACTGTTTGTACAAGGTAAAGTATGTTACAGTAGCAGCAATGGCAGTGCCATACTATTAGAGTACAGTAAGAGCCAATATAAGCGCCACTGTATTCTATATAACTGTGTGTCTCCCATTGTTTGAACAGGTATATTACTGTATGACACATGCCAGTGTCATACTATTTGTATATTTGTCAATGTAAGTGCCATTATATTGCATATACATTTTACAGTGTTTCAGTTTTACAGGGAAAACATGCATCTCCTGGATGGTATCCTGAATGAGAATGATGAACTAACCAGAAGAGAAGTGTGTAAGCTTTGTATGGTACATGGTGTTGCTGTGTTTGTTAACTCTGTCACGTGCATGTGCAGGTGCATGGGCTGGTCATATGGGACAGCATGGTACACATTTTTCTGAAATCATTCAGCGCTATGCTCGATGCCAATGCACCACGTAAACCGGACATGTTGGCATTGTTACACATGAACGTCATGGAGTAGGGTCCCATGGACCCTGTGCGGTATTCACCAATGGGGTGTGAACCAGTTACACACCTGAACCCCAGCTGCACAGACAGCATCATACCGGGGGAGGGTGGGGCATGCCAGCACTAAGCGGCATGCACAATGCTGCAATGTGCTGTGCTTGAGGGTGTGCAGTAGGGTGCAGGTTATGCCAGGGCAGACCCTGCTGTAACCCACTGTGCACCCCCATGGACTTTGCCCACCTGTTGCAAGGGGACCAGGAAATGACCCTCAGTGCTGCCCCAGCCCACGAGACAGATGGGGAGGGCTGGGGCAGCTGAGCAGATTAGTGCCATGGCACCAGCAACATGTACTGGGACCGGGGTGTCGATTCCGTAGGGGTGAGAGTATGCCAACTGAATCTGGGACAGGGCTGCACTGTGCCGGGGTGGGGGGTCAGTCTCCTGGGCCGGCCAGTCACTGGGTATGGCTGCATGGGTCCAGCACCCACAGGGGCTGTTCATGACCCGGACCCATGCCTACAAGCACAAGGGATCCACTCCTGGACCCAGGATGGCATCCTATTGGATGCCTGCCCGGGTTCACGACTCCTCCCCCGGCCACCCTTCGGTGCCCTACATGCGGGGGTGGGGCCATGGCCAGGTGGGAGCAAGTAGTGAACACCGTCCAGTGTGCGCCTGTCTGCAGGTGCACAGCTGCGCAGGTGGGGTATGCGACTTTGGTGTGTACCTGCGCCCCATTCATGCATAGTGCCCATTGTTTGTGTCTTGTGCTGAAGAGTACTGTATTGAAATAATTTAATGTTTATGGTTTGTCACTTAGTTTTTAACTGATGATACACAACATGAATAAGAAGTGATTGGAGCAGGCCAGGCAATGGATCGAAGAAGGAGATATCCATGATGTTATTTTTCAGATGAGATAAATGGTATATTTGCAACTGTTTCTGTCAATAGCTTTTAGGTGGAAGGGCTGGGACTCTCTGAAACATAAGCCAAAACATCCTGTGAAGGTTCATGTCCAGAGTGGAGTTTCAAATAGGTGCAGCTTGATCTGTATTTTCAAGGGTATTTTCCATTTGCCCATGGCACACTGAAAATACTGCAATATTATTAGTATATTATTATTTTTCTCTGTGTACTAAACATGTCTATTCTACCACCCCTGTGAACTTAGGACAATCTCTTCTTTAGAGAGAATATCATAAAGGTCACTGCAGAGTTTGTCAGGAATAAGTTCCCCCAGTGGTCACCACTTTTTCAGGACAATGACCCAAAACACATGGCCCCTGGAGCAGACATCACTGAACATGGCATTACCTGGATCAGAACACTACCTGATTAAGGCCGCAGCATTGCACCTTCTTATTAATAACCGTGCTGCTCAGTAAATGTGTGTATAATTAATTGTCTTTTTTATTGAATGTCCCCAGACCTGAACCCTACAGAGATGGTTTGGCATGCCATGAAACCACACATCTGATGAAAGACAAAGCCATGGACAAAACAGAAACTCATCCAAGTAACACAACAGTTCTGGAAAACATCAAAACCATGTCACTACAGGCAAGATATTTTGCATTTAGAGAAGGTGTTGCCAGTGTGGTTGCTAAGGCAGGGCATGCAGCAGAAATGTGCTTCTAATGTTTGTTTTTTTGTAATAAAAAATTATATTCCTAAATAAAGACTAAAAATGCACACTAATTGAAATGAACATGTAATGAGTATTATAAGGAGTGTTGATACTGTATGCTGTAGCCCCGCACAAGTGTTATTTGTATGATTTGCACCTATTTGTGCCAATTGGGAAATATATTCAATGTGTATATTTCAGTACTATGAGATTTTATGCTGTACTGTGTGCTCTGTAATTATGTACTCTGTTTCAATAAAGTTACCACAACCTCCCAACACTCCCCCCCATACACACACCCATAGCAAACTCACACAGGTGCTGAAGGTCACCAGGTGCTGTACTGTGAAAAAGAATTGGAGATTTCCATGCAGAAGTAAGCATAAGCAGAGCACTAATGAATAAACACATAGGCCCAGATATTCAAAAGGGTTGAGCATGGCACAACGATCATTGCGCCATGTGCAACCCCTTTAATCGCTCGCCCGCGATATTCAAAAGGGAAATGTGCACTCCACAAAATCACGGCGCACCGGAGTGCATCGAAATGGCGCAGGCGCAGGTGGGGGCGTGTCTGCATACCCTGCACAGCCGATATTCAGCACGGATGCAGAGCCATGCATGTGCAACCACTACCTGCGCCAGCACAAAGTTAATCCAAAAAAAAAGGAACAACTGATGGCCATCCACAGGTGAGCTGCCGCATTGCAGGGTGCAACACAGCAGCTGCCACCTGTGGGTGGCCACCCGAGCTCCCGCTGCACCTGACGGCACCCCTCCCATGCCCGATCGTGGGCATTTGTTAAAAAAATAACTGTGCTGTCCAATATCCCTGGTGGTCCAGTGGACCGCTGTCTGCCCGATCGCGGGCATCTGTATAGCAAAAAAGAATTCCGTCCAATATCCCTGGTGGACCGCTATCTGCCCGATCGTGAGCATTTGTAATTAAAATAGAAATATTTCCTATATCCCTGGTGGTCTAGGATACCCTCCCCACCGCCCACTGAGCCCCACTTCCCTTTCTGCCAGCGGGTGGCAGCACCCACTTGCCTGCCGCCTGCCGACTGATTAGCCGGTAGTTGTACGCCCATTGGTTCACAGCGTGAGCCAATGGGCATGCAGCCCATACCATACTACACATTCCAGATATGTGAATGATTCATTCCCACCAAAATACCTGACTTTCAGGAAATTTATCTGCCATGACACCACCATCCTTTTCTCTGAAATCAGGGCTGTCGATTGGCAAGCCTTTAACTCCCTCACAGATGCCTACTCTGCAATGGGATTTTTCACAGATGCCGTCCTTCACATACAGGATAGACACTTCCCACAAACCACCTGTCGAGTGAGAGGTGGTAATACTCATTGGCTCTCAAAAGATCTCCTCTCCTTAATGAAAGAGAGGGACAAAACCTGGACTACTTTCAAAGTCACTCCATCCCCTGTCTTCTGGGAGGGCTATAGAAAACTGCTCAATAAGTGCAAACATATGACCAAATCTCTCAAAGCAAATTATCTTCAGAACCTTCAGAGAGAAAACCTGAAGAACCCTTGTCGTTTCTGGCCCATCATCAGCTCTATGTTAAATCCAAAGTCTCACCACCTCAAAATTCACCTCAACTCCCCATGGGCATTATCACTGACCCCACTAAAGTCACCCACGCCCTCAACTCAAAATTCACAGACCTGTCAGCTCACCTAAGCAAGCTGAAATCCTCCAATCCACCACGACAAGGCAACAAGACCAACCACTACCCCTTTGAGGGTGTTTCAAACCCTCCTTTCAATTTCAGAACTATCTCCCGGAACAAGACCCTTAAACTCCTAATGAGCCTCCCAAATAGGGGTAGTCCATGTAGCAATGGACTCCACCCCACCTTTTTCAAACTTGTTGCCCCTTGCATTGCTAGACCCCTTACCACCATATTTAATCTCACCTTAGCCTCTTCCACAATGCTCACCATTTGGAAAGTTACCAAAGTCATCCCCGTCTTTAAGTCTGGTGTCCCCTGTCAACTACAGGCCCATCTCAATATTACCTCACTTAAGCAAACTCCTAGAGAAGGTTGTGCACCATCAGCTCTCTGATCACATAAGCAAATTTGACCTGCTCTATCTGCAGCAACATTAGTTCAGGAAGCAGCATAGCACTACATCTACATGGGTCATCTTTACTAACCATGTCTACAGAAACATGGACATCAGCAACATAACCGGTGCCATATTTGTTGACCTTACCAAGGCCTTTGATCTAGTTGACCACAGCTTACTACACACCAAGCTATTGCATCTGAGCTGCTCTGAAGGTACATCAGCGTGGTTCCAAAGCTACCTCACATAGTGATCCCAAACTGTCAGCATTGGATCTGCCACCTCAGTGACCATGGCAGTGTCCACAGAGATCCTCCAGGGCTCCATACTGGGTCCCTTATTGTTTTCCTCTTCATTAACTCCCTTCCCAAGGATAGCCTCTCCAGTGAGGCCTTATTTTATGCCGACAACCTAGTTCTATTCCACAGTGACCATACCCCAGCTAGACTTTCCTCCATCCTCACCCAGAACCACACGGGGCTGCACACAATTGGTTCCTAACCAATAGGCTCCTAGTAAATATGAGCAAAACCAAAACTATGCTCCAGGGATCCAAACCCAATCTGTTAAAACTATCCAGAGTGAACTCCACCCTAACTGTCCTCTCACCTGATTACCCACCTTTGCAAGACACACCATACTTCAAATACCTGGGTGTCACCCTTTACCCCTCCTTAACTTTTGATACGCACATTAACTTAACTGACTGGTGCATTAACCAGAAACTGGGGGCTGGTTTCCATCTTAAGCACTGCCTGACTCCCAAAACATGACTTGGCACTGTTCAAGGCAACTTGCTCCCGCTACTCAGCTACTGTGCCCCCATATACTCCCATATCTCCTCACTTCTTCTCACTAGGCTCAACACTGCCCATAATAACATCTGCAGGGTTGCATTTATGACTCCTTACTCCACGCAGCACTGTGCCCTGTACCAATATGTGGGTTGGCTTCCCCTGCAAGCTAGGCATAATTACATTCTAAGGTGCATCACTGACAAATGCTCTCAGAAGCAGTAATCTATCCCCCTACTCCTCCCTGGTCAAACCTAAGACTGCTACGCACTGCCTCCAACAATCCGCCATACTGCCACTGGAAGTCCCTCGGACCTCCTCTTGCCTGGGTAGCAATGCACTGTCCCTTAGTGCTGTCAAGCTGTGGCTCAATCTGCCAGCCTCCCTCCGCTCCCTTGACTCCCACTCCTCCTTTAAGACTCACTTCAAAGCTTGGTTACTAGATGAGGCCAAATGCAACTGCTCAGTGAAATGACCTTTTGGGTGATCATCCTTTCCCCCACTTCTTATCCTTTAATTGCCTGCCAGTACCATTGTTTTATTTTATCTCACTTACACCTTTGTATGGATTGTATCTATTGTGGCATTGTAACCAGTGTATGCCTGTACCTATTGCATCCTGTTTAGACCACTTGTATTTCTTGTAATTATCAATGTCAACTATACTCATCGTATCCTATGTAACCTTTCTGTTTATGTATCCTTGTGCTGTATGTACCACTTACTGTGCCATCTTTATGGCCTGGGTTGTACCTGAAAATGGTCCCTGGGATCAGTGCACCTACCCAGTAAACAAATAAATATATAAAATAAAATAAAATAAAACCTCTGACATTCTTAATGCCATGGACTTAGGTATAGCTACCAGAATGATCTTTGTCAACTTGATGAAGATGTTTGACTTGGTCAGTCATGACCTTCTACTATCTAAAGTAAGGGCATTGGCCTGATGACCTCTCCAGCCTCTGGTTCAAAAATTACTAATCTGGATTGAAACAGAGTGTAGAGTGGCAGGGCTGTAACTCTGCTCTTAGGTTGATAATGGATGGGAGCCCAAGGCTCTGTCTTGTCCCCCATCTCTTTTCTCTATTTATAAATGACATGCCCCTTAAGTGTAATGGGGCACAGCACAACTGTGTGTGGATGAAGCTATTCTTTATAGAGCCTCAGCAGATATAAACTGGATCAACAACCACCTGGGAAATGACTTCCAACTTCTTGAAAATTGGTTCCTAAAAAGCACCAAAAAAACAAAAAAACAAACAAAGCCATGCTATTTGGTCACAAGAAACTTGGCCTAGAGAGACAACACCTTCTTAATCTATCCATTGTCAATGGCATCAGTCTCAAAGTGGTGCAATCATTTAAATACCCAGTGGTGGTTCTGGACCAAAATATGTCCCTCGAACCTCATTCAGATGCCTTGGTCAAAACCCTAAATCACAAGCTTGGCTGCCTTTACAGGCTTGCTCCTCACCTCTCTATCGTTGTTCACCTAGCAATGGCTAGCAGCACTCTCATGTCTATCCTCTGCTATGGTACCCTGTTTTATAGTCTGCCTGTGAGTTAGTATTGTCTAGACTAAAGAATCTCTATAACAGAATTGGGCGTTTTGCAGCTGGTGCCAACTCCAGAGACCACCACTGTGGAGTGCTTGCATCACTGGGCTGGTCTTCTTTTGAAGCAAGATTGCTTTATCCCCTGTACTGTTTAACTTTTAAACTACTGAAACCCATTACTCCTCCAAGTCTCTCGAATATTACAGCATAAAGAGCATTCAAGGCCTCTGAGCATAGTATCCGGGTTTGTAAACTTTTGGTGGGGTCCGGGGTCAGAGCCCTGCCCCTAATCCAGAGGTCAGGGGTCAATGCCCTGTACCCCTCCCAGCAGGGGTCCAGGGGTGTTCAAATCAAAATTTGTATTACTTGCCTAGCCATGACTGTAGCTGAATTTTCACTTGCCCCATTATTAATTACAATGAAATTAACTCTGTTTTTGTACTTGCCCTTCAATAAAAATTTACTTGGGGGGCAATGGGATTTGTACACCCCTGTGGGGTCTATGGGAGCAAAGCCTTCTAGATGGGGATCAGGAAGTTAAGCCAGACCACCATTGGACTTCTCTGCTATTAGCGAGCGCCATGTTACACTTCTTGCCCACTTATGACACACTCTATGCCACGTCGTTTTGTTGGCTATTTTTTTTTTATGTTTAATTGAGTTGGGGGGTTAACTCCCCACACACACACACACACACACACACACACCTCCGTGTTAAAAAAAAAACAATGGGAGGTGCTGGGGCACAGCCTCCCAACTCAAACTGGCAAAGTCTAAATCAATAGCAAGCAATGTAACAAAAGTAGCCTTGTGCAGCTATAGTACAATGCAACAAGCATGCAACAAAATTAAGCTGCATTATAAAACGGGTCTTGAAAATCCTGTAACCTCATTAGTCAAAACACGTCACACGACCATGTGTAAATCCTGCAAAAGAGAATTGGTAAAGATTTTGCTGCTCAAATGTTTATTTTCTTTGAAACTATTTCATTTTTTGTTTTTATTTTTAATAACAGATTCATTTTATAATCGCAATAATGCACTTCAGGGAATGTGTAGTAGTGGGATGTACACACTGCTTGTGTGGTTAAAGTAACTCGGCTGCGCCTCATGACACACCACACAAGGTATGTGTAAATCCCACAACACATGCCCTGTCATGCATTATTACTTAATTCTCTGTAGCTTTGTGCTACGCCAATAGCAGCTGATATTCTACATAGCGAAAGGTCAGCAAAAGACTGCCAGGAAAAAAAGCAAACGGATCTCTTGATCTTGCCATTTTTCGACCAGGTCAGGGATGTTTGCTTATCTTTTTTTTTATACTTGAAAGCAACTGAGCAATTTACTCATTTTTACCTGCAACAAGTACAGAGACAGAACAGAACTACAGTACTGACAAAACTCCTAAATGAGGCTAGCACCAATCCAGAAATCCTCACTAGTGGGTATCTGACCTCTCTGCATATATTTTTGAGAATGACTTAGTTTTCTTAACTAAGGTTTACCACATGATCATCTCATCTAGACATAACTAAGTTCACAGCCTTTCCACTTCGCAACAGAGATGAGAGCCAAACCCATGGCCTCGGCAAGATGCAGGGTCAGTAGTACTTCTAATGTGCTACTAATACCTTTCACCACATTTCTGAGGACTTACGAGACATTAATAGTGAAGAGTTTTGAGTGTCCCCAGAAAGTTCTTGTTTTTTGTGCCTTCTCTTCTGCAGGAACAGGATTACACATTTATACCTGTTACCCATGATCATCCGATTCCCCAGCCAGCTGCAGGCTGCTCTGCTTGTCAATCAGAGTCAGACTGGTAGCTGGCTCACCAGGGTACCTGGGCATTTCCAGGTGGGCCACCTATGTTGGGTACCTGGCAATCTTCTAACTCTGCAAATCTTTGGTTTTATTATGCGTTTTTTTTAAATGAAAGTGCCCTGTATGTAAATTTAAGATGCATACACAGGGCTAGGGTATCATATTGATGTGGAATGCTGATGAGTTTTTTCACCCTGGGCCATACCCTATCATTTTCTAGCAATCCAAGTTGGTGGCCGGGCCCTTGTGTCAGCTTTCCAGGACCCCCGCCACCATACCCGTACCGCAAGTCAACCCTGCTAATGCTCATCACAGGGGTTAAGTTGGGCAGGATCCCACTTGAACTCAGTTCCCAGCTTCCATCATCACCACTTAAAAATGTTATGACAGTTCCACCACCTCAGAGTCAGCAGACATTCTCCCTCCATTAGTTCCTGACAGTGCCAGTGTCACAGTTCCATTCCCTTCCATTCTCCTCGTTTTCCCCTTTGCAATGCATCCCATCCCCACTGCACCTTACCTGGCTAGTGCTGGTGTGTACTACCTACTGAGCCACTGACATATTTGACATTTTGAAACTGTTTCTTTTTCCTGTCAAGAATCAAATATTTTAGTTTTACTGAAGTTCAGGCTGTGAACAGCTTTCATATGTGCTTGGCTATTAATACTGTAATAACCAAGAATGAACTTGCTCCTGTACCACATAAGAGCAGCATCATACCCTATATATATAAACCTCATAGTGAAACCATATTACAAAATACAAGATGTTGGGAAACAAGACTTTTTTTTTCTTAGCGGACATTCAATTGCCACAAACTATAGGCTTAGCCATATTGTGTGCCTTTTCTCAAATTCTAGAGGAAATGCGATGATTTATGAAAAGCTCTGGAAATTTGGAAAACATATTTTGTAATTGATAACTGGTTTCAGACCAAAACACAGAATAGTAACAGCTTTGTTATCATCCTATTCTGATGATGTAAAGAGCTGTGAAAATAACAGTGAGACAGCTTGTGCAAGTTTAGATCTCACTAAAACATCTTCTTGGTAAACTGCCTTGCTGGCCACAAGATAATACAACAGTCTGCCACTGACAACACTAACTCGAACACAGAATGTCTGCCCTCTCCTATACCAGTAAAGTCTCAACATGATTAGGTGAACCATCCAGAGTAAACAAACCATCCAGAATAAGTCCTGGTCAGGCCAAAACAGGGAACCTTGTCGGGAGGGAGTAAGATGGGTGGACTGAGCACCAGAGGTGGGAGTATGAGGCAGTTAAAATTGAAAGCAGAAGCCTCACTGACAGCAGAGCAGAAAGTAAGTCCAGCATAGGAGGCCAAAAGTAAAATTTAAAACAAATTAGCCCTTTCTCTCGTATCATAGCTGCATACTGCAGTGCTGTTTACAATAAATGGTGAGCAGGGCACCATGGGCTCATGACATGAGTGGGCTGTGAACTCTGGAACCCACCCAGCCCCTGGCAGGACTTGTTATACTGTGATCCTTCTACTGTCAGTTAGCATTTTGAAGTAATACAATGACTGCTGATGTGGTGAAACATTGGATTAATTGATGGATTAATTGAAAGTTGAAACCAAATTGCTTTGCCAGAAATACACCATTGGCAGTGACACTTCCATTTCATTTAAGTGAGGTTTCTGTACAGAGAGACTTGACTTGTGCAACTGAACTTCTAATGTATAATATAATGATTTGGGATCTAAAACGATACCAGGGTAAGACATATCAGAAACGCACCTCCCCCAACAAGCATGAAAACCTAAATCAGAAAGCCCGCCCTGCCACAATAACTTTCAAAAAGTTACAGTAACAAAACCTTGGTCTCGTTTTATGCCAACTACAAAATCACACAACTGAGAACCAGCCACAAAGAACAGCCAGTTGCCGACCCATTATAGATCATCAACGCGATATTTCACACACCACCAATTAGATACAGATTCCATAAAATCATTGAACATCTTTTTTTTTTTATTTTCAAGACCACTCTGGCCTGTTATCAAAGTTTGAACCCAGAGGCATCACTCAGTGCCACAGCATGGGAGGTGGAGAGCGGGAGTTCTGGTGCTACAGTCTTGCAGCCACTTCTGCTGATCTTGGTGAGAACCATGAGCCAAGCTCAGACCAAGAGCTGGTGCTGCACCTGCTGCCACAGTCTAGTGGGCCTCTCTCTAGCTGGCTTGCTCCCTTGACAGCCGACACTCATGGTATGACTATTCTTTCCTCCCGACTCTCCCATCTCCATAGACTGACTGGGTCTGGGCCACCACTAAAAAATAAAGTGCAAGTTTACTAACCATGCTGCACATGCACACAGTATGGCTCACTGTGCTGACATGAACTCGGTGAGATTCTCGACCCACCGACCAACCACTGATGCTCTTGTCTCACTCATTACTCTGGCTCCAATTCTCGCTGCTACAAAATTGGATTGCCTGTACAATCTGCACGCAGATGCACACGCACTGACGTCTCAGCCGCTCCTCCACCAAAAAGAGGTAGAGGGGGGAGGAGGAAGGGATACATGCTTTCCAGTGCTTCTACGCACACTGCTGAGTCCCTTTCCTGGTTGGGGGGGGGCACGTGCAGTAGGTCACAGAACAAACATATCTGCTGCCATTTATTTGAAAAATGTGGATGGTAAAAGTGATATTATTGGAGGGGCTGAGCCCGATCTTGAGAATATTGATGGGGCCTGAGTCCCATGGGCCCATATAACCCGGCGCCTATGCCTCTGAGATCTGCTGCCAGCCCATTGCTGGATATCCCAATGGTCTGATATGCTGTTGGAAGGAGATCCTTCTCCTTCATAGTTCCCACTCTGTGAAACTGTCAACCTCAAGAGATTCTTACCTGCCCCACCCATATACAGTTCCAAAAGAGTCTCAAAGCCTTCTCCTGGGTATTAGAAACATAGAAGAAGAAGAAGAATCAGCATTTATATAGCGCTTCTCATACATCCAAAGCGCTTTACAAGCAATGCTAGACTGGTAGTGAAGTGACTGAATGTGTGGTGGCAGCCATACCGCACATCATCACCCACACACAGCATGGATAATTGCAAGAACCGGTTTTATGGGAAGGGGAATGTTGGCAAGGACACCGGGAATGTTCCTACTCTTTGTGAAGAGTGCCTTGGGTTCTTTTACTTCCACCTGGACACCACCAGGATGGGCAGAAGGGACCTCGGTTTAACATCTCATCTGAAGGACGACACACCCCAGCAGTACAGTACCCTCCAATACTGCATTCGGATGCCAGCGATTTTTAGGTGCAAGTCCAATCCCGGTGTGGGATGAGAACCCACAACCTTCTGGTCCAGAGGTGGATGTGCTACCAACTGAGCCACACTGACATCTTGACATAGAAACTGATGGCAGATAAGGACCACCAGGCCCACCCAGTCTGCCCATTTTCTGTACCTGCTGCAAAAACCATAGACCTTACTTGATCTCTGGCTTTGTTCTCTTTCCTATCACTAGAGTTCCCTTGTCCCTAGCACATGCATTTTTTAATTCCCCTACCAAGTTTGCCCCAACTACCTCCACTGGGAGGCTGTTCCATGTATCCACCACACTTCTGTGAAGAAATACTTTCTCACATTACCCCTTAGTCTACCCTTTCTAGCCTTATGTCATGATCCCTTGTTCTAGAATGTCTCTTTTTCTGATAAATGCTGTCCTCCTGTACCTTATTTATGCTCTAGAGATATTTGAAGGTCTCTATCATATACCCTCTCTCTCTCTCTCTCTCTCCTCTCCTCCTCTCCTCCAGGGTATACATATTGAGGTCCTCCAGTCTATTTTCATATGACTTTTGGTGCAGTCTCTGCACCATTTTAACAGTATAGAAACAAAAGCAGTGCTGCGCTCAAATGGAAATGGATTGGGTGGTGGAGAGGGGTAGCAGCCCTAAAGTTTAACAACACACACAAATGCCCCTGCACTCCCATAGAGCTGAAATGCAATGGCTTTATCCCACAAGGTAGGTCAGACAAGTAGTAACTTTAAATTGTTTATTACCACTTTGAAACAAAAAAATAGTTGCCACTGCAGCAAGAAATTCTGGCAGTATGCCCACATTTCGCACTCTTGCACTTCGCTCCTTCAGCTATGATAGATAGATAGATAGATAGATAGATAGATAGATAGATAGATAGATAGAAGATAGATTTTTATTTATATAGCTGCCTTTCCCAGGGGCTTAGGACACTGAACAATAATACAATAAAATATAAAAACACACTCACCAGCAATCACAATACAGATACCAGTTCTAAACATTTCAAAAAAATTAGAACAATTCATAAAACATATTTATCAATCGGTTCAAGAATTCATAACATGTAAAATACTTCAGATAACTAAAGCTCAAAGGCCTTACTAAACAAATAAGTTTTTCTTCAGGCCCTTTTTGAAGGCTTCCACTGAGGATGCCTCCCTAAGATGACTAGGTAACAAATTCCACAGGGCTGGTGCGGTCACTGAAAAGATAAAATTAGATTATCCAATGGCAGAACATTTTTTTTGAGAAGCACAAAAGTGACCTAAAATAATTAAATTAATGGGGATCAAATAAGTTTTTGTGAGCAAACGAGGGGGAAATCATCCAAATAGATTGTTGCAATGAGGCAGTTTCTTGATATTTAATTTAAACTCTCTATTACCTGTAGGACAACACTCACATTGGGATCTGAAACTGTATTTGTACTAAAACTATTTACTGGTGTTTTATTTAAAATGAATTAGTACCAATCATTTCTTGCCCTTGTGTTTTCCTCTTTCTTGAGATATTGCCCTGACGGCACAACCCTCCCCCATTACTGCCTCTCAAATATCAGTCTTTTGTCTCTTCTCTAGTCAATTAGTATGCAGAATATGCATTTCAATAAAAGATTACATACGTAAGAACTTAGCTGGCCTAAGAAACCGTATTAAATTATGATATTTGGAATCACTAAAATGAAAAATGAATTGGTAAATTTACACCTCTAAGACTTGACTACTGGATTAGACAAAGTATTCAATATTGAAAAGGCTATTATGTAAGCAAGAAAGTAATTCAGTTTTACTAATGACTATATATTTTTCTTTTCTTCATTTCAGTACTGAATATAGGATCTGGAGAGCACAGGCTGTGACCTGGACAACAGCTGAAACACTAAGAAATGCCATGCCTTAAGATATCTGTGTTGAAGCTCCCAATCTTTCCGACTGCCTGTTTTAGTTATTTGTACCTGAAGAATCTGTATTACGAGCCATACTATATGTATTTTGAGCTCCTGACATTTCTGTCTGTTTAGTCATTTGTTTCTGTCAAAGTAGATGCATATAAAATGTACCTGCAAAGTACTGGATTAAATAATCATGTAGCCATTTTCTATCCAGAGTTTGTATTGTGATTCAAAGTATAATAAAAATTGTATAAGCAAAGCACTAGATTAAGTAATCACATATAAATGTGTGGATCATACCATCTAGGTTTAAAAGTGTTTGAAACACATTCCAACAGAAACTTATATATCAATTTGTATATCAAGTGATAACATATATTTTATTTTGTTTTATTTGATGTTGCAAATTCATGTTGGATAAGTGAAATAATTTTATTTACTCTGTTTTTCCTATGTGTTTGAGGTTTATATAAATTGAAAGAATAAGTTAAAATGTCTGTATATTTCATGATTGAATATACATAATTGATGATGTAAGGAGTCTAGAGATATAAAAGACCAGAATGAACTCCTAATAATCACTCCCTGAAGAAGCTTGAAGGAGTGAAGTGCAGAAGTGAGGAGCGTGTGACATACTGCTGGAATTTCTTGCAGTAGTGGCGTCTATTTTTGTTTCAAAGTGGTAATAAAACATTTAAAGTTACAACTTGTCTGACTTGTCTTTTAGTATAAAGCCATTGCATTTGAGCTCTGTGAGAGTGCAGGAGCATTTGGTTGTCCTGCACCATTTTTGTTGCCCTTCCCTGAACTTCTTCTACCTAGTCCATGTCCTTATGGAGATGTGGCCTCCAGAATTGGACACAGCACTCTAGAAGAGGTTTCACTAATGATTTGTACAGAGGCATCACCACCTCCTTTCTTTCTTTCTTTCTTTCTTTCTTTCTTTCTTTCTTTCTTTCTTTCTTTCTTTCTTTCTTTCTTTTTTATTTCTATTTGTTAACCAGGTAAGAGCACTGGGCAAAGCCCTTTTCAGGCCTGACCTGACATTTCAGGACCAACCCGACATGTCTCTTCTACTGGTGATACCTCTCCTATGCACCACAGTACCCCACTGGCCCTCCCAATATCCTTGGAACATTGTTTCACCACCTTTAGGTCATCTGATATGATTACCCCAGATCCCTTTCCTGTTTGGTGGCTGTCAGTATCTCCTCCTCATTATGTAACCTCCCTGGGTTACTGTGCCCCAGATGCATGATTTTGCTGATTTTGCACTTCTTTGCATTGAATCTTAGCTGCCACACTCTTGACCATTTCTCTAGTTTACCTAGGTCCCTCCTCATTTTTCCTCCCTCCTGGAGTCTCTAACCTGTTGCAGATCTTCGTGTCATCTGCAAAGAGGCAAACCATTCCTTCCAGACCCTTGGCAATGTCACTGATGAAGACATTAAATAGGATTGACTCAGAACTGATCTCTGTGGCACCCCAATGGTCACCCTCCTTTCCTCAGATTGAGCTCCATTTACCACCACCCTCTGTGTTCCATCCCTCAACCAATTTCTAACCTAGTTTACCACCTTGGACCATTCCAGGTTGCCTAGCTTGTTTACAAGCCTCTTATGTGGATCGGTGTTGAAGGTCTTGCTGAAATCCAGGTATGCCACATCCACTGCTCCCCAGCCCACTTCCCTAGTCACCTAGTCTTTCTCCTTTCACTAACATACCTATAAAAGTCTTATCCCATTTTTTACTGCCTGGGCTATTTTTTCCTCTGTTTGTACCTTTGCACCCTGACTACCTTCCTGCCTCCCTTAGGCTATCCAGATACACTACCCTGTCCTCCTCCTTCTGTGTTTCCTTGTTCTTCCAGAAAGCTAATTTTGTCACTCTTGCCTTCCCAGCCACTTCCTTTGAGAACCACAATGGTTATCTATTTCTCTTGCCTTTGTTTAGTTGCCTAATGCAAAGGTTTGTTGCCTCCACTATAGCGCCTTTTAGATGGGCCCATGGTTCCTCAACTCCCCCCCCCCACGATCTTCCCTTCCTGCTAGGGCTTTCCTGAGACATACCTCCAACTTTGCAAAGTTTGCCCTCCTGAAGTCCAGGACCTTTGTTTTCATGTGGCTTGACTCTGTAACTGTACTCATATTGAACCACACCATGTGATGATCACTTGACCCCAGGTGTCCACCCACCATGACATCTGCAATTCTGTCCCTGTTGATGAGTACCAGGTCCAAAATCACCCCCTCATGGGTGGAATCTAACACTAGCTACCTGAGGCATGCCCCTTACAGGGAACCCAGTATGTCCCTGCTCCTGGATGAGGCTGCCGCTGGGATGATCCAATCAACATCTAGCAGATTAAAGTCACCTACCAGCAGCACTTTCCCTTTAGTCACCATCTTATGGATGGCTTCCACTAGAACCTTGTCCAACTCTTCCCCTAGTGCTGGAGGTCTGTAGATCACACCTGTGTGAACAGTGGTGCCATTGCCCATCTCTAGGATGGCCCACAGGGCCTTCACCTCCTTGCAATCACTGTACCTCAGTTGTTTTTATACCCTTCCTAATGTAAAGAGTTACCCCTCCTCCCTTTTTACCCTCCCTGTCTTTCTTGAATAGAGCATAACCTGGTATAGCTACATCCCAGTCATGGTTCCCGTTATACCATGTCTCGGCAATGGCAACAATGTTTAGGTCATCCTCTGCCATCAAGGCCACCAGGTATGGGATTTTGTTTCCCAGGCTGCAAGCATTCACAGACATGGCCTTCCATATTTTGTTACTTTCCCTTCTGTCATTCCCCCTTACATACTCTTTCCTTCCCTCATCACCCCCACTGCCTTTAATCCCCTTTCTCCTTTTCTCTGCCATTCTACCTTTTCCTAGTTTAGTTACCATTGGTATTAACCTGTGAGGGTGGGCAGTTTGATTCTCCCTGCTTCCTTCTGCCACCCCCCATGGCTAGTTTAAATGCTTCCCAATTAAACATTTAAACCACTCACTAAGGACTACAGTTCCCTCCTTGATGGATGAGTGCGCCCTTGCACAGGCCCGCATCCCTCCAGGTGGGTCCCCAGAACCAGTGAAGCCAAAATCCTTCTCTCTGCACCAATTAGCACCCTGCAACTGCAATTGCTGACCAATTGCTCAGCTGGTGTACGTTATGTTAATTATTACTTGCTGCTGTATTTGTCTGCCTCTCTGTACATATTGTGCTATTTACTCAAGCTTCACTCCATGTCCTCTCGGTCCTTGGTGTACTCTGTATGTATTATACATGCTGCTTTATCTGTCTTTCTCTGTCAATAGTGTGCAACTCAATTACTTAATGTACAGTATGTGACTAATGGCATTGTACCTGTATGTATATCTATTGATATGTTTTCTGTATATGGTGAATATTTTACTCTCCTACTGTATGTAACTAATTTTAGGTCACTCCTAAATGAGGGACTTTTTGTCTCAGTGGGCTAACCGAGTCACCAAAATTCAAATACATATTTGATACATACATACATACGTGCATGCATACATAAATACATGAAAAATGGGGGTGTGAACTATTAGGGAGGAGTGGAGGTACTGCATCCCAGTTGTACCATATTTACACTAAGCCCACTTTAACATTTCTCTGGGTGGAGGCACCACGCTTTTTCACACGTAACCTTGGATATGAAGCTCCAACAAAAAGGAAATAAAATGTCCCAGGCCCTTTAACCATCTGGAGCCTACAAAGCAGGGGTAGCTACCAGAAATATCTACAGCAATCTGGTGGAAATGTAAGGTTGGAGCATCTCAGACCATTAAGGTGCCCCTAACAAGGGGACTGTGAGGTACCCCATATATTATTATTTATCTCAGAAAGAAAGCAGAGCCAGGTCCCATTTTTAATTAACTCTCAAGAAAGATTAATATCAAAGTTTACATGGTCACTGTAGTGTTGCTTAAATACCTCAACAGTGCATCTCCCACCCCCATACTGCACTACAGTGTCGGTTATGGATATTACCCCACATACCTGATGTGGGGTTAGAACCATGACCTTTGGATCTTCTGGCTAAAGATGCAAGCTAGCTACTTACTGAGCCAGGATACTGCAGTTAATAGTCCCAGTTTCTTTTTGGGGGACAAACTACTGTACAGTCAGGTCATATTCAATAAAGTAAATTTGGTTTTCTTGTACAGTGCAGCCCACATAAGTGCACATCGAATAAGTCCACATCCGCTTAAATGCATGTTTTCCATATCCCGATTTTTTTCCAATTCATCCAATGTTAAATTTCCTCTTACGGTCACTACATGTAAGTGCATATTTCGGTTAAATGCACATTTTTGTTTTTACTTTTCCTATTGATTTTCAGTCCAACCCAGCTTTTAAGAGCTCATTTTGTACAGTACTTTTACAACCTTATACAGTCCACCTTAACATCTTAATTGGCCACAGTACTGTACTATGTAATGAAACTGGGTTCACATCATCACTGACATCAAGCAAGAGAACCGTGGACTCAGAAGCGGAGACCAGCCATACGCCACCGATTCCTGATCTGACGGCTGGCTTATCCATGCAGAAGTTTATTAACTTCACAGAGATGGATGCTACTTTGCCACAGGAACTATGGGGGATATCCATGGGGAATCAGAGGAGAATGAACAGAAGGACGAGGATGAAAGGAGCCTGGAGGAGGCACCAGTACAGTAACTGCAGCTGTGGTGCTGTCTATTATGGCCACAGTAAATCTTTTTTTTTTGTCAAAAGAAAAGACTGACTTTAGCCTTCTGTTTAATTTTGAATCCTATACTGAAACACACAAAGCAGAAGATTACTGATTTTTTTCAAGTAGTACTGTGCTTTAGAACTGTGCAGTAATGTCATTTTAAGTTGAGCATCCGGTATTTAATAAAATGCATTACAGAAACAATGAAATGTGCCTGGAAGTGATTTTCTGGTTAAATGCACAGCCCGCTTAAGTGCACAAAAAAATGTTATCCCATGGGTGTGCTCTTAAGTGGGCTCCACTGTACTGTGTATGAGAAAAGGCAAATAATGCAGAGTAGCAGCATCTAGAGGTAAGCATTACAAATGACTGCCCAACAGTGCTGAAACTGTGACAGCATAGAGACTTGTTGGAGAATCTTGTAATTGCAGTGCATGAAAGTCCAAGAAGCCCTGTAACCTTTAGCTAGATGCAATGCCTCTTTTGCTAAATAATTAGAGTTGTTGCCTTTTGGACTCAGAGACCCAGGTCTGAATTCCTAGCGAGACCTGAAGGTGCATCTGTCCAAATAGAGAGGAAACAGGCTTAACAGGTTACTATACTTTATCAGCTCAACCAATAAGCGTTTATGTATTATTGTTATGTTTCTCCATTATATTCCCTTAGGCTTCCCATGCTGCCCCACTCTGTTGACTCTGGCTTTACCATGGCATCAGGCCTTGTCTGTAGTGGCCTTGGTGATGTCCATCTACTGCAAGACCCTGCTAAATCCCACTCATGGTGTAGCTTTTGAGGGTTATGGAAAGGACACTTATATTTAAGATACTCTTTGAGTGCTTTCACTTTGTCAGGCCTGGATATGTTTTAATGGGAGAATATTACATAAAAAAGCACATCATAATGGAACACACTTGTGGCTGAGGTCAGACTGAGTTTTGTCAATTATAGTACAACTTCAAACATTACAAATATAGGTAATAATGTTGTGCCAGAAATAACCTGGACTAACTTGGACATAGAAGAAGGTGAGGGGACGTGCAGGGCTTGAGTAGGAACTGGTATACAAAGTGAGTTAAAATAAGACCTCATGATCTGGGCAGAGAAAAGAGATAAGGAGAATGAAATGTTTCCTTGGTTTCTAAGTTGTTTCTGATTTTGGCAAGTAGCAGATGGAAAAAGTTTTAGAATAACTCTGTATGTAATTCAACAGAGCTTAATTTAACAGAGCTGTCAAAACAGTTTAAACTGCAAATCTGGGATCTGACGAGATATGGTACTGTACTAGAGACCATTACAGGAAAATACATACTGAAGACATTTCAGTTTACATTAATTAATGTATACCATAGTATATATGTAATGGATATACCACTCTGAGGTGTGCTGTCGTGCTCCTGATATCGCTTGTACCCAGGGCCGCAAGGCGAAGTGCGTCAACCGCCCAAAGGCGTGCGTATATCAGAACACGACCGCACACCTCAAGTGGTATATCTATCTTATAAAATGTCAAAATTGTTTTGGAGGGGGGTAAAAGTGCAGGTGTGCGGTCGCTCTGATATACACACGGTCATGTGATGGTGTTTGTCCAGTGCTGTTGCTCCTGCTGACCATGATTTTCTCAAGCATTTTATAAATATATATATATATATATATATTCATTACAAAAACTCCATTAAAGTAGCAGTTAGAGTTGATTACACCAACAAAGTCTGAAATTCGATTTTAGGGTTACCAATACAACCCCACATGCCCACCCTCCACAGACCAACAGGTGCCAGGGTGTGCCTTAGTCATTGGCCCCTAACTCTCACCCCATTCCATGTGAGACAAGCTGAGATGGCACAGTATAGGAGAATGATTTGAGAGTTGAGCCTGATGACTCAAGGCACACCCCACCCTCTGGCATGTGGAGGGGTAGGGTGTTGTGGGTGGATAGGGTTGGTAACCCTAACATCGAATTTTCAGACTTTGTTGATGTGGAATCAACCCCAACTGATGCATTAGTGGAGTTTTTGCATGAATTTCCTTCTTTGAGAAAGAAATGTTATCATATGGTATCCATAGGTGGGAGCGGCCCTCCGGTCCTGCACTCCCACCCACACATATGTAGAGGCATAGTGCAGGAGGGCCCTTATGCTCTCAGTTTTTGAAAATGGGATGCATATTTGGGAGCAGGCCTCTGAACCCTGTGCTTCCACCCACCTATAAGTATAGAGACATAGTGCAGGAGGGCCGTGTGATTTTAGTTTTGCATAATCATATCCATAGGTGTAGAGGCATAGCATAGGAGGACCCAGTGCTCCCACTTTAGCATAAATGGTATGCATAGGTGGGAGTGTGGGCCCTCTGGGCACTGTGCTCCCACTTACCTATAAGTACAGACACATAGTACAGGCCTAGAGGCATTCCCAGTAACTCTTGTACTGCAGATGTGGCAATATCTCAATAACCATAGCAACTTTGGAAAAAATTCCTCCGCAGTTGTATTCACGACCTAGCCACCTCCATGAGTGCTTAGTGGTGTAGAGTACAAGTCACTTTAAACTGTTTCTCTAATGAGCTGTTTTAGCATTTCTGATTGAGTTGTGTAAGTGTGGCTGGATCCAGCACAAAGCCCTATGCATACTGGGTGGGATATTCAGAAATGCGCCAAAGGTAGGTGCAACAGCTGCGCAGCGCAAGTACACTGCACCAGTGTACACCGAATGCAATATTCAAGGTTGCGCATGATGGCAAACACCAGCACAACACAGCTGAATATCACAGGGATGCACCATAGCACAACCAGGGCTGCGCCAGGGAGCAAACCAGCATGCGCCATAGCGCAACCAGGGCTGCACAAGGGCCAGAGATGCAAGGGCCAGGACACAGGACAACAGTCACAGCAGGGAGCATATCACCAGAGCAGGATGGACCACCACCAGGGAGCAGAGGATGCCAGGTGGGAGGCACGGCAGGCACATGGCTGCAGGCCCCAGACCATGTGCACCACAGTGGTGCATGGAGGCTCTGTGGCACCAATGTCCACTGGCAATCAACCACCGGCAACACCTCAGGAAGGCATGGGACACACCATCTGGACCCCTGCTGGCAACACACATGCCAACAGCACAAAACACACATGCCACACAACACGTACAGAGCGCACACGTGTGCTCCAGGGCACACCCACCTGCCACTGGGCACAGACCACCTGGCACAAGCTCCAGTCAACCCCAGATGTACCACTCAGCCACCATGCACACCACTGCAGCATGGCTCCACACGCCGGCTGCAAAGCAGACACAAACACAGGTGGCTTGTGGGGTGGCAATTTATGTAAGGGACAAATACTCAGCCGCATGCATAGATGCATCATCCTCCCCCAAAGAATTTGAGTGCTTGACCCTAAAGATCAAACTTTCTCCTTCCAGTGCACTCTGTGTAATAGGCTGCTACAGTCCCCCTTCTGCCGGGCCTCTTCTGCTGTCTCATCTCAGTTCCATACTGGGGCTCAGTTCCTTGGAAACCATTATTATTCTTGGTGACCTGAACTACGATTGATTATCAAGTGCATCAGCTCCCTTGAAATCCTTTTGTGACACTCTAGGCTGTTGCAACTCATTGGCGAGCCTACTCACCCAAATAAAAGAACCTTAACAACAGTTCCTTCTTAGATGTAATTTTGTTAGCAAGCCAAACCTGTTCTCTCATGTCGAAACATTTTCTCAGACATTAGTGATCATTGTATAATCACCACCATTAGATCCATGCACAACCCACAGTCTGTGGCAAAGTTCTCTATCAAGAGGTGCAAATGCAACTTTGATTTGTTTGCTTACGTCCACAACTTGAAACACTCACTGTGATGGCAGGAATTCTTCCTAGCCAAACCGTTAACAGGGCATATACTATTTTTTACGATATTTTAAGTGAGGCTTTAAATAAGCATGCACCCTTGGTTAAGGTGAGGGTCAGGAGCAGCACCTGGCATTGCTTCTCGCCTGAGCTCAAAGCTTCCCTGTTAGAAAGGGATACTTTATGTAAAAAAGCCAGAAGAAGCAAGAACGACTCAGATTGGTGTCTTTGTAAGAGAGCATGTAACATGTGCACTAAGTTGGTCAGAGCAGCCAAGGCCACTTACTATCGTTCGGAGCTAGCCTTTGCCTCAAGAAATCCTACAAAGCTCTGGAAAGCATTAAAAGACATGTCTGGACATGCACCTGGTAATTCCATTCCAGCAAAAATTAAGTCCGGTGGCAGCATTATCGCTAACTGATTGGAGATATTGGGATCCCTCAATAACCATTTTGCAATGACAGGACTAACATTTGAAACTTCTCCTGCCAATGACCTCCACACAGCTCAGGGCCCACCAACCCACAAGTCCCCCTCTACCAAGGAGGCCTTCTCCCTCCTGTCAGTCTCTCTAAAAAAGGTGGAAGACCTACTGCTGCAACTGGACTCCAGGAAGGGAGCAGGCTCCACTCATAGAGCCATACTATCTGAAATGTGCCTACCATGTGCTTGCAGTGCCAATCACCCACCTATTCAACATGTCACTCTCCCAGGGTAGCCTCCCCCAATGGAAAATAGCACATGTCACCCTCTATTAAAAGCAGGTGACCCTCAGATCTAAATAATTACAGACTGATCTCCTCCTCCCCGCTCTGTCTAAATTACAAGAAAACATAGTGTGGCCAGCTAAGGGTATACTTAGAATCCAGAACCCTACTAACCCGGTTCAGTCTGGATTCAGAGCCAAGCACAGCACCATGACAGCCCTAGCTAAGGTGACCAATGATTGGCTCCTAGACCTTGACAAGAAGAAGCATGTCTGTGCTGTTTTCTTGGATCTTAGTAAGGCATTTGACACACAGTCAATCACAGCCTGCTTCTTTCCTCCTTAAGCACCTTAGGCCTGGACCATAAATCTATGTGCTGGTTTGCAGACTACCTCGGGAACGGAAACAGCAGGTTAAAGCCAAGGTGATCTTTCTCCATTGAAACCTATGTTGAGGGGTGTGCCCCAGGGCTCTATCCTTGGTTCCCTCCTCTTTGCAGTCTACATTAACAACATCAATGACCTCATCAAAAGCCAACATCCACTTATTCTTAGAGCACTGTACTGTACTTGAGTTGTCCCAGCGGAAGAAGCCAGTGAAGACCTCAAGCTGAATTAACCTTCACAATACTAGCTCATAAACAAAAGCTTTTGCTCAATGCGAAAAGACAAAGCCATGCTTTCTCCCCTCCTTGCATGCGAATTCCTGCTGGAGGGGAGCTATCCAAAATTACCACTGTTCTTGGAGAAACACTAGAGTATGTAGATAAATTCAAATATCTAGTTTGGCTTGATCATAAACTTTCCTTCGTTGACCATCTCAAAGAACTACAGAAGAAACTAAGGCAAAGATTAGGACTATTCTACAGAATTAGCCACCTGCTCACAAAGAAGGCCAAGATTCAACTGGTTCAAGCTACCTTCCTATCTTTAATAGATTACGCGGACCTGCTCTACAGCCACTGCACTGCCTCTGCACTGGCTAAGTTGGACACCCTCTACCACAGAGCTATCAGGTTCATTACTGGCCTTCCACTTTCCACACACCACTGCTCCTGTGACTCATCGTTAGGCTGGACTTTCCTCCACTATAGAAGGAAGAACGCTTCGCCTATGGGCCTTCAGAGCGTGACCAACAAGCTCCCTCATATGTCTCAGATTGTTTTCCCGGAGTGTGTTAGGCACCTCGCCTAAGGAGCTATTCTAATTGCCCTCCAAGTTCCAAAGGTCAAAACTCGTTTTGGCAAAGCTGCTCTAAGATTCTCTTTACCCACATTGTGGAACGGTTTACAAAGGAACTTGAATCTGAGCTGCCCTGTTAGCCTGAATATCTTCAAGGAGCTCTACGATCACTACATGAAAGCACCTTGCAAATGTTTCCTCACGGCTAGCCCACTAATTCCGCAACTCCCCCTTTCCATCCTGACACTCGCCATGTTTCTACCCCTGGCTCTCACTCTTCCCTATTAACTCTTCCTACTGCACCTACCTTCCCTGTCCACTCCAGCCTGGCTAACGTCCCATCCCATCCATAGTAGTGTCCCAATTATCTACCCCTCCTCTGTCATTATCATAATAAACAGTACATGACAACCATGAGTCACTTTCTGTGGTTTTAGCTCAATTTTCCCCAAGTCATCGGTAATATCCTCCTCTTCTTTACCTCTCTAACCTGCCACCCCATACACAACCTCTTTCTCCTATATGTGTAGTTGTGGCTGCCTCACCTCAAACATCTCTGCTTATAACCCCTGTATGCCTATGGTTGATTGTACATCTGCTGACTTCTTCCATTGTAAAATAATGCTGTTTTTTTTTTTATTTATTTCAACCTTGTAGTGTACTGTATACACTGTATATACTTTTTCTTCCTTGTATATTATTGCTTTTTGTATACCTGCTTCTGTACTGTACTTTGATGTATTCATGACCAGGTCCACCTTGCAAATGAGCCTTGCTCAATGGTGCCCGCCTGGATAAATAAAGATTTTGATCGATTTGATTGATTGATTGATTGAGTACAAAAGTGTATTAAAACCATGTAACAACAGCTATGTACAGATTAACAGGGAGCAGGGAATGGGGTGGCCACAAACAGAAAGATAGGCTGGGGAAGGGAGACAGGGGGACTGGGGACATGGCTGGGTAAGGGTACAAGGGAGGGAAGGGGGATAGAGAAGGGAAGGAGGTGCAGGCCAATGGGCCCTATGGGCATCCCCACCCTACTGGCACCTGGTGCGCCATCTTCACTGTGGCCTACACAGGGCCTGAAGAATGAGTCACGCCACCTGGAATGTGGCCGTGGTGACCCGCAGAATCTGCCGTTGTAGCCTTGTGCTGCTGGCCACCTAGGACAAAGGAGGGGACATGGTATGAGTGTATGTCCACACGACTGTAGCCCACCCACCACTGGCGTGGACAGTGGTGACATGTGCCCTGAGACATCACACAGTCACCTGCAGCATGTGCGACCATACGAGCTGCAATCCTGACAATCCAGGGCCATGCAGGGCACTGCACACCAACACCACCCACGTGCCACACACCACAACCATGGTGGTCAGGCAACAGGGCATAGCGGCGGGGTGGCAGTGGCATGGCTGGAACACAGGCGCACCCACAGCCCACCTGCAGCAGCCACACACCTGTGTGATAGCCATGGCATGGTGCAATGGACCCCACTGGCGGTGCACAGCTGGAATGGCCATGTGCACAGGGGCTGTGGCCCACCCCACTGTGTGCAAGCAATGAACCAAGGAAGAGTGCCTTCCTCTTGCACTGTGGTGCAACCAGCATCTGTCTTGCCACACCGCCCATGCGGCCTGCACCCTGTGGCTATGCTCCTGTGTTGGCCTGCCTCCATCCACCTGCAGCGCCTGCCAGCCATGCACAGCGCCTATCCTCAGGGCCTAGTAGGGAGACATTGAGAAGGACACATCAGTACCTGGCAACACCCCACAGCCCCCCCCTCCAGCATAGCAATCCCCCTGGCCCTGCGCAGTGGCGGTGCAGTGGCACAACACACCCATGATGTGCTGCCACGGCCAACAGAGTGCACAGCCACAGCCAACCCCCAGCATGGTGTGACACCCTGTTGGCCCCTACAGAATACTGGAATGGCACAGACATGGATGTAGTGAACTCACCTGAATGTGGCAAGGCACCCCTCAGGAAGCATGCCTGCAGTGCCCAAAGCCTGTCAGGGTCCCTCCTCCTCAAGTCCCCATAGTGGTGGCGGCACTGCTCCCCACTCTGCTGTACCCCAGTGGCCTCCTCCAACCCCTCAGTCACCTTCTGCCACACCTCTGTACGTGGCTGATCCAGGGCACCTGGCCAAAGAGACAACCCACATGTGACTCTACCAGGGCCACAAGATTGACAAGTTCCACCTGGCTCCAGTTGGGAGCCCTTGCTGTGCCACGGTGAATGCTCAATCCAGGTATTGAGGAACTCAAAATGGCACCCATGGAGCGCATGAGCCACACATGCTGTGGGTGCGCGACTCACTTGATGATGCGCTACCATTCCGACTGCGATTCCTGGTGCTGCGCGATAGCTGGGGCAGCACTGGCACGTGCCGCAGGTCACCTGGGGGTCAAAGGACACATGAGGTCAGAGGTTGGCACATTGTGCGCGACAGCGCGATAGGGCACACCCGCATGCGTGCGCAATAGGGCTATGTGCCCGCTTCCAGTGGGCCAGTCCACCGGATGCCAAAGGCACATAGCGACGCAGCCACATGCCCAATAGTGGCAGAGCACTGTACCACGTAGTAGCGCAGTGTGCGAGGATGCACCACCGACGACGTGATGTCAGGTGTGTGATCGCACTGCCAGGCCTACGACATCATACAGTTGCGCCATGACTTGTGCATGCGCAACACCAATGTGCATTGTGCGACTTCATGATATTCAGCCAGAATATGCAGATGAGCTGATCAGCATATCCGCAGTGCATCGGAGGCATTTGCATCTCATTACAGTTGCGCATCCCCTCATTTGCATGTGATGCGCTTATGAACCACGCCGGACTGCACAGGCACCAGACCGGTATTGCATCCTTCAGACGTAAGCCACCAGGCTGTGGGCCTGTCAGGACAGTGGATTGGGAGGGGCTGGTGTTTACAGCCATCGCCACATGTCCATACCCACAGGAATAAGCATGTTGGAACATGAGGAGGTTGAGGAGCAGGGGCCTGCATGGGCTCAGGCCCAACTTCGCTGAGGGCAGAAGCGATGCCCTCTTCAATGCCCTCTGGACCAAGGAGCCCTCCTGAGTAGCTCAACAGGCACCCCACAGGCCAGGGTGGCTGCATGGAAGGAGTGGCCAGGGCTGAGAATCAGCAGGGCAGCCATCAGAGGACAGCACAGGAGTGCAAAAGAAGGTAGGCATGGACCAGAGGAGGATAAAGGATAAGGTGGCCTGCATCTGGGCACACATGCTGCCATGGGGGCAGGTGGACAGTCTGATGTGCCACGGTTGATGCACGAGGAGAAGCTGGTGGTGGCGTCCCATTGGCACAGTGCCATCGAGGGCATGCCCAGTGGAGGATTCCAGATGGGGGCAGCCTATCACTGCATGGTAGGTACAGCAGCACCTGGGGAAGAGGGCCCGGGGGGCCGGGGGGAAGCAATGTGTGCCAGCGGCACTAATGCGTCTGTGTTTCTTTACAGCTCTGGAGCACCTGCATGCAGTGGCAGGGGTGGGAGTTACCACCATGGAGGCAGTCCTGGACCTGGAGGACCATCCATCCACCTCCACCAGAGTCAGGTCCTGGACCACAGTCAGCCCATCCCACTGTCCGACCAGATGCCTGTGGCATGGTTGAGGACAAGTCCCTGGAAGTGTTTCAGCAGGATGCCAGCCATGGCATCCAGTATGCTGAGACACAGATCAGGTGGGGTCTGGGGCGATGACAACATGACTGTTATCCTGGACAGTGGTGCTGCCAATCGGAGGGAGGCACCCATACCACACACCCGACACGGCAGCGCAGATGGTGCCCTGGTCGCGGTTGTCCACCCACTGGCTGCAACGCCCGGCGAGGCTGTGGGCACCAGTGGTGTGGCGCAGTCTGAAGGAGGGGTGGTGGTGGTGCAGCCACCCTGGCGCCATTACACCTGCAGTGGCCAGAGGGGCAGAAGCGGCAGCAGGATGGGGCTGAGGGGCTGGGTGCAATGGCGCTGCCACTGACTGATCAGCCGGTGCCCTGCTGCAGCCCCATCAGCGGGGGGCAGTGCTGCAGGGTCATGCAGCACCAGTGGGTCTAGCGTAACATCCATGCCCCAGGGCACCGACCCCTTGACCGAGCACACCCATCTGCTCTGGGCCTCCATGGAGCAACAGATGCTGGTTGTGGCAGGAGTGCGTGCACTCCACAGAGCTGCACCAGTCCACAGGGAGGCATGACTGGGACTATGAACAGCTCCTGGCTGAGACCACACACATGCGGGAGGGCATGACCGCAGCCCTGGATCGGCTTACTGCTGCGGTCATGGCCGG
Source organism: Neoceratodus forsteri (assembly GCA_016271365.2). Lineage (NCBI taxonomy): Eukaryota > Metazoa > Chordata > Ceratodontiformes > Ceratodontidae > Neoceratodus > Neoceratodus forsteri. The sequence continues at coordinate 1,705,313,228 of CM057455.1, forward strand.
CCTAGTACCACTGGCCATCCTGGTGCATGGCCGTCCGCCGCAGACCCCGCAGAGTGCATTCTCCACCCCTCATTCCTGGCGTCGTGTGACCCCATCAGTATTGATGCCGGGATCTGCTGTGGGCATTCGGGCACACCTGGAGCTGGCCTGTTCGGGAACCTGCAGACAACTCGAGGGACCAGTCGCGTTCCTGCAGTAACACACCTGGGGACCATCAGTGACACCCCCTGTGGCTTCGCACAGCCTGCATCTGCTGGATGGTCTCGGCGGGGCCGTCCACATGTCAGCAGCTGCCGTGTGACTGTGTGGCGGTCTGATCTTCCAAACTCCGTGTCCGCTGTCTGCTGCAGCCCTGTGTCACTTGGTGTGGGATGTGACTGTGCATTCCAGGGTCATGCTGTCCATGATCCACGCCACACACACGCCTTGTGCACACTTACCCTGTCACTGACCACTGTGGCATGTGCATGATGATGCCAACACAACACCAGCCGCTACTGTGCACTGATGTTCAGCGTCTGACACATGCCCATTGGTGGCCTCTGGGTGTGCATGTGTTGGTGCCCGTGTGCATGTGCATGTGCATGTGTGTGTGGGTGTGTGTGGGGGTGTGTGGGTGGGGCCTACAGTGCTGTACAGGGTGCTTCCACAGAGTCCAGCTCCATGCCTGTTCGTGCTACCCTCCGGCCGTGTCTGTCATAGGGCCCAGCCTTGCATGTCTGTATACTGTGCCATGGTCCTGGGACATGTGTGTGGTCATGTTCACCTACCTGCATGCACTGTAGTGCTCCTCTGCAATTGTGTCCCGGTGCTGCTGGGTCATCCTGTGCAGCTGGGTTCCTGTCACCATGGGGGCTGCCCACCACCACCACCACCTGGCTGGTGTCCACATTCTCCCCACTGCTGTTCCCCTCTTCAACCTCGACAGCTATCCCACGGTCAGTGGCCATGTTGTGTAGCATACAGCAGGCCAGGAATAGGCTGCAGGCCTTTGAGGGGCTGTACTGTGGGGCACTACCAGACCTGTCCAGGCAATGGAACTGTGCCTTCAGCAGCCCAAACACACACTCAATGATGTTCCGTGTGCTGGCATGTGGCTCATTATATCGCTCCTATGCTGGGGTCGACGGGTGCTGGTATGGGGTGAGCAGCCAGGGCCTGAGTGGGTATCCACTGTCACCTGTGTGGAGACATGTGGTGTTAGCATGGTGGTCTGTGTGGCTGCTCCCCCGCCTACCCAGCCACACCCTCTGACGCCCCCGGCCTAGCATCCCCGCACACCCTGCCCTGTTGTGCCAGGCTGCCCATTCCAGCTGCATACTCACCTACTAGGTTGCCGGTGAAGATGGTCCCACTCTCAAACCTGTGGCACAGTGCTGACTGGTGCCAGATGAAGGCATTGTGTGCTCCTCCAGGGTGTGTGGCACGGATATTGATTATGCGCCCCCTGGCATCGCACACCACCTGGCAGTTGACACTGGGGAAGCTCTTCCTGTTGATGTAGGCCATCCCCTCCAGCCCAGGTGGTGAGCAGATGCCTACAGGGGTGCAGTCGATGGCCCCTAGCACACCAGGCATACGTGCCACCCTGTGGAACTCTTGCATGTTCGCTGTACGCTCTGTCTGAGTGCTGGGGAAATGGATGTATTCCACAGCATGTGGCAGCAGTGTGTTGAGGAATTGTGTGTGGAGCCATGACATGGCCAACTGGGTTATGCCTGTGGTGTCTCCTGTTGGTCTCTGGAAGGTATCCGTGGTGAGCAGGCACATGGCGGCTATGACCTTGGTCTCCACTGACAGGGCATGGCTCTGTCTTGTGGGTGCCTGCATCTCATCACTGCACAGCTCACAGAGCTGCCTCAGGATGCCCTGTTCAGGTGGTACTGGCCCACAATCTCAGTGTCTGTGACTGTTTGAAGGTGGTGCGAGCATGGTACCACCTGTTCCGGGCATACTGCCACCAGGTCTTTCCACGGCCGTGCTGCTCTGCCTCTTGCCTCCTCACACCCCTTATTACTGCCTTCATCTGGAAGATTGCACTGGCTGTGGCCTGACCTGTTCTGCCCTCCCCCCCGTGCGGCTGTCACCACAGGCAACCCCAGCTGTGTGCTGCTGTGTGTGCCCCTGCACTGGGCGCACACCTGTTTCGGGGTTTCTCTGCTGGCGGTCTGTTGGCTGTGGCCTCCGACTCCCACCCATCTGGGTACTCCCATGGCCACTCTTCTGTCCAGGCTTGCAGGCTCATGCTGCCATTGCTGCCCCCACAGATATCTCACATACACACACGCACACACACACACACTGAGCTGATCACACACACAGGCACTTTCAGGGTCACACGCCCTTTCCCACAACCTGTTGCACCTCCTGCCTCTGTGCCTGTCTTGCACCCCTGCTGCTGTCCTGCCTGGCCACTGGCTCTGTCTCTGTCACGCTCTGTCTCTCTCTATCTCTCTGTCTCTGTCTCTGTCTCTCTCAACTGCTCCACAGGGTGCAAGCCTCCTTCCCTTGCTTGCTCCATCTTTTTATGGGCTCAAGTTTGCTCCACGCATGTCCCTGTTGCTCCGTGCTTGCACCATTGGCTTGATGTTGAATATCGCACTGCACTGCTTATTCATGGCTACGCCCCTGCCTTGCCTACCATGCATTCATTAGGGCTGCGCATTGGCGCTTGCACTACGTTCTTGCGCCCGTGCATTGTCTCCCACTGAATATCACTCTTTGGCGCATTTCTGTTCTTGCGCAGGCGCATCTCAGTTGTGCCATGTGCAATTGCTTGGAATATCCCACCCACTGTTTCTTAAGAATTAAAATGCAATTTTGCACTGTATTGTGACTGGACTACAGATGCATTCCAAATGAATTGCAAAAACATTTTACAAACATTTCTCTTGAGCTGGTTAAGCATCGAAAAGCAATGCAATATGAGTTGCTAATGCATTGCCATCTGTAAAAAGTAATGCTAAATCAACTAACTCGTGGGACAGTTTAATGTAACTGGTACTATACTAAGCTGTGCTTAGCAAAATCAATATCTTGAACTGTTTTGAGATATACTGTGCGAAAGGCGCCACAGCCACTACAATGTCATCCTATGGGAAAATGTGAAACTTTGGACTGCTATGACTCTGGAACTGGTGTAAATCTTTTCACCAAACCAGCAAAAGGCACATTTGTGGGGCAAGGACTTGCCGCCCTGCAAATTTCAGCCCAAAAGTCCTAACCGTTGTCTTGCTATGAAGTGGCAAAGAAACTGGTGCATTTGGGCTTTTGAACTGTGGAACGTTCGTGAAATATCTGTGGAATTTCACGAAAATCCCATTGGTTTACATGGGAGAGCATTCGTGAAAGTACTGCAGAATTTTCGACAAAGTCCTGCCATTGTAGATGCGGGACTTTCACGAAAGTACCCATGGAACTTTGGCAAAAGTCCGTGGAACTTTCACGAAAGTTCCACAGCTAAGATGGGGAAAACTTTAAAAACATATTTCTGAGCATCCTAGGGAAAAAACTAATGCCAGGGTTTTGTTTCTAGGGCCCCTATTAGGTAAACCCATGTGTTGGTGTTTACCTAGGGGCAGTATGTTTTGAACTACAATGTTTTTTCCGCATCACTAACTGAAAACAAGATGACGGATTTGCAAAAGTACCAAACCCATTTCCGAAAGTAAAAAGTGCTTTTGAGGAGAACATATATATTTTCCCATAGGCTATAATGGGAAACTTTAAAGTTTAATAACTTTTGAATGGATTAATATTTTGTTTACCAAACCTTCAAAAGGCACTTCCCTGACCAAGTCCCCATAATACCTTGAAAATTTCAGACCAGACGGACAAACCAATTGGGCTGCAGAGATGAGCAAAGAACGTCAAAAAGCTGAGCATCTTTCACACTTTTTCACATTCTGCAGCGCTGCAACTGCAAATTGACCTGAACGAAACTTTCCAAATCCAGAGATCTATGGTACCAGACAGAGTATGCAAAATTTTAGGCAAATCAGACAAATGGTTACAAAGATTTTAAGGTGCAGTCTTTTAGGTTTAACATAGAAGTGGCCATGCAACCCTAACTATACTGACCCTACTGGGCCAGTAAAATATACATGTGTATATATGTAATAGATAACCCACTCTTAGGTGTGCTGTCATGCTCTGATATATGCACGTCTTGGTGTGTGTTGTACGCACGAGGCCTCAGACCGAGTGCGTCAACCACCCAAGGCATGCATATATCAGAGTGCAACCGCACACCGTAGGGTGGGTTATCTATCTTACAAAATGGCAAAATTGTTTTTTGGGGGTAAAGTGCAGGTGTGCGGTCGTATATGATATACACACAGTCATGTGAGGGGATCCAATAAATCAGCAAACTTAATTTTTCCTACCCATTTTAAATATATATATATATATATATATACATACAGTATAATACTGGTGCAGTAGCACTGAGTATAGTAAGGTTTGGCAGAAGCAGTTTAATGTTAAATCTCAAACATTACACTTTAATAACTTCATGAACTATTCAAGGATTTGCACAAAATTTGGCATGCTTTGCAGCTACTGGAAGGTCTCTTGACTTGCCAAACTTCATGCCAGTCCCTTTTGAAGCGTTTGAGATACAGTGTGTTGAAAAAACAGATGGTTTTGCTGTTTTGGCTGTTTTTTGCTCACCTATATCTTAAAAATAGTGTAACTTTATTGGCTGAAATTTTCAGGGTAGAAAGCCTTGGCCTCTCAGTTGTGCCTTTCAAAGATTTAGTGGTAAAATATTAATCTGTTCCAAAGTTATGAGAATGTTGCATGTCCCATTATTTCCGATGGGAAAAAATATATGTCAGGCATGAAGTAGGATTTCTGAATCAGAGTAGGATTGGATCCTCATTCGAAGTAGGATTATGATGCAGAATCCCATATCGAAGTGCCATTTTAAGATGCACAATCCTGACTCAAATGGAACTTCGATGCAGGATTCTGCATCATAACATGGCAGTTCGATGCAGGATTCTGCATCATAACATGGCAGTTCGATGCAGGATTCTGCATCATAATCTTACTTTGAATGAGGATCTAATCCTACTCAGATTCAGAAATCCTACTTCATACCTGACATCTAATTTTTCCCATAGGAAACAATGGGACATTCAACATCTCATAACTTTGGAACGGATTAATATTTTTCCACCAAATCTTCAAAAGGCACATCTGTGAACCAAATGCTTTCTATCCTTATACTTCTGGACCATAGACTAAAGTCATTTCTAAGATTTAGGTGGACAAAGAAATGGCAAAAAACATGGATTCTTCTGTTTTTTCAACACTCGGGCCCGATTCAAGTCGCATGGTACAACACATGGGCATATGCGAGTTGCACCATGTGATGCCATGCCAGTGCCCCTGCGCCATATTCCAAGACAGGCAGAGTCCCCAGCACCTATGACCTGCAACTTGCGGCAGCCACAGGCTTGCGCCACAGGAATGGTACAATGGACCTGGGTGCCACAAGTTGTGGCCCACAGTAAACTGCCCTGGAGCCCCCCCTGCCCTGAAACACTCCTGCAATCACCTGGTAGCCTGGGAGGACTGGCCAGGTGGCACAGGTGCATGGGGGGAGTGCAAAAAAGGACCCCGGGAGTCCCCGACATTCGGGGTGTGAGGGGCATGACTGTGCTTCCCATGGTGCTGTGGGGGGGCATCCATCAGTTTGCCAGGACAGATGCCCCTTAGACCACCTCCATGTTGGTCTAACTCCACAGTGCCATAGTGGGTCTCAGAATTGCGTAGGTGGGTTATGGCAGCCGCTGTTCTGGAATAGAGCACAGTTGCTGCCCTAACCCACCCTTGCACCATGCTGCAGCAGGTTGCGGGTGTAGTGGGAGGCATAGCCCACCTTTGGTGCAACCAACATGTGGCATGGCACAAGCGCGACTTGGAATTCCAACATGTGTATCGCATGGCGCAAGGTGTGATTTGTGCCATAGGGTTTGGCATAAATTGTTTTGTGCTAGGCATACCACAACTTGGAATTGGGCCCTTTGTGTCTCCTAAACCACAGAATGAATTTGCATGAAATTTGGCTCATCAGGAGACCTACCCTAGAGATTATACATGGCAAATTTCATAAAATCCATTGAAAAGTTCCAAAGTTATTAAGGTTAAAAAAATCAGGTTTAACATAGAAGTTACCTTTCACCCTAACCATAGTGGCACTACTGTGCCACTATAAGATATATTTATTTATTTATTGAAATGTTTCACCAGAAAGGCACACTGAGCAACAAGTCGCTCATTTCCTGGTGCGACCTGGGGAGAAGAGGTACAACTGGAATGAGACATTAAACATTCATGTTACAAGATCAACATTAACATACAGTTGTAAGGCAGGGGTTACAAACAGTGTTACAACAGTGTTGTGCACAACATGTAGGAAGAGTGGACAATAATAAATGCTGGGTTAATAAGTAAACAATTGCTTATGTGAAAGAAAAGGGAGAAAGGGAGAGAGGTGTGAGGTGGGAAGGGGGAAGAGTCGTGACCCTGGAGACCCCCTCAGGATGTAAGGAACCCTGCAAGGGGACTGGGGGGAACCAGAGAGAAGGGGATGAGGCAGTACCCCAGAGAGACCCCATTAGAATGGTGGGGAAGGGAGTAGATGAGAGATACAAGCCCCTTGGGGGGGTAGGAGAGGGACCCATGGAGAATATTTGGGGTCCTTTACATTCTGTGAGAGATCAAGGGAGGCTGGTAAGTGGGGTCAATTTGGGGAAGGGAGGAGGGCTAGAGATTTGGGGGTTGGGTGTGCACAAGGTAAATGAAGGTGAGGATAGAGGGGTAGGCTTTGCCCAGGGCTTATAGGAGGAAATTAGGGAGGGACATTGCAAGAGAAGCTAGGTGCAAGGTAATTATTGAGGGCAGAGCATATGGAGTAGGTGGAGGATGAATGCCGGATTTAAGGGGGGGTGGAATTCCACATTTTTGGGAGGCGGTGAGAGTAACTGGATTGGCCAATTTGGGTGGATCTGTGGGGTACAACCAGGGTACGGGAGTCAGTTATATATAGTAGTTATTTATTTACCAAGAAGGGCATGCAGAGCTTTGACAATAGTTTGTTTTTAGATTCATTCTGGGAGGAAGTGCCCCAGAAGGAAACAGGAGGAAGTGGCACAGGTGGAAACAGAATACATTTCAGTATACAGTAATTGGTGTATACAAACTCATTGCAAAAAACTTTGTAAATGCATCAGTTAATGTAACTGAATACCACAAAAGTAGGGAATGCGGGCTTTAGGGTTTCCAACCCTAACTCCCCACCCCCAACCTCCAAGCAGCAAAAGGAACAAAGCATTAGAGTTTTGGGTCTCTGGAATCTTGGTGAATCAGTGGTGGTGCCTTCCTTGGGATTGTGGACCCTAATGCTTAATCCATCCCAGCCCGTAACTTCCAGTCCAAAGTATAATGTACAGCTCCAAGCCAGTACCTCATTGCGATATACTCTTCAAAGGTAGAGAAATATGTCTCACCATGTTTCCAACACAATATGTTGTAGCTTTCTTCATGCAGGGCCCTGTGGGTTCTGTGGGAAGAAAGGAGATCATGTGAGATGTTGTTTGCTCAGGGACTTGGGGTGAGCATTAGGGTTGATGACGCCAGGGAAGACCCCACAACTGATTCACCAAGACTCCAGAGACCCAAATCTCTAATGGTTTCACCTTTTGCTGCTTGGGGGTGGGGATGGGGTGTTAGGGTTGGAAACCCTAATGCCACATGTCCCCACTTTTTTGGCAGTAAGTTACCCTAACTGGTTCATTAACAAAGTCTTTTTGCAAAGAATTTCATTTCTTATTGAGATAGTGGTATCATCTCCTCATTTACACAGGTCCCTTCAGGATCTGCATGATCACGTGCAGATGTGCAAAGCTCTTTGGGCCCTACACCATGGGAAAACTCCATCCACTTACGGAAGTGCAGGGCCTTGCACATTCACTTTTTACACATTTATTCTTTACACATTCACTCTTCACTTTTTACACTTTCACGTTTCACCCATTCACTCTTTACACAGTCACTCTTCACACATTCACTCTTTTTTTATTTAATTTTGATCCAAAATTTTCAGGATAGTCTTTTTATGACTGCCTTTATAAACATGACATGTAGCATTTATAGTATATTGATTGAAATAACTGGGTGGGTGACCTGGAAGGAGGGGGGGAGATTCAATACCAGTGGTGGCCACCCAGTCTACTTAAAAGAGAATTGCTTTGATTTCAGTGGACCTATGCGCTTGTGTCTAAGAAACATAGTATTTGTGGCTGCTGCTAACAGTACTGTAAGTTCATTTTTTTTTTCATTTTATTATTTATTAAAATTTTCATTACAATGCAGAATGGAAAAAAGTACATCCTCATATATAGAAAGTCTCACATAATATAAAAAAAACAGGATAATGAGAATTACAATATGAGTAACCCCCACACAGAGATACAACCTCACCTGGAGATAAAAAAGAAACAAGCATTTGTTAATGCCAAATGTTTGCTGCTGGCATTGGCAGTGGTAGTGTAGGAGTTACAGAGCTGCATAATAGGAATGGCAGTGAAGTACTGAACTGAAACCAACCCCACCACCACCCTGCAGAGAGGGACAGGCATTGGGTGTGCCTTTGGGTAAGTCAGGCATATGTACGCCATTTCACCACACCAACCTGCAGACACCGACAAAGTGTCACGGTATGCCTTTGGGTCTTTGGCCTTATCAGCACCTCATTCCATCAGGAAATACAGTGAGATGGGTACAGTATAGGAGAATGGGGTGAACTTTGGGGCCAAAGAGTCAAGGAATACTCCTCGATGCCTCTCCAGTGGCTGCAGGGTGAGGGTAGGGGTGTGTGTATGAGCATTGCAGGCGACAATCCCAAGTCACAACCCTGATGCCTTTCATTCTCTACAGCATGGGGCATTTTTGTCGGAAACCCTAATGCCTCAGGCATTCGTTGGTATTTTCACTCCAAATTTTCAATACAGTTTTTTTGTGACCCCCACCTCATGAACAGTGGCAATATCTGTTTGTTAGCCGAAAGCTGCTTTTGCACAGCGACTACGGCATTTGTCACCACAGGTGCAAAAACACATTCTGAACAGGATGTAAAAAATGGCAGCTGTACTGTTCATGGGGAGTTGTAAAAAATGGCAATGTTGAAAATCTGCAGTGAAAATATTAAATTATACCATGGACACTCAAGAAAACACAAATTTCTATATTCTGATTAGCCAGCTGGCACCTTTCTGCCATGGTAAATCCCCCGATAGCCCATGCAAAAGGTGCCAGCCAGCCACATCTATACAAGTAACACTCCAACCTCCGAATACAAACCCGAAATCCGCCATATTGTCTCCCCGCTAACCGAGACATTAAACCAGGAGTTCCAAACCTAAATTGAGAACTTCTCATTCGAAACATGTGTCTCACATAAAAAAACTGGTTGCATGCCAACAGAACAAACAAAAAATAATGATCTCCATAATGCTGAACACACAGACCGAGTCTGACATGACTCAAGGGCAAAAAGAAGCAACTGCAATATTCTAATTTTCCATGGCTTGTTTGCAGAGGCAGTTTATTTACAGCAGTGGCACTTCATCCTGAGATACTCAGTTGGACCCTTGTGCATGTCTTCCCCCATGTCGCTCTGCAGGCACTCTCAGTATTTACTGTTGATAGCTGCCGCTTGTCTACCCGCTCAGTTTTTATGTTTGCTTGCACGCATGTGCAAGAAACATAGTGCTATCATCCGAGTTTTCCAGAGGTGTGTCAGCCACTTCCAATTCAGTCAGTGTGTTTGCAGGCGTGGTCACAGTGCACCAATCACTGCTCCAGCTGTCTATGACAGCAGTTGAAAATGCAGTGGCATACAGTTGAAAGAGAGAGCTCTGCTTCAGTGAGCAGAGCTTCCCCCTCAACACGCACGCACGCATATTGCATGCTGACGTGCTCCTCCCCATACTGTATAGCCGATGGGGTGCCCAATGCCCCGTCGGCTCACGCCCCCCCAAAAAGCTTTCCTGGTGCCACGCTGGGAGCCCACCCCAGCGTGGCACACATCTGTATGACCGACGGGGGTGCCCAATCCCCCGTCGGCTCCAGCCCCCCCAAACAGCCTTACAGCTGCCACGCTGGGAGCCCACCCCAGTGTGGCACAAGCCCATATGGCTGACAGGGTGCCCAATTCCCTGTCGGCTCCAGCCCCCCCAAACAGCCTTTCCAGCTGCCACGCTAGGAGCCCACCCCAGCGTGGCAAACATCCCACGTCATCTTAATAAAAATAAAACCTGTAAATTAAAAAAATGGTCCCTCGCACTCTCCCTGCCCCCACGCACCCACCCACTGCGCACCCTGCCTCTCCACACCCCCCCTCACCCCATACTTACCTCCGGAGTCTGATGCGATGATCTTCGGTGGACCAGGAACACATCTGCACTCTTCAAAGCCGACCGCGAACTGAGGAAATGCCGCTAAGTTGTATAATGTAATAGATAGGGTTTTTTCAACTTTGCTGCATATCTCAGGCATTTATTGGAATTTTGGCACCAAATTTTCAACATGGGTTTTGGGACCCCTTCTCATGAATGTTGTCACTGTCATGGCATTATTCAGGCCGAAGGGTGATTTCGCAGTCACTGCGAAATCACCTTGCAGGATTGATTAATGAAATGACACTGCCAGTGTTCATAAGGTGGGCATTCAAGAGGCCTATTTTGAAAATTTGGTGGAAAAATTCCTAAAAATGACTGTTTTACGAGCGTGCATTGTGCAGTTCCTACGCACGCTTGTAAGTTCGCTGAATTTTCAATATTTTTACTCCAGATTTTCAACATTGCCATTTTACCTCACCTTCTTATGAGCAGTACAGCTGTCATTTTTCACATCTCACCCAAAACGTGTTTCCACCCATGTAGCGCACAATGGCGCAGTCGGTGTCCGAAATCAATGTATGGGACAAATTAAGAAAATCACAGTGACACTGTTCATGAGCAGAGGTCTTAAAATGGCTATGTTGAAAATTTGGTGAAAACATTCCTAAAAATGACTGTTTTATGAGCGTGCATTGCAGAGTTCCTATGCACGCTCGTAAGTTCGAAAATTTTCAATATTTTCACTCCAGATTTTCAACATTGCCATTTTACTACATCTCCTTATGAGCAGTACAGCTGTCATTTTTCACATCTCACCCAAAATGTGTTTCCGCACATGTAGCACACAATGGTATAGTCGGTGTGCGAAAACAATGTTTGGGACAGATTAAGAAAATCACATTGACACTGGTCATGAGCAGAGGTCTTAAAATGGCTATGTTGAAAATTTGGTGACAAAACTCTATAAAATGACTGTGTTATGAGAGAGCATTACGCAGTTTCCATGCACCCTCATAAGTTCATGAATCTGTAATATTTTCAGTCCAGATTTTCACCAGTGGCATTTTTCCGCACCTCCTAATGAACAGTACAGCTGTCATTTTCCACAACATGGCCAAAATGTGTTTTCACACTTTCAGAGCAGAAATGCGTGGTCGCTGTGGGAAATCATTGTTCGGGACAGATAAAGAAAATTACACTGACACTGTTCATGATCAGAGGTCCCAAAATGCCAATGTTAACAATCTGCTGTAAAAAAATCCCCAAACTAGTTACATTACGGGTGTGTGTTGCACACTTTCTACACACGCTCGTGACTTCACCAGTTTTTTTAAGATTTTCACAGCAAATTTTCAACATTGCCATTTTTTACACCTCCCCATGAACAGTACCGCTGTCATTTTTCACATCCTGTTCAGAAAGTGTTTTTGCACCTGTGGTGACAAATGCCGTAGTTGCTGTGCAAAAGCAGTTTTTGGCTAACAAACTGATATTGCCACTGTTCATGAGGTGGGGGTCACAAAAATACATGTTGAAAATTTGGGTAAATACCAGCGAATGCCAAGGCGGTAGGGTTTCCGACCATAACGCCCCACCTGTAGAGAATGACAGGCTTCAGGGTGTTACTTGGGATTCTTACCTGTAATGCTCATACCATTCCCACCCCACCCACACCCTGCAGCCAGTGAGAGGCATCAAGGTGTGCCCCTGACCTTCGGCCCAAACATCACCCCATTCTCCCATACCGCACTCCATCTCACCATATTTCCTGATGGAATGGGGTGCACATAAGGGCCAAAGACCCCAAGGCACACCATGACAATTGTCAGTGTCTGCAGGGTAGGGTGTGGTGAAATGGCATGGTTGTTATGCCTGACGACCCAAAGGCACACCCCAATGCCTGTCACTCTCTGCAGGGTGGTGGTGGGGTTGGCTTCAGTTCAATACTTCGCTGCCATTCCTATTATGCAGCTCTGTAACTTCTACACTACCAATGCCAATGCCAGCAAGCAAACATTCGGCATTGACAAATGCTTGTTGTATTCTGTAGAGCAATGATATCTGTAATGGGAACAGTGCTGTTCCCCTATCTCCACCTGTATGCCATTAGCGCAATGCTATACTGCCCCTTACCAAGGCAGAACTATTTTTTTCTGGCGCATTAACAAACGTTCTAAAAAATCATAAAATGAAGAAAAAAATGTTCTTAATTTTTGTTATTTTCTCACAAAAAAATCAATTATATGTTTAACTCATGGTATAATCGCAATAAGCCACTCAGGAGATGTAGGTTATCAGAGGATTTACCACGGCTGGCGAGGATTTACCCACTCGGTAAACCATGCCAGCCATGGCAAATCCCCCGATAACCCACACCCCCTCATGGCTTATTGCTTAAAAAACTGGTGAAGTCACAAGCGTGCGTAGAAACGTGCAACACACACCCGTAATGTAATTAGTTTGGGGATTTTTTACAGCAGATTGTCAACACAGGCATTTTGGAACCTCCGATCATGAACAGTGTCACTGTGATTTTCTTTATCTGTCCCGAACAATGTTTTCTCACAGTGACCACGTATTTCTGTGCTGAAAGTGTGAAAATACATTTCGGCCATGTTGTAAAAAATGACAGCTGTACCGTTCATAAGGAAGTGTGGAAAAATGCCACTGGTGAAAATCTGGACTGAAAATATTACAAATTCATGAACTTACTGGAGTGCGTGGAAACTGCTCAATGCTCACTCAGAACGCAGTCATTTTATGGACTTTTGTCACCAAATTTTCAACATAGCCATTTTAAGATCTCTGCTCATGACCAGTGTCACTGTGATTTTCTTAATCTGTCCCAAATATTGCTTTCGCACACCGACTACACCATTGTGCGCTACATGCACAGAAACACATTTTGGGCGACATGTGAAAAATGACAGCTGTACTGCTCATATGGAGGTGGGGTAAAATGGCAATGTTGAATATACAGAGTGCAAATATTAAAAATTTGCGAACTTACGAGCGTGCGTAGGAACTGCACAATGCACGCTTGTAAAACAGTCATTTTTAGGAATTTTTTCACAAAATTTGCAACATAGGCTTTTTGAGAGCCCACCTTATGAACACTGGCACTGTCATTTCATTAATCAGTCCTGAAAGGTGATTTTGTGCAGTGTCCTGTTGTCCAGCCAATATTTTACCCAGGCTACCACCCTGGGACCCACTCCCAGGCTGGTTAATTTGACAATTAATCTTTTGTGTAGGACTGTGTCAAATGCCTTGCTAAAGTCTAGGTAGGCCATGTCCACAGCCCCTCCCTGGTCTACTACGTTGATCACACAGTCAAAGAAATCAATTAGATTCATCTGACATGACCTTCCTGCTGTGAACCCATGCTGCCTTGGATCCTGTGCCCCACTTTCCTCTAGGTACTCAACAACTCTTTCCTTCAGAAGTGATTCCTTCACTTCCCCTACCACAGAGGTCGAACACTGGGACACTGTGTTTCTTTCTGCCCTCCCTCTCAACACTGCCTGAGACCTCTTACAGGTACTAATAGAATGGGCATAGAATGCCAACATACTGCTCTTGTATGTGTTTCCTTTTTTGAAAACATTAGAAAATAACTGTTTAAACTTCTTTACAAGTCAAACATTACTGTCTGAACTGTAAAAACTTCAAACTGTAAAGATCCCTGGCAGACAGTTTGAACTGTCATAGCCCCTTCCATTTCCTGTAGGGCGATGAGAGCGAGAGTGACAGAAAAGTACACCTGCCAAGGCCCCTTGATGTTTTGTCATTGAGACGGTTTTGCTTCCTCCTCTTACAGCAGAACAGGTATCGGGCTTTGCTTGGTGTACTGGACAGCTGCTCAGGTTTGTGACCTTGCTGCAGTAACCCTGGGGTACTTTTTCTGTGCACATCAGGGAAGAAAGGTTTCATCTCAGCCCTAATTCAAACCGATCTGCCAGAAGACCCGTTAGTCATTTCTACACAAACTCCTCTAAGGCTGCCAACTGCTTGGTAGGGGCATTTGATTTTTTAAGGCTCCTCCAGGGCTACAACCTGATCTGAACCCTCTTAATAAATTCAGCCCCCCTCACCAAGCCGAGACCCACTTGGCTTGTAAAAATCATAAAATCACAGAGCCTCCCCCCCATGCTGAGACTGACTCCAAGCGGGTAATTTAAAATAAATACACCCCCATCTCCACCTCCTCAGAGTGTGCATTTCATTTTTAATGACCCTCCTGGCCTGGGACCCACATAGAGCAGGCTTAATAAATTTAGCCCCTGATGCATAAACCTGCTCACTACCTAGAAATGACAGCTGTTTTTTTTCCTAACACAGAACAGGCAGTGAAATACAGAATTCATCATCTCCCTGAGCCATCAAATTAGCACGTATACAAAGGCATATAAATACTGAAAATTATTTATGCTAGGATGTAGGCTCTCCATAGCACACACAAATGAAAAAAAAAACATTGCATTTCATCAGAGGTAATCATCAGAATGAAATCTCAAACAAAAGGGCAGTTCCCACAACTCGAACATAACTGGCTAGATATACAGCAGCAGAATACAAAGAAATTCGGCACCAATCACAAATTCTGCATTAATCAAATTTACTGAATACAAGGCAGAGTGCTAGTGCTGCACATATCAGTAAAATACAAATGCAAAACCTGCAGAGGGATCCCATGCAAAACAGCACAGCCCGATTGGGGGGGGGTGTCCAATCCCTATGTGAGTTTTTCCATTTATATTTTGCATATAGGTTTTGCACTATCACTTTGTTCTGCCTTGAATTGAATACATTTGATTAATGCAGAATTCCTGATTGGTGCTCGCTGTCTTTGTATTCTGCTGCTGAATATCTAGCCAAGCATGATCAGGTTGTGGAGCTGCCATTTTATTTATAGGTTCATAGGTTATGGATTCAAGTCAATTAGCTTGTAGGCCATCAATAGACTTGCCACTAACAGTGGATGTATCCTAATTTTTCAACCCCCATATAAAAATCTAGCTGGTGTTTAAAAGCAGCCATGTTAGATGCTCCTACTACGTTTTCTGGCAAGCCGTTCCACATATTCACCACCTCTGGTTGAACCAATGCCTCTTTTTTGTAGTCCTGTATGATTCCCCTTTTTTGCTGATATGGATGTCCTCTTAATGCTCTACCCTGATATTCCTATCTAATTAACCCTGATGATTCCAAAATTACCTCTTCTTGGATGGATCTATATACAAAACATAAATCACCTCTACTTTTACGATATCCCATAGAGTACATACCCAATTACCTCAATCTGTCCTCATATGCCTTATCTTGACATTATACACTTTTCTTGTAAGTTTTCTCTGAACCCTTTCCACACTATTACTGGCAGTTATATTACATGGCGAGCAAAATGGGGCACCGTGCTCCAGTACTGGTCTCACCAGTGACCCATAAAGCGGTATCAACACTTCCTCCCTCCTACTCCTGATATTCCTTAACATATTACCAAGGATCATGTTTGGTTTCTTGACACATTCACACATGTGCTTATCAAAGCTCGAATTATCAACAATCCATACTCCCAAGTCCTTCTCATTTTCTGTGGATGTAATTACATCGCTATTAATAGTATAGTTTCATTTCTTATTATTGGCACCAAAGTGCATCACCTTACACTTTGTTTCATTAAAGAATAATTTATGTTCCGTAGCCAAAATAACCAGTTTATCTAATTGTCCCTGCAGTTTTTCAGTGGATTCTTTATTGTTTACTATTGCCCCTACCTTCTCATCATCAGCGTATTTACATTGACATGCCTCATCTTCTACCTGCATTGTTGAAATGACCATTCTGAATAAGATGGGCCCAAGATCCCTGAGAGACTCCACTAGACACTCTTCCCCACTCTGACCAGTGTCCTCTTATTTCAACTCTGTTTTCTTTGATCCAGCCAGGACCTTATCCAGGCTATCAATTCCTCATTAATACCCATCATTTTTAGCGATTTTAGCAGTATATTGTGTGCTATGGAATCAAAAGCTTTGGAGTAATCCAAATAAATCACATCTACAGGCATTCCCCAGTCTAGTGCCTTATTCACTGGTTCAAAAAAGCCAAAAAGGTTAGTCACATACTACCTGCCTAACACAAACCTGTGTTGTGTGACATTGACCAGGCCAAGCTGACATAGATTTTCTTCCAAACATTCCTTTATAAGGCCTTCCATAACTTTTCCCACCACATCCTACCACCGATATGATACTTATCGGCCTATAATTGTTAACCTTGGACTTATCTCCCCCCTTCAATATGGGGGTAACATGTGCCATCCTTCACTCATTAAGGACCCTGCCCTTGTTTATTGACAGATTAAACATTAATGTAAGAGGACCTGACAATTCCTCTGCCATTTCACTCAAAAAATAAGGGTGTATACCATCTGGTCCACAAGATTTGTATTTTTTTAACTTTCTTAATTTGTCCCAGACCTCTCTCTAAAATGTCTTTTAATGTTTTTTGTTCCAATCTCACCTCATGACTACCACTAGGCTCCTCTTGATCTTTGAATACATTCGAAAAATAGTCATTAAACTTTTCTGCCAGCTGTTTTTCATCCTTCATAGCTTCATCTCCATCCTTCAGTTTTATCACGTGTTTTTGCCCTTGCCTTAACCTTCCCACATAGTTATAGAAGTGTCTACAGATATTCTTTTTTTGTGGTGGCCAATCATAATTCTGCCTGTGCCTTTGCCTTCTTAATAGTATTTTTACACAATCTAACTCTTCTTTAATACTTCTCCAAGTTGTCATCAGTCTGGGTATTTTTATACTTCGTTTATGCTGTGTCCTTTCTTTTAACTATTTTTTGAACCTTTTAGTAAACCATTTAGGAATTCTTTCTCTCTCATTATATTTGAAAACAACCGGCACATACTCATTAACACAATCAACTATTTTATTGTTAATCTTTGCCCATGTGTCTTCAAGGGACGAGTCCGTTAGTTCATCTTTCCAATTTTATCGTTTTAGCACTTGTCTAATCTTCCTAAAATTGGCCTTGCAGTAATTCAATATCTTAGTTCTACCCTTCTGATATTTTGTATGTGCAGTGATAGTAAACGTAACCATATCATAGTCACTTGCCCCCATGGTTGGATTACTTCAACATTTTTCAAGGCATCTTCCATGTTGCTATGGACCAAATCAAGAGTATTGCTCCTCCTGGTGCTATCCTTAACATACTGCTCAAGTCCATTCAGTTGGCAATATTCCAGGAATCTAGTTTCCCATAAGCCAGTTGGTTTCTCAGTGCTCCAGTTTATTTTGGGAAAATTAAAATCCCCCAATAATATATGCTCCCCTTTCATTTCCTGTGCTTCTAAAGCTTCCATGAAAGCTGAATTTTCGGTGTCCATCAAGTTAGGTGAGCAATAACAAAGCCCTATGATTATATCTCCTTTAATATTTTTAACTCTAATCCAAGTTTGTTCTACTTCCCCTCTGTTCTCATTGTTCATTCTAATTTCTTGTGTGTTTAGATGTGCTAATACATAAAAGGCAGTTCCTCCACCTTTTCCACCCTGTCTTGTTGTCTGGAAGTAATCATATACCTGAATATCATCTATCCAGTCCTCCTCTGAGAGCCAAGTTTCTGTTATACAGCATATATTTATCTTTTTCTTGTCCATAACATACTTCATCTCATCCATTTTGTTCTTCACACTTCTTGCATTTAACATAAGGACCTTTAATTTCCTATTAACAGCAGTCTCATTTGCTTTACTACTATTACTAATCTTGACACCTTGTGCCTGGTGATTTCCCATTCTCCCCCTATTTTCTAGTTTAAATGTTTTATGAGCTCATTTTCAAACAACAGTCCCAATTCTCGGCTCCTTTTTTTGATAAGTGCAATCCATCACTTCCAAAATAAATGATCATTCTGATTAAAGATTTCCCCAAGTTGTAATACACTGTAGTCCCTGCATTAGGCTCCGGCTTCTCATCCAATTATTAATTCTCCTAATCTTCAAATTTACTTTTTCACTAGCCCTGGGTATGGGTAGTATCTCAGAGAACACAGCAATGTCATTTGCCTCCCTAATGACTTTTCAATTTGCATATATTCTAACAAGATCTGATCCTCTCTTCTATGTACTACATTGTTTATCCCGGCATGTATCACTACAAGTGGATTGTCATTTTGTTTTCTATTTCCGATGTTAATTTGCATATGTCTGACAATTTTGCCCCTGAAAAGTATGAACTGGTTATTCCTTCTTTATTTAATCAAGTACTGTAGGCTTCAGTGTATTTTATTATTGAATCTCCCAATATGAATATGCGATCGTTTAACTCATTATTTATTTGTTGTTCATTTTCAGTCTCCATGGTCTCATTGTCTGCTTGCTCTTCTGCCTCAACTTGCACCAGTATTTCATTTGTTTCATTAGGGAGACTTAACCCCGCTTTATTCTGTAAGAAGGTATCTGATTTAGATGCAAAATCTACATGATTATCACATAATTCATCTGGGACTTCTTTTGTTTCCAAGTGACTCACTCCAGCATCTTCATTTTCACTTAGTTCTGTCAGCACTTCAAATATATTAATAGTGTATGGTGAGGGCTTGTTGTGTATGGAATTCAGTGACTTTCAAAATGTTGTAGTACTACAGTTCAAAAGGTCATGGAACGTGATTGTACCACACTGTACTACAACAACATTTTGAAAGCCTCTAGAGGCTGCACGTGCTCAGCTCATTGTAAAACTATACCAGACACAGAAAAACTTGGAGTCAGCGACACGATCATCCACCGAACCGATGACGAATAGGGCACCATGAAAAAAGGCAGGATTGACCAGATACTTTAAACTATTACAAAAAAATGCAGGATCAACCAGATATTTAAAACTACCCACATTAACAGGTGAATCATTTCACTCATGCTTAGCGAGAGATACGTCCGCCATGTTTTTTTTCCTGGAATCCCCTCCCAAAGGGAACTGACAGCCAATGACAGAACACGCTACAGACGTGAGGGACGCTTGGTCCCTAACAACCACAGCACTAACCTTAGCAACCTGATGAATAACAGATTAAAACGTAGTAGAAAGAATTCCTTTTACAGGTAAAAAAAAAAATAAATGCTCACTTAATTTATCGTAGGGGCACCATACACTATAAAAAATAATGGATGGGCAATGTTATGCCCAACCGGTGTGCTGTGCCACTTCGGGGTTCTGATTCCCACGGACCTCTCGAGCTTCTCTCGAGGTCATAGGGAATCAGAACCCCTCAGTGGCACAACACACCAGTTGTGCATACTTGCCCATCCACTATTCTCTATGTAGTGGGCACTGAAAATTCCATTACCCTTCTACCTTGTTTATTCTTACTAGTTCCTTCCTGGACTTTCCATTCACCACAACTTCCCAGACTTCCCCTAACTCTTTTCTGGTTAGTATCTGTGTTTACAGTTTTTTTCACTTTCTCCTCTGCTATTGCAGCTTGCTTATGACATTTAAGTTCGAATTCGAGTCCCAGGAGTTTAACCTTCAACTCCTTTAGTTCTAGACATTGCTGACATGTAAATTCCATCAGTCCCCCTTTCATTTCTAAGCTAAAACCGTTACACTCCTTACACTTTACCCAGAGTTCTCCACTCCTTAGTGTAACAATATATCTCTCTCCATTTCTGCTTATAGTCCATACAGGCCTTACTTTATCAGTACACGTATGTTATTTTACTCCTGTTGGTGTACCTCAGTGTTTCCTGCCACCTCTTTCCACTCTTAACATGCATAACACACACAGAGATGCATGTGTCTCTGCACGCATCTCTGCATGTGGCACCATGCACTCGCTCCTGCATCAAATTTCAATCCCACAACCCGGAAGTGTTAGTGGGTCATGTTTACCAGGACTCTCCAAGCATCCCTTTTCTTTTTTTTTACTCACCTGCTTACATCGGAAGGCCCCCAGCCCCATCCCCCAACATCCACCATCCAGCACTGACCCGGCCCCAGGGCTTGCCCCCCTGGCAGGGTTGGTGGGGATCCCCAGCCCCAACCGGAGACTGGATTCAAGGGCTAGTGCCATAGCTGGCCTGGAGTGAGCGCCCTCCATCACACTGCTGCAGCATTGTATTTTGTCTGGCTTCCCCTACGGGTCAGGACATGCAAGGAAGCCTGTGGAGTGGAGCGTGCATGCTTCAGCGCGCGCTCTCATCCAAGCATCTACCCCGACTCCTCCCCTGTCTGCAGCATGATAGCCATGTCCCCCAGCCTCTGCTAGAGGGCAACCAGGTGCTAGCAACTGGAGCCCCTTCCCCAGAGAAGGAGAGGAGTCCAATGGATGCTCAATCCTTCCCCACCCCTGCCAGCCCCCTGTGGTCCATGCTCGTTCCCGAACACGGGTCACCAGCGTTGCGCGAGGTAAGGCGACCAGCGCCTCAGCCATCAGCACCACTGGGCCAGCTCTGAGCCTCCCTTTTAAAAGATAGTTTAGTATTAGAAGCCCTAAAACACACACCCAGGACCCAGTGTCTCATATTAGGACCCTAGAACCTAAAATATTCGTCTCACTCCGCCTTTGTAGTTCCCCAGCTCAGTCTGTGGAATGACAGGCTATGGAGCACTTCCTGGTTCAACATATAACTCTCTGCCTGGTCTAAATAGCAGACATAAAGCGTTCACCAGCAGCAGCAAGAAAGCATTAACATGCAGACTCCTACCCCTGTTACTCTGCTTTTTGCAAACACACAGGGTGGTAGGCATCCAAATTTTTTGAGAGTTTATTCTGATTGATTGCCTTTAATGAAATGCAATTTTATTTTATTTGTGTGTGCCAGGGAGAGCTTACCTCCTATCATAAATAACCATTAATACCAAAGGCACCCCCAGCTAATTGAACTGGACAGGCAAATAAGAAAAAAGTAAGTACGCTGATATTCACAAAATGACTGTACCTTTGAGAGATCACTGAATTTATATTAAAAACTGGATATGTCACTATCTGCAGTGCACCATCAGAAAGATCTACTAATTGACTTCAAAGGTGACCACACACCAAATCATTCCTGCAATAAAAACAAAATCTAGCCAGAGCCAACATGGCTGCGGCGAGCTTGTAGGAGCACCACTGCCATGGGAGAACAACTTCCGCCAAATGCAGTGTATGCCACACGCACTATGGTGGACACCGTCCCAATGTGCACTGCCCAAGTCACTGCTACAGTCGGTAGCGGGAAGGAGGCTGGTAAGTATAGGCCAGTCAGCCTGACATCAGTGGTAGGAATGTTAAAAGAATCACTGCTGAAGGAAAGGATTGTGGAATATCTTGATTCCAATGGGTTACAAGACCCAAGGCAGCATAGAGTCACATGGGGTGGGGAGGGTCATATCAAACAAATCTGATAAATTTCTTTAACTGGATGACCAAAGAATCAGACCAGTGTGGAGCGATGGATGTGGCCTATCTGGATTTCAGTAAGGCTTTCAACTCCATTCCACATAGGAGACTAGTGAGCAATCTGGGTAGCTTAGGAGTGGGTCCAAAGGTGGTAAATTGGGTAAGAAACTGTTTAGGGGATAGGTGACAGTGGGTGGTGTTAAATTGAGTTCATTCTGAGGAAGGGAGGATGACCAGCAAGGTGTCTCAGTGATCAGTGCTTTGACTGGTCCTCTTTAATGTCTTTATACGTGACATTGCAGAGGAACTGGAAGGGAAGGTCTGCCGCTTTGTGGATGACACCAAAATCTGCAATAGGGTGGACACTCCAGGTGGGATGGAAAGGATGAGCAGAGACCTGAGAAAACTTGAGGTGTGGTCAGGTGTATGGCAGCTGGATTTCATGTGGAAAAGTGCAAAACAATTCCCTTAGGGCACAAAAACTGAGGGGCAGTGGAGCAGTATTGACAACTACCAAGCAGGAAAGAGACCTGGGGTAATCATATTTGGTGATTTAATGGTGGTCAGGCAGTGTGACAAAGCAGTTGGGAGGGCTAGTGGGATGCTGCAGTGCATTGGGAAGGGTATCACCAGTAGAAAGGGGAGGTGGTGTTGCCTTTGTATAGACTGCTGGTAATACCTCACCTAGAGTATTGTGTCCAGCTCAGGAGACCACATCTCCAGAAGGACATAGACAGAGTGGAGGCAGACCAGAGGAAAGCAATTAACATGGTGCAGGGTCTGCACCAAAAGTCCTACAGGGTGAGACTAAAGGGACTCATTAGGCACTCCCTGGAAGAGAGAAGGAAGGGGATATGTTAGAGATCTTTAAATCCATCACAGGGGTAAATAAGATAAGGAAGGAAGCATTTTTCAGAACAAAATGTGTTCAAGAACAAGGGACATGATATGAAGCTGGGGTGATTTAGAGAGACGTGAGAAAGGTCTTCTTCATAGAAAGAGTGTTGGATTCCTGGAACAGCCTACCAGTGGAGGCTCAGGTGAAAACAGTGGTGGGGATCAAAAATGCATGAGATAGGCATAAGGGAAACCTATTGGAAAAAAGGAGGGAACTGAAAATCAAGTAGGGTCTGTGGTGATACTGTAGGTAGGGAAAAATGGGTCAATTGGCTGGGCCAAGTGGTCCTTATGTGCTAAACAACTCTATGTTTCTGTGGATTCAAAAGCCAAAATGTTAGAATTAAGAGTGTGGGGACAGAAAACTTATTTAGGGTGAGAAGTAGTTTTCTACTATCCCAGACAAAAGACAAAGCAATTTCATTACTCATATCATGAACAGCAGAATTAACAGGACTAGCACCAGACATTTCAAAATCTGTCACCAGCTCCCGATTGTTCTCTTCAAAAAGTTCATTCATGATGTCAACGTTTAAAAGGTCTTGTTCATCCCATAGGTTGACTCCTGGATGCTGTATTTGACCCCTCATTTCTGTTACCTGGTCTCTATCTCCAAAATGATGTCATAAATGAACTTTTCTGGAAAATTTAAATAAATCAATTCGAGCATTAAATTCATTAATCTTGGGAGTGGGTACAAAATTAATTAGAGAGTACTGGAGACTTAAAATTACATTCCATAAATAAGAAAAGCTTTTGCAAGCAGAATTGAATTTGATTTATTATATAGTAACAGGAACAATGTCCTTCTGGTCTGTGAATTAAAAAAAAAACTAGTTGTCTGAATAACTTCCAGTTGACAGAGGAGTGGAAAGAAGCTGCCAAATTGTGCTGTAAAACATTCATTCAACTGATAATTAGAGAAGGCGCTAGAAAGTTTAATGAACTGTCGAACGAGACCGAATCTTTAAAAAGCGAGTTATATAAAGTCAGCAAGACCTCCTCTTTAATGAATTAGAAAATAAATTACAGACCAAGGTTAAAAAACATGAAATTAACTTTATTGAAAGAAAGCTGTCCAAACTTCTATGTGATGCAGAGGACTATTTGAAGGGACATTTTTTTGATTGGGTAAAAAATACAGTAGGTCACAAAGCAGGGGTCATTCTTACCATAGAAAGACACTTTAAAAGTCAGAAACATAAATCTAATGGAACTGCTTCCTTTGAATGCTCAGAAAGACAAGTCATTACCAACAGTTGCAGTGAAAGTGGAGTAGAAGTGGTCAGACATGTACCAAGAGGGAATACAGCTCCTTTTTATGTTCGCCATGTGCACATGAGCAGCAAACATTTTGTTAGGAGAGTGGGTTTGAGAGATGAAACACTGTCAGTCCAATGCAGAGTGGTTTGCAAGGGGCTCGTCAGTGTCACACCAATCATCAGCCAGGCTGATCATGGCACTGTTCTGGCGTGCTGGGCGGAAATGTCATGTAGTTCAAAGGAGAGAGCCAACCAATCATAGGGCGGCTCTTTCCTTTTAGTTTTTTTATTTTAGTTTTTGTTGACCGGGTAAGTGCACTAGACAAATCCTGCCTATTTTCAGGCACGACCTGGGGGAGGGATACAGGTGAATGCCAACTGACCTTGAACCAGATTAAGCTGTTAATGGTATTTTTAGTGAATGAGGGAAATTTGGCCAGGACACTGGGGAAATTCCCCTACTCTTTTCGATAAGTGCCATGGGATCTTTAACATCCACCTGAACTACCACCAATCCAGGCAGATGGGACCTCAATTTAACATCTCATCCGAAAGACAGCACCTCAGAAGTGCAGCATTCCTCTCATGCTGCACTACAGTGTCAGTACTGGGATATTAACCTAAGTGCCAGATGTGGGAACTGAACCCACAGCCCTCTGATCTCCCAGCCTCAGAGGCAAGTGTGGCGAGCAGGGCGAGCGTGTGCAGGGCACGCAGTGAAGCACGCAGAGACATGCGCAGAGACACGTGCGTCTGCATGTGTCTGCTGTGTCTGCTGGGATAGAGGGGATTCGGGGCCTATATAGATCTCTTAAGGTAAAGTAATTACTGCATTAAGATGAGGCTGTGTATTAGATGTAATATGTCAACTGACGAGGAGGCCAGAGATGGGTTTATTTGTGACAAATGTAACTTAATAGAGATCTTACAAACAGAGATACAGGTCCTAAAGCAAAGGGTCCAGGTGCAGATTGATATTAGTAATTTTGAACAATATATTGACGCTGTAGTAGATGCAACAATGATGTCATGTGAACCTAGTCACATGAATGAAACACATGAGAATGAGGAAGAATGATGTCTTGTAACAAACAATACCAATAAGAACAGAAAAAAGGGTAAAAGAAACATAGGGGACCCCTCAAATGTTTTAACACCAAACAGGTTCTTCATTTTAAATCATGATGTAGTGTGTAACATTTCAACACAAGATGACCCCCCACCAAAGTTAGGTGATTCCATTACAATACAGGATATTCCACTTCATAATGGAATAAACACTGCACAATCCCCCACTTACTAAGGAGCAGATTAAAAATCCAAAGCAGAATATACCAGTAGGGGAGATCAAACAAACTACTGGTAATGTTAACAATTTAGAAATAAAAGAGGAGACTAATACTAGAGACATCATGGTTTTGGGGGATTCTATGTTGAAATATACAGATCACATTATATATAAGAATCGTAAACTAACAACTACAGTTAGTACACTCCCTGGAGCGGGTATAAAAGACATTAAAAATCTCGTCCCTGGCTTGAGAGAAACCACTCATAAACCATTGGTCCTAATACATGTAGGAACTAATGATATAGGGAAAAGAAGGCTCCTAGAAATACAGAGAAGATTTTGAGGAGGTAGGGAGGATCCTTACAGAGGATGGTTGTGATCTCATTATTTCTGGGATACTTCCAGCACCTAGGGCATCATGTGATGTAAATGAAGATATACTGCATTTAAACAGATGGCTGAAAAGATGGTGCTTTAGAGAGGGCCATATCTTTATTGAACAAGGGGCAAAGTTTAGGGTCCCAATGCTATACGCACAGGATGGACTCCATTTAAATAGAAGGGGGAAACGTATTTTTGCTTACTAACTTAGACATATAATAGAGGAAAATTTAAACTTAGCATGAGGGGGGGAGGTAGGCCCATTAGTTCCTTTTCAAAAGAACATAAATATGACCGTACTTCTTAGAACTTCCTCTCATTAAATGCTAGGAGTTTAAATAACAAATTGGGAGAATTAAAATTATCTATTGAAAAATTGAATATTAGTATATGTGCTATCACAGAGACCTGGTGGAGCCCAAATGATCCATGGGAAAAGCAGATAAATGGATTTAATTTGTTCCACAAAGATAGGAAAGAAAAAAGAGGTGGGGGAGTGGCTCTATTCATTTCCAACAAAATAAATTCTGAAGAAATCGATACATCCAAAATGGGATAAAATAGAGGTGCTATGGGTCAAAATATCATTCCACCACTCACATGTTGTTAACATTGGAGTAATATATAGATCACCAGCTGTTACATCGGATCAGGATGAACAATTACTGAATTTTTTAGATACAATTGGTAGAACTAAAAGTAATGTGGTAGTAGGTGACCTAAATTTACCAGGTATAAATTAGACAACATTACAGACAAATACTACTATGGAATCACGATATTTAGAATTATGTTTGCTAGCAGGGATGGACCAGTGGGTAAATTTCAATACTAGAGACAATCACATATTAGATCTTGTGTTAAGTAATTTAGATGGTAATATAACATCTTGTAAGGTCATTCCCCCTCTTGGATCAAGCAACCATTCTATGGTTTACTTTTCACTTGACACATTAGCAGATACTATTGTAAGCAGGACTAGCAAATATAACTATAATAAACTGATTTTGATAGTATGAGATCACATCTTAAAAACGGGAATTGGGTGGAGGAATTTTAAAACAAAACACTTGACTCCATGTGGGATCTCCTGGTGGGTAAAATAACCTCAGCTACTCAAGCTTTTACTCCTCTAATAAAGAGAACAGATGGCACTACCAAGATTAAACCTAAATGGATGTCAAAATCAATACAGAAACTGATAAAGAAAAAAAATAGGGCTTTTTATAGGGCCAAAAGATCGGGAAGCAACATTTGTTGGAATACATATAAGGATCTTTTAAAAAAGTCAAAAAAATGTATTAAAGATGCCAAATTAAAATATGAATTGAGCCTAGCAACCAGAGTTCAGGATAATTACAAGTCATTGTATGCATATATTAGTGACAAAAAGGGAGCTTGTCGACCTATTGGCCCATTACATGCAATGGATGGTAGTACAGTTACTGACTAGTCTCATCTAGCCCAAATGTATAATGATTTCTTTATATCAGTCTTTAATAATAAATCTTCCCCAAAATTAGAACATATGCAAACTGTACTAGAAGTGGAATCATTGATAACGAGAGAGGAGATACTTAAAAGGCTGCACAAAATAGATCATAATAAATCCCAAGGTCCGGATGGAATACATCCAAGAATAATCAAAGAACTGGCAGACCTTTTGGCTGGACCCCTGGCAGTAATTTTTCAAATATCACCAAAAAAAGGGCATGTTTTGGAGGCATGGAAACAGGCAAGAGTGGTTCCTATTTACAAGAAGGGGAGTAGACATGTTGTATCCAACTATAGACCAATTAGCCTGACCTCTGTCATAGGGAAAATTTTTGAGGGTATTTTAAAATATTATATTGTAGGTTATACCCAAAAAATAGACTTGGTAGACCCAGTACAGCATGGATTTACCACCGGAAGGTCCTGTCAGACCAACCTATTGGAATTCTATGGAAAGGTCAGCAGGGCTATGGGGGAGGGTCAGTCTGTGGATGTTGTGTATCTCGATTTTTCAAAGGCCTTCAATAAGGTTCCTCACGGAGAACTTATTGATTCATTAATAACACATGAATTACCAGGAAAAATAACAAAATGGGTAGAAGCATGGCTTACCTCTAGAAAACAATCTGTAAATGTAAACAGGACTAACTCTGCATGGGCCGAGGTCACTAGTGGGGTGCCCCAGGGCTCCATCTTGGGGGGCCTTGTTTGTTCAATATATATATTGCCTCAATGAGTGTCAATAACGGAGTCTGGGTTTCTAAGTTTGTTGATGATACTAGGTTTGGGTTTCCCATAAATAACCAAAATGATGCCACAAAACTACAAGAAGCATTAAATACACTGGAGTCCTGGGCATCAGATAAAAAATTGCTGTTTAATGTGGATAAATGCTGTGTTATGCACTTTGGGAAAGCGAATAAACAGACACCTTATACACTTGGAGGACAAATACTAAGTATTGTGGAACAACAAAGTGACTTGGGTATTATGGTTACAAACGATTTATCATTTAAAATGCATTGTAATTCAGTTATTAAGAAATCAAGTGGTATATTACATTGCATAAATAAACATATTACATCTAGAAGCAGGGATGTTCTCCTGCCCCTCTATACATCATTGTTGAGGCCGCACCTGGATTACTGTGCACAGTTCTGGTGACCTAGTGGAAGAACCGAGATAGTAGCACTTGAGACAGTCCAGAGGAGAGCCACTAGATATATACAGGAGGTTAATGATCAAGATTATCAAAGGAGGTTAAACATGCTGGGTTTGTATTCCTTGGAGTATAGCCGTTTAAGGGGGGATATGTGTTTGATTTATAAATCAACCACTGATCCAGACTTATGGGAACTACTAGGTTTGAGATACAGGGAATTACTGTGTAATACCAGAGCACACCCTCTACAACTATTTGTGGACTGTCCAAAAACAAAAAAAAGAAAATCCTGGCTCACATTGAGGGTTACTAATATTTGGAATAAATTGCCATTAGAAGTGGTAGCTAGTGATACTGTGAATACATTCAAGAACAGATTGGATAGCTTCCTACTTAAATATAATATCCAGGGCTATTAATAAAATGGCGAGCAAAAGGACTAATGTCTACATAGCTCTGTATTTACCTATGAGACCCATGAAGTGTACTACCTACTGAGCCACTGACACATTGATCTACATGATGTCGCCCAGCAAGCACAGCTGATCTGCCATGATCAGCCTGCTGAAAACTGTCCCTCATATTTGTTTTGTTTTTGAATTACACCCTGTAAAAGAGAAAACCATCCATCAATGTCTGCTGCTGTCACTGCCTTTACTGTTCCCTCACCAAAGAAAATCTATGCATGTTAATATTCTGGCATGGGGATGCCCAGTCCTCCATGCTGGCTGCTACCCTCCACCCTGCCCATTTTGATTCTGCAACACCAGGGAGCCCAACCCCGGTGCCACCAAACATAACTGCAACACTGGAGGTACCCAATCCCCAGTGACTCCACTCAAAATAAAGAAAACCATCCCTCATAGTTTTTTTTAAGTACACCCTACAAAAAAGAAAGCCATCCATTGATGTCTGTTGCTGCCATCGCCATTACTGTCCCTCCACCTGACCATCCCACTCAGCACCCATCACCTTAATTCCCCCCAAGCCCAACCCACACATGTTAATACTTAGACGAGATGGTGCCCAACCCCTGTGCTGATTGCTACCCCTCCACCCAGCTTGTTTGTCATCTGCAACACTGGAGAGCCCATCCCCAGTGCCACCAAACATAACACTGACACTGGGATACCAAATCCCCAGTGTCACCACCTGAAATAAGGAAAACTGTCCCTTGTAGTTTTTGTTAAATATACCCTGTAAAAAAGAAAACCATCAACTGATGTCTGTTGCTGCCACTGCTGTTACTGTCTCCCCATCTGACCCTCCCATTCAGCACTCACCCCTCACCCCTCAAGACCTTACTTACTTATCAGGGTCCAATGCTATAATCCTCTCTGGACCACAGACACATCTTCACTCTTTAATGCCAGATTGTGAACTGAGGAAATCAGGTACATGATTCAATGTATTTCAATGGGTTTTGCACTTGTCAAAACTTAGTGATTTTTGAATAATTTTGCCCCAAATTTTCAACAAACCTTTTTTGGGACCACACCTCATGAATGATGCAGTGAAATTAGGCAAATCTGTCTGAAAAGGTGATTTAATGGTCACTGCATGAAATCACCTTTGGGCAGGAGTTGAAAATTGTCTCCACCCTTGTTCATGAGGTGGGGGTCATAAGAAGACTATGATTAAAATTTGGGATAAAATAATAAAAAACAATAAAGTTGTGAGCCTACACTGAAATTTACAAACACTGGCTTGTAACTTTGGTTATTTTATTATTTTTACCCCAAATTTTCAACATAGCTATTTCTCTACAGCACCTCATGAATGTGACATCTATCAATTTTCAAATCCTGGGCAAAATGTGTTTTCACACTTGTGGTGCAAAATCACCTTTTGGGCAGGATTTTAAATTTTATCCACCCTTGTTCATGATGCAGGCTCATGAGAAGGCTATGTGGGGTCATAAGAAGGCTATGTTGAAAATTGGTCATAAAAATATGAGAAAACAACAAAGTTATGCATCTACATTGCAATTTTCCAATGCACACTCATAACTATGGTCATTTTCAATATTTTGACCCTAACGTTTCAACATAGCCATTTTTTTCGCACCACCTTATGCATGACAGCTGTCGTTTCTCAAACTCTACCCAAAATGTGTTTTAACACTTGTGGTGTAAAATGATGTTTCAGCCATTGTTTTATAAAGACACCTGCCATACTCAGAAGGAGTGATCATAAAAAGATTATGTTGAAAATGGGTAAAATGTGAAAAAAACAACTAAGTTATGAGGAAACAAATTGTTCCAGTATTTACTCATAACATTATTTTTTGCAGATTTTGACTCCTAATGTTCAACATATCCCTTGTGTTACCCTTATCTATTGAACATGGCAGCTGTCATTTTTCAAATCCCCTCTGAAACTTGTTTCCACAGTTGCACAGCAAAACACCTTTCAGATGGGATTTTAAAAATTCCACCTGTCTTGATCATTATGTCAGGTCATAAAAAAGACTGTTGACATTTAGGGTTAAAATGTGTGAGCCCGTTTAAAAGTAGATATTGCCTCTAAGCTGCCCTATCTTGGGTAATTACAATCTAACAATGTGCAAAAGCAGGACACCACTAAAAATCAGGCATTGAATCTCCTCTGCTCTATCTTAGGTAAATATATTGTAAAAATGTTTACAAGCAAGATCCAATACATCAGCAATACCAGTGGCAAACATTCAGCATTGACAAATGCTTGTTTAGAAATGGCTACATGCAAACAGATGGAAGGGTGGACAAAGAAATACAAGTCTGCAAAAGGAGGAAAGGGGAAAACATGATGAGGAAGAAGAGGAAAGAGGCACAAGACAACAGTACAGAAGATTGGAAAGGAAAAACAATGGACAAGCCAGATAATATCTCTGCAAAAGCTATAACCGCAAATCAAGAACAGCTACTGGCAAATGGTCTAATTTTCATGCCCACCCTCAAGACAAATACATTTTATGTTCAAATTGATCTATTTAAATATTCCAGCAAAGTTTGTCTATGTCATCATTTTGTGGAAAGCGACCAGATAAAAGAAATGGGGAGTCTTATACAGCATCCAGAAGTCAATCTATGGGATGAACAAGCCATATTAAATTTGGACATCATGAATGACTTATTTGAGGAGAACCTGGGAGCTGGTAACAGATCTTGAAATGTCTGATGCTAGTTTTAACACTGCTGTTCGTTACATGAGTGATGGAATTACTTTATTTTCTGCTTGGGAATTTGAAAAACTACCTTTCACCCTAAATCTATTTTCTGTCCCCAAGCTTTAAATTCTAACATACTTTTGACTCCCTGTTTCAAAAAGAAGTAAATGTGTTTTTGGACAGAAATGCTGTAAAGATACATTAAAGCTTAAGTTTCAATGAACGCCAAGCTCTAAATGAAATAAAGCAATCTAAGGAGTTGGTTATTAAATCTGGGTATCATATCAAGCCTGCACGGACCAAAGGAGCATGGTCAATATCGTCAAGGAACAGCACCAGGAGGCTGCCTTACTCTGCTGCAGTCCCTGCATCTTCATTACACCCTTCAGCTCTGCAGGTATGGCCTTCCTGGAGGCTTTGCTGTCTCCCAGGTGCCTGATTGGTCGGCACTGGTGACCTGAGCTCCTGATTGGCTTTCTTCCTACTCCACTGCTGATCTTTTGCTGTATGCCTCCCAGCCCCAGTCTTAACGTCATTTTCACCCCCTGCCTAAATGTATTGTGTGTACCTTGCTGTAACTATGTGCTTACCATTTGAATCACTGTATATTGCAAGCGCTTGACTGTATGATGTAAGGAAATTACTGCTTAGTTTAGAATAATTTTGTCTAAGTTAACGTGAAAGTAATATTTTGAGTTTCCCTCTCCCTTTTCTATCTCTTTCTCCTTACTTCTTTCTTCCAGGCTGGCTCTTAGTAATTACTAAGTGCCAGACTGGTTAATCTAGAATTTACAGCTCTGTTTGGTATAAGCTGTTTTAGCTAAACTTGAAAGGATTTTTTTTTGTGTCCATTTTTCCATCAGCAAGTTATACTATACAGCCACTAGTGGGACACAATCTTTCTCTAAAATGATCCCTACCTGTTGTTCATATAGATACCTTCCCAAACTACAGCTACTCCCTCCATCTGACCAACTCCCCTCCACACTCCCTGCTTACAAATTCCTTCCTGTTCCTAAATCAATTGTTCATTAATTTCTCTGCCTTTATGAACAATGCATCCCCTATTTTCCTCTCTCTCCCCCTTGTTCTGCTCATATCTCTCTCAACCACCTCCAGTTGTTCACTACCCACCTATTTCTAATAACTCTCCCAACCCCATCAGTTACTATCTCCAATCCCCTAGCCAAATCCGTGCTATCACTCCCTCACCCCCATTTGAAATATGGTCTCACTCTACCACTATTCCTCATATGGCTTTGATAACGGTGTCCACTTTCACTGTGGTTGTCCACCTTCTTCTTCTTCACACATCCACTCCATTCTCCTCAAATCTCCCAACCTCCTCGCTAGCCCTTTCAAAATCCCCTAAGCTCCACTTTCTCATACTCGCTTTCCTCTTGCTCTCCGCTGGGAATATCCACTCCAACCCAGGCCCTATTGCCTGTAGCTCCTCTGGTGCTTCCTCCTCTACTACCTCCCCCCACTCTCTTCTCTCAGCTCTCCCAAAGGGCTTAAAGATCCTACATCTAAACACCTGCAGCTTGTTGCAAATAATAGACCAGATTCAGACCATGGTGTGCACTCTAAAACCAGACATTCTAATCATTTTGGAAACTTGACTAAAGAGCACTATCCCTGACCACTCGGTCTCCATTCCTGGCTACTGTCTGCTAAGGAAAGACCATGCTGGCAGGATTGGTGGTGGTGGAAATATATTTATATCCTAGCCTTCATTCAATATTCCATCATCTATTCATCCTCCAATCCTGAGACCCATGATGCCCTAGCTATCCATGTGACCCTCCCCTTCACTCTCCCAATCTTCATAGCTGGCATATACTGCTGCCCAAATGTCCATCCTTCTGTTGTGCTAGACTGCCTAACCTTCATCATTTCCCTTGCTCACTCTGGGGAACTATTCCGCCCAGGTGACTTCAATATAAATTGGATGTCACCTAAAACTACCAAAACTAAAAATGACATCGGAGCTCTTAACCTCTCCCAACTAATCTCCGAACCCACCCACCCAAACCACAAGGCACAACAACACTCCCTACTTGACTGGGCCCTTACCTCCCACCCCCACTGCATCATCACCTCTGGCATCCTCCCTGATACTCTCAGTGACCATAACCCAATATTCATAGTTAGGAAAGTCCACAGAACTAAATCACCACACAAAACCATACAACTACACTCTTTCAAGTCTCTTGACTTTGAACCTCTCCTGAGTAACCTTGCCACTTCTGACTGGTCCCGCCTAACCTCCTTCCCCTCGGTTGATAAGGCCCGTGCCTACTTCAAAGAAATCTTTCTTGCAAACTGGAATGCCTTTGCCCCACTTAAACAAACCACAGTCAGAGATAACCACTTACCTTGGATAATCCCTGAACCTCTGGCCTGCCCCAGGGCTAGAGATCAAGCCTGGAGGCATCTGGAAGCTAACCCAGCATCCTAGTGACCTTGTGAACTACAGATGTCTCGAAAGCTTGCACCAGGGCTACAAGGTTATCTAAGTCCGAATATTTCAAATCTGCCTTCATCACCAACATAAATGCCTTCAGAGTTCTGGAAGGTTGTCACACCCTATTTACCCCCTCATCTTGCCCACCCCCGATACTTGAAGTAAATAGCTCACTAGTGTCTGACTCACCAGCCGCAACTGAGGAATTGAACTCCTACTACACATCCTGCACCACTGAGCTACTGAAATCCATCCGCTCCTACTCATCCTCTTCCCTACCCTCTACCGGTGTGCCCCTTTCATCACCCTCCCACCTCCCCTTCTCTTTCACTACTGTAATCCTAAATGAATGCCCTAAGTGGCCTCCTTACCATCAACCCCTCTAAAGGTGCCTCCCTGATGGCCTTGACCCAAAACACCTCTCCTCTCTGCTTCGCCATTGCCTACCCCGTCTTAATAATCCTAAATCTCTCATTCTCTACTGCCTCAGTCCCTCTTCATGGAAACATGCAGTGGTCCTTCCTCTACCAACGGGGTTACTCCTCATCCTCTGGGAACTATCTCCCCATTTCTCTCCTCCCTACCCTTGCCAAGCTTCAATAACACATTGTCCTCTCCCAACTCACCTCTTTTCTATCTGACACCCTCTTTTTCACCCCTTTCCAGTCTGGTTTCAGGAAAAAACACTCAACCACCACCTCTTTCCTACGGCTCACAGACTCAATCCAAACCAGGATGGACAATGGCCAAACTACCGCTGCCATTTTTGTCGACCTGGCCAAGGCCTTCAACACCGTCCTCTCACCCTTCTCCTCGACTCCTTCCCGCAGCTGTCCTATCTTCCTCCGCCAAACTGGTTCAAGGCCTACCTTATTGGCAGAACCCAGTAAGTTAAGATCTTGGATGCCACTTTCTCTCCCTCTCGATTAGCACTGAGACCCCATGGTTCTGTATTAGGCCCTCCTATTTTTAATCTTCTTAAATGACCTTCCCTATGTTTGCTCCCCATCCTCTGCTATACATATGTATGCAATGATACAGTCCCTGTGTGCATCTGGCCCTGTCCTGATAAGGTTACAACCAACTTACAGCAAGACTTTGACAAGGTTCAGCTCTGGTTTACTAACCATCAACTTTTCCTCAACACCAGACTGTCTCCATGACCTTTGGCACAAGACAGAGACTCTCAAGGCTTCCCTCCCAACCCATTTTCCACACACTTGATGAGACTTTACTTGAGGACACATCGTCCTTCAGGTACTTAGGTGTTTGGTTGGACCAACACCTAAACTTCTCTGGACATATCGACGCCATCCAGAAAAAACTGCACCCCAAGCTTGGTGCCCTGTTCAGAAACCGTAATTGCATCCCTCCTACGGCTAGGTGTGAACTTGTTCAGAAGATGATACTGCCCATTTTTGACTACTGTGACATAGTCTATGGTGTTGCCCCTAAGTCCTCCCTGGCCATACTGGACACCTTCTTCAATTTCTTCTGCCACTTTGCCTTGGATGCCCCCCCCTCGCACCCACCACTGCGAGCGTTATCATGCCCTATCCTTCCCCTCACTTGCAAATAGGTGGCTCTCCCACTATGTTAAATTCACCTCCAAGCACTGGTTAGGTGACCTCCCTTCCTACCTCACCTCCTCCTTTATAACACCTCCCACCCTCCCATTCCCTTAGATCAACTGACTCTCGCACCCTGGTAGTCCCCTGCAGATCCACCCAAATTGGCCAATCCAGTTACTCTCACTGCCTCCCAAAAATTTGGATTTCCTTCCCCCCTCAAATCTGGCACTCATCCTCTGCCTACTCCATTAGCTCTGCCCTCAATAATTACCTTGCTCCTAGCTGCTCCTGCCATGTCCCTCCCTAAATCCCTCCTCTAAGCCCCGGACAAACCCTACCCCTCTACTATCACCTTCATTTTACCCTGTGCACATCCACCCACATTTCTAGCTTCCCTCCCTTTCCCCCAAATTACTCTCCCTTACTGGCCTCTCTTGATCTCTCACAGAATGTAAGGGACCCCAAATGGTCTCCATGGGTCCCTCTTCTACCCCCCCAAGGGGCTTGTATCTCTCATCTACTCCCTTCCCCCACCATCCTGAAGGGATCTCTTTGGGACTCTTCCTTGTCCCCTTCTCTCTGGTCCCACCAGCCCCCCTTGCAGGGTTCCTCACATCCTGAAGTGGTCTCCAGGGACATGACTCTTCCCCCTCCCCACCCACCTCACCACTGCCTCTCTTTCCCCTTTCTTTCACATAAGCACTTGTTTACTTATTAACCCAGCACTTATTATTTTCCACTCATTCTAGCCCTCATGCGCAACATTGTTGTAACACACTGTTTGCAACATCTGCCTATCATGCGCAACACTGTTTTAACATCTGCCTTACAACTGTATATTAATGTTTAACTTATAACTTGAATGTTTAATGCCTCATTCCTATTATACCCCTTCCCCAGGTCGCACCGGGAGACAAGTGACTTGTCACTCCTGCGCCTTCCTGGTGAAACATTTCAATAAATAAATAAATAAAATTGCACAATATGTCAAAATATGAAACAACATGGTACAAAATAGCATTTATGTGACACTGCATAGTGAGGAGGTGCCTTAACCATGTGCTGTCACCTCACATTTCACTGGAGTGGAGATCGACGGTGGCATGGTGTGGTAATAGTAAATCTGCACTTTAGGGAAAAATGTCACTGGAGTGATGATCTATGGCAGCATGGTGTTGTAATAGTAAATTGTCCATTTGTAGACACTTTACACTGTTTTGGCTTTAGCTGGTTTAAAGAGGGTGGATTTGCCTTGTCGTGTTTTGCCAACTCTGTTTCTCTCCACGCTGTATAATTTCTGGCTCAGCTGACGTGGAACCTTAAATCTACAGATAAAGGTGGAAACATAGTTTTGATGGATGTAACTCAATATGAAAATATGGTGATGCAGGGTTCCACTGTGCCGCGGTGACATGGAATTTGCCGATCATCAGTACAGCAATGGCACAACACTTCCAATTGGTGTGCTGTCACTGGAGAAAAGTGTGTTTTCTGTGGGGGGCAAAGCTGCCCACACTGCCCCCATGCAGGGGCTCTGCCCCCTCACCCATCACACTTAAGCTTACCAACTCTGAGTTGGAGTTGATTCGGGTTGGGGGTGAACACCCTAAAGGCAGCAGCATCAGGAACTCAGTGGACCATCACAGAGAACTGCTGAAAATGTTGCTGTGATGGTGTTCATTGTATTCCCATCATTGTTATGACATGCTACCATGAGGCAGTTACTTTCAAAAACTGGTAGCTATAGAATTCTCCCAATAATTAATCCTCTATATTTAAGAAGAAGTTTCTTAGTTTTCTAGAAGGGGCTGCTAGTGCTGATGACATTACTAGTCAAGAGTTTAATCACAACTGTAATCTAAACCCTACTACCACTTTTTACACACTCCCAGAACTGCATAAAGATTTGTTCAGTCCTCCAGATCACCCAATTGTCTCTGGGGTGGGATATTTAATGGATAATTCATCCCATTTTATTGACTTTTTCTCGATGTAGAGGTAGTCAAATAGACCCACTTCAGAGACACGGCGACTTGTTGTTAAAGCTGCAGGATCTTGTCTGGGAGGAGTTATACAGTTGGATCTCCACTGATGCTGACAGCCTATACTCATCAATCCATCATCATGATGGTATAGCAGCTAGTAGGTTCTTTTTGAGTAGATCAAATTGAGATGCACTCACCAGATTTCTGATAGAAGCCATTGATTACATTCTGCACCATAACTTCTTCACCATATACAATAAATATTATAACAAACGTGTGGGACAGTGATGGGGACCTGCATGGCCCTATCATACACAAACTGTTTTTTAGGTGTGTGGAAAGTGGACAATGGAAACCATGTTTTCTGAATGCTTCCCATAGTCAGACAATGTTGTCTTATGTCTGCATTTCATTGACAACATTGTCTGAATAAGGAGGGAGGACTAAAACAGGTGAGTGAACTCACTTAGTATTTGAAAACTAACAATATCATTATAAACTTCATATTGAACACTAACTATATCAATATAAAGTTCACCTGCAAATGTGATGGCTTTAACATTGACTTTTCAGATGTAACATTAACTGGTAAACCAGGACGAAAAGTGCACAGTGAAGTTTTCAGGAAAGTTATAGCAACAAATTCATTGCTGCATGCACATAGTGTATGTTCCAATATGTTAACGAATTCAACACTGTATGACCAATTTGTCTGCTTGAGACATAACTGTAGTGACAATATAACATTTAAATTACAAAGTTTAGAATCAAAAGAAAGATTCTTGGAACAGGGCTACTATGCAAAAGTATTGGTTGAGGCAAAGGAAAATGCTAGAATGCTACCTACAGAATCATTGATTAAACAAATAAACAAGAAAAAAAACACAGCTGAAATAGGGAAAAAAAAACATTTGGTCCTATTACTATTTTAACTATTTATAACTATAGCAGGCATTCTAGGTAGTACCATTCATAAATACTGGCCAGTTTTGCTTAGGAATGATAATTTGAGAAAAGATGTTGGGTTGAAACCTTATGTATCTTTTTAGATGTCCTCAAAACCACATGGACAAATTGGTTCAGAGCTACTGCAGTATATCTGAGTGCAAGAGTAGACACAATGATAGTGGTTTCCACCAATCCTGAATGTTATTGTTTGTTTTGTTTAGGTGTTAGAACTGCAACAATTGCAGATTGGTGATACAAACAAAGAAATCTGAAGCACCAGACTCTGAGACTGCAGTTGAAATTCAGTAGTTCATTAAATGTAACACTGCCTGTACCATCTACTGTTTGTATTGCCCATGTCATAAGCTATACATCAGGAGTACAATTTGTCATTTGAAAAAAGTAGATCCAGGAACATACTAGGACATTGCAAACAGTAGGGAAGGCATCTCAGCTGGACTCACTTTAAGACCTTCCATGGAGGCAATGTGAATCTACTCAGATTAGTTGGTTTAAAGCACATCCCTCTCAACCCGAGGGAAGGTGCTAGGTTGAATGTACTGTTGAAGAAAGAATCAAACTGGATATACAAGCTAAAGGTGGTTAAATCTTTAGGTATAAATGATGAGCTAGACTTTAAACCTTTTTTTATGAACTGCATATTGAAGATTTCAGCTGTAGTTGCTTTTTGACTATTATGATCACAGCCGACTGCAAATCTGACCCTAAACTATATACAGTGGGCCAGATATTCAAAGCAGTTGCACCTAGCGTAACCAAACTGTGCTGGTGCATCCCCAGCAATGCTCCCTGGTGCGATATTGTACAGGGTGACCTGCGCAGCGCAAGTCCCTATGCACCGGGGTACAAAGTTAATGTATGCAGCGCAAATGCAGGGGGCGTGCCCTTGCATATGTGGCACATCCCGATATTCAGTCCAGGATGTATGGCCCATATGCAGGCACAGCTCTGAGTTGCACCACATACGGGGGCTCACAGTTGAGCCAGAATAAAATGCTCAAGTCCAGGCCACAGACAGGTGGGCTGCTGTATTGCAGGGTGCAACACAGCACCCGCCAGCTGTGGGTGGACACCCGCCCAGCAGGGACACCAGCCATAGGCACCCACAACCTCCCCGTGGCCCAGTGCCCCTCTCCTGTTTGCTCAATCATGAGCAACACAAAGTAGATGTAGTACCTGGTAGTCTAGTGGTACCCCCTCCACCCCTCCTATCAGTATGCCTGATTCTGGGCAGTCGAACAGTAACACCTACCTGGTGGTCTAGTGGTCCCCTCCCTCCTGTAAGCCCAATCGCAGGCATGTGTAATGCAGAATAATACCTGGTGGTCCAGTGGTACCTGTCCATCCCCTCTGGAGGCCCAATTGTGGGCATCAGCCCCAAACACGTACACCCAGTGGTCCAGTGGTACCCCCCTTCCCTCCCACCCACAGAGGACCTTGGCCACCTAGATCCCCCCATCATTGGAGGGAGGCTGCACCCCACCTGCATACCTCCCGGCCACCTGCCAAATGACAGCTTACAGTATGATCTGTGTTTATTGGCACAATGTGTACCAATGGGCTTGCAGAGCATATTGTACATACCGGCACAAATTCACATTCACATATTTGTGTTAGTGTAGATCAGTATGGTCTGTAAGTCCATTGGTACACACTGTCACTCAATAGGCTTACAGATCATACTGTAAGCTGTCATTCGGCAGGTGGCCAGGTGGTACGTGGCTGGTGCAGCCACCCGCCAATGCCGGGGGTTTGGGTCCAGGATCCTCTGAGGGTGGAGGAGGGGGTACCACTGGACCACCAGCTATTGTTCTGCATTACAAATGCCCACAATTGGGCTTACAGGAGGGATGGTAACTGCTAGACCACCGGGTGGATGTTATTGTTCGACTGCCCGCGATTGGGCATGGTGGGGGGATACCACAGACCACCAGGTAATACATCTATGCTTGTACTGACCATGATCGGGCAACCAGGAAGGGGGGGGTTCACTGGATTACCAGGGACTCACTGTACTATGGCAGCAGCTACCCTTTGCACCAGGCGCATTGTCCCGGGCGGCTCTGCGCACCACATGCAAAATGGGGCCATAATGACATGCAAATGGACCCATTTGTGCCATGCATACATTATGGCCTCATTTGCATGCACACTTCTGAATATCACAGGCGATGTGCCCAGCGCAAATGCATTTACACTGGGGCATTCCGAGACCTCCCTGTCTGTCGGATGTTCCAGGGCATTGTACTTGCTCCGGTGCATTCGTCGTTATATTCAACGGTGATGCCTTGGTGCATCACCTGAATATCATCCTGTCCTGGCTTCCAGTGCATCTAAGTTACGCTGCACCCCTCTTGCTCCACTGCCCAGCGAGTCTGAATGTCTTGCACTGTGTGTACTATATACTGATTCTTATACTGGATACAGAATGGAAGAAGGCTGATAAGCTCATATTTACCATTCCCCACATTAGTGGTTCATTTTGCCAAAATTTTCAATTATCCATTTGTCCATTTATTTTTTTAAAAGCTGGTAATGTACTACAATCAATAATATTAATAGGCAATTTATTCCATAACCTTCCTGTTCTGTTAACAAATGAGAACTACCTGCTGTTATTTTTAGCAGTATCTAACTTGATCTGTCTTTTGTGCCCCCTCGAATTTAATGGTTTCTCCTAGAGTTTAATCCCAATGTCATTCCTTAAACTGGTGTTATTCATGATCTTATACACTGCCAATAGGTCCCTTCTAATTCTTCTTTGTTGCAGAGAGACTAGGCCTGTTTTAGCAATCTATCTTTATAGCTGTGATTTCTTGAGGTTTTTATTAATTTAGTATAATGCCTCTGGATCTTCTCATTCTTTCAATTTCACCTACTGTGTATGGATTCCAAAGTTGTGACACATAATCTGCATGGGGTTTTATATACATTTTATATAAGGGCAACAAACAACCCATGTTTTTGTTAACAAAACTTCTCTCGATATTCTTAATCATAAGATTAGTCCTCCAAACTACAGCTGACCTGTGATCTCTGAAATTCAGCAAATGGTCCACTAAAACACCGCAATCCTTCTCCAATGTACTTATTTTCAGTCCCAGACCATTTAATGTGTATTGTTTTGGGATGTATCACAGTACATTTATTAATGCTAAAAGGCATTTTATTCCTAAGTGACCGCTCTTCTATCTTTTCTAGATCCCTTTTCATCTCATATTGTTGGTTCGCAGTTGCTACAGGACCACCTAATTCAATATTATCCACAAATTTAATTATTTTATTGTGTATATTTAGATGGAGGTCACTTACAAAAGCAGGAAATAAAACAGGGCCCAACCTGAGCCCCGAGGTAGTCTGCTAGACACAAGTAGTAGGCTTTGAATATTCCCCCAGGTCTCTGACTCTTTGCGTTCTGCCATATAACCATTTCTGTGTCCAACTCATTATTCTATCATCTATTCCTAGATCCACCATCTTCTGTAATAGGCCATCATGAGGCACCTTATTTAATGCTTTTGGAAATCTAGGTATATAATATCCATAGGTATGTTATTACTCACATTCTTATTTATATATTCATAAAACAAAGCAGGTTTATGTTACATCCCCTATTTTTTAAGGCCATGTTGATTAATGTCATCATAACCTAATATCCTAAGGTTCTCTCTATTTTGTTTTAGCAATGTTTCAGTTAATTTACCCAATATTGATGTTAAACTGACTGGTCTGTCATTTGACATCTCTGACTTCTTTCCTTTCTTATATAACAGTATGACTACAGCTTGCCTCCAGTCATCAGGCACATCACCAATTTTGAAGAAAGCATTAATAATTGTGGCTAAAGGATATTGAATGAACTCCATTATTTCCTTGACCAATCTTGGACTAATTTGTCAGGGTCTGCAGATTTATT
This sequence comes from Neoceratodus forsteri, assembly GCA_016271365.2. Taxonomy (NCBI): domain Eukaryota; kingdom Metazoa; phylum Chordata; order Ceratodontiformes; family Ceratodontidae; genus Neoceratodus; species Neoceratodus forsteri. The sequence continues at coordinate 1,705,355,587 of CM057455.1, forward strand.
AACCTTAATTTTGCTTAATAAATCTTTTATTTCTGCACTCGTTGACTTCCAAGTTTGTCATTCTAGGTTTTTCTTTAAGCTTTTCTTCTCTGTACCATCACCCTTCATAAACTGTGCTAAAGTAGTCATTAAATGCCTTAGACAATTCCTAGGTTGCTGGAGTTCCTTTCCTCTACGGATATAGGTCCCAAATAATTACTGTGTTTTGATAATAATATCAGCAAAGAAACATTTGCCACCATCCTTCTTATGTGATATTTTAAATTCTGCCTTACTTCTCTCAGACCTAATATGTTTTTTTAAGTTTGTTTAATAAATTTCTATAACATTCTTTATTAACCTGATTTCCATCTGCTTTCATTCATAAAAATACTTTCTTTTTTTGTGTGCTCAATCTTAATACCTTGTTAGTACACCACACTGGTCTCTTGTCCCTTTTGACATACAATTTTATATTGGGAACATACAGTTCTTCCAACTCTAAAAGTTTTTGCTTAAATGATAACCACATATTATTAACATTTAATCCCTCTGAATCCTTTCTCCACTCCCATTCTGATAGGTTTAGCTTAATTTTATCAAAGTTAGTTTCAAAGTTAGCTTTCCTGTAGTGTTTCATAATGGTGGTTCCCTAAGTCCATGATTGATCCTTTTCTTTAAGATAAACTCGATTATATTGTGATCACTATTACTTAGATTTGTCCTTATCTTTGTTTTACTCACCATATCCTCCCTATTAGTAATTACAGGATCCAAAACATTGTCTCCTAATGTAGGTTTATAAATTAACTGACTTAGCCCTGTTGTATTTAACATATCCAAAAACAATTATTTATATAGTCCAATTTATGTGGCCCCAATTAACCTCAGGATGACTGAAATCTCCGAGAAATAATATCACCTTCTAGTGCCATTTCAAATATTTCAGCCTCAATTTAACATCTAACTCCCTGTTGGAACCTGGGGCACTGTAACATAAACCTACAAATACATTTTAATCTTCAATCCCTGTATGGTCACACAAAGTTATTCTGTGTTGGACTCCACCCATTTTGTGTATGGTGTAACATTAATGTGGTTCTTCACATACATGGTCACACCCTCTACTTTTGTTCATTCTATCCTTATAAAAGAGTCGTATCCATCTAGCTCCTATTCCATTCTATGCCCTGTTCCTACCATGTTTCTGTTATCATACATATATCTATTTCATCCATTTGCAACACTGCTTCCAATTCGACTTTTGCTAACATTCAAGCTTCTTGCATTCAGGGACTACACTTTTAATTCAGATTGTGATTTTTTTCTTGTGTTGATGATTGGTAGTACAACTATTCAATGCCCTGCCTAGTTCACCACTGTTTTCCCTAGCCCTCTCCCCAATCCTATTAGTTTAAAGCCTTCTCTATAAATTGCCTCAATGATAAACCTAATTTCTGCTGCCCTTTTACTTAAGTGTAACCCATCCTGACAATAATACTCTTTGTTTTTCAACAAATTTCTCCCAGTATGTTATACAACCAATGTTGTTTTGCAAAGTACATTGCCTTAACCAGTTGCTAATCTCCTGTATTTTGTCCCTGCTAAAGGGGCCTTCCCTTGATGCTGGCAGGATCTCTGAGAAATAAATTACACAACTGAGTTTACTAGCTTCCTTCCATATCTCTTTAAATTCATTTTTGATGTCTGTTGAACTCTGTCCTCTCAAATTATTAATGCCTGCATGCAGTATCACTGTAGCAGAACCATCCTTTTCTATTACTGTGTTTTTTAACATCCTTTTAATGTCCTGTATCTTGGCTCCTGAAAAATAGCTAGAGGTAACACATACTTTATTCACACATGTAGTATACCTATCAACACATTTTTAATTGAGTCACCCAAGATGTATACCATTCTACTACCCTTTCCAATAGTTCCATTTTTCCTACACCTCTGGTATCCCTTTCAGGCTCTTCTATGTCCATCATCAGGTCCTCATTTCATGCTGCAGAATGGCCCCCTAACCTCCCCACTGTACTATCTTCCTGGAAGGTCACCATTTATTTCTGTGTTCAAATTACTTAAGGTCTCTTCCTCGCTTCTATTCCTATCAATATCCAATACATTCCCAGCAGTGTTCATTTGTATTTCCACCTATATCTATTAAGTTCATGACTATCATATTAAAGATTAACTTTGCTGTTTGTTTAGGGATTGGATATGTACATGTTGCATCAGTATAGCTTTATGAGTGTTCTAATTGTAAAAGTTATGTGCTATCTGATCTGTGTTTTCATATTATTACAGACATTTGTCAGAATTAGTTGGGTGTTAGGCAGTATGGTAATACAGTCTGTCTTATTCATGTGTCTCATGCTTAATATTTTGCTGTTCAATAATGTTTTGTTTGTTATTTCTACAGCATTTGTTTATTCGTATAAGAAACATGATAAGCCAATTCCTATTAGCTTATTAGCATCCAACTGGCTGAGCTTGCATCTGGGTAATACGGAGGTGCTACTGGTGGAAACAGGTTTTCATGGGGTGGTAGTGAGCAACCCCTGTTCATAAATCCATTTTGAATGGGAAGGGATTACAAGCTGTGGATAGAGTGAAAAGTCTGGGACTCACTCTGGCCTGTAGGCTATTCCTGAACATCAGATTGTGGTGATGGTCGGGTGGTTTCTTCCAATTTAGCAATATTTCCCAAATTAAGCTTTATTTGGAGCATGAAGAAACATCTAGACTTGACTGCTGTATCACTCTTTACTTATGGTTGACCAGTAAGTTGATGCACTACCTGAGCTGTTCCTGAATGCTGTGGCCAGGCTGATTGTTGGAACCCATTTTTCCAAGCATATCATGTTTGCTGTATGTAACCTTCACTGACAGCTAATTCAGTGGTGCATCACCTTTAAGGTCACTTTGTTGACACTGAAAGTCCTATATGGACTGGGGCTCAACTACCTAAAAGACTACTTAGTCTAATGTACTCTGGGACATAACTTCTGCTCCACTGAGAGGGATCTTTCTAGCCACCCTGCAGTTCTGTTGAGACAATCATGGGATAGAGCCTTCTCAATGGTGGCAATGGTGGTTAACAATACCCTTTCCCTTGACATGCGATTGGCCTCCTCATTGGAGACGTTTATAAAGGGGTTGAAAAGCTGTTTGTTTCAGTTCTGTAGGCCTTGTATGTTAACATATACATGTTTAATAATGTAATTGTTATTTATGATTTTTCATTTATGCTGGTAACAAGCTGTAACAAGAAAAATGTTTTGTTTTCTTTTTGTGCCTGTGACTGAATAGATATCTTATTTGAAAGCACCTTGTGGGTAAGCAGAGATTGTTCAGGTGTGACTAAAGGACTCAGGGCTGTTTACAGTGGAGCCCACTAGGATGAAGTGCAGTGGCAGTTTCCTGCACAAACAAAAGGAATTAACCTCCATTGAAACTGCATTTTTCCTGCAGATATCTGCAGAATTGGGTGTCATCATGGTGGTCTTTATTATAGGTGTGCTGAATACAGGGATTTAGCATTTGACTAGCATGGAGTTGAGTGTCTCCCTGCAGGCCAGTTCACAATGAAGACCCTAACTGTGCTTGCACCTAGTCACTCAATGGCAGATCATTAAAGTAATTGGTTTATTTGTTAAGAGCCAAACTTCTAATTAACATGACCAACCGTCAGAGTCAAACTAGCCTAAATGGATCTGAGATTTATAACAAATCTAGAATGTCCTAGCAAGAAGTGGATTGAACCCTCCAAGTGACACAGCAAGGTGGGATAGCCCCATAAGGTATGTCACAGGAGTCATAACTATAGTAAGGAGCTTCATATTGGGAACCAGATATAATTGGGGAGGCCCACCTTAAGAAAAAAGAGTACTGGATCTTTGGATGTCAAGACCTGTGTGGAAAAGCAAGTCTGTTGTTTCTGGGAAGGCCCAAGAGGTAAGAGGGCAGATTTTAAGTAAATACTGCAAAGTTTTCCTGTGGGTAATTCTTTCTGTTTAAAATTGTTAATTTGTCAGATTCTCTGGTGATGCCCTATTTCCTCTAGATTGCTGTATAGCTTGTACATTTAATGTAAATATTAAATATTTAATATTTCTTATAAATCTGTTACTGCGGTGTTTTACAAGCTCTGGTAATCCATTTTTTGGGTTGAGGGTTAAGTCTATGATCAGCTTCTGGAGATGACCACAAAATAATAAGTAAAGTTGTATCTGAAACAGAGCGAGAGAGTTTACTTGGAGTGAGTAGGGCTCCTATGTCCAAAGGGCCTTCTACTGTGTGAGCAAGTGCCTGACCTTGTACTTGTAAGTTGATGCCTGTGGCATGTCTTGCAAGGAACAGCCCTGAGATAGCTGTAACCAGATTGATGGCAGCATGTATAAAATAAGTGAACTAGATCACCCTTGTCACACCTCCCAAAGCTTGTGGGAAAGTGTTGAGGAGTGTGAGAGTTTCAATAACTTACCTTGTTTTTATGCTTTCTACTTTTTAATGTCAGTGTTGTTTAACTTATGCTGCACAGTGCTCAAGGCCTTTTCATATGACTAAGTGACTTGCCAACCTGTGTTCTTAGCACAGATAAAAGAGCAGGATAAGTTAATTCTTTCAATAGTATTAAATATTACAATTTAATACACTTATTTGCTAAATTGTTCTGCTGTTTTAAAAGTTTGAATTTAGTGATAGATGACAAACTTCATTTTGAAAATTTTGCAGAATAGCAATTTTACAACTTTCCTAGAATTTCCACCTGCACAATTTGATTTTTGTGCAGCAGTGACCTATGCTCACTGTCAGAGTCTGTTAGTTTGACAATCTGTAAAGTGCATCGCTACACTGCCAGTCACTTCACAGCTACAATTGATGTCGGGCATTAGCTTACATGCATAAGACATTCTTTGAGAAGTAGCAAACATTACTAACTGTTCTTCATGTTCTGGGAGTTAGTCATTCAATAGCAATATGGTATCTAGTGTAGTGTTGCATTTTACCTTATAAGCAGAAACAACCACCCTGTAAGTAACATCTGAGGGTGGTCATAAAATTACTCTTTCCTTTGTGCCTGCTCTAACTTCCCCTGAAAAGAGGATGCATGGATCTGCCACTAATGCTTCGGCCACCACGGGGGTTTATAACACTCATGTGGACATCAGCAGAACTTCACAGCCACAAAATAAACATCGAGAATTGGCAATTTGATAACTTGTAACATTAAATATTTAATACAAATGTAAGTAACAACAAACAAACAGCATGAAATAACTATAGAAAGCAAACAAAACAAGAATTAAAAGTGTGGCTTAAAATGTGAACATTATGGATGACAGAAAAGAAACAAACAGTGATAAAAAACTAAATCCCACACAGGCACAGCTCATGTCCTCCTTCTCTGCTTAGTACTCCTCTGATGGTGCTGCTGCCTATGGTTGACACAGCATTCAGTGCTGCCATCTGAACAATCAATGTAGTCAGCTAATCGGTGCAAAATTCTATCTGGTGTGTTACTTCCTGTAGCTGCAATGCCACCCTTGTTGCAGTTCTTAGAACTGGAATTGGTGGTTCAGCAGCACCCACCTTCTTTCTTAGCCACTCATTTCAGTTCTTTATTAACAGATTTCAGCACAGCGCAAGGAAACAGGGGTTCACTGGGAGGCACTGAGGAGTTGTACTGCTTTACTTAGCATGCTGCTGCTGCTGACCCTTGTTCTCCTTTGCTTTGCCATGGGCAACATGTTTTGTTTTATTCAGCCAAGATAGCTGGTTGGTTTCATTCCCAGTGGCTTTGCCAGACTCATTGACAGTGAAGACTGGTATGATTGGGGTCTGGCTCTATAAAGTAATAAGTGTACTGTTTGTGCCTTTCCTTATGGTGCATCATGTGTTCACTGGTCGCTACTATAGTACTTGTAGGTGATAAGGTGCATTGCAGAGGGATGCTGTATGTGAAAAGTTCTACATATGTATGTGTAAATAGGGTCTTTGCACAATACAGTGACAAACGCTGCCTGCATAAGGTGAGAAAGCTAGATAAACCTGATGATTATTACTAGCAAACAATTCACTGCTAAATATGCCATCCTCAAGATATAAATGACACAACTAGCTAGTCTACAGCCTATGTGGACCCTATGCCAAGCCAGTGCGATTTCTCACATCACATATCAGTTTTCAGACACATGAAATGTCTTTCAGTGTTGGATCTCATCAGCTGACACATGATTACACTCTTGCTAAGGTTACTGTCACATAAATTAGAAATGTTCTTTGATTAAGCACTTTTTTTTTGCAAAGTAAAAGGTTACTGCCCTTTGTCTGTCTTGAAAATAAATATGGGATGTTTCTTGGAGTAGCAATGAGCCAGATTGCAGTTATTTAAAACCTGAAATAAATAGGTATCCATATTCTGACCATGTCCACGCTGATACTGACCACAGAAAGTATAAACATCCAGCTGTGAAGATGCCTTAACCAATTAATGCTGGAGTTTCACAAGAGGAATGTCTTCAGAGTGCACATGGGCTTGTAACAGAGGATGGCAGCTGGCAGGTGGGACTGCAGTACTATATGGGCAGATGTCACCTTGCTTAAGACCCATTTATGTGGGAGGGACAGCAACAAATCTCTCATAAAGATCCCGCAGCAGCCATTCATCATTATTCCTTTATAGCACCCTCCAACAAAGATCAAACACTTGTGTGACTGTCTCTTAGAAGGTGCAGGTGAACTCATGGTGAATAAAGAATGGATCGTCAAGGGATTATTGTTGCCTCTGGAACAACACACAAAAAATAGATACATGCATGTAATTTGCATTACTGACTCTTGATTTGTACCGCTGACACTTCCAGTGGGACATCATACTGGGCCACTGCATTACAGAGCACCATTAGCTCTTTGAGGTAATACAGCTGAAACATTACCTAGTTCACATAATTAAATATTCCAGTAGCTTGTATAAAACTCAAACAATAAATTGCATACCAGCATTGGGCATGCCACTGCCTTCTGCTTCGGTGGTACTGGTGACACTGTTGTGAGGCCCACTGGCAGTAGCAGGTGGCTGCCAACACTCACCTTCACCTCTCTGGTCTCACATGATCTCTTGGCTACTGCAATTTAGTAAGCTATTCCAAACTTTAAGCCACGAACTACAAAACATTCAGCACTAATAATATCACATATGCACTGCATGAAAAGACAGGTGTACTTGAACAAACTTCACAGAGGATCACAACATCCATAAGGGTTGTTAGACATTGATGAGGCAGCTGCAGTACTGAAGCCTGACCATCAGTAGAGCCCATGAAATTATTTTTATTTTTTATAATTTTTCTTTTTATTTTTCTGGAATTTCCTGTTATTTCTTTTTATTCATTGAAAAAGTAGTTTTATTTCTTGTTATCACATTTACATTAATAAAATACATGAAAATGACCTTATACACACTAGAAATCTCATTCCTATGATACTACATTGTATTAAGCAGCATTATGCAATGGTCTTAAAAGGTTTTGTGAGTCAAACAATTCTGCTGCTGCTTCCTTGTTGAAATGTCTCTGTGGTAACAATGGAGACCAGTGGTGCAAGTGGTAGACAAGAAGTACAGGAACTCAGGCACTGACAAATATGAACTGCAAAATGAAGATCCTCAATCTGAAGGATAGCAGTGTGAAGACACATCTATCTGTTTAGACACTAGTAGATTCAGTTAGAGATATTGAAGTATTTTTAGCAAGATAGCGCTGTTGTACAAGTCAAATGTTGTTATGGAAACCCTGATTTCAGGTTACAGAGCCAGAAACTGTCATTATGTTGCTGGTTTAAGGATTTCATTTCCAGGGTCAGTGGGAAAAAGTACAGGAACTATGTTCCTGCTGCAAAAAAGGTACAGGAACTGAGTTCCTGTACGTTCCTGTTCACTTTCATCACTGACGGAGACTAAGCAACAACTGCTAGAAGCATTTATTTAGCTTTGCCAAAAAAAAACCAAGCAATTTTTTAACTTTTCCCATGTGTCCATTTTTGTTTAATTTCTTTTTATGCCTTGAATTTCTTCTAATTTCTTATTTAAGAAAAACATGGTTCTCTAACCATCAGCACCTGCCATTGTTAATCATGACAGCTGTCTGCATTATAAATGATGAGTTATAATGGCATCACCTTAATTTGGGAAGAAGATACCGCCATGGTTCTGCAGGATTAAGCCCACTAATCTAAACCATGCATGCAGCAAACAGTCAACAACACTCCTGTACTGTATTTACAACAACATGTGACTCCCTAGGGCAGGAAAAGTGGGACAATGGGGTGCCATTACCAATACTGACTCATTCAGGTGGCCCACACCAAGAAGGGAATCAAGTGATGAGGATTAGGAAGAGAACAGGCTGAAGAGTAGGCCTGAGCATAGCACCATGCTCAGGTTCTGCTGCAGCTGCCCTTTGTGGCATCTTGCATGATGGTCCCACCCAACAGTTCCAGCCTCTCATGATGCCTCCACTGACAGTTATCCCATTTGAACTTATGCTTCTTGATCATATGAGGATGTTGCCCTCCTGCTCATCAAGCACTGCTTTTATCCCCCATGGATTTTCTTCCTTTTCTGCCTTTCACTGTAAGGGAGCCAATCAGTCTACAAAAGGACATGGGTGGATGGAAATTAAAAGAACCATTCTCAAAGCAACCAAACAATGCTTGGGAAATATTACCAAGGGGAATAGGCACAAGAGGCCAATCTGGTGCTCTAATAAGGTCATGGAGGCAGTGAGGGTCACAAAAGGGTATTCATTGGCTACATGAAGAAATAGGGGGATGAGGAATGGAGCAAATACCAGGTAAAGATGAAGAAGGTGAAGAAGGCAGTCAGGGATGCAAAGCAGACACAGAGCTGCATATTGTGGAGGGGTCAAGGGAGGGAAAAGTAGTTCTTCAGGTACATTAGGGAAAAAGGAAAATGAGAGATGGAATTTTTAGGCTGGCAGAGGGGGCAGGGTAGTAGAGGTGGACAAGCAGAAGGCAGCCATTCTAAATGACTACTTCTGCTCAGTATTCACAGTGGAGGATAGGGTCCTCTGTTGGAAAGTGGCACAAAGACTGTAAGGAGGATCCCATTTATGGGACAGGTGGTAATTACAGAAGATAGGGTTAGAAAAGGGCTTGAATCCCTGAAAATAGACAAGTCTCCAGGATCAGATGGGATGCACCTGAGGGTGCTCAAGGAATGGGTATTAGAACTGGCTGAACCCCACTATTCAATAGCTCAATACAGTTGGGGGGGTCCAAAGAACTAGAGGATAGTTGGTGTGGTGCCACTCCACAAGGGAGGCAACAAGGAGGAATCTGAAAATTACAAGCCCATTGGTTTTACCACCACTGCAGGTAAACTGAAAGTGACACTAGTTAAAGAGGACCTTGTAGATTTACTCTATTTTGACTTCAGCAAGGCATTTGACTCGGTGCCGCACAGAAGGCTGTTGAAGAAATTAGATGATATGGGATCAGTAAAGGATCTAGTTAAATTGGTGGGAAGTTGGTTAGAGAAGGACAGCAAAGGGCAGTGGTAAACTGTGAAATCAGGGGAAAGGGAAGTCATGAGTGGAATACCATAGGGGTAAGTTCTGGGACCAGTCCTTTTCAATATATTCATCAGTGATATAGGAAAAGAAACACAGGGAAAGATGCATCTCTTTGTAGATGACACTAAGATCTGTCACAGGGTAGACAGTGAGGAAGGGGAAAGAGAGTTGTAAAGAGACCTGCAAAAGTAGGAGAGGTGGTCAAAGGTCTGACTGTTCAATGCCAAAAAGTGCATGGTGATGCACACAGGAACAAGAACTCCAGGAAGGAATACTGGATGGGAGGGTTACTGCCACTACTTCAGAGAAATGGACCTTGGGGGTCATCATAACACTCCCTAAGATGAACTAGCCAATGTAACAAGGCTTGTAGCAAGGCAACCAGAATGTTGGGGTTATTGAAAGAGGTTTCAGTAGCAGAAAGAAAGAGGTAATACTAACTCTGTATTGATCACTGGTGAGAGCCATCTGGAGTACTGTGTCCAGTTCTGGAATCCTCACCTGAGGAAAGACAGAGAAAGGCTGGAGACAGTGCAGCATAGAATGACCAAAATGATTCAGGGCCAACAGGGCAGATCCCATGAGGATCAGCATAGGGCACTGATCATGTACTTGCTGGAGAGCGGAAGGGGGGGGGCATGATAGAAACCTTCAAGTTCCTGAAAGGAATAAACAAGCTAAACTGTGAGGAACTGTTTAGCAGGAATGGTGGGTCAAAAACAAGGGGACATGAATGTAAGCGCTGTTGGTGGTGGGGATTCATGAGGGATGCTAGAAAGTTTTAATTCACTGAGTGTGGTTGAGCTATGGAACAGTCTACCAGTAAAGGTGCTGGAGCGTGCAAATCATTAATGGGTTTAAGCACAGCTGGGACAGAGTAAAGGGCTTCATAGTTTCTTGGGGTAGCAGTAAGACAGGGAGTGAAGAAAGGAGAAGAGAGGAGAGAGAGAGGAGAGAGAGAGAGGAGAGGAGAGGAGAGCAACAGCCCCATCTGAACAATTGGTCATGGGGTAGAGTAGGTTAAATTGTGCAAACTTGATGGACCAATGGTCTTTTCTGCTGACATTATGTTTCTGTGTTCCATTCACATGCTTACTAATCTCGTTATTAAGGTGATCACCTGAGAGGTCTGAAAATGTGGTGTCAACTTCCTAGAGATGCTGTGTCTTTCCCTTTCTCTCTCAAACAACTTAGTGAAGAAGCAACTCAGATATCTTGCCTTAACTCTAACATTTTACAATGGACACTTCATAAATCAGCATTTATACTAATACAGCTAAAGTGGTGACATTGCAAAATAAGAATTATTCATAGTTTCATAGTTTGATACAGTTCTGTGGACAACTTGTCCTAACGAACTCACCACCTATTATATGTCTATAGGTGGAACACGATCTTTTTCACCCATGTAATGATCAAGTCTATATTTAAATGTATTAATGTTACTTTCACTGCGTGTTTTGGGAGTGTATTCCAACTATTAATGATCCTATGTGTGAGAAGTCACAACATTTCTTAGTTGTGTTATTTTCTTCCATAAGTCTATAGTCATGGGACCTTGTTTTCTTGTTTTACACCAGGCTTTTTGAGCTCCTATACATTCCATCAAGTGCTCATCCTTGATTGCCCTAAATGTTAAGCAAAGGTTTCCTCATAGTTGTTTGTACTCTGTAGAGTATAGCCTTGTTTTTAGTCTGTCTGTATATGTAAGATGTGTGACCCACTTATTTTTTTTGTTATTTTCCTTTGTACTCCTCTTTTAGTTTCTGGTTTTTGGCAGTATTTGCTGTTGCAAACTGGGAGCAGTATTCCATGTGTGGTCAGACTAAACTAGTATACAATGGGAGTATTATTTTTGAATCTCTACTTTGTATGTTAGATAAAATACAGCCTAATATTTTATGACATTTTTGACATTTATTCTGATATGCATGTCTGTGGTTAGTTTATTTATTATTCTTCCCAGGTCCTTTCTTCTTTAGGGTCTCTAATACCTTGTTGTCCAAAGTATATTCAAAGTTAGGTTCCTGGCCCCTAGGTGTATCACCTATAATTAGTGATGTTAAACAGCATTTTGTTGTTTTTGGCCCAGGCTGTTAATTTGTTTGCGTTATCCTGGAGTTTCTGTCCATCAGAAAGAGTTTGTACTAGCCCTCCTAGTTTACAGTCATCGGCGTACTTACTTATCCACGCATTATTTGATGTCTGCAGTGTGCTAACCAGGATATTAAAGAGTGTAGGCTCCAGGACTGAGCCCTGGGGCACTCCACTTGTCACATCTCCCCATTCAGATTGATAACCCTTTATTGTCACTTTCTGTTTCCTGTTTCCTGTTTTCCAGCCATGATGTAATCCAGTCCACTATACTAGGTTCTAACTTGATTTTATAAAAACATTCAATTAGTGTTTTATGGGATACTTTGTTAAAGGCCTTGGAAAAGTCTAGATTTATAACATCCACTGGTACCCCTTTTTTCAATGCTGAACTCACTGGTTCAAAAAGATATCATGTTGGTGAGGCAAGATCTACCCTTGGTGAATCCGTGTTGAGAGGTGTCTATTACCCTTTCATTTGCCAGGTGATTTAGTATTTTTTGCTGTATGACTCTTTCTAGAATTTTACCTAAAACTGATGTTAGACTGATAGGCCTGTATTTTTTGTTTCTGATCTGGATCCTGTCTTATGTATTGGTGTAATAAATGCTTGTCCCCATTCTGACATTATTATCCCATATTTCAAGGATAGATTAAAAAGGTACATTAGTGGTCCCACTAGTTCATTTGATAACTCCTGCAAGAGCTCTGGGGTTATACCATCTGGGCCTGCTGAGCCACTGGATTTTAATCCCCTTATTATTGTAATGATTTCTTTTTCAGTGACTGGGATGCATTTATTCGTAGAGTTAACGTTGGGTTTCTGGATTTCTTCTTTTGGTTCGTGTACACTTAGGAAGTATGTGTTTAACTGTGTTGCTATATCCATCTCTTCTGTTAGTGTGCCATTCTTTGTTATTATTGGAGCTATCCCCTTTTGGTTTCCTGTTGGTGATACTATGTAACTATAGAACTGCTTTTTGTTGTCATTAACTTTGTCGATTAGATTTATTTCCATGCTTCTTTTTGATTTTTTTATCATACTTTTTAGTTGTTTATTGCAATGTTTCAGTTTTATGTTTAGGGAGCTAGTTGGTTTTTTTTTTAACTTACTGAATAGTTCTTTTTTTTCCTAATTAGTCTTATAGTGGCTCTGTTCCACCAAGGAGGGTGCCTCTTAATGTTTTTATATTTCTTAATAGTTGGTACCCATTTTTCCATGCAGTAATCTATTTGTTGTTTTATGTTTTTCCACATGGTGTTTAAGTCTTTGTTTAGGAATTTTCTGTGCCAGTCCCACTTGAGTAGATGTTCCCTTATCTTCCTGTAATTAGCTTTTCTGTAATTTGTGCATGTTGTTTTACCTTTAGTTACCCTATGGTGTGTTCTATAAGAGAAATCTATAGTTAGGTGGTCACTGTCACCTAAAGGTGGCACTAGGTTTAGTCCATGTATATCATTCGTTTCATTAGTTAGTACCAAGTCAAGTATTTTGGTTCACCTCATGGGTTAGCTTACTAACTGGTCAGGTTGTTCTGAATGGTATAATCAATAAATCTGTTCTCAAAGTTACCATTACTTTCCAAAGTGACCCAGCTTATGTCTGGGAAATTAAAGTCCCCCAATATTATTGTATCTTTTGGTATGTCCTGTTTTCTGAGAAAGTTTATAAATTGATCACTTTCACCTTTTTTTAATCCTGGTGTCTGGTAACCAAGTCCTAATGTTAGGTTTTTATTTGTTAGTTTTAGTTGTGTCCATATGAACTCAACGTTAACACTGGGGCTTTGTAGCTCACATGGTTTCAGGTTCTCTTTATGTATAATGCAACTCCCCATCTCATTTATCCTTCCTATTTTTATATATTTTAGTGTATCCTTTTATGTTAGTGTTCCAGCAGTGTCGTTAAATCAGGTTTCGTAACTCTACTATATCTATATTTTTGGTATTCATAATGTAAGTGAGCTCCTTCATTTTATTTCTTAAACTTCTTGCATTTATTAGGATTATCTTTAGGTCTGAATTCTCTTTTCTTTAGGTTGTTCTGATGTGGTAACTACTTCCTTTAATATGTTGGTGACAGTTAACATCTCTATGTCTAGAGAGGAACCCATATTGTTTCTCCCCTTATTATCTAGTTTAAAGAGTGATTAATATGTTCCACCATGTGCTTTCCTAGAAGTCTGCTCCCTCTTCTGCTGAGGTGCAGTCCATCCCAACAATACAATTCGTTCCTTTCATGAAATGTTTCCCAATGGGTTATGCACTTTATATTCTGTTGGAGGCACCATCTTCTTAGCCAGTTGTTGATTTGTTGTGTTTTATTATGCTGAGTGACATTTGCTTTTGGTATTGGTAGTATCTCGGACAGCGTTATTTCACATCCCAGGTCTATACATTTATTTATTAACACTATATAGTCTTCTTTAATTTTCCTAATGGGTTCATACAAAATGTTATTTGCCCCAACATGTACAATCACCAGTGGGTTTTCTCCAGCGTTTTTGATTATGTTAGACACCATTACTGTAATGTCAGATATTCTAGCCCCCTGTAACTTGATAGAGTCCTGTTGTGCTGTATTTATTTGGGCTACATATGTCCCTATCTATGTGCTTCACCATAGAATCTCCCAGGACCAGCATTTCTCTTGCTGCTGAGGTATTTGTCTCCATGACTTCCACACCTTCTGTTACTCTTTGTTCTGAAAATGATATTAAGTTACTTGTTGATACTTCTTCATTCAAATCTTCAGTCGGAGATAGGTCTGTTGATGTTTTTGGTGTTTCTACTGTACTTATCTCCCCCTCTTTGTTATTAACTGAGTCTACCTTACCTCAGTCTATATTTGTAACATTTGGTGCATCCTGTGGTATAACTGAACAAGATTCAGAATTTACATTAGCACCTGTATTATCTTGCGATATCTTGTAGCTACCCAAGGATCAAAGTGGTTCATGATAGGTAATTGAATTTTTTAGCCTTTCTTCCTCTGTTTGCTACTTTGTTTGTCTGTACCTGAAACCATTCAGTCTCATTGCTGTTAGTACTCTCTTCTTGCCTGGTGCGTGTTTTGCTTATTCTAGTTCCAGGTTCTTTTGTCTTAACTATTAAGTTGTTATCGGTTACTGCCCCATTAAATTGCCTCTTAACCCCTGCAGTTAGTGTGTTGGTGGTTGTAGAATGTGTATCCCTGTCCTGAAACCTACTGCTCACTTGTAATTGACCCTCCTCAAGAGTCTGGAGTCTGACACTAAATAGTTTTATTTCGTTAGCCATGAGCATATTGCCCTCACATTTGTTGCAAGTAAATGACAGGGGAATTTCAGTGGTGTTATTTATTTGGTACATGTTATAAGATTCACACTCTATTCCCATCAGTCCATCAGCCAGTAACACTGTCCGTACCATGTTTGCTATGACATTAGTTCTATATCTAAGGGGCACAACTTACTCAGACTCTGTTGCTGGACTGTCCCCTTGTTCTGAATGTAAGCCTTACATTTAACTTTCTTATTTATTCACTTTCTACACTCATTACACTCTTGACATGCCATGACATGCAGACACGTGTCTTTGCATCGCGCCTTTGTGTCATGATGATGTGCTCGCCCTGCTTGCTCGCCCTGCTAACAGCTGGTGAGATAAATTGTGCTAGGTGACCCCAGAAGTACTGACATAAAGTCAGCAGTGTATTTTTGGTTATGGACAAGTTTTAAAATACAATCCACTAATTAGCAACTAACAGACCACGCATATGTGGCTCTTAAGTTTGCAGCTATTGTTTAAAATGTCCCCTTAAAAGTTCAATTCACACATGTCAAGTTTGCAGTCCCCTATACAATGTGGGACTACAAAATTCCTCCTCCTGCTTCCTGGTAGGTATTAGCAGGGCTCAAAGTTACACATGCACTCAAATAAAAGACAAGCCTTTTGCACTATTTGTTTCAAGTTCACACAGACAAGTTGAAGAATTAGCAGTAGTCAATATTTAACATGAAAGTTTTAAACACATACCAATGATCCTTTTGCATATGGTGAAATCCTATTCCAGCTTAGGTGAATCCTTAATGCATCATTCAAAAAAAAAACATTTGATGCCACTGTGCACTTTACTGGAACATGATGAGGGTGGTGGGGTTGGGTGGGGGGAACCATTGCAAACCTGGGAGCACTGTACAGATTCCATGGTTACAGCAGTGCAGGGCAGGGGTTAGTTTGATGCCAGGGAGTGGTTGACTTCTCTGAGGTTTAGGTGGTTTGTGGGAGGGGCACTGAATACCTCAGAGCACATCCCTGACTCCCGAGTGAGTTATGTGCAAACAAAGATGGACCATAGCATGCCTGGGAGCACTTCACTCTGGGTAAGAGTGCAACAGAAAGGGAGGGCCATTGGATATCAGGGGAGCACCTCACTCCTCCAGGATGAAGGCATTATAAGGGGGGAGGACTGTTGCATACCTGAGAGTGCTCCACTGTCTCCACTGTCTCCTGGATAAGGACAGTGCAATGGTGGAGGGCTGTTGGATGCCAGGGGCTAGAAACTGCAGTGTTTCACTCCTCTGAGGTGAGGGTGGGGCAGGGAGATGGACTGTTGGGTGTGAGGAAGTTCTTGACTAGGTGGGATGACATAGGGCCACAGGGAAAGAGACCAATGTATACTAGTTACACCAGTGTCAACTATTAGTCCCAGTAATCCAATCACAGACACAGTTACTCAATACTAATATTCTCTGTTCTTCTTATAGATAAGCTAAACAGAGAGCAATCAGTACCGTATAATTCAAAATCACAACTTAATAAATAAAATCACAATACATACAATCATTTTGATATAAAGCACAGTCAGTTACACAGAATTCAAAATCACAATTTAATAGATTAATTCACAATATGTACAAGCATTCTGTGGTTCCAAGTCAGAATTTTGTGAAAGTTGCCAAAGTAAATTCCAAAATTTCATGAAAGCAAAATTCTGACTTTGCAAAAATTCTGCTGGTGGAATTTTATTTTCTTGCAGCAGTAATTTGGGATTGATTACAACCATGAACTGAAGCTGTGATGGACAAGGGATGGGGTACTCTATCACTTTTATGACTCCATAGACTGTCGGGCTGCAGAGACTGTAATTTTTCCACCTTCCTGCCAGCTGACTGCACTTTCCATCACCCACCCTCCTACCTCAGCTGTTTACAGTTTAATAACTCTGACCAGACTGACCTGGGGGCAGCAGTTGGTTCTGGCAACTGTGAATTGAATCTGTAACATGGACAAGGGGACAGGGCACTTCTCTGTTTAAAAGAGAGCTGCTGCAAGCAGCTCTCCACTGAGTGGTGAGAATCCTCAGTGAGAGTCACAATTGGGAGGCAAAGCAGGAGGCCATGTAAAAAAAAAACTAAGTCTGTTTAGGGGCTAATTTTAACTTTGGTTATTTGTACAGAGCTTTAGATATTCAGATGCCTCTTGCTTACATTGCATTGTTTATATTGTTTTAAATTTAAACATGATCATAAAGATAAACTTAAAAATGGAAGAGTGGTGTTATCTATTGTGTTTTGGTAGCCAACTAGTAACTGTAAATTATTTAACTAGAATAGATGCAAATACAAATGAAAGTGAAGTAATACTTGAAAGAGTTACAAAAACCTTGGGAGATAATACATATTTAGATTTTTAAAAGTTTTTGTGAAGTTAAGACTACTGTCTTAGTGATGAATGAGATATAGCTAATTATACAATGGCACTCTAAAATCTAGAAACCTTATTGGCTGATTGGGACTTTCACCTGAGAATAAATCCCAGTATAACTCATAAAAAAGATCCAGTCAGCCACATCAGGAAAACCACACATTTGATAGCTGCAAGCAATCTGCTCAACCACAACAGTAATCAAACACCCAGCATCTTTAAAATCTGTATCAGAAGTACAGATCATTGCCACAGAGCACCAATCAGTGAACTGACAGATTAAAGCTGACAGAACAAAAAAAAAGTCCAGTCTCAGTACCTCATTTGAGATAGACACTCTGGAAACATTGGAAGCATTGTTCAATACATTTAGTGGCCTGGAGTCACTGAACTGTAGCAGTGCTGACAAGGAGCCCACACAGACATCAGATCACTTATCTCAACATGAAACCACTGATGCTGAAGCCCGCAGTGGTGAAGCCATCCTACCAGACAGCACTGCTGAGGCTACAGCCCACCACAGAACTGACAGATCAGCAGCCAGAGACCCTGCAAAAAAGGAAACAAAGGTACAACTAAAAAGGGGGCAAGACACATAAATGTCACAGAGACAGACATCCTACAACTCAAGACAGAACAAAATGATCCCACCACATTCAAACAGACAAAATGGGCTGTCAATGTATTTTATAACTGGTGCAAGGAAAAACTCACGATTAACTTTAAAACAATACCTCTGACAGAACTAAATGATATCCTCAGACAGTACTAGAGCAGTGTCAGAAATAGAGAGCAATGAGTATGGGCTCAGCAGCTACAGTAGTCTCTGCTCTGGATTAAACCACCACATCAACAACCTACCTATCAGCAGAGCAGTAAATTTAATGTGCAATCCAGAAATCATCACAACCAATAATGTTTTAAAGGAGTTGTGAAACAACAACGATGAGAAGGAAAAGATAAAACTGTTCACCACCCCCCACTGACACCACAAGAACGTGAGTTTCTAAGAAACTCCCCAAGCTTGTCCCCAAACACAGCAACAGGGATCGTTAAAAAAGTGTGGCTAGATATTCTGCTACAGATGTCCATTAGAGGCAATGAAAGTATCAGATCACTCACCAGTCACTCATTTGAAATCAAGAGTATGCCAAATGGACTAAAATACCTTACAACGACTTTTAATGAAGAAACCAATAATCATAAAAAAAATTCAAGATCCAAATAAAGAAAATACCAGAGGCTTCCTGCTTGAACAGCCCAACAATCCACTCTGTCCGATACAGAATTACCTGAAATACATGAGTAAGCTGCCACCAAATGCCCCAGCCCTATTCTGTCACCTGAAAAGGAAACCTCAAGAGACATTAGAAAAAATGCAATACTGGTACTCTTGCAGACCTATGGGTTTAAATTACTTAAGATCAATGTTGCCCAGAATATATAGGGAGGCAGGTTTACCCCCAAATCTGTACTAATCACTCCTTGTGAGCCACGGCAGTGACTCTTCTAAGTTTCAAAGGTTTGGAGGCCCATGAAATCATGTCAAAGACAGGCCATAAAAGTGAATCATCTCTCTGAGCCTACTGGAGACCAAACCTGCAGGAGTGCTACCAGTGAGGCACCATCTTGGCCCCCAAACCAGCACAGTAACCAGAATAACTCTGGGTATGCACTACCTCCTCCATTGTGACCCACCATCGAACCCATGCACCAGCAGCATGGCACACTGGGGAACAAATATGGCAGCATCGAGCAAGCAAAAGACTGAGCTTAGAATCCTTATAAGTAGAGCAGCACACCGATCAATGTGGGCCAAATCAAAAAAATGCAAATCAAAATGAAAGCATGTGCTCTGAATAAATGCATACCCCAATGTCCCAGCAACTCGGCAAAACCCAGAACTGCGACCTGCAAAAGTACCTGCAAAATGAAACTTGTCCACAAAGTAGAGAATGCACCACCATGAAGAAATGTTCCTGCAGAAGAACTTGAAAAGCACATCCATGAAGATGAGCAACCATCCTGCATGCAGCTAACTCACCCGAAAATGGCTACCACTCCCAGCAGCACTAAGGAATCTCACACCACCATGAGAGCAGAAGAACCAACCATGCCTCCACCTAGAGTGCCTCTCCTTACCTGATTCATTAACCATGGCACAATAAACCTTTACTTCAAGCAACAGACATTCAAAAGGACACAGTTTTAAAATGTTACTTCTACCAATGCATAGTTGCTAAGATAGGTAAAATTTAAAAAAACAAAACAAAACAAACATAAAATTAAACCAAGAAAAGTTGTTTAAAAAGCAGCTGCAGTTGTACTTTGGTTATTGTACTTTAGAAGTCATTAGTTACCAGTTAAATAAGTACATTAAGTTATCTGTTGATAATAAAGTTATACATCAATACTAAGTTATCTGTTATGTGTCTACACAAGGAACTATTTTACAAAGTAGAAGAATATCTACAACATAAATTCCCCCAAATAAAAACATTTTAATAAATATTGTGCTTGTCTTTTATTCAAGTAGGTGTTGCCATATGTATAATCTCAATAATCCACTCCAGGGTATGGGTTTTGCTGGGATTTACTCATGCCTGGTGTGGATTTGGTCACCGGACTGCTGCCTCATGACCAAACCATGCCAACTGTGAGTAAATCCCAGCATAACCCACACCCTGGAGTGGATTATTGCTTAAAGTAATAAGCCAACATCTTATGTCACACAGAGGTACAGGAGGAAGGGGAAGACACTTAAAGAGTAAAAAGGAAGTAAGAAGTCTTTTGGGGATAATTTTGTTACTTCTAGGTGGTGACATTGAAAGTTATACCGCATCTAGAAATTCAGTTGGAGTGCAGAAATGTAAAGGTTGATAATTTGTCACTTTATGTCAGAAGCATATTAGCAGATTCTGATGAAGTGCAAACATGGATTAAAGCAGAACAATTAAGACATTGTAGGTTTTATTGAATCTTGGTTGAATACAAATGTACTAATTTGGAAGGTACAACATTTATAGAGTAGTTAGAGAAAAGGTAAAGGGGGTGTTGCAATTTACATAGATGACCATTTTAATTGTGAACTAATAGATGCCAGGCATTTCAATGGTATCACTAATTTTATAACTGTAAAATTGACACTGGTGGGATTGTTAGGGACCCAACCTTTTGTATCCTGCTTGTATCTACCATTGAAAAATGCTTTAGCTAATTTTGCTATTTTGGAAAAATTAATAGAGGTTCATAAGGGATATATGGAACATATTATATTGGGTGATTTTAACTTAGATTGGCTGATTGTTGAGAATAAGAACAGCATTTGCAGTATGTCATCTAAAAATAACTTCGTACAATTAATTAATGATGTCATTAGACCAAATAACAAAATGGTTGAATACTTACAATTGCTTAATAACTTACAAAGTGTTGTTATAACTTTGGATAGTATATCAGAGCACTGTCCTGATTATGTTATTAGGAAAAAGAAAAAAGAAAATGAAAGCTGTGAAATTAAAATTCAAGAAAGAAAGTCTTTCAGGAACATTAATGAAGGTGAGTTCTTGAGTGATCTAAAAATGCTGATTTGACAGACTTAAACAGAAACTCCAGTCACCGCCCCGGTTCAGTGGTCCCTCCCTCCTCTCCTGTTCCCCAATCACCACCATGTTTCATATAAATAAATCCCCAGTGGTCCCTCACCCTCCCCTGTTCTCTGATCACCATCCTGACCCAAAGAAATAATTTCCCTGGCAGTCCAGTGCCCCCCCACCAAAATTTTAAATCCTTATAACATGGGAACGGATTAATATTTTTTCACCGAACCAACAAAAAGCACCGTTCTTTGGCACACCCTTTCCTTCCACCCTGAAAATGTCATTTCAAAATTCCAGACCACCTGGGCTGTAGGTGATGACAAATAAAACCAGCAAAAAAAATGATTTTTTCCTAAAAACCCACTGTCTGGATCTCAGAATCCACACATCTGACTGAACGAACCTTGGCAAATCAATACACCTTGCCCACCAGACTAGACATGCAAACATATGTGCAATTCTGCTGACTGGGGGGTGAAGCTATTAATATAATTCCACACAGTGGCCTACATTTTAAAGGAAATACGTGACCCAAAATGGAGATGCGCGGTGCATCCCAGAAATTGCATGGAAGTACGATATTCGAAAGGGAGAGAACCGTCATACATTTCTGAATGTGTGATGATGCAGAAATAATGTAAGCAACTCCAAAAAAGGGGTGGGTACATGACTATGCGACGCATCTGTATATTCAGCCAAAATGTGCGGTACATCTGCTGCGCATCCCAGAAAAGTGCTGCGCAAAGATAGGCAGATGAAGAATGGCCTAAATTGGTCAGCCACCCACAGAAAGGCTGTGGAACTGCAGAAAGGCTATTCTGAGACAGTCCTTGGAGGTGCATCAGGATGTACTCCGGGCACCCATGCACAGGAGTCATGCAAGGACGGAAGTACCCAAAGCCACAGGTGTCAGCACACCATGGGCACCACCCAGACAGCCATCCCCTACACTGCACCTGGGATGTAGACACCCAGCTGCCACATGCCAGAGCTGTCAAGTGCCCCCAGCATACCAGTGGAGCAGATGGCCACACTGCAGCACATGTACCAGGGGCCATGGCCTGCAGGGTGCCACCCAGTGGTGGCATGCATCCAGGTTGACATCTGGGATAATGGTGCCCAGGTAGACTGGTGGTATATATGGCAGCCTGGCACAGGCC
The DNA here is from genome assembly GCA_016271365.2 of Neoceratodus forsteri. Lineage (NCBI taxonomy): Eukaryota > Metazoa > Chordata > Ceratodontiformes > Ceratodontidae > Neoceratodus > Neoceratodus forsteri. The sequence goes on from CM057455.1 coordinate 1,705,377,706, forward strand.
AGGGACTGACTTGTGGCTCACACCCATGGTGGTACTCTATACAGTAGTAGCCAAATACATGGTCAGATATTTCCAGATATTTTGCAAAATTTCTAAACAGTTTCTCTCAGCTGCTCCTACTGTGGAAATGCAGAAATATCTGACCATGTCTTTGGTTGAGGCTGTAGGTGCACACAGATGGGATCCACTCACCTGGTCACCATCTACACACTGCCATTTCTTGCAGTTATCACCATGTTCCTCTGATACATAGGGGTGTGGGGCACTGCAGGTGATTGTACACTGCATACAGAGCTGGTGTATTGCATGCTTGTGGTATACCAATCTGACTGTGTCACCCTCTGCCCTCCCCTGTTGCTTGTCCAGGTGGGACCCCTGTACCCCAGCCCAAACCTGTACATGGCTATTGGTAATAGTACTGTACCCAGGCCAATGCAGTCCACCCACCTACACACAAACATTCCATCACACCTGCCTGCTAGGCTGCAGTACCTCCTGTTCACCTTTGTGGGGTGGTGGGGAAGCCCTGCAAAGCTGGAACTGAGCATGTCCAGGGATATGCAAATGGCCTGCATACATTTCAGTAATGAGCAGTGCATGAGGGGAATGGGCTCAGAATGTGCAATGAGGTCATTTGCAAATCCCAACTGAATATTGCAATTTTGTGCACCGGGCATGTGGCCTCCTATCACTCATTTCCCCATGTTCTGTATAAGGCTCAAGTCACCTGCTGCGCCATGCATCTCCCACTGCAAGTTAATAAACTTATAACTTTTTAAATGCACAGAATGGTGTTTTGCACTCTCATTTCCAAAATTTGAAGGGAGAGTTGTGAGGCCTTTTCTGACTGTTTGTTTAGCACTTTAGCCTTATACAACTGCAGCCGGTGGGTGACCTCTTCCTGTCCCTGGTTCTATGTTAAACCCCAGACTTTGCACTTTAATAACTTCACAACTGTTTACTGTATTTGCGTGAAATTTGGCATGTGTGGTCTCGGAGCAATGTCTCTTGATGTGCCAAGTTTGTTCTGGTCAGATTTGCAGATTCTGACATTCAGATAATGAAAAAGATGAAAAGTATCTTGATTTTTGTGCTGTTTTTTTTTTTTGTCATTGCCTAGCACCCTGACAGTTGGGAATTTTCTTCTGAAATTTTCTGGGTCCACAGGGCTTGCCCCATAGTGGTGCCTTCTGTTTGACTGGTAAAAAATTAATAATTCATTCCAGAGTTATAAGGATTTAAAGTTTCAGTTCAGAGCATGCACAGTTCGGTCTTTTGGATAGCTGTTTGGAACAAAAAAAGAATTTGGCCCATATGAAAAAAGATTATGTCTCACATGAGGCTAATCTTTTGTTTTATGAGGACATTTTGTTTGTATGGCTGCCATCTTGTTTCCATTTTATTTTTCTAAATTGAAAATCCATTAAAATGGTATCATACAAAGGCACCATGTATTTTTCTAATCAGAACCCCATTAGGTAGATTTTGCAGTTACATTTTGGAACAATGACCCAGAAATGTGTTTTTGACAAATTTTAAAATCTTTTTTTCATGACTCAATTTCCTTTTTTCATATGGCCATATGAAAAAAGAATCGCTCATATGAAGTAAGGTTCTCTTCATACGAAAAGAGAATTTGGACTTAACATATTTCTCAACTTTTGTCACTTTAATCTGAACCCTAACTGTTGCATTAATGAAGTTTTTTGAAAAGAATATACAGTATATACATCTACATAGTATTATAGAGGCACAGTAGTGCCACTATAGTTAGGGGTTGAGTAGGCTGTTTAATGTTAAACTCCTAACTTTGCACCTTAATAGCTTCGCCCTGTTCAATGGCATTACACAAAATTTTGCATGTGCAATCTGGGGGCATAGTGTATTGATTTGTAAGTGTTGCTTTGCCAAATGTTGTTCACGTCAGATGTGCAGATTCCGTGATTTGGATAGAGTGTTTTTGGGAAACAATTTTTTTTATGTGTTTTGTCACCACCTAAAGCACAGATGGTTTGGAATTTTGGTCTGAAATGCTCAGGGTAGAAAAGGCTTGCCCTAGAATGGTGCATTTTGTTAGTTTGGTGAAAAAAATATTAATCCATTCCCAACTTATAAAGAGTTGAAATCTCCTCTCTGAGAATGGTTAGCAGGGTCTTATGGACAGACATTTGCTACCTTAATGAGCATACTTAGAACAAAAAATAAAGATTTATACAGCATGGGAATGGATTGATATTTTTTCACCAAACCACCAAAAGGCACCATTCTGGGAAAGTCTTTTCCACCCTGAAATTTTCAGACAAAAAAATGTCAAACCATCTGGTTTGTAGGTGATGACAAGAAAGAAAATAGAAAGAGTCTCCAATTTTTCTTGAAAATGCACTATCTGGATTTTGGAATGCACATCTGACTGGAACAACTTGGCAAACAAAGACACCCTTGCCCCACAGACTGCACATGCAAAACTTCAAGAATTCCATTAAAAATGGGAGTGAAGTTATTAATTACAGTGGCACGATAGCACCACTATAGTTAGGGTTGAGTAGACAGTTTAATGCTAAACCCTAAGTTTGCACCTTAACACGCTTACACCCATTCAATGGAATTGTAAGAAATTTTACATTTGCAGTCTAAGAGCAAGGTCTCTTGATGTGCCAAATTTTGTTCCAATCAGATGTGTGGATCCAAGATCCGGATAGTCTAGTTTTAGGAACAATTGGGGGGTTTTGCTTTGTTTTTGTCATCGCTACAGCCCAGACAGTTTGGAATTGTGATCCACAATTTGCAGGAAAGAAAGGACTTGCCCTAGAATAGTGCTTTTAATTGGTTTTGTGAACAAATATTAATCTGTTCCCAAGTTATAAGGATTTGAAATGGTGATTCCGAGCATGCTCAGTAGGGTCTTTTGGATAGACATTTGATACCCTACTGAGCATGCTCAGAGGCAAAATTTCAAATCCTTATAATTTGGGAATGGATTAATACATTTTCACCAAACCAACGATAGGTACCATTCTGGGGCAAACCCTTTCTACCCTGAAAATGTCAGACCGAAATTCCAAACCATCTGGAATACAGTTAATGACAAAAAAGCATAAAAAGTACTTTTTTCCCAAAATGCACTATCCAGATCTTGCAATCTCACATCTGACTGGAAGGCAACTTTGTAGATCTGACATTATGCTACCTAGACTGCAATGCAAAATTTCATGCAATTCCATTGAATGGGACAAAGCTATTAATATATTTATATACAGTATACATATTAACATACACTATTATAGTAGTGCAGTAGTGCCACTATAGTTAGGGCTGAGTAGGCTGTTAATATGTTAAACCCTTAACTTTGCACATTAATAGCTTTGCCGCTGTTCTGCAGAATTGCATGAAAGTTTACATGCACAGCCTGGGAGGCAAGATCTCTTGGATTGCTAAGTTTCATTCCAGTTGAGTGCCTGAATTCTGGGATCCAGATAGTTAGTTTTGGGGAAAAATCAAGTTTTTTTTGTATTTTTTGGTGTATGTTTTGTCATCAGCTACAGCCCAGATGGTTTTGAATTGTGTTCTGAAATTGCAGGGTAGAAAGGACTTTCAAACAAGGTTCCTGTACAGTTCCAGGAAATCCACTGGAAATTATGCTTATCAATGCTGCTGCCACCAAATGCTTCTAGTCAGTCTAAAACAAGGGGGGAGGAAAAGTTTAAAGAACTGCTTCTTTAAAATTTAAACATTTGTGCCACCTCTCCCCCCATTCTAGATAGAAAGGGATTTCCCCAGAATGGTGCCTTTCATTGGTTTGGTGAAAAAATATTAATCTATTCCAAGTTATAAAGATTTGAAATTTTGATTCTGTGCATGCTCAGTAAGGTCTTTTGGACAGACATTTGCTATCCTGCTGAGTATGCCTAGAACCAAAATTTGAAATCCTTATAACTTGGGAACAGATTAATATGTTTACACTAAACCAATGAAAGGCACCATCTTGGGGCAAGCCCTTTCAACACTGAAAATTTCAGATCAAAATTCCAAACCACCTGGTCTGTAGGTGATGGCAAAAAAATACAGCAAGAACCCCCAGTTTTTACAAAAAAATGCACTATATGGATCTTGAAATCCATGAATCCTACTGGAATGAAATTTGGTAAATGAAGACTCCATGCCCTCCAGAGTGCACATGCAAAACCTCATGCTATTCCATCAAACAGGAGTGAAGCTGTTAATTACAGTGGCACGGTGGCACCACTATAGTTAATGTTGTGTAGGTTGTTTCATGTTAAACCCACAAATTTGCACTTTAACAGCTTTGCCTCCATTCAACAGAATTGCACAAAATTTTGCATGCATTGTCTTGTGGCACAGTCTATTGATTTGCCAAGTTTTATTCCCATTGGATGTGCAGATTCTGAGATCTGGATAATGAGTTTTTAGGAAAAATCAGGTTTTTTTGTTGTTTTTTGTAATCGCCTACAGCTTAGATGGTTGGAATTTTGGTCTAAAATTCTGGGCAGAAAGGACTTGACAAGGATGGTGTCTTTCCTTGGTTTGTTGAAAAATATTAATTTGTTCCCAAGTTATAAGGTTTTGAAATTTCAGGGGGGGGGTTCTATTTTTTCCCTCCTTGGCCACCTGACCTTCTCCCCTACCTTGTCCTCACATCCTGCTCCGGGGACATCCAGCTGCTGACCGCCTCTACAATGGGCACCTTGACTCCTGCAGCTCCCCTCCACAGCAGAGCCACAGGGAGCCCCCAACTCCTGGCGGAACATGGATCCAGGTGGGTGCCACAGCAAAACCATGGACGGCCATCAAGCCACCACATCAGGTGCCATTTTCCTGTTTTTGGTGTCCCTTTCAGTGCATGCTCAGACAGTGCCTCCAGTCTCCACTGGGGGCTGCTGAGTGATGCATCCCTATCCCACTCCTGAGAGGAGAGCAGTCCTTCAGATGCTCAATCTTCTCCTCTCCCCTGCCGACCCCCAGCACTCCAAGTCCATTCCTGAAACCCAGCTCACCAGTGTGGGTGAGGAAAAGCACCAGTGCCTCAACCTCTGTGCCATCATTGGCTGAAATTTTGTTTTGAGCATGCACAGTAGGGTCTTTGATAGACAGTTGATACCCTACTGAGCATACCAGAACCAAAATTTCAAATCCTTACAATTTGGGAATGGATTCATATTTTGACCCAACTGAATGAAAGGCACCATTCTGGGGCAAACCCTTTCTACCCTAAACATTTCAGTTCAAAATTCCAAACTGTCTGGACTGTAGGTGATTATAAAAAAATAGCAACAAAAAAAACAGCAAAAACCGATTTTTTCTAAAACACACTATCCAGATCTTGGAATCTGCACATCCAACTGGAATTAAATTTGGCAATCAAGACAACTTACCCCCACCCCAAAACTGCACATGCAAAATGTCATGCTATTCCACTGTATGGGTTGAAGTTGTTAATTATAGTGATGTGGTAGTGCCACTATAGTTAGGGATGAGTAGGCGCCCTAACTTTGCACCTTAATAGCTTTTCCTCCATTCAATAGAATTGCATGAAATTTTGAATTTGCAGTCTGAGGGCAGAATCTCTTGATTTGCCAAGTTTTGTTCCAGTTGGATGTGAGGGTCCCGCAATCCAGATGGCGTGTTTTTGAGATGATTTTTTTTTTTGCTGTTTTTTGTCATCATCTACAGTCTAGACAGTTTTGAATCTTGGTCTCAAAGTTTCTGGGTAGAAAGAGCTTACTGCAGAATGGTGCCTCTCATTGGTTTGGTGAAAAAAAATCTAACTCTGTTCCCAAGTTATAAGGACTTGAAATTTCAGTTCTGAGTTTTCTCAGTAGGGCTTTTTGGATAGACTTTGATCTTTTAATGAGCATGCCCGGAAGCAAACTTTCAAATCCTTATAACTTGGAAACAGATTAATATTTTTTCACCAAATGAACAAAAAGCCCCATTCTGAATCTTGGAATCCATGCATCCAACTTGAAGAACACTTGGCAAGTGAAGATACCTTGCCCTCCAGACTGCACATTTCAGAGATTCAGAGATCTGGATAGTGTGTTTTTAGGACATTTTTTGATGTATTTTTTTCCATCGCCTACAATCCAGACAGTTTTGAATTTGGGTCTACAATTTTCTGGGTAGAAAAGGCTTGCCCAATGATGGTGCCTTTTGTTGTTTGGTGAAAAAATATTAATGTATTCCCTGTTATAAGGATTTGAAATTTCAGTTCTGAGCATGATAAGAACCAAAATTTTAAGTCCTTATAACTTGGGAATGGATTAATATTTTCACCAAATTAACAAAATTACCATTCTGTGGCAAGCTGCTCGTACTCTGAAAATTTCAGACCGAAATTCCAAACCATCTGAGCAGTAGGTGATGACAAAAAAAACCATCATAAATCCCTGATTTTTCTTAAAAGCCCACTATCCAGATCTTGGAATCTACACATCTGACTAGAATGAAAGTTGGAAAATCAAGATACCTTGTGCCCTAGATTGTGCATACAAAATGTAGTGCAATTCCATTAAATGAAAATAGAACTATTAATATATTTAAATACAGTATTATAGTTCAAGTTCAAGTTCATGTTCAAGTTTATTGTAGGAAAACTCCGTTGAGCAAGCTCATTTACAAGGAGGTCCTTTTTCACAGACAGGTAGTTACAGATTACATAATTGAAAAAAACAGTACAAATTCAAGTACAGAATTATGGGCAAGCATTAACATGTTGCATAAAAATGACAATGACATAGAAAAATACAAGTACAGAAAAAAGGTACAAAGTGCTTGTTTCGGAGTATCAAGGCAGCTAATTTCTAGGTAAGTAAGAGGAAGCAGTGGGCTAGGGTTAGAGCAGTGAGCTGGGATTTAGAAGCAGCTGCACATATCTTTTGTTTTTGCTGCAGCCAACCTTTTAAATAGGCTGACAGGGACAGTACCGGGAAGCTTCAGTACACCATGGAGCTGGTTCCAGATAGTTGGGAGTACGCTCAATATGGCCCACATGCTGAGTGAGGTGCAAGTTCTCGTACATCGAGGAGGAGGAGGTCATTTTTCTAAGAGAGTAGGTGCTATGGGAAATACGGAAAAGGTTGTGAGATAGTTCGGGAGTTTGTTTAGAGTAGCGTAAGAGCCCAGATACCAGCATGAAGCATGCGGCCCAGTTGAGAGTGATGTCCAGCCAGTGGCTAGGTACAAATCACAATGGTGGGTTCGGTAGGGTAGGTTTGTCATGAACCGTATGGTGTGGTGGTAGAGGATGTCTAGTTTGTTGAGTCCTGAGGCTGCTGCAGAGGAATAGATTAGATCTCCATAGTCGAATAGTGGCAAAAAAATGGCCTGGACCAGCCTAGTTCTGTTATCCAATGGAAAGAGGGACTTGTTACGGAAGAAGAAACCTAGTCTAATTTTTAGCCTTTTGCCAGAATGTCGAGGTGGTCATGAAAGGAAAGCTTGTTGTCTAGCCACATACCAAGATATTTGAACTTGGAGGTAATTTCAAGGGGTTCATCTAGGGAGGTAGTGATTCATTCTTTGTGCATGCTTGCAAGGGAAGTGGAGGTGGTGTTTGGGACAAAGATCATGGCCTTAGGTTTCTTGGCATTGAGGAGTAGTTTGGCATTGATTAGGTTGATTTCTAGTTGTGCAAAGTTGGCTTGGAGTACATCCCTCACTTCAGCCAGTGTAGGGCCTGATGTATACAGTACAGTATCATCAGCAAAGAAATGCAGATGGGACTGGGATATATGTGCATCAAGGTTATTGATGTACAGGGAGAAGAGGATGGGACCTAATATGGAATACGGAACTCCCCTGACAACTGGGAGGGATGCAGAAAAGAGGTCACCAGCTTTTACTTTCTGGGTCCTTCAAGATCAGTAGCTGGTACACCACTGGGCAGCAAGGGGGTAGTGCCTACTTTTATTAGGGCTGAGACTAACAGATTGTGGTTGACAGTGTCAAACACTTTGCTGAGATCTCAAAATACTGCACCAGTAACTTTCTTGGAGTCCAAGGCTATGATCCATTCATTGGTAACTTTGGCTAGAGCAGTAACGGTACTATGGTTGGGCCAGAAGCAGACTACAGTGTTGAGGATTGAAGATGATTTGATATAGAGTTTCATTTGGGAGTAAACTAGCATTTCTAGGACTTTGGAGAGGACAGGTAAGATTGAAATGGGCTTATAGCTGTTTAGGTTGCACGGGTCCCCTGACTTGAATAATTGGAGGATGTGCAGATTTCCAGCAGGAGGGAACAGTGACAGTGGAAATGTAAAGACTGAATATGTAGATGATGGGAGTGTGAGGCCGAGATAGCGTAGTTTAAGAAAAATGTTCTAGACCATCGTCCCTGCACTTTTCAAACGCTCATGTTAAGAAGTGAATCTTCACTTTTATAGCTAAGGGCACAACTGGAGTGGGCGGGTCAAAGTTTCATAGTCAACGATATTACAGTCTTGATTGCTACCACAGGCTGCATACTATCATTGCTGAGGATCTTCAGAGGAATGGAGGAGGCTACAGGCCGACCTTCAATGAACTTGAGTGTCTTCCAGATTTTTTGAGAATTCCCTTTTGCCTGTTCAAGGGTGGAGACATAATAGTTGGCTTTGCTTGTGTGGATTTGTTTAATGCAGGTGTTTCTAGCTGCTCTGAATGCTTGCCAGTCAGCTGGGCTTTTGGATTTTCTAGCCTTAGCCCAGAGTTTATCACGGCATAGGAGTGTAGCCTTGAGATCTGATGTAAATCATGGGTTGGATGTTTTATGCAACCTGCTTTAATCAAAGGGGCATGCTTGTTGGCCAGCGTGGTGAGGTTGTCCTTAAGGACAGTGACTGCCTCATTGATCATTTTGGCAAGGTAGAGGTCTTGCCTTCTAATTTAGCTCAAGTCGGATAAGTAGTCCGATACATTAAACTTCTGAAAGAACCACTTAGTTATGAGTGTTGGTTGCTGTCAGGCTATAATTTGTGATCTTGTACAAACAACCACCCCATGATCACTCATGTCATTGTGGAAGACTGCAGAGTGAAGAATTTTGTGGGGATGCATAGAAAGTATGACATCAATGAGAGAACTGTTGTCAGGATTGGATGTATTGGTTCTAGTGGGTTCACTGACTAACTGGGTTAAGCTGACTTTGTCACAGAAAGATTTCAGGCTGTGCGACTTTGGGGTAAGCCAGTCCATATTAAAATCCCCAAATATTAAAAGTTTCAGTGTTGGCAGCGGTGATTAAGGATTTAAGTATAGTGAGGATGTCAGTGCCACCAGATGGGGGTGATAACCACCAATAATAATGAGACATTCAGTGGATGGAAGGTGTAATTTGAAAGATACATTTTCCTACTCCTAAGGTTTAGATTTACAGTGAATATCACTGACTGTAAAGTTAGATTTAGTGTAGATGGCCACACCGCCCCCTCTGGCTTCCCTATCTGCCCTGTGCAGATTGAAGCCAGGAAGGGAGACTTGTTGATCACTGTTTGACTTTTTAAGCCAAGATTCGGTTAAATAATGAGTCCGGCTCAGTATGGGCAGCCCCTACTTGGAGCTGATCAAACTTTTTTGTGAGGCTCAATATATTGACTAACATTAACTCAAGTCCGGGTGCAGATGCACATTCTGTGGGAGATGCAAGTGGTAATGGGGGTCCAGGGTTTAGCTCCACGTTACCTGAACAGAGAAGGAGCAAGAGAAGCAGTTTCTTGATCCAGTTTTGCAAGATAGGAGCACTTTTCCTTTGGCGACCTTCTTGCAAGTGATGATGATATGTATTTAATGCTAGGGCGGCAGTGAAGGGAAGCTAAGGAGAGTGCTCTGATCAACATATATGAAGCAGCAGAAAGTGTAAGGTGAAGGATATGGGCCGAGGATAAAAGGAGGTGGGCATATTAAATAAGGGAGGTGCAGTGGAATGAGGTTCCAGTTACAGGATTGGAAATTTCCAGAGGTGGATCTGATCCTTGTTCTTTGTTGTGGTGAGCCGCTATGGATAAGGTGGTTAGGAATAAGAAAAGGCTCAAGTATAAGAGGTGCTATGACACACGCCATCTGTGAGGGCAAGGAGTTATGGATGCAGTTGGTTAAGTGGATAGGAGAAAACAGGATTAGAAGTGTCGTGCTGCCAACGGCCAGCAAGCCTGATGTGCAGATCAGTAGCTCTAAGCAGGAGTAGAAGCGATCAGCCAGGGTAGCTCTCTGGATGTGTCAAGTTACATTCCGGTGGGATGTGTGATTTCGAGTTCAAAGAGTTGAAAAAGCATTTTTTCACTCTTTAACTTTGCTGGGATTTTTTCGTTGAATCTTGCCTACAGTGCAGACAGTTTGGAATTTTGGTCTGAAATTTTCAGGGCAGAAAGGACTAGCCTACAAATGTGCATTTTGCTAGTCTGCTTAAAAAATAAATAGCCATTTGTAAGTTATTGCATTTTAAAAATTTGAAAGACTCTTTTCTGAGCATGCTCAGTAAGCTGTAATAGACAGTTGTAGGAAACTAAAAGGAACTTGTTTCGTGGGGAATTTCTTTTCATTTGCCTCCATCTTGTTTCCATTTTTTCTTAAAAAATGTTTTCAAAAGCCACAAAAATGACATCCTAGAGAAAGACCATCACACCTAGTAGCTGATTTGGACCCCGTTAGGTGCAATCTGCACTTCAATATTATAGATATGACCTCGAAATGCTATTTTTAAAAATATTTTAAATTTTTTTTCGTGACCCAGTAATATGAAAAAAAAATTATTTTCCGTATCATGAGTCGTGAAAAAGGATCCATTTTCATGAAGGGAGAATTTTATTTCTGTTCCCCCCTTCACAAAAACAGTCCCTCAGGGCTTTCATGCTGCAGCAGTGCAGCTCCTCTGTTTTTCGCCTCTGGGAGTGCACAATCCTTGCCTGCATCTTGCAGGCTTTTAAATTAAATTTAAGCCCACTGGCACTGCACAAGCTGCGGTGCAGCTTTCAGAATGTGGCACCTGCCACTCTCATTGCTGCAGTGTCCTTGCTCCTGAACCCCTCCCCCGACTTTGCATCACTGCAGGAGTGGCGTTTCTCACTGGCGGCTCCTGCTGCCCTCTCAAAATCTGTCCCACTTTGGAATCCATACAATGTAGTACTGTGCATTATTAATCCTAAAGTTTATGTGTAAACAGTTCATTTCCTGTCTCCAAATTCAGTGCTAGGCATCTACTATGTATACCAAAATAATAACTAACTTTTGAAAATTACTTTTCAAATGATCCAACTGGATCAAAGCTTTGCTGTTTTCATGAGTTGATCTGTGTATTGTGGTCAGGTCTGATTGCTGTGATATGGGGTATTGCCACACCATTGTGAATAGGAAGTGATGGGGATGCAAGTTCAGACTCATGTGTTTTTTGACAAGTTCACAGAGTGGTGCGCAAACTGAGGTGCTCAACATTGGAGGTTACTGTGACAGTGTTTTAATTTACTGTAGCATGAGAGTGGTGTTTCCTCTTTCCTGCTGCTCCAGCTGATACCTATCCTCTCTCTTGCTTTGCTTTCCCTGGTGTCTAGTGGCACCCCACTACTCCCCGATCACCAACCCCTGTCTGCATTGCTTTCCCTGGTATCTAGTGGTACCTCCCATCCACCAGTCATCTTCCCCCTCATGAGAGACATTTTTTCCCTGGTGTCTAGTGGCACCCCCCACCCTCCAATCACTGTCTGCCTTGTATGTTTATATTCATTCCCTTGTGTCCAGTGGTACCCCCGATCCACCAACTGTATCAAACTACCTGAAATAAAGAAAACTATTCTCTATGTTTGTTTGTTTTTTGGCATAAACACTCCTTCACCAATCAGCCCCCACCCCCACCACCCACTTAGCACCTACCACCCTACACACCCCAGTACCCTCACACACCTCACTTACCTGAACAGGTCCCAGGTTCGAGATTCACTCTCCAGTTTATGACATGTCTTGCACTGGAACTGGTGAATGCAATATGAGAAACTAAGGTAAATTTGGGTCAATCTATTTCAATGAGGGTTTCAACTTTTATTCATAACGCAGCCATTTTTTTACATTTTGACCCCAAATTTTTAACATGGCTTTTTGGGGACCCTGCCTCATGAACAATATGACTGTTCTTTTGCAACTCCTGCCTGAAAGGTGATTTCATGGTTGCTTGGTGATTTCACCTTTTGGGCAGGATTTGCATAGTGACAGTCATATTACTCATGAGGTGGGGTCATAAGAAGGCTATGTTGAAAATTTGGGGCCAAAATATATAAAAATGGCAAAGTTATGACCATTCATTACAATTTCACTGTGTACGCTCATACCTTTGGAAATCTTAAAGAGTTTGGTCCCAGATTTTCAGCATAGACTTTTTATTATCTCACCTCATGTATGTCACAGCTGTAATTTTTCAAATACTACTTAAACATGAATTTTCACACCTTTGATGTGGAATGGCACTGCACTTTGCACCGAATTATGTTTTGGTGGGGATTAGAAAATTGTTTGCACCAGGTACATGAGGTGGGGTAATCAGATGACTATGCTGGCAATCTGTTTGCTGTTGTCCTATGAATGGAAGCACAGAGTTCTTACACAGTGACATACAAATAGGGATCTAGGGAGGGGTGGGACCGCAGGGCCCAAAAGGCACTACACTCCCACAGGCAAATAAGGATACAATTACTCTATCTCAAAAAGTAAGGAAATTCTTTGCAAACAACTATGTACATGCATCAGTTAGGGTTGATATCAAACCATAAAAAGGAGGGAAAATGCAATGTTAGGGTTTCCAATGCTAACACCCAACCCAACCCTGCTCATACCTACAGGCATCGGGGGTGTGCCTTGGGGTTGTCAGCCCTAATGCTCACCCCATTCTCCTGTACTGTACTGTACCCATATCAGCTTATTTACTTATGGAATGGGGTGATCATTATGACTGATGACCCCAAGGCAACCCTCGATGCCTCTTGGTGTGTGCAGGGTGGGGTTAGGTGAGGTTGAAACCCAAACATTGTATTTCCTTCCTTTATGGTTTGATATCAATGCTAATTGATGCATTAACATCATTTTTGCACCGCTCATCGGCGAGCGGTTGAATTTCCACTTGTGATGCCGGCGACCCGGGTTTGGGAATGGACTTGGGTCACTGGAGAGCCAGCTGGGGAGGACTAGGCTTGAGCATCCCATGACTGTTCACCTACTCCAGGGGGAGGGAGGGGACATAGGCTCACTGTCTGGTACTCCCTGGCGGAGGCCGGGGAGACCAGCAGCAGAGCCTCAACATACATAGGTGGCATGGTGAACATCGGCTACGCCTTGACATTTGTGGCACACCACGTCCCAGGAAGAAAAGCGGAAATTCCAGCCTCCTGGTCCACCGGATGATGGCTGCCCACTCCCACTGGCCCGAGATGCCCTGTAGCCTCCAAACCCACTTCAGCAGCATTCAAGGACTGATGCCTAGTAGGCGGGTTGCCTCCCTCTCAGAGGAGGGGGACCCACCTGGTAAAGGGATATGCTGGGCCACGTATGGGTTGGCTGCGATCTGAGGTGAGGGGAGGAGGGACAGGGAGAGGGGTCACGGGTAGCATGAGCAGCCAGAAGGAGTGCTGAACTAGGAGGCGAGAAGGAGGGATAAATAACACACAAAAAAAACATAGTTTTTGCAATATATATATATATATATATATATACTTTAAACCACGATAAGCTTGGGACTCACCACCACATAACACGCTGACATTGTATTGAAAAATAAAATAAAATTTATTTCATGATATACATATCAGGTATATACATACAAGCGTCTGTCCCCTCTTTACCACTGTGGTGGAAATGTTTATGAATGGTTTAAAGATGACTGTGATGCTCTAATGCTTTGCCATTATGGAATGAGTGCTGCAGCAGGGGGATGAGGATTAATTACAATGTCTCTACACTTATGGATAGATGGCATTTACAAAATACAGTTTGAATGGTTTTTCTAATTGCTGTTCAAACTACATTTACAAAATACAGTTCAAATGTTTTTTTCTAAGCAAGATACCCACAGAATAATCCAAACCACAAATACAAATGTTTACCACTTAAATTACAACTTAATATTACATTAAACTGAACATACACACTTCCCACAGTTATCACATGTCTACACTACTAATTCCAAGCCTTACTTGCAGCAGGGTAACATGTTAAACAGAATGGTAATTAAAAATACAATTCAAACTGTATTTCAAAATACAGTTCGAATGGTTTTCTAATTACCGTTTGAACTATATTTACAAAACACAGTTTGAAAATTTTTTCTAAGTGAGAGACCCACAGAATAATCCAAACCACAAATACAAACGTTTACCATTTAAATTAAAACTTAATATTACATTAAACTGAACACACACTCTTCCCACTTCTACACTACTAATTTCAAGCCTTATTTACAGCAGGAGAACATTTTCAACTGAATGGTAATTAAAAATACCATTTGAATTGTATTTTCAAAATACAGTTTGAATGTTTTTTAATCACCATTTGAACTGTAATTACAAAATTTGGTTTGAGCTGCCCATCCTGCAGCTATCGCAAAAGTCGTTATAATTTAAAAATTATTGTAACTTTTGTCACCAGACCCAAAGGCATACCCTTGGCTCACACCCCACCATCCCTGAAAATTTCAGAGAAAAATGTCATTATGTGTGGGCTGTAGATGAGAGCAAAAAATCCCATGTTATCATATGGAAAAAAAAACATCAATCTTTGAGTTTTTGACTACTTTATATTCACAAACCGTAAATGCTGCCATCACAAATCTTTCCAGATCTTGAGACACTGCCAAAATAACAGTGTATTCCAAAATTTGGAGTATTTCATTGAAAAATGCCAAAGTTATGAAGGTGCAAAAATTTAGATTTAACATCGAAGGGCTGTTCCAAACCTAAGTTTAGGGGTGCTATAGCTTATGTATATATGTGTGTGTATATATATTATATATATATATATATATAGAGCCAAAACCCATTTAATGTACAGTTAATAGCTTCACAGCTAGTGAGGTGCCTGTTGAAATCCCTTGATTTCAACACTCTCAACCACTTTGGGTGCGCATTGGGATCATCAGCCTCTAACTCTCACCCCATGACATGTGTAAAGAGCAGAAGTATGGGAGAATGGGTGAGAGTTGGACCCACGATCCCAATGTGCACCCCAATGCCGTTGGGGGTGGGGGGGTCCAGGGGTTTTCAACCCCAACAGCGAATTTCCTCACTTTGTCACTGTGGAACAACCCTAATGCATTAAACAGAGTTTTGGCTCTAATTTCCTTCTTTTGAGAATGATAATGAGAAATAGTGAATGTAATGCAGCGTGGGAGAGTGGGGCCCTTTGGGCCCTGCTGCTCCCGCCACATGATGTGTTGTGGCATACTAACAGGACAGCAACGCAAACAGAAATGCTAACAGTGGCGCATATGGTAACACAAGCACAAATGAGAACAGAAAGGGTAGCACATATGGTGGCGAGACGGGAATGGTCTGCCACGTGATGTGTTGTCACATAGTAACATGATGCCTGCAAACAGAAATGTCAATGGGCATGGTGATGTAAAGTGAAACAGTGATAAACAGTACTGTAGACAGAAATGGCAAAAATAACAGAAAGCATAGCGCAAATGAAAACGCAAGGGATAACGCACATGGTGGCGCAGGACGCCAATGGTAAGTGTGGAACGGTACGGATCCTGCAAGCGGAAAGGGCAACAGTAACAGTAATGAAGCCACAGGCTGGTTTCCCCAAAACCTGCATTGAGAAAGACAGTGAGTACAAATAATGTATGCAAAATAATGAGTATCGGCGAGAAAATGAGATCTTGGAATACTAAATACATTATATCTCAGGAACCATACGATGTAGAAAAAAATTTAAAAGTCATATTATTTACAACTGTCCTGGCTAATTTGAATCTTAGCCCCAGTAGAGGTAGAGGTTTTCGACAAAAGTCCATTATCTACTTCCGTTCGAGATACAGGCCCTGGTAGCAGCGGGCTGCCACCGTAATGTTATCCTATGGGAAAAAAAGAAAAGTTCGGAGTGCCATAACTTTGCCTCCCTGTAATGTTTTTTCACCAAACTACTGAAAGGCACATCTGTGGGCTGTTGGCTGTCTTCCCTCCAAATTTCAGGAAAAAAGACCAAACCTTTATTTTGCAGCAGGGCTCCAAATGATTTCTGTTAAGTGTCGGGCGCCGTAATGTTATCCTATGGGAAAAATCAATTTTGGAGTGCCGTAACTTTGCCGCCATGTGATATTTTTTCACCAAACTACTGAAAGGCACATCTGTGTACTGTTGGCTGTCTTCCTCCAAATTTCAGGAAAAAGACCAAACCGTTATTTTGCAGCAGGGTGCCAAAGGATTCCTGTAATGCTTGCGACGTAATGTTATCCTATGGGAAAACTGTCAACTTTGAGTGCCATAACTTTGCCACCGTGTAATATTTTTCAATACAACACTGAAGGGCATATCTTGAGATGTCGGCAGCGTTCCTTCCAAATTTCAGCCCCAAACTCCCAATGGTTATTTTGCAGTGCAGTGCCAAAGAATTGCTGCCATTTTCCCACAGACTAGAAAATTACTGTCGCAATTTTCGAAAGCTTTCGCAAAAATTTGCGACACTTTCGTGAGTATGAAAGTAATTTGCAAAAGTACTTTTTCCAGAAATTTGAAAAACATATTTCTGGGGTGTTTTACCACAAAATAAAGACATGGCAAGCATCCTCAGGGCCCGACTAGGTGAATACAAAAAAAATTAGGTTGCTAGAGGGTCCCAAATTTAAATGCCAACCATTTTTCTGATCACCAACTGAAAACAAAATGGCTGATTTACGAAAGTAACAGACCCATTTGCGAAAGTAAAAATGCATTTGCGAAAGTGTTGAACTTTTTGTTAACTTTTCCCATTGACTTATAATGGGAAACTGTTTTTTGAATAACTTTTGAACCGTTTAATATTTTTTCATGAAATCTTTGAAAGGCACATTGGGGACCCTGGCTGCATGTTCCCTGAAGATTTCAGGCTGGTCACAAACCGTACGACCTGTAGGCGCGACCACAGAATTCCAGAAAAGCGTGAACGCCACGCACAGATCACACTTAGTAACTCCGCAGCTGTATATCCAACCAGTACGAAACTTGGCAGATCCCAAGGCCTATGGTTCTTGATCATAAATTCCAAATTTCAGGCAAATCCATCAAACGGTTTGCAAAGTTATTAAGGTGCAAAGTTTTGAGGTTTAACATAGAAATGGCTCCTCAACCCTAACTATGGTAGCACTACCGTGCTACCATAATTCTATCAAAAACTTAGTTAATGCATCATTTAGGGTTAAAACACAAAAAGTCAGGAAATGAGACCTTTAGGGTTGCCCCTCCCCCCTTGTGGACCTGCCCATCATCCCGAGATTAACAGCTGATGGGGTGTGTCATTGGGGTTGTGAGGCCCAAATGTCACCCCATTCCATTTGTAATCATATTCACAAGCCACAGTAAAGAAGAATGGGGTGACATTTAGGTTTCACAACCCCAATGACACACCCGTCAGCTGTCAATCTCAGGATGCTGGGTGGGTCCACGGGGAGGGGCAACCCAAAGGTCTCATATCCTGACTTTTTTGCGCTTTTAACCCTAAATGATGCATTAACAAAGTTTTTGCATTGAATTTCCTTACTTTTTGAGAAAGAATAGAAAAGTAAAAGTCACGCAAGTTGGTGGGAGTGTGGGCCCTTCGGGCCCCATGCTCCCACCTCCTTGAAACAAAGCAAAGTGTCAGTCACCAGAGTGGTATAATTCAACACCTGTTTAATGTCAGACACCTAACCACTGAAAATTACCTCCATGGCAGTAATGCTAGTCACCCTATAAATGTTAAGCCTGTACCACAATGCAAAACGCCATATGCAAAACACAAAGTGTGTCACACAATATGTCTGCAGCAAATTAATGTTCCAACACCTAAGCACCATAATTCACATGTACAGCACATCCCTTAACACCTTCAAATTTCAATTTAAAAGACCAAACCTTTTCAAGATATAAAATGTAAGTTTCAGAGTATCATTTGTCGAGTGGCAGAACTCACACCTGTTAACATTTTACACACTGAACAACTGAAAAGTACATCCATGGCAGAAGGCTAGCTACCCTAGTAATTTCAAGCTGCTATCACAATGGAAAACACTGTCCGCAAAATGTAAACTGTGCCACTCAATATTTCTGCAAAAAATGTATTGTCTGACACCTAAACACTATAATTCACATCTACAGGACATCCCGTCAACACCCTCCAAACTTCAAGTTAAAAGACCAAATCATTTCTGAGATATTTAATTTGAAAAATTGTTAAAATTGGGCTATCTGGTCCCTCCAAATCTGGCCATCTAGTCCCTCCCTTGCAATCAAAGATGGTGATCAAAGAGTCTCATGATCAAAGAATTTGTAAGCTCATGATCAAAGAATTTGCAGGCTCATGATCAAAGAATAAAAATGGTACAAGTCAATTTTAGAGGAAAATACATGAAACCACAGCCATGACTCGACAGAACGAAGCCCCTGAGCAGATCCCACCCTAGTTTGGCTTTATAAATCACCCTTGTGCTGAGAAAATTGAATTTTTCATGTGCCATCTAGTATGCCTCACGATCAAAGATCGTGGTCAAAGAATCTCATGATCAAAGAATTTGCAGGCTCGCATCAAACAATAGAAAATGTTCAAAGTAAATTTTTAGGCAAAATACATGAAACCACAGCCATGCCTCAATAGAACAAAGGCCCCTGAGCAAAACTCACCCTCATTTGGCTTAATAAGCCACCCCTGAGCTGAGAAAATTGATTTTGTCAAGTGTCCATATAGTCACGCCCTCGCGATCAAAGATCATGGTAAAAGAATCTTGCGATCAAAGAATCTGCAGGCTCATGATCAAAGAATTTGCAGGCTCATGATCAATCAATAAAAAATGTTCCAAGTCAATTTTTAGGCAAAAATACATGAAACCACAGCCATGCCTTGGTAGAATGAAGCCCTCTGAGCAAAATCCACCCTCATTTGGCTTAATAAGCCACCCCTGAGCTGAGAAAATAGATTTTTCAAGTGGCCATCTAGGTGCACCTTGCAATCAAAGATCGTGGTCAAAGAATCTCATGATCAAGAATGTGCAGGCTCACGGTCAAAGATCACCATGAGCCACAATCAAAGAATAAAAAACATTTTAACTATATTTTTGACCATTTTGAAAGAAACCAGAGACATGGCTCAGTAGAGGGAAGACCCTCTGAGCAAAACCTACCATATTTTAACTTAAGAAGTACCTCCTGAGCCGAGATATTTGAATTTTCCAACTGCAAACTGAAAACAAGATGGCCACCATCATGATTAAACAATTCCTCTCTATCAAAGATTCTTTGATTGCAAGCCTGCAAATTCTTTAATCATGAGGAGGGACTAGATGGCCAAAACCCCATTCTTCTTTCGCAAAATAACCATATAAATTTTCCCATTGACTTATAATGGGCATTGAAAAGTTTAATAACTTTTGAATGCTTTAATATTTTTTCACCAAATGAAAAGTGGCATGTTCCTTATCCCAAGTTCTTTCAGATGAACCAAGTCACAGAGCAGCATGCCACACAAAGGCCATGCAGCACCATGTACAAAATCCAAAAAACTGCCCACATAACTGGCGAAAAGTGCATTTTTCAGCATTTTGGTGCGCAAAACTCGTAAGTCCAACTGAAACAAAATTGAGCTGATCAAGAGATATACCATGCCCCACCGCTCATACCAAATTTCATGCAGATCCATTGAATGGGTCAAAAGTTATTAACACATGAAATTTTAAGTTTAACATAGAAGTGCCTACTCAACCCTAAATATAGGGGTATGACCATACCCCTATAATATATATATATATATATATATATATATATTTGTGTTTTTTTATTGCAAAAAAACTATGTTGATGCATCAGTTAGGGTTGCTATTAAGGTGACAAAAATATGGAAATATGATGCTAGGGTTTTTGACCCTAACTCTGCATTCCCTCCAAGCAGCCAAAGGGGGCAAGGCAACACAAGCAACCACAGACATCCATCTTTTTTCGTGTGTACAATCCAATCTCATGAAAAAAGAAACCTTCATATGAAAAAAGAATATGAAGTGCAAATTTTTTATATGAAGTTTTCTTTTTTTTTGTGAGTACAACACAATCTCATGAAAAAGAACCCTTCATACAAAAATAATTTGAATATATATTTTTTCATAGTCTTTTTTCATATGAAGGATTCTTTTTTTATGACATTGTTTCATTCTCATGCAAAAAGAATCCTTCATACAAAAAAAATATTTTGGACTTAGGTATATTTTCCATATTTAAATGTTAAAAAGCCATAACTCCCTGAATATTTGCAGTTAAGGGATAATCTATATATCAAACCAAAGGTCTTAATAAGTACTACAAGAATAACATATCATACCCCACCAAAAATGTAGGGGCCATATAAAAACTGTAAAATTAAAAGAATAACAATTCCCATAAAATAACATTGGACGCTTAAAAGCTTATACCATACTACCAAGCAAATAAATAGCTTTTTTGGACAAATGGAGATGCACGACCCTCTGGGCCCTGTGCTTCCACACCAAGATGGATCTATGCATCTATGGAGGGATGGAAGTGCAGGGCCCTTTGGAGACAGCACTTCCATAGGCAAATGCATATGTTCATACAGGACAGGAAGGTACCTGCATGAATGAGGACATGATTATACTATTGCAAAAAGTAAAGAAATTCTTTGCAAAAAAACTTCATTAATGCAACAGTTAGGATTCAGATTAAAGTGACAAAAGTAGGGAAATATGTTGTCAGGGTTCCCAACCCTAATGCCTTAACCACAATCTGCAGGCAGCAAAAGAGAAAACCATTATAACTTCACCTCTCTTGAGTCTTTGCAAATCAAGCCTGGAGTTTTCCATGGGTTTGACAACCCTAAATCTCACCCCATTCCCATATACTCTGCACATCTGTTCTTATTTGCTGTTGGAATGGGATGAGTGTTAGGGATGACAACCCCAAGGAAGGCCCCAGGCCTGATTTGTGAGACTCAGAAAAGGTGAATTCATATTGGTTCTTCTTTTTGCTGCCTGCAGGCTGGGAGTGGGGTGTTAGGGTTGGGAACCCTAATATCACATTTTCCTACTTTTGTCGATTTAATCTGAACACTAACTGTTGCAGCAATGAAGGTTTTTTTGCAAAGTATATGCAGTATATACATCTACATACAATATTACAGGGGCACAGTAGTGCCACTATAGTTAGGGTTGAGTAGGCTGTTTAATGTTAAATCCCTAACTTTGCACCTTAATAGCTTCGCCTTGTTCAATGGCATTACACAAAATTTTGAATGTGCAATCTGGTGGGCAAGGTGTCTTGATTTGTTAAGTCTGCTTTGCCAGGTTTTGTTCACGCCAGATGTGCAGATTCCAAGATCTGTATAGTGCTTTTTGGGATGTTTTTTGTCACCATCTAAAGCACAGACAGTTTGGAATTTTGGTCTGAAATGTTCAGGGTAGAAAGGGTTTGTCCAAGAATGGTGCTTTTTGTTAGTTTGGTGAAAATAATATTAATCCATTTCCAACTTATAAAGAGTTGAAATTTCCACTCTGAGAATGCTTAGCAGGGTCTTATGGACAGATGTTTGATACCCTAATGAGCATACTTACACCACAAATTAAAGATTTATATAACTTGGGAATGGATTCATATTTTTTCACCAAACCACCAAAAGGCACCATTCTGGGAAAGCCCTTTCTACCCTGAACATTTCAGACAAAAAAATTCAAACCATCTGGTCTGTAGGTGATGACAAGAAAAAAAGAACAGAAAGAGTCTCCAATTTTTCCTGAAAATGCACTATCTAGATTTTGGAATCTGCACATCTGACTGGAACAACTTGGCAAACAAAGACACCTTGCCCCACAGACTGCACATGCAAACTTTCATGCAATTTCATTAAATGGGAGCAAAGCTATTAATTACAGTGGCACAATAGAACCACTATAGTTAAGGTCGAGTAGACAGTTTAATGTTAAAACCATAATTTTGCACCTTAATATGTTTGCACCCATTCAACAGAATTACAAGAAATTTTGCATCTGCAGTCTCAGGGCAAGGTCTGTTGATGTGCCAAATTTTGTTACAGTCAGATGTGTGGATTCCATGATTTGGATAGTTTAGTTTTAGGAAAAACCAGGGGGGAGGGGGTTGCATTTTTTTTTATCGCTACAGCCCAGACAGTTTGGAATTTTGGTCCACAATTTTCAGGGAAGAAAGGACTTGCCCCAGAAAAGTGCTTTTTATTGGTTTTGTGAACAAATATTAATCTATTCCCAAGTTATAAGGATTTGAAATGTTGGTTCTGAGCATGCTCAGTAGGGTCTTTTGGATAGACATTTGATACCCTACTGAGTATGCTCAGATCCAAAATGTCAAATCCTTATAACTTGGGAATGGATTAATACTTTTTCACCAAACCAACAAAAGTCACAATTATGGGGCAAGCCCTTTCTATTCTGAAATTTTCAGACCAAGATTCCAAACCAGCTGTACTATAGGTAATGAGAAAAAAACATAAAAAAACTGTTTTTACCAAAAATCCACTTGCCGCCATTCTGCAGAATTGCACAAAATTTTACATGCACAGTCTGGAGGCAAGCTCTTATAGATTGCCAAGTTTCATTCCAATAGAGTGTCTGGATTCTGGGATCTGGATAGTGTATTTTTGGGAAAAAAATCTGGGGTTTTTTTTGTGTTTTTTGCTGTATATTTGGTCATCAGCTAAAGCCCAGATGGTTTGGATTTTTGGTGTGAGATTTCAGGGTAGAAGGGGCTTTCAAACAAGGTTCCTGTACAGTTCCAGGAAATCCATGGGAAACTATGCATATTAATGTTGCTGCCACCCAATGCTTGCAATCAGTCTAGAACAAGGAGGAAAGAAAAGTTTAAAGAACTGCTTCTTTAAGATTTGGTTTGGTGAAAAAGTATTAATCTATTCTAAGTTTTAAGGATTTGAAATTTTGGTTCTGAGCATGCTTAGTAAGGTCTTTTGGACAGATGTTTGCTGTCCTACTGAGTATGCCAAGAACCAAAATTTCAAATCCCTATAACTTGGGAACAGATTAATATGTTTGCACTAAACCAATGGAAGGCACCCTTTTTTGGCAAGCCCTTTTAATACTGAAAATTTCAGATCAAAATTCCAAACTGTCTGTGCTGTACATGACGGCAAAACAAAAGCCCCAGTTTTTCCTAAAAATGCACTATATGGGTCTTAGAATCCATGAATCCTAGTGGAATGAAATTTGGTAAATGAAGACACCTTGCCCTTCAGACTGCACATGCAAAACCTCATGTTATTCCACTGAAGAGGTGTGAAGCTGTTAATTACAGTGGCATGGCAGCACCACTATACAGTAATTAGTATTGAGTAGGCTGTTTAATGTCTAACCCATAAATTTGCACCTTAACAGCTTTGCCTCCATTCAACAGAATTGCAAAAAATTTTGCATGCATTGTCTGGTGGAACAGTCTATTGATTTGCCAAGTTTTATTCCCATTGAATGTGCAGATTCTGAGATCCAGATAATGAGTTTTTAGGAAAAAATCAGGCTTTTTTGCTGTTTTTTGTAATCGTCTACAGCCTAGATGGTTTAGAATTTTGGTCTAAAATTCTGGGTAGAAAGGGCTTGACAAGGATGGTGCCTTTCCTTGGTTTGGTGAAAAATATTAATTCATTCCAAGTTATAAGGATTTGTAATTTCAGTTCTGAGCATGCTCAGTTTGATCTTTTGGATAGCCTATTGAGCATGCTCAGAAACAATTCAATTCAATTCAATTCAATTCAACTTTATTTTTAAAAGGCGCTTTTCTTAAATCAAAGCGCCTGTACAAATAAATATAACAATAAATATAATAAATCAGATTAACAAGAATCCTTAAAAGCTATATTAAAAAGGTGGGTTTTCAGCGCTCCTTTAAAACTAAAGACGGTCGGGCAATCTCGCACCTGACGAGGTAGAGAGTTCCACAGGGTAGGTGCCATAAAACTAAACGATCTAGCACCAGATGTTTTCAAACGTACTCTGGGAATCTCTAGCAATCCCTCGCCAGTGGATCAGAGGGGTGAGAGGGACTATAGGGCACAGGAGCTCTTTTAGGTAGGCAGGTCCCAGATCATGTAGGGCTTTATAGGTCAGCAAACCGACCTTGAAGGTAATTCGCCAAAACACTGGCAGCCAGTGCAGTCTGTGGAGCACAGGCATTATGTGACTGGATCTAGAGACTCCAGTCAACAGCCTGGCTGCTGCATTCTGCACCAGCTGCAGACGGCGAAGTTCAACCCCCGGTAGCCCTAGGTATAGGGAGTTACAGTAGTCAAGCCGGGAGGTAACAAAGGCGTGGATCAATGTTGGAAGGTCCTCTGGAGGAACCAAGTGCTTCACCCTGGCAATATTCCTCAGATGAAAAAGGAAGTCTTTATAACCGCTGACACCTGGATTAAGTGTCAAATGGTCATCAAGTACTCACGCCAAGATTTCCCAGCTCTGGTCTGAGGTCGCCAGCTGGACACCTCCAAGCCATAGACCTGAGGGTGATCCCTCTGGCAGACCCGCCTCACAGTGACTTATATCCACAACCAACACCTCAGTTTTCTCCGGGTTCAACCTCAGCCAACTCCCATTCATCCATTCTTGGATTTCTTCAAGGCAGTTATTAAATACCGACAAGGCAGCGTCCTGACCGGGCACAAAAGACATATACAGCTGGGAATCATCTGCATAGCAGTGAAAACCCAAACTGTACCATCTAATAATCGCCCCCAATGGTAGCATATACACCGAAAACAACATGGGTGCTAAAATGGAGCCCTGCGGTACCCCACAGGGCAGGGAGAATGATGCTGAGGAAAAAACTCCCGACACCACTCTCTGAGTCCTACCCTCAAGGTAAGATTGAAACCATCTGAGGACCGTACCAGACAGTCCACAGACTAACACGCGTGCTCCAATAACACACCGTGGTCAACAGTGTCAAACGCTGCAGAGATCAAGTAGTACCAAGATGGAGCGGGTCCTACGATCTCTTGCCATTAGGAGGTCATTTAGTACTGTGACGAGCGCTGTCTCGGTACTATGCCTTTTCCTAAATCCAGACTGGAACAAATCGTAGATATTGTTGTTGGTCAAATGATCCTCCAACTGCACTGCGACCACTTTCTCAATAACTTTACCCACAAAGGGTAAGTTAGAGACTGACCTGTAATTTGCTAGACAGTATGGGTCTAAGGAGGGTTTCTTTAAAAGGGGCTTAATTATAGCCTCTTTGAGGGGATCTGGAAAATTCCCCCTCTCCAAAGACTTCCATACGATCGAAGCTAGGACTAGGCCAATCTTATCCACGCAACCCACTAAGAGGCGCGTGGGACCAGGGTCCAAATCACAGCAGGTCGGTCGCAGTGCTCGAATGATCATCACAACATCCTCGATTATGGGAAGGCTGAAGTCAGACCATTCCAACTGGGTGTTTGACATCTCCTGACGACCACCGCTGCTCCCATTAGGAGGGGAAGAGCGAATGTCCGATCTGATTTTGGCAACCTTATCTGCAAAGAAGAGAGCAAGCTCCTCACACCATTCTTGAGATAAGGCTCTTCTGGGCTGAAGACAAACTGGATTGCACAGTCTGTCCACAGTCCGAAAGAGCTGAGCCGGTCTATTCTGTGCAGCCGCTATCTCTCTGGACAGGAATTCTGCCTTCTTATGAGAGATTGTGGATTGATAGACTAAATAATGGTCCATCAAACTAAGCTTGTCATCATCACAACCGGACTTTCACCAACGCCTCTCCAGCCTTCGCCCAACTCTCCTCAATTCCCTCATGGTCTCATCAAACCAAGGAGACCTGGGGTGAGGAGTAAGAGGACGAACACGAACTGGTGCAATAGAATCCAGGGCCCCTGTTACCACCTCATTATAGGCATGTAGCAGATCACCTGGATCCATGCAATCTATCGGTAGGCTTGATAGGTCCAACACCGCCATCAGGTCCTCTGGGGATACGCCCCTCAAAGGGCGGTATCGAACCATCTCCGTGGGGGCAGACCTAACAGGGGTGGCCTCAAAACAGAATCTAATGGAGTGATGGTCTGACCATCCAACCGGTTCCACCACCAAGTCGGATATCCCCATCCCCAGAAGGAACACCAGGTCCAATGAGTGTCCACCCACATGGGTCGAGGAGGAAACCACCTGTGTGAAGCCCAGTGATATCATCAACTGGAGGAAATCTTGACCAAACCGAGAGAATTCATCGTCGACCCAGGCATTGAAGTCCCCCAGAACCAACCATCTGGGGGACCCCAATGTTAGGTCGACAATGAAGTCTACGACTTCCTGCAGAAAAACATTCTCGTCACCTGGTGGACGGTATACGAGAAGTATCCTGCACCCCACACCCTCGCCCACAATGTACTCAAAGGATCTGGTGACTCCCGCTGGCACCTCCACCAGACCCAGTTCTGACTTATAACACATGGCAACACCCCCGCCCCTACGATCCTGCCTCGGGCAGTGTATCACCGAGTACCCAGCCGGAATTGCTGCTAATACAGGCCCAGCATTTTCATCCAGCCAGAGTTCGTGATGCATGCCAGGTCAGATGACTCAACAAGATCACCTATAATAGCCATCTTGTTTTTAATAGACCTGGCATTGCATAACACCGCCAAGTAGGACAAACCTCCATAGTGACCGCCTACCTGCTGGTCCAATCCAGAACCCTTGGGTATGGGCACAAGACAGGAAGGACCTCTCTCCCGTGCCCATTTCACCCCAGGCGTCTCCTTGACCCTACAATCCCAATCCGCCCTCCTTTCCATTCCCCTCAGAATGGGCCCTCCGTCTCCTTCTCACAATCCCCAAAGCCCTACACTTCCTATAAACTTCAGCTGACAACGGGGACAGGAGAAGGACGGAGGTCCCTAAGCATAGAGGGGAATAATACCCGTCACTTTACAATTACTCCAGCACATTTTTGCACTACACTAAAATAAAACAATAATCACAATAAAACACAAGATCTAGCAATTTAGTGCTGTAAAATTTTCAACATCTATTATAATTCTAATTCTACCCCCCCACAGTACTCTCACCACTGCAAGGAGAGGAGCACACCACCTAAAACTACTAAAAGATTTACCCTATATCTCTAAAATTTATATAACCATATATTTATTTAGTACAGAAATAGTGCAGACTGACGACGGAAAATTAACCAAAAATGTTCAAAGTCCTTTTGATCTTAAAGTCACACTTTTGTGCTCTCACCACACCATATGTCCTCAATGTACATCAGGCTCCTCTCACGAGACTTATGTACCCAAAATAATACTCAGAACAGTTAGGCTTCACAGTCATCTTCTGCAGTCTCCCAGTACCAAACACAACAGTTCACTAAAATAAATAAAATACTTCACCAAATCCTGCTCTGCGTTTCCCAAACTCGATCTCAAGTTCCAAGTTCCTGGTAGCCAAGGACGTAAAGGGGACAAATCAGCTTGTAATAGATTTGTAAAACAACTCCCACTCCACAAATATTAACCACTCCAGCTGCAGCTCCCCTGATCCTCGCTGAAATGAGGAAGGCAGGCCCACCCTCCGATGGCCCCCTGCCCCACCCAGGAGCAAAGCAAGCCCCACCACCCTCCGGAGGCAGAACAAACCAGCCCCTCCGTCTGGACCAGGGAGCAAACCCTCAGGTTATGTGGAGGTAATAATGACAGCCTCTCTCCTGGTCCAAGAAAAAAAAATCATCCCTGGACCGAAACCACAGCTTTACCCCGCCAATATCCTGGGCAAGTGCTCTTCCATGACTCCAAGTCCTGCAGACACCAACATCCAGGAAAAAAGGAAGCCTCTACTGAACATCCAGGGGAAAAGGAAGCCTCTACTGAACACCAGGTTCCCAATCACAATCCAGCCACAGTCCTCCGAGCCACAGACCTCCGAGTTGTCAGAATTTGTCAAAAGATTTCAGCCCCCGGTCTAACACCTGGATGACTGAGCCAACTCCCTGCAACCTGCAGTCAGGTCAGTGCATAACAGGTGGTCGCGTAGTTCCCTGCCCGCACACAGAACAAACGAGCCAAGCCAAACGGAAGAACGGATCGTCGTCAATCCAAAAAACAACCGGTTGTAAAATATGCTGCTACACAATTTACAGAGCGGCAGATGCGATAAAATAAAGCAGAGCAGCGCAGAACAGTACAACGTGGCTAGCCCAGCGTGGCCGCCATCTTTCGCGCAAATGTCAAACAAAATTTCTAATCCTTACAACTTTGGATTGGATTCATATTTTTGCCCCAACCAAATGAAAGGCACCATTCTGGGGCAAGCCCTTTCTACTCAGAAATTTCAGTTCAAAATTCCAAACTGTCTGGGCTGTAGGTGATGACAGAAAAAACAACAACAACAACAAAACAGTAAGAAACCCTGATTTTTTCTAAAAACACACTATCCAGATCTTGGAATCTGCATATCCAATAGGAATTAAATTTGGCAAATCAAGACAACTCCCCCCCAAAAAAAATTGCTGATGCAAAATGTCATGCTATTCCACTGAATGGGTTGAAGTTATTTTTATTTTTATTTTTTTTCAATTGTTTAACCAGGAGTGGCACATGAAGCTGAAAGCTTGTTTAGAGGCACACCTGGGAGCACAGGGAAGTTAAGTGACTTGCTCAGGTTCACACAGTATGCACATGAGGCCTGTGGAATTCAAACCCAGGTTTCCAGATATGCAGCTCAGAGCCTTAAACCGCTGCGCTATAATGCCTCCAAATTATAGTGGTGTGGTAGCACCACTATAGTTAGGGTTGAGTAGGCTCCCTAACTTTGTACCTTAATAGCTTTGCCTCCATTCAACAGAATTGCATGACATTTTGACTGAACAGTCTGAGGGCAGAATATTTTGATTTGACAAGTTTTGTTCCAGTTGGATGTGAGGGTCCTGAGATCCACATCGCATGTCTTTAAGAACTTTTTTTTTGCTGTTTTTTGTTATCATCTACAGCCTAGACATATCTGAATTTTGGTCTAAGTTTCTGGGTAGAAAGGGCTTACCCCAGAATGATGTCTCTCATTGGTTTGGTGAAAAAAAAATCTTACTCCGTTCCAAAGTTATAAGGACTTGAAATTTCAGTTCTGAGTTTTCTCAGTAGAGTCTTTTGGATAGACTTCGATGTTTTACTAAGCATGCTCAGAAGCAAAATTTCAAATCCTTATAACTTGAGAATGGATTAATATTTTTTCACCCAATGAGCAAAAAGCACCATTCTGAATCTTGGAATCCACACATCCAACTGGAACAGCACTTGGCAAGTGAAGACAACTTGCCCTCCAGACTGCACATTTCAGGGATTCAGAGGTCTGGATAGTGTGTTTTTAGGATTTTTTTTCCATCACCTACATTTGGGTCTACAATTTTCTGGGTAGAAAAGGCTTGTCCAAGGATGGTGCCTTTATTTGGTTTGGTGAAAAAATATTAATGTGTTCCCAAGTAATAAGGATTTGAAATTTCAATTCTGAGCATGCTCAGTAGGATCTTTTACATAGATGTTTAATACTCCACTGAGCATGCTCAGAAGAAAACTTTCAAATCTTTTTAACTTGGGAACATAATAATATTTTTCCACCAAACCAATGAAAGGCACCATTCTGGAGCAAGACCTTTCTTCCCTGAAAATTTCCATTCAAAATTCCAAATCATCTGGGCTATAGGTGATGACAAAAAACAGCTAGAAATCCTGATTTTTTCTAAAGATGCACTATCTGAACCTTGTAATCTGCACATGCATCTGGAACAAAACTTGACAAATCAAGACACCTTACCCCCACAGACTGTGCATGCAAAATTTCATATTATTTCATTGAAGAGGGTGAAGCTGTTAATTATAGTGGCGAGGAAGCACCACTATAGTTAGGGTTGAGTAGGCTGTTTAATGTTAAACCCCTAACTTTGCACCTTAAAAGCTTTTTCTCCATTCAACATAATTGAACAAAATTCTGCATGCACAGTCTGGAGAAAAGGCCTCTTGATTTAAGAAAAGAATAATGCTGAAGGATGCAAAGAAATCTTCAGTGACTTCACACTGGGTTTTCAAACCAAATTTTTTATTTTGCTTGATAATACCCCTAACTTTTCATACTGTTTCAAAGTGCTTTTTCAAAGGGTTTTTATTTATCTGAAAACATAAAATACATGTTTCAATATTCTTTTTAAGATACTTTTTAAATGTATATTTTTATTTTTTTATATCTTAACTATTTTTCTATTCATTTCTTTCAAGAACAAAATATTTACCAAGCTGTTTTTGCAAGAATTTCACATTTCATTGGTTATTAAAGAGAGAAATAATAAACTGTCGACATCTCTTGAAAAAAAGAACCCCCCCCCATAAAACATAAGATAAAAAAAAGTGTTTGTTTTAAAACTCCATTAGGTATATATCCTATAATTAATTTAATGTTTCTTTAAAATACCAGCATTCATCTTTATCCAGTACTAGTGACTTTCGAATGTATTCTTAATTCTCAGTTTGTAAACAGTTGTTTCTTGCTATACAATTCAAAAAAAAAATTATGCATACTCACAAGTGAGTCTTTACCTTCAAATAAAAACAAAAATTCATTATGTTTAAAATAGTGCTGATACTGTTATGGCGCTTACTGATTTGGTAATAATAAATTTCAGTTTCTGTCTACATCTTACAAAACATGTTAGCACAACATTATCTGCTGCTTTAAGCTTGCTTATCTTAACCAGCCTTTCGCTGACATAACACTGAGTACACATAACTCACAAAAATCTACAAACAAGGCTTGTTAACATTCAGTATGCTTAATGTTGAAAAATGCTGTGAATGAGCTTCACTGACCCTATATCACAGTCATCATCAAATCTCCACACAGTGTTCAGAAACAGTGTTTATTTAAATGATTCTTGTAAATCATTGTAAAATTGTGTATCAAAAGACAATCTATGTAAACAGTTTTGTATAACTTCTTTGAGTCTCTTTTACATTAATAGTGGTCAAAAAGTGCTTACTTTAGTTTGTTCATGGTGATTCTGGTATAATGGCTGCTCTCCACTTGCAGAGTAAGAACAAATGAGCACTTGATAGTGCTGGCTTCTTGTTCACTTGGAAATCTCTGAGTCACATGACTGGGATTTCAGTATGTAGTCTCCTGGGATTTGTATAGTTTACTGTTGCTAAGCACAGTGTGTAGAGCCAGATGGCTGTAGATAGCCTTTTTGCTGTGTTGTCAATTTTCAAACATGTCTTTATTGTTTCTTCAAGTCTCTTGATTTGTCAAATTTTGTTCCAGTTGGATGTGAGAGTTCTGAGATCCAGATAGTGCGTTTTAGGAAAAATGGGGGCGGGGGGTGTTGATGTCTTTATCATCACCTACAGCCTAGATGATTTGGAATTTTGGTCTAACATTTTCTGGGCAGAAAGGGCTTACCCCAGAATGGTTCTGTTCATTTGTTTGGTGAAAAAATATTACCCCGTTCCCAAGTTATAAGGATTTTAAATGTTGGTTCCGAGCTTTCTCAGTAGTGTCTTTGGGATAGACATTTGCAATTCTACTGAGCATGCTCAGAACCAAAATTTAAAGTCCTTATAACTTGGGAATGGATTAATATTTTTCAACAGACCAACAAAAATAATCATTCTGTGGCATGCTGTTTATACCCTGAAAATTTCAGACCAAAATTCCAAACCATTTGAGCAGTAGGTGATGACAAAAAAAAACACCAAAAACCCAGATTTTTCTTAAAACCCACAATATAGATCTTGGAATCTGCACATCTGACTGGAATGAAACTTAGAAAATCAAGACATCTTTTCCCCTAGAGTGTGCATACAAAATGTAGTACATTTCATTACATGGAAATGAAACTATTAATATATTTAAATACTGTATTATAGGGGAGTGGCCGTGCCCCTATAGTTAGGGTTGAGTAGACACCTCAATGTTAAACTCAACATTTTGCACTTTAATAACTTTGCAACCGTTCAACAGATTTGCATGCAAATTGGCATGTACCATAAGCCAGGGTAGAGCTCTGGATGTGGCAAGTTATGTTCTGGTGAGACGTGCAATTTCTGAGTTCCAAAGAGGTGAAAAAGCATTTTTTCATTCTTTGACTTTGCAGGGATTTTTCATTGAACTTGCCTCTAGCTCAGTTTGGAATTTTGGCCTGACGTTTTAGGGCAGAATGGGACTAGTCCACAGATGTGCCTTTTGCTAGTCTGGTTAAAAAAATAAGTAGCCATTTGTAAGTCATTGCATTTTAAACATTTGAAAACATAATTTCTTAGCATGTTCAGTAAGCACTAAAAGATAGCTGTATGAAATGAAAAAGGAATATTGCTTTGTATGGGAAAATTCCTTTTTCATTTGCTGCCATCTTGTTTCCATTTTTTCTTAAAAAATGTTTTTTAAAGCCACAAAAATGACATCTTAGACAGAGACCACCACACCTAGCAGCTAACTGGGACCCCTTTAGGTGTAATCTGCACTTCAATGTTAGAGATATGCCCTCGAAATGCTATTGTTATTAACTATTTTGAATCTTTTTTCTTGACTCGTAATATGAAAAGAACCTTTTCCATATCATGAGTCATGAAAAAGGATCTTTTTCGTGAAGGGAGAACCTTGTTTCTGCCCTCCTTCACAAACAGCCCGTCAGGGCTTCCATGCTGCTGTGGTGCAGCTCCCTGTGTGCTCTCTGGAGTGCATAATCCATGCCTGCATCTTGCAGGCTTTAAATTAAATTTAGTGGGGAGTCACGTGATGCAGCAGACTGATTAGACACACTTCAACTGAGCTCCGTCTCCGACCACTGAAAACACCAGAATTTGATTGATCCATGGAGATTCAGTACAAAAACAAGTAATTTCTACCAGGAGAACCTCCCTACAACACATATATTCATCTTAAAGGTGAAATGCAAGCAGAGATGCGGCTAGTCGGACCGTGTCATACCCCACTGGTGACTCCTGAGAAAGCACCAAAAAAGCCGCAAGTGCAACCTCCAGCAACAGGCTGGGCTATTACTGTTACGGCATCATCTCCTACCACTTCTGACCTGAAGCCCCTGACATTAGAGAGATTTCTAATGGAATTTCAACCATTTAAAGAAGAAGTTCACTCGCTGATGTCAGACATGAAGGTACTATCAGACACAGTGGAGGATGTCACAAGGAAGGTGTCAGATACTGAGGCCTGGGTTATCTCAGCAGAGAAGCGCCTAGACAAAACAGATTCCCTGATCATGGGCAACAGGCAAAGCCTAAAAAGATGGTAATCCGAGATAGAAGAACTCGAGGGCAGAAGTAGGTGCAATAATGTTGTGGTAATTGATTTGCCTGAGAAGAAAGAAGGGGCTGACATTATATTATTTGTCCAGCGGTTACTAATAAAATAGTAGGGTCTAGTCCTTATGGTGCTTCCTACACTATTGAAAGGGCTCATCGGGCACTTAACCTGCCAGTGTCCAGCCAGACCTCTCATTTTCCATTTCTTGATCTTTCAGGAAAAACAGTACATATTAATGAAATTAAGGGAATCCAAGATGTGCTCTGGGAGGGAGAAAATACGATTACACAGGATCTCCCAGCTATGGTGTGTACACAGAGGCCACCTTTCATCCTATAGTATCGAAGTGCATTGCCTCTGGGATAAGATTTTGGATGTCCTACCCTGCTAAACTACAGATACTACTAGATGACACTTGGTCATCTTTTGAAGAAGTGGAACCGGCTTTAGACTTTTGCAAACAGAATTGTCCAGCCTTGTTTTCAGATCACAAATACCTGCCAAGAAGACAAGGGATAAAGTTCCGCCACATACATACAAATGATGCGGGTGATTTGATTCCACTTTTGATTGGTGCTACTAAACTATATTGGAAAATACCAACGTTTAGACTGGAAGCTTATACAGAGAATAATGTCCCTCCTGCCTGAACTAAAAAAGATTTCAAATGCACATTGCTTCAGTGCACTTAGGCCTGTGCTTCAGCCAACTAGATCCATGGTTCAACACAATGGAAGGTCTGAACTCTTTGGACAATATGTCTCGGTTATCATAACTTCAGGATGGGAGAAGAAAAGCCTAGATTTCCCATGATTGGGGATGTACATATAAATGATGCCAGGAAATTATAACCTATTTTATTGTATCTGTTGTGGAGGGTAAATGCTTTATAGGATTTTCAAAGTTCATAGGAATTGCTACAATTACTAGTGTAACGGGGGATCCTGCCGATGTGCATTACTGGAATGTTAAGTAGGGAGATTTTGTATAGATAGCCGGCTGAGTAACCCCAGTTCTTCTTCTTTCTCTTTTTATTAGGTTAAATGTAGTGGTCAGGTGAGGGGGGGAACGGAGGCTCATTGGGAAGTTGATTGCCACAGGCCAGTTGTCAATGGGGGGTAGTTTTTTCGTTTGTAGAATTAGGATACTTGGCTACAACTTAAAACATATGACTAAAGTGGTAGGTTCAACTATTTTGGATAAAGAGAAACAGAAGAGGGAGGGATTAGGGAATAATTTTAGGAGAGTAAAACGGGTTAATGTAGCGAGATGGGTTAGTTTACTAAGGGGATTGAAAGACTAGGGGTGTCTATTACATCTGGAAATAGGGTGGAAGAGTAAAGATTTGGTTCCTGTTTTCGTTCTGTCTCCCAGTGGGCTAAACATACATATACATAGTGGCCCAACTGTTTAAATTTTGCTCATGGAATGTTAAAGGGGTGAGACACCCCCTGAAGCGGATGAAGATTCTAAAGCATTTAGGCTCTTTCCATTATGATGTAGTAATGTTACAAGAGACTCATCTGTTAGAAGTGAAAGGGAACTTGCTTAGGAGACAACATGTGGGCCAAATTCATTCTGCAGGCGACAGTAGGAACAAAAGAGGGGTAGTGATACTCTTCTATAGAATTTTTCCTTTTATATGTGAGAAGTGCATTGTAGACAAGGCAGATATGTTTTGACAAAGGAAAGGTGTAGTCATTTGAAATACTACTCGGTTCTATATATGGGCGAATGTGGACTCCTCGTTGAACTCCTCTCCTTGTTGATTCCTTATCTTAATATCCCTATTATTTTGGGAGGGATTGAATTTACCTTATGATCCTCTTTTGGATAAAAGTGGGAGTGCTTAACCCAAGGGCCTTTCACCAGCCCAGAGAGCTATCAGGGATCTGGTAGATCATTTGAATTTATGTGACCCTTGGAGATTGTTACATCCTCAGGAAAAGGAATTTACTTTTTTTTTTTCCTCCTTCCATGGATCGACTTCCAGAATAGACTATTTCTGGATCAGCAAATCCCTGGTCAATGGTCTATTGGAAAGTTCAATAGATTCTAGGGTGGGCTCAGATCACTCATCAATATCCTGTCATATCTCACTGTCCCTCAATTGGGGTACTGATAGAATATGGAAATTGAATACTCAACTACTGAAAGATAAAAAGATTACAGACAGCATTTCTATTTCCATAGGTCAGTTCAAAAAGTAAAACTGGGCATCCACACAGTCTTCATCCATAGAATGGAGTGCTCTCAAGTGTTTTATCCAGGGTGAATTTATTAAATTGGCATCACTTAAAAAACAGAAAGAGGAAAAAGAGCTAAAAACGCTCCAGAACCAGATTAGAGAGAAAGAGAAGTATATGTCTAGTCAAATGTCAGAGAGTGATAATATCATGCTAATACAATTAAAAAATAAATACTTGGAGTTACTGCGGTAGAAAGCGGAGTGGGCAATTTTAAAAACCAAAGCTAAGAATACGGAACACGGAGAGAAGGCTGGCAGGCTGCTGGCCCTCAGACTTAAAAAAGAAGAGGCATTAAAATGCATAGCAGCCCTACAACCTGACTCTCATGGTCCTATGATAACACATTCTAAGGAGATCACAGCAGAATTTGAGCAGTATTACAAAACTTTATACGTGCAAATGCAACATAGGCTGGCTCAGCTTGTCATAGATCAATATCTAGATAACATTCCCCTTCCCACACTGACTGCAGAGTATGCTGCATAGTTGCTCACCCCAATTACAGAAGAAGATATAATAGGAGTCATCAATGAGCTCCCCTTAGATAAAGCTCCTGGCCCAGATGGCTACTCGGCCAACTTTTATAAAGTTTTTGCCAAACAGCTTGGTCCATGGCTCACAAAAATGTACACCTCCATGCTAGCTGGTGAACACTTTGATCATAGATTGTTGGAAGCAACTATAGTGGTCCTTCCCAAACTGGACAAAGACCCAACCAAGGTATCAAGCTATCGCCAGATATCCCTTCTTAACTGCAACATAAAGAGCCTAGTCAAAATATTAGCTTGTAGATTGAACAAAGTCCTTCCCCCCTTGATTGGCAGTGACCAAGTGGGCTTCATGAAGGATACGTCATCGTTAGACCATCTCTGCAGATTATCCCACATTTTTTTCATATCCAGAGACTCCCAGCAGGACATTGCTCTGGTCTCTCTCGACACGGAAAAAGCATTTGATCGAGTTGACTGGCAGTTCTTGTTTAGAACATTCACTAGATTTGGCTTCCCCTCTAAATTTATCTCATTGATATAAATCCTATACTCCAATCCCACGCCCAAATATTCTGCAATGGGAATTTATCCTCTAGTTTTGTCCAACAGGCCTGCACGAGCAAGGATACCCCTGTCGCTGCCTGCTATTTAATTTATACCTGTAACCCTTAATAAGATCTATCCAAATTTCTCCAGAGATAAAAGGTATCCAACTGGGATCCAAAGAGGAAAAAATTGCTGCTTATGTGGATGACATATTACTTCACATTACCAACACAACCGCATCAATTAAGGGCCTTATAAAACTGACACAAGAATTTAGTGCACTCTCAAATTATAAACAAAATACAGACTGCCGATTAAATAATAAAGTAAATATACAGACTATTATAGATTTAGGCCTTACTTGGTCTCCCAGGACCCTCAAATACTTAGGTTTTCACCTCTCCACCAACACCACTTGTATGCACAAGTTGAACTTAGATGGCTTAAGCACCCACATCCAGCAGGACTTAAAAAGGTGGAATGACCTTCCCTTAACCTTGTGGGGAAGAGTGAACATAATCAAGATGAATGTCCTTCCACATCTCTTCTGCCCCCTCAATTTGCTAAATGTATGGTTTCCAAGGTAGGAGCGGTGGTGTATGACCTAGGGGGATGGCAGGGGTTGCAGGATGACCTGGCAAAGCTTGAAATCTGGTCAGACACCTGGCAACTGGTGTTTAATGCCCAAAAGTGCAAGGTGCTGCATTTTGGGATGAAGAACCCAAGGAGGAGTTACCAGCTGGTGGGAGTGCAGCTAGCCCAGACAGAGGAGGAGAAGGATCTGGGGGTGCTCATTACAGGGTCAATGAACAACTCAGCACAATGTAGGAAGTCAGCTGCAAAGGCCAACAAAATGCTGGGTTGCATTGCAAGGGGTATATCCTCGAGGAGGGAGGAGGTGATTCTGTCATGGTATAGGTCATTAGTTAGACCGCACCTGGAGTACTGCGTGCAGTACTGGCGCCATATCTGAAGAGGACATTAAGTTACTGGAGGGTGCAGGCAGGGCAACAAAGATTATCAAGGGGCTGGGGACTTATCATACAAGGGAGGCTGAGGAGTTGAACATATACTCACTGGAGGAGAGGAGGGACAGGTGGACATGATTGAAACCGTTAAGTACATGAAAGGACTAAACAAGACAGGTACAGAGGGGCTGTTCAAAGTAATGGAGGGAAGGGACACCAGGAGCCATGATATGAGACTGACGGGAGGAAGGTTCAGGAGGGAGATGAGGAGACACTTTTTTACAGAGAGGGTGGTGGCTGGGTGGAATGCATTACCTGCAGAAGTGGTATCCAGTAGAACAGTGGACTGCTTCAAAAGGGGGTGGGACAGGACAAGGGGGAGGGTTAATGAAGGGGAAGGGTGGAAGGGAGGGGCAGCTGCAGAATAAGGGGTGCTAGCTGCACATTCGAGCAGACTTGACAGACCTCTAGGCCTTTATCTGCTGGCAAATTTCGTATGTTCGTACCCAAGAGCTGGTTCAAAAACATTCACTCTCATCTTTCCACCTTCATCTGGAAGGGAAAAATGCAGAGGAGAGCTTTTAACAAATTATCCACCCCTAAAAGACATGGAGGACTGCGTCTTCCCCATTTCGGATTATACTACTGGGCTAGTCACCTTAGTAAATATCTGAAATGGCAATTCCTGGTTGGCTCAACAGAATGGGGAGATTATACACCAATGTGGGTTAGAATTGAGCAAGAAATGATTATTTCTGCAGGTGTGAATCCCCTCTCAATGTACTTTCTTAAGCCTGGCAAACTTCCTCCTTCCCTACGTCACACGCCCTTAGCTCAGTCTCTTCGTATCCATTCACAACTGTGCAACACTTTGAACTATGTCAACACACAGGACCTAAACCAGCCGGTTTTTCAAAATCTGAACTTCCTAATAGGGGGACGTATGATTCCCTATAATTGGATCCCACTGAACCAGGAAAGTCTCGCTAGACAATTGTATTCACAAAGTATGGACTGGTTGACCACACAAGAAATTCTCACCAAATTTGATCTACCCCCTAAATGGGACTTTAAGGCATATCAACTCTGACACATGTTGGTGTCCTACTTTAGTCCTAACTGTATGAATACAAATCAAGGGGATTGGAGGGGCACCTGCAGAAACCTAATCTTGGCTCCACATGCTGTTTCATCTGTATATGCTCTGCTCTACCCTCTGGTTTTCACACAAGTTATGGGCATATCCAGATATTGCACTGACAAATTCCCTACCTCTGAAGCTAGGTGGCCGCAAATCAGGGAGAATTGCTACAAGTACATTACTCAGGGCAGATTGCGTCTAATGCAGTTACAAATTGTAAGTAACATGTATCTAACACCGTTTAGACTATTCAAAATGGACAGAGCGGCAACACCATTTTGTAATAGGTGTATGCAGAAAGAGGGCAGTTTATACCATTTATTTTGGGAATGTTCAAAGATTGCACCATTGTGGGACCTAATAATAACAAGGGCTGACCCTTTATTGGGACTACAAGATTACTTCACCCCTGAAGTATGTATTTTGGGCGATTTTACCAGTTACCCCAGAACGGAACGTCAATACCATATTATGATGATTGCAGCATCTGTAAAGAAAATTGTTTTGAAACATTGGAAAGGCTCATTGCTGACTTCCTATACGGAATGGCTGAACGAATTGCTGTGTAACCTAAGGGTAGAGAAAACCATGTCTAGTATTTCCAATCGTATGAGAGTCTTCAAAAAAAGATGGGGGGACTTAGTCGGGACCTGACGGTAATGGCTGCGTAGATTGCGAGCTCCGTCCTCATCTGGTGAACAATCGCACATAATCCGGGAACATGCCACACTGAAATTCAAGCTAAGCAACTGGAAATCTTCCCTTTATCTTTTCTACCCTGAAATTGGAGCTTTGGGAGACAGTAAGTGTGAAAGGATGGCAATGCCTGATGCAGCTTTGCGAGGAGCCGATACACACTTATAGGCCGCAGGAGCATCGAGTAACTAACTGCCCAACTGACTGGCTGCTCACATCTCCCCGTTAATCTCTGGACTTCTCTGGCACCTGACGGCAGCAAACGGGTTGCGACTCTGAGCACATCTCCCACACCAAACAGGCGAAGGGGAAAGATTGCAGTTTCTATCGCTCCTACTTATTACCCTGCACCACGATTCCAATGGAGGGGTCAGCCAATATAGCATCGGAGACATGCGATCTGTAGGCCTCATCACCTCCTGATAACATACAACTCGTCGAAGCACTAACCAATATTATCAAGATGCTGGAGGCAGTACTTACTAGAGTGGACAGTATTGGGACTTCACTGGCTGGGAATGTGGAGGGCGTCTGAAGACTTGAGGATAAACAAAACGTGTTGGAGCAGTAGACGGAGGACTTAGAACAGCAGCATCTGGCCATATTGCAATGCCTGAGGGACCATGAAATAAAAATGACTCGGCTGTGGCACCGTGCTGAGGATCAAGAAAATTGGAGCCGATGGAACAATGTGCACATATTGGGGGTCCCAGAGGGATGGAGGATCCAACATGGAGCATTTTTTGAATGACTGGATACCCCAGCTACTGGGGGCAGGTAGAAGGACCCAATCAGAATGGAGAGAGGCACAGGGTACCTGGCAGGGCAGATTCCCAGTCACCATGAACAATTGTTGCCTACATTTTAAAATACTCCATCAAGAGAAGCTCCTCCGGCTGCCAGAGACATAAGGGAACTCACTTGGAAAGGTGCCACGATCTTGGTCTACAGAGACTTTTCCACAGAAGTTGCAGCGAAGAGAAGAGAATTTGGCCCAATTAAAAATTTTTACAAGCCAATGCTTTCAGTATAGATTCAAGAAACTTACTGCTCTCCACATATACAAAGAAGGAAGCGTTCCTGGCAGAATCCCCAAAGGCTAAAGCCTGGATCACTCAGCAGTGGCCTAATCTGACCCCTCAAACTGCTTCTCCTAAATGCCTCTGGATTCCAGGGGATTGCATACTTAAAGGAACAATAGGCAGTGAGAAACATTCACCAGGGGAAGAAGTAAACAAACAGACAGGTACCACAGGAACTCGGTCCCCCAATCACACAGGCCAAACACCACAGCGAGCTTCAGGGAGTAGCGTCGGGAGTCGGGCATCCTCCAGCCAGCAAAAAACAGACAGGCTACTCTCCTCAGAGCTAAAGCCACAAGATAAACTGGGTGGCTATGCTCGATCTCCTGCTTCACGAAACCATCAAAGATCGAGGAGCCCCACTCAGCCAAATGCTAACCACGGCTCTTCTTCTCCCCCTGTTAAGCTCTCCCGGGCAGCAACAGCCCAGATAGATGGACTGCAAAGCTTAGATTCGG
This sequence comes from Neoceratodus forsteri, assembly GCA_016271365.2. Classification (NCBI taxonomy): domain Eukaryota; kingdom Metazoa; phylum Chordata; order Ceratodontiformes; family Ceratodontidae; genus Neoceratodus; species Neoceratodus forsteri. Next base: position 1,705,418,813 of record CM057455.1, read on the forward strand.
AACCAAAGGAATTAATGGAAGCCACCATATCTCTGGATTGGGCTGCAAAGGTGGAAGAGGAGGAAGCCAAGAGAGCAGGAGAGGCGGGGATTCTGAGACCTGGACACAAAACATTTGCAGAAGCGTTGGGCTCTCCCCTCATAACAAGTGGAGTGGCAACATCCTCTGACAGAGCACATGTGGCATCTGGGACTGACAGCTGATAACCAGGACACTTATGCCTTGTCTTAATGCTTTTTGTTCCCCCTCTGGAGGAATAATACACCCAAATTAGGGAAGATACCTAGTCTCCCCCCTCTTTATGGTCATCTCAGGTGCTTTGAAACACCAATGTCTCAAGACTCCTCAATAAGTCCTGTAAGAGGGTTGTGGCAGATTTGTGGGGCACTCCCTCACTGGGGTTAAACCTGCGGACCAGTAGCATACCTGGATCACCCAGGGGTCCTCCTACCCTCAGCTTCAGGCAACAACTTGAAGTCATCTGTTTACTATAATATGTTGCCTCGTGTTGTAACCCAAACAAGCCTTTTCATAGCAATCTCACGCTAAAGGTACCCTTTTCATCCCCCCTCCCCTTCCCCATCCCTTCCAGTTGCTTTATACATGTTTTTGAATGGGGTCATGGGCCCCTGAAAATGGCCGCATTGAAGCTAGAGGCCAGACGGGGATGGTACACTTATGGTGGTGACGACACATCCCCAACACTTGGTGCTAGAAATAGTGTGGCACAGAGCCTAGTTAGCTCTCTCACATGATTACTTCAGCACCGTTAGTTAGTTTTGTACCAACCTGAGGTACAGCTGTTAGTGTTTAAATCTGACTTAGTGTTTACTCCTTCAGAGTGATTAACTCATTACAGGTTATTAAGAGTTATTTGTGTGCTTTTTCTTTAGACAGTTTAAACTGACCAATCAGACAACACAGAGGCAGTCCAAAACTATTACAAAGCTCTATATCCTCTTCTACTGAAAGCCCATAGAAGATTAGACACCTGCTAGGCCTGATCTACTACTGGGTTTTTTTCTCTTTTTCCTTCCTGTTTCTTACTCCTGACACTGCTGGTGGGTGAGTACGATTTTCATTTACATTTATCCAGTCTCCTGGTAGAATGGCAACAGGGAGCACGGCTGGTGATTTATCTCCTGCCCAGGGATGGAAATGTGTCTCCTGGAATGTACAGGGACTCAATCATCCAGCCAAGCACACAAAGGTGCTTCAATTTTTAAAGTCAATGGGAGCAGATATAGCACTTCTGCAGGAGACACATTTAACAAACAGAACAATCCACTGGTTGCAAAAACTCTGGGTAGGAGAATTAGCTTACTGTCTGTAATCCCCATACAATTCTGGGGAAGGGGAAGGAGAAGGGTGCAAACCAGAAGAATTCATACGTAGACAGATCCTCTTGAATATTTATTTATTTATTTATTTAGCTTTTGTTGACCGGGTAAGTGCACTGGACAAATCCTGCCTATTTTCAGGCACGACCCGGGGGAGGGGGATACAGATGAATGCCAACTGACCTTGAACCAGATTAAGCTGTTGGTGGTATTTTTACTGAATATAAATATCTAATTCCTTTATTATAAATATTGGCCCATTTTCTCTATGTTTCACCAATAAATCATTGGCTTCCTCAGGAGGTGCCTTTTAATCATACTTCTATCCATAAATGTGAATCAGTTTTATTCACTTAAAAATGCTCCAGTCAATGTTGTTTCTTGTTCAGCCTCTTATTTTTCTGCACATCACAATTTTAGAAAACTGGTAAATAACCCCTTTTAAAGGCAATTCTTAGCTTTTTCAGTATACATCCACACTGTGGCTTGATTTATACTAGTATCAATCGAGCCACATCTTCTTCTCTCTCTGTTGTCAGTAGATACCAAAATATTAGCCAAAGTACTACAACAGATTGAAGCAAGTGCTCCATAGGCTAATACACCCTGCACGGTCTGTTTCTCCAAGGGCAAGTCTGGGGCAGGCAACCTCACCTGGTCCTCAACTTGAAGTGAATAGGGCTCCGCTCCAAAATGCCAATGGCAGCTCTAGCCATTGACTTTTCAGAAGCATTCAATTCCTTGCAGTGGAACTACCTGCAAGAGGTACTTATCCTATATGGATTCAGTAGCCACTTTCGAGGGTGGGTCTCTACCCTATACCATCTTCCCCCAACCAGGATAGTCACCAATTGTGACACCTCCTCCCCATTTCCTCTTCAGCGGGGGACAAGGCAGGGCTGTCCCCTATCTCCTCTGCTATTTATCATTGCCCTTGACCCACTCATTCGCAAATTCATTGACATGCCCGGCATCTCAGGGATTCGAGTTAAACAAAGACGTCCTAGTGAACGTGTATGCGAACGACATGCTACTCTCCTTGTTGAAACCTGAAACATCCCTCCCCTTGGTATTACAGCTATTACAACAGTTTGCCCATTTTTCTGGTCTAACCATGAACCAGAAAAAGATACTTCTCTCCCCACTAAACTCAAACTGTGGCAGAGGATGCTTAAAGGGCACTGAATTATCCTGGGCTCCTCATGGTTTTCTGTACTTGGGGGTATACATATCTGCAGCATGGAGCAATCTGGAAAAAGTGAATTTTTCCCCTGTCATAGTTACTTTAACAGCAGAGATGCAATGCTGGCGCATGTTTAGACTATCCCTGAAGGGTAAAGTTGAGACTGTCCATATGTTCATCCTACCATGGGTCTCATATCTGCTGAACAATCTCCCAATTGCTCTTTCCAAAAAACTATTCTGCTCACTGGACAAACTTATTGCCTCCTTACTATGGGAAGGGAAAGTGGCACATGGGGGACAAGCCAAACTAAGGGCTCATTGGACCAGAAGGAGGGATGGGCCTACCCTGGTTTCAAGGGTACTACCTAGCCTTCCATTGGCCCAAGCTACTCATGATTTGCCTCCCCAACTCTCCACCCCCCACAGTGGGTTAGCCATGAATCCACCCTGGCAATAGAACATTCTCTATTTGCACTGCTTGGCAATAAGAAAAGCCTCGGGCAACATTTGACCCCTCTGATGACAGAAACCTACAAGGTATGGCACCGGGTGATGAACTTGATGGGTATATTGGGGATTGCTAGATCCCCTCCAGTCTTCTATGCTCCCCTTTGGCACAATAGGCTCATTACAGTGGATCAGGTGCTCATACATTGGCCAAACCGGGAAGAGAAAGGGATCCACATAGTTCGAGATCTCCTTGTCCTGAATAGTAACACGCTAATGTCATTTGAGCAACTACAGAACAGTTATGATCTGCCCAAAAAGGATTTTTGGCACTATCTACAGATCAGGAGCGTGCTTCAAGCCCTACTGGCGCAACCCATAAACGAGCCAATATGGGTCTGGCTAGGCTCTCTCCACAAGCCGAGGCAATGCCTCGGCCTGTCTGGTACCTTCTATAGGGTCTTGAGAGATACGCAGCCTGACACCACCTCTGCCTGTAGGCAGGCTTGGGAAAATGACTTACAAAGTTCAATCACCCAGCAGAAATGGACCGACTGCCTGAAAGCTGCACGAACTATGTATGAGGATGCCAGAAGTCAATTAATTCAATTGAAAATCCTCCTTAGGTGGTATAGAACCCCTCCTTTTCTGGCCAAGATTAAAGTACTGAAACATGCTGATTGCTGGAGATGCCAGTCATCACCAGCTAATCTACTGCACATCCTATGGACTTGCCCTGTTCTTCGAGTCTTCTGGTCCCCGGTGTTAAAGGACTGCTCAAGAATTTTAGGCAAGCCCATACTCCTGTCTCAACATTCTCTGGTGATTGGAGACGTCTCATCCCTGCAACCCCTGCAAGGACCACCCACAGCCTGGGCAATGACTGTAATTATGGAAGTGAAGAGAGCCACACTGATGAACTGGAAACAACCCACCGCCCCCAGGGCCTCCATATGGAGGGCAGCTGTGTCAAGACTAGAAATTTTTGAGAAGCGCACAGCAGTGGGGAAAGGTTGTCTTCCCAGATATCATAGAAAATGGGATGCATACCTACACTCCCACCTATGTATGGTGCTGCCTACTCCCCCTGCTAACCCACCCCTGGGTCGTTAGACATCTTCTCATCCTCCCCTTTTTCAGTCCTCAGCCATCCATATCAACACAGGTTACACAGGATCCTATATATCTCCTATACTATATCCCGCATCTCTGCTCTCTAAATCTGTGTCTTTCCGCTACTCAGTCTAGGGACTGCTGCTAGCGACAAGCTAGATGTATCTGTTAAAAATACAGCAATTCTTGTAAGCATAACTGTATCACTTGTGGCTGTTAAAGATACACCTCTAAGACAGATCACTATATAGATCACTATACAGAACTGTAATAAGAAATGGCAAATGGGCCAGACTTGTCAGGACAAACTGTAGTGTCATGCCTACTCAGAGTTTCTTGTGAGGAATAGGCTGAGCTTTAATAAAGTTGCAACTAGACTTGTACCTTAACTAATGTTATGTAAAGAGCAATGACCAAGTGTGTTGTAAAGCAAGTGATATGCTGTATACAAATAAGAAAAACTAATAACATCATATATGTTAAAACAAAACAAGATGGGAGAAACTTCAAGTCCTTTACAACCATAGACTAATAGGAACCATATGATTGTACAAATTGTATTATCTGTATCCACCTGTTTTATTTGTTCATAAAGTTCTAGGCACTTGGGGCGTGGGATAGCTGGGAGGGTATAGGGGATATATGGAATAAGGGGGCAAGGGAGGGGAGGAAGGGAAGGGAGGGGGAAGGGGGAGGAGGCAGGGTGGAAGGTTACCTTCTGTCTTCCTGTCATTTTGTCAATGTATTTGTATGTGTACCTTCTACTGTAAAACTGAAAACTTAATAAACTTTAAATAAAAAAAAATAATAATTGAATTTAAGATCAGTGCAGCTTTCAGAATGTGACACCTGCCACTCTTGTTGCTGCTGTCTCCTTGCTCCTGAAACACCCCTACCCCCAGTTTTGCATCACTGCAGGAGTGGTGTTTCTCACTGGTGGCTCCTGACGCCCTCTCAGAATCTGCCCTACTTTGGAATCCATACAATGAAATACTGTGTATTATTAATCCTAAAGTTTATGTGTGCAAATCAGTTCATTTCCTGTCTGAAAATTCAGTACTAGGCATCTACTATGTGTACCAAAATAGTAACTAACTTTTGAAAATCAACTTTTCAAACGATCCAACTGGATCAAAGCTTTACTGTTTTCAAGAGTTGATTCATTATCTGTTGTATCATGGTCAGGTCTGGTTGCTTGTGATATGGGTATTGCCACACCATTGTGAGTTGGGAGTGATGGGGTGCAAGTTCAAACTCATGTGTTTTTTGACAGGTTCACAGAGTGGTGAGCAAACTGAGGTGCTCAACTTTGGAGGTTACTGTGACAGTGATTTAATGTACTGTAGCATTAGAGTGAAGTTTCCTCTTTCCTACTGCTCCAACTGATACCTATCCTCTCTCTTGCTTTGCTTTCCCTGGTGTCCGGTGGCACCCCACTACCCCCCGATCTCCAGCCCCTGTCTACCTTGCTTTCCCTGGTGTCTAGTGGCACCTCCCAGTCGCCAATCATCTTCCCCCTCATGAGAGACATTTTTTCCCTGGTGTCTAGTGGCACCCCTCACCCATCGATCGCTGTCCCCCTTGTATGTTTATATTCATTCCCTAATGTCTAGTGCTACCCCCAATCCACTGACTGTATCCAAGTACCTGAAATAAAGAAAACTTCTCTATGTTGTTCTTTTTGGCATAAAACATTCCCTCACTGATCAGCACCCCACCCCCAGCACCCACTTAGCACCTACCACCCTACACACCCCAGTACACCCTCTCTCACCTGAACAGGTCTCAGATTCGAGATTCACTCTCCAGTTGAAGACATGTCTTGCTGCTGGAACTGGTGACTGCAATATGAGAAACTAAGGTAAATGCAGTTCAATGTCTTTCAATGAGGTTTTCAACTTTTATTCATAACTCAGCCATTTTTTGACATTTTGAACCCAAATTTTCAACATAGCCTTTTGGGGACCCTACCTCATGAACAATATGACTGTTGTTATGCAACTCCTGGCCAAAAGGTGATTTCATGGTTGCTTGGTGATTTCACCTTTTAGGCAGGATTTGCATAGTGACAGTCATATTACTCATGAGGTGGGGTCATAAGAAGGCTATGTTGAAAATTTAGACAAAATATATAAAATGCAAAGTTATGACCATTCATTACAATTTCACTATGTACACTCATAACTTTGGAAATTTAAAGAGTTTGATCCCAGATTTTCAGCATATAGACTTTTATTACCCCACCTCGTGTATGTCATAGCTGTCATTTTTCAAATACTATTCAAAATGTGTTTTCACACCTGTGGTGTGGAATGTCACTGCAGTTGCATCAAATTACATTTTGGCAGGGATTAGAAAATATTTTGCACCAGGTACATGATGTGGGGTAATAAGATGGCTATGCTGGCAATTTGTTTGCTGTTGTCCTATGAATGGAAGCACAGAGCCCTTCCACAGTGGCATACATATAGGTATCTATGGAGGGATGGGAGTACAGGTCCCGTAGGGCACTGTGCTTCCACAGGCAAATAAGGATACAATTACTCTATCTCAAAAATTATAGATGGGTGGGAGCACAGGGCCTTCCAACAGCAATTAAGGCTACAATTATACTATCTCAAAAAGTAAGGAAATTCTTTGCCAAAAACTACATTCATACATTAGTTAGGGTTGATATCAAACTATAAAAGGAGGAAAATGCAACATTGGGGTTTTACCCTAACACCCCGACCTGCACACACAAATCAGGCTTTGGGGTGTGCCTTGGGGATTGTCAGCCCAATGCTCATCCCATTCTCCTATACTGTACCCATCTCAGCTTATTTACTTATGAATGGGGTGAGCATTTTGTGAATATCCCAAGAACTGCACTCCTGTTGGTGGTGTAAGACCATAGGGGTGGTAATGAGACGGAAACTCTGTCATCGTATTTCCTTTCCTTTTATGGTTTGATAGCAATTCTAACTGATGCATTAATGTAGTCTTTGCAAATTATATATAAATTATAGTGATGCCGGTCGTTACTACCATAGTTAGGGTTCAGCAGTCACTTACATACTAAAGTCAAAAAGTTTGTGCGTTAATAACTTTGGACTCATTCAATGGATTTGTCTGAAATTTGGAAAGCGTGGTGGGGCATAGTAGATCTCTTGATTTGCCAAATTCATTTTGGTCAGGACTTACAGTCTTTGTGTACAGAAACATTGAAAAATGCAAAATTATCCATTTTGGAGGCAGCTTTTGGGATATTGGATGTGGCCCTGCACGGCCATCATGTGGTATGCCACTCTGTGAGTTGCTTGTTTGAAAGAGCTTTGCTGGATAAACATGTCACTTTTCATTTGGTGAAAAAATATTAAGGCATTCAAAAGTTATGCCACTTTTAAGTTCCCATTATAAGTCAATGGGAAAATTTATATGTATGTTTTGCGAACAAAGAATGGGGTTCTGGCCATCTTGTCCCACCTGGCGATCAAAGAATTTGCAGCCTCACTGTTCAAGAATCTTTGTCCTGAGAATTTTCAAAATTCTTTGATCACGAGGTCCGCCATCTTGTTTTTTAATTTCCGATTGGAAAAACACAAATATCTTGGCTCAAGGGTCACTTCTGAAGTAAAACTTGGATGGGTTTTACTCAGGAGGCTCCGATCTATGAAGCCATGCCTTTAGTTTTATCCAAATCAGTCAAAAAATAGAGTTATAAGCTTTTAAAATCTAAATTCGAGGCTCACTAACGATCTTTGATCACGAGCCGGCAAATTCTTTGATTTTGAGATTCTTTGATCGCAATCTTGCATCGCGACTTAAAAACACTAATATCTTGGCTCAGGGGTGGGCTAGGGACACAAATTAGGGTGGGTTTTGCTCAGGAGGGTCCATTCTATTGAGGCATGCTGTTGGTTCAGTTCAAATCAGTGAAACATTCTTGTGATCATTTTTTGATTTTTGTTGATGATCGCCATCTTTGACCGTGAGGACAGGACAAGATATGAAGATTTTTATAATGGAATAGATAGGGAAATTTTACCAATCTTAAACACTGAATATCTCAGAAACGGTTTGGTCTTTTTACTTGAAATTTGAAGGGTGTTTAAGGCATGTCCTGTAGATGTGAATTATGGTGCTTATGTGTCAGAGAAAATGTTTTTTGCAGAGATATTGCATGATGCACTTTACGTGTTATGGACAGTGTTTTTCTTGTGGTGGTGACTTGAAATTGTTAGGATACCTAGCCTTAGTGTCATAGATGTAGTTTTTAGTTGTTGTGTGTGTTAAATGTCAACAGGTGCAGAACTGTGCCAGTCTGATGAATGAAAATCTCATACATTAAAATGTTATATCTCGGACACGTTTGGTCTTTTCACTTGAAATTTGGAGAATGTTGACAGCATGTCATGTGAATCAAAATTACAGTGTTCCGTGTCGGAAAATGTTTTTGATGAGATATGGCATGGTGCAGTTTACATTCTGCGGACAGAGTTTTGCTTGTGGTGGCTTGAAATTGATAGGATACCTAGCCTTAGTGTCATGGATGTAGTTTTCAGTCACTGTGTGTGTTAAATGTCAACAGGTGCAGAACTGTGCCACTCTGAGGAATGACGATTTCAAATTTTGACATGTCGTATCTTGGACACGGTTTGGTCTTTTTACTCGAAATTTTGAGGGTGTTGACGGCATGTCCTGTAGATGTTCATAGAGGTGTTTACATGTCAGACAATATATTTTTTGCAGAGATATTTAGTGTGGTGCAGTTTACGTTTTGTGGACAGCGTTTTCTATTGTTCTACTAGATTAACATTTGTTTGGTGGCTGGCTTTGCTGTTGTGAATGTACTTTTTAGTCATTGGGTGTGTAATGTGGCCTGACACTTACAAGTTGTGAGGGCTTCAACTTTCTACTTTTCTATTCTTGCTTAAAAAGTAAAGGAAATTCTATGCAAAAAACTCTGTTAATGCATCAGTTAGGGTTCTTCTTCTACAGCAAAAAGTGAGGAAATTCAATTTTAGGGTTCTCATCCCTTGCACTCACCCACCCAACCCTCACCAACAGGCATCGGGGTGTGCGTTGGGGTCATCGGCCTAACTCTCACCCCATTCTCCTACACTGCACCACCTCAGCTTGCTTACACATGGATGGGGTGAAATTTAGGTCCGATGACCCAACGCACACCTCAATGCCTGCTGGTGGGGGCGGGTGGGGGTGCGGTCAAGGAACACTTAAATCAAATTTCTACTTTTTCGCTGTAGAAGAACCCTAACTGATGCATTAATGAAGTTGTTTGCATAGAATATATATATATATATATATATATATATATATATATATATATATATATATATATATATATATATATATATATATATATATATATATATATATATATATATATAGTGCCACAGTAGTTATGGTTGAGTAAGCACTTTAATGTTAAACCTCAAATTTTGCACCTTAATAACTTTGCCACCATATGACAGATTTGCCTGAAATTTTGCAGTGTGGTGTGGTACCATAGATCTCTGGATCTGGCAAGTTGTGTTATGGTCGGATGTACAGTTGCGGAGCTGCAGAATGCAAAAAAAAGACTTTTTGCGTGTTTCTTTGTCCGCACCCACAGCCCGCATGATTTTCCCATTTGGTCTGAAATCTTCAGGGAAGATGCAGTCTAGGTCACCCAGGTGCCTTTTAAACACTTGGTATAAAAATATTAAACCGCTCAAAAGTTATTCAAAAAACTAATCTCCCATTAAAGTCAATGGGGAAAAAATATATGTGTCTCACGAAAGGGTCGCAAGTACAATTTTCCTTTTCAAATGGCCCTTTTACTTTCATGCTGCTGCCATCTTGTTTTCAGGTAATGAGAGAGAAAAACACCTGGGCCCGGATATTCAAACTGCACCATTCTGAGGCGCAAGCCTTGCGCTGCTCAAAATAGTTGCGCGGGGGTGTGGCGGGTGATATTCAAAGGAGTTGTGCTGTTGAGCAACTCGCACAGATATCACCCAACCAACTCTGTGCATCAAGCGCGAAATGGAACTTCTTACATGATTATCAGAGTTGAGCATTAAACTGCGGTGGCGCAAGTACCATTAGCGCCATGCACAAATTTCCCGATATTCAAAGGTGACATGCAAATGGGGCCATAATTTCATGCAAGGTGCAGGGAGCCATTTGCATCTGATTACTTCATTTGCATGCCATTAGCATGCAGGTGCGCCGATCCCGAGGACTTGCGCCTGGCGCCCTGCCAGGCCAGCAGCCATGGGACCAGCGCACCCTGCAGCTTGATCGTAGGCACAATTTGAAAACAACCCCCTGCCACACATCTCCCAATGCCCGATCGTGGGCTGTCAATGCTGAATTGTTGTCTTGCTGGCATTGACCTTAGTAGTGGAGTTAGAAGATGTTAAGAGGAATGGCAGTGAAGTATGGAAGTGACGCCAACCCACACCACCCTGCAGAGACTGGCAGGCATTGAGGTGTGCTCTTGGTCATCTGCCATAACCTCAGCCATTTCTTCACCACCCCCACCCTGCAGATTCCAACAAGTGTTGTTGTGCCTTGGGGTCATCAGGCCTTACGTCACCAGAGATTCTATAAGACAATATGCTGGAGATGGGTGCAGTATAGGGAGAATGGGGTGAACTTTGGGGCTGAAGAGTCCAAGACACACCTTGATGCATGTCACAGACTGCAGGGTGGGTGGAGTGGCATGACCACCACGAGACGACAATCCAAAGTCACCCACCCAATACTTGTCAGTCTCTACAGGGTGGACATTATGGTTAGAAATCTTAATGCCCTGGCTTTTGTTGGTATTTGCACTCCCAATTTTCAACATGGGCTTTTGTGACCCCACTTCATGAAAGCATTTGGGACCTCTGTTCATGAACAGTGGCACTGTGATTTTGTTAATGTGTCCTGAACGTTAATTTCCCACAACAACTGTGGCATTCTGTGCCAGATTGTGAAACACATTTTGAGAATTTAAAAATTATAGCCTACTGTTTATAAGGACATGTGAAAAATGGCAATGTTGGAAATCTGGAGTGAAATATTAAATTTCTTGAAGTTACGAGTTGCATGGAAGCTGAGCAATGCACGCTCATAACACAATCATCATTTGTGATTTAATTATCAAATTTTCAACATCGCATTTTGCAGCCCATCTTATGCAGTGCGCACTGTTTGGCCACTGTCCCAAAAGGTGATTCTGGCGTGAGACAGTGAAATCACCTTTCTGGACTGAATAACAAAATGACAGTGACTGAGTTCATGAGGTGGGGTCCCAAGAACCCCATGTTGAAAATTTGGAGCCAAAACTTGCAAAAATGGTTGAGATATTCACCTAAGTTGACCCCCCCATTGATGCCATTATACAGCTTACCAGCATTTCTTCAGTGTGTGGTCAACTTTCAAGAGTGCAGACATGTTCCGCTCCACTGAAGAGCACAGCGCTGGACTCAGAGGTAAGTGGCGGGGTGAGGGGTGGGGTGTTGGGAGGTGGGTGTGTAGGTTGGTGGAGGGGACCCAACAATGTGGGAACTATTTTCTTTGTTTCAGTTATAATAAAAAAGAAAGAACACCATGGAACATTTTCTTTTTTACAGGTATAAGGAAAATGTTGGGCATACTGGAGTGGTTCTCATTGTATCCCATGAGTTTTGGTGTGATGTTAGCCACTCTGTGGTGGGAAGGGCAGAAATGCTGACATAATCAGCTTTTGAGACGGAGGTACATGAGTGGGGCCTCATGCCACACAATCTTTGGGGTTAACTATGCCGACAGGGGTTTGAGGCACCACCAAGTCGACTGCTGGGAATTGTGAGAGGTGGACGGTGACACTGCAACCATGTTTATTAAAATGTTACACCAGGCGAGGCATGCCCTGAAATGACAGGAAGCACCCTCGTTGAGGGCAAAATTGTTTTTGCCAGGTATGCTTTTGCAGTGTTGGTTAGACAGTGTGCTATTTCATTCATGAGACAGAGCCCAGCCGAAAAAGCAGTGGCGCCATTGGCTCACAAAACGACCGCACCTCCAAAACCTGCCACCAACAATATGTTGTCTGACTGTTCATACAAGACAACATAAAAGGACCGATTATGGTACCAGTAGGGAAGTGGGCCATGAAGGTGTCTGAAGCACATCCCCTTAACCGGTCTGGTTAAGCACCCTTGCTTGTTTTGAGGTGGGATAGCTCTCACAATGGCACCCACAGCTGAGACCAAGGTGGATGGGCAGATCCTCCAGGATGCAGCACCAGGAAAGGGGGAAGAAAACCCCAGAGGAGGAGGAGGCTCTGGTGGGGACTCAGTTGTCTGAGGAGTGAAGTAGGGAACCTAGCAGGAAGGACAGGGAGGTAAGTGTATTTCAGAAGGCACTGCTTGGTGGGATGAGAAGGGGTCAATAGGATCACAAGGGTAATGGCAAGGAGGGAGGAACTGGATGTTATCATCCACCTGGGGATGAATGACCCATCAGGAGACAAAGTGAAAGTAGCTAGAATCCAAAAGGATTTCAGGAAGTTGGGGGCAGCCTAAAGCAAGCAGAACACTTCAAGGAGGCAGTATAGCACAGTGGTTTAAGGCACTGAGCTGCAAAGCTGGAGACATGGGTTTGAATCCCACAGCCCCCACATGCATACTGTGTGACTCTGAGCAAGTCACTTAGCTTCCTTGTGCTCCCAGGTCACACCTGTAAACAAGCTTCAGCTTAGTGTGTCTCTTCTGGTAAAAAAAAAACAACAAAACACTCCATCTTCTTCTCGGAGGTGCCACCTGTCCATATGCAGGTGAAAGGCTAGGGCACTCCACATCCAGTAATTCAACTCCTGGCTGAAGGAATGGTGTGGAAGGGAGGGTTATGGCTTCATGGGGGACTGGGGTCCCACCTGGAAAAATGCAAGCCTGTATAAAGATAATGGCCTGCATCCGTCAGGGAAGGTGACCCGAGTAAGAAGTATGAATGCTTCAGTGACAAGCATTTAAAATGGCTGGGGGAGTCAGGAAGGACAGGTGACTTAGTATCCCCCCTTGGGGACAAGGTACTTGTAATCCTAAGACGCAAATAATCAAGACAATAAATAAAAATAAAATATGCAGGATATCGAGGTGAAGTCTGGAACATTGAGAGCAGGAGGAGAGTGGGAAGCAGTGAATTCTAGGCCACACGAGAAACTGCGGAGGGGGGACAAAGCAGAGGAGGGGAGGGGGAAAAAAGCAGGAGAGCAGCAGCAAGAGAAGGAGGGTGATAGGATACAAAACATGGAAGGCATGGTAACAAATGCCCGCAGCCTGGGAAATAAAATCCCAGACCTGGAGGCATTGATAGTAGAGGCAGACCTGGCCATAGTAGCAATAACTGAGACATGGTACACTGTTAATCATGGGACATTGATGTATCAGGTTATGCTCTGTTCAGGAGGGATAGGGGTAAAAAGGAGGGAGTGTGGCCCTGTACATCAGAGAGGCTATAAAGGTGACAGAGGTGCAGGGTAGACGGGAGGCTGAGGCACTGTGAGTCACCCTTGAACCTGGAAAAGGCTCAGCAATATGAACGGAGGTGATCTTCCGGCCTTCAGCACAGGGGAAGAAGTGGACAGGGAGCTTGTGGATGAATACATATATGGCAACAAAAGGTGAAGTCCTGCTTCTGGGATTTTCAGTATGCCAGATGTGGATTGGTCCACCCAAGCAGCTGCTTCAACCAGAAGCAGAAGCATCCTGGATTCCTACATAGGGACAGGTCTCAGGCAGCTTGTGCTTGATCCAGAGAAAAGGTAATTTTGACCTGATACTGATCAATTGGGATAGAACACAGATGTCTGTGTGGAGGGAACTGGATCCAGTGACCTCCACATAGTGTGGTTTAGAATGAGACCCGGGACCCGAGACCCAGTCCAGTCACACGAGGGCAAATGTTTTGGATTTCAAGAAGGCAGACTTCACTGACATGGGGAGATACACTAGAATAGCCATCTTTGGAAGCTTGTAAAAGGGTGGCATTCAGGAGGTATGAAGAAACACAGAAGAATGAGGATAGAGAGGTGTATCAGGTAAGGTAATGAAGGGGTCAACGGCTCAGATAGAAGAAAGCATAGCCAAAGGGTATCAAAAGAAGACTAGACTTTCTTCAGGTACATAAGCAAGGAAAGGAAGGCAAGGGGAGGGATTCTGAAGATAAGGATGACGACAAAGGGAGACTGCACAGAGGGGATCAGATAAAAGTGTACATCCTGAACAGATAATTCTACTGTTTTCACAGTGGAAAGAGGCAGGGACAGTCCACCAAGGAGCAGCACAAACATTGGAAGGGGAAGTGGACACAAGTCCATTTTCAAAGGAGAGAGTATTATTGAAGGGACTTCAAATTTTAGGTGAACAAGGCCATAGGGACCAGATGGATACATCCAAGGGTATTAAGGGAACTAGGCAGGGAGGTGCTTACTGCACTACTCATGGTCTTATTCAACAACTCACTGGAAACAGGAGTGATTCCAGAGGAGAGCAGGCAGAGCCCCATTTTGTAAGAACGTCAGCAGGGAGGAGGCTAGCAAATATAGTCTGGTCTGTCTTACTTGAGTCATGGGTAAATTAATGGTATCCATACTAAAAGAGAGACTGTCCGAGTATCTTGAATCAGTGGGCTGCAAGACCACAGACAGCACAGATTCACAGGGGAAGGTCGATAAATGAATCTGGTAGATTTCTTTGACTAGATGAACAGGGAATAGGTAAGGGAGAGCAGTGGACTATTGATTGATCTGAGTTAAGCTAGGCCTTCAGCTTCTGTGCCACACAGGAGGCTGATAAGGAGCTGAATGGCCTAGGAGTGAGATCCAAAATGGTTAATTGGGTTCAGTGTGCCTGTGCAACTGGTTTTGTGCTTGTGTAACAGATAATCTTTGGATATTCGCTTCTATCCATGGGATAACCATCCTGTATGGGTCTGAAGGAAGGAACCCTAGAGGAGGGTGCTACCTCTTGAGGTGCCTACAGGAGTGATTCCTTGGCTAAAGGTACCTTAGAATGAAGCCTATGGAAGAGAGGCATGCGCTGGAGGAGGGAAGGGTAGGTGGAGGGCAAGGAAAAATGCTTGTGGGTGGAGTGAGAGCAGCTTAATGGGCTGAATGGGTGTGTCCTGTTGCACCGTCCCTTGAACTACAGACTGTAACCTTCCAATTAGTACAATAGCTAGAGTTAATGGATAAGAGACAGAGGTGGTGGTTGGCACTCACTCTAATGATGGGAGAGTGAGCAGTGGGGTACCACAGGGCTCTGGTACTGGGCCAGTCCTTTTGAACATAGGTGATACTGCAGAACAACTGAAGGTGGTATGCCTTTTGCAGATGATATCAAAATTGCAATAGGGTGGGCACCCAGGAGTGGTGGAGAATGATCAGGATCTTGTGACTTTGAGTGGTAAAAGTATGGTAGTTGGTTCAATGCCAAGTGTGCAAATCATGCACTCATGTACAGGAACCCAAGAGCTGGAGTATAAGATTGGGGGGGTTATTGACAGTCAATAAACAGGAAAGGGATCTTGGGTTATTATGTCTGAGGACCTCAAAGTGGCACTGTGACAAAGCAGTGGGTAGTGCTAGTGGGATGCTGGGTGTGTTGGGAAGGTATCTCCAACAGGAGGATGGAGGTGGTGTTGCCAGACCCCACCTGGAATGCAATGTAATTTTGGAGAACAAACTTCAGAAAGAACATTGACAGAGTGGAGAAGTCCACAGGAGGACAACTGAAATTGTGCAGGATTTACATGAGAAGCTCCTAAGAGAGGCAGAGGGATCTCAGCATGTACACCCTAGAACAGAGGAAAGAGAAAGGTGACATGATACAGGCTCACAAGTATCTTACAGGATAGGAGGAATAGGGTCCAGGGAGTCTCTTTTCCAAATGTGAAAGAGCACCAGGACCAGGGGGAATGCAAAGCTGGGGGTCAAGAGATGTGAGAAAATATTGGTAGATGCCTGGAACAGATTGCCAGCTGAAGTGGTGGAGGCTAAAACAGTAGGGGGCTTCAAGCATGTGTGGCATAGACATAGTGGTATATTATAGAAGAGGTGGGATGGTTGATGGAGATCAGACAGCATGTGACGAGAAAGGTGAGGCAGGAAACATCTAGGCAGATTAGGTAGGCCAAGTGGTCCTTTTCTGATGACAAATTCAGTATTTCTATATTTCTATGTTTATGATCGCACACCTACTATAGAAACAGCTTTTACTACAGTAGGCATCTGATTGTGAAGTGTCATTCAGTTGGTGGCTGCTATGGATGTGAGTGGAGGGTCTGTGCTGGTCATCGTACACCATAGGTTGGGGGCAGGTGGGAGCAGTTGTAGTGGTACTGGGTGAGCTGGTCGGGGGGGTAGATATTATACTTATGGGGTAGGCAAATCACTCAACACCAAAGATGTGGTATGGAAGAATTACAGCTCTTGCCAGACTGCTAATTGGGGCATGTGGGGAACCCTGGTCTGGGATATCAGTCAAATGGTACAAAGGAATTACTGATCTTATCAAGTGTCTGTTTGGGGCCCAGTTGATGGTGGGGAGTCTGCTGTCTGCTGGACACATGGGACAGATATTTTATTACACAGGCATGCAATTTGGGGGTGGGGCACTGGACACCTGGACAGTTATGCCATGTACCAGTGGAGGGACGACGGCTAGCGGTAGCCTGACATGGCCAGGTGTTGGGAGTGTGGGAATGCACAGTCCATCTGGTTTGGGGAACCAGTAACTAGTATTGCACTAATGGATAGCTATACCTCCTCAAACCTCCCAGCATGCCGATGTGCCTATGTGCAAGGTGCTGTCAGCTGCTTCTTTTGTAGTGTCACAAGGATGGATTAGGCCATTTACAAATGGGCTAGTGACTAGGTAACTAAGCAATCATATGACCCTGTGCAGTACTATCCTGTTTTAGAGGTGCAAATTGGATTAGAAGTTGATAGCCTGTCTAACACTGCAAAAAGCTTGAATATTTTGCCTTAGGGCTTTTAAAACCATTGTAACTGTTAAATGAATAGGAAACACCCCAAAGTTGTGGTTGGCGATGATGCACCTCGGTCCCTTGCCCACTGCCAGACCCTGCCCACTTGGGTCCCGGTCCTCTGCGTGCCTCTTCTCCCTGGATGATACTGGATGTCTTGGGTGCCAGAAAGAGTGGTGGCCCCGCCCTATGGGTGAGACAGGGAGGTCTCTCGCCAGGCGGAGGTAGGCATTAGCAGAGCCTCGGGAAGGGAACCCAGAGTGGTGGGGGGGTACTGGGAATGACGACTGAGAGAGGCCCATCTTTGGTGATCGGAGGAAAAAGAGTTGGTAAAAAAAGAAATAAAATTTCCCAAACAGCATTTCCTCTTTTGATTTTAACCCAAATCACCTTTTGATAATGCAGCCACCAAACTGCCTGACTATCTAACTGCTGCAAGTATTACCAAACCCAAACCCACTGGTATCAGTTCAGAAAGATGCCCTGACTTTTGTCCCTGGGTACCGGAATGCAAAGCTGCAGGCCTGAGGTGCAGCTGGCTGGCCAGCATTGGCACACCCACCTGAACCAAACAACCCCCTACATGTTCCCCTTGATTGCTTTAAATCTTGAACTGGCTTTCAGCGCCAGTGGACTTGAACACAGATAACTACATATAGTATATATATTCCCCAGGTGTAGAGCAATTCCTGCCCTCCCTCACAGCTCTGCTGTATTAGTCCTAGGATGGCACACATGACTGAAGTCCTGGGGTAGATGTATCAGCAAACGCAGAAACAGGCCTAATGCTTAACACTTGAAGGTGTAGAAGCTGCAGCTTGGATCTTCAGTGTGACCCAAGGTCTTGCAGCCTGCCTCCCCATCCCACTGCAGGGCATCACACAAGACCCACCAGCCACAAGGGATCCAGACATGGGAGCATCCCCATGATCTGGCTCCCCCACAGGTCAGAGCACCCCAGCACCCGGGCACAAATCCACAATCCCTTGCCACCAGCAGCCCCACTTGATGGGGGTCAGTGAGCTCCCCACCTGGCACATTTAGGATGGATTCTTCAGATCATTTCCATTCTTTCCTCAGTTATCTGCTACAGTGTGTAGTCAAGCAGTCTCGGCTAACGTCTCGAGTATCAGACTCTGGTTGGGGGGGACTGTGCAGAGTCTGAAAATCCAGGAAATTTAACACAACAGTCTCCTGTCTCACTGCCTCTCAGGAGCAGACTGCAGGCACCCACCCAGACAGCACCCGCTCATCCCCCTACCCCCACAGTCTTTCAACTCCAACACAGTGGCCACTCTTGTGCTCTGGCTCACACACAAGTTCAGCAACTCTTTTCCAGAAATATGTCAAGAAAGTCCCTTCTCTCAGCATGCAGGTGCTGGTCAACTCCAGACAGAAGAGGCTCTCGTCAGGTTTTTAAAACCTGGATTCAAATCCAGGTTTCATGTCCATTCTCTACAATCCAGTTTCCTCTACCAAAAAAAAGTCCTTTAACCTTGTCTTTCCCTTTTCCTGTTGATGCCTTGTTGTTGCCAGGGTCAGACAGAACCTTTTACACTTTTTCTTTTTAATCATCGAATGTTTTTTTCTGCCTTGCTGCAGAGTGAGCAGTGGAGGCATCCAGCCACCAGCTTGACCCGCCCGGAGGGCAGCAGGCTCACTCAGCCGATGGTGGATCGGTACAACTGTTCCCGACCTGGTGGGAGGCTCCCTATGCCTACTTAGCCGGGCCAAGACCACCCCCCAGTGCGATTCCACAGCAGACCTCCAGGCAGGTCAAGCATGGCCATCATGCTGCTCGTTCACGCCCAGCCTTTTTCTTCCATTGCCCACTGGAGTGCGGACATGCAATGATGTTCAGGAACAACATGCCAACATCCACCGTACTCCCCCTATGTACACCAGTGCTGATAGTGCCCCCACCAGTCATCACCAGGGGCCGCTACAGCACGGTGAAGTCCTTCACCCTCCTCAGGGATAGGACAGCAGTCTTACGGACACTCGATCCCATCCCTCCCCTGCCGACCCCCGACGAGCCAGGCTCATTGCCTAACACGGGTCACCGGCATAGCACGAGGTGTGGCGTCCAGCGCCTCAACCCTCAGCACCACTGGGCTGGCTCTTTTACCTTTTTCTTACTTCTCTCATCAAAAATCTTTGATCAGCCATGTCTCATCGATTTGGCACAGATAAAAGTGAAGAGGCTTTCTCCCCATCCTCTTGACACAAATCCATTTTCTTAATCCTTTTTCTCAGTCCATTTAACCTTGACTCTGAACAATTTCATCGCCGTGGTGCAGTTTCTCTGGTAGCAACAGAATACTGCAGATCTCCCTCTCTGCAGAGCTGCCTGCAAATCTTTTCTCTCTAGATGGGGAAAGGCACAACCAGCTATGGGGGACAGATGGCTGGCAGCCCCTCACAGTCGACAACCCCACCTTCTCCCTAGGGGTTGAGACCCCTCCCTCGCGGAGGGGTTTCCATCAAACTGAACTTAGAAACTAAAGTTCTTTTCCCTTGGGAGCTTTCTGGCAGCTCCCCTGTGGAAGGAGCCACTGTCAACCAAAATCAACATGTACAAGGTTCCTGCGACACCTCACTGGTTGCTGAAAAAGGCGCCCAGATTGTCCCCGGTATTTTTCCCCAAGAGTCTTCACTTGAAGTTCTACTCTTTAGCAGCCTCTTCCCTCTGATGGCCCAACACAAGATTTATCATTTTTAGTTATTTTCCAGCCGGTCGCTATTGCTGAAACTTGTTTTCCCCAGCACCAGACAGGCTAAGAAATATGTGCAGTATACTGTATCAGCAGCAGGAATGAGGAATAAATGTTCTAGCTCTACCTGGATTAGGTGAGTGGGGGAACCCCAGACTACCAAGGAATTATTTTTTTTTTATTGTGTCCAAGACTGACAGTGTGTGTGTGTGTGTGTGGGGTGGGGGGTTTGCTGGAAAGCTGCGTGTGTACAGTTAAAACAATTCCTAAAATCATTAACTAGCACTAACCAGGCAGTGTCTTAGCACTTCCAGAAAGCATTTAATATACAAGTACCTGTACACCTTATATGCATTAAAGTAACCCCTAGTTGTATGGGCACCTGGTTGCAGTTAGTAATCCTGTGCAAAAAAAAAAAATAGTGCCATGCTAACAGGTTAGCACTGCACAGAAGAATGCTTTTTAAAACAGTACCAGCCATGCTTATCACAGCGCAGTGCTAATCCTGTTACAGTGGTACATGGGCCCCCATTTTCAGATTAGTGTTGTGCACTTTTAAGTGCTACACCTGAGATAGTGCACAGCCACAGAAGATGGTGGTAAATGGCACTCACTACAACGAGGAGAGAGTAAGCAGTAGGGTATCGGAGGGCTCAGTAATGGGATAAGTCCTCTTTAGTGTCTTTATAAGTGGCATAACAGAAGAACTGAAAGGGAAGATGTGCCTTTTTGCAGATGACACCACAATCTGTAATAGCTTTGATAGGTGCAGATGGAGAGAATGAGTGGGGACCTTTGTAAACTTGAAGAGTGGTACAGGACATGGCAGCTCTGGTTCAAAGTCAAAAAGTGCAAAATCAAGCATCTAGGGAATAGAAACCTAGAGGCTGAGTATAACATGTAGGGGGAGGTACATACGTTCACAAAGGAAACCTTTTATATAGCACTGTGCTCTGTATGCAGGAGAGGATTACTTATTTGCATGGCTGTAGCAGTACATATGCACATGCACATGATCAGGTTAGCATCAGGTGATGCTGAATATGACACCCATCCAACCATGCTGTTCCCACATAGTGTAATGTAGCTCTGCATGCTAACCTTCTGAAAATGGGGCCCTAATTGACTAAAAATCTTGTCCGATGCCTCTTAAGATGCAGAAGGTAAACATAAAAGGGTTATCTTATCTATCTCTTTATGTATTGTTTTATTGTATTTTGCTTGCAAAACCTTTATCCGATTTCAAAACAATATGATGTGACTTAAAACTGTTATAACAAACTAGTTAAAATGCATTTTTTCTTTTTTTATTTAAATGCTGTCTTTATTTAATTATAAAAACACAGACTGGTGGGCTGGCCTAGCAGCTTGGTGGTGATTGCACTGCCTCCCCTGCCAGCGGCCCAGTTTTGGGGGTGGACCTGAATTGCACAGGGATTAGCTGGGGGGAGATATGATTGAGCATCTTGGGGAATGCTCTCCTCTCAACGAGGGGAAGTCTGACCACCTTGCTCTTCAACATCCACATAGCTGAAGAGGGCTGGCAGGGCAGTGGAGTTGCATAAGGGGGAGGGCTCAGGCAGGCACAAAGCAAGCATGTGCCTTTATATGCAATTGCATCATTGCATGCTTGGCTGCCCAGGGGATGAAACCAAAGGTAGAACCCCCCAATGGCAACCAATCTGCACTACTATCTAGGCTCTGCTCCTGTCTGAATATGTGTCTCATTGTCAATGGCCCTCCCCCTCCTGGCCCCAACACAGGGGATGTGTGTGTGTGGGGGAGAGAGAATCTCAGAGCAAGTACGTCCTGGGGATGGTGGGTGATTGAGCTGGAGATGTCAGTGGGCAAAGGGGTCGCAGGGTGACTAAGGAGATAAAAATCTCTATGGGAAATAAAAAAGAAATGAAACACAGTTCAGTCTGAGAAGCTCAAACCCCAAAACAGACTGTGAATGCCTCCAGTGAGGCATCACAGTAAAGTTGTTTAGTATAGAAATAGTGCAAATTATATGCATATGCCAGCTAAACTCCTGATGAGAACTGGACACTGAGGGGTTGCAGCAAAAATATATATTTTTGTTTCTTAACCAAGAAACTTTTGTTAAACAAAACATTAAAATAAAAACAAAAACTAAATCAAAACATAGTCCATAGAGTACAAACTAGCAAAGCTTTTGGCTTACACTATCACAGCTGATGTGCATCCCAAGCATTCAGCTCAGATAAGTTGCTGGACTAACACAGTAACTAATTACACATATATCTGATCAAAGATTTAACTTGGAAAAATGCATGCAGCCCCCTATGTGTATGTTACGACTATCCAGCACTAGCTTCCTATATAAGTGTGTCTAACAGTAAACGAAGGCAGCACTTAAAAAGAATAAACTACAGCATTTTAAATTCATTCTAAAGGTTTCTTGTCACATCACAATGTTCTGAAATGTGATTATGGGGTTTTACATCTTGTTTTGCTTGCACACCTTTAAAGAAGTAGAATAACAGATAGCCCTGTTTTGCTTACTTTCTGCTCTGCAGCAGACATCCTCTCATCAAGCCAGCAGCTCCCTGAATGCAACAGGATATGAGTGCAAAGCCAGGCCATGCAAGGGGGGAGGGGTCATTTCAGAATGTAGTCCATTTCAGTATATAGTGCATTTGTTTCAGTATATAGAGTATGTGAATTTTTCAGTCTACAGTGTATGCATTTCAATACATAGTGTATGTGTTTCACCAGGTAGTGTATTTGTTTCAGTATATAATGTATGTGTTTTTTTAATATACTGTGTATGTATTTCAGCATGTAATATATTTCTCTCAGTATATAGAGTATGCAAAAGTTTTCAATAGAGAGGGTGTTTTTAATATATAGTGTATTTGTTTCAGTATATAGTGTATGCAGATTTTTCAATGCACAGTGTATTTATTTCAATATGTAGTGTATGTATTTCAATATAAAGTGTAGATGTTTCAATACATAGTGTATTTGTTTCAGTAGACAGTGTATGTGCTTTTTTCAACGTGTAGTGTATGCATTTCAATAGATAGTGTATGTATTTCAATATATAGTGTATTTGTTTCAGTATATAGTGTATGCAGATGTTTTTCAATATATAGTGTATGTGTTACAATGTATAGAGTATTTGTTTCAGTAGAAAGTTTATGTGGATGTTTCAGTCTGTAGTGTATGTATCTCAGTAGGTAGTGTATGTGTTTCAGTACATAGTACATTTGTTTCAGTATATAGTGTTTGTGGCTGTTCAGTACTCAGTATGTAGATTTCAGTAGATAGTGTATGTATTTCACTATATAATGTAATCATTTCACTATATAGTGTATGTGTTTCACTATATGATATATGCATTTCAGTATACAGTATATGTATTTCACTGTATGATGTATGCATTTCAATAGATAGTGTAAGTGGTTCACTACATTGTATATGCATTTCTCTATATGATGCATATATTTCACTATATGATATATGTATTTCACTATGTAGTGTATGTGTTTTACTATACAGCCAGAGATTGTGAATTATGTCCCTAACGGCTTGCCATAGGTATTCATATTTTTTTTTTAGTGATGTTGCAATTCTGTGGCTGTTTTTCTACTTGGAGACTGAAACTGTTAAAATGTTTCTTTGCCGACTGATGGCAGTTGTGAGAGCCAAAGTGAGGGAATCAGCGCAAGTGGAGCTACGGAGAAGCTGGCACGTGTTCACCATTATAACCTGCGGGTTGTAATGATGAATTGTGACCCACTTCTCCTATGAAAAAAAAGTCCTCCAGTTAATGTATATATATAATACATAACAAACGACTAAGACATTGTAGTAGAAGTAATGTAAACTTACATAACAAGTCAGTTGAAGCATTGAAATGGTAGTTTCTTCACCTGGTAAAGGTGATTGCAAGAGCATCACCTTACAGCATCCCCCATCCATTACCACCTGGGTTATGTCCCTCTCATAGGCTAGTGATGCACATGTGACCAGATGTTCAAAATCTGATTTACCTACATAGACCCACCTCCTGACTGCAGGACTCAAGTTCGAATCTTCCAAAGCTTTGAATTATCTAGAGAAGTACTGTGGTAGAAGTTATGTTGTTAGAAGCATTCAGCAGGATTATGACAGTGGTTAGAATTATACCCTGGACTCTGTGGGAATTGTACTAAGTTGGTTTAAACATAGAAACAAAGAAACATAGAAGTTGACGGCAGATAAGGACCGCAAGGCCCATCCAGTCTGCCCATTTCTTTTTCTACCTTATGAATGTGCCATCAGCCTTTGCTCTGTCAATGGCCTGTCTAGTCATACTTATCTGTGTTGCTCCCTTATGCCTATCCCATGCCTGTTTGAAGCCTTGTACTGTATTACTATACACCAATTTCCTGAGGTAGGCCATTCCATGCATCCACCACCCTTTCTGTGAAAAAAGAACTTCCTCACATTACCCCTTAATTGGCCTCCCTCTAATCTCATGCTGTGTCCTCTTGTCCTGTTATTTTTCTTATATTGAAACATGTTAGACTCTTTCACCTTTTTAATGCTCTTAAGGTGTTTGAATGTTTCAATCCTATCACCTCTCTCCCTCCTTTGCTCTAGGGTATACATATTGAGTTCCATTAATCTGTCCTCATACATTTTCTGATGCAGTCTCTGCACCATTCTGGTTGCCCTTCTCTGGACTGCCTCAATTTGGTTAATGTCCTTGTGAAGGTGTGGCCTCCAGTACTGCACGCAGTACTCCAGATGGGGTCTAACCAGTGTCTTGTCAAAAGAGAAATTATTACCTCCCTCTTACGACTTGTGATACCCCTACTAATACACCCCAACATCCCCCTAGCCTTACCTACTGCTTTAGTGGTCTGCTTGAATAATTTCAGGTCATCTGTGATGATGATGCCCAAGTCTCTTTCTTCCCTTGTGACTGCCAGCAACTCTTCTCCCAACCTATAGGTGGCTTCAGGTTTTCTCTTACCCATGTGCATGATCTTGCACTTTGTGTTAAACCCCAGTTGCCACCTTCCAACCATTTTGCCAGTTTATCCAGATCTCTTCTCATTCTTCCCACCCCATCTGGATCATCTACTCTGTTGCAGATCTTGGTGTCATCTGCAAACAGACAAACCTTACCCTCCAGTCCATCTGCAATGTCACTGATGAAGATATTGAAGAGGACTGGCCCCAGGACTGATCCCTGAGGTACCCCACTTGTAACTTGCATCTCTTCTGACTGTATACCATTTATCACCACTCTCTGTTTCCTGCCCGTCTACCAGTTTGCCACCCAGTTGACCAACTTCTGACCCACCCCGAGCCTACCCAGCTTATTAATCAATCTTCTATCTGGAACAGTATCGAAAGCTTTGCTGAAGTCAAGGTAGGTGACATCAGCTGCTCCCCCTTGGCTACCACTCTGGTAACCCAGTCAAAAAATCTATGAGATTAGTTTGACAGAACCTTCCTGTTGTAAACCCATGCTGTCTTGTATCCTGTGCTCCTATGGATTCCAGGTGTTGCACTATTCCTTCCTTAAGGAGTGCCTCCATAATCTTGCCCACTACTGAGGTAAGACTGACTGGTCTGCAGTTTCCTGCCTCCTCCCTGCTACCACTTTTGTGGAGCGGGATCACATGAGCCCTTCTCCAGTCTTCTGGTACCTCTCCTGTGCTCAGAGACTCATTAAACAGTTCTGATAATGGCTCTGCTAGTTCCACCCTTAGCTCCTTTAGTACCCTGAGATGTATGCCATCAGGTCCCATTGCCTGAATTTCTGCAGCTTTTACATTTTCATTGACATAAAGGGCCACTCCAGCCCCCTCCTTTTTGCACCTCGGTCTCTTCTAAACAGTACATTGCCGGATACCGAAGTCTCCCAAGTGAGGTTACTGGTGAACCATGTCTCACTACTTTGTCATTTTTGCCTGCAGGTCTGGGATCTTGTTTCCCAGACTGCAAGCATTTGTGTACATGATTTTCCACTAGCCAAATTTTGGTGTGTTGGTTGTTGGGTGAGATCTGGCGTTTCCCCCTGTGCATCATATGGGGAGCCAGACCTTTTTTCTTACCTGGAGATACAAATGAACTCCTGTTTGATCACTAGCTGAGGGGGGAAGGGTGTTCTTCCCATTCGACGTATCAGGTGCTGCAACCCTCTCCCCATTTACTAGTTTAAATATTCTGCAAAGACATCAAACTTCTGCCCCAATGCACTGATTCACTCCTTAGTCAGATGCAGTCCATCAAATTTAAAGAACTTTCGCTCCCAAAATTGTTGCCAGTTACCTACAAATGTGTGTCCTTTTTCCTGGCAAAAGCCCTTGAGCCACATGTTTAGCTCCTCTGTCTCCCCTTCTCTGACCTTCCATCCATCTGCCCCCCTCTCCCAGATGGCAGGATCTCAGAGAAGGAAATGCCGGATGAAATGGACAATAGTTTGTCACCCAGCCTGGTCAGGTGTTCCTGGGTCTCCACAACTGATTGGCTGGCGAGATCATTAGTCCCTATGTGTACCAGGATGTCGATGTTTTCTCCTGCTTCCTGTACAATTTTAGCAATGTGGTCAGTGTCTCTCCATGCTGATGTACCTGGGAGACATCTGACCATTACCCCTGGCTGGAGATAGGTATCAACTCCCCGAATCATGGAGTCTCCTATGATAAGAAGTATTTTGGATTTCCTTTTTGTTTTTTTGGTTTTGGTTCTTGTTTTGGGCGCATTTTGTTGTGCTAGCTCCTGAGCTACAGTGTCCTGCTCTGCATTGTCCTCTGCCCCTTTGTTTGATTTCAGAGATAGAGGCAGATACCTGTTTGTAGTTTTTATGTGGTTTGTGGAGGTAATATGTTGGAGAGCACCGAGTGATGGGGCACCTGATTTGCCCCTCCTAACCACATGCCAACCTCCCGGACCAGCTACCCTCTGTGGTTGAGGTGCTACTGTTGGATGTTGGGGAAATGGCAGGCGGTTCTTATAATATATTTCCTCGTGGATATGCGATTTGAGGTGCGCAATCTCTGCCCATGCTGCCTGGAGCTGAGCCCTAAGATCTCCAATAGCCCAGCATGTAGGACAGTGTCCTAAATCCTCTATAATTGCCCTTTTGAAAAGTGTCCCACAGTACCTGCAGTTAATAATATCCATTCCAGATAAGTTGCTGGGTTTATAACCCGGTCAGAGTAATTAGAAGGAGGAAAATGAAAGCAAAAGTTTGATTTTGTGTTTTGTTTGTTTTTGTATAACTTGTTATAACAAGTTAAATTACTTGTGCCCCTGTAAATGAGTTCACTGTGTAGATACCCCTCTGATTCACCCCTTCCTGCTTTGCTACAGGAACTGTCATGACTGTGCTACCCTATAAAAGGAGTGTAGTGTAGGGTGGTTGGGGATGGGGATGGGTGGCTGAGCCCTTCCCCTGCTGAAAAGGAAGAACCACGGAAGAATGAAACAAGGAGGTAAGAACAGAAACAATCAGCCAGCAACAAATGCACTAGCCCTGAAAGCTTAGCCTAATGATAGATAAAACTATAAAGCCTGTAAAGCTCCACCTGTAGCAATTTCACAGAAAATATACCCTGTAAGAAACACTTTGCTACAGAGAAAAATAAATCAGTAACAGAAGCTATACCTTGCAAAAGACAATTTGAATCAGACAATTACAGCAGTAATCTGTAAGCACACACCTGTAGACACAACCTGTAATAATGCAGCAGAAGGTATACTCAGCAACAACAATATGAATCAGAGAAAAATAATGCAATAAAATGTTAGCAACAAATAGTAACAACCCCTGTGAGTACAAAAGAAAATAACAACACATAGTAAATCTGCCTAGCCAAAAGAAACCTTAATCATTTTCCTTGCTCTGGTAAGGTTCTTTGCTCTGTCCTTACAAGCAACCTAGAAAAAAAGAGCTCAGGTGAAGCTAGGTGCCTTTTTCAGTAAACCTAGTCTTATTACCCTATTGTATACAAACTAATTTGTGTCCTGCCTGTACGGCATGCTGGTAATTGTAGGAGGTATAGTTCATGTCTGTATTCCTTTACCCTATTATACCAGAGCTGGTTTGTCATCAGATGCAGTATACCAGGGTAGGTCCAGGGATGCTGTAAGGTGATGCTTATGCAATCACCTTTATCAGGTGGGTAAACTACCATTGCATATTGCATCACCTTACAGCATACTCCATCCATTATCGTATGGGTATTAAGAAGCAGTGTGTGCCAACTTGGGTGGGGATCAGATGATGTACTAGGTAAGGCCTACAGTGGTTACCTAGAACTTTCCTAGCAAAAAACACCTTACTGGCATTTTCATCATCCAGTCTATAATGTCTCATAAATGTGTATATTGAAGACAAAGTTGCAGCTGTGCAAATGTCCTGTATTGAGACGTTGTTGCGTTCCACCCATGAGGTTGCCACAGCTCTAGTGGAGTGAGATCTGGTGCCCTGTGGTGGAATTAGGCCCTGCAGCTTGTTAGCCTTATAAATAGTTTGTTTAATCCAGCTTGCCAGTGTGGATTTTGCAGCTGCCTGCCCTTTTCTAGGGCCTTTCAATATCACAAACAGCTTCTCTGACAGTCTAAAATATTTAGTTCTGTTCAAAATATATCGTTATGACCCTTTCCACATCCCAGTGTTTGATTTCCCCTTCTTGTTCTTGAGAGTTCTGGTTGTTCCATGCTGGCAGCTCTATGTCTGAGCCATATGGAATGGCATGGATACCTTTGGAGTGAAGTAGGGTGTAGTACGCATGGTGACACCATCATTATGTATCATCTGCATGGGAGGCTTACATGAGAGAGGCCTGATCTCACCAGTTCTTCTGGCTGAACATACTGTGACCAGGAAGAGAGTCTTAAATGAGAGCCACTTGATGTCAGTGGATGTCATTGGTTCAAATGGTGTTGCCACAATAGCATCTAGTACCGCGTTGAGATCCTATGGTGCTACTGTTGGTTTGTTTTTTTGGGTGGATGTTTGACACCGCCTTTAGAAATCTAAGTATATCTGGGTGTGCTCCATTGGAGTAACCATCTATAAGGCCTGTGCCCACTCCAATCACTGCAACTTGTACTCTCAGTAAGGAAACTGGCAGGTTTTTGTCTACCCCTTGTTGTAGAAATAGTGGGACATGAGAAATCATGAGGGGTTGGTTAGATATGATATTTTCTGTGAGCCATCTCTGGAAAACTGACCAATGTCTCTTATAAGTGGTAGTGGTGGATCTGCATATTGACTGAAACATTGTGTCCACTATGTTTGGGTCATAGCCTTTGTTTAACAGTCTTGGCCTCTCAGTAGCCAGGCTGTGAGGTGTAGGGAGTGCAAATTTTGATGTCTGATGGGCTTCTGTGTCAATAGATCTGATCTCAGGGGTATTGCTCACAGCAAGTCGATTGTCATGGACACTATTGTTGTGAACCAGTGCCTCCTGGGCCAGTATGGCGTCACCATCACTACTGTGGTTTTGGTCTGGCAAATTTTGTTTAGTATATGCTGTATTAGAGGTATTGGTGGAAACACATATGGTCTTCTGAATTCCCATGTCTGAGACAGGGCGTCGGTCCCCAGTGAGCCTGATTCTCTGAATCTGGAGAAGAATTTCAGCAGTTATGAGTTTGTTTTGGATGCCATTAGGTCTATTTGTAGTGGACCCCATTGGTTGTTCAGCTGGTGGAACACTGGAGAATGTAGAGATCATTCTCTGGGAGCTATTCTCTGCCTGCTCAGCCAATCCACCTGGATGTCCAGTTTGCCTGCCAGGTGTATGGCTGTGATGGAACAGAGGATGGCCTGTGCCCAATTCAGGACCCTTTCTGTTTCTTTGAGTAGTCAGATACTTCTTGTCCCCCCTTGGTTTGCAATGTAAGACACCTTGGACCTGTTGTCTGTCCTTATGAGTACTCTCTTGTGGCAAATCAGTTTTTGAAAGTGACATAGAGCGTGATAAACTGCCCTCATTTCTAGGATGTTTATTGACATTCTTGGCTCTGTTGTGGACCATTTGCCTTGGGCTGGGATGTGATTGAGAGTGGCCCCCAAGCCTGTTAGACTTGCGTCTATATCTATTGCTACCTTATGATCTCTATTGATTGCAATGCCCTTGAGGATGTTTGCTGGGTCAGTCCATCATACTATTGATTTCCTGATGGATGGGGTCAGGGTGATTCTCTTTGAGAGGTCGTGTTGCAGTTGTTGTCCTGCCTGGATTGATAAGGTTTGTAGTGGGTGCATGTCCCAGAGTGCCCAGGGTATCAGATCTATGCATGATGCCATGGACCCAAGCACCTGTAGCATCACTCTCAGCATTGGATTTTTGCTCTTGTTCAGGGCATGTGCCTGCTTTGTTACTGTGTTTATCATGGCCCCAAGGTGTTCTGTGGTTTGACTGGGATTTAGGCTACTCTTCTCCCGGTTCAGTACCCATCTGTGTGACTCTAGCACCTCTACTACTGATTTTGTGTGTTGTTGCACTCTCTGAGGGGACCTGGCTCTAATTAGCCAGTTGTTGATGTACGGGATTGTCTGTATACCCCTCTCTCTCAGGTTGGCTCCCATGGCAATGGACACCTTGGTGAACACCTGGGTAGTCGAGGCTATGCCAAATGGGAGTGTCTGATAAAGGTAGTGTTGGCCTAGTATTTTGAACCAGAGATATTTGAAATGTGACTGTCTTATGGGGATGTGGAGGTAAGTGTCTTTCATGTCAACTGACATGAGAAAGTCCCCTAGTCTTATGGATCTTAAGGTTGATCTCAGAGTTTCCATCTTGAATTTTTTGTATTGAACAAATTGATTGACATATTTGAGATCTAGTACTAGTCTCATATCCCCTGTCTTTTTGGGGACCAGTAAGAAGATAGAATATATTCCCTGATTGACTTGGTCCAGCGGGACTGTGGCTATAGTTTTGTTGGCCAAAAAGTTGCAAAGTGTGGATTTGACTGCTTGGATCTTTGCTGGTTGTCATGATACCAGGGATACCACAACTCTGTTTTTGAACAGCTTCTGTTTGAATTCTATAGAGCAGCCTTGTGATATGACTTCCAATACCCATTTGTCTTCAGTAGTTTGACTCCATGTGTGTGAGAATTGGAGTAATCTGGCCCCTATTTGTGGGTTGTTGTGTTGGTCTGTCAGAGTTGGAGTTTCTAGACTGCCTCCTGTTATGGGCCAGAAGTCGGTTAGAATTTCATTTGCCTCTTGAGAAGGAGTTGTTGAATATGCCTCTTTGTACTCTGCCCCATGCTCTGCTTCATCCTCCATTGGAGAAGTAGGCAGGTTTAAAGCTATATACTTTGTTTTGGTAGTATTGGTTGGTTTGCCTCCTGTACTGTCCTGTCTGCCCCTGTAGGGGTGAAACCTGCCACAAAAGGATGGTAGGTATCTGTTCTTGACTGTTTATTCCTTGTCTAGTTCTTTTCCTTTGCTTTTATTTTTTTTGGAGGTCTATAAGCCACAAGGTTCGATGGGGGGAGCAACTATGTCACTCCCCCATTGAGCTTAAAACGTCACTACATCCTGGGCTTTGCCATGATTCTTTTTCGCTGCAACCAGAGGCACTGTTCTTTTTCCAGCTCTCTGGCCACCTGCATTTTGCTTTAACCTTGCTTTGGCTACTGCCTCAGACTGCAGGTTAATTTCTCCCTTCATTGCTCATTTCTCCCCGACTTCGTTGGTGCTGCTGGGGATTGTGCACTGTGGGGATTATCCGCCTTGATGAACGTTGCTGCTCCTTTGTTGTCTCTCCCTCTTTCCCTGTCTGGCTTCGCATCCCCCTCTCCCCAGCGGCACTTGCCTCCCTACGCCCTAAGGCTCCCCAGCTCCCTCTCTGGTGATGCTTCCTCCCCATCCAGCTGCAAGCAGCTTCTTGACCACGCCTGGTGGGTGTTTCCTTCTCTTTACATCTACCGCAGGGTGACTCTGTCCACTTAGGTTGCTGTGCTCATCCCTGCTGCATTCGGATCTCCATGTCTGGGGTTCAGTTCTTTCTGTGCATCCTTGTGCCTCCCTCTCTTTGCTTCAGTATCAGGCTGCCTTCCTGATGCCTTCCTCCTGCTCGCGGTTCCACTGTTGCGTTCCTCACCGATCCCCTTGGTCGCTTCAGCTTGATTCCTACTGCTGCCTTTCTCCCTCGAGCATCACTGCTCCTTGCAGCCACATCAGTCCATCCGGTTCATTGCATGCCATGGACCTTCTCGCTGCTTGCCTTTTCATATTCTGACTTTGGGATACCACAGTCTTTTGACCTACGGGCCTCCTCCAACATTGTTTCACTCAGCAGCACTGTTGGCAATATTTTCTGGACCTTCCATGTCTTCTGGTATCTTGCTTACTTTGGGGTCTGTAGTCCATGTTTTCTCCTGAAGTTTGTATCCTCTGTGAACTGGGAATTCATCTATTGTGGGGGCTTGTTCTCTGATTCCTGCCATGCATGTCCTATTTCTCGGCAAGCTGATGCCATCACTTTGCATGTTCTTTTTCAATTTGTTGTGCTCTCGAACCCTA
Organism: Neoceratodus forsteri; assembly: GCA_016271365.2. Taxonomy (NCBI): domain Eukaryota; kingdom Metazoa; phylum Chordata; order Ceratodontiformes; family Ceratodontidae; genus Neoceratodus; species Neoceratodus forsteri. Next base: position 1,705,451,131 of record CM057455.1, read on the forward strand.
GTTTCTGTAATTCCTTCACCTTTTACACTGTATTTGGCCTGACGTGCACTGTGTTGGACTTGGTACACTACCGCTGTGTCTTGCTGCATGGGCACAGGGGATCCTGCTTTGTCTGCCAAGTTTGTCTCCATCAGCTCTGGTTTTTGGCTCTGAGCTTTGTCCGGCTGCCTTTGTCTAACTGCAATCGATAATTCTCTTGGGCATATCTCTCCTGACTCCTATGCTATCATGCACAGGTTCTCCTACTGACCAGCTGGTGGCACTGTCTGCCCATGACAGATCGACTTCGGGCAGTTCCTGCCAATTTTTCAGTTTGGTTTTCATACCCTTCCCTGTTCCGGCCTTCTGTGCTTCCCTCCCTCATAGTACCTTGTTCATTCCTATTTACCTTCTTTGTGCCAGCCTTTCCAGCTTCACCCCAATCATGGATTCACTCCATGCCATTCCTCCTCATCATACCTCCTCCGTTTCCTAGCCTTTTCCCTTCTCACCATTGCGCCCTATCCAGCCGCCTCAATATGCCAGACTTCTCTTTGGCATCCTTCCTTGCTCTTGATATTTCTTTTGGGCATACCTATCATTAATCTTATGCCACCTACTCCAACTCACTCTATTGCAGTTCTCATTCCATACCAACTGGGTCCTATGCTATCCAGTCATGCCTGCACCTATCATGAATGCGCCTGATGCTATTCTCATCCCGTACTGGCTGGATCTTATGCTAGCCCACCTGCCACGGCTTTTCTACTAGCTTGCTCTGCTATTCACCTCATTGGGCCATCTATGGCTGACTCTATCTGATTTTCCATCAAACTTGGCCTGCGTGACACCTCATCCAGCTCGCCGTTCTCCTCCTGTATTGGCTCGGTCCCATGCTACCCCATTGACCTCCCTCTGTCCTTTGTCCTTTCATATATTTCTTTCCTATACCAGCTTCCATGGCTTCAATCTTGGCCTCGGAGTCTACCTCCTTTTGTGGACCCTCCTTCCTTTTCCTTCCTTCGTACAAGTTCATTTTCAAGTTCATTCCTATCTCCTCTTCCAGTTCTGTTCTGACCATCTAGGATTCACTCCAGTTGTGGCCCGCTATCGTTATTCTTTTTGGGCACACCTATCATAACTCCTATGCCACCTATCAACTGTGATCATCCTGCTGCATGTATCGAGTTCATAACTCAAGTCATCATTCACTCAGCATTACCTCAAGGTTTATCTATTTACATCGCTTACTCGAACAGTCCTATCATTGAATTCCATACTACCTCATTGACTACAACTTCAGGGTCTAATCGTGCAGAGTCTAATCGTTTACATCGCATAATCAAGCATGCCTCTTCAACCTCAGTGTCTCCTCATGTTCCATATTTCTCTATGCTTCTTAAGGTGTTTTTTTCCGTATCCCATCGTCATCCTCCCTACTTATATCCCTCATCTATGAACCATTCTCTTTACTGACATACGTTCTCAAATCAAACATTGTCAGAATGGAGGGAAGGCGACCTAGGTCTTGGATCCCCAAAGATTTCTTCTTTAAAGGGGGGTTTTCCTCTCCTCCATGCCAATGGTCATATTATTAGTTAGAGTTGGTGCTTTCTTCTTATTAGTTAGTTAGGTTCCACCGTTGGATGGAGGTGGATGGTGGCCCCGGCTTTCCCCTCTCTCCTTCGGAAGTTAGCCCTTCTCTTCACAGAAATTATTCATCATCCTCGCCTCTTCGATGCTTGATATCTTTAGGTATTCTTTTTGGGCTTCTTCCTACCCTACCTTTAGCCAACGCATTCATTTCTGCCACCTGTGGGGGGGGCCCTCCTCTAGGGTTCCTTGCGTCGTACTCCTACAGGGTGGTATATCCCAAGGATAGAGAGGGGGAAAGCCACAAAGAAAACTCATGCTACACAAGCATTATCTAATATTATCTCATTCAGTTATGTAAGCACATCGAATGGGAGGGCTCTAAGCCTGAGGTTCAATGGGCAGAGCAACTACACCACTCCCCCATTGAGCTTAAAAGGTCACTACATCCTGGACTTTGCCGGCATCTTTTCTTATTGCCCACTATCCACCCCTCCTCCTCCAGTGACTCATCTCTCTTCCCTGTGGGCTTCTTCCTACCCTACCTTTAGCTGATGCATTCATTCCCAGCACCTGTAGGGGGGAACCCTCCTCTAGGGTTACTTGCATCGTACTCCTACAGGGTGGTATATCCCATGGATAGAGAGGCGGACAGCCACAAAGAAAACTCAAGTTACACAAGCATTATCTAATATTATCTCATTCAGTTGCATAAGCACATCGAAACATATTTTTCCAACCCCTCTCTGAATACCAGATTACCCTTAAATGGGAGCTTGTTCAACATTGTTTTGGATTCTGAGTCTGCATTCCATATCTTGAGCCATATAAATCTCCTTGTTCTACTGGAGACTGCAGTGAGTCTTGCCAACATCTTCAGTGGGTCTATGGATGCATCAACTGCATATTTTGCTGCTTGGATGATGTATTCTTCCAGGTCTGCCTGTTTTGACTTTGGATCCAGGGAGGCCACCAGTCCTTCTAGCCACATCACTAGAGCTCTTGATGTGTATGCAGCCACAGAAGTCGCTCTGCCTGCCAGACCTGCCATTTCAAAGCTCTTCTTCATAAACTCCTCCATTTTCTTCACTGTCGGTTCCCTGAGTTGGGTGGTGGTTTCAGATGATAGTACTGTTTTCTTGCATACAGCCATCACATGGTGGTCTACTACTGGTGGGGTGCACCACACCTTATTTATATCCCTAGAATCGGTAAAACCTGTGGAATGTGTGTCACTTGCTATTCTGGCTGGGTCAGAAGCCCAATCACAGACCACTTCCATTAATGACTCACAATAGGGAAATACTCATCTTCCTTATGCTTAGCCTGAATGTGTGGGTTTAGTTTTGACTACTGTTGAGGTTCTTAAACTTTGAACCCCATTGTCTCTTTTATGGCACTCACCAGTTCTGGAAGTGTTTCAATGGCCATGAGTTTCTTTGTTAGCATGAGTTATTTCTCATCTTTGGGCTGAGCCTTCTTGTCTGCTGATTCTTCATTTGGTGAGCCATCTGAAACTAAGTTATCGGGTTTGTCTTTCTTGTTCTCTCCGTCATTTGGCTTGTTTGTGCTCTTGTCTAGGACTTTGTTTCTTATTTATTTTTATTTTTTATTTAGTTGTGTTTAACCAGGATTAGCACACTAAGCTGAAAGCTTTTTCACAGGTGCGACTTGGGAGCACAGGGAAGTTAAGTGACTTGCTCAGGGTCTCATAGTATGTAAGTGGAAGCTGTGGGATTCAAACCCAGGTCTGGTCTGCTGGATGTCATCAGATTTGCAGCTCAGAGCCTTAAACCACTGCGCTATACTGCCTTATGTCTTTGTTATTTGGGGAAGTGTTATCAGGGTCTGCTGGAGTTCTCTTGTTGGATTTAGCCATTTCCTCTGTGCACTCTAGAATCTGGAGCATTACCACCTGTTGCTTTTTAAAGAACGCTTCAGCTGTCAAGGGTAACTCATCTGTTGGAGAGTCCTGTAATTCTGCCTCCTGATCCATTTCTATGTCTGCTTTGCTGATAATGCTGGACTCATCTTATTGTTTCGAGCAGATGGGACAGTGTGGTCCTGATTGTGTGCTGAGTAGGGTAATCTGGGAGGACTTGCATGTCTTTGTTTATGCCATGTCCATATCCATGGGCAATAAGGAGAGAAAGAAGAAAGGAATGGAGAGCTGTGCTTGGCAGTCCCTATGTCTTTGCAGTTAACTTGAGACTATCTCTATAGTGCCAGGCCCCTATACAGCAGCAAGGCTGTGTGGGCAGCCTATGGCAGCACATAACAATAATAGTGAATATGGGATTAACTAAAACTTTTTTTTTATTATTAGCACTCTGTTGTATTAAGTATACATATATTGCCTCCTTGCAAGATTTCTGTAGTGATTATGGGCCTGGGGTGTACTGAAATTGAAATTGGTACGATTGTGAATGGTCTCTTTAAGTTTGTACATTCAATGCATTGCCCCTTTATGCCCTGGATACCCAGTGCCTCCTTGCATCACTTCCACAGTGATTATGGTTCTGTGGTACATTTAGATTAAAATCAGACTGATTGTACATTGCCCCTTTAAATTTTATGTGTCCAGGCATTGCCCCTTTAAGAATCAGCCATCTAGTGCCATGACCAATATGGTGCTCAGACTACAGGTATGAGGTGTGCATGTGCTTGCAGGGATTGTTGCCATGCTCAAGATGGTGGCTTGTGGTGTCCTAAAATGTCGGCTGTGATGTCAGCGTTCCACTGCACATGCGCTGAGACATCAGTAATGTGGCCGACAGCAATGGGAGGATGCGCCTTGAATCTTTGTTATGGCAGCATGAAAACTAAACAAAGGGTGCTATCTGCAAAATGAAGAAGGGCAGGGTGTGACCACAGGGGGTCCATGGGCCTGTAAAATGGATATACTGTCCAGGATTCAAGATGCTGCATGGAATATCACTGTGCTCAAGTCAGTAGGGTTTTGGTTAGACACTGGGGCTAAAGCAAGAACTTGAGGCAGTAGAGCTTGTGGCACCAGCATTTTGGAGAAGCCCACTCGTAAGGGGGCTCAACCCATGCCAGGGATCTTGGGACCACTCGCAAGGGGTCCTGAGACCTGAAGACTGACCTGATTAGTGTAATGGACTGGGATCTTCTTGGTATGATAATATTAAATGATCCTGGTCCTCTTTGCATTCTATGTGCTCTCGGGGAGGGGAGAGAGCACTATAAGGTGCCATTTTTTAAAGTTTCCAAGTTACTGCTGTTAACGCTAAGAAACAAATCTGGGTCTAAACTAACACCAACAAGAATGAAATCTAGGTCTGAGCTAAACATACATTATAGACAATTGTATATCTTAGTATAAGCCCTCTGAATCTCCTATGCAGTGAAGCTGAATGCAGATCTATATTCCCAACTAATCATTCTCTACTTTCTAGTTGTGGGCCACTATAGTTTATGCATAGCTGTGTAGTAAACAGTATTGTATCTCAGTAAAATGATCATAATCATGGTTATATGTAAGGTAATCAGTTCTACACTGTGCTCTAACAGCAACACCTTTTTTTAATATGAGCTAGTGCAGAACATATATTGTCTAAATTGCATTACAGAGCCACTACTCTTGTGCAGTAACAGTCTGTGGTTTAATAATTACTTGACAAGGTAAGAGTACAATAGTAGATTTTAATGTTTTCTTACCTTATATGTTGGTAACTGCGGGAGCTAGGCAAGGAGCTTGCAGCCTCTGTGATGCACGTTAAGGAACTGGAGTCCTGTGTTCAGCAGGTGGGTCTAGGCAGATCGGATTTTGAACATCTGGTCACAAGTGCATCACTAGCCTGTGAGACGGATGTAACCCAGATGGTAATGGATGGGGGGTGCTGTAAGGTGATGCAATATGCAATAGCAATTATCATAGAAACCCAATTTCCCCTACCCATTTTACCAGCATACCAATAGTCAGAAGAGGCCCACTCCTATTTGTCCTGCCTATTGGGATCTTACTTCACATTAGGAGACCTGCAGTAGGTATGACAGTGGCTGCCAAGCTTTTGTGGACTTAAGTTGTATTTCCAGGCCAGAAGTGGAATGTATCAGAGTGAGTTTGCTTTATTGTTAATATGATATCTATCTATCTATCTATCTATCTATCTATCTATCTATCTATCTATCTATTCACCTATATAGAAAACAAAGGATAAAAAGTGGCACACAGCAGTGATATATTCTCCCACCCCAGAACTAAAGTGAAAATATCAGTGATTTTCCCACTCTGGGTTCAATATCCTCACTCTAGGTCCATCGTGGCAGTGGAGGTGCATAGTGCTATTTCTTCACCTTCATTCAGTGATGTTGTGTTGTAATAACATTACTGTTGAAGGTGACCATTTAAAAATCAAGATGCAGGATTTTTTCTTGCCATTGTATAATTAAAGGCATAGAATAAATCGGATATGTACTGGCCCAAATGAAAATATCACCGACAGAACAACGGATGCTCAGTAACTGGCGTGCCAGTATAACAAAATGCGTGCAGAAAAAACAAAAGAATGGCACCATCCACCAAATTAATAAATGCGAGGGATTTATTACTTACAGCTTAGCTGTAAAAATCAACATGCCACACAGGATACAAAACACATAACTTACAGATGGCCATCCCATAAATTACGGTTTTGTATCCCGCGTGGTACATTGGATTTGTACATCTAAGTTATAAGTAATAAATCCTTGCATTTATTAATCTGGTGGAAACTGCCATTCTTTTGCTGTTTCTCCAAATGAAAATATCACAGATATTTTCCCTCATGCAGTTTGGCCTTTTGACATCATTCATACTGTCATTCAGTCAAACTGCACTCCAGAAAATATCACTGATATTTTATATAACTTACTCTACAGCTTCTAAGCAAAAATTGAACCAATGAGCTCCCATCTCACACCAAGCAAGATCCAACCTCGTTTTGTAAAATCTCACAGCTGTGATGCTCTCTGGCAAGTCCAAATAAACTGCCCCAGCCTGTTTAAAGGGGTATCCAACTTTTCCAAAACAGTGGCTGCAGCTTGTTCATATGCTAATTCCCATATTCTGTTATTGGAACTATGGCTCAGAGGGATGGACAGTGCATCCTGAGGATCGCTAGGGCAGCAGGTCATGGGAAGGAGCTGGATGTCATTGTCCACCTTGGGACTAATGACCTGGCAAGAGATGCAGCAGATGTAGGGCAGGGTAAGTTTAGAGAACTGGGGAGTAGCATTAAGCAGGTAGCACACACACAGTGGCATTCACCAAGGCACTACCTGTGTATGACCAAGGGAGGATAGGGTGCTCCACACCAGGAACTTCAACAGTTGGCCAAAGGCATGGTGCAGGGAGGAAAGTTTTGTCTTCTTTGGGGACTGAGGGCCAGCCTGGAGGGATATGGGCCTCTACAGCAGTGATGGCCTGGATCCTTTTGGGAAGGGAACCACAGTCCTCAATAGGAGATTTAAATATTGATTGAATGAGCATTTAAACTAGCTGGGGGACTGTATTACCAAGGAGGCATAAACTGTGCCCCTGCAGGTTAAAGCAACAAAGAGGGTGGTCCTGAGCAGCACGGACAGAAAGGAGAGAGAAAGTGGGGGGGGTAGGCACAGAGAGTGAAAGATCTGGAGAGCTATATGCAGCAGCAAAAGGTGTCTTGAAAATAAAATTTTGGACTGGGAGGCCATCATAGTGGAGGCAGGCCTGGATCTGGTGGCCATAACTGAGCCATGATGCACTGAAAACCATGACTGGGACATTGCCATATGAGGCTACCCTCAGTTTAGAAGAGAAAGGGAGGGGAGGGGGAGGAGGGGTTATTCTGCATGTGATGGAGGGCATCAGAGTTATAGAAGTGCAAGGAAACCAAGAGGTTAAGGAATGGCTGAAGGTGCTATGGGTTACCTTGGAGACTGGAGCTGGGGCCACTATTTGTACTGGGGTAATCAGACCTCCAGCCTAAGGAAGGAGTTGGATAAAACAAGGACTAGGGGAAACCATCAGCAGGATGGCAAAAGGGAGGTGCTGCTAGTTGGAGACTTTAATCGGCTGATGTGATTGGATCCTTCCAACAGCAGCTTCAGATAGCAGCAGGGTCATTCTTGACTCCCTACAGGGTTTTTCTCAGGCAGCTGAACCACAAAGGTATATTGTGATGATAGCAACCACATATGTGCGAATGTCATAACAACGACCCATATGATGGTGCTATCATCATGGGCAACTGTAGAGGGACAGTGAACGTTGCGACCGAGAGGTTAGGTGGGCCACAGGAAGAGAGGGAGGGTGGGTGACAGGACGTGGAGGGATGTAGAACAAGGATGTGACCCTGTGGTGATCCTGCTTCCTCCGAGTCAACCATATGGTGTGGTGGGCAGGATGGTTGGCTCCAGTGGAGCAAGTCCTGGGTTCAGGACTGGGGGCGGGTGTTCCTTTTGCACTTCCCACAGCTGCAGGACTTAGATTTTTTTTGAAACAGGATGTGCTCCCCCTCCCCAACATGACCCCTGGAGTTCAGAATCATTATTTAGGGGGTGCATGGGATGCAGGGGGGCAGAGCCCCCCTACCGCATGCACACTTCCCAGTAGCCTTTTTCTGCATGGATAATGCAGGTCATGATAATAACTATCACCTTTGTGCAGTTGCTATTATCACATAGAACCTCAGCAAACCCACTAGGGACAGGGCAATACTGGATCGAGTGCTTACTAACAGCGACAGTGTTGCAGATGTCACAGTGGGCTGTCCCATGGGGACCTGTGATCACCTTCCAGTGAGGTTCAACATTAAGATGGGTGCAGAGGCAAACCACACAAAGATGAGAGTCCTGGACTTCATGAGGGAAAATTTTAGAGAAATGGGAGACTACCTCAGAAGCAACCTAGCAGGGGAGGATTGCTGAGAAGTGGTAGAGAAACAGATTAGAAAATTAAGTGAAGGCATAGTGAAGGCAACCAGAACTGCTTGAACCAGAACCAGCATGAAGAAAGTGAGCAAAAGCAGAGGAAAAAAAATCTATTATGGTAATTTAGGGAGGTGGCCATGAAGATGAAGGAAAAGTGGTATTCAGGAGGTGCAAAGAAATACAGAAGGATGAGGATAGGAAAGTGTGCCAGATAAAACAAAGTGAAGCAGGTAAGGCAGTGAGGAGAGAAAATGCACCGAGGAAAGGATAGCCAAAGGAGTCACAAAAAGGGATGGGATAAGACTTTCTTTAGGTACATAAGCAAGAGGAGGAAAGCAAGTGAAGATAAGAAGAATGGCAGAGGGAGACGGCATAAAGGGGGACCAGGAAAATGCTGACATCCTGAACTGGTACTGCTGTTTAGTCAGTGGAATGAGAGGGGACAAACCACCAAGGAGCAGCAGGAACACAGAGCGGTGAACACAAGTCCATTTTCAGATGACAGTCCCGAAGGGACTTACAAATCTAAAAATGGATAAGGCCATGGGACTGGATAGGATACACACAAAGGCATGAAGGAAACTCAAGGAGGTGCTTGCTGCACCACCAATGGCCTCATTCAGCAACTCACTGGAAACAGGACTGGTTCCAGAGGACTGGGTGAGAGCAGACATAGTCCTGTTCCATAAGAGTGTCAGCAAGAAGGAGGTTAGCAACTATAGGCCAGTGAGTCTCACATCAGTGATGGGGAAATTAATGGAAACCCCATTAAAGGAAAGGTTAGTGGAGTACGTTTAATCCAGCAGGTTACAAGACTAAAGGCAATGTGGATTCATGGTGGAAGGTCATGCCAGATGAATCTGATTGAGTTCTTTGACTGGGTGATCAGGGAAATAGATCAAGTAAGGTCGGTGGATTTGGCCTACATGGACTTTAGCAAGGCCTTCAACACAGTGCCACATAGGAGACTGGTAACAAAAATGGCCAGTCTAGGGGTGTGATCCAAAGTGGTAAACTGGGTTAAAATCTGGTTAATGGGTAGCTGATAGAGGGTGGTGGTAAACAGCACTCACTCTAATGACAGGAAAGTGACCAAGGGGGGCTGCAGGGCTCTGTACTGGGACCAGTCCTCTTCAGTGTCTTCATAAGTGACATTGTGGAAGGACTAGAACAGAAGGTATATCTTTCTGTAGATGACACCAAAATCTCTAATAGGCAGGATACCCAGGAGAGGGTAGAGAGAATGAGTGGTTACCTTAGAAAACTCAAGGAGTGGTGGAGGGCATGGCAACTGGGATTCAATACTAAAAAGTGCACAACCATGCACCCAGGAGCTGAGTATAAAATTGGAGGCAGGTACTGACATTCACTAAGCAGGAAAAAGACTTTGTTGTACTATCATATCTGATGACCTCAAAGTGGCGAGGTAGTGTGAAAATGCAGTGGGCAGAGCCAGTTGGATGCTGGGGCACATAGAGAGAGGTACCATCAGCAGGAGGAGGGAGGTGGTGTAACCACTGTATCAGTCACTGGTAAGACCCCACCTAGAGTACTTTGTCCAGTTCTGAGGCCGCATCTTAGAAAGTGCATAGACAGGTTGGAGGCAGTCCAGAGGAGGGCAGCTAAAATGGTGCAGGGAATACATCAAAAGCTGTACGAGGAGAGACTGAGGGATCTTAGCATGTACACCTTAGAAAGGGGGGGGGATGTTAGAGACCTACATGTACCTCACATGGATGAACAGGATGCAGGGGAGGAGTCTACTTCAAAGGAGGAAGTGCACCAGAACAAGAAGGCATGCAATGAACCTGGAAGAGGGAGGTTAAGAAGGATGTAAGGAAGTACTACCCAACTGATAGAGTGGTGGAAGTGTGAAACAGTCTGCCAGCAGAGGTGGTGGGAGGGAGCAAAAACAATGGGGGGCTTCAAACATGGATGGGATAGGCATAAGGGAATAGTAGTAAATAGGCAGGGAAGGGGAGGGTTGAATACAGAATAAGCAGGGAAAATCTCAGCAGACTGGGTGGGACAAGCAGTCCTTTATATTGACAATTTCTAACTTTCTATGTTTCATAGTATTTACAATTTGGTATTTAGATTCCCATGAGAGGAACTCTCCGTGTCTATACAGAAATCCGAAGCCTAGCCTCTCCTCTAGAAACAATGTAGCTGATAGGCTATTCTCATGTCATATTATTATTCAGCCACACGCCCAATTATTTATATGATGAGACTAATTGGAGAGGATTACCCTCTAGAGTGATAATGGTTCATGCATCATACTAATGTTTTCATTCTGTCCTAGCCAATATAACCTGCGTGTTACATGTATTTAAGATAAATTATGAACAAGAAACCGTGCAACCTCTCCTGAATCTCTTTAATAGTTTTACCTGAACAAATCAATGCTGTTCCATCATCAGCACATAGGTGCAAGTCCACACCCTGAGGCCAATGATCCAGGTCATTCAGGTAAGGTGTAAACAACAGTGGCCTAGAACTGACCCCTGGAAAAATCCTGCTGTACCCTACCTCCTTCAGATCTCACCTCTCTCACCACAGTCTGCTGTCTGTGACTTGTCAGATACCTAAGCATTAATCCATGACAAAGGAGGGCTCTACTAAGGAATTAATGCCTGGTTGGGGGAGGGGTTGGGGTATGAGGCCACAGACTGAGTGCCTCCAACCACCAACCACCAACCAGGCATTAATTCCCTAGTAGAGCCTGATTTTGGAGTGGATTAATGCACTTGTAACATAGTAACATGGCAAGCATGGGGTAATATATTGTAAAACATTTTATGGAGAAACTCTTGCCTTTTAGGGTAATATATACATATTATACAAAAAACTGGAACCATGTTTGTTAATATGGTGGTGTTTATTTGTCAAAAATATTACAATATACTTTGTTTTAAGCCAACTGAATGAATGTTACAACGGCATATTTTCTGAGGCAAAACATATGTACAATAAACTTTTAATAGACTTGAGAAAGGCTAGTATTGAATCTTTATTAGGCATTCTGGGATACCAGAATGCTATATTTGCATAACTATCTGGTTTGCCTAATAGTAGAATGATGAACACTTTGACAGAAATAGCTCTATGGTAGAAACTGTACTATGCTTCTAACACCAGAAAGGTATGTACTAATGAGGAAATAATGCCATTTGAAGATTACGGACAGAAACATAGAATTTGTGGTCAGAAAAGTAACACTAGGCTCACCCAGTCTGTACAGATGGTCCCTCCCACATACACGCCACATGAGGCACACCTCTCAACCTCCTGCATCATAAATCAGGAACAAGGCTTAAAAAAATCAGGAAAAAGGAACCAAAATGAGGGACACATCTTCAAAATTGATGATATCCACTCAGGAAGCTGGTAGAATAAGGGGCTTAGTGGGAAATACATTTTCCAAGGAAGAACAATTCTGTAACTTTAATGTCTGACATTATTTTGTGTTTACAACCCCCACTGTTTGGTCATGGAAACACAATTTTTAGGAGGAACAGAGTAACATTTAAGGCAAAATCAGGGACATCCCTGAAAATCAGGGACAGTTGAGAAGTATGACACAAGGTAAAACAAAAAGTAAGTACAGCTTCCAAAACATTGCTTCTGTACACAAAACAAGCAGAATGCCTTTAACTTGTATGTCTTGGGGCTAGCTCCACTATTTCAGTGTGTTATACGCAACACAACTTTGCACGGGTTACAAGGGATCTGAACCGTGCATCAGCGGCTTTTTCACTGTGTCTCAGCTTGTGATCGTGCAGATAGGATTTCAGAGAGGCTGATTTGAGTGCTGTACATCACCTTCTGGCTGTACTGTTGGGATCTGTGAGTTATATTTTCAAATATAAGCTGCTAGCACTCATGTTTTCACTTTCTGAGCTCTCAACCACGCTTTGGAGCAATTGAATGAGTATCATGGCCGGGTGGGTGGGTGGGAATGAACCTGTGCTTTAGTTTTATACTTGTCTTTGGTGATTTTATGTGGTAGGAAACAGTAGTGCATTATAAAGTGGGCATTACTAGGGAATTAATGCCTGCTTCATTTTGTACCACGTGTGTTGTTTCACCAATGTCGCTTTCTCCGTTTCATGACAATGTTTCTTGCCATGTTACAAAGTAACTCACAAATCATTTCAGAGCTTCAGCAGACAAGCCCAGTCTATCTAGCTTCTGTACAATAACATTATGGTTTATGGCATCAAAAGCTCTGGAGAGATAAAAAAAAAATACTGCCTCCTTTTACCATGCCCTTTTCCATTACTGCTGTAATTGTGATGTGGTTTTGTCTGAACCCTGACTAGGTGGAACTTGGGATACTGCCTATGTTAAAATATGCACCTTTGACACAAAGGAAAGGAGAGAAATTGGCATATAATTGGAAAGAATATGTTTCTATACATTTTTAAAGACTAGGACCACAAGTACATCTTCACAGCTGGCAGGAAAGTCTCCCATGCTCGAGATAGATTCAATAATATTGCAAGAGGTTTGCATATTGAAGGGCTGTATAGGGTAATAGCTACTACTTGCAGTGTTGGGGAGGAACTAGTTAATTTATCTAGTAACTGTAATCTAATTACTTTTTAGGCAACTAGTAACAGATGGTTTTAAAGAAAAAGTAGTAAGCAACTGTAACAATATAACTTTTCCCTAAAACTAACTAGTTACTGTTATACAAATGTTAAGTTACTATTAAATGTTCTTCTATGGCTGTATTCTCACACGCTTTAACAACACCATTAAAAATGGAACAAATCAAGTGGTTTGATTCATCTGCCATTCCAACATTTTCCCTGAAGAATTTGTTTTCATAAGTAAAATTAGACACAGCAACACGTAAATGACTAGGAGCACCAGGATATGTGCAGTGCTATTAAAAGTCATGACAAAGATGAATCAAGATAGGTATAAGCACCCGCACAACATACTCAGAAAACGTCCCATGGATAAAAAATCGCATTTATTATAGACCAAAATCAAAACGCACACTACACAGACTGACGTTTCACTTGGCCGACTGCCAAGCTTCCTCAGAGTAAAACTAACATTTATACATGCAGAGGACACTAGGGGTATTGATAATGAATATTAATTCCCAAATATCATGAATATTAAGCTTCCTGAATACTTTTCCGAGTAACACATAGTTTTCACTTTTCATATTCGGCAAAGGATAATGGAAATTATATAACTAAAAAACATCCTCCCCCTCCCCAGGTGGTCAGGGCTAGTCTCCTGGCCACCATCCCTCCCAATTCCAAATGTTTCCCACCCACCTACCCCTTCCCTGCAGTAATTGTGAGTGGGGCCAGGTGCGAATGAGTGTAAGGGATGTGCAGGGCAGTATGATCAGTAGTAGTGACATTAGGCAGTCTGACCAATTAGACCAGCCTCGTTTGCACTTTCTCTATTATCAGCTGGGATTTGCAAGCAGAACAAGCTGGAGATCACAGCAGGAAGAGGGGGAGATGACTGACTAGCCTGTATATTTGACAGTAGCCCAGCCCCCAATCAAGAACTGGGCGGGGGGAGCAGGTATATAACTAGCTAATTTCTTTCTTATCAGTAGTGGTAGTTGAGCTAGGAAGGCTCCTGGCAAGGCACTAGGAATTGGCTATCACTTTTCTTTGCTATATGGGACTCAAGGGAAGGGGTAGGTGGGTGGAAAAGTTTGGAATCAGTCTGTGGGAGGAGAAGCATCCTCCCATGCAGAATATCAAATACAAATATTGAATATTTGAACCCCTGAAAAGAATATTCAAGCTCAATATTCGGTATAAGGTATTCACATACCTCCATAGGACACATAATGTAAAATAATATAAAGTAACATACATTACTAGTACAGGTACCAATTACTTTTTATACAAAAGTAATAACTGTTATTTATTACAGATATTTGATAGTAACTAGTACCTGTAACTTGTTAAATTTTATAAGTAAGTAACTTACCCAACACTACTTACCTGGGACCTCATCGTAGCCCATTACCTTCCAATATTTGATGCTAGTAAGGCCTCAGCTGTCTTACGAACATACGAACATACGAAATTTGGCAGCAGATAAAGGCCTAGAGGTCTATCAAGTCTGCTCGAATGTGCAGCTAGCATCCCTTATTCTGCAGCTGCTCCTCCCTTCCACCCTTCCACCCTTCCCCTTCATTAACCCTCCCCCTTGTCCTGTCCCATCCTCATTTGAAGCAGTCCACTGTTCTACTGCATACCACTTCAGCAGGTAACGCATTCCACCCAGCCACCACTCTCTCTGTAAAAAAGTATCTCCTCATCTCCTCCTAAACCTTCCTCGCTCCAGTCTCATATCATGGCCTCCCCGGCCCTCCCTCCTTTACTTTGAACAGCCCTCTGTACCCATCTTGTTTATTCCTCATGTATTTAAAGGTTTCAATCATGTCACCCCTGTCTCTCCTCTCCTCACAGTGAGTACATGTTCAACTTCTTCAACCTCCTCTCGTATGATAAGTCCCCAGCCCCTTGATCATCTTTGTCTTAATACTTTGAAAAGTTAAAACCAGCATACCTTTTGAATTACCCATAAACTGTGCATAGTCCTCAGAAGTGGGCTCTTACACTTTCTAAAAAAGGTACTTGCATCAAACAATTTACTAAATTAATTAACCATTTTTCCTGAGGGCTCCTCAAATTTCTCATCTATCAAGATGAAGTGAGGCGTTACTTCCTTCCTTCCAAGGTCTTCAATGTTTTCCAAAAGCCCTGTGAATTCCAACAATTGCCATCCCCCAACTCCTGTTTGAAATAACTTTCTTTAACATTACTCAATGCCTTAACATAATTGTTTAGCAGTGCCTTACATTTAATCCAGAGCTGATCCAAATTTGAAATTCTAGCAGATTTCCAAGCTCTATCTCTTTCTTTGTATAGTTTAAATAACTGTGAGGAGTACCAAGGCATATTGTTCCACTTGAATTTCTTTGTCTTAGTTGGCACATGCCTGTTGCATTTATCATGAAACACTGCCTGTACTTCATTGTATCTGTAATTCATTCCGGGTTACCCTTGAAAAAGGGACCATTACTGGACTCAGTGGGCCTGCCCGGTTACCAAAATTAAATGAATAAATAACTAAATAAATATTTCACAGGTTAGAAGCTTCAGCATTTAAATGTAATTATGATTTCCAGATGTGGCTTCTAGTCATGAACAGCCAGTATTTGAGGATGTCTTTTATTAATTAGCCAGCAGTGAGCAGTCCACTCCAGAGAGAGGCTTTAATTTATAGGCAGCACATTGTTACACAGCAGTTGTTTTGTCTTTGCTGTGAGCTCAGTTGTTGCATGCTACCATGCTGAAATGCAAAGAGGAGGGTCTAGCCAGTCTCCAGAAATGCCATTTCTGCACTGACAGCACTAACAACTTGGAGAAACTCAAGTAAAAATGTTTACAGATAAGTTGATGATCACCGATACTTTACTTTCTTTTTCTTTCTGATTGCATTTGATCCTTGAAGTCACTGTTTGTCGCCGTTAGTTTTTTTTTTTTTTTTTTTTGCAAAATGAACCTACTGTACTAGATACAAATGGGGACACAGAAATGATTATCTGTGAATGTGAAAAGAAGTGTTCCCTCAATTAGAAGCCTCATTAAAAGCTTCAGCTTTTAAACGGGGTCAGCTTTTATTTACTATCTTTTCTCAGTCTGTGGCTTCTATTTGAGTGCAGCTTCTAATTGAGGTTGGCTTCTAAACCGTGAACTATGATGTCTAAAATCAGTTTTCAGAAACTGTCCACTAATTCTGCAAGTGGTATAGAATTCCATTTGTCTCTCCTGATGCTCTCAAGATTTGTCATAAACTGCACATAATTAAAATTTCTAAAGGAAGGGTACGTTATAATAGTGTGAAACGTTCATCTTAATTTTTGCTCTAACACAATAGATTAACTGATGGCCCAAAATAGATTCTTTCAGGACTCCAACCAGACCAAATGTATTTATTTACTTAGTTATTTCAAATGCTTCACCGGGAAAGACATACTGAACTGCTAACAGCTTGTTCCCAGATGCATCCTGGGGATGTGGAAAATCATATGCAACAAATACAGTATGTCACGGAACATAATCAAAAATTGAAGACAAATCAGTATAACAGATATATGTAAAAATGAGATCATTTAGGTGATGGAACTACTCTTACAGAACAGTAAACATGTAATGAAGGAAACGGATTGCAGGGGCAAAACTAGTGTGGGTGGGGAGGAAGAGAATCATGGACAGTTGCAAGAAGGAGAAGAATAGTCATGGAGGAGAGGCATTAAGAAGAAAGCAGAAGAGGCAGAGTGAATTGGAAAGGGAGGATCAAAATTTAGGAAAGTGGTATGAGAAAACAGATTGACCAACAGTACATTTTCTAGAAGGAATAGTGAAGGAATGGGAAGAATTATTTCCTAGAGGGTAGTAGGAAGCTGAGGGAGAGAATAAGAGGGAGGTAAGGCAGGCGGGAAGGAAACCAAACCAGAATTTAAATATAAAGGAGGCACAATGGGAAAGGCACCTAGCAGCAAGAGAGAGAAGTGAAAGGGCAGAGTACAGTGTGCAACGGGAACAATCTAAAGCAAAATGACAAAAAGAGTGGAAGAAGGGTGCAGTCTGGCAAGGAGGATTTGGGAGCTCCACTATAGACTATGTCACCATAATCAAAAATAGGGAGCATCATCTTTAAAGCAATCTCTCGGTGGACAGGGAGTGGTATACTCGCTTTGTTCCTATGTAATGCACCATGCTTGTGGTGGAGCTTTTGGCGTATGCATCAATATGAACAAAAAAATCAAGATGATGGTCAAGCCAGACCAGAGGTACTTAAAAGAGGATTCATCCTCAATAATAGCACCAGCAAGAGTGTCAAATGAAGGGAGAGAGGTGAGTCTGGAAAGCCTGTGATGGGTACTAAAGTCATTTTTTTTTTGCCATTCACATTTTATTCAATTTTTGCAGAGACAGAATATGAATATAATACATTAAACATCCAGATACTTATGTGTCAATAATCATACATAAAATTGCCAATAGTATGACGCCTCTGCAAAGGCGGTACTAAAAGTCATTTTGTATTGAGGGATAGTTGGTTAGACTGGAACCAGTGCTGAATATTGTAGAAATCCAGCTGAAGGTGTGAGGTAAAATCATGGGAAGAGGAGCCAGATGCAAAAATAACTGTATCATCAGCATACATAGAAACATAGAAACAGAGACTTTGATGGCAGATAAGGACTGCTTGGCCTATCTAGTCTGAATGGACGAGAGGGACAGACAGATGGAAAGTCATTCAAGAATATTGAAATAAGAATAGGACCCAGGACAAACCCTTGAGGTACACCTGAGCAGATAGGGAATGCTGATGAAATGGAGATAGCTATACAGACAGCTGAGACCTACCCTCAAAGTAAGAACAAAAACAGCTGATTGCAGAGTCAAAAAGACCCACTGCTTTAAATCTGTCCAGAAGGAATTGATGTGCCACTGTGTCAAAAGGTTTAGCAAGATCATCATCAAAAAAAAATTGATCAGGTTTATTTGCAAAAATATGATTAGGAATAGACAACTATGTGCCTGGTCTAAAATTTTGTCTAGCAGGTTCCTTCATAAGTTGTGATAAGCCCAAACTGCTTGCTACTTCTTCAATAAATGTAAACCTACTCCTTTTCATCTCCATCCAGTTTACATTAAAATCTGAAGAAAGGCCATCTTTTGGGCACGTGATGAATCTCAATTATACCATCACAGCAGCATGAATTCTCTTTCATTCTGTGACTGTCTTAAAGCTGCAACCCCCTTTTTCATAAATGAATAGTAGTGGAAGCATTGCATAATTAAATAAGTAATAGAGGTTTCTAGTATGCTCAGGATTTTAATGTTAATGTTGATTTTAATTATTTGTATCTCTTAATGTAGTTTTGCATCGCACTCTACGCACAGTTTTTTGTACTTTATCATCAAATTATTCACTGTTATGCATTTGGCACAGTCACTGTTGCACTTATTCAGATGACTGATTTAATTTTCAAATTCAAGTTCTAGTTTATTGTGAAGGGGTGATATCCATTGAGCAAGCTCATTTGCAAGGTTGTTCCTTATGCAAATCATTATAAATGAATACAGATCAACAGTATACAGATCATAACATAGTACAGTCATGTTATACAGTACCAAAACAAGGTAAAGAATGATACAGATCACGGGTAAAATACAAAACATGCAATATACATGGTATGTACAATAAATATAACTACAAAGGAAGCATTCATGAGAGCGCAGCATATGGCAAAGGGTGTTCACATTCCAGTCACGAAAAACATGGACAACTCCGAATAAATACAAGAAGATATAAAACATAGGTCAGCGAAGGGGAGTCCTTGCAACTATACAGGCCTATAGGAAGAGTATTCATATTTAGGACACACAGGACATGGACATCCTGAAAACAATATCAAGGATCGCCTGGGATGGAGAGGGAGAAGACAGAAAAAGTGAAAGGTTAGAGGCAGTGACAAGTCTCATTAATGTATTTCTTTATTAGGATTTTGAAAGCATTCAGTGTCGTCAGGGTTTGGAGTTTTAGCATTCTTTAAAGCTTGTTCCACACTGAGGGGTGTGCATAGCTAACAGCAGCTTTACCATATTGAGTTTGTACTTTAGGTATCTCTAGGGAGATGTAGTCGCACTTCCTTAGGGCATATAAGCTATGCATGCATTGAAGGACAGTGACAATATAATTAGGCAGTTTGTTTAATAGAGCTTTATAGGTCCATATAAAGATGTATAATAGTCTCCTGTTTGCCAGTGATGCCCAATTCACCTTCTTGTACAGAGTGCAATGATGAGTTCTGGTTGGGGCATTGATAATAAAGCGGATGACACGATGATATAGAACATCAAATTTGTGCAGATAGAGAGAAGAGCAATTGTTATATACAGTAGGATGTCCATGTAATCGAGTAGTGGCAAAAATGTAGTTTGTACTAATGTCATTCTAGAGCCCTTCGAGAAAAGTTGTTTGTTCCTGAAGAAGAAACCAATTCACATTCTCAGTTTTTTTTAATAAGGCTTCAATATGTGGGACAAAAGAGAGACATGAGTTGAGCAAGAAGTCCAGGTATTTGAACTGATCTACTACTTCAAGTATGTCACCTAAAAGGGTGATGATGCGTGGCTGATGGCAGGAGCTGGAAAGAGCATTAGATGAGCTGGATGGATATAAAAACATAACTTTTGTTTTCTTTGCATTGAGTAGGAGTTTAGACTGAATCAAGTCTGTTTAACAACCTGCCCCTTTAAGAAGGAGCATATTTATGTCATCATCACTGAGGTGCTATGCCTCTGAAAAAGCATTTAAATCAATCAATCAATCAATCAAATCTTTTTTTATCCAGGTGAACATTGTTGAGCAAGCTCATTTTCAACATCGACCTGGCTAAGTCCAGATTATATTACGAACAAGCAGCAATACTTATAGTGGGAACAAAACATAGTAGATGTGCAATCGGGATACACAAACATACATAGCATAACAATTGATTCTAGAACATCAACAAGACCAGTGAGCAGTAAGAGCAAGCAATTCCACAGAGATACAGAGAGGAATATTGCTGCAGTAATTTTCATAAGAAAAAGGGACAGGAGACCCAGGTATCGCTATCATGGCAGACAGACAGACAGAAATAAGTGATAACAGCTTTTTTTCTTGACTGGTTCATAAATGAGTAAAACAGTTGTAACCATGTCTGCAGGAAGCAGGCAGCCTGACAGGCAGTAACACGGCATTTCCAGGGAGTGCTTACATTGGGGTTGTGGGTGGCTGTACCATGGCGTGCTGGAGGAAGGTGTGAGCAAGGTACTGATGCACAGGTGGAACAGCACCTACCGCATATGTTATCCAAGACTAGGTGCTAGTGCTAGCTGTCCAGGTACAATGGACCATCGGGCCACGGGAAGGTCACGAGGCAGGGAGGGTATGAATACGCTAGGGCACCTGGGGCCAGTCTTGATCAACGATTCAAAAGGAAGCTTAATCACTCACACTCCTGATTATAACACTTTAGCCATATGGAAGGATTGCATTGGTCAGGGAATGAAGCGGTTACAGCTATTTTAGCAAATTATGGCAGACCACTTGATTTTTGCCAGCATTGGAAGGATCGCTGAAGAGAACTGCAGGAGCCAATTGGGAGCAGGGGCCGTAAGGCATGCTTTGAAATGAAATACATTCTAATGGGACCATGGTGCTTTGAATCTGGACACATTTTTAATTGAAATGCATCAGGCAAGTTTGAAATCCAGTGGAGCTGTTTTTATTCTGTATATTGCTCCACTTAATAAAGGACCAAGCACGGATGTCTATGAGTCTGTGAATCTCTTCCAGGCGGTGAGTGCTCCATTTTTGCTTACTCGGCACTGAAGCTTTGTACTGCAGTACCCAGTTCCCTGTGCAATATCTTTTTGCTAACCAGATTTGAACCAGTGATACTGTAAAGGCTGTCTTGTGGAGTAAAACTTGCTTCAGACCAAGAAGTAGCAGAACAGAAGCTCACATTATGAGCTTAATGGAAACACCAGATTTAAGTGCTCTACAACAATGTCAACATGTTGCTTCTGGGAAGCAATGCTGCAAATCCACTGTTGTCAGAAATTATTGAAAACCCAGTCCTGGAAAACACTAAAAGTTCCAACTCGGTGCTGCAAGCATTCAGAGAACTGGAAAAGGTTGCATTGAAAACCAGAAGACTCTACTGGAACGCAGTGAGCCTGGATGCCTACCTGCAGGTATTCCGAGTGCCACACAGTCTCAGGTTAATCAAAGTCCCTGCACAACACCAGGAAGGGGAAGATGTTTTAGCTAAATGGAGAGAGATTTTACATGATGGTTCCATCAAATTAATTAATCTTATAATGAATGAAAGTAAAAAAGTTGCAGAGCAACTCAAAGAAATAAAAGTAAAAGAAACCTACTTACATTTACTCGGATCCCAATTTTGACGGACTAAATCAAATTCTGAAAGATAGCATCACAAAATTAGATAAAGAATTAAAAGCTTTGAAATGAAATACATTCTAACAGGACCATGGTAATTATGAATCTGGACAAGTTTTTAATTGGAAGCCTAAGCAATCATGCAATCATTCGGGTATATGAAAAATCAACAGAAAGTTACCTTCGACTTTGGCATGGACATAAGTGATACAGACCCAGAGAGTTCAGAAAACATGTATTTTTAGGAGAAGAAGATGATTGAAATGACATGCCACAGCCTAGGTGCAGTGAAAGACAAACCCACTACCAAGGGTTCAACAGGGGCAGACATACTGAAGATGAGGATGAGGAGGAGCGGCAGGTGTAAGAGGAGGAGGAACCAAACAAGCCAGTCAGAGACATCCCCCTACACCATCCAGAGGAATCGAAAGTATTAAATATCTCTGACTACCAACTCACTGATATAGGGTGCTTTGCATGAAGGGACACAAAATGCACGCCTCATGGTAATAAACTCCACATCCATGCAATGCCCTGTGTACATACAGACCAGCGCAAGCCATGACATATGCAGTTGTCGAGTGGATGGCCAGATTCCCATGACACCTTGTTTCATTTCTCAGAGGAGATGTACACCCTGAACTGGGAGTGGGGACCTGTGGCAGGCATGGAGCGTTCAGCCAGGTGGGTGCTGTGTGAGCTGCATGCGCTGTTCATTGCCATGGCACATGTTGTACGTGTGGCTAACTCCACACCTCCCTGTCTTCCTTGCAGGATCCCAGGGCTGGCGGAGAGGATGGAGTTTGTCTGCAGGTGCAGCTGGAAAGTGCACTCTGCTTTGTGTGTGCCCTGGGCAGCGGCACCATCGACACTGGTGACGGTACCTGCAGTCATGATCCTGAAGGGTGGGGGCTATGCTGTACTATGAAGACATGGACTACAGGTTCTGGGAGGTGTACATCTCATCTCCAGTAGGTAGTGACCCGGCGCTGTGGCAGGGACTGGGGTGCATCACCGGGACTGACATTTTCCACCATGTTTTTACAGCGCTACAGGGGACCTGTGCAGAGGTTGATGCTGCACAACATAGGAAGACCACCCTGTCCAGGGTGTGTGGCACTGTGGCTGCCATGTTGGAGGGCCATGCGGTGGACGCCCATGGCCTAGGGGGTGCTGAGCATTGGGACTGTTGCACCTGTTGAGGGACATGGTGTTGTACCTGTACTGTTTCACTGCAATAAAATATTTTACCTGCCACCTGTATGTTCATTGACTTGGGGGTCTGATGATTGCTGCCATGGTCTATCCTGGCTGGTGCACTGGTAGGTGCAGGCACATGCTGCATGGCATCTGTGCATTCTGTGTGGCATGCCCACATGTGGCAAATGGGTCCAGTGCCTCCTTGCTCCATCTCAGTGCCACACCTTCTCACGCGTGCCATGCATGCTGCCTCATGCAGCATGCACATGGTATTTGTGCCATATGGCATGCCCTGTGTACAGCAATGTGCCATACAGCATGGCCTGTGCATGGTGATGTGCCATACAGCATAGCCTGTGTATGGTGACATGCCCACGGAATGCCCTGTGTCCGCATGTCGTGTGGCATGAATGCACACCATGCTGGGTGGCTCCACTCTGTGCAAAGCTCGGAATGGGGTCCTTCTCCTGACCCATAGTGAGAATGTCTTCACTCCAGGTGGACCTTCAGTCATCCCTCATTCCAGCGACACCTCTGGATGTAGAATTTACAACTTCAAGCTGCAAGGGTGGGGCTCTTGTCAGCAGAGCCCTTTAGCTGCCAAGCAAAGTTTGGGGGCACCTCTCTGCTATTCTCCTCTGACTGCCTCGTTCATCTGGTCTGTTTCAGAGGCTCTGAGGTGGCATGGCTGATCCAGTGGCATGGCACTGGGGTGCCTCCACCTCGGTATGACACACCAAGGTGTGGCGGGGCAGGGCTGGGCTACCTGGCATCTGTGGCTCAGTTCTGCTTCCATGTGCCTGTGCATGTATCCTTATGGCAGCCTCTGCCCTTGTGTATCTGTGTACCCTGGCCCCGCGCTGCGTCGCATCCATGCTGGTGCATGCACGCCAGACATGCTGTGCACCTGCCGCATGTGGCCACACCCCCTCGCGAGTGCTGCACTGCACTTTCCCCATGCATGGGTGTGCAAGGGTCCTCTGCATGGCCTTCATGCATGCCACACTATGTAGTCCTGTTAGGCCATGTGTCATAGTGCGTGCTATGCACCCTTGTGTGTGGTGCACTGTGTTTGTGGATGGCACCCATAGAAAGGAAAGTGTCAGACAAAAGTTTGCATTTGCACTGACTTCTTTAATAACTTGCTTTCAAACAATAGTGAACTTCTATAAGTTGTGTAGAAATCTCAGCCTAAAGTCATTTTTCAATAAAAAGAAATGGGGTTCCAGGGAGTCCAGGTACTACAAGAAGAAACCCCACCCACCTCTGCCACAGAAGCTTCTAGAAGTAAAACGTGGAAACTACATCCTTCCATAAGGGGTACATTTTCAACCGACACCCAGTCACTATCCAGACATTTAAAAGTCTATGCAAGCAAGACCTCCAGAAATTATCTGACAACCTCCAATTGTCAGATACAATAACCTAAGTAAAGAAGAAAGGTTAACTTTGGAAGGATTGTAACAGAATAAGGAAAAATAGCACTGGGAATCAAGAAGGGGGACAAAATCTTTTTTAGATACATCAGCGAAAGAAAGAAGAGCAAAAAGGGGATAGTCAGAATGTCAACAAGCAATAGTCAGATAGTGGAAAAAGACGAAGACAAAGATGAAGCACTCAATGCATTCTTTTGCTCAGTCTTCACAAATGATCAGAATGGTAACGGTCCAGCACTAAACAGAACAGAGCACCCTGCACAGTAGGCAGACACACGCCCTTCACAAGGGAAAGGGTGCTGAAAGAACTAGAAAAATTGAGGACAGACAAAGCCATGGGACTGGGCAGCATTGACCCAAGAATACTGAGAGAGCTTTGAGAAGAAATAGCTGCACAATAAGAGCTATACAATGAATCTCTGAAAAGCCGCAAGATATCACTTGACTGGAAGAGGACTACTAT
Source organism: Neoceratodus forsteri (assembly GCA_016271365.2). Taxonomy (NCBI): domain Eukaryota; kingdom Metazoa; phylum Chordata; order Ceratodontiformes; family Ceratodontidae; genus Neoceratodus; species Neoceratodus forsteri. Next base: position 1,705,475,740 of record CM057455.1, read on the forward strand.
GGTACCCTTGCATAAAAGTGGCAGCAGGAGGAGGCAGGAACTTACCACACGGTCAGCTTAATCTCAATGGTGGGTAAAATCATGCAGACACTCCTCAAAGAAAGGATATTAGACTTCCTAAAAGAGACAGGAAAACTCGATCCCAAACATCACAGATTTACACTGAGTGGATTATGTCAGGCTAACCTGATCTAATTCTTGATTGGTGACCAAAGCAGTGGACCAGGGGCCAGTGGACATGGTGTACCTGGACTTCAGCAAGGCCTTTGATACAATCCTACACAGGAGGCTGATCAATAAACTTGAACACACAGGTGTCAGTCATAGCTAGTAAGCTGGGTGGCGCACTGGCTGCAGGATGGAAGCTCAGAAAGTTACAGGATATGGTGCCATGTCCATAGGGATTTTGTGACCAGCACAGTCCCTCAGGGATCAGTGCTGGGTCCAGTCCTCTTCAACATATTCATCAGTGACATTGCTGATGGTCTTGAGGGTAAAGTCTGCCTGTTCGCAGATGATACAAAGCTATGTAATAGGGTGGACAATCAGCAGCGAGCCTCCAGTATGAAGGAGGATCTCAAGAAACATGAACAGTGGTCCAATGACTGGCAATTGCAAGGCTATGCCTGTAGTTCAATGGATGGAACAACAACCATGCCTCCAATCAGGTCTTAAAAGACCGTCCTTCCTGGCTAGTCCAGGATAATTTTTTTCATTGCAGCCGGAGGCTCCGTCGGCTGCCCCTTCTCTGTTTTTCTTTGTTCCATCACTGTTTCCTTGTTTCCCCTCTGGCTGCCCCTGCTCTCCCTCTGTTACCACTGCTTGTGGCAATTTTCTCATTTCCCCTCCTCACCCCTCCCATCTCTCTGCTTCTGCTCCCCCCTTCTGTTTGGTTGTCCTGCTGTGGCTGCCTGGTCCTGTCTCTCCTTCCGTTTGTTTATCCTTCCCCCCTCCAAAATTGCCACCATTTGCTGCAGCTCTGTGGGAACTTTGGGTTCACCCGCTCCCTTTCCCATACCCTTGCTCCTTACCTGCAGCAGTTTTGGGTATGTTGTTCCTCACTGCATCAGCGCAGCTCATCCTGTTGGGATCCCGACCGCTACTGGTGCATTGTATCCCGTTCCTCTGTCTGCGCTCCTTGAGTGCCACCTTCTGCCCCATGGGGCTTCCTCTCCATCCACTGTAACTTCAGCAACCTGGATCGGACCATCTGCCTGGATATCTGCCACGTGCTGGCGTCCCCCACTTCCCTGATGGCATTCCATCCCTGCCCTCTGGGAGACCATTTCCTTCTTTCTTTCCATTACATGTTTGCCACCTTGTTGTCAACAAGTCCCACTTCTGGGGTGTGACGTTACCCTCCATGCCCAGCCTCTTCCACCTCTGAATCTTCTACTGTTGCCTCCAGCTCTTGTTTATGGACTCCCAACTATTCTCTGACCAGCAGCGGCTATATTTGGCTCCTCTTGGGCTTCTCCTGATGCTCCATTGGTTTCTGTTCCTGTTCCAGGTATCGCTGCATGTCTAGCTGCTGCAGCAGCGGCTTTCACATTCGGATTGTACAGTTGTCAATCTCCTCTGTTCCATCGTTCTCATATTTTTCTATGTCTACTCTTGCCTCGTGTGTACCTACCTTCTCCTGCTTTCTCACTATTGACGTTAACTCTCTGCTGTGCTCCCAGTTGGCCCACCAGTGCTCCAGGCCAGGCTTTGCTCTCAGCTCTCCTTTTGGGGTTCTTCCCTACTTCTATGTTCTGCACTATGTCTTTCATTCCAGTCTGGTAGCTCACTCCATGGTAGGTCTGCCTGCCCATCCATGATAGGTTTGATATATTCAATTTATTTGAACCTTTCCTCTCTTACTCAGTGTTTTGTCTACCTGTATTTCCTCGCTTATTTGCCTACACGCCTTGTAGGCCCTGCTACAACTGATGTCATTGACTCCCCTTATTCTGTCTTGCTGTTTTAATTTGTGACCTCATGGCTCCTGGCAGAGGAACTACTTCTCCTCCCGTTATTCTAATCTGTGCTGGCTCGCCCCACCTTCCACCACTCTCTCGACCCTCTCATCTTCTCCTTTCTGGTCCCATGCTTTCTTTTGGGGGTGTTTTCCTATCCTGCCATCACCATATCTATTCGTATCTTTCTCTTATCCTAGTCCTATGTCCTGGACCACTCGACTTGTAAATTCCTCTATGTCATGTTGACCTCCATTCCTTCTCGAACCTCATCCCACTATATCCTACCTGCCATCATACCTGACCTTAACTGTACCGGCCTTCAAGGCTTTCACTCCATTATCATATATCATCCATTCATTCTTGACCCTTCTCTCTTCCCATACCAACTTCTCAGCTCATCATAGGCTGCGGGCTTTTGCCAAGCCATCATCTCTCCTCATCATACCTGCTCAGTCCCATTCTGCAGTTCCATGCCAGACTTCATGGTTTCCCTCATCATCATATCTCACATATTCATTCTCAAACCTCCACTTATCCATTCCAATTTCGTAGCTCCTACCTCATTACTCCTGGTACTTCATACCTCACCCATCAGCTGCAGGCTTCACCTAGCCGTTTTCATTTCTACCTTCATGCAGTTTATTCCACTCCTAATTTGGCTTCTCAATGGACCTGGTTGGCATACAGTCCTGTAGTCACTAATCGCAATCAGCCTCCTCAAGACCCACGTCGAGGTCTCCTTTGCTCAGTCCAACCTCTATGTAGGTCTACTAGTTCACATTGATTACTTGAGCATACCCCTCATATGAGTCTTATGCTACCTCGACTTGACCTGCTCTCTACTCGGAGACATGCCTTCCATGTCCTTTGGACCTTGGCTCAGGGTTAGCCTGTAGCCGATGGCCTCACTCTGCACCCATGAAGTCCACATCTAAAGCATGTAAAGCCTCAGAATGGGGTCCTCTCCTTGCCCATAGTGAGAATGGCTTCACCCAGGTGGATCTTCAGTCATCCCTCATTCCAGCGACAACTCTGGATGTAAAATTTACAACTTCAAGCTGTAAGATGTGAGGCTCTTGTCAGCAGAGCCCTTTTAGCTGCCGAGCGAGTCTGGGAGCACCCTCTTGGCTATTCTTCCTCTGACTGCCTCTGGTTCATCTGGTCTGTTTTGTAGGCTCGTGTAGGCCAGCTGAATGCCTCAGCAGTCATTTCTCTCCTCCTTTGCTTTTGGGCATCTAGTTGCAGAGATGTCACTCGCAACCCTCAAAAAGCATTTCTGTTAGAAGGACAGAGTGAGAGTTTCTTCCAAATTGGAATCTTTTCCTCTTCCATCGGTCTTGACTCTAAACAGCAATAGCTGAGCCATCACTAACCAAAACATCCTTCAGCCTGGAGGGAAGGTGACCTAGGCCTTGGATCCCAGAGGTTTCCTCCTCAAAGGGGGTGTTCCCTCTCCTTCATGCTGATGGTCATAATATTTAGATAGGGTTAGTGCTTTCATAGGTTTCGTAATTAGGTTCCACTGTTGGATGGAGTTGGATGGTGGCCCTGGCTGTTCCCTCTCTCCTTAGGAAGTCCCATCTCCTGCTTCGAGTCAGATTCCAGTCTATTAATTATTCCTAGCCATCTCCTGTTCTTCTCCTGTCCTGCCCATCTATACCTATCTACATCCAGTCCCATTCTCAATATCATTCTGACGTTCTCTTACTTTGATGCTCATCACCCTTTTGGGTACTCTTTTGGGCTCCTTCCTGTGCTACCTTTTGAAGGGAATCATTCCTGTGGCACCTATGGGGTGGAACCCATCTCTAGGATTCCTCTCATTCATTACCCAAAGGGTGGTATATCCCATGGATAGAGAGGCCAATAGCCACAATGTATCTAAGTCGATAAGCATTCCTCATACCATTTATGTAAGTACATTGAACTGCAAGGCTACACCTGTAGTTCAATGGGTGAAGAAACAACCACGCCCCAATCAGGCCTTAACAGGCTGCTCCTCCTGGCTAGTTCAGGATCATTTTTCATTACACCACCATCCTCCCTCCTCCTCCAGCGGCTCATCTCTTTCCTATGGGTTCCTTCCTAAGCTACCTTTAGCCAAGGGAATCATTCTTGCAGCACCTATAGGGTGGAACCCTTCTCTAGGGTTCTCATCATCGTATTCTACAGGGTGGTATATCCCATGGACAGAGAGGCGAATAGCCACAATGTATCTAAGTTACATAAGCATTCCTCATACCAGTTGCATAAGCACATTGAACTTAGATTTGATGCTAAAAAATGCAGTGTGATGCACCTGGGAAAACAGAATCCAAGCGCTCAATACTTCCTAGATGGGCATCAGCTTGAAGAGACAAGGACTGAATGGGACTTAGGCAAAATCATATCGGATGACCTTAAAGCAGGGAATCAATGCAAAAAAGTGGCATGAAAAGCAAGCAGCATCCTCAGATGCATAGGCAGGGGAATAACTAGCAGGAAACAAGAAGTGATCATTCCACTCTATAGATCCCTGGTGAGCCCACACCTGGAGTACTGCATCCAGTTCTGGAGGACCCACCTGAAGAAGGACATAGAGTGCTTGGAATCAATTCAGAGAAGGGCCACAAAGATGGTGCAGGGCCTACATCACAAACCACATGAACCTAGACTCCAAGACTTAAATTTGTACTCCCTGGAACAGAGAAAGGACAGAGGGGATGTGACAGAAATGTTTAAATTCATCAAGGGTATAAACACTGTTCAATTAGACAAACTCTTCCATGCAAATGGAGAGGCATGTACAAGAGGGCATAACCTACGCCTGAGGGGGGACGGCTCAGGGGCAATATCAGGAAGCACTTTTTTAAGGAGAGGGTAATAGACACATGGAACAGTCTGTACCCAGAGGTGGCTGCAGTAAAGATGGTGAATGCATTTTAACATGCATGGAACAGGCACTATGGTATAAACAAAAACAGCAGGGGAGGGGGTTAGGTTCATGGGCAGACTAGATGGGTCACTTGGTCCCCATCTGCAATCAAATTCTTATGTTCTATGTTCTTATTACAATAAAACCTGCTGATAAAGGAGGAAGTGTTGTAATAATGAATAGCACTGACTGTAGTAATAAGGTTCATAGACAGCTTGCAGATACTGTAGGTCCTTTTATAAAAACTAGATTCCAACTCTACAAGAGATTTTAAATGGATCATTGATGAAGTGATATCAACAGCATCCACCAATGGCTTTATGGATCAACAGACAAAAAAGGTTTTGATCACACCATTCGTTATCAAATCTACCAAGTACATTCTACCAAAAGTAGGTACATCAGTAGAAAATCCCTTTAGGACGCCTTTATCATCAGTGGGATAGAGTCCTTTACTGAATCCCTTAGAAGGTGGTGAACTACTACCTCAGACCATTTGTTCTACTGAGGTCTTATACTTTAAAGACACCAAAGCTGTCTTATAAATTTTGCATGATATGGAGCTGAAAGAAGGTACTTTGCTTGAATCGCTAGACATCGAAGAGTTATATACCAGCATCCTCCATCAGGGAGCGTTGGATGCTGTTGCCCACTTTTAAATACAAGGGCAATTCAGAAAAATCCACCTACAGAATTGACTTGCTATCAGAATTTTGCTCAAATTCAGTGTGTTTAGCTTCCTGGGTATCAGTAATTACAACTCAAGGGTACTGCAATGGGGCATATGTGCTCCCAGTGTTGCCAACCAGTATGTTGGCCTATGGGAGTCCATGCACATTTATGACCCTACAAAAAATCATTTTTTTGATAAGCTGGGTTTGTGGAAATGCTTTATTGATGATGTGGTGGCCCTGTAGCATGGAAAAGAGGAGGAGAAACTGCAGACTCTCATGAGCTACTAGTATATCAATTCAGCTAATCCAAATTTAAAATTTGCTTGCAATTTTAATCCCAATAAAATCAACATTTTTTTTTTATTTGGAACTTTCCTGAGGTACAGAGGATGGGGCTGAAATTGATATATTCCACAAAGTAACAGATAGAAATACCCTACTTCTCTCCTCCACTTGTCATCTACACTAACATCCCTCAAGGGTTAGTATCTGCATTTGGGCAGACTTTGTAATCATAGGACACATTTGTAGAAGGTGCTAAAACAATGAGAAACAGGTTTAAGGAACGTGGTTACTCCAGTGTAGTTATTGATTCTGCTGAGATCTATGCCAGAACCCATAATAGAGACCTGCCTTTCAGTGAATGAACACCCACTAAGACCCAAGAAAGGTGCTATGTTGTTACAACCTATTCCTCATACTCAACATGTTTAAGAAATAATTAAAAAACATTGGGGAGTTCTGAGTGGGGACAAAACCCTTGAACAGTATGTGTCCCTGCCACCAAGAATGGCATATAGGAGGGCAGAGACGATTAAAGACAAACTTGTCATAGTATGCAAATAAGGGAAGGGGGACTTGAACATGGATACCCCCACCACAGTAAAGGATGTTTCCCTGCAAAGGTATTCATATTGTCACATTACTGTATTTCCCAAGGTACAGATTTTGTAAATCCTAGAAAATGGTAAAATTCTAGAAATCAGGGATCTGACAGCACGTGACAGTAGCGAGGTCAGTTACTTGCAATGCGTGACTCGGCACCTACTATGTAGTTAAGACTTAAGGAGCTGAATATGTATAGCCTCGAGGAAAGGAGAGAGGGGGACATGATAGAAACTTTCAAGTATCTCAAGGGAATCAACAAAGTCCAAGAGGGTAGCATCTTTCAAAAAGAGGTGTGCAAGAACAAGGGCACAAATTGAAGATAGAAGGGGTGGCTCAGAGGTAATTTAAGGAGTATTTTTTCACAGAGGGTTGTGGATGCATGGAATGGCCTTCGGAGGAGATGTGGAGTCTAAAACAGTGGTGGAATTCAAGCATGCATGGGACAGTGATAAGGCAATTCTAGGGGGTTGGGGTAGAAAGAAGTAGGCTGCTGGTTAACTAGGATCTGCAGCTTATCCAATAGGTAGGGAAATGGGCAGACTGGGTGGGCCAAGCAGTCCTTATCTGCTGTCAAAATCTATGTTTCTATGTTTCTATTGTGTGTGAGGATGGGTGAGCACTGCAGGGCAATCTAACACAAACAAATATATGCCACCACCCTGTATGTACAGGCTGCAAATAACACAACAACACACAAATTTGTCTTCAAAAGCATAGAAAAGGTGTATCCAAGCCAGGGGGGTGGGGTGTATTTTGACCACAAAGTCCTCCAGAGAAACGCATACTGGATCTTGCAACTGGGAGTAAGTGAATGGTCAAGTAGGAATTTGGGATTCAACCTGGCACCTTTATTAAAGCATTGATCAAGATGTATTTGACTGTGACTAACTACTGCACGTGTTCTGTTTTTTCTCTCCTTAGTTATCCCTTTGACTTCAATTGAGTGAGGGTCAGTTGTGACAATCTGAAGAAAGGCCAGCTTTTGGACACATGATGAACCCCAATTATACTATCACAGCAGTGTGAGTTCTCTTTCATTCTGTGGCTGTCTTTGAGGTACAGCCCCTTTTTCTTTTCACAAATTTATAGCAGTGGAAGTACTACATTATTAAATAGCAAGTAGAGGGTGTTTAGAATGCTCAGAATTTTTAATGTTAATGTTGCTGGATTTTAATTATTTGTGTATATTACTATAGTTTTGTACAGCACTTATGCAGTTATTTTTGCACTTTATCATTAACATTATGCACTAATGTTATGCATTTTGCACAGTACTGTTTCACTCATTCAGATTATTGATTTAACCTTATGCTTTAACAACCTGCCTGTTTAAGGTGGAGCATATTTATGTCATCATCACTGAGGTGCTATGTCTTTGAGAATGCATTTGAAATGTGAAATGCATCCAGCAAGTTTAAAATCCAGTGGAGCTGTTTTTCTGTATGTTGCAACACTTAAACATAAAAGGTTTAGTAGCTAGCAGACAATCTCTATGGCCATAACTTCAGCACAGCTATTTGAAGTTTGTATATTTTCATTGCTTCATAGGAGTCATTCCATATTCATGCAACCCCCTCACAGATTTCCAACTCGAGTAACTGCACTCAATGGGGGAGGGCATGGCTCAGGTATTCCTGTGTCTAAGGGTATTTCTGATGGTAACTTTTGCTCTCCAGGAATCTCTTACAAACAATCACACATTTTGGCTTTTACTCTTTCCTAACAAACTGCTGAGACAGGCTTCACACTTTGATGTTAAAATAACAACACAGACACTGTGGCTGTCCTGCAAACTCTTCCTTTACTAAGGCATGGTGGATATGGTTTCTTGAACCACAGAGCTACATAGATAATACCAGCAGGAAAAGGTTAATTGGCCCATCCAGTCTGCCTACCCTGCCTAACTATTCTGCACTAGCCTTAGTGGACATCCACCCCCCCCCACCTTTGTTTCTGCCACTCATTTTTTACTAATCTCATAGGCATGTTCCATCCCTGTTTGAAGCTGCTCATTGATCTGGCCTGATCCACTTCTCTGGCAGCCTGTTCCACTTGTGCACCACTCTGTGAAATAGAAGGTACAGATGTTCCTTTTGAATCCCCCGCAAGTTTCAGTGACTTTCCACTTGTCCCTGTATTTGGACGCAAGGAGAAAAGCACATTGGCATCCACCCTATTTATCCCATGCAGGTACTTGTATGTTTTCTTCTCATCACCCCTTTCACTCCTTTTTCAAGTGTGTACATGTTCAGGTCATGCAGCATCTCCTCATATGTCTTGCCTTCTAGTCTATGGACCAGCATAGCTGCCCTGTGCTGTATTGTTTCCACCTTGTCACAGTCTCTCCCTCAGTGTGGACTCCAGTACCTTGCACAGTATTCCAGATGTGGTCATACCAGTGATCTGTACAATGGGAGGATCATCTCCAGACTCCTACTGCTTATTCCCTCCATGTGCATCCCAGCAGTAGTTTTAGGCTCTGCAATATGATGACCCCTAGGTCCTTTTTTTGTCCTGCTTTCCAGTATGCACTCCCACCCCCATTTTATAGCATTTCATAGTGCACTGTAGGGTTCCTTCTATCAATGTGCATTACTTTTCATTTTGGGGGGGCATTTAAGGCCAGCTGCCATATACCAGCTTTCCAACCTACCCCAAACCTCCCTGTGTTCCCATATCCTTTCCTCTGTGTCCACCCTTGCACAGATCTTCATGTCATCTGTAAAGAGACAGATCTTGCCCTTGATGTCTTCCCCTATGGCCCAAATAAACACACTGAAAAGGGCTGGGCCCAGCACTGACCCCTGAGGTACTCTGTTTGCTCATCCCTTACCTCTGAAAACTCCCCAGTTACTACTACTACTCCCTGTGTTCTTCCTCCTCAGACTGTTCTCTATTTAAGCCATCAATTTTCCTCTGCCCTGAGTCAAAGGCCTTGCTGAAATCTAAGTACATTACATCGACTGCCTATCCCTTACCGGATACCCTGGTTACCCAATCAAAGAAGTTGATCAGATTTGTCTGGCAAGACCTTCCTCTTTGGAACCCAAGTTGTCTGCAGTTCTGTTGTCCCTTTCCCTCCAGGAAATCCATTAGTTCCTCCAAGTATAGACTCCATTATCTTGCTCACTATAGACATCAAGCTGACTGGTCTATAATTCCCTGACTCATCCTTTCTTCTACTCTTGCATAGCAGGATCACATCTGCTATACTCTAGTCCCTAGAGCTATCCCTGTACCCTATGAGCAGCTGAATATGTCTGCAAGTGGTCCTGCTATCGCCTCTGCTACCGCCTTAAGCATTCTTGGGTACAAGCCATCAGGTCCCATAGCTTTATTTACTTTCAACCCTTTCAGCTCTTCTAACACTCTACTACCTGTTATTTTGGCCATGCTATCTGAGCATTTGCTTTTCTCTCATTCCTTCTTTACCCAACATTCAGTTGTGGACCACCTTCTTCCTAGTAAAGACTGAACAAAGATATGTATTCAGTATCTCTTCTTTCCTTTGTCCTCTCCTCACATCCTTCCTCAGTCTTCAGCCTCACAAACCCTTAACTATGTGCTTCTCTTCACTGTATCTGTAGAATGCCTTTTCCCCTTGCTTCTATTTCATTGCAAGCCTGAGCTCCATCTCAGCCTTGGCCTCTCTCACCTTCCTGCTGGCTACCTTTGTTGCCACCAGGTACTTCACTATACCCTCCCCCTTTGGCTTCCCTTGTACTTCAGAAATGCCCTACTTATGATTGTTACTGCTGTCTTTGTTTTGGCTGTGAACCACATTGGACCCTTGCTTTTTTTATTTGACACCTACCAAATTGAGCTTGCAGCCACCTCAGTCATTGCTTTTTTAAATTCTTCCCCATTTTCCTCTACCCATTCTACCTGTACCTTTCTCAACCTGCTTCTTTCCAGTACCTGCCTCTTCCTCTTGAAATCTTCTATTTTAAAAGTCCTGTACCCTTACTGTGTTTGCCTTGGCAGTCCCTACCTGGACCTCTAGTGCCACTGTTCTGTGGTCAGTGAAACCAAGTAGTTCCAGTTCTACTGCATTGTGGATCCTCTCATGGAAGTGAGCACCAGATCCAACAGATCACCTTCCCTTGTTGTGTATTGGACTAAGAAAGCTAGGAATGCCTCCTGGCATGCAACCACCAGGAGACAATTCTAGTACTTGCTGCAACTGGAACTTTCTAGTCCACATCTGGCATATTAAAATGCCCTATTACCACCACCTCCCCAGACTTAGCCACCTTCCTAAGCATCTCCCCAATTCTCTGCCTCTTTGATCATGACCTGGTGGTTTATGGACTACCCCAATCCTGACTTGTTTCCTGTTCCTGTCACTTGTAGCACCCACAGGGTTTCTAGTTTTTCTGAATCCTCTAGGCTGTCTATCTCAGCTGCCTCTATCCCTTCTTTTGCATGCAGTGCTACTCCTCCTTCTCTGACCTTTACTCTGCCCTTCTAGAACAGTGAGTACCCTGGTATGGCCATGCCATATTGTGGTTCATGTTTGCTCCACACCTCTGTGATAGCCACCTGGTCGATGCACCCTTCTGTGACCATCACCTGAATTTCTGGTATTTTGTTACTAAGACTCTTGTGTTGGCGCCTACCATTTTGCAACCTCTATTCCTGCCCCCTCCTTTTTCCCTAACCCTAGTTGTGCTTGATATCATTGCATTGGTTGATGGAGGAAGGCTGGCAAGGCCCCCCTTGTTTGTGACATCCAAAGTGTACTTTGCCATTCTGACTCCCCCATTCACTGGTTTAATACCAAGCCTTGCCACTCTGACTCTCCCATTCACTGATTTAAACTAGCTATATGCTGTGCCCACCTTTCTCTTAGTACCCACCTGCCCTCCTTGTTGTTATGTAAGCCATCCATTTTGAACAGCCTCCAACCCCACCAGGTCAAGCCCCAGTTTCCGAGGAACCAAAATCCTTCATTCCTGCACCAACTCTTGAGATATACATTGAATTGGAACACATGGATCTGTCCTCTTTGATTCTGACAGAGCAACGGTAGCACCTCAGAGAATGTTACTGCCTCTGATCTTTACTTTGCAACATTTCCCAAAGTACGGAAGTTTGACTTCACCTGTTACATGCTCTGCTGTGCCATGTGCAGAATTAGATCTGACCTACCTCCCTCCCTGAGTTCCACCACCTTGGCTAAGTCTGCCTGCCTGCTGTTGCTCTAGGGAAACAGCAGAGCATCTCTTACCACTGAGCATGAAACCCAGATCCTCACTGTGCCGCTAACTACTGAATCTCCTACTATGTGTGTGATGTAGACAGCTGTTCTGAGTGCTGTATAATATTTTTTTAATATAAAATGTATTAATGACTATCTCTGCTGAAAAATTCTAATGCTTTAGGAGTGACCTCAACCCCCCCTCCCGGTTTTCAGCTGACAGATGCAAGCTAAGAGAAATGCTGACAGCATGTGTATCACACACATTCAGTTTTTAGAGACAATGTGTTACATGGAAGACTTTAATCAAGGATCCTGTTTCTCTGAGTTAATTGCCGAGTTGTTTAAGTTAGCTTTGTTAAGAGGGAAATAATAAAAAAAGGTTCATGATTGAAAAGAAAACACAGGTTATTACACAGAGGTGAGAGGTTGTAAATGCTCATATGAAGCCTCTGTGAGGAGGATGCAGCATGAATCAAAAGAAGTGTCATTGAAATTGAGTTATGCTAAGGTTGCAGAATTAATACTTTGAAATTACATCCTGTGGTTGTATAGAAATATATATTTTAGATATTTTGACAGGGAGGAGCTAGATGACCTCATGCAAAAGAGGTGGGCAAAACCAGCTTGTAAAGATTATTCTGTTTCACTACAGACACACTTTTATCTGACACTGACCAAGAAAACATCTGAGCACTGAAAACAGGTATTTAGAAAGCTAGACAAATCTAAATATTGTTGTAGGAATTGCACTGTTTTAAACCTTGTTTTGTTTAAAGATATGTATGTCTTGTGATATAAGAGTTCTGTATTGTATGTTTAACATATTATCATATATTTTAATAAAACTCTAATTTTAGCATCCTGGTCTGTCTTTGAATTGCTTTCTTTTGCTAAAAATATTTATGGTTATAGCAGACAGCAGACATAAGCTTGTATGGTGGTACCAAACTGGAAAGAGAAGCGTTTTAAATCTGAGGTCTTTATTTAAGTTTTAAAGGGTTCATTTCTGCATGCCTGGTTAGGTGCCTGTAGGCAAAGATATCTGGCCCCGAAGACAGATATATCTGAGCCTGTGCATTGGGTATGCTAGCAAGAGGTTAACAGTTTGAATCTCTCCAGAACTTGAGACCAAAGGTTGATCCAAACTCACAAAAACAGACAAGAGGGTTACCTTGTCTGTTACACTGTTCACAAGACTGTGCTCAGAGGTTGGCACTTTGGAAGTAGAGGGCCTGACCTGCTGAGTGGGTTTGTGACAATGTGTACCTTTCTCTTGCCCCCTTTGAGGTTTGACCCACACCCTGACATGCTCTGTGCCAGTGCCTGTCTGCTGGGTGTGCTGGCTCTCTCTCTCTTTCTTTATGTGGGGAGTTTGGGTAACCTCTTGTTGAAATAAGGTGAACCTATTGCTGGTGCACAGTTCTCGTTCCTCAGACTTGGACTTCCCTTCCCACCTTCTTCCCTCCTTCATCACTACTGTCCAGCCCTTTTCTCTGGACTGTGGTGGCCTTCGAGTTGGCTGTAACAGAAGTGCCCTATAAGGGCTGGGGCTGTAGCTCTCACATAGCATATTTCAGCCATTGTAGCTTCCGGTTCCACCCTCATGGCTTGGCACCCCCTGCAAATGAGATAGTGTCTGAACTACCAGAGCACCCACTCGTTCCTCACTGCCCCATACCCCCCGCATTACTGTGTTCTTATACTGGCTGTAGCTGTGTTTTGAGATTAGTGTGTTTCTTTCAGTACCTCCTTGGGCTCAGGCTCTATGCACTGGTTTTACTTTTCACAAGATGTACTATTACCCTAGAAAGGTATCCCTAGGACCCCCTATACAGCCTGTCTGACTCAATTACAGTTTGTTCTGTATGACTACACCAGATATGGTGTTTTTTACAATCCCTTTACCTAACCTGTCTTGCCATAGACAACTGTACTAGGAACTACCTTACAACTTCAGGCTGACTGGATGGAGCAGCAGTAGTGCTACCACTTGTGACACTAGCAACACGAGTTAGAGAATGAGCTCAGGTCATTGCGGATTGGCTGGGGGGAGGAGAGTGGAGCTTTCCAGAGGATGCTCTCCTCCTCCTCCTCTGGGGAGGGAGGATTCCATGCTCTGTTGCGAGACTGCCACCTGGGTGACCACCGTTGGCAGTGCAACTAGAGACAGACTTGGGAGGTGGTATGTTGCAGCTATTAATGTCAGGACACACGCACAGTGTGCCTGCACATGCCTGGACAACCATGTATGTGATGTTTTGGGGGGCACTTGCAGGGAAAAAAGACTGTGACCCAGCACCTCCACAACAGTGACAGCCCCGGTATGTCAAGGGTCTCCCACCTTGTCAGTGCATGCTCTGCCTGACAAGACCTGAATGTTTGGGGCAGTCCTCACCCAACCCTACCTGAGGGCAAAGCCAAGCCTTGACAGAGGTAAATGGCTGCAGCTGGGAGGCAGGAGGAATCGGAAGGTGCCTGGAGATCCCGAGGAAAGGCAAGGAGGCTGGAGGGCATGGGGCATGAATAGAAATTAAAACCAACTTGCAGCATTTGGAACTGTGGACTCACCTGTGGATGCCCTTCAGATGTCCCTTAGGTAGAAACTCCACTTCTACTCTGTGCCATTCACATGATGGGATGCCACATAAGAACAATTTCTAATACAGTTCATTACTCCCATGAATATTTAATGAATCACTACGATAGCCATGACTTAACCTGTAACATGTTTTCTGGACTTTCTTGGTCCCTGAAATCACTCCCACTGTATCCAACAAGTTGAGCACTACCTTGGTTATGCCTTGGCCACTGCACTGAATTCTTAAATCCCATAATGGACTCTTCAGAATCATTAGGAACAAACTAGTAACATATTTGTAAACTGGCATGCCGGACATGGAGCCCAATGCTAGCTCAGGTAACTAAGTCACTGCACTTGCTGGCCAAATGCACAGTTTGGGACAGTGGCTCCCAGTGTCTATGCAGATTGCATCTGTGACATCAGTCAAAGCTCCAGTCCCATGCTGCTGCCTATCGCAGGTCTGTCTTGGTGGAATATTCCACTCCATTAGCTTCAATTTTTCTTTAGGGACCCTCCCCAATAACAAGAGAGGAAAATTCTTCTACCTGAATCCTGTCATGCTGGTTTTACCTGACCACTTCGACCACTTTGATCTGTTGGTCCTCTTGGCTTCCTTTTGCTAGCTAATCGACTCTCTCAAGCTTCCATGGGCCTCTCTCTCACCCAACTTCTTGCCCCATCTAGGTCCCAGGCAAGCCATTAGGTCACACACCATGAGGTTGTGCGACCCAGTATCCATGCCCTCCCTTGGGAACCCACTCACTGTCTCCCTAAGGCAGAAATTTGCTCTGTCACACTCCTACTTTTTGGGTGTGCCAGAGCATCTAGATTGGCACTTTTTCCTGGCCATGCAAGGTGCAGATATACTGCACCATCCCTGTAGTGATTCCAGGGTGTGATGCCACACTCGGCTTGAGCATAATCAACCCTTCAGTCCCAGGTGAAAGCCCATATGTGCACCTCCTTGCCTGGATCCATTCTGCAGGACCCAATCAGTCGAATGGGCTGCCTCTTTGCCTGCCATCTTGGGAACATGGTGGAGAACACACATATGATGGCAGCAGGCTTGGAAAGTACTGAGCAATTTCTCCAGCAGGAATCTCCCTTAAGAAGTGCCCAGGTGGTTCCTTGCCATTATGTGAAGCTCCCAGGCAATGATGCAGTTACACTTACCTGGGGCTGGCAAGCCCCTGTGGAGCTCTGCTTCCCACAGAGCTAAACTGAAAACTGAAATTAAGCCTGATTCTGAAACAAACTGCTTGCTTTCTATTCTCCTTGCCTTTATATTCTTGCCTCTCACTCTGCAAGACCCCCAAATTTGCATATACATAGAACACTCTTCTGACATAAAATGTATCAATAGCAGGTGCAGACTCTTTGGTGCTAAAAGTTCATTCAGCCTGCCTCTCTCTCTCTCTCTCTCTCTCTCTCTCTCTCTGTCTCTCTCTGTTACAAACTCTGTTAACCCTTGACTATCCAGCTAGTAACAAACCACTGCCCCTTTTCATCATGGAAAGAGGTTGTTACATATAGCTTGTCCCTCCTTCTTCACTCTATCTTTCCACCATAGTTGGGATCCATTGACATCAATCAAATTGTATGAAAGTTTCACCTTAAGTCATCATTCCATAACTTTCAGAAAACCAAGTTTTGTAGATAGCATCCATTCCCTTATATGCTCAATATTTGGGAACAAACTTTGTGCGTTAGATTGCACAAAGATATCCCTTTGCTTTTGATGGGACAGTTCAGAATTAAAGAGTTGGGGTAGGATAATCCAATCCATTAGCCTCGATTTTCCTTTAGGGACCCTTCCCAATAACAAGAGAGGAAAATCCTCCTACCTGAATGCTGCCATGCTGGTTTTACCTCTATATCACCACAAAGTAGCAGCCATAATATTAAAACAAATTTAATAATAAAATGATACCAATATTGGATGCTTTCAATCTAGCCTTTAATTAAAAGCCCTTAATAAATGTCTTTATTATTGTCCTAAATCCCTGGATAAAGGTTGTTTGCCCTTTCAAACCATTCACCACCTCCCACTTAATATAAGAAGAAACAACTGACTTCCAGGCCATATTATTTACAATTGACCAAAGACCTGACAACTCATACCTTCTTTGGCAATTGTAGCTGCCCGGGGGGGTGGGAGTGGGCATTAAGCCCTAAGATTTCATACCTCAGTTTAGTTACTTCAGACAAACATACCATACCTTGTTCGGCAGCTATTGCTGCCCAGGGGTACAGTGGGGCATCAAATCTTAAGGGTTCATACAGAACCCCAGTGTAGTTACTTCAGACATAGATACATCAACACAGTACAAATAGTTAAAAATAAACAAGGCCACTCCTCTCACCCTGAACCCAAAACCCTACTAGCACTGTTGGGAATTTAAAATCTGTGCATAAATTTCAACAAATTTGGCCACTATGTGGTACACATAGTATCTGCAAAGTCTGCACTACGTAGGTACGGTGAATTCTACTCCACAAAGTGTGAACATTTGTACTTGAACAAATTTTTTTTTACACAAAGTGCAAAGTAAAATTCACGCAACTGTAAATGAGGCAATTCATGTAGTAAAACTTGTGTAATGTGCTAATTTCCTACGTGAATTTGTGCACTTTGCTTCACACTACGTGAATTGTGGAGATTTCTCACTTCACACACACTTATTTAATACCTGCCTTTGCCAATTCTAACTGTATATTAAATACTATAAGTGGCAAGTCTAATACTTACACAGAATAACCAGGCCTTCATCAGTGCCTTTGCTGGTGACTTTCCACTCCTGCAACAGCCACTAATGTGAAGTGCTGCATCATGGAGTGCCACTAGCGTGGCTCCATTGGTGAAGCTGCTGACCCCGCCCCTTTTGACATCCAGGCACCAGGTAAGGGAGGCTGCACAAGGAACATGCTAGCTCAAGACACCAATAGTTGGCACAGCTGGGCAGACAGGTTACAGTTACAGGCAGGGGCGCACCAACAGTTAAAAAAGGCAGCAATCTCTCCACACTGTTTTGGCCAAGGTCACTTCCTCTGAAAGTTTGTTCCACTTGTCCACCACCCTTATGTGAGAAAGTACCTGCGGACATCCTTGTTGGATTTACCCCCAGCCAATTTAAGTGAATTTCCCCCACATACTTGTGTTTGTGCTTGAGATAAACAGTCCCTTACACAACACCTTTTTTATCCCATTATTTGTATGTTTCTATTATGCGCTCCCCTCTACTTTCTAGTCTCCAGGGTGTCTCCAGGGTATGTTGGGGTCTCCCAGTCTCTCCTCATATGTCTTCTCTTCCATCCCCTGGATCATTTTGGTCACCCTTCTCCATACAGACTCCACCCTCCCACAGTCTTTCTGCAGGTAAAGACTCCAGAACCTTGCACAGTACTTAACATGTGGGTGCACCAGGGATCTGTACAGTGGAAGGATCACCTCCCTGTTTCTACTGCTGATTCTTCTTCCTGTGCATCCCAGCCTCCTATTTACCTTCCCCACTGCTGTGATGCATTGTGCCATAGACTTAACACCATCCAGTAGTATCACTCCCAGACACTTTTCCACTGCTGTGCTTTCTTGCACTACTTCCAGCATCAGGTATTGCATTTCAGGGTTTTTGTTTCCACGTGCATTACCTTGTTTTTTTGTTGGCTTTTTGCACTAAACTTCAACTACCAATTCTGAACCATTTTCCAGACTTTCCAGATTCTTCTTTAATGCCCTGTTGCCATCCTCAGCGCCAACCCTTCTGCAGATCTTAGAATCATCTGCAGCGGTAGACCTTGCTCTGAACATCCATTCCTCACTCTGTTCCAGATGAATATGTTAAAAGGATGGGCCCTGGGACTGAGCCCTGAACTACCCTGCTTGTTACCCTATAACATCAGAGAACTCTCCATTCACTACCACTTTTTATGTTCTGCCCTCAGCCAGCTTTCTAGCCATGGTTACAGTTCTTTCTTCTACCTCTAGGTCCCTCAGTTTCTTGACCAGTCTCCTGTGTGGACAGAATAGAAGGCTCTTAGTGAAGTCCAAGTACAGTTCGTCAACTGACTGTCCTTTGTCTGTCTGGCAATATGGCGGCCACGCTTGGCCAGCTTTTGAGAGTAGCAGCAAGAGTTTAGTTGAAGTTAGTTGAAATTCATTTTAAAGCATTTTTAAAGTGTAATTTTTTTTTTAAGTTTTGTATTGTTTTTAGCTTGGGAACATGTTTTGTGTATTTTCTTTTTTCGCTCGAGTGAATTTGAGGGTTGCCTGCCTTGTCACAGCCCAGTTGACTGTTACCACAGTTTCACTCATTTTGCCCAGCAATGGTGGGTCACACCAGTCCATTTGAAAACTGGACGCCATCATTGCTATTCATTTCAGGCCGCCATCTGTGGGCTGAAAAACACAGTCGGCATTTGCTTTCCGTGCTGTACCAATGATTCTGGGGCATTGTGATTGAGTGTGTTCTCTTTCCGTGACTGCTGCTTCAGATCCAGAGGAGAAAGGAGTGGAGAATCTGTGAGAAGATTTCCTGTGGAGTTGTGGTGGCTGAGGGGAAGCTGCTAATGGGACTTCAGAAGATTAGAAGCCAACATTAGAACTGAAGAAGGATCCATCTGGTTGCTTAATAGGTAGACTCAGCGGAGGTGGGTCCTGGGCCTGGGCTTTTTCCCCTGGGTAACCAGGAAGTGCCAACTGGAGGGTCGACGGCTCTCTGGGTTTGCCCGGTGGTCTTGGAGGGTACCTGGCATGGTTGGGTGTATCCTGAGGACTAAGTGAGGGATTGACTGGTTCTGGGTGCATCCTCTGGTCGGGTCATTCCTGGGATGGATTGTCCTTCAAGGAACATTAGGCTGCTGTGATCCGATTTTCTTAGGACTGTAGTCATGGCTTCACTTCCTGGGAAAGAAGAACACTGACCAAAAGAAGATATCCTGGATTTATAGAGCAGAAAGCTGGACACTGAACACAGGACCTCACGAGCAACAAGTATCTAAAGAGCTAAGCTGGGCTAATAATACTTTTTTTCATTTAAGGAGGCACTGAGAAGGCCTCCATTTAGGTCTTATTAATTACTTTAATTTGAAAACTGCAGCAGTGAGAGTGCTGTATTATTTAGCTGACTTTTTTGGGGGGAAGAAGGTGGTGAGAGCTCCTCCTCTCTACTTCAAATCATTAAGAAGCTGTGGCAAGCTTTTTTCTTTTGGAAAACGACTCTGTAAAGACTTTGGACAGTGCAATCATTTGGGATAATAATGAACTACATGTTTGGTATACAATTTTACTGGGTTTAAAATGGGTTTGCTGCTGTTTTGATACTGTGCTGTGATTGGAATAGACAATACTCTACTGGGGTTTTGCAGAGTTGCTGGGGTTGAGTATTTGGGAGTGAATGAGTATGTGAATGATTGGTTTAAGTGCTGTTATAGGGAATTTTAATTGTCTTGGGGAGAGTGAAGAGTGAGAGAGAGAGAGAGAGAGGTTGATTTAGTGAGCATTTGAGTTCAAATTTTAGCTGCTAGTTAGTTATTACAACAGGATGTGTTGGCAGGGGGCCTCTACAGGTGAATACTACTCTTCCACTGAGCTTCATGCCCTCCACCACTTTGACTGCCCCTGCTGTCAGAAGAGGTTTATGGGCATTGTTGCACTCTGTGTATAGTGAGGGGGTGTCGGAGAGGGGGAGGGGGCTCAGCGGGGAGTGGAGCGGAGGGAGAATTGGGGTTGTGGGGTCAAGGAGATGCCCTGGGGTGAAATGAGCCCAGGAAAGGGGTCCTCCATGCCTGATGCCCATACCCAAGGGCTCCATTTTGTGTGGGCAGGTAGCATGGCCAACATCAACTGCCCATCCAACCCAGGTGGTGTTATGCAATGCCAGGTCGATTAGAAACAAGACGGCTGTAATAGCTGATCTTGTTGTGTCATCTGACCTGGCATGCATCACCAAGACATGGCTGGATGAGAATGCTGGTCCCATTCTGGAATCAGCTGTTCCAGCTGGGTACTTGGTGATACACTGCCCAAGATTGAATCGTAGGGGCGGAGGGGTACCCATTTGTTTCAGGATGGAACTGGGCCTTGTAAATGTGCCAGTTGAGGTCACTAGGTCCTTCAAATGTATCGTGGGTGTAGGTGTGGGCTGTAGGATACTTCTTGTTTTACCATCCACTCGGGGTGAAGGACTTCCTCCAGCAAGTTGTGGACTTCATCGTCGATATGAGGTTGAAGTCTCCAGGTGGTTGGTACTGGGGATTTCAATGCCTGGGTCAATGATGAATTCTCACACGCTGGTTATGACTTCCTCCAATTGATGGTTTCATTGGCTTTACACAAGTGGTTACCTCTGCAACCCATATACAAGGTCATTTGTTGGACCTGGTGTTTCTGCTGGAGATGGAGATCTCCAACGTGGTGTTGGAACCAGTTGGGTGGTCTGACCACCACACTACAGGGTTCAATTTCATGGTTCCCTTTAATAGACCTGCCCCTACAGGGATGGTCCGGTACAGCCCTTTTAGGGATGTGACTCCTGATGTTTTATGGTGGTGCTGAACTTATCGGGGAGTTTGAATGTTAGCATAGATCCAGAGATCTTGTGCTAGCCTATAATAAGGCAGTGGAGGCTGCTCTGGATTCCATAGCTCCTGTCCGGGTTCATCCCCTCAGCCTTCGCCCTCGTCCCTCTGGTTTGATGGGACCTTGAGAGAGTTGAGAAGAGTGGGAAGAAGGTTGGAGCATTGCTGGAAGAAATCGAGCCTGAATGATGATAGACTTAGATTGATGTCCTATTATAAGGACTATCAATCTGCGGTCTCCCGTAAGAAGGCTGAGTTCCTGTCCAGGGAGATTGTAGCTGCTGCTCTTCTATGAATACCACAGTTTGGGCTCTTTTAGAAGCCTCCCTTATGGAATTTGAACTACAGCATATGTCTTTTTTTCCCAACTTACGTTTTGTTAAATTTATGTAAAATCACATTATATAAATTTTCCTACCGGCAGGCATTCCTGAATTCCATATCTTAGACAAGCCAGTTGCATCATTTTAATAATATGCGATTGCCAGAAGCCAGCACGGACGCTTTCTTCGCTGCACCTGTGCTTGAACTTTGACCTAAATGGAGATCCCATGTGCATCCCATTTAGGTTTTACACAAAACTCGTTAAGGGGCCCACTTCACATATACTACGGTCTCATTCCACTACTGTAATTTCCTCTGCTTTCAATCACCTTTTCTTGTTTATTACCCTTTGCTACTGCTATACCCCAGTTTGCTTTTATTTAGATTACTTTGCACTGGCTTATACACAGATTCTACTTCCTTGGCCTTCCTTTCATCACCAATACCTGCTTTCTCTCCTCAACACTTTGGCAGTCTCTTTCTATCTGGCTTTAGTAACAGCAAGGCATAACATGTTAGCCAACTATTCAGGTTAATTTGCCTAGCGGTTGCAGTGCTGAATTTTGATGGCTCAGAATATTTAAGCCTATGTCATGAGTAAACAATAAGACATAATGGGGTACGCATTAAACAGATATTACTGCATGCTCAGGGGCGTTTTGGGGCACGAGGTTGCAGGTCGAGTACCTTCAGCCCCTGGAAGTGCAGTCATATCTATTCAATGCACATCCCAGAGTGTCATATTGCACTTATAAAATGGGTTTCTTAAGTTACATACAAAAGAAAAAGTAAACTTTTTAAAAAGTCATAAATTAGATTTACTTCCTAAAATATTGTTGCACTGGAAAAAGAACAGTCCCTGTAATTTTGGGAGGAGGGTTAAAACAATCTTTTGAGGGTGGTGAAATCTGGAAGTCTGCTTTTTTTTTTAAACATCATTTTCTATCCTATAATACTTTTGTGCTTTAGTATTATTTCATTTGAGATTGTTGCCAGCAATGACTTCCCCCCCATGTCCGTTAGGCTGGTGCAGACACTGGAATTTTTTGTGAGTGGGGGATGGGGATTAGAGAAGAAGAAGCTATTGAAGGTGGGGAAATCTGCTGTTTTTTTTTTTTTTACTAAGTGAAGTGTGACCCTTGTGAGCAGAATATGAGTGAGCAGCCCATCTTCTTCCCATGACAGACCTAGCAGCATTTTTAGGCGAGCAGAAGTACTTCCTTTCACCTGCCAGCTTGCTTAATAGAAGTAAGACAGACCAAGCTGAATTTTTCAACTAGCAGAAGTACTTTCCTTCAGCTGCCAACTTGCTTGAGAGAAGTAAGGGTGGATCAATTAAATTTTAATTAAAAAACAGCAGTTGTGTTTTACTTTCGAAACTGCGGTGGGGGCGTGAGTGCGGTTGGTAATGGAGATAGTGGGAGCAGGTATGCTTGGAGAGGGAACATGATCACTGATTGAGAGAATGGGGGCCAGTAATCATTTCTTGAGAGAAGGGGCTCGGTTAGTGTATTTATCTCTGACATGTGTGCTAGGGTTCTATTTTTATAAAAAAGCTTATTGTGGGCTTTACTGCTCAACAATTGTGTTCAGTAGTAAAGAAAAAAATGGCAGCATTTTAAAATATTAATGTTCTGACAGAGCAACGATTTCACTTTTTTTGATGCAGTCCTGCTTCTGAGTATTTGATATTGCCTGTGCATGCATGTGAATGATTTGAAAGCAGGATTTTACTACCATTTATGATAGAATATTTTTTCCTTTGCTACTATTATAAACATAAACAATAAAAAGTACATTGGTTTAGCTTTTCTTTGGTATTATATGAGTTAATATATGTGGTTCTTCTTTGTTTTTTTGTTTTTTCATTCTATCAAAGGTTTCTGAGTGTAAATAATTCTAGCCTGAAATATGAACTTAGGTGATGGATTTGCATTAGAAATGTTACTGTGTGTATATATCACTTTAAATGTACCATATAAATGGTGGATCTCTCTCTGATGTGTAGACCCGCCCCGACAAAGAAACAGGATAGGGTTAAAGTGCTGGGGCTTAGGGTCCTAGTCTAACTGTTCTTCCACTGGATGCCACATGAATACATAAGTATCTAACTTTATTTTACACATTGGACAGCTTTTTTCTTGGTCTGTGAGTGAAAAGTTTTTCCTTGTTTATGGCAGCTAACAACCTGCCAGTTAATAACCAGCTAGAGTCAAATTTGTAGTGGAAAGCTAGCAGGCAGGGCCATGGATAGTCATGCCTGGGCTCCTGGCTGGCTGAGCCAGGCAGCACAGGGCACAAACATCCAGACATCATGCCTCCTAAGTAAGGCGCAGTAGGAAGCCACTTTCAGTGTCAGGCTTAACCCTTCAGGCACTGCCTAGTAACCTGCCTCTCTTGAACTTGGAAGAAGAGAAAGGCTGGTTACATGAGATTACTATTGCAACAACTGATTAATATTACATATGTTAACTCAGTGAGTCAACTACACAGAAGCTGCTGAATGTCTGAAAGAAGAATTACAATGGTTGTTTTTCAGCAGAAGCCTTTAGTGGTCACAAAGAAATGTGTCTAATGTTGAGCCAATTTGAGGATTGAAAGAATTTGTCATGAGAGTATGAGACACCTTATGCTTTTGAGGCACAGACAGCCTTCCCTGAAAGGCCTTAGGTTCAGAGATGCTCACCGACACAACCTGCTTTATGCATCAGCAAAGTCAATAAGTCTGGGAGTTCCTGCCATTCATACTGGACAGTGATGGGTATCATCTGTGTTATGTACACAGACAAAATGGCAGCACATTGGGCCTACCCCTTACTGTGCAGCTCTTCTTCCATGCTTCATAGTATTGCCCAACCAATCAGAACAAAGGGCCAGGATTCGCCAGAGATACACAAGCTATAAAGGTCAGCCCACCTAGCTCCCCAAGGACTAAACTCTTCACTGTACCAACATAATCCTTTTCAAATCAGACAAGAATATATCTATGTTTATATCTGGTTATAAAATGTACCACTTTTTCTCCTCAGCAGCAGGACATTTTTGGATGACACAAGAGCCATGACCCTAGCCCTCACATGACATGGATAAGCTGTAGATTTATTTTAATTCTCTGTAAAGGGACTGATTTCCGTCATGGTATTCATTGTCCATGAGGCCCAGGACTAACAATGCTCCTGCACAACAGAAGAGAGCACTCCCATCTACTGATAACGAGGTCATCTTTACGTGCATTTTAGCTTTACAGAAACTACTTTTGCACCATCTCAACAGTCTCTTGAGATTACTTAGATGAGATGAACCCTGTTGGTGAAAAGGTCTTTCACTCCACATTCTCTGTAGTGGTGCCAATTTCATGAGAAAAGAAAACTTATACAGTGTCCAAAATAACATGCTTTATGTAAATGTAACAGAAAGAGTCTAAAAAGCACAGCGGGAAAGGATAATTCAAGTTATTATAGTCAGTGTGGTGATTTAAGTTCTCCATTAGTACAGGAAGTCACTTAACGGTAGTGTAGCCCTGGTGTACCATAAGAGCATGCATTTATCAGAACATGTGTTCTATTACTGCTTCAGGTCTCAGCAAACAAAGTACCGCAAGACAAAAAGGGTTGTTTTGAATGCACACACTATAAATAGACAGTACACTTAAGAGTTGATGTTTCAGCTATGTGAGTGGTCGACACTTCATTCTTAGATAGCCATTTTACAAATATAATTCCAAATAAAATCAATTTGAACAAAACCAAATGAACATCTTTTCAGGAATGATCATTTATCGAAAAAGGAAACACAGTCTATGATTACTTTTTCATTATAGGTGTTTCCTAAAGAAACTCACCAATGACTGAAACATTGATTCTAACTTTATTTTCCATTTTCAGCAGTCATTTAAGATAATACTTGTATTTGCTGTTCATACACTGACACAACAGCAACCTATATGTGGTGTCGCAATGTATGTGCAAAGGTACAATAAGAGGGAGCTATGAGCAAAGTCCTGAATCACTTGTTCTCACACTCTTAACCTGAGTCCTTTTGATTAAGATCTTGTACCATGCCACATTTCAATTGTTACTTTGTTTAAACTTTCATTTTATTATCTTACAACAATTGTACAGATACAGAACCTTTAAAAAGTGTAATCTATAATGTCCATAATGAAAATTGCATGTTGGCTTGTTTGGCCTTCCGACTTTATATTACTATGTTATTATGTTTCTGTTATGATTTTTGACCAGACAGTTGTTCTCTTAGTAAGGCTTCTCAGCTGCTCCCTGTGTGTTTTCCCTACTGCTGTTGAATCATCTTGGTGGCCCTCCTCTGAACTGACTCAAGTTTGTCCTTGTCTTCCTCAGGTGGGGGCTCCAGAAGTGTGAACAGTACCACAGGTGCAGACACACCAGTTACCTGTACGGGGTAGAATCACATCCTCCTTCCTACTATAGAACCCTGTTCCTATGCAACCCAACATCCTGTTTGCCTTTTTATATATCTTGTTGCATTGAGTTGTGACCTTTAAGTTATGTACTATACAGCTGGCCCAGTAATATGGTGGGCTAAGACACTCCTATGTCACGCTGGAGGTCCGGCTTTGGGAACAGACCTGGGTCGCTTGGGAGCCAGTCGGGAGAAGGAGGACTGAGCGTACATAGACAGCTCTCCTCCTCCTCCTCTGGGGAAGGGGACAGTGCACACCACTGCTTGATCACCACCTAGTGGAAGCCAGGGGTGCAGCAGCAGTCACCTGGATTGAAAGTGAGAGATGTGTACCGAGGCGTGCAATGTTTTAACATTGTACATACGTGCCATTTCAGCCAGCAACTCCAACTTGGGAGAAATGGGAGGAAGAAGAACAATTGTTGGCAGATGACACTGGTAGCCCTGCAGGCTCTGAGCCACTTACAAAGGTACCAACTCCCCAACATGGTAGGTAAGTAGCTGGGATAAGTCCTGGGGTAGGGAATGGTTCTTAGGTTTGCGCAGAAGGGGACCAATGGAGAGATACAGAAGGTAAATACTTAATGAAAAACAAAAGTTATCCACTGTGATCACTCCCAAGTCTCTTTCCTCAAATGTATGGCTACTCAGAATCCCCAAGCCAGTACTCTTTTGGATTTATTTCTGCTGATGTACATTACTTTTCATTTTGGTATTATACCTGAGTTGCTTGATCCCTGACCACTATTCTAACTTAACTACTGAAGATTCCTATTCATATCCCTGACACCCTCCTCAGTGTCTACCTCCCACACACCTTAATATCAAATCTGCAAACAGACTGATCTTGCCCTGATGCCTCCCTATGTCACAGATGAACAAGTTCAACAGACCATACAATGTATCACATTTACATATACATATACAATACATACTAACATACTATTTGCCAGCAGATTAGGCCTCACGGTCTCATCGAGTCTGCTTGAACTTCAGATCCCTAGTTGGGTGCCGAGGTCCTCCCCCCCCCTTGTGTTCCAGAAACCCCTATCATCCATCCCCAGCCCCCTGGGACAGGCCATCATCTGATACATCCACTTTCTGTGTCTGTCCCACCCAGTCTTGAAGCCCTCCATTGTGGATCTCTGACCCAGCTCACCAGGCAGTGCATTCCAAGGCTCCACCATCCTCTCAGTAAAAAAACTCCTCCTCTTTTCCCCCCTCACCCTTCCACCTTCCAAATTCAAACCATGCCCTCTGGTGATACCTCCCTGCTTTAGTCTAAAGATCCCCTCCATGTTTAACCTGTTTATTCCCTTGAGGTACTGAGGACCTCAATCATGTCCCCCTGTCTCTCCTCTCCTCCAATGAAACAGGCAGAGCTCCTCAAGTCTGTCCTCATACGTCAAACCCCTAGCCCTCGTATCATCTTAGTTGCCCTCCTCTGTGCCCTCTCCGGAGCTGTATGTCCCTCTTCAAGTGTGGTCGCCAGTACTGTACACAGTACTCAGGTGTGGTCTAACCAGTCCATTGGCAGCAGCAGAATCACTTCCTTGCTCCTAGAGGTGATCCCCCTTACAGTCATCCCAACATCCTGTTTGCCTTGCTAGCCGCTCTCCTGCACTGCTCAGAGTTGTTCATACATGCATCCACCATGACCCCTAGGTCTTTTTCCCCTATTGAGGCCTCCAGCGCCTCCCCTCCCAGGGTGTACCTGTGTTTAGGATTTCCCCACCCAAGATGTAACACCTTGCACTTGGTGATATTGAAATTTAATTTTCATGTGTGAGCCCAGCTTTCCAGGGTGTCCAGGTCCCCTTGCAGGGCCAACCTCCCCTCTTCTCCTCAACTACTGCTCCCATCTTGGAGTCATCAGTGAAGAGACTCATTTCACACCCTATACCCTCCGTGATGTCCGATATGTATGCATTAAACAGGATCGGACCCAGGACCGAGCCCTGCGGTACCCCACTACCAACCTCTCTAGGGTTCGAGAGCTCCCCACAGACCACTACTCTCTGGGTGCGTCCAGTATATGTACTTTTTATACAGGGTAAAGTATTGCGATATGGTTTCTGTTACAAGAGGCTATACCAGATGTATTATACATGCACAATCATGTATAAATCAGGTATTACATTTACAGCTAGGTTTGTCACTAAGGACCCCAGCCACAAAACAGCCTGGGATACATGCAAATTGAGTGTATCCTGGCCGCATGCCTCCACACCCGATGTCTGTCCATCAGATGGCATCCACAACCCCTGCCCTCCACACTCTGTAAATGGGGAGCATCATTTGGTGGTAGCAGGAGGCAGATCTGTGTTGGACACTGAGCATCCAATTGGATGCCCAGGCCAGCTGCATAGCAGAGCTCACATGGAGCAGGGGTAGTGGGATGTGGCAGCCCTCAAAGGACTGCTGTATCACCATGGAACCAAAATTTCTTTGTAAGTAGCACTGGCCAGTGCCAGAATGTCCCTTAGCTCTCCAAACCTGAACAGAGGGATAGGGATCAGTGGAGGGGGGCAATTAAGCCCAAAGGAGAGTCCTGCAGGTGTAGAGGGTGGCACATAAGCACTATGGCAGTGCCTAAGGCCGCACAGCCTATGCCCCCCTCCACTGCTCCTCCATATCATGGATAATCTTCAGTGAATTGGGCACATGCAGGCCACCACCCCCAGCCTTGCAGGACATGCAGCAGTGCATGCAGCACAGGATTGGGTGCGGTGGGGGTACACAGCCAGGGCCTGTTTGTACAGAGGTATCCACATGTGTAGAGTGGAACCTCTGCACACCACCAACCCATGTAGGCACCCCTCAGCTGCTGCACATCCCTACGTGGATTGAGCTTTAATGTAGATAATGAGGTTTACTTGGAAGGTATATGTCTTGTCTAACAGCAATACATTTGACAGCAATGAGTTCAGCAGTTTAGGCCAACGGTTAGACTAGGATCTTTCAACTACTTTGATCCTTGTGCAAATTTCTTGAAACATTCTTAGATTGGTTTCTCTCCACAAATTATTTATTTTGCATAGGGTCAGTGTTTCATGTAATTCTGAGGACAGTTTTGAGTAGATAATGTTAAACAGCAGTATCTCTGTGTCATAAATAATTTGATACCTAGGCAGGATACCAAAAGGTCTTGGTAAACTTTATAGTAATATAAAGGGTGAGAGTGTTACCATTTCAGAGTTCAGGCATATGAAATTACCAGCAGAAGACCTCATGGTCTATTGAGTCTGCTTTAAACACAGCCTATGCATCTTTGTCTCCCCTTCACTTCATCCCACTGCATCTTGAAGCCCCCAAGAAATTTCTGGTTCAGTACCTTCTCTGGTAGCCCATTTCACCCTGCCATCACTATCTCCAGGATGACATGTATCCTGGCCTCCTTTTGGAAACTACCTCCTGCCAGTTTCTATTGTAATTGTGTTCCCTCCTGTTCTTGTTTTTGCTTTTCTTGAAAAGTTCACTGGGAGTCAATGGTGAAGATACCTTTGAGGTACTTAAAGATCTCTATCTTGTCCCCAGATTCCCTTCTGTCCTCAAGCCAGTACATACTAAGGTTCTCCACCCTCTGTTCATGCAAGAGCCCCTGCTGACTCTGAATCATTTTTATTGCCCTTCTCTGTATAGCCTGCTGCGGTTGGTGTCCTTTTGTGGCAGGGCTTCAGTACTGCACACAGTACTCCAGGTGCAGCCTCACCCATGTGTAACCCCAGGTGGCGCTATCCTAAGGGCTACTACCCCTGCCTGCTTGACTACTGACAGGTTGAGGGGCCTAGGTTCTATGGCAGGTGCCTCCACCCTGAGGTCAGGGTTTGAAGCGGTTAGACTAGTTTGGTCACAGCCCTCTGGGACACTGAGACCCCCTTGTGTCCCTTCTAGTGGCTCACTCATTGCACAGAAGTTACAACCCCAATACCCCACAGGTACGCACTGCTCAATCATAAAACACCACTTACCCTCGAGACTGATTCTGAGGTTCGTCTCTGAGGACCCCCTGCAAAATAAGGTTAATCAGCATACACCAACCACTATAATGCTGGATGAATAGGAATGGACACTTCAAACAGTTTAAAGCTTAACAACATTAAATCTGGTTTATTTAGGGGGACAATAACACAGGAAGGGGAAATCAGGTTAATTAGCAGAAGATCACAGTACTGTGCACATGACAGGGTCTAGACAGTCACACTCTGGGTACCCAGGTTGGGGGGGTGGCCAGGTCCATTGCCCAGGGTTGGCCAGCAGGTGCAGATGGAAAAGGGCCCTGTGGAAGAAAATATGCACAACACCCAATTGTAATCCGGAGCCAAATGGCTCAGTCCATGAAGAAATGGAACCACAATAATTAGAGACACACTTGCAATTTGATAAACCGATGTCAGGGAGCTACCCTGATTTCTACTCACAGACTCGATGCTGAAAACTGGCACAGATGGGGGTTCTGGATTGCCAGACTCCCACACATAGCAGGGAGATGAAATTCTACAAGCCAGGCACACAGCTTTGATCAGCAGATGGATTCAATCCGCATACATTCACTTGCTTTTAGTCTACACCGCACGGGGACAACAGAACCCGTTTAGCTGTCCTTCACAAGCAGTCCACACATTTATATATAAAGGAAATGACTATACCAGGCAGCTGCTTTCAGGTCCCGATCGCACTTACTGCTAAACCCGGGAGTTCACACTGCAGCTTCACTTCCTGACAGACCAAGCGTGATTAAGCAGATTCTCCAGTCTTCTACAGGGTGAGCCTAGTTCCCACTCGTTCAGCCTCTCTTCCTCACTGTAGGCGCGGACTCAGTCCAAACTTGAATTCACAATGCAGCAGCCTGACTTTTAGGCCTCCCACATGCTTCCCGTGTGAAACTGTACAACGCAGAAGCTTGGAGCTCCTTCTCTCCTCACAGTCACAACGGATCTGATAGTCCAGCCACAAGGCAGAGCATTCCCTTCGGGTGCCACCCAGTCCAATTGGTGGACTCAGCTGTCAATCACTCAGAACTCTCCCCATCAGTGCAAATAGGTGCCAAGGTCCAGAACTTCACTCCCCAGAATTACTAGCTATATCTCCTATGGTAAGCCAGCTCCCAAGAGAGTCCTGATTCTGGTTGATCCAAACAAACTCCATTTTAGAGGGCCCCCGTATTGATTGGATCTAGTCAACAGTTCAGATCCAAAATGGAGGGGCAAAACACACAGAGTCCCAGCTGCAAGAAAGGCAGATTAGACAAATTACATCCTACTTAACACTCTTACTGGTTTCAGGCAAACAATTACATCTCTGGAAAGGGCTCCCTCTGCGCATATAGCGACTGCAGAAATGGAGCGATTTGCTCAGCGGCCCAGGCGGGATTTGAGCATTAAATACACAGTCCCCCCATATAACTAACAACGTCTGCAAGCAGACAGCTCTTAAAGAGACAGTACCAGAGGCTCTAAAAGCACCCACAGATAAACAGCTTAAACGAAGAACACCATTCAGGCTGGGAGCACTTAGCCAGCTCCTGGACGACCTTTGGGAACGCTGATTTGCAAGGGGGGTTATACATGCATTTATACAATAGCAGTATGATCTCTTTCCTCCTGTTGGTGAACCTGCTTAAGCAACTCAGCATCCTATTTGCCATCCCTGCTTCCTTGCTACATTGCGTAGTGGACTTCAGATTGCTTGTGATTACAATTCCCAGATCTTTCTTCTTCTTGGGCATGGTGACGGTCACTCTCCTAGTCTGTACTCTCTATGCGCATGACCTTGCACTTTTTTGTGTCGTGCCCTAGTTGCCAGATTGCAGACCATCTTTACAGCTTTGTGAGATCCTCTCTCAGGTTCCTGGCCCTTTCTTCTGTGTCAGGCCTCCCACAGAGCTTTGTGATCCCAGTGTCATTTATGAACATGTTGAACAGCACTGATCTGAGCACCAACCCCTGTGAAACACCACTGGTTAACTCCCTCTGAGAACTGTCCCATAACCACTACCTTTAGTTCCTACCCCCTACCCAGTTTGACACCCATCAAGTCATTTTCCCCCTACATCCAAGTCTTCCAACTTCTTGCTCAGTCTCATATGAGGACTAAGTCAAAGGCTTTGCTGAAATTCAGGTACAGCATGTCCACTGCTTAGCTCTATAACCTCCTTTATTACCCAGCCGAAGAACTTAATAGAGTTCATTTGGCATGACTTCCCTCTGATAAACCCATGTTGCCTGTCATCCTGGATGTGTTTGCCTCAAGGAACTCAATCAACCTTTCCTTGAGAATGTGTTCAGTCAACTTGCCAACCACTGATGTACTTCGTCTCACTTTGTCTTGTTTTAAAGCTCCAAAGGTGAATTTTACAGCGATTCACGGGATTTCAGGTTGCATGGGCCCTAGATTGTTCTGCACAGCCTCAGTTCAGGGTAGTGTGTGTAGGAAGCTGTAAGAGTCAGTCTGCTCTGAGAGCCCTCTGTGATTCAAATCTTCTAAAAGCTGTTAAAAAAGTCTTTTTGCTTCACTTTTTTTTGCTGAAACTTTAGTTCATTGATTGTAGGAATCCCTCCTGTGCTCATATCATTGAGCATTTATTGTTTTGTGTGGATTTTGAATGTTCATGTACAACATTCAGTCTGTGTACTGAGAGACAGTGGAAGTGTGTTTGGGAAGGGGCGATTCAGGCAGGTAGATTTAAGTT
Organism: Neoceratodus forsteri; assembly: GCA_016271365.2. Lineage (NCBI taxonomy): Eukaryota > Metazoa > Chordata > Ceratodontiformes > Ceratodontidae > Neoceratodus > Neoceratodus forsteri. The sequence continues at coordinate 1,705,507,992 of CM057455.1, forward strand.
GGAGAAATAGGGAGTTCTTTGTTTTTGGTTATAGTTTTCTTGTATAACTGACTGTGTTAATGTACATACAGTAATATTTTCAGTAATTGTTGAAATTTTTTGCTGATTGTGTATGTTGTGGTCTGAGGACCTGTGCAGCATTGAGGTTGTTTAAAATATGTTGTATATTATTGAAGTTTTAAATTTGATATGCATTACTTGTAGACAAATTCTGTGTGTGTGTGTGAGTGTGTGTGCGTGCGTGATGTGACATCAAATAATACACCTTTTATTGTGCCACAGTGTAATTGCAGGTGCAGCAGTGTGAACCTGCTATCCACTGCAGCTGCGTGATTTTGTACTGCCATTGTGATATCTTTTCTTGGTTTTGCACTGCAGTAATCTGCAGTCGGTGCTCCCCCACCCACTGGCAAAAGGTATTCTTTTCCAGATTGGATTGTCTGTGACTTGAGAACACCACTGGTTAGTTAAGGTGCTGTTGAACTTGTTGTGACTTTGCGTCTGTATCTATTGTTGAAGCCACAGTTACTTTTTTGGCTTCACATCCAGCGTCACCACCCCGCCCCCAGCCAGAGTGAATGTTCCAAAATCTGAATTTGTTTAGAATATTCCTGTTGATCCCCAAAATGCCCGCAAAGAGATGTACAAGCAAGCTGTTTCTTGCCATGGCACTTCTGCCAGCGGTAAGATTGTCTGTGGGTGTGATAGTAGCATGCAATCTCAGAAGTGCATTGCTGATGTGAGGAAAGGTATTTCTCTTTCAATGTTATTTACAGTGCAATCATTAGCTTCACTCATGGTTGGAGGAGATGATGTTGTCTCAGCTGGTGGTGTTAGTACAGTTGCTGGTGGTGGTATGAGTATTGCTGCCTCAAGTTCCAGTTCTGACCAGTTTCCCAGGTCCAAAAATATAGTGGAGTGTGAAGCAGTGACAGTGAGTGACAGTGTAGATGATGTCATACTCCCCAGTAACATCCCAATAACTGAACATGAGGATTCTGATAATCATGTCAACAATAGCACACAAAATGACATTTCTTCCACCGTGGTTCAGGTCATGCATTTGCCATGCATTGATTCATAGTGTGGTGAAACTATTTTGGGTGATGGTGGTGGTGCTGATGATGATGATATTGCTGTGGTTGCAACATGCAGTCCGTATGCCAGCATCCAAGCAGAAGGTGTGGATGATGTTGATGAATATGATGAGGATGTCAGTGACCCCTGTTGGGAACCAGAGAAAAAGAAACTCAAGGTGGCTGTGTCTGGGTCTGTTTGCTTCCCCCCCAATAAAAAGTTGTGATTTACCAGTTTCAGTTGATGACCCAGTAATAATGATAGGTAGTCGTGGTCGTCAGTTGCAGTCCAAGTGTGTCCTGCCTGAAAAATCATGCAGCACACCCCACTTCATGGCTTAAAAATCGAGTCCAATAAGCAGCATCTGGGGACATGTTAAAACTAGAACATCAAGATCCCTTGTTTGGGATTTTTTTGTGGAAGATGCAAATGATGAGTCAGTTGCAGTCTGCCAGGTTTGCCAGGTGCGTTTGAGTTAAGGTAAAAAGGGGAGCCATCTGGGCACAGGGGGAGAGCATACACCTCATAAGAATAGGCACATGGCACTGTGGACTCAGCACAAGATGGCAGCTAATACCTGTACCACAGTGGGGCATTCACCCTTGTCATCAACCATAACAAGCATGTTATCCCCTTCCATGACTGTAGCATTAAGTAGAAAATTAAATGCTTGCAGTAGTGATGAAATAACAGCAGAGGATTACTACAGGCATGATGAGGTGGAAGAGCAGAATTATTTTCAAATCTAGTCCAGTGTTGGTGAGAGTAGCAGTTTTGGTGGTGGTGGTGGTCAATGCAGTATGTCTAGTGAAATTGGTACATCAACCCCTGTTGGTAAATCTGGGACAATAAATGCATTTCTGGGTTTGTCATCACCTGTACAGCTGTCTTAATCACACGTTCACACTCCACCCCCTGCCATTCACAGAGCAGAACCATTTGTCATTACACCCTGTGTAAAACGTTTAAGTCAGCCCACGTTACAGAGTGTTATTTTGCATAAGCTGAAGTACCCACCCAATCATACAGTGTCACGTGAACTTAATGCTGCTGTAGCTGAAATGCTGGCAATTGATCTTTTGCCCTTCTCCTTCATGGAGAATTCTGGGTTCCTGTAGTTTGCTGCATGTGCTTGTCCAAAATGGAAAGTCCCATCCAGGACATACTTTTCGACCTGTGCTGTCCCCAGGTTGTACCGTACTGTGTCCAACTCAGTAAGACATGCCCTTCAGCATTCCTCCTCTCCATTCATCCATTTAAGTATGGATATGTGGACAAGTGGCAAAACAGCGGGGAGTTCATATTTGTGTATAACTGCACACTGGGTGCAGGTGCCAGGGGTTGTTTGTGCTGTTCGTAGTGTGAATAATCAGAGTAGAGTAGTAAGGTGGAGTGCTGTGGTAGCAATCTTCCAGGAATTGACAGCATGCCATGATTGCTATGCGAATGTGACCTGTTCACACACTGGCAGGAAAACATGTTGAACATGGTACTGACTGAAACTGACAAGTGGCTGAACCCCTGTCCCTGAGAACTGGGTTCATAACAAGTGACAATGGGTCAAATGTGATGAAATGCCTCATGAATGGTGGCTTTTTCGAGTTCCATACATGGTCTACTGTTTAAATCTTGTGGTGCAGGAGTTTCTGCAGCATCCTGATATAAAGGAAATGCTGACAGTTGCACACCGTATCTGTCTCACTTTCATGCTCTGCAAAGGCCCGTGACCAACTTCGGCAGTTGTAAATCCAAAACAGCCTCCCGCAGCACTGCTTGAAGCTGGAAGTTGTCACCTGGTGGAACACCACTTTATACATGGCAGAGAGGTTGTATGAACGGTACAAAGCTATCTCAGAATATCTTGTCATGCACACTAGACGTGACAATTCCGGGGCCTCCATGTCTATGATGACTGAACAGTGGTGCCTCATGGACTCTGTAATAAGAATCTTGAGGCCTTTTGAACATACCATACAGGTAGTGAGTGGTGAGACAGCCTCCATTAGCTAATCAGTTCCACTGCCGTGGGTGCTGAGGCAGACATTGGTGAATGTACAGCATAGCCTTGATGTTGCCAGAGACCGTGCTAGCAGTGTGTTGCTGAAACACATGGTGACAGTATTCAACCAGAGTCATCACATCTTGAGCATTCAGCATAGTGACAACTTTGCAATAGCAACAATGCTGGACCCATGATACAAACGTGGAATTGCCTCAGTACTGGAGGGCAGGCCTGAACAGGTAAAAAATGTCAGTAGGCAACTGGTGCACTTGGTTCATGGGGCACAGAAGTCACGTGCCAAGTTCAGGAAACCTAAGCAGCATAACCAGGCTGAAGGTGAACCTGGAGGAGTAGTATCAAGCATATCCTGTAAGTGGAAAGGGACTGCAGTTCCAGGTGGTCTGTCATCAAAAGTGGCTGGCGTTAACCCACTTTGGGAGGCTTTGTCCCAAGTAGGGATTTGTGACATAAATGATTCCGGAGAAGCGGATGATGCATCAACCACTGGACTTAGAGCAGTACAGCGAATGGTTGAGTCATATGTGTCTGAAAACAGGCATCTGTCAATCACTGATGATCCCCTTTTATACTGGAGTGAAAAGGTCAGTGAAGGGCCAGAGCTGACCGCTGTTGCACTGAAGTATCTGACATGCCCACCCTCCAGTGTGAGTGTCGAGAGGGTATTCAGCTCAGCAGGCGCAATAGCTTGGGATCACCATACAGACCTCTCTCCTGCAAATGTCAGTTTGCTGACATTCATAAAAATGAATGAGAGGCACATACCAGCTCAGACTGCAACCTCAGTATTCGTACCCGGCATACTCATGGTTTTGCTGATGTTGAAGAAATGGACCATCCTGGTGGCAGTGACAGCATGAAGGCCTACCACTGACGTGAGATGATAACACAATGGAGAAAGAATTTTCCGTGGTCTGAATTCAGACATAGCAGACTCATGAGGGCAGCTTTTTCTGAGGATGATGATGAATGATGATGAGATTAATGTTGGAAGGTTTTAACTTAAGTGGTTAAAAGGCTGTCACATGTCTTGTACGATATATGTTCTCTTTTTCATAAAGTTAAATCACTGTCCCACCTCATACCGACCAAATTCCATATATCACGTCATCACATTTATAACACAGAGCACAGTATATCCTAGCCCCCGAACTACCACCACTGTAAGACCATTGTTCTCCATTGCCACCATAGGGAATGTGACCGTGTGTCCCCCTCGGACTACCACCACCATAGGACCACTGTTCTTCACTGCCATCATAGGGAATGTGACCGTGTGTTCCCCCAAACTACCACCACCATCACTGTAAGACCGCTGTTCTCCACTGCTACCATAGGGAATGTGACTGTATCCCCCCTCAGAGTAGCACCACCATAAGACCACTGTTCACCACTGCCACCACCACCAGATGCAGGAAGATGTGAGAGGGAATGTCATCATGTGCCGCAGCTATGACCACTAGCACCCACCACCAGTGTTATTGTGACAATGTTTTTCCATTACATTGACCATACCAAGGCAGAGGGAGTTGAACAGGAGATTACATCCATCAGCCACAGGCACATGGCTTCTTACTATTAAAACTATAAAGTGAGTATGTGTACTAATGTTTTTATGCTATTCAACTTCCTTTAGCTGTGTGTTTTGTTTTCTGTTGCTTTTCTGAGTTGCAATGGTCAAACACATATGGTCAACTTATTTTTTTTTTACAGGTTAACAACAAATGACTCTCTCTTGCTGAAGGTCTGTATCAATGGTACAGCAGCAGTACTGTCTACAGGAACCTATGGGATATCCATTTCCAATCCATACTGGTAAGAATATCAATTTTATTTCATCTGTTCATTTTTTTTCATAAGAGTGCAACAAATCCGACTGAGCATTCATAAACCAGGTGACATGTATGTCAATAAAAATATTTCTGCAACATATCATGCACTGTATTCCAAATTTGCAGCTGTGCAGCCATGACAGTGTTGAAAAATTTGGACCCAGGTTGTGTTACTTGACAAGATGTGGTTTTAAAATGTAACTTGAGTTGAGATGCAGGGACACTGACACAGTGTATTTGTTACACAGCCATGTACTAAATTAAGTTGTGATCTGATGAGTGCAGTGGGACAGCTTGCTATCTGTGTTAATCCAGATATCCGTGGAACAGCCATGGCTTAAACATAATGTCTTACTGCTGTAATCAAGTTGTAAGAAGTCCTTCATTCTTTTTTTTAGGAAACTTCCAGATGCTTTCTTGTGTCATAGTTGCCTTATCCAAAGAACTTCTTCAACATCAGGCCCCCCCCCCCGGGCTGGGGCAGACATGCAACATGCAGAAGTCATTTCAATCGATGACCATAACCATCATTACCGGACTGGAGAAGGATGCAGATGAAATCTGTGAAGAAGTAACCAAATAATAAACCATTAATGAGACCTACTTGCAATTTGCAAATATGCTCCCCCCCCCAAAAAAAAAAATACTTACCTTCATTGGCTTGAGAGTATTCCATTTCCAGTTTCAACACCAAAATTTCTCATCAGGCACTGGAATGTGCACATCAACAATATGTGACCTGTGATACAAAACAATACAATGAGTACATGTCTATATATGTCAACCCCCACCTAGAACATACACACACACATATATATATATATATATATATATCAACTCACCAAGGCTACTATTAGTGTACACAAAAGGGCACCCTTCCATCCGTTGAGGTGATTGCATCGCCTTTGTGGGAATCGCAGCACACTTTGGACCAGCAACAGTTCTCTCACAGTCATCATTTCTGATGGAACACTGGATGGATTCATGTCATGTTATCCCTCCTTCACACAGTTTGGCAAGACACTATGCATCATGACATCATCATCACATAGTATGTAAACTTTCTGGACACAAGACAGTTGCATTTTGGGGATGCAGGAAAATTCTGGGGACTCTGTGTGATCACTGCGTTCATGAGTGACTGCGCAATAAATTCTGGTGGACTTTGCATGTGGTGTAACACTCCCATTTCACTTCCTCAGCACTTGGGAATTTTCTGGACACAAGACAGATACATTTTGGGGTTGCAGAAAATTCTGGAGACATCAGGAATCATGTTAGACGAGTGATCATGCCAATACATTCTGGGGACTTTGCATGTGTTGTAATGCTCCCATTTCACTTCCTCAGCACTTGGGAATATTCTGGACACAAGACAGTTGCATTTTGGGGATGCAGAATAATTCTGGGGACTCTGTGTGACCACTGCGCGCATGAGTGACTGCGCAATAAATTCTGGTGGACTTTACATGTGGTGTAACACTCCCATTTCACTTCCTCAGCACTTGGGAATATTCTGGACACAAGACAGTTGCATTTTGGGGATGCAGAATAACTCTGGGGACTCTGTGTGACCACTGCGTGCATGAGTGACTGTGCAATACATTCTAGGGGACTGTGCATGTGATGTAATGCTCCCATTTCATTTCCTCAGCACTTGGGAATTTTTTGGACAGAAGACAGTTGCATTTTGTGTGCTGTGATTGTGAGCACATAATGTCATACTTAAATTATATATTAAAGCAGCAGTGCAACAATGTGGTGAAAATGTTGGCCTATACTTTTTTATGCTATTTTATATTGCTAGCCACTAGTTACTCATTCCTGACTTGTATAATACCCTTCTTTTCACAATTTGTGTCTGCTTTACTACTTTTTCTCATGTCTGAAAAAAAAAAGGAGCACGCTTTTAATATGGCTCTGACCATGTTTTCATCACTATTTGCAGCTGTTTTTGAATAAATAGTGTTCTGTGAGGTCATAAAACACTGCCTGCTGCATAATTGTTAATTTTACAACAGAAGTAATATATAACAACTGATGGAGAATAACAGTGGAAAATACCGATGAAGACCTGGTCCACACACTCATTAAAGGAGTGCTCTTTTATTATTTCAGACATGAAAAAGTACTAAAGCAGACTCAAATACTGGAAAGAATGGGATCATACAAGTCAGGGAGGTAAGTAAAGTGGCAATGTAAACAGCATAAAAAGAGTAGTAGTCAAATTGTCACCAGATTGTTGCACTGCTGCTTTAATGTTGTTTCAAAAGAAATATTTCTGGAGCTTCAGTAATGTTTACTTTGTGTCGGGACTTGTGATTTGAAGTGTTTTCAGAAAGCATGACTGAGCAGTGCAGCGAGTTGTAAGCACTGCATGTGTGCCGCCAGTGTTCTTTCCTGTGTGTGCAGACATTGTCCAGCTTAGTGCAAACATATATATGGTGTGACTTGTTGCAGTATGTCAAGAATAAAGATAAGAAAGAATATATGATGTATATTTTATTTGCACCATCAGCACCAGCGGAGTAAGTGATATGATATTTTTCAGAGGATTGGGTCTCTGTGCACCTCAGTCATGCACAGTGCACACTTGACTTTCTTGGAGATCATAGCACAAAAAACTCATGCTCTCTAAAAGTCATGTGAGCAGTATGTGACTAAGGTGCACTCTGGCCAGACACCTCTGAAAAATATCGTATCACTTAGTCCTTTGATGATGATGGTGACAATAAAATATCCGTTATTCTTATCACTATTCTTTATACCATAAACATTGCAACAAAGCAATATATGTTTGCAAGAAGCTGCACAATGTCTAACATCACACACACACACGAAACAACACTGACTGCACATATGCAATTTAGCACATCATGTCTGCACTGCTCACACCAGCTTTTCCACAACCACTCCACAATAGAAAGTAAACATTACTGAGGCACTGGATTTAATAACAGGGCAATAAGGAGCATGTATGTCTGTATGTGTATGTATATATTTAAAGGGAAGCAGTCAATAACAGGAGCTCCCGCCCCATGCAAGGCTAACCCTCCGCTTAAGTTTTTTGACAGTGTTTTTTTCCACTGTAACATGATTTATTTTAATAAAGAAAGTCAGTGGCCTGAAGTATGGTGGACCAGACTATAGGGGCTCCATTATGTGTAAAGGAAAGATGCGGCGGAGACATACCCGCACTTCAATACTTTTTGTATTGAAAGCGCATGGTGTGTCGCCCGTTACCTTTACACATAATGGAGCCCCCACAGTGTCCGCCATACTTCGGTAAACTTTTCTTTTTTATAAAATAAAGTATGTTGCGTGCGAAAAACACTGCAACATACTCTAAAGGCTTAACTGGAGGGTAAGCCTTGCAGGGGCAGGACCTCCTGTTAAGCCACTGCTTCCTTAAACTAATACTGTGGCTCTCCCTCTGTCTGTTATTAAACATAAACAAAGACAAAACACTACAGCAGTGTGGGGGGGGTGTGCTGAAAAAAAGCTAATGAGGGATCCCCTGATGTTCCAGTAGCAGATGGAGCATCGACACAGTCTGTAGCTAGTATTGCTCAATCTGCTCCACCTGCTGCAGGACAGCACCCACCCTCTCATTATTGTCCTCCACCACAGCCCACAAATGTGCTATGTCTGCCTGAGTTGCAGGCATTGTGGGGTCCATTGGTGCGGGGGGACCAGGTAGTGGTGGTGGTGAGGGTGGTGCTGGTGGCAGTGGTGGGGGTAGTGGTGGAGCAGCTGCTGCTGTGGCCTCCTCCTGCTGCGGCGACACACAACAGCAGCACCTTCTGCCACTGCCACAGAAGGGCCAGCAGGTGGAGGCCTGGCCCATTTGGTGGCAGCCTGCCACTCCACCTTGTGGTGGTTCAGCATATGTGTGTGCTGGCCCCCAGTCCTCAGGTGTGTCCCCCGGGGGCCACGGCGTTCCTGCACACCACAAAGCAGACACACCACAAGGCTGCTGTCCCCCTCAACACAGTTGAAAAACTGCCAAACTGTGGAGCTGCGGGGTGGGGGGACCCAGGCACAGGAGGGGCAGATGTAGTGCCAGTCACATGGTCATGCACCTGGGGCTCCACCTGCTGCTGTGGAGGTGGTGCTGCTGGAACTCCTGCAGCTGCTACTGCTGGTGGTGGTGGTGGTGGCAGATTTGGTGGATGTGGTGGTGGCACTGGTGGTGCTGCTGCTTCTGGGGGGGGCAGGACCAAAGAGTCTGGAGCAGTCCATTGCCACCCGGCTATGACCCCCATGCATGTGCACTCCCCTGTGGCCATGGGCCACTTACTGTCCCTGGTCCATCACACAAAAAAACACTCCTTCCCTCTCCAACACGATGAGCGACTTCACACACTCACACACAGGCACACAAACACAGTCACACACACACACACACACACACACACACACACACACAAAACAAAACTTATAAAACAAAGAAATTGGTCACCAAAAAGAACTGACATAACTTTACAAAAAAACTAAAGAATTGACTTTTAGAAAAGCTTTTGAGTATTTTGAAAATTGCTCAAGAAAGAAACTAATAACGAACTCTCCTCTCCTACACAAAATGCTTCCTCTTTCTACCTCTGCAAAGGAGAAAGTAGAAAGTATCTGCTTGTATGACTCACTTCCTTCCTGCCTGGCTAAAGCATATGACTTACAGTACTGTAAGCCAAGTGATGTGTGTGGAGTGAGGGGGCTGCCTAAAGTGCCTATATTGTTGTCATTCCGCCTTACTTCACGTTAAGGCAGAATAACAACACAAAGTCAGAATAACAAAGTAAAGTGAACACTTTTCAATGGCCACTTTGCATAGTATTATGATAACGCGGAGTGGCCACTTCACGTTCACTTCGTAGGTGGAATTTAATTCCACTGCATCTCTACACTGAGCTAGGAGTGCAAATTAAACAAATGGTGGAGCAAATAAAAGCATTAGTCTCAGCATATGAACAGTGGACAAGGGTCAACTCCAGGCTTGTAGGGGGAGTGCCCCAAAATGTTTTGATGCCCTTAGGTATGGGCCTTAAGCTCCACCTCCCAGGAACATTGTGTTTTGCTATAGATGTGGGCAAGATGGGCACATAGCCTGAGGTTGCACTCATCCAGAAAAGCCACAGCTTGTGAACCAGAAGTGGAAAAGCTAACCACCCCAGCATGGAAATGACAGCAGAGTCCCTGTGAAGGAGCAGCCTGGGCCCCGAAGCAGTACAATGTCAATAAAATTGACTCACCCTGAAATTCCCAGGTAAGTAAGTTGCCCTCAGAACTACTGGGCCTCAGAGTTGACATTCCAGTACTCACTGAACAAAACCATACAAACTTTTACTTGACAGTGGGTTGCAAGTTACTATCATTCACCATTCTTTATACAACAGCCACTTAAAAAGCTGCCTCTGAAAGGACTTGCCCCATGGTGCCTTAGCTACACCAGCTACCCTATGATGGCTACAGCATTGCACACTTTGAGTTCGCTGGAGTAGTCAAGAGGCTGCCACACAGGATTGACACCATAACATTGATATGTCCAGACTCTAAGAGCATAGATGACTCTCCAGTGTTGATTGGTACCAATACTGATATGTTTTGGGAGGCTGTCCTAAGAGAGAGGAGGAGCACAGTGCCTATAGAGTCCACCACTGCAGGCAATGAAAAGAATGAGCCTGAAATGTGAAACCTCAAAGCCAGTCATGCAAGAAGAGCCCATTGGAGTGATCTCCTGTGCTGACAGAAGTGGATTCACTGCTCAATGTGATGTGCCAAATGATTGGTATTGCAGAGTTCAAATGCCTGCCAGCGGGACCTGCTGTCATCACGGATGCATCAGCTGACAACAACCTTCCAGAAGGCCTGATGGTCCAAATAGGAATGATGCCCATGCCTTCCACCCCTTGGAAATGATGAGTCACAGTGAGGATGAAGAATGAAATTGAGGAACCCATCATCCTGTGGAGAGGGCGGGTGTTGATGAATGTCTTCTATGCAGAGCAGGTAACAGTAGTGGATCCTGAAGTTGCCACTATCGCGAGATTGACCCTGACTATTTGAGTTTGGAGACTCACAATACCTGACCACTACCAGTGGAGCCTAGTAACAAGTTAGTGAAGTACAAGGAAGTGTTCTCTTTGAATGAATGGGATGTGGGATGTGTCAAGGGAGAAGAGCACCACATCCACCTTTGGGATGACCAGCCTTTCTGGAAGAGATCCCAACAACTGGCCTCTGCCAACATAGAAGATATCACATGCCACTTGCAAGAACTACTGGCTGCAGAGATCATTAAAGAGTCTCAAAAGCCATATGCATAACCTATTGTGGTGGCCAGGAAGAAGACAGGTACAATTCATATGTGCATAGACTACCATGCACTCAAAAAGAAGATGGTGCCTGACCAATACATGGTATCCAGAGTTGAAAACACCCTGGTGACCCTGATGGGAAGTAAGTGGTTCTCAGTCCTAGATCTCCAAAGAGTCTACTACCAAATCACCATGGCAGAGGAAGGTAAAGAAATGATCACATTTATTTGCCCCTTGGGTTCTACCAGTTCAAGAGGATGCTGCAAGGCTGATTCGGGGCCCCTGACACTTTTCAGAGTTTAATGGAGAAGGCAGTGGGAGATATGCATCTGCTGGAGGTGTTGCTGTACCTAGATGATCTGACAGTGTTCAGCCAGACACTGCAGGAGCACGAAACCTAACTCATGAAAGTACTGGAGAAATCAAAAGAGCTTGGTTTATAAGTTTCCATCAATAAGTGTCAGTTTTGTCAGCCACCTGTTAAATATATGTGGGACACATTGTTTCAGCAAACAGAGTACAAACCAACCCTGCAAAAGTTGAGGCACTTACCACTTGGCCTAGACCACACAACATTAAGTCACTACAGTCATTTCTTGGGTTCTGTGACTACTACAGGCAGTTTGTAAGACTATTCCATTGTTGTCCACACTCTTGATGACCTCACCCAGGGGATACCCACCTACTCACATAAAGAAAGCCCACTTTAGCTGGGGCAAAGGCATCTCCTACCATCTGCCCTTCTGCCAAACAGAACTCTCTCTCTCTCTCGGACTCCCTGCACTTGGGGCTCAACCCCCCCACCCCACCTCTCCAGCACTTCTGTGTGCTAACCCCCTTGTGTTGCTGACAACTAACAGGCTTCCTGTTGGGCACAGTTATTTAGTCTGTTCCTGTATGTGTCTGACTGTGTTTACTTATTCCAGTTTTAGTTTTGCTGTATTTTTTTGCATTCCTTTGTTTAAAGACCAAATGTACCTAAATATTCTCATTCTAATTCTGTTGCCTTGTTTGTCTCAATCCTCTGTATAATCAGCTATTTGTTCTAAATGTACTAACGTGGAACCTATGTAAAGAGCTCTGAGATCAAATGGCTAATCCAAGATCAGAAATAAATAAATAAATCCACATACAGAGTACTGGAAGGTGAACAAATCATTTTGCACCAGGTGGAATGAACAGTGTGACGTGACATTCAAAGAAATAATCAAAGGCGTAAGTGAGGTGACCATGTTGGCATTCACTACAAACCATATATTCTGAACTCCGATGCCAGTTTAAGTGACTTAGGAGCTGTCCTGTACCAAGAGCACCCTGAAGAACTTAATTTAGTTGCTTTCACCAGCCAAAGTTTGAATCCTTCTGAAAAGTACTACCCAGTGCACAAACTGGAATTTCTAGCATTAAAGTGGGCTGTCACTGAAACAATCCATGACTACTTTATGGGTCCCAGCTCACAGTGAGAACAGACAATAATCCCTCTCACTTACGTAAATACAATGGCTAACATGGATGCTGCTGGACACCAGTGGGTTTCGGCTTTCTCCACCTACAGTTAGTCTGAAATACTGCAGTGGTTGAAGCAACACTGATGCTGATGCCTTATCATGGTGTCCACAACCTGGTCAGCCAAATCAAAGTACTTCAGTTACAAGTGTAGCAATAAAGGCCATTTGTTTGAAATTTGAAACAACAGATCGTGCCACTCTTGCCAATCTGCACCAAGCAATTGACAAGCTGTGAGCCTCTCCAGATGCTATTCCAACTGCATATCTGAATTTCACTGGTTTGGACCTTTCGTTTTGCCCCGACCTAGCTGTCCTGAGCTAAAGCAAGCCCAATGGGACAACTATGTATTACGTAGTGTGGTTGCACACTCTTAGAAGGACATGATGCAAGTTGAGTACAAATAACTCACCCAGATATCCCCCTGTTATTGCAAGAGTGGAACAAACTTTCTTTAAAAGATGGACTGCTCATAAGAACAGGTCAAGACAATGCATACCCTGATTTCCCTCAGCAACAGCTGGTCTTACCCTGCAAGTACCAAAAAGCCATCACGCGATCTTTACTTAATGGCATGTGTCATTTGGGAATTGACCACACTCTGGACTTGACATTGACCCATCTCTATTGGCCCAAAATGGCAACAGAGGTGGAGCAGCATTGCAAGAACTGTCTCTGGTGCATCAAGAGAAAAACTTTGTCAAAAGGAGCAGCACCATTGGTCGACATCAAAACCAGTGGGCCACTGGAATTAGTTTGTATAAACTTTTTCTCATTGGAGTCTGATCACAAAAACATTGGCAACATCCTAGTCTTGACCTATCATTACACATGATATGCTCAGGCGTACCCAATGAAAGAGCAAAAGGCTACCACTGTTGTTAAAGCACTGCAGCATTACATCAACCATTATGGTATCCCTTAATGAATTCACTCTAAGCAAGGGAGGGACTTCAGAAGTCAAGTTGTGAAAGAGTTTCTGGCAACCTATGGCATCAGGAAATCAAGAGCCACTCCTTACCACCCGCAGGGGGGCCCGCTGCCTGAATGCTTTAACAGAACCATGCTTGACATGTTGGCCTAGCTCAGAAATCAAATTGTAGCCAGAATGCTAATTCACTGGTACATGCTTACAACTGCATCCACAATGATACCACTCAAAGGTCTCCATTCTATTTAATGTTTGGCAGAGAAACTTGCCTAATAGTTGATCTCTGTTTCGGAGTCTCAGCCGATGGTACTTCAAAACAAACATACTTAGAGTACACCAGGTGATTGCATCTACAGTTGCAAAGAGCCAATCAACCTGCCTTTGAGACTACCACCAAGAAGAGTCTTGCCAACAAAAATTGTTACAACAGATGAGTTCGTCACCAGGTGTTGCAAATTGGAGACAGTTTACTACTGAGGAACGTGGGCCTACAGGGAAACACAAAATTCAGGAATGATGGGTGCCAGAATCATATGTAAAAGTTAAACAGATGCCTTACCTTCCAGTCTACAAAATTCATCAAGAACAAGGAAAAGGCTTGTCAAAGACTGTACACAGGAACCACCTCCTCCCATTAGGAGATTGTACTTAACCTACACTTGAAATTGAACACCCAATAGTCAAGAAACCCAAAACTCAGAGTCACACCAACCAGCAGAGAAATGGAACGCCTGCACCTGATACAAATATCCCAAATGCAGCACCTGTGCAAGAGCCAGCTGAAAACAGTTCTGCCAAAAGTGATGAACACATTGCATGCTGCACCAGAGTACCTGGCAGACCCCATAATGAGCAATTTCAGCTGATGGAATGGAGAAGTTCAGCACCGTCAGCTAGTGCATCTCCAACTGGAGAGTCATCAAACAATGAACTTTCACACAATTTGAACCCAAATGCAGTAACGTTTGTGTCAGAGGAACTGACAACTGATTATACTGAAAACCCAATTGTGAACAGTGATATGCAGTTTAATTTGTAGGGACAAAACCCAGAGACTGATGTACTCTGTGCTATTCTTGGCATCGCCCCTGTGGTGGACACAAGGGTGGAAGAGGAAAGCATATGCCCTATTCCTGAGGAAGAAACCATGTTACCTCACAAGTCTGAATGTGAGACTAAAGCTATCATCAAGCTCTCACACAACACCCTTGGTGCCTCCTCTAATACCCCCATCCTTGCGGTTCATAAGCAAATTGCCGCAGTGAAACTGTATATCCCTCAATGTGCTGCACACTGGTTCAGGTGGGAACATGCATGTCAAATTAATGCTCTGGATAGATAGATGTAAGATATCTAATAAGCAATGTATACTGTGTCAATATGTATAACTGCACTGAGTAGTTAAGCATCAGGTGTTAGAACTGTATATTTTGTTGATAATAATTCTTATGTCACTGCCTCTGCCTCTTGAACTTTGTACATATGGGCATTATCTTGACATGGATGTCAAGAGTCTGGCAGGGGAGTGTGAGCCCTCCCCATATCAGGGCTTACCTTATGGGCTACATGCCACAAAAATTTAAAAAATGTCCTGGCCCCATGGTAGACAGTGGACCCAGGATAGGAATAAAACAGTCCTTGTGGGTTAAAATAAAAGCAGCAGAGGCAAGACCAAACGAAAAGCAGGATGTAAACATACTGGGTGATGCCCATGCATTTCCAAGCCTATGGCTCCACTAAGACTGGTAGAAAATGGTCAACAGAGGTCACAGATCTCCAGCCTGAGAATCTGGCCAATTATGTCTGCAACACTACAGACTCTGCATGCATGCGTTGCATGACTAGGTTGGCATTCCAGAGCTCAGCCAGCCTGGAGATTTTTAGACCACTAGGTGCTAAGGTCAGTAAATATAAAATAGAGTTGAAGTTTTATTTGTTTATTTATTTGTTTAGTTTTTCTTGACCGGTAAGTTCACTAGACAAATCCTGCCTATTTTCAGACATGACTCAGGGGAGAGGGATACAGATGAATGCCAACTGACCTTGAACCAGATTAAGCTGTTGGTGGTATTTTAGTGAATGAAGTAAACAAGCTGAGCATAGCCCTTTCAGTTGGTATGACAGAGAGAAAGACTCTGTGAGTCAATGAGCCACTCTGTGCCAGGCACTGCAGGACAGACAGACTAAAGAAGTCTTGGATCCCAGCAACTGATTCTTTTGAAGAAAACAACAGTTTTATCAAAACTAACAATCTGAATGTGAGGACTGGAGCTAGTGTTTTCCTGCCCTGCTAGTGACTTCATCTCTGGAGGACAAGCTCCTTTGAAGATCAACTGACTGATCGAGAAGGCCACTACCTGCTTCAGGGTCCCTGGATCCCTGCATCTGCAGCACCAGACTGACCATGAGAGAACTGAGACCAGTAAGTGAATACCAGATGACCCTGGGGAAGCCGGCTTTCCATCCTGAAGCACATACAGCTGTCTCACCTGTCCTAGCATCAGACACCTGAGGTATCTGTGAAGCTACAAAACTGTAAGCAACCATTAGTGTTTGGGCCTTGCAACTAGGAAAATTGTGATTGTGCCTAGGACTGAGAGAGACTCTCTGGGCAGGACTTTGCTATTTTGACAGGCCCAGGCAGGGGACCTGTGGAGGCAAGCCGGCCACCCATTTGTTTATGGTTTACAAATAGGACCCCCTTTTCAACCATTTAAAGTTTAATTGTTCAGCAACAGTTTTGGTTTTAAATTGTGTTTGCCTACAGCAGGTAAAGCATGCAACTAAGCTCCTACCCTGTTGGCAGCAACTGCATCTTTAGTGAGGTATCCTCTGCAACTAAAAAGAGAGCTCTTCCCTTGGCCTTTGGTTGGAATTAAGTCAGGTGCACTGGCTTGAGGTTAAGGGACTGTGGGGAGATTGTAGGGGGTAAACTGTTGTTGTTACTGCATAGAGTATAAGAATTTTACTTTGTTGAATCCTGAAAAACCAAGCTATGTACACAAGGGACTTCTTTAGGAACTGCAGAGCTTTATTACATGTGTAACGCCCCCCTTCCCCCAGTTTGTGGGCTTACCTTAAATGGGGTCCTGGTTTGCTCCCATTACCTCCTTGGCATCCCATTTCTCCCCCAGCACTTTTAGCCACTCAGCCCATGTCCCTTGAACTTTCCTGTGTCCCCCAAACAGCCCCATACTTTGTTTTAGCCCATTTCAGGCTTAAAATCCAAATTGTGAGTCATCAGCATTTTGCTAGGGAGCCCAAGAATCATGCATGCACCCATGAGTGCTTTTAATCTGCTGACCGCACAGTTTGCAGTCATTTGGGAGAGTGTCTCTGGTCCTGGTGCCCCTTGAAGCTAAATGGGGGCCGGTGACTGTGGAGTAGTGGTGGGCGAAGTGGGCTCAATCTGCCCCGCAAAGTGATTCATGGAGCAAAGGCAGATTCGCGGAGTGAACCGCAATGCAAAGCGGAGTACTTTGCGTTATGATGAGTAACGTGAAATCCATTGAAAACAATGACTTCACGTTACTCTGCCTTCCCAGACCACTACTCCACCAAATATTAATCGCCTCACTTCCCCTTGTTTTTGAGTGCCGAAGACAAATTTTGCAGTGATTCATGGGATTTCAGGTCACATGGGCTCTATATTGATCTCAGTTCAGAGTAGTATGTGTAGGAAGGAGTAGGAGACAGTGTGCTCTGAGAGCTGTCTGTGATTGAAACCTTCTAAAAGCTGTTAACAAAGCGTTGTTGCGTTTTTTGTGGGGGCTCAATCTTTAGTTCATCGATTGTAGGAAACCCTCCTGTGCTCATATTATTGAGCATTTTTGTTTTTGTGTGGATTTTGAATGTTAGTATAGAACATTGAGTGTGTGTAGTGAAAGACAATGAAAATGTGCTTTGCATATCTGTGGTGTAGGTAGATTTAAGTTGGAGAAATAGTGATTTCTTTGTTTTTTGGTTATATTTTTGTTATATAACTGACTGTGTTAATGTACGCCAGTAATATTGTCACTTGTCAGTAACTGTTTAAATTGTCTTGCTGATTGTGTGTCGTGAATTTCTGGTGCAGCAGTTCATAATTTCAGGTTGTTTACATAACAATATATACATGGCATGTTAGTGAACTTTTCAATTTGCTACGCATTACTCGTTCAGCATTGTAGACAAAGTGTTCTGTGTGTCAGTGTGTGTGGTGTTGTATGACATCAAATAATACACCTTTTATTGTGCCACAGACTAGTGTAATTGCAGGCGCAGCAGTGTGAACCTGCTATCCACTGCAGCTGCCTGATTTTGTACTGCTACCGTGGTATCTGTTCTTTGTTTTGCTGCTTGTACTGCCGTAAAAATCTGCAGTCAGTGCCCCCCCACCCCACCGGCAAAAGGAATTTTTTACCAGATTGGATTGTTTTTGTGACCTCATCAGCACCACTGGTTACTGAAGTTGTTTTCATTGCGTGACAGACTAGTCTCTTATCTGTTGCTGAAGCTACAGTTGTTTTTTTGGCTTCACATCCAGCGTCCCCCAATCAAAGAGTGAACATGTCAAAATCTAAATTTGGTTATAATATTGTGGTTGATCCCCCAAAATGCCCGCAAAGAGATGTGCAAGCAAAGCTGTTTCTTGCCATGGCAATGCTGGCAGTGAGATAGTGTGTGTGGGCGTGGTAGTATGCAGACGCGGAAGTGCATTGCTGATGTGAGGAAAGGTATTTGTCCTGCAATGTTTTTTACAGCCTAATCAGTAGCTTCACTCATAGTTGGAGGAGGTGATGTTTTCCCAGCTGGTGGTGTTAGTGTTACTGGTGTTAGTGGTGGTGATAGTATTAGTATTGGTGCACCAAGTTGGAATTCCGACCAGTGTACCGTATCCAAAAATACTGAGTGTGAAGCAGTGGAAGTGAGTGGCAGTGTAGATGATGTCATACTTCCCAGTAACATCCCAGTAACTGAATCTGAGGATTCTGATAATCATGTCAATGATAGCATACAATGTGATATTCCGTCCACCGTGGCAGTTAATGTCACGCATTTTCCATGCAGTGATTCACAGTGTGGTGAAAAAATATCAGGTGAAGGTGGTATAGATGCTGCTGATGAATGTGATGATGACGATGATGTTGCTGTTGTTGCAACATACAGTCCGCATGCTAGCATCTAAGCAGAAGATGTGGATGTGTGTGACATTGATGAATATGATGATGATGTAATTGACCCCAGTTGGGCTGTGTCTGAGTCTGTTTGTAAGAATCCCCCCCACCATAAAAACTTGTGATTTACCGGTTTTAGTTGATGATGACCCAGTACTAAATATGATAGGTAGTCGTGGTGGTCAGTTGCAGTCCAGGTGTGCAGTGCCCGAATTATCATGTGCCACCCCCACTTTAGTGTTTAAAATAACAGACTTAAATAAGCCACCTCATGGACATTTTAAAAGCAGAGCATCGCAATCCCTTGTTTGGGATTTTTTTGTTCAAGATGCAAATGATGAGTCAGTTGCAATCTGTGAGGTTTGCCATGTGCGTGTGAGTCGAGGTAAAAAGGGGAGCCATCTGGGCACAGGAGAACAGCATATGCATCTTAAGAATAGGCACTTGGCACTGTGGACCCAGCACAAGCTGGCAGCTAATACCACAGTGGGGCATTCATCCTCATCACTGGCAACCATAGCGAGCATGTTATCCCCTTCCATGACTGTTAAGTTCAGTACTAAATTAAACGTGTGCAGTACTGAGGTAATAAGAGCAGAGGATTACTACAGGCATGATGAGGTGGAGGACCATAATGACTTTGAAATGTTGTCCAGTGCTGGTGAGAGTAGCAGTTTTTGTGGTGGTGGTGGTGGTGGTGGTGAATGCAGTATGTCTAGTGCAAGTGGTACATCAACCCCGGTTGGCAAATCTGGCAAAATAACGGCATTTCTGAGTTTGTCATCATCACCAGTGCAACTGTCTTAATCAAACGTCCACACTCCACCCCCTGCCAATGCCATTCATCACAGAGCACAACCATTTGTGATCACACCCCATGTAAAACGTTTAAGTCAGTCCACGTTACAGAGTGTTTTTGCTCATAAGCTGAAGTACCCCTCGAATTGTACAGTGTCATGTGAACTTAATGCTGCTGTAGCGGAAATGCTGGCAATTGATCTTTTGCCCTTCTCCTTTGTGGAGAATTCTGGGTTCCGGCAGTTTGCTGCATGTGCCTGTCCAAAATGGAAAGTCCCACCCAGGACATATTTTTCTACCTGTGCTGTCCCCAAGTTGTTCCCCACTGTGTCTGACTCAGTAAGACATGCCCTTCAACATTCCTCCTCTCCATTCATCCATTTAAGTATGGATACGTGGACAAGTGACAAAACAGCGGGGAGTTCATATTTGTGTAAAACTGCACACTGGGTGCAGGTGCTGGGAGTTGTTTGCGATGCTGGTAGTGTGAATTATCAGTGCAGTAAGGTGGATTGTCGTGGTAGCAATCTTCCAGAATTCGACAGCATGCAGCAGTCGCTATGCACAATGTGACCTGTTCACACACTGGTGAGAACATGTTGGATGTGGTACTGATTGAAGTTGACAAATGGCTAAACCCTCTGTCCCTGACAGCTGGGTTCATAGCAAGTGACAATGTGTCAAATGTGGTGAAATGCATCACAAATGGTGTTTTTTTCGTGTTCCATGCATGGCCCACTGTTTAAATCTTGTGGTGCAGGAGTTTCTGCAGCACCCTGATGTAAAGGAAATGCTGACCATTGCTCGACGTATCTGCTCTCATGTTTCAAGATCTGGAAAGGCCCGTGACCAACTTCAGCAGTTGCAGATACACAACAGCCTGCCTCAGCACTGCTTGAAACTGGAAGTTGTCACCCGATGGAACTCTACTTTATACATGGCAGAGAGTTGTATGAACAATACAAAGCCATCTCAGAATATGTTGTGATGCACACTAGCCATGACAGTTCTGGGGCCTCCATGTCTATGACGACTGAACAGTGGCACCCTTGACTCTGTAATAATAGTTTTGCTGCCTTTTGAACATGCCCACAGGCAGTAGTGGTGAGTCTGCCTCCATTAGCCAATCAATTCCACTGCTGTGGGTGCTGAGGCAGTCATTGCTGAATGTACAGCATGGCCTTGATGTTGCTGGAGACAGTGGTAGCAGTATGTTGCTGCAACACATGCTGACAGTATTCGACCAGAATCGTCACATTGTGAACATTCAGCATAGTGACAACTTTGTGACAACTTTGCCATAGCAACAATGCTTGAACCGACGATACAAATGTGGAATTGCTTCAGTACTGGAGGGAGGGCCTGAACAGGTAAAAATATCAGTGGTCAACTGGTGTGCTCGGTTCATGGGGCACAGAAGTCACATGCCAAGGTCAGCAAACCTCAGCAGCATAATCCGGCTGAAGGTGTACCTGTGTGGATTATCAAGCATATCCTGCAAGGGGAAGGGGACAGCAGTTCCAGGTGGTCTGTCATCCAAAGTGGCTGGCATCAACCCACTTTGGGAAGCTTTGTACCGAATCGGTATTTGTGAAATAAATGATTCGGCAGAACAGGATGATGCATCAACAACTGGACTTAGTGCGGCTCAAAGAATGGTTGAGTCATATTTGTCTGAAAACAGGCATCTGACAATAACTGAAGATCCTCTTTGTACTGGAGTGGAAAGGTCAGTGAATGGCCAGAGCTGACTGCAGTGGCACTGAAGTACCTATATGCCCACCCTCTAGTGTAAGTGTTGAGAGGGTATTCGGCTTAGGAGGTGCAATAGTCAGGATCATCGGACAAACCTGTCTCCTACAAATGTTGAGTTTGCTAACATTCATTAAAATGAATGAGAAGCACATACCAGCACAGACTGCAACCTTGTTATTCATACCCTGGGCTAGTCATGGTGGTTTTGGTGATGTGGAAATGGACCATCCTGGTGGCACTGGCAGTGGCTGCCTGAAATGGCCCACCACTGACGTAGATGATGACACAATGGAGAAAGAATTTCCCAGTGGTCAGACTTCAGACATAGATGACTGTGAGGGAAGCTTTATTTATGAGGATGATGTGGTTAATATTGGCAGGTTTTAACTGAAGTTGTGGAAAGGCGGTGTGCCACCCCGGACCACCAACACCACCACCGGGACTGATGTTAGCCACTGCCACCATGAGTCTGTCTGACCCCCAGACCACCTCCACCACCACCGGGACTGATGTTAGCCACTGCCACCATGAGTCTGTCTGACACCTGTACCACCATCACCGGGACTGATGTTAGCCACTGCCACCATGAGTCTGTCTGACCCCTGGACCACCACCACCGGGACTGATGTTAGCCACTGCCACCACTGAGCCTGACTCTGTCTGACCCCCAGACCACCACCACCAGGACTGATGTTAGCCACTGCCACCACTGAGCATGAGTCGTCCGGACCACTACATCCATCAGCCACAGACACAAAGCTTCTTAATATTTAAACCATAAAGTGAGTGTGTGTACTCATGTTTGTTATGCTGTTTCACTTTCTTTAGTTGTATGTTTTGTTTTCTGTAACTTTTCAGAGCCGCAGTGGTAAAACACATACGGTACACTTATTTTGTTTTTTTTACAGGTTAACAAAAAAAGTCTCCATCGTTAAAACTTGGTGGGAATGGTACTGCAGCTGTACCATACAGAGAGGAACCTATGGAATATCCATGTGAAATCCATTCTGGTAAGTATGAAGATTTTATTTCATCTGTTTCATTGTTTTGGAAAGACTGCAGCAAATATTGCACACAGGTTGTGTTAGCTGACAAAATATGGGTTTGAAATGTAACTTGTCTTGAGATTGAGAACCAGTAAGGGACAAATAACAATTAAGTTGTAAGAAGTCATTCATTTCTTTTTTTAGGAAACTTCCAGATGCTTTGTTGTTTTGTCACAGTGGCCTTATCCAAAAAAGTTCTTCAACATCATCAGGCACCCCCCTCCTCTGGGATTCGGCACACATGCAACACGCAGAAGTCGTTTCATTAGATGACCATGACCCTCATTAACAACCAGGCTCCAGAAGGATGCAGATGAAATCTGTGAAGAAGTAACCAAATAAGAAACCATTACAGACAAACCTGCAAATATGATTCCCTCCACCCCCCCAAAAAAAAAAAAAACTTACTTTCATGTGCTTGAGAGTTATCCGTTTCCAATTTCAACGCAAAAAATTCTCATTGAGCACTGGAATGTGCACACCAACAGTTTCTGTGACTTGTGATACAGAACAATACCATGAGTACATGTCCATGTCAACCCCCCTCCTCACCTACAAAATACACAAACATATATCTATATATATCTACTCACCAAGGCTACTATTAGTGTACAGCCAAAGGGCACCATTCCATCCAGTTGAGCTGATCATATTGCATTTGCTCGAATCGCCTCGAAAAACACATTGGACCAGCAATAGGATGCTTACTGTCATCATTTTATTCTGGGGGACTTTGTATGTGCTGAAACACACCCATTTCACTGTGTTAC
Organism: Neoceratodus forsteri; assembly: GCA_016271365.2. Taxonomy (NCBI): domain Eukaryota; kingdom Metazoa; phylum Chordata; order Ceratodontiformes; family Ceratodontidae; genus Neoceratodus; species Neoceratodus forsteri. The sequence continues at coordinate 1,705,531,197 of CM057455.1, forward strand.
CACTTGTCAATTTTCTGCACAAAAGGAGGCTGCATTTTGGGCCTGCAGAAAAGATCTGGGGACTCTGTGCCACCACTGTGCGCATGACTGAGTGCGCCATTAATTCTGGGGGACTTTGTATGTGCTGAAACAGTCTCATTTCACTGTGTTACCAGTTGTGAATTTTCTGCACACAAGAAGGATGCATTTTGGGCCTGCAGAAAAAATCTGGTGACTCTGTGCCACCACTGCGTGCATGACTGAGTGCGCCATTAATTCTGGGGGACTTTGAATGTGCTGCAACAGTCTAATTTCACTGTGTTATCACTTGTCAATTTTCTGCACACAAGAAGGATGCATTTTGGGCTCATGAAAAATCGGGGACTCTGTGCCACCACTGCATGCATGACTGAGTGCGCCATTAATTCTGGGGGACTTTGAATGTGCTGCAACAGTCTAATTTCACTGTGTTATCACTTGTCAATTTTCTGCACACAAGGAGGATGCATGTTGGGCCTGCAGAAAAAATCTGGGGACTCTGTGCTACTATTGCGTGCATGACTGAGGGCGCCATTAATTCTGGGGATGCATTTTGTGCGTTATGTGATTGCCGTGAGCTCATGATGTCATACTGACATTATCAATTAAAGCTGCATTGCAAGAATGTCATGACAATTTTGAACTGTACTTTTTTATGCTACCTTACATTGCCACAGCCACTAGTTACTCCGAGTTGTGACTTGAATGATACGCTTCTTTTCACAATTTCTGTCTGCTTTACTTAGTTGACTACTTTTTTCATGAATGAAAAAATGAGCACGCTTTTCAATATTGTTCTGACCAGGTTTGTATTTATTTGCAGCTTCTTTTCAATAAATATTGTTCCGTGGTGTCATAAACACTGCCTGCTACATGACTGCTAATTTACAACAGAAGTGATATATAACAACTAACTGATGTGATGGAGAAAAGCAGAAGAAAACAATGACAAAGACCTGGTCAGCACCAATTTAAAGGAATGCTCCTTTCATTATTTCGCACATGAAAAAGGTAGTACAGCAGACCCAACTACTGAAATTCTCATATAATTCCAGTCAGGATGTAAGTAAAGGAAGTTGTAACATAGCATTAAAAAATATAGGTCAGAGTTCTCAACAGATTGTTGTGCTGCTGCTTTACAGAGATTCACCATATTACACAGTTATGGTGATGCACATAACCTAATATGTGGGGGCCTTACTTCCAGTGGAATATTTCTTGCTCCACAGAGTGCAATATATTTCTGAGAAAACTGCCCATAATTTCATTACAGTGTGTCACGTGATGAAGGAATTCCCATTCGGAAAAGCTGCCCACATTCTGCCCCCCCTTTCTCAGCAATGTTAGGACATGGTGCCAGGGGGAGCGCAGGTGTATGCTCCACTATAGTGAATGTCTGCCAGTTATCCCAATGTTTTGTTATGTTATAAGGTTCACTTTGTGGTGAAATGTGGGGACATTTCCACTAACAAGGCTCTTCTTTCTGGAAATGTGCCCACATGTTTCACCACAAATTGACCATTATAATATAAAGAAACATTCGGAAAGCTGTCTGACAATCGAACATTCATTGTAATGGAGCACGCACCCGCGCTCTCCCTGGCACCGCGTCCTAATGTTGCTGAGAAGGTGGGCAGAATGTGGGCGGCTTTTCAGAATGGGAATTTCTGTGTCCCGTGACACACTGTAATGAAATTATGGGCGGTTTTCACAGAAATGTATTGCACTGTGTGGAGCAAGAAAGATTCCCCTGGAAGGGAAAATGTGTCTTATTAAACAACAATAAAGAAAAACACACAAAAACAGTACAACACAGTAGTGGGGGGCAGAAAACAATCCTTTAACTGGCGTGGGATGCCGTGTGGTCCAGCAGCAGTGCAGCATTGTCAGTATTTGCTGCTGCTGTTCTTGTATTGTGTCGACCTGCTACTGCAAAGCACAGACCTCTGATTACTCCTCCCCAGAGCAGCCCACACCAGGGCGATGTCGGCCTCTGTTGCAGGGACTGTGGCGGGGTCCACTGCAGGTGGAAATCCAGGTAGTGGTGGTGGTAGTAGAGAGGGTGGTGCTGGTGGCTGTGGTGGTGGTGCAGCTGCTGTACTGGCCCTTCTCCTGTTGTGGCAAGGCACAACTTCGACCCCAGCAGCACCCTTGGCCCCTGCCACAGAAGGGCCAACAGGTGGATGCCTGGTCCCTTCCGTGGCAGCCTGCCACTCCACCTTGTGGTGGTTGAACATGTGGGTGTGCTGGCCACTGGTCCCCAAATGTGTCCCCTGAGCACAGCACACCAGCACACCACACAGATGAGACAACATGACTGTGCTGTCTCCCCCCACAGAGTTAAAAAACTCCCACACTGGGGAGCTGGGGGACCAGACACAGTCCTTGCACCACCTATGGTTTCCAGGGGCACCTCCTGTGGCTGTGGAGGTGGTGGAGGGGGTGCTGCTGGAGCCCCCCTACAGCTGCTACTGGTGGTGGTGGTAGTGGCAGAGAAGATGGATGCACAGCAGCCACTGCTGTTGCTTCCACTGGGGGGGAAGCAACACCCAGGAGTCAGGAGCGGTCCAGCATCACACGACCACCCCCATGTGTCCGCTCCCTCCTCTGACCGCCTCCCATGGGCCAGCGATTTGCTCTCTTCAGGGTCCATCCTCCCATACAAGTCCCCGCACACACTCACACACAGTCACACACACACAAAACAAAATAAAACTTACAAAAAAATTAACTACCAAAAAAATCACAAAACACAATACAAAAGCTAAATAAATATAGCTTTTAAAAAAGCTGTTGTTTTCTTCACAGAAAGGCAATAAAGCACTTTGTCACTGACTCCTACACTGCTCTCTCACAAAGCCTTCTCCCTCTATGAATGCAAAGGAGAAAGTGAAACTGCTTCTCTGACTCACTTCCTTCCTGCCTGTCTAAAGCACATGACTCACAGTACTGTAAGCCATGTGATGTGTGGAGGGCTGCCCATTTACTTGTCACTTTGCCTTACTTCGCGTTAAGGCATAATGGCAAAGCGAAGTAATAATGATAACCCGAAGTGAGCACTTTACAGTGCCCACTTCACGTTGCGCTCCACCAATGTGAAGTGCCCATTTCGCGTTCACTTCGCCAGCGGATTAAAAATTCACTACATCTCTGCCATGGAGGGCTTAGAGAAAACCCCAAAAGTGTTTAAAATAAAGTTTGGAATGGGGCTCTAGCGATGGCTAATTAATATGTATGAGAGCCCTATGAATATTAATAAGATTACTGCCAGCTGTCTAGGGGCACAGTATTGTGACGGCAGCGACATGAAATGTATAAGGTATTGTACGTGTAACCCCCATACAATTGGGGGTTCCCGAAAAGTCTTCCTTGAGCTTACTTAAATGCTCACTGTCAGGCTGGTGTTCTGCGTTTTAGCAGTTTAAATGTATTGCCAGAGAGTGCCTGTATAGCCTCTGTGTACTGTTTGTTTAAGAGCTGCATGGATTTCAGTCATAATTAATCTGAGCAGGAGCTCTGTTAGAAGATGTACTTGTTTGCTGATCATTTGTTAGAGTAGTAATAATATTGCAGTTTGTTCTAACCTGCCTTCTTTGCAGCATGGACAGTTCTGTTTGTTTCCATCATCTTGGTCCTGAACTGTCAAAATGGCCCAATTAGTACATTTGGGACTCTAAAATGGAGCCTGCCTACAGGGGCTTGGTGGGGCCAAAACTTGTAGGAATTGTAGTTTTGGGCATTGGGCACCTAATATAACCTGGAGGGGGGAGCTCTTGTTTTGACTGACAGACAGATCAGCCAACCTAACCTTTTGGATCTTGGGGAAAGTCCCACACTGCTTGCAGTTTCAGTTAGATCTGAGTTGGGAAGTGAAGAAGTAACAGCTCGAGATAGTTCGAGCAGCAATCCATAGTGGATTTGCACTGGAGAACTACGGAAAGGCCTGAGTTTGGCCTGCATGCCTGCCTGCTATTCCTGAGAGGGAACTTGTGTTTTTTTCAGACTGAATCCGAATTTGGAGAGTGAATTAAGCCACTGAATTGTGACCAGGCTTTAACCTAAAGAAGACCGAAGATTTGCTGAATGTGAGCGGCCTGTCAGGACTTCCAGCTGCCTCTGAACTCCCAGATTGTGCAGAGACTCTGTAATTGTGACCGGAGAGTCATTTGCCTGATATAGTGGAATTTCCTTACATGTGAATGTGCTGTGTGCTTATAGTGGGTCATGATTTGGTTCCCCACTGTGTGTCTGAACTGTGTTTTGCTTGCTGGAGGCTGTATTGAGCTCCACAGATTGAATCCGTATCCATTTCTGTTTGCTTGGGCACTGCTACGCAGAGAAAGTCATCAATGAGAGACTGGCCTGGGGATCAGCCCCCTGCTCAACGCCTTGAACAGGAATGATGCCTCGGTGATTCGTGTGGGCCCTGCTTCTCCAGGCACTCCAGCTCAACAGCCTGCAGTCTCGAATTTTGTCCTGCCTGTGTCCAGTATTGGGTATCGTGAGTAAACATCAGGGTAGCTCCCTGTGTAACCCCTAGGTGGCGCTATCCCAAGGGCTACTACCCCTGCCTGCCTAACTACTAACAGGTTGAGGGGCCTGGGTCTAATGGCGAGTGCCTCCACCCAGAGGTCAGGGTTTACAGTAGCTAAACTAACTTGGTCACAGCCCTCTGGGACACTGCAACCCCCTTTCTCCCCACTAGTGGCCCACACAATATATCAGAATTACCTTTACAGTATACACTTACCCCCAGGGCTGGTTCGGTCAGCGTGACTCTGGGGTTTCCCTGTAAAACAAGATGATACAGTGCAAAAACCACAGTACAATACTTTAACATAAACGAATACCTCAGGCAGTGTAACTTTGCTGAAACAAACAGATCTGATTTATTTAGGGGGATATAACAAGGACGCGGGGAATCAGGTTAATTAGTTTAAACATATTAATAATCACAGTACTGTGCACATATTTCAGAATCCCAAATGTCCCAAATGTCACTCTTACTGGGTACCCAGGCAATAAGAGGCTAGCCTATTTGGTGCAGCTGGTTGGGGCCCTGAAGATAGAAAATACATGCACAATACCCAAATTGTAATCCGGAGCCGGTTGGCTCAGTTCGTGAAGAAGAAAAAAACAAACAATTAGATGATACACATGCATTTCGATAAACCGATGGTAGGGAGCTACCCTGCTTGCACTCACAGCCCAATACTGAAAAGTGAATGGGAGGTAGGTTGTCCTGGATTGCCAGGAGGAGCAGACCATGTTTGCAAGGTCCTTACGACTGGACCCCACTGCAGTTCAGAGCAAATGGAGGTAGCCCGGTTTAAACTGGGATTTACTTCCAGCTTCATGCACTCAATTCACTGTACAGGGGATTTGAAACGCGATTCCCCACAAGCACCACACACATTTATATGTAAAAGGAAAGTACTATACCAGGCAGGCTGCTCCTCAATCCCGATCGCAATTACTGCACAATACCCGGGAGAACATACAGCAGATTCATTTCCTGACAGACCGAGCACGATTCGGCAATTTTTCCAGTCTTCTACAAGGTGAGCCTGGTTTCTACTCTTCAGATATCCTTGATTCTCTTGACAGGTCGGATTCAGTCCGAACAGGTGCTTGCACAAGCTGCAGACCAAAACTTAGGGCCTTACACGCATTTTACCCACGCTAAACTAAACACCGAAGAAGCACTGGGCTCCTTATCTCTTCACTGCCAAAACTGAACTGAAACTCCAGTAGACAAAACCGGGCACTTCCTTTGAGTTCCTCCCAGTTCTTGGCTGGTTTAGCTGTCATTCACAATAAACTCTCCCTGTTGGTGGAAAAAGGTGCTGAGGTCAAAACTATATTTCCCAGAGTCACTGCCCATCAATCCTCTTGTGGCTGGCTCAGATTAAGAGTCCAAGTTCTGATTCGTCCACAGGCACCATTTTAGAGCTCCCTCAACCCATACTGATTGATCCAGTTCAACAGTTCAAAACTAGAATGGAGGGCTAGACAGACAATTCAGACTACAAAGGAAAGCTAGTTAAACAAACTGTATTTTCATTATTACTCTAAATGACTTCTGGCAAACAGTTACATCTTTCAGATAGGCTCCCCTTGCACTCTTAGCGACTGCAAAAACGGAGCGAATTGGCAGCAGCTCGAGTGGGACTCAAGCAGGAAAACACACAGTTCCCCATACAAACTAATTATGTCTGCAAGCAGACAGCTCTTAAAGAGACGGTACCAGAGGCTCTAAAAGCACTCACAGGTAAATAGCTTAAACGCCAAACACCATTCAGGCTTGGAGCATTTAAGCAAGCACCTGGAAGACTTTTGGGAACCCTCATTTGCAAGGGGGTTACACCTGCAACAACAGCTAAATCTGAAAGTGTTGTCATCTGATTGTCTTGTTGCCTTTTCTTTCACAAACTGAGCCCTCTGGCTCTAGACTACAAATAGTGTGTGTTGTGCATGTTGCTTTCTTCCATTACAGGGCCCCAACCAACTGCAACATTCCTGGCTAGCCCAGTAGCCCACCATTTTCCTACCCGGGTACCCAAAGTGTGTGACTGTGTAGGGACTCTGAACTGCATGCGTAACTGTCTGATTAATGTAGCTTTTAAGCCAATCAGCCTGATTACGCCCCTTCCTTGTTAAAGTCCCCTGAATAAATTAGATTTATCTTTGTTTGCATTTAACCTGACTGTGGTTCCAGTTTGCGCCAAGAGTATTGTGCTGTTGTTATTTGCTGTGCTTACCCTTGTTTTACAGGTGGTCCCCAGGGTCAAGCTAGAGGAACCAGCCCTGGTGGTAAGCGCAAACAGTGTGGGTAATTGCCTGGTGAATAAGGGTCATTGTGAAAGTAATTATTGCATATTGTTCAGGCCACTAGAAGGGAAATGGGGGGGGTTACAGTGTCCTGGAGGGCTGTGCCCAGGTTAGCTTGACCACTAACAACCCTGACTTCCTGGTGGAGGCACCCATTTCATTACCCAGGCACTTAACCTGCTACTAGCCAAGCAGGCAGGGGTGGTAGCCCTTGGGATAGCACCACCTAGGGGTTACATATGCAAGAGGGCACTGTTGGGGCTATGTACCTGTGGAGCTTAATAAATAAATGATAAAACAATCTTTCTGGCTGCACCAGGACTTTATTCATGAGGACACTGCATAGACTGGGGAAGGACAGTGTTCTCAGCCACCATCTTTGCAGCCAGCAGCCAATAGAAAGCCAGGATTTATAAAAGGGACTTCTGGGACAATGCCAGAGACTTGTGAGGAAAAGCAGGAACAAAATCTAGGTGCATAAATGCTGTCCAATAAACATGCTGGGACTGTGATTATCAGCTTTGCCCTTGCTTATAGAGGGACTGTTTGAATCTGGGCAGTTCAGGTCAGTCTGGGTTGACCTTAGAACTGTCAGGAGGCTCCCTGCAGCTCTGGGATTTGAGGGACAGGCCTGCTTGCCTCCCTTCAGCTGAAACTACTGCTGTTTAGTTATTGGGACTGACAAATCTGCAGAATCAGCTGCAACTTCCCCAAAGAGGGAGAGACAGAAAAGTTTATTCCCCAGAGTTAATTTCCAGACTGAAGGTGGGATCAAAGCTGCTGAAAGATCCCCATCTGCATCTCTGTGAGAGAAGCTGCTTTTACCTCAGGGACTGCACCAAAGTTAATGCCTGGGGTCTTCCAGAATTGTCTCCAGTCCGTTTGCCAAAGAGGGAGAACTGAACTACTCTGCGCCAGCTTACAGACCAAGGACTGCCCTCTGCAAGTGGGTAAGCAATGCAGCCTATTACAGAACGATATCAGATCTGAGCCTGTGATGCCAAGCAATGTGACTGAGAGGCTGTTACTGCCTGTGAAAGCCAAGCTGCCAGATGACCAGAGAAGGGAATCAGCTCCTGCAGAGAAGATCATCGCAGGTTATGGCCACCCTTTGGAGCTATGCCTTGACGAGGGGGTGAGTCGTGTCTGCTCCAGTCCCTGTATCTTGGTCCTTGCCAGAGAGGACAAAGTCCTGCAGTCTGCAGCCACATCCTGCCTCGAGGAGAGCCATCCTGGAGAACAGCCCAGATCCCAAGAGCCAAGGTTCAGTGAGTAAAACAAGTTTTACCCTGCAACACCAATTAATATGTTTTTCCAACTGATTTGTCTTTCAAGTTTGCTTGGTGGTTTAGACTGTTCTTTACAGGCCATCGGGCCTGGGGATTGCAATTTCTGGGTGTTCAAAAGTGGCTTATGTTATTACAGCCAAGCACAAAAGAAAGCTTAATAATTTCTTTATTTAAGGGCCCCAACCAGTACACAGCCAACCCACGGCAACGCTTCAGGCCTGCAACGTAGTAAATCCTGGGTACTCAGTGAGTTTAACTGGACAGTCCAGAGGGGTGAATGTATTGTATCTAAATGCTTTACAAAGACAAAACCATTACCAAAAGCAAAGAACTAAATAAACTGGTTTTAATTTGATTCCCCATCCCCTGATTAACCCTCATAATAAATCTGTTTGTTGTTTAAACGTTAACCTGGTTCGTAAGCATATCAATACTGAGTGCTGGTTTAGTGCAAATAGCTGAAAGGTACTGTGTTATTGCGGGTAACCAGTTTTTTACAGGTGCACAGAGTGTATGCAGAGTTCCAGACCCTGTAGTGTGTTCACAGTGAGCATATTATTAGCACTCTCCATTTATTGTGAATTGAATGTAAAGTATTTTGAGCAACTGTAAGTGTGGGGCCACTAGGAGGGGCTGCGGGTAGGTATAGCTTCCCAGAGGGCTATATCAGTTCAGGTCCTAACCCACTAAATCATTACTCTGAGTGGCAGCACCATATTTGTAGTTTTATTGTTGGTAGTGACACCACAGTGACCCTTGATAGAGAACCCAGGCCCCTCAACCTGCAGTCAGGGAAGCAGAAAGGGGCAGTAGCCCTTGCTATAACAGCACCAGGGTTACACATGCTTCTCACAAGGCAGCCTTCTTCTTATACAGAGAGAGAGAGAGAGATCTGGATCTTTCAAACAACAACACTACTATTGCTCAAGATCTATGTTCTTTTAAAGTGGCGTCCTCTAGCGGCGCCTCATAATACTACACTACAGTTTCATATATATCATTTCTCCCCCCAACCCCCCTTAAAGAGGCTTCTACTTTTCTAATTATGATCATCATTATTAACTTTCAAAGTTCTTCAAATATGATGGAGGACTTCTATTCCTTGAAGAGTGTCTAAGCTCTAAATTTCCAAACACAGTTGACAAAGTCACTTCTTTAATTTTTTGTTGAAATAATATAGGTGTCATGTCAGTCACAGATGTCTCTGGATTACTCAGGATTTCTGTGGTAAGTGGTAACTCTCCTGATTTCTCATGAATCTGTAAGGAATTGGGCTAGCTCTGGCACCTGGCCCCTTTCACAGAGTTGTCATCCTCTATGACCACAACTCTGTCCGGTTCGCTATACCTCCTGTGGATTTGGTCCACCTGATGGCGCACTACTCTGCCATCTCCCAGCAACACTTTGTAGGGCAGGGTCCTGTCACTTCATGAATAATTGCGGGTATCCATCTCTTTCCTTGACCAAAGTTGCTACTGTATACTGACTCTCCTGTCACAAAACGTCATGCTTGTATGTGCCTGTCATGCCTTTCCTGGGTTTTAACTGTTTCTGTATCAACTTTCCTTTAAAATCAGGGTGTAACAAATCCAAGGCTGACCGCAATTTCCAACCCATTAACATCTCAGCTGGTGACACTCCCATTGTTGACTGTGGTGTTATTCTGTAGCTAAACAATGCGCAAGCTACTTTTGTTTTTAACATAACTCCAGACATTTTCTTTAAACACTCCTTGAACGTTTGTACTGCTCTTTCTGCTAACCCATTTGATGAAGGGTGATACGGAGCAGAAGTTATGTGGGTAATTCCATTCCTTTCCATAAACTCTATAAATTCCACATTAACAAAAGGAGTTCCATCGTCAGACACTACTGTCTCAGGTATGCCGTGGTTACTAAAGCTCATTCGGAGTTTCTCTACAGCAGCTGCTGACGTCACTTAAGTCATTGGATAAACATCTATCCACTTGGAATGTGCATCCACAAGAACTTTTCCGAGGAATGGACCAGCATAACTAAGATGTAATTGCCTCCAGGGTATCTCAGGCTACTCCCATGGGTGGAGTGGAGCAGTGGCTGGAGTTTTCCTGTGTTCTTGGCACGTGTCACAACTTTGAGCCTTACTTTCAATTTCTTCATTCATCTTGGGCCACATATATAACTCTGGCCAGTCCTTTCATTCATGTCATTCCAGGGTGTCACTGGAGCAACTGCTCAAAGACAAGTTTACAACCTTGGGTGGCACTACAATCGACCCCCTCCATAAGACACATCCATCCTGCACATTGAGCTCAGTTTTCTGGAGCAGTATGGCGTGAACTAAGTTTCTGGAACTACCTTGGGCCATCCTCACAAGATGTACTCCTGGACCTTTGTCAGCACAGGGTCTTTTCCAGTCCAGAACCTGATCTGAGCAGCTGTCACTGGTGAGGTATCCATGTAGTCCATTAACAACACTCGCTCTTCACAAGGAGCTTTGGTTGGGCCCTATGGTAGGGGAAGATGACTCAAGGCATGGTCCTTACCCACCTTGAACACTATGGTATACTCATAAGCTAGAAATGTGAAGCCCACCTCTGGATCCTTGGTGAGGCCACCTGTGGTACAGCCTTCATCTCATTGAAGAGAGAAATCAAGGGCTTGTGGTCTGTAGAGATGACAAAACATTGTCCATCAATATAATTGTGACATCTCTGCACCCCAAACATAACAGCTAATCCTTTCTTGTCTAGTTGTGAGTAATTTGTTTCAGCAGCTGTCAAAGTCTTTGACACAAATCCAATGGGTTTGTCAGTTCCATCAATCATGTGGTGCGACAAAACCACACCAACACTATGTGGTGAAGCATCACAGGAGAGAATGAGGTCTTTGTCTCCATTCTAGTGAATGAACACATCTGATAATTGGAGTAACTTCTTGGAAGCCCAAAGGTTTTCTCTTGCTCAGCTCCCAAATGTAATTTCACTCCTTTCTTCAAGAGCTGATACGAGGGCATCAAAAGGGTTGATAGAATTGGTAAGAACTTGTTATAATAATTCAACATTCCCAGATGAGCTTTCATCTCAGACACATTATTGGGTGCAGGGGCCTTTTGAATTGGCTGCACTTTTTTCTTTACAGGCCACAATCCTGTCGCATCTATTTTATGTCCCAAGAACACCACTTCCTTACCTAGGAAAGTGCACTTGCTCAGTTTTAACCGAAGTCCTGCTTTTTCTAGTCTAACATGTCTTCCAAATTTTTCAGATGCTCCCCTTCCATCTGGCCTGCTGCTAAAACATCATCTAGGTACACTGCCACATGGAAGACTCCTTGCTCAACTCATCCATGGGTCATTGGGAAATAGCAGGAGCAGATGAAACACCAAAGGGTAAATGGTTATACCTGAACAGACCCTTGTGTGTATTCACAGTAACATACTGCTTGGAGTCTTCATCCAGCACAATCTGTTGGTATGCATAACTCATGTCTAGCCTTGTGAACCATTCTCCCCTGCAAGGACTGAAAACAAATCATACATTTTTTGAATTGGGTACTATTTCAAGCATGATACTCTATTAACAGTCCATTTATAATCTCCACATATTCTCACGGAACCATTGGGCTTCAGTACAGAAACAATGGTTGTGAACCAGCTTGAAAACTGGACCATTTTTATAATCTTCTCTCAGAAGACAAGTGCAGTCTCAACCTTGGGTTTCATTGAGTAAGGTACAGATCTCAGTTTAAAGAAACGTGGAGTTGCATCACATGTCCACATGTATTTTTACTGTAGTACCCTATAAAGTTTCCAGATCTTCCTTGAATACTGCTTCATGTTTTGCAAGCACATCCTGCAGTGCCCACTGCTGTAGTGGCGTCACCTGATTGACTGTTCTCCAGTTCATGGCCAGTTCAGCAGTTCAGCCTCGGCCTAACAAGTTTGGACCTGTCCTCATCACCACTACCAATGGCAATTCTTTAACTGTCACTTTGTACGTTACTGTTACTCTTGCTGGCCCCAGTATCTCTACAGGTTCCTTTGTATAAGTTTTCAATTAATTGCACTCTCTCCAACTCTGGGATTTCCTTCCTATTCCGCAACTCAAAGTATTCTGCTTGATTCATGATGTGACACTACATCCAGTGTCCACCTCAAACTGCACATTTTGCCATTAATGTCCAACATCTGAATGATCAATGCTACTTTGGGAATATTTGCCTCCTTCCTACTATGCATAGCGTAAGCCTGCTCTTCCTCCGTGTCCTTCCCGTGCAAGTGGAGGGTATGCTGGAAGCTTTTGGGACTGCTCTTACTCTCTTTCCATGTCATTCTTAGTGTGTGGTCTTCCCTCCCAGCTTCCCTTTTCTCTTTAATCTTATTTCTACAGACTTTACTGATGTGGTCTTTCATTCCATATATGTAGCAGCTTTCATCTTTAAAGCGACACTCCCATGGGAAATGCTGGCCCCCACAATGGTAGCAATTTTTAGTTATGTTTTTATTCAGCTGTTCTTTGCTCCTAAACATTTTGTTTATGGAGTCCTGGGGCTTTGTGAATGACAACTGGACATTTTTACTCAACTGCAGCTGTAAATATTTTACCTTTTGACTAGCAGATTTCACAGTTTGTGCCAACTTCATTGCTGTTTCAAATGTTAAATCTGTTTCTGACAATAACCTTCTTTGAGTTCTATCATCATGTATTCCATAAACCAGTCTATCTATCAGCATTTGCTCTAAAGTTTTTCCTTATTTACAATCCTGAGCCAGTTTTCAACTCTGCCACATATGCTCCCACAGTGTCTCCAGCTTTTCTATTTCTAGAATTAAATTTGAACACTTGTAGTTTCACTTGGCTTTGGGTTAAAGTGATTTTTCAACAATTTTACTAAGTCTTCATAAGATTTTTTACCAGGTTTTTCAGGGCTCAACAAATTTCTCATTAAGCTGTAGGTTTGTGCACCCACTCTACTCAATAAAATGGTTCTTTTTTCACTAGCCTCTGTAATACCATTTGCTATAAAGAAATGTGTCAAAATTTCACTATATTCCTCCCAGGTCTGAATTTGAGGATTAAAAGAAGCCATAGTTCCTACCATGCCACCTGTTTCCTCATTGAATGTCGACAGCCACTTATTGTATGCGTAGCTCCCACTACTTTCTTTACTTTCATGCTGAATAATTTTCTTTTTCTCACGCTGGACAAAAATTTCCTCATTCTTTAGTTGCTCACTGACTCTTTCTTTTATCTTCATCGCAAAATAATATGTTGTATCATGAAAAACCAAGGTATGTACACAGGGAACTTCTTTAGGAACTGCAGACCTTTATTACATGCTTCTGAAGATGGACTTGGTAGATCTGAAAGCTAGAGCACTTTGTTTTTTTGTTGTAACATCTATGTTGGTCCAATAAAAGGTATCAAACCATTTGCTTCTGGGTCTGATGCTTCTCACAAGGCAGCCTTCTTCTTACACACACGCACACACAGATTCTTGATCGTTCTAACGACAACACTACTATTGCTCAAGATCTATGTTCTTTTAGAGTCCATGCCACCCTCTAGTGGTGCCTCATAATACTAATCTACAGTTGCATATATATCATACTTCTACCCCATTACTCCCAATTTCCCTGTTGTCTGCATGTCCTTTCTGTACCCTCCCTTTTAAATAAATTATTTGTTTGAACTGTATTTCTTGGTTTGGGGGTTGTTATTGCTATTACAGTGTCACTCGTTATGGGTACAGAACTAAGTGGGCAGCTTATGAACTGTTTCCTGGGAGGCATAGCCTTGTGTGTCAGCATCACGGTACCCCATATTGCTAGCCCAGGTGGAGGCACTGCACAATGTTTCGGCCTGAGTATCCAGTATAGCACAACTTTAGGCAACCCAGGCTGGACCCTTCAGAGGGTTAAAGAGGTGAACCCCGAGGTAGATAGGTACCCTGAAACCCTATAGCATCTTGAGCTAGGTCATTTGTCCCAAGATGGACAATGACATTCAGTTCCCTCCTGGCTGCTCTAGTGATCCATAGGATCCACTTGCCATCTCTCCCTGTTGAAGCAACCCACAAGCACTTCACCTCCAGGTCCTTCCCAGCCTCAGTTTCTAACTCTGTACCTCTCATCCTGGGACCAGGATTGGGAACAAACACATGGCACTGGCAAGGGTAGGCTGGGTGTCTAGGAGGACAGAACAACTGTGCACAATAGGTCCTCGGATATCTTGCTTGGGCAGACTCGATGGACCACAGGTCCCCTTCTGCCATCATCTTCTATGTTTATGTGTTTCATTATGGAGTCCCCCACTAATAGCTGCTTTCTCATGGCCTGGGTGCCCCCCACCTTTGGGGCTCCTTTTGAAGACTCCCCTCTCCTCCTGTCCCACTACAATGGAGACCACATCCTGGTGGTGTTCAGAACATTCTTCTCAATATCGAGCTGAACCTATACTGACTAGTGATCACTGCATCCTAGGGGTTCTGCCATGCCGATGCCTCTGACATGGTTGCTGTTTGTCAGTACTAAGTCAGAGATGACCTGATCCCTAGTGAGCTCTGTCACCCACTAAGTTAAGTTGTCATCTAGGACTGCATCCAGAGTGTTTAGCTTGTGCTGCTGCATGATGGAGGGAGGTTCCAATCTACATTAGAGCCATCTGGATACAACCCAATTCTGCAGAATTCTGCTCAGAGTTATTGCAGGAAACAAGGCAATTTCAATGGCAGTTAATCCATTTTGTCATGCAAGAAACTGTGACACTGCATCCATCCTGGTAGGCTCCACTATATGTCTGATAGATTGAAATTTCCCACTATTGCCATCTCCCCCTGCACTGAAACCTTTCTGTTCTCGCAACCCAACTCCTGGTCTATGGCTTTGCTCTGATTCTGTACACCACTGCCATCCTTAATCTTCTCCCTGCAGCTGTTTGAACTTATACCCAGATTGTCTCCATACCCACCCACCCATATCTTCTCTCAAGGTCTTGATCACGTCTATGCTGTAAACTGCCACCCTCCTTACCCCTACCCTATCCTTTCTACAGACAGTGAACCCTGGAATAGAGAGATCCCAGTCATGGTTTGGGGATGTCAAGATCTTATTGACTATCACCAGATCCACTTGCTCTCTGTCACCAGAGCCAGGTTATTTCCCAGGCTTCTGGTATTGATAGACACTACCCTTCATGATGCCTGTTTTTCCCTTCCCTTCCCCATCCAGTTCCTGCTACTTTTACAGCTCCTGTGCTGATACACAGAACCTCCCATAGCCTGTTCTCCCAGTTCATAACCCTCTTTCCTTCCACTTGCCCCATCCTAACATCCTCTTATCATATTATCCTCTCATCCCTTACAATTCTTCTTGCCCTTACCTCTGAGACACTGCTGCCCGATACCTCCATGCCCTGAGGAAGGCCTGCTAGCCCCTCCATCAGTGGGACAGTGTTCAGCAGGAAACCATCGAGGGTAGAGGGATGCAGCCTGAATCGGGCTCCCTCCCCTCGCAATGGAGAGACTTTTGTGCGATTGGATGGATTTCAGCAGTAGGGGCTGAGCGAGCAGCCCCCACAGCCAACAGAGACCTAATCCATTTCTGAACTGTTTGTTGCCAGCCAGGGGTGAGCGAGTGCAGCAATCTGTACCACCTTACTCCAAGCTGAACAAAGGAAATGGTGCCAATTTTGAAAGTGGAAGTGCTGGCTCCCTACATGAAGGGCAGCCAGGCACTCCAGCGGGACAGTGTTCAGCGGGAAGCTATCGGGGGTAGAGGGAGCTGCAGCATGAATCAGGCTCCCTCCCCCCGCAATGGAGAAACTTTCATGCGATTGGGTGGATTTCAGCAGTAGGGGCTGAGCAAGTGGCCCCCCAACCCATGGAGACCTAATCCATTTCTGGACTGTTTGTTGCTGGCCAGGGGCGAGCGAGCACAGCAGTCTGTGCTACCTCCCCCTGAGCTGAACAAAGGAAAAGGCACCAATTTTGAAAGTGGAAGTGCTGGCTCCCTACAAGAAGGGCAGCCAGGCACTCCAGCGGGACAGTGTTCAGTGGGAAGCCATCAGGGGTGGAGGGAGCTGCAGCCTGAATCAGGCTCCCTCCCCCTACAACAGGCAGACTTTCGTGCATTGGGTGGAATTGCCCTCCTTCCTAACCCGCGCCACCTCCTTCACCTTTAAAGGGCTGGAGGACAGCCAAGCCCCCTAACAACTGATACCGTCACACACAGAGACTTGCAGACTTAAAGGGAAACTGTCTCATTATCGTACTAAACACTACCTCTGATGTGTCTGAGCCATGAGCTGAATGGCGAATACCCCTACTGCAGTACACCATATTTTAGTATTGGTTCCAGTCCCTGAATAAGGTGTTTTACTGCTCCATTCAGAATAAAGTGACCTGTATAAATTGGGTTTAAGACTTCTAAGGGTAGGTCTAATAGGGGAAGCCAAAAGTCAGGAAAGACTGTCCTATACTAGAATACTATATCCTATTGCCTGCATACCACAGTATCCCCTGGTATACTACTGCTTTCTCATTCTCCAAAATAGGGTGACGTATTAATTTCACTTACAGTTTCAGAAGGGTAGGCCTGTTACAGTACCATTGCTCCAGTCCCTGAATAAGGTGTATTACTGCTCCTTTTTTATTTCAGTATAAAGTGACCTGTATTGATTGGTTTAAGACTCCTAAGGAAGGTCTAATAGGGAAACCAAAAGCCAGGAAAGACTGTCCTATACTAGAACTCAGGAGGTTATAGGTAGAATCACAAAATTGGGAGGGATCGCTATAGGTATCTTATATATTTTAACAATTGCAATGACTGATCAGGTTGCTATAGGGGAGGACGGGCCCCATAAAAATTATGATACAACAGTCGCTGGCCACTTCATCCCAGGGTGCCACCATCCCTGTTTCAGGACAAGTACGACAACAATATACCTAATGGGAAAAAAGGGCCTTTTCATACACACCGCAAGGTATATCGGGGTGGTAAGACTAACCCCACCCCCAAGGTCCCAGCCAAAGTTATGACAATTCTCCTGGGCCTTCTGCTCCTAATGAGGGGTGACATAGAGCCTAACCCCGGCCCCCCAGGAACCAGCATCCCAAACTTAATACCCACCACACCAGAGTGGGCCAAAGCCAGGGGCTGAGGATGGTCCACATGAATATTAATAGTCTTAGGCCCAAGATGCACGAACTGGAAGCCTGGACCTGTCTTTACTCCCCTGGCATTATTGGTATCTCAGAGACATGGCTTAAGCCAAATATACTGCCCCATGAAGTGGAACTACAAGGATTTAACACTTTCAGGAAAGACAGGATGGGAAAGAAGGGTGGGGGAGTCCTTATATATGTCAGAGCCCATCTCAATGCCACAGTTGTAAACATCCCGGACCTAGAAGAAGGGGGGTGTGAAGTATTATTTGTTAAACTTCTCTGGGGAATCAAGCATTCCTTGTCGGCTACTCATAATATGCCAAGGAAGGCAATGATAGCACTAACAACACTTACAGATACCATACTCACTCTACCAAACTACGAGAGAATTATACTAGGGACTTCAACCTAAACTGGGGCAAAAAGCTACACAGAGAAGTCAAGGCCAGCCTAGAGGGGCTAAAGTAACACAGCTGATAAGTAAGCCTAGATGCTTCAACCAAAAGACTGGCAATCACACCACCCTAGACTGGTTACTGATTTCTAACCCGGACAGGGCCAAAATGGTTGGGACATGTGCAGACACACTTAGTGACCATTCCCCTATCTTCTGGCATGGAGGAACAACTTTCAAAAACAAACCCCCCAAACTCTCTGGACTAGAAATTACTCCACACTAGACACAGGCTCCTTCCTTCAATCCCTAGGAGAAGTGGACTTGTTCCAGGCCCTTGATACTCCTAGCATTGACAAAACCATCAAAGGTTTTACCAAACACTTTCTGTTGGTAGCCAAAACGCATGCATCCCTAAAAAAGATCAGGGTCAAAGGTCAGGATGCCAGGTGGCTCAACCCAGTCCTAAAGAGGAAGATGAAGGAGAGAGACAAAACCAAGGGGAATTACAAACACTCAAACCTTCAACTGGACTGGGTGAAATACCGGGAAGCCAGGAATAGCTGCAAAAGAGAACGCAAAAATGCATTACCTGCATGGACTGCAATCCAGTAACCTATCAAACCCAAAGAAGTTCTGGGGGCAAATAAACTCTCTACTAAAGGGGAACAAGAGCAAGGGGACTGGGGTAATAAAAATGAACAGGACACCTCTTTCCACCCCACTGGACATGGCAATTGCATTTAACGACTTTTTCTTAAATCTATAGAGGTTCAAAACCAGTAATCCCAGACAAGGACTGGGCAGCCAAAACAACCCAGGACCCCCCCCCACACAGGGCACTGAAGTTCATTTTAAGCTAGTCTCAACTGGAGAAGCCCTAAAACTGCTTAGGAGCCTGAAACCTGAAGGGGGTGCTGGGCATGACAATCTCGAGCCCAAGCTACTAAGGCTAGGAGCCCCAGTCATAGCAGGACCTGTAACCCAGCTCTTCAACAGGTCCCTGACTGAAGGGAAAATTCCAGCCCTTTGGAAAGTGGCGCTAGTGACCCCAATCCTGAAGAGTGCACTGCACGGGGACGTCAAAGATTTTAGACCTATCTCAATACTCTGCACATTAAGTAAGCTACTGGAGAAAGTGGTCTACTAACAGGTAAATGACTACTTGGAAACACATAACCTTCAAGCAGACCAACAGCATGGCTTTAGAAAAAACATGGCACTGAGACGGCTCTGATAAGCTTTACCACGGACGTGTACCAAGCCTTAGATCAGAATAAAATGCTAGGTGCAGTTTTCATCGACCTGACCAAGGCTTTCGATCTTGTCGAACGCCAACTACTACTAGAAATATTAAGGACACTAGTCCTGGACACGCATGCCCTACAATGGTTCACAAATTACCTTCAAGGCAGGACACAAATATCACGCTGGAACGGAGCAAAACTCAACAGTGCCCAGTATCTAAGGGAGTTCCCAGGGTCAGTCTTAGGCCCTATTATTATTCTTGTTTGTCAACGACCTACCCCTGCATTGCGTGCGGCGAAGGTCACCTTATATGCCGATGATGCAGTGTTGTACAGAACTTTGAAGGATGTGGGGTCCCTAAACCTAGAGCTGTAACAGGACTGCGCAACCCTTGAAGCGTGGTGCCAGGAAAATATGCTGGTCCTCAACAGCAAGAAGACCAAAGCCATGCTCTTTGGCTCAAAAAAGCTTGGCCCAGACAGATCTAACCTCTTGTTCCTCACCACCCTAAATGGGACAGGGATTGAGGTAGTAGACAACATCAAGTACCTGGGGATGTACCTAGACCAGGAGGTTACTTACAAGAAATACATGGACTACCTCACAAAGGTAGTAAACCAAAATTGGGTCTCCTCTATAGGCTAAACCCTTCCTGAGTAAGGAAACCAAAAGGTGATAGGGAATGGGACAATACTATCCACCCTATTCTATGGAGCGACCTTGCTCCAAACACTGAGGCTCATGGAAAGGCAGCGCCTGGGTACACTATATCATAGAATCAGCCGATTTTCAGCGGGTGCAATGGATGGAGCACCACTGCAAGGTGCTCCACACCCTGAACTGGCCATCCCTCGAAGCCAGGCTAGCATATCCCTCATGTGCCTGGCCTTCAAACTACAACAACCTGGAGCCCCGCCAAGTCTACGAGACCTGATTGTCCCTAAAACTAACAGGGAGAGCTCAGGTCTACTGATGGAAACTGCTTGAAATACCCAGAGCCAAAACATCCCTTGGCCTTCAGTCTGCCAGGGTGTCCCTACCCAAACTTTGGAACAATCTCCGAGAGAGCTTCAAGATCCTGGGGTTCAAGAAAGCATTAAAATCCCACCTGGACATAGGGGCACTGAGCTGCTGCTACAGCTGAGGCTATATGATGTCTCTCCTGAACGGGGTGGCCACCACAGATCAATAGTCTCTGGAGGGAGGGAAATCTTAGGAAGTAGGATGCTAGGGCACTAATCATTGTGGGTTATCATTTGATGTGTCTGTTTCTCCTAACAAAAATGTCCAGGCTACTGCTTGGAGTCTGTCTACTGTGTACTACATGCTGCTATGTATATTCCTGCTGTACTATGTAAACCTTGATTCACTGTATGTTTCATAGCTTTGTTTTTTTTGTTTTTTTTTTCTTCCTTAGGTATATGTAACTAATCCCGGGTTGCCCCTGAAAAAGGGACCATCAAAGTCTCAGTGGGCCTACCCAGTTACCAAAATTTAAATAATAAATAAATGTGCCCCACAGTAGTCTCCCCTCCTGATAAGTTTAAATTTAAGTTTTTAGCATAGTATACTCTTCGGTCTTGTCCCTGAGTGTCCAGGATCCCCCCACTAACTTGCTAAGGCATGTTAGGAGTTATGGAAATTAACAAGCAGGATTTATTAAAAATGACCACTATTAGCTGTATTTTAAATGGTCTTTTCTGAGGGTAGCTGAAGCAGAATTTTTCGATCAGTTCCTGACCCCCAGACCAGTCAGTTTTCAGAATTGTTTTCTATTCTGTTTATAATTCTTCACATCATTGGAAGGATGGGTGACTTGGGTTGAAGTGAGGATTTTGAATGATGGAGCACAAAATATCTTGTGGTTGTCAGTACTGATGCTTTTCTCATCACCAGGAGCTACAGGTTTCGTACCCTCTGATTAGTTTCCAGACATGAGGAAGGACCTTGTGGTGGTTCTTCTGCTTCCAGTCTTTTAGAGCCTGCAATTTCCTTTACTGTAATGACAATTATTATATTATTATTTTCATCTTCTGTAGCATTTCAGGATGTGAGCAGCAGTAGATGTGATGCACTCAGGGAAGTCTGACATTCTGCTTCTGTCAGCTCTTGAAGGAAGGGCCAGGGCACAAGCCAACAAAATAGATAGTAGTAGTAATTTAAAGTCAGAAGGAATCTAGGTTCGTCATTGCCATCCGTCCACTTCATAAGGAGGAATTAAATGCTGTGCAAACATATACCAGTTTATAGATTCCTACACGCTTACTATCCAGGGTACCTGTACATCCCTTCATAAGAAGAAATTTGTCCAGGCTTACCTTTTTTGTTCATATAGCTGTTTGCCCCAGAGCTGCCATCTTTGTCTACCACCAAGTCTTGCACCAGCAGTCTACCAGACTCATCAGTGGCTCTTCCCACCCTCAAAGTCTGTGAGGATCAATGTGGAGTGGGGCCTAAGAGTACTAGTGATTGTCACAGTGTGCCTCAGGGGACATGCTGTAGGGATTTTTCTGCTTTTCCCCCTTGCCCATAATCCACCCTTTATCCACTAGGTGCCAGGACAAGCTCCCTTGCTCACTGCAGTGTCACTGCTGCTGCAGAACCCTTCACTGACACCCTTTCACCCCAGCTGTAAAAACTGCCACATGGCAACACCACCCCAGCCCCTTCAGCTGTCCCACCCAGCTCACCAAGTACACTCCCAACTCCAAATCAATGGCATGGAGTAAGTGATACACTTCCCACTGTACCATTAGACTTCCCTGTCCAGGCACACCTTAAAGGCCTGTGCTGACTTTATTTTCACTGTCTCCACTGGTAGGCTGGTCCACAGATTCACCATCCGCTAGGAGAAAAAGTGCCTCCTAATGTTACTTCTGAATTTACCAACCTACACTTCAGGGTGTCTTTCTGCACACTCCTGCAGAACGTTAGATCAAACCTATCTGACTGATGCTCCAGTAGGAGCAAATTAGCTCCCAGCTCTCTCTCTCATTTCATTCTCTGGTGGTTAAACTATTTCCACATTCCATGACAGTCTCTCAGTCCTTGAGAAAAGATGCTCTGGTTTTATACCCTGATCATGCCATACCACCAAGAGTTCCATGATGTATACCTTCCAAAGGAGGGCTTTGGATAACACTGCAAGAGTTGACACAGGTGCACAATTCTTCTTTCAGAGTGTGGCAGATCAGACTCTAATGCAAAAGTGTTTTTTTGTCTACATATATTTTATTCCTCAGCCAACTGCACATCAGAGATATATTCTCATGCTCAGGGACATACCCCATTCAGGCCTCTGCTATTATTTAGACAGCAGCTGGGTTTACTCCCCATCTTTCCTTTGTCTTCCTCCACCCTGTGATGTGGACCAGCTGTCTGGTGGCCTTGGATGATGCAGCATGCTCTGGTGTGTGCACCACCCCTGTGTGGGAGCAGAATCCACAGCTCACTGCAAGGGGCCACTGCGTCACCATGCTTCCACCATCTCCCATCTTGACTTGGCTCATGCTGCTGTAGGCAGCACTGCTCAGCCCTGGCCACCATGATTTGGGCTCCTCAAGTCCAGTCCTGAACCCGGTTACCAGTATAGGCCATCAGGTGGCTCCATCCAAAGGCAGCTTATCACAAACTCAGTAGCTCAAAAGTAGATACTAATTAGGATAAGCAGACTTTTAAAGTAAACAGTGTTTTCTTCTAAATTATTTATGCTTAAGTTCCCCATGCTTTTGCAACACTCTCAATACTCCTGCCTCCCTCCACCATGTTTCAAGCAGAGTCTTGATCCACCAGTATTGTAACTATTACAGCATCTGTGGGATCATGGAGTGAAAAACAATGCAGGGGGTGAAAGAGAAGAAAAAGTGCACAAAGTAAAGGAAAAGGCTAAGGGTTCAGAGAAAGAAATGGGAAAAAACTAAGAACAGAGCAGGGTACAGTATTTAACTTTAATTTTTTAATTTAAAAATATTTGACAAGAAGAGTAGTTGATATTGGTTCTTTTCAAGATGGGTCATGGGGGAAGCAGGGTCGATATTAAGTTTGACTTGTCCAGATAATGCAAATCCTTCCAGACTGCTGCAGCCAACTCTCTTCCTGTCCATCCTGACCACCAGTGCAGTTACTGTATGGCTGCCACAGACGTAGGTGAACCAGAGACTAATACTAGTGTGGTAAATCACATGATGATACTGATGAAGCTCAGTTGGCTATTGTGTTTGCAGGGTTGAGGTTACTTGACTGAATGGTCGCTGCTGTATTATCAGCTGGTTCGTTGTGAGAAGGGAGCACCAAAAAAAGAGAGGGGAGGGGAAATTGTTTAACCAGGAAAGGCACACTAAGCCAGACCTTGTTTCCAGGTGCAACCTGGAAGCACAAGGAAGTTAAGTGACTTGCTCAGCATCACACAGTATGCAAGGGGAGTCTGATGGGATTCAAACCCAGCTCTCCAGGTTTGCAGCTCATTGCCCTTATCCACTACACTAAACAGCCTCCCAAAAAAGACAGAGTGGTAGCCCCTGCACAGAGCAACAGTGGAAAAACTGCTTGGCGTGTCTGTTTCTACCCAGTCAGAATAGTGCTACAAGAATGCAGCTGCTAACATACCATGGTCTATACCATGCTACCATGGACAGCGACAGGGAAATTACAGTGCTATGCAGTAAGTGCTGCCCTGGTCGCTGTCCGTGTTACTAGTACCCTGCACTGGTCGCTGGCCAGGGTACTAGTACCTGTGTCAAGAGCCGGGCAATGGAGGTGGCTTGCCAAGCTGCTCCTGTGATGTGGAGTGGTAATGCACAAGCAGCTCATCTGAAAAAGTGGAGGAGACCAGGGTTCTAATCCTCATCTCCACAATTTTACATTTTTCCCCCCGTAATCCAACTCTGACTTGGAGTTGATTATTTTAATTATGGGGGGTGTGGGGGTGGACCCACCCCCGCACCAAAACAATGATTTCCAGTGGTAGCGATTGCAAACTGCACTGGCGATCTCTTCCACTGGTGCCGATTTTATTGGTGGCATTGTCTCCTACCACTTTTGTTGTGAGCGCTGTTTGGATGGCGCTATTTTTTACATCACTGTTCATACAGGCGCCCTTATGACCTAGTGCCATCTTTTTAGATTTGCTTCACATCAGAGGGTTAACAAGCTCTACCCCTGCTCATTCACCAAATTTAATCAAATTTCTTATAAATTCCTGCTTTTCCAGGAGTGTGCTACTGGTTTGCGGCCTATATCAAAACAATTATCGGTGCCCAGTGCACTCCCAGTGTGCCTCAGATGAGGATCTAATTGGTCGAAGTACCAGGGCACCTTAAGTGTGTGTTGTTACCAGTGGTGCTAGATGTTTAGCATGGAAATAAAGTACAACTGGCTGCTGCAACTACAAAATTGTTTCTCTCGTGCTTGAACTGTGCTGTTAGGTGTGTGCCTCATCTTGTGTTTGTTGTACATGGCTGGGTTGTGCTTACCATGCACCCTAAGTTTCTGTACTGCTGATGCACAGGCCACTTCCTGACTTGTGCTTATTCATGTAAGGCTGATCATGTTGCTGCAGTCTGTGGTCTACATTTATTCGTCCCAGCACAGCAACTTCTTATTAGCACACTTTATTTCTCATATCTTCCTATCTAAAATGATAGCCTAAAAATAAAGTTGCGCATCCTGTGATTACACACCTACAGCTTTCTGGTGTACTAGCTACTGCAACAGTAGTGTGGTCCCATGTTTGCATAAAGAAACACTAGCAGTGTGACTTCAATAACTGTGCATTATACTACCTAAATGTGCATAAATGTTATATTGATGCTGCCTTTTCCCTTTATCTCCTATTTGCTTGCCGGTCACACTATAGGCTATATAGTAAATTCACTACACTGTATTCTGTCTCAGGGCCTGAAAATAACCAATTAGCAATGTTGGGTAAGTTGTTCTTCAAAGTAATAAGTTACAGTTACTAGCTCCTAGTGAACATTTGTAATAAGTTAGTTTTGTATTACTTTTTTATAAAAAGTACTAAGTAGCTATAATAGTATAGTAATGTATATTACTTTTCATGTTACCTTGTATTACTTTTCATTAAGTATCCGCTAGATGTGGGAAGAAGCCAGAAGGGGAAGGAAGGAAACATATTCAATTCAGTGCTTTAGAGTAACTGGTAACTGCAATTTTTCTTTTAAACTTAGATTATGGGCTTTTAGTGACACTATACTTTCGTTGTTGTCTTTACTTATAATTGTTTTTGGGCTGTTGAAAATTTAAAACATAGTGGTGGTGTAATTCTGTGCTGTCTTTAATTGCTGCAAATTTTCCTTCCCCCAACTCTTAATGATATGCCCTGTTAAATCTGATTGACAGGAGCTAAACACAGGGTATAGTAAGGGGTGTGAAGTAGGAGGGACATAAGGGGAAGAAGCTACCTCAACACGACAAGTGTTTTGATTCATTTATTTATTTATCGGTTTCTTTTCTTTAAAAAAAATTATCTGAGGATCAGTGGCAGGATTTTAGGACAGTAAATTAATAAAAGGGAACTAGGAGAGCTTCAGTAGCATACAAGTAGTGGAATTGCAGTAGTAGTGTGAGTGAGGTGCAATGCAGTGGCTGTGGGCAGCCATTATCTCGGCAGACCTTCTGGACACTGAGGTGCTGCCCTATCTGCATGCATCTCTCTGGACTGTGGGAGGAGGTAGCCAGACTCAGAGCGGAAGTAAACTGGGTCAGGAGTACCATCACCCCTATCCAGGGACCACCCAGTCCAATGCAACTGCCTCAAAGGATGCCGAGAACGAGGAGCACTTGGATGACAGTGGGCTCAGGGAGGGTTAGAGCAGTCAGGCAGAGGCACATCCCAGATCCTATTCCACTCAAGAACTCATATGCCACACTGGCAAATGAGGACAACCAAATAGAGGAACCCAGAGAAGTGGAAGGAAAGGATGTGGAGGTTAGCCAAGGAGGTGACCTCAGCAGGGAAAGCAGTGGACCCCAGAGGAGGAGGAAGCGAATCCTGGTGGGGGACTCCATCATAAGAGGGATCCAGCTAGGAACACAGGAGGGGGAGGACAGGGAGGTGAGGTGCCACCAGGTGCCACGGCATGGAGGATGGAAGGAATATCCTGGGGATCACTGGAAGGCAAGATGGAGGGTGAGCTGATGTCATTATCCACCTAGGTACTAATGACCTGGAAAATGGGAGCCAAAGGAAGTTCAGGAAGAGTTTAGGAAACTGGGGAGGGTCTCAAGCAAGTAGCTACTTCTGTCACTTTCTCAGAAGTACTACCTGTGAGAGGCAAGGAGAGCATAGGAGTGCATGCACCAGGAACTTTAACTCATGGTTGAAGAACTGGTGCTGTGAGGAAGGGTTTGGATTCATTGGTGACTGGGGACCCACCTGGAGGATGGAGGTTTGTTCAAGCCTGACAGCCTGCATCCATCCTGGAGGGAATTCAAGACTAATGATAAGTTTAAATGCTACATTGACAAGCATTTAAACTAGCAAAGGGGTGGCAGGCCATCAAGGAGGGTACCTACTTGCTCAACCTCCACAGCTAGCAGTAGAACCAGTGAACCAGAGGAGTGGCTATCTCTGCAAGCAGTGAAAGATGGAGATTGGTGCCCAAGAGGTAGATAAGCAGAAAGGGCAAAATTCAGCAGAAGGGCAGACAGCAAGGAGAACCAGGGATAAATGACAACCAAGGAAGAGGCTGGAGTAGAACAGTGAAACAGTCTAGGAGGTCAAATCATGGAAAGCCATGTGTGCAAATGCCAGGAGCCTTAGCAACAAGATGGAAGATCTGGAGGCTGTCATGGTGCAGTCAGACCTGGACATTGTGGCCATCACTGAAACCTGGTGTAATGATAAACATGACTGGGAGATGGCCATACCTGGCTACAACATATTCAAGAGATAGAGCAGGCAGGAAGGAGGAAGAGGGCACTGTATGTGAAAATGACATAAGGGCCACAGAGATCCAGGACAAACAAAATGAGGAGAGATACTGTGGGTTAAGCTAGAAAGGAAAATGGGGACAGCTATCCGCACAGGTGTGGTCTATAGACCACCAGCCCAGGAGGAAGAAACAGATAGGAGTTGATGCTAGCCATCCAAAGGATGGCAGACAAGGTGAAGTAGTACTGGTTGGAGACTTCAATATTCCAGACGTGGACTGGAGCATCCCAGCAGCAGCATCAACTAGAGCAGATTTATCCTGGACTTCTTCAGGGTGCCTTCCTCAAGCAACTGGTCATGGAACCAACTCGGCAGAAGGCAATACTGGACCTTGTGCTCACAAACAGGGACAGTGTGATGGGGTAACAGTGGGGAGCACCTGGGAAACAGTGACCACCAGTCATTGTGGTTTGAAATCACAGAAAGAGCAGAACCAAACCACACAAAACACGTATCCTGGATTTTAGGGGCAGACTTTGGGAAAATGGGGAGATACTTGAAAGAGGCATTAAGGGAATGGGACAGGAATCAGGGTTGAGGAACAGTGGGCAGTATTTAAAATGGGGATTACAAAGAACAACAGAATTATGCATTAGCAGGTTAGCAAGAGGAAAAGGAAGAGGAGACCATTATGGTTTTCCAAATAGGTAGCAAAGAAAGTGAAAGCCAAAAAGATTGCATTCAGGCAATACAAAAGACACAGGCAGAAGGGATAGGGAGAGTACCAGGAGAAGCAAAGGGAGGCAGGAGGTCAGTAGGAAGCCAAAGCTCAGACAGAAGAGCACATTGCAAAATCAGTGGGTAGAGGGACAAACCTTTTACAGGTACATAAGTGAAAAAGAAAGACAAAGAGGGATAGTGAGACTGAAGGGGAGGATGGGGGCTGTGGAGGATGACAACAGCAAAGCTGACATATTGAACAGGTATTTCTGCTCAGTCTTTACTGAGGAAGAGGAGGGTAATGGGTCTGAAAGGAGTACAAGGGTGAGAATGGTGCAGAAATGGACACAAGTCCCTTTACACGAAAGGGTCCTGAAGGAACTGGAAGTAATAAGAGTTGATAAAGCAATGGGGCCAGATGGGGTGCACCCCAGGGTCCTTAAAGAACTAAGAGAGGTGGTGGCTGAACCTCTGGCTATCCTGTTTAGCCGATCACTGGAAACAGGGAGGTACCCAAAGACTGGAGGACAGCAGATGTAGTCCCCTATAAGTGGGAACAAAGAGGAAGCAGGAACTACAGACCAGTCAGCCTCACCTCAGTAGTGGGGAAGATCATGGAAGCACTACTGAAGGAGAGATTGGTGGAACATCTGGTTGTCAATGGACTACAGGACCCAAGGCAGCATGGTTTCAACAGGGCAGGTCAGTCACACCAACCTCGTTGAATTTTTGACTGGGTGACTAGGGAGGTGGATCAGGGAGGGCAGTGGACATGGCCATCTGGACTTCAGCAAGGCCTTTGACACTGTGCCACATAGAAGACTATTACACAAACTGGGGATATGGGTGTGGGCAGGACAGTAGTGTGGTGGGTAGGTAACTGGCTGGGTGGCAGGACACAGAGGGTGGTGGTAAATGGCTGTCACCCACAGAGGGAAGAGTGACCAGTGGGTACCACAGGGATCAGTGCTGGGACCGGTCCTATTCAACATCTTCATCAGTGACATGGCGAGGACCTAGAAGGCAGAATTTCACTGTTCGCTGATGACACAAAGCTCTGTAACAGAGTAGACACACAAGAGGGTGTAGACAGAATGAGAAGGACCTGCAGAAACTTGAAGAATGGTCAGGGTTTGGCAGTTGAAATTCAATGCAAAGAAGTGCAAGATAATGCATATGGGCACAAAACCCCGCACAATATATCAGTTGGGGGTGAGGATATAGGATGCACCAAGCAGGAAAGGGATCTTGGGGTTATCATCTCGATTACCTCAAGGTAGGGAACAGTGTGACAAGGCAGCAGGTAAAGCAAATAGGATGCTGGGATGTATAGGCAGGGGCATCATCAGCAGGAAAAGGGAGGTCATAATTCCACTATACAAGACACTAGTGAGGCCCCACCTGGAGTACAGTGTACAGTTCTGGAGACCATACCTATTTAAGGACATAGACAGGTAGAGAAGGTTCTGAGGAGGGCAACAAAGATGGTGCATGGATTGCATCACAAGTCCTATGAAGACAGGTTGAAGGAACTGAACATGTACTCCTGGAGGAGAGGAGGAGAGAGGGATATGAAGACATACAAGTATCTTACAGGGAGGAACAGGGTGCAGGAAAACACTATTTGTAAGCAAAAAGATGTTCCAGGACTAGAGGCATGGGATGAAGTTGAGGAGGACGTTTCAGAGGAAACATGAGAAAGAATTTCTTCATAGAGCGGTGGTGGACAAGTGGAACACCCTGCCAGAGGAAGTGGTGGGGGCTGAAACAATCACAGGATTTAAGAATGCATGGGATAGACATAAAGGAATTCTGGAGGTCAGGGGTAAGGGGCAACAGACTTCTAGGAAAACAAACTGAACTTACAAGCTCAAATGGGCAGACTGGGTGGGCCATGGGCCCTTATCTGCTGACACTGTCTATGTATCTATGTATCTATGTATGTGTGCAAATACCTTGTAGCAAATATTCGGGCTGAATATTTCTATTTGGTACCTCTTCCTTCCATACTCCCCAGCCCGCTTCACTCACTAAATCACAGCTGCTCACACAGAAAGCGCGAGAGGGGCTGGTCTAGTTGGTCAGACTGCCTAGCATCACCATTACTCATGCTACTGCCCAGTCCATTCCTCATATTTGTTAGCCCCTAACCAGGCTCACGCTACTTCACTGTTGCTTTTCTTAGCTGTGTGGGACTACAGGGAAGGGGTGAATGCATGGCAAAAGTTTCGATTTGGAAGGGAGGGTGGCCAGAAGACTAGTCCTGGCCACCTAGGGAGGGGGGAGACTTTTTTAATATATTAATTCCGGAATATAGTTGGCCAAATATGAATAGAGAAAACTACTTGTTATTTGGATAAATATTTGTGAAGCTCAATGTTCATGGTATTCAGGAATTCATATTCATTACTTGCGTAACCCTAGTGTCCTCTGCAGCAACAAATGTGCGTCTACTTAAAAAAATAAATTCTGTGGGGCATTGTTAGAATGCCAGATGAATCTAAACCCTGGATTAGTCACACTTCTACCTGGTGTTGATAAAGCATGTGAGACTACAGCCGTGGAAGGACATTTAATAGTACCTAAAAATGTATATTACAGTAACTAGTTACTTTTAGTGAAAAAGTAATACTGTTGCAGTTAATCATTACTTTTTTTAAAGTAATCTATCAGTCCATTATAGAACACTGGGCACAGATACCTGGAGTAGCTGACGAAAAAGTTGCTGTCTGCTGCCTGTGTCACACACGTGTTAAGCAGAGAAAAAAGGGGAGCAACCTGGGCACTGGTGGCCAGTACATACATTTCAAGTCTAGGCACCTGTTATACTGGATTCAATACCAAATGGAGGCCGATGCATGGGAGTCCCTTTCCCCTTATCAACAACATTTGCCAAGGCAGCTAAAAGTGGCAGGGAAACAGTCCCAGTGGAGGCAGGGTTGTTCATGAAGGACTACTACTACAGAGATGAGGAATCTCTAGGACTGCCTAGTAGTAGTTACAGCAGCAGTGGCTGGTTGAGAACTAGCACCCAGAGGCATCAAAGCACATCACTCCAGTCCACCCCCCCCCAAATTACTGCTTTTATTTGAGCAGCACTTGTGAATCAACAGGAGTCAAATACTACCCCACCAGCCATGTCACCATGCCAAGTCCAACTGTTTAGTAGTCCAGCACCAGAAAGGTCCAGCCTACTCTGCATAGCGTGTTTAAATTTCGTGACAAATACCCACCCAATCATGCTATTGCATGTGAACTAAATGTACCAACCACTAAAATGCTGGCGATTAATCTACTCCTGTTCTCTGTTGAGGGTAATCTGGAATTTTAGAAGGTTGATGGTGCATGCCTTTTCTAAATGGGAGATTTCCTCACAAACTTATTTCTCCACCCGTGGCATTCCTGAACTTAATGAGATGATGTCACACTATGCCCTGCTTCATTTAGCATGACTATACATCCATCTCAGTATGGATATGTGGACCATTGATCAAACAGCTGGTAGCTTCTATCTGTGGATTGCAGCACATTGGGCCAGGTACCTGGAGTAGTATTTGACACTGGCTGGGGAATAAATTGTACTAAGCCCAATTGCAGTGGCAGAAACACTCTGGGTATTTGCTAGCATACCGCATCAACAATGAAGAGTGCAACTAGATCAGACATGGGCCAGAAAATGCTAGAACTGGTCCTAAGGCTGATGAATATCATCCGTTTACTGAAAACAGGTTACATTGCAAGCAATAATGGCTGGAGGTAGTGAAATGCATCAGTGATGGGCTGTTTCTCAGGGTGCTATGCCTAGCACACTGTCTCATTGTCCCGGATTCCCCTCCCCCCCCCACAAAAGACAGACACCTGTATGTTGTTGTGCTCAGATTGGCAATCATTTTATTATATATATATCATAATTCCATTTCCATTTTTTCCTTGTCATTTATTAATATCCTTTTACAATTTTATTTATATTGCATCCAAAACTCCAACTCTGATCCTCTCTCTCTCTTTTCTTCTCGCTTCCCCAGGTGAAAACCTGGGAGCCTTCTTCTTCTCTTTTTTGGCAGGTAACGGTGATAACCGAGACCACTTTTTGTCCTTCAGTTTCTTCTTCTTCTCATCATATTTCTTTTTTCTTTCCCCCCTTCCCTCTTTCCCCTCCCCTTTTTTCCCTATAGCCTGTCTCTAGCTTGCATTGGATGACTGGCCTTCCCCCCTTTTAGGGTTCTTCCTCCCCCTTGTTTATCTCCTTTCTTGTCTCCTCCATGCTTCAATAAAACCCATAATTTCCGTATTAAACACTTCTATTGCTAGATCTGACAAGTGCACCCTGTCTGGCCTGTAGAATTCTTCCACCCATTCTTCCTCTCCTTGTACTATTACGTGTCCTCCCATACTCCTAATCAAAGTTCCTACCCTTCTATTCATCTTCCTCCTAGCTCTGTCCATTGCTCTATGGCTATGTTCATGTCTCCACACCCTCCTTGGTATCATGTCTGACCAGGCTATGCTCACTCCCGGCCACCATTGCCGTATCTTCCCTAGGTCCTGTTTTAACTGTATATAAGTGTCCACCCATGGCTTCCCCCAATGTCATTACCCCCAAGGTGTATAATAATTAAATTTGGGATGGGCCATCTCTCCTTCATGTCCCTCAAGGTAGGAAGCAACTGTGCCCATCTCATCCCTCAGATGCCACGCCACACAAGCTTACATTTTCTGGCATCCTGGTACAGCTGCTTTCTTCCAGCTTTTTCTCCACTCTCTTTTCTGCCCAATAAATGTAGGAGTGCTCACAGATCCATATTTCAGTGGTCCTCCCTTTTTCTATAGAAGTGAAGCAAATAGACATTTTAATCACCTCCTTGCCTTGTTTGTACTTTGCATCTTTTACCAACAAACCCCCCCAACTATATATATTTTTTTAAAACATGACAAAGTTGACCTGTTAATCTCAAACCTGTATATCTTGAATATACCTCTTATAGCTGGCAGACCACCAGCACCCCTTTTCCATCATACTGGTTTCTGCTGCTCCTGCTGCCGCCCATTTTGAAGCAGCCCCGATCCGGAAAGAGTGAGATGAATAATTGCCTGGGTCCTCACCCAGGAATTCCATGCCCTTTTTAGCATGGCCGATACTTGGTAACTCGTCACTCTCTTCCCAGCTCCGTGTACAAACAATCTCCCCTTTTTAATCCCACGCTCTGCGGCATATGCCCACAGAGCTTTAACTGGGCACACTGTCCCATCCACGTGAGCCTTAATAGTTATGGCACACCCGTGTCCCACTTATATCCATTTTTGACCTTTTTATCTGGACTTGTATCTCCTTCTTCCCCAAGTAATGTCTCCCCTTTCCAACCCCCCCATCTGTGTCCTTTCTGCCCTGTCCTACCGCCTCACTCACTCTCAAGGCTCCCACAAACATCACCAAGTAAATCGTGTGAAATAATTGTGCCTTATCCTTGGATCTACAAATTACTGGAAGCACAACCTTTAATTTTGCTAGCCAATGGTCTGCTATTGGCCATCTTCCATCCCTGGGTCTTTTCTGCAACCTCCTCCACCCTTGCATCATTCTCCATATCAACATTGACTTCGTAGGGTCTTTCCACCTCTTTAGGCTACAAACTAAACTAAACCCTGCTAGGTAAACCCCCATCATGGTGTGGGCCATACCTCTCACCATTGGTCCACTGTAAACTTTCCTAACTGTTCCTCCATAAGTGGCCCACTTACCTCCATGTGGTGTGTTGCCCTGAATGTTTGCAATGCCCACCAGGACCCTTCATAGGCCCTCAAGGTCCGTGGTGCCCATGAGCTGCGAAACAGCATTTCCACTCCCTCTTGCCAACGTCCCAGATGTTCATTGGTATGTGTGTTTTCGGTTCCTCTGCTGCTGGTGCCAGCATCCAGAAACAATCCAGCTGCAGATGGGAAAGGCTGTCAGCTAGGGTATTTTCTACCCCTTCTAGGTGTTTGGCCCTGAATGACATGTTCAATTGCAAAGATCTTAACACCAGCTGTCTCAACACCCCTATGGCCATTTTGGATCTGGCTCCCCTGTTGTTTAAAACCTCCTCCACAGATTTGTTGTCACACCAGAATGTGACCTTCTGATTCCTTAACTCTTCTCCTCACAACAGGGTGCAGGCCCAAATGGACATGATCTCTAATAGCGTGATATCCCTTACCTTTCCGTTTCTCACCCATTGGCTTTGCCAAGGCTCAGAGAACCATTTTGCCCTCAAATAGCCCCCCATGCCAAACCCTCCCGCAGCATCTGTATACAGCTCAAGATCTGTGTTGTATACCCAATCATCCTGCCAAAATGAGGAGCCGTTATAGCTGCTGAGGAATTCTTCCCATACTCTAAAGTCTTCTTTCACTTCCTTTGTGATATCCATCCAGTGGTGTGGTCTGGTTACCCCCGCAGTGGCCTTCACCAGTCGCTTGGTGAACGTCCTCCCTGGCCCAATTGCCCTACAAGCAAAGTTCAAATGTCCCATTACTTGCTGTACCTGCCTCAATTGTACCCGTTTTCTGCCTGTATGCACCTGAACCAGCTCTCTAAGTTTTGATACCTTGCTATCAGGCAACCTAAAGACCTCTTTCTGTGCATCTATCTCGATACCCAAGAATTCTAGAACCTTACTGGGACCTTCTGTCTTTTGTGGTGCCAATGGTACCCCCAGTTCTCTACACAGGTTCTGGAAGCTAGTCAGCATCTTTTGTGACTCCTCCCATCCACTGCCTATTAACAGAAAGTCATCCAGGTAATGTATGACTGCTCTGTAACCTGTCTGCTCCTGAAATATCCATTGCAAACAGGTACTGAAAGCTTCAAATGTGGCACAAGCTATGGAACAACCCATGGGCATGGCCTTGTCAAAATAGTACTGGTCCCCTATCTTGAAACCCAATAGATCCTAATCTTCCTGCCTAACTGGTAGCAATCGGAAAGCAGATTCTATGTCTGTCTTGGCCATCCATGCATCTGGTGTCACCCTAATAATCTGCACCGCCTCTTCCAGTGTTGCATAAGTGACTCTGCTGTGTTCTTCTTTTATAAAATCATTCACTGAGTCCCCTTCTGAAATGGCAGTGTGAATTACCCTGTATTCCCCTTCTTATTTCTTAGGAATCAAGCCAAGTGGGGAGATCCTCATATTCGGTAATGGGGGTTGGGGTATGGTCCTTCTACTCTCCCCGCCACTTTTTCTTTCTCTGTTTTTGTCTTCAAAATTTCTTCCTTCCCCTTAACCGACCCCAGTTTGTTGGCCTCTCTTGCCCATCTTGGGCCTTCGCATCACAGCAGGAAAACAGGTTTAAAACCTCTTTTTAATGTTTCCGCTGCCCCTCTATCTGGGTAACCTTTTAACCATCTTGTCCACAACTCTATTTATATACGGGATTTTGCCATCTGAAATTGTTCCCTTAATCTCCCTTCCCTGGCTCCTTCCCATCTCTCTAACTGTTCAGTAAGCTGGATTCCCCTACCCCCATATCCTCTGCCTCTCGTTCCTCTATTCCATGGCTGTCCCTTATAACCATGGCCTTCCTGAAAGGGCTACTGACCTGTACCCTGCCCTGCCATGGGCCCCTTGTGCCCAGGTAGTCCTGCATTTGCTCACAGGATGTGCCTCTCCACACTTTGAGCAGGCATGTCGGAACGACATTGCGGCCAGGAACAGAATGCCCTGTTATAGCCTCTAGCAGCATTTTTGGGGTACTCCCCCTTTTTTCCTGTTTCTCCCTCTGGTGTGGATTGATCGTTACATAGCCCGCTCCACAAATCTAACTGTTTCGTATCCCACCTCACATCCCCATAGGTTGTCGTCCTCTGCCGAAAAAATTCATCATAATATATCCAGCCTACCCCTCCTTTTGCCTTCGCTCTTCTAATGATCAGCGAGTACATGATGAGAGGGATCCCCAACTCTGGTTTCTTTTCTTGCACTATAGCAGAGTATGTGGTGAAACCCATAAACCACCCATCCCACATCTTACCCTTTGTGAATTTGTCCTCTTCTTTTTTTCAGAGCAAAACTACTGCTGCTGCCATCTCACTCTTCTTGATACTTTCTGTCTCTTCATATTTTGCCACCGCCTCCCTACTGACTAGGGCAAAAATATCCATGTACTCCCCTTTCCATATCTTTTCCTTCGTTGTTAGAGGTACATGCTCCCTTATTCTCATCCCTGGGGCTCCTATCGCCCTAGTACCTCTTCCCATGCTATCTGTCACCTTTTCCACCTCTCCTGATGTTTCTGCATCTGACCTGATCTCTGCCAGTGTTGATTCCATCTGCCCTAACCCCTGTCCCCATGTAAGCAATAATACCGATAGGGTTATACTTCACCTTAGGCTTAATGGAGTCTGATGCCACAGGCGTGAGGGCTCATAGCCTCTGGAAGGTCTGGTATAGCCCATACCGCCTACCATGGAGGGTATTATTGTGCTTAGAAAATGGACCACCAAATTACATGTTTGTTAAAAAAACATTTTTATGTTTACATGTTAAAACTCTCAGCTGTTTGAATTATTTTGTAATAAAATAGTTCCTCCACCTACATTAACACAGTGTTTTGTTTTGTTTTTTACCTAGGGACTTCTGTTCCAATGCAGCTTCTGTAGTTGTTACTTTAGACATAGTTGTCATGGTTACCACCTCCCAACCGCAAACACACTCAGGGCTTAAGTTAAAATGTTGTACTTGTTTTTCTTTATTATTTCATTCATATAACACTTTTGTACTGTTTTGCCCTACCTATCTCATTGGTTGATGATCGCGATCCCGTTTCTATTTGACAGAATGGCAGGGAATGTTTTTGTAGCACTTTCCCGGTCGCTTGTTGCTCGCGATTCCTGCACCCCCAAAAAAAAAAAACCACTCGCAGGAAATCTGGGTGCCGTCAGTAACCACTTGACAGCATGGCAGGGATTGTATTCATTCCAGCTAGAACAGTGATCTGGCATGACGGCCAGGAGATGGAACGCCTGACAGCAACAAGCCATATGGGTGATAAGGAGGTACTTTGAAAGTGACTGCCATTGTAGAGAGGGTGTTGGTTTTCGAGCAGGTATAGGATAAGTTACCAAAATATGCCTGTTACAATACAAAAGGCAAAAGCTGCTTTTTCTTTAGGGACATAGTGTAGTCAGACTCGGACTGCACCAGGTGTCATGCTCCAAGTTCGGTCTGTAAGAATAAGACGTAAATAAATAAAAAAAAGTGCTGTTTTCATTTATTTTATATGTACAGTGTTGTGACTTTTTTTTATTACTGGGTGGTGTGTGGTCTAGTGATTCAGTATGTGTGGGGTCTGGGGAGGCTCTCACTCGCTCTCGCTAACCGATGAAAAATGGCGGCAGTTTGAAACTGCATGCCCAGTGCTTCAGCCAACAACTTGAAACAACGTTGAAACAACTCAGAAGCTGTGTGGGATATACTATATTGACTAAATATCTGTAACTAATCTCTTGCTTACATCTGAGAGAAGTTTTCTCACTTTTAAAGTGGTATTGCTTTATGTTTAATTATTTTAGTTTTAATTCAGGAAGGGGTTTTCAAAACTGCTTATCTTGTCAGCATCTTCAGAAGGGCTGAAATAACTGCATATTTGATTTTCCTTGTGGCTACAAACCGCCAGGCTGTTTTGGGGCTGGAGAGGTTTACCTGTGTCTGACTTGGATGTCTGGATTTTTCTGTTTGATTACCAGGGTACTTTCTCTGTCAAATTGTTGTGTAGGGTATCTTGCTGACAGGAAGGCACTCATTGCAGCGGTGGGTGAGAGCTTTTAGCTGATTGTTTTGTGAGGGCACAGTTTAGGTCCAACCCCTTTCCACCCCTCACCCCACCCACCCTGAAATAGTTCATTTATACCTGAGGTTCTGACATCATTTCCTCAAGAGTGCAAGGTGCATTTCACTGTCATATCCTCTAGCACACTACACTGACAATATAAGCATACACATTGTATAATATATATATTTCATATAACCAATCACACACGCAAGGTACACACACACACACAAAAAAAAGTAGATAAACATGTGGGAGTAGTGCAATGTAATGGCTGTGGGCAGCAGTCTTCCGGGAGTCTTTCTGGAGGCTGAGATGCTGCCCTATTTGCAAAAACTATCTGCCCTGAAGGAGGAAGTTGCCTGCTTCAGGCCACACTGGACAGTAGTAAGGAAACCTTCCCCAGGCCACACTGGACAGTAGGAAGGAATCTCCCCATCCAGGGAGCACTAGCGCCACCACTACTACCTCAGAGGTTGCAAAGAAAGCACAGCAGTTGGACCACAGTGGGCTCAGGGAGGGTGAGGATGGTGGAACAGAGGCACACCCAGTCAATTGTTCCACTCCACAATCCATACACCATTCTGGGGGAGCATAGCTCCCCTATGGATGCACCCGCAGAGAAGACTGATGACAACTGTCACAAGGGAGGCCCACAGGAAGGAGGCAGAGGACACTACAGGAAAGGAAGCAGCTCCTGGTGGGGGACCCAATTATTAGGGGTATAGAACTGGGGAGCTGGGAAAACTGAAGTAAGGTGCCTGCCTGGTGCCATGGCTTGAGGGACAGGAAGCGCATCCTCAGGGATCACGAGACAGCTGCAAGGAGTCTGAGCTGACATAATTGTCCACCTAGGGACAAATGACTTGGCTCATCATGAGATTAAAGCAGTGCAGGAGGACATTGCAGAGTTGGGGAGGGCCTAAGACAAGTAGCACACAGTATCCTTCTCAGAGGTGCTGCCTGTCAAAGGCATGGGTGAGGCGAGGGTAATTAGCACCATGCAGTTTAATGAATGGTTGAAAAATGGTGCAGAGCACAGGGTTTGGCTTCATTGGGACTGAGTTCCACCTGAGGGACATCAGCCTATACTGGCAGGATGGTCTGCATCTGTCCAGGAAGGGAACAAGTCTTTGAGCAATCGGTTTAAATGCTTCATTTGCAAGCTTTTAAACTAGTCAAAGGGGGAGGCACTGACGAGCAGCAGGAAAATCCCAGCCTCTCCCTACAAAACAGGGTACTAAATGAGAAAAAGACTGTGGTAGAATGGTCAGTGGGGGATGCTGTAACAGAAGGTAAAGCCATCAAAAAATGGAGAGCAATGAGTACCAATACCCGTAGTCTGGGTAACAAGCTTCCTGAATTAGTGGCCTTGATGGAGGAGGAACAACTGGATATCGTGGCAGTCACAGAAACATGGTACACACAAAACCATGAGTGGACACAAACATACCAGGATACACTATCTACAGGAGGGACAGGGAGGTAAAAGAGGAGGAGGAGCAGTTCTTACATAAGGGAAGGAATAAAAGCAACAGAACAAAAGGGTAAACAGGAGGAGTAGAAGCACTGTGGGTAAATTTGGAGACAGGCAATGGCACCACAATCCGCACATGGTTTTATACAGACTCCTTCTCAGGGGAGTAAATGGACAAGGAAATGATAGAAAGTATACTTAGAATGGCAGAAAAGGGAGATATTGCTGATGGGTGATCTGAA
This sequence comes from Neoceratodus forsteri, assembly GCA_016271365.2. Taxonomy (NCBI): domain Eukaryota; kingdom Metazoa; phylum Chordata; order Ceratodontiformes; family Ceratodontidae; genus Neoceratodus; species Neoceratodus forsteri. The sequence continues at coordinate 1,705,570,260 of CM057455.1, forward strand.
TATGCCAGATGTTAACTGGAGTGCAGTTGCAGCTGCCACTCAAGAGTGCAGTTATTCTAGATGCCCTACAGGGGCATGCCTTAGACAACTAGTACTGGAGCCCACCGAGAGGGAGCAATATTAGACTTGATTCTCTCAAATGGAGATGGAGAGAGGATCACAGATGTAGAAGTGGGTAGCCATCTGGGAACTAGCGACCATCGAACAGTATGGGTTCACAATAAACACAGCAATAGAGTCAAGCCATACAAAGACAAAAGTACTGGACTTTAGGAGGGCTGACTTTGACAAAATGGGAGCGTGCCTAAGGAATGCACTAGCAAATGGGCAGGAAAGAGGGGTGGAAGAGCAATGGGGAATAATAAAAACTGCCATCACAGAGGTAACAAGCCTTTGTGTGAAGCAAATAAACAAAACAAAACGATGTAAGAAACCACTATGGTTCTCAAAGGAAGTGGCAGTGAAGGTTCAAGAGAAAAAGAAAGCATTCAGGAAGTACAAGGAATCACAGAAGGAGCAGGACAGAGAACTGTATCAGTTAAAGCAAAAGGAGGCTGGGAAGGCAGTCAGAACAGCAAAGGCCCAAACCGAGGAAAAGATAGCCAACTCAGTTAAGAAGGGGTAAAACCTTTATAGGTACATCAGGAGCCGAAGAAAGACCAAGGGAGGGATAGTGAGGCTTAAAAAGGGGAGGAGGGGCAGAGGGAGACTGTGAAAAGGCAGAGGTACTAAACAAATATTTTGCTCAGTATTTACAATTGAAGAGGGGAGGTACATAAAACAAACAGTAGAAACACTCTGGATACAGAAGTTGATACCAGCTCATTTACAGAAAAAGGGTTCTGAAAGAACTCTTAAAACTGAAGGTGGACAAAGCAATGGGGCCTGATGGGATTCATCCCAGAATTCTAAAAGAGCTAAGGGTAGAACTAGTGACACCACTGACTACCCTTTTTAACAAATCATGGGAGGATGGGGTGGTACTCGAGGACTGGAGGAGGGCAGATGTGATTCCCCTTCAAAAGTGGGGCGAGGCAGAAGCAGGAAACTACAGACCTGTTAGTTTAACCTCAGTGATAGGGAAAATGATGGAATCACTTCTGAAGGAAAGAATTGTTGAGTATCTAGAGGCCAGAGGGGCACAGGACCCTAGGCAGCATGGATTCATAGCGGAAGGTCATGCCAGACTAATCTGATAGATTTCTTTTGACTGGGTGACCAAAGTAGTAGATCAGGGAGGCGCTGTGGACATGGCCTACCTAGACTTTAGCAAGGCATTTGACACAGTCCCACACAAAAGATTAATATACAAGTTAGCCAGCCTGGGAGTGGGTCCTAAGATGACAGCCTGGTAAAGAATTGGCTGGAGAATAGGACACAGAGAGTACTAGTAAATGGAGTCCGCCCAGAAGAAAGGAGGGTTACTAGTACCAAGAGGGTTCAGATAGACTAGTCCTCTTCAATGTCTTTATAAGCGACATTGCAGAAGGACTGAAGGAAAAGTATGTCTCTTGCAGATGACACAAAGATCTGCAACAGAGTTGATGCACAGGGTGGGGTGGAAAGGATGAGAAGGACTTGGCAAGGTTAGAGGTATGGTCAAATGTATGGCAGCTTAGATTCAATGCTAAGAAGTGCAGGTAATGCACCTGGGAAACAAAACCCAGGAGAAGAGTACACAATGGGGGTGAGATACTAACAACAACAAAATGGAAAGGGACCTGGGGTAGTCATATCAGATTACTTAAAGGTGGGCAAGCAATGTGAGAGGGCAGCAAGGAGGGTTGGTGGATACTGGGATGCATAGGGAGAGGCATCACCAGAAACAGGAAGTTATTATCCTCTGTACAGACAGCTGGTGAGACCCCATCTGGAGTACTGTGTGCAGTTCTGGAGACCCAATCTCCAGAAAGACATAGACAGGATGGAAGCTGTCCAGAGGAGGGACTAAAATGGTGCAGGGTCTGCACCAGAAGACATATGAAGAGAGACTTAAGGAGCTTAATATGTATAGCCTCGAGGAAAGGAGGAGAGGGGGGACATGATAGAAACGTTCAAGTACCTCAAGGGAATCAACAAAGTCCAAGAGGGTAGATCTTTCAAAAAAAAGAGGTGTGCAAGAACAAGAGGGCACAATTTGAAGATAGAGGGGGCGGCTCAGAGGTAATTTAAAGAAGTATTTTTTCACAGAGAGGGTTGTGGATGGCTGAACGGCTTCCGAGGAGGTTGTGGAGTCTAAAACAGAGGGGGAATTCAAGCATGCATGGGACAGTCATAAAGCAATTCTAGGGGGTGGGGGTAGGAAGAAGTAGGCTGTTGGTTAACTAGGATCTGCAGCTTATCCAGTAGGTAGGGAAATGGGCAGACTGGGTGGGCCAAGTGGTCCTTATCTGCCGTCAAATTCTATGTTTCTATGTTTAATAATGAATCAGGTTGGGCACAGAGATACTTGGATGGGCATGAGGCAGGTCTGAGCTCGGACTTTTTATTTGGTGGGCATCTATTGTCTGATAGATGCCCACCTGCCAGGGCTATCAGCCAATCATAGCTCAGAGATTTCTTAGCCCATTTTCTAAGCCGTAATAATCTGGCCTATGTATTCTTTAATGCTACTCCCAACTGTGCTTGATACATTACCTGTGAGCCTGTCAGCCCCTGTGGTCTGCTATCATCCAGAGACCTTGGCCCAGCTTCCTGTACCTAGACCACTGGCTGTGGCATCATCTGCAGAGGAACTCCTGTGGTTGGGGATCCATTCTGGGTTCTGTGGTGTCGGTACCACTTGTTCTTGGGAGGTACTGACAGTTCCGGTACTCAGGGCTGCGGTGATACTGGGCTTACAGCTCGGGAGGAATCACCATTAGTGTTCCATCTGTTGAGCTCCAGCTCTCCTGCTGGTCATTTCCCACCATCGCCTTTCCCTTTCCCACCTTCCTCTTCTCCCGGATCTCCCGGCTCATCTCCTTCCACCAACTGCCACATCTTGATAGCTTTTCCACCAGTTCCACGATGGCCTTATAAGCATCTTCCTTTGAGGGCTTGTTTTTCTTAGGTGCCATCTCGCCTTCTTGCCTGTATAAAGCTGCGAATAAACTGAAAGAAAAGCATTTTACTAATAATTATCCTCATTGTCCCAGTCTTGCTTCGATCAACCAAATCCAACTCTCAGCCACCCGATCTTGTCGCTCTTTAACCCTGCGAAGACCTTGCATTTTTTATATATATATATGTATATATATACCCCCAGCCTGTCTCCCCCCCACCTTGCCTTGGCTATGCCCACAAGCTATGGCTCTTTATTTTCTTTTAGCACTTGACTGTGCCCACAAACTATGGCTCTTTATTATTTTTTATTTATTTTTTTTATATATAGAAACCCCTCACCACCCTGGCATTCCTCCCTTCACCTATAGCTCCTCCGGCAATGCACTAAAAATGCCCCTTATCCAGTCTTCTGCCTCACAGGCCGATGGCCTGTTAGCTGGCCTGCAAACCCCATCCCCCTCTATTCCTTTTTATTTCCTTGGATTTCGCAGGCATGAGGCCTGCCACATGACCGGATGCTCTCGCTCTCATTGTACCCACCAACATCAGTGGTGACTTCCCTTCCTTTTGCCTTCACTTCTCTTCCCCTTTCTCCTGATACTTGTAGATAGCTTGGTACCACATGCCACCTTTTCATTTTTTTTTTATATCCGCTTGTAAGTCGCGAAAAATGCAGTGCCCCTCTGCATCTCAGGCCTGCCACGTGGCCGGCAGGTCCCGCTCCATCCACCCCAGTCACTGCTTCCTTGCAGGCTCAAGGCCTTTCTTGCAGTCTCCAGGTCTGCCTCGTGGCCCCCAGGCCCAGTTCTCCTGTGCACCATACCCGACGTAAGGCGGCGTCTGCTGTCCAACCTTATGCTGCTATCCCTCCCTCTTTTACCCTAAAAAACCTGCATCCTACTAATCTCGCTTGCCCTTACTTCAGGGGCTCACCTGAAAGCTCCTCGCCCCCCTCTTTGTTTGTGGCATGTGACGTCAGACCACCTGGCATGCCGAGGCTCAATTCACCTTTTTGGGGCCCTTGCCAGCTGCAGACATCACGCCACGTGGTTTTGCCCTGCTTAGGCCACTAGCCACTCCCGCTGGTTCTCAGCGCCAGTCAAGCCCCCAGCCACCCGCTCGCTTCCCCAGATTGCAGGTATTCCTTCAAACCATCTTCGCCCCTTTTTACACTATGTGCGTCAAGCTGCCCCAATGCAACCCCTTTCCAAAGTTTGCAAAGCCTCCGCTTGACTTGCTGGTGCAGGCACACAGGTAAAACAGGTAAACAGAACTAAATTCCCGAGTCCCATTTCCGAACCATTCTTTATTGCAGTCCTCTAAGCTGTTTTGCCCTAAAACCTCCCCCCATTCACTGTTGAGGTGGCTCCCTTCCATGGCCTGCACACGCAGCCTGTGCCGCACCTCATGGCCACTCCAGCCCCTTGCTCCGTACTCTACTGACTCTCCCCTCTCCCGTGGTTGCTTCTGTCCACTCGCAGTCCTTTTTACAACCAGGCCCTATCTTCGTGGAGCTTTCTACTTTTTTCTGTTCATCACAGCTCGAGCGCCCCATTAAATACTCTCTCACAATTTTTCTCTCAGTTTTCTCCCGCAGGTAAATTCCAGCATTCCTCTACTAGCATCACTAAACCATAGTCTCAAGCAAGTCTAGCACAAGCCCCTTTTTCCACTTTTCTACACAGGTAAAACACCAGTATTCTTCAATAATTACGAAATGCTCACACAGGCTCACTTAAGCGCTTACAACCACAGTTCCCAAAGGTAACCCCCAGCATTTCTAACAACGTCTCCCGTAATTCTAGCGCAAGCCCATTTTAACCACTTTCTTTAAACTGATACACGCCAGTATTCCTTAGCCACTATGAACTGAGACACATTCTCAATCAGTTCTAGCGCAAACCTTTAAAACCAAGCTCTATCTACGCCAATTCCACACAATCTTCTCAAATTTTATTTGTGGGAGAAAGCAGTTAGGCGCCTTCCAAGCTATCTCTTCCTAAAGATAAGGGAGGCTCCGACTTCCCAATCTAATACTCTATCACTGGGCTGCCCATCTTTCCAAACTAGGTAAATGGTACTCAACCCCTACTGACGCCTCCCGATCTGGCTTCAGATTGAGAGGCAGATCTCTCGAAGCTAAAGTTGATCCCAAGCAATCTTCTTTACTTCCACTTCGGCGCTCGCACCCTGGCTATCCAATCATACTATCACTACATCTCTCAAACCCCTTTTTCAATGTCTCTACTTCCTCAAAATCTCTTCCAAAACGGATTTAGCTCAACCCCTCATTCTCAATCCCAATATTAAACTGGGTAACTCTAATCACCCCTGATTGGCTCCTACAAATCAATGAGACTACTCTAGAACACTATTATGACCAGGGTTTTTCCTTTCATCTCCAAACATTTTAACTAAATTTGATATCCCTAAAAATAAGATTTTAAGATATACCAATTGAGGCACCTTATTAATGATAACTTTGGTCTAGAATCCTGCATTCAAAGGTTAGTCCCTTTCTCTCAAATTCTCGCCTTGCCCTCAAACCACACTTCTCATTAATATACTCCTACCTACTGACTACAAATTCAATTCATTGAGGGCTCCAGTATTGGCGCCTTCTACTTCCAGAATCCACTCCCAATTGGTCCCGAATTTGGAAGGACCTACACAAATATCACACCCAAGACAGATTTAGATTCACCCAATATTATATATTAAACAATATGTACTACACCCCAACTAAACTGTTCTGCCTTAACAAACTACTCTCCCTCTGTTCTAGATGTTCACAGAGCTAAGGAAACTCGCCCACATTTTCTGGCACTGTTCCAAAGTTGCCCCTTATGGACCTCCATTCAGGATAAACTTGATCCCATACTAGGCCTCACAAACCTTTTTTACTTGATATCTGTATCCTAGGTAACTACTCACCATAGACTGCCGGGAACGCCGATATCATATGGCCTTAGTGTCCATAGTAGTCAAAGGTTGGTCCTCACATTGACTGACCAGCTGACCTTAACCTATGCCGAATGGTTAACTGAACTCTCAAATGCTTCAACATGGAGAGGCTTGTAGCCAGCTTTCAATCGCATGGACCTGTTCCACAAAAAGTGGACAAACTATATGCTTATATCTACACCATTGATCTCTTGGTTCCTTCCCTGATGCACAACAAGGCTTTCTTTTACCTATTCCTATAGTTTTCATTTTCATACCCATGTTATGACCTTTTGTTGGTTTGACAATAGAACTTAGCCTATTTCTACTATGCACACTCTAGCAGGGTTTTAGCAGGGAGGTGGGTGGCTTGACATGGGAGGGTGATGGGTGGATTAGGCGGGTTGTTGGGGTGGGGGTTGAGGTGTTTTTCTTTTCTTATTTATCCCATGTATTGATATCCGACACTGTATGCTATTTTCTGTTTTATCAAAGTCAATAAACTTGAATTTCAAAAAAAATAAAATAAAACCAAGCTCACGCAGGCTCTCTTAAGCATTTAAGAAACACACAAAAAAAAAACATAGTTCACAAAGATAACCACCAGCATTTTTTTTTTAAATTCACCTGAAAAAACAAGCTCCCTCCAACAAACATGGTCCTTTTTTTTTAAACTTCTTAATTGGTTAACATAGCTGTTGGTTTCTTACCTGCTTTGAACTAGTGTAACAAACCTCTGTTCCAATCGATCTAACCAATCTGATGTGCTGTAGTTCTGTATAACACAAACTTCAGCAAAAGTGGCTGAACCAACTCTGTGCAGTCCTTTTGTGCCCCTTTAGCCCCTCCCCATCCTACCTGTCCATTGTCTTGGCTCCCCAGTCCTTCTCTAACCTCCCCCTGAGCAAACCACTTCCCAACACTACGGGGAGGTATCAAGAAACCTGGTTTGTCCCTTAAAGGGCAACCCATTGTGCAGGAGTTTCTGGCATATCCTGAGATCAAGTCCATGTTGACTGTGGCCCATCGCATCTGCGCCACTTTGTGCATTCTGAAAAGCCGCGACCGTCACAGGCATGTCAGATCCAGAACAAACTGCAGCTGTGGAGGCTATGGGGCTGGTGGACAGGGACACATGCAGTTATGAGGAAGCCACAGAGCTCTCCAGTGCATATCATCTGGGAAGAGGCATGCTGCAGATTTTCATGGACCTCTGCATGTGCAGGAGGGTGAGAAGATTTTTGTGGATCAGGCCCAATGGGGCACGGCCATGTGTGGGGGTGTCAGATTTTTGGGGGAGCCTAGGGCTCCTGATACCCTTAATCTGGCCCTGCCTGAAGAAAGAGAAACAGAAACAAAATATGGTTAGAAGGACACTGTTTCCACTCCCCCTGCCCACAGCCAAAAAGTAAAAAGTAAAAAATTAAAAATACTTACCTTCGCTGTTAAGTAGGCCACATAGCAATACTCAAAGATCATCAACTGGATCTGCACCCAAAACAGGCCTTATCATTTCATGAGAAATTTCCAGAATTTCTGGGCACCACAGTTCATCAGTACAAATGCTGTAATTAGAGACTCACACAGGGCAGAAGCAGAATATTAATTCAGGGGGCCCATATCATTTTGTTTCCTCATGCAAACATTTCCAGACATCAGACCCTTACTAGACTGAGAATTTCTGGGCACTAACATTCATCCCCTTTAATGCATTGCAAGAATTGTGTCAGTGGGACTGACACACAGTGTGGAACCATGTAGCAGCATGCAACAGCCTGACATATTTTTTCTGGTTGTTGACAAAAATTCTGAGAGCTTAGAATGTCTGTATATTGTGCATTACACACCATTTCCACTAACGAGCAGTACAACAGCTGTGGTGGTGAGACTGACACACAGCATAGTGTCAAGCAGCAGTAGCAGCAGCCTTACATATTTTTTCTGGCCACTGATAAAATTTCTGGGAGCACATCATTTCTGTATATTGTGCTTTTTGCACCATTTCCCCTAAAGTGCATTACAAGAAGTGTTGCGGTGGGAGTGACACAATGTAGCACCATGTAGCAGCATGCAAAGCCTGATGTATTTGTTTCTTGTCATTGAAAACATCCTTAGAGCACACAATTTCTGTAAATTGTGCTTTTGCACCACTCTCCTAAAGTGCATTACAAGAACTCTAGCAGTTGGACTGACACACAGTGCAGTAGAAGTAGCAGTAGCAGTAGCAGCAGTCAACATATTGTTCTGGCTTTTGAGAAACTTTCTGGAAGTGCAGAAGTTCTGTATATTGTGCTTTTCACACCATTTCCCCTAAAGTGCGTTGCAAAAACTGTGGAGGTGTGACTGACACACAGGGTGGCACAATGGAGCAGCATGCAGCAGCCTGGTGCATATTTTACTGGTGATTGAGAAAAACCATGGGAGCGCAGAATTTCTGTATATTGTTTTTCACACCATTTCCCCTAAAGTGCATAAGAAGAACTGTGATGGTGGGACTGACACACAGCACAGTACCATGCAGTAGTAGTACATTACTGACATTTAAGCATTTCTTGTTTGGTAGAAGATTTCAAGAAGTGAGAAATTTATATATTTTGTGTTTGTGCACTTGTGTCAACTAGAGTGCTTTACAATACAGACTGCCCGAGAGGGAGACTTGAACAACACAGCAGTAGCTATCACTGTTTAATAATTTCTTGTTCAGCAGAACATTTTGGGAAGTGAGAACACTGAAACAGGTGGCTATGTGGAGGGAAGGAATCAGTCCAACAGGGAAACTGGGTAACTGATATAGTGCAGCATCAGCTATTGACCTGAAGGAAAAAAAAACAATATTCAGGGACCAGACCATTTTAATACGGTGCTTTTCAAATGCACTATATTACAGCAACTATAATGAGAGAGAAGAGAATGATATGGTGCATAAACAGTGATATTAAAGAAAATGTAGATAGGAAATACATTTTTTTAAAGAAGGAGAGTACTAAACAGAAATCAAGATGAGAAAGAATGGGGTCAAACAGTAAGAGAGAAAGACAAGAGAAGAGTTTAAAATGTTTTTGTAGTTTTAAAATGTTTATTTTTTTTTTCCAGAAACAGAGGGATGAAAAAAGACTAAGAGGAGATAGGAGGGGCTTAGAGAGTATCTGATAGTTAGAGAGAAGGGTGTAAAAGTGGAAGGCTCAGTGAGGAGGAGGACTAAAGAAGGAAGGATTGAAAAAGCAGTACTTAGGGAATATTTTTGAAGACCAGAGGGAAAAGAAAATTCAGTCACACTGTGGCAACGCAGTTCAAAAATTCCCTTAAGAAGCACTTGTTACTATTTGAGCAGCTTCTGCAAAGTTTCCTCCATTGAAAAAATGATGCAGTGGAGGTCCCATCTCTGCTCGGCGTTGTGCCAGTTCCCCTCTAGTGGTTGTTGGCATTGGCGATGCTGGTGCTGTCCTGTGACCCTGTTCCTCACTCTGGCTGCTGTTTCCAGGCCCATGTGACTACTGTGGATGTGATCTAATTGTGCACTTTTTCCTCAGTGGTGCAGAAGGACCACTGCCACTACCACCACCACCACCACCACCCTCCACTTCCTTTTTTCTGGCCTCAGCTGGCTCAGGTGGCAGATTTTTATTGTGGGTATGCTGCCCACTGGTGCCTAGATGACTGCCCTTCTTCTCACAACTAACAAGTGTGTTGCAGAGATCACATTTGACCACACTGTCATCACTGGGGCTCATGGTAAAAAAAAATGTCCACACAAGGGAAGACCTGCACTGCTTCTTTAAGTGGGAACTGAGGAGCCAGAAGATGAGGAACAAGCAGGTGCTTCCTCAGGGGGATCAGCCTGTGGCAGTAGGTGGTACCACAGGGGCACAGGAGGTTCAGGCTGCTCCAGCACTAGGAGCTGTTGCAGCACAGCTGGGGAACTGGGGTTGCTGCTACTGCTGCACTGTAGGTCTGCTGCTGCTGCTGCTGCAGAGCTGCTGGATCACCCTTACTGTTTCCCTTACCTCCTGTATCCAGACCTGGCACTGTCTGGCATAGTAGTATGGCTCCACCATGAGTCTGAAAATGACTTGCCCTTTACTCCATCTCTAAATAAACAAAAATGTGAGAGAGAGAGAGAAAAGAAATGTCAGATAGAAACAAAAGGAAACAAAAGGGAAAAATTATAGATCTATACCTTAAGGTTTTAACTTATTCTATTTTAATATATTTGGAGAGTGCTTTTTAGCACAGCTGCTCATTTACAAAGGTTCCATGTCAAAGCATAATTACAAACAGAACAAAAGACAATTATACAATGGCAAGAAAGAATGCTGGCTTCTGATTGGTCAGTTGGCCATCACAGCAAGGATGTTATCCTGGCATAACATCCCTGCTGATCAACTAGATGTTTCTTTTCCAGTTGATTGCATTTTCTCTTTAGAAACAAAAATATTTTTAAACACTAAAATACATTCTTTAAAATTATTTTTTTCTGTATAAAGTAACGAGACATTGTATAATAGGAATAATGCCTTCCAGGGTGGGTGTTATGCTGGGAAAACATCCCTTCTCGGGTGTTGGACTCCCTTAGCCGGTTGCCTCAGGCCCAGCCACCCGAAGCAGGATGTTATCCCAGCATAACACCCACCCTGTTGGGCATTATTCCTTTATTACAGCAATTCCAATGGAATGTAGTCAACACAAACACAACATGTAATAGGGTGAGTAAAGTACGATTAAGCCAAGAGTTACGCTACTGTGTGGGGTTTTAGGACCTTCAATGCATGATTTTGGATTATTGGTGAAAAGTGCAGTTGGAATTGAGGAGAGGGGCTGCATGCAAACCTTTCCTAAATTGGGTAATGTTTGGTAGGCTAAGAATCGATTCATGTTGTTCATACATCCAGATTACTGCCCACAGAGCAAAGGAGCGATTCCCTAGGCTGGTTCTCTGGAAAGAAAGTTCTTGGGCAGATCTTGACATGCTTCTAGTGCCATATTGATTGTTAATATTAGAGATGCACGGATATCACTTTTAGACTGGATATCAGATCCGGATATCCTGCATCTACTATCCGACCGGATCGTTTCAGCATCGGGTCGGATAGTAGTTAGGTCAAACCAATGATGAAACAGCCCATAAACAATATAAATGATTTTCTTGCCGCAAGCGCTTTTACCAAGCACTTAGAAAGTCTTGCAATGGGATACGATCAGTGGAACAAGAAGTAGGCTGCAGGGTTAATGCTCTTGCTCTCGCTCTGACAAACTGTTTCAGAAATCGGCTCCTCTCTCTTCTAACTCTCTCTCTCACCACCTACAACACCACAATCCCTAACAGTGAACAGAGAACACAATCTGTAAGTGCCCTAGTGCCGGTTGGAGCTGCTATGGTATGCTTATTAGTTTGTGTTTTATTATCCCCTTTCTGTGCCTGCTTTTCCCTATCAGGTGATTTGGTTTCTATCAGTCTTTTAGTACCGGCTCCATTGAAACTAAAGGTTTGTTTACTTTACCTTGTCTGTACTATTGCGAGTGGTGCAGAAGCATTACACCGGTGCCAGCAAATGTGCATGGACAGCATGGGAAGCGTTGTAGTTAAGCTCCATTGCAGCATTACAGAAAGAGAGTGAGGATGTCCCGATCATGCTGTCACTGAGCGATGATCTATGGGTGGTCGGGGACGGCAATGAGATTCTGCTCACTCTCTCTCTCTCGTACAGGTGGTTGGTGGGGGCGCAATGGCAATGACCTTCACCTTGCTCACAGAGACAATGCTGCTGTTCGCCGTTTTGCTGTCTTGTGACTCAAACTGTGACTCAAACTCTGTAACATTTTGCTGCTGAAAGAGAGTGAGGATGTCCCGATCTTGCTGTCACTGAGCGATGATCTATGGGTGGTCGGGGGGATGTGGCAATGAGATTTCTGCTCTCCCTCTCTCTCTGTGACGGGTGGCTGGGGGGTGTAATGGCAATGACTGTCACCGCCGCAGGAGACAATGCTGCTGTTCGCTGTTTTGCTGTCTTTTGACTCAAGCTGTGACTCAAACTCTGTAACATTTCGCTGCTGAGTCACAAAGAAATTAATGCCGATTCACCCGACCTGATACAATCGGATTTAACACCATTATCCGATCAGGTAGGATATGGGGAAAAGCCTGATATTGATCCAGATCGGATCTCCGGGTCGGAATTCCGTGCACCACTAGTTGATATGTTTGAAGTAGCTTTGTATGGCCAGAGGGGTGAGACCCAGTAGTGCCTTTTTGCAAACAGACAGGATTGGTGTTTTATTCTGTCATGCAGGAGTAAACAGTTGGTCAGTGAGTATAGGGTACAGATGTGGATGAACTTATCAGCTCCTAGGAAGAATTGACAAGCTTTATTGCAGATCAGTTTGATCCTATTTAATAAAGTGTCACATGCAGCAGCATACACAGGGAGGCCATAGTTAATGAGGGATCTGTTAGTGCTAGACACAACAAGGTATCTGATTCCCGGTGTGAGGTTCCTATACAAGGTGGTTCCTATACAAGGCACTCAGTCTTTCATTAGAGGTGGCCATGATGTTGTCCACATGTGGGGCAAATGAGAGGGTATCATCCAGAAAAACACAAAGGTGTTTAAAAGTTTGTACTTGTTCCAGACTTTGTTGCTTATTGTTCAGGATAACCAGTGGGGGATCTTTTTTTTTGCCCAAGAAGAGCATAGTTTTAATTTTTTTATAGTTCAGAACAAACTTGATGGCAGTCAAGCATTTTTTGAGGTATCCAAAACTGGTCTGAGGTCTGCAATGATTTTACAGTGTCTGGTATTTCTGAAGAAGATGACTGCATCATCTTGTATAGTAGTACCCTAGTAAACTGACAGACCTCAGGTAGATTATTAATAAACAGTCCAAATAGGAGGGGGCCAAGTATTAAACCCTAGAGTACCCCAAATGAAACATTTCTTGTGTCTGAGAGAGAGAGAGACATCTATTTTTACTTGCTGAGATTGGTTAAAGAGGTAGCTTCAAAATCACATTACCATGTCCAGTGATAGGTCAAGGGAAAGGAATTTGTCAATCAGCAGTTTGTGATGGACTAAGTTGAAGGTCTTGGTCAGGTCAATATAAAAGGCTGCAACCATGTCTTCACTGTTGAGCACTTTATGCAGGTAGCTAGTGAGTTCAATAAAGGCAGTGCTGGTACTATGCAGCTTTCTGAACCCATGCTGCTGTGGGCATTAGATGTTGTATTTCTCCAGATGGGCTATCAGTTGGTCAAAGATGATTCTCTCCAGGGATTTAGACAGGGGGATAGGATGGAGACTGATCTGTAGTTTTCTAGGTTAGAGCAGTCACCATTTTTGAAGACAGATGTAACTAGTGCGGTTTCCATATCCCAGGGAACTGTGAGTACTTCAGAGAACAGTTGAAAATCTTGGAGATGGGCAGAGCGAGTTCTACATGGGCCAGTGCTAGCAACTTCATATCAATTGTGTCACCACCAACTCTGGTTTGACCCAATATTCTTTTGATGTACTTTTGGGTGTCACTGATGGAGATTCTCTTGAAGAGTAGAATTTAGGGTGTACGGTCTCTGAGATATGACTGCTAGGTGCTTCAGATTCTTCTCCTTTATGAGTTGTACATGGTGGACTGACTGGGATGACTGTGTTTAGATCTGTGAAGGCTTATGTTGAATTTGTTAGCTAATTCTGTTGGGTCTGTGGTCTCAGATCCATCAACAATTAGCCTTTTAGGAGGTTGTGGAGTCAAAATCAGTGGTGGAATTCAAGCATGCGTGGGACAGTCATAAGGCAATTCTTGGGGGTTGGGGTAGGAAGAAGTAGGCTGCTGGTTAACTAGGATCTGCAGCTTATCCAGTAGGTAGGGAAATGGGCAGACTGGGTGGGCCAAGCAGTCCTTATCTGGCCACAAATTATATGTTTCTATGTTTACAGGATTGTGTCTCACTTTTGCCCAGTAACTCAGAAATATTTTCCCAAACTTTTTCCTGTTGTTCCAGTTTATGGTTTGCTGGGCCTTACAATATTCAGATTTGGCAAACCTGATCTGCCTAGTGCATTTATTGTGAGCTTGTCTCTACTTTTGTAGATCAGCAGGTAACCCAGATTCTTTTGCTAAGGGCCATTTGTTGTCCCTGTCTCTCAAGAGGTACAGGAGTTCTCAGGTGACTAAAGAAATATAAGCAAAATATAGCAGAAACAAACATTAAAGTACTCCTAAAAACTCAAAGAAATAAATCAGAATAAAAGAAAGAATAAAAACAACTGCTGAGATAATATAAATTGTGGATTTAGCTCGCAAAAGTAGTTTTGAAAGATTGCCATGCTCCTATTTCCTCCACTGACTAACACTGCAAAACTGAAAGTGAAGCAGACTCACTGTATAGAGCTGTACCATGTGACCTGCTGAAGCTTTTCCATGTGACCTTGAGATATTTATTTACCAGTAGTCTAATTTTGACAAAACTTCACTCAAATGTACCCCAGAGGCGAAGTTGCCAGGCAAAGTTGTCAAAGTAAAATATCCTACTAAATAGCAAACATTTTCAAACTGATTTGTGAAGATGACATTAGCAAATTTGCCTTAACCTCACCAGAGAATTAAAACTTTGCAACATCTTGTCAGCAGCCCTGACTTGTGACGACACCGTCCAAAGAGGATTGCATGATGTATGTGCTCTTTTGCCTACAGATGTGCTGATGCAGTATTTACCCTCCATTCTGAATGCCTTTCCAGTTACTCCTCCTGCTTTCCTCTGAGTAAGCTGCTCATGCTGCCTTTTCAAAACATGCATCCCATGGGCCTTTTTTTGTGAGAAGCATTTGAATATATAGAACCTAGCTACGTCCCCCGTGAAGGATTGTAAATAACCCATGTTTGTACTGAGGGTCCAACATGGTAGCAGTGTGAATTCGATCGATGTTAGAATGTTGTTTAAGTGTTTGTTGTGGTCTAGGACCCCAGCAAGTACTTAGCTAATGACAGACTGAATACAACACTGGTCACCCCAGACTGCTTCTGCATATTCATAATGGCCTGCCTCAGCGCATTGAGCAGGTGTGGTCTGGTTTAGGAAGACAGTGTTCCCACTCACTGCCTGTGTCGCATGATTGGATGGGTGCAACATTATAATTAAGTCACCCATAAACCTCTGTTGATTGGTGGTTAATGACATGTAAGCTCCTGAACTGTCTCTCATGACATGCTGCAGCATGTACTTGGACAAGGCCTTATATTGCCATGAATGCTTTCTACATATTAAACATTAGTTCCTACCTCGTTATGACCTCTTGCTTCAACTGGCACTGAGGCAGGCTATTTTCTATTTGCAGTGCCTACAGTTGGTCCCTGACCTTTCCAGACCTCAAAATGTACACAGATATGCTAGCACACAATCAGAAGTTGTTTAATGTCAGCCTGTGATACAAGCTCTGTACCCACCAGGTTAATACAGTGCGCCAAGCAGGGTGCTCTGAGAAAACCCCACCACTGTTGGTTTTAACAATGTTTGACCCATTGTTGCTTGCATTAAACCCTGTCTTTTGGGAGAGTGTGTGCAGCAAGGTGTCAATGTTCTCTAAAAGTGAAGATAAAATGTCACTTGCACTGTGTGACACCACTGCACTGCTTCAGGGCACCGGCATTAGGGTGCAGAGTCACTATGGTGCCAAAGCCCGACCTCACCATCCCCTCCCTGAGGATCACCCCCCCTCGAGTTTAAATCTATAGTTAGGTGTGTGGTAAGCGGGCTAGCCCCCCTGCAAGGGGCAAAAGAGTGATGGTGACATTGCTATTTTGTGCCATAGTGACTGGGCACCCTAATACTGGCATGTTCGAAGGTGGAACCATGTGTGACAACCATGCTTTTCTTGACAAGCGTGGCATGTTTATAAAGTACAGAAGATTGGCTGCTGCTTCAGGCAGCACTGGTGCCAGTTCTACCCCTACAATTTATTAGGTTGCTTTTGGTGAAAAAATCATGATTCACCCCTTGAAGTTCCATCCAGTGTGCAGTTACACACATATATGAGCGTGCAGCCATTGGACCACTACTCCACACGTCAGTGGTTGTGTGGATAAGAAATGGTTCAATGCATGTTTTATACATTATCAACAGCATTGCACAGTTTCAGAACTGCCCTCTGTGAAGAATAAGTCCCAGAAGGGATGTGCCATTTTATGCATTCTTTTGCCATAAACCAGTGGAATCTCTCATTTTTAATGCATAAAAATGGCAACAGATCTATGGCAAGAAGCTCTGCTGTTATCACATTCAGTTCCATGACCACAGCATGATTTAGGGGGAATTTGTACCACCAGGACAGGATGTTGGTGATTGTGGGCTGTACCTTTTTTGGGTAGTGCTTGGTGGAAGAGTTTCCCATGGGCATTGCATTGTGCAAGGGCTGTCTTCTGGCCATCAACAGTTTAAAAAGTCAGTGATTTTTAGTGTGTTTGTTTCTGGCACAGAGAATGGGGGTTTTGTCAAGGTATGGATAACACTGCTGCTGCTACTAGTGCTACTGATGGATTGATTGCTGCTATTAGGGGTATAGTTAATATTCTCCTTGGCTGAAGCACCCTCCTCTAACTTAACCTCCTCC
The DNA here is from genome assembly GCA_016271365.2 of Neoceratodus forsteri. Lineage (NCBI taxonomy): Eukaryota > Metazoa > Chordata > Ceratodontiformes > Ceratodontidae > Neoceratodus > Neoceratodus forsteri. Next base: position 1,705,586,846 of record CM057455.1, read on the forward strand.
CCTCCTTTCCTTGTGGAGATTATATGGTACTACCTCCCATTCCACCCACTGCTAGCCATTGATGCTGCTGCTACTTACCCAGGTGTTTTACCTTGAAGTGGGTGCATAACTCACCAGTGCCCAAATGGGATCCTTTCTTGCAATGACTTACTTTCACCTCCAATATCTGGCAAACATACCTCTCAACCTCCTGCCTTATAAATCTAGGACACATTTTAAAGAAATCAGGGACAAAGGACCAAAATCATGCACACATCTTTAAAAATTGGTGGTATCCACTCAAGAAGCTTGTAGAATACAATATTTAGTCTAAAACACATTTTCTGAAAAAGGATAAACCTGTCACTCTAGTGTTTCACTTTATTTTGGCTTACAATCACTACTGTTCAGTCATGGAAATGCAAATTTTAGGAGGGACAGAGGAAAATTTTCAGGCAAAATCAGGGACATTTGAGAGGTATGCTGGCAAATGCCCACTAACTCATCATGGGGTCAATTATAAAAATGTCCCAGATATTTTATGGGAAAACACAAGTGACGCTTGATGATGACAGTGATGTGGCAAGTGAGGCCAGGAGAATACTCAGTGATTTTTGGCAGGCAAACATTTTCCAACAAGTCTTTTTTTTTGGGGAGACAAGTTCACCCATTGTTTTGTTTAACATCATGCATTCATTTTCTTCTTTCTGCTGCCAGGAAAGATCAATTACAAGATCATCATCATGCTTTCATCTTCATCATTTTATGGAATTTGTATGCAACAAGTAATCCTGACTTTTATGCTGTAACAGCTATATAACGCCTAACTGACAATTTCTTTCAATTCAGACATGGAAGACTTCTAGATTTACCCATTTTAAACTGTATAGTAATCTAAAACATTTAGAAAACAGAAGTATTTGCAATTCTGCAAAAAAAGAAGCCCACATAAATTTTATGTGCAAGTTTTCTGCATAGTGATTATATCAGGGTTAAATATCCTAAGGAATTAATTAGAAACTTAAAAAATATTTACTGTTGTAAATGCAGCCCCAATATAAAACCAAATGTGATTCATCTAATATTCGATTGCCCTTTATTACATGAAGTGAGACTGGTTCCATGAGGTAACGGCGATCGCTGAAAGGCAATCGCCGTTAGGGCAAGTGTACATCACCAAAGATCAATTTTGGCGATGCACACTCCTGGTGCACAGAAAAAGGGCACTGGGGACTTTTTTTTTTATGAGGGGTCTGCGCACCCCCCACACCCCCTCCCAAATGGGCTTCACCTCCAGCACTCCTCTACTAAAGGATTCTCAGCTCCAGGGGGGGGTGCATGTTGGGGGTACAAAATGGGGGGAAAAAAATTTCACAGCTGGGTGCAACAAAAGAAACAAGTGCCTGGACCCAAACCTGGCACCCTCACCACCTTAGCCTGCCACCCACCCACTATGCCATGGGGCCAGCTCGGCAGCCCACAACCGCACAACACCTCACAAACCCTCTCTCCCCTTCCACCCATCGCTCAGTGTGCTCGTTCTCCCCCCACATGCGTGTACATATAGCGACATCCTGTCACTATATTTGCAGACCCCCCCATCCAGTCGCCATGCCTACCTGGTAGCCCTGTGGACAGGTGCCGCGATTGAGTCACTCTTTTTGAAAGCATTCAATCGTGGTCGCCATTGTCATGGGCTACCGTGAGACTGAAATGGGTAGTCCCATGGGGAATGTGTCTATTGTAGACAGTTACGAGCAGATGAAAAGATCTTAGATCTGATCTTTATTTTGTGAAATGAGCAGCTATGTATATGCTACTGCATCATTTGCACATAAAGCCTATGCATAATATAAATTTAGCTGATATTAGTATTATTATAATACATGTTTAGATATATTTTAGGCTCATCAACCTTTTGTTCTGTACATTGTTAGTCTGGGACATCCTCCTTTTAAGACTGGAGTAATGTACTTTTTCAGAGTTACCTTGTTAAGAACTTTGTATTGTGGGTCTGTTATCTAAATTCTTGTATGTGATAAATGTAAGATTTTTATACATGCTATGAAATTAACTGAAACCAAGCCTTTACTGTATCTTCAACCACCTCCTCCTCACTCCCCTCCACTTCTGCTACCAACCCCTCTTTTTGCCAGTTTTCCTTCTGGTCCTCAGTCTCTTTTTCCATAGGCTCCACTTCCCCAGAATGCATTTCCTCCCCACCTAAAGGTTTAACTCCATCCCCTATTTTCTCCTGTTCCTCAGACTCATATTTTTTCTCATACATTAGTAAATGGAAAATCGGGGTACACTGTTGGTGATGTGGGCATTAATGGGAATGATGCAGTTTCTTGCCTTCCAGTCTATGTCCAGGTGCCCACCCCAGTCCCATATCAACAAGAATGTTGGAATATATCTGTTCTGATTTTTGTGCCATGGACTACCGCTGCCTGCTGGCTTCCAGCTGCTGGTCTCTTTCCTGTTGCTGCCTTGCCACCACTAGTCTTGCCCTTACTTCTGTCACACATTTTACTGTGATAAGGAAACTTTGCCTTACACAATGCTAAACACTTTCCTATTTCTGAAAGGATTAAACCTCTATTTGGCTTAATCTTTTGGGTGCCAGAGAACGTTCACTGAGCCAAAGTTCCTTTCAAGGTGCACACACAGTACAGGAATGTAAGTGACTTGCTCAGGTTCATGCAATGTTAAAATGGTAGGGGTGGGATCTAATCCCGTGGCTCCAGATTAGATTGGCGCTGTAGACTGCTCTAAGCCACACAAAATAAAAAATATGGCGACTGCTGCTGATTCTGAAATGCACAAAAATAGCTGGCTCACTGGCATAGTGGCAAGGTGACCACTTGCAACACCGATGTCCTGGGTTCGGGAATGGAGCCAGGCACAGAGGGTCCAGCCGGAGGGATGGAGCATCAAAGGACAGCTCTCCTTCTCTGGAGGAGGAGTGTCTGGCCAGTCGGCAACCTCTGGTGGAGGCCGGGAATCACAGGAAGGCCAGCGCCTGGTTAGTTAGAGGCAGGAAGACACTGGCATCATTGCATGCACTGCCTCCCAGAGATCACTGCATTCAAAGTCTCTGGTCCCCCAGGTATAATGCCTGCCCTGATGCATTCTAATGCCACCAGTGCCTGTTGGGGGTCCCTGCTCACAGCTGGCTCCACCGAGGAGGTAAGCCAGGGCATGCCACTAGTGTCCTTTGGGGGTGGGGGTGCCAGCCCTGTGGTCCCACCTGGGGGGTGAGCTTGGAATGGTGGAACTTCATTTGGGGCAGGGGCTGAGCTCCCTCCTCAGAGGAAATTGGGGTACCAGAACAAAAGAAATGAAACTAAAAGAAAATGCACAAAAAATGAGTGAAGCACAGAAGGTACAGTCAATTGGCAAAAGGAGTTAGAAAAAGAATATTGACTGCCCATTCCCACTGCAGCTTCTGAGCTGCAGAATGAGGCTAGTCTACACAGCAGCACTGACACAGCACACACTAAAACTTTTACCAAAAATTGTAAAAAATTCAAAAAGTTATCTTCAGATGAAGCTCAATAAAGTGTATATGGTTTTGAAAAAAAGTATTTGTTTTTGAGGACTTTTTCATCCAAAGAAGTAAGGTCTCTCTCAGCTAGCTTACAGAGAGAGCCTGTCTCCTCACTCACAGAGTACAGCCCTCCCATTCGGTTTCCTGTTGCAGAGTCACCATGTGACCTTCTTACATGGTAATGCATGTAATCTGAGAACTTTGTCTGGAGTAAACTTTGTAAAGTCTTAAACTTCACAATCTCTCATAAGACTGTACTGAATGTGAAGTTCAACTTCACATCTTTAAAGAACTTTCCAAATTTCTGAGACTTTGTGAAGTTCTGTCAAAGCAAAGTTTTTTCAACTTTGCATGCCCCTAGGTCTGACAGGAAAACTTTCTACCTGCACAAATGGTTGTTTTTAGCTAAATTTACTTCTCTTGAAATTTACTGTTTCAATTCCACACTACCATGGATTGCCACTCAAGTGAGTTTCAGTCTTTAAAACTGAAAAAATGTTTAAGTTCCTGCCAGGATATGAACCATGTCTGTTGCAGAAAATACAATATTCCATGCACCTACATGGATTCAAACCACTGATCCTTTTATTTATTTTGTCTCCCTGGCTGGCTCTCGATCTGTCCACTGCCATCTTGCCTCATGCCCCAGGATGTACCTGCTGCTGACCAGAGTGCGCCCTGATGCCCCAGGGTGGGACTGTCAAAGGAGCCACCCACAACTCCCCAAATGATGCCAAGGAGATGATCTGGTGGCAGAGTGCCTCGGCTAGCTGCGTGGTGCTTTTTGGTGGGATGGATGTCATCCATGCCTCAGCCAGAGATTTTTCTAGTTGTTGGTTAGAAGTGTGGCATGCAATGACACAAGGAAACAAGTACCCACATCTGGCACACCTCCCAGGATCCTGCAAACATCAGCTGTGATGTCTCCTGGTCTCTGCCAGGGATCGGTCAAGTCACGAGTGCTATCCCATGCTCTCCAGAAGAGGGGATCAGTCTATCGGATGCCAGATCCTCCTCCTGCAGCTGGTTCTCTAACTCCCCGGGTTTGCATTTGAATCCAGGTGGATGGCGGCACAAGCCGAAATCCAGCTGCTGCACTGGTGGGCCAGCCTCATTGATCCTTTTTCTGTTAATAGAGCATATGTTCAGTGTGCCACTGAGTTTCAGAGAGGGAATCACAGTTCCAGTGGTGTACTTGTTAAATTGCAACCTGCAAAGCAGGCACCTGGGTTCTAATCCCAGCATGGGATTATAAATTACATGTTATGTAAAAGTCACCTTTACTGTACCAAGTTTGTGTTTTGAGCTGTGCTAAAGAGGTGACATGAAATGTTCCTATTAGGACCAGAATCTTGGCCTTTTAATAGAGGTAAGATGGAGTCCTTATGTTACTGCTTACTTTGAAATGCAATTCAGAAAGCTTAGGGGATTTCTAGGAGCAAGTGAGCCAGCTAAAGAGAGATGCTGTGTTTTTCATGTATCTTGTAGAAATGATGACACCAGAACAGAGAAGTAGAGATGGGCAAACGGTTCATCAAAACATGAACCGACCAGAACATGCCAAGTGCTCGGAAATGAACGGCTTCCAAACACTTTCAGCTATTCAGAACTGTTCAGATGGCTCCTATTGCAGGAACTGCAGGATGAGAAGTGCCAGAGCAGGAGAAACCACAGGAGGAACCAGAGACAAGACTCTGGTCCCTCATTGGATGGCCGAGCTGTCCATATCTCTAAGGTGGCACCTGATTGGATTGCTGCTCTAGCAACCCACGTGGTCCACCTTAGAGCTACACAGAGGAATCAGGAGGATAGAGAAGGAGCAGCAGCTTATCTTGGCTGATCCTTGTGTTGCAGATAGCCAAATTAATTGTTTTCTTATGTGCTTGTGCTGCTTGCAGGTTTTTTTTTTGCCCTGTGGGCAAGTGAAAAAGTCCACTACCAGTCTGCCACTCCCCCACCCAAAAAAAAACAAAAGCAGAATTTTTTAAACTAAAAGAAGAACTTAAGGGGGAGGAAGGGATTGGGAACTTGGGGAAGTTCAGGTTGGGGATTCAGGGACTGGAAGTCAGGGACTTGGGAGGAGATTGCTAGCAAGGACTGGATGGGACTCGGAAGGAGTTGGGGATTGGGTGGGACTGAACTGGGGACTGGGGAATACAATGTATGGAGAGGGACTTGGACAGAGGATCTTCATGAACATGAACATTGAATGATGAGCCAGGATAGAACATGGAGAAAGAGACTGAGGGCAACTTGAGAGAACTAGAGTGCTGCTTGTACAAAATCTGCCAGCCAGTTGTCAGTGCACAAGTGCCACTTCTTGCATACTGTCTGTGTGACCCCTGTGTCAGAGAGAGGGTTAGGCTAGGCAGTGTCCCCAGAATCTCTGTGGGTATACTAGCAGCAGTGCCTGTAGCATCACCCTTAGTGTAGGTGGTGTGTGAAGAAATCTGCCAAGACTGCCAGCCAGTTATCAGTGCACCAATGCCACTTCTTGCATACTGTCTGTGTGACCTCCACCCCCAAGAAGTCAGTCATCTGTCATCTTCCTCCCTGTGCTTGCTCAGCGGGATATAAGCTTTGGCTCAGTGGGCAGTGCATTCCATCACATCACGTGGAATGAAGAAAAAAATAAAAAAATCCTTGAAGGGGAAAAGTACAGGGTCAGAGTGGGTTAGGCCAAGCAGGGTCCCCCAGAATCTCTGTGGGTATACTAGCAGCAGTGCCTGCAGCATCACCCTTAGTGTAGGTGGTGTGTGAAATCAATTCTGTGTGTGAAATAAAATCTGCCAAGACTGCCAGCCAGTTGTCAGTGCACCAGTGACACTTCTTGCGTGCTGTCTGTGTGACCCCCAACCAAGAAGTCAGTCATCTGTCATATTCCTCCCTGTGCTCGATCAGTGGGATATAAGCTTTAGCTCAGTGGGCAGTGCATTCCATCACATCACATGGACTAAAGAAAAAAATCAAAAAAATCCTTGAAGAGGAAAAGTACTGTTTCAGAGAGGGTTAGGCCAGGTAGGGTTCCCCAGAATCTCTGTAGGTATAATAGCAGCAGTATGTATACCCCAGGAATTTATGCGATGGGTCAAGGTACTCTATTTCTCCCTGACAGCCTGGATACTTTGTAATGAAGTTCTATCATCTCTGCTCTCTCTTTATCAGGGCACTAGACAGGGGTGTCCCTTATCTCCTTACTTATTTAACCTATTCCTGGAATCCTTGATCCATAAACTTAACGTCTCTCCACAGGTTCAGGGCATCTCCCTGGGTCCTACAGAATACAAACTATCAGCATATGCAGATGACATTTTGTAACTTATCTCTTCCCCCACCACATCCCTACCTGCGGCCCTACAACTTATCTCTCAGTTTAGTAGCATTTCCAATTACAAATTGAACCTTGCAAAAACCGAAGCTATGCCGCTCAGTGGTCACACTTTAAAATCGGACTTGGAACACCTTTGCCTCTATATGGAAATGGGAAAAATTAAAATATCTAGAGATTTTCCTTAGCACTTCACCCCACCAGATGAGAAAATTTAACCTAGACTCAATCTTGACACATATCAAAACAGATTTAGACTGCTGATCTTTGCTACCTCTTTCCATTTGGGGCTGTCTGAATATTATAAAAATGATTGTTCTGCCCCACTTATTGTACCTCCTACAGATGTACAACTTTGCTTTACCTAAGTTATGGTTTAAGCAAGTACATAGAACCCTTACCTCCTTTCTAAGGCAGGGTAAAGCAGCCAGTTGGGCTTTGTCCAAATTAATGCACACCAAATGGGATGGAGGCCTACAAGCCCCAATTTTTTTTGTACTACCTGGCTATCCATCTTACTAAACTCTCCAGTTGGGTTGGCCCATTGGTGGAACCCCTTTAAACCCATGTATTCCACAATGGCAGGATATAGAACGCTTACTGTGTTCTGCCCTAGGACTGACATCTGATCACTTTCTATCTCGCCCAAACAAAATTCGACATTTAAGGACACCCATTTGGGGCATCCATCACAGCTTATTTACAACTCTGATCCTTACTTAACATCTGCCCACATAAAGACATATCCCAACCTCTATTTGGGAATTCTAACCTTCAAATTGCTGGGCAGATCATTCCCAAAACATTTTGGCCAGAGATGGGAGTAGATGCAGTAGATCAACTTACCACGGTCAGAGACTTCTATCCCTTCAAGAAGCCCATTCCCTATATCATTGGCCCACCTCTTCTTGGTTTCGATATTTTCAGCTGTCTCATCATACCTCTCAAGTGTCCCTCATTATGAGGGACATCCTTCATTTTTCCCCTTAAAACTGCTCTGTCCCTCATCCGTCCCTCATGGAAATGGTGCTGCCCACACAGTGCATATGCTGTAAATTTAGACTTTAAAGCAGAAACACTTAATATTCTAAAATAGTAAATCCAAAATAAACTTTATACAAGTAAACACTATGGTTTTCACAGTGTTCTGAGCTTGTATCTCCATGTTTGAGGATGTGTCCTCATTCTGAAGATGTGTGTCCCTTATTGTCCCTCATTTTGAGTGTCCAAAACTATCCATGTCCCTCATTTCAGTGACAAAAGGTTGAGAGTGAGAGTCTCATATGCTTTTGCATTTTTTCAGTGCTGGACCATGGACTAGCCCACTAAATACATTTATCTTTCATACTCTTGACAATGCTCCTACCTTCCACTACATATCATACTATTACAATGCTTTATGGTAGTTTCTGGTTGCTAATGAGGGCTCCAGATTCTATTACTGGGATCAGGCTCTTCCAGTCCATACCCCCCACAAGAAACTGGACTGCTATCTGGAAACATTTATATAAATACACCAAATGGGATAAGTACCGTCTTATGCAATTTATGATTATCCACAGCATGTATTACACTCTGGTTAAATTGAATAGAATGGGGAGACTACCCACTGATCTGTGCTCCAGATGTGGTAAAGAACCTGGTACCCTGTTTCATGTTATGGGGTTTTGAGAGACTGTTGTTCCCTTTTGGAACACAATTCAATCACGTCTTGACCCCCTTTTAGGTCTATCCAATGCATTTACCCCTGAAATATGTATCCTGGGAGTATAATGGTTCCTCATAGGTAACCAGAAACTTATATGGCTCTGATTTCGGCCTGTGCAAAGAAGATCACCCTTCATCACTGGTTGACTCAGAATATACCTAAATATCTTGAGTGGTAAAGGACATTTTGTTAACATTGCAGGCTGAATGCTTTTATAGCTAGCTTGACAGCTAGAACCAACAAACACAAAAGTATCTGGGAACCACTTTATGTTTTATTAACAATATAAGGTTTGCTTTATATTCACTATAAACTGGCTTATATAGGACTGGATGACTCAGATCGGAGCCTTTTTTCTCTCTCTGATATACAGCCTTGTTCTCTGGTGGTGGGTTGGGTGGGTTCTGTGGGTGGAAGAGGGCTAGGAGGAGGGGGATGGGGGATGTGTTTTTTTTTTTATCTTATCCTTGATATATTTCTGGAAAATATTTGGTTTCAGGATTTGAGATCTCAGCATACATTGATACTCTTTTGTTCTAATAAAGTTTATTAAATTTGAAAAAAAATAATAGCAACAGTAATCACACAGGAGTGTGGTGTGCATAATTATGGAGACACATACAGTACCATTCGACTGTGTGCTAACCAGCTAAGCCACTGAGACAACTGAACCTGGGTTGTCCCCAGCACATTACTCTTCCTCAAATGCACAATCCAATGGCAAACCAAATATTTACTTGTAACAATCACACAGGAGTGTGGTGTATATTTCTGGAAGGTTCCAGTTGTCTCAATGGCGCAGCTGGTTAGCACAATCGGAATTGTATTCCGGGCAGCCTGGGTTCAAGTTCCAGCTGAGGCACTTACTTCTTTCTCACCTCTGTTTGTATGTGTTCCATAAATATGCACACCACACTCCTCTGCAATTGTTACAAGTAAATATTTGTGTTGCCATTGGGTTGTGCATTTGAGAAAGAGTAATGTGCTCGGGGACAGCCCAGGTTCCAGTTGTCTCAGTGGCGTAGCTGGTTAGCGTAATTGGAACAGTATTCTGGGTGGCCTGGGTTCAAGTCCCAGCTGAGGCACTTACTTTTCTCACCTCTGTTTATACTTTTTTTATTTAAATTAATCAACTCAAATCATATTTTATTTATAAAGCGCTTCTAAAATCAAAGCACATATACAATATTAAAACAACAAATAAACAGTTAAAATACACAGAATTAAAAGGCAGAAGATATAAGACTAAATATCCTCCCCAAATGCTAAGTCAAATAAATATGTTTTTAAAGAGGATTTAAAAGTCTCAGTGGAAGGGTACTGTCTAATCTGATGAGGTAGAGAGTTCCACAGGGTTGGGGCTACAAAAGCAAATGCTCTAGCACCAGATGTTTGCAGACGGACCCTGGGAACCTCTAGCAATACCTCGTTGGCGGAGCGGAGAGGACAGGGGGGCCGTAAGGCCGAAGGAGGTCTTGCAAGTAACCCAGTCCCTGTCCGTGTAAGGTCTTATAGGTCAGCAACACAACTTTGAAGGTGATCCTCCACTGCACCGCAGCCAGTGCAATTGCTAGTCAATCATTGTTTTACAGACCTTTAAGTCAAAGACTCATTTACAAAGGCACCTCATCAAGAGAGCAATACAGCACAGCAAACAAAACAGTACAGTACATAATGCTTAAATTAAAAAGCAACCAGCATTACAGGAATTCACTGGTGGTACAAGCTTGGTAACAGGTAGATCACAGTAGTCATAATATAGGTACATGATCACTACGTCAGGTAGCAACAGAGATATTTTATTACATTAGCCAGCAGATGTTGTCTGAGACCCCAGGCATATACAAAAGTAGACAGGGCAAACCCAGCCTAGGGGTGAGGGTAAGGGCCAGGTGGGAGATTGTGTGCAGTTGCAGCAGTGAGTGCTTGTCAGATGGCTTCTGAGGGAGACCTTGAAAGGACCTGGGCTTAGTGGAGTCAGCTGTGTTGGCTGGAGGAATTGAACCAGGAGGAGCCTGATAGAAAAAGGATCTTCTGGGGCCATAGAGGTCCTTACCCTGGGACAATAAGGAGGTTTTGACAGTGCTGTGGTGGAGACTGAGGGGAGGCACGCTGCAGGAAGGTGGCAACCCTGTGGGGGATCCTAGCAGTGGTCTTTTTTTAAAAGAAGGCAGGTTTGGAAGTGAGTCTTTTCAAGGTTGAGCAAGATGGTGGTGGAGTACAGCAGGCACATATGGGTGCACCTTGGGCTCCCAGCATTAGCCTGCAGGCCTTGTTTATAGAGAGCTGGATTCTTGCAAGTGTAGCGTTGTGGGCTGCAGCATAGATGGGCAGCCCATAGTCGATTAGCAACAGGACAGAGGAGGTAATTGCCAATCTAAGGGCCTCTTGTGGTAGGCAGTCCCTATGGTGGCATAACAGTCCAATCCTGACATTGGTGGCAGCAGAAAAGGCATTGACATGGGAATGGAAGGAGAAAACCTGCTCAGTGGGGTTTAGTGTGCTAGGCAGTATCATGAGAGGGGCACCACTGGCTTTGTTTTGGTGATGTGAGAACAGCATAGCTTTGGACTTTTTTAGGTTCAGGATTAGCCTTTGTGATGTGAACCAATGCTCAGCAAAGTTTGTTGGAGGGTGGCCTGGAGTGTGTTGGGGTTGGAGTCAGGCGAAGAGCACAGCGTCATCCATGTAGAGGAGGATCTTACTTGGGCAGGCTGAGAGGAGGGAGTTGAGGTAGAGACTGAAGAGGAAAGGGCCTAAATGGAGCCCTGGGGAACCCAGAGTGGACAGGTAATGTGTCAGATAGGGTGCTATTGATTTTACACACTGAGTTCTAGCAGAGAAGTAGCTGGGAACAATGCAAGGGTGATGGGGAGAAACCAAGGCATCTGAGGGAGTCAAGCAGGAGTGGATGTCAAACCATGTCAAAGGCCTTGGAGAGGTCAATGAACACAGCACCGACAGGACTTCCGGCATCAAGAGCAGAGTGCAGGAAGTTGGAGAATTCAAGTAACACGGTTGTGGTGCTGTGACCTGCACAAAAGCCATGCTGTTCAGGGCACAGGATATTGTGCATGGCCAGGTATTCAGCAAGTTGGTTGGCAACTACTTTTCAAGGGCCTTAGAGAGTGGGGGAGGACGGAGATAGTCGAATAGTTACCCAGGGTCACTCAATCGCTGATCTTTAGGATGGGAGTGATGATGGTGGTTTTCCATGTGCTGGGAACTGCCCCAGGCACAGAGTGGTTGAGCAGATTGGTAGTAGGACCAGAATAGCATCCAACGTCAGACAAAGTAGCCTTGTGTCCAGTAGGTCGGTGCCAGGGTTGTTACTACTAACGGCTTTTTGCAGAAGGGCTCAGCCTCCAGCAGGGAGATGGTATGTAGATAGAAAGGAGGTCTCTGGAGAGTGGGCAGGGCGCTTCTGGGATGGGGTCAAAAAGTTACTGGGCAGGACTGAACTCAGGTCTGAGAAAGTGTGGTTTAGGCAGTCTGCAATGCCAGCGGATCAGAGCAGACAGTTTCATTAAAGAAGAGTTGAGAGGGGTGGGGATCGGGATTTTCCATTCAGCTGTTTTACATTATCCCAAAAGTTCCTAGCCGACCACCAGGAGGAGACAAGAGCAGATTGGTAGTACTGGGCTTTGGCCTGCTCAAATGGCCCAGGTACACTTATTGCACTCGGTGTTGTATGCTTGCTATCAGCTGGCTTGCCAGATTCCATGGCAATGTGCCATAGGTTGTCTCTCATTTTAAGTTTGTGAAGGAGGGAGGGGTAACCCAGGGCATGCTTTGCTTTTAATGCGATTTCGAGTGAAGGGGGCATAGAGGTCACAGGCAGTATTAAAAGTATGAGTGAAAAAATCCAATGCCTCATCTATGGACGGTGCAAACCTGATTGGGGACCAATCCAGTTGTGAGAGGTACAGTTTAAGGCGATGCAGGCCACCTGGGAGTAGGCGATGTTGCTGGGTGGTTTGTGGTGCAGGTTTGTTGTTGGTAGTGGACCAAGAGAATATGACTGGGGAGTGGTCACTAAATGAGTTGGGAGTACACTGATATCGAGCACCCTCTGGGGCAGTTGGTAATGGTGATGTCCAGGAGGGTGCTGGTGCCAGTAGAGAGGATGAATCTAGTTGGGGGGGTGACAAGCTGAGACATGTCAAGGGCAGCAAAGATACCTCTGGTTTGGGAGGCTGCAGCAGAGAGCCAGTTGATATTCAGGTCACCAACAATTATCTGGGCCATTTTGGGAGTAGGCCAGAGAGGTAGTCAACAAGTGCCTGAATGGCAAGGTCTTGCTTTCTGGGGGGAATATATGCAACGGTGAGAAAGAGTGGGCCCTTACCAGGGTTGGGGGAGATTTTTAGAGTGAGGGCTTGTGCCCCGTTATCAAGCTTGGGTGGTGGAAGTGCATGTCCAAGGAGGGAGTCACGCATGTAATCAGCACAACCACCTCCACGCTTACCCATCCAATCTTCCCTGAAAAGAGTGTAACCATGGAGAGAGACGAAGGAGTCAGGGGTGGATTTGGATAACCAGATTTCAGCGAGCGTGACAATGTCTGCTTAGTGCTGAATAACCCAGCATTGGAATGCAGCAGCCTTCTTAAGGAGGCTGCAAATATTCATGGAAGCTATGCGGAGTCCTTGAGCCTGGGCAGGCTTGTTCATAAGGTTGGGCATGGGGCCAGGGTCTGGATGAATGTTCCTGATAGAAGCAACAGGAGGGTGATTAGGCACACCAAAGCATGGTAGTGATTGTGAATCTCCTCTTGTGATTGGACACAGGCCGGGTGCTGGGGTGCAAGGGTGGGTAGAGTACAAAGGTGGAAAAGGCATAGAGGAGAAGAGACCAAGGTATGAGTGTGAAGCAAGAGGTAGCAGGGGTGGAGGTGGGGTACCAAGGGGAGGTGTTTATAGCATCGGGGTCTGTAAAGGTGTTGTAGATAAGAGGGGGTACTATGGGTAGAGGGTGATGGTCCTAAGCGAGGTGGGGCTAGTGTAGGAAGTAGGAGGAGGACCATAGTCAGTGTCAATGCACTTGATCCCAGATACATAGAGAACGATAAGTTAAAAAGTCAACGACAAAGCTCAAGTGCCTGCAGCATCGCCATTAGCATAGGTGGTGTGTGAAATAAATTGTGTGTGAAATAAAATCTGTCAGCCAGTCGTCAGTGCACCAGTGCCACTTCTTACATACTGTCTGTGTGATTCCCACCCCCCAAGAAGTCAGTCATCTGTCATTTTCCTCCCTGTGCTCACTCAGTGGGATATAAGCTTTGGCTCAGTGGGCAGGGCATTCCATCACATCACAAGGAATAAACAAAAAAAATTTAAAAAATCCTTGAAGGGGAAAAGTACTGTGTCAGAGAGGGTTAGGCCAGGCAGGGTTTCCCAAAACCTCTGTAGGTATATTAGCAGCAGTACCTACAACATCGCCCTTTGTGTAGGTGGTGTGTGAAATAAATTCTGTGTGTGAAATAAAATCTTCCAGGCAGTCATCAGTGCACCAGTGCCACTTCTTACATACTGTCTGTGTGACCCCCGCCCCCCAAGAAGTCAGTCATCTGTCATCTTCCTCCCTGTGCTCGCTCAGTGGGGTACAAGCTTTGGATCAGTGGGCAGGGCATTCCATCACATTACATGAAATAAAGAAAAAAAAAAATAACCACTTTTTGACCCTGAGCAAGTGACAGACTGACAGTATAAGTACTCCAGAAAATAGTAAAGCAAAAGCCGGGGGCAAAGGAAGTAATAAACATAAAAAAAGTTTATTCAAGAGCCCAGAAAGAAGTGGTCCAAAAAGTTAAGTACACCAACAACAACAAGCACCAGTCTGTTGAAGGGACTGAACTAAATGCTACTACTATCCATATGCAGGCTAACTCTCAACATACTGAAAACCCAGCAAGGGTTGGTGGACTGTCTATGTCAAAAGGGCTCAGTAGTACAGCCACCAAAGTATTGAAAGACAGTGGCAATAGCAAGCCATGTGAGAAAAAAAGTGCAAAAACAAAGAGTATTCCAATTCCAGTTACACATAAAGTTAAAGCGCTTACAGGTACAACTCACAGTGGAGTGGCTCGATTTGCAACACATGCATATCGAATAGCTCAGTCTGTGACTGCAAACGTTAGCTCTCCTGAATCTGATGATGATGGTGACAACCATGGTCATAGTGAGACTGGTGATGATGAGCTTGTGACTTTACCTTTAGCTCTGTCTCATTCTGGTTCTGACAGTGACAATGTGGATAAAAATAATGACAGTAGTAGAGTGTTAAAAGGGAGAAAGAAAAAGTCAAAGGCACAAGCCACACAAAGTGAAACACAGTCTGACAGTAGTGATGATGATGATGGCAACAGTGCTGCAGAGGATTCTATGATTGTCTCACCTGATGAACCTGAATCCTCCGCTGATATGTCTTCCCCACGTAAACCCAGCCACTTGACTCCTAGTCCTTCTGAGGTCATTACTAGACATAGTCCACCTCTACTGTTTGAAATCATTTTTACATAAACCCCAAGGATGCTTGCCAAGCTACATGTGTGCACTGCAACAGACGTGTTAGTATGAGGGAAAAAAAGGGCATATTGGAACCACAACAATGATGCAACATCTTTCGTGAATTCACCCTATCATTTGTATATGATTCAAAAAAAAAAAAAAAGTCTAACATTGGTGGCTGGAAATCTAGCAGGGCTCCCGGTGAACAGGAACACTCTGTGGAAACAGTGGGAGATGAGCACCAGGCAAGATCCAAAAGTCCACTTTCACCTCATGGTCACAGTCACGATAATTCTGTAAGGTCCTCTGTTTTACCAGGCATGGCATGTAGTTGTACAACACCCCCAGCGAAATGTAATTTTACCCCGCTCCCCAAAAAGAGGCAGTTGAAGTTAAAAGAAGTTTTTGAACGAAAGTCCAAATATTCATGAAACCATTGGCAATAAATCGTAAAATAGCAGAAATGATTGTACTTTATTTACAGCCATACTCTATTGTGGAAGATATGGGTTTCAGAAGGCTTATGGAATACTTGTAGCCACAATATTTAATGACAAGTAGAAAATACTTCTCAGTACCCACTGTGCCCAGGATGTATGACAGCTTAGTAGTTCAAGAGAGGCATGCTCTCTGAGAAGCGAGGACAAGGTAGTTCACTTCACTACTGATATGTGGACCAGCAGCCAAACCATTGCCTATCTTTCTCTTACTACACAATGGGTCACTTTGTGGCAACCCATCATCATCCTCATGTACTAGTTTGTCTGCTACCACTTCAGCCAGTACTACTACTACTACTACTACTATCTCAGAGCTAAAAAAAACTGTCATTTCAGAAAATGGCATTTCTCCATGTATGCCACTTTCAAGACACACTGGCAGCATAGCACATTCACCAAGAACTGGAAAGACTACTTACTGCTTGGGTCACTTCACAAGGTTTAAAAGTTGTTTTTGTTGCTGACAATGGTTCAAATATTAAAAAGCACTTCATGATGGCAACTATGTACATATACACTGTTTTTCCATCGTCTTACCCTAATTGTTTGAAGCTTCCTGGATAATGACTGGCAAGTATCAATGACTATGGGTACAGTGCACAAAGTGTGTGGCCACTTCAACCATTCAGTAAAAGCCCATGACATCCTTGCTGATATCCAGAAGAACAAAGATCTTCCTCATCTCCAGCTTGTTCAGGATGTAGCAACAAGGTGGAATTCAACTTACTTTATGATTGATTGCATCCTTGAACAAAAGGTAGCTATCATTGAGTATATCATGTACAATGATATGGGGACATTGTACTCCATTCTACTCAATGGTCTCTGCTGGAACAGTTGTGTCACATTCTGAAACCATTCATGAGTGCTACAAAAGAGGTCAGTGCAGAAAAGGCATTCCTTAGCCAAGTTATTCCACTCATTCTACTTCTCAAAAAAGGTTGGAGAAAATGAGAAGCAACTTAGATATGAACTAATCTCTAGTCAATAACATGCTTACCAGACTTAGCAATGATGAGAAATTATCAACCATGACATGGAGCAAGAAGTACCTCTTAGCAACATTGCTAGATCCACATTTCCAGAACAGACACCTTCCTGATGTGGTTTCTGAGGATATGGAGGAGTTGAGCTACAGGCAACTTTTGATTGATGCAGTAGATGAGGTTTCATTAGAGGATTGGTAAGCAGTACTACAATGACACCACCTCAGATTCAAAAGACTGCTCCAAAACCCAGTCCAGAAGCAGACAATGAGGTGGATGACATTTGGGGTCAGCTGCAGAACACTGAAATTCCACAGAGAGAATGCATGCTCAGTAGTAAGCATGGTAGATGCATATCTGTTTGAGCCCAACATTAGTATTAAGGATGACCCTTTAGCTTACTGGCAAGAGCAAAAACCATGCTGGCCAAAGCTTTGTGACCTGGCTTGTAAGTATATTGGATGTCCACCCTCCAATGTCTGTTCTGAGCATTTATTTAGCTCTGCTGGGGGTGTTGTGACTCATAAACAAACAAGATTAACACCAGACAATGTGGAGAAACTAACATTGTTGAAGGTTAACTTGCCAAACTTTGGGCACGTATGTGATGCTGATCTTGAAGCAGATAGAAACATAGAAACATAGAAACATAGAATTTGACGGCAGATAAGGACCGCTTGGCCCACCCAGTCTGCCCATTTCCCTACCTACTGGATAAGCTGCAGATCCTAGTTAACCAGCAGCCTACTTCTTCCTACCCCCATCCCCCAGAACTGCCTTATGACTATCCCATGCATGCTTGAATTCCACCACTGATTTTGACTCCACAACCTCCTTCGGAAGGCCGTTCCATGCATCCACAACCCTCTCTGTAAAAAATACTTCCTTAAATTACCTCTGAGCGCCTCCCTCTATTTTCAAATTGTAGCCTCTTGTTCTTGCACACCCTTTTTTGAAAGATGCTACCCTCTTGGACTTTGTTGATTCCTTGAGGTACTTGAACGTTTCTATCATGTCCCCCCTCCTTCTTTCCTCGAGGCTATACATATTAAGCTCCTTAAGTCTCTCTTCATATGTCTTCCGGTGCAGACCCTGCACCATTTTAGTGCCTCCTCTGGACAGCTTCCATCCTGTCTATGTCTTTGCTGGAGATTGGGTCTCCAGAACTGCACATAATACTCCAGATGGGGTCTCACCAGCTGTCTGTACAGAGGATAATAACTTCTTGTTTTCTACTGGTGATGCCTCTCCTATGCATCCCAGTATCCCCCAGCCCTCCTTGCTGCCCTCTTACATTGCTTGCCGGTCTTTAGGTCATCTGATATGACTACCCCCAGGTCCCTTTCCATTTTTGTTGTTGTTAGTATCTCACCCCCATTGTGTCTCTTCCCTGGGTTTTTGTTTCCCAGTGCATTACCTGCACTTTAGCATTGAATCTAAGCTGCCATACATTTGACCATTCCTCTAACCTTGCCAAGTCCTTTCTCATCCTTTCCACCCCACCCTGTGCATCAACTCTGTTGCAGATCTTAGTGTCATCTGCAAAGAGACATATTTTTCCTTCCAGTCCTTCTGCAATGTCGCTTATAAAGACATTGAAGAGGACCAGTCCTACACTGAACCCTGGTACCCCACTAGTAACCCTCCTTTCTTCTGAGTGGACTCCATTTACTATTACCTCTGTGTCCTATTCTCCAGCCAATTCTTTACCCAGGCTGTCATCTTGGGACCCACTCCCAGGCTGGCTAACTTGCATATTAATCTTTTGTGTGGGACTGTGTCAAATGCCTTGCTAAAGTCTAGGTAGGCCATGTCCACAGCCCTCCCTGATCTACTACTTTGGTCACCCAGTCAAAGAAATCTATCAGATTCGTCTGGCATGACCTTCCGCTTGTGAATCCATGCTGCCCTGGGTCCTGTGCCTCTGGCCTCTAGATACTCGACAATTCTTCCTTTTAGAAGTGATTCCATCATTTCCCTATCACTGAGGTTAAACTAACAGGTCTATAGTTCCCTGCTTCTGCCTTGCTCCCACTTTTGTGAAGGGGATCCATCTGCCCTCCTCCAGTCCTCGGGTACCACCCCATCCTCCCATGATTTGTTAAAAGGGTAGTCAGTGGTGTCACTAGTTCTACCCTTAGTTCTTTAGAATTCTGGGATCAATCCCATCAGGCCCCATTGCTTTGTCCACCTTCAGTTTTAAGAGTTCTTTCAGAACCCTTTGTTCTGTAAATGGGCCGGTATCAACTTCTGTATCCAGAGTGTTACTACTGTTTGTTTTATGTACCTCCCTTCCTTTGTAAATACTGAGCAAAATATTTGTTTAGTATCTCTGCCTTTTCACAGTCTCCCTGCCCACCCTCCTCCCTTTATTAAGCCTCACTATCCTCCCTTGGTCTTCCTTCGCTTCCTGATGTACCTATAAAAGGTTTTATCCCTTCTTAACTGAGTTGGCTATCTTTTCCTTGGTTTGGGCCTTTGCAATTTGACTGCCTTCCCAGCCTTCTTTTGCTTTAACTGATACAGTTCTCTGTCCTGCTCCTTCATGATTCCTTGTACTTCCTGAATGCTTTCTTTTCTCTTGAACCTTCACTGCCACTTCCTTTGAGAACCATAGTGGTTTCTTACATTGTCTTGTTTTGTTTATTTGCTTCACACAAAGGCTCGATACCTCTGTGATGGCAGTTTTATTATTCCCCATTGTTCTTCCACCCTCCTTCCTGCCCATTTGCAGTGCATTCCCTAGGCACTCACCCATTTTAGCAAAGTCAGCCTCCTAAAGTCCAGTACTTTTGTCTTTGTAGGCTTGACTCTATTGCTGTGTTTATTGTGAACCATACTGTTCGATGGTCGCTAGTTCTCAGGATGGCTACCCACTTCTACATCTGTAATCCTCTCACCATCTCCATTTGAGAGAATCAAGTCTAATATTGCTCCTCTCAGTGGGCTCCAGTACTAGTTGTTCAAGGCATGCCCCTGTAGGCATCTAGAATAACTGCACTCTCAGGTGGCAGCTGCAACTGCACTCCAGTTAACATCTGGCATATTCAGATCACCCATCAGCAATATCTCCTTTTTCTGCCATTCTAAGTATACTTTCTATCATTTCCTGTCCATTTCCTCCCCTGAGAAGGGGTCTGTATACAACCCTGCGCGTATTGTGGTGCCATTGCCTGTCTCAAATTTACCCACAGTGCTTCTTCTCCTCCCTGTGTACTTTTTTGTTCTGTTGCTTTTATTCCTTCCCTATGTAAAGAACTACTCCTCCTCTTTTACCCTCCCTGTCCCTCCTGTACACAGTGTATCCTGGTATGTTTATGTCCCAGTCATGGTTTTGTGTGTACCATGTTTCTGTGACTGCCACTATATCCAGATGTTCTTCCTCCATCAAGGCCACTAATTCAGAAGCTTGTTACCCAGACTACGGGCATTAGTACTCATTGCTCTCCATTTTTGATGGCTTTACCTTCCAGTGCAGCATCCCCACTGACCGTTCTACCTCTGTCTTTTCTCATTTAGTACCCTGTTTTGTAGGGAGAGGCTGGGATTTTCCTGCTGCTTGTCAGTGCCTCCCCCTTTGACTAGTTTAAAATCTTGTCAATGAAGCATTTAAACCGATTGCTCAAAAGACTTGTTCCCTTCCTGGACAGATGCAGACCATCCTGCCAGTATAGGCTGTGTCCTCAGGTGGAACCCAGTCCCCAATGAAGCCAAACCCTGTGCTCCACACCATTTTTTCAACCATTCATTAAACTGCATGGTGCCAATTACCTCGCCTCCATGCTTTTGACAGGCAGCACCTCTGAGAAGGAAACTGTGTGTGCTACTCGCTTAGGGTCCTCCCAGCTCTGCAATGTCCTCCTGCACTGCTCTAATCTCATGATGAGCCAAGTCATTTGTCCCTAGGTGGACAATTACGTCCAGTCGGAATCCTTGCAGCTGTTCTCGTGATCCTGAGGATGCGCTTCCTGTCCCTCCAAGCCATGGCACCAGGCAGGCACCTTACTTCATTTTTCTCATCTCCCCCCAGTTCTATACCCCTAATAATTGAGTCCCCCACCAGGAGCTGCTTCCTTTCTCTTTGGTGTCCTCTGCCTCCTTTCTGTGGGCCTCCCTTGTGACAGTTATCATCAGTCTTCTCTGCGGGTACACCCATAGGGGAGCTATGCTCCCCCAGAATGGTGTATGGATTGACACTGACAGCAGTACCTGTGCTGCAGCTGTGGAGTGACGCATCAACTTTCAATTTTGAGACTCTCTGGACCACTTAAAAGTAAAGACCTGGGACTTGTCTGCCTTTCAACCACATCGTCATCATCCTGGGGGTTGGTGGGAGGTGCAGCCAGTACATTACATTCACGTCACCACATACTGATAGCAACTGTGGCAGACAAGTCCATGATCTCAGACACAGTTGCTTTGTCATTCTGTTGAGATCATTTACCTAATGTGCACAATTAAATAATGACATTGATAAATGCTGCTAGCTCTTTTTTTCCCCTGGAAAGTACTACTACAAAGTACATTATTTAAACACACTATTACCCCTTCTAAAAATCAGACTTAGGAGGAGACAATTTATTTACAAACTGGAGATCTGGTCTGGGACTTTCTTGTCATCACAGTCACGTTCTCTTTCTTTTCTAAGCAGTCATTTTTGGTAAATGTGCCTTAACCATACTGATTTCAGTGCTGGTAGACTACTTCTGGTTTCCCTGATTGTTGTAGGTGGGGGTAGTAGCAGATTGCAGTCTTGAAGTGGTAGCTGACTGACTGGCTCTCTCTGACTGGCTCTTTCTGATTGGCTGCCCTCTGCTCCGGCCTGGTGCAGTTTTTGTGTTCCTGGCTTCTTCTTAATCACTTAACTGTCTAAAACACATCTGGTGCCTGCCTGAATTTGTTGAGAAATAGAAATCACTACTGTTAATAATATAACTTATACACAGTATTAGTATTACTTTCTTAAATATCAGAAACAGAAGAGCGATTAGAAAGCATTTTCTACTACTAAACAGTGGTTTAATAGTTTTTTCTACAGATATGTTGATTAAAAGCAGTTTAAAATTATTTTTTTAACATACGGTTACCATAAAACAGTAAAGGTCATAAAAGGTTCGGATAAGGTTCAGATAAGGATCCAAACCTTTTTTTGCTTATCAGAACCTTTTAGAACCCCATAACCTTTTGAGGTTCTCCCATCCCTACAGAGAAGAGCCTGTGAGTGATAAATAATGCTACGCACTTGGGGGTGTTACATAAAGCAGCACTCTGAGTTTTATTTTATTTAAATATGAAACATGTAGAAGTTTATTTTAGTACATTCTGATGGGGGAAATTACATTTTCTTTTTCAGAGTGGTATTAATCGAATATCGTGAGAATGGAACTGTTTACAGTAATTAACCGGTATTCTGAACTGATGTACTAGCTTGCTTTAGTAAAATGTTTAATGTCTCACTGAAACAGGTGTGGATATACACAGACACAAGGGTATGCTTTTATGACACAATGCTATGTTTTGGTTTGCTGGTGTGCTGTTTGTGCACTACTTGATCATTTATGGAAGTACAGTGGTGTGTATTTTCTACTAAGGTCACCTGACACCTAGAAGGAGTAATTCTCATAACAACCAGAAATGTTGGTGAGTTTCAGTGATGAGTATTGTCTGTGTTGTATAAATATATTTATGTTGGTTCCACCTTCAGAGTGCTGGCATTAGTGTGCCTGGTCATCAGGGTGCAAGTCGAGTTTCTGACCCCAGTTTTTAGGGGCTGCCCCCCTTTATTTATTTATTTATTTTTTTTGTACTTTTCCTCCATGGTTGGCACATCCGCCGCCTTCCTGGCACACCCCAGCTCCCATTGAGGCCCTCACCCCAGTCATACTCCCATGGCATGTCCTCTGTGGTGGGGTGGCGGTGAGCTCCCCTTACTCACCACCATGTCTGGATCCAGTCTTCTTTGGGGACAACACCCTTGGAGCTGAACACATCCCAGGATGGCCATCAAGTGCAAAGCCGCATTTTCTGCTTTTCTTTTCTTTTCCTCTCGGGGGGTGGG
This sequence comes from Neoceratodus forsteri, assembly GCA_016271365.2. Lineage (NCBI taxonomy): Eukaryota > Metazoa > Chordata > Ceratodontiformes > Ceratodontidae > Neoceratodus > Neoceratodus forsteri. The sequence continues at coordinate 1,705,609,464 of CM057455.1, forward strand.
ACATGCAATGACACCAGTGGATGCAACATGCACGCTCCCTTGTGTGCTCCTCCAGGCATCTGCCCCATCCCCACCCACCTTGTCAGCATCGGCATGCTGCCCCCCCCAACCTCCACTAGGGGCCAGGCATTCACCGACTACTGGTGCCCCCACTCCCCAGAGAAGAAGAGCAGTCGCTGGGATGCTCATTCCTTCTCCTCCCCGATGACCCCCGGCGGCCTTCACTTGTTCCCGAAGATGGGTCGCCAGCATGGCGTGAGGTGTGGCATCCAGTGCCTCAACCCTCAGTGCCACCGAGCCAGCTGCCCCCCCATTAATATTCTAACTCTGATGGGGTCAGACCTTGGGAGGGGGCACGAATCCCAAAATCGGCACCCTGATGTGCTGGTGCACTAATGCCGGCACTCTAATGGCCAGAAAGGACTTATGTTTATGCACTACTACACCTGGACTGGTCTCTTATTCCTATGTCCATAGATTGTTTTGAGTGTCTTGAATAGGGACCAGCTACCCCTTGATGAGAGATTATTTTGTGCCTAGGGAGGAGGTAGACATCCTTCATTTTTTAACCTGATTTTTTTACTTGGTATTTTGCCCCTCTGCTAACCATTCAGCTCCTCCTCCCAGTCCCTCGGGACTTCCAGGCATCTCCCAATCCTCTCCTCACCTCCAGTCCCAGGCACCCACCTTCACGAAGCGTTGTGCTTCACCCCCGGTGGGGTCAGGGCGGGGAGGGACCCCTGAACACTTACATTGTGTCAGGTGGTGCACTTAGCTGCTGGAGGCAGGGGAACCCAGGCAGACTGGGGCCATCATCATTGTGGAGGAGCTGGGGGACACAGTGGTATTTTCCCCTGGTTTCCTCCCACAGGGAAGTCATGCATACTGACATCAAGGTGCATCTGTGTACATTTGTATGTGCCGCAGAGTCCATGACATCCCTCCCACTTATCTCCTACTCCATCTGCACTGCCACCTGTGGACTCCAGGTGACAGTATTGCAGCAGAGCTTAGAGGCCTCCCTCCCAGAGGAGGAGGCATCCATTGGGATGCTCAGTCCTCCTCCTCCCCAGCTGGCCCTGAAGACCTAAACTCGCTCCTGAACTCAGGTCGCAGGCCTTGTGAGTGGTAGTCCTACTGCTGCACCAACGGGCTGTCCCTAACCTAATTCTTTTAACAAGTGTGGAACTCAGATGAGATGTGATGTAGGTGTGAATGATACACATCAAAGACAAAGAGGACAACAACATTGGCTCATTCTGCATGTGACATGACAATCTTTGAAGTTTCATCTTAAATTCTGTGCTTTAGGATCCTTCCCCAAATAAGGTGTGCTGAAACTGACATCAGTTGGAGAATATTTGTGCAAGTGTGTTTTCACTGTGTGTGGTCTTAATACTGTATTGTGTAAGCAATAAAACCCAACAAGATGGGCAGTATTGGGATATACCAGACTGTCCAGTGCCATAATGAGTCCCAACACCACAGGCAGAGGGCCTTATAAAACCTGGAAGGTCCAGAATATTGCAATACCATCCACCCTGGAGGGTATTATTGCCTTTAGAAAATGGGCTACACATGACTTTCCTATGCACTGTATGTAAAAATAAGAAAAACATATAAACAAGCATTTGTCAATGCCAGATGTTTGCTTGCTGGCATTGGCATTGGTAGTCTGAGGAGTTAGAAGACACATAATATGAATGGCAGTGAAGTATTGAACTAACGCCAACCCCACCCCACATTACTGACAGACATTGGGGTGTGCCTTTATCATCGCCATAACCCTCATGCCATTCCACCTCACTTCACCCTGCAGACACCGACAAGTGTGCGATGTGCCTTGGGGTCTTCAGCCCTTAAGCTCACCCCATTCCATAAGAAAGTAAGCTGAGATGGTTGCAGTATAGAAGAATGGGTGAACATTAGGTAGGAAGACACTTCAAAGACACACCTCGATAACCTGTCACTGGCTGCAGGGGTGGGCGTGGAGGTGAAGGCATGAGCATGTAAACCAACGACTAAGTCACACCCCAACGCCTGTCAGTGTCTACAGGGTGGGACATTACAGTTAAACACTAATGCCCTGGGCGTTTGTTGGTATTTTCACTCCAGATTTCAACATGGGCTTTTTGGGGCCCCATACAATGAACAGTGGTACTATCATTTCATTACTCAGTCCCGAAAGGTGATTTCACAAAGCAACTACGCCATTCTGTGCCACAGGTGGGAAAAATTTCAGGCTGGATGTGAAAAATGACAGCTATACTATTCATGAGGAGTTCTGAAAAAATGGCAATGTTCAAAATCTGGAGTGAAAATATAAAAAAAATTGGCGAGATTACTGCGTAGCTTAGAAACTGTGCAATGCACACCTGTAATGCAAACATTTTGGGAATTTTTCACTCAATTTTCAACATTGACATTTTGGGATCTCCCTCATGAACAGTGGCACTGTGATTTTGTTAATCTGTCCCAAAGTTGATTTTGCACAGCGACTGTGCCATTCTGTACCACAGGTGTGACAACACATTCGGGGCAGGATATGAAAATTACAGCTGTACTGTTCTTAAGGAGGTGTGAAAAAATGTCAATGTTGAAAATCTGGAGTGAAAATATTAAAAATTGATGAAGTTACGAGCATGCGTAGAAACTGCACAACCTGCCTCGTATTGTAGTAATTTCTTGGAATTTTTTCACCAGATTTGCAACATGGGTTTTTTGGGTCTCCACCTCATGAACAGTGGCACTGTCATTTCATTAATCAAGCCTGAAAGGTGACCATGAAATCATCTTCAGGACGGAGTAACGTAATGACAGTGGCATGTTCACAAGGTGGGGTCCCAAGAATCCTATGTTGAAAATGTGGGGCCACAATTCCTAAAAATGGCTGAGATTTCAACCTAAGTTGAAACCTCCCATTGACTTCAATATACAGCTCTTACCCGATTCCTCAGTTCGCAATTCAGCTTTGAAGAGTACAGATGTGTCCTGGTCCAAGAAGATCGCTGCTCCCGACCTCAGAGGGTAATTATGGGTGAGGGAGGGTTGCGGGAGGTGGGTGCTCAGTAGAAGGGGAGGGGTACTGGGGAGATGGCAGTGGACCATTTCTTTTACAGGTAAAAAAAAATGCTGAGAACACAGGTTTTCTTTCTTTACAGGTTTAAAAAAACATTTCAACTGACTAGGGGTGGGCTCCAGTGTGCCTGTGGCAGAACTGGATTCTGCCAGGCTTTTACCCAGTGGAGGATGTCTATCCTATCATCTTTTCTTCCTATTATAAATCTGTTGTACAACAGTGTTTCTTTACTATCCTTTGCCTTTTCTAGCCCTGATGTAGGTTGGCCATCTATGTCAGTCTTTTCTTTCTCTATATCTTTTTCCCTACTACCTTATTTTTCTATTCAATTTATCCGTCCCGCACACCATTCCCATGTAGCACCAGGTCCAAGTCCAGCATGCCAACTGGCGACAACATTATTAAGGTGCATGTAGGGCATAAAATGCCTATGAATGAATAAAAGGGCAGTTAGAACGGTTTAAAATGCAATTATGGTTTAAATAAAGTGCATATGTGCATTTAAAATGTTCTTGGATTAAATAAATAAAATTCATGTAGTGCATTAAGTGCATGGAATTAAGAAGTGCTATAGTGCTGAGATGAATAAATTGAAATACACAAATAAATGAGTAAGGGGATATTACCTGAAGCACTTGTAAGTAAGTAAGTAAAATTTATTTATTTAAAGCACCCTTCCCAAGCTGAGGGCGCTTTTACAATAATTCAAACACTTTAAATATAATTCATATAAAAACAGTAAATATAATGAATAAACATAAATAACACTTAGTTATCAAGTTCCAGAGAATGCTTAGTTAAAAAGGAATGTTTTTAACTGTTTTTAACACTTTCTACAGTCAGGCAATCTCATATCAGGCGAGGTGAGAATTCCACAGGGTAGGTGCCATATAGGAAATGATCTTCCTTCAGATGTCTTTAATATACCCTGGGTATCTCTAGCAATCCCTCGTCAGAGGATCGGAGTGAACGGGTGGGGCAGTAAGACACCAGGAGTTCTTTCAGGCTGTGAAGTCCCAAATCATGTAGGGCCTTATTGGTCAACAAGCGCAACTGTGAAGGTGATCTGCCACTGTGTGGGGAGCCAGTGCAGTTCACGCCGCACAGGTGTTATGTATATGGCTAGATCTAGAAACTCCCATCAACACCTAGCTGTCACAGCCCTGCAGAAGCTGCAAGTGGCGGATATCCACCCCCGCAGCCGTGAGATAGAGAGCATTGCAGTAATCAAAATGACTTGTTACAAAGGGCGGACTAGGGTAGGAAGATCTTCAGCGGAACCAGGTGTTTCACCGGGCTATGTTCCTTAGACAGCTGACACCTGCGCCCTCAGGATCAGGCCTTCATCAAATACCACGCCCAGGTTACGTACCTGGCCAGAGGCCATAAGCGGGGCCCCCCAAGAAATAAACCTGAGGGCTTCCCAGCCCGAACCCCTGTTGTCCTCATGCCAGGGTCCACCACCAATACCTCAGTTTTTTCTGAATTCAACCAAAGCCAACTAGTACTCATCCACTCCTGTATCTCCAGTAGGCAGTTATTAAACACTGTGATGGAATCAGACTCCCGTTCAGGTGCAAAGACAGATAGAGCTGAGAATCGTCAGCATAACAATGGAAACTCAGCCCATACCATCTTATAATGTCCTCCAATGGAAGCATATACCCCACAAATAACATGGGGACAGCACCAAGTCCTGTGGGACCCACAAGGCAGCCAGTGAGGGGCCGAGGAATAAATCCCTGACACCACTCTCTGAGATCTGCCCTCAAGGAAAGATCAAAATCAACTGTGGACTGCCCCCTCAGTCCCAGCAGAAAACCACAGGCGGTCGAGCAGCACCCCATGATCCATAGTGTCAAACGCTGCTGAGAGATCCAGGAGAACCAAGATGGAATGGGATCTCCGATGTCTCGCAATCAGGAGATCATTTAGAACCCAAGCAAGAGCCATCTCCATGCTATGCCTTTTCCTGAAGCTGGACTTGAGAGGGTCATAGATATTGTGGCTGGTCAAATCATCCTCCAGCTGCAGAGTGACCACCTTCTCATCACTTTCCCTACAAAGGGTAGGTTATAGATCGGTCTGTAATTTCCTGGGCAGTCAGGATCAAGAGAGTTTTTTTTTTAAAAGGGGGCATACTACCGCCTCCTTTAAGGGATCCAGAAAGATCCCTCTCTCTAATGAAACTGCCACTATCCCAGCCAGGACAGGGCTGATGACATCTACACACCCCACTAACAGGTGAGTAGGGCCGGATTCGACTTACAGTAGGTAGGTTGCAAAGTCTGGATGATCCTCACTATATCCATGACTGCCGGTTGGCTAAAGGTGAACCGAGTCAACTGGGCATTAGTACCACCCGATTGATCAATGCAAGGCTCAATGGACGGGCACTGGCAGATCTCATCCCTGATGGTGGATACCTTGTCAGTGAAGAATTTTGCAAACTCCTCACATTGTATTTGTGACAACGCTTGACCGGCCTGTAGACAGGCTGGATTGCACAGTCTGCCCACAGTCCGGAAGAGCTGGGCTGGTCTATTCCTCACTGTAGCAATTTCCCTGGACAGGAACTCTGCCTTCTTATGAGAAATTGCTGATTGGTAGATCTAATAATGTTCTAACAATCCAAGCTTATCCACCTCCAGGTGAGTTTTCTGCCAGCGTTTTTCCAATCTTCATCCCCGCCTCTTCAGCTCATGGATCTCCCTGTCAAACCAGGGAGCCCCCAGGTGAAGAGTGCAGGGATGAACACGAATTGGAGCAATGACATACAGGGCCTCTACCACAGCCCTATTATAGAGTCAGTACTATCCACTGGAAATCCCGAGAAGTCCAGCTCCGTCATTAGGCCTTCTGAGGTAACACCTCTTAAAGGATGGAACTGTAATAACTCCTTAGGGGCAGGCCTATTTCAGGGGGCTGTAAGTCTGAACCTCAGGGCGTGATGGTCAGACCAACCAGTTGGCTCCACCTCCACATTGGAGATCTCCATCCCCAGATGGAACACCAAGTCTGATGTGTGCCCCCCTTCATGGGTTGCAGAGGTAATAACCCGTGACAGGCCCAATGAATCCATCAATTGGAAGAGGTTTTGACCAAATGGCGAGAGTTCATCATTGACCCAGGCATTGAAGTCCCCCAGAATTAACCATCTGTTAGACTCCAATACCATTTCGGTGATGAAGTCCACAACCTCCTTCAGGAACTCTCTCCCATCACCTGGTGGATGGTAAATGAGAAGGGTCCTGTAGCCTGCACCTGCACCCACTATATACTCAAAGGAATTGGTGTCTCCAACTGGCACCTCCCTGAGATACAGATCCTGTCTAAAACAGACTGCAACCCCTCCACCCCTCCGATCCATTCTCTGGCGGTGAATCACCAAGAACCCAGCCGGAACTGCAGATTCCAAAACAGGACTCGCATTTCCATCCAGCCAGGTCTCAGTGATGCAAGCCATGTTGACAGAGGAAACAAGATCCACAATCACTGCGGTCTTGTTCCTGATGGACCTGGCATTGCTTAACACAACCTGAGAGGGAATGGAGTCCAAGGATGGTCTCACTTCCTGCCTGACAAAATCAGAGTCAGAGCCCTTGGGTATGGGGACTAAGCAAGGAGAGCCTCGCTCCTGTACCCATCTCGCCCCAGGTCATCTCCTGGCTTTTACTGTCCCTATCCGCTCACTCCTCTCCCACCCCCCCCAAGAGTTCCAGGATCCCCGTCTCCTACTACTTCTTCGTCTCGAGATGCTGAAGATTTGACATCTAAAATACTTAGATGCACTTATTACAAGCATTATAGTGTTGCAGCTATTCAGTGTGACAGTACTTATAAGAAAGACTTACCAGAAGCCTAAAGATCCCACAGCAGAAGCAGAAAATAATGAGCTTCTGAACACTGCTGCTCTGCTGTACAATAAAACAAATTAAAGGGACAGGAATGTTCCTATTTTATACAGTACTGTATAAACTTGGGTTAGCCCCCAGTATAAAATAAAAAGGCTAAAACTGATAAAATAATGACTGAACCAGGAAGTCCCCTGAAACAACATGTTCAGACATGAAATGCATGTTCAGACATGTAGATAGGAAGATAGCGGCCCCTAGTGGCCTATACCTATAATGAATTGTTGCAGAACCTTGCTGACCAGTGGGAGGAGTTTACTTACATAATGGACCCTTATGTTTAAAATGGTAATGACACTGACTAGAGAAATGGTTATTTGTATTAGTTTGTATTGTTGGAAAGCTCTCTATAATCCAGGCTTAGAAACAACTATTTATTTTTGTATAGGTCTAGTTGTGAGCCTCTAGAAAGACAAACTGTTTAATTGCATTTTGTGGGCAGGCCTAAAATTAAGTGGCAGGGCTATATAAACCCCCAAATCCATGCATAGGCAGATGAGCTGCAAAGCTGGTCTCACTTGTCTGAAGTAAGACAAGAGGAAGGACCTGTACCTGGATAGGTACTGGTAGCAACACAGCAGGAAAAGCTGAATTGGCTGTTTGAACTGTCTTTGAAATATGAAGGAAGGTGAATCTACTTAAAGGAAATTGCATTGTGCTACTATTTTTCTTTATTTGTTTTGTAAATATTATTACGTTGATTTATTATTTTTATACTTTTGTATAAAATAAAGCCACACCAAGGTGTGTTGTACCTGATATACTGTGTCCAGTATTATCCTTACCCACAGTCCCTATTACATTACCACAATAGTAGTGGTGGGGGGGCATGCTGACATGGGATTGGGAACCCCGATGTCGGCAGATTACAGAAGGGTTTTGGGGGGGTGCAACCAACACCAGGAGTGGGCATCCCAGTGTCAGAAACATTTTGGCACACTGGGGTGGGCTCCCAGTGTGCCACATTAATGGAGGGAGGGGGGATACATGCTGACACGGGATTGTGCACCCTGATGTCAGCTTTCCTTTGAGTGTGTGGCAGGTGGCAGGAGTCACAGCTCATTACTTGTTTCACCAGGAAAGGCACACAGAACAAACAAGTTGTTGGCGGAGCAATGGCCAGGGACAGAGTGCTGGGTGGCAGGAGCCGACAAGGTTGCGAGGGAAGCGCCACTGCAGTGACAAAACTGTTTGTGATTGCTGCGGCAGAGTCATTCAACTCCTTGGCTCTCTTTGAAGCTGCTGTCATCGGCAGCTTCCCCCTTGATTGGTGGTTGAGGGACATGCCCACTAAAGTGCCTTCTGCATTGGCCATAATACTGACGCACCTCTGAAATGTGGTACTGTTGCAAGATGTTTCTTGCACATGCACTGTGCGCATGTGCACAAGCAAACATAACAATGACTAGAAATCAATTGAAAGCCTTTTTTTGGTAACATAGTCCCTCTACTGGTATACTTGCCGGTAGCGAGCACTGCAGTATTTAACTGTAGTTTTGTTTACTGAGCAGTGTTTCCCTTTCCTTCACTACTATGTCCTGTCCCATGCAGAGTTGCAGGTTCTGTTTATTTATTTTTATTTATTAAAAGACTCAGAATTCAACCTTTGAGTCAAGGACTCCTTTGCAAAGGCTCCATGTCAAAAATGAAATAACATAACAGGGTACAAGAAAGACAAGAACAGAGCAATATTACAATGTTGAAAAAGGTCAAGTAACAAATTCAAGGGCAGAAGATCCAGCCGAGTCAGACAGCAAGTGGTAAACAACAATAGTTACAGTATCAAAAGACAGTGGTCAATAAACAACAGTCTAGTTACAATTTCTGCAGGGTCTAGCAGTAGGGGCAGATCCCAGGTCAAAGCGAAAGTGGGGGAAAGTGGTGGGTGACTTACCTCTGCACTGCAGAGAGGGACTAGGCGCAGTCACAGCAGGAGTGGGAGAGAATTTGTGAGCACAGTCAGGATTTAAATGGGCCTAGACGCTGCTCCAGAGAGACAGCAGGAGGTAGTTCATTCAACCAGAGGTGGGCCCTGTGGAAAAAGAAGCGTTGGCCCAGAGAAGTCCTGCAACAGGGTACTAAGAGAGGGACAGACAGAGAGCTTTGAGTTGTCTGGGGTTGGGTGGAGTGCTGCACAAGATGGCAAAGTCCCAGGGGGCAGGAGCAGAATGAGAGCTTTCTGGCAAGGAGACAGGTCTGGTATCTGAGCTGTCCATCAAAGTTAAGCCAGTTGGTGCGATGGTAGAGCTCACAGGTATTGGTCCACTGGTCACATCCTGGGACAAGTCTGCAGGCTTTATTTAGGGAGACCTTAATACGGCATAGGGCAGTAGGGTCAGTGAAGCCGTAGATGACAATCCCATAGTGAGAGCACCAAAGATGTCACAGGAAGGGTTAGGGCGTTTGGCGGCAGGCAACCCCTATGCCTATACAAAAGCCCTATTCTAGCATTGACAGCAGAGCAGAGGAGATTGATGTGTTTGTGGAAAGTGAGAGAGGAGTCAATGGTGATGCCTTGGTATTTAAAGGTGGGTACCAGGTCAAGTCGGGAGCCCTTGGAGTTGAGAATGGTGAGGGGAACATTTTTATGCTTATTTTGTCTGTGGTTGAAGAGCATGGCCTTGGCTTTTTTGTAGTTCATGACAAAGCGGTGCTCCAAGAACCAGGCTTCGGCCTCAGTGAAGGAGCTCTGCAGGAGGCTTGAAGAGAAAGGGGTCAGGGTGACTGTCAAATATGACTGCATCATCGGCATAGGAGAAGCAGCCGACCCAAGCAGGCCTTGGGGAGGGTGTTCAAGAACATGCTAAACAGGAGAGGCCAATATAGAGTCTTGAGGGACCCCAGAGCAAACCGTTTACTGGGCGAGAGTGTGGTGTTTAACTTGACCCTCTGGGTTCTATCACTCAGATAGTTTTTAAACCAGGCGGTGGCTTCCAGAGATAGCCCCAAGAGGGGTAGGGATTGTAAGAGAAGTGTGTGGCTGACAGAGTTGAAAGCCTTGGTTAAATCAATATAGGTAGAGCCAACCAAGTGTCCTTGGTCAAGGGCTTTGTTGATGAAGGTGGTGTATTCAAGAAGGGTAGTACAGTGGAATCTGCTTAAATGCACACCCATTTTGCAGCAAGAAAATGTGCATTTAAGTGGAATGTGTATTTATCAGAACTTGTATAGTTACAATGCAACATAAAGAAAATTACTTAGACCTGACACTGTAATGGCATTCCACATTTATTTATCTTAGCAATATATTTAAAATGTTAAAAATGTTACAATTTATTGCTGTACAGCATTGGAAAATAAATCAATAAAGCACAATGCTATAAAAAAAATCAAAGCTGATCATCTGCCCTCATTATCTGTCTTGCTTGTGGACCCGAAAAAGGAAATTATCTTAGTCTGTTTGCAATTTTTCAGTGCCAGCTGAGTGATAAAGGGTGTTAAATATTGCTTCACAACTGCTTAGAATCACCTGTGCACTTAGAAACATAGAAACATAGAAGTTGACGGCAGATAAGGACCGCAAGGCCCATCCAGTCTGCCCATTTCTTTTTCTACCTTATAAATGTACCATCGGCCTTTGCTCTGTCAGTGACCTATCTATTCATAGTCATTTGTATTGCTCCCTTATGCCTATCCCATGCCTGTTTGAAGCCCTGCACTGTATTCATAGCCACCACTTCTTGTGGTAAGCCATTCCATGCATCTACCACCCTTTCTGTGAAAAAGAATTTCCTCACATTCCCCTTATCGGCCTCCCTCTAATCTCATGCTGTGTCCTCTTGTCCTGCTATTTTCTTATATTTAAACATGTTAGACTCTTTCACCTTGTTTATGCCCTTAAGGTGTTTAAATGTCTCGATCATATCACCTCTCTCCTCCTTTGCTCAAGGGTATACATATTGAGCTCCGTTAATCTGTCCTTATATGTCTTCTGATGCAGTCCCTGCACCATTTGGTTGCCCTTCTCTGGACTGCCTCAATTTGGTTAATATCCTTGTGAAGGTGTGGCCTCAATACTGCCGCAGTACTCCAGATGGGGCCTAACCAATGTCTTGTACAGAGGATTATTACCTCCCTCTTACGACTTGTATACCCCTACTAATACACCTAACACCCCCTAGCCTTACCTACTGCTTTAGAGGTCTGCTTGGATGATTTTAGGTCATCAGTGATGATGATGCCCAAGTCTCTTTCTTCCTTTGTGACTGCTAGCAACTCCTCCCAGCCTATAAGTGACTTCAGGGTTTCTCTTCCCTATGTGCATGATTTTGCACTTCTTTGCATTAAATCCCAGTTGCCACTCTTCTGACCATTCTGCTAGTTTATCCAGATCTCTTCTCATTCTGCCCACCCCATCTGGATCATCTACTCTGTTGCAGATCTTGGTGTCATCTGCAAACAGACAAACCTTACCCTCTAGTCCATCTGCGGGGTCACTAATGAAGATGTTGAATAGGACTGGCCCCAGGACTGATCCTGAGGTACCCACTTGTGACTTGCATCTCTTCTGACTGTATACCATTTACCACCACTCTCTGTTTTCTGCCAGTCAACCAGTTTGCCACCCAGTTGACCAACTTCTGACCCACCCGAGCCTACCTAGCTTATTTATCAATCTTCTATGTGGAACAGTGTCAAAAGCTTTGCTGAAGTCAAGGTAAGCGACATCAACTGCTCCCCTTGGTCCACCACTCTGGTTACCCAGTCAAAGAAATCTATGAGATTAGTTTGACAGGACCTTCCTTTGTAAACCCATGCTGTCTTGGATCCTGTGCCCCTATGGATTCCAGGTGTTGCACTATCCTTTCCTTAAGAGTGCCTCCATAATCTTGCCCACTACTGAGGTAGACTGCCGGTCTGTAGTTCCCCGCCTCCTCCCTGCTACCACTCTTGTGGGTAGGATCACATAGAGCCTTTCTCAGTCTTCTGGGACCTCTCCTGTGCTCAGAGACTCACTAAACAATTCTGCTAATGGCTCTGCTAGTTCCTCCTTTAGCTCCTTAAGTACCCTGGGATGTATGCCATCAGGTCCCATTGCCTTATCCACCCTGAGCTTAGCAAGCTCTTGTAGGACCCTTTCTTTTGTGAAGGGAGTAGTGCTCACCTCCCTCCCCCTGTGTCCATGATGCTGAGCTGTGGCCCTGCCCTACCTTCTCTTCAGTAAATACTGAGCAAAAGTATCTATTTAGGATAGATGCCTTTACAGGGTCCTCCTCCTCACATGCTCCCTTTTCTCCATTAAGCTTAGCAATACCCCTCTGGACTTTCTCCTTTCACTAATGTATCTATAGAAAGTCTTGTCACCTTCTTTACTGTTCGTGCTAGTGTTTCCTCAGTTTGGGACTTTGCCTGCCTTACTGCCTTACCTGCTTCCCTTAGGGCAGTTTGGTATGCCTCCCTATCTTCATCCGCTGTGTTCCCTTATATTTTCTGAAGGCCAGCCTTTTGGCTCTGACCTTTTCTGCTACTATATTTGAGAACAAAGTGGTTTCCTTCTTCTTTGCACTTCCTTTCTGTCTAACACAATGGGATGTTGCTTCAAGTATTGTATCCTTAATGCTTGCCCACTTTGCCTGTACCTCCTCACCTGTGTTTCTTTTTGCCAGGGCTAGCTTAACTCTGTTGGCCATCTTATCAAAGTCAGCTCCTCTGAAGTCCCATATTTTTGCCTTGGAATGGGATGATTTAGATGTAGTAGCCAAATTGAACCATACCATGTGATGGTCACTGGCCCCCAGGTGACCTTCTACCTGGAGATCTGTGATCCCCACTTAAAAGGTGCTAACTACCTAGGGAGAGCTGTTTTGGTGAACTGTAAAACTGTGCATTTAGCCAAAATGTGCACTTATCCAGTGTGCACTTAACAGATTTCTTTTGTACTATGCGAATAGTAAAAAAATTGGGAAACTAGAAAAGTGTGCACTTATCAGGAATGTGCACTTAAGTGGAATCCACTGTAGTAGTAGTACTGTGTCCCCTCCTGAAGCCATGTTGTTCAGGACAGATCAGGTCATATGTGGTGAGATAGTCAGTGAGTTGGTCCAACATTTTTTTTTCTAAAGCCTTGGAGATGGGGGGGGGGATTGAGAAGGGGCAGTAGTTGCCAGGGTAGGTACAGTCCCCACCTTTAAGGACTGGGGAGATGACAGCTGATTTCCAACATGTTGGGAATTGTCCAAGGCACAGAGACTGGTTGAAGATGTCCATGAGGGGGGTGATTATGGCATCTAGGGTGAGCAGGACAAGTTTGAGGTCCAGTGAGTCACTATTAAAGTGCGATTTGCCCAGGGCTTTGGTAAGGTAAGGTCTTGCCTCATGTGGAGAGTAGTACGAATCCTGAAGGTGGGGGTGGTTGTAGGATGGGGGTTTGGGGCAGCTCAGGGGCCGGGTTGAAAAAAATTGTGGGGAAGGACACCGCTGAAGTCAGAAAGGCAAAGTTAAGGATATTCACCATTAGAAAGGGGTCTTGGGATAGGGAGCCATTTATCAGCAGTTGGTTTGGGGGGAAGGAGATGTTTTTTCCACTAAGTTCTTTAATGTTATTCCAGAACTTACCCCCCGAGCCCCAAGTGGAGGAGAGTGACTCCTGGTAGTGGGTGGCTTTGACTTTCCAAATTTCCCAGGTGCAGTCAAGTAGGGTGTGGAAGAGTCAAGGGGTCTCATAATGTTTAACCGGTTGCTTGGAGACTGGGGCATACCGGTCGCAGGCCGAGTTACATGTAGAAATACAGTGGTCAAGGGCGAGGCCTATGGTGAGTGCAGAGTTGATGGTGGACCAGTCACAACACAGCAGGTACTGCTTAAGCTGTTTATTGATGTTGTGAACAGCTTATGCTGTTTATTGATGATGATGTGAAACAAAGTCACACAATGGGGCAGGGTGCAGCTGGCAGGCAGGTGTCCACGGTGAAGGAAACATTTCAAGGTAATGCTGCAGTTTAAAAGGTGATGTTGCTGTTTTTTCTGTGTTTGGGACAAGTGTGGGTGCATCTAAGGTAAGCCAGGTTGCCTCATGGTGTGTGCTAGCACTACTAATGAGCAAGTTATTTAAAGTAAAAAATTTTTTTATGGGGAAAATATTGTTAAAGGGTGTCACTGTGTGGCACATTAATGTTGAGCTTGCCCTTCTTTAGTGTGTGTGTGTGGGGGAACTGCTTTTGGTAAAGTATGGGGGGTTGTTGCTTGCTAAGTGAGTGGACTAAATGGTGGCCATGGGTACAAGGATATGGTTAGGTAAGTGGGCACTGCCAGCTGGGCTTGTTTTCAATGGCATTGTTGAAAAATAAATGCATGCTTGAACAGGACTCTCAGCCAATCAGCATACAGTAGTTTTTCAAGCCAGTTTTCTAAACTGTAATATTTGATATACATTTTATAAACCACACAGTTTATTCTTTTATTTTAACTGAGTGATTTTGTTTCTAATTTCTATGCAGAAAATGGTGAAGAAAATTACTAAGAGATGAGCCTTCAAATTAGGAGGAATGCATGCTAAAGGGAAAAGTGTGAAGAAGCGCATGTATTTCTCCTGCATAATAACATCAACATCATGGGCAGTGGCCTCAGTGTTCACTTACAAAGAAAAGGAGCTGCTCAGCACTGTGTTCTCCACTGTTTGTACAAGGTATAAGTATGTTACAGTAACAGCAATGGCAGTGTCATGCTATTAGAGTACAGTAAGAGCCAATATAAAGCGCCCTGTATTCTATATAACTGTGTGTCTCCACTGTTTGTACAAGGTAAAGTATGTTACAGTAACAGCAATGGGAGTGTCATACTATTAGAGTACAGTAAGAGCCAATGTAAGCGCCACCCACTTTATAACTGTGTGTCTCTCTCTCACTGTTTGTACAAGGTAAAGTATGTTACAGTAACAGCAATGAAAGTGTGATACTATTAGAGTACAGCAAGAGCCAATATAAGCTCCACTGTATTCTATATAACTGTACAAGGTAAAGTATGTTACAGTAACAGCAATGGCAGTGTCATACTATTAGAGTACAGTAAGAGCCAATATAAGCGCCACTGTATTCTATATAACTGTGTGTCTCCCACTGTTTGGCACAAGGTAAAGTATGTTACAGTAACAGCAATGGCAGTGTCATACTATTAGAGTACAGTAAGAGCCAATATAAGCGCCACTGTATTCTATATAACTGTGTGTCTCCCACTGTTTGTACAAGGTAAAGTATGTTACAGTAACAGCAATGGTAGTGTCATACTATCAGAGTACAGTAAGAGCCAATATAAGCGCCACTGTATTCTGTATAACTGTGTGCCTCCCACTGTTTGTACAAGGTAAAGTATGTTACAGTAACAGCAATGGTAGTGTCATACTATTAGAGTACAGTAAGAGCCAATATAAGCGCCACTGTATTCTATATAACTGTGTGTCTCCCACTGTTTGTACAAGGTAAAGTATGTTACAGTAACAGCAATGGTAGTGTCATACTATTAGAGTACAGTAAGAGCCAATATAAGCACCACTGTATTCTATATAACTGTGTGTCTCCCACTGTTTGTACAAGGTAAAGTATGTTACAGTAACAGCAATGGCAGTGCCATACTATTAGAGTACAGTAAGAGCCAATATAAGCGCCACTGTATTCTATATAACTGTGTGTCTCCCATTGTTTGAACAAGGTACATTACTGTATGACACATGCCAGTGTCATACTATTTGTATATTTGTCAATGTAAGTGCCATTATATTGCATATACATTTTACAGTGTTTCAGTTTTACAGGGAAAACATGCATCTCCTGGATGGTATCCTGAATGAGAATGATGAACTAACCAGAAGAGAAGTGTGTAAGCTTTGTATGGTACATGGTGTTGCTGTGTTTGTTAACTCTGTCAAGTGCATGTGCAGGTGCATGGGCTGGTCATATGGGACAGCATGGTACACATTTTCTGAAATCATTCAGCGCTTATGCTCGATGCCAATGCACCACGTAAACCGGACATGTTGGCATTGTTACACATGAACGTCATGGAGTAGGGATCCCATGTGCCGGTATTCACCAATGGGTGTGAACCAGTTACACACCTGAACCCCAGCTGCACAGACAGCATCATACCGGGAGGGTGGGGCATGCCAGCACTAAGCGGCATGCACAATGCTGCAATGTGCTGTGCTTGGGGTGTGCAGTAGGGTGCAGGTTATGCCAGGGCAGACCCCGTTGTAACCCACTGTCACCCCATGGACTTTGCCCACCTGTTGCAAGGGGACCAGGAATGACTCAGTGCTGCCCCAGCCCACGAGACAGATGGGGAGGGCTGGGGCAGCTGAGCAGATTAGTGCCATGGCACCAGCAACATGTACTGGGACCGGGGGTGTCGATTCCGTAGGGGTGAGAGTATGCCAACTGAATCTTGGGACAGGGCTGCACTGTGCCGGGGGGGGGGTCAGTCAGTCTCCTGGGCCGGCCAGTCACTGGGGTATGGCTGCATGGGTCCAGCACCCACAGGGGCTGTTCATGACCCGGACCCATGCCTACAAGCACAAGGGATCCACTCCTGGACCCAGGATGGCATCCTATTGGATGCCTACCGAGTTCACGACTCCTCCCCCGGCCACCCTGCGGTGCCCTACATGCGGGGGTGGGGCCATGGCCAGGTGGGAGCAAGTAGTGAACACCGTCCAGTGTGCGCCTGTCTGCAGGTGCACAGCTGCGCAGGTGGGGTATGCGACTTTGGTGTGTACCTGCGCCCCATTCATGCATAGTGCCCATTGTTTGTGTCTTGTGCTGAAGAGTACTGTATTGAAATAATTTAATGTTTATGGTTTGTCACTTAGTTTTTAACTGATGATACACAACATGAATAAGAAGTGATTGGAGCAGGCCAGGCACTGGATCGAAGAAGGGGAGATATCCATGATGTTATTTTTTCAGATGAGATAAATGGTATATTTGCAACTGTTTCTGTCAATAGCTTTTAGGTGGAAGGGCTGGGACTCTCTGAAACATAAGCCAAAACATCCTGTGAAGGTTCATGTCCAGAGTGGAGTTTCAAATAGGGTGCAGCTTGATCTGTATTTTCAAGGGTAATTTTCCATTTGCCCATAGCACACTGAAAATACTGCAATATTATTAGTATATTATTATTTTTCTCTGTGTACTAAACATGTCTATTCTACCACCCCTGTGAACTTAGGACAATCTCTTCTTTAGAGAGAATATCATAAGGTCACTGCAGAGTTTGTCAGGAATAAGTTCCCCAGTGGTCACCACTTTTCAGGACAATGACCCAAAACACATGGTCCCTGGAGCAGACATCACTGAACATGGCATTACCTGGATCAGAACACTACCTGATTAAGCCGCAGCATTGCACCTTCTTATTAATAACCGTGCTGCTCAGTAAATGTGTATAATTAATTGTCTTTTTTACTGAATGTCCCCAGACCTGAACCCTACAGAGATGGTTTGGCATGCCATGAAACCACACATCTGATGAAAGACAAAGCCATGGACAAAACAGAAACTCATCCAAGAACACAACAGTTCTGGAAAACATCAAAACCATGTCACTACAGGCAAGATATTTTGCATTTAGAGAAGGTGTTGCCAGTGTGGTTGCTAAGGCAGGGCATGCAGCAGAAATGTGCTTCTAATGTTTGTTTTTTGTAATAAAAATTATATTCCTAAATAAAGACTAAAATACACACTAATTGAAATGAACATGTAATGAGTATTATAAGGAGTGTTGATACTGTATGCTGTAGCCCCGCACAAGTGTTATTTGTATGATTTGCACCTATTTGTGCCAATTGGAAAATATATTCAATGTGTATAATTCAGTACTATGAGATTTTATGCTGTACTGTGTGCTCTGTAATTGTACTCTGTTTCAATAAAGTTACCACAACCTCCCAACACTCCCCCATACACACACCCATAGAAACTCACACAGGTGCTGAAGGTCACCAGGTGCTGTACTGTGAAAAGTAGTTGGAGATTTCCATGCAGAAGTAAGCATAAGCAGAGCACTAATGAATAAACACATAGGCCCAGATATTCAAAAGGGTTGAGCATGGCACAACGATCATTGCGCCATGTGCAACCCCTTTAATCGCTCGGCCGCGATATTCAAAAGGGAAATGTTACTCCACAAATCACGATGCACCGGAGTGCATCGAAATGGCGCAGGCGCAGGTGGGGGCGTGTCTGCATACCCTGCACAGCCGATATTCAGCACGGATGTGCAGAGCCATCGCATGTGCAACCACTACCTGCGCCAGCACAAAGTTAACCAAAAAAAGGAACAACTGATGGCCATCCACAGGTGAGCTGTCAATTGCAGGTGCAACACAGCAGCTGCCACCTGTGGGTGGCCACCCGAGCTCCCGCTGCACCTGACGGCACCCCTCCCATGCCCGATCGTGGGCATTTGTTAAAAAAATAACTGTGCTGTCCAATATCCCTGGTGGTCCAGTGGACCGCTGTCTGCCCGATCGCGGGCATCTGTATAGCAAAAAAGAATTCCGTCCAATATCCCTGGTGGACCGCTATCTGCCCGATCGTGAGCATTTGTAATTAAAATAGAAATATTTCCTATATCCCTGGTGGTCTAGGATACCCTCCCCACCCGCCCACTGAGCCCCACTTCCCTGCTTCTGCCAGCGGGTGGCAGCACCCCACTCTGCCTGCCGCCTGCCGACTGACTATCAAGCCGGTAGGCTGTACGCCCATTGGTTCATTAGCAGAGCCAATGGGCATGCAGCCCATACCATACTACACATTCCAGATATGTGAATGATTCATTCCCACCAAAATACCTGACTTTCAGGAAATTTATCTGCCATGACACCACCATCCTTTTCTCTGAAATCAGGGCTGTCGATTGGCAAGCCTTTGAACTCCTCACAGATGCCTACTCTGCAATGGATTTTTCACAGATGCCTGCCTTCACATACAGGATAGACACTTTCCCACAAACCACCTGTCGAGTGAGAGGTGGTAATACTCATTGGCTCTCAAAAGATCTCCTCTCCTTAATGAAAGAGAGGGACAAAACCTGACTACTTTCAAGTCACTCCATCCCCTGTCTTCTGGGAGGGCTATAGAAAACTGCTCAATAAGTGCAAACATATGACCAAATCTCTCAAAGCAAATTATCTTCAGAACCTTCAGAGAGAAAACCTGAAGAACCCTTGTCGTTTCTGGCCCACCATCAGCTCTATGTTAAATCCAAAGTCTCACCACCTCAAAATTCACCTCAACTCCCCATGGGCATTATCACTGACCCCACTAAAGTCACCCACGCCCTCAACTCAAAATTACAGACCTCTCAGCTCACCTAAGCAAGCTGAAATCCTCCAATCCACCACGACAAGGCAACAAGACCAACCACTACCCCTTTGAGGGTGTTTCAAACCTCCTTTCAATTTCAGAACTATCTCCCGGAACAAGACCCTTAAACTCCTAATGAGCCTCCCAAATAGGGGTAGTCCATGTAGCAATGGACTCCACCCCACCTTTTTCAAACTTGTTGCCCCTTGCATTGCTAGACCCCTTACCACCATATTTAATCTCACCTTAGCCTCTTCCACAATGCTCACCATTTGGAAAGTTACCAAAGTCATCCCCGTCTTTAAGTCTGGTGTCCCCTGTCATCTCAATATTACCTCACTTAAGCAAACTCCTAGAGAAGGTTGTGCACCATCAGCTCTCTGATCACATAAGCAAATTTGACCTGCTCTATCTGCAGCAACATTAGTTCAGGAAGCAGCATAGCACTACATCTACATGGGTCATCTTTATTAACCATGTCTACAGAAACATGGACATCAGCAACATAACCGGTGCCATATTTGTTGACCTTACCAAGGCCTTTGATCTAGTTGACCACAGCTTACTACACACCAAGCTATTGCATCTGAGCTGCTCTGAAGGTACATCAGCGTGGTTCCAAAGCTACCTCACATAGTGATCCCAAACTGTCAGCATTGGATCTGCCACCTCAGTGACCATGGCAGTGTCCACAGAGATCCTCCAGGGCTCCATACTGGGTCCCTTATTGTTTTCCCTCTTCATTAACTCCCTTCCCAAGGATAGCCTCTCCAGTGAGGCCTTATTTTATGCTGACAACCTAGTTCTATTCCACAGTGACCATACCCCAGCTAGACTTTCCTCCATCCTCACCCAGAACCACACGGGGCTGCACACAATTGGTTCCTAACCAATAGGCTCTAGTAAATATGAGCAAAACCAAAACTATGCTCCAGGGATCCAAACCCAATCTGTTAAAACTATCCAGAGTGAACTCCACCCTAACTGTCCTCTCACCTGATTACCCACCTTGCAAGACACACCATACTCAAATACCTGGGTGTCACCCTTGACCCCTCCTTAACTTTTGATACGCACATTAACTTAACTGACTGGTGCATTAACCAGAAACTGGGGGCTGGTTTCCATCTTAAGCACTGCCTGACTCCCAAAACATGACTTGGCACTGTTCAAGGCAACTTGCTCCCGCTACTCAGCTACTGTGCCCCCATATACTCCCATATCTCCTCACTTCTTCTCACTAGGCTCAACACTGCCCATAATAACATCTGCAGGGTTGCATTTATGACTCCTTACTCCACGCAGCACTGTGCCCTGTACCAATATGTGGGTTGGCTTCCCCTGCAAGCTAGGCATAATTACATTCTAAGGTGCATCACTGACAAATGCTCTCAGAAGCAGTAATCTATCCCCCTACTCCTCCCTGGTCAAACCTAAGACTGCTACGCACTGCCTCCAACAATCCGCCATACTGCCACTGGAAGTCCTCGGACCTCCTCTTGCCTGGGTAGCAATGCACTGTCCCTTAGTGCTGTCAAGCTGTGGCTCAATCTGCCAGCCTCCCTCCGCCTCCCTTGACTCCCACTCCTCCTTTAAGACTCACTTCAAAGCTTGGTTACTAGATGAGGCCAGATGCAACTGCTCAGTGAAATGACCTTTGGGTGATCATCCTTTCCCCCACTTCTTATCCTTTAATTGCCTGCCAGTACCATTGTTTTATTTTATCTCACTTACACCTTTGTATGGATTGTATCTATTGTGGCATTGTAACCAGTGTATGCCTGTACCTATTGCATCCTGTTTAGACCACTTGTATTTCTTGTAATTATCAATGTCAACTATACTCATCGTATCCTATGTAACCTTTCTGTTTATGTATCCTTGTGCTGTATGTACCACTTACTGTGCCATCTTTATGGCCTGGGTTGTACCTGAAAATGGTCCCTGGGATCAGTGCACCTATCCAGTAAACAAATAAATATATAAAATAAAATAAATAAAACCTCTGACATTCTTAATGCCATGGACTTAGGTATAGCTACCAGAATGATCTTTGTCAACTTGATGAAGATGTTTGACTTGGTCAGTCATGACCTTCTACTATCTAAAGTAAGGGGCATTGGCCTGGATGACCTCTCCAGCCTCTGGTTCAAAAATTACTAATCTGGATTGAAACAGAGTGTAGAGTGGCAGGGCTGTAACTCTGCTCTTAGGTTGATAATGGATGGGTAGCCCAAGGCTCTGTCCTTGTCCCCCCATCTCTTTTCTCTATTTATAAATGACATGCCCCTTAAGTGTAATGGGGCACAGCACAACTGTGTGTGGATGAAGCTATTCTTTATAGAGCCTCAGCAGATATAAACTGGATCAACAACCACCTGGGAAATGACTTCCAACTTCTTGAAAATTGGTTCCTAAAAAGCACCAAAAAAAACCAAATAAACAAACAAAGCATGCTATTTGGTCACAAGAAACTTGGCCTAGAGAGACAACACCTCTTAATCTATCCATTGTCAATGGCATCAGTCTCAAAGTGGTGCAATCATTTAAATACCCAGTGGTGGTTCTGGACCAAAATATGTCCCTCGAACCTCATTCAGATGCCTTGGTCAAAACCCTAAATCACAAGCTTGGCTGCCTTTACAGGCTTGCTCCTCATCTCTCTATCGTTGTTCACCTAGCAATGGCTAGCAGCACTCTCATGTCTATCCTCTGCTATGGTACCCTGTTTTATAGTCTGCCTGTGAGTTAGTATTGTCTAGACTAAAGAATCTCTATAACAGAATTCATGTTGCAGTTGAAAGCAACTCCAGAGACCACCACTGTGGAGTGCTTGCATCACTGGGCTGGTCTTCTTTTGAAGCAAGATTGCTTTATCCCCTGTACTGTTTAACTTTTAAACTACTGAAACCCATTACTCCTCCAAGTCTCTCTGGAATATTACAGCATAAAGAGCATTCAAGGCCTCTGAGCATAGTAGCCGGGTTTGTAAACTTTTGGTGGGGTCCGGGGTCAGAGCCCTGCCCCTAATCCAGAGGTCAGGGGTCAATGCCCTGTACCCCTCCCAGCAGGGGTCCAGGGGTGTTCAAATCAAAATTTGTATTACTTGCCTAGCCATGACTGTAGCTGAATTTTCACTTGCCCCATTATTAATTACAATGAAATTAACTCTGTTTTTGTACTTGCCCTTCAATAAAAATTTACTTGGGGGGCAATGGGATTTGTACACCCCTGTGGGGGTCTATGGGAGCAAAGCCTTCTCTAGATGGGGATCAGGGAGTTAAGCCAGACCACCATTGGACCTCTGCTATTAGCGTAGCGCTCATGTTACACTTTTTGCCCACTTATGACACACTCTATGCCACGTCGTTTTGTTGGCTATTTTTTTTTTATGTTTAATTGAGTTGGGGGGTTAACTCCCACACACACACACACACACACACACACACCTCCGTGTTAAAAAAAAAACAATGGGAGGTGCTGGGGCACAGCCTCCCAACTCAAACTGGCAAAGTCTAAATCAATAGCAAGCAATGTAACAAAAGTAGCCTTGTGCAGCTATAGTACAATGCAACAAGCATGCAACAAAATTAAGCTGCATTATAAAACGGGTCTTGAAAATCCTGTAACCTCATTAGTCAAAACACGCACACGACCATGTGTAAATCCTGCAAAAGAGAATTGGTAAAGATTTTGCTGCTCAAATGTTTATTTTCTTTGAAACTATTTCATTTTTGTTTTTATTTTTAATAACAGATCTATTTATATCGCAACACGCACTTCAGGAATGTAGAGTGGGATGTACACACTGCTTGTGTGGTTGAAGTAACTCGGCTGCGCCTCATGACACACCACACAAGGTATGTGTAAATCCCACAACACATGCCCTGTCATGCATTATTACTTAATTCTCTGTAGCTTTGTGCTACGCCAATAGCAGCTGATATTCTACATAGCGAAAGGTCAGCAAAAGACTGCCAGGAAAAAAAGCAAACGGATCTCTTGATCTTGCCATTTTTCGACCAGGTCAGGGATGTTTGCTTATCTTTTTTTTTATACTTGAAAGCAACTGAGCAATTTACTCATTTTTACCTGCAACAAGTACAGAGACAGAACAGAACTACAGTACTGACAAAACTCCTAAATGAGGCTAGCACCAATCCAGAAATCCTCACTAGTGGGTATCTGACCTCTCTGCATATATTTTTGAGAATGACTTAGTTTTCTTAACTAAGGTTTACCACATGATCATCTCATCTAGACATAACTAAGTTCACAGCCTTTCCACTTCAAGAACAGAGATGAGAGCTAAACCCATGGCCTCCGGCAAGATGCAGGGTCAGTAGTACTTCTAATGTGCTACTAATACCTTTCACCACATTTCTGAGGACTTACTTAGACATTAATAGTGAAGAGTTTTGAGTGTCCCCAGAAAGTTCTTGTTTTTGTGCCTTCTTCTGCAGGAACAGGATTACACATTTATACCTGTTACCCATGATCATCCGATTCCCCAGCCAGCTGCAGGCTGCTCTGCTTGTCAATCAGAGTCAGACTGGTAGCTGGCTCACCAGGGTACCTGGGCATTTCCAGGTGGGCCACCTATGTTGGGTACCTGGCAATCTTCTAACTCTGCAAATCTTTGGTTTTATTATGCGTTTTTTTTAAATGAAAGTGCCCTGTATGTAAATTTAAGATGCATACACAGAGCTAGGGTATCATATTGATGTGGAATGCTGATGAGTTTTTTCACCCTGGGCCATACCCTATCATTTTCTAGCAATCCAAGTTGGTGGCCGGGCCCTTGTGTCAGCTTTCCAGGACCCCCGCCACCATACCCGTACCGCAAGTCAACTCTGCTAATGCTCATCACAGGGGTTAAGTTGGGCAGGATCCCACTTGAACTCAGTTCCCAGCTTCCATCATCACCACTTAAAAATGTTATGACAGTTCCACCACCTCAGAGTCAGCAGACATTCTCCCTCCATTAGTTCCTGACAGTGCCAGTGTCACAGTTCCATTCCCTTCCATTCTCCTCGTTTTCCCCTTTGCAATGCATCCCATCCCCACTGCACCTTACCTGGCTAGTGCTGGTGTGTACTACCTACTGAGCCACTGACATATTGACATTTTGAAACTGTTTCTTTTTCCTGTCAAGAATCAAATATTTTAGTTTTTACTGAAGTTCAGGCTGTGAACAGCTTTTCATGTGCTTGGCTATTAATACTGTAATAACTAAGAATGAACTTGCTCCTGTACCACATAAGAGCAGCATCATACCCTATATATATAAACCTCATAGTGAAACCATATTACAAAATACAAGATGTTGGGAAACAAGACTTTTTTTTCTTAGCGGACATTCATTTGCCACAAACTATAGGCTTAGCTATATTGTGTGCCTTTTCTCAAATTCTAGAGGAAATGCTGGGATTTATGAAAAGCTCTGGAAATTTGGAAACATATTTTGTAATTGATAACTGGTTTCAGACCAAAACACAGAATAGTAACAGCTTTGTTATCATCCTATTCTGATGATGTAAAGAGCTGTGAAAATAACAGTGAGACAGCTTGTGCAAGTTTAGATCTCACTAAAACATCTTCTTGGTAAACTGCCTTGCTGGCCACAAGATAATACAACAGTCTGCCACTGACAACACTAACTCGACACACAGAATGTCTGCCCTCTCCTATACCAGTAAAGTCTCAACATGATTAGGTGAACCATCCAGAGTAAACAAACCATCCAGAATAAGTCCTGGTCAGGCCAAAACAGGGAACCTTGTCGGGGAAGGGAGTAAGATGGGGTGGACTGAGCACCAGAGGTGTGGAGTATGAGGCAGTTAAAAATTGAAAGCAGAAGCCTCACTGACAGCAGAGCAGAAAGTAAGTCCAGCATAGGAGGCCAAAAAGTAAAATTTAAAACAAATTAGCCCTTTCTCTCGCATCATAGCGTACTGCAGTGCTGTTTACAATAAATGGTGTGAGCAGGGCACCATGGGCTCATGACATGAGTGGGGCTGTGAACTCTGGAAACCCACCCTCTGCCCCTGGCAGGACTTGTTATACTGTGATCCTTCTACTGTCAGTTAGCATTTTGAAGTAATACAATGACTGCTGATGTGGTGAAACATTGGATTAATTGATGGATTAATTGAAAGTTGAAACCAAATTGCTTTGCCAGAAATACACCATTGGCAGTGACACTTCCATTTCATTTAAGTGAGGTTTCCTGTACAGAGAGACTTCAGACTTGTGCAACTGAACTTCTAATGTATAATATAATGATTTGGGATCTAAAACGCATACCAGGGTAAGACATATCAGAAACGCACCTCCCCCAACAAGCATGAAAACCTAAATCAGAAAGCCCCGCCTGCCACAATAACTTTCAAAAAGTTACAGTAACAAAACCTTGGTCTCGTTTTATGCCAACTACAAAATCACACAACTGAGAACCAGCCACAAAGAACAGCCAGTTTCCGACCCATTATAGATCATCAACGCGATATTTCACACACCACCAATTAGATACAGATTCCATAAAATCATTGAACATCTTTTTTTTTTTTATTTTCAAGACCACTCTGGCCTGTTATCAAAGTTTGAACCCAGAGGCATCACTCAGTGCCACAGCATGGGAGGTGGAGAGCGGGAGTTCTGGTGCCACAGTCTTGCAGCCACTTCTGCTGATCTTGGTGAGAACCATGAGCCAAGCTCAGACCAAGAGCTGGTGCTGCACCTGCTGCCACAGTCTAGTGGGCCTCTCTCTAGCTGGCTTGCTCCCTTGACAGCCGACACTCATGGCATGACTATTCTTTCCCCCCTTCCCGACTCTCCCATCTCCCATAGACTGACTGGGTCTGGGCCACCCACTAAAAAATAAAGGTGCAAGTTTACCAACCATGCTGCACATGCACACAGTATGGCTCACTGTGCTGACATGAACTCTCGGGTGAGATCTCCGACCGACCGACCAACCACTGATGCTCTTGTCTCACTCATTACTCTGGCTCCAATTCTCGCTGCTACAAAATTGGATTGCCTGTACAATTTGCACGCAGATGCACACGGCACTGACGTCTCAGCCGCCTCCTCCACCAAAAAGAGGTAGAGGGGGAGGAGGAAGGATACATGCTTTACAGTGCTTCAAGCACACTGCTGAGTCCCTTTCCTGGTTGGGGGGGGGCACGTGCAGTAGGTCACAGAACAAACATATCTGCTGCCATTTATTTGAAAAATGTGGATGGTAAAAGTGATATTATTGGAGGGGCTGAGCCCGATCTTGAGAATATTGATGGGGCCTGAGTCCCATGGGCCCATTTAACCCGGCGCCTATGCCTCTGAGATCTGCTGCCAGCCCATTGCTGGATATCCCAATGGTCTGATATGCTGCTGGAAGGAGATCCTTCTCCTTCATAGTTCCCACTCTGTGAAACTGTCAACCTCAAGAGATTCTTACCTGCCCCACCCATATACAGTTCAAAAAGAGTCTCAAAGCCTTCTCCTGGGTATTAGAAACATAGAAGAAGAAGAAGAATCAGCATTTATATAGCGCTT
Source organism: Neoceratodus forsteri (assembly GCA_016271365.2). Taxonomy (NCBI): domain Eukaryota; kingdom Metazoa; phylum Chordata; order Ceratodontiformes; family Ceratodontidae; genus Neoceratodus; species Neoceratodus forsteri. The sequence goes on from CM057455.1 coordinate 1,705,636,310, forward strand.
TTCATACATCCAAAGCGCTTTACAAGCAATGCTAGACTGGTAGTGAAGTGACTGAATGTGTGGTGGCAGCCATACCGCACATCATCACCCACACACAGCATGGATAATTGCAAGAACCGGTTTTATGGGAAGGGGAATGTTGGCAAGGACACCGAATGTTCCTTACTCTTGTGAAGAGTGCCTTGGGTTCTTTACTTCCACCTGGACACCACCAGGATGGGCAGAAGGGACCTCGGTTTAACATCTCATCTGAAGGACGACACCCCAGCAGTACAGTACCCCCAATACTGCATTCGGATGCCAGCGATTTTTAGGTGCAAGTCCAACTCCGTGTGGGATGAGAACCCACAACCTTCTGGTCCAGAGGTGGATGTGCTACCAACTGAGCCACACTGACATCTTGACATAGAAACTGATGGCAGATAATGACCACCAGGCCCACCCAGTCTGCCCATTTTCTGTACTCTGCTGCAAAAACCATAGACCTTACTTGATCTCTGGCTTTGTTCTCTTCCTATCACTAGAGTTCCCTTGTCCCTAGCACATGCATTTTTTAATTCCCCTACCAAGTTTGCCCCAACTACCTCCACTGGGAGGCTGTTCCATGTATCCACCACACTTCTGTGAAGAAATACTTTCTCACATTACCCCTTAGTCTACCCTTTCTAGCCTTATGTCATGATCCCTTGTTCTAGAATGTCTCTTTTTCTGATAAATGCTGTCCTCCTGTATCTTATTTATGCTCTAGAGATATTTGAAGGTCTCTATCATATACCCCTCTCTCTCTCTCTCCTCTCCTCTCCTCCTCTCCTCCAGGGTATACATATTGAGGTCCTCCAGTCTATTTTCATATGACTTTTGGTGCAGTCTGCACCATTTTAACAAGTATAGAAACAAAAGCAAGTGCTGCGCTCAAATGGAAATGGATTGGGTGGTGGAGAGGGGTAGCAGCCCTAAAGTTTAACAACACACACAAATGCCCCTGCACTCCCATAGAGCTGAAATGCAATGGCTTTATCCCACAAGGTAGGTCAGACAAGTAGTAACTTTAAATTGTTTATTACCACTTTGAAACAAAAAAATAGTTGCCACTGCAGCAAGAAATTCTGGCAGTATGCCACACATTTCGCACTCTTGCACTTCGCTCCTTCAAGCTACGATAGATAGATAGATAGATAGATAGATAGATAGATAGATAGATAGATAGACAGATAGATTTTTATTTATATAGCTGCCTTTCCCAGGGGCTTAGGACACTGAACAATAATACAATAAAATATAAAAACACACTCACCAGCAATCACAATACAGATACCAGTTCTAAACATTTCAAAAAAATTAGAACAATTCATAAAACATATTTATCAATCGGAGTTCAAGAATTCATAACGCGGTAAAATACTTCAGATAACTAAAGCTCAAAGGCCTTACTAAACAAATAAGTCTTTCTTCAGGCCCCTTTTGAAGGTTTCCACTGAGGATGCCTCCCTAAGATGACTAGGTAACAAATTCCACAGGGCTGGTGCGGTCACTGAAAAGATAAAATTAGATTATCCAATGGCAGAACATTTTTTTTGAGAAGCACAAAGTGACCTAAAATAATTAAATTAATGGGGATCAAATAAGTTTTGTGAGCAAACGAGGGGGAAATCATCCAAATAGATTGTTGCAATGAGGCAGTTTCTTGATATTTAATTTAAACTCTCTATTACCTGTAGGACAACACTCACATTGGGATCTGAAACTGTATTTGTACTAAAACTATTTACTGGTGTTTTATTTAAAATGAATTAGTACCAATCATTTCTTGCCCTTGTGTTTTCCCTTTCCCTTGGGGATATTGCCCTTGACGGGCACAACCCCTCCCCCATTACTGCCCTCTAAATATCAGTCTTTTGTCTCTTCTCTAGTCAATTAGTATGCAGAATATGCATTTCAATAAAAGATTACATACGTAAGAACTTAGCTGGCCTAAGAAAACCGTATTAAATTATGATATTTGGAATCACTAAAATGAAAAATGAATTGGTAAATTTACACCTCTAAGACTTGACTACTGGATTAGACAAAGTATTCAATATTGAAAAGGCTATTATGTAAGCAAGAAAGTAATTCAGTTTTACTAATGACTACATATTTTTCTTTTCTTCATTTCAGTACTGAATATAGGATCTGGAGAGCACAGGCTGTGACCTGGACAACAGCTGAAACACTAAGAAATGCCATGCCTTAAGATATCTGTGTTGAAGCTCCCGATCTTTCCGACTGCCTGTTTTAGTTATTTGTACCTGAAGAATCTGTATTACGAGCCATACTATATGTATTTTGAGCTCCTGACATTTCTGTCTGTTTAGTCATTTGCTTCTGTCAAAGTAGATGCATATAAAATGTACCTGCAAAGTACTGGATTAAATAATCATGTAGCCATTTTCTATCCAGAGTTTGTATTGTGATTCAAAGTATAATAAAATTGTATAAGCAAAGCACTAGATTAAGTAATCACATATAAATTGTGGATCATACCATCTAGGTTTAAAAGTGTTTGAAACACATTCCAACAGAAACTTATATATCAATTTGTATATCAAGTGATAACATATATTTTATTTTGTTTTATTTGATGTTGCAAATTCATGTTGGATAAGTGAAATAATTTTATTTACTCTGTTTTTCCTATGTGTTTGGAGGTTTATATAAATTGAAAGAATAAGTTAAAATGTCTGTATATTTCATGATTGAATATACATAATTGATGATGTAAGGAGTCTAGAGATATAAAAGACCAGAATGAACTCCTAATAATCACTCCCTGAAGAAGCTTGAAGGAGTGAAGTGCAGAAGTGAGGAGCGTGTGACATACTGCTGGAATTTCTTGCAGTAGTGGCGTCTATTTTTGTTTCAAAGTGGTAATAAAACATTTAAAGTTACAACTTGTCTGACTTGTCTTTTAGTATAACCATTGCATTTGAGCTCTGTGAGAGTGCAGGAGCATTTGGTTGTCCTGCACCATTTTTGCTGCCCTTCCTGAACTTTTCACTCTAGTCCATGTCCTTATGGAGATGTGGCCTCCAGAATTGGACACAGCACTCTAGAAGAGGTTTCACTAATGATTTGTACAGAGGCATCACCACCTCCTTTCTTTCTTTCTTTCTTTCTTTCTTTCTTTCTTTCTTTCTTTTTCTTTCTTTCTTTCTTTCTTTTTTATTTCTATTTGTTAACCAGGTAAGAGCACTGGGCAAAGCCCTTTTTCAGGCCCGACCTGACATTTCAGGACCAACCCGACATGTCTCTTCTACTGGTGATACCTCTCCCTATGCACCACAGTACCCCACTGGCCCTCCCAATATCCTTGGAACATTGTTTCACCACCTTTAGGTCATCTGATATGATTACCCCAGATCCCTTTCCTGTTTGGTGGCTGTCAGTATCTCCCCCCTCATTATGTAACCCTCCCCTGGGTTCCTGTGCCCCAGATGCATGATTTTGCATGATTTTGCACTTCTTTGCATTGAATCTTAGCTGCCACACTCTTGACCATTTCTCTAGTTTACCTAGGTCCCTCCTCATTTTTTCCTCCCTTCCTGGAGTCTCTAACCTGTTGCAGATCTTCGTGTCATCTGCAAAGAGGCAAACCATTCCTTCCAGACCCTTGGCAATGTCACTGATGAAGACATTAAATAGGACTGACTCCAGAACTGATCTCTGTGGCACCCCAATGGTCACCCTCCTTTCCTCAGATTGAGCTCCATTTACCACCACCCTCTGTGTTCCATCCCTCAACCAATTTCTAACCTAGTTTACCACCTTGGGACCATTCCAGGTTGCCTAGCTTGTTTACAAGCCTCTTATGTGGATCGGTGTTGAAGGTCTTGCTGAAATCCAGGTATGCCACATCCACTGCTCCCCCAGCCCACTTCCCTAGTCACCTAGTCTTTCTCCTTTCACTAACATACCTATAAAAAGTCTTATCCCATTTTTTTACTGCCTGGGCTATTTTTTCCTCTGTTTGTACCTTTGCACCCCTGACTACCTTCCCTGCCTCCCTTAGGCTATCCAGATACACTACCCTGTCCTCCTCCTTCTGTGTTTCCTTGTTCTTCCAGAAAGCTAATTTTGTCACTCTTGCCTTCCCAGCCACTTCCTTTGAGAACCACAATGGTTATCTATTTCTCTTGCCTTTGTTTAGTTGCTAATGCAAAGGTTTGTTGCCTCCACTATAGCGCCTTTTAGATGGGCCCATGGTTCCTCAACTCCACCGATCTTCCCTTCCTGCTAGGGCTTTCCTGAGACATACCTCCAACTTTGCAAAGTTTGCCCTCCTGAAGTCCAGGACCTTTGTTTTCATGTGGCTTGACTCTGTAACTGTACTCATATTGAACCACACCATGTGATGATCACTTGACCCCAGGTGTCCACCCACCATGACATCTGCAATTATGTCCCTGTTGATGAATACCAGGTCCAAAATCACCCCTCATGGGTGGGATCTAACACTAGCTACCTGAGGCATGCCCTTACAGGGAACCCAGTATGTCCCTGCTCCTGGATGAGGCTGCCGCTGGGATGATCCAATCAACATCTAGCAGATTAAAGTCACCTACCAGCAGCACTTTCCCTTTAGTCGCCATCTTATGGATGGCTTCCACTAGAACCTTGTCCAACTCTTCTCCTAGTGCTGGAGGTCTGTAGATCACACCTGTGTGAACAGTGGTGCCATTGCCCATCTCTAGGATGGTTCACAGGGCCTTCACCTCCTTGCAATCACTGTACCTCAGTTGTTTTTATACCCTTCCTAATGTAAAGAGTTACCCCTCCTCCCTTTTTACCCTCCCTGTCTTTCTTGAATAGAGCATAACCTGGTATAGCTACATCCCAGTCATGGTTCCCGTTATACCATGTCTCGCAATGCAACAATGTTTAGGTCATCCTCTGCCATCAAGGCCACCAGGTATGGGATTTTGTTTCCCAGGCTGCAAGCATTCACAGACATGGCCTTCCATATTTTGTTACTTTCCTTCTGTCATTCCCCTTATACTCTCTTTCCTTCCTCATCACCCCACTGCCTTTAATCCCCTTTCTCCTTTCTCTGCCATTCTACCTTTTCCTAGTTTAGTTACCATTGGTATTAACCTGTGAGGGTGGGCAGTTTGATTCTCCCTGCTTCCTTCTGCCACCCCCCATGGCTAGTTTAAATGCTTGCCAATTAAACATTTAAACCACTCACTAAGGACTACAGTCTCCTCCTTGGATGGATGCAGGCCGTCACCCTTGTACAGGCCCGCATCCCTCCAGGTGGGTCCCCAGAACCCAGTGAAGCCAAAATCCTTCTCTCTGCACCAATTAGCACCCTGCAACTGCAATTGCTGACCAATTGCTCAGCTGGTGTACGTTATGTTAATTATTACTTGCTGCTGTATTTGTCTGCCTCTCTGTACATATTGTGCTATTTACTCAAGCTTCACTCCATGTCCTCTCGGTCCTTGGTGTACTCTGTATGTATTATACATGCTGCTTTATCTGTCTTCTTCTCTGTCAATAGTGTGCAACTCAATTACTTAATGTACAGTATGTGACTAATGGCATTGTACCCTGTATGTATATCTATTGATATGTTTTCTGTATATGGTGAATATTTTACTCTCCTACTGTATGTAACTAATTTTAGGTCACTCCTAAATGAGGGACTTTTTTGTCTCAGTGGGCTAACTCAGTCACCAAAATTCAAATACATATTTGATACATACATACATACGTGCATGCATACATAAATAAATGAAAAATGGGGGTGTGAACTATTAGGGAGGTGTGCAGGTACTGCATCCCAGTTGTACCATATTTACACAAAGCCCACTTTAACATTTCTCTGGGTGGAGGCACCATGCTTTTTCACACGTAACCTTGGATATGAAGCTCCAACGAAAAAGGAAATAAAATGTCCCAGGCCCTTTAACCATCTGGAGCCTACAAAGCAGGGGTAGCTACCAGAAATATCTACAGCAATCTGGTGAAAATGTAAGGTTGGAGCATCTCAGACCATTAAGGTGTCCCTAACAAGGGGACTGTGAGGTGCCCCATATATTATTATTTATCTCAGAAAGAAAGCAGAGCCAGGTCCCATTTTTAATTAACTCTCAAGAAAGATTAATATCAAAGTTTACATGGTCACTGTAGTGTTGCTTAAATACCTCAACAGTGCATCTCCCACCCCCATACTGCACTACAGTGTCGGTTATGGATATTACCCCACATACCTGATGTGGGGTTAGAACCATGACCTTTGGATCTTCTGCATAAAGATGCAAGCTAGCTACTTACTGAGCCAGGATACTGCAGTTAACAGTCCCAGTTTCTTTTGGGGGACAAACTACTGTACAGTCAGGTCATATTCAATAAAGTAAATTTGGTTTTCTTGTACAGTGCAGCCCACATAAGTGCACATCGAATAAGTCCACATCCGCTTAAATGCATGTTTTCCATATCCGATTTTTTTCCAATTCATCCAATGTTAAATTTCCTCTTACGGTCACTACATGTAAGTGCATATTTCGGTTAAATGCACATTTTTTGTTTTTACTTTTCCTATTGATTTTCAGTCCAACCCAGCTTTTAAGAGCTCATTTTGTACAGTACTTTTACAACCTTATACAGTCCACCTTAACATCTTAATTGGCCACAGTACTGTACTATGTAATGAAACTGGTTCACATCATCACCGACATCAAAGAGAACCGTGGACTCAGAAGCGGAGACCAGCCATACGCCACCGATTCCTGATCTGACGGCTGGCTTATCCATACAGAAGTTTATTAACTTCACAGAGATGGATGCTACTTTGCCACAGGAACTATGGGGGATATCCATGGGGAATCAGAGGAGAATGAACAGAAGGACGAGGATGAAAGGAGCCAGGAGGAGGCACCAGTACAGTAACTGCAGCTGTGGTGTTGTCTATTATGGCCACAGTAAATCTTTTTTTTGTCAAAAGAAAAGACTGACTTTAGCCTTCTGTTTAATTTGAATCCTATACTGAAACACACAAAGCAGAAGATTACTGATTTTTTCAAGTAGTACTGTGCTTTAGAACTGTGCAGTAATGTCATTTTAAGTTGAGCATCCGTATTTAATAAAATGCATTACAGAAACAATGAAATGTGCCTGGAAGTGATTTTCTGGTTAAATGCACAGCCCGCTTAAGTGCACAAAAAAATGTTATCCCATGGGTGTGCTCTTAAGTGGGCTCCACTGTACTGTGTATGAGAAAAGGCAAATAATGCAGAGTAGCAGCATCTAGAGGTAAGCATTACAAATGACTGCCCAACAGTGCTGAAACTGTGACAGCATAGAGACTTCTGTTGGAGAATCTTGTAATTGCAGTGCATGAAAGTCCAAGAAGCCCTGTAACCTTTAGCTAGATGCAATGCCTCTTTTGCTAAATAATTAGAGTTGTTGCCTTTTGGACTCAGAGACCCAGGTCTGAATTCCTAGCAAGACCTGGAGGTGCATCTGTCCAAATAGAGAGGAAACAGGCTTAACAGGTTACTATACTTTATCAGCTCAACCAATAAGCATTTATGTATTGTTGTTATGTTTCTCCATTATATTCCCTTAGGCTTCCCATGCTGCCCCACTCTGTTGACTCTGGCTTTTACCAGTATCAGGCCTTGTCTGTAGTGGCCTTGGTGATGTCCATCTACTGCAAGACCCTGCTAAATCCCACTCATGGTGTAGCTTTTGAGGGTTATGGAAAGGACACTATATTTAAGATACTCTTTGAGTGCTTTCACTTTGTCAGGCCTGGATATGTTTTAATGGGAGAATATTACATAAAAAGCACATCATAATGGAACACACTTGTGGCTGAGGTCAGACTGAGTTTTGTCAATTATAGTACAACTTCAAACATTACAAATATAGGTAAATGTTGTGCCAGAAATAACCTGGACTAACTTGGACATAGAAGAAGAGTGAGGGGACGTGCAGGGCTTGAGTAGGAACTGGTATACAAAGTGAGTTAAAATAAGACCTCATGATCTGGGCAGAGAAAAGAGATAAGGAGAATGAAATGTTTCCTTGGTTTCTAAGTTGTTTCTGATTTTGGCAAGTAGCAGATGGAAAAAGTTTTAGAATAACTCTGTATGTAATTCAACAGAGCTTAATTTAACAGAGCTGTCAAAACAGTTTAAACTGCAAATCTGGGATCTGACGAGATATGGTACTGTACTAGAGACCATTACAGGAAAATACATACTGAAGACATTTAGTTTACATTAATTAATGTATACCATAGTATATAGAATGGATATACCACTCTGAGGTGTCTTGATCGTGCTCCTGATATCGCTTGTACCCAGGGCCGCAAGGCTGAAGTGCGTCAACCGCCCAAGGCGATGCGTATATCAGAGCACGACCGCACACCTCAGAGTGGTATATCTATCTTATAAAATGTCAAAATTGTTTTGAGGGGGTAAAGTGCAGGTGTGTCGCGCTTGATATACGCATCGGTCATGTGATGGTGTTTGTCCAGTGCTGTTGCTCCTGCTGACCATGATTTTCTCAAGCATTTTATAAATATATATATATATATATTCATTCAAAAAACTCCATTAAAGTAGCAGTTAGAGTTGATTTACACCAACAAAAGTCTGAAATTCGATTTTAGGGTTACCAATACAACCCCACATGCCCACCCTCCACAGACCAACAGGTGCCAGGGTGTGCCTTAGATCATTGGCCCTAACTCTCACCCCATTCCATGTGTAGACAAGCTGAGATAGCACAGTATAGGAGAATGATTTGAGAGTTAGGCCTGATGACCCCAAGGCACACCCCCGCACCTCTTGGTATGTGGAGGGTAGGGGTGTATGTGTGTGGGTGGATAGGGTTGGTAACCCTAACATCGAATTTTCAGACTTTTGTTGATGTGGAATCAACCCCAACTGATGCATTAGTGGAGTTTTTTGCAATGAATTTCCCTTCTTTTTGAGAAAAAGAAATGTTACTCATATGGTATCCATAGGTGGGAGCGCGGGCCTCCGGGTCCTGCACTCCCACCCACACATAAGTGTAGAGGCATAGTGCAGGAGGGCCCTATGCTCTCAGTTTTTGAAAATGGGATGCATATTTGGGAGTGCGGGCCCTCTGAACCCTGTGCTTCCACCCACCTATAAGTATAGAGACATAGTGCAGGAGGGCCGTGTGATTTTAGTTTTGCATAATCATATCCATAGGTGTAGAGGCATAGCATAGGAGGACCCAGTGCTCCCACTTTAGCATAAATGGTATGCATAGGTGGGAGTGTGGGCCTCTGGGCACTGTGCCCACTTACCTATAAGTACAGACACATAGTACAGGCCTAGAGGCATTCCCAGTAACTCTTGTACTGCAGATGTGGCAATATCTCAATAACCATAGCAACTTTGGAAAAAATTCCTCCGCAGTTGTATTCACGACCTAGCCACCTCCATGAGTGCTTAGTGGTGTAGAGTACAAGTCACTTTAAACTGTTTCTCTAATGAGCTGTTTTAGCATTTCTGATTGAGTTGTGTAAGTGTGGCTGGATCCAGCACAAAGCCCTATGCATACTGGGTGGGATATTCAGAAATGCGCCAAAGGTAGGTGCAACAGCTACTTGGCGCAAGTACACTCACCAGTGTACACTGAGCATAATATTCAAGGTTGCACATGATGGCAAACACCAGCACAACACAGCTGAATATCACAGGATGCACCATAGCACAACCAGGGCTGCGCCAGGAGCAAACCAGCATGCGCCATAGCGCAACCAGGGCTGCACAAGGGCCAGAGATGCAAGGGCCAGGACACAGGACAACAGTCACAGGGAGCATATCACCAGAGCAGGATGGACCACCACCAGGGAGCAGAGGATGCCAGGTGGGAGGCACGGCAGGCACATGGCTGCAGGCCCCAGACCATTGCACCACAGTGGTGCATGGAGGCTCTGTGGCACCAATGTCCACTGGCAATCAACCACCGCAACACCTCAGGAAGGCATGGGACACAATTATCTGGACCCCTGCTGGCAACACACATGCCAACAGCACAAAACACACATGCCACACAACACGCACAGAGGCACACGTGCAGGCTCCAGGGCACACCCACCTGCCACTGGGCACAGACCACCCGCACAACTCCAGTCAACCCCAGATGTGCCCACTCAGCCACCATGCACCACTGCAGCAGTGGCTCCACACGCCGCCGTAGCAGACACAAACACACAGGTGGTTGTGGGTGGCATCATGTAAGGACAAATACTCAGCCGATGCATAGATGCATCATCCTCCCTAAAGAATTTGAGTGCTTGACCCTAAAGATCAAACTTTCTCCTTCCAGTGCACTCTGTGTAATAGGCTGCTACAGTCCCCTTCTGCCGGGCCTCTTCTGCTGTCTCATCTCAGTTCCATACTGGGGCTCAGTTCCTTGGAAACCATTATTCTTGGTGACCTGAACTACGATTGACTATCAAGTGCATCAGCTCCCTTGAAATCCTTTTGTGACACTCTAGGGCTGCTGCAACTCATTGGCGAGCCTACTCACCCAAATAAAAAGAACCTTAACAACAGTTCCTTCTTAGATGTAATTTTGGTTAGCAAGCCAAACCTGTTCTCTCATGTCGAAACATTTTTCTCAGACATTAGTGATCATTGTATAATCACCACCATTAGATCCATGCACAACCCACAGTCTGTGGCAAAGTTCTCTATCAAGAGGTGCAAATGCAACTTTGATTTGTTTGCTTACGTCCACAACTTGAAACACTCACTGTGATGGCAGGAATTCTTCCTAGCCAAAACCGTTAACAGGGCATATACTATTTTTTACGATATTTTAAGTGAGGCTTTAAATAAGCATGCACCCTTGGTTAAGGTGAGGGTCAGGAGCAGCACCTGGCATTGCTTCTCGCCTGAGCTCAAAGCTTCCTGTTAGAAAGGGATACTTTATGTAAAAAAGCCAGAAGAAGCAAGAACGACTCAGATTGGTGTCTTTGTAAGAGAGCATGTAACATGTGCACTAAGTTGGTCAGGAGCAGCCAAGGCCACTTACTATCGCTCGAGCTAGCCTTTGCCTCAAGAAACTTACAAAGCTCTGGAAAGCATTAAAAGACATGTCTGACATGCACCTGGTAATTCCATTCCAGCAAAAATTAAGTCCGTGGCAGCATTATCGCTAACTGATTGGAGATATTGGGATCCTCAATAACCATTTTGCAATGACAGGACTAACATTTGAAACTTCTCCTGCCATGACCTCCGGACAGCTCAGGGCCCACCAACCCACAAGTCCCTCTACCAAGGAGGCCTCTCCCTCCTGTCAGTCTCTCAAAAAGGTGGAAGACCTACTGCTGCAACTGACTCCAGGAAGGGAGCAGGCTCCATTCATAGAGCCATACCATCTGAAATGTGCCTACCATGTGCTTGCAGTGCCAATCACCCACCTATTCAACATGTCACTCTCCCAGGGTAGCCTCCCCCAATGGAAAATAGCACATGTCACCCTCTATTAAAAGCAGGTGACCCCTCGCGATCTAAATAATTACAGACTGATCTCCTCCTCCTCGCTCTGTCTAAATTACAAGAAAACATAGTGTGTGGCCAGCTAGGTATACTTAGAATCCAGAACCCTACCAAACCCGGTTCAGTCTGGATTCAGAGCCAAGCACAGCACCATGACAGCCCTAGCTAAGGTGACCAATGATTGGCTCCTAGACCTTGACAAGAAGAAGCATGTCTGTGCTGTTTTCTTGGATCTTAGTAAGGCATTTGACACAGTCAATCACAGCCTGCTTCTTTCCTCCTTAAGCACCTTAGGCCTGGACCATAAATCTATGTGCTGGTTTGCAGACTACCTCGGGGAACGGAAACAGCAGGTTAAAGCCGAAGGTGATCTTTCTCCATTGAAACCTATGCTGAGGGGTGTGCCCCAGGGCTCTATCCTTGGTTCCCTCCTCTTTGCAGTCTACATTAACAACATCAATGACCTCATCAAAAAAGCCAACATCCACTTATTCGTGTAAGACACTGTACTGTACTTGAGTTGTCCCACGCGGAAGAAGCCAGTGAAGACCTCAAGCTGAATTTAACCTTCTACAATACTAGCTCATAAACAAAAGCTTTTGCTCAATGCAAAAGACAAAAGTATGCTTTCTCCCTCCTTGCATGCGAATTCCTGCTGGAGGGGATGCCTATAAATTACCACTGTTCTTGGAGAAACACTAGAGTATGTAGATAAATTCAAATATCTAGTTTGGCTTGATCATAAACTTTCCTTCGTTGACCATCTCAAAGAACTACAGAAGAAACTAAGGCAAAGATTAGGACTATTCTACAGAATTAGCCACCTGCTCACAAAGAAGGCCAAGATTCAACTGGTTCAAGCTACCTTCCTATCTTTAATAGATTACGGACCTGCTCTACAGCCACTGCACTGCCTCTGCACTGGCTGGTTGACACCCTCTACCACAGAGCTATCAGGTTCATTACTGGCCTTCCACTTTCCACACACCACTGCTCCCTGTACTCATCGTTAGGCTGGACTTTCCTCCACTATAGAAGGAATAGAAACGCGCCCTATGGGCCTTCAGAGCGTGACCAACAAGCTCCCTCATATGTCTCAGATTGTTTTCCCGGAGTGTGTTAGGCACCACGCCTAAGGAGCTATTCTCTAATTGCCCTCCAAGTTCCAAAGGTCAAAACTCGTTTTGGCAAAGCTGCTCTAAGATTCTCTTTACCCACATTGTGGAACGGTTTACAAAGGAACTTGAATCTGAGCTGCCCTGTTAGCCTGAATATCTTCAAGGCGCTCTACGATCGCTACATGAAAGCACCTTGCAAATGTTTCCTCACCGCTAGCCCACTAATTCCGCAACTCCCCCTTTCCATCTTGATACTCGCCATGTTTCTACCCCTGGCTCTCACTCTTTCCCTATTAACTCTTCCTACTGCACCTACCCTTCCCTGTCCACTCCAGCCTGGCTAACGTCCCATCCCATCCATAGTAGTGTCCCAATTATCTACCCCTCCTCTGTCATTATCATAATAAACAAGTACATGACAACCATCGTCACTTTCTGTGGTTTTAGCTCAATTTTTCCCCAAGTCATCGGTAATATATCCCTCCTCTTCTTTACCTCTCTAACCTGCCACCCCATACACAACCTCTTTCTCCTATATGTGTAGTTGCTGGCTGCCTCACTCAAAACATCTCTGCTTATAACCCCTGTATGCCTATGGTTGATTGTACATCTGCTGACTTCTTCCATTGTAAAATAATGCTGTTTTTTTTTATTTATTTCAACCTTGTAGTGTACTGTATACACTGTATATACTTTTTCTTCCTTGTATATTATTGCTTTTTGTATACCTGCTTCTGTACTGTACTTTGATGTATTCATGACCAGGTCCACCTTGCAAATGAGCCTTGCTCAATGGTGCCCGCCTGGATAAATAAAGATTTTGATCGATTTGATTGATTGATTGATTGAGTAAAATGTATTAAAACCATGTAACAACAGCTATGTACAGATTAACAGGGAGCAGGAAATGGGGTGGCCACAAACAGAAAGGTAGGCTGGGGAAGGGAGGCAGGTGGACTGGGGACATGGCTGGGTAAGGGTACAAGGGAGGGAAGGGGGATAGGGAAGGGAAGGAGGTGCAGGCCAATGGGCCCTATGGGCATCCCCGCCCTACTGGCACCTGGTGCGCCATCTTCACTGTGGCCTACACAGGGCCTGAAGAATGAGTCACGCCACCTGGAATGTGGCCGTGGTGACCCGCAGAATCTGCCGTTGTAGCCTTGTGTGCTGGCCACCTAGGACAAAGGAGGGGACATGGTATGAGTGTATGTCCATACGACTGTAGCCCACCCACCATGCGCGGTGGACAGTGGTGACATGTGCCCCTGAGACATCACACAGTCACCTGCAGCATGTGCGACCATACGAGCTGCTATCCTGACAATCCAGGGCCATGCAGGGCACTGCACACCAACACCACCCACGTGCCACACACCACAACCATGGTGGTCAGGCAACAGGGCATAGCGGCGGGGTGGCAGTGGCATGGCTGGAACACGGCCACCCACAGCCCACCTGCAGCAGCCACACACCTGTGTGATAGCCATGGCATGGTGCAATGGACCCCACTGGCGGTGCACAGCTGGAATGGCCATGTGCACAGGGGGCTGTGGCCACCCCACTGTGTACAGCAATGAACCAAGGAAGAGTGCCTATCCTACCTGCTGTGGTGCAACCAGCATCTGTCTTGCCACACCGCCCATGCGGCCTGCACCCTGTGGCTGTGCTCCTGTGTCGGCCTGCCTCCATCCACCTGCAGCGCCTGCCAGCCATGCACAGCGCCTATCCTCAGGGCCTAGTAGGGAGACATTGAGAAGGACACATCAGTACCTGGCAACACCCCACAGCCCCCCCCTCCAGCATAGCAATCCCCCTGGCCCTGTGCAGTGGCGGTGCAGTGGCACAGCACACCCATGATGTGCTGCCACGGCCAACAGAGTGCACCGCCACAGCCAACCCCCAGCATGGTGACACCTGCTGGCCCCTACAGAATACTGGAATGGCACAGACATGGATGTAGTGAACTCCACCTGAATGTGGCAAGGCACCCCTCAGGAAGCATGCCTGCAGTGCCCAAAGCCTGTCAGGGTCCCTCCTCCTCAAGTCCCCATAGTGGTGGCGGCACTGCTCCCCACTCTGCTGTACCCCAGTGGCCTCCTCCAACCCCTCAGTCACCTCCTGCCACACCTCTGTACGTGGCTGATCCAGGGGCACCTGGCCAAAGAGACAACCCACATGTGACTCTACCAGGGCCACAAGATTGACAAGTTCCACCTGGCTCCAGTTGGGAGCCCTTGCTGTGCCACGGTGAGGCATGCTCAATCCAGGTATTGGGAACTCAAAATGGCACCCAGTAGCGCATGAGCCACACATGCTGTGGGTGCGCGACTCACTTGATGATGCGCTACCGTTCCGAATTGCGCATTCCCTGGTGCTGCGCGATATAGCTGGGGCAGCACTGGCACGTGCCGTGAGGTCACCTGGGGGTCAAAGGACACATGAGGTCATAGGTTGGCACGCATACTGTGCGCCATAGCGCGATAGGGCACACCCGCATGCGGTGCGCATAGGGCTATGTGCCCCGCTTCCATTGGGCCAGCCACCGATGCCAAAGGCACATAGCGACGCAGCCACATGCCCAATAGTGGCAGAGCACTGTACCACGTATAGCGCAGTGTGCGAGGATGCACCACCGACGTACGTGATGTCAGTGTGTGTATGCGCACTGCCAGGCCTACTGCGCACATCATACAGTTGCGCCATGACTTGTGCATGCGCAACACCAATGTGCATTGTGCGACTTCATGATATTCAGCCAGAATATGCAGATGAGCTGATCAGCATATCCGCAGTGCATCGGAGGCATTTGCATCTCATTACAGTTGCGCATCCCCTCATTTGCATGTGATGCGCTATAAATGCACCACGGGACTGCACAGGCACCAGACCGGTATTGCATCCTTCAGACGTAAGCCACCAGGCTGTGGGCCTGTCAGGACAGTGGATTGGGAGGGCGTTGTGTGTTACAGCCATCGCTAACCACATGTCCATACCCACAGGAATAAGCATGTTGGAACATGAGGAGGTTGAGGAGCAGGGGCCTGCATGGAAGCTCAGGCCCAACTTCATGAGGGCAGAAAGCGATGCCCTCTTCAATGCCTACCTGGACCAGGAGCCCCTCCTGAGTAGCTCAACAGGCACCCCACAGGCCAGGGTGGCTGCATGGGAGGGAGTGGCCAGGGCTGAGAATCAGCAGGGCAGCCATCAGAGGACAGCACAGGAGTGCAAAAAGAAGGTAGGCATGGACCAGAGGAGGATAAAGGATAAGGTGGCCACCATCTGGGCCGCACATGCTGCCATGGGCGGTGGACAGTCTGATGTGCCACGGTTGATGCCGCAGGAGAAGCTGGTGGTGGCGTCCATGTGGCACAGTGCCATCGAGGGCATGCCCAGTGGAGGATTCCAGATGGGGGGCAGCCTATCACTGCATGGTAGGTACAGCAGCACCTGGGGAAGAGGGGCCGGGGGGCCGGGGGGAAGCGGTGTGTGCCAGCGGCACTAATGCGTCTGTGTTTCTTTACAGCTCTGGAGCACCTGCATGCAGTGGCAGGGGTGGGGGTTACCACCATGGGGCGGTCCTGGACCTGGAGGACCATCCATCCACCTCCACCAGAGTCCAGGTCCTGGACCACAGTCAGCCCATCCCCACTGTCTGACCAGATGCCTGTGGCATGGTTGAGGACAAGTCCCTGGAAGTGTTTCAGCAGGATGCCAGCCATGGCATCCAGTATGCTGAGACACAGATCAGGGTGGGGTCTGGGAGCGATGACAACATGACTGTTATCCTGGACAGTGGTGCTGCCAATCAGGGGGAGGCACCCATACCACACACCCGACACGGCAGCGCAGATGGTGCCCTGGTCGCGGTTGTCCACCCACTGGCTGCAACGCCCGGCGAGGCTGTGGGCACCAGTGGTGTGGCGCAGTCTGAAGGAGGGGTGGTGGTGGTGCAGCCACCCCGGCGGCATTACACACGCAGTGGCCAGAGGGGCAGAAGTGGCAGCAGGATGGGGCTGAGGGGGGACTGGGTGCAATGGCCGCTGCCATTGCACTGCAGACTGATCAGCCCCCATCAGCGTGGGGGGCAGTGCTGCAGGGTCATGCAGCACCAGTGGGTCAGCATAACACCCATGCCCCCCAGGGCACCGACCCCTTGACCGAGCACACCCATCTGCTCTGGGCCTCCATGGAACAACAGATGCTGGTTGTGGCAGGAGTGCGTGCACTCCACACAGAGCTGCACCAGTCCGCAGGGAGGCATGACTGGGACTATGAACAGCTCCTGGCCGAGACCACACACATGCGGGAGGGCATGACCACAGCCCTGGATCGGCTTACTGCTGCGGTCATGGCTGGCCTAGTACCACTGGCCATCCTGGTGCATGGCCGTCTGCCATAGACCCCACAGAGTGCATTCTCCACCCCTCATTCCTGGCGTCGTGTGACCCCATCAGTATTGATGCCGGGATCTGCTGTGGGCATTCCGGGCACACCTGGAGCTGGCCTGTTCGGGAACCTGCAGACAACTGCGAGGGACCAGTCGCGTTCCTGCAGTAACACACCTGGGGACCATCAGTGACACCCCCTGTGGCTTTCACACAGCCTGCATCTGCTGGATGGTCTCGGCGGGGCCATCCACATGTCAGCAGCTGCCGTGTGACTGTGTGGCGGTCCTGATCTTCCAAACTCCGTGTCCGCTGTCTGCTGCAGCCCTGTGTGCACCTTGGTGTGGGATGTGACTGTGCATTCCAGGGTCATGCTGTCCATGATCCACGCCACACACACGCCTTGTGCACACTTACCCTGTCACTGACCACTGTGGCATGTGCATGATGATGCCAACACAACACCAGCCGCTACTGTGCACTGATGTTCAGCGCCTGACACGTGCCCATTGGTGGCCTCTGGTGTGCATGTTGTGCCTGGTGCATGTGCATGTGCATGTGTGTGTGGGTGTGTGTGGGGTGTGTGGTGGGGCCTACAGTGCTGTACAGGGTGCTTCCACAGAGTCCAGCTCCATGCCTGTCCACGCTACCCTCCGGCCGTGTCTGTCATAGGGCCCAGCCTTGCATGCCTGTATACTGTGCCATGGTCCCTGGGACATGTGTGTGGTCATGTTCACCTACCTGCATGCACTGTAGTGCTCCTCTGCAATTGTGTCCCGGTGCTGCTGGGCCATCCTGTGCAGCTGGGGTTCCTGTCACCCGTGGGGGGGCTGCCCACCACCACCACCACCTGGCTGGTGTCCACATTCTCCCCACTGCTGTTCCCCTCTTCAACCTCGACAGCTATCCCACGGTCAGTGGCCATGTTGTGTAGCATACAGCAGGCCAGGAATAGGCTGCAGGCCTTTGAGGGGCTGTACTGTGGGGCACTACCAGACCTGTCCAGGCAATGGAACTGTGCCTTCAGCAGCCCAAACACACACTCAATGATGTTCCGTGTGCTGGCATGTGGCTCATTATATCGCTCCTATGCTGGGGTCGATGGGTGCTGGTATGGGGTGAGCAGCCAGGGCCTGAGTGGGTATCCACTGTCACCTGTGTGGAGACATGTGGTGTTAGCATGGTGGTCTGTGTGGCTGCTCCCCGCCTACCCAGCCACACCCTCTGACGCCCCCGGCCTAGCATCCCGCACACCCTGCCCTGTTGTGCCAGGCTGCCCATTCCAGCTGCATACTCACCTACTAGGTTGCCGGTGAAGATGGTCCCACTCTCAAACCTGTGGCACAGTGCTGACTGGTGCCAGATGAAGGCATTGTGTGCTCCTCCAGGGTGTGTGTGCAGGATATTGATTATGCGCCCTGGCATCGCAGCACCACCTGGCAGTTGACACTGGGGAAGCTCTTCCTGTTGATGTAGGCCATCCCTCCAGCCCAGGTGGTGAGCAGATGCCTCCAGGGGTGCAGTCGATGGCCCTAGCACACCAGGCATACGTGCCACCCTGTGGAACTCTTGCATGTTCGCTGTACGCTCTGTCTGAGTGCTGGGGAAATGGATGTATTCCACAGCATGTGGCAGCAGTGTGTTGAGGAATTGTGTGTGGAGCCATGACATGGCCAACTGGGTTATGCCTGTGGTGTCTCCTGTTGGTCTCTGGAAGGTATCCGTGGCGAGCAGGCACATGACGGCTATGACCTTGGTCTCCACCGACAGGGCATGGCTCTGTCTTGTGGGTGCCTGCATCTCATCACTGCACAGCTCACAGAGCTGCCTCAGGATTGCCCTGTTCAGGTGGTACTGGAACACAATCTCAGTGTCACTGTACTGTTTGAAGGTGGTGCGAGCATGGTACCACCTGTTCCGGGCATACTGCCACCAGGTCTTTCCACGGCCGCGCTGCTCTGCCTCTTGCCTCCTCACACTCCTCATTACTGCCTTCATCTGGAAGATTGCACTGGCTATGGCCTGGCCTGTTCTGCCCTCCCCCCCGTGCGGCTGTCACCCCAGGCAATCCCAGCTGTGTGCTGCTGTGTGTGTCCCTGCACTGGGCACACACCTGTGTCGGGGGTTCTCTGCTGGCGGCCTGTTGGCTGTGGCCTCCGACTCCCACCCATCCGGGTACTCCCATGGCCACTCTTCTGTCCAGGCTTGCAGACTCATGCTGCCATTGCTGCCCCCACAGATATCTCACATACACACATGCACACACACACACACACACACACACACACACACACTGAGCTGATCACACACACAGGCACTTTCAGGGTCACACGCCCTTTCCCACAGCCTGTTGCACCTCCTGCCTCTGTGCCTGTCTTGCACCCCTGCTGCTGTCCTGCCTGGCCACTGGCTCTGTCTCTGTCACGCTCTGTCTCTCTCTCTCTCTGTCTCTGTCTCTGTCTCTCTCAACTGCTCCACAGGGTGCAAGCCTCCTTCCCTTGCTTGCTCCATCTTTTTATGGGCTCAAGTTTGCTCCACGCATGTCCCTGTTGCTCCGTGCTTGCACCATTGGCTTGATGTTGAATATCGCACTGCACTGCTTATTCATGGCTACGACCCCTGCACTTGCACAACCATGCATTCATTAGGGCTGCGCATTGGCGCTTGCACTACGTTCTTGCGCCCGTGCATTGTCTCCCACTGAATATCACTCTTGGCATTTCTGTTCTTGGCGCAGGCAATCTCAGTTGTGCCATGTGCAATTGCTTGGAATATCCCACCCACTGTTTCTTAAGAATTAAAATGCAATTTTGCACTGTATTGTGACTGGACTACAGATGCATTCCAAATGAATTGCAAAAACATTTTACAAACATTTCTCTTGCGCTGGTTAAGCATCGAAAAGCAATGCAATATGAGTTACTAATGCATTGCCATCTGTAAAAAGTAATGCTAAATCAACTAACTGGTGGGACAGTTTAATGTAACTGGTACTATACTAAGCTGTGCTTAGCAAAAAATCAGTATCTTGAACTGTTTTCGAGATATACTGTGCCGAAAGGCGCCACAGCCACTACAATGTCATCCTATGGGAAAATGTGCAACTTTGGACTGCTATGACTCTGGAACTGGTGTAAATCTTTTCACCAAACCAGCAAAAGGCACATTTGTGGGGCAAGGACTTGCTGCCCTGCAAATTTCAGCCCAAAAGTCCTAACCGTTGTCTTGCTATGAAGTGGCAAAGAAACTGGTGCATTTGGGCTTTTGAACTGTGGAACATTCGTGAAATATCTGTGGAATTTCACAAAAGTCCCATTGGTTTACATGGGAGAGCATTCGTGAAAGTACTGCGGAATTTTCGACAAAGTCCTGCCATTGTAGATGCGGGACTTTCACGAAAGTACCTGTGGAACTTTAGCAAGTCTGTGGAACTTTCACTGAAGTTCCACAGCTAAGATGGGAAAACTTTAAAACATATTTCTGAGCATCCTAGGGAAAAAACTAATGCCAGGGTTTTGTTTCTAGGGTTCCTATTAGGTAAACCCATGTGTTGGTGTTTACCTAGGGGCAGTATGTTTTGAACTACAATGTTTTTTCCGCATCACTAACTGAAAACAAGATGACGGATTTGCAAAAGTACCAAACCCATTTCCGAAAGTAAAAAGTGCTTTTGAGGAGACCATATATTTTTTCCCATAGGCTATAATGGGAAACTTTAAAGTTTAATAACTTTTGAATGGATTAATATTTTTTTTACCAAACCTTCAAAAGGCACTTCCCTGACCAAGTCCCCATAATACCTTGAAAATTTCAGACCAGACGGACAAACCAATTGGGCTGCAGAGATGAGCAAAGAACGTCAAAAAGCTGAGCATCTTTCACACTTTTTCACATTCTGCAGCGCTGCAACTGCAAATTGACCTGAACGAAACTTTCCAAATCCAGAGATCTATGGTACCAGACAGAGTATGCAAAATTTTAGGCAAATCAGACAAATGGTTACAAAGATTTTAAGGTGCAGTCTTTTAGGTTTAACATAGAAGTGGCCATGCAACCCTAACTATACTGACCCTACTGGGCCAGTAAAATATACATGTGTATATATGTAATAGATAACCCACTCTTAGGTGTGCTGTCATGCTCTGATATATGCACGTCTTGGTGTGTGTTGTACGCACGAGGCCTCAGACCGAGTGCGTCAACCACCCAAGGCATGCATATATCAGAGTGCAACCGCACACCGTAGGGTGGGTTATCTATCTTACAAAATGGCAAAATTGTTTTTTGGGGGTAAAGTGCAGGTGTGCGGTCGTATATGATATACACACAGTCATGTGAGGGGATCCAATAAATCAGCAAACTTAATTTTTCCTACCCATTTTAAATATATATATATATATATATATACATACAGTATAATACTGGTGCAGTAGCACTGAGTATAGTAAGGTTTGGCAGAAGCAGTTTAATGTTAAATCTCAAACATTACACTTTAATAACTTCATGAACTATTCAAGGATTTGCACAAAATTTGGCATGCTTTGCAGCTACTGGAAGGTCTCTTGACTTGCCAAACTTCATGCCAGTCCCTTTTGAAGCATTTGAGATACAGTGTGTTGAAAAAACAGATGGTTTTGCTGTTTTGGCTGTTTTTTGCTCACCTATATCTTAAAAGTAGTGTAACTTTATTGGCTGAAATTTTCAGGGTAGAAAGCCTTGGCCTCTCAGTTGTGCCTTTCAAAGATTTAGTGGTAAAATATTAATCTGTTCCAAAGTTATGAGAATGTTGCATGTCCCATTATTTCCGATGGGAAAAAATATATGTCAGGCATGAAGTAGGATTTCTGAATCAGAGTAGGATTGGATCCTCATTCGAAGTAGGATTATGATGCAGAATCCCACATTGAAGTGCCATTTTAAGATGCACAATCCTGACTCAAATGGAACTTCGATGCAGGATTCTGCATCATAACATGGTAGTTCGATGCAGGATTCTGCATCATAACATGGCAGTTCGATGCAGGATTCTGCATCATAATCTTACTTTGAATGAGGATCTAATCCTACTCAGATTCAGAAATCCTACTTCATACCTGACATCTAATTTTTCCCATAGGAAACAATGGGACATTCAACATCTCATAACTTTGGAACGGATTAATATTTTTCCACCAAATCTTCAAAAGGCACATCTGTGAACCAAATGCTTTCTATCCTTATACTTCTGGACCATAGACTAAAGTCATTTCTAAGATTTAGGTGGACAAAGAAATGGCAAAAAACATGGATTCTTCTGTTTTTTCAACACTCGGGCCCGATTCAAGTCGCATGGTACAACACATGGGCATATGCGAGTTGCACCATGTGATGCCATGCCAGTGCCCCTGCGCCATATTCCAAGACAGGCAGAGTCCCCAGCACCTATGACCTGCAACTTGCGGCAGCCACAGGCTTGCGCCACAGGAATGGTACAATGGACCTGGGTGCCACAAGTTGTGGCCCACAGTAAACTGCCCTGGAGCCCCCCTGCCCTGAAACACTCCTGCAATCACCTGGTAGCCTGGGAGGACTGGCCAGGTGGCACAGGTGCATGGGGGGAGTGCAAAAAAGGACCCCGGGAGTCCCCGACATTCGGGGTGTGAGGGGCATGACTGTGCTTCCCATGGTGCTGTGGGGGGGCATCCATCAGTTTGCCAGGACAGATGCCCCTTAGACCACCTCCATGTTGGTCTAACTCCACAGTGCCATAGTGGGTCTCAGAATTGCGTAGGTGGGTTATGGCAGCCGCTGTTCTGGAATAGAGCACAGTTGCTGCCCTAACCCAACCTTGCACCATGCTGCAGCAGGTTGCGGGTGTAGTGGGAGGCATAGCCCACCTTTGGTGCAACCAACATGTGGCATGGCACAAGCCGCGACTTGGAATTCCAACATGTGTATCGTGGCGCAAGGTGTGATTTGTGCCATAGGGTTTGGCATAAATTGTTTTGTGCTAGGCATACCACAACTTGGAATTGGGCCCTTTGTGTCTCCTAAACCACAGAATGAATTTGCATGAAATTTGGCTCATCAGGAGACCTACCCTAGAGATTATACATGGCAAATTTCATACAAATCCATTGAAAAGTTCCAAAGTTATTAAGGTTAAAAAAATCAGGTTTAACATAGAAGTTACCTTTCACCCTAACCATAGTGGCACTACTGTGCCACTATAAGATATATTTATTTATTTATTGAAATGTTTCACCAGAAAGGCACACTGAGCAACAAGTCGCTCATTTCCTGGTGCGACCTGGGGAGAAGAGGTACAACTGGAATGAGACATTAAACATTCATGTTACAAGATCAACATTAACATACAGTTGTAAGGCAGGGGTTACAAACAGTGTTACAACAGTGTTGTGCACAACATGTAGGAAGAGTGGACAATAATAAATGCTGGGTTAATAAGTAAACAATTGCTTATGTGAAAGAAAAGGGAGAAAGGGAGAGAGGTGTGAGGTGGGGAGGGGGAAGAGTCGTGACCCTGGAGACCCCCTCAGGATGTAAGGAACCCTGCAAGGGGACTGGGGGGAACCAGAGAGAAGGGGATGAGGCAGTACCCCAGAGAGACCCCATTAGAATGGTGGGGAAGGGAGTAGATGAGAGATACAAGCCCCTTGGGGGGGTAGGAGAGGGACCCATGGAGAATATTTGGGGTCCTTTACATTCTGTGAGAGATCAAGGGAGGCTGGTAAGTGGGGTCAATTTGGGGAAGGGAGGAGGGCTAGAGATTTGGGGGGTTGGTGTGCACAAGGTAAATGAAGGTGAGGATAGAGGGGTAGGCTTTGCCCAGGGCTTATAGGAGGAAATTAGGGAGGGACATTGCAAGAGAAGCTAGGTGCAAGGTAATTATTGAGGGTAGAGCTTATGGAGTAGGTGGAGGATGAGTGCCGGATTTAAGGGGGGTGGAATTCCACATTTTTGGGAGGTGGTGAGAGTAACTGGATTGGCCAATTTGGGTGGATCTGTGGGGTACAACCAGGGTACGGGAGTCAGTTATATATAGTAGTTATTTATTTACCAAGAAGGGCATGCAGAGCTTTGACAATAGTTTGTTTTTAGATTCATTCTGGGAGGAAGTGCCCCAGAAGGAAACAGGAGGAAGTGGCACAGGTGGAAACAGAATACATTTCAGTATACAGTAATTGGTGTATACAAACTCATTGCAAAAAACTTTGTAAATGCATCAGTTAATGTAACTGAATACCACAAAAGTAGGGAATGCTGGCTTTAGGGTTTCCAACCCTAACTCCCCACCCCCAACCTCCAAGCAGCAAAAGGAACAAAGCATTAGAGTTTTGGGTCTCTGGAATCTTGGTGAATCAGTGGTGGTGCCTTCCTTGGGATTGTGGACCCTAATGCTTAATCCATCCCAGCCCGTAACTTCCAGTCCAAAGTATAATGTACAGCTCCAAGCCAGTACCTCATTGCGATATACTCTTCAAAGGTAGAGAAATATGTCTCACCATGTTTCCAACACAATATGTTGTAGCTTTCTTCATGCAGGGCCCTGTGGGTTCTGTGGGAAGAAAGGAGATCATGTGAGATGTTGTTTGCTCAGGGACTTGGGGTGAGCATTAGGGTTGATGACGCCAGGGAAGACCCCACAACTGATTCACCAAGACTCCAGAGACCCAAATCTCTAATGGTTTCACCTTTTGCTGCTTGGGGGTGGGGATGGGGTGTTAGGGTTGGAAACCCTAATGCCACATGTCCCCACTTTTTTGGCAGTAAGTTACCCTAACTGGTTCATTAACAAAGTCTTTTTGCAAAGAATTTCATTTCTTATTGAGATAGTGGTATCATCTCCTCATTTACACAGGTCCCTTCAGGATCTGCATGATCACGTGCAGATGTGCAAAGCTCTTTGGGCCCTACACCATGGGAAGACACCATCCACTTACGGAAGTGCAGGGCCTTGCACATTCACTTTTTACACATTTATTCTTTACACATTCACTCTTCACTTTTTACACTTTCACGTTTCACCCATTCACTCTTTACACAGTCACTCTTCACACATTCACTCATTTTTTATTTAATTTTGATCCAACATTTTCAGGATAGTCTTTTTATGACTGCCTTTATAAACATGACATGTAGCATTTATAGTATATTGATTGAAATAACTGGGTGGGTGACCTGGAAGGAGGGGGGGGAGATTCAATACCAGTGGTGGCCACCCAGTCTACTTAAAAGAGAATTGCTTTGATTTCAGTGGACCTATGCGCTTGTGTCTAAGAAACATAGTATTTGTGGCTGCTGCTAACAGTACTGTAAGTTCATTTTTTTTTTCATTTTATTATTTATTAAAATTTTCATTACAATGCAGAATGGAAAAAAGTACATCCTCATATATAGAAAGTCTCACATAATATAAAAAAAACAGGATAATGAGAATTACAATATGAGTAACCCCCACACAGAGATACAACCCTCACCTGGAGATAAAAAAGAAACAAGCATTTGTTAATGCCAAATGTTTGCTTGCTGGCATTGGCAGTGGTAGTGTAGGAGTTACAGAGCTGCATAATAGGAATGGCAGTGAAGTACTGAACTGAAACCAACCCCACCACCACCCTGCAGAGAGGGACAGGCATTGGGTGTGCCTTTGGGTAAGTCAGGCATATGTACGCCATTTCACCACACCAACCTGCAGACACCGACAAAGTGTCACGGTATGCCTTTGGGTCTTTGGCCTTATCAGCACCTCATTCCATCAGGAAATACAGTGAGATGGGTACAGTATAGGAGAATGGGGTGAACTTTGGGGCCAAAGAGTCAAGGAATACTCCTCGATGCCTCTCCAGTGGCTGCAGGGTGAGGGTAGGGGTGTGTGTATGAGCATTGCAGGCGACAATCCCAAGTCACAACCCTGATGCCTTTCATTCTCTACAGCATGGGGCATTTTTGTCGGAAACCCTAATGCCTCAGGCATTCGTTGGTATTTTCACTCCAAATTTTCAATACAGTTTTTTTGTGACCCCCACCTCATGAACAGTGGCAATATCTAGTTTGTTAGCCGAAAGCTGCTTTTGCACAGCGACTACGGCATTTGTCACCACAGGTGCAAAAACACATTCTGAACAGGATGTAAAAAATGGCAGCTGTACTGTTCATGGGGAGTTGTAAAAAATGGCAATGTTGAAAATCTGCAGTGAAAATATTAAATTATACCATGGACACTCAAGAAAACACAAATTTCTATATTCTGATTGGACAGCTGGCACCTTTCTGCCATGGTAAATCCCCCGATAGCCCATGCAAAAGGTGCCAGCCAGCCACATCTATACAAGTAACACTCCAACCTCCGAATACAAACCCGAAATCGCCATATTGTCTCCCCGCTAACCGAGACATTAAACCAGGAGTTCCAAACCTAAATTGAGAACTTCTCATTCGAAACATGTGTCTCACATAAAAAAACTGGTTGCATGCCAACAGAACAAACAAAAAATAATGATCTCCATAATGCTGAACACACAGACCGAGTCTGACATGACTCAAGGGCAAAAAGAAGCAACTGCAATATTCTAATTTTCCATGGCTTGTTTGCAGAGGCAGTTTATTTACAGCAGTGGCACTTCATCCTGAGATACTCAGTTGGACCCTTGTGCATGTCTTCCCCCATGTCGCTCTGCAGGCACTCTCAGTATTTACTGTTGATAGCTGCCGCTTGTCTACCCGCTCAGTTTTTATGTTTGCTTGCACGCATGTGCAAGAAACATAGTGCCATCATCCGAGTTTTCCAGAGGTGTGTCAGCCACTTCCAATTCAGTCAGTGTGTTTGCAGGCGTGGTCACAGTGCACCAATCACTACTCCAGCTGTCTATGACAGCAGTTGAAAATGCAGTGGCATACAGTTGAAAGAGAGAGCTCTGCTTCAGTGAGCAGAGCTTCCCTCAACACGCACGCACGCATATTGCATGCTGACGTGCTCCTCCCCATACTGTATAGCCGATGGGGTGCCCAATGCCCCGTCGGCTCCACGACGCCCCCCCAAAAAGCTTTCCTGGTGCCACGCTGGGAGCCCACCCCAGCGTGGCACACATCTGTATGACCGACGGGGGTGCCCAATCCCCGTCGGCTCCAGCCCCTCAAACAGCCTTACAGCTGCCACGCTGGGAGCCCACCCCAGTGTGGCACAAGCCCATATGGCTGACAGGTGCCAATTCCCTGTCGGCTCCAGCCCCCAAACAGCCTTTCCAGCTGCCACGCTAGGAGCCACCCCAGCGTGGCAAACATCCCACGTCATCTTAATAAAAATAAAACCTGTAAATTAAAAAAATGGTCCCTCGCACCTCTGCCCCCACGCACCCACCCACTGCGCACCCTGCCTCTCCACACACCCCCTCACCCCATACTTACCTCCGAGTCTGATGCGATGATCTTCGGTGGACCAGGAACACATCTGCACTCTTCAAAGCCGACCGCGAACTGAGGAAATGCCGCTAAGTTGTATAATGTAATAGATAGGGTTTTTTCAACTTTGCTGCATATCTCAGGCATTTATTGGAATTTTTGCAGCAAATTTTCAACATGGGTTTTGGGACCCCTTCTCATGAATGTTGTCACTGTCATGGCATTATTCAGGCCGAAGGGTGATTTCGCAGTCACTGCGAAATCACCTTGCAGGACTGATTAATGAAATGACACTGCCAGTGTTCATAAGGTGGGCTCTCAAGAGGCCTATTTTGAAAATTTGGTGGAAAAATTCCTAAAAATGACTGTTTTACGAGCGTGCATTGTGCAGTTCCTACGCACGCTTGTAAGTTCGTGAATTTTCAATATTTTTACTCCAGATTTTCAACATTGCCATTTTACCTCACCTTCTTATGAGCAGTACAGCTGTCATTTTTCACATCTCACCCAAAACGTGTTTCCACCCATGTAGCACACAATGGCGCAGTCGGTGTGAAATCAATGTATGGGACAAATTAAGAAAATCACAGTGACACTGTTCATGAGCAGAGGTCTTAAAATGGCTATGTTGAAAATTTGGTGAAAACATTCCTAAAAATGACTGTTTTATGAGCGTGCATTGCAGAGTTCCTATGCACGCTCGTAAGTTCGAAAATTTTCAATATTTTCACTCCAGATTTTCAACATTGCCATTTTACTACATCTCCTTATGAGCAGTACAGCTGTCATTTTTCACATCTCACCAAAATGTGTTTCCACACATGTAGCACACAATGGTATAGTCGGTGTGCGAAAACAATGTTTGGGACAGATTAAGAAAATCACATTGACACTGGTCATGAGCAGAGGTCTTAAAATGGCTATGTTGAAAATTTGGTGACAAAACTCTATAAAATGACTGTGTTATGAGAGAGCATTATGCAGTTTCCATGCACCCTCATAAGTTCATGAATCTGTAATATTTTCAGTCCAGATTTTCACCAGTGGCATTTTTCCGCACCTCCTAATGAACAGTACAGCTGTCATTTTCCACAACATGGCCAAAATGTGTTTTCACACTTTCAGAGCAGAAATGCGTGGTCGCTGTGGGAAATCATTGTTCGGGACAGATAAAGAAAATTACACTGACACTGTTCATGATCAGAGGTCCCAAAATGCCAATGTTAACAATCTGCTGTAAAAAAATCCCCAAACTAGTTACATTACGGGTGTGTGTTGCACACTTTCTACACACGCTCGTGACTTCACCAGTTTTTTTAAGATTTTCACAGCAAATTTTCAACATTGCCATTTTTTACACCTCCCCATGAACAGTACCGCTGTCATTTTTCACATCCTGTTCAGAAAGTGTTTTTGCACCTGTGGTGACAAATGCCGTAGTCACTGTGCAAAAGCAGTTTTTGGCTAACAAACTGATATTGCCACTGTTCATGAGGTGGGGGTCACAAAAATACATGTTGAAAATTTGGGTAAATACCAGCGAATGCCAAGGCGGTAGGGTTTCCGACCATAACGCCCCACCTGTAGAGAATGACAGGCTTCAGGGTGTTACTTGGGATTCTTACCTGTAATGCTCATACCATTCCCACCCCACCCACACCCTGCAGCCAGTGAGAGGCATCAAGGTGTGCCCCTGACCTTCGGCCCAAACATCACCCCATTCTCCTATACCGCACCCATCTCACCATATTTCCTGATGGAATGGGGTGCACATAAGGGCCAAAGACCCCAAGGCACACCATGACAATTGTCAGTGTCTGCAGGGTAGGGTGTGGTGAAATGGCATGGTTGTTATGCCTGACGACCCAAAGGCACACCCCAATGCCTGTCACTCTCTGCAGGGTGGTGGTGGGGTTGGCTTCAGTTCAATACTTCGCTGCCATTCCTATTATGCAGCTCTGTAACTTCTACACTACCAATGCCAATGCCAGCAAGCAAACATTCGGCATTGACAAATGCTTGTTGTATTCTGTAGAGCAATGATATCTGTAATGGGAACAGTGCTGTTCCCCTATCTCCACCTGTATGCCATTAGCGCAATGCTATACTGCCCCTTACCAAGGCAGAACTATTTTTTTCTGGCGCATTAACAAACGTTCTAAAAAATCATAAAATGAAGAAAAAAATGTTCTTAATTTTTTGTTATTTTCTCACAAAAAAATCAATTATATGTTTAACTCATGGTATAATCGCAATAAGCCACTCAGGAGATGTAGGTTATCAGAGGATTTACCACGGCTGGCGAGGATTTACCCACTCGGTAAACCATGCCAGCCATGGCAAATCCCCCGATAACCCACACCCCCTCATGGCTTATTGCTTAAAAAACTGGTGAAGTCACAAGCGTGCGTAGAAACTGTGCAACACACACCCGTAATGTAATTAGTTTGGGGATTTTTTACAGCAGATTGTCAACACAGGCATTTTGGAACCTCCGATCATGAACAGTGTCACTGTGATTTTCTTTATCTGTCCCGAACAATGTTTTCTCACAGTGACCACGCATTTCTGTGCTGAAAGTGTGAAAATACATTTCGGCCATGTTGTAAAAAATGGCAGTTGTACTGTTCATAAGGAAGTGTGGAAAAATGCCACTGGTGAAAATCTGGACTGAAAATATTACAAATTCATGAACTTACTGGGGTGCGTGGAAACTGCTCAATGCTCACTCGTAACGCAGTCATTTTATGGACTTTTGTCACCAAATTTTCAACATAGCCATTTTAAGATCTCTGCTCATGACCAGTGTCACTGTGATTTTCTTAATCTGTCCCAAATATTGCTTTCGCACACGACTACACCATTGTATGCTACATGCACAGAAACACATTTTGGGCGACATGTGAAAATGACAGCTGTACTGCTCATATGGAGGTGGGGTAAATGGCAATGTGAATATACAGAGTGCAAATATTAAAAATTTGCGAACTTACGAGCGTGCGTAGGAACTGCGCAATGCACGCTTGTAAAACAGTCATTTTTAGGAATTTTTTCACAAAATTTGCAACATAGGCTTTTTGAGAGCCCACCTTATGAACACTGGCACTGTCATTTCATTAATCAGTCCTGAAAGGTGATTTTGTGCAGTGTCCTGTTGTCCAGCCAATATTTTACCCAGGCTACCACCCTGGGACCCACTCCCAGGCTGGTTAATTTGACAATTAATCTTTTGTGTAGGACTGTGTCAAATGCCTTGCTAAAGTCTAGGTAGGCCATGTCCACAGCCCCTCCCTGGTCTACTACGTTGATCACACAGTCAAAGAAATCAATTAGATTCATCTGACATGACCTTCCTGCTGTGAACCCATGCTGCCTTGGATCCTGTGCCCCACTTTCCTCTAGGTACTCAACAACTCTTTCCTTCAGAAGTGATTCCTTCACTTCCCCTACCACAGAGGTCGAACACTGGGACACTGTGTTTCTTTCTGCCCTCCCTCTCAACACTGCCTGAGACCTCTTACAGGTACTAATAGAATGGGCATAGGATGCCAACATACTGCTCTTGTATGTGTTTCCTTTTTTGAAAACATTAGAAAATAACTGTTTAAACTTCTTTACAAGTCAAACATTACTGTCTGAACTGTAAAAACTTCAAACTGTAAAGATCCCTGGCAGACAGTTTGAACTGTCATAGCCCCTTCCATTTCCTGTAGGGCGATGAGAGCGAGAGTGACAGAAAAGTACACCTGCCAAGGCCCCTTGATGTTTTGTCATTGAGACGGTTTTGCTTCCTCCTCTTACAGCAGAACAGGTATCGGGCTTTGCTTGGTGTACTGGACAGCTGCTCAGGTTTGTGACCTTGCTGCAGTAACCCTGGGGTACTTTTTCTGTGCACATCAGGGAAGAAAGGTTTCATCTCAGCCCTAATTCAAACCGATCTGCCAGAAGACCCGTTAGTCATTTCTACACAAACTCCTCTAAGGCTGCCAACTGCTTGGTAGGGGCATTTGATTTTTTAAGGCTCCTCCAGGGCTACAACCTGATCTGAACCCTCTTAATAAATTCAGCCCCCCTCACCAAGCCGAGACCCACTTGGCTTGTAAAAATCATAAAATCACAGAGCCTCCCCCCCATGCTGAGACTGACTCCAAGCGGGTAATTTAAAATAAATACACCCCCATCTCCACCTCCTCAGAGTGTGCATTTCATTTTTAATGACCCTCCTGGCCTGGGACCCACATAGAGCAGGCTTAATAAATTTAGCCCCTGATGCATAAACCTGCTCACTACCTAGAAATGACAGCTGTTTTTTTTCCTAACACAGAACAGGCAGTGAAATACAGAATTCATCATCTCCCTGAGCCATCAAATTAGCACGTATACAAAGGCATATAAATACTGAAAATTATTTATGCTAGGATGTAGGCTCTCCATAGCACACACAAATGAAAAAAAAAACATTGCATTTCATCAGAGGTAATCATCAGAATGAAATCTCAAACAAAAGGGCAGTTCCCACAACTCGAACATAACTGGCTAGATATACAGCAGCAGAATACAAAGAAAGTTGGCACCAATCACAAATTCTGCATTAATCAAATTTACTGAATACAAGGCAGAGTGCTAGTGCTGCACATATCAGTAAAATACAAATGCAAAACCTGCAGAGGGATCCCATGCAAAACAGCACAGCCCGATTGGGGGGGGTTGGGGTGTCCAATCCCTATGTGAGTTTTTCCATTTATATTTTGCATATAGGTTTTGCACTATCACTTTGTTCTGCCTTGAACTGAATACATTTGATTAATGCAGAATTCCTGATTGGTGCTCGCTGTCTTTGTATTCTGCTGCTGAATATCTAGCCAAGCATGATCAGGTTGTGGAGCTGCCATTTTATTTATAGGTTCATAGGTTATGGATTCAAGTCAATTAGCTTGTAGGCCATCAGTAGACTTGCCACTAACAGTGGATGTATCCTAATTTTTCAACCCCCATAGAAAAATCTAGCTGGTGTTTAAAAGCAGCCATGTTAGATGCTCCTACTACGTTTTCTGGCAAGCCGTTCCACATATTCACCACCTCTGGTTGAACCAATGCCTCTTTTTGTAGTCCTGTATGATTCCCCTTTTTTGCTGATATGGATGTCCTCTTAATGCTCTACCCTGATATTCCTATCTAATTAACCCTGATGATTCCAAAATTACCTCTTCTTGGATGGATCTATATACAAAACATAAATCACCTCTACTTTTACGATATCCCATAGAGTACATACCCAATTACCTCAATCTGTCCTCATATGCCTTATCTTGACATTATACACTTTTCTTATAAGTTTTCTCTGAACCCTTTCCACACTATTACTGGCAGTTATATTACATGGCGAGCAAAATGGGGCACCGTGCTCCAGTACTGGTCTCACCAGTGACCCATAAAGCGGTATCAACACTTCCTCCCTCCTACTCCTGATATTCCTTAACATATTACCAAGGATCATGTTTGGTTTCTTGACACATTCACACATGTGCTTATCAAAGCTCGAATTATCAACAATCCATACTCCCAAGTCCTTCTCATTTTCTGTGGATGTAATTACATCGCTATTAATAGTATAGTTTCATTTCTTATTATTGGCACCAAAGTGCATCACCTTACACTTTGTTTCATTAAAGAATAATTTATGTTCCGTAGCCAAAATAACCAGTTTATCTAATTGTCCCTGCAGTTTTTCAGTGGATTCTTTATTGTTTACTATTGCCCCTACCTTCTCATCATCAGCGTATTTACATTGACATGCCTCATCTTCTACCTGCATTGTTGAAATGACCATTCTGAATAAGATGGGCCCAAGATCCCTGAGAGACTCCACTAGACACTCTTCCCCACTCTGACCAGTGTCCTCTTATTTCAACTCTGTTTTCTTTGATCCAGCCAGGACCTTATCCAGGCTATCAATTCCTCATTAATACCCATCATTTTTAGCGATTTTAGCAGTATATTGTGTGCTATGGAATCAAAAGCTTTGGAGTAATCCAAATAAATCACATCTACAGGCATTCCCCAGTCTAGTGCCTTATTCACTGGTTCAAAAAAGCCAAAAAGGTTAGTCACATACTACCTGCCTAACACAAACCTGTGTTGTGTGACATTGACCAGGCCAAGCTGACATAGATTTTCTTCCAAACATTCCTTTATAAGGCCTTCCATAACTTTTCCCACCACATCCTACCACCGATATGATACTTATCGGCCTATAATTGTTAACCTTGGACTTATCTCCCCCCTTCAATATGGGGGTAACATGTGCCATCCTTCACTCATTAAGGACCCTGCCCTTGTTTATTGACAGATTAAACATTAATGTAAGAGGACCTGACAATTCCTCTGCCATTTCACTCAAAAAATAAGGGTGTATACCATCTGGTCCACAAGATTTGTATTTTTTTAACTTTCTTAATTTGTCCCAGACCTCTCTCTAGAATGTCTTTTAATGTTTTTTGTTCCAATCTCACCTCATGACTACCACTAGGCTCCTCTTGATCTTTGAATACATTCGAAAAATAGTCATTAAACTTTTCTGCCAGCTGTTTTTCATCCTTCATAGCTTCATCTCCATCCTTCAGTTTTATCACGTGTTTTTGCCCTTGCCTTAACCTTCCCACATAGTTATAGAAGTGTCTACAGTTATTCTTTTTTTGTGGTGGCCAATCATAATTCTGCCTGTGCCTTTGCCTTCTTAATAGTATTTTTACACAATCTAACTCTTCTTTAATACTTCTCCAAGTTGTCATCAGTCTGGGTATTTTATACTTCGTTTATGCTGTTTCCTTTCTTTTAACTATTTTTTGAACCTTTTAGTAAACCATTTAGGAATTCTTCTCTCTCATTATATTTGAAAACAACCGGCACATACTCATTAACACAATCAACTATTTTATTGTTAATCTTTGCCCATGTGTCTTCAAGGGACGAGTCCGTTAGTTCATCTTTCCAATTTTATTGTTTTAGCACTTGTCTAATCTTCCTAAAATTGGCCTTGCAGTAATTCAATATCTTAGTTCTACCCTTCTGATATTTTGTATGTGCAGTGATAGTAAACGTAACCATATCATAGTCACTTGCCCCCATGGTTGGATTACTTCAACATTTTTCAAGGCATCTTCCATGTTGCTATGGACCAAATCAAGGTATTGCTCCTCCTGGTGCTATCCTTAACATACTGCTCAAGTCCATTCAGTTGGCAATATTCCAGGAATCTAGTTTCCCATAAGCCAGTTGGTTTCTCAGTGCTCCAGTTTATTTTGGGAAAATTAAAATCCCCCAATAATATATGCTCCCCTTTCATTTCCTGTGCTTCTAAAGCTTCCATGAAAGCTGAATTTTCGGTGTCCATCAAGTTAGGTGAGCAATAACAAAGCCCTATGATTATATCTCCTTTAATATTTTTAACTCTAATCCAAGTTTGTTCTACTTCCCCTCTGTTCTCATTGTTCATTCTAATTTCTTGTGTGTTTAGATGTGCTAATACATAAAAGGCAGTTCCTCCACCTTTTCCACCCTGTCTTGTTGTCTGGAAGTAATCATATACCTGAATATCATCTATCCAGTCCTCCTCTGAGAGCCAAGTTTCTGTTATACAGCATATATTTATCTTTTTCTTGTCCATAACATACTTCATCTCATCCATTTTGTTCTTCACACTTCTTGCATTTAACATAAGGACCTTTAATTTCCTATTAACAGCAGTCTCATTTGCTTTACTACTATTACTAATCTTGACACCTTGTGCCTGGTGATTTCCCATTCTCCCCCTATTTTCTAGTTTAAATGTTTTATGAGCTCATTTTCAAACAACAGTCCCAATTCTCGGCTCCTTTTTTTGATAAGTGCAATCCATCACTTCCAAAATAAATGATCATTCTGATTAAAGATTTCCCCAAGTTGTAATACACTGTAGTCCCTGCATTAGGCTCCGGCTTCTCATCCAATTATTAATTCTCCTAATCTTCAAATTTACTTTTTCACTAGCCCTGGGTATGGGTAGTATCTCAGAGAACACAGCAATGTCATTTGCCTCCCTAATGACTTTTCAATTTGCATATATTCTAACAAGATCTGATCCTCTCTTCTATGTACTACATTGTTTATCCCGGCATGTATCACTACAAGTGGATTGTCATTTTGTTTTCTATTTCCGATGTTAATTTGCATATGTCTGACAATTTTGCCCCTGAAAAGTATGAACTGGTTATTCCTTCTTTATTTAATCAAGTACTGTAGGCTTCAGTGTATTTTATTATTGAATCTCCCAATATGAATATGCGATCGTTTAACTCATTATTTAGTTGTTGTTCATTTTCAGTCTCCATGGTCTCATTGTCTGCTTGCTCTTCTGCCTCAACTTGCACCAGTATTTCATTTGTTTCATTAGGGAGACTTAACCCCGCTTTATTCTGTAAGAAGGTATCTGATTTAGATGCAAAATCTACATGATTATCACATAATTCATCTGGGACTTCTTTTGTTTCCAAGTGACTCACTCCAGCATCTTCATTTTCACTTAGTTCTGTCAGCACTTCAAATATATTAATAGTGTATGGTGAGGGCTTGTTGTGTATGGAATTCAGTGACTTTCAAAATGTTGTAGTACTACAGTTCAAAAGGTCATGGAACGTGATTGTACCACACTGTACTACAACAACATTTTGAAAGCCTCTAGAGGCTGCACGTGCTCAGCTCATTGTAAAACTATACCAGACACAGAAAAACTTGAGTCAGCGACACGATCATCCACCGAACCGATGACGAATAGGGCACCATGAAAAAAGGCAGGATTGACCAGATACTTTAAACTATTACAAAAAAATGCAGGATCAACCAGATATTTAAAACTACCCACATTAACAGGTGAATCATTTCACTCATGCTTAGCGAGAGATACGTCCGCCATGTTTTTTTTCCTGGAATCCCCTCCCAAAGGGAACTGACAGCCAATGACAGACCACGCTACAGACGTAGGGACGCTTGGTCCCTAACAACCACAGCACTAACCTTAGCAACCTGATGAATAACAGATTAAAACGTAGTAGAAAGAATTCCTTTTACGGCGTAAAAAAAAAATTAAATGCTCACTTAATTTATCGTAGGGGCACCATACACTATAAAAAATAATGGATGGGCAATGTTATGCCCAACCGGTGTGCTGTGCCACTTCGGGGTTCTGATTCCCACGGACCTCTCGAGCTTCACTCGAGGTCATAGGGAATCAGAACCCCTCAGTGGCACAACACACCAGTTGTGCATACTTGCCCATCCACTATTCTCTATGTAGTGGGCACTGAAAATTCCATTACCCTTCTACCTTGTTTATTCTTACTAGTTCCTTCCTGGACTTTCCATTCACCACAGCTTCCCAGACTTCCCCTAACTCTTTTCTGGTTAGTATCTGTGTTTACAGTTTTTTTCACTTTCTCCTCTGCTATTGCAGCTTGCTTATGACATTTAAGTTCGAATTCGAGTCCCAGGAGTTTAACCTTCAACTCCTTTAGTTCTAGACATTGCTGACATGTAAATTCCATCAGTCCCCCTTTCATTTCTAAGCTAAAACCGTTACACTCCTTACACTTTACCCAGAGTTCTCCACTCCTTAGTGTAACAATATATCTCTCTCCATTTCTGCTTATAGTCCATACAGGCCTTACTTTATCAGTACACGTGTTATTTTACTCCTGTTGGTGTACCTCAGTGTTTCCTGCCACCTCTTTCCACTCTTAACATGCATAACACACACAGAGATGCATGTGTCTCTGCATGCATCTCTGCATGTGGCTCCATGCACTCGCTCCTGCATCAAATTTCAATCCACAAACCGGGAAGTGTTAGTGGGTCATGTTTACCAGGACTCTCCAAGCATCCCTTTTCTTTTTTTTTACTCACCTGCTTACATCGGAAGGAACCCCCAGCCCCATCCCCCAACATCCACCATCCAACACTGACCCGGCCCCAGGGCTTGCCCCCCTGGCAGGGTTGGTGGGGATCCCCAGCCCCCAACGGAGACTGGATTCAAGGGCTAGTGCCATAGCTGGCAGGGAGTGAGGTGCCCTCCATCACACTGCTGCAGCATTGTATTTTGTCTGGCTTCCCCTACGGGTCAGGACATGCAAGGAAGCCTGCGGAGTGGAGCGTGCATGCTTCAGCGCGCGCTCTCATCCAAGCATCTACCCCGACTCCTCCCCTGTCTGCAGCATGATAGCCATGTCCCCCAGCCTCTGCTAGAGGGCAACCAGGTGCTAGCAACTGGAGCCCCTTCCCCACAGAAGGAGAGGAGTCCAATGGATGCTCAATCCTTCCCCACCCCTGCCAGCCCCCTGTGGTCCATGCTCGTTCCCGAACACGGGTCACCAGCGTTGCGCGAGGTAAGGCGACCAGCGCCTCAGCCATCAGCACCACTGGGCCAGCTCTGAGCCTCCCTTTTAAAAGATAGTTTAGTATTAGAAGCCCTAAAACACACACCCAGGACCCAGTGTCTCATATTAGGACCCTAGAACCTAAAATATTCGTCTCACTCCGCCTTTGTAGTTCCCCAGCTCAGTCTGTGGAATGACAGGCTATGGAGCACTTCCTGGTTCAACATATAACTCTCTGCCTGGTCTAAATAGCAGACATAAAGCGTTCACCAGCAGCAGCAAGAAAGCATTAACACATGCAGACTCCTACCCCTGTTACTCTGCTTTTTGCAAACACACAGGGTGGTAGGCATCCAAATTTTTTGAGAGTTTATTCTGATTGATTGCCTTTAATGAAATGCAATTTTATTTTATTTGTGTGTGCCAGGGAGAGCTTACCTCCTATCATAAATAACCATTAATACCAAAGGCACCCCCAGCTAATTGAACTGGACAGGCAAATAAGAAAAAAAGTAAGTACGCTGATATTCACAAAATGACTGTACCTTTGAGAGATCACTGAATTTATATTAAAAACTGGATATGTCACTATCTGCAGTGCACCATCAGAAAGATCTACTAATTGACTTCAAAGGTGACCACACACCAAATCATTCCTGCAATAAAAACAAAATCTAGCCAGAGCCAACATGGCTGCGGCGAGCTTGTAGGAGCACCACTGCCATGGGAGAACAACTTCCGCCAAATGCAGTGTATGCCACACGCACTATGGTGGACACCGTCCCAATGTGCACTGCCCAAGTCACTGCTACAGTCTCACTCACGATCATGTAAAAAACAACCCACTCACAGTCACAGACAAGCACCCACCTAGCCACAGACATGCAATGGACTTGCACATCCCACTCACAGCCATTCACCACCCCATTCACAGACACGCACATTCCCACCCGCAGCCATTGGACACAACCATTCCATTCACAGCGACATACATGAATATCCCACTCTCAGCTGTAGCCATGTGCCATCCCACCCACAGCTGAGGACAAGCACCATACTACCACAGCCATGCAAAAATGTCTCATTAATGATGACTCATCATCCAACTCACAGCCACAGTCCAGACATGAACCTTCTTACCTACCTTCACAGACAAGCATATCCCATTCAGACATGCACCATTCCCTTCACAGCCATGGTCCAAAGAGGCAGCATTCCACTCACAGTCACTATCTGGTCACGACAGTCCCTCTCACAGCTGCAGTCCAGACATGCAGCATCCCGCACACAGCCATGGTCCAGACATGCAGCATCTCACTCACTGCCACAATCCAGACACACGGCATCCCACTCAGAGCCACAGTCTAGACACACAGCATTCCACTCACAGCCACAATCCAGCCATGCAGTATCCCACTCACAGCCACAATCCAGCCATGCAGTATCCCACTCACAGCCACAATCCACTCATAGCCATGGTCCAGACAGTCTGAACATGCAGCATCCCATTCAGAGCCACCAACAGGACATGCAGCTTCCCTCCAACAGCCATGGATATGAATATGAATCCAGTTTTAACAATAATATATTAACCACCCAACTGAACTGCATTATAATTCAGGCCTAGAGCAAAGCTGCCATTGTCCTCACAGAGGGGTACAGGACCTTTAAACCTTGAACCTCTTCCACGGGCTCTTTCACTTTGGCTGTCAGATGATGAGTCATTCCAGCCACCATTTCCATGCTAATGTGGTGCCACAACCCCCCAGAAACATGGAGAGGAATTATTACAGGGCCCTCAAATGCCCCCTCTTCCTTAGTGTGTGTGACGCATGGTAGCTCAGCTCCAGCCTCCGTCCCCTGGCCCAGCTCTCAACTTGCAGCTCCATTCTGACCTGGTAGGGTGGCAGCTGCTCCCCGGGCAGGCATGTCCCATCTGAGTCATTCAGCAAGGACAGGTCATTAGTGCTCTGCGATGACAGGCAGTTCCCCATAGGGGTGGGAGTGACATCACTGACCTGCCGCGTGGGACCGAGCAGAACGGCTAAAACACCGACATCCCACTGGAGAGTCACTCTGACAGCTCCATGTTTACCTTGGTGTAACTGTTTACAAACCCTCAATGGTAGTGCCAGGCATACAGGACTCACCACAGTATGCCGGGAAATGGAGTCCTAGTGGATGCCCACCACTGCCCTCATCACATGGAATGTCCACTATTAGGGACTACAACTCCCAACATCCCTCGCAGCGACTTCAGGCTTCAACCCTGGATATTGTTTAGCAAGCTAGGGCTACAACTCCCAGACACCATCCTAAAGCTGCTTCTTGTAGGGGTGTATGGGGATTGTAGTATTGTTTTATTCCTTCAGGCTTCACCTGGGAAAGTTTGGTGTGTCTGACATGTTACATCTTTTCCAGGGGGATTTGGTTTTGTGGCAGAGCAGTAGATAGTAGTGTTAAACAAGTTCTAGCCAGAGCCAATAAAATGTGTGCCACGAGCTGTGGCATGACAGAGCAGCAGCGTGAGCAGTCTTGGCGGACTGGTACCGACCGTTTTGCAGTTTTGGAAGAATCATTCCGAAACTCCAAAACTGAAGCGTTCCAAGGCCTGTTCCAGTAGCTCATTTTTCTGAGCTGTCACAAAACTGCTGCAGGCTCTGCCTATGCAGCCGTAAAAAGGATGGCAAATGTCAACTGTTTCATTCACTAAAAATGACAGCTGTTTTTTCTTCTGAGAGACACAGAAGAGGCAGAGTGAAGCATAGAATTCCTCATCTCCCTGACAGCCATGAAATTAACATGTATACAAAGACATACACATACTTAAGATTATTTATAATAAGAGGTAAGCTCTCCCTAGTACACACAAATAAAAACAAACACATTGCATTTCATTAGAGGCAATCACCAGAATGGAATCTCTATCAAAACAGCAACTCCACAACACGATCATGCCTGGCTAGACACACAGCAGCAGAATACAAAGAAAGACAGCACCAAGCAGGAATTCTGCATTAATCAAAGTTATTGAATACATGGCAGAGTGCTAGTGCAGAACATATTTGCAAAATACAAATGCAAAAACTTACATAGAGGCAGCAGCAGCAGGTGAGGGATTCCATGCAAAACAGAACAGCCTGATTGGGGGGGGGGGGAAGCCTTGGATCCCTTGCCTGCTGCTGCTATGAGAGTTTTTTTGCAACTGTATTTTGCATATATGTTCTGTACTACAACTTTGTTCTGCCTTGAATTGAATAAATTTTGAGTAATGCAGAATTCCTGATTGGTACCGATTTTCTGTGTATACTGCTTCTGAATGGTAGGGTTGTGGAGCTGTCGTTTTGTTTGAGAGTTTATTCTGATTGATTGCCTCTAACGAAATTAATTTTTTTTTTTTTGTGTGTGCAATGGAGAGCTTACCTCCAATCATAAATAAGCATTTACATATGTCACAAATTGTCATTATTCTGATTGTGTTAGATCAAAGAAATACTAATAATAAGGAAAATATTATTTTAAAGTTCCATAACATCTTACCACAAAAGATGTTACCATGCTGTAAACCACAGTGCTACTCAGAGTGAAAAAAGGCTGTCAGTGAGCAGGTTCAATGGTCTTATATGGTAATTCAAGTGGGCAAGCAGATTTATTTTTCTGTATAAGAAAAAGACCCAAACAGCATAATAAGAGAAAACAGATTTTATTCCTAAGATTTACTTCATTAATATGTCCTATCTGGATATCTACAACCTGGTTATTGAGATAAAACATGTGATGTATCAGACAGTCTCCCTCTAATTGATTTTGTGTATGACCGGAACAAATGGGTCTTCTCACTAAGCTATGCACCCAGGATTTTGGGGGTGCCCCAAAAAGGTATTTCTGGGCAGAATTTGAAGAAAAAATATAAGACCAGAATCTAACTAGACATACCTCATTTAGCTTGGTTCATGATTTTTTTGCTTCAAAATTCATTATTTTTATGTATTTTAAATGCTTTTCAGTTAAGAAAAAAAGACAAAAAAACATTCAGCTGTGTTGTGCTTCCTATCAGTTCACATCACTTTACTGCTGAAACTCTGCTCAACAGACCTAACAAGCATTTGTCAATGCCAAATGTTTGCTTGCTGGCATTGGCACTGGTAGTGTAGGAGTTACAGAACTGCATAATAGGAATGGCAGTGAAGTATTGAACTGAAGCCAACCCCATCATCACTGTGCAGATAGTGACAAGCATTGGGGTGTGCCTTTCGTCATCATGCATAACGGCCATGCCATTTCACCACACCCTACAGTGCAGACACTGACAAGTGTCACGGTGTGCCTTGGGGTCTCTGGCCTTTATGTGCACCCCATTCCATCAGGACATATGGTGAGATGGGTGCGGTATAGGAGAATGGGGTGAACTTTGGGGCTGAAGAGTCCAAGACACACCTCGATGCCTCTCAGTGGCTGCAGGGTGTGGGTAGGGGTGGAATGGTATGAACATTGTAGGCGACAATCCCAAGTCACAGCCCTGATGCCTTTCATTCTCTACAGGTTGGGGCGTTATGGTCGGAAACCCTAACGGCTCAGGCATTCATTGATATTTTCACTCCAAATTTTCAACATGGTTTTTTTGTGACCCCCACCTCATGAACAGTGGCAATGTCAGTTTGTTAGCCGTAAGCTGCTTTTGCACGGTGACTATGACGTTTGTCACCAAAGGTGCAAAAACACATTCTGAACAGGATGTGAAAAATGACAGCTGTACTGTTCATGGGGAGGTGTAAAATCTGCAGTGAAAACATTAACAAAACTAGTGAAGTCACAAGCGTGCATAGAAATTGTGCAATGCGCACCTGTAATCTAATCAGTTTGGGGATTTTTTATAGCAGATTGTCAACAGAGGCATTTTGTTACCGCCGCTCATGAACAGTGTCACTGTGATTTTCTTAATTTGTCC
This sequence comes from Neoceratodus forsteri, assembly GCA_016271365.2. NCBI lineage: Eukaryota > Metazoa > Chordata > Ceratodontiformes > Ceratodontidae > Neoceratodus > Neoceratodus forsteri. Next base: position 1,705,679,102 of record CM057455.1, read on the forward strand.
CGAACAATGATTTCCCACAGCGACCATGCATTTCTGTGCTGAAAGTGTGAAAACACATTTCGGCCATGTTGTGAAAAATGACAGCTGTACTGTTCATAAGGAAGTGTGGAAAATGCCACTGGTAAAATCTTGACTGAAAATATTACAAAATCATGAACTTACAAGGGTGCGTGGAAACTGTGCAATGCTCACTCGTAACACAGTCATTTTATGGACGTTTGTCACCAAATTTTCAACATAGCCATTTTAAGACCTCTGCTCATGACCAGTGTCACTGTAATTTTCTTAATCTGTCCCAAACATTGCTTGCACGCACCGACTGCACCATTGTATGCTACATGTGCGGAAACACATTTTGGGTGAGATGTGAAAAATGGCAGCTGTACTGCTCATAAGGTAATGTAGTAAAATGGCAATGTTGAAAATCTGGCTTGCAAATATTAAAAATTCGCAAACTTATGACCGTGCGCAGGAACTGCTCAATGCACGCTCGTAAGACAGTCATTTTTAGGAATTTTTTCACCAAATTTGCAACATACACTTTTTGAGAGCCCACCTTATGAATACTGGCACTGTCATTTCCTTAATCAGTCCTGAAAGGTGATTTCAAGCAGTGACCGTGAAATCACCCTTCGGGCCTGATTAACGCTATGACAGTTCAAGAATTCATGAGGAGGGGTCCCAAAAACCCCATGTTGACAATTTGGTGCCAAAATTCAAAAACATGCCTGAGATATGCATCAAAGTTGAAAAAACCCTGTTTATTATATTATACAGCTTACTGGCATTTCCTCAGTTCACAGTCAGCTTTGAAGAGTGCAGACGTGTTCCGGTCCACTCAAGATTGTCATGCCGGACTGGAGGTAAGTATGGAATGAGGTGGGGTGTGGGGAGGAAGGGTGCACAGTGGGTGGGTGCGGGTGGGGCAGGGAGACTATGAGGGACTGTTTTTTGTTTACAGGTTTTTGGAAGACAACACGGGATGTTTCAACGCTGGGGTGGGCTCCAGCATGGCAGCTGGAAGGCCATTTTGGGGGCCTGGAGCCAATGGGGATTGGGCACCCTCATCGGCAATAATAATTTTTCCATGTTGGGGTGGGCTCCCAGTGTGGTAACTGAAAGCTTGTTTTCGGGGCGTGAAGTCGGGTATTAGGCACCCCTGTCGGCCATACAGTGTGTGCGTGGGGGGGATGAGTGCATGAGCATGCAATATGCGTGCATGCATATGTGTGTGTGAGGGGGAGCGCTGCTCACTCAAGCGGTTCTCTCCCTTTCAACTTTACGGCACTGCATTTTGGATCATCGCACTATATTTCTTGCACATGCATGCAAGCAAACATAACAAATGTATGAGACTTACAGCAGAATGAATCTCTCCTGAATGCTGGCAATACTGAAACTCTCCAGAATGTTGCCACTCCACAGTATATGTAAGCAATAAGGCATGATAGGGTGTGAGTGGAACACATTTTACCACACAGCCAGGGGCGTAATAAGACACAAGGCCGAAGACCATGTGACTTTAGCTGCTGGCCATGTGGCAAAATGTGTTCCAAGCACATCCCAGAGTGCATTATTGCCTTTATAAAATGGGATCCTTTTTTACAATTTTTTACAATTGGAAAAAGCATGTTTATATGAGAAACAATGGATTTACTTGCATGCATTTATGATAAAATAATCCTTCCGCTCACAACAAGTGATGTATTTGATGATGTTATTTAAGATGGCGGCCATGCTGGGCTAGCCACGGACTGCTGCTGTTGTATTTCGTTTTTTGCATTTGTTTTAGTTTTTATTTTGATTGTTCGTTTTGTTTTGTTTCGTTTTGCGATCGCTTTTGCAACCGTTTTTTCATATCCGTTAATATTGTCAATTTTATTTTTAATCGGCACGGACATTTTTATTACTTTTATAGACTTAGAAAGTCTTCGAGTTTAGACCTGGTGTTTTCTGAACTCTGAACTTCGTAGAAGTTTGATCTACGGAAAGTTAGTGGAAAGCTCTTGACTACTGGCAGCTCTTCTGTGGAGTACTGTCTGGAGCACTCGATGTGCGTGATGGACTGAGCTTTGGGATTGGGTGAAGCTGCAGAGTATTGGGGTTTGTTATCATGCTGGCCCCCTCTTTTGCTCTGCCTGCTGTTGGTTTTGGATGCCGGAGCTGTTTGTGGATATTATCTCCTTGTTCAGTTCAGACATTGTTAGTATCTGAGCGGCTTTTGCCGACGTTTATATCGGATACCTGGCTGCAGCTCGTTGGAGCCGTGGATGTTCTTCAAGCAAGTTTTATTCCTGTGGAGTTTGTGTGCTTGGAAATATTACACTAAGAAGCTGTTCCTGTGTCCTTGTTTACTGGGCATTTTGGTTTACTTATCCGGGCCCCCTGGCTCTATTGAGGCATCAGTTAATTGGTGGCTCATGCAGGGGTTGGGATTGGGTCCTGCTGGAGAGCTGACCCTTTGTCCCATTCCCCTAGACTCCGAGTGGAATCAGTCGAAGGGCTGATCCGGCCAGGAGTCGTAGTGGTGGGTCACCACTACAGCCCGGTATTGCCTCTAGGTCAATTGATTGTACTACATGGCTGAAATATACTTTTCCTTTGAATTTTGTCTCCACTGGAATTCCTTATACTGGGAACTTTGTCTGGTATCCTGGTTGTGGAACATTTTATGGATTTGGGTCTAGTACTGTTTGACTCTTTGAAGTATAAAGAAGTGCAAAGAAGCGAGTGGAAGAAGACTCCACAAGATAAGTGCCCGTGGACTTAACTGTTGCTTCCTCGAATCTTTTGTTATTAATTTTTAGTGGTCTATAGGGCTTTGGCGGTCCTGGCTAGGGTCTCACGCAGTGGGGGGGGAGTGGGATTGGCTAGATGGCTGGTCCTTTCTTCTCTCCTCTATACTCCTGGGGAGGTTGGTTGAAGGGTCTTCCCTTCCCTGGTGTAGTAGTAGTGGGTCTCTATTCTTTTGGACTGGCTGGTTCTTGTGATTTGTTGTTTGTTTTAATTTTGTTTTTATTTAGGTGCTGATGAATTGATTTATTGTATTATTTGTATTTAATTCCTAGGACTTGTGATATTTTGTTATTTTGAGGGGAAACATTTTAAGCAGTGAGAGTGCTTGATTTCAACTTATTTTCCACCCTTTTGGTCCTGTGAGAAAGTTCCAGCGGGTGGTTTATATATTTTTTCCCTGTACATATTTATTGTACTTTATTTTTGTTGCTATAGTTGCTATAGTTTTATTATTTTCAGTCTTGTGGTCATGAGAGGACTGTGGGACTTAGAGTAATTTTTTGATTGTTTAATTGTTATATTATAATACTGTTTATTTAGGTTTTATGGTGGGTGGTAGTGTTTTCTATTTGTTGTTTATTTGCTTTATTTGGTTTTAATTTTAGAAGTAGCCTGATGTGCTTGCCAGTTCCACTAGTTGTCCGTTACTCGGCCTCCGCTCTCCACACCTTCCACCCCTTTTTCTCCCCCCTTACCACCTCAGGTTTATCATTGTTGCCGGGCTTTGGGGATTGTGTGAAGGGGAGGAGGCGAGGGGGTGTTGGAGGTTGTGGACAGCGGAGTGAGCGCTGTTTCCATTGGGGTGGTGAGGCCTCAAGATGCCTGGGGTGAAATGGGTTCTGGAACATGGTAATTCCACTCTAGTTCCTATACACAAGGGCACCTCTTCTTAGAGGGCAAGTGTTGGGACACCTATACCGCCTCAACTCGGGCACTGTTGTGCAATGCCAGATCTGTCTGCAATAAGACTGCCCTTATAGCAGACTTTGTTGCTAGGGCAGATCTGGCTTGTATTACCGAGACCTGGTTGGATGGGAATGCGGCCCCAGTTTTAAAGGCCGCTGTTCCCACCGGGTTCTCGGTTATACATCGCCCGAGATTGGATCGCGGGGGGGTAGCGGTCTGTTTTAAGACCGAATTGGGTCTAACTGAAGTTCCAGTTGAGGAGGCCAGATCATTTGAGTGCACTGTGGTAGCTGGGGTGGGGTGCAGGATTGCTCTCATCTACCGTCCACCCGGGGATGAGAAGCTTTTCCTGCAGGAAATGGCAGATTTCGCCGCTAACATGGCCTTGGAATCACCCAGATTGATGGTGCTGGGTGATTTCAATGCTTGGAACGATATGCATCTTCGTTGGTCAACATTTCTCCAGGTGATGTCATCTCTGGCTTCACCCAGGTTGTTTCCACAGCTACTCACAAAGGAGGGCACTCTCTTGATCTGGTCTTCCTCCTGGGGGATCGAGGCATCCGACTTGGTGGTGGAACCAGTCGGTTGGTCTGACCATCACTCAGTTAGATTCAACTTTGTGGCCCCCCTTGGTAGGTCAGCCCCTGTGGAGATGGTCAAATACCGTCCATTGCGGGATGTTGTCCCTGAAGACCTGTTGGCAGTTATTGACCTCTCGTTGTGTGATGAATTGTGCTCTAATTCTGAGCAGCTGGTGGTGGCCTATAATGGGGCCATCTCGGATGCTCTGGACCAGATAGCTCCATCCCGTGTTCGCCCCCTTCCATGCCGTCCCATCCTCCCATGGTTTGATGGGGTGTTGAGAGGGTTGCGGAGGTTGGGGCATAGGTTGGAGCATCGCTGGAGGAAGACTGCCTCGGATGCCGACCATCTTATTTTGCTAGAGCATTATAAGCTCTATCAAATGAAAATTTCCTGTAAGAAGGCAGAATTCCTGTCCAGGGAAATCTCTGTCGCTCGGAATTGACCAGCTCAGCTCTTCAGAACTGTTGACAGACTGTGCAACCCAGCCTGTCGGCAGGTCCGTCGAGTTTTTATGCAGACTGACTGCGAGGAGATCGCTTGATTCTTTGTGAATAGGGTGGAAGACATTCGGAGGCAGTGTCCCCAACCTCACTCCATAGCTGTTGCAGTTGATCGGGGTGTTGTCCCAGTGCCCGGAGTTTCCTGGAGCTCCTTTGATCTTCCTGATTTCGTGGACACTATGAGGATTGTCTCTGAGATGCGCCCAACTTGTTGTAGTTTGGATCCGGGTCCCACCTCCTTGATTATAGGATGTAGTGAACTTATTGGCCCGGTCCTTGCTCGGATACTTCGGTGTTCTTTGGAGATGGGAGTTTTCCCCAGCTCTGTGAAAGAAGGGGTGGTGACTTCCCTTCTAAAGAAAGCTTCCTTAGACCTGAATGACCTTGCCAACTACCGTCCAATCTCTAACCTCCCTTTTTTGGGGAAGGTTATTGAAAAGGTTGTGGTGGCTCAACTTGATAACCATTTGACCATCCATAGTTTATACGAGCCCCTCCAGTCAGGTTTTCATAAGAGGATAGCACTCGAGACTGCTCTGGTTCAGGTGCTCAATGATCTCATGATGGCGAGAGATTGGAGACCACTCTATCTTGAAGCCTTCCTTGATCTATCATCAGCTTTTGATACTGTGGATCATGAGGTTTTGCTCGAACGTCTGAGGTCCATCTGTGGGCTTTCAGGTGTTGTCCTCAGATGGTTTTCATCTTACCTCCTGGGAGAACTCAGAGAGTGGTTTCTGGTTTACATCTGCGCGGGCTTTCTCTTTCTTTTGTGGGTACCCTAGGTTCGGTGCTCTCCCCATGTTGTTCGCAGTATATATGCTATCCTCGGAGACATTGTAAGACGGTATGAGCTGAGGTTTCATTACATGCCGATGATACCCAGCTCTACCTGTCTTTGCACCACCAGGTTAGTGCTATCTCGGTGCTGAATAATTGCCTCGCTGATATCCAAGACTGGATGAACATCAGTGGTTTAAAGTTGAACCCGGGAAAGACCGAGGTTATGGTGGTGGACCCTGGTCACAGGACTGAGGGTTTGGGAATAGGGTCTCCCTCTGGATTAGTTCTTGGGGTAGACCAGATCCCTACCTCTGAACAGGTGCGTAACCTGGGTGTGGAGCTTGACACTGGCTTGACCCTTCGTTATCAGGTGTCTGCAGTAGTCAAGACTTCATTCTTCCACTTTAGAAACATCTCCAGGATTAAGCACCTGGTTCCACCAGGCGATTTGCCGGTCTTGGTCCACGCCTTTGTGACATCACATCTTGATTACTGTAACTCCCTATACCTAGGGCTTGCTGGGGTTGAAATCCACCGCTTGCAGCTAGTGCAGAATGCTGCAGCATGTTTGTTGACTGGGGTGTCTAGAAGATCTCATATTACCCCTGTGCTGCGCACTCTGCACTGGCTGCCTATACAGTGGCGGATCACCTTCAAAGTGGGTCTTTTGACCTACAAAGCCCTACATGGGTTAGGTCCTGACTACCTGAAAGAGCTTCTGGTGCCTTACACCCAACTGAGACAGCTTTGCTCGGCTGACGAGGGGTTGCTGGAGATTCTGAGGGTGAATTTGAAGTCTCTGGAGCCCGTATGCTGGTTTTGCAGCCCCACCCTTTGGAATTCTCTGCCCCTACCAGCTCGAGAAAGTACAACTGTGGATAGGTTTAAGAAGGCCTTAAAGTCATTCTTATGGATTCAGACTTTTCCTGCTGTATTTTAAATTGTTTATTTTATATATTTTATCTGTTGTATTGCTATTGCTTGTTTGATTATGTTAAATGTAATGATATTTGTACAGTACCTTGAAATATTTGGAAGGCGCTCAATCAAATAAATTTTATTATTATTATTATTATTATTGTATTATTGCCTACTTTCTTCTACCTGTTTTTTTCTCTGTTTTTCCCCACATTCAAGATATGGAATGTTTATCATGGAATACATGGATTCAAAATTCTGCTCGATTCCACTGGTAGAATGCTACTCTCCTAACATACTGTACACACACACTCAAAACAAAGGCCTCTGTTACAGCCAGAGACTCAATTATCTCACAGTCAGGGCAAGGAGAAGAGATTTCCATGATGAGCTGGTAAAGATAGAAGTGGGGAATTTTTATTGTCAGCAAAGAAACAGTTGTAATAAAAACTATAAACAATACTTAATGTTTCTAATTTGCTTATGTGTGCAAGGAGAGTGTGATGATCAGGGAAACAATATTTAATTAATTTGTTTTATTTTGCATTTAAGGTAGTTTTATTTTTAGGGTCCAGTGCAAGTAAATGTGATGCTTACAGTTACAGGGCAAAAAACAATGTCTGCCAGTTGAATTCTTAATATTCACTGACCTCCGCAGCCAGTATAGTGTTATGCTTGTGCAACTGTGTTAGTTTGGTTTTGGCCATTTACACTCTCTATTCCAGAGGAATTACCACCCCTGTAGGGGTACAAAGGCAAGGAACTCTTGGAGAGGGTTCCACCTCTAGAGGTGCCACAGGACAATTCCCGTGGCTAAAGGTACCTTAGGAATCCCCCTAAGGAGAAAGTGCTGCCACTGGAGGAGGAGGAGGGGAGGAGGATGGTGGGGCAAAGAAAAAATGCTTTGCACTGAGGCCAAGAGAAACTGCTTATATAGCTCAGGAAGTGGGAGTGGCTGGCTGCTTGGCCACTGAACCTCAGGCAAAGCCTTTCCAATTCATTGACCTATGCAGCCAGTATAGTGTTATGCTTGTGCAACTGTGTTAAAGTTTGGTTTTGGCTGTTTGCACTCTCTATTCCAGAGGAATTACCACCCTGTAGGGGTATGAAGACAAGAAACTCTCGGAGAGGGTTCCACCCCTAGATGTGCCATGGGACAATTCCTTTGGCTAAAGGTACCTTAGGAATCCCCAAAAGAAATGTAGTATCATCCCCAAAAAGGAGGCAACACAAAGCATATAAGCAAGCATCAACTGTGACATAGGAGCAGTAACTGTAACTTAGTAGTAGAAACACATAGGCAGTTGATAATGCAATGAGATGCTCAGTTGGATAACATAATTACTGCCCAGGTTTGCGTAGCATGATACTAATGATTTGTCTTGAGATGAGGGGATCCCTTAAGGAGAGAGGGAATGGCAGGACATCTTCCACTTCCATCCAACAATGGAAGCTATCTAAAGAAACTAGGGGAAACAACTATGCTAACTAAGTGTTATTCCCTGAGGCAACGGAGGAGAAAAAAAAACCCTATGAGGAGGAAATCTCTGGGGATCCAAGGCCTAGGTCACCTTCCCCCCAGGCTTGGGATGGTTTATTTAGTGACGGCTCTGCAGCTGCAATTTGGAAAAACCCAATTAAAGGGAACTGGAAAATATTCTAATTTGGAAGAAGGCTCTTACTCAAACCCTCTAGTGGGAATGCCGTGGAAGGTTGTGAGGAAACTCTGTAACAATACGTGCATCCAAGGCACAGGAGGAGGAGAGCAACAACTGCTGAGGCACTCACCTGGCCTACCCACCCTAAATCAAACCATGTGAACCAGAGGCAGTCATAGGGAGAATGCAGTGAAGGTGTCTTGCTAGGGAAACCACTAAAGTCAATGGCTAACCGTTATAGTGGAACACTAGAGCCAAAGGAGATTGTCATCACCACCCTTCACTGATAGTCTTAAATTCTACACCAGGAGCTGCTGTCATGTAGCAGACAGCTAAAGCTAAGCCTGGGGCAAGAACATTCCCAGCTATGGGCCAGATGAGAAGAATCCCAGCCCAAGCTGGACACGCTCGAGATGCCTACTAAATGCAGAGCGAGACTGTTGGCTGCAGGAACCCTGCACCAGAATAGAATGGCTGACATGCCCCAGAATTTGATTGAGAGCTGAAAAGCTGGAGAGCTGAATGAGCACGGCATGCTGAGATCATAATGAGCATTGAGTTCTGAGACCTTGCAAGGTCAAATACAGAATGAGTGCAGCAGAATCCCAGAGGCTGAAGCTGAGGGATGGCTGTAGGCATGAAGCAATGGTTTGTGTAAGCAAGGAGCAATGGTTGCGTAAGCAAGTGTGGACCTGCACGTAGGTCAGTAAGCAGTAGTGATAGGTGGACCTACATGGAGGTCTGCATAACATACTGTATAGCATTAACAGCACTGAATTGGGGGCATGCTAGCCAGAGCAGTTCAAAGCCAAATCAAGGTGACAAACTCTGAGGATTTTCAGTGGCGACAGGGTTTAGAACAGAATTAATTAGCCACATAGGCCATGACCCCCCAAACACCTCCCAGTCCCCGCCGTAGGACAAACAAGGAAGTGATGGAAGGGCTGAGAACCACATGCAGATATAAAGCTAATTTAATAGCCTCAGCAGGAGCTTTAGCTAACCTCAGAGTAAAACAATGTACAATAGCATGGGAGTAAACAAAGCAGTAGCAAGAAGCAAATAGGCCTGTGCAGCAGTAGTGAAAAACAAATGAGTACACTGAGTTGTAACTGCAATAAATAAAAGAAGGCATAAATCTCTTAAAGCACTGTCATTGGGGCAGTGCAATGAAACTGCTGCAATGAGGTAATTAGAACAAGCATGAGTGAGCTGTAGAGCTAGGTTCTGTGAATCTGAGTCAGGTGAAAGTAATAGAGTATGCCATGGAACTGCTGTAGTTGAGCTGAAACACACAAATCAGGTTTGCAGTTGCAGAGCAAATAATTTGAGGGTTGTGAGTAACTGAAAGCAAGCAGTATGAGCTCTAAAGTAGCAGTATACTAGGAGCTTAGAAAAGCCCCCCCAAAAAAGGAAGGAAGCACACACAGCCGAAGGCAAAATACAGACTAGAAGCAGGAAAATAAACACAGAAGCCCAGCAGAGACAAGCGGGGGGCAGGCCCCAGCCAGCCAGGGAGGCCCAACCAGCTCAGAGGACAAACTGACAGAGCCTTCAGCTGCAAAGAAAAAATGCTTCACAGTGAGGCTGAGAGGAACTGCTTATATAGCTCAGGAAGTGGGAGTGGCTGACTGCTTGACCACTGAACTTCAGGCAAAGCCTCTCCAATTCTATTAGCTTAATGATTCCAGTGGTGATCAATGCACATTTGGCAGCACTTTTTATTTTCCATGTGTGGAACATAACTGCTGCATGAACAACAGCCTGTCAGATTCCAGGATTTTCCCTTAACATTTTATAATTCTTGTTGCCACAGTAACACTTAGCTATAGTGGTTGCTTTACAATCTCCCCAAGCTGCTCTGTCACTTAGTCCTGCTTACTTGCTCTCCCTCGCTTATCCTCACTCACCCTAGATCACCCTCACAGGTATATAAAAAAAACTAGAAATAAGCAATGTGAAAACATAAGATTACGATGTTTTAAGATAAAGTAATATTACAAATCAGTTAGGGACATGAGCAGGCAGGAGGACATGCAGTTCTGAAAGAAGTCATTCTGTGTTCATCTTTTGTCTTTAGGCTTCTGAGTTCTGAAGTCTAAGATCAATAAAGAATTAAATAAAATAAAACATAGACAAACTCCAGTACTATGTTGCAAATAAACCTGTGCACTGCAATGTGTGTAAAGTTGTAGAGTACAGTGGTGTGTGGCAGGCAATCAGCAAAAGGGGGTATGAGGGGAGTTGCAATCAGTTTTCAGCAGTTTTCATTTTTCTTATTAACAGCCTGAAACAAAAGTAAAAACAAAGCAAATGAGGGTGAGGGTGGGGGTGGGGTGGGTAATAACAAGTAAAATAGCCATACTCCACCAGATGTGATATACAGAATAAAGATCCATTTCCAAGAACCTTGATCTTGGCTCAAAATAGGACCCCTCCATATTTCCTCTTTCAGCCATTTATTGTCCGTCTCTGACCCACACACCCACGTCAGCTGCTGTCAGCCATTCCATGGCACCCCCGCCCCCCTGCAGCACAAGGGGAAAGATTTGACCTACCATCCACTGAGCCCACCTTGTAAACTTCTCACTTGATATTGTATCATTGCCACTTTACCGCCTCCCCCATGCCTGCCATGTTGAACTTGACAACAGTGAGAGCAGTGAGTTACCCTTTCCCTGGTATCTAGTGCCTCCTCCCTGCCATCGCTTTATGGCCACTATGCATGATTTGGATGGTGGTACATGAAAAATGTGCATATCCCACACGTACAGTAGCTGCACACCTATGGACAAGTGTGCACATGCCGGTATTCACAACTGGCACCCACCTGTCCGTGGCTCCTCCCCCTGGTGCGCAGGGCTCTGCAGGGTGGCTGGGGTCAGAGTTGCAGATCTGGGTGGGCATCCAATGGGATGCCTGTCCTGGGACCCACAGTGGATCCCTTGTGCAGCAAGGCACAGCTCCGGGGTGGTGCATGCCTATCGCAGGCACCTGGACCCGTGCAGCATGTCCTCTATGGCCTGTCTGCCCACCAGCCCAGCCCTTGGCTCACAGCACCCTCCCAGTGCACTGAAGGACCCCCAGCATTAGTACCCCATCCCCGGCCTGCACCCCTGCAATAGCAGCTGTGCCCCAACCCCATTGTGGCTGTACTCCTGAGTCCCCATAGATGGGCAGTGTCACAGTCTGTCCCCCCCCTGGCACCAACTCCCACCACCTGGCAACATACCATCCCGGTACCACCAATCTGTTGCTGTGTCAGGCACTTGCCTGTCTTGCTTCCCCTGCCCTCTCTGTCTGCCTAGTGGGCAGAGGCAGCATGGAGGGCCCTATCCTGATCCCCTTGAATCCAGCAGGTGCTGACTGTGGAGGCACGCAGTGGATTATGACATGGTCCCCACTGCCATAACCTGTGCCTATCTCCGCATCCATGTGGCCAGCGCCATGTGATTTAGTGAATATCATGTAGTGCTGGCACACCCCTGGCATGCCCCCAGCACATTGCGGTCTGAGAGTCCAGGGGATCAGGTGCATTGGGGCTGCACCCCCCCCCACTTAGTGCATCCTGTGGGGGGTGGTAGAATGGGTGTGGAATGGCTATGCACCATAGATACGCGGTGCATAGCCACTTCGCCCATTAGTGCATAGGGCCCATGGTGTGTAAAGTGGTGATTTATTTGCAAAATAGTGCAGTGGCACTATAACACTTCCTCCCAAACAGCTCAGTAAGCCTCAAAGTGCTGCTGCAATGCTTTGAAGTAAACCATCACTAGCAACTGATTTCAGCACTGTGTGAGCGAGTTTTATTTTTGTTCCAATTGTAACTGCAAATGAACCACGGGACCCTGAATTATCTTCTCTTGCTGTATCCAATAGTAGATCATTCATATACATGTTCTCAGGTGCTTAGATGAACAAAAGTTTTATTTGTTTCATTGCAAATTGTCACTTTATTTTGTTTTTTCATGCTATTATTATTAGCTAGTCGTAGGCGGTGTTTCATTCATTTCACATACTGCTACTGCAGAGTGAGAAAAGGGGTTCATTTACAGTGGGCAACAAAAAATTTATGATTTACATGGTACTGGGCTCTTGTGTTCCTTCTCAGCAGAGCAAAAACTTCTCTGGTATCCCTCTTTCTTATGTTTTTGCTGCTTTTTGTTTTAGATGGGCTAAATACTTACAACTGCTCAGCTCTATCATAGCCCATATACTAAATGTCAAGAGGCAGACATTTTAAAATGTGGTCCCTATGACATATAAGGTTAATTTATATTTAGCTGCTGAGCAGACATGGGTCCCACATTAACAGATAGAAGACTTATCAAGGGTTATAAAGGTGCTCAAAGCCCAGTATCTGATCCAGTTTATAAATGAGAAACCCACCTTCTCCTCTCCTGTTTCTATTTTTTACCCATTATTGTTGGCTGGTGTTAGCCTTAGCAGTTTGCTCTAGTTCATATCCCCATGATAGGAGATGCTTCTTTTTACTTACCATTAATGCTGCAGAGAGGAAGGGGTGGATAAGAAATCAGGAAGGGCAACAGACGATAATCAATCCAAACTGTATTGGGTTCCCTATCCTTTCCCCTTAGATGGGTGCACATACTTTTAGATTACATTCTCCTTACATGCTTCACAGTTTTTAGCTAAACTAACTTATCTTGGCACATGGGTTCTACTCTAACTTGGGTATGTTCTCTCCAGAGGCAGACTTCTTATACTCTCACAGCTTATATGAGCATAAGTCTAACTTTCACCTGGTAGTGCCGCTTTTGATGGTGCCACGTTAATAATGAGTGGGTACAGGAGACTGGTTGTGATACTGCCAAGGGCCCAGCTTCTCCCATAATCTCTCTATGGGCACCCCCAACCCCATTTCTCTTCTCTGCTAATGAACCTTCCTTGCACCAGTATTAATTTTTGAGTTTGCACGTGTGCATCGAACTTCTTGGGATAGTTACTTTTGAGGGATGTGACACTGTCTGTCCAATGCAGAGTGCTCTGCAAGGGGCTCGACAGTATGACACCAATCATCAGCCAAGCTGGTCATGATGCTGTTTTGCCTGAAGTGGTGTACACTTGAAAAGAAAAAGCCACTGCAAACATGTGGTAGCTTTTTCCTTTCATCTGCAGGTCACTGCGCAGCAAACAGCTGTTTGCATTGCAATCAGCCTGGCTGACATCTTTGCCTTCCCCTCACCACCCCACCTATCCCTTCCTGGAAGGTGGGAGGAGGCACTTTCCTTGCCTGCCTCTTCCACTTCCCACTGACTCCTTTTGCTTGTTTTCTCCCACCTGTGCAGAGTAGGCCACAGCCTACCCATAATTACCTATGGAGTTTGGGAATAGCTATCTTCTGTGGACCGGGAACATGTCTGCACTCTTCAAGAACCGACTGCAAACTGAAGAAAATCATGGTAAGCTCTATAATGGCCATCAATGGGGGGTTTCAACTTAGGTTGATATCTCAGCCACTTTCTGGCTTTTTGGTCCTAAATTTTCAACATGGGGTTCTTGGGACCCCACCTCGTGAACGCAGACACTGTCATTTCATTTCTCAGTCCTGAAAGATAATTTCACAGTTGCTGCGTGGAATCGCCTTTTGGGACCAATTAACGAAGCAACAGTGCCACTGCTCATGAGGTCCCAAAAAACCCTTGTTGCAAATTTGGTGAAATAACTCCCACAAATGACTGCATTACAAGAGTCTGTTGTGCAGTTTCTATGCACGCTTGTAACATCATCAATTTCTTTCTTTTTTTTTTTTCGTTCATTTATTTCTACTTTCCACAACTGGGGGGAGGTTATGCCTTTGGTTCCTCCCCCCCATCTAGCCATCTACCCTGGCTACCACCCTGGTCATGAACAGAGCTCTGACCTCCCTGTCACTACCCCCTAGTTGCTTCGCTGCAGGTACTTACCCCACCACTGCGGAGACCAGGAGGGTGGACCCAGGAGGGAGCTGACTTGAGCACGACCATGGCGATGCCGGCAAGCAGCCTTCATGCAGCCGAGGATTTTTTCTGGTGTGTGATTCCCCTGTGGGAAGGGCATGCAATGATGCCAATGGAAGGAGCACGCACGCTGCTGCACGCACATCCCTCCAAGCGTCTGCCTCCTCCCACCCTTACTTCTACAGTGTCGGTGGTTGTCCCCTAATCTCCACCAGGGGCCAGCCACGTGATGATCACTGATGTCCCCTCCCCCGGAGGAGGAGAGCAGACCTCCAGATGCTTGATCATTCTCCAACCCTGCCAACCCCCATTAGCCCGAGCTCATTCCTGCACATGGGTCGCTGGCGTAGTGCGAGGTAAGGCGACCAGCACCTCAGCCCTCAGAGCCACTGGGCCAGCCAACATCATCAATTTCTAAGATTTTCACTCCAAATTTCCAACACTGTCATATTTTCACACCCCCTTATGAACAGTACAGCTGTCATTTTTTGCGTGCTTCGCGAAATGCATTTTTGCACCTGTGGTGCAGAATGGCATGGTCGCTCTGTGAAATCAACTTTTGGGTCAGATTAATGAAATTCCAGTGCCACTGTTCACGAGGGGAGGTCCCAAAAAGGCCATGTTGAAAATTTGGTGAAAACATTCCAAAACATTACTGCGTTATGAGCGTGCATTGCACAGTTTCTATGCACACTCATAACTTCACCACTTTTTCATATTTTCACCCCAGATTTTCAACGTTGCCATTTCTTCACACTTTGTCATCAATAGTAGAGCTGTCATTGTTCACATCCTGCTCAAAAATGTGTTTTCGTACATGTGGCACTGAATGGCATAATCGCTGTACGAAATCACCTTTTTGGATTGAGTAACAAAATGATACTGACACTGTTCATGAGGTGGGGTCCCAAAAAGTCCATGTTGAAAATTTGGAGCAAAGATACCAAAAAATGCCCTGGGTGTTAGGGTTTCCAACTGTAACACCCACTGTGCACAGATTGACAGGTGTCGGGGATGTGCCTTGGGGTTGCCGGCCATAATGCTCACCCCAGTCCACCCCCCACCTTGCAGCCACTGACAGGCATCGAGGTGTGCCATTTTGTCTTTGGCCCTAACTTTCACCCCATTCTCCTAAACTGCACCCATCTCAGCTTATTTTCTTATGGAATGGGGTGAACATATGGGCCGAAGACCTCAAGACACACTGTGACACCTGTCGGTGTCTGCAGGGTGGGGTGAAGTGGAATGGCATGAGTGTTATGGCTGATGACCCAAAGGCACCCCCCAATGCCTGTCAGTCTCTGCAGCATGTGGGTGGGGTTGGCATTACTTAAGTACTTCACTGTCATTCCTATTATGCATCTCTCTAACTCTTGCACTACCAATGCCAATACCAGCAAGCAAACATTCAGCATTGACAAATGCTTGTTTATCTAATGAAGTAAACCAGTGCTGGAAGAACATAAAAAATCTGTGTTGAGAATGATGCCTTAAAATGCAAGGCAGAGGAATATACACAGAAAAATATGGGAGGCATGTACAACAGCAATACCAACAGTGAACTTTCGGCATTCACAAATGCTTATTTTAAACTATATAATGCAGATGGCATCTTGTGCATCTGGGACAGCTGGTTGGTTCAGGGTGTGAATGGCGAGCTTCAATCCAGAGAGTTTTAGTATTAGACTAATTTTCGTTTTCTTAATTTTACTCTAAAACCCCCTACATGCCACAAAGAATTCTCTGTGACAGTTGAAATGAACAAGATGGGACAGGGAGGCAGTATAGCACAGTGGTTTAGGGCTCAGAGCTGGAGACCTGGGTTTGAATCCAACAGCCCCCACCTGCATACTGTGTGACCCAGAGTAAGTCACTTAACTTCCCTGCTGCTTGACTGCTCAAGCTTTTTCCCTCTTGACAGAGCAGCTGACCCTCCCTTCTGGGAAGCAGTGTGCTTCTGCAGCATGGGACTCCATCGCATGGTTGTGCCCTTCTTCTATGTACTTCATCCTTCACATTCCTTTTTGGGGCCGAGATAGCTGTCTCCACACCTCACTGCTGCCCTCCTCTTTTTTTCTGGGTTGATCCACCTCTGGGTCCCTACCAGTAGACACCCCATTCTCCTGTAGATGCTTTCATGTCTTCCTGCATTGCAGGTAGTGTACCATGGGGAAGGTACTGCTGGTGCTGAGGTGAGGCCTAACACCAGAGAATGTTGAGACAGGAGTATGGGCTTGCTTATAATTCTTGAGCAGTCCTTTAACACCGAGGACCAGAAGACTCGAAGAACAGGGCAAGTCCATAGGATGTGCAGTAGATTAGCTGATGATGACTGGCATCTCCAGCAATCAGCATGTTTCAGTACTTTAATCTTGGCCAGAAAAGGAGGGGTTCTATACCACCTAAGGAGGATTTTCAATTGAATTAATTGACTTCTGGCATCCTCGTACATAGTTTGTGCAGCTTTCAGGCAGTCGGTCCATTTCTGCTGGGTGATTGAACTTTGTAAGTCGTTTTCCCAAGCCTGCCTACAGGCAGAGGTGGTGTCAGGCTGCGTATCTCTCAAGACCCTATAGAAGGTACCAGCCAGGGCGAGGCATTGCCTCGGCTTGTGGAGAGAGCCTAGCCAGACCCATATTGGCTCGTTTATGGGTTGCGCTAATAGGGCTTGAAGCACGCTCCTGATCTGTAGATAGTGCCAAAAATCCTTTTTGGGCAGATCATAACTGTTCTGTAGTTGCTCAAATGACATTAGCGTGTTACTATTCGGGACAAGGAGATCTCGAACTATGTGGATCCCTTTCTCTTCCTGGTTTGGCCAATGTATGAGTGCCTGATCCACTGTAATGAGCCTATTGTGCCAAAGGGGAGCATAGAAGACTGGAGGGGATCTAGCAATCCCCAATATACCCATCAAGTTCATCACCCGGTGCCATACCTTGTAGGTTTCTGTCATCAGAGGGGTCAAATGTTGCCCGAGGCTTTTCTTATTGCCAAGCAGTGCAAATAGAGAATGTTCTATTGCCAGGGTGGATTCATGGCTAACCCACTGTGGGGGGTGGAGAGTTGGGGAGGCAAATCATGGAGTAGCTTGGGCCACACGGAAGGCTAGGTAGTACCCCTGAAACCAGGGTAGGCCCATCCCTCCTCTGGTCCAATGAGCCCTTAGTTTGGCTTGTCCCCCATGTGCCACTTTCCCTTCCCATAGTAAGGAGGCAATAAGTTTGTCCAGTGAGCAGAATAGTTTGTTGGAAAGAGCAATTGGGAGATTGTTCAGCAGATATGAGACCCATGGTAGGATGAACATACAGACAGTCTCAACTTTACCCTTCAGGGATAGTCTAAACATGCACCAGCATTGCATCTCTGCCGTTAAAGTAACTATGACAGGGGAAAATTCACTTTTTCCAAATTGCTCCATGCTGCAGATATGTGTACCCCCCAAGTACAGAAAACCATGAGGAGCCCAGGATAATTCAGTGCCCTTTAAGCATCCTCTGCCGCAGTTAATTTAGTGGGGAGAAAAGTGTCTTTTTCTGGTTCGTGGTCAGACCAGAAAAATGGGCAAACTGTTTTAATAGCTGTAATACCAAGGGGAGGGATGTTTCAGGTTTTGACAAGGAGAGTAGCATGTCGTCCGCATACACGTTCACTAGGGACGTCTTTTGTTTAACCCGAATCCCTGAGATGCCGGGCGTGTCAATGAATTTGCGAATGAGTGGGTCAAGGGCAATGATAAATAGCAGAGGAGATAGGGGACAGCCCTGCCTTGTCCCCCGCTGAAGAGGAAATGGGGAGGAGGTGTCACGATTGGTGACTATCCTGGTTGGGGGAAGATGGTATAGGGTAGAGACCCACCTCGAAAGTGGCTACTGAATCCATATAGGATAAGTACCTCTTGCAGGTAGTTCCACTGCAAGGAATTGAATGCTTTTGAAAAGTCAATGGCTAGAGCTGCCATTGGCATTTTGGAGCGGAGCCCTATTCACTTCAAGTTGAGGACCAGGCGAAGGTTGCCTGCCCCAGACTTGCCCTTGGAGAAACCAGACCGTGCAGGGTGTATTAGCCTATGGAGCACTTGCTTCAATCTGTTAGCGAGTACTTTGGCTAATATTTTGGTATCTACTGACAACAGAGAGAGAAAGAGAGATGTGGCTCGATTGATACTAGTATAAATCAGCCACAGTGTGGATGTATACGGGAAAAGCTAAGAATTGCCTTTAAAAGGGGTTATTTACCAGTTTTCTAAAATTGTGATGTGCAGAAAAATAAGAGGCTGAACAAGAAACAACATTGACTGGAGCATTTTTAAGTGAATAAAACTGATTCACATTTATGGATAGAAGTATGATTAAAAGGCACCTCCTGAGGAAGCCAATGATTTATTGGTGAAACATAGAGGAAATGGGCCAATATTTATGATAAAGGAATTACATATTTATATTCAAGAGGATCTGTCTACGTGTGAATTCTTCTGCTTTGCACCCTTCTCCTTCCCCTTCCCCAGAATTGTGTGGGGATTACAGACAGTAAGCTAATTCTCCTACCCAGAGTTTTTGCAACCAGTGGATTGTTCTGTTTGTTAAATGTGTCTCCTGCAGAAGTGCTATATCTGCTCCCATTGACTTTAAAAATTGAAGCACCTTTGTGGCTTGGCTGAATGATTGAGTCCTGCAATTCCAGGGAGACTCACATTTCCACCCTGGACAGGAGATAAATCACCAGCCGTGCTCCCTGTTGCCATTCTACCAGGAGACTGGATAAATGTAAATGAAAATCGTACTCACCCACCAGCAGTGTCAGGAATAAGAAACAGGAAGGAAAAAGAGAAAAAAACCCAGTAGTAGATCAGGCCTAGCAGGTGTCTAATCTTCTATGGGCTTTCAGTAGAAAAGGATATAGAGCTTTGCAATAGTTTTGGACTGCCTCTGTGTTGTCTGATTGGCCAGTTTAAACTGTCTAAAGAAAAAGCACACAAATAACTCTTAATAACCTGTAATGAGTTAATCACTCCAAAGGAGTAAACACCAAGCCAGATTTAAACACTAACAGCTGTACCTCAGGTTGGTACAAAACTAACTAACGGTGCTGAAGTAATCATGTGAGAGAGCTAACTAGGCTCTGTGCCACACTATTTCTAGCACCAAGTGTTGGGGATATGTCGTCACCACCATAAGTGTACCATCCCCGTCTGACCTCTAGCTTCAATGCGGCCATTTTCAGGGGCCCATGACCCCATTTGAAAACATGCATAAAGCAACTGGAAGGGATGGGGAAGGGGAGGGGGGATGAAAAGGGTACCTTTAGCGTGAGAAAGGCTTGTTTGGGTTACAACACGAGGCAACATATTATAGTAAACAGATGACTTCAAGTTGTTGCCTGAAGCTGAGGGTAGGAGGACCCCTGGGTGATCCAGGTATGCTATTGGTCCACAGGTTTAACCCCAGTGAGGGAGTGCCCCACAAATCTGCCACAACCCTCTTACAGGACTTATTGAGGAGTCTTGAGACATTGGTGTTTCAAAGCACCTGAGATGACCATAAAGAGGGGGGAGACTAGGTATCTTCCCTAATTTGGGTGTATTATTCCTCCAGAGGGGGAACAAAAAGCATTAAGACAAGGCATAAGTGTCCTGGTTATCAGCTGTCAGTCCCAGATGCCACATGTGCTCTGTCAGAGGATGTTGCCACTCCACTTGTTATGAGGGGAGAGCCCAACGCTTCTGCAAATGTTTTGTGTCCAGGTCTCAGAATCCCCGCCTCTCCTGCTCTCTTGGCTTCCTCCTCTTCCACCTTTGCAGCCCAATCCAGAGATATGGTGGCTTCCATTAATTCCTTTGGTTCCGAATCTAAGCTTTGCAGTCCATCTATCTGGGCTGTTGCTGCCCGGGAGAGCTTAACAGGGGGAGAAGAAGAGCCGTGGTTAGCATTTGGCTGAGTGGGGCTCCTCGATCTTTGATGGTTTCGTGAAGCAGGAGGATCGAGCATAGCCACCCAGTTTATCTTGTGGCTTAGCTCTGAGGAGAGTAGCCTGTCTGTTTTTGCTGGCTGGAGGATGCCCGACTCCGGCCTTCTCCCCTGAAGCTCGCTGTGGTGTTTGGCCTGTGTGATTGGGGGACCGAGTTCCTGTGGTACCTGTCTGTTTGTTTACTTCTTCCCCTGGTGAATGTTTCTCACTGCCTATTGTTCCTTTAAGTATGCAATCCCCTGGAATCCAGAGGCATTTAGGAGAAGCAGTTTGAGGGGTCAGATTAGGCCACTGCTGAGTGATCCAGGCTTTAGCCTCCTTTGGGGACTCTGCCAGGAACGCTTTCCCTTCTTTGTATATGTGGAGAGCAGTAAGTTTCTTGAATCTATACTGAAAAGCATTGGCTTGTAAAAATTTTTTAATTGGGCCAAATTCTCTTCTCTTCGCTGCAACTTCTGTGGAAAAGTCTCTGTAGACCAAGATCGTGGCACCTTTCCAAGTGAGTTCCCTTATGTCTCTGGCAGCCCGGAGGAGCTTCTCTTTGATGGAGTATTTTAAAATGTAGGCAACAATTGTTCATGGTGACTGGGAATCTGCCCTGCCAGGTACCCTGTGCCCTCTCTCCATTCTGATTGGGTCCTTCTACCTGCCCCCCCAGTAGCTGGGGTATCCAGTCATTCAAAAAATGCTCCATGTTGGATCCCTCCATCCCCTCTGGGACCCCCAATATGTGCACATTGTTCCTACGGCTCCAATTTTCTTGATCCTCAGCACGGTGCCACAGCCGAGTCATTTTTATTTCATGGTCCCTCAGGCATTGCAATATGGCCAGATGCTGCTGTTCTAAGTCCTCCGTCTACTGCTCCAACACGTTTTGTTTATCCTCAAGTCTTCAGACGCCTCCACATTCCCAGCCAGTGAAGTCCCAATACTGTCCACTCTAGTAAGTACTGCCTCCAGCATCTTGATAATATTGGTTAGTGCTTGGCGAGTTGTATGTTATCAGGAGGTGATGAGCCTACAGATCGCATGTCTCGATGCTATATGGCTGACCCTCCATTGGAATCGTGGTGCAGGGTAATAAGTAGGAGCGATAGAAACTGCAATCTTTCCCCTTCGCCTGTTTGGTGTGGGAGATGTGCTCAGAGTCGCAACCCGTTTGCTGCCGTCAGGTGCCAGAGAAGTCCAGAGATTAACGGGGAGATGTGAGCAGCCAGTCAGTTGGGCAGTTAGTTACTCGATGCTCCTGCGGCCTATAAGTGTGTATCGGCTCCTCGCAAAGCTGCATCAGGCATTGCCATCCTTTCACACTTACTGTCTCCCAAAGCTCCAATTTCAGGGTAGAAAAGATAAAGGGAAGATTCCAGTTGCTTAGCTTGAATTTCAGTGTGGCATGTTCCCAGATTATGTGCGATTGTTCACCAGATGAGAGTGGGCTACTTAATCTCTTGCAGCCATTACCGTCAGGTCCCGACTAAGTCCCCATCTTTTTTGAAGACTCTCATACGATTGGAAATACTAGACATGGTTTTCTCTACCCTTAGGTTACACAGCAATTCATTCAGCCATTCCGTATAGGAAGTCAGCAATGAGCCTTTCCAATGTTTCAAAACAATTTTCTTTACAGATGCTGCAATCATCATAATATGGTATTGACGTTCCGTTCTGGGGTAACTGGTAAAATCGCCCAAAATACATACTTCAGGGGTGAAGTAATCTTGTAGTCCCAATAAAGGGTCAGCCCTTGTTATTATTAGGTCCCACAATGGTGCAATCTTTGAACATTCCCAAAATAAATGGTATAAACTGCCCTCTTTCTGCATACACCTATTACAAAATGGTGTTGCCGCTCTATCCATTTGAATAGTCTAAACGTGTTAGATACATGTTACTTACAATTTGTAACTGCATTAGACGCAATCTGCCCTGAGTAATGTACTTGTAGCAATTCTCCCTGATTTACGGCCACCTAGCTTCAGAGGTAGGGAATTTGTCAGTGCAATATCTGGATATGCCCATAACTTGTGTGAAAACCAGAGGGTAGAGCAGAGCATATACAGATGAAACAGCATGTGGAGCCAAGATTAGGTTTCTGCAGGTGCCCCTCCAATCCCCTTGATTTGTATTCATACAGTTAGGACTAAAGTAGGACACCAACATGTGTCAGAGTTGATATGCCTTAAAGTCCCATTTAGGGGTAGATCAAATTTGGTGAGAATTTCTTGTGTGGTCAACCAGTCCATACTTTGTGAATACAATTGTCTACCGAGACTTTCCTGGTTCAGTGGGATCCAATTATAGGGAATCATACGTCCCCCTATTAGGAAGTTCAGATTTTGAAAAACCGGCTGGTTTAGGTCCTGTGTGTTGACATAGTTCAAAGTGTTGCACAGTTGTGAATGGATACGAAGAGACTGAGCTAAGGGCGTGTGACGTAGGGAAGGAGGAAGTTTGCCAGGCTTAAGAAAGTACATTGAGAGGGGATTCACACCTGCAGAAATAATCATTTCTTGCTCAATTCTAACCCACATTGGTGTATAATCTCCCCATTCTGTTGAGCCAACCAGGAATTGCCATTTCAGATATTTACTAAGGTGACTAGCCCAGTAGTATAATCCAAATGGGAAGACATGAGTCCTCCATGTCTTTTAGGGTGGATAATTTGTTAAAAGCTCTCCTCTGCATTTTTCCCTTCCAGATGAAGGTGGAAAGATGAGAGTGAATGTTTTTGAACCAGCTCTTGGGTACGAACATACGAAATTTGCCAGCAGATAAAGGCCTAGAGGTCTATCAAGTCTGCTCGAATGTGCAGCTAGCACCCCTTATTCTGCAGCTGCCCCTCCCTTCCACCCTTCCCCTTCATTAACCCTCCCCCTTGTCCTGTCCCACCCCCTTTTGAAGCAGTCCACTGTTCTACTGGATACCACTTCTGCAGGTAATGCATTCCACCCAGCCACCACCCTCTCTGTAAAAAAGTGTCTCCTCATCTCCCTCCTGAACCTTCCTCCCGTCAGTCTCATATCATGGCTCCTGGTGTCCCTCCCCTCCATTACTTTGAACAGCCCCTCTGTACCTGTCTTGTTTAGTCCTTTCATGTACTTAACGGTTTCAATCATGTCCACCCTGTCCCTCCTCTCCTCCAGTGAGTATATGTTCAACTCCCTCAGCCTCCCCTTGTATGATAAGTCCCCCAGCCCCTTGATAATCTTTGTTGCCCTGCCCTGCACCCCCTCCAGTAACTTAATGTCCCTCTTCAGATATGGGCGCCAGTACTGCACGCAGTACTCCAGGTGCGGTCTAACTAATGACCTATACCATGACAGAATCACCTCCTCCCTCCTCGAGGATATACCCCTTGCAATGCAACCCAGCATTTTGTTGGCCTTTGCAGCTGACTTCCTACATTGTGCTGAGTTGTTCATTGACCCTGTAATGAGCACCCCCAGATCCTTCTCCTCCTCTGTCTGGGCTAGCTGCACTCCCACCAGCTGGTAACTCCTCCTTGGGTTCTTCATCCCAAAATGCAGCACCTTGCACTTTTTGGCATTAAACACCAGTTGCCAGGTGTCTGACCAGATTTCAAGCTTTGCCAGGTCATCCTGCAACCCCTGCCATCCCCTAGGTCATACACCACCACTCGCTCTACCTTGGAAACCATACATTTAGCAAATTGAGGGGCAGAAGAGATGTGGAAGGACATTCATCTTGATTATGTTCCTCTTCCCCACAAGGTTAAGGAAGGTCATTCCACCTTTTAAGTCCTGCTGGATGTGGGTGCTTAAGCCATCTAAGTTCAACTTGTGCATACAAGTGGTGTTGGTGGAGAGGTGAAAACCTAAGTATTTGAGGGTCCTGGGAGACCAAGTAAGGCCTAAATCTATAATAGTCTGTATATTTACTTTATTATTTATTAATCGGCAGTCTGTATTTTGTTTATAATTTGAGAGTGCACTAAATTCTTGTGTCAGTTTTATAAGGCCCTTAATTGATGTGGTAATGTGAGTAATATGTCATCCACATAAGCAGCAATTTTTCCTCTTTGGATCCCAGTTGGATACCTTTTATCTCTGGAGAAATTTGGATAGATCTTATTAAGGGTTACAGGTATAAATTAAATAGCAGCGGCGACAGGGGGTATCCTTGCTTCGTGCAGGCCTGTTGGACAAAACTAGAGGATAAATTCCCATTGCAGAATATTTGGGCCGTGGGATTGGAGTATAGGATTTATATCAATGAGATAAATTTAGAGGGGAAGCCAAATCTAGTGAATGTTCTAAACAAGAACTGCCAGTCAACTCGATCAAATGCTTTTTCCGTGTCGAGAGAGACCAGAGCAATGTCCTGCTGGGAGTCTCTGGATATGAAAAAAATGTGGGATAATCTGCAGAGATGGTCTAACGATGACGTATCCTTCATGAAGCCCACTTGGTCACTGCCAATCAAGGGGGGAAGGACTTTGTTCAATCTACAAGCTAATATTTTGACTAGGCTCTTTATGTTGCAGTTAAGAAGGGATATCTGGCGATAGCTTGATACCTTGGTTGGTCTTTGTCCAGTTTGGGAAGGACCACTATAGTTGCTTCCAACAATCTATGATCAAAGTGTTCACCAGCTAGCATGGAGGTGTACATTTTGTGAGCCATGGACCAAGCTGTTTGGCAAAACTTTATAAAGTGTTGGCCGAGTAGCCATCTGGGCCAGGAGCTTTTATCTAAGGGGAGCTCATTGATGACTCCTATTATATCTTCTTCTGTAATTGGGGTGAGCAACTATGCAGCATACTCTGCAGTCAGTGTGGGAAGGGGAATGTTATCTAGATATTGATCTATGACAAGCTGAGCCAGCCTATGTTGCATTTGCACGTATAAAGTTTTGTAATACTGCTCAAATTCTGCTGTGATCTCCTTAGAATGTGTTATCATAGGACCATGAGAGTCAGGTTGTAGGGCTGCTATGCATTTTAATGCCTCTTCTTTTTTAAGTCTGAGGGCCAGCAGCCTGCCAGCCTTCTCTCCGTGTTCGTATTCTTAGCTTTGGTTTTAAAATTGCCCACTCGCTTTCTACCGCAGTAACTCCAAGTATTTATTTTTAATTGTATTAGCATGATATTATCACTCTCTGACATTTGACTAGACATATACTTCTCTTTCTCTCTAATCTGGTTCTGGAGCGTTTTAGCTCTTTTTCCTCTTTCTGTTTTTAAGTGATGCCAATTTAATAAATTCACCCTGGATAAACACTTGAGAGCACTCCATTCTATGGATGAAGACTGTGTGGATGCCCAGTTTTACTTTTGAACTGACCTATGGAAATAGAAATGCTGTCTGTAATCTTTTTATCTTTCAGTAGTTGAGTATTCAATTTCCATATTCTATCAGTACCCCAATTGAGGGACAGGAGATATGACAGGATATTGATGAGTGATCTGGCCCACCCTAGAATCTATTGAACTTCCAATAGACCATTGACCAGGGATTTGCTGATCCAGAAATAGTCTATTCTGGAAGTCGATCCATGGAAGGAGGAAAAAAAAAAAGTAAATTCCTTTTCCTGAGGATGTAACAATCTCCAAGGGTCACATAAATTCAAATGATCTACCAGATCCCTGATAGCTCTCTGGGCTGGTGAAAGGCCCTTGGGTTAAGCACTCCCACTTTTATCCAAAAGAGGATCATAAGGTAAATTCCAATCCCCTCCCAAAATAATAGGGATATTAAGATAAGGAATCAACAAGGAGAGGAGTTCAACGAGGGAGTCCACATTCGGCCCATATATAGAACCGAGTAGTATTTCAAATGACTACACCTTTCCTTTGTCAAAAACATATCTGCCTTGCTTGTCTACAATGCACTTCTCACATATAAAAGGAAAAATTCTATAGAAGAGTATCACTACCCCTCTTTTGTTCCTACTGTCGCCTGCAGAATGAATTTGGCCCACATGTTGTCTCCTAAGCAAGTTCCCTTTCACTTCTAACAGATGAGTCTCTTGTAACATTACTACATCATAATGGAAAGAGCCTAAATGCTTTAGAATCTTCATCCGCTTCAGGGGTGTCTCACCCTTTAACATTCCATGAGCAAAATTTAAACAGTTGGGCCACTATGTATATGTATGTTTAGCCCACTGGGAGACAGAACGAAACAGGAACCAAATTACTCTTCCACCCTATTTCCAGATGTAATAGACAACCCTAGTCTTTCAATCCCTTAGTAAACTAACCCATCTCGCTACATTAACCGTTTTACTCTCTAAAATTATTCCTAATCCCTCCTCTTCTGTTTCTCTTTATCCAAAATAGTTGAACCTACCACTTTAGTCATATGTTTTAAGTTGTAGCCAAGTATCCTAATTCTACAAACGAAAAACTACCCCCATTGACAACTGGCCTGTGGCAATCAACTTCCAATGAGCCTCCGTTCCCCTCACCTGACCACTACATTTAACCTAATAAAAGAGAGAAGAAGAACTGGGGTTACTCAGCCGCTATCTATACAAAATCTCCTACTTAACATTCCAGTAATGCACATCGGCAGGATCCCCGTTACACTATAGTAATTGTAGCAATTCCTATGAACTTTGAAAATCCTATAAAGCATTTACCCTCCACAACAGATACAATAAAATAGGTTATAATTTCCTGGCATCATTTATATGTACATCCCCAATCATGGGAAATCTAGGCTTTTCTTCTCCCATCCTGAAGTTATGATAACTCGAGACATATTGTCCAAAGAGTTCAGACCTTCCATTGTGTTGAACCATGGATCTAGTTGGCTGAAGCACAGGCCTAAGTGCACTGAAGCAATGTGCATTTGAAATCTTTTTTAGTTCAGGCAGGAGGGACATTATTCTCTGTATAAGCTTCCAGTCTAAACGTTGGTATTTTCCAATATAGTTTAGTAGCACCAATCAAAAGTGGAATCAAATCACCCGCATCATTTGTATGTATGTGGCCGGAACTTTATCCCTTGTCTTCTTGGCAGGTATTTAGTGATCTGAAAACAAGGCTGGACAATTCTGTTTGCAAAAGTCTAAAGCCGGTTCCACTTCTTCAAAAGATGACCAAGTGTCATCTAGTAGTATCTGTAGTTTAGCAGGGTAGGACATCCAAAATCTTATCCCAGAGGCAATGCACTTCGATACTATAGGATGAAAGGTGGCCCTGTGAGTACACACCATAGCTGGGAGATCCTGTGTAATGCGTATTTTTCTCCCCTCCCAGAGCACATCTTGGATTTCCCTTAATTTCGTTAATATGTACTGTTTTTCCTGAAAGATCAAGAAATGGAAAATGAGAGGTCTGGCTGGACACTGGCAGGTTAAGTGCCCGATGAGCCTTTTCAATAGTGTAGGAAGCACCATAAGGACTAGACCCTACTATTTTTATTAGTAACCGCTGGACAAATAATATAATGTCAGCCCCTTCTTTCTTCTCAGGCAAATCAATTACCACAACATTATTGCACCTACTTCTGCCCTCGAGTTCTTCTATCTCGGATTACCATCTTTTTAGGCTTTGCCTGTTGCCCATGATCAGGGAATCTGTTTTGTCTAGGCGCTTCTCTGCTGAGATAACCCAGGCCTCAGTATCTGACACCTTCCTTGTGACATCCTCCACTGTGTCTGATAGTACCTTCATGTCTGACATCAGCGAGTGAACTTCTTCTTTAAATGGTTGAAATTCCATTAGAAATCTCTCTAATGTCAGGGGCTTCAGGTCAGAAGTGGTAGGAGATGATGCCGTAACAGTAATAGCCCAGCCTGTTGCTGGAGGTTGCACTTGCGGCTTTTTTGGTGCTTTCTCAGGAGTCACCAGTGGGGTATGACACGGTCCGACTAGCCGCATCTCTGCTTGCATTTCACCTTTAAGATGAATATATGTGTTGTAGGGAGGTTCTCCTGGTAGAAATTACTTGTTTTTTGTACTGAATCTCCATGGATCAATCAAATTCTGGTGTTTCAGTGGTCGGGCGAGTGGAGCTCAGTTGAAGTGTGTCTAATCAGTCTGCTGCATCACGTGACTCCCCACTTAAATTTAATTTAAAAGCCTGCAAGATGCAGGCATGGATTGTGCACTCCCAGAGGGGAGAAACACAGAGGAGCTGCACCACAGCAGCATGGAAGCCCTGACGGGCTGTTTTGTGAAGGGGAGGGCAGAAACAAGGTTCTCCCTTCACGAAAAAAGATCCTTTTTTCATGACTCATGATATGGAAAAGGATTCTTTTTTCATATTACAGGGTCAAGAAAAAAGATTCAAAATAGTTAATAACAATAGCATTTCGAGGGCATATCTCTAACATTGAAGTGCAGATTACACCTAAAGGGGTCCCAGTTAGCTGCTAGGTGTGGTGGTCTCTGTCTAAGATGTCATTTTTGTGGCTTTAAAAAACATTTTTTAAGAAAAAATGGAAACAAGATGGCAGCAAATGAAAAAGGAATTTTCCCATACAAAGCAATATTCCTTTTTCATTTCATACAGCTATCTTTTAGTGCTTACTGAACATGCTAAGAAATTATGTTTTCAAATGTTTAAAATGCAATGACTTACAAATGGCTACTTATTTTTTTAACCAGACTAGCAAAAGGCACATCTGTGGACTAGTCCCATTCTGCCCTGAAAACGTCAGGCCAAAATTCCAAACTGAGCTAGAGGCAAGTTCAATGAAAAATCCCTGCAAAGTCAAAGAATGAAAAAATGCTTTTTCACCTCTTTGGAACTCAGAAATTGCACGTCTCACCAGAACATAACTTGCCACATCCAGAGCTCTACCCTGGCTTATGGTACATGCCAATTTGCATGCAAATCTGTTGAACGGTTGCAAAGTTATTAAAGTGCAAAATGTTGAGTTTAACATTGAGGTGTCTACTCAACCCTAACTATAGGGGCACGGCCACTCCCCTATAATACAGTATTTAAATATATTAATAGTTTCATTTCCATGTAATGAAATTGCACTACATTTTGTATGCACACTCTAGGGGACAAGATGTCTTGATTTTCTAAGTTTCATTCCAGTCAGATGTGCAGATTCCAAGATCTATATTGTGGGTTTTAAGAAAAATCTGGGTTTTTTGGTGTTTTTTTTTTTTTGTCATCACCTACTGCTCAAATGGTTTGGAATTTTGGTCTGAAATTTTCAGGGTATAAACAGCATGCCACAGAATGATTATTTTTGTTGGTCTGTTGAAAAATATTAATCCATTCCCAAGTTATAAGGACTTTAAATTTTGGTTCTGAGCATGCTCAGTGAATTGCAAATGTCTATCCCAAAGACACTACTGAGAAAGCTCGGAACCAACATTTAAAATCCTTATAACTTGGGAACGGGGTAATATTTTTTCACCAAACAAATGAACAGAACCATTCTGGGGTAAGCCCTTTCTGCCCAGAAAATGTTAGACCAAAATTCCAAATCATCTAGGCTGTAGGTGATGACAAAAAGACATCAACACCCCCCCCATTTTTCCTAAAAACGCACTATCTGGATCTCAGAACTCTCACATCCAACTGGAACAAAATTTGACAAATCAAGAGACTTGAAGAAACAATAAAGACATGTTTGAAAATTGACAACACAGCAAAAAAGGCTATCTACAGCCATCTGGCTCTACACACTGTGCTTAGCAACAGTAAACTATACAAATCCCAGGAGACTACATACTGAAATCCCAGTCATGTGACTCAGAGATTTCCAAGTGAACAAGAAGCCAGCACTATCAAGTGCTCATTTGTTTCTTACTCCTGCAAGTGGAGAGCAGCCATTATACCAGAATCACCATGAACAAACTAAAGTAAGCACTTTTTGACCACTATTAATGTAAAAGAGACTCAAAGAAGTTATACAAAACTGTTTACATAGATTGTCTTTTGATACACAATTTTACAATGATTTACAAGAATCATTTAAATAAACACTGTTTCTGAACACTGTGTGGAGATTTGATGATGACTGTGATATAGGGTCAGTGAAGCTCATTCACAGCATTTTTCAACATTAAGCATACTGAATGTTAACAAGCCTTGTTTGTAGATTTTGTGAGTTATGTGTACTCAGTGTTATGTCAGCGAAGGCTGGTTAAGATAAGCAAGCTTAAAGCAGCAGATAATGTTGTGCTAACATGTTTTGTAAGATGTAGACAGAAACTGAAATTTATTATTACCAAATCAGTAAGCGCCATAACAGTATCAGCACTATTTTAAACATAATGAATTTTTGTTTTTATTTGAAGGTAAAGACTCACTTGTGAGTATGCATAATTTTTTTTTTGAATTGTATAGCAAGAAACAACTGTTTACAAACTGAGAATTAAGAATACATTCGAAAGTCACTAGTACTGGATAAAGATGAATGCTGGTATTTTAAAGAAACATTAAATTAATTATAGGATATATACCTAATGGAGTTTTAAAACAAACACTTTTTTTATCTTATGTTTTATGGGGGTTCTTTTTCAAGAGATGTCGACAGTTTATTATTTCTCTCTTTAATAACCAATGAAATGTGAAATTTTGCAAAAACAGCTTGGTAAATATTTTGTTCTTGAAAGAAATGAATAGAAAAATAGTTAAGATATAAAAAAATTAAAATATACATTTAAAAAGTATCTTAAAAAGAATATTGAAACATGTATTTTATGTTTTCAGATAAATAAAAAAACCCTTTGAAAAAGCACTTTGAAACAGTATGAAAAGTTAGGGGGTATTATCAAGCAAAATAAAAAGAATTTGGTTTTGAAAAACCCAGTGTGAAGTCGCTTGAAGATTTCTTTGCATCCTTCAGCATTATTCTTTTCTTAAATCAAGAGGCCTTTTCTCCAGACTGTGCATGCAGAATTTTGTTCAATTATGTTGAATGGAGAAAAAGCTTTTAAGGTGCAAAGTTAGGGGTTTAACATTAAACAGCCTACTCAACCCTAACTATAGTGGTGCTTCCTCGCCACTATAATTAACAGCTTCACCCTCTTCAATGGAATAATATGAAATTTTGCATGCACAGTCTGTGGGGGTAAGGTGTCTTGATTTGTCAAGTTTTGTTCCAGATGCATGTGCAGATTACAAGGTTCAGATAGTGCATCTTTAGAAAAAATCAGGATTTCTAGCTGTTTTTGTCATCACCTATAGCCCAGATGATTTGGAATTTTGAATGGAAATTTTCAGGGAAGAAAGGTCTTGCTCCAGAATGGTGCCTTTCATTGGTTTGGTGGAAAAATATTATTATGTTCCAGTTAAAAAGATTTGAAAGTTTTCTTCTGAGCATGCTCAGTGGAGTATTAAACATCTATGTAAAAGATCCTACTGAGCATGCTCAGAATTGAAATTTCAAATCCTTATTACTTGGGAACACATTAATATTTTTTCACCAAACCAAATAAAGGCACCATCCTTGGACAAGCCTTTTCTACCCAGAAAATTGTAGACCCAAATGTAGGTGATGGAAAAAAAATCCTAAAAACACACTATCCAGACCTCTGAATCCCTGAAATGTGCAGTCTGGAGGGCAAGTTGTCTTCACTTGCCAAGTGCTGTTCCAGTTGGATGTGTGGATTCTAAGATTCAGAATGGTGCTTTTGCTCATTGGGTGAAAAAATATTAATCCATTCTCAAGTTATAAGGATTTGAAATTTTGCTTCTGAGCATGCTTAGTAAAACATCGAAGTCTATCCAAAAGACTCTACTGAGAAAACTCAGAACTGAAATTTCAAGTCCTTATAACTTTGGAACGGAGTAAGATTTTTTTTTCACCAAACCAATGAGAGACATCATTCTGGGGTAAGCCCTTTCTACCCAGAAACTTAGACCAAAATTCAGATATGTCTAGGCTGTAGATGATAACAAAAAACAGCAAAAAAAAAGTTCTTAAAGACATGCGATGTGGATCTCAGGACCCTCACATCCAACTGGAACAAAACTTGTCAAATCAAAATATTCTGCCCTCAGACTGTTCAGTCAAAATGTCATGCAATTCTGTTGAATGGAGGCAAAGCTATTAAGGTACAAAGTTAGGGAGCCTACTCAACCCTAACTATAGTGGTGCTACCACACCACTATAATTTGGAGGCATTATAGCGCAGCGGTTTAAGGCTCTGAGCTGCATATCTGGAAACCTGGGTTTGAATTCCACAGGCCTCATGTGCATACTGTGTGAACCTGAGCAAGTCACTTAACTTCCTTGTGCTCCCAGGTGTGCTCTCTAAACAAGCTTTCAGCTTCATGTGCCACTCCTGGTTAAACAATTGAAAAAATAAAAATAAAAATAACTTCAACCCATTCAGTGGAATAGCATGACATTTGCATCAGCAATTTTTTTGGGGGAGTTGTCTTGATTTGCCAAATTTAATTCCTATTGGATATGCAGATTCCAAGATCTGGATAGTGTGTTTTAGAAAATCAGGGTTTCTTACTGTTTTGTTGTTGTTGTTGTTTTTCTGTCATCACCTACAGCCCAGACAGTTTGGAATTTTGAACTGAAATTTCTGAGTAGAAAGGGCTTGCCCAGAATGGTGCCTTTCATTTGGTTGGGGCAAAAATATGAATCAATCCAAAGTTGTAAGGATTAGAAATTTTGTTTGACATTTATGCTGAAGATGGCGGCCACGCTGGGCCAGCTTACGCTTGTACTGTTCTGCGCTGCTCGCTTTATTTTATCGCATCTGGCCGCTTGTAAATTGTGTAGCAGCATATTTTACAACCGGTTGTTTTGGATTGACGACGATCCGCTCTTCCGCTTGGCTTGGCTCGTTTGTTCTGTGTGCGGCAGGGAACTACGCGACCACCTGTTATGCACTGACCTGACTGCAGGTTGCAGGGAGTTGGCTCAGTCATCCAGGTGTTAGACCGGGGCTGAAATCTTTGACAAATTCTGACAACTCGGAGGTCTGTGGCTCGGAGGACTGTGGCTGGATTGTGATTGGGAACCTGGTGTTCAGTAGAGGCTTCCTTTTCCCTGGATGTTCAGTAGAGGCTTCCTTTTTCCTGGATGTTGGTGTCTGCAGGACTTGGAGGTCATGGAAGAGCACTTGCCCAGGATATTGGCGGGGTAAAGCTGTGGTTTCGGTCCAGGGATGATTTTTTTTTTCTTGGACCAGGAGAGAGGCTGTCATTATTACCTCCACATAACCTGAGGGTTTGCTCCCTGGTCCAGACGGGGGGGCTGGTTTGTTCTGCCTCCGGAGGGTGGTGGGGCTTGCTTTGCTCCCTGGGTGGGGCAGGGGGCCATCGGAGGGTGGGCCTGCCTTCCTCATTTCAGCGAGGATCAGGGGGAGCTGCAGCTGGAGTGGTTAATATTTGTGGAGGTGAGGAGTTGTTTTACAAATCTATTACAAGCTGATTTGTCCCCTTTACGTCCTTGGCTACCAGGAACTTGGAACTTGAGATCGAGTTTGGGAAACGCAGAGCAGGATTTGGTGAAGTATTTTATTTATTTTAGTGAACTGTTGTGTTTGGTACTGGGAGACTGCAGAAGATGACTGTGAAGCCTAACTGTTCTGAGTATTATTTTGGGTACATAAGTCTCGTGAGAGGAGCCTGATGTACATTGAGGACATATGGTGTGGTGAGAGCACAAAGTGTGACTTTAAGATCAAAGGACTTTGAACATTTTTGGTTAATTTTCCGTCGTCAGTCTGCACTATTTCTGTACTAAATAAATATATGGTTATATAAATTTTAGAGATATAGGTAAATCTTTAGTAGTTTTAGGTGGTGTGCTCCTCTCCTTGCAGTGGTGAGAGTACTGTGGGGGTAGAATTAGAATTATAATAGATGTTGAAAATTTTACAGCACTAGAATTGCTAGATCTTGTGTTTTATTGTGATTATTGTTTTATTTTAGTGTAGTGCAAAAATGTGCTGGAGTAATTGTAAGTGACGGGTATTATTCCCCTCTATGCTTAGGGACCTCCGTCCTTTCTCCTGTCCCCCGTTGTCAGCTGAAGTTTATAGGAAGTGTAGGGCTTTGGGGATTGTGAGAAGGAGACGGAGGGCCCATGCTGGAGGGGGAATGGAAAGGAGTGGGCGGATTGGGATTGTAGGGTCAAGGAGACGCCCTGGGGTGAAATGGGCACGGGAGAGAGGTCCTTCCTGTCTTGTGCCCATACCCAAGGGTTCTGGATTGGACCAGCAGGTAGGCCGGTCACTATCGGAGGTTTGTCCTACTCGAGCGGTGTTATGCAATGCCAGGTCTATTAAAAACAAGATGGCTATTATAGCTGATCTTGTTGAGTCATCTGACCTGGCATGCATCACCGAGACCTGGCTGGATGAAAATGCTGGGCCTGTATTAGCCGCAGCAATTCCGGCTGGGTACTGGTGACACACTGCCCGAGGCAGGATCAGAGGGCGGTGTTGCCATGTGTTATAAGTCAGAACTGGGTCTGGTGGAGGTGCCAGCGGAGTCACCAGATCCTTTGAGTACATTGTGGGCTAGGGTGGGGTGCAGGATACTTCTCATATACCGGCCCACCAGGTGACTTTAGAATGTTTTTCTGCAGGAAGTCGAGACTTCATTGTCGAC
This sequence comes from Neoceratodus forsteri, assembly GCA_016271365.2. Taxonomy (NCBI): domain Eukaryota; kingdom Metazoa; phylum Chordata; order Ceratodontiformes; family Ceratodontidae; genus Neoceratodus; species Neoceratodus forsteri. Next base: position 1,705,713,694 of record CM057455.1, read on the forward strand.
CTAACATTGGGGTCCTCCAGATGGTTGGTTCTGGGGGACTTCAATGCCTGGGTCGATGATGAATTCTCTCAGTTTGGTCAAGATTTCCTCCAGTTGATGATATCACTGGGCTTCACACAGGTGGTTTCCTCCTCGACCCATGTGGGTGGACACTCATTGGACCTGGTGTTCCTTCTGGGGATGGGGATATCCGACTTGGTGGTGGAACCGGTTGGATGGTCAGACCATCACTCCATTAGATTCAGTTTTGAGGCCACCCCTGTTAGGTCTGCCCCCACGGAGATGGTTCGATACCGCCCTTTGAGGGGCGTATCCCCAGAGGACCTGATGGCGGTGTTGGACCTATCAAGCCTACCGATAGATTGCATGGATCCAGGTGATCTGCTACATGCCTATAATGAGGCGGTAACAGGGGCCCTGGATTCTATTGCACCAGTTCGTGTTCGTCCTCTTACTCCTCGCCCCAGGTCTCCTTGGTTTGATGAGACCATGAGGGAATTGAGGAGAGTTGGGCGAAGGCTGGAGAGGCGTTGGTGAAAGTCCGGTTGTGATGATGACAAGCTTAGTTTGATGGACCATTATTTAGTCTATCAATCCACAATCTCATAAGAAGGCAGAATTCTGTCCAAGAGATAGCGGCTGCACAGAATAGACTGCTCAGCTCTTTTCGGACTGTGGACAGACTGTGCAATCCAGTTTGTCTTCAGCCCAGAAGAGCCTTATCTCAAGAATGGTGTGAGGAGCTTGCTCTCTTCTTTGCAGATAAGGTTGCCAAAATCAGATCGGACATTCGCTCTTCCCCTCCTAATGGGAGCAGCGGTGGTCGTCAGGAGATGTCAAACACCCAGTTGGAATGGTCTGACTTCAGCCTTCCCATAATCGAGGATGTTGTGATGATCATTCGAGCACTGCGACCGACCTGCTGTGATTTGGACCCTGGTCCCACGCGCTCTTAGTGGGTTGCGTGGATAAGATTGGCCTAGTCCTAGCTTCGATCGTGATGGAAGTCTTTGGAGAGGATTTCCAGATCCCTCAAAGAGGCTATAATTAAGCCCCTTTAAAGAAACCCTCCTTAGACCCATACTGTCTAGCAAATTACAGGTCAGTCTCTAACTTACCCTTTGTGGGTAAAGTTATTGAGAAAGTGGTCGCAGTGCAGTTGGAGGATCATTTGACCAACAACAATATCTACGATTTGTTCCAGTCTGGATTTAGGAAAGGCATAGTACGAGACAGCGCCGTCATGAGTACTAAATGACCTCCTAATGGCAAGAGATCGTGGACCCGCTCCATCTTGGTACTACTTGATCTCTGCAGCGTTGACACTGTTGACCACGGTGTGTTATTGGAGCACCTGCGGTTAGTCTGTGGACTGTCTGGTACGGTCCTCAGATGGTTTCAATCTTACCTTGAGGGTAGGACTCAGAGAGTGGTGTCGGAGTTTTTCCTCAGCATCATTCTCCCTGCCCTGTGGGGTACCGCAGGGCTCCATTTTAGCACCCATGTTGTTTTCGTGTATATGCTACCATTGGGGCGATTATTAGATGGTACAGTTTGGGTTTTCACTGCTATGCAGATGATTCCCAGCTGTATATGTCTTTGTGCCCGGTCAGGACGCTGCCTTGTCGGTATTTAATAACTGCCTTGAAGAAATCCAAGAATGGATGAATGGGAGTTGGCTGAGGTTGAACCCGGAGAAAACTGAGGTGTTGGTTGTGGATATAAGTCACTGTGAGGCGGGTCTGCCAGAGGGATCACCCTCAGGTCTATGGCTTGGAGGTGTCCAGCTGACGACCTCAGACCAGGTGCGAAATCTTGGCGTAGTACTTGATGACCATTTGACACTTAAATCCCAGGTGTCAGCGGTTATAAAGACTTCCTTTTTTCATCTGAGGAATATTGCCAGGGTGAAGCACTTGGTTCCTCCAGAGGACCTTCCAACATTGATCCACGCCTTTGTTACCTCCCGCTTGACTACTGTAACTCCCTATACCTAGGGCTACCGGGTTGAACTGCGTCTGCAGCTGGTGCAGAATGCAGCAGCCAGGTTGTTGACTGGAGTCTCTAGATCCAGTCACATAATGCCTGTGCTCACAGACTGCACTGGCTGCCAGTGTTTTGGCGAATTACCTTCAAGGTCGGTTTGCTGACCTATAAAGCCCTACATGATCTGGGCCTGCCACCTAAAAGGCTCCTGTGCCCTATAGTCCCTCTCACCCCTCTGATCCACTGGCGAGGGATTGCTAGAATTCCAAGTGCGTTTGAAAACATCTGGTGCTAGATCGTTTAGTTTTATGGCACCTACCCTGTGGAACTCTCTACCTCGTCAGGTGCGAGATTGCCCGACTGTCCTTAGTTTTAAAGGAGCGCTGAAAACCCACCTTTTTAATATAGCTTTTAAGGATTCTTGTTAATCTGATTTATTATATTTATTGTTATATTTATTTGTACAGGCGCTTTGATTTAAGAAAAGCGCCTTTTAAAAATAAAGTTGAATTGAATTGAATTGAATTGAATTGTTTCTGAGCATGCTCAATAGGCTATCCAAAGATCAAACTGAGCATGCTCAGAACTGAAATTACAAATCCTTATAACTTGGAATGAATTAATATTTTTCACTCAAACCAAGGAAGGCACCATCCTTGTCAAGCTCCTTTCTACCCAGATTTTAGACCAAAATTCTAAACCATCTAGGCTGTAGGATTACAAAAACAGCAAAAGCCTGATTTTTTCCTAAAACTCATTATCTGGATCTCAGAATCTGCACATTCAATGGGAATAAACTTGGCAAATCAATAGACTGTTCCACCAGACAATGCATGCAAAATTTTTGCAATTCTGTTGAATGGAGGCAAAGCTGTTAAGGTGCAAATTTATGGGTTAGACATTAAACAGCCTACTCAATACTAATTACTGTATAGTGGTGCTACCATGCCACTGTAATTAACAGCTTCACACCTCTTCAGTGGAATAACATGAGGTTTTGCATGTGCAGTCTGAAGGGCAAGGTGTCTTCATTTACCAAATTTCATTCCACTAGGATTCATGGATTCTAAGACCCATAGTGCATTTTAGGAAAACTGGGGCTTTTGTTTTGCTGTCATGTACAGCACAGACAGTTTGGAATTTTGATCTGAAATTTTCAGTATTAAAAGGGCTTGCCAAAAAAGGGTGCCTTCCATTGGTTTAGTGAAAACATATTAATCTGTTCCCAAGTTATAGGGATTTGAAATTTTGGTTCTTGGCATACTCAGTAGGACAGCAAACATCTGTCCAAAAGACCTTACTAAGCATGCTCAGAACCAAAATTTCAAATCCTTAAAACTTAGAATAGATTAATACTTTTTCACCAAACCAAATCTTAAAGAAGCAGTTCTTTAAACTTTTCTTTCCTCCTTGTTCTAGACTGATTGCAAGCATTGGGTGGCAGCAACATTAATATGCATAGTTTCCATGGATTTCCTGGAACTGTACAGGAACCTTGTTTGAAAGCCCTTCTACCCTGAAATCTCACACAAAATCCAAACCATCTGGGCTTTAGCTGATGACCAAATATACAGCAAAAACACAAAAAACCCCAGATTTTTTCCCAAAAAATACTATCCAGATCCCAGAATCCAGACACTCTATTGGAATGAAACTTGGCAATCTATAAGAGCTTGCCTCCAGACTGTGCATGTAAAATTTTGTGCAATTCTGCAGAATGGCGGCAAGTGGATTTTTGGTAAAACAGTTTTTATGTTTTTCTCATTACCTATAGTACAGCTGGTTTGGAATCTTGGTCTGAAAATTTCCAGAATGAAAAGAACTTGCCCATAATTATGACTTTGTTGGTTTGGTGAAAAGTATTAGTCCATTCCCAAGTTATAAGGATTTGACATTTTGGATCTGAGCATACTCAGTAGGGTATCAAATGTCTATCCAAAAGACCCTACTGAGCATGCTCAGAACCAACATTTCAAATCCTTATAACTTGGGAATAGATTAATATTTGTTCACAAAACCAATAAAAAGCACTTTTCTGGGGCAAGTCCTTTCTTCCCTGAAAATTGTGGACCAAAATTCCAAACTGTCTGGGCTGTAGCGATAAAAAAAAATGCAACCCCCTCCCCCCTGGTTTTTCCTAAAACTAAACTATCCAAATCATGGAATCCACACATCTGACTGTAACAAAATTTGGCACATCAACAGACCTTGCCCTGAGACTGCAGATGCAAAATTTCTTGTAATTCTGTTGAATGGGTGCAAACATATTAAGGTGCAAAATTATGGTTTTAACATTAAACTGTCTACCGACCTTAACTATAGTGGTTCTATTGTGCCACTGTAATTAATAGCTTTGCTCCCATTTAATGAAATTGCATGAAAGTTTGCATGTGCAGTCTGTGGGGCAAGGTGTCTTTGTTTGCCAAGTTGTTCCAGTCAGATGTGCAGATTCCAAAATCTAGATAGTGCATTTTCAGGAAAAATTGGAGACTCTTTCTGTTCTTTTTTTCTTGTCATCACCTACAGACCAGATGGTTTGAATTTTTTTGTCTGAAATGTTCAGGGTAGAAAGGGCTTTCCCAGAGTGCCTTTTGGTGGTTTGGTGAAAAATATGAATCCATTCCCAAGTTATATAAATCTTTAATTTGTGGTGTAGTATGCTCATTAGGGTATCAAACATCTGTCCATAAGACCCTGCTAAGCATTCTCAGAGTGGAAATTTCAACTCTTTATAAGTTGGAAATGGATTAATATTATTTTCACCAAACAAACAAAAAGCACCATTCTTGGACAAACCCTTTCTACCCTGAACATTTCAGACCAAAATTCCAAACTGTCTGTGCTTTAGATGGTGACAAAAAACATCCCCAAAAACGCACTATACAGATCTTGGAATCTGCACATCTGACGTGAACAAAACCTGGCAAAGCAACAGACTTAACAAATCAAGACACCTTGCCCACCAGATTGCACATTCAAAATTTTGTGTAATGCCATTGAACAAGGCGAAGCTATTAAGGTGCAAAGTTAGGGATTTAACATTAAACAGCCTACTCAACCCTAACTATAGTGGCACTACTGTGCCCCTGTAATATTGTATGTAGATGTATATACTGCATATACTTTGCAAAAAAACCTTCATTGCTGCAACAGTTAGTGTTCAGATTAAATCGACAAAAGTAGGAAAATGTGATATTAGGGTTCCCAACCCTAACACCCCACTCCCAGCCTGCAGGCAGCAAAAAGAAGAACCAATATGAATTCACCTTTTCTGAGTCTCACAAATCAGGCCTGGGGCCTTCCTTGGGGTTGTCATCCCTAACACTCATCCCATTCCAACAGCAAATAAGAACAGATGTGCAGAGTATATGGGAATGGGGTGAGATTTAGGGTTGTCAAACCCATGGAAAACTCCAGGCTTGATTTGCAAAGACTCAAGAGAGGTGAAGTTATAATGGTTTCTCTTTGCTGCCTGCAGATTGTGGTTAAGGCATTAGGGTTGGGAACCCTGACAACATATTTCCTTACTTTTGTCACTTTAATCTGAATCCTAACTGTTGCATTAATGAAGTTTTTTGCAAAGAATTTCTTTACTTTTGCAATAGTATAATCATGTCCTCATTCATGCAGGTACCTTCCTGTCCTGTATGAACATATGCATTTGCCTATGGAAGTGCTGTCTCCAAAGGGCCCTGCACTTCCATCCCTCCATAGATGCATAGATCCATCTTGGTGTGGAAGCACAGGGCCCAGAGGGTCGTGCATCTCCATTTGTCCAAAAAAGCTATTTATTTGCTTGGTAGTATGGTATAGCTTGTTAAACGTCCAATGTTATTTTATGGGAATTGTTATTCTTTTAATTTTTACAGTTTTTTATATGGCCCCTACATTTTTGGTGGGGTATGATATGTTATTCTTGTAGTACTTATTAAGACCTTTGGTTTGATATATAGATTATCCCTTAACTGCAAATATTCAGGGAGTTATGGCTTTTTAACATTTAAATATGGAAAATATACCTAAGTCCAAAATATTTTTTTTGTATGAAGGATTCTTTTTGCATGAGAATGAAACAATGTCATAAAAAAAGAATCCTTCATATGAAAAAAGACTATGAAAAAAATATATATTCAAATTATTTTTTGTATGAAGGGTTCTTTTTTCATGAGATTGTGTTGTACTCACAAAAAAAAAGAAAACTTCATATAAAAAATTTGCACTTCATATTCTTTTTTCATATGAAGGTTTCTTTTTTCATGAGATTGGATTGTACACACGAAAAAAGATGGATGTCTGTGGTTGCTTGTGTTGCCTTGCCCCCTTTGGCTGCTTGGAGGGAATGCAGAGTTAGGGTCAAAACCCTAGCATCATATTTCCATATTTTTGTCACCTTAATAGCAACCCTAACTGATGCATCAACATAGTTTTTTGCAAAAAACACAAATATATATATATATATATATATATATATTATAGGGTGTGGTCATACCCCTATATTTAGGGTTGAGTAGGCACTTCTATGTTAAACTTAAAATTTCATGTGTTAATAACTTTTGACCCATTCAATGGATCTGCATGAAATTTGGTATGAGCGGGGCATGGTATATCTCTTGATCAGCTCAATTTTGTTTCAGTTGGACTTCTGAGTTTTGCTCATCAAAATGCTGAAAAATGCACTTTCGCCAGTTATGTGGGCAGTTTTTTGATTTTGTACATGGTGCTGCATGGCCTTTGTGTGTGGCATGCTGCTCTGTGACTTGGTTCATCTGAAAGAACTTGGGATAAGGAATATGCCACTTTTCATTTGGTGAAAATATTAAAGCATTCAAAAGTTATTAAACTTTTCAATGCCCATTATAAGTCAATGGGAAAATTTATATGGTTATTTTGCGAAAGAAGAATGGGGTTTTGGCCATCTAGTCCCTCCTCATGATTAAAGAATTTGCAGGCTTGCAATCAAAGAATCTTTGATAGAGAGGAATTGTTTAATCATGATGGTGGCCATCTTGTTTTCAGTTTGCAGTTGGAAAAATTCAAATATCTCGGCTCAGGAGGTACTTCTTAAGTTAAAATATGGTAGGTTTTGCTCAGAGGGTCTTCCCTCTACTGAGCCATGTCTCTGGTTTCTTTCAAAATGGTCAAAAAATATAGTTAAAATGTTTTTTATTCTTTGATTGTGGCTCGCGAGTGATCTTTGACCGTGAGCCTGCACATTTTTTGATCATGAGATTCTTTGACCACGATCTTTGATTGCAAGGGTGCACCTAGATGGCCACTTGAAAAAATCTATTTTCTCAGCTCAGGGGTGGCTTATTAAGTCAAATGAGGGTGGATTTTGCTCAGAGGGCTTCATTCTACCAAGGCATGGCTGTGGTTTCATGTATTTTTGCCTAAAAATTGACTTGGAACATTTTTTATTGATTGATCATGAGCCTGCAAATTCTTTGATCATGAGCCTGCAGATTCTTTGATCGCAAGATTCTTTTACCATGATCTTTGATCGCGAGGGCGTGACTATATGGACACTTGACAAAATCAATTTTCTCAGCTCAGGGGTGGCTTATTAAGCCAAATGAGGGTGAGTTTTGCTCAGGGGCCTTTGTTCTATTGAGGCATGGCTGTGGTTTCATGTATTTTTGCCTAAAAATTTACTTTGAACATTTTCTATTGTTTGATCGCGAGCCTGCAAATTCTTTGATCATGAGATTCTTTGACCACGATCTTTGATCGTGAGGGCATGACTAGATGGCCACATGAAAAATTCAATTTTCTCAGCACAAGGGTGATTTATAAAGCCAAACTAGGGTGGGATCTGCTCAGGGGGCTTCGTTCTGTCGAGTCATGGCTGTGGTTTCATGTATTTTCCTCTAAAAATTGACTTGTACCATTTTTTATTCTTTGATCATGAGCCTGCAAATTCTTTGATCATGAGCTTACAAATTCTTTGATCATGAGACTCTTTGATCACCATCTTTGATTGCAAGGGAGGGACTAGATGGCCAGATTTGGAGGGACCAGATAGCCCAATTTTAACAATTTTTCAAATTAAATATCTCAGAAATGATTTGGTCTTTTAACTTGAAGTTTGGAGGGTGTTGACGGATGTCCTGTGATGGAATTATAGTGTTTAGGTGTCAGACAATACATTTTTTGCAGAAATATTGAGTGGCACAGTTTACATTTTGCGGACGGTGTTTTCCATTGTGATAGCAGCTTGAAATTACTAGGGTAGCTAGCCTTCTGCCATGGATGTACTTTTCAGTTGTTCAGTGTGTAAAATGTTAACAGGTGTGGAGTTCTGCCACTACGACAAATGATACTCTGAAACTTTCACATTTTATATCTTGAAAAAGGTTTGGTCTTTTAAATTGAAATTTGAAGGGTGTTAAGGGGATGTGCTGTACATGTGAATTATGGTGCTTAGGTGTTGGAACATTAATTTGCTGCAGACATATTGTGTGACACACTTTGTGTTTTGCATATGGCGTTTTGCATTGTGGTACAGGCTTAACATTTATAGGGTGACTAGCATTACTGCCATGGAGGTAATTTTCAGTGGTTAGGTGTCTGACATGTAAACAGGTGTTGAATTATGCCACTCTGGTGACTGACACTTTGCTTTGTTTCAAGGAGGTGGGAGCATGGGGCCCGAAGGGCCCACACTCCCACCAACTTGCGTGACTTTTTACTTTTCTATTCTTTCTCAAAAAGTAAGGAAATTCAATGCAAAAAACTTTGTTAATGCATCATTTAGGGTTAAAACGCAAAAAGTCAGGATATGAGACCTTTAGGGTTGCCCCCTTCCCCGTGGACCCACCCAGCATCCTGAGATTGACAGCTGACGGGGTGTGTCATTGGGGTTGTGAAGCCTAAATGTCACCCCATTCTTCTTTACTGTGGCTTGTGAATATGATTACAAATGGAATGGGGTGACATTTAGGCCTCACAACCCCAATGACACACCCCATCAGCTGTTAATCTCGGGATGATGGGCAGGTCCACAAGGGGGGGAGGGGGCAACCCTAAAGGTTTCATTTCCTGACTTTTTGTGTTTTAACCCTAAATGATGCATTAACTAAGTTTTTTGGATAGAATTATGGTAGCACGGTAGTGCTACCATAGTTAGGGTTGAGGAGCCATTTCTATGTTAAACCCCAAAACTTTGCACCTTAATAACTTTGCAACCGTTTGATGGATTTGCCTGAAATTTGGAATTTATGATCAAGAACCATAGGCCTTAGGATCTGCCAAGTTTCGTACTGGTTGGATATACAGCTGCGGAGTTACTAAGTGTGATCTGTGCACGCGTTTACGCTTTTCTGGAATTCTGTGGTCGCGCCTACAGGTCGTACGGTTTGCGTGACCAGCCTGAAATCTTCAGGGAACATGCAGCCAGGGTCCCCAATGTGCCTTTCAAAGATTTCATGAAAAAATATTAAACGGTTCAAAAGTTATTCAAAAAACAGTTTCCCATTATAAGTCAATGGGAAAAGTTAACAAAAAGTTCAACACTTTCGCAAATGCATTTTTACTTTCGCAAATGGGTCTGTTACTTTCGCAAATCAGCCATTTTGTTTTCAGTTGGTGATCAGAAAAATGGTTGGCATTTAAATTTGGGACCCTCTAGCAACCTAATTTTTTTGTATTCACCTAGTCGGGCCCTGAGGATGCTTGCCATGTCTTTATTTTGTGGTAAAACACCCCAGAAATATGTTTTTCAAATTTCTGGAAAAGTACTTTCGCAAATTACTTTCATACTCACGAAAGTGTCGCAAATTTTTAAGCTTTATGAAGTACGACAATAATTTTCTAGTCTGTGGGAAAATGGCAGCAATTCTTTGGCACTGCACTGCAAAATAACCATTGGGAGTTTGGGGCTGAAATTTGAGGAACGCTGCCGACATCTCACAGATATGCCCTTCAGTGTTGTATTGAAAAATATTACACGGTGGCAAAGTTATGGCACTCAAAGTTGACAGTTTTCCCATAGGATAACATTACGGGCCTGAGCATTACAGGAATCCTTTGGCACCCTGCTGCAAAATAACGGTTTGGTCTTTTTTCCTGAAATTTGGAGGGAAGACAGCCAACAGTACACAGATGTGCCTTTCAGTAGTTTGGTGAAAAAATATCACATGGCGGCAAAGTTACGGCACTCCAAAATTGACGTTTTCCCATAGGATAACATTACGGCGCTCGACACTTAACAGAAATCATTTGGAGCCCTGCTGCAAAATAAAGGTTTGGTCTTTTTTCCTGAAATTTGGAGGGAAGACAGCCAACAGCCCACAGATGTGCCTTTCAGTAGTTTGGTGAAAAAACATTACAGGGAGGCAAAGTTATGGCACTGAACTTTTTGTTTTTTTCCCATAGGATAACATTCGGTGTTCGCGCCTTTCAGGGCCTGTATCTCGAACGGTGCGAGATACGGACTTTTGTCGAAAACCTCTACCTCTCTACTGGGGCTAAGATTCAAATTAGCCAGGACAGTTGTAAATAATATGACTTTTAAATTTTTTTCTACATCGTATGGTTCCTGAGATATAATGTATTTAGTATTCCAAGATCTCATTTTCTCGATACTCATTATTTTGCATACATTATTTGTACTCACTGTCTTTCTCAATGCAGGTTTGGGGAAAACCAGCCTGTGCGCTTACATTACTGTTACTGTTGCCCTTTCCGCTTGTGGATCCGCACCTGCTCCACTTACCATTGACGCCTGCGCCACCATGTGCTATCCTTTATGCTTTCATCATTTCACTATGCTTCTGTTATTTTTGCCATTTCTGTCTACAGTACTGTTTATCTTACTGTTTCACTTTACATCACCATGCCCATTGACATTTCTGTTTGCAGGCATCATGTTACTATGTGACAACACATCACGTGGCAGACCATTCCCGTCTTCACGCCACCATGTGCATTACCCTTTCTGTTCTCATTTGTGCTTGTGTTACCATGTGGCCACTGTTAGCATTTCTGTTTGCGTTGCTGTCCTGTTAGTATGCCACAACACATCATGTGGGCGGGATCTGAGGAGTTAAAGGCCCCACTCTCCCGCCATTTTTGTCACATTCACTATTTCATTATCATTCTCAAAGAGGAAATTAGGCAAAACTCTGTTTACTGGAGGGTTGTTCTTTATAGCACACAGTGAGCTGTAGTTGAAACTGAGTCTCGCCATTCCCGGCATTGGGATGCAGGGATCGTGGGGTCCCAACCTCACCCCATTCTCCCATACTCTGCTGCTTTACACATGTCATGGGGTGAGAGTTAGGGCTGATGATCCCAATGCGCACCCCAATGCTGGTTGGGGGTGGGCAGGGGTCCAAGGGGGTTTTCAACCCTAACAGCTTAATTTTCTCACTTTTGTCGCTGTGGAACAACCTTAACTAATGCATTAAATGGAGTTTTTGGCTCATATATATATATATATATATATATATATATAATATATATACACACACATATATACATAAGCTATAGCACCCTAAACTTAGGTTTGGAACAGCCCTTGATGTTAAATCTAAATTTTGCACCTTCATAACTTTGGCATTTTCAATGAAATACTCCAAATTTTGGAATACACTGTTATTTTGGCAGTGTCTCAAGATCTGGAAAGATTTGTGATGGCAGCATTTACGGTTTGTGAATATAAAGTAGTCAAAAACTCAAAGATTGATGTTTTTTTTTCCATATGATAACATGGGATTTTTTGCTCTCATCTACAGCCCACACATAATGACATTTTTCTCTGAAATTTTCAGGGATGGTGGGGTGTGAGCCAAGGGTATGCCTTTGGGTCTGGTGACAAAAGTTACAATAATTTTTAAATTATAACGACTTTTGCGATAGCTGCAGGATGGGCAGCTCAAACCAAATTTTGTAATTATAGTTCAAATGGTGATTAAAAAACATTCAAACTGTATTTTGAAAATACAATTCAAATGGTATTTTTAATTACCATTCAGTTGAAAATGTTCTCCTGCTGTAAATAAGGCTTGAAATTAGTAGTGTAGAAGTGGGAAGAGTGTGTGTTCAGTTTAATGTAATATTAAGTTTTAATTTAAATGGTAAACGTTTGTATTTGTGGTTTGGATTATTCTGTGGGTCTCTCACTTAGAAAAAATTTCAAACTGTGTTTTGTAAATACAGTTCAAACGGTAATTAGAAAAACCATTCGAACTGTATTTTGAAAATACAGTTTGAATTGTATTTTTAATTACCATTCTGTTTAACATGTTACCCTGCTGCAAGTAAGGCTTGGAATTAGTAGTGTAGACATGTGATAACTGTGGGAAGTGTGTATGTTCAGTTTAATGTAATATTAAGTTGTAATTTAAGTGGTAAACATTTGTATTTGTGGTTTGGATTATTCTGTGGGTATCTTGCTTAGAAAAAAACATTTGAACTGTATTTTGTAAATGTAGTTTGAACAGCAATTAGAAAAACATTCAAACTGTATTTTGTAAATGCCATCTATCCATAAGTGTAGAGACATTGTAATTAATCCTCATCCCCTGCTGCAGCACTCATTCCATAATGGCAAAGCATTAGAGCATCACAGTCATCTTTAAACCATTCATAAACATTTCCACCACAGTGGTAAAGAGGGGACAGACGCTTGTATGTATATACCTGATATGTATATCATGAAATAAATTTTATTTTATTTTTCAATACAATGTCAGCGTGTTATGTGGTGGTGAGTGCCCAAGCTATCGTGTTTAAAGTATATATATATATATATATATATATATTGCAAAAAACTATGTTTTTTTTTGTGTGTTATGTGTTTATCCCTCCTTCTCGCCTCCTAGTTCAGCACTCCTTCCGGCTGCTCATGCTACCCGTGACCCCCTCTCCCTGTCCCTCCTCCCCTCACCTCAGATCGCAGCCAACCCATACGTGGCCCAGCATATCCCTTTACCAGGTGGGTCCCCCTCCTCTGAGAGGGAGGCAACCCGCCTACTAGGCATCAGTCCTTGAATGCTGCTGAAGTGGGTTTGGAGGCTACAGGGCATCTCGGGCCAGTGGGAGTGGGCAGCCATCATCCGGTGGACCAGGAGGCTGGAATTTCCGCTTTTCTTCCTGGGACGTGGTGTGCCACAAATGTCAAGGCGTAGCCGATGTTCACCATGCCACCTATGTATGTTGAGGCTCTGCTGCTGGTCTCCCCGGCCTCCGCCAGGGAGTACCAGACAGTGAGCCTATGTCCCCTCCCTCCCCCTGGAGTAGGTGAACAGTCATGGGATGCTCAAGCCTAGTCCTCCCCAGCTGGCTCTCCAGTGACCCGAGTCCATTCCCAAACCCGGGTCGCCGGCATCACAAGTGGAAATTCAACCGCTGCGCCGATGAGCCGGTGCAAAAAATGATGTTAATGCATCAATTAGCATTGATATCAAACCATAAAAGGAAGGGAAATACAATGTTTGGGTTTCCAACCCTAACACCCAACCCCACCCTGCACACACCAAGAGGCATCGAGGGTTGCCTTGGGGTCATCAGTCATAATGATCACCCCATTCCATAAGTAAATAAGCTGATATGGGTACAGTACAGTACAGGAGAATGGGGTGAGCATTAGGGCTGACAACCCCAAGGCACACCCCGATGCCTGTAGGTATGAGCAGGGGTTGGGGTGTTAGCATTGAAACCCTAACATTGCATTTTCCTCCTTTTTATGGTTTGATATCAACCCCAACTGATGCATGTACATAGTTGTTTGCAAAGAATTTCCTTACTTTTGAGATAGAGTAATTGTATCCTTATTTGCCTGTGGGAGTGTAGTGCCTTGGGCCCCAAGTGTCCCACCCTCCCTAGATCCTTATTTGTATGTCACTGTGTAAGAACCTGAGCTTCCATTCATAGGACAACAGCAAACAGATTGCCAGCATAGTCATCTGATTACCCCACCTCATGTACCTGGTGCAAACAATTTTCTAATCCCCACCAAAACATAATTCGATTGCAAAGTGCAGTGCCATTCCACATCAAAGGTGTGAAAATTCATGTTTAAGTAGTATTTGAAAAATTACAGCTGTGACATACATGAGGTGAGATAATAAAAGTCTATGCTGAAAATCTGGGACCAAACTCTTTAAGATTTCCAAAGGTATGGCGTACACAGTGAAATTGTAATGAATGGTCATAACTTTGCCATTTTATATATTTTGGCTCAAATTTTCAACATAGCCTTCTTATGACCCCACCTCATGAGTAATATGACTGTCACTATGCAAATCCTGCCCAAAGGTGAAATCACCAAGCAACCATGAAATCACCTTTCAGGCAGGAGTTGCAAAAGAACAGTCATATTGTTCATGAGGCAGGGTCCCCAAAAAGCCATGTTAAAAATTTGGGGTCAAAATGTAAAAAAATGGCTGCGTTATGAATAAAAGTTGAAACCCTCATTGAAATAGATTGACCCAAATTTACCTTAGTTTCTCATATTGCATTCACCAGTTCCAGTGCAAGACATGTCATAAACTGGAGAGTGAATCTCGAACCTGGGACCTGTTCAGGTAAGTGAGGGTGTGTGAGGTGTACTGGGGTGTGTAGGGTGGTAGGTGCTAAGTGGGTGGTGGGGGTGGGGGGCTGATTGGTGAAGGAGTGTTTTATGCCAAAAAACAAACAAACATAGAGAATAGTTTTCTTTATTTCAGGTAGTTTGATACAGTTGGTGGATCGGGGGTACCACTGGACACAAGGGAATGAATATAAACATACAAGGCAGACAGTGATTGGAGGGTGGGGGGTGCCACTAGACACCAGGGAAAAAATGTCTCTCATGAGGGGGAAGATGACTGGTGGATGGGAGGTACCACTAGATACCAGGGAAAGCAATGCAGACAGGGGATGGTGATCGGGGAGTAGTGGGGTGCCACTAGACACCAGGGAAAGGAAAGCAAAGCAAGAGAGAGGATAGGTATCAGCTGGAGCAGCAGGAAAGAGGAAACATCACTCTCATGCTATAGTAAATTAAAACACTGTCACAGTAACCTCCAATGTTGAGCACCTCAGTTTGCGCACCACTCTGTGAACTTGTCAAAAAACACATGAGTCTGAACTTGCATCCCCATCACTTCCTATTCACAATGGTGTGGCAATACCCCATATCACAGCAATCAGACCTGACCACAATACACAGATCAACTCATGAAAACAGCAAAGCTTTGATCCAGTTGGATCATTTGAAAAGTAATTTTTCAAAAGTTAGTTATTATTTTGGTATACATAGTAGATGCCTAGCACTGAATTTGGAGACAGGAAATGAACTGATTTACACACATAAACTTTAGGATTAATAATGCACAGTACTACATTGTATGGATTCCAAAGTGGGACAGATTTTGAGAGGGCAGCAGGAGCCGCCAGTGAGAAACGCCACTCCTGCAGTGATGCAAAGTCGGGGGAAGGGTTCAGGAGCAAGGACACTGCAGCAATGAGAGTGGCAGGTGCCACATTCTGAAAGCTGCACCGCAGCTTGTGCAGTGCCAGTGGGCTTAAATTTAATTTAAAAGCCTGCAAGATGCAGGCAAGGATTGTTACTCCCAGAGGCGAAAACAGAGGAGCTGCACTGCTGCAGCATGAAAGCCCTGAGGGACTGTTTTGTGAAGGGGAACAGAAATAAAATTCTCCTTCATGAAAATGGATCCTTTTCACGACTCATGATACGGAAAATAATTTTTTTTTCATATTACTGGGTCACGAAAAAAAATTTAAAATATTTTTAAAAATAGCATTTCGAGGTCATATCTATAATATTGAAGTGCAGATTGCACCTAACGGGGTCCAAATCAGCTACTAGGTGTGATGGTCTTTCTCTAGGATGTCATTTTTGTGGCTTTTGAAAACATTTTTTAAGAAAAAATGGAAACAAGATGGAGGCAAATGAAAAAGGAAATTCCCCCTACGAAACAGGATTCCTTTTTCGTTTCATACAACTGTCTATTACAGCTTACTGAGCATGCTCAGAAAAGAGTCTTTCAAATTTTTAAAATGCAATAACTTACAAATGGCTATTTATTTTTTTAAGCAGACTAGCAAAATGCACATTTGTGGGCTAGTCCCTTTCTGCCCTGAAAATTTCAGACCAAAATTCCAAACTGTCTGCACTGTAGGCAAGTTCAACGAAAAATCCCAGCAAAGTTAAAGAGTGAAAAAATGCTTTTTTCAACTCTTTGGAACTCGGAAATCACACATCCCACCGGAATGTAACTTGACACATCCAGAGATCTACCCTGGCTGATCGCTTCTACTCCTGCTTAGAGCTACTGATCTGCACATCAGGCTTGCTGGCCGTTGGCAGGCACGACACTTCCTAATCCTGTTTTCTCCTATCCACTTAACCAACTGCATCCATAACTCTCCTTGCCCTCGTATTTGCGGTGTCATGGCACACTCCTTATACTTGAGCCTTTTCTTATTCCTAACCACCTTATCCATAGCGGCTCACCACAACAAAGAACAAGGATCAGATCCACCTCTGGAAATTTCCAATCCTGTAACTGGAACCTCATTCCACTGCACCTCCCCTTATTTAATATGCCCACCTCCTTTTATCCTCGGCCCATATCCTTCACCCTTACACTTTCTGCTGCCTTCATATATGTTGATCAGAGCACTCTCCTTAGCTTCCCTTCACTGCCGCCCTAGCATTACGTCGCACCCATCATCACCTTGCAGAAGGTCGCAAAGGAAAAAAGTGCTCCTATCTTGCAAAAACTGGATCAAGAAACTGCTTCTCTTGCTCCTTCTCTGTTCAGGTAACGTGGAGCTAAACCCTGGACCCCCATTACCACTTGCATCTCCCACAGAATGTGCATCTGCACCCGGACTTGAGTTAATGTTAGTCAATATATTGAGCCTCACAAAAAAGTTTGATCAGCTCCAAGTAGGGGCTGCCCATACTGAGCCGGACTCATTATTTAACCGAATCTTGGCTTAAAAAGTCAAACAGTGATCAACAAGTCTCCCTTCCTGGCTTCAATCTGCACAGGGCAGATAGGGAAGCCAGAGGGGGCGGTGTGGCCATCTACACTAAATCTAACTTTACAGTCAGTGATATTCACTGTAAATCTAAACCTTAGGAGTAGGAAAATGTATCTTTCAAATTACACCTTCCATCCACTGAATGTCTCATTATTATTGGTGGTTATCACCCCCCATCTGGTGGCACTGACATCCTCACTATACTTAAATCCTTAATCACCGCTGCCAACACTGAAACTTTAATATTTGGGGATTTTAATATGGACTGGCTTACCCCAAAGTCGCACAGCCTGAAATCTTTCTGTGACAAAGTCAGCTTAACCCAGTTAGTCAGTGAACCCACTAGAACCAATACATCCAATCCTGACAACAGTTCTCTCATTGATGTCATACTTTCTATGCATCCCCACAAAATTCTTCACTCTGCAGTCTTCCACAATGACATGAGTGATCATGGGGTGGTTGTTTGTACAAGATCACAAATTATAGCCTGACAGCAACCAACACTCATAACTAAGTGGTTCTTTCAGAAGTTTAATGTATCGGACTACTTATCCGACTTGAGCTAAATTAGAAGGCAAGACCTCTACCTTGCCAAAATGATCAATGAGGCAGTCACTGTCCTTAAGGACAACCTCACCACGCTGGCCAACAAGCATGCCCTTTGATTAAAGCAGGTTGCATAAAACATCCAACCCATGATTTACATCAGATCTCAAGGCTACACTCCTATGTCATGATAAACTCTGGGCTAAGGCTAGAAAATCCAAAAGCCCAGCTGACTGGCAAGCATTCAGAGCAGCTAGAAACACCTGCATTAAACAAATCCACACAAGCAAAGCCAACTATTATGTCTCCACCCTTGAACAGGCAAAAGGGAATTCTCAAAAAATCTGGAAGACACTCAAGTTCATTGAAGGTCGGCCTGTAGCCTCCTCCATTCCTCTGAAGATCCTCAGCAATGATAGTATGCAGCCTGTGGTAGCAATCAAGACTGTAATATCGTTGACTCGCAAACTTTGACCCGCCCACTCCAGTTGTGCCCACTTAGCTATAAAGAAGTCGAAGATTCACTTCTTAACATAGACGTTTGAAAAAGTGCAGGGGACGATGGTCTAGAACATTTTTTTCTTAAACTACGCTATCTCGGCCTCACCGCCCCATCATCTACATATTCAGTCTTTCCATTTCCACTGTCACTGTTCCCTCCTGCTGGAAATCTGCACACATCCTCCAATTATTCAAGTCAGGGGACCCGTGCAACCTAAACAGCTATAAGCCCATTTCAATCTTACCTGTCCTCTCCAAAGTCCTAGAAATGCTAGTTTACTCCCAAATGAAACTCTATATCAAATCATCTTCAATCCTCAACACTGTGTAGTCTGGCTTCTGGCCCAACCATAGTACCGTTACTGCTCTAGCCAAAGTTACCAATGAATGGATCATAGCCTTGGACTCCAAGAAAGTTACTGGTGCAGTATTTTGAGATCTCAGCAAAGTGTTTGACACCGTCAACCACAATCTGTTAGTCTCAGCCCTAATAAAAGTAGGCACTACCCCCTTGCTGCCCAGTGGTGTACCAGCTACTGATCTTGAAGGACCCAGAAAGTAAAAGCTGGTGACCTCTTTTCTGCATCCCTCCCAGTTGTCAGGGGAGTTCCGTATTCCATATTAGGTCCCATCCTCTTCTCCTGTACATCAATAACCTTGATGCACATATATCCCAGTCCCATCTGCATTTCTTTGCTGATGATACTGTACTGTATACATCAGGCCCTACACTGGCTGAAGTGAGGGATGTACTCAAGCCAACTTTGCACAACTAGAAATCAACCTAATCAATGCCAAACTACTCCTCAATGCCAAGAAACCTAAGGCCATGATCTTTGTCCCAAACACCACCTCCACTTCCCTTGCAAGCATGCACAAAGAATGAATCACTACCTCCTAGATGAACCCCTTGAAATTACCTCCAAGTTCAAATATCTTGGTATGTGGCTGAACAACAAGCTTTCCTTTCATGACCACCTCGACATTCTGGCAAAAGGCTAAAAATTAGACTAGGTTTCTTCTTCCGTAACAAGTCCCTCTTTCCATTGGATAACAGAACTAGGCTGGTCCAGGCCATTTTTTTGCCGCTATTCGACTATGGAGATCTAATCTATTCCTCTGCAGCAGCCTCAGGACTCAACAAACTAGACATCCTCTACCACCACACCATACGGTTCATGACAAACCTACCCTACCGAACCCACCATTGTGATTTGTACCTAGCCACTGGCTGGACATCACTCTCAACTGGACGCATGCTTCATGCTGGTATCTGGGCTCTTACGCTACTCCTAAACAAACTCCCGAACTATCTCACAACCCTTTTCCGTATTTCCCATAGCACCTACTCTCTTAGAAAAAATGACCTCCTCCTCCTCGATGTACCGAGAACTTGCACCTCACTCAGCATGTGGGCCATATTGAGCGTACTCCCAACTATCTGGAACCAGCTCCATGGTGTACTGAAGCTTCCCGGTACTGTCCCTGTCAGCCTATTTAAAAGGTTGGCTGCAGCAAAAACAAAAGATATGTGCAGCTGCTTCTAAATCCCAGCTCTGCTCTAACCCTAGCCACTGCTTCCTCTTACTTACCTAGAAATTAGCTGCCTTGATACTCCGAAACAAGCACTTTGTACCTTTTTTCTGTACTTGTATTTTTCTATGTCATTGTCATTTTTATGCAACATGTTAATGCTTGCCCATAATTCTGTACTTGAATTTGTACTGTTTTTTTCAATTATGTAATCTGTAACTACCTGTCTGTGAAAAAGGACCTCCTTGTAAATGAGCTTACTCAACGGAGTTTTCCTACAATAAACTTGAACATGAACTTGAACTTGAACTATAATACTGTATTTAAATATATTAATAGTTCTATTTTCATTTAATGGAATTGCACTACATTTTGTATGCACAATCTAGGGCACAAGGTATCTTGATTTTCCAACTTTCATTCTAGTCAGATGTGTAGATTCCAAGATCTGGATAGTGGGCTTTTAAGAAAAATCAGGGATTTATGATGGTTTTTTTTGTCATCACCTACTGCTCAGATGGTTTGGAATTTCGGTCTGAAATTTTCAGGGTACGAGCAGCTTGCCACAGAATGGTAATTTTTGTTAATTTGGTGAAAAATATTAATCCATTCCCAAGTTATAAGGACTTAAAATTTTGGTTCTTATCATGCTCAGAACTGAAATTTCAAATCCTTATAACTTGGGAATACATTAATATTTTTTCACCAAACCAACAAAAGGCACCATCATTGGGCAAGCCTTTTCTACCCAGAAAATTGTAGACCCAAATTCAAAACTGTCTGGATTGTAGGCGATGGAAAAAAATACATCAAAAAAAATGTCCTAAAAACACACTATCCAGATCTCTGAATCTCTGAAATGTGCAGTCTGGAGGGCAAGGTATCTTCACTTGCCAAGTGTTCTTCAAGTTGGATGCATGGATTCCAAGATTCAGAATGGGCTTTTTGTTCATTTGGTGAAAAAATATTAATCTGTTTCCAAGTTATAAGGATTTGAAAGTTTGCTTCGGGCATGCTCATTAAAGATCAAAGTCTATCCAAAAGCCCTACTGAGAAAACTCAGAACTGAAATTTCAAGTCCTTATAACTTGGGAACAGAGTTAGATTTTTCACCAAACCAATGAGAGGCACCATTCTGCAGTAAGCTCTTTCTACCCAGAAACTTTGAGACCAAGATTCAAAACTGTCTAGACTGTAGATGATGACAAAAAACAGCAAAAAAAAAAATCATCTCAAAAACACGCCATCTGGATTGCGGGACCCTCACATCCAACTGGAACAAAACTTGGCAAATCAAGAGATTCTGCCCTCAGACTGCAAATTCAAAATTTCATGCAATTCTATTGAATGGAGGAAAAGCTATTAAGGTGCAAAGTTAGGGCGCCTACTCATCCCTAACTATAGTGGCACTACCACGTCACTATAATTAACAACTTCAACCCATACAGTGGAATAGCATGATATTTTGCATGTGCAGTTTTGGGGGGTGGGGGTAAGTTGTCTTGATTTGCCAAATTTAATTCCAGTTGGATGTGCAGATTCCAAGATCTGGATAGTGTGTTTTTAGAAAAAATCGGGTTTTTTTGCTGTTTTTTTTTTGTTGCTATTTTTTTTTATAATCACCTACAGTCCAGACAGTTTGGAATTTTGAACTGAAATGTTTAGGGTAGAAAGGGTTTGCCCCAGAATGGTGCCTTTCATTCAGTTGGGTCAAAAATATGAATCCATTCCCAAATTGTAAGGATTTGAAATTTTGGTTCTGAGTATGCTCAGTAGGGTATCAACTGTCTATCCAAAAGACCCTACTGTGCATGCTCAAAACTGAAATTTCAGCCAGCCCAGTGGCACAGAGGGTTGAGGCACTGGTGCTTTTCCTCACCCACACTGGCGAGCTGGGTTTCAGGAATGGACTTGGAGTGCCGGGGGTCGGCAGGGGGAGAGGAGAAGATTGAGCATCTGAAGGACTGCTCTCCTCTCAGGAGTGGGATAAGGGGATGCATCACTCAGCAGCAGCCCCCAGTGGAGACTGGAGGCACTGTCTGAGCATGCACTGAAAAGGGGACACCAAAAAACAGGAAAAATGGCACCTGATGTGAGTGGCTTGATGGCCATCCATGGTTTTGCTGTGGCACCCACCTGGATCCATGTTCCGCCAGGAGTTGGGGGCTCCCTGTGGCTCTGCTGTGGAGGGGAGCCGCAGGAGTCAAGGTGCCCATTGTAGAGGCGGTCAGCAGCTGGATGTCCCCGGAGCAGGATGTGAGGACAAGGTAGGGGAGAAGGTCAGGTGGCCAGGAGGGAAAAATAGAACCCCCTGAAATTTCAAAACCTTATAACTTGGGAACAAATTAATATTTTCAACAAACCAAGGAAAGACACCATCCTTGTCAAGTCCTTTCTGCCCAGAATTTTAGACCAAAATTCCAACCATCTAAGCTGTGGCGATTACAAAAAACAACAAAAACCTGATTTTCCTAAAACTCATTATCCAGATCTCAGAATCTGCACATCCAATAGGAATAAAACTTGGCAAATCAATAGACTGTGCCACAAGACAATGCATGCAAAATTTTGTGCAATTCTGTTGAATGGAGGCAAAGCTGTTAAAGTGCAAATTTGTGGGTTTAACATGAAACAACCTACACAACATTAACTATAGTGGTGCCACCGTGCCACTGTAATTAACAACTTCACTCCTGTTTGATGGAATAGCATGAGGTTTGCATGTGCACTCTGGAGGGCATGGAGTCTTCATTACCAAATTTCATTCCAGTAGGATTCATGGTTTCAAGATCCATATAGTGCATTTTTGTAAAACTGGGGTTCTTGCTGTTATTTTTGCCATCACCTACAGACCAGGTGGTTTGGAATTTTGATCTGAAATTTTCAGTGTTGAAAGGGCTTGCCCAAGATGGTGCCTTTCATTGGTTTAGTGTAAACATATTAATCTGTTCCCAAGTTATAAGGATTTCAAATTTTGGTTCTAGGCATACTCAGCAGGATAGCAAATGTCTGTCAAAAGACCTTACTGAGCATGCACAGAATCAAAATTTCAAATCTTATAACTTGGAATAGATTAATATTTTCACCAAACCAATGAAAGGCACCATTTGGGAAATCCCTTTCTATCTAGAATGGGGGAGAAGTGGCACAAATGTTTAAATTTTAAAGAAGCAGTTCTTTAAACTTTTCCTCCCCTTGTTTTAGACTGACTAGAAGCATTTGGTGGCAGCAGCATTGATAAGCATAATTTCCAGTGGATTTCCTGGAACTGTACGGAACCTTGTTTGAAAGTCCTTTCTACCCTGCAATTTCAGAACACAATTCAAAACCATCTGGGCTGTAGCTGATGACAAAACATACACCAAAAATACAAAAAAACTTGATTTTTCCCCAAAACTAACTATCTGGATCCCAGAATTCAGGCACTCAACTGGAATGAAACTTAGCAATCCAAGAGATCTTGCCTCCCAGGCTGTGCATGTAAACTTTCATGCAATTCTGCAGAACAGCAGCAAAGCTATTAATGTGCAAAGTTAAGGGTTTAACATATTAACAGCCTACTCAGCCCTAACTATAGTGGCACTACTGCACTACTATAATAGTGTATGTTAATATGTATACTGTATATAAATATATTAATAGCTTTGTCCCATTCAATGGAATTGCATGAAATTTTGCATTTGCAGTCTGGGTAGCATGGTGTCCAGATCTACAAAGTTGCCTTCCAGTCAGATGTGAGGATTGCAAGATCTGGATAGTGCATTTTTGGGAAAAAAGTACTTTTTTTATGCTTTTTTGTCATTAACTGTATTCCAGATGGTTTGGAATTTCGGTCTGACATTTTCAGGGTAGAAAGGGTTTGCCCCAGAATGGTACCTATCGTTGGTTTGGTGAAAATGTATTAATCCATTCCCAAGTTATAAGGATTTGAAATTTTGCCTCTGAGCATGCTCAGTAGGGTATCAAATGTCTATCCAAAAGACCCTACTGAGCATGCTCGGAATCACCATTTCAAATCCTTATAACTTGGGAACAGATTAATATTTGTTCACAAAACCAATTAAAAGCACTATTCTAGGGCAAGTCCTTTCTTTCCTGCAAATTGTGGATCACAATTCCAAACTGTCTGGGCTGTAGCGATGACAAAAACAAAGCAAAACCCCCCAATTGTTCCTAAAACTAGACTATCCGGATCTTGGATCCACACATCTGATTGGAACAAAATTTGGCACATCAAGAGACCTTGCTCTTAGACTGCAAATGTAAAATTTCTTACAATTCCATTGAATGGGTGTAAACGTATTAAGGTGCAAACTTAGGGGTTTAGCATTAAACTGTCTACTCAACCCTAACTATAGTGGTGCTATCGTGCCACTGTAATTAATAGCTTCACTCCCATTTTTAATGGAATTCTTGAAGTTTTGCATGTGCAGTCTGTGGGGCAAGGTGTCTTTGTTTGCCAAGTTGTTCCAGTCAGATGTGCAGATTCCAAAATCCAGATAGTGCATTTTCAAGAAAAATTGGAGACTCTTTCTATTTTTCTTTCTTGTCATCACCTACAAACCAGATGGTTTGACATTTTTTTGTCTGAAAATTTCAGGGTGGAAAAGACTTTCCCAGAATGGTGCCTTTTGGTGGTTTGGTGAAAAAATATCAATCCATTCCCATGCTGTATAAATCTTTATTTTTTGTTCTAAGTATGCTCATTAAGGTAGCAAATGTCTGTCCATAAGACCCTGCTAACCATTCTCAGAGAGGAGATTTCAACTCTTTATAAGTTGGGAATGGATTAATATTTTTTCACAAACTAACAAAATGCACCATTCTAGGGCAAGCCTTTTCTACCCTGAGCATTTCAGACCAAAATTCCAAACCATCTGTGCTTTAGGTGGTGACAAAACACAAAAAATTGTTTCCCAAAACACTCTATCCAAATCACGGAATCTGCACATCTGACGTGAACAAAATTTGGCAAAGCAACACTTACAAATCAATACACTATGCCCCTAGATTGCACATGCAAAATTTTGTGTAATGCCATTGAACAGGGCGAAGCTATTAAGGTGCAAAGTTAGGAGTTTAACATTAAACAGCCTACTCAACCCTAACTATAGTGGCACTACTGTGCCTCTATAATACTGTATGTAGATGTATATACTGTATATTCTTTTCAAAAAAACTTCATTAATGCAACAGTTAGGGTTCAGATTAAAGTGACAAAAGTTGAGAAATATGTTAAGTCCAAATTCTCTTTTCGTATGAAGAGAACCTTACTTCATATGAGCGATTCTTTTTTCATATGGCCATATGAAAAAAGGAAATTGAGTCATGAAAAAAAGATTTTAAAATTTGTCAAAAACACATTTCTGGGTCATTGTTCCAAAATGTAACTGCAAAATCTACCTAATGGGGTTCTGATTAGAAAAATACATGGTGCCTTTGTATGATACCATTTTAATGGATTTTCAATTTAGAAAAATAAAATGGAAACAAGATGGCAGCCATACAAACAAAATGTCCTCATAAAACAAAAGATTAGCCTCATGTGAGACATAATCTTTTTTCATATGGGCCAAATTCTTTTTTTGTTCCAAACAGCTATCAAAAGACCGAACTGTGCATGCTCTGAACTGAAACTTTAAATCCTTATAACTCTGGAATGAATTATTAATTTTTTACCAGTCAAACAGAAGGCACCACTATGGGGCAAGCCCTGTGGACCCAGAAAATTTCAGAAGAAAATTCCCAACTGTCAGGGTGCTAGGCAATGACAAAAAAAAAACAGCAAAAAAATCAAGATACTTTTCATCTTTTTCATTATCTGAATGTCAGAATCTGCAAATCTGACCAGAACAAAACTTGGCACATCAAGAGACATTGCTCCGAGACCACACATGCCAAATTTCACGCAAATACAGTAAACAGTTGTGAAGTTATTAAAGTGCAAAGTCTGGGGTTTAACATAGAACCAGGGACAGGAAGAGGTCACCCACCGGCTGCAGTTGTATAAGGCTAAAGTGCTAAACAAACAGTCAGAAAAGGCCTCACAACTCTCCCTTCAAATTTTGGAAATGAGAGTGCAAAACACCATTCTGTGCATTTAAAAAGTTATAAGTTTATTAACTTGCAGTGGGAGATGCATGGCGCAGCAGGTGACTTGAGCCTTATACAGAACATGGGGAAATGAGTGATAGGAGGCCACATGCCCGGTGCACAAAATTGCAATATTCAGTTGGGATTTGCAAATGACCTCATTGCACATTCTGAGCCCATTCCCCTCATGCACTGCTCATTACTGAAATGTATGCAGGCCATTTGCATATCCCTGGACATGCTCAGTTCCAGCTTTGCAGGGCTTCCCCACCACCCCACAAAGGTGAACAGGAGGTACTGCAGCCTAGCAGGCAGGTGTGATGGAATGTTTTGTGTGTAGGTGGGTGGACTGCATTGGCCTGGGTACAGTACTATTACCAATAGCCATGTACAGGTTTGGGCTGGGGTACAGGGGTCCCACCTGGACAAGCAACAGGGGAGGGCAGAGGGTGACACAGTCAGATTGGTATACCACAAGCATGCAATACACCAGCTCTGTATGCAGTGTACAATCACCTGCAGTGCCCCACACCCCTATGTATCAGAGGAACATGGTGATAACTGCAAGAAATGGCAGTGTGTAGATGGTGACCAGGTGAGTGGATCCCATCTGTGTGCACCTACAGCCTCAACCAAAGACATGGTCAGATATTTCTGCATTTCCACAGTAGGAGCAGCTGAGAGAAACTGTTTAGAAATTTTGCAAAATATCTGGAAATATCTGACCATGTATTTGGCTACTATGTATAGAGTACCACCATGGGTGTGAGCCACAAGTCAGTCCCTGGCCTGTGCCAGGCTGCCATATACCACCAGTCTACCTGGGCACCATTATCCCAGATGTCAACCTGGATGCATGCCACCACTGGGTGGCACCCTGCAGAGCCATGGCCCCTGGTACATGTGCTGCAGTGTGGCCATCTGCTCCACTGGTATGCTGGGGGCATTGACAGCTCTGGCATGTGGCAGCTGGGTGTCTACATCCCAGGTGCAGTGTAGGGATGGCTGTCTGGGTGGTGCCCATGGTGTGCTGACACCTGTGGCTTTGGGTACTTCCGTCCTTGCATGACTCCTGTGCATGGGTGCCCGGAGTACATCCTGATGCACCTCCAAGGACTGTCTCAGAATAGCCTTTCTGCAGTTCCACAGCCTTTCTGTGGGTGGCTGACCAATTTAGGCCATTCTTCATCTGCCTATCTTTGCGCAGCACTTTTCTGGGATGCGCAGCAGATGTACCGCACATTTTGGCTGAATATACAGATGCGTCGCATAGTCATGTACCCGCCCCTTTTTTGGAGTTGCTTACATTATTTCTGCATCATCACACATTCAGAAATGTATGACGGTTCTCTCCCTTTCGAATATCGTACTTCCATGCAATTTCTGGGATGCACCGCGCATCTCCATTTTGGGTCAAGTATTTCCTTTAAAAATGTAGGCCACTGTGTGGAATTATATTAATAGCTTCACCCCAGTCAGCAGAATTGCACATATGTTTGCATGTCTAGTCTGGTGGGCAAGGTGTATTGATTTGCCAAGGTTCGTTCCAGTCAGATGTGTGGATTCTGAGATCCAGACAGTGGGTTTTTAGGAAAAAATCATTTTTTTTGCTGGTTTTATTTGTCATCACCTACAGCCCAGGTGGTCTGGAATTTTGAAATGACATTTTCAGGGTGGAAGGAAAGGGTGTGCCAAAGAACGGTGCTTTTTGTTGGTTCGGTGAAAAAATATTAATCCGTTCCCATGTTATAAGGATTTAAAATTTTGGTGGGGGGCACTGGACTGCCAGGAAATTATTTCTTTGGGTCAGGATGGTGATCAGAGAACAGGGAGGTGAGGGACCACTGGGGATTTATTTATATGAAACATGGTGGTGATTGGGAACAGGAGAGGAGGAGGGACCACTGAACCGGGCGGTGACTGGAGTTTCTGTTTAAGTCTGTCAAATCAGCATTTTTAGATCACTCAAGAACTCACCTTCATTAATGTTCCTGAAAGACTTTCTTTCTTGAATTTTAATTTCACAGCTTTCATTTTCTTTTTTCCTTTTCCTAATAACATAATCAGGACAGTGCTCTGATATACTATCCAAAGTTATAACAACACTTTGTAAGTTATTAGGCTTAATTGTAAGTATTCAACCATTTTGTTATTTGGTCTAATGACATCATTAATTAATTGTACGAAGTTATTTTTAGATGACATACTGCAAATGCTGTTCTTATTCTCAACAATCAGCCAATCTAAGTTAAAATCACCCAATATAATATGTTCCATATATCCCTTATGAACCTCTATTAATTTTTCCAAAATAGCAAAATTAGCTAAAGCATTTTTCAATGGTAGATACAAGCAGGATACAAAAGGTTGGGTCCCTAACAATCCCACCAGTGTCAATTTTACAGTTATAAAATTAGTGATACCATTGAAATGCCTGGCATCTATTAGTTCACAATTAAAATGGTCATCTATGTAAATTGCAACACCACCCCCTTTACCTTTTTCTCTAACTACTCTATAAATGTTGTACCCTTCCAAATTAGTACATTTGTATTCAACCAAGATTCAATAAAACCTACAATGTCTTAATTGTTCTGCTTTAATCCATGTTTGCACTTCATCAGAATCTGCTAATATGCTTCTGACATAGAAGTGACAAATTCTCAGACCTTTACATTTCTGCACTCCAACTGAATTTCTAGATGCGGTATAACTTTCAATGTCACCACCTAGAAGTAACAAAATTATCCCCAAAAGACTTCTTACTTCCTTTTTACTCTTTAAGTGTCTTCCCCTTCCTACTGTACCTCTGTGTGACATAAGATGTTGGCTTATTACTTTAAGCAATAATCCACTCCAGGGTGTGGGTTATGCTGGGATTTACTCACAGTTGGCATGGTTTGGTCATGAGGCGGCAGTCGGTGACCAATCCCACACCAGGCATGGTAAATCCCAGCAAAACCCTTACCCTGGAGTGGATTATTGTGATTATACATATGGCAACACCTACTTGAATAAAAGACAAGCACAATATTTATTAAAATGTTTTTATTTGGGGAATTTATGTTGTAGATATTCTTCTACTTTGTAAAATAGTTCCTGTGTAGACACATAACAGATAACTTAGTATTGATGTATAACTTTATTATCAACAGATAACTTAATGTACTTATTTAACTGGTAACTAATGACTTCTAAAGTACAATAACCAAAGTACAACTGCAGCTGCTTTTTAAACAACTTTTCTTGGTTTAATTTTATGTTTGTTTTGTTTTGTTTTTTTAAATTTTACCTATCTTAGCAACTATGCATTGGTAGAAGTAACATTTTAAAACTGTGTCCTTTTGAATGTCTGTTGCTTGAAGTAAAGGTTTATTGTGCCATGGTTAATGAATCAGGTAAGGAGAGGCACTCTAGGTGGAGGCATGGTTGGTTCTTCTGCTCTCATGGTGGTGTGAGATTCCTTAGTGCTGCTGGGAGTGGTAGCCATTTTCGGGTGAGTTAGCTGCATGCAGGATGGTTGCTCATCTTCATGGATGTGCTTTCAAGTTCTTCTGCAGGAACATTTCTTCATGGTGGTGCATTCTCTACTTTGTGGACAAGTTTCATTTGCAGGTACTTTGCAGGTCGCAGTTCTGGGTTTTGCCGAGTTGCTGGGACATTGGGGTATGCATTTATTCAGAGCACATGCTTTCATTTTGATTTGCATTTTTTTGATTTGGCCCACATTGATCGGTGTGCTGCTCTACTTATAAGGATTCTAAGCTCAGTCTTTTGCTTGCTCGATGCTGCTGCATATTTGTTCCCCAGTGTGCCGTGCTGCTGGTGCATGGGTTCGATGGTGGGTCACAATGGAGGAGGTAGTGCATACCCAGAGTTATTCTGGTTACTGTGCTGGTTTGGGGGCCAAGATGGTGCCTCACTGGTAGCACTCCTGCAGGTTTGGTCTCCAGTAGGCTCAGAGAGATGATTCATTTTTATGGCCTGTCTTTGACATGATTTCATGGGCCTCAAACCTTGGAACTTAGAAGAGTCACTGCCGTGGCTCACAAGGAGTGATTAGTACAGATTTGGGGGTAAACCTGCCTCCCTATATATTCTGGGCAACATTGATCTTAAGTAATTTAAACCCATAGGTCTGCAAGAGTACCAGTATTGCATTTTTTCTAATGTCTCTTGAGGTTTCCTTTTCAGGTGACAGAATAGGGCTGGGGCATTTGGTGGCAGCTTACTCATGTATTTCAGGTAATTCTGTATCGGACAGAGTGGATTGTTGGGCTGTTCAAGCAGGAAGCCTCTGGTATTTTCTTTATTTGGATCTTGAATTTTTTTTATGATTATTGGTTTCTTCATTAAAAGTCGTTGTAAGGTATTTTAGTCCATTTGGCATACTCTTGATTTCAAATGAGTGACTGGTGAGTGATCTGATACTTTCATTGCCTCTAATGGACATCTGTAGCAGAATATCTAGCCACACTTTTTTAACGATCCCTGTTGCTGTGTTTGGGGACAAGCTTGGGGAGTTTCTTAGAAACTCACGTTCTTGTGGTGT
Organism: Neoceratodus forsteri; assembly: GCA_016271365.2. Classification (NCBI taxonomy): domain Eukaryota; kingdom Metazoa; phylum Chordata; order Ceratodontiformes; family Ceratodontidae; genus Neoceratodus; species Neoceratodus forsteri. The sequence goes on from CM057455.1 coordinate 1,705,743,905, forward strand.
CAGTGGGGGGTGGTGAACAGTTTTATCTTTTCCTTCTCATCGTTGTTGTTTCACAACTCCTTTAAAAACATTATTGGTTGTGATGATTTCTGGATTGCACATTAAATTTACTGCTCTGCTGATATGTAGGTTGTTGATGTGGTGGTTTAATCCAGAGCAGAGACTACTGTAGCTGCTGAGCCCATACTCATTGCTCTCTATTTCTGACACTGCTCTAGTACTGTCTGAGGATATCATTTAGTTCTGTCAGAGGTATTGTTTTAAAGTTAATCGTGAGTTTTTTCCTTGCACCAGTTATAAAATACATTGACAGCCCATTTTGTCTGTTTGAATGTGGTGGGATCATTTTGTTCTGTCTTGAGTTGTAGGATGTCTGTCTCTGTGACATTTATGTGTCTTGCCCCTTTTATTGTACCTTTGTTTCCTTTTTGCAGGGTCTCTGGCTGCTGATCTGTCAGTTCTGTGGTGGGCTGTAGCCTCAGCAGTGCTGTCTGGTAGGATGGCTTCACCACTGCGGGCTTCAGCATCAGTGGTTTCATGTTGAGATAAGTGATCTGATGTCTGTGTGGGCTCCTTGTCAGCACTGCTACAGTTCAGTGACTCAGGCCACTAAATGTATTGAACAATGCTTCCAATGTTTCCAGAGTGTCTATCTCAAATGAGGTACTGAGACTGGACTTTTTTTTTTGTTCTGTCAGCTTTAATCTGTCAGTTCACTGATTGGTGTTCTGTGGCAATGATCTGTACTTCTGATACAGATTTTAAAGATGCTGGGTGTTTGATTACTGTTGTGGTTGAGCAGATTGCTTGCAGCTATCAAATGTGTGGGTTTTCCTGATGTGGCTGACTGGATCTTTTTTTATGAGTTATACTGGGATTTATTCTCAGGTGAAAGTCCCAATCAGCCAATAAGGTTTCTAGATTTTAGAGTGCCATTGTATAATTAGCTATATCTCATTCATCACTAAGACAGTAGTCTTAACTTCACAAAAACTTTTAAAAATCTAAATATGTATTATCTCCCAAGGTTTTTGTAACTCTTTCAAGTATTACTTCACTTTCATTTGTATTTGCATCTATTCTAGTTAAATAATTTACAGTTACTAGTTGGCTACCAAAACACAATAGATAACACCACTCTTCCATTTTTAAGTTTATCTTTATGATCATGTTTAAATTTAAAACAATATAAACAATGCAATGTAAGCAAGAGGCATCTGAATATCTAAAGCTCTGTACAAATAACCAAAGTTAAAATTAGCCCCTAAACAGACTTAGTTTTTTTACATGGCCTCCTGCTTTGCCTCCCAATTGTGACTCTCACTGAGGATTCTCACCACTCAGTGGAGAGCTGCTTGCAGCAGCTCTCTTTTAAACAGAGAAGTGCCCTGTCCCCTTGTCCATGTTACAGATTCAATTCACAGTTGCCAGAACCAACTGCTGCCCCCAGGTCAGTCTGGTCAGAGTTATTAAACTGTAAACAGCTGAGGTAGGAGGGTGGGTGATGGAAAGTGCAGTCAGCTGGCAGGAAGGTGGAAAAATTACAGTCTCTGCAGCCGACAGTCTATGGAGTCATAAAAGTGATGAGGAGTACCCCATCCCCTTGTCCACATCACAGCTTCAGTTCATGGTTGTAATCAATCCCAAATTACTGCTGCAAGAAAATAAAATTCCACCAGCAGAATTTTTGCAAAAGTCAGAATTTTGCTTTCATGAAATTTTGGAATTTACTTTGGCAACTTTCACAAAATTCTGACTTGGAACCACAGAATGCTTGTACATATTGTGAATTAATCTATTAAATTGTGATTTTGAATTCTGTGTAACTGACTGTGTTGTTATATCAAAATGATTGTATGTATTGTGATTTTATTTATTAAGTTGTGATTTTGAATTATGCGGTACTGATTGCTCTCTGTTTAGCTTATCTATAAGAAGAACAGAGAATATTAGTATTGAGTAACTGTGTCTGTGATTGGATTACTGGGACTAATAGTTGACACTGGTGTAACTAGTATACATTGGTCTCTTTCCCTGTGACTATGTCATCCCACCTGAGTCAAGAACTTCCTCACCAACAGTCCATCTCCCTGCCCCACCCTCACCTCAGAGGTGAAACACTGCAGTTTCTAGCCCTGGCATCCAACAGCCCTCCACCATTGCACTGTCCTTATCCAGGAGACAGTGGAGACAGTGGAGCACTCTCAGGTATGCAACAGTCCTCCCCTTATAATGCCTTCATCCTGGAGGTGGAGGTGCTCCCCTGATATCCAATGGCCCTCCTTTCTGTTGCACTCTTACCCAGAGTGAAGTGCTCCCAGGCATGCTATGGTCCATCTTTGTTTGCACATAACTCACTCGGAGTCAGGGATGTGCTCTGAGGTATCAGTGCCCCTCCCACAAACCACCTAAACCTCAGAGAAGTCAACCACTCCCTGGCATCAAACTAACCCCTGCCCTGCACTGCTGTAACCATGGAATCTGTACAGTGCTCCCAGGTTTGCAATGGTTCCCCACCCAACCCCACCACCTCATGTTCCAGTAAAGTGCACAGTGGCATCAAATGTTTTTTGAATGATGCATTAAGGATTCACCTAAGCTGGAATAGGATTTCACCATATGCAAAAGGATCATTGGTATGTGTTTAAAACTTTCATGTTAAATATTGACTACTGCTAATTCTTCAACTTGTCTGTGTGAACTTGAAACAAATAGTGCAAAAGGCTTGTCTTTTATTTGAGTGCATGTGTAACTTTGAGCCCTGCTAATACCTACCAGGAAGCAGGAGGAGGAATTTTGTAGTCCCACATTGTATAGGGGACTGCAAACTTGACATGTGTGAATTGAACTTTTAAGGGGACATTTTAAACAATAGCTGCAAACTTAAGAGCCACATATGCGTGGTCTGTTAGTTGCTAATTAGTGGATTGTATTTTAAAACTTGTCCATAACCAAAAATACACTGCTGACTTTATGTCAGTACTTCTGGGGTCACCTAGCACAATTTATCTCACCAGCTGTTAGCAGGGCGAGCAAGCAGGGCGAGCACATCATCGTACACAAAGACGCATGCAAAGACACGCGTGTCTGCATATGTCAGGCATGTCAAGAGTGTAATGAGTGTAGAAAGTGAATAAATAAGAAAAGTTAAATGTAAGGCTTACATTCAGAACAAGGGGACAGTCCAGCAACAGAGTCTGAGTAAGTTGTGCCCCTTAGATATAGAACTAATGTCATAGCAAACATGGTACGGACAGTGTTACTGGCTGATGGACTGATGGGAATAGAGTGTGAATCTTATAACATGTACCAAATAAATAACACCACTGAAATTCCCTGTCATTTACTTGCAACAAATGTGAGGGCAATATGCTCATGCTAAGAAATAAAACTATTTAGTGTCAGACTCCAGACTCTTGAGGAGGGTCAGTACAAGTGAGCAGTAGGTTTCAGGACAGGGATACACATTCTACAACCACCAACACACTAACTGCAGGGGTTAAGAGGCAATTTAATGGGCAGTAACGATAACAACTTAATAGTTAAGACAAAAGAACCTGGAACTAGAATAAGCAAAACACGCACCAGGCAAGAAGAGAGTACTAACAGCAATGAGACTGAATGGTTTCAGGTACAGACAAACAAAGTAGCAAACAGAGGAAGAAAGGCTAAAAAATTCCAATTACCTATCATGAACCACTTTGATCCCTTGGGTAGCTACAAGATATCGCAAGATAATACAGGTGCTAATGTAAATTCTGAATCTTGTTCAGTTATACCACAGGATGCACCAAATGTTACAAATATAGACTGAGGTAAGGTAGACTCAGTTAATAACAAAGAGGGGGAGATAAGTACAGTAGAAACACCAAAAACATCAACAGACCTATCTCCGACTGAAGATTTGAATGAAGAAGTATCAACAAGTAACTTAATATCATTTTCAGAACAAAGAGTAACAGAAGGTGTGGAAGTCATGGAGACAAATACCTCAGCAGCAAGAGAAATGCTGGTCCTGGGAGATTCTATGGTGAAGCACATAGATAGGGACATATGTAGCCCAAATAAATACAGCACAACAGGACTCTATCAAGTTACAGGGGCTAGAATATCTGACATTACAGTAATGGTGTCTAACATAATCAAAAACGCTGGAAAACCCACTGGTGATTGTACATGTTGGGGCAAATAACATTTTGTATGAACCCATTAGGAAAATTAAAGAAGACTATATAGTGTTAATAAATAAATGTATAGACCTGGGATGTGAAATAAGCTGTCCGAGATACTACCAATACCAAAAGCAAATGTCACTCAGCATAATAAAACACAACAAATCAACAACTGGCTAAGAAGATGGTGCCTCCAACAGAATATAAAGTGCATAACCCATTGGGAAACATTTCATGAAAGGAACGAATTGTATTGTTGGGATGGACTGCACCTCAGCAGAAGAGGGAGCAGACTTCTAGGAAAGCACATGGTGGAACATATTAATCACTCTTTAAACTAGATAATAAGGGGGAGAGAAACAATATGGGTTCCTCTCTAGACATAGAGATGTTAACTGTCACCAACATATTAAAGGAAGTAGTTACCACATCAGAACAACCTAAAGAAAAAGAGAATTCAGACCTAAAGATAATCCTAATAAATGCAAGAAGTTTAAGAAATAAAATGAAGGAGCTCACTTACATTATGAATACCAAAAATATAGATATAGTAGAGGTTACCGAAACCTGATTTAACGACACTGACTGGAACACTAACATAAAAGGATACACTAAAATATATAAAAATAGGAAGGATAAATGAGATGGGGAGTTGCATTATACATAAAAGAGAACCTGAAACCATGTGAGCTACAAAGCCCCAGTGTTAACGTTGAGTTCATATGGACACAACTAAAACTAACAAATAAAAACCTAACATTAGGACTTGGTTACCAGACACCAGGATTAAAAAAAGGTGAAAGTGATCAATTTATAAACTTTCTCAGAAAACAGGACATACCAAAAGATACAATAATATTGGGGGACTTTAATTTCCCAGACATAAACTGGGTCACTTTGGAAAGTAATGGTAACTTTGAGAACAGATTTATTGATTATACCATTCAGAACAACCTTGACCAGTTAGTAAGCTAACCCATGAGGTGAACCAAAATACTTGACTTGGTACTAACTAATGAAACGAATGATATACATGGACTAAACCTAGTGCCACCTTTAGGTGACAGTGACCACCTAACTATAGATTTCTCTTATAGAACACACCATAGGGTAACTAAAGGTAAAACAACATGCACAAATTACAGAAAAGCTAATTACAGGAAGATAAGGGAACATCTACTCAAGTGGGACTGGCACAGAAAATTCCTAAACAAAGACTTAAACACCATGTGGAAAAACATAAAACAACAAATAGATTCTGCATGGAAAAATGGGTACCAACTATTAAGAATATAAAAACATTAAGAGGCACCCTCCTGGTGGAACAGAGCCACTATAAGACTAATTAGGAAAAAAAGAACTATTCAGTAAGTTAAAAAAAAAACCAACTAGCTCCCTAAACATAAAACTGAAACATTGCAATAAACAACTAAAAGTATGATAAAAAAATCAAAAAGAAGCATGGAAATAAATCTAATCGACAAAGTTAATGACAACAAAAAGCAGTTCTATAGTTACATAGTATCACCAACAGGAAACCAAAGGGATAGCTCAATAATAACAAAGAATGGCACACTAACAGAAGAGATGGATATAGCAACACAGTTAAACACATACTTCCTAAGTGTACCACGAACAAAAGAAGAAATCCAGAAACCCAACGTTAACTCTACGAATAAATGCATCCCAGTCACTGAAAAAGAAATCATTACAATAATAAGAGTTAAAATCCAGTGGCTCAGCAGGCCCAGATGGTATAACCCCAGAGCTCTTGCAGGAGTTATCAAATGAACTAGTGGGACCACTAATGGTACCTTTTAATCTATCCTTGAAATATGGGATAATAATGTCAGAATGGGGACAAGCATTTATTACACCAATACATAAGACAGGATCCAGATCAGAAACAAAAACTACAGGCCTATCAGTCTAACATCAGTTTTAGGTAAAATTCTAGAAAGAGTCATACAGCAAAAATACTAAATCACCTGGCAAATGAAAGGGTAATAGACACCTCTCAACACGGATTCACCAAGGGTAGATCTTGCCTCACCAACATGATATCTTTTGAACCAGTGAGTTCAGCATTGAAAAAGGGGTACCAGTGGATGTTATAAATCTAGACTTTCCAAGGCCTTTAACAAAGTATCCCATAAAACACTAATTGAATGTTTTTATAAAATCAAGTTAGAACCTAGTATAGTGGACTGGATTACATCATGGCTGGAAAACAGGAAACAGGAAACAGAAAGTGACAATAAAGGGTTATCAATCTGAATGGGGAGATGTGACAAGTGGAGTGCCCCAGGGCTCAGTCCTGGAGCCTACACTCTTTAATATCCTGGTTAGCACACTGCAGACATCAAATAATGCGTGGATAAGTAAGTACGCCGATGACTGTAAACTAGGAGGGCTAGTACAAACTCTTTCTGATGGACAGAAACTCCAGGATAACGCAAACAAATTAACAGCCTGGGCCAAAAACAACAAAATGCTGTTTAACATCACTAATTATAAGGTGATACACCTAGGGGCCAGGAACCCTAACTTTGAATATACTTTGGACAACAAGGTATTAGAGACCGCTAAAGAAGAAAGGGACCTGGGAAGAATAATAAATAAACTAACCACAGACATGCATATCAGAATAAATGTCAAAAAATGTCATAAAATATTAGGCTGTATTTTATCTAACATACAAAGTAGAGATTCAAAAATAATACTCCCATTGTATACTAGTTTAGTCTGACCACACATGGAATACTGCTCCCAGTTTGCAACAGCAAATACTGCCAAAAGCCAGAAACTAAAAGAGGGAGTACAAAGGAAAATAACAAAAAAAAATAAGTGGGTCACAACATCTTACATATACAGACAGACTAAAAAAACTAGGGCTATACTCTACAGAGTACAAACAACTATGAGGAAACCTTTGCTTAACATTTAGGGCAATCAAGGATGAGCACTTGATGGAATGTATAGGAGCTCAAAAAAGCCTGGTGTAAAACAAGAAAACAAGGTCCCATGACTATAGACTTATGGAAGAAAATAACACAACTAAGAAATGTTGTGACTTCTTCACACATAGGATCATTAATAGTTGGAATACACTCCCAAAACACGCAGTGGAAAGTAACATTAATACATTTAAATATAGACTTGATCATTACATGGGTGAAAAAAGATACGTGTTCCACCTATAGACATAATAGGTGGTGAGTTCGTTTAGGACAAGTTGTCCACAGAACTCGTATCAAACTATGAAACTATGAATAATTCTTATTTTGCAATGTCACCACTTTAGCTGTATTAGTATATATGCTGATTTATGAAGTGTCCGTTGTAAAATGTTAGAGTTAGGGCAAGATATCTGAGTTGCTTCTTCACTAAGTTGTTTGAGAGAGAGAAAGGGAAAGAGAAATGACTGACCAGTAAGGGAAAGACACGCAGCATCTCTAGGAAGTTGACACCACATTTTCAGACCTCTCAGGTGATCACCTTAATAACAGAGATTAGTAAGCATGTGAATGGAACACAGAAACATAATGTCAGCAGAAAAGACCATTGGTCCATCAAGTTTGCACAATTTAACCCTACTCTACCCCATGACCAATTGTTCAGATGGGGCTGTTGCTCTCCTCCTCTCCTCTCCTCTCCTCTCTCCTCTCCTCTCTTCTCCCTTTCTTCACTCCCTGTCTTACTGCTACCCCCAAGAAACTATGAAGCCCTTTACTCTGTCCCAGCTGTGCTTAAACCCATTAATGATTTGCACGCTCAGCACCTTTACTGGTAGACTGTTCCATAGCTCAACCACACTCAGTGAATTAAAACTTTCTAGCATCCCTCATGAATCCCCACCACCAACAGCGCTTACATTCATGTCCCCTTGTTTTTGACCCACCATTCCTGCTAAACAGTTCCTCACAGTTTAGCTTGTTTATTCCTTTCAGGAACTTGAAGGTTTCTATCATGCCCCCTTCCGCTCTCCAGCAAGTACATGTTCAGTGCCCTATGCTGATCCTCATGGGATCTGCCCTGTTGGCCCTGAATCATTTTGGTCATTCTATGCTGCACTGTCTCCAGCCTTTCTCTGTCTTTCCTCAGGTGAGGATTCCAGAACTGGACACAGTACTCCAGATGGCTCTCACCAGTGATCAATACAGAGTTAGTATTACCTCTTTCTTTCTGCTACTGAAACCTCTTTCAATAACCCCAACATTCTGGTTGCCTTGCTACAAGCCTTGTTACATTGGCTAGTTCATCTTAGGGAGTCGCTTATGATGACCCCCAGGTCCCATTTCTCTGAAGTAGTGGCCAGCATAACCCCTCCCATCCAGTATTCCTTCCTGGAGTTCTTGTTCCCTGTGTGCATCACCATGCACTTTTTGGCATTGAACAGTCAGACCTTTGACCACCTCTCCTACTTTTGCAGGTCTCTTTACAACTCTCTTTCCCCTTCCTCACTGTCTACCCTGCTACAGATCTTAGTGTCATCTACAAAGAGATGCATCTTTCCCTGTGTTTCTTTTCCTATATCACTGATGAATATATTAGAAAGGACTGGTCCCAGAACTTACCCTATGGTATTCCACTCATGACTTCCCTTTCCCTGATTTCACAGTTTACCACTGCCCTTTGCTGTCCTTCTCTAACCAACTTCCCACCAATTTAACTAGATCCTTTACTGATCCCATATCATCTAATTTCTTCAACAGCCTTCTTGCGGCACCGAGTCAAATGCCTTGCTGAAGTCAAAATAGAGTAAATCTACAAGGTCCTCTTTAACTAGTGTCACTTTCAGTTTACCTGCAGTGGTGGTAAAACCAATGGGCTTGTAATTTTCAGATTCCTCCTTGTTGCCTCCCTTGTGGAGTGGCACCACAACAACTATCCTCTAGTTCTTTGGACCCCCCCAACTGTATTGAGCTATTGAATAGTGGGGTTCAGCCAGTTCTAATACCCATTCCTTGAGCACCCTCAGGTGCATCCCATCTGATCCTGGAGACTTGTCTATTTTCAGGGATTCAAGCCCTTTTCTAACCCTATCTTCTGTAATTACCACCTGTCCCATAAATGGGATCCTCCTTACAGTCTTTGTGCCACTTTCCAACAGAGGACCCTATCCTCCACTGTGAATACTGAGCAGAAGTAGTCATTTAGAATGGCTGCCTTCTGCTTGTCCACCTCTACTACCCTGCCCCCTCTGCCAGCCTAAAAATTCCATCTCTCATTTTCCTTTTTCCCTAATGTACCTGAAGAACTACTTTTCCTCCTTGACCCCTCCACAATATGCAGCTCTGTGTCTGCTTTGCATCCCTGACTGCCTTCTTCACCTTCTTCATCTTTACCTGGTATTTGCTCCATTCCTCATCCCCCTATTTCTTCATGTAGCCAATGAATACCCTTTTGTGACCCTCACTGCCTCCATGACCTTATTAGAGCACCAGATTGGCCTCTTGTGCCTATTCCCCTTGGTAATATTTCCCAAGCATTGTTTGGTTGCTTTGAGAATGGTTCTTTTAATTTCCATCCACCCCATGTCCTTTTGTAGACCTGATTGGCTCCCTTACAGTGAAAGGCAGAAAAAGGAAGAAAATCCATGGGGGGGGGGGGATAAAAGCAGTGCTTGATGAGCAGGAGGGCAACATCCCTCATATGATCAAGAAGCATAAGTTCAAATGGGATAACCGTCAGTGGAGGCATCATGAGAGGCTGGAACTGTTGGGTGGGACCATCATGCAAGATGCCACAAAGGGCAGCTGCAGCAGAACCTGAGCATGGTGCTATGCTCAGAGCCTACTCTTCAGCCTGTTCTCTTCCTAATCCTCATCACTTGATTCCCTTCTTGGTGTGGGCCACCTGAATGAGTCAGTATTGGTAATGGCACCCCATTCGTCCCACTTTTCCTGCCCTAGGGAGTCACATGTTGTTGTAAATACAGTACAGGAGAGTGTTGTTGACTGTTTGCTGCATGCATGGTTTAGATTAGTGGGCTTAATCCTGCAGAACCATGGCGGTATCTTCTTCCCAAATTAAGGTGATGCCATTATAACTCATCATTTATAATGCAGACAGCTGTCATGATTAACAATGGCAGGTGCTGATGGTTAGAGAACCATGTTTTTCTTAAATAAGAAATTAGAAGAAATTCAAGGCATAAAAGAAATTAAACAAAAATGGACACATGGGAAAAGTTAAAAATTGCTTGGTTTTTGGCAAAGCTAAATAAATGCTTCTAGCAGTTGTTGTAGTCTCCGTCAGTGATGAAAGTGAACAGGAACGTACAGGAACTCAGTTCCTGTACCTTTTTTGCAGCAGGAACATAGTTCCTGTACTTTTTCCCACTGACCCTGGAAATGAAATCCTTAAACCAGCAACATAATGACAGTTTCTGGCTCTGTAACCTGAAATCAGGGTTTCCATAACAACATTTGACTTGTACAACAGCGCTATCTTGCTAAAAATACTTCAATATCTCTAACTGAATCTACTAGTGTCTAAACAGATAGATGTGTCTTCACACTGCTATCCTTCAGATTGAGGATCTTCATTTTGCAGTTCATATTTGTCAGTGCCTGAGTTCCTGTACTTCTTGTCTACCACTTGCACCACTGGTCTCCATTGTTACCACAGAGACATTTCAACAAGGAGCAGCAGAAATTGTTTGACTCACAAAACCTTTTAAGACCATTGCATAATGCTGCTTAATACAATGTAGTATCATAGGAATGAGATTTCTAGTGTGTATAAGGTCATTTTCATGTATTTTATTAATGTAAATGTGATAACAAGAAATAAAACTACTTTTTCAATGAATAAAAAGAAATAACAGGAAATTCCAGAAAAATAAAAAGAAAAATTATAAAAAATAAAAATAATTTCATGGGGCTCTACTGATGGTCAGGCTTCAGTACTGCAGCTGCCTCATCAATGTCTAACAACCCTTATGGATGTTGTGATCCTCTGTGAAGTTTTGTTCAAGTACACCTGTCTTTTTCGCCAGTGCAATGTGTGATATTATTAGTGCTGAATGTTTTTGTAGTTCGTGGCTTAAAGTTTGGAATAGCTTACTAAATTGCAGTAGCCAAGAGATCATGTGAGACCAGAGAGGTGAAGGTGAGTGTTGGCAGCCACCTGCTACTGCCAGTGGGCCTCACAACAGTGTCACCAGTACCACCGAAGCAGAAGGCAGTGGCATGCCCAATGCTGGTATGCAATTTATTGTTTGAGTTTTATACAAGCTACTGGAATATTTAATTATGTGAACTAGGTAATGTTTCAGCTGTATTACCTCAAAGAGCTAATGGTGCTCTGTAATGCAGTGGCCCAGTATGATGTCCCACTGGAAGTGTCAGCGGTACAAATCAAGAGTCAGTAATGCAAATTACATGCATGTATCTATTTTTTGTGTGTTGTTCCAGAGGCAACAATAATCCCTTGACGATCCATTCTTTATTCACCATGAGTTCACCTGCACCTTCTAAGAGACAGTCACACAAGTGTTTGATCTTTGTTGTAGGGTGCTATAAAGGAATAATGATGAATGGCTGCTGCGGGATCTTTATGAGAGATTTGTTGCTGTCCCTCCCACATAAATGGGTCTTAAGCAAGGTGACATCTGCCCATATAGTACTGCAGTCCCACCTGCCAGCTGCCATCCTCTGTTACAAGCCCATGTGCACTCTGAAGACATTCCTCTTGTGAAACTCCAGCATTAATTGGTTAAGGCATCTTCACAGCTGGATGTTTATACTTTCTGTGGTCAGTATCAAGCGTGGACATGGTCAGAATATGGATACCTATTTATTTCAGGTTTTAAATAACTGCAATCTGGCTCATTGCTACTCCAAGAAACATCCCATATTTATTTTCAAGACAGACAAAGGGCAGTAACCTTTACTTTGCAAAAAAAGTGCTTAATCAAAGAACATTTCTAATTTATGTGACAGTAACCTTAGCAAGATGTAATCATGTGTCAGCTGATGAGATCCAACACTGAAAGACATTTCATGTGTCTGAAAACTGATATGTGATGTGAGAAATCGCACTGGCTTGGCATAGGGTCCACATAGGCTGTAGACTAGCTAGTTGTGTCATTTATATCTTGAGGATGGCATATTTAGCAGTGAATTGTTTGCTAGTAATAATCATCAGGTTTATCTAGCTTTCTCACCTTATGCAGGCAGCGTTTGTCACTGTATTGTGCAAAGACCCTATTTACACATACATATGTAGAACTTTTCACATACAGCATCCCTCTGCAATGCACCTTATCACCTACAAGTACTATAGTAGCGACCAGTGAACACAATGATGCACCATAAGGAAAGGCACAAACAGTACACTTATTACTTTATAGAGCCCGAACCCCAATCATACCAGTCTTCACTGTCAATGAGTCTGGCAAAGCCACTGGGAAATGGGAAACCAACCAGCTATCTTGGCTGAATAAAACAAAACATGTTGCCCATGGCAAAGCAAAGGAGAACAAGGGTCAGCAGCAGCAGCATGCTAAGTAAAGCAGTACAACTCCCTCAGTGCCTCCCAGTGAACCCCTGTTTCCTTGCGCTGTGCTGAAATCTGTTAATAAAGAACTGAAATGAGTGGCTAAGAAAGAAGGTGGTGCTGCTGAACCACCAATTCCAGTTCCTAAAGAACTGCAACTTAAGGGTGGCATTGCAGCTACAGGAAGTAACACACCAGATAGAATTTTGCACCGATTAGCTGACTACATTGATTGTTCAGATGGCAGCACTGAATGCTGTGTCAACCATAGGCAGCAGCACCATCAGAGGAGTACTAAGCAGAGAAGGAGGACATGAGCTGTGCCTGTGTGGGGATTTAGTTTTTTATCACTGTTTGTTTCTTTTCTGTCATCCATAATGTTCACATTTTAAGCCACACTTTTAATTCTTGTTTTGTTTGCTTTCTATAGTTATTTCATGCTGTTTGTTTGTTGTTACTTACATTTGTATTAAATATTTAATGTTACAAGTTATCAAATTGCCAATTCTCGATGTTTATTTTGTGGCTGTGAAGTTCTGCTGATGTCCACATGAGTGTTATAAACCCCCGTGGTGGCCGGAGCATTAGTGGCAGATCCATGCATCCTCTTTTCAGGGGAAGTTAGAGCAGGCACAAAGGAAAGAGTAATTTTATGACCACCCTCAGATGTTACTTACAGGGGTGGTTGTTTCTGCTTATAAGGTAAAATGCAACACTACACTAGATACCATATTGCTATTGAATGACTAACTCCCAGAACATGAAGCAGTTAAGTAATGTTTGCTACTTCTCAAAGAATGTCTTATGCATGTAAGCTAATGCCCGGACATCAATTGTAGCTGTGAAGTGACTGGCAGTGTAGTGATGCACTTTACAGATTGTCAAAACTAACAGACTCTGACAGTGAGCATAGGTCACTGCTGCACAAAAATCAAATTGTGCAGGTGGAAATTCTAGGAAAGTTGTAAAATTGCTATTCTGCAAAATTTTCAAAATGAAGTTTGTCATCTATCACTAAATTCAAACTTTTAAAACAGCAGAACAATTTAGCAAATAAGTGTATTAAATTGTAATATTTAATACTATTGAAAGAATTAACTTATCCTGCTCTTTTATCTGTGCTAAGAACACAGGTTGGCAAGTCACTTAGTCATATGAAAAGGCCTTGAGCACTGTGCAGCATAAGTTAAACAACACTGACATTAAAAAAGTATAGAAAGCATAAAAACAAGGTAAGTTATTGAAACTCTCACACTCACTCAACACTTTCCCACAAGCTTTGGGAGGTGTGACAAGGGTGATCTGGTTCACTTATTTTATACATGCTGCCATCAATCTGGTTACAGCTATCTCAGGGCTGTTCCTTGCAAGACATGCCACAGGCATCAACTTACAAAGTACAAGGTCAGGCACTTGCTCACACAGTAGAAGGCCCTTTGGACATAGGAGCCCTACTCACTCCAAGTAAACTCTCTCACGCTCTGTTTCAGATACAACTTTACTTATTATTTTGACCGAGTCATCTCCAGAAGCTGATCATAGACTTAACCCTCAACCCAAAAAATGGATTACCAGAGCTTGTAAAACACCGCAGTAACAGATTTATAAGAAATATTAAATATTTAATATTTACATTAAATGTACAAGCTATACAGCAATCTAGAGGAATAGGGCATCACCAGAATCTGACAAATTAACAATTTTAAACAGAAAGAATTACCCACAGGAAAACTTTTGCAGTATTACTTAAAATCTGCCTCTTTACCTCTTGGGCCTTCCAGAAACAACAGACTTGCTTTCCACACAGGTCTTGACATCCAAAGATCCAGTACTCTTTTTTTTTAAGGTGGGCCTCCCCAATTATATCTGGTTCCCAATATGAAGCTCCTTACTATAGTTATGACTCCTGTGACATACCTTATGGGGCTATCCCACCTTGCTGTGTCACTTGGAGGGTTCAATCCACTTCTTGCTAGGACATTCTAGATTTGTTATAAATCTCAGATCCATTTAGGCTAGTTTGACTCTGACGGTTGGTCATGTTAATTAGAAGTTTGGCTCTTAACAAATAAACCAATTACTTTAATGATCTGCCATTGAGTGACTAGGTGCAAGCACAGTTAGGGTCTTCATTGTGAACTGGCCTGCAGGGAGACACTCAACTCCATGCTAGTCAAATGCTAAATCCCTGTATTCAGCACACCTATAATAAAGACCACCATGATGACACCCAATTCTGCAGATATCTGCAGGAAAAAAATGCAGTTTCAATGGAGGTTAATTCCTTTTGTTTGTGCAGGAAACTGCCACTGCACTTCATCCTAGTGGGCTCCACTGTAAACAGCCCTGAGTCCTTTAGTCACACCTGAACAATCTCTGCTTACCCACAAGGTGCTTTCAAATAAGATATCTATTCAGTCACAGACGCAAAAAAGAAAACAAAAACATTTTTCTTGTTACAGCTTGTTACCAGCATAAATGAAAAATCATAAATAACAATTACATTATTAAACATGTATATGTTAACATACAAGGCCTACAGAACTGAAACAAACAGCTTTTCAACCCCTTTATAAACGTCTCCAATGAGGAGGCCAATCGCATGTCAAGGGAAAGGGTATTGTTAACCACCATTGCCACCATTGAGAAGGCTCTATCCCATGATTGTCTCAACAGAACTGCAGGGTGGCTAGAAAGATCCCTCTCAGTGGAGCAGAAGTTATGTCCCAGAGTACATTAGACTAAGTAGTCTTTTAGGTAGTTGAGCCCCAGTCCATGTAGGACTTTCAGTGTCAGCAAAGTGACCTTAAAGGTGATGCACCACTGAATTAGCTGTCAGTGAAGGTTACATACAGCAAACATGATATGCTTGGAAAAATGGGTTCCAACAATCAGCCTGGCCACAGCATTCAGGAACAGCTCCAGGTAGTGCATCAACTTACTGGTCAACCATAAGTAAAGAGTGATACAGCAGTCAAGTCTAGATGTTTCTTCATGCTCCAAATAAAGCTTAATTTGGGAAATATTGCTAAATTGGAAGAAACCACCCCGACCATCACCACAATCTGATGTTCAAGGAATAGCCTACAGGCCAGAGTGAGTCCCAGACTTTTCACTCTATCCACAGCTTGTAATCCCTTCCCATTCAAAATGGATTTATGAACAGGGGGTTGCTCACTACCACCCCATGAAAACCTGTTTCCACCAGTAGCACCTCCGTATTACCCAGATGCAAGCTCAGCCAGTTGGATGCTAATAAGCTAATAGGAATTGGCTTATCATGTTTCTTATACGAATAAACAAATGCTGTAGAAATAACAAACAAAACATTATTGAACAGCAAAATATTAAGCATGAGACACATGAATAAGACAGACTGTATTACCATACTGCCTAACACCCAACTAATTCTGACAAATGTCTGTAATAATATGAAAACACAGATCAGATAGCACATAACTTTTACAATTAGAACACTCATAAAGCTATACTGATGCAACATGTACATATCCAATCCCTAAACAAACAGCAAAGTTAATCTTTTAATATGATAGTCATGAACTTAATAGATATAGGTGGAAATACAAATGAACACTGCTGGGAATGTATTGGATATTGATAGGAATAGAAGCGAGGAAGAGACCTTAAGTAATTTGAACACAGAAATAAATGGTGACCTTCCAGGAGAAGATAGTACAGTGGGGAGGTTAGGGGGCCATTCTGCAGCATGAAATGAGGACCTGATGATGGACATAGAAGAGCCTGAAAGGGATACCAGAGGTGTAGGAGAAAATGGAACTATTGAAAGGGGTAGTAGAATGGTATACATCTTGGGTGACTCAATTAAAAATGTGTTGATAGGTATACTACATGTGTGAATAAAGTATGTGTTACCTCTAGCTATTTTTCAGGAGCCAAGATACGGGACATTAAAAGGATGTTAAAAAACACAGTAATAGAAAAGGATGGTTCTGCTACAGTGATACTGCATGCAGGCATTAATAATTTGAGAGGACAGAGTTCAACAGACATCAAAATGAATTTAAAGATATGGAAGGAAGCTAGTAAACTCAGTTGTGTAATTTATTTCTCAGAGATCCTGCCAGCATCAAGGGAAGGCCCCTTTAGCAGGGACAAAATACAGGAGATTAGCAACTGGTTAAGGCAATGTACTTTGCAAAACAACATTGGTTGTATAACATACTGGGAGAAATTTGTTGAAAAACAAGAGTATTATTGTCAGGATGGGTTACACTTAAGTAAAAGGGGCAGCAGGAAATTAGGTTTATCATTGAGGCAATTTATAGAGAAGGCTTTAAACTAATAGGATTGGGGAGAGGGGCTAGGGAAAACAGTGGTGAACTAGGCAGGGCATTGAATAGTTGTACTACCAATCATCAACACAAGAAAAAAATCACAATCTGAATTAAAAGTGTAGTCCCTGAATGCAAGAAGCTTGAATGTTAGCAAAAAGTCGGAATTGGAAGCAGTGTTGCAAATGGATGAAATAGATATATGTATGATAACAGAAACATGGTAGGAACAGGGCATAGAATGGAATAGGGAGCTAGATGGATACCGACTCTTTTATAAGGATAGAATGAACAAAAGTAGAGGGGGTGTGACCATGTATGTGAAGAACCACATTAATGTTACACCATACACAAAATGGGTGGAGTCCAACACAGAATAACTTTGTGTGACCATACAGGGATTGAAGATTAAAAATGTATTTGTAGGTTTATGTTACAGTGCCCCAGGTTCCAACAGGGAGTTAGATGTTAAATTGGAGGCTGAAATATTTGAAATGGCACTAGAAGGTGATATTATTTCTCGGGAGATTTCAGTCATCCTGAGGTTAATTGGGGCCACATAAATTGGACTATATAAATAATTGTTTCTTGGATATGTTAAATACAACAGGGCTAAGTCAGTTAATTTATAAACCTACATTAGGAGACAATGTTTTGGATCCTGTAATTACTAATAGGGAGGATATGGTGAGTAAAACAAAGATAAGGACAAATCTAAGTAATAGTGATCACAATATAATCGAGTTTATCTTAAAGAAAAGGATCAATCATGGACTTAGGGAACCACCATTATGAAACACTACAGGAAAGCTAACTTTGAAACTAACTTTGATAAAATTAAGCTAAACCTATCAGAATGGGAGTGGAGAAAGGATTCAGAGGGATTAAATGTTAATAATATGTGGTTATCATTTAAGCAAAAACTTTTAGAGTTGGAAGAACTGTATGTTCCCAATATAAAATTGTATGTCAAAAGGGACAAGAGACCAGTGTGGTGTACTAACAAGGTATTAAGATTGAGCACACAAAAAAAGAAAGTATTTTTATGAATGAAAGCAGATGGAAATCAGGTTAATAAAGAATGTTATAGAAATTTATTAAACAAACTTAAAAAAACATATTAGGTCTGAGAGAAGTAAGGCAGAATTTAAAATATCACATAAGAAGGATGGTGGCAAATGTTTCTTTGCTGATATTATTATCCAAAACACAGTAATTATTTGGGACCTATATCCGTAGAGGGAAAGGAACTCCAGCAACCTAGGGAATTGTCTAAGGCATTTAATGACTACTTTAGCACAGTTTATGAAGGGAGTGATGGTACAGAAGGGAAGAAAAGCTTAAAAGAAAAACCTACAATGACAAACTTGGTAGTCAACGGTGCAGAAATAAAAGATTTGTTAAGCAAAATTAAGGTTAATAAATCTGCAGACCCTGACCAAATTAGTCCAAGATTGGTCAAGGAAATAATGGAGTTCATTCAATATCCTTTAGCCACAATTATTAATGCTTTCTTCAAAATTGGTGATGTGCCTGATGACTGGAGGCAAGCTGTAGTCATACTGTTATATAAGAAAGGAAAGAAGTCAGAGATGTCAAATTACAGACCAGTCAGTTTAACATCAATATTGGGTAAATTAACTGAAACATTGCTAAAAACAAAAATAGAGAGAACCTTAGGATATTAGGTTATGATGACATTAATCAACATGGCCTTAAAAAAAATAGGGGATGTAACATAAACCTGCTTTGTTTTTATGAATATATAAATAAGAATGTGAGTAATAACATACCTATGGATATTATATACCTAGATTTCCAGAAAGCATTAAATAAGGTGCCTCATGATGGCCTATTACAGAAGATGGTGGATCTAGGAATAGATGATAGAATAATGAGTTGGACACAGAAATGGTTATATGGCAGAACGCAAAGAGTCAGAGACCTGGGGGAATATTCAAAGCCTACTACTTGTGTCTAGCAGACTACCTCGGGCTCAGGTTTGGGCCCTGTTTTATTTCCTGCTTTGTAAGTGACCTCCATCTAAATATACACAATAAAATAATTAAATTTGTGGATAATATTGAATTAGGTGGTCCTGTAGCAACTCGAAACCAACAATATGAGATGAAAGGATCTAGAAAAGATAGAAGAGGTCACTTAGGAATAAAATGCCTTTTAGCATTAATAAATGTACTGTGATACATCCCAAAACAATACACATTAAATGGTCTGGGACTGAAAATAAGTACATTGGAGAAGGATTACGGTGTTTTAGTGGACCATTTGCTGAATTTCAGAGATCACAGGTCAGCTGTAGTTTGGAGGACTAATCTTATGATTAAGAATATCGAGAAGTTTGTTAACAAAAACGTGGGTTGTTTGTTGCCCTTATATAAAATGTATATAAAACCCCATGCAGATTATGTGTCACAACTTTGGAATCCATACACAGTAGGTGAAATTGAAAGAATGAGAAGATCCAGAGGCATTATACTAAATTAATAAAAACCTCAAGAAATCACAGCTATAAAGATAGATTGCTAAAACAGGCCTAGTCTCTCTGCAACAAAGAAGAATTAGAAGGGACCTATTGGCAGTGTATAAGATCATGAATAACACCAGTTTAAGGAATGACATTGGGATTAAACTCTAGGAGAAACCATTAAATTCGAGGGCACAAAAGACAGATCAAGTTAGATACTGCTAAAAATAACAGCAGGTAGTTCTCATTTGTTAACAGAACAGGAAGGTTATGGAATAAATTGCCTATTAATATTATTGATTGTAGTACATTACCAGCTTTTAAAAAAATAAATGGACAAATGGATAATTGAAAATTTTGGCAAAATGAACCACTAATGTGGGGAATGGTAAATATGAGCTTATCAGCCTTCTTCCATTCTGTATCCCAGTATAAGAATCCAGTATATAGTACACACAGTGCAAGACATTCAGACTGCGCTGGGCAGTGGAGCAAGAGGGGGTGCAGCGTAACTTAGATGCACTGAAGCCAGGACAGGATGATATTCAAAGGTGATGCACCAAGGCGCATCACCGTTGAATATGGCACGGAATGCACCGTGAGCAAGTACAATGCCCTCGGAACATCCGACAGACAGGGAGGTCTAGGAATGCCCCAGTGTAAATGCATTTGCGCTGGGCACATCGCCTGTGATATTCAGAAGTGTGCATGCAAATGAGGCCATAATGTATGCATGGCACAAATGGGTCCATTTGCATGTCATTATGGCCCCATTTTGCATGTGGTGCGCAGAGCCGCCCGGGACAATGCGCCTGGTGCAAAGGGTAGCTGCTGCCATAGTACAGTGAGTCCCTGGTAATCCAGTGAACCCCCCCCTTCCTGGTTGCCCGATCATGGTCAGTACAAGCATAGATGTATTACCTGGTGGTCTAGTGGTATCCCCCCCCACCATATGCCCAATCGCAGGCAGTCGAACAATAACATCCACCCGGTGGTCTAGCAGTTACCATCCCTCCTGTAAGCCCAATTGTGGGCATTTGTAATGCAGAACAATAGCTGGTGGTCCAGTGGTACCCCTCCCCCACCCTCAGAGGATCCTGCACCCAAACCCCCGGCATTGGCGGGTGGCTGCACCAGCCCGTCACCTGGCCACCTGCCGAATGACAGCTTACAGTATGATCTGTAAGCCTATTGGTGACAGTGTGTACCAATGGACTTACAGACCATACTGATCTACACTAACACAAATATGATGTGAATTTGTGCCGGTATGTACAATATCTCTGCAAGCCCATTGGTACACATTGGCCTGTAGAAACTACAGATCATACTATGCTGTCATTTGGGCAGGTGGCCGGGAGGTATGCAGGTGGGTGCAGCCTCCTCCAATGATGGGGATCTAGGTGGCCAAGGTCCCTGTGGGTGGGAGGAAAAGGGTACCACTGGACCACTGGTGTACGTGTTTGGGGCTGATGCCCACAATTGGGCCTCCAGAGGGGATGGACAGGTACCACTGGACCACCAGGTATTATTCTGCATTACACATGCCTGCGATTGGGCTTACAGGAGGGAGGGGGACCACTAGACCACCAGGTAGGGTGTTACTGTTCGACTGCCCGCAATCAGGCATACTGATAGGAGGGTGGAGGGGGTACCACTAGACTACCAGGTACTACATCTACTTTGTGTTGCTCATGATTGAGCAAACAGGAGAGGGGGCACTGGGCCACCGGGGAGGTTGTGGGTGCCTATGGCTGGTGTCCCTGCTGGGCGGGTGTCCACCCACAGCTGGCGGGTGCTGTGTTGCACCCTGCAATACAGCAGCCCACCTGTCGGTGGCCTGGACTTGAGCATTTTATTCTGGCTCAACTGTGAGCCCCTATGTTGGTGCAACTCAGAGCTGTGCCTGCATATGGGCCATACATCCTGGACTGAATATCGGGATGTGCCACATATGCAAGGGCACGCCCCCTGCATTTGCGCTGCATACATTAACTTTGTACCCCGGTGCATAGGGACTTGCGCTGCGCAGGTCACCCTGTACAATATCGCACCAGGGAGCATTGCTGGGGATGCACCAGCACAGTTTGGTTACGCTAGGTGCAACTGCTTTGAATATCTGGCCCACTGTATATAGTTTAGGGTCAGATTTGCAGTCGGCTGTGATCATAATAGTCAAAAAGCAACTACAGCTGAAATCTTCAATATGCAGTTCATAAAAAAAGGTTTAAAGTCTAGCTCATCATTTATACCTAAAGATTTAACCACCTTTAGCTTGTATATCCAGTTTGATTCTTTCTTCAACAGTACATTCAACCTAGCACCTTCCCTCGGGTTGAGAGGGATGTGCTTTAAACCAACTAATCTGAGTAGATTCACATTGCCTCCATGGAAGGTCTTAAAGTGGAGTCCAGCTGAGATGCCTTCCCTACTGTTTGCAATGTCCCTAGTATGTTCCTGGATCTACTTTTTTCAAATGACAAATTGTACTCCTGATGTATAGCTTATGACATGGGCAATACAAACAGTAGATGGTACAGGCAGTGTTACATTTAATGAACTACTGAATTTCAACTGCAGTCTCAGAGTCTGGTGCTTCAGATTTCTTTGTTTGTATCACCAATCTGCAATTGTTGCAGTTCTAACACCTAAACAAAACAAACAATAACATTCAGGATTGGTGAAACCACTATCATTGTGTCTACTCTTGCACTCAGATATACTGCAGTAGCTCTGAACCAATTTGTCCATGTGGTTTTGAGGACATCTAAAAAGATACATAAGGTTTCAACCCAACATCTTTTCTCAAATTATCATTCCTAAGCAAAACTGGCCAGTATTTATGAATGGTACTACCTAGAATGCCTGCTATAGTTATAAATAGTTAAAATAGTAATAGGACCAAATGTTTTTTCCTATTTCAGCTGTGTTTTTTTTCTTGTTTATTTGTTTAATCAATGATTCTGTAGGTAGCATTCTAGCATTTTCCTTTGCCTCAACCAATACTTTTATAGTAGCCCTGTTCCAAGAATCTTTCTTTGATTCTAAACTTTGTAATTTAAATGTTATATTGTCACTACAGTTATGTCTCAAGCAGACAAATTGGTCATACAGTGTTGAATTCGTTAACATATTGGAACATACACTATGTCATGCAGCAATGAATTTGTTGCTATAACTTTCCTGAAAACTTCACTGTACACTTTTGTCCTGGTTTACCAGTTAATGTTACATCTGAAAAGTCAATGTTAAAGCCATCACATTTGCAGGTGAACTTTATATTGATATAGTTAGTGTTCAATATGAAGTTTATAATGATATTATTAGTTTTCAAATACTAAGTGAGTTCACTCACCTGTTTTAGATCCTCCCTCCTTATTCAGACAATGTTGTCAATGAAATGCAGACATAAGACAACATTGTCTGACTATGAAAACATTCAGAAAACATGGTTTCCATTGTCCACTTTCCACACACCTAAAAAACAGTTTGTGTATGATAGGGCCATGCAGGTCCCCATCACTGTCCTCACACGTTTGTTATAATATTTATTGTATATGGTGAAGAAGTTATGGTGCAGAATGTAATCAATGGCTTCTATCAGAAATCTGGTGAGTGCATCTCAATTTGATCTACTCAAAAAGAACCTACTAGCTGCTATACCATCATGATGATGGATTGATGAGTATAGGCTGTCAGCATCAGTGGAGATCCAACTGTATAACTCCTCCCAGACAAGATCCTGCAGCTTTAACAACAAGTCGCCGTGTCTCTGAAGTGGGTCTATTTGACTACCTCTACATCGAGAAAAAGTCAATAAAATGGGATGAATTATCCATTAAATATCCCACCCCAGAGACAATTGGGTGATCTGGAGGACTGAACAAATCTTTATGCAGTTCTGGGAGTGTGTAAAAAGTGGTAGTAGGGTTTAGATTACAGTTGTGATTAAACTCTTGACTAGTAATGTCATCAGCACTAGCAGCCCCTTCTAGAAAACTAAGAAACTTCTTCTTAAATATAGAGGATTAATTATTGGGGAGAATTCTATAGCTACCAGTTTTTGAAAGTAACTGCCTCATGGTAGCATGTCATAACAATGATGGGAATACAATGAACACCATCACAGCAACATTTTCAGCAGTTCTCTGTGATGGTCCACTGAGTTCCTGATGCTGCTGCCTTTAGGGTGTTCACCCCCACCCCGAATCAACTCCAACTCAGAGTTGGTAAGCTTAAGTGTGATGGGTGAGGGGCAGAGCCCCTGACATGGGGGCAGTGTGGGGCTTCCGGCTACAAAACACACTTTTCAATGCAGCACACACCAATTGAGAGCTATTGTTGCATTGATGATCGGCAAATTCCATGTCACCGCGGCACAGTGGAACCCTGCATCACCATATTTTCATATTGAGTTACATCCATCAAAACTATGTTTCCACCTTTATCTGTAGATTTAAGGTTCCACGTCAGCTGAGCCAGAAATTATACAGCGTGGAGAGAAACAGAGTTGGCAAAACACGACAAGGCAAATCCGCACCTCTTTAAACCAGCTAAAGCCAAAACAGTGTAAAGTGTCTACAAATGGACAATTTACTATTACAACACCATGCTGCCATAGATCATCACTCCAGTGACATTTTTCCTAAAGTGCAGATTTACTATTACCACACCATGCCACTGGATCTCCACTCCAGTGAAATGTGAGGTGACAGCACATGGTTAAGGCACCTCCTCACTATGCAGTGTCACATAAATGCTATTTTGTACATGTTGTTTCATATTTTGACATATTGTGCAATTTTATTTATTTATTTATTGAAATGTTTCCACAGGAAGGCGCGGGAGTGACAAGTCACTTGTCTCCCGGTGCGACCTGGGGAAGGAGTATAATAGGAATGAGGCATTAAACATTCAAGTTATAAGTTAAACATTAATATACAGTTGTAAGGCAGATGTTAAAACAGTGTTTGCATGATAGGCAGATGTTGCAAACAGTGTGTTACAACAATGTTGCGCATGAGGGCTAGAATGAGTGGAAAATAATAAGTGCTGGGTTAATAAGTAAACAAGTGCTTATGTGAAAGAAAGGGGAAAGAGAGGCAGTGGTGAGGTGGGTGGGGGGGGAAGAGTCATGTCCCTGGAGACCACTTCAGGATGTGAGGAACCCTGCAAGGGGGCTGGTGGGACCAGAGAGAAGGGGACAGGAAGAGTCCCAAAGAGATCCCTTCAGGATGGTGGGGAAGGGAGTAGATGAGAGATACAAGCCCCTTGGGGGGTAGAAGAGGACCCATGGAGACCATTTGGGGTCCCTTATCATTCTGTGAGAGATCAAGAGAGGCCAGTAAGGGAGAGTAATTTGGGGGAAAGGGAGGGGAGCTAGAAATGTGGGTGGATGTGCACAGGGTAAAATGAAGGTGATAGTAGAGGGGTAGGGTTTGTCCGGGGCTTAGAGGAGGGATTTAGGGAGGGACATGGCAGGAGCAGCTAGGAGCAAGGTAATTATTGAGGGCAGAGCTAATGGAGTAGGCAGAGGATGAGTGCCAGATTTGAGGGAGGAAATCAAATTTTTGGGAGGCAGTGAGAGTAACTGGATTGGCCAATTTGGGTGGATCTGCAGGGGACTACCAGGGTGAGGTCAGTTGATCTAAGGGAATGGGAGGGTGGGAGGTGTTATAAAGGAGGAGTGAGGTAGGAAGGAGGTCACCTAACCAGTGCTTGAGGTGAATTTAACATAGTGGGAGAGCCACCTATTTGCAAGTGAGGGAAGGATAGGGCATGATGCGCTCGCAGTGGTGGGTGCGGGGGGGGCATCAGAGCAAAGTGGCAGAAGAAATTGAAGAAGGTGTCCAGTATGGCCAGGGAGGACTTAGGGGCAACACCATAGACTATGTCACAGTAGTCAAAAATGGGCAGTATCATCTTCTGAACAAGTTCACACCTAGCCGTAGGAGGGATGCAATTACGGTTTCTGAACAGGGCACCAAGCTTGGGGTGCAGTTTTTTCTGGATGGCGTCGATATGTCCAGAGAAGTTTAGGTGTTGGTCCAACCAAACACCTAAGTACCTGAAGGACGATGTCCTCAAGTAAAAGTCTCATCAAGTGTGTGGAAAATGGGTTGGGAGGGAAGCCTTGAGAGTCTCTGTCTTGTGCCAAAGGTCATGGAGACAGTCTGGTGTTGAGGAAAAGTTGATGGTTAGTAAACCAGAGCTGAACCTTGTCAAAGTCTTGCTGTAAGTTGGTTGTAACCTTATCAGGACAGGGGCCAGATGCATACAGGACTGTATCATTGCATACATATGTATAGCAGAGGATGGGGAGCAAACATAGGGAAGGTCATTTAAGAAGATTAAAAATAGGAGGGCCCTAATACAGAACCCTTGGGGTCTCCAGTGCTAATCGAGAGGGGAGGGAAAGTGGCATCCAAGATCTTAACTTACTGGGTTCTGCCAATAAGGTAGGCCTTGAACCAGTTTGTGGCGGAGGAAGATAGGACAGCTGCCGGGAAGGAGTCGAGGAGAAGGGAGTGAGAGACGGTGTTGAAGGCCTTGGCCAGGTCGACAAAAATGGCAGCGGTAGTTTGGCCATTGTCCATCCTGGTTTGGATTGAGTCTGTGAGCCGTAGGAAAGAGGTGGTGGTTGAGTGTTTTTTCCCGAAACCAGACTGGAAAGGGGTGAAAAAGAGGGTGTCAGATAGAAAAGAGGTGAGTTGGGAGAGGACAATGTGTTATTGAAGCTTGGCAAGGGTAGGGAGGAGAGAAATGGGGAGATAGTTCCCAGAGGATGAGGAGTAACCCCCGTTGGGTAGAGGAAGGACCACTGCATGTTTCCATGAAGAGGGACTGAGGCAGTAGAGAATGAGAGATTTAGGATTATTAAGACGGGGTAGGCAATGGCCGAAGCAGAGAGGGGAGAGGTGTTTTGGGTCAAGGCCATCAGGGGAGGCACCTTTAGAGGGGTTGATGGTAAGGAGGCCACTTAGGGCATTCATTTAGGATTACAGTAGTGAAAGAGAAGGGGAGGTGGGAGGGTGATGAAAGGGGCACACCGGTAGAGGGTAGGGAAGAGGATGAGTAGGAGCGGATGGATTTCAGTAGCTCAGTGGTGCAGGATGTGTAGTAGGAGTTCAATTCCTCAGTTGCGGCTGGTGAGTCAGACACTAGTGAGCTATTTACTTCAAGTATCGGGGGTGGGCAAGATGAGGGGGTAAATAGGGTGTGGACAACCTTCCAGAACTCTGAAGGGGCATTTATGTTGGTGATGAAGGCAGATTTGAAATATTCGGACTTAGATAACCTTGTAGCCCTGGTGCAAGCTTTTCGGAGCATGCGGTAGTTCACAAGGTCACTAGGATGCTGGGTTAGCTTCCTGATGCCTCCAGGCTTGATCTCTAGCCCTGAGGCAGGCCAGAAGTTCAGGGATTATCCAAGGTAAGTGGTTATCTCTGACTGTGGTTTGTTTAAGTGGGGCAAAGGCATTCCAGTTTGCAAGAAAGATTTCTTTGAAGTAGGCACGGGCCTTATCAACCGAGGGGAAGGAGGTTAGGCGGGACCAGTCAGAAGTGGCAAGGTTACTCAGGAGAGGTTCAAAGTCAAGAGACTTGAAAGAGTGTAGTTGTATGGTTTTGTGTGGTGATTTAGTTCTGTGGACTTTCTAACTATGAATATTGGGTTATGGTCACTGAGAGTATCAGGGAGGATGCCAGAGGTGATGCAGTGGGGGTGGGAGGTAAGGGCCCAGTCAAGTAGGGAGTGTTGTTGTGCCTTGTGGTTTGGGTGGGTGGGTTCGGAGATTAGTTGGGAGAGGTTAAGAGCTCCGATGTCATTTTTAGTTTTGGTAGTTTTAGGTGACATCCAATTTATATTGAAGTCACCTGGGCGGAATAGTTCCCCAAAGTGAGCAAGGGAAATGATGAAGGTTAGGCAGTCTAGCACAACAGAAGGATGGACATTTGGGCAGCAGTATATGCCAGCTATGAAGATTGGGAGAGTGAAGGAGAGGGTCACATGGATAGCTAGGGCATCATGGGTCTCAGGATTGGAGGATGAATAGATGATGGAATATTGAATGAAGGCTAGGATATAAATGGCCACACCACCACCACCAATCCTGCCAGCATGGTCTTTCCTTAGCAGACAGTAGCCAGGAATGGAGACCGAGTGGTCAGGGATAGTGCTCTTTAGTCAAGTTTCCAAAATGATTAGAATGTCTGGTTTTAGAGTGCACACCATGGTCTGAATCTGGTCTATTATTTGCAACAAGCTGCAGGTGTTTAGATGTAGGATCTTTAAGCCCTTTGGGAGAGCTGAGAGAAGAGAGTGGGGGGAGGTAGTAGAGGAGGAAGCACCAGAGGAGCTACAGGCAATAGGGCCTGGGTTGGAGTGGATATTCCCAGCGGAGAGCAAGAGGAAAGCGAGTATGAGAAAGTGGAGCTTAGGGGATTTTGAAAGGGCTAGCGAGGAGGTTGGGAGATTTGAGGAGAATGGAGTGGATGTGTGAAGAAGAAGAAGGTGGACAACCACAGTGAAAGTGGACACCGTTATCAAAGCCATATGAGGAATAGTGGTAGAGTGAGACCATATTTCAAATGGGGGTGAGGGAGTGATAGCACGGATTTGGCTAGGGGATTGGAGATAGTAACTGATGGGGTTGGGAGAGTTATTAGAAATAGGTGGGTAGTGAACAACTGGAGGTGGTTGAGAGAGATATGAGCAGAACAAGGGGGAGAGAGAGGAAAATAGGGGATGCATTGTTCATAAAGGCAGAGAAATTAATGAACAATTGATTTAGGAACAGGAAGGAATTTGTAAGCAGGGAGTGTGGAGGGGAGTTGGTCAGATGGAGGGAGTAGCTGTAGTTTGGGAAGGTATCTATATGAACAACAGGTAGGGATCATTTTAGAGAAAGATTGTGTCCCACTAGTGGCTGTATAGTATAACTTGCTGATGGAAAAATGGACACAAAAAAAAATCCTTTCAAGTTTAGCTAAAACAGCTTATACCAAACAGAGCTGTAAATTCTAGATTAACCAGTCTGGCACTTAGTAATTACTAAGAGCCAGCCTGGAAGAAAGAAGTAAGGAGAAAGAGATAGAAAAGGGAGAGGGAAACTCAAAATATTACTTTCACGTTAACTTAGACAAAATTATTCTAAACTAAGCAGTAATTTCCTTACATCATACAGTCAAGCGCTTGCAATATACAGTGATTCAAATGGTAAGCACATAGTTACAGCAAGGTACACACAATACATTTAGGCAGGGGGTGAAAATGACGTTAAGACTGGGGCTGGGAGGCATACAGCAAAAGATCAGCAGTGGAGTAGGAAGAAAGCCAATCAGGAGCTCAGGTCACCAGTGCCGACCAATCAGGCACCTGGGAGACAGCAAAGCCTCCAGGAAGGCCATACCTGCAGAGCTGAAGGGTGTAATGAAGATGCAGGGACTGCAGCAGAGTAAAGCCTCCTGGTGCTGTTCCTTGACGATATTGACCATGCTCCTTTGGTCCGTGCAGGCTTGATATGATACCCAGATTTAATAACCAACTCCTTAGATTGCTTTATTTCATTTAGAGCTTGGCGTTCATTGAAACTTAAGCTTTAATGTATCTTTACAGCATTTCTGTCCAAAAACACATTTACTTCTTTTTGAAACAGGGAGTCAAAAGTATGTTAGAATTTAAAGCTTGGGGACAGAAAATAGATTTAGGGTGAAAGGTAGTTTTTCAAATTCCCAAGCAGAAAATAAAGTAATTCCATCACTCATGTAACGAACAGCAGTGTTAAAACTAGCATCAGACATTTCAAGATCTGTTACCAGCTCCCAGGTTCTCCTCAAATAAGTCATTCATGATGTCCAAATTTAATATGGCTTGTTCATCCCATAGATTGACTTCTGGATGCTGTATAAGACTCCCCATTTCTTTTATCTGGTCGCTTTCCACAAAATGATGACATAGACAAACTTTGCTGGAATATTTAAATAGATCAATTTGAACATAAAATGTATTTGTCTTGAGGGTGGGCATGAAAATTAGACCATTTGCCAGTAGCTGTTCTTGATTTGCGGTTATAGCTTTTGCAGAGATATTATCTGGCTTGTCCATTGTTTTTCCTTTCCAATCTTCTGTACTGTTGTCTTGTGCCTCTTTCCTCTTCTTCCTCATCATGTTTTCCCCTTTCCTCCTTTTGCAGACTTGTATTTCTTTGTCCACCCTTCCATCTGTTTGCATGTAGCCATTTCTAAACAAGCATTTGTCAATGCTGAATGTTTGCCACTGGTATTGCTGATGTATTGGATCTTGCTTGTAAACATTTTTACAATATATTTACCTAAGATAGAGCAGAGGAGATTCAATGCCTGATTTTTAGTGGTGTCCTGCTTTTGCACATTGTTAGATTGTAATTACCCAAGATAGGGCAGCTTAGAGGCAATATCTACTTTTAAACGGGCTCACACATTTTAACCCTAAATGTCAACAGTCTTTTTTATGACCTGACATAATGATCAAGACAGGTGGAATTTTTAAAATCCCATCTGAAAGGTGTTTTGCTGTGCAACTGTGGAAACAAGTTTCAGAGGGGATTTGAAAAATGACAGCTGCCATGTTCAATAGATAAGGGTAACACAAGGGATATGTTGAACATTAGGAGTCAAAATCTGCAAAAAATAATGTTATGAGTAAATACTGGAACAATTTGTTTCCTCATAACTTAGTTGTTTTTTTCACATTTTACCCATTTTCAACATAATCTTTTTATGATCACTCCTTCTGAGTATGGCAGGTGTCTTTATAAAACAATGGCTGAAACATCATTTTACACCACAAGTGTTAAAACACATTTTGGGTAGAGTTTGAGAAACGACAGCTGTCATGCATAAGGTGGTGCGAAAAAAATGGCTATGTTGAAACGTTAGGGTCAAAATATTGAAAATGACCATAGTTATGAGTGTGCATTGGAAAATTGCAATGTAGATGCATAACTTTGTTGTTTTCTCATATTTTTATGACCAATTTTCAACATAGCCTTCTTATGACCCCACATAGCCTTCTCATGAGCCTGCATCATGAACAAGGGTGGATAAAATTTAAAATCCTGCCCAAAAGGTGATTTTGCACCACAAGTGTGAAAACACATTTTGCCCAGGATTTGAAAATTGATAGATGTCACATTCATGAGGGCTGTAGAGAAATAGCTATGTTGAAAATTTGGGGTAAAAATAATAAAATAACCAAAGTTACAAGCCAGTGTTTGTAAATTTCAGTGTAGGCTCACAACTTTATTGTTTTTTATTATTTTATCCCAAATTTTAAACATAGTCTTCTTATGACCCCCACCTCATGAACAAGGGTGGAGACAATTTTCAACTCCTGCCCAAAAGGTGATTTCATGCAGTGACCATTAAATCACCTTTTCAGACAGATTTGCCTAATTTCACTGCATCATTCATGAGGTGTGGTCCCAAAAAAGGTTTGTTGAAAATTTGGGGCAAAATTATTCAAAAATCACTAAGTTTTGACAAGTGCAAAACCCATTGAAATACATTGAATCATGTACCTGATTTCCTCAGTTCACAATCTGGCATTAAAGAGTGAAGATGTGTCTGTGGTCCAGAGAGGATTATAGCATTGGACCCTGATAAGTAAGTAAGGTCTTGAGGGGTGAGGGGTGAGTGCTGAATGGGAGGGTCAGATGGGGAGACAGTAACAGCAGTGGCAGCAACAGACATCAGTTGATGGTTTTCTTTTTTACAGGGTATATTTAACAAAAACTACAAGGGACAGTTTTCCTTATTTCAGGTGGTGACACTGGGGATTTGGTATCCCAGTGTCAGTGTTATGTTTGGTGGCACTGGGGATGGGCTCTCCAGTGTTGCAGATGACAAACAAGCTGGGTGGAGGGGTAGCAATCAGCACAGGGGTTGGGCACCATCTCGTCTAAGTATTAACATGTGTGGGTTGGGCTTGGGGGGAATTAAGGTGATGGGTGCTGAGTGGGATGGTCAGGTGGAGGGACAGTAATGGCGATGGCAGCAACAGACATCAATGGATGGCTTTCTTTTTTGTAGGGTGTACTTAAAAAAAACTATGAGGGATGGTTTTCTTTATTTTGAGTGGAGTCACTGGGGATTGGGTACCTCCAGTGTTGCAGTTATGTTTGGTGGCACCGGGGTTGGGCTCCCTGGTGTTGCAGAATCAAAATGGGCAGGGTGGAGGGTAGCAGCCAGCATGGAGGACTGGGCATCCCCATGCCAGAATATTAACATGCATAGATTTTCTTTGGTGAGGGAACAGTAAAGGCAGTGACAGCAGCAGACATTGATGGATGGTTTTCTCTTTTACAGGGTGTAATTCAAAAACAAAACAAATATGAGGGACAGTTTTCAGCAGGCTGATCATGGCAGATCAGCTGTGCTTGCTGGGCGACATCATGTAGATCAATGTGTCAGTGGCTCAGTAGGTAGTACACTTCATGGGTCTCATAGGTAAATACAGAGCTATGTAGACATTAGTCCTTTTGCTCGCCATTTTATTAATAGCCCTGGATATTATATTTAAGTAGGAAGCTATCCAATCTGTTCTTGAATGTATTCACAGTATCACTAGCTACCACTTCTAATGGCAATTTATTCCAAATATTAGTAACCCTCAATGTGAGCCAGGATTTTCTTTTTTTTGTTTTTGGACAGTCCACAAATAGTTGTAGAGGGTGTGCTCTGGTATTACACAGTAATTCCCTGTATCTCAAACCTAGTAGTTCCCATAAGTCTGGATCAGTGGTTGATTTATAAATCAAACACATATCCCCCCTTAAACGGCTATACTCCAAGGAATACAAACCCAGCATGTTTAACCTCCTTTGATAATCTTGATCATTAACCTCCTGTATATATCTAGTGGCTCTCCTCTGGACTGTCTCAAGTGCTACTATCTCGGTTCTTCCACTAGGTCACCAGAACTGTGCACAGTAATCCAGGTGCGGCCTCAACAATGATGTATAGAGGGGCAGGAGAACATCCCTGCTTCTAGATGTAATATGTTTATTTATGCAATGTAATATACCACTTGATTTCTTAATAACTGAATTACAATGCATTTTAAATGATAAATCGTTTGTAACCATAATACCCAAGTCACTTTGTTGTTCCACAATACTTAGTATTTGTCCTCCAAATGTATAAGGTGTCTGTTTATTCGCTTTCCCAAAGTGCATAACACAGCATTTATCCACATTAAACAGCAATTTTTTATCTGATGCCCAGGACTCCAGTGTATTTAATGCTTCTTGTAGTTTTGTGGCATCATTTGATTATTATGGAAACCACCTAGTATCATCAACAAACTTAGAAACCCAGACTCCGTTATTGACCTCATTGAGGCAATATATATATTGAACAAACAAGGCCCCCCAAGATGGAGCCCTGGGGCACCCCACTAGTGACCTCGGCCCATGCAGAGTTAGTCCTGTTTACATTTACAGATTGTTTTCTAGAGGTAAGCCATGCTTCTACCCATTTTGTTATTTTTCCTGGTAATTCATGTGTTATTAATGAATCAATAAGTTCTCCGTGAGGAACCTTATTGAAGGCCTTTGAAAAATCGAGATACACAACATCCACAGACTGACCCTCCCCCATAGCCCTGCTGACCTTTCCATAGAATTCCAATAGGTTGGTCTGACAGGACCTTCCGGTGGTAAATCCATGCTGTACTGGGTCTACCAAGTCTATTTTTTGGGTATAACCTACAATATAATATTTTAAAATACCCTCAAAAATTTTCCCTATGACAGAGGTCAGGCTAATTGGTCTATAGTTGGATACAACATGTCTACTCCCCTTCTTGTAAATAGGAACCACTCTTGCCTGTTTCCATGCCTCCAAAACATGCCCTTTTTTTGGTGATATTTGAAAAATTACTGCCAGGGGTCCAGCCAAAAGGTCTGCCAGTTCTTTGATTATTCTTGGATGTATTCCATCCGGACCTTGGGATTTATTATGATCTATTTTGTGCAGCCTTTTAAGTATCTCCTCTCTCGTTATCAATGATTCCACTTCTAGTACAGTTTGCATATGTTCTAATTTTGGGGAAGATTTATTATTAAAGACTGATATAAAGAAATCATTATACATTTGGGCTAGATGAGACTAGTCAGTAACTGTACTACCATCCATTGCATGTAATGGGCCAATAGGTCGACAAGCTCCCTTTTTGTCACTAATATATGCATACAATGACTTGTAATTATCCTGAACTCTGGTTGCTAGGCTCAATTCATATTTTAATTTGGCATCTTTAATACATTTTTTTGACTTTTTTAAAAGATCCTTATATGTATTCCAACAAATGTTGCTTCCCGATCTTTTGGCCCTATAAAAAGCCCTATTTTTTTTCTTTATCAGTTTCTGTATTGATTTTGACATCCATTTAGGTTTAATCTTGGTAGTGCCATCTGTTCTCTTTATTAGAGGAGTAAAAGCTTGAGTAGCTGAGGTTATTTTACCCACCAGGAGATCCCACATGGAGTCAAGTGTTTTGTTTTAAAATTCCTCCACCCAATTCCCGTTTTTAAGATGTGATCTCATACTATCAAAATCAGTTTATTATAGTTATATTTGCTAGTCCTGCTTACAATAGTATCTGCTAATGTGTCAAGTGAAAAGTAAACCATAGAATGGTTGCTTGATCCAAGAGGGGGAATGACCTTACAAGATGTTATATTACCATCTAAATTACTTAACACAAGATCTAATATGTGATTGTCTCTAGTATTGAAATTTACCCACTGGTCCATCCCTGCTAGCAAACATAATTCTAAATATCGTGATTCCATAGTAGTATTTGTCTGTAATGTTGTCTAATTTATACCTGGTAAATTTAGGTCACCTACTACCACATTACTTTTAGTTCTACCAATTGTATCTAAAAAATTCAGTAATTGTTCATCCTGATCCGATGTAACAGCTGGTGATCTATATATTACTCCAATGTTAACAACATGTGAGTGGTGGAATGATATTTTGACCCATAGCACCTCTATTTTATCCCATTTTGGATGTATCGATTTCTTCAGAATTTATTTTGTTGGAAATGAATAGAGCCACTCCCCCACCTCTTTTTTCTTTCCTATCTTTGTGGAACAAATTAAATCCATTTATCTGCTTTTCCCATGGATCATTTGGGCTCCACCAGGTCTCTGTGATAGCACATATACTAATATTCAATTTTTCAATAGATAATTTTAATTCTCCCAATTTGTTATTTAAACTCCTAGCATTTAATGAGAGGAAGTTCTAAGAAGTACGGTCATATTTATGTTCTTTTGAAAAGGAACTAATGGGCCTACCTCCCCCCCTCATGCTAAGTTTAAATTTTCCTCTATTATATGTCTAAGTTAGTAAGCAAAAATACGTTTCCCCCTTCTATTTAAATGGAGTCCATCCTGTGCGTATAGCATTGGGACCCTAAACTTTGCCCCTTGTTCAATAAAGATATGGCCCTCTCTAAAGCACCATCTTTTCAGCCATCTGTTTAAATGCAGTATATCTTCATTTACATCACATGATGCCCTAGGTGCTGGAAGTATCCCAGAAATAATGAGATCACAACCATCCTCTGTAAGGATCCTCCCTACCTCCTCAAAATCTTCTCTGTATTTCTAGGAGCCTTCTTTTCCCTATATCATTAGTTCCTACATGTATTAGGACCAATGGTTTATGAGTGGTTTCTCTCAAGCCAGGGACGAGATTTTTAATGTCTTTTATACCCGCTCCAGGGAGTGTACTAACTGTAGTTGTTAGTTTACGATTCTTATATATAATGTGATCTGTATATTTCAACATAGAATCCCCCAAAACCATGATGTCTCTAGTATTAGTCTCCTCTTTTATTTCTAAATTGTTAACATTACCAGTAGTTTGTTTGATCTCCCCTACTGGTATATTCTGCTTTGGATTTTTAATCTGCTCCTTAGTAAGTGGGGGATTGTGCAGTGTTTATTCCATTATGAAGTGGAATATCCTGTATTGTAATGGAATCACCTAACTTTGGTGGGGGGGGGTCATCTTGTGTAGAAATGTTACACACTACATCATGATTTAAAATGAAGAACCTGTTTGGTGTTAAAACATTTGAGGGGTCCCCTATGTTTCTTTTACCCTTTTTTCTGTTCTTATTGGTATTGTTTGTTACAAGACATCATTCTTCCTCATTCTCATGTGTTTCATTCATGTGACTAGGTTCACATGACATCATTGTTGCATCTACTACAGCGTCAATATATTGTTCAAAATTACTAATATCAATCTGCACCTGGACCCTTTGCTTTAGGACCTGTATCTCTGTTTGTAAGATCTCTATTAAGTTACATTTGTCACAAATAAACCCATCTCTGGCCTCCTCGTCAGTTGACATATTACATCTAATACACAGCCTCATCTTAATGCAGTAATTACTTTACCTTAAGAGATCTATATAGGCCCCGAATCCCCTCTATCCCAGCAGACACAGCAGACACATGCAGACGCACGTGTCTCTGCGCATGTCTCCGTGCGCTTCACTGCGTGCCCTGCACACGCTCGCCCTGCTCGCCACACTTGCCTCTGAGGCTGGGAGATCAGAGGGCTGTGGGTTCAGTTCCCACATCTGGCACTTAGGTTAATATCCCAGTACTGACACTGTAGTGCAGCATGAGAGGAATGCTGCACTTCTGAGGTGCTGTCTTTCGGATGAGATGTTAAATTGAGGTCCCATCTGCCTGGATTGGTGGTAGTTCAGGTGGATGTTAAAGATCCCATGGCACTTATCGAAAAGAGTAGGGGAATTTCCCCAGTGTCCTGGCCAAATTTCCCTCATTCACTAAAAATACCATTAACAGCTTAATCTGGTTCAAGGTCAGTTGGCATTCACCTGTATCCCTCCCCCAGGTCGTGCCTGAAAATAGGCAGGATTTGTCTAGTGCACTTACCCGGTCAACAAAAACTAAAATAAAAAAACTAAAAGGAAAGAGCCGCCCTATGATTGGTTGGCTCTCTCCTTTGAACTACATGACATTTCCGCCCAGCACGCCAGAACAGTGCCATGATCAGCCTGGCTGATGATTGGTGTGACACTGACGAGCCCCTTGCAAACCACTCTGCATTGGACTGACAGTGTTTCATCTCTCAAACCCACTCTCCTAACAAAATGTTTGCTGCTCATGTGCACATGGCGAACATAAAAAGGAGCTGTATTCCCTCTTGGTACATGTCTGACCACTTCTACTCCACTTTCACTGCAACTGTTGGTAATGACTTGTCTTTCTGAGCATTCAAAGGAAGCAGTTCCATTAGATTTATGTTTCTGACTTTTAAAGTGTCTTTCTATGGTAAGAATGACCCCTGCTTTGTGACCTACTGTATTTTTTACCCAATCAAAAAAATGTCCCTTCAAATAGTCCTCTGCATCACATAGAAGTTTGGACAGCTTTCTTTCAATAAAGTTAATTTCATGTTTTTTAACCTTGGTCTGTAATTTATTTTCTAATTCATTAAAGAGGAGGTCTTGCTGACTTTATATAACTCGCTTTTTAAAGATTCGGTCTCGTTCGACAGTTCATTAAACTTTCTAGCGCCTTCTCTAATTATCAGTTGAATGAATGTTTTACAGCACAATTTGGCAGCTTCTTTCCATTCCTCTGTCAACTGGAAGTTATTCAGACAACTAGTTTTTTTTTTAATTCACAGACCAGAAGGACATTGTTCCTGTTACTATATAATAAATCAAATTCAATTCTGCTTGCAAAAGCTTTTCTTATTTATGGAATGTAATTTTAAGTCTCCAGTACTCTCTAATTAATTTTGTACCCACTCCCAAGATTAATGAATTTAATGCTCGAATTGATTTATTTAAATTTTCCAGAAAAGTTCATTTATGACATCATTTTGGAGATAGAGACCAGGTAACAGAAATGAGGGGTCAAATACAGCATCCAGGAGTCAACCTATGGGATGAACAAGACCTTTTAAACGTTGACATCATGAATGAACTTTTTGAAGAGAACAATCGGGAGCTGGTGACAGATTTTGAAATGTCTGGTGCTAGTCCTGTTAATTCTGCTGTTCATGATATGAGTAATGAAATTGCTTTGTCTTTTGTCTGGGATAGTAGAAAACTACTTCTCACCCTAAATAAGTTTTCTGTCCCCACACTCTTAATTCTAACATTTTGGCTTTTGAATCCACAGAAACATAGAGTTGTTTAGCACATAAGGACCACTTGGCCCAGCCAATTGACCCATTTTTCCCTACCTACAGTATCACCACAGACCCTACTTGATTTTCAGTTCCCTCCTTTTTTCCAATAGGTTTCCCTTATGCCTATCTCATGCATTTTTGATCCCCACCACTGTTTTCACCTGAGCCCTCCACTGGTAGGCTGTTCCAGGAATCCAACACTCTTTCTATGAAGAAGACCTTTCTCACGTCTCTCCTAAATCACCCCCAGCTTCATATCATGTCCCCTTGTTCTTGAACACATTTTGTTCTGAAAAATGCTTCCTTCCTTATCTTATTTACCCCTGTGATGGATTTAAAGATCTCTAACATATCCCCTTCCTTCTCTCTTCCAGGGAGTGCTAATGAGTCCCTTTAGTCTCACCCTGTAGGACTTTTGGTGCAGACCCTGCACCATGTTAATTGCTTTCCTCTGGTCTGCCTCCACTCTGTCTATGTCCTTCTGGAGATGTGGTCTCCTGAGCTGGACACAATACTCTAGGTGAGGTATTACCAGCAGTCTATACAAAGGCAACACCACCTCCCCTTTCTACTGGTGATACCCTTCCCAATGCACTGCAGCATCCCACTAGCCCTCCCAACTGCTTTGTCACACTGCCTGACCACCATTAAATCACCAAATATGATTACCCCAGGTCTCTTTCCTGCTTGGTAGTTGTCAATACTGCTCCACTGCCCCTCAGTTTTTGTGCCCTAAGGGAATTGTTTTGCACTTTTCCACATGAAATCCAGCTGCCATACACCTGACCACACCTCAAGTTTTCTCAGGTCTCTGCTCATCCTTTCCATCCCACCTGGAGTGTCCACCCTATTGCAGATTTTGGTGTCATCCACAAAGCGGCAGACCTTCCCTTCCAGTTCCTCTGCAATGTCACGTATAAAGACATTAAAGAGGACCAGTCAAAGCACTGATCACTGAGACACCTTGCTGGTCATCCTCCCTTCCTCAGAATGAACTCAATTTAACACCACCCACTGTCACCTATCCCCTAAACAGTTTCTTACCCAATTTACCACCTTTGGACCCACTCCTAAGCTACCCAGATTGCTCACTAGTCTCCTATGTGGAATGGAGTTGAAAGCCTTACTGAAATCCAGATAGGCCACATCCATCGCTCCACACTGGTCTGATTCTTTGGTCATCCAGTTAAAGAAATTTATCAGATTTGTTTGATATGACCCTCCCCACCCCATGTGACTCTATGCTGCCTTGGGTCTTGTAACCCATTGGAATCAAGATATTCCACAATCCTTTCCTTCAGCAGTGATTCTTTTAACATTCCTACCACTGATGTCAGGCTGACTGGCCTATACTTACCAGCCTCCTTCCCGCTACCAGTTTTGTGAAGTGGGACTACATCTACCCTCCTCCAGTCCTCCGTAACCATTTCCACTTCCAGTGAGCTGTTAAATAAGACTGTCAGATGTGCAGGCAATACCTCCCAGAGTTCCCCAAATACCCTTGGAATCATGCCATCTGGTCCCAGTGCTTTGTCAACTTTCAGATTACAGAGTCCCTTCAGGACTCTGTCCTCCACAAAAGGAATAGTGTCCACCTCCCTCCCTCCCTCCAAAGCTTCTAGTACTTTTTTGTGATCCTTCCTTTACCATTATGCTGTGAACACTGAACAAAAGCATTTGTTCAGGATGTCTACCTTTTCCTGCACAGTCCCCCCCCCTTCCCTTTTAACCTTACACACTCTCCCCTGGACTTCCTGTTTTCACTTACATACCTTAAAAATGTCATCCCCTTTCATTACTGCCTTGGCTATTCTCTCCTCAGTTTGACCTTTGCACTCCTTACTGCTTTCCCTGCTTCCCTCTGTTTCCCTGATACATCTCCCTATCCTCTTCCCTCTACATCTCCTTGTACCTTCTGAATGCAACCACTTTAGCCTTTACCTTTTCAGACACCTCTTTTGAGAACCATAGTGATCTCTTTTTCCCTATTTCTTTTGCTCACTTGCTTGACACAGAAGTTTGTTGTCTTCACTATGCCCCAATTTATCTTTGCCCACTGTTTCTCCACCCCACCCAAATCATAACCCCCAGCCAGGTCATCCAGTAGGCATTCACCCATGTTTATAAAATCTGTCCTCCTTAAGTCCAGGATCCTCACCCTCATGTGGTTTGATTTTGTAGCTGTCCTTATGTTGAACCATAGTGTACGGTGATCACTGGTCCACAGTTGGCCTCCTATTTTGATGCCTGCAACACTGTCCCTGTTAGTGAGTACTAGGTCCAGTGTTGTCCCATAATGAGTGTGTTCACTGACTAGTTGCCTGAGGAATGCTCCCTGTAGCAAGTCCAGGATGTTCCTACTTCTAGCTGAAGCCATAGCTGGGAGGCTCCAATTTACATATGGCACATTGATGTCCCACACAAGCAGCACCTCCCCCTTCTCTGCCATATTGCCAATGGCTTTCACCTGTACTTTAACTCCTTCCTTGTGCTGGAGGTCTTTAGATCATGCCAGTGTGAATAGGTGCTCCATTCCCCATCTCCAGGGTGACCCATAGTACCTCTGCCATCCTGTATTCCCTTTATCTCTATCACATTTATGCTTTCTGTCACATAAAGCACCACACTTCCTCCCTTCCTTCCTTCCCACCCTGTCCTTCCTGAACAGAGTATAACCTGATATGGCCATGTCCCAGTCATGGTTTTCAGTGTACCATGACTCAGTAATGGCCACAGTATCTAGGCCAGTCCCTGCCATGATGGCTTCTAGGTCTGGAATCTTATTTCCTAGACTTCTGCCATTCTGATACATGGCCTCCCAGATTTTGTTACCACTCTGATGTTACCCTCTTTTTTCCTTTTTCCCCCTCCTTCCCACCTCTCTTTTTAATGCTACCATTCCAACCCCCTTTATTTTTATCACTCTTTTACCTTTATTAATTTGCACCCTGGGTGATTCCTCTCCTCTTGGGTTTTCCCCTGCTTTCTACTTCAGCCCGTGGGGGGATTCTGCCCTTTTATTCCTTCTGCCACTCCCCTCAGCTAGTTTACATGTTCATCAAAGTAACATTTAAGCCATCCACTGAGGACTGCAGTTCCCCTCCTGGATGGATAAGGGCCATCACCCCTGTATAGTTGCTTGTCTCTCCACCTGGGTCCCCAGTCCCAAATGTAGCCAAACTCCTCCTCTTTGCACCATTTCTTCAACCATGAGATGAAGCTTCTGGTGTGGAGATATCTGTCCTCCCCCCATCATAGATAGGCAGCACCTAAGTGAAAGTCACTGAATGTGCTGTCTGTCTAAGTCCACTCCCCAGTTCCCTAAACCCCCTATACTATCCCAGCCCTGCCCCTAGCCAGGTCATTAGTCACCAGATGGAAAATGACATCCAGCTCCCTCTCCCATCCAGTTGCCTAGCAATCCTCAGGATCCACTTCCCATCCCACTGAGCAGTGGTGCCCCATAAGCACCTAACCTCCCTCTCCCCCTCCTGTTCCCAAATCTATTCCCTTCACAGTTGAGTCTCCCACCAGAAGTTGCTTCTTCCTCTTCTGATGTCATCTACCACCCTCCCTTGGGTCTCCAATATGGAGGACCCCCACTTCCCCCTGTTCACTACCATGTGTGCCTCTCTCTGGCAGTCCCACCCTGCCAGAACAGTGTAGGGCTTACATAGTGATACCAATTGATGAATGTGCTTCTGGCCCACCACCCCCACCCTTCCATTCCTTCTCCCAGGAATCCTGTTAGGTAATGGTGTCAGACTTGGTGGCCTTTGGGTAGGGGAATCCCTGGTTCAAAAAGAAGTAAATGAGATTTTGGGCAGAGGTGCTGTGTAGATACAGCACAATTTAGTTTCAAAGAATGACAATCTCTAAATGAATTGAGACAATCTAAGGAGTTGATTATTAAATCCGCAGATAAAGGTGGAAACATAATTTTGATGGATATAACTCAGTATGAAAATATGGTGATGCAGTTACTTTCAAAAACCTCTATATTTAAGAAGAAATTCCTTAAACTTCTAGAAGGGGTTATTAGTACTGGTGACATTACTAGTCAGGAGTTTAAATACATTAGGAATCAGAACCCTACTGTTGCCACTTTCTACACACTACCAAAAGTGCATAAAGATTTGTTCAGTCCTCCAGGTCACCAAATTGTCTTTGGGGTGGGATCTTTAATGGATAGTTTATCCCATTTTGTTGATTTTTGTCTCCAAATGGAGGTAGTCAAACTGAGATCCCACCTCAGTGACATGGGTGACCTGTTGTTAAAGCTGCAGGATCTTGTCTGGGAGGGATCGTACAGTTAGATCTCCATTGATGCTGAGAGCCTATACACGTCAATCTGTCATCATGATGGTATAGCATCTATCAATCAATCAATCAAACTTTATTTAAACAGGCAATAACATCATTGAGCAAGCTCATTTTCAAGATGGTCCTGGACATAAAGAACAAATTTGTTTACAATACACAACAGTACATAATACAGCATGTAATAATACAAGGAGTAACAGGATACACTATCAGCACAAACTATGATAATACATGTGTGGCAAGTACAAAAACATAACATTTAGAGTATTGCCTATACTAGTAGAAATTTGTAGAGTACAAAGAGGGAGAGGAAGGAGGGACAGGGAGGTGGACAAGTGAGATGGGGTGACAGACATATAGAGGAGGGGGCAAGCTACTTGTTGAAGCCCCCCAAGGAAGTTACCAAGGGGAAGGAGGAAGGAAAAAAAGGGGGGGTTACCATAGAAGTTTTCTGTCTGACTGGGGGAATAAGAAGGCCAAGGATCTGGAAGATTAAGGGACTACCCAGATGGGAGGAAGTGCTTACCTGAAGCAGTCACATGCTGTTTTCAGACATCTGTTAGGCAGTTGTCTGAATATGTAGGGGCTAGGCAGAAAGGAAAGTTTAAGTACTTTCTGCAAGTTATTCCAAAGCACTGGTAGGAAGCAGCTTATGGCAGAAGAGCCGAGACATGTCCTTGTCTGCAGAACCTTGAAAAGGAGAAGAGAGGGGTTCCTTAATCCGTAGGTACATTTTTACGGTTCAAACAAATCACCGATATAGGGAGGTAGTTTGTTAGTCATAGCTTGGAAGAGCCATATAAGGGCATTTTTTTGCCTCCTTAAGGAGATGGACGGCCAGTCTAATGCTTGATACAACAAGCAATGGTGAGTCTGCGATGGTAAGCCTAGAACAAATCTCAAAGAACGATGATAGAGAGTATCAAGCTTTTGGAGTGCATACTGGGGGCAATGACCATATAGGAAGTCGGCGTAGTCAATCGGGGGTTGTTTGAACCAACCACTTTCTGGCTTCTAGACTGAGTAGGCACCATATGCAGTAAAATACATTGAGATGTTGCCTTAGCTTTATTGTTAACTCATTAAGACGAGCACCAAAGTTGAGTTTATTATCCAGCCAGACTCCCAGGTATTTAAATTTATCCACTAACTCTAATTGTTCACCAAGGAGGGTGATAATATTCGAAGTATCAAGTGATCACCTTTTTAAGGAGGGAGGTGGAGATATAATCATGGCTTTTGTTTTTTTGGCATTTAATAAGAGCTTCAGATTCAGCAGGTTATGTTGGAGGACGATAAAGTCCTGCTGCAGCTCCTTGTGTGCAAGGTCTAAAGAGGGGCTGGTTGTGTAGATGACTGTACCATCTGCAAATAGGTGAACATTTCCTGCAAGCAGTCCAGCATCAATTCGGTTGATATAAAGCGTGAAGAATTAGGACCCAGGATAGAACCTTGCGGGACTCCTCAGGGCAGAATTTTTGGTGGGGAGAGTTCATTTTGTATTTTAACTTCTTTATGGTTTTTGAGATAGGAGTGGAACCACTTTACTGCATTGGGGATGAGACCAAGGTCACCCAGGGTATCGAGTAATATGGAATGACTGACCATGTCAAATGCTTTGCTGAGATCAAGGAAGAGTGCATAGATATGTTGTTTGCTGTCTAGGGCTTTTAGCCATTCATTCAATACTATGGCTAGAGCTGACATAGTGCTGTGCTTCTAGCAGGTGCTTTTGGAGTAGATCAAACTGAGACATACCCACCAGATTTCTAATAGAAGCCATTGATTACATTCTGCACTGCAACTTCTTCACCTTTTCAATAAATATTACTGTACATCCAAACTTGTGAAACAGTAATGGAGACCTCCATGGCTCCATCATACACAAATCTTTTTTTAGATCTGTGGGAATTGCAAACTGTGTTTTTTGAGTCTTTCCCACACACAGGGATGTTGTCTTTTGGCTGTGCTTTATTGACAACATTGACTGCATATGGAAGGGGGGCTTGAATAGATTGAGTGAATTCACTGAGTATTTCAACACTAACAATATCAATCTGAATTTAACCTAGAAACTTGATGGCCATAACACTGACTTTTTAGATTTAAATTA
Organism: Neoceratodus forsteri; assembly: GCA_016271365.2. Classification (NCBI taxonomy): domain Eukaryota; kingdom Metazoa; phylum Chordata; order Ceratodontiformes; family Ceratodontidae; genus Neoceratodus; species Neoceratodus forsteri. The sequence continues at coordinate 1,705,788,049 of CM057455.1, forward strand.
ACTGGTGAACCAGAACAAAAAGCGCATAATAAAGTGTTCAGGACAGCTACAGCAACAAATTCATTGCTGCATGCACACAGTGCCCATCCCGGTACGTTAAAGAATTTGAATACCATATGGCTAATTCATCCACTTGAGATGTAACTGTAGTGACAATACAACTTTTGGAACAGGACTACTGTGAAAAAGTATTGGGCTCTGATTTAATAACTTCCATGGATGCAATGTGAATCTGCTCAGATTTGCTGGCTTAGAGCATGTCCCTCTCAGCCTGTGGGAGGTGATAGATTGAATGTACTAGTAAGGAATGAATCCTACTGGATATGGAAGCTAAAGACAGTTAAACCTTTAGGTTTAAATGATGAGTTAGACTTTAAACCTTCTTTACGGACCGTGTACAGTATAGAAGATTTCAGCTTTATTTGCTTTTTGACTATTTTTGCTACTGCAAATGTGACCCTAAACTATATATGTACTGTATCCATTAAATTCATGACTATCATATTGTAAGACTACCTTTTCTGTTTGTTTATTTAGGGTTTGGATATTTACATTTTGTATGAGCGTTCTAATTGTAAGTTACTATATGCTATGTGATGCATGTTTTCATATTATTGTGGGCATTCATCAGAATTAGTTTGGTGTTAGGCAATAATATGGCCTATCTCATTTACATGCCCCATGTTTAATATTTTGTTCAATAATATGTTTTGTTTGTTATTTCTGCAGTACTTGCTAACTTTCCATAAGAAACATGATAAAGAGAAATGAGCAGAATGTTAAGGGAGCAAGGATGGTGGATGAGGAGATAAATAGCTAGAGGGTACTGGAGGGTCTAAGGGCTCTGAGAATGGATAAAGCACCGGGGCCAGATGGGATACACCCAAGAGTTCTGAGAGAACTTGCAGAGGCACTGGTGGAGCCTCTGACAGATGTTTTCAACACGTCTATTCAATCAGGTTGTTTGCCCCAGGATTGGAAGATGGCGGCATGTGGTGCCCATCCACAAAGGAGGCTCTTGGGATGATCCAGGGAACTACAGGCCAGTTAGTCTCATGTCAATTGTGGGTAAACTATTGGAGACTATCCTAAGGGAAATAATAATGGTATTTCTGGAGGAGAAGTGTCTCTTAGACAAAAGGCAACATGGGTTCAAACAGGGAAGGTCTTGTCAGACCAGCCTTGTGGATTTTTATGACTGGGTGACTAAGGCTCTGGATGAGGATAAAGCAGTGGATGTTCTGTACTTGGATTTCAGCAAGGCCTTTGACTCCGTGCCACACAGGGGACTGATAGGCAAGCTGAGGGACTTGGGTGTTAGTGACAGGGTGGTCGGTTGGATTGGTAACTGGCTGAAAAAGACACAGCAGAGGGTGGTGGTAAGAGGGGGGAATTATCAACACCATGGGAGGTAATCAGTGGGGTCCCACAGGGCTCGGTGCTGGGACCAATGTTATTCAACACCTGTGTAGCTGATATGTCAGTTGGGGTTCAACTTTGGATGAATATGTTTGCTGATGATACTAAATTGGGTGCAGTGGTGGATGGGGTGGATGGGGGGAGTGCTGCAGAGGGACCTATAAACCTTGGAGAGGTGGTAAAGTACCTGACAGTTGACCTTCAATGCTAAGAAGTGCAGGATTATGCACTTTGGAAACAGGACTCCTGGATTTAGCTATAAGGTGGAAGTTGTGCAGTTATTGGTGTCCGTTGAGGAGAAGATCTGGATGTGCTGGTCACAGGCTACATGAATCACTCTGCACAGTGTAGGAAAGTGGCAACAAATTCTAATAGGATGCTGGGGTGTATAGCAAGGGGAATCACCTCAAGGAGTGAGAATGTGATCCTGCCACTGTACAGGGCATCAGTGGAGCCTCAATTGAAGTACTGAGTGCAGTTCTGGCATACATGCTTAAAAAAGGACATCAGACTATTAGAGGGGGTACAGAGGACAGCAACCAAGATGTTGAGTGGGATGAGGGAAAAGCCCTATGAGGAGAGGCTACAGATGTTCATTATGTACAGTACTCTCTTGAGGGCAGAAGGGTCGGGGGGGATATGACTGAGACATTTAAATACTTGAAGGGCATTAAAAGGATAAGTAATGAGGGTCTGTTTAAAATTAGAAAGGAAGGAATTACAAGGGGGCACAGTCTAAAGATGGAGGGGGAGGTTCAGAAGGGAGATGAGGAAGCATTTTCTCACTGAGAGGATGAAGACAGCATGGGATGCTCTGCCAGAGGAACTGGTTTCGAGGGCATCAATGGGGGATTTAAGAGGGATGAGATAAACTTAAGACAAAATCAAAATGGGGAAGGAAAAGTGTAAAATAGGGGGATCAGTTGGTGGGAGGGATGAGAGCTGTATGCTCAAGCACACTTGATAGGCCGTTAGGCCTTTATCTGCTGGCTTCATCGTATGTTTGTATGATAAGCTGTTTCCTATTAGCTAGAAATTATTGCTTGATAGCACGAAGGGGTCACCTTTGGGTCACCTTTGGCTACTAGGCCTAGGAATCTAGCAATGATGCAGGAGTTCACTACAAAGCCTGCTTTGATATGTCCCATCTTTGTCCGTCTGAATATTTTGATTCAGGAGCTTTATTTGAACTTCTTTGTCCTGTTCTAGCTCTTGAAAAATGAAGCACTGTTTGCATCAAATCTTGATTTGTTTAGTTAAAAGTAATTGTCTGTTTACACAATCTGTGATAGTGTAACTTTTGAGTTAACAGGGAAGTGCTTTATTTAAATCGAATTTTTGAATAAATTGTTATATGTACATTAGCACGGTAACTTCTGTGCATTAACAATGAGAAACAATCTCAATGTTTGTTATGCGGGGATCTGTGACTTCACTATTTTTGCATTACGTAGAAATTAATGGGATGGGTTTATACATCACATGACTGAATTTTGTGATATATAAAGACCCCTACTGACAGATTTTGACTATGCCCTGTGATGACACTCTGGTTAGAAAGTGAAGCACTGGGGTAGGAGGTAGCAGTCCTTGGAGTAAGTTAGTATTTTGTCTACTAGTTTTGTACTTTGTAATAAGCAGTTTTGCACAAGAAATACAAACATCTGTTGCACTTTATGGAAATCTGATGAAGCCATTCAAGTCTCCAGTGTCTGCGATGTCAAATGGATTTTTCAGATCTCTATAAATTCATTGGCTTCTAGTTTTTTTTGTTCCAAATGACTTTTTATGTACAAGTCATTATGTGCAAACCATTTATTTTTTTCCATAGGACAATTTTTTGTTATCTACTCCCAAGTGTCTACAGGCAGCCACAGGTCCCTGCATAAAGAAAACTATAACAAATTGTGTTGGTAACATGTGATGAGCCATACTTCTCTACCTTTGAAGAGTGTATCACTATGAGGCACTGGCATTGAGCTGTACCTTGTGCTTTGAACTGGAGGCTATGGGTCGGGGGCTGGGGTAAGCATTAGGGTTGACAACCCCAAGGAAGACCCCACCACTGATTTGCCAAGACTCTGAAGACCCACACCTCTAATGTTTTTTATCTTTTATTGCTTGGGGGGGGGAGAGTTAGGGTTGAAAACTTTAACGCCACATTTCCCAACTTTTGTGGCATTAAGTTACCCTAACTGGTGTATTAAAAAAGTGTTTTTGCAAAGAATTTACTTTCTTTTTGAGATACTGGAATTATATCCTCATTCATGGGACCTGCATGAACAGATGCAGATGTGGAGAGCCCTTTAGGCACTGCACCATGGGAAGACTCCACCTATAGAAGTGCAGGGCCCTTGCAGGGCCTGCACTTCCATGCAGCAATGGATGTCAAGAATTCTTGGGGCTCTCAGGTGGACTGCAGAAGTGAATGGCCCTCTTGTACCTGCACTTCCATGTGACCACAGATACAGATGCACAGGGCAAAGAGTCCATATATAGTTGATGCACAGGGCCCTCTGCCAGGTGCAGGGCACTATACCAAGAGGACAGTTGTATTCACTATATGGTACCAGGGCCGTGCGGACAACCCTGAAGCTTTCATTTTTGGCTGGGGGGTCATATAACAGCACCATCCCCTCCTCACCCCATCCAGCTGTGTCACTGAGCTTGCCTCCAACTCAGCTCACCAGCACAGGATGACAAAGTATACCCACTGGAGTCAAGACAGGCACTACACACAAACTTTCTTAACCAGTTATATATATTATATTACAGGGGTGCGGTAGCACCCCTATAGTTAGGGTTGTACCGGCACTTCTATGTTAAATTCAAAATGCTGTATCTTAATAACTTTGGCATTACTTTATGAAATAGCCTAAAATTTGACATACCTGGTCATTCTGCCAGTGTCTCAAGACGTGAAAAGTTTCATGATGGCATCTTGTATGGTTTTTGAGATATGGAGTGGTGAAAAACACACAAAAAAAATTAAAATTTTTCCCATTGGTTAACATAGGATTTTTCCCTCATCTACAGCCCAGATGGAATTAAATTTTTTCTTGAAATTTTCAGGGATGATGGGGTCTATGCCAAGGGTATGCTTTTGGATAGTGTGGTGAGAAGATATCTCACCATTTTTGAATTATAATGATTTTTGTGATAGCCACTAGACAGGCAGGTAAATGAAAATCATTCAAACTGTTAATTGTTAAGGATTTACTGTTCATGCTCAGAGAAATACTGTTTGTGGTGTCCGCATTCTTGTTATTTTTTTGTTTTAAAAATTGATTTCTAAAGAAATGCTACTCAGTAAGTAATGACCAAGACCTGTATGTAGGTCTCAGTCACATGCTTATTTCCATTATTGTATTATTATTTAAAAAGTTTGAGGGCAAGTATGTCTTTTTGGGGTGAAAGTCATATCGCCCGTCACTCGCTAAGCTAAGGATCAATTGTTCAGAAAATAACCTTTTGCAGTTCTTTACAGTTCAAACTTTACTGTTTGAACTTAAAAGACTATGAACAGTAAAGGTCTATGACAGTTTGAACTCTCATAGCTCCCTGGTGCCCAGTGGCACTCCCTTCCTGCTGATTTCCATCCCCTGAAAATAAAATAAAGTGTCCCTGACAGTCTAGTTGTCCCTCCCCACTCTGCCATTCTCTAATCGCTGTCCCCGTAGTAAAAATTACATTCCCCGGTATTCCACTGGTCCCTCCCCCTTCCCCATTCTCTGATTACCTTCCCCATGTAAAAATTATATTCCCTTGTAGTCCAGTGGCCCCTCCCTCTCCCCTGTTCTCCAATAGCTGTCCCCATGTCAAAATGATATTCCCTGGTAGTCCAGTGGTCCCTCCCCTTCCTCATACTCCAATCACCATCCCCAGTGTTTTTGTATTTGTGTGATTTAAACCTGCAAAATAAAGTTCCCTCACTGATCAGCCCACCTCCCCACCTCCCTAAGCACCCACACCCCCACATCTTCCAGTACACCCCCACACACCCTCACTCACCTGAACAGGTCCTACATTTGAGATCCACTCTCTGATTAAAAACATCTTGCTGCTGCTGGAACCGCGACTGCAATCTGAGAAACTAAGGTAAATGTGGTTCAATGTACTTCAATGGGGTTTCAACTTTTATCATAACTCAGCCACTTTTTGTAATTTTTACACCAAATTTTCAGCATGGCCTTTTGGGGATGCCTCCTCATGAACAATATGGCTAACATTATGCAACTTCTGCCTGAAAGGTGATTTTGTGGTTGGTTGGCAAATTCACCTTTTGGGCAGGATTTGAACATTTTTCCTGCCTTTGTTCATGAGGTGGGATCATAAAAAGGCTATGTTGAAAATTGTTGGTCAAAATATGTAAAAATGGCAAAGTTATGCCCATCTGTTACAATTTTGCTACTCATGCTCGTAACTTTGGAAATTTTAAATATTTTGACCCAAAATTTTCAACATAGCCTTCTTATTTCCCCACCTCATGTATGTCACAGCTGTCATTTTTCAAATCCTGGCCAAAATGTGTTTTTGCAGCTGTGGCATGGGACAGCATTGCAGTTGCATGAAATTATGTTTTGGCAGGGATTTGAAAATTTTCGGTACCAGGTACATGAGGTGTGGCAATAAGATGGCTAAGTGCTGGTCCAGTGGCACTGAGGGTTGAGGTGCTGGATGCTATACCTAGCACAATGCTGGTGACCCTGCTTTGGGTGTGAGCTCAGGTCATCGGGGGTCTGCTGGGGGAAGGAGAATTGAGTGCTTCATTGGACTGCTCTCCTCCTCTAAGGAAGGTGGGGAAGGGCTCCTGTGAAGGTGCTGGCTCCAGGTGGAGCTAGGGGTAGTGTGACTTGTGGTGTAGTAGAGGAGTTGACATGAATAGACATCCGACGTGTGGTGCATAGGAGCATGTGCCACAGTGTCTTGGGCATCCTTGCACGCCCGTGTCATGGGAGGAGAAATCGGGGACAAAATAGCTGAATCCTCCAGTGCTCTTGACAGCCTACTGCGGTGCTGCACCGGACACTCCAAGAAGCTCCCTTTGTCCCTGACCCTTTGGCCTTCCACATTAGGGCCCGCAACATGGTGTAAGAGAGGGAGAAGGCAGAGGGTTGTAGCTTGGGTACGGAGGCCGTTGCAGCAGCCACCAGTGGACCAGAATGGGGAACCATTGTGATCACCCCAAGCTGAGGAGGTAGGCAGACAAAGAAAGTATTACCAAAAAAAAAAAATAAGATGGCTATGCTGGTAATTTGGTCACTGTTGTACTATAAATGGAAGCGCAGAGCCCTTCCACAGCTACATACATATACACATCTATGGAGGGATGGGATGCTCCCACAGGCAAATAAGGCTACGAGTACACTGTCTCAAAAAGTAAGAAAATTATTTGCAAAAAACTATGTTAATGCATCAGTTAAGGTTCAGGATAAAGTGAAAAAAGTTGAGAAATATGACATTAAGGTTTCCAACCCTAAAACCCCTGCCCCACCCCTGAAGAAAATGAGAGGTGGAGTCTTCTTTGGGTCTGTCAACCCTAACGCTCACCCCATTGTATACACTCATGAAACATACACACCTGTCTCCATCACATCTTGGCTTTTCTGTTACTGCAATGGGGTGAGAATTAGGGCTGACAACTCCAATGAAGACTCCGCCCCTCATTCGCTTCAGGGGTGTGGCAGGGGTTTTAGGGTTGGAAGCCCTAACATCATATTTCCCTACTTTTTTCACTTTATCCTGAACTCCAACTGATGCATTAATGTAGTTTTTTTGCAAAGAACATATGTATATATATATATATATATATATATATATATATATAAATATATATAGTTTTTAATTTTGACCCCAAATTTTCAAGATAGTCATTTTATGATTCCTCTTATAAACATGACGTGTAGCATTAATAGTATTTTGGCCAAAATTTCATTTTGCACCAAAAGGGTGAAAACACATCTCATCCAGGATTATAAAAATGATACCTGTTACGTTTAAGGGGTGGTGTGGAAAAATGGCTATGCTGAAAGTTTGGAATCAACATATTGAAAATTAGCTAAGTCATGAGTGAACAGTGAAACACTGCAACATTTACTCATAACCTAGGCATTTTACCATATCAGTACACCAAATTTTCAGCATAGCCTTTTTATTACCTCACCTCATGAACCTGGTAGGTGAATCAAATCCCCGCCGAAACATCATTCCACGCTACTGAAATGTCATTATGGGCACAGGTACAAAAACACATTTTGGCCTGGATTTGAAAAATGACATCTGTGACATTCATGAGGTGGTATAAAAAATGGCTATGTAGAGAATTTGGGGTCAAAATATTTAAAACTACCAAAGTTATGAGCACATGTAGAAACATTTCATTGTACACTCATAACTTTGCCATTTTTACATATTTTGACCCCGTATTTTCAAGATAGCCTTCTTATGAACCCACCTCATGAACAAGGGTGGTGAAAATGTTCAACTCCCACCCAAAAGGTGATTTAATAAAGCAACCACAAAATCACCTTTCAGGCGAGATTTGCATAATTCCACCACCATTGGTCATGAGGTGGGGTTCCAAAAAGGCCATGTTGAAAATTTGGGGTCAAAATATGTAAATATTGCAAAGTTATGAATCAAAGTTCAAAGCCAGATTGAAATACATTATACCGCACTTACCTGATTTTCTCATACAGCAATCGCCGGTTCCAGCATCAAAACATGTCTTCAGTCAGAGAGTGGATCTACATTGTGGGACATGTTCAAGTGAGTGAGGTGTGTGGGGGGTGGGATGGTGGGTGCTGAGTGGGAGGTCATGGTGGGGCGGTGGGAGTGTGTGTGTGGGGATGAGAACCACAAGGGACATTTTTCCTTTTGTACATGTTAAAAAAAACATTGAGGGACAGTTTTCTTTATTTCAGGGGGCCATTCTTAAACTTGAGATTGGGCATCCCAGTGTCCAGCTAGTGTTTGGAGGCACTGGGGGTGGGCACAGAGGTACCACCATGTATGTATTTGGGAACAGGGGGTGGTTGACCTGGAGTGTAGGGAGGTCAAGAAAAGCAGTACTGTGGGTGGGCACCCTGGTCTGTGTAACAAATAAGATAGATAGACAGACAGACAGATGGGCGGACGGATGAATGGATGGACGGATGGATGGATGAGATGAAAGAGTGATCAACCGACTCACTGCTGGTACTGTAGCCAACAGTACACTTTCATTTGTGGCTGCAAATGTCAGAAAAGTCCTGCTGTTCTCCTCTGGCTAAGCTGGGCATCCTGGATTTTGGGGTGCCGAGAAAATGTATTTCTGGCATTTTTTTTAAACCAGAATCTAACTAAATGGGCTATGTTCAGGTATATTTCCAATGTTTGTGATTCTGAAAGAAAAAACAAGATGGTGGCTGGCATGATCAGTATTTTTTCCACATGACTGGTATGTTTTTCAGCAGGACAGGTAAATCACGAAAACGAGCACTCACAATCATTTTTTTTAACTGTTTGCATTTCTCTGTTAACTAAAAAATCCTTATAACTCTGGAACCCTATAATATTTTTCACAAAACCTACCAAAGGCACACCCCTGGCATGGGCCCCTTCAACCGTAAAAATTTAGTGAAAAAATTCCACACTGTCTAGGATGTAGATGAGAGCAAAAAATACGCAATGTTAAGTATAGGGAAAACAAATTAATTTTTTTCCATTTTGGGCACTCCATATTTCAAAACTCAAACAAGGTGCTGCCACAAAACTGTTTACCTTTTGAGACTCTGACAGCCTAACCATACATTCCAAATGTTGGGCTATTTTGTCAAATGACGCTAAAGTTACTGAAGTGCAATAATAAGGGTTTAACATTATAATAACTTTAATAATAATAACTTTTATTTCACATAAGCGCCTTTCGGGCCATCAAGACACTTTACAAAAAGATAAAAACCAGTTGCAATTATATAAAACCATAAACAGCATAATAAATAACTAACAAACAGGAATAAACAGGGGATCAAAATTATGTGGCGCCATAATAGGCTAGAATCCATAAAAAGGTTTTCAAAGCCTGTTTGAACCTCTCCACACTCGTGCACTCCCAAAGCTGATGGAGTAGAGAATTCCAGAGGGTAAGGGCCACGTGCATAAATGCACGGGACCCAGAAGATTTCAAAGACACCCTTGGAATCTCTAGCAACCCCTCATCAGCTGAATGCAGCTGTCGCACTGGATGGTAATGCACAAGGAGCTCTTTTAAGTAGTCAGGGCCCAGTCCGTGTAGGGCTTTGTTAAACAGCCTACTCAACCCTACCTATGGGGGTGCTACCATGCCCCTATAAAATAAAACAATTTAATGTTGTAGGAACACTAGTTATGGTGTGCGAAGTTGCGTAAATTCACTACTTGGATAATTTCATGAATTCACCCAAATTCAGTTATTTAATCAACCTGCAGTTCAGGGTTAACTTCATGGATGGTGGATTTGGCAACTTCACTGGTACAGTGGGGCCCATAAGCAAAATTTACAATGCACCATGGGATTGGGAGTCACATAGTACTGAAACAAGCTATATGCCATGCAGGCACTGTGTCCAGTGCCAGTTTTATGAAGAGAGAGTTGGAGAGAAGTCTGTCCCTGAATGTCTGATAAAAACAACATTTTAAAAGTACTCTGAACACAGAGGGCCAGATATTCAAACTGGGCGCCTTCTTAGGCTGCTAGTTCTGCGCCTGGCGCAAAATAGTTGAAGAGGGTGTGGTTAGGCGATATTCAAAGGAGTTGCGCTATTGAGCAACCTTGAATATCACCCCCAGCCACAGCCACTGTGCATATGCAGGGAACTTGCACCACTGCAAGTTGTCAGAGTGGAGCATTCAACTTGCGGTGGTGCAAGTACCATTGCGCCATGCGCAAAATCTCGATATTCAAAAGGTGACATACAAATGGGGCCATAATTCATGCAAGGCGCAGGGGGGGCCATTTGCATCTGATTATGGCCCCATTTGCATGCCATTAGCATGCAGGTGCTCCGATCCCCGAGGACTTGCGCCTGGCGCCCTGCCAGGCAGCAGCCATCGGGGACCGACGCCCCCTGCAGCCCGATCGCGGGCAAAAGAGTGAAAATCCCCACCACAACCCCCCACTGGCCCGATCGCTGGCAACAGCAGAAATGTCCCCCCCACCAGCCCGACCGCAGGCTGCATTAGTTTAAAAACAACCACCCCTGCAGCCCGATCGTGAGGCATGGTTTAACCCCCACCAGCCCGATCGCGGGCAGCACGTATGTCTCCCCTCCTGAACACATCCCTGGTGGCAGCAATGTGTCTCCTCGGGGTGGTGGGGCTTCATGGGTGGGTGGGGAGGGGACACTAGGCACCAGGGATGTGTTGGGGGTGTTTATGATTACATCCTGCGATCAGGATCTATGGTCCACTGGACCACCAGGGATGTGTTGGGGGAGAACATTGCTGCCCACGATCGGGCTGGTGGGGGTTAAACTATGCCCGCGATCGGGCTGCCATGGGGGGCATACCTCTCAACCTCTCGTCTCATAAATCAGGGACAAGACATTAAAATATCAGGGACACAGACCCCCATATCAGGGACACATCTTAAGATTTGGTAGTATACACTCAGAAAGCTGATAGAATTAGGGGGGATTTATGTAAGATGCATTTTCTGAATAGGAAGGAATCTGTAACTTTAATATTTAACATTATTTTATGCTTACAATCCTCAGTGTTCTGTCACAAAAATACATTTGTTATGAGGGACAGAGACAAATTCTGAGGCATAATCAGGGATGTCCCTGAAATCAGGGACAGTTGAGAGGTATGGGGGGCACAGGAGTGGGTTGGGGCCGCCACAGGTGAGTGCTGTGTTGCGCCCCTGCAATGCAGCAGCTCACCTGTGGGTGGCCCTCAACTTAAGCCTTTTTTTGGCTCAAAGTTGTGCAGGCGCAGGTTGGGGGTTGCGCCTGCACAACTCTGCACAGCCCAGCTGAATATCGGGCTGTGCAATTTATGCATGGTTCCTCCCCCACCAGTTCAGCATGCATTCATTTGCATTGCGCTGTTGCTCAGTCTATTTTCAGTGGCGCAACTGCCTCCTGCTGAATATCGCAGAATGGAGCAAGTTCGGACTTGCGCAGGCGCAACCCTATTGCGCATGGTGCAACCCTTTTGAATATCTGGCCCAGAGTATTTATAACCAAATCACTCTGAAAAATATCTAGAGTACCTTGACCAGATAGGTTTAATTGTTTTGTAGTTTTGCAACGTATTTAGTTTAAACTAGAGGCTTTATTTTGTGTATTGAAGCAGTGCTATGTGGCAGAGGGGAGCTGTTTTGGCTAGTAAGCAAGGCAGGCCTGTGAGTAGTTTGAGCACTAGTCTTATTTGTTTTCTTCAGTCTTTCTTCTTACTTATTCTTGTGTGCAATCTGTGATTCATATTATTTATGTAGTACAGTTTGTGTGTTTAAGTGAATAATTTATCTCAGTCTGTTACTATATTAATTGTAGTTCTTTGGTTTAGTTAATTGACCGTGTTAGTGTAATACTTACAGTCACTTGTTTAGAATTAGCTCTGTCTTCTTGTTGTGTGTCTTATTAATCCTACATCTACCTCATCCAAGATGAGGGGAAGAGTCTCCTCCTTCCTTCACTTTTGCAGTGCATACATCATCCATTAAAATACTCATTGCCACCCTCCACTGTCCCAGGACCACCCCCCATGTAAAATCAAGGGTTCCAAAGTACATAGCTCAGTACATCTGACAGCATCAGACCATCCCACTTCTACAGGTGCTGAGGCAGACTCTGTTAAATGTACAGCAGGGGCTGGAGGCAGGTGGTGATATGGGAAGCTGTGCCTTAATTGAACGCATGCTCCATGGTCACATCCAAACTCACGCCATCCACATGGTCACAATCATGGTCATGTTAAATTAGGTTGAATTTGTATGAATTATTAAAAGAAATATACATTTACTTGTGTCAATTCCAACACATCAACCTCATCTAAAATGATGTGACAGAGTTTCCTCCTGTCTTTATAGTCATGGTCAAATTAACAGGTGCTAACAGATCTTTACCTTGCCGATTGGTCCAGTGTATTCTCGGTGCCAGACATAGATTCTGCACTGGCAGCCTTCAGCTCCACCTTCCTGAATATCTGGGGTTCCTATGCCCCCCTCAAAATATTGAGACTCCGGTGAAGGCACCTTCTTTGGATCTCTCCTCACCTGGTTAAGCTCTTCAAAAATAGAGATCGAGCTTGGAATACTTACAAGGCCTCCTCTGGCGCCTCTGACCTTCAAAAATACAAAACATTAAGGAATGCCTGCACCAAGGTGGTGAGATCTGCAAAAGTCAATTTCTTTAAATCTCAGCTTGAAGACTGCTGCCCAACTCTGACCACTTTTTGGAAGACTCTTCACTTTCTGCTAGGCTCCCCTTCCCAATACCCCCCGTGCCCTCAATCCTCCACCAGCACCAGTGATACTGCCTCTTCCATAAATCACTTCTTCACCACCTGTACCATACCCTTGGGTAAGCCCCTCCCTCTCCCCTCCCTCCCCTCCCATTCTCAACACCACGTCCCCCACACCCAACCTCACACCTGGGCAACCTCTCTTCCTTTTCTCGTCAAGATCGCAGTACATGCACATCCTTCCTTCCTCTTTCCAACCACACCTTTCCCCATATTACCCTTTAGAGGTAATTCGAGCCCTCAAATCTCTAAAATCCACCAAACAGAGTCCAGATGGAATTAACCCCATCCTTTTGAAGCTTTCACCTCCAACCATAGTCCTGCCTATCACCCATCTTTTCAATCTGTCGCTCTCATCTGGCACCTTACCTAAGGCCTGGAAATTGGCAAATATCATACACCTTCCCAAAGGGATGATCATTCTAACCTCAGCAACTACAGGCCTATCTCTCTCTTCCCCTCCTCCCTCTCCCTCCCTTTTCCAAGATCCTTGAATCCCTCATCTCTAAAAGATTAAACTCCTTTCTGTCCTCCAATGACATTCTGACCTCATACCAATCCAGCTTCCGGCGTCACCACTCCACTTCCTCTTCCCTTCCCTACCTCACCAACCACATCCACTCAGCTATGGACAAGGGTCACCTCACACAGGCTATTTTTGTGGATTTAGCCAAAGCTTTTGACTCTGTCATCCATAAAATTCTTATAGACGACCTCGCAGCTATAGGCCTCTCACCCTCCACCATCGAATGGTTCAAGGCCTACCTCTTGGACAGGTTCCAGTCTGTGCAGCTCAGAGACACTGAATCCCTCCTCCCCTTCCCATCCTCGCTGGTGTTCCACAGGGGTCTATCCTTGGTCCCATCCTTTTCTCTATATTTGTGAACAACCTTCCATCTGTCTGTCCCGTGTCCCAAGTTTAAATGTATGCCAGTCAATCAGTACAAATTTATTGATCAGCAATTGCCATTTCAATTAAAATACATCAAGATACATCAGAGTACATCCATACATACATATATACATACATACATAATACAATATTTTTAAAATTCAAACAGCGACTTTAAAATTGCACCAGAAATGTTTAGTACAGCTATCACCATGCTCTATTATTGCACATATGTTCTACTTTGATGGGCTAAATGATATTACTGGGATTTCAATTTCTGTCTAAGTTAAAGTATTGATAAAAGTATTTGGAAAGTGTGTCCAAAGACCAGGGATCAACTGTATGCATTTAGACTGAAGTTAAGTCATTTAAGTCAATTTCATAACCATTATCAATAAATGACCCCAACCAGTGATTCCTTTCTCTGAGGTACCATGGGCTAATCCATAGTATGTGAATCAAATTTTCTTTTTCACCCAATGCACAATCACAAGCTTTTGTGTTTTCTGGTGATTTGTTATAGTGATAAAGAAGAACATTACTAGGAAATCTTTCAAATTTAAACGTGACGAAACTTTGCCTTAAATCAGGATTATCTAAAATATCAAGATATTATTTGAAACCAAAGTTCTAATTATTGTCCGCAAACCATTCTGAATAATACAAGTTTTTATTGTTTCTAAGTCATCCTTTTCCTAGTAATTGGCTATTCTTTTGGAAATATACTTTTTATATGTATTTTTTTTTTGTAACTCATCTTTATTCAAACATAAAGAACATTACAGATCTGACAGAACATTCTCACATACATATTTTGATTTATACATAAATTGATGAGGTTCACAGTTTGTAATGCCGTCAGTACATCTGTTAAGCCCTTAAAAATCACCATCAAACATAAAAAGATTACATTATTTCTTAAACCATCTAAGCTAGACAAAACAAAACAAGCCTAGAAGTCCTACAGAGTTAAAACCATAGGGAGAAGCAAAAAGAGTTGCTTATGCATTTTGTTATGAATGATGTATCTTAATTTCGGAGGTCAAGCAATGTTTCATCCACCCTTCCTGCTAGGAGCTCTGACCAGGTCTAGATTAGTCGCTCCAGGGGTAGTGACAAGGGAGATGGGGAAAATCACATATCAGGAGAATAATTTATCTATGGGCTGTTATCTATCTAACTAGAGGGGATGGACATCAGAATTGTGCATGCACAGATTATGAAAACCTGTCAAGATCTTTCCATTATGATATATAGGATTATTACTAGGGTGAGTTCTTTGACTCACTTTGCCCTTCTTCCTCCAACCACTTAATCCAAGGGGTCCACAATTCCATCCATTTTTCCTCTTTCAAATGTATCCTTGAAGTTAATCTTTCCATCTCACAGATCTGTGAGACTCTATTACACCACTCCTGAAGGGTGGGTGGGTTAGCACTCAGCCAGTGAGATGTGATGCCTTTCAGAGCTGCTACAAAAAAGCAAGGAACAACCTTCTTTGGCTAGGGGATTGTCCCACTATTGTAGGGGTCCCCTAGCACCCATTCAGAGAACTCATCTGGAAGAGTAATATTGGTTATCTGGCTCACTGTTTCCTCTACTGACCTCCAGTAGCTTGTGATTGTTGGGCAAGCCTAGAAAATATGATAGTGTGAAACAAGTTCACCACAAAGTCACCGGCAGAGGGTGTTATATATGGAGTGGAAGTGTTGGGTCACCATTGGGGTCCTAAAATATCTGATTAGTATTTTCCAGAACAATTCTTTCCATCCTGGTGAGGATGTAACCCTCCACCCCACCCTCAATCTCTTATCCCACTCATCCTTTAACAGTATCCCTGGAATCTCTTTTTTCCATGCCTCTCATACTCTAGGGGATCTGGGTCCATTTCACTTAACATTGCATACAGTTCGGATGTGCTCCTCACTTTTCTCCTTAATGTTACTATGTCATAAATGAAGTCCTCCCAGGGGTACCTGGGTCTACTCAGTTGCATCCTGTGGTCTGCACTTGTTATAAAATGCCTTACTTGTAGGTACCTGAAGAAATCATTATTATTCAACGCGAACCTCTCTTTCACCTGCTGAAAAGAATTACCGTACATGTGCCCTTATCTAGGAATTGAGCAAAGCGTGTGAGGCCCCTGACCTCCTACTGGGCATAACCCTGGTCCAAACTAGGAGGGAGAAAATTTTAATGATGCCTAATCAGGGAAAGGGAGCCCAGAGCCGGAACAGAGACCAGTCTATGCCTAATTTTATTTAAGGTTTTTAGAGTATGTTTCACCTATGGGTTTCTTGTCATGTCCTGGAAGGGGCCTGCTGTGTCTGCATAAGCCAGAGTAAAAAGGGGTTGAGGGAGACCCTCTCTTTCTTCAATTTCGTACCATACCGAGGTCCATCTTTATTTTGCCCAGGTGCAGACTGGTCCCATCTGCAATGCCAGGTAATATTTCTGTAAGTCTGGCATACCCAGGTTGCCCTGTGTTTTAGATCTCTGTAGTATTCTCATTGCTACATGGGCTTTTTTTCCTCCCCATACAAACTTGCCCACCCCTGCATTAACCTTGGACCAACAGGCAATAGGTATTGGGATTGGTAAGGTAGGAAGTAAATTTGTTTTAACTGAATCAATTCTGCCAGCCAGTGATAATGGCAGCAGGGTCCATCTGGTCATGTCTTTCTGCTTGTCATATCATAATTTATTGTAATTAAGATCAAACAGTGTGGACTGTACCATGGTTATTTGGACTCCTAGGTATCTGATTTGATTTGATTGTTTTTGGCCCAAGCAAATGGGAACTCTAATCTAAACCCCACTGGACAGATACCACTCAGAACCAGGGCCTCTGATTTATCACAATTGATTTTGTAGCCTGATACCTCACTAAAATCATTCAGCAGGCATAACAGTCTGGGGAAGGAAGTCTCCGGGTGTCTCAGGAAAACATACAATGCCACCTTTTGCTCTAGTCCTCCCGCCATTACCCCTTCTATCTTATGATCCTGACAGACAGCTGAGGCCAGTGGCTCTAAGAATATTGCAAAAAGTAGGGGGGACAGAGGGCATCCCTGCCTGGTTCCTCTCTTGACTGGAAACCTTCCAGAGTTTATTCCATTAACTCTGACCTGAGATTGTGGGGAAGCATAGAGATTGACAACTACTTTCAGGAATTTAGAGCTGAATTTCATTTTCTCCATGGATTTTTGTAAAAACTGCCAATTCTCCATATCAAATGCTTTTTCTGCATCCATGGAGATAGCTAGCTGGAAGTCTATCTGTCCTTGTTGGGCTGAAACTAGGTTCAGCAACCTTCTGATGTTGTCCTGAATAAACCTGCCTGAGATAAAACCTGTCTGATTTGGGTATATGATACTGGGGACCACACTCTGTAAGCGGTCTGCCAGGATTCCTGTAAAAATGTTTAAGCCCACATTAAGCAGGGATATAGGGTATTATGAACCACACTGTGGGGGGGTCCTTCCCTTCCTTATGTAATATTGAGATTTGGGCATATCTCCAAGAGTATGGGATCTCCTCTCCCCCTCCTGAATGTGGTGGAAGCAAGCCTGCAATGAATCTACCACCTTGTTTTGAAATGCCTTATAGAATTCTGTGGGCAGGCCATCTAGACCCAGAGACTCCCCTTTTTTCAACTGCTTGATCTTCACCATTATCTCTTGTTTTGAGATTCGGCTCTCCAAAAGGTCTCTGTCTTGTTGTGTCAGATGTGGCCGGACCACAGAGGACAAGAAACTTTCTGTCCCTAGACCATTTGTGTCAGCACTGTCCTGACTATATAATTGTTTATAGTACTCTGCAAATACCTGAGAGATTGACCATGGATCTGATACCAGAGTGTCCCCTTTTTCTTTATTTCTTATCCCCAGAACTGCCCTGTTACTTATTTGTTTTCTTAATGCAAATGCCAGGAGCTTTCTCACTCTGTTTCCCTGTTTATAAAACTTCTGATTAGTTCTTCTCATAGCTCCTTCCCCCTGTGTTGCTAATACTCATTCTAGGGCTATTTTCTTGGATTTCCACACCTTTTTATCTTGAGGGTTTAGAGTCAGTTTGTGTCTAAATTCAGCCTCCCTCAATTCCTCCTCTACATGTTTTTGCCTTTCCAGTATATCTCTTTTTAACTTTGCACTATACAAGATTATATGACCTCTGCGGTAAGCTTTTTACGAGCATCCCATTTTACTGCTGGTGAAATAGACTCCTGAGTATTTGTTCTAAGATATGACTTAATCTCTTCCAACATCTCTATCTTAAAATCTCTGGCGTTCAGAAGCCCTATATTTAGCTGCCAATTTGAATTCCTGATTACGGGGTAAAACTGAGATGTAAATACACCGGGGCATGGTCTGACCGCATCATAGGGAGAATAGAGCATTCCCGAAGACATGCCCTCCTTTCCAACAGGAGAAGAAACATGTCTATTTGGGAGTAACTTGCATGTCTATGTGAGTAAAAAGAATAATCTCTTTGACCTGGATGTCTCACACTCTAGGCATCTCTTAGACCCGATTCATCCATAAGCCTCTTTAGAAAACTGTCCCTGAGGCAGTCTGAACTCCAGAGTCCCTTTCCTTTTCTGTCCCAGTAGGCAGATACCACTCTGTTAAAGTACACTCCGATTATATATAGAGCCTCTGAATCCTCCATCACCTGGACTAGTAAATGCCTAAGAAAGTTTTTGTTAGTTTTCTCTTCATTCGGTGCATACAGGCTTATTAAAATACATTTTATATCAAAAAAAGTTGCCTCTGTTGTTACATATCTTTCAACTGGGTCTGTGGTTACCCTAATTATTTGAAGTGGTGTGTTTTTTCTCACTAAGATCGCAGTCCCTCTTCTATGAGGGTGAGTCAGCTATTCTGCCACATGAACTTCCCCCCACCCAATCTCTTTTTAATTTTTTTATGTTCAGACTCCACTATGTGGTTCTCATAGAAACATAGAATTTGACAGCAGATAAGGACCGCTTGGCCCACCCAGTCTGCCCATTTCCCTGCCTACTGGATAAGCTGCAGATCCTAGTTAACCAGCAGCCTACTTCTTTCTACCCCCACCCCCTAAAATTGCCTTATGACTGTCCCATGCATGCTTGAATTCCACCACTGTTTTTGACTCCACGACCTCCTCCGGAAGCCGTTCCATGCATCCACAACCCTTTCTGTGAAAAAATACTTTAAATTACCTCTGAGCCGCCTCTATCTTCAAATTGTGCCCACTTGTTCTTGCACACCTCTTTTTTGAAAGATGCTACCTTCTTGGACTTTGTTGATTCTTGAGGTACTTGAAAGTTTCTATCATGTCCCCCTCTCCCTCCTTTCCTCAAGGCTATACATATTAAGCTCTTAAGTCTCTCTTCTTATGTCTTCCAGTGCAGACCCTGCACCATTTAGTTGCCCTCCTCGGACAGCTTCCATCCTGTCTATGTCTTGCTAAGCTGGTCTCAGAACTGCACACAGTACTCCAGATGGGGTCTGACCAGCTGTCTGTACAGAGGGATAATAACTTCCTGTTTTCTACTGGTGATGCCTCTCCCTATGCATCCCAGTATCCCCCAGCCCTCCTTGCTGCCCTCTCACATTGCTTTCCCACCTTTAGGTCATCTGATATGACTACCCCCAGGTCCCTTTCCATTTTTGTTGTTGTTAGTATCTCCCCCCCCATTGTGTACTCTTCCCTGGGGTTTTTGTTTCCCAGGTGCATTACCTTGCACTTCTTAGCATTGAATCTAAGCTGCCATACATTTGACCATTCCTCTAACCTTGCCAAGTCCCTTTTCATCCTTTCCACCCCACCTTGTGCATCAACTCTGTTGCAGATCTTTGTGTCATCTGCAAAGAGACATACTTTTCCTTCCAGTCCCTCTGCAATGTCGCTTATAAAGACATTGAAGAGGACCGGTCCTAATACTGAACCCTGTGGTACCCCACTAGTAACCCCCCTTTCTTCAGAGTGGACTCCATTTACTATTACTCTCTGTGTCCTATTCTCCAGCCAATTTTTTACCCAGGCTGTCATCTTGGGACCCACTCCCAGGCTAGCTAACTTGTATATTAATCTTTTGTGTGGGACTGTGTCAAATGCCTTGCTAAAGTCTAGGTAGGCCATGTCCACAGCCCTCCCTGATCTACTACTTTGGTCACCCAGTCAAAGAAATCTATCAGATTTGTCTGGCATGACCTTCCGCTGTGAATCCATGCTGCCTTGGGTCCTGTGCCCTCTGGCCTCTAGATACTCGACAATTCTTTCCTTCAGAAGTGATTCCATCATTTTCCTACCACTGAGGTTAAACTCAACAGGTCTGTAGTTTCCTGCTTCTGCCTTGCTCCCACTTTTGTGAAGGGGAATCACATCTGCCCTCCTCCAGTCCTCGGGTACCACCCCATCCTCCCATGATTTGTTAAACAGGGTAGTCAGTGGTGTCACTAATTCCACCCTTAGTTCTTTTAGAATTCTGGGATGAATCCCATCAGGCCCCATTGCTTTGTCCACCTTCAGTTTTAAGAGTTCTTTCAGAACCCTTTCTTCTGTAAATGGGCTGGTATCAACTTCTGCATCTAGAGTGTTTCTACTGTTTGTTTTAGATACCTCCCCCTCTTCCTTTGTAAATACAGAGCAAAAATATTTGTTTAGTGTCGCTTCCTTTTCACAGTCACCCTCTGCCCACCCTCACCCCACTTTATTAAGCCTCACTATCCCTCCCTTGGTCTTCCTTCACTCCCTGATGTACCTATAAAAGGTTTTATCCCCCTTCTTAACTGAGTTGGCTATCTTTTCCTCGGTTTGGGCCTTTGCTGTTCTGACTGCCTTCCCAGCTTCCTTTTCTTTAACTGATACAGTTCTCTGTCCTGCTCCTTCTGTGATTCCTTGTACTTCCTGAAAGCTTTATTTTTCTCTTGAACCTTCACTGCCACTTCCTTTGAGAACCATAGTGGTTTCTTACATCGTTTAGTTTTGTTTATTTGCTTCACACAAAGGCTAGTTACCTCTGTGTTGGCAGTTTTTATTATTCCCCATTGTTCTTCCACCCCTCCTTCCTACCCATTAGCTAGTGCATTCCTTAGGCACTCACCCATTTTGGCAAAGTCAGCCCTCCTAAAGTCCAGGTCTACCCTATGTATCCCCCAGTTCTTGTATTTTCCATGCCCTTTTTACCAGTCCATTCATCCCTTTGACATTATATATCAGAACTTTTAACTCCACCATAGTCGATTTCCCAAATAAAAATTCCCATTCTTCTCCCTGTCCCTCCAATCCTTCCACCCCTCCAACTCCTCTGTTATACCTTTGTGCCTCTCATTCTCTGATCACTTTCCAGGCAATTTGAACTTGTAACAATAACTGTATTTGAACTTGTATGTAACAAAACCTTATCTTACAAAACGTCAGGAAAAAACCCTCTATCCTTGTTTGGCTTCCAAACATGCTACCCAGACCATCCCTCCCAAGCTCTGCATTGAAGGAAGGAGATACTACCTTCATGGTAAGTATCCAGCTGTTGTATGCTTGCACTGCAGCTCAAAGTGGATTACCAGCAATTTTGTAGACTGAGATAAATCCAATCCCTTTCTCTTCCCTCGAGGCCAACCCCCATTTCCACTCCCACCCGCCTTCTCCATGTTGGATTTAACTATACAGTAGCATCGAATGGTTAGGTACTAACCTACCATAAAATCCGCCTTTTTAAAATAATGTCAAGATAAAAGATCTCGAACCACTATTTTACCGACTCATTTGTAATCCCGACTGACAAAATATAGTCATGCTGCCGAAAATGGTTAACAATGGTAGTTCTGTATTAAAAAGCATAGAAAAGTCAAAGGTGAACAGGTGTGATAGTTACCTGCTGCGCTGATGAGCTATTAAAACAACAAGCTACAAGTGCATCTGTGACTGACCAACTGCATCTGAACAGTCCAGCTGCTATTTTCAAAAGTTGGGTCTGCTTACATCAAAATGTCGCCTTTTTGGCAATTTAAATGAAAAAACAAGAGGCATGCCATTTTCTAATGTAAATTCTGCTACTGTGGACATGTCTATGTCCATACTTCCAACAGATGTAGACTGTTGAATAGATGAGCTACAGGATTGAATGGCTGAAAATATAGGTGGGCAATTCCTAGGCAGAGCCTTTTAAAAATACCCTCAAATATGTGACCATTTCAGTAACTGCCTTGAAGTAGAATGCGTACCTGAAATTCATTCCAGAAATATTTGTATTTTGATGAGTTCTATTTTTTTCTGAACACCTCATGGTGAGTCTGTTGGTATGTCTGATGCTTTTGCGCTGTCCTGATCTGTGTGGGTGGTGATGTCAGCTTAGGGAGAGTGTGAGTGGGTTAGTACTGAGAGAAGAGGGACCTGCAGTCACGAAGAATGTATATTAGCAATTTTTTTTTTTTAGTATAAAGACTTGCATTTTATTTTTAGAATCACAGGCTAAAAGATGACAAGAGCATTGGGTAATCTGGAGAACTGTTGAAAATTTAAAACATAGTGGTGGTGTAATTCTGTGCTGTCTTTAATTGCTGCAAATTTTATCTTGGCTTGTCTGACTGCCCTGTAGTTGGGTGAAGGGTGTTAATTGTCTGGCCTCTGACCTCAGCTACGTGATAACTGGAGGTGGGGCTTAGTCAGAGTTGAAGTAGCAAGTAGAGTTTATTTTCTCAGAAGAAGCCAGAAGGGGAAGGAAGGAAACATATTCAATTCAGTGCTTTAGAGTAACTGGTAATTGCTATTTTTCTTTTAAACTTAGATTGTGGGCTTTTAGTGACACTATACTTTCGTTGTTGTCTTTACTTATAATTGTTTTTGGGCTGTTGAAAATTTAAAACATAGTGGTGGTGTAATTCTGTGCTGTCTTTAATTGCTGCAAATTTTCGTCTCCCTTCCTCCCTTTCTCCCAACTCTTAATTATATCCCCTGTTAATTCAGATTGACAGGAGCTAAACACAGGGTATAGTAAGGGGTGTGAAGTAGGAGGGGCATAAGGGGGAAGAAGCCCTCCCTCAGCACGACAAGTATTTTGATTTATTTATTTATTGGTTTATTTTTCTTTATAAAAAAATTATCTGAGGATCAGTGGCAGGATTTTTAGGACAGTAAATTAATAAAAAGGGAACTTGGAGAGCTTCAGTAGCAGACAAGTAGTGGAACTGCAGTATAATGTGGGGAGTGGTACAATGCAGTGTCTGTGGGGCAGCCATATTCAGGCAGACCTTCTGGACACTGAGGTGCTGCACTATCTGCATGCATCTCTCTGGACTGTGGGAGAAGGTAGCCAGACTCAAAGCAGAAGTAAACTGGGTCAGGAGTACCAACACCCCATCCAGGGACCACCCAGTCCAATGCAACTGCCTCAAAGGATGCCGAGAACGAGGAGCACTTGGATGACAGTGGGCTCAGGGAGGGTTAGAGTGGTCAGGCAGAGGCACATCCCAGATCCTATTCCACTCAAGAACTCATATGCCACACTGGCAAATGAGGACAACCAAATAGAGGTACCCAGAGAAGTAGAAGGAAAGGATATGGAGGTTAGCCAAGGAGGTGACCTCAGCGGGGAAAGCAGTGGACCCCAGAGGAGGAGGAAGTGAATCCTGGTGGGGGACTCCATCATAAGAGAGATCCAGCTAGGAACACAGGAGGGGGAGGACAGGGAGGTGAGGTGCCTACCAGGTGCCACTGCATGGAGGGATGGAAGGAAGATCCTGGGGATCATTGGGAAGGCAAGACGGGAGGGTGAGCTGGATGTCATTATCCACCTAGGTACTAATGACCTGGCAAATGGGGAGCCAAAGGAAGTTCAGGAAGAGTTTAGAAAACTGGGGAGGGGTCTCACAAGTAGCCACTTCTGTCACTTTCTCAGAAGTACTACCTGTGAGAGGCTAGGGAGAGCATAGAGTGCATGCACCAGGAACTTTAACTCATGGTTGAAGAACTGGTGCTGTGAGGAAGAGTTTGGATTCATTGGTGACTTTGGACCCACCTGGAGGATGGAGGTTTGTTCAAGCCTGACGGCCTGCATCCATCCTGGAGGGGAATCAAGCACTCAATGATAAGTTTAAATGCTACATTGACAAGCATTTAAACTAGCAAAGGGGGTGGCAGGCCAGCAAGGAGGGTACTACTTGCTCACCCCACAGCTAGCAGTGGAACCAGTGAACCAGAGGAGTGGCTATCTCTGCAAAGCAGTGTGAAAAAGATGGAGATTAGTGCCCAAGAGGTGGATAAGCAGAAAAGGGGCAAAATTCAGCAGAAGGACAGTCAGCAAGGAGAACTAGGGATCAATGACAACCAAGGAAGGGGCTGGAGTAGAATAGTGAAACAGTCTAGGGAGGTCAAATCATGGAAAGCCATGTGTGCAAATGCCAGGAGCCTTAGCAACAAGATGGAAGATCTGGAGGCTGTCATGGTGCAGTCAGACCTGGACATTGTGGCCATCACTGAAACCTGGTGTAATGATAACCACAACTGGGAGATGGCCATACCTGGCTACAACATATTCAGAAGAGACAGAGCAGGCAGGAAGGGAGGAGGAGGAGTGGCACTGTATGTGAAAAATGACATAAGGGCCACAGAGATCCAGGAGAAACAAAATGGAGGAGAGATACTGTGGGTTAAGCTGGAAAGGAAAATGGGGACAGCCATCTGCACAGGTGTGGTCTATAGACCACCAGCCCCGGAAGAAGAAACAGATAGGGAGCTGATGCTAGCCGTTCAAAGGATGGCAGACAAGGGTGAGGTAGTACTGGTTGGAGACTTCAGTATCCCAGACGTGGACTGGAGCATCCCAGCAGCAGCATCAACTAGAAGCAGATTTATCCTGGACTCCCTTCAGGGTGCCTTCCTCAAGCAACTGGTCATGGAACCAACTCGGCAGAAGGCAATACTGGACCTTGTGCTCCAAACAGGGACAGTGTGATGGGGTAACAGTGGGGAGCACCTGGGAAACAGTGACCACCAGTCATTGTGGTTTGAAATCACAGAAAGAGCAGAACCAAACCACACAAAAACACGATCCTGGATTTTAGGGGGCAGACTTTGGGAAAATGGGGAGATACTTGAAAGAGGCATTAAGGGAATGGGACAGGAATCAGGGTTGAGGAACAGTGGGCAGTATTTAAAATGGGGATTACAAGAACAACAGAATTATGCATTAAGCAGGTTAGCAAGAGGAAAAGGAAGAGGAGACCATTATGGTTTTCCAAAGAGGTAGTGAAAAAGAAAGTGAAAGCCAAAAGATTGCATTCAGGCAATACAAAAAGACACAGGCAGAAGGGGATAGGGAGAAGTACCAGGAGAAGCAAAGGGAGGCAGAGAGGTCAGTAAGGAAGCCAAAGCTCAGACAGAAGAGCACATTGCAAAATCAGTGGGTGAGGGACAAAACCTTTACAGGTACATAAGTGAAAAAGAAAGATAAAGGGAGGGATAGTGAGACTGAAGAGGAGGATGGGAGCCATGTGGAGGATGACAACAGTAAAGCTGACATATTGAACAGGTATTTCTGCTCAGTCTTTACTGAGGAAGAGGAGGGTAATGGGTCTGAAGGAGTACAAGGATGAGAATGGTGCAGAAATGGACACAAGTCCTTTACACCAGAAAGGGTCCTGAAGGAACTGGAAGTAGTAAGAGTTGATAAAGCAATGGGGCCAGATGGGGTGCACCCCAGGGTCCTTAAAGAACTAAGAGAGGTGGTGGCTGAACCTCTAGCTATCCTGTCTAGCCAATCACTGGAAACAGGGGAGGTACCCAAAGACTGGAGGACAGCAGATGTAGTCCCCTTATACAAAAGTGGGAACAAAGAGGAAGCAGGGAACTACAGACCAGTCAGCCTCACCTCAGTAGTGGGGAAGATCATAGAAGCACTACTGAAGGAGAGATTGGTGGAACATCTGGTTGTCAATGGACTACAGGACCCAAGGCAGCATGGTTTCACAAGGGGAGGTCATGTCAGACCAACCTTGTTGAATTTTTGACTGGGTGACTAGGGAGGTGGATCAGGAGGGCAGTGGACATGGCCTATCTGGACTTCAGCAAGGCCTTTGACACTGTGCCACATAGAAGACTATTACGCAAACTGGGGAATATGGGTGGGCAGGACAGTAGTGGTGGGTAGGTAACTGGCTGGGTGGCAGGACACAGAGGGTGGTGGTAAATGGCTGTCACTCCACAGAGGGAAGAGTGACCAGTGGGTACCACAGGATCAGTGCTGGGACCGGTCCTATTCAACATCTTCATCAGTGACATTGCAGGGACCCAGAAGGCAGAATTTCAATGTTCGCTGATGACACAAAGCTCTGTAACAGAGTAAACACACCAGAGGGTGTAGACAGAATGAAAGTGACCTGCAGAAACTTGAAGAATGGTCAGGGTTTGGCAGTTGAAATTCAATGCAAAGAAGTGCAAGATAATGCATTTGGGCACAAAACCCTGGCACAATATATCAGTTGGAGGTGAGGATATAGCATGCACCAAGCAGGAAAGGATCTTGAGTTATCATCTCTGATGACCTCAAGGTAAGGAAACAGTGTGACAAGGCAGCAGGTAAAGCAAATAGGATGCTGGCATGTATAGGCAGGGCATCACCAGCAGGAAAGGAGGTCATAATTCTGCCATACAAGACACTAGTGAGGCCCCACCTGAGTACAGTGTACGGTTCTGGAGACCATACCTACATAAGGACATAGACAGGATAGAGAAGGTTCAGAGGAGGGCAACAAGATGGTGCATGGATTGCATCACAAGTCCTATGAAGACAGGTTGAAGGAACTGAACATGTACTCCTGAAGGAGAGGAGGGAGAGAGGGGATATGATAGAGACATACAAGTATCTTACAGGGAGGAACAGGGTGCAGGAAAACACTATTTTTAAGCGAAAAAGATGTTCCAGGACTAGAGGGCATGGGATGACGTTGGAGAGAGGATGATTCAGAGGAAACATGAGAAAGAATTTCTTCACAGAACGGGTGGTGGACAAGTGGAACACCCTGCCAGAGGAAGTGGTGGGGGCTGAAACAATCACGGGATTTAAGAATGCATGGGATAGACATAAAGGAATTCTGGAGGTCAGGGGTAAGGGGCAACAGACTTCTAGGAAAACAAACTGAACTTACAAGCTCAAATGGGCAGACTGGGTGGGCCATAGGTCCTTATCTGCCGACACTGTCTATGTATGTATGTATCTATGTAACTGGCAATCTGCTGGTTTATTAAACCCTGGAAAAAGTTGAGGCTTGGCATCACCGACTCATGTTGGGACATACTGATTTATAGAACAGCTGCAATAAGAGTCACATGAGTTAAACTTCACACTCCGGGTGGTGAGTTACCATTATTTCCTTTATTATAATTATTATTATTACAGCGGGATTTCGTCTTTTAGTCTGCCAATTGTCTGTCTTTTTTTTTTCTGTATTTAGTGAGTTCTGTATTTTTTTTTCAGGATTTCAGCAGGTGGGTTTTTTGGGGAGGGATTTAGGATGGATCCCGCATCAAAACAACCCTGCAAAATAGAACTGCTTTAAACAACCAAACTTTGTACAGCTTATCATTGTCTCTCCCCCCCCAACTCCTCTGTTATGCGAGAAGGAAGACGTCCCCTTCACCAATTATAGAAACCCACAGTATCCTTGGTAAATACACACAATATTTGAAAATAATTGTTCTCTCCTGATTCTGTATGAATCTAATGTCCAGGAGTAGACTGAGGCAAAGCGTGGGTCTACCTAGTTCTTGCTTTAAACCACTTCTTATTATCCATCTTTATAAAACAAAGTCCTCAGGTACTTACTATCCGCATCACTCTACACCCCGATCTGAGTCACATCTGTCTGGTGCCTTATGTGGTAAAAGAGGACAGAAAAATCAAAAAAAAAGAAAGCAGTTTTACATATTGATAAGGCACCTCAGTGGAGTCCAAAACTCCACATGAACCAAAGATATTCTTTTATTTTTTTCTTTGCCCTCCTACAACAGCACAGTTGTTCAAGTGTCCTTCACGTTCTAGGCCAAACTCTCAACGCTGTTCTGCCGGGTTCTTCTACTTCCTATGTATTTTCTTGCTGGCAACGGTCTCCTGGAAATAGCGGCCACAGTGCAGGCTGAGTCGAGCTTCTCCAGTGCTTGATTCTCCTCCATGCTTGTTGCAGTCACTCTACCCCACCTCCCTGAACCTTTTATGGTATACCATCTGCGATACTCCAGCATCTTAATGGTCTCAGCATCAAGCTAGGTGTTTAAAGAGATGTCCCATTGTTGCAGAAACATTGCTGCATCCAAGATAGAGGGGAAATAATGTATGCCCAAATCTGTAGTTATTGTTAGTATGGCTGGATAGTCCAGATGGGCTTTCATCCCCTTAGCCCATAACTGCTTCAGGATAGGGTGCAATTGCTTTCATTGCTCCATCATTAATGGTGCATAATCATGTTCAAAGAACAAGCGAATGTCTCTGAATAGGATTTCTTTCTTAGCCCATGCTTTCAGTAGGATGTCAGTTTTTGATCTATAATTCAGGAAGGTTAAGATAATTGAGCGGGGGGCTTTGAGTTGGTAGTCTTCATTTAGGCCCAAGATTTTTTTTAAAAAACTAGTCATATACTGTAGATCACCAAGTCCCTTGATTCTGTTCCTTCTGGCAGGCTATGAATTCTCAAATTAACCCTACGTGACCAGTTTTCAAAATCTTCTAATTTTTGTTGTAGTAAAACTTTGTGGTCATGGAGCAGCAAAAGCACTCTATTATGTAGGTCCACTGTTTTGGAGGTTTCAGTGACATTTTGTTCAAGATCAGCTATTTTTTGATGATGCTCCTTCTATTCTGAGCGGACCTCCATTATTTCTGACTGAATCTTGCTTAGCGGAGCAACTCCTTGAATAATTTTTTCAATGTGATTGTGAATGTTCCTTCTTCTTCTAAACTGTTATCTGCAGCTGATTCAGAACTCAAGGAGGCCTGGCACCCTGGTGAGATGCAGCCAGTGTCTGGTGGCTGCTGTTCTGACATTTTTTAATTTCCCGACATAAATTCTTTCAGTCGTTGTCTTGTGGATGCCACCATCTCTATTAATTTCTGTTGTTTTGTGCTAGTAGCCAGGTTCTATTGGAGATGGAAGTGGATTAAGGAGAACAGCTCCTAGAGCTCTTGTGGAGTCAGTCCACCATTAGCACCAGCATCACTGGAAGTCCGGAAATATAGTTTTTATATTGTTTACTTAAATTGATTCTTTTGTCAACTGATTTTTTTAAAGTCAGTAAGTTGTGCTTTCCCAGTATTTCAATTATCGATGTATACCAAAATTTGGTTTTTAATCTGAGATTATACCATCATCTTTTTCTGAGAGACATAATTTTGCCAGTGCAGTATTCTGTAAATTAGTTAAATGTAACCAAAAGTTTATTTTGCATGATTCTATCAATGCAGACATATTTATCAGGTTTGTTTCAGCCCTAAAATAGGCAGCCAGACAAGAAAGTCCCAGGTTTAGTAAACATCTCAGCTTGTACTCATTTGTTTCTTGGTATCACTGGGTTCCCAGATCTCAGCCCCGTAAAGTACCTGAGTTTCTAATTTTGCTTTTATTACCGTAATCATGCTCTTTATTGAATGACCTCTGTATCTGTAATTAAATCTTATGATCCCACCTAGAGATTTATTGAGTTTGTCCATTATTAAATTAGTATGTAATTTCCATAAGCAATTTGTTGATAATTTTATTCTGAGATATACATACGATGAAATTATTTCTATCTTTTGTTCTCCAGTTGCCTTTTGGTTTTCTGCTACCAAAGACAAGTATTTTTTGTTTTCTTGAAGTTAATCTTTAATTTTAATTCTTGTGATTTTTATATAGGAAGTCTATTTTTTTTTTGAAGGCTTGATTTAGATAGTGCAAAAAAACTATGTTGTCAGCATACGCTAATGCTGGACATTCTGTGTTTTGAATTTTTAGTGAATCCACTGGAAGTAACATTAAGTCTTTCAGTAAGTTATCAAGATGTAGAGAAAATAAGAGTGGGGATAGAATGCAGCCTTGGGTACTCCCTTGTTAGTCTTAAAAAAGGTACAACAATTCTCATTGAGTGCCAAGTCTAATTGAGGACCACATACTGTATTACTGTACAATCCCACAATTATAGCAATGAGGTTTCTACCTATTCCTCTTGATAGGAGATGAGACCATAAAATATTTCTCAACAGGGAATTGAAAGCAGAACTATAGTCAATGAAAATCATATAGACTTTTTTTTTCAAAAGACATATTTTTCAAGTAGGTGTATATATCTTAGGATGAATACGTTGTCTAACGTTGAATATTGAGCTCTGAATCCAGCTTGGAGTATTGATAGACCACTTGTATTTTCAATCTGTTCTTTAAGTCTTTCTAATATAATTTTTGAAAATATTTTAGCATTGATATCTATCAGGCTTATTGGTCTGTACATCGCTGGATCTGTTACTTTTCATTTTTTGTGAATTGGGACTATGTTTGAGCACAGCCAAGAATGTGGAGAGTAATTAGAAGTGATACATTTATTGTAATATACTGTCAATATTTTGCACCATAATCCAGTTTTACATAAATACTTCTGCTGGTATCTGGTCTGGCCCAGGAGCCTTATTAGTTTTGAGTGTATTGATAGCAAAGTCAACTTTCTCAAATCCTAGTGATTTGAATGAATCCCAATCTACATCAAGAACTGGGGTGGAATCTGTAATGTTGGGATCATAAAAGATCTACGTAAAATAGTCTACCCATGTATGTTCTGTAATATATGAACCTATTATATTTTTGCATGAACTTTTTCCTTTCTCAACTAGGTTCCAGAAAGCTTTGCTATTTTTAGTTATAACTGCATTTAACATACATGGTCATTGTTTATTAAAAAGTGTTTTTTTTTGTTTAATCTTATCTTTATACTGTTGTCTATTTTGCTTCAAAGCATTTAAATTATCGACATTGTTTTCCTTTCCAACCAATCTTAGTATTTTGTTAATTTTAGCTTTACACATTTTACAATCCTTATCAAATTAACCAGTTTCTTGTATCCCATCCATGACTTTAAAGGGGTACTCTAATTCCCTCCTAATAGCATCAAAGAGATTATTCATTTCAAAATTGAGCTGATCAAGCTCAAGCAAAAGAACTGAAGATAGTTTGTAGGACATGAAGGAGTTCATCAGCGGGTGGCTAATTCGTTCACCAGAATTTTGGGTCAATTTGGTTTTTTTTGTTTGCCCGTATTTCAGAGAAAGGAACCTCTGTGCTTATATTAAGACAAGATTTGGTTCTGGGATTGTGTCATCTCTAGAACCATAAGTAAATGGTCACTTTCAGATCTAATAGTGATACACAACTTTTACCAAACCTTCAACTCTCCTGTCCAAAATACAGCATCGATTGTTGATGCACCTCTATTAGAAATATAAATAAAATTACCATCATAGTCACCCTCCATCCTGTCATTTAAGGGATAAAAGTTGATACCTACCAGGGTCTCTATAAGCTTTTTCCCCAGCAGCATTGACTTTTCTATCCTTAGCTTTCCTGGCTGGGAAATCTTTGTTATGTAGTTTTGCTTCAAGGAAGGAATTATTATGTAGACCCTCAAACCCACCTATATGAGCATTAAAATCTCATTGCATCAATATATCAGTTCCAGGACAGTTACTCAATATCTCATACAGATAGCTTCTTAAATTGTCCCATATTAATGGTCATACTACTTGCAATTACAAGGAGGTACATAACAGTTAATTATTATAAATCTCTGAGTTGCCATATTCACTAACACAGTCAGAAAGTTTGGGTTCTTAAATAAGAATTTCACTTCCTTACAACTACCAGTTCTAATGAATATTGCTAAACCACCAGAATAGCTAGCAGTAGTCTGGATTTTTTCCCTATTACTTGGAAGCATTCAAATCCATTGAACATCAGGCCTTCCTCCTTATTATGCCGTGTCTCCTGTATACATAAAACATCAAAACCTTGTCAAAATGTGTTAAGTTCTTCATCAGACCCAGTTTTACTCCAGCCTGCAATGTTCCATGATAAAATGAGAGGACCTTTTTGAGTTTCAGTTTAAGTCCTGGTTAAGGAGTTATCTATATTTAATTGTCAGTTATTGTATCCTGCAATTGCTAAAAATCTATTTTCAAGTGGAGCTAGTTCACGTAATACACTTTCCCTTTGTGTTTTTGTCATGTCTTTCAAGATTTTTGAGTCAATTAAATTGAGACACAAGCCATCCAAGACTTAACTCTTTGACAGAAGAGAGTTAGCCATTTCTTTGGTTTTAACTTGAATGTCTACTTGGCTTGAGTACTCAGATCTTTTTGCTACCACACCTTGAGCACTCTTAATAGGCATTTGAAGAACATTAGCCAACAGATTATATATTGCAATATTTAAATTATTATCGTCCTCATTAACCAAGGGATTCAAACTGAACATAGATACAAAGAAAGATTCCTCGCTTAATCCTTTCTGTGGTCCATTCAGATTAACTCATTTCTATTTGGAAAGGTTATCATGAGGTCATTGTTCTGTAAGCCAGACATAATTTGCCATCCTAGCTGAGTAAAAGTAAATAGCAATCATAAAAGCAGCTTCTACAGGGATATGCTTACTTTAAACAATCTCAATAAGGAGATCAAAATCCAGCAGTTGTTTCAATTTCTGTCTTAAGGAAACCCCTGTTTCTTTATTATTACTTTCTAACCAATCGGGGGAAGGGGCAAATATTCTTACTAAAGGCCATTTTAAGCAATTCTTGAAGTAAGTACTCTCCACTGATATTTGTCGGTCAGTATCTTGGGGTTCTTGGTTGTTATGTTTAAATCTCTCAGAATGGGCAGGCTTTTTATTTATATCCAAAAAATCATACACTTTCTCCTCATTAAGGGGGATACTCTGTCCCTTATCTCAATAAGCCCTTTCTTGCTCACTTAAACTGTTATTATTGAGGGCACACTCTACAAGTACAGGGCAAGTAATCTCACCTTGCTTTGTGTGCTCTAGTTGCTGGGTAACTAAATTGATAATTTTAGAAGAATTGTTGCCATCACTTTTCCTTTGTAGATCTTCATGTAAGTTATTAGTCATTGTTTCCTTCTTGTTTGAATTATTTTTTTCTATTAAACTGCTTTTTTGTTGCCTGAATTTGGGATGTCTTATGTTCATTTATCCCTGATTGCTTTCATTTTTTCTTGGCTTTTTTATGCTTTTTTTGCCTTGTTTCTTACCCTTAATAACTTCAGGAGAGTTCTCAGGAATGCAAACTATACTGAAATCAGATCTTTCATTTAAAATAGAGGGGCCATCTTCTATCACAATTGAGACACTTTTCTCTTCTAAGGGGGAATTCTGACAAGATAGCATCTAATTTAGGCCTATTAAATGCCACTTCTGCCCTTAAAGCATCCAGTAAATATTTATTTATGATTAGTTGTTCCTTTGTCAGTAAGCTTCGTTGATGTTGATTTCTCATAGTAAAGATTAAATCTTCACTTAAACAAGTAGGCCACCCAGTATTATACCACCCATCTTCTGGTGTTCTACTTTGATGCAGCTGTGTTGACAATTCTGCATTACAGTTACTATTCCTGTAGTTTTGTAATTGATTCATTTTACTTTCACACTGTTTTAGCCCATTTATTGTTGTCTGCAGGTCTTGTATAACATCAACTAGGGCATGATTGGGACCTTGTGCATTGTTGTCTACCTCTGGGGAGGGGAGCATCCATATTTGCTATGATTTTTCCAAATATTCAGTATTAAAAGACAAAGATTCCTCACAATTTGACAAGAATTAGGTCCAGAGCAGTATGAACTGTTTGAGGCAGATCATTTACCTTAAAATTACCATGACCACAAAACTCAGCATCTGGAACCAATTCTAATCTTCCTGTGCTTAATGGAATGGGTGTGGAGATTTTACTTAAGCTACCTTAATTTTTATTAATATTCAAGTGAACAGTAATTTTAGTTTGTTTCACACAGTTTTTGCCTTTTTCGGGGGCAGTTCATTGTGGAGTGGAGATAGTTCAGGATGCAGGATTCTTTGTAACCTAGTATTCACCATGTTCCTGCTTATAGTCCTATCTATTATAACTAATTTAACTTAACAATGAGCTTTCAGTGAACTTGTGGGATTTTAATTCATTTCAATTAGATACACTTGAATCAGGAGTCTGTGAAGTCAGGGTATAAAGTAAAACTATAGCAAGTATCAAGCATCAGATAAATTATTGAAAGTATATTTTGTATCCAATGTTTAAGGAAAAAATCTGATGGAATCTGTAAGTGTCTGATGCCTCTGAATCAAGTGACTCTGAGTAAGAGGTGCCCTTACAGTGTCTTCTATACCACAGGATTGAGAGTATAAAAAATCTCATAGAAGTGCAATAATCCAAGTTTGATCCAAGTTTGTGGTTAATTTGGTTAACTTAGTCTCACTTCATCAGGTCACCACGATTTACTTCAAGTAGATAGCGTAGAAAGTAAATAGCAATAGTAATCCATAGCCTCAGTGATATCTACTCATTCAGGAGTATAGCCCGAGGGATCCCTCTCCAGGCCCAGTGGCTAAAACCAGTATGGAGATAGTCTAAAACAAAACATAAAAGCTTTGATTGATTAAATTATCTTAAGAGTAGATATTTCAGATTCTGCTAGATTAAAATAAAAAAGCCTAGTTCTGGTAATATATATGTTCTTAACTAAAGCTCCATCTCGATTCCAGTCAGATTTAACAGTGCATTCAGAGCAGTTCAGGTTAGTTTGAATGCATACTTACTCTTTCTTATTTTTTTACACTTTTTTCCCCCCTCTGGTCATGGTCAGCAGGGGCCTCTCTCTCGGGCAACCTGTCAGTTTCTGCCCAGCCTGAAGTCCTCCTTGCCTGTACCTTCTCTCTCTCTCCTCCTCGACACCACACTCAGCACGCCCAGATTAACCCCTCCAGCATGGGGCCACCCCGCTCTTGGGTGATCTTCTTAGTCAGTCTCCAATGTGGGCAAGAACCCAGGTGGAGGAACCTGGGAGGTCAGGCAGGCTGGACCTGGCTGCAGGCATAGGGCAGGTGCCATCGCCTACCCCTACCAACTGGGCTTTTTCTTGTTCTGGTGCTTGCATCCCCCACCCCATGTGGGCACTCCCCCGATGCAATGGCACATGACAACCCTGTCTTGCTTCAGGCCATATTACTTGCGTGCTGCCCAGCATGCTGCAGTACTCCTGGTCTTCACCAGGAGCCACTGGCATGCCAAAACTCCCCCAATCTTCCCTCCCAGGGAGGAGAGCAGCCCAGTGGGCACTCAGTCCTCACCTGCCCCCTGCCGACCCACAGCACCTGAGCTTGCTCCCAAACTCGGGTCACTGGGGTAGCGCAAGGTGTGGCGTCCTGCACCTCAACCCTCAGCCCCACAGGGCTGGCTTACTTACTCCTTCTTGTCTGCATTCTATCTTATCTAGTAGAGTTCTTAGTTCAGAAGAGTCTATTGGAGGCACATTAATGTCCCCACATTCTAAGTAAGCAGTGAGCGTATTCTCCATGTAATCGGCTCAAACTTTTCCAACGGAGCTCAGAGCTTGATCCATGAGCAATGTGTCAGGTTCAGAAAATGGCAAATCTGACCCTCAGAATGCTGTGAGTGCTTTTTGTGGGCACTGGTCACATGGGAGCCAGAACCAATCAGGTAAGAAGTAGAAAATAGTCTTCCAAAATCATATATATATATATATAATTATGAAGTTAGACTGTTAATAACAATAAAACAAAAAGACTTGACCCTTATCTACTGTCATAGTCCCAGAACAGACACCTGGAATCACAATGCAGTCTAGCATTAATGTCTCCATAACCCCATAAATCCACTGCAAAGCCCAGTAAGTACAAGCTGCTGGGGGAAGAGCAAAAATTCCTTTTTGCTTATTTTGATTCTTTAGTCAGTCTTCTTAAGGCCTAACTCCTGAGTCTCAGTGCATATTGCCCCCTTTTACCATCTAACCAGTTCTCTGGTTGAAATCCAAGCTCTGCCTCACTACCATCATCTTGGCCTTCTTCTATAGGAGCAAACAAAGAGAAAAGGGGCCGAGACCGAGAGGGATGAATGTGCAATAAGATCTACTGGTATAGGTTACAGTCTTCTTGACATACAGTAGATGGCATACCTTTTCTTGGTATAAAACAAGCCATGTAATCCTACTTCCAGCACTTACTCCACAAGTGCTGGAGCACGTAGCACTATTGTCCTCTTATCCATGTTGTGGAACTTCCTCAAATGTATGCAGATGACACCGTGATTTTCGCGTCCGGCCCCACCCTGGCCCAAATTGATCCTGTCCTCCAAACTGACTTCAAGAATAAGTTACAGTGGTTTGATGCTAAATCTCTCAAATGCAATACCAAAAAAACAGTTGCAATGATTTTTGGCACCACCCAGAAGTTGGCCAAACTGTAACCCCCTTCTTCGCTTTAGATGGCTCTATAATCCCAACAGCTGACAACTGCAAGTACCTGGGAGTATGGCTTGACTCTAAACTGGATTTCTCCCTACATCTTGATACCATCCGTAACAAGTGCCACCCTAAACTAGATATGTTATATAGACACAAGAACTGACTCACCTTTCTCATCAGGAAGGAAATAATCACCAAGCTCATTCTCCCTACCTTTGACTATGCTGATGTGGTTTATAGTTCTGCTCCACGATCCTCCCTCACTAAGCTCAACCCACTGTTCCATGCCTTCTGCCACTTTGCCACTAATCTCTCCTACTGCACAAATCACTGCCTCTTATACCATGCAGTCTCCCTTTCCCCTCTCGCTAATCAGTGGCTGGCACACTGTGCATCCTTCGTCAACAAGTTTTGGTTCAACACTCTGCCCTCCTACCTCTCCTCCCTTATAGCCCCAGCCTCCAGCACAGGCTACGCCCTGCATTCCCAAGGCCAGCGCTCCTTCTATTTAACCACTCCACATACACTTGCTGGGAAACAAGCCTTTGCCCATCTGCTCTATGGAACTCATTAACTCTCACTGTATGAAGTTTGCCTACTGCTGTGTCCATTAAAAAATACTTCAGGTGTCTCCCTCTCCCTCCCCCTCCCATCTCTGCCACCTCCCCGCTTAATCACTTGCCCCCACCCGCACCTCTATCCTAGCTCTCTTCTCCCCTTTTGCTTGACCTTGTGCCAACACTTCTCTTATTTTACTTTTGTCCTAGTGTTCAGGATTTATAGCTGTGTATTCAGAAACAAGTTGTCTCTCAACGCACTTCTTACAATGTTGTATGACTTATGTACCATTTCCAAACCCTTTGTACTACTAGATATACCCACGTTTTATTGTTCCCCTGTATTATTTCTTCTGTGCTGTTTTTGTCTTCTATGATTGTACCTACTCTAATGTTTAGCTTCTGTTTTTATTTGCATCAATGG
Organism: Neoceratodus forsteri; assembly: GCA_016271365.2. Classification (NCBI taxonomy): domain Eukaryota; kingdom Metazoa; phylum Chordata; order Ceratodontiformes; family Ceratodontidae; genus Neoceratodus; species Neoceratodus forsteri. The sequence continues at coordinate 1,705,825,312 of CM057455.1, forward strand.
TAAACTGTAGCTACTCCCCTTTCCTCAGGTTGCACCTGGAAATGAGTCTTGGGTCAGTGTGCCTTTCCTGGTTATCAACTTTTAAATAAATAAATAAAACTAAATATAATTTTCATTAATCACTTAAAGAAATATACATTTACTTGCATAGACTACATTATGTCTACCTCAACTAAAATGATGTGACAGAGTCTCCTCCTGTCTTTGCGGTCATGGTCACAGTCACAGTCATGTTAAAAATGCATTCATAGAAATACGCAATTACTTGCATCAACTACAACACATCTACAGTATTTCATCCAAAATCAGGTAAAAGAGAGTACTCCTCCTCCCCCCTCCATCCTCAATCATGTTTTCCTGTTAGGACTGTTTCTCAAATAACACTGTATGAATCACCCATTGTTGCAGTGCATAAATCATCCCCAGAACCACCCATTGCTATCCTTCCACTGTCCCACTACCACCACTGTGTAAAATCAAGGTTTACAAAATCAAGAGTTCACTATCTGTCAGTGTCAGGCCACCCCACGTTGGTTACCACACTGACCGCAACATTTCAATGGCGCAATCCCCTACAGTGACTAAAGAGCCACGTCACTGTAGGGACCACTCTGGAACCCAGCACTGTCTGTCAGGGGTCCTGCAACCCCCCCATATCAGCTCTGACTCAGAGCTGAGAATCTTAAGTGGGGGTATGCGGTGGGCACACTTGGTTTACTTAGAAACCGGCAGACGACTGCAAACTGTGGTTGATGACCAGTCATGGATCCATCCCACATCTATGGGTGATGAGACAGATACTGTTAAATGTACAGTAGGTGTTGGAGGCAGGTGGTGATACAGTAAGCTGTGCCTTAATGGAACACAGGCTCCATACTCACGTCCATACTCGCATCATTCACGTTGTCATGGTCATGGTCATGTTAAATTAAATTCAATTTTCATGAATCCTTTAATGAAATATACATTCACTTGCATAAACTTCAACACAGCCACCTCATCTAAAATTACGAGTGTCCTCCTGTCTTTATGCTCATGGCCACATTAAAATAAATATAATTTTCAGTAATCATTTAAAGAAGTACATTTATTTGAGTCAACTCCAACTTGTCCCTCTCATCCAAAATGAGGTGGCAGATCTCTGCTTTCTTAGATGGCTGTGGGCATGGTCACATTGAACTAAGTTTAATTTTCATGAATCATTTAAAGAAATGTGCATTTACTGGTGTTGACTCCAACACATAAACCTCATCAAAAATGATGTGACAGAATCTCCTTCTGTGTTTACGGTCACAGTCACATTCAAATAAATTAAATTTTCATTTATCATTTATCATTTAAAGAAATATACATTTACTTGCATCAACTATAACATGTCTATCTCATCCAAAATGAGGTGGAAGAGCTTCCTCCTTCTCTCATAGTCACAGTCAAGTTCACATTAAAATAAATTTAATGTTCACAAATTATTTAAAGAATTATACATTTACTTGCATCGATTACAGCATATCTATTTCATTCAGCATGCGGTGACAGATCATCTTTCTCCTCCTCCTCCCTCCATCCTCAATCATATTTTCCAGTTAGGACTGTTGATCTAATCACTCTGTGTGAGTCGTCCACTCGCACAGTAAATAAATCATCATCAAAAACACCCACAGCCTCCCCTCCGCTGTCCCAGTACCATTGTCATGTAAAATAAAGGGCTACAATATCCATAGTTCAGTATCTGTCAGCCTCAGGCCATCCCACGTCCGTGGGTGCTGAGGCAGCTGCTGTCAAATGTACAGCAGGTACTGGAGGCAGGAGGGGATACGGGAAGCTGTGCTTTCATGGATCACATGCTCCATGCTCATGTCATCCACATGGTCACAGTCATGATAAACTAAATTTAATGTTCATGAATCATTTAAAGAAATATACATTTATTTGCATTGACTCCAACTCATCTATCTTATTTAAAAAACTATTTTTATTGATGATTCGGATTACAGCCTTTGAACAAGCGGCTCATTTACAGAGTTTCCACATCAGTTCAAGTGTTACAGAGACACACGTACAAATAGAATAATAGATAGCTTAGTGTGGATTAAACAGTAATCCCATCGAGAGGTTCTGGAGACATAGGGAACCTCGAGAGCTCAGAGAGGTTCCCATGTCCCCAGAACCTCGAGATGGGGATTACTGCCTTGTGATCCACACCAAGATATTTGTTATTTTTTTTAATATATGGATCTGAGGTGGATTGTCTCACCTCCATTTCGTGGATCCAGTCAGGGGTCCGTGTGCTGACAGGGTTGCTAGGAGCATCAGAATGTGGCAGCGTGGCCCCGTCCCCCTTTTCTTCGCTGTCTGCAGTGATCTCCGTGATCCATTGCCACTGTAGAGGATGCATGGGAGACTGAGGGATACATACTGGAAAGTGGGACAGAGTAGAAGGTACATAAAAAATACAACTTCTATGATGACCGTTTCTCTCGCTAAGCGAGAGCGGCAGCCGCCATGTTTTGCGAGTCGTTCTGCCCACCCACACACGTAAAGTGTCCAATTGGAAGGCACGCTTGCAAGACGTTAGAAGACAGACTTGCAGCTGCGCAGTTCAGCTTTGGTGATAATACTATCGTTTAGGTCCCAAACGATAGTATTACGGCACCTAAACGATACTATTTTCACTCTGGAAAGGTGGTATTATCACTCCAGGAGTGATAGTATTATCGGGATTTTTTTGAATGCTTTTCAATAGTATTATTTTAAGAATCCATATATTAAATTACAGTAATTACATCACAAGATTCCATATCGTTTCACAGAGTTACAGAGGTACACATTATTTACATTACATTTACAATATTTACATTTGCATTAGATGCAACATTCAGCAATGTTTAATGAGAACAATCCAGTGGTTTAGGACAGAATCATAGGCCAGCAGCGAATGGGTTTTGCCCATATAGGCATAGTCAGAGAGCCCAATGTAAATACATGGAGGGGAAAGATAGCCACCCTACAGGCTTTGTCAAGGGGGCACAGTATTACCAAATGTCATACAGGGTAACTATACTTATGTGCACAGCTGACATGTCAACTATCAGACTGTTGTCTGAGCATGGGGGCTGTGATGTGTGCAAGATTCTTGACTCAACTGTAGAAATTACAGCTGTTTATAGTGGCCAGGTGGAGTCATAGGTCCTTCTTGATACTGGCTACGGTGTTGGGGAGTTCATTAAGCCATTTATTCACTCTATAAGCAATGGACCTTTGTGCAAGCGAAACGCATCTGAATGGGACAGAGAGGACATTCCTGTCTTTTGATCTTGTGCATTAAGAGGGGTTGGTTGAGGTGAAAAGTGTTAGTAGCCCAGCTGTTGTTTGGCCTAGTAGGGTCTTTTTTCCCAGTACCCATGTTTGGTATTTAACCCTGCTCTGTAAGGGTAGCCATTCTATATGAGAATAGAGGTTATAGGCATGAGTTGTCCTGCCCACCCCAAGAGTCAGTCTGCAGGCCTTGTTTAGTATAGTTTGTATCCTTTTAAGTTCTGTGTCGGTGGCGGCACTGTAAATAATAGGTCAATTACTGACAGGATTGAGCTGCTTATGGCCAACTTCAGTGTGGTGGTAGTCAAGGCATTCCCATGATGGTATAGAATGCTGAGTTTAGTGTTGGCTGTTCTAACCACATAGTCAATATGATGTGTGAAGGAGAGGATGTCATTGAAAATGGTGTACCGACGCAAGGGCAAAATCCCATTGGCGAACTCCCCCACAGCGACAGTTTTGACAAGATCTGAAACTGTCGCTGTGAGGACCCTGAATTTCCACCCTTATGCTGACTGTTGCCCCCACTTTGAGTTAACTCTGATGGGAGTTAGCAATCCTAAAGAGAAGGCTGGGGCACAGACCCCTACATGGGATGTTCGGGAATATAGCCCCTGATAGAACATTTGTTGAGTCAACAGGTGGAATTTCACCTGTTGACATTGGGGAAGTCTCTATGCCACATGTCAACAACACTGTTGTCATGGTGGCATAGGTAAACCATCAAAAATGATGTGGCAACATCTCCTCCTGTCTGTATGATTATGGTCACCTTAAACTAAATCTAATGTTCATTAATCATTTAAAGAAATACACATTTACTTGCATAGACTACAACAAGTTTACCTCATCCAAAATGATGTGACAAAGTCTCCTCCTGCCTTTACAGTCACAGTCACGGTGACGGTCATGGTCATGTTAAATTTGGTATCCAGTAATTATTTAAAGAAATATACATTTACTTGCATCGACTCCAACATGACTATTTGATCCAAAATGAGGAGGTAGAGTCTCCTCCTTCCTTCACTGTCATGGTCCATTAAGCTAAATTTAATTTTCATAAATTATTTAAAGGAATATACATTTATTTCTGTTAACTCCAGTACATCTACTTCATCTAAAATGATGTGACAGAGTCTTCTTCTGCCTTTACAGTCAGGGCCACAGTAAAATACATGTAATTTGCAGTAAGCATTTAAAGAAATATAACACTCACAAAGAAAAGTGCGGACTAGGATGATGGTGCTCTTGTTAAAAGATCAAGTAGTCCAACAGAGAACAGGCACAACATCAGCGTATTTCTTTCAAGGACTCCAGGCATAGATTCAGTTAAAACATTTTTATTGTGATAAAAATAAAAAACACAGTAAACAGTCATGCATGCTTTATGTGTTTCGAATAGAATAATACTTTATCAAAAGCTACAGCACATCTCTAACTGCCACAATAAATACCTACAGATAAATGACTAATTAGTGTCCTCATATGCAAAAATACAAATTCATTGGTCCATGTAACTAAAAACCAGTTAATATACTAAACACATTAAAGAGGCACTTAAGAAAAAAACATGCTCCCCGAAGTTGATAAAGTACAAAACAGTTACTTAGCTTATTTAGACTTCAGAAAGCACTTTATTTATTTTATTTTTAGTTTAGTCTTTGGTAACCAGGTAAGGCCCACTAGGCACAAGTGCCTGTTTTCAGGTGCAACCTGGGAGCACTGGGCAGCTAAGTGACTTGCTCAGAGTCACACAGTATGCAAGTGGAGGCTGTGAGAATCAAACCAAGGTCTAACCTGCTGGATGTACCAAGCTCATTCACAGCGTGTTACTCTAACCTCTAGGCTATAATTTATATACAACAGAAGGGGATGGAGAAATTGGAGCGGAGGGGATTTGAAAACAGGTAAAAATGTATGTAAACATTTTAACATGCAAAATTATGACCTCAGTAAAGCATGTTGAGAAAGTGCAAAACAACTTAGCTCATTTATTTGGATTGATTTGATGCACTATCTATCCCCTAAATACAGTTTAAGGTCAAACCCAGTATTGAGGCCAGGTTTCTTGGTGGCTCTTAACATGAAGATCCAAAATGTTTCTCTCTTGAGGAGAAGATTGTTAAAGTTGCCACTTCGTGGGTTGCAGCTAACGTTTTCTATGATCGTGAATTTTAAATGATGTTCTGTGCCAGGGGGAGACTTGGCTATGTGGTCTGCTGTGGCATAGAGGGGATCCTTTTTTTCAATCACTCTATGATGCTCACTCAGCCTCTGTTTAAAGGGGTGAGTGTTTTTTCCAACATGGAATGCTTGGCAAGTGCACTCAGCAAGGGCGTTTCTGTATAACATACAAGGTTTAGTGACTGCTATGTTTCTGAGTGCTGGCTCACTTGTCAAAATTCCCCAATGTTTGTTGATGATATTGCTAATTTGTCATGCTACGCAAGTGAGTGGCGAGTGAGCCAGCACTAAGAAATATAGCAGCCACTAAACCTTGTATGTCATACAGAAAAGCCCATACATTGCAGGACAAAGTAGTCTACAGTCATTTTGTCGACAGAAAAACTGCAACTTCATCAGAAAAAAGAAAAGGTTACATTCAATGTAAGAACGGTCTGTACTGAAATAGCATTAAAACCTGTGACTCGTTCTGTAGCATCAATGTAACAAAAAAGTTTGAGATGTGACAGCTGTGTACCTGTAATACTACAGGTGTAGTGTATGAGTGCACTTGCCAAGCATTCTATGTTGGCAAAACCACCCGCCCCTTTAAACACAGGCTGTATCTTTTGAAAAAGGATTATTTTATCTGAAACGCGTAAAGCATGCATGATTGTTAGGGCTGTAATATTTTCATGGGCATCACGAAATTCACGATTTGCATGAAATTACACCCCTGACATGAAATTTGGACATTTACTTGTTTTATTATTTTATCCCCAATTGCTTACAAGAACAGCTCACTTCCTCTGCTGAAATAGCTGCAACCTAATGCCAGTTATGTCATTGACCTGCATGAACAGGCACCCCGATATCCACACCTCTGGTGAGTAAATCTCTGACCCGCTGGAACCGACTGCTGAAAGGCTGCTTATTGAAGGCGCTAACTACTTCTATCTGTCACCTCCGCTTAGGTACAGTGATTCAAGAGTGAGGATTTTGGGGAGACTATTAGAATAAAAAATAAATTATGTTCAGAATGTCTTGCAAGTCTCCTGGAGCAGCAGTCACTCTGCCTTAATATATTCTGAGTACAGGCTGCAGCATGAGCTCTGGTAGACAGCTCCATAGTCTCCCGTGAAAATCCCGAATAGCCAGTGAATGAAAATGAAACCGGTAAAGGAGACCTCACTGCTAGTTTGGGCATTGTGCTGATGAACTGTATGCTGTAGGTTTTTGACAGGTTTACCCATTTACCCATTTCTGCCCAGCCAGCAAAAAAAATTATTTCAACAAACGTCAACATTACCGGTTGGACAATCTCCCTTTGATTGTAACCAGAAAGAGACAAAAGGCTAAATAAACAGAAACATTGACTGGGAAAGAGAGGCATTATTTTTTGCATGGTGGAGGAGAGGGAGGAGAGAGGTGTCAAATGCAGTAAAATATTACTCCGAGACTATCCGAAACTATCAGATGATAAAGTGGATTATAGTACCATGGAATTACTGTTTTTATCCCATACATGTCCTGTGAAATGTTCCAGTTTTTGCTATGAAAAAAATTACAGCTCAAACAATTGTTTGCTGTGGTTTTATTATTTTTTCACAATAAAAACATTTTAACTGAATCTATGCCTGAAGTCCTTGGAAGAAATACACTGATGCTGTGCCTGTTCTCTGTTGGACTATTTAAAGAAATATACATTCACATGCATTAACTACAACACATCTACTTCCTGCAAAATGAGGTCACAGAGCTTCCTCCTCCTTATTCCATCCTCAGTAACATTTTCTGAATCATGCTTCTCTGTGGCATGGGCGAGATGCCAGCTCATATGATTGACACAAACTTCTCAGAAAAATTCATGTGCTCCAATTTTGTCTCTGTTTAGCATTTCTCACCATCGTCCCTAAAGTGCAGCACAACTGTGTTGTGAATACTAAAGCACAGTGCGGCATCATGTAGAAGCATACAGCAGCCTGATATATTTTTTCCGGGACCTTAGAAAAATGTATGTGTTCTGATTTCATCTCTCTTTAGCATTTTGCACCATTTTCCCTTAAACAGCAACTCTCTACTATAACAAAAAGCTGAATAACTCTGGATTTACATCAGTTATGTTTTAACTTTACTGTTTTCTAGCAATTTGCTATTTCTTTTTACTTTCCCCACTGTAGGTCTACTAAATATTGTAGATAATGCTGCAGTTATTGCACTGAGTTTTTCAAAATGCATCTGACTCTCCCCTACTAACCACACAATTACTGTTAGCAACATCATAGTCTGTTGTCATGGTGAGCACTTTGATGCCATAAACAAAGGAACTGTAAGGTTAACAGGGTAGAGGCAAATGTTTTCAAATGTTTTCTATACAGACTTTTTAGACAGACTACCAAAGTGTGCTGTAAATCTTGGAAAGGAACATTTAAAAATGAAAAATGATTCTCTAGTAAATTGTAACAGCTGAAGCATCGTATTTATGAAAACACATGCTGAAGTGCAGAGTTACTGTTAAAGTGCAGTATAAGAACTGTGTCATGGGTACTGAAACACAGGGTGGCACCATGTAGCAGCATGCAGCAAACTGGGATATATTTCAGGGACCTCAGAAAAATTCATGTCCTCCGATTTCATCTCTATTCAGCATTTCACACCATTTCCCCTAAAGTACAATACAAGAACTGTGTCATGGGTAGTAAAACACAGTTGTCAGCAACCTCCCCTACAGCGACACATGGTCGCCAACTTCCCTGATCCCGCCAACTCTGGTCCCCAACCAGAAAATGCACCCCCCATGTGGGGGACTCTGCCCCCCCGACTTGATTCCAACTCTGGGGGGGGCAGATGTCAGGGCAGAGTGACCAAACTCTGGAGCTGATGACTCTGGCATCGCTCCAGCAACCAGGTCGACACTGCAGGTTGCTGTCACTGTAACAGCATCGCTATAAGAGCATCACTGTTACAACGTTATACCCTAAAACCCAGTGTGGCACCATGTAGCAGCATGCAACAGCCTGATATATTTTTTTGGGGGGGCCTCAGAAAAATTCATGTGCTTCAGTTTCATCTCTATTTAGCATTTCTGCAAGAACTGTGCTGTGGGTACTAAAACCCCGTGTTGCACCATGCAGCAGCATGCAACAGCCTGATATATTTTTTCAGGGACCTCAGAAAATTCATATACTCAAATTTCCTCTCTGTTTAGCATTTTGCACCATTTCCCTTAAAGTACAGTACAAGAACTGTGCCAAGGGTATTAAAACAGAGCGTGAGGTGGGGGGCGCTAATGAGCACTTAACGCGACAGACATGTTTCTGCCTCGCTCCTGATCCCCAGAGCAAAAATAAGCAATTAAAGTAACTTTTTGAGTGCCTTTACAGGAGGTTTTGTACAAAAACGTACCTTGATTCATCATGGATGAGTATTTGTCGTCGGGGCTCGGGAGAAGTCAGCGTGTGACTTGTAAAATGGCAAAAAAGGGGGCGGCCTGTATGCCATCGGAAAGCCAACAGATTATTTCCCTGTCTGCTGCTGAGGTGAGTGCTCTGGGGTGTGAATTAATGGGCCAAGTGTTGGCGACTTTGGAGCCCCGCCTATGCAAGCTGGAAACCCGCATAGATGACAGACTGCAAGAGGTCCTCACTCAACAGGCAGCTCAAGAAGTGAGGATTGCAGAGGTAGAGGAGCGAGTATCACGGGTAGAAGATGAGATGATGGGGGTGAATGAACGAATCCTGGCTCTCCAAAAAGAGCTGGAGGACATGAAAGAGGCGGCGGACTACCAAGAAAACTACCATCACCGCCTCAGTCTCCATCTGAGGGGCCTATCAGAGGTTCTGGAGGGTGGAAATGCCTTGGATTTTGTGCGGAGGCCCTGCTGAAACATTTGGGGATTGAGGTGAAGCACAGCAAGATAAAACTCGAGCGAGCACATAGAGCTGTTATGCCTAGGCCTGCGGCAGGGTAACCACCCCGCCAGATCATCATGTGCTTTCATAACTATCAACATCGAGAGAAAGTGTTATGATGAGCCTTTAGGGAGAAGGAGCAAGTACTTTTCGAAGGGCACCGAATCCTCTTATCCCAAGATTATTCCATGAGGCTACTGAATAGGAGGAAGAAATTTAATGAAACCATGGCCTTGCTCAGAACCCTGATGGTGGAGAATTATTTGATAAACCCAGTGACTCTTAAGTGAAGCACGAAGGTGTTACCTACTCATTCTGGGAGGCGGACAAGGTGGCAAAGTTTGTGGAGGGCCTGCACCAGAAAATTGGCTGAAGCGTGTAATTCAAAGGGAAGAAGATAGGCTGGTGGCCTTGCTTTCACAGGGCTGGGGAAACCACCAGGCTTTTGTGATTCCGGTTAGTTTTTGACTCTTTCTTCTGGACAGTTTCTCCTGGAATTTCTTTGTTTTTTGAAAGGGGAAAAAGCAGATAAAGGACTAGACTTGGACTGGGTACCATGGCATGTTGGAGGGCTTGTGTCAGACCTGGTAGTCCCCATACCCACTATCTGGTCGCAGGAGGTGCAGGGCCAGGCGGGAAGATGAATACTTGTCGACTACAGGATGTACAAGGACCATGGCTATATGAATTGCAATGTAGCAGGGGTAATGGGCAAGGGCTGGTAATGGGGGCTGTGGAAAGAGGTGAGGGGGTTATAAAAGATGGAGAGGATGATGTACAAAACTGGGGGTTGGTACATCTGCAAAGTGAGAGGGGCGGAAAGGTGCTGGTATGACATACAATCCTCCAGTAAAAAAGGGAGAAGCTGATTAATAAGGGAAAACATTTACCTGGACTGATAACCAGAACAGCAGGGAGGGGGACTAAACATAAGGAACATGGGTGGAAACCAAGAAATACGAAGTGCACTCAAAGGGGCGAACTCAGTGGGGCGATGATAATGGAGGATCCAGTGGGAGGGACATGCCTATCTGTTGGGGGATTTTTTACGTCATTTATGCATAATATCGGTGAAGGGAGGATGGTAGCAATGTTTGTATTTCTACATTTTAGAGGGAGCCAGTCGAGTTATAGAGACTGGTGAAAGGGGGAAACTGTGTTGAGTTCGAGTGTTGGGACGTTGGAGGGGTACATATAAATGTTATATACATGTTGTATATACTGTTGTTTTATCGTTAAACTGTTTCTTTTGCATGCATACATATAAGAATAAAATGAGAGGGTGCCAGATATATCCGTTTAGAGAGATCTATTGAATGAAGGGTGGTTGTGCCTCTCCCCATAGGTTGGGATAGGAATTAGAGGCTAGTGGCAGAGACTGCTCAATTTTATACCAATAAGCTAATAAGCAGGACTTAGTGGTATGCTTCCTGAATGTTCGCGGGATAGCAACACCAGTAAAGCGGTCGAAGCTTCTTACAGCAATGAGGCGGCAGGGTGTTCAAGTGGCACTGCTGCAGGAAACGCATCTCACTATGACAGAGCATATGAAGTTGATGAGGGGATGGGTGGGGAAATGCTTTGTGGCTTTGTATAAAGCACACAAAAAAGGGGTAGCTGTACTTTTGCATCAAAGTCTCCTGTTTCAAGTAAAGTGGGTGGTAAGGGATCAAAGCGGTGGAAGGTATGTATTTGTGGAGGGGGAGTTGTGGGGACAGCATATCACTTTTTGGAGCATATATGCTCCTGTGGTGTTTGAGGTGTCATTTTACAGCACCATCCTCTCTTTACTGATATGGGAGCAGTTCCCGGTTCTGATTTTGGGGATTTGAATTGTACCTTGGATCCGCACCTGGACCATTCATAGGGCAGAGGATGCTGCAATGAGGTGATTAGACAGTGGCATCAAGGTATGGGGGAGTTAGAGCTGGTAGATGGGTGGCGGGAGGCAAACCCAGGAGCTAAAGAGTACACTTTTTACTCAAACCCGCATGATACGTGGTCGAGGATAGACTACCTTTTTATCCCTCAGGGGTGGTATCAAAGGCTGCAGATGACATGGCACAGTCCTATACACATATCTGACTATGCTATGGTCACAATATCATTAAGGATGAATAGACCAAGGGAAGGCCCTCCCCCATGGAAGTTCCCGACTTATTTGCTAGGGGATCAGAAATTCAAAGAGTACCTAAAGGATTGTTGGGAAAGCTATATAACAAGTAACGTGGCCTCACCTACCAGTAAAGGGATTATATGGGATGCAGGAAAGGCTTATATGAGGGGGATGATTATAAAATACGTATCCAGGCATAAGAAACAGAGGCAGGCCAGACGAGTGGAATTGGAGGGTAAAGTGAGTGAGTTGGAGAAGAGGGTGGTAGAAGGAGGGCAGGACATGGATTGGCACAGTTTAAAGGTGGCGAGGGAAACTCTGAACACCATGCTTAATGAGAAGGCCAGGAAGCATTGACCTTTGGACATAAAAGGTTCTACGAATGGGGGAATAAATCTGGGCCTCTACTGGTACACTTAATGTGAGGAGGGCAAGGACCAACCTATATAACAGTGATTAAAGATAAATGGGGTGTCCTTCACAAGGTAGAAAAACAAATTAGAGAATGCTTTCATAACTTTTATGAGCGATTATACTGGGCAGAGGGGGGCAGGAGGCAAGAGAAGAAGGTAAGGCCCTTCTTGATAGACTGAAACTCCCTGAATTAAATGATGTGCAGCGGAGAAATATTAATGGCCCAATTAAGAGGGGAGAGGTGCTGAAGGCGATCCAAAGACTGCAGGTGGGGAAAGCGAGTGGACCGGATGGCTTCCCCATAGAATATTACCGATGCTTAGCGGGGAAACTGTCAGGGCCACTGTGTGAGACATTTCAGCAGGAGGAAGGGGAGGCCTGGGGTTACCAGGTAGTTTCTCAGATGCTGTGATATGTTTAATACCAAAAGAAGGGAAGGATGTTTTGGAGTGTGCTTCATTCCACCTGATATCGTTGCTTAACTGTGATGCTAAAATATTTGCAAAGATATTGGCGAGCCGACTGGAGGAGGTGTTATCTGATCTGATCCCTCCAGACCAGACCGGGTTCATTAAGGGGCGGTTATCGTATCACAATGTTAGGAGACTTCTTAATGTGATTTGGGGGGTGGAGAAGAGAAGATAGATACCTGCATTCTTTCTATGGATGTGGAAAAAGCATTTGTTAGACTGGAATGGGAATATTTGTTTGAAGTGATGTCCCGGTTTGGTCTGGATGGGACATTCGGAGATTGGGTGTGTAACCTCTGCAGGTTGCCCAAGGCCAGAGTACTGGAAAATGGTTCTCTGTTGGAGGGCTTTGATCTCGGGAGGGGCAAGTAGCAGGGATGCCCACTTCCACTTTGCTCTTTGCTTTGGCAGTGCAACCTTTGGTGTCAGCCATTCGACAGGAGGTGAGCATGCAGGGAGTGAAGGGGGTGTCAGGGGAGCAACATAAAGTTGCCATGTATATGGACGACATGTTATTGTTTAAATAACAGAACCTAAAAACTCCATGTCTGGGCTCCTACAGATAATCCAACAGTTTGCAGTCTTCTCGGGGTACAAATTGAATTTGGATAAATTGGAGATTATGCAGCTCCCTAAACATGAAAGAGGGGAATAGGGATGGGGTTTCTAGAAGGTAGGCAGCCATTTTAGATATTTGGGGATAAATATTGGATGGTCACTAGAGGCCCTGTATAAACTTAATTATGATCCCATACTTAAAAAGATTGCAGCCGACCTGAAACGGTGGACATCGCTACCAATATCGTGGTTGGGGAGAAGAAATTTGATCAAAATGAATATACTCCCAAGAAAGTTGTATGTGGTACAGATGTTACCTATGGGAATTTCCAGAAGAGATACAAAATGGCTGGAGAAAGTGCTTTCTGGATTCATCTGGCAGGGAAAGCATCCAAGAATTAGTTTGAGGCGTCTTGAAACAGACACAGGAAAAGGGAGAATGAACTTCCCTGACATAGGCATATATTATTTGGCGGCACAACAAAGATATGTGAGTGACTGGATTTATAAACCCCCAGCCTCTAGATGGGTTGATATAGAACAGAAAGGATGTCTTGCACAACTATCTGCATATTTAGAACAGCAAGGCAGGGGAGCACGTAAACGACAAAAGGACAGAAACCCATTGGTAGAGGCGACATTGGATAGCTGGGATAGGATGCTTCGATGTAGAGGGGTGGGAGTGCTAGATACCTGCTTGGTACCGCTGGCTGGGAACCCCTATTTCATGCCAGGATGGGAGGATCCTGGGTTTAAAGTTTGGGAGGGGCAGGGAGTGAGGAGTGTAGGGGAAATGAGGGTATGGGGGAGATTGGGCTCTTTCTTGGAAGTACAGCTGAAGTTCAATTTAGGGGAAGGACAAGTGTTCCGGTATTTTCAGGCTAGAGCATATATATTAAGGCTGGAAAGGGACAGGCCGGGAATGGGGGAACTACAGAAATTGGAAGCCCACATACAGGTGTATAGGTGGGACACCAGAGGGTTTATGGGGAAAGATATAAGGGATACAAGGCAATGCCTAACAGATCTGTCGGGAAATGTTTGGAGACTCTGGGGAAGAGACCTCGGCCTTCAGATAAATGACAGGAATTGGAGCGAGCTCTTGAACATGCACATGGGGCTGCTTATTTGTAATAAATTTAAAGAAGCCGCTTTTAAATGTGTACACCGGTTATATAATCCACCGGTAATTGTCCATAAATATCACCCTGCAGCCTCACCTCATTACGGAAGGTGCCATCAGGCATTGGGCACCTATGTGCACTGTTTTTGGGCCTGCCCCTCCCTGCAGTATTTCTGGACATCAGTGATAGGAGAAATAGGGAGAATGTGGGGAAGAGGGATTGTATTGGACCCATTGGTCTGTCTATTTGGGATGGAAGTGGAAGAAGATGGGGACTGGGGCCCTTTGCCTAGGTGGGTCCATACTCTGCTAATCCTGGCCAGGCATTGCATCCAAAACACCTGGGTTTCCTGTGTTATTCCTACAGTGCAAGTCTGGCGAGCGCTTGCCTTACATACATTAGTACTAGAAAGACTTTCTCTGTTGGTTAAGGCTAAGTTGGAACAATTTATAAGGGAATGGACGCTCTTTCTGGCAGACCTGTCGCAATCTGAGAGTGATTTGTTGAGGGATGGGCTGGATCTAGGTCTCCGGACAGGGGGAATGAGCAATATACTGGCACTGGAATGCAATGTATGTTACTCTTGATATGTTTGTATTGTCCCTTTTAGGGACCGGCTAGGAAATATAAACAACTATATGTATGCAAGGCAACTACAATGAACTTTTTTTATGCAAAAAAAACAGAGTGTAGCACCATGTACTGTAGCAGCATGCAGCAGCCTGATATATTTTTTCAAAGTCCTCAGAAAAATTCAGGAACTCCAATTTTATCTCTATTTAGTATATCACACATTAGTAACAGTACAAAATGCTGGGATCACAGAATTTTTCATCAACGTTGCAGACTCAGTCTCGGATGTCTTCTTCCTTCTTGTCCTCATCCAGCGTCTCCACTGCTGTGTGTGGTCTTATTGAAGCAAACATCTCCTCTGTATCCAGCATGAATAACAATCATCTAGCTGATGCTGCTGTGTGATTCATTGTCACATAGCTGAAAATTATGTGAAATGAGAGAAACAGGGACAAAAAACAGAATCTGACTTATGATTAAGTTTTCAGAATTAAAAAATAAAACAATGCTGCCCCATCGGCGCAGCGGTTGGATTTCCATCTGCGACGCTGGCGACCTGGGTTCGGGAATGGACTCGGGTCGCTGGAGGGCCAGCCGGGGGGAGAAGGATAGAGCGTCCGGGACAGCTGTCCTTCTCTAGGGGGATGCGTCGTCAAGACGCTGACTCTGGGCGGAGGCCGGGACACAGCAGTGACGCCTGGGTACGGTGCTTAAGGGTAGTGACAGACGTCGGCGTATGCCTTGACTTCAGGACGTCACTCCCCACAGAAAAGCAGGAAAAATGCTTCCTGGCTGGCCAGAAGATGGTCTCTCTGTCCTCCGCTGCCGCCGATCCCAGGAGCGACACACCTCAGTAGTACCCCGGGCCAATAGAAATAGTGCGCTGGCCGCCCCCAACGGTGCCTTCCCCCTCAGAGGAGGGAGACCCACCCGGCGAAGGGATATGCTAGGTTACCCAGAGGGACTGCCATATGAGGTTGGTAGCTGGTGTGGGAGTCAGGGCAGGCAGTTGGGAGGGACGCTAGAGACCCAAAGGAGTGGACAGCCAGGAAGAAGGGGAGGTGCAAAAAAAAAAACCAATAAAAAATACTTACCTTCCCTGGTAGGAAACACTGCTACATTAAATAACCACGTCCGAGCCAGATCCATGCAGCAACAGGATTCCATCACCTGAAAAGAGAGAAACTTGTGCGAAATATAGTTACACAGGCTGAAAAGTAAAAAATGAAAAATACTTCATCTTTCCTGGTAGAACACAAAACGATACTCGAAGATCATTTGGATCAGTGGCACAAAGAGGCATTATCATTTCATGCAAAAACACACAGAATTTCTGGTCAGTAATTTCCATGTGAGCCTGTAGCATGGGGACTGAAACACAGTGCAGCAGCTTATAGCACAATCCCGCATCCTTAAGTATTCATTCAGGTAGTTGAGAAAACGTCTGGGGGCACAGAATTGATGTATGTTGTGCTTTTCTCATAATTTCCCCCAGAGTGTGTTACAAGAACTGCGGCGCAGGGAGTGGGGATTTAGACACAGCGCAGTACCATGTTCATAGCAGTAGCATCAGTTCTACATTACCACCATTTCATAATTTCTTGTTCAGGAAAAAATGTAAAGAAGTGAGACACGTATACTGTATAGTGTGCTTGAGCACTTTGTCAATTTGCTGTGACTGACGAATACTGTCTGTAAGGGAGACTTGGAACAGCGTAGCAGTAGTTAACACTGTTTAATAATTTCTTGCTCAGGAACAAATTACAACAAAAAAGTAGTGTGAAAGAAAAGAATGATATGCTGCATAAACAGCACCATTAAAGAAAATATAGATAGAAAATATTTTTTTTTTTGGTATGGGGCTTTTTGTGTTTTTTAAGCAGAGAGAGAGAGAGAGAGAGAGAGAGGCTCAGACAGAAATAAAGATGAGAAAGAATTAAATGAAACAGTAAACGCCAAAGACAGGAATACAGCTTAGTTTTTTGGTATTTTAGATTTTTTAATTTTTTATTTCTTTTTTGGGGGGATGTAACAAACAGGAGGAAGAAAGACTAAGAGGAAACAAATAGGAGTATAAGATACTTAGAAAAAAGAATGAGATGTAAACAGGGAGGAACAAGGAAGCACTGAAAAAGGAAAGATGGAGTCGCAGTTTCAAATCAAGTGACTCTCATGATCTCCCACTGCCAGATGGAGCAGCATCTACATTGCCATGATGGAGTTCCAACATTTTCTGGAGGAAAAGCTGCTGGTTCTCCAGTACTCTGACCATATTTTGTTCAATAGAACAAATACGTGGGCGGAGGTCCCCATCTCCTTCCACAGCTGGGAAACCTCTTCAACGGTGTTTCACGGTGGTGCAGGTGCTGGTGATGCTTGTCTATTTCCATAGTCATTGCCTAGACAAGAATGGTGGTCCTGGACTGTCCACTCCTCTGTGGGTGGGCACCCCCCACTGGATAGACCAGATGGTCCACCACCACCACCACTGCTAGCCACCTTGTGCTATCTTGCCTTCAACTCCATTGCATGTTGCATCTTTCAATGTGTCCACTGGCCAATGGTGCCTAGGTGGGTCCCCTTTTCTGTCCTGACTAACACGTGTGCCACAGATGGTACACTGAGAAAAGCTGTTGTTCTGGGGGTTGGTGTAAAAAACTCCCATATTAGGGAAGATCAGGGCTGCTGGTCTGTGGATGTCTGTGGCACTGAGGAGTCTGATGAGCAGGAGAAGCATGGTGGCTCAAGGGGTACAGCTGGTGGTTGTACCACAGTGGGCATGTGGCATTCAGGCTGCTGTGGAGCTGGTGCCAATGCTTCTGGCAGCTGTTGCTGAGGAGTGGAGGGAAAAAGGGTCTGCTAAAGAGCTGGGGCCAGTGGTTCTGGCTGCTGCTGCAATGTTGCAGGAACTGTGGGCTGCTGCAGAGCTGGGGCAGGGAGTAGGAATTGCTGCTGCTGCTGGAATTAGGAAAGCTGATGTGGTACTGTGCGGGGGGGGGGCTGCTAGCTGAGCAGTAGGTCCTGGATGTTGCAGATCTATGGTGCCACCATGAGTCCACGCATGACCACTAGACTCCATCCTAAACAAGAGAAAGGAAAACAGAGAGAGAGAGAGAGAGAGAGAGAGAGAGAGGGAAAGTCAAATAGAAAGAAATGGAAAAAAAGAGGAATAGAGCTCTCTAAATAATGTTTATAACAAAAAATATAGGCAAAATATAGAAGAAACAAAAACTAAATTACTGCAGAGAACACTTAGGGACAGATTTTCAAAGATCGTCTGCAAGTTTCTGCAAAGACACCTGCGCTGACTGCCCCTGCGTCAGGGAGCCTGTGCGTATTTCAGTATTGGACAGGGTCCCGGAGTCTATGTTCCACAGCTCATGGCAGTGGCAGTGTTCCAGACAGATGGCACATCCATCATGTATGCTGCAAGCTGTGGGGCGGACATGCAGCAGCTGCACCCTTGGAAGGGAGCAAGGTAGTGGTTTGCCGCCCCCAAGCCCCGATCTGCCTGTAAGTGGAAATATGGGAATACATGCAATCCCTGGTGGTCTAGTGCCACCCCTCCCTACAAGCCCCGACATGCCTGGAGTGTAAAGTAATGTACAAAACATAAAGTCATTTGTACAAGGTTCCCCACCCCCAGCCCGATATGCCTGAATATGCCAACATTGCCTTGTTCTGTACCTGGTGGCCTAGCGACCCCCCACCCTGGCAGGTAGTGCCCACTACCACATTCCCTCAACCTGAACCTTGATCTGGTGACCAGTAAAGCCCCCCTCACACCACCACCACAGCTGGATGCTGAATGAACAGTCAGAGCACATACTGTATACAGTACACAGTACAGCATGTGCTCTGACAGTTCATTCGGTGGCCGGACATGGTGGTGTGAGGAGGGCTGTGCCGATCGTTGGATGAGGGTTTGGGATTGGGGGAGTGGGGTAGTGGGAACTACCTGCTGGGGTTGGGGCAACTAGACCACCAGGTATGGACCATGGCAATGTTTTCATATTCGGGCATATTGGCCTGGGGGTGGGGAACCTTGCACACTATTCAGTGACTTTACATTTTTTACAATACATTACATTCCGGGCATGTAAGGGCTGGGGGAAGGAAGGGACAACTAGATCACCAGGGATTTAATTTATTCTCATATTTCCACTTATGGGCAGATCAAAGTCTGGGGGGGAGCAAACACAGTGGTACACAGTTGACAACCCTGCCAGAGGATGTGTAAGTACCATTGGACCAGCATTTGGATGATCTAACAGTACTTAGACCTTCGTCTTCTGGGAGGGTTTTCTGAATGCCACATTGTGGAATATGGCAGCCTGCCTCTACCCCAACCCCCCTAGAGCCATGCCAGAGCCCATTTTGTGGTGCAAGGGCCAGCTCAAACCCTCTTTGCTGCATGCAGCCTGCGTTTGATGCTACCTGTTTTACTGAATAGCTCCCTGCTGCATCTTTTAACACAAGGTGCCAGTTGCATCACACATCTTTGATGCATGCATCTTGCGTCCTTCTCAGGGCTTTGAAAATCCAACCCTTAGAATTCAATAAGAATAAAAAACTGAATATGAAAGAAGTCATTAAACTAATGTAATTTGCTGTTGAATCCAACAATTTTCTTCACATACGGCTGGTCAGGCTTCAGTCTCCTACATCGACTCACACTGCAAAACTGAAAGTGAAGCTGTCTTCCTGTATAGAGAGGTACCATGCGACCTCAGAAACTCTTCCATGTGACCTTGAGACACTTGTTTACCAGTACCCTCATCTAGACCAAAATTCACCTTGGTGTATCCCAAGGCAAGGAGCAAAGCTACAGGTGGAACTTGTCTGGAATATTTGCCAAATGCTGCAAATTTGCTATTAAATAGCAAAAATTAGCAGATTTATCCACAGAGGTAAATTTGGCACATCTACCTTAACTCCACCAGTGGATATAAACTTTGCGACATCTCTAGACACTAGTGTTGTAGCAAATTAGTGCAGTTTGACATATTTAATCATGTTTTATATGAGTACAGTTTTTTTTTATTTTAGCTTGTTATTTTTCATTTTTAATTTTTCAGTCTGGAGAAAGATACTGTAATATTTGGTGGTAGAAGAAAGGGGAATGTTTTTGGACTTCTATAATAGGAATTAATTGACATAATTAATAATATTTCTGCAAATAGGAACTCTTATTTGAAAGTGGAACATTTATACTCAGCCACAGAGATAGACTCCTTTTTTAAGTGATGTTTTTCTGTATTAGCTGGAGAGAACACTCAGCGCTAGATGTTTGAAGGGAGGTGCAAGCATCCAACTAAGTGGCTGCTATATTCAATCGGATAGCAGGCCGGTGCTATCTAACTGAATATTGGCTCATGTCGGCACAGTGCTAAATAAAACTGCACTGCTCCTACTTGGACCTGCGCTGTATCCAGCCCACAGGGAACAGCACTCCTGGAACAGATAGCATGGGACCCCTGTGGGCTATATTCAGCTACAACATGCAAATGAGCCCACTGGGCATTCAAGGTGCTAAGGGGCCCTTTACATGCCCATTATGAGCTCATTTTCATGATGAGTGGCAAGCCATTAGAACTCATCCTGTGTACTCCTGATGTCATCTCTGGAGTCTGGTGGTACCCCCATCCCCTTAACACCCATCCCATGTTAATGATACAGTTCCTTCATGTCTAGTGGCACCCCCTACCTCCCTGATCACATGTCCTGTGTTCATTAGTCATAGCCCTAGTGTCAAGTGGCACCCCCAATCACTATAGCCTGGTGTCTAGGGACACTCCCCGATCACCCTTTCAATGTTCATTAGACATAGCCTTGCTGTCTAGGTGCACCCCCATGGGCACCTGTACCCTGTCAGAGATACAGCTCCCTGGTGGCTAGTGGCACCCCATCCCCCGATCATCCATTCTGTGCATGTCCAACACATCCCTGGCACCTAGTGGCACCACTACCACCCCCTGAACACCCATCCCACGTACAGTAAATATTCCTGGTGTCTAGCGACACCCCCTACCCCCCAAACACCCATTCCTTGTATTTATGACACATCGCTGGTGTCTAGTGGTACTCCCCCGAACAGTTGGCCCATGTACAGTATAACATCCCTGGTGTCCAGTGGTACCCCAGCTCACAGCCCCTCTAATGCCTGTTGACATACAGCCCAGTAAACATTGGCTGTTCAACCCCCCCACCTGCCCCACCTGCACCCTGAACATCACCTATCCAACCTCCCCCTTACCAGGGTGTCAAGGGACATGCCTGGAATCCTGATATGGTGACCTGAACACCCTCCTCTCACTCCTCATATGGCCACAGTATGAGCTGCCAGTGAGCGTTCATACAGTGTAAAATGCTAACTCGGTTAGTCACATGCTAACCTGAATATGAGGCCCAAAGTGTTTACTCTGAGTTTTAAATCTTGATCAAAAGCAGGGTTAAGGCTAAAATTCTAGTGCCGGATTTTCAAACCTCAGTCGCAAGCTGCAACAATGGTAGCTTGCATCGAGTGCCACTGCGTCCAGGACCCTGCACCCGAATATCTATCCACCATTGTCCTGGGGCCTAAGTCCCACAGCCTACGGCATCAGTGGCAGTGTGCTGAACAGACGGCACACCCACAAGGTGTGCCACAACAGCTGCAGGGTGGGGGGGCGGCATCTGTGCCCTTGGACAGGGACACAGTAGTGGTTAGCACCCCACCACCACCACTGAACATACCGTTACCCGAATAATGTGATCAAGTGGTTCACCCCAAAATGCCCTAATGACAGTATGCCTGCAATGTGCTGTATAACAAATAAATGGCATTCCCTAGTGAGCTACACTCCCCCTCATGCTGGCAATGCACAATATATGAGCATAACAGTAATGCCCATGTGATCGAGGGTCCCCACCCCCAGCACCATATGCCCAAATATGGTACTGCAGCCAACAGCCATCTTGGTGGTCTAGCGGCTCCCCACCCTGCCAGGCAGTGCCCACCACCCCGCTCCCTCCATCCCAAACCCTGATCGGATGCCCAGCACAACCCTCCTCACATCACCACGGCTGGATGCCAAATGAATTGTCAGAGCACTTAGTGGGTACATCCTCTAACAGTTCATTTGGCAACCAGCCATGGTGGTGTGAAAGGTGTGCGGCGCCTGATTGGGGTTCAGGATGGGGAGGAGTGGGGTGGTGGGCACTGCCTGGTAGGGTGGGGGGTTGGGGGGCCACTAGATCACCAGGATGGGCTGTTGCTGCATTACCATATTTGGGCATATGGTGCTGGGGGGGAACCTTGATCATATGGGCATTACTGTTATGCTCATATATTATGCATTACCTGCATGGAGGTAGGAGCTGGAGTTCACCAGGGAATGCCATTTATTTGTCATACAGCACATTACAGGCATATCATGGACTGGAGGGGGAACCGCTAGATCAACAGGGACTGACTGTTTGATTATAACACAATACATTAGGACATGGGGGGGGGGCACAGTCGAGTCTGGTCGCGAACCCTCCCAGAGGATGTCTAAGTACTGTTAGACCAGCCCTTGGCTGGTCTAACTACCTTGGCTGGTCTAACTGTACTTGGACCTTTGTCCTTTGGGAAGTTTTTGAAAATTCAAGATTAGGGGATATGGCAGCCTACATCTGCCTCAATCCCCCTACCACCATGGCACACCTGAGTCTGTGCCGCTGGCACGGCGCAAGCTGGTTTGATGCAGGGGACCCCAGTTATGCCACAGGCTTCCTTCCAAAATTGGGTTCAGTGTAAAGTGTGTCCCAAGGTGCCCTTTGCATCATTCTTCTTTGATGCAAGGTCCTTGCATCACATTCAGACCTTTGAAAATCCAGCCCCTAGTCTTTTATTCTGACACTAGGTTCCTCAAGTGCACCATCCCCCCACTTCTTAAGCAGGGACCAACAAGTATGCTGTGCAAATATGTATTCATTTATAATTATTTTGGTAATCCTTAATTCTAAACAGCCTTTACAAGTTCATAATATAGCACTCACCAGCACACTAGTAGCAATAAAGGAGAGCATGCTAGCCTCTGTGACAGGATGTTAGCATATTGGATTACTCTTATCCCTGATTTATACATGGAAGACTAGATACATTAAAGGGTTATCTAAGCATCCTCATCCCTTACACCATATGTCATTCAGAGTGCTCATTTGTCATGCAGTGCTACAAAATGGATTAAGTTCTTTATGAAACGTCTCTTGATAAATGGCACAATGCCTGTTGACTGCTTGAGGTTTGACTGCATTCATTATTACACTGTGTTTTCATTTTAGTTTAACCATAATGCAAGAGGAACAGGATCCTCACCAGAAGACATCAAAAGGTCTAATTGTAGAAACATAGAATTTGACAACAGATAAGGGCCGTTTCGCCCACCCAGTCAGCCCAATTTTTTCCTACCTACATTATTTCCACAGACTGTACTTGATCGACGGCTCTTTCTCCCTTCCCCTTCCTTTCCACTATAATTCCCTTGTACCTATCCCATACATTCTTAAACCACTACCATTTTTGCCCACACCACTTCTACTGGAGGCTGTTCCAGGAATCCATCACCCTTTCTGTGAAGAAGTACTTCCTCACATCTCTCCTGAATCTCTCTCTCTCTCTCTCTCTCCAGCTTTATAGCATGTCCCCTTGTTCTTAAGCACATTTTCTTCTGACAGATACCGCTGTCCTGTACCTTATTTGCCCATGTGAGGTATTTAAAACTCTCTATCATATCCACCCTTTACCTCTTCTCTTCCAGAGTTTACATATTGACATCTTTTAGTCTCTCTTCATAGGGATTTTGATGCAGACCCTGCACCATTTTAGTTGCTCTCCTTTGGACTGCCTCCACTCAGTCTATGTCCTTCCGGAGAAGTGGGGCTCAATTTTCAAATGGGTCATAGATCACCACAATTTGTGCTGATCTATGGCTGCAGCAAACTCCAGGTGCGTCAGGGACACTGTGTCCTATTTTACAAAATGGGGGTCCCTGAGACAAAGATCCTACAATTGCTGCAACCGCAGGGTTGCACCAAACATTTGGCACACCTATGGGATTTGAAGGAGGGATCCATCAACCCCCTCTCCCAGTCCAGCACAATCCTAGAGGGGCTGTAAAGGTGGGCGGTGAATATCCTGGCAAGGAGGGGGCCGGGACAGAAGGAGCAGAGGGGTTGCCCTAGGAGGCAACAGGGGTACGGCGGCAGTGTCAGGGTGCTAAGGTAATACCCAGTTGGGGTGCCATGCACAATTGCAGAGAGCCAATCAGCCCATGTAGAAGGGGTTGGTAGGGATGGACCATAACCTAGCCTCAGGTGGACACAGCCCAGTCACTTGCCCCATAGGTTCCACCCAGCACTGTAGGTGGTCACCAGCAGCTGCAGATTGTAAGGTACAGGTGGTAGAGGGGAACATTCCCCAGGCACCATGACAGTCTCCTGGTATTCAGCAGCCCATGTGGAGGCAGGCTACTGCCCTCCTACTGTGTTGGAGACTGTATCACCTATACAGCAGCTGCCAGGGTTGTGTGCACCTGGGGTAAGTCACAGTCCATCCCTGCCAAGCCCCCCAATCCAGGCAAATTGGCCCTCTGCAGTTGTGCATGGCACCCCCACTGGGTGCCACCTCAGCACCCTGACTTTTCCACTGTGCCCTGTTGCCCCCTAGGATACCTCCCTTGCTCCTTCTGCCCCCAGTCCCCTCCTTGCAGGGCTCCCCAGTCACCTCCCTGGTTAGCTGTGATGCAGGGCCCTTAGACCACCTCCTCAATGGTCTAAACTGAGCCCCCTGTTGTGAACATGGTGGGGCTTCTGGAATTTCAAAAAAGGGGATGATGCAGCCCTGCTATGGTGCAAGCCCCCTTGCAACCCGGTGCAAGGATGCTTCTGCCACAAGGGTGGTACAGGGCAGCTTTGGTACATTGCATCCTGATTTTGATGCAGCCTGCATTCAAAAAGTGGGATGGTTGCAAACTTTGACAAAAGGTGCCACTTGCAAACAAAGCTGTTTGGCACTGGCACCTTATGTCAAAGATTTTGTTTTGAAAATCGAGTCTGTGATCTCCAGAACTTGGCACAGTACTCTAGGTGGAGTCTTACCAGCAATCTATACAGAGGCAACACCATCTCCTTCTTTCTGCTGGTGATACCCCTCCCTCTGCAACTCAGCATCCCACTAGGCCTCCCAACTGCCTTGTTGCACTGCCTGGCCACCTTTAGGTCATCTGATATGATTACCCACAGGTCTCTTTCCTGCTTGGTAGTTGTCAAAACCATTTCACCCATTTTTGTACTCCGCCCCAGGTTTCTGTGCCCTAAGTGCATTATTTTGCACTTTTTCACAATGAAACCCAGCTGCCATACGCTTGACCACTCTTCTAGTTTTCTAAGGTTTCTGCTCCACTTTTCCACACACACCCCCAGAGCATCCACCTTATTGCAGATTTGGTGTCATCCTCAAAGAGGAAGACCTTTCCTTCCATCTCCTCTGCAATGTCACTTATAAAGACATTAAAGACCAGTCCCACCACTGATCCCCAAGGCACCCTGCTGGTCGCTCTCCCTTCCTCGAAGTGAATGCTGTATACCACCTCCCTCTTTCACCTATCCCCCAACCAATTTCTCATCCAGTTTACACCTTTGGACTCACTTCTAAGCTACCCAGTTTGCTTACTAGTCTCCTGTGTGGAATGGTGTTGAAAGCTTACTGAAATCTAGGTATGCCGCATCCACTGCTCCACCCTGATCTAAATCCTTTGTCACCCAGTCAAAGAAATTTATCCAATTCATTTGGCATGATCTCCCCACAGTGAACCCAGGTCTTGTAACCCACTGGATTTAAGACATTCTATAATCCTTTCCTTCAACAGTGATTCCATTAATTTTCACAACACCAATGTCAGGCTGACTTGCCTATAATTGCCAGCCTCCTTCCTGCTACCACTTTTGTATAATGGGACTACATCTGCCCTCCTCTAGTCCTCCAGAACCACTCCTGTTTCTAGTCAGTTGTTAAATAGAACTGTCAGAGGTGCAGCCAGTATTTCCCTGAGCTCCCTCTATACTCTTGGATGCACCCCATCTGGCCCCATTGCTTTGTCCATGGGGGTGGCATTGGTGGTCTTTATAAGCAACATTGCAGAGGGAATTGAAGGAAAAGTATGCCTCTTTACAGATGACACCAAGATCTGCAATAGGGTTGACACTCCAGAGGGGATGGAGCAAATGAGGAGAGACTTAGGCAAGTTGGAGGAGTGGTCAAGAGTCCTGCAGCTCAGATTCAATGCCAAGAAGTACAAAATCATGCACTTGGGAAGGAAAAACCCAGGGGAGGAATACAAAATGAGGGGGAAGTACTAACAACAACTAAGATGAAAAGGGACCTGCGGGTAGTCATAACAGATGATCTGAAAGTAGCCAAACAATGTGAGAAGGTGGTGAGGAAAGCTGCTGGAATGCTGGGGTGCATAGGGAGAGGTATCACCAGTAGAAAACAGGAGGTGGTGATGCCGCTGTACAGACAGTTGGTGAGGCCTCATCTAGAATACTGAATGCAGTTCTGGAGACCTCGTCTCTGAAAGAACATTGATGGAGGCAGTCTAGAGAAGTGCAATGAAAATGGTGCAGGGGCTATACCAGAAACCATACGAAAAGAGATTGAGAGAACTCAATATGTATACTCTGGAGGACAGGAGGGAGATGGGGATATGATAGAGACATTCAAATGCCTTAATGGGATCAACAGAGTTCAAGAGGGCAGTATTTTTCAGAAAAGGAGATGGGCAAGAACAAATAGTCACAATATGAGGCTGGAGGGGGGAAGACTCAGGGGCAACATGAGGAAATATTTTTTTCACAGAAAGGGTGGTGGACACATGGAACAGCCACTAGGAGGATGTTGTGGGGGCCAAAATGGTTGGCTAATTCAAGAATGCATGGGGCAGGCAGAAGGCAACACTAGAGGTAGGAAGGAGGAGGTAGGCTGCAGATCAGTAGGATCTGGAGTTTATGCAGTAGGTAAGAAAATGTGCAGACTAGGTGGGTCAGGCAGTCCTTATCTGCTGACAAATTCTGTTTTTATGTTTCAGATTAGCAAGTCCCTTCAGGACTCTCACCTCCAAAAAAGAACTAGTGTCTACTTCCATCCCTCCAAAGCTTCTGTTACCTTTTTTGTGGTCCCTCCCCTTTTCCTTCCTCTGTGAACACTGAGCAAAATATGTGTTTAGGATGTCTGCCTTTTCCTGGTCACCCTCTTCACAGTCCTCCCCTTCCCTTTTACTCAATATTACTTAGTGGTACAAGGCAGAAGGAGGCGCTAGGGGCCCATCGTGACTGCCTATCCACACCGTGTGGGGGAATTTAACCTTCATTACTAAATAGAAATTTATCTAGTTCAGATTTAAATTTATGAAAGTCCATAATAGCGACTAGTTTCTGGGGTAGTATATTCCATAACCTACATGCACGTATTGTAAAGAAATTGTCTCGTTTGTTAGTGCATGCCCATTGGATACGTAATTGTTGATTGTGGGACCTTCAGTAAGTGGGTTTAGGAGCAGGGGTAATGTTACATTCATTTGATAAGTCTTGATTATACAGAATGTTAAATTACATCAAGAGATCCCCTCTATCTCTTTGTATTTGGAGATCATATAAATTTAGTGCAGAAAGTCTGTCCGGGTATGAAAGTCCCCTCAGCCTAGGTACTAATCTTGTTATCCCTCTTTGAATGTTGTCTAATAATTTCACATCTCTAAGTAAGTGCAGAGCCCAGAAAGATACCGCGAAATCGAGATGAGGCCTTACAAATGATTTATACAAAGTTATAATATAGGTTTTGCACCTGGATGCAAATGCCTTACAGATTGATCTGGTTAGTCTATTTGCTGTCAAAGTGATTTTTCCACAATGGTCCCCATGTGAGAATTCATTATTTATGATTATGCCCAGATCACTTTCAGAAGGGACAGGTTTAATAGTGATTCCATTTAGTGAATAATTTCGATAACCCGTGATATGGGCGAGTCAAACTGAGCTACTCAATTTGGCCACCTGTGAAAAGAGCAAATGTGAAAGAATAGCGAGACATGGATATAGCGAAGGTGAGGGAATAAGAATAGCGAGAAAAGGATAGGGCAACTGTGAGTGGGAATACTAGTGAAAGACGACATAGGCAGTAGTTTGGCCAAGTTATTCCCAGCTGGCCATTTGGTCTGGTGGTTGTAGTGGATGGCTCCAGTGCAGAAGGTCCTGAGTTCAGAGCTTGGCAGTGGTGTGTGTTTTTTGGGTTCCTACACTTAGATTTTTTTCTTTTTTTCTTTTGTTCCCGGTAAGCACATTTTGTGGTGCACACTGCCCCTGTCTACAGGTTGCTCCCCACCAAATAGCCCCCTTCCATACCTAATCCCATACCCCAGTGGCAGGACCCCCCTGGAATTGATTATAATTATATTGGGGGGGTGCAAGGGGGCACAGACCCCACATAGTGACTTATTAGTATGGGTTTGATGGTGTGGATCATCATTGATTTTGGATCTGTTGTAGTGCGAATCACTTATTTAGTGGTCAGCAATTTGCAGTTGCCGATGTTCCCATAGCTATTCTCTCCTCACTGTTATTACATGGTACAATAATTTCTACTAAGGTTTTTCTTGCTCAGATGGAGGATAGTGCATCTATCCATATTAAATGTGATTTTATTGGACTTAGCCAAGATCTCAATGTTATATAAACCTTGAACCAGTGTATGAAATTTGACATCATTGTCCACCTCTGAACTTATTTTCATGTCATTGGTGAATTCAATGATGTTACTCTGTATATTGTTTTGTAGGTCTCTGATAAAGATGCCAAACAGTGTCAGGCCCAACACAGAATCCTGGTGGATCCCACTGGTGATGTCTACGTCCCTGGAAAATGTGTCACAATCTCTAACTTGCTGGGTCCTTCCCATAAGTCATTCTTCTATCCACTTAATAAGATATGTATTGAATCCCAGGTTGACTATTTTTCTTATCAATTCATTGTGAGGGACAGTGTCAAATGCTTTCCAAAAATCATGAAAGATCACATCCACTGGTAATCCTCTATCGAGACTAGAGCTGACTTTTTCATAAAATGATATTAAGTTAGTAGTGCACAATCTACCTGTTGTGAAGCCATGCTGTGTAGTATCCTTCAGTCCCTTTTCTATTACTTCATGGTCCAGTCTGTATTTTAACAGTTTCTCCATCAATTTACAAACAACGGCTATCATTCTGCTACCTTTTTTACATATAGGAATGACTGTTGCATTTTTTCCAGTCACTAGGCATGGTTCCTGAGCTGTAAGATTTGTTAAATAAGATGGTACGTAGATACATAGACAGTGTCGGCAGATAAGGGCCTATGGCCCATCCAGTCTGCCCATTTGAGCTTGTAAGTTCAGTTTATGTTTTCCTAGAAGTATGTTGCCCCTCACCCCTGACCTCCAGAATTCCTTTATGTCTATCCCATGCATTCTTAAATCCTGTGATTGTTTCAGCCCCCACCACTTCCTCTGGCAGGTTGTTCCACTTGTCCACCACCTGTTCTGTGAAGAAATTCTTCCTCACGCTTCCTCTGAATTGTCCTCCTCCAACTTCATCCCATGCCCGCTAGTCCTGGAACATCTTTTCACTTAAAAATAGTGTATTCCTGCACCCTGTTCCTCCCTGTAAGATACTTGCATGTCTCTGTCATATCCCCTCTCTCCCTCCTCTCCTCCAGGGAGTACATGTTCAGTTCCTTCAACCTGTCCTCATAGGACTTGTGATGCAATCCATGCACCATCTTTGTTGCCCTCCTCTGAACCTTCTCTACCCTGTCAATGTCCTTACATAGGTAAGGTCTCCAGAACTGTAAACTGTACTCCAGGTGGGGCCTCACTAGTGTCTTGTATAGTGGAATTATGACCTCCCTTTTCCTGCTGGTGATGCTCCTGCCTATGCATCCCAGCATCTTATTTGCTTTACCTGCTGCCTTGTCACACTGTTTCCCTACCTTGAGGTCATCAGAGATGGTAACCCCAAGATCCCTTTCCTGCTTGGTGCATGCTATATCCTCACCCCCAAACTGAGATATTGTGCCAGGGTTTTTGTGCCCCATATGCATTATCTTGCACTTCTTTGCATTGAATTTCAACTGCCAAATCCTTGCCCATTCTTCAAGTTTCTGCAGGTCCCTTCTCATTCTGTCTGCACCCTCTGGTGTGTCTACTCTGTTACAGAGCTTTGTGTCATCAGCGAACAGTGAAATTCTGCCTTCTAGGTCCTGCGCAATGTCACTGATGAAGATGCTGAATAGGACCAGTCCCAGCACTGATCCCTGTGGTACCCCACTGGTCACTCTTCCCTCTGTGGAGTGACAGCCACTTACCACCACCCTCTGTGTCCTGCCACCCAGCCAGTTACCTACCCACCACACTACTGTCTTGCCCACACCTCTATTCCCCAGTTTGTGTAATAGTCTTCTATGTGGCACAGTGTCAAAGGCCTTGCTGAAGTCCAGATAGGCCATGTCCACTGCCCTCCCCTGATCCACCTCCCTAGTTACCCAGTCAAAAAATTCAACGAGGTTGGTCTGACATGACCTCCCCCTGGTGAAACCATGCTGCTTTGGGTCCTGTAGTCCACTGACAACCAGATGTTCCACCAATCTCTCCTTCAGTAGTGCTTCCATGATCTTCCCCACTACCGAGGTGAGGCTGACTGGACTGTAGTTCCCCGCTTCCTCTTTTTTCCCACTCTTGTATAAGGGGACTACATCTGCTGTCCTCCAGTCTTTGGGTACCTCCCCTGTTTCCAGTGATTGGCTAGACAGGATAGCCAGAGGTTCAGCCACCACCTCTCTTAGTTCTTTAGGACCCTGGGCGCATCCCATCTGGCCCCATTGCTTTATCAACTCTTATTACTTCCAGTTCCTTCAGGACCCTTTTCGTAAAGGGACTTGTGTCCATTTCTGCACCATTCTCACCCCTTGTACTCCCTTCAGACCCATTACCCTCCTCTTCCTCAGTAAAGACTGAGCAGAAATACCTGTTCAATATGTCAGCTTTATTGTTGTCATCCTCCACGCGGCCCCCATCCTCCCCCTTCAGTCTCACTATCCCTCCCTTTGCCTTTCTTTTTTCACTTATGTACCTGTAAAAGGTTTTGTCCCCTCTACCCACTGATTTTGCAATGTGTTCTTCTGTCTGAGTGTTGGCTTCCCTTACTGACCTCCCTGCCTCCCTTTGCTTCTCCTGGTACTTCTCCCTATCCCCTTCTGCCTGTGTCTTTTTATATTGCCTGAATGCAATCTTTTTGGCTTTCACTTTCTTTGCTACCTCTTTGGAAAACCCTAATGGTCTCCTCTTCCTTTTCCTCTTGCTAACTGCTTAATGCATAATTCTGTTGCTCTTGTAATCCCCATTTTAAATACTGCCCACTGTTCCTCAATCCCTGATTCCTGCCCCATTTCCCTTAGTGCCTCTTTCAAGTATCTCCCCATTTTCCCAAAGTCTGCCCCCCTAAAATCCAGGATACGTGTTTTTGTGTGGTTTGGTTCTGCTCTTTCTGTGATTTCAAACCACAATGACTGGTGGTCACTGTTCCCCAGGCTCCCCCACTGTTACCCCCATCACACTGTCCCTGTTTGTGAGCACAAGGTCCAGTATTGCCTTCTGCCGAGTTGGTTCCATGACCAGTTGCTTGAGGAAGGCACCCAGAAGGAGTCCAGGATAAATCTGCTCCTAGTTGATGCTGCTGCTGGGATGCTCCAGTCCACGCCTGGAATATTGAAGTCTCCAACCAATACTACCTCTCCTTGTCTGCCATCCTTTGGATGGCTAGCATTAGCTCCCTATCTGTTTCTTCCTACTGGGCTGGTGGTCTATAGACCACACCTGTGCGGATGGCTGGCCCCATTTTCCTTTCTAGCTTAACCCACAGTATCTCTCCCTCATTTTGTTTGTCCTGGATCTCTGTGGCCCTTATGTCATTTTTCACATACAGTGCCACTCCTCCTCCCTTCCTGCCTGCCCTGTCTCTTCTAAATAAGTTGTAGCCCGGTATGGCCATCTCCCAGTCGTGGTTATCATTACACCAGGTTTCAGTGATGGCCACAATGTCCAGGTCTGACTGCACCATGACAGCCTCCAGATCTTCCATCTTGTTGCTAAGGCTCCTGGCATTTGCACACATGGCTTTCCATGATTTGACTTCCCTAGACTGTCTCGCTGTTCTACTCCCGCCCCTTCCTTGGTTGTCCTTTATCCCTGGTTCTCCTTGCTGTCTGCCCTTCTGCTATATTTTGCCCCTTTTCTGCCTATCCACCTCTTGGGCACTAATCTCCATCTTTTGCACACTGCTTTGTAGAGATAGCCACTCCTCTGGTTCACTGGTTCCACTGCTAGCTGTGGGGGTGAGCAAGTAGTTACCCTCCTTGCTGGCCTACCACCCCTTTGCTAGTTTAAATGTTTGTCAATGTAGCATTTAAACTTATCATTGAGTGCTTGATTCCCTTCAGGATGGATGCAGGCCATCAGGCTTGAACAAACCTCCATCCTCCAGGTGGGTCCCCAGTCACCAATGAATCCAAACCTTTCTCACAGCACCAGTTCTTCAACCATGAGTTAAAGTTCCTGCATGCACCCCTATGCTCTCCTTGCCTCCACAGGTAGTACTTGAGAAAGTGACAGAAGTAGCTACTTGCTTGAGACCCTCCCCATTTCCTAAACTCTTCCTGAACTTCCTTTGGCTCCCCATTTGCCAGGTCATTAGTACCTAGATGGATAATGACATCCAGCTCACCCTCCCATCTTGCCTTCCCAGTGATCCCCAGGATCTTCCTTCCATCCCTCCATGCCGTGGCACCTGGTAGGCACCTCACCTCCTGTCCTCCCCTCCTGTGTTCCTAGCTGGATCCCTCTTATGATGGAGTCCCCCACCAGGATTTGCTTCCTCCTCCTCCTCCTCTGGGGTCCACTGCTTTCCCGCTGAGGTCACCTCCTTGGCTAACCTCCACATCCTTTCCTTCCACTTCTCTGGGTACCTCTATTTGGTTGTCCACATTTGCCAGTGTGGCATATGAGTTCTTGAGTGGAATAGGATCTGGGATGTGCCTTTGCCTGACCGCTCTAACCCTCCCTGAGCCCACTGTCATCCAGGTGCTCCTCGTTCTCAGTATCCTTTGAGGCAGTTGCATTGGACTGGGTGGTCTCTGGATAGGGGTGATGGTACTCCTGACACAGTTTACTTCCGCTCTGAGTCTGGCTACCTCATCCCTCAGTCCACAGAGATGCATGCAGATAGGGCAGCACCTCAGTGTCCAAAAGGTCTGCCTGAATATGGCTGCCCCACAGCCACTGCATTGCACCACTCCCCACATTATACTGCAATTATACTGCTATTCCACTACTTGTCTGCTACTGAAGCTCTCCTAGTTCCCTTTTTATTAATTTACTGTCCTAAAAATCCTGCTACTGATCCTCAGATACTTTTCTTTTTAAAAAAAGAAAATAAACCAATAAATAAATAAATGAGTCAAAACACTTGTGCTGAGGGTCGGCTTCTTCCCCCTTATGTCCCTCCTACTCCACACCCCTTACTATACCCTGTGTTTAGCTCCTGTCAATCAGATTTAACAGGGCATATAATTAAGAGTTGGGGGAAGGGGAGGGAGGTGTTGTCAGTTGGTCAACTAATTCCTTGAGGAATTTAGAATTTAAGCTATCTGGTCCTGAAGATGAGTTACTTTTTAAAGCTTTAATAACCTGGTTAACCTTGTGTGGTGAAAAATAATGGCAGTCCAATGCTGCATGGGGAATTGCTACCTTTACCTGGCCCTTGGGTGAAAATACACAACTGAAGTATCTGTTGAAAGCATCAGCAAGCTCCTTAGGTTCCCTTAATTCAATCCCATTTTCAATTAGTGGCCCTAATGTGTTGACCTTTGGTCGATTACTATTGATATTGGTGAAAAAGCTTTTTTGAGTGTCTTTAGTAGTAGCAAACTTAAATTCTAGTTTTTATCCTTTTGATTTTGATATTTTTTTTGTTCAGCCTTGTATGTTGCCTTAGTTTTTTTATTGTTGGACTTCTTATATTTCCTGAAGGCTTTTTCCTTAGGCTGTATTTGACGTCTTATTTTTGGCATTAACCTTGGAGGAATTTTTCCTTTATTGTTTTGGACCTGTTTAAAAGTAATATGTTTTCTTTCCAGGTCTTTAATGATAGACTTCAGTAATTCCCAGCACTCATTCATACTTACGTCAGACATCAATGTATGCCAGTCATAAGTTCGTAGAACTTGATTAATTCTTGAATAGTCACCTCTTTTGTAATTGAACTGGTAGCTGGGCTGACATGAATGAGTCTTTTGTTTGGGTCGAGTGAAGGTTACACAGTTATGGCCACTATTTCCTATAGGTGCCACAACTGTGAGATCAGCAATGTCAGATGCTAAATTGGTGAGTACAAGATCAAGAATATTATAGCCCCTGGTAGGTTCAGAGACCAGTTTATTTATTCATTTATTTAATTTTGGTTAACGGGTAGGCCCACTGAGACCAGATAGTCCCTTTTTCAGGGGTGACATGGGGTTAATTGCAGAGAGTCATGAAGCAGTTGGCACACACATTATACAAATATGAACAATAATAGGACATATATTACAAGGAGTACAACAACAGTAGTCACATTTTCAGAGCAACGCATTAGGCTTGAGGAACAACAGATTATAATTAGCAGGCACAGAGTACGGCAAGACAATAGATTACAACATGTTATGGACAACAGTGCGGCAAGATAGCCCCTGATTAGCCATAGCAGAAGCAGTGGGCTGGTTTCAGCAGGTAAGAGTTAAGCTCTTTTTTTTTAATTCCTTAAGGAGGTAGAAGAGTGGACGCTACACGGGAGCACATTCCAGAGGGAGGGTATGGAGGAGAAAAAAGATTGGGCTCCCCAGGAGTTATGGATCCTAGGTACTTGGAGTAACAGGAGTTGCAAATATCTTAAGGTTCTTGAGCACTGCTTAGGCTGTAGCAGATTTTTTAGACTAGGTGGTGAGATGTCTTGCCTACGTTTGTAGGCTAAACATAGGGAGGGGTAAGCCAGTCCGCCCTCAAGGGATGGTCAGTATAAGAAATTTAGCACTGTGCAGTGGTATGCAAGTCAAGTGGTTTAGCTGAGTTGGCAAATCTCCCTATCCTGTGGTAGAGAGGTCTCATCATTTGCAGCTCAGTGCTGTTAATGGAGTGCAGTGCTGGTGCCCCAAGGAGAAGAGTGGGAAGAAGGGTAGTTTGGGCAATTTTGAGGTGAGATTCAGGGGTAAGGAAGGGGCTTAAGTGGTATAGGAGACCTAACTTCTGCCTTATAGATTTAGTTAGGCGATTGAGGTGGGTTTTGTACATGCCATCCTGGTCAAGGTAGACCCCCAGGTATTTGAAGGAGCTGACCACCTCCACTCTTGACTTGTCAGAGAGGCAGAGATCAAGCTTTTCAGCATGGTCAGAACCAAGACTTTGTGAGCCGAATAGCATAGCTTTAGTTTTTTCCCATTCAGGACCAGTTTGTTATCAAGAATCCAATTTTCCAGTGATAGAAGGTCTCTACCTAATCACTCATTTAGTTGTGTTGCATTTGGGGCAACCCTGTACAGTACTGCATTATCTGCATATAACACAATTTTGGCTCCTCCAATGTGCTGAGGGAGATCATTTGCTCAAGCCCTGCCATTAATATGGTGTCAGCAAATAATGATTCTGTGTCAGTACTGGCAGTTCGATGTTTCCATTGAATCCCAGGCATATTAAAATCCCCTACTATCACCACATCTGAAGTTTTGGTAATCTCAGTAAATTCACTGAACAAGCAATAGTCATATTCTGGGGTAGAAGAAGGTGGCCAGAACAAATTCCCAAATGAAAAATCTTTTGCCATTCTTCTACCTGATCTGGACCCATACGCTTTCTAGTTGTGATTCTATGTTATTATTAGGTACAAATTCAGATGAGTCAATGGTGCTTCCGACAATAATACAGATTCCGCCACCTTTTCTATTATTACTATTTTTTGTAGTACAGCAAATGGTCAGAAATTTTCTAAACCAATCCATGGCAGTGTACCACCAGGTCTCACTAATTGCAACAATATCTATCTGTTGTTGATTTAAGATAGTTTCCAATTCATTAATCTTTACTAGATTTCAGCTTCTGGCATTAACGACTAGTAAATTATAACTGTAGTTTGTTATATTAGTATGTTGTTTTATGGAGTTGCCCTGACCCCCCATCTTTACTAGTTTAAATGGTCAGAAAAGTATGTAGCAATGTTTTTCCCAGGAGGGCACTTCCCCTTTTGCTGAGGTGAAGGCCGTCCCAGCTACAAAGATTGGGATTTTGATCAAACTTTTCACAGTGCATCAAACATCTGATGCTTTTTTTCAATTACCATTTTTCCAACCATTCATTTAGCAATTTTATTTTGGACTGTTTTGTTTTGCTTGCCCTAGGAACTTGTAGGATTTCTGATAAACAGATCTCACATTCCTTGTTCTCAAGTGTAGCAACCAGAGAATTGAAGTCTTTCTTGATGTCTTTGACTGTTGATTTGTTTATATCATTGGTGCCCACATGAATTATAACCAGTGGTTTTTCACCTGAGTTCTTTAGAATATTGTGGGACATCTGCTCAATATCTTTTACTCTGACTCCTCTAAAACTAGAGCAAGTATGATTATGTTTCTCCAGGCTACATATGTAACTATCTGTAAACTGAATCCCATAGGACTAGTACTTGCCTAGTCCCGATTGTGCTCTTAGTTTTGTTGTCAGTGTCAGTTTCTAGTGCCAGTATGGAATTAGTTTCTGAGTTAATACTGTTGTTACCTATAACATCAACATTTGTACTGCCTAGGTTGTCAATGGGATTTGTCGTAGTATTGTCATGGGTCTCTGGGGGGTAGGGTTTGTCTCCATAATCTGACTGTCTCTGTTATCTACTAATGTATTATGACTGTAACCTGGGGACACAAATGACTCTGTGAACACTTCCTCCCCCAACACTAATAATGGATCAATTGAGTTCTGTAGTGGTAGAACAAAATCCATGGCTCTACACCCTTTTTTAGGACTGTGGGTGGAGCCTACAGCAGTTCTGCGAGAGCTCTGTAGCTCTGAAAATGGTCAATTTCACAACAGCTTCCATTGGACTTTTGGAAGTATCCTTCTGAAAGCCCAATGGAGCTTAAACCCCTTCGCCACGATTGGCATACAGAATAACAGCTGCACTATTTCAGCTGTTACTTCCACATTCAGATGTGTGAACTGCGCATGCGCACAACTCGTGCAATTGCGCAGCTCTGTGGGTTCCACCATGTTGCGAATGGCACAATGCCATTCGCTGTAGTACAACCCCCACCCAATTCATGTCGTACACTAGGAACCCACCCCAGTGTGTGAAAATGTTATTTTTTATGAGTCTGAAAAGTAGAAAATGGTCCCTCATTGTCCCATTGTATGTTCCCTGCTGCACCCCTCCCCATGTCATTCCCGACATCAGGGTGCCCAATTCCCATGTCGGCATCCTGTGCAACCCCCTTCCCCATTCATGTGGCACACTGGGAGTCCACCCCAGTGTGCTGAAATGTGTTTGTTTTGTTTCTGTAAATTAGAAAATGGTCCCTCGTTGCGCTTTTCCCCCCTGTAAAACTGAAAATAGTCCCTCGTTGTTGCTGCAGTCCCCCTTCCCCACCCTCCCACTGACCACCCACCTCCCCACATCCCCCTACCCCATACTTACTCCAGAGATCAGCGCTGTCATCTTCTCTGGACTGAGGCACATCTGCAGTCTTCAAAGCCCAGCCACGAACTGAAGAATTAAAGGTAAGCGTGCTATTTAGCCATTCAGCGGGGAGGGTTCAACTTATGCTGATATCTCAGCCATTGTTTGAATCTTTGGGCCAAATTTTCAACATGGTTCTTGGGACCTCACATGAAAACTATCACTGTCATTTTGTTAGTCCCCAAAGGTGATTTTGAGGTCACTGCGCGGAATCACCTTTTGGGACTGTGTCACGAAATGACAGTGTCACTGTTCATGAGTTGGGGTCCCAATAAGCCTATTTTACAAATTTGGTGAAACAATTCCAACAAATGACTGCATTATGAGCATGCATTGCACAGTTTCTATGCACGCTGCTAACATTGCCAATTTTTAATATTTTCACTCCACATTTTTAACATTGCCATTTTTGCACACCTCCTTCAAAACAATACAGCTGTCATTTTCCACAACCTGCCTGAAACATGTTTTCGCACCTGTGGCATAGAATAGCACATTTGCTCTGCGCAATCATCTTTCAGGACAATTGAACAAAGTGATACTGGCACTGTACATGAGAAGGGGTCTAAAAAAGATCATGTTGAAAATTTGGTGAAAAATTTCCACAAAATGACTGCGTTATGAGTGTGCATTGCGCACTTTCTATACACGCTCCTATCATCGTTAATTTTTAATATTTTCACTTCACATTTTTAACATTGCCATTTTTGTACACCTCCTTCACAACAGTACAGCTGTCATTTTCTACAACCTGCCCAAAATGTGTTTTCGCATCTGTGGTGCAGAATATCGCATTTGGTCTGTGCAATCACCTTTTGGGACAACTGAACAAAATGACACTGGCACTGTTCATGAGAAGGGTTCCAAAATAGGCCATGTTGAAAATTTGGTGCAACGCCTCCAACATATGGCTAAGTTACACCTGGGCACTGAATAATTTCTACACACATGTGTAACTTTCGGCACTTGGTAGTGCTTCACAGCCCTATCGTCTCTGGCCATAGTTTGTTTTGTTTACTTCTAGTATGGACAGTTGTCCACTCTATTTCTTCCTCACTGTCATCTTCTACCCTTACAATTCCATCCCTGGTTTTTCTCTTTTCACTTACATACCTGAAAAATGGCTTAGCCCCTTTGTTACCTTCTAGGCCTTTGTGCTCTTTATTGCTTTCACTGTTTCCTTCTGTTTCCCCTGCTCTCTATCTTCCCTCTGCAGCTCCCTATAACTTCTGAATGTTACCCTTTTGGCCTTTACCTTTTCAGTCACCTCTTTCAAGAACAATAGCAGTCTCTTTTTCTTGCTTTTGCTTCCTTGTTTGATGCAGAAGTTTGTTGCTTTTACTACGCTTCCTTTCTCCACCTCACTCAGCACCCCCACCCTCACTAGGTCATCCCTGAAGCATTCACCCATCTTCATAAAATCTGCCCTCCTGAAGTCCAGAACCCTCACCCTTCTGTGGTTTGATTCTGCAGCCATCCTTATATTGTAGCACACTGTAGGGTGATCACTGGTCTCCAGGCAGCCTCCCACCTTGATGTCTGCAATACTGTTCCTGTTAATGAGCACCAGATTCCTTTCTTTCATGGTGGTCATCAGCGACTCCCCCCCCCCCAAGCTGTAGCTTCCCCCAGGTTCCTTCATCCCAGGTGCATTATTTTGCACTTCTTTGAATTGAACCTCAGTTGCCACACCTCAGACCATTCTTCAGGCTTCCTCAGGTCCCTTCTCATTCTCTCCATCCCTTCTGGAGTATCTATCCTGTTGCAGATCTTTGTGTCATCTGCACCCTACATATACAGTTCCAACTCGAGGTATGTCTGATTCTTCCATGTTACAGTATTTTTTCTGGTACCCTTGCTACTTCTATTTGGAGATCACTGGGGTGGCAGTGAAGCTTCCTTGCCAGCATTCCTGTATTTTTGTCACAGCCTTTTATGGTGGGTTGTGTTCTGCTCATATCCTGGAAGATGGGGCTTTGAACTCTTGTTACTATGCATGTGTAAGTATCTTTACCTAAACCACTTAGACTGAATGAAACTACACGCATTTTCTCAACCTTTATGAAGTGATTTAGCAGTCTCCTTTTTCTATGTTGTGTTAGCATTTGGTTGGATGATAGCTCCTCTGCACAAGATATCAATGTCATAGAGGATACAGGACATCCTGGTAACTTCTAGAAACTTAGCGCCCTGTATCAACTTTCCTGGTTGGCACTCAATACCCTTTTCTAACCCTGGTAGTGCCTCTGTCCAACACATCTGGGGCCTGATATTCAAAACTTTGCCTGGGTGCAAAACTGGGTTTCCTACATAAACCAGGATTAGAGCAGATGGGCAATACTGAAAAGCCCAGTTAGCACAGGCAAACCCAGTTTGCACCAGTGCAATAGTCAGAGCAGGGCACAATGGAAATGAAGGTTTAGGGATCTGAATATTGGTGCAGTCCAATATTCAGAGTATGTGCACCACGCAAGGCCATTTTGCATAGCCCTCTAGCGTGGCGTACATACCGCTGAGCCAAACGCCGACTTGCTCCCACACAACCCTAACAGTTGACGGAGGAAGTGCAGTGTCCCATCTGACCCCCAACACAGTAGTCCCTGTTGTCTAGTCGTGCCTCCCCCACTAATCGCTGGCCAGATATGAACTATAGATGTTCCCTGGTGGTCTAGTGTGTCCACCCTCTCTGATTACCGGCCCGATGTACACTGCATATTCTCCCTGGTATCTAGTGGTGTCCCCCATTGCCAATCACTGGTCCCATGTAAAATAAGGATTTTCCCTGGTGTCTAGTGTCCCTTCCCTTGCTGATTGCTGGCCTGATGTAAAATATGGATTCTCCCTGGTGTCTAGTGGTCCCCCCACTCACCATTCACTGGCCTGATCTAAACTATAGATTTTCCTTGGTGATCTTGCAGTCCTCCCTTCCTATCCCTGATCTCTCCTTGCAAGAACTGGAATGATTCTCTGGTGATCTAGTGGTTCCCCCCTTCCCATCCCTATTGGGCCAGAGATCTGTGGGGGGGACACTAGATCACCAGGGAAAAGCTATAGTTTATATTGGTCCAGTGATTGGAGGGGGGACACTAGACACCAGGGAGAATCTTTATTGTACATTGGTCTGGTGATCGACAAGGGGGCACCACTAGACACCATGGAGAATCTGTAGTTTACATCAAGCCCGAGATCAGTGAGGGTGGAACCACTAGACATCAGGGAAATTCTTTATTATACATCGTGGTGGTGATTGGTGAGGAGCGGGACCACTTGACACCAGGAAAAATCTTTATTTTATATGGAGCCAGCAATCAGGGAAGGGGGTCACCACTAAACACCAGGGAAACTCTTTATTATACACTGGGCCAGTGATCATACACCAGAGATCATCTTTAGTGTATATCAGGCCAGCAATCGGCAGGAGGAGGCAGGGGCCACCGGCACCAAGGACAGCTGTCTGGGACAGAGCAAGTGGGGGGGTGGCACCATGCTAAATCGCTAGGCTACCCATGCAAGTGAGCCCATAATGGGAATGCAAATGGCCCCTTAGTGCCTTGGATGCCCAATGGGCTCATTCACATGGATCCATTTGACTATAGGAAATTTAGCTCAGGTGCAAGCCATTATGATGCCCTATTTTGGGAGCCATGTCTGCCCAGTGC
Organism: Neoceratodus forsteri; assembly: GCA_016271365.2. NCBI lineage: Eukaryota > Metazoa > Chordata > Ceratodontiformes > Ceratodontidae > Neoceratodus > Neoceratodus forsteri. Next base: position 1,705,866,477 of record CM057455.1, read on the forward strand.
TAGGTGGCTTAGCGCTGGGCTACAATGGTGCTCTATTCAGTAGAATAGTACTGGTATGCTATTCCTCTGAATATAGCATTGCTGGGCACCCAGGCAAGGCGCAGCACAAATATTTGTGCTCCACTTTACCCATTTCTGAATATTGTGCCCCTGATGTTCACAATATAGTTTTATTTCTAATTTGTTGACCAGGAATGCTACACTATCCCACGATAGCTTGTTTCCAGTGTGGGGACTGTATAGACCTGTTTTATTGACAGGAGGAATACTGACCATGACACAGAGGAAACTCCCCTACTCTGCCAGCAGGGGGCTCGACTTTTTGTGGGTGGAATGGAGGACTCCAGTCCAGAATGAACTTTGGAAGTGGCAGGAAGTGTACCTGCAGTACTGCTTGGGGAATCGGTAGTTTTGCATGATCAACATGAGGATTTGGACACAGAGGATGAGATGATTTCAGCAGAGAGTCTTGAACATACAGGGGACTTGGCTGCTGAGGATATGCCCCTTGGTTTGGAAACAGATGGATCTATGTCTATCTATAAAGTGGATGAACGTCAGCTAAAACTGGATTTGTATAAAAAGAAACAACAGTTGCTGGACATGATGGTCGAGGCAGAAAAGGAGTTTGATACTCACTAAAAATTGTTGTATGAGGAGAAGAAATACAAATGTTCAGCCGTGAGCCCACAGGCTATCTCAGGAAAACAGCTTATTTCACCGACGGATGTTCCGACCCCTGGTATAGGGGTTACTGATGGATGTTTCTTCAGGAATTTCTATGGATGATCTCCTGTCTCCGGATGACTGGGCTACTGGTACAGTGCTCCAGCAGGCTGGCTGGATTTTTAAGGAGAGCCAGTGGATTCCTGACCCTGTGATTCCTCTCCTGCGATCGCCTAATTGGCGATGAAATATGATCGTTCAAAATGGGGTTAAGATCTTGGCTCCAGAATGCTATGCAGCTGCAGATGTGATTAAAACAGCTGCAGATGCTGTCTCAGTACCTAATGTGATCCTGACTGTTAGAACTGCACTAGATGCTGGTACCAGTAGCGAGTCACGACTGAGATCTGAGGTGGAGGCTACTCCCTCTGTTTGTCCACCTATAGATCCTGAGAAGATTTTGGATGGCCCTGCTGCGCCACACTCTGAACAGGTACCACATGTTTCCTTATCTGATAACATTGAGAGACTTGAGGGGGAGAATGGCACTCAGGTCTCCGATCGGGATACTTTGCAAGATGATTCTTCAAATGGGCGTACTAAACAAACGCCTAGTTATGTGAGTCTTTTTTGTAAACCTGCTGAAGCAGCAAAGAGGAGATCTGATGTCAGGATTTGTTTTAAAGGTGGCATTAGTAAAGTTCCAGACAGACTGTTTGTGGGCAAACCCCTAATAACTGACTATGCATTTTATCCCTGCGAAGGTATATGTGTTCATTCATGCACCTGGGGACAGCAGCTATGATGTGAATTTTTGTTCAGCGGTGCTTTTGGACAAATTTTGAAAACTTTATTATGTGATTAAGGACACTCCTGAGTGGGAAGGGTTTTATTCTATCCCATTGTCAAAACCCTCTGTTAAGACAGTTACTATATTGTTTTGCAATGAGGGATTCCAGGTGAAAGACATTATTTTCTAATTGGAAAAATGGGCAGACATACAGGGTAACCTGAATCCTATCATGGATGACAATGGGTTCTGGACTGGGGGTTGGACATTTCGGATACAACTTCAGCACACTGATGAAGGCATTAGACATCTTCCAATGTCCTTCTTTTTGGGAAGAGACAGGGGCATTCTGTTATATCAGGGGCAGCCGAATAGCTGTTACAAATGTGGTTCTCTTTCACACCTTAATTCAGTCTACACCCAGATGAGATGTTTTCAGTGTGGGGAACTGGGACACCCTGAAAATCTATGCACTGTCCCACCTGTTTGCAATCTCTGTGGGAATGATGAACATTTGTTCCGTCCCTGTCCATGGGCTGCTCACAATTCAGAGGTTTCATTGGAACAGGAATTCTATTTACCTAGATCTAAAAGAGGGTTTCATGCAGATCAATTTCCCCCTTCCCCTGCCCCCATAGAGCAAACACTCCGGATACAGCACACACTGTGAGACCTTGCACTGATCCAGACATTCCATCTCCTGTAGTGGAAACTCTTAAGGAGGTGATACCTCCACTTGATGTCCCTAGGCAGGAGAATAGTATGCCCCTGCCGCCACCCTCTCCTGAGCCCCCATCATCTTTCCCAGCCTCTAGCATTCTGGCTGACCCTATGGAGGAACATCAGGTTGTGACTAAGGGCCTGAAAGGTTCTCAACGAAGGGCATCCCCCCTGGTTAATGCAAGTACTGTTCCAGTGCTGGTTCACAATACCTACAATGTTTTGCAGAGCTGAAGTGATCAAATGGAGGAGGCGGATTCTGATACCTCCTCGCTCTCTTTAGACTTGCCTAAAGAGGGTCCATGTCTGTCTGTCTCACAACAGGCTGTGGGGAAGCCTGCTAGAGTCACTAGGGCGAGTGTGTAGGAAAAAGGATTTCTTTAAACTTCATGTTGGGTCACCCCTTAGGCTTGCGAGACTGAATGTGAACAGTGTCAAGTCTGACTTTTAAAGGGATACTACTTTTACTGTTTTGCAGCAGTTACAGTATGACATTTCTTTTCTTGCAGGATACCAGGTTGCGGTCTGTTGGGGATACTGGGAAGCCAAAGATGCCTGGTATGTCGGAGACTCTTATTGGTCTATAGAAAAGGATCTTTGTAGTGGATTGGGGATTTGTTTTTCTGATTCAGGGATCACAGTACATAAAATGGTGGATGATTCCCCTAGGAGAGCCCTGCTTTTAGACATAGGATTTGAGGGGCTTACTTATAGAGTAATTAATATCTATGCTCCGCAGACAAAGGCATTCAGGGTGGAATTACTGAAGCTGGTACAGGTCTTTTTGTGTACCACTAAACAAGTACTGTTTGGTGGGGATTTTAATATCAGCCTTCTGGATTCTGATACTAGAGCATGGAAGGTTAAGACATATAGTGAGCCTACTTTTTTTGCGGAATTTAGTGAAACAACATAATTTAAAGGATGCGCAGGCTGTCTTGTCCCCTGAACCTAAACATACTTTTTTTTAAAGGGATCCTTTCATCCCGTATTGATTATTGGCTAGTTTTGACTATTACCCCTATTTCTCTTTCAGTTACAACTCCTGTGAAAACGTCTGACCATGCTCTTACTGGTACTCACGTATCAACTATTGCCCCTAGGGTTGGAGGTAGGGGAGGTCTGGCGTATGAATATTAGTTTATTGGATGATCCTACTGTAGTTCAGGAGTTTTGATGTTACTGAAGGATATAGGAGTACTGTTGATTTTTTTGTATAGTTCCCCTTTGGATTGGCGGGCTGATACTAAACTACTGATTATTTCCTATTTACAAACTGTAGCCATTGAAAGGAGCATTACTCAAAATGAGAGGCATCTACAGTAACGATGCACCTTCCATTCATTACTGTCTGAGCAGGTGGACTGTGGAATAGATAATAGTAACTGGATTGCTGTTGTCAAACAAGAAATGATTCTTTTTCAGTACAATAGGCAGAAGTCCTTGGAGATGGAACAGCGATTTGGAACCCAGGGCTCCAAACAACAAAGTACACCTTTAGGGGACTGTTATACTAGAGTGCACAACAACATTTGGTAGGATTCTGGGATGGGGTAGGTAACCTATTAATGGGGAATGAGGAGATAATGCTAGAAATAGAACATCATAATGTCACACAACAGACACAGGGGGTTACTAGTTATTTTTCTTTTCAGCATGTTTTACAGGCTGCGGGGTTGCCACAACTGACTTCGGATCAGTCTGATACACTCTTAGTTCCTTTAACCTTGACGAAAATTACTGCAGTTATTAGATCCTTTGAAAAAGGGACAGCTCCTGGGTCGGATGGACTTTTAAGTGAACTTTATGCTGTTATTACAACTAATTCCTCAGGAATTGCTTACCATTTTTCAGGCATTCTTGTCTGAAACGAGATTGAATTAGCAAATGTTTGAAGGCTTGCTCATTTTTTTGTATAAAAAAGGAGACAGGATGGATTTGCATAATTGGAGGCAAATTAGATTACTGAATGTAGATTTTAAAATATTTGATAAAATTCTGAGAATTAGATTATCGAAAGTTTTACATGCCTTGATTCATCCCTCACAGTTTTGTATGGTTCCTGGATGGAGTATTACTGATGCTCTGTTGTTACTACTACAGGAGGTAATGGTAGATTGGAGTCATATGACTTTTCACCATAAAAATTAGAGAACGGTGAAGTTGAATCCTCCTTGGATGGACTGCTTTGACCTTCTAAAAAAATGGAGTATAACCCAGTCCTTCTTACTGACTACTCCTCGGAAACTTCTTTATAAATTGGTGCTGGGTAACTTTTATTTGGAACAGCCCTTCCTACAGCATTCCATAGTAGAACAAGCGAGACGAGACAGGGGCGATTTGCTGCAATTTTTTAATATTTTAAATGATAAACATTTGATGAAGTTAAGTGGACTAACATATATGGATAAGGTTTATGGTCTATGATGTAATAACAGACAAATCCAAATACATAAGGCATTCACAAATAAAAGGAAATACTTTTTTACTGTTAGAACTGCAGCTTTGTGGAACTCTCTGCCACAGTATATAGTTGATGAAACATCTCGAGATAATTAAACAACTCGAGATAATTTTAAGGCTCAAATTGATAGACTAATTCTGGGCAGTTAAGAAACTAAAATAAGGGAATTAGAAAAGCTATTCCCCATTTGTGGGGAAAGTGGTCCCGATGGGCCTAGTGCCTTCTTCCACTTTAATAAAACCAAGTAATACCGAGTAACAAAAAGCTATAGGGGATCTTTTGAGGGACCCCAGGATACCAAATAAAATGTGGGATATTGTCTGGTTGGGAGTTCATGACCAGATTAATGTGAGGGGCAACCATAAACATAAGGAACTGACAGAAAGTTACTGCCCAAGGGAGTATTGTTTATCTGAAGTAGAAACTATGTGCCATCTTTATTTTCTATGTCCTTATAGTACTGAATTTTGGCAGTTACTTTCTGTTAGTTGAGGTTCTGACATGTGGTTATATATGTCTCTGGTGATATTATTTAAGGGAGTGTTCCCTGCAAGGTGGTGGATGTTTGAAACCAGTTCTTTAAGGGTTATTATAGCCTGTCTGGGCTATTAGATTTGACAAATCTGATGCAGGCTAGTATTACAGCTGCAACATATTACACAGGTGGAACTGGTTCAGAGTGTTCAACAGGAAATACAGGCTCTTAAACTGTCAGAAGCAGCTCAGATGGATAGATATTGGTGGCATACACACTGGGATGCTGTTAAATGGCTCAGACAGGCCCTCTCATGGGGTATCGGTATTTGTTCTTGAGCTACAGTTTTCTTGTTCTTTCCTAAGTGGGGGTGCATGTCTGTATTTACCTGGTTTGCAGTTTATGGCTTGTGTTACATTTGTAGTTTGCTTTTGTTTTGAGGAAAACAAAATTGTATTCCCTACTCTCAGGGGTGTGGGGGGGGATGCCCTATATGTATTAATACGTATTTTTCTTTGTTAATGTATTTCTGTTTTCTGTTAATACCTGGATTATGATTTAATATTTCTAGATGGGGATGTATGCATGAATACTTATTTACTTTGAAGTTTACGTTTTGAGGTTTGTTTCTACTGTATTATGATTTTTTTTTTTGCAGTATTGAATAAAACTTTCCCCTACTCTTGGGGTGGGGGGGGGGTTCTAGGAAGTGTATGATTTAATACATAGTTTTCTGTGTCCCAGAGTTTGTTTTATGTTAATGTCCGGAATATGATTTAATATTTCCAGTAGGGGATGTATGCATGAATAATTATTTGTTTTACAGTTTATGTTTTGAGCTATGTTTATACTGTATTATGCATTTTTGAAGTTTTGAATAAAAAAACTCCCCTATTCTTTGTGGTAGGGGGCACTATAGGTCATCGGATGAAGACGGCCAACACACAGCAGTGTGGAGCTGCACCCTCAGGACAGGAGGACAGCACCCTTGTTCCTTTTGCCTTTCCCGTGGAGACTCAGACTACTGTTTGAACTTTGGATTTGACCATACCTTGGTTCAACCCATTGCTGGCATGCCTCTGACACTCACAGATACTGTACCTGGCTTTCTGGATGCTGCGACACTGAATGATTTGCAATTTGCAGTGGTTGAAGAACATTTACTACAATGCATGGCAATGAAGAGGAATTACCTGTTGTCTCTGCTTACTGAGGAAGAGGCAGCTTTTCATGAGCATAAATAGCTACTTTCACACCGTCGATTGGGACTGATGCCCGGACCAGTACCTCCACACCAGCCTGTCATTACGACCAATATAGACAGGCTGGGCGAAGTCTACATATCAAAGGACTTGTCACCACTGAACTGTGTGCCTCCAGAGGGGTCTGTACTGATGCCACTGGCATCTCCTTCACCACCAAAACTTTCCCTTGAAAGCCAGAGCATTGTATGATCAGCACCCCCATCTCTGCCTCCCAGCTCTCCTTTGGTCATGTCAGTTTTGAACTCTTCCCATTTTACAAATTGCTCTTCCTCAACCCTCAGCGGTCCAGCTGCCCCAGTTCCACTGCAGCCCCCCCACACCCAACACAGTAACCCAGCCTCCTGCTCAGGCAAAAAAATCAGTCCATTTCCTGATGTGGACACCACAGGAGTTACACCACAGATTAACTCCTTCTGATTGGTGTAAGGAGGTGGCGTTGAATGGCACAGGTTGGACTAAGGACACTGGGGTACACTGGAACCTGATTCCTTCATCTTACAAGACCAGACCACTGTTACCCATGGTAAGCTCCTTCTTCCAGTTGTTTCTACCAGTTCTTCAGTTGCTGATGCATTAGCCGACTTTCTGGATGATACCCTGCGGATGGACTTGGGTGACCCCCCACCATCCAAGCTGACTGTACACAGGCAGATTCTCCTGCTTTCCCCACAGCAGAGCTGGCCTTCTTGGAGCTTCCTGCTACTCTAATGGGTGCTGCCCAGTGCAATGCCATTGCACTTACTGTTATCCAGACCCAACAGCCTTCTGACTTACCCCTCCACCTATTGTTGCCCATTCCAGTAAGGCAGCTATTCTTGATAAAGAGAAAGTTCTCACTCTACTTTCTGATGCTTCCCATGGCCAGGACCAGCTTTCTACCTCCTGGGCAGACAGGGTGGAAGTGGCGGAGTCGAACACTGCTAGTAACTTGTGTTTGATAGGAGGTTACGACACTGGTATTTATTTACATATAATTTTGTTATTGGTAAACTGCCTAAATTCCTTTTGAACCAGTTAGAATTGAAACAGGAAAGCAGGTATAGTTTAAGATCTAGAACACTTATTTTTCCTTTTTTAGTTATTCTTTTTCTCCCCCAGAGTCCTCTGCCATACCTCTGATGTTCCCCCCTCTGCATCAGCAGCGGGTATGAGACCCCCTTCCCTTAACCCCATGACTTACCCTTCGTGGCAGGAGGTGGGGAGTGACTTGACTCACTGGTCTAGATACAGTATCAGGAAGTGCCTTCCTGAACTGACACGGAGGGGGACAATCACCATTCACGCAGAGGAATCCCATTTTTCACTGTTTTTCCATTCTTCCCCCTAGAAATTGTGGCATGCAATGGTGCGAGTGGCGTTAGCACACACGATCCAGCACCTCAGCCCTCAGCGCCACTGGGCTGGCTGAGATCTAGAGCACTTATAACCTTTAGGATACCTAGAATACAATTGAAGTTAGGGGATTATACCCTATCAGCTTCAATTGCCCAGACTTGGGAGGTACTGAAAAGTAAACTCAAGTTGGAGGCATTAGTATCTATTTCACATTTTAAGACCTTAATTAAGATGCACTTTAACAAATCTTGTGAATGTTATGGTTAGCCCTCAGTTTTTTAGACTGATGTAAGATGATGTTGAATTTACTTGTAACATATATGTATTTAATGTATTCTATGTTTCTATGTATTTTTTTACTTTTGCATTGTTGTTCAACTTCTCTTGGTTGCAGTTGTAAAAGACACTTTCTTTCAATTTGCTTACCAATAAATTTGATGATGATAAACTTGGCACCTCAATAGGCTCCCACCGCACTGACCAAGTCTGCTTGCCTGTGACAATCCTTTAGACATACAAATACTTCCACACCTCAACCAGCTCTGGCGCAGAGATAAAATACAGCTCATTTCTTATACATGGGAGCCTTGGATCCCCCCCCCCAGATAGGGAATATTTTGGCAGGCTCCTGCTGAAGGACTCCTTCCATTTCTTAGCCAGTGAGGTTTATGCACTGATTCATTCTCCACAGGATCACTTCTTTAATCTCAGCTTTAAGACCTTTCTAACATGGACCAGTTTTGGTCCCACTACAATGCCCTAAAGTCCACTTCGCTTTGGATACCATTTCAGGCCATCCCCCTGACAAAACCAGCCATATGTACTGTGACTATCCTTTTATGTAATGAAGGGGTGAATGTGTATGATGTCAAATATTGGTGGTCCCAAAGATGCGAGGCTAATAGACTCATAAGATCTGTGGATGGGCAACTGGAGAGTTAAAGTAAAGTAGTGACCTGGCATGGCTGATCTACACTTGCCTAGTGTGATTTTCATCAGCTGAGTTGTGGCCAGTGCTTCTATTCTGGCCAACCTAAGACTTACTTCAAATGCGGCTCCCAAAACCACCTCAGTAATGTCTGTGACAGGATCAGGTGTAATTTGTGCCTGGACTTTGGCCGTGTTAGTCAGCATTGTTGTTTTCAGATGCAACCTCTGTGAGGAAATAGGCCATTCCTACCGTGCCTGCAAATTGGCTGTTCATAACTGTGAGGACAGCACAGTTCAAGATGGCCTGCTTAATGCTGTTCAAACCACCTTAGAGGATAAAAAACATCAAGCCCTGGCCCATCGGTTGGCTCACGAGCCGGACTCCCCCAACCCGGTACCCATCCTGTTGTCTGCAAATACCCTCTCTTTAGAGTCACCTCCCCACTTGCAGATTCCCAAGCCATTTCCTGACCAAGACTCCTCCATTACTCCACCACCGGTCATGCCCCCACCTGACCCTCGGAAAGATGATATGGACACCAGCCTCCAGTCCGCTAAAGAGGATGAGATCATGCCACCTCCAGACATGACTTTAGTCACCAGAAAGAGGTCATTACAAGACTTGTAGTCATGCAGATCACTTCAGTCCCATGCATTGCTCCATCCTTCACTGGCCCTTGGGAACAGATTCTTCCAACCTCTAGATCAGGACAGTGTTGATACGGATGATAGTCTTGACTCAAAAACCTCCTCTCAGCTCTCTGCTACTCAAGCTTTGCCACCTGTTGACAAACCTGATGTCAATAAACAGAAGTCTTCATTGAATCAAAGGAAAAAGATGAGAATGAACACTCGGAGCTCCAGCCAGCAGGATCTTTCTACCTGAAGGGCGGTGACACCTCTTTTTGCTCATCTACATGGATGCCACTATTAAACTTGCTACACTTGATGTAAACAGTATTAAGCATCCCTACAGGAGAAGCCTCCTTTTCTCAGCTTTGAAAGATTCCCCTTTTGACATATTTTTTCATCAAGAAACTCACTTTACCTCCACCAACGATGTTGCACATGCTCAGAGTAGTTGGTTGTGGGACCTTTATTTTTGGTCTTTTAGCCAGGACAAGTGTGATGAGGTGGGGATACTTTTCAGGGACACAACCTTTATGCTGCAGAGCTTGGTAGACATTGAGCCTGGTAGAGCTCTACTCCTTGGTATGACATACTTCTTGGACTGTTACTGATTTATTATGATTTATGCACCCCAAACAAAGAAAGAGAGGGTGGATTTATTCGGAAGATTCAACCCTACCAGTTAACCATCAGATATTTGTTCTTTGGAGTTGATTTTAACTGTGACCTGGCCACCTCAGACCATGGTGCAAAGACTCTAAAGTTATTTTGTGACGCAACTTGTTTAAAGAGGGACTCACGCCAAAAGTGCTACATTGCATAATTAGAATAAGCATACCCCTAATAAATCTCATACCAAAAATTAAGTTTCAGCGCTACTTTGTTTTAAAGCTATGAGCTATTTTATAACCCTGATTTCACTACCTATTCAAAAAAGCCAGTTTCAGTGAAGAGCCACTGATGATGTCATCTCCTGAACTCTCATTCTAGTCCTTTCTGTCAACAATCTTATAGGACCTGCTTCTCCAAAGTTTAAAAAACTGTAGCTATAGTAATCCTTTAAAAAAAAATTTCATAGGTTTGGCTGCAGTGACTGCATTTCCAGAATATTCAGATGCATGGCACTGTACTTTAAAACATGTCAGAAGGTGGTTTTGGAATGTAGCACTGAACCAAGGCATAGAATGTCAGGGTGGTGCACAATTTTGAAATGTTGGGGGGGGGAGACACACAATCTCAGAATGTGACAGGGATGTGCCATCTCAAAATGTGGTCAGATAATCAGTCTTGGAATGCGACAAGGACACAGAGCGAGGAATTTGGTGGGGACTGGCAATTTCACAATATAGTGGGAATGCACATTGCCGGAATGTGACAGGACATACCATTTATTCGGAAATTGTTTGTCCCTGCCACATTCCAGAATTGTACGCTCCCACCATATTTCAAAATTGTGCATCACATCCCCACCACATTCCAACATTATGCATCCCAGCCACATTCTAAAATTATGTATCCCTGCTACATTCTGAAATTGTACTTCCCTTCCCCATTCCCAAATTGCACACCCCTGCCACACTCTGAAATGATGCATCCCAGCCAAATTCCATAATTTCATATCCCCACCAAGTTGTGTTTCAATGCCACATTCCAAAATTGTCACTGCAACATTCCCAACTTGTGTCTCATGCCACATTCAGAAATTATGCATCACCACCACATTCCAAAATTGAGCATCACCACCATATTCTGAAATTGAGAATCACTGCCACATTCCAAGAATATGCGTCATCGCCACATTCCGAGAATATGCGCCACTGCCACATTCACAAACTATGTGTCACTGCCACATTCTGAAACTGTGCGGCACCGCCACATTCCAAAACTGTACATCACTGCCACTTTCTGAAATTGTGCATCACCGCCAGATTTCAAAATTGTGCATCACCGTCACATTCCAAAATTGTTCATTACCACCACATTCCGAAACTGCATCACCGCCACATTCCCAAATTGTGCATCACTGGCATTTCCAAAGTTGTGCATTACCACTGCATTCCGAAATTATGCGGCACTGCCGCATTCTGAAATTGTGTGTCGTTGCTACATTCTGAACCTGTGTGTCACTGCCGTATTCTGAAATTGAGCAACACTGCCACATTCCAAAACTATGCATCACCGCCACATTCCAAAACTGCGTCACTGCCATATTTCGAAATTGTGCATCACCACCACGTTCTGAAACCGTGCATCACTGTTCCATTCCAAAACTGTGCATTACCACCCCATTCCGAAACTGCATCACTGCTCCAGCCCAAAACTGTGCATCACTGTCACATTCTGAAACTGTGCATCACCACCACATTCTGAGCTTGTGCATCACCACCGCATCCTGAAATTATGCGTTACCACCACATTCTGAAACTGTGTGTCACCGCCGCATTCTGAAACCGTGCATCACCACTGTATTCCTAAATTGTGCGTCACTGCCACATTCCAAATCTGTGTGTCACCACCACAATCTGAAATTGTGTATGTGGAGGGGTTGAGGGATAACAGATGGACCAGACACAGAACTTCAGGTTCAACACACCCTACTCTCTACCTCAACTAGCACTAAAAAAGGCCTGGTACTAGCCCATATGAACATTAGAAGCCTCCTGAGTCACCTGGCTGAACTTGAAGCCTGGGCTAAGTTGGTGGATCCTGACATACTATGCCTCACCGAAACCTGGTTGAAACCTACTGTATCCGATACCTCCTGCCCTCTACCTGGGTATAATATTCTTCGGCGAGATTGATCTGGGTCCAAGAGGGGGTGGCTGTTATTTACTATAAAAGTCATCTGTCTCTTAGCCCTACCTAACCCCTGATTCCCCATGCTATGTGAAGCGCTGCATGCAACCCTGACACTGGGTTGAAACACCTACATATCGCTTGTGTGTATAACCCGCCAACCAGTGGGCTGAACGGTCTCCAGAACCTACTGCAGTATGTTTTCAAAATGTAAAACAAATGAAACACTCCTCCTCGGTGACTTGAACCTGAACTGGCTGGGCCCACATCACAATCTCCTTGCATCTTTGATCCAGAAGCACAATTTTCACCAACTTATAACTATCTGCACTAGAACCACGCCTTCACTATCAGGGTCGTTACTGGACTGGATCCTCACAAATAGACCCGGATCATGTTTCCAAAGCTACCGTCCTGGCTGGCTCACTTACAGATCACTCACCAAGGCTCTGTCACTGGCGCTCCTGCCCACCGCCTGCTCCTCAACCACCACTGATTACCTTCTCACTTAACTATGCTGCCTCCTCGATACACAAGCCTTCTTATCTGACATATCTGACATAGACTGGACTGACGCTTTCCACCTCCAATGTTGACACTGCCCTTAACATATTTCTCACCAAGTTTGACAAGTACAAAAGAAACACCTCCCAAAGGTAAAAAGAAGAGTCAGAGGTCAGCAGTCAAGATGGCTAAATAAAGAACTCCTATGTAAGTTAAAAGTCCGAGATAAGCAATGGAAACAATACAAAAATCTGGGCTCCCCTGGATCTTATCCTGTACAAGCGTATAGAAATGATTGCAAAGGTGCATCAGGCAGGCTAAAAGCATATACTGTCAAAACCTGCTGACTAACTCCTCCAACGACCCTCAAATTTTGGAGCCACATTAAAACTTTTTAGGATCTACGTAAGCTGTCTCCCCTCAGAAATGGTCCTGCAAGGTGTCCACTGTAATGACTCCTTCACTATTGCAAACGCTGTAACCAGCAGTTTTCCAACCTATCTGCCTACACAGCTTCCTTCAATCTCCTGCTACACAACTGAACTCAACATTCCCTGGTGATTCACCTACCTCATCTAAACCATTCTACTCAAAGTGGTCACCAGGCATCAAGTCTTCAAGCTGCTCAAGGCTATCTCTGACAATACCAGCCCTGGCTCTGATGGAATGGAACCCCATCTATTAAAGATGGCTGCTCACCTCATATCTGGACCTATAGCTAGAATCTTCACCCTATCCCTCTCCATTGGCTCTGTCCCTGAAATCTGGAAGGCCGCCAGAATTACTCCCGTGTTTAAAAAAGGCAGCAAAAATGACACGACCAACTACAGACCAATTGCTATACTATCAGTCCTTAGCAAGATCCTTGAGAAATTAGTCTCTATTCATACCAATTCGTGAAAACTCCAACTTACTCAATACAGCACAGCACGGCTTTAGAAAACACCACAGCACCATGACTGCACTAGCAAAATTCTCCTCTGATATTCTTACCAACATGGACAAAGGGAAGCTAACAGGGCTGTTTTCATCGACTCACTAAAGCGCTCGACCTTGTTGACCATCCTTTACTACTTGCCTCCTCAGAAATCTGGGCTTCTCCTACCCTGTCACTACCTGGTTCAGCAGCTACCTTGCCAACAGGACTCAAGCAGTGAAATTCAACTCGAGCGATCTCTGACAGTGCTGTTATCAATATTACGTCCCCTCAGGGCTCCATCTCTCTCCTCTCCTCTTCTCACTATTTGTAAACAATCTCCTGATGTAGTAACCTCTGGCCACTCACTACTTTATGCTGATGACCTGGTCATCTATGCCCACTCTGACAATATCACCAACCTGAATGCTGCCCTTACCACAGACTTCCACTTGGTGCAGGCGCACACACACCCAACGCCTTGTCCTTAACTCCAATAAACTAGCTATGCTATTTGGATCCCCACACAAATTAAGAACCTGCTCTTCTCTCTCTCTGTGCCTGACATTAATGGTAACCCGCTGGAGTCTGTTAGCTCTTTTCGCTACTTGGGCATTCACCTTGACCAAAATCTGACCTAAAGCTGCACATCCAGGAAACTTGTAAATCTGTCAATTGTGTTAGGGCTGCTTATAGGACTAACTACCTGTTACCCCTGCCGCTAAACTGGCAATTGCTAGAGGAACTTGTTACCAATCTCACCTACGGTGCTCCCATCCTAACCATGGCTAGGCAAAACTGCTCTGCACCAATGGACACCACCTTCAACAATGTTTGCAGGTATGCGGCTAAAGCACCGCGCCTGAAGCACCATTGTCAGCTATACAAAGACCTGCTGGCTATCTCCTCCTCCACCATGCAATATTACCTCTGCAACCTTTCGGACACCATCATCAGAGCATCAAAGCCAGCTGAGCTCTCAAAACTACTCCAATCGGTTATACCTTCACGGACCTTAGATCCTCTGACAAGTCCTTATTGAATATTCCTCTCTGCTGACAAAAAGGGCTCGAGCCTTCAGTTATGCTGCCCTCACTTTGGAACTTGTGCCCCAGGGACTAAGAAATGCTCCTTCTCATGATGCATTTAAGCACAATCTCAGAGCTTTCCTACCTCGATGGACAAATGTGTTTGTTTTGATCCTCTTGAATCCCATGCTCCTAACCTGTTCTCCTCCTCCCTATTATGTATTATAGGCACTTGCACTTTTTTATTGGTTGTTTTTGCTTTTATGTTTCATGTTTGTTGATACTGTATAACATTGTTGTTCTGATGCCAATTGTAAAGCTCTCTAATTACTGCCTAGTCACTTAGCTTGCCCTCGCTCCTGAGCTGTTTTCTCCCACCTTCATTCCTTATCCTGCACCCTCTGTTCCTGTAACACTTACTTTCCCAGCCCTGCTCTCTTCCCTTCCCACTTAGCCATTTCTCCAGTACTCCATCATTACCCCTCCCTTTTCCTGCCCCTCCTCTCCTGCTCTTTGCCGCCTCACCCTCTAACCGCCTCCACTCCTCTCTGCCGTTTTTCGGTTCCACTGCCTGGTAACAGGTTGCTACCTTGCACCGCTAATGCCGTAACCTGCCGCACTCTTCCTACCTTTCTTTCACCTTTCTGCCCCTCTCCCTGCCAGCTTTCCCTCCTTCTTTTTATTCTTCCTCTCTCCCTATGCTCAGTCCTCACCCCTCCTCTCCTATTTTATCCGCCTCCCACCAGTTTCGCGTGACTCCCTCTCTCTCCTGCCGTCTCGTAGTTCCACCGGCTCGCCACAGGTTACTACTCTAGCCCGCCAATGCCGCTTTCACCTCCTCGCCTCTTGTCCTCCTCCTTCTTCTGTTCGCCAGCCTTACTAGGTGCACTCTATCTCCCTACCCCCACTCATTTCCCTATCTGTTCCGTGCCCTTCATCCCTTTCCCCATACCCTGCCCTTCCCACCCTACCCTTCCCTCCCCATTCCTTTAGTTCAAATCCTCCTCACCCTTGCACCTAGTCCCCCACCCCTCCCCTGCACATCACCCTCTCCCTCTCTGTTTTTGCACCCATAGCTTCACTGTCCTGTTCCCCAACCTCTCCGTCTCTCTTGCCGACTCCCGGTTCCACCGTCCCAGCCACAGGTGGTAACCTTCTCCCGCTAATGCCGCACTTGGCGCCTTAACCTCCCTCCTGTCCTCCCCTTTTTTGCTATTCGCCCTACCACCCCTGTCTCCGTCTCTCCTGCCCTACCCTTACACCTGTCCCCCACCACCTCTCCCCCTAGTTCTCAACAACTGAATACATGTAATTTTATCCTTATTGCTATGCTTGACTACACTGTGTGACTTTGTCCTTTGCAAATGTATCCTGCTCTGTGTAATTTCTTATATATCCTGCAAATGTATCCTGCTTTGTGTAATCTCTTATGTATCACTGTGTTCTGTAACTGTACCTCCCGGGTCGTGCCTGAAAATAGTCACTTGTGGGCTAGCGCACTTACCCGGTCAACAAAAACTAAATAAATAAATGAATAAAAATACAGGAGATAACCTACAGCAATGGCATATACCTTCTTCAATACATCAGTTTCCAGCAGCAGACTATGAATGTCCTTATTCTGCACTTAGTCAAAACTTACTGACCTACTGATCTAACTTTTTAGAGAAAAACACTTCATCCCTATGTTTGTCTTGTGGGCTTGGGTGTTGGGGGGGCTCAAACAAGAAAAACCAAAACAAGCTAAAGACAAAGAACCTCAGTGCAGAAGCACTGAAGCAAGGGTTACCCCAAAGGGCATTGGCAATAAGTCAAGTTTCAAAGAAACATAACATCACACATACCCTAATAATGCAAAGCATCATGGGATGAATACGCAAATCACTATGAAATTTCAGACTGGCTCAGTTTACAGCAGGAATACATGGTAACAAAAGGGCCTCTCAAACAATCTGCAATTTACATGCATTTAACAACACAACAGAGGGTTTTCTGATATATCTACCCTGGTGACTTAATTTCTATAATACAGTCACCTAGTACTTTTTACCTTTATCAAAAACATCTAGTACCATGGTATTTTCAACATTTACAGGTTTCATACACATAAGGTATATACATCAAATTATTTTATGACATAGTGCTATTGCATACTAAATCCAACAATGAGGAACATAGCCTATTGTTTTACATTGGCTCAGAGGTCACCATAATAACCTTCCTATACGAGTACCTGAAAGGGAAAAGGAAAATTAAAGGGGACACTATAGTATAGTTAAGAAAGGAGAGGGGGTACCCATAGGTGGCCAACCTTATGGCCTAGAAATTGTAAAGGATAGATTAGGCTTTAGAAATAGAAAAATTGTTGCAACAGATTGAAGAAAAGATTGGTCCCTTAAGAGTGGCAGGATCTTCCTGTCACATATCCCCCACCTTAAGAGGGAAGCAGTTATTTCAGACTGCTTACCACCTTCTTATCACAGGAAAGGATGGAGCTTCCACCCATCCATCCATCTTCAGAAGCTCTATCTCAGGGTCCCTATTAATAATAAACATTCTATCATAAACATAGTGGATATCATAATTCTTTACCCTGAGGCATTAACACATTTCTCAACAGAGAATAATGGTACAGTTAGTCAACATTAGCATCTTTAGCCTGCAGTATATCCAGTCAATACTGTTAATAGATTTAGTTGTACCAATAAAAGAAAAAGTCCCTTCAGCCTCGTAGGCTTCTTCTTGCTTGCTTGGAGTCTTCAACCCCAGCACAATATCACCAGGCACAGTCTTACCTGGGATCTCACATTTAAGTTCCATACTTGCATCTCAGACCTCCAACAAGTAACATCCTGGGAACACAGGAAACAAAGGAATATCCTGCTCAGTCAGGGGGTCCTCCTCCAGTCGACCCCATGAAAAAAATCCTCCTCTGATTCTTTAGCCAAACTCTCTGGCAGGGACCTCTCCAGCACCTGGCACTGGTGTTCTGCCTCTATGCATAGTCGATCTGCCTCAACCCCATGGTAGTTTTTCATCACTTTACATCTCTCATCATCTTCAGGCTTGGCCTTCCTCTGAGCTCCCAGCTCCAGTCCAGGCAGCAGACTCTTTTCATCTGTCAGCCATGGTTCTGGTCAGAACTCCATGGACTTTCTTCTCTGTGTTCTCCTCTGGCAACTCCTGCTGCATTGGTCCACTTGGAATATCTGGATGATATCCACAGAAAAGCGTGCTTCTTCCAGCAAGTTATCACACTTCTGACACCAAGTCTGTGGAGGGGTTGAGGGATAACAGATGGACCAGATGCAGAACTTCAGGTAATCTCTGTGTGACGTTTAATCAAAATGCAGGAGATAACCTTTCTGCAATGGCATATCCCTTCTTCAGTACATCAGTCTGCAGTAACAGACTATGAATGTCCTTCCTCTGCACTTAGTGAGCACTTACTGACCCACTGATCTAACTTTTTAGTGAAAACCATTTCATCCCTATGTTTGTCTTGTGTGCTTGGGTGGAGGGAGAGCTGAAACAAAAAAAAAACTAAACAAGCTAAAGACAAAGAACCTCAGTGCAGAAACACTGAAGCAAGAGTTACCCCATAGGGCTTTGGCTATGAGCCAAGTTTCAAAGAAACACAACATCACACATAACACAATGATGCAAAGCATCATGGGATGGATATGCAAATGACCATGACATTTCAGACTAGCTCAGTTTACAGCAGGAATGCATGGTACTAAAGGGGCCTCTCAAACAATCTTCAATTTACATACATTTAACAACACAACAGGATTGTTTTCTGATATCTCTACCCCGGTAACTTAATTTCGATAATACAGTCACCTAGTACTTTTTATCTTTATCAAAAACATCTAGTGCCATGGAATTTTCAACACTTACAGGTTTCATACACATAAGGTATATACAGCCAGATATTTTATGACATAGTATTACCAAAGTAGTATTGCATACTAAATCCAACAACCAGGAACACAGTCTGTTGTTTTACATCAGCTCAGAGGTCACCACAATAACCTTCCTGTACGATGACCTGAGAGGGGAAAAGGAAAATTAAAGAGGACACTATAGTATAGTCAAGAAAGGGGAGGGGGGTGCCCATAGATGGCCAACCTTTATGGACTAGAAATTGTAAAGGACAGATTAGGCTGAGAAATAGAAAAACTGTTGCAACAGATTTAAGAAAAGGTCAGTCCTCAATAGTGGAAGGATCTCCCTGTCAGGGTGCGTCACCACCGCATTTCGAAATTGTGCGTCACCACCACATTCTGAAATTGTGCATCACTGCTGCATTCCGAAATTGTGCATCATCACTGCATTCCAAAATTGTGCGTCACCACTGCATTCCAAACCTGTAAGTCACAGCCACATTCCAAACCTATGCTTCACCTCCGCATTCCAAAATTGTGCGTCACTGCTGCATTCCAAAATTGTGTGTCACCACTGCATTCTGAAATTGTGTGTCACCACCGCATTCTGAAATTGTGTGCCACCACTGCATTCTGAGATTGTGCGTCTCCACCGCATTCCAAAATTGTGCACCACTGCCACATTCCAGTATTGTGAATCATCGCTACATTCCAAAATTGTAAATCACCACCACATTCTGAAACTGTGCCTCACTGCCACATTCTGAAATTATGTCTTCCAGCTACTTTCTGAGACTGTCATTGATGCATTCCACAATTGCAACCTGGTGGCATTTCAAAATCCCATACCTGCAGTATTTTAAAAATTGCATGCAACTTTGTCATTCTAGAGCCATGTTTGCCACTGCATTCCATCCCCTCATCATATTAAGAAGTACTGTACCTTGCATCTACTGTACACATTATGGAACTGCATGTGGTGACCCCCTCCCCACCCCAAGTTAGTTTTCCTTTTTCAGATGTTTACTATAACTGCAGTTTTAAGTAACATAGGAGAAATAAGTCACATAAGGTAGCTTGCAGGGAGGACTAGGTTGTGAGTTCAGGAGATGCCATCAGCAGCAGCTCTTCACTGACACTAGCTTTTTTGAATGGACAGTGAATTAAGAGTTACACAATGACTTGTAGCTTTTAAACAAAGTAACTTACAGATCTGATTTTTGACATGAGGCTGATTGAGGATATGCTGATCCAAATTCTGAATTTATTGATGCCAGAAATGCTGGCATCAGTCCCTCTTTAAACCAGATGATAACTGATGCTAACCTAACTGATGCCTATAGGACTAAATACAGTGTAGAAGGTGTTACATATTATAGGAACAGTCTTGCTACTCGTATTGATTTTATTTTTATTGCTGCATATGTTGTCACACAAAATATAATGTTGCTGCCCCATGAATCATCAGACCATTTGTTATTAGGGAGTAGTTTTTGGACTAATATAGCTATGAATAGTGGCACCCCCTTGTGGAGACTCAATAATTCAGCCCTCACTGATGAACCTCTTACTGCGAGACTTTTGGACTATTTCTTGGCATGGCGGTTCATCACATGCTTATATGATGACCTTGGGGTCTGGTGGCAGGGACCGAAATCTGATATTTAAAGTGTATTTGGTCTTATACCATTAATGTGCGGAGAAAATCCTATATGGAATATTTGTCCCTCCGCTCCCATTTAATGCATTTATTGACATTAACACATAACACCGGATTGGACTATAGAAGCCAAATCTTGACTATGAAGGTTTGTGTGTCCTCCCTACAATATAATCGGATGGTTTCCCTTCAGATGGAGCATCAGTATGGCACTCAGGGTAAACAGAGCAGAGGTACTATGTTTCAGACCTGCTGGAAGAGAGTAAAAAGATGACACTTTGTCACAGTGCAAGATGAGGGAGGCAACCTGGTTTCTGAGAAATCTGAACTCCTGGCAGTAGTTGATTGCTACCTCCTTAATAAATTTGGCTCCAGTACCCACTGTTGTCCTGCTTTTCTTTTATTTAGTACTGTACCTGTACCGCCCATACCTCCTTTGATGTTAGGACCCCTTACTTGCCCTATTAACTCTGCAGAAATATTGACTGCCATATGTGCTCTCCATAACAACATCTCCCCAGGTTCGGATGGTCTTTCTGCAGAACTTTACAAGGGCTTGGCGGCTGCCCATGTGGATGATTTAGTGAGCCTGTTTAACTGGATTTTGAATACTGATCATCTGACGGAATTCTTTTGTGAGGCTATGCACATTTTTTTGTTTAAAAAGGGTGACCCCACGAACCTGGATAATTGGCACCTCTGATGTCTGCTTAACACGGATCTGAAAATCCTAATGAAAGTATTGGCCTCTAGGCTGGCTACAGTCACAGACATTATAATTACTAAATTTCAGACTTCCTCTATTAAAGGGCACAACATTTTGGATAATTTAATCTTGATTAGAGAGATTTTTGAACTTGAGGGATGCTCTGAAATGGTTAGACACATTCTCTCATTGGACAAGGAGAAAGCATTCAACAAGATCTTCCACGGTTACCTGTTCAATGTCCTCTTACATTATGGTATTTCTCGTGCTTTTTGTGATTGGATACTACAATTATACTCCTCAGCTATGGTTTTTGCCAATGTAAATGGTCATTTAGAAAACTGACTGAATTTGAAATCAGCATACTGCAGGGCTGCCCCTTAAGGCCCCTGCTGTATGCTTTTTGCACTGATCCTGTCCTCCATTCCATACAGTCCCATCCTCAGACTCAAGGTATCGCAAACCTGGAGTGCACGGCCAGCATCACTGCTTTGCATATGTAGATGATGTGCTATTCTTTGTATGCAACCAAGAATTAGGTCAAATGGCACTGGACATATTCACATCCTTTTAACCCTATTCGGGGGCTTGACGTAATTTCCACAAATATCATGGTTTATTGTTGGCTGAAATACGCCAATGATTCCATCCATCGGTGGGATTTGGATAGATACTCTGCCTATCAGAATTTTGGCCATTACATTTGGGGATGCAGACCCAGCCTTTACTAGTTGGTATGCCAAATTGCAGCAATGTACCTGTAAAATACAGGCATTGAAACAGTGGCAACAGTCAAAATTTGAAGAAGATGATTTTACAAACCTTCCTTCTACCACTTTTAACTTACCTTTCTCTATGGTTTACCCTTTACCCAAGACATTGGATGTGACCATGTACAGCAACACATTCCAGTTAATATGGGGGAGTAGCCTAAACCCCATTAATCGTAATAGGCTTTATCACCCAATCTCACAGGGAGGTCTCCATTTAATTAATCCCATTGTTTTTTTCTATAGTCATTTTTTGGCCTGGAATCTAGCTAGCTATTTCCACTAGATTTCTACATTTTGGCATCTATGGACTGACAGATGGGCCCTTCCCCTATTAGAATACTGGAATACTGACATCACTAGACTGCACAAATCCCCCCTCTTACCAGGCTATGTCCTTCCCTTCCTCAAAAAAACTAGGCAATGGAAACTGGAATATGCCCAAATTATGGCACTCAACAGGAAGTCTCTGTACCAATATGTGTTGGAGACCAACTTTTACGAACCAGTGATTTTGAATGGAATTTCTCTTCAGAACTATTGCAAAGTTTGTGAATACCTGACAGATACCCAGACTCCACCCAAGATGTGGGACATTGCCTGGTTCAGCTGCCATGGACGCCTTGGTGTAAAGGCCAACTTGAAACATTAACAGTGCACGAGGCAGAACGATAATGCCCCAGACCTGACTGTCACAAGCAACTTGAGACCTTAGAACACCTTAACCTGTCCTGCCCTTACGCACTCCAGTTTTGGACAACAGTGGTTTCTGAATGGCATGACCAGGCCTCTGGGAGGGTTTCTTACGTGAATGTGGTACTAAGCTTATTACCCTCCACTCAGGGGCGGAGGAATAGCCAGTGCAGCCGGTGCAGTGGCACAGGGGCCCAACACATGTAGGGGCCCAATGATTGATTTCAGTCGGATTTCGATCGCATCGCGATGCACTGAAGGCTTCCTCTGCCCTGCGGCTTCAGAAACTCAGCTCAGCCAAATTAGAAAACCTTAATCCCAGACCCTGTGCATAAAATGTACAATAAAAAAGGCCCATAATCAAAACAGTCCAGAATCTAACACCCCCCCCCAAGCAGCTGCACACTCACCACGTGAAGGGGTAAACAGTGGATGGAGTGTACACCATAACTGTTAAAATATATGGATACTGCCCTAATCCACCATCAGATAAATATCTGTTTGTTTTGAGAAGAAAGGCAAAGCACAATGTTATTTGGAGTGACTGCTCTGCCTCTGCAGCTCTGCTCACTTAAGTTAATTAGGGTGAACAACAGTAACATTCTGAAAACTGTGAGTTTATCCAATATGTCATCCAGTTCGCACTTCGTTCGCAGGAGAACTGCATTTGTAGGCAGCCACATGGCTAATGGGATTCTCTACTGATGCTCATTTCAAGTGAGAAGTATTACCCCGTGTTGTGAGTAATCTGTACTATACCCTTGGTTACCAACGTTGTAAGCAGAACAGAATATTGCATAAATTGCTAACTAAATTATTTACACTATAAATTATATAATTTGTGTATATGGTGTACTATTGTATGTAATGTGAATTTCTAATAAGGTTACATATACAACAACAGTACAACCAAATGCTCTTCCAAGTAGAAAACTCTCCCTTCTGATTTGTGATCTATTTGACAAAGTGTAATTTTCCCCCCAATCTCCAAATTTTTATTCCTGCAGAAAACAAGTCTTTCTTAGCCCTGATACTTTCTGGGGCTCCTACCACCCATGATTAACATGTCATGCCCATTACTCTACAGTATCTTCAAGCAATCTCAGAGACCCAACCTTATTCCTTCCCATCATTATGCTTCTGACATCTGACACTTGTCAGCCTCTCGCACACAGTGGCAGCCACTCCAGCCATCACCATCATTGTGGCAGCATGGCCACTGAAGTCATGGCTGGCTGTGGTGTGTGAGGTGTGGCATAGCCTCAAGGCTGGTGACGCATGAAGTAGGCAGCATAGCAGCTCAAACAACAGTCTGTATTACGTCCGTCCTCTGACTCTGATCATCACACAGAAGAGCCGCCGCGCATCAGAAGCTGTAAGCAACAAATTTTCAACATTGTCAGCATGCATCGCTGCAACCATGGTCGGTCGGTATCGTCGGTTGACTCAGTCCGTTCAAACTTTTTCCTTTGCTGCTGCAGCTGCTTGCATCATACATCAACAACAAACAACAGTAGGTTACTAGTACTTAACTTGCAGGAATGTCAGACTCTGACTCTCTCTGTATGTAGACTGCGTCATCATGAGAGTCAGTAGTCTGTTCCGGTCGTGTTACGGGTAACGGATTGGGTTGATAGAACAGTGTGTAAAAACAATTACCACGGTCTATGGGGGGTGGAAGCGAGGCTGACTGCAGCCGAATCAGATGCTGCTGCTGTGCTGACTGTGTTGCGCTGCTGCCTGGGGGTCGAGGCATGCACCGGCATGATGTGAGCATGATTGATGGGCAGCGTGCGTTGGGCGTAGTGAGTGATGATCAGGATGAGATGGGGGTCCAACTCCTAACCAATACTAAGTTACAATATGCTTATTACTATATGACTGACTGACATGTCCTCTGCTGATTGGATATGGACACTGTCAGTCATTCTGTGGTAGGCAGGGCTGTGTGGGCTGAGCGGGCTAAATGAACCATTGGAGCTGGTCACATGAACTTTGTTAGATCGCACGCAATGCAGCAATAGACAGTATTGTGTGGTAGTGGCTTGAGTGACTCAGACTGCTCTGTGCTCTTTCTTTCTGTCTGTGTGGACAGACACATCTCTTTTGAATCTTCGTTGATGATTTAATTGTTATTCTTCCTTCCCTCCCAATTGTGACTGACTACTTGACTGTTTTTTATTGTGTGTGATCACTGACTGATAGCGCTGTAGCAGGCAGGCTGTTGTTGGTGGCCTGGGGGCTGTAGGCCAGGGAGGTGGCAGGTGCTTAACCTGCTGCTCACACAAGTTCCACAACTTATAAAATGCACTGCAGCATAGCAGACAGCAGGGTATAGCCACCTTAGCTGGAAGTTAAGGTTTTCTTTTTTTTTGTGACTGTGTGCCTGTGGGTGAGAGCCAGGGAGCCACAGAGGTCAGGAGTCCCTAAGTCCCTTGTCCCTGTGGGGTCACTGAAGTATCAGTGTGAGACTGTATGTGAACAAGACTAGTATTTCTAAATCTTGAATGTTATGTGACTGACTGTGTTTAGGCAGGACTACCACTGACTGATTGTTTTACTGGATAACTTGCTACTGAGGATTTTCTAACTGAAAGGATTAGAAAGAAGGCTTGGGCCTTGGACCTAGCTTACTTGCTGCTGCCTGGGCTGGGCGGCTGGCAGTGGGCACAGAGCTGCCTGCTGGCAGGGGGTGCTGGCTGGGTCTGATAACAGTAGGCTACTAGTAGCTAGCAGCACTGACTGACTGCAGAGAACATAGCTGAACAGCCAGTTACTAGTATTCTTTACTAAAAACAAGGAAAAAAAAAACTTACTGGGTAGGCAGAGTGCTGTTGTTCAATCCTTGTCTTTCCAATCCTGTTTGAGCTGGGGAATGCATTTTTAGCATAGCAGCAGTAGCCTAGCAGGATAATGCACCTTAGCTCCTAGCTGTAGGGAGGGTTTTTGCTGCAAATAAGGAAATTAAAAAAAGGAAACCTAATTGGGCAGTAAGATAGCAGAGAGTTGTCGGGAGTGCAAGGGTAGGGTATAGGCAGCAGCCACGTTAGCCCCCAGCTGCCTGAGTTGGGCTTTTGTGTTTTGCAAACAACAAGGACATTATCATTATAAAAAATAAAAGTTATTGGGCAGCACAGCACTACTGAAGGCTAGCTGTGTTCCTGTTTATCTGAGCAGCTAGTTGGGCATGCATAGGGACTGAACTCTGCTACATATAGCAGCATTTACAGTAGCATAGCAGCAGCCACGTTAGCCCCCAGCAAGCAAATAATAATACTGTGATACAAATAATATTGTACTACTAGTACTTGTTGTTGCTTGCCAGTCTGCTGGCTGGCCTAAACCCAGTAAAGTCTCTCTATCTCTCAGTGACTATCAATTGTCTTTTTTCAGTCTACAGCAGTTGTTACAGTAGTGAGTAGTACTGTTATGTACTCACAGTGAAAGTGAGTCTGTAGTAGTTTCACTGTGTTTGCCTTGCAGCAGCGGCAGCAGTGTGTGAGACTACTGAGAGGAGGAGGCCTGTTGCCTGTGACTTTTTTTCCTGTGCATCTCCAGCCTGCCAGACAGTGGTGAGTGGCCAGTCTGTATCTTGCTTTGTGTGCTTTTCTTCTGTCTTGTGTGACCTGACTGAGCCTGTATTGCTCTGCTCTTGTCATTAGCTGCCTAGCTACTCCAGATTGAAGCCAACAAAAATAACTGTTTCAGTAAATATAAGGTTTGTTTTGCTAAGCTAGTGGTGTGAGTTCAAAGCAACAGCTTGTAGAAAGCAACTGATGGGGCACTTCACTGGGAATCGTGTGTGTACTGTACCAGTTAATTCAGTTGTGCTGCAGTTTAAAAGAGTCTGAGGTAGAATTTCATTTACACATCACAGTGCAACAAGGCGGCAGTTGTTCAGTGAGTGGAGAATAATTTTATATTGTGATTTACATTTACAGCACTGTATGTTGTAAATACAATACTGTAGATAAGATTATAATTATAAATACAGTTTATTGTTAGTAAAAGATGCCTCCTAAATACAAAAGTGGTGCACAAAAGCATAAACAGAGGAAGGAAGAATAGCTGATGGCTGCAAAGCTTCCTAAAATCAGTGCTTTTTTCCAAACTGCGACTGATTCTGACACACCTGATAAGACTGAAACTGAAATCTGTGAAAATGACACAGACACAAAGAAAGACAGTGGACCTAGTGCTTTGGCTGAGATGGCCTGTAGTGATCATGTTGATCCTGAAACTAACTTTGCTAAACAATCTGAACAAGAACCGGATATTAAAAGTGTATTGGAGAAAGAACTTGATAAAACAGCCAGTACTGCTTTTAACAGTGGAGAAGAACCTGCTTTTCCAAGTTTTTCTCCTGTTGATGACAGAAACCCCCACAGACAAGGTCATTTTCCTTTAGATATAAAGGATAGCCAAATAAAAAGGCACATCATATCACAAGGTTCGTGTAAACCCGACGGACCATTTCCACGAGACAAAAATCAAGATGGGCGCTGTTTCTCCAGAAGCTATTACAATATTACAACAAAGACAGGAGTTACATTACCACATACTTGGCTTTGTTACTCCCCTAAATTAGACTGTGCATATTGTTTGCTGATCGTAGTGCACCTGCTTATAATGTTGCATGGGTTAAAGGAGTTCGAGACTGGCGTCACCTAAGCAGCAAAATTGAATATCATGAAACATCAACAATTCATCTAGAATCTTGCTTAGTGTATGAGCAGTGGCGTTTACATGGCACAATCGATGAAGATTTTGAAACTCAAATACAAAAGGGGAGAAAAACTTCTGGAGACAAGTTTTGGAGCGTCTGATCAATATGACTCTTACATTAGCTATGTGCAATTTACCTTTCAGGGGACACAGAGAGGTTTTAGGGCAAGTAAATAGTGGGAATTTTCTTTCAGTCGTGGAACTGTTGGCCAAGTATGATCCCTTGTTAAAGCAACTCATTTCCATGCCCAGTGGATCAATTCGCTATCTTAGTCATACTATACGGGATGAATTCATTGAAGTTTTGTCAAAGCGTTATTGAGCAAAATATTATTGATGAAATCAAAGATGCACCTTTTTTCTCTGTAATAATGGATACCACCCAAGACACTGCGAAGACTGACCAACTGAGTCAAATTTTTCGGTATGTCAGAATAGAAAGGGATGAAAGGGACATGGCAACAGAGGTGAAAATCAATGAATCTTTCCTTGGCTTTCAGGAAATTAGTGATCAGTCTGCTAGTGGACTTGAGAACATAATAATCTGTTGCATCGAACAGAAAGGTTTAGAGTTATCTAAACGTTGTGGTCAGGGGTATGATGAGGCCTCTAATATGAGTGGTGTGTACTCTGGTGTGCAAGCAAGACTATCCCAGAAGGAACCAAATGCTGCATACGTTCACTGTGCTGATCACAACTTAAATCTCACACTGAATGATTCCTCTAGAGGAATACCAGAACTAAAAAATTTTTATGATGTGATTGAAAGACTATACACTTTTTTTGGCCACAGTATAAAATGCTGGGCCATGTTATCTTCATTTGCTTCACATCAGAGCTTTCCAGCAACATTACTTTGAAAAGGCTTTTGCCCTACCCGATGGTCAACCCGCTATGAATCACTCCTTGCTCTGAGGTTTCGTATTTAGTTATTATGAAGGCACTCACAAAAATAGTTCTTCGGAGCAAAATGGAGATGAGTGCAATGAGGCTTTGGCATTAAAGAAATTATTGGAAAATTTTAGTTTCATTTTTCTTGTTGTGCTCCAAACAAAGACTCTGGAAACAGTTAATGCTGTGTCAAAACTGCTACAGTCTAAAGACACAGACCTTTGCAAAGCAGCAAACTTACTTCACAAAGCCAATGAAGACCTACTCACATTTCGAAATGAGTTTGATGAAGCCAAAAATTCAGCAACTGCATTATCAGAAAAATGGGGTGTACAAGCAAAGTTTAAAGAAAAGCGCATGAGAAAGGTCAAACTCCATTTTGATGAGCTATGTGAAGATGAAAGACTTGCCGACTCAGAACAATTTTTCAAAGTGAATGTGTCTTACAGGTGCCTTGATGTAATAACTGCACAGCTTTCAAATCAATTTCAAAGCTTGCAGGCAATCGCTGATAGATTCAGCATAATCCAGCCAAGCACCTTGATTTCTGCAAGTGTTGATGATCTGCGTTAAGGAGCTGAAAACTGGCCCATCATTTCAACAAAGACATTTCACTTGCTTTTCCTGGACAGTTGATTGCATTCAGATCTTGTTTGAAATCTGAAATCTCCAAACAATCTTCAGTGAAAGATCTGGCAAAACTGTTCATTGTTGACAGTAGTGTATTAGCATCCAGTTTTCCAGAAGTCTGTGCTGCGCTTCTGCTGTTTCTCACCATCCCAGCAACAGTAGCCAGTGCTGAACGCTCATTTTCAAAACTTAAACTTATAAAGAACTACTTAAGAGGTAGTATGGGACAAGATAGACTTTGTGGGTTGGGACTCTTATCTATTGAAAATGAACGAGCAAGAAAAATTAACCTACAGCAGATCATTGATGAGTTTGCAGAACGAAAGGCGCACAAAAGGCGATTCAAATAGATGAGTAGAACATATTACACTGTTATGTATTACCGTATATTCCTTGATATGTGAGTGAGGGAGGAAGTGGGTGAAAGGTGTGTAAAATAAACAGGTAAAAAAAAAACCTTGGGGGGGCTGGCGGTTGATATGCTGTGGTGGGCCCAAAATTACAACCTGCACTGGGGCCCATCTTTCCCTTCCTCCGCCACTGCCTCCACTGTAGCTTACAATTCCTCCACTGTCCATTTGTGTGTTATCACAATTAAATATTACCTTTGGCAGTCTCGCTGTACTCTCCTCTTCCAACAGAAGGTTCTCACTGCAGAGGACAAGTAGTCCTGGCACTAAGGTTCAAAAGTCTTGTACTGATGTTGGTAAAGTGCTATGCAAAGACGTAAAGTTTTTTCTGTGAATGCTAATAGACAACTGGAGGAGGCTTACTGGCAGAAATAGGAGCACCTGTTGTTGCTATTAGCTGAGAAAGTGGAGAAGTACCATGTCCTGAAGCTGCAGGCATCACAAGCTGCATTAGAAGTTGCTCTCTTTCGCACTGAGGGGCTGGACACTACTGTTGATACTCCTGAGATGGTGAAGTCACAAGGGGATGTGCATCCTGCCATGGAGGTTGAAAACAATGCAGAATCGGTATGCCAAAAACAGCCTGCTGCTGACATGGCAGTAACAGACAGCCATCAGACTGCACTGCAGCCTCTTGGGGAGGAAAGGGGATAGGCAAAAATCAATAGCCTGCCAGTTTCTTCGACAGGCCGTGCACATAGTGATGATGATGCTCGCTTTATGTAGCGTGCAAGGAAAAGTTTATGAAAATGGCTTTTTGCACTAAAGAATAAAGTTTCTGACTGTGAGTGGTCGGTGGACAATTCACTGAGGAAAGCCAGCTGAGTTTGGGCCTCTCCTGAATTGCCATGGAAATCTCTGGGACCAGTGAGAGCTGCAGATCTGGAGAAAGACTGCACCAAAACAACAGGTAGGTCCAGGTTTGTTTTCAGCTGTGGGAGTGGGAGCACATTAAACACTACTGATGATGACGCTAATATAAATCATGGAGTTGTTCTCCCAATGGAGCCAAAGCCTGGTACTGAAAGTATAACAAATGACTTTAATACTGAACTTCTTGCTAACTTCCTGTTTTTTACATGTCAATACCCTGTTTTATTTAAACATCAAGCTGAGGGCTCTGCATTTGTCTTTGTGGTGCCCCCCCCCCACAAAACTGGTGGCCCCGAATTCTAGAACAGATGAGTATGTAGGCATAGACCCCCTCCCCCCCATACTGGTGTACTGAATATTCCTATGAATAAAGAGACTGATCCTCTTTTGCAGCAACAAGTTAATGAAAAGGTCACTGAGGGTGCTGTTCCAGATATTGATATGAGCTCTATAGTTCTGAATTCACCAGTACAACAGGCTTTGGAAGGAGTAAAAGAACATCCTGGAGTACACAGTAGCTGAGGAACAGAACATTGACACCTTCTAAAAAATAATGGTACAGAGAGACCTCAAATGGGCCCTGCATGCCCTTCAGAGCAATGAACCTTTATGACTGCTTTCAGACAATTACAGAGCCCGAAAAACAGCAAAATGCCATTTGCATCAGGTACAGGAGTGGGATGGGAGATCCTCCTGACTATAAATATGGAGCCAGGTTCCTACTGAAAGACAGCACAGAACTAGGGAATTCTAGTAGTCAGTGTACAAAGAAAATGAGGTGCAATTTATGCAGTGAAGAAGGGCACCCTTTTCATTTCTATCCTTGGGTCTCTCACAATGGAGGAGACATAATGGATCAGTCAGAGCAGGACTGTTCTGTGAACACTGCACAATGGACACATAGGAAGCAGAGCACTTTATTCTGCCACACGGAGTATCAGCTGGGAGAGACAGGGCTGGTCCACAACCTATAAGGACACAGGATGAAGAAGTCATTCTCGCTATTTCTCTTTTTTATATAGTGAAACGTTTATTGGTTTTCTTTTAAGGTACAACGACACAGTATAGACAACACTGTCAAAAACATTCCTAGTCAGGATTCCTCCCTTGGACTGACAGACTAAAGCAGCAACAAAATACTCATACTATATTCAGTATAATAGCCATAGTAAGAATTGCAATGAACACAACAGGCTAATAAGTTGGGAAATACCAGAGTAGTTAAGTACTTAGTACATTGGTTATCTTAACTCATTAGGCCTTCATGAACTTGAACTGCAACATAAGTAAATAAGGCCATTGTTAAGTAACGCTAAACCACATGGAGATGTGCATTACTAAATAGGAAGTACACAATAACATTGTAATAGATGCTCAGAGGATGACTGTCCTTAACTAATACCTGCATCTTCACTGATTGACATGTGTAGCACTATTGCTGGAATAGGAGCACACTAACCTCCCCGTCTGTTCCAGCAAGTCACCTCATGTACCCTGTCCTGTAATTTCATGAATCTGCCTGAGGTAGTGTGGATCTGGAACAATTGGAAATTGTGTATGGGGGGAGGGGGAATGTCTGCTTCCATATGACTATGGACCAACGTCTGGTTAAGTATTAACCCTAGGGTGCCAGTGTACGGATTGCCCTGAAGCAGATACTGTGGCATATAGTGCCCTTGAGGAATTTTGCAGTACTGGGATGAGACAGGGGCCCCACAACTCCTGATAGTACTCCATAGTATCAGTGACATTGTAATGTACTCTTTTATGGGCTGCCATTTTCCCCAGTTCTGTGAGCCACCCCACAATGTTAGGGGCCACAGGGTTCTGCCAGTGATGTAGAAGAACATGTTTGGCAGTTATCAAAGTCCCAGGGTCCATCTGCGCCTTGCCTGCAGAAGGCATCCTAATCCTCCTCACTCAAGGCTAGACCAGACATTACTAGACTATCTGTTAGCATGACTGGGCTGTCAGGGATGTCCCTGAGAGTTCTTTGAGCCCCATTCCAGAATGTTTGGAGGGCAGGAAACTCCCACAGCAGGTGGGTAATGGTTCCCTGCACTTGTGTGCATCTCCAGAACTTACTGGAGGCTACCATTCCCTAGCTATGAAGCTGCTGCAGAGTCCTGTGCCATCAATGAACTATTTTAAACTAGGTGAACATATTCGTTGTGTCCCATGTAGCAAGCCTGCTGTTCCGCCACACCTCCTACCAGTCTTGAGAGGAGATGTCACTCTGTACTCCATTTTTGTCAGAGGGTCTTTGTATGGTCTAACTGGAGATTCAGGAGCCCCTTGTATATATTCCTAGCAGTGGGTGGTGTTGATTCTTTGTGCCAGAATACAGTATCCAAGGACTACTTTTGTCTCAATCGATACTGCGGCCACAAGAGAGAAAGTAGGGCATGTCGCAGTTGGAGATATTGCCAGTGCTGTGTTCTGCTCAAGCCAAACTCAGTCTGGATTTGTCCAAAGGTTTTTAGATATCCTGTGCCTGAGTCTAGGATCTGGTAAAGGCTGTGCAGGCCTTTTTGGAACCAACCCCATCAGCTTGGAGTCTCTCGGCCAATCGGAATGTGTGGGTTCCACCACAGGGGGAGTAGTGGTAATTTTGATGGCTCCCATTTAGATGCCTTGCTGTTTTTCATCCAGGCCGCCTTAGTGAGGGGTTGTGTAGGATGTCAAGCAACCATCACCAGGAGTTTCGTGAACACAATTGCTCCATACACATCTTTCCCTGGTATGTGTGATTCACAGCTGGCCCATTTAGGGAGCAAAGCATTGCTTGTTATTGGCAGTGTGCGGACCATTTGTGCAAGCAGGTATGCCTCATGCTTCAGGCAGATGTCGGGCAGCTTTCAACCCCCTTGCTCTGCAGGCCTTACTTAACTTGCAATGGCTGAGTCTCTTGGGCCCCATGCCCCAGATAAAGACAAGCATTTGTTTGTGTAGTCCATGCAGTATGTCCAGACTGATATGAATGGGGAGGTTGTCTAGCAGATATTGTACCCAGGGGGCTGCCACCATCTTATATGTGTGCACTCTTCCCCAGTGTGGGAGGTGTAGTCTACTCCACCTGTACAAGTCCTGGGTCAGGTCCTTCTGAATTTGCCAGAGACTGACCAGCCCGAGAGAGGAAATATTCCATGTGAATCATACTCCCAAGCATTTGAGACACTTATGAGCCAGTTGAAGGCCCCATGGGAAGAGCAGGAGTGTGGTGATACTTTCTTGTGAAGGTAGAATGAGAGACTTGAACACATTTGCCTTGTATCCTGCCAAAGTGCTGTATCTGGTCAACAAGTCAAGCACTGCCAGAACTGATTGTTCTGGTTTCCATAGCACTAACATAATGTCATCCGCATATGTCAGGGCTTTATGTTCCTCCCCTAAGTGAGTTCCATGTATGGAGGCATCCTGCCTTATATCCTGTAGTAGGGGTTCCAGTGCCAGGATGAATAGCAGGGGTAACAGAGGGCAGCCGTGTTGGGTACCTCTCCCTAGCAGAAATGGTATAAATGTCATGCCGTTTGTGGTGACTGAGGCTGAGGCCCCCTTGTATAGAGTGCGGGCACAACCTATGAAATTTTCCCCTAAGCCAAAGTGCTCTAGGACCCAGAATAGGTAAAAAGATTCAACCTTGTTGAATGTTTTCTCCACATCGAGTGATAGGAGCACTGACGCTTGGTGAGAGGTTGTTCTTTTCCAGTTAAGATTCAGGAGTCATCTGGTATTGTCCGTGGCCTTCCTCTGGATCCAACCAGGTCTGGGTCTATTAGTGTGGATATGGCCTCATTTAGGTGGCTGGCAAAGGCCATCACATATGCTTTACAGTCTGCTGTAATGAGGATAATAGGTCTTTAGCTACTGCAGGCTAAAGGATCCTTGCCCTTCTTGGGTATCAGAGTAATGACTACTATCTGCACAAAGGGAGGGAGTTGACCTATCCGAGTGGCTTCTAGTAACGCCTCTGTGAGAGGCTTCAGCAGTAGCCTGCAGAAGTGAAAGAGGAACTCACAGGCAGGCCATCTACTCCAGGGCTTTTTCCTCCTGTATAGTTCGTAAAGCTTGTTCTATCTCATCCTCAGTGATGAGGGCCTCCATTTAATCTCTTATCTCCTGATCCAGTTTTGGTAACTTCAGTGGATCAAGGAAATGGGCATGGTCCTGCTTAGTGGGCTGGACTTCTTGCTTGTACAGGGTCTGGTAAAAGTCCCTGAACTCGTCATTGATCCCTTTTGGGTCAGTTTTGCCCTCTCCATTTCTCATCTTGATACCTGCTATTTTAGACTGTTCTCGCCATTTTTCTAGCGGGTTCACTAAGAAGTAGCCTAGATTTTCCCTCACCTCCCAGAAATGTTGTTTAGTGCTGAAGAGAGTGAACTCCACTTTCGGGTGCAGGTGCATGTTAACCTTATATCTGGTAAAAATTATGTCGGGGAGTAGGCCCTTCTCCTTGACTGGATCTGCCCTGTAACTATTTTCTAACTGTTTAAGTGTGGCAGTTATCTCCTCCAAGTCTTTACGCTTGGCACATTTGGTATGGGAGGCAAAGCTACTACAGAGTCCTTAGATGTATGCTTTCAGGGCATCCCATGTGACTGCTGCAGAAGTGTCCTCAGTACAGTTTGTGTCAAGAAACAGCTATATTTCTTAAGTAATTGTTTTGCAGAAGAATTCATACTTTAGCATGGAGGCATTGAAGTACCACAGTTTCTGGGTCTTTGCTTGTGCATTTGGAGGGAACCACGTGAAATAAACTGGAACATGATTCAAGATAAGAATTGTTCTGATGGAGGCATCTGTTACACTGTATGCCAGCATTTTCAGGATCAGCCACAGGTCAGGCCTAGAGAATCAGTCACGTGGGGTCAAGTAGAAGGAGTACTCATGCCCGTTAGACCTAGTTCAGCTGCCAGGTCTGACAGTGCATCAGATGCAGGTGATCTGGTTCTGGTTGGGGCCTTGTTTCAGTCTAGGAAGTCATCCATGACTGTGTTCATGTTGCCCCCTAGGAGGAGGGACTCTGTTGTGTGTGTTGCCAATATCTGTGCAGTGTCCTGAAAGAAACCAGCCCCAGTGGAGTTAGGGTTATATACATTGTACAAGGTTACTTCCTACTCATGAAGTTGTCTTATGACAATGATGTACCTGCCCTCCTTGTCCGAAAAGGTCTCTTTTGGTTGGAAGTGAATGGATTTGTGAACCAGGATAGCTACTCCCCTGCTCCTCAAGTTATATGAGCTAGCAAAGACTTGGGAGACCAAGCCTGTCTTGAGTTTCTTGGTCTCAGCCTGTGAGAGGTGGGTCTCTTGTAGGTAAACTATGACTGCCCCCTCCCTTCCAAGGTGATCTAGGCTCTTTCTACACTTGATAGGGGAGTTGATACCCTTAATATTCCAAGATATGCATTTAACTGGGTGAGCCCGCCATTATGTACAATGTATGAGGTGTTATGGGGTAAAACTACTACTATGTGAATGGCCCGATCAATAGTAAGATGTGACCAGGCCCTAAGTAACTTCCTCATATAGTGGTCCTGGGTAGTTCTCTGGGTCAAACCATTTACAGGAAGAACCAGATAATAAAACATGCTCAAGCTATCTAAACAAGCCTATGAACAAGAAAATCTGTGAATAAATTAACAAAATCAACAAGCAAGTGTTTAATCTTGGTCCAAGGGTACTCTATCTGGCTCTATGGATCTTAAGTGCAGTATAAAAACTGTAGGACATTTTTGGGGCAGAGGAACTTAACCTGTATGGGGTGTAGACCCCTGAGGCAGATGCCCCCTGTCCTTTGTGCCACCATTGATGTGGAGCATTGCAGTATGTGAGTGCATGCCCAGGGACAGTAGGTTTGAAAGGCACCAAGATCAGCTTGATCTTCTGTTCTGTTTGTTAGGGCAGACTTTCTTCCGAGGCATTGAAGCACCTCTGTGAGGGAAGGGTGTGGAGGGGAGGAGGAGGGTTGGTCCAACTGGCTGTTCAAGTGGGCAGAGTGACGTGCCCTGTGCAGGTCTGTGTAGGCTTGCGGGTCCAGTTGGGTGTGACTTGCCCGTGAGGACCATGCAGTGGTATATATCATACACAGTAGCTATTACTCATCTCCCTAAAGCTGTGTAGGCCAGTGTGTAGGTGTAGCGATAGGCTGAGGGGGTAGACAGATGATGATAGCATGAGGAGGAGTCAAATACTGTATCTCGTATAGAGGGATGGTCCTTGCTTGGGTCTGCCCTGCCCCCTGTGGGGAGTATATGTATCCCTTCTCTGCCCCCTCCCTTTGACCATTGCTACCAGCCTGCCTTGCAGGGTCAGCCGAATGTGAAGTCTGACTGGTCCGTGGAAGTGAATGCTTATCTGACCACAGGGTCGATGAGAGGTGTAAGGTGGGGGTGTTTCCTGGAGGTGACTGCCTCCAATACCCCTGTTACCTCTGCACTTCAGATAGTGGTAATTGGGGGAAAGAATGTTTAGTGAGCCAGAGGTGGGACCTTTCCCTATTTACTTTGGCAGTTGGTACCACTAAGGCCAAGGTCCACTGCAGTGCTTGGACACCCTCTGATAAATCTTCTATTAATTAAGCTGCTGCAATTGTCCATGTGGGTGGAGGTTAAGTTATTTGTTATAGTACCACTGAAACTCAGCTGTACATGTTGAGGTTGTATGCCTACACAAACATGCGCACGTTCAAGCAGGCTACAATGTTAGCAGCCCATAGCAGCTGTCTCTATCGGCTCCATTCATTGCCATGTTGCAAATGTCATAGGGGTTTGGTGGAGGGGTAGGCCTGTGTGGGAGCAGTGCTGATTGCACAACCACATTGACAGCTGAAGTCTGTTTTTAGCATGGCAAGAAGGCATGGTTATGTCCATGGGATTGGCTGAGTGAGAGCAGAGCAAGTCCTTCATTATGCCTCTACTAAGACTCAGCCAGTTCCAAAAAGGTTCAATGTCTGCACGAACGTGCACACATTTGAGCAGGTTCGATTTTGACAGTCCCTGACAGCTGCCCCTATCAGCCCCGGTTGTTGTGATTACAGAAGTAAGAGGGGCTCAGCAGAGGCAAGGCCCATGGTGGGGCCGCAGGTAATCCACAAAGCCCACTGACATCTGGGTTATTCTATTGACAATTTAGTTTAGTTTAGTTAGTTTTTGTTGACCGGGTAAGTACACTAGACAAAGCCTGCCTATTTTCAGGCATGACCTGGGGGAAGGGGATACAGATGAATGCCAACTGACTTTGAAGCAGATTAAGCTGTTGGTGGTATTTTTAGTGAATGAGGGAAATTTGGCCAGGACACCGAGGAAATTCCCCTACTCTTTTTGATAAGTGCCATGGGATCTTTAACATCCACCTGAACTACCACCAATCCAGGCAGATGGGACCTCGGTTTAACGTCTCATCTGAAAGACAGCACCTCAGAAGTGCAGCACCCCTCTCATGCTGCACTACAGTGTCAGTACTGGGATATTAACCCAAGTGCCAGATGTGGGAACTGAACCCACAGCCCTCTGATCTACCGGCCTCAGAGGCGAGTGTGCTACCTACTGAGCCACTGACACTGCTAATGACTACAATAGTCCAAGGATTCATGGTCAGTGTGCCCAAGAGCTGCTGCCCCCACTGATTGTACCTCACCTTGCCTTATTGTCCTTGCCAGTATGTACCACCTGCCCAAAGCAGCAGTCAGATGAATCAGACGACCATGGAATGGGAGGGGAATAAATACAACAGTGGGTTAAATTTTAGCGATTCACAGCAGAAACTAGGTGGTCGGGGAATGGATGGGAGTGAGGGAGCCACTCTTCCCACCTTAATGGGAAGGGGTTGCAGTGTGGTTTCATAGCCAAGCTTGGGGAGGGCTAACTCAGGTCTCATTCAGGTCTGTGCCCTTGTCCCCATCCCCCCCCCATTCATCTGCTTCACTCCAATGTATTTACAAGCAATAAACAGTCAGTACGGATATTTAACATGACAATTCTTAAGTCCCAAAGATCATCCTGTAGCCAGCCTCCATGTAGCTGCTGCTGCCCTTTTCTCCGAGCCGCAATGCCTGAGTTTCTCCAGGGTATACTGCCCTCTCTGCCCATGATCTGGTATTCTGGGGCATTCTCAGGGGTAGGGGTTTCCTCATACTTGGCTGCCATAAACTCTGCTGGCATCAGTCCTTTATTATGGGTAGAGGACAGTCCCGTCCTCTTTGGTGCTGGTTCACCCAAGGAGCATAAACTTGTAGCTGAGTGTCCAGAATCCAGGCTCTCTGCTTGGGTTTCCTTATCCTTCTGGCTGTGGCCTGATCTCTGTTTGTCCCATTCTCACTAATTCTACTGCTGCCAAGGAATCTGTTTCTGCTTTTCACAAAGCTGAGCAGCCTCTGGAACAAGATACGGTGGAGCATTCAGTGATGGAGGAGTCAATTGATGGTACATTTGATCACATAAAAGAGGAACACTCTGAAGATATGGAAGTTACAACAGGTGACCTTCAGAAAGACACTCAAGTGGAGGCCAACAGCCAAGAAGTTTAAGGAGATGCCCCCACCTCCACTACGGCAACAGAACATTTTAA
The DNA here is from genome assembly GCA_016271365.2 of Neoceratodus forsteri. Lineage (NCBI taxonomy): Eukaryota > Metazoa > Chordata > Ceratodontiformes > Ceratodontidae > Neoceratodus > Neoceratodus forsteri. Next base: position 1,705,904,814 of record CM057455.1, read on the forward strand.
AATTGTTGCCAGGCAGATGAAGAAAAGGTCCCTCCTATGACAAAAGTATCCAGAAGAGCTTCAGTGGACTTGCAAAATCAATACAAGGCATTGGCTTCAAGTAAAGACTGGAGGGATATGGAAGATGATTCTGATGAATCTTCTCTTCCATCATCACAGCAGGATCCCTTGTCAAGTTCTGAAGATCATGGGCTAGAACCAGGAACCTCAAAATAAAAAGGAAGATAAGATCTATGTGGAGAAAAAGCATGGAGGGGGGATAATGGTTTTGTTGTTTTTCCATTTTTTCTCATGAGTGCTGGCATTATTCAGGATTTCTCAATCACTACACTGCATGTGAATAGTATGCATAATCCAAGGAAAAGAATTACTACTTTTTCTGTTTTACAGAGGTTGGGAATTGACATTATCTTCCTCCAAGACACATCTATCCATGCACTGAGAGGCATCAGTATGGCTCAGAAAACCTGGTTGCTGGACTCATCTTTCTGGTCCATGGGGATAGATGCTCTGGAGTAGGTATCCTTTCATCTTCATATTCAGTTCAGGTATGGAAAATAATTGACTTGGTACTAGGTAGAGTGTTACATTTTGGACATTTCCTGTACGGGCCTGAAGTTACATCTGATTAACGTATACTGTCCACAAATGAAAACAACTCATATCGGTTTAGTAAAAGAAATCAGGCCTTTCTTGTATACCTCAGAAGGGGTTATATTGGGGTGGGGATTTTAATTGTGGATATTTCCCCAATGCCAAAAATTGTGATGGCAAGAAAATGTACTGTGACTCTATCTGACTTATATGATGATCTCTGCACTCCTGGTAGATGTGGCAGTTGTTTCTGGTTCCCCCAGAGAAAATACTTTTTTTAAGAGTTCCCTTGCCTCAAGGAATGATTTTCTGTTTTTATCTCCATGGTTATTGTCCTCAAATTGTCTACAATACCCATAGAAATGTCACATTACAAGGCTGTACTTATTAATGTTGGTTCTGACTCAGTCCACCACAATCTAAGCTCTCAGGCTAGAGGCGAATTTCTCTGTTTTTCAGGATGAATACATTAAAAGGAAAGCAGTTATTTTTTTTAAAGCTAGACTCATTGTGGTTGACATTTTTGACAATTTTGTGGAACAGTGGGAATCTATGAAGAGTGAATTTCGGGACTTGTGTATAACTCATGCTAAAAAGAAAAACGAGGAAATAGCTGATATATTTCAATTTGAGACATCAGCTTCAGAAACTACTTTCATTGTCAGTGGAACTAAACAAAGTTATACTGCTCAAAGTTCTCAGGTAAAGAAGGAGCTGGGAAATATCAGTACACTAGATGGTCTTTGTTATTGCAAGAGCAAAAGTTTGGTATGCAGGGTAAAAGGTCACAGACCAATCCGTCTGATGACTGTTCAGACAGGGTAGTGAAAAGAACTATTGTACAACTTAAAAATGCTTCAGGGAATAAGAAAAACAAACAGGAAGACATAATGAATATAGTAAATGGCTATGTTATGAGTTCTTTTGGAACTATGGCTTCAAAAGTCACTGATAGTATGGATCTCCTGGGGGTAGTTACAGTTACCCGAGTTGCCAGAAGATGCTGTGCAGGGACTGGTAGTAGACATACAGAGACTAGAGGTTATTGAGGCTATTAAATCTTTAAATAACAACACTGCTCCAGGCAGTAATGGTATTCCAGGTGAAGTGTATAAACTATTTCAAAAAGTTCTTGTGGATGCTTTGGTACAAAGATTTAATGTAATGCTATCAGACAAAATGTTGGGACATGCAGGGTATAATGATCTTACTGCAAAAAAGGGGAGATAGAGAACCTTAATAATTGCAGACCACTTAGCTTGCTAATTGTGAATTTTAAAATCCTGTTGAAGATTTTAGGAAAAAGACTTGCAACTGCAGCATTTACCCTAATTCTCCCATCTCAGACATGTGCAATAAGGAATAGGAAAATACAAGATAATTCGGTATTAATTTGAGAACTGGTGGAATAGGGACAAGAAGGTACAGCTAAGGTCTTTTCTTGGTCTTAGATCAGGAGAAGGCCTTTGACCAGGTGAATTATAGATATTTACTGTCTGTTCTGGAAACATATGAATTCAGTTCTTGTATGACACAGGAACTGTGTTCCCTGTTGGAAATGGAATAAAAGGTAGAGAGGTTGTTTTATGCACAGAGGTTCATCAAAGTTGCCCAATGTACCCAGTCCTATACTAATTTATTTTGGTCCCATTTTAAGAACCACTGAATGAGATCAAAGTGTTGAGGGAATGGATACACTGAACAAGGTATTGCAGCAGAAATCAGCTGCATGCACAGATGATATGTTTGCTGGGAGGTAATATTGCCTCAGGAAGTACATCATTTTGTAAGATATGAGGCAATATCTGGTTCAAAATTAAATGTACTGAAGAGTACAGATGTGCATATATGGCCCACCCTTCAATCAGAGGTTTATTTATTAGCTTTTGGTAACCGGGTAAGTGCGCTAGGCAACAGACCTGCCTATTTTCAGGCACGACCCGGGAGAGCACAGGACATTGGTTACAATATGCAGAAATGCACAGACATAATATAGGTGTACAGGAGCAAAACAAGATATACATTGGGTAGCACAGTAACAGTTACATAAGGGTACATTTTAGGCATAGATCATAATAAGGATGTAAAATAAAGCAATTAGGGTAACCATAAGACATCTGAGGACAGTAAAGACATCAAGGTTCATAGCCACCTAGACAAACGTATTGCATGGGAGAACATTAGTGTAGTACTCAGGGTCAGACCCGACAGCCTGCAGTGGGACAAAGCAAATTAAGAGCATTTGCATTGTCTAGAGGCTAGGAGGTGGGTGAACAGCTAGTTTTTGAATTCTTGATGGGAGGATGACGTTTTCACCATAAGGGGGAGTGAGTTCCAGAATTTGGGAGCAAAATGGTCAAATGCCTGTTCACCCATTTTTGTCATGCAAGGTCTAGTGGAGAGCATGGGGACAGAGAAAGACCTGAGGGCACGGGTGTGTGAGGCAGGAGTCAGGAGGTTGGCAAGATAGACAGGGCAGGGAGGTCTAGACAGGGAGTCGATAAAGCAGCCCAGGGAGTAGGCTCGAATATTCTTAGGTGACAGCCAATTTAAGCCAGCGTAAAGGAGACAATGATGGGTAAGACGTGAGGCAGTTAAGGCGAATCTACAGATGTTGTTGTAGATAGTGTCCCATTTGTGGAGTGTAGCAGAGTTTGCAGCAAAGAGGAGGGGCAGAACATATTGGAGCTGGGGTAAGAGAATACCTCTCACAACAGAAAGTCTAGCGGAAGGAGTGAGGGAGTGGCCCACGTGATAAGCTTCGCCAATTTTAGCATTGACGGCACGGCACACCATATTGAAATGTTGAGACAGGTCAAGTGTGGGATCCAAAGTGACCCCAAGGTACTTGAAGGACTCAGTGCTTGAGATGAGGGAGCCATCAAGGCATTGAACCCAGAGCCTGTTCGCAGGGGCAGACGGTTTCTTAGAGGATCCGAATAGCATAGCACAGGTTTTTTCTAGGTTCAGGACTTGGTGATTGCTAGAGAGCCAGGTCTGCAGGAATTGGAAGTCATTAGTGAGGTGGAGTTGATGGCAACAACTGATTTTGACCCAAGTAGAGAACAAGGTCATCTACACATAAGAGTGCAGCTGTGCCGGGACATGGTGGGAATATCATTTAGGAAGAGGGAGAAGAGTAGAGGTCCAAGAGTGGATCCCTGGGAACTCCACGGGAGATGTTTAGGGGGAATGGGCCTTGTGAAATGCTACCCCTGAGTCCGATTGTCAAGATAGCTATGGAACCAGGAGAGGGTTTATCAGATGCTCCAATGGATTGGAGCTTTAGCATGAGAGGATGGTGTACCATGTCAAGGCTTTAGACAGGTCGATAAAGACGGCCCCAGTGAGTAGGCCATGGTCCATATTATTTCTGATGTCATTTGTAAGTTGTGTAAGTGCAGAGGTGGTACTGTGACCGGGCCGGAAACCATGTTGGCACGGGGTTTGAAGATTAAACATGTCAAGGTGAGCAGCAAGCTGGCAGTGGACTATTTTTTCAAGCAGCTTACTGAGAGTGGGCAGAAGAGATATAGGGCGGTAGTTGGACAAGAGTTTGACATCGCCCTTTTTGTGTATAGGGATGGTTCTGGCAGTTTTCCAGGTGGATGGGACAGTAGACGTCGAATCGAGAGGTTAAAAGCCAGGTGATAGGTCTGGTCAGCCAAGGTGCATACTGTAAAGTATGCTAGGATGGATGCCCTCAGGCCCTTGACCCTGCGTGCGGAAGGGAGTTAAGTAGCTTAGCGAACTTCAAGGTATGTGTTTGGAGCCAGAACACAAAGGGAGGGGTGGAGGGGGAGGAGGAGAAGAGGGACAGTCAGGTTGAGGGCTAGTTAGAGTAGCAACTGGTGGAGAAGAAAAAGGGCATTGAAGGCGTTGGCAATGGTGTCATGGTTGGTGCAGTGAACACCTTGAATGTTCATATCAGCTGGATTCTGTGGCTTGTCGTTGCCGAGAATGTCCCTAATTTTGGACCAGTACCCTGCAGATTTGTAGAGGATGTTATTAGTAGGTTCCTATAGTAGGTGCTTTGGCAATACGAATTTGTCTTTGCAGTTGTTACGTAATGCACGGTAGTCTTCAAAGTCTGCACGGAGGTGGGAGATCTTCCACCTGGACCAAAGTTTGTCCCTAGATTTGAGAAGTTGAAGAAGGCAGTTAGCACACTTGGTTACTTTCCCTGCCATCCCACGTGTGGTGACCGGGATGTGAAGGTTTTGAGAGAGAGGAGGATGGAGTTGAAATATTATGTGGCCTATGTTAATGTCCTCTGTTTGGTAGAGAGGGACCAGTTAACCTGGTTAGGTAGTTAAGAAGTCCTCATGGCTTAGGCGGGAGAGATTAGGAAAGGTTACAGTTTTAGCAGGGAGGGGAGGAATGACAGTGTTCCAGACACAGTAGATAGGATAGTGGTCACTAATTGTGCCAGGTAGCACACCGGCTGAGGCAACATATTTCGTCCTGTTAGTAAGTATCCAGTCAAGGAGGGTGGCACAGTTACCCCACGTGAGACCCTTGTGGGTTCATGTATGAGCTGGGATAGATTTGCCTTGCTAGCTAAGGAGGATAGGTTAGCTGAGTTTTTCTCGGACCAGTCAAGGTTAAAATCACCAAGGCAGATAATGTCATTCTTGCCTGTAACTGAAGGCAGAAACCCTAGGAGTTCAGTGATGCCTTGTGTAGCATTTTTTGGGGGGATATAAGTACAAAAAATATGGAGTTTCTTTACACCCCCAAGAAGCAGTAGGGAGTGTAGGATTTCACAGTTTGGTAGGAGGGGTCCTGCAGAAGGGTAATGTTTAGGTGAGTTTTGAAGTAGAGGGCAAGGCCACCTTTTAGTGCCAGGACAGTCGACTGAAGCATGTTGTATCCAGGAAAGTGGCACTGAGAGTCAAGCACTGTGGGCTTAAGCCAGGTTTCTGTGATGGCGAGGACGTCTGGGACGTTAGTATAGATCCAAGCCCAGAGGTCAGGGAGGTTGGCCATAAGGCTCCTAGCATTCAGGTGGGCGAAAGTTAGTCCATCGGTTTTAGGGAGAGTGGTGGCCGGGGGAAGTTATAACGGGACGCAGAGATGGACCAGGGTTGATCTCAATGTCGCCAGATAGTATAAGAGATAGGATTAGTAACCATAGCGGGGTGATGAGGTATGCCCTGATAGAGATGCAGGGTGGCGGCTTCAGATGAAGGTGAAGGTATCTGACTATTGAGCTATCGCTTGCTGGCGAGAGCAGAGGAGGTAGAGGTAGTGGAGTGGCAGTAGCAAGCATGTTGGAGTAGTAGAAGTCAAACTGAGTATAAGTATTGGCAGAAGCTGTTGATGTGTTCAAGCAGTAAAGCTCAAAGAGGATAGGAAGGCAAAGTATTCCCATGAGGAGCGCTAGGAGGGGAGGAGGGGACATTTTTGACTAGAGAAAGGAGTGAGGTAGAGAGGAAAGAGACAGCAGAGGGCTCCTTTAATATAAATCCCCAAGTGAAAACAGCTACTAGAGAGCAGTAAAATGTGACAAGTGAGGTATTGGGAGCAAATTGCTCAAACTTAATCAGGCTCCCTCTAGTGGCAAAACAATATAAGGAGCTAATGGAGAAAAAAAAATGATCATTAATTCAGTAAGAGGGATACAACTCACAGCTGATTCATTAATTGGAGACCCATTAGTTTATGAAATGTGGTTTAAAAATCCTTTCAAAGATTTTGATTAACAGACCATCCCTCATTGTGAAACATTTTGTTAGTATTAACCAAGTTTGTATGGTCCCAGGACAGTCTATTCAGAATAATCTGGTATTACTGAAGGAAATAATGGAAACTGGTAAACAAGGAGTTTGGATGGTTATTTAGTCTCTGTAGATCAGCAGAAAGCATTTGACAGGGTGTCACCTGGGTATATGTTTTTGGTTTTGAAACAATATGGGATCCCTGAGCAGTTGATAACATAGAAGGACAAAATTAACTCCCTTTGTAAATGGGCTTAAGGGGGCAGTATGTGACATGCAACAGGGGTGCAGCAGGGATGCCCCCTCAGCCCTCTACTATATGTGTTCTGTTTAGACCCTTTACTAAGGAATTGGATAACTCTGTAGTTATAAAGAAGAGAATTAAGTTTTTGCAGAATGAGCCACATGTGAAGTGTTTGGCCTCTGCAGATGATGTCTGCCTATTATTAGGATGTGGACTCGGGTAGGGAAGCCAAGGAGGTAATGGAGACTTTTCAGACATCTCCAGTTCAGCTATTAATTACCAAAAGAGTAACAGAATTTGTATAGAGTTGCAGCCAAAGGCATAATCAGATATTTTCTGAAATGTCTGTGATATCTCTAGAGAAATTCCTTGCACGCCTACAGTTCTGCAGTTGGGCTACCAGAGAGAATCTCTTTAAAAGCATGCAAAATAACTGGAAATATGTGACCATGTCTTTGGCTGCAACTGTAAATCCAACTTAGAGTGATAAAGCCTGGGAGGTGGCAGGAATTAAGATTGTTGATTCAGACTTACAAGAACTGAGGATTTAGTTTGGGCATGGTGATATGGCCCAGAAAAATTGGGAATACTGTATTCAGATAGTGAATGGTAAAGTTCAAAGACGGCAATATTTTTGTCAATGTTCTAAAAAAGAAAGAAAGTCTTACTGATAAACACCTTGTTAATCTTTATTTTATTTATATAACAATTATATCTATCCAATTCTGCTAAGTCTCGAGGCACAGATATTTAACTTGTTTTTTTCAGTTTTTGTGGGGATCTTGGCTGAACCCAGTCAAAAGGGATGTTGCCCATGCAGAGATTAAGCATGGAACTATCAATATGGAAAACCCAATACTTTTTTTCTCAGGTTTTGTTTGCATTTTAGCATTGTTTCATTGTTAGCTGCAGCTGCTCAAGGGTGGGACCTCTTGCTTAAAACAAAATTATTTCAGTGGTTAGAAGACTGGAGAGCAGGGAAAACATGCCCCCCACCATACCTCTCAACCTCCCTTCTTGCAGATCAGGGAAAGAGCTGAAAATAATCAGGGACAAATGACTAACATCAGGGACGCATCTTACAAAAAGGAAATTTCTACTCAAGAAGCCTGTTGTGTTTTGGGAGTTGGTGTGAGAAGCATTTTCTGAAGCAGAACTGGATTGTAGCATTACTGACTGTAATAAAAGTAAGCATCAGATCGTTACTTTTTAGCATCAAAAATGCCAGATTTAGGAGGGACTGGGGTCTTTTTTTGAGTCAAAATGAGGGATGCCCCTGAAAATCAGGGATAGTTGAAAGGTATGCCCCTACCACTTCTAGATTTCTATAATTGCTTGAGTATCCTAGGAATCCACTAAGTGACGGCAGTGAGGAAGTTCATGTGAGCAGGTATCTTCTCTGTCAAGAAAGGTGTTATATAATTTGACTCTCCAGGTGACATGTAAAGGGACAATACAGTTCAAGGAATATTTGGTTAAGGGCAGGGATTCTCTCCTGTGTCAATTAGTTAGCAAAAGAATCCCTCCAATGATTTCAGATGTACTGTGGCTTATGTCACTCAGTAAACTGGAAGTGAAGGATACCCATAAACACAAAAGGGGTACAGGAACATTGTTGTGCAAGGAAAGGATGTTGAGGTAGCTTACAGATGAAGGCCCCTCTCTATTTTGAATGTTCATACATTGTAGAATTTTGGCCCTTCTGAATGAGACAATGGGGTAAACCCTTGTTTCAGACTATAGACTATTAGTCTTTAATTTTGGGAGTCTGTGGAAGTATTATTCGAGAACTTTGACAGTGATATGTGCTGTAATAAAGTATTATATATGGCAAAAACGGGGTGCATTCACCCTGCAGCAATGAAGCACTACCCATCAGGAGTTGCTCAGATCTATAGAAAGCACTTCATCAAGTCTATAAAACGAAATCTTCGTCTTTGCCACAGACTGTGTTAGCCTTTGCCTTGTGGAGGCACTGTTCTTGGTTGCACCGTTTGTCTTAAAATTGTATTGAGCTGCATGACACTGGCTTGGCTAATTCTGTTCCTAGGGCAATATGATGCTTAATGTGTATTTCTTTTTCTTTTTTTTTGCATTAATTTGGATTATTTCCTTGTATCTACTGGCATGATGTCTAGATTGTACATTTTGTATCTTTCAATAAAATTTCCCTACTCTTGGAAACCGTAAATTTGCAACTGGAGGCCTATCAGTATCCTTAATATTGTTTCAAAAATCTTATCAAAAATGTTATTGTTGCCAGCCCAGTGGCACTGAGAGTTGAGGCACTGGACACCACACCTCACACCGTGCCAGCAACCCATGTTCAGGAACGAGCATGGGCTGCCGTGGGTCGGCAGGGAGGAGATGGATCAAGCATCCGACAGACTGCTCTCCATCTCCAGGGAAGGGGAAGATCAGTGACCATTGCACACCTGATCACTAGCGGAGGCTGTGGCTCAACAGCAAGGAACCACAAGAATGTGGGGCGGGAGTGTGGCAGACCCTTGATGTGGGTGCGCACGGGAGCGTGCACAACCCCTGTTGCAGGTGTTACTGCATGTCGTGTTCCCACAAGGGGAGAAAAAAATGGAAAATAGTGGCAGCCAGGTCATGCGACTTGATGGCTGTCTGCCAATGCACCCTGTCTCCACAGGCACCACCTGATCCAGATCCAGGCCTGGTGGGGGAGTTGAGGGCTCCCTCGCCTCCCCACCATGGGGGGTAAGCTGTGGTGAATACAAGGTGGTGGCCTGAGAGGAGATCAGAGTAGGCGGATGGCGGCCGGAGAAGGAGGAGAGGAGGAGGAGGAGCAGACTGTGGCCACAGGAGAAAAGGTAAGGAGAAAAATGTTATTGTCTAGATTGTAAAGGCTGCATCAGAACTAATTGACCTCTATCAGGTTTGCTCCCTGCCAGGCAAACAAATACAGGACAACTTATTACTGCTAAGATAAATTGTAGAATGTGATAATTCTGGTGACAACACAGGGCCTTCTCCTGTTCTTAGATCAGCAGAAGTCTTTTAATAGAGTCTCACATGCATTTCTAGTTGAGCTAGGACTTAAAGAGCTAGTGACATGTTCAGGAGAACTTTAACAAAACCTGATATTTAGACACAGTCCAGCTTGTATTTCACATTAGTTATGTATTCCTCCTTCCCATTATTTATTATTGAGGTCATCTGTATGAAAACAGGATCTTTGCTTCTGAAGAGTTAATCTATTCCTGTTGCTTTCTCCCTACCTGAAGTCACAGTGCAGTGCTTGTGATATCACAGTTACTCCCATGGCAACAGATTGTGATGTCACAACAGAGGATTATGAGTTGAAGTAGGGAGTAAGCTATTGAGGCAGATGGACTCTAAAGGAACTCTAAGGGATAAAGATCATATGTTCATGCAAATTTCCTTAGTAATAAATAATGGGGAGAAGAAATATATAAAATATAAATGGAATGCAGGCAGAATTGTACCTAATTATTATACTTTTTAAAGTTTTCTTTGAGGTGCCAGCAGCTCTTTAAAACAACATGGTATTGTGATCTTGTTCATTTCTTGGATAACCTGTTTGTATCAGTCATCACTAGTGACACCCTTTGTTAATGGCTGGTGGGGAACTGTATGCATGGTCCATAGAGGGGTACAACAGGGCTGTCCCCTCAGCCCTCTCCTGTATTTATTCCCTGGATCTGGTCATCCAGAACTTATATTCAGAAAAGAGGATTATTCATATTTCCACCCTGGAGGGACCTGTCCCCACTATAGTCCTGGCATATGCTGACAATGTTTGTCTTTTGGATCAGGATGCTACAGCTGGAGAAAGGGCTGTCTTGATCTTTGAATCATTTTCAGAAGTATCCAGATCTCAATTATTATTTTGAAAATCTGAAGGCTAACCATCGAGATCCTAGAGGAGGCCACTTCAGGTATGGTCTCCAGCATCCCTATCTCATCAGAACCCCTACAAATTTGAGGAGTCATGTTTGGGGGAGATGATATGCCTTCTCTGAACTGAGAGAAAAAAATGGATATGGCAGATGGAATGGTACTGTGTTGGAATAGGTGGCCTATGTTAAAGAGGAAAAGAGTGTACATGGCCAAATCTTTCCTGGTACCACTCTTTTTGAGTTCACTTGCTCTTGCGAAAGGAATGTCTTGGGACTATACAGCAAATGAGAGATGTGTTACTTCCAAGCCAATTACAGCTGAAACTGTAATGGATTTGGCAGTGTACACCAATGACCAGGCACTCTGGTCATGACAGCAGTTCAGCTTTGCTAACGTGCTGCATGCTGGACTTGCAAGAACTGAACCTCTCCAATGGGAGCGCTTCATTTCTTTCTGTAGCCTGAACTCTGGCCATGTACATTAGAGTGCACACTAATGCTCATGGCAGGAGTTACGGCTGCTGTATTCTCTCATCCCATATTCGCTTCTCTACCCCCCCAAAGGCTTCAATGTTTGCTGTGGTGTGGCTTTCTCTCCCAGTGCACGCTTCTCTCCACCCTGCCTCAACACTAGCCATGGTGCAGCTTTCTCTCCCCTCTCCCGGTGCTCACTTCTCTACCCCCCCCACTTCAACATTAGCCGCAGTGCGGCTTTCTGTTAAAGCTGACATCTGGGTGCCCAATCCCTGTGTCAGCAATAAAAATAAAACCATGCCGCCACTGAGAGACACCGAGAAGCCCACTCCCAGTGTCCCCATATCTGTCCCCCCCAATATTCTGGGATACTGGGGAGTCCACTCCCAGTATCCCCATATCTATACCCCCCCTTTAGAAATGGCCATACTGGGTGGGCCAAGCAGTCCTTATTTGCTATCAAAGTCTATGTTTATGTTTCCTGTAAAAAGAAAATGGTCCCCATACCCTCCCCATCCCACCCCTCACGCTGCTCACCCAATACCCCTGCACCCCTTCCCCATACTTACCTCCAGAGGTCGGCGGCTGCAATCTTCTGTGGACCGGAACACGTCTGCACTCTTCAAAGCCGAACCACAAACTGAAGAATCAAGGTAAGCACCATATAATGGCAGTTAATGGAGGTTTCAACTTATGTTGATATTTCAGCCACTTTTGGAATTTTTGCCCCAAATTTTCAACATACCCTTTTTGCCCCCCGCCCCCCCCATGAACACTGGCACTGTTATTTTGTTACTCGGTCCCATAAGGTGATTTTGTGGTCACTGCGCAGAATCACCTTCGGGACTGATTAATGAAGTGACAGTGTTCATGAGGGAAGGTCCCAAAAAGCCCATGTTGAAAATGTGGTGAAAAAAAAATCCTAGAAATGACCGCATTACAAATGTGTGTTGTGCACACTCGTAACTTCACCAATTTTTAATATTTTCACTCCAGATTTTCCACATTGCTTTTTTTTCACACCTCCTCATGAACAGTACAGTTATCATGTTTCACATGCTGCCCAAAACATGTTTTTGCACATGTGGTGCAGAATGGCGTAGTTGCTATGCAAAATCAAGTTTTGGGATGGCTTAATTTATTTTTAGTTGTTTAATCAGGAATAGCACACTAAGTTGAAAGCTTTATTACAGGAGCAACCTGGGAGCACAAGGAAGTTAAGTGACTTGCTCAGGGTCACACAGTATGCAAGTGGAAGCTGTGGGATTCAAACCCAGGTCTGGTCTGCTGGATGTCACCAGATTTACAGCTCAGAGTCTTAGACCACTGCTCTACTGTGCAGAATCATTTTCGGGACTGATTAATGAAATCACAGTGTCACTGTTCATGAGGGGGGTTTCCCAAAAGGACCATGTTGAAAATTTTGTACAAAAATACCCCAAAACACCCGAGTTATGAGTGGTTGTTGAAATTTCACTATGCATGTGTGTAACTTTGGCAAATTTTTATATTTTCACTCCAGATATTCAACATCGCCAGTTTTTCACACCACCTCATGAACAGTATAGCTGCCATTTTTCACATCCTGCCTAAAATGTGTTTTCGCACCTGTGGCGCCGAACGGTGCAGTCACTGCACGAAATCACCTTTCAGGATTCACGAAATCACCTTTCAGGATTCACAAATCACTTTTCAGGATCGATTAATGAAATGATAGTGCCACTGTTCATGAGGTAGGGTCCCAAAAAAGCCCATGTTGAAAATGTGGAGCAAAAATACCAACAAACACCCAGGGCATTAGGGTTTCCAACCGTATGCCCCACCCCACCCTGTAGAGAATGACAGGTGTCAGGGTGTGCCTTGGGGTCGTCAGCTGTAATGCTCATGCCATTCAACACCCACCCCCAACCTGCAGCTAGTGACAGGCATCAGGGTGTGCCTGGGGTCTTTGGCCCTACCATTCACCCCATTCTCCTATACTGCACCCATCTCAGCTTATTTCCTTATGGAATGGGGTGAGTGTTAGGGCTGAAGACCCCAAGGCACACTGCGATGCCTGTCAGCGTCTGCAGGGTTGGGGTGGAATGGCGTGAGCATTATGGCCAATGACCCAAAGGCACACCCCAATACCTGTCAGCTTCTGCAGGGTGGGGGTGAGGCGTTAGGGTTGGAAACCCTAATGCCTCGTTAAGGAAGTAAATCAGGGAGGGACAGTTAATGTCACCTACCGCAATTTCAGCAAAGTCTTCAACAATGTCCAACACAGAAGGCTGATTAACAAGATGGGTATACAGAAAAGATTTTGTCTATGCTCTATAGGTGTAACTTCAAAAGTTTAAATTCACTTGACTCTATTACCTAAACAAAGGCATCTGAGGTGCCAATCTCAGGGACATAACAATTTGTGGAAATGTGCATCTAACCGCAAATGTGGTCAAAAACTTTCAGACGATACTTTCTTTTATGCTCAAAAAAACAACTGAAACCACTCGCAAGTGTGAAGATCTTGTTTACTTAGTAGCCCACAGAATGTGACAAAGTACCCAACAAATGGTGCAATCACCGCTGTATGCTGACATTATGCAGTTTAACAAACAGAAAGATCTTAAAATGTATGCAGTCTCTCTCAGGCAGTGGCTCTGGAATTTGAGTCAGTCTGGTCTGTTTGTATTTTCATTCTTCTGGCTCAATTGCCTAATTCCCAAAATTGCCTGGCAAGAGGTTGAATCCCACAACTCCTTGTTTTGAATTAATTTCATGCAGGGGGGTATTCTTTTTAGAATTGCGACACTGAAAATTATTCTGGGTCCATTTCCTGGTTCTCTGTATTCTTCTGCATCCTGAGCTTTCACTTCACGTGGCATGACACCACGATTATTGCTGATGTTTCTGATGTAAAGCCATCTTCATCAGAGCTAACAAGATGGGTAGTCTGGCCATGGGGCAGAAGCTGATAAACTGGGTTAGAAAATGGCTGATGGATAGGAGGCAGAGGGTGGTGGTAATGGGATACAACCTGGGGGGGGTGACCAGCAGGGTACCTCAGGGATCAGCCCTGTGACCATTTACGGTGCAGCTTCAACCATGCGGCACCCACCACTCTCACTGCTGCCTCCTCTCTCCTCTGAAGCCAGTACCAGTACCAATCAGCGCTGCAAAGGGCTGGCAGTATAGCCTAGAGGTTAGAATAACAAGCTGTGAACGAGCTTGGTACATCCAGCAGACCTGACTTTGGTTTGAGTCTCATAACCTCCACTTGCATACCGTGTGACTCTGAGCAAGTCACTTAACTGCCCAGTGCTCCCAGGTCACCCATGAAAACAGGCACTTGTGCCTAGTGGACCTTACCAGGTTACCAAAGACTAAAAAAAATTCCTGCAAGTGAATGTTCGGCATTGACAAATGCTTGTTGTATATTAGTGATGTATTGTTCCCCAGTTAAATCTGAGATAACATTGTATAAGACTGTTTTTAAACTGCTTAGGGGAAGCCAACTTAACGCATTGAAAAAAGGCACACACCTACGGTGATTATAAAGAGGGCAGACTTTATATTATTAACCCACTTGGGTTTCTCGTCAGTACTTGTGTAGTTTGTAATTTTCATTATGTAGCTTCTGAGGCTTCTAAGATTTGAGCTCTCATTTTTTCTCCACATGAAGGCATCTTTTGCCACTATAGACTGTGGGAACCATAGGGTTAAAAGGGGAGCCTGTCCCTATACCTATTTACATCATGGACATTTTTAGGAAATTTGTGCAATGGAAAGAGTCCTTGCAACAAGTTCTCTGAGGTACAGTACTCGGAAGGCACTGTGTGCCACCATCCTTCAGGTTGCCTTTTTTGTAAACCCAGCTTATATACCAGAGTGACCAGGTCCTGTACAATCCATTACTAAGCAACTTCTGGACAACAGACTTCCAGTGAAAATATGGGCATGGTGTGGCTGAGCACTCATGGTCTATTGAATGTGAAAGGCAATTTAAAACATAAAAGCCTTGCTTATAGAAGATAGAAACATAGAATCTGATGGCAGATAAGGACCGCTTGGCCCAACTAGTCTGCCCATTTCCCTACCTAATGGATAAGCTACAGATCCTAGTTAACCAACTGCCTACTTCCTCCTACCCCCCACTAGAATTGCCTTATGTCTGTCCCATGCATTCTTGAATTCCCCCACTGTTTTTGACTCTACGACCTCCTCAGGAAGGCCATTCCATGCACCTACAACCCCCCCTCTGTGAAGAAATACTTCCTCACATTATCTTTGAGCCTTCCCCCTTCTATCTTCAAATGCCCCAGTCCTAAGTGTGCTGGACAGGAAGAATCAAGACTCAGCTCTTCTTTTCCGGTTCCTATACTTGTGAGTTCTAGGACATGTTGAGATGGGGGAAACGTTTTTTCAAAATTTAAACTATGGTACCCTGGTCCTGGGGCAGCTCCCTACTTCAGGAATTAGATGGTATGAAAGCACACTCTGGCTCGTTTTAGCCTGCCTAAAATGGTCAGCATGTCCTGCAGCAGAAAGTTATGCCTTTATAAATCTTGTGTGATGAGGTGATTGCTGAACTAGGAATGGTGCATGAGAAAGAATACAGATCTTTATCAAGATGACAATTCAAAGCATTGTTGGTTGCAATAGCCTGGATAATGTATGTTTAGTTTCCCTGGGAGGCATACCTGAAATTCCGGATTCTAGTATTGATGTCTTTATTTTAGTGGTGCCCCTATGTATATACAGTAGTCTAGATTTATTCTCATAATCTGACTTTCTTGGTTTTTATTTTATTTTACTATTTCTCATGACTTTGTGAAGTATTTGTTTTGACTTGTTTTTGTATTTGTTGTGATTTGTTTTAATAAAAGAATCCCCCTTCTCTTTTTTGTACTGGAAAGCACTAGCACTCATATGGGGGACCCTTAATTTCCTCACTTTCTTAGGAGACTGTGGTATTAGGTAGCTACTGTCAGGAATGGAGGAAGTATGACCCTAGTACCTTAAGAGTGGTCTTTGCAGTGCAGAAATTCGACTTATGGATAACACAATGTCATTTGGTTCTGCAACAAAAAACTCTTATACAATGTGAGGAATTAGAACACATTATGGGGAGTCTTAAGTCAATGTTGCCAACAGATGGGGCAGGTTGGGGTTTCAGCAGTATTGCAGTAGTGGAGAAATATGTCACGGGTGCCTTCTTGAGCCTTGCAATTTCCTTACCAATTTGTTTTTTGTTCACTAATTTACTCTGACAGGATAATATATTATTTCATTTCATTTGAATTTTGTTATAATTTGAAGTAGGAATAATATGGTGATATAAGCTGTGTGCTACTTTGGTTTGTATTTTAATTTCTTCTTTTTTTCAGTAAACAATTCCAGAGCATGCTACCTAATAAACTGCTGACCATGATAATGTTTTTGGAACACATCACAGTACTGTATCTTTTCATTTTTCCCATGGTGACTAGCAAACTACTGCAGTGTACAGTAATTCAAGAACAGGTTTAAGGCAATTCCACTGTACAGCCATGAAACTCCATATAGTCTGAAAATAACCATATTAAGATGTGAACATTTCAAATGCTAAAAAATGGACCAAAAATGTACATGAGGTACAATTCTTGGTAGCCAAGAAGGGGAGAGGGATAACCTGCCCTTTAAATTTGATGGCAAACACTACAAAACTGCAGTTATAGGGAAAATGATGTGTTCTGACAACAATGCAATGTATTTATTTATTTCTCTATGAAATCCAGTGGAGCCAGCCAGGATACAACACAATACCTTACAGTAAAGAAATGCCATGTCACAAAACACTGCATGGCAAAAGGGCTTAACTGTCATTGACTTACACTGTTTCCTGTAGCATGATGCAACATTTTTCAGCAAACCTTCAGGTGCTGAATTGAATCTTGGCTAACACTACAGTATTTTAACAGAAGGAGATTTATAGGGAGAATGTAAACTTGCACTTTTTTGATGCCAGCAAGTGTAGCTTGTAAGCACCTATTGTGGTCATGTGTACGCTTTGCTGCATTTTCAGTCAAGTTTAAGGAGATCGTTTTGCATGAGAGATCTACCCTGATGCCTGGCAAATTACTCAAGCTCACTAATAGGTTGTTTGACTCCCTGTCCCTTACTTTGTTACAGTGGACATGGACAGATCAGTGATTGTGACTTGGGAGCAGAGCAGTACCAACACTGGCAACAGCAGCATTATTGACCCTGGCCCAGCATGGTAGCATCAGTCTAGTGGTGGAGTCAGGAGAATCAGTGGTGGTGCTGAGGAGAGAGAGGAAGAAGTGGAGGGGGGAGAGAGAGAGAGAGAGAGAGAGACCATCTGTGGCATCCTGAAGAACACAGATCAGAATTTAACTTGTGGATACACTACACACGCAGCATGGTGGTCGGTCAGGCACTAGCGATTAGCAGAGCAAGACAAGACTCGCAACAAACTTTTGTTTCTTGTTATGTTGACCCTGCCTTGTCCACAAATGTGTGTGTATGTCCAGGTCTTGTCAGTCGGAGCAAATGGTCGAAGGAGACAAGTGACTGTCATTTTGGGAGTCAATTGCTGAAGAACAAGTCAGGAAGAGCCATGAACAGGAAAACTGGGAGTAGAGATGCATTGAATTTAAATTCCGTCGGCAAAGTGAATGCAAAGTGGGCATTTCATGTTGCCACTCCACTATGCAGAGTGGGCAATGCAAAGTGCTCCCTCCGCCTTGTCATTACCACTTCGCGTTAAGGCTGAATGACAATGTGAAGTAAGGCAAAGTCAATTGTTTTTAATGGACTTCGTGTTCCTCATTATGATTCTAAGTGATCCACTTGGTGTTTCAGATTTGGCAGCCCTCCACACATCACATGGCTTACAGTACTGTAAGTCACATGCTCTTTAGCTAGGCAGAAAGAAAGTGAGTCATACAAGCAAACACTTTTACTTTCTCCTGTGCAGACGGAGAGAGAGTAGTCTGTTTTGTGACTGCTGCTACTTTAGATCAGAGCGAGGAGGAGATTTAAACTTTGATTTAGACCCAACAGCTATTTTAAAAGCTACATTTTTTTGCCTTTTCTGTACTCTCTTTTACTTAATTTGTTCTTTCTGTCAATTTTATTTTTCTTACCTTTATAAGTAGTTAGCTGTTTGTTTGTGTGACTGTGTGTGTGTGTTGTGTGACAGTGTGAGTAGTGATTGCTCAGACTGAGGGAGCTCAGTAGAAGAGATGGACCAAGGTGAAGAAATGTCTGGTGCGGGGGCAGCTCTGGGAGAGCATGGTAGTGGTAAGCATCGGTACCATGCGCATGTGTGGAGGGCATGGGCGCTTATTCTTGTTGGACCGCTCAAAACTTGTGAGCGCCCCCCCCCAGAAACAGGACCAGAACAATGAGAGGGTGAGTGCTGTGGAGCAGCGGCTGGATCACAAAGAGGGACATCAGTTGCAAATTATGTCCATGCTGGAACTGCTGCTGGATCACCATGGGATCCCACATTAGTTTTTTTTTCCTCACAACATGTGTCCCCCACACCTTCCTTGCTGTGTTATAAAATGTATTCCCCCACCATCCCCGACCCTTGTAGGTAATTATACTAACATACTAACATACTATTTGCCAGCAGATTAGGCCTTACGGTCTATCGAGTCTGCTCGAACCTAGATCGTTAATTGGGTGCCGAGACCCTCCCATCCCTTGTTCTCTAGAAACCCCTATCATCCATCCCCACCCCCTCGGGACAGGCCATCATCTGATACATCCACTTTCTGTGTCTGTCCCACCCTCTCTTGAAGCCCTCCACTGTGGATCTCTGAACCAGCTCACCAGGCAGTGCATTCCAAGGGTCCACCACCTCTCGGTGAAAACCTCCTCCTCTTTCCCCTCACCCTTCCACCTTCCAACTTCAAACCATGCCCTCTGGTGATACCTCCTTGCTTTAGCCTAAAGATCCCTCCATGTTTACTCTATTTATTCCCTTGAGGTACTTGAAGACCTCAATCATGTCCCCTGTCTCTCCTCTCCTCCAATGAAAACAGGCAGAGCTCCTCAAGTCTGTCCTCATAAGTCAAATCCCCAGCCCTCGTGATCATCTTTGTTGCCCTCCTCTGTACCCTCTCCAGGAGCTGTATGTCCCTCTTCAAATGTGGTCTCCAGTACTGTACACAGTACTCAAGGTGTGGTCTAACCAGTCCATTGTACAGAGGCAGAATCACTTCCTTGCTCCTAGAGGTGATTCCCCTTACAATGCATCCCAACATCCTGTTTGCCTTGCTAGCTGCCTCCTGCACTGCTCAGAGTTATTCATACATGCATCCACCATGACCCCTAGGTCTTTTTCCCCATCGAGGCCTCCAGCGCCTCCCTCCCAGGGTGTACCTGTGTTTAGGGTTTCCCACCAAGATGCAACACCTTGCACTTGGTGATATTGAAATTTAATTTCCATGTGTGAGCCCAGCTTTCCAGGGTGTCCAGGTCCCTTGCAGGCCACCTCCCTCTTCTCCCTCAACTACTGCTCCCATCTTGGAGTCATCACGAAGAGACTCATTTCACACCTATACCCTCCTGATGTCCGATATGTATGCATTAAACAGGATCGGACCCAGGACCGAGCCCTGCGGTACCCCACTACCAACCTCTCTAGGATTTGAGAGCTCCCCACCGACCACTACTCTCTGAGTGCGTCCAGCTAGCCAGTTTTCAATCCATCTGACCATCAAAGGGCCTACTCCCAACCCCATCAGTTTCTCCACCAGACCATTGGGGGACAGAGTCAAACGCCTTGCTGAAGTCCAAGAATAATACATCCACAGGCTTACCCTGTCCAGTTCTGATGTTACCCATTCATAGAACTCCACAAGGTTGGTTTGACATGATCTACCTGGCACAAACCCATGTTGCCGACTATCCAGACCTCCCACCTCCTCCAAGTACACCCCAATCGCTCCTTTAGTATACTCTCCATTAATTTTCCCACCACTGAGGTCAAACTGATGGGTCTATAGTTACCTGGTACTTCCTTGACCCCCTTTATGGATTGGTACCACATGTGCCTCTCGCCAATCACTAGGTACCCTCCCTGTCTCAAGTGACCTGCTGAAAAGCTCCGCCAGGGGTGCAGCCAGTATGTCCGCCAATTCCCATAGTACTCTGGGATGAATGCCATCCGGCCCTGAAGATTTGTTTTTCTTTAGGGCCTTGAGGGCTAACCACACCCTTTTGGTGGAGATAGCATCATCCGTCCCCTTCCCCTTACTGGTCTTTTTATCCTTATCCAGATGTGACACCCCTGGGGTACTTTTCCTCCCTCTTGCTCCATTTCTGTTGCTCCCCTGATCCCACTCCCTGCCGCTTCTATCCCCTTCATGCCTTGCTTTGTAGATATCCCATCCCCCTCCCTAGCGAACACAGAGGCAAAGTACTCGTTAAATACCTCTGCCTGGTCCCTCGCCTCTTCCACCCACCCTCCTTCTGATCTCAATCTGCTGAGATGGCCCTTAGTTTTTCTCCACTCCCCAATGTACCGGAAGAACCCCTTTTCCCCTCCATGTATCCCCTGTGCCAGCCGCTGCTCTTTACTGGACTTTGCTCCCCTCACCATACGGGTGACTTTTCTAGATGCAAGCTGGTACATTTCCTTATCCCTATCCCCTCTTGTTGTTTTATATTTTTTGTAGGCTGCCTTCTTTTCTCTGACTGCTACCTGTACCTCACTGGACCACCAGCATGGTTTACGTGACCTTGCTCCCTTACGTTTCAACTTAGCGCAGATCCTGACTGCCTCATGAAGTCCCCGTTTTATGACCTCCCATCTCCTTTCCACACTTGTCGTTGAGGTAATCCCCTTCAAGTGATCCTTGAGAATATTTCCCATGCCCATAAAGTCTGCCCCCCTGAAGTCCACTGCCAGTGTCCTAGATCTCACCCCCACTCCCCCCATGCTTATTTGAAACCAGACAGTATTGTGGTCACTCCCAGTCAGGGGGTCCTGTACAACTATGTCCCTTACCAGATCCCCATCTGCCAGAACCACATCCAGGACATGCCCCTCCCTTGTGGGCTCCATCACATGCTGTGTTAAGAACACATCCTGGAAGCCATCTAGCAGCCTCTGCTCCTTGGCCACCCTAGAGGACATGGTTCCCCAGTTTGTACCTGGCATATTAAGGTCCCCCATCAACACCACTCCTTCCCCTTTTGGACCACACTGGGCAATGATGTTGTCCAGCAAACCATCCTCTAGAACATCACTCATCCCGGGGGGCCTATATGCTACTCCCAGCTTGACCTTATCTCCTGCTGGGGATCGTAAGGTGACCCATAAGGCCTCCACGTTTCCCTCTGCCTCTTCTACCATAGTAATTTCTATATCATCTCTAATGAACATAGCCACTCCACCCCCTCTGGCCTCCTTTCTATCCTTCCTAAGCATAGTGTACCCCTGTACATTTAGGTCCCAGTCATGGTTTTTGTTGGCCCACGTCTCCGTGACCGCCGCCACATCCACCCCCCCCCCCGAACAGCATGGCCTGGAACTCCGCAACTTGTTTCCCAAGCTCCTGGCATTTACTAACACCAACCCCACCCTTTTCCCTGATCCTCTTTGCCTAACCCCACCCAGATTCCTTATACTTCCGTCCTCCCCTGCTCCTCCTGAAACCTCCACCTCCAGTCTGTTTCCCTCCCTCTTGGGCTTGACGACTCCCCTCATCTGGAGGAGGGCTTCTGGTCAGCCCTCCCTCATCCCTTCCCCCCCTTACAAGTTTAAACCCCACCTTTCTTGTATGTAGTCAGCCATCCCCTGTTTAAGGACTTCCTTCCCTAATGGGGCAAGATGAAACCTGTCCTTGGCATATAGTCCCTTATCCTCCCAAACTCCATTCCAGTTCCCTAACACCCCCAACCCATTCTCTTCACCCCACTTCCTGAGCCAGTCATTAACCTCTGTAAGCTTCTTTTTTTTGTCCACTGAGGCCTTTGGTACTGGCAATATTTCTGAAAAGGAAATGTTGCATCCATTATCCCGACAGACTCTGGCAAGTTCTTGGAACCTTGCTTGGATTTCCAAAATGCTATTTCCATCTAGATCATTAGTTCCCAAATGCACCAGGAAATCTGGTTTCCCTCCACAATCCCTAACCATTTCATACACCATGAACTTTGCTCTGTGCACTGTCAGCCCAGAGATACTCACTACCTTCACCTGGCTATGGCATCCACCCCCCTGTCCCTCCCAATGGATACCCCTAATCATCGAGTCTCCCAGTAACAGAACCTTAACACCTCCATCATCCTTATGGTTACCTCCACTATGCCCTCTCAGCCCCCCTTCCCCCCCTTTATTCATGATCTGAATTTCATGGGAGTCTTCCTGCCTTATTAGAGACCCCTTGTCACCCTCCCTTTCTGCCTTCCTTCTATTTTTCCCACTTTACTCAAACCCCTCTGAATAGGTGTCCCTTTAACCCTCTCATATCTGAACCATTTATCCTGGCTCTGATGGTTTCCCTTCCCCACACCACCATCCTCCCCTTGTAATAGTACCCTGCTTCCAGAGGCTCTCTGTGGGTCCCTTTAGCTAGGGCCCCATCCTTGGTACTGACCTCCCAGCTGAAGGGGCTTCTCTCCACCTCCTTGTCTCCCAGTTTCTCTCCAATCATGCTCTCCTCCCTCATGTCTGGAATATTGTTGCATCTCCCCATTTGCTTAACATATATGTTTCCCTTCTCCCTCTGGGACTATGTCTATCCTTTCCATAGCTGGTCTGTGATGCCCTATGAGTATCCAACTCCCTCCCCCCGGCCTCTGTATAAGTTTCCTCATTTCCACCAACCCCTTCCTCCCCCTCTAGGTTGCTTAGTAGCTCAAATTTATTGTGACAGTCTATGTCAGCCTCCATCAAGTAACCCGAGTTTCCCCTGACTGCATCTCTAAACTGACCCTCTTCTTCCTCTCTTGCACTATTCACCTTAGGAGCTCCCTTCCCACAGTCTGCTGTTTTAGGTTTCCGCACTACAGCCATTCCTGACTCTTTTTCCAGTCTCTTTGTATTCAGAATGTTCACCCCGTACGCTTTCCCCTTAGCATCAACTTCCCTATCTAAGGGTCCTCCGTCCCTAATATCCACCCTCCTGCTTGCTGTAACATAACGTCCTGTAATTTCAGAGCGTTGCCCCAGCCTCCCCTCAGCCCCACCCTTCTGCTGCCCATATCCACACCCCTTATCCTTGGACACCCCCCCGAGCTCCCACAGCTTACTCCTTAACCAATATACCTCACTCCTGATACAAGATAGCTGTCTACAGAGTGGGCAGCCTCCTCTCTCCAGGCCCAATTTAGAATTATTGCCATCCCACAGCCTGTGCAGCCTACAACCCTTCCGAAGATGCCTGCCATGGTGGAATATGGCCACCCTGATTATCCCCCTCTGTTTATAATAGCACACTCCCTTTTCTCAGTCCCTTTCCCCTGAAGTGCAGTTTCTCTCTATACTGACTGTAGTTATTTACAAACCCAATTTCAGCCCCACCAATAACGTTCCCAAGTCTCACAAACACATACAGTCCAGTGTGTGTTCGGTCACACTAACAGTGTATGTAAGCAGACATCAGGTACCATAAGATGTCACAGGCCACCAGCTCCTGTTGCTTCGAATTTCAGTCCCAAACAGAAACACTCAGCCCTTCAATCCCAACCCCCAGTGGCTTTTCAGTATTTAAGAAGGCATACAAAACAGGGTGGGTGGCAGGGCTCTTACCAAACACCAGGCAAACAACACTTTTAAATTTCCCTCTAAATATCCCTGCTAGACAACTATCCCCAAGCCACCAAAGTTACAATGTAACAATTCTAATTCAAGGTAATAATTTTTACCACATAAAACTAATTTCACTTACAAACTATTCGAATATTTCAGTTAAAACAGATTATAACTCCAGCTCTCTTTCCTCCCTACCTGCTGCTTAAGCTCCCAAGTGAACAATGAAATCAAGTTAATTCCTGTTTAGAGACAAGGTAATGCATGCTAATGTCCCTTCCCCCCAAACACCAGGCAAACAACACTTTTTAAATTTCCTCTAAATATCCCTGCTAGACAACTATCCCAAGCCACCAAAGTTACAATGTAACAATTCTAATTCAAGGTAATAATTTTTACCACATAAAACTAATTTCACTTACAAACTATTCAAATATTTCAGTTAAAACAGATTATAACTCCAGCTCTCTTTCCTCCCTACCTGCTGCTTAAGCTCCCAAGTGAACAATGAAAGCCAAGTTAATTCCTGTTTAGAGACAAGGTAATCGCAGCTAATGTCCCTTCCCCCCAAACACCAGGCAAACAACACTTTTAAATTTCCCTCTAAATATCCCTGCTAGACAACTATCCCCAAGCCACCAAAGTTACAATGTAACAATTCTAATTCAAGGTAATAATTTTTACCACATAAAACTAATTTCACTTACAAACTATTCGAATATTTCAGTTAAAACAGATTATAACTCCAGCTCTCTTTCCTCCCTACCTGCTGCTTAAGCTCCCAAGTGAACAAGTGAAAAGTGAAAGTGCCCTTTTTTGTTGGCTTCCGTATGCGTGACACTTTGTATTCTGAGCAGTGCAAGTATAGTGTTCTAAACTGCATGTGTGCAGTCAGTCTTCTTTCCAGTCTGTGTATATACTGCATACACTGTCCAACTCCCTGATTTAAAAACAAAAAATAATGAGTACAATGGTGGGGTAGTGAAGCATGGAGAGATACTACAAAACGGGCTTACAAAACATTCAAGTAACTATTAAAAAAATTAAGTATTGTGGCCTGCTGGCACAGCGGTAGGGTTACCGCTTGCGGCACCAGCGACCTGGGTTCGGGAATGGACTTGGGATGCTGGAGGGTCAGCCGAGGGGAAGAAGGTTGAGTGCCCAGAGGCTGCTCTCTTCCCCCAGGGTGGGGTGGGATGCATGTCCCGCCGCTCTACTGCCACCTGGGTGACCACAGGTGGAGGTGCAGTGGGACTGCGGAAAGAAGGGAGGAGGGGGGACATCAGCCGGGAGCTGGAGCACTCACACGTCTCGGCGTGTGCCACCCCTTGGCTCCCCTAGCATGCCAACATCCTGTGGGTGGGGACCGAAAAAGCGGAAAAACCCCGCAGTGCTCCCTGTAGATGGAGCTCCAAGGCCCCAATCCCAGTGCCCCAGCTAGCGCTTGATGACAGCATCCCCCTGATGAAATACAGACACTTCGGGATGGGACCCCATCCTGTACCTGCCTGGGGGGTACAACCAAGGCTTCATGGGGGGGATGGACTGCATCAACGCCTGGCATGAGGAGCAGGGACATACAAGGCCAATATGGGAGTCTCCCGAAGAAAGGAAGTACTGTGGTGAGAGGAGGGCATAAAGAGAAAATAAAAAAAAAATAAATAATTAATGTTGTGATTCGTGACGTGATCGTAAATCATGATTTGTGACTGCATTTGTGACCGTGATGATGAAGAAACGTGAATGCCTATGGCTGTACTTCCCCGGGCCCCGATGAGCTGTAGCTTAAAACTCCCAGACTTAAAAACACATATAAATGAGTACAATGGTGGGGTGGTGAAGCCTGGAGAGATGCTACAAAACAGACTTACAATACACCCAAGTAACTAGAAAAAAAATTAATGTTGTGATTCGTAACGTGAATGATCGTGAATTGTGATTTGTTACTGCATTTGTGACCGTGATGATGAAGAATGTGATTTGTATCATGAATGACTCGTGATGATGGTCCTGACTTAAAAACATATATTAATGAGTACAATGTTCATGCAGAATTAAGCACCACACCTGTCCAGTACTCTGAAGGGAAGACAAAGAAACAACTGTGACTTAAGTTACAGATGGAGATTGGACCCTAAAGAGATGCAAATGCACAGACATATTAAGATTGCGCTGTGCACTGAAGAGATGCAGATACAAAAGCACAACATCTAACTAGTGCTCACCATCAGAAATTCAAATCTGGAAAAGAATACTTTTGCCGGTTGGGGGGGCCATGGGGGAGGGCAGTGCACTGTATTGCTGTAGTAACAGTCACTAGTACTAGTACCAGCAAAGATACCACAAAGAAGTACAAAAATCACACAGCTGCAGTGGATAGCAGCTTCACATTGCTGAAATTATTATGTGGCACAATAAAAGGCGTCTGATTTGATGACACGCTTCACACACATACTCACAGACACACTAAGTAATGCATAGCAAATTGAAAACTTCAGTAATATAACCACATATTTTAAACAAACTAAAATTATGCACTGCTGCACCACAACAATCAGCAAAAAAATGGCAAGAAATATTGAAAATATTACTGTGTGTACATTAACACAGTTATACAAGAAAAATATCACCAAAACAGAAAGCACTGTCTTTTTCTCCAAGTTAATCTACCTACACCACAGACACGCCCCTCCCCATAGCACACTTCCACTGTCTCTCAGTACACAAACTGAATGTTGTACATTAACATTCAAAATCCATACACAAACAATAAACGCTCGATGATATGAGCACAGGAGGGTTTCCTATGATCGATGAACTAAAGTTACAGCAAAAAAGACTCAAAAAGGCTTTTTAACAGTGTTTTGAAGGTTTGAATCGCAGAGAGCTCTCAAAGCAGATTGTCTCCTACAGCTTCCTACACACACTACCCCAAACTGAGGCTGTGTAGAACAATCTAGAACCCATGTGACCTGAAATCCCATGAATCACTGCAAAATTCACCTTTGGAGCTTAAAAACAAGGCGAAGTGAGGTGAAGTGGAAGGAAGTAGCATAAAGTCATTGTTTTTAATGGACTTGCGTTACCCATTATAACACAAAGTACTCCACTGCCATGGAGCACTGGCGACCAAGCCTTCACTCCGCGAATCACTTCGCGGAGCGAATTGGGGCCACTTCGCCCATCACTAACTGGGAGCAGTCAAATGGACATGGTAGGTGGAGCCCAGCCAAGCTAGTCAGCTAGGGATGGGCACAGATTGCCAGTTGTCCCATTATATTTGGGATTCCTCCCATTAATACTATTCCTGCTTAGCCTATATTTACATTTTTCTATTGTATCTGATTTTTTTACATTTTCTGCAGTTTCATAACTTGACTGATTCCAAGAGAAGTGATCTTGGGATAAGTTTTAGAATAGGAGTTGGATATCCTACTTTTTCCACCATTCTGATATTATTTTGTATAATTTCTCAGTCAATTACTTAGATTGTAACTCCAAGGAGTGATAAACACTCTGGCCAGGTTGTGAGAAGGCATGGTTGACTGTACTGTTTGGTATATGTTTAAATTTCAATAAAATATTCATTATAAATTGTTCTGACTAATGCAGAAATTCCAGTTGCTTCTTATCTGTCGCAAGTCACAATTGCCTGTGCAGGGTAGGCTGTGGTGGTGCAGCTAGGGGTACAGAGACAAGTCATGCTGCTGAGTCTGTGGCTATTGCTCATCCAGTAAAGTTGCAGCTGGGGGAGGAGGCTCGTAAGTGCACTTAACGGTAGAAGTTGGGCGGAGCCACTGGTGAGACTTTCACTGTCAAGCTCCACTATGTGTGAGTGCTCTGGGGAGGGGGACGGGATCAGTTGTTTGTTTGTCAGAAACTGAAGGTCAGTGGAAATGGTGCAGTTGTCATGTCAGGTACTTATTACAGACCAAGAAGTAGTGTGAGGCGCAGTTTCATAGGTGAAACAGTGAGTCTGTGACATTGTTGTGAGAATATATATATATTTGGCTTTGGAGGGATACTATAAAAAATTGAAAAGTCTTCTGAAACACAAGAAGTACAATAATTTGCACACCAAAAATATACGTTTTCTTGTAGGGGCATGAGGTGGTCTGACCTAATCCCTCCAAGTAACACTGTCTCTATTTGCTATCACAGTAATATGGTGACTCTGCCCAGCCAGCAGCAGTGCACTAGGAGTCTGGGGAGGGCTGGAGGTTGTCAGCTAGAGACAGAGTTGTCATTTGGAGGCCATTCTGAGAGTGGGTCAGCAGTCTCATCTGGACTGGTCTAATGTGGAGGAGGATGGTCATGTGCATGATGTGAGGTGTGCTGAGGGCCCAGAAGGGAAAACAAAAGGTATGGAATGTGAATCTTTGATCCTCCAGTATGCATTTAAAGGGGGGGGGGTTATTTATTAAATCAAAATATGAAAGTTTAAGTGTGGGTAAGAGTTGCAATCTGGACTGAAAGTTGAACTACCTCATTTCTGGTAGACTAATGCCACACGTTCACATACTGTTCCAGTTTATTTGTTATCGGGGGGTATAGTACATTTTTAACAGAAAGTGAACAATTACCTTTAAAGAGTTGGCCAGCAGATCTTTTGAAGTACTTTTATTGTTGTTGAAGTGACAACAATAGTAAAGCAAAAGGTAAAATGGGTTACTCGAGTTAGTGTTGTTTGGTTGAACAACATGGTTGGGTGTGCCATCACACCACCTTTGAGGATGGGGTAATACAGAACAGAGCCCACAGTTCCTTCTTTTTATAAAATCCATTACAATGTAAATCCAGCCCTGCTCAAAAGAGTGAAACCTCTTACTGTACTATTTTTTTCTTCATTTGCGGGTTTTTTGCATTTCTGACTTAAGATAAGTCGAAGACAGACTCAAAGGAAGGGGCAGTTTACCATGCACAACACTTTCTTGTGGAAATACTTAAAATTTATGTGCTTAGCTTGCTGTTTTGGTACCCCCACCTCACCCATCATCCTAATGCACTGTAACACAGAAACTGCAATCTCAGTGCTGATTCCTGAAAGGTTCAGGTGACCTGAGTTTTAAGGGTCCGCATGGAGACTGCAGTACAGTATATCAGGATGATCCTAAATATCATCAGCTTAGAGACCTTTTTTTTGCTTTGGTACATGAAATACTGCTTTTGAAATTATTGAAACTCCTTATTCAAGCCATTTGAAAAACTTTTGTTGACATACACTGATTTCTTTGACAATTAAGGGAAAAACGTCACATCCAACCTAAGTCACCGTAAAAGATGGGCGAAGTTGGCAAAATTCGCTCCATGAATTAATCCGCAAATTTAGCACAGTTTGCAGAGTGCAGGTTGATCCATGATGTATAAATTTCCACCTGCAAAGTGTGGAATTTTGCCCAAGAATGGCAGAATTTCACCCATGAATGGCGGAACTGCACCCCGAATGGCGGAATTTCACTGTTTGTGGTCAGAATTCCACCATTCGTGGGTGAAATTCTGACATTTGTGGGTGAAATTCCACTGTTCATGGCAAAATTTCTAGTGAAGTCACATAGGCAAATTTTCAACCTTATAGTAATTATTTGCAGATTGCGCCATGAGGCAAAGTTGGTGACTTTACCAGAACTTCGCCAACATATTTAAACGTTGCAGCACCTCTCATCATCATCACTGCACAAGCTGCCAACCTTCTGTTTGCTGTCTCTATGGCTACTAGTAATAAAACAGCTGTTGGTGGGTTGACATATTCACTGGAAAGAGATCTCACTGCTTTACAGCTTTATCTGTTTAATGTACTCTTTTTAAATGTAGTACTGACTTTAAGGAATCACCTGGCAGCCAGGTTACTTAAGGCTAGATTCACAAAATTTTGCCCCTGCACAAACCCAGTTTGCTTGGCACAAATTGGGGTTTGCCCTGAGTTGGTATTCACAAAAGCCCAGTTTGTACCTGCAGTCAGGGTTTGCATTGAGGCAAAGTTTTGAGGGTGCTACAATGCAAAGGAGGGGGAGTTGACCTACATATCTGTGCAGTTCCATTCACAAACCATTTTCTCCATGCAAGAGCTGTTTGTGAAGGTCCCTTGAATAGAGAAAATACTTCTGATCCAGACCTGGTGGTAAGTCTGCGCAACACTAGTGGTTGGCAGAGGTACTGTTGTGCCCCCTTCGCCGATCAATATCCCTGTCATAATAAAGCAAATCTCCCTGGTGGTCTAGTGGTCCCTCCCCTTCCCCAATCGGCGATCTCTGGCCCAACATATAAATATAGCACATATTCTCTTGTCCTAGTGGTCCCCCCCCCCAATTGGCGATCGCTGTCCTTGTCATAAGAAAACAAATCTCTGTGGTGGTCCAGTGGTCCCCCCTTCCCCATTCTCCAATCGCCATCCCCATATCATAAAATATATTCCCTGGTAGTATAGTGCTCCCTCCCCCCTTCCTTGTCTTCCAGTTGACATTCCCATATCATAAAATATACTCCCTGGCAGTCAAGTTGTCCCTCCCCCTTCCCCATTCTCTAATCACTGTCCCTTGTATAAATGTAAGTCCCCCAAGCTATGATCGTCGTCCCATAATACTGAAACATATTTCCCTGTGGTCCCTCCCCTCCTCAATCACTGTCCCCATGACAACTGAAAACAAACATCTTCCTGAGCAGCTGCTTGAGCCCCCCACCCACCCAATCACCTGCTTGGCACCAAAGTAACAATTCCCTGGTGGTCCAGTGCGCCCCCCACCCCATTGTTGGCCCACCTGAACTACACATACTCCCTGGTGGTGTATTGGTCCCCACCTCACTGACTGCCAGCCCGATCACAAAACTAAAGATGTCCCTGGTGTCCAGTGTCCCACCCCCCACCTGAAGCCCTGCCCGAAATCGACATACACCGACCTGGTGGCTAGTGGTCCCTCCCCATCCGGTTCCCCGATGGGGGGCCTATTCACTGTATCACTGATAGTCTGCTCCCCCTTAAATCCCAGACAGAGACCAGCACAGCCCTCCCCTCATCACTATGGCTGGCAGCCAACGAGCTCCCAATGAGCACGTGCTAAAACACATGAAAAAAAAAAACGTATGCGTGCTCATTTGAGAGCTCAGTGGCAACCAGCCCATGGTGGCATGGGAGAGGCGGTGCTGGTTACCCGGCTGGGGTTGATAGGAGTGGAGCAGGATGATGGGAGAATACCTGCTGGGAGGGTCCACTAGACTACCAAGGATACAGGCATGTAGGCTGCACGGGGGGGGGGATCAGGATGGGGGGGGACCACTAGCCACTAGGAAAGTGTAAGTTGATTTTGGGCAGGGTTTCGGGTGGGAGGGGCCCTGGACACCAGGGACATCTTTAGTTTTGTGATGGGGCTAGCAGCTGGTGAGGGGGGCCACTACACCATCAGGGAGTATGTGTAGATCTGGTGGGCCAGTGATCAGTGACTGGTGGGGACTCTGGACCACCAGGGAATGGTTACTTTGGTACCGGGCAGGTGATCAGGTGGGAGAAGGGCCCGCTAGCCATCAGGAAGAAGTTTGTTTTCAGTTGTCATGGGGATGATGATCCGCGATCGGGAAGGGCTCACTAGACTACCAGGGAGAATTATTTATTCTACTCAGGATGGCAATCAGTGCTGGAGGGGGGACCACTACCACCAGGAAAACTTACATTATTTTTACCAGGCCTGCAATCGGCGATGGTGGGGGGGCACAATAGACTACGTGGACACCTGGCTGCCTCTGGGGCAGGGACTGGGGGGCATGCAAACCTCCATCACAGCCCATGTAAATGGGCCATAATGACCATGCAAATGGCCAGCCAGTGTCTTGCATACCCAATGGACCCATTTGCAGGGCTGCTTTTGTGAATACCAAATAGCGCACAGGCACTATCTGTTGCAAGGTCATTCACAGGGATGCAGGTTGGGGCAGCGCTAGTAGGGTTAGAGGTAGTGGTGATGGGGTTACCACTGCCTCTACCTTGCCCTTTTCACAGTTGGTAGCACCCTATGCTATCCATCTGTGAACAGCATTTTTTTAAATCTGGGCATTCGAAAAGAGCATCAGCCAGTCTTTCTCCTGCCTGGCCTGAGACCCTCCCAGATCTGGCCTCCCTCCGGAGCTCCTACCTACACCCCAGCCTGTAATCGACCCCCCGGCTTCTACCCTGAGGTGGGGCCGCCACCTCTTACCATGGCACTTTATGAAATCTAGTCTGCAGGTGGGGTGAGGAGGAGGAGAGTTATTTAGAGGCCTAGACTGGGCAGTATCAGGTGATGGGCTAGGGGGCCGAACTGCACGGCCCGCCGTTGTTCTCCCAGGTGCCGGGGTTTTTCCTTGTTCTTGCCCCCAGAGGAGTGGACGTGCAATTACATCCAGCGCATGGCAGGCACACGCCTGCATCCACCTACAGGACATTTGCCATCGCTTCCTCCCCTCCTGAGTGTCCCCTGGCTGCAGTGCTCACAGCCTCCACTGGGAGCCACTAGATGCCGAAGATCCACAGCCAACCCCCCCAGGAGAGGAGAGCTGTCCTCCAGATACTCAATCCTCTCCTCCCCAGCTTACCCCAGGTGCCCCAAGTTCGCTCCCAAACCCAGGTCGCCTGGCGTGGTGTGAGGTACGGCAGATGCCTCAGCCCTCAGTGCCACCGAGCCAGCTTGGCCCTTGATTTTTTATCAACGGTTTTTAATAAAATTTTGTGGGATTACTGCAGGAAAGGAAGTTTTGTTCTTAAACACTTCTGAGTTGGTTATAGATTTAATGGGGGGCTTAAATACTCAGTACTTGATCATTTTATTTTATTTTTGCCACAGAAACAGTTACATTATAAAATTCTGATTTTAGCATGGAATGAGTCTTTTGCAGAATTGTGGTGATTTTGTGGTTTGTTTCTCAATGTGCCCACTAAAGTCACAGACTCTAAGCGTGGAGGCACAAAACTGGGTGTCAACAGGCACCTCACTGCACTGCATCTCCACAATCTGGGGCTATACATAAAAGGGTCTCAGTCTCAGGGCAGAGTTCCCTCATGCAACTAAGTCACAGAATAAATGTACCAACAAATGTTAGTGGGTAGGGTTTGCACTTGCTAAAATGCAAGTTTGCAACCCCAGGGCATTCATTTTATTCTATCATAGCACCAATTGCATAACACTGCCATGCTGCAGAGTTGTGGGGTCCTGTGTTAGGGCAGATACCTTCCCTTCTTTTGCCCAACCCTTACCTTTGGGCTCAGTACTATGTCATTACTAGGTCATAGCAACATGTAGGGCCCTTACACAATCACAGTTGGTAGAGGTACAATTTCAGGTTGCAACAGGCTCCCCATTGTGCCACCACCAAAAACAGCTATACATAAAAAGAAAACTTTGCTAGTGGGGTTGTGGTTTCTCCAGAGACTGTTGTTTTGCAAATAAAGGTTGCCAGATGTCCATGGTTGCAAGCTGGGTTTCCAACTGCTAACATTTGAAATACAAAAACAAACAAACAGAGGCCTGTGCATGGCGTTGCACCAGTCACATGGTGCTATCCAAGGACAGTGCACCTGGTACATTGTGCTGTTACTGTAGTCTTCACCCACCCACCCACTTTGTACCTTTAGCCTAGGCCCACATGCAGGCCAGTGCCCATCTGAGGTTTCTTGCTGTCCTTGTCTAATTCCTGGTGGTTCAATGGCCTCCTCCTTAACCCCGTAGGCTTCCTACACCATAATGTTGTAACTAAATGCCAATGTGTTAGTCTGATTTTTTTAACTGAAAGATTTTCTTACTGTACTAGTATGTGTGTGTTATATATTTTCATTTTGAGTATATGCCACTGACACTGCAATTTTGGGGGGGTGGCAGTGGGCAGGAAGGGTGTCACTGGGCGGTAGTAGTGTGGGTAGCTGTGTGTGCAATTTTAAATTCCTGGCTACACCTCTGGATAGCACTATGGAAACTTTTCTGCAGCAAACCAGTGTTTGCCTCCCTTCAGCTCTGTTACTTAAGGAAAGCTCAGGAAAGCAGAACAGAGAGAGAGAGAGAGAGAGAGAGGAGGCACAGTGATTATCTGTTTGCAGCGTACAAGACAAGCAAACAGTATTAATAACATGATGGCAGCGCTTCACTATCATGGCTTCGCACTGTACAATGGTGTTCAGCCTGACCCAATTACACTTTGGGCCGGACTTTCAAAGCCCCAGGTATGACGCAAGGGACATGCGCCAGACAATAGTGGCGCAAGGGAGTCTAGCGTCAAACATTGCACCAGACCCGATTTTCAAAGGAGCACTGCGTCAAAGGCAGTCCACCCTGTGTCAAAGGTGGCTGCGACAGCCTTACAAGTTGCACCATACAAATGGCAGCACCATGACGCAAGCCATCTTGCACCACAGAAATGGTACAAGACCGCACCTGTGGGAAATTCAAAGCTGCACCACTGACATCAAACATGTCAAAGTACTGTCAGATACTAGACCAGCCAGAGCTGGACTAAGGGACACTAGAGCATATAAAGAGGCCTAAAGCAGGTGGTCAGACCTGACAATACCAATATTAAGGGCCAGTATTCTCCTGCAGGACTAGTTTAGAATATTTTGGGGGCTAAGGAAAATGTAGTTGGCAGGTGTGAGCTTTGATTCCAGCTTGCAGATCTATGTGTGGAGCCTGTTTCTGGTCTATTTTCTAGGTCTGTGTGATCTAGCTACCATGGTCTGCCAGTGTCTGTGTGCCCTTCAAATATCCATGCTCTCTCAGCCCCATGGAGCTGCTCCTTGTATTTATTTCATAAATCATTAATATCTTCAAATTAAATGTTCTTATATTGCCTTTTACATGGTTGTTCTGGGTATTTAATGAATTAACCTGACTAAACCCTCCGAAGAAGGTTTCCATCTCCTTTCCTACTCTAGCCTATCAGAGGGGTGAGGCAGTGTGTGGGTAAGATGAGGCCTGTTGGTGCTAGAATCCCCATCTGCCAGGTAAGGCTACCAATTTGTATCTCTGAAACTGTGTGCTAAGTGCTGGAGGACTCAGGGTCTGTGCCCCCCTTGTATTTTTATCATCGGGACCCCTAGACAGTTGGAGGGAGGTGGGGGTTACATTTGTAATACATATATCCCAAGAATTAGGAAATATTCTACAGGTGGGATCAGGCCAAAATGGTTATAAAATAAAGTCAAAACCTTAAGAAATAAAAAGAATAGGGCTTATAAAAAATGCATCAAATCATTATTTATATTGTGCTTTTCAAGTGCCAAAGTGCAAATACATACAAAAAAAACCCATCAATAATAAATAAGATATAAAATATAAACACAGTTAAAAAGGCAGCAAAGTCGGGACTAATCAAAAGCTGATACAAACAAAAAGCTCTTCAAAGAAGCCTTAAAGGATTCTGTGGACGGGCACTCCCTAATCCGACGAGGTAGAGAATTCCACAGGGTTGGAGCCACAAAAGAAAAAGCTCTGGCCCCAGAAGATTGAAGACGAATCCTGGGAATCTCTAGCAATCCCTTGTCGGTGGAACAGAGTGGGTGGAGAGGGCAGTAGGGCCGAAGGAGATCTTGCAAGTAGCCCGGTCCCTGTCTGTGTAGGGTCTTATAGGTCAGCAATGTGACCTTGAAGGTAATCCTCCAACGTACTGACAGCCAGTGCAGTTCGCGCAGAACAGGTGTGATGTGGCAAGTTCTTGGTAACCCAGTCAACAACCTGACTGCAGCATTCTGCACCAGCTGCAGGCAGCGGAGGTCTACCCCCGGGAACCCTAGATATAGAGCATTGCAGTAATTGCATGAAACATAACTCTATTCTATTATGGGGCAAATACAAGTTCTTATTAAAAAAGAGTAAATATGCAATTAAAAAGGCTAAATGTACAATGAAGGTTAGATTAGCACAAGATGCGAACAAAACAAATAGCAAAGCATTTTACAGTTACATAACCTCTTTAAAAAAAACAAAGACGAGCTGTTGGTCCAGTCTCAGTTAATAATAATATAATTTCCAATCCTCTAAAGATGGTTAACGCCTTTAACTCCAACTTTTGTAAAGGTTTTGCTAATAATTTCAAACAGATACACTCAATAAATACACTTGACTCTCCATCACTGTAGAAGAAATCAGAAATGGTACTGACAATATAAAAAAAGAATTCTGCTCCTGGGCCCCAAAACATCATTGCTAAAATTCTTAAATTGACTTTGTGAGAGTATCATTGTGCCTCTTAAGCTCATATTTGAAGCCTCCCTGAACAACGGACAGGTCCCTACTGACTGGAAAAAGGCAAATGTTTCCCCAATCTATAACACAACTAACAAGTTTGATCTTAATAATTACAGGCCAATAAACCTTCCCAGGAAAAATTCTAGAAGGCATAATCAAACATCGTATCATCTCCTCTGTCAATATGCATATGGAACAGCATGGATTTACACCTGGGAAATCATGTGTTACAAATATGCTATGTTTTTATGAAAAAGTCAGCAGCTCGTTGTATCATGGTATCTCATGTGATATCATGTACCTTAACTTCTCTAAAGCTGTTGATCTCATGCCACATTGGGCCATAGTTCATAAGTTAACTGAAGAAAATATTAATAAAAGGCTTATAAAATGGGTTGCTGATTGGCTTACTGACAAAGATCAGTGTGCAGTTGTTAGGGGGCACACCTCTACTAGCCACAAAGTGACTACCGGTGTCCTGCAGGGAATTTGACATCATTGATGGTCTAATATGCTGATGACATGAAACTGGGGGGTAAATCCCTCACTGAGGCAGGTCACATGTTAATCCAGGATGACCTAGATAAATGAACAACTTGGGCTTCAAGATGGAAAATGAAATTTAATACAAAAAAAATACAAAGTGATGCATCTAGGCAGCAGGAACAGGAAATGCCCCTGCACACTATGTGGTAAATTATTGCCACAAACCTGTAATGAGAAGGATTTGGAAATAGTCATCAATGTCAATTTTGACCTTAGATCCCAGACATCCTCCTCTTTCACCCGTGCATATAGGGAGCTGTGTGCCATCAAGAGGCACACATGATCAAGAGATGCAACTGTAATATTCCCCCTTGATAGAACATAAGAGCAGCCTCATCTTGACTATGCTACCCTGGTTTGGTGTCCCTATAAGTATAAAGATATTGAACAGATGAAAGAGTTCAAAGAAGAGCTACTAAAACTATTTACAATATCCGCAATTTGTCATATGAACCTAGACTCAATTATCTTAACCTAATGACCATAGAGCAGCAATGATTAAGAGGTGACTTACTTACCCTTTTTCATATTATGCAAGACCCTTATCTCTTGATGGAACTGAATTTTAATTTTAAACAATTTACTATTACTACTAGAGGACTTCCTCTCCAATTAAAGGGAGAAGTTTTTAGAACTACTAAACAGAAGTACTTTTTACACAGTGTGTGGTTAATCCATGGAACTCGCTGTCCATTGAGCTTATTTCAAGCAAAACAAAACTGGAATTCAAAAATGAATTAGGTAAGTTTGTGTTGAATAGACCAGGACTAAGTTGCTACTAGTTTTTGGAGCAACACGGGCCCATCAGCCTTATCGCTCCCATTTCTCCTCAGTATGATCTTTAGTGTTAAGGCTGCAGTGATGGAATGTAGCGATGGTCTTACATAGGATGATGATAGAAAGCAGCCAGCCACCCAATGAAACCTACACACTACTGACTCGTCTTGTTCACCAAACCATAGTGATTCAGGACAGCTTCTTTTTTCCCTGTCACTCGGATCTGTCAATACATTTATAAAAACTTAACACAGCAGGCCCGATTCACAAAGCTCTTGGGAAAGGCGCAAGCTGCTTGCGCCACAAGGAGTGGTGCAGGGTGCAGCTTGCACCACAAAATACCCTGAGAGCTATTCACAAAGCAGTCTGCAGCAAACACAGGCTGTCTGCACCAAAGGGGGCTTGTGCCACAAAAGTGGCTGTGGCATGGTGCTAGGGACCTTATGGCAGACACAGGCTGCCATATCCCCTATAATGGGATTCACAAAACTGCCCCAGAGGGACATATTCTAAGTACCCTTAGACCAGCCTCTGGGGCAGTCCAGCACTGTGTGGCAATGTGCCACGGTCCCTGATCCCCGATGGTGTCAGTACAGGTAGTAACCAATATTACCCCAGCCCTGGTGGTATAGTAGCCCCCCCTCCCTGAACCCCAATGGTGCTGGTAATAAAAGTAAAATAATAATACCACTGCCACCCTTCTTGAACCCCAATGGTGCCAATAATGTCTGTAACATAATAATACCCCTGCCTCCCTCCCCAAACCCTGATGGTGCCAGTACAGATAGTAAGCAATAGTACCCCAGCCCTGGTGTTATAGTGGCTCCACATCCCAGCTGGCAGTGCTGACCACCCACATTGCCCCAATCCCAGAGCACAGCAGCGATCAGCACAGCCCACCTCACACCTCCAAGGCTGGCCACTGACTGAACAGTCATCGAGTTTACTGTAATGTGTATGGGGTGGGGGGCACTATACCACCAGGGCTTGGGTACTGTTGCTCACTATCTGTACTGGCACCATCAGGGTTCGGTGGGGCCACTAGACTAACAGGGTCTGGAGCGGTACTCGGCTGCCCTGTGACTTGTGAAAAACACTCCCAGTGCACTGTCTGTTTGGTGCAGTGCCAGGGTTGCTGCAAGCAATGGGACTTTGCCGCTGGAACCCTATCCAATTGTGAATTGGGCACAGGGTCCCTAGTGCACCAGCGGTCAGAGCAAGCTGTATTTGGTGCAGCTTGCATCAAGCTTTGTGAATCAAGCCCAGCATTTTTAGTATCTGTTACACCTTGCCTCATTTTCCTTTCTCCCATATTTTCATATAACACTATATTCTGTCCAGATAGGAATTGCTTTTGATTTGGGAAAACTGTTTTTCTATCATTTAAACGGACTGTTAGGACATGGATCCATTTGGTGTGTTGCAAACTTATGGCATATGTTACTTTACTATGTCTAGATCACAATCAGACTGAAGAGCAAATGAAGTAAATGATGCTCTTGCCAAATTACAGTATTCCCTCGCTATAATGATTGCCTCTGGCTCCATCCCATCTGTTCATTATACTATAAGGAGGAACTACTGTATTTCTTGCCAGTGGTAAAGAAGTGGTGGAACGGGAGAGCTCAGCTGCCGGTGTTTATTTCCTTTAAGTGTTTCTCTTTATTTTCTATATTTAACTTGATTCTGCAACAGTGATTAGTGACATGCTGTTTACACTCTGCTCAGACCACCCACAGAGCTGTAAACTGGAGGACTGAGAAACAAGCCCCCTGAATGCGACATTTTCTTTTTGAGTGGAGGTCCCACTTTACTGCTGGTGAGTGGCATTGATTTGATACAGTAGTAGTAAATGCAGTAATGCTGGCTGATTGCCAGCACAAGAAAGTGTCATTCACACTTTGGTAACAAGAGGAAGAATGGAAAAAATTGAGTCTTTCAGCCTAGCAGGGAGAAATCACCAGAGAAGCCACCGGTAACGATAGTAACAGATAAAAGTGATTTATAAAAGGAAAAGGACAAATGACTGCAGTTTCTCAGTTTCATTGGCAGAAATAACAACTTGCACAAGGCAGCTGGGGACAACTGTGATGGTTCAGTATAAAGGGTTTGGCAAGCTCAACCCCCTGCATTTATAATGCATCTTAGTAAAATTTGTGGGGAGGCACCTGGTGTGTGACCATACAAAAGCATACAGTTAAGGTACCAGAGCTCCACCCCCCCCCCCATTTTTTTTGCTGCTTCAAAGTCTGCAATTTTTTTATAGTATCTCCAAAGTCATACATTTCGGAGGGGTTCTTGGTCTCATCATCCATCTGAATTATGATTAAGTCTGACCACTTTGGAAAAGGAACAACCTTTATTCAGTCAGGAAAAAGCATCACATTTTATCTTGCCTTACAGAGCTGAGGTCCCCCTGCTTTCTCTGTATTTTCTTTTGTTTTGTTTCTCCCCCACGCCCATTAACACATTAATGTTTTAAGTTGAAAATGATGGTAGCGATCACAGTTGTTCATTATGGGGTCTATTCACTAGCTACACCCGAAACGCACATAAATTCCCTGCATCAACTCCGCACCCATGCACAGGTGGGCGTAAGCTTACATTCATGATTTCTGGCCATAGGACTATGCCCCTGTCCCACCACACAGCTGCACTGATGACGAACATGTTGGCATGGGGGTGAGTGCGGGCCACAGGATGGCTTCCAATAGGATGCCCTTCCTGGGTCGTATAGTGGATCTGGCAGAATAGCCCAGAGGTTAGAGGAACGAGGTGTGAATGAGCTTGATACATCCAGCAGACCAGACCTGAGTTTGATTCTCACAACCTCCACTTGCATACTGTGTGACTCTGAGCAAGTCACTTTACCACCCAGTGCTCCCAGGTCGCTCCTGAAAACAGATACTTCTGCCTAGTGGGCCTTATCCGGTTACCAAAGACTAAAAAAAAAAAAACTTGCATGAAAGGGCAGGGGAACCTGGGAAGGCACATACCCTCCCATAAATAAACAAGGGGTGTTTTCCCAAATAGCCATTCCCAGCCCTTCCAGGGAGCCCTTTGTGCTGTAGCAGCTATGTGCAGGGGGATCTGGTGCCACTACGCCCTGATGGTAAGCTGCTGGGGGCATGTAAATATTTATTGCAGGGTCCCCTGGTGTAGTTCTAGCCAGCACTCTGCACCTTAGTGCATAGCACGCAGTGCGGGGCATGCCCCCGGCATGGTACCATCCGGCCAGCAGGGGGATCCAGTGCAGAGGGCACTAGTGCCTCTGTCATGAATGCCGTGGAGTTGCACAGATCACCACTGTGCAGCAGTAAGGCATAGGGATGCCTACATGCTGCTCTTACATGGCGCATAGGCATTTGTGCATTTGTGCATAGGGCCCTATAAGCAGGAGTTGTTATAACGTGATTCATTATAAGCAGGGAGGACTGTAATTTGCCATCCTCTTGTTACTGACATGTTCACTTTAAATAAATAAAAATCTGATTGGCAGTAAAGCACAGAGGTTTAAGACTCTGACCTGCAAATCTGGTGAAATCCAGCAGACCAGACCTGGGTTTGAATCCCACAGCTTCCACTTGCATACTGTATGACCCTGAGCAAGTCACTTAACTTCACTATTCTCCCAGCTGGTTCCAGTAAAAAAGCTTTTGGCTTAGTGTGCTAGTCCTGGTTTAACAACTAAATAAAAAAAAAAGTGTTATGCAATATGGCAATGAAATGTGTGTGTGGTAGTGTGTATGCGTGTGAGTGTGTATGTGTGTCTGTAGATGGGGGGGGGGCTGTCCTGGATTCTGCCCACATATAGACATGTAGCGAGATATGGTAGATCACACATCTTTCTATCCAAATGAGAAAAAAACATGTACTTTATATCTGTTTGCAACATTCTTTGCTACTGTCATGATAGGAAAGAGAAGTCCTGTCGTCTACTTCCATACCAGTCATCAATGATATGAATGTTGACACTTAGAAAACAAACAACACTGTTTATCAGAACTAAGTCACAGTACAAAAAAATGGAAGTTACATTCCATTTTTTTATCTAAAGTATTTTAATTATGACAAAGTTCTGCCACAGATTTTAATAACTCAGTGTAACAGCCTTGAAGTACAGTTGTGTGGAAATTACAACATGCCACTGCGAGGATATGTGGCGCACTCTGTCCCCTGCGGTCTGTGCTAGAACTGTCCGTTTAGATAACACTCACTTGTTCATGGTCAGCCTGTATTCAATCATCCAAAATGGATGAGATTACTGAGGAATGTATAAACAATAAAATTCAAGCCCTAAAATGTACACACTCGGCAGGACCAGATAACTATCCTCCAAAATGTTGAAATTATTAGCACCACAAACTGCTGCACCACTAAAATTACTGTAAAGGAGAGCACTAGCTAAGAATGAAGAATGATATTTCTGCAGACCGGCCTTTGGCTATAGTTTCAATTAATAAAAAAAGAAGAAGAACTAATGTTGCAAATTACAGACCTATAAGCCTCACGTTGGTACCAGGGAAAATTATGGAATCTATACCACAAGAGATGATAACTCAACACATTATAAATAATGAGCATACAGATGATAGGCAGCATGGTTTTAAAGTGGGGAGATCTTGCGTAGTGAACCTTTTTTTTCTATTATACATTTTAAGTGTTTTACCATATTTTTCTCCTGGACCTGGGACCCCGGCAGACACATATGTATGCATGTGTGGAGGTGCATACGCATGCCGGGCACCAGCTCAGCCCCTTCCACCCCACCCCTTGCTATTGCTGCCACCCCCACTTGTCTACACTTCCCACCAGACTTCCACCCAGTGGGAGCGGAACTACAGGGGGTGCAGGCAACCACTCCTGAGAGAGGAGAGGAGAGTTCGCCGTGCCAGCTCCCTGATGACCCGAAGTCATTCCCGTACCCGGGTTGCTGGTGTAGCGTGAGGTAAGGCATCCAGCGCCTCAGCCCTCAGTGCCACCAGGCTGGCTGCGTAACGAACCTTTTATGTTTTTATGAGAAAATATCAGAATCACTGGACAGGGGGACATGTGGATTGCATTTTCTTGGACTTTGCAAAGGCCTTTGATAAAGTACCACACAAAGCTATAATAAAAAAACTGATAGATAAGCAGGTAGATCATAAAATTATTGACTGGGTTCGAGGTTGGCTGAGTGGGAGGAGTCAGAGAGTTAGTATAGAGGGATATCTATCTGATCCAATAGGAGTGATTAGTGGTGTGCCGCAGGTCTCAGTTCTGGGACCCTTGCTTTTTCAGATATTTATATCTGACATGGGCAAACATTCAACATGCTGGCTAAGTACAGTAAATACACAGATGACACAAAAATAACAAAAAGTACAAATACACAAGAGGATATAAACGCACTTCAAAATTAACTGAATCACATATCTAAATGGGCTGAGACATGGGGAATGAGTTCTAATGCTGAAAAGCATTGTGTGCTGCATTTGGGGCTTCACAACAAGGAAAACATACAGTATATCATCTGAATGGCCACCCTTTAAGGAAAACGAGACAGGAAAAAGACCTGGGCATAACAATAATGGGGAAATTAGCTTAAGACACATTATAACACACAAATAAATAAGGCAAAAAGACTACTTTGGTCAATCTAAAGAGATTTCAAAAGTAGGAATAAGGGAATGATAATGCCTTTGTATAGGTCGTATGTGAG
Source organism: Neoceratodus forsteri (assembly GCA_016271365.2). Lineage (NCBI taxonomy): Eukaryota > Metazoa > Chordata > Ceratodontiformes > Ceratodontidae > Neoceratodus > Neoceratodus forsteri. The sequence goes on from CM057455.1 coordinate 1,705,947,705, forward strand.
ATCAATTTTAGATTATGGCAGCCAGGCATGGAGCTATATTACAAAGGGAACAGCTGATGGGCTGGAAAAAATTAAAAGGCAAGCAACAAAAATGATCCATAATATAAAGACCCTATCATATATGGAGCATCTTCAAAGACTAAATGTAGTGTAAGCCCCCCTCGTGGGGGGGACTTGCTAACTCCTGGTGACCCCCCCCCCCGTGCTGGTAGGGAGCTTTGGCACTTTTGGGAAATGTTTTGTTCTCTGCCAATAGGGGGCAGTGCCTTGGGAGTATATAAGGTGAGGTAAGCATGTTTGAAAGAGAGCGGTAGAGTCAGCGGATGGAAGTAGGGCAGTTTCTAGAGGGGCTCCCCCAACCCCAGTATTAGGCAGGTCGGTCTACAGCGGCGGTGTGGCAGTCCTCTTGGGGCTCCATGGGAGGCAGTGAGTTCAGGCAGTAGCGGTCATTGGGGTTTCAGGGGTAATCCAATCTCATCACTGCCCCGTCCCTCGGTAGGAGGCAGAGGAGGGAGAAGACCAGAGGAAACAGTGGAAGACAGGACAGCCAGCAGGAGTTGGGGGACCCTGTAACCCTTTAGGGTATGGTGCACTGGGCCAGTGGGGCTGCTGTGGTAGTGGCAGGGCCACAGCAGGGGCCGTCGGTTGGTGGCAGCATCAGCGTGCTCTTTACCTGGGAGGCACACTGGCCTGAGTGGAAGGCTTGAAGGGAGGAACGTGGCCTAGGACTTGATGGGGCCTGCCGTGCCCATGCCTGGGGCAGGTCCCGGGACCCACCATGCCCATGTCTGGGGTGGGTCTTTAGGCCAGAAAGGGCTGTGGTTCCATGGGAAACTGGTACAAGCAAAGATGGTAGCCACTGCATTGTTTGATTTGAGCCACTCAGCTCTGGTGGGACATGCGAAGTGGAAGTTTTGGCTAACTGTGGGCACCAGGAACAGCTACAGGAGGGATAAGTAGGAATGGTCACTACATTGGGAGCAGCTGTGGAGACTAGGCTGCTCATCGTCCCAGGGACTATTCTCCCTGGTGGCACTGGAAGAGTAAACCACTCTAATGCCGAGGAAATAAGGAAAGGAATGAATCTGGAAACTGTGCAAGGCAAACAAATGGGTTTCTGTGGAAGAAGCTGGGTACTTATGTAAAGTGTAGGCTCTATCAGCTAGTCCTTAAAGCTGTGATAATCTCCTTCTGCTGACTGTGAAAAATTCATGAATAAGGATGCCAATGCTATCTCTCTGTTGGTATTTAAATTTGTTAGCCCCAAGGAGCTGTGTTCTGAGGTTTGAGAAATTTAGCTCCTGAGCCCTATAACCATTATGGTGCCCCAGGAAATAAATTTTCTTGGTTTGGCTAAACTGGTGTTCATTTGGTGATTGCAACATTGTCTCAAATGAATTAACTGTCTTCATAAGTCTATTTATTTAAAAGCTAATCAATTTCCCCATAGTCATATGGATGGACTCTAGATTAATTCCACCTTGGTCCTGGGTCCTGGAGTGGTGAAAAGGTGAGACTAGCAGCATGTTTAGTCAGTACTCCTGCTGGGGGGTGAAAAGCTGGCATCCAGGGGGTTAGGAGGCACTCTGCAGGTGAGGAAGACATCTAAAGGTAGGGAGCCTTCATATTTTTTCTGTCAAGAATGTTTGCAATTCAGCTGCATGGCAATGTTCAGGATGGCACTTGTGGTCTGGAGCCCCCTTCCCCATTCTTCCGCCAGGTACAACTAAACAACAATTGGACTTACCAGCCTCCTCCAAGGCCTGAGCTCTCTAACTCCCCATAGGGGAATCTATCCTTCTTGGCGACTTTAATCTAAACTGGCTCAGCTGCCACCAGCCTGACTATGTATTCCTGTTAAAGCAGCACAACCTGGGGCAGGTGATCACTTTCCCCACCAGACTTAATCCATGCTCGGCCACCCAGACTCTACTAGACTGGATCCTAATAAACAGGGAGGGCCGAGCATTACACGTTGGCACCATGGCTGACTTTCTAAGCGATCACTCACCGACCTATCTCCTCTGGTCTTCCAAACTAAAGCGCCCCCCCACCCAAATACCTATCTCTCAGAAATTTCAGCTGCCCAGTCTCCACAAATCTCCTTGAGGAGGCCGAGTCCTTGGACGGGTCCATGCTTTTTTCCCTTTCCAATGCAGCCACAGCAGTTTCCACATTTATCCAGACTCTACTAACACTCCAGGACTGCTTTTTCCCTGTCACCACCAGACGGGTCAGAGGTGGATGCTCTCGCTGGGTCTCTAAAGACCTCCTAACCCTTATGAAGGCCAGAGACCATGCCTGGTCCACTTTCAAAGCAACCCTCTCTCCTGCCCTCTGGGATGCTTACAGGCACATGAGGAACAAATGTAACAACAGGCCAAAGTTTTGAAACAGACTCACTTCCACAATCTGCAAAAGGACAACCTTGGAGACTCTAGAAAATTCTGGGGCTCAATCAGCTCCCTCCTAAACCCCCACCCCAGCTACGCTGCACCACATCTCAACTCCCAGGATAGGCTGCTGACCGACCCTCATGATGTGGCCAGTGTCTTCAACTGTAAGTTCACCAACTTAGCCATGTACCTAAATAAGCTGCCAACTGCCCACCCTCAAAGCTCAGCCCTAATACCTGATACACTGCCATCCTCCAGCTCTGCCACTCACCCGCAAATACCCCCATTCTATTTTAAAACCCTCTCCATACACAACACAGTGAAGCTACTCAAAAGTTTACCTAACCACTGCTCCTCTGGATCTAATGGGCTATCTCCAGTCTTCCTTAAGCTGATCTCTCCAGCGATTGCCAGGCCACTCACCTTCATCTTTAACCTTGCCCTTTACACCTTCTCCATGCTTGACCCATGGAAGATACTTAAGGTTATCCCCATTCTTAAATCTGGTGACCCCAAATCCTCTGACAATTACCGTCCGATATCCATCCTCCCTCCCCTCAGTAAACTACTCGAGCGAGCAGTCTACAATCAGCTCACTGAGTACATAAGCAAATGCACACTCCTATGCAACCAACAGCACAGTTTTCACAAGAATCATTCCACTGCCACTGCCCTCGCCCTTCTGACTGACCACATCCTCTCTAACATGGATAATGGTAAAGCCACCTGGGCTGTCTTCGTCGACCCCCCAAAGGCTTTTGGCATGGTTAATCATGCTCTCCTTACCTCCAAACTTAGCCTCCTTGGTTGTTCTCAGAAAGTCACAAGCTGGTTCACTAACTACCTTACCGATCACTCACATTTCGTGTGTATTGGTCAAATCTGCTCCCCCACCCTGCCTGTCTCTGTGGGGGTCCTTCAAGGTTCAGTCCTGGGTCCCCTTCTTTTCTCCTTATTCGTTAATGCGCTTCCCTTTGACTGCCTCAACTGTCACTCTCTCCTGTATGCTGATGACCTTGTCCTCTTCCACAGTGACAAATCCACGGCCGCAATCTCCTCAGTTCTCTCGCACAACTATGCTGCGGCCCACAGTTGGTTCTGAAAAAAACTCCTTTTAGTAAATGCCAAAAAAACTAAATCCATGATGTTCAGATCTAAGCCCTTACAGGCCAAAACTAAAAACCATGCCCCCTTATGCATTCTCACCTCAGACGGCCCAGCCCTGGAGCATGTCAACAACTACAAATACTTAGGAGTACTGCTCGACCCCTCCCTCACCTTCACTGAGCATGCAAATTCCCTTGTCAGAAGGTTCCATCAAAAGTTAGGTGATGCCTATAGATTCAGGCAATACCTTACCCTGAAGCCAGACTAGCCATTGTCCAGGGTAATCTTCTCCCTATTCTTGACTACTGCTCCCATGTTTATGCCAGGATCTCAACTACTGCCATGGCTAAACTCTCCGCTGCCTACAACAGTGCCTGTCGCTTTGCTTTATTGGACCCATTCTCCACCCCCCCACTGTACCCTCTATAATACCCTTGGATAGCTACCGACCACTACAAGGTCACTTTGACCTAGCCCTCTGCTGCATGGTAGACAATGTCATCTGCATGGTTCCAGAATCCCCCCTAACTGCCTTTCTGAAAACCAGAATGCTTCTCCGCAACCTCCGCTCTAATGGTACTCCCCCTGTAGCTGTTCCTAGGGTATCCACCAACATGGGTAGCAGAGCTTGGTCTGCAGATGCCCCTTTGCAGTGGAACAAACTACCGGCTGAACTCCATTCCATTGACACACACTCCAGTTTCAAGTCCCGCCTTAATGTCTGGTTCCTGGTAAACTCATCCTGCCGCTGCTCCCTGGGGTCTGACACCAACCCACACTAGTCAACTCCCCCAGCCCAGGGGTTACCCACCTACCCACACTAGTCAGCTCCTTTGCCTACAACTACTAATCATATTTTCACAGTAATATTTGACTTCCTTGCCTGTACGTATTGTGTATACATGTGTTTACTGAGTATTCTGTGTATTACTTGCTCACTGGACGATGCAGTCACACACTGTACACTGCGCCTACGATTTGTTTGTTTTGTACCAAATTTCCTCATGTCTGATATTGAAACTTTGTATTCACTGTTCTCAAATGGACCTATACATCAAAGCTGTATATTGTGCTTACTATTGTTGCTTGTATCAAATCTGTTTCATGTGTATTCCTGTTACCTTGTACTCCACTGTCACCCTGTGCCATGTGTATGGCCCGGGTCATACCTGAAAACGGTCCCTGGGATCAGTGCACTCACCCAGTTAGCAAAGTCATAAATAAATAAATAAAACAAGGGGGAAGTGGGGCTTACACTAATGCCTCTAGATACAAGAAGAATATAGGCAACTTAATGTCATGTTTAGATATCATGCAGGATAGCTATCTGATGAATGACCTAAACCTTGAATTCAGAAATTATAACCAGGGTACCAGGGGTCACCCTCTCCAGCTTAGACCAAAAAGATTCTTCAGAAATAAGAGAAAAACCTTTTATCACACAGAGAGTGATGAATCCATGGAACAAATTACCTTTCGAAGTAATAGCTTGTAAAGACAAAAAGCAGTTTAAAAATAGACTTGATATGCCAGCATAGTGGCACTAAGGGTTAAGGCGTTGGACGCCACACCTTGCTCCACACCAGCGAACCGGGTTCGGGAACAAGCCTGGGACATCGGGGGTCAGCAGGGGAGGAATAGGATCGAGCATCCAACGACAGCTCTCCTAGTATTGGGGTAAAAGGGTGGGTGCACGCCATGCTCTTGCAGTCCCTGGGGATGCCCAGAGGAACTGCAGTGGTGTGGGTGCTCTGTGAGGGGGAGCACGTCAGACATCTGCACACTAATGTGCGGACGTCATTGCACGTCCATGCTCCCATTGGGAGAAAATAGGGAAAAAGCAGCATGGTCCGTGGCAGCTTGATGGCCACTCACTTCACCGGCCAATGATGCCTGGAATAGGTGTGTGCTGGTAATGGATCCTCGCGGGTAGGGGCTGAAGGGGGAGCCCCTCTCGACAGTCGTAAGTGCATATGCCAGCTGGACACATTGGCTTCAGAGTCAGAGGTGAAGATTGGAGTAATGGCTGGATATATGGTAGGACTGTGACTGCAGGTGAGAAAAATAGAGTAGTGATAAAAAAATAGACTTGATGCTTATATAATAGCAGGAAATAGCTTGTGCTATTATGGGTGAATGGTAGGAGCACACATGGGCATACTGCCTCCTTGGCTCCTTTACCCTTAGTATGAATCTTAGTAGTAAATCTGGCAGCAATAAAGTAAAATAACAAGGAAAGGGGGTAAACTGATCTTGTCAAAACTGTTATGATGCACCCACTCTCCTTGTCAATGGAGGTTCAGCCCGGACACAGTCTGAGATGATATCTGCTTTCAATAGTTTTTAGGCACCAACAAGCACAGCTTTTAAGTGCCTATTGTGGTCATGTGTACTCTTTTGTGTATTTCAGTTAAGGTTAAGGATCCCCTCTGTATCAGTAATCGACTGCATTATATTATGTGAGACTGCACCACTTTGATCATTAATCTAATGTCTACAAAGCATCATAATGCAGCCAACCTACATTCTTCATGAAGCTAGCTTCTGCCTTATTTCAGATAGGAAAGAAATTTAAAGCTCAGGTACTGTGGATGGTGAGGTAACTGCCTTAGTTGAACCCCCCCTCCTAAAAAATCTCTGTAGCTGAAGAGAAATGCCCTGTGTCAGTGAGCTGTTAGTGCAGTCGTGGGAGCGACAGTGCATAGAACCGGTACAACAGTGGGGTCGGTGCGAGGAAATGGTTCAGCAGCAGGAGGAAAAGGTACATGGTATCTCTCACTGCTTTCTTTTGATCAGGCTCAATTATGCTGGACAGAAACATAAATGTTAGCAAAGGAGGGGAAAATACCTGAAATAAAATGTATGTCATATTTAAAATAGTTATTTTCCTCTCAAATGCTGCTGCTCTCCTCAGTGACCAACTCTAGTTGTATTGTCACTCAGTTGTCAGTGTCCTCACAGTTTCCAGTCAAAAAGGCCACAAAATATTGTGCACAGAGAAACTGAGAAGCCACAATCCTGAACAGCATTTAATTGGATGATTGCAGCTCTCGGAAGAATGTTAAATCTCGGTATTAGTGTTTTTTACCTCTCTGCCACCATGTTGACTTTCAAGTGCTGTGATCCCAAAAGACACTGCACCAGGCAGTCATCATTGGATTTCTGAGCTGGGGAGGGTGAATGAGAGTAACCAAGGAGCCATGATCTTGAAACACTAATAGCTGTTCTCAGTTAAAATATACAGGTACTTGACAGCTATCATTATTTGTCCAGGTCATTTTTTTTAAATCCTCTTATTTGATCACAGTGTTCAGGTACAGTGATCTGAGTGTCAATTGTTCACCATCTGTATTCTGTTTGCAGGTGCCGATAACAGGAGCTGTCCTGTGATACAAGTCGCACTCAGCTATTTTTCTCCAAGTCGCGTTGTCAGCACTGTACTCAGTAGGATATTCACTTTAATGTTATTCCGATTTTCTACAGTATTTGCAGAACTCTGTCTGGTCAAGTACTTAGCTGTGGTCTGCAGCTTAGGTCTGGACTCCATTCTGCCTCGCATAATCGATTATTGTAGGAAGCTTAGCTTGATATAATAAAATAAAGGAATTGTAGATGAAGACACTGAGTATGAGGGCTCTACAGAGGTTTTCGAAGAGATCACTGTCACAAACGCACTCCGCAGCTCAGGCCTTCTGCTCCCACAGTGCCAACCTCAGAGCACAATAGTGTGAACAGGTAACAGACAGGGTAACCCTCCTGTCTGCTTTTGGGTCTGAATCACCTTTAGTCTCAAGTTCTGGGGGGATTCAAACTGTGGAATTTATGCTAGTGTACCCAATGTACAGGCTCAGACAGGTAACCTCTTCGGGGATAACGGTGCAATCTTTCACCAGGGGCACCAAGCCAGGCTTCCAAAATGAACCCTTAAAACTCTATAAGTGACCTTAGGTATATTCTTAACCATTTCCCAGTTTAGTAACACAATCAAGCCCTTCAGAACAACTGTCAAACTTAAAAATACAGGCACTCCACATGCAAAAAAATGACGGAGGAGACCCAAGCAGAATCTTAAGAATAGGTTTACTAAAAATGGATAAAAACAGTAAAATACTATAAGAACAAATATCAAAGAGCGTCACAATCACATAAAAGAACAAGGAAAACTACAGAACAAACTCCTACCGAAATACATTAAGATATTTTCTGTCTAATATATTACCTCTGTAAGTGCTTAAGTTATATCAGACAGCTGTGTCTTTCTAGAGTCCCAAGATGGTATATCCAACAGTTCAGACACAAGTATTAGTTTAAATTGTGTCTCCACACCCCTTCTGTGAGTCATCTAGCTCCTCCTTTTAGAATATAAAATTATGAAAAATTATTTCCTCTCAGGAGATAGTTTAAATAACATGACTTCAAAAGGAAAAAGACATTTCCTAAATTATGCCGGTCTTTAATCAAGTCTTTCCTTTGAACTGGTGGCTGGTTCCTGTTTTCCCCAAGGACATCAAAGAGTTTTACAACTTTTAACACCGTGTTGGTATCAAATGTTCTTCCTCTTAAGATGTCATAAAAGTTTATTATGCTCATTCTCTGGCAGATTGCCATAAAATGCAATTTCTCAAGGAAGTTAATTACATTACAGAGATCTCCTGGTCAGTTAACATATCCTGTAGCTTCACTGAAACCTGGGGGGGGGAGCACCCATGGAAGCACATGTTGTCTTATGTGAGACAATCACCTACTATATTTTTATGTTACAAATATCATACAACAATCATAACCAGCTGGCCAAGCATCACAATTACCACTAACTGTATGTCTTTTAGCCATTAGTTAATACAACAGATGTTGCACCTGTGTGAGACAAACAGAGAGAGAACTTATCTAGCAGCAGTTTGACCCGCATAGGTGCAACATCTGCTGTATCAAGTACGGACTCAAAGACATAAGATGCAATGTCTCGGAAAACCTCCATAGAGCCCTCATACTCTGTATTTTCATCTAGCATTTTTTTATTTTATTACAGTTTGCAAGGCAGCCTGCAGTAGTCAATTATGTGAGGCAGATGGGAGTCGAGATCTAAGATACAGACCAGAGTCGTGTACTTGACAGGACAGACACAGCTGTGAATGAGTTTAGCAAAAGGAAAACCAGAATGACATTGAAATAAACATCCTATTGAAAACTTTAGCTGAGCATGACTTGTATCACAGCCAGGACAGCTCCAGTTACCAGGACCATCAATCAAAATACAGAGGGTGAAATACTGACCCCCAGATTATAGTATCTGAATACTGCGAATACTGCCATCAAATGAGAGGATTTTAAAAACAAATGAGCTGTGCAAGTAAGACTGCTATTAAGTATCGGGTCATACCCTTCTACACAGTGAATGTAAACTGACACAAATTATGTTAGTTTCAGTGGTCAGTGCTTATGATACACCGCTTTTAACTAGTGCATCTGGATTTTAAATAAAGTCTGTGATTAAAAAGAATGGCAATGTTATTTAGACATCTCATGTTGTACTTCTGAAAAATCAAAATTGCCGGTATCAAAGCACTCCAGACAGCTGATCTGCTCAACTGTTCTGTGTCCCCACATGCAGCTCTGCCACCGGCGTCAGTTCATGAATTATGTCAAGGGCAGTCCAATCCCAGCCGAGATCAGAAACAAAATGGACAGTGATTAAGTCAGGAGCAGTTACTGAAACATGACAGACCGAGTAAATTAGGTGAAATAATCACAAGACACAGATTAAATGTGTTTAGTTATATTGTATTTTATTATATAGTCCCAAAACATATAACAACTAATAACTATAAATTAATCTTTGCCATTAAGTAACTAACAAACAAACCTTGGCATTGACAAGTACCATTGGTACTTTCATTTTGTTTTGCTATCTTAGGCCTGAGAGAAAACATTCCCTGTTTCTTAAGGGGGGAAATAGCCTGGGCAGCAATGACTGAGCCCTTTTATCTAACAGTGGCTTTTCTTTGTACAGAAATAGTAGCTAGGACAAGCCAGATGACCCCAGTGGAGCTGGGTGCTGAGTAGGACAAAAGATGATAGGTCAAAATTGCATCCCAAACACAAACCCAGTTAAGCTGGTTTTTAGGAGTAGGGGAAGCCACAGATCAAAGGAATATAAAGAGTCTGATGTAAGAGATGCAGCACAGATGATGTCAGTGAAGGGGTCGGCCTGGCACATATATTTCTGTGCTTGCATTTCCTTGTGAACTTTAGTCATATTTTGGGAACTGATTCTACAACATCTTCGCTCAGTATCTGCTATGACTCAAGAGATCCCAGTTTGGGGTAAGCTTAAACCATCTATTTAGAATCTAATTTAGAATTTAGTGAGTTTATTCTGTCTGCATTCTGTCTGTGCAAAGCTTTTTTTTCTATTTCTATAGTGTTACTATATTCCCCACTGGACTTTGATGTGTATAACCCTGTACCATATGTAAATACTGCAGAATATTAAATAATATTTTTATATACTTCATGCTGTCTGTGATTGTACTATTAAGGATATGGATAACCTAGTGTAACTGGCAAGTCTGTGATCTATCTACAAAGAAGCAGGCTACTAAACTATCCAAAGCCCACTTGAGCCTAATACAAGGCATGTGAAGGAGTGTTCCCAGCTATGACTATGGTGGGGGTCATTTGCCCTTTGAAAAAGACCATTGCACTGTGTTTGCAGTGGCTAGCACTAGGATATAAACCTAATAATACCCCAAGAGAGAGTTAAGCTGGGTGGTAGCAGCATACAAGGTGACCATTGTGGGCATAAGGTATTGTGTTTACACTTTGTGTCCATTTCAGTACAACTAATCATTCATTACAGGCTAACAGGATAATTACACTGAAGTGACATGTTTGTTACATGGAACTGCATTGCAATTACAATGTAGTTACAAGGTAGTTAGACTGCAACAACTGTGTAGTTAAATGCCACTTAAAGTGTAACCAGTATTACAATGTGTATTAGCCTTACTCAGATGGTATCTTATTCCAGCTGATGTTGTTTTCAGCAATAAACAGTGTCGATGCATTGTATTTGGGATCATTGTTCTGGTAAAAGTAATACCCATCTGGAGACTTCTTTTGGAGAAACTTCACAACAGTCTTCTGGATTATGTTTTCCCAAAGGAAATCATCATCATCATCCATGGTTTCTACAGTATGAGAGATTACAGTGCCTGGTTAGCAAATGGTTACTGTATAGTACATGTTGTGGGGGCCCATTAGGCACTGTGCAATACTGTATGTCACATTACCCTCAAAATGACAGGTCCATGACCTTACTTCAAGATTGCTTCTCATACATGAATCTTAATCAGATGTTTGAGCTTTGATTTTATTAAAGTCCTTGGGTGAGATATTCAGACTGCGCCAGGCAGGGGCACAAGCCCGGGCGCAGCGCAACTGGGTTGAGCCAGGGCATAGTACAGGTGATATTCAACGGTGCTGCGCCATGGCTCAGCACCAGTGAATATGGCACTGGGGGCGCCTGCACTGCACAAGGCACAGTGGCACTGTGCCAGTGCAAGTGGCAAGCGAGGAGCAGGGGGATGCACAAGTGCAGGTGCGATAGGTACAGCAACCGTAATATTCAGTGCTGGGCATGCAAATGAGGCCATAATGCATGCAAGGTACAAATGGGACCATTTGCATGTCATTATGGCCCCATTTGCATGTGGTGCGCTGATCCCCAGTGACTTGCGCCTGGCACCCTCCCAGGCTGCAGCTGTCAGGGACTGACACCCCCTGCCCCTCAGTGGGCAACACGCCCCAGTGCCCGATCGCAGGAGTAATAAAATGTTATCCCTGGTGGTCCAGTGGACCCTACCCCATCGCCCGATCGTGGGCGTAATAAAATTATATCCCTGGTGGTCCAGTGGACCCTACCCCATCACGTGATCATGGGCATAATAAGAATACATCCCTGGTGGTCCATTGGACCTGCTCCCCTGCCCGATAGCGGGCACAATTTAAAATTAAATTCCCTGGTGGTCCAGTGGACCTGATCCCCTGCCTGATCACGGGCATATGGTTAGAAATCCCTGGTGATCCAGCAGTACCCCCCCTCCCACCCACCCACAGGGCCCACCACCCAGCACCCGTGGTCAGTGGCGGGCGGCGAGTTCCCCACCATAAACCGCCCAGCCACCCGCCGACTGACAGCTTACCGTATGGCTGTACACTATTGGTCCACTACATGGGCCAATGGGTGTGACCAACCATACTTACTACCACAGTCCTGAAATGTGAATGAACTCACATTGCGGATCTGTGTAGCATAGTATGGTTCTGCATGCCCATTGGCTCACACAGTGGACCAATAGGCATACAGCCGTACTGTATGCTGTCAGTCGGCGGGCAGCCGGGAGGCTTGCAGGTGGGGAGCTGCTGCCTGCCACTGACCGGGGGGTGCTGGGTGGCCGGTCTCAGTGGGCAGGTGGGGAGGGGGGTACCACTGGACCACCAGGGATTGCTAACTATATGCCCATGATCGGGCAGGGGATCAGGTCCACTGGACCACCAGGGAATTTAATTTCCATGTATGCCCATGATCGGGCAGGGGAGCAGTTCCACTGGACCACCATGGTATTTATGTATTCATATGCCCGCGATTAGGCAGGGGAGCAGGTTCACTAGACCACCAGGGATGTATTTTTATTACGCCCATGATCGGGCAATGAGGTAGGGTCCATTGGACCACCAGAGATGTACTCTTATTACGCCCACGATCGGGCAATGAGGTAGGGTCCACTGGACCACCAGGGATATTATTTGTCTATGCCCACAATTGGGAGGGGGGGCATGACTCCCGGCCTGTGTCTGGGGAGGTCGGGTGGCCACCCACAGCAGCCCACCTGTGGGTGTCCCCCGACATGTTCCTGCTTTTTACAGGTACATCTTTATACTCCCCTGTGCGGTGCAAGGCAGGTTTGTGTCTGCATATGCGCTGTACATCCCGGGCTGAATATCGGGATCTACCGCATATGCATAGGCATGCCCACCACACTTGTGCTGCATACATTACTGGTGGCCTCCAGCATTGGGGTTGTACAGCACAACCTACCCATTTGAATATCGCTACCAGATTAGTGGTTTGCGATGGCGCAACACTGTTGTGCCATGCATAACCCCTTTGAATATCCCACCCCTTATATTTTTCATAAAGCCATATATACAAAACTCTCCAATGAAACAGTAGTCTCATCAGAAAAAAATGACATTATCAAATGTCTCCCTCGTGATGACCTGTTCCTGTATTTGCTGTAGTCTCTTCATCTCAGTTACATCTTGTATTATGGGACCAGGGCTGTTAATGTATATGAATTCATGATATGTGTCATACAGTATGCAACTCAGTGACTAGAATTAAATAATTACTGAATACAAATTCTTTACCATGTAAGCTATAACCCATGACAAGCCATGCGTGCAAGGGGGCGTTACTGCACATCCCAGGTGCATTGAGAATCACAAGGCTGAAGGTCAACTGTCCTTCAACCACCTGAGTAGTGGATTAATGACCCCTTACACCTATGGCCTGAAGTGGGTTATTGCACTTATAAAATGAGTTACTCATTTAAGGTCTCTTTAAAAAGTTAATTAACACAAAAGTCTTTTTTTTTTTTTGTTTTAGACAGGAGACATTTATTGGTGTCCTCCAACTTAGAATAGTAGCCCACAAGAAAACATCAGAATTTCATCAGCTTGATAGCAACAGAAACTGCACATATAATGTTCTGAACAGATTTTTTGTTGTTTATAATAAATCTAATTATAATATAGAGAATAAAGTATGGGTCTGGGTGTGTAACGTGACGTTTACACACCTGAGGGGTTAGATGCTACATAAACCCCGAGAGCGAAGCTCGAGGGGTTTATACAGGCATCTAAACCCGAGGGTGTGTGTGAACTTCCTATGTATGCACACACAACCCCATATTTTATTTTGTATAATTGCTGGGACGTGTTTTTTCACCTCAGCAATTATGTAAAATATGTATACAACAGACTGTACTGAAAGAAAATGAAAGAACTAACCTTACCTCATTGCAGTGAATTTTTATTGCAGAAACAGGACATAAGCAGATTTTAAAACAACTGTGAAACGTTTTCATATGTGTAACCCCTAGATGGCACTATCCCAGGGGCTACTACCCCTGCCTGATTTGCCACTAACAGGTTGAGGGGCCTGGATCCAATGGCGGTTCTTCACCCAGAGGTCAGGGTTTGCAATAGTTAAACTTACTTGGTCACAGCCTCTGGGACACTGCAACTCCTTTCTTCCCACTAGTGGCCCACACAATATAGCAGAATTACCTTCACAGTATACACTTACCCCCAAGGCTGGTTCAGGCACGGGACATCCTGTAAAATAAGATACAGTGCAACAATCACAGTACAGTACTTTAACATAGACAAATACCTCAGGCAGTATAACTTTGTTGGAAACAAACAGCTCTGATTTATTTAGGGGGATATAACAAGGACAGGGAAATCAGGTTAATTAGCTTATCACTTTACTATCTACCTTATGGCTCTGTGACAGGCCTATCCTTACCAGTTACTGTCCTGGGTACCCAGGCCCTCAGTGGCTAGTCCAAATCAGCAGCTGGTAGGGCCCTTTCACACAGAGAAAAGGAAAATTAAACAGTCAGCAGTACAGTAATTCCATTTGGATTTAATGTGGCAATTCAACAGGGAAGCGACTTGCTGGTACTCACGACCTCCAAAGAAGATATGGTCCTTCAATGTCAGCAGGGCTACTTTTGATCTCCAAGAGACTCCTCACACATTTATATGGTAAAAAAGAAAGCACTATACCAGGCAGGCTGCATCTGTATCCCAATCGCATTACTGCACAATAACCAGGAGAACACACAGCAGATTCAGTTCCTGACAGACCGAGTGTAATTCAACAATTTCTTCAGTCTTCTACAGGGTGAGCCTGGTTTCTACTCTTCAGAGATCCTTTGATTCTTTTCACAGACAGGATTCAGTCCTAACAAGGCAGTTACACGTTGTAGACGGAACTCTGGGCCTTGCACACGTTTTTTGACTGAAACTGTGCACTGAAGGAGCACAGGGTTTCTTTCCCCTTCACTTTCAGATCTCAAACTGAAACTCCCCAACAGACAAAACGGGCACTTCCTTTGAGTTCCTCCCAGTTCTTGACTGGATTGGCTGTCATCACAATAGACTGCTGCTGTTGGTCCAAAAGGCACCAAGTCTAAACTACATCTCCAGAGTCACTGGCTTCATACAATCCTCCTTGTGGCTGGCCCAGATTATGAGTCCCAAGTTCTGATTCGTCCAGGCATCATTTTAGAGCTAGTTTACTCCACACTGATTGGTCCAGTTCAGCAGTTCAAAACCAGAATGGGGAACTAGGCAGACAGTTCTGACTGCAAAGAAAGGTTAGACAAACTGTAATTTTATTATTACTGTAAATGATTTCTGGCAATCAGTACATCTCTTCAGACAGGTTCCTTTGCACTCTAGTGACTGCAAAATGGGTGAATTGGCAGCAGCTTGAGTGGTACTCAATCAAAGAAACACAGTCCCCCTATACAAACTAATTATGTCTGCAAGCAGACAGCTCTTAAAGAGACAGTACCAGAGGTTCTAAAAACACTCACTGATAAATGGCTTAACGCCAAACACCATTCAGGCTTGGAGCATTCAAACAAGCTCCTGAAGTCTTTTGGGAACCCCCATTTGCAGGGGGTTACACCCTTCCTGGCCTGGGAAAAGCTTGACGTCGCGTCAAGCAAGTACCCATAAGTTTCAACTGCAACCATATACATTTGCATTAGGCTCACACATGTAATCATCCAGTCAATACATCATTTTACCAAGAACCATTTCTGAAACATTGCAGTATCTCCTCTTTACACAGTATAACACACACATTGTACCATAACTCAAGTTATTACCTCTTGTACATGAAACCTGAAGAGAGGGACCTTCCCTATCAGTTACCCTTAGGGCTGGACGGGGCAAGGGCACCATACTTAGAAGGGCAACACAAGTAACTTGAGTTAGCACTAACGCTCAGTTTGGGCAATGAGCCTGGGACACATACACTCCTTTATGGACAACATTGAGAGGCAGGTCCACTGGCGGCCCAGGAATCATAACTGAGGTGCACCACAGGCTTTACAGCTCGACCAGTCTTTCTAGGGGGAGCTGTTACAGTCTCTGCACCTGAGCCTCATTTTCAGCATTGTTCTCACTTGTCAGGGGAGTCTCCATGGGGGTAAGAGGCTAGAACTTGGGGCACTTTCAGCTCCAGGAGTTACAGTTTCTAGAGTCCACAACATTTGGCTCGCATGGAGAGCTTTCAGTACTAGCAGTGGACTGTCAAGGGCACTCAAATACTCTTCTTGTTCGGTGTATCACCAGTCTGCCCCAATCTATCATTTTCCTCCCTGAAAGCTCAAACAGTTCAACCATGCACAATGATTCCATTTCATCTGATCTGAAGTGCTTTGCACTTCACTTTCTGGGAGCATTGGCTCCAGGGATGAAGCTAGAGGCATAGACAGTCCAGAAGGCCCAGCGTCTCCAGTATTGACTAGGGATTGCGCCTGAAACAATTGACTCAGTTCGTAAGAGGATAGTATTCAAAGTCACTCTCACTTTCTTCTGATATGGACTGACAGTCATGCTCAACTGGGACTTGTGCGGGGAACACTTTAACTCTGCTTCTGTGGTGCAGACTTCCTTGATCTTTTCTTAGCAGCAGCTCTAGTCACTGGTCCAGAGGGGCATCTTCTGGGGCTCAGACTCAATCAGGAGATTTGTCCAATGGGTAGTAAATGATTTCTATGCATTGTTTTTACATCTTTTGAATTGTTCTCAGGCCTTACTTTGTACACTGGCAGATCATCTAGTTTGCCCACTACAATGTGAGGGAGATGATTGCCATCTGTCAGCAATCTTGTGTTTGCCATGCAGTCCCAGATTTCTTAGCAATACCCGATCTCCTCCTGGAGTTCCTGTGCTTTCACCTTTTATCATACCTTTCTTTGTTGGCTAGATTTCTTTTGGCAGCCATGGTTTGAGCCAGTTGGTACGCATGAGTTAGCTGGGCCTTTAACTTTGCACATACTGTAAATAGTTGTCAGCTTGACCCCATCAGGAGACCCCAAACACACATCTACCGGTAGTCGAGGCTTCTCTTCCAAACATCAGGCGGTAGGGGAGAACCAGTGGCATCACTTTTGGTGCAGTTATAAGCATGTACCAGGGTGCTAATTTGTTAGCTCCATCTAGGCTTGTCCTTTGGGTGCAGGGTGCCTAGCATATCTAGCAAAGTGCAGTTGAAAGCGTTCAGGCTGTGGGTCCCCTGGGGTGGTAAGGAGTGGTTCTGGACTTTCTCACTCCCCACAGAGAAAGATCTCTCTTGATCAGACGACTCTCAAAGTCTCTCCTTGATCAGAATGGATTCTTTGTGGAGCCCTATAGTGAACAAAAAGTTTTCTCTCGAGTACTTTGGCTACAGTGGATGCTTTCTGGTCTTTGGTGGGAAAGCTTGGGCATATCTCGTGAAATGGTCAGTGACCCCAGCACATTACTGATATTTCTTTGATCGACTCCAAACTCCGAAATCAGCCACAGACCAGCTCCATGGGTGCACTGGTGGTTATGTTAACAAGGGGGCAGCCCTCTGGGGGCAAAAGCTTTCCTCTATAGCTTAGAGACTACAAGTTCGTGTGTGTTGCTCCACATCAGCCCCATCTTAGGCCAATAGAATCTGGATCTCACCAAATCAAGTGTTTCTGTCTATACCAAGGTGCCCCCATGTGGTTGTGCAAGGACCTCAATACTGAGTCTCGAAAGGCAGTGGGCAGCACCAGTTGTTGTCTGTCTACTTGTCCCCTCTGTCTACTGTTTCTCTATATAACAGTTTATTGATCAGTTTCAACTTAGGACCTTCTTTTGTATAACAGTGCAGTTCTCAAATCAGTGGAGCGTAATTTGGACCATCTTTTCCTGCATAGAGGGCTTCTGAAGCTGATTTGATCATAGGATCTGAGGGATTGAGCCTCCGAATACTGTCATTGTCCAGCTGAGGCGGTGCACCAATGTCTGATTGCGGAGAAAGTGGCAATAAGCAGCAGGTATGCAATTCTCAGAGGGTCCCAAGCAATCCACCATGCAGTCCACGTCGTCCGTGGACATTTGTTCCTCCCTGTCAAACTTCCCGGCAAAAGTGCCCGAATGTCAGGTTCTGCCAATCGGACCCAATCATTCTGGGGAACAGGCCTCCGGAGAGAGCATCAGCATCTATGTGGTTCAGACCTGCTCGGGTATTCTAGAGCATAGTCATATATGTAGATAATGCAGAAAGCCACCTGGTGGCCAGTGGCATCCAACCAGCTGGGAGGTCCGTACATAGGTCAAAAGGATTATTGTCAGTTTTACTAGTATTTTAGCCCCATACAAGTACTCATGGAATTGGTCAACAATAGCCCACTTCAAAGCTAGAACTCTAACTTATGTACAGGATAGTTCTTTTCGGATGGGGTCAGGCTTCCTGCTGTAGAGCCACTGGTCTCAGGCCATTCTCGTGCTCTTGGTACAACACAGCCCCAACCCTTGCAAGCTAGCATCAGTGTGCAGGACGTAAGGTTTTCTGGATCGGCATAGGCCAGCACTGGAGCATGGGTAAGTTGATATATGATCTCATGAAAAGCAGTCTCACAATCAGGAGTCCAGCGGCCCCAAATACTTCACTGGATGAAATACACCTTTTCAGTCTTGAGGACGCTGACTTTTGGTATTTTTGGGGTTGGGGATACCCTTGAGTAAGGTTAAGTAAAGGCGGATCACTCTTGAATAGTCCTTGATGGGCAGCGATAATAACCACAGAAATCCCAGGAATCTTTGCAGTTCTTTTAGATTTTGGGCTGTGGCCAGGTGGTCAAGGCCTCAACTTTACTTGGAGTCGGTCTCTATTCCTCGGTGGATACTATGGCTTGTCCCATATACTTTACTGATGTTTGAAAGAATTGACACTTATCAATGGACAGTTTAAGGCCAAAGTCCTCCAGTCGATCCATACCTTAAATAATCTGCTCTCATGTTCCTCCAGTGAGCTGCCAAACACAATAACATCATCTAGGTATACCAGGCACTCTAGTAAGTTCATGTCCCCACTGCACGCTCCATCAATCGTTGAAAAGTGGCTGGGGCACCTGAAACTTTTGAGGCATCCTCATGAATCATAGGCCAAGCGGACAGATAAAGGCTGTCTTCTCACGTCCTCTGGGGCCATCGGATCTGGCAGTACCCACTGCGGAGATCCATAACAGAACCACTTGCTCCCGTTAGGCAGTCCAAAGCATCCTGAATGCGGGGCATTGTGTACTGACTAGGATAGTCCGCCGTTTAAGGTGCGATAATCCACGCACATCCTTACTGTCCCATTCTTTTCCTCACTACCACAATGGGGAAGCATAAGGGCTTCTGATTCTTGTATTACACCAGCCGCTAACATCTCTTGCAGATGCGCCTCACATCATCTATATCCAGCAGGTGCCAGGCGTCGAGACCTCTCACGAAATGGTCTTTCGTCATGCAGCCGGATATTGTGCTCAGCTCCTGTACGCATCCTCGTCCCATTCCTTTAAAGAAAACACCTGGTCTCTCTGGGCAAGCTTCTCACTGATCCTCACTTTCCATTCAGCTGGCAGCGGGGAGTTGCGAAATCAAACAAGTCAGGCGTTACTCTGTCATTCTTCCTTGAACTCTTGCTGCTGGGTAGCACTGCAGTGTCTGCACAATGCACATTAGCCAGGATGCAACCTCTATTTACTCGAATGTCTCTTTCTAGACACATTATGAACTTGGACCATTACCCTTCTGGCATAAGCATGGGCTCTAGCGGGCAAAATACTAGGCTTGACCAGCAGTCCCTCTGGCAATTTTCCATCGCCTGGTGCATCCAACATTAATATTTTATTCTTAACATCCTTTCTGATACGGACCTCTCCTGTAGGTACACTGGGCATTTGGTGCCAGGATCAGAGACTCAGGATCCTTCTTCCATACAATTCCGACCGGTTCCTCTGGTTCTATATTTTCAGCATCTCTCTGTGCTCATAGGCCTTCTTAATTAAAGCAGACTCTTAAAGCTCTACTAGTCTTTGACCCTGTTTTTCATAACACAAATGTCAGCCTTCTGAACATAAGAGCATTTGTTCCAATCAACAAAGGGACACCATCATACAGTCCAGTGGGGGACACACTGAGGCTAGGGTCTCTCTTGTTCGGCCACTCCAGCCACGGAGGTGGGGAAAGACAGCAAATTCGGATATACCTGAATAGGGTAGGCCTTTCACTTAACCCCATACATGCAGTCCTTCTAATGGTTGTAAGGGTCATGTCTGACAAATGCTTCTGATACAATCTTGAAACATAATTGTCACTTGGGAGCCACTGTCTAATACAGCTCTTGTAGACACTCCATTTACCTTTACAGTGGTCTCCATGGAGGGACCCACTATTCTGGACCAGTCTGAGAGGCGGTAGTGGGGCCTGGGCAACTGACCTTGCCACAAAAGGACGTGAATTAGCATTTTTGGTGCCCTCACTGGGACTATTTCGTGCACCTCTTAACCACTGATTTGTTCTCCAAGCTCTCCTTGTAGCCTATATGCAACTTTGTCAGTGTCTTTTGGGGATTGGCATTCCTTTTCATGTGCCCATCCTTCCCACAATTATAGCAAAACATACTTTTGGAGTTTGAGCTGGCTGAGGTGCCACACTGGGAGCCAGGGGCGGGGTATTATTAACTGGAAACCTTTGGTGCCATCTCGTCTGCGGCGTGATAAGCATTTGGAGACATCTCACAGTTTCTCCACTTCTATGGTCAAGGAATCGAGTTCGGAGCTGTTATCAGCAGGAGATACACATGGGTGGGTATCCCACCCCCATAGCAGATGCAGTCGATATAGGTCGGGGCCTGACTTTGCAGGCGTGGCCTTTCATAAAGGGACTGTTTTGAATTCGGATCTCTCTCAACAGTTCACCCCATTGTGGCATATCTTTTCCTTATCAGAGCACCTATTGACTGCCAACCTCTGCCCCTGAACTTCACTTGATGGGCCACTCAGTCACTCGGGTCATAGCCACAGCTATTGGTGCAGTCCCTCCCGAGGTCGCCTTTTCTCAACTCCTCGAATTTCTCTCATTAACTCATCATGGGAGGGTGGGGATTCCAGTCGATTTGCCAGGCGTAATTGAAGCAACAGCAGTTCTGAGAAGGGGGCAGACTTAGGATTCTGTCCAGTCTGGTTCGGTCCAGTTCAATCGCTAAGCAACTACCCTTTCTGAGGCATTCTTGCAATAATTTTTCCAGCCGAGAGACATACACAGACAACAACTCCCTTGGTACTGTTGTGCATTTCTTACTTCCACCATAGGTCCTCATCAGAATCTGGGCTCCTATACACATTCTCCAAGGCCTCAAGATAGGCTTGTGCAGTCGCTTCAGGGTTACTGGCCCGCTTAGCACGGATGGTAGCCAGGGCAGGACCTCGGAGGCTCTCACTAACCCTCGCTGCTTCCGAGCATTGCCATTCTAGCACTTGGGGGCAACATAGTCTATCCAGGTCTCCCAGTCATCCTCCCTTGGGGGTGGGAGGGTGCCAGAGAAGATCCTCAACCTTCGGTAAGAGTCGTGACTAATGGCAGGTGCAGAAATAGAGTCTGCATTGGTTCAGCCACCATTACGGGTACTGGAGCAGGAGAGGTGTTGGGGAGAACACTTCAGGTGGCAAGAATAGTTTCTTCAAGTCCTCCACAGTTTTCCTTCTCCCAGCAAACCATTTAGCAAATTTCTCTCAAAAGTTTCAGATGGTGGGGGCTCATTCCCCTCGGTCTTTACTGTCCTTAGTTATCACTCTCCAAGCAGTGAGGGCTCCTCTGGGTAATGGTCTGTGGTACTTTGGAGCTATCTATGGGATCCTTAAACTCTACTAGGGCCAGGAAAGTGTGGGTGAGCAGATTAGCGTGTCGACCTACTTCCTGTACCACTAGGATTTTGTAAACCTTCCACCTTGAAAGTACTCCTGCACAGTGTCCAGACATACCTATAGGGGATGTCCAGGATAAGCATAGCATTTTGGGGGTCGATCTCCTCCCCAGTACACCACTCCACCAGCCGGTGCACAGCCACTTCTGTCGGGGTACCCATTTATTTATTTATTTATTTTTTTTCCCTTAACAGTGGTTTGTAAATATGGCCACTAGAGGACACACAATCCCAGCGGTGAGCCTCCAAATGTAAACCCTAGATGGCACTATCCCAGGGCTACTACCCCTGCCTGATTTGCTACTAACAGGTGTGAGGGGCCTGATCCAATGGCGGGTGCCTCCACCCAGAGGTCAGGGTTTGCAATAGTTAAACTTACTTGGTCACAGCCTCTGGGACACTGCAACCCCCTCTTCCCACTAGTGGCCCACACAATATAGCAGAATTACCTTCACAGTATACACTTACCCCCAAGGCTGGTTCAGGCACCGGACATCCTGTAAAATAAGATACAGTGCAACAATCACAGTACAGTACTTTAACATAGACAAATACCTCAGGCAGTATAACTTTGTTGAAACAAACAGCTCTGATTTATTTAGGGGATATAACAAGGACAGGGAAATCAGGTTAATTAGCTTATCACTTTACTATCTATCTATGGCTCTGTGCACAGGCCTATCCCTACCAGTTACTGTCCCTGGGTACCCAGGCCCTGTGTGCTAGTCCAAACTGTGGCAGCTGGTAGGGGCCCTTTCACAGAGAAAAGGAAAATTAAACAGTCAGCAGTACAGTAATTCCATTTGGATTTAATGTGGCATTCAACAGGGAGCGACTCTAATTAGTACTCACACTCCAAAGAAGATATGGTCCTTCAATGTCAGCAGGGCTACTTTTGATCTCCAAGAGACTCTCACACATTTATATGATAAAAAAGAAAGCACTATACCAGGCAGGCTGCATCTGTATCCCAATCGCAATTACTGCACAATAACCAGGAGAACACACAGCAGATTCAGTTCCTGACAGACCGAGTGTAATTCAACAATTTCTTCAGTCTTCTACAGGGTGAGCCTGGTTTCTACTTCAGAGATCCTCGATTCTTTTCACAGGACGGATTCAGTCCTAACAAGCAGTTACACAAGTTGTAGACCGGAACTCTGGGCCTTGCACACGTTTTTGACTGAAACTGTGCACTGAAGGAGTACAGGTTTCTTTCCTTCACTTTCAGATCTCAAACTGAAAATCCCAACAGACAAAAACCGGCACTTCCTTTGAGTTCCTCCCAGTTCTTGACTGGATTGGCTGTCACTCACAATAGACTGCTGCTGTTGGTCCAAAAAGGCACTCAAGTCTAAACTACATCTCCCAGAGTCACTGCCCATACAATCCTCTTGTGGCTGGCTCAGATTATGAGTCCCAAGTTCTGATTCGTCCAGGCATCATTTAGAGCTAGTTTACCCACACTGATTGGTCCAGTTCAGCAGTTCAAAACCAGAATGGGAACTAGGCAGACAGTTCGACTGCAAAGAAAGCAGGTTAGACAAACTGTAATTTTATTATTACTGTAAATGATTTCTGGCAATCAGTTACATCTTTCAGACAGGTTCCCTTTGCACTTAGTGACTGCAAAATGGGTGAATTGCAGCAGCTTGAGGTACTCAATCAAAGAAACACACAGTCCCCCATACAAATTAATTATGTCTGCAAGCAGACAGCTCTTAAAGAGACAGTACCAGAGGTTCTAAAAACACTCACTGATAAATGGCTTAAACGCCAAACACCATTCAGGCTTGGAGCATTCAAGCAAGCTCCTGGAAGTCTTTTGGGAACCCCCATTTGCAGGGGGGTTACATATGTAAATATTAAATATTAAGAAAGTCAGCAACAAAAGTATAAGAAACTGTTTGGTTTGTCAGGAAGGAAGATCCGTAGCTAAGTTGCTGTAGTTGCTAGGAGCTGCTGGTTGGTCAGGGAGCAGTACCACGTGTTCTGCAGAGGGAGGGGAAAGAGAGAGCGAGAGAGAGAGAAGGAGACATTAAGGATCGTATCGTGTTTAGTTTTATACAGTTCTAGCATACTTTTCCTAAAAAAGAGATTTCTAGTACTGTGAAGTAGTTCAAATTTTTCACAAGTAATGTTTGACTCACTTGGAGCTGTCCGAGTCGTAGAAGACCTGGATTCTTCTTTTTTTCTCTTGCGGTGCTGCACAGTTGAAAATGCTCACTTTCACTGCTTGCTGGAAAATGCAGCCAGTCCCACATATTGAAGGCAACGTGTTGCTGCAGGTTGCTTCTGGGAGTGGATTTTTACTGGTCATACTGTGCTGTGCTGGTTTCGTAATCTGCGCAGAGGTGGATGGCAGCTCGGTGTTGGAGTAGTTAAGCAGTTGACTTATTTGTTCTGATAGCACCCTTTGCAAACTGTGTGAGAGGCCTTTCGGCACCATGCAATTCTGCTTAAAGTTGGACCAGCATAACATTCTGTGGTGATTTGCGTATGCAGCCCATGATGCTTTGCATTGTGGGGGCATGCGTGATTTTGTATTGACTTATTTGTTGCTGCTTTTTCACGGATAATACCAAGTAGTTATTTATTGAAACATTGAAACATGGAAACATAGACTTTGATGGCAGATAAGGACTGCTTGGCCTACCTAGTCTGCCCATTTCCCTACCTACAGGATAAGCTGCAGATCCTAGTTAACCAACAGCCTATTTCTTCTTACGCCCCACAAGAACTGCCTTATGTCTGTTCCATGTATTCTTGAATTCTCCCACAGTTTTAGACCCCACAACCTCCTCAGGAAGGCTGTTCCATGCATCCACCACCCTCCCTGTGAAAAAATACTTCCTCACATTGCCCCTGAACCGCCCCCCTCAATCCTTAAATTGTGTCCCCTTGTTCTTGCAAATCTCTTTTTCTGAAAGATGCTACCCTCTTGGACTTTGTTGATTACACTGAGCTACTTAAAAGTTTCTATCATGTCCTCCCTCTCCCTCCTTTCCTCAAGGGTATACATATTAAGCTCCTTTAGTCTCTCTTCGTATGGCTTCTCTTGCAGACCCTGCACCATTTTAGTTGCCCTCCTCTGGACTACCTCTATTCTGTCCATGTCCTTGCAGAGATGGGGTCTCCGGAAACGGACGCAGTACTCCCAGATGGGGTCTCACCAACTGTCTGTACAGAGGGCTAACAACTTCCTGTTTTCTGCTGGTGATGCCTCTCCCTATACATCCCAGTATCCCCCCGCCCTCCCTACTGCCTTCTCACATTGCTTGCTAACCTTAAGGTCATCTGATATGATTACCTCCAGGTCCCTTTCCATTTTTGTTGTTGTTACTACCTCCCCTTGTGCAATCTTCCCCTGGGTTTTTGTTTCCCAGGTGCATTATTTTGCACTTCTTTGCATTGACTCCAAGCTGCCATACATCTGACCATTCCTCCAACCTTGCCAAGTCCCTTCTCATCCTTTCCATGCCTCCTTGTGTATCAACCCTGTTGCAGATCTTTGTGTCATCTGCAAAGAGGCATACTTTTCCTTCCAGTCCCTCTGCAATGTCACTTATAAAGACATTAAAAAGGACTAGACCCAGTACTGAACCCTGCAGTACCCCACTAGTAACCCCTCTTTCTTCAGAGTGGACTCTATTTACAATTACCTTCTGTGTCCTGTTGTCCAGCCAATGTTTTACGTAGGCTACCACCCTGGGACCCACTCCCAGGCTGGTTAATTTGACTATTAATCTTTTATGTGGGACTGTGTCAAATGCCTTGCTAAAGTCTACATAGGCCATGTCCATAGCCCCTCCCTGGTCTACTACTTTGGTCATCCAGTCAAAGAAATCAATTAGATTCATCTGACATGACCTTCCTGCTGTGAACCCATGCTGCCTTGGGTCCTGTGCCCCACTGGCTTCTAGGTACGCAACAGTGCTTTCCTTCAGAAGTGATTCCATCACTTCCTCTACCATAGAGGTTGAACTGACAGGTCTGTAGCTTCCTACCTCTGTCTTGGTCCCACTTTTGTGAAGGGGAATCACATCCGCCTTCCTCCAGTCCTCAGGTACCATACCATCCTCCGATGATTTGTTAAAAAGGGTAGTCAGTGGTTTCACTAGTTCTCCTCTTAATTCTTTTAGAATTCTGGGGTGAATTCCATCAGGCCCTATTGCTTTGTCCACCTTCAGTTTTAGGAGTTCTTTCAGAACCCTTTCTTCTGTGAAAGGACTGGGATCGATCCCCCCCCCCCCATCAAGAGTGCTTCTGTTAATTGGATTAGGCACTTTCCCTTCCTCCTCTTGTGAATACTGAGCAGAAATGTTCATTCAGTATCCCTGTTTTTTCACTGTCCCTCTCTGCCCACCCACCCACCGTCCATTCTATTTAGCCTCACTATCCCTCTATTGACTGTAAGTTCTTGTGACTTGAGATTTGCTGAACTTTGGTAGGAGGAATATTGTGGTCAATGAGTCGCTGTATACTCATTTTTTAGTACTGCAGTTCGTTATGTGTTTACATTCTGGCAGGCCAAATTCCATTTTCATTAATGCCATCATTTTACACATTTTATTAATTCCGATGTTCATGTTTCTGTACCACAATGAACTTTCTTTTTTATTTGTATTGGGAGCAATGTAAAAGGGTGAGTCTACTGTGAACATTTCGGGGGGGGCTTTGCGATTTGTAGAGCGGATAGGCTCGTAGTGTGTCTCTGTCAGGATTGCTGCTATTACTGTAAATGCGAGGGTTGATAGGTCATAAATCTCAGGGGTTTTCACCCATTCTTGTTTTTGTTTGAAGTTCAGAGTAATCTAAATACTCATTTCCATTATTGTCAATGCCTTTTTTGATGTCCTCCCACTGTAGGTCATACTGTTCTTTGGTGCAGAGAGCAAACTGAACACCAAAGTTAAAGAATAAAAACTTAAGTAACCCAGTGGGGTTGGATAGGGACAGGGTGCCAGATTGGTACAAAAGCTGATGTCCTGTTCTGACAGTGGTTCCGCTTTGTTAGATCTGTTTCCCTTGCCTTGTTTTTTTTAATTGTTTTTGTTTTACAGTCATTGTTCTTTTGGTTTTGGTAAACACTGAGTCGGCTCCTTTAAATGTTGAATACAGATATTTTTTGACTGCTAGATGTCTGTCTGTCTATGCTGGCTATTATGCCCCTTATTGTCTCTGGTTCATATTCTGTGCCATCTTGTCTGTGGAAGGCGTAGATCAAATCTGCAAGTTTACTGTCTAGGACATTTAAATCAAAAGTCTCAAAATTACTGTTTTAGCCCTACCTCAGATAGAAATGTTTTAAATAGTCTGAGGTCGCTATCTGTCTTCCGTGCAGTGCCTTTGTTTTGTTGTTCCTGAATACAAGCTTGTCTGTTTGAGGTGCTCTCTAGGTTAAATCTACCTGACATATTTTTTTCTCTTGTTTTGCAGTGGTTTTCGAAGAACTGTGATGGCTGGTAACAGTTAAATGCTTGCGGTTCTGCTTTCTGAGGTAAGTGTGCGAGAAGCTCTTTTTTCTAACTGGTAAACAGCTCGAGTGTTCACGAGGAAGACTACTGGCTAGTGGTAGTTTTCTCATAGGGAAAGTGGCGCGCGTTTGCCATTATAAACACTCCTTTATAACAGCAAATTACAAATGCCTTTTCCTATGGGAAAAAACACAGTAATCTAATTGGTTGAGGAGCTCAGAACCCAGTGCTGACATCCCATGATGCAGCACTGGAAGAAGACCAGTAGCCTCTTCACAATAAAGTCAATAGCAGCAGCCATTCCTGACTGCCATCACAAATGTGGCTGTCATCTTTACTCACTAAAAACCTTCAGCTAGGCCCTAACTATAAAACTGTATTAAATGTATAAACATAAGAATTAAATGTTTTTTGCCCTCGTAATACTCTTGTTACACACACACGTACATAACATAAACAATTAAGTACTACAGTACTTAGAATTGTAATTTATGGTGTTTCTTTGCTGACCATGAAAAATCTCCCTCTTATCTTTGCCTGCTTTCTAGGGAAATCTGTGTTGTTTAAGCTGTTACAGATAAAACAAAAGCCCTGGTTCCATCTGAGGCTTCCTGTTGTGTGCTAGTGGGAGTAAACATTCTGCCAGTAGAGCTGAGCAGAGGTTTGAATTCTTGCATTCTATCTGCAGTAAACATTCCATCTCTAGAATGTTGGCAAAACAGAAAATAAGCAAGACAGAGAAAAGGGAGGGGATATTATAAAGAAGAAGAAGGAAAGGTGAGGAAATGGGTAAAACGGGATGGGTTGGGGGAAACTAGAGGGTTTAAGAGTTAATTAAAAATACATGAATGTTGTTGTACATAATATTTAAACCTGAG
The DNA here is from genome assembly GCA_016271365.2 of Neoceratodus forsteri. Taxonomy (NCBI): domain Eukaryota; kingdom Metazoa; phylum Chordata; order Ceratodontiformes; family Ceratodontidae; genus Neoceratodus; species Neoceratodus forsteri. The sequence continues at coordinate 1,705,975,639 of CM057455.1, forward strand.
ATGGCATGTCAGTGCTGGGATGTGCTTGGACTGTTTTAAAAAAGCCATAAAAATGTTTCTTTTTTGATTTTGTGCATTTCTTCCCCCAAAAAACCATCTTGGACCCATTTCATAATCACAGTAGGACACTCCAGGGTGTACATTGTGGTGGGCTAACAGTACTTCTCAGGTGGTTGAAGTGAAGACACTCGACGGTGCCTCATGACACACCCGAGGTATGCCACTATCCAACCACAATGCATACCCTGTCATATTTTTGTTTGTTTGTTTGTTTGTTAGGACAGTCTTCACTCCTGTCAAAAAAAACAACCCATGGAATCACAGAAAATAACCATATGGATGCCTCTGCCACAGCACGACTGATCTCTATAGGGACGCTAAATGGGACAGTCAATATTAATGTGTTCAATTCTACAATGTGAAAAATGAGATAAAAGCAGGAGTATAAAAAATATTGGTAAGCTCAAAGTAATAGCCAGCTATAAAAAAGTCAATGTAAGCAATATGGGGGATGCAGTAAAGCTCTTGAAGGGACTATTTTATCTCTATTTTATGTCTAAATTAATTATAATAAAGTTATAGTTTCTGATGTGTTTCTTATGTTTATTGATTAATCATGAAAGACTTCTCAGATTTTTTATAGCCATATTATAATTGCAATAAGGCACTCCAGGGTGTGTGCCGTCCCTCAATAACATCACACCTAGGGTGGCAGAAGCACTCGGCCTATGGCCTCCTGCTTCGACCCACCCTAGGTGTGACATTATTCAGCAACAATGCACACCCTGTCATGCCTTATTGCATAATTGTCCTTGTTTACATGCTAGTTACACATCTTCTTTTAATACATCATACCTCTATAAACTTGATTTCCCATGGTGTTTTATGTTACTTGTAGCCTGGTTTCAGTCCAATAACAGATTATGTGTGTGTGTGTGTGGGGGGGGGGTCCTTATGATGCACTTGATAAATGCACTTTATATATTCTCTCAGGAGAGTTGCTTAATGACTACTGTGTATACTGTATGTTTTAGAATACGATCTATGTTTAATATGCACTTTACTGTGTTATTCTTTGTCTTATCATGTTTTTATGAAATCTTTGTAATGGTTATTTAACAAAATAATAAAGATGACTACTACTACTACATTAATTTGTAGTAAGTGCTGAAGTGTACTGGCCCATGTCTGTTGAATGGTTTTATGCAGAACTTTCTAGGTATGCCAGGTAAATTAAACATTAGCGCACTTTGGTTATTTTCTGGTTCTTTAAAAATCTTAGGTTCTTTTGTGTCTGTGTTTTTTATTGCTGTAGTTTCTGGGGGGGAATTCACAAAAGGGATGTACCCAGCATATCCGAGATACACTGATGCATCCCCGACTTGCACCCAATCACGATTCTGCAAGAGCATTGATGCGCCAGTGCATTTCACCACCCATAATGTTATGCGGCACATCTGGAGGGTTTGTGCAAGGGGCGTGCCCATGCATATTGAGCACAGCTCTATTCACAACATACCTTGGAGGCGCAGCTCCGAAGCAAGTCCAGAGATGTACCTCCAAAAGATATGTCTACAAGAAGTAGACTTAAGTGGGTGTCTGCCCACAGGCAGGCTGCCATACTGCAGACAGCAGCATGGCAGCCTGCCTACCCTGGTAGTCCAATGGTTCCCCTACCTCCCGCTTCGCATCCCGTAAATGCCACACAGAGGAGGAGGGCACCTTGACAACCAGGGATGCCTGGTGTAATTCTGGCATTACAGGGATATGGGCAGGGAGGGAGGAGGGTACCACTGGACTACCAGGGTTTCTTCATGCAATGTGTGGCATTTACAGGGATGTGGTCTGGGAAGGGGGCTCTAGGCTGTCAGGGATTCATGATGGTGTCTACTGCCCACAGCCTTTGCAAGGGGCCTGGCACATTCTGCCAGGCGCATCCCTTCAGGTTTCATGCAAATGGGGCTATAATGACATGCAAATGGCTTCATTGTGCCTTGTATGCTTAATGGCCCCATTTGCATGTTTGGGGCTGTGAATAGCAACATTAGTCACAACGCATCTGCAGATGCACTGCCCCATACGTTTCCCAGCCCGTACAAGGGGATTCACTGGCACCTTCCTGGGTTGGGTGCAACTGTGGTATTCACAGAAGAGATGCACTGGGAACATCTTCCAGTGCATCTTTTATGAATATCACAGTTTGGGCTCAGCACATCTCAGTTGTGCCAGGGCAGCTGAGATGCACTGGGGCACAAATGCTTTAAGAATCCCTGCTCTGTGTTTTCTATTTCCTCATTGTATTTACTGTCAGCTGTCAAAAGTTTTGGCACATTGCTTCTGTTGGTTGGCATACTTCAGGTTGATGGAGTATTTGCAGTGCTGGTTAAAATCCTGCTCCACTTTCTTGATCTGCTTTGGAGGCAGGCCAGTAATTCCTTAAGCCTGACTCACATCTGTGGCTAGTTATGGCCATAATTTCATGACTTGCTAATCCAGCTGCTGATAATAAGTGCACTGCAGTGCTTCTTAAGCGGTGGTTTGTATAGCGAGTTGAAAGCTCTGCTTGCTTTGAAATTGATGTCATCAGGTTGCCAAAATAATTTATGCCCAAGGGCTGCCTACTGTACCATATGCTCTTTGACCCAATATATTCCTTGAATGGAGGTGCAGCACTATGTCATCATGGGTGCATTTAGAGAGGTACTGATTGTACCGTTTTAGTGGGCAGTTTGGGTTGGAGGGGGTTACTATATACGAATCCACTGAGTTTTGTTTGTTAACCTCTATGATGTTGCCATGGCTTTTGATGTGTTCATTGTAGCACAAGCTCAGGTATTCACAACCACTTTCATCATGAAGAATTTGAAGGGAGTCTTGTTTCAGATCCCGATACCCCCTATACTCAACATGCTAGCTCAAGTTGCAATTCAAACCATACATGGTATACTAACCTGGTGACATAATTTCAGAATCTCCGAGTTTTTTTTTTATCTGTGTCACTGATTCAGGAGTGATGTGCTGACTTATCCTTTACGGCTTTTCTAAATTGCTTGCACACTGAGACAAAGACATTATTTGAGGATGTAAAAATTGGATCACTGATGAGGTTCACAACATGTCCAATATCTACACAGTTGAAGTCTCTGTTTAGGCCTGCTGTTAGCCTGAAGAAGCTGCTGATGATATGCAGCTCCTTTTGGCAGTTCCCGACAGACGGGTAAAATGTTCTTGGTGGTGTAGCCATTTTTTCAAAAGGCACTATTTTAAAAGCAATTTCAATATTTTTTTGGTTTTAACAAATCTGGAAACACATTAACAGCCCACCTTGTATTTTTTGAGTACTTTTTCACTTTTTTAATCTTATGGAGGTCAGTGTCAGACATGACATGACGGCTTTCACTTTCAGCTGCTTTGATCTTCATGGTGGGCTTGGACTGATGTTGTCTTTCTATTTCAGTGTTTTTAGGTTTCTTGACGGTAAAGTAGCCATTTAAGTCAAGATCAAGGAACATTATCTACCCAGTCACTGGCACTGACTGTGCCAAACATACCAAAATTCATTGTCATCACATTGTTCATTTTAGCCTCACTTATTGTGGTTTTAAATATGGCATGGTTTTGTTTATTTTTAGGAGGGAATGTGTGTAGTGATTTGAGTCTATATTCCCTAAGGTTCTATAACAAGTCTGGCTTTGAAGTGTATGGGTTACTAAAGCATTATTGCTGGTCATGTGACTGTTCTTGGCCAATACTGTTTATGAATTAACATGTCATTTTTAAACCCATTTTGTAAGCTCATCTATAGGTCAACCCCATGTTCAGCATATTTCTTCAATGAAGATTCAGACACTGTAATCTCATGCTGTGTGGCTAGCAACTTGCTGACTTCTCTCACTGCCCACTCATCATCCACATGTATTGTTGCATCAACCAGATGACCTGTGTATCTGTGAAAATTAAAATAAAAGTCTAGTTGATATCAATACTGCAAAATATGTCCATCTAAAGGCAAAATTAATAAAATAGCAGTACATTACATAGTATTACAGTACCTATTGTTTATCTGTTGCACATACATCTGGTTGAGCAAGGCCTGAACTGTAAATGTTAGCAGACACCACTGTCTGAAATGTTGATCATGCAGCTTACATGCTGTTGAGCCTGTATCATTAATTTTCTTGAATGCCACTCTCATCTCCCTAGTTATCTTTTTCATCATTTCCAGGCCAAAGAAATATAGCTATAATACAAAGGCTTTAGGTACAGTATGATGACTGATGTTACCACCATATCTATCAGCAAACATCAAAGAATAAAGCATCGATGGTGTACCTTTCCAATGGACTGGCAACTCTCATCTTGGCTGTGCATCATTTACACCAACACCACAACTCCTGATGTGTGTGCTGTGTCCCCACTTTAACCATTGATGCTACAGTATTTCTGAGCATCACCACATTTGAGTCTTTTTCACATTTCATGCATCACTGGTACCATAATGGGCAAGGCGATATTCAATGCATAGCCAGGCTGTCATACACCTATAGCACTCCCTTCCTGCTACACCACTGGATTGCTATTGATGTTATGATGGCCACCTCTGCCATGTGGGCTCAAACAAGGCTGAATGGGGATCAGTCCTTTAAACTCCTGATTAGCTGGCTCATGTCCAAGGGTAGAATAAACAAATAACAAAGTGTCTCCACCCAGAGAAAGATTAAAATGGACCTGGTTTAACTATGGTAAACTCGCTAGGATGCAATACCTCCCCACCCCCACATAGGGTAAACTCACCAGTGAACCAGCTCAGTGCAGTGGCAGTCTCTACAAAACACAAGCTGTCTCTCTCAATAACACACAAGCACCCATCTGCTGCATGGTTTCATGCAAACTGGATTGGGTCTTAAACAACCCTGCTGTTCAATGGGGAATGGCAGCTCTCAGTCAGTGATTCAAGCTGTCAATCAAAGTCAAGCAGGCCTGGAGGTCTGTCACTCAACATGTGATGGGTTGCTGCAAAGACATCTAAATTAGTTAAGTCCATTACAAGTTCACAAGCCCTTGAGGCTCTCTCATCAGGAACTACAACACTGATTGGTCATCTCAGTCAGTATCTCTTGCTCTATGGCTGTCTATGTTGTCATAGACAGACAGAGTTGGCCATGGACATCCATGGTCATTCCTGCTTTATTCCTGACCTTTCTCCATAATAATTCCAGCCATGGTTCTCCGTGATTAGTGGATAAGATTGTCCATGGTTGATGGACATGTACAAAGACCTGGAAAAACACACAATCAAGAGAGACTAACTGAAAGAACTAAACCCGTTTTCAATTTGGTAAATGGAAGAAAAAAGATTCTGATAAAATAACATTTTAAGGGAAGTCACTTGAGTACCCAAGGAAAATGGCCGCTTAGCTTTTCCCCTCCGTGCAATCTCTACAAACATCTGCTTCAGAACTCATCCCAAGCAAAGTATGTCAATGGTGACACAGGGTTTTGGAGCGCCAACAAAGCTGGCAAAACACAAAAAAGACAGTGCTAATTCACCACCCAGCCCTATTTTCCCTTCCACCAAGATGACCGTGACTCCTACCTCACCTGACCTTCTGACTCCAGACATAGACAAATACAAAGTTCTTCTTGAATGAATAGCTCGAAGCGTTGGTTACCGATACACAAGCGGCTCTCGATAACCTTTCCAGCCAAGTCGCCATGACTGAACAGCAGATTGGGGATATCCAGACAACCCAAGGCAACATGGCAACCCACCTCCATGCAGTCATAGAGCAAGTGTACTGGCTCACTCGCAAGGTCAAGGATCTGGAGAGCCATGGACACAGGAGGAATTTGTGATTGATGGGTTTATCAGTGGGAACAGAGGGTCAGGATCCAGTGGCCTTTCTCAGACAAAACCTGGCAAACTGGGTGCATCTGGTACCATTTTAATTTAATTTTGATTTGGACAGATCTCATAGCATACAGTTGGGGAACCTTCAGCCACAACCCCTACTCAGTCCTGTCCATTCATCATCACATTAATCCATTTCAGGCCAAGGAGCTTATCCTGAGCAAAGCTAGAGAACTGGGGGATATTAAAGTGAATGACATCAGAATATCCTTATAGCTGGACTACCCTGGGAGTTTACTTGAATGCAGCCAGTCATTTGATAAAATTAAAGCGGGGCTGCACAACTGTGGCATCACCTATTCCTTCCTTTATCCAGACATGCTCTCTGTCTCCTTCAGTGGCCAGAAATTGCTGCTCACTACACCTGAGGAGGCCGATAACTACTTTCAACAGGCTTCGGGCTCCTCTCATGCCTCTTGACCAGATGTGGATACACAGCCCTTGGAGATGGACACTGATGCACCCACACTAGCGGCTCAGTTGGGCAAGGGCTGATCCACGGCAGTGATACTGTGAGTACTACTAAGCCTGTTTCTTCCGCTACTATACTGATTGCTGTGTACTGTTAAGTTCCTGATTATAAATGCATTGTATAAGAACCAGTCCTACCAAGTTCTGAACTGTTTCAGCATTAAACTGTTTAACTTCTATTGAATTACCAGTGAGATTTAACACCAGACAGTTGCTATGAACTCTTTAGTATGCAGCACATGCCTCAGCTCTCTGAGAACCGATCCCTTCTTCTGAACTTACATCCTGCAAATTGTTCAAACCTCATGGGCAAAACGTGGACAGTGCAAGTCATGACAGATTGGTTTATCTGTAGCACACTCTTTGCAAACTGCCTACTGTGCTATTTTCCCGCTTGGATGTGCTGCAGCGCTCAGACTTTGTGGGAAACAGAAACAGGTCCAGGTCACAGGCTGCACATCATAATGCGAATTTTTCAATGTGAACTCATTAAGCAGTGTTTTCTGCTTACTTGCAGTAACTACATGGAAGTGGTCAATGGGACTACAATTACCACATGTCATTTTCCCTTTTGCAACACTGCATGTTTTTATTATGGTCTAGCTTTATTATTCCAACCCTCTGCAATATGAGACTTAGAAGTGAGACTGACGGTCACCTCTGACTCTGTCTACTCACGATCTGTGTGAGCGTACTGCCTAATGGTACTCTTACTTTCTCCTGGGGGAGTGATTGGTGAGCCTCATCCAGTCGGGACGGCTCTGTTTGAACTTACGTTATTTCTGCTCTGCTCTGTTGTGTGCAGCCTCTTGCAATATTTCTGGATTGGACAGGTGTTTAAACTTATGGGGACTGCAGGGTGGGTGCACTGTTTGACTCTGTAAGTTAATGGTTTTCTTTGGGAGTTGGGGGGACACTGTAGTCAATTCTCTTTTGCTGTTAATTCTTTTTAATAAAATTTCACTGAAATACAACACAGTAAGACTGGAATACACTCCAAAGATAATACACAGGTGGACACGGTAGTAACACACAGAGTCAGATACTTAAGAGCAGTACAACACCATGAAATACAGCACAGCGTTCTCTAAGAAAACTGCAGCAGAAAGACCATCCTAAAATGGAAATCGATCACAAATTGAGTATCAGGTCATGGGAGAGGGTCAACTCCCCCAGTCTGCTGGTTATATGGCACGCACCACAGGAACAATGTCTAGACAGTCAAATATGGCTACAACTATGACTACCCAGACCCAGAGTCACAGTCACTGTCCAAGAAGGTGGACAGAGGCAAGTTCTGGGGAGCATAGACAGAGGTCAAAAAGATGTTCACATTTGCTGGTAGCAGAGCAAGGACTTCCTAGTGAAGTGAGACATTTTATTAGGATGGACAGGGACTGGACTGAGGCTAGCCATTCATAGACAGTAGAGATATCTATGGTTCTTCACCTTTAGAGAATTAGTCTCTTGGCCTCGATATGTGCCAGAAGCATCCAGCACAGCAACACCCTGGGGAGCATGGTCAGTGAGGGGGCAAACCAAGCAAATATAGCTGCAGCGAGAGTGGAAGTGCACTCCCTAAGATATCATGACACTGGTGAATGTGGCCTAAAGGGGCTGCAATCTAGGGCAACCTCAGAGAATGTGAAGAAGGTCAGCACCCTGATACATACAGCACCAACAACTGTCATGGTTCAAAAGGCCCAGTGATATACAGTAAGTCTGGCAGGGGTGTGGTACCACAGGTTCATAATTTTATTCTGAATTAAGAGACCCCTGTAGTCAGGACAAGCCTGATGTACTAAGGCCCAAAGCTGAGAACACTGAGCTTCAGGGATATACATGTCCAGGACCAGGGATCACTTACCCCACAACTTCCCAGAGGGATCTGGGGTACTCTTGAACATGACCCGCTAGATTAGGCCTGCTCTACCCCTGGGGACCTTGAGCCATGATTGTGGGGCAGGGGGTGGCATTGGGGATGCATGAGGGGACGCATTTAAGGCAATCATGAACAGCTCTATGGAGCTGTAAATACCTCCAAAAATCTCCCTTGGACAGAGCAAAATGCTGTCTGAGACCCTTAGAGGAGTTGGTGTTAGGCTGCTATAAATCTGAGACAGATCAGAGACCTTTCAACTTCCAGGACCCCCAGAAAATGTACCTCCTATTTTAAGAAATGGATTATTCCATAAGGGTATCAAGGCTTGAGAGACAAGGGGAGTCCCAGCCCAGGCCTCCATTTTTTCCAGGAGCTTATGGAGTATATCCTGCTTTATGAAGAGTGGGCAGGGAGGAAAAGAAGCATGCAATAGGGAGGCCTCCATGGTCACAATGGTTGCTCCATAGCTTTTTAGATAGGGAGTCAGAAAGAGACATGGGAGAAAACCAGGACATAGTCTGCACACACTGGAATGCCGCATAATATGCATAGAACCAGGGCAAGTTCCAGCACTCAGATATTTTGAAATATTACAGCTTTACACAAACTATCGCTGTTGTGCAAAAAAAATTTTCACAGTATAAGGTGATGTCCTTTGATACCCTTAAAGTGATTATTTAGAACCTTAATAGGTTAAATAACCTACTACAAAATGGAAGTACTGGCTAGATTAAAAGGTATGGCCTGTGATATTGCATTAGTTCTAGAAATGCACCTCTCAGCCTCAGAAGCCAAGCTTTTAAAATGTATATGGGTAGGGATGGTTTTTCATAGTTCTCTGCCTACTAAGCAAAAGGGCATAGCAATATTAATTCATAAAGACATTCCCCTTGGTTCACACAAGATCACCACTGACTCGGAGGGGTGCTTTGTTATTATAGCAGGGATTACCAAGGCCTCCCCTTCACCCTGGGCTAAGTCTACGCACCTAACATATTGGATTGGCACTTCTATCAAGACGTCCTTCAAAGTCTCCCAGAAGCCTATGCAGAAATCATAATGGGAGGAGACAGACATTAACCTGGTCCGTTACCCTGCAATTGATAGAATGGGGAAGGACCCAAAATGGAAACCACCGTAGCCAGTTCATGCAAACTTGTCATGCACAAGGCCTCAGTGACATTTAGAGGAGTCTTCATCTGAGTGAGTGAGACTATACTTACCATCTTCTGTGCACAGCATGTATAGCCATATAGATGTAATGCTCACATCCTTAGAACTGGTACACAGAGCATGGGGAGTCTTACTGGGAATTATTTTAATATCTGCTCATGCCCCTGTGACACCCTGCAATGCATGGGGGCCGGTGGTTGGGCCCTGGAACAAATGGCAAATGAATACCTCCTTTCTACAATATTCAGAATTTTAGGAGTGGCTCCAGAAAAAATGACATCTATATTTGAAAGAGAAATAACATTCCAAACATCTCTGCATCCACCCATTGGGAGGTGCTCAAAGCAGTCCTCAATTCAATTTTTTTCAATTCAAATTTATTTATAAAGCACCTTTCAGAACCAAGGCGCTGTACAAAGATAATTAAAATTAATAAAATCCAGACATTTGAAAAACAGCCATAACTAAAAAGAATAAGCCAAAGTAAAAAAATATGTATTTAGAGCAATTTTGAAGTTATCAATGGTTGGACATTCTCTCAACCAGTGAGGTAGAGAATTCCACAGGGTTGGTGCCGATAAAGCAAAGGCACGAGATCCCGATAACTTCAATCGAACCCTGGGAATCTCCAGCAATCCCTTGCTGGCAGAACGGAGAGGATGGAGGAGGTGATAGGGAATCAGAAGATCTTTCAGGTAACCAGGTCCCTGGTCGTGTAGAGCTTTAAAGGTTAGTAAACCAACCTTAAAGGTGATCCGCCACCCGAACAGGCAGCCAGTGCAGTTCGCGGAGCACAGGCGTAATATGACTGGTTCTGAGAGTCCCAGTCAGAAGCCTGGCTGCAGCGTTCTGCACCAGCTGAAGGTGGTGGATATCAACCCCTGGTAGCCCTAGGTAGAGGGAATTGCAGTAGTCCAAACGGGTAGTGACAAAGGCGTGGACCAAAGTTGGAAGGCCCTCCTGGGGAATCAGATGTTTCACCCGGGCGATATTCCTCAGGTGGTAAAAAGAGGATTTGACAACAGCTGATACCTGAGATTTCAGGGTCAGACCATCATCAAAAATAACGCCCAGATTCCGCACCTGTCCAGAGGTAGAGATCGGTACACCACCAAGTGATAAACCTGATGGCTGTCCAGCTCCCAAACCCACCCCCGGATGACTTGGATCCACAACCAATACCTCAGTCTTATCCGAATTGAGTCTCAACCAGCTGGAACTCATCCAAAGTCTGATCTCATCAAGGCAATTATTAAGTACAGAGAGTACATCACCCTGATCGGGGAGAAAGGACAAATACAGCTGAGTATCATCTGCATAGCAGTGAAAACTCAGACTGTATCGCCTGATGATTTCTCCCAATGGCAGCATATGCACTGCAAACAACATGGGAGCTAAGATGAAGCCCTGTGGTACCCCACAAGGCAGGGAGTAAGCGTCAGAGGAATAAACTCCGGTGACAACTTTCTGAAACCTGCCAGTGAGGTAAGAACGAAACCAATTGAGGACTGTACCAGACAGCTCACAAAAGACCCGCAGTCGCTCCAGTAGCACTCCATGGTCTGCAGTGTCAAATGCAACAGATAGATCGAGAAGGACCAGAATGGTAGACGCCTTTCGATCTCTGGCCATTAGGAGGTCGCTCAATACCCAAACAAGGGCAGTCTCTGTACTATGTCTTTCCTGAAACCAGACTGGAGAGTATCATAGACATTATGAGATGTAAGATGATCATCCAATTGCAACGCAACTGCCTTTTCAATAACCTTACCAACAAATGGCAGGTTAGAGATAAGCCGGTAGTTAGCTAGACAGTCTGGGTCCAGGGAGGATTTCTTAAGGAGTGGTTGAACTACTGCCTCCTTAAGGGGTCAGGAAACTTCTCCAAGGACTTCCAGACGATGTCTGCAAGGATTGGGTAGATAGCTTCTACACAACCTACTAGCAGCGGTGGGACCCGGATCCAAACTACAGATAGTTGGTCGCATTGTTTGGATGATCTTCACAATGTCCACAAATTCTGGGCAGTGAAAATCTAACCAGACAGACCGAGGACAAGACACCACCAATCGACCACCACAATCCCCCATAGGAGAGGCCGGACCGATGCCAGACCTGATGTTGGCAACCTTATCTGCAAAAAAGCAAGCAAACTCCTCGCATCTTAGCTGAGAAAAAGCTTCTCTAGGCTGAAGACAGACTGGATTGCACAGTCTGTCCACAGTCCGGAAAAGCTGAGCCGGTCAATTTTGTGCAGTAGAAATCTCTCTGGACAGGAATTCTGCCTTCTTATGAGTGATTTCTGATTGATAGCTATCATAATGAGCCATCAATCTAAGCCTGTCAGCATCAAGGCCCAATTTCTGCCAGGCTCTCTCCAGCCTTCGGCCTACTCGCCTTAATTCCTTCAAGGAGCCATCAAACCACGGGCTCCTTGGACGGATGGTGAGAGGCCGAACACAAACAGGTGCAATTTTGAACAGAGCATCTCCCACAGCCTTATTATAGGCTAGTACAAGATCATCTGGACTCATACATTCATCCAACAAGCTCGATAGATCCAGCACCACCATTAGGTCATTGGGGTTAGTACCCCTTAAAGGCAGTACTGAACCATCTCCGTAGGGGCAGACCTATTAGAGGGGGCCCTGAAACTGAACCTTATGGTGTAATGGTCCGACCAACTGACTGGTTCCACCCCCAGATCAATGATCTCCATACCCAAGAGAAAGACCAGATCAAGTGAATGACCCCCTACATGGTTAGAGGAGGTAACAACCTGTGTCAGGCCCAGTGTATTCATCAACTGGAGGAGATTTTGACCAAAATGAGATAGTTCATCGTCGACCCAGGCATTGAAGTCGCCCAGAAGTATTAGTCTGGGAAATCTCAACACCAGGTTCGACAATGAAGTCTGCAATCTCCTGTAGGAATTCACCACCATCACCTGGTGGACGGTAGATGAGGAGAATCCCACAACCTGTACCCTCGCCCAGGATATATTCAAAAGATCTGGTGTTTCCCAATGGCACATCCACAAGTACCAACTCAGATTTAAACATAATGGCCACACCCCCGCCCCTACGATCCAGCCTTGGGTGGTGTATCACCGAGAACCCAGCTGAAATTGCCGAGGCCAATATAGGGCCTGAATTTTCATCCAGCCAGGTCTTGGTGATGCAAGTCAGATCAGATGATCCAACAAGATCAGCAATAATAGCTGTCTTGTTCTTAATCGATCTGGCATTGCACAACACCGCCAAGGCGGGATGAACTGTCGAGGAAGACCTCGGCACCTGTCCAATTTCCTTGGGATTCTTGGGTATGGGGACAAGATAAGAGTGACCTCTATCCTGACCCCATTTCACCCCAGGGCGTCTTCTGGACCCTAAGACCCCAATCCGCCCTTCCCCTTCCTGTCCCCCACCAGGCCCAGCTTTCCACCTTCGTCCTGCCTCCTCAGAATGCCCAATGCTCGACACCTAAAATAGTCGTTGGATGACAGTGGTGGGCACTCAAAAGGACATAATTCCCTGAGCCTAGTGGGGGAATAGTGACCAACCGTCATTAATCAAATCAAAGAAGAAGAAACAAAAAACAAAACCTATAAATACCAGACCTATAAATAAAAACACTCTCCTCTCTCTCTCACAGGGGTTAAACTCATTGCCTGCTCCTCCAAAGTCAGAAAAGCTAGAGATAGGTCACTCTGAAGACATAAAGGGAACCTCAAATAATTAGAATAGCAGCGTATCCAGCACCCTGAACATGCCTCTACCCTTTGGCCCCAGACTGACACCTTCCGGACTACTATAGAGTCCCATCCCCAATATGAGATGGAATACAGCCTCTCTCTGCTCAGCCAATCCTCTTGGGAAGTGGGTGAGCAACCTGGCAGATTGTTAGCCCAGAGGCTGAGGGTGAACGAGATGGAAAAGTATATTCCACTTATACACACTACTCCTGGTCAAACTGTCACCACCTCATCTGATATTGGCTTGCCCTTAGTTTACAATAAGACACTGTATTTCACAGAAATGGACCTTGACGAGGCCCAACTTGATGCCTTTTACCTAGATGTGACCCTACCACAAGTGGACCCTACAGTCAATGCTAGACTCACTGCCCCTTCTCTACAGAAGAAGTGACTTCAGTCATTTGATCTACGGTGACAGGGAAGTCCCCAGGCATGGATTGTTTCCCCCCTAGTGTTTCTCAGACATTCACCCCTCTCCTTGCCCCACTGCTTATGAAGGTTTTCAATGAAGCTCAAACTAAAGGGCGGCTCCCTCCTATGACTGGCAAAGCCCTCATTACACTAATCCCCCAAATGGGCAAAGATAGCATCTTGTTCTTCTAGCTTCATTCGATATCTTTGATTAATGTAGATGAAAATATATACGCCAAGAGAGAGACACTAGCAGGGAGGTTGGAGTAGATAATGTGTACCTTATACACATGGACCAAGTAGGCTTCATCCCAGGCCAAATGGGGTCTAATAACATACGACATTCTTTGGGATGTGTAGCAGTATAGGAGCCAACTGACACCCTGTCTCTTGTTGTCTACCTTTTTGATGCCATGTCCCAGTTGGGCTTTTCCACACACATCTCTTTGCTCAACTGGCCCCTAGACTGCCTTCAGGGTTGGGGAGCCCACAGCAAGGAGGTTACTTATTTTCAAGCAGCTCTCAAAGCTGTACAAAGTGCAAAACAACTAAATTAGTACATCCTGTCTTTGTGAAATTGACATCAATTTGGACCCTAGTTCAGCTCTGCAAAACAGCTAAATTAGTACATCTTGTCCCTGTGAAATTGCCATCTATTTTGAGCTCAGCTCTGCATAACAGCTCAGACCTGCAATCTGGCTCAGGACTTGGACGCAAGCTTTTCCCTGGAACTGACAGCCACTGACAGCTTGGTTTAACATAATCAATAATACATGAAAAGCTAGCCACTGACATTTAATCCCTGGATTTCTGTACAAAGGGGGAGACCTGTGCAAATAGAGCAGATTTGTCTGAAACAAAACCTCTGAAGAGAGGAAAGTGTTTGTGAATAGCTCTCACTGGCTATTCCTGTCTGACTAAAAAGTTTGTCCAAAACAGACATGAAACCCCTGGAAAAGGAGATTGATGTAGCCAGAGTGCCAAGCCTGGACCTATGCACCAAATTAGAGCAAGAGCCGCCTTGAAAACTGCTCTGCATCTGGGAAGTTGGTGAGCCACTGCCTTCTACTGCTGTTAGTATTTTGTCCTGATAGGGAATTGAACCTGCTGAGGTCCAGAGTGACTGTCTGCCTTTCAGGGTGTGTGCAGGCAAGTTCCTGTGTGGAATGAAGAGGATCATCATGATCTGGAGCATCACAGCCTGCACCCCTCATCAGCAGAAGGATGTTGGGTACACTTTACTTGTCACCAGCTAACAGAACAGAACTGCCATCATCCAAATCATCCCGCCCACAGCCTTCACTACCATGAGCATGTTGGGTCCACTGCAGCTGTATCCAGGCTACAGAAAAGGCCATCCAGTCATTATCTTCATAAGCAGGGGAGATGATCCCTTGGAAACAGCACTAGCCTGTAATCTAAATGTAACCCCTAGGTGGCACTATCCCAAGGGCTACTACCCCTGCCTGCTTGGCTAGTAGCAGGTTAAGGGGGCTGAGTTCTGAAACGGGTGCCTCCACCCAGAGGTCAGGGTTGGTAGTGGTCAAGCTAACCTGGGCATAGCCCTCCGGGATACTGTAACCCCCCTCTTTCCTTATTAGTGGCCGGAACAATACACAATAATCACTTCCACAATACTCCTGATACACCACACAACTAACCACACTGTTTGCACTTACCACCAGGGCTTTCCTCTGGCTCAGCCCTGGGGACGTCCTGTAAAACAAGGTTATACACAGCAAATAACAGAAGTACGGTACTCTTGCACAAACTGGAACCACAGTCAGGATAAATGCAAAAAAGAGTTAGATTTGATTTATTTAAGGGACTTGAACAAGGGAGGGGCGTAATCAGGTTAATTTGCTTAAAGGCTGTATCAATCAAACAGTTATGCATGCACTTCAGGGTCCATAAACAGTCACACACTCTGGGTACCCAGAAGGAGAATGGTGGGCTCGCCAGAAACGTTGCAGCTGGTTTGGGCCCTGTGATGGAAGAAAACAACATGCACAATACACACTATTTGTAATCCGGAGCCGGAGGGCTTAGTTCGTGAAAGAAAACAACAAGACAATCAGATGACACACTTTTAGATTAGGCTGTTGTTGCAGGGAGCTACCCTGATAATTGCTCACAATACCCAAGACTGGACACAGGCTGGACGAAAATCGAGACAGCAGGTGGTTAATCTGGAGTGCCAGGAGAAGCAGGGCCCACACACATTGCCAAGGCATCGTTTAGTGTTCAAATGTGGAGCAGGGGGCTGATCCCCAGGCAGGTCTCTCCTCGATGGCTTTCTCTGTGCAGTGGGGTAGTCTGGCATGGCCAGTGTGGCATGGCCCAGGCCGAATGGAGATGAATGCAGATTCAATTCATTTAGGCTGGATAAAGCTTCCAGCAAGCAGAACACAGTTCACACAATGGGGAACCAAATCACGACCCACTTTCAATACACATCACATTTACATGTAAAGGATTCTATGGTACCAGCAAGCAGAACACACAGTGGGGAACCAAATCACGACCCACTTTCAATACACATCACATTTACATGTAAAGGATTCTATGGTACCAGCAAGCAGAACACACAGTGGGGAACCAAATCACGACCCACTTTCAATACACAGCACATTTACAGGTGAAGGATTCTACGGTACCAGCAAGCTGAACACAGTTCACAAAGTGGGGAACCAAATCACGACCCACTTTCAATACACAGCTCATTTACATATAAGAAAATTCTACTGTACCAGGCAAACCGCTCTCCGGTCATGATCGCAAAGTCTTTGCACAAACCGGGGATTCAAAATCAGCTGGAAATCCTGACAGGCCGATTGCATTCAGCAAAATCTTCGGTCTTCTTCAGGTATGAGCCTGGTGAAAAATCAGTGACTTACTTCGTTCTCACAAACTTGGATTATTCCAAAATAATTATCTTCTCTCCCTCTCAGGGGCAGCAGGCAAACATGCAGGCCACAATTCAGGTCTTTTCACAGTTCTCACGTGCAAAACTACTCAGATGGCTGCTTGACTGTCTCAAGCTATTGCTTCTTCAGCTTCCAACTTAGATCTGACTCAACTGCCAGCAAGCCTGGGAATTTCCCCAAGATACAAAAGGTTTGATTGGCTGATTCATCTGTCAGTCACAACAGGAGCTGCCCTTCAGGTGCAAAAAGGTGCCAAAAGCTCAAAACTACAATTCCTACAGATTTTGACTCCAGACAGCTCCTGTACTCCGGCTCCATTTTAGGTCCCACCAGTACTGATTGGTCCAATTCGGCAGTCCCAGGCCAAGATAGTGGCTATAAACAAAACAGTCCTTGCTGCAAAGAGGGCAGGTTAGACAAACTACATTATCATTCTCACTCTAAATGGTTTCCAGCAAATAGTTACATCTTTCAACAGAGCTCCTGCTTAGAT
The DNA here is from genome assembly GCA_016271365.2 of Neoceratodus forsteri. Classification (NCBI taxonomy): domain Eukaryota; kingdom Metazoa; phylum Chordata; order Ceratodontiformes; family Ceratodontidae; genus Neoceratodus; species Neoceratodus forsteri. The sequence goes on from CM057455.1 coordinate 1,705,992,664, forward strand.
CACTTATGACTGCAATGCAGAGAGTCAGTACACAGAGGCTATGCAGGCACTCTCTGGCAATCACATTTAAACTGCTAAAACGCAGGACACCAGCCTGGCAGTGAGCATTTAGGCAAGCTCAAGGAAGACTTTTTGGGAACCCCCATTTGTAGGGGGGTTACATGAAGGTCATTAGTACTGGGTTTTACCTGCAAAACATATCATTCTTATTGTTTAGCTACCTACAGGAGCTAGACACTTTCTGGGCATTCATGTGTGACCTTAGAATGAGGCCCACAGTTACAGCTTACAGTCAGGAGCAACTGTTTTACTGTCCGTTCAGCTGTGTAATTTGCCAGTCAGCAGCTGCAGCCAACAACCAAATTTACCCGGTACTGCACTGAGGTCCAAGCATTACAGACCTGCAAGTCTGCATCTGTGTGCACACTCAAACTGTAGTTGGAAGCTCCCAGAAGGACTGTGGGATTGCCTGATGCACCACTGGGGGGAGAGGTGCTGAGACATGCCTTACTGTGAGGGTGAATGCAAACTGCTGTTTTTGTTTATTTTCACCTTTAATTCCCTTGTCCCCCCGCTGTGTTCTCAATCCAAAAATAACCCCATTGGTTATTTATTAGGAACTGCTGACATATTTTGCCATTATTGCCTTGCAGTTTATTTGCATGCTTAGAGTGATAAGTGGGAGGGGGATTGTGTTACTGTGCTACCTCTCAGAAAGGATGGCAGTTGTATTTATTTCCTGTGGGGAAACACCCTAGCAGCACTCTGTCATAAGGATTTCCACAAGTAGAGGTGCCACAACACTTTCCAAGCCCATTTCTAACCATGAACCCATGCGCCATTCACCCGAAGGCATAACTGACTTTGCCCCAGGTTTAGTCTGCACACCTTATGGGTGGGGGTGGTTGCAAATTTGGAGGCACCACTGGAATTTCTGCAACATTTCAGCAACACCTCACCCTGGAGTAGTAACAGTTTTGTACCTCCACCAATTTTCAACTTCATGATGGATCACAACTCATTGCTAGGCTGGTGCAAGGGGGAGGACCTTGGTCTAAAAACAAAGCCATTTGGTACACGGGATCCCTGAAGGAACCCCTAGGGATCATGTCAAAACTATCATAGGCAGCATAAAAGGTTTGGGAAAAGTGACTTCGTGGAAGAGTTTACAATTTGGCTCAACAGACATTATGGTCTTGATTCTCAAAGGGGGCATTTACCGGCACAAGCTGCGGCAGACAGCAGCTTGAGCTGAAGCCCCATGCACCAGGGACCCTGCGCCCTGATTGTCTATCAAGCAGGGTCCCAGTGCCAATGTCCTGTGGCTTGAAGCAACTGTGGCTGGGCACCAAACAGAGGGCACACCGGGAGGGTGTGCCGCAAGCTGCAGGGCAGCAGTGCACCACACTAGACCCTGGTGATCTAGCAGTCCCTTCTTCCCGATCCCCAATGTTGGCTGTATAAATTAAATATTATAATTCCCCTGCCCTGGTTGACCAGTGGTCCCCCTCCCTGATCCCCAGTGTTGCCCCTAATAATGATAATATTCAATAGTTCCCCATGCCCTGGTGGTGTAGTGGTCTCCCACCCACCCCCGACCCCAACAGGTATGCGCTCATTGACAGTTAAGTCAGCGGCCAGCCATGGAGGTGTGAGGTGTGAGCTGGGCTGTGCTGGTCACCGACTTTGATTCAGGATGGGGGGAGTGGGGTGGTGGAGGTAACACCCTATATGGGCGAGTATTACTGAGTGACTCAATATGAGCGACTCCACTGGACCACCAGGGATATCAGAATTTACTTTATTTATACTCAAGCCCATGATCGGGTTGACAGCGGTCCACTGGACCACCAGGGATATCGGAATTTACTTTATTTATTCTCAAGCCCGTGATCAGGCTGACAGCGGTCCACTGGACCACCAGGGATATCGGAATTTATTTTATTTATACTCAAGTCCGTGATCGGGCTGACAGCAGTCCACTGGACCACCAGGGATATAGGTGTTATTTTATTTTACAAATGCCTGCAATCTGGCTGACAGCAGTCCACTGGGCCACCAGGGATATAGGATTTATTTCATCAATACTTAAGCCCGCAATCGGGCTGACAGCAGTTCACTGGACCACCAGGGATATTGGAAGTTATTTTACTTTACAAATGCCCACGATCGGGCTGTGGGGCACATTGCTGTGCTGTGCAGGGGGCGTCGGTCCCCGACGGCTGCTGCCTGGCAGGACGCTAGGCGCAAGTCATCGGGAATCAGTGCACCTGCCTGCAAATAGGGCTATAATGACATGCAATGGTCTTATTTGCACTCTTGCATACATTGTGGCCCCATTTGCATGTGCACTTTGAATATCGCGTTAAGCCGCGCATAGCAATGGAACCTGTGCTAGCGATCCCTCTGCTACACTCTTGCCACTTGTGCTGGCACGGTGCCACTGCGCCATGTGCACTGCGGGTGGCCAGAGTGCGATATTCAATGATGCTGTGCCATGGCGCAGCTCCGTTGAATATCGCCCAGTCAACGCCCCTGCACAGCCAAGTTGCACTGCGCCCAGGCTTGCGCCACAGCCTGGCGCAGTTTGAATATCTGGGCCACTGTGTATTGCTGAATTGTTATTACTGGTAATGATATTATTGTACATACTGTGTATTGTTGAATTGTTATTACTGGTAATGTATATTATTGTACATACTGTGTATTGTTGAATTGTTATTACTGGTAATGTATATTATCGTACATACTGTGTATTGTTGAATTGTTATTACTGGGCTTCTACTTGTTTGTATTTATCCCTTACCCCCTCTCCAGGACGCATCTGGAAATGAGCTTTGTGGCTCAGTATGTCTTTCCTGGTAAATTACTTTTGAATAAATAAATAAATAAACATCAGGGATCAGGGAAGGGAGACCGTTGGACTACCAGGGCATAGGGAATTATTAATTTTTATTAAGTGCAACATCAGGGAATGGGGAGGGAGAACCACTAGTCCACCAAGGTGGGGAAAATATGATAAATTATTTAATTCAGCCAACATTGAGGATTGTGGAGGGGGACTGCAGCACATCACATTGCTGAAAACAGGTCAATACTCCCAGAGGGGAAATTTCTAAGTTCTCTTAGATCAACCCTGGCTGGTCTAAGGGTACTTAGAAATTCTCCCTCTGGGAGTGTTCTGAGAATCCCACGTTAAGAGATATGGCAGCTTGTGTCTGCCACAAGCCCACTAGTGCCATGCCGCAACCCATTTTTGGGTACACGGGTGGCACAAGCCCCTTTTGAGGCAGGCATCCTGTGGTTGATGCTGGCTGCCATTGAGAATCACTCCCAGCACATCTTTTGGCTCAAGGGGCACTTTGTGCAATTCTTTGTGGTGCAAGCCCCTTGCGCCATGCCGGGAGCTTTGAGAATTGAGCCCTATGTGTTCTGATGGAGTGCTGAGAGGATGTTGATCCCTAAAGGTTGCCCAACTAGCTCACTAATGATGAAGACCCCACTCCATAGTTCAAAATGACCCATGTGATCCTGGACCCTTCCCTGGGGGCCCTAAAGAGAAGAGGAAATTTGAACAGAAGTTGCATTCCTTTTTAGCAGCTGAGAGAAAGACTGTTCAAGATGCGGGAGCATTCTTCAAGGAAAAAGAACCAGTGCAGCAATACCACCTGGTGGACTCCGGGTGGGGGTTCAGGACTGGACCCCCAATTTTGTCACACCCTACTAACTGTACAGGAGACTGTGTACTTTCTCTGGAGCCACCCCTACTCCTCCTGGGGAAGATGACTATGAAAGCTGGATGAGTCAGGCCACACAGATGGAAAAAGTGTGGAAGTGTTCATTTGACAAGAAATGCAAAAGAGCTGTGAAGAGCCTGAGAGATATGGCTTTGAACACCATCCATTCCCTAGATGCCAGCCAGCAAAACTGCACCACCAGTGACCACCTTGCCATGCTTAAGAGTGCATTTGGAGCAGTTGAGCAGAGGGATGACCTAATAGACTCACTGGGAGCCACCGTGCGTAAGAGGGAGAAATGTTGTCTCATTGCCTAACCCGAGTGGAGACTGTGATTCACAGAATTGTGGATACCAGAAGAGTTACTCCTTCACAGACTGCACAGTTGAGACTGGACCAGATTTTTGTGAGGAGCTGTGTGTTCCCACTGGACACTGATATCTTTCAGGTTGAAAGAACACAGAGCAGAGTCCCCAAACTTCTGACAGCTATGGATGAAGTAAGGGAAGAGGAAGCAGAAGAAGCCATTGCCAATTCACTACAGGCACCCTCAGGGAAAGCCATACCCATAAAGCTGCAAGCTGACAGCTGCTGAGATAAGAGTGATGGCCAAGACATGGCTACTCAGCTGAAGGAACTCACGGAATGTGTGAAGGCCTTACAGGTGGCACAGGCAGCTCATCCACATGCCAGTTCTCTGTCACCTTATCATGGATGCCCACTGAATCATTCATTTGCCCAAGAGGTCAGGCCTTGACCCTCAATGCAGCCCAGAGATGGACTGTTCTGCTTTTACTGTGGAGAGGATGGACATTTTGCACGGGATGTGGTAGGCCTGAGAACCAGCAGCTCATAGCCCAGAAATGGAAAAGATGGCAAAAGTTGCAGGGAAACAACAGTAGAACCCAGTAAGGGAGCAACCTGAGACTCAGAGATAGAACAGCTCCATAAGATGGAAAAATCCGAGTTTCTAGTGAGACTTGAGACTGAGATAGAGGGTGAGAGAAAACTGAGAACTTTATAGAGATCTGGTCAAGGATTTTTCCTGAAGTTCAAATTCCCACAACAATATATGAAGCAGGAGAAGACACATCCGATGCTGTAGCAACAGCAGCGGAGCAGGAGGGCCATGCTGGTCAGCAGGAGGAGGCAGCATCAGAGGTCAGCAGCAAGGGCAGCAGCAGCAGAGGTCAGCAGCAGCAGAGGTCAGCAGCAAGGGCAGCAGCAGCAGCACAAGACTGTGAAGAAGAAGGCCAGCAGCTCCTGCCACAAGCTTGCACCCCCCTCTTGCACAGCAAAGATGTCACCCTGCTGGTGAAGGAGGTGACAAAACATTCAAAAGGCACTCTGTGGTGCTGAGATACTCCCTTACCATCAAAGAGAGGAATTCTGGGGCCAGATCAAGTCCACTATCGATGGGGAGCAAGGAAGCATGTTATAAAAATGTTCTCTGAAATACTGCATGTAATGTTGTAATATGAGTTTTAGTAATTCCAATTAAATAAGTTAAACTAAACACAGGATAAACCAAATATTAAAACACAATACATAAATCTGTGTTTTGTTACACCACACATGCATGTGAGGGCATGCATGATGATATCTGATTACAAACCCACTGGTGAGGGTCACATTGTGTTAGAGGACTAGGACAAAGGTTTTGGATTTCAAAAATGCTGACTTCGCTGAAATGGGGAGGGGTATCAAAAGTGCCCTGGAGAGAACGGGGGCAGGAGGAGGAGTGGAAGAACAGTGGAAATGTCTAAAGGAAGCCTTATTGGAAGTAACAAACCAATGCATCAGATTGGTGTCCAAAGGCAAGAGAAGGAGAAAGCCACTGTGGTTCTTGAGAGAGCTGGCAGTAAAGGTCAGCGCAAAAAGGAAAGGGTTCAGGAAATATAAGGAGACCCAAAGGAAGGAGGACAGGGAGGAGTACCTAGAGTGTCTAAGGTAAGCGAGAAAGGCAGTAAGGAGAGCAAAGTCATGGACTGAGGAAGGTTTAGCACAGTCAGTTAAGAAAGGGGACAAGGGGGGCATGGCTTGAGCCGACTACAAGATGGCCGCTTAACTCAGGAGCGCTGCACATCGTGAGCTTACATTTGACCGAAATCTGCTATCATGGCTAAGATTTTGTTTTTAATTTGACAGCGCTGTCTCCTGGTACTGCAAGCTACCCAATGATCCCAAATTCGAGTTGCTTACTCACAGGATGGTGGCGAGGTTCGACCCTACGTTTCGTCCCCAATCCACCGACCGCATGGCTAGGCCTACAACTGGATCCATGGACATTCACTCAGTTAATAATATGCTGGCCACTGTCCTCAGCAGTCTGGGCAATGTCACAGCGGCCACCAATAATACCACCACAGCTCTGCAGCAACTCGATGCTAGATTTGCACAGATGGAGAGGTCCGTCACTGCCCATAACATGGCCATTCAAGAACTACAAGCCACCATGTGAGAACAGGCCTATTTGCTCCATATGTATACCCTTGAGGAAAGGAGGGAGAGGGGGGACATGATCGAAACTTTTAAATACCTCAAGGGAATCAACAAAGTCCAAGAGGGTAGCATCTTTCAGAAAAAGAGATGTGCAAGAACAAGGGGACACAATTTGAAGATAGAGGGGGAGACGGTTCAGGGGCAATGTGAGGAAATATTTTGTCACAGAAAGGGTGGTGGATGCATGGAATGGCCTTCCTGAGGAGGTATTGGGGTCAAAAACAGTGGGGAAATTCAAGAATACATGGGACAGACATAAGACAATTCTTGTGGGGTGTAGGAAGAAATAGGTTGTTGGTTAACTAGGATCTGCAGCTTATCTAGTAGGTTGGGAAATGGGCAGACTAGGTGGGCCAAGAGGTCCTTATCTGCCTTCAAAGTCTGTTTCTATGTTGGAACCCCTAGATGGATTGCTATCCCAGGGGCTACTACTGCCTGATTTGCCACCTAACAGGTTGAGGGGCCTGGATCCAATAAGCGGATGCCTCCACCCAGAGGTCAGGGTTTGCAATAGTTAAACTAACTTGGTCACAGCCCTCTGGGACACTGCAACCCCTTCTTCCCACTAGTGGCCCACACAATATATCAGAATTACCTTCACAGTATACACTTACCCCAGGTCTGGTTCCGGCACTGGGACCTCCTGTGAAATGAGATACAGTGCAACAATCACAGTACAGTACTTTAACATAGACAAATACCTCCAGGCAGTATAACTTTGCTGAAACAAGCAGCTCTGATTTATTTAGGGATATAACAAGGACAGGGAAATCAGGTTAATTAGCTTATCACTCTAATAATCTACCTATGGCTCTGTGCACAGGCCTATCCCTATCAGTTACTGTCCCTGGGTACCCAAGCCCTAGTGGCTAGTCCAAACCGTGGCAGCTGGTAGGGCCCTTTCACACAGAGAAAGGAGAATTAAACAGTCAGCAGTACAGTAATTCCATTTGGATTTAATGTGGCAATCAACAGGGAGCAACCCTGAATTAGTACTCACGACCTCCAAATAAGATAGGGTCCTTCAATGTCAGCAGGGCTCACTTGAGGTACACAAACCTCTTCACACATCCATATAAAAGAAAGCACTATACCAGGCAGGCTGCATCTGTATCCCGATCGTAATTACTGCACAATACCGGGAGAACACACAGCAGATTCAGTTCCTGACAGACCGAGTACAATTTCAGCAATTCCTCCAGTCTTCTACAGGGTGAGCCTGGTTTTACTCTTCAGAGAGCCTTTGATTCTTTTCACAGGACTGATTCAGTCCTAACAAGCTGTTACACAAGCTGCAGACCGGAACTCTGGGCCTTACACACGTTTTTTGGACTAAAACTGCACACTGAAAAGCACAGGGCTCCTTCCTTCTTCACTGCCAAAGCTCAACTGGAAACTCCAACCGACATAACCGGGCACTTCCTTTGAGTTCCTCCCAGTTCTGATGCATTGGTTGTCACTCACAATAGACTGCTGCTGTTGGTCCAAAAGGCACTGAAGTCTAAACTACATCTCCCAGAGTCACTGCCCATACAATCCTCTTGTGGCTGGCTCAGATTATGAGTCCAAGTTCTGATTCGTCCAAGCACCATTTTAGAGCTAGCTTACCCCACACTGATTGGTCCAGTTCAGCAGTTCAAAACTAGAATGGGGAACTAGCAGACACAGTTCTGACTGCAAAGAAAGCAGGTTAGACAAACTGTAATTTCATTAGTACTCTAAATAATTTCTGGCAAACAGTTACATCTTTCAGATAGGTTCCCTTTGCACTCTAGTGACTGCAAAATGAAGTGAATTGGCAGCAGCTTGGTGGTACTCAATCAAAGAAACACACAGTCCCCCATACAAACTAATTATGTCTGCAAGCAGACAGCTCTTAAAGAGACAGTACCAGAGGTTCTAAAACACTCACTGATAAATGGCTTAAATGCCAAACACCATTCAGAGCTTGGAGCATTCAAGCAAGCTCCTGAAGTCTTTTAGGAACCCCATTTGCAGAGGTTACACCCTTCCTGGCCTGGGAAAGCTTGATGTCCGTCAGCAACTACCCCATAAGTTTCAACTGCAACCATATACATTTGCATTAGGCTCGCACATGTAATCATCAGTCAATATATCATTTTCCAAGAACACATTTCTGAAACATTGCAGTCGTCACTCTTTACACAGTATTACATACACATTGTACCATAACTCTCAAGTTATTACCTCTTGTACATGAAACCTGAAGAGAGGGCCCTTCCTATCAGTTACCTTGGGGCTGGATGAGGCAAGGCACCATACTGAGGGCAACACAAGTAACTTGAGTTAGCACTGATGCTCAGTTTGGGCAATGAGCTCGGGGACACATACACTCTTTATGGACAACATTGAGAGGCAAGTCCACAGGCCTCCCAAGTGAATCATAACTGAGGTGCACCACAGGCTTTACAGCTCGACCAGTCTTTCTAGGGGGAACTGTTATAGTCTCTGCACTCTGAGCCTCATTTTCAGCATTGTCCTCACTTGTCAGGAGTCTCCATGGGGTAGAGAGGCTAGAACTTGGGGCACTTTCAGCTCCAGGAGTTACAGTTTCTGAGTCCACAACATTTGGCTCGCATGGAGAGCTTTCGGACACTGGCAGTGGACTGTCAGGGCACTCAAAATACTCTTCTTGTTCGGGTGTATCACCAGTCTGCCCCAATCTATCATTTTCCTCCCTGAAAGCTCAAACAGTTCAACCATGCACAATGATTCCATTTCATCTGATCTGATGCTTGTACTTCACTTTCTGGGAGCATTGCTCCAGGGATGAAGCTGGGGCTTAGACAGTCCAGAAGGCCCAGCTTCATCTCCAGTATTGACTAGGGTTGCCCGAAACAATTGACTCAGTTCGTAAGAAAGGATAGTATTCAAAGTCACTCTCACTTTCTTCCGATATGGACTGACAGTCATGCTCAACTGGGACTTGTGGAGGGAACACTTTAACTTTGCTTCTGTAGGTGCAGACTTTCTTGATCTTTTTTTGAGCAGCTCTAGTCACTGGTCCAGAGGGATCTTCTAGGGGCTCAGACTCAATTAAGATTTGTCCAATGGCAGTAAATGATTTCTATGCATTGTTTTTACATCTTTGAATTACTCAGGCCTTACTTTGTACACTGGCAGATCATCTAGTTTGCCCACTACAATGTGAGGGAGATGGTGCCATCTGTCAGCAATCTTGTGCTTGCCATGCAGTCCCAGATTTCTTAGCAATACCCGATCCCTCCTGGAGTTCCTGTGCTTTCACCTTTTATCATACCTTTCTTTGTTGGCCAGATTTCTTTTGGCAGCCATGGTTTGAGCCAGTTGGTACGCAGAGTTAGCTGGGCCTTTAACTTTGCACATACTGTAAATAGTTGTCAGCTTGAACCCCATCAGAGAGACCCCAAAACACACATCTACTGGTAGTCGAGCTTCTCTTCCAAACATCAGGCGGTAGGGGGAGAATCCAGTGGCATCACTTTTGGTGCAGTTATAAGCATGTACCAGGGTGCTAATTTGTTGGCTCCATCTAGGCTTGTCCTTTTGGGTGCAGGGTGCCTAGCATATCTAGCAAAGTCACGGTTGAAGCGTTCAGGCTGTGGGTCCCCTGGGGGTGGTAAGGAGTGGTTCTGGACTTTCCAGACTCCCCACAGAGAAAGCATCTCTTTGATCAGACGACTCTCAAAGTCTCTCCTTGATCAGAATGGATTCTTTGTGGAGCCCATAGTGAACAAAAAGTTTTCACAAGTACTTTGGCCACAGTGGATGCTTTCTGGTCTTTGGTGGGGAAAGCTTGGCATATCTCGTGAAATGGTCAGTGACCACCAGCACATTACTGATATTTCTTTGATCTGACTCCAAACTCAGAAAATCAATACAGACCAGCTCCATGGGTGCACTGGTGGTGATGTTAACAAGGGGCAGCCCTCGGGGCAAAGCTTTCCTCTGTAAGCGACTACAAGTTCGGAATGTGTTGCTCCACATCAGCCCCATCTTAGGCCAATAGAATCTGATCTCACCAAGTCAAGTGTTCTGTCTATACCAAGGTGCCCCATGTGGTTGTGCAAGGACCTCAGTACTGAGTCTCAAAAGGCAGTGGGCAGCACTAGTTGTTGTTTGTCTACTTGTCCCCTCTGTCTACTGTTTCTCTGTATAACAGTTTATTGATCAGTTTCAACTTAGGACCTTCTTGTATAACAGTGCAGTTCTCAAATCAGTGGAGCGTAATTTGGACACATCTTTCCTGCATAGAGGGCTTCTAAAGCTGCTTTGATCATGGGATCGGATTGAGCCCGCGAATACTGTCATTGTCCAGCTGAGGCAGTGCACCAATGTCTCATTGCAGAAAAGTGGCAATAAGCAGCAGGTATGCAATTTCAGAGGCTCCCAAGCAATCCACTATGCAGTCCACTGCGTCCGTGGACATTTGTTCCTCCCTGTCAAACTTCCGGCAGAGTGCCCGAATGTCAGGTTCTGCCAATCGGACCCAATCATTCTGGGGAACAGGCCTCGGGAGAGCATCAGCATCTATGTGGTTCAGACCTGCTCGGTATTCGAGAGCATAGTCATATGTAGATAATGCAGAAAGCCACCTATGGCCAGTGGCATCCAACTTAGCTGGAGGTCTGCACATAGGTCAAAGGATTATTGTCAGTTTTTACTAGTATTTTAGCCCCATAAAGTACTATGGAATTGGTCAACATAGCCCACTTCAAAGCTAGAACTCTAACTTATGTACAGGAAGGTTCTTTTCGGATGGGGTCAGGCTTCTACTGGCAAAGGCCACTGGTCTCAGGCCATTCGTGCTCTTGGTACAACACAGCCCCCAACCCTTGCAAGTGAGCATCAGTGTGCAGGATGTAAGGTTTTCTGGATCGGCATAGGCCAGCACTGGAGCATGGGTAAGTTGATATATGATCTCATGAAAAGCAGTCTCACAATCAGAGTCCAGCGGCCCCAAATACTTCACCTGGATGAAAATACACTCTTTCAGTCTTGAGGGACGCTGACTTTTGGTATTTTTGTGGGTTGGGGATACCCTTGAGGTTAAAGAAAGGGAGGATCACTCTTGAATAGTCCTTGATGAAGCGCTGATAATAACCACAGAATCCCAGGAATCTTTGCAGTTCTTTAGATTTTGGGCTGTGGCCAGGTGGTCAAGGCCTCAACTTTACTTGGGTCGGTCTTATTCCTCGTGGATACTATGTGTCCCACATACTTTACTGATGTTTGAAAGAATTGACACTTATCAATGGACAGTTTAAGGCCAAAGTCCTCCAGTCGGTCCAATACCTAAATAATCTGCTCTCATGTTCCTCCAGTGAGCTGCCAAACACAATAACATCATCTAGGTATACCAGGCACTCTAGTAAGTTCATGTCCCCACTGCACGCTCCATCAATCGTTGAAAAGTGGCTGGGGCACCTGAAATCCCTTGAGGCATCCTCATGAATTCATAGAAGCCAAGCGGACAGATAAAGGCCGTCTTCTCACGGTCCTCTGGGCCATCGGGATCTGGTAGTACCCACCGCGGAGATCCAGCACAGAGAACCACTTGCTCCCGCTTAGGCAGTCCAAAGCATCCTGAATGCGGGCATTGTGTACTGATCAGGGATAGTCCGCCGTTTAAGGTGCGATAATCCACAATACATCCTACTGTTCCATTCTTTTCCTCACTACCACAATGGGGAAGCATAAGGGCTTCTGGATTCTTGTATTACACCAGCAGCTAACATCTCTTGCAGATGCCGTCCCACATCATCTATGTCAGCAGGTGCCAGGCGCCGAGACCTCTCACGAAATGGTCTTCGTCATGCAGCCGGCATTGCCTCAGCTCCTGCACGCATCCCATCCCATTCCTTTAAAGAAAACACCTGGTCTCTCTGGGCAAGCTTCTCACTGATCCTCACTTTCCATTCAGCTGGCAGCGGGAGTCGCGAAATCAAACAAGTCAGGCGTTACTCTGTCATTCTTCCTTGAACTCTTGCTGCTGGTAGCACTGCAGTGTCTGCACAATGCACATTAGCCAGGATGCAACCTCTGTTTACTCGAATGTCTCTTTCAGACACATTATGAACTTGGACCATTACCCTTCTGGCATAAGCATGGGCTCTAGCGGCAAAATACTAGGCTTGACCAGCAGTCCCTCTGGCAATTTTCCATCACCTGGTGCATCCAACATTAATATTTTATTCTTAACATCCTTTCTGATACGGACCTCTCCCTGTAAGGTACACTGGGCATTTGGCGCAGGATCAGAGACTCAGGATCCTTCTTCCATACAATTCCGACCCGGTTCCTCTGGTTCTGTTTTTTCAGCATCTCTCTGTGCCTCATAGGCCTTCTTAATTAAAGCCGGAACTCTTAAAGCTCTACTAGTCTTTGACCCTGTTTTTCATATAACACAACTGTGCCAGCCTTCCAATATGAGCATTTGTTCCAATCAACAAAGGGACACCATCATACAGTCCAGTGGGGGGACACACTAAGGCTAGGTCTCTACTTGTTCAGCCACTCCAGCCATGGAGGTGGGGAAAGACAGCCAAATTCGGATATACCCGGAATAGGGTAGGCCTTCTCTCACTTAACCCCCATACATGCAGTCCTTCTAATGGTTGTAAGTGGTACGCCTGACAAATGCTCTGATACCAATCCTGGAACATAATTGTCACTTGGGAGCCACTGTCCAATACAGCTCTTGTAGACACCATGCACCTTTACAGTGGTCTCCATGGAGGACCCACTATTCTGGACCAGTCTGGAGAGGCGGTAGTGGGGGCCTGGGCAACTGACCTTGCCACAAAAGGACGTGAATTAGCATTTTGGTGCCCTCACTGGGATCATGTCGCACCTCTAACCACTGATTTCTTCTCCGAAGCTCTCCTTGTAGCCTATATGCAACTTTGTCAGTGTCTTTTGGGACTGGCATTCCCTTTTATGTGCCCATCTTTCCCACAATTATAGCAAAACATACTTTCTGGAGTTTGAGCTGGCCGAGGCGCCACGCTGGGAGCCAGGGCGGGTATTACTAACTGGAAACCTGGTGCCATCTCTGTCTGCGGCGTGATAAGCATTTGGAGACATCTCGTCAGTTTCTCCACTTCCATGGTCAAGGAATTGAGTTTGGAGCTGTTATCAGCAGGAGATACATGGGTGGGTACCCCCACCCCCATAGCAGATGCAGTCGGATATAGGTCAGGCTCGTACTTGCAGGCGTGGCCTTCATAAAGGAACTGTTTTTGAATTCCCGGATCTCTCAACAGTTCCCATTGTGGCATATCTTTTTCCTTGTCAGAGCACTCATTGACTGTCAACCTCTGCCCTGAACTTCACTTGATGGGTCACCCTCAGTCACTCGGGTCGTAGCCACAGCTGTTGGTGGGTACCTCCCGAGTCGCCTTTCTCAACTCCTCGAATTTCTCTCATTAACTCATCATTGGGAGGTGGGGATTCCAGTCGGTATTTGCCAGCGAACTGAAGCAACAGCAGTTCTGAGAAGGGGCAGACTTAAGGATTCTGTCCAGTCTGGTTCGGTCCAGTTCAATCGCTGGTAAACTACCCTTTCTGAGGCATTCTTGCAACAATTTTTCCAGCCGAGAGACATACACAGACAACAACTCCCTTGGTACTGTTGTGTTTCTTACTCTCCACCATAGGTCCTCATCAGAATCTGGGCCCTACACATTCTCCAAGGCCTCAAGATAGGCCTGTGCAGTCGCCTCAGGGTTACTGGCCCTGCTTAGCACGGATGGTAGCCAGGGCAGGACCTCGGAGGCTCTCACTAACCCTCTTTCTTGGCTCTTCTGAGCATGTGCCATTCTAGCACTTGGGGCAACATAGTCTCATCCAGGTCTCCCAGTCATCCTCCCTTGGGGTGGGAGGGTGCCAGAGAAGATCCTCAACCTTCGTAAGAGTCGTGACTAATGGCAGGTGCAGAAATAGGAGTCTGCATTGGTTCAGCCACCATTACGGGCACTGGAGCAGAAGAGGGTGTTGGGGGAGGAACACCCCCAGGTGGCAAGAATAGTTTCTTCAAGTCCTCCACAGTTTTCCCCTCTCCCAGCAACCATTCAGCAAATTTCTCCTCAAAAGTTTCAGATAGTGGTGGGGGCTGATTCCCCCCCGGGTCTTTACTGTCCTTAGTTATCACTCTCCAAGCAGTGAGGGCTCCCTCTGGGGTAATGATCTGTGGCACTTTGGAGCTATCTATGGGATCCTTAAACTCTACTAGGGCCAGGAAAGTGTGGTGAGCAGATTAGCATGCCGACCCACCACCACAGGGTTTTGTAAACCTTCCACCTTGAAAGTACTCCTGCACAGTGTCCGTGATGATACCCAGGGGATGTCCAGGATAAGCATAGCATTTGGGGCCGATCTCCTTCCCAGTACACCACTCCACCAGCCGGTGCACAGCCACTTCTGTCGGGTACCATTTTTCTTAACAGTGGTTCGTAAATATGGCCACTAGAGGACACACAATCCCAGCGGTGAGCCTCAAGATGTAACCCCTAGATGGTGCTATCCCAGGGGCTACTACCCTGCCTGATTTGCCACTAACAGGTTGAGGGGCCTGGATCCAATGGCGGATGCCTCCACCCAGAGGTCAGGGTTTGCAATAGTTAAACTAACTTGGTCACAGCCCTCTGGGACACTGCAACCCCTTCTTCCCACTAGTGGCCCACACAATATATCAGAATTACCTTCACAGTACACTACTTCCCCAGGTCTGGTTCCGCACTGGGACCTCCTGTGAAATGAGATACAGTGCAACAATCACAGTACAGTACTTTAACATAGACAAATACCTCAGGCAGTATAACTTGCTGAAACAAGCAGCTCTGATTTATTTAGGGGATATAACAAGGACAGGGGAAATCAGGTTAATTAGCTTATCACTCTAATAATTCACTTTATGGCTCTGTGCACAGGCCTATCCCTATCAGTTACTGTCCCTGGGTACCCAAGCCCTAGTGGCTAGTCCAAACCGTGGCAGCTGGTAGGGGCCTTTTCAACACAGAGAAAGGGAGAATTAAACAGTCAGCAGTACAGTAATTCCATTTGGATTTAATGTGGCAATTCAACAGGGAGCAACCCTGAATTAGTACTCACGACCTCCAAATAAGATAGGGTCCTTCAATGTCAGCAGGGCTCACTTGAGGTACACAAACCTCTTCACATCCATATAAAAGAAAGCACTATACCAGGCAGGCTGCATCTGTATCCCAAACGCAATTACTGCACAATACCCGGAGAACACACAGCAGATTCAGTTCCTGACAGACCGAGTGCAATTTTCAGCAATTCCTCCAGTCTCTACAGGTGAGCCTGGTTTCTACTCTTCAGAGAGCCTTTGATTCTTTTCACAGGACGGATTCAGTCCTAACAAGCTGTTACACAAGCTGCAGACCGAACTCTGGGCCTTACACACGTTTTTGACTAAAACTGCACACTGAAAAGCACAGGGCTCCTTCTTCACTGCCAAAGCTCAACTGAAACTCCAACCGACAAAACCGGCACTTCCTTTGAGTTCCTCCCAGTTCTTGACTGGATTGGCTGTCACTCACAATAGACTGCTGCTGTTGGTCCAAAAGGCACTGAAGTCTAAACTACATCTCCCAGAGTCACTGCCCATACAATCCTCTTGTGGCTGGCTCAGATTATGAGTCCAAGTTCTGATTCGTCCAAGACACCATTTTAGAGCTAGCTTACACCCCACACTGATTGGTCCAGTTCAGCAGTTCAAAACTAGAATGGGAACTAGCAGACACAGTTCTGACTGCAAAGAAAGCAGGTTAGACAAACTGTAATTTCATTATTACTCTAAATAATTTCTGGCAAACAGTTACATCTTTCAGATGGGTTCCCTTTGCACTCCTAGTGACTGCAAAATGAAGTGAATTGGCAGCAGCTTGAGTGGTACTCAATCAAAGAAACACACAGTCCCCATACAAACTAATTATGTCTGCAAGCAGACAGCTCTTAAAGAGACAGTACCAGAGGTTCTAAAACACTCACTGATAAATGGCTTAAATGCCAAACACCATTCAGGCTTGGAGCATTCAAGCAAGCTCCTGGAAGTCTTTTGGGAACCCCCATTTGCAGGGGGGTTACATATGTACCATGTACAATCATGTGGAGGACCTGGAAATTATGCGCTGCTGCAACAACTTGCGGCTCCTAGGTTTCCCTGAGGGTGCAGAGCGAGGCAATGGGGTGGACTTCCTACATACTGAACTGTCTAAAATCCTGCAGTTGCCTGAAGAAGCCCAACTGATGATTTAAAGGGCTCATCACACACTCCAACCACGGCTGCATCCCAGTGGAAAGGCCAATCCTTGCAAGGTTCCTGAACTTCACAGAGAAGGAGCACCTTCAGAACAGGGCAAGGGAATGCAACAATCTGTCCTGGAATAGCCACAAAATTCTGATGTTCTAGGACTACTCAAGGGAATTGGCTGCAAAGCGAAGGAGTACGTGGAGGCTAGGAAACTGATTCACCTTGTGAATGTTCCCTTCTTCTTCCAGTACCCGTCCGCCATGTGGTTGATGCACCAAGGCTCCCCCCCTACTGTTTGTTACACCGGAGGCCATTATGGACTTTATCCACAGGACCTAGCCTTAGGAGTTGAAGGAAAAGCAATGTGTTCTTGGCTCCAACAACCGGAGTGCTGCCAGCCATCATGGCACCAAAATGGGTGAGCTCTCAACAGCCTGTGAATCTAGGGAAGCTCCCTTGCATGCCACCAATAGCCCACCTCCACGTGACAACAACTGGACACAGGGCAGCCCTGGGTTTGGGCCATCCAAGGCCAGGAAATGACCACAGTCGCAGAGACATTCACACAGGGAGCACCTGATGGAGAGGGGAGGTCATGCAACCAAGGACAAGAGAGAGGCAGTTGCGGAAAAGTTCATGGAGCCTGACATCTGGAGCATCTACTTCTCGGACAATTGTTATGTGGCACTGGCAGACATAGAGGAAGAGGGTGAGGACTGTATGGAACTTGCCGCTGAGACTTTGTGCCCGGACACCCTGGTTTTCTCATGGGCTGCCAAAGACCCTGCTGGCCCGGCTGAGGAGATGCCTGACCCGCTAGTTCACGAGGATCGTTGTGACTCGTCTCAGATACAGGAGAAGAATGTAGGCCAGGCTGATGTGGAACACCTCATTCACCTGCCTGCTGTGAGAATATAACTGCCACTGTTGGACTCATTATGTCAGATAAGTGCAGTTTTCTTTCTTTTATTTCTAGCTTCGCTGCTTTCGGGTAGTGGTGGGTGGGAGGGGTTGGGGCTGGAAAGGTTGCCATGAAGTACATGTGGAAGGCCCATATCCTTGGGCTTCCCTAGCCACCCACTCCTGCCACCACTCAGATGTTGCTCTGTGTGCCTGTTCCTCTGAGCCGGGGGCTGGGGATGGAGAGTTGACACACCAGACCTCCGGGTCTCACAAGTTACTGGCTGCTGAACTTTTGTCTTTGTCTAAGGTTACAGCCTTAATGTGTTAGTTGGCCACTTTTTCAGTTGTTGGCTGTGTTTTGCTATGTGATGTATTGGGACTGGTGGGGGTGTCCTCAGGGGATCATTACTGGGGCATGGGGTCTGATGAAACTCTGTGCTTATGGAGGGAGATGCGAGTGGGAGTTTATAGCTTTGTCTGACATGTGGTGTGGGGGGTGGGTAGTTGACACCGGTGTGAGGGCTGCAAGTGTTCAAATATCTGCAGGCTGGTGTCTAAGAAAGCACCCTCAAGTGGTGGCCTCCCCCCCACTTCCTTGAACCCACTCTTCCCCACATTAGAGATGCCATCGGAATTGACGCAGTACCCTGACATGTGGCCCCGAGAAGAGAGGGCCATGGCCGTGGAGGGGTGGAGGGATGAATCTGTTTCCCGCCTGAGTACAGGTCCCTCAGCGTGGTTCCAACTCATGATTGGTGGGGATGGGGGTCCAGCCGTCCAGATATTTGGGCTCACCTACCTGAGGCCACAAGGTGTAACGACAATTGGTTGTCGGGTAGGGTTACCAGATGTCCTCTTTTCCGAGGACATGTCCTCTTTTCCAGCTGCCATATATTCTTCATGTACCTTCTCTATCCTGTTGTATTATTATTATTTTTATAATTTTTTTACTCTCTCTTACCCAGGACCTCCTTGTAAATGAGCTGTGAAGGTGGTGGAGACTTTAAACCTATTTACTCGGGGTCTGGCACAAGGGCTCATCGGGGGAGGGAATAAGTATCCTCTTTTTGGCATCCCAAAATCTGGTACCCCTATGTTGGGGGGGGGTTGGTGACTGGGGGACTTAGATGTTCTTACTTAGTGACTTCTCACCCCACCCCGTTCAGTATAGGCCCTGGCTCTGGTTTGTGTGGTTACACCCCCCCCCGGTTTAAGGCTCTGGCCGCTGGCCTTGGGGGACCTGATCAGGGGGGAAGCCGTAGTGCTGCCAATATGGTAATGCCCACCTGACAAAGACCCCATGGTATGTCAGATGTCTAGGAGCCCCTCTCTCCTTAATTTCCTCCTACCTCTACCTGCCACTTATCCCCACTTTGCCCTGTCTGTTGGTAGGGACACTGCTGCAGCACTTTGGCAGGAATGCCTCATATCCAAGGTGCAAAACACACAGACAGGTATGCCAGTGCTGTCCCCTCAGATGAGAGCTAGTTCCCCTTCCTTCCACGCTCCCACCAGGACTCCACTGCCCCACTTTTTTCTCTGTCACACTAGCTGAATAGCCCCCAAGGTACTAAGCTGTGATGGCTCACAGAGCAGTTACCAAAGTAAAGTGGGCAACCCCATCTAGTTTGATGTTCACTCTAGGTCTAAGTGGTCATCCTTGGCTGTCAGATCCCCAGGGGGAGCTTGGCTGGCCGTGTGGCTTGTACTGGTGCCGGCTAAGGTCACAGCTCACTCCCCAAAATGCTGTTTCGTTATGATCAATGTTGATACTGTTTTCTTTCTGGTATTTCTTCTGTATGTTTTCATGTTGCTGTGTTTCAAATGTGCTGCGAGTTGCTGTGGCAGAAGAGCAATGTACTGACCCTTGGGATCCTATGGTGTGGGTACACTGGCGGGGGTGGGTGTGCCCCCCTCCAGACAGGTCAGACAGTATGTTTTGGGTTTAGCATGCTCTCCGGGTGGCCAACAGTTCATTCCTCACCCCTCTCACATTGGTACACACTAGCTGAATACATGATACCTCTGCCACGGGACTATGGCTATGCATTTCAGTCCAGGGTGCATGGCTCCCTAAGTTGGCTCGACTACTGGCTCACATCCCTGGAACTGACACAGGCTGCCTTATCTACCACCATCTTGCCCATCATAATTTCTGACAATGCACCAGTACAGTTTTATTTTACGTGTGGCCTTGCTCTGCAGACAGTGTCCAGTTGGAAGCTGGAACACCTCTTGCTCAGGGACCCTAATTTCATTGTGTGGGCAAGGGAAGAAACTGCCTGTTTTCTCCGGGAAAACCCCATCGAGGACACCAGTGCAGGAGTAACTTGGGAGGCCTTTAAGGCCTACATATGTGGCAAAATTATGGGCTATGCTTCTAGGCGCCATGGGGAAAGGGAACAGCACCTATTGGGAGCTAGAAGCTGACCTGAAGATTGCAGAGGACCTTTATAAAGCACAAAAATGGCCATCTCTGAAATACCCAATAGGACGAAGGGTCCTAGGACTCTGCCTAGAAATTAATCAACTGGTCAGTAGGAAAGCTGAAGTTGTTATCCTGCAGCTGAGGCAGCGATACCGGAAGGGAGGGGACAAAGGGGGCAAGGTTTTGGCGTACCAGTTGAGGAAACAAATGGTAGATAGGCACATTGCTGGCCTTGTGGGGCCCCATGGAGAGGTGCAGTCTGGTCCGCAGGAAATGAATGACATAATGGCTGACTTCTATGCCACCTTGTACAAGACCACTCACTCATCCCCCCCCCGGAGTCCATCAAGCCCTTTCTGGAAGACCTCAATCTGCCTAAACTTACTCCCATGCAGACCGATCACTTGGATGCACCCTTGTCTTTGGGAGAGGTTTTGGCTGCTGTGTTTTCCATAAAGGGGGTAAAGCTCTGGGAGGGGATGGTTTCCCGGTGCAGTTTCTGCAGGCCCTCAGTCCCCAGATCAGTCCACTACTCATGCAGGTATACAGGGAGGCAGAGGGGCAGGGAGCCCTCCCCCCTACGTTGCATGAGGTGGTGATCATGATCCTTCCTAAGAAGGACAAACACCCCACCAAGCCGGTGAGTTACAGGCCGATTTCCCTGATCAACGTGAATAGTAAGATATACACCAAGTTATTGGCTAACTGCTTGAGCCCTCTACTGTCTGCCTTGATTGATCTGGCCCAGGTAGGATTCATCCCAGGGAGGAATTTCTTGGACCACGTTAGGTCGCTGCTTCTCATATATACTGCCAAGGGCCTATGCACTCCAGCAGCAGCCATGGCAGTTGATTTTGAGAAAACGTTTGACTCCCTGGAGTGGGACTACCTGCATGCGGTCCTCACTCACTTGGGGCTCGGAAGCAGGTTCAGGGCATACGTCAAGGCCATTTATCATACCCCCTTAGCTCGTGTAACCACTAACCGCACTACTTCTGTGGCTTTCCTACTAGAGAGGGGCACCCAGCAGGGCTATCCCCTCTCCCCCCAGCTTTTCATTCTTGTGGTTGAACCTCTGGCCTTGAACATTTGACTCCACCCTCAAATCAAGGGCATTGAGATAGGATCCCATAGTTTTAAAACCCTTATGTATGCAGATGATGTGCTTATTCCTATGACTGATGTTCCATGGTTCTTCCCACCCCTGCTATTCCTCCTTAAAGACTTTGCAGCTCTTTCTGAACTAAAGCTGAACCAGTCCAAAACTGAGCTAATGCCCTTGAACCCCCACTGTTCCCTTGAGTTGGCTACTGACCACGGTCTGCTGTAGGCCAGTGATGGCCTTACTTACCTGGGGATCAGACTATCCAACCAGATAGATCAAACATTGAAGCCGAACCTTCAACCCCTTCCACTTGCCTGCAAAACCAAGTTCAACAGATGGCATTAGCCATCCCTTACCCTGGCTGGGAAGATTGTGGCTGTCAAGATGGTGACCGCTCCCAAAATCTCTTACCTGCTTGCTCATATCCCACTTCACCTTCCCCCTAAATGACCATAAAAAATTGATAGTTTGGTGGGGGATCTTCTCTGGGAGGGGAAAAATAACCTAGGTTCAGCCACAATAAGCTCCATGCACACTGGAAGAAGGGGGTGGAACCTTCCTTTGTTTGAGGGCTATAAGTTAGCCTTCCATGCTGCCCAAACCAGGCAGTGGTTCAATCCCTACTCTGAGAGATCTCCGCAGTGGGTCCACATGGAACAACACACAGGGGGAGTGGGGATAGCAGCAGCCCTTCTCTATCTTTCCAATAGTAGACCCCTAAATCAACACCGACCACTGACGCTGTGGGAAGTGGCTGGTACAAAGTACACCGTAGGTTATGGACTAGTCCGATTCCATTGGGCCATACCCCAGTCTGGCATAATCCATGGGTGCTGATAGCCAGTCGTTCATTTTGCTGGGCACAATGGGTTTCCTCGGAGATCCACTTTATGGGAGACATACTGGACAGGGACACAGGCTTGGTTGCCACTTTTCAATCCCTGCAGTGCAAGTGGAACCTTCCTAACAAGGACCTCTGGTGGGATTTACAGCTCAGAGAAGCCGTTAAACCCTACTGTCACCTGGAGACCATGCTAAGCACCCCAATGTGCTCATCTCCTGGTTGAAGGCCCCTAGGGGACTGGCGAGCAACGTCTATGGCCAACTAAGGGATGCCCTGCAGTCTCAGTCAGGGGAGTCCAAACACAGGTGGGAAAGATTTTTGGGGTGCTGTATCACCAATGACCAGTGGACCCAGGCTTGGCACACAGCACATAACCTCCTGAGGGATGCTTGCAGCCACCTTATCCAGAACAAGATTCTGCATTTGTGGTACAGGATGCCTGTGGTACTTCAGGTGGTGGGAGTCCTGGATCACAATAGGTGCTGGCGCGTTCAAGCCACGGGTGGAGATTTATACCATATCTTGTGGTCCTGCCCCAAGTTGGTGTCCTTCTGGAGGTGTCCTTCTGGAGGCAGATTAGCAAACTGGGAGAATATATGCCGAGGATGAAAATACCCCTATCACCCTTACTACTACTACTAGGTGTTCGGCCACAGGAGATGACGCTCTCGCTCCCAGTGTTTAGGTGGCTGACCATACTTGCCCTACAGGCCAAAAAAGCTATTGCTGTGCAACTGGTGTAGTACCATTATCCCTTGTCTGGGGAGGAGGATCCTTACCTCTCTCACTGGTGTTGCTCACCTGGACAGACTTTCCTACTTTAAGGCCAACCAAATGGAGTGTTTCACCTCCTGCTGGGCACCTTACATGGCCTATGTGAATCCCAAGACAGGGATAGGGTAGCTGCTCACTCACATGAGTCCACTGGGCTGGCTGATAGTGGGTGGTCTCATATTCCCTGTACTCATTCATCCCTCCACCCCCTCTCCTTCCTGTTGACTGTATCTGTTTACCCTAACCCACATAGGTCGTGTACCCTGTCCCCTACCATTATAGGATATACAGACTGTCAGGATGTATAGGACTATGTTTTTGCACTGTGTTCTCTGTGTCTCCTTTGATGTCTTTCAGAGCCCAGTACTGCCTCCAATTGCTGTGTTTGTGGATCAAGTCATTTTGACTTCTGACTGATACCGTGATGTGAGTGTCCTGGCTGGATAATGTCCAGAGTTTCCCTCCTGTCACATATGGTACTCGTAAGTAGCAGTAGCACATGAGTCACTAGGTACACAGGTCAGAGTTCATTGCTCTAGTGAAGGTATAGTTAGTTTCCCCTTTTCTCTACTATATTAGATATTAGCCCCGGTTCTGGTATGCTAGGTGGATTAGATGTGGGGGATGGTGCCATAGTTGCCTCCTCTTTGCAAATCTGATGCTTTGGAAGTTAAAGAATAGTTCTGTCTTACTGTAGTAACTCATGTGTTCCCCTTGTACTTGCCTGTTGTGTGAGTAATACCTGACTAATTTTTTCTTTTGTCTTTATGTTTTTTCTGCATACTCATATCTGATGCCTACAAGATATGTGTGATGTGTTCTGGATGTATGGACTTTTTCGGTACATATTTAGTTTGCACTATGTACTGTAACTTTTGATAACAATAAAAATCATTAACAACAAAAGAAAGGGGACAAGACATTCTTCAGGTACATCAGCAAAAGGAGGAAAAACAAGGGAAGGATTGCAAGGCTCAAGGGAGAGGAAAGGGAATGCAAGGAGGGTGACACGGAAAATGCAAAAATACTGAATAAATATTTCTGATTAGTATTCACAGAAGAGGGATAGGGGCAGGGGCCACAGCAGTACAGCAGTTGCCAAGGGGGTGAAGAGGTGGACAATAGTCCATTCACAGGGAAAGAAGTCCTGCAGCAGCTGACTAAATTGAAGGTGGACGAAGAGATGGGACCAGATGGCATATACCCAAGAATATTAAGAGAACTGTGAAGAAAGATAGCAGAACCTCTGCCAGCCATGTTCACTGAGTCATTCGACACAGGGGTAGTACCAGAGGATTGGAGGAGGGCACTGGTAGTCCTGCTACACAAATCCGGCTGCCGAGAGGAAGCGGGGAAATATAGGCCGGTCAGCCTCTCCTCGGTAGTGGAGAAGATCATGGAGACATTTCTTAAAAAAAGGATAGTGTAGCATCTGGAAGCCATTGGAGCCCAGGACCATAGGCAACATGGATTCACAGTGGGGAGGTCATGTCAGTCAAATCTGGTTGATTTATTTGACTGAGTGACAAAGGAAGTAAATGGCACAGGGTCATAATGTTGCAAGACATTATGCCGCATGGAAAAATCACACTGCCAATACAGTGCAATTTTTTCCATGCGGCACAAGTCTTTTTTTTCCAGAGGGCTCTGCCTCCCTGCGCCTCTGTTATGAGGGAGCTGTATTCTCAACCCCCCAATAAGAATTCTCAACTCTGGGGGGTCAACATGAAACTGCACAAAAGTAGGGAAAAAAAGTTTCTGGGACTGGGAATCAAACCTTTCCCAGAAGCAGCGCCTGGGTTCCTTGCTGCAGTGACTCAGTCCACTGAGCCATGGCAGCTGCAGCAGCTGCTTGGTGGAACCCCATCCCAGCAGAGGTCTTATCCTCTGCCTGGGATAGTGCGAGTGGTGCAATACCGTGTACAGCGGTATTAGCGATGTTGCACCATTCGCTTTCTACTATGGTGCTGTTCTGGGTTAGCTCTAATGTCATATGCTATTAAGCGTATGATATTATGACCCAGTAGGGAAGTAAATTAGGGTGGGGCAGTGGATGACACTTACCTTGATTTCAGCAAAGCCTTTGACATCATCCCACATAGGAGGCTAATAAACAAGCTGGGTAGGCTGGGCATGGTGGACAGGGTGGTAAACAGGGTTAGAAACTGGCTAACAGACAGGAGGAAGAGGGTGGTGGTAAATGAGGTGCAGTCTGGGGAGAGGGGGGTGACCAGTGGGGTACCTCAGGAATCAGTCATGAGGCCAGTCCTGTTCAATGTCTTCATTAGCGACATTGCAGAAGGGCTGGAGGGAAAGGTCTGCCTGTTTGCAGAAGACACCAAGATCTGTAACAGAGTGGATGCCACAGAGGGGGTGGAGAAAATAAGGGGGACCTGGGGAAGCTGGAAAAATGGTCTGAGGACTGGCAACTGAAGTTTAATTCAAAAAAACACAAAATTATGCACCTGGGACACAGAAACAGGATGGGGGGAGTTGCTGACAGTCACAAAGGAGGAAAGGGACCTGGGGGTTATTATTTCAGATGACCTGAAAATGTCAAAGCAGAGTGCTAAGGCACCTGGGAGGGCCAATGTCATGCTGGGGTGCAAAGGCGGGGGTATCTCCAGCAGAAGGAGAGAGGTAGTGATACCATTAAATAAAACCATGGTTAGGCCTCACTGGGAGTACTGTGTGCAGGACTGGAGGCCACACCTTTGTAAGGATATTAACAGGCTAGAGACGGTCCAGAGAAGGGCTACTAAGATGGTACAGGGCTTGCAACACAAGACATTTGAGGAGAGATTTACCCTTGCAGGGCCGCGTACTGATATATCAGTCCAAAATTCCTATATGTTTCAATTCTGTTGGCAGCCTAAGAGTTAAGGAACCTCAATATGTACTTGTTGGCAGAGAGGAGGAAAAGAGGGGACATGATAGAAACATTCAAGTACCTCAAGGGTATAAACAAGGTCGGGGGGGAGACATTTTCCAATACAGGAGGAGCAAAAGAACTTGGGGCATGACATGAAATTGGAAGGTGGGAGGTTACGAGGGAATGTGAGGAAGTTCTTCTTCAGAAAGAGGGTGGTGGATGCATGGAATGGTCTGCCTCAGGAAGTGGTGGGAGCAAGCACAGTGGATGGATTCAAGCATTCTTGGGATAGGTATAAGGGGAACCATAGAGGTACAGCAGTGGGTGGATCAGAAGCAGTAATCCAGTACAAGGGATTACAGACAGACCAGGCGGTCCTTATCTGCCGACAATTTCTATGTTTCTGTGTTTCTGTGTTAGGTGGGTGTACTGTGTCTGTACCTACGTGCATCCACTCAGATGAGCATGCTTGAGTACCAGTGCATTCCACGTGACTACGCAGGGACTGGTGCATGTAGTGACAGGATATGGCAGCCCTGTGTGATTACTTTGCCACATGCTGTTGTTGATCAACGTTGACATTTTAAATAGTTGTGCCTGTAATCATGTACGTTTCACCATCTCACCCTAGTGACACAGATGCCTTGTTGTTTGTGATATGCTCACCATCTATATCATCCACGTTTTTCAGTGGGCAGTGCTCATTTTTGCCCTACACCCTATCCATCCCCTATCATGGCTGCCCAAGTTGCAAGGAGCATGGGTGTGCTTGAGTGCAGGGGTGTTCTCCAACGGTGTGCATGCTGCACATTCAGGGCACTCTGTGGCTGTAGAGGCACTCATTAGGTCTGTAGTGAATGAGAACCTTTCTTGCCTTGGCCCCTTAGTGTGTATCCTAACCTCCCTTTATGGGATTGTCTATGCTGATCCTTGGTGATGTTCACAGTTAAATGGCACCAGTTTAAAAATGTTTCATCTGCTATTTTGTGAAGGGGGAAAGAACTGTAAATAAGAGCTGGCTGCCAGATCCTTTCCCCTTCCTGGTCCCAAGGAAGTTGATCGGTGGCACTGATATGCCCCAAGGGACCCTCTAAAACATAAAAAAGATACAGTAAGATATGCCCCATGGCTATCAATGGAGCATGCTCCCCCAGCTCTACGAACTCTGATGTTACAAAATGTTTGATCGTGGGAGTGGAACTTCATCGGGGCCAGGAAGGGGAAGAGATGAGGTGGCCAGCTCTTACATACAATCCATTTACCTTTATGAAATAGCAGATGAAGATTTTTAAAATTGGTGCCATTTAACTCCAGTGCAGGTAAGCTACCAATGGGTCATTTTGGCAAACTTCACAGAAATGAGCACGATTGGTGCACTTTAAATGTGTGTGGAGTACCTAATGGTATGGTTGACAAAGTTTTATTATTGTTCAGTTATTTAGAGGACCAGTGGCTACTGTCTGCAATACTGAATCCAGAAACTTAGATTTGTTATACACTTCATGAACTTTTTGTACACACCAATACCCCCACATCTCAAAGGGAACCCATGCATGCAAGGATCGGCTATGACCCTAAAAAAAGTAAGTAACACTGTAAACAAAGGGAAGATATCCCTGTCATGCATGCCCATATGGCATTACACAGAGATCACAAGGGGTAGAAAAGGCCTGTTCAATGCAGATTGGTTGAAGGTGGGGATTAGGAATCTCGGACATCTAATAGATCAGGAATCCAGTGTGTTATTGTCTTTTACAGAACTCAGAGAAAGGTTTGACCTTCAAAAGCATAATTTCTACTATTACCTAGGGCTACGAGAGCTGTCAAGAAACAATTATCTGACAGAAACACATAGTTTCGTGCAAAACGAGAATTTAGATTTAACTGAAAGCTTTGTAGTTACATCAATTAAAGGGCAAAGCGTTTCACAAGTATGTGTGCCTGAGATGCATTGTAGACACGTTAAAAGATCACATACATTTATTATGTACCCTAATATGAAATTTGTTTGGGTGAGGAAATTGATATTGATGTGTTTGTTGATCTCTGGTGATGTACATGTGAACCCAGGTCCCCAACTGAAAAATGAATATTCCCTGGCTGATTTTGGTGAATGTAAAAATGTGGGTTTCTTACACCTAAATATTAGAAGCTTGTTACCCAAGCTGGAAATAACAAGAACTCAAGCTGAAATAGTATAACCAGATGTATTAGCATTAACGGAAACTTGACTTACATCTAAAATAGATAACAATGATGGTTTACTAGATAATTATAGTATTTTTAGACAAGACAGACAAAACAAAGGGGGTGGGGTTATGATATATCTTAATAATACATATAAGGGTCAAGTGAAACTTGCAAAAACGATCCCTGAGCAACTACTAGATTAATCAGTAGTACAACTGCAAGGGAAATTAGGACTTTACCTAAATATTATAGTTTGTTATAGGCCCCCTCTGCTAAAACTATAGCACTGCAAACTTTGTGTGAACTTATTGCTCCTCTTTTAAAAAGTGAGACTATATTGCTTGGTGATTTTAACTGGAATATGCTGATTCCTCAGCTTGTGATTTTAAATCAAGTTTGCAGCTCTCAACTTACAACAATTAATTAACTTACCTACTCAACTTCATACGTCAAATAATGATAAGAGTACTTTACTGGATTTGATATTTACTAATAGACCTTGAGAGATGTATTTCTGCAGTTCATGAAAATGATGTGAGTGATCATTGCTATACATCATGTATTAGAGATACCTTGGTGGAGAAACCTCAACCACAATTCATTTATGTTAGGGGGCTTACTTTATCTGATGCACAGGCATATTTGAGAGATGTAGCAGAAAGTCATTGGAATTTACTGTACACATGTCCAGATGTACGTACAGCATGGTTGTTTTTTAAACTTCCCTTTTGAGTGTTATTAATAAACACGCTCCATTAAAATTAAATAAAATGTAAGGGGAAAAAAAGTGCCCTGGATAACAAAAGAATTGAAAGAGTCAATAAATTGAAAGTCTAGACAATGGCACAAAACTAGAAAGACCAAATCATTAGAGGATATATTAGCATTTAGGGTTATTCAGAGTGAATGTACCAAACAGATTAGGAAAACAAAAGAAAATATTATGATAATTACTTCTGATTATATGAAGGAAATTCTAGAGCAGTATGGAAAGGTATCGATTCAATGAAGGGGAAGCAAGGTCCACCTACCCTACCAGAATATTTAACATTTGAAGGGAAAGTTTCATTTACAGATTTTGAAAAAGTTGAAATGTTAAATTATTTTTTTATTTCTGTTGGTGATACATTTGATAAAGTACATCCTGGACTGACCTCTCCTGTTTTGGACACTGATTTTACTTATAAGCTAAATAGACCTGTGTTTTCTTTTTATCCAACAGAAATATTTGATGTCAGAAAGCAGTTACTAGGCTTGGATACTAGAAAAGGTCCTGGATGTGATGCGATTTCCCCTATTTTTGTCAAATTGGCGGTCGAAATATTGGCACCTCATTTAACATACATTTTCAACTTTTCTTTGGATAGTAATGAATTACCAATTGATTTGAAAATAGCATTTGTTGTTCTAATATTCAAAGGGGGAGATTCGTCAAATCCAGTTTCCTATAGACCTATATCAGTTTTGCCAGTATGTGCAAAAGTATTTGAAAAAATTGTGTACTCACAGTTAATAAAATATTTGACTAAATACAATATATTAACACATTTGCAATAAGATTTTAAAAAAGGGCATAACACAGTGTATATAATACTTAAAGTGGTTGATGACATGGTGGATGCCTTCAACAGAAACTAAGAAGTGCCATCAATATTCCTGGATCTGTCAAAGGCATTCGACACTGTACATCATGTTATATTACTAAATCGATTAAAAAGGGTTGGTTTGGGTATTCCAGCACTAGGCTGGATTCATGCTTATTTGGTTGGAAGGTTACAGTCCGTCAGAGTGGGGGGGGGTTTGTTCAGTGCCAATCACTTTGACGAATGGGTACCTCAGGGGTCAGTGCTTGGCCCTCTTCTTTTTTTATTATACATAAATGATTTACCAAACTACTGTTCATCTAAAACTTGTATACATCTTTATGCTGATGATACAATATTGTACACAAAATGTGATGATACAGACACAGCAATGATGGTCCTGCAACAAGATTTTTGTAATATACAGAGGGAACTTATTAAATTAAGATTGCTTTTGAATGAACAGAAAACACAATGGATGTTATTTAGGAAGAAAGATACAAAAGAGTCATCTAAAAAAGAAATTAGATCTTTATCAACAACCATCTTACAACGTGTAGAATCTTATAAGTATTTAGTAGTAGTATTAGACAATAATCTGACTTTTGAATCGCACATAACATCCATGTCAAAAAAGTTGGAAGACTTTTTTGAGTTTCTTTTATAGGAACAAACCTCTTTTTAGCTTAAAGATAAGAAAGCTATTGGTTTCTTCTATGTTCTTCCCACATTGGATTATGGAGATGTAGTTTATAAAAATGCTAAAAAGTCATTATTGTGCTCATTGGACGTCTTATGCAACAGTGCTTTAAGATTTATAACAGATCTACCATTTGGAACTCATTGCTGTGTCTTGTATCAAAAATCAGGATTCCTCTCATTATTTGACAGGAGGGATATTCATTGGAATTTATTGGTATACAAATTTGTGTTACAGACCTTGCCAGTTTTTCTTTTGAATTATTACAAATTAGGTCACAACAATATTACTCTTTAAGGTCCTCAACTCGTTTATGTTTTTGTATACCAAGACGTAGGACTATAATTGGTGATAAAACTATATCAAGTCTAGTACCCAAAACATGGAAATGATTGTCTAAACAATTAGATATTACTGTATTGTTGCCCTTTAAATGCTTTAGGTCCTCTGTGACGACTTTGTACAAACAACACTGTAGTTGCTATAGTTAAAGGATGTTTTGTGCTTTACACTCAAACTGAAAATTGTAATTTTATATTGAAACTGAAATGTTGTATGTAAGTCATTAATTGTCTTGAATGTTATATGTTTAGATACAGTTGCAAAAGAGATAATATCTCAATTTGATATCCAATAAAGTTGAAGTTGAAGCTGAACTTGTGCCTTTTTTGGACTGAATCCAAATTTGCAGAGCGAAGTAAGCCACTGAATTGTGACCAGGCTACTACCTGAAGAAGACCAAAGATTTGCTGAATGCGATTGGCCTGTTTGGACTTCCAGCCACCTCTGAACTCCCAGATTGTGCAGAGACTGTAATTGTGACCAGAGAGCCTTTTGCCTGGTACAGTGGAATTTCCTTGCATGTGAATATGTAGTGTGCTTATGTGTAAATGTGCTGTGTGCTGCTAGTGGGTCTCAATTTGGTTCCCCAATGTGGTTTGAACTGTATTCTGCTTGCTGGAAACTGCATCCAGCCCCACGGACTGAATCCAAAATCATCTCCATTGGGCCTGGGCCTTGCCACACTGACCCAACCTGACTACCCGCTGCACAGAGAATGCCATAGACAAGAGACCTGCCTGGGATCAGCCCCCTGTTCAACACCTGAACAGGAACAATGCCTCAGGGATTTGTGTGGGCCCCGCTTCTCTGGGCACTCCAGCTCAACAACCTGCAGTCTCGATTTTGTCCTGCCTGTGTCCACTATTGGGTATCATGAGTAAACATTAGGGTAGCTCCCTGCAACAACAGCTAAATCTAAAGTGTTGTCATCTGATTGTCTTATTGCTTTCTCTTTCATGAACTGAGTCTTCTGGCTCCAGATTACAACTAGTGTGTGTTGTGCATGTTGCTTTCTTCCATCACAGGGCCCCAACCAGCTGCAACGTTCCTGGCTAGCCCACCATTTCCCTACCTGGCTACCCAGAGTGTGTGAATGTGTGGGGACTTAAAGCGCATGCATAACTGTTTGATTAATATAGCCTTTAAGCCAATCAACCTGATTATGCCTCTTCCTTGTTCAAGTCCCCTGAATAAATCAGATCTGACATTTTTTGCTGCATTTAACCTGACTGCGGTTCCAGTTTGTGCCAAGAACGCTGTACTGTTGCTATTTACTGTGCATAACCTTGTTTAACAGGGGGTCCCCAGGGTTGAGCCAGAGGAACCAGCACTGGTGGTAAGTGCAAACAGTGTGGTTACTAGTATGGTGTACAAGGGGTACTATGAAAGTGATTATCATATATTACTCAGGCCACTAGAAGGGAAAGAGGGTTACAGTGTCCCAGAGGGATGTGCCCAGGTTAGTTTGACCACTGCCAACACTGGAGGCACCAGTTTCAGAACTCATGCCCCTTAACCTGCTACTAGCCACGCAGGCAGGGGTAGTAGCCTTTGGGATAGCGCCACCTAGGGGTTACATCTTGGAGACTCACTGCTGGGATTTTGTGCCTTCTAGTGGCCAAAAATTATGAGTTATTGTTAAAGATTAATGGCTACCCCAGTAGAAATGGCTGTACACCAGTTGGTAGGGTGGCGTACTGGGCAGAAGATTGACCCCCAAAATGCTCTGCTTATACTCTATATTCTCCAGGGTACCAGTAAGGACACTGTAGAGGGAGCACTCTCCAAAGCTGAATGTTTAAAAAACCATGAGGTGGTGGGTCGACAGGCTGATTTGATCACCCAGACTTTCATAGCCTTGGTAGAGTGTAGTGACCTCGTGGACAGCTCTAAAGTGCCACAGGCTATTGCCTCAGAAGGGGTCCTAGCCGCCTGGAGAGTGATAACAAAAGACAGTAAAGACCCTGGGGAGGATGAGCTCCCACCATTATCTGAGACTTTTGAGGAGAAATTTGCTAAGTTGTTGCTGGAGGAAGGGAAAACTGTAGAGGACTTTTAAGAAACTATTCCTGCCACCTGGCGGTGTTACTTCCCCAACACCCCCTCCCACTCCAGCACCCATTACTGCCCCACCTTCTGTGCCCATGAGAATGCTGGCCCCTATATCTGTATTCACCGTTAGTCATGACTTGTATCGCCGGCTGAGGATGTTTTTAGGCTCCCTCCCCTCACCCCAGGGGGAGGACAATTGGGAGACTTGGATAGACTATGTTGCCCCTCAAATTCGAGAATGGCAATGCCTTGAACCAGAGAAGAGGAGAAGGGTGGTTGAAAGCCTCAAAGGCCCACCCAACTTACTATCCACGCTACACAGGCTAGTAATGCAGAAGCAACTGCATTGGAAAATGTGTATGGGAATCCCGATTCAGATGAGGACCTGTGGGGTAGGGTCAAAAACATTCAGCAGTACCCAGAGAAGCCCTTATCTGTGTATGTGCATCGACTCAAAGTGGTGCTACAGGAATGCCTAAAGAAAGGAGGCATGGCCCCAGCTAAGTTAGATTGGAATAGGTTGGATCAACTTCTCAAGTCAGCCCCATTCTCTGAATTATTGCTGCTCCAACTACGCCTTGCTGCTCAGTTGGATGCGCCTCCTACCTATGACGGATTGATGAAGGAAATTCGGAGGATTGAGAAGAGGCAGCCATGTGGGGGGGCCCCTCCTGTATCTGCTGTTGCTGCTGTCCAGATGACCGAGGATGCACATGTGAGTAATGCTCAGGGGCAAAATACAGTGCCAGTTGAACTTTGGGAGGCTAGCAAGGATGCTCCACCCTGGGGCGAGATACTGTGAGCAGTCTGAGAAATGAGGACTACTGTTTCCCTACAAGCCCATTACAGAGATACAATGGGCCCAAACACCTCTCAGAGCATGTCTGCTCTGGGGGTGGGGGTGCACTCCCAGGCATCCCCTCTTGATAGCAGCTCAAAGATTGATGAATTGACTATGGAAGTGAGGGAATTACTGAGGCATCTCCCCATGCTCACCACACACCAGACAGAGGTTGAATCACAACTTTCTGTTGGTGGTACCCCTGCCTCAGCCCCCAATGTGATGCCTCGGCCTCGCCAGACTCTAGAAAGCATACTCTGTCATAATTGTGGGAAGGAGGGGCATATGAAGAAAGAATACTGGGCCCCAAAAGACTTAGATAAAGTTGTATACAGACTTCAAGGGGAGCTCTGGAAAGCAAAACCATGGCCGAGGGGTACTGGAAATGACCGCAGTGAAGGCTCAGGAAATCCCAACTCCAACTTCTTTGTGGCTAAGTTGTCTGTACCAGCCCCTGCTACTGTCCCTCCAGACTGGTCCAAGATAGTGGACCCTTCAATGGAGACTAATGTGGCTGTGAATGGCATTCCTACTTGGGCTGTGCTTGACAGTGGGTCACAAGTGACCATTGTGTTTCAGAACTGGTATGACAAATACTTATCTGATGTGCCCTTACAGTCCCTGGAAGGCCTACATGTATGGGGGCTGACCGACAAGTCTTATCCATATCTAGGATATGCCCACCTCTGGTTGTCTTTTCCTGCAACTGCCACTGGCGCAGAGGAGCAAGTAGAGACACTGGTCCTTGTTTGTCCCCCCACCGGACTGTGTGAAGGGGTTCCCCTGTTAATTGGAACAAACGCCCATATGTTTGGAAGACTAGCACAACTCTGCCTTGAGAAACAAGGGCAGCTGACTGGATGGGCCCTAAGAATTCCAGCCTTAGTAAAAAGGGCTTATGACTAGCAACAGAGACCCGATGAAGTGGACCCAGATGAACCAGTGGGGATAGTGTGGAAAAATGAACTTGACTCCTTGGTATTGGCCCCCAATGCCCAGTGCACAATCCATGGAGAAGTCCACCTAAAGAGAAATTCAAAGAACAAAATATTAATGTTGGATGCGCCAGAAGATGGAAAGGTGCCAGAGGGATTATTGGTCAAACCCAGCATCTTGCCTGCTCGGGCCCACACCTATGCACGATGAGTGATGGTCCAGATTCAGAATGTGTCAGATCAGGAAATTGGGTGAACAGAGGGTGCACCCTTGCTACAGTTCACTGCGCCGACACTGCCGTATTGCTCAGCAACAACTACTCTGGTGAGAAGGAGAGCATGACCCTGGACTTATTTGACTTTGGTGACTCTCTGTTGACAACTGAATGGAAGGCTAGAATTAGCAAGAAACTTGCACAGAGGGACCAAATATTTTCATTAAAAGAATGGGACGTGGGGTGTGTCCAGGTTACAGAGCATCACATACGCCTGCATGATGACCGGCCATTTCGAGAGAGATCCCGATGTCTCGCCCCAGCAGACATAGATGATGTGAGGAGACACCTGCAAGAAATGCTCACTGCTGGTGTGATACAAGAATCAAAGAGCCCGTATGCCTCTCCCATTGTGGTTGTGCATAAGAAGAATGGGTCAGTAAGGATGTGTGTTGATTATCGAACCCTGAACCGGCGGACCATCCCTGATCAATACACCATGCCCCATATTCAAGATGCCCTGGATTGTTTGAATAGGAGTAAATGGTTTTTGGTATTAGATCTTCAGCGGATACTAACAGATCCCGATGGCTGTGGAGGACCATGAGAAAACAGCCTTCATCTGTCCTTTGGGGTTCTACGAATTTCTGAGAATGCCACAGTGGATTTCAAGCACACCGGCCACCTTTCAGTGACTGATGGAACGTGTGGTGGGAGATAAGAACTTGCTGGAATGTCTAGTGTAACTAGACAATGTCATTGTGTTTGGGCACACATTAGAGGAATATGAGACCCGACTGTTTAAAGTCCTAGACCAATTGGAAGACTTCGGCCTCAAGCTGTCCATTGACAAGTGCCAGTTTTTCAAACCTCTGTGAAGTATGTAGGGCACATAGTATCTGAAGAAGGGATAGAGACTGATTCCAGTAAGGTTTAATCACTGACTACTTGGCCCCAGCCCCATAATTTGAAAGAACTACAACATTTCCTGGGGTTCTGTGGCTACTAACGCAGGTTCATAAAGACTATCCAAAGGTGATTCACCAGCTCTTGAATCTTACCCAGGGTTACCCTCCTACCAACCATAAATATAAAAAAGGGGCCATCAAAGAACCAGAGAAAGTGTACTTCCACGCAGGTGAAATTTTTGGGCCCTGCTGGACACCCGAATATGAAGCAGCCTTTCATGAAATCATATACCAGCTCACCCACACCCCATCCTCACCTATGCTGACCCCACCAAGTCCTATGTGCTGCATATGGATGCCAGTCTGCAGGGTATATGAGCTGCGCTGTATCAAGCCCATGAGGATGGTTTGAGACCAGTGGCCTTCGCCAGTAGGAGCTTGACCCTGTTGGAGCGAAACTACCCTGTGCACAAGCTGGAGTTCCTTGCGCTAAAATGGGCCACCATCAACCAGTTTCATGAATACCTCTATGGGGCAAAGATATTGGTGAAGACTGACAATAACCCATTAATCTATGTACAGACTTCAGCTAAGTTAGATGCCACTGGGCACCGGTGGCTTTCCGCCTTATCAACCTATGATTATGCTGTTGAATACAGGCCAGGACTGAACCATATTGATGCTGATGCCTTGTCACAAAGGCCAGTTTCCATGTGTGATTGGGTCAGGCTGTCTGAACCTGACATCCGAGCCTTGTGCCAAAAAATGTGTCCGAGATGAACAGATGTCTGTGGACACAGTTGACTGTTTAGTAGATTGCTTAGGCCCTCCTGATACCTCCATACTGGCTGCCTATTGGCACTTTTCTGCCCTAGATATTAGTGCACTACCTCAATTTGACAATGACAGCATTCAGTGGGCTCAATCCCAAGATACTATTATTCAGCCCGCACTTCATGCCCTGCATGTGGGGAAAGATGTGTCCAAGTTGCGTTCTCCTGACTTGCAAACTGCTCTATTGTTTAAAGAAGGCCCCAGGTTGAAGCTACTCAATCAGTTGTTGTACAGAGAGACAGTATATTGTGGCAGTCAAGTAGACAGGCAGCAATTGGTCCTGCCCACGGCCTTTAAAGATTTGGTACTGAGGTTCCTCCACAATCACATAGGGCACCTTGGTATTGACAGAACTCTCTCGACTTGGTACAATCTTGATTCTACTGGCCCAAGATGGGAGCCGATGTTGAACACCATATATAGATCTGCAGTCATTGCCTGCAAAGGAAAGCTCTGCCTCGGAGAGCTACCCCCCTTGTCAATATTACTACCAGCAACCCCATGGAACTGGTCTGCATAGACTTTTCGTGTTTAGAACCTGATCAGCAGAACACTGGTAATGTGTTAGTGGTTACGGAACATTTCACATGGTATGCACAAGCGTTTCTAACTAAAGATCAAAAGGCCTCTGCCTTGGCCAAGGTGCTAGTGGAAAATTTCTTCGTCCACTATGGTGCTCCTCAGCAGATCCACTCTGACCAAGGCAGAGATTTTGAAAGTCGGCTAATCAAAGAAATGCTGTCTCTGTTGGGGGTGTGGAAGTCAAGAACCACCCCTTATCACCCACAGGGGGAGCCTCAACCAGAACATTTTAACTGCATGCTCCAGACATGCTGGGCACCATCCATCCCAAAGATAAGTCTAAGTGGAACCAGCAGATTAGCACCTTGGTCCACGCATACAGTTGCACAAAAAATAATGCTACTGGGTTCTCCCCCTATCACCTCATGTGTGGAAAGGAGGCCCGAGTGCCCGTTGATGTCTGCTTTGGGGTCTCTCCAGATGGTGTCTGAGCCGAAAATTACCTACAGTATGTACAGAAACTGAAAGCTCAATTGAACCATGCCTATCAACTGGCGCAGACAATGGCCGCCAAAAGAAATCTCACCAACAAAGAGAGGCATGATAAAAAAGTAAAGGCTCAAGAGCTTCAGCCTGGAGACCGTGTGTTGTTATGCAATTTGGGACAGCATGGCAAACACAAAATTGCTGATAAGTGGCACCATTTTCCCCATGTAGTAGTTGGAAAGTTGCATGATTTACCAGTGTACAAGGTGCATCCAGAGAATAACTCCAAAGCTGTCAAGACCATGCACCGTAACCACTTGCTACCTATCGGCCAAGTCATAATTGAGGCTGAACCATCAGAGGTTGATTCCACTGGGCCGGTGACTTGTGCTGCTGCAAAAAAGAGACAGAGTCAACCTACCCCAGTAGTTACAGATTTAAGATTTCCTCCGCAGCAGGTCCAGAATGATAGTGACTGTCAGTCCACCTCTGACGAAAGTGAGTATGACAATGCCAATTACCCCTCCTATGAATTGAGTCAGTTGTTTCAAGGTAACCCTATGACTAATTGTGGGGATGAAGCTGGGCCTTCTGGACTGCCTAACCTCCCAGCATCGTCCTTGGAGCCAATGCTCCCTGATAGTGGGGTGCAAAGCACCACATCTGAGGGTGCGGACTCTCTGTGTTTTGTGGAACTGTGTGAATTGCCCGAAGAAGGAGCTGATGGTCTGAGACTCCCTGGTGACACACCAGAACTTGAACAACAATATGAGAGTGCTGACATCCCCCCTTCAGTGCCACAAAGCCTAATTGTGCCACAATCTTCTCTAAATGAGACAAGTGTTATGGAAACAGAGCCTACAGAGCAAGGAGCTGACAGTGCTCCCAGTTTGGACATTCCCATCCATGCAGAGGCACCTCTCATGAATGAAGAAAGCTCCAAAGTTAGTGCTGAAAGTACAGAGTCTGTGGCTGTTCCCCCAAGAAAGACTGGCCGAGCTGTCAAGACAGTATTGTGCTTCAGCTATGATTTTCCAAGGAGGCCAGTGGATTTGCCTCTTAATGTGGTTCACAAAGGTGTTTATATTTCTCAGAGCTCACTACCCAAACTGAGCTTAATGGCCAATTCCTGTTTGATTGTTCTTCCTTCTCAATATGGTGCCCGTGCCCCTGCCCCATCCAGCCCCAAGATAGCTGATAGGGAAGGACACCCTCCTACATTGTTTAATGTACAGGAAGTTATTAAATTAATCAGAATTACTTGTATGAAACATGCATAAGTATTGTCAATATGGCTGTAGTAATGTGAAGTATATTGAAAGGTATAGTAATGTAACAAGCTAATGATATATATATATATATATATGTCTTGTTTATATTGCATTTTTGATATTGTGATGGTACAGACTTAACACGGGCGCCAAACTTTCTCCAGGCAGGGAAGGTTGTAACCCCCCTACAAATGGGGGTTCCCAAAAAGTCTTCCTTGAAAAATGCTCACTGCCAGGCTGGTGTCCTGCGTTTTTGCAGTTTAAATGTGATTGCCACAGATTGCCTATATCGCCTCTGTGTACTGTCTCTTTAAGAGCTTCCTGGATTGCAGTCATAATAAATCTAAAAGGGAGCTCTGTTTGAAGATGTGCTTGTTTGCTGATCATTTGTTAGAGTAGTAATAATATTGCAGTTTGTTCTAACCTGCCTTATTTGCAGCATGGACAGTTCTGTATGTTTCCATCATCTTGGTCCTGGACTGCTAAATGGGCCGATCAGTACATTTGGGACTCTGAAATGAAGCCTGCCTACAGGGGCTTGGTGGGGTCAAAACTTGTAGGAATTGTAGTTTTGGGCTTTTTGCGCCTAAAATAACCTGGAGGGGGAGCCCTTGTGACTGACAGACAGTTCAGCCAACTGAACCTTTTGGATCTTGGGGAAAGTCCCAAACTGCTTGCAGTTTCAGTTAGACTTAGGTTGGGAAGTGAAGAAGTAACAGCTCAAGGTAGTTCGAGCAGCAATTCATAGTGGATTCGAGTGGGAGAACTGTGGAAAGGCCTGAGTTTTGGCCTGCATGCCTGCCTGCAGTCCCTGAGAGGGAACTTGTGCCTTTTTCGGACTGAATCCAAACCTGGAGAGTGAAGTAAGCCACTGAATTGTGGCCAGGCTCCTACCTGAAGAAGACTGAAGATTTGCTGAATGCGATCGGCCTATTTGGACTTCCAACTACCTCTGAACTCCTGGATTGTGCAGAGACTCTGTAATTGCGACCGGAGAGCCTTTTGCCTGGTACAGTGGAATTTCCTTGCATGTGAATGTGTTGTGTGCTTATAGTGGGTCGTGATTTGGTTCCCCACTGTGGTTTGAATTGTATTCTGCTTGTTAGAAACTGCATTAGAATTTCCTTATGCGTAAATGTGCTGTGTGCTGCTAGTGGGTCGCGATTTGGTTCCCCACTATGGTTTGAACTGTATTCTGCTTGCTGGAAGCTGCATCCAGCCCCACGGACTGAATCCAAAATCATCTCCACTGGGCCTGGGCCTTGCCGCACTGGCCTAGCCCGACTACCCACTGCACAGAGAACGCCATAGACAAGAGACCTGCCTGGTGTCTGCCCCCTGCTCAACACTTGAACAGGAACGACGCGTCTGTGATTTGTGTGGGCCCCGCTTCTCCGGACACTCCAGCTCAACAACCTGCAGTCTCAACTTCATCCTGCCTGTGTCCAGTATTAGGTATCATGAGTAAACATCAGGGTAGCTCCCTGCAACAACAGCTAAATCTAAAGTGTTGTCATCTGATAGTCTTATTGCTTTTTCTTTTACGATCTGAGCCCTCCGGCTCCGGATTAGTAGTGTGCGTGTTGGGCCCCAACCAGCTGCAACATTCCTGGCTAGCCCACCATTTTCTACCTGGCTACTGAGAGTGTGTGACTGTTTGGGGACTTAAAGTGCATGCATAACTGTTTGATTAATATAGCCTTTAAGCCAATCAACCTGATTACGCCCCTTCCTTGTTCAAGTCCCCTGAATAAATCAGATCTGACTTTTTTTGCTGCATTTAACCTGACTGTGGTTCCAGTTTGTGCCAAGAGTACTGTACTGTTGCTATTTACTGTGCATAACCTTGTTTTACAGGGGGTCCCCAGGGTCAAGCCAGAGGAACCTGCCATGGTGGTAAGTGCAAACAGTGTGGGTACTGGTATGGTGTACAAGGGGTACTGTGAAAATGGTTATCGTATATTTCTCAGGCCACTAGAAGGGAAAGAGGGGGGTTACAGTGTCCCGGACAGCTGTGCCCAGGTTAGTTTGACCACTACCAACCCTGACCTCCGGGTGGAGGCACCCATTTCAGAACTCAGGCCACTTAACCTGTTACTAGCCGTGCAGGCAGGGGTAGTAGCTCTTGGGATAGTGCCACCTAGGGGTTATATATATGTCAATATAAATGGTTAAATATATTAGATAAGGAAGGTTTTGATAAAGACACTTAGAATTCGCATGTGATAAATATTATTGAGATGTGGGTGTTATTACATTGATGCATAGGTTTTATGTAATTGTTTTTGATTTGTACTGTTCTTAAATGTTGTTTTTATTGGAAAATTTAATAAAACGTATTATGGAAACAAAATTTTGACGTGGAACCTTTGTAAAAGAGCCATGGCTCAAAGGTATTTGTAATCCTAGACTTGATAAATAAAATTGTTATACACTCTTGGCCAGTTGTGTCAGGTGATGTGTAAAATGTGCTGTAAGAGTAGGAGTCAAACATTTAGTTTGTTAGTAGAAGATAATATAATGTTTGGGATCTGACTGTAACATTAGCATTATAACATGTGTAAGAAAAATGAAGTGCTGTGATTAGATAAAGCACCAGTACAGCCAAGTAATTATGTACACATAATTACACACCTGCACTTCTTTTAGCATGCCAGCCTCTATTTCTTTAGTAAAGAAAAAGATGTGTAATTTCAGTAAGTACACTGCTGCTGCACCCATATTAGATGACTGCTTCCGTATCGTCATGCTTCATTATTTTTACACAAAGCTCTGGCGTGATGTGTGGCACTTTGCTTTGAACAAGTTGAAAGACATAGGAACTGAGAGTGACTGCACTATAAAAAGAGGATAGGGATTAGCAATAAGGGAACAGGCTAAACACAGAAGAAGCAGGCTGCTAGATCAGGCACAAAGTCACACATTTTGTGTAGATCGATTAACCGTACTGTTGCCCTGGCCCAGACCATACTGCGTGTAAACCCAGCTGTGCAGATACCTGGCGTAGCATCAGGTTATTTAGCTAAATCGCATTTCACTTTTAATCAATGAGCAGAGACAGGAAGAGACAAGAGAGATGGGAGGGAGAGTGTTAGTAAACCATGCTACCATGGGAGCCACACACTCTGTAACAGGAACTTTTTTTTATTGTACATGTGTCTCCCCGTCCCCATCCAGATGCCCTTCAAGTTTATGTAAACACCCCCTCTGGGGAGTGCTTACTATTGTGGCCCTCTCCTCCCACTTCTGCCATTTTTGGACCTGGGGCAGGCCACTTGCGGGTCTGGCGGAGTCAGTCTGGCCCCTCAGGGTATTTATTTGTGGTTTTCTGGGGCATATAGGAGGCCGGTGGGAGAGAGACACAGGTAGTAGTAGTAGGCCAGGGCCTGGGGTTTCAGACCTTGGCTACTCGGCAATAATATTCCACTTGGGAACTGGAGGGGTGTTGTAGGGCTCTCAGCCATATGAGACTGGGTCCAATAGGTGGAGGCTGTGGCCCAGGAAGGATTTGGGTGGTCCACCATGTGCTCCGTGGCACCAGGTTTGTGAGACCCAGAAGAGGACAGTGGGGATGCTACACTGTTGGCAGTCTGTGGCATGGGACTTGGAGGTGGTGGCAGCTCTCCTGCCCCTTTACCAGGTATGGCACTCCATCCCGATTGAGAGACAGCCTGCAGGGAGAGAGCAGAGAGCCTGGTGAGTCCACTGGATTTCCCATGATTTGTACTAGGTCCAGGGATGCCAGTGACCTGGGTTCCATTGCCCTGAGTTGTAGGAGAAAAGCACTCATGAGGGTAAAGAGCTGTAACCTTTGGGTCTACCGTGTAGGATGTGCTGAGTGGTGCAATAAGTTTTGAGCTACCAGGTTTGTATAGGCCTCAGTGGGGTTTGTTGAGTGTCCTGTGGCCTACACTGGTTGCTGCTGCCCGTATAAAGAGCCCTCTGGCTCAGATGAAGTCCAGCTCCTAGGCCAGTTCAACCTTAAGTGATGTGCCATGGCTTTGTGCCACTGTTAAAGCTGCCTGTCTTCATGCCGTGCTCCCAGCTCCTGGAAGCTGTGGTTGTTAGTTTAAAGAAATACTTTTTCTTTTTATTCTTTAATCGAGTGTGGCCTCCTTCAATTTAATTAATTTTGCTGCCTGTATAACACCAGTTGCTCTCACAGTTTGAAGCCTCGGATTGTGGTCCTACTTCCCTCTCCAGGCTGTTCAGTGACCAAGAATCTGGCAAAGAAGTGTGAACCCATTCTGTGACATCTCACAGGTATTTGCCATTTTCCTCTTTTGGGCGTGCTGGATGGACTGCTACAATGTGGGTGTCCTTCCCTTCAACTTTTAACACCAGACCCCTAGACACAGGTGGGGATGGGGGCTTACATTTATAACATTTGTAAGAAAAATAGTTGGAGTAATTTTTCTTGCACTTGTTAAAAGTGCAATCAAACACTCCTCTGTGACATGTAAAGGCAATTTGCATAAGCACCACATGTGCCTAACAACACCCATGAGAGGCATGTGGTTATTGACCCATCATCACACACTCTGTCATGTAGTATTGCTTACATAGTGAATGTAATGCCAAACCTGGTTTATCCATTTAATAAACATCAAAATATTAACTGGCAGATCCACAATAATGGTGTCATAATGTTCTTTGTTAAGATTTAGAATGATAATGCTTAGAAACAGGCATATCAGATTCTGTTGATTGCTGTGTACAATGAGTACTTGGAAGAAAACCGCACTCCAAAGCAAATCCATCACTCACAGGCAGAAGGCAGTTAAAAAGTTGTTTACCGTAGGAGCTCCAGAGTAGCCGAGTAGAATCCCGTGCCCCGGCGTTTCAGCCCTATTCAAGTCTTCATCAGGGAGTGGTTCGGCTACTCTGGAGGTGCTACAATAAACAACCTTTTAACTGCATTCTGCCTATGAGTGATGGATCT
Organism: Neoceratodus forsteri; assembly: GCA_016271365.2. Taxonomy (NCBI): domain Eukaryota; kingdom Metazoa; phylum Chordata; order Ceratodontiformes; family Ceratodontidae; genus Neoceratodus; species Neoceratodus forsteri. The sequence goes on from CM057455.1 coordinate 1,706,035,929, forward strand.
GCTCTGGAGTCCAGTTTTTTTTTTTCAAGTTTGTGAAGTGGGTTGGCAGCCCTATACTAGCACCCCTTCCACCTTCTCCAGTGTGCGACTGACTTTTCTTTGGTGTACAGTGAGTACGGTTGCCAGTGCTTACACACACCTGGTGCCTGGTTGTGTTACATCTGGGTGAATTTTTGCCAAAACGGAATGCCAGAAACTACAAAGTGATGCACATATGGAACAAGTACCCCATGAAAGCATACTGTATGGGAGGTGTTGAGATGGCCACTGCTGCTGAGGACATGGTACCAGTGGGTCACTATAAGTGACTCCAGGGGGCGAAAAGGCAGAAGCACTTAAAGACCACTTCTGCTCAGTTCTTACTAAACAGAAAGGGGGGAATACCTAAGGTTGGGGGGAGGATAGGATCAGAGGGGGAGGGGTGATGGATGGGGAATTCACAGAAGGTAGAGTGCTAGAGGGGTTAAGGGCTCTGAGGGAGGACAAGACACCAGGACCAGATGGCATACACCCCAGGATACTGAAAGAGTTGGCAGAGGTCCTGGCAGGCCCATTGGCATGCCTATTTAATGCCTCGCTGGACTCAGGATGTGTACCTCAGGACTGGAGGATGGCTCACATGGTTCCATTCCATAAGAGTGGTGCCAAAGACGAACCAGGGAACTATAGACCAGTGAATCTCATGTCTATAGTGGGGAAACTGATGGAAACAATCCTGAAGGAGAGGCTGGTGACCTTGCTGGAGGTCAGTGGGGTACAGGACAGTCAGCAGCATGGCTTTGTCAAGGGCAGATCCTGCCGGATCAACCTAGTGGACTACTATGACTGGGTGACTAGGAAAATAGACAAAGGGCATGCGGTGGATGTCCTGTACCTGGACATCAGTAAGGCATTCGACTCAGTGCCACATGGAAGACTAGCATGTAAGCTAAGGGGCACAGGGGCCGGGGCAAAATTGGTGGAATGGGTGGAGAACTGGCTGCAGGGATGGCAGCAGAGAGTAGTGCTGGGAGAAGAATTATCATCCCCAAGGGCAGTGATGAGCGGGGTCCCACAGGAATCAGTGCTGGGGCAGGTGTTATTTGAGGTATTTATTGCAGACATCTCGGTAGGCATAAATAGCAAGCTCAGTATATTTGCAGATGACACCAAGATGGGAGCAGTGGTGGATGACCAGGGGTGTGGTAGGGATTGCAGGAAGATCTAACAAGCCTGGAGACCTGATCTGACACCTGGCAACTTGGTTTCAATGCCAAAAAAATGCAAGGTGCTGCAGTTCGGGGGCAAAGAATCCAAAGAGAAGCTTCCATCGGGGGGTGCAGTTAGCTGTGTCTGAGGAGGAGAAAGATCTGGGGGTGCTCATAATGGGAGCAATGAACAGCTCTGCACAGTGTAGGAAGGCGGCAGCAGTGGCCAACAGGATGCTGGATTGTGTTGCAAGGTGTATAACCTCTAGAGGAGGGAGGTGATCCTGCTGTTATACAGATCGCTGGTCAGACCCCACCTGGAGTACTACATTCAGTTTTGGCGCCCTTACCTAAAGTGGGACATTAGATTGCTGGAAGGGGTGCAATGCAGAACAACAAAGATGATCCAGGGTCTGGGGGAATTACCATTTGAGGTTAGACTGAGGGAGTTGAACATGTACTCTCTGGAGGAGAGAAGGGACAGAGGGGACCTTTAAGACCTTTAAGTACATGAGAAAATAAACAGGACGGTGGGGAGAGGATAGGATCAGAGAGGGAAGGGTGATGGAGGGTGGGGAGAGACACTCGGGGTCATGACATGAGATTGGAGGGTGGAAGCTTTAGGAAGGAAATGAGGAGGTATCTCTTTACAGAAGGGGTGGTAGCAGAGTGGAATGCACTACCGGCAGAGGTGGTGGCCTGTAAAACAGCGGGAATGCTTCAAAAGGGGCTGGGATAGGGAACTGGGAGGGTCTTTGGAGGGGGGTAGGGTAGGAGGGGCAGCCGCAGAATAGGGGTGCTAGCTGCAAAATTGAGCCGAACTTGATAGACCAAATGGCCTTTTTCTGCAGGCAGTTTCATATGTTCGTATGTCTTATATTCCAATCAAGGCCTTCTTTTGGAGCTTTGGATTTATTACATCCGTAGCCCTCTCTGTGTGGAGCAGGTGTTGAAGTGTCAGTAGTTTACAATTAAAACAGGTACATTTAGAGGACAGTTCAGGAGGTTAAGTAGGTAGTATGGTGCAGTGGTTTAAGGCTCTAAGCTGTAAATCTGGAGACCTGGGTTTGAATCCCACAGCCCCCACTTGCATACTGTGTGACTCTGAGCAAATCATTTAACTTCTTCGTGCTCCCAGGTTGCATCTGCAAACAAGCTTTCAGCTTAGTGTGTCTCACTTGGTAAAATAATTGGGTAAAAAAAAAAAGCTACGATAATATATCCCAGTTAAATGTGTCAATCTGAGCTAGGTTAAGGGGTTACTGTTCTAAAGTTTTCCAAGAGACACAAAATGAAAAGGAAAGTGCCATCTAGACTTGGGCTGTTGGTGCTACACAGGTGGCTAGACTGAAAATAACAGAACCAATAAAGAATAAAGATAATTGCTTTTCACAATTAATAGATTAAAATGGGGATTGGTTACATTGCCTGGAGTCTGAAGGTTTGGCCATTTAAGTTCAGTGATGTTTTTATACCATTTTTGTGAAGTACATTTAGTTTCTAGCTGCCAGATTTTGTTTTTTTTTTAATACACAATGGCATGGGTGATTGGGTGGGGGGAGGGACCGCTAGCCACCAGGGACAGGGTTGGCAACTTTTTTTTTTTGTAATACACATGTGGTGGGCTGGTGATTGGGTGGAGGGAGGGACTGCTAGCCACCAGGGAGAGGGTTGGCAACTTGTTTTTTTATTTGTAATACACATGCGGTGGGCCAGTGTTTGGGTGGGAGGGGGGACCACTAGCCACCAGGGCTTTTGATTAAATACACATTGCGTGGATGGGCAGGTGATCTGGTGGGGGGAAGGGACCGCTAGCCATGGGGGGTGTATTAACATCTGGGGCAGGGCGGAACAGAGCTAAATTTCACCCTAAGCTTTCAGACATTTTCTAGTCCACCACAGGTGGAAGCTCTGAAACTTCCACGAAAGTTGCCAAATTTTACGAAAATTCAGCTAAGACTGAATTAGCAACTTTCACACACCTCTAGATGCATGTGACAGGGTTGAATAATGCCCTGCTCATGTGTTATGCAGAAAGAGTTTAAACACAATGGTCTGCTCTATCCTCTTCTTTTCTGTCTCTTCTCTGTCTGGTTCCATAACCAAATTTTCTTGTGAGACCTAGGAAGTAATCACACTGACAGTTTCGCAGTTCTCTGCCTGTCACTATCTCTCTGCCTTTCCTTGCTATTTCTGTCTTTTCTTCCCCTTGCATATCTGCAGTTACAAAAATATATGTGAATCTCTGTGTAAAACTGTAAGTGGTACTTGGATCCTTTTGTTTAAAACTGTGTATAGCCATACTGTTGAAATGAAAAAAGCTATTTGGAACTCAAGGGGTTAACCTGAGATGCAGTGTTTAAGCCTTTTGCAGAGCTGTAAACAAAAGGTCAGTTCTGGGACACCATGTACTGTTTTGTTGCACCTGCAAGGAATGAAACTGACAAGAACATTCTATAAACTTACAAGAACATTCTGTGAGAAGCAGGCTCTTTTAATGAGTTCTCAGACAAAGACTTATAAAAAGAGCAGCAATGCTTTTGCTAGAGAGACAAAGAGAGAGAGAGAGAGAGAGCAAGACTGAAACTTGGAGTTAGAGATATCCTCAGATGAAGGACTTTGTTTTCTGTGTTTGTACTGCCTTTGTTGATAGTTACACTGAAAAAAAATATTTTTTATTTTACTGTCATTGGAAAAAATAAAACACTATTTGCAAATTTTGAAACTGCTCCTGGTTTTCCTATGCTTCCTAACTTGTGCCTCGTGACAGTGTGGCAACACCACATGGAGGAGGAGGCACAGACTATGGGACATCAGCAGCAGCAGCAGAGTAGCTAGCTGTTCATTATGGTTTGGCAAGAAGACAGCAACACCACATTCAGGTGGAGGCACAGGGAGACATCAGCAGCAGCAGCAGAGGTAGCTAGAACTTCGCTATGGTTTAGTTCTTTGTGGCAAGACAGCTAAACCTTATGGAGCTGGACTCAGAAGCACAGAAGAATCAATGAGAATCATCAGCATCAGGAGCAGCATGCAAAAACAAGGACCTGCAAAGAGAAGGATCACAAAGAGTTCTTTTACTAACACACACATGAAGAAATAACAAAATGCACATACCCATCCCTCCACCTTCTCTAATCCTAGGATCCTATATATATTCAAAGACAAATAACTGAACTAATGCAATCACGTGATGAAAAAGCTTAATAATAGAGTCTGATATAATAATAAACATGGAGTGTTTTTTCTGCTAGAGAAACCCAGTTATAATTTGCCATTATAACCAGCTAGTTATAATGGTGAACATACGCTTGGGTTTTCCTCACTCCACGCATGCACCAGCCACGATCTTCCTTTTGTCACGCTGGATACTTCAGCAGCTCTTGCACTCTGACTCCATAAGTCTTACAATACTGAGCTCTGTTCTTTTAATAAAGTTCTTTTAACAAAACCTTTTACGTTTTCATCAGACTCACTAAAATAAAAAAGCAAAGGTTTAAAACAGGTGCTTCAGTTGAACCCAAATCCCGACCTCAGACCATGCCTCAACCCGTCCACAGCTCCACAGACATTCTATTTATATAATTGCTGTGGTGAAAAATGCTCCCCAGAAATTATTAAGCAATATACCATGAGAAGGTGTTGGTGATGCCAGGATTTAGCCACGCCCTGGGGTGTTGTTCGGTCGGTGGTGAGCGAGTGACCAACAACACCCCAGGGTGTACCTGGCATCACCAATACCTGAGTGGAATATTGCTATTATACAATGTTAATATTTTGTGTTTAGTAATTTTTTTTAATTTTAGTCATTTTTTTTTTCATTTTAAATGGGAGAAATAGTGAAAGTGTAACTACGCCAGAGAAAATAGTCCATTTGGTGGAGATTCAGGAGTTTGTTTTTCTAAGATGCTGAGCAGTTCTTCTAGCTCCAACCCCCAACATACACTGCAGGCTCTCATATTTCCGATCACTAAGTCAGTTTTCAAAAATCATTATCTATAAGAAAAATTTAGGAAAACTGCTACTTTCTGTTTCATCATTCGTAGCGTGAACTCACTTCCCCTACAGCACCTACTCTGGAATCGGCAACGGTAGCCCATTCCGACACTGTGTACATACAAAAGCATACTTGCAGTGCTATTGGCTCTCTCGAAGTTAAGGACAAAATCCGACTCGATAACATAGGCATGATCACTGTCCACGTTTCCCCACATTCCACCCATGCTGCTTTCCTTCTGGCATTACCCCACATCCATTTATACCCAGAATCTGTGATTTAAATGTGGGAAAATAAAAATTCAGCACATGCTCTAGACTTCATTGAACAGCGCTAACACAGAGGTGCAGCTGATGAGGAACAGATAATTGGTGGCGGAGTTAGAGAGGAGCAGTAGCTGGGAGGTGAATGTAAATGAGAAAAAAACGATATGAAGATGCAGGAAACGAAGTAAATGGAGGAAGGAGGGAGGGTGGAGGGGAGCAACTTATCTATTTGTTATTTCATAGTCGAGTTTTGTGAACGTAAGGAATGTAAGTTGTGTGCGCGTTGAAATGACAGTTGAGGTAGTGGAGTTTGGGAGGGGTGTTTAGCAGGTATTCTTGTGTTTCAGAGTTAGGGCTGAGATGGTCGGAGTGATATTTAAATTAGTTATTGATGTTGCTGAAGGGTGGCTGGTACCTCTTCCCGTGGGGTGATTGTAGATTTTACAACAGGAGAGGGGTACGAGTCAGCCAATCAGGATAGAGTATTTACATTCTGTTTTCATGTTCATTGTACATGTATAATATAAAACAAACCATGAGGTAGTGTGTAAAACTTGAGTTTTACACACACCCTTGGTGTTGGCTGCTTGTATAAACTCCTCAAGCTTCACTCTCAGGGTTCATGTAGCATCCAACACCTTGCGTATGTGTAAAATTCTCATTACACACACCACCCTATGATTTATTCTGTATTTACTTACCTTCAGACAGGTGATGGACATGCCATGAAGGCACACAGCCAGAAGAGAACATCATGCCAGAAGCATCAACAGCATCCAGACATAGACAGACCTGAAATAAACATCATAAAGACAAACTGTTTTACAAACACACACAGGGAAACGTAGAATTAGTCAGCAGGTAGAGACCGCTTGGCCCACCAAGTCTGTCCATCCTTCCCCTGCCTATTCTGTAACCGCAGACTCTTCCTCATCTCTAGCAACCTCCTCCTCCCCACCATGATAACAGTTTTTCTTTATACCTATCACATCACATTACCTATTGAAAAAGGTTAATAATAATGTTTGACACAACATATGATTTCAAATCGGTGATGGACATGCCAAGAAGGCACACGGCTGGAAGAGAACATCATATCCAAAACATCAACAGCATCCAAATAGAGACAGACCAGAAAAGAAAATCATAAGGAGAAACTGATTTACAAACACACACAACGAACCATAGAATTGGTCAGCAGATAGGGACCACATGGCACATCAAGTCTTCCCCTCTTTTCCCTGCCTATTCTGCAACCACAGATATCTCTCCCATGCAAGGCATGCTTGAAACCCATTACTGTTTTTGGCCCCACCACCCAAACTGGAAGACTGTTCCAGGCACTCACCACCCTCTCAGTGAAGAAATACTTCCTTAGATCCCTCTGAAACTTTCCCACCTCAAGCAAATAAATTTGCAACTTTGACTTTGATGGGAGTATTAACAGCAGTCTTCGTGGGTGTCTGTGCCCATCCCTACTATTTATGTGGATCATGTCCTACCCTGATAAGGTCCGACACTAAACATGCACAACAGCAAACAATGGTCGCCACTCACTGTGTTTCCCCTTCACAGCTGCAGCCTAGTTCCTTAAATGGCTCTTGTATCTTTCTTCAGACAGTATTATATGCTACAGCAAACTGAGACTTTGTGTTTCCTGCTTCAAGTATTGTAAATTTAGTATTCTGCAGTTTATAAACAGTACTCTATGTAAACAGCGGAATGAATTGCAAACTGTGGATTATTGATTCCCACATTCTTGAATGCTTTGTTTTACAGCTGGAATCAAATTTCATCCATTGGAACAAAGACTTAGGAGAGGTTCTGTTATTGTTTTGAGCTTGGAATTTTCATGAGCATTCCTTAGAAATATTCACTAGTGCTAATTATTTTTTTCACCCAGTTTATCAAGTTTACTTCATTACTTTATCATCCAGTTTCATTTGGCACCAAGTCTGCAGTAAAGTCTCAGAGCTAGGAAGAGTTTTTATAGTTTGTTTTTTTTAAATCAAGTAGTTTATGAAAAAGGGAAGGAGAGAGAGAAAGAGACAGAGACAGAAATACATCTGACCAGCAATGCTAAGTGACAGAGGGAGATGAGAACAGCTCAGAAATAGTGGTGCTCAGATGGGTCTGCACCAATCCGGATACACCAAATACTTGCCCTTTGCGGCAGGATAGTGGATCCGCCAGATCCCACCCCTATCTGCCTGTGGATCCGGCTGTCAGATCCCTGGTTGGATCCCACATTATCCGATGGCCAAATCCAGGGATCTGGCACTGGGAACTGATGCCAGAACCAGGGATCTGGTGACAGATCCCTAGATCTGGCACCGGATAACACAGGATTGGACCTGGGATTGGACCTCCATATTTGGCTGGATCCTGGACAGATCCCACTAAAATAGTGCCGCCATTTGCCAGGTCACTTTTTTTAATCATATTTCTTTTTCCCCACCACTGGCTGTGCCCGCCCAGAGAGCAGCAGGCTCACTCGCATGATGGAGGTCTGGTGCTGCCATGCCCTGACCCTCCAGAGGGCCCCCTATGCCACTTCAAACCAGGCTGGGCCCAGACCCCCCCAGAGCGATTCCATGACAGTCCTCTGGGAGGTGCAGAGCACGGCCTTCAAGCTGCACGGTCGTGCCCAGCCATTTTCCTCCTAGTTGTAACCCCTGGAGTGTGGACGTGCAATGATGTCAAAGGCACAATGTGCTGACTTCCGCCATACTCCACCCCAAAGGCACCTACTCTAGTAGTGCCCCCGGTCATCACCAGGGGCCTCTGCAGAGCGGTGACAGCCCTCGGCCCTCCCCAGAGATAGGAGAGTAGTCCCTCAGATGCTCGATCCTATCCCTCCCCTGCCGACCCCTGATGACTTAGGCACATTTCCGAGTCTGGGTCGCTAGTGTAGCGTGACATGTGGTGTCCAGTGCCTCAACCCTTAGCGCCACCAGTCAGGCCCATTTGCAGGATCACTGGTGGATCCACGGCAGCACTATCCGAGCAACACTACTCAAAAAGGAAGTGGGTGCCACAGTTCCAGACAAAACAGATGGGCCAGTTTGTCAAAGAGGTCACAAAGCATGAGGACACCCTTTCTGGCCCCAGTTGACTTCCTTTCATTGAAAGGGAGAAAGTTTGTGAGGACATAAAAACTGTGCTTGATGAGCAGGTATACAGCATCCCTTGTACAATCAAGCAATTGAAGCATAAATGGGATAATCTTTATTGGCAATATCATGAGAGGGTGGAGTTGCTGGGTGGAACCATCACCATGCCTGAAGGTGGTCCCAAGAAATGCTGTAGCAGGAAGGATACACTGGAAGGCACTTGCACCAGGACCTGCAGATTTAGTAGTGAGCATACTTGATGATATTCTGTAATTTCTGACTTAATGGTAATTAATAATTTCCAAAGTCTCAGTCCACAAAGGGATCTGTGCCCATGCTGGGGTAGTTATATGGACCATGGCAGAGCTGAGGTCATGCTCCACACATATAGAAACCTACAGGCATCTACAGCACTAGCTGTACACCCCCATCACACTTGATTCCCCTGCCATGCACAGTGCTAAGCAACTGTCCGGGTCGTGGCAGGCAATGGGGTGGTGGCATGCATGCACCCAATCCTGGAGTATACTCCACATTCTGGAGGGCCAAATGAGGGAACAGAGGCTACACAGCATGAGGGGCTTCCATAGTGCCTATATATCCTCCCTACTCCCAGCCACAGGACTCTCCATGTGTCCTGATCGGACCCTTGTCCAGCCGCACTACACTCTGTATAGGCTGGTAGGCCAGTAGATTTTCCAGATGATGTCATATTACACCAGTATATATCACTACTGTCCCATGATGGGGATATCACAGATTGGCAGTCCTTTACCATGGACTGCCATATCTCTTGGTCACCTACTCCATGTGGAATGGGGAATGCATTGCAGTGTTGAACCAGCACCTGGTTGGATGCTCTGTGCCCTGTACAGCTCTACCACCATTGCCACCCCTGCCCTGAGTGGAGCTGTGCACCTGTGGGGCACAGAGGGAAGGGACTGGGATGCCATCCATCACAGATCAGCATAAGGGTGAACAAAGATCAGCTCAACTAACCATCTGGCATGACTAAGAACTGGTAACAATAGGAGGTGGTAATGGACAGGTATCACTATTGCAGCTACAGTACCTAGCAGTCAGGGTTTACTGTCTATGCCTAGCCTCCTGCCATGGATGTCATGGTCCCCTGTAATGTTTTGCGCAAACACACCTGTGTTGTCACTGATGCATCGTGTTATTAGAGTATTAATGCTGAATTATTAGCCATTTGTGGTTCAAATCTCTAAGTATGAAGTTTTGTTATTTAATCAGCAGAATCTGACAAACTTAAGAAGACCAATGGAACCTCGAGTACCCACTAGCCATTAGCTACTGCCAGTGGGCCTACAGTAGTAGCAGTATTATCAAGAGTACAACTGAAGGAGATGACAGTGGAGAGTCCAGTACTGATATGTTATTGTTTGACACAACCTAATGCTAGACTGCATGTAAATGACAGATTTAGCCATATAAAACAACATAAAAACATAGGAAATATTTGATTAGACATCACAATGGGGAGTTCCTTAGGTAACAGTGATTACCATACGAAATGGTTCAACAACTTCAACATAAGGAGAGGATCAGAGGTGAGCCGCACAAAGACAAGGGTTCTGGACTTCAGGAGGGTGGATTTTTAAACAAATGGGAGAATGCCTCAGAAAATGCCTTGAAGGGGGGGGGGGAATTGCCACAGGGTAGGTACAAGTGGGAAAAAAATAAGGGACGGTATAATTAGGAATATAAACCTCTGCATAAAAAAGGTTACATAGAAACATAGAATTTGATGGCAGATAAGGACCGCTTGGCCCACCTAGTCTGCCCATTTCCCTACCTAACGGATAAGCTGCAGATCCTAGTTAACCAACAGCCTACTTCCCCTCCTACCCCCCACTAAAATTGCCTTATGTCTGTCCCATGCATTCTTGAATTCCCCCACTGTTTTTGACTCTATGACCTCCTCAGGAAGGCTGTTCCATGTATCCACAACCCTCTCTGTGAAGAAATACTTTCTCACATTACCTCTGAGCCATCCCCCCTCTATCTTCAAATTGTGCCCCCTTGTTTTGCACATCTCTTTTCTGAAAGATGCTGCCCTCTTGTACTTTGTTGATTCCATTGAGGGCATTTGAAAGTTTCTATCATGTCCCCCTCTCCCTCTACTCGAGGGCTATACATCTTTAGTTCCTTTAGTCTTTCTTCATATGCCTTCTGATGCAGACCCTGCATCATTTTGGTTCCCTCCTCTGGACAGCCTCCACCCTGTCTATGTCTTTGTGGAGATGGGGTCTCCAGAACTGTACACAGTACTCCAGATGTGGTCTTACCAACTGTCTGTACAGAGGGCCAACAACTTCCTGTTTTCTACTGGGGATGCCTCTCCCTATGCATCCCAGTATCCCCCCAGCCCTCCTTACTTCCTTCTCACATTGCTGGCCCACCTTTAGATCATCTTATATGACTACCATCAGGTCTCTTTCCATTTTTGTCATTGTCAGTATCTCACCCCCATTGTGTACTCTTCCCCTGAGTTTTTGTTTCCCAGGTGCATTATTTTGCACTTCTTTGCATTGAATCTAAGCTGCCATACATTTGACCATTCATGCAACCTTGCCAAGTCCCTTTTCATCCTTTCCATACCACATTGTGTATCAAACCTGTTGCAGATCTTTGTGTCATCTGCAAAGAGACATACTTTCCCTTCCAGTCCCTCTGCAATGTCACTGATAAAGACATTAAAAAGGACCGGCCCCAGTACTGAACCCTGCGGTACCCCACTAGTAACCCTCCTTTCTTCACTGTGGACTCCATTTACTATTACCTGCTGTGTCCTGTTGTCCAACCAGTGTTTTACCCAGGCTACCACCCTAGGACCCACTCCCAGGCTGGCTAATTTGTTTATTAATCTTTTGTGCAACACTGTATCAAATGCCTTGCTAAAGTCTAGGTAGGCCATGTCCACAGCCCCTCCCTGGTCTACTACTTTGGTCACCCAGTCAAAGAAATCAATTAGATTTGTCTGACATGACCTTCCCGCTGTGAGTCCACGCTGCCTTGGGTCCTGTGCCCCACTGGCCTCTAGGTACTCAGCAGTTCTTTCCTTCGGAAGTGATTCCATCATTTTCCCTACCACTGAGCTCAAACTGACAGGTCTGTATTTTCGTGCCTCTGTCTTGCTCTCACTTTTGAGAAGGGGAATCACATCTGCCCTCCTCCAGTCCTCAGGTACCACCCCATCATTCCATGATTTATTAAAAAAGGTAGTCAATGGTGTTACTAGTTCTTCCCTTAGTTCTTTTAAAATTCTGGGGTGAATCCCATCAGGCCCCATTGCTTTATCCACTTTCAGTTTTAAGAGTTCTTTCAGAACCCTTTCTTCTGTGAAAGGACTAATATCAACCCCCTATCCAGAGTGCTTCTATTGTTCGGATTAAGTATTTCCCCCTGCTTTTCAATTGCGACTACTGAGCAGAAGTATTCGTTCAGTATCCCTGCTTTTTCAATGTCGCTCTCTGCCCAACCATCTTCCTCTTTGTTCAGCCTCAGTATCCCTGCCTTAGTCTTTCTTTGCTCCCTAATGTACCTATAAAAGGTTTTATCTCCCTTCTTAACCGAGTTGGCTATCTTTTCCTCGGCTTGGGCCTTTGCTATTCTGACTGCCTTACCCGCTTCCTTCTGCTTTAATTGGTACAGTTCTCTGTCCTGTTCCTTCTGTGTTTCCTTATTCTTCCTGAATGCTATCTGTTTTTCCCTTACCTTCCCCACCACTTCTTTTGGGAACCATAGTGTTTTTTCTTTCATTTTGATTTGTTCATTTGCTTCACACCTAGACTTGTTTCCTCTGTGATGGCGGTTCTGATGTTTCCCCATTGTTGCTCCACCCCTTCTTCTTGCCTGTTTACTAGTGCTTTTCTGAGGCACTCTCCCATTTTGTCAAAATCAGCCCTCCTGAAGTCCAGTACCTTCACTTTTGTGTGGCTTGACCTTCTACAGCTAAGTTTATCGTGAACCACACTGTTTGGTGGTCGCTTGTCTCCAGATGGCTACCCACTTCAAGATCAGAGATCCTCTCTCCATCCCCATTTGAGAGTACCAGGTCTATGATTGCTCTCTCCTGAGTGGGTTCCAAAACTAGCTGTCTGAGGCATGCCCCCTGTAGGGCATCGAGAATGGCCCTGCTCTTGGATGTGGCTGCAGCAGAGGTGCTCCAGTCAGCATCCGGCATATTCAGGCCCCCATCAGCAATATCTCCCCTTTCTCTGCCATCCCAAGGATGCCTTCTATCATTTCCTTGTCCATTTCCTCCTCCTGAGATGGGTGTCTGTATACAACCCCTGTGCGGATTGTGGAGCCATTGCCAGTCTCCAGGGTGACCCACAGTGCCTCCTCTCCTCCCTGTTTACCCTTTAGTTCTGTTGCTTTTATCCCATTCCCTTACATAGAGAGCTACTCCTCCTCCTCCTCCTCTTCTTCCTCCCTCCCTCCCTCCTTGTTCCTCCTGTAGATTGTATACCCGGTATGTTGACATCCCAGTCATGGTTCTCTGTGTACCATGTTTCTGCAATTGCCACAATATCCAGGCATCCCTCTTCCATCAAGGCCACCATTTCAGGGAGCCTTTTACCTAAACTATGGGCATTGGAACTCATTACCCTCAATTTTTTATGGCTGTATTTCTTTATGCCCCATCCCTGTCCATACTGCCTTTGTCTTTTTCTCCATGTACCCCTGCCCTTCTCCCTATCGACTGCTCTATTTTGGTGTTTACCTCATTAATTACCCTGATTTTTTGGGGGGGCTAGGATTTCCCTTCTCCTCTTCAGTGCCTCCCCCCTTGGCTAGTTTAAATGCTTGCCACTGAAGCATTTAAACCTATCACCTAGGATCCTGATTCCCCTCCAGGATAGATGCAGACCATCATGCCTGTATAGGCCTGCATCCCTCCAGGTGGAGCCCCAGTCCCCAATGAAGCCAAATCCCTGAGTTCTGCACCAGCTTTTCAACCAGTCATTGAATCCCATGGTGCAGTGTGCCCTAGCCTCATTGATGCCATAGACAGGTAGCACTTCTGAGAAAGTTACCATGTGTGCTACTTGTCTAAGACCCCTCCCCAACTCCACAAACTCCTGTTGCACTGCTCTGATTCCATTCTCAGCCAGGTCATTCATCCCTAGGTGGATAATGACATCCAGCTCCCTCCCCCTTGCCACTGCTCCCATGATCCTGAGGATTCATTTCCTGTCCCTCAAGCCAAGGCACCGGGCAGGCATCTTACTTCCCTTTTCCCTCCCTCCCCCAGTTCTACCCCCTAACAATTGAGTCCCCCACCAGGAGTTGTTTCCTTCCCCTGTGGGGTCCTGGGCCACCCTCCTGTGGGTCTCCATTGTGGAGGTTCCCAGCATCCTCCTTGGTCTCCACTGCAGGTGCCTCCATAGAGGAATGATGCTTCACCAGAGTGGTGAATGAATTGTGGAGAAGCACAACTGGAGGGATTCACCTCTGTTCCACCACCCTCAACCTCACTGAGCCCACTGTGGTCCAACCACTCCTCTTTCTTGGCAACCTCTGAGGTAGTGAGTAGGAAGAAGTAGGCTGCTGGTTAACTAGGATCCGCAGCTTATCCAGTAGGTAGGGAAATGGGCAGACTGGGTGGGCCAAGTGGTCCTTATCTGCCATCAAATTCTATGTTTCTATGTTTCTAGTGGTGGTGGCCCGGGTGGTCCCGGGTGGGGGATAGGTTTCCCGAATCCTTGCCAGGTCAGCATGGCGATGAACAACCTCCTCCCTGAGACCAGGGAGCTGCCTGCAAATAGGGCAGCAATGCAGTTTTCAGAATGCCTCCCAGAAGACTGCTGCTCCACAGCCAGTGCATTGCACCACACCCTACTTGTCTGTGTCCCTTCCAGTTACAGATGCTTTTTTGGTTTTTGTTCTTGTTTTAGTGTATGCAAGCTTGTGAGTGTCTCTACCCCATATTCAGTGTGCTGTGCCTTTAAAGATATGAACAGGTGTATGTTGTTAGCAGTTTTGAGGAAGTGATTCAGGCCCCTGCTATAAGGGAAGTTATGCACTTGGGGTGGGTGGGGTGAGGGAAGGGTGAGTGGGAGTAAACCCATGCTGTCCGGAAACAATCACCTACAACTCTTACCCTCCACCCCAAGGAGAGCCTTCCTTCCTTTCAGACACCTATTTCACAAAGGCTAAGTAACAGGTCTAATCACAACTGACTGCAAATATCTCCCAGCTACAGTTCCTTCAGGAAAATTAAAGTTAAAACTAAGAATAGTCCACCCCAAAAACAGAATCAATACTAGTTACTTACACAGGTCCAAAAAGTAATAATTCAGTTCAGTGTAGTCTAGAAAATAACCTCCTTGATTCAAGGAAGCTGTGGCTGCTTTCTCACTCTCCCTGTCTTCAATGTGAGAAGGAGACTGCAACATCTCTGAAACAAAAAAAAACCTTTTCAGCAAAAAAGAAATAAATAAAATAGGGACAAAGAGTAATTTTGCTTAGCCTAATGATAAAAAATCACAAAAATGTAAGCACCACCTGTAATAATTTCACAGAAGAAATACCCTGTAAGAAACACTTTGCTACAGAGAAAAATAAAGCAGTAACAGAACATACACCTTGCAAAAGACAATTTGAATCAGAAGATTACAGCAGTAATCTGTTAGCACACACCTGTAGGCACACCTTGTAATAATGCAGCAGAAGGTATACCTAGCAACAGCAATGTGAACCAAAGAAAAATAAAGCAATAAAATGTTAGCAACAAACAGTAACAGTCCCGGTGAGTACAAAATAAAAACAACAACACACAGTAAATCTGCCTAGCCAAAAGTCTTAATTCTTTCCCTTACTCTGGTAAGGTTCTTAGTTCTGTCCTTTCAAGCAAGCGAGAACGAAAGAGCTCAGGTGAAGCAAAGGCAGAAGGAAAAGGAGAGTGTCATGGTTCTCCAAAGAAGTGGCAAGATTGGAAATGAGCTACAACTGAAGGGAGTTGGTCGGGGGTAGGAAGACTGAGTACCCAAGAGGATGCCCTCTTCCTCTAGGAAGGGAGGGTCACTGCAATACTTCCATCTGGGGGAACATAGGTGGCAGTACAGTCAGGCAGTGAGTGTGAGGGGATATCAGCTGAGGCTCATAGAAGTATGCTAGCATGTGTCCTTTAGGGCTTCCTTGAATGCTGACATCCCATGAGTGGGGCTATGGGGAAAAATGGCCTGAACACTGTCAAACTTTGGGAACTCGGACCATGACTACGGCCAGTGCTTGCTGCAGAGATACCCTGGGAACCTCCACCTCCATGACACTGGAGGAAGCAGACAAATGGTTCCAGCAGTGGCTGGAACATTCAACGAGGTGTTAAACTTGTGAGGCTGAAAGCCATTACAGGTAAGAGTAGACAACATTGGAGTATGATGCTGTGTCCTTGCAGAGCAAATGTACACCAGGCAACAGAAAACATAAATTATAAGAAAATGAATTGTCAGCAATGCAACTTACATAAATATCACTATGTGGTGGGCACTGTTCCTGAAGCAGTATTTATCCCTTTTCTCTTATGATTTATTCTTTAAGTCATGTGTGTGTAACTGCCCCTTTGACTCACCTTTGGCTGTTCCGGTGCCCTTGAGGTCTTCACAGCAATCACCATCAAGGGGTCAGCCTGGGTTAGGCTAAGTAGGTGTAAAATGGAGCAGTGCCTCCACCTGAGGAAGTGGTAGGGAATACTTGTGGACAAACAGCAGGTTACTCACCCCCAGGAAAATATATTAGCAACCCCCAAACAGTTCCCCACACTCACTGACAATATCCCCCTTCTTTACAGAAACACTCTATAGCAGCAATTAACATGAATACCAACAGTATTTTATTGTGAGGGAAGGGAAAAAAAGGGGATCAAACAGCAATAACAATGACAACTGACTAACAGTTCTGCCCCAAATAATCTCCACCTCCCACCTGTGGGTGCACCTATCTTTCCATTGGTAGCTGCCCAGGAAGTCTATACAGTCCTTTCAGTGGTTCAGAAACTGACAGGGTATCTATTGTTGAGGTCCAAACTCTAACTTCACAACTCTTAACTTTAACTCTCAGGCCAGGGTGCAGTTTTCTGACAGAGTCCCACCCAAGACTTAGCTCCCTTCAATTTCTACCTAGCTAGACTCACCAAGGCAACAGCTCAGGGTACTTACAGTTCAGGATTTCACATGGGGGTTTCTGCTGGCTTGATTTGATGTAGTACCATGGAGGTATCTATGTAGGGTGCACCCTGTAAGTAACAGAGCTGGCTAAAAAAATTTGAAGAAAGCTAGTTTTCACCTGCCTGGCCTTACCAACTTCCCCTCAGAGGCCTTTGTTAGCGGTCTTCACTAGGCAGACCTCTCACTGTCTTCCTCTCCAGTCGTTGTCCTCTTCAGTCCAGTGGCTAAGCAGCATGGTCCCCAACCTCTCTGGTGCACACACAGAAGAACACAGGTGAGGGTGGGGTTGTTCTCAGCCTTTGGCCTAAGGCCATCTATTCCCTCCCTTATGATTCACAGAGGATGGGCTTGAGCAAAGTCTATAGCCACAGCACACCCTCACAGGTTCTCTTACAGTCCAGCAGCACAGGCTTAGATCTGCTCTGCTAAGGGATAAAACTCAGTACACAGTCCCTTACTGGCTGCTGCATCCCTTCATACTTGCTCTCCCACTGTGATGTCAGACTGTTTTCATATCTCTCTGAGGTTCTTCCACTCTGCTTCTCTTTCTCTCTCCAGGCTATTCTCTTGCTGCATGCACTCTGCAGTTACTCCCTCAATGGTCTCTGGCAGCAGAGTCTTAAATGCTGGTGAGCTTCTGGGGCTGTGCTGGCTATGAAGTCCCAAATGTAGGCCTTGGGCTGAATAGCCCTCCAGCAGTGGCACTTCCACTCTCTACTCCCTCTCAGATCCTGTTCGAATTCCCTTTGTGGTGGGCAAAACAGTCCCTTTTATCTCTTTTTTCCTTCTCTTTCCTAAATAACAGTAGCAGATGCCTGACTGAACAAATTAATATTCATTTGCTTCCCTTGACACCCTATTGGTGCCTTGCTAGGGTGCAAGAATTGTTCCTATTTTCTTTCCCAACAGTCCCTTTTCAGTCCCATCAGTTTCATTGCTGAATCCCTGCTTTCTGATTGGTTACAACAGGGGTTAAAGGTGACAAGTATGGCTACAGTACACACAGTCTAATATGCAGTCCCAAACTTTCCAGACCTGGTGTAGCCTCCCAGTTTATTCTTATTTAAAACTTGCCTCACCAATTTAAAGCAGCCCCCTGCCCTGTCAAGAGACTGAAAACCACAGTTATACAGGTTGCCCCCGGCCCATCACTGCTACAGATTCTAAAAGTCTCCCCTGTAGCAGACAAGCTCTATTAATATGTAGGAGGGCTGTTTAATATTCATAGTGCCAAACACTGGTGCTCATTGGCACTCTTCAAGTAAAACAATTTTAGGCTCTTTTTTTTTAATAGACCATACTTTAATGAAGTTTTTCAAAAATAGCATTAAACATAATTACAAAAAACAATACAACACGTGAACAACAATAATAATAAAAACATAGGAAAGAGAAAAGAACCCCTCCTTAACCCACCCTTCCCTACCCATCCCCAGAGCACCGAATCCCATAAACATACAGACAGGACCAATAATCAATAGAAAGACCTTAACATCACAGAATAGAAATGTTACTTGACAACAGGGACCCAAGTTAAAAGTAGGTAAGATTAACATAATAGAGTGTTGGTATTACTACTATTTACATTCCTTTATGATGATATCACTGTGGCCAATAAAGTATGGAGCAGCTCCCAGTGGGCATGATCCCTCTCTATCTTGCCTTGAGTGGAGGCAATTTGTTTTTCAACTATCAGGGCCTGAAGAATTTTTTGGTGCCATGCTTTATACATGGGAATGGCATCACCTAACCAATTCCATGATATTATTAACTTGGCCAAGATGGATATCAAAGCCAAGTATGCCTTCCATGGGCCAAAAGATTGTCCGGATAAAAAACAAATAAGCATATTTTTGGTATAAAGTATTCTTCAAGCCCCAGCAGTGGATCCAAATTTACCTTAATAGAATTCCAGAAAGGGGCTATTTTAACACAATCCCAGAGTAGATGTTTAAGATGGCCTTCTGCCATTCCGCATCTAGTACACTCCAACATGGGAAGCCATCCCATTTTGTACAATTGCAGAGGTGTAATATAGGTTCTGCAATACTTGAAATTGTAGCAGCTGCTACCTATCCTGATTAACAAATTGGTATAAATGCCACCACATGGTCACCATAATGGATGGTCTACTGGTTAATTCAACACTTGGTGCCAGTAATAACAAACACACGTTGGATTAGTGGGATCTTTTGCTCGAAAAAAAAGCATAAAGTCCCGATATTGGATGGGGCCGTTCTGCTAAAGGAATAAGGGATGGGATGGGATGTGGAAATAATCTTGAAAAGACCAGGAGGAGGGCCCAAAAATGAGGCCACCACATGTTTAAGTTGGAAATACTTAAAAAGCAAAAATTTGGGATAAGGAAAAACGTTCCCTAAAATCCACAAACAGCAAAAAAACACCTCACTCAACAGATCACCAATAGTAGCTAGTTGAAGCTGAGAACAGAACGTGTACGGGATTGGGAGATGCGTGACACAAATGTTTGGGTTGCCTATAATAGACTGAGTCTAATCTGAGCCCATATGGAACACATATGTTGAAGGGCTTTCAGGGACCACAATATTGGTGTTGTTTTTAATCGGTTGGATATAGAGGGCAGTTTCAAAAAAAAGAAGACTTTTAAGCTATACCCCAGTCTGCTGACATAGGCCATTCTCAGTCAGGAGTCAAAGCAGAAAATAATTTCCCTCATTTTGTTGTATCCATTCACAGCCCCATCTTAGAAAATCGCTACTGTGCAAAGCAGAACAGTAAAGAAAGAAATTAGGAAGATGCAGTCCACCCCAGTCCTTAGGAACTGTGAGTTTAGAATAGGCCCAGCAGACTGCCTTCTCCTTCCAAAGGAATGAGTTTATCACTTGTTGAAGATGAGAAAACCATGGTTTTGAAAGACAGGGGCATAACATACTTAAGGGATATAAAATATGGGGGAGAAGATTCATTTTGGCTACACTAACACATCCCCAAAGCGAGAAGGGCTGGGAGGCCCAGTGCTGTAAGTCGAGATTAATCTGCTACAACAAGGGATTAAGGTTCTCTTTGATAAGAGATGAAGAAAATCTAGCAAGATGAATATTCAGATAGATCAATCCTTTATGTTCCCAAGTTAGTCCCAAATTCAAAAACATTTGCTTCTGGACATGAACATTGAGGGGTAGAACCTTAGTTTTTTCCAAATTAAATTTATATCCAGATATAGTAGAGAATCATTTGATTTCAGCCAAAGCAGCTGGAATAGATGTAGAGGGATCCTTAATATATAACAAAAGATTGTCTGCATACACAAATAACTTGTAGCGGTCCCCTCCTACTTCTATACCAGGAATTGCCTGGTTACTTTGTAGGTAACAAATAAAAGCTCTAGGTATAAATTAAAAAGGAAAGGCGATAGTGGGCACATCTGCCGAGTTACTCTCTGTAATGTGAATGGGGCAGACAATACACCATTACACCACACCTGAACAGACGGATTATTATATAACACTTAAATCAAGGTGATAAATTCCTCAGGGAAAACCAAATTTCTCCAAAACCAAGAATAGGTAGGGCCAATAAACATGGTTGAAGGCCTTTTCTGCATCCAGGGAGATCAACACTACTGGTGTATTTCTCTCCCTGGATGCAGACATCAAATAATGCAGCTTGCAGAGGTGGTCATGCGAAAGATGACCAATTATAAAACGCACCAGTGCCGGTCCTATCAATCCATCCCAGACTGACTGGAGTTGATTTGCTAAGACTCTTGCTAAAATGTTTATATCAGTATTAAGGAGCGAAATCATTCTGTAACTACCACTAGAAAGTTCATCTTTCTCTGACTTTTTAATGAGGGTAATCTAAGCCTGTGTCAGTGTCAAATCAGAACTACCTGATTGAAAAAAATAATTGTATAAATGAGTCAGGAGAAAGGTCATCTACAAAAGCCTTGTAGAAACTATTTGTGTAACCATCTGGCCCAGGAGCTTTGTCTAACGGGGTTGCTGGACTGCTCGACATACCTCAGATAAAGCAACTGGTCTCTTAAAAAGTTGCTGCGGTGTCAGCGTCAGGAGTTGTAGTGGGTCCAGATAGGAACTAATCTGGTCAGGGGTACGAGACCTGCAGAATCTACCTGGTCAGTGAACTATAATATAACTGGAAGATCTCAGTAATAGCATGAGGCTGCGTCTAAATAATGCCCTCAGGACTGGCTCGAATACTGGGAATTATTTTTGCTGTGTCTAGATGTCAAAGCCGGAGGTCAAGCAGTTTCCCAGCTCTCTCCTCAGACTCCAGATAATGAATATTTGTCTGTGAAAGAGTCAATTCCACCCTTTCTGCCGACAGACCAGTGTATTGTGCTCGTAGGGAATTGAGATGCTTTTCAATCTGCAGCTGGTGTATTCTGAGACAACCGGTTCTCAAGTTGCCAGATACCCTGAAGTAACTGATCTCACTTTGAGTTATGGGCCATTTTTTTCTTCAAAGCTAGGCAGATGCACTCACCCCTAATCGCAATTTCTCAGCCCCCCCACAATACATCGAGAGCCAGCATGGAAGGCGCATTGGATGAAAAGAAGGACTGAGTAAAATCCCTTAGAATTTGTAATGTAACAGAGTCCCTAAAAAGTTGTGAATTAAAGCACCACACTCTGTCTTGGTCAGATGGGCCTTGGACAGAATGTGTCATAGTGATAGCCACATGATTCAAAATTACAAGGAATTGAATATCACAAGAAATAAGATACACAAGCGACTATCGAATAATAATAACACGCAGTTGTACCTACCTCTAAGCCTCCTCCTATCCTTCCAGACAAAGCTCTCTGAGCCACTCTCTGACCTTCTGTCCAGCTCTACCTTTACTTGCTACTATCTTCCCCACACTCCTCTTCTGATGTCTTCCACCCAGCCTTACCTTTATCTACCCACTGAATCAATCTTCATGTAACTACTGTATATTGTCTACTCTGTAAAGTGCACATGTAAGCTTGTTGTATACTATGTTTGACATATGCCAGTATTTTTGGCTGATTCCTAAATGTACTCTGATTTTTTATCTGCCTTGATGTTTGTTTCTTGCACTGTTTTGTCCTCACCGTGATGAGGTACCTTTGTAAATGAGCCTCTGGCTCAAAGGTTGTTAAACTGATGTTCTATTAAATAAATAAAAATAAATAAATAAATAAGATAATCAAAACAGGAAAAAGTACAATGAAGGGCAGAATGAAATGCATAATGTTTATCTGTGGGGTGAAGAACCCACTAAGGATCAATCAAACCAAAATAATCCAGCATCTCTCACAGACTTCTCTGCCTTGGGGTTAAGCCCTTTCATGAGAGACCTGACTGGTCGAGGTTTGTCTCATACAATAAATTCCAGTCTCCTCCAAGAATTATGGGTATATGAATCTAGTTGGAGAACCAAGTCAGCAAAAAAAGTGGGGGGATCAATATTAGGACCATTTATAGACCCAGGCAGTACCCCTGTTAGGCCTAACCATCTGTGTATAAAAATATACCTCCCTCCAGGGTCCCACCATTCTCTGATAAGCAGGAATGCTAGGCATTGAGCATGCAGTATAGCTCCCCCACCTTTTTTACGACTGGAACCTGCTCCATAAACCTGACATACTCATTCCCTCCTGAAAAGCTTAACATCATCACGACACAGGTGGGTTTCCTGCAAAAACGCAATGCCAGTTTGCAGTCTTTTTAGGTGATGCAGGACCATGTGGCATTTGCAATTTTTATGGGCCCCCTTAATATTCCAAGTCACAAAAACATATGCATTGCTCATACACAAGATCTTACTAATAAGGACACATAGCTAAAAATTGCTAGAGCTAGAAAAAGAGAAAGAACATCATGAACATAATACAGTAATTTGAAGAAGGTCCCTATAAAAAGTAATGGTGCTCCAGGTCAGAACTACCCACCCTGTCCCCAAGAGATAAAGAAGAAACTACTATGAATAAAACAAACAGTTCCCCCCTCCCCAATCAGTATCATAAAATGCAATATAATAGTTCATAAGAAACTTAAGAAAGTAGAGCCCACCACCCCCATCCCCACAATACAGAACTATAAATCCCAGAGAATAACCCCCCAAAAATGTCCAGTAAACCCCTGGTCCAGCTGACTGCACCACACTTACATACTGACCCATGATAAAATTCGCTGCCCACCTACTTATCTCTCCTCTCCTCACCCTCCCACTCCCTGAAAACAGTATACACAACTGAGAAAAAAAACAGTACCCATTACTCGACTTGCTGAACAGATATAACAAGCTGCAACTAAAGAATTAGACCCATGCAGGAAGAACTACAATCTGAACAGCTAAATGTTAGAACGAATAAACATGATGCAACAACAAATGACACACATTGCCAATTGTCAGAAAATTATATGAACAACATATATGTACAACACAAGACTTGTGGTGAGAAGCACAGCCTATCTTTCTAAAACAAAAAACAAACAGTATTCAGCCGTTTAGATTCCGGAAGTGTCCATACCTTTAGTCCATATGCAGTACATGAAGCAATAACATTATTCCAGACCCCTTTACAAAATGTATCTCTGGTGGGATTCTGGTATCCATTCAACCAACCTTCTAACAGAAACATCACAACTTTGCAAAAATCAAGCTTGTGTCCAAAAGAAATAAATGACAAATTTTACCTCATCAGGTTCTGCACACTTGTAACATGGAAAATGTTAGAGACTCTATCAGGTTTGCATGATGTTCCATGCAGGATCATCCAGGATCATCAAACAGCTAACATACTAAGATGACAGCAGAATAGGCCTAATGGTCTATCAAGTCTGCTCGAAAAACAGTACTCGGTCAGGGCACATCAGCTGATTCCTCATATTACCTCCATAATGCCATAACAGTAGAATAAGAATTCAAAATTTACATTGGCTCCAAAGCTATAGTCCAACACAGATATAGTCATCCATAAGGGACATGAAGGATCAGTCCTCCATTGGCTAAGCACACATCCTTAGGGTAGCAATACGAAGCACTGAGAAATCCCAAGAACAGTCTCAAACTGGTGGCAAAACCTTGTAATTTCAGCTGGATTTAAATAGTTCAGAAAACAGACTTAACATCAGCTGAGGCGTTCTCTGCCATATCAAACAATCTTCAGGAGCTCTCATACTGTATCTGCAATCATGCGGGATATGGCATACAAAAACAGATATTATAAAATGGGCACACAGAAAGCCACTTCCTGATTGGTCGGTTGGCACTTCAAACCTGTTGTAAATCCTCACCAGTACCAATGGGAGGAAGTGCCAACTGACCAGAAAGCTACATCAGGAACTCCCCCAAAATCACTCCGACCACAAGAAGCTCACAACTGCCAAACACTGCAACGAACAGCAAATCCTCTCCACATGATTTACCTCTGAGGCGTTTTTCTCACTCCTCTGGTTCCACTCCCTTGCCCTCTTAATCACCAGCTTCTCCAAACCAAGAACCGCTTGCTCTAGTCACAACACCTGTTGAGACACACACTCAAAAAAAATCTTGTTGCTCCTAAAGCTCGACAGTCTGGAATCCACCGAGACATGGAGCCATCCCGCTGCTGTTCACTCACATGACAAGAGTGCAGGCACCTCATCACCACAGACACACTGAGTCCTAAAAATGTATCAGAACTGTAGTAGAATAATACCAACCATTAAAAACATGGGGCCACCACACAGTAAAAAACCAACTAGGGACACAGATTTAAATATTTCCTGGTCCCAAAAAATGCACAGAGCGGGAACCACAAAGCAATACTGCACATGTGCAGTATCACAACAGCTCCACTAAGGAAGGACTACTTCTTCTGGTGGAACAGTAAAACAGGAACAAAATAAATTAAACTGAAAAAAGGAGTTTGCATTTACTATTTTTTCTGCAAAAAAAAAAAAGGGACATTGTATAATCACAATATACCACTCCAAAATGTGGGTTAATGCAGGATTTACAACACCTGGTGTGTTTTGTTCACTCAGCCTGTGGCCTCATGACCAAACAATACACCAAGCATTGTAAATCCTAGCATAACCCACACCCTGTCATGGTATATTACTTAACTTGTAGCTATCAGTTTAATGACAATTGGGAGGTAGGGAGCCAGTTTCTGTCTCACTGTGCTAGGACGGTTTTGACCACTTGCAGATGAGCCCCCTCCCATGAAACTTCCTGAAGATCTTTGACCTTGTTTAAGAGATGCTGACTGTCGAGGAAATTTAAAAATAAAGGGCTAGGGTGGCAACCCTTCAGAGGGCTTAGATCACAACGATTGGTGAGCTCTCTCAATGATATAAGAGGAACCATTTGGAGATGGGTCGGCCAACTTATCACACAGCTTCTGAGCAAATAAAATGAGGATTCAGGACCTCTGCTCATTCTTGAAGACTGAAATAAGCACATTATTTCACCGTCTCCAGTCCTCCAGGTCTTCAAGTTGGGCCTCGAGGTGGGTGGTCTTTTGCCAGACAGCAATAGCATTGGGCTCCAGTCTCTTTCACCAGTCCTCCACTGAACTTGTTTGAGCCTCATTATCTCCCACCCTTTGTTAAGGATATCCACGGATGTGCGGAACACCTTAATTTAATCGATGAGCCCCTGTAGGGCATCTTTCAGGGGACCAAATTCCTGAAAACATAAAAATGAGGAATTTTTTTCTCAGTAAACACAATTGCCGCTGTAGTGGTGCAGCCAGATACTATAGATTGAGCCTTGGAGCATTTGAGACCTTGGGCATGGTGTGTGGTGCAGAGATGCAGTTTTCATTTCCACCTCCATCTTCGTATTGACTAGCCACCGATCTTGAAGAGGAGAAGTGAGAGCAAATGTAATAATTGATTTTCATCTGATTCTGCTGTGGAAAAGTAGTGAAAAATAGAAGTTTTCAGGTGGAGAGGGTGGGGCGATTGAGGAAAGTGCAAACTCTAACAGTGCATAAAGTGACTCCTCCAATTTTAGGCTCTTCAAGTGCCTCGTCCATGTCTCTGGACCCTGATTGACTTATACTGGGGGCTGGGAGCACTGGAGAGGCTTTTGGTTGGCTGTAACAGCAGTGACAAAACTATTGCATTCCTAGGTGCATGTATGGTTTGCAGGCTTACACATTCATAGTGCAGCTCTGTAGTACTTGCTCCACTGGCCCCAAACTGAGCTGAAACATTAGAGGAACTGGATGGACAGTTAAGGGACACCAGGCAAGTCAGGCCAGGAGGCGGTGAGGATGTGGGGTGGCAAAAGAGAAAACAAGGTAACCCCAACAGAGTTGGGGGCTTACATGTGATATTCTCTATTTCCTTTGCTTTTTTATAGACCCTGAACATCGCCACACCAGCTAATACAGACATCGGTGAGACCAGCCAAAGCCATCAGCACACATTCAGCCAAGAGGCTGGCACAGTTCAAAAATCTTGGTGACCAGGCAAAAACAAGGGAGAATGAGAGTCAGCAGCAGCATGCTGAATGAAGCACTCCATCTGGTCTTCCAGAATGTTTTTATAAAGACCTGAGAAGAGTGACCACGATGCAGAGGTGCTGATGAACCAGTATCAGTTGGTAAAGGAAAGTCTGAGGCTGGAGTGCAAACTAGATGATGTAGTGCAGCAGATGCCCTATTCCTCTGCTCAGTTGGCAGCATTAACTGCTCAGGTGGTAGCACTGGTTACTGCCATGAAGGCAGGGCAAGTACTTGGACCAGCATTTGTAGCAGATTTAGAATTATCACAGGATCAGAAGGAGGGATGGAGGACATCTATGTGTGACTGACAAGCTGGTAACTTAGTTTCAATAGTTACTCACTGTCAGTTGTAAAAGTTCTAGTTTTGTTTGCTTTGCCTACTGTCATTTACTTCTTATATTAAATATTTTCTGTTACATTTTCATTCAGATCCCAGTGCCTTCTCATGGTTCCTATGGTGTCAAACATCGGCATGAGTTTCATGGTTGAATGGTATCAGTGGTACACGCTGTTCATGCTTTCTGAAGAGAGGGACAGATAGGGTTGATAGCAGGAACCTGTTTGCCAAAATGAAAAATGATTAGAAGGAGAGGGGATGTTTGAAAATTTGGGAGGGGTGGGGTTAAGACAGACATCAGGAAGCTGCTTTTAACTGAGAAGGAAGTGAACCAGTGTAATACCCTGGCCAAGGGATTGGTGGAAGCAGGAATATAAACAATGGATTGAAAGTGGGGTGGGACAAATAAAGGGCTTTTTTTAAGGACAAAGAAGATAGCAGAGGAGGAAAAGGGCTGCTCTGGGGAGAGTGAGAGACAGCACTTGGGGGGAGTGTCAGACTACATGGGTGTTCTTAGTGGTGGTGCTAAAAATAGAATTCCTAAAAAAACATTATTTGTTTTAAATGTTTTATGCTTAGCACAGGTTGCACTGTAAATTTGTAAATTGTGAAATGGTACCTGTAAAGTGTGAATTCTCTTTCCACAATTACCGCATTGCAAATTATTGATGCAAGTCATTGCAGTGGAATAGCATTTTGCACTTTACAACTCGTTCTGCACTTCTATGTAAATGGTGAAATTTGTTGCAAACCATGGTGATGTATATTGCAGTTTATGGATGACATATTAATAAATCATTTAACCATTTGCAAACTGTAGTTCACTATGACTGAACTGCGGAATTTTCTGCTAATGGCAATTTAAAAAATTCCACATTATGCCATGATGAAACTACTCACATGACTATACAGCTCACAGAATAATCTTGCAGTTTTCTGCAGAATTAAAGCCTTTAACTGTGGCACTTTAATAAAAATGGTGAAATGCAAAAGCCAAGAAATCCTTAGCTTCTACAAAATTATACAGCAGATGCTAGACATTACTGTGTAAACGATGGAAAAAACAACTGCCAAGGGGCTACACAGCTCGCAGAATAATTTGGGAGTTTTCTTAGGAATTACAGAACCAAACTGCAAACTTTTTTCTGAATGGCAGAAAACAGGCTATAAAAACCTTTGCTTCCATACAATTCAACAGCTGAACCTAGAAATTAAAGTGCAAATGGTGGAAAAAATGACAAACAAAAAAATAGAAATAGCTGATTTGTAGCAAGTCCAGTACTGTGACTCTAGAGGTAGGGTGGTTAGAGTCAGTATATATATTTGAAAGTTACAGTATCACCTACAGGAATACAAACATGGCCTTAAATTTATTGTGCAAAAAATTTCTGCAGAATTACATTGGGAACTGAAGAATAAATCACTGAACTGCAAAATAAGTGACAAGGCACTTTAATTCCACAGTTCATGACTGTTTTCCCACCATTCATCAATAAATACCACAGGACTTGCAGAAAATTCACAGTACACTTCCAGAAGATTCATGAAATTTCTGAAATTTTGTGAAATTTCAGTGAAACTGAAATTTGCAGCCTCTGCCCAGCACACAAAAAGTGAATTAAAATCAAACAATGTTGCAGTCTCCTGACTGGTAAATGAGGTACAAGTGACCATGCTGCTGCAGAGAGAAAAACTTTAACAAAGGTAAATGTTGCCAGCTGGGTGGCACTGAGGGCTGAGGTGCTGGGTGTCAGACCTCACGCTATGCCTGCGACCCATGTTCGGGAACAATCATGGGCCACCAGCGGTCAGCAGGGGAGGAGAAGGATTGCATGTCTGAGGGACTGCTCTACTTCTCTGGGGAGGGGGGCCATCAGCAGTCAGTGCTCAACTGGCCCCTAGCAGTGGCTGGGGGACAGCACACTGATCCTGAGAAAGGGGAGTGAAGGAGGCAGATGCTTGGAAGGGCATGGGTGGATGTGTGCTCGCTCTCTCCACAGGGCATCATTGCATACCTCCTCTCCTAAGGGGAGAAAATGGAGGAAAAATAGTCTTGGGTGTGGCAAGATGAAAGCTGATCCCCACAGGCTCCACTCCTGTGAATAGCAGTAACCTTCCACCGGATCTGTTTCGGTGGGTTGAGGGATCCCCACTGCCCCACCATGGGGGCAAGCCATGGTGGAAGTGGAAGGTAAGCTGTGAGTGGAGGACAGGGCTGGGGGATCAGGCATGATGGTGTGCCACCTGACAGGAGGATAAAGAGATTAACTGCAAAAAAAAAAGACGGTAAAGGTCAACAAACAGTTCCGAGTGCATGGTAAATGTATGAATGCTGCAGTCACTAAAAACTTCAACTCGGAGAACAAAACCATGCAATGGGCACTAAAAACTACAACTCAGAGACCAAAACCAAGTAAAACATATGTATCATGCCTGCACCTTTAATAAACCCGTATAAATTGTGACATGCAAGCACAGAGGCCCCGTCCACTGATGAAGAATCCAGTTAAGATTCAAAGTGCTGGGGCTGACATATGCTCCTTTTGGCAGGTGATGCCTTTTCACTTAATAAATTTTCTTTTGTGGCATTTACACTTTTGTCTGCCTGTCTTTGTTGTGAAGGCCACACCGTAGTTTTGTTCTCTGAGTTGATGTTTTTAGTGTATGCAGCATTCATACATGTTACTGTGAGCTTGGAACCGTTTGCTGGTGTTCACCTGAGCCAAAGCCTGGGTTATTACAAGCAAATGCCTTACTTACAACATCTGACATAGTGGTAGAAGCCCAGGGTTTTGTTCAGGTTGGCCACCTCCTCGCTTATTTTTTTTCCAGGGAGGACAGTGATAGCCAGTGGTTGTTATGTTACCTCTGACTTTCCATCAAATTGGAATTTATCTTCAGTATCAGTTCCAGTTGGTCTCGATTAGGAGGATTAGGCTGGCAACTAGTTGGGGGAGGGATACTTGGTGGTGGGGTATGTTGTTGTCAGTGGTAGTTTCAGTTGCAGGGGAGAAGGGTCTCTGACCATGGATATCTGCCCTTGACTCCTACTTCTTTGGAAGCCTGTAGATCCACAGTGCTTCTAGTCCAGTCTACCACCAGCACATCCAGTCCCTTTCCGGACTCCGAGTCCAAGGCAAGCACAGCCAAATGGAGGGGACCCCCACAGAAGCAGTCTTAAGATAAGGAAGACACAAGGGTGGGAGAACAGGGGTCTTTTTTCTCAGCTACTGCAACAGGGGTTCTTTACTGTGTGTACTGGATGTGGGGAGGTTTTAACATATGATCAAATGTGGAATCAGAATCTGATTATTACTCAACATCTGACATTTTACTCAAAATTAGGACTTTCTGGCTTTCAATTCTGAAAATCTAAATTCCAAAAAAAGCTCGGAATCTGAGGCATCGCATTCCATGAAATTGGATTCCAAGCAACTCTAATGCAATCTGGGTTGAGCTAGCCCAGTGCTACAAAGCACAGTTCACCCCTGAACTTCCTGTCCAGGCATCAAGTTCAGGAAGCTGTAAGAGAGACAGAGAGAGAGTGAAACAAGAAATCTGAGCTCAGCTTACTCGGTGTAAAAA
Source organism: Neoceratodus forsteri (assembly GCA_016271365.2). Classification (NCBI taxonomy): domain Eukaryota; kingdom Metazoa; phylum Chordata; order Ceratodontiformes; family Ceratodontidae; genus Neoceratodus; species Neoceratodus forsteri. The sequence goes on from CM057455.1 coordinate 1,706,066,085, forward strand.
AAGGAGACTGTAAGCCATAGACTGACTGGCTACAAGTAGAATGCAGTTCTTCTAGGCCACAAAGTGTACGTACACTGAGACTGTTTGGAAGAAGCATTTTCTAAATGAAACTGATCAGGAGAACAGACATTTGTGTGGCGCTGGGCAGGCTCACCATGCAAGAATACATCAAAGGCTTGTGCGCAAGCAAAGAAAAAACACCAGGAAACAGTTAAATCAACTTAATAGTTGTATTTTGATATTACACCATGTGAGAGCCCCTAGTGCCTTGGCTTAGTGACTTCAAGGGGGTGTTTACATTCTGGTATTCAACAAGTCTTTAAATGTGATACAAGGCAGTGACATCATAGAGAAAGAACCAATCACTTATATACAAAATGTTTTTTTAAAAAACTAATTAAAGCAGTAAATATTTGTCATCACAAACTAATGTTGTATTTCTAAAGACTGAACATCGCTGCTTAACATCAGATTAACAGATAAGCTCATAAGAAAGATGGGAGCAAGATACGTTGATAACCTCCATTGCAAAAGTACATTTTGAACATTTTATACATTCCCTTACAGAAATAATTAGATTAAATGTTTTCATGCTGCACACATAAAATTATCCAAGTGATATGCATGCTGCAAGTATAATTTAAATGTTAAATCGGAACTGATTGCATGCATATGGTATGCGTGCAGCTAGCAAGTGTGGAAACCATGATTTTATATTAAATTGGGAAAGACTGCATGCATATGGCATACGTGCAAAAAGCAAGTGGTCACTGATAACTGCACACATAAAAGTTAAGTGACTTGCTCAGGATCACACCATACACAAGTGGGGGTTGATGAAATTCAAACCCAGGTCTTCATGCCTTCTGACTTGCAGTTCAGTGGCTTTAACCACTACACCATACTGTCTACATACATATGGCTCATTTGTACTTCAATACATATTGTATCTGACTACATCTGCAAGCATGCGTCATGCTTGTAGCCACTGTTATGCTTTCCAGTTTTCTTCTCTTACTCATCTCAGTTTCACAGTTGAACTGTAGCACACATACCAATGGAAACACATGTGGTTTTTCCCCCTCTCACTACACAAACTTACTCACAAAACCACTTAATTACTTCTAACTGGCCTGTACTCCTACTATTTTCCCTCCATAATTTTGAATGCATCCACGCAAACAGACTTTAAGGTGCAAACACAAAAGTAGCAATAACTTCACACACACACACACACACACACACACACACACACACACACACACATGGCCAGTCCCCCATCCATGCACACACAATGTAGCGGGTATGGCCATGCTGCTACAGACAACCCACCAAGAATAGATATAAGTAAAAAGTCTCTTACTTGAGTACTAGCGAGCCAGAGGCAGGAGTATTTAAGAGATGATGTTCATGGGTAAAAGTGCTGGGTCATACCCCTTTGAAATGAATGGAGTTATTTTTTATTACTATTTTATACATTATGATGGTAAGTTGGAGAATAAGAAAGACCACTGTTCTACTAACAAGGCCTTTGTTAGTCGAGCGGTGGCCTTCATTAATCTCCAACTCTCCATTAATAATGCATAAAATAGTAATAAAAAAACAGTTCATTTCAATGGTACATACCCCTGCAGTCTCCCTTGCCCTTTGTCATAATGTGCCTGAGCGTGGGGATGTGGAGGTCAACTTCACTGGGGCGTCATAAGCCTGACTATATGAGTGGCTCCACTCATCTGTGCATACCATACTGCTCAACGGTCTCTGAATGCAAGGGACAACTCCAGAATATTTGTAACATCTCTAAAAGGTACAACTTATTTGTTTTGACTGAAAAGTGGTATGCAAATCAACAAAAATTCAAATGTATAAGATTCATCTGTATATACAGATGGGGGTAGGAAGAAGTAGGCTGCTGGTTAACTAGGATCTGCAGCTTATCCAGTAGGTAGGAAATGGGCAGACTGGGTGGGCCAAGCAGTCCTTATCTGCCGTTAAATTCTATGTTTCTATATACATCAGAGCAGTGCATCAGATTTGCGCTTAAACCCACCCCAGTTACTAACCAATTTCTTTCCTGGCTGAAGTTCTGTCCCCCTCCATAAAAAAGAACGTTGTCTCAATTTTCTCCCCAGATCCATTCAATACTCATCCCCTATGGGTCATGAAGCTGCCCAAAGGTAAAGAAACATGAAAAACACATCAATATTTCAGTCCTTTCTCCTTCCCCAATTCCTCTGTAAAAAAAATTATTTACTTTTACTTACTGGGCCATATGGCCAGAACCTGCAGCCTGGCACAGTGTGCCACCAGCCCAGTTTTCAGTCCACTGCCCCTTTCTCCTTCCGCCAGAAGTTGGATGCTATAACTGACCATCATAGGTCCCCAACATGGGCCGCAGCCAAGTCACTTCACCAACTGAACCCACCCAACCTGAGTTGGTTGCTTCTTGCTTGGTTGCTGCTGTGGCTGCTGCCACACTGCACTGATCAAAGGCATATGAAGGCCACCCACACCACTGTCACCACTGCTGTTAAGCCTAGCTTGCTGCTGTGGAGTTCTGTGCTGGTTTTATTTTGCAAGTCAAGACTAGAGGAGTAAGTAGGTAGCCTAGTCTTGAATTAGCTTCTAGCTCACCCTCTGCCCCTTCTGCTACCAGGTGAGATAGAGACTCATTAAGAGTAGACCAACAAAAGTATGCTGCCACGACACTGTTATTGAGAGTTCAGTGCTCACCAATTCCTCCAAGCTGTAGTGTGCAGCTGTCTACTCCATGGCAGGAAAGGCAGTGTCACACTTGCAAGACTCATGTGCTCTTTCTTGGATGTAGCTCATCCACATCACATGTGATTGTGCCACCACTCATAGGTGGAGAGGGTGGACAATACAATACATAGTCAAGTCTGGAGAGTACCTGCAGCATGAGCACACATAGGCCAGGTGGGCACTTCTTGTGCAAAATATTAAATCCAAATTTAATGCCATTATTGCCACACCATAAGAACAACCTAGGCAAAATATGGGGGGAGGGGCAAATGCCCCCCTTTCCCTACCTAAATCGCACCCTGGCTTAACAGTAGAAATTCATTCTCAGGTGCTACTGCAATGGTTTCCACTGTGTTCTCAGGTACTGTGTCTCCATGTTTCATGATGTGTCCTGATCATCATGTGGGTTAGTGTCCCTCATTGTCCCTCATTTTGAGTGTCCATGTCCCTCATTTCAGTGACAAGATGTGAGGTATGGTGCATGCTTCCAAGATCCTACTCAGCACAAAGAGTGCTGAGCATGGCCATAGTGTATATGCTCAATACAGAATGACAAAGGGAAAGCAAGTGAGTTGAAACAGTCTTGGAGAAACACAATTGTAGCACTAAATATGCATAAGGAATTTGCATTGTCCAAAACAACAGGATATAGGCTTCACAACACAGACACCCCTCTTCATACATCTGGAATGGGTGATGTTCACTGGTTCTATCCTAGGCATTTAATGCAGTAAGCAAACAAGACTTCACAAATTACTGGTGATTTAATGACAAAAATCAAAAGCCATTAAACAACTTGCAAAAGGATCAGAATTAATGAGTTTACCGAATGTTTATGAGAATTTAAATAAAAATGTCTTTTAATGACTCTAATTGCTAGAAGTAGTATAAGAAATAGAATGATGTGTTTTTTATAGATGAGATTTGCACCAGCTTAGCTGCTGCACACATTGCAAGTGTACAACACATGAACCTGATGTAATTTTCAGAAGATGCTCACACCAGCTTACCTGCTGTGCACATGTCAAGTTTGCAGCATATGAACCTGATTTGCTTTTTAGACCTGGTTCGCTTAGGATCACTTCATGTAAGCAAACTGCATGCAAACATTGCATAATTAAGCATGTGGCATGCTTTCTGCATGTACACAGCACACCTATATTTCTGTAATGGTTTCAAGCATTATGCACAGCTTTTAAGGAGCACAGCTTTTAAGGATCTCCATAAAGAGATACGCTAAGACTATAAATTATGCATTAAATAAAAGCAAAAATGAAATGACTTAGCAATTAATGATTATAGAATTCACTCACAACCTAAGTTCAAGGGACAGAAAAGACAAGTAAGAAGGTAAAGAATTAATGCGGACCATATGTACCGGAAAGAAGAACTTGTAAAGCCATATGTGCCAGAAAACAAATTACTGACTATCTGCTCCTGAAAAAAAAACACAACAAATTAATATGAATAAATGCAAATTCTGATATTATAAATCAACTTCATTATAAACTTTACATTTCTTCAGGCTGAAAAGGTAAATGGGAAAAAAGGAGGGAGGTTGGAGGAAGGGGAGGGGGTAGGGGAGAGAAGAGGAGAAGGTGGAAAAGAAAGCAATGCTGTGATATCAATAATTATTTCATTTCTTGTACTTTAGAAATTGTTTTAAGTCCCATCTCTCATGTACACCTAATGGCCCACCATATCAGCTTTATATCCAGGCACTTTCTTTGCACAACAAAAGATTTGGTCTGTCTCCTCCCCTTGAAGGACACGGCACATGTTCTGTTCCCGTGAATCTAAAACAGTTAATGTCAGAATTATGTACATTATAAAAGTGCCTACTCACTGGTGTGTCCAAAACAATTGCAAGGCTTCAGGCTTTCTTGTTATTCAGCCTGGCATGTAGTCATCTTTATGTTTGGACTTGACTCTGTGAGGTTGTGCTCTGATAAGCTCACTGTAACAAGCACACACTGACCAATCAGAGTCCAGGAAATTTTCTTGCCATTGTATAATTTTAATTTAACAATGAGCATTATGCCCAGATATGTGGTACAGCTATGGGGGCCTCTTTGGCCCTTCATATGCTAGCCTATTTATGGGACTGTGGGAACAAGAGCATTTGTTCAACCCAGATGTGAACCCATTTCATCAGAATATCATTAAGCGCGGATGATATATAGATGACTGCTGATGTATTTGGAGAGGAGAGGCAGAAAGGCCCAAGAATTCCTTAATTGGCTTGATAACAATACGTTGAATCTCAGATTTACATCAGTAATGCATGAAGTGTCCATAGATTTTTTAGACATAACGTTAAGTGGAGATAGTGCAACAGGTAAAATCAGTACTGAAGGCTTCAGAAAAAAAACACATCTACACACTCACTTTTGAGAAATGATAGTTCCCACCCCTTTATACTTAAAAAATCCATTCTGTATGGGCAGTTAATAAGAATTATGAGGAACTGCACTGACAATGCAGAGTTCCAGCTTCAAGCTGAAGAGCTGCTGAAAAGGTTCAAAGAAAATGGTTTCACAATGGTAACATTGAATAAAGCTATTGAAAGAGTTCAAAGTAAAACCCAGGCAGAGTTATTGATAGATGAAAAGAAAGGCAACAAGTGTACAGATGTAGAAAAACAGATTACATGTTTTTTAGAATTTAATGCAGCTTCAGGTGAGGTTGGAAATATAGTATGGAAGTGTTGGGATATGCTTAAAGTAGATCCAAACCTAAGAGAAATATTACCAGACACCCCTAGAGTCACTTTCAGAAGAACTGCAAATCTACATGATAAATTAGTGTGCAGTCAGTTTTACAGGAAGGAAACATCAGTAAGTGCATGGTTGCCTATCAAACCAGCAGGAAACCATAAATGCAAGAGGTGTAATGTGTGCCAATACATGAACACTGGTAAAGAACTAATTTTACCAATGGTGTCCAAATTATCATACAGGATTTTATAACATGTTCTACATTTCTAGTTTACATTCATTGGTGTAGTTGTAATTTACACTACATAGGTAAAACTGTAAGACCACTAGAAGAGCGTATCCAAGTGCATGTACGCTCTATTATTAATTAGAAAATGGACTCCATTGCCTCAGTGCTTGCACACAGAGGTTCTTTGTCTTGTAATAGTTTTTTGTTTTAATTGGGTTCATCACAATATAACCCAGATAGTCCATCTTAGGGTAGCTGGTTCATTCCACTGGGGTGTCAAACAGACGAGGCATACTGATGAGTCCTGGTAGAATGAAACACGTGTCTTTCTCTTCTGTTGGCATCCTTTGCAAACTGTGTGAGAGGCCTTTCGGCACCATGCATTTCTGCTTAAAGTTGAACCAGTAGAGTATTCTGTGGTGATTTGCATATGCAACCCATGATGCTTTGCATTGTGGCAGCATGTGTGATTTTGTATTTCTTCCACCAGTGGGTAGGCACTTTTATCATGTACATAATTCTGACATTAACTGTTTTAGATTCTTGAGAATAGAACATGCACAATGTCCTCCAAGGGGAGGAGATAGATCAAATCTTTTGTTGTGCAAATATTTTTAAAGCTGATAGAGTGAAGCCATTAGACCTAAATGAGAGATGGGACTTAAAACCATTTCTAAAGTATAAGAAATTAAGTGATTATCGATATCACAGCATTGCTTCTTTAGTTCTTTTTCCACCTTTTCCTTTTCTCATCTACCCCCGTCCTCCAACTCCCCCTATTTTCCAATTTACCTTTTCAGCCTGAAGAAATTTAAAGTTTATAATGAATATACTGAAGTTGATTTATAATATTAGAATTTGAATTTATTCATATTAATTTGTTGTTTTCTTTTTTCAGGAGCATATAGTCAACAATTTGTTTTCCGGCACAGATGGCTTTACAAGTTCTTGTTTTTGGGACATATGGCCTGAAAATTGATTTTCTACCTTCTTACGTGTCTTTTATGTCCCTTGAACTTAGGTTGTGAGTGAATTCTGTAACTATTAATTGATGAGTCATTTTATTTTTGTTTTTATTTAATGCAAAAATTATAGTCTTAGTGTATCCCTTTATGGAGATCCTTAAAAGCTGTGCATAATGCTTGAAATGTATAAAATGTTCAAAATGTACTTTTGTAATGGAAGTTATCAACTTATCTTGCTTCCATCTTTCTAGGGAGCTTATCTGTTAATCTGATGTTAAGCAACGATGTTCAGTCTTTAGATATACAACATTAGGTTGTGACGACAAATATTTACTGCTTTAATTAGTTTTTAAAACGTTTTTTATATGGGTGATTGGTTCTTTCTGTATGATGTCACTGCCTTGTATCAAATTTAAAGACTTGTTGAATACCAGGATGTAAATGACCCCTTGAAGGCACTAAGCCAAGGCACTAGGGGCTCTCACATGGTGGAATATCAAAATACAACTAATAAGTTGATTTAAGTGTTTCCTGGTGTTTTTTCCTTGCTTGGCGTGCAACAGCGTTTGATGTATGTTTACTTTTTGGGTTAGCCACCCTTACACTGCGAACCCACTCTCATCTGAGCACAGTCTGAACTTTTTTTGTCTTCACCATACAAGAACTTTCCCTACTAAGAAATGACATTAGCTGTACATATGTGACCGACTAAGGCCTGACCATCAGGTTTTGTGAAGCCTGCCTGAGTCTGGTCCAAGATGACCAGAGTGAGACTGAGAATGAAGGATAATAGCAGTGTCCCAACCACAGATCAAGGTGTGGATAGAGGTAGGAGGGTGCCTATGTTGCCTTGTTTAGGGGAAGTTCACCTAGGATCAGAGTGCTGATAACAGAGTGTGAAAGAAACTCTGGAGAAGACCATGGATTCATCTAAGAGGGTCTTCTGTGAATCCCTGACACAGATCCAGGAGAGAACTGTGCACACCCCAGAAACTGCAGAAACAAAAACAACAAAACTGTGAGAAACAACTGAGGTTTTGGTCCTGCAACTAGAGGTTTAGTGAGGAGTTAGGGGATTGGGCCACAGATGTTCTGGGCAGGACTGCACCTTACTTTGATAGGCCTAGGCCAAAGACAGTTTCCAGCCTTTAGGGAAGTGCCTGTCTTTTTGGATTACACTTTAACTGTTTTGCTACAAGTGCATGGCAACCCATTCATCCATATTGACTGGTTTATCCTTCGGTCCAGAATGCTTATCTAGTATGGGATATCCAGTGAAAACAGCGACTGAGATTGAGCAACTCTGATTTGAGTGGCTCAGTCTCAGCTCCTGCAATGTCAGCTGCCCTAAAAAGGTAGCGATGAGGAAGGACAGAATGAAGGGAAGAGCAAGAGGTAGACTGGAAGAAGAGGGAAAATATGTGAGGTGAGGGGAGGTTGGAAGCCACCAAGCTGGCTGTGTGGCATGGCGGTGAGGGTGGTTGGCTATGGTAAGAAGGGTCTGAGTTCAGAGCTGGGGAGGAGCACAATATTTTGTGCATTTTATGGGAGCGGGTTTAACTTTTTTTTTATTACGTTTCTCCCTGTCCCTGACATGCACCCCCCCAGAGTTGGTTATTATTAGTGAGAGGGGTGCAGGGGGGGTGAAGCCCCCCACATAAATACTAAAAGCGAGTTGCCTTGTTGGGAGTGTACATCGCCATTTTGGTTTTCAATTATGTACACTCGCCAAAATGGTGATTGCAGTTTTGTTATCACATAGAACCCTAGTATGGTACCCACCCAGTGTAATCAGAAAGCTCCCCAAGTCTTTGGATGATTAAAATCTAGCACACTAGCCAACTGAGGGTATTAAATCTGAAAGCCAAATGGTATGTGGTGCTCCAGAAATTCAACCATCCACATACGAAAAAGACTCTTTGTAAACCAAAGTGCCAGGGCAAGTAGAAGGCAACTGTTCTTGCATGGATCTATGATCGTTCATCGACAAAAATGTTGTCGACCGATGATACAGCAAAACCTTTATGTCAACTGCATTTGTGGTTGGCATAAAGATAGTCACGGCCTACTATGTTTTCTTTGCAACCTGGCGCTGTTGTCGCTGTAGTGTCAGTCGATGTCATCTTGTCGCTGTCGGGGCGGTATACCTTCTTCAACTAACCAGTCTGTGAGCTTTTCTGCACTTTATTTAAAAATAAAATTAAGCACTTTTGCAAGTACTCACTCAGTTTCTGTGATTGTGTGGATGATTTGATTTCTACAGTGCCACATATCTTTTGGCTTTCAGTTTGTGTAGAGGGAAGCAATCCCCTTATGTGAGCATCAGCCTTGCACCCTGAATTGTGGACCCACAGTATGGAATTGTAGGTATTAACTCTGGACTGCCAGTGGTAGGTTCATGAGGAATATTGTTCTTGTGAATTACTGACCCCCCTTTTCTCTTTTTTCCCCCTTTTGTCCCTTTTTATCTTCCTACCCCTCCCTTTCAAGTAAATCTAGCTGCTCTTGTATCTTAAGTTCTGAATATTGCTATTCATTGCAGTTGCATCACTGCTATTGCATATGAGGTAGTACTGTGTAGGCAGGGGAGATGTAAATTATTTATTGGGGGGACAGTATCCTTACATGACATCATCAGGTAGCCCCTCATGAAAGTCATCAGTTAAGCTGCCCTTAAGCTTAAGAGTGTCCTGTGGCACTCATCAATTTCACCAGATGGATGCACTGCATGAGTATCATCTATTGCAATTTCAGTTGTCTAGCAACTGCAAAACCAAAGACTGGCCATATCGGAGAGGTGGATTGATGTACTCCAATGGCCAAGGGCTTACATTAATATCTAATACTGTATGCAAAATGCCTAATACTATATAAAATTACTATATAATCCAAAAATTTATAAAAGTATACATTTCAAATAGGCAAAATGCAAAATGTATACATTTCTTCTGGGCATGAGAAATAGAAAGACATAACATTGATCTCGCTTTTGAGATGTGGGTTCACGTTAGCTTACTGCTGCATCATCCAGAAGACAACCACAGACATGCGATTTCAGTTAGAGAAAAGATGCAGACACGCATATGGTATTTTTTAGACTGTCTAATTTTTAGATTGCATTTCTTACTGAGTGTTCCTCTCCCTCCTCTTACTTGTCTTTTTTGCGTGTTTTAATGATTTTGATTTGATACCATACTAATGCTTCTCTTTCTCTGACTCATCTTCAAAGGAAACTAATTAATATGTACTGTTTAAACATTTTAATCGGGGCAGAGGAGTATATTAATGAAATGACAAAAATAAATGTCCTGCCAGTTACCTAGAACTGACTTTGTCAGAGGGTGCCAATTAATCCTGCGTTAACACAAAATACATTTCCTAGGAATCCATGATAATTTCAGAAATATGTGCTAGAATCATGGAAAGATAAATCCAAGAGGGAAGCATAAATACAAGAGTTGAATTTTGAGTTACAAAAAGAAAAGTCAGTCCTGTTCTCTCCTTTCCATCACTATTCAATTTCATTATTTAACAATTGTATGAAAAAACATATATATATATATAAAACAATGGAATCGTATATATATATATATATATATATATATATGGAAAATAATGGAATCACTGCTAAAAGAAAGGATTGTGGAACAGCTTGAATTCAGCCAAGCATATGATCCAAGGCAGCATGGATTCATAGCGGGAAGGTCATGTCAAACAAATCTGATAGACTTCTTTGACTGGGTGACCAGGGAAGTGGATTAGGGAACAGTGGATGTGGCCTACCTAGATTTCAGCAAGGGCTTCAACACTGTTCCACATAAAAGGCTTGTAAGCAAGTTAGGCAGCCTGAGAATGGGCCACAAGGTGGTAAACTGGGTTAGAAACTGGCTAAGAGATAGAGCACAGAGGATGGTGGTGGTAAATGAGATTCATTCTGAGGAAATGAGGGTAACCAGCAGGGTACCACATGGGGTCAGTTCTGGGGCCAGTCCTATTCAACGTCTTCATAAGTGACATTGCAGAGGGTCGGGAAGGAAAGGTATGTTTATTTGCAGATGATACTAAGATCTGCAATAGGGTAGACACTCCGGGAGGGGTGGAAAAAATGAGGAGGGACCAAGGTAAACTTTAGGAATGGCCAAGAGTGTGGCAGCTGAGATTCAATGCAAAAAAAGTGCAAAATCATGCATTTGGGGCACAGAAACCAAGGAGAGGCTTACATGGTGGGGGAGAGATACTGACGGCAACCAGACAGGAGTGGGGTCTGGAAGTAATCATATCAGATGATCTAAAGGTGGCCAAGCAATGTGCCAAGGTTGTGGGGGAAGCCACTGGGGTATTGGGATGCATATGGAGCGGTATCACCAGCAGACGAAAAGAGGTGATGATGTCTCTATATAAAGCATTAGTGAGATCTCATCTGGAGTATTGTGTCCAGTTCTGGAGGCCACATCTACATAAAGACATAGACAGGGTGGAGGCAGTTCAGAGAAGGGCAACAAAAATGGTGCAGAACTTGCACTAAAATTCATATGAGGAGAGATTGGAAGACCTCAATTTATATGCCATGGAGGAGATGAGAGAGAGAGAGAGAGAGTGGGGATAGTATAGAAACCTTCAAATACCTCAAGTGCATAAATGAGATACAGGAGGGTTGCATCTTTCAGAAAAAGAGATGTTCTAGAACAAGGGTTATGACATGAGGATGGAAGGGGATTGACTAATGGGTAACATAAGAACTTATTTCTTCACAGAAAGGGTGGTGGATGCATGGAGCACTCTCCCAGTGGAGGTGGTGGAGCAAATTTGGTAGGGGAATTCAAAAATGCATGGGATTTGAATAGGGGTACCCTAGCGATAGGTAGGCGAACAAAGCCAGAGATCAAGTAGGGTCTTTGGTTTTTGCAGCAAGTAGGGAAAATGGGCAGACTAGGTGGGCCTGGTGGTCCTTATTTGCCATCAAATTTTATGTCTCTATGTATCTATATATTTATACATCATACGTTTGAGGTTATAACATGTAAGAAAAATCCATACCTCTGATTGGCTGAAAGACCAGTACAACTGTGTAATTATGTGCCTATAGTTACATGTCAGCACTTTTTTCAAGGTTACTAGCCTGTGCTCCTGTCCAAACAGTTACTACCTGGCACAGCTGTTCCTCTGTCGAATGCAGAGCTGTCACCTTCGGCAAGTGCCTGAACTGTTACAGATCACAGTTAAGCCAGCTATGAGTGTAGTCATAAGTTAAAAAAAAAGAAATAGTGAGTAATACCTTTAGCTCAGACTTTACTTGACCCACACAATCAGAAGCCAGAAGTGCTTGGGAGATCAAGGGACCCATAGGAGCCACAAGGTCAGGAAGAGGACATTTTTCTTTTTGTTTTACCAAATGGCCCCCACACAGATGTCTTATTATTTTATAACATCTGTAAGAAAAATCACTTGCTGAGAATTTTTTGTACATGTTATCAGTGCAATATAATACTTGAGGAATGTATGATTATGGTCAATAATCACACTTCACTCTCGGGTGTTTAAAGGCACTCAGCACAAGTGCCTCAAGCCTAACAACACCCTCAAGCTGTGTGTGATTATTGACCCCAAAAATGGTGCAAGTAGCACTTGCGTCATGAGTTGCATTGTGTTGGGATTCAGAAAGGCAGTCTGCAACATGCTGTAGGCTGCCTGTGCCCAAGTGGATACATGCACCATAAACCCCTTTGTGACATGGTGTAAGGGGGTTTATGGCAGCATTTGCAACCTATTGAGAAATGGTGGCAGCAAAGTCCCCAAATTGGGATTCAGAAAGAACCCCCGGTGGACATCCATCAAAGAACACTTATGCTGGCTATCAGTGCAATATAACACTTGAGAGATATATGATTATGGTCAATAACCACACTTCTCTCTCGGGTGTTTAAAGGCACTCAGCACAAGTGCCTCAAGCCTAACAACACCCTCAAGCTGTGTGTGGTTATTTACCCATAATCACACACACTCACATGTGTTATTGCTTACATAAATGCCCAGAGAAGAAGTGGTATCTTGGCCTACTGTGAAAGATATTGGGCTAGATTCACAAAAGGCAACTCAGGATTCAAGGCAACTTGCGTCCCCAGAAATGGTGCAAGTAGCACTTGTGTCATGAGTTGCATCGTGTTGGGATTCAGAAAGGTAGCCTGCAACATGATGTAGGCTGCCTGTGCCCAAGTGGATCAATGCACCATAAACCCCTTTGTGACATGGTCTAAGGGAGTTTATGGCAGCATTTGAGCCCTATTCAGGAAGGGTTAAAGCAAAGTCCCCAAATTGGGGTTCAGAAAGAACCCCCGGTGGACATCCATCAAAGAACACTTGTGCCGGCGATGAGGTGGCGTAAATGGTCTTTGCCATCCACTGAGAGTTGCCAATGTGCAGCCAGTGCTGCACAACTGAGAGGCCACTATGGCCCCCTAACAGCCCCATTCCTCTAGTATACAGCACTGTTCCCCCACCCCCCCCACATGCCCAAAGTTCCCACAGTAGACATCAAAAAGCTCAGTGTGGGCTATCGCTCTCCCCCATCCCATCCCATTGCCAATATTGCCAGGTGACAAGCCCTTATATGGGCTATCCTACCCCTCCCAATGCCCTGATGCCCAATTCCCTGCACCTTGTGGCCCATCTATCCCATCCCCACCATTACAAAACACCCGCAGCATGCCCCATATGTCCCTGGTGATCCGGTACACCACCCTTCAGTGCAAGCTCCCCACTCCCCCACCCAATACCCTGCCAGCGACTGGCCAGCCCACCTCTCACCACCACAGCCAGCTGTTGACTGAGCTGCCTATGGAGTGCGTACAATTAATATACGTGTTCCATGAATGACAGCAGCTGTCATTCACGGTGCATATATTACCTGTATGTGCTCCATAGACAACTCAGTTGGTGGCTGGCCGTGAGTGGTGAGAGTGGTGTGCCATCGCTGTGGCAGTGGGAGAAATGGGGGCTGCACTGATGGGTGGGAGGGGCCACTAGATCCTCAAGGGATATATGGGGCATGTTGTGAGTGTTTTGTAATGGTGGGGATGGGATGGGATCTGGGTGTGGGGTGTGGACATTGGGCATCGGGGCTGGGGAGGCGGTGTTCAGATATAAGGGCTTGTCACCTGGAAATATCGGGAGTGGGATGGGGGGGTGATAACCCATACTGGATTTTGTGCTATCTACTGTGGGGACTGTGGGCATGGGGTGGCACCCTGCCCACTTCTAAGGGTGCATCTGCTGCCCACCCATCCTGCGACTTGCGGCATTACGGGGGGCTGCGCCCTTCCTTAGACCATTGCTGCAAGCTGTGGGATGCAGACTCCTGGACCCTATCCGATACTGAATTGGGCACAGGGTCCAGGATGCAGGGGCTGTTGCCGCAAGCTGCCATTGCCACAGCTTGCGGCAACCTTTAGTGAATCCGGCCCATTATCTTTCTTTGTTATGCCATTTTTGTGTCTTTGGCTGTTCCTATATGTCATAGATACAAGAATGATTGGATGAGTTGAAAGTAAAAATTTTTAACTGAACCACACAGATCTGACAGCTGCCATGGGGCTGTGAGAGTTGCTGTTCATCTGAAGGCCCTTTTACATGCAGCCTACCTCAGGTCATTGTGGATTCAATCTGCTCACTCTGCTCCATGTGCTCTGATGCCTTTCCCTTTTACACACAGGAGCCCTGCATCCCTCTTGTGGCTACAGTCAGCCAAGAGTCCAAGACTTGGTGGTGGAGTTGGGGGGGGGGGTGCAACATAGGCCACCAGTTCCTGGCAATCAAACCCATTCCTTATATGCTGTGTTACTTCTCAGTGAATAAGCAACAGGGTTTTAATATAAACTATCATTAATGGAGCTGAAGGTAGTTAAGGAATGATCCTAATTCAAACACTCACAGTTAAAGTGCTAAGCAGTTAATAAAATAAAGGTAAAATATCTGTACAGCAGCTTCAGTTCTGGACCCCGTAACCTGACAATGTACTGAAGTCAACTGCCTTTTGCATAATTTCAGATGTTATGAAAGACTGACTTCAGGAATACTATTTAAACAGAATAGTTGGGTTTAGATTCTCAAAGGGTTTGCCGCACAAATAAAAAGTGAACTTGAGCCACATTGCCACCAGGAAGATATCCGGCTCACTTCCTGTTATTAAACAGAAGTGAAGCCTGGGAAATCATTACAAATCCAGGAGCCTCTCATGAGAAGCTCTTCTGGATTGATGTGAGCACCACCATTTCATTACACAGTGGTGAAAAATGGTCACAAGAAACTGTAGACTCGTTCACATGGCAAAATCTAATCTGGTTCTGACAGTGTACCTCATCGGGACAGTTGCATTATGTCCCATCTTAACGCTGGTTTTGTTTCATCTTCCATGGCATAGTGTTGCAAGCATAATCCTTGTTTTCCTGGGTTCACATGGTGGTTTAGGTGGTGTCACTGGCCATCTGACCACCAGGCAACCACTGCAACGCTCTCCCATGCTATACCCAGCCTGCACAGTAACGACGCTGGAACAGAATTGTGCATCTTCAACATCGGTGCACAAGGCTGCCATCTGAATGGGGGTTGATCAGCGTATCGAAACCGGATGAAACAAGGCTTCATGTGCAGCCCTGTCATGTGAATGAGCCTTGTGAAATCAGGGAAAGCGAAAACAGCAAACGCTCACTTTGGATGTGGTGCAGCTGACATTTATGCACCAGCTAAGGTAACATTAGGCTCATTCACATGGCAGAGCTGCACATGAAGCCCTTGTTTCATTCAGTTTGGAAATGCTGACCGACCCCTGTTCAGATGGCAGCCTTGTGCACTGATGTTGAAGATGCTCAATTCTGTCCCAGAATTGTCACTGTGCAGGCTGGGTATAGCATGGGAGAGTGGTGCAGTGGTTGCTGGATAGTCAGATGGCCAGTGACACCACCAAAACCACCACACGATCCCATGAAAATGAGGATCATGCTTGCACCACTACGCCAAGGAAAACAAAACAAAACCAGCGTTCAGACAGGACATAATGCAATGAGCCCAGTGAGGTACACCTTCAGAACTGTATCAGATTTTGCCGTGTGAACGAGCCTGTTGTAATTGCTCTGCACCACTCACAACGGTGCAGAGCGCTGTGTGTAAAAGGGCCTTGAAACACCTTTCTCATGTTTAACTGGGTTGTTGCAGTGTTTTAAGAGCCTTCATTTATTTTTCTGCCTTATTTTTTTAACTGATTTATCTTATTCATTTGCTGCTATTCATCAAGTGCAGCTGCATTGTTTTTCAAATATCCAGCTGGCTCTGAAAGCTGCATCACTAAATTGCATGTTTATGCTCTCTTCTGTGCACGCACTGACTCATGACGCTACCGCTCAGCATGGCTTACACTGTGCAATTGGAGGCCATCAAGTTTACATGGATATATTGGGAGATCTTTCTCAAAACAACCTCATCATTTAAAAAAAAAAATGAGTGTTACATCCCCAGTTTCCACATCAGCGGAGTGTGCCAGCTCCTACCCATCCGTGCATGTACTCACACTCTCACAAAGCAGATCCTGGGTAACACAATGCAGCAGACAGCCAAACACACTTACAAATGGAACTATGACTGGCTTAAAAGTTGAAGCACAGACATGGATCACTAACACCGTGAGGCAGTATAGCGCAGCGGTCTAAGGCTCTGAGCTGCAAATCTGGTGACATGCGTGCATGTACTCACACTCTCACAAAGCAGATCTGGTGTAATACAATGCAGCAGACAGCCAAACACACTTACAAACTAAACGGAACTATGACTGGCTTAAAAGTTGAAGCATAGACATGGATCACTACCACCATGAGGCAGTATAGTACAATGGTCTAAGGCTCTGAGCTGCAAATCTGGTAATATCCAGCAGACCAGACCTGGGTTTGAATCCCACAGGTTCCACATGCATACTGTGTGATCCTAAGCAAGTCACTTAACTTCGTTGTGCTCCCAGGTCACACCTGGAAACAAGCTCTGGCTTAGTGTGCCTTTCCTGGTTAAACAATTTCCCTTAGACTGAATGGAGGGTGGGAACTCTTCACATGCCACAGTGAATGGAGATGGGTTAAGTCCAGGTGACAATCTGTCTTCTTGCACCCTGCCGCCTATCTCACAACCTCAAACATATGTTGTATAAACTGAAAATGACACGGTCTGACTGAAGACATCAAATTCATCTTTACTCAAGGCCACTTGTGAACTATCATTATACAATGGCAAGAAAGAATCCCGGATTCTGATTGGTCAGTGTGTGCCTGAGACAGTGATGATATTACAGTATAACATCACTGTCACTGATTAGCATTAGCTTTGCTTGCCATTACCATAGATCACCTTTGCCTCTTTTTTTTCCTCTTAAGAAACTCACTAAAAATCTACTAAAAACATTTTTCAATTTTTTATTTTATTTTGTATCACAATGAGCCATTGTATAATAGCAATAAGGCACTCCAGGGTGTGTGTTATTACACAATAACACACACCCTGCGTTGCCTTATTGCGTAATTATATCACTGGCCACTCATGAAGTTAAATATAATATCTTCAGTCAGACTGCGTCATATCCCCTATTTTTATCTGTCTGTCTGTCTGCCAATCTCTCTCTCTCTCTCTCTTTTTCTCTCTCTCTGTCTACTATTTATCTAGCTATATGTGTATAGCTTTTTTTAAAAAATGGGTTACAAAAATCCTGTAACCCAATTGACTTACAACACTTATGAAGGGAGCAGGGATCAGTCAACACCACCCAGGGGAAGAAAAGAGAACCAGTATGTGACTTACATTTCTACAGTACAGCTTATGCTGCTTGCAGTGCTTTAAAATGCCATCCATCACAGTTAGAAAATGGGTTTTGTTAGGCCAGCATAGCCCAAGTTCTAAGCATGACATGACCCTTCTGGGTGTGTGTGGTGCTGGGGGATACCCAGACTTCCCAGGCTGTAAGGCCATGGGCATGTGAGCATTTCCCAACACCACACATCCTGTTGGGTGTTGTCACCATGCTCATTGATTCTTGCACTAACATGTATTTAATTTTTACTTTGATTACATTTGTAAGTTTTGTACCTTCTTGTTTCCGTGTTTTTGTCTCTGCACCTATGATGATTTGTTTTGCACTTTTTTCTTATTGTTGCTATACTCTGCATATTTTGTAGTTAATTTGTGGTATTCTGTATCATCTTCCCAGTCCCCCCGCCCCCCAGGTTGTACCTGGAAATTAGATTAAGCTCAGAATGATTGTCCCAGTCATGAAACTGTAAATAAATAAAAATAAATAAATATATAAAAGCAGCAAACATGTTCATCCCCTTGTACAACATCCCAGCAATTACATACAGTAGTAAAATAGAAATTTCTAGTTGGAAGGGACTTGAGAACCATCATATCCACCCTTCCCCAGCCCCTGTCCTGAACAGGGATGCATAAATATGGTATCCAAACATATACTAATTTATGTGGATTTCCCTCCAGACACTACTACTCATTGTATCCAGTGTGTCATGGTAAGAAGAAATGTGTTTGGCCTTACCTTGAAAGCTTGTGCTGCCTTCACATCCACTGTCTCTGCTGGTAGGCTGTTGCAAAGGTTCACCGCCTCCGGAAGAAGAAGTACTTCCTAACATTTCCTCTGAATATACCACCCTGAACTTCAGGGCATATCCACGCATCCTGCTAGAGGACACCAGATCAATCATTAATGTCTGTTTGATCTTGTAAATACCTTTGAGTATGCAGAAAACCAAGGACAAGGGCAGGTACTTTTTGTTTTGTAACTTATCTTCCAGGCTAGTCCAACTGAGATGCTACATTTTGCTGTCAGTGAGGTTCTACTTCTGCCCAGTTTTATTTATTTGATTGCATAATTGAGTTATCTTCAAATGATCATAGAAATAGTATGGGGTTTCCTCAGGAGAAATGGATGCTATTTTCCAGTGCAATTACACTATTTTAGGAATTCAGATTTATCTGAAAAACTATGTCATTCTTATTTTTTTAACTGAATGTAAACCAAAAATCAGAATATTTTGAAAATAAAAATGCAAACAAAGTTTTAACATCAATGGTAGGATGTGAGTATGTATTGCTTGCAAAATAAAAAATAAAAATTTAAAAACTTGTAATGAAAAAAAAATGTTTTTAACATCAAGGGTAGGATGTGAGTATATATTGCTTGCAAAATTAAAAATACATTTTAAAAAAATTGGAATGCCCCCCAAAATGTTTTAACAACAAGGGCAGGATTTTCAAACTGGAAGACTTGGACATAAATATACAGTATGCTTTGCCTGTATCTTTGTCTACCTGAATGCATCCAAGCGTCCTTCTTGCTACAGTATTTTCAAATGGTGCATCTGTTTGCAATAAAATGCCAGGATTTTTGATTTAAAAAAATGATACAAATGAAGTTCCCATTGTTTTTCTTCACCACATCTTTTTTTTTTTTGTCACAAAATTCATTATTAGAAACACCGGTAGAGGTTCTAACAATTTGGATGCATTAATACTTTGGAAATAGTAGCAGGGAAATCTTGGATGGATCCTTTTGAAAATTGTGCCTTTGGGGTTTTAAGTATATCAGTTTATCAGTATAAAATACTTTCTGATATCATTCTTAAATTTTCCCCTTTGCAGAGTAAGGTTAAACCCTTTGTTAGTTGTGCTGTGCTTTAACTGAAATAACTCTGTGGAGTCCAACCTATCAGATCCTTGCATGCTTTGTATGTATCAAGTATGTATGTATGTTTTATTTTATTTTTTTTTATCTGTCATTGAGATGGCTGATTTGTGAGGTCTGCTGTTTACTGTGCAGGAGTGTTCTGAAGTAAAATTGATGGACTTGTACTAACAGGTACACCATCGCTCTCAAGGAGAGTCTGAACTGGGCATTACTGCTATGAGTTCAAAGTGACTGTGCTTAGAGAAGCGTGTTTCTCTCTTTATTTCTCTCCAGGTTGCTCAACAGAAGAGGCAGAATGGAAAACTGCAGGCAGACCTGACCACTACCCATGTTTGTCAAGGAAGATGGGTTACTGCATGTTAAGGTAGTCGGAGTGGCAGTGTAAGTTAGTAAGTAAGTAAAAATTTATTTTTAAGCGCTTTTCAATATCAAAGCGCTGTACAGATAAAACAATTAAAATACATACATATGACACAAACAGCAACAATAACAATTTAATAACAATAAAATACAGTATATCACTCCCCATATGCCATTTGAAATAAATAAGTTTTTAATTCTGACTTAAAGCTCTCAACGGTCAGGCAGCTACATATCCGATGAGTGTGCCAGAGTGTTGAGCCCTGGGAGCTGAGACCTGTAATATCAAAAACAGATTGTCGGGACTCTGAGATCTGGAACTTGTGAGATGAAACAACACCACTTTGTGGAAAGAAGAAAAGAAAGACTGGCTATAAAACCACTAAATATAAGGTTCTTGGCTGAAGAGTTTTCGTGGCACAGATTTCTATTTGACTATATCAGTGCAATAATTATTTATTTTATTGCCTTTTGGAACTGTACTCTGGGATACTTTTGTTTATGTTTTTTCATGGGTATATGCCTAAGTTAAAGGACAGCAAATCTAGTTAAAATAGTAAATTGTGACAAATCGTGATAAACCCCTGGGCAGTCTGCATTTTAGTGTATTTATGTGAGGGGACCTCTTATTAATTCACTGCTTTGGTAAAGTTTGACTTTTTTTTTTAGAAGAGTTTTTACTTTTGTTTTTATTTTTCATGCCATTAAGAATCAGCTGAGTGGTGTACTGTAGCAGCCTATCAGTACTCATGCTGCCCTGATGCTAACAGTTACACATATAACTCTAAGATCAGTTAAGCAATGTGTGGAACAGAGCAAGCTGGCATCCTCATCTTATAGCGCAGTTAGCTGTACTTGGCTGTTAATGGACGATTGTGGTTTGCTATCAGAAGTCTAAGTTCCTTTTCTCTCCTATGTTTTAGATGTTATATTTTGTATTTGAAAAGGCTTTATTCCTTTTTCAAAAATTGATACTTGCTTTGTATCTCGTTCTCCCTGATATAGAGAGAGAGCCACCCACCCCCATCCCCAACCACCCCACGCTACACTCCTTTTATAGGGTACCACAGTTGTGAAATTTCCTGTGGCAGAGCAGGAAGGGGCGGATCAGTGGGGCCTCCACAAGGTGATCTCATTTACAGGGCACTAGTAATTTAACTTGTTATAACAAGTTAAACAAAGCACAATTAAACCATTACTTGCATTTTTTTCTTTCTAATTACTCTGACTAGGTCACAAACCCAGCAACTTATTTGGAATGGATTTCATTAACTGCAGGTACTGTGGAACAATTTTCAGAAGGACAGTCTTACAAGATTTAGGACACTGTCCCACATGCTGGGCCTTTGAGATCTCTTAGGTCTCAGCTCCAGGCAGCATGGGCAGAGATTGCACGCCTCAAATTTCATATTGAAGAGGAAATACATTATAAGAACCACCCACCATTTCCCCAGCATCCAACAGAAAAACCTCGACCGCAGAGGGTAGTTGGTCCAGGAGGTTGGCAGGTGGTTAGGAGGAGCAAATCAGGTGCCCCATCACTCTGCTCTCCAAACATTACCTCAAAAACCATATAAACACTACAAACAGGTATCTGCCTCTATCTCTGAAATCAAATAAAGAGGCAGAAGACACTGCAGAGCAGGACACTGCTGCACAGGAGCTAGCACAACAATACTCACCCAAATCAGGAACCAAAACTAAACAAGCACAAAGGAAATCCAAAAACTCTGATCATAGGAGACTCCAGATTCGGGAGTTGATACCCATCTCCAGCCAGGGTGATGGTCAGATGTCTCCCAGGTACATCAGCATGGAGAGACACTGACCGCATTGCTAAAATTGTTCACAAAGCAGGAGAAAACATTGATGTCCTAGTACACATAGGGACTAATCGATCTCGCCAGCCGTCAGTTGTGGAGACCAAGGAACACCCTGACTAGGCTGGGTGACAAACTATCATCTATTTGTCCGGCATCTCCTTCTCTGAGATCCTGCCAGTCTGGGAGAAGGGAGCAGATGGACGGAAGGTCAGAAGAAGGGAGATAGGGGAGCTAAACACGTGGCTCAAGGACTGGTGCCAGGAAAAAGGACACAGATTTGTAGGGAACTGGCAACAGTTCTGGGAGCGAAAGTTCTTTAAATTTGATGGACTGCATCTGACTAAAGAGGGAGTCAGTGCATTGGGGCAGAAGTTTGACGCCTTGCAGAATATTTAAACTAGCAAATGGGGAGAGGGTGCAGCACCCCATACGCCGAATGGGAAGAATACCTCCCCTCAGCTAGTGGTCAAACAGGAATTCAGCGTGTTTGCCGCTCATTTGCATCACCAGGTAAGAAAAAGGTTTGTCTCCCCATAACATGCACAGGGGTAATGCCAAACTTCACCCAACAACTAACACACCAAAATCTGGCCAATGGAAAATCATGTACACAATGCTCACAGCCTGGGAAATAAGATCCCAGACCTGCAGGCAATAATGTCAGAGGCTAAACTGGACATAGTAGCAATTAGTGAGACGTGGTTTACCAGTAACCACACTTGGGAGACTTCAGTACCTGGCTATGTATTGTTCAGAAGACCGAGGTGCAAAAGGGGAGGGGTGGCCCTGTATGTTAATGAAAATATCAAAGCTACAGAAATTCAGAATACACATAAGGAGCCAGAAGAACTGTGGGTCACCCTGGAAACAGGAAATGGGACAGCCATAAGAACTGGGGTTGTCTACAGGCCCCAGACCAGAGGGAGGACATAGACACATTACTGTTAGAAGATATACAAAACATGACAGCTAAAGGGGAGGTTCTGATAATGGGAGACTTCAACATGCCAGATACAGATTGGTCAATACCAGCAGGAACATCTGCCAGAACTAGACTCATAGTGGATTCCCTGCAGGGGGAGGGCCTCAAACAACTGGTACAGCAACCCACAAGAGACAGGGCTATCCTAGATCTAGTACTGACTAACAAAGAAGGGATCACAGATCTCCAGGTAGAAGGTCACCTGGGAGCCAGTGACCATCACATGGTATGGTTCAATTTGGCTACTACATCTAAATCATCCCATTCCAAAGCAAAAATATGGGACTTCAGAGGAGCTGACTTTGATAAGATGGCCAACAGAGTTAAGCTAGCCCTGGCAAAAAGAAACACAGGTGAGGAGGTACAGGCAAAGTGGGCAAGCATTAAGGATACAATACTTGAAGCAACATCCCATTGTGTTAGACAGAAAAGGAAGTGCAAAAGAAGAAGGAAACCACTTTGGTTCTCAAATACAGTAGCAGAAAAGGTCAGAGCCAAAAGGCTGGCCTTCAGAAAATATAAGGGAACACAGCGGGATGAAGATAGGAGGCATACCAAACTGCCCTAAGGGAAGCAGGTAAGGCAGTAAGGCAGGCAAAGTCCCAAACTGAGGAAACACTAGCACCTAACAGTAAAGAAGGTGACAAGACTTTCTATAGATACATTAGTGAAAGGAGAAAGTCAAGAGGGGTATTGCTAAGCTTAATGGAGAAAGGGAGCATGTGAGGAGGAGGACCTGTAAAGGCATCTATCCTAAATAGATACTTTTGCTCAGTATTTACTGAAGAGAAGGTAGGGCAGGGCCCACAGCTCAGCATCATGGACACAGGGGAGGGAGGTGAGCACTACTCCTTCACAAAAGAAAGGGTCCTACAAGAGCTTGCTAAGCTCAGGGTGGATAAGGCAATGGGACCTGATGGCATACATCCCAGGGTACTTAAGGAGCTAAAGGAGGAACTAGCAGAGCCATTAGCAGAATTGTTTAGTGAGTCTCTGAGCACAGGAGAGGTCCCAGAAGACTGGAGAGGGCTCATGTGATCCCACTCCACAAGAGTGGTAGCAGGGAGGAGGCGGGGAACTACAGACTGGTCAGTCTTACCTCAGTAGTGGGCAAGATTATGGAGGCACCTCATTAGGAAAGGATAGTGCAACACCTGGAATCCATAGGGCACAGGATCCAAGACAGCATGGGTTTACAAAGGAAGGTCCTGTCAAACTAATCTCATAGATTTCTTTGACTGGGTAACCAGAGTGGTGGACCAAGGGGGCAGTTGATGTCGCTACCTTGACTTCAGCAAAGCTTTTGACACTGTTCACATAGAAGATTGATAAATAAGCTAGGTAGGCTCGGGTGGGTCAGAAGTTGGTCAACTGGGTGGCAAACTGGTTGACTGGCAGAAAACAGAGAGTGGTGGTAAATGGTATACAGTCAGAAGAGATGCAAGTCACAAGTGGGGTACCTCAGGGATCAGTCCTGGGGCCAGTCCTATTCAACATCTTCATTAGTGACCTCGCAGATGGACTAGAGGGTAAGGCTTGTCTGTTTGCAGATGACACCAAGATCTGCAACAGAGTAGATGATCCAGATGGGGTGGGCAGAATGAGAAGAGATCTGGATAAACTAGCAGAATGGTCAGAAGAGTGGCAACTGGGATTTAATGCAAAGAAGTGCAAAATCATGCACATAGGAAGAGAAACCCTGAAGCCACTTATAGGCTGGGAGGGGAGTTGCTAGCAGTCACAAAGGAAGAAAGAGACTTGGGCATCATCATCACTGATGACCTAAAATCATCCAAGCAGACCTCTAAAGCAGTAGGTAAGGCTAGGGGGGTGTTAGGGTGTATTAGTAGGGGTATCACAAGTCGTAAGAGGGAGGTAATAATCCCTCTGTACAAGACATTGGTTAGGCCCCATCTGGAGTACTGCATGCAGTATTGGAGGCCACACCTTCACAAGGACATTAACCAAATTGAGGCAGTCCAGAGAAGGGCAACCAAAATGGTGCAGGGACTGCATCAGAAGACATATGAGGACAGATTAACGGAGCTCAATATGTATACCCTTGAGCAAAGGAGGGAGAGAGGTGATATGATCGAGACATTTAAACACCTTAAGGGCATAAACAAGGTGAAAGAGTCTAACATGTTTAAATATAAGAAAATAGCAGGACAAGAGGACACAGCATGAGATTAGAGGAGGCCGATTAAGGGGAATATGAGGAAATTCTTTTCACAGAAAGGGTGGTGGATGCATGGAATGGCTTACCACAAGAAGTGGTGGCTATGAATACAGTGCAGGGCTTCAAACAGGCATGGGATAGGCATAAGGGAGCAATACAAATGACTATGAATAGATAGGTCACTGACAGAGCAAAGGCCGATGGCACATTTATGAGGTAGAAAAAGAAATGGGCAGACTGGATGGGCCTTGCGGTCCTTATCTGCCGTCAACTTCTATGTTTCTATGTTTCTATGTAATGTGGAATCCAGGAATTTGTTGGTCTGGCACTGCAGAGTAAACAAGAACAAAAATCAAACAGAGGAAATATCATAAGCAGATTTTCTTTTTTGTGATTTAGTTTTGTGAGCTCTGTGAGTTTTTACATTCTAAAGGTGTTTTTATACTTTTACGCTTGCTGTTTTATAGCATTTAGCAAAAGTAATAAGCCCCTTAATTTTTTATATTTCCCCATATGAAAGTGATATATGCCAAAGGTTCTGATTTTCTGTCCCTTTATTAAATGTTTTGGGGGTTCTCTGCACACTTGGAGGTTTCCCCTGTGCCCTTTTGAGATGCTTTTTTTTTCACGCACAAGCATAAGGTCTTTATTGGTGTAATGGACAGTACAAGCTACCAGAGCAGAGATTCTTATTTTAAGGAACCTGTGCCTTGGAGTACGCCACTAGAAACAAGACTTTGCTTCCTATATAATGGCAAGTGCTTTACTATAAAAGGTTGCTTATGTTGCACATCAAGATCTACTTTCTGTCAACTTTAGAAACTCTAAGGACGTTTGTTGGGGGTCTGAATCCCATTGTGTTTACAAACTGGAAGTTTTTATGTGCATTCTGAAACTGTTTTCTATTATTTGTTTTTTTTTTATCTGGGGTAAATATGGTACTCACTTGGAAACAAAAAGAAGTAAAATGGGGAAATACAATCCTCTCAGGTTGGAAACACTAGAATAAATGAAAAATTGAGTGAGGATAAGCATCAAACTAAAATAAGTAAACATATTAGGCAGCCTAAAGAGAAAAACAAGGAATTTTCCAGTCACCAGAACCGTCTGTTATAAATACCCCAACTATAACAAACGGTTTCTCTGAACTCATACATCATACTTCAACTCACAGGGTAATGGATCTAACCTAAAAAGGTAACAGAAAAAAAATCTAAAATTTATGGAGGTCAAGTAGGTGTTTATTTAGAAAATTCCCTGGAAAACTCTCCTGACCTTCTTGTATTACTCAATAAAGAAAGCATTAGTGCAGTTTTATGTGCCTCCCGAGCTGAATGCCCCCCAATCTTCCACTGAAGAATTAAATACAGCTAAAAAAATGGATCAGTGTCAGGGGGTATCTCAGATAGAACTAAAGCTGAGGTTGTAAAAGAACCACAGCACACAATGTTTTGGTTTAAACGAGCTGGAAAAGTCTAAAGTAAGAAGACTAGGACATACCATGAAGTAGGTTTTGCATTTTTCCTCTGGGACTTCCCTTACAGAAATACAAGTGTGCATCATGTATGCTGCATGCATGCCACATGCTTATTAAGCATGCAACATGCATGCTGCAAGCATACTGCATGCTTGTAGTTTTGTAAGGGTTCTAACAGTAATGCCAGTCAAAATAAGGCATGTGGGATACTTGAAGGCAATAATGTTCCCCTTTCATTCTTTTCTGTCATGTGTAAATAACGACATCATAAATGCAATAAGCAGTCAACATGCTGTTAATCTAATGACTAGGGAGCAGCTGTTTTTTGTGAGGAATGAAATGGATATCATCAGAGAAGATTTAGTCATTAATTGGGCTCGTATGGACAATGTTATTAAGATTGCTGGGCTCTATTTATCCCCCTAAGGACACTGCCTCAGTGCTAACTCAGGAGGAAATTGACAATGCTCCAATTAGGTCCCATTTTAGTTCTATTGTTTTTCAAGAAAAATCTGAGTCGGAAAAAACAAATAAAAACTAAGCAGGGTAAAAAAGAAAATAAGAAAAGGAAAAAAGTTTTGGATACGTGTGAAATGCCACAGCCAGAAGTGCCCCTCAAAGTAAGAATGCTGAATTACTTTTGAAAGGCGTTAGTGTTACATGAACTGATGAGAAAGCACAGGGCTGCATTCAGATGGCTTCTAAAACCAAGAAGGAAACAACTGCAGTGGAAAACCACCACCTAGCTTTGGTAACAGATGGGACAGAGCTGGCTTCAAAATTGCAAGCTACACAAGCAAATCTACTTTCTTAACATCTGATAGGACTCAAATTCTGAGTAAGATGTGTAAAGATGCTGCAGGGAACCATGAGCAATTAATACTGCGGAATGGCCCTACCCCCATGCTCCAGACTCTCTATGAAGATATGATTGTTTTAGCTGATCAAAAGGCGACTGAAAAAAATAAACTTCTAAGGCTCCCTTCTAGCAAGGATTCATTGGCTGCTGCTACTCAGGACTGGGGCATCTTAAAGCACTGTGGTCTACGTTGTAATGGCCAGGATTCTGAAAATATATTGATGGATACTGTACTTCATTTATTTAAAAATGTCCTAGGATAGAAACTCTGGGGGGGAGGTGACATTACAAAGTTGTAAGAGTAAAAGGTGAGCTAGGGAGGGATTGTGTCAATATTTTTGCACAGAACTGCTAATTACATATGAAGCAAAAGTTTGGTGCTGAAGAAAATGAATATGAAACAAATTTTTTCTAACATGCAGAGGAGAGGCTTTAATATGAAGGGAGCATCTCCTGCAGAGGGCCAAGTGGTTCTTAATGTCTTTGGCTTAAAGTGCCTTTTTAATGAGACAGTTGAAAAGTTAGCCAGTTTATGCTGTTAATTTTTATGTAATTTCCCTAGAAAAATGGGGACTTTTAGGATCTTTGAGAAGAGAAGGGGAAGTGATGATGGCCAAGTGGACAGCCCCCTTAGCAGCAGGGAAATTGCAGACTGAATTTTAGATAAAACAGAAGTGATGGATCAGATTAGGATTTCTGTGGTAGATAATACTCACTTCTCTAATAATGTGCTGGATAGGATGACTGTAAAGGGGACTAAATCTAATAAGCTAGAGTTTGCCGTTCTCCTGGCCAATAGATTTAAGGCACTAGCTGGGTATCAGTGATTGACAAGTGAATCAGTAGTGGAGGACAAAGTAGATCAAATCCATTCTGAGAATAAGTCTGATACTTTGGGGCATTATCCTGATTTTCCTGATTTCATGGAACATTGCAGGTCTGGAGCCAGATATTCAAAAGCACATGCAAGTGCAATGTTTGCACTTTGCCACTGTTTGTGCATTTGCTGGCACAACAGTCTGCTATATTCAGAGGCATATTGCCAGTGCTAAGCAATCTAAATATAGGATGGACTGCACATGGCACAAATGACAGGCAAGTGTGTAACATAGTGCAACATAGTGCACTGGTACAGCACTGAAAATAGCTCTAAGAATAGTGTGGACCAAAAGGGGGCACGCAGTGGTGCAACCTTGACCAGAGCACTGGGTATGGAGTTACACACTGGAGGGTGGCTGAAGGTGGGTGAGAAGGGCTTCAATGACAGACACATGATACAGCTGCTTCAGAACTAAAAATAAACTTTGCTGGTAAGAAAAGACAACAGGCCATAAAAAAAGGACAGGGAACAGGAAAGGGGAACAGGGGGTGTGGAGACAAAACAGGGTGCAACCAGTCCATCATGGGTGGCACACACCTACAGCATCCAAGGCACCTGGCTGTTGTGCCAGTATGCCGTGCCTGCCCATGTCATGTGTTACCTGGTGCACCCATGCATACTTGTGCCTATGATGCCTGGACAGGGTCTGGAGATGGCATGTATTGTCAGTGGTTCTGTGGCCATGGGAATGGCAGGTTGTGGGAACTACACTGGCTGGCATACACTGTGGTAGCCTCACCCCACACAGGGGGGGGGTTTCCATACCTTAGGAATGTGTGTCAGAGCACACCTGTGTGTGCTGCCACAGGTACCTTGCAGCCCGCCCAGCCTGTCCACCGATGGCAGGCATCTGGTACAGGATAGATGCATGGGTGGTTGTACTGGGTAGCGTGAACTGAATGGAGCACTGTGTACCTCTGTGGGGGTCTAATCATACATTCCTTTTCCTCCCCTACAGATCTCAATGCCTAACCTGCCCAGCACAGGAATCAGTAGCCACAGGGGCAGCAGGCCAAAAGGGAGGTATGGGAGAGTTTTCTGAGTCATGACAGAGCCCATGGCAGTGCCAGTGGCATGTGGTATCCAGGTGAGTGACCTGCATTTTGAGTGGCAACTGGGGTTGCATGTGTACACATATGGGTGCCAGTACAGGTGGCTTTCTATGGATGTTGGGCCTGGCCATCCCTGTTGTACTCACGGCTATATCTTACACTGGTAGGATGTGACTTGACATTGCCTCACATGCTGTCCAGTGGGGTTATGGACAATGCACTATCTGTGTGGCATGATGGGTGACAGCAGCATAGGGATGGCAGTGCTCCTGGGATTGAAGCTGGGGCAGGCATTGTCTTGTCTTGCTGGGACATGACACAGTGGGTGGCCATTCCTGGTGTCACCAATGTGCCAGGCCTTGCCGGGTCCAAGTCATAGGGTAACACTGTTGGGGGTGTGTGGGATATGCAACACCCCTATTCAACTGCTCAGGCTGGCTCTATGGGTGTTGTGACCCAAGGCAGGAAGGGAAGTATGCTGCCCTCACATGCCTGGCCTGACAGTGTATTGACCTGTCCGCCACCCATCTACACTATGCTGCATGTGTCTGTGTCCAGCAATGGGTGTCTCTGTGTGGGCCTCCATGCTGGATGCATCCTTGTGGGGGCATCACTGCAGGGATTCTGGTAGTGGACACTCACCATGCATATGGGGCGATAGGCCAACAGTGCCACTACACTGCTTAATGGTGTGTGCTGCCTACAACGGTGCGTGTATGTGCTGCAGGCATGCTGACCTGTCTCTGTCTATCATGTCATCCCATGGCCCCCACCACATGGATGTGTGTACCGCGTGCCGCTGGACAGCTGACGTGGGAGATAGTGACAGTGCACACAGCCCCGGGTGTATGCCCCTCAAAGTTGATCAGGCCCATATGTCCCTGAGGCTAGGACTGTGTATGCAGACTGTCAACAGGTGGCTGGCATATGTCACTGTGACCAGCTGTGTTCCTCAGTTGACTGCTGTGGTAGCCTCCCCTGCGCAGGTGGCATGACCAGTGCTATATGCATCATGTGGCATGCATCAGCAGCTCACACATGACCAGCAGTTGTGGCATGGTGCAGAGGACTGTGGGGCCATTGGTGAACACTGCATGTAGAGGGCCATGTGTGAGTGAATCAGGCCTTGCCTGCAGTGGGGACTACCGATACAGTGCCAAATAGGATATGGTGACTCCAGCGTCCACAGGCAGGGCCAGCTGTATAGTCAGACGTGACGGGGTCATGCATCCAGTGACCTGCACAAGGTCTGTATTGGGGAACATACCAAGGGTCTGACTGAGGTACGGGGTGTGCAATTGCAATGTGGTTACAGTGGCTCACCATGGCAGTTAATGAGTGCACGTCTGGGGTGACACAGTTTGGTCAGCATCACTGTGTTACTAAGGCACAGTGGTGGAACCGTAATGGTACCTACAATGGCCCATAGACCTCATTCCAGTAGGGTATGGTGGATACATGCAGTGGGTATCAGGGTGTCCTGGTGCCCACCAGAGGTGAACCCACCTAGACATTTCTGGGTACACTGGCGGCCAAGTCTGATGCAAGTCACACTCTATGTATGGTGCACTGGCAACCACAGAGGCATTGGCCACCAACAGGCTGCAGTGCATCATACACCTGTAGTGTGGTGACTGGTGCACAGTGTGTCCTGCACTCTCCCACGTACACCACCACTGCAGTCAAGTGCACCATGGGTGCTGCAGTGCCACCTGCTGGCCCCAGCCATATTCACCTCTGCTGAGGGCACCATGTGTGTATGCTTGTGCCCCATTGTGGCTATGACCAGGGGTAGCACCTTGGTGCCTGTATCTTGCATGACTGTGAACTGGATGCCTGATAAATGGCTATGAGGTGTGTGGGTGCATCTTCTTGCCACTCAGAACATGAGACTGCTTATCAGATTCTGGTATGGTGCTCCTGACACATGTGTTGTAGGCATATCCCTGCTATGCCTGCTGATAGTGTGTGCACATGCCATGGCCAGGCCTGCTCCGGTGCCGCCTGGCATGGCCGCTGCATGTGCACCCCTCCAGTGTATGGTTCCACAGTGCTATCAGTGGTATGCCACATCTGGACCATTGTGGATGTCAGTCATCTGACATCCCTGTGTGACATGTTGGTACATGTGCTGGCTGGTTATACTTTAACTGCATACTGTAGGCAACACTTGCATTCCCCGTCTGGTGTGCACAGCTGGCTGAGTTCATTGTTCTTCTTACCAGAGGTGTCCAGGGGAGTCCAAGCCATCGCCATCATCCAGAGACATACTATTGGAGGGGAAGGATGATCTGCTGTGCCAGCTAGTGCAGCAGCAGTGCTTGATCCTGCACCAGCTGGTGGACATTTAGGAGGCTGTCCAGGAGATGGCAGTGGCCCAGCATCATCAGATTGCACTGCCTGCACCACTACCACCTCCACCACTGCAGTAGGTGTGTGCCAGCTCAGTGGCCAGTAAATGTCCAGACCCCTGCTCAGTAACATTGCACCCCATGTAGTACCAGGCATCTGCATGCCCATGGCCATGTGACGTAATACATACACTGTGCATGATAGTGTTGGGGGCCACAGCCACAACATGCTGGGTACAACATCCAGGACAGACACATGTATGACACATGCATTGTTGTCCTGGTCATACATGGTGACAGGCATGGACGTGTTGGGATCACCATAGCCAGCTTACCATTCCAGCCATCCATACAATGCCACTATACATAGGCCTGTCATACCTGTGACACTGCCACCATGGCCCTGTGTTGGCTGCCACTGTGCAGCCAAGGTTGGTGCACCCCTCAGGTATACATGGTGGGTCTGGTCACGAACATGGTGCAAGGACATCCCATAGGTCAGGGACCTGGCCAACTGCATATGTCTGGCAGGCCATACAGTGAAGCATGTCCCATAGTACACAGGGAAACACCGACAGCACACCATGTGATGGGCACAGTGCCTAGGGGAGCCAATCCTAACACAAACTACCATGTCACAGGCCTGTACACAAGCCAGTGCACACACCCGACATACAACCAACTGTACTCCCCTGGCCAGGGCATGGTGCCACTGTTGACCATGGCCCACAGTTTGTGCAGGTGGTACACATCCCTCCATTAGAGGTCATTTTAGCTATGCCTGCATTAGTCCCCGGTGTAGACAACCCCTGTCCTGCATATCTGGTGCCACCCCACCAAGGTCCAGACTTCACAACAGAGCCTGTCTGCCCCTGCTGCCTCCCCCAGCAGTTTTTTCTGCCTTTCACCACTAACTAGACCATGTTGGCAAGTTGGATTGCTGACCACCTGTGGTCACGCTGTATGAGTGCTCTCTGTCAGCTTCCAGACATAGGTGTTGCCTCCTCTGTGTTCCACAACCTAAAACCTCACTGCTTCCTGTACAGGACCTAGGTTGCAACTGTGCAGCACGTCATGGTGATTACGCAGCTCTATGATACATTGTGCAGTGCAACACTCACATTCAGGGTGGGGGAAGGCCAGGGACATGTGGCTGACTTAGGGCTGAACATGCACAGGATGCACATGCATGTGTTGCACATGTGCCACAATGTGCTGCACACCACGCTTGCACAGTGGTGCTTCACATGTGGATCCACAGTATGATGGCATCATAGGTGGGACATGTCATCATGTCTGTGCCATGGCCATAGGACATGCAAGCACAGGCATGGCACAAGCTCTGTGCACAAGCGCAAACATGCAATATTTAGCCAGTGTATGCAAATTAGGTCATTATGTAGTCCGTGGGCAAACATCCTCATTTGAATGTCATTGCAGGCAGGTCTACATAAATTTGCATGACAGACTGCACCTGGGTTATATAAGGGAGTGCACTGCATCACCTAGACAACACAGTGGAATTGCAAGAGAACGGAGGTAAGTGTCCTGTAGACTGGCTTAGAATAGGATGTGTGTGCAGGGGACTGTGTGTATAGGTTAGCCTCAGCATGTCCTCCAGATGCATGTGGCACGTATAGTGCTCCCAGAAAGTTTTGGCATTGTTCCTATAACTCCAGAGTGACTTTCATGTATTTCTGTAGAGTACATTAAGTCCTATACAAGTCAACAAGCTCAGTTGCCCTGTATAACCAAAGCTGCTCTATAGGATGAAGTTCCCTGTATATAGCTCTAAAACCCAGCAACATACTGGAATCCCTGTAGCTCTGGGAGCCCTGCATGTACTAGGCAGGAGCACTAGATCTACAGGGCATTGTGTACTACACATGGACCTGAAGACATGTAAAAGACACCTGTCCCCATAGCTGTGCGATGGTTCTATGGAACAACAGAGCCTGCATGCTGCCATATGCCATGATTTACACAACAGGGTGACATGGGACCAATGCAGTGTATGCATGCCACAGCAATCCAAGAGAATTTTTGCTGTGTCTCTAGGGCAGGGTCACAGTGTTTCAGAGTCTTCCATGTTGACCTGTGGTAGGCAGTGTGCCCATGTATCCACTGTACCACCATGGACATATTGTCCACATGCATGGTCACTTGCTCTGTACAATATGGGTGACCTGTAGAGCTGGGAGCCCTACTACATAGGAACTGCAGGGTGGTGGTGGACCCATCACATCCTGCTTCCTAGGTGGTTCATGTACCGTGGGGATTGTGGCTGTTGACCATAGGTCAATGTGGGGCTGGCTGATGGTGGTTGTGGGACTGTCAGCCATGTGCTGGGGATGTGCTTGGATGGCAGTCCTGTGAGTACCTCCCACTGTAACCCCTGTGTGTCTGTGGTGTGCAGCAGTATGATGGACATATGGTGGTGCTGTAGGATAACACCCACATCCAATGGTGGGGTGCCACCGTGTATAATAGGGGCCCCCCATGGTCCATCACATTGGTGCTGGGCTGTGGGACACCACTGCTGTGTTGTGTGCCCCATGGTGAAGGCATGTGTGCTCCTGGTGTAAGGGTGTGCTGGTACCTGCAGAGTATGTACAATGCATGGCACACAATGTGTTGGCACGTGGTACCATATACTGGACATGCATGCTGCCTTGGCCTGCACACCTCTCAGTCCTGTACAGTTCTATATAACTCTCCTCTTGTCTCCCACAGCACAACACATGAGATCAGACTCAGAGAAGGATGCCACAGGACCATCCTGGCATGTGTGGTTCTTGCCACTCTCCCATCTGCACCACATGGAGGACAGCAGTGAGGAGGCCATGGAAGAGAGAGATGATGATAAGACCGACCGTGAGAGCTTGGAACAAGCAGGGCCAGACCCAAACCAGGAGATGCTGTCCCTCCTGCCACCCCCTGTAACACTGGGGCTCAGCCACAGTCCGAATGTAGCCCTGTGGTCACAGGGGTGCAGCCCACCACTGTGCCACCCCAGGACACCATCTGCACCCAGACAGTACCTTACCACTCCCAGCCGGTACCACAGGGCCAGTCAATACTGTACCTCCCCATGATGCTTCCAGCAGCATGTCCATAGTCCTGGCACCTGTATCTATTGCATCAAGCCAGCCACAGGCAGCCCACAGTGCCCATCACAGTCTGCCACACAGCACCCACCACACTCTGCCACACCTACTGCAGTGCAGTTCCAGCCAATAAAATGGCCATGGGTGCAGCCCAGATGTGACCCACTGATAGACCCTGGCAACAGCGGGATCTGGCCAAGAACTAGCAGCTGCTGTGGTCTGCCATGGAGGCACAGAGTGTGACACAGCAGAGATGACATGCCTCTGCCACATGCTACATAAGGACATCCAGCATACTAAACAGCGGGTTGAAGCACAGCATGCGGAGCTCATGGCAGACTTACAGAACCTGTGTGGCACTGTGCAGTAGGCTGCAGCCATGGTGGCAGGCACTGCAACAAGTGTGAATAGTACCAACCCACAACAGACAACATAGTGTATGCCAATGCCATGCAGTATCAGGAAGGGAATGCCTAGTACACCCAGGACTCCTAGATCAGTGAGGACACAGCACACTACTCTGTAGGGCCACAGTGGGTGGCAGGTCACACTATCCCCTCACTCGTCCTGCATACCATGGCTGAGGCCCACCCCCATACAGGGGACTATGTAGGCAGAATGTCCATACCTGGGGAGGTGGTAGGAGGCAGATGTAGGCAATGCATGGCTACCCCACCCCAGTAACATGATTTCCCAACCACTGCTGGAGTACCCCTGTCACACCACCATCTGCCCTTGTGATATGGCCCAGGCTTTACAACCCCAGCATGGATGGACTGTAGAACAGTCCATGCCCCACCTGGCTGGCAGGTATCCCAGTATAGATCCCTGATGCCCCTCCCCCTCAGCTAGAGATGCTGCAAAGTTTTAATTCACAGGCAAAGTAAAGGCAAAGTCACCAAATACACCCTTTTGGATCAATGGTAATGTCTACTTGCAACTTTGCTTGTAACTTCCCCTTGGGGTACTCAAAGATGACTTTTGGTCAGATTTGTCTGAAACGTGGTATGGTGGTATGGTTGTAGTCCAAGAGGATGTGCACATTTGATGCATTTTTGATGATTATCAGACTTAAATTGTGGATTTGGCACCATGGCCAAGTTGAGAGGTAATTTCTGGGTATTATGCACCCCCCATTAATTTTTACGGGGGTATTATGTCGTAGTACACATCGAGATCCTTGTTTGAATGTATAGCATGTCCCTTAACTCCAAAGACTGGTGGAGTTATGACTTGTTTATAGTTGTAGTGTTATCCCTATGGGACATTGGTGGTAGGGTTAAGGTCAGGGTTAGGGTTAGTGTGGTCACTTGCAATTCTGATAAACAACTTGTCTCAAGGTCACATGTTTCAGCTTCTGTGGGTCACATCATGGTACATATCTATATAATGATGCTGCCTTACTTTAATTTTTGCATTGTTAGTCAGTCAGAGAGGAGAAAGAGCCTGTCTGCAACAAAGTGATTTATTAGAGCTTCAGAGACTCACAGTATTTCTGTATACATTTTTTGACTGTTTTTTATTTATTTTATTGATTTAGTTTCTGTGAATAGTTTTGTTCCAGTTAAGCTTTATTTAGAATTTATTTTTTGTACTTTTTAGGCAGTTTCATTTTGCATTTTTTCCATAATTTTCCTTTCTTTCTGAATCAATCTCTTGTTTTCTTTTGTTTGGTGAGGTCATGGTGATACTGATGATGGAAGAGGATGGGTTTGTACCCATGGCAACAGCACCATAAGGCTATGTTGGCCCTCTGAGCAGCTCAGCATTCCCTCCAGCAGCAGCAGTGTCCTCAGGAGAGTGCTAGTCAGCATGCCCCTGAACAGCAACAGCAGCAGCAACAGCAACAGCGGCCCCAAGTTCTCCCAGTTCCCCATAAGGGTCATCAGTCAGAACCTCCTATACTCCCCTGTGGAAGTACCACTGACACCAGCCCCCCCAGGAGAAGAGCCTGCCCTCATTCTCTGTTCCTCCACCAACAGCTTATCATCACCAGCGCCACTGGCTGCTCAGATCTTCCCTTGTGTGGGCGCACTTTGGAACTGATGAAAGTGATGACAGCATCATCACATGTAAATTGTGTAAGACCAGGGTAAGGTGGGGGAGGAGGGACACTGTTGGGCACAGGTGGCCAGAGAACCCACCTGAAAATTCAGCATGCTGAGCAGTAGGAGGCCCGACAGAAAGGGGTGGCCGATGGTGGTGGGGGAGGTGGTGGTCCCTTCACTATGCCTGCAGAGGTGCCATATATCCAGCATCAGCGATGTGTGAGACAAGTGCAGTGGGCAAACACCATTGAAGAGGTTGTACCAGATGCACCAGCAGAAGAACCAGCAGCACCCACAAGGATACCAGTCAGCATCAGCGAGGAGCTGGGTAGTTTTTATGGAAGGGAATGGGGTACCTCCTACATAGGGTCACCGCTATGGAGGAGATGATGGGAAGAATCCTGGCCAACCAACAGCTGTTGTTGGAAGGGATGGCGGAGCTATGCCAGGGTAGTGGGGGGTGGTGGTGGTGATGTGCTTTAAAAAAATGCCTTTCCTTTTCTTATACAGTCAAACCCGCTTAATAGCATAGGCTCGGGACTGGAGCTGATTATGCAATTAAGCGGGCTATTCTATTATGTGAGCCTGCTGTTTTTTTGTCTTTTTTTCCCTGTCATGAACTGTCATGAACTGAACCGCATCTCTCACAGAACTGTATAGGGTGTGTGTGTGAGATGGCAGTGACTCATAATAGGATATAGTGCAAGTCCTTTTGTTGTGTTGGTATGTGCTTGTGTACTGAGTGCTTGAGTACTGTATTTTTATTAAAAAGCTGCTTGTATTGATACTTTATTGTTGCCTTATACTGTTAAAATCATTTCTCATTAGTTTTCATTGAGCACAGTGAAGTGATCTGCCAGCTTCGAGTGACGCTGCCATTCTTTAGTTGCTTTAAGGCACAGATTTTCCAGGTCATAAAATGCCCTGTAATCTTCTTCACCACTCGCGTTCAACTATATGTAGTGGTGGATCATTTTTAAACTTAGTGCCACTTCCTTGATTCTTTAGTGTTCCACTTGTCTGTATGTCTATACTGTCTGCTTTGGTTCTATCTTAAAAAAACAAAAAAAAAATGTTATTCCTATCCATATTTTCTTTCATGACACTCTGTCTCCAATTTCCATACATCACACCTTTCCTTTATTCTGTTTCTCACTATCTTTACTGAAAATGCTCTCAAATACCAGAATAAATATGTCAGGTGGCTACAGGTTAGTAGTACTGCCACATGGTACTGCCCTCAGCACTGTTCTTTAGTTGTGATGCATTTGTATTAGTTGTGCATTAATCACAATACACATTACTTCTGTTCTCCCATGATTTGTCTCAAGTGTCCAGATCTCAAGCACTGTAGTACACACAACTGCCAAGCAAAATATATAAATTTCTCACCACTGGAAATTCTCTCCCAAACCAGAAATCAGTAATGCTGGTAAATGAACTGCTGCTGCCACTGCTACTATGCTGTTTAAGTCACCCTCTCAGACAGTCTTCGTTGTTAAGAACTTTAGTACACACAACTGTAGAGCACTATATAAATTTCTCACTTTTGGAAATTCTCTCCCAAACAAAAAATCAGTAATGCTGGTAATGAACTACTGCTGTTGTCATTGCTACTGTGCTGTTCAAGTTGCCCTCTTGGACAGTCTGTGTTGTCAAGCACTTTAGTACACACAACTGCCAACAAATATATATAAATTTCTCACTTCTAGAAATTCACTCCCAAACCAGAAATCAGACAGAACTGAGATTAAAATGACAAGGGTAAATGGGAAATGTAATATGAAGTATAACAAAAAGTGACAGAATTTCATTACTTTAAGAAAACTATAACTAAGAAATAACTAAAACTGCTACAGAAAGACACTGACAAAATACTTTAGTTAAACACAGCTAACTAAACCACAGAAATAGAAATGAGAAATTATTCTCTACAGATGAAAAATGATGAACAAGAAAGTGAGAAAACCAAAATATAACACAGATCTCCTGCTTAGGCAAAATGTTCCACATCTTTCTGCATTGCCTTGGTTTGCAATACACCTACGTTCCCCCACTCCACTGCTTCACAAACTGACAAAACAGAAACCAGTACTTTAAAGAAAATAATCATACACAAAAAAAATAAACTGAAAAAACACAAATCTAGAAGAACAAGGCCCTCTAGAACAATTTGTGAGCAATCTGGATTCAAAAAGCTTGATTTTGAGATGTATTTTGAATGGTCTTTTTTTTTCAGACAAGCTTTCACAGACTTCTCTGCTACTCTGTCTTCAGAAGACTGCACTGGAGACAGCCTCCTCTTGACATACAGCTTGTTTCAGCAACATCTGACCTCCAATCCCATAGTACATTGCAAACCTTGCCTCTGTACCAAACTTCATCAGCGAAGCTGCCAACTTCGCATTTCGCAAAGTTATCAGTTTACCACAAATGTGGACTTCACACAACAGATTACGTGAAATTAGGCAAATCCATGAATTAATCTGGGATGTGAAGTTTTTCAGCTTCGCACATCACTACCCCCCACAAGGCCTGTATTTGTGTGTACCTCATGTGCTACCACATGCATGGTGGACCTGTTCTGCCATGTACCCCCTGCCCCCCGGATGGCATTTGTCCCTGCTGGCACTCCATGGGACCACCTGTTAACATGGACGTCTGTTTGTGTGTGCTCTATTTGCAACTCCGACCTTGCCCAATACCATTGCATTTATGTAACACCCATCTTGTTACTCCCCTACCTATCACACTGCACTGTTTGCATTGTTGTTGTTGTTTTTGTGTGATAATACCTTGCTTAACCATATTACAGTCTCCTGTGTGGTCTGTACCCATCCACCATTTCCGTAGAAGTCTCTTATGATTCAGGCTCAGTACTCCAGGGCCCTCCTGGCTATTCTGGGATCGCATCTATCAAACTGCTTTGGTATCCTTAACCTCTGGTCCTTTTACTCCATATCTGATGCAGGCTGTTCCATGGTGGCTGGCATGCATATTCCATGGTTGAGTGCCATGTTGGCAGTATGCAACAGGCAAGGAATATGGCACAGTTCTTCTGAGGGGTATACTGTAGGGCACCACTGGAACAGGCAAGGCACCACAACCACATCCTTAGCATTCCAAGCACATGCTCAATGATGTTGCATATGGCAGAGTGTGTTGTATTGTATCTGTCCTCTACAATGGATGCAGGGCAGAGGACAGGTGTGAGGAGCCAGGGATGCAGGGGTAGGCACTGTTCCTTTTGAAGATAAATGGCATAGGTTACTGTCACATAGCATCATAGACACATGGACATTGATGACAGTTGACAACCACTGGTCCATCCAATTCACCCATAGACCATACCATACCCAGGACCTATTGTACATACAGGGTTTTACCCCATCATGTCCAATATGGGGCTTTTGGAGACCTATGGGGTATACTCACCAATGAGGTGGCCCCTAGGGATGCCCCAACTTTCAAACCTCTGGCATATGAAGGTGTCATGGGTACTACCAGGGTACTATGCCAGGACATTGATGATGCACTGTATTGCATCACACACCACCTGGCAGTTGATGGAGTGGTACCCCTTTCTATTGAGATAGGCATCCACTCCATCACCATTGGATACCCAAATGGCAACATGATCACAGACAATGGCACCAGGTACAGATGGTAGGTGTGCAACTCAATGAAACTGCTGCATGGTTGCTGTTCATGCCAGTGGGGTGCTGGGAAATACAATAAGCTCACCAGCATGATCCAGCAGCATGTCTAGGAACTGACCCAGCATGTGCAAGATGGCCAACTGTGGGATACTGCTGGTGTCCCTTACTGGTGTCTGGAATGTTCTAGTGGCCAAGGAACACATTGCAGCTGTCACCATGAGCTCAACAGACAATACATGGCTGTGCTGGATGTCTTTCCAGAGCTGGCCATGCAGCAGCTTACACAGCTGCCTGTGCATGGTCCTGTTGAGATGTACGGGCCCATGAGCTAGTTGTCACTGAGGACTTCATATGTGACTCATGGATAGTACTGTCTGTGTGTATCATAACATCTCTGCTGCCAATGTATGGGCCTGGGGAGGCATTAGCCCTCTCTCCTCCTCCTGTATGTGCCGTTGTAACATGTACACTATGTGTGCTCCTCCAAGTGCTATCTTGCACTGTTACCTGACGTGCCCCTGCCCACCTATGGGGTTTGCCTAGGTTTAAGTTTTCCTTTTTATGGGCTGTAATTGTGTAGTACGAAGTGGCCTGCACTAACCCTGTTGCATGGTGCTAACACAGTGAATATCATACTGCACTTGCATGCATGGTCCTGCCCTCGCCTTTTCGTGATGCATACATTTTCTCAGCAAATGCACACAAATGGATTTAGCATGTGCTATGCACCCCTTTGAATATGGGGTTTCTGTGCAATCCCTAACCATTGCGCTTGCAGCCACTTTGCACCAGGTGCAGAGTTTTGAATATCTGGCTCCTGGTCTCCAAACTTGCCAGTAGGAAATGGCTGGATTTTATTTCAGGCTTTCTTGTGATATGTTTATAGGAAATGTTGCATCTGCAGAATCAAGAAATTAATATTAAAGCAGCAATGCAACAAAACTGGGCAAACAATTTGACTCTGCCATTTTTTCACTATAAAATGGTTCCAGACATATTCCAGTTTTATTTGGTGGTAAAAAATTTTAGTTCCACCAACATTTGAGTAAATCATAAATGTTTTCAGTTAGTTTTTCCTCATAAAAAAGATGGTGGCCACATTTGGCTTAAAAATGCCATTGTAAACATGATAAGAGTTAAGGTCAAGAAAATAAAAAAAAATATGGCACATTAAATAAGAGGTATCTAAAAAGTAAATGTATGTAAATATTTTTATTATATGTAGATGAAGCTAGATTTTTTTGGGGAAACATTTTACATTGCACTGCTGCTTTAATAATCTTGAACTGTTTGCACAGTTAGCCAAAAAGTTTGTACGCTTGAAGATCTGCAGGGGGTATTGCTTGCTACAGTACTTCCTAATAGATGCCTCTTTGTCCCCTACACCCTTATTAGCAAAATTAACATTTATTAGTTATGTCTTTTGTCACCTCAAGGGTAAGAGTTCTTCTATCCAATGTTTATATTCCCCAGAAAACATCAAAGTATTATAATAAGAAGGTTGGGAACAGCTTAAAATATTGACTAAAGATCTTTACTGACCAGATAATAATGTTAAGTTATTGTTAGTAGGTGACTTTAATGCCCAAATTGGTCTTTATGATGAATATGCTGTTGTTATTGTGCATAATGTTTGTATTTCCAGATGCCTGTAAATTACCTAAATGTTCAAAGGATAGAAAAACGAATACTGCTGGATTTACTCTCGTAGAATTATTGAAAGAATGGAATTTAATCCCCTTAAAGCAGCAGCATTTGTTGATCACCATATATTGTAGTTTTTCCTTTTTCAGTAATAATATTTCTCTGGTAAAAAAATCAAGGTACCTGTGACAGAGATCCCACACCACTGTTACCAGTTGTGACAAAACTGCCCCTTGGGCCCTTCACTTACGGGGCAGTTCTCTGCCTGGGACTTCTAATCCTTTGCTACCACTTGATTTTTACCTGGAACCAAGAAACCACCTGTTTGCCTCCTTTGCTCAAGGTCAGGAAGGTCAGCACAATAACTGTGGGCAGAGTGCCCTTCAGAGACAGACTGCAAACAGAGTCCAGCAGAAATAGTAAAATTACATGTTTAAATAAACAAGCAGTCACTGATTCTATCAAAAATGGATTATTTAGTAGATGAACTATGAGTATATACAAACACAATATATTTACAGTCAGACAAAGAATTACCAGAATATATTCAGAATATAAATATTTGGGTGTGTGGTTTGATAAAAACCTAAATTTCGATTACCATATTGAAGATTTAAACAAAAGAATTAACAACAGACTTGGAGCCTTTAGACACATTAGCTTTTGTATAAATAAATAAATGAGAATATCCATAGTAAACCAATTACTGATTCCCAGTTGTGTCAGTGGCTCAGCAGGTTGCACACTCTCCTCTGAGGCCGAATAAAACAGATTTGAAGGCTGTGGCTTCTATCCCCACACCAGGCACTTGGGTTAATATCCCAATACTGGTACTGCAGTGCAGCATGAGGGGGGATGCTGCACTCCTGAGGTGCTGTCTTTTCGATGAGATGTTAAACCAAGGTCCCATCTGCCTGTTCTGGTGGTTGTTCAGGGGGACGTTAAAGATCCCATGGCACTTCTCGAAAAGAGTAGGGGAATTTTTTATTTCAAAAAACACAACGTCAATTCATTTAAACAGGCGTAACAAAGGATATACAAAATAAATTTTCTCAGTTTACAGACCATACATATAGTAAATAAGACACATAACAGCATACATTTCCTGAATCAAAAGCAGAAAACAAAAAAGAAACCGAATTCCTCTTATTTTTCCCCCCCTCTTCCTCCTTCCAAAAATAAAACCCATAACATTTCCTCATTATAACCTTATGGCTTTCATTATATCTTGTTCCACTTTTTCCTGTTTACAACTTGTTTCCCATTGTTTTCCCTTTTTTTCCCACAGAGTGAGTGATCCTTAAGTTTTGGTTTGTCACTTTATCCAGAAAACATTTTTCCAAAATTTCAGAAATTTCTGCGTCACTAGCAGTGATTTTTCTGTCTCCTTCTGTTTGTTGACTGCTACTTCAAATCTGTTTTATTACAACTACAGTTGGTGTATTAATGTGCTGTAAA
The DNA here is from genome assembly GCA_016271365.2 of Neoceratodus forsteri. Lineage (NCBI taxonomy): Eukaryota > Metazoa > Chordata > Ceratodontiformes > Ceratodontidae > Neoceratodus > Neoceratodus forsteri. The sequence goes on from CM057455.1 coordinate 1,706,109,365, forward strand.
GAAAACTGACACTTAGCTTGCCACATATAGTATTTAATACAGGCAAAGATTAAATTTAATGTGCTAAGATGATATTGTGATAAGAACCCGGTATATTCTCCAAGTACCAGACTTTCATAAGTGATGTATTGTGTGGGTCCCCATTGCCATCTAGTGGCCAGATCTATCCAGAACTGTTTAGCGTAAATGCACTTTGGGTAAAAGTGCTCAATGGATTATTCTGGGCTTCCACACTTTACTCTAATGCATTGCCTTTCTGTTACAGGTTTATGTTTTAAATTTTCTTTCACCCCCAATCTCCCATGACAGCTTAACCACTGCACATCCCACATCATAACTGCGATTCTTTTATCAGTCAGAATTTTTAAAGCATTATCTAACTTAAGAGGGTACACACTTTGGGAAGACTATTTGAATGGAAAAATTTCTCCCCATTATATCTGTATAAAGGGCCCTTCTCTGTAGATTCTGTATATGTGTCTTTTTTACTCCCTATAATTTCAGTTTTTTAATTGCCGGTACAGCAAATCCAGAAACCTCTAAAGATGTGTGAATTCTAGGAATTTCCTCCCCCCACTTTTGTACAAAACGCTGGAATAAAGTTATTGTCCATTTATCCCATTGCTTTGTGATATTCACTTCTTCTTTAAATGTGTTTCTGAAAAAGAAAGAAAAGTAAAAAACTAGAGGATGTATCATACCTAAGCCTCTGTGCCTCAAAGTCAGATAAGTGAAATCTCTTTTAACAGGGTTAAGGCGACCCCACCAAAGCATCTGAAAAAACAACTAAGTAATCTTGTTTCTAAACCCCCAGGTATGGGAACTATGGCAGTAAAATATAAGAAAAGTGGGAGTATGATTTTTTTATTACCATTACCCTTTTTTGTTTTGAAAAAGCCCTTGCTTTCCAGATCTGCACCTTTTGTTCACCTATTTTAAGTTTTTCTTCCCAATTAAGCCATGCTAAAATCCCCATTCCCAAATTAACACTCAAGTATTTTAACTGTTTCATTTGAGACTTTTATCTGTCCAGTCTTCAGTTCATACACCCCTTCACCTGTAAACACCCTTGTACTTTGTTTTTAATTTACTTCGGTCCCTGCTAGTGATGCATACCTTTCTAGCATTTTTATTGCATTAATCCCTGATTCCTTATTTTGTACTAGGAGACATATGTCATCTGCATAAAATGCAAGGTTTTGGGGCTATGGAGGGTGATATCCCTTGTACTGTATAGTGTTATCATTCAAAATTTCCCTGATCACTGGCTCCAGTATGAATGTGTATAACAAAGGACTGATTGGGCATCCCTGTCTCACCCTGTTTGAGCTGTAAACCTCTCCCTAACATCTCATTTACTGTTGGGTATATCAAAGCCTCTTTGTATGAAATTTGAACCCAGGATCTAAATTTGGGAGAAAACCCATAATTTTCCAACACTTGTTGGAGGAACTCATGAGAGACCTTGTCAAATGGCTTTGCTTGATCCAAAGCCAACAAACACCCTGTCAGTTTCTTTTGCTTTCCATATTTACATACGTCTCTTAAAAATGAAAGGTTTTGTTGAATATTTCTATTTGGGATAAAGCTAGTCTGTACTGGGTGTATTAATGAGGGAGCTATTTTTTGTAACCTGTGGCACAATATTGTCAATAATATCTTATAGTCTGTATTCAACAGACTTATGGGCCTTCAATTGCCCAATTCCTTTTTGTTCCCCTTTTTTATGCAGAAACATTATTATTGCAGCATAAAAATTTTATACATCACTCCCGTGTCTAACATTTCATTAAATACATTGTGTAATATCTCACTCATTTCTCCTGCACATGTTTGTACAATTCATTTGTAAGCCCATCCTCCCCTGGGGAAACTCCTAACTTTAAACATGTTATTTCAGCTCTAAATTCTTCTTTAGTAATAGGTTTTTCCAATTCCCTTCCTTCCACTAAAGTTATTTTAGGTGGATTAAACTTCAGGATATCCTTTCATCTAGCTGATGTTATAAATGTTTTCCCATGCTGTTCATTTAGGGTAATCTGTATGATTTCTAACGTTTCAACATTGGTGTATTTAATCAGCCCTGTCCTATCCATGAGGCCCTCCATTAATTTGCTTTCTACCCCTTGTTTGCATGTGGAGTAGGGATCTGCATAGGGTGTTTTGTTAAATCCATAATTCATTTCAGCCTGCAATAAGGCCACTCTATCATACTGGTATTTCCTCATTTGAGTTTTAATTTGTTCTATTTGTTCCCGTATCCTTACATCTGCTGCATTTGGTAATGACATCAGTTTGTAGTACTTATTTCGATATTCCAGATGTGTTATGTAATCTTTACTACTTTTTTCCTTCTCAAATGCTGTAAAAAAGTTTTTAAATTCAATTTTAATGTCCTCCCACCATTGTGCCCAAGTGTCATACATTCCAGCTACAGACTTCCTGTTATTAAGCAGGTTTAACAGATTTTTCTTTATATCTGTTTTTTCCAACAAGGAGGAATTCAATTTCCACCTTGTTGTGACCACAGGGAAACTAGTAGGTATTTTTGATAATCCTACTCTACATATTACCACTAAGTGGTCAGAGAATTCACAAGGCTGAAGAGTTACTAATAAAAATGTTGATAAAAATAAATAATCATTCCTGGAAGAAAAGGCGTGTCTTCTATATGTAGCTCCAGTGTCTCTGTGTAGTTCTCTGTAAGCATCTTTAATGGAGGACTTTTTTAAAATGTCTTGCAGAGCATGCATGTCACAATAATACAGGTTACTCACCTGTTACAGGAGTTCTAGGAATGGTATAAGTTGTTCATCCACACTTATTGGCAGGTATCCTTGCCACTTTAATTCTTGCTGGAAGGTCTTCAAGCTGGCTCCTCCCACCCACCCGGGTGGTAAAACTCTCGGCTCCACCCCGTGATGCCAGATCTGGCCCGCTGGACGCTCAGGTTGTGCGTCGAAGCCAGGGAGGTCGGGTGGGTCGTGAGGATGAACAACATATACCATTCCTAGAACTCCTGTTACAGGTGAGTAACCTGTATTTCTAGGGACATGGATATGTTGTTCATCCACACTTATTGGCAAACTCCTAGCAGTTCTCCGGGAGGAGGGAGGCAAGATGCACACCCCCTACTTAGGGAAAAGAGACTGGAGAACTGAGGCCCCAAAACCAGCATCCCGGCGTGACTCAAGGTCGATGTGGTAGTGGGTGATGAAGGTGTGTGCTGACTTCCAGGTAGCAGCCCTGCAGAGTTCCTGTATAGGGACATCCCTGGAAGCAGCTACTGATGCAGCGGTATGGCGGGTAGAATGAGAGCTCATCCTCTGGGAGGCTCCATGCCCGCCAACCTATAGCAGAGATTCATGCAGTGAGGTGACCCACCTGCTTATCGTCCACTTGGCTGCAGGTCTGCCAGGTGCAGCTTCAGCGTAGGGTGACAAACAGCTGGCGAACCTCTCCCTGACTTCTCAGCCGTGCGCCTTATAGTAAGCGAGCCTTCTAGGGTCCAGAGTATGGAGCCTATATTCGGCCTCCGAGGTGTGATTGGGGTAGAACACCGGCAGAGTCAACACCTGGTTAAGGTGAAACTCTGACACCACCTTCGGAAGGAATTTCGGGTGGGGGCACAGGACAACCTTGTCCCTGTGGAAGACCAGATAAGGAGACTCGATGGAAAGCACCTGGAGCTCTCCCATCCTTCTGGCTGACGTAATAGCCACCAAGAAGGTGGTCTTCCACGACAGGTGAGAGAGATCACACCTGTGCATTGGTTCGAATGGATTGCCCATGAGCTTTGCCAGTACCAGCAGTAGATCCCACGGAGGTGGAGGTTCTTGCACCGGAGGGGAAATGTGATCAAGGCCTTTGAAAAAGCGCCAGACCACTTTCTCCTGCACCACCGACTGCTTCCTGGCCCACGCCCGGTAAGCAGAGATGGCTGCCAGGTGCATCCTTAGGGTCGTCGACCTGAGCCCTTGCTGAGAAAGGGACCATAAATAGTCCAAGATGCTTGCCAAGGAGCAGGAGGAAGGGTCCAGGCCCTTGCCCTGACACCAAATGGAAAAACTTTTCCATTTGAAGGCATAGCATTTCCTGGTCGACTCCTTACGGGACACCTCAACTACATTGAGGACCTCATCGGAAAGACCCAAGGCCTGGAACTCTAGCCACTCAGGAACCAGGCCGTCAGGTGCAGGTATTGAAGGTCCGGATGGAACACCTTCCCCTGATTGACTGAAAGCAGGTCCGGGTGAGCTGGAAGCTGCCTCGGGAGCCTGGAGCTGAGGCTGAGGAGATCTGGATACCAGCATTGGCGGGGCCAGTCTGGGGCTACCAGAATCACCTGTGCCTTGTCCCTCCTCACCTTGAGAAGCACCTTGTGGATCAAGGGAAATGGGGGAAAGGCGTAGAAGAGGCCCAGGGTCCACGGCCTTGAGAAGGCATCCCCCTGCAGTGAGCCCTGCTGAGGGGGGCGGGCATGGAACAGCCTCAGCTTCGTGTTCTCCCTGGAGGCAAACAGATCCACCTGAGATGTGCCCCAGTGGGAGAACAGATCTTGTACTACCTCCGGCAGGAGAGACCACTCATGGGACACAGCCCCTATCCGGCTTAGGGCATCAGCCAGGGTGTTGGAGGCTCCTGTCACATGAATGGCTAGGAGATCCACCTCCAGGCTGTGCATGAGTGACCAAATGCAGAGAGCTTCCTTGCACAGAGGCATGGAGCGCGTCCCACCCTGGCAGTTTAGGTAGTACATGGTCGTGGTATTGTCCGTCTGGACCTAAACCTCTTGATCCCGTAGAAACAGAGCGAAGGCGGTGAGAGCTAGGTGGACCGCTCGGAGCTCCAGCAGGTTGATATGGCATCAGGACTCCCGTGGGGACCAGAGGCCATGCACTCTGTGCTCCCCCAGATGGGCACCCCAACCCATCAGAGAGGCGTCGGTCGATAGAGAGACCGTCGGCTCGGGGCGGACAAAAGGGATGCCCTCCTGCAGATAAGCTGGAATGATCCACCACTGGAGAGCGTTCCACATCCCCTGGGTCACCGTCACTAGCTGGTCCAATGGATCGCAGTGTTGAGACCACTGGCTGGCCAGCCCCCATTGAAGGGGGAGCATGTTCCAGCGGGCCCAATGGACCACTCTGGCGCAAGCCGCCATGAGACCCAGGAGGTGCAGGAAGTCCCGGGCAGGGCGCGATTGCCCAACCAGAAATGATCGGGCAAAGGAGGAAAGAACCTCGGCCCTGTCCGCCGGGAGCCGTGCTCTGGCTCGAAGAGAGTCGGAGCTCCGCCCTGATGAAGAGAATCACCTGCTTCGGTTTGAGTTCCGACTTGGCCTCGTTGATGAGGAGGCCGACCTGAGAGAAAACCTGGAGGCCAGATCTCTGGACCGCTCCACCTTCTGTCTGGAGGGGGCTGCTATCAGCCAATCATCCAGGTAAGGGTACACCCGGACCCCTCGGCACTGCAGGAATGCTGTCACCACTGCCATGTATTTGGTGAAGACCCTGGGTGCAAGAGACAGGCCAAAGGGCATGGCTCAGAACTCGAAAAGGGATCCTTCTGCTTGAAAGCGAAGGAATCTCTGGTGAGACGGATGGATAGGGAAGTGAAAAAATGCATCCTGCAGGTCCAGAGAGCAGAACCACATGCTGCATTCCAATGATGGTATTATCTGAGCCAGAGTGACCATCCTGAAGGTCTGAGACCTTAGGAACTTGTTTAGGTCATGCAGGTCGAGAATGGGGCGCCAGCCCCCCGTCCGTTTTGGGACCAGGAAGTACCTGGACACAAACCCTGGGTCTGAGGGAGGGTCCGCCACCTCTCTGATCACCTCTTTATCGAGGAGCAGAGCGATGTCGGCTCAGCGAGCCGACAGCGAGGCTGCAGACCCTGAGGCCTCCCTGGGGCGGCGGCTCAGAAAGGTGGGGCCTGCTCGAACTCCAGAGACAGGCCTTTCCTACCACTTCCAACACCCACTGGTCTGTGGTTATAGCAGACCAGGCGGAAAGGAAGTAGCAGACGCCTTCACTGGGGAACTCTGGGTGGGGTGACAAGGTTAGGGCTTACACCCCCAACCCGCCACTGTGCAGGCTTGGAGGAGGGACCGGCTGAGGGACCTCCTGGGCCTTTACCTCCCTGCTTCCTGGAAGAGGAAGCCGCAGGCTTGGGTTTGGGATGCCAAGTGCAAGCCTGCTGGCCCTGATGCTGCTGGGCTGGACGTGCCGCGGGTGCAGACGGATGAAAGGGCTTGGGTTGCGGTCTGTGGCCCTTGTCCCTCTGTGCAGATGAGACCGAGTCCAGAGTGGCATTGGACTTTTCGATCCTCTGGAGGTGGCCTTCCACTCCAGGGCCGAAGAGGTCGGCCCCCAGGAAGGGACATCCACCAATCTCCAGCGGGTATCTGCTGTGAAGGTGAATATCCTCAGCTATGTCCGACGGCGCATAGCCACTGCGGCCGCTACTGACCTGACGCATGAATCGCCGATGTCCAAAGCAGTCTGAAGTTGCTGCTTGGCCACTGCCCTTCCCTGGTCCCGCACCTGCTTAACCGTGGTTTGCAGGTCAGCTGGGAGATGAGGGACTACCTCGTCCAGGGAGCCCAACAGGGCGTGAGAAAAATATGCCATCAGCATGGCCGAGCTGGCCTGACGAAGGCCAAGGGAGGACGCAGCGTAGGCTTTTCGCCTAGCATAGTCCAACTTCTTGGACTCCTTGTCGGGAGGTTTGTCCACGTCCCTGGCATTTCTGGCACGCCGGAAGACGCTGTCGGTAACTAACCCCTCAGCTGAGGGGTGTTCCGAGAAACCGGACAGGGAACCGGTAGGGACCGTGTACTTCCTTGCCATCCTGGCCGAAGGTGCAGGGCAGGAAGCAGGACACTGCCAGAGCTCCAAGGCCGGGCCTACAATGGCCTCGGCCACCGGAAAGGCCTCCGTAGGAGAATCCCCTCAGTCCAATATCTCCGTGAGGGGATACTTGGCCCGCTTGGATACGGGCTTGAGCTGCATCCCGGTGGATTCTGAGATGAGCCTAAGCAAACCCATGAAGGACAAAGGGCTATCGTCCAGTGACTGACCTCCCGAGGACTCCAAGTCGACCCGCCTGGAGAACAGGAGGGACTGCTGCCGGACTCAGAGGAGTCGGAAAGAGCTGCCTTAGGCCTGAGCCACCCTCCACCTGCCGAGGGCGATCAGGAGTGAGGGTGATGGACAGCCTATGGGGCAGACCTTGGGCCGACCAAGAATTTTTGGTCAGAGCCCCAAACAACGGCTGTGGAGGCGGAGGTTCCACCGGAATCAGTGGGGCAGCCGGTTTCAGCCGAGCAACAGGCCTGGAAGCAGGCACCTTGGCTAAGGCAAGGGGTTGCTTTGGCCACTCCGGTGACAGCCACTTGATAGCCGGGGAAGGCGATGACGTCGGCTTGTTCCCAGACAGAAGAAGCTGTTGCCACATGAGGTCCTCGTGACGTCGACACAACTTGCGCTGAAGCCCCCGGCCCGAGGAGGAGGACGAGGATGTGAGTGGCGCACCGCCACACGGTGCTGAGAGACCGAGACCGCCTGTGACGGCGGGATCGGCTGGACCAAGAAGAAGTCCGAGACCGAGACCGCGAACCTCGGCTTTTCCGAGGAGGGTACGGGGGTAGGGCGGGGGAAACTCGCTCTCCCCTCGGCTCGGAGGGCTCAACTGTGGACCCCGGAACTGGAGGTACGGGCAAGTCCACGGACACCTCAACCACCGCCGGGGGAACCTGGGAGTGAGGGTTTTCGGCTTCACTGGTCGACAGCCCATCCAACGGGTCAAGAAAAATCTCGACTGCGTCGACGGGAGTCTCGGTCAACTGACCTGATGGGGACACCATGAAGCCAGTGGCCGAAGCCGAAAGATCGACCAAAGTCGATGGTCGACTACTCGGTGAGAGGGACCTCTCCTGCTCCCAAGAGCATCGACGGAGGGACTTACCTTTGTGGTCCTTCTTCTTGGACCGAGAGGAAGGCCCTGAAGATGTTGGTCCCTCTCCCTTAGTGGAGAGGGAGAGACAGAGCTCCTTAAAAGAAGCTGAATCGGAGGATCCCAGGGAGAGCTGGATAAATGCCGCGGCTGAGGAAGATGAAGATGCGGCCTGCGCCGCCTCCTCCTTGAGGGTGATCATCTGCTCAAGCTGTTCCGCTGAGGAAACCGCCAACCGGGCTTCCTTCGACTTTACCGGAGGATAACGTTTTTCAGGTCGCCCAAGTTGTAAACGGGCGGCACGGTCTTCCAGGACGTAGGCCGAAAAAGAAGAGCACAGGTCGCAAGCCTGCGGGTCGTGCCCAAGGCCCAAGCAGTAGACGCACATGGAGTGCGGGTCTGTCCGAGACATCTTCTGCCCGCATGGCCACCTCTGGAAACCGGGAGTCGATTTGTCCATCGCAGCCACGAGGGAAATAAGTGACCAAGTCTTGAAAACTTAAAAGTACTGGTAAACCAAGAAATAGGAACCAGTCTTATACGCAGAGCGTTAAGGAGGGAACCTGAGCTTCCAAGCGGTAAGGAAGATCTGGCGTCATGGGGCGGAGCCGAGAGTTTTACCACCCGGGTGGGTGGGAGGAGCCAGCTTGAAGACCTTCCGGCAAGAATTAAAGCGGCAAGGATACCTGCCAATAAGTGTGGACGAACAACATATCCATGTCCCTAGAACACTTTTTTTTGGACCAGATCCTTAAACTTTATGTCTAAACTGCAATTTACACCCCCCACCCCAAGCCACCTGCTTTGCAGTGAATAAATAAGGCTGTATACTGTGGAACAAATCAACTCTGACAGATTTAACTTGGGTGTATAAGTGTTAATTATTCTGAGTGTAAATCCTTTGTAAATACAGTATACCAGCAGTGCCCTTCCTGGAAGTATATTCACCAGCCTTGTTACCTGTATATTTGTAAGGTTGAATAAGATCCCTAAGCCATCCACTGCATCCACCCCAAATGGTCAAAAAGATGGACCACTTGTCCACAATTTTTTTGCCTGTCCTATATCTTGTAGTGAATTGAACCTTGTTTATTGCAAAAAAATTATGTCAGCCTTTAAACTTCTGCAATAATGCAAGCAAGCCATTCTCTTTTTATGGTGCTTGATGCTGCAGGTGTTTAAAGAAACTAGTTTAAGTGTTGCCATCTTTCCAGCCTAGATCAAGACTTCTGTAAATCTTTTTCCTCTTTCTGTCTTTTTTCTTTTTGGTTTCTAGAACCTCTGTCCCTCCCTCCTCTTCACATTCCTTTCTGAAATGGCCCCAGACCTAGTAGAAATGTCCGATTCTGATTCACACTCCTGTTCGTGAAGTACCTGATAAGTGTTTTCAATAGGAGTTTTGAAAATCTGGTTTAGCTGCCTACTGGAGGCCCTAGTTACCCTTTTTGGGTGGGGTGTTTGAAACTCAGCTATAGTGGCGTGGGGGGCATGACTTTAGGCCCAGTTTTTGACTGTGAGGTGCTTGGCTGATCCCTCTGTTCATTCTGCTCACCAGATTGAGTGTCACTGGAGAAACTTCCCTGTGATGTTCTGCTTGCTCTCTCTCTGGGGCCCTACGATTGTTCAGACCCTGTTCCGGGTGTGTCCCTGTTATTCATGAAAGGCCTGTACTTATCCTGTGCTTGAGTTATCAGATCCTCTTTATCTAGGCCTCCCTGCCTGTTTTGCCAGGCCCAGGGACATGGATAGTATGCATGCCCCTGTTCATTACACGGTTGCATCTGAATATATTTCTGCAAGTTCCACTATCATGATCTAGTTCTCCACAAAGGGCACACTTAACCTTATCACATACTCTGCTAAGATGTTTTCAACTGTTGCACTTATAGCAGGCCTTAGGCTGTGCTGGGTAAAAAATAAAAACCCTCTGTCCTTCCCTAAAAAAAAGCTATTTGGAATGTGTTGTACATCATTCTCAATCATGTGCAGTTTCATTATAAATTTCCAACTCCCAGTACAAATACCTTCCCCATCAATGATTGCCTCAGGGGTCCCTAGGACAGTACATTTCTGCTCCAACCATAAAAGGATATTCCCCACATTAACCCCTTCATTTCAGAACATAATATTAATATTTTTAAACAAAGGTTTAGTGATGGGAATTGCCCAAAAAGGTGTCCATAAGGGCTGTGTTTTACAACCCTCATGACGCTGCCAAAATTTATCCAGACTGGCAAATGTTTTAAAGCTTATGTCGAATGTGTCTTCCCCCCAAACGTTAATCAGAGCATATATATCAGAAGCCTGAAAGTTCATGGACTCCTTCAACAATTTTCTAGTCACATAAAATCTGTCCGGGTGTTCTTCCAGGCCGCCTCGATATCTCAGGCGGACAGCATTTCTTCTCGGGGCTTACTCCAACCTGTTGTTTTTAAATAAATCAGAAAAACGTGGCCCAGTTCTTTTTTTTTCTCTGTGAGGAGAAGGAGGAGGAGGAGGAGGGGAATGGGTTGGAGAATCCATTTGAGCCCCGTTTGTTGAAAAACTGTCTGTCCCAGTGTTCAAGCCTCCCCCCCCCTTCATTAATACTTTCAGATTCAGCAGTTCTTTGATCTGTGTTTAAATTCTTGGGAGCCTCCAGTTGTGTCTGGGTGTCTTGAGAGAAGGTGGCCCAGTTAGAATCCAGGATCCATTTGCCATTTTGAAACATTCAGCCTGCATCTTGTAGGGCTTTTTCTTTAGTCCATTCGGTGTCAGGAAAGCTCGCTCTTCTGGTACTACCCTTCCACATTCCTCCAGTGCTGATGTCAACTGGCTGACTTACTCCAGATATCTCGGCTGCTCCCTGCCTTTGACAGTCGGCTGTCTCCATCTGTGCTTCTGAAGAAAAATTAGCAGTCTGTAGTAAGCTCTTCATACTAGGCTTTTCTTGGTTTAACAGTTTGCAGCTCTCTGTTGTAGCGGTCAGAAAATTCATGGATCTTCCCTCGCCGTCCATTTCTCCCACTGCATGGTTTAAACCATGCACATCACTGTTTGTCTCCCGATGCAGAGAACCAGACTTAGCTCCCTCATCATCCCCTAAACAAGCTAGTCAAGGTCGGGGATGAAAGCTCAGACTGCTCATTCTCCAACATGTCATTCTCCAGTGATGACCTCTGCCATTCTGTGAACAGAACAGCAGCAGCTCCCCCTACCATCGAGAAGGGGAAGTTTTGCATTGTAAGAGAATCGAACAATACTAAGGAGCAGTAATTTTTTAAAGAAATCTCAAGTGTTCAGGGGCCTTAATTAATATAGAGTCAATCTTTATGTAAAGGAATCATGTCCATACTCAATGCTGACTCACTAAAATGTCTTAAAGTTGTTTATATGAAGTACTAAAAGTTTTCTTATGTAAGACTATTTAAATATATACTCAACTGTCCAAAATAAAGGACACATCTGAGTGGAACCAATGCCCACTAACCCATCCTAACCTGCTGTCTCCCCCTTGTTTTTTCCCCCTATTTTCTTCAATTTTTCTGTCTAATCCACCCAAGACAGTGTTTCCATTAGAGATCCATCTGCTGACTATGATTCTGTTTTTTATTTAATTCGTAACTGTATTTAACTTTACCCAAAATAATTCTAGCCAGTTCCTGTTAGGAAATATACTGTTTTTGCAATACCCAATGACACCTGACTTGCCAAATGTGATATTTCAAAATCCCACAAAGCAATCTAAGTGTACTAACAGTGCATTTTTTCCAAAGGCCGTTATGAATGCCTAAAACTAAAACATCATGTGTTATGTTTGAGAAGGCCTGATCCTGGGTCATAAAACTCAATAAATTCCACAAAGAAATAGCAAAAGGGCATCAAAAAAGAAGTGCTCCTGTGTCTCCAATAACATGTTACACGTATCTCTAAGGCAATACCTCTCTTTTATTTTTTTTGTGCTTGTGGTTATTTCTAAGCCCCAGCCGTCCATGACATGCCAACCATGTGGTGTCCCACAACAATTTGGGAATTCTAGGATCCGTTAATTGTTTAGTAGTAACCACCACCCCTTGTGGATTTCTCATTGGAAAAGTGAAGAGTTCTGTAAAGTGGTCTAAAATTATCTGTTGGTACATGAGCTGTCTCAAAAGAGTCAGAAAATCAGTTATGAGGAGTTTCTGATTCCTGACTTTTTGCAAAGTTTGGCACATATAGGTTGGGATAGCTGTATTGTGCAGCTTGAATGTCCATTTTCCTAGGGACCAAATTGTCAAAACCCTTTCCAACCATTCCTGTCCCCAAATCATCCAGTTCTGTGTCCCTTTCCTAAGACTAGGCACTAAGTTTCCATACCAAAAGATAGAATGGAAAAATACTAGTGGGTTAACCATGCCTATACCCCCCTGTGAAATGGATCTATACGTTGTGTTCTGTTTAACCGGGTTCAAACAGCTCCCCCAGATAACTCTAAAAAAGGTATTATACAATCTAGAGTCCAATGTATCAGGCATGGGAAATATGGATCCTACAAATAATAAAAGTGGAACTATGAAAGTTTTAGCAAATAAACCCTTTTAAGTTTGGTGACTTGTAAATCTTGCCACGCCTTTATTCGTGTGTCACATAGTGTTAATTTCAATTCCTAGTTTATTTTCTACATTTCTTTTGGACCAAACCTTATTCCTAATATTACAGCTTCCTGGGATAAGGGTACCCTACAGACCTGATCTATGGGCTCTGTATGTCCAACTGCCAATGCTTGGCTTTTGTGAAAATTTATTCTAGCACCTGTTGCTTCAGAATAAGCTTCCAATGTTTTGTGTGCAATGTCACCTTCCAGCTGAGATTTTAAAAATAGGCAGAGGTCATCTGCGTAAGCCAGAACTTTAAGGGGGGGTATGGGGGGAAAGACTCATACCTTCAATATGCCTAGAGTGATCCATATATTTTACCAAAATATCAAAGTAAAATATGTACAACAGGGGGCTCCGTGGGCACCCCATCATACCCCTCTCCTAAGCTGGATCTGTTTACCAATTTTGCCATTCAAAAGCAGATGAAAGTGTGCCGAGCCGTAGAATAGCTGCAGCCATGCGATAAATTGTTGTGGGATGCTGTAAAAGGCTATGATCTGAAACACAGTGGTATGTGAAACTCAGTCAAAAGCTTTCTCTTGATCCAACATCACAACATACCCTTGCAAAGTTCCCAAATGCCTTCTGGCAAATACCTCTCACAGACAAATCAAGTTGTCTTTTAAAGTGCATTCTGGAATTGCGCAGTTTTGGTGGGGTGAGATGACAGATTCAGCAATACCACTGAGGCGGTTACATGGTATGATAGAAAGCAGTTTGAGGTCTACATTTAATAATGAGATAGGCCTCCAGTTATTCACATCCAGCCTATCTCCTTTTTTGTGCAATAAAATCAGCAAAGCTTTCACCATAGAATCAGGAATCTCCTGATTTTGTAGAATATCACTGAATGTTTCTACCAATAATGGAGTGAGGACATCCTGAAATGTTTTGTAAAACTTTGGGCCCAAACCATCGGATCCTGGAGCCATGTTTGATTTCAATTTCAATTGTTGTATAGCTGTGCAGATTTCATCTACAGACACTGGGGTTGTCAACCTGGAGGTATTTCTGGAATCAAAAATCGGGGTATCAAAATTGGCTAGGAACTGTCCTAACTACTCCTCTGTCTGTATCAGAGTTCCAAAAAAGGAATACAAATGTGCTTGGACTATCTCCATTATTTTACTAAAATCTGAGTGTATTGCACCAGTGCCGTCCTTAACTGCTTCCCAGACTTTTTTCCTAACCCGTAATTGGCAGTCTTTAAAAATGTCTAAAGAAGCTTTGGTGTCTTGTGTTCCTGTGGACTGCTCCACCTGTAGAGATTTTGCTTTAGAGTATAAGTAAGTTTTATCTCTAGTTTTATTGCCTGGATCTGTGTGGAATGATCAACATGGTCAGTGTTCTGTACAGTGATGAATCAATAGAGGTGCTTTCTAAGTGTCAGATACTGGAAGTAAGCAGACTTCCTATTCTGCTTCCCCATTTCTGAAATAACTGTCGAAGGATTGCTTTTGTTTCCAGCCACCAATCACTGACTGAACAATACCATGCAACAAGTGTTGCTCTGGCCAAAAGATGTTCTTTTACCTTATCCAATATATCAGGATCTGTTAGCAAGGTGTTATTAAGGTGCCAGTAACCAGATCCTATATTATTTCTTTGTAACTGACCTAAAGCTATTTCTAAACTGAAATGATTAGATATGGCTGAGGAAATAGTTTCTACGGATAGAATGGACCAATGTTTAGAAACAAATATGTAGTCAATTCTAGATGACAAAGAGGCCCTATGGTATGTGTGTCCCCCTGTTTTATACAAGATTCTGAAAGTGTCCAGTAATTCTGCTGTATTCAGGATTTGTTTTAAAGTATTGATGTCACAATACATTTTAGACGTGGTCCCAGTTTTGTCTTTTAGGTCCAGCTTGGTCCTGAAATTTGGGACATGTTCCACAACAGACTTCCCCGGGGAGGTAGGGTCACCTTCCCATTCATCCCTGTCTAGATCTAGGGGCCCCCTCAGCCTGTGACAAAAGAGGAGCTTAAAGGGCGAGAACTCTGTGGACTTCTGTGGGACTTCCCTGTATGCAAAAAGGAGGTGAGGCAAATATTTGTCCCAATCCCTCTTGTGCTGGTCAACAAACATCCTGAGCATAGTTTTGAGGGTCCCATTGAATCACTCAACCAGGCCATTTGTCTCAGGGTGCTAGGGTGAGGCACAGAGCTGTTTCACCCCGCACTTCTCCCACAGACTAGTCATTAAGGATAACATGAAATTTGTCCCCTGGTCTGACAAAATCTCCTGGGAAACTTCCACTCAGCTGAAGATTCCCAAGTGCTCATCAGCTGCTTTCTCTGCCTCAATGGAGGAGATGGCCACTGCCTCGGAGTACCTGGTTGCATAGTTCATAGTAACCAGTTTATATCTTTTACCCTTGCAACATGAGGTGCTCAGGGTCCCCACTATGTCCATGGTTACCCTCTTAAAGAGTCCATCAATAATAGGTAGGGGCACCAAAGCTGCCTTAGCCTTGTCCCCTACATTTCCCACTCTCTGGCACTGTGGACAAGTCCTACATTAATTTGCCACATCTGTGTACATGCTCGGCCAAAAGAAGTTGTTGGCGAGCTGCTTTTTTGTGCAGTTGATACCCAGGTGAGTGAAAAAGGGATGTCATGGGCCAATGCTAAAAGGGGACTACCAGCTGTTTTGAGTACCTCTCCCTCTAACCTCACATGCGGTGTACACTCACTGTACAACAGCCCGTTCTCCCAGTAAACTGACCTTTTGTTCCCCTGAGAGTCCTCAGCACTATCTGCTATCTCTCTCAGTTTTTGGTGGGTAGGATCAGCCAGCTGAGCTCTGCCCAGCTCCTTCCACTAGACTCTCACCAACTCCCCTTCAGGGCTGCTGGGAAACTGAGTGCATGATGTACGCTGCATTGCTGAGAAGAAGTATCAAGAGTAGGTTTGTGCAAGGCGCTTTTTGAGTTACAGCAGACATGCCACCGTTGCCACTATATTTTGGAAAACAATAACAGAAGTTTATCTTTAATCCTCAATATATAATTCCTGCAGTCTTCAAGACAGTCTTATATCACTCAGAATTTCACCACTGCTCTGCTAGTTCTTTTTTTAATTATTATGTTTCTACTCCTGCAGCTCAGCCTGCAATTGTCCAGCTGCTGTCCTCCATATCCCGTGCAATCCCCATCAGCTCACTCACTCAGGCTAGCACACACAGTACCTCTAGCGGGGCTCCCCTAGTTCCCCTGTCACCAGGCCCGAATCTAATACTGGAACACAATTTCTTTGGGTCCGAGACCATGTGGAGGCACGACCATCAAGCCACCATGATAGATCACCATTTTCCTCTGTAATTTCCCCTTGGGAGTATGGGCGTGCAATGACATCAAGGCACTATGTGCCAATGTCCACTGCACTCCCCCTTCTAGATGCACCGCAACTGTAGTGCCCCCTGATTTCCATTGGGGGCTGCTGCAGAGTGGTGTGAGCCCTGAACCCACCCCAGGGAGAGGAGAGCAGTCAGTAGACACTAGATCCTCTCCCTCCCTGGCCGACCCCTGATGACCTGGGCTCATTTCCGAACCCCAGTCACCGGCATAGCACGAGGTGTGGCATCCAGTGCCTTAACCCTCAGTGCCACCGAGCCAGCAGCTCTGCTAGTTCTGCTTCTGAAACTCCCCATTTGGAGTCTGTGGTCTTAAGGAGCCCCTGGAGAGAGCCAGTAGAAGTAAGCCCTGTGGAGGGTAAATACAATGGTGCAGTGATTGGAGGGTCAGTGGAGGAGACCCCTGATGGTTCACTAAAGGAGCAAGGAGCCATCATCTTTGGAGAGTGGTTGAGAAATGGCAGAGGAAGTAACCTGCCAACCAGCTCATTTTGATCCCTGGAAAATCCCAAGCAGCAGACTACCAGAACGTGTCATCTGAATGCTTTAACTTTCTGAATATATTATGTTCTATACTTTTTACTTGTTTACAAGTTCTAGATACATATTGGATTATCCAGAAATTAGAACTCTAGAACTCAAATTTCTTAAGAGTTCAATGACCAGCGACTTTTGAAGTAGTTAACTACTATAAGCTCAGTCGGTTAGTTCATTTTATTGTCTGAAAATTTTGCTCTTTGACCTCATAGGCTACTTTTTAATTTTTTGAGGGTGGCAAGATTTCTTTTAAATTTCCCAGGTTTAACCAGGGTATATATGTCTTTAAATCCAGCTCAGCTATGACTTAGGGTCACATGATCTTATCATAGTTTTAATTTGTACATGCACTGCCATTCTTAGTGGGATAGTGCCATTTTGGAACTAACAGGAGCTGAGTGTGGTTAAGTGTGTTTCAGAGCCTTTTGCAAAGCTACTTACCACATCCAGAAAGAGCGTGATGCTCTGGCAGATAGAAATTTTATGAACATCGTTGCTCTGCTTTTCTGTTAGCTCTGTTAGTTCAGCGGTGGCTGTGATTCGGCAACTTATTTTATCATGGTAAGTGGGATATAAAACCCCATACCTTTTAATAAAAATTTTAGAAAAGCCTATCTTAAGAAGTGGAAAGAAGCAGCTGTATTTATTTTATTGTATGCATTCTCTTTTTAGTTCTGTTGTCAGCAAACTGTGAACTCGGAGGGAATTATAAATTTTAAACATTCTGTCCTCTGAGGAAAGGGCATCTTGCCACCACTTTTGATCTAAAGGTATCTCTCTATTTTCATGTTAAGGTATCATGGTGGATTAGGACTGATAATTTGAAAATTTAGATAAAGAGGTTGTTGAAGTTATGTAAAAGGGCATTTATTGCAAGTTAATAGACTAGGACAGCCTTTGATATATTGGTACAGACAACTTAATTTAATACTATTTAAAAACAGTACAAGAGGACAAATAAATAACACTGAAGTCCTCTAATAAATATAACAAATACAATAAATATATAAATTTAATTAAAAGCTCATTTAAAGCTCATTTAGAGTAATTTAATTAAAACCTCACTCAGAGTAACTTAAGAAGTTTATATCAGATAATTAACAGACATCTGTTTGGTTGGATTCATTTAAGCTTGAGTACGTTACCTTAATAAATGCATTATTGCATTTATAATTTAACGGCACTTCATTGACTAAATTGGAGAATATACTTTATTGTTCATTTGCAATATTTAAGATATCTAAAACAACCAGATGCCAGATTATAGTTGGTAATTAAATAAGCCGTTGGCATTGATAGCTTTAACAGTACCTCGGCTAATTATCAATCAGTATAATAGGTGTTTTAATTGGAAATTGACTGGTCTAGCTTTGGTTCCTTTGTATTTCTTTTTGATTTCATTTTTCACCAGGATTCTCACTCTCTGGGAAAAGGGAAAGATACAGATAAAGTGAAGATCAATCAGACTCTAAACTGTTTATGGAGATTACATTTTGATGGCAGGAAAATTGTGATTCCTAGGCCTGGGTGAGGAACCACAGTCAGGGACCCAGGTTAATTAAGTGTATTGGCCTGGATCAAGAACGTTCTTTAAGGAACTGCTATTTTCCTATTCTTTGTGGATTAATTGGACCAAACTGTTTTTAAGAACTTTGCACAAATAAGTATTCATCTGTTTTTGAGCAGCTTTTTTGCACACGGACCTGATATAACCAGTTAATGGACTTTTTTATTTATTTATTTATTTAACAAATTGGAAAGACCTTTGAGCCAAGAGCTCTTTTACAGAGGTTTCATGTCAAGTCACAAGAATAGCAAATTACAATGGTTTCAGTAAGTAGTACAACATGAGGAAAGTAATTACATAAACAAAAGAACAATATGGCAAGATAAATATTGTGTCAAGTGCAGCCAGTGGCCTTATCTGAAAAGGGGTGAAAGGGCGTGCAAGGATAGAAAGTATAGGAGGTGAATTGGGGGTGGAAGGAGCAAAAAAGAG
Organism: Neoceratodus forsteri; assembly: GCA_016271365.2. Taxonomy (NCBI): domain Eukaryota; kingdom Metazoa; phylum Chordata; order Ceratodontiformes; family Ceratodontidae; genus Neoceratodus; species Neoceratodus forsteri. The sequence continues at coordinate 1,706,127,833 of CM057455.1, forward strand.
CAAAGAGGGCGATTCCACAATGAAGCTTGACCAGGAAAGACCCACAGAGCAGGGGTAGAGAGATAGAACAAGGTGAGGAAACAGAGGAGAGAGGGGGAAGTGGGAGTGAAGGGGTAAGGGAAGGGGGGATGAGGTAGGATGAAAAGAGGGCAGGAATGGGAAAGGGATAAGAGAGGAAGTGCTGTGAGTGGAATAGCACAGCAGCAGCATAGGGCTATACAGGGGAAAATGATAAAAGAGGGAGATACCAGTGCATTTAGCTGTCAGCCGAGATTAGGTATAGCAGTCACAAGATGCTCTGGAAACTAGGAATTGATGCAGCTTCCACTTAAATAGTCCCAAGGTTGCAGTCATCGCAATCTCAGGAGGAAGAGAATTAAATAAATTAGCAGCTTTTACTGCAATGGATCTCTGTCGGAGCGAGGTTAGACAGCGAGTGACAGTAAAAGTTTGGCTCACAGAACTTCATGTGCTCCGAGTGCCCCAAAAGGGACTGAAAAGCTGAGGAGGACCTGGTGGTAGGAGACCAAGATCTGTCTTCTTAGCCAGAAGGCAAGCTTGATATTCAATGTGAGCCTGGAGTTGAAGCCAGTTTGCTTGTTCGTCAAGGTCACAAGTGTGAGTATGATATGCTGCACCAGTTAGTAGATGGCATACCTTATTCAGAGCTGTGGTGAGCTGACATAGGGTTGTGTCTGTGGTGGAACCATAAATGACCAAACCATAGTCAATAATAGACACAATTGAACTTTGGATAGCCAATCTGAGGGCTTCGGTAGTAAGGCAGTGTTTATACCTGTGTAGAAGGCCTAGGCAAATGTTAACTACCTTGGCAACATTCTCAACATGGTTGGAGTAGGAGACCATACTATCCAGAGTAACTCCTAGGTATTTAAAAGATTGAGTCTGATCAAGGATAACACCCGCACTGTTTTTAATCGCCAATTGTTTGGCTTTGTGCTTGCTGTGGGTACCATGGAAGAGCATGGCCTTAGTTTTTTTGCAGTTAAGCACCAACTTATGAGAGATGAACCAGGACTCAGCTTCAGTAAAACTTTTCTGAAGTTGGGCCTGAAGGAGGGTAGGGTCAGCAGTCTTTGAGAAAATGACTGCATCTTCCGCGTAGAGGAGTACTGGTTTGGAACAGGATGCCAGAAGATTATTGAGGATTATTGACTTTTTCTGATAATATAAAGGTTTAACCTGAATTTACTAGATAACTTGCGATTCAATAGCTTATTGCTGGAATTGTATTATCAGATTCAAACTCTTTGGGTTTTTATAGAGCATACATTTTCACTTCCCCATACTAGTGATTTATTTATATATTTACAGTATTATTCATATATAGGTGGATTTGCATAACAAAGGACAAGCAGAAGCAAGAGAGTTGTCATGGAAGTGCTGGGTTATTTCTCTTTTTTTATTTAATTTTGATATTGGAATAGTTTGTGCTGTGAGGGGATAAGGTGGTGGGGATTTAAATCAGTTACAGCTGTTACTGAGTAAAATTCTGGGCTGTGATAGTTAATCTGTGCTGTTTGAATTTTTGGAGCTGTTAGTGTGTGAGATTCACTCAGGTGTGGAACTCAGACAGGAAGCTGCAGTTGTTTGGCCTTGTACCTTTGTGTGGGGATTGAGAGGTCTCAGTGGGGAAAGAGTCAGGGCTGATTGACTCTCATGAGAGTCAGGGTAGGGCCCAAATCCCACCCTCGACCATCCTTCCCACCCAGGAGTACTGCACATTTATAGGGGAGGAACTACCCTATGACTGGTGGACAGGACTGCCAGGTGTAGCCCATTTCATTCCCTGGCCAGAAGTATGAAAGCCACAGGGTGTGGAAACACATAGCTTCTAAACAGGGAAAATCTCACCCTTGGGCCTAAACCAAAAGCTTGATGTAGGCAAGAGGAGAATATGGGAGGAAAGAACATTGGAGAGGCAAATGAAGCAGGGTGGGGGCAGATCCACGGCAGGGTCCCAATGCCTCAAGGGCTGGGGGCATCTCTGGGAGGGTGGTAGGGTGTACTGGCTGTGTGTCAGCCATGATACTGAATACAGCCTGGAAAATGGAGGGAAGTGTGGTATGTAGGCAGATTGCACAGCTAAGGGAGGAGGTTGGATGGCTGAGATGGGCACTAAGCTGGGAAAGGGAGAGGAGTTGATGGGAGGATATGAGGAGTCCCACTGAGGGAATTACAGCAGCTAGAGGGGGGACTGTGGGGGCAAGACGCAGTCAAAAGGGGAGCTGCAAGGCAACAAGGAGCAAACTCAGCCATAGGAAAGGGAAGATGAGATGGGATGGGGACTGGAGGAAAGTTGGGGAGCATGAATGCAAGAGGAGTGGGGAGGAGAAGTACCAGAGGAGATACAGGAATCCTGGATAAGGGCAGCAATGGGCACAAGAGAATCCTGGGGGAATGGTAGGTGATACAGTATAAAGTTACAAAGCCTGCGCAGAGGACAAGGGAGGAGGGAGCAAGGGTAGGACTATCAACCAGAGGGGTACAGGCAGTGGGATAAGAATAGAGAAATAGATTTTCCCCACTAGAGGCACTAAATGGGAGGGGAGATCAGGAAAAGGGAACTGAAAAGCACACAGGGGAAGACACAGATACTGGGATGCATAGGGAGAGGCATCAACAGTAGAAAACAGGAAGTTGTTATCCCTCTGTACAGACAGTTAGTGAGACCCCATCTGGAGTACTGTGTACAATTCTGGAGACCCCATCTCTGCAAAGACATAGACAGAGTAGAGGCTGTACAGAGGAGAGCAACCAAAATGGTGCAGGGTCTGCACCGGAAGACATACGAGGAGAGACTAAAGCAGCTTAATATGTATACCCTTGTGGAAAGGAGGGAGAGGGGGGACATGATAAAAATTTTCAAGTATCTCAAGGGAATTAACAAAGTACAAGAGGGTAGTATCTTTCAGAAGAAGAGATGAGCAAGAACAATGAGGCACAATTTGAAGATAGAGGGGGGACGACTCAGAGATAATGTTAAAAAGTATTTTTTCACAGAGAGGGTTGTGGATGATTGGAACAGCCTTTCTGAGGAGGTTGTGGAGTCAGAAACAGTGAGAGAATTCAAGAATGCATGGGACAGGCATAAGGCAATTATAGTGGGGGTAGGAGGAAGTAAGCTGTTGATTAACTAGAATCTGCAGCTCATCCATCAGGTAGGGAAATGGGCAGACTAGGTGGGTCAAGTGATCCTTATCTGCCATCAAATTCTATGTTGCTATGTTTCTATGTTTCAATCATGAAAGAGGGTGAAGAACAATTGAAAAGAGAGAAGGCCCCTATAAGGTAAGGTGCTGGCAACATTGGTTGGGGGGGGATCTCCAGAAGGGCAGGATAGGGACAAGGAGGGGAATGCACAGGGAACAGTAGTTGGTCAGAGGAGGGAGACATGGGTAGAGGGGGAGGAGCACAGCCTTAAGGATGGTCAGAGGGATCAGGGGAGAAGGTGAGAGGAGCAATGCTGGTAAGGAGGACAGGAAGGGCAGAAGGGGGGTCCAGAGAGGTTGGGAGGGATGTGGAGGAGAGAGAAGGAACAGGTCAAGAGTGGGGGGAGGGAGCCGTAGAGGGGAAGGGCAGAGCTACAAATGTGGCAGCCACTAGAGATAGGTACCTTGGTAATAGGGTGGGGGTGGGGACAAGGAATACTGAGAGGACTACTAATGCTGGAGGATAATATGGGGCAGTAAGGGGGAAAGGCATAGTCATATATGGATAGAGTCCATACCTGGGTTAACAGTGAGTGGGGCAATCAATTCTGAAGTGCCCAAGGAGGGGTAGGAGGAAACTGCATCTTGTGGTGCATGTGGGTATGAATGATCTGGCAGGGGAGATGGTGGAAGTTGTGATGGAGAGGTTCGAGGAGCTGGGAAGCTTGTGTGAGGAGCTGGGGGAATTGGTGGCATTCTCAGAGGTGCTTCCATTGCCCTGTGTGAGTACAGTGAGGAAAGGGAGGATTATAGAGTTCAGTACATAGCTAGAATGGTGTAGATCCAAGGGGTATGGGTTAGTGGAAGGCTGGGACAGAACCTGGGACAATAACGATCTATACACAGGGGACAGGCTACACTTGAGTGGGGAGGGGAAGGGAGTATTAAAGCAGGGGATAGAGGGGCACATAGCAGCAAAGGTGGGTTTAAACTAGGTGGAAGATGGTGACTGGACAGCTTGTAGGCAGGGATCCCAGAGAGGGGAGCCAGATGAGCTTACTCCCCATGTTCACGGGGTAGGAGTCAGGGTAGATGCACAAGGAGGGGAGGCGGGAACTGGGGAAAGGTAAGGAAGGAAATGGGTGGAGGGTGGTCATGCTGAATGTGAGGAGCCTAGGTAATAAGTCAGCTGAGATGCAGGCTCTCTTGGCAGTAGGAAAGGTGGACATTGCAGCCATCATGGAAAAGTGGGCCACCCAGTACCAGGACTGGGATATGATGATCCCAGGGTATAGAATATTCAGGAAGGATAGGACTACAGGGGAAAGGGGAGGGTGTGGCATTCTATGTACAGGAAGGGATAAGTTGTATAAGGGAGGAAGGGGAGGAAGGCAGAACAGAGGCCTTATGGATGCAGTTTCAGGACTTGAAAGGTAGGACACTGAGGATGGGAGTAGTATATAGACCACCAGCACAAGGGGATGACCTGGATAGAGAGCTAGCTGAGCAAATCAGAAGGCTCTGTAGGAAGGGGAACACAGTGGTGGGGGGGAGTTCAACCTACCTGGGGTGGCTTGGAGCATTCCAGCCACCACGAGTGCAAGGGAGCAGGTCATATTAAATGCATTTCAGGACAGCTTCCTGGTGCAGTTGGTACATAAGCTGACTAGATTAGAGAGGATGCTGGACCTGGTACTTTCAAATGGAGAAGCTGTAAGAGAACTGGGGGTGGAGGACCAGCTGGCTGGGAGTGATCACCACTTGGTGTGGTTCACGCTGAATATAAGTAGGGAAACAGGGGGTATGGGGACCAGGGTCATTGACTTTAAAGGGGTGGACTTTAAAAGGATGGGGGAAATTTGGGGTAGGTATCTGGCAGGAATTCAACCACACATGGACGCTAGTCAAAAATGGGATATTATTAAAAAAGGTCTGACAGAAGCCACTGGGGCTTGTACAAAAACACAGAGTAAGAAGGGAAGGGCAAAGAAGCCCAGTCAGTTGACTTGAGAGGTTATGGAGGGTGTGAGAGCCAAGAGGAAGGCATTTCAGAAACTCAAGACATTGGGAAGAGGGGTTGACAAGGATGAGTTTACGAAGAAGTCCAGGGAGGTTACAAGGCTAGTCAGAGTGGACAAGGCTTCAAGAGAGCTGAAACTGGCACAGGGTATTAAGGAAGGAGGAAAGGACGTCTTCAGATACATTAGAGAAAGAAGGAAGAACAAGGACCAGATTGTGAGGATTAGGAAGGACGGAGGGTGGGTGAAAAAGGGGGTGGATCAGGCAGAGGCATTAAATGAATACTTCTGCTCTGTGTTCACAAAGGAGAAAGGGTGGCAGATACCCCAAGGGAGGGGTGGAGTGGGTAGTGGTGGGGAGGAGGGGGTGACTGACATAGGGATTACAGAGGACAGGGTTCTGGAAGAATTAAGGGAACTAAGGGTGGACAAGGCACCAGGACCAGATGGCATTCACCCTAGGGTACTCAATGAGCTGGCGGAGATCCTGGCAGGACCACTGGATGACCTATTCCATATCTCTGTGGACACAGGAAGCATACCACAAGACTGGAGGATGGCCCATGTGGTGTCCATTCACAAAAGTGGCCCTAGGGATGAACAAGGCAACTATAGACCAGTGAGCCTCACATCGATTGTGGGGAAGCTCATGGAGACAATCCTAAAAGAGAGGCTAGTGACCTTTTTGGAGGACAATGGTCTCCAGGATGGCCAACAACATGGGTTTGTCTTGGGCAGATCCTGCCAGACAAATTTAATTGAGTATTATGACTAGGTGATCAAGGAGCTAGACAGGGGCCATGCAGTGGATATCCTGTATTTGGACTTCAGCAAGGCCTTTGATTCTGTGCTGCATGGGAGGCTGGGGGGGAAGCTATAATACATAGGGGTGGGAATGAAGATGGTCAGATGGATTGACAACTGGCTGAATGGGAGGCAGCAGAGGGTGGTGGTGGTGGGGGGACTCTCATCACCGAGGAAAGTGACGAGTGGGGTACCACAGGAATCAGTACTGGGACCAGTGCTGTTTGGGATATACATAGCTGATATCTCACATGGGATCCAAAGTAGGATCAGTCTGTTTGCTGACAATACAAAGATGGGAGCTGTGGTAGCTGACACTGAAAGGTGGAAGGGGCTGCAGGAGGATCTGACCAAACTACAGGAGTGGTCGGAAGCATGGCAGCTGGTGTTCAATGCCAAGAAGTGCAAGGGACAGCATTTCAGAGCTAGGAACCAGGGGAGGTGCTATTAGCTGGGTGCAGTGCAGCTGGAAAGCACCATGGAGGAAAAACTTCTGGAGGTGCTTATAACAGGCAACATGAACAACTCAGCTCACTGCAGGAAGATGACAGCAAAGGCCAACAGGATGCTGGGGTGTATAGCGAGAAATAGGGAGGTGATCCTTCCCTTGTACAGATCTCTGGTATGGCTGCACCTGGAGTACTGCGTGCAGTAATGGCACCCATTCCTGAAGAAGGACATCAAATTGTTGGAGGGAGTGAAATGTAGGGTGACCAAGATGATCCAGGGATTGGAGGGAAAGTCCTACAGGGAAAGATTTGGTGAGCTGAACATGTACTCCCTGGAGGAGAGGAGGGATGGGGGGATATGACTGAAATCTTTAAATACTATAAGGGGATAAATAAGGCTAATGCAGAATGGATTTTCCAGCTTAGAAGAGGGAGGGATATGAGAGGGCATCAGCTGAGAATGGAGGGGGAAGATTCAGGAGGGAAATCAGGAGACATTTTTTCACTGAATGGGTGGTGGACAAGTGGAATGCTCTGCCCGAGGAGGTGGTATCCCATAGAATGGATGGCTTTAAGAGGGGTTGGAACAGGATGAGTGGGAGGTTGTGATGAAGAGGGTGGGAAGGTGGGGCAGCTGCAAGTTGAGAGGCTAGCTGCACAATCAAGCAGACTCAATAGACCATAAGGCCTGCTTCTGCTGGCATTTTCATATGTTCATAACAAAGGAGACCTTTAGTCGATCCTATTGACTATAGTAGTTTACAGCTACATAGAGCGTAGGATGGTGTGTGCACAAAGTGGAAAAAAATAGTTCATTGGAAGAGGAATTACAACAAATTGAGGAAGGTAAAAAAGGAAACAGAAAACAAAGAAGCAGATTATTCAGTAGAAAAACAGTCTAAAATTACAAAGTTTTTTTAAGTGTACCACCCACAAAGAAAAGGGATTTTTGTCTCCTTATCTGCCTCCACTCCCATGGCGCCAACAGAATTAGGCAGCTAAAAAATGGAGAATGGTACCCAAAGCATGGGAACTTCTGATAATATCATAAAAGCCCCCCCCCCCAAGTTATTCAGATCTTGAAAATTCCCCTAAAGGCAAATGGGAAGGATTATGTTTATTTGCACAGGACTGGGAGCCATACAGTCATTCAACTTCCAACCTAGATAATTCAAGTTATGTACAAAATTTTGATTTATCAGCTTCACAGTCATTTCCCTTAGAATTAACACAAACTAGCTGCTCAGAATATATATTAAAATCACCCATTTTACAAAAGGAGGACACTTACAAAAATCAAGGTAATCTTATTCATATGGAAACAGAAAATCCTGATAATATTGCTTCTGTTATACATGACCTTAGTCATACTATAGATGGACTTAAGAAATTAGTTCAATCTGGATTTGAGGAGAAATCAATGGACAAAACAAATTCCAAAGGAACTCTCTCTCCCAAGATGATTTCTGATACTACTCCGATTATGGAGAAAAGATCAAATCCTACAAATATTGAGTATAATAAGGAATTTTTGTCATCAATGAAGGGAATTGTGTTTCTTCCTTTTCCCTTTCCAACCAAATGTTGGAGATTATCAAAAACCCATATTTTGCTAATTAATTACTTCTGGAAAATCTTGGAGCACTTAAGGAAATTTTAAATTTGAGAACTGATGTATTTTTCAATCAGTCTATTTTAAAACAACTAAGGGAAAAGGAACAACAAAACTTTGAATTATTTTGTTATGTCTGTGAAGGAGGGGAAATAAAAGAATATGCTAATAAAGCAATTCAAGTGTGTCTCGCTCCTCCCCATCAAAGAATAACAAGAAGCACTATTAGGCACGATAGGGGTACAGGAGAGTTCAAACAGCCTAAAAAGTAGTAAGAGAAGCAGGGAAAAGACAAAAGAACAAATAAAGAAAAAGAGACAAAAACAAACATAATTACAATTTGATGTTAAGGATTCAAAGAAGCAATACAAAACAAAAAAATGGTAACATCGAGGAAGAAATACAAAACAAAAAAAGGAATATCACCAAAAACACAAAGGAAAAGGATAACATGAATAGGCAGGTAGAGCAACATCTAACACAAGAGGAGGCACAATTATCTAAACAGCACATGGAAGCTGAACAAGTAGAATATAAGATATTGTCTGATCAACACAAAGTAATAGATAAACATGATTGTAACAAGGTGGAGGGTTTAGTCAGGGAGGAAGTCAAAGGAGCCCCAGAAGGGCAAAAATTGGATGATGGACCTATAAAAAGATCCCATGGAGATGCCCAACACAATACTCTTATCTCGTTTGATGCATATGAGGTGATTCAGGAAAGTCCACCCATAGAAAGTGAATTTCTGACAGAAAATTGTGGAATGAATCCTTTAGAGCAGGAAACCCCAGAAAAACTGTTAAAATGGATAAAACATTTATTACATATTCCAGAAGAAGATAAGGATGTTTTTGCATTTCATCCACCAATCCAGCTAACATAGATTATGCTTTATTATACATGGGCAATGAACAGTTAGCTCATAATATTGGGAAATAAGCATTTTTTCTCAGTCATTAGTAATTAGGTCCACACTCCTCTAAAAGTTCCAAGGCCTCTAGGGATATATACAGATGGTTCCGAGAGTATTCCACAAAGTAGAACTAGGAAGGAGGATCTAAAGAGAATAAGTACAGTCTGAGAGAAGATAGCTAAGTATGAGTTTGGCAACAAGCTATTTTGAGAAAATAGGACTCTCTCAATTTTGGGATGAAAAACAAATGTGGGAGAGACAATAAGAAATGTGAATCAAGAATTGTCATCTTTTTTATCACTGTCACTTAACCTGACTATTTCCCCTAGTTCTATAGCCTGTATTAAGATCAATAAGGATATTTCAGATAGCCCACAATTGGACATTAGATTCAAAAGCTCAAAACTTGCAGATTTGATTCTAAAATCTTCCCACATACATGATACTTTGGGGATATGTATAACAAATTTTGAAGTTTTAACTATACATTCTGATCCCAACTATAATCTGACCAGACCACCTCAAAATATGGAAAGGACAGTTCTTGAAGACAATAATAATACATATTCATTTTTGCAGTTAATGGCCTCCCAATGTCAAAGGGGGAATTCACTAGTAAATCTTAATTCTAAAGCTGCTGAAGGAAAATAAACCTTTTATTTTGGAATATTGAGGGCCTGTCATTTAAATTAATAGATAATGAGACAAGGGACTTTTTGGTGAATTATGATATTCTTTGCTTTCAAGAGATTTGGTCTCCAATATGCCTTTGATACCAGGATATACTTCATATGCTATACCAGCTCATACACACAAAAAATTGGACATAATAAAGCAGGCATACTTATATATATATATATATATATATATATATATATATATATATATATGTATTAAAACAATTCTGAATTTTATGGGTACTTTGTTACCATCCTTTCTGAATATATGCTTATTTTAAGATTAGAGAGAATTTGAAACTCATGCTGGTGAATAGTTTTTTTCCCCCAAATTCAAAATATTTAGTAGATATTTGGGTACAGTATGAATCAGTTATAAATGACTTAACAGATAAATATGACCAAGAGGAAATTTTGATCATGGGTGACTACAATACTAGGATTTATAGAAATAAGAAATTGTAAAGTTTTTTTTATGAATTATTACAGAGTTTTCAGATAATTAACCCAAGGGTGAATTGGCTTACAAGATCTAAGGACAAAATTTGCAATCTGTGTGGTAAAAATCTTTTCCAATTAATGTCAGAAAAGAACTTCTGTTTGCTTAATGGTTGCTGCGTGGCAATCCCAATGGGGATTTTACTTATATGGGCCACTTGGGTTTCTACTATCATAGACCTGGTATAGGGTGGCAGTATAGCCTAGAGAGTTGAGTAACGAGCTGTGAATGAGCGTGTGAATGGTACATCCAGCATAGAAACATATAATTTGATGGCAGATAAGGACCGCTTTTCCCACCTAGTCTGCAGACCTGGGTTTGATTCCCACAACCTCCACTTGTGTACTGTGGGACTCTGAGCAAGTCACTTAACCCCTCAGGGCTCCCAGGTCACCCCTGAAAACAGGCACTTGTGCCTAGTGGGCCTTACCCAGTTACCAAAGGCTAAAATAAAATAAATAAATCATTTTCAGGCACTAAAAATGATTCACGATCTAAAAATGATAGATCGTTCTGACTCTTCACATGTATCTGTGTTAATAATACTAAATTCACAATACTTTTCAGACATAAATCAGGATTTGAACAGGAATGGGGATGGTCTTGAAATAATTAATGAGAAAAGAATTAGATGGGATACCTAAAATATGATATATTTTACTGAAATTTTGAATGCTATAACCACTTCCAATATTAGTACTGATAGTCTGAATTCCAAAGAAAGAAGTGAGATTGTAGGAAAATGGTCCTTGTTAAACTCATATATTCGGCCATTTGTAAAAATTAGAGCATTATCAAAGAAAAAATATATTACTTGGTTTAATAAAACATGTAAAATAGCAAAAATAAATCTACAGAAATTGGTGAGATACTGCAAAGTTTCAAGGACAAAAAAATAGTCAAAATTTAAATAAAGCAAGGAAAAAATATAAAAAGTTACTTGAAGTTTAAAGAGGCAAATATTAGAAAATGTGGAAGGAACTCAGACAGACCATCTATACCAGAGATAAAAAATGTCTGGACCTTAGTAAGTAAAGGCCATGGTGGATATACAACTGCTATAGAGGCATATATAGTTCCTAATATCTGGGAAAAACATTTCTGGAATTTATATTATTCTGAAATAGAAGAAATGGACTCTCAGAGTACCTGTACACAGGAATATTATCCAAAACATCTAATGGCCTCCTAGCCAATATATATAGAGAAAAATGAGATTAGAGATGCACTTTCTAAGGCCCAAGCAAATAAGGCCCCAGGCCCAGATCAAATCTTGGTAGAGGTATACAAATCTTTTCTTGATTGGTGGGTCCCCATTCTAAGGGTAATATTTAATCACATAGTTCAAGGAGGGCAAATTTCAATTAGTTGGTTAGGAAGTGTTAGCTATCCATTATTTAAGAAAGGTGACGCTTCTGATCTCAAAATGTACCATCCCATAAGTCTGATTGATGCCTCACAGAAATTATTCTCCAAGATCATTCTTCAAAGAGTTCAGGACTGTCTTAAAGAAAAACAAATATTAAGTGAATATCAAAGTGGATTTAGATCAGGACGTTCGACTGTGCAACATTTTTATGTATTATCACATATTATCTGGAAATGTATTCGAGTGAAGAAAGCAAAACTATACTGTTGCTTTGTAGATTAAAGCACAGCATTTGATGGTACTGTATAAGTAGAACTCTGTTATGGAAAAACATTGGAAAATCTAGTAATAGATCCAGTTCTATTGGAGATTTTGATTTGGTCACATTCTGAAACCTGGATTAAGGCGCAATATAATAAATTTGGATGAATTACCTCCTCAATCAATATTAACTGTTGGGTATGACAAGGATGTCTCTTGGCCCTGACACTTTAACATATACATAAACAGTATATTATTGAACCTGGAGAATCAAGATTTTCACTCTCCAGGAATAAAGAATAAAAGAAATAGCATGTCACGCTGATAGTATAGTTTTGCTTTCAATATCCTTTTTAGGTTTGCAGAGAAAGGTAAATCATTTTTCAAAATTATGTAAGGAAAATAGACTTACAATCAATAAGGACAAAACAAAAATGGTCATTTTTGGGAACACAAGTAAGAAATTACTCACATTAGTCATTAATAATAATAAATTGGAAACTACAAAATCTTATGATTATTAAGGGGTAAGATTCTCAGAAAATTGTACATGGAAAGCACAGATATTATATTTACAAACCAAATTAAAAACTGCTGTTAATGTATTTAAGAACTTTAATATAAGGACAGATAAGGGATCTGTGGTGGGGGCTTTAAAGGTAATAAATGTTAAACTTCAAACCAGCATTCTCTATACAACAGAAATCTGGGGGTTTATAGAGAGTAACCCTCTAGAAACAATAATAAACAAATCATACTGATATTTACGTATGACACCACAATCAGTTCTTTCAGAGATGACAAGACTGGAGCTGAGTCAATTTTCTTTGCAAACTTTGATTTTGGAAAGACAACTAATTTTTTTAACTTCAAATGTTCTTGTTACTAGACTCTCATATACCTAGATAATGTCTTGAAGAAGAAATTCAATATTCCTCCATGGGCTTTCGTGTTCCTTTTATTCAATTGATTAAGAAAAAGTTACTTCCATTAGTCTTGGGATATCTGCTTACAGAAATATATCTAAGACCCAGAGAAGAAGTAGTATCACAAATAAAAAGAAGGGTTAGGGACACAGAGATATCAAATAGTTTACAACGCCTTAGTCCTTGAAACATTTTAGATGGTATAAATAGCTTAAAACTAAACAGCAGTTAGAGCCTTATCTTAGGAAAATTGTTAATCCAGATAAAAGATGTATTCTTACAAGAGTCGGACTGGAATTATACAATGCAAATTAAATATTTTTTTTATCAAAAAAGGATAGGCATCTCTTCCCCATTTTGTAAATGCAACTTGAATTATGAAGGCAATTAGAAACATGTATTACTTGTATGCCCCCTTTATGTTAAGGGGAGGCAGGAATGGCTGAGTAGCATCCTGGGTGATTTTGACTGCCCCCCCCACCCTCACTGTGCCTTTCCATAGAACAATGCTAGGACAATGCTCCTTCTCCTACAGAGCCTCCCTCTGGCTCAGTGATATCCTGGAAGTCCTGAATAACACTCCCAGTCTCCAGGCCTTCAAGTCTGAACTCAAACATCACCATATCTGCAAGAACATATGTGAGTGTTGGTTGGGCACCTGAAGTCCCTCTCTGCTCCTGTCCACCTACTCTCAATTTCACCATGCTCCATTCAGTGTGCTACTGGTCTTGATTTTTTCCTCCCCCCCTCAGTCCCTCCCCCCACCTCCCCCCTAACACAACCTCCTCTCCCTCACTTCCCCTTGATTATTCCAGTTGCCCCTCTAGATTTCTTCCCTCCCTGCCCACCCCTACCACTCTTTTTCTTGCAACAAGGCCACCTATGATGGCTGCTTCCATGTACCCACCCTTCCTCCCCTACTTAGCTGTCCCTCTGGAACATGGCAGTTGCTTTCCTCCTCTCTACTGCTCTGGAGTACCATAGTACAGCTTTATAAATATTAACTATGTATTAGGATTGTATGTGTCTGTCTGACCAGTGCCTCAGCTGATGTTGTTAACCAAATTGTTCTATGTTTTTGTTGTACCAAATTTATTGTTACTGTTTCATGACTTTGTTGTATTAATCATTTGTAATTGCCTTCAGACATGGAACATTGGAAAAGAACTATTTGCTCAAAGGTTTTCTGAATACATAAATAAAATAAATAAAAACTACTCTGCACCTCCTCAATTCACATAACATTGATGTACTGAACACATTTTTTTAACAACTCTTCATTTGTAATTTACATAATAGGAGCAAGTAAAATAGAATACTGGCGATATTATGTATACATTATAAGTAAAGGGACAATGCTGTCTTAAATTAGTTACAGATTACCTGTTGTACATTATATCTGGATTTATGGGGGAGGTACCTATAATATGACTTAGGATTATTTTGAAACTTGCTATTTTATTCAGTACTGTTTTGGTGTCTAACAATTGTTCTGGCAACATTTACATGATGAAGGAATTTTATGTATTGTATTTTAAATGTATTTTTGTAAAGGCTTATAGCCAAACAATAAACACAAACTGAAACTGAAACTCCCCTTCTGGAGGAAAGCTATCTCCTATGGAGACCTCTCTGATTGCAGCTGGGGCTCATGGCTGCTACTCCTAGCTAGCCCCTCACTCACACAAGCTGCTTCCTCAGCAGCTGAGGAAGGGGTCTGCAGAGGCTGTGTCACCCCCTCCTTGCCCTCAGAAGCTTTTCTTTTTGCCTGGATATGGCTAGTAACACATACTAGGTTTTCCCTTTGGTCAAAATCATTCCCCATGATCACATCCACAGAGAGATCAGGTACGGCTCCCACCTCCCATGTCCAATGGCCACCTTCCCAGCTCAGGAAGACCCGAGCCATTGGCACTTAGATCACTGGACCTGTGACTCCCCAAATCTTGGAAAACTGTCCTGGCAGAATCTGCTCCACCTGGATCAGATCATAGAAACATAGACTTTGATGGCAGATATGGACCGCTTAACCTACCCAATCTGCCCATTTCCCTACCTATCGGATAAGCTGCAGATCCTAGTTTTACCAACAGCAGATCCTGCCTCACCATGGAGATGGAGGTGCCAGTGTCCCTCAATCCCTGTGTTGCTGTCCCATTGACTAGAATAGGGTGCAGCTGATTGGTGGAGTTTGGTGGCACTCCAGTGTGTGCAGACTACCAACTACTGAGTACTGTCTTGGTCACCCCCTCTCCTAGGCTTTTGCCCTTTGCTCCTGTTTTTAGGGCACTCATAGGATACATGCTCCACTTTCTTGGAAATCCAGCATGCCTTTGCCCCTGGCTCCTTGTTCCCCTTAGAATCAGTGGGTTCTGTTTTGGGATCAGGTGCAGGCTGGTTTCCTTTAGGTTGCCCTCCCTGGATCCCCTTAAAATCATGTGCTGCCCCACCCCCATTGTTTCTACACTGCAAATGTGGGCTGCTGGCCACATATAAATCAGCACTTTCTGCTGTCTCCATGGAGTTGCAAGCCTGGTCCATCAGCCATATGCACAGGTTGTGTGGTACAATTTTAAGAAACTGTTCCCTTACAATCAAATCTTTAATTTGTTCTACAGTCCTAGCTTTAGTCCCATCCACCCAGTGGTCTAGATAGGCATACATCTGGACATGCAAGTCTACATAGTTGTCTCCTTGGCCCTTTCTTAATTCTCTGAATTTTCATGTATTAGCCTCAGGAGTCAGTTCAAAATGTTTCAGTAACACCCCTTTTACTTTTCATAGTCCATACAGTCATTATCATTCATTCTAGCAAATGCATGCAAAGCATGGCCATTAAGCAATGGTGAAGGTGAGTCATCCATGAATTCCTATCCAACTTAAACTGCACTTATACCTTCTCAAATGATTTTAAAAACAAATCAAGACCATCTCCCTCCTGATATTGTAGAAACATTTTTGAATTAATTGTGGCATTGTGAGTTGGACCCCCTATGCCTTTACTTACAGTTTACTGTGCTGTTTGCTGGTGCAGTTTCACTATCTCTTTCTCATACTGTTGACTTTGGCACTTGTGCTGTCACTTCCTATCTTTCTTCTTGTTCTATCTCTCTTTCCATCTACATCAGGATTTCATGCTGGCAAGCCTTCTCTCTTTCCTCTGCCTCCAACCTTACTCTCTCCTCCTGCATCAGGAGTTCATGCTGGTGACTCTTTCCTCTGTTTCATTCTGGCATGCCTTCTCTCTTTTCTCAGTCTCCAGCCTTACCCTCTCCCTTACAGCCTCCTCCAGTGCAAGCTCCATCCTCAGGATCTCAAGCTAAGCTTGAGCCCCAGCTGCGTTGGCTCTTAGCTCAGGTTTTGGCTGTACAGGTTCCTCATTTCATGCCTTGGGGTGCCCCTGTGTTCAGTTACTATGACCTCAGTCTCACTATCTTGGTCACCTTCCTCAGTGACTCCCTGCTGCCCAGGTATTTGGTCAGGCACCCATGAAACTATCTACCCCCTTGCATTTGATCATGCACCAACAAGGCTTCCATGACTCCATTTTTTGTCAGGCCCTCATAGACAATCCCCCATCTGTGCACAGCTCATGAAGCTGCTGTACATTAAATTTGCCATAGGTTGAGGAGCTCATCTTTTCTAACTGTGTTGCACTAAGTTCTCTAGAAACAAAAAACTGTAGTAGACAATGTAACCCTTCATATATCCTGTTTCATGACTATTAAGGTATATTGCTGCTGACACTCTGTTATCCTGTGTGCAGAAGGCTTTTGCCTTGCTCCCAGATTTCCTGCTTCACAGTAAAGAACACTATGCAGAAATTCTGTCTTTAAATCTGTGCACTGATCTGCATCATACTGCCACCAGTTGTGATGGAGACCCCACCACTACCACCAGTTGTGACAGAGACCCACACCACTGTTACCAGTTGTGACAAAAGTGCCCCTTTTGCCCCTCACTTATAGGCAGTTTACTGTCGGGGACTTCTAGTCCTTTGCTACCACCTGGTTTTTACCTGGAACCAGGAAGCCATCCTTTTGCCTTCTTTGCTCAAGGTCAGGAAGGTCAGCACAATAACTGTTGGTAGAGTGCCCTTCATAGATGGAATGCAAAGTACAGAAGAAATAGTAAAATTACCTTTTTAAATAAACAAGCAAATCACTGATCCTATCAAAAATGGTTTCCTTACTAGAAGAACTACAAGTATATACAAACAGAATATATTTATAGTCAGACAAAAGGATTGTCAGTTTACAAAGAAACAGAAAATAAAGCAAGTTAAACAGACAGTTGATGTATAGAAAAATCTGAATTTTCCTCACCTAAAGTCTATTTATCTACTGCTAGGCACTTTTCCTAAGCTGTACTTCTACCTGCAGTAGGCTCCCCTTTCATCCATTGTTGAGTATTCTGGAGAGAGAGAGAGAGTGAGCTGACCCTCAGCTCCCTAATTTATTTCCTTTGGCTCAGGGTGATAGGGCGAAGCAGAGAGCTGTTTCACCCCACACTTCTCCTCCCACAAACTAGTCATTAAGGATGACATGAAATTCATACCCTGGTCTGACAAAATCTCTTGGGAAAATCCCACTATGCTGAAGATTCCCAGGAGCTCATAAGTCACTTTCTCTAACTCAATGGAGGACATAGCCACTGCCTCAGGGTACCTGGTTGTGTAGTCCATGGCAACTGGTATGTGTCTTTTGTCAGTGTGACTTGGGGTGTTCAGGGGCCCCACTACTGTATGTCCATGGCTACCCTCTTAAAGGATTCATCAGTAATAGGCAGGGCCATCAAACCTACCTTAGTCTTGTCCCCTACCTTTCCCATCCTCTGGCACTGTGGACAAGTCCTACATTAATTTGTCACATTTGTGTACATGCTCAGCCAAAAGAAGTTGTTGGTGAGTCAACTTTTTGTGCAGTTAATACACAGGTGAACTGAAAAAGGGATGTCATGGACAGTATCCAGTAATGTGGGGGACCAAATTGAGTGACTCACATTTGAGCAACTCAATTTGAGCACCTGTTAGGACAACAAGCCTTGAAGAATAGCGACTGAAAGGAATAGTGAGAAGTGAGCATTATAATAGTGATGACAGAGTGAGAGAGCCTTAGGGAGCGTTAGGGAAACTATGCTATCAGCATTTGTTGGCAGGGGCAGTATCAAGCTGCTTATATGGTGCAGTGGGTAGAGTGACAGTCTGTGATGCCAGTAGACCTGGGTTCGGATATGAGTATGGGATATTATTTTGTGGTTTGTTCGGGAGGGTTTTTTTTTTTTGTGTAGCCCATTCTCCTAACATTGTTCCCCCCACCCCCAGGTTGCCCTCCTCCCTGACATGTGTCCCCCTGGAGTTAGGTATAACAATATAGGGGGGTACGGGGAGCATAGCCCCTGCATAAAACATTGCTGAAAATTGTTGCTTCTTATTAAATATGTACTTGTGGCCACTGTTGTGATCGGTGTAGTGTACCATCGCCATTTTTGAGTTTCGGTGATGTACACTCGCTGTGAAGGCAATCGCAGTTTTGCAGTCACCATTATGATATGGAACTGTCATGGACCAGGGCCAAAAGCAGCTTGTGTGTAGTCCTGAAGGACTACCAGCTACTGGTGTACCTCTCTCTCTAGCCCCCCATGTGGTGTACACTCCCTGTACAATAGCCCATTCTCCCAGTAAATTGACTTTTTGTTCCCACGAGAGTTCACAGTACTATCTGCTATCTCTCTCAGTTTTTGGAGGGTAGGATCAGCCAGCTGAGCTCTGCCCAGCTCCTTATTCCCCTTAGAACCAGAGGGTTCTGTTTTGGGCTCAGGTCCAGGTTGGTTTCCTCTAGGTTGCCCTCCCTGGGTCCCCTTAAAATCATGTGCTGCTCCAACCCCATTGTTTATACACTGAGAATGTGGTCTGCTGGCCACATACAAATCATCACTTTCTGCTGCCTCTTTCGCAGAGTTGCATGCCTGGTCCAGCAGTCATATCTGCAGGTCATCAGTACAATTTTAAGAAATTGTTCTGTTATAATCTTTAATTTGCTCTACAGTCCTAGCTTTAGCCCCATCCACCCAGCGGTCTAGATAAGCACACATCTGGATATGCAATTTTACATAGCTGTCTCCTTGGCTCTCTCTTAATTTTCTTAATTTTCACCTATAAGCCTCAGGAGTCAGTTCAAAACATTTCAATAACACTCTTCTTTTCTTTTTCATAGTACATATAGTCATTATTGTCCATTCTAGCAAATGTATGCAAAGCATGACAAGTAAGCAATGGTGTAAGGTGCGTTATCCATGGAGCTCTATCCAATTTAAACTGTACACATAACATCTCAAATGATTTTAAAAACAAATCAAGATCATCTCCCTCTCAGTATTGCAGAAACGTTTTTGAATTAATTGTGGATTCATGAGTTTTACCCCCTATGCCATTACTTACAGTTTGCTGTGGTGTTTGCTGGTGTAGTTTCACCATCTCTTTCTTGTGTTGTTGCCTCTGAATGTCTTACTGTCACGCTTTCTCTTACTTACTTTCCTTCTCTCTTTTTTCTCATTCCTCCACCTCCAGCCTTACTCTCTCCTTCTGCATCAGGATTTCATGCTGGTGAGCCTTCTCTCTTTCCTCATTCTCATGCTTTTGCTCCTTCTCTCTTTCATGCTTTTGCACTATCTCTCTTTCCTCCTTCTCCAGCCTTACTACAGATACCTTAGGGTAACAAAAAGAAAGACTAGGAGTGTGATTGTCAGACTAAAAATGGAGGGAGGAGGGTGTGCTGAGTAAGATACAGAAAAAGCAGAAATACTCAGTGAATACTTCTGCTCAGTTTTCACCAAAGAAGGAGAAGGTGACATTCCACAACTAACCAATAAAAGTATCGAGGGAAAAGTGAGGGAGACCAGTCCTTTCACAGTAGAAAGAGTACAAGAAGAACTAGGGAAACTGAAAATGGGTAAAGCAATGGGGCCAGATGGCATTCACCCCAAAATATTAAGAGAACTCAGAGAGGTACTAGCAGAACTACTAAAACCCATATTTAACATATCATTGGAGACATGGGAGGTCCCAGAGGACTAGAGAAGGGCACATGTGGTCCCTCTACACAAACGTGGAAGCAGAGAGGAGGCAGGCAACTACAGGTCAGTCAGCCTGACCTTGGTGGTGGGAAAAGTAATGGAGTCACTCCAAAAAGAAAGGATTATGTTATTTCTTGAATCTAGTAGAGCACAGGACCCAAGGCAGCATGGGTTTACAACAGGAAGGTCTTGTCAAACAAATCTATATCAGGGTGGGGCAGTGGATGTGGCCTACCTTGATTTCAGCAAGGCCTTTGACACCATCCCGCATAGAAGGTTGCTACATAAGCTGGACAGTCTGGGACTGGGCACAAAAGTGGTAAACTGGATTAGAAAGTGGCTGATTGGCAGGACACAGAGAGTGATCGTAAATGGAGTGCAATCTGGAGAGAGGGAAGGAGGTGAGCATTGGAGTGCCACAGGGATCAGTACTGGGGTCAGCTCTCTTTAATCAATTTTAAGTGACATCACAGAGGGTTTGGAAGGAAATTATGCCTGTTTGCAGATGACACAAAGATCTGTAACAAGGTAGACACTCCAGAGGAGGTGGACAAAATGAGAAAGGACATTAGCATGTTAGAGGAGTGGTCAAGGGTGTGGCAGCTTGGATTCAATGCAAAGAAGTGTAAAATCGTGCACTTCGGGCACAAAAATCCAGGGGAGGAATACAGGATGGGGGGGTACTAGATGCCACTAAGCAGAAATGGGACTTGGGGGTAATAATTTCAGACCTAAAGGTGACCATGCAATGTGAAAAGGCTGTGGGGAAGGCCAGCAGGGTGCTGGGGTGCATAGAAAGAGGTATCACCAGCAGAAAAAAGGAGGTGGTTATTCCACTATACAGATCACTGGTGAGACCACAGCTGGAGTACTGTGTTCAGTTCTGGAGACCACCTCTCCAGAAGGACACTGACAGGATGGAGGCAGTCCAGAGGAGGGCTACAAAAATGGCACAGGGGCTGCATGAGAAACCTATGAGGAAAGGCTGAGGGAACACAATATGTACTCCCTGGAGGAGAGGAGAGAGAGGGGAGATATGATTGAAACATTCAAGTACCTCAAGGGTATCAACAGGGTGAATGAGGGTAGCATCTTTCAAAAAAGAGGTACAAGAATAAGGGGGCCATGACATGAAACTGGAAGGGGGAGGCTCAGGGACAATGTGAGAAAGTATTTTTTCATGGAAAGAGTCATGGACACTTAGAACTGCCTCCCAGCGGAGGTCGTGGGAGCAAAATCAGTTACAGAATTCAAAAATGCATGGGTTAGACATAAAGGTACCCTAGCAACAGGAAGGAAGAAATAAATCAAGGGTGATTTAGAATCCTTGATTTTGATAATGGATAGGGAAATGGGTAGACTGGATGGGCCAAGCGGTCCTTATGTGCTGTCAACTTCTGTTTCTATGTTGCTGTCTCCTCCTGCATCAGGATTTCATGCTGGTGAGCCTTTTCTCTTTCCTCTGTCTCCAGCCTTACTCTCTCCTTTTCAACCTCCTTCAGTGCAAGCTCCACCTTCAGGATCTCAAGCTGAGCTTGAGCCCTGGCAGAACCAACTCTCAGCTCAGGTTTGGGCTGTTCTGCTTCACCAGCTCATGCCTTGTGTTGCCCCTTTGATCCAGCCACTAAGACCTCAACCCTTCTACCTTGGTTACTTTCTTCAGTGGACTCCTGCTGCACAGGTGTTTGGTCATGCCCCTCTGAGACTGTCTGCCCCCCTTGCATTTGGTCATGCACCGACAGGGCTTCCAATCAGTCCATTCTCTGTCAGGCCCTCATAGACAATCCCCCTGTCTGCACACAACTCAAAAAGCTGATGTACATTAAATTTGCCATTGGTTGAGGAGCTCATCTTTTTGAACTATGCTGCACTAAGCTGTCTAGAAATAAAAAAAAAAACAGTAGTAAACAATGTAATCTTTTGTATAGCCTGATTTGTGACTGTTAAGGTTTATTTCTGCTGGCACGGTTCCATGTCATAAAGGCGATCAGGGAAAGGCGGTCATGGTTACAGCGAGTGTACATCACTGAATATCAATTTCGGTGAAGCACACTCGCAACGCAGACAACAATGGTGCCTGAGACCTATGGGTCTTATTGTTAATGTGAGGGACTTCACCCCCTGTACCCCCCCACCCCACTTAAGGATTCTCAACTCCAGGGGGTGCATGTCTGGGAGGGTGAAAAACTTAAAAAAATATATGCCGCCTACCTGCAACAAAATCCCCACACCACCCCAGACCCGAACCCTGTACCCTGCACCTCCTAGTCAACCGCCCTCCTCACTACACTAGTGGAACAGCTGGGCAGCTGCCCTCCACATCCTCTCCCACATACCATCCCTCCCCTGCCTCTTCCCCGCGGTTGTGCACTCACATGTGTATATCTGCTACTTCCTGTCATGGTATTCGCCCACCCCAGTATCCAGTCACCCCCCACTTGGTAGCCATGAACACAGGTCCCTTAACTGAGTCGCCGTTTTTTTCAGCACCCAATTTCAGTCGCCTTTTTCACTGGATACTGCTGGCACTCTGTCACTCCATCTGCTAGGTAAGGTTTTTACCTTCCTCCCAGAGTTCCTGCCTCGCAGGAAAGCACACTGTGCAAACATTCTGGCTTTAAAAGAAAACTGTCATTAGCGTATCTGTCCTACCCCTAAAAGCTCTACCCCCCCGATTAAGCTTTTGGCACAGAAAGAAGCATTTATTTTCCTAGTTCCCCATACATTTTGTATTGGAGTAAGCAGTGCAGGGCCGCACCAGTAGATGAACTGGAACCGCATAGCATCCACCATGTCTGGCAATCGCGGACTTTAGAAAATTAAAATAAAGTAACTGAACTGGGAAAATAAATGTTTCTTTCTGTGCCAAAAGCTTAATCAGGGGTAGAGCTTTCAGGGGTGGGACATGTACGCTAATGAGTTTCCTTTAAATCTGTGCACTGATCTGCACCACACTACCACCAGTTGTGACAGAGATCCCACACCGTTACCAGTTGTGACAGAGATCCCACCGCTGCTACCAGTTGTGACAGAACCTCCCCTTGGGTCCCTTGTTTACAGGACAGTTATCTGTCAGGGACTTCTAATCCTTTGCCACCACCTGATTTTTACCTGGAATCAGGAAACCATCCTTTTTCCTCCTTTGTTCAAGGTCAGGAAGGTCAACACAGTAACTATTGGTAGAAAGCCCTTCGGAGATTGACAGCAACCAGAGTCCAGCAGAAATAGAAAAATTATCTTTTTAAATAAACAAGCAGTCACTGGTTCTATCAAAAATGGATTCTTTACTGGAAGAACTACAAATATTTACAAAAAGAATATATTTTAGTCAGACAAAAGGAGTACCAGTTTACTAAGAAACTGAAATAAAGCAAGTTACACAGACATGTGATGTATAGAAAAATCTGAATGCCCCTTACCTAAAACCTATTTTCCTACTGCAAGCTACAGAAGACACTTTCCCTAAGCTGTACTTCTTCTTGCAGCAGATGTTGACTGTTCCAGAGAGAGAGAGAGAGAGAGAGCTGACCCTCAGTTCCCTAATTTATTTCCTTTGGCTCTGGGGAGTGGCCTCACTCTATGAGTGACAGTTCCCCACAGTCCTCCACCCCCAAATGACTGTGTGTGTGTGTGTGTGTGTGACATTATCCAAGTCAACTGGCCTGTCTTCACACCTAGAACATCCCTTGTCCAGCTTTATGACCCTGTTTTGCAGGATGTCTGAGGTGTTTGAAATTACAACCTCACATCTGCCAGGGTATGTAACTCAGATGGGCTCATGGGACACTAACACTGAGCAGTTGTCAATATTTCCCATAAGACCTGCCTGGACATGTGACACTGGAAGCTATGTTTGTGTTCACTTCAAAATAGCAGAACTTATAAAAGAGCCATAACTACACTAGCAAAAGAAATTAATAGATCAATCTGGTCATATGTTGATAGAGGGCCTATCCATTTTACTTTTCATTGTCTTTTATTACTGAACCAAGTTTCCACTCCTGTGCCATGCCCACCATGAAAAAAGTTAACATCTTGGTACAGTGCTATTCTGTTTTCCATCAGAAATATGTGGCAGTGGGTTGGCCCACCAGTGTAGTGGTAGCACTACCGCCTGCAACACCAACAACCTGGGATCGGAAGCCATCTCAGGAGTTAGAGGGCTGGCCAGAGAGGAGGAGGATCAAGCATCCCATGGACTGTTCTCCCCCTCCAGGGGGCTGTGGAAGCTGCCAAAGTTCGACTGACCCCTGGTGGAGGACAAGGATCTAGATACTGGAACTAGGCAGTGCTGGGAGGTGTGCCAGGCATGCACCATATGCACCATCATGTCATTGCATGCCATGCCTTCCCAAGGTACAACACTAAGAAAAAAATGATCCAGCTACACAGCATGACACCCATCCCATGCCACAGGCCCCATGCCACCGACCATAAAATCCTCTTTCCCTGTACCAATTGAGCCTCCATCAGGGGTAGGGCCTCCTGGTGGTCCCACCCTGGGGAGGGGAGCATGCCAGGGTGTGCAGGAGTTGAGGTGGGTTGGAGTAGTTGGGGGTGGGCTCAGGTAACAGGACCAACATATGGCTGGTCCGATGGAGCAAAAAAGAGAGCAAAATCTCAAAAAACCAAAAAGTAATATGTGACAGCACCACTGTAATATATCTTCATTATGAATCTAGCATGTACATTCAACAGGTAAACAACTTAAGAGAGTTTTCAAAATTGCCAGCATTGGCCATCTTTAATGATCTAAAAATATCTGACAAAATGAATATTGCACTGAGCGTGAATATTAGTATGTCAGAAATACATTTTTGCTAACAAACTATATGATGAAATGTTTTTCTGACTAACAACAAATACTGCTGCTTTAAAGGGGTGAATTAAAAATGTTAAGGGGCAACTACATATTTTTCATCTACTGGACTTTCAGTCAGAGATTTGGTGATATCAGACCCCCCCCCCCCATTTCCATTTGGAAATTTAAAAAAAAATACTTTATTTATGTATGTATTTATTTATTAAATGAAAGTGATCATTTCCTCCCTAATCTGACTTGGAATTTGGAGGAGTAAACCAGGAGTCATTTGAATAGTGATATCTCGAACAGTAAATTATCCATTTTCAGAAATTAGAAATAAAAGTATGCTGGTGTCACAGGATAGATGGGGAGATTATATGTTTGTCTGCCTCTCTCATTATACATATTGAGACATCTGTGCCAAATATTCAAAACTTTGCCCAGAGTGCAAACCGATTGCATGCCATCTGCATGCAGTTTGTGCTCAAGCGCAATATTCAAGGGAGCCCCCACACACACACACTCACTCTAAAAGGAATAGCACACCCACAAAAAGTTAATGTATGTACTGGGAAAAGGGAGAGGTGGGACATGAATACAGGTGCAGTGCTATATTCAGCACATTTGCACAGTGAAATGAGGTTAGTGCAGTCACTTTGTGCACCAAAAATAACACCTATAAAAAAGCTGACTTACCTAGGCAAACCCAAAAGGTTGGTGGAGACACTGCAGCCAGCAGCCAAGATGGCGATGTGGGAACCCCACATGCTCTACATGCTGCAGGAGATCCTGCAGGAGAGGAGAGGCCAGCTGCCCACCCTGGGCCCATCCGTAGGCTGCAGAGGTGCTATGCTGCACACAGATAGTAGCAGCCATGATTCACATTTGAGAATCTCGCAGATGACCAGCTTGTTGGCTGGTAGCATCTTAACAGGCCATGCTCAGGCAGCTGTGTGAGCTACTACATGAGCAGCTGTGCAGTACTATCCAGCGCAGCCATGCCATGTCAACTGAGCTCAAGGTGACTGCTGCCCTGTGCTTCCTGGAAGCGGGGTCATTCCAGACACCGGTAGGGGATACCACTGGTGTCTCAAAGTCTGCCACCTCATGCCTGCTGGCCCAATTTCTAAATGCCCTGCTGCCACACACTGGTAAGTTCATCATGGCAATGGAGCAAACAGTAACAATGCATCAGTTCTATTGGGTTGCAAACCTACCAGCATTACTTGGTGCCATTGACTGCACCCATGTTGTCATCCAGGTACCCACTGGTGATGGGGTGGACACATACTGCAATAGGAAGGGGTACTACTCCATCAATTGCCAGCTAGTGTGTGATGCAACAGAGCACATCACCAATGTCCTGGCACGGTACCCTGGCAGCCCCCATGATGCCTTCATATGGCACAGTTCCATCCTGTGCCACAGATTTGAAGATGGGGACATACCCAGTGGACACCTTGTCAGTGAAAACACACAGTGCACCCCACACACACACAAACCTCCCAAATGGTATGTACAGATGATGCAAAGCACACACATGTCTTGCTCTGGGAAGAGGAGGGGAGAGTGGACTGGAGCATTGGATGCATTGCATCCCATGGCCTGTAGATGGGACCTTAGTAGCCACATTGTGAATGAATGCTAATAGATGTGTGTTTTATTTACAGGGGACAGTGCTAATCCCTTGCACCCCTGGCTCCACACACCTGTCCTCTGCCCCATCCATGGAAGAGGACAGATACAATGTGGCACACACCACCACCTGCAACATAAAGAGCATGTATTTGGCATGTTGAAGATGTGGTTTCAGTGCCTAGATCATTCAGGTGGTGCCCCACAGTACACCCCCCAGAAGGCCTGTGGCATTTTCCTTGCCTGCTGTATGCTACACAACATGGCACTCTCCATGGAATGTGCCTGCCAGTCCAAGAGGTACACAGTGCATCTCACCTGGAGCCAGAGGATCTGGGGATAGTGGAGCAACTTGACAGGTGTGTTCCCACATGGACAGGAGGGCCCAGGAATACAGAGCCCACATCATACAAAACCTCTCCAGAAGCAGCAGGTGAGTTACAACCACATAGGACACTGTTGCATGTTTGAAAATTTTACTGTAAACACAAACATCACATGCTAGGTGAACCAAAAACTCTTGAAAAAGCACATATACTACAAAGGGTGCAGCTGAGGTGGGCACAAGGGATGCAGTGTAGCAGTGGCATCTGCATTAGGGATGATGGGTACCTACTATACACGCCCACACCACAGAACCTGGGGATGAGGGAGGGGCATAAATGTCAGGGGGAGGTGGGCATTTGAGTCTGCCAAGACACACACAGTATTAGACATGGGGAGTGGCAATGAGGGTGCAAAGGACAATGGAAATGTGTACAGGGGTGGTGTGGGGGAGACATCCCACCTACATCCGTCTGTGCCTCCCACACATGTGAGCCATCTGCTGTTGCTGACCCCTGTGTGTGAGGATTGTGGCCTGTGAGGTTGGTAATGGGGAGTCCTGTGAGAATGGTGTCTCTCTGGACTGGGTGCAGCCACATGGGGTGCTGGATGCAGGAAGGAACAGGTCATGACCTGGTGTGCAGGGAGTACATCTGGTGGGGGGGATCATGTGCATGTTGCCAGTGTCTGACCCACCACCCAGCAGCACTGGTGTATACTGCAGTTTCCCCTGGCTACTGGGGCTGTGCACCACGGAGAGGTCAGGGCTTTGAATGGTCTGCACAGCATCTTGCACTGTGAAAACAAGATCTCTTATTGTCCCAGGGAAGTTTCCAAATATGTCCTGTAGGGCACTGAAGAAGTGGGCCTCATGGGCCTACTCATGCTGCTCAGCCCTCTGCAAGTTCTCATGCAGGAGGTGGTGGAGGTGGGTCAGGTCATCATGCATGACCTGCCTGAATTGGTTGAGTTCCCACTGTGCAGCGCCCAGGTACTCCATGGTAGACTGCAGCAGCTTCCCAAATGATAACTCATCCTGTTGCTTAGGATTAGTGTTGGGGTGGATGGGTTCCAGTGGCACCCATTTGCACTGATTGGCTGGTGGACACTCCATGACCAGGACAGGTAAGGGAGATGTCACCCAGTGGTACTGATTGGCTGGTGGATGCTCCATGACCAGGGTGGATAAGGGAGGCATTGGGACTGTGGTGACTGCGTCCTGCCGTGCAATATGGGTGGTGAGAGATGGTGGCACAGCCAGGCTGCCCAACTGCTCCTGGGAAGGTGGGCATGTTCTGTGGCCAGCTGTAGTGGTGGTGGCTGCAGCAGGGGGTGGCAATAGTTATGGGCAGTGCCATGTTGGTAACAGCTGTGCCAGAATCCTGAGTGTGGGGTCCAAATGTGCCGAGGGGCCCCCTGTGCGCCTCTGGCTGGTCACTGATTGGGGGGGATGGCTGTGGAGGGCTGGCATTTTGGCTGCGTGTCGGCTGCCAAAAGCTCCTGGAATGCAATGTAAATCTCATCTTCACTGTCCTCTGAGGCCTCTGGACTGTAGTCCTCAGGGTCATATGACTGGTTGGATGATGGTTGCAACTGACTTCTGAATGGCCTAGAAATGTCCTCCTCCTCCTCCTCCTCTGGTTCGGACACCACAGCCTGTGCTGTGGAAAGAGCAGTGGACCATCAGTGTTGCATGTACTACAAAGTATGCCATGCAGAGTGGTGTAGTACATGCATACCCCAGCAGATGGTGCCACATCTCTACACACCTGAGGAATTATGTGGGTCTCACCGGCACAGCTTTGCACTAGTTTGAGTCCTACATAACAGGGAGAATGTAGCAGGTTGCCCAAGGTAATTTTAACTGGGGCTTCTGCACTCTCCTGTGGAGTTCCTCAAGGCCCGATTCTTGCCCTTTGTTGTTCTCTGTGTACATGTTGCCACTGAGGGAGCTCGTTATATGTTATGGTGTTGAGTTTCACTGTTATGCAGATGATACTCAGCTATACCTGTCATATTCTCCCGGCCGGGATTAAAAGGCTTCATTGCTGGGGCAATGTCTTGCTGAGATCAATGACTGGATGGCCTCCAAATGGCTATGTCTCAATCCAGGGAAGACAGAGGTCATGGCAATTGAGCTGGGCTGGTGGGGCTCAGCAGTGATGGGAGGTGAGGTAGCTCTTACCTTGATAAGTGGCCAAAATCTCAAAGCTGTTAATGCAGTTAAGAATCTTGGGGTTATTTTGGACTGCAGGCTAACTAGAAAAGCAGATGTCAGTGGTGGTCTGAAATGGCTTTTATCATCTTCAAAACATTGCAAAGATTAAACCACTTTTGGTGCCTGTACCTGGTGATAGTCATTATCTCTAGGTTAGACAACTTGAATGCTTTATACTTAGGGTTATCTAGAGGATTGATATGACACCTGCAGCTAGTTCAAAATGCTGCAGACTGGCTGACTGCAGGAACTTCTTAGAGGGACTACATCACACCAGTGTTGTATGCACTGCAATGACTGCCTATGTGGTGGCACATCACTTTTCAGATATGCTTGCTAATGTTCAAGGCCCTATGTGGTCTGGGACCTGACTACTTACAAGATCTCCTGGTTCCTTACCTCCCAACCTGCCTCTTCTGCTCCACTGATGCAGGCTTGCTCATTGTCCCCTCCTTCTCAGGTGAGACAATCTGGGAACAGAGCCTTCAGAGTGGTGGCTCCCATGTTGCGGAACTCTTTTCCAAGGAGCATCTGTTCTGCCCATGCAGTGTAGGCTTTTAAAACCTCTCTGAAAACATGCCTGTTTGAGTAGGCATTCCCCAGCTAGTTTTATCTAGTCTTAGCTTGTTTTAAGTAGTTTTACCTGGTAGATAGTAAATTTGATTTCTGATGCTATAATGTTTTATGATATATTGCTGATTGTTTTAAATGGATGTACAGCTCCCAGAGCCTACAGGAAAGGGTGCTTTATAAATAAAGGTTGCCTTGCCACTCACGAGTTTGTAGGCAGTGTAGGGGCCATATACGGTAGGGTGCACGTCCACGCCAAATCATGAATGTACTGGGAGATCCAAAGGATGAGCATCAATATAACATTTTGTTAGCACCCTTTGCAAACTGTGTGAGAGGCCTTTTGGAACCATGCAATTCTGCTTAGAGTTGGACCAGCATAACATTCTGTGGTGATGTGCATATGCAGCCCATGATGCTTTGAATTGTGGGGGCATGTGTGATTTTGTATCAATATAACATGTTCAAGTCATCTAAAACTAAATTTGTAACAAGGTATGAGCATTTCTGTAAAACAAATTGATGAATTATGGAGCAGAGCAGCATTATTGCTCTTGGCTATAATGGATTATAATTAATTTCTTTTCTTGGATCTTTCTAAGACTGATTTGACACTCCTAACAACAACAGTTCATTGGGTGTGCAGATTTGTTCTTACAGTACCTAATCAAACTCACCACTGTTTGCTTTATCAGCAAAATGGATGGCTCCCACCACGACTAAGCATTGTTTTTAACTTGAACTGCTTAACAGATAATGTCTTGAGACACAGGGCAGATTCCCTCCTTTTTCAATTTTATCAAATTAGGACAGATGAGAGGTTATTAAGATCAAATGCATTAACTAAATTGGTGACCCCCAATGTGAAAACTAAGATGGGGGATAGGGCATTTTCTGCTTTGGCTGCTAAACATTGGAACAATTTACCTATGATTATTACAGAAACTGCAAGTCATTATGTTTTTAAATGAAGTTTAAAACAATGTTGTTTAAACTCGTTACAGTGTGACTGTTTTAGATTATGCGATACTGGTACTGTTTTTTTTTATTGTTGTTTGTTCAGTGTGTGTATGAAAACTGAATTATTGTAACATCTTGACTTGATTGTTAGTCCCGGGTTGTGCTTGAAAACGAGCCTTGGCTCGTAGCATTTGCCTGCTAAACAAAGTTAGTACACTGGTCCCTTAGGGCCAAAAATTACAATAAAAAGATGACAGTGTCCCTTTAAGTAAACTTCTAGAAAGAATTGATTCTTCTCAATTGAAATTATATTTGTCTAAATATTGTCTTTTTCTGCCTAAACAGTATGGGTTTCTCAAAGGTCATGGCACCAGTGTGAAACATAGGAACATAGAATTTGACGGCAGATAAGGACCGCTTGGCCCACCTTGTCTGCCCAAGTATGGCTTTGGTCATATTCACAAACCATGTCCTACAGTTTGTAATGTGGACAAGGGTTCCCTTACAAGGGTGTTGTTTGTAAATCTTACCAAGGGATTTGATCTGGTTGACCGTGGTCTTCTCTTTCTAAAACCATCAACAATGAGTTTATCGCCTAACTCTGTTTCCTAGTTTGATGATTATTTGGTAGGTCATGTGCAACAAGTGGGAACTGGTTCTGTTCTGTCTGAATCATTATATGTGGTAAGTGGTGTGCCACAGGGTTTGATTTTGATTTTATTTGGGAGCCACTATTCTCTGTTTTGATTTCTGATAGATTGAATCAAGGTTTTAGTATAATATGTGATTAGTTGTCCTTGAATAATTTGGTTTTGAATTCTAAAAAATGAGAAGCATGCTGTTTGGCTCACATTCTAAGTTGTCTAAAATTGACCAGATGGATTGCCTAACTCTTTTCTATCAGCACTTCATTAAAAACAAACCGGAGACTTGTTTTCTCTTACCAGACCTGGTTTTTAAAATGTAGTTTGCAGTACAGTGCTGACCAAAACATATACAAAGCAATAGCTTTCAGATATATTTGTGACTCAGTTGCCTACTCCATTTTTAATCCTGGCAAATGTACGGTACAATACTTTTATTACTTTACTGCATGCCCACATTGGGAACATCTTGTCTGTTGCTACCCCAAGGTCAGTGAGACGGAATTACAATGGATAAATGGATTACCAATGTAAAAAAAGGTGTTGCACATTTGTCAGGATTGAAAGGAGTAGGAAACTGAGCCACTAATACATCTGAAAGCTGTTGCTACGTATATTTTTTCATTTGTATTGTACTGCACTGTGAACTATATGGGTGTGAAGTAAAAATAAGGTCTGGTAAGACAAAAAAGTCTCCCGTTTGTTTTTAATGAAGTGTTGATAGAAACAAGTTGTGTAGTCCATCTGGGCTCGTATTCAGAAACATTGACATTTATTTCCCTGCTATTGAGCGCCATATTATCCAACCAAGAGGTACCAAACAGCCTAGTCTGAGCCAATTACCTTTGTTATGAAATGTTTATCTAAACCTGATCACTCAAATCAAAAACTCCTAATCTTGGACACTGTTGGTACCCCACTGGACCAGGTGCAGCAGTTTAAATATCTGAGTGTCATGTTAGAGTTTATGTTGTCATGTTCTGTATTCTAATCATAATATTTCTCTATGTAAAAGTATAACTCAAAAGCTGGGTGTTGTTTACAAATTGAAACCATTTTTTTTAAGTTTGAAACTCATCTTGCCATTGCCTAATGGCACTCTTCTCCCCTTATTGGACTGTGCTTCTCCTATTTTTATGAATGTGTCTAATAACTGAGGATGGAAAAATACTAAAATTCCTGTGCACGTGCAGTTCGCTGTTTACTGACTTAGTTTATTTGTGCCTCTCCCCATAAAAGGATGCAAAAAAAAGCTGAGTTAGAAAAATGCAAACTGCACGTGCACAGACTTAGTTTTTCTTTTACCCATAATTTTAACATTTTTAAATCCCTTTTTCACCAAACATTTTACTAATTAACAAGTGCATACTCTTCCACATGGCCACATAAGTGGCAACTTTTAAATCCCACCTTAAATGTGCTTTTGGCTGCACCCCCCAAAATACATTTTGGGTGGGAATTAGAAGTTGCCACTTAAGTGGTCATGAGAGAGGGTCACAACTTGCAGATAGGTGACAATTCAGTAAAAAAAAACACTTTTAAAAAATGTAAAAGTTACGACTATGAGCAAAAGAAAATTAAGGTGGAAAAAACTAAGTAATGATACATGCACAGTTTACACTTTTCTTACCTAGTTTTTTTCATGTATCTTATTTCAAAAGATGTGAAAAACCTAAGTCAGTACAATTTTCTTTTACTCATAACGTTATCATTTTCAAGTATTTTTTCACCAAATTTTCTTTAATATGCTAGTTACCACCTCCCCTATGACTACATACTGCAAGTGGCAACTTTAAAATCATAGAAACAGAAACATAGAATTTGATGGCAGATAAGGACTACTTGGCCCACATAGTCTGCCCATTTTCCCTACCTGTTTCATATACCACAGATCCTAAATGATCTGCAGTTTACCCTCTCTTTTCTATTGCTAGAGTTCCTTTATGTCTGTCCCATGCATTTTTGAATTCCCCTACCATTCTTGCCCCTACGATCTTTGCCGGGAGGCTGTTCCATGGATCCACCACCCTTTCCATGAAAAAATACTTTCTCACATTACCGCTAAGTCTACCCCCCCTCTATTTTCATATCATGCCCCCTTGTTCTTAAACATCTTTTTTCTGAAAGATGCTACCCTCTTGTACCTTATTTATACCCTTGAGGTATTTGAAAGTGTTTATCATATCCCCCCTCTCTCTCCTCTTCTCCAGGGAATGCATATTGAGATTCTACAGTCTCCCCTCATATGACTTTTGGTGCAGCCTCTGCACCATTTTTGCCTTCCTTCTCTGAACTGCTTCTACTCTGTCTATGTCTTTCCAGAGATACGGCCTCTAGAACTGGACACAGGACTCTAGATGAGGTCTCATCAATGTTCTACACAGTGGCATCACCACCTCCTTCCTTCTGCTGGAGATACCTCTCCCAATGTACCCTAGTATTCCACTGGTTCTCCTTGCAGCCTTCTCACATTGTTTAGTAACCTTTAGATCCTGCCCAAAGTGTGAAATGCAGTGACAGAACTGGCAGCTGTGATGAGTTGCCATCAGCTGGTAATTTTCAATAAAAATAGCTGACAAGCACTAATTGGGTGGAGGTGGGAGGGAGAGAGCTCAACACTGGCAACAGTACCAGTGGGGGATGTGTTACTGACTAAAGGTCATGTAAGTGGGATAATGGCTGCTTCACTGTTAGCTACAGAGCTCTGATAAGGATAATTCACAAACTGTACCATGTTATGGGCACTGTTGGCTAACTGCTCTCTAGTATGACATTTCTCTACATCAGAGCCTATTTTTTATACTTTGTTTATCCCCCTGTTGCAAGTGCTGCCTCCATCTGCAAGGTAATCTTCAGCCCAATCCATCATCCATCTCCATCACTGACCTGGTCCCATAGGGTCCACTGGGTGCATTTCCTCCTCAATGGAGGGCATTTCCCTATATGGAGAGCTTCCTCAGGAGAACCAACAGTTGTGGCCTCTCTCAGGCCTCTCATATGGTGGACCAGTGGGCAGTCAGGAGTGGTGGGACCTGGGAGTGATGGTGCCATTCTGCTATGCCTCAGAGGTTTTCCTATTTATGGTTCCCCAAGGCGTGACTGGCTAAGGGTCCAAGGTGCACATATATATGTACAGGCATAACCACACATAGGAACCAGACTGCATTCCCTCCACATCACTGTCCAGCTGTACCACCACCTGTGGTCAGTGCCACCCAGGTGGCAGTGTGGTAGCAAAGAGTGCAACCCTCCCTTGCTGGAGAGTGTTCACAGAGATCCCCAATCCTTCTCCTTCACCCCAGCTGGCCCCCAACATCCCAGGCTCTCTCCCATAGCTGGGTTAATGGCATGGTGCATGGTAGTGCTACCAATGGGTGGCTGTCAGAGCCTAAATTTGAAATATATGGTCTAGAATATTATTCCCACATGTTGACTCAATAACATGCTGAGTTAGGTTGCAATTGGTTATGAGTTTGTGGAATATTTTTACCCTCTTATTCCTTTTGATTTATCATTGGGCAAGTCCACTTCAGCATAGTTAAAGTGTTTTGGAGCTGGCAGTACAGCCTAGCAGTTAGAGGAATGAGCTGTGAATGAGCTTGGTACTTCCAGCAGACATCAGTCTGATTCTCACAACCTCCACTTGCTTACTGTGTGACTCTAAACAAGTCACTTAAACCCCCAGTGCTCCCGAGTCATCCCTGAAAACAGGCATTGTGTCTAGTGGGCCTTACCTGGTTGCCAAAGAATTTAAGAAAAAGTCTGCTATTATAATTATGTACCTCTTGGTTGTTGATTATTTAACTTCTTCTCTCAGAACAGAGTGCAATACTCTGTCACTGTCTGGTAGCCTGTATAATATACCAATTATTATGGAGTTGGAGTTAGAGATGATTAATCGCAGCCAGAGGATGTCAGGTTGGGAAATAATTGATCATTCTCCTTCCAACGATGCCATGGCATGGTATAGCACCACTGACTGGCACTGCCACATTACAACTGTTTGAGTCACAATCATGTATGTTACCTGGTGAAGTTATATGGACCATGTTTTTCAGTGATTGTCACAACAGACTTCTGTGCCAGTCTTGTCAAGAATGTCAGAGTAATGCCACCTTTGTGTTACTTCAACGTACATTCACACCTCATAGTTGATTGGAAAGATTAGATAAAATGCCATGATAATCAGATAATGCTAAATACCAGACTTTCCTTCTGAGACTTTGACTTAAAAAGAAGTAAAGCTGCATTACTGTTCAGCCCTTGTATCACAGCTATTATTAACTGCTGCAACCTATTATTGAGTTGAGCTCTGAAGGCGTATAGGGATTTTCAAACCTGTAGAGAACATAACTTTAGAATAAGGCAGTTTCACATACCAACCCTGGCAACATTCATGTAATATATATATATATATATATATACCCTTTTATTTATGCAATAGGGGTGGACATAAATTCAGTGTGATAACTGTATGTATAAATGTTATTTATACACACAGTTCCTATGTGACAGCTGCTTATCCACACACTTTGTACATGTCCCCCCCCCCGGCTGCTTGCACTACTTCCAGCCACTTTCACTTTTGACCTGCACACACACAACTTCCCCAGCATCTCACACCCCTGCAAAACAAACAATGCTGCATACAAATCAAAGAAAAAATGCATGTGGCAAGACCAAAATTGACAACAATAAAAACATTTCACTGCCGTTTCCCTCCACCTCTCCTCCAGTCCTCCACCTCCACCCTTCCCTCACTCACCTACTTACTCTTCCTCCCTTCCTCTACTATTCTCTCTCTCTCTCTCTTTCTCTCTCTCTCGCTCACTCTGCCCAACTCACTGTTCAACATGGTTCTGTTACAAAACTACATTTCTCTTTCTCTCCCACTTCTGCAGCACTAACACCTACCCGCCCACCCACCTGCACCCCAAACACACACTGGCAGTGCATCTCCTTGCTCCTCACCACAAACATTTTTCTTCACTATCCTTACATTTTTTTAATCACTTTCTTTCTCCATGGTGTCCTCCCACCTCATCTCTCATCCACAGGCTCCCAGTATTCACTGCTTTTTCAGCTTCACTGAACTCCACAATCTCAGAAGTCCTCATTCCTCAAAAACCATACTGCAAACTAAGCGACAACATTAAAACTTTTTTTCACAAAATTATACAAGCATGCTTCACTGAGCACTGTAGCCCATCTCGCTAAGCGGCACTGTGCCACCATTTTCCAACAAAAACAAAATCGGACTCTACACGTCAAACACAAATCAGGTGCTACGTACCAGCTTGACTGCCTAGCAACACCCATAGCAAAAAAGCACAGGAAAGGTGGAAGACCACAAATTTATTAAAAAGACACAAATTACTACATTTTTTTTTTTGCTACACCTTTGTACTCCTAGGCCTCCTACCTGATCAGCTCCCATTTCCCCCACATCGTAGTGGGACTTCAGCCGCCGTCCATCTCTGCCACACTCCAGCTTCCCTCTGAAAACTCCTGCAGCTTACCCCCTGCAACAGGGTGGTGGGGAGCTCCCTAACTCCCTGCCTGGTATGGATCCAGTCTGGGAGAAGTGGTGCCGGCGAACGTGCAGTCGGCCATCAAGCCACACGATCAGGGTGCCATCCATTTTCCTGTTTTTTCCTGTTACCCCTGGAGTTGGAGGCATGCAATGACACCGGTGGAGGGGAGTGCGCACGTGTCCACATGCGCTCCCTCCAGGCACCTGCCCCAACTCCTCCTCGAGATTGCTGCATGGCACCCTGTCCCCCAGCCTCTGCCAGGGGGTGAACGGGCACCGACAGCTGCAGACCCCCCTCCCCAAAGAAGAAAAGCATTCCATCAGATGCTCAATCCTTCTCCTCCCCTGCCAACCTCCAGTGGCCCATGTCCATTCCCGAACATGGGTCACTGGCATAACACGAGGTAAGGTGTCTAGCATCTCAGCCCTCAGCACCATCAGGCCTGCATTACTTATTAATTTTAAAAGACAAAAATAAACATTCAGCTAACAATAACACTTCAAACAATTCACTCCACTCTTGCATAAATGAAATATTAGGGGGGTGACTGTGAGATAACTCATTTATCTAGTGTAGCTGCCTGTAACCTCTCATAACCATCACTCATGGCTTCACCACTCATGAGGTTACTTGAGATCACAGGCAACTGTACTAGATAAATGAGTTATCACACAGTCACCCCTGCATATCCCTTATATATTATACTGGCATGGTTGTGGCAGTATAGTTAGGGTGAAACTGCACTTCTATGTTAAAGTCCAAACTTTGAACCTTAATAATTTTGGAACTGTTCAATGGATTTACAAGAAATCCGGCATGCATACTTTCTAAGGGTAGATCCCTTGACTTACTAAAGTTTGTGGGAATCCGTTGAGTGGTTTCTGAGATATAACATGTTGAAAAAACAGAATAATCTGGATTTTTTAACATTTCTTTATCATCCTGGATCTCGGAAACGGCTTTAGGTTTTGGTCTGACATTTTCAGGGAAGAAAACCTTTGGGTCACAGATGTGCCTTTTGAAGGTTTGGTAAAAAAATTATTAATCCATTCAAAAGTTATGACATTTTAAATTTTCCCATTGTTTCCTATGGGAAAATTTATATGTCAGGCACAAAAAACATATTTTTTGCACAGTACGAGTACATCACACAAAATACCAGCTGCGTTTTGCAAAGATGGCTGGTATTTTGTGCAAAGTTCAAAGTTGTTCCATTGATTGAGCCGTGTTGCGTCCACCATCTTGTTTGCTGCTTAGCGAGGATCTTGAAGTACAGAATTTGTATTGTTTGTACTATCCACATACTATTGTAACTGATTATCCTTCACAACCCTATGTAACCCCTTCCCCCAGGTCACACCGCGAGACAAGCAACTTGTTGTTCAGTGTGCCCTCCTGGTGAAACATTTCAATAAATAAACGTTTAAAAAAGAAAATAAAACATCAGAACACAGCTAAAGAGGACCCCTTTAGGTGTATTCTGATGTTTTTTTCCATCTTAAAGCTGGTCCCAAACAAGTTTTTAATGTCGGGTGCCAGCTTACAGAGAAGGGATTGCAGACCGTTCTCTGTATGAGAACAGTGGTATTTTCTTGACTTCTGCAGCTGCAGCTGGAACTTGTGTTGCCAGCTGCAGAGTCAAGGTAGACCCATTCTGTAAACCGACATCAGGGTGCCCAATCCCCATTTTGGTATGTCCCCCCCCCCCACACACACACACACAAATGAACTGAAAACTGTTGTCAGTATCTATGGTAATAAATCAAGCAATTGAATAACTATGTGAACAACAAGTCCAGTAAAATAAACCACGGAGGAATGTTTATTAGTCTTTAGTGTCTTTCAAATGGAGATTGAGGACTCTATAGGGGATCTATTTATTGATTATTTTTAAATTCTGTTTGTTATATGGGAATAGTTAAGTAATTCAAAATGATCATTGAAAAGTAATTTAACTAGATAGAGAGCACAATGTTTTGTTTAGGTATGTAGTGATATTTTTAATTGTAATTGTATATGTGATGATGATTGTTACAAATCTTTCTGGTATAAAAACTGGGGGTTTGATGGAGAACTTGTACCCTTGAAAAGGCACCCACAGGAGTGTGAAACAGCATTGGTGAGTTCTTTTTATGATCCTTAAGGGGATTTTTACAACTCCTGCATACTGTAGTTGTGCACTTTTTTAATAATGATATAAATGTGATGCTTTTATCTCCAAAGTTGGAGTGGAATGACTTTCTGTTGTTCAGAACAGGTGTGTGGTCGTCTTGATTTACTAGACTGAATTTCTGACCCAGAAGCACTGTTTATTCGAGGTGACCCTTTTCTTCAGTTAACGTAGAAAGCCCTGCCAACCTCAGATTTTCCAACACTTGTGAATGCTGCCGGCCCCAGGTACACCGTATATACTACGCATGGAGCTTGCAGCATTCTGCCGCTGGCGAGCGGGATTTTCTATCCTGTGTGGCAGTTGCTGTAAGCCAGACCAGTTTTTTGTGGCCTAGCTTGAGGCAATCCTGAGGACCTGTTTTATGGAGCTGCTGCCAGATATATAGCACAAGCTGCCATAAATCATGGGAACTGTTGCAACTGTGTCAGAGATCGCAAAATTGGGCACAGTTACGGCAAAGGGGGTTGGCGCACTGCGGAGTCCAAGTGTTGTGGTGCAGCGCTTGTCACAAGCCCTGTGTCGCCCTTTGAAAATCCTGCCCAGGGGCTTTTTTCAATGGTGATGAGCAGGTATTATTTGCTGTAATAACTGAACAGTTATTACAGCAAACACACACCAAGCAGCTGTGCCTGTGAGTCACAGA
The DNA here is from genome assembly GCA_016271365.2 of Neoceratodus forsteri. Classification (NCBI taxonomy): domain Eukaryota; kingdom Metazoa; phylum Chordata; order Ceratodontiformes; family Ceratodontidae; genus Neoceratodus; species Neoceratodus forsteri. The sequence goes on from CM057455.1 coordinate 1,706,167,116, forward strand.
GACTCAGTCTAGAATGCACCAGTCTCTCACAGGGCATTCAAAGCCACACAGTTTACATGAGGTGCAAGACACTGCTGTACATTTTTTTTTTTTGTAGCTGAAAACACTAGCAAACAAAAAAAAACAACTCAGCAAAGCCCTAACTTAACCAAATGACAGAAATACATTCTTTAGCAAAAGAAATATTTTGGGCAGCTTTTTCTTTTACTGGTAGTTTCTCCTTCCTCAGATTGTCCTGGTTAGCATAGGAATCTTGGGCACCTTGTGATGCCTAGAAAGTCGGCATGGTAACACAGCCCAAAAAAAACAGACTTTCCAAATCGAGTTTATTATCTGTAGGACTGTAAATAAGTTTTAGCTTGTTTACCAAATAAGTTGTAAGCATTAGCACACTTTTTTAAATCACAGATTCAAACATGGTTTACACGACAAATCCCACAAAGATAGAGGAAAAAATTGAAGTCCAGAAATTTTATAAAATAATGCATGGGGTGTTGTGAATTACAAAAATCTAACACACACCCTCAGTGTGTGACGCTTGAATAACCCCCCCCCCCCCGAGCTTCACTCTTGGGGTTTATGTTGCATCACGCACCTTGATTTTTTTTTTTTATCACAGCATTATTCCTTACTCCTGTAGCTGGTCTGCCTATCATCCGGCTGCCATGCTCTCTCTCCATTCAACCCACCAGCTCACTTGCATCTGGCTAGCACACACAGTACCTGCAGAGAGGTCCCCACTCCCCCTGCCAGGCCCGGATCTAATATCGGAGCATGATTCCAATTGAATCCCCTGGGTGAAGAGAGGCATGGCCATCAAACGACCATGATTGACTGCCATTTTCCTCCGAGCTTTTTTCTCCAAAATATAGGCATGCAATGACATCCAGACACTGCATGCCAACATCTGCCATACTTCCCCCCGATCACATCACACCACACCCTGCAATGTCCCCAAATTCCATCAGTGGACACTACAGAGTGATGTAAGCCCTGAACCCACCCCAGGGAGAGGAGAGCAGTCCATACGCTCAATCCTTTCCCTCCCCAGCTGGACCTCGATGGCCCAGGTGTGTTCCCAAACCCGGGTCGCCAGTGTAGCACGAGGTGTGGTGTCCAGCACCTCAACCTTCGATGCCACTAGGTTGGCTAGCATCACACACCTTGAGTGTGTATTAAATTCTTGTAATGTACACCACTCCATGCATTATTCTCTTTCTCCCCCTCACTCTTTCTCTATGTATTCTAGAGAAATTTTCTATTTAATCGTTTTGTGAATCCTTTATCCGACACCATCGACTCTTGTTCTGTCAGATTTTATGCTGATGATGCTGTGCTTTTCAATGACTCTCCAGGGTGATTTTGACAAAGTCATGCAGTTATTCTCATATAATGCTGTTTGGGTCCCAACACTCATTGTCTCTGGAAGGTTCTGCTTTTTCTGTTTCTTTGAAGGATCATCCCTCGGAACTTGTTAATAAATTAAGATATCTTGGTCTCATCTTTGACCCTCTTGTCACTTTTAAACCACACACCTACAAAAGTGTATGTAACATTTATCAATGCCAGGGCCATCTGAAGCACACCAGACAATTTTTTGTCCAGCATGGCTCACAAGCATACTATTGGGCAAGAAATTCCTCCCATTCTAAATTATGGTGACACTGTTGATCTCCATGCCCAAGAATCACACCTAGCTCTCCTTAAACACTATAGGCTCAATTTTCAAAAGTTGATGCAGGGCTTTCACAAGCCCGGCATCAAACCCTGCTCTGCCCCAAACACACTGCCACACTGTGTGCGTGATTCACAAAGGTGGCACGCATTTGTGATACCGCAGGTCCACCTTGTAAATGAGCTTGCTCAATGGTGCCTGCCTGGATAAATAAAGATATTGATTGATTGATTGATTGATTGATTGATTGACTTTACCTCCTTTATGGTGGCTTGCACCAAATATCTGGTGCAAACCCTGTAAAAAGGTTCACGAAGTTAGACCAGCAAAAGTTGGTCTAACTCACAGCATGTGGCACACGGGATCAAGAATCCCAGTTGCTGGCCAGGGACTGCCACAAGCCCCATGCGCCATATGTTTGGTGCCCCCTGAGGCTTGCGACATTCCAACTCTTTGAGAATCGAGCCCTGCTTATTTTATGCATTTTATTTTAAAATGTTTGTTTATTTGAATCTCGGATTACAGATGCCTTTGAACCACAGGCTCTTTTACAATGGTTCCACATCAGCAAGGTTGATGACAAGGTCAAAGGAATACAGGAACTGGGCATACATCCAAAAAAACAAGGTCATTAAAATATAAAAATTGGACATACATTCCATATATACAATATAGACAATAGAAAACTAAGGCAGAATTTTAGTGGCAGACAGTTAGCACATACTAAAACACAGCGCAGATTACAATAACATAGAATAAACCAGGTCAATAAGTACAATGTAGGGTAGATTTGAAACAGCCACACTGTACCTTCTGAGGAAAACAACAGAGAAAAACAAGGGTAAATACCATGAAAAGCATGGAGACAGTAGCAGCCAAAATTAGTCATTGTAGGGAGGTGGGGGGGGAATGCGTGCGAGTAGGAGGACAGGGGAATAAATTTGGGGAAATAATAATAGGCACCATGGAGGTGGGTGGGGTAAAGGACATATGTTCAGGGTTCAGAAGCTGGAAGGGCAAGGCAAAGGTGGGATAGGTTGTGGCAAGGGTGCAAGAAGTGGAAATAGCAAAGGGTGAGGGGTGAAGAGGGAGGGGAAGTGGAGGGGCAAGAGGGGAGTGGGGCAGGGACAGGGTAGGAGGGGTAGGGTAAGTGGGGGGCAAGAGGGAGCTGGTAGTGTATGTGGGTGTGAGGAGTGGGTGAGAGGGAGGGGGTGAAAGGGAAAGGAGGGGGTTGGGGGAGTAAAAGCAAGAAAATGACAGGGCAGTAGATGGTGTTAAGGAGAGGGACAGCAGGATTTGAATGGTGTAAGCAGGGGAAGAGGTAGTCTATGTCAGTGTATTTGGGCTGAGCATTGTTGTTCTTCATTACATAAGCTAAAATGGCTGTCTCCCCATTCTAGGTGTATCCCACATTGGCAAACTCTTACTTTTAAAATGACTGATATCCTAACTCCCTCATATTTCTCTGAAAAGTTAACCATCCCTGCTCATAAATACAGCCATAGGGAAGTGTCTCATTGTAGTTTTTTTTTACCTAAATTTATCACACATTACATCAGAGGATGTTTTGTTTATAGCACCCTTCATTCCTGAAACAATTTAACCCCTCAGCTTAGAAACCGCTCCATCGATGGCTCTTTCAATTTTGGTTTAAAGGAAAAGTGGTTACAGAATCAACAAGCTTACAAATGTGTTGCTAATTACTGTTTGTATTACCTGTCTATGTGACTTATATTGCATATATTACTGTTTGTATTAGGTATATAATTATGACTTGGGACGTTCTACAAATGAGACGTGTTTCTCATAGAACTTATCCTGTACACTTGAAACTTTTAAATAATAAATAAAATAAAATGTCATTGTTTGTCCCCCTCGGTGTTAACTTGTAGTGCATTTCCAGTCTACCTTTGGTGCTCATGCACATTTTTATAAACATTAGAATCAGGTTAAATGTAATCTGAGCTTTGGGAATGAATGAATGGGAAGAAGCAGGCAAAGGACAAGTACCGTAGTCAAAGTATTTTATTTATTATTCAGCCTGCCTATCTCAATGATAACGTAATCACTGGTGTTATATTCGTGATGTGCAGTATGAGAGTATTACCTTTCCATAACTGTAGAGGAACCTGAACTTGCACAAATAAGAGTAAATTGCATCACCACTCTGCAACTCCTAAAGCTATCCTTGCCGGATATAGAATGGCAAAAATTATCACCAGTTTGTTCCCTTACCCTAACCCCAATCCTAACCTAGCTAGAGTCTGCACTGTTTTGTGACTCCTACCCTGATGGCACTTTACTATCTTAAACAAAAGGTATTCCCTTCAAAATGTTGTTTGCTTCACAATATTTAGTCAGCAATTAAATAATTAGGGATTACTTGTCATTATACTATATGGTTAGCCTTGTTCTGTATAAAAATCTGCCTGCTCAAAATCCTTGTTGTGCACATTCTAAAGTATTGTATGCATTCCAAAGCAGTGTTGTGTGCATTCTGAGCAGTTGTTCAGCATAGAAACATAGAAACATAGAAAGTGACGGCAGAAGGAGACCATACGGTCCATCTAGTCTACCTATAGTCCTACCCCCCTTAACTGCTAGTCAGTGAGGTGGTGCCTTTGTACCTTTCCCAAGCATTCTTGAAACCTACCACTGTTTTTGCCCCCCCCCACCACTACCTGAGGATAACTATTCCATGCATCCACCACCCTCTCGGTAAAGTAAAACTTGCATGTGTTGCCTCTGAATTTAACACCTCCAGCTCCATGTTGTGCCCCTAGTTCTTGTGTGCTTTCTGACTTGGAATGGTTCCTGAACCTGTACCTTGTTTATTCCACTTAGGAACTTGCAGGTCTCAATCATGTCTCCCCTCTTCCTCCGCTGCTCCAGGGAGTACATGTTCAGGTTTTGCAGACGCTCTACATAGTTTTTGTTCTGTAGGCCGTGTATCATTTTTGTGGCTCTCCTTTTCACAGTCTCCAGTCTGTTGATATCCTTTTTTAGGTGTGGTCTCCAGAACTGCACGCTGCACTCCAGGTGTCGCATCACCAGAGATCTATAGAGTGGCAGGATGGCCTCCTTTTTTTTGCTGGTGATACTCCTGCCTATGCAGCCCAATATGACATTTTCCGGTAGTGCCACTTTCTCACATTGTTTGGACATTTTTAGGTCATTCCTTATAATTATTCCCAGATCCCTTTCCTGTTTGGAAGATTCCATTTGTACTCTTCCCAGGTAGTAGTCATGCTCTCCTGGGTTAGCCCTTCCTAGGGGCATGACCTTGCATTTTTCACGTTAAACTTTATTTGCCCTGTTTCTGACCATTTTTCCAGAGCCTTAAGGTTGGCCTTAATCTTTTCTACCCTACCCTTTTGCTTATTTTTGTGTCATCTGCGAATAAGCTCACCTTCCCCTCTAGTCCCTCAGTTATGTTACTTAAAATATATTGAATAGGATTGGACCGAGTACCGATCCTTGTGGCATTACACTCTCTACTCCTCTTTCTTTTGAAAGTGAGCCATTTACAAGTACCCTCTGTGTCCTTCCAGTGAGCCAGTTCCTTACCCATTTCATTACTTTTTATTTATTTATTAGAAAAGTCGGATTTACAACCTTTGAGTCACGGACTCATTTACAAAGGCACCTTGTCGCAGGGGGGTAGACAGAGTTACATAGTGTGGTTACAACAGTGAGAATAGTACAGGTGCAGAACATTAAACACAGAGTACACATAGGTTACATAATAATGTTACTTATAATAGGTTACAGCCATATACAAGGTACCCAAGGGTTACATTGGGGAGTACAGCCCTGGACATACCTAGATAATACCTGGAGAGGGTGGAGGTAGGGATGGGGAGTGGTGTGAGAGGGAGGGGGAGAGGATAGGCTGTCCAGAGAACATTGTCAACTCAGGGAGACCTGACAGGAGGATCCCACAGTAGGATAAATTAGGTGCATCTACAGCAATGAGTGTCGAAGAGATGGTTCCGGAGGGCGATTTTGAAGGGACCAATTTTGGCAATGTCTGTGATGCAGGGTGGGAGGGAGTTGAACCAAGCGGGGGCTCGGTAATGGAAGGACCTCTGGGCTAGTGAGGTCTTGGTTCTTGGCACCAAAAAGGTGGCCTTGACAGAGCTATGGGTGGCAACAGATGAGGACGCATGCCGTAGGGAGCAGAGACCCCCGGGAGGGAAAGCCCTGGAAGAGATTTTTTGGCGAGTAGGCAGGTCTGGTAGCACAGATGATCCACAAAGGTGAGCAGGTTTGTAGTGGAGTAGAGCAGGCAAGTGTGAGTGCGGCTAGGGGCTCTGGTCAGGAGCCTGCAGGCCTTATTGATTGAGAGCTGGATTTTAGTCAAGGTGGTATTGTCTGCTGCAACATAAATGGACAAGCCATAGTTCACTAGCGACAGGACAGATAAGGTGATGGCCAGCCGGAGATCAATTTGGGGGAGGCAATCTCGATGACGGTATAGTAGGCCTATCTGAGAATTTATGTCAGAGTATAGGGCATTGATGTGGGTGTGTAAGGTGAGAGCTGAGTCAAAAGTGATGCCTAGATATTTGTAAGAGGTAACTTGCTTTAGTGGCTGCAGAGTGCTGGGGAGAATGAAGAGGGGGGCATTCTTGGCCTTGTTTTGGTGAAGGGAGAAAAGTATTGATTTAGTCTTCTTTAGGTTAATGACAAGTTGGTGGTCAAGGAACCACTTTTCAGCTTGGTTGTAGGTGTTCTGGAGGGATACCGCCGCCTGCAATACTTAAGGTATGAGTCGCTGCCTGTGGTGCCTTTGCCCAGCTAGATTTCTTTCAGATTTTGAAACTTGGTGCCTTTTTTCCTTCAGGCCACCAGTGTTTGTCCACAGAGCTTATCATCATGGCTAAGCTTTAGCATGGTCCTGTTCTGAGTGTATTGTGGACCAAGTTGGGCACGAACTAGCTAGAGCAGAAATCCATTTATTTTAAAGTGGTGACTATTATTTGCTGATCTACAGGACTTCTCCTAGAGTGGGCTGCTCATGCTGCTAAAGCACTGCTGGTCTGCTGGGTTGAGTTTTCAGTCACTTGCATGAACTAGCTAAAGCAGAAATAATTATTTTAAAAGGGGGGCTATTATTTGCTGATCAGCAGGATTCTCCCTACCTTGGGCTGCTCATGTCTCATCAGTGCTGCTGGTCTGCTGGGCTGAGTTTTTCACTCACTTGCTCCACGGCTGATTTTGCTCATTTTGTAGAGCTGGCGCCTTAACACCCCCACGGTCAGGATCTCGCTCCTACTAGCTGTAATCCCCAATGCCCGCAGCATCTCCCCATCCACCCCTCACCCACCCACCCTATCTGGCATTTACTTATATAGTGTCTTGTCACCAATCACAAAAATAGACTAACTCCTCACTTTTCCATTGGCTCGTTACACCAACCAGCCACTGGAGGCACCCTCAACTAGTTTCCTCAATTCTCTTGCCTTTACTAACTATTCTAATTATTGCATAGTGCAGCAATTTTTCTAGCTCAGGGCTGCACTGATGTTTTACATCCACAGCCTAAATTAGGATAGAATTTCTTATCCTTATCAACTGTGCTTACACTGTCTTCCTGACTGGTTAACACTGCACAGCTTTTCCACTCACAACTTATAGTTTCTGCTGAATGCTGTAACTAACAGTTGCTCTGTCAGATTGACACTGTCATACCCTTCTACCACTCCAGGGTTCTAGTGTTAGGGATCTCCAAAAATTAGGTGCCCCCACAGCACTCCAAAACAATAGTTTTGTTTGCCCCCCTCCACATCCTCAAACCCACCCTCTAGCCTTACTCATACTGCTAATTCTAAATTCCTACAGAATGGCCTGGAAATCTCTATTAGTGCCTTCTCTTATCCGGTTTCTGATATTACTGAGTAGCTTCACAGTGCTTGATCTCAATAATCACCTCCATAGTGGGGATCAAAATGATTTCACTTACTCTAACATGTTAATCTTACCAGAAAGAGGCCTTGATGTGACCCCTGCCCTCCTCCCTAGACTACTCATCTATTACGCTACTGTATCTGTTGCTAAATGGTGGCATATCAATAGTTGTACTAGCCCTCCAATTGCCTTGCATAACTTAGGGCACATTACATTGTTGGTGCTCTAGCTGTCTGGGGACATTGAATTGAACCCAGGACCAATGCCAAGTCAATTACCTATAAATTGTGCTGGCTATGATATGAAAGGTCTACACATTATCCATATTAATGTCAGGAGTCTTCTCCACAATCATGCAGAACTTAAAGCCTGGGTGGCTAACTACCCCCCGGATGTGCTCTGTCTCTCTGAGATGTGGCTAAAGCCCTCTATCCCAGATACCTATTGTATTGCTCCCAAAATACAACCTTCTTAGGTGCAATAGGCCACCTCCAAAGCATGGTGGGGGTGTCGCAATCTATTTCAAAAACAATCTTAACCTAACTATGATAACTGACAAACAAAACTCCTTGTGTGAATACATCCATGCCATACTCAGACTAGGAGCTAAGAAACTTCACATTATCTGTGCCTATAATCCCCCAAAAGTGGGCAAAATGGCCTAGTGGAGTTGCTGGATCATACGGCTGCATATGCCGGGAAAAACAAACTCATCATTCTTGGAGACATAAATTTAAACTGGCTTAGCAAATCCCAGGATACCCTACAATCCTTGGTGCACAGCTACAACTTACACCAAATCATTGCTGACCCTACAAAAGTGTCTGCTACTGCTTATTCCAACACCCTTATTAATTGGATCTTAACTAATCATGTGGGCAGAATTGCAGAAACAAGAATGCTGCCGGACACTATCAGTGACCATTCCCCTGTTTTCTGTATTTGGAGTCCATCTACAATCTCCATGTCTCCCCAACACTGTATATGCTTCAGGAACTACGCTAACTTAAACCAGGATAATTTTCTATATGATGTGTCTCACACTGACTGGTCACCTGTCTACTAATCACCGAATACAGATGCCGCCCTCCATGCTTTCCTGAATAGGTTTGTGTTCCTTCAAGATAAACATACTCCAGTCACCACTCAGCGAGTTCATGGTAAACAAACCAGATGGCTGCATTAAGACCTCCTTGCATCCCTCAAGAATAAGGACAAATGCTGGAGAAAGTTCAAAATCTATGGTCTCAAAGCTGACTTTAACATCTACAGAGAACAGCGATCTAAGTGCAAAACACTAATAAGACATGCAAAAAGCCAATACTGTAAGGGCCTACTGGTGGATGCGGCTGGGACCCTAAGAAATTTTGGTCTCATATAAAAACTTTCTTCAGCTCAAAGCAAACTCACCTCAACAGTGACATGATACTGAAAGGAGTTCACTGTAATGACTCAGACACAATTGCCAATGCATTCAATACTCACTTCTCGGACCTCTCCAGATACACCACTGCTTTCTGTCCTGATAACTTAATCTCTGGATCAACACCCCCAAGGAACATGACAATGATGCGACCATTCTACTTTAAAGCCATCTTGAAGAAGGATGTCCTCAAACATCTCAATACTATATCAGACAGTACTGCTGTTGGTCTGACTGCCTTGAACCTAAACTCTTAAAGCTAGCAGCCCCGTTCATTGTAGAACCACTGTCCAGAATACTCAATATGTCCCTGAGGGATGGCATGGTGCCCGATATATAGAAACTGGTCAGAGTCACGCCGGTTTTTAAAAAAGGCGGCCAAAAAGATATAGCTAACTATAGGCCAAAGCTATACTGTCAGTATTAAATAAAGTCCTTGAGAAGCTTGTCACACCACAGATCTCAAAACACCTCTCTAAGTACAATCTCCTCCACACAAACCAACATAGTTTCAGAAAAGGCCACAGTACTCAAACTGCTTTATTACAGCTAACAAATGACATACTTCATGCCATGGATCAGGGTCATCAAACCAGTGCAGTATTTATCGATCTGACAAAGGCTTTTGATCTTGTTAACCACCCTCTTCTGCTTGCTAATCTCCAAACCCTGAGTCTCTCGACTGGAGTTGTAACCTGGTTTCATAGCTACCTGTCTAACAGGACTCAAGTTGTAAAATTCAACTCGGCCACCTCCGAAAAAGCAGTCGTTTATGTTTGTGTACCACAGGGATCTATCCTTGGACCCCTTCTCTTCGCGATCTTTATTAATAACATAGCACAAAACACAAAACCTGTTCATCGTTGCTATACACCGATGACCTTGTTCTGTACACTAGCTTAGATAATGTTCAGTCTATTAACCAAAAGCTATCTATGGACCTACTAAATATTCAGTCCTGGATCACCAGAAATAGGCTCGTTCTCCATGCCGGCAAGACCCAGGCTATGCTCTTTGGTTCATCTATTAAACTAAAATAGAGCTGGGATCTCTTCCAGGTCTCCTGGGCCGATGGTTCCCCACTGGAGATGGTAACTTCCTTTAAAGACCTGGGTGTCTTGCTTGATGAATCACTCACTTATGACACCCATATAATCTCCACGTGTAAGGCTGTCAATGCCAAACTGGGTTTAGCCTACAAAATGAGCCATATTCTAACCCCTTCTGCAAGGTTGGCCATTGCTAGAGGTATCCTACTTCCATCACTCCCATATGGATCCATAATCTATACTAATGCGCCTAAGACTTCTCTTCAAAGGTGGGACACAACTTATAACAATATATGCCAATACGCCTCTGCATCCTCCAGGTTAAGACATCACTGCCTACTGTATTCAGACCTAAATTGGCCCTTCCCTATTGTCTACTGGCTCCTCTCTCTTGGGAACCTTCTAGACAGTATACTGCAGTCCAGCATGCCTACCTACTTCGCCTTCATGCTGACCCCTCAGCCCATCTCCTACGGCCTCTGATCTACTGACCTTTCTTTGATTAGCATTCCTAGATGTAGAACTACTAAAGGGAAATCAGGTTTCTCTCATGTAGCTCCCAGTTACTGGAACTCACTGCCCCTAGATGCATGCCTGGCCCCTAGTCATGCCACATTTAAGAAGAGGCACTGCTCCCTCTTTGCTGTACGTGCCCGATGCACCTACTTCCACCCACCATAGATCATGGCTCCCTCTGCTGCTGTTGCCTCACAGTTTCCCTCCTGTCTTCTGTGGTGTGAGCTGGCACCCTGCTCCTTCTGCTTCCCCCACTAATTCTATCCTACGCCCTTTTTCCCATCCCTTTCCCTCTCTTCTCCTCTCTCTCGCTATGCTATACTTATGCATTACCTATCTCCCTACCTCCTGCCCAAACTGGTTTTCAGTCAGCTGGTTGTATGATGCTATTACACTGTAATGATACCCTGTGGCATTTCCACACTTTAAATGTGATATTACTATAACTGTTATTTACGGGCACTTACCTTCTATTTGTATAATACACCTTATGTGCCCTGGTACCACTATTGTCTTAATCTTGTTCGCTTCTGATATGTGATGCGCTGTACATTTCTTGACACTGTATGCCTTGTACCTGTATCTCTCTATGTTGTGACCTCCCAGGTCATGCCTGAAAATAGTCACTTTTGTGTCTAGTGCACCTACCCAGTTATCAAAAAATAAATAAATACCTGGAGAGAAGAGGGATCGGGGTGGGAGGCAAAGAGAACCGCATTGTTGGCATAGAAGAGCATTTTTCCTGTGCAGGAGCTGGGGAGAGTGTTGAGGTAGAGGCTGAAAAGTACAGGGCTTAGAATGGAGCCCTGGGGTACCCCAGAATGAACGGGCTGGGTATTGGACAGGGAGCCATTTATCTTCACATGCTGGAATTAAGCAGAGAGGTAGCTGGAGAACCAGGAAAGGGGACCAGTGCAAAAGCTGAGTTGGTGGAGGGAGTCGAGCAGGAGGGGGTGACAAACAGTGTCAAAAGCCTTGGGGAGGTCTACGAACACTGTGCCGGCAAGGTTGCTGGAGTCAAGAGCAGAGTGCAGGAATGAGAGGACTCCAGGAGAGCAGTAGTAGTACTGTGTCCTGGGTGGAAACCATGTTGTTCTGGGCACATTATGTCATATTTGGCCAGGTACTCAGAGAGTTGAATAGACACTATTTTTTCTAGGGCTTTAGAGAGCGGGGGAGGATAGAGATCGGCCGGTAGTTCTTAGGTGCGGACCGATCTCCACTCTTATGTATAGGGGTGATTTCGGCTGATTTCCAAGCACTGGGAAACTGACCGAGGCATAGAGACTGGTTTAGTAGGTCTGTAAGGGGGACTAGGATGACATCCAAGACCAGGCAGAGCATCCTGGAGTCTAGGGGGTAACAACTGGGGTTGTTGCTACCAAGGGTTTTAGCAGGTGTGGCCTGGCAATGTGGGGGAATATAGTGTGCAGGTAGAAAGGAGGGCGATCCAAGGCAGGGGGATAAAGGCACAGATTGGGTCAAAAAATTTGTTTGGAAGGACAGAGCTTAGGTCAGAGAAGGTAGTATTGAGGCAATCAGCTATGCGAGTTGGGTCTGTAGTGATGGTGCCATCTATGGAGAGCTGGGACAGTGGGGGGGGGGAGTGGGTTTTCCCATTAAGCTCTTTCATGCTGTCCCAGAAAGTCTAAGTGAAATCCCAGGTGGATATGAGGGTGGTCTGATAGTGCTCTGCCTTGGCCCGTCTAATGGCCCAGGTACACTGATTACGCACCACGTTGTAGGCTTGTCTATCAGCCAACTTGCCTGATTCGATGGCGATGTACCAGAGATTATCCCTATGCTTAAAAAGCAGCTGACACCTTCAGGACAACTTTAACAAACCATAATATTTAGACCCAGTTCAACTTGTGTTTCATATCAGTTCTGTATTCCTCCTCCCTAATTTTTTATTACTGAGGTCATTTGCATTAAAACAAAATCTTTGTTCCTGAAGAGTTCATCTATTTTTGTTGCTTTCTTCCTACCTAAGGTCATAATGGACTACTTGTGACCTCACACATACTCTCATGGCAACACATTGTGATGTCACAACAGAGGATTATCACTGAAGTAAGGAGTAAGCTATAGAGGCAGATGAACTCTAAGGGAACTCTAAGGGATAATGATCATGTATTCATGCAAATTTCCTTAGTAATAAGAAATGGGGAGGAGAAATATACAAAATATAAATGGAATGCAGGCAGAATTGCACCTTATCTTGTTTTTTAAAGTTTTCTTTGAGATGTCAGTAGCTCTTTAAATTTTTGGATAAGGGATGGAGAGATTCATGCGGCATTTTGTTTTTTAGTATGGATTCTGGTGTGGGGGGCGAAAAGGTCACAGGCCTTGCTGAAGGCATTGGTGAAGAGGTCTAGGGCAGAGTCAATATCAGGGTCATGACGGATGGGGGACCAGTCCAGCTGTGCTAGATGCAATTTTAGCATTCTGAGACCCCCGGGGCATAGGCACAAGGTGACCTGGGACACAGGCTTCGGTATGGAGGATGACCAGAGACAGAGGACAGGTGAGTGATCACTAAGTGAGTTGGGGAGGACATTGATATCCCAGATTTTATGAGGGCGGTTCGATAGTATTACGTCTAGGAGGGTGCTGGAGCCACTTGTCTGGTTGAATCTAGTGGGCTGGGTGACTAACTGGGACATGTCTAGGGCAGCGAAGGAGTCCCTGGTATGGGAGGCAGTGGTACCAAGCCAATTAATGTTAAGGTCACTTAGGATGAGTTGCTCAGCTTTGTGTGGTAGGGAGGTGAGGTAGTCAATGAGAGACTGGACCACTGGGTTCTGGTTCCTCGGGGGGTATGTAGGAGACTGTGAGGAAAAATGGGTCCCTGGCAGGGTCAGGGGTAATTTTTAGAGTGAGGGCTTGGGCACGAATGTTAAGCTTGGGGGCAGGGAGCACATGGCTTATAAAGGTGTCCCGCATGTAGATTGCACACCCACCACCACGTTTACCAACTCGGTCTTCCCTGAACAGGGTGTATCCAGGGAGGGAAATAACAGAGTCAGGGGTTGTTTTGGAGAGCCAGGTCTCTACTAATGCAATAATATTGGGTTGGGGTTGTATACCCAGCACAGAAGTATGGCAGATTTCTTTAGAAGGCTGCATATGTTCAGTGATGCAACGTGGAGACCGGCTCCAGAGTGGGGTATGGGAGGGCTAGTTGGCATAGGTCCTGGGTTTGGGTGTATATTCCTGGAGAGCAGTAAGAGAAGAGTGATAAAGCTAATTAGGGGATGGTGGTGACAAGGACCCTTAGTGTGGTGGCAATGTGAGGTCCTGATAGTAGGGGTGCAGTTGATGGGTAAGGCTCGGAGGGTAGGTATGGCAAGGAAGAGGTGAGTCCAGGATGGGCCCTGGAGGGCAGAGGGAGCGAGGATGTTGGTAGGTGGTGGATGCAGAGGAGTTGGGGGTGTCCAAGGTGGGAGGGGACAGAGCTGTTTGGGGGTGGCTTAGGGGAGAAATGTTTGGGGTGGAGGGTGAGGGCACAGGATGGGGGGTGGTCTGAGCCAGAAGGGTAAATGTGAGCAGGCCTAGTAGAAGAGCGATGGTGCCCATTGTTATGTAGTAGGTAGCTGGAGGTAAAATTGAGCCAGCAATGGTGTGCCAGCTGTGAAATTAGCCGAAGCACAGGGCAATTTTGGTAAAACGCCTGGAAAGAGTCACTAATATTGCTTTACTGCGTAGGGGTGGCAATGACAGTAGTTCTAATTTAGTGATAGCATTGAAAATTCAGCTAAGGCAAAGGTGCCAGCTACTGGGATGGTTAGGTTGCGACTTTGTATGTCACCATAGGCAGTGGAAGTGTAAGAATTGAAAGGGTATATAGTAGAATTAGGGTGAGGTCCCTAACAATAGGGCTGGTTACAGCAGTAATTGAGAGGAGTCAACTGGAGTGGCTGGAGAAAAACTTGAGAGCAAATGTGCAACCCTGCGGGTGAGATTGCTTTAAAAAGGGGCTGTAAGAAAGTGGGTCAAGTCAGGCATTGAAGACAGGGAGGCCAATAGCCATAAGAATGTGCAGCAGTGGGGTGACCAACTGCTGTCCTACTCCCATTCTGTCCAGTTTGTTCAGTAGCCTTCTGTGTGGGACCAAGTCGAAGGCATTGCTGAAATCCAGGTATACTATGTCTACTGCTCCTCCATGGTCTATTGTTCTAGTCACCCAGTTAAAGAAATCTATCAGATTGGTTTGGCATGACCTTCCTGTTGTAAAGCAATGCTGTTTTGTGTCTAATGTGTTGTTTTCTACTAGAAAGGATATAATCCTCTCCTTGAACAGGGTTTCTATTATTTTGCCCACAACTGAGGTTAGGATTACTGGTCTGTAGTTGTTTGCACTTTCCCTGCTTCTGTTTCTGTGCAGAGGAATAACTGTTGCCCTTTTCCAGTCTTGGGGACCTCCCTGAGCTTGAATAACAGGTTGAAAAGATCAGCCAGGGCTCTGCCAGCTTGTCCCTTAGTTCTCTTAGTAATCTAGGGTGAATTTCATCTGGTTCCATGGCCTTATTTGTGCTGAGTTTCTCTAGTTCCTTTAGAAACTTTCTTTTGTAAACAGACCCGAGTGTATTTCAACTCTTTCCTTGTGTGTTGCATTGCTGGGTCCACATCCTTCCTCCTCTTCCTCCTTGGTGAATACAGAGCAGAAGTAACTGTTGAGCATTTCAGCCTTGTCCTCATAGTTTTCTGCGATCTCCCCATCCACCCTTGTGAGTCTAATAATACTTCCTGATGTCTTTCTCTTCTCATTGACATGCAGTGTCTATAGAATATCTTGTCACCCTTTTTGACCTCCTTCACTATCCTCTCTTCAGTTTCTGCCTTTGGTGTCCTGATCACTTTGTTTGCTTCCTTCCGTGTCTCCTTATATTCTTCTCTATCCTTTTCGGATCCAGTTTGTTTGTATTTCCTGAAAGCCATTCTTTTCGCCCTGATCTTAGTGGCTACTTCTTTAGACAACCAGAGTGGTTTTCTTTTCTTTTTAGCTTTGCTCCCCCTTCTTATGCAATGCACAGTTCAAAGTTAAATGGTAAATTCCTTATTCACCTAGCAGCTAGTTGATTACTAACCACCCAGTGCCAAAATGTGTAACTTTAACTTGTAAAAGTCTGTAAATTTAATTTCAGTCGTAGAACAGAACAAGGAAATAGCAGTTTTTTTGTTTTCTTTAGTTTTTACATTGGGGAAGGAACATTTCTGTGACTCCTGTGTACGAACAATATACTATATAAAATAAAATATTGGCAACCACACACAATCAGCATGTGTTTCCATCTCGTGGCTGAGATGACAGCATGGACCTCTCAAGCTTCACTCTTAAGGTCCATATGCTGTCATTTCAACCCCTTGATTGAAACACAGCCTTGTTGTATATGGTTGCCCATACCCTATTCTCTATATCATTCCCAGAGCACATACATTTTTGCCCACTTATCAAAGATGTATCCATAGAAAGCTCTCATGAGGACTTTCTGACCCACAGCATACATATTAATGGAATTACAGTCCCCTGCACATCACAAATACTAAATTACGAGGGCAGTTTTGGACAATCAGATATTTTTAAAACAGGTGGGAATAAGTAAATCTTTTCACATGAAATATTAAGGACAGTGTTTCTCAAAAGAGGCCATCCCTAGTCATATCACACACCAGCACAATTTTTGTGTCTCCACAGAGGTCTTCACACCCTAAATTAACAACCTCACTTTAGTGGCATACTTTGTTTTGATTTTAAATTAATTCAGTGATACAGGGTTTAAACTCGCAGAACTGTCATTTTCTTACATTGATAAAACATGGGAGATGGCTTCAAATGATTGGGTAGCAGTAATGTGACTAGCTGTATACTGTGTATGAAGATAATTGTTGTTTTGGGGGTGTGGAGAGAGAGTAAAAAGTGAGGCCACTAGTAAGTTCTTGTGACCAATTGGAGCCACCAGGATTAGGGACCTGAGAAGCACTGATTTAGGAAGCCAGTAATGGGGAAAAAAAAACTGCAAAATGTAAAAGTTTAACTAGATAATCATGGGGACAAGACAATGTTGAGGCCATATTCAATACCTGATTTATTCTGTTGCTTTAAAATGGCAAAAAATGACCACTGGTTTTCTGACAGTGTTGAACTGTGCTAATGTATGATTTATATGGAATCATATTAAAATAAACACTGTCCCCATCTGAGTCCAGAACCTCTTGTAAAAAAGACTTTCAGTCTTAATGAGATATATTCCTAGTTAAGTAAAAGGTAAAGGGTTAAATATAGTTGTAAACATCATGGCTTCTTGCACATTATTTTATTTAGTACAGTAACAGTACTTACTATTTCAATGTCACACAAACCTATCAAATGTAATCAGAATTATAGGGATTTGCACGTGGTTTGGAGGGGCAGTGGTTGACACTCATCATGCTCCTCTCCGTGCAGTGCTTAAATTGCACATGCTCAAATGTCCTACAAATGCATGGGTTTTGGTTGCTGCAGTGTGGCTGCTCGGTTATCTCCCGTCTTTGATACCTTGCAGCCACTTGGCTGCTTCCATACATGTTGGCTTACTTCATTTCTCTTCATTCTCTTTGTCTGCTGTTTTCTTGTGTTCTCCTCTGGCTCCTTTTCAGGCACTACCTGATCCTCCTATTACAGCTGTTCACCGCTGCTGTCTGTTGCCGGTCTGCCCTTTTGGGTTTTTTGTTTTATTTATGTGCTTTACTTTGCCTTGCTGGCTCGTCCTATTTGCCCTCCATTGATTGCGGTGTATTTTCAGTCTCCATTAATATTACTGTTTTGGCTCCTTGCCTTTCTTTTTCCTTGTTGCTTTTCTATATACCTCACCCTGGAATTCTCACCCTCATATCTTAGCGCTCTTCTCAGCATTTGTGCTTCCTGAATATTCCTCCCACTTCAATTTTGCCTCAATCAGTCTGTTTTCATTGTTCCTTTAACCTGTATTGTGTCATACAGAACTGTTTTTACCTTCATTTTGTACAGTGGGCATTCACCCTACAGAGTTGGACAGCTACTGGTTTACCCTGTGGTTTACTCCATTACTCACATTCTACTTACCTTCCTTATATTTATTATAGTGATGTTTTTGTCTTCTCCTTCATTTTCAGCCATTCCCTCAGGTATGGGTTCTTCTGATCTCTTAGACCAGGAGGCCCAATGTGTTCCTGCTGCCACTGAATCTTGCTCCTAGAGGGTGGGTCTCTCACCAGGAGGGGGATTTGGACAGTGGTTCAGTAGATAGCACACTCAACTCTGGGACTGGAAGATTATATGGTCGTGGGTTCTAGTTCCCCACTAGACACTTGAGGTAATTGCCATAACTCACAATGTAGTGCATCATTAGGGGGTGTTGCACTTGTGAGGTGCCATCCAGCAGATGGGACATTAAACTGAGGTCCCTTCTACCCATTTCTGGTTGCTGTCCAGGTGAAAGCAAAAGAACCATAGCACTTATCAAACAAGAGTTGGAGTACTTTTTATTAAAATACAAATTCCACAAATTCCAAACAATAAAACTTTACACATAGGCCCCGATATTCAGACTTGCGCCGATAGTGTACGCAGTGGCCTGCGCAGTGCAATGCAGATGAGCCAGGGGACAAGGGAAGCCATATTCAGACAATGCACCACCGACATGCACTGGTGCAAAGCAGACTGAATATAGCAACGATGCACCATACTGCAAGCAGACATGTGCTGGTGCAACCAGGAATGTGCAGTAGCAAGAAAGGCAGCAGAAGCCAGCAGGCTGAGCAATAGCAATAGGCAAGAGGGAAGCAAAGGCATGACAGCACAGGAACACAGTGTTCCACCAGCACAGCCAGACACAAACAAATGGGGCACACTGTCCTGGACACACCACAGGGGCACCAGGAGATGGCCGAAACTGGAAGCCAGGCCATCAACAGCGGCACAGAGCACATCAGCCAACAACCCACACACCCCGAAGGCATGCCCACGAGAAGATCAATGCCATAGCACCCCACAACAGAACCCCAACAGGTGGTGATGCAGAAAACAGTGGCACAGCCATGGTGCCAGGACACCAAAGAGGCACAGAGGACAGTGGAACCGGGGAGAGGAAGGCACAGGGGATCCAGGGACACACAGTCCACAACCCGACCAGGACATGGACACAGCACTGCAGGGCATACTGGGGTACAGCATGCCATGTAGAGGGAAGGGTGGCACAGGCAGACAAGGGCACATGGTGCAGGACTGCGCACAGGGTAGCATGACACCCACCACACATGGGCGTGCATGAGACAGGGACACAGGACACAGGCCCAGAGCACATAAGAGCAACACCCAGAGGACACAGCAGTGGGACACCAGGGGCACACCCATGCACACCAACAGATACCTGCAGCATGACTCAACATGCCACCTACAAAGGAAACACAGACACAGACGTCGTAGCAAAAATAGAACTTCACTGAACAGAACAATAACAAAAGTGTGCCAACAGGGCAAAATGGAAGTGCAACAGGGGAAACACAGGGTAAGGCAACAGTGGAAGCAGGGGACAGGGATTGTGGGTAGGTACGGAGGGGGGAAGGATGGCCCAACAAACAGGGGGTGGGCAGGGGATGACCAGTCCACAGCAGTTCTGTGGGCAGGGTACCTCAGCACCATCCCCTCAATGATGCTCACAGCCACTGCACTGCACACTCAGTGCCTCCATCTCTGCCAGCTGGCACTGCCCCACCTGCAACAGCATGGCTATCAGTGACTTCATCCTGTGGATCAGCATGTGCAAGCCGACAATCGCCCCCACCAGTCTGGGTCTCGATCTCAGTCGGGTCTGAGTCCTGGTCTGACCTAGGAGAAGGGACAGAACAGGAGACAAGTGACATGCCAGTTGGAGTCCTGGCACACCTGAACATGCGCACCAAACAGTGGATGCACCCACCAGTGGATGGACCCCAAGGGCCCATGCATGGAAGGCAACACCAGCCAATCAAGCAGCAGACCACAACAGGATGGCCAGGCCACCACAGGTGACTGGCACACATGGCAACACAGTGACACCGCCATGCACATGCATACCACATGAGGTGGCCCACAAGTACCCCTTGGCTGGCACACCCCATGGAGGCAGTGCGCACTGACCCACCCCAACAGGGGCAGCACAGGGATGCCACCATACAGAGGACATGCACATGGTGCCTGTACATGCAGTGCAGCACTTCAATAGGAGCTGTTGTGTGCACCCACCCATGCACTGTCCACACATGGCACCATCGCCCAAGGTGATGCACCCTTCAGAGCCCCACAGATGCACAGCACAGCATGCTGCACATGCTTACCTGGATGGCCCTGTACCGATGTGCCCACGGTGGCACCATCACACTGCTGGCCGTCAACAGCCATGGCTGCCCTGGCTGTCCTATGGTCCTCTGGACCTGTGGATGGAATAGAGAGACAGACATGGACATGAGTGGTATGCCATGCACCCCTCACCACCCCATGCACACAGCTGGCACAGTGCAAGATGGTACATTGGCCACCTTTGGGCCCTGGAGCCTGGATGATAGCAACACACACAACAGAGTTGCACATGGTGGCCAAGCAGGACAGGCAGCACCCACCAGCACTGTGTCCTCCCCCCCCCGGCAGCTGCACACACAGTACACCTGGCAGTGCAGTACAAGTACAAAACGGGCATGCATGATGCATGTGGACACCAACCTGGCTGTGGCACAGTGCCCCACTGTGCCCTCACCTGGAGCCTGCATAGGCGGGCAGGATCCCTCCACCAAAGGTCCCTGTAATGGTGCCGACACTCCTCACCGGTGCACTGCACACCAGTGTGGTGCTCAAGGTCCCCCACCACCCTGTCTCACACCTGGGACTGCGGCACCTGCAGGCAGCATTACCATATAGCTGGGGTGAAAATGGCTCCACCAGCACAACCAGGTTGCACATTTCCACCTGTGACCAATTCAGAGCCCACCGTGCAAGACCTGTGGAGCCTACCATGTCACCCTGTACCCATGATCGGTGATGTGAGTGTCATGGCCTGCGCTGCATGCACGTGGTGATGCAGGGCTACATTGTGCAATAGCGGATAACTGTACGTGACCGTGCAGCACATGGATGCCTGAATGACAAGCGCAGTGGAGTCGTATCACGCAGCATCGCACATGAGCACTGCAGCATGGCCTGGTGGGGGCACAGGGTCATGGTCGTAACCCTGTCTGCACACAGCATGACCCTGCATATCTACATGCATGCCCCCGCCATGCGCTGTATGTGGCATGGCACATCTGGTGCAGCTGTGCCATGGGCCATGGCAGGGCACTGCACCTGTATGTGCGGTAGGCACCTGGTGCCGCATGCGCAGTGGTGGACCATTGCACAATGCACAAGGTCATGCGATAGACCACCGGACACAGTGCTGCTGATGGTGCACATGCGCACCGTGCAACTGTGCACCACACATGGGCAGAATATGTGCTGCATGGTTGCTCCAGCATAACCTGCATGAGCAAGGTGCAAATATGCTATATTCAATTGCCATATGCAAATTGTCTCATTAGGCTATGCATGGCACAATTGGGCTCATTTGCATCTCATTACAATTGCGCACATGCTCATTTGCATGTGATGCATCATAAATGTGACACGATGCAGCACAGACCACAGACAGCATAGGTGCCGGAACGGGGGGGGGGGCACTAGGTCCATGGCCCTACCACTTTCATAAGTGGCCCTATCACTTTTTGCTATCATGGTAATATATTTAATAGGGGAGAATTTACCCCTTACTTCCTTGGCCCTACCACTTTTCAAACCATTCCGGCACCACTGACAGACAGGTATTGTAGCCAGTGTGGTAAGGGGAAGCACAAGCTGGGAATAGAAGGACTATGCTGACAGTGCAACACAGCTCTTGTGTGGACATGCCTGACACTGACGGCCCTTTCTGTCACTGTCCTCAGGTAGCAACATGTTTGAGGCTGAGGGAGTGGAAGAACAGGGGCCTGCATGGAAGCGCAGGCCCAGTTTCACTAAAGAGGAGCAGCAGGCTCTGTTTGAGGCCTACCTCAACAGGGAGGATCTGCTGAGTGGCACCACAGGCCCCCCACAGGACAGGTCAGCTGGGTGGGCTGCGTGGCCACCTACGTCAATGCCCATGGCAGGCATCAGACAAGTGCACATGAGTGCAAAAAGAATGTGGGGATGGACAGATGGTTCATAAAAGAGAAGGTGGCAGCCATCAGGGTGCCCTGCAGCAGGATGGGCGGGGGCCTCACCACCGCCACAACACTGACAGCGATAGAGGAGCTGGTGGCGGCAACCATCAGCCATGCCACCATTGAGGGTATACCTGGTGGAGGATTTCAGATGGGTGGCAACCCCTCACAGCACTGTGAGTCACTGTGGGCTACACATAGGGTGGATGCAGGGCCGTTCTGTGCAGGCGTGCCAGATGCTGTGCTGCGTGGCCCATGAGGGTGTGGCATGCAGCAGTCCATGGCGCACATGGCAACAGCAGACATGGCAGTGTGTACCCCAGGACACTGGAATGGCTGTGAGTCTACCATACAGTGTTCCGTGTGCATGCACCAGGGTGTGGGGTGTGGCCAATCAGCCTCGGGGCACTGCATGGCCCGTGCACCTGTGGCATGGCACAGTCCACTGGGGACACAGCCATTGACTGCCACCCCAGCACCTGTGGTGCTGTGTGGATTGACCCCCATGCTGGACATGTGCTGTGCATGCACCATGCATCACTGCTGGCCAGCATGGCAGGCCTGTCATGTGCGCCATTGCTATTGTGCCACACAGGCAGCACCACTGGGACACTGGCCCAGCCTGCATGGTGCTGTCACCACCACTGATGATGTGTTTCTGTCTTTCAGCACCATCACACCTACGCAGTATGGCACAGGATGCCACCACCAACAGTGGGCCAGAGGAGGTGTTGCCATTGACATCCACGGGCATCCGGGACAGATACCATCTACATTGGGACAGTGTGGGGCTTCTGAACCTACTGAGCCTGAACACTGACGACACGCTGTTGGAGATCCTGCTTGATGAGGGTCTGCCCGTTCTGGGCATGGGCACGCAGCTGGGCAGTACATCCAACTCAGATGATGAAATGCTGCCCAGGGTACAGGGACAGACACAGGCACTGGTGGACACTAGCGGCATGACAGTGACAGCACAGCTGCACCCTGACCATGGCTGCTCAGTGGCATCTGACACCGCTGCTGTGCCTGGTGAAGGGGAGTAAACTGCAGTGGATGCCATTGCCACAGGGACAGCCCGGCAGCTGGGTGGGCAGCAGTGGAGGGATGCAATGCCCACTGGGCAGCACATCACAGGGGCTGCCTCTGGTGCACCCACACCTGCACTGCCCCCTGAGCAGTCCCCTGTGCAACATCCACAGTAGCTGTATGTTGACCAGCATGCCACAATACCCCCAGCAGCTAGTGTCGACTGCAGGATGTGCAGGGTGCTGACTGGCTGGAGGAAACACCAGGCTGCTGCGGGCATCCATGGACAACCAGGTATCACTCGGGGGAAGGGATCCATGCACTGCGGGTTGAGGTGTGTCATTTGGCCAAGTGGCAGGACAGTGGGTGTGCACAGCTCATTGGTGAGCTCCAGGAGCTGCGGGAGGCCACGACCACATCACTGAACCACATGGCCGGTACCATTGCCACTGGATTTGTATTGCTGGCATCCACTGGGTGCTGCCATGCACGTAGGTCTCCCCACAGTGGCACATCAACACCACAGGCATGGTGTCTGGTGACCCCTGCATGGCTGATGCAGGGCTCCGACATGCCCATCCCCAACACTCATGTCTCTTCCTTGTTTTTCTGGGCTCTACACCCCAGCGAAGACCAGGTCACATTCTCAGGCCTCCAGCCCTGTGAGTGTGTTGGACACTCCCCCTGTGGCTGTTGTGCAGCCAGTGGTTGCCACGCAGCCTGGCTGTGGCCACCCCCATGGCCATGGTGGCCATGGCACCGAGTGGTAGGCCTGCTGGGTGTGCTGTCAGGTACTGCTGACTGCTGCTGCTGTCAAGTGCACACATGTGTGATGATGCCCTGTGTGTGTGGTAATATGCATGTGTGGTGTGGGGCACATCCTCCATGTGTATTTGCCATGCTGCAGGGCCTTGTGGCATGGGTGTGATGAAGGCAGCTCCATGCCGGCTTTGCCTGTGTGCCGGTGTCATGTATCTGATCCATGCCACATCCTGCTGCTTGCATGTGTGTGTGTGTGCCCATACCTGTGCACTGTGCTGTGTGCATGTGGCTGTGTGGCTGTGAATTCCCTGTCCATGCTGTCTGTGTGCCTGTATCAGTACATACATCCCTGTGTGCCCATACGCCCCTGTGGATGGGTGGTTGTCCTTGCATGCGTGTCATTCCACTTACCTCCAGTTTCCGAAGTACTCCTGTGTTATGGTGGCCCGGTGCCTCCTGGCCTGTCCCACCAGCCTGGGGTCCCTCCTCCCCATGGGTGGCTGCATACCCTCTTCCAGTCCATCATCCCCATCATCTTCACTGCTGTAGCCCTCATCCACCCGGACAGCTATCCCACGGTCAATGACCATGTTGTGCAACATGCAGTGGGCCAGGAATAGGCTACAGGTTTTCCATGGGCTGTACTGTAGGGCACCACCTGACCTGTCTAGACAATGGAATCACATCTTGAGCATGCCAAAGACATGCTCAATGACATTGTGTGTGGTGGTACATGCCTCGTTGTATCTCTCCTCCGCAGCTGTGGCTGGGAGCCGGTAGGAGGTGAACAGCCAGGCCCTCAATGGGTAGGCACTGTCACCTGTATGGGTAGAGGATACAGTTGTCACTTTGCATTGGTTGCTCACCCCCCTCACCCCGGCTGCCCACTGACACCTGACACACTCCCGCCTTCGGTGTCCCACAGCATGGTTGCACCCTCATCCCTCCCCATGTCCTGCTCATCTAACAGGTGCCCCGTGGGGATCTTCCCATGCTCGAATCTCTGGCACAGGATGGAGCTGTGCCAGATAAATGCATTGTGTGCATTCCTGGGGTGTGTGATGCAGACATTGGTGATGCACCCCGTGGCATTGCACACCACCTGGCAGTTGACTGAGGGGTACCACTTCCTATTCATGTAGGCGGCCCCCTCCTAGCCAGGTGGTGTGTGTGTATGGCACTGTGGGTGAAGTCTATGGCCCCTATCATGCCTGGCATGTGTGCCACGCTGTGGAAGTCCTATATGTTTGCTGTATGCTCTGCCTGTGTGCTTGCAAATCATATGTACTCGGAAGCATGTGGCAGTAGGGCATTGAGGAACTGTGTGAGGAGGCAGGACTTGGCCAACTGGGTGATCCCTGTGGTTGCCACCATTGGTGTCTGGAAGGTGGCCATGGTGAGCAGGCACATCACTGCTGTCATCTTGGTCTCCACTGACATGGCATGACTCCGTCTGGTGGGTGCCTGCAGCTCATTATTGCACAGCTCACAGAGCAGCCTCAGAATTGCCCTGTTCCGCCGGTACTGGCCCACGATCTCTACATCCCCATAGTCCTCGAAGATGGGGCGGGCACGGTACCATCTGTGTTGGGCGTACCACCGCCGTGCCCTTCCTCGGCCACATTGCTGTTCCTCCCTTCTCCTCACACCCCTCATTACTGCTTCCATCAACATTGGCCCTGCATCCATCACTACCTGTGTCAGTGTTGCACATCTGCTGTGTGTGTGTGTTTGAGCCTCTTTTTATATGCTCAAGTCTGTCTGGCACATTCTGTAGATTGCTCCAGACTTGCACCGTGGTTTCTGGCTGAATATGCCATTGCACTGCTTATTCATGGGTATGCCCCCTTGTACTTGCGCTGCATACATTACTGTTGCGCCTCTGTGCAATGTGATTTGTGCTGTGCAGTCACAGTAGTTGAATATGGCTGTGGGGCACAGTTCTGGGGTTGCGCATTGTGCAACTGCTCTGAATAGCTGGGCCACACTCTACATCTATTCAGTCTTTGTTATACACAGTATTCATATCCAGTTATGTACATATATGCCCAGTTTACTACAAACAACCATATCCATTGCCTTTTTCTTACCTTGTCTAACCATATGACATCTTTCCATAAATTATATTTCTCTCTACCTAACAATTTTTATTCTTATTCTCTTACAATATTTAATTTTTTACATATAGTAGTCTCCAAAATTGAGATAGGAATGTCATTTTTGTAAACAAAAGTTAACATCTTGGCTGCCAAAGACAACATTTTACGCATGCAGCTATTAATATCATAGTGCTATAATTCCAGTTTTTCCAATGTTTCTCTTGTTTTACTAATATTAGACTAGCTTAGGTAATGTCCTTAATCACTTTCACCCCCCCTCCACTTGTTTGCCAAATAAGGCCAACATGGTTTAATGTAAGAGCATGTGAAATAGACGTGAGTCATTGTTTCCATTTCATTTTGTCATGATAGTCTTAAACATCTTCTTTCTTCCATACTCCTATGTTTTGCATTGCTTTTAACATTTAGACGTCCATGGGCACACAGCCACACAACATCCCACATTTTATGTGGGATTCTAGTATCTATCAGTTGTTTCATAATCACAGATTCAGACACACCATACTCTGGGGCAAATACTGGAGAAATAAAAAGAAATTGTTTCATAATACAATTATATACATACCTCCCTGAATTATCCTAAGTTTGACATGGTATACCACATCCTTTTATTTTTTGGAAAACATGTCACAGCATATGGTGACAAAGGCACTTTAGAGCCCCTAATATTCTGCAAGGTCTGACCTTACCACCTTAGCAATAAAGGACTACGTATTTCCTGAAAAAACTCCATACTTACAGATAAGTTACCCAACAATATAGGGCGAATGTTGCAACTGAACAATACACAATTAAAAAAAAACAATGGGGTTAATAATGTTAACCCCTCCTTCCATTAATTCTCTATAAGTGTGCCCTCTTTTTATAGGATTTAACCTACTCCCCCTAATACTCGAAAAGAGTGGTTCTGAAATGGTGAGGCCAGCCTCCCAAGGGAGGGCCTCAAACTGTTCCAGGGGAGGCCCAGTCAAATCTGAGAATGTACAGTATTTAAATTTTAGATTTTGGATGTTTTGTGTGAAGGGGTGAAGTAAATTAAATATAGATAATGGCAAGTGAATTTCTTTACTTATGGACAAATTGGTGACCAGAAAAGGCCTATTGAGCCAAAGCTGGTTTATAAGTATATTTACATGTAAGTTGGTGACTAGAAGGCAGACTGAGTCAAGGCTTGTTTCTACAGTAGGTGTTTATATGCAAAGTAGTGACTGGAAAAGGTACATTGAGTCAAGGCTTGTTTCTATAGTAGGTGTTTATATGCAAAGTAGTGACTGGGAAAGGTACATTGAGTCAAGGCTTGTTTCTATAGTAGGTGTTTATATGTAAACTGGTTTCTGGGAAAGGCACACTAAGACAGTGCTTGTTTCAGGTGTGACCTGGAGTAAGGGTACAGTAAGTTGCTTAACAAGAGGGTAAGAGGGGGAGAGATGAAGTGGCTTGGTTAGTTGCTCCAGATAGAGTGGAAACAGAGTAACAGGGGTCCAAGAGTCATAAAGGTGGAGTGACAAGGATAACCTGGGGTGTGGAGTTGGGGGTGAACAATAAATTGAATAAAAAGAGAATATACTCAAGTCAGATTCATTGATCTCGCTTGAGTCCTGGTGTACTGTGCAAAGTATAATATTTTTTTTTTTTCTATGGGGAGGCCCAAGATTTTTTCAAAATTTGAGGGAGGCTCAAAATCTTTTCCATGGCTTGGGAGAGGCTCACTATCACAAAGTGTGAGAACTAATGCATCTAAAAAACACACCATAAAGTTTCCCTGGTGTCATGGACAACATTATCTTATCAATAAAACAGGACCAGGTAACCCACCCCCACACACCTGAAAACAAGTTATCATTAGTTTAGTTTACTTTAGTTCAGTTTTTACCAGGAGGTGAACTGGGCGCAGCCCTTTTTCAGTCATGCCTGACATGATAAACTCCAGTCAGAGCTGTTATGGCTGTGGAGAGCTTTTAGGAGTGGCAAGAGTGTTGAAAAGAATATGCGGTGCTCTCACCACACTGGAGTCAGCCATAACTAGTACTGCAGTGATTACAGTACTGTACATGTGTGATACTCACGCATGTACAGTTTACTCAGGAGTCAGCCATGTGCAACATGGCAGCACTGACATGACTACTTATGCATGATACTCATACATGAGCAGTTTAAGTCTGTGCTATCATGTTGTCCACGGCGGTTGTCACTTCCGCAGTTGCAGAAACGAGAGGTAGTGCACCTGGAAGGGGGTCTGTGTTTATGCAGCCTGTGGAGGGGAAGGGCTGCATAAACAGAATCATTGAAAATTATGCCAGAGCCCTCTGGCAGCACATCAGACTGTGGTCAGGTCACATGATTCCAAAGTGCTCTTATACAAATCTGGTGATGGCATAACATCTGTGGAGTTTGGCCCATGCAGCCGTAAAAATCAGACTCAGGAAGAGACTATTAACAAACTAGAGATCTGGTCTGGGACTTGCTTGTCATCACAGTCACTATCTCATTCTTTTCTAAGCAGTAATTTCTGGTAAATGTGCCTTAACCATATTGATCTCAGTGCTGCTATACTACTTCTGGTTTTCCCCTGATTGTAGTAGTGGGGGTAATAGCAATCTTGAAGTGATAGCTACTGGTGGTGGCACTGTCTGAATAAAAGTGGTACCCATGCTCGTATGCACATTTAAGAAATTACGCCTTTCCCCATTTTTGCTTTAAAAAATCTGACCCCTTTAATACAAGAAGGAGTCAGTTATGGACTCCACCTCCCCCCCCTTTCACTTCAAGTGAGGAATGTGATTATGGGTTTGCATCAGAGGTACAGTGGCAGCCATAGATGCATAATATTGTTAAACAGTAATCAACTGTATGTAAAAGCTTGTTTTTGTGAATGTGTGCATTCTTAATGTTGTCAATACCACTCCACCCATTTTGTATTCTATCCCTGGATTTCTGTGCCCCAACTGCATTATTTTACATTTTTGTGTTGGAACCTAGCTGCCATACCCTTGACCACTGTTCAAGTCTTCTAAGGTCTCTGCTTATCCTTTTCCATCCTACTGCAGATCTTGGTATCATCATGGAGAGTCAAACCTTTTCTGCCTGCTTCTTTGCAATTTCCCTCATAAAGACATTAACGAGAACTTGGTCCAGCACTGATCCCTAAGGTACCCCCCATCACCCTCCCTTCCTTGGAGTAAACTCCATGTACTACCAGCCTCTGTCAGCTATCCCCTAACCAATTTCTTACCAGCCACATTTTTTTCTCTCTGAGCCAACACAGTAGGAGTCATGTAGAACAAATGTAACTTTCTCGGAAAGTATTTAAGTTACACATGCAAAAAATATAATGAATTCAGTTTAGTGACTACCCTCATCTGAAAGGTCTTTTTGTCCTGAACAACATACATGCTAGTGGTGTATGTGTGACTTGTATACTTTCTGAGATATGTACATTTGTTTGGCATTACTCCTAATGTGTTCACTCAGGGAAAAAAATGAGGCTGTTTGGAAGCACAGTAGGAGTCATACTAACATACTAAGAAGACAGCAGTAGAAGGCCATTTGGTCTATCTAGTCTGCTCATATTGCAGGGTCCAGAGCTTGAGCTACTTTCCCTGCCCCCTCCTCACTCCTTCCATCCTCCCTACCCATGATCCTTACAGTCCCCATGTGACTATCCCAGCCTCTCTTGAAGCTGCCCACTGTGTTCAATGAGATCACCTCTTCTGGCAGAGCATTTCAAGTGTCTACCACCCTCTCTGTGAAGAAGTGCATCCTGACCACCCTCTTAAACCTCTCACCCTCCATCTTAAGACTGTGTCCCCTTGTGTTATGGCTGCCACTCAATTAAAAGAGACCCTCCTTATCCACCTTATTTATACATTTAAAGCACTTCAAGTTCAAATCATGTCTCTCTCTCTCTCATCCTCCATAGAGTACATGTTCAGTGCCCTCATTCTATCCTCATATACCTTACCCTGCTGACCCACTGTCATCTTTGTAGTCCTCCTCTGGACCTTCTCCAGCAGGTTAATGTCCATTTTGAGGTGTGGGCACCAGTGCTGAACTCCTTAATCTAGATGTGGCCTTACCAGTGACCTGTACAAAGGCAATATAACCTCCTCTCTCCTACTATTGATCCCCCCTAGCAATGCATCCCAGCATCTTGCTTGCCCTTGGTGCTGTTTTCTTACATTGTGTGGACTGCTTCAGGTCAGTAGTGATCATCACTCCCAGGTCCCTCGCTTCCTCTGATGCAGATACCAGAACTCCACCCAGGTAGTACTCTGTCTTGGGATTCTTGGTTCGAATATGCATAACTTTGCATTTCTTGGCATTGAAGCCAAGCTGCCAGATCCTGGACCACCTCCCCAGCTTTTCCAGGTCATCGGGTAGGCCCTGTATCCCTTCAGCTGTGTCCACTCTCCCACAGATCTTGGTGTTGTCAGCAAATAGGCACATATTGCCCTTTATACCATCCCCAATGTCATTGATGAAGACATTGAACAACGGCCCCAGCACTGAGCCCTGTGGTACCCCACTGGTGATCTTTCTGGTGCCATATAACTCTCCCCCTACAACCACCCTCTGGGTTCTCAGCCAGTTTTCCACCCATTTTGCCATCTTATCCCCAACCTCAAGATCCACCAACTTCCTGATCAACCTTTTGTGGGGCACAGCATCAAAGGCCTTGCAAATCCAGATAGAGGATGTCTACCACTTGGCCCCTGTCTACTGTCTTAGTGACGCATTCAAAGAAGTCAGTCAGATTTGTTTTACACAATCCCCCCCCCAATGAACCCATGCTGCCTTGAATCCTGGAGACCATGCTCCTCTAGATATTTCACCAACCTTTCCTTTAGTATGATCTCCATGAGCTTGCCCACAATTGAGGTCAGACTGACTGGTCTGTAATTCCCTGGGTCATTCTTGGGACCGCTTATGTGAAGGGGCACATGTTCTGTTCTCCAATCCTGTGGTACCATACCTGACTCTAGTGAACTATTAAATAGGTCTGTCAGTGGCCCTGCCAGCTCTTTGGCCAGTTCCCTTAGTACTTGGTTTACTTGGTAGTTAAGGGACAAAAGAAGACTGAGGCCCATTGAGATTGTCCCCCACAATTCTGTGGCACATCAGTCTAAACTGGATTTGATTCTAGCCATTTATCCAATCCCTTTCTGAAGGCAAAAAAGGATGCTGAATCCACAAGTTCTTGAGACATTTTGTTCCATAGTCTTGGGGCTCTAACTGTATAAACATTTAGTCTTTTATTTGCTCTTGCTCTGTTTACATTGATTTGTTTATCATGCAATCTAGAGACAATCCTATTTGTAAAACTGAGCCTGAATTGCTTCATTAGATCTGGAGATTGCTGGACTTTAAAGAGAAAGAGAAGATCACCACCAATTCATCTTTTCTGTAGTGAATGTAATCCTGTAGCCTGCAATCTCTCCTGGTAACTTCTAGATTATAAATGGGGCACTAACCTAGTTGCCCTGCTTTGAATCTGTTCTATCCTCTGTGTATCCTGTGCTAAGTATGGACTCCAAAAGGGAGATCCGTAATCTGAGTAAGGTCTGACATAAGTTCTGTACAAAGGAATAATACAGTTTTTGTACAAAAGTGCGCTTTATGCGCATAACTAGTTCGTTGGATGTTTTGGCCTCTTTTAGACACTGATCTGCTGATGAAAGTATATTGTTGATCAGTACTCCCAAGTCTCTTTCACAGGTTGATTCCTTCAGGAGGATGTTGTTTAGAGTATAGGTCTGTAAGGGGTTAAGTTTGCCAAAGTGCAAGACAGTACATTTGTCTATATTTAGATATGTGCCGTTTGAAAGGACCAATTTTCAATTTGCATTAGATCCTTAATTATTGTGAATCTGTTTATAGGTGAATCAACCCTCCCTCCCTCCCAGCTTGGTATCATCAGTAAACTTAGACAAAAGGTTGACTGAGCTGATCCTCATGTCACCAATAAAGATATTAAACAATATGGGCCCAATGACTGAGCCCTGTGGGACCCCGGTAGTCACCAGCCCCTTCTTGGATAAGGTGCCATTTATCCTAACTTGCTGGTGTCTGTTGATTAACCAGCTATTAATCCATTTAACTAAAATTGGAGAGAAACCTGATGTTAAGAGTTTAATAATAAGTTTACCATGCTGAAGCTTGTCAAATGCTCTACTGTAGTCCAAAAAGATCACATCCATGGGGCAACCAGAATCAAGACCTTGACTTACATAGTCATAAAAAGGCTATATTAGGTTAGAAGTACAAGAGAAGCCCTGTCTAAAGTCATGTTGTGTTAGATCAGTGAGGTCCAATATGTCCATTTCTCTTTCTAAATGTGTCTTAATTAGTCTTTCCATTGGTTTACAAAGAACAGATGTTAAACTAATGGGTCTATAATTATCTGGTTTTGAACAATTCCCTTTTTATAAAATAGATACCACTGTGGCTTTTAACCATTCCTGGGGTACTACACTTTCCTGAAGAGATTTATTAAATATGAGGGATAGAGGGAGTGCTAGGGCTTGGGATGTCTTGTACAGGAACCTGGGGTTTATATTATCAGGACCTGGGCTCAAATTATTATTCAAGGATTTACGTATCAATAAGGTGTCGGATTCAGTAATTACATAATTATTATGATTGGGAACAGGATCAGTAGAAAGATTAGATGTTTCTTTTTTTGAGAACAAAGAACAAAAATAGTCAATAAAAGTGTCTGCAATTTCTTTATCCAAGGTTAATGTTGAATTATTCACAATAAGTGGCTCAATATGCCTATTAGTAAATGTTTTATTATTGAGATAGGAGAATAATGATTTATGGCCATCTTTAGAATGGGCTAATCTAAATTCTAAGTTTCTTTTGGATTGTAGTATTAGATTTTTCAGATTTTTAACTGTTTCTTTATATTTAAGAATAATTATTTCTTTAACCTTTTCACTGCATTTCTTTAATTGGGAAAAAAAACTTTCCTTCAATTTAATTTTTTTTTTTTTTTATTGATTTATTTAACCATAGAGGAATCATGCCTTTGTTATTGTATTTCTTTCTTGTTGGAACGTAGTTTCTTTCTAGGTTTAGAATGATAACTTTTAAATAGCTCCAGGCTTCCTCAAGGGGAAAAGGTGTTAAAAGTTCTTCCCATGGGATATTATTTAAATACTTATTAATCAGGTCAAAGTTTGCTTGATCATAATTTTTAAACAGGGAATGGTTAGGGAGTAACCGGTATTCATATATTAGAGAAAATGAAATGGCATAATGATTGCTGCCACCCAGTGGAGCCTGTCTGTTAATATTAAACATATTATCTGCCATATTGGTGATCACTAAATCCAAGATATTATCTCCTCTTGTGGGTTCTGTAATGATTTGCTCCAGACCTGTTTCCACTAGTAAGGATATGAAATCTTTTTCGCAGTGTGCTTTACTAGTGAGATTATCCCAATTAATTGTGGGCATATTAAAATCCCCTAAAATTATGACATTACCTTTATTAACCAGTTGAGATATCATTTATTAGTGTTACTGAATATTCATAATCAACTGAAGGGGGCCTATAACAGGTTCCCATTAAGATCTGAGGCTGCCCTTTGAATTGAATATTCACCCATATACTTTCAGTTGTGGTATCATAAGGAACATGAAGGGATGGGATATCATCTCTTACATAAAGTCAAAAGCCCCCACCAACTTGACCTTGTCGATCCTTATGGTAGAGTTTATACCCTTGAATCTCCTTAATCCACACAGAGTCAGAATCCCACCATGTTTCAGTGATGGATATAATACCAAAATTAGACATTTTGCATTTTGCTTCTAGTTCAGCTATCTTAGTCAGGTTTGGTGACCTTGCATTCAGGGATAGTACTTTACATAGTTTGTGACCATTTAGAGTATGATCTATATTCAGAGACCTGGGAACATTCCCATTCTTCCCCAGATGTACTAGTTTAAATGTTTTTTAATGACTGATAAAAAACTCCTGCCCTGTAAGATACTGCCCCTTCTGCTGAGGTATAATCCGTCCCAACAGAACAGGGGGTGTCTATCATAAAAGTCTTCCCAGTGTGTTACGCAGACAATTCTTTGTGGGAAACACCATTTCCTAAGCAATTCATTTAAAGCCTTAATTTTATTGGAAATGAAGGAGGTGGCTCTATGTACTGGCAACATTTCAAAGAAACAAACTGTACAACCTCTGTCAACCAGAACATTATTAAGGGCAACAAAATGTTGTTTTTGTTCCTCAAGGCTGGATCAATTGATGTCATTAGTACCTGCATGAATGATAATCAATGGATTTTCACCTGTTTCTTTAAGTACATTTTTGGCAATAGTTATTTCTGCTACCCTAGCCCCCCTGAAACTTGAACAGGTATGGTTGATTTTGTCCAGATTACATACTGCCTGGTCAATATGCTTGATGATAGAATCCCCTAGTACTCTGTCTGAGTCTAGTGATTTGTCCACCTTTAATGCTAGTAGCCCATCCCTCACTCTATCCTCCTCTATCACCACATCTATGTTCCCCTCTCCCCCGATCCTCTTCTTCCTCCTGAAGGCACTGGTCCATCCTTCTCCCTGGTGAAGATGGAACAGAAGTATTAATTTAGTATCTGTGCTTTTCAATCATTATCCTCCACCTAGTCCTCCCCTTTCTTAAGCCTAACAATCCCTTTCTTCTTGTCTCTTTTTTCACTTATATAGTGAAAGAAAGATTTCTCCCCCTTCTTAATTTTTTCAGCTGTCTGCAGCTCCTTCTGTGCTTTAGCTGACAGAACCTCCTTACTTGTCTCACTAGCCAACCCTAGGTAATTTTCCCTATCCACCTCTGTCTTGGTCTTCCTGAATTTTCTATAGGCCAACATCTTTTCCATTACTGCTTGGGCAACCCCAGAACTGAACCAGTTGGGCATTTTGGCCCTCGAGTTTTTACCCCTGAGCCTAACACACTCCTCTGTGGCAACCAGTATACTTTCCTTAATGATGAACCACATTTGGTCCACCCCTATATCTGCTCTGATACCCACCAGGAGGCTCCTTAGTACTTCATCCATATTTCTGAAGTCTGACCTTCTAAAATCCAAGATTTTCATCTTAGGATGCCTTCCCTTCCCATATCTAACTGGAACCACACTGTGCAATGGTCACTCCCACCCAATGGCTCCCTGACTGTTATTTCCTGTACATGCTCCCTATTTGTGAGCAGAAGATCAAGCCTTGATTCTGCTCTTGTTGGTTCTGTGGCACCCTGAGTCAGGAATCCACTCTATAGTTCTTTCAGGATCACTTGACTCCTAGCACATGTTGTTGATGGTATTCTCCAGTCTACCTTGTGCAGGTTGAAATCCCCCACAATTACCACCTCTCCTTCCCCGCAACTTCCAATATTTGTGAACTCAGTGCTCTGTCCCTCTCCTTATCCTGGTTGGGTGGTCTGTACACCACCACTAACCTCACCTTTTGCCCTCTGTTGGACCTTAATTGAACCCATAATGCCTCCACCTCCCCTTCCTCTGACTCCTCCCTCATGCAAGTTATTCCCTTCCTGATATAAACTGCCACCCCTCCCCCCTTTCTGACTACCCTGTCCCTTTTGTATAATTTATATCCAGGGATTGCAAGGTCCCAGTCATGGTGTAGTGATGCCTAAGTTTCGGTTATTGGCACTATGTCCACCCATTATCCTCCACCCACTCCTCCCCTTTCTTAAGCCTAACAATCCCTTCCTTCTTGTCTCTTTTTCACTTATATAGAGAAAGAAAGATTTATCCCCCTTCTTAATTCCTTCAGATTTCTGCAGCTCCTTCTGTGCTTTAGCTCGCTGGACTTCCTTACTTGTCACACTAGCCAACCTTAGGTAATTATCCCTAACCACCTCTCTCTTGGTCTTCCTGAATTTTCTATAGGCCAGCCTATTTTCCCTTACTACTTGGGCAACCCCAGAACTGAACCAGCTGGGCACTTTGGCCCTTGCATTCTTACCCTTGAGCCTAACACACTGCTCTGTGGCAACGAGTATTCCTTCCTTAATGATGAACCACCTTTGGTACACCCCCATATCTGGTCTGATTCCTGCCAGGTGCCTATTTAGTAGTTCACCCATTTTCCTGAAGTCTGCCCTTCTAAAATCCATGATTTTGGTCTTAGTCAGGATGCTTTCCCTGCCCATATCTAATTGCAACCACACTGTGCAGTGGTCACTCCCAACCAATGGCTCCCTGACCATTATTTCCTGTACATGCTCCCCATTTTGAGCACAACTGCACTTTGGTAGGCATAATCCATGCACAGAATACTTGATGGTAGGAATCAGACTGCCCACTTCCATAGAGATAGAGATATGTGGGCCATAGTCAGTGACTCCCTGCAGCAAACAAA
Organism: Neoceratodus forsteri; assembly: GCA_016271365.2. Taxonomy (NCBI): domain Eukaryota; kingdom Metazoa; phylum Chordata; order Ceratodontiformes; family Ceratodontidae; genus Neoceratodus; species Neoceratodus forsteri. The sequence continues at coordinate 1,706,203,209 of CM057455.1, forward strand.
TCAATGCAATAAAGCATTCAAAAAGGCACTGAAGATGATGGGTTTTATAGGGAATGGTTTTCACAGTAGGCAAAGCTAGGTGATTCTGTCACTGCACAGATCCCTTGTGAGGCTTCACCTTGAGTGATATGACCAGTTCTGGAGATCTCACCTGAGGAAAGACCTAGACAGACTATAGCTCTAAACATCTATTCACTGAAATCCAGAAGGGAGTGTGGGTACATGATTGAAACATACAAGTTTTTCTGTGATATAAAGAAGGTAAACTGTTGTGTCCTATTTGCACAAAATAAGGATGCAGTCACTAGTTGCATGAGTGGAGGTTGGTAGGATGCAAATTCCCTTCAAGTGTTTAAATGGGACTGGGACAGAGCAAGAGGAATCATAGTCCCCAAGAGGGGCAGTAAGGGTTCGAGGTTTGGTAGTGGGGGGAAGGTGTACAGTACAACTGTGCAGTAGGCCAGTGGAGTGAGTTAGTATAGCAAGGGCAGAGTAGATAGATATTCAGTCTCCCTTTAGTCAAGTTCTGTGTTTCTATATTTCCTCTCAGCCATGCACAATAACACACTATTACGAAAAACCCTTATATAGATACATATCAATGCGCTTCAACAAATCCCTAGACATTGCAGTGTCCTGCACACATACACAGAGTTATACCATGGCCTTTCACCCATGCACAGACATGAGACAATAACCCACAGTCATACAAAGGTATGTAACTGTGTTCTGCACTACAATAACTAGGCATAAGTGTGCTGTGCCCAAACATACATTAGTACCATTGCCTTCCACCGTAGACACACATAACAGTACCTTGCATCAATACAAAGATATGCAACCGTGACCTGAACTAAAATAACAGAACATAAGTGCCCTGCACACATATGCACATTTGTACTCTTGCCCTGCACCTATACACACCCCTATTGCAGTACTGTGCACCCATGCAGACATTCACAAGAATGCTGGGCACAAAAATCAATGCAGATAACAGTGTCTGCAACTTTACATAAATTTGTACTATTGCCTTTCAGCCATACACTCCTCCATAATAGAATACTTCATCCAAAAATATATATTACTGAGCAGTGTACTATAAACCAGGCATAACTGTCAAGCACCCATATCGTCATATCATTCACCCATACATATCAACGTAAGAGTAGTGAGACACTGACTTTGAAAAGTGATCTAAAAGTACCCTGCAACAACACAGAGACATGTAAGAGTGCCAGTCACAGAAATCCATGCACATAATAATTTACTGCAGACATACACACCTATGTAATGTTAACCAGCAAAAGCAGACAGCAGTGAACGCATTTGTAACACTATCATGAACCTATAAACACAGACACTACATTGCCAGTAACAGTAAAATAAATACCTGTCTCTTTCAGCCACTTTTGCAGACACACTGTTAGCATTCAGCAGCAATTCAGATATGACAGTTGTAATGTACATTACTCTGGCATTTAGTTTTTTTCTGTTTAAATGAGAAAAATGGTGGGACATGCATCTGGTTTCAGCAACACTGACAGAGTAAAAACCAACAATATCTAAAAGAGTTTGTGAAATTGTAAATTGAGCTTCTGTAAAGTGGCCAGCACATAAAACATTATGATCAATTGGTTCCTAGCAGGCACATTTAATACCAAGTGCCCACTGCTTGCACCGATGGATATCTTTAGGAAAGTAATAAAAACTGTGTGCATATCTTTTTCCATTCTTATAACCAATGGCACAGCTGTGCTTCATATCAGCAAAACATTAAAACAGGAAACAACAAAACTGAACAAAAAGTAACCACACAGACAGACATGAAAGTCAGTTAAAAATAAAATATACTGTAGCAAATTTTAACAAGTTGATAGCATTATAAAAGCAGTAAAATAAAATTATTATATTGGTAAATAGGGCAGTAGAACTCACACAGTTTGTTGGAAAGTCACTGTCAACAGTACTATTTAAACTGTCAGGAAACAATAAATTTTGAGAGTAGGTCAAACACTAGCACAGAGCCACTCCAGTACTCAGATTACAGACAAACACTGCAATGATAGACTGTTAGACACATAAATCTGACAATTTAAAAGAAATTAAGAAGGTCTCAGTATAAGGATAAGGAGAGTGTGTTAAATCAAACCAAAATGCCCTGACTGCAGCCTGTTGCTGACCAGGAAATACTAAGTTGGGAAGAGCATCTCTGACAGATGGCAATGCTCACAGACCACCCACTGATGTTATGATGCTGCAGACACTGGCAGCCCAGCTTAGCAGAGCATCTGGAACAGACTACAGCAGTCAGAAAAAAAATGGAGCTACAAACATGAAAGCAAAATTACAGTATTTATTAAGCAGAGGGGTTAAAAAAACAACTAGGGCAATGATTTAAAGGCATTTCTTTAATAACACTACCATTTACAGTAAAAAATAAAGTGTTGCACATGATCTTTAAACAGAAAAGAGGATTATTTAATTCAAATGCCATAGTGATTTGCATTAGTGGAAGGATACACTGAAAAGTCAAAAGCCGTTCCACGATAAGCCATTTTCAGCTGAGCTTCAGCAAGGTGGCTGTAAGCTCTATCACAGCCATAAAGGCATACAATACATTGAGGCCCAGATATTCAAACTGTGTCAGGCTGTGGTGCAAGCCTGGGCGCAACTCAGCTTAGCTGCGCGAGGGGCATGGACTGGGCGATATTCAGCAGAGCTGCGCCATGGCTCAGCATCATTGAATATCGCACCTGGTCACCCACAATGTGCATGGTGCAGTGGCACTGTGCCAGCGCCAGTGGCCAGAATGGAGCATGGGGATGCACTAATGCAGAGTTCCATTGTGCTAGGTGCAACAACCGCGATATTCAAAAGTTTACATGCAAATGGGGCCATAATGTATGCAAGGCACAAATGAGGCCATTTGCATGTCATTATGGCCTTAGTTGCATGCAGGTTCACTGATCCCTGAAGACTTGCACCTGGAGCCCTGCCAGGCAGCAGACGTCGGGGACCGATGCCCCCTGCAGCGCAGCAATGTGCCCCACAGCCCAATCACGGGCATTAGTAGAATAAATAAAAACTCCTATATTCCCTGGTGGTCCAGTGGGCTGCTGTCAGCCCAATCGCAGGCTTCAGTAAAATAATTACGTTTCCTAAATCCCTGTTGGTCAGTGGACGATGTCTACTCGATCGCGGGCTTAAGTAAATAACACTTATTCCACTTATCCATTGGTGGTCCAGTGGACGATGTCTGTGATCGCGGGCTTAAGTAAAAATAACACTGACTCCCATATCCCTGGTGGTCCAGCAGACTCCTCACCCACCCACTGAAGTCCCCACCACCCGCTCCCCAGTTAGCGGCGGGCGGCAACACCCACCATGCCTACCCCACACCCGCCGACTGACACCATCAGTAGGGCTGTCAGCCTGCCCACATTGGGCCTGGCGTGAGGCAATGGGTATGCAGCCCATATCGTATACATTCCAGATATGCCAGATGGATCCATTAACATATCAGAAATGTAATATGACATATGAAACTACATCCCATTGGCTCACGCTGTGAACAATCGGGTGTACAACCCTGCCGAAGTGAGTCGGTTGGCGGCGGGGGCAGCAGGCAGGTGGTGCTGCCACCCGCCGCAGACCGGGGAGCAGGGCAGTGGGATCAGTGGGTGGTGGGGAGGGGTCCGCTGGACCACCAGGGATATGGGAGTCAGTGTTAGTTTACTTAAGCCTGCAATCGGGCTGACAGTGGTCCACTGGACCACCAGGGATATAGGATTCTATAGTTTTAATACCAATGCCCACGATCGGGCATGGGGGGCGCCACCACGGAGGTGCAGCCAGAGCTCGGGTGGCCACCCACAGGTGGCAGCTGCCGTGTTGTGCCCTGCAATATGGCAGCTCACCTGTGGGTGGCCGGCCATTGCTCCTTTCTTTTTTTGCTCAACTTTGTGCGGCACAGGTAGGGGTTGAGCATGCATGGCTCAGCACATCCCGGGCTGAATATCGGGCTATGCAGAGTATGCATGAGCACACCCCCACCTGCCTCCGCCTACATTACTGATGTGGCAGCGCGTCGGGTTTAATGCAGGCAATTCCCGTTTGAATATCGCACCAGGGCACATCGGTGGGTTGCGCATGGTGCAACACTGTTACAGCATCACAACCCTTTTTTGAATATCTGGGCCATAATGTAACATTTGCTATTAAACTCTACAAATTACAGAAATAATTAACATAAGTACTGTACAAACTTGTTAAAAGATGGTTAAAATGCTTAACATTGTGTGCCTTTCTAACAATACATGACAATTCATTTACAATAGTTGGTCCAAACCAAGTAAAAGATTTCTTATACATTTCCAGCTTTAAAATGGGAGCAGAAAAAAGTGCAAATACACTGTTCTTGGTACTGTAATGTGGAGACAAGGGCTTAAGGGATGAAAATAGGGTTTCCAGTACTAGGTTTTAATATTTTATATGCAAATGTTGCTGCATTATACTTGATCCTAAATTGAGGAGGTAAAATTCCCATTTGCTGGTATAATGTACAGTGGTGTGTCCTATACAAGGCCTTAAGCGCATATCTACAGATATTATTTAGGATTACTTGGTATTTTTCTCCAAAGATGTTATTCTTATGCACAAATAATATATTACCATAATCCAAGGTTGGAATCAGAACCTACTTTGCTATTAATAACCATGCTTCATCAGTTAAAGAGTCAAGGTTTCGGTATAGAAATCCCAGTTTCTGATTTATTCTCTGACTCTTACCCACCTTTTCAATGTGTGGTACCATAGTTAAACTTGGGTTCAGTAGGACCCCTAAATACTTAAAACTAGACATTGATGGCAGTAGGTTCTCATTTTTCCCAGTCTATCTGCAGTGGGTCCTTTACCCTAGCCAGTCTCTGAGTGGAGCCGAATAACATTATGTTAGTTTTACTTTCATTAAGTATTAACTTATTTGATTCCACCCATGAGGTGAAGGTGTTGTAATTAACCTGTAAAGATTTTTGTAGTTCCGATATTGAAGGGGCAAAGTCCCAGAATAGGTTGTCATCTGTGTATGGTACACTATATCCACCAGAAAATATGCTGGGTAAGTCATTGACAAAACCGAAAATAACAGAGGCCCAACACCAACCCTTGGGTACTCCAGCCATCACTGCCATGGGCTCTGATACATTACCTGTTCTGACCCTCTGAACTCAATTCCTCAAATAACTATCAAACCACATTTGGCTCAGCCCTTTACCCCATTCTTCCCAGTTTGTGTAGGAGCAACCCATGGTCTCTGTATCGAAGGCACCAGCCAGGTCAACAAACACTGCACCCGTGACCATCCCTCCTCACAGGCCCTGAGCACAGCATCTGTAAACCCAGCCAGTGCCATTGCAGTGTGCTTTCCTCCTTTCCTACAACCATGTTGTTGATCTTTTAATAATCCGTGCTCCTCCAAATATAACATTAATTAGCAGAACGCACATTTTCCATCAGTTTGCTTGACATGGACAACAGGGAAATGGGCCTGTAGTTTAATGCACTGAGTTTATCCTTGCCTTGTATATAGGAATTATGGTGCATTCCTTCCATTTAGATGGTACAACACCCTGATCAGTGATAAATTAAATAAGAATATCACTGATCCTACTAACACTAACCTACTGGCAGCTATTTTCAAGAGTCTCGGTTGTCGAGTCCACAGCTCTTCCCTCCTCTAGACCATCAAATAATTCCAATACTGCCTTTTCCTCAATTTGTAGCAAAGCTAAAGAATGAGGCATACTCCTTCACTACCCTTGTTGCTATAGTTTGGGTAGTATAATTCCTAGGGTCCAAACTACCCCCTTTTTCCTGCAAAGGTTTTAGAAATGAAAAATTTATCAAATAGGTACACCATCTCCCTTTCATCATGTAATACATTTTCCCCATCCTTTATGTGTTTTATGCCCACCTGTCATGGGGGCTACATATTTGATTGAATGACGCCCAGAAAGTTTTGGTGTTACCTAAATTATTTATTTATTGCTGTTGATAGTATTGAGATTTGACATCATTTATCTCAGCTTTAACCCTGTTTCTTACTGCTTTATACTGGATCTGGTTTTCCGTGTCCTTATTTTTAAGGTATAGGTTTCTCATCTTGTACCTCCTTCTCATTAAGTTCCTAATTTCTTTGCCTAACCACAGAGAGTATTTACCTTTTACCCATTGCTTTGTAAGTGAAGTATTTTTCTCAGATGCACTAACCAAATGACTAGTAATTTGTTCAGCTATTATGTCTGAAATTATATCAGACCTACCCTGCTTCCACTCAACCTGATCAATATCCTGCAGGAATCCTTTAACATTTAACCTGTGTGTACTCCTATTCCAAACCACCCTAGATTGTATTTGCTCCCTCTTAAATTTCTTAAACAAAAAGTAGGGCAGTGGTCTGACATTACATTAGGCAGCGTTCCATACCTTAAGATACTTTTTGGATGATTGGTAATAAGACAGACTATAATTTAGTGGTTACTGGACTTGTAATTGAAGTGAGTCAGAGAATAAATAACCTGTGTAAAATAAAATGCCTCAATTTTTTTTCCTACCTCTGTTTTCTTCCCCCAGTCTAACTTAATGTCGCCTAGCATTATGTGTTCCCATCTGTTTTTATGACATGCTGTCCAAGACTCAAAAATTTTATGATTCTCAGAACTGTACCGGGGGGTGTTATAAAAGCATGTTAGATAAAGATGCTCACCCTTGGAGTCTCCCAAACTTAACTTTATTGTCAAGTAGTCAGTCTGTCCCCCGTAGGTTCCCTTCTCTACCTCCTGAACTGACAGTATATCATTTACATAGCACATGCCCTCCCTTTTTTACTCCCCATTCTGTCCTGTCTATATATTGTAAACCCTTCTAAAACATTTTGATCATTTGTAGTATATCCTTTTAACTAGGTTTCTCTAAGGCCTATACTGTCATAGCCCCCCATCCGGTTCTTCCCAGGCCTTCATTTCATCCAGGTGGGCCAATAGGCTTCACACATTTAAATGTACAATTTTTAATCCTCAAACTTTATCCCCTCTAGGCTTGTTCTGGTAACATTAAGGCCTTGGATTGACCTCCACATCCCAGCCAAAATCAATAGCACTGTTAAACACAGTTTGATGACTATACTTGAAACTATACTTGGAAAATAAGACAGACAGAAGGCTCTGGCCCATAGTGTCTGTCTCCCAGTATTAATGGGGTAACTGTACCCTACTGGAGATCAGAGATATTTATCTAGTCTCTTGAATGTTCCATATGTATTGGTTTCCACTACCTCCTCAGGTAGACTGTTCCAAAGGGAATAATTCTTTGTGAAAAGAAGTGCCTCCCTTATTTTGGGGAAGTTAGTTTAAGTTGCGTTTGTGGCTTCTCAAGCCTCGATTCCTATTTGCAGGTAGAAGACCCAAACTTTCCATTAGGTTGTTGTCTCTGCTAATTTTATACATCTGTAAAAGATCCACCCTTGTACATCTTAATTCAAGTGAATATAATTTAAGTTTATCTAATCTGGATTCATATGATTCATTACCTAGCCAGTAATCATTTTAGTTATTCTTCTCTGAACCCTATCCAGGTTATTAATATCTCTTCTTAGAAAGGTTTCCACAGTGGACTCGATAGTCAAAATGGAGTCTGACAAATGCTCTATAGAGCAGTAAAATATGAGCCCTGTGTCTTGTGGTGAAAGCTCTTTTGATGGACCCTATTATTCTATTACCTTTGTTGACTACCTCAGTACAGTGTCCACTAAAGGGCAGGTCATCCGTAATTAAAATACCCAGGTCTCTTTCTCTTTTTATTGCCTTTAGTTTGGTGTTGTTTAGAATATACTCTTTACATTTGTTATTTAATCCAAAATGCATTACTACACATTTGCTGGTATTAAATTGCATCACATTTTGATCAGTCCACTTCTGCAGATGGGACAAATCCTGTTGCATGCATTTAGATTGTTGATCATCCCCTACATCTGCACCAAGTTTCAAGTCGTCCACAAATTTAATACACAAATTGCTGATGCCAACATTCATATCACAAATAAATAGGGAAAACAGTACTGGCCCCAGCACTGAGACCTGGGGACCCCACTTGTCACTGCACCACTCTCAGAGAAATGTCATCTTATCTGCACTCTCTGTGTCCTATCATACAGCCAACTGTTAACCTGTCTTATAATCTGGTAGTTAATACCTAACTGTATCATCTTTTCTAATAATACAGTATGGGTACTTTATCAAAGCTTTCTTATAATCTAAATATATCACATCCACAGGCCTGTTATTATCTAGTAACTGACTGACTCTGTTAAACAAAACAAGGGTGTTTGCTAAACATGATCTCTGCTTCTTGAATCCATGTTGTGAATCATCTATTATATATGTTTTTGACATATTGCTCTCAAGTCTGTCCCTTATTAATGATTCTAGTATCTTCCCCACAATGGATGTTAAACTTATTGGTCTATAGTTTCCCATATCTGATCTATCTCCTTTTGTGAAGATTGGAACCACTATAGCCGACCTCCAATCATTCGGCACTTCTCCAGTATTTAAAGACTGGTTGAAAAGCTTGAAAAGGGGGTCAATCAACCATAAGATAACCTCTTTTAATAGTCCAGGGTGTAGGTTATCAGGTCCAGCTGATTGGAAGTGTCAATTTTCTGCAGTTTATTAAGAATTCCAGCTCTTGTTATGGTATCTATGTTTTCATTACATGATCTGTCATTAATAGCACCCATGTTCTTATGCATTGCTGTCTCTCATAAACAGAATGAAATAGTCATTAAAAGATTTTACCATATCTGGATCAGAACTTTCTTTGTCCCCAACTTTATGGGGCCCACAGATCTATCCACTGATTTATTATTAACATCTGCAAAAAAGACTTGCCATTGCCATTGGTGTGGGGCAGTCTAAATTCTAGTTTTTTTCTTTTCCAATCTGATTAGTGTTTTACTAATCTTAAGTTCTTTCTTATATTTGTATATATTGAACCTATTATTGTCCCTCTTCATTGTCCTATACGCTTGTTTTTTTCTTTGTCAACTGATGTCTCACTTTATTTGTGTACCAAATGGGAACTTTCCCCTTTTTATTGTATAGTACCTTGTTTGGCACAAAAATATCCACCAACTCAAGCAATTTCTTCTTGATTTTTAACCAGAATTCCTCTGTAGTATAAGTGCCAGTGATTTCCTTAAGCTTTGGTTTAAGGATTACTTCTTTTCAAATCCCATTATTCAGTTTGCCTTTAAAGACATTTGCCCAGAATCACAAGGTCCAGGATGAAAAAGTGAAAAGCTCTGGGACCTGCATCACCCAATTTTATTAGTCACACAATCAAAAGTTTCTTTACAAAACACTTTGCTTACATCTGTTTATTTGAAAGGTAAACAGGACCCCTTCTGCCCTCAACTTCATAGCTGTTGTAAAAATGAGACAGCAAACATAGACAAACTAAATACCACAATTATATTCCTATAGTCCATTTAAAAATTTTGCAGATTTTGCAAGCTTAACAGATGAAATACCTACCAAACAGAAAAGAGAGAAAACTACTCCTGAACAATGCAAATAGAACTAATGCAATGTACAGTCCATAATAACAATTCAGTGGTAAAGTCAACAGAATGCAGAAACTTGCCTGAAGACCTTGTGGTGACAACTAACAAAGAAATGGCCACGAATCAAATAAGGGCACTATCTAAATAAAGGAGGTAGGAGGTAAGGAGATGGGAGGGCAGAATGAATAAAGGCACATTGCTGGCTGAAGAATGCTGGATGGATAAAACACACAGCTGGCTTCAGTAGAGGCATACTGCTGGCTGAAGAACACTGGCTGGATGAAACACACTGCTGGCTGAAGAATACCAGCTGGATGAAACACACTGCTGGTTTCAGTAGAGGCAAACTGCTGGCTGAAAAACACTGGCTGGATGGAACAAACTGCTGGCTGAAGAATGCTGGCTGGGTGAAACACACTGCTGGCTCCAGTAGGGGCAAAATGCTGGCTGAAGAATGCTGGCTGGATGGAACACACTGCTAACTGAAGAATGATGGCTGGAAAAAAACACACTGCTGGGTGAAGAGCACTGGCTGGATGAAAGACACTGCTGGCTGAAGAATGCTGGCTGGATGAAATACACTGCTGGCTGAAGAACACTGGCTGGAAGAAACACAGTGCTGGTTGAGTATTGCTCGCTGGATGAAACACACTGCTGACTGAAGAATGCCAGCAGGATGAAACACACTGCTAGCTGAAGAACACTGGCTGGATAAAATACACTGCCAGCTGAAGAACACTGGCTGGATGAAATACACTGCTGGCTGAAGAATGCTGGCTAGATGAAACACACTGCTGGCTTCAGTAGAAGCACACTGCTGGCTGAAGAATGCTGGCCGGATGAAACACAATGCTGGCTAAAGAACACTGGCTGGATGAAATACAATGCTGGCTGAAGAACACTGGCTGGATGAAATAAACTGCTGGCTAAAGAACACTGGCTGGGCGAAATACACTGCTGGCTCAAGAACACTGGCTGGATGAAAAACACTGCTGACTGAGGAATGCTGACTGAATAAAATACACTGCTGGCTGAAGAATGCTGGCCGGATGAAACACACTGCTGGCTGAAGAATAATGGCTGGATGAAATACACTGCTGGCTGAAGAATGCTGGTTGGATGAAACACACTGCTGGCTAAAGAACACTGACTGGATGAAACACACTGCTGGATGAAGAACAATGGCTGGATGAAATACACTGCTGGCTGAAGAATGCTGGCTGGATGAAACACACTGCTGGCTGAAGAACACTGGCTGGATGAAATACAATGCTGGCTGAAGAACAATGCCTGGATGAAATACGCTGCTGGCTGAAGAACAATGGCTGGATGAAATACAATGCTGGCTGAAGAACAATGCCTGGATGAAATACACTGCTGGCTGAAGAACAATGGCTGGATGAAATACAAAGCTGGCTAAAGAACACTGGCTGGATGAAACACACTGCTGGCTGAAGAATGCTGGCTGGATGAAACACACTGCTGGCTAAAGAACACTGGATGGATGAAATACACTGCTGGCTGAAGAACAATGGCTGGATGAAATACACTGCTGGCTGAAGAATGTTGGCTGGATGAAACACATTGCTGGTTGAAGAACACTGGCTGGATGAAATACACTGCTGGCTGAAGAACAATGGCTTGATGAAATACACTGCCGGCTGAAGAACAATGGCTGGATGAAATACACTGCTGGCTGGATGAAACACACTGCTGGCTGAAGAATGCTGGCTGGATGAAATACACAGCTGGCTGAAGAATGCTGGCTAGATGAAACACACTGCTGGCTTCAGTAGAAGCACACTGCTGGCTGAAGAATGCTGGCTGGATGAAACACACTGCTGGCTAAAGAACACTGGCTGGAAGAAATACAATGCTGGCTGAAGAACGGTGGCAGGCTAGCTGGCTAGATGAAACACTACTGGCTTCAGTAGAAGCACACTGCTGGCTGAAGAAGCACTGGCTGGATGAAACACACTGCTGGCTGAAGAACACTAGCTGGATAAACACACTGCTGGCTGAAGAATGGCTAGATGAAACACACTGCTGCCTAAAGAAAGCTGGCTGGATGAAAGACACTGCTAGCTGTCAATAGAAACACTGCTGGTGAAGAATGCAGGCTAGATAGAAACACACTGCACGCTGAAGAATGCTGGCTAGTGAAAACACTAACAGAATACTAGCTGGATGAAACACACTACTGGCAGTTTAAGTAACAAAACTCCAACCTTTAAACATGTGTAGTAGCTAGTTGCAGCTCTATGACACAGGCCCCCACTACCTGGCCCAGAGACAGAGCCGGGAAGGGGAAGAAATCAACTGAGTAGTGCCAAACACAGATGAATAAAAAGCATACTGCTGGCTGAAGAATGCTGGCTGGATAGAAACACACTGCTGGCTTTCACAGAGCACTCTGTTGGCTGGAGAGAACACTGGTTGGATGCAACACAGTACTGGTTGAGTATTGCTGGCTGGATGAAACACACTGCTGACTGAAGAATGCTGGCTGGATGGAAACACACTGCTGGCTGAAAGAACACTGGATGGATAAAATACTGCTAGCTGAAGAACACTGGCTGGATGAAATACACACAGCTGAAAATACTAATGGATGAAATACACTGCGCTGAGAATGCAGGATGGATGAAATACACTGCTGGCAGAGAATGTAACTAGATGAAACACAATGCTGGCAAAAGAACACACTGCTGGCTAAAGAACACTAGCTAGATGAAACACACTGCTGGCTGAAGAACACTAGCTAGATGAAACACAGTGCTAGATGAAATACAAGCTGGATGAAACAAACTACTGAATGAAAAATGCTGGCTGGAAGAACAATGGTGGATGAAAACAATGCTAGATAAACAATGCTGGCTAGAGAAACACACTACTGGCTAAGAACAATGGCTGGATGAAATACAATACAGGCTGAAGAACACTGGCTGGATGAAATACACTGCTGGCTAAGAACACTGGCTGGATGAAACACACTGCTGACTGAGGAATGCTGACTGGATGAAATACACTGCTGACTGAAGAATACAAGCGGATGAACACACTGCTGAAGAACAATGGCTGGATGAAACACCTACTGGCTAAGAACACGGCTGGATGAAATACTGCTGGCTGAAGAATGCTGGCGGATAGAAACACACTGCTGGCTGAAGAACACTGGCTGGATGAAATACAATGCTGGCTGAAATGCTGGCTGGATGAAACACACTGTAACTGAGAACACTGGCTGGATGAAATACAATACTGGCTGAAGAACAATGGCTGGATGAAATACACACTGGCTGAAGAACAATGGCTGGAAAACACACTGCCGACTGGGAATGCTAGATGAAACACACAGCTGGCACAGAACAATAGGCGGATGAAATACAATGCTGGCTAGAACATTGGCTGGATCAAACACACTGCTAGCTGAGATACTGACTGGATAAATACACTGCGGCTGAAGAATGCTAGCTGGATAAACATACTGCTGGCTGAAGAACACTGGCTGGATGAAACACACTGCTGGCTGAAGAACAGTGGGCAGAAATACACTGCTGGCTGAAGAATACTGGCTGGATAAACACACTGCTGGCTAAAACACTGGCGGATGAAACCACTGCTGGCTGAAGAATGTGGCTGGATAGAAACACTGATAAAACAATAATACTGGCTGGATGAAACACTGCTGGCTGAAGAACAGCTGGATAAAATACACTGCTGGCTGAAGAATATAGCTGGATGAAATACTGCTAGCCAAGAATACTGGCTGGATGAAACACTGCTAGCGAAGAATACTGGCTGGATGAAATACACAGCTGGCTGAAGAATGCTGGCTAGATGAAAAACACAGCTGGCTTCAGTGAAGCACACTGCCGCTGAGAATGCTAACAGATAAACACACTGCTGGCTGAAGAACACTGGCTGGATGAAACACAGTGCTGGTTGAGTGCTGGCTGGATGAAACACACAACGGCTGAAGAATGCGGCTAGATGAAACACGCTGCTGGTTCAGTGAACCACACTGGCTGAGAATGCTGGCTGCGATGAAACACTGCTGGCTAAAGAACAATGGCTGGATGAAATACAATGCTGGCTGAAGAACACTGGCTGGATGAAATACAGTGCTGGCTGAAGAATGCAACTGGATGAAACACAATGCTGGCTGAAGAACAATGGCTGGATGAAACACACTACTGGCTAAGAACACTGGCTGGATGATACACTGCTGGCTGAAGAATGCTGGCTGGATGAAACACAGTGCTAGATGAAACACTAGCTGGATGAAATACAATGCTGGTGAAGAACAATGGCTGGATGAAATACACTGCTGGCTGAGAACAATGGCTGGAAAAACACACTGCTGACTGAGAATGCTGGCTGGATGAAACACACAGCTGGCTGAAGAACAATGGCAGGATGAAGACAATGCTGGCTAAGAACATTGGCTGGATGAAACACTGCTGGCCGAGGAATGCTGACTGGATGAAATACACCGCTGGCTGAAGAATGCTGGCTGGATGAAACATACTGCTGGCTGAAGAACACTGGTTAGATGAAACACACTGTGGCTGAAGAACAGTGGCTGGCCAAAATACTGCTGGCTGAAGAATGCTGTGGATGAAACACACTGCTGGCTAAAAAAACTAGTGGATGAAATACACTGCACGAAGAACAATGGCTGGATGAAATACACTGCTGGCTGAAGAATGTTGGCTGGATGAAAAACACTGCTGGCTGAATAACACTGGCTGGATGAAATACACTGCTGTGACAATGGCTGGATAAAAGAAATACTGGCTAACAGGACTCCCATGCCTTCCAAAAGCAGAAGAACAGAGCTTGGCTGCCACTGTGCATTACCAGGGCCTGAGACACCCCAACAACACAAAGTACCTTTTACATGATGCTTATTTGGTCCTTGACCACCAAGGAGCCGCCTATCCCACTGACTAAAAGAACTACATTAAAAATGTAGGCCAGAAGACCACAGGGCTCTGATCTAGCCCATTGGACCCTAGACTACTATTTTAAATGGGTGCACACTGGGTGCTGAAGAGGTCATGAGGTTGAACACTCTCACCAAACATAGGCCCCTCCCTCCCTCCTCCTTCCTCCTCCCTCCTTCCTTCCTTCCTTCCTTCCTTCCTTCCTTCCTTCCTTCCTTCCTTCCTTCCTTCCTTTTAACTCTATTTTTATTTTTCTTACCTTAATCCTTTTTCTTTCTCTTACCTATTTGAACCTCTATATCACAAATCTAACATGTTTTTCTGTTTATTTTACAGGACTGGTTGGGTGTCACCAATGCAACATCAGATAAGTATTATTTTATTCCTAGCTTAATTGCCCCTTCCATCAGACATGTGACTCTTTGTGTTTTTTTCTTCTTCTTTGTCTTCTTTTATCTTTTTCAGGTACCTAATGATTTAGGACCTACTGTCATGGATCCCTCTCCAGAACAGACAAGTGTTACAAATCTATCTTCAGGATGATGGTTAGGCTGTAATGGAGTGATGGCATCCTTTACCATGTCATGTTTATAATGAGTCAAAAGGTTGACAAAGCACATCTTAAGGTAAATTCATTGGTAAGCAAAGTGAAGTGAAACCCCTCTTTTATGACTGCAACCACATAAATAGAAATACTTGCGTGTCGTAGCACTTAATCTTTAAGGGGCATTTTTTCTCATTAATCTTCCACAAACTCTGACTCCATTAGAACCACTGTTCATGCAGCAGGAGTCATAATTTATGGCTGTGTAGGTGGAGGCATTTTTCTAGGAGTTGCCATATTTGTTAGATGCAGCACTTTAGCATAAATTTACCAGTAGAAAAATGTAATAACTGTGGCAAGAAAAGGTGCAGTTGCTTCACTTTAATGGGAAATCAAAGAAGTCTGATGCTGTAGTAATTTGCTAACCCCTTGGACTATCCTGTTATAAGCCTTAAAATGCTGTTTTTTGTGAAGTGTATGCATAGTCTGGGTTTGCCTACTGAAGAGGCGAGTACAACCACTTAACTTGCAGATGGCACTCAGAAGGCTTGGGCCCAAATGCTGCCAGAAGCTAGTATTCAGAATAAAAAATATACATTTAGAACAAAAGAGGACAGCAGAGCTGAGCTGCACTAAATTTCATGTTTGTCATGAAACTTGTATTCATGCGTTACCCAGCGAGGTATAATAATAGACCAGACACTTTCAGCGATTACATTTTATTTTTCTGTCAGTTGCAGGCATACAGTGCCATCCGTGGTCATCCTGTTTGCTACACTATCAAGTATTTTCATGCATGCAGAGATAATAGAGAATATGATACAGTTTTCAGAGGAAAAGAAACAGCTGCTTTATATAAACAAGGCTCAGTTGCGGGAATGGAGAGGTGGCCGCATGAACTAAGTTCAGAGAGTGAAATTCAAAATCTGTCTCAGTTCTAGGAACAAACTGGGAAAGGACTGAGGCTCAGTAAAACCCCCCACACCAAAAGCAACAAGAATTTGCTGACATCAACCAAGTCTGCATTTATGCAATATTTTTGATTCTTTCTGGTGCATTTAATGTAGGAGACAGTATAGTACAGTAGTTAAGGGCACTGAGCTGCAAACCTGGAGACCTAGGTTTGAATCCCCTTAGCTCCCACTTGCATACTGTATGACCCTGAGCAATTTACCTTACTTCCTTGTGCTCCCAGGTTGCACCTGAAAACAAACTCCGGCTTAGTGTGCCTTTCCTGGTTAAAGAATTCCCTCTTTCCCTTTCCTTTTTTCAGTTCTTGTTAATTAAAGTCATACTGACAAGTGATGTAGATGGATGTTTAAGTGTTAGGGGGTATTGTTGCAATACTTTGGGGGAAGCTCTTTGCTTGTAATTTTCAGGGGGTGCATAGTGCTCTCATATAGCTGTGTTTCAGTATGCTGATTGCATCCCTTTTGTGGCTGCACACCAAGTGACTTAAAGAGTTAGTAGTATTGAAAATTAGCAGCAGAATATTTTGGTAACTTTTTTAAGGTAGACCCCCATTACTTTTTATTTCTGAAGTGTTTTTATTTTTCTATTTGAGCATTAGATGTTTTTTTACCTAAATATATTAGGCATGATGTGAAAAGCAGTGCTTTACCTGGAAGCAGACATATCTAGTTCTATTCTTTCCACCACACCACCAGCATGTGAACTCACCCATTGTTACACTACAAGCCCCCCTGCATTATTGGTAACACGTGACACAAGTTAACAGTCAAACAGCCGGAATCTTGCTCTTCTTGGTTACTGGTGACGTCACAGTAAGTGAAGTCACAATGCTGATGATGTGTACGGAGTCGTAGAACTGCCTATGTCAGCCTCCAGGTAGAGTGCTGTTTCACACATCATGCCTTGTACTGTCGGGTAGAAAACCATCTAATTCACAAAACAGAAAATAAAAAATGATTCAGATGGAAGAAGTGATAGCTGATTACTTCTGAAAGTTACTATTAATTCCAGGCAATACACCAGTTCATTAACATTGGGCCCCTGCCATGAATGCAGGTGAGGTGTGACAGTAGTGGTATGCCATCTACTATTATGCCAGACAACAGCCTTTTCAACAGTGGTCAATGTCATGGAGCTCCAAGAACAGTCCTCCATTCACATCCAGAGAAAACAGACAATGGGAGAGTGTCAAGGGCTCTCCTGTCAAAACCAACACAGCTACATGTTATGAATATAC
Organism: Neoceratodus forsteri; assembly: GCA_016271365.2. NCBI lineage: Eukaryota > Metazoa > Chordata > Ceratodontiformes > Ceratodontidae > Neoceratodus > Neoceratodus forsteri. The sequence goes on from CM057455.1 coordinate 1,706,220,530, forward strand.
AGCACCAAAAACTGTAAGCCATGATGAAGTGGGCAGGCTACTGTAGTTGTCTACCTGCTGCCGTCTTGGTCACATATTCAGTAATACCACACAACTGTGCCTCACTTGGTGCAGCATGGCCATGGTGTCAAAGAGCATAAATCCAACAAGAAAAGTATCAAAGGTCACTGTACAGATGGGTTCAAGACAATAGTACATTTTATTGCATGCAGATTGCCATGCAGTGTACACTAAAGTACATTGTGTGGTGCACACACCAAACATTCACACAATTACTGAATGTACAGTATACAGAACTTGACCCACATGCCTGATAGAGAAATTCCCAAAAGAAGAAGACCTGACTCCATCTTCACTTTGTGTAAAGTCCAGTTTTATTCAGGGTAAGGCCACTTTTGTCTAGACATTTCAGGGTAGGCTCCTTAGTCATGAGCAGTGGTCCTAATTAATTAAAAAATGCCGGTCAGTGTATAATTTTATCTGCAATACATCTAGTACTGTAAGGTAAAAAGATTGTATTATATGATTCTCTGTTAACCAAGCACTGTGTTACACAGAACCATCTGTTATATGTCCCTGTTGGTATAGATCATAATCAACAAAATTTATAAATCAGAAATTCCCACTTGTATAAGTTGCATCTGATCCATAGGCGCTTACTATCATCCCAGTACTATGTAAACTCAGTGTATATATATATATATATATATATATATATATATATATAATAACTGGTCAGCAATTTCTCTCAATGTACTGACCAGGTTGATATTTTCCATAACAACCAGCTGGTTGTTATGACATTCATGAGCCATGCCAGTCAAACTATGCTGCTGCCTCACTGGCCAACATTCTGTATGTGGGCGGGGCCAAACAGTCTCACAAACTGCTGAGAAAAATTGCTGGTCTGTTATTATAAAACATAAAAGATGGGGAGGGTTTTCATATGAAATTTAATGCACCTCTTCAGTGTTGTGGATTCAAGCCCTCGGGGTTTATCTATCCACAACTCGTGTGTAATAAATTATCATATCAAACCCATCGATTATTCTCTCTCTATATTTTTTTTTTATTTATTGAAATATTCAGAAAGACCTTTGAGTCAGCGACTCATTTACAAAGGTTCCACGTCATACATAAAAGGATACGTGGACAGAACTTGGAATACAGATTACAGTACAATTACAAATAACAGTCAGTGAGGTTACATAGTTGTGCAGTTGTTGAATAACAGCAAGTTTTGTTTCTTAGTACAGCCATAATAGTTACAGAGGTTCTGTAGAGGCTGATGGTCATAGGGTTTCATAGTTACAATCTGGTGCTCAGTGTATATCATACTCTAGTGATTCACCTCCATTAACTTAATGGGGTCCTTTGCAGGAACTGATAATTGAAGGTGCTCATTTTATAGGCAGCTACATTATGGCTAACTAGTCACTTTTATCAAAACACAATTTCAATTTTTACTGGCTCTGTTGCATGGATAATTCTGTGTTCTAACAAAGGAATGATTGTTGTTAAAGTAACTTGGTATTATTCCCAGTGTATTGCTTTCATTGGCTAAATATCTGTAGATATTAATAGTAAACCTTTACACCATAAAGTGCTAAACTTTATACCAGTGACCCCTCCCCCCATCCTATCCATCAAAACTCCAAAAAATATTTCTGTTCCATGGAATGAGCACCCATGTAAACTGTTATGCATTAACAAGCATTGCTGTCTGCAGGGTCAGACTCTCCCCTGCAACAGTGATACTGCAGAGTTATGCAGGTTGCTGTTTCAGATGTTAATGGTTGCACATAGGCTAGGTGGCCACCAACTTGTTGGAATTGCAGCAGCCATAGGTGTCAGCCCATGGCATCAGGTGCATAGAATAGTCTGGGCATGTGGTACTACAGACAGTGTTGCCTTCCCTTGTACCTTAAGCCTTGTTTGTGGATTGAGTGATTTTAAATTTATGAGGGCCCTTTATGGTCCTCCCTAGTGGTGTAGTTGCCCAGTAATTCCAATTGCTGCCCTTCCACAGCCATGGTATCCAGTGGGTCCCTCCTTCTTATCCCCTTCTTCTAATGCCTCTGGTGAATGCTCAGGCTCACAAGACCAATAAAGGGAGAACGGTGAGGTTGGGTGTGGTTTACAGACCACCCAACCAGGATGAGAAGTGGGACAGGGAACTGAGTTCACAAATATTGGAAGCTACGGGGAAAGGAGAGCTGCTAATTGTGGGGGACATCAACCTGCCCAAGGTGGACTGGAGTGTATCATCCACAACATGTGCAAGGAGTCGGGTGATCTTAGAAGGACTGCAAAATGGGTTCCTGACTTAGGGTGTCACAGAACCAACAAGAGCAGAGGTAATTCTTGATCTGGTGCTCACAAATGGGGAGCATGTACAGGAAATAATGTTCAGAGAGCCTCTGGTGGGACTGACCATTGCACATTGTGGTTCCAATCACATATGGGCAAGGAAAGCATCCTGGCTAAAACCAAAATCTTGGATTTTAGGAGGGTAGACTTCAGGAAGATGGGTGAAGTGTTAAGGAGCCACCTGGCAGGCATCAGAGCAGATATAGAGTTGGACCAAAGGTGGTTTATCATTAAGGAAGGAATATTGGTTACCACGGAGGGGTGGCCTAGGCTCAGGGGGAAGAACACAGGTTCAGTTCAGGGGTCACCCAGGCAGTAAGGGAAAAGAGGTTAGCCTATAGAAAATTCAAGAAGACCGAGAGAGGTAGACAGGGAAAATTATCTAAGGTTGACTAGTGAGACAAGTAAGAAAGTCCAGCGAGCTACGTCACAGACGGAACTGCAGATAGCTGAAGGAATTAAGAGGGGGAGAAGGCCTTCTTTGCTATAGAAGTGAGAAAAGGGAGAAGAAGGACAGGATTGTTAGGCTTAAGAAATGGGAGGAGTGGATGGAGGATAATGGGGAAAAGCAGAGATACTAAATGAATACTTCTGTTCCATCTTCACCAGGTAGATGGATAGACCAGTGCCTTCAGGAGAGAAAGAGCAGTGGGGGAGGGACACAGATATAATGATAAAGAAGGATAGAGTGAGGGAGGGAAGGGCTGCTAGCATTGAAAGTCGACTAATCACCAGGCTCAGACAAAGTACATCCAAGAGTACTAAGGGAACTGGCTGAGGAACTGGCAGGCCCACTGACAGGCCTGTTTCATAGTTCACTAGAATCAGGTGTTGTACCACAGGAGTGGGGAACAGCACATGTGGTGCCCCTCCACAAAAGTGGTCCCAAGGATGACCCAAGGAATTACAGACCAGTCAGTCTTACCTCAGTCATGTTCAAGCTCATGGAGACCATACGTAAGGAAAGGTTGGTAGAATATCTAGAGGACCATTGTCTCCAGGATGCAAGGCAACATGGGTTCATGGGGGGAATGGTAGATCATGTCAAACGAATATGACTGACTTCTTTGACTGGGTCACTGAAACAGTAGACAGAGGCCAAGTGGTAGACATCATCTATCTGGAATTCAGCAAAGCCTTTTACTCTGTGCCCCACAAAAGGTTGATCAGGAAGTTGGTGGATCTCGGGGTTGGGGGTAAGATGTACAAATGTGTGGAAAACTGGCTAAGGGACAGAACCTAGAGAGTGGCTGTGGGGGGAGAGTTATCTGTCACCAGAGAGGTCACTAGTGGGGTCCCGCAGGGCTCAGTGCTGGGGCTGGTGTTGTTCAGTGTCTTCATCAGTGACATTGGGGATGGCATTAAGGCCAACATGTGCCTATTCACAGATGACACCAAGCTCTGTGGGAGAATGGACACAACTAAAGGGATGCAGGACCTACAGGATGATATGGAAAAGCTGTAGAGGTGGTCCAGAATCTGGCAGCTTGGCTTCAATGCCAAGAAATGCAAAGTTATGCACACTGGAGCCAAGAATCCCAGGACAGAGTACTACTTGGGTGGAGTCCAGGTATCTGCATCAGTGGAGGAGAATGACCTGGGATTGATGATCACTAGTGATCTGAAGCACTCCATGCAGTGCAAGAAAGCAGCAGCAAGGGCAAACAAGATGCTGGAATGCATAGCTGGGGGGGATCAGTAGTAGGAGAGAGGAGGTTATATTACCCTTGTACAGGTCATTGGTGAGGCCACATCTAGAGTATGGAGTTTAGCACTGGTGCCCACACCTCAAAAAGGACATTAACCTACTGGAGAAAGTCCAGTGGGGGGCTACATACATATGTACTTACTTACTACTTGGCAGCAGAAACAGGCCACATGGTCTATCAAGTCTGCTTGAGTGTGCAGCCAGCACACCACTTGCAGCTGCCTCTCCTCCCTTGACCCCCCCCACACACACACAGATGAGTGCCAACTGACCTTGAACCAGATTAAACTGTTTGTGGTATTTCCAGTGAATGGGGGACATTTGGCCAAGACACCAGGGAAATTCCCCTACCCGGCTTGCAGGGGGCTTGACTTCCTGTGAGCCAGTCTGGCCAGGGAATTGATGAAGCAGGGTGTTGTGGAGACCAGGGGTGTAGGCCCAGCTCTAGTATCTCATGGAACTGAGCCTGAAATTTATTTTGATGCACCAGACCCTTTGGAGTCCCAGAATTCTATTGATATGGTTGAGGATACCGAGACACAAAATCGTATGGAGAGTGTACCTTTAATGGAGAAAACTACTGAGGATTTGCAAAGGATGCTACAGGATGATAAAATTATGTTTAAAGAAAGATGATTGTAATTGCAAAAGGCTATTGAAAATTCTAAGGTTGGGACTTTATCCACATCCGCTACTGCTCTTCTCACCCTGGCTCAGGTAAAATCTTCCACTATTTATCAAACTTCTGCAAATACCCAGGATAGTGCTACTGTGTTCACTTTCACTAGTAAACAAGACTCTGATAATGCTGACAAAACCTCTCATGCTTTCATTAACTTGCCTGGAGTATCATTTGCAATAAAGCCATGGGCAGTGTGAAGTGGTAAAAAGGGCCAGGATAGTGCTACTGTGTTCACTTTCACTAGTAAACAAGACTCTGATAATGCTGACAAAACCTTTCATGCTTTCATTAACTTGCCTGGAGTATCATTTGCAATAAAGCCATGGGCCGTGTGAAGTGGTAAAATGGGCCAGATTACGGACACATTGGAGGAGGGTTCAGTGCAGGGGGATTGTCTGGGACAAAATCCTGAAGATTTGATTTCTTTTTAAACCAGGCCTCTTTTCTCTATGATTAGCCCTGTTTCTATGGGAACATTACACACGGACACTTCATGTAGAAACATAGAAACATAGAATTTGATGGCAGATAAGGACCGCTTGGCCCACCTAGTCTGACCATTTTCCTACCTACCAGATAAGCTGCAGATCCTAGTTAACCAACAGCTTACTTCCTCCTACCCCCCACTAGGACTGCCTTATGTCTGTCCATTGCATTCTTGAATTCCCCCACTGTTCTTGACTCCACAACCTCCTCAGGAAGGCTGCTCCATGTATCCACAACCCTCTCCATGAAAAAATACTTCCTCACATTACCTCTGAGCCATCCCCCTCTATCTTCAAATTGTGCCCCCTTGTTCTTGCACATCTCTTTTTCTGAAAGATGCTACCCTCTTGGACTTTGTTGATTCCCTTGAGGTACTTGAAAGTTTCTATCATGTCCCCTCTCTCCTTCTTTCCTCAAGGGTATACATATTAAGCTCCTTTAGTCTTTCTTCGTATGTCTTCTGGTGCAGACCCTGCACCATTGGTGCCCTTCTCTGGACAGCCTCCACTCTGTCTATGTCTTTATGGAGATGGGGTCTCCAGAACTGCACACAGTACTCAGATGGGGTCTCACCAACTGTCTGTACAGAGGGATAACAACTTCCTGTTTTCTACTATTGATGCCTCTTCCTATACATCCCAGTATCCACCCAGCCTTCCTTACTGCCTTCTCACATTGCTTGCCTACCTTTGGGTCATCTGATATGATTATCCCAGGTCCCTTTCCATTTTTACTGTTGTCAGTATCTCACCCCATTGTGTACTCTTCCCCTGGGTTTTTGTTTCCCATGTGCATTACCTTGCACTTCTTTGCATTGAATCTGAGCTGCCATACATTTGACCATTCCTCCAACCTTGTCAAGTCCCTTCTCATCCTTTCCACTCCATCTTGTGTATCAACCCTGTTGCAGATCTTTGTGTCGTCTGCAAAGAGACATACTTTTCCTTCCAGTTCCTCTGCAATGTCACTTATAAAGACATTAAAAAGGACCAGTCCCAGTACTGAACCCTGCGGTACCCCACTAGTAACCCTCCTTTCTTCACTGTGTACTCCATTTACTACTACCCTTTGCGTCCTGTTGTCTAGCCAATTTTTTATCCAGGCTACCACCTTGGGGCACACTCCAAGGCTGGCTAGCTTGTGTATTAATCTTTTGTGTAGGACTGTATCAAATGCCTTGCTAAAATCTAGGTAGGCCATGTCCACAGCCCGTCTCTGATCTACTACTTTGGTCACCCAGTCAAAGAAATCTATTAGATTCATCTGACACGACCTTCCCATCATGAATCCATGCTGTCTTGGGTCTTGTGCCCCACTGGCCTCTAGGTACTCAACAATTCTTTCCTTCAGAAGTGATTCCATCATTTTCCCTACCACTGAGGTCAAACTAAGTGGTCTGTAGTTTCCTACCTCTGTCCTGCTCCCACTTTTGTGAAGAGGAATCACATCTGCCCTCCTCCAGTCCTCAGGTACCAACCCATCCTCCCATGATTTGTTAAAGAGAGTAGTCTGCTGTGTCACTAGTTCTACCCTTAGTTCTTTTAGAATTCTTGGGTGAATCCCATCAGGCCCCATTGCTTTGTCCACCTTCAATTTTATTAGTTCTTTCAGAACCCTTTCTTCTGTAAATGGACTGGTATCAACCCCATCTTCAGAGTGTTTGTCTTGTTTGGTTTAGGTACCTCCCCCTCCTCTTCCTTTGTGAATACTGAGCAGAAATATTCGTTCAGTATCCCTGCTTTCTCACTGTCCCCCTCTACCCACATTCCCTCCCCTTTATTAAGCCTCAGTATCCCTCCTTTGGTCTTTCTTTGCTTCCTAATGTACCTATAAAAGGTCTTATCCCCCTTCTTAACAGAATTGGCTATCCTTTCCTCGGTTTGGACCTTTGCTATTCTGACTGCCTTCCCAGCCTCTTTCTGCTTTAACTGATAAAGGTCTCTGTCCTGCTCCTTCTGTGTTTCCTTATATTTCCTGAATGCTATCCTTTTCTCCTTAACCTTCCCTGCCACCTCTTTTGAGAACCATAGCAGTTTTTTTCCTTTGTTGTGTTTTATTGATTTGCTTTACACAAAGGCTTGTTGCCTCTGTGATGGCTGTTTTGATTACTCCCCATTGTTCCTCCACCCCTCCTTCTTGCCTGTTTGCTAGTGCTTTTCTAAGGCACTCTCTCATTTTCCCAAAGTCAGCCCTCCTAAAGTCCAGTACTCTTGCTTTTGTATGGCTTGATTGTATGGCTGTGTTTATTGTGAACCACACTGTTTGGTGGTCGCTTGTTCCCAGATGGCTACCCACCTGTAAATCTGAGATTCTTTCTCCGTCCCCATTTGAGAGTACCAGGTCTAAGACTGCTCCCTCCCGAGTGGGTTCCAGTACTAGCTGTCTGAGGCATGCCCCCTGTAGGGCATCAAGAAAAACCCTGTTCTTGGATGTGCCTGCAGCAAAGGTGCTCAGTTAACATCTGGCATATTCAGGTCCCCATCAACAATATCTCCCCTTTTTCTGCCATTCTAAGGAAGCCTTCTATCATTTCCTTGTCCATTCCCTCCCTGAGATGGGGTCTATACAACCCCTGTGCGGATTGTGGTGCCATTTCCTGTCTCCATGGTGACCCAGAGTGCCTCATCTGCTCCCTGTTTACTCTTTAGTTCTGTTGCTTTGATCCTTCCTTTACATAAAGAGCTCTCCTCCTCCTCTTTTACCCTCCCTGTCCCTCCTGTAGATTGTGTATCCTGGTATGTTGACATCCCAGTCATGGTTCTCTGTGTACCATGTTTCTGTGACTGCCACAATATCCAGGCAACCCTCTTCTATCAAGGCCACTAGTTCAGGGAGCTTGTTACACAGACTATGGGCATTGGTACTCATCACCCTCCACTTTTGATAGCCTTACCCTTTAGCCCCATTCCTGTCCTTACTGCCTTTGCCTTTTTACATTTACCTCTGTCCTGCTCCCTAATAACTTCTACCTTGGTGTTTACCTCACTAATTACCATGTTTTGTGGGGAGGCTGGGATTTCCTGCTCCTTTTCAGTGCCTCCCTTGATTAGTTTAAATGCTTACCAATGAAGCATTTAAACCTCTCACCTAGGATCCTGGTTCCCTCGGACAGATGCAGACCATCGCACCAGTATAGGTCTGCATCCCTCCAGGTGGCTCCCCAGTCCCCAATGAAGCCAAAACCCTGAGTTCCACACCAGTTTTTCAACCACTCATTGAATTCCCTGGTGAGGAGTGCCTAGCATCACCCTTGCCATAGACAGGCAGCACCTCCGAGAAGGTTACCATATGCGCTACCCCTCCCCAACTCTACAAACTCCACTTGCACTACTCTGATCCCATTCCTAGCCAGGTCATTTGTCCCTAGGTGGACACCCCTGAACCTGAATACAGTTTCTAGTGATAGTAATTCTGTACAGATTCATGCTGAAAGTACTGTGAAAAACCCGTTACAGGTTAATGATGTTGTGTCTTTGGAGTTTACAGAGGGGAATGGGGGTTATCAGGGTGCTAATACAGACCTACAGGATAAAGAACCTTTCTAGCAAATGGATGGGGGAGTTTCATATGAGATGAAATAGAAAATGGAAGATTCAAAGAAGAAAAGGAAGAATGCAGTACTGCATAACAGAAATATAGTACAGGATGATGGGTTTGGTGCCTTACAGCTGCAGAATGTCTTTGAATTTTCTCCTCTCACCTCCACAGTTTCAGCCACTAAACAGGCCTTTGGTCATGACTCTAATGAAAGTGGGGACAAACCATGGACAGAGTCGGCATTAAAAGGAGCAGGTTGGATCATGAATAAGACTGGGCAGTGGGTCCCTGATCCTGTATGGGATTCAACATCTTTTTCCCAGTCCTCTATTGAACCAGAATGGCACCCTGAAATAGGGAAAGTAGCTCCTGCTCTTTCAAAAATTAAAGGTTCCCTCATCATCTAATCACTCTATTAATAAGGCAGCTCTGCCTTGCCCTGTAACTAAGACATGCCTTGGTGGGCGCGAACTGGATGTAGCTTGGTTAGAGGTAAGCCTTAAACCTCAAACAAGTGCGACGTTGATTGCTCAAAAATTGCGCCCAATACAGTCTCAAACTGAATCCCCCCCCACAATCAGGTCCCAAAAGGAAAAGCAGTGGAACATATGGAAGTTATTCCTGGACCTTCATTCTCAGTGACTGATGACACTACCTCAGATGAAAAACAGCGACCATTGCTATCCGATCTATTTAAATTGAATTCTTCTGAGCCATTGCCATGATGAGATGTGGTCCATCTAATGAATAAAGAGGGTCTGGATACCCACCCAGACCATCAATATGTTGGGAAAAAGCTTATTAAGGACTTGTTACGATTTTACCCTGCAGATGCATTTGCCTTCATTCACATCTCAGGAGAAGACATCTTCGATATTAGTTTTCAATCTGCTACTCTGTTAGAATTTTTCTGGACTCGTTATAATCAGGTGAAAACCTCCCCTCTGTGGATCCCTTTCATGGCTATCCCGCTGACTAAACCCCTCACAAAATCAGTGACCATTATGTTGCATAATGAAAAAGTCCCTGTTAGTGATATATACCATTGGCTACAGCAGAAATGTCAGGTACTAGCACCTCCAGTGGCTATTCTTGATGATGAACAGTTCTGGATGGGGGGATGGAGATTTCAGGTCAAACTACATCAGACGGATGAGGGGATTACACATATCCCAAATTGTTTTTTTCTTGGATGGGACAGAGGAGTGTGCTATTATCTTAGTCAATCCTGGGCCTGTTACCGATGCAGAGCTCACACACACTTGTCTAGTGTATGCGATAAACTGCACTGCAGTCTGTGTAATGAAGTCAGCCATATCAATTCCAACTGCATGTGTTATTTGTGTGAAGAACAAGGACATCTTTATAAAAATAGCCCCAGGGCAGCTGTTAATCAGACGGAATCCCTAGATCGTGAAGTCTTGATCGATAAGGCACAAGCAGCTAATAATGAAGATTCCTCATCATCTCCCCAGCAGAGTTCTCAGGAAATGGTTAGAGTACCCATCACAGTACTGGCCTCTCAAGTTCCTGATGTTGAGACAAAGCCATTAGTGACTGATATCATTTCAGATCATTCAAAGATGTCAGCATCACATTCTTTACTGCAGCCCATCTGCTATGATCATCCGGGAGCACCTGGTGGTACTATGGAGGAGGAGAAGGAGCTAGAACCTCCCCCAGTCATCCAGTATCTAAACAAAGAAGGTATACTATAAGAATGACTAAAGAAGATCTGCGGCCTCCGATAGAAACATCAAACTCCTTTACACTTCTGGAACCAAAAGACTGGGAGGAGTCAGACCCTGAGGAAGATCCCAAGGTTGCCATGGAGATAGGCATCATGCAGGCTCAACCAACAGAAAAAATATATTCTGGAAAGAAGAAGAAAAAAAAGAGACAGAAAATTTGATGTTTAGATTTCTAAACTAACTATTGCTACCACTTCTGTGGCAACTCTTAATTGCCACAGTCTGCTTAACCATAAATGCCGATTGGCTATATTTCAGTTACTTTATGATTTAGATGTTAATATCATTTTTCTGCAGGAAACCTGGATGGCGTCGATTTTTCAGCTTCAGGCCTTTAAATCGGAGTGGCCATGGGGACCATCTTATTGGTCATTTGTGTGTGACAAAGCTGATGATGTGGGTATCCTTTTTCGTGGCAATCATTTCACCCTTTTCTGCCTCCTGGATCTTGTTCCAGGAACAGTCCTCATTTTGGACGGTTATCTAGATGGTGAACCATGCAGGTTAATCACTGTCTATGCCCCACAATTGAAAGCAGACAAAACAGACCTGTTTTCCCAAATTAATCTGTATCTCCATACAGCCAAAATCATTATCCTTGGAGGGATTTCAATTGTAGTTTGTCTTCTCCTAAGATCCCCTCTGTATGTACAAAAATATATTGTGATTCATTGGCATTCCAAAAATGTATTGCTTCAGTGGACCTTCAAAACTGCAATGCACATATTCTACAGGCTAAATATTTTACTTATAAAAGGGCACATTATACTACTATTATTGATTATTTATTTGTTTCTCAACATCTTAAAATTACAACCACTAAACTGTGTCCAATTGAGTATTCTGACCATCGGATGGTTATTTTTGTCTTTAATTCAGATGCATATTCCCACGTTCTTAAAACTCGTTGGAAACTGAATATTCAAATTCTTAAGGAACCCATGATACAGGCATCAGTTAAAAGAATATTAGCTACCCGAGCCTCAGTATTAGATCTTTATGATGATTTTGGTGACTGGTGGCTCCAAACAAAAAATTATCTTTCCCAGTATTTTCAGTCCCATGGGAAACATGGTAAGCAGTCACAATATTTTAAATATCTCACCCTAAGGACTAAGTTTCAACATCTTCTGTCATCTCCACATTTGGTAAGTGGTGACATAGTGTCCCAAATTAACTCTCTTAAAACTGAAATGCAAACTTTACAATGTGATCAAGCTAGTTCTATAAGAGCTGAATTATCATATGGGACCCGAAAAGCACCAGTTTTTGACCCATGTACTGCTTGTAAATCATGTAGAAATACAGCTTCAATCAACAGCCTGAAATCAAGTCAGGGTGTTTTTCCTGATATTTTTGAATTCATTATGGAGGCTCACAACATGATTCACCCAGAGCCCCTAGACTATACCCACTACATTTCTACTTTACAGAAACAAGGTATTTCCTCCCAGGATTCAACCTCTGTTACCACGGCAATTACTTCTAACAAAATTCTTGCTGTCATTCAATCCAGGAAATCAGGAGCGGGCCCAGGATTAGATGGTCTGCCATATGAGTTTTATAAAACTTTTGCCCCTGTGTTGGCATTATGTTTGGAGGTAGTTTTTAATTTCTTTTTCTCTCAAAATAAAGTTTCCCTCAATTTTCTAAAACTTTGACTGTCTGTTTATACAAATCTGGAGACCGGTCTTTGCTCCAGAGTTGTAGGCCAATCAGCTTATTGAATGGAGATTTTAAAATATTGGCACAAATATTACGTTTGCGCTTAAGAAAGCTGGCAGTACATATTATCCAACTCTTGCAATTTTGTAGCCTGCTGGATAGATCCATTATTTTGAAAGAACTTTGGAATTATCATCATCGTAATCAACTCCTGGGTGGGTAATCTCCCTGGATCAACAGAAGGCATTTGATGTTGTAGATCATTCATTTCTGTTTAGTGTTAAAGGCATATGGTATTCCCCTTCCTCTTATTGACAAAATCCATATGCTTTATGATCAGGCTTGTTGGAGTCCATATGTAACGTACTGTTCAAAGAGGTATGTGCCAGGGGTATCCCTTGAGCCCCTTACCCTACATTTTTTCACTCAACCCTTTTCTACAAAACTAATGGAGAATGTGAGGGTGCAGGGTCTGACTGGGGATACCCCTGGAGATGAAGTTAAGATATTACCATATGCGGATGATACCTGCCTACTTTTAAAGGATTTACATAACATTAGGGAAGCTTGTTATGAAATAAAACAATATTCTAAAGCCTCTGGAGCCCACTTGAACTTGTCCAAATGCAAGGTTATACCAATTATCCCTCTGCCCAATTCCCTGATATGGTGGAACAGTTCCCAGTGACCCATGATCAGATTACTATTTTAGGATTAATTTTGTCATCATATGATATGGCATATAAGAATTGGATGTTGGGCCTGCAGATTTGTGCTGCGAAAGTCTCTAGGTGGAAAGGTTGGAAAGTGTCCAAATTAAAAAGCATCTCTATTATAAAAACATTTTTACTCCCTAGCTTGTCGTATGTCAGCACAATCTTTCCAATCCCAATATCCTTGGAAACCAAGCTCTATAGTATATTTTTTACAATGTTGTGGGGAAGCCACCTTAACCTAGTGAAGAGGGATTTTATATATTTTTCACGGAAAAATGGAGGCTTGGGGATGATTGACCCAATCATTTTTTTTCCACTCTTTATTTTGGATACATTCTATCAAGCATCCATGGACAACCCCTGATACCTTGGTTCAGAAATGGTTTTGTAATAATTGGTCCCACTTCAAGGGTAAGTGGGTCGAACCCCCCTAGAAATTTTCAGCACTTCTATTGATTCCAGACTCATTAAAATCTTCCATACAGAAGCTTTTTAAATGACACATTCCAAAATCTCTGTTTGTTGCTTTATCCGGAGAACAGTTGTGCCACCATGTTTTGGGCAATGTAGGTCCCCCCTCCCCAGAATTTAAACATTGCCAATCCCATAAAATTAGTAAAGCTTTGGCCCTTTTAAATGAACACTGAATACCAGACCATATGTGGGAGGCAGTCTGGTTAAGTGCCTTTGGGAGATTATATGTCAGAGGCAATCATAAACATAAGCTGATGGCAGAATGCACATGTCCTTTCCTAGGGTGTGGAGCCCTGGACGAAACAATGGAGCATTTTTCTTTACATTGTGTGTTTTCCCGTAACCTTTGGGCATTCTTAGCCATGATCTGGAAATTACCACGGTTGCGTAATGTCACATATGAAGCATCGGTGTTGGGGGATTATGCCGGCACACTGACTAAATATAATTGTGGGACTTTGTATTTTTCGCAGTGTTAAAATTCTATTTATGGAATGCAAGGGTTCAGTGGGTACTACGTCAGCAACAGATTCCCTTTAAGGTCTTTAAGGTGATTAGTGAAAATGCGTTCCAAGCCATTTGGGATAGAGAAATGGAACAATATGGTACTGTTATGACAAAGTTACGATGGCAGAGTCTCTCCTTCTTCATTAAGTTTAAGTAACTATACCCTTGGATTTGCCATGACATTTGTATAAGACTGTTAATTCATCATTGAAGTAAGTGGTGAAGTTTTGTTTTCCATGTATGTTCTTTTATCTCAGAAATTATTGTAGTCCAGCAAAGGGCTGACCCCTTGCTAGGCTTGTCTGATCTTTTTTCTCCCGAAGTTTGCCTTCTAGGTGATTATGCCAGAATTTCAGTATCCATCAGACGATACCACATAGCCCTGATAGCCGTGTCAGTTAAAAAGGTCATTTTCCGTCATTGGAAGGACAACACTGATATTTCTTATTCTGAATGGCTAAAAGAGCTCCTTGCAAACCTCAGAACAGAAAAATGATAGCAAGTCTTAACAATAGATTTGACAGATACAAAAGATATGGGAGCCTCTTCATACTCTGTTCTCCATTTAATTCACTTGTTGTTATATGTGACTAATATCATGACTAACATGTTTAGGAGTAATGACTGTGCTGATTAGAGGGAGGGGTTTATATGTTTAGGGGAGGTGGGGAGAGGGGTTGGAGGGGAGGGAGGAGGGGAACAGCTCCAAAGTATATTGTATTTCATCATTTTATGCATAATACATTTTATTTTTCTGGATCTGTTCTCATTATCTTTAAAAATTAATAAACTTTGATTTGAAAAAAATTATTGTAGTCATATATATGAGGCTGTGTTGATTTAAAGTCTCTTTTTGTTTTCTTCTTTCTTTCCTTATTTTGGTTCTTTATTTTTTTTGGAATGCTTCTTTAAACTCCTTTCTCTTTTTTGTATTATCATTTGTTACTCCGTATATGGTATTGTATTCATTAATAAAAAAACACCCCTACTCGGCCAGCAGGGGGAGTGTCATCTAGCTGAGCGATGGCCAGTCGGGCCCAGGAGCAGAGGGAGATGGATGTGTCAGTAGCTGAGGTCTTGGTCTCGACCTTAGCAGCGGCGGTACCAGAGACTGCATCAATTGTGGAGGAAATGTTTTTTTTTTGTTAACTTTCTTTTTATCCCCTCCTGGTCACCCTCGCCATTCCTCCCCTTTGGGCTTGCTCAATGCCCTCCAGTCCCTCACTGAGTCTGCCCCTAGAGTGCCTCTGGTGACTCCTACCTGCCTCTTCCCTCCATGGAGCACCTTGCACAGCGGGATCTGCCCGTGATTGCAGACTGGGTGGCTGGAGCGGCCGTCATCCAGGAACGCCACAGGGTTTTTTCCGTTTTTCTGTTCCTTCCCTCCATCCCGCTGAGGACGCTGGCTCTGGCAACATGTGCTTACGCACGCCTGCCAAGTGCCAGATGGTGTCCTCCCCTCCCCGGCTCCCCCCAGTGGAAGCCGCCATTGCCCTGAGAGTCGGTGCTTCCACTGGCTCTCCCAGATGTCAGGTGTATTAAACACCCCTGGTATCCCTCCCCGAAGGAGGAGAGCATCCATGGGGATGCTCGATCCTCCTTTCCCTGCCAACCCCCGGCGACCCGAGTCCATTCCTGAACCCGGGTCACCGACCTGGTACGAGGTGTGGCATCTAGCACCTCAACCCTCAGCGCCATCAGGCCAAATTGTGGAGGAAGTTTTTTTCAACGTGATGGACCCTACAGAGGAGGAGGATTTACTGATTCAAAATTTGGCACCGGAGGTTGGGGGAAATATCACGGAATCAACTGCTGGAAGTAGCAGCAGCCTACTGGAGGAATTAACATAGAAATTGAAGAAAGAAGAGGCTCTTTATCGGGAACAATGTTTATAATTGCAACATGAGTATGGGAATCCCGAGAAGGACAGTCCCATTCAACGCTCAGATGCTGATGGCTCACTGATGGTCCCTAAAGCTGGCGGTGATGTGCCACAGGTTGATATCCCATCACATGGGCAAGTACTGTCTCCTATTTTTTACCAGTCAAGTGCAAATAATCAGGATGCTGCCACTGTGTTCACCTTTTCAAGTGTATGATCTAACCAGGCATATTCAGAGGGCAAGGAGCAATCTCTTATAGCACTCCTGGGAGTGTCCTTTATGGAAACGCCTTGGACAGTGAGTCAGGGGATATATGGGCAACATTGTAGGGCAGATCACACAATTGTGGATGCCAAAGTGATTGAGCTGGTAGGTCAGGTGGCGAATGTGAATTTCTCCTCACCTTCTGTTACTGGAGTTACAGGTGGAACCCAGAAGCTGAATGCTGAGGTGGTCCTAGCCCTGAAGCTGAATATATTAGACACAAATATGCCTGGGTTGCAGTCCAGAATGGCCACTTCAGGGTTGTCTTCCCTGGGCCTAAGACAGACTCACAATGTTTCTAGCTTGCCAGGGGCTATTAATACTGGGGTGTCAGTGGCGGTGGGTGGTGGAGAAGATGTGCTTGCTCCCAATAGAGAGCATGGGGACAGAGCTACAGCATCTGCACAAGGGGAGGATACAGGCACAAGAAGGAAGATGGACAATTCAGAAAAAAGGAGGGAGACGGTAGTTCTACAAAATAGGATTATTTAGGACATGGACACAAATAACAAACCCCCTACATGCATTCCTTTTAATTTCTCTCTCCACCACACTATGACCACGACACTCAAACAGGCATTTGGGTTAGCCTCCCCAGCCATTGGGGAAATTCCTTGGACTAATTTGGCCCTACAGGGCACAGGATGGATTCAGGATTCAAAAGGGCACTGGGTCCCCAACCCAGCATGGGATTCCATGTTTTTTTCTCAGTCCTCTACCTTTCCAGAGTGGAGACCTCCCTCGATGGACACAATAATTTCCCACCCCAGTGCCCTAAAATCTAATTAAAGGGGTGAGGCCCCCAAGGTTCAGAGCAATTCCACCTGGTGTGGCCATGAACCCAACTACTGCTGGGGGTTTAGGCATGGGGATATTGCCCCTCCACCTTGACAGATACTACATCTTAGTATAGGCATGCTGAGCTGGAGGCTCAGATCTTGGAAACAATGGGGCCAATGGATTTATCTCCAGGGGACCCCCCCAAGGGTGGTTCCACCTGACCCTGTTGACCCCCAGGTTCCACCTCAAAGACCACTTCTTTCAGATTTATTCAAAACTAATTCAACAGAGCCTCTCCCCAGGAAGCATGCAGTTCATCTGAAATATAAAGGGGGATTGGACATTCATCCAGACCGTCAGTATGTGGGGAAGACTCTGATCAAGAAGTCCTTATGATTTTATCCGGCAGATGTCTTTGCTTTTATTCACATCTCAGGGGACATCTTTGATATCAGCTTTAGATCTGCTGCTTTGCTGGAAGCTTTCTGGAGAAAATACAGCCACCTCAAAACTTCTCCACTATGAATACCTTTATCAGCTATCCCCTTGACTAAGCCTCTGACCAAAACTGTGACTATCATGTTCCATAATGAAAGTGTTCCAGTTGGGGATATATATATCACTGGCTCCAACAGAAGTGCCAGGTTTTGTGTAAGCCTATGGCAGTACTAGATGATGAGCAATTCTGGACTGGGGGCTGGAAATTTCAAGTGAAATTACACCAAACAGAGGAAGGGATTGTTCATATCGAGAACTGTTTCTTCTTGGACCGGGATCGGGGGGAGTCTGCTACTACCCAGGGCAGCCACGGGCTTGTTACCGCTGTGGAGCATGCACCCATCTCTCAAGCATGTGTGACAAATTGCATTGTAGTTTTTGCATGAAGTTGGCCATATAAACTCTCAATGCACCAACCTTTGCAGATGTAGTCTCTGTGAAGAGATGGGCCACGTCTACAAAAACTGCCCATGGGCACCAGCCAAAACCTGTTCTTTGCTTGACCCAGAAGACCTGATTAATCAGGCCTGAAGCTCTGATGATCATGAACCTGTTCCCTCCCCAGTTTGGCAACCCACTCCTGAGCCCAGGATGCTTTCTACAGGAACTGATCTAGGGGAACGGAAGGAAGTGGTAGGACCCCCTGCCCCATAATTACTTTCCCCTCAATTACCTGATGTGGGGACAGATGCTTGCCTTCAACCAGTT
Organism: Neoceratodus forsteri; assembly: GCA_016271365.2. NCBI lineage: Eukaryota > Metazoa > Chordata > Ceratodontiformes > Ceratodontidae > Neoceratodus > Neoceratodus forsteri. The sequence goes on from CM057455.1 coordinate 1,706,238,559, forward strand.
TGTTACACAGACCCCCTGGAGTCCAGTCAACCCCCTGGGACCCCACAGGTATTGCCCACCTCCCCAGTTTGCGTTTCATTGGCCCAGAGGAGACCTACCCGGAGAATGCCAAAAATGGCCCCCCCCAGTAGAATAGAAAAATCTATTTTAGATCTTGGGCTCATCTGAGTGGGGAGATTCTGAGCATGAGGAGGACTCGAAGGATTTAATGGACATGGAAGAAGCCCCTTCTTCTCTTCCTGAAAAATTGTACATGGGTAAAAAGAAGAAAAAGGGAAAAAAGAACTAAGATCCATCTTTTTGACATATGGACAAGTCAAAAACTGTAGCGGCATCACTGAATTGCCACAGCCTGTGTAATTCAAAACAGAGACATGCTATTTTTCAGTTGATTGCCGATTCCAATATAGATTGTATGTTGGTTCAAGAGACCTGGCTGTCTTCTGGGTTTCAGGTTCAAGCCAATAAAGCAGAATGGCCCTGGGGACCTTCTTTCTGGTCGTTTGGGATGGATCGGGCAGATGGGGTATTTTTTTTTTAAGGGTTCCCATTTCTCCCTTTTTTGGCTGGTGGATTTAATTTCGGGTAGGGCCCTGATTTTAGATGGGTACTGGGATGGTGAACTGTGCAGATTTGTTAACATCTACACTCCTCAGCTCAAAGCTGAGAGAACTAATTTGTTTACCCAGGTTCAACCTTATCTTTCTACTGCACGAATGATAGTGTTGGGGGGGGACTTTAATTGTTCCCTGGTGGTTCCAAGGGGATCACAGTTTGGGGCAAAGATCTATTGTGACTCCCTGGATTTTAAACAGTGCATAACTACAGCAGGATTGGTCAATTGCAGTTCCCATATTTCCATGCCCCATTATTTTACATACAGAGGAGCAAAGTATAGTACGGTGATTGACTATTTATTTATTTCCAAACATCTGACAGTGGCCTCTACCACCCTTTGCCTTGTCGAGTTTTCAGATCACCAGATGATCATCTTGACATTATCGTTAGATACATCTTACCATATTTTAAAATCCAGATGGAAGTTGAATGTCCAGACATTGGCAGCTCCACAGGTCCAAACACTGATCAAACAACTTCTGGCATCCCAGGCCTCGGTGTTCGATCTGTATGAGGACGTTGGAGACTGGTGGCATAAAACAAAAGAGGACATCACAATGTTGTTCCAGCGATATGAAAAGAACGTTTCTAGAAGCCAATACTTTAAGTATTTAACTCTGCAGCGGAAACTCCAGCATTTGTTTTCTCTTCCGGCAACAAAGGGGAATGATCTTTCCTCTACGATAGATGCCATTAAAGACTAAATGAAATCACTACAATACGATTGGGCAAGTACGATTAGAGAGGAATTAACATATGGGTCACACAAAACCCCTATTTCTGACCCTAGTGCAGCATGTAAATCTAGGAGATTGGCCTCCTCCATCTCCAGCTTACAAGATCAAGCAGGTAAATCAGTTTCTTCCCTTCAAGGACTTTTTGATATAATTACTGCCTCTACGGAACCTGGGGGTAAACAGACACAGGTGCAGTGTCCATATATTTTATCTCTTGATAAATACCCATTTTCAGACCATGAATTAGTTACTCTTACACAGGACATCACTTACCAAGAAATTCTCAAATCTATTCGTACCCGAAAATTGGGTACTGTCCCAGGCCTGGATGGTCTCCCTTTGATTTTTATAAATGCTTCGCCTCGGAACTAGCTTTGTGTCTGGAAAAAACATTTAAATATTTTTTCTCCACAAATCTGGTGCCCACCCACTTTTCCAAAAATCTAATTTTTTTTTTATTTAAATCAGGCGATAGATCTTTGCTTCATAATTGGAGGCCTAGAATTTATTTATTTATTTATTGAAATTGTTTCACCAGGAAAGGCACACTGAGCAACAAGCTGTTCATTTCCCGGTGCTACCTGGAGCAGGGGGAACATGGGAAGGATAACACACAGATTATCAAATTGAGTAACATGTAACAGTACAATTCACTTGATTACACTTTGTGTGAGTTACAGATGAGATCATGGAACAACCAGGTTACAGATAGGCACATTATACACTTAGTACACATATATGAATAACTGTAGTAGAGATTTCACAGATTGAACAATTGCAACTGTAGACTCACAAGAAGATTACCGAATGGTGATTTTAAGATTCTGACCAGTATTTTACTCCTTCAGTTACGAACATTGGCTAAATATATCATACACCCATTTCAATTTTGCAGTTTACCTGATCGTTCCATCCACCACCCCTTGATAATTTTGAGGGGACTATGGGGATGGTATTCTAAACAGGGGAAGGAGGGCTGGATTATTTCCCTGGATCAGAAAAAGGCGTTTGATGCAGTAAATCACCCATTTCTGTTTCAAACAATGGAATCTTATGGGTTTTCCCCCTCTTTCGTCACTAAAATAAAAGTGCTGTGTCACGGAGCTTGTTGGAGTCCATATGTTCGGGGAGTGATAGGGCCTGAAGTGGCGGTGCACACGGTGGTCCACCAGGGCTGCCTATTAAGTCCACTGTTGTACATTTTTTCCCTGAACCCCTTGATTCAACATTTATTGGACAACCCCAGGATCCATGGACTGACTGGTCAAATGGAGGGAGATGAGGTCAAAATCCTGGCGTACGCTGACAATACTTGTTTATTTCTTTGGGATTCAGCCAGTATACAGGAAGCAAGCATGGAACTAGAGGGTTACTCAGCTGCTTCAGTGGCAAGCTTGAACCTGGGGAAGCGTAGGGCGGTCCAGCTGGGTTTGGATACCAACCCCCCAGTGATGATAGGACAGTTCCTGGTGAATTCAGGCCCGGTTAAAATATTAGGAGTTACCTCTGAACCCACGGATTTGGCATTCACTAACAAGCAAATTGTCCTAGCAGACTGTGAAATAACAGTACAAACCTGGAAGGTTTGGAAACTGTCAAAATTGAAAAGAATTTCGTTAATCAAAAAATTTCTCATTCTTAGAATTTTCTCATATCTCTCATTTTGGAGACACGGGTATACAGCATTTTTTTTAGTATGCTGTGGGGGAGTTGGCTTAACCCTGTAAAAAGGGGTTTCACTTACCTGTCCGGGGGGCGGGCTGGGGATGATAGATCTGATCTTTTTTCCATGCACTTTTTGGTGCACTCCATTAAAGCCCGTGGACCATGACTGATACCCTGGTTCACAAATGGTTACTAAACAACTGGTATGCTTACACCTCCAAATAGACTGATCTTTCCCAAAATTCTCTCAGACCTTGTCCACTCCTAACTCCATTAAATCCACCATTCAGAAATTGCATAGATGGAAGATTTCTAACATTTTTTTTAATTGAGCATTCCAGAGTGCAATTGTATCAATTTGTGTTGGACACTGTGGGACCGATAGCTCCCGAATTTAAACATTGTCTGCCTAGAGACACCGAAAAAGTATTGAAAATGTTGAACGAGGCCAGGATCCCGGATCACATGTGGGAAACAGTGTGGCTGAGTGCACGTGGGAGACTGTATGCAAGGGGCAATAACAAACATAAGCCAGTGGAAGAACGTACGTGCCCATATTAGGGGTGTGGCTCCCCTGAGGAGTCCATGGATCATTTTGTCCTTAACTGCATCTATTCGCGGAACCTATGACTATTCCTGACTAAGGCCTGGAATCTTCCCTCGCTGCAGAATCTCACCTATGGGGCTTTGGCATTGGGTAATTACAGTTCTAGGTTGTTGAAATATGATGGGGGCACTTTAATGGTGGTGTTTGCAGTTTTGAAATGTTATCTATTATATGCCCAGGTTTAATGGCTGTTGAAACAGCAACAAATTCCTTTTTCAGTTTTTCAACTTTTGTGCGAAAATGCATTAAGATATATTAAGGCAGAGGAGATAATCTTATATGGACCATCTGTTACTAATTTAAAATGGAAAGGGCTTTCTTTCTTTATTAAGTTTAAATTATTTCTTTTTGACCAAGTACCTCCTTGTAACAGAGTTGTTTTGACCTTTTTTTTTGTATTGTTTTTTTTTCTCCCATACTTTAGGTGGAATGTTTTTTTTTTCTGTCTTGACTTAATATGTATTAGTTTCTTTCTTTTTTAATAACATTTGTTTTGGGCAGTCCACTACTTAAAGAATGAAGAAATTCTGTGTTTTTTATTTTATTTCTGTTATTTTCCTTTATGTACTGTTCATGGTATGATTAGTATTTCTTTTGTTGCTTGATTTTTTTGTTTTTAATGTTTTTCTGTATACTGTATTGTTTACTTTAGTAAAAAAACACCCCTACTCTTTTTAATAAGTGCCATGGGAACTTTAACATCCACCTGAACGACCACCAGAACTGGTAGATGGGACCTTGGTTTAACACCTCATCTGAAAGACGGCACCTCAGAAGTGCAGCACCCCCTCACAAAGATGATAATGGGTCAGCAGGGTAAGCAGTACAAGGAAAGGTTGAGGGCACTGAACATGTACTCCCTGGAAGACAGGAGAGAGAGAGGGGACATGATTGGGACCTTCAAGTACTGAAAAGGGATAAATAAGGTGGATAAGGAGGGTCTCTTTAAGCTGAGTGGCAACCATAACACAAGGGGTCACAGTCTTAAGCTGGAGAGGGGGGAGGTTTAGGAGGGAAGTCAGGAAGCACTTCTTCACAGAGATGGTGGTGGACACTTGGAATGCGCTGCCAGAAGAGGTGGTCTAATTGAAGACAATAGGCTGCTTCAAGAGAGGCTGTGATAAGCTTAGGAGGAAGGTAAGGATCATGGGTAGGGAGGATGGGAGGAGTGGAGAGAGGAAGCAGGAACAGTAGCTCAAGCTGTGGACCCTGCAATACAAGCAGACTAGACAGACCAAATGGCCTTCTTCTGGTGGCTTCTTCATATGTTTGTATGTAAGACAGTGACCCCTTGTAGAACTCCTTTCAGTCATTCTTCAGGTTGTGGGGTCACTACAACTTTTATCTAATGGTGCTGGATTGCTGCTTGTATAGCACAACACCTCCATGCATGCTCACATCCTGATTACCACTGCTCCTCCAGCTCTTTAGAAACATAGAATGTGATAGCAGATAAGGGCTGCAAGGCCCACCCAATCTGCCCATATTTATTTTACCTTAGTTTTTTGCTGCAGACCCTACTTGATTTACGGTGCTATCTCTTCCCCCTCCCCCTTCCTTACACCTACGATTCCATTGTGCCTGTCGCAGACATTTTTGAACCCCTCCACTATTTTTGACCCCACTACCTCTTCTGGAAGGTTGTTCCAGGTATCCACCACCCTTTCTGTGAAGCAGTATTTTCTCACATCTCTCCTGAATTTACCCCCCTCCAGCTTCATAGCATGCCCCTTGTTCTAGAGCACCTTTTTCTCTGAAAAACTCCCTCCTGTACCTTATTTACCCCAGTGAAGTATTTAAAGGACTCTATCATATTCCCCTTCCTCCTCTCCTCCAGGGTGTACATATTTAGCTCCTTTTGCCTCTCCTCATAGGGCTTTTGATGCAGACCCTGCACCATTTTGGTAGCCCTAGCCTGAACCACCTCCACTCTGTCTATGTCCTTCCTGAGATGTGATCTCCCGAACAGGACACAGTACTCAAGTGGGATCTTACCAGTGATCTATATAGGGGCTGCACCACCTCCCTCTCCCTGCTGGTGATACCCCTTCCAATTCACCCCAGCATCCCATTAGCCCTCCAGACTGCCTTGTCACACTGCCTGGCCACCTGTAGGTAATCTGATATGATTACCCCATGATGTCTTTCCTGCTTGGTCTTTGTCAGTAGCGCTCTGCCCATTTTATAATCTGCTCCTGGGTTTCTATGGCTCAAGTGCATTATTTTGCATTAAAACCCAGCTGCCATACCCTTGACCACTCTTCCAGTCTTTTCAGATCCCTGCCCATTCTTTCAACTCCCCCCACGGTGTCCATACTGTTGCAGATCTTGGTGTCATTTGCAAAAAGGCAGACCTTTCCTTCCAGTTCCTCTGCTATGTTACTTATAAAAACACTGAAGAGAACCTGTTACAGCACTGATCCTCGAGGTATAACCCCCGGTCACCCTCTCTTCCTCGGTGCACACTCCATTTTCCACTGCCCTCTGTGTCTTATCCCTTAACCAATTTTTTACCCAGGTTGCCACCTGATTACCCACCCCTATGTTACCCTACTTGCTTTCCAGTTACCTTTCTCATTGTTAGTGTGCTGGCCTGTACACTAGTGCAGGAAAGTACTTGTGACCCCCTGGTGTATAGCACAAAGGGATGAAAGGTAGAACTGTGCCTTGGGACCACCTTGCGACACAGACTTGTAACTGTTTATGGGGCCCTTGGAATTTTTGCTGATCAGTGAGTTGAGGCACTGATCCAGTATTACTAGAACTTGTCTTTTGTTGATGTTCTTTCCTGCCTTCCATAAGATAAAGGGCTTGATTCTCAAAAGTCGTCACAAGCCACACCAAGGGTGGCTTGTGCCAATTGCAGGTTCCCCAGGGACCCTGTGCCCGATTCTCGATTGGGTAGGATTCCAGCAGCAAAGTCCCAAGGCTTGCAGCAACTGTAGTTGTGCACTAAACCGAGGGAGCACCTAAACAGGTTGCCGAAAACTGTGGGTGGCTGTGCAGCAATATCCGTGAGCAGTTCCTGGTGGTCTAAAGGACCCCCCTCCCCAGCCCTGATCCCCTATTATTAAAATAATACTATCCCTGGTGGTCTAGCAGACCTCCCAAACTCTGATCCCCTATTATGAAAATAATAGTTTTCTGATGGTCTACCGGATCACCCCAAGCCCTGATCCCCTGCTGTTATGACAAATTAATACATCATTGATAGTCTAGTGGCCCCCCACCCAGGCAGGCAGTGTCCCACCATCCCGCTCCCCCCATCCCCAAACTGAGCCAAAGTCTGGCACAGCTCACTGCTCATCATCATGGCTAGCCACCAATTGAGCTCTCCAATGAGTGCCGTACTGTATTCAGTACATGCTTATTGATTGACAGCTCACTGTCAATCAATGGACATGTACTGAATACAGTACAGTGCTCATTAGGAGCTCAGTTAGTGGCTGGCCATGGTGGGCTGTGCCAGATCCTAGACCACCAGGGATACTATTATTTTCATAATAAGGGACTGAGGCTTGGAGGGCCCTAGATCACCAGGGATCTTTATTTAAAATATTGTGGGATCGGGGCTAGGGAGGGGCTGGGGAGGGTGGAACATTGCTGCAAATAGGTCAACTCTCCTGGAGGGTATATTTCTAAGTACCCTTAGACCAGTCCTGGCTGGTCTAATGGTACTTAGAAATTTGTCCTCTGGGAGAGTTTTGAGAATCCTGATTTAGGGGATTTGGCAGCCTGTGTCTGCTGCAAGCCCCTGGTGCCATGCTGCAGCCCATTTTGTGGTGCACGGGCGGCGCAAGCCACGTTTGGTGCAGACAGCCTGTGGCTAATGCAGGCTGCCTTTGAGAATTGCTCTTGGTGCATCGTTTGGCTAAAGGGTCACTTTGCAGCATTCCTTGTGGCTCAAGCCCCTTGCGTTGCACTGCGGGCTTTGAGAATCAGGCCCAAAGTGTCTATGTTGCAACATCTAGTGCTACAGTGAATACAACTTTTAAGCTGGAACCTTAATGAGCAGCTGACACCTTCAGAGCAACTTTAACAAACCATAATATTTAGACACAGTTCAAATTGTATTTCACGTTAGTTCTGTATTCCTCCTCACCATTATTCATTACTGAGGTCATTTGAATTAAAACAAAATCTTTGTTCCTGATCAGTTCATCTATTTCTGTTGCCTTCTCCCTACCTAACGTCATAATGCTCTGCTTGTGATATCACAGTTACTCTCATGGCAACACATTGTGATGTCACAACAGAGGATTATGACTTGAAGTAGGGAGTAAGCTATTGAGGCAGATGAACTCTAAGGGACCTCTAAGGGATAAAGATTATGTAGTCATGCAAATTTACTCAGTCATAAATAATAGGGAAGAGAAATATATAGAACATATATGGAATGGAAGCTGAATTTGACCTAATTATTATGTTTTTCAAAGTTTTCTTTGAGGTGTCAGTAGCTCTTTAAAGGCTATATGCTGAGAGACAAGGCATTATCCCTACCCTGTAGAATTCTCCACCTCATTGGATAAAGGGGTGCCCGACTGTGGGGAGCTTTAAAACAGCACTAAAAACACATCTATTCTCACTTGCCTATCCTGAGAATTAACTGAGGGATGTCTGCTATTATGTTGGTTTTTAAATATTTATAGTTTTTTAAGATTTTAGTCTGTAAAAGCACTTTGGTACTTGTTTGAATTGAGCTTCAAACAAATAAAGATTATTATAATTATTATTATTATTATTACTCACAGAGAGGATGATTATCACTCTAAAAGATGCTCATACCAGATGGCCCACAGATGATGGACGGTATCCTTCTCGATGTACAGATTGAAATGAGGGGCAGCATTGTGTCATTCTCTAGGATAGAGTGGTGGAGTCCTCACAGGTCCAGGTCACTATGTGACACTTTTGGAAAGTGACCTTCCCAGGACCTCTTCACTGCCACCTGTAAGCCATGGGAACAGTTAATGTCAGATATGGCCATGACCAATGAATTTTATGCAGTTCAGTTATCTTACATGACAACATTACATATAGCAAGACCTCCTGTTTCTGTGATTCCACAGTACATGGTGACTGAGTGCCACAGAAATCAAGATCAGATGCAAAATTTGGGGCTGGCCACAGAAATTACACAGAAACTGCCCCAGTGAGTTAAACAGACTGACTGCCTCCACTCCTTTCCACCCATTACTCTATCTACTTGTAGCTTTATAAAAACTAAAATTCACTCCAACCATTTCAGCCCCTCTAACCCTTTCCACTCAGCTCAGACAGCTTCCTTGAGTCACCATATTGTTTATATTCGTACCCTTTTTCAGTCAAAGGCTGCATACTGATCCACTGCCCTTTCCTATCACTGCTGGAGGGCCAGAATACTGGTTTCCCATCAATGTACTGCTTTCTGGGGCCCACACAAAGTGATACTGGGGCACAAATCCAGAATTTGGGTCCATCAGTAATAAAACGAGGTACAGGATCATCCTACAGTGTTGGATCAAAAAGGGTACTAGTATAAAAAAATAGTGACCTAATGAGTCTCTGGGTGGAATGAGTGGCCATTCCAGGTTACACCATGTTTCAAAAAGATAGGGAAGGGAATAACATGGGAGGGGTTGTTTTATATGTGAGAGAAAGCATAAAGGCAGTGGTGTTACAAGGACATGACAGGGGCAAGGAAGGACTAAGGGTTCTTTGGCTTGTCTGAGAGATTGGGCCTTTATCCTCACTGAGGTGGTGTATAGACTACCAGCACAGGAGGAGGTAGACAGAGTTTTGGGGGAGACCACTGGCAAAATGACAAACAAAGGGGAGGTATTGATTATGGGGGACTTTAACCTGCCAGATGTAGACTTGAGCATTCTGACAGGGGCTATGGGGGTGTAGCCAAGGTGAGAACAAGACAGCTGCTTAGTCCTTAATGTGTGCTTCCCTTAGATTATTCCCCTGTGAGATCTGCCAGTCATCAATCAATCAATCAATCAATTTTTATTTTGCCAGGTGAAAACACCATTGAGAGTACACTCATTTGCAAGGTGGACCTGGGGTCACAAAAATAAAATACATAAATTAAATGCAATGATAAGAACAATGAATACAATCAGTAAACATAGAGCTAAAAAGGACAATGAATACAATCATAATACCAGACTATCTATGGACATTTACTGAAACAATCAAATATAAGACAAAGCATACACTCAGAACTAAGTAACAACAAAACCTATACACAATGTGCACAGAAATGCAGCACAGCAGAGGCTTTAACAGAAAAGGAGTAGCATCAAGGGGAGTAGGCAGGGTGGGAGGGATTTGAAGGCAGGCGGAGAGAATAAAGCTTAGTACGGCAAGTACAGGTTAGGGTGAGAAGGGAAGGAGGGGTGGGAGGAGCAATCAAGCTAGAACTAGTTGGGTCCCTGAATAAGTGCCATTGGGGGAATTCAGCCAAGTCATAGATAAGGGCCATCAATGGAAGCAATTACAGGTTTCCTGAAATGAACATAGGTACAATACTTTAAAAAAGCTCAACTTCATGAGGATAGTGAGTTTCAAGGTTTTCTGAATGGTATTCCATAATGTAGGAAGGGCGTGGCTAATTGTCAACTTACCAAATCAGGTTCTGACCTCAGGGATTTTGGAGCAGGATGTAGGATAGACTTCTCAAAGTGTAATTTCCAGCAGTACAGATGGGCAGGCAGTCCACAATATATTGAGGGAGATTGTTTATGATAGCCCTATATGTCCAGAAGGCCGGGTTTTTTTTGCCATCTATATCTTAGTGAGCTCCATCTTGTCTTGGTATAAGTTCACAGTGGTGTGTGGTGTACAGTAAACCAGTGATAAATCGAATAGCCCAATGGTAGAACGTATCAAGTCTGGATAGTGCACAGCTGTGGGCTCGTCCATAAAGAAGGTCAGCATAGTCCAGAAAGAGCATAGACGTAGTCTGGATTAACCTAACATTTGCTTTGACAGTAAGGAAGTGTTTGATACGAAAAAAAGAGTCCAAGCCTTTGCTTTAGTTTTTTTGATAATTCATCAATATGATCAATGAAGGATAATTTGTGATCAATCCAAAGGCCGAGGTATTTAAATTTATCCACAAATTCAAGGGGCTGACCCAGAAGTGTGGAAATTTGGGGAGTTGATACAGGGAAGCCATGTTTGGAAGCATTGTTTGGCGGTCCGAAGAGCATGGCCTTTATTTTTTTGCCATTTAGGAGCAGCTTTTGCTGAAGTAAATTTCTCTGAAGGCGGTCAAAATCTCTTTGAAGGTTACAACAGGCTAGCTGTGTGGTAGGTCTGTCAATGTAGAGAACGGTATCATCAGCAAACAGATAAATATTGGCTGATACAAAACCGGTATCAATGCTACTGATAAAGATAGCAAAAAGTAAGAGGCCTAAGATGGACCCTTGTAGGACACCTCTTAACATTGTTTTGGGGGGAGAGAGACCCCCCTTGACCAGTTGTTGTCAGTTAGTAAGGTAGTACGTAAACCAGGTCAGAGCTGGTTTGTCCACCCCAATATTTTTAAGTACCACCAGTAGCAGGGTGTAGTCCACAGTATCAAACACTTTGCTCAAGTTAAGGAATAAAGTGCACGCATATTTCTTTGCATCCAGGGCAGTTTGCCAGACATTAGAGACTTTTGCCAATGTCAGTAGTACTGTGGTGGGGTCTAAAACCTGATTGTTCAAGTTCAGTTTCAAGTTTATTGCAGGAAAAAACCCCATTGAGCAAGCTCATTCACAAGGAGGTCCTGGTGTATACATACTAACAAGACTAATATTACATACAGTAATTGCGCACTACAGAAATTAAGTGCTAATCCTATACTTGTGTTTAGGTAGTGCTCCATATCACTTGAAGTAGGTCATCACACTCTTACATAATGTGCTGGAACAGTTTATATGGACCAATAGGCTTGACAAGTCCTAGCAGAATAAGTTTTAGTGACAGCTACAGACATCTTTTATTTTTCTTATTAGATAGCTTTTTAAAGAGGTTAACAGAGACTACTTTAGGTAGAGACAAATGTAGCTGATTCCAGATGGCAGGGAGGGTAATGGAGAAGGCGCGCTTGCCAAAAGAGGTGCAAGTCTTTGGGACATTCAGGAAGATAAAGTCTGACTTTCTGAGTGAGTAAGTACTGTGGCAGGTGTGGTTAAGGGAAGTTAGATAGCTAGGAAGTTTGTTAAGTAGAAGCTTTAGGGTCCAGGTACCAGCTTGGAGAATACCTCTGGTAGTGAGGGACGTCCAACCTATGGCTGAGTACTGGTCACAGTGCGTCCGGAATGGGGAGTTCATAATGAAACACAGGGCACGGTGATAGAGGATGTCCAGTTTATTTAGAGTTGAAGTTGAAGAAGAGGTATAAATTAGATCCTCGTAGTCTACTAGTGGGAGGAATGTGGCCTGTACAAGTCTAGTTCTAATCTTGAGTGGGAAAAGTGACCTGTTGCAGAACAAGAAGCCTAACCATATTTTTAGCCTTCTAGAAAGGTCATCCAGGTGTTCCGTAAAGGTGAGCTTGCTGTCTAACCAGACTCCAAGGTATTTAAATTTTGGGGTGACTTCCAGTGGCTCGCCTAGGGAGATAACTATAAAATCCTTCGGCAGGGAGGTAGATACGGAGGGTAATGTATTGGAGGAAAAGATCATAGCTTTGATTTTCTTGGTGTTTAGAAGAAGTTTCATGTTAATGAGACTGGATTAGAGCTAAGCAAAGTCGGCTTGGAGGACATCTCTAATCTCAGATAGGGATGCGTCAGATGTATAAAGAACTGTATCGGCAGCAAAGAAGTGGAGTTTTGATTTGGATATGTGACGGTCAAGGTCATTAATGTATAGAGAGAAAAGGATAGGACCTAAGATGGAGCCTTGCAGGACTCCTCTAGTGATTGGTAGCGGGGAGGAGAACATGCCACCAGCTTTAATTTTTTGCATCCTTCCCGAAAGGTAACAACTAAACCACAGGATGGTCGATGGAGTGGCATCTATATTAGCAAGGCTGATTTCAAATAGGGAGCGGTCTATGGTATTGAATGCTTTGCTAAGATCTAGGAAGACTGCACCCGTGATCTTCTTTGAGTCCATAGCGGAGAGACAGTCATCGGTTACTTTAGCCAAAGCAGTAACGGTACTGTGGTTAGAGTGGAAGCCAGATTGGGCTGGGTTCAGGAGCAAGAAGGTTTCCATGTGCTGTTTTAGTTGTGCATAAATCAGCTTTTTGAGAACTTTAGAGAGGACAGGTAGAATAGAGATAGGTCTGTAATTATTTAGATCGCATGGGTCTCCCAATTTAAATAGGGGTAGGATGTGGGCTAATTTCCAGCAGGAAGGGACGATGGAGGACAAAATAGAAAGGTTGAAGATATGGAGGATAGGGGCAGTGAGGTGAGGGTACCCAAGTTTTAGGAAAAGCAGTTCGATTCCATCGTCCCCTGCACTTTTCTTGGTGTCTAGATTCATGAGGGCATCTTCTACTTCTTTGAAGCTAATGGGGAGTAGCTGAAAGGGACAGGCTGCTGCTGAAGGAGTGGGGTTAGAGCTAACCTGTCTATTTACACGTGCAGCATAAGGGGATGAGTCGAAGGCTAGGCCAGCGGTGATGAAGTGGGAGTTGAATTCTTCAAGGATTTGGCTACTGTTTTCAATGGTCATATCATTTTTGATGATCTTGGTGGGTAGAGGGGGGCCACCGGTCGCCCTTCGATGGACTTAAGGATCTTCCAGATTTTCTGGGAGTCCCCTTTAGCCTGTTCTAGTGTAGTGACATAGAAGCTGGCTTTGGCAGAACGGATACGCTTAACGCAGACATTCCTGGTGGTTCTAAAAGCCTGCCAATCCACCAGACTCTTAGTATGTCTGGCCTTTGCCCATAGCTTATCACACGTGGAGAGAGCGGTCTTAAGCTCAGGTGAGAACCATGGGTGTGAGATGTTCTGCATCCTGACTTTGATGACTGGTGCATGTTTATTTGCTATGTGGTTAAGATTATTATTTAGGGCCATGACCACCTCATCTGGCATTTATAGATCCTGCCACCTAACCTTACTAAGGTTATTTAGGAAATTAGGTATGTGGAATTTTCTGAAAGACCATTTGGTTATAAGCTTAGGCTGATGACGGATTTTGGCTTGTGACCTTGTACAGACTACAATTCCATGATCGCTCATATCATTATGAAATACTGCTGACTGGAGGATTTTGTGGGGATGGGTAGATAGTATAAGATCCAGAATGGAGCTATTCGCTGTGTTTACCTTGTTAATTCTAGTAGGTTCGGACACTAATTGGGTAAGGCCAAGTTCATCACAGAGATTTAAGAGTGTGCGATTTGTGTGAGAGCCAATCCATGTTGAGATCCCCTAGGATTAATACTTTGGAGTTGGCAGAGGTAGTTAATGATCTAAGGATGTTAAGGATGTCAGTTCTGCCACTAGGGGGCCTGTAATCACCTATAATAGTAATGCATTCTGTGGAGGGGAGGTGTAACTTTAGGGATACTGTTTCGTATTCCTTATGTTTAGAGTTGCAGTAGATATCGCTAACTGAGAACTTGGTTTTAGTGTAAATAACTACTCCCCCTTCCCTGGATCCCCTGTCTGCTCTATAAAGCTTGTAGCCCAGGAGGGTAACTTGTTGGTCCAGGTTAGATTTTATTAGCCAGGATTCTGTGATAATGATGAGTTCGGGCTCTGTGTGTAAGGGCCAGGCTTGTAACTGCTCAATTTTTTGGGGCAGGCTTAGAATATTAACAAGCATTATTTTAAGACCCGGGGCTGACGCAAACTCTGTTGGAGAATTAGGCAGGTGGGTAGGCCAGGGTTTACCTCTACATTGCCTGAGCATAGTAGAAGTAATAATTTCTTGAGTGAGCACAGGAAAGAACTGAATGCTTTGTCCTTTTTGCGCCGCTTGTTGAAAAGTGGCAATGACGGTCTGATGTTGCGGGTATGTTTCAGTGAGATATGGCACTGTAGGGATAAGAGAGGGAGTGTTCTGAGCGTTAATGGTGATGGAAGCAGGAGGTGTGATGGGGAGACAATGGGGTGTAGACAAGAGAAGGGGGGAGCGCGAAATGGGGTGCGGTGCATCGGCGGGGGGCTTGGCTATCTGAGGGAAGGGGGATGAATACTGGATTGGACCCTAACTCATCATTCATGTGAAGGGCAATAGGTGCACAGCAGAAAAACAGTAGGATACTGTAGATGCAGTAAGCCATGTTTCCAGGAGGGGGTGAAATATTTTAGTGGTTGGAAAGAGCGCCTTATCCTAATGCTTGGTGAAGGAACACTGGGAATAGGCCCAGTTGTTGGCCAATAGAGAGGTAGCAATGCCAGCTATGGATGGGGTTAAGGCGTATTTAATGGGGGCCTGGGAGGGGGTGGGGGGTGGGACAAAATCAGAGAGAGAGCTGAGTCCTTTGGGTGGAAAAGACCAGTTCAAAGTCCTTGTCTCCTGGCCAATCTGGGCTGTTCAGTGAGAGGCGCCTGAGTTCTGATTGGCTGGAAGGGTGCCATACCTTAGCAGGAGGAGAGTCTGGGCTAGGTGGTGAGGTCGACGGCTTCAGAAGCACTGTCCGACCAGAGAGATGCGTCTGGCCGTGGAGCGAGGTCTTTCCCCAGTCATGAGGGGCCACTTAGCTGGAGGAGAGAGAAAAAAAGCAAGATTTATAGGCAGCTGGGGCACAGACAGACAGGGTTACGTGGCACACAGAGAAAAATTAGCAATACAATAAGAGTTCTTAGTGTAGGCGCCAAATTGGTGATTGGATAGAGTTAAGCAGGTTGAAGAACTCCAGATGATGCCTTAGTTGAGCACTGACAACCTTCTCGAGCAGTTTGGACAGGATGGGCAGTAATTATTGAGGTCACTGGAGTCTCCCGACTTAAACAGGAGGATGACATAGGCAGTTTTCCATACAGGATGGAGTTCACCCAAGGCAAGGGACATGTTTAAAAGGTAGGTGATTGGGGATGACAAAACATAATAACTTCACTTTAAATAGTACAATTCGATAAGGTCCATGCCTGCAGACTTTCTTACTTCAAGTCCAAAGAGCAAATTCTTTACCTCTTTCAAGGTGACTGGACAGAAGGAGAAGACAGCATCATGAGTTGGGGCAACTGACGATAAGCACGTTGCATTTAGGCTATTCAGCTGAGTTTGAAGCTTGCTTGCTGGTGAGGTATCAAACACCAGACCAACTGTTGCAAAATGATTGTTAAGACATTCCAGGATCTCAAGCTTGCCCCTTGTGGTAGTGCCGTCTGATGTGATTTTTGAAGGGAGTGAAATGGCTGGGCTATAACCTTTAAATTCTTTAGGCATTTTCCAAAATTTTTCAGGGCTATTGGCTGAGGATTCAAGCTCAGTATGGAAATATTTTGCTTTCTCAGTCCTAATCAGCTTGGTACACTGATTTCTGGCAACTCTAAAGGCAGCCCAGACTGCTGAGAGCTTAGTTTTCCTAGCCTTCTTCCATAATGCATCCATACTTAATAATGCGGATTTAAGACTAACAGTTAACCATGGACAGGATTTTTTTGCACATGTTTTTATGAAAGGAGCGCGAGTATTTATGGCATTGAGTACTATAGCTGGGAATATTTCATAGGCTTTGTCTATCGTATCAGCCAGGTAAAAGTCCTGCCAATTGGCAGTTTGGAGTTAGGAGAGAAAGGCGTTTTGATTGAAGTTCCAGAAATTTCTCTTAAAGATACACCTGGAAGAAGAGATAGCTTTAGAGACAGCCCTCATGCAAGCGATGGCACAGTGATTGCTTAAGTCATTAACAAGAACACCAGAGTAGGAAAAGAGATGAGGTTTATTCACCAAGATTATATCAAGTAGGGTGCTGTTATCCCGGTTTAGACAGTTGGGATGGGTGATGATCTGAACAAGCTAGGTAAGTTCAAAGGTGTTGCAAACTTCCTTTAAAGGTTTAGAAATGGCAGATAGCCAATCCATATTAAAATCGTACCAAATAATTAATTTGGATGACAGTGTGGCTAATACCTAATGCAAGTGAGACAGCACCTTAAGCCCTGCTCTGAAAGGCTAGTAAAAAAGACATTACTTGAAACTGGAAGTCCTTTGCTACTGATTGATGTTTTTCTTTCTTCAAAGTGACTGCAAGTTCCACTACGCAATGCAGACAACTTCTTTTAGCCACTACCTTCCCCACCAGCGCTGAATTAGCATGGTGCTTCCCTTCCTACCAGTTGGGAGGAAGTGATGCTCATGTGGCTGTTGCAAGGCCTAGATGAGCCGAAAGTCATATCCACGGCAAATATCAAGGCACTTGGGGACCTCAACCATTGGCTGACAGTTACAGACAGACAGAGCCTCACCAATGAAAGCATCAACCAGGCAGTACAAGCACAACTATGGGAGCAGAAGAGTATCATCCACCAGATCCAGGAAAAGGTGGATGATTTGGAGAATTGAAGGAGGTACAATAACTTGTGCTTTGTGGGTTCCCTGAGAAAGCTGAGCTACAGGATCCTATCGGCTTTCTCTGTCATGTTTTAATGGCAGTGTTCAAACTTCCTGGGGATCTTCGTTTTCTCATTGAACGGGCCCACTGCTCACTAACCCCCATGGCAAAGAAGGTTGAAAATCCTCATCCACTCCTTGCATGTTTTCTAAGATACCAAGTTAAGGAGAACAAACTCTGATGAGCCTGAGAGTTGGGGCACCTGAACTGGCAAGGGAACACTGTCATGATTTTTCAAGAGTTCTTGACAGACCTTATGGTGAAGAGAAGGGCATTCACTGATGCCAGACACAGACTTCCCCTGCTGGGAATGTCACTTACTTTGAGATATCCTATGACTCTGTGCATTGTCTATAATGGGGTCCTCATCCTCATCAGTTCAGCCAGTACTGCCCTGGACTACCTAGTCAGTCATTTCCCTTAGCAGCCTTGCAGATTTCTGAGTCAGTTGCAACTACTTCCAGAGCCACAAGCACTCGTGAATTCAATCTGCTGAATATAGATTGGAATACCTACACCGTGGCATCACAGAAGAGCAGGGAATTCCTAGTCACACTACAAAAAGCAGGCCTAAGTCAACTAGTGACATCACCCACAAGGGGTAACGCGGTTCTAGATTTGATATTCACAAATAGCGATAGGGTTATGGGTATTGAAGCAGGGAACCACCTGAGCAACAGTGATCATAACATGGTATGGTTCAGGGTAAAAAAGACTGTAGACTCCACACACTCCAAACTGAAGTTCCTTGACTTCAGGAGGGCAGACTTCACAAACATGAAGGCCTGCCTAAGAGACAACCTTAGTAACTTGACAGAAGGGAGCGTTGAGGAATGTTGGACAAGGTTGAAGGATGCAGTAACCATGGTCACATCACAGTGTGCCCGTCAGGTTAGTAAGAACAAAAGAAGGAAAAACCCACTACGGTTTTCCAAGGAGGTGGCAACCATGGTGAGAGAAAAGCGCATAGTCTTCAGAAAGTACAAGGAGTCAGGGAATGAGGTGGACAAAACAGAATATAAACAGAAACTAAAAAAGACAGGGAAAGTGATAAGAAATGCAAAGGCTCAAACAGGTTAGGATAGCTCAGGAAGTAAAAAAAAGGGTAACAAAATCTTCTACAAATACCTATGTGAAAAAAGGAAGACCAAACGTGGCAAAAAAAAAGATAGACAAACCACAAAGCAAGATGATGAGAAGGCAGAGGCACTCAATGAGTACTTCTGCTCAGTCTTCACATAGGAAGCAGATGGTAATGGACCAACAAAAGGCATAAAGAAGTGCCCAATTGAAGGAATAGACACGAGTCGCTTCACAGAGGAAAGAGTCCTGAGGAAATAGACAAGTTAAAGGTAGATAAAGCTATAGGGCCAGATGGGATACACCCAAGAATACTGAAAGAACTAGGGAGGGAACTGGCAGCCCCTTAGCAGTGCTCTTCAACAAATCATTAAGGAGCGGGGAGGTGCCGGAGGATTGGAAGAGTGCAACAGTAGTACCATTTCACAAGAGTGAAAGCAAGGAACAGCCAGGTAACTACCATCCGGTTAGTCTAACGTCAGTCATGGGAAAACTGATGGAGTCTCTGCTGAAGGAAAGAATCATAGCGTTTTTGGAGCAAACTGATAAGCTCGACAAAAATCAACACGGTTTCATGTCAAGGAGGTCCTGCCAGACAAACCTGGTTGATTTTTTCAATTGGGTCACCAAAACAATGGATCAGGATGGGGCAGTAGATGTGGTTTACCTGGACTTCAGCAAAGCTTTTGACTCTGTTCCACACAGGAGACTAGTCAAAAAACTGGAGAATATGGGAATTGGGCCCATAGTTACAAACTGGATCAGCAACTGGTTACATGGCAGAACTCAGAGAGTATTAGTAAATGGCATTCTGTCTGTGGAGGGGAGGATGACTAGCGGGGTCCTGCAGGGCTCAGTTCTGGGGCCAATCCTCTTCAACATATTCATCAGTGACATTGCGGATGAACTGGAGGGAAAGGTATGCCTGTTTGCAGATGACACCAAAATCGACAACAGGGTAGACACAACAGAGGGACAGCAAAGCATGGAAGCTGATCTCCAAAAACTGGAGGATTGGTCCAAGACCTGGCAACTGAAATTCAGTGCCAAATAATGCAATATCATGAACCTGGGAAAGTGTAACCCAGGGAAACTGTACTCAATGAGAGGGGAGCAGCTGGTGGCTACCAAGCAGGAACAAGACCTAAGGGTGATCATATCAGATGACATCAAGGTCAGCAGACAATGTGAAAAGGCAGCACTAATGGCTAGTGGTATCCTGGGATGCATAGGGAGGGGCATCATGAGCAGAAGGCATGACGTAATCATGCCCCTGTATTGGTCCCTGGTCAGGCCTCACCTGGAGTACTGTGTCCAATTCTGGGAGGTCACACCTCTGGAAGGACATGGATAGGCTGTAGACTGTACAGAGAACAGCAACAAAGATGGTGCAGGGCTTGCATCAGAAACCGTATGAGGCAAGATTGGGATGACCTCAAATTATACTCCCTAGAACAATGCAGGAATCGTGGGGACATAATAGAAACATTCAAATACCTTAAAGGCAACAACAGGGTGCACATCAATCAATCAATCAATCAAAATCTTTATTTTGGCAGGTGGAACATCATTGAGACAAGCTAATTTACAAGATGGACCTGGGACAAAACAATTGCCAACAGGGTTAAGACATAACAGGTTGAGTGAACGTACATAACAATTACATAGTAATAATAACAACATAATAACATATAACCATCACATGTAATAAGATACTTCCACCAGAACATAGCAGTAGGTTTAACAGGAGCTAGTGCCATTTGAACTATTGCTGGGATGTCTGGGGAATCTAGTGGCAAAGTATATACCTATTAGTAAAAAGTATAATAATGGTAAACTAAAACCACAGTGGTTTACCTCCAATATTAAAAAATTGATCAATAAAAAATGCAAAATAGTAAAAAAATATCCTACATTGACTAATAGGTTGGCACTTAAAAACATTTAACCTAAAATTAAAACAACTATTAGAAACACAAAAGCTAAATTTGAATTATCATTAGCCTCTAAAGTCAGTGATAACAAGAAAGCCTTCCATTCATACATAAACAGTGGGAGGAGAAATTCGCATACAATAGATCCCTTCAAGGATGAATTGCAACAGCCTTTGTCGACCAAGGAAATGGTAGATTTACAAAATAAATATTTTTGTTCGGTATTTATTACTAAACCCGTAATCCTCGAGAACTGTCAAGATATTCCAACCCCGGGGGAATTTCTAATTGATCCTGGTGAGGTATTAGATAAATTAAAGACACTTGATACCAGTATGTCTCCAAGCCCTGATCATATCCATCCCAGGGTTATAAGGGAAATGGCTGATTTACTGGCGGCCCCACTTACTTGTATCTTTCAGACATCTCTAGATAAAGGAGTAGTTCCTAACGGTAAGAAGGAGGCCACCGTAATCCCATGTTTAAGAAGGGTACCAAAACAATACCATCTAATTTTAGACCAATAAGTTTGACATCACTCATGAGGAAAATACTGGAGAGTATTTTAAAGGAAAGGATAACAGTTTCTTTGTATGATAAAGGTATGACTGATTCAACACAGCATGGCTTTACCAGGTCTAGGTCTTGTCAAACAAATCTTTTAACCTTCTATGAGAAGGTTAATACAGAACTCGATCAAGGTAATCTGGTTGAAATTGTTTTTATGGACTTTTCAAAGGCCTTTGATAAATTACCACACAGAGAGCTGATAGCTGTTTTTAAAAACCTCGGGATTGAGAATAATATGATATGCTGGATTAGGGATTGGTTGAGTGACAGAAGTCAGAGAGTGGTGGTTAAGGGTATGTATTCAGAATTGGCCCCGGTGACTAGTGGGGTTCCTCAAGCTTCAGTGTTGGGACCTTGTTTATTTAATGCTTATATATCAACCTTAAAAATGAATACCCCGAATATCTGGTTATCCAAATTTGCTGACGATTGCAGACTGGGAACCACCGTAAGCAACTCATCCGATGTGTTAGCTTTACAATCAGCAATCAGTAAGGTAGCATCCTGGACTGAAATTAACAGATTAGAATTAAATTTAGCTAAATGCAAAATCATGCACCTAGGCAAAAATAATCTAAAAGCTATATATAAAATTGGACAAGCCACTCTGTTACACACTATCCAGGAAAGAGATCTAGGAATTTATATTACCCCAGACTTTTTGTTTAGCCAGCACTGTACACTCCAGATAAGAAAAGCAAACCCGAAATTAAACAGCACACTCAGACACATATACAGTAGGGAAGCCAAAGTCTTAATACCATTGTTTAACTCTCTTGTCAGGCCACTATCTCGAATACTGTGCCCAGGTGTGGTCACCTTATAAACGTGAAGATATAATTAGGTTAGAAGGCATACAAACAAGAATGACTAAAGCTATTACTGGACTAGATAATAAATCTTATAGCAAAAGGCTGAAAACTTTAAGAATGTACTCTCTCACTTATAGAAGATTCAGAGGAGACATGTGCATGCTTTACAGAATTCTAAGCATTTACAATCTACAGGATGCATTGAGTATTAAATTTAATAACGACCGAGTGAGCACCAGGAAACACCCTAAACAAATTTTCCAGCCTAGGTGGAATTTAAAACTGCGAAAAAAAATGGTTCACCCAAAGGGTCGTGACATTCTGGAACAAATTATCAAAAACTACAATAGATAGCCCAGATATGGAAACATTTAAAACTAGACTGAACATGGAATTTAAATGCAGTGTTTATGAATTTTAATTATTTAAATTGGTCTAAGGCAAGCTATAAGGATATTTGTTCGTAATTGCTTGAATATTTCCTATGAATCCTATGAATGGAAATACAATTGCATAGATACATATATATGGATGTAAGGTAATGAGCTAAAGTTTATACAGTAAACATCATTGGAGGAGTCATGGTGAGCAGGAGTGGCGGTTCCTGTAGCATCCAAGTGCAAAGAAGATTGAGATGTAAGAGTCCTCGGATAAGTACTGTAGGCATGGCCTGGCAAGTGGGGTGGGAAGGGGGGTATAGGGAGTGGGGAGGAAAGGTCAGATGAGATAGGAAAGGGTTGTACATGATGGCCTAAGGAGGAAGGACTGTTCTAAGAGAGAAACACGACAGATGTCACAGGTAATGGTTGGGGTTTAAGTCCAAAATTTGAAGCAAAGACAGATCGTGATGTTGGGACCTTGATTTGGACAATAATACAAGGGAGGACTCAAATGATGCCTCAGGCAATGGCAGAGGTTTATGTCCAGAATTTAAAGCAGTAACAAATCGTGATGTTAAGACCTTGACTGGAAGCAATGACAGACCTCAAAGAAGGTCCTCAGGAACAAGGGTTTGAAGAGGGAGAACGTGACAGGGAAAGTGAGCCTTAAGGTTTTCTGGATCTTATTCCAGAGTGTAGGAAGAGTGAAGCTTATTGAGGCACTACCAAAGCACGTTTTAACTTTAGGGATAGCCAGAGATAAGATGGCAAGACTTCTGAGAGAATAGGCACTAGGGATGCAGGGAGTTAGGCAGCTTGTGAGGTACTGAGGTAATTTATGAGTGATTGCCTTATATGGCCATAGAATAGCATTCTTTTGCCTCCTGAAGCTAAGGGAGCTCCATCCTATGGAAGAATAGAGGATGCAGTGGTGCATGTCATAAGGGGCATCCGAAATTAACCTAAGGGCTCTGTGGTATAGGGTATCAAGCTTGGAGAGAGCTGTGCTAGTACTATGGCCATATAGGAAGTCCATATAGTGTAGGAGAGGCAAGAAGGTAGCATGGACTAGGAGTTTTCTAGCCTACTGGACTAGTGAGTGCTTGATCCTAAAGAAGATACTGAGCCTTTGACACAGTTTCTTTGTGAGTTCTTCAATGTGACCAATGAAGGACAATTTGTAGTCAATCCAGACCCCCAGGTACTTAAATTGTTCCATGAACTCCAAGGCTTCTCTCAAAAGGGTGCTTATGCAAGGAATCTTATCTGTTGTTTTTTTTTGAGATGAGGGGCCAGTGGAGAGAAAATCATGGCCTTAGTTTTTTTGGCATTGAGCAGGAGTTTCAAGTTGAGTAGATTTTGTTGGAGGATGTCAAAATCATTCTGGAGGTCCAAAATGGCTTGATCCAGAGTTGATCTGTCAATGTATAGCACTGTATCATCAGCGAAGAGATGGGTACTAGATGACTTTAGGCCAGTGTCAATTTGATTAATATAAATGGCAAAGAGAAGTGGACCAAGTATGGATCCTTGGGGGGACACCTCTAAGGAGTATTTTTTTTGCGATAGGTCTCCTTCAGCCTTGACCTGCTGCTCTCTGTCCACAAGATAGTTTGTGAATCAACTTAAGGCCAGGTTGTCCACCCCAACCTTCTTCAGGATCACCAGGAGCAAATCATGGTCCACCATGTCGAAAGCCTGCTAAGGTCCAGAAACAAGGTGCACATGTATTGTTTGTTATCAAGTGCAGACTGCCAGTCATTTATAACCTTAGCAAGGGTAGTGGAGGTAGTATGTATGGGACAGAAACCAGACTGAATCGGGTTTAGTAGATTAAAACTTTCCAGATGAGATCTGAGCTGTTCATTTACTACCTTTTCCAATAGTTTTGACAAGGATGGGAGCAAGGAGATTGGGCTGTAATTATTTAGGTTGCAGGGGTCCCCTGATTTGAATAGAGTTGATGACATGGGTTGTCTTCCAGACCTTAGGGAGGGAGCCCTGATTGAGAGATAAATTGAAAAGGTGGGTAATAGGTGGAGCCAAAATATAGTAGGCCAACTTTAGGAAGAAAGGCTCAATCATATCCTCACCCACACTTTTCTTAGTATCAAGTTGAAGAAGGAGATCCTCAACCTGTTTGACGGTGACTGGACAGAAGGAGAAAAGTGATAAGGGTCAATAGATTCCGGATTGTGACTGACTAAGGAACTGTGCCCTGAAGGTATTTGTTGGGGAGGTATCAAAAGCCATCCCTGCTGTGGCAAAGTGATTGTTAAGGAGGTCAAGGATCTCATTTTCATCTGTAGTGTGGGTATCACCAATCAAAATTTTGTGGGGAAGTGTGCCAGTGCTGTTATGGCCTTCTACCTCCCTTAAAGTTTTCCAAAACTTAGTAGCAGAGTTAGTGGATGTATTAAGTTCAGAATGGAAATAACTAGACTTCGCAGCTCTGATAGTTTTTGTGCAGAAATTCCTTGTGGTTCAGAAAGCAGACCAGTCTGTGGCCAATTTAGACTTTCTGGCTCTTTTCCAAAGAGCATCCCTATGCCATAAGGCAGTCTTTAGGTTATCCGTGAACCAGGCACAGGATTTTCTTTTGTTTTCTGCTTTTGGTAACTGGAGCATGGAGGTCTAGGGTTTCGGTGAGTATTTCATGAAGTACCTCGTATGCCTCTTCCACAGAAGATGCGAGGTAACATTTCTGCCAGTTAGCATACTGGAGGTCATAGAGAAAAGCATCTGGGCAGAAGTTCCGTTTACATCTCTTATGAATGTATTTAGCGGAAGAGGAGTTTTGGAGTTGCATCGACCTTACACATGCAATGGCACAGTGGTCACTGATGTCGTTAAAGAATACACCTGAGTGGAAGAAGAGGTGAGGCTTGCTTACAAGGATTAGGTCAAGAAGGGAGCTACGCTCTGGGTTTTTGGTGCTTGGGCGGGTAGCTTCATTAATGATCTGGGTAAGTCCATGGGCATCACAGAATTCTTTCAATGGTAAGGAGACTGGAGAGAGCCAGTCAAGGCTGAGGTCACCAATTATGGATACTTCCGATGAGGTGGTAGCTAGTATGTCACTTAGGTGTTTGAGCAGAGAGAGGCTAGCTGAGGGGGGGCCCATAGCACCCACCAATGCAGATAGTGGTTGATTTAGCTGGTTGAATCCTTAGCGTGAGGCACTCGAACTCCTTAGGGACTGTAGTCGTGTCCACCATAGTTGCAGTAATGTTATCCCAGACATAGATGGCTACTTCCCCTCCCTGAGATAGCCTATCAGTATGAAACAAGTTGTACAAGGGAATGTTAACCTCATAGTCCAGGGTGGTTGGTCTTAGCCAAGTTTTGGAGATTACAAGAACATCAGGACAGCAGTGGAGGGTCCACGTTTTAATAGCATCAAGCTTTTTCAGAAGGCTGCAGGCATTTAAATGCAAAAATGATAACCCTTTTAGTAAAGGTAGGTCAGCTGGGGCATGAATGGAGAGGGGGCCCGAGGTAATTCGACGTTACCAGCACAGATGAGTAGCAGCAGGAGCATCTTTTTTATAGCACTAAGAAGTAGTTAGAATGGCCGAATTTTGCCCGAGGCATGGGCAGTTTCTCAAACTCTTCTCCAAGGCCAAACAGCTAGGCAAGGGGCAATAGTCAGCATACAGAATAGCTTTAATTGAAAGGGTAAACCCATGAGAGAGAGAGAGAGAGAGAGAGAAAGAGAGACAGTTGGTACCCAATGTGAGTACAGCAGTGTATGGTAGTATGGAGGCCAGGTTGGGTAAGTGGCAGTGGGAGGGAAACATTATGAAATTTATGTATAAGATTTAGGTCGCCTGTGAATGTACCTGGGTGTTGAAAATGTTGTGGATTTAGAGACCCATAGTATGTGATGGTTACACTAATAAGTAGAAATCCTGTGCTGAATGGATGAAGCAGAATTTTTGCAGTTAAATTTGAGCACGAGAGAGGATCACCCCTTTAACTAGTTGCAGGAAGGAGAACCTCTTTAAGGAGTTGCTGTAATTGACTAGTGTGAGGCCTCAGGGGGTGGGGATCACCAGGGAAGTCCATATAATAAAGAAGGAGGGGTGTGGGGGGCTAGGCAAAAAAAAAAACTGTCCAGAGAGCAGTACAGCAAGGCAGTGGCCGAGCTGTGATTTGAAAATGTGCCTTGGGTGCTTGCTTTCTCAATGGGGATCTGAAGCATCCAATTGGAAGTGGCCACAGTCCCCAGCAGCCTGTCCAATTAGGGGCATTGAAGCCTGACAGCTCCGAGCTAGGAGCTGACCAATTGTACCTGCTTTCCTTGGTCAGGGGGCAGCGGGCTGGATGAAGAGGTCCGGCCGCCGGCAGGTAGCAGTGCCAGGGCCGCTCGGCTAAAGTGAGATCCTGGTTTAGGCTTGTGGCTAAAAAAGAGCAGAAAAAAAGGGCTGTTAGGTAAAAAGTCAAGGACAAAGCTCAAGTAAATTGGTGGGAGGGTCCTGGACAATTTAGTGCTCAGGGAAGAAGTAGGTGCAAATAGTGGGAGAGAAAGGGTTCCTGCAGAGAAGTCTGTTCAAAGGTACCAGGTGGGAATTTAGTAAAACAAAAGGCTGGTTCAGGAGGTTGGGGGGGAGAGGAAGCCCCTTGAATGAGACTAGGGAGAGCTGGAAAGGAGGCGTGTGGTGGAGAGGACTCAGGGTAGTCTGGAATGGGTAGATAAGATGGCCAAAAATGCCAGGCAATATTTACAGAATATGCTGATTCAGGGGGGTGTCAGGAGAGGGAATCAGGGGTCCAGTAGATGGCAGAGAAACAGTGTGGGGAACAGCGAAAAAAAAATGCAAAAGGGAAAAAACAAATGAAAGAGGGAAACAAAGAAGGCAGTCCGAGGAGGAATGACAGCAACCATGATGGGAAAAGAGTGTGGCAGAAAAACAGCAGGCAGTAGTCAGTTGTTCAAACTATTCTACAATATTGGGCAGTTAGCTCAGCAGAAAAAATTCAGCAGTGCAAGCAGTAAGCTATACAGACGTCAGGCAGTCAGTTGAAGTTCGCTACAACTCTGCTATTCTCTAGAAGGCAATTCCTACATATACAGTGCAGTAGTTTAAAGGTAAAATGTTTAAGAAGTAAAAATATTCAGCAGTACAAGCCATAAGCTATACAGAAGTCAGGCCTAGCTAGTACAGCAGGCTAAAAAGAAGAAAATTCCAAGTAGAAAAACAAATAATTTCCACATGAGCAGTAAATTCAGCAGCAAAAACTGTCCAGAGGACAGTACAGCAAGGCAGTGGCCGAGCTGTGATTTAAAAAAGGTGCCTTGGGTGTGTGCTTTCTCTATGGGGATCTGCAGCATCCAATCAGGAAGTGGCCACAGTCCCCAGGAGCCACTCAATTACGAGGATTGACGCCTGACAGCTCCGAGCTAGGAGCTAACCAGTCGTACCTGCTTTCCTTTGTCAGGGGGTACAGAACATCTTTCGGGTAAAGGACTACAGCAGGACTAGAGGACACAACCTTCAACTTAAGGGAGGAAAGTTCAGAAGCAATATGAGGAAATTCTTCTTCACAGAGCACGTTGTGAAACCATGGAATAGCCTGCCAGAGGGGGTGGTGGGAGCCAAGACAGTGGGAGAATTCAAGTGGGCATGGAACAGACACTGTGGGATACACAAACAGGCAGCTAAGTAGGGGGGTAGGAAGCCAAAGGCAGACTTGATGGGTTGTACGGTCCACATCTGCTGACAACTTCTATGTTTCTAATACTGTTGCAGCTGCAGTCACTACACCAGTACCTCAGGCAGCACCCCCGCAAGACCCAGAACAGGAACAGTGGCTACTTCTACCACGGGCAAAAAGATGGAACAGAAATAGAAACAATACCTCTAAGGATAGCACTGCAAAGGCAGTCTGATCCTGCAGCAACAGTCAACCAGAGTGATGACTCCAGGGAGGAGGGATCTTGCCCTGGTGCTTTACCATTATGCCCCTCTTTTGGCAGAGTTGACAGATGGCCATCTCACACCAGAGGTCAGGCAAGACCCAATATCTCCCCAACAAGAGCTGAGAGAACAGACTCTGACCTATCAATTTCAAATGGCAGCTCCATCGTAAGAATATCAAGGGGCTTCATGGACTGAAGTCGTGACAGCTACAGTCACGCTTCCCTCCTTTCATTCCTCCAGTCCTGAAGATTAGAAGGCCCCCCTCACACTGCAATGGTGCCAATAAAAGCAAATCAGAATGGTCAACAACAAAATGCCCCACACTGAATCAGCTGTCTTCAGCTATATTTTCCATAGCTTGAACTAAGGGAACATAGAAACATAGAATCTGACGGCAGATAAGGATCGCTTGGCCCACCCAGTCTGCCCATTTCCCTACCTAATGGATAAGCTGCAGATCCTAGTTAACCAGCAGCCTACTTCTTCCTACCCCCACTCCCTAGAATTGCCTTATAACTGTCCCATGCATGCTTGAATTCCACCACTGTTTTTGACTTCACAACCTCCTCCGGAAAGCCGTTCCATGCATCCGCAACCCTCTCTGTGAAAAAACACGTCCTTAAATTACCTCTGGGGGTGGGGGCGGAGAGGTCACCATGAAGGATGGCAGACAGATATCCCCTGCTTATGCAGCCTCCAACATTACTTACACAAGCAGGGTCACCCTATGGGAGTAATGCCAGCTGCCCCTCACCCCTCTTTGTACTTGGTGGGCAATACTCTCGCTCCCTTTGGAATTCCTCCAGTGTTGCAGACAGACCCTTTGTAGTGGAGGATTGGAGTTTAAAGTGACCAAAAGCTTCCTGTTCAGCTGACAGAACTGTGCTATTAGTTCACTGGTGCCAGATGGGGAAATAAACAGTATACTGAATGACTATGGTTTGTTCATATGAATGCACTGTGGACCAGGGCAGCGTCTAGAGGTCCAGGACTAGACTCTTTTTAAGCAGCTTCTTAGTCATTGTCAAGGTACTTTCCTTTTTCCCGCCCTTGCTGCCATAACACAAATAATGGGAATGATACAACTGCTGCGGTCTTCATGAAGAACACTGACTGCCTTGCAGCAGTGTGAACTGCCGCCACAACAATTGCAGTGCAGCAATCACCTCAAGGATCTCCGTGCAGCATTATCAGAAGACATCAGCCTCTGGACCAGCTCATAAAGATATCCTTTTACAAAGCATGATATCCTTTCTAATGTGTTACTCTTCATTAAGTAGCTATTAACAATGCTGAGGCATGGAGGGTCTAACTGTTCATCCTTGCACAAGGATCGATCTTGCTTACCAGGACAGGGTAAATTAACTTCAGAAATGTAAGGGCGGGGGGAGAGTGCATTACATACTGTTTACCGTAACTGCAAAACTAGACATGGACTGCATACTAGTCAGTTAGCAGTCAACTAGGAAGTTGCCCCTCACTAACTAACCTGTGCTTAGTCTAATCTGATGGTGCAGGGACCCCGTCCCACCACCTCTGATTGGGCTGCATGTTCATGTCAATTATGTACCCACCCCTTTTACGCATCAACCAAGCAAAATTGTCCTGGTAATCTTACTACTGATCAGTCCTAGGCACAACAGTATCCCCCCCAGGTGGCAGTGACCAAAGGGACGGTTGGGCACAGGGACTAGGCACCATTAGCCAAGCTATTCCCCACTTCCACACTATATAACCCCAACCTGGATGAGCTCAGACACTCACCGGAGGCTGTCAGGAGGCACAGCAGGTATGAAGATCCTAGTGCAATACCCTCCTAGCCAGTTATGATGTTTTACATTGCAATGTTGGCTTAGATACTTAAAGCGCACATCCCAGGATATCTTTTACGTCTAATGAGTGGAACTAACTTGTCTCTCTTGCTATCTATACACTGTGGTTGGAGAGGGGGTTGCATGCAGGGAAAATGGACAGTGGTATAAGACTGAAATGGGGGCAGATGGGAGAGATGGTATACCGAATCCAGTAGCAAACTTAGGCTTCCACAAAGGCAGGGAAAGGACTCTATACTGCATTATCAGTGTCAGTGGCTGAGCAGGTTGCACACTCACCTCTGAGACTGGAAGATGGAAGAGCTGTGGGTTCTAGCCCTACACCAGAAATGTGGGATAAATCCCAATACTGACACTGTAGTGCATCATGGGGGGGGGGTGCTACACTCCTGAGGTGCTGTCTTTCAGATGAGATGTTAAACTGAGGTCCCATCTGCCTGTTCTGGTGGTTGTTCAAGTGGACATTAAAGATTTCATGGAATTTCTCGAAAAAAGAGTAGGAGAATTTCCTCAGTGTCCTGGCCAAATGTCCCCCCATTCACTATAATATCACCAACAACTTAATCTTCTATAAGCCAGTTTGCATCTGTATCTTCCCCTCTCCCCAAGGATAAGGATGAAAATAGGCAGCATTGCCTAATTCTCCTTTCCCTGTCAACAAAAACAAAATAAATAATAAATAAATAATATTATCTGCCTTGTTAAGTATGGATAGGTCACCCCTGTCATAGACCTTAGGGGAGCCTGAGGGGCTGTGATAGATGTGCATTACAGATGTAGCAATGTACGTAACCTCACATAAACAAACAAGCCTTGTATACTCTCTAGTTCTTGAAGCAGACCATGGGACAGGAAGGGGCACTCTGCCAGAACATACAGAGATATGCACCAATATCAAGCTCCAGGTAAGGGGTGGATCAGCATTGGAGTCCATGGCACTAGCCTCATGAGGGCACTAGTTGCACACCACCACCCTGACTCAGCCTTCCTGTGTAACCAACCCTCTTCCCCCTCCTCATCATCCCCCCCTTATTTCCTCCACACCACCATATGGCACCACTGGCACGATGCACTTCTGGAACCACCCTGCCTTCTCTCTCCCAGTGCATATGCAGAAGTCAGAAAAGCTGGTAAGTGTACCTTCCCTTCTCCCTTCTGTGCCATGCATAGATGTGCAAGGGACTTGCATACCCCTGAGTCTCAGGGAACTAGGCTATGGACTTTGTTAACTTCTGCTTAACTGTGTTAGCACCACCCTCTTGGGAGCAAATAGGTAGCCTTGGGCCATTTTAATGGCTCAGAAACTCCCCTACTGTTTTGGGCAAGTTTGTCATTGTACATGAAGTCAAACCCACTTAAATGCTTAGCCATGGGACCTGAGTGCATTTAGGCTGGTTATGCACTTATGTGATCTTATTGTTCTGAGAGTGTATGATGCTGTTGCTTGTGGAAGGAGACTTGTTTGTAGAGGGCTTGATTATGACTTTATTTCATTTTATGGTGGCTTATAACTTGTTTCGTTTGATCTTGGATGTGCTTTTCTGACTTACGTGCTGGTGCTCGACTGTTAAAAAGGCTTTGTTAACTTTATTGTAGCCTGTTCATGTATCATTTGGGGGAAGCAGGTGAAGACATACACATTTTTAAAATGGTTGGAGATGGGACAGAGGGAGTTGAAGATTATACTTGTTTTAGTAACATGCTGATGCTCCATTGTTAAAAATGCTTTCTTAACTTTATCACAGCCTGTTTGTCTATTGTGTGAGGGAAGCAGTCGTAAATTTATAAGTGGTCGTTCAGCTTTAACTGACAGAGATTCTGATTTGCCACTCTGGTACACAGATTTTTAAGTCATGAAAAGCACTGTAATCATCCTTTGTGTTGACATTATGCTTGATGAAGTGACAGGTTTGTAGGCTGCACTAAACACCTTTGGATGCCGGGGCAGGTGGCAGTGTATCTTCACTGTCATTTTCATCCTCATCATTGTAGCCTTCATCCCCTCCACCAACTGCTGCTGCTGCAGTCTCTTTATCTGTCAACTAGTCCTTGCATTGAAGGTTGTCATCTGTGGCCACAAAATTGTCAAAAATTATTTGGGGGATGACTTCTGGTGCAGTGACAATTTCCACATTTTCCTCAGATACAGCTAACTCAGATGCATCATCCGTGTCCTTAAGAAACCCTGTTTTTTTAAAGCAGTTTTTAATTGTCTGCTCCTTTACTTCTGACCGTGCTTGGTGTAGCATATGTAATGCATTGAGCACAGACAGTTTTTGGGCTAAGTCTGTGGCAGAGACTGCCTGCCATCATTGAAAGCTGTAATGACAGTATTGAGCATCCAGCGCCTGTAAAGGCTCTTTAGAGCTCTGAAAATCCCTTGATACATTGGTTGAATCAAGAACGTGGTGTTTGCTGGGAGGAAAGCAGTCCTGACATTTGAGAGGACAAGTTGGGAGTGAGCAGGGCAGTTACCAACCAGTAGAACTGCCTTCTTGTGTGTTCGCCACATATCTTTATTAAACTCCTTGGCCCACTCACTGAACAATCCCATGGTCATCCATGCATTCTGATTTGTGCAGTAGGTTACTGAAAGATGCTGGGTATTTACCCCCTTAAAACATCTTGGGTTGTGGCTTTTTCAGATCACCAACAGTTTGCATTTGTAGGTACCATCCATGTCAGCACAGGTCATTACCGTCAGATAGTCTTTACCTTTCTTGCTTCCCGAAATGCTTTCTGACTTAAAGGTCAGAGTAAAGTCCATTGTGGCCTTGTAAATAATCCCCATTTCATCTGCATTGTGGATGCAGTCAGGGGAGAATTCTGACAGGACCTCTGGCAACACTGACTGCACCCAGTGATCTGCCGAGTTGGTGTCTGCATCCTTCTTCTCACCATGTTTCCATTTAAACACAATGGTATGCTGAATTTTGAATCAGCATAACCAACCATTGCTGGGCTCAAAGCCATTTTGGCCCATTGCCTCGGACAGTTTTTTCAGCTTTTTCCTGGAGGAGGAGCCCAGAAACTGGCATGTTGGAAGCTCTTGCATGCTCTAACCACCGGAGCAAAGCATCCTTTACGGCAGTATCCTTCCCCTCCCTCTTACACTTCCTGGACAGATTACCATTACTGTAGAACTCCTGTAATACTTGGCTATGATTTTTAACCAACTGGCATATCTGACTCTGTGACACACCGAACTGACATGCTACCTCAGTCTGTGAAGTGCTGGGGCTTGCAGGGAGGTGTAGAGCTTTTACCTTATCTGTCAGAGAAAGCTCTTACTTTTTTCTTGGTGTCTCCATTGCAAGAGTAGAGATCAGGAAGGGAATGACTACTGCTGGTAAGTTAATGAGTGGGGCTGGGGCAGCAAAGACTTTATCTTGCCAGGTAATCAGAGACACAGTAACACCACGTGTTCACTGTTAATGTGTCCTGAATGATCTGACTGCCACTACAATAAGACTAGGGGAAGGACTGGAGTGCTCTCAATGATCCGACAGCCAGCACATTAAGATTGAGGGGAAGGACAGGCTCCAATAGCATGGCTAACTACACAAAAATATATGCATTTCTAGGGACTGCAACATTGCATTAATGTGAGTCCATTTTCATTATGTGTATAGGAAAGTATTCAGGGAATCGAGATTTTATTCATATAAGCAGGATTTGCATTTAAGCAGTATTCATTTAAGTGGACTATACTGTAGTTGTTTACTGTTCTTATACATTGTTCACTTGTGTGAAAAAGTTATTTTTTTTATAATACATTGTTTGGTACAAGAAGTTGGAATGCTTTGCAAATCTCACAGCTAGTTTTATCTATGAACAAGGCCCCTCCTGCACAGAGCTATGTTGCCACCCGGATGGAGGGCTCCCCCAGGGCTCTTCCTCCATCTCAGGAGGTGCAAGTCACTACTCCCACTTTACAGGACAGACATCTGTCTTACTATTGGAATGACCACCAGGATAATGGCAGACCTCTGATTACATAATTGGAATGTGAAGAAGATGAACTCCCCATGTGAAGAGGATGCAAGTTGTAAGGCCCCCCCAAATGGGGGCTTACCTTAATTGTCTGTTCTCTCATCTGCCTCCTGACACCTCCTGATGTCCCTATTTCCTCTGGTGCATGTCACTGCCACAGCCCGTGGTCCCAATGTGCCCCTAAAGCCCCAAACAAATGAAAGCACTCCCTGAAGTTCTGACTGCAATTGTGGTCCAGTGAATGCTGTTCCGTTGGTCCTGGCCCCTGGGAAAGGCATAAAGGGGACCAGTGACCTACACAAGGGCCAACAGAGCCCTCCTTGTGCTAAAAATAAAGAGTGCTGTGAGCGCTACAAATGGGGCTCATTAATATTCATGAGCTCCCAGTAAATATGCATGAGCTGCCTGTCTGCTGCAGGGGACTGTGAATTTCGGCAGCAGCGACAGCAGTAAATTGTAAAATAAGGGCAGTGCTTAGGAGGACACAGTAGTGGCTATTTAATAGTGGGGCAAAGAATTGAATTAAGTATTATACCTGGCTACACCAGAATGCAGAACTTTTAAATTAAAACTACTATGGACTGCAGGGGGGCTGTTCAGTTGAGCAGCCATGTTTACAACCAAACATCCAATTGGAAAGCCATGATTTACAGTGGAGCCTCTTGGGACATTGCCAAAAGGGTTATGGGACAGTGCAAGAGGCTTGTGGGGGGAAAAGCAGTGGCTTAATTTAGGCACCTAAACAGGGAGCCTATCAAGCATCAAAGGAGGCTAATGAATATTCATTTTCAAGACAGACAAGTGATTTCAGCCAATCAGGAGCCTCAGAGAGCTCCTCAAAACCCAGGGACTTTGCAGGCTGAGTTCAGTTCAGTGTGAGCCCCTCCACAGGGAAGGGGGCTCTGGCTCTCTAGAGAAAATGGGACTAGTCAGTTTAGTGGGAGCCCCTTGGCAGGGGAGGAGGGGCTCTTGCTTCTGCCAGGAGAGAAAGTGGCTGAAAGCAATGAAAGTCACTGGCCTGGGGGTTGCCAGAATTTGTCCCCCAGAGCTAGCCATTTTCCTTTCCATATTTTGGGGAAAATGTGGCTGAATTCTGAATCCACCTGCAGTTGTGAGAGAGCTGCATGAGCGTTCTGCCTCAGCAGTGAGAGTGCCGATGAAGCCTGTAACTTCAAGTAAGTAAAAATATATTTAAAAAAAAGTAAGTAAAAACTTTATTTCTATACAGGAAAACATGTAATTTAGGTCATATGACCCAGTTATCTAGACAGTCCTGTTTACATCTATCATTGTTACCTATATATGTATTAAAACTAACAGGAGGCACACCAAACATACAAGATGTTAAATATCATAATTGAGTAAAATTGCATTTAAGGAAAGAAACAGTTTTCTGAAACGTTCTGAGTGAGTAAACTTCTGCTTACAAGTACAAGTTCTTTGGAGACCTGCTTGGGGCCGAGAAGCCCAGAAAGCCAAGAGGTGCTCAAGTTTAGTCTGCACCCAAAGGGCTGGACATCTGTTGCAAGTGACCAGAGGAGAGTCCAGCGTTAAGAACGGTTTAAATATTTGTATGAAAGTGCCTACAGGAATGGAAAGGAAATATCCCTAAACGTGGAGTTTTTCCTGACCATTGCCTGTGAGGACAATAAATGTCCATTTGGAGCTGCAAATGCCAGCATAGCCAAAATGGGATTCTGTTGATGTGTCCAAGTATCCAGTTGGAGCTGCAAAGGCCAGCATAGCCAAAAGGGACTTTTGATATTGCGTCTTTTGCTTGAGAAGCATCTGACAGAATAAATTACCTACAAGTATAGTGATATTCTACCTAGGAGTCATGCCCTGGGCTCCTGTTCTGTTTTCAGGAGAGCAAGAGACTTTGTCTAAAAGAGACTGTGTGAACTTTGGGTCGACCCTAGCCTTAGGGAAAATCACCCACCTGTAAGAAACTGTGTCTTCAAAGTCTGAAAGGACCATGCCTGCCACGCTGGCTGCATGGTGAAGAGATTGTGACATGCGCTGAAAGTAAAATGTGCTAAATGTGAATGTGCTGAATGCAAAAGACTGTGTTTTCCAGATAGGCCTATGCACTGCCATATACGCTTCCCTCTGAGGGGCATAGCCTAGACGTGGGGATCTGAAGCATGCCTGCCCACGGTCCTGGCCTGGTCTGTACTAGAAGGTGTCTTCAGCCTATGAAGATGAGCCACTTTGACAAAAGAAGCTACAAATGTTTTCTAGCTGCAAAAGCTGCAAAATCCTGTCATCAGTAAGGAGGTTCCTGGCTGTAAGCCTTTGTCCAACATCTCAGCATCGAGAGTCAGAGCCCACATGCTGTGACCACTTGAATCTACCTTGTACAGCCTGATTTCAACTTTGCCAAAGATGACTACAAAACCATGAGTATGCATGGTATAGCCCTGTACAATCTGGAGGGACACATACAGGTAAATAGTTATTTAGAGTTCTGTCAAGTGTAATATCAAGGCCCAAGCATTAAAGCAAGGGAGTCAACTGTGTTCTGTCAGGTAAAGGTTAAAAGGCAAGCTAAGAAATAAAGAATGCTAATTTGACGTTTCTCTAAGGGCCCCAACCTGCTTCAATGCCGGCCACCACAGCTGTAACACTAACAGGCCTGCAACTTTAAGAACTCAGTACTGGGTACCCAGATATAGGTTTTAGAATTGTGGGGTTCTAATTTGAACTGGGACTGGTACCAGTGTGGGCAGTTAATGGGATGCTGTCATCTAACTTATCTTGTGCAGCTGGATAAATCCAGAACAGATATCCTGAATACATCAGAGGCTGGTGGGTGCCTACTATGATTAATGCCTGAATTTGAAATGCAACAAAAATTATCTTGATGCCAATCTAATCCAATGCCAATCAATGTAAATACTTAACCTCTGCTTCCAATTTACCCTTTCTAACCCTCACCCCTTGCAGATGAATTGTTTGCTGTTTCTGCATATATCTGTTGTTGTGAGCATATTATTAGTAAGAGTCAATAGGTCCTAAAATGTGAAATGTGGGGTTTTAGTTATCGGGTCATGTGTGGGGTGACATTATGGTAATGTGGGTGAGTACAGCATCCTGGGGGTTGTACAAGGTATTATTTAGCCCACATAAAGTGTACTCTGGGTGGAGGCACTGTGCAATATTGTTACCTATTGGGAAAGAACCAGTTTATTATCTAGAATAGGAGCCCAGACCCCTCAGCCTTGCTCAGTCCTGCAAGGTAGGGGTAGTGTAGCCCTTAGATACCAGGTGCCAGGGTTACAAAGTGATGACTCACCTTAAATGCCTCTGCTCTGAAGTTGCCTCCATCCAGGAGACAAAACAATGGCTAGCACTCCCTAGGAGGCCTTTAAGGCTACCTTTAGGGGCCTTACTGCAGACTATGCTGCCAGGCAGAGGAATGACAGGAAGCATGACCTTGCTACACTCAAGGTAATGCTAAAGACCAAAAAAGATGAGTTTAAAGCACAACACAGATGTAATACTCACTCCAGATTACATGATGAGATCATCAGATATAGGCTACCAATAGGTGCCTTACTGACAAGAAAGACTGAAATGGTCCCCTTGTGCCTTAAACAAAAGTACTGGAAGTGGGGGAGAGGTGTAGCAAAGTACTTGCTTATTGTCTACAGAAGCAAAAAGCTGAGAGGCACATCCCTGCCCTCAGGAATGACCAGGGAGAACTTTGCACTCAAGAAATCCACAT
Source organism: Neoceratodus forsteri (assembly GCA_016271365.2). Lineage (NCBI taxonomy): Eukaryota > Metazoa > Chordata > Ceratodontiformes > Ceratodontidae > Neoceratodus > Neoceratodus forsteri. The sequence continues at coordinate 1,706,275,948 of CM057455.1, forward strand.
CAGTACTGTGATGAGAGATTTCTTCAACAACTTCTCTTGCTCACCACCCCACCCCCCCAGAAGGCCCACAAGATAGATGCTTTCTTAGAATCTCTCTACCTACCCAAGATAACAACTGATCAGGCACACTCCCTGGACAGCCTACTTACTCTTACAGAGATTGAAGTGGCTTTCATGCACCAAAACCCCCTTCAAGCACTGGGAAGGAATGGAATCCTGGTGGAACTCCTGAAAATCATGCCATCCACTGTCTGCCCAGTTCTCTAGCACCTTTTCCATGAATCTGTGGACAGTGGATACTCCAAACAGTTATAGTCCTTCTAAAAAAAGGCAAGAATCCCACCATCCCGGCACACTGCCGACCAACCTCTTTTATCTCGGTGGACAGCAAGATTTTCACCAAAGCCCTGATGCTCAGACTCAAAAACCTGCCCTCTCTGGTCCATCCATCCTAGGTGGGTTTTGTAAAGGTTTGCCTCAGCCCTGACCACCTCAGGATACTACTGGACCACATGCAGGAAGTGTGTACCTCACTCATTCCACCTGCAGCAATAGCCATCGATTTTAAAGAGCACCTATCATGATGGTCCAAAAAGTTATAGCTTGTAGTCATTTTATGCAGTACTAGACCTGAAAGAGCGTGTGCATTTGTTATTTTGGGCCAAGGTTTACTCTGCCTTCCATATTTTGGATCCCCAAGACACCCTGTTAGCAATGCATTATGCCAAAATCCAAATGCCTTGTCAGTATGTTTTTTTTTGTTTGTTTGTTTGTTACATTGACTATTCCCTATAGAGATGTCAGCAGTACAACCCTGGGCCCACAGCAACACCAGGCTTGCTATAGAAGCTCTGGTACACTCTGCAGTTTTTAGCAGCTCAGAATGCAAAAACTAACTGCAGCGGACAGTAATGAAATACAATTCCAGAATCAATGCAAGAAGGGATAATTTATGTATGAAAGTCAAAAGGACTATGAAAGGTGCTCTTTAAGACAGCATTTGACTTGGTGGAGTGGGGATACCTTTATAGGGTGTTGCATCATAGGGGCTTTGACCTTCAGTTCCTCAGCAACATACAGATCATCTATTCAAAGCCAGACGCCAGAGTACTAACTAACTCGACTGTCTCCTCCCCTTCCCCCTATCCAAAGGTAAATGTCAGGGATGCCCCCTCACCCCTCTAATGTTTGTGCTTGCTATACAGCCATTAGCAAAAGCTATACTGAACAACCCCCACATCTGAGGGATTGGAGTAGGCAAGGACCACTTCAAAACTCTGCTACTATAAATGCAGAGAGTTTACAGGTGGTAATCAAGGATGCTCCGGACTCTATTACCCAGCTTCTGGACCTGAATATGCCAGATGTTAACTGGAGCACCTTTACTGCAGCCACATCCAAGAGCAGGGACATTCTCGATGCCCTACAGGGGCATGCCTCAGACAGCTAGTGCTAGAACCCATTCAGGAGGGAGCAATCTTAGACCTGGTACTCCCAAACAGGGACAGAGACAGGATCTCAGATTTAGAAGTGGGTAGCCATCTGGGAACAAGTGATCACCAAACAGTGTGGTTCACAATAAACACAGCTGTAGAGTCAAGTCATATAAAAGCAAGGATATTGGACTTTAGGAGGGCTGACTTTGGCAAAATGGAAGAGTGCCTCAGAAAAGCACTAGCAAATAGGCAAGAAGGAGGGGTGGAGGAACAATGAGGAAAAATCAAAACTGCAATCACAGAGGCAACAAGCCTTTGTGTGAAGCAAATCAACAAAACAAAATTAAGGAAAAAGCCACTATGGTTCTCAAAAGAGGTGGCAGGGAAGGTTAAGGAGAAAAGGACAGCATTCAGGAAATATAGGGAAACAGAAGGAGCAGGACTGAGAACCATATCAGTTAAAGCAGAAGGAGGCAGGGAAGACAGTCAGAATACCAAAGGCCCAAACTGAGGAAAAGATAGCCAACTGTGTTAAGAAGGGGGATAAAACCTTTTATAGGTATATTAGGGAGCGAAGAAAGACCAAAGGAGGAATACTGAGGCTTAATAAAGGGGAGGAAATGTGGGCAGAGGGTGACAGTGAAAAAGCAGGGATACTGAACAAATACTTCTGCTCAGTATTCACAAAAGAAGAGGAGGGGGAGGTACCTAAACCAAACAATAGAAACACTCTGGATAGGGAGGTTGATACCAGTCCATCCACAGAAGAAAGGGTTCTGAAAGAACTCTTAAAACTGAAGGTGGATAAAGCAATGGGGCCTGATGGGATTCACCACAGAATTCTAAAAGAACTAAGGGTAGCTAGTGACACCATTGACTACCTTCTTTAACAAATCATGGGAAGATGGGGTGGTACATGAGGACTGGAAGAGGGTGGATGTGATTCCACTTCACAAAAGTGGGAGCAGGGCAGAGGCAGGAAACTACAGACCTGTTAGTTTGACCTCAGTGATAGGTAAAATGATGGAATCACTTCTGAAGGAAAAAATTGTTGAGTACCTAGAGGTCAGCAGTGCACAGGACCCAAGGCAGCATGGATTCACAGCTGGAAGGTCATGTCAGACAAATCTAATTGATTTCTTTGAGTGGGTGACCAAAGTCGTAGACCAGGGAGGGGCTGTGGACATGGCCTACCTAGACTTTAGCAAGGCATTTGACATAGTTCCACACAAAAGATTAATATACCAATTAGCCAGCCTTGGAGTGGGTCTCAAGGTGGTAGCCTGGGTAAAAAATTGGCTGGACAACAGGACGCAGAGGGTAATAGTAAACAGAGTCCACTCTGAAGAAAGGGGGGTTACTAGCCAGGTACCATAGGATTCAGTACTGGGACCAGTACTCTTTGATAAGTGACATTGCAGAGGGACTGGAAGGAAAAGTATGTCTCTTTGCAGATGGCACAAAGATCTGCAACAAGGTTGATACACAAGGTAGGGTGGAAAGGATGAGAAGGGACTTGGGAAGGTTGGAAGAATGGTCAAATGTATGGCAGCTTAGATTCAACGCAAAGACGTGCAAAGTGATGCACCTGGGAAATAAAAAACCAGGGGAAGAGTACACAATGGGAGGTGAGATACTAACAACGACAAAAATGGAAAGGGAGGACTTCCCGCTGCAGCAGCGCAGCATATGGCAGCAACTCACTAGAGCTCCGAGACTCCTCCACCTACAAAAGTTAACAGTAGCCTTCCAATTGAATTATTTAAGCTGCAAAGAGTAACCAATCAATGGCTACACACAAGTTAAAGGGGATAGAAAATAGATTTTCGATTTTACCGTTGGATCCAGACGTTTCAGAAGGGGAAGCTTCAGACTCAAATGTTTCCATGCACTCGCACCGCTCCTCCTCCCACTTGGCGGCAAGACCTTCAAGAAAACATAGCAACAAATCAATTGCAGCTATGGACAGTAAACTAGATGCAATCCTAGCTGAATTACGGGACATTAAGTCCAACTTTCAGTCGCTTAAGCAGGATCTGGGGCAAATTCGATCTGAAATCTCTGACTTGCAACAAAGAAGCTTACGGTGGAGGAGTCACAGGAGGAACAGGGCAAGGCCTTATCAGAATGCCAGTCCATAGCGTCACAGTTAGTGGAAATCTGCAAGGCAATGGGGGAGGGGCAGGAGGATGCTGAGAACAGACACAGACGCAAAAATATTCGGATATATGGTGTGGAGGAGGGAAGTGAAGATAAGAATATGAACAGTTTCATTATGCAACTTCTATGGGTGTCCCTGGACCTTGATCCTGATTTCAATATCGAGATAGAATGTGCTCATAGGGCTTTAGGCCCCAGGCCCACACAACAGGGAGCTTGCCCTCGTTCCATCATCGTTCGTTTTCTGAGATACAGCACAAAAGACATTAGTCTAAATAAAGCATGGGCCAAAGTGAAAACTTTCTATCAAAACAGTAGAATATATTATGACAATGATTATGCTCCAATGACCATACAGCTTCAAAGAGATTAAATTTTGGACACCATATCCAGCGCGACTCGTTGTCCAGTTTCCAAATGGCCAAGAAAGTTTTGACACTGCAGATTAGGCTATTGCTGGACTTAGAGATCGAAACTATGAACTCCCTACTAAGATTCCATCTGTACAGAGGCCTGGTGGAGGAAGGGAACAACAGAGGAATCTTCAGATGCCGGACCCCCAGATGCAACAGGCTACCCTAAACTTGATTAAACAGCTGCTTCGCCAGAGGCAGTACTACACGAGGAGGCTTGAAATAAATGGACCGGGGAGGTGAGTCCGGGGGCTAGTGGGGGCTGGACGTGGGAAAGATGGTTCTGTGGTAAGCGTCGGGGGTGGGCTGGGGGCTCCCTCCCCCTCGGGTCCTGTCTCTGGGTTATGCTGTCCTCTGGGTGGGCTCAGCATGGGGAGACCTATGGACACAACAAGGTCTGAATTGGATATTGCAGCTGATTGAATGGCCCCCCTGGGATCCCCTATTTCCTTATGGGGCTTAATTGGGTGCAATGAACAGAGAGATAGTATATGTTGAGACCCCTTTGGGGCTCTCGGGCTGTTAGCCCCGAGGTGCAATGGTGGGCAGCGAAAAACCCACGGACTGGATATTGGTGGGGGTTGGCCTGGAGGGCTGTCCCCCCCAGGGTCCCCCCCTGAATAATAATTAAAATACAGGGTCACTCATTGGAACATGACAGAGAACCTGCTCATTTGTGCCCAGGACTATAAGTACATATATATTCAGATATCCCCTACCCTCAGGTGTTGGGGGAGGTGTTCCAGCTGCTTGGGCGGTCTGAGGTCCTTATCCCTTACAAGGAGACTTACAGGGAGTGGTGGGATCACCTAGGGGGGCCACTCTGATTTTAGGCACCTGAACAGGTATGTGCATAAACTGAACACACCCCATCAAATGTGCCTGGGTCTCTCTGCGTGGGCTGGCCGGGAGGGCAGGGGGCCCGGGGCGGGGCATTTGGGGAGGGAGGTTGTCTGGCCTTTGCCTCTAGACTATGAGCTGTGACCTCCTCCTGTGCTCTGTTTCTCCTTGCCTGGCCCCTGGAACTCACCCAGAGTGAGGTCATGAGGGATTGGGAACTGAGAATTGTGACCCTCTGACATGAGAACTCCCTTGATCTCGTCTTTCCCTGGTTTCTTCCCCTGGTGGGCTTCACGATGGTCATGGCAGTATAATAGTGGGTTTACCCTCCGGGTGAGGGGAGGAACTGAAGAGCACCAGTTACTGACCCCAGGGTCTAGTAAGACTATGTAATTTGGAGTTACACCAGGGACAATCAAGTTATACCCCACTCATATATTAAACAGCGGAGGATTTGGACTGTACATTTATTATGGACATTCATAAATGCACCATTTGTATTATTTCTTCCTACTATAATATGATGTTTTATTTTCTGTCCATCCTATGCCCATTATTGTTTTTAATGATACCCCTTAATCTTATTTTGTTAACGCTATTTGAGGGTCGAATAAACTCTGACAGGCACTTCAGGACTTGCAGTGCAGTCACCTTTTGGATGACTGTTTGTTCCCCGCAACCCACGGGTATTCTCTGAAATGTGAAAGTCACTACTAATATACTGTACAAAGTTTCTTATTTGGAGACAAGGTTGTTCTGTCATGTATATATGTTTGAATCATTCATAGATAACAATAGTTTAGATAGAAAGTTTTTTTAAATTAGAGTGGGAGTGCAACATTTCAGTAGAATTTCTAGAATTATAAGTGCAGAGACAGGGGTCCTTTTAACATGTCAAAGCTGGACTGGAGGGACAGGGAGAGAAAACGAGATGGTGAATACTTGCTTTGCATAATTTTATGGCTCACATACAAAGGATTAGAATAATATCACAAAATGCAAATGGTCTGGGAGGACCCATAATGAGGGGAAAGGTGTTATCATATCTTAAAAAATTCCGCCCCCAAATGATTCTGCTCCAAGAAACCCATAGGAACAAAGATGAGCATCGGAAACTGAAAAAAATTGGCATGAGTACTGTGGTGGCAAGCTCCCATCCCTCAGGCAGGTGTAGGGGAACAGCAATATTAATCCCGAGGTATTCAACATTTCAATTGGAAAACTCCTACCATAATAGGGATGGAACTCTATCAATGGTGAGAGGAACATGGGGGTGGGGGGTGCAGAATATATGATAGTCAGTCTCTATTTTCCGCCAGGGTCAACCCCACTAATGCATCAAAATCTATTGGATAAGATAATTCAATTCAAAAAAGGAGTCTTAGTAATAGGAGGGGATCTTAATTTATTAATGGATTCATACTCGGGGAAAGACAGTTCGAATCCCACCCCAGCCTGTATGACAGCTGGTCAAAAACATGCACAGAGATTGATTAAGGATATGGGTTTGATTGATGTTTGGAAGCACACAAATCAGGATACTAGACAATACACTCATTACTCTGCTGCCCACCATACATATTCTAGGATAGATCATTTTTTAATGTCGGCTGAGCACCGAGACCATGTCCATCAAGTGACCGTCTTCCCTATCCTTTTAACAGACCATGCCCCATTAATATTAGATTTGGATACTTATCAAGAAAAACCCCTTGCCCGGTAGTGCTTTAACAATGCCCTACTACGAAACAAAAAATATGTGGAATTTATTCAGTGACGTATCCCTGAAATTTTAGCTCAAAATAAATCCTCGGAGATATCCTCTGGGATCCTATGGGATACTTTGAAGGCTACTATTAGGGGAGAAACAATAACATTTGCCTCTAGAGAAAAGAAGGAGAGAGAACTCCAACAAAGGAACCTGGAGGGGGGAGATCTCTTTCTGGCAACAGGCCCACATGCAAGGAGACAAAAGTGCTTTACAGAGACTAAATATAATCAAAAGCAAATTGCAGGATCTATTGAATTATAAAACTGAACAAGCCTTAATATATGTCAAGCAAAAGTACTATGAGGGAGGGGCTAGGGCCTCTAAGGTATTGGCTTCCAGATTAAAGGTACAGAGAACTAGAGGGATGATCACACAAATCAGACATCCTCTCATGAGACAGCTTTTAACAAGTACCAAAAACATACTAGAAGGATTTAAGCATTTCTGTAGCTCCCTGTATACACAGGATCCAGAACCATTGGATGACAAATATGTCTCTTTTTTTCATACTTTAACTCTCCCTAAACTTACAGAATAACAGATGAAACAATTACTTCATCCAATTACCTCTCAAGAGATAATTAGGGTTATAAAGTTAGCCAAAACGGGGAAGAGCACAGGACAAGACGGCATAACATCAGAATTTTATAAAACATTTTCAAAGGATTTGTTACCCACTTTACAAGAAGTATTTACTGATTTACAAAGTAATGACACCATTCCATCCCTCTCGTGGCAGTATGCGAATATATCCACAATTTTGAAGCCACAGAAGGACCCTCTCAATTGCGAATCTTACAGACCTATTTCGGTCCTAAATCAGGATGATAAATTCTATGCTAGTATCTTAGCCCATAGATTGGAACCTGTTTTACCACTTATTATCAATAGGGATCAAACAGGCTTTGTTCCTTCCAGAAAGACAGCAGACAATATAAAAAGAACCCTTTACCACTTGGAAAGGGTAACTGAGGGGAACTCCCCTTTCATGTTATTAAGTATGGATGCCCAAAAGGCTTTCAACTGTGTGTCATGGAAATTTTTATATTATACTTTATACAAATGTGGCTTTCCTCCCAAATCTGTGGATTGGATAAGGGCTCTGTATACCTCCCCCCAAGCCGTAGTGAAGGCAAATGGCACCTACTCTGAGAGATTCACCTTGTCTAGGGGAACAGGCAGGGGTGCCCCCTCTCCCCTCTTTTGTTTGCCCTTTATGCCAAGCCTTTGGCAGAAGCTATAAGTAGAAATAAGGACATGCAGGGGTTCAGGTGGGGGTTGAAAATAAAACTTCCTTTTATGTAGATGACTTATTAATTTATTTGACTTCACCAGACTCGTCTCTTCCTCAATTGTTTACTGTACTACAGGATCTCTAGGCCTTAGCAGGTTACAAACTTAATACTTCCAAAACAGAGGTTTTCAGGTGGAATTATGAACCAGACAGCCATGGCCAGAAATCCTTTCCATTAAAATGGAATACTCAGAAACTACGATACCTGGGTATTATAATACCCAGGGACCTCCAAAAGTTATACGAGGTTAATTTCCCCCTGGCAGTGAAGACACTGAGAAGTGATCTACAGAGATGGCAACACCTCCCCATTCCTCTTATGCAAAGGGTTGACTCCATTAAAATGATGGTGTTACCGAGGTTCCTCTACCTATTCTAAAATCTCCCCATCTTGATTTCGCAGGCAGACTTTAAGGTATGGGACACTATGATCTCTCAATACCTATGACAAGGGAAAAGTCCGAGGAAGGCCTATGCCTGGCTCCAGCTGGCCAAGTTCCGGGGGGGGGGGCTGGCATGCCCAAGGTTTAAAACTTATTACTGCTCAGCCCAGTTAGCACATGCTGTAAACTGGTGGGATTCGACTGTTGCTACCCATTGGAAGGAGATAGAATTGGATCAACAAGAGGGGAGCATTGAACGGATTATGGGAACCCCCCACACAAACTATGGAAGGGTAATCAGGAGAGTGTCAGATCAAATTTTACTTTACTAGTACTAAAGATTTGGTGGAGGACTATTGGGGAACATAGAATTAGACCCTTTATCAATCCCCTGATTATTCCTTTATACAACCCTGAGTTCTCTCCTGCCAGAATGGACCACACATTTGAGCAGTGGAGGAGGAAAGGCCTGAAGTATATCTTTCAGTGGTGCGAGCAGGGTGTATTTAGATCATTGCTCCAAGTACAACAGACATATAACTTACCTACTAGAGACTTTTTTCACTTTCTTCAAATGTGACATTACATCATGCAAGAATGTGACAATAAATGGGAACCTACTCAAACACACGCTATAATTCAAGTAATTATAAACACTTATCAAGGGAAGATGCCAGATCATATAATATTTAGATTATATCAAATTCTTCAACCTACATGGAATAATTCAACTGAGAAGCTGCAAAAAACTTGGGAAGGTGATCTAGGTATGACTATAAATGAATCTGACTGGACAAAGATTTATATTAACCAGCATGGAGTAACTAGCTCCTATCTCTGGAAGGAGCACGGTTGGAAGTGCCTGGTAAAATACCTTAGAACACCTATAGTGGTGAGGAAGATCGGGGGGGGGGATAGGGAGCCACCTGCTGGAGATTATGTGGAGATAATCAGGCAGATCATATTCATATTTTTTGGAATTGCCCAAAGATTCAAAATTTCTGGCTACAGATAGAGGCCAGCATCTCCCAGCTATTCCTGGAGATTAATCATCTTACCCCTGGATTAGTTTTACTGTACTGGTTTCCAGTAGAAATTAAGAACACCCAAACCAGAAGGCTACTTAATATATTACTTTTGGCAGCCAAGAAAGTGATTTCCAGGGGATGGCTCCACCAGGCCCCTCCTACTAAACAGGAGTGGGAGGATCTGGTCTTAGAGATATATGCAATGGAGAAGCCAACTGCCTTCCTGCATCAGAGAATAGGCAGGTTTAGGAATGTCTGGATCAAATGGAATATGGATTATGCAGCACAAGAGAGATGTTGTCCCGTAGACTTAGCTTATCCGGGTCAGAGGACAGTAATCTCTAATAACGCCACCAATAGTAAATTAAAGGCTAATGTTTGGTAAAGTAAACCTCTTTTTGTATACCTGAGACTCTGTACAATATCTAAGCCCAGACCTGATGCTTTCTCTTTATATAAATGTATTTGACCCCTGCTGTATGTACTGTAATTGAATATGTAGTCTCATTCTTTAATAAAAATAATAGTAACACAAAAATGGAAAGGGACCTGGGGGTAGTCATATCAGATGACCCAAAAGTGGGCAAGCAATTTGAGAAGGCAGTAAGGAGGGCTGGGGGATACTGGGATGCATAGGGAGAGGCATCACCAGTAGAAAGCAGGAAGTTGTTATCCCTCTGTAAAGACAGCTGGTGAGACCCCATCTGGAGTACTGCATGCAGTTCTGGAGACCCCATCTCCGCAAGGACATAGACAGGATGGAGGCCACCCAGAGTAGGGCAACTAAAATGGTGCAGGGACTGCACCAGAAGACATACGAAGAGCGACTAAAGGAGCTTAATATGTATACCATCGAGGAAAGGGGGGGGACATGATAGAAACTTTCAAGTACCTTGAGGGAATCAACAAAGTCCAAGTGGATAGCATCTTTCAGAAAAAGAGGTGTGCAAGAACAAAGGGGCACAATTTGAAGAGGAGAGGAGGGGATGGCTCGGAGGTAATGTAAGGAAGTATTTGTTCATGGAGAGGGTTGTGGATGCATGGAACGGCCTTCCTGAGGAGGTCGTGGAATTAAAAACAGTGGGGGAATTCAAGAATGCATGGGACAGACATAAGGTAATTCTAGTGGGTGGTAGGAGGAAGTAGGCTGTTGGTCAACTAGGATCTGCAGCTTATCCATTGGGTAGGAAAATGGGCAAACTACTGTATGTCGGCCAAGTGGTCCTTATCTGCCATCAAATTCTATGTTTCTATGTTTCCTTGCACTTCTCATGGCCTTTCAGCAGCTGTCTGGGCTCTGAATGAACAAAACCAAGACCAAAATACTCAATTTAAACCAAAAATGCAAAGCCCATCGGGTACAAGCTCTAGGCTTAAGCTGGGACCCTAAACGAATCACCTGTCTAGGAATCAAAATTTCTGGCAGCACTTCCAAACTCTGTGATTTAAACTTAAATCCACTCCTAGAGGAAATACGCACAGAGTGTGATAGATGGAAGCTACTCCAGCTGTCCATGTTTGGAAAAATGGAAGGGATAAATCTGTTTATTTAGTTACATTTTGTTAACCAGGTGGGGACACTGGACAAAGTCCTTTTTCAGGTCTGACCCAACACAAATACAAATATAACAAATACTACACATAATAAAACATATAAAACAAATTATGAAAAACACATACAAACATTCAATGTCTGCAAATATTTTTTAAAAATAAATTTAAAATGTTGCAGTGAAGAGGAAGAATGTAAATTCTCTAGTAAAGTATTCCATAACAGGGGGCAGCAACCGAAAAAGAACAATTAAGCACAGTGGACCTAATTGTAAGTAAGTCCTTTAATGGATACGTGGTTTTCGAAAAAATATACTTGAATATTTGACAGCTGAAAAAAATAAGTAAATTTAGATTTTGGAGATAACCAGTATAATTTCGAATATAAGCAACAATGATAAAGGCAAGGAGAAGAATCTAAGACAAAACAACTATTGAAAGGCTATGCTTATGGTTTAATGACTGAGCAATCAGCTACTTCCCTTCCTGGGCGATATAAGCAGTTCCTCCCAGCCTCACTCTAAAGCACTTTTTCTTTGCAGCTGGAAGTTCTATTGGTCTGTCTTCTCCTTTGGGGCCTGCTGGGGCTTAGCCTCCCCCCGCAGGTGTTGCTGTTTTAGACACTGCTTGATTTTTGCTGGACTTCTGTTTTGTGTTCTCCTGCTGTTTGGTTAGTATTGCTTGCCTCCAGTTGCTGCATACTTTTTTGTGTTGCTTGTTTTCTGTCCTCCGGTATTTGTGTTTTTGTTTTTCATTTTTTCTTTTTGGGGGCTTTCTGGTTTCTCTAGCATCCTATTGCCCTTTGTTTGTATTGCGCTGTCCTGTGATTATGCTATTTTGGCTCACATTTCCTCATCAGATTTCAGCAAACCCTCAGTGCAACAGCATTTGTTATCTGTATGTTTCAGCTCAGTAGCTGCTTCCCTGCTTCTGCTCTCAGTGCTCATCTACCTTAATTGTTTGCACCTGTCCAGGCTTACTCTACAAAGCTAGCCCATGGCATTCAAACCTGCTTCCATGCACTTATACCAAGCAATATTGCTGTTGTTTGCAGTGCATTGCCTCTCCCTACAATTCTGAAATGTTTTCAGCTTAGCTACTCCCAGAAGCTATAACTAATTGCTGTTGGATGCTGCTCAACTACTTTTGTATACTGCTTCGTTATACTCTGGAGGTCAGCTCAGCTACAGCTGTTGCTGTAAACTAGTTTTAAAATCTGCATATGGGTCACAGTGCTTTACTGTGGCTTCCTTGTTTTTCCTATGGCAGAGGACTGGGGAGTTGTAGTGTAGAGTCGTGGCCCCATGTGGTCCAAATACCTCATGTTTGAATCCTCTGAGTATTTATGTCATCTTTAATTGGCTTTCCGTAATGGGACTGGTTGGCTTGCCTCCCTGGAAGTCATGCAGATTGCTGCTTCTCAGACCTACACATAGGTCTGATCATTCCTTACACTGTGTCACAGACCTACATGCAGGTCCACTCATTGCTTCGCTGCCCTTGGAGGTTGAATCTGCTATGTGCTGCTATACAACATTTATGACCTACGTGAAAGTCTTCAGTACTCTGCACTTACTTTACACTCCTTCCCATTTTGTTTCTTCCATAATCAGAGGCATGCCAACCGCAACCATTAGTTACTATGGCTCAGGGCTCACCCTGCATCCTATGATCTCGCTCTACACTTATGAAGTCCGCATCTTGAATGTGCAAAACTTGGGGCAGGGTCCTTCTTATCTGGCTCATAGTGGGAATGTCCTCATTTCAGGTGGAGCTTCAGCCCTGCAGACGTATCGATGGCATCTCTCAATGTAGAATTTAAGACTTCATCTGCGAAGGGTGGAGTCTTTAAGCCCAAGGGAGCTCCTTTGGCTTGCCTAGCCAGTTCGGCAGCACCTTCTAAGTTATTCTACCTATGACTGCCTGTGGTTCACCTGGTTTGTTTTAAGATTAGTAGGCCAGCTGAGCACCTCAGCAATCATTGGTCTCCTCCTCCCACCTTGGAGGAGGCTTGTTGTAGAGGAAATCAGCTCGCAACCCACCATGGTGTTCCCGTTAGAGGGATAGAGGAGAGCTTTCCTCCAAATTAGAATATTTTCTACCCCTTTAATTGGGTTTCCAAATTGCAGCAGCAGAGCTGCCACTAATCAAAAATATCCCAAGCCTGGAGGGAAGGCAACCTAGGCCTCGGATCCCCAGAGATTTCCTCCTCAAAGGTTTTTTTTTTTTCTCACCTCTGTGCCACAGGTCATAATATTTAGTCAACCTTAAGCAGTATTCCCTAGTTTACTTAGGTAGATTCCACTGTTGGATGGAGGTGGATGGTGTTCCTATTTGCCATTCCTGCTCTCCTTAGGAAGCCCCCTGCAGTCATTCATGCAATCCATTATATCCGTGCTATTTTTCTAACCTGCATCTCTTTATGTTTATCAAGCTGCCTGTTGCTGTTACTCTACTTCTCTGCCTCATAGCTATCGATTGCTAATGTTCCTTTGGCACTGCTACAGTTCTTTTGGGGATTCTTCCTAAGGTACCTTTAGCCATGGAAAGCTTCCCGCGGCACCTCTAGGGGTGGAACCCTATTCGAGGGTTCCTTTGCCTTTTGTGCCCCTATAGGGCAGTAGTTCCTCTGGAATAGAGAGAGTGTGAACTGCCAAAGCAAGGTAACACAGTTGCACAAGCATAACACTATACTGGTTGCATAGGTCATTGAATTTAAAGGCTATGCCTGTGGTTCAATGACCAAGCAATCAGCCACTCCCCCTTCCTGGGCTATATAAGCAGTTCCTCCCAGCCTCACTCTGAAGCACTTTTTCTTTGCCCCTCCATCCTCCCCATCTCCTTCAGCCGCATGCCTCTCTCCTCCGCTGGATTCTTCCTAAGGTACTTTTAGCCAAGGGAAGCTTCCCGCGGCATCTCTAGGGGTGGAACCTTCTTCAAGGGTTCCTTTGCCTTTGGTACCCCATAGGGTGGAAGTTCCTCTGGAATAGACAGTGTGAACTGCCAAAGCAAGGTAATACAGTTGCACAAGCATAACACTATACTAGTTGCATAGGTCATTGAAACATTGTTATATGTAGTGATAAGAGTATTGGTTTCTTTGATACCTAACTTAAAATATATGCTGGCAACACAGTAAATTGGTAACTGGAAACTGGTAAAGATGGTAACTGCACCAAAACTATTCCATGCCCTAGCCCACCTACCACTTCACGGTCCCAATAAATGGTTGGAATGCATTAATAAAATTATAATTCTAGCATTCTCTGGGAAGGCAAACAGCCTCAATATAGCTGAGTCAAACAGAGAGTGCACTGAAAGGAGGGAGGATGGGGACTTCCTTAGTTCAAATCCTACTACTGGGCTTTTTAACTTACCCAAGCTCTCGGCAGTTTCCTGCCCACAACAAATCACTACCTCTTTGGTCACAGATAAAAACCTAACTAATTTGGGGGGAGTGGGTTTGGCAGCCTCTCTCCTCAGCTTCCTGGGAGCTACTGCCATCAAGCACCCCACTGCCAAAACTTTCCTGGGCAAGTGGAGGGAAGTGCAAAACAAATTAGGGGCACCCTTAGCCCACCCAGCATTTACTTTACTTTGGAACAACCCACCAATCCAGATAGGAAATGTCATAGTTAAGTGGGACAGCTGGGACAGCAAAGGTATCCTGCTGGTGAAAGATCTTCTCATGCCAGGCTCAAAGGTCATGGATTCCTTCCAGGCCCTACAAGACAAGCACCATCTAAGTAAAGCGGACTTCTGCCACTACCTCCAGCTCCATAGCTCCCTTACCCACATATTAAAACAGATACAGGAACATACCATAAGCCTCCAGGGGGGCACCCATTGCAATAATGGCTATCCCATCCCACAGAGAGGGCAGGCAACATTTACAGCCACCTATAGAGCAGCATACCAGACCAGGTGGTATTCACATGATTAAAATGGGCAGCTATGCTGAAGACACAGATTAGCACCCCAGAATGGGCCCATTGCTGGAAAATGGCCCGCAATGCACTTAAAGACACCAGATCATGGCTCATGTAGAACAAGATGTGGCATCTCTGGTACTGCACACTGACAGTCTTACATGCTGCTCATTTTTCTCCCAAGACAAACTACTGGAGGTGTGGAAAGGCAGGAGGTAATCTCCTCCATGTACTCTGGCACTTCTGAAGCCTATGGAATTTCTGACTGTCCCACTAACTCCTGATGTTCTAATACTGGGCTCCCCTAAGAGTGCACCTACCTCCCTCGCACAGCCTTTCACTGGGTTCTCACAGTGTCAGTGAAGCCAAACGTCTGCAACTGTGTTATTGGTGAATACAGGAGGTTCCAACTATGTAGGAACTTATCCCTAGTCTGGTACAGTCAACTGAATTCGAACACTTATCTCCTCTTGTAAACAATGCACTTAATAAGTACTATGAGTCCTGAGGCTACAGAAGCAGTTCTCACTTACAACTCCTTTGTATTCATGGGCAAACATTTTTTGTGAAGCAAAGGTATGGTGACGGGTGCAGCTTTAGCACCAAATTTCACCAATGTTTACCTGGGAATATGGGAGAGAGCAGTGATTCATGACCCTGTTGGTAACCCCTTCTTTAGTAAGATCATCATGTACAAATGGTACATTGATGATTTGATTTTTGTCTGGTGGCACGGAGAGTGAGCTAGCTGATTTTAAAGGGACACTGTCAGCTTTTATTACAATTTCCAGCTCAATCACAGTACATGCTGCCTGTCATCTTGTTGCAAACTACTCTGCCCGTAAAATGCAAAGATGCCAATATATTGGCTGAAAAGTTACTTGTAGCCTTTATTTAAACTAAAAATACATTTTAGTCATCCCAACCTGAATGCCTCACGTGATGCTCCCCATGCATCCTCGAGGTGACATAGTGTCGAGCGTGAGCTACATTCATTCAAAAGGCAGTTTGTAATTTTGGTAGGCATTTCACTACAACACCCCTTCTGTTTCTAAATCATTCTCTAAGCTCAGATAAGCTACCCCATTTGAAAATGTGTGCTCTAACCATTTGATATAAGCACTTGAAAATGCAAGCTGGGACTCCAGGCATATGTAATACATTGCGCGTGCCCGGAGTCCCAGTTTGCATTTTCAGATGCTTATATGAAATGGTTAAAGCACTTGTTTTCAAATGGGGGTAGCTTTCCTTAGCTCAGAGAATGATTTAGAAACAGAGGGGGTGCTATAGCGATATGCCTACTAAAATTACAAACTGTCCTGTGAACAAGTGTAGCCCGTGGCTTGGTGCCACATCACCTTGTGGACACGAGGAGAGCATTGTGGGAGACATTCAGGTTGAGACAACTAAAATGTACTTTTAGGCCCAGATATTCAAAAGGGATGTGCCATGTGCAACAGAGATGCACCAGTGCAAGTACGAAAATGCACCATTGTGCAATATTCAGTGGGAGGCAGCTGCGCCGCACAAGTTGCAATGCGTAAGAGTGCAATGGTAATGAATGCATGTGCAACCATAGGGGGAGGAACCATGAATAAATGGCGCATTGCGATATTCAACAGCATGCGCCATGCGCAATAGGGGAGCTAGCGGAAGTTGCACGACAGTGGAAATGATCTAAAATAAAAAGGAACATGACAGAGGTGCAAGAACTCTACAGGGAAGCCAGAGGTGGGAGCAAGGTGACAGTAACAGAGAAGAGGGTAGCAGTGAGTGGGACTGGGCAGTACCAGGACAGGGCACACATGGAAACAATGAGGAACAGGACAGGAGTGGGGAGCCTGTGCTACTGTGCAGGAGTGACAGGGAAGTGCCACAGTGGACTGAGGGCAGTGGCAGTAGGCAGGACAGCCAAAGGCCGGAGGTGTACCTGGTGCAGGGGGAGCATCACAAAGGACAGTGGGGGGAACAGGATAACAGCTTCCGGGGGGGGGACACCAGCCAGGGACATGGCCAGTGCCACCTTCCAGATGGAGGCAGTAATGTGGGGTGTGAGAAGGCAGGCAGCAGAGGGGCACGGCCATGGAAGGGCCCATCAGCGGTACACCCCCAACAGGTGGTACCGAGCCCACACCACCTTCGAGCACTACACTGACACAGAGTTTGTGGGCCGGTACCGCCTGAACCAGGTGTTCTGAGGTGGCTCTGTGAGCTGTGCAGTGATGAGATGCAGGCACCCACACGATGGAGCCATGGTCTGTCAGTGGAGACAAAGGTGACAGCTGTCATGTGCCTGCTCACCACGGGCACCTTTCAGAGACCAGCAGGGGACATAACAGGCATAACCCAGTCAGCCGCGTCATGCCTACTCACACAATTCCTCAGCGCACTGCTGCCACATGCTGCGGAGTACATCCATTTCTCCAGCACACAGGCAGAGCGCACAGCACACATACAAGAGTTCCACAGGGTAGCACGTATGCCTGGTGTGCTCGGGGCCATTGACTGCACCCATGTAGCCATCCGCACGCCACCTGGCCCAGACGGTGTATCATACATTAACCGGAAGGGGTTTGCCAGCATTAACTGCCAGGTGGTGTGTGATGCCAGGGGGTGCATAACCAATGTCTGTGCCATGCACCCTGGGGAAGCACATGATGCCTTCATTTGGCACCAGTCCACACTGTGCCACAGATTCAAGAGTGGGGACATCCCCACTGGCCACCTAGTGGGTGAGTATGCACATCACGCAGGACGACATGAGCAGCTGTGGGGGTGTGCATAGTCAGAGGTGCCATGGGTACCGGCCTTGACGGCCCATGGCAGAGCGATGCAGACCACCATACTAATGTCCACCCTCTACACACAGGTGACAGTGGCTACCCACTCCATCCCTGGCTGCACACACCATACCGGCGCCCCGTGACCCCATCGCAGCAACGGTACAATGAGGGTCACACCACCACATGTAATGTCATCGAGCGGGTGTTTGGGATGCTGAAGGCACATTTCCGGTGCCTGGACACGTCTGGCGGTGCCCTACAGTACAGCCCCTTGAAGGTCTGCAGGCTATTCCTGGCCTGTTGCATCCTGCACAACATGGCCAATGACTGTGGGATAGCCGTAGACGTTGAAGAGGAGGACAGTGATGGGAACGATGAGGACACCGGTCCAGGTGGTGATGGGCAGCCACCCCCTGGGCAAAGGAATCCCCACCTGATCTGGATGGCACAACTGCACCAGGACACCATCACAGAGGAGCACTTCTGCCAACACAGGTAGGTCACGGGGCCATGTGCAACCACCAATGGCAAGGGTACAACCCACAGACAGGCATGGATGAACCCCAGGGGCAGATGGCAGCAAGGAAATGGGTCTGAGTGTGGAACCGCACACGCCATCAGGGATGGGCAAGGCCAAACACAACACGTGCTCATGCACATACAAACACACCACAAGACATGCACAAGGGGTAGAAGGCACACCAACCCTGAATGCAACCTATAGCCACATACAGGTCCACACACGACCATGCCCAGTGGCTGTCACTGTGCGTGTCTCAGACGCTGGGCACCATTGCACACTGGCGGAAAGCACAACACAGGCATCATCATGCACAGGCCACAGTGGCCAGCAGCCGGGATGGTGTGCACGTGGACCATGTGTGTGCAGGGTGGGGTACCCCACTTGTGCATCACACGGTGCACAACACACTGCACACAGGGCAGCGGCAGACAGTGGCCATGGTGGGAGACAGGTCAGTCACGTGGCACAGTGCCATGGCCGCCACGGACGCATGGGTGGCCCCGCCGAGACCTGCCAGTCATGCAAGGCTGACCATTGGCCTCATGGGGTGGCACCGACGGTCCCCCAAGGGTGACACTGTGGGAACGCGACCGTGTTCGCACAGGGGTCTGCAGCTCACCGAACATGCCTGCGCCAGGCTTGCTCGGTATGCCCACAGCCGAATCCGGTGTCGACATGGAAGGTGCTGCATGACGCTGGGGGGGTGGACGTGACACTGCGTGGTGTCTGCAGCGCATGGGCAACGAACTGGGTGCCCAATGTGGCCATGACAGCAGTGAATGCACGTGTCTGCCTGTCAATGGCAGTGGTCACATCCTCTCGCTGCCAGGCCATCTCTGCCAGGAGCAGACTGTGGTCTCTGCTGTGCCGCTCCTCTGCCTGGTGCAGAACCGCACTGAGTGCATCCACCGCCATTACAAGCCACAACTGCTGATCCACTGAAGCCTGGAGTAGGCAGCTGTGCTCATCAAAGAGGTCATCTGCCTGATCGGCATGCTGTCCCTCGTGGTGTTCCTGTCCATGCTGGGCAGCACCCCTTGACGATGGGTGCTGCACACCAGAGCCAAGCCGGGGCACGTCCACACACGGTGCACTGACGCCGCCCCCTGACACTGTGCCCCTGTCCCCATTGGCTGACTGCTGGTACTGCCCCTCTGGCCGCCGATCGTCAGGGCTCACCGGTGCTGCTGCAGCAGCTGCAACAGCCCCACCAGCCTGGACGCACACCAGTGCTGTCCCACTGGGGCATACAGGCACAGGCTGGGACTCTGATGTCACACAAGCCTCCACGGCGGCACCACCCATGGCTACGCCCATGCCGTTTCCTGCTGTGGGACCATCCTGCGGCCCACACATATCACTGTCCGGGATCTGTGATCCATCATCATCGATGTCTGATCCGGCACCAGTCCGTGTCCCAGCATGCTGGAGTCTGTGGCCGCTGTCACGCTGGGACACAGGCAGGGCCTCATCTGCACCAGCACCACCATCTTCAGTCCAGACAGACAGGCAGGTATGCGGTGGTCCTGAACCTCGGACACCTGTGGAGGTGGATGGGCGCTCCTCCGTGTCCAGAGCCTCGCCCACGGTGGACACACCCACCACCGCTGACCCATGTAGATGCTCAGGAGCTGTAAGGAACACAGTAGCGTTAATGTCTCCGCCCTACCCTGTGGCATTCCCCCCACCTCCCACACAGTGACAGCACAGGACCTACCATGCAGTGACGGGCTGTCACCTGTCTGGCAGCCACCACCTGGAACGCCTTCTATGGCACAACGCCGCATGCTGCCAGCCACCCGTTCCTCCTGTGGCATCAGGCGTGGCACATCCGGCTGTCCACCACCGGTTGCAGCATGTGCTGCCCTGATGGCAGCCACCTTGTCCTTAATCCTCCTCCTGTCCATGCCGACCTTCTTTTTACATTTCTGCACGGACTGCTGGTGGCTGCCATGCTGGTTCATGGCACGCGCAACCTCACCCCATGCCGCAGCACGGGCCTGTGGTGTTCCCCGCTGTCTGCTGAGCAGCGGTTCCCTGTCGAGGTAGGCCTTGAACAGGGCATCTGATTCTGCCCGGGTGAAGTTTGGCCTCCTTCTTCTCCAACGTCCCTGTTCCTCATCTTCCTCACGTTCGGTCATTATAGAGCCTGTGGGAATGACAGGTGTTACCTTTGATTGTACAGTCCCATGCATCTCCCACACACCACGGTCCACACTTCCAAACAGCATGCAACCCACCACAATAGACTGCAATACCGAACTATGTCCTCTGCAGCCCTATGTCGCATTTACATAGCGCAAGGCATGCAAATGAGGCAAGGCACAACTTTAAGTAGATGCTAATGCAGTGGCTGTGCCATGGAATTGCTGATGAGCTGATTTGCATATGCTGACTGAATATCATGCTGTTGCGCCTTGTGCAACTGTGTTGAGCGTGCTCAGGCAAAGGCGCAGCTCTGTGATGTGCGCAGTAGGCACCGACGGCACATGCCCGGGGTGCTGACACCGACGTCTGCCACGCTGATGACCTGCTGAACAGGGAAGGCAGTGCAGGGCATGGCCACCACTGTGCCAGTGGTGCTAGTGCGCTGTTCACGTGTGTGACGCTCGTGCCCTGGAGCGCCGTAGACGCCATGGTGCCACAACACGGTAGGCCACTGCAGGGTGTCACACACAGGCATCCTACTGTGCTAGACACAGGGAGTCCCAATAGAGCTGTGGCAGTCCATGCGTGACAGACCCTTGACCCTGCAGTCGACCTTTTCCCCCTCGGCGCCATGCGTCCGCATGGGTGCACCCCTATCATGCTGTTCGGTGACAGCGTAATGGGGAATGGCAGCGCTGTACCGCACAGCATCTGCACGTGGGGGACATGCACTACAGAGTGCCATTTTGTGATCCTGGCTGCACGAATGATGGCACACAGGAGAGCAGCAATGTGGAGCCCGCACTCTTGTGGCCATTGTTGAGCCCCATGCTGGGGCCCTGTTTGGGGAAGACCCTTTAGAAAGGCCCAGAAGCGCTGTGTGGGAGGAGGTTGCAGAAGCAATGGAGGAGGCCACCGGGACCACCTGCAGTGCAGAGCAGTGTCGCTACCGCTATGGGGACCTTCGTTGGAGGGACCCAGATAGGCTGGCTCAGCTACGGGCATGCGCCAGGCGAGGCACAGTGCCACGG
Source organism: Neoceratodus forsteri (assembly GCA_016271365.2). Classification (NCBI taxonomy): domain Eukaryota; kingdom Metazoa; phylum Chordata; order Ceratodontiformes; family Ceratodontidae; genus Neoceratodus; species Neoceratodus forsteri. Next base: position 1,706,297,238 of record CM057455.1, read on the forward strand.
CCAGGTAGGTGCTCCATCCATACACTGGTAGCATCCATCCATCCAGGTATCACGGTGTGCATGTGTCCTCCATGCAGGGGGGTGGGGGCCATCCAGTGTGGGCAGTGTGGGTGGTGGTGGTGGGGTTGCGGCATGGCTGGGCTGTGTGGGATCGCACACACCGGGGGGGGCCTTTGCTACTGGTTTGTACTGATGTTCCCCTCTCTGTGTTTGCACCCTAGGCCCTGAGGAGAGACGCCGTGCTCATGAGGCATGGGCACAGTGAGACCGTGATGCTGCCCGGCAACCTGGCTGTTGCAGATGTAGGTAAGTGCCTTTCTTCCAGGAACTTCTGTGCATGCTGTGTTGAGGGGTAGGCAGCGGGACATGGCCACTAGCCCTTGACACCACGGACGTGCACGCCACATGATACACTCAGCACTGTCCTGTGGCACTGCATGTGTGGGTGTGCATCGCTGGTGGTCCATGCGTGCACCAGGTACATGGCTGTGACACTGCCTTCACACCGCATAGCCATGACACTGTACGGCCACGGTGGTGCTGTGCAGGACTTGGGCGGTTGGTGTGTGCAGCGGTCCGTATAGCTGTGTGCACCTGGCTAGGCAGGTCTTGTGGACACGGTCACTGTGGGTGGTGGCACACTTTCACAGGGGCGTGGCCCATGGCTGTATGCCATGCACAATGGGTGGGCTGCAGGGGGATGGACAGTCACACGCATTGACTGTGCTCCCTTGTCCTAGGTGAACATCACTGGATGGCCTTGGAAAGAGGCATGCAGGAGCTGCTGCAGCTGGCAAGGGCATCCCTTGCGATCCTTGAGCGACTGGAGCGGGACAGGGTCCGAAGGAGAAGAACCCAAAGGCACCACAGGAGTGGAGAGCAGGGCAGGCACTTATTTATTTATTTATTTAAGAGATTTACCAGGAAAGCATGCTGAGCAGAGTACCACTAGGCCCTCCATGCCCCCTGACTCAACTAACCCCCCTGGACCCCCCACACCCTTTCTTCCTCTCCCATTTGTTCACCTGCCCCATGCCCGCCCCCACCTGGTTTGTGGCCTCCTCCTTGTGAATACTTGTACATAGTATTTTGTTACCTTATTTAAATACATGCGTTTTGTTATGACAACTGTGGTGGTCTCTAATTTGCAGCGGGCTACAGGTGCTCGGCTGCAGTGGTGTGCATGGTGTCAGGGGTGGTGCAGGCATGGGCATGTGTGTGTGTCCAGCAGGGAACTGCCTATGGCATGGGTGGAGGACTCAGTCAGTGTCTGTGGTTTGTGTGTTGTTCTCTGTGCACTGGACGCCTGTGTGCAGTGGTCCACGATGCATGCACTGTGTCCATGGTGCCCCGTCAGACTGTCCATGGCCTGTGCAGCTGACACCCTTGCATGTCTGTGCTATGCATGGTCTGTGGCATGTCAGTGGTGGCTGTCCATGCTGGACAATGCCTGTACCCGGCACAATGCCGGATTGCCTCCTGTCACTGGTATGGTGCATGTCTGCCTCGGGTGGCACTGTGGCCTCTGCTGTTGTTGTCCCCCCTCCATGCTGTCGCTTGTGTCTGTTGCAGAGCATGTGCTCCAGGTTCTGACACTTGTGCTCTGGCCGCGTGCTGGTGGCGTGTGGATTCATGGTGCATGCGCAGGGTGGCTGTTACACCTGTGCCATGGAGGGGTGCTAGCCATGGGTACACAGCTGCTGTGGCTGCACGCCAGCGGGTTTGTTGCCCCACTACTGTGTCCCTGTGTTGGTGTGCCCTTGGGTATGGGTGGGTGTTTGTCCGTGCACTGTGTTGCATCCTGTTTGGCACATGCTTCCATGCACCACTGTGGGCATCTGTGCTGGCTGTTGGGGCCAGTGCTGGGATGGGGTGTGTCTTTAGAAGGGTGTGCAGGGTGCTGTACCACTGGTAGTGGGGTCCGGGGCAGGCCCTGTTGCATGCGGGGTACCTCGTGTGCCAACGCAGGGTCGGTCTCTCAGCTGTACCTCGGGGGGGCCATGCAGGGTGGCACTGTGTCTGCAGTTGTTGCATCGGTGGCTGCTGCCACCTGCTGTAGGGTGCTCATGGTGGGGCTGCCTTGCATGGCTCCATGGTGCACAGGGTTGAAATTGTCACAGTGGGGGTGGTGGCATGCATGGGGTGTCATGCACTGTTGGGCGCTGCTTCTAAGCAGGGTGCCTGGGGATTGCTGTGCAGGGTGTGCTCTGCATTGGTGGGATGGTGTAGCATGGGGTGGCCGGACCTCCTTGTGTTCCGGTCACAGCTTGCCAGGGGGTGTGTTGGAGCACCATACCCCAGCTGTGGGATTGTTGCTGGTGTCCATGGGCTGGTGGTTCTTCCAGCTCTCCTCAGGTTGTGCAGTTCATGGGGCGTGGGGAGAAATGTCTGTTCTGCTGCGTGCTCCTCTGTCCATATCTTCTATGGGTGGTGAACCCCTGCATCCTGTCCCTGCGCATCCCTGGTTGTGCTGATGTGCTGCTACTCTGCTCCACTACGCATCCCTGGTTGCGCTATGGCGCAGTTGGTGCTATATTCAGTGGTGTGGTGCAGGTGCATCTTGGCCTGCGCAGTGTTTGAATATAGCACGTTTTGCACATAGGCACACTGAACTTGCGCCTGCTCCTGCTATTGCGCTACTTTGTGGCGCAGTTTGAATATCTGGGCCTCAGTTTAAATAAAAGCTACAAGTTACTTCTTAGCCAATATATTGGCATCTTTGCATTTTGTGGCCAGAGTAGTCTGCAACAAGATGAGAGGCAGCATGTACTGTGACTGAGCTGGAAATTGTAATAAAAGCTGACAGTGTCCCTTTAAGCACTATATAGAGTCCAGTAATGAGAACCTAAGGTTCTCAATGAAATCCAGCATGGAACAAATTGATTATCTGGACTTACGATTCAGCAAGTTGTGCAGGAGTTGGGCTGAAAATATATTTTCAGGAAGCCAACCGACCGTAATTCCCTACTCCACAGCAGCAGCTTCCACCCTAGGCACATGATAAACAACATTCCCCTGTTCCAGTTCTATAGAGTTACATGAAATTGAAGTGATATGGCAGATTTTGAGATCAGGGCCAATGAGTTGGAATCACAGTTTAAGGATAGGGGTTATGCTAAAGGATTCATTACAAGTGCCAGAGAAAAAGCCGGTGGGGGGAAGAAAGGCCAACAGCTTCAGAGGATTGTTCAAAATGTGGATACTTTGCCAGACAGACAGAACTTTGTTAGTATGTATAACATACAGTCTGGTAAGATTTTGGAAATTATTAAAAACAACTGGCATGTTCTCCAGTCAGACTTGATATTAAAGAATTGTACAGGTGAACCACTGAGAGCAGTGTATGGAAGGGGGTAAAATGTCAGGGATAGGGTGGTCAGAAGCTTACAGCCAGTTCAGCAACCACAAACATGGCTTCCCCCTTCCACTCCGGGTTCACAGATGTGGCAGTTGTGTACATTGCCAGGCCATAATGGTAACATACATGTCTGAGATTCCCAGGGAGAATAGGCAGTACAAATTCCATGATTTTATTAACTGCTCAACATCAGCTATTGCCTATATGGCAGAATGTGTCTGTGAGACCTATTGCATAGGTAAAACCCTGCACAAATTTAAAATCTGGGTGAGAGAACACTTCGGAGACATACAGAGGGGTAACACAGAAAATGCACTCTCTGTACACATTCAGCAAAATGGTGCTGGTCACTCCTTCTCTTTCAGTGATACAGAGAGAGTTCATCTGTGATCAAGGGGTGGTAACCTTGGCAACCTGTTACTCAGGTGAGAGTCTAGCTTCACGCTGACAGCGATCACCAAACAGTGTGGTTTAATATCACGATGTGCAGGGAGCCCAAGAAATCAGTTACTCGGGTGGTAAACTTCTTGGGGGTGGACTTTAGGAGGATGCAGGAAGTACTGAAAGGGAAACTGGAGGGCATAAGGCAGGAGATGGACATGGAGCAGAAATGGGATATTTTTAAATGGGGGGGTTACAGAGGCAACAGAAGCCTGTACCAAGGCACAGAGTAAGGGGAGCAAAGCAAGAAAACCATGCTGGTTGAACAGCGAGGTTGTGGAGGTGGTGAGGGCAAAACAAGTGACGCACCAGAGGTTTAGGAGGACAGGGAAGGAAGTGGACAGGGAGGAATATGCAAGATGGTCTAGGGAGGTGACTAGAAAAGTGAGAGAAGCCAAGGCCCAGAGGGAGCTGAGATTAGCACAGGGAATTAATGGGGGAGGGAGACTTTTTCAGATACATCAGGGAGAAAAGGAAGTGCAAGGAGACAATAGTGAGGATAAAAAGGGGTGGGGAGTGAATGGAAAAGGGTGAGGAGCAGGCAGAAGCACTGAATGAATACTTTTGGTCAGTGTTCACGGAAGAAAGGGGACCGCTACCAGCATGGGCTGGGAGGGTGGGGACAGGGGAGAGGAGGTGACAGATGGAAGAATTGAGGCAAATAGAGTCCTAGACGGACTGAGGGCACTGATGGTAGACAAGGCACCAAAGCAGGATGATATCCACCCCAGGGTACTGAGGGAGATGGCAGAGGTGTTGGTGGAGCCCTAGCGGATCTGCAGCACTCTCACTGGAGTCAGGATGTGCCACTGGACTGAGGATGGCACATGTAGTACCGATACATAAGGCGGGCCAAGGGATGAACCGGGTAATTATCGTCTGTAACTCTCACTCCATATTGTGTAAACTCATGGAAATGATACTAAAGGAAAGACTGAGGTCGCATCTGAGGACAATGGCCTCAGGATGTGAGGCAGCATGGGTTTGTTTCAGGGAAGTCTTGTCAACCAACCTCATACAATATTATGACTGGGTGACAGGTGAGCTGGATAAGGGTCATGCAGTGGATGTTCTTTACTTGGACTTCAGCAAGGCCTTCGATTCGGTGCCTCATGGGTGGCTTGGAGAGAAGCTAACTGGTGTAGGGGTAGGGGCAAAAATGCTGAACTGGATTACAAGCTAGCTGAGCGGCAGACTGCAACGTGTGGTGGTGAGAGGGGAGCTCTCAACTTCAAGGCCGGTGACGAGTGGGGTGCCACAGGTCTCTGTGTTGAGGCCAGTATTATTTGGGCTTTTCATATCAGACATTGCACATGGGGTGGTGAGCAAGGTAAGTGTTCGCTGACGACACCAAAATCGGAGCAGTGGTAGATGGAGAGGAGGGATGGAAGCAGCTGCAGGGGGACCTACACAAACTAGAGGAGTGGTCAGAGAGGTGGCAGCTGGGGTTCAAAGCAAAGAAGTGTAAGATTATGCACTTTGGGGTGAAGAACCCAAGGAGAGAATACTGGCTGGGGGTTAAGCTGGAGATCACTGAGGAGGAGAAGGACCTAGGGGTGATAACAAGGACCATTAACAACACTGCCTAGTGCAGGAGAGTGGCTGCACAAGCAAACAAAATGCTGGGGTGCATAGTGAGGGGGTTTTCATCCAGGCAAAGAGAGGTGATCTTGCCCCTCTACAGGTTGCTGGTAAGGCCGCACTTAGAGTATTGTTTGCAGTTTTGGAGGCGATACCTAAAGTGTGATATCAGGCTACTGGAGGGGGTGCAGAGGAGGGCAACAAAGATGATATGTGGAATGGAAGGCAGAGACTATGACAGGCTGGGAGACTTGAATATGTACACCCTGGAAGATAGAAGGGACAGGGGGACATGATAGAGACATTCAAGTATCTGAGGGGAATCAAAAAGGATGGGCCAGATGGGGTCTTTAAGTTAAGGAGGGGGAGGGTCACCAGGGGGCACGGGCTAAGAATAGAGGAAGGAAGATTTAGGAAGGAAATGAGGAGACACTATTTCAGAGAGGGTGGTAGCAAATGGAATGCCCTACCAGAATGGGTGGTATCATGTAAATCTGTGAACAGCTTCAAAGGGCATGGGACAGGGAACGGGGAGAATGAGGGTGAGGGAGGGGTGGGTGGCAGGGATGACAAAGGGAGGGGAGGGGTAGCTGCAAACCAAGGTGTTGGCTGCACACTGAGCAGGCTTAGATAAACCGGGTGGTCTGTTTCTGCTGGCACATTCGCATGTTCATATGTTCATATCCACCAGGATTAAATGAGAGGGTGGAGCTACTACCATTTTTGATCACATAACTTTTGTGGACTCTTTTGGAATGCTTATGTACTTGACACTAGCATCTTTTATTTATTTTTTAGATACAGATATGTCTAAACATGAAACTTTTAAGACAGGAATGCATTTTAACTGAAAAAGGAGAACAGGTTCTGTTCCAAAAAGTATACTCTTTTCTAGTCAAAAATGGGTCGATACATGAATTACATAGAGAGATTCTTATCTGCTATTTATCAGTTGTTCAAAGCAAACTCTTGAATAACATTGGGATTATGATCTGAATGCTAATGTTATTGGGTAATTTATGCAATTAGAAGAAATGTATTTTCTCAAAAATCATTTCTCTTACAGATGGACATTTGCATGAAAATACAATCCCTGAGTAAGTGATCATTAATGATGGATGTCAATCAGATATGGGTGTAATTATTTCATGCTTTATATATTTTTTATGTCCAGAACTTGCCTGTGTTGTACCATTAGTATTTTAGTTAATGTTGATTTATTTGACTACCAACACTGTCACTTTAAATGCACCCACTGTATTTATAGTGGCCGGTAGCAGAGGGCGGTAAACCTTGACAAAGCGCATACACATGTGCAACATTGGGTCACTTTGCCCTCAGGACCTGTGTCTGTTGCTGTTATGGCTACCTTTTATGCACCTTAGTTGAGCAGCTTCAATAAAAGCAAGTTTTGAGCAACGTTTTCAGCCCACTTGAGACTGTAGTTTGTCTTTAAAAGGCCTTACTTTTGGAGTTCTGAGTTTACTATGAAGTTATACTCAGTACTCCTCAACCATTATTTAACCAATGGCCCAGGGCTGGATTGGTTAAAGAATATGCCACCTTCCTCTCCCACTCAGCTGACACACAGGTACAGCTATACCCTTCCACTTGGCTTCAAGTGCAACAGGTACTGCTTACAAACCCATCAGACTAGCTGGGAATAAACCACAGACACACCCTTGTAGTACCCAACCCTGTATCTGGTGACAGGTTACCGGATGCTTTAGCATAACTTGTGTACTACTGTAATTAGTTAGAGTTTATCTGAGCAACACGTTATCCTTACACTGTACTGTAGGAGGCACTATAACCTCCTTAGGCCTCACTTACCCCATGGAGCTAATGTTCTGACCCACTATGTAATGATGCTAAGTTCCTGCACCTAATTGTTTGTGTAGCTACCAATGTCACCTATGCTGTGTTATATGCATGTACTAATAGGCAGTTCACACATTGATCCCTATGTAAATGGATGCAGTATGTAGTAATATACCATCAGTCTCCATGTATGCAAAATGTCTTGCTAGGCTAATGCACATGTTTGCATGTGTGTACAAATTTTAATAAAAAGATTAACTATTAAGAAGAAGGACTATCCTAGATTCCCTACAAGGGGCATTGAATGAACTCCCTGGGCACCTCTTGGCCACCAATTGTCTGGCACAATTCAAAACTGACCTTAAACAGCACCTAATAACACTCTCTAGTGCACCTACCCTGAGTCCAGCCACACCAGCTCTCTCCCCCCAGCAAGCACTAAGCAGGCCTCAGGTACCCCCTCCCTCTGTCCCTTCTCATGACTTGCCTCAGCAATCAGTCTGTGTCATGCTCCTTCGGCACCTGCCACCCCACCCTCCACCCTCCCCCAACTCACAGTCCTGTGAGTTTTCCTAACAGTCACTATTAATGCAGGCTACCTGACCATGTCCCCTCACACCCCACCATTTACTTTAGCATGTCTTCTCCACTCAGCCTATCCTCACCCCACTATTAATCCCTATACCTTATCGCCCTTCTTTCCCCACCCTTCGCCTCCACCACATTACATACCTCTCTCTTGTACCTTCTTTCTTCACCCCACTGCCAGCTATCCCTGTCCCTCTGAACTACTGACAAGGCACTCTGTGGCTGTTTATTCCCCCCACCCTCATAAAGTGTTTTTCTTGTTATTTAACTTGTACCTACGTTTTGAGTTATTCTGTAAGTTCTGAATCCAAGCTGTATCATTCATTGTAATGTACCTTTGCTTTCTCCTATTGTTCTTTGTTTTGCAATCTATGACATGGAACCTTTGTAAAAGAGCTTGTGCTCTAAGGTCTTTTCCGAATCACTAAATAAATAAAACATTTTTTCAGGCAGCTGGTTACAGAACTCACTAGAGAAGGGACAGCACTGGATCTGGTACTTACAAACAGGGACAGAATTGCAGACATCACAGTGGGTAACCCCTTGGGTAAAGGCGATCATCGATATTGTGGTTTGGCATACAGACTGGGCAGGAGAAAACCACAGTAGGAAGAGGGTCCTGACTTCAGGACAGCACATTTTAGGGAAATGGGTGACTGCTTCACTAAATTTCTTGAAGGGGCATGGCTGGGGGTGGTGGTGGAGGCACTATGAGGAAGGATAAAGGAGGAAATAGCAAAAACAATGACAAGCTGCTTGAAGGAAACAAGCAAAGGTAAGAGGAGGAGGAAGAGGCCATCATGGTTCTCTCTAGGGAGGTGGCTAAGGTGGTAAGGAAGAAAAAAACAGCTTTTAGTACATACAAGGAGAGACAAACAGAGGAGGGCAGGGAAATATATCTGGATAAAGAAAGGGAGGGAGAGAGGAGGGTGAGGGCAGGTAAGGCTCAAACAGAAGAGCGGACTGCACAAGAGGTTGAAAAGGGGGATAAGACTTTTTCCAGGTATGTAAGAGAAGAGAGGAAGGCAAGGGGAGAAACAGTGAGGATCAGGAGGGTGAGACTGTACAAAAGAAGATCAAGAAAAAGCAAAGATTTTAAAAGAGTACTTCTGCTTGGTCCTGGGGGGAGGGGACAGCCCAACATGCATTAGCAGGCACCGGGGAGTGGACACAAGACCTTTCCAGAAGAAGAGTCCACCTGGGATTAGAAGTCATAAATGAAAACAAGGCAATGGGGCCAGATGGGATTCACCAAGGATACTAAAACAACTGAGCAGTGCAAAAGAAGTGCCCATCTGGCAACACTGTTCATCACCTCATTAGAGATGGTAGTTCCAGAGGATGGGAGGTGGGCGGTGTGGCCCTCTACACAAGAGCAGCAGCAGCATGGAGGAGGTTAGCAACTACAGACCAGTCAGTCTCCCATCAGTGGTGGGGAAATTAATGGAAACCCTGCTGACAGAGACTTATAGTGTACCTGGAGGCAGATGGGCTGCAAGACCACTGGCAGCATGGCTTCACAGGGGAAGTCATATCAAACAAATCTCACTTACTTTTGACTGGATTATGAGGGAGGTGGCTTAGGAAGGGCAGTGTATGTGGCCTAGCTGGACATTCACACTGTACCACACAGGAGGCTGATTAAGAAACTTAGCAACCTGGGGGTTGGGGTAGAAAGTGGAAAGTTGGGTGTCAAGCTGGTTGAAAGATAGGAGGCAGAGGGTGATGGTAAATGGCAGTCACTCATGGGACAGAAGAGAGTAACACGGGGATCGATAATGGGTCCTGTCCTCTTCAATGTGTTTATAAGTGACATTGCTGAGGAACCAAACAAGGAATGAGTTAAACAACAGAGAATGGAGGGGAAGATGTGGTTCTTTGTGGATGACACAAAAATCTGCAACAGTGTGGACATCCAGGAGGGTGTGGAGAGAATGCAAAGGGTTCTGGAGAAACTAGAGGAGTGGTCTAGGGTGTGGCAGCTGGGTTTCAATGCCAAAAAGCACAGTCATGCAGCTGGGGCAGGGAAACCAGAGGACTGTGTATAAGTTGGGGGAAATACTTACAGTCACCAAGCAAGAGATAGACCTTGGGGTAATCACATCTGAGGATCTCAAAGCAGCAGGGCAGTGCAACAAGACAGTAGGCAAGGCTAGTCAGATGTTGGGTTGAATATGGAGGGGGATTTCTAGTAGTAGAAGGGACCTGGTGTTTTTTTTAATTTTTTTATTTATTGGATACAATCAGAATTACAATCCTTTGAGTCACAGACTCTTTTGGGAAGGCTCCACATCGGTTACAGAGGGTGGAGGGTAGACAAATACAGAGAATGCACAGTAAACAGGAAAAATTTGTAAAACAGTACTGCAAGTGCAGTCCAGGCATAATCTTAGTTAACTGGTGGTAGTAGCAGGCATCGATACAGGATAACCCTTGTCAGCGAGGTAAATGATGCTGACTCTTGGGATCTATCGGGACCCTGTGTCATTTTATTGGGGGTATGAAAATACCAGAGGGGGGCAGGAAGTTAGCCACAGTCACATTGTTCTGACTCCAGGAGTTGTACTGAGGGCTGATTTGAATTGGGAGAGGCTAAGGGTCTGAGAGATGGGGGTAGAGTGTTTAGCCAAAGAGGGGCACGTAGCGGAATGATCTTTGCCCAAGGGATGTTCTACAGTGGGACAAGGAATGAGGAGGATGCTGCAGTCTAGTGTTACGCTTGGGGGCTACGCTGACTATTGGGAGAAGGCCGATGGGCGTTAGCTGGAGATGGATCTTTTTCACTAGAACGCAGGAGTGGTACTTAAGTCTTCCTTGGAAGTTTAGCCAACCAGCCAGAGCGTAGAGCTCACAGGTATGTGTTAATCTGTCACACCCGGTGACTAGGCGGCAAGCTTTATTCAAAGCAGTGTTGATGCTACGAAGGGCTGTAGGGTCCGCAGAGCCATATATCACTATCCCGTAGTCTATTAGGGAGAGGATAGAGGAGGTGACTGTAAGTTGCATGGCCTGGGTGGGTAAGCAATGTTTAAGTCTGTAGAGGATACCCACTCTAGTGTTAACAGCGGAGGAGAAAAGTTGTATGTGATGATGGTAGGAGAGGGAGGTGTCTAATATAATTCTCAGGAATTTAAAACATGTAACATGTTCAAGTGGGGCGCCTTGTTTGTTTTTGATTAGGAGAGCTGACTGGCTGTGTGGACTTTGTCGGTGTGCAAAGATCATGGATTTTGTTTTTTGATAGTTGATGATCAGGCGGTGTTCAGTGAACCAGGTTTCTAGCTCCCTGAAGAAACCCTGAAGAGCTCGTTGGAGGGCGCTTGGCTGTGGGTGTTTCCAAAACACTACCGCATCATCAGCGTAGAGTAGCAGGTTACCGCTACATAACTTGGGGAGAGAGTTTAAAAAGAGAGTGAATAGTAGAGCGCCAAGAATAGACCCCTGTGGGACACCTGAGGAAACTGTTTTACAGGAGGAGAGTGATATTTATCCTGACTTGCTGTGACCGGCCTGTTAGGTAGTCCTTGAACCAGGCAGTAGCCTCTGGGACCACATTAAGTTGTGGAAGGACATAAAGCAATAGCTCATGACTGACTGTGTCAAATGCCTTGGTCAGATCCACATAGATTGCCCCTGCTATAGAGCCTTGGTCGAGGGCCTCATGGATGAATGAGGTGAGCTCAGTAACAGCTGTGACGGTACTGTGGCTGGACCGGAATCCGTGCTGTTCCGGGAAGAGAAGGTTGTGTTTAGTCAGGTGTTCTGATAGTTGGTCCGACACTATTTTCTCCAGGGCCTTGGAGAGAGGAGGAAGTAACGAAATTGGTCTATAGTTGGTTGTGTTGGTGGGGTCGCCACTCTTCAGAATTGGAATGATTATGTCTCTTTTCCAGGTTGTGGGGAACTGACCTAGGCATAAAGAGAGGTTGAGAATTTTAGTGAGGTGGGGTAGTGTGATATCCAGGGTCAGCCTAATGAGTTTTAGATCTAGGGAATCATTGCTGTGCCGTGTATTGGCAATAGCTTTCGAAATGTAGTGTTTTGCCTTGAGGCAGGAAATAACTCTCAGCTGAAAGGGTATAATATTGTTGTTACTCGAGGTACCAGTGGGAGGGGGTGGGGGAATAGTGTGGAAATAGTTAGGGGGGTAAATATGGGAGAGGTCCGAGAAGGCAGAGTTGAGGGCTTTGGCGATAGAGGAAGGATCCTGGGTGATCTCCCCATTTATTGTAAGCTGGGTGGATGCGGGTGAACGGGATTTACCATTGAGTTCCTTTATATTGTTCCAAAATTTTTTACCGTCTCCCCAAGAGGTGGTGAGGGTATGTTGGTAGTAAGTGGCTTTCGCCTGTTTTAGGGCCCAGGTACATTTGTTGCAGGCCTCACGGTAGAGTTGTCTATCCTGGGCATTTTGGGAGTCAAGTGCCTTAAGCCATAGGTTATCCCTATGTTGGAGCTGGTTAAGTAGTGAGGTGGTGATCCAGGGTGTGGTTCTGGTTTTCACTACTTGCTTGGAGAAAATGTCGCAGGCCATGTTGAAAGTGGTTATAAAGTGGGAGAGAGCCAGATCTACAGACTGCGTGGTGTAGATGGGGAGCCAATTGCTGGTAGCTAGGTGGGTTTTGAGCTTCTCTAAGCCTCTTCTTATCAGTCGCCTCTGCCAGGTGATTATGGGGGGGCATGGGGTAATTTTCCTGACCACCAGCAGGTCACTGGGGAGTGGTCACTGATAGCGTCTGGGAGCACAGTGGCTTTGGAGATGTTCCATGGCCTGTTGGTGAAGTTGAGGTCTAAAAGGGTGGATGTCCCTGATCTATTGTCCCTTCTGGTGGGAGAGGTGACAAGTTGGGTAAGATTGTAAGACAGGGCAGTGTCTTTGAAGCTGGATGAGGCAGGGGATAGCCAATTGAAATTAAAATCTCCCCATAATGATAACTTCACTAGTGTTGGGTATGTGTGAGATACTGTGGAGGATAGAGTCAAATGCGAGTTTTTGGTTGCTCGGTGGGATATAGGCCGCAGTGATGTGGAGGGTCTTAGCACCCAGACTAAGTTTAACTGTTAGTGTCTGGGCACTATATTGTGGTATAGGGGTTTGTACTTCAGTGGCATGAAGAGAGGATTTAACATAGGCTGCACACCCGCCGCCTCTCTTGCTGGACCTGTCAGCCCGGAAGATGGAATAATTACTAAGAGAGACAGCCTCATTTGGTATTCTTTCAGAGAGCCAGGTCTCAGATAGGGCTAAGATGTCAGGTGCATGCTGGGCAATCCAGCGTTGGAGGGATGTGTGTTTTTTTGGTAGGCTACATATATTAAGAGTAGCTAGCAGAAGGCTCCCACTTGGTCTGCTAGATGGGGCCACAGTGCAGGGCGGACCAGGGTTGGGGTGGATATTGCGATAATAAGAGAAGTAGTAGGCGTCGCATGGGAGGCTAACCTACAGAGTCTGGACAGTGATGCTGGGTGTGGTAGGGTGTAGGACTTTTCGCATTGGAGGTGGGGACAGGGAGACTGGGAGTGATACTGGCTAAAATGATGGGAAGAGTGAGGGGGTCTGATTTGTGGCTTACAAGGGAGGTGAGTGGTTGGGGTCTGTATGGGGGGAGAGCTGAGGTACAGTGAGTATCCTGCGTGAGTGTGTGTGTTAGGTAGAGTGTGCGAGTGTAAAAGCCAGCATGATCACCAAGGCTTATGTGGGAGAGGTTGGGGGGACACAGTTTCAAGTAATCATAGGTAGGGATTTGGTGTGTATGAAAGTTACTGAAAAATAGTTTAGGTGCCTCGGGGTTGGAGCCTGCTGTATGATCCTGCAAGTCAGTAGGGCTGCTATTAGCAGGATAGCATTTTGAATGTAGAGAATCTGAGGCATAGCAGCGGCCTCTAGTGTTGATTTTGTATAACCTGCAGCTGGAAAAGTGGGCTGATAGGTTATTTTCAGCCAGTCACCTGACCAAACGAGCTATAAATTCGAGAGCCGACCAAGGGTGGTGGTGTTATGAATGTCTTGTTCACTAATGTGATCACACCTGGAGTACTGCATCCAGTTCTGGAGGCCACTCCTCTACAAAGACATTGACATGGTGTAAGCAGTCCAGAGAAGGGCTACAAAAAATGGTGCAGCAGTTGTATGAGAAACCATATGAGGAGAGGGTGGGGAAGATCAACATGTGTACTCCCTAGAAAACAGGAGAGTGAGAAGAGACACGATTGAGACCTATAAGCACCTCACTGGGGTGAACAAAGTGCTGGAGGGTAGTCTCTTTCAGAGGAGGAGTATCAGAACACAGGGGTATACCATGAGGATGTGATGGGGGGGGAGTTTATGAGGGATGTGAGGAAATATTTCTTCACAGAAAGGATGGTGGATACCTGGAACAACTTGCCAATAGAGGTGGTGGGGTGAAGACAGTGGGGAGTTTCAAGCATGTGTGGGATTGGCACATGGACATAATAGGTAGAGTAAAGGGAGGACGGGGAACACCTGGGACTGAATAGGGTCCAGGGTGTTGCAATAGGCAAGAAAATAAAGCACACTAGGTGGGCCTACTGGTCCATTTCTGCCCACATGTTGTTATGTTTCTATGAGTTGTGGGGCTAAGATATGCAGGGTGGGTTTTCTTGTTTTATGAGGGGCGGGTATGTTTAAGAGGAGACCTTATAATACCCTTGAGGGAGGAAGAGGCAGAGGATCACTGTGCAGTGTTGGCCTGGATAGTAACGTGAATTTAAAACTACAGGGATACTCAATGGCACTCTCACGGCTGGTTAGAAAGGAGGTGAGGACAAAGTGTTTGCTGGGAGGTGCAATCGTTATGGGGTTAAGCAAAAGAAGTGACTGAGTGGGGAGTGGGAAGTTGCCAACCTGAAGGGTCAGCTCTGGTGCCTAGGGGGGAAACATGTGAGTTATGAAAAAAAAAAAAAAGAAAGCAAAGGGACAGGTAAGTAAACAAAATTGTTGGGGCAGGAAAAGAATGAGAGCATGCCAGGTAGACTGACGGAATTAAAAATATGAAGCCAAAGTAACAAAAGTGAAAAGCCAAAGCTAAATATTACATATGTGAAATGTGGAACCCAAATAAAGAAAGAGACAAACAAACAGAAAATAAAGAAAGAATCACAATGACACTGCAGACAATACATTTTAAATTTTGTTGCTATTCTGTATATGTTGCTCTGGGACAGTACTATATTGGTACTGGCACAAGGCAAGGCAAATTCTATTTAAAAGATGCCCAATCCCAGAGGCTCTGGGTGCCATACACAATCCAACAATCAAGATAAATATACTAATAAAATAAAATAAAACATGAAAAAAAAGAAAAGAAATATTTTTTTTTTAAAACATTTCAAAAATATAAATAAAATGAGACAGCAATAATTACTTATCTCCCTGGGATTTCGGTGGCTTAGTATATTTCTGAAGCAGTTCAGCCAAGGCAGGACTAAACAATAAGGTCTGGGAAGGCCTGCTTGAACAGAAGGCCTTGAGGCAGATCTTGAATACCTCTAAGGAAGGGTCTCTCTTATAGCTGGAGATAGTGAATTCACAGGACGGGCCAGTGACACTAAATGCCCTGTCGCCGGCCATTTTTAGCCTCGTCCTGGGAATCACAAGGAGGCCCCTAGAAGTGGAGCTCAGGGAGCGGACCGATACAGCAGGCATTACAAGGTCTGACAGCTAACCAGGGCCCAGGCCATGTAGGGCCTTAAAGGTGAGTAAACTCACCTTAAAGAGGACCCTCCACCTGATCAGCAGCCAGTGCAGCTCACGCAGCACCAGTGTAATATGACAGTACTTTGACTGACCTGTCAGCAGCCTGGCAGCTGCGTTCTGCACTAGCTGCAGTCAGTGGAGGGATCCCCCAGAGACCCGAGGTAGAGTGCATTAAAGTAATCAAGCCTTGACATCACTAAGGCATGCACCCAGGCAGGAGGTCCAGAGGCAGAACTAGGGGCTTTATCCAGGTGATATTCCTCAGATGATAGAAGCCAGTTTGGACAGTAGAAGACACCTGAGATTCAAGTGTCAATCCACTGTCCAGAGTAACACCTAGGTTTCGCACCCTAGAGGAGGCCTTCAATGGCACAGATCCAAGACAATCCCTGTTTCTGCACCAGAGGCCAACCTATCACACATCCATGTTCGACACCACCACCACCAGTACCTCCTTCTTATCGGGGTTAAGTCGCAACCAGCTGGAGGCCATCCAGCCATTGATCTCAGCGAGGCAGGTGTTTAGCACGTCTACTGCTTAGATATTCCAGGGGCAAAGAAAAGTACAGCTGTGTATCATCGCATAGTGGTGAAACCCGATCCGCATTTCCTAATGATATGTCCCGGGCAGCATGTACATGGCAAACAACATCGGTGACAAGACCGAACTCTGTGGTGCTCTGCAAGACAGGAGGCTAGAGGAGGAGGAGAAATTCCCCATCACTACCCTTTGCCTCCTGTTGGTGACAAAAGACTCAAACCAGCAGATGACAGTGCCTGTGAGTCTGCAGAATTCCCTCAGATGGTCAAGCAACACACAATGGTCCACTGTGTCAAATGCTGAAGAGAGATCGAGGAGAACAAGAATTGTCCTCTCTCCTGATCTCTTGCCCTGAGTAGATCATTTTGCATCCAAACTAACACAGTTTCTGTGCTATGCCTCGCATGAAACTCAGACTGGAGAGGTTTGTAAAGCTTATGGGTCACGAGGTGCTCCTCCAGCTGAAGTGCCACAACCTTCTCAACAACCTTACCCAAAAGGGAAGGTTGGAGATGGATGGTAATTTTCACTGACGATGGGGTCCAAAGATGGTTTCTTCAGAAGGGTCTCACCAATGCCTCCTTCAACGTGTCAGGATGACCCCTCTGACAAGGAACACTGGACAGTCAGGGCAAACACCAGGCTAACAGAGTCAACACATCCCATCAAGAAACATGTAGGCACTGGGTCCAGTGCACAATAAGTGTGCTTCAGCTCGGTGGCAATCTCAATGACCTCCATTACCTCCACTGGTCTAAACCCACTCCAACTGGGTGGAGTGCACTCAGAACACCTAAGGCGATCACTGTCAACCATACAATGGCTCACTGGCAGAATTCCCCTCTGGATATCGGACACCCTGTCTGAGAAGAATCGAGCAAACTCTTTGCAAACAGCATGAAAAGGTGTTTTCAGCTGCAGACAGGCTGGTTGCAAAGCCTATCAACAGTCCAAAAGAGCATGGACGGTCGATTCTTTTTTTTTTTTTTGCAATTGTTTAACCAGGAGTAGCACACTAAGCTGAAAGCTTGTTTACAGGTGTGACCTGGGAGCACAGGGAAGTTAAGTGACTTGCTCAGGGTCACACGGTATGCAATGAGGGCTGTGGGCCGCAATCTCCCTGGACAGGAACTCTGCCTTCTTATGGTTAATTGCCCCCTGGTACACACAATAGTGTGCACACAGGGCCAGTTTATCCATCTCCAGCTCGGTCCTCCGCCAGCAGTGCTCCAACCTCTGACCCTTCATCTTCAACATCTTGAGCTGTCCGTCAAACCATGGGGACCTCAAGTGAGAAGATTTGGGTCATATACAGACTGGTGCGAGAGAGTCGAGCCTCAGACAACGCCCTCTTGCAGGGTCGCGACTGCAGCGCCCGGACCCTAAGCTCATGCATTGCTTACACTAGATAGATCAGCTACTGCCAGAAAAACCTCGGGGTCAAACCCCTAAAGAGAGACAGCTGACCATCTCCGCAGGGGCAGGGTCTGTGGGGGCAAACAAGAACTCCACTGTACAATGCTCAGACTATGCAACCCAATCAGTCTTGAGATTATTTATTTCAAACCCCAGTGAGAAGACCAGGGCTAATGTGTGGCCACCCTGATGGGTCATGGAAGAAACTTCTTGACAGGCCCAGAGATGACATCATCGGGAGGAGGTTGCAACCCAGCCTAGATGATTCGTTGGCAGTGGCCTCAACATTGAAGTCCCCAGAACCAAACATCTGGGGTCCTCAAACGTTCGCCAATGACAAAATCAGCTACCTCTTACAGGAAATCTCCGCCGCCCCAGGAGGACGATAATCAGGAGAATCCAGCCGCCTGCACCCGGACTGCCATACACTCAAAAGAATCCAGTGTTCCCACTGGGTGCAGGGTGAAGCCCAGTTCAGATCTAAAACAGTTGGCTACCCCCAACCCTGTGTTCCACTCTGGGGCAGTGCACTATGGAGTACCCGGGCCGGATGGCGGCCACTAAAACTGGGCCAGCGTCATCACCTACCCAGGTCTCCATAATGCATGCCAGATTGACCATAGAAATCAAGTCTGCTATAACTGCAGTCTTGTTCCTGATCGATCTGGTGTTGCAAGGAGATATCCAGTAATTGGCACACACCAAGGGAGGCAGAAACAGGTAGGTGAGCTGCAAAACCCTACAACCGAAAAACAAGAAAGCTGACTGCCTGACGCTACCTCACTCCCCAGCCCTACCTTGCACTAATAACTCTAGCTACTACCCTACTCTAAAATGCTCAAATGCGACTTCAATTTGGGTCTCTGGGAAAAAATGATCACAGAAACAGATACACAATTAAAAGACTGTCCTAAAGGCCACTCAAGCAAAAAGAAAAGGGGTAAATTTTGCTATCTCAAAGAGAGCTTTGCAAGCAGCGACACAGCTCTGCCACCATCTTGTACCCCCAACTGCTATACAAAATGCAAAGGTGGTCAAGGAATGTGTGGGAAAGACAGATTTCAAGCTTATAGTACCTTAACTAAAAATGTCACTAAGGAACAAGTAGATTTACTTAAAGAGCACCAGTGCAGCTTCAAAGTTTTTTTTGTAAAGGAACAAATAGCTTGATCTTTTTTACTAGAATGGGAAGGAGTATTGCAGCCTTTCAGTCTGGAGCAGAAGAAAGAGTTTTGCTGCCATTATTTTCTCCATTGGAAGGGGAACTTTGCCTGACATAGAAACACGGAGACTACAGAGGTAGAAGAAAAGGTGAACATAACAAAAGCTTGCTGAGCTTTCCTGAGAGGCCAGTAATAGTGTATCAGGTTTCCATGAGCACTATCCCATGTTCATCTACTGTCCTGGGATCACCCATTCTAGGAGAGGCCATGGCCAGGGAGCTCTGCAGATGCCATAAGCCTTAGGCTAGGGGAAGGGGCTGCACATGAAAGAAAATGAAGTAAAGATGAAGCCAAGGTAAGAAAGATGAAAACTTAAAAATGTAAAAACTAAACAAGGAATGAGTGAAATGAACAGAGAAAAAAATAGAAATAACCACTGACACTACAGAAGTTTAATTTTTATATTTTAATTTATGTCAGTTTGGTGGGTGACAGTATTGGGAGCTCTCTCTGTGTGCCCCCAAAGCCCACCACCCTGAACTGCAACAGTGTATGGAGCTCATGATAGGTGTCACAAAGGTGGGGCATAGTTGGGTACTCAAGACTAGGTTGCTTCTAACTCCCCTTGGGGAACAATATTTAGTTCTTTGCTATGAGCAGGTTGGGGAGGTGCCTGCCAATAGCTGTTAGCATTGCTGGAAATGGCACTAAACCTTAAACTGAGTTAGATAAATACAGAGTACCACATTAGCTGCTGAAAACCATAACACTGGTGGTTTAGGGGAAATTATGTTACAGTACATTTCTGTGAGTTAGGAGTCCTTCTCACAGGTCATCCTTGCTGGGGTCTTACAAAACTGCATTATTTATTAATGTGCTACAAAAGTTTAAACCTTGCTGGAGAACTTGACCTAACAGTTCCACACAACTTTAAAGTCTATGCTGCAGAAGATACATCCACCGTGCTGCAGAGAACAGGGGGACTTGCGGTATGGTACCTATACTATGAAATCCCACCCTCCATTCGGGGAGGGTTCTCAGCCAAATAAACCCATGGTCCCTCTGGCCCAATGTAGGCCAGAGTAAACTGACAGGTTATCTTCTTTGCACCTTGACAAGGGCTTACTGGTACCAAGTTCCAGCTCAAACCATATTGTGTTATGATCACTGGACCCAGTGGTTCCCCAACCTGCACTCTGCCTACCCTTTCCTAGTTGGTGAGCATCACGTTGAGAATGTCAACCTGCCTTGAGGGTTCCTTGACCAGTTGCACCAGCATGTAGTCCTTGTGACGGGAGAGGGGACCAGAACCTTGTATTCTTTTGATTAATTTATTCTTTCCTAAATATGCATCTGTTTCAGGCACAAGATGGCTATCAGATCACATGATCAAGTAGTATATGACAGCTTACCTTAGAAGTCTGATGCTGTCATGGGAAAGTTAACAGGAAAGTCAAGGAGGAGGCAATAAAGCAATAAACCCAGTGGGGGTGTCCTTCCTGGAGATGTTTCCATGTTGAACAGAGGACTCAGGTGGACATCATTATGGTAGCAATTAGGTGCTGAAGGGTGGGTGGACACAGACACACACACACACACACACACACACACACACACACACACACACACACAGAGGGCTGGAACAACATGCAACTGTCACCAAAGTGAGTGAGACTCCTCCCACAGAGAGGAAAATATATTGAGGGTCTGTAGCAGGCTCACTCTCTGGGCTGGAACATCACAACCAGAGCCCTGCTGTACAAAGACTAGCTGACAGGTAAGATAGCACAGTGAGGGTCTGTGCTTCTGTAGCTAGAGCAGGTAAAGGAGTCTAGATAAGGGTAGTTCAGAATTTTGTGGTACATCAACTATCTGTTAACTTGCTTAATTTTCTATTTCTTAGTAATCTTTATGTTTTCTTGTAAATACATCCTATTGTAAATACCTGTAGTATTTTAGTAAAGATTCGATTTTTATAGAATCAGTGACTGCTTGTTTAATTTCAAAGGGTAATTATACTGTTTCTGCTGGACTCTGTTTGCAGTCCGTCTCTGAAGGGGCACTCTACCCACAGTTACTGTGCTGACATTCTTGACCTTGTGCAAAGGAGGAGGTAAAAACAGGTTTCCTGGTTCCTGTTGGTAAAACCACGTGGTAGTAGTGAGCTGGAAATCCCTGGTGAGTGGGATTTCCATTACAGTCCCACAATGGATCTAGCAGGACCCGCTTCTGGTGGTTCTAGCTACTGGAATGTGCCAGTCAGCATCTGGCAGGTTGAGATCCCCAACTACTACGATCTCCCCCTTTGCTGGCCCTTCTCTACTTCTGCCCCTAGTTCCCTATCATTCTCATCCCCCTGCCCTGGTGGTCTGTAGACCACCGCATGCACAGTTTCTTTCCTACCTGATGCCCCTGTTAGTTGAACCCACAATGATTCTATTACCTCATTCCCTTCCCTGATGGATCCATCCTCCATTACTTTCATTCCTTCCCTGACATAAAGGGATATCCTCCTCCTTTAACTACCCCTGTCACACCTATACATGGTGTAGCCTGGGACCATCAGGTCCCAGTCATTGTTTGTGCCCCACATTTCCACAATAGCTATGCTGTCCTGCCCAGTGTCTGTTACCATCACCTGGTGCTCACTGATTTTATTTCCCAGGCTCCTGCTATTAAGGCAGACCACCTTCCATCTTTTGCTCACACCCCTTTTGTTTTTTACATGACCTCCCCTTCATTTATCTCTAACCTTCTTAATTTCCTGTTTTTCCTATTTTTGCAGGCTTAGTGAGCCCTCCTCACTGGCATCATTCTCTATCCTTTTATGAACTCATGCCTTGCTGCTTCCCCCCTCAATGCTTCTAGCCCACAGTTCAGGAGAGTTCAAGGTAGGTTCTTCACTTTCTGACCCTTCTCAGTGGTATTCCTAGCCTCAGTCTCCCCTACAGTCAGTTTAACTATCCACCAATGTAAATGTCAAAGTTCTGCCCCAGCACACTGGTCCTCTCTCTTGTTAGGTGAAGGCCATCAGCCTTATTTATTTATTTATTTAGGCGTTTAACCAGGAAGGCATGCTGAGCAGTCAACTGCTCATTTCCAGATGCGTCCTGGGGGAAAGGGGTACAGATACATAGTTGAAGACAGACATATAATACAATTGTGGTTACATAAAGGAATAACTGCTAGCACAATAGGTCCAGGTTTAAATACAAGGGAACTGAGATAAAGAGAACAGGCATAAACTAGAATCAGTACCATATAATATAGTCAGACAGGTAGGACATACTGAAATGAGAGCCCAACTTGGATGCATGGCCCTGCCAGTTTGTGACCCAGAAGCTGACTAGACACATGAGCAGGTAGCTGAGAAATATGATTTGAGCATGGAGTTAAGGAGCGGGGGGGAAGAGAAGTGGCAAATGTTTGCTGGGAGGAAATTCCACAACAGTGGTAGGTGGTAGCTGGCAGCCGCTTGGCCTGCAGCAGTGAACCTATGTGGGACAGCTAGGGACCGAGAATCAGAGTTTCTGAGGGAGTATGCTGGGGGATGGGGTTGACAAGGGCAGTGGCGAGGTAGGAGGGGCAGCTGGGGCCAATATTTGGCTATAGGAGCTTAGCACAGTGGGACAGTCTTGAGTTGTCTAGAGAGGGAGGTCAGAGACTGGTAAAGGGTACAATGGTGTGTGGAATATGGACAGCTCAGGACAAAGCGACAGAAAGAGTGGAAAAGAGGGTCCAGTCTGGCTAGTGTGGACTTAGGACCGGCACTGTAGACTACGTCCCCGTAGTCGAAGACGGGGAGGATCATTTTCTGCACAATGGCCCTGCGGGCAGAGACAGGGACGCAGTCCTGGTTGTGGTAAAGAGCCCTGAGCCTGGGGTGCAGCTTTTTGATTATAGAATCAACATGGGCTGAGAAGTTGAGGTGTTGGTCCAGCCAGACCCCCAGGTATTTGAAAGAGGTACTGACCTCCAGGGGTGTTCCATCCAGGGTGTGGAATGTGATCGAGGAGGGGAGCCTCGACAGTCTCTACCTAGTACCAAAGGTTACTGAGACTGTTTTCTTGGCATTAAGGAGGAGTTGATTGGAGTAAACCAGAGCTGGACCGCTATAAAGTCTTGCTGTAACCTAGTCGTAACCTCTGAGGCCAAGGGGCCATATGTATACAGCACAGTGTCGTCCGCATACATGTGGATTGAGGTGTATGGGCAGGCAGAAGGCATGTCATTCAGAAAGATTGAGAACAGGTGTGGGCCAAGGACAGAGCCTTGTGGTACCCCTGTGGTGACTGGGAGGGGGGCTGAGATGCAGGAACTGATTTTGACAGATTAGGACCTGCCTGTAAGGTACGAGTGGAACCAGCTAATGGCACAGCTGGATAGGCCAGCATTGGCAAGTTTGAACAGGAGGAGAGGGCAAGAGACAGAGTCAAATGCCTTGGCCAAGTCAATGAAAATGGCAGCTGTGATGTGGCCAGAGGCCCATCCCAGTGAGAATGGAATCAGTGAGCCTGAGAAGGGAAGTAGTGGTGTAATGGGATTTCCTAAAGCCAGACTGGTAGGGGGTGAAAAAGGAGGAGGAATCCAGAAAGGGTGATAGACGAGAGAGTACTAGTCATTCCTGCAGCTTTGCCAGAATAGGTAGAAGGGAGATGGGTTGGTAGTTGCTTGGGTTGGAGGCATCCCCGCCCTTAGGAAGGGGGATTCCAGTGGCATGTTTCCATTCAGAGGGTACCTTAGCATGGGAGAATGACAGGTTAAAAAGGGAGGCCAGGGGTTTGGCTAACAGCATCCTGTCCCAGAAGTCCCCAGTCCCCCTCAAAGTGATACCCCTCCTTCAGACACCATCCCTTCATTCACCCAGTAAACTCCTTGATCTCCTTCTGCCTCACTTTATCCTTCCCATTCCCCTATTCCAAAAAGGGAGGACCTCAGAAAAGGCCAGTGAAGCCGAGTGTGGCTTCAGTCTGTCCCCTAGCCTATTAAAGTTCTGCTTCACTGTCTCCACAGATTGTTTCATCAGTTTGTTGGTACCCAAGTGTACCAGCACCCCCAGCACCACCACACCCTCCTACACCATCCTTCCTATCCTATTCATATCCTGGATGGCCAGTGCTCTAGAAAGGCATCTGAATACTCCTTTTCATTTCACCCTCTGCCAACCACCTTCTCCATCCCTCTAATCATTGAGTCCCCTATGACTAAGATAGAGTATTCTTTGTTAACTTCCTCCTGCTCCCACCACTGGGTGCCACCAGGTTGCCCTGCCCTTTCTTCTCTACTGACTCTGAACTCCCCTGATGGAGTCAGGCACCTGTGCCTCACTTCAGGGGTGCAAAGTGATTTGCTGTCAGGGATTTCATGAGTTTGGTTGACCACCATATGACTCCCCTGCTTCCTTTCCTTCCTCTTCTCCACCCCACCACCCTCCAGCCTCCTGGACCAGTGGGCCTCTGAGGAGTGGTGGTGTGTGTGAACCAGCTCAGCTGTGTTGCAGCCGAGATATCTCATCTCTTGCTGCTACCAGTTGAGCATGGAGCTGCCAAGAGGTACTTGTATACAGGACAGAGTCTCCTCCCACAGTATAACCCTGAGATGAGCACCCCACAGTCCCTACAGCTGACTGCCTCACCACTATACCTATGCTCCATACTGTCAGATGTCTTCGTGTACCCAATAACTAATGGAATGATGGTGCTACTCCTCCTGCTTCTACCTGCCTATTAATCTTTAGCTTAGACCCAAACTCACATGATTTTTTATGTGAAAAATAAGAGGTAGCATCCCAGTTTTTGTGCAACTGAATCCAAAAAATTGTGGGTACACAGCATTGGCACAATTTATAGGAAATATTGGCCACATTAATTTAGAAAAAACTGCCTCAATGCTGTTTGAGAAAATGATGTCATTTATGGGAATGGGATCTAATAAGATGTAAACATTAAAGAGGGTACCCAGACTTCCCGATACTGCACTGCTTACCTTCAGTAGAGACCATTCCAATTGTATTAATAAACAGATTTGGCTGCCCTCTCAAAGTGATTGAGGAGTTTGTGTGATGTGGAATGGTGGAATGACATATTGAATTTTCTGTCTAGAGCTAAAACACAAAACATTTAAGTAACAGAAGGATTGAGGGAAGTAATAATTCGGTCTTTTAAAGTGAGATGATTGACAGGAAGTAATGATTCACCGTTTCATATCAAAACAGTGATTTATCACTTTTTGACTGACAGGGAAGTGATGATTCACTGTTGTAAGTCACAACAATGGATTAACATGTCTGATTTTTTTAAAAATTGGTCAGGAGGTTGTATTTACAGAAGCTATCCAAACATTTTATAAATATAATATATATGTAGCTAGAGATACTGTACATAAGTATTACCACATGACAGGGTTTCTGGACAGATATGGGGCAGGATTCTCAAAGTGATCAGTTGCTAACACATCTTCCAGTGTCTGCTCATTTAAGCAAAACTTGAGAGCCCCATTTTTCAAAGGCACTCAAGTTTTTGTGATGGTTTCCATGATTTATAGCACCTTGCATCAAAAAAGGATGCATGTGTGATTTTTCTGATGCAAGCACTGCCACTTGTGTCACAGTTCTGCCCTTGCACCTGAACTTTGGATGCTTTTTAGAACACCTTTAGGTGACATGGCAGTGCCCAAATTTCAGATGCAGATACACATAAATGCACTAGAAAACATGGTGGATTTCTTTAAAAATGCTCTCCATGGACTACAAAGGCAAGGTGCAGCCGAGTGCCTTCAACCTCCTACAATGTCCTTAAAGATCAACATGTCCCAAGACCCTGTCATATAGTACAGCACTCATAAAATAGTCAGAATTTAAATTAAAACAAAAAAAAACAAACACTAACAAACAAGCAAACTAATAGTGTGAGACAGATTTAAGATGAACTGCCTTGGTGTGTTGAGATACATAGAGACCATGTGAGTGCTCTTACCCAATTAGATTGCTGATTTTTTTCAAACTGTCTTTTTAAATATAGATAGATAGCTATAGGGGATATGTACTGAGTTGCGCAATGCTAATCACTTTTTTACTTGTAAGGGTAAGAGTCATTTCTCTTTCGTGACAAAGTAACAGTGACAGCAGTGCTGTATGTTATGAAGGCGTTTGCCTTAATAGTGCCCAGCTTATGGTGTAGGCTGCTTGTACAACAGCATTAGCATAGTTATAACTTGTAAAGAATATATTTCCTGAAGATTTAACCACTTCTGTTTCAGTTCAGCTGCTGAAATATGAAAGCAACACAGGGCATTTGTGAGATTACAAATCACTGTAAATGCTGCTCCCATCGTGTAAGTGTGCCTTTCTGACATATTTACAGAACTGATATAGCAGAGTATTACTGGCTGTATATATGTACATATCTCATCAATGTCACACAAACAGTATTGATAGCATGTTATTTCTACTGTATGTATGTCATCAGCCTAGATGATATTTTGTATCTTCAGGGTTCTATTAGCAGCACAGCTACAATATACTGAACAGATTATGTATGTATGGTTTCTATCTGTCTGTCTGTCTGTCTATCTAGCTATTGGCTGTCTGCCTGTCTATCGGATCACCCATATCAGTGTGACAGTCATTTTGTCGACACCTGTATGGGTGAAAGCAATACACCACCTGGCATTATGACACCAGGGCACTGTGGCTCCCAGGATGTGTAGTGGCAAAGCACCATCCCAGGAAACAGTTTCTTTTGTGGGGGCTTTGCCCCCTGCAGCCCAGAACTGAGATAACAACCTCTGGGGAGGGCATGCCCTGGAGGAGGCAGAAAGTGTGGGCACAAAGGGCGGTATCAGTGAGGGGTGATCTAAAATCAAGATTGCCCTTTCACTGTCCCCCCTTGTTGTGGCACCTAATTGTGGTGACAAAATTCAGTCACCATTCTAATTGTATACCCTGTCTGTCTGTCTGTCTATCTCTCTCTCTCTCTGTCTGTCTATCTATCTATCTATCTATCTATCTATCTATCTATCTATCATCTATCTATCTATCTATCTATCTCATCTCTGTCTGTCTGTCTGTCATGCTGCTCTCGCCTACCCTTTTCACCCTTTCTCTCTCTCAAGTTGGCCACCACAGATACTGTCCTTTGAACAAAATAGATCAGACCGTATGTTATACTTATGTATAATAATAAATGCACAGGACTTGGTCTACTTCACAACACAAGGCACAACACAACATATTTAGCCTTTTATACCAGTATATCTATCCAAACAGTATCAATATCTATGTATTTTTAATGTATTTATATTATTTCACTGGGAGGGTACAAACAGCTGAGAGCAGTTCATTTCCAGGTAATCCAGGGGCATAAAGAGTTGAGATACAACTATAAAAATATAGAAATCCAGAAGTAAAAAAATAAAGATTATGCAGTGAACTGTAAGAAATCAGGAAGAATAAAAAAGGAGTAAAATGCTAAAAACTAGCAGTGCAAATACTGTATATAATCTAATGTATAATCCAAGCAACCAGATGATACAGTAGTGTAGCTATATTATAAAGTGATACTACACCAAAGAGCAAGACAGCATGCTAGCATGATGATTCCCATACCCAAGGACTCCACCATTGATAGTGGGCAGGAGGTTGCTCCAGCAGTCTCCCCTCATCCTGCTCGGGTTGTGTTATGCAATGCCAGGTCGATAAGGAACAAGACTATAGTAATGTCAGATCACAGAGGCAGGGGGAGTGGCCATTTGTTTTAAAACCAGCCTGGGCCTCATGGTGCTACTGATGGGTTCTACCAGGTCTTTTGAGAGTGTTGCTGTTTGAGAGGGTCCTGGCGCAGGCTACAGGATTCTTCTCATTTATCACCCACTGGGTGGAAAGAGGGAATTCCTGTGGGAGGTCGGAGACCGCCTGGTGTTGAGTCCCTAGATGGTTAATTCTAGGGATTTCAAACTCCTGGGTTGATGATGGACTCTCATCATTTGCATGTGACCTCCTTCAGAGTATGGAATCTCTGGGCCTGTCGAGGTTGTCACCTCAGTGACCCACTCCCATGGCACACATTGGACCTGGTGTTCACTTTGGGTCTTGGGGTTGATGACCTCAGGACTGATCCAGTTGTTTAGTCGGATCATAACACCATGAGATTCAATGTTTGGGGCCCTCCCTGAGGGTCCATCCTCTGTGGAGATGGTCCGGTACTGCCCATTATGGGGATTGTCTCCAGCAGGACTTCAGGTGGCACTGGACCTATCGAGTGTGGAGTCTGCATGTGCGATCGGGCTGGAGGAGGCAGTGGTGGCCTATAATAGGGCCATCGGTGCTGCCTTGACTTGTTCACACTTGTCCATGTCTGACCCTTGTCTACCGGTGGAGGCCCCTTGGTTTGGTGGGGAGCTCAGGAGTTAAAGATAAAGGGTTAGAGGTTGGAGCTCACTGAGGAGATTGGGACTGATGGAGGACAAATTGGCCTTGAGGTCACATTATAGTGATTATCAGGGGAAACTCCCCAAAAAGGCAGATTTCTTATCAAGGGAGATTGCTGCAGCATGCAGCAGACCAGCTCAGCTCTTCCACATGGCTATTACATCCAGCCTGTCTGCTTGCAGGGGAGCAGATCTAGCACAAGGTGCAAAGGGTTTCTGTTCTTTGCCAACAAAGTGTCCAATATCAGGGCTGAGATCTCTTCTAGTGTCACTCAAAGGGGTTGTGGGGTCTGTCCTGAGATGTGCTTGGGTACTCTTCTTGTCTGGCCTGAATTCAATCCAGCTGGAGTGGATGAGGTGGCAGAGATAGTCTTGAGGCTGTGACCAACACATTGTTATCTTGATCCAGGTCCAACCAGACTTTTGGTTTGATGTGTGGACCTGGTATGGTCTGTGGTTGCTGGGATTGTCCAGAGTTCCATGGGGAGTGGGGTCTTTCCTACAGCACTGAAAGAGGCCTTGGTTAGACCCCTACTGAAAAAAAATCTCATTGGACCCGGAGTATCTCAGTAATTACAGGCCCGTCTCAAACCTCCCATTTTTAGGGAAGGTTTTGGAGAAAGTGATGGCCATCCAGCTTGAGATGTGTCTTGCCTCTCCACCACTTATGAGTTTTTCCAGTTTGGTTTCAGATCTAGGCATAGCACTGCGACCGCCCTGGTTAAGGTGCTACATGATCTCCTCATGGCGTGGGATAGGGGAGAGCATACCATATTTTTCTCCTAGATTTCTCAGCAGCGTTCGACACTGTGGACCACAAGGTGCTGCTGGATTGGCTAGAACTGGTGTGACTAACCGGTAAAGTTATCAGCTGGTTTAGGTCTCACCTCATGGGCAGAATGCAAAGGATGACGATAGGGTTATTATCATCTTACCCGATGCCTCTGCACTGTGGAGTTCCACATTGGTTGGTCCTGTTGCTCTTGTTTTCATAGTGTACATTCTGCAATTGGGGACATTATCAGGCTGTATGGGCTGGTTTTCCATTGTTATGCTGATGATACTCGTGATGCTTGTTCTGTGCACCTGGTAACAGATAGTGGCCTCGGTTTTAACGCCTCTCGGAGGAGATCTAGAACTGGATGTCTCGTAACTGGCTGTGACTCAACCCAGACAAGACAGAGGTACTCATGGTGGAACCAGGTCATCGATGAGATGGAGGGGGATCTGGAGTTTCCCCTGGTGTAGTACTAAGGGGGTGCTCCTTTGGTCCCCTCGGTTCAGGTCAGGGATATGGGCGTGATCCTTGATGATGGCCTGACGCTTGATGCACAGGTGTCGTCCGTCATCAAAAGCATTTTTTTACCATCTGAGGAACATTGCTCAGATCCAGGCCTTGATGCCAACCAAGTCCTCTGGTCACTCAGTCAAAGAAATCTGTCAGATTTGTTGGACCCCCCCCTCCCCCCATGAATCCATGCTGCCTGTGGTCTTGCAGTCCATTGGATTCAAGATGCTCAAACAGTCTTTTTTGAATAGGGTTTCCATTATTTCCCAAACTGAAGTAAGACTGACCAGCCTATACTGTAGTTACTAGCCTCCTTCCTGCTGCTGTTGCTGCTGCTGTTATGTAAAGGAACCATGTCAGCTCTTCTCCAATCCTCTGGAACTATGCCTGTATTACGTGAGCTGTTGAACAAGGCTGTCAGTGGTGCAGCTAGCACCTCCTGAATTCCATCAACACCCTTTGGGTGTATCACTTTCAGTCCCATAGCCTCATCCACCTTCAGAAGTCTTTCCTCTGAAAATGGATTTGTATCCACCTCCCCCCACTACTGCTACTCTCAGGTGATCCTTCCCCCCTTCCCTCCACTGTGAAGACCAAGCAGAATTACCTGTTCAGGATGTCAGGTTTTACTTGGTACTCTTCTGCACAGTCTCCCCTTTCTGCTCTTCTAATCCTAATTGTCCCTCCCCTTGCTTTCCTCTTCTTACTTATGTATCTGCAGAAAGTCTTTTGCCCTTTAGTGACCTCTTTGGTTATTCTCTGCTCTGTCTGTACCTTTGCTCCCCTCACTGCCTTTCCTGTTTCCCCCTGTTTTGCTTGGTATACCTCCCTCTCCTTTTCCCTCTGTGTTTCCTTCTACCTCCTGAATGCCACCCTCTTTTCCTTCACCACCTTGACCATGTCCTTAGAGAAACATAATGGCTTATTTTTCCCTTCTGCTTTTACTCTCTTCCTTCAAACAGAGGTTGGTTACTTTAATTATGCCCTTCCTGGTTTTCTCCCACTATTCCTATACCCCTTTTATTCATTTCTTTGAAAATTGGTAACCACATGGATAAGGCACACTGAGCCAAAGTTCATTTCTAGGTGTGACCTGGGGGAAGGGGAACAAGGGGTTACAACACAAATAATGAGCAAGTAACAAGGTACAATAGCACCAAGAATAAATAAGACAGCCGTATGATGCAGGCACAAAAACTAATGAGTACAATGTCAAGATACAGTACAGCAGTGTTGCCCTAGAGCCTAATTGTTATATACTGAGATAGGTTAGGGCCAAGAACTGAGAACCATACATGAGGTGCAGGGCAGAATTCAGTTCCAGCTGACTGTTCAACTAGGGGGTCCAGAGTCACAAAAGAGAGGATGCCAGATGGGGGCAGGCAGAAAGACTAAGGGTTAGAGCAGGAAATAAAGTTTAGCAACAAGGATTTAAGAGACAGCTAGGAGGAGGAAAGGTGAAGGGTGACATGAAGTTCAGACTTGAGCCTGAATGAGAAGGCAGATTGGTCGAAAGTCTGACAGGCAGGAACAGAAAAGATACAAGAATCAGAAGAACAGATGAAGCAGTTGGAAAGAGCCAGAGGGGATGGTAGATAGTTAATGTAAGAAGGCAGAGATGAGAACCAGAATTTAGATGGAAAGGAAGCACAGTGAAGCAAATGCTGGGAGTCCAAAGATGGCAGAGAAAGGGGTTGGAAGAGAAGACAGGGATGAGTGAGAGAAGGGGAGTTTGAAGCAAAGCAGCAGAGAGTGGAAGCGAGGAGACAGCCTGGCTTGTGAGATTTTGCAAGCAGCTCCATGGACCACATCCACATAGACAAACACCAGCAAGATCACCTTAAGAATGATCTTGTGGCAGACTGGGAGTGATAAGCAGTCTTTGTTGTGGTATAGGATTCCAAGTTTGGTACATAATGTTCTATGGATGGCATCAATATGTTGGGAGAAATTGAGATTCAGATCATGCCAGAGGGGACATCCTCCAGAGAAGAGCCATCAAGGGTGGTGAAAGGGGATGTGAAGGGGAGCCTAGCTATCTTAGGCTTAGTCCCAAATTACATGGAAGACTGTAACTTTGTCTCTTTTGTCTAGACTCTAATTAACAAGTACTATAATATTTAGTGATGTAAGCAAAATATATATATATATATATATATGTACAGTATTTGATAGAGTAATTAAACTGAATATTATATAGAACTGAATTTGTTTTATTTCTTATAACTCAGTAAACTTTAATTGAGGACAAAGGACATAGAGGTGGTCTTTTGGCATTTAACAGAAGCTGGTTTAAGATGAACCAGTGCTGGACATAATCAAAGTCATGTTGAAGCAGTGATTTATGCTCCAAGGCAGAGGAGCAGTGCCACAGAGGACTGTGTCATTAGCATACTTGTGTATGTTGGTGCTGACACAGGCAGAAGGGAGGTTGTTAAGAAACCGAGAGAAAGAATGGGACCAAAATGAAGCCTTGTGGGCACTAGTCTGGATGGGACAGTGAAACAGCGCCACCCACCTCAACTGACTGTTAATGGTCAGAGAGTTAGGAGTGGAATCAATTCATTGCTGGGACAGAGAGACCCACAAGCCTCAACTAGTCTAACAGGAGGGGATGGTCAACAGAAACAAAGGTCATAGCAAGATCAGTAAACAAAACTGAGGTAATGAGACCCTGTTCCCTTCCTGTAAGGATGAAGAAGAAGAAGAAGAAGAAGGAGAAGCATTTAAATAGCACTGTTCATACACATTGCATCCCAAGCACTTTACAAGCAATGCTAGACTGGTAGTGAAGAGACTGAATATGTAGCAGCAGCCATTTCGCACATCAACACCCACACACAGTCTTGGACAATTGTATGAACCAGTTTTATGGGGAAGGGGAAATTGGCCAGGACACCAGGGAATGTCCTCTATTCTTTGCAAAAAGTGCCTTGGGTTCTTTTACTTCTACCTTGACACCCATCAGTACAGCAACAGAATGGGTAGAAGGGACCTCAGTTTAACATCTCATCTGAAGGATGGCACACCCCGACAGTACAGCACCGCTCCTAATACCACAGTCAGGTGCTAGAGTTTAGGTATGAGCTCAACCCCAGTGTGGGACCAGAACCCATATCCTTCTGGCACAGGGGCAGATATGCTACCATCTGAGACATGCGGCCACCTGGAGGATAGAGTCAATGACTCTGAGTGGAAAAGAAAAAGTGGAGTGGTGTTTCTGGAAGCCAGACTAGAACAGAGAGATGAAGCCAGAAGACTCCAGGAAGGAAGAGAGCTGGCAGAAAACAAACCATTCCTGCAGCTTAGCTGGGGTACACAATAGGAGATGGGGTGGGAAGGAGGAAGGAGTATGAATCAAAGCTTCTAAGGGAGTAGGAAGAGGGGTGAGCAAAAGAGCTGAGAGCAGAAAGAGAACCAACCTGAATTTGGAGATGAAGAAGCACCTACAATACCTTACAGGAAGGGAAGAGAGAGAGAGAGAGAGAGAGAGAGAGAGATTGGATTATTTCTAACGGAGTTGCTTAGACTTTATTCTAAAAGATTCTAAAAAATTGGATAGCCTTGGGTATCATGATTTTTTACCGTATATATCAGAATTTTATGTATCCGGTTCACATGGAGGTTGACTCCTTAGATTGTATCAGATTCTTTTATTCATTCGTTCATTCATTCATTCATACAATGAGGTCCTATTAGCACTGTGCATGTTTTACTGTAATGGTTTTAAAACTATGTTTATCATCCACACCACTCAAAACCATGTTTTAGTATGGTAGCAGTAAGTCTGCATTATAGCTGCTTTTCAACACCATGTTACGATCCGTGTTAGCCTACCCATGCCATCAAGCCCATGATGCACAGCGTGACATGCAGACAGTGAAAGTGCAGTCCTATGGTGCATCTGAGCATTGCCATGTAAGCATTAGTTTAAACATGACAATGCTCACTGTGAGACTGTTGCTTAGACTACTGGCAGCTTGTTTTATAGGAAATAAAAGGCAGTTTCAGAGAAATAAAAAAATAGAAGAGAGAGCATAGGGAAAGGAGAGCACAAAGAAAGTGTCAGATGTGCATGCAGCTGTGGGAAGCAATGAGTTTTCTACCAGATGAGATAGCATGTGCCTATGTGACAGGCGGAGTACAACGCAGTGGGTGGGCACATGAAAGAACCAGCACTTGGTGGAAAAACATACTTCTGCATATCTGGAGTGATGAACAGTGGCTGGAAAATGTCCAGATGAGTTAGCAGACTTTTAAATTATTATGCTCTGAACTCTCACCATATATAGACAGGATGGATACCCAGCTGCACAAGGCAGCCCCTGTGGAAAAACATGAAGCAATTACATTGTGGTGCCTGGCAACCAATATTGAGTACAGGACCCCTGGACACTTGTTTGCGGTTGGCAGATCCACAGTGGGGGTAAACTGTAATTGAGGTGTGCTGGGCCATCATGCTTGTTCTTCTGTCAAAGGAGATCAAAATTCAGAATGTGCCTAAAATAGTGGCAGGATTTGAGAAAGACTGGGGTTTCGTTCCCAAACTGTGGCATTCAGTGGATAGGCGCACATTTCCCATAATAGCCCCTGAGAATGCAATGGAATACTAAAACTGAAATTCATATTATTCAGTAGTGATGCAGGCATTGGTTGACCACAAGTATTGATTCCTCAATATCAATGTGGCTGACCAGGCAAGGTGCATGATGCATCTGTGTTGAAGAACAGTGCTTTGTACTGATTGGGCCACAATGGTAAATTATATCCAGTAATGAACCGTGACAATTGTGGCACTAGTATTCCAGTGGTTATACTTGGAGACAAAGCGTATCACCACCTCCCATGGCTAATGAAACCTTACCCCAGCTACTCTAACACAAGGAAGCACAACTTTAATTACAGATGCAAGGTAAGAATGGCCATGGTGTGTGCTTTGGTTGTCTCAAGAAGAGATGGAGGTGCCTGCTTAAAATAACTAAATTTAGATAATATCCCTATGTCATCAGAGCATGCTGTGCACTTCACAGCCTGTGTGAAAGTAAGTCAGAAGGAGTTTTGGCCAACAGGTTGTCTGATACAGAGGATGCAGCTTTTCAACAACCAGACATCAACAGTACTCCTGCAGAGGACTTGTAAGCAGCAGCCGTGAATAGGCAGATAGCATCTATAAGAGATGCATTAACACAGTACTTTGAGGGGCACTAGTTATTGGAATGTTAATCCCACACTTGATCGAGTTAAGCAGAGGCATGATATGGAAAAGTTCAGAAGCTTTATTTCAATGAAATGCAAAGATAAAATGGCTCAAAACAGTCCATTTTCAAAAGAGTTACTTACAGTTCTGTAACATAAACACATTCATACCATCAGCTCCTGAATTAGTCAGTTACCACTAGTCTTTATGACTCACCATTTCTCAATGGAGATACCTTGAGGTCCCTTTTCCTATCAGATGTTTGTCTAATGTATTTTTAAAACTGTTCATTCATTGTCTTGCTTGTAACCACATGTTCCGGAAGACTATTCCAGATGGATATGACCCTCTGGTTTATCCAAGCTCCTCTTTCATTTTTCCTATATATTTCTCCCTTTAACTGTAGGTTGTGTTGTCTTGTCTAGCTCCTCTGTCCAAAGCCCTGCTGTTCAGTCCAGTGCACTCTCCTAAGACCATATCTTTGTGTGCCTTGTACACCAGGCATAAATCACCATTTAACCTTCTGTACTCCAGGGTATACATGTTCAGGTCTCCCAATCTATGTTCATAAGTCCATTCTTTAATGTTTGACACCAGTTTAGTGGCCTTCCTTTGTATTCCCTCCAGTCTCCTACTGCTACATTTTTTAAGAGGGTCCCAAAACTGCCCACGATATATTCAAGGTGGGGTCTAACCAGGGTACCATACAGGGGCATAAGCATCTTCCTAGGTCTGCTGGCAATGTTGTGGCTAATACAACCCAGAATCCTATTGCATTTTCTTATACTGCCCTGATGTCGAAACTTCAACATCGACCAACACTACAGCGACTACAGCGCCAGGTTACTGTAGTGTCGATGCTTGACCCCATCACTGTTTTCAGGTGGTCTTGCACCCCCTTCCCTAATCAGCTCCGACTCAGAGTTGATTATATTTAGTGGAGGGGGTGCAGAGGGTATAGCCTCCCATGTGGGGGGTAGAGGGGGCAAAGCCCCCCAAAGAAAACATGGTAGGCAGTGGGATTCTTTATGCTGACCACAATAGCAGTTGACATAAAGGTTTTGCTGTTCAGCCATTTGACAAATTTTGTTGATGACGACGGTCGTGAGATCCTTGCATTTTCTAGTACCCTCCTGGCAGTGTTGTTCAAAGCTCAGTTTACTTGTAATTTGGATACCCAGATCTTTCTTCTCGTCCATTTTTATAATTCCTTACCATTCAGATAGTATTTTGCTCTTATGTTTTAGCCCCGAAATGCATCACTTTGGCCCACATATTTAAAGAAGATGCACTGCCCAAAATGGAGATGCATGGCATATTTCAGAAAATGCGCAAAAGCGTGATATTCGAAAGGGAGAGATGTGTCGCGCATTGCCGAATGCACGATTACGCAGAAATAATGTATGCGGTGCAAAAAAAGGGGGCAGGTACATGAATATGCCATGTATCCATATATTCAGCCAAAATGTGCAGCGCATCTGCTGCACATCCCAGAAGTGTGCCACGCAAAGTTAGGCAGACAAAAGGATGGCCTAACTCAGCCAGCCACCCATAGGAAGGCAGCAGAACTGCAGACAGGCCATCTTGAGACAGCCCTTGGAGGTGCACCAGGATGTGCTGCAGGCACCCATACACATTGGTTATGCCAGGACGGAAGTACCCAGAGCCACAGGTGCCGGCACACCATGGGCACTGCCCGGTGAGCCATCCCCCACACCACACCCAGGATGTAGACACTCAGCTGCCACATAACAGTGCTGTCGGGTGCCCCCCTAGCACATCAGCAAAGCAGATGTCCACACTGCAGTACATGTACCTGGGGCCATGGCCTGCACCCATGTGGCCTGCATGGTGCCACCCGGTGGTGGTATGCACCCAGGGTGACATCCGGGGCAGAGGTGCCCAGGTAGCCTGGTGATATGAGTGGCAGCCTGGCATGAGCCAGGAACTGACCTGTGGCACACACCCATGGTGGTACACCATAGGTGCACACAGGTGGGACCCACCCACTTGGGTACCTGGTCACCCTCTGCACACTGCCATTCCTTGCAGTTATCACTATGTTCCTCTCATACGGGGGTGTGTGGGGCACTGCAGGTGACTGCACACTGCATACGGAGCTGGTGTATCACATGTATGTGGTATACTGATCAGATTGTGTCACCCTGTGCCCTCCCCTGCTACTTGTCCAGGTGGGCCCCTGTG
This sequence comes from Neoceratodus forsteri, assembly GCA_016271365.2. Taxonomy (NCBI): domain Eukaryota; kingdom Metazoa; phylum Chordata; order Ceratodontiformes; family Ceratodontidae; genus Neoceratodus; species Neoceratodus forsteri. The sequence goes on from CM057455.1 coordinate 1,706,333,980, forward strand.
GCCACTGTCAAGGTGGCCTCTGTACCCTGTCCAGCCCGTACATGGCTATGGGTAATAGTACTGTACCCAGAGCCAATGCATTCCACCCACCCACACACAAACATTCCATCACACCTGCATGCTAGGCTGCAGTACCTCCTGTTCACCTTTGTGAGGTGGTGGGACAGCCCTGCAAAGCTGGAAATGCGCATGCCTGGGCTATGCAAATGACCTGAATACATTCCAGTAATGAGCTACACATGTGGGAAATGGGCTTGGAATGTGCAATGGGACCATTTACATATCCTGGCTGAATATTGCAATTTTGCACACTGTGCATGTGGCCGCCTATTGTGCATTTCCCTATGCGCCACATAGGTCTCAGGTCACCTGCTGCACCGCGCATCTCCCACTACGCGTTCAGACATGTTCAGGACATTTAGCCGGACATGTGCAATTGTATCTCATAGCACGTCTTCTGAATATACCATTATTTTGTGCCGGCGCATCTCAGTTCTACGGCGCAGGCACTTGCATGATGCAGCCTGGGACTTTTTAATATGGGGCCCTTTGTATTTATCAGTGTCGAATGGGAGTTTATTTTGGTTTGCCCAGTTTTCACGTGTGATTTCATGTTGAAAAATGTCTATGCTTTTTGGTTTTCCACAATTGCCGCTGTCTTTGTATTAAAGAGTGTAGGCCCCAGCACTGACCCTTGTGGCACCCCACTGGTGATGGTACCCCAAATGGAAAATAATCCCCTGATGCATACTCTCTGTTTTCGCTCATTAAACCATGAAGATATCCAACTCACAAAGTTTTTATTTATGTTAATTTCAGTCAACCCGGTGATTAATTCCAAATCGGGAACTATGTCAAGAGCCTTGGAATAATCTAAATGGACCATATGCACAAGCATGCCCCAGTCTAATGCACTACTTATTGGTTCAAATAGATGCAATAGGTTAGTCTGGCAACACTTCTTCCCTTTAAATTCCTGCTGTGAGAGGTCATCTATCCCATTTATTTTGATATGCTTCTCTATCTCTTCCTTTATAAAGTCTTCCAGGATTTTACTAACTGTTGGGGTAAGGCTAACTGGTCTATAGTTCATATAGTTTGTTCTTGTACTCTTTTTAAATATTTGTATTACAGTTGCCTCCCTCCATGCTCACACAGACTTTCCTTCATCTAGGCATTGTTGAAAAATCCTTGTTATTGGGCCTGTTATTTCATTGGATATTTCTTAAAAAAGTCTTGGGTGCAACCTATCGGCACAATATCAGGACCACAGCACCAAAAACCGTGTGGTCAATAATAGCAATGTGCAGTTAGTACAAAACCACAAAATCCAAGGGCAAAGGATCCAATGTGGTTAATGACTGAAGTATGACAGTAAGAGTCAAAGAAGAGCATTCTTGAAATATAAAAGATGCCAAAGGTGGCAGGATAGGAGAAATATCTGGAGGCAGAGATGGAACTGTAGCTTGCAATGTGAGTAAAACAAAGGGAAGATGCATTTTTCAGTTACATCCAGAAGAAGCGTAAGGGTAAACCCTTATAGAAATATAAGTGTGCTGCTTACATGCAGAATGCATACCACATGTAATTGTGCAATGTTTGCATTTGGTTTGCATACACAAAGATAAACCTATGTGATCCAGGTCTAAAAAGCACATCAAGGTTTGCATGCTGCAAGCTTGACATGTGTACAGCAGGTAGCTGGTGCTAACATCTTCTAAAAATCATGTCACGGTTCACACATTGCACACTTGACATGAGTGCAGGAGTTAAGCCGGTGTGAACATCATTGAAAAATCACATCAGGTTCACATGTTGCATGCTTGCCATGTGTGTAGCAACTAAGCTGGTGCAAATCTCATCTAAAAAATACATCAGTTTCTATTTGCTGTGATCCCCAATTGATCCTTAAGCCAGCCACTCTGTCTCTTGCATGGCCCTACCTCCCTTTGTTAGCACTTATTCACACTTTTCATCATTGCTTCACCTTCCCTTCACCCCTATTCTCCTCATCTCTAGCCCCCTCCACTTCTTGCCCTCCCTCTCCCTCTGCACTCACCTCCTCCTTCCTATACTCTTCCATTTATACCTTCTCTCTTTCTCTTTGCCCAGACCTCACGGGCTCTTCCTTACCTCGCTTTTGACTTCTACTACTCCTCCTCCTTCCCCACTCCTCCCCTCCCCTCCCTCCCCTCTCCTCCCCTCCCCACTCCCCCCTCCCCTCTCCTTCTCCCTCCCCTCTCCCTCTCCCTCCCTCCCTCTCCCTCCTCCCCCTCTCCTCTCCGTCTCCCTCTCCTTCTCCTCCCCTCTCCTTCTCCCTCTGACTATGCCTTATGGGCTGCTTAGTACCCCCCCTAGGCTTCCTGCTTTCCCCTTTGTCTGTAATAGTTTAGTATTCAACTGACACTGGCATACTTTTTACACTGCCTTCTTCATTTTGTCTTTGTTTACCCTACTGTATGTTATCGGTGAAAGTTCTTGTTTATAATTAGTGTAATTTATTCCCAATGTTATATGCGATTACTTCTTTGTACCACTTACCTGATTCTGTAGCACTTTAATGGTTAATGCCTCGAGGCATTTGCAATGTAACCTGACTTTTCGGCATTGCTTCGCCTTTGCTTCACCTCCATTCCCCTCATCTCTAGCCCCCTCCACTTCTTGCCCTCCCTCTCCCCTCTGCACTCATCTCCTCCATCTTCCACTCTTCTGTTCATACCTTCTCTCTTTCCCTTTGCTCAAGCCTCACGGGCTGTTCCTTACCTCGCTTTTGACTTCTACTACTCCTAACCTCCTTTCCCCCTCTCCCTCCCCCTCTCCGTCTCCCTCTGACTATGCCTTATGGGCTGCTTAGTACCCCTCCCTAGGCTTCCTGCTTTCATCTTTGTCTGTAATCGTTTAGTATTCAACTGACACTGGCATACTTTTTACACTGCCTTCTTCATTTTGTCTTTGTTTACCCTATGTTATTGGTGAAAGTTCTTGTCTATAATTAGTGTCATTTATTCCCAATGTTATACGTAATTTCTTCTTTGTACCACTTACCTGCTTCTGCAGCACTTTAATGGTTAATGCCTGGAGACACTTGCAATGTAACCTGACACTTCTAATTGTTATCCTGACTATGTTATCTTCTAACATTGGAACCTATGTAAAGAGCTTCTGCTCAAAGATATGAATCCAAGATTTCAATAAATAAATACATAAATACATTTCTCATACTACTGCTAGCAATTCGACCAAGCCTGGTACTGTCACGTGACCTTCTTTTTCCTCTCATTTCATCACCTTACAGCTCTCACTTTGTCCCTGGCCACTGTCAATGTCAACAGCATAAAGAATTCTGTACGTCAATGCCTGCTGTTTACAAAGTTTACACTCTTTGCCATATGGCATCTACTTTGTGCAAGATACCCACCTTTCCTCATTATCTGATATTTCACATGCTCAGAAATCCTGACTTGGGCCCTTCCTTTTGTCTATCGGCCCATACCACTGCGACGGGGTGGGTATACTATTACGTGGTCTCACTATCCTGCTCCACAAATTGGTTGATGTGGTTCCAGGATATGCCCTTCTGCTTGACATCTCCATCCAGTCCAACACTTTCAATCTCTCAAAATCTATGCCCTGCAAACCAAAAAAGATAGAACAGGCCTCTGCACCTCTTATGACCATACCTCTACATAGCCCATTTGCTCTTCTTCAGTGGTGATTTTAATTGTGGCCTCTCTACTCTGGACAGAGGGCTAAAACGAATAAGCATTTTGTGACTTGAGCTTCTTACTCAACTGCTTTAAAATGCTTCTTTGACAGACACCTATAAGACTCTCTTCTCCACTGGCATTTTACATATTACAGAAACTCTCTTGCAACCTGAATTGACTAAATCTTTACAGCTTCTCATGTATGTGCTGATTCCATATCCCTTAACCCCATTGAAACTACAGATCACCTCCTTTTGGGTGGACTGTTTACCAGAAATGCAGTTATTCGCATGGGCCTGGAACTTTAGAGAATGAACACCCAGATGCTGCTGCTGGATGCCTCCCTTCAGCTACAACTTATGGACTTATTGTAATGTTGTTCGTAGGAAACACCTCATGAGCTATGGATTGGGCAGTGTAGTTCGTAGGAAACACCTCATGAGCTATGGATTGGGTTGTGTAGTTCGTAGGAAACACCTCATGAGCTATGGATTGGGTAGTGTAGTTCGTAGGAAACACCTCATGAGCTATGGATTGGGTAGTGTAGTTCGTAGGAAACACCTCATGAGCTATGGATTGGGTAGTGTAGTTCGTAGGAAACACCTCACGAACTATGGATTGTAATGGCAGCAAATATTTTAACTGCTGGGCTTAGTATAGCTCTTTGGGGGTAAACGCTGTCTCAAGACAGAGCTGACACTACTTCTTTTTGCAGTTAATTTGTTTATTGATTTTTGAAGTAATAGAAAACAGACATAGTATTACAGCATAGTGAATAGTAAAACACACATTAGGTTAAGCAATAAAAATTGTGCTCTGTGCTTGATAGCAGTAAAGTAAGGGAATAAAGGTAAGGTATGAATTGTAGTTGTACTTATTGTCAAGAAAGAGTAAAGAAAAGAAAAATCACATACAGTAGTTATACACAGAGCATAACATAACCCTAAGCTATGCAATACTGGGAGAAGAAAAAGATGTTTTCTTCTCCTAGCTGATACTATTTCAAAAGCCAAGTTAAACCTTTTAAATTAGAGCAACTGCTGTGTGGAGTGTTGTGATGGGATGCCTTCTGGGTCACTTTCTGGTATAAATCTCATCCCTCTGTGAGTGGGGCAGCATTTTAAAATTATTTGAGTTGAACTGTGCAACAGCCAAAAGCCGTGAGAGAGGCTACAGTTTATACACAATGGGCTGGATATTCAAACTGCGCTATTCTGTGGCGCAAGCCCTTGCGATGCACAAAATAGTTGCGCAGGGGTGTGGCCGGGGCGATATTCAACGGAGTTGCGCTATTGAGCAACTTCTTTGAATATCACCCCCTGGCCACAGCCACTGTGCATGGCGCAGTGGAACTTGCGCCACCACAAGTGGTCAGAGTGGAGCATTCAAGATGCGGTGGCGCAAGTACCATTGCGCCATGCACAAATTTCCGATATTCAAAAGGTGACATGCAAATGGGGCCATAATTCATGCAAGGCACAGGCGATGCCATTTACATCTGTTTATGGCCCCATTTGCATGCTATTAGCATGCAGGTGTGCCGGTCCCCGAGGACTTGCACCTGGCTCCCTGCCAGGCAGCAGCCATCGGGCACCGATGCCCCCTGCAGCCCAGTCGCGTGCATAAGTTAAAACCCCCCAACCCCCGACTGGCCAGATCGCGGACATAAGTGAAAATAACCCCCACCCCCACTAACCCGATCACGGGCAGCAAAGTCAACCCCCAAGAACATATCCCTGGTGGTCCAGTGGAACGTGAAGCCCGATCGCAGGCAGCAAAGAAGTCAACCCCAAAGGACCACTAGCCCCAATACCACCTACCCTGGTGATCCCTAGTGGCCCCACCCCACCACCCACTGACCCCACACCCCGCTCCCCCATCAGCCAGCAAGTTGCAGCATCCCACCTTCCTGCTGCCCGCCGACTGACTGCCGGTGAGCTGCACACCCATTGGTTCAGAGCAGAGACAATGGGCATGCAGACATCATACCGTACAAGAGCAGTCAGGTATGTGAATGAATTCATTCATTCACATATCTGGACTGCCTTGTACAGTATGCACTGCACACCCATTGGCTCTTGCTCTGAACTAATGGATGTGCAGCTCCTACCGGCAGTCAGTCGGCTGGTGGCGGCGGCAGGGTGGGATGCTTCCACCTGCTGGCTGATGGGGGAGCGGTGGTGGGGCTCGTGGGTGGGTGAGGGCTCGATCACCAGGGTAGGTGGTCCTTGGGGGTTTGAACATTTTGCTGCCCGTGATTGGGCTTCGCAGTCCACTGGACTACCAGGGATATGTTCTTGAGGGGGTTGACTTTGCTGCCCGCGATCGGGCTAGTGGGGGTGGGGGTTTATTTTCACTTATGCCCGTGATTGGGCCAGTCGGGGTTTAACTGTGCCGCGATCGGGGCCAGTCGGGGGTGGGGGGTTACCAGTATGCCTACCATTGACTGCAGGAGGCACAGGAGAGTTGAGGGCCACCCACAGGTGGCAGCTGCTGTGTTGCACCCTGCAATGCAGCAGTCACCTGTGGTGGCCCTCGACTCACCTCCTTTTTTTGCTCAAAGTTGTGCAGGTGCAGGTTGGGGTTGCGCTGACAACTTTGCACAGTCCGCTGAATATCGGGCTGTGCAGTTTATGCATGGTTCCTCCCTCTGGTTCAGCATACCATAGCATTGCGCTGTTGCTCAGCTTGACTTGGGGGGGCAACTGCCCTGCTGAATATGGCAGAATGGTGCTACTTCGACTTGTGCAGGCGCAACCCTATTCGCATGGCACAACCCTTTGAATATCCAGCCCAATATATAAAGTGCTTTTACACTATTTTGTGGATGATTATATCACTGGGCTTTTTTGCCTGAGGTATGAACTGGCACCTGCAGTAAGGGCTCTACTAAGAAGCTACAGCCTGTGACAGGAACACTGGGTAATGTAGTTCATGAGAAAAACCTCACAAACTACAGATTGTAACAACAGCAAATATTTTAACTACTGGGCTTAGTATAGCCCTTTGGGGTAAAAGCTTGTCTGAAGACAGAGCTGACACTATTTTAAAAGCCAAGTTATACTTTTTAAATTAGAACAACATCTGTGTGGAGTGCCATGACAATAGGACGACTTCTGGGACACTTTCTGGTATAAATCTTACCCCTCTGTGAGCAGGGCAGTGTTTTAAAATCATTTGGATTGACCTCTGCGATGGCTGAAAGCCATGAGACTGGCTTCAGCTTATATGCAATATATAATGTGCTTTTACTTGATTTTGTGGATGATTATATTACTGGCTTTTTTGCCTGGGGTACAAACTGGGAGCTAGAGTAAGAGCTCTATTAAGGAGCTACAACCTGTGACAGGAACACTGCATAGTGTAATTTATGGGAAACACTTCATGAACTATGGATTGTAATGGCAGTGAATATTTAAACTACTGGACTTAGTATAGCCCTTTGGGGGTAAAAGCTTGTTTGAAGACAGAGCTGACATTATTTTAAACACCAGGTTATACTTTTTAAATTAGAACAACTGCTTTGTGGAGTGCTGTGACATCAGGACAACTTCCGGGTCACTTTTTGTATACCTCTCACCCCTCTTCAAGTGGGGCATGCCTTGTCACATGCAGAGATGCACGAAGAGACACGTGCATTCCGAGCGCATGTCTGCGTGTCCGTTGGGACTGGAGTCTAGGAGGGCCAAAATCTCTGTGAGTTTGTTTGTAAACTTTCCTTTCATATGTTTAAACAGGCTCTTAAAACCTACCTATGGAATCGAGCATATGGTGTATGACCCAAATTTTTGTCGTTTGGTTTTCTGTATTTTATATTATTATTCAAATTGTAAATGTATGATTTACTCTGTTTTAACTGTTTGTGAGGTGCCTTGGTTGCAGAAAGGTGCCATATCAATAAAGAATACTATTATTATTATTATATCAAACACTGAAACAAACTGGATAACAGAAACAAAAGTATAGCTTAGACCTAACATAATGGATGCAATCACAGGTAGTTTACAGAAAATGTGTCAGCACAAGACCTTGATGAAATGCAACAATCTGTATGCTGAAAAATGTACACCAATTTGGGTGTTACTACAGTAAAACCTGTGCCTGAAACATGAAACAGATTATTATAAGCGAAATAATGCTATGAATGAGTTAAGAAACCTACGTGAGGTTTTGAACATTGAACAAGCATGTTCAACAAAGAAAACAGAGTATGAAAATTATGACCAGTTACATTTAAACACAGTGAAAAAAAGAACAAGAGAATTAGGTGCAGTAGATATTGACCCAGAGAGCGTGTGTACAAATATGAATAAAAAAAAGCAGAGATATGACAAGTAAGGATGACAATGAGTGGTGTATAGTAAAACCTAGAGAGAGTAATAGAAAAGGAAGAAGGGCTGTCACGTCCGTGGATGTACAAATTGAAAACAGATACAAGGTACAAGGATGCTGCTACAAATCAGTTAGAAAAAATCTCTACAAACTTAGAACAGAGAGAAATGACCATACTGGAAGACTCAATCATCAGAAAATGTGATGCTGTTATCTGTAAACCAGATAAACAAAACAGAATGCTATCATGTTTTCCAGGTGCCAAGGTAAAAGATATTGGGAAAGTTTTGCCAAACATCTTAAAAAAATGTTGGAAACAACCCAGTTGTTGCTGTCCATGCTGGGATTAATGATGTAGGTTATATTCACGAAAATATATTTGCATGAAGTTCATTGAAATAGCAAAGGATAAGACTGGGGTATTCAGGTGCTTATCTCAGGACTCCTGCCCGTACAAAATGCAGCCCTGAGAAAACAACACTATACAAAGAATCAACACAAGATTAAGTAATATGCATGAGAAGGATGGAATTTCTTTATTGACTCTTGGGATTACTTCCATAAAAACAAAATTTAAATAATTGGGATGGTCTCCATTTGAATAACAAAGACACACACATATTGGGGAACTTAATTAAATCAAGCATGCAGTCCATCCTTTTAAACTGACATCGACGGGGAGACTAGGTGATGCGGAAACAAGCAAACAAACTACAAATACAAATAGTAAAAACTGTTACAAAAAATACTTTAAGTGTTTATTGAGCAACACCAGGAGCCTTAACAACAAAATGGCAGAATTACAAACTATATTATTTGCTGGAGACATCAATATAGTTGTGTTAACGGAAACCTGGTAGACAGAAAACGATGATTGGAATACAAATATCCTGGTATATACTTTAATAAGATTAGATAGAAAGAGCAAGAGAGGTGGTGGTATTGACATTTTTTTTTTTCAAATTGAATATACTTTATTGAAATGTTGCTCCTTATAACAGTACACACAATGGTATTAAGTATACATAATAATGGGAGCAGAAGTATTATACCAACATAGAGAGAAAAGTACAGTAGCTCAATTTTCTTTGTTCCTTAATCCTATAATAACCAGTACTACATAAAGCAGAATATATAATGAAACATTATCAACAACACAACTATGCTACCCCAACCCTCCCCTCCCACCCCAGCTGCACGTTGAATGACCAGAGGGTATTCCTAACCCCTCAAACAACATATAACTTTTATATAAGGGTGTACCAATCTATTATCTAACAGCCTATAAAGTAAGTAATGTGTATAAAGGAGCCCACACTCTCTGATAATATTTTGTTTTCTTAGAGAGATTGGCCAAGAGATTCTCTGCTTGGAGAGCAAAAATAATCTCATGCAGCCATTCTGTCACTGCGGGGGTTGTTTGATCCATCCAATGGCATAGTATCACTTTTTTAGCACATAGAGAGATCAAGGCCATGTGCTTCCTTTGATTTCCAATCAGAACATTTCTGTATTTTCCCAGGATACATATCTTCGGTAGGAAGACATCAGACAGGCCCAGAAGGGGATCTAGCTTAGTTTTGTTGGCTGACCAAAATGGAGAAGCCTTGTTACAACTCCATAAAATACAGAGTAGGGTGCCAGATTGCTCACCACAATGGAGCATATGTCATTTGGGAACTTTCCCATTCTGTAGAGTTTGGATGAGGGGTAGTATAAATCATGAATTATGTAGAATTGGAGTAAACAATCCCATTTTATATATTTATATAGGTGGGTCCATATTTGACTCCAGAAACCTATGGTAGAGGAGGGAGAAGCTGGGGCATAATCCCACTTGTAACAAGGAGGACCTTCTATGTCTGCCAGAAAATCCCATAGATGATTGTAAAACAATGAGATGATATGTGATGAAGGTGATGAGGGAATAGCAGAAAGTATGAGCCTATCTAAACACTTATCCCAGAGACCTGACCCAAAATGATGAAGAAGCATGGAGATAATTGGATATATCTGAAACAGTAAGAGGAGTGAAAATTAAATTTACATTGAATTTCCAGAAATGGGAATAACTTATGATTATCCAGCAGATCCTTGACCAAAATTCTCTGATCTCTGGACCAGGAGGAGGGACCCAATGTCTTTCCCCCTATCTTGAAGTTGGGATTGTGTAGTATCAGTTGTGAGGTATCATACCTAAGTGACGTATGTGTGAGCTCATTTAACTGTACATGTGCCTGAAGCATTGCCATTATAGGAGAATTCTGCAGCTGTTTAGGTAGGTATTTGAGAAGAACATATAATAGGGAATCCATGTCAATATTATGTGAGGCGCATAGAGATTCCTCTATCTGCAACCATAGCAGAGAGTATGTATTAGAGTCTATCAAAGTGGAGGTTACCAGCCAATGGCGCATAATAGCACAGGTAATAGAGAGGTAATAAAGAAAAAAATTGGGAATTTGGAGAGCTCCTCTAGTTTTAGTACATTGTAATTTAGAGAGGGCTCATCTTGGTGATTTACCCTGCCAAATATAATTGGAGATAATACTATGTACTTGAGAAAACCAGTTTTTTGGAAGGAAATAGTTATACATTTGCAAAGGATACAAGAGACGGGAAAGGACATTCATTTTTATAATGCTACTACATCCTCAAAGAGAGGGAGGGAGTAAAGCCCAGCAATTGAAGTCCACTTTAAAATGAGAGAGTATCTCATCCAGACTATATTTCTTCTTCCCCAAGTACTTCATCTTATCCTTGACCCAAGTTAATCCTAGATGTCGAATGTCGGTGTGCATAGTATAGACATTAAGAGGCCTTAAGAGGCATTACCTCCATTTTGGAAAGGTTGAATTTATAGTTGGAGATTTTGCCAAAATCTTTGATAATATCTATGGCCTCCATGAGGGAAATGGAGGGATATGTAACATGAAGAAGTATGTCATCTGCATAGACAGATAACTTGCACTAAAAGGTACCAATGGGAATCCCTGTAATCCTCGGTGAGGTGTTAAGTCAACAGATTAAAGGTTCAAGATACAAACTGAACAGAAAAGGAGATAACGGGCAACATTGCCTGGTGCCTTGTTGTAGGTCTGTAGATATTGAAATATATGACTTAAAGATATTACAAACGCTAGACATATAGAAAATTTAAAAAGAACTATCTATCTCAGAGACACTATGGCTGCAAATAAGGAACAGCACCACAAAGGAGTACATCCTAGGTTTATGTTATAGATAGTCTGATATGGCAGAGGAGAGAAATAATGAAATCATGCAAGAAATAATAAAGGCTATGGAAATGGGAGATACAATATTAGTAGGAGATGTTAATTACCCAGATATAGACTAGAATAAAAAGAAGGCCATCTCAAAACATAGTAAAGCCTTCTTAGAGACCTGTCTAGAAAATAACTTGATACAACATGTTCAGGCTCCTACAATACAACAACATCTGCTAGACTTAGTGATTAGTTTAGAAAGTACAAGCATCTTAAACTGTAAAGTAAAAATACCCTTAGGAAATAATGATCATGACTGTGTAACCTTTTCAGTAGTAAATAACTACACTCATCAAAAAAAGGGTGTGCAAGTTCAAAAGGAATTATTGTTCAGCAAAAGCCATTATAAAAGAAACAAACATGCAATTCTGTGCATGTGTCATTAAAATATACTTACACAGGTTACATCAATTCTTAGTTTGACATAAATATTTCCTCATAGTAAAATATCTGCATGAAACACAAGTAAAACCATCTTTCCATAAACAAGAATACACTTTCTCTATCTAAAACTGTTTCCAAGGTCAGTCCATTTCTGACTTCTGGTACATTTACAAATGAATTGCTGATAAATATCCTACATGTTTATTTAATGTTTCAATATTGCTGTTTGCAAAAAGATAGTTTATCATAGGGCCGGAGGAAGGCCAAGACTTGCCAGTGTTTCCAAAGCCATTTCATTCTGGCTTTTCATAGATAGGCACAGTAATATGACATGTTTCAGATCATCTTCTACCTGTTCCCACAGCCAGAAAAGGGATCTACTACTCCTTCCTCTTTTGTCTAAAATATATGTATTTAGCTGTATAAAGTTCTAATTGAAATCTTGTAATTAACCTCCTATTTTGAGGATTTGGGATTTTGAGCAGATATGGTTATATCTGATGAACTGATTTTATTTCTTTATACCATCTATAATGTTTTGAATCCTGAATTCTTCTTAAATCTTCTGCTATTGCCATTTCACTGGTCCTTAGTTTTACCATCATAAAAAGTTCTTCTTTTGGTCTTAAATAGATTTCATGCAAAAGATAACCCAGGCCCATTGGATAAAGTTCTTTTTGAATCAGCTTAATATTTGGAGAAATAAAGTCGAGATTTGCATAAGTAATTTCTTCTTCCAGACACCATCTAGGTATCCTTGTTTCTGGAAGTTGAATGAGTCCTAGCATAAACAATATTCGTTTTTCCAATACCATAATTTCCAATGAGAACTGTCCCAATTCCATCCTTAGAACTTCTGCAGGTACCGACTGTGGCACCATCAGGATATAGCAGTATAGTTTATTAAGAGTGCACTCAACGTCTTTTAAATTAGTATCTCCCCATACTTCTGTTGCAGACAATATATTAGCCTTCAGTTTTTCATTTAGGACCCTGATAATTCCTTTAACGGTTCCTCTGCCCAATTTAGTATTTGACAGCCTTAATGCATTAGATGCTATTTCCATTTTAGACTGAGTAAGTGTAATGTGACTCTTCCATGTGCTATTTTGCATGGAACGTAAGCAGATAATTGCAATGTTTATCAGTTGCAATTATTTCATGATTTATAACTGCTTTAGGTAATGGTTTTGATTTATTACCATATATTACTACTTTTGTTTTATCCTTATTTATTACTAGACCATCAACCTTATACATTTCTGTGAAACTATCCAACTTCCTTTGAAGTCCTAAAAAGGACTTGGAGATTAAAACCAAGTCATCTGCATGTGCCAGAAATTAAGCTCTATTATTTCCACTTTTTGGTGAATGAAAATCAGAATTTTCAAGGTTCTCCAAAATAGAATTAATGTACAGATTAAACAAGGTCAGAGCCAATATACAGCCCTGTCGAACCCTAAATTTGTATCAGTTCTTGCAGTCGTCAGCCCTTGTTGATTGTATTGTATTTGGGTCCAGGTATCTTTATGTAATCTGATGAAAGTGTTCAAAAGAGTACTGTCCATACCAAGATTTTCCAGTTTTCCCCATAAGAGTGCCCTACTTATACTATCAAATGCTGCTGATAGATCATGAGGCAGCAAAATAACTTACTCTTTTTAATCATGACATATTTCCAAATTAGAATGTTTTAAAACATAATAATGCTGGACTGTGGATCTTCCAGCTCTAAAACCATTCTGGTATTCACTTAGTATACAGTTTTCACTAATCCATGATTAATATAATAAGATTTTACAAAATACCGTTTGTGAAACATCAATCAGACTTATGGGTCAACACATTTTGGGGTCCATTGGGTCTCCTTTTTTTAATATTGGAAAGACAGTGCTCCATTTCCAGCTATCTGGAATATCTTGTCCTTGTATTAAGGAATTAAATAGAATAGTAAAAATTGATATCCACCAATCTGTAAATCTGTTTTATATATATATATATATACCCCAGAATGCAATCAGGTCCAGGGGCTTTGTTGGAAGTTGTCGCAACAAATGCTAGATATAGTTCTTTTTTTTTTGTATAACCATTGGGACTGGATAGGACATATTTAGTTTAATCAATTTATCCATTGTTTTGTTATTTATCCTTTTTTCTTCTTCCTTTGAGTAGTATAATTTCCAAAAATGAGTCTCCCAAACTTCTGGTGTTACATAGGCTTCTATCTTAGTTGAATATTGGCCATAACCTCCACTGGCAATTTTCCAAAATGTTTTATTGTCTTTTGCAATAGCAGCTTTCCTCAACTTCTCCCATTGTTTGGTATTGTATGTATTATTTTCTTGTCCTAACAGCTCCTTATAGGTCTTCCTTGCTCTATTTAAATCCTTGATTTTTCTCTGGGTTCTCCCTTGTTTTATGGCTCTGGCCATCCGATTCACATTTTGTTTAGCTTTTTTACGAGTGTTATTAAAGCATGTTCTCTGTCCCTGTCTTTGCCTCTTGTTTGTCTTACAAAAAAAGCCTTATGTGTGTATTTATATCTTACCATTCCTGAACTATGTTTGCATAATTAGCAATGTCCAGCAAATTCTGTTGCTGCTTTTCCAAACTATTTTCTGTGAATAATTTGTAAATATATTAACAGTATCTCTCTGCCACTTAATCCTTCTAAGATTCAAAATTTCCATATTACCATCCTGATAAGGAATATTAGCTTGTTCTAAATTGGGATTTCATATTTGTATCATGGTTAACATTGGATAATAAGAAGAATTTGGGCAGTCAAGGACCGTTAAATTCTGTAATATTCTAAGCGCCTCCACATTAGCCCAGACCAGATCTATTATAGAAGATCCCATAGACCCAATATATTTATTAATTTAGTTTTTCTTGACCGGGTAAGGTGCACTAGCCATAGCAATGACTATTTTCAGGCACGACCCGGGAGTATGCAAAACAAACATTTTGAACAATGACAGTACAATCATATAAGAAAATAGTAATACAGTGCAAGTAGTGGAAACAAATAGATACAACTGATTCTGCAAAACTATATAGCAATAGAAATATGGGAGAGCAACGGTAAAAATATTTAGGCAACATTTAGGTAGCAGTCCATTGAGCTAAAACAAGCAAAAAGTGCCAATTAATAGGCGAGGAAGATGGAATGCAGAAGAAAGAGGAGTAATTGGGGTAGGAAGGAAGATATGAAGGTGGATAGGATAAGATGGGAAAATTGCAGGAGGTAAGGGATGATGATTAGCTGTAATTAAAAATTAAATTATAACAAGCTAAGAGACAGGAGGTCAGTGTGCAGAACTATTTTGTTGAGGAAAGGAGCACAGAAAGGCTGTTGGGGTAGAGGATATTATGTAGATGTACTGAGCTAAGGGGTATGAAGTAGGAGCAAGAGCATGAGACAGCAAGATGGTCATGCAGCAATGTTTTGAAAGAGGCATGGGATGATGCCAGATGAATAGTTAGTGGGAGGCAGTTCCATTTTTTTGGGGTGTGGCAGGAGAAGGCACTAGCACCTTTGGTGGAGTGATGTCTAGAGATAACAACATGGGCATTAGCAGCTGAGCGTAGTTCATAGCTGGACGTCTGGTTTAGAAATAGTTCCGCCAGAGGCTTTGGTGTTTGATTTCGGATGATATTATCTATGATAGAGCAGAGTGCATAATCATGGAAGACTGCCGGAGGAAGCCATCCTAGCTCAGTGTAGAAGAGGCAGTGGTGTTTTAGTCGATGTGAGGAGGATGCATATCTACAGATATCGTTGTATGAGACATCCCACTTCTGAAAGCTAGTCTTACCTGATGAGGCATATGCTGCCACCCCATATGTGAGTGATGGAAGGAGTAGGCCAAGAGCTATGGCAAGCCTAGCTGATGGAGTGAGTACATAGCTGGAGCGGTAGGCCATATCGAGTTTCATGTTAGTCAGCTTGCAAGTTTGCTGGATATGGAGATCAAAAGTGAGAGCTGGATCAAGTGTGATACCCAGATATTTAAAGGAGGGTACAACCATGACTGACGATCCATTTGTAGTAGAGCTATTAAAAGTGGGTTGGGTGAGTTTACATTTAGCATTGGAATCAAACAGCATGGCTTGAGTCTTAGAAACATTTAGGACAAGCCTATTGCTTACCAACCACTCTTCAATTTGTTGAAAATCTTGGAAAGTCATTGGTTGATTTCAGAGATGTTCTTTGCAGGTGTGCAAGACAATGTCATCAGCATTTGGCAAGAAAGCAGTATGGGAATGTTTGAGGTAATATCTTTATAAAGATGGAGAAAAGCAGGGACAGAGAATAGATCCTTGTGGCACACCAATATTTATGGTAGCATAATATGACAAGATGGAGCTAAATTTAACTTGTTGAGTGCGATCTGTCAGTTAGCTGTCAAAACCATGCAGTCAAACCCTGTGCGAAGCCTAGTGATCTTAGAGTAGTGAGAAGGATAGAATGATCTACAAGGCCAAATGTTTTAGTCATGTCTATAAAAATTGCCCCTGTTAGGAGACCTGAGTCCATGGCTGCTAGGGTATCGGACGTAAATTTGAGTAAAGCAGTGGTGGTGGTGGTGATATGACCCTTGCGGAAACCATGCTGCGCCAACATGAGAAGGTTTAGTTCCTGCACAAAGTCAATAGTTTGAGTGGCTCTGAGCTGCTCAAGAATTTTGCTAAGAACAGGCAATATGGCAGTGGGCCTATAGTTTGAGGGATTTTTTACGGTCCCCTTTTTTGAAAACAGGGGTAATCCTGGCAGTCATCCAGATATCCCTATCGACTGCTCTATTTTGGTGTTTACCTCACTAATTACCCTGATTTTTTTGTGGGGGGGGCTAGGATTTCCCTTCTCCTCATTCAATGCCTCCCCCCTTGGCTAGTTTAAATGCTTGCTTTTTCTAAAGTCGGGCCACCACACAGGCATTTTTACATTTTATATCTATTTGTGTTGTATCTGCTTTCTCATCCTGAATCCATATATGATCAATTGCATAGGAGGGAATCTCAATATTTAGTTATTATTTATTTAGTTTTTGTTGACCAGGTAAGTGCACTAGACAAATACTGCCTATTTTCAGGCATGACCTGGGGGAAGGGGATACAAATGACTGCCAACTGTCTTTGAACCAGATTAAGCTGTCGGTGGTATTTTTAGTGAATGGGGAGAAATTTGGTCAGGGCACTGGGGAAATTCCACTACTCTTCAGTAGGGGTGCCCATTGTTGCTGTGAGGAGATTCACTTGATGGCCAGTATTTGGAGTGAGCAGTCACAGGAGAATGTGGCATTGGTTTCAGCTATGAAGATACAGGAGACTATGGATTAAGGAACCGCTGTGGAGGTGGCTGAGATTCACCCATGGGGTGGCCAGCAGAGTGCCCAAGACAGCGGTTCCACACCAGAGGAAGTAGATAGATTGACCCTGGAACAGAAGAAGCTCTGCCTGGAGGCAGAGCTGAAAAAAATCAGCTTACAACTTACCACGGAATGGAATCAACAAGAAGAAGAGAGCAAACATAAACTCTCGGTTACCTCACCTATACGTGAGGGTTCATCTGGCCCAACAAAACTGCATGTGGCAGAAGACAGGACAGAAATAATTCCAGATCAGAGAGAAAGGTCCCCACAGTGGGATTGGAGCACTGGGGAGGATATATCGTGGTCACCAGAGCAGGCCCTGTTGACAGCAGGCTGGATTTCTTCACCGAATGGGGAATGGCAACCAGGACCTACAATCCCTATACCTGGGGAAAGGGTTGGCTCTCAAGTAGATACAGCATTAGGAAAAGCTTCAAATTCATCACCATCTACTGATGCACCTGGTCGGTCAGGTAATGAAGGGTTCTATTTTCTTCTAATACTGACGGCGATAATGGGAGGGGGGGGGAGAGATAGGCCAGAGAACAAGGGTCAGCAGACAGAGAAACCCACCCAAGACACCGGGAAGGCTGGCTCCAGGCTACCCACTTACGATAGCCATTTCCACAAGCCTGTGGAACTGGCTAAAAGGCAGAAAACCATCAGATTATGATACATAGGGAATAGAGAGACCATTCCTGATCATTTTTATGTAGTAAAATCCTTTTAAAACAGTCCTTGGGCTTTTCTGCATCTGAGGTGTATGTGTTGATCCATGCACAGGGAGAAACCACATATGACATCAGTTTCGGGACACCTGCCCTGCTGGAGAGATTCTGGTGCAGGTATATTAATCTCAAAACCAGCCCTTTATGGGTAGACTTCATAGTCATCCCCCTAACAAAACAACCCTTCTGGGTTATAACAATCTTATTCTGAAACGAAGGGGTAAATATAACCGACATTGTATATTGGCTAGAGCAACAAGCATTTGTCAATGCTGAATGTTGATTACGTTGGTCTGTTGAACTCGCTCAGTGGCCCTCTGTCAGTGACTCAGTCTGTTTGTCCCGGTGCTGCAGGCTGCTCTTTTGTACTGGGCTGCTGCCTGTGTTAGTACCTTGTTCTGCCGAGGAAGAAATCCGCAGCTATCCTGACAGAGCTCCATTGAGGTGGCTCACTTCCCCTCTCTCTCTCACTCATTCTGTTTCTCCTGCTGCTGCAGGCTGCTCTTTTGTACTGGGCTCCTGCCTGTGTTGGTGGCTTTTTCTGCCCACAAAGGAATCCACAGCTGTCCTGACAGAGCTCCATTGAGGTCGCTCACTCCCCCTGTCTCACTCACTCATTCTGGTTCTCCTGGTGCTGCAGGCTGCCCTTTTGTACTGGGCTCCTGCCTCTTTTCTGCCCACAAAGAAATCTGTAGCACTTCCGACAAAGCTCTGTTGAGCTTGCTCACTTCCCTTCTCTCACTCGCTCATTCCGTTTCTGCCGGCGCTGCAGGCTGCCCTTTCCTACTGGGCTCCTGTCTGCATTGCTGCCTTCTTATGCCCACAAAGAAATTTGCAGTAGTTAAAATACAGCTCTACTGAGCTCGCTCACTCGCTTATTCTGGTTTTCCTGCCACTGCAGGCTGCCTTTGTACTGGCCCCTGTGTGCATTGCTGCCTTTTTCTGCTCACAAACAAATCTGCAGCAGTCCCAACAGAGCTCCGTTGAGCTCACTGACTCCCCCTCCCTCACTCACTCATTCTGTGTCTCCTGGCACTGCAGGCTGCCCTTCGTGACTGGGCTCCTACCCGGCAGTGGTGGCTTTTCTGGCAGAAGGAAATTTGAAGCAGTCCCTGACACAGCTCCATTGGAGCTCGCCCACCCTCTCTGTCACTGACGCAGATTCCGCTTGCTGGCACTGCGATGGCCTTTGCACTGGGCTCCTGCCTGTGTTGCTGCATTTTCTGCCCACAAAGAAATCCGCAGCAGTCACAATAGAGCTCTGTTGAGCTCACTCACTACTGCTCTGTCACTCGCTCGTTCTGTTTCTCTTGGCGCTGCAGACTGCGCTTTTGTATGGGGCTCCTGGCTGTGTTGGCACCTTTGTCTGTTCACAAAGAAATCCGCAGCTGTCCCAACAGAGCTCCATTGAGGTTGCTCAGTCTCCCTCTCTCATGCGCTCATTCTGTTTGTCCTGGCGCTGCAAGTTGTCCTTTTGTACGAGGCTCCTGCCTGCATTGGCACCTTTTTCTGCCCACAAAGAAATCTGCAGCAGTCCTGATAGAGCTCTGTTGAGCTCACTAAGTCCCCCGTCTCACTCGCTCGTACTGTTTCTCCCACCGCTGCAGGCTGGTCTTTTGTACTGGGCCCCTGCCTGCATTGACGCCTTTTTCTCCCCACAAAGAAATCTGCAGTAGTCCTGACAGCGCTTCGGTGAGTTCGCTCACTCCCCCTCCCTCAGTCACTCTCTCATTCTGTTTCTCCCAGTGCTGCAGGCTGCCCTTTTGTACTGGGCTCTTGTGTTTGGGCCTTTGTCTGACCACAAACAAATCCGCAGCAGTCCTGACAGAGCTCAGTTGAGCTCCGTCACTCCCCACATCACTCAGTCGATCGTAATCTGTCTCAAACACTGATTTCCCAGAGGGACCATGCTATTCTCTGGCAGGAGTGCAAAAATATATTTTAACTGGGATGTGAAAAATGACAGGTGTAGTGTTCATAAGGAGGTGTGAAAAAGTGCCACTGTTGAAAATGTGGTGTGACAATATTACAAATTTGCGAAGTTACAAGGGTGTGGGAAACAGTTCAATGCACGCTTGTAACACAGTCATGTTATGGAGTTTCATCACCAAATTTTCAACATAGGGATTTTAGGACCTCTGCTAATGAACAGTGCCACTGTCATTTTCTTAATCTGTCCCAAACACTGATTTCCCACAGTGACCATGTTATTCTGCGCCAGAACTGTGAAAACACATTTCGGTCAGGATGTGAAAAATGACAGCTGTACTGCTTTAAGGAGGTGTGGAAAAAATGCCATTGTTGAAAATCTGGTGTGACAATATTACAAATCTGTGAAGTTACAAGGGTGCGTGGAAAGTGCTCAATGCACACTTGTAACACAGTCATTTTATGGAGTATCATTACCAAATTTTCAACATTGGCATTTTAGGACCTCTACTCATGAGCAGTGTCACTGTCATTTTCTTAATCTGTTCTGAACACTGATTTCCCACGGGGACTGTGCTATTCTGCACCGGAAGGTTGAAAACACATTTCGGCCAGGATGTGAACAATGACAGCTGTACTGCTCACAAGGAGGTGTGATAAAATGCCAATGTTGAAAACCTGGTGTGAAAATATTGCAAATTCGTGAAGTTATGAGCATGCATAGCAACTGCGCAATGCATGCCCGTAAAAGTCACTTTTTGGATTTTTTCCACTAAATTTATAACATAGGCTTTTTGAGAGCTCACCTTATGAATATTGGCACTGTCGTTCATCAATTGCCACCTAAGGGTGATTCTAATGCGAGTGACAGTGGAAACCACCTTTGCCGAAATATTATGACAGTTCAATAATTCATGAGGAGGGGTCCCAAAACCCTATGTTGAAAATTTGGTGAAAAATTCCCAAAATGCCCAAGATATGCACTAAAGTTGAAAAACCCTATTTATTACATTATACAGCTTACCGCATTTCTCAGTTCATGGTCGGCTTTGAAGAGGGCAGATTTGTTCCCCGGTCCAATCGGACGATCATTGCGCCGAGCCCGGAGGTAAGGGGGGTGGGAGGCAGGGTGCGCAGGGTGGGTGCGGGCGTGGGAGGGGGCAGGGAGACAACGAGGGACTGTTTCCTTTTTCAGGTAAAAAAAAAACAAAAAAAGTTACAGGACCATTTTTAACTTTACAGGGGCATGTGGCATGCTGGGGTGGGCTCCCAGTGTGCCACCGAAGTCTTGCTTTTGGCGGGAGCAGCTGTAGCAGACGGGGGATTGGGCACCCCCATCGGCAAACAACAAAAGGGCAGGGAATTCCCTTTCTGCTGATGGGGATTGGGCACCCCCATCGGCAAACAACAAAAGGGGGGGAATTCCTTTCTGCAGATGGGGATTGGGCACCCCGTCGGCAGACAATAAAACTGGGGAGGGTTACATTATGCCGACTGGGAGTGGGCTCCCCCGACTGCAAATAAACATGGTGCGGGGGTAAATATTGTTTGTGAACATGGTGGCAAGCTGCTGCCATGTTCACAAACAATATCAGGGATCCTACTTCCCGCCCTGCAATGATGGGTTGCTCCCTCATTGCAGCAGAAGGCTGATGCTGCAATGATGAGGTGGCTCCTGATTGCTGTGGCTGATTTTTTAAAAGGTTGTAGCATGCTGGCTGAACTACTGTCAGCAGCAGCATTCCACAGCATAGAGGGATGGGGAAAGCCTTGCAGGCTGTGGGGGCATTGGACACAATATGCCAAGCACGCCCACAACCTGCTTGTGGAGAAAGCTGCCGCAACATGGTTTCTTGCACATGTGCACAATCAACATAAATGTTCCATCCAGGAAAACCTGACCCCATACTGGATGAGGAAGGGTTTTGGAATGGGGATGGAAATTCAAAATTAAACTGCAACACATCGACCAGGACATAGTCCATCTTCCCAGTTGTTTTGTCATCAGGTGAGACAAAGGGTTTCTGTTTTATCCAGGCCAGCCCAGAATGTGTTTTAAATGCAGGTCAAATAGTCACATCAGCACAAACTGTGAAGTCATCAAATGTACCCTTTGTGGGGAAACAGGCCATTTTAGTACCCATTGCTTTCAAGACCTGAGGTGTCACTTGTGTGAGGACTTAGGGCACACCTTCACAGACTGCCCATGGGCAGCAAAAAATACAGAAAACACTGACTTTAGGGCCCAAGATTACTATATCAGGGTGGTGACAAAACAATCCTCTGCACCTGATAGAGTAAGTATGGGTAGAAGCCAAGGGCCTGGGGATGTGGACCTCCCCCAGTTTCACAACTAACTTGGATAAAGAAGTGGGCCAGGAAGCTATAGGGCAAGGTCAAGGAGACATGCAGATGGACATGGGGCCCCCGACAGTATTGATACCACAGGAACAGGAATTTACAGTAGTCCGAGGGAAGAGAGGAAAATGCCCCAAACCCAAAATACAGAAACAACCTGCAGAATGGTTGGGAGATGCGAATCTTTATGATGTGCTTCAAGATGTGTCTTCTGATGAAGAAGGGGATTCAGATGGTCTTTCAGCTCGATCCTCACAGAAGGGTTTGCACACAGATTCTGATGTGTTGAAGGACTGTAGGCCTGTACCTACACAGAGTGGCAGAGTGACCAGAGCATCTAGCAAAGTTAAATGATGACTTGGGACATAAATGGCTTCTCTATTATTAAACTTGCATCTCTTAATGCAAATAGTATTCAGTCCGAATCAAAGTGATTAGACACTTATACTCTATTTACTAGATCTGATCTGGACTGTTTGTTTTTGCAAGATGTTCACCTTCGCTTTCCAGGAGCACTGGAGGTAGCCTCTGCTGGTTGGATATGGGGTGACAGTTTTTGGTCACAGGGAAGGGATGCTTGTTCAGGTGTTGGGATATGTTTTTTTTTTCACAGGTCACGGTGCTTCGGCACCTAGAAATATTGGAGGGCAGGGCTTTGCTTTTAGATATTCAGTGGCATGGCTTACTACTGCGACTCCTGAATGTTTATGCGCCTTAGTTAAAACATGATAGGGTGCAACTATTTCACACCCTGAAACCCTTTCTATTCAATAATATTCAGGTGATTGTGGGGAGATTAATTGTACTTTACCAACCCAGGGAACAGGTCAGCCATCCAAAAATTGTATTGTGATACAAATTGTTTACAGGATATTATTACGGATGTAGGTCTAATTGATGTTTCAGGATACTGTTTCAGGTAGCCCCAAATACATATTTTTGTGGGCCCCGAGCATCCAGAACTGATTATTTCTTTGTTTCAGCCACCCTTCAAATACAGATGCTCAAGTGAAGGATGTTGCTACGTCTGACCACAGGATGTTAACGATCATGGTAGGCAGTCATCCAGAACAGAGATGAGGCCCTGGGTTTGGAAGTTTAACTTATCTTTATTAGAGGTGCCCCAGATCCAGGAAGGTTTTGGCTTTGTTTTATCAGCAAGGAAATCTGTGTATTTTTTGTACGATAACACAAATGACTGGTGGAAGACACAAAATGAGATTAGAAGCTATTTTCAAAAAGTGAGGAAAATTAATGGGAAACTTAAGCAGGATAGACAAAACTTTTACGGGTTAATTAGGATTACTGACTGAATTACAGTATGAGAAAGGTAGGGATTGTTCTCAACAACTTAAGGCAACAAAAGAAGAATTAGTACAACTGCAAAAGAAATGATGAGAAGCATGGAAAAACAGCAAAAGTATGCTGCGACTGGGAAAAAGACAGACACGCTGCCTTTGATATGTATGCTAAATTCAGAGAGCAAAGAAGAGAAGTATGACGTTTCTTACAACAGCCTCTGGAGACACAGTAACAGGGAATACGGCCATATTGTCCGAAATACA
The DNA here is from genome assembly GCA_016271365.2 of Neoceratodus forsteri. Classification (NCBI taxonomy): domain Eukaryota; kingdom Metazoa; phylum Chordata; order Ceratodontiformes; family Ceratodontidae; genus Neoceratodus; species Neoceratodus forsteri. Next base: position 1,706,357,645 of record CM057455.1, read on the forward strand.
GGAATTTTATACAGCAACCTTCTCGAGTGCATCACTACCAAGTGATGCAATGAGTAGGTGATTGAAAACATGCGGTCTCACGACACTTCCAGAGGATGTCAAAGGACTGCTGACTGACCCAATAACACAGGCAGAACTGCAAAATGTTATCTGGTCCTTGGCATCTGGTACGACACCTGACTCGGATGGTCTACCACATGAACTTTACAGACACATATGGGACATGTTAGGGGAAGAACTGATAGCCGTTTTCAATGCAGCATTAGGAAAGAGTAAGCTTCCATGTAGCATGTCAGAAGGTGTATTAGTTCTCTTGTTTAAAGATGGGGACAGAGGGGATTTGAAGAACTGGTGACCAATAATCCTTCTCAACACAGACAGTAAAATACTGATGAAGGTCCTTGGGAATCAGATGTTGGGAGTCTTGGATTTAATCATACATCCTATACAATTTAGCAGAGTTCCAGCTAGGAAATTACAAGATGCACTAATTCTGATAGGAGACATTTTTCATAAGGGTAATACCTTTGAACTTTTAGGGCATGTTGTTAGTCTTGACCAATCCAAAGCATTTGACCGGGTAGAATATAATTATTTATGGGAAGTTCTTAAGGCTTATAATTTCTCTGATATATTGATTTCTTGGTTATGGACTTGTTTCAGAAATATCAGTATTAAACCCAGTATAAATGGCTGGGTTGGCAAGAATGTTAAGGTTAGTCGGGGGGGTGAGACGAGGCTGTCCATTGAGCCCAATCTTATATTTACTGACTTTTGACCTCTTGCTCCATTAACTATATAAGAATGATGACATCTTAGGATTATCAATAGGAAGTGCTGACACACAGATAAAGTCAATAGCATATGCAGATGACGTAGAACTGATTCTGGCCGACAGTGCGTCAGCCAGAATGGTTCGGTGGGAAATTGAGGCTTTTTTGGCTATAACAGGGTCTGAAATAAATAAAAATAAAAGCTCCATATTGCCAATTGGAGGTGAGACACCAGAGTGGGCTGACATCTGGGAGATCCCAGTAGAACATAGGTATAAGAAAATTCTGGGCATCTACTTCGGGGGACCAGACCCACAATATCATAATTGGGAACCAAAATTACAGGCTGCAAAACAACTGGTGGATAAATGGAACAAAATGTCGAATGTCCAAACAAAAAAGAATCTATATGATTAAATCCTGTTTATTGACGGCCTTTTTATTTTTATCAGCAGTGTACCCCCCCCCGAAAGCTTTGGAGACCTCAGTTTACAGTGTTTTTTTCAATGCCTGTGGGGAATAGACTGAACCCAGTTAAAGGGGGGTCACTTACTTGTCAAAGGAACAGGGAGGTCTGGGGATGATCAACCGAATAGTTTTCCTTTTTGTTACTTTTTCCAGAATATAGTCCCTGTTTTACACACATTCAAAACTATGGAGTCCATGGGTTATAGATGAATTGGAGAACATCTTAGAAGTATGGGGCCGTGTGGCCGATATTGAAACAAGTAAAGGTTTCAAGGTTGCCCTCTTACTGGAATGTGGCGGTGGGTAAATTAAAAGTCTGGCAGGCGACACGTACACATCTTACTATAGGGTCCAGAAAAGAAGTAAATAAATGGATCCTGGAAGCACATTATACTGAGGATCCTTGGTTTGTTGAGCAAGAGGTCGTGGTGCAGAAATCTCTTACACAAGTTTTGAATAGTAAACGTGTCCCCGCGTACATGTGGGATTTTCTATGGTTGTGCACTCATAGGAAACTATGGGTTAAAGGTAATATGAAACACAAAGAAATGGTGGACCGGGTCTGCCCTAGAGATATTACTTGCCCTTGGGTGATAGAATCTATGCAATATTAATTTCTGGAATGTCCCTTTGTGGTTACCTTTTGGGATTTATTCCACAGGATATGGCCATTAAGTCCCTTTGGACGTTTGACCCCGGAAATCTGGGTAAGTGAAATTTACCCACAGCCATGGGCAAAATATGATATATGTACCATGCAGTTACTTATAGGATATATAAAGTTTCAACTGTGGCAGGCACGATGTGAATTGACCATTAGAAAGAGACTGAAAACAAGTGAACAGGTGTTATATTCCATCCGAGGGGATATCACTCGATGGAGAATGTTCAAGGAAAATTCAGTTTCCCCAGATCTCTATAGGTTATGGTGGCAGAATATGACCTGGTCGGATATGGGTTGATGGGGAGATCAGTTCCCTTACAGATGATGCAGTTCTTAGAGAATCATGTGGTTGGTCTCTTTTCACTGTTTTATAATTTGTTTCTCAAATCCTTAACCAGAAAAGTCGTAGGTATTCCAGGTATACTACACTACATAACTCTGTATAAGTGTCCTTTAAATTCTCCCTATTTTTTTGGGGGGGGGGCGCAGGGGGATAATCGTTTTTGTTTCAACATTGATGTATGAAGTAATACTCATGAAGGTTTTTGTTCTATTTGGTTTTCCCCATGCTGAAGTTGGTTGATGTAAAATTCCTTCTGTTATTAGTTATCTATGAAAGATTATGAATAGTAACTCTCCCTTCCCCTTTAAGTGGAGGAGAGGGAGTTTATTTCATCTCAGGGACATTTTCGAGCCTACGGATTTCATTGGGAGAATTTTTGAATATGTATGATGGTAATACTGAATTGAATCCTGACAGTTGATATTAATTTTGGGTGATCACTGTTTTGCCTTTAATTTAACTTTTGTTTTTCGCACTATACTTTAAGTAACACCCTCTATTTGGGGTTTTCAGACCTATTTGTAAGTAATTTCTATATGATGGTAATATGTATATGATTTTTTCTGATTTATATATTATTTTAGGGTGAAGTAACATGATTTTGTAATCATTTAGCATTTTTTGTATTTTTTTGAAGTTTGAAATAAAAAATTCCCGTACTCTACATAGAGGGCACTGTGACAGGAGCTGTGATGGCTAGTCCCCCTGAGTCAACGAGGAGGAAGGATGTCAGCAAGGTCGAGGAGCAGGTCTCCTCCCCGGGCTATCTGCCACTAGAAACTGAAATACAGGAAAAAGATATGATACCTGGAGAAGAAACTTTTGTTTTGGTGACAGAAAATGTGATGGAATGTGGAAGAACTCACCGTGCAGCAGATTTGGATGATACTCAACACTGGATGGGTGATATCCAGCTGGAGGATTCAGAAGAGGTGACTTGTGAGCATTTGAGGCTTGAAGAAAGACAGTTCCTAGAGCGTAGAAACCTTTTGGAGTGAGCCCTGAAGGATCGGAGTATTGTAGGAGATGGACAGGCAAATCCATGAAACAAATGGACTCGATGAGAAACCAGAGCTCTGGGTGGATGAAGGTGCTAGCTGCATACAGAAAATGAGAAGGAGATCCAGGAAACTGACACCAGCTCTCTGAGGTTACAGTTACCACTTTTTACCTAGCAAATGATTCAGGTGGGAGCAAATGGTTAGGCAACAGAACATGATGCCAGATATTGGAGAAATGTCTAATGAAGGGAAACAGAGATAGAGGATAGGCCAGGAACATCAGGCAAATCTCTGTTACAGCAGCAAAATATAACTTTTGCAATTGGCATTTCAACTGGGGGAACAGGAAAGAAATGCATGCAGAAAGAAATATTAAATAAAGGCAAAAAGGGGTGGGGGGGTACAGAAGGAAGGGCAGTTTCAAAAAGTGCGAGAGATGCTAATACACCTCTTACTTCTACTAGTCCTAGTTCAGTCACACCAGAGTGGGTTACAGAACCACTGTAGGGTGCAGGATGGGTGAAGAATTTAGAAGGATCAGGGTGGGATGCTAACCTACCACTTACCTTTGGGGGTACACAGGCCTCCATGATGACATCAGGAGAAAATGCACCTGAAAGTGAGATCCCCATAGATAACATTACCCAGGACAAGCGGTTCCCAGAGGAGAAATGCAAGACCCATCAGGAACTGTGCATGGAGATTGAATTACAAATATTAAACAGTTGGAAGGAGAAAAACACACTCAAGGTATACAGAAGGTACAGTAACAGGTTTCACCTGCCCCCCTCTCCGCCCAGAATCAATGTTATTCATGGCATTGAGCAAAGCATGCCTGCCCCCCCCCCCGGCAATCACTGATAATCAAAACATTGAACAAAATAACACATGAGGAACCGAGGCAAGAAGAACAGATACCCCATAATGTGGAATAAAATGTCATGGTCTGCTTATTTCAGACAACAGAAATAATAGAGCTGAGTCAGCAACAAGACAGAATGCAGTTCATCTCAGATACAGGGGAGACATGAATGATATTCCAGACAGGATATTTGTGGGGAGAGCATTACTCAAGACAGGCATAAAATATTAAGCTTACGAAATTTATGCATTGATCCATATGCCTGGTGACAAAATGTATGATATTAGTTTCAAACACCCTACAGGACTGGAAAGGTTCTGGAAGCAATACCAGGCCTTAAAAAACATGGCCCTATGGAGACCTTTGTTAGCAATTCCCTTAACAAAACCCAGTTTTAAAAGAATCACAGTCCTCTTTCGTAATGAAGGGGTAAATGTAGCAGACATTACATACTGGCTAAAGCAGCACTGTACAGTAAATGGATACCCAGAACCCATATTGGACAAAGAACACATCTGGAATGGGTGATGAAAATATAAAATAGCTTTGAAACAAGACAATGGGATCACAAAACATCTGCCCACTTGTTTTTTTATGGGTAGAGACAGGGGTGTGATATTGTACCCTGGACAGCCGAGGGCGTGCTATAAATGTGGGGACATGTGACATCTCAGCAACATTTGTGAGAAGCAAAGGTGTGGGCTCTGTGGAGAGCTAGACCACATAGGGGCACATTGCAGGCAACCTCCAAAGTGCAACCTATGTGATGAAAATGGACACATGTTCAGAAATTGTGTGTGGGCTTCACACAATAATCTTGACCAGGCGTTAAGGGCAGAACAGGATGTATATGTGGCAAGAGCGCAGAACGAAAAAGTGAGACTTCATGATCTCACATCACAAACAGAGAACTCGGACCTTAAACCACATAGGGTAAATAGGAGGCACAAGGAAGCTATAGAAAACACAGCTCATTTTCAGGAGACACCAGAGGTTAATGTGATACAACATGAGAATCCAGGACAGGACATAATAGAACATACACGAGAAGTTCCTGAAGACCCCATTTTGGAGCCAGAACAGCTAGCACAGTCAGAGGCTGAGCTCACTGCAGGACAAACGTTCAAAATTGTGGACACAGCAGAAACCTTTCCAGTAGATAGAGGAACGAAGGAAGAGATGCCTAGACCAGAAACTGCTATTGATCCCTCTTTTAAAAGACTCATGAGATCAAAGGCAGGCCACAAACTTATCATGGGACAGAGTAACCTTAAGGAGAAAGAACCCATACACACAGAATACATATGAAGCCTTGATGGACATAGAGGAGGAAGACACAAGAAGAGACTCTGATGTATCTTCTAGTACATCTTCACAGCCAGGTATTATCGGAGAGACAACAGGAGGGATAAGCCAAGGAAAAAGAGGAAAAGAGAAATGAGGAGGAATAACTGACTCAAATTGCATGCTACTATTTCTTGTATTACATCAAATGCCAATAGTTTAAAATGTCAGGAAAAAGGTTGATTACTTTTGCCAGTTTAATAGTAGGAGGTGGGCAGATTTATTTTGTGCAGGATACCAGGCTACATAGACCCCTGAAATCATGCAAGCTCAATGAGATTGGAGATGTGGACCCTCATTGTGGTCGATAGGGAAAGACACCTGTTCAGCTGGTAGGTATTATGTTTGCCCAGACAAAGTCAAAATCTTTAAAGTACTAGACCTTCAACCTGGTACTGTAGAATGTTGATAATTGATGTTTGCATTAATGACATTACTTACAGGCTGATCAACACATATGCCCCTCAGTCCAAGGCAGACAGGGCAATTCTGTTCAGGGCTATAGAACTCTATTTAAAAACTTCAAAAATAATTTTATGGGAGGGGATTTTAACTGTGGTCTTATTATACGTATTGGGGATGCAAAACAGATGACATCTATTGTGATACTAACACACTAACTGAGATCCTTAAAAAAGAAATTGCTTACAGGATATTCATGACATTTTGGGGGTAAATCCAACCCATACCTTTCACAAAGGAAAACTGTCTACTAAAATCAATTTCTGCTTTACCACAGACAGAATCACTGGTAGGTCAGTACAAATCCTTCCATTAGAAACTTCAGACCGCTGCTAAAATGGAGATAGGGTCACATCACAAGCTCATAATAGGGAGAGGTACTGGAAAATGCATACTTCTACCATCCAAGACACCTCCACACTACAGAAATACAGGTGCTGTTTAAAATCAGATCTGAGATTAGTTTCCTTTATGATAGTCCAATAGAGTGATGGGAGGATACAAAATGGGGCATGAAGGAGCTTATGATCACCACAAGTATGACAGCAAAAAAGAAATATATAAAATATTTGGGACTCAGAGCACAATACTTAAAGCTTATAACTCAAATGGCAAAAACAGGGAAAGTTATGACGGAAACATTAAATACCATAAAGGACAATATGTGTGCATACCTAAAAGAGCAAGAGCACACTATGGCAGTAAACCAAAAATTTATGACAAAAGGGAAAAAGGAGGAAGTAAACCCTTATGATGAAGAATTGCAAGGCATTAAGAAAGCCATTATTACAGCACTAAAATATGATAAAGGAGAAACAGCAACAGATAATAAAATGATTCAGCATATTGTACAACAACATACAAGTCACACATTTCAAAATTGTAATACCACTGATTTGGAGGGCAACTTATATAAAGATTTGGACATTACATGCATTTCCCAACAAAATGAAACAGATTTGATCCAACCAATTACTAGTGAAGAAATTAAAATGGCTATTAGCAAATTGTCAACTAACATAACACCTGGAATAGATGGCATACCAAATGACTTCTACAAAACTTTTATAGAACAACTAACTCCTGTGCTGGAAACAGTATGAGGCGGTACTGGCAGGAGCACAGGCTGTGTATGAGTATGAAGAAAGGCATTATGATTTTTTATACAAAAGGGAGATTCACAAAACATACAGAATTGGAAACCTTTAAGCCTACTGACTACGGATTACAAAATATTGACGGCTTGATTAGCAAAGGTTGTGCAAAAAGTTATCTTGAAACCTAATCATGCAATCCTAGGCAGGAACATCTATCAGAATTTGCTCCATATCAGGGAAATAGTTGAACAGTGGATAACACTGAAACAGATGGATATTTTATTTTCCATAGATCAGGAGAAAGCATTTGATGCCATAAAACAGGAACATATATGGAAAGCATTGAAGTATATGGCATACCAGAGCAGATTGTAGAACTGATAAAACTATTATATAAGGATGTACAGATAACTCCTCTGATCAAAGGGCACCTAGGCATCCCAGTATATGTGAAAAAGGGAGTGTGGCAGGGATGCCCATTAAGTCCGCTACTTTATGTTTTTGGATTAGACCCAATACTATGATTGACAGAAAATACAGCCAAAATAACACTGATAAAGAGTAAAACAGGAGGGGCATGTAGAAAAGTCATGGCATATGCAGATGACTGTGTTCTGACACTAGCCACTCTGAAAGATGAACAGACAGCCTACACATGATAGACCAAGTCTCAGTGAACACAGGGATATGAATAAACCTTTAAACAGTAAAGTGTCACCAATTGGTGCTGCACTTGTGGATCCAGAGTTTACAATTCCTGTGACAAAAGGACTGCTATGAATTCTGGGACCTGAGTTTGGAACCAAGGAGGCAGAAAAAACAAATTAGGAATTAGCATATAATATAGCCTTACAGAAGGTACAAACGTGGAAATCCTGGAAGATGACAAGAAAAAAAAAGAATGCATCTCATAAGGGCATATATAGCTCCAATTTTTTATATATATATTGCACATATATCCCTTACTTTTTGACATGCACACACAAAGTTTAGGAGTATTTTTTTTACTACTTTGGGGGAGTAGACCGAACCCAGTTAAGAGAGCACACACATACAGGACATGGAAACAGGGGGGACTCAATATGTTACAGCCCCTGGTTTATTTTTTTTCTAATTTCTTCTACTCAAATATTAGGCCATTAATATTGGAAATGAGATTGCAGGAACCAGTAGGATGCAAGAGTGGAGTGAAGATTTTCTGACAGCTTGGGGCAGAGGGAAATGGCATGTTACTGATAAAGCCTTACCAGTGTATGTACAGACCACATTGCGATATATTCATATGTGGAAAATAGAGCTCAAGTGGTTTTAAAATATGATGAAGAAACAGTTTTATAGAACTTTGTTGGAAAAATGTTACTTTGAAGAGCCTGTGTTTCTACTTGAACCAGGACTTGATTGTGCACAATTGCTAGATAGCATGACGGAGGCTAGAATTCCTCAGAAGATGCAAGATATTGTTTGGCTATGTGGGCATGGTAAGCTTAACGTCAAAGGGAACCAGACACATAAAAGTCTGGAGGAAAGGGTATGTACTGAAAGGAGCTATCAAGATAAGATTGAAACTATACAGCATATGTTCTTTGATTGTATATGCATTAATGGATTTTGATCTCTTAGCAAATATGTGGCATGAGAATGTTTTACTACTATAACTTACAAAACTCTGATACAAGGCCAAATCCTGCAAAAGCTGAAAACATGGAAAAAGAGCAGTGTATATGTCATTTTTGTATGTATAAAATAGACAATCTGGCAGGCTAGGTGTCAGAGTATTATGAAATGAGGAGGTACAGCTCAAGATATGTTTTTAAACTTCAAGCAGAATTAGACAAAATATATATCTATGAAAAGATGACACTGGGCGAAGAAGCAAGTGACTATTTATGGAAGGATACACTGGCTGGGTTGATGATTTCTCTTCTGTCATAAATGATAAGGTATAATTTTTTGAGGTGTGATCTTCTTGTGTAAATCAGGAAAGGATGTACTAAGAGTTGATATAATGAATGTACTATAACAAGATGATACAGCATATACTGTATTTTGGGCTGATACAAGTTTTGAAGAAGAGGTGAAGATTTAAGTCTATGGAAATAATAGGTTTGATATGAGTTTATGTGGTTTCTTTTCTTTCATTCTGTATTTAAGTTTGCTCATATCATTTGTACTTCTTGTATTCTTTTGAATGTTGTTTTTTGAATATCAATAAAAATTTCACCTACTCTTTTTGAGAAGTGCCATGGGATCTTTAACATCCACCTGAACTACCACCAGAACAGGCAGATGGGACCTCAATTTAATGTCTCATCTGAAAGACGGCACCTCAGGAGTGCAACACCCCCCCCCATGTTGCACTGCAGTGGCAGTATTGGGATATTAACCCAAGTGCCTGGTGTGGGGCTAGAGCCCACAACCTTCTGATCTCCCGGACTCAGAGATGAGTGTGCTACCTGCTGAGCCACTGACACTGCTCAGTACTGAGACAGTGTATCAGAAATGCAATCATTTGTTTCCCAATCTTCCCTATTGAGCTTTCTCCCAGGGTATTCCACCCAAAGACTGAGATAATTTTACTCTTCGATTCCAAATATCGTTTCTTTTCATAATCTGTTATGGTTTGGATGAGACATTGTATTTCTTTATAATTTTCCTTTTTATTCTGTTGTGTATTTTGCTTTAAGTTATTCTCTAATACATTATCTGAAATAATGGGGGCCCTCTGTGGTTGGCTTATAATAAAGCCTTTTGCTCTAAGTATCCCTACCTGTGCCCATATCTTTCCCATCGGCTTCCAAGATTGGGAATATATTAGGACACAGTCTGGGATAGTAATAATTTGGTAATCTCATAATATATATTTCCTTCTCTTGCTCATTAATATCTAACAACCTTTGATGTATTTGTCTAGATTTTCTGCTGTCTCTTCTTCCAGTATCTCAACTCCTTACATTTCAACCAAGCATTCTGTTTCATATTCCTCTCTATCTTTAAAGGTGCAAAAGGAAGTATATTAAAACCTATTCCCATTTACTGTATGTAACTGTTAGTTATTCCATTTATTTCACCAGAATCTTTCCCTGGGGTAGCAGTACCTTGAATCTTGGCCTTCCTCCCAGCCCATCCTTCATTTGCATTTTCATCATTTCCCTCAGTTGTTTCAGTACCAAATTCTTCCTTGATAAGAGTACTGTGGTTTGAATCTTTAATTAATTCATCCCACCCAGGTGCTTAGTCTTTTTGCCCTGACCTTTTTTCTTCCATCAAACAGAATTGTACCTTTTCCCTTGTTTCTGTTTCCCCTTCCTCTTTCCTTATTTTGTTAGTGGCTTTATTTTTATTTTGGGTTTTATTTATTTCTTTAGTTTTGTTTTTATTTTTCATTCCTTTTTTCTTTCCCTTACTCAAAATCTTTCCCTTGATCAGGGTTCCATCCGAGAAGGGTGGGGGACTGTTCCTCAAAAAGGTGGAGGTAAATTCACCTGAATGCCACAATTCTTTTCTTGCCACTGTACTTCCTGTGTAATTCTAATTTCTATGCTAGAATTATGTTATGTTCCCCATTTTCCTGTCTGATCCAACAGTGTTTTTTTTAAATACATCAATTTTCAAAGAGGCAATCTCTTCCTTAAGAGCTACAATATTTTTCAGAATTAATACATTTGCATATTATGTTTTTTTATCATCTCAAGCATATGTTTAGACAAAACTGAACTGGATGTAAAGTCCCTTCATCAGTGAAATATTCTTTATTGTATTGTATCAGATGCACAGTCTGATTTAGACCTATATTTTGTTCTTTTGTTCCTAAATTTCTCTGCAAAGTCACGTTTCTCTTTGAGGATCCCTAGAATGTTATTCAAAGTGCTCCATTTCTAATTTCTTTAAACCATCTATAGTATTACTCAATTCTTGTATAACTGAGGCCAGTTTTTCACCTCTGTTTTTCCAGATCTCTCCTGTCTTTTTTCCCTCTTTGTAAAGGGGGGGGGGAGATTGGATGTAAGAATTGTTAATTGTGTTATTAGAAATTGCTTCTCCACGTGTGGCATAGTCTGGAGAGAAGACCTCCTCATAGGAGTCTGGGTCAGAATTAACCACCTCACATGCTTGAGATTCTGGAGTCTCCCATCCATACACAAATAGGGAAATGACCCCAACTTGTGCTTCATCATATTTTTTATTTCTGTAGAGTTTTCTTGGGAGATCAAATTTATTCTATCCCCTTCCTTTTGTTGTTTTTTTTTTCATATCAAATTTAGGTGTTGATGGATTTACAGGGGCATCTGTATGTTCTGCAAAAAAACAGTTATTTTAAATTGTTTGCTTTTTTCTGGGGTACCTTTATAGGTATTTTTCCCATTATAGTTTTCTGCATTTTCTTGGGCTTCTTCCAATTTTCTGCTAGTGATTCCTTTAAAACACTTACATTTAAGGAGCTATTTTTGCCACTTCTTGTTGAGACCATGATAGTATAAATTTGGATCTAAATTGTCCAAACACTCAACCATGTCAGAAGTTTTATAGGGTGCAAGTATCTGAATTTCAAGTCTTAATATTTCAGAAATATGTTTCTGAAGTACAATGCATAAATGAAATAGTCTAACTGAGACTACCTGTTGAATACAGCCTTATAAATAAGGATAAATGTATTAATCAAATGCTCTAAGAGGAGTTCATAAAGCCAAAAAAGTCACCACCAGTCCTTTATAAATCCAGTGATGTAGACTTCATGCAGATAAATTAGATGCAGTCTTTATATATTTGTTTCTTTAAGAGGTTCAGACTCCATTTTCATAGAAACCCAGCTTGTTCTGGTTAAATTTAAATTCCTTGATTTCCCAGCAGGTGGATATGGAAAACAGAACCTTCTCTTTCTTATATTTCTCTTTTGATTGGTTCATCTAGTATACAAAAAGAGTTCTTTAAATTTCAAAGTACCAAAAATGCAGTAAACTTAGCAAATGTATACTTCCTTGTATGTTCTTAAAACTTCTAAATTTATGATAGCTCTTTATCTTGGATTATATTAGATAAGGAGTTATTTTTAACTTAGTGTCTTAGATAGTCACCAAGAAATGATCACTAGCTATATGCAAATCAGGTTACAAGACTAAGGCCCAGATATGTTGTGCCTGGTGCAACAGAGTTGCACCGGCACAACCCCACATTGCGTCCTGGTGGGATATTGAAAAGGCTACCTGGCTCAGTGCAACTTCCGATGTGCCAGGGCACAATGTACGTGTATGTGGCGCAGATGCAGGGGCATGCCCATGCATATGCAGCACATCCCAATATTCAGCCCGGGATGTGCGGTGCATATGCTGGTGCAACCCTGCAGTGCGTCGCATAGAGGGGCTCAAAGTTGAGCCTGTGAGGAGTGAGAACAACTCTCGGCCACCCACAAGTAGGCTGCTGTATTGCAGGTTGCAGCACAGCAGCCACCAGCTGTGGGTAGTCTCCCACCCACCCAGAACACCATCCTCAAGCACTCCACATATCTCTGGCAGTCAGTGGACCCCCTCCCGAGTCCCTGATGCCCTGAAAACTGTAATGTTAGACTTTCTCTGGTAGTCTAGTGGTCCCCCCCTCCTTTGTCCCCGATCACCAGAATAAGACTGTTAATCAAGTCCCTGGTAGTCTAGTGGTACTCCCCCACCCGTTGCTGCGATCGCAGAACAGCGCCACAACATATTTCCCTGGTGATCCAGTTGCACCCCCACCCCTCCCACCTACATGGAACCCCGTGCCCACACCACTCCCTCCCATCATCAGTGGGTGGCTGCAACCCACCTGCATACTGCCTGGCCACTGCCTGCCGAATGACAGGTACAGTATGGGCTGTAAGCCGGCGGTCCGTGTGTGGACCAATGGACTTTGGGGCATGCTGTACTGAACAGTCCCATATGTGTGAATGAATCTTTCATATGTGGGACTGTCAGTACGGTATGCCCCAGAAGCCCATTGGTCCACACAGAGGACCGAAGGGCTTACAGCCCATACTGTACCTGTCATTTGTTGGTGGCTGGGTGGTATGTGGTGGGTTGCAGTCACTGACAATGATGGGGGAGCAGGTGGGCAAGGGGTCCTGTGTGGGTGGAGGGGTGGAGGGTGGGGGTGCCATTGGATCACCAGGGATGTATTTGTATGGAGCCGCACCATGAGCAGCAATGGAGGGGTGGGGGCATACCACTGACTACCAGGGCTTATGGATGTCTGCATTTACCACTGATCAGGGACATGGGAGGAAGGGGGGTACCACTAGACTACCAGGGACTTCAACTACACCTATTACTCAGTGAGCAGGTTACCGGGAGGGATCAGGGTACCACTAGACTACCAGGGAATTATAGAACATATATTACTCAGTGATCAGGCTACAGGGAGGGAGTGGAGCACCACTAGACTACCAGGGATTGCTTTCAGATACATTTACCATGATCATGGCAACGGGCAGGGGGGTACCACTAGACCATCAGGGATGTCTTGTTCATCATTTACCACACAATCGTGGCTACAGGGCAGGGGATGCCCTGGGATTCCCACAGCACACGTCATGCTGTGCAGGGCATCAGGTGCAAGTCACCGAGCTGCCCTGTGCAGAAGGCTAAATGTGGCCATAATAACACGCAAATGGCCCCATTTGCACTCTTGTATTGTATGGCCTCATTTGCATGCCCCTACTGAATATCGTAAGAGGTGATGTGCCTGTGTAACTGCACTTGTGCTGGCACATCCCTGTGCTCCTTATCTGTGGCTTGCGCTGGTGCAGTGCCACTGCACCATGCACAGTGTGTGAGCTGCCCCTGCCATATTCAACAGTGCTGTGCCTTGGGGCATCCCCATTGAATATCACCTGAACTGGCCCCAGTGCATCCCAGTTGCACTGCACCCAGGCTTGCACTGCCTGGTGCAGTCTGAAGATCCAGGCCACAGCTTTTCATTTGGTAAATTCAAGTTTACCTTACTTTGGGCAAATACTCCATTTAAATTCACCAGATGCCAAGCGGTGAAGTAAACAAACCAAGTCTTCAAAAGACTATCCTCAGGATGACCTTCAAGATTAGGATGTCGGTTGTTCTCTTAAACATCTAACAAGAGACACAGGTTTAGTTTCCAATGCCGCTCCAGAATTTAAAATGATTTATTTGAATAAGAAACCCAGATCAGCAAAGAGTTTTACCTTTAGTCTGATTTGGTTTGGTTTGATCAAATGTTCCCACAGGGACAAAGATTTAGCAGGATTTTCCCACTTTGTAAATGAAAACTACGGCACTTTTGTCTCCTGTGCTTGCAGTTTTGTTTAGCTTGAGGCTTCTAATGCACTTTAAAAATGGTGCTGTTCCAAGAAAACATCAGTGCATGTGAAGAGTGCTCTGTATGTTTCTTCATTGGAATGCTCTCTAATAGAACACCAACTGAGTTAATCATTCAGGCAGTAATTTTGAGCAGTAAGGAATCTATCCCGTATCTCTTGTCTTAAGGTCAGCAATAATCAGCCAATTCAAATTATTTGGTTGTTACCTAAAAAACCCGAAATACCAATAATCCCAATAGTTGTACAATTATACTGGTGGAATAATCAGAGCAGAGTGAGTGGACAGAAATAAAAAAGGTTATAAGAGCCAGTTAATTAAAAGTTTTTTCCACCAGGTTAATTCCACTGAAGCTGTGATTTTGTTCTAATTACCACTCTGTTGGTTTTTAGCTTTCCAGTTTTATAACCTATATTTACCATTCAAATTGGCACTTGTTCTGCTCTTAAATGCTCCCAAACTCTTAAATGCACCTTATGTGCTATATGCACTTTATGTGCTCGAAGCGCTTATGTATTTTATGCACTCAAGGCACTTTATGCACTACAGTATATACACATCACATGCTTTCTGCTCCTTGTGCACTTTGAATATTCCAAGGTTTTAAATTTTTAACGGTTTCAGTTAATCATGCTCTTTATACAATCATGTGCTCAAGCACTCTGGCACTCAGTGCTTTCCACCTTCTGTACTATATGCTTGTACTTCAATATTTCTGTATTAATATGGTTTTAATAATATTTGTTCACTAATTCCTTTGATATTTTCAGCCTGATGTTTGGCACTAACACTTAGCACTTTCTTTAAAGCTATTGAAGACTTTTAATCAACATTGATGTCAACATTAAAGAGCAGATACTTTAAAAATAAAAGATTTTATGGTTTAAAAGATAGTAAGCTTGTGCAACACTATCAGCATCTTAGAAAGTCCTTATACAAATACTTCAGACTCCTGAAAACTCAGAATTCAGAAACTGCAGAGGTATTTAAAATCTAGTCTCCTTTTGATATCTCTCATATGTGCTCACCCAAAGCAGGCTTATTTGGATCACTTATCACTTAGAGTTCAGGGTTCAAGGCTCCAAATTTCTGGCATTTAAGGCATTCAGTGTAAAAACCACAATTTCACAGGAAAGAATCCCAAAGTTAGGTTGTCAGCATTAAAATAATAAAAAGAATGCTGAAACCCTCTATTTATTGAGGCAACGATGGCATACCTTTTCAAAAATAGAGGGTAGCCTTTCAGCACTCCTGCCCACTTGCTCTTCTGAGTTCCACCACAGCAAAAGTGAGTGACAGGCCGGCCTGGTGGCCCTGAGGGTTGAGGTGCTGGACACCACACCTCACGTTACACTGGTGACTCGGATTCTTGAATGAGCCTGGGTCATCAGGGGTCAGCCGAGGGGAAGGGAGGAGTTGGATTGAGCAGCCACAAGGCAGCTGTCCTCTCTTGGGGAGGGAATTTGCCACTCCTGCCATACAGCTGTCCCCAGGTGGAGGCCTAAGAATTATGCAGGTTAGGAGTGACATAGGAAAGGGTGAGTGCTGTAGAACCACAGTGTGTGTGCCTCCACATGCGTGCATGCAGCTGCAGCAGAGGTGAGGAGAAAAACAGAGCTGGCAGGCTCCATGGTGATCTCCGGTGGATGGCTGGGACCAGATGTGACCACCCCAAGGAAGGGGGACAGAGCCACCTGCCAGCTCCCCAGAAAATAAAGGGAGGAGTTAGTGACAGCGTCAACCTTGTCAGAGCCTTCCCAGCAATCCTCTCATCAGTCACTTAAAAAGGGTGTACAGAAATATATCAACATAAAATAGGTGATATAGATTAAATTGGTGCAGAATAATGGAAATAAACTGGACTGAAATCCTAAGTTAAAAAACAGTGAAGGAAATGGGTCTATATAAAAAAACACAATATTATCAGTAATAGATAAATATGTAAGGCTGGTTAAAAAAATATAACCACCGAGGAATAAAACCAAAGTTGCTCCACAAGAGGGAAAACAAAATTAATAAAAAGAAAAAAATCAGGAATAAGGAATTGCCAAAAAACAGAATACCAAGGAGAGCTGGGAATGGTTTAAAGCACTTAAAAAAATGCAAAATAAATAAGGCCAAATGTACTTATGAGAAAAAACTTCCAGCAACGACAAACAAAAGTAATAGTAAACAGTTTTATGGCTCCATAAACTCACTTAAAAAGACAGACACAGAACTAAATTCAATAAAAAAAATAACACACTGATCACAGACCCAGGTGAAATAGCAAACATTTTAAACATACTTTTGTTCAATTTATAATAGTACCAGTAACAACACAGGAATATGGATAAAAATATCGAAAAGGAGAACACGAAATCACAACTGAAAAAATCATTAATAAAATCACAAATCTTAAACCACACAGTGCCCCAAGCCTGGACAATATCACACCAGTAATGTTGCAATTAATGAAATACAGTATTTCTATAATCTGTAAAATCCTGTATAATCATTAAATAATGGGAAGTTCCCAGTGAGTGGAAGATTGCTAAAATAACTCAATTCACTAAAAGGGTTGTAAATAAAATACATTAAGTTTTACAGACCCATAAGCCTAACCCTAGTACTGTGTAAGATACTAGAATCTATCATTAAAGAAAAATATATAACCATATTGTGAAAAGTCCAATGTCTGATGCAAATCAGCATGGCTGTAGAAAGGGCATTCATGTACAATGAACTTGGACTGTTTCTATGAACAGGTTAGCAAACACTTGGACAGGGAGACCCAAATAATGTGACTTTACTGGATTTCAGTAAAGCATTCGATTCTGTGCCCCAACGGCTGTAGGTGAAAAGGTATCCCGTGATATGAGCAATGCAAATTGAGCAACTCACATCTCAGTGACTCAGTTTGGACACCGCAGGGATAGCTACCATGGTGGAATGGTGACAGTAGCGAATAGTGGCTGTGGAAGGACATAATAGTGAGGTGAATGATTGGGGAGAGTAGGGTCATGTGGGCTAAATGGAGGAACTTCTGCTGCTGCTTCCGATCTGTCTGCCTGGCGTGGTGGCTAGTGTCACTGCCCACAGTGCTCATGGATCTGAATTTATGACTGTCTGTAGGTAACTTTTGGGTGAGCTGTTGTGGCTGATAGAATTGTATTGTAATATATGGAGACACCCAAATAATACTATACCATCCATACAAAAAATCCCAGTAATACTGCACTAGGCAAAATGATAATACCATTGTTGCTTTCTGATAATACTGTCATTCAGAAGTGATAATACCATCATTCCACCTCTGAATGATAGTATTATCAGAAGCAATCAGCAGCACAAGCTCAACCACCTGTAAGCGTCAAGCATGACCAGTCTTTCGAAAGTAAAACAGTCTCCTGACAGAAAGACTGCTCGTCACTCGCCAGCATTACCGCAAACTCAAAACAATGGAAGCTTCGACAATAAACTCAACCACCGAAGACTGAGTACATTTTGTCCAAAACCAGGAAAATGCCAACACAATTAAAAAAATGAATTTTAATTTAAAACTCCTACAGACCTACTTCACAAAACAGGGTGAGTCACGCTCTATTGAAACTGTCCCCATAGAGCAGCTAGATTGCATCCTCGCTATCTTTCTCTTTCAATTAAAAAAGCAAGACGGCTCCAAATATGAGCCAAGCACAGTCCGAGGTGTTCTGGGGAGCATAGACAGACACCTGCATAAAAATTACCTTGCATCTATTTTTCAAAGCCCATCTACAGTCTTCAAACAGACACTAGAGACACTAACAGCAAAACAAAAGTATTTAAAAATTGGGATGGGCAACTGGCCAAGGCAAGCAGAAGCTTTCACAGAAACAGACATAGATTTACTTTATACTTCAGGCACACTGGGATACAACTCCCCAACAACACTCCTCCATATGCTGTTCTTCAACATATGGCTACATTTCGCCCTACGAACAAGCGAGCAGTACCTCCTGCATTTGAGCAACATAGTACTCAGTAAAGACAGCCAAGGAAATGACTACTTAGAATACTATGAGCGCCAAACCAAAACCAGAACTGGTGTAAACATAAGAGACATTAGGCCAGTCCACCCCAAGCTATACCGCAACACCACAAATCCAGACAGAGACACTGTAAGGGCCTATGAACAGTATTCAACACAAAGGCCCCCTGCAACACTAAAACTTGATGCTCCATTCTATTTAGCACCCAATCTGAAACTCAAACCCACCTGCCTATGGTTCAGAGCGATGACAATTGGTGAAAACAAAATTCGTAGCATAATGAAAATACTACAACAATCTGCAGGGCTCCACCAGAAAAACACATATTTAACCACAGCACAAGAAAAACAGCAATACAAATGCTAATCGATTCCAATGTGCTTCCCACAGATGTAGCCCAGGTGTCCAGTCATAAAAATATTCAATCAATCAACAATTATAGTACCTTTTCTGAGCACAAGCAAAAGAAAATCTGTGCCATCCTTTCCAGAGCGCAACCCAGCACATCAACAGCTTGTCCAGCACCTCCTCAGCTCGCAAAACCTAGGCTCGATACTGCAACTCATTCCATTGCAGTCCCACAGGAAATGACAACACAAATGTCCAGCAAAAGTTCCCTCATCTCCATAATTGCAAGAAACATATTTGGTTCCACTGCAACTTCTATGGGAACATCGCGATCAACATACAGAAGTCACTATCCCACTGAAGAAAGCAACGCTTTGTGGTGTACTCAACTCAGACTCTGACTAGAACGACTCCTCGGCAAATAAAAAATGTTCAGAACTTCAATTTTTGATGTTTTGTTGCCACAATCATTGGCTCTTCAACAAAACTAACTTCTTAACTTGTTTACTTCACATCGTTATATCTACGTGTTGTTCCTGATTTCACTGTAAGGAAAGAAGCCTTCAGCCAGCACCAAAGGTAAGAAAATACTATTCCTGGCTCCGTATATTACAAAAATAACACAACTGTAGCTAAGTATGTACTTCTTAGCAGAAATACCATCTTGAGGTTTAGGGATTTTGGGAACCTCTAGATGGTATTACTGCTCTAGTACATACTTAGCTATCTATTATTCTATTTATATTTTTACTTTCCCCCAGCACTGGTGTCCCCCTGTGAATTGTAGCATCCCCTCCTGTTTATCGCCCTTTCCCACAGTGTCCGCCCCCCTTGAGTTGATTATATATATAGATCGGAGTGTGGGAGGCTTGGCCCCCACAAAGGGGGTTGCGGGTGACGTAGCCCCCATCATTAAATATAAGTGTAAATCATCCCCCTTTTTGCAAATGTTTTGCTGTCACTGCCTTTGCATTTCCTGTGGTGTGTTATCATGTGTATTTTTGGCAAAATGTAGTCGCCGTAGTATTAGTCGCTGAAATATTTTCACTATTATAACATGGAACCAGAGAAAAACCATTGAAATATAGTATTGACAAACATATTATTGTATGGATAACAAACTGATTGGGAGGAAGAACACAGAAAGTAACAATAAAGGGATACCTATCAGAGGAGGGTAGTGTTACCAGGGTGCCCGAGGGTCTGTATGAGGTCCATTAATATTTCAGCTCTTTACAGCAGATATGGAGTAAAATATTCATAACTACATCATCAAGTATGCTGATGATGTAAAATTAGGTGGCATATGTAGAACAACAAATCAATGTGCATTAATACAGAATGCTATAAACATCATAGCAAACTAGGCAAAACATGGGGAATATCACTAAACCCAGAAAATGTTGTGTTCTGCGTGGAGAGACAGAACTCAAATAATAAATATGTTTTAAACACCTATAACCTACAAACAAAAAATACAGAAATGTTCAGGTGTAATAATAGACAGCGAGCTGAATTTTAAGGACCATTGCGATACAGTAATTGTAAAGACAAACAGAACAGTTGGAGCCATCAAAAGGAATATAGAAAGTAGAACAAGGGATGTGATAATGCCGTTGTATTTACTGTATGTCAAGCCACAGTTGGGCTACTGTAGTCAGATCTGGAGTCCATACACAAAGAGAGAAGTGGACAGATTGGAGAGAGTACAGTGCAGGCACACAAAATCAATAAAAATAATTTGTACTGAAACATATTAGGCAAGGTTGGAGCATCTTGGGTTACACACAGTAGCTTGGAGATGAGAAGGAAACAAGAGACCTATTTTATTATGATATGAAAGACCCATTTATGATAAATGAACTAAATATAGAATATAAAGACATAAATTCTGTTACAAGGGGGCACCCTTTACAAGTCAGGTTTAGCAACTTCAAGATAAACAAAAGGAAAAACTTCTACATGCAGAGGACTGCAAATTTATGGAATAACCTCCCTGAAAACATTATAATTTGTGAAAATAAAGAACTTTTTAAAAGTAACTTGGATAGATATATAGCAGGGAGAGGTGATATGAGTTTTTATAAACTTGTCTAAGGAGCTGTATTTGGGCTTGGCCTTTTAGCTTCTCATGCATTATGTAAATGACATTAAGTAACTTACTGCAAGCCAGAGTGTCTGTTCAATTCTTGTATGAAAATGTAGGTGATTGGGGGATTGTCACTAAACAGGCTGTGAAGAATTTGTTTTGCTCAACCTCCCTTAGGGCCCATACAGACTGTTTCTTTTGCTACCTGTGACTTCGAACACACCTCCAGGGCCTCCTGACCCAAGCCCTTCAGACACAGGAGGATCTTTCTACCCAGATTACTGCAGTACGATAGGGTGAAATCCCATAACTCTGGAACATCATTTGGGCACACAAGCTCATACTGGTGGAGGTACAGCTTTCCTAAGTTGCAAATGCAGTGTTTTGAGACAATACATTACCACCCTCTGCACTCTGACTGGAACTGTAGTCAGTACCAAGGATGACATCCTTACAGATGTCCACCGCCACTTGACTACACAATTTGGAATCCACCCCCCTTTCTGCTCTAGTCACTGTTTCTTAAGGACAATTCACCCCGCTACTATACCACAGACAGATTTGGATTCCCTTCTATGGCCCCTTCTCAGGAAGAGATTCAGACAGCCATCTCTAGCCTCCATAATAAGACTGCCCCAGGCACCGATGGCCTGCCCTCGGAATTCTAGAAAGATTCACCTCTTCCCTATTGGACGTTTTACTACAGGTTTTTCAATGGGTATTGATCCACCCTCCCCTGCTCACCTTTTGTGAGGCAACTCAAATATTCCTTTACAAAAAGGGTGATGCTCATGACCTTGGCAAGTGGTGTCCCCTCTGCCTTTTCAATATGGATTTAAAAATACTAATGAAGCTTCTCATGTCCAGACTGGCCACAGTTGCACATCAGGTGATAATCCCATACCAAACTGGGTAGATTTATCACTGACAACCTTTAACTGCTCTATAAGTCTTTTCCAATTCTAGGACCCTCCGCACTTTGGTTATGCCCTCGTCTTAGATCAGGAAAAAGTGTTCAATAGAGTACAACATTCATATCTGTTTAAGATCCTTAGCCACTATGGTATCCCCCCAGTTTTCTGTCACTGGATCCATACTTTACATGCAGCTGCAAGCCTCCTTCTTAATGTCAATGGTCATCTCGGGCAGACAATTCCCATCTTGGCTGGAGTTCAGCAGGGGTGTCCTATGAGCCCTTTGCTCTATGTCTTCTGCATAGACCTTATACTCCATAAAATTTTATATCATCCGCAGATTTATGGCATATCCCCACCTGACCACACTATTACTATAAAAGTGGCTGCCTATGCCAATGATATTGTTTTATTTGTTGCTGACCCTCCCTCTGGTCAACTGACACTTGACGTTTTTTCCACATTTACCCCTATTTCAGGTGCCAGATTGAAATTCTCTAAATGTGCTGGTTACGCACTTAGTTCAGACCCTCCTCACTTACCAGATATTGGTGGTGTTGTGGTGTCCCAGTCCCCAATGATGATACTTGGAATCTAGTTTGGCGGGGACACCCTAGCCCTTCGGAACTGGAATTCTAAATTGACTACCTATCAGGGAAAGGTGCAGCTCTGGAAACATTGGTCCCAGTTCAAGAAATAGAAAGTGGCCATTCTACACACCTACTTGCTCCCACTCTTTACCTGCCTTAGTGTGGTTTGCCCTCTACTGGTTGCTTTGGGAGTACAAGTCCTTAGCAATGCCTTTCAGCTCATATGGGGTAGCTGTCTGAATCCGATAAAACATAATGTCCTTTATCTACCCACCTCCCCTGGAGGTCTAGGAATGAAAAAAATATTGCCTTCGACTACAACATGTTCCTTCCATGGAATCTGTTTGGCCCTACACGTCAGGACACAGCATTCTGGTGACCTTGGACCAATCAATGGCTTCAGCCCCTGCTCCAACACTGTAGTCAGTCCCCAGCTTCCCTACATTTTCTACCAACATACCCATCCTTTCAGAGACCTCTAATCTTGAAAATCAGAAAGTGGCACTTGGATCTCGACCTACTGCACCACTCTACGCAGGAGGGGATCTATTCTACCATTATGAGTTCCCATTTCCTAGACCCTATCATATACCTCTCCATTCCTCATGCAGATGGATGCCCCTTTTTTACATAATTCCTTTCAGGACAACTGTACTCCCCCTAAGATGTGGGATGTTTTATGATTGTGTGGACATGGTTGGCTCAGTGTCAAGGCTAATGACAAGCACAAATCTCTTTATGAAAGCTATTGCCCTAGGCCAGGCTGTACCCTCCAGCCAGAAACCATGGACCATTTTCACCTTTCTTGCCCTTATGACTGCCACTTTTGGCAGACCTTGGCGCACACTTGGAATAACCCTTTCTGGTCCTGACTCACTTACCCAGATGTTATTTTTGGGCATCTTCAGACACCAATCCAGTATGATGTCAGCACAATCCGCTTACTTCTTACTACCTCTGGCAGTCTTGTTGCGCTTTGCTTTTCCAACAGAAAGACATCCTTCCCCATCTCCTGGTAGACATGATTTGCAGGGAACTTTCCTATGTATTTCAGACTGAATCCCGTCAAATGTCACCCTCCATTTTCAGGAAGAAATGGAGATTTTTAGTGCACATTTATAAGCCTCCCTGATGCTGCTATTGTTTTGTTTCTTTTTACATTCTTGGTACTTGTGGCAAACAGTTCTTTTCCTGTTCTTTTCTCATGCCACGTATAACTGTTAGGTTCTTTGTCCTGCCTTTACAAGTTTTGTTTTTGTATATTTTCATTATTTCCTGTACAGACTTCCGAACTACTGTGTGATTGTTTTGATTGCTATATTCTGTTTATGTTTCTACCCCTGCATGCCTGATGATTTCATTGTATTTGCCTGTTTTTCTTTTAATAAAACAAATTTCCCTTACTCTTTTCGAGACGTGCCATTGGATCTTTAACGTCCACCTGAACAACCGCCAGAACAGGCAGATGGGACCTGTGTTTAACATCTCATCCAAATGTGGCACCTCAGTAGTGCAGCATCCCCCTCATGATGCACTACAGTGTCAGTATTGGGATATTATCCCAATTGCCTGGTGTGGGGCATGAACCCACAACCTTCCACTCTTCCAGCCTCAGAGGTGAGCGTGCAACCTGTTGAGCCACTGACACTGATTACATGATAGAGCAGGTACTGGAGCAACAAAAGGCTATCCACCAGTATGCAGCTGAACATTTGGTTGGCAAAGGAGGGGTAGGTTAACATCAGCCCCAGACAGCAGTGGCTCATGGAAACCCTGTGCTGTGTGCCAAAGCTATTTGAAGAGACCCCCCCCCATGTAGTAAGTGGGGACATGCTTCATTTTACTCAGGCCATTGATCACTCTCATCAACCTCAGAATGGTCTAGATGATGCCATTTTTAGCATAGGAGGGAGATTTTAGTAATATGTAATTTGCAGACAAACTAAGAAACACCTTCCTAAATAATCAGTGCACTATTAGCATGTGTAATGTTGAACACTACATCTAGGCAGCCCTATTAGATCCTTGCTTTAAGTACACTGTTGAGACATTCTTTGAAGTACGCAAGGGTGAGAATCAGTTATATTGCAAGGACTAAATGACTGAGAGATATTTGCATATAAGGCCCAAAGAAGGGGAGACCACAAATCCTGGCTGTGCAGGATTACACCCATCTCTTACTTGAACAACTCTCCAACTACCTTAGCAGCATAGACTGGTGCCCAATCAAACTCCTCCCCTCCCTGGATGATGTGGTTACCTTCTTTCAGAGAACACTCAATACAGCAGCCAGTCTATTCGCCCCTATGAAGAAACTCCATACCAAGGGAAGCTGCTACAAGTGGATCACCCCCCCATTGAAGGCCCTAATGATAAACCGTGACAAGGCCTGGAAACAATACAAGCTCTCCTCCCTCCCTACCTGCTGACCATGTGAGCTACAAAACTCTCAGAAACAGATGCAAACTGGCCATCATAATTGTCAAAAGCGAGTATGTCACGTTACTTCAGAAAAAGAATCTAGGGAACCCTGGAGTTTTTTGGGCCACATTAATGGGTTGCTAAAGGGGAACAGCAAGTCTGAACCAGGCCCCATCGAGGTCAACAGGCAACTAACACATGATGACTCCCATTTCACCATGTCACTCAACTGCCACTTCACTAACCTGGACTCTTACAAGGCAGGCCTACCTCCCTTCTACACTGACCCTAGCACGTGGCCACTTCCTCACCTTGACCGCCCAACCTTCCACCTCAGACTGGTCAAACCAAAAGAAGTTCTCGCACTACTAAGGACCCTAAAAACCTCAGGCTCTGGGGGACTCGATGGGATTCACCCCAGGCTGCTTAAGGAAGGTGCTTCATCCCTGGCCAGACCACTGACTTGGCTCATAAATCAGTCCCTAAAAGAGGGTGCAGTCCCTGAGCAGTGGAAACAGGCCCATGTGGTCCCAATCCACAAGGGAGGTCATCGGGAGTCTATCAGCAATTACAGGCCAATCTCCCTGCTCTGCATCCTGTCAAAGATCCAAGAGAGGCTAATCTATGGGCAACTCCAAGACTACTTGGAGCTCCTTCAACTTCTGGCACCCTCCCAGCATGGTTTCAGAACCTGGCATGGGACGGACACTGCCTTTACTAAATTCTTGATGGAAGTACTCAGAGAACTGGACTAGGGGACCCCTACTGGTGCGGTCTTCATTGATCTATCCAAGGCCTTCGACCTGGTCAACCACAATCTGCTATTAACCAAGCTGGGCAATGGAGGCCTTGACAGCCATTCTCTAAGGTGGTTTGAAAGCTACTTAACTGGTCACACACAGAGGGTAAAGTGGAAAAATGCCACGTTTGATCCGCTCCCTTTAAAAGAGGGGGTGCCACAAGGGTCAATACTCGGCACCCTCCTCTTTTCTCTCTTCACCAATGCACTTAGCCACCACTGTGGTGGGAGCTCAGTTATCCAGTATGTAGATGATGCCATCATCTATCGACCCTCCGCTAATCTGGGTGGCCTCAGCCCCTTGCTCCAAGGTGACCTGAGATCCCTCGAGAACTGGCTCATCAAGACCAGAATGGTCCTTAATACAGACAAAACCAAGGCCATGCTGTTCGGTCCAAGATCCCTTGGACATGATAGAAAGCAACACCTACACCTGACCTCCTCATCTGACAGCAGCCTAGAGTTAGTGGCGTCACTAAAATACCTTGGCCTCACCCTGGACCAAGGTTTCACCCACAAGAACCACGTCAATAAGTCACTAAAACCTTACATGGGAAACTAGGCACCCTCTACTGACTGAAAGACCAGCTGATACCTGAAGCAAGGGTCTCTATCACCACCAGTGTCCTCTTCCTGACAATCACCTATGCGGCCCCAGTAGTGCATGGAGTAGCAAGGCTTGAGATGAACAGACTCCAAGTCTTGTACAATAAGGTCGCATGGTTCACCACCCAGACTAACCCCAGGAACCACCACTGCGATACCCTATCCCAACTAAATTGGCCCTCACTGAATGCTCGCCTCCAGTACCCTCTGCTATGCCAAGCCTTCAAATTAATCAGCCCAACTCCCCCTCCCAGCCTCTCAGGACTCATTGCGCTAAAGACTAATCCCTGGCTCCTCCGCACAACAGATTGCATCCTCCTAGCTGTCCCCAGAGTAAGAACCAAGGTAGGGGGGCAGGTCATTTGCCCACACTGCTCCTACCTGTGGAACTCCCTCCCTCTCAGGGTGCAGTAAGCTCCTTCTATCAAAAGTTTCTGCACTAAGCTTAAGGCCCACATGATGGCAGCTACCAATTGCCACTATATGGGCTCCTGGGACCAACACACGGCCAACTGAATCTCACACTCTAATTTGCATCAGCAATGGGCCCACCCTCCTCTCTCATTTTCTTGTTCATTGTTATGTTGTGCAATTCCTGTATACCACCATGACTGTATGTTGCTCACATCACATGTAACTGTATTATATTGTACTATTTCTGTATCATACTGTTTTATTTATCAATGCTATGTAATCCCGGGTCGCCCCTGAAAAAGGGACCTCCGGGGCCCAGTGGGCTTACCCAGTCACCAAAATTTAATAAATAAATAAATAAATAAAATAAATAATTGACTTCTCCACAGAAAGAGTGTACATCAGTAGCACTCTCTCACTATTGAAGGGGGAGGAAGAAGAGAGAACCTTTATATGTGCTGATTCCGAACACAGTGCAGAGGAGGAGGAGGATGTCAATTCAAGAACTGCTGCTGTGACTGGAAGGCCATTAGTGTATGACAAATCACTCTGGGGTGTGCTGTTTGACTATGACCTGAATAAAAATGGGGCAACATCAAGTCTGCTTACTGGCAACAGAAATTCCAACTACAAATATGGTACAGTACAACAATATCAAGAACGTAATATGCAAACAGCACTAGAGGATGAGCCTCTCGTATTGGCAACACAAGATAACAATGTAGCCTTTTTTGGCTGAAGTGGCTATTGCATGTCTAAACTCTCCGCCTTCAAGTTCGTACTCAGAGAAAGTGAAAGAGACAGAGAGAGAGAATATAGCGCTGCTGTTCATTTGTTAATGACAGGAGAATGAATCTCTCCAGTAAAAATGTCAAGAGAGATTTGCCTTTCTAAAATAAACCTGTCAATATTTACTGCAGATGCTCTTCAGATTTGTGTAAGATAGGATTTCCAACATAGCACCAGTGCACAAAGAGGATTTTTAATTTTGCAATTTATATATCCAGAAAAGCCCAGCTGAGATGCAACATGTTGTTTTCAATAGGGTTCTGCTTTTACTTAATTTTATAGTTTCATTTAATTTCCTTTTATTAGGATGAGACCATTGAGCAATGCTAATTTACAATGGTGCCCATGGACAGCATCACACTAAAATTCCATAAATGAAAATGTTACAGCACATAAAAACGAAATACATACATTATATATCACACCACAAACCTTACAAAAAGAATACAGTTTGGACAAGGGAAGCACAGGGAGATTAAGTGACTTACTCAAGGTGACAAAGAACATTAGCAAGGCTCTTGTACAATGAGACAGGTTGTAAATGTTCAGCTGATGTATCTAATTCCAATGTTCTAATAATGTAGGTGTCCTTATTGCTAATGTACTGTATGAATTGTACAGTATATTGTTGTAAATGTTAAGCCTGAGCCAGTACACCCACCAGCTTACCAAATCAATAAATAAAAATAAATAAAAGAACCTGCTGCTTATGCTTGCTTGCTTGCACTCAGTGATGCTTACTCGGAGCCCTCATGTGGCTTCATCTAACCAGAAATATGGTGCATGATACCACATGGGCACAAGTTGTGGAACCATTGATAGCCTATCCCGTGGGTTGCTGTACCTGCTATCTTCTTCTTCCAGCCAGCAATATGCTGTCACATGAACATCATTTTTAGAATCATTGGTGGTGTATCCTGTGGATTGCTCTGCTTACTGTCTTCCTTATCCAGTCAGCACTATGCTGCAGAAATTTACTGAAACATGTAACATGGACCTCATTTGTGGAACCACTGACATCCTATCTGTTGGAATGGTGCACCTGCTGCAACAGGCTGGTATTGGGAAAGTCCACTGAGGCATGCACATGCTGCAAAACTAATGAAGACAAATGTTCACTATAATATTTTTTAAACTAGTTCAGTCAGGGGTTGGGAAAATCATAGTATGCAATGTGCCTTCTTCTTACTGCATTCATACTAACATACTAAAATGCCAGCAGAATAGGTCTAATGGTCTTTCGCGTCTGCTCGTTTGGTCAGCCCCCACCGTGGGAGCTGACCTTGCTGCCCCCCTCGCCTTCTCTGGCTTCTCCCTTCCCAGTTCCGGATATTCTCGCTGCATTGGATTTTGCTTCCAGAACCCTTCCCTGTACCTGTCCCACCCCTCTTGAACCCCTCCACTGTCTCTGCCTCCACCAGCCCCTAGGCAGCGCATTCCATGCTCCACCACTCTCTCAGTGAAGTAGCACCTCCTCCTTTCTCCCTGAATCTTCCCCTCCAGCTTCCACCCATGCCCTCTAGTGGCCCCTCCTCCTTCCTTCAAAGCACCCTGACTGTTCTTCCCTATTTACCCCCTTCATGTACCTGAAGACCTCTATCATGTCCCCTCGTCCCTTCTCTCTTCCAATGTGTACATATTTAGCTCTTCGAGCCTCTCCTCATAGGTCCTGTCCCCCAAGCCCCAAATCATTTTGGTTGCCCTCCTCTGGACCCTCTCCAGGAGTTTAATGTCCCTCTTTAAGTGTGGCCTCCAAAACTACACGCAGTACTTGAGGTGTGGCCTCACCAAGCAGTTATAGACAGGGAGTTTCACTTCCCTCCTTCTGGAGGTGATCCCCGTAGCGATGCATCCCAGCATCCTGTTGGCCTTGGCTGCTGCCCTCCTACAAGTCTCCGAGTTGTTCATCTTGACATCCACCACCACCCCCAGGTCCCTCTCAGCCATCGAGACTTGTATTCAGTCAGCAATATTTTGCTAAATGCCACAGACATCACTTTTGAAACCATGGTCAAACATATTTCTTTACGAATTCAGGTAGAAGTGTTTGTTTCACTGCTTTTAACACAACCCTGCCTAATCCCACTACCTAGTGATCCACAGCCCTTAACATGTGAATTACATGGCTGGATGAAAATGCCAGCCCAGTGTTGAATCGGCTATTCCAGCCAGACACTTGGTGGTACATTGCCTGAGAAAGGATCATAGGGGTGGGGTGTGGCAGCATGTTTCAAGTCAGGCGTGAACCTCTAGACCTCCCAGTAGGAAAAATGAGATCCTTCGAATGTGTAGCCATTTAAGGGTGTGCAGGTGCAGGTTGCAGAATCCTTTTCATCTATTGGCTGCCGGGGGATGGGAAGGAGTTTCTGCAGGAAGTCGTGGACTTCATTGTCGAAATGGTATTGGAGTTGCCCAGATTAATTATTCTGGGTGACTTCAATGCCTGGATTGACGATGAACTCTCACAGTTTGGTCAAGACTTCCTCCAACTGATGTGCTTGTTGGGCCTGACACAGGTTGTTACCTCTGCAACCCATATACACAGCCACAACGTTGGACCCCGCCTTCCTGCTGGGAATGGAGGTCTTTGACCTTATGGTGGCGCTGGTTGCATGGTCGGACCACCATACTGTGAGGTTCTCAATCGAGGCCCACCCCCAAATAGACCCTCTCCTTTGGAGATGGTACAGTACTGCCCTTTAAGGGGTTTGTCTCCACAGGATCTGATGACGGTGCTGGATCTATCAGGTTTGATAAATGCGTGCAGAGAGCTGGGGAAATTGGTACTGATCTATAATAGGGTGATTGCCAAGACCCTCGACTCTATTGCACCTGCACGTGTTTGATCCCTCACCCCACACTAGAGGTCCCCATGGTTTGATGAGACTCTCAGGGAGATGAGGAGGAGGGGTTGAATGTTAGAACGGTGCTGGCGGAGGTCTGGCTTGAGGGAGGACAAGCTTATATTGATGGTCCATTTTGGGGAATATCAATCAGCAATCTCTTGAAAGAAGGCAGAGTTCCTGTCCAAGGAGATTGCTGCAGCAATTAACAGACAGGCTCAGCTCTTCCTCACCATGGGCAGGCTTTGTAACCCAGCTGTCTTCTGTCCAGGGGAGCCTTTTTGCAGTCGAGATGTGATGAGTTTGCTCTGTTTCTGGCTGATAAGATTGCCTCCATCAGATCGGAAATCCAGTCAGCGACCTTGAATGGACATTGCAGTGAAGTGCGTGAGGTAGCAAGCACTCAGTCTCTCTGGTCCAACTTCGACCAGGTAGCTGTAGTAGATGTCGTGAAGGTCATCTGGGGGTTATGACCAACCTACTGTAGTTTGGACCCAGGTGAAACGTGCCTCCTTGTGGGGTGCGTTGATGCCATCAGCCTGGTCCTAGCCAAGATAGTCCAATGTTCTCTGGTGTTAGGGGTTGTGACAGGGTGACCCCTGTCATAGTGGACACCCCTGGGATAAATTGAAATCCCTTCCCCAAGCAGTTTATATGTTTTGTATAATGTCCAACATGCTGGTTGGCTGGTTATAAATTAAGTGCTGAAGTGCTTATAAAGCTTTCTCTGCATATTAACCTAAAAACTAACTAGAAACCAGCCAAACCCTCAAAGAATATTAAAGTTATATATTGTTTTCTTCTCAGGTCTTTGGCTATAAAATGAAACTAAGCGTATAGTTACAAAATGAGAGGGCAGTCTTAAGAATAAAAAAAAAACTTGTGTCTGCTTTTTCTAGATGTTAGCAGCCCCTTCTAAGATATATTTTGCAGCAGACAGTATGAGGTAATAGGACCCTGCAGGAGCGTTTAGGAGAGCACAGAATGTTCTGACCTCAGGTCTGACCTTTTCCAATGTTGTAAACCAAAGAAAAAAAGAACTGCATGTTCTCTTCTGTGCTCCAGGTGGCTGCCAAATAACTGTTCTCTATGGGGCAACAGTGACTCCTAGAGGCTAGTTTTATGTTAGGTCTGCTGTCAATCAAAAGGCAGTGGAACATTTTTCCAACTTCTGGTGAGCTTATAAAAAACCCTACCTAAGTGTTGAGATAGGATAGATAGGGAGGTCAGGTGAATGCTGACTGAGGAAGGTGAAAGACCTCCTGGTAGTGTGTGCTTTCACATTGTTAGGCTGAAGAAAAAGCCTTGGAAACTGTTGAAGCTAAGCAGTTGTCTGGCTTACCATTTTGTTTTCTGTATATCTCACTTGATAAAAATAAAATGACAAACGCACTTGTGCATTCTTTTATGCACCTGATTTGTGGTCTGCCTGAAATTGTGTTATCCTATACCCACACCAGGTGACAGGGGTCTTTCAGGAGCCCCTGAAGGAGGCGCTTGTAAGGTTCCTCCTAAAAAAAACTTCTCTAGACGTGGACTTTCTGGCAAACTACAGACCTGTATCTAACCTTCCCTTTGCGGGAAAGGTTATTGAGAAGGTGGTGGCGGTTTGACTGGAGACCTATTTAACAGCCCACAACATCTACGAGGCTCTCGTCAGGATTTAGGAAAAGGCATAGTACAGAGACTGCCCAGGTTCGGGTGCTAAATGATCTCCTAGCGGCAAGGAATTGGGGAGATGGTCCATTCTTGTTCTCCTCAATCTCCTGGCAGCATTTGACACTATGGACCATGGGGTGCTACTGGAGCACCTGTAGGTATGTTGTGGACTGACAGGTACAGTCCACAACTGGTTTAGATCTTACCTCACCGGCAGATTGCAGTGTGTGGTGTCTGGGATTTATTCCTCAGCTCCCATGTCCTTGCCATGTGGGGTCCCACAGGGCTCCATTTTGTCCCCCATGTTGTTTGTGGTGTACATGCTACCATTAGGGGACATTATAAGGCAGTATGGGCTGTGTTTCACTGTTATGCAGATGATACTCAGCTCTACATGTCCTCTGCACCGAGCAGCAGGAGACGGTCTCACTATTGAACACCTGCCTGACGCAGGGGATCCAAGACTGGATGAGGGTGAACTGGTTGAGGTTGAATCTTGATAAGACTGAGGTTCTGGTACTGGAACATGGTCACCGGGGGATAAGGGTGCAATCTGGTCGAGTCTCAGGGCTTAGGCTCAGGGATTCCTATTTGCTCACCTCTGATTGGGTGAGGAATCTTGGAATTGTCTTGGACTGCGGCCTGATGCTTAAACTACAGCTGTCGGCTGTGGCCAAGACCTCTTTTTACCATCTGAGGAACATCACCAGGGTTTTATTTTATTTATTTATTTAGCTTTTGTTGACCGGGTATGCACTAGACAAATCCTGCCTATTTTCAGGCATGACCCGGGGGAGGGGGATACAGATGAATGCCAACTGACCTTGAACCAGATTAAGCTGTTGGTGGTATTTTTAGTGAATGAGGGAAATTTGGCCAGGACACCGGGGAAATTCCCCTACTCTTTTTGATAAGTGCCATGGGATCTTTAACATCCACCTGAACTACCACCAATCCAGGCAGATGGGACCTCGGTTTAACGTCTCATCCAAAAGACGGCACCTCAGAAGTGCAGCACCCCTCTCATGCTGCACTGCAGTGTCAGTACTGGGATATTAACCCAAGTGCCAGATGTGGGAACTGAACCCACAGCCCTCTGATCTCCCGGCCTCAGAGGTGAGTGTGCTACCTACTGAGCCACTGACACTGTCCGGTTAAACACCTAATACCCCTGGATGATCTGCCAGCACTAGCCCATGGCTTTGTGACATTGCACCTGGACTACTGCAATGCTCTGTACCTTGGGCTAGTGGGGTAGAGCTGCACCACCTTCAGCTAGTGCAGAATGCAGCAGTCAGATTGTTGACCGGTCTCACCAAGATCATGTCGTATCACACCTGTGCTGTGCTCTCTGCAATGGCTGCCGGTTAGGTGGCAGATCTACTTCAAGGTATGTTTGCTGACCTATAGGACCCTACATGATCAGGGGCTCGGTTACCGGCAAGAACTCCTGTATCCCTACCAGTCCACCCTCTCCATTCCTTCTGTGGATGAGGGTTTGTTGGGAGTTCCCAGGATTCATTTAAAGACATTGGGGGCCCCTACCTTTTCTTCTGCAGCCCCAATCCTGTGGAACTCCCACCCTCACCATGTTCGAGAGAGCCCAACAATTGACATTTTTAAATGGGAGCTAAAAACCTTTTTATTTATCCAAGCTTTTATGTAGTTAATATGTTTTTACTGATTATTAATGTTTGTATTCATCTGCATGTTTGTTTTTCTGGTCTGTATTATATTTTAAAATTTTCAAAACTATTGTGAAGCGCATTGAGCCGCAATGTAGAAATGTGCTCAACCAAATAAAGCCTGATTGATTGATTGATACTCGCTGTCACGTGCCCCTGGCCCCCAAACCTGTGCAGCCCGGCAGGACCTCCTGTTTGCAAAGAGGATCCCCATTTTTAAGAACTCGTGAGCAGGAGCAAGGGTTCAAAAAGATTTTCCAGCCTTCCTTTTCCCAGTGGAGTGTGGATTCTGTAGTTTCAAGTTCCCTTGACTCTGCACTACTTCCAGTATTTAAATCCCACCACAGCCACTGGCTACATCTTGCCTAGGTAGTTTTTATCACGCTAGCTGAGTGGTTCTGTCTTTTAGGCACACAGTCTTTACAAAACCCTTCTGTTTAAAATGTTAAATCACACAACCAGACCCTCAGGCAAAGTTGATAAGAAAATCATAAAAGTTTACTTAACATAAAAGCAATGCAGAAAAGTCTACAATTTGGAAAAACTTTGAAATGCAGACAATAACAAAGGTAAAAGCTGGATGGTTCACAGAAAACACTAGATACTGTATTCTAAACTATACCTTGCTTTGATGTTAAAGTTCAGACAAGATTTCAAATGCACTTGTAGAGATGACATTTCATTAGGCAATAGAATTTGTAGCAAGTCCTTGATCTGAGTCTCTGGATGTCCTTTTAAAAGTCCCCAGTTGCTCCTTGGTTAAAAGTCTTGGTTTCAAAATTCTGACTTAAAATCAGACTTTTCTGTTCAGTATGTGACAAGTCAAATTTTCCACACACTCAAGTCTGGTTTTAAAGATTTTTCCAGGCCTGCACATATACTTCTGGTCTACAAGTATATGCCAGTTGGAACTGGTGATCTGCCTTCCAACTAAACTGTTTATCAACTGCTCTGTATTCAAAGTGTTTCTCTGATCATATACTTGAGGGTCATTTTAGGACACACCCACCTTATTTTTTTCTCTGGGGTGGGGTTAATGATTCCAGGACAATACAGATATTAGGGTGCAACCGTTTACCTTTCCCTGTAGGTGTCACTGTGGTTCCATGTCAATCCCAGTGACATCTAGTCCATGCATTTAGCTTAACCTCTGACCTCTTCCTGTCATGGAAATCTAGATACCAAGTTTTTTCTAAGAGTTATGATTTCCAGGCTCCATAAACTGTCTCCCTTATCTAGACATATACCAGATCCACCCTAGCCAGTAGAGTAATTAAGGCCATTTCTGTAATTTCATTCCTAAAGTCTTTTAAAGAGATGGGGCCCAATTCCAAGATGGGTTACGCATGTCACACAGTGACTTGCACGAAACCCAATGGAGCAAGTTGCACCTTGCGACATGCATTATACTGCCCGCGATTCCAAAAGGCAGCCTGCGGCATGGCACAGGCTGCCTGTGCCAAAGGCAGGCTATGCCACTGACTATGGCAGAAACCCCCTGCGACATGGTGCAAGGGAGTTTCTGGCATCGGTTATGGCAGTATTCCAAGTGGGCGGCCAATGGAGTGGCAAGTTGCTATTCCAGGATGGACCCCAGCAGACAATAATGGTTCGGGCATAAGCTAGACTCAGCTATTAGCCAGTCTAACCATACCCTACATCCACCGGGGTCACACCTCCATGCCTGCTGCCCCTACAGTCACCCCCCCATGGTCCCTCATAGTTCCCCACCCCACACCCATTGGCAGGCTGCCATCCATGTGTAGCTGGCACCTCCATGCCCCCACCCCAAGCAGTGCCCCGCAGGGCAGTACATGACCCCCACCTGCCATGCACCCCAAGGCCATCCGGTGGCCCCCCACCCCCTCCACAGCCCTGTAGGGCACTGCTGTGGTGTTCAGGTGTGGGGCTTTGGGGGGGCTGTGCTATGCGCAGCTTGCACCCTATGGGTGGGCATCGCTGCGGCTTTCAGCACCCTGGTCAGGTGTGCCCTTCCCATGGTGCAACCCTGGAGCTGCCGCAAGTCACAGGGCATAGGTGCCGGGGACCCTGCCTGTTCTGGAATCTAGCGCTGGGTCTCCGGCATAGCGGCATATGTCACAACTTGCACCTGCCCACGAGTTGCGCCATATGTCCTGGAATCAGGTCCCCAGTGTCTTAATTCTAAAGTACAGTACAGCATATACAAGATGAAACCACACAAATGGATATAGGCCTATCATGCCACACTCACACAGTCTGAAACACTAGATCATGGTGTTGTGGATGATGTTCTTGATGCCAAGAGTGCAAATAATTACAAATGTAATACATATCCCATTTTTTTGCCTTTTGGGGGGGCAAAGCTATTTAAAATCTCAACAAACAGTTAACTTGTTTAGGTTTGATAGTTGAACTTTGTAGATTTGTACTTTGAGGGATTTGCTAGGCTCTTACTGAACATATCGGGTTCCAGATCCACTAATTTGGATTGAAGCCTCTTTCCTAGTTCAAATGGTTATTGTACTGGTAACATAGGAATGGTTAGCACTGAACTAGGAGGACAGAGGTGTTTGGTAATAGTATGTGACTGCTTGTGCAACTTACAAACATACGAACATCTGAAATTTGCCAGCAGATAAAGGCCTAGAGGTCTATCAAGTCTGCTCAAATGTGCAGCTAGCACCCCTTATTCTGCAGCTGCCCCTCCCTTCCACCCTTCCCCTTCATTAACCCTCCCCCTTGTCCTGTCCCATCCCCTTTTGAAGCAGTTCACTTGTCTACTGGATTCCACTTCTGCAGGTAACGCATTCCACCCAGCCACCACCCTCTCTGTAAAAAAGTGTCTCCTCATCTCCCTCCTGAATCTTCCTCCCTCCATTCTCATATCATGGCCCCTTGTGTCCCTCCCCTCCCTTACTTTGAACAGCCCCTCTGTACCTGTCTTGTTTATTCCTTTCATGTATTTAAAGGTTTCAATCATGTCCCCCCGTCCCTCCTCTCCTCCAGTGAATACATGTTCAACTCCCTCAACCTCCTCTCGTATGATAAGTCCCCCAGCCCCTTGATCATCTTTGTTGCCCTGAGCTGCACCCTCCAGTAACTTAATGTCCCTCTTCAGACACGGGCGCCAGTACTGCCCTCAGTACTTCAGGTGCGGTCTAACTAATGACCTATACAGTGGCAGAATCACCTCCTCCCTCCTCGAGGATATACCCCTTGCAATACAACCCAGCATTTTGTTGGCCTTTGCAGCTGCTTTCCTACATTGTGCTGAGCTATTCATTGACCCTGTAATGAGCACCCCCAGATCCTTCTCCTCCTCTGTCTGGGCTAGCTGCACTCCCCCCAGCTGGTAACTCCTCCTTAGGTTCTTCATCCCAAAATGCAGCACCTTGCACATTTTGGCATTAAACCCCACTTGCGAGGTATCTGACCAGGTTTCAAGCTTTGCCAGATCATCCTGCAGCCCCTGCCATCCCCCTAGGTCATCCACCACCGCTCCTACCTTGGTATCATCAGCAAACAGACTGATCTTGCTCTTGATGTCCCATGATATGTCTGCAATGAATATCCCAAACAACACTGGTCCCAACACTGAGCCCTGTGGAACACTGCTCGTCACTACCCTTGGGTGTGAGAGCTCCCACCCACCACCACCACCACCCTCTGTTGCCTTCCCTGAAGCCAGTTTTCTACCCATCTCACCAGCTTTGCACCCTCCCCTGTGACTACTAACTTACTTCCCAGCCTTCCATGCAGCACCGAGTCGAATGCCTTACTGAAGTCCAGATACAGGACATCCACTGCATGGCCCCTGTCCAGTTGCCTAGTTACCCAGTCATAGAACTCCACCAGGTTGGTTTGGCAGGATCTGCCCCATATGAAGCCATGCTGTCTGCTGTCCTGTAGTCATTTGGCCTCTAGGAGGGCCACCAGCCTTTCCTTCAGGATAGTCTCTATTAGCTTTCCCACGATGGATGTGAGGCTTACTGGTCTGTAGTTTCCCGGTTCATCCTTGGGGCCACTCATGTGGAAGGGCACCACATGAGCCATCCTCCAGTCCTGAGGTACACACCTCGAATGTAATGAGGCATTAAATAGGTCTGCCAAAGGTCCTACAAGGACCTCTGCCAGCTCCTTCAGTACCCTGGGGTGGATGCCATCTGGGCCTGGCACCTTGTCCACCCTCAGTGCCTTCAAACCCTCCCAAACTCTGCCCTCCATGATTTCCCCATCTGTCACCCCTTCCTTCCCTGTTTCTACCATTTCTCCCCTCTTGGGTGTCACCCCCTCTTCTCTTTAGTAAATACTGAGCAGAAGTACTCATTTAGTGCTTCTGCCTTATCACACCCTATTTCCACCCAACCTCCTCCTTCCTAATCCTTACTATGTGGTCCTTACAGCTCCTTTTCTCCCTGATGTACCTAAGAAGGCCTTCTCCCCTTCTTAATGCCTTGTGCTAGCCTGAGTTCCGTAGATGCTTTGGCTCCCCTTACTGCCCTTGTCACCTCCTTCGATTCTGTTAAGTACTCCTCCCTGTCCTCCCCCTCCCTGTTTTCTTGTACTTCCTAAAGGCAGCTCTTTTCCTCCTTACCTTTTCCATGACCTCCTTGCTCAACCAGCTCGGTTTCTTAGCCCTAGCCTTCTTGCTCTGGGCCTTGCAGCAGATTTTGGCTGCCTCCACTATCCCCAGCTTTATGAGCTCTCACCTCTGGTTAGTGTCCATACTAGATTGAATTCTGGCCAGGTACCCTTTTTCCACTTCCCCCATCCTCCCAAAGTTGGCCCTCCTGAAGTCCAGCACTCTTGTGCCAGATTCCACTCCTTCCTTGCCCATATCCAATGTGAGCCATACTGAGTGGTGGTCACTCCCTGACAGCGGTTCCTCCACTGTAAGTTCTCTCACAAAGTCCCCATTTGCCAGCACAAGGTCAAGGGTATTCCCTAACCTGGTTGGTTCACTGACCATTTGCAGCAGGAAGCTGTCCTGGAAGGCATCCAGCAGTACCTGATCCCTTTTGTTCCTGGTTGCTGGGGTACTCCAGTCCATTCCTGGCATGTTGAAGTCCCCCACAATCACCACACTACTCTTCTCGCAGGTTCTCCTGATCTGTCCTGCTAGTTCCCTGTCTAACTCCTCCATCTGAGATGGTGGCCTGTACACCACTCCCATTCTAAGAATCCTATTCTTGGAATCCTGGATTTGCATCCGAAGTGACTCTGTACTACCCTCCTTCCCTTCCTCCCTTACCCACTTCAGTCCTTCCTTCACATATAGTGCCACACCTCCTTTCCCAATCACCCTGTCCCTACGAAATAACCTGTACCCTGGTACAGACAGGTCCCAGTCATTGTATTGGGTGGCCCATGTTTCTGTGATGGCTGCAATGTCCACCTCTCCCTCTGCCATGAGCACCTGTAACTCTGCAGTTTTCCTCCCAAGGCTCCTAGCATTAAGGGTAACCAACTTCCACCCCCATCCTGTCCTCCTTTGAGCATCACCAATAGTACTTGCCATTGTCATTTGTCACTGTTATTGGGGGCGGGGTAGCTCATATATTCCCAACCTGTGGTCTCTGCATATCTGTTGCTCAATGCCACCCCCACTCCTAGTTTAAATTCCCAACTTCCTCTATGTACTCCTCCATCCTCTGATTCAACACTTTCTTTCCTCCTCACTCAAGTGTAGTCTGTCCTTGGCATAGAGACTACTGTCCTCAAGGTCCCTCCCACACCCCACAGCCCATACCCTTTAGCACAACACCAGGTTCTTAGCCATCCGTTAAATTCCTCTATTCTCAGCTTTCTTGTTGTGCTTGCCTTGGGCACTGGAAGTATCTCTGAAAAAGTTACTGATCTTCCTGCCCCTCACATAATTGTGTTGTTCCTCAAACCTCCTCTGGACTATATCTACTGTCTTGTCAGCCAGATCATTTGTCCCAAGATGTATAATTAAATGAGGCTTGTCCCTACCCCTTCTAGCATATTTCAGAACAGATGTCCCACATTCTGCTGTCATTCCTGGCATGGCCTCCACCCAAATGCGACTATGCCTCCCCTTGCTACCCCACCTAACTCCTCTTAGTATTTAGTCCCCACACTAAGATTCCACCCTCTTACTCCTGCTTGCTTCCATTCATCTCCTCTCATTTCCAGCTCCTCTTCTTCCTCCTGCACATTATTTCCCCTTTTGTCCCTGTTGCAATTCTCCCAGCAGAACTTCCCCCACTCCAGTTTGGTCCAGGCATTTATCAATTACTCCTCTAATTTCATTATTCCTCCTCCACCTTCTTCCTCTCTAGCAGTGCAAAACTATTTTCTGAAGACCCTTCACAAATGCCGCTCCTCTCTCTGCATAGTAACCTGTTCTCTCCTTTCCACTCCATGACTTTTGCCACTTCTTTGCCTCCCCTCATTGTTTGTACCCTCTTCCATTGTTTTCCATACTGTTTCTTTATTAATATTTAGGATGTCTATTAAGTCACCTAATTGGGTGGCAACATAGTATTCCTTGAAATTTTGTAGTCCATATCCTGTTACCCTCTTATGTCTCATTAGCTACATCCATTTGAGTCTAGGCTTGCGGCCTTGCCAGATAAACCTCTTTAGTACTGTTTTTTCCACACCTTACCCATAATCAGCAAGGGCAGATTCTGAAAAAGGAATAAAAAGGGAGCACATTCATTTTGATTGCATCCACTCTATTGGTAAATGTTAGGGGTAGTAAGGCCCAGCGCTTTATGTCTGTGCAAACTTCTGTTTTTAATTTCCCATAATTCGCTTGATATAGATTGCTTACACTTTTAGGAATCTCTAAGTACCTAACCTGATCTCCATCCCATTTACCTGACACGAGTTGTTTCATTTGTGTGGTAACTATACCACTAACCTTAATAATTTCTGTTTTTGAAATGTTAATGTTAAAGCCCGATACGTCTCTAAATTTTTCTAAATTTGATAGGAGTGGCTGGCCCAGTAGCATAGATGGCTGAGGCATCACTGTCTTACCGCCTACCATGCCTGTGACCTGTGGTCGCGGTGTGAGCGGGTCACCGGGGGTTGTCCGGGAGGGAGAGGATTGAAGGTCTGGAGGACAGCTCTCCTCCCCTCTCCCGGTGGAGGGTGGGGACATGGACCAGCATTTGCCTGACCCCTAGCGGCGGTTGGGAGCTGACATATCAGATCCCATACCATGGTGGCGGAGTTGGAGCAACTGCCGATGTACAGCATGTGGTGATGCATGCTGGGCATCCTTCGCGTATTACTGCGCTCTCAAGCTGCACAAGAAAAATAGGAAAAGGCTCCTCAGCAAGATGAAAGCTGATCCCCACAGGCCCCCGCTCCTGCGAACAGGCAGTACCCTCCACACCAGATCCGTCCTGGCAGGTTGAGGGATCCCCACTGTCCCGCCACGGGGAGTATGCTGTGGAGGAAGCGGAAGGTAAGCTGTGAGCGGGGGACATGGCTGGGGTATCTGGCATGATAGAGAGCCATAGGGGAGGAGAATAAAGAAATTAACTAAATAAAATTGATAGGAGTGATTGTATTTTCCTCTCAGGATGCGTTAAATAAATAACTATATCATCCACCTAGAGCAAAATCTGATTCTCTGTCCTCTCCACTGTAATGCCGTGTAAATGTGGACTAAATCTAACTGCCTCTGCCAGAGGCTTTATACTGAGTGCGAACAGGAGAAGGGACAGACAGACCCTGCTGTGTCCCCTCTTTGATTGCAAAGGGCTACATAGTGTGCCATTCACTTGAACGCTGGCTTTTGGTGCTTTATACAGCATGGCTATTGCTTTTAGAAATTCCTCTCCAAAACCCATTTTTTGCAGAGTTAATTATAAGAATGACCAATCTGGCCCATCAAAGGCTTTCTCCACATCAATTAATATAGCTATTTGAGTGTCTTTGTTTTCTCTTCCTCAAGAATGTTAAGCATTCTTCTAATATTGTCCTTCGGATGCCTATCTGGGAGGAAACCTGTTTGGTCAGAATTAATTCGAGAGTTGACTATGTGTTGTAAGCGGGTGGCTAGGATTTTAGTGAATATTTTTAAGCCTTAGTTCAACAGTGAAATTGATCTATAAGATTCATAAACACTTTTGCCTTTGTCTGATTTGGCTAAGACAGAAATTTTTGCTTCATTCCATGAACCTGGGGCAATGCCCTCTTTCTGACAGTGCCTGAAAAGCTGTCCCAATAAGGGGGATTGTTGTTTACCGAATGTTTTGTAAAAATCTGTATTGAACCCATCCAGGCCTGGTGATATATTGCAAGGTAGGTCCATAATTGTTCTATTAACCTCCACATCGCTAATGGGAGCTTCCAGGAGAGCTACATCAGCCTCAGATAACTTTGGGAGCTGTAAGTCCTACAGAAATATTTGAGTCATTTCCCACACCAGCTCTACCACCTTATCTTCTTGGTATAAGTCTTGGTAAAAAGTGGCAAACATTTGCGCTGTTTTATTAGGGTCTGTTTCAAATTTATGCGCTTGAGGTGACAACTTAATTTTCATTACTTTTCTGCCTGTCGCTTCTTTATGCAATCTGTATGTTGGCAGCACTGCTGCTCTCCCCCTGTCTCATAGTACATATGAGCTGTATATCATAATATGCCTTCTATCTATTAATAAGATCTTGAAGTTCCATATGGAGTTTACTAATCTCCTGAAGTAGATTATTGTGGGGTTGTTTCTTATCAGTCTGTTCTAACTCAAGTAACTTTTTTCCAGGGATTCCTGTCGAGCTACAAGCATGGTTTCATAGCTGATGCTAATCCCAGAGCCAGCCAGAATGATGGGATGCATTGAGCCAACAGTGTGTGTTGCAACCCTCTCTGAGTGCAATTGGAAATCTATGTGTGGACTCTGCAGCATGAGTGTTTTATCTGTGCCACAACATGACAGATCGAAATCCTCCAATAGTATAACGCAGAGGTACTGCCAAGTGTTCAGATAAGGCTAAAAGGAACCCCAGCCACAAAGTGTAATTGAGGAGAGGGGAATATTGAATATAGGTCACCAAGCCTGAACACTAGGAGGATTATCTAAATGGAACCCAGAGGGGAACAGAGAGAGGCCCGTGATGACTTGAAGACAAATGCAGGAATGATTGCCTTAGGAGGTGTTGGTAAGTTGATCTGCATGACTAAAAATACCCTATGAAGAGGATCTCACCTCTAAGAAGCAAAATCCAAAATACAACACCAGAAGGAGCTGGGGAATGGATCTGCATGGCCAAAGAGTCCCCGTGGTGAGAACCCTACCCTCAACATGCTGGGTGGGGGGACACCAAGAGGTACCACTGAGCCAATCTGCATTTATTTATTTATTTGTATTTTTTTGACCATAAAAGGCAGAATAAACTAAAGAAACAGCCAGTGTTCTCCAGCCAGCAGTGTGTTTCATCCAGCCAGCATTCTTTAGCCAGCAGTGTGCCTTTATTCATCAGTGTTTGGCACTACTGAATTTTGTTTCTCCCAACCCCTCTGAACTCTGTCTATGGGCCAGTCAGTGAGAGGAGTTGTGCACAGAGCTGCAACTAGCTACATCTGTTTAAAGGCGGTGTTTGCTACTTAAACCGCCAACAGTGTGTTGCATCCAACCAGTGTTCTCCAGCCAACAGAGTGCCTCTACGAAAGCCAGCAGTGTGTTTCATCCAGCCAGCATTCTTCAGCCAGCAGTGTGCTTTTATTAATCTGTGTTTGGCACTACTGAGTTTGGCTTCTTCCCCTACCCCGAACTCTGCCTCAGGGACAATCAGTGAGAGGGCCTGTGTACAGAGCTGCAACCAGCTACTACACATGTTTAAAGGTTGGAGTTTTGTTACTTAAACTGCCAGTAGTGTACTTCATCCAGCCAGCATTCTTCAGCCAGCAGTGTGTTTCATCCAGCCAGCGTTCTTCAGCCAGAAGTGTGTTTCTATTGAAGCCAGCAGTGTCTTTCATCCAGCCAGCTTTCATTAGGCAGCAGTGGGCTTCAGCTGAAGCCAGCAGTGTTACATCCAACTATCGTTCTTCAGCCAGCAGTGTCTTTCATCCAGCCAGCATTCTTCAGCCAGAAGTGGCTTCTGAAAGCCAGCAGCGTGTTTCATCCAGCCAGCATTCTTCAGTCAGCAGTGTGCTTCATCGAGCCAGTGCTCTTCCGCAACAGTATGTTTCATCCAGCCAGCGTTCTTCAGCCAGCAGTGTGCTTCTACTGAAGCCAGCAGTGTTTCATCTAGCCAGCTAGCCAGCCAGCATTCTTCAGCCAACATTGTATTTCATCCAGCCAGTGTTCTTTAGCCAGCAGTGTGTTTCATCCAGCCAGCATTCTTTAGCCAGCAGTGTGCTTCTACTGAAGCCAGCAGTGTTTCATCTAGCCAGCATTCTTCAGCCAGCAGTGTATTTCATCCAGCCAGCATTCTTCAGGGAGCAGTGTGTTTCATCCAGCCAGCATTCTTTAGCCAGCAGTGTATTTCATCCAGCCATTGTTCTTCAGCCAGCAGTGTGTTTCATCTAGCCAGTGTTCTTCAGCCAGCAGTGTGTTTCATCCAGCCAGCATTCTTCAGCCAGCAGTGTATTTCATCCAGCCAGTGTTCTTCAGCCAGCAGTGTGTTTCATCCAGCCAACATTCTTCAGCCAGCATTGTATTTCATCCAGCCAGTGTTCTTCAGCCAGCAGTGTATTTCATCCAGCCAGTGTTCTTCAGCCAGCAGTGTGTTTCATCCAGCCAACATTCTTCAGCCAGGATTGTATTTCATCCAGCCAGTGTTCTTCAGCTAGCAGTGTGTTTCATCCAGCCAGCATTCTTCAGCCAGCAGTGTATTTCATCCAGCCAGTGTTCTTCAGACAGCAGTGTGTTTCATACAGCCAACATTCTTCAGCCAGCATTGTATTTCATCCAGCCAGTGTTCTTCAGCCAGCAGTGTATTTCATCCAGCCAGTGTTCTTCAGCCAGCAG
The DNA here is from genome assembly GCA_016271365.2 of Neoceratodus forsteri. Taxonomy (NCBI): domain Eukaryota; kingdom Metazoa; phylum Chordata; order Ceratodontiformes; family Ceratodontidae; genus Neoceratodus; species Neoceratodus forsteri. The sequence continues at coordinate 1,706,402,072 of CM057455.1, forward strand.
TGTGTTTCATCCAGCCAACATTCTTCAGCCAGCATTGTATTTCATCCAGCCAGTGTTCTTCAGCTAGCAGTGTGTTTCATCCAGCCAGTGTTCTTCAGCCAGCAGTGTGTTTCATCCAGCCAGCATTCTTCAGCCAGCAGTGTATTTCATCCAGCCATTGTTCTTCAGCCAGCAGTGTATTTCATCCAGTCAGCATTCCTCAGCCAGCAGTGTGTTTCATCCAGCAAGTGTTCTTTAGCCAGCATTGTGTTTCATCCAGCCATTGTTCTTCAGCCAGCAGTGTATTTCATCCACCCAGTGTTCTTCAGCCAGCATTGTATTTCATCCAGCCAGTGTTCTTCAGCCAGCAGTGTGTTTCATCCAGCAGTGTATTTCATCCAGCCAGTGTTCTTCAGCCAGCATTGTATTTCATCCAGCCATTGTTCTTCAGCCAGCAGTGTGTTTCATCCAGCCAGCATTCTTCAGCCAGCATTGTATTTCATCCAGCCAGTGTTCTTTAGCCAGGAGTGTATTTCATCCAGCCAGTGTTCTTCAGCCAGCATTGTATTTCATCCAGCCAGTGTTCTTTAGCCAGCAGTGTGTTTCATCCAGCCAGCATTCTTCAGCCAGCAGTGTGCTTCTACTGAAGCCAGCAGTGTGTTTCATCTAGCCAGCATTCTTCAGCCAGCAGTGTATTTCATCCAGCCAGCATTCCTCAGCCAGCAGTGTGTTTCATCCAGCCAGCATTCTTCAGCCAGCAGTGTATTTCATCCAGCCAGTGTTCTTCAGCCAGCAGTGTATTTTATCCAGCCAGTGTTCTTCAGCCAGCAGTGTGTTTCATCCAGCCAGCATTCTTCAGTCAGCAGTGTGTTTCATCCAGCCAGCAATACTCAACCAGCACTGTGTTTCATCCAGCCAGTGTTCTTCAGCCAGCAGTGTATTTCATCCAGCCAGTGTTCTTTAGCCAGCAGTGTGTTTCATCCAGCCAGCATTCTTCAGCCAGCAGTGTGCTTCATCTAGCCAGCATTCTTCAGCCAGCAGTGTATTTCATCCAGCCAGCATTCCTCAGCCAGCAGTGAGTTTCATCCAGCCAGCATTCTTCAGCCAGCAGTGTTTTTCATCCAGCCAGTGTTCTTCAGCTAGCAGTGTATTTTATCCAGCCAGTCTTCTTCAGCCAGCAGTGTGTTTCATCCAGCCAGCATTCTTCAGTCAGCAGTGTGTTTCAACCAGTCAGCAATTCTCAACCAGCACTGTGTTGCATCCAACCAGTGTTCTCCAGCCAACAGAGTGCCTCTACTAAAGCCAGCAGTGTGTTTCATCCAGCCAACATTCTTCAGCCAGCAGTGTGCTTTTATTCATCTGTGTTTGGCACTACTGAGTTTGGTTTCTTCCCCCACCCCGAACACTGTCTCTGGGCAAATCAGTGAGAGGGCCTGTGTACAGAGCTGCAACTAGCTACTACACATGTTTAAAGGTTGGAGTTTTGTTACTTAAACTGCCAGTAGTGTGCTTCATCCAGCCAGCATTTTCCAGCCAGCAGTGTGTTTCATCCAGCCAGCATTCTTCAGGGAGCAATGTGTTTCATCCAGCCAGTGTTATTCAGCCAGTAGTGTGTTTTTATTGAAGCCAGCAGTGTATTTCATCCAGCCAGCTTTCATTAGGCAGCAGTGTGCTTCAGCTGAAGCCAATAGTGTTTCATCCAACTAGCGTTCTTCAGCCAGTAGTGTGTTTCGTCCAGCCAGCATTCTTCAGCCAGCAGTGTGCTTCTACTGAAGCCAGCCGCGTGTTTCATCCAGCCAGCATTCTTCAGTCAGCAGTGTGCTTCATTGAGCCAGTGCTCCTCAGCCAGCAGTGTGTTTCATCCAGCCAGCGTTCTTTAGCCAGCAGTGTACTTCTACTGAAGCCAGCAGTGTTTCATCTAGCCAACTAGTTAGCCAGCGTTCTTCAGCCTGCATTGTATTTCATCCAGCCAGTGTTCTTTAGCCAGCAGTGTGTTTCATCTAGCCAGCATTCTTCAGCCAGCAGTGTATTTCATCCAGCCAGCATTCCTCAGCCAGCAGTGTGTTTCATCCAGCCAGCATTCTTCAGCCAGCAGTGTATTTCATCCAGCCAGTGTTCTTCAGCTAGCAGTGTATTTTATCCAGCCAGTGTTCTTCAGCCAGAAGTGTGTTTCATTCAGCCAACATTCTTCTGTCAGCAGTGTGTTTCATCCAGCCAGCAATACTCAACCAGCACTGAGTTTCATCCAGCCAGTGTTCTTCAGCCAGCAGTGTATTTCATCCAGCCAGTGTTCTTTAGCCAGCAGTGTGCTTCATCCAGCCAGCATTCTTCAGCCAGCAGTGTGCTTCATCTAGCCAGCATTCTTCAGCCAGCAGTGTATTTCATCCAGCCAGCATTCCTCAGCCAGCAGTGAGTTTCATCCAGCCAGCATTCTTCAGCCAGCAGTGTTTTTCATCCAGCCAGTGTTCTTCAGCTAGCAGTGTATTTTATCCAGCCAGTCTTCTTCAGCCAGCAGTGTGTTTCATCCAGCCAGCATTCTTCAGTCAGCAGTGTGTTTCAACCAGTCAGCAATTCTCAACCAGCACTGTGTTGCATCCAACCAGTGTTCTCCAGCCAACAGAGTGCCTCTACGAAAGCCAGCAGTGTGTTTCATCCAGCCAACATTCTTCAGCCAGCAGTGTGCTTTTATTCATCTGTGTTTGGCACTACTGAGTTTGGTTTCTTCCCCTACCCTGAACACTGTCTCTGGGCAAATCAGTGAGAGGGCCTGTGTACAGAGCTGCAACTAGCTACTACACATGTTTAAAGGTTGGAGTTTTGTTACTTAAACTGCCAGTAGTGTGCTTCATCCAGCCAGCATTTTCCAGCCAGCAGTGTGTTTCATCCAGCCAGCATTCTTCAGGGAGCAATGTGTTTCATCCAGCCAGTGTTATTCAGCCAGTAGTGTGTTTTTATTGAAGCCAGCAGTGTATTTCATCCAGCCAGCTTTCATTAGGCGGCAGTGTGCTTCAGCTGAAGCCAGCAGTGTTTCATCCAACTAGCGTTCTTCAGCCAGTAGTGTGTTTCGTCCAGCCAGCATTCTTCAGCCAACAGTGTGCTTCTACTGAAGCCAGCCGCGTGTTTCATCCAGCCAGCATTCTTCAGTCAGCAGTGTGCTTCATTGAGCCAGTGCTCTTCAGCCAGCAGTGTGTTTCATCCAGCCAGCGTTCTTTAGCCAGCAGTGTACTTCTACTGAAGCCAGCAGTGTTTCATCTAGCCAACTAGTTAGCCAGCGTTCTTCAGCCTGCATTGTATTTCATCCAGCCAGTGTTCTTTAGCCAGCAGTGTGTTTCATCCAGCCAGCATTCTTCAGCCAGCAGAGTGCGTCTACTGAAGCCAGCAGTGTGTTTCATCTAGCCAGCATTCTTCAGCCAGCAGTGTATTTCATCCAGCCAACATTCTTCAGGGAGCAGTGTGTTTCATCCAGCCAGCATTCTTTAGCCAGCAGTGTGTTTCATCTAGCCAGCATTCTTCAGCCAGCAGTGTGCTTCATCCAGCCAGCATTCTTCAGCCAGCAGTGTATTTCATCCAGCCATTGTTCTTCAGCCAGCAGTGTATTTCATCCAGCCATTGTTCTTCAGCCAGCAGTGTATTTCATCTAGCCAGTGTTCTTCAGCCAGCAGTGTGTTTCATCCAGCCAACATTCTTCAGCCAGCAGTGTATTTCATCCAGCCATTGTTCTTCAGCCAGAAGTGTATTTCATCCAGCCAGTGTTCTTTAGCCAGCAGTGTGTTTCATCCAGCCAGCATTCTTCAGCCAGCAGTGTATTTCATTCAGCCATTGTTCTTCAGCCAGCAGTGTATTTCATCCAGCCAGTGTTCTTTAGCCAGCAGTGTGTTTCATCCAGCCAGCATTCTTCAGTCAGCAGTGTATTTCATCCAGCCATTATTCTTCAGCCAGCAGTATGTTTCATCCAGCCAGCATTCTTCAGCCAGCAGTGTATTTCATCCAGCCAGTGTTCTTTAGCCAGCAGTGTGTTTCATCCAGCCAGCATTCTTCAGCCAGCAGTGTATTTCATCCAGTCAGTGTTCTTCAGCCAGCATTGTATTTCATCCAGCCATTGTTCTTCAGCCAGCAGTATGTTTCATCCAGCTAGTGTTCTTTAGCCAGCAGTGTGTTTCATCCAGCCAGCATTCTTCAGCCAGCAGTGTGCTTCTACTGAACCCAGCAGTGTGTTTCATCTAGCCAGCATTCTTCAGCCAACAGTGTGTTTCATCCAGCCAGCATTCTTCAGTCAGTAGTATGTTTCATCCAGCCAGCAATACTCAACCAGCACTGTGTTTCATCTAGCCAGTGTTCTTCAGCCAGCAGGGTATTTCATCCAGCCAGCATTCTTCAGCCATTAGTGTGATTCTACTGAAGCCATCAGCGTGTTTCATCTAGCGAGCATTCTTCAGCCAGCAGTGTATTTCATCCAGCCAGCATTCCTCAGCCAGCAGAGTGTTTCATCCAGCCAGCATTCTTCAGATAGCAGTGTATTTTATCCAGCCAGTGTTCATCAGCCAGCAGTGTGTTTCATCCAGCCAACATTCTTCAGTCAGCAGTGTGTTTCATCCAGCCAGCAATACTCAACCAGCACTGTGATGCATCCAAACAGTGTTCTCCAGCCAACAGAGTGTCTCTACGAAAGTCAGCAGTGTGTTTCATCGAGCCAGAATTCTTCAGCCAGCAGTGTGCTTTTATTCATCTGTGTTTGGCACTACTGGGTTTGGTTTCTTACCCTTCACCGAACTCTGTCTCTGGGCCGGGCAGTGAGAGGGCCTGTATACAGAGCTACAACAAGCTACTACACATGTTTAAAGGTTGGAGTTTTGTTACTTAAACTGCCAGTAGTGTGTTTCATCCAGCCAGCATTCTTCAGCCAGCAGTGTGTTTCATCCTGCCAGCATGCTTCAGCCAGCAGTGTGTTTCTAATGAGCTAGCAGTGTCTTTCATCCAGCCAGTTTTCTTTAGGCAGCCAGTGTGCCAGCTGAAGCCAGCAGTGTTTCATGCAACTAGCATTCTTCAGCCAGCAGTGTGTTTTGTCCAGCCAGCATTCTTCAGCCAGCAGTGTGCTTCTACTGAAGCCAGCAGCGTGTTTCATCCAGCCAGCATTCTTCAGTCAGCAGTGTGCTTCATCGAGCCAGTGCTCTTCCGCCAGCAGTGTGTTTCATCCAGCCAGCGTTCTTCAGCCAGCAGTGTGCTTCTACGGAAGCCAGCAGTGTTTCATCTAGCCAGCTAGCCAGCCAGCATTCTTCAGCCAACATTGCATTTCATCCCGCCAGTGTTCTTTAGCCAGCACTGTGTTTCATCCAGCCAGCATTCTTTAGCCAGCAGTGTGCTTCTACTGAAGCCAGTAGTGTTTCATCTAGCCAGCATTCTTCAGCCAGCAGTGTATTTCATCCAGCCAGCATTCTTCAGGGATCAGTGTGTTTCATCCAGCCAGCATTCTTTAGCCAGCAGTGTATTTCATCCAACCATTGTTCTTCAGCCAGCAGTGTGTTTCATCTAGCCAACATTCTTCAGCCAGCATTGTATTTCATACAGCCAGTGTTCTTCAGCCAGCAGTGTATTTCATCATCCAGCCAGTGTTCTTCAGCCAGCAGTGTGTTTCATCCAGCCAACATTCTTCAGCCAGCATTGTATTTCATCCAGCCAGTGTTCTTCAGCTAGCAGTGTGTTTCATCCAGCCAGTGTTCTTCAGCCAGCAGTGTGTTTCATCCAGACAGCATTCTTCAGCCAGCAGTGTATTTCATCCAGCCATTGTTCTTCAGCCAGCAGTGTATTTCATCCAGCCAGTGTTCTTCAGCCAGCAGTGCATTTCATCCAGCTAGCATTCTTCCGCCAGCAGTGTATTTCATCCAGTCAGCATTCCTCAGCCAGCAGTGTGTTTCATCCAGCAAGTGTTCTTAGCCAGCATTGTGTTTCATCCGCCATTGTTCTTCAGCCAGCAGTGTATTTCATCCAACACCATGTTCTTCAGCCAGCATTGTATTTCATCCACCCAGTGTTCTTCTTCAGCCAGCAGTGTGTTTCATCCAGCCAGCATTCTTCAGCCAGCAGTGTATTTCATCCAGGCAGTGTTCTTCAGCCAGCATTGTATTTCATCCAGCCATTGTTCTTCAGCCAGCAGTGTGTTTCATCCAGGCAGCATTCTTCAGCCAGCATTGTATTTCATCCAGCCAGTGTTCTTTTGCCAGGAGTGTATTTCATCCAGCCAGTGTTCTTCAGCCAGCATTGTATTTCATCCAGCCAGTGTTCTTTAGCCAGCAGTGTGTTTCATCCAGCCAGCATTCTTCAGCCAGCAGTGTGCTTCTACTGAAGCCAGCAGTGTGTTTCATCTAGCCAGCATTCATCAGCCAGCAGTGTATTTCGCCCAGCCAGCATTCCTCAGCCACCAGTGTGTTTCATCCAGCCAGTGTTCTTCAGCTAGCAGTGTATTTTATCCAGCCAGTATTCTTCGCCAGCAGTGTATTTCATCCAGCCAGCAACACTCAAACAGCACTGTGTTTCATCCAGCCAGTGTTCTTCAAGATAGTGTATTTTATCCAGCCAGTGTTCATCAACCAGCAGTGTGTTTCATCCAGCCAACATTCTGCAGTCAGCAGTATGTTTCATCCAGCCAAGCAATACTCAACCAGCACTGTGATGCATCCAAACAGTGTTCTCCAGCCAACAGAGTGTCTCTACGAGAAGTCAGCAGTGTTTCATCCAGCCAGCATTCTTCAGCCAGCAGTGTGCTTTTATTCCATCTGTGTTGGCACTACTGAGTTTGGCTTCTTCCCCTTCACCGAACTCTTTCTCTGGGCCGGGCAGTGAGAGGGCCTGTGTACAGAGCTGCAACAAGCTACTACACATATTTAAAGGTTGGAGTTTTGTTACTTAAACTGCCAGTAGTGTGTTTCATCCAGCCAGCATTCTTCAGCCAGCAGTGTGTTTCATCCTGCCAGCATGCTTCAGCCAGCAGTGTGTTTCTAATGAAGCTAGCAGTGTCTTTCATCCAGCCAGTTTTCTTTAGGCAGCAGTGTGCTTCAGCTGAAGCCAGCAGTGTTGCATGCAACTAGCATTCTTCAGCCAGCAGTGTGTTTTGTCCAGCCAGCATTCTTCAGCCAGCAGTGTGCTTCTACCGAAGCCGAGCAAAGTGTTTCATCCAGCCAGCATTCTTCAGTCAGCGGTGGCATTAGCGAGCCAGTGCTCTTCTCCAACAGTGTGTTTCATCCAGCCAGCGTTCTTCAACCAGCAGTGTGCTTCCACTGAAGCCAGCTGTTTCCTCAGCCAGCTAGCCAGCCAGCATTCTTCAGCCAACATTGCATTTCATCCCGCCAGTGTTCTTTAGCCAGCACTGTGTTTCATCCAGCCAGCATTCTTTAGCCAGCAGTGTGCTTCTACTGAAGCCAGTAGTGTTTCATCTAGCCATCATTCTTCAGCCAGCAGTGTATTTCATCCAGCCAGCATTCTTCAGGGATCAGTGTGTTTCATCCAGCCAGCATTCTTCAGTCAGCAGTGTGCTTCATTGAGCCAGTGCTCCTCAGCCAGCAGTGTGTTTCATCCAGCCACCGTTCTTTAGCCAGCAGTGTACTTCTACTGAAGCCAGCAGTGTTTCATCTAGCCAACTAGTTAGCCAGCGTTCTTCAGCCTGCATTGTATTTCTTCCAGCCAGTGTTCTTTAGCCAGCAGTGTGTTTCATCCAGCCAGCATTCTTCAGCCAGCAGAGTGCGTCTACTGAAGCCAGCAGTGTGTTTCATCTAGCCAGCATTCTTCAGCCAGCAGTGTGCTTCATCCAGCCAGCATTCTTCAGCCAGCAGTGTATTTCATCCAGCCATTGTTCTTCAGCCAGCAGTGTATTTCATCCAGCCATTGTTCTTCAGCCAGCAGTGTATTTCATCTAGCCAGTGTTCTTCAGCCAGCAGTGTGTTTCATCCAGCCAACATTCTTCAGCCAGCAGTGTATTTCATCCAGCCATTGTTCTTCAGCCAGAAGTGTATTTCATCCAGCCAGTGTTCTTTAGCCAGCAGTGTGTTTCATCCAGCCAGCATTCTTCAGCCAGCAGTATGTTTCATCCAGCCAGCATTCTTCAGCCAGCAGTGTATTTCATCCAGCCAGTGTTCTTTAGCCAGCAGTGTGTTTCATCCAGCCAGCATTCTTCAGCCAGCAGTGTATTTCATCCAGTCAGTGTTCTTCAGCCAGCATTGTATTTCATCCAGCCATTGTTCTTCAGCCAGCAGTATGTTTCATCCAGCTAGTGTTCTTTAGCCAGCAGTGTGTTTCATCCAGCCAGCATTCTTCAGCCAGCAGTGTGCTTCTACTGAACCCAGCAGTGTGTTTCATCTAGCCAGCATTCTTCAGCCAACAGTGTGTTTCATCCAGCCAGCATTCTTCAGTCAGTAGCATGTTTCATCCAGCCAGCAATACTCAACCAGCACTGTGTTTCATCTAGCCAGTGTTCTTCAGTCAGCAGTGTATTTCATCCAGCCAGTGTTCTTTAGCCAGCAGTGTGTTTCATCCAGCCAGCATTCTTCAGCCAGCAGTGTGCTTCTACTGAAGCCATCAGTGTGTTTCATCTAGCGAGCATTCTTCAGCCAGCAGTGTATTTCATCCAGCCAGCATTCCTCAGCCAGCAGAGTGTTTCATCCAGCCAGCATTCTTCAGCTAGCAGTGTATTTTATCAGCCAGTGTTCATCAGCCACCGAGAGTGTTTCATCCAGCCAACATTCTTCAGTCAGCAGTGTGTTTCATCCAGCCAGCAATACTCAACCAGCACTGTGATGCATCCAAACAGTGTTCTCCAGCCAACAGAGTGTCTCTACGAAAGTCAGCAGTGTGTTTCATCCAGCCAGCATTCTTCAGCCAGCAGTGTGCTTTTATTCATCTGTGTTTGGCACTACTGAGTTTGGTTTCTTCCCCTTCACCGAACTCTGTCTCTGGGCCGGGCAGTGAGAGGGCCTGTGTATAGAGCTGCAACAAGCTACTACACATGTTTAAAGGTTGGAGTTTTGTTACTTAAACTGCCAGTAGTGTGTTTCATCCAGCCAGCATTCTTCAGCCAGCAGTGTGTTTCATCCAGCCGAGCATAACTGGCCAGCAGTGTGTTTCTAATGAAGCTAGCAGTGTCTTTCATCCAGCCAGTTTTCTTTAGGCAGTCTGTGTGCCTCAGCTGAAGCCAGCAGTGTTTCATAAACTAGCATTCTTCAGCCAGCCGTGTGTTTTGTCCAGCCAGCATTCTTCAGCCAGCAGTGTGCTTCTACTGAAGCCAGCAGCGTGTTTCATCCAGCCAGCATTCTTCAGTCAGCAGTGTACATCGAGCCAGTGCTCTTCCGCCAGCAGTGTGTTTCATCCAGCCAGCCGTCTTCAGCCAGCAGTGTGCTTCTACTGAAGCCAGCAGTGTTTCATCTACCAGCTAGCCAGCCAGCATTCTTCAATCAACATTGCATTTCATCATCCCGCCAGTGTTCTTTAAGCCAGCACTGTGCTCTCCAACCAGCATTCTTAGCCAGCAGTGTGCTTCTACTGAAGCCAGTAGTGTTTCATCTAGCCAGCATTCTTCAGCCAGCAGTGTATTTCATCCAGCCAGCATTCTTCAGGGATCAGTGTGTTTCATCCAGCCAGCATTCTTTAGCCAGCAGTGTATTTCATCCAACCATTGTTCTTCAGCCAGCAGTGTGTTTCATCTAGCCAGTGTTCTTCAGCCAGCAGTGTGTTTCATCCAGCCAGCATTCTTCAGCCAGCAGTGTATTTCATCCAGCCAGTGTTCTTCAGCCAGCAGTGTGTTTATTCCAGCCAACATTCTTCAGCCAGCATTGTATTTCATCCAGCCAGTGTTCTTCAGCCAGCAGTGTATTTCATACAGCCAGTGTTCTTCAGCCAGCAGTGTGTTTCATCCAGCCAACATTCTTCAGCCAGCATTGTATTTCATCCAGCCAGTGTTCTTCAGCTAGCAGTGTGTTTCATCCAGCCAGTGTTCTTCAGCCAGCAGTGTGTTTCATCCAGACAGCATTCTTCAGCCAGCAGTGTTTTTCATCCAGCCATTGTTCTTCAGCCAGCAGTGTATTTCATCCAGCCAGTGCTCCTCCAGCCAGCAGTGCATTTCATCCAGCTAGCATTCTTCACCAGCAGTGTATTTCATCCAGTCAGCATTCTCAGTCAGCAGTGTGTTTCATCCAGCAAGTAACTCTTCAGCAGCATTGTGTTCATCCAGCCATTGTTCTTCAGCCAGCAGTGTATTTCATCCACCCAGTGTTCTTCAGCCAGCATTGTATTTCATCCAGCCAGTGTTCTTCAGCCAGCAGTGTGTTTCATCCAGCCAGCATTCTTCAGCCAGCAGTGTATTTCATCCAGCCAGTGTTCTTCAGCCAGCATTGTATTTCATCCAGCCATTGTTCTTCCAGCAGCAGTGTGTTCATCAAGCAGCATTCTTCAACCAGCATTGTATTTCATCCAGCCAGTGTTCTTTGCAGGAGTGTACTTCATCCAGCCAGTGTTCTTCAGCCAGCATTGTATTTCATCCAACCATGTTCTTAACCAGCAGTGTGTTTCATCCAGCCAGCATTCTTCAGCCAGCAGTGCTTCTCAGAGGAAACCAGGTGTGTTCCATCGAAAAGCATTCATCAGCCAACAGTGTATTCGCCCAGCCAGCATTCCTCAGCAATTGTTTCATCAGCCAGTGTTCTTCAGCTGCAGTATTTTATCAGCCAGTATTCTCCAAAGCCAGCAGTGTGTTTCATCCAGCCAGCAATACTCAAACAGCATCTCATCCCAACCAGTGTTTCAGATAGCAGTATTTTATCCAGCGGTGTCATCAGCCAGCAGTGCATTTCTCATCAAGAACATCTTCTGTCAGCAGTGTGTTTCATCCAGCCAGCAATCTCAACCAGCACTGTGATGCATCCAAACAGTGTTTCCAGCCAACAGAATACCTCTACGAAGTCAACAGTGTGTTTCATCAGCCAGCATTCTTCAGCCAGCAGTGTGCTTATTCATCTGTGTTTGGCACTACTGGTTGGTTTCTTCCCTTCACGAACCTCACAATACGCTGAACAGTGGAAGACCTGTACAGAGCTGCAACAAGCTACACACATGTTTAAAGGTTGGAGTTTGTTACTAAACTGCGTAGTGTGTTTCATCCGCCAACATTCTTCAGCCAGAGTGTGTTTCTAATGAAGCTAGCAGTATCTTTCATCCAGCCAGTTTTCTTTAGGCAGCAGTGCTTCAGCTGAAGCCAGCAGTGTGCATGCAACAGCATTCGCCAGCCAACAGTATTTTTGTCCAGCCAGCATTCTTCAGCCAGCAGTGTGCTTCTACAAGCCAGCAGCGTGTTTCATCAGCCAGCATCTTCAGTCAACAGTGGCGCTTCACCGAACGTGCTCTCTGCCAGCAATGTTTCATAAGCCAGCATTCTTCAGCCAGCAGTGCTTCTACTGAAGCCAGCAGTGAAACATCTAGCCAGCCAGCCAGCCAGCATTCTTCAGCCAACATTGCACTCATCCGCCAGTGCCCTTTAGACAGCACTGTGTTTCATCCAGCCAGCATTCTTAACCAGTGGCATCTATAAGCCAGTAGTGTTTCATCTAGCCATCATTCTTCAGCCAGCAGTGTATTTCATCCAGCCAGCATTCTTCAGGGATCAGTGCATTTCATCCAGCCAGCATTCTTCAGTCAGCAGTGTGCTTCATTGAGCCAGTGCCCTCTGCCAACCAGTGCGTTTCATCAGCCAGCGCTCTTCAGCCAGCAGTGTACTTCTACTGAAGCCAGCAGTGTTTCATCTGCAACTAGTTAGCCAGCTCTTCAGCCTGCATTGTATTTCATCCGCAGTGTTCTTAGCCAGCAGTGTACTTCATCCAGCCAGCATCTTCAGCCAGCAGAGTGCCACTGAAACCAGCAGTGTGTTTCATCTAGCCAGCATTCTTCAGCCAGCAGTGTGCTTCATCCAGCCAACATTCTTCAGCCAGCAGTGTATTCATCCAGCCATTGCTCTTCAGCCAGCAGTGTATTTCATCCAGCCATTGTTCTTCAACGATGTATTTCATCTAGCCAGTGTTCTTCAGCCAGCAGTGTGTTTCATCAACCCATTCTTCAGCCAGTGTATTTCATCCAGCCATTGTTCTTTCAGCCAGAAGTGTATTTCTCCAGCCAGTGTTCTTTAGCCAGCAGTGTGTTTCATCCAGCCAGCATTTCAGCCAGCAGTATGTTTCATCCGCCAGCATTCTTCAGCCAGCAGTGTATTTCATCCAGCCAGTGTTCTTAGCCAGCAGTGTGTTTCATCAGCCAGCATTCTTCAGCCAGCAGTGTATTTCATCCAGTCAGTGCTCTTCAGCCGCGTTGTATTTCATATCCAGCCATTTTCTTCAGCCAGCAGACATTTCATCCAGCCAGTGTTCTTTAGCCAGTGTGTTTCATCAGCCAACTTCTTCAGCCAGCAATGTGCTTCACTGAACCCAGCAGTGTGTTTCATCTAGCCAGCATTCTTCAGCCAACAGTGTGTTTCATCCAGCCAGCATTCTTCAGTCAGTAGCATGTTTCATCCAGCCAGCAATACTCAACCAGCACTGTGTTTCATCTAGCCAGTGTTCTTCAGCCAGCAGGGTATTTCATCCAGCCAGTGTTCTTTAGCCAGCAGTGTGTTTCATCCAGCCAGCATTCTTCAGCCAGCAGTGTGCTTCTACTGAAGCCATCAGCGTGTTTCATCTAGTGACATTCTTCAGCCAACAGTGTATTTCATCCAGCCAGCATTCCTCAGCCAGCAGGTGTTTCATCCAGCCACCATTCTTCGAATAGCAGTGTATTTTATCCAGCCAGTGTTCATCAGCCAACAGAAAGCCATCCAACAACCTCTTCAGTCAGCAGTGTGTTTCATCAGCCAACAATATCAACCAACACTGCGTGCATACAAACAGTGTTCTCAGCAACAAGTGCTCCTAAAAGCAACAGTGTGTTTCATCCAGTCAGCATTCCTCAGCCAGCAGTGTGTTTCATCCAGCAGTATTCTTAGACAGCATTGTGTTTCATCCGCCATTGTTCTTCAGCCAGCAGTGTATTTCATCCACCCAGTGTTCTTCAACCACATTATTCCATCCACCCAGTGTTCTTCAGCCAGCAGTATGCCATCAGCCAGCATTCTTCAGCCAGCAGTGTATTTCATCCAGCCAGTGTTCTTCAGCCAGCATTTTATTTCATCCAGCCATTGTTCTTCAGCCAGCAGTGTGTTTCATCCAGGCAGCATTCTTCAGCCAGCATTGTATTTCATCCAGCCAGTGTTCTTTAGCCAGTGTATTTCATCCAGCCAGTGTTCTTCAGCCAGCATTGTATTTCATCCAGCCAGTGTTCTTTAGCCAGCAGTGTGTTTCATCCAGCCAGCATTCTTCAGCCAGTGTGCTTCTACTGAAGCCAGCAGTGTATTTCATCAGCCAGCATTCATCAGCCAGCAGTGTATTTCACCAGCCAGCATTCCTCAGCCAGCAGTGTTTCATCCAGCCAATTTCTTCAGCTAGCAGTATTTTATCCAGCCAGTATTCTTCAGCCAGCAGTGTGTTTCATCCAGCCAGCAATACTAAACAGCACTGTGTTTCATCCAACCAGTGTTCTTCAGATAGCAGTTATTTTTATCCGCCGTGTTCATCAGCCGCAGTTACTGTTTCATCCAGCCAACATTCTTCAGTCAGCAGTGTGCTCATCAGCCAGCAATACTCAACCAGCACTGTGATGCATCAAACAGTGTTCTCAACCAACAGAGTGTCTCTGAAAGTCAGCAGTGTGTTTCATCCAGCCAGCATTCTTCAGCCAGCAGTGTGCTTTTATTCATCTGTGTTTGGCACTACTGAGTTTGGTTTCTTCCCTTCACGAACTCTGTCTCTGGGCGGGCAGTGAGGGCCTGTGTACAGGCTGCAACAAGCTACTACACATGTTTAAGGTTGGAGCTTTGTTACTTAAACTGCCAGTAGTGTGTTTCATCCAGCCAGCATTCTTCAGCCACCAGTGTGTTTCATCCTGCCAGCATGCTTCAGCCACAGTGTGTTTCTAATGAAGCCAGCAGTGTCTTTCATCCAGCCAGTTTTCTTTGAGCAGCAGTAGTGCTGGCTGAAGCCAGCAGTGTTACATGCAACTAGCATTCTTCAGCCAGCAGTGTGCTTTTGTCAGCCAGCATTCTTCACCAGCAGTGTGCTTCTACAAACCAGCAGCGCGGTTCATCCAACCAGCATTCTTCAGTCAGCAGTGCTTCACGAGCCAGTGCTCTTCCAACAGTGTGTTTCATCCGCAGCTGCTTCAGCCAACAGTGCGCCCCTACCGAAGCCAGCAGCAGCCATCTAGCCAGCCAGCCAGCCAGCATTCTTCAGCCAACATTGCATTTCATCCGCCAGTGTTCTTTGCCAGCATATGTTTCATCCAGCCAGCATTCTTTAGCCAGCAATTGCGCTACAAACCAGTAGTGTTTCATCCAGACATCATCTTCAGCCAGCAGTGTATTTCATCCAGCCAGCATTCTTCAGGGATCAGTATGTTTCATCCAGCAACATTCTTTAGCCAGCAGTGTATTTCATCAACCATTAGTCAGCAGTGTGTTTCATCTAGCCAGTGTTCTTCAGCCAGCAGTGTGTTTCCATCCAGCCACGTTCTTCAGCCAACAGTGTATTTCATCTAGCCAGTGTTCTTCGCAAGTGTGTTTCATCCAACCAACATTCTTCATCCAGCAGTATATTTCATCCAGCCATTGTTCTTCAGCCAGAAGTGTATTTCATCAGCCAGTGTTCTTGAGCCAGCAGTGTTCATCCGCAGCATTCTTCAACAACAGTATATTTCATCCAGCCAGCATTCCTTCAGCCAGCAGTGTATTTCATCAGCCAGTGTTCTTTAGCCAGCAGTGTGTTCATCCAGCCAGCATTCTTCAGCTAGCAGACTTCATCCAGTCAGTGTTCTTCAGCCAGCATTGTATTTCATCCAACCATTATACCCTACCAGCCAGAGTATGTTTCATCCAGCTAGTGTTCTTTAGCAAGCATTATTTCATCCACGAATTCTTCAACCAGTGCTTCTACTGACCAACAGTGTGTTTCATCTAGCCAGCATTCTTCAACAAACAGTGTTTCATCCAGCCAGCATTCTTCAGTCAGTAGCATGTTTCATCCAGCCAACATACTCAACCAACACTGTGTTTCATCTAACCATGTTCTTCAGCCAGCAGAGTATTTCATCCAGCCAGTTTCAGCCAGCAGTGTTTCATCAGCAGCACTCTTCGCCAACAGGTGCTTCTGAAGCCATCAGCGTGTTGCATCTAGCGAGCATTCTTCAGCCAGCAGTGTATTTCATCCAGCCAGCATTCCTCAGCCAGAGGTGTTTCATCCAGCCAGCATTCTTCAGATAGCAGTGCTATCAGCCAGTGTTCATCAGCCAGCAGTGTCTTTCATCAGCCAACATTCTTCAGTCAGCAGTGTGTTCATCCAGCAGCAATACTCAACCAGCACCATGATGCATCAAACAGTGTTTCAGCCAACAGAGTGTCTCTCAAATCAGCAGTGTGTTTCATCCAGCCAGCATTCTTCAGCCAACGGTGCTTTTATTCTCTGTTTTGGCACTACTAGTTTGGTTTCTTCCCTTCCCGAACTCATCTAGGGCCAGGCAGTAGGGCCTGTATAGGCTGCAACAAGCTACTATTTAAGGTTGGTTTTGCTACTTAAACTGCCAGTGTGTGTATCATCCAGCCAGCACTTCAGCAGCCGTGTGTTTATCAGCCAGCATGCTTCAGCCAGCAGTGTGTTTCTAATAAAGCTAGCAGTGTCTTCATCCAACCAGTTTTCTTTAGGCAGTGTGCTTCAGCTGAAGCCAGCAGTGTTCATGCAACCAGCATCTTCAGCCAGCAGTGTCTTTTGTCCAACCAGCATTCTTCAGCCAGCAGCTGCTACTGAAACCAGCAGCGTGTTTCATCAGCCAGCATTCTTCAGGCACAGTGCCTCATCCAGCCAGTGCCTCCGCCAACAGTGTGTTTCATCCAGCCACGCTCTTCAGCCAACAGTGTGCTTCTACAAACCAGTGTTTCATCTAGCCAGCTAACCAGCCAGCATTCTTCGCCAACATTGCATTTCATCCCCCAGTGTTCTTTAGCCAGCACTGTGTTTCATCCAGCCAGCATTCTTTAGCCAGCAGTGTGCTTCTACTGAAGCCATAGTGTTTCATCTGCCAACATTCTTCAGCCAGCAGTGTATTTCATCCAGCCAGCATTCTTCAGGGATCAGTGTGTTTCATCCAGCCAGCATTCTTTAGCCAGCAGTGTATTTCATCCAAACATTGTTCTTCAGCCAGCAGTGTGTTTCAGCATCTCAGTGTTCTTCCCAAAGGTGTGTTTCATCCAGGCAGCATTCTTCAACCACAGTGTATTTCATCAGCCAGTGTTCTTCAACCACCAGTGTGTTTCTTCCAGCCAACATTCTTCACAGCATTGTATTTCATCCAGCCAGTGTTCTTCAGCCAGAGTGTTCATCCAGCCAGTGTTCTTCAGCCAGTATGTTTCATCCCACCAACATTCTTAAACCAGCATTGTATTTCATCCAGCCAATTTTCGCAGAAGAAGGTGTTTCATCAGCCAGTGCTCTTCAGCCAGCAGTATGTTTCCTAGACAGCATTCTCAGCCAGCAATGAATTTTCATCCAGCCATTCTTCAGCCAGCAGTGTATTTCATCAGCCAGTGTTCTTCAGCCAGCAGTACATTTCATCCAAGCTAGCATTCTTCGCCAACAGTGTATTTCATCCAGTCAGCATTCCTCAGCCAGCAGTGTATTACATCCAGCAAGTGTTCTGAGACAGCATTGTGCTCATCAGCCATTGTTCTTCAGCCAGCAGTGTATTTCATCACCCAGTCAATTCTTCAGCCAGCATAATATTTCATCCACCCAGTGTTCTTCAGCAGCAGTGTGTTCATCCAGCCAGTTGCTTCAGCCAGCAGTGTATTTCATCCAGCCAGTGTTCTTCAGCCAGCATTGTATTTTCATCCAGCCATTGTTCTTCAGCCAGCAGTGTTTCAGCAGCCAGCATTCTTCGCAGCATTGTATTTCATCCAGCCAGTGTTTTAGCCAGGAGTGTATTTCATCCAGCAGTGTTCTTCAGCCAGCAGTGTTTCATCCAGCCAACATTCTTCAACCAGCATTATATTTCATCAGCCAGTTTCTTCAGGCTGTGTGTCATCCAACCATGTTCTTCAGCCAGCAGTGTGTTTCATCCAGACAGCATTCTTCAGCCAGCAGTGTATTTCATCCAGCCATTGTTCTTCAGCCAACAGTGTATTTCATCAGCCAGTGTTCTTCAACAACAGTACATTCATCCAGCTAGCATTCTTCCGCCAACAGTATTCATCCAGCAGCATTCTCAGCCAGCAGTGTGTTTCATCAACAAGTGTTCTTTAGACAACATTATGTTTCATCCGGACATTGTTCTTCAGACAGCAGTGTATTCATCCACCCAGTGTTCTTCAGCCAGCATTGTATTTCATCCACCCAGTGTTCTCAACCACCAGTGTGTTCCATCCAGCCAGCATTCTTCCAGCAGTGTATTTCATCCACAGCAATTCTTTAGCAGCATTGTATTTCATCCAGCCATTGTTCTTCAGCCAGCAGTGTGTTTCATCCAGGCATTCTTCAGCCAGCATTCCATTTCATCAACCAGTGCTCTTAGCCAGGAGTGTGATTCATCCAGCCAGTGTTCTTCAGCCAGCATTGTATTTCATCCACAGTGTTCTTTAGCCAGCAGTGTGTTTCATCCAGCCAGCATTTCAGCCAGCAGTGTGCTTCTACCGAAGCCAGCAGTGTGTTTCACTAGCCAGCATTCATCAGCCAGCAGTGTATTTCGCCCAGCCAGCATTCCTCAGCCAGCAGGTGTTTCATCCAGCCGTGTTCTTCAGCTAGCAGTGTATTTTATCCAGCCAGTATTCTTCAGCCAGCAGTGTGTTTCATCAGCCAGCAATATAAACAGCACTGTTGCATCCAGCCAGTGTTCTTCAATAGCAGTGTAGCTTATCATGAAACACTGCTGGCTTCAGTAGAAACACTGCTGGCTGAAGAACGCTGGCTGGATGAAACACACTGCTGGCGGAAAAGCACTGGCCAGATGAAGCACACTGCTGACTGAAGAATGCTGGCTGGATGAAACACGCTGCTGGCTTCAGTAGAAGCACACTGCTGGCTGAAGAATGCTGGCTGGACAAAACACACTGCTGGCTGAAGAATGCTGGTTGCATGCAACACTGCTGGCTTCAGCTGAAACACACTGCTGCCTAAAGAAAACTGGCTGGATGAAAGACACTACTAGCTTCATTAGAAACACACTGCTGGCTGAAGAATGCTGGCTGGATGAAACACACTACTGGCAGTTTAAGTAACAAAACTCCAACCTTTAAACATGTGTAGTAGCTTGTTGCAGCTCTGTACACAGGCCCTCTCACTGCCCGGCCCAGAGACAGAGTTCGGTGAAGGGGAAGAAACCAAACTCAGTAGTGCCAAACACAGATGAATAAAAGCACACTGCTGGCTGAAGAATGCTGGCTGGATGAAACACACTGCTGACTTTCGTAGAGACACTCTGTTGGCTGGAGAACACTGTTTGGATGCATCACAGTGCTGGTTGAGTATTGCTGGCTGGATGAAACACACTGCTGACTGAAGAATGTTGGCTGGATGAAACACACTGCTGGCTGATGAACACTGGCTGGATAAAATACACTACTATCTGAAGAACACTGGCTGGATGAAACACAGTGCTGTTTGAGTATTGCTGGCTGGATGAAACACACTGCTGGCTGAAGAATACTGGCTGGATAAAATACACTGCTAGCTGAAGAACACTGGCTGGATGAAACACACTGCTGGCTGAGGAATGCTGGCTGGGCGAAATACACTGCTGGCTGATGAATGCTGGCTAGATGAAACACACTGCTGGCTTCAGTAGAAGCACACTGCTGGCTGAAGAATGCTGGCTGGATGAAACACACTGCTGGCTAAAGAACACTGGCTGGATGAAATACAATGCTGGCTGAAGAACACTGGCTGGATGAAATACACTCCTGGCTAAAGAACACTGGCTGGATGAAATACAATGCTGGCTGAAGAATGCTGCCTGGATGAAACACACTGCTGGCTGAAGAACAATGGCTGGATGAAATACAATGCTGGCTGAAGAACACTGGCTGGATGAAATACACTGCTGGCTGAAGAATGCTGGCTGGATGAAACACACTGCTGGCTGAAGAACACTGGGTGGATGAAATACAATGCTGGCTGAAGAACACTGGGTGGATGAAATACACTGCTGGCTGAAGAACAATGGCCGGATGAAACACAATGCTGGCTAAAGAACACTTGCTGGATGAAACATACTGGCGGCTGGGAATGCTGACTGGATGAAATACACTGCTGGCGGAAGAATGCTAGCTGGATGAAATACACTGCTGGCTACGAAAAACTGGCTGGATGAAATACACTGCTGGCTGAAGAACAATGGCTGGATGAAAAACACTGCTGGCTGAAGAATGCTGGCTGGATGAAACACACTGCTGGCTGAAGAACACTGGCTGGATGAAACACACTGCTAGCTGAAGAACACTGGCTGGATGAAATACAATGCTGGCTGAAGAATGTTGGCTGGATGAAACACACTGCTGGCTGAAGAACACTGGCTGGATGAAATACACTGCTGGCTGAAGAACACTGGCTGGATGAAATACAATGCTGGCTGAAGAATGTTGGCTGGAAGAAACACACTGCTGGCTGAAGAACACTGGCTGGATGAAATACACTGCTGGCTGAAGAATGCTGGCTGGATGAAACACACTGCTGGCTGAAGAACACTGGCTAGATGAAACACACTGCTGGCTGAAGAACAATGGTTGGATGAAATACACTGCTGGCTAAAGAATGCTGGCTGGATGAAACACACTGATCCCTGAAGAATGCTGGCTGGATGAAATACACTGCTGGCTGAAGAATGCTGGCTGGAAGAAACACTACATCGAGTCAGAAGCACACTGCTGGCTAAAGAATGCTGGCTGGATGAAACCAGGTGCTGGCTAAAGAACACTGGCGGATGAAATGCAATGTTGGCTGAAGAATGCTGGCTAGCTGGCTAGATAAAACACTGCTGGCTTAGGAGAAGCACTGCTAGCTGAAAACGCTGGCTGGATGGGAAAACACTGCTGGGAAGAACACTGGCTGCGATGAAGCACACACTGCGACTGAAGAATGCTGGCTGGATGAAACACGCTGCTGGCTTCGGTAGAAACTACTGCTGGCTGAAGAATGCTGGCTGGACAAAACACACGGCGGCTGAAAGAATGCTAGTTGCATGAAACACTGCTGAAGCTTCAGCTGAAACACACAGCTGCCTAAAAGAAAACTGGCTGGATGAAAGACACTGCTAGCTTCATTAGAAACACACTGCTGGTTGAAGCATGCTGGCTGGATGAAACAACACTGCTGGCTGAAGAATGCTGGCTGGATGAAACACAACTGGAGAAGTTTAGCTAACAAAACTCCAACCATTTAAACATGTGTAGTAGCTGATTGCAGCTCTATACACAGGCCTCTCACCACCAAGCCAGAGACAGAGTTCAGTGAAGAGAAGAAACCAAACTCAAGAGTGCAAACACAGATGAATAAAAGCACACTGCTGGCTGAAGAATGCTGGCTGGATGAAACACACTGCTGACTTTCGTAGAGACAACTCTGTTGGCTAAGAACACTGTTTGGATACATCACAGTGCTGGTTGATAGTACTGGCTAGGATAGAAACACACTGCTGACTGAAGAATGTTGGCTGGATGAACACACTGCTGGCTGATGAACACTGGCTGGATAAAGACACTGCTATCTGAAGAATGCTGGCTGGATGAAACACTCTGCTGGCTGAGGAATGCTGGCTGGATATGAAATACACTGCTGGCTGAAGAATGCTAGCTAGATGAAACACGCTGATGGCTTCAGTAGAAGCACACTGCTGACTGAAGAATGCTGGCTGGATGAAACACACTGCTGGCTAAAGAACACTGGCTGGATGAAATACCCTGCTGGCTGAAGAACACTGGCTAGATGAAACACAGTGCTGGTTGAGTATTGCTGGCTGGATGAAACATGCTACTGACTGAAGAATGCTGGCTGGAGGAAACACACTGTTGGCTGAAGAATGCTGGCTAGATGAAACACACTGCTGGGTTCAGTAGAAGCACACTGCTGGCTGAAGAATGCTGGCTGGATGAAACACACTGCTGGCTAAGAACACTAGCTGGATGAAACATACTGCTGGCTGAAGAACAATAAGGCTGGATGAAATACAATGCTGGCTGAAGAACACTGACTGGATGAAATACACTGCTGGCTGAAGAATGCTGGCTGGATGAAACACACTGCTGGCTAAGAACACTGGCTGGATGAAATACACCCACTGGCTGAAGAATGCTGGCTGGATGAAACATACTGCTGGCTGAAGAATGCTGGCTGGATGAAACACACTGCTGGCTAAAGAACACTGGCTGGATGAAATACACTTCTGGCTGAAGAACAATGGCTGGATGAAATACACTGCTGGCTGAAGAATGTTGGCTGGATGAAACACACTGCTGGCTGAAGAACACTGGCTAGATGAAATACACTGCTGGCTGAAGAACAATGGCTGGATGAAATACACTGCTGGCTGAAGAACAATGGCTGGATGAAATACACTGCTGGCTGAAGAATGCTGGCTGGATGAAGCACACTGCTGGCTGAAGAATGCTGGCTAGATGAAACACACTGCTGGCTTCAGTAGACGCACTCTGCTGGCTGAAGAATGCTGGCTGGATGAAACACACTGCTGGCTAAAGAACACTGGCTGGAAGAAATACAATGCAGGCTGAAGAACGCTGGCTAACTAGTTGGCTAGATGAAACACTGCTGGCTTCAGTAGAAGTACACTGCTGGCTGAAGAACGCTGGCTGGATGAAACACACTGCTGGCTGAGGAGCACTGGCTCAATGAAGCACACTGCTGACTGAAGAATGCTGGCTGGATGAAACACACTGATCCCTCAAGAATGCTGGCTGGATGAAATACACTGCTGGCTGAAGAATGATGGCTAGATGAAACACTACTGGCTTCAGTAAGGCTACACTGCTGCTAAGAATGCTGGCTGGATGAAACACAGTGCTGGCTAAAGAACACTGGCGGGATGAAATGCAATGTTGGCTGAAGAATGCTGGCTGGCTAGCTGGCTAGATGAAACACTGCTGGCTTCAGTAGAAACACACTGCTGGCTGAAAAACGCTGGCTGGATGAAACACACTGCTGGCAGAGAGGCACTGGCTCGACGAAGCACACTGCTGACTGAAGAATGCTGGCTGGATGAAACACGCTGCTGGCTTCGGTAGAAGCACACTGCTGCTGAAAGAATGCTGGCTGGACAAAACCACACTGCTGGCTGAAGAATGCTAGTTGCATACAACACTGCTGGCTTCAGCTGAAGCACACTGCTGCCTAAGAGAAACTGGCTGGATGAAAGACACTGCTAACTAAGTAGAAACACACTGCTGGCTGAAGCATGCTGGCAGGATGAAACACACTGCTGGCTGAAGAATGCTGGCTGGATGAAACACACTACTGGCAGTTTAAGTAACAAAACTCCAACCTTTAAATATGTGTAGTAGCTTGTTGCAGCTCTGTACACAGGCCCTCTCACTGCCCGGCCCAGAGACAGAGTTCGGTGAAGGGGAAGAAACCAAACTCAGTAGTGCCAAACACAGATGAATAAAAGCACACTGCTGGCTGAAGAATGCTGGCTGGATGAAACACACTGCTGACTTTCGTAGAGACACTCTGTTGGCTGGAGAACACTGTTTGGATGCATCACAGTGCTGGTTGAGTATTGCTGGCTGGATGAAACACACTGCTGACTGCAGAATGTTGGCTGGATGAAACACACTGCTGGCTGATGAACACTGGCTGGATAAAATACACTACTATCTGAAGAACACTGGCTGGATGAAACACAGTGCTGTTTGAGTATTGCTGGCTGGATGAAACACACTGCTGGCTGAAGAATACTGGCTGGATAAAATACACTGCTAGCTGAAGAACACTGGCTGGATGAAACACACTGCTGGCTGAGGAATGCTGGCTGGGCGAAATACACTGCTGGCTGATGAATGCTGGCTAGATGAAACACACTGCTGGCTTCAGTAGAAGCACACTGCTGGCTGAAGAATGCTGGCTGGATGAAACACACTGCTGGCTAAAGAACACTGGCTGGATGAAATACAATGCTGGCTGAAGAACACTGGCTGGATGAAATACACTCCTGGCTAAAGAACACTGGCTGGATGAAATACAATGCTGGCTGAAGAATGCTGCCTGGATGAAACACACTGCTGGCTGAAGAACAATGGCTGGATGAAATACAATGCTGGCTGAAGAACACTGCCTGGATGAAATACACTGCTGGCTGAAGAATGCTGGCTGGATGAAACACACTGCTGGCTGAAGAACACTGGGTGGATGAAATACAATGCTGGCTGAAGAACACTGGGTGGATGAAATACACTGCTGGCTGAAGAACAATGGCCGGATGAAACACAATGCTGGCTAAAGAACACTTGCTGGATGAAACACACTGCTGGCTGAGGAATGCTGACTGGATGAAATACACTGCTGGCGGAAGAATGCTAGCTGGATGAAATGCACTGCTGGCTGAAGAACACTGGCTGGATGAAATACACTGCTGGCTGAAGAACAATGGCTGGATGAAATACACTGCTGGCTGAAGAATGCTGTCTGGATGAAACACACTGCTGGCTGAAGAACACTGGCTGGATGAAACACACTGCTAGCTGAAGAACACTGGCTGGATGAAATACAATGCTGGCTGAAGAATGTTGGCTGGATGAAACACACTGCTGGCTGAAGAACACTGGCTGGATGAAATACACTGCTGGCTGAAGAACACTGGCTGTATGAAATACAATGCTGGCTGAAGAATGTTGGCTAGATGAAACACACTGCTGGCTGAAGAACAATGGTTGGATGAAATACACTGCTGGCTAAAGAATGCTGGCTGGATGAAACACACTGATCCCTGAAGAATGCTGGCTGGATGAAATACACTGCTGGCTGAAGAATGCTGGCTAGATGAAACACTACTGGCTTCAGTAGAAGCACACTGCTGGCTAAAGAGAATGCTGGCTGGATGAAACACTGTGCTGGCTAAAGAACACTGGCGGGATGAAATGCAATGTTGGCTGAAGAATGCTGGCTGGCTAGATGGCTAGATGAAACACTGCTGGCTTCAGTAGAAGCACACTGCTGGCTGAAGAACGCTGGCTGGATGAAACACACTGCTGGCGGAAGAGCACTGGCTCGATGAAGCACACTGCTGACTGAAGAATGCTGGCTGGATGAAACACGCTGCTGGCTTCAGTAGAAGCACACTGCTGGCTGAAGAATGCTGGCTGGACAAAACACACTGCTGGCTGAAGAATGCTAGTTGCATGAAACACTGCTGGCTTCAGCTGAAGCACACTGCTGCCTAAAGAAAACTGGCTGGATGAAAGACACTGCTAGCTTCATTAGAAACACACTGCTGGCTGAAGCATGCTGGCAGGATGAAACACACTGCTGGCTGAAGAATGCTGGCTGGATGAAACACACTACTGGCAGTTTAAGTAACAAAACTCCAACCTTTAAACATGTGTAGTAGCTTGTTGCAGCTCTGTACACAGGCCCTCTCACTGCCCGGCCCAGAGACAGAGTTCGGTGAAGGGGAAGAAACCAAACCCAGTAGTGCCAAACACAGATGAATAAAAGCACACTGCTGGCTGAAGAATTCTGGCTCGATGAAACACACTGCTGACTTTCGTAGAGACACTCTGTTGGCTGGAGAACACTGTTTGGATGCATCACAGTGCTGGTTGAGTATGCTGGCTGGATGTAAACACACTGCTGACTGAAAGAATGTTGGCTGGATGAAACACACTGCTGGCTGATGAACACTGGCTGGATAAAATCACTGCTATCTGAAGAATGCTGGCTGGATGAAACACTTGCTGGCTGAGGAATGCTGGCTGGATGAAATACACTGCTGGCTGAAGAATGCTTTCGCTAGATGAAACACGCCTGATGGCTCAGTGGAGAATCACACTAATGGCTGAAAGAATGCTGGCTGGATGAAATACCCTGCTGGCTGAAGAACACTGAGCTAGATGAAACACAGTGCTGGTTAGTATTGCTGGCTGGATGAACATACTACTGACTGAAGAATGCTGGCTGGATGAAACACACTGTTGGCTGAAGAATGCTGGCTAGATGAAACACACTGCTGGGTTCAGTAGAAGCACACTGCTGGCTGAAGAATGCTGGCTGGATGAAACACACTGCTGGCTAAAGAACACTAGCTGGATGAAACATACTGCTGGCTGAAGAACAATGGCTGGATGAAATACAATGCTGGCTGAAGAACACTGACTGGATGAAATACACTGCTGGCTGAAGAATGCTGGCTGGATGAAACACACTGCTGGCTAAAGAACACTGGCTGGATGAAATACACTGCTGGCTGAAGAATGCTGGCTGGATGAAACATACTGCTGGCTGAAGAATAATGGCTGGATGAAATACACTGCTGACTGAAGAATGCTGGCTGGATGAAACACACTGCTGGCTAAAGAACACTGGCTGGATGAAATACACTGCTGGCTGAAGAACAATGGCTGAATGAAATACACTGCTGGCTGAAGAATGCTGGCTGGATGAAACACACTGCTGGCTAAAGAACACTGGCTGGATGAAATACACTGCTGGCTGAAGAACAATGGCTGGATGAAATACACTGCTGGCTGAAGAATGTTGGCTGGATGAAACACACTGCTGGCTGAGGCACTGGCTAGTATGAAATACACTGCTGGCTGAAGAACAATGGCTGGATGAAATACACTGCTGGCTGAAGAACAATGGCTGGATGAAATACACTGCTGGCTGAAGAATGCTGGCTGGATGAAGCACACTGCTGGCTGAAGAATGCTGGCTAGATGAAACACACTGCTGGCTAAAGAATGCTGGCTGGATGAAACACACTGCTCCCTGAAGAATGTTGGCTGGATGAAATACACTGCTGGCTGAAGAATGCTGGCTAGATGAAACACTGCTGGCTTCAGTAGACGCACTCTGCTGGCTGAAGAATGCTGGCTGGATGAAACACACTGCTGGCTAAAGAACACTGGCTGGATGAAATACAATGCAGGCTGAAGAACGCTGGCTAACTAGTTGGCTAGATGAAACACTGCTGGCTTCAGTAGAAGTACACTGCTGGCTAAAGAACGCTGGCTGGATGAAACACACTGCTGGCTGAGGAGCACTGGCTCAATGAAACACACTGCTGACTGAAGAATGCTGGCTGGATGAAACACGTGGCTGGCTTCAGTAGAAGCACACTGCTGGCTGAAGAATGCTGGCTGGACGAAACACACTACTGGCTGAAGAACGCTAGTTGGATGAAACACTGCTGGCTTCAGCTGAAGCACACTGCTGCCTAATGAAAGCTGGCTGGATGAAAGACACTGCTGGCTTCAATAAAACACACTACTGGCTGAATAACACTGGCTGGATGAAACAATTGCTCCCTGAAGAATGCTGGCTGGATGAAACACACTGCTGGCTGAAAAATGCTGGCTGGATGAAGCACTACTGGCAGGTTTAGTAACAAAACTCCAACCTTTAAACCATGTGTAGTAGCTAGTTGCAGCTCTGTACAGGCCCTCTCACTGATTTGCCCAGAGACAGTGTTCAGGGTAGGGAAGAAACCAAACTCAGTAGTGCCAAACACAGATGAATAAAAGCACACTGCTGGCTGAAGAATGTTGGCTGGATGAAAACACTGCTGGCTTTCGTAGAGGCACTCTGTTGGCTGGAGAACACTGGTTGGATGCAACACAGTGCTGGTTGAATTGCTGACTGGTTAAAACACACTGCTGACATGAAGAATGCTGGCTGGATGAAACACACTGCTGGCTGAAGAAGACTGGCTGGATAAAATACACTGCTAGCTGAAGAACACTGGCTGGATGTAAAACACTGCTGGCTGAAGAATGCTGGCTGGATGAAACACACTGCTGGCTGAGGAATGCTGGCTGGATGAAATACACTGCTGGCTGAAGAATGCTGGCTAGAAGAAGCACACTGCTGGCTGAAGAATGCTGGCTGGATGAAGCACACTGCTGGCTAAAGAACACTGGCTGGATGAAATACACTGCTGGCTGAAGAACACTGGCTGGATGAAACTCAGTGCTGGTTGAGTATTGCTGGCTGGATGAAACACACTGCAGACAGAAGAATGTTGGCTGAATGAAACACACTGCTGGCTGAAGAACACTGGCTGGATAAAATACACTGCTAGCTGAAGAACACTGGCTGGATGAAATACACTGCTGGCTGAAGAATGCTGGCTGGATGAAACACACTGCTGGCTGAGGAATGCTGGCTGGATGAAATACACTGCTGGCTGAAGAATGCTGGCTAGATGAAACACACTGCTGGCTTCAGTAGAAGCACACTGCTGGCTGAAGAATGCTGGCTGGATGAAACACACTGCTGGCTAAAGAACACTGGCTGGATGAAATACAATGCTGGCTGAAGAACACTGGCTGGATGAAATACACTGCTGGCTAAAGAACACTGGCTGGATGAAATACAATGCTGGCTGAAGAATGCTGGCTGGATAAAACACACTGCTGGCTGAAGAACAATGGCTGGATGAAATACAATGCTGGCTGAAGAACACTGGCTGGATGAAATACACTGCTGGATGAAACACACTGCTGGCTGAAGAACACTGGCTGGATGAAATACAATGCTGGCCGAAGAACACTGGGTGGATGAAATTCACTGCTGGCTGAAGAACAATGGCAAGATGAATCACAATGCTGGCTAAAGAACACTTGCTGGATGAAACACACTGCTGGCTGAGGAATACTGACTGGATGAAATACACTGCTGGTTGAAGAACAATGGCTGGATGAAATACACTGCTGGCTGAAGAATGCTGGCTGGATGAAACACACTGCTGGCTGAAGAACACTGGCTGGATGAAACACACTGCTAGCTGAAGAACACTGGCTGGATGAAATACAATGCTGGCTGAAGAACATTGGCTGGATGAAACACACTGCTGGCTGAAGAACACTGGCTGGATGAAATACACTGCTGGCTGAAGAACACTGGCTGGATGAAATACAATGCTGGCTGAAGAACACTGGCTGGATGAAACACACTGCTGGCTGAAGAACACTGGCTGGATGAAATACACTGCTGGCTGAAGAATGCTGGCTGGATGAAACACACTGCTGGCTGAAGAACGCTGGCTGGATGAAATACAATGCTGGCTGAAGAATGCTGGCTGGATGAAACACACTGCTGGCTGAAGAACACTGGCTGGATGAAACACACTGCTGGCTAAAGAACACTGGCTGGATGAAATACACTGCTGGCTGAAGAATACTGGCTGGATGAAACACACTGCTGGCTGAGGAATGCTGGCTGGATGAAATACACTGCTGGCTGAAGAATGCTGGCTGAATGAAACACACTGCTGGCTGAAGAACACTGGCTGGATAAAATACACTGCTGGCTGAAGAACACTGGCTGGATGAAATACACTGCTGGCTGAAGAATGCTGGCTGGATGAAACACACTGCTGGCTGAGGAATGCTGGCTGGATGAAATACACTGCTGGCTGAAGAATGCTGGCTAGATGAAACACACTGCTGGCTTCAGTAGAAGCACACTGCTGGCTGAAGAATGCTGGCTGGATGAAACACACTGCTGGCTAAAGAACACTGGCTGGATGAAATACAATGCTGGCTGAAGAACACTGGCTGGATGAAATACACTCCTGGCTAAAGAACACTGGCTGGATGAAATACAATGCTGGCTGAAGAATGCTGGCTGGATGAAACACACTGCTGGCTGAAGAACAATGGCTGGATGAAATACAATGCTGGCTGAAGAACACTGGCTGGATGAAATACACTGCTGGATGAAACACACTGCTGGCTGAAGAACACTGGCTGGATGAAATACAATGCTGGCTGAAGAACACTGGGTGGATGAAATACACTGCTGGCTGAAGAACAATGGCTGGATGAAACACAATGCTGGCTAAAGAACACTTGCTGGATGAAACACACTGCTGGCTGAGGAATGCTGACTGGATGAAATACACTGCTGGCTGAAGAACAATGGCTGGATGAAATACACTGCTGGCTGAAGAATGCTGGCTGGATGAAACACACTGCTGGCTGAAGAACACTGGCTGGATGAAACACACTGCTAGCTGAAGAACACTGGCTGGATGAAATACAATGCTGGCTGAAGAATGTTGGCTGGATGAAACACACTGCTGGCTGAAGAACACTGGCTGGATGAAATACACTGCTGGCTGAAGAACACTGGCTGGATGAAATACAATGCTGTCTGAAGAATGTTGGCTGTATGAAACACACTGCTGTCTGAAGAACACTGGCTGGATGAAATACACTGCTGGCTGAAGAATGCTGGCTGGATGAAACACACTGCTAGCTGAAGAACACTGGCTGGATGAAATACAATCCTGGCTGAAGAATGTTGGCTGGATGAAACACACTGCTGGCTGAAGAACACTGGCTGGATGAAATACACTGCTGGCTGAAGAACACTGGCTGGATGAAATACAATGCTGGCTGAAGAATGTTGGCTGGATGAAACACACTGCTGGCTGAAGAACACTGGCTGGATGAAATACACTGCTGGCTGAAGAATGCTGGCTGGATGAAACACACTGCTGGCTGAAGAACACTGGCTAGATGAAACACACTGCTGGCTGAAGAACAATGGCTGGATGAAATACACTGCTGGCTAAAGAATGCTGGCTGGATGAAACACACTGCTCCCTGAAGAATGCTGGCTGGATGAAATACACTGCTGGCTGAAGAATGCTGGCTAGATGAAACACTGCTGGCTTCAGTAGAAGCACACTGCTGGCTAAAGAATGCTGGCTGGATGAAACACACTGCTGGCTAAAGAACACTGGCTGGATGAAATACAATGTTGGCTGAAGAATGCTGGCTGGCTAGCTGGCTAGATGAAACACTGCTGGCTTCAGTAGAAGCACACTGCTGGCTGAAGAACGCTGGCTGGATGAAACACACTGCTGGCGGAAGAGCACTGGCTCGATGAAGCACACTGCTGACTGAAGAATGCTGGCTGGATGAAACACGCTGCTGGCTTCAGTAGAAGCACACTTCTGGCTGAAGAATGCTGGCTGGACGAAAGACACTGCTGGCTGAAGAACGATAGTTGGATGTAACACTGCTGGCTTCAGCTGAAGCACACTGCTGCCTAATGAAAGCTGGCTGGATGAAAGACACTGCTGGCTTCAATAGAAACACACTTCTGGCTGAAGAACGCTGGCTGGATGAAACACACTGCTGGCTGAAGAATGCTGGCTGGATGAAGTACACTACTGGCAGTTTAAGTAACAAAACTCCAACCTTTAAACATGTGTAGTAGCTGGTTGCAGCTCTGTACACAGGCCCTCTCACTGATTGTCCCTGAGGCAGAGTTCGGGGTAGGGGAAGAAGCCAAACTCAGTAGTGCCAAACACAGATTAATAAAAGCACACTGCTGGCTGAAGAATGCTGGCTGGATGAAACACACTGCTGGCTTTCGTAGAGGCACTCTGTTGGCTGGAGAACACTGGTTGGATGCAACACACTGTTGGCGGTTTAAGTAGCAAAACACCCGCCTTTAAACAGATGTAGCTAGTTGCAGCTCTGTGCACAACTCCTCTCACTGACTGGCCCATAGACAGAGTTCAGAGGGGGTTGGGAGAAACAAAATTCAGTAGTGCCAAACACTGATGAATAAAGGCACACTGCTGGCTAAAGAATGCTGGCTGGATGAAACACACTGCTGGCTGGAGAACACTGGCTGTTTCTTTAGTTTATTCTGCCTTTATGGTCAAAAAATACAAATAAATAAATAAATGCAGATTGGCTCAGTGGTACCTCTTGGTGTCCCCCACCCAGCATGTTGAGGGTAGGGTTCTCACCACGGGGACTCTTTGGCCATGCAGATCCATTCCCCAGCTCCTTCTGGTGTTGTATTTTGGATTTTGCTTCTTAGAGGTGAGATCCTCTTCATAGGGGTATTTTTAGTCATGCAGATCAACTTGCCAACACCTCCTAAGGCAATCATTCCTGCATTTGTCTTCAAGTCATCACCGGGCCTCTCTCTGTTCCCCCTCTGGGTTCCATTTAAGGATAATCCCTCCTAGTGTTCAGGCTTGGTGACCTATATTCAATATATCCCACTCTCCTCAATTACACTTTGTGGCTGGGGTTCCTTTTAGCCTTATCTGAACACTTGGCAGTACCTCACTGCGTTATACTATTGGAGGGATTTCGATCTGTCATGTTGTGGCACAGATAAAACACTCATGCTGCAGAGTCCACACATAGATTTCCAATTGCACTCAGAGAGGGTTGCAACACACACTGTTGGCTCAATGCATCCCATCATTCTGGCTGGCTCTGGGATTAGCATCAGCTATGAAACCATGCTTGTAGCTCGACAGGAATCCCTGGAAAAAAGTTACTTGAGTTAGAACAGACTGATAGAAACAACCCACAATAATCTACTTCAGGAGATTAGTAAACTCATATGGAACTTCAAGATCTTATTAATAGATAGAAGGCATATTATGATATACAGCTCATATGTACTATGAGACAGGGGAAACAGCAGTGCTGCCAACATACAGATTGCATAAAGAAGCGACAGGCAGAAAAGTAATGAAAATTAAGTTGTCACCTCAAGCGCATAAATTTGAAACAGACCCTAATAAAACAGCGCAAATGTTTGCCACTTTTTACCAAGACTTATACCAAGAAGATAAGGTGGTAGAGCTGGTGTGGGAAATGACTCAAATATTTCTGTAGGACTTACAGCTCCCAAAGTTATCTGAGGCTGATGTAGCTCTCCTGGAAGCTCCCATTAGCGATGTGGAGGTTAATAGAACAATTATGGACCTACCTTGCAATATATCACCAGGCCTGGATGGGTTCAATACAGATTTTTACAAAACATTCGGTAAACAACAATCCCCCTTATTGGGACAGCTTTTCAGGCACTGTCAGAAAGAGGGCATTGCCCCAGGTTCATGGAATGAAGCAAAAATTTCTGTCTTAGCCAAATCAGACAAAGGCAAAAGTGTTTATGAATCTTATAGATCAATTTCACTGTTGAACTAAGGCTTAAAAATATTCACTAAAATCCTAGCCACCGCTACAACACATAGTCAACTCTCGAATTAATTCTGACCAAACAGGTTTCCTCCCAGATAGGCATCCGAAGGACAATATTAGAAGAATGCTTAACATTCTTGAGGAAGAGAAACAAAGACACTCAAATAGCTATATTAATTGATGTGGAGAAAGCCTTTGATGGGCCAGATTGGTCATTCTTATAATTAACTCTGCAAAAAATGGGTTTTGGAGAGGAATTTCTAAAAGCAATAGCCATGCTGTATAAAGCACCAAAAGCCAGCGTTCAAGTGAATGGCACACTATGTAGCCCTTTTGCAATCAAGAGGGGGACACAGCAGGGGTGCCTGCTGTCCCTTCTCCTGTTCGCACTCAGTATAAAGCCTCTGGCAGAGGCAGTTAGATTTAGTCCACATTTACACGGCATTACAGTGGAGAGGACAGAGAATCAGATTTTGCTCTAGGTGGATGATATAGTTATTTATTTAACGCATCCTGAGAGGAAAATACAATCACTCCTATCAATTTTATTTAGTTAATTTCTTTATTCTCCTCCCCTATGGCTCTCTATCATGCCAGATACCCCAGCCATGTCCCCCGCTCACAGCTTACCTTCCGCTTCCTCCACAGCATACTCCCCGTGGCGGGACAGTGGGGATCCCTCAACCTGCCAGGACGGATCTGGTGTGGAGGGTACTGCCTGTTCGCAGGAGCGGGGGCCTGTGGGGATCAGCTTTCATCTTGCTGAGGAGCCTTTTTCCTATTTTTCTTGTGCAGCTTGTGAGCGTGCAATACTGCCAAGGATGCCCAGCATGCACGTCCACATGCTGTACATCGGGCAGTTGCTCCAACTCCGCCACCATGGTATGGGATCTGATATGTCAGCTCCCAACCGCCGCTAGGGGTCAGGCAAATGCTGGTCCATGTCCCCACCCTCCACCGGGAGAGGGGAGGAGAGCTGTCCTCCAGACCTTCAATCCTCTCCCTCCGGACAACCCGGTGACCGCTCACACGCGACCACAGGTCACAGGCATGGTAAGTGTAGACAGTGATGCCTCAGCCATCTATGCTACTGGGCCAGCTACTCCTATCAAATTTAGAAAAATTTAGAGACGATCGGGCTTTAACATTAACATTTCAAAACAGAAATTATTATAAGTTAGTGGTATAGTTACCACACAAATGAAACAACTCGTGTCAGGTAAATGGGATGGAGATCAGGTTAGTACTTAGAGATTCCTAAAAGTGTAAGCAATCTATATCAAGCAATTATGGGAAATTAAAACAGAAGTTTGCACAGACATAAAGCCTGGGCCTTCCACCCTAACATTTACCAATAAGTGGATGCAATCAAAATGAATGTGCTCCCTTTTATTCCTTTTCAGAATCTGCCCTTGCTGATTATGGGTAAGGTGTGGAAAAACAGTACTAAGAGGTTTATCTGGCAAGGCATAAGCCTAGACTCAAATGGATGTAGCTAATGAGACATAAGAGGTAACAGGATATGGACTACAAAATTTCAAGGAATACTATGTTGCCACCCAATTAGGTGACTTAATAGACATCCTAAATATTAATAAAGAAACAGTATGGAAAACAATGGAAGAGGGTACAAACAATGAGGGGAGGCAAAGAAGTGGCAAAAGTCATGGAGTGGAAAGGAGAGAACAGGTTACTATGCAGAGAGAGGGAGCGGGCATTTGTGAAGGGTCTTCAGAAAATAGTTTTGCACTGCTAGAGAGGAAGAAGGTGGAGGAGGGAAATAATGAAATTAGAGGAGTAATTGATAAATGCCTGGACCAAACTGGAGTGGGGGGAAGTTCTGCTGGGAGAATTGCAACAGGGACAAAAGGGGGAAATAATGTGCAGGAGGAAGAAGAGGAGCTGGAAATGAGAGAGGGAGATGAATGGAAGCAAGCAGGGAGTAAGAGGGGTGGAATCTTAGTGCTGGGGGACTAAATACTAAGAGGAGTTAGGTGGGGTAGCAAGGGGGAGAGGCATAGTCGCATTTGGGTGGAGGCCATGCCAGGAATGACAGCAGAAAGTGTGGGACATCTGTTCTGAAATATGCTAGAAGGGGTAGGGACAAGCCTCATTTAATTATACATCTTGGGACAAATGATCTGGCTGACAAGACAGTAGATATAGTCCAGAGGAGGTTTGAGGAACCAACACAATTATGTGAGGGGGCAGGAAGATCAGTAACTTTTTCAGAGATACTTCCAGTGCCCAAGGCAAGCACAACAAGAAAGCTGAGAATAGAGGAATTTAACGGATGGCTAAGAACCTGGTGTTGTGCTAAAGGGTATGGGCTGTAGGGGGGTGGGGAGGGACCTTGGAGGACAGTAGTCTCTATGCCAAGGACAGACTACACTTGAGTGAGGAGGGAAAGAAAGTGTTGAATCAGAGGATGGAGGAGTACATAGAGGAAGTTGGGAATTTAAACTAGGAGTGGGGGGTGGCAATTGAGCAACAGATATGCAGAGACCACAGGTTGGGAAGCCATATGAGCTTAACCCCGCCCCCAATAACAGTGACAAATGACAAATGGCAAGTACTATTGGTGATGCTCGTAAAGGAGGACAGGATGGGGGGGTGGAAGTTGGTTACCCTTAATGCTAGGAGCCTTGGGAGGAAAACTGCAGAGTTACAGGTGCTCATGGCAGAGGGAGAGGTGGACATTGCAGCCATCACAGAAACATGGGCCACCCAATACAATGACTGGGACCTGTCTGTACCAGGGTACAGGTTATTTCGTAGGGACAGGGTGATTGGGAAAGGAGGGGGTGTGGCACTATATGTGAAGGAAGGACTGAAGTGTGTAAGGGAGGAAGGGGAGGAGATAGAACAGAGTCATGATTCCAAGAATAGGATTCTTAGAATGGGAGTGGTGTACAGGCCACCATCTCAGATGGAGGAGTTAGACAGGGAACTAGCAGGACAGATCAGGAGAACCTGCAGGAAGAGTAGTGTGGTGATTGTGGGGACTTCAACATGCCAGGAATGGACTGGAGTACCCCAGCAACCAGGAACAAAAGGGATCAGGTACTGCTGGATGCCTTCCAGGACAGCTTCCTGCTGCAAATGGTCAGTGAACCAACCAGGTTAGGGAATACCCTTGACCTTGTGCTGGCAAATGGGGACTTTGTGAGAGAACTTACAGTGGAGGAACCGCTGTCAGGGAGTGACCACCACTCAGTATGGCTCACATTGGATATGGGCAAGGAAGGAGTGGAATCTGGCACAAGAGTGCTGGACTTCAGGAGGGCCAACTTTGGGAGGATGGGGGAAGTGGAAAAGGGTACCTGGCCAGAATTCAATCTAGTATGGACACTAACCAGAGGTGAGAGCTCATAAAGCTGGGGATAGTGGAGGCAGCCAAAATCTGCTGCAAGGCCCAGAGCAAGAAGGCTAGGGCTAAGAAACCGAGCTGGTTGAGCAAGGAGGTCATGGAAGGTAAGGAGGAAAAGAGCTGCCTTTAGGAGTACAAGAAAACAGGGAGGGGGAGGACAGGGAGGTATAACAGAATCGAAGGAGGTGACAAGGGCAGTAAGGGAGCCAAAGCATCTACGGAACTCAGGCTAGCACAAGGCATTAAGAAGGGGGAGAAGGCCTTCTTTAGGTACATCAGGGAGAAAAGGAGCTGTAAGGACCACATAGTAAGGATTAGGAAGGAGGAGGGTTGGGTGGAAATAGGGTGTGATAAGGCAGAAGCACTAAATGAGTACTTCTGCTCAGTATTTACTAAAGAGAAGAGGGGGTGACACCCAAGAGGGGAGAAATGGTAGAAACAGGGAAGGAAGGGGTGACAGATGGGGAAATCATGGAGGGCAGAGTTTGGGAGGGTTTGAAGGCACTGAGGGTGGACAAGGTGCCAGGCCCAGATGGCATCCACCCAGGGTACTGAAGGAGCTGGCAGAGGTCCTTGTGGGACCTTGGCAGACCTATTTAATGCCTCATTACATTGGAGGTGTGTACTCAGGACTGGAGGATGGCTCTGTGGTGCCCTTCCACATGAGTGGCCCCAAGGATGAACCGGGAAACTACAGACCAGTGAGCCTCACATCCATCGTGGGTAAGCTAATGGAGACTATCCTGAAGGAAAGGCTGGTGGCCCTCCTAGAGGCCAAATGACTACAGGACAGCAGACAGCATGGCTTCATATGGGGCAGATCCTGCCAAACCAACCTGGTGGAGTTCTATGACTGGGTAACTAGGCAACTGGACAGGGGCCATGCAGTGGATGTCCTGTATCTGGACTTCAGTAAGGCATTCGACTCGGTGCTGCATGGAAGGCTGGGAAGTAAGTTAGTAGTCACAGGGGAGGTGCAAAGCTGGTGAGATGGGTAGAAAACTGGCTTCAGGGAAGGCAACAGAGGGTGGTGGTGGTGGTGGGTGGGAGCTCTCACACCCAAGGGTAGTGACGAGCAGTGTTCCACAGGGCTCAGTGTTGGGACCAGTGTTGTTTGGGATATTCATTGCAGACATATCATGGGACATCAAAGCAAGATCAGTCTGTTTGCTGATGATACCAAGGTAGGAGCGGTGGTGGATGACCTAGGGGATGGCAGGGGCTGCAGGATGATCTGGCAAAGCTTGAAACCTGGTCAGATACCTGCAAGTGGGGTTTAATGCCAAAATGTGCAAGGTGCTGCATTTTGGGATGAAGAACCTAAGGAGGAGTTACCAGCTGGGGAGTGCAGCTAGCCAGACAGAGGAGGAGAAGGATCTGGGGGTGCTCATTACAGGGTCAATAATAGCTCAGCACAATGTAGAAAGCAGCTGCAAAGGGCCAACAAAATGCTGGGTTGTATTGCAGGGGTATATCCTCGAGGAGGGAGGAGGTGATTCTGCCACTGTATGGGTCATTAGTAACCGCCTGAAGTACTGAGGGCAGTACTGGCGCCCGTGTCTGAAGAGGACATTAAGTTACTGGAGGGTGCAGCTCAGGGCAACAAAGATGATCAAGGGGCTGGGGGACTTATCATACGAGAGGAGGTTGAGGGAGTTGAACATGTATTCACTGGAGGAGAGGAGGGACGGGGGGACATGATTGAAACCTTTAAATACATGAAAGGAATAAACAAGACAGGTACAGAGGGGCTGTTCAAAGTAAGGGAGGGGAGGGACACCAGGGGCCATGATATGAGAATGGAGGGAGGAAGATTCAGGAGGGAGATGAGGAGACACTTTTTTACAGAGAGGGTGGTGGCTGGGTGGAATGCGTTACCTGCAGAAGTGGAATCCAGTAGACAAGTGAACTGCTTCAAAAGGGGATGGGACAGGACAAGGGGGAGGGTTAATGAAGGGGAAGGGTGGAAGGGAGGGGCAGCTGCAGAATAAGGGGTGCTAGCTGCACATTTGAGCAGACTTGATAGACCTCTAGGCCTTTATCTGCTGGCAAATTTCGTATGTTCGTATGTTTGTAAGTTGCACAAGCAGTCACATACTATTACCAAACACCTCTGTCCTCCTAGTTCAGTGCTAACCATTCCTATGTTACCAGTACAATAACCATTTGAACTAGGAAAGAGGCTTCAATCCAAATTAGTGGATCTGGAACCCGATATGTTCAGTAAGAGCCTAGCAAATCCCTCAAAGTACAAATCTACAAAGTTCAACTATCAAACCTAAACAAGTTAACTGTTTGTTGAGATTTTAAATAGCTTTGCCCCCCCAAAAGGCAAAAAAATGGGATATGTATTACATTTGTAATTATTTGCACTCTTGGCATCAAGAACATCATCCACAACACCATGATCTAGTGTTTCAGACTGTGTGAGTGTGGCATGATAGGCCTATATCCATTTGTGTGGTTTCATCTTGTATATGCTGTACTGTACTTTAGAATTAAGACACTGGGGACCTGATTCCAGGACATATGGCGCAACTCGTGGGCAGGTGCAAGTTGTGACATATGCCGCTATGCCGGAGACCCAGCGCTAGATTCCAGAACAGGCAGGGTCCCTGCACCTATGCCCTGTGACTTGCGGCAGCTCCAGGGTTGCACCATGGGAAGGGCACACCTGACCAGGGTGCTGAAAGCCAGCGATGCCCACCCATAGGTGCAAGCTGGCATAGCACAGCACTCCAAAGCCCCAACACCTGAACACCACAGCAGTGCCCTACAGGGCTGTGGAGGGGGTGGGGGGCCACCGGATGGCCTTGGGGTGCATGGCAGGTGGGGGTCATGTACTGCCCTGCGGGGCACTGCTTGGGGTGGGGGCATGGAGGTGCCAGCTACACATGGATGGCAGCCCTGCCAATGGGTGTGGGGTGGGGAACTATGAGGGACCATGGGGGGGTGACTGTAGGGGCAGCAGGCATGGAGGTGTGACCCCGGTGGATGTAGGGTATGGTTAGACTAGCTAATAGCTGATCTAACCATACTTAGACCATTGTCTGCTGGGGTCCATCCTGGAATAGCAACTTGCCACTCCATTGGCCGCCCACTTGGAATACTGCCATAACCGATGCAAAACTCCCTTGCACCGTAACCGCGGGGGTTTCTGCCATAGTCAGTGGCATAGCCTGCCTTTGGCACAGGCAGCCTGTGCCATGCCGCAGGCTGCCTTTTGAATCGCGGGTAGTATAATGCATGCCTGAGTGCAACTTGCTCCATTGGGTTTCGTGTTGGCACTGTGTGACATGCGAACCCATCTTGGAATTGGGCCCCATCTCTTTAAAAGACTTTAGGAATGAAATTACAGAAATGGCCTTAATTACTCTACTGGCTAGGGTGGATCTGGTATATGTCTAGATAAGGGAGACAGTTTATGGAGCCTGGAAATCATAACTCTTAGAAAAAACTTGGTATCTAGATTTCCATGACAGGAAGAGGTCAGAGGTTAAGCTAAATGCATGGACTAGATGTCACTGGATTGACATGGAACCACAGTGACACCTACAGGGAAAGGTAAACGGTTGCACCCTAATATCTGTATTGTCCTGGAATCATTAACCCCACCCCAGAGAAAAATAAGGTGGGTGTGTCCTAAAATGACCCTCAAGTATATGATCAGAGAAACACTTTGAATACAGAGCAGTTGATAAACAGTTTAGTTGGAAGGCAGATCACCAGTTCCAACTGGCATATACTTGTAGACCAGAAGTATATGTGCAGGCCTGGAAAAATCTTTAAAACCAGACTTGAGTGTGTGGAAAATTTGACTTGTCACATACTGAACAGAAAAGTCTGATTTTAAGTCAGAATTTTGGAAAACCAAGACTTTTTAACCAAGGAGCAACTGGGGACTTTTAAAAAGGACATCCAGAGACTCAGATCAAGGACTTGCTACAAATTCTATTGCCTAATGAA
This sequence comes from Neoceratodus forsteri, assembly GCA_016271365.2. Taxonomy (NCBI): domain Eukaryota; kingdom Metazoa; phylum Chordata; order Ceratodontiformes; family Ceratodontidae; genus Neoceratodus; species Neoceratodus forsteri. The sequence continues at coordinate 1,706,441,671 of CM057455.1, forward strand.
ATGTCATCTCTACAAGTGCATTTGAAATCTTGTCTGAACTTTAACATCAAAGCAAGGTATAGTTTAGAATACAGTATCTAGTGTTTTCTGTGAACCATCCAGCTTTACCTTTGTTATTGTCTGCATTTCAAAGTTTTTCCAAATTGTAGACTTTTCTGCATTGCTTTTATGTTAAGTAAACTTTTATGATTTTCTTATCAACTTTGCCTGGGGTCTGGTTGTGTGATTTAACATTTTAAACAGAAGGGTTTTGTAAAGACTGTGTGCCTAAAAAGACAGAACCACTCAGCTAGCGTATAAAACTACCTAGGCAAGATGTAGCCAGTGGCTGTGGTGGGATTTAAATACTGGAAGTAGTGCAGAGTCAAGGGAACTTGAAACTACAGAATCCACACTCCACTGGGAAAAGGAAGGCTGGAAAATCTTTTTGAACCCTTGCTCCTGCTCACGAGTTCTTAAAAATGGGGATCCTCTTTGCAAACAGGAGGTCCTGCCGGGCTGCACAGGTTTGGGGGCCAGGGGCACGTGACAGCGTATCAATCAATCAATCAGGCTTTATTTGGTTGAGCACATTTCTACATTATGTGCTCAATGCGCTTCACAATAGTTTTGAAAATTTTAAAATATAATACAGACCAGAAAACAAACATGCAGATGAATACAAACATTAATAATCAGTAAAAACATATTAACTACATAAAAGCTTGGATAAATAAAAAGGTTTTTAGCTCCCATTTAAAAATGTCAATTGTTGGGCTCTCTCGAACATGGTGAGGGTGGGAGTTCCACAGGATTGGGGCTGCAGAAGAAAAGGTAGGGGCCCCCAATGTCTTTAAATGAATCCTGGGAACTCCCAACAAACCCTCATCCACAGAAGGAATGGAGAGGGTGGACTGGTAGGGATACAGGAGTTCTTGCCGGTAACCGAGCCCCTGATCATGTAGGGTCCTATAGGTCAGCAAACATACCTTGAAGTAGATCTGCCACCTAACCGGCAGCCATTGCAGAGAGCACAGCACAGGTGTGATACGACATGATCTTGGTAGACCGGTCAACAATCTGACTGCTGCATTCTGCACTAGCTGAAGGTGGTGCAGCTCTACCCCACTAGCCCAAGGTACAGAGCATTGCAGTAGTCCAGGTGCAATGTCACAAAGCCATGGGCTAGTGCTGGCAGATCATCCAGGGGTATTAGGTGTTTAACCGGACAGTGTCAGTGGCTCAGTAGGTAGCACACTCACCTCTGAGGCCGGGAGATCAGAGGGCTGTGGGTTCAGTTCCCACATCTGGCACTTGGGTTAATATCCCAGTACTGACACTGCAGTGCAGCATGAGAGGGGTGCTGCACTTCTGAGGTGCCATCTTTTGGATGAGACGTTAAACCGAGGTCCCATCTGCCTGGATTGGTGGTAGTTCAGGTGGATGTTAAAGATCCCATGGCACTTATCAAAAGAGTAGGAATTTCCCGTGTCCTGGCCAAATTTCCTCATTCACTAAAAATACCACCAACAGCTTAATCTGGTTCAAGGTCAGTTGGCATTCATCTGTATCCCTCCCCGGTCATGCCTGAAAATAGGCAGGATTTGTCTAGTGCATACCCGGTCAACAAAAGCTAAATAAATAAATAAAATAAAACCCTGGTGATGTTCCTCAGATGGTAAAAGAGGTCTTGGCCACAGCCGACAGCTGTAGTTTAAGCATCAGGCCGCAGTCCAAGACAATTCCAAGATTCCTCACCCAATCAGAGGTGAGCAAATAGGAATCCCTGAGCCTAAGCCCTGAGACTCGACCAGATTGCACCCTTATCCCCCGGTGACCATGTTCCAGTACCAGAACCTCAGTCTTATCAAGATTCAACCTCAACCAGTTCACCCTCATCCAGTCTTGGATCTCGTCCAGGCAGGTGTTCAATAGTGAGACCGTCTCCTGCTGCTCGGTGCAGAGGACATGTAGAGCTGAGTATCATCTGCATAACAGTGAAAACACAGCCCATACTGCCTTATAATGTCCCCTAATGGTAGCATGTACACCACAAACAACATGGGGGACAAAATGGAGCCCTGTGGGACCCCACATGGCAAGGACATGGGAGCTGAGGAATAAATCCCAGACACCACACACTGCAATCTGCCGGTGAGGTAAGATCTAAACCAGTTGTGGACTGTACCTGTCAGTCCACAACATACCTACAGGTGCTCCAGTAGCACCCCATGGTCCATAGTGTCAAATGCTGCCAGGAGATTGAGGAGAACAAGAATGGACCATCTCCCCAATTCCTTGCCGCTAGGAGATCATTTAGCACCCGAACCTGGGCAGTCTCTGTACTATGCCTTTTCCTAAATCCTGACGAGAGCCTCGTAGATGTTGTGGGCTGTTAAATAGGTCTCCAGTCAAACCGCCACTACCTTCTCAATAACCTTTCCGCAAAGGAAGGTTAGATACAGGTCTGTAGTTTGCCAGAAAGTCCACGTCCTAGAGAAGTTTTTTAGGAGGAACCTTACAGCGCCTCCTTCAGGGGCTCCTGAAAGACCCCTGTCACCTGGTGTGGGTATAGGATAACACAATTTCAGGCAGACCACAAATCAGGTGCATAAAAGAATGCACAAGTGCGTTTGTCATTTTATTTTTATCAAGTGAGATATACAGAAAACAAAATGGTAAGCCAGACAACTGCTTAGCTTCAACAGTTTCCAAGGCTTTTTCTTCAGCCTAACAATGTGAAAGCACACACTACCAGGAGGTCTTTCACCTTCCTCAGTCAGCATTCACCTGACCTCCCTATCTATCCTATCTCAACACTTAGGTAGGGTTTTTTATAAGCTCACCAGAAGTTGGAAAAATGTTCCACTGCCTTTTGATTGACAGCAGACCTAACATAAAACTAGCCTCTAGGAGTCACTGTTGCCCCATAGAGAACAGTTATTTGGCAGCCACCTGGAGCACAGAAGAGAACATGCAGTTCTTTTTTCTTTGGTTTACAACATTGGAAAAGGCAGACCTGAGGTCAGAACATTCTGTGCTCTCCCTAGCGCTCCTGCAGGGTCCTATTACCTCATACTGTCTGCTGCAAAATATATCTTAGAAGGGCTGCTAACATCTAGAAAAAGCAGACACAAGTTTTTTTTTTATTCTTAAGACTGCCCTCTCATTTTGTAACTATACGCTTAGTTTCATTTTATAGCCAAAGACCTGAGAAGAAAACAATATATAACTTTAATATTCTTTGAGGGTTTGGCTGGTTTCTAGTTAGTTTTTAGGTTAATATGCAGAGAAAGCTTTATAAGCACTTCAGCACTTAATTTATAACCAGCCAACCAGCATGTTGGACATTATACAAAACATATAAACTGCTTGGGGAAGGGATTTCAATTTATCCCAGGGGTGTCCACTATGACAGGGGTCACCCTGTCACAACCCCAACACCAGAGAACATTGGACTATCTTGGCTAGGACCAGGCTGATGGCATCAACGCACCCACAAGGAGGCACGCTTCACCTGGGTCCAAACTACAGTAGGTTGGTCATAACCCCAGATGACCTTCACGACATCTACTACAGCTACCTGGTCGAAGTTGGACCAGAGAGACTGAGTGCTTGCTACCTCACGCACTTCACTGCAATGTCCATTCAAGGTCGCTGACTGGATTTCGATCTGATGGAGGCAATCTTATCAGCCAGAAACAGAGCAAACTCATCACATCTCGACTGCAAAAGGCTCCCTGGACAGAAGACAGCTGGGTTACAAAGCCTGCCCATGGTGAGGAAGAGCTGAGCCTGTCTGTTAATTGCTGCAGCAATCTCCTTGGACAGGAACTCTGCCTTCTTTCAAGAGATTGCTGATTGATATTCCCAAAATGGACCATCAATATAAGCTTGTCCTCCCTCAAGCCAGACCTCCGCCAGCACCGTTCTAACATTCAACCCCTCCTCCTCATCTCCCTGAGAGTCTCATCAAACCATGGGGACCTCTAGTGTGGGGTGAGGGATCAAACACGTGCAGGTGCAATAGAGTCGAGGGTCTTGGCAATCACCCTATTATAGATCAGTACCAATTTCCCCAGCTCCTTGCACGTACTTATCAAACCTGATAGATCCAGCACCGTCATCAGATCCTGTGGAGACAAACCCCTTAAAGGGCAGTACTGTACCATCTCCAAAGGAGAGGGTCTATTTGGGGGGTGGGCCTCGATTGAGAACCTCACAGTATGGTGGTCCGACCATGCAACCAGCGCCACCATAAGGTCAAAGACCTCCATTCCCAGCAGGAAGACGGGGTCCAACGTATGGCTGTGTATATGGGTTGCAGAGGTAACAACCTGTGTCAGGCCCAACAAGCACATCAGTTGGAGGAAGTCTTGACCAAACTGTGAGAGTTCATCGTCAATCCAGGCATTGAAGTCACCCAGAATAATTAATCTGGGCAACTCCAATACCATTTCGACAATGAAGTCCACGACTTCCTGCAGAAACTCCTTCCCATCCCCCGGCAGCCAATAGATGAAAAGGATTCTGCAACCTGCACCTGCACACCCTTAAATGGCTACACATTCGAAGGATCTCATTTTTCCTACTGGGAGGTCTGCGAGGTTCACGTCTGACTTGAAACATGCTGCCACACCCCCACCCCTATGATCCTTTCTCAGGCAATGTACCACCAAGTGTCTGGCTGGAATAGCCGATTCCAACACTGGGCTGGCATTTTCATCCAGCCATGTAATTCACATGTTAAGGGCTGTGGATCACTAGGTAGTGGGATTAGGCAGGGTTGTGTTAAAAGCAGTGAAACAAACACTTCTACCTGAATTCGTAAAGAAATATGTTTGACCATGGTTTCAAAAGTGATGTCTGTGGCATTTAGCAAAATATTGCTGACTGAATACAAGTCTCGATGGCTGAGAGGGACCTGGGGGTGGTGGTGGATGTCAAGATGAACAACTCGGAGACTTGTAGGAGGGCAGCAGCCAAGGCCAACAGGATGCTGGGATGCATCGCTACGGGGATCACCTCCAGAAGGAGGGAAGTGAAACTCCTGTCTATAACTGCTTGTGAGGCCACACCTCAAGTAGCGCGTAGTTTTGGAGGCCACACTTAAAGAGGGACATTAAACTCCTGGAGAGGGTCCAGAGGAGGGCAACCAAATGATTTGGGGCTTGGGGGACAGGACCTATGAGGAGAGGCTCGAAGAGCTAAATATGTACACATTGGAAGAGAGAAGGACGAGGGGACATGATAGAGGTCTTCAGGTACATGAAGGGGTAAATAGGGAAGAACAGTCAGGGTGCTTTGAAGGAAGGAGGAGGGGCCACTAGAGGGCATGGGTGGAAGCTGGAGGGGAAGATTCAGGGAGAAAGGAGGAGGTGCTACTTCACTGAGAGAGTGGTGGAGCCATGGAATCGCTGCCTAGGGGGCTGGTGGAGGCAGAGACAGTGGAGGGGTTCAAGAGGGGTGGACAGGTACAGGGAAGGGTTCTGGAAGCAAAATCCAATGCAGCGAGAATATCCGGAACTGGGAAGGGAGAAGCCAGAGAAGGCGAGGGCAGCAAGGTCAGCTCCACGTGGGGCTGACCAAACGAAGCAGACGCGAAAGACCATTAGACCTATTCTGCTGGCATTTTAGTATGTTAGTATGAATGCAGTAAGAAGAAGGCACATTGCATACTATGATTTTCCCAACCCCTGACTGAACTAGTTTAAAAATATTATAGTGAACATTTGTCTTCATTAGTTTTGCAGCATGTGCATGCCTCAGTGGACTTTCCAATACCAGCCTGTTGCAGCAGGTGCACCATTCCAACAGATAGGATGTCAGTGGTTCCACAAATGAGGTCCATGTTACATGTTTCAGTAAATTTCTGCAGCATAGTGCTGACTGGATAAGGAAGACAGTAAGCAGAGCAATCCACAGGATACACCACCAATGATTCTAAAAATGATGTTCATGTGACAGCATATTGCTGGCTGGAAGAAGAAGATAGCAGGTACAGCAACCCACGGGATAGGCTATCAATGGTTCCACAACTTGTGCCCATGTGGTATCATGCACCATATTTCTGGTTAGATGAAGCCACATGAGGGCTCCGAGTAAGCATCACTGAGTGCAAGCAAGCAAGCATAAGCAGCAGGTTCTTTTATTTTATTTTTATTTATTGATTTGGTAAGCTGGTGGGTGTCTTGGCTCAGGCTTAACATTTACAACAATATACTGTACAATTCATACAGTACATTAGCAATAAGGACACCTACATTATTAGAACATTGGAATTAGATACATCAGCTGAACATTTACAACCTGTCTCATTGTACAAGAGCCTTGCTAATGTTCTTTGTCACCTTGAGTAAGTCACTTAATCTCCCTGTGCTTCCCTTGTCCAAACTGTATTCTTTTTGTAAGGTTTGTGGTGTGATATATAATGTATGTATTTCGTTTTTATGTGCTGTAACATTTTCATTTATGGAATTTTAGTGTGATGCTGTCCATGGGCACCATTGTAAATTAGCATTGCTCAATGGTCTCATCCTAATAAAAGGAAATTAAATGAAACTATAAAATTAAGTAAAAGCAGAACCCTATTGAAAACAACATGTTGCATCTCAGCTGGGCTTTTCTGGATATATAAATTGCAAAATTAAAAATCCTCTTTGTGCACTGGTGCTATGTTGGAAATCCTATCTTACACAAATCTGAAGAGCATCTGCAGTAAATATTGACAGGTTTATTTTAGAAAGGCAAATCTCTCTTGACATTTTTACTGAGAGATTCATTCTCCTGTCATTAACAAATGAACAGCAGCGTTATATCTCTCTCTGTCTCTTTCACTTTCTCTGAGTACGAACTTGAAGGCGGAGAGTTTAGACATGCAATAGCCACTTCAGCCAAAAAAGGCTACATTGTTATCTTGTGTTGCCAATACGAGAGGCTCATCCTCTAGTGCTGTTTGCATATTACGTTCTTGATATTGTTGTACTGTACCATATTTGTAGTTGGAATTTCTGTTGCCAGTAAGCAGACTTGATGTTGCCCCAATTTTATTCAGGTCATAGTCAAACAGCACACCCCAGAGTGATTTGTCATACACTAATGGCCTTCCAGTCACAGCAGTTCTTGAATTGACATCCTCCTCCTCTCTGCACTGTGTTCGAATCAGCACATATAAAGGTTCTCTCTTTCCTCCCTTCAATAGTGAGAGAGTGCTATGATGTACACTCTTTCTGTGGAGAAGTCAATTATTTATTTTATTTATTTATTTATTTATTAAATTTTGGTGACTGGGTAAGCCCACTGGGCCCCGGAGGTCCCTTTTTCAGGGGCGACCCGGGATTACATAGCATTGATAAATAAAACAGTATGATACAGAAATAGTACAATATAATACAGTTACATGTGATGTGAGCAACATACAGTCATGGTGGTATACAGGAATGTTGCAAAACATAACAGTAGACAAGAAAATGAGAGAGGAGGGGGTGGGCCACATTGCTGATGCAAATTAGAGTGTGAGATTCAGTTGGCCGTGTGTTGGTCCCAGGAGCCCATATAGTGGCAATTGGTAGCTGCCATCATGTGGGCCTTAAGCTTAGTGCAGAAACTTTTGATAGAAGGAGCTTACTGCACCCTGAGAGGGAGGGAGTTCCACAGGTAGGAGCAGTGTGGGCAAATGACCTGCCCCCCTACCTTGGTTCTTACTCTGGGGACAGCTAGGAGGATGCAATCTGTTGTCCGGAGGAGCCAGGGATTAGTCTTTAGCGCAATGAGTCCTGAGAGGCTGGGAGGGAGTTGGGCTGATTAATTTGAAGGCTTGGCATAGCAGAGGGTACTGGAGGCGAGCATTCAGTGAGGGCAATTTAGTTGGGATAGGGTATCGCAGTGGTGGTTCCTGGGGTTAGTCTGGGTGGTGAACCATGCGACCTTATTGTACAAGACTTGGAGTCTGTTCATCTCAAGCCTTGCTACTCCATGCACTACTGGGGCGCATAGGTGATTGTCAGGAAGAGGACACTGGTGGTGATAGAGACCCTTGCTTCAGGTATCAGCTGGTCTTTCAGTCAGTAGAGGGTGCCTAGTTTCCTATGTAAGGTTTTAGTGACTTATTGACGTGGTTCTTGTGGGTGAAACCTTGGTCCAGGGTGAGGCCAAGGTATTTTAGTGGCGCCACTAACTCTAGGCTGCTGTCAGATGAGGAGGTCAGGTGTAGGTGTTGCTTTCTATCATGTCCAGGGATCTTGGACCGAACAGCATAGCCTTGGTTTTGTCTGTATTAAGGACCATTCTGGTCTTGATGAGCCAGTTCTCGAGGGATCTCAGGTCACCTTGGAGCAAGGGCTGAGGCCACCCAGATTAGCGGAGGGTCGATAGATGATGGCATCATCTACATACTGGATAACTGAGCTCCCACCACAGTGGTGGCTAAGTGCATTGGTGAAGAGAGAAAAGAGGAGGGTGCCGAGTATTGACCCTTGTGGCACCCCCTCTTTTAAAGGGAGCGGATCAAACGTGGCATTTTTCCACTTTACCCTCTGTGTGCGACCAGTTAAGTAGCTTTCAAACCACCTTAGAGAATGGCTGTCAAGGCCTCCATTGCCCAGCTTGGTTAATAGCAGATTGTGGTTGACCAGGTCAAGGCCTTGATAGATCAATGAAGACCGCACCAGTAGGGGTCCCCTAGTCCAGTTCTCTGAGTACTTCCATCAAGAATTTAGTAAAGGCAGTGTCCGTCCCATGCCAGGTTCTGAAACCATGCTGGGAGGGTGCCAGAAGTTGAAGGAGCTCCAAGTAGTCTTGGAGTTGCCCATAGATTAGCCTCTCTTGGATCTTTGACAGGATGCAGAGCAGGAGATTGGCCTGTAATTGCTGATAGACTCGATGACCTCCTTGTGGATTGGGACCACATGGGCCTGTTTCCACTGCTCAGGGACTGCACCCTCTTTAGGGACTGATTTATGAGCCAAGTCAGTGGTCTGGCCAGGGATGAAGCACCTTCCTTAAGCAGCCTGGGTGAATCCCTATGAGTCCCCAGAGCCTGAGGTTTTAGGGTCCTTAGTAGTGCGAGAACTTCTTTTGGTTTGACCAGTCTGAGGTGGAAGGTTGGCGGTCAAGGTGAGGAAGTGGCCACGTGCTAGGGTCAGTGTAGAAGGGAGGTAGGCCGGCCTTGTAAGAGTCCAGGTTAGTGAAGTGGCAGTTGAGTGACATGGTGAAATGGGAGTCATCATGTGTTAGTTGCCTGTTGACCTCGATGGGGCCTGGTTCAGACTTGCTGTTCCCCTTTAGCAACCCATTAATGTGGCCCAAAAAACTCCAGGGTTCCCTAGATTCTTTTTCTGAAGTAACGTGACATACTCGCTTTTGACAATTATGATGGCCAGTTTGCATCTGTTTCTGAGAGTTTGTAGGCTCACATGGTCAGCAGGTAGGGAGGAGGAGCTTGTATTGTTTCCAGGCCTTGTCACGGTTTATCATTAGGGCCTTCAATGGGGTGATCCACTTGTAGCAGCTTCCTTGGTATGGAGTTTCTTCATAGGGGCGAATAGACTGGCTGCTGTATTGAGTGTTCTCTGAAAGAAGGTAACCACATCATCCAGGGAGGGAGGAGTTTGATTGGGCACCAGTCTATTGCTAAGGTAGTTGGAGAGTTGTTCAAGTAAGAGATGGGTGTAATCCTGCACAGCCAGGATTTGTGGTCTCCTTCTTTGGGCCTTATATGCAAATATCTCTCAGTCATTTAGTCCTTGCAATATAACTGATTCTCACCCTTAGCATTTCAAAGAATGTCTCAACAGTGTACTTAAAGCAAGGATCTAATAGGGCTGCCTAGATGTAGTGTTCAACATTACACATGCTAATAGTGCACTGATTATTTAGGAAGGTGTTTCTTAGTTTGTCTGCAAATTACATATTACTAAAATCTCCCTCCTATGCTAAAAATGGCATCATCTAGACCATTCTGAGGTTGATGAGAGTGATCAATGGCCTGAGTAAAACAAGCCATGTCCCCACTTACTACATGGGGGGGGTCTCTTCAAATAGCTTTGGCACACAGCACAGGGTTTCCATGAGCCACTGCTGTCTGGGGCTGATGTTAACCTACCCCTCCTTTGCCAACCAAATGTTCAGCTGCATACTGGTGGATAGCCTTTTGTTGCTCCAGTACCTGCTCTATCATGTAATCAGTGTCAGTGGCTCAACAGGTTGCACGCTCACCTCTGAGGCTGAAGAGTGGAAGGTTGTGGGTTCATGCCCCACACCAGGCAATTGGGATAATATCCCAATACTGACACTGTAGTGCATCATGAGGGGGATGCTGCACTACTGAGGTGCCACATTTTGGATGAGATGTTAAACACAGGTCCCATCTGCCTGTTCTGGCGGTTGTTCAGGTGGACGTTAAAGATCCAATGGCACGTCTCGAAAAGAGTAAGGGAAATTTGTTTTATTAAAAGAAAAACAGGCAAATACAATGAAATCATCAGGCATGCAGGGGTAGAAACATAAACAGAATATAGCAATCAAAACAATCACACAGTAGTTCGGAAGTCTGTACAGGAAATAATGAAAATATACAAAAACAAAACTTGTAAAGGCAGGACAAAGAACCTAACAGTTATACGTGGCATGAGAAAAGAACAGGAAAAGAACTGTTTGCCACAAGTACCAAGAATGTAAAAGAAACAAAACAATAGCAGCATCAGGGAGGCTTATAAATGTGCACTAAAAATCTCCATTTCTTCCTGAAAATGGAGGGTGACATTTGACGGATTCAGTCTGAAATACATAGGAAAGTTCCTGCAAATCATGTCTACCAGGAGATGGGAAGGATGTCTTTCTGTTGGAAAAGCAAAGCCAACAAGACTGCCAGAGGTAGTAAGAAGTAAGCGGATTGTGCTGACATCATACTGGATTGGTGTCTGAAGATGCCCAAAAATAACATCTGGGTAAGTGAGTCCGGGACCAGAAAGGGTTATTCCAAGGTGTCGCAAGGTCTGCCAAAAGTGGCAGTCATAAGGGCAAGAAAGGTGAAAATGGTCCATGGTTTCTGGCTGGAGGGTACAGCCTGGCCTAGGGCAATAGCTTTCATAAAGAGATTTGTGCTTGGCATTAGCCTTGACACTGAGCCAACCATGTCCACACAATCATAAAACATCCCACATCTTAGGGGGAGTACAGTTGTCCTGAAAGGAATTATGTAAAAGAGGGGCATCCATCTGCATGAGGAATGGAGAGGTATATGATAGGGTCTAGGAAATGGGAACTCATAATGGTAGAATAGATCCCCTCCTGCGTAGAGTGGTGCAGTAGGTCGAGATCCAAGTGCCACTTTCTGATTTTCAAGATTAGAGGTCTCTGAAAGGATGGGTATGTTGGTAGAAAATGTAGGGAAGCTGGGGACTGACTACAGTGTTGGAGCAGGGGCTGAAGCCATTGATTGGTCCAAGGTCACCAGAATGCTGTGTCCTGACGTGTAGGGCCAAACAGATTCCATGGAAGGAACATGTTGTAGTCGAAGGCAATATTTTTCATTCCTAGACCTCCAGGGAGGGGTAGATAAAGGACATTATGTTTTATCGGATCAGACAGCTACCCCATATGAGCTGAAAGGCATTGCTAAGGACTTGTACTCCCAAAGCAACCAGTAGAGGGCAAACCACACTAAGGCAGGTAAAGAGTGGGAGCAAGTAGGTGTGTAGAATGGCCACTTTCTATTTCTTGAACTGGGACCAATGTTTCCAGAGCTGCACCTTTCCCTGATAGGTAGTCAATTTAGAATTCCAGTTCCGAAGGGCTAGGGTGTCCCCGCCAAACTAGATTCCAAGTATCATCATTGGGGACTGGGACACCACAACACCACCAATATCTGGTAAGTGAGGAGGGTCTGAACTAAGTGCGTAACCAGCACATTTAGAGAATTTCAATCTGGCACCTGAAATAGGGGTAAATGTGGAAAAACGTCAAGTGTCAGTTGACCAGAGGAGGGTCAGCAACAAATAAAACAATATCATTGGCATAGGCAGCCACTTTTATAGTAATAGTGTGGTCAGGTGGGGATATGCCATAACTCATGGATGATATAAAATTTTATGGAGTATAAGGTCTATGCAGAAGACATAGAGCAAAGGGCTCATAGGACACCCCTGCTGAACTCCAGCCAAGATGGGAATTGTCTGCCCGAGATGACCATTGACATTAAGAAGGAGGCTTGCAGCTGCATGTAAAGTATGGATCCAGTGACAGAAAACTGGGGGGATACCATAGTGGCTAAGGATCTTAAACAGATATGAATGTTGTACTCTATTGAACACTTTTTCCTGATCTAAGACGAGGGCATAACCAAAGTGCGGAGTGGTCCTAGAATTGGAAAAGACTTCATAGAGCAGTTAAAGGTTGTCAGTGATAAATCTACCCAGTTTGGTATGGGATTATCACCTGATGTGCAACTGTGGCCAGTCTGGACATGAGAAGCTTCATTAGTATTTTTAAATCCATATTGAAAAGGCAGAGGGGACACCACTTGCCAAGGTCATGAGCATCACCCTTTTTGTAGAGGAATATTTGAGTTGCCTCACAAAAGGTGAGCAGGGGAGGGTGGATCAATACCCATTGAAAAACCTGTAGTAAAACGTCCAATAGGGAAGAGGTGAATCCTTTCTAGAATTCCGAGGGCAGGCCATCGGTGCCTGGGGCTGTATTATTATGGAGGCTAGAGATGGCTGTCTGAATCTCTTCCTGAGAAGGGGCCATAGAAGGGAATCCAAATCTGTCTGTGGTATAGTAGCGGGGTGAATTGTCCTTAAGAAACAGTGACTAGAGCAGAAAGGGGGGTGGATTCCAAATTGTGTAGTCAAGTGGCGGTGGACATCTGTAAGGATGTCATCCTTGGTACTGACTACAGTTCCAGTCAGAGTGCAGAGGGTGGTAATGTATTGTCTCAAAACACTGCATTTGCAACTTAGGAAAGCTGTACCTCCACCAGTATGAGCTTGTGTGCCCAAATGATGTTCCAGAGTTATGGGATTTCACCCTCATCGTACTGCAGTAATCTGGGTAGAAAGATCCTCCTGTGTCTGAAGGGCTTGGGTCAGGAGGCCCTGGAGGTGTGTTCGAAGTCACAGGTAGCAAAAGAAACAGTCTGTATGGGCCCTAAGGGAGGTTGAGCAAAACAAATTCTTCACAGCCTGTTTAGTGACAATCCCCCAATCACCTACATTTTCATACAAGAATTGAACAGACACTCTGGCTTGCAGTAAGTTACTTAATGTCATTTACATAATGCATGAGAAGCTAAAAAGGCCGAAGCCCAAATACAGCTCCTTTAGACAAGTTTATAAAAACTCATATCACCTCTCCCTGCTATATATCTATCCAAGTTACTTTTAAAAAGTTCTTTATTTTCACAAATTATAATGTTTTCAGGGAGGTTATTCCATAAATTTGCAGTCCTCTGCATGTAGAAGTTTTTCCTTTTGTTTATCTTGAAGTTGCTAAACCTGACTTGTAAAGGGTGCCCCCTTGTAACAGAATTTATGTCTTTATATTCTATATTTAGTTCATTTATCATAAATGGGTCTTTCATATCATAATAAAATAGGTCTCTTGTTTCCTTCTCATCTCAAGCTACTGTGTATAACCCAAGATGCTCCAACCTTGCCTAATATGTTTCAGTACAAATTATTTTATTGATTTTGTGTGCCTGCACTGTACTCTCTCCAATCTGTCCACTTCTCTCTTGTGTATGGACTCCAGATCTGACTACAGTAGCCCAACTGTGGCTTGACATACAGTAAATACAACGGCATTATCACATCCCTTGTTCTACTTTCTATATTCCTTTTGATGGCTCCAACTGTTCTGTTTGTCTTTACAATTACTGTATCGCAATGGTCCTTAAAATTCAGCTCGCTGTCTATTATTACACCTGAACATTTCTGTATTTTTTGTTTGTAGGTTATAGGTGTTTAAAACATATTTATTATTTGAGTTCTGTCTCTCCACGTGCAGAACACAACATTTTCTGGGTTTAGTGATATTCCCCATGTTTGCGCCTAGTTTGCTATGATGTTTATAGCATTCTGTATTAATGCACATTGATTTGTTGTTCTACATATGCCACCTAATTTACATCATCAGCATACTTGATGATGTAGTTATGAATATTTTACTCCATATCTGCTGAAAAGAGCTGAAATATTAATGGACCTCATACAGACCCCTGGGGCACCCCGCTGGTAACACTACCCTCCTCTGATAGGTATCCCTTTATTGTTACTTTCTGTGTTCTTCCTCCCAATCAGTTTGTTATCCATACAATAATATGTTTGTCAATACTATATTTCAATGGTTTTTCTCTGGTTCCATGTTATAATAGTGAAAATATTTCAGCGACTAATACTACGGCGACTACATTTTGCCAAAAATACACATGATAACACACCACAGGAAATGCAAAGGCAGTGACAGCAAAACATTTGCAAAAGGGGATGATTTACACTTATATTTAATGATGGGACTCATACCCGCAACCCCCTTTGTGGGAACAAGCCTCCCACACTCCGATCTATATATATAATCAACTCAAGGGGCGACACTGTGGGAAAGGGCGATAAACAGGAGGGGATGCTACAATTCACAGGGGGACACCAGTGCTGGGGGAAAGTAAAAATATAAATAGAATAATAGATAGCTAAGTATGTATTACAAGGCAGTAATACCATCTAGAGGTTCCCAAAATCCCCTAAACCTCAAGATGGTATTTCTGCTAAGAAGTACATACTTAGCTACAGTTGTGTTATTTTTTGTAATATACGGAGCCAGGAATAGTATTTTCTTACCTTTTGGTGCTGGCTGAAGGCTTCTTTCCTTACAGTGAAATCAGGAACAACACGTAAGATATAACGATGTGAAGTAAACAAGTTAAGAAGTTAGTTTTGTTGAAGAGCCAATGATTGTGGCTAACAAAACATCAAAAATTGAAGTTCTGAACATTTTTTTTATTTGCCGAGGGAGTCGTTCTAGTCAGAGTCTGAGTTGGAGTACACCACAAAGCGTTGCTTCTTCAGTGGGGATAGTGACTTCTGTATGTTGATCGCGATGTTCCCATAGAAGTTGCAGTGGAACCAAATATGTTTCTTGCAATTGCGGAGATGAGGGAACTTTTGCTGGACATTTGTGTTGTCATTTCCTGTGGGACTGCAATGGAATGAGTTGCAGTATCGAGCCTAGGTTTTGCGAGCTGAGGAGGTGCTGGACAAGCTGTTGATGTGCTGGGTTGCGCTCTGGAAAGGATGGCACAGATTTTCTTTTGCTTGTGCTCAGAAAAGGTACTATAATTGTTGATTGATTGAATATTTTATGACTGGACACCTGGGCTACATCTGTGGGAAGCACATTGGAATCGATTAACATTTGTATTGCTGTTTTTCTTGTGCTGTGGTTAAATATGTGTTTTCTGGTGGAGCCCTGCAGATTGTTGTAGTATTTTCATTATGCTACGAATTTTGTTTTCACCAATTGTCATCGCTCTGAACCATAGGCAGGTGGGTTTGAGTTTCAGATTGGGTGCTAAATAGAATGGAGCATCAAGTTTTAGTGTTGCAGGGGCCTTTGTGTTGAATACTGTTCATAGGCCCTTACAGTGTCTCTGTCTGGATTTGTGGTGTTTGCGGTATAGCTTGGGGTGGACTGGCCTAATGTCTCTTATGTTTACACCAGTTCTGGTTTTGGTTTGGCTCATAGTATTCTAAGTAGTCATTTCCTTGGCTGTCTTTACTGAGTACTATGTTGCTCAAATGCAGGAGGTACTGCTACGCTTGTTAGTAGGGCGAAATGTAGCCATATGTTGAAGAACAGCATATGGAGGAGTGTTGTTGGGGAGTTGTATCCCAGTGTGCCTGAAGTATAAAGTAAATCTATGTCTGTTTCTGTGAAAGCTTCTGCTTGCCTTGGCCAGTTGCCCATCCCCAATTTTTTTAAATACTTTTGTTTTGCTGTTAGTGTCTCTAGTGTCTGTTTGAAGACTGTAGATGGGCTTTGAAAAATAGATGCAAGGTAATTTTTTTTATGCAGGTGTCTGTCTATGCTCCCCAGAACACCTCGGACTGTGCTTGGCTCATATTTGGAGCCGTCTTGCTTTTTTAATTGAAAGAGAAAGTTAGCGAGGATGCAATCTAGCTGCTCTATGGGGACAGTTTCAATAGAGCGTGACTCACCCTGTTTTGTGAAGTAGGTCTGTAGGAGTTTTAAATTAAAATTCATTTTTTAATTGTGTTGGCATTTTCCTGGTTTTGGACAAAATGTACTCAGTCTTAGGTGGTTGAGTTTATTGTCGGAAGCTTCCATTGTTTTGAGTTTGCGGTAATGCTGGCGGTGGCGAGCAGTCTTTCTGTCAGGAGACTGTTTTACTTTCGAAAGACTGGTCATGCTTGACGCTTACAGGTGGTTGAGCTTGTGCTGCTGATTGCTTCTGATAATACTATCATTCAGAGGTGGAATGATGGTATTATCACTTCTGAATGACAGTATTATCAGAAAGCAACAATGGTATTATCATTTTGCCTAGTGCAGTATTACTGGGATTTTTTTGTATGGGATGGTATAGTATTATTTGGGTGTCTCCATATATTACAATACAATTCTATCAGCCACAACAGCTCACCCAAAAAGTTACCTACAGACAGTCATAAAATTCAGATCCATGAGCACTGTGGGCAGTGACACTAGCCACCACGCCAGGCAGACAGATCGGAAGCAGCAGCAGAAGTTCCTCCATTTAGCCCACATGACCCTACTCTCCCCAATCATTCACCCTCACTATTATGTCCTTCCACAGCCACTATTCGCTACTGTCACCATTCCACCATGGTAGCTATCCCTGCGGGTGTCCAAACTGAGTCACTGAGATGTGAGTTGCTCAATTTGCATTGCTCATATCACGGGATACCTTTTTCACCTACAGCCCGGTGGGGCACAGAATCGAATGCTTTACTGAAATCCAGTAAAGTCACATTATTTGGGTCTCCCCTGTCCAAGTGTTTGCTAACCTGTTCATAGAAACAGTCCAAGTTCATTGTACATGAATGCCCCTTTCTACAGCCATGCTGATTTGCATCAGACATTGGACTTTTCACAATATGGTTATATATTTTTTCTTTAATGATAGATTCTAGTATCTTACACAGTACTGGGGTTAGGCTTATGGGTCTGTAAAACTTAATGTATTTTATTTACAACCCTTTTAGTGAATTGGAGTTATTTTAGCAATCTTCCACTCACTGGGAACTTCCCCATTATTTAATGATTTTTCATACAGGATTTTACAGATTATAGAAATACTGTATTTCATTAATTGCAACATTACTGGTGTGATATTGTCCAGGCTTGGGGCACTGTGTGGTTTAAGATTTGTGATTTTATTAATGATTTTTTCAGTTGTGATTTCGTGTTCTCCCTTTTCGATATTTTTATCCATATTCCCTGTGTTGTTACTGGTACTATTATAAATTGAACAAAAGTATGTTTAAAAATGTTTGCTATTTCACCTGGGTCTGTGATCAGTGTGTTATTTTCTTTTATTGAATTTAGTTCTGTGTCTGTCTTTTTAAGTGAGTTTATGGAGCCATAAAACTGTTTACTATTACTTT
Organism: Neoceratodus forsteri; assembly: GCA_016271365.2. Classification (NCBI taxonomy): domain Eukaryota; kingdom Metazoa; phylum Chordata; order Ceratodontiformes; family Ceratodontidae; genus Neoceratodus; species Neoceratodus forsteri. The sequence continues at coordinate 1,706,459,295 of CM057455.1, forward strand.
TGTTTGTCGTTGCTGGAAGTTTTTTCTCATAAGTACATTTGGCCTTATTTATTTTGCATTTTTTTAAGTGCTTTAAACCATTCCCAGCTCTCCTTGGTATTCTGTTTTTGGCAATTCCTTATTCCTGATTTTTTCTTTTTATTAATTTTGTTTTCCCTCTTGTGGAGCAACTTTGGTTTTATTCCTCGGTGGTTATATTTTTTAACGCCTTTACATATTTATCTATTACTGATAATATTGTGTTTTTATATAGACCCATTTCCTTCACTGTTTTTTTAACTTAGGATTTCAGTCCAGTTTATTTCCATTATTCTGCACCAATTTAATCTATATCACCTATTTTATGTTGATATATTTCTGTACACCCTTTTAAGTGACTGATGAGAGGATTGCTGGGAAGGCTCTGACAAGGTTGACGCTGTCACTCACTCCTCCCTTTATTTTCTGGGGAGCTGGCAGGTGGCTCTGTCCCCCTTCCTTGGGGGTGGTCACATCTGGTCCCAGCCATCCACCGGAGATCACCATGGAGCCTGCCAGCTCTGTTTTTCTCCTCACCTCTGCTGCAGCTGCATGCACGCATGTGGAGGCACACACACTGTGGTTCTACAGCACTCACCCTTTCCTATGTCACTCCTAACCTGCATAATTCTTAGGCCTCCACCTGGGGACAGCTGTATGGCAGGAGTGGCAAAATCCTCCCAAGAGGACAGCTGCCTTGTGGCTGCTCAATCCAACTCCTCCCTCCCTCGGCTGACCCCTGATGACCCAGGCTCATTCAAGAATCCGAGTCACCAGTGTAACGTGAGGTGTGGTGTCCAGCACCTCAACCCTCAGGGCCACCAGGCCGGCCTGTCACTCACTTTTGCTGTGGTGGAACTCAGAAGAGCAAGTGGGCAGGAGTGCTGAAAGGCTACCCTCTATTTTTGAAAAGGTATGCCATCGTTGCCTCAATAAATAGAGGGTTTCAGCATTCTTTTTATTATTTTAATGCTGACAACCTAACTTTGGGATTCTTTCCTGTGAAATTGTGGTTTTTACACTGAATGCCTTAAATGCCAGAAATTTGGAGCCTTGAACCCTGAACTCTAAGTGATAAGTGATCCAAATAAGCCTGCTTTGGGTGAGCACATATGAGAGATATCAAAAGGAGACTAGATTTTAAATACCTCTGCAGTTTCTGAATTCTGAGTTTTCAGGAGTCTGAAGTATTTGTATAAGGACTTTCTAAGATGCTGATAGTGTTGCACAAGCTTACTATCTTTTAAACCATAAAATCTTTTATTTTTAAAGTATCTGCTCTTTAATGTTGACATCAATGTTGATTAAAAGTCTTCAATAGCTTTAAAGAAAGTGCTAAGTGTTAGTGCCAAACATCAGGCTGAAAATATCAAAGGAATTAGTGAACAAATATTATTAAAACCATATTAAATACAGAAATATTGAAGTACAAGCATATAGTACAGAAGGTGGAAAGCACTGGAGTGCCAGAGTGCTTGAGCACATGATTGTATAAAGAGCATGATTAACTGAAACCGTTAAAAATTTAAAACCTTGGAATATTCAAAGTGCACAAGGAGCAGAAAGCATGTGATGTGTATATACTGTAGTGCATAAAGTGCCTTGAGTGCATAAAATACATAAGCGCTTCGAGCACATAAAGTGCATATAGCACATAAGGTGCATTTAAGAGTTTGGGAGCATTTAAGAGCAGAACAAGTGCCAATTTGAATGGTAAATATAGGTTATAAAACTGGAAAGCTAAAAACCAACAGAGTGGTAATTAGAACAAAATCACAGCTTCAGTGGAATTAACCTGGTGGAAAAAACTTTTAATTAACTGGCTCTTATAACCTTTTTTATTTCTGTCCACTCACTCTGCTCTGATTATTCCACCAGTATAATTGTACAACTATTGGGATTATTGGTATTTCGGGTTTTTTAGGTAACAACCAAATAATTTGAATTGGCTGATTATTGCTGACCTTAAGACAAGAGATACGGGATAGATTCCTTACTGCTCAAAATTACTGCCTGAATGATTAACTCAGTTGGTGTTCTATTAGAGAGCATTCCAATGAAGAAACATACAGAGCACTCTTCACATGCACTGATGTTTTTCTTGGAACAGCACAATTTTTAAAGTGCATTAAGAAGCCTCAAGCTAAACAAAACTGCAAGCACAGGAGACAAAAGTGCCGTGTAGTTTTTCATTTACAAAGTGGGAAAATCCTGCTAAATCTTTGTCCCTGTGGGAACATTTGATCAAACCAAACCAAATCAGACTAAAGGTAAAACTCTTTGCTGATCTGGGTTTCTTATTCAAATAAATCATTTTAAATTCTGGAACGGCATTGGAAACTAAAACCTGTGTCTCTTGTTAGATGTTTAAGAGAACAACCGACATCCTAATCTTGAAGGTCATCCTGAGGATAGTCTTTTTGAAGACTTCGGTTTGTTTACTTCACCGCTTGGCATCTGGTGAATTTAAATGGAGTATTTGCCCAAAGTAAGGTAAACTTGAATTTACCAAATGAAAGACTGTGGCCTGGATCTTCAGACTGCACCAGGCAGTGGTGCAAGCCTGGGTGCAGTGCAACTGGGATGCACTGGGGCCAGTTCAAGGTGATATTCAATGGGGATGCCCCAAGGCACAGCACTGTTGAATATGGCAGGGGCAGCTCACACACTGTGCATGGTGCAGTGGCACTGCACCAGCGCAAGCCACAGATAAGGAGCACAGGGATGTGCCAGCACAAGTGCAGTTGCACTAGGCACATCACCTGCGATATTCAGTAGGGGGCATGCAAATGAGGCCATACAATATGCAAGGTGCAAATGGGGCCATTTGCGTGTTATTATGGCCACATTTGTATGCCTTGCACAGGGCAGCTCGGTGACTTGCACCTGATGCCCTGCACAGCATGACGTGTGCTGTGGGAATCCCAGGGCATCCCCTGCCCTGTAGCCACGATTGTGTGGTAAATGATGAACAAGACATCCCTGATGGTCTAGTGGTACCCCCCTGCCCGTTGCCATGATCATGGTAAATGTATCTGAAGCAATCCCTGGTAGTCTAGTGGTGCTCACTCCCTCCCTGTAGCCTGATCACTGAGTAATATATGTTCTATAATTCCCTGGTAGTCTAGTGGTACCCTGATCCCTCCCGGTAACCTGCTCACTGAGTAATAGGTGTAGTTGAAGTCCCTGGTAGTCTAGTGGTACCCCCCTTCCTCCCATGTCCCTGATCAGTGGTAAATGCAGACATCCATAAGCCCTGGTAGTCTAGTGGTATGCCCCCACCCTCCCATTGCTGCGCTCATAGTGCGGCTCCATACAAATACATCCCTGGTGATCAATGGCACCCCCACCCTCCACCCCTCCCACCCACACAGGACCCCTTGCCCACCTGCTCCCCCATCATTGTGCAGGTGACTGCAACCCACCACATACCACCCAGCCACCAACAAATGACAGGTACAGTATGGGCTGTAAGCCCTTCGGTCCTCTGTGTGGACCAATGGGCTTCTGGGGCATACCGTACTGAACAGTCCCACATATGAAAGATTGATTCCACATATGGGACTGTCTGAAGCACTGGCATGCTCCAAAGTCCATTGGTCCACACACGGACCGCCGGCTTACAGCCCATACTGTACCTGTCATTCGGCAGGCAGTGGCCAGGCAGTATGCTGCAGGGTTGCAGCCACCCACTGATGATGGAGGGAGTGGTGTGGGCACGGGGTTCCATGTAGGTGGGAGGGGTGGGGTGCAACTGGATCACCAGGGAAATATGTTGTGGCGCTGTTCTGCGATCGCAGCAACGGGTGGGGGAGTACCACTAGACTACCAGGGACTTGATTAACAGTCTTATTCTGGTGATCGGGGACAAAGGAGGGGGGGACCACTAGACTACCAGAGAAAGTCTAACATTACAGTTTTCAGGGCATCAGGGACTCGGGAGGGGGGTCCACTGGACTGCCAGAGATATGTGAGTGCTTGAGGATGGTGTTCTGGGTGGGTGGGAGACTACCCACAGCTGGTGGCTGCTGTGCTGCAACCTGCAATACAGCAGCCTACTTGTGGGTGGCCGAGAGTTGTTCTCACTCCTCACAGGCTCAACTTTGAGCCCCTCTATGCGACGCACTGCAGGGTTGCACCAGCATATGCACCGCACATCCCGGGCTGAATATTGGGATGTGCTGCATATGCATGGGCATGCCCTGCATCTGCGCCACATAGCACGTACATTGTGCCCTGGCACATCGGAGTGCACTGAGCCAGGTAGCCTTTTCAATATCCCACCAGGACGTTATTGTGGGTTGTGCCGGTGCAACTCTGTTGCACCAGGCTACTATATCTGAGCCTTAGTCTTGTAACCTGATTTGCATATAGCTAGTGATCATTTCTTGGTGACTATCTAAGACACTAAGTTAAAAATAACTCCTTATCTAATATAATCCAAGATAAAGAGCTATCATAAATTTAGAAGTTTTAAGAACATACAAGGAAGTATACATTTGCTAAGTTTACTGCATTTTTGGTACTTTGAAATTTAAAGAACTCTTTTTGTATACTAGATGAACCAATCAAAAGAGAAATATAAGAAAGAGAAGGTTCTGTTTTCCATATCCACCTGCTGGGAAATCAAGGAATTTAAATTTAACCAGAACAAGCTGGGTTTCTATGAAAATGGAGTCTGAACCTCTTAAAGAAACAAATATATAAAGACTGCATCTAATTTATCTGCATGAAGTCTACATCACTGGATTTATAAAGGACTGGTGGTGACTTTTTTGGCTTTATGAACTCCTCTTAGAGCATTTGATTAATACATTTATCCTTATTTATAAGGCTGTATTCAACAGGTAGTCTCAGTTAGACTATTTCATTTATGCATTGTACTTCAGAAACATATTTCTGAAATATTAAGACTTGAAATTCAGATACTTGCACCCTATAAAACTTCTGACATGGTTGAGTGTTTGGACAATTTAGATCCAAATTTATACTATCATGGTCTCAACAAGAAGTGGCAAAAATAGCTCCTTAAATGTAAGTGTTTTAAAGGAATCACTAGCAGAAAATTGGAAGAAGCCCAAGAAAATGCAGAAAACTATAATGGGGAAAAATACCTATAAAGGTACCTCAGGAGAAAAAAGCAAACAATTTAAAATAACTGCTTTTTTTGCAGAACATACAGATGCCCCTGTAAATCCATCAACACCTAAATTTGATATGAAAAAAAAAACAACAAAAGGAAGGGGATAGAATAAATTTGATCTCCCAAGAAAACTCTACAGAAATAAAAAATATGATGAAGCACAAGTTGGGGTCATTTCCCTATTTGTGTATGGATGGGAGACTCCAGAATCTCAAGCATGTGAGGTGGTTAATTCTGACCCAGACTCCTATGAGGAGGTCTTCTCTCCAGACTATGCCACACGTGGAGAAGCAATTTCTAATAACACAATTAACAATTCTTACATCCAATCTCCCCCCCCCCTTTACAAAGAGGGAAAAAAGACAGGAGAGATCTGGAAAAAAACAGAGGTGAAAAACTGGCCTCAGTTATACAAGAATTGAGTAATACTATAGATGGTTTAAAGAAATTAGAAATGGAGCACTTTGAATAACATTCTAGGGATCCTCAAAGAGAAACGTGACTTTGCAGAGAAAATTTAGGAACAAAAGAACAAAATATAGGTCTAAATCAGACTGTGCATCTGATACAATACAATAAAGAATATTTCACTGATGAAGGGGACTTTACATCCAGTTCAGTTTTGTCTAAACATATGCTTGAGATGATAAAAAAAACATAATATGCAAATGTATTAATTCTGAAAAATATTGTAGCTCTTAAGGAAGAGATTGCCTCTTTGAAAATTGATGTATTTAAAAAAAAAAACACTGTTGGATCAGACAGGAAAATGGGGAACATAACATAATTCTAGCATAGAAATTAGAATTACACAGGAAGTACAGTGGCAAGAAAAGAATTGTGGCATTCAGGTGAATTTACCTCCACCTTTTTTGAGGGAACAGTCCCCCCACCCCTTCTCGGATGGAACCCTGATCAAGGGAAAGATTTTGAGTAAGGGAAAGAAAAAAGGAATGAAAAATAAAAACAAAACTAAAGAAATAAATAAAACCCAAAATAAAAATAAAGCCACTAACAAAATAAGGAAAGAGGAAGGGGAAACAGAAACAAGGGAAAAGGTACAATTCTGTTTGATGGAAGAAAAAAGGTCAGGGCAAAAAGACTAAGCACCTGGGTGGGATGAATTAATTAAAGATTCAAACCACAGTACTCTTATCAAGGAAGAATTTGGTACTGAAACAACTGGAAATGATGAAAATGCAAATGAAGGATGGGCTGGGAGGAAGGCCAAGATTCAAGGTACTGCTACCCCAGGGAAAGATTCTGGTGAAATAAATGGAATAACTAACAGTTACATACAGTAAATGGGAATAGGTTTTAATATACTTCCTTTTGCACCTTTAAAGATAGAGAGGAATATGAAACAGAATGCTTGGTTGAAATGTAAGGAGTTGAGATACTGGAAGAAGAGACAGCAGAAAATCTAGACAAATACATCAAAGGTTGTTAGATATTAATGAGCAAGAGAAGGAAATATATATTATGAGATTACCAAATTATTACTATCCCAGACTGTGTCTAATATATTCCCAATCTTGAAGCGATGGGAAAGATATGGGCACAGGTAGGGATAGAACAAAAGGCTTTATTATAAGCCAACCACAGAGGGCCCCATTATTTCAGATAATGTATTAGAGAATAACTTAAAGCAAAATACACACAGAATAAAAGGAAAATTATAAAGAAATACAATGTCTCATCCAAACCATAACAGATTATGAAAAAGCGATATTTGGAATCGAAGAGTAAAATTATCTCAGTCTTTGGGTGGAATACCCTGGGAGAAAGCTCAATAGGGAAGATTGGGAAACAAATGATTGCATTTCTGATACACTGTCTCAGTACTGAGCAGTGTCAGTGGCTCAACAGGTAGCACACTCATCTCTGAGTCCGGGAGATCAGAAGGTTGTGGCTCTAGCCCACACCAGGCACTTGGTTAATATCCCAATACTGCCACTGCAGTGCAACATGGAGGTGCTGCACTCCTGAGGTGCCAGTCTTTCAGATGAGACATTAAATTGAGGTCCCATCTGCCTGTTCTGGTGGTAGTTCAGGTGGATGTTAAAGATCCCATGGCACTTCTCAAAAAGAGTAGGTGAAATTTTTATTGATATTCAAAAAACAACATTCAAAAGAATACAAGAAGTACAAATGATATGAGCAAACTTAAATACAGAATGAAAGAAAAAGAAAACCACATAAACTCATATCAAACCTATTATTTCCATAGACTTAAATCTTCACCTCTTCTTCAAAACTTGTATCAGCCCAAAATACAGTATATGCTGTATCATCTTGTTATAGTACATTCATTATATCAACTCTTAGTACATCCTTTCCTGATTTACACAAGAAGATCACACCTCAAAAAAAAATTATACCTTATCATTTATGACAGAAGAGAAATCATCAACCCAGCCAGTGTATCCCTTCCCATAAATAGTCACTTGCTTCTTCGCCCAGTGTCATCTTTTCATAGATATATATTTTGTCTAATTCTGCTTGAAGTTTAAAAAACATATCTTGGAAGCTGTACCTCCTCATTTCATAATACTCTCTGACACCTAGCCTGCCAGATTGTCTATTTTATACATACAAAAATGACATATACACTGCTCTTTTTCCATGTTTTTCAGCTTTTGCAGGATTTGGCCTTGTATCAGAGTTTTGTAAGTTATAGTAGTAAAAACATTCTCATGCCACATATTTGCTAAGAGAGATCAAAATCCATTAATGCATATACAATCAAAGAACATATGCTGTATAGTTTCAATCTTATCTTGATAGCTCCTTTCAGTACATACCCTTTCCTCCAGACTTTTATGTGTCTGGTTCCCTTTGACGTTAAGCTTACCATGCCCACATAGCCAAACAATATCTTGCATCTTCTGAGGAATTCTAGCCTCCGTCATGCTATCTAGCAATTGTGCACAATCAAGTCCTGGTTCAAGTAGAAACACAGGCTCTTCAAAGTAACATTTTTCCAACAAAGTTCTATAAAACTGTTTCTTCATCATATTTTAAAACCACTTGAGCTCTATTTTCCACATATGAATATATCGCAATGTGGTCTGTACATACACTGGTAAGGCTTTATCAGTAACATGCCATTTCCCTCTGCCCCAAGCTGTCAGAAAATCTTCACTCCACTCTTGCATCCTACTGGTTCCTGCAATCTCATTTCCCAATATTAATGGCCTAATATTTGAGTAGAAGAAATTAGAAAAAAAAATAAACCAGGGGCTGTAACATATTGAGTCCCCCCTGTTTCCATGTCCTGTATGTGTGTGCTCTCTTAACTGGGTTCGGTCTACTCCCCCAAAGTAGTAAAAAAAATACTCCTAAACTTTGTGTGTGCATGTCAAAAAGTAAGGGATATATGTGCAATATATATATAAAAATTGAGACTATATATGCCCTTATGAGATGCATTCTTTTTTCTTGTCATCTTCCAGGATTTCACGTTTGTACCTTCTGTAAGGCTATATTATATGCTAATTCCTAATTTGTTTTTTCTGCCTCCTTGGTTCCAAACTCAGGTCCCAGAATTCATAGCAGTCCTTTTGTCACAGGAATTGTAAACTCTGGATCCACAAGTGCAGCACCAATTGGTGACACTTTACTGTTTAAAAGGTTTATTCATATCCCTGTGTTCACTGAGACTTGGTCTATCATGTGTAAGGCTGTCTGTTCATCTTTCAGAGTGGCTAGTGTCAGAACACAGTCATCTGCATATGCCATGACTTTTCTACATGCCCCTCCTGTTTTACTCTTTATCAGTGTTATTTTGGCTGTATTTTCTGTCAATCATAGTATTGGGTCTAATCCAAAAACATAAAGTAGCGGACTTAATGGGCATCCCTGCCACACTCCCTTTTTCACATATACTGGGATGCCTAGGTGCCCTTTGATCAGAGGAGTTATCTGTACATCCTTATATAATAGTTTTATCAGTTCTACAATCTGCTCTGGTATGCCATATACTTCCAATGCTTTCCATATATGTTCCTGTTTTATGGCATCAAATGCTTTCTCCTGATCTATGGAAAATAAAATATCCATCTGTTTCCAGTGTTATCCACTGTTCAACTATTTCCCTGATATGGAGCAAATTCTGATAGATGTTCCTGCCTAGGATTGCACATGATTAGGTTTCCAAGATAACTTTTTGCACAACCTTTGCTAATCAAGCCGTCAATATTTTGTAATCCGTAGTCAGTAGGCTTAAAGGTTTCCAATTCTGTATGTTTTGTGAATCTCCCTTTTTGTATAAAAAAATCATAATGCCTTTCTTCATACTCATACACAGCCTGTGCTCCTGCCAGTACCGCCTCATATACTGTTTCCAGCACAGGAGTTAGTTGTTCTATAAAAGTTTTGTAGAAGTCATTTGGTATGCCATCTATTCCAGGTGTTATGTTAGTTGACAATTTGCTAATAGCCATTTTAATTTCTTCACTAGTAATTGGTTGGATCAAATCTGTTTCATTTTGTTGGGAAATGCATGTAATGTCCAAATCTTTATATAAGTTGCCCTCCAAATCAGTGGTATTACAATTTTGAAATGTGTGACTTGTATGTTGTTGTACAATATGCTGAATCATTTTATTATCTGTTGCTGTTTCTCCTTTATCATATTTTAGTGCTGTAATAATGGCTTTCTTAATGCCTTGCAATTCTTCATCATAAGGTTTACTTCCTCCTTTTCCCTTTTGTCATAAATTTTTGGTTTACTGCCATAGTGTGCTCTTGCTCTTTTAGGTATGCACACATATTGTCCTTTATGGTATTTAATGTTTCCGTCATAACTTTCCCTGTTTTTGCCATTTGAGTTATAAGCTTTAAGTATTGTGCTCTGAGTCCCAAATATTTTATATATTTCTTTTTTGCTGTCATACTTGTGGTGATCATAAGCTCCTTCATGCCCCATTTTGTATCCTCCCATCACTCTATTGGACTATCATAAAGGAAACTAATCTCAGATCTGATTTTAAACAGCACCTGTATTTCTGTAGTGTGGGAGGTGTCTTGGATGGTAGAAGTATGCATTTTCCAGTACCCTCTCCCTATTATGAGCTTGTGATGTGACCCTATCTCCATTTTAGCAGCGGTCTGAAGTTTCTAATGGAAGGATTTGTACTGACCTACCAGTGATTCTGTCTGTGGTAAAGCAGAAATTGATTCTAGTAGACAGTTTTCCTTTGTGAAAGGTATGGGTTGGATTTACCCCAAAATGTCATGAATATCCTGTAAGCAATTTCTTTTTTAAGGATCTCAGTTAGTGTGTTAGTATCACAATAGATGTCATCTGTTTTGCATCCCCAATACGTATAATAAGACCACAGTTAAAATCCCCTCCCATAAAATTATTTTTGAAGTTTTTAAATAGAGTTCTATAGCCCTGAACAGAATTGCCCTGTCTGCCTTGGACTGAGGGGCATATGTGTTGATCAGCCTGTAAGTAATGTCATTAATGCAAACATCAATTATCAACATTCTACAGTACCAGGTTGAAGGTCTAGTACTTTAAAGATTTTGACTTTTGTCTGGGCAAACATAATACCTACAGCTGAACAGGTGTCTTCCCCTATCGACCACAATGAGGGTCCACATCTCCAATCTCATTGAGCTTGCATGATTTCAGGGGTTCTATGTAGCCTGGTATCCTGCACAAAATAAATCTGCCCACCTCCTACTATTAAACTGGCAAAAGTAATCAACCTTTTTTCCTGACATTTTAAACTATTGGCATTTGATGTAATACAAGAAATAGTAGCATGCAATTTGAGTCAGTTATTCCTCCTCATTTTCTCTTTTTCCTCTTTTTCCTTGGCTTATCCCCTCCTGTTGTCTCTCCGATAATACCTGGCTGTGAAGATGTACTAGAAGATACATCAGAGTCTCTTCTTGTGTCTTCCTCCTCTATGTCCATCAAGGCTTCATATGTATTCTGTGTGTATGGGTTCTTTCTCCTTAAGGTTACTCTGTCCCATGATAAGTTTGTGGCCTGCCTTTGATCTCATGAGTCTTTTAAAAGAGGGATCAATAGCAGTTTCTGGTCTAGGCATCTCTTCCTTCGTTCCTCTATCTACTGGAAAGGTTTCTGCTGTGTCCACAATTTTGAACGTTTGTCCTGCAGTGAGCTCAGCCTCTGACTGTGCTAGCTGTTCTGGCTCCAAAATGGGGTCTTCAGGAACTTCTCGTGTATGTTCTATTATGTCCTGTCCTGGATTCTCATGTTGTATCACATTAACCTCTGGTGTCTCCTGAAAATGAGCTGTGTTTTCTATAGCTTCCTTGTGCCTCCTATTTACCCTATGTGGTTTAAGGTCCGAGTTCTCTGTTTGTGATGTGAGATCATGAAGTCTCACTTTTTCGTTCTGCGCTCTTGCCACATATACATCCTGTTCTGCCCTTAACGCCTGGTCAAGATTATTGTGTGAAGCCCACACACAATTTCTGAACATGTGTCCATTTTCATCACATAGGTTGCACTTTGGAGGTTGCCTGCAATGTGCCCCTATGTGGCCTAGCTCTCCACAGAGCCCACACCTTTGCTTCTCACAAATGTTGCTGAGATGTCACATGTCCCCACATTTATAGCACGCCCTCGGCTGTCCAGGGTACAATATCACACCCCTGTCTCTACCCATAAAAAAACAAGTGGGCAGATGTTTTGTGATCCCATTGTCTTGTTTCAAAGCTATTTTATATTTTCATCACCCATTCCAGATGTGTTCTTTGTCCAATATGGGTTCTGGGTATCCATTTACTGTACAGTGCTGCTTTAGCCAGTATGTAATGTCTGCTACATTTACCCCTTCATTACGAAAGAGGACTGTGATTCTTTTAAAACTGGGTTTTGTTAAGGGAATTGCTAACAAAGGTCTCCATAGGGCCATGTTTTTTAAGGCCTGGTATTGCTTCCAGAACCTTTCCAGTCCTGTAGGGTGTTTGAAACTAATATCATACATTTTGTCACCAGGCATATGGATCAATGCATAAATTTCGTAAGCTTAATATTTTATGCCTGTCTTGAGTAATGCTCTCCCCACAAATATCCTGTCTGGAATATCATTCATGTCTCCCCTGTATCTGAGATGAACTGCATTCTGTCTTGTTGCTGACTCAGCTCTATTATTTCTGTTGTCTGGAAATAAGCAGACCATGACATTTTTATTCCACACATTATGGGGTATCTGTTCTTCTTGCCTCGGTTCCTCATGTGTTATTTTGTTCAATGTTTTGATTATCAGTGATTGCCGGGGGCGGGCAGGCGTCTTTGCTCAATGCCATGAATAACATTGATTCTGGGCGGAGGGGGGGCAGGTGAAACCTGTTACTGTACCTTCTGTATACCTTAGTGTGTTTTCTCCTTCCAACTGTTTAATATTTGTAATTCAATCTCCATGCACAGTTCCTGATGGGTCTTGCATTTCTCCTCTGGGAACCGCTTGTCCTGGGTAATGTTATCTATGGGGATCTCACTTTCAGGTGCATTTTCTCCTGATGTCATCATGGAGGCCTGTGTACCCCCAAAGGTAAGTGGTAGGTTAGCATCCCACCCTGATCCTTCTAAATTCTTCACCCATCCTGCACCCTACAGTGGTTCTGTAACCCACTCTGGTGTGACTGAACTAGGACTAGTAGAAGTAAGAGGTGTATTAGCATCTCTCGCACTTTTTGAAACTGCCCTTCCTTCTGTACCCCCCCAACCCTTTTTGCCTTTATTTAATATTTCTTTCTGCATGCATTTCTTTCCTGTTCCCCCAGTTGAAATGCCAATTGCAAAAGTTATATTTTGCTGCTGTAACAGAGATTTGCCTGATGTTCCTGGCCTATCCTCTATCTCTGTTTCCCCTTCATTAGACATTTCTCCAATATCTGGCATCATGTTCTGTTGCCTAACCATTTTGCTCCCACCTGAATCATTTGCTAGGTAAAAAAGTGGTAACTGTAACCTCAGAGAGCTGGTGTCAGTTTCCTGGATCTCCTTCTCATTTTTCTGTATGCAGCTAGCACCTTCATCCACCCAGAGCTCTGGTTTCTCATCGAGTCCATTTGTTTCATGGATTTGCCTGTCCATCTCCCTACAATACTCCCGATCCTTCAGGGCTCACTCCAAAAGGTTTCTACGCTCTAGGAACTGTCTTTCTTCAAGCCTCAAATGCTCACAAGTCACCTCTTCTGAATCCTCCAGCTGGATATCACCCATCCAGTGTTGAGTATCATCCAAATCTGCTGCACGGTGAGTTCTTCCACATTCCATCACATTTTCTGTCACCAAAACAAAAGTTTCTTCTCCAGGTATCATATCTTTTTCCTGTATTTCAGTTTCTAGTGGCAGATAGCCCGGGGAAGAGACCTGCTCCTCGACCTTGCTGACATCCTTCCTCCTCGTTGACTCAGGGACTAGCCATCACAGCTCCTGTCACAGTGCCTCTATGTAGAGTACAGAATTTTTATTTCAAACTTCAAAAAATACAAAAATGCTAAATGATTACAAAATCATGTTACTTCACCCTAAAATAATATATAAATCAGAAAAATCATATACATATTACCATCATATAGAAATTACTTACAAATAGGTCAGAAAACCCCAAATAGAAGGTGTTACTTAAAGTATAGTGCGAAAAACAAAAGTTAAATTAAAGGCAAAACAGTGATCACCCAAAATTAATATCAACTGTCAGGATTCAATTCAGTATTACCATCATACATATTCAAAAATTCTCCCAATGAAATCGTGAGCTCGAAAATGTCCCTGAGATGAAATAAACTCCCTCTCCTCCACTTAAAGGGAAGGGAGTTACTATTCATAATCTTTCATAGATAACTAATAACAGAAGGAATTTTACATCAACCAACTTCAGCATGGGAAAACCAAATAGAACAAAAACCTTCATGAGTATTACTTCATACATCAATGTTGAAACAAAAGCGATTATCCCTCGCCCCCAAAAATAGGGGGAATTTAAAGGACACTTATACAGAGTTATGTAGTGTAGTATACCTGGAATACCTACGACTTTTCTGGTTAAGGATTTGAGAAACAAATTATAAAACAGTGAAAAGAGACCAACCACATGATTCTCTAAGAACTGCATCATCTGTAAGGAACTGATCTCCCCATCAACCCATATCCGACCAGGTCATATTCTGCCACCATAACCTATAGAGATCTGGGGAAACTGAATTTTCCTTGAACATTCTCCATCGAGTGATATCCCTCGGATGGAATATAACACCTGTTCACTTGTTTTCAGTCTCTTTCTAATGGTCAATTCACATCGTGCCTGCCACAGTTGAAACTTTATATATCCTATAAGTAACTGCATGGTACATATATCATATTTGCCCATGGCTGTGGGTAAATTTCACTTACCCAGATTTCGAGGTCAAGCGTCCAAAGGGACTTAATGGCCATATCCTGTGGAATAAATCCCAAAAGGTAACCACAAGGGACATTCCAGAAATTAATATTGCATAGATTCTATCACCCAAGGGCAAGTAATATCTCTAGGGAAGACCCGGTCCACCATTTCTTTGTGTTTCATATTACCTTTAACCCATAGTTTCCTATGAGTGCACAACCATAGAAAATCCCACATGTCTGGCGGGGACACGTTTACTATTCAAAACTTGTGTAAGAGATTTCTGCACCGACCTCTTGCTCAACAAACCAAGGATCCTCAGTATAATGTGCTTCCAGGATCCATTTATTTACTTCTTTTCTGGACCCTATAGTAAGATGTGTACGTGTCGCCTGCCAGACTTTTAATTTACCCACCGCCACATTCCAGTAAGAGGGCAACCTTGAAACCTTTACTTGTTTCAATATCGGGCTACACGGGCCCCATACTTCTAAGATGTTCTCCAATTCATCTATAACCCATGGACTCCATAGTTTTGAATGTGTGTAAAAACAGGGACTATATTCTGGAAAAAAAGTAACAAAAAGGAAAAACTATTCGGTTGATCATCCCCAGACCTCCCTGTTCCTTTGACAAGTAAGTGACCCCCCTTTTAACTGGGTTCAGTCTATTCCCCCACAGGCATTGAAAAAAACACTGTAAACTGAGGTCTCCAAAGCTTTCGGGGGGGGGTACACTGCTGATAAAAATAAAAAGGCCGTCAATAAACAGGATTTAATCATATAGATTCTTTTTTGTTTGGACATTCGACATTTTGTTCCATTTATCCACCAGTTGTTTTGCAGCCTGTAATTTTGGTTCCCAATTATGATATTGTGGGTCTGGTAGATGCCCAGAATTTTCTTATACCTATGTTCTACTGGGATCTCCCAGATGTCAGCCCACTCTGGTGTCTCACCTCCAATTGGCAATATGGAGCTTTTATTTTTATTTATTTCAGACCCTGTTATAGCCAAAAAAGCCTCAATTTCCCACCGAACCATTCTGGCTGACGCACTGTCGGCCAGAATCAGTTCTACGTCATCTGCATATGCTATTGACTTTATCTGTGTGTCAGCACTTCCTATTGATAATCCTAAGATGTCATCATTCTTATATAGTTAATGGAGCAAGAGGTCAAAAGTCAGTAAATATAAGATTGGGCTCAATGGACAGCCTAATCTCCTTCCCCCCGACTAACCTTAACATTCTTGCCAACCCAGCCATTTATACTGGGTTTAATACTGATATTTCTGAAACAAGTCCATAACCAAGAAATCAATATATCAGAGAAATTATAAGCCTTAAGAACTTCCCATAAATAATTATATTCTACCCGGTCAAATGCTTTGGATTGGTCAAGACTAACAACATGCCCTAAAAGTTCAAAGGTATTACCCTTATGAAAAATGTCTCCTATCAGAATTAGTGCATCTTGTAATTTCCTAGCTGGAACTCTGCTAAATTGTATAGGATGTATGATTAAATCCAAGACTCCCAACATCTGATTCCCAAGGACCTTCATCAGTATTTTACTGTCTGTGTTGAGAAGGATTATTGGTCACCAGTTCTTCAAATCCCTCTGTCCCCATCTTTAAACAAGAGAACTAATACACCTTCTGACATGCTACATGGAAGCTTACTCTTCCTAATGCTGCATTGAAAGCGGCTATCAGTTCTTCCCCTAACATGTCCATATGTGTCTGTAAAGTTCATGTGGTAGACCATCCGAGTCAGGTGTCGTACCAGATGCCAAGGACCAGATAACATTTGCAGTTCTGCCTGTGTTATTGGGTCAGTCAGCAGTCCTTTGACATCCTCTGGAAGTGTCGTGAGACCGCATGTTTTCAATCACCTACTCATTGCATCACTTGGTAGTGATGCACTCGAGAAGGTTGCTGTATAAAATTCCTGTATTTCGGACAATATGGCCGTATTCCCTGTTACTGTGTCTCCAGAGGCTGTTGTAAGATACGTCATACTTCTCTTCTTTGCTCTCTGAATTTAGCATACATATCAAAGGCAGCGTGTCTGTCTTTTTCCCAGTCGCAGCATACTTTTGCTGTTTTTCCATGCTTCTCATCATTTCTTTTTGCAGTTGTACTAATTCTTCTTTTGTTGCCTTAAGTTGTTGAGAACAATCCCTACCTTTCTCATACTGTAATTCAGTCAGTAATCCTAATTAACCCCGTAAAAAGTTTTGTCTATCCTGCTTAAGTTTCCCATTAATTTTCCTCACTTTTTGAAAATAGCTTCTAATCTCTCATTTTGTGTCTTCCCACCAGTCATTTGTGTTATCGTACAAAAAATACACAGATTTCCTTGCTGATAAAACAAAGCCAAAACCTTCCTGGATCTGGGGCACCTCTAATAAAGATAAGTTAAACTTCCAAACCCCAGGGCCTCATCTCTGTTCTGGATGACTGCCTACCATGATCGTTAACATCCTGTGGTCAGACGTAGCAACATCCTTCACTTGAGCATCTTGTATTTGAAGGGTGGCTGAAACAAAGAAATAATCAGTTCTGGATGCTCGGGGCCCACAAAAAATATGTATTTGGGGCTACCTGAAACAGTATCCTGAAAACATCAATTAGACCTACATCCGTAATAATATCCTGTAAACAATTTGTATCACAATACAATTTTTTGGATGGCTGACCTGTTCCCTGGGTTGGTAAAGTACAATTAAAATCTCCCCCACAATCACCTGAATATTATTGAATAGAAAGGGTTTCAGGGTGTGAAATAGTTGCACCCTATCATGTTTTAACTAAGGCGCATAAACATTCAGGAGTCGCAGTAGTAAGCCATGCCACTGAATATCTAAAAGCAAAGCCCTGCCCTCCAATATTTCTAGGTGCCGAAGCACCGTGACCTGTGAAAAAAAAAACATATCCCAACACCTGAACAAGCATCCCTTCCTGTGACCAAAACTGTCACCCCATATCCAAGCAGAGGCTACCTCAGTGCTCCTGGAAAGCGAAGGTGAACATCTTGCAAAACAAACAGTCCAGATCAGATCTAGTAAATAGAGTATAAGTGTCTAATCACTTTGATTCGGACTGAATACTATTTGCATTAAGAGATGCAAGTTTAATAATAGAGAAGCCATTTATGTCCCAAGTCATCATTTAACTTTGCTAGATGCTCTGGTCACTCTGCCACTCTGTGTAGGTACAGGCCTACAGTCCTTCAACACATCAGAATCTGTGTGCAAACCCTTCTGTGAGGATCGAGCTGAAAGACCATCTGAATCCCCTTCTTCATCAGAAGACACATCTTGAAGCACATCATAAAGATTCGCATCTCCCAACCATTCTGCAGGTTGTTTCTGTATTTTGGGTTTGGGGCATTTCCTCTCTTCCCTCGGACTACTGTAAATTCCTGTTCCTGTGGTATCAATACTGTCGGGGGCCCCATGTCCATCTGCATGTCTCCTTGACCTTGCCCCATAGCTTCCTGGCCCACTTCTTTATCCAAGTTAGTTGTGAAACTGGGGGAGGTCCACATCCCCAGGCCCCTGGCTTCTACCCATACTTACTCTATCAGGTGCAGAGGATTGTTTTGTCACCACCCTGATATAGTAATCTTGGGCCCTAAAGTCAGTGTTTTCTGTATTTTTGCTGCCCATGGGCAGTCTGTGAAGGTGTGCCCTAAGTCCTCACACAAGTGACACCTCAGGTCTTGAAAGCAATGGGTACTAAAATGGCCTGTTTCCCCACAAAGGGTACATTTGATGACTTCACAGTTTGTGCTGATGTGACTATTTGACCTGCATTTAAAACACATTCTGGGCTGGCCTGGATAAAACAGAAACCCTTTGTCTCACCTGATGACAAAACAACTGGGAAGATGGACGATGTCCTGGTCGATGTGTTGCAGTTTAATTTTGAATTTCCATCCCCCATTCCAAAACCCTTCCTCATCCAGTATGGGGGTCAGGTTTTCCTGGATGGAACATTTTATGTTGATTGTGCACATGTGCAAGAAACATGTTGCGGCAGCTTTCTCCACAAGCAGGTTGTGGACGTGCGGCACTGTTGTGCCCAATGCCCCCACAGCCTGCAAAGGCTTGTCCCCCATCCCTCTATGCTGTGGAATGCTGCTGCTGACAGTAGTTCAGCCAGCATGCTACAACCTTCTAAAAAATCAGCCACAGCAATCAGGAGCCACCTCATCATTGCAGCATCAGCCTTCTGCTGCAATGAGGGAGCAACCATCATTGCAGGGCGGGAAGTAGGATCCCTGATATTGTTTGTGAACATGGCAGCAGCTTGCCACCATGTTCACAAACAATATTCCACACCATGTTTATTTGCAGTGGAGCCCTCCAATCGGCATAATGTAACCCTCCCAGTTTTATTGTCTGCCGACGGGGTGCCCAATCCCCATCTGCAGAAAGGATTCCCCTTTGTTGTTTGCCGATGGGGGTGCCCAATCCCCATCAGCAGAAAGGAATTCCCTGCCCTTTTGTTGTTTGCCGATGGGGGTGCCCAATCCCGTCTGCTACAGCTGCTCCCGTCAAAAGCAAGACTTGGTGGCACACTGGGAGCCCACCCCAGCATGCCACATGCCCTGTAAAGTTAAAAATGGTCCTGTAACTTTTTTGTTTTTACCTGAAAAAGAACAGTCCCTACGTTGTCTCCCTGCCCCCCTCCCGCCCGCACCCACCCTGCGCACCCTGCCTCCCACCCCCCTTACCTCCGGGCTCGGCGCAATGATCGTCCGATGGACCGGGGAACAAGTCTGCCCTCTTCAAAGCCGACCATGAACTGAGGAAATGCCGGTAAGCTGTATAATGTAATAAATAGGGTTTTTTCAACTTTAGTGCATATCTTGGGCATTTTGGGGAATTTTTTCACCAAATTTTCAACATGGGGTTTTTGGGACCCCTCCTCATGAATTATTGAACTGTCATAGTATTAATCGGCCCCGAAAGGTGGTTTCACTGTCACTGCGTGGAATCACCCTTCGTGGCCAATTGATGAAACGACAGTGCCAATATTCATAAGGTGGGCTCTCAAAAAGCCTATGTTGCAAATTTGGTGGAAAAAATCCAAAAAGTGACTTTTACGGGCATGCATTGCGCAGTTGCTATGCATGCTCATAACTTCACGAATTTGCAATATTTTCACACCAGGTTTTCAACATTGGCATTTTATCACACCTCCTTGTGAGCAGTACAGCTGTCATTGTTCACATCCTGGCCGAAATGTGTTTTCAACCTTCCGGTGCAGAATAGCACAGTCCCCGTGGGAAATCAGTGTTCAGAACAGATTAAGAAAATGACAGTGACACTGCTCATGAGTAGAGGTCCTAAAATGCCAATGTTGAAAATTTGGTAATGATACTCCATAAAATGACTGTGTTACAAGTGTGCATTGAGCACTTTCCACGCACCCTTGTAACTTCACAGATTTGTAATATTGTCACACCAGATTTTCAACAATGGCATTTTTCCACACCTCCTTAAAAGCAGTACAGCTGTCATTTTCACATCCTGACCGAAATGTGTTTTCACAGTTCTGGCGCCAGAATAACATGGTCACTGTGGAAATCAGTGTTTGGGACAGATTAAGAAAATGACAGTGGCACTGTTCATGCAGAGGTCCTAAAATCCCTATGTTGAAAATTTGGTGATGAAACTCCATAACATGACTGTGTTACAAGCGTGCATTGAACTGTTTCCCACACCTTGTAACCATCGCAAATTTGTAATATTGTCACACCACATTTTTCAACAGTGGCACTTTTTCCCACCTCCTTATGAACACTACACCTGTCATTTTTCACATCCCAGTTAAAATATATTTTTGCACTCCTGCCAGAGAATAGCATGGTCCCTCTGGGAAATCAGTGTTTGAGACAGATTACGATCGACTGAGTGATGTGGGGAGTGACGGAGCTCAACTGAGCTCTGTCAGGACTGCTGCGGATTTGTTTGTGGTCAGACAAAGGCCCAAACACAAGAGCCCAGTACAAAAGGGCAGCCTGCAGCACTGGGAGAAACAGAATGAGAGAGTGACTGAGGGAGGGGGAGTGAGCGAACTCACCGAAGCGCTGTCAGGACTACTGCAGATTTCTTTGTGGGGAGAAAAAGGCGTCAATGCAGGCAGGGGCCCAGTACAAAAGACCAGCCTGCAGCGGTGGGAGAAACAGTACGAGCGAGTGAGACGGGGGACTTAGTGAGCTCAACAGAGCTCTATCAGGACTGCTGCAGATTTCTTTGTGGGCAGAAAAAGGTGCCAATGCAGGCAGAGGACCTCGTACAAAGGACAACTTGCAGCGCCAGGACAAACAGAATGGCGCATGAGAGAGGAGACTGAGCAACCTCAATGGAGCTCTGTTGGGACAGCTGCGATTTCTTTGTGAACAGACAAAGGTGCCAACACAGCCAGGAGCCCCATACAAAAGCGCGGTCTGCAGCGCCAAGAGAAACAGAGCGAGGCGGTGACAGAGCAGTAGTGAGTGAGCTCAACAGAGCTCTATTGTGACTGCTGCGGATTTCTTTGTGGGCAGAAAATGCAGCAACACAGGCAGGAGCCCAGTACAAAAGGCCAGCTTGCAGTGCCAGCAGAAACGGAATGCGTCAGTGACAGAGAGGGAGTGAGCGAGCTCAATGGAGCTGTGTCAGGACTGCTTCAAATTTCCTTCTGGCCAGAAAAAGCCACCACTGCCGGTAGGAGCCCAGTACGAAAGGGCAGCCTGCAGTGCCAGGAGACACAGAATGAGTGAGTGAGGGAGGGGGAGTCAGTGAGCTCAACGGAGCTCTGTTGGGACTGCTGCAGATTTGTTTGTGAGCAGAAAAAGGCAGCAATGCACACAGGGGCCAGTACAAAAGGGCAGCCTGCAGTGGCAGGAAAACCAGAATAAGCGAGTGAGCGAGCTCAGTAGAGCTGTATTTTAACTACTGCAAATTTCTTTGTGGGCATAAGAAGGCAGCAATGCAGACAGGAGCCCAGTAGGAAAGGGCAGCCTGCAGCGCCGGCAGAAACGGAATGAGCGAGTGAGAGAAGGGAAGTGAGCAAGCTCAACAGAGCTTTGTCGGAAGTGCTACAGATTTCTTTGTGGGCAGAAAAGAGGCAGGAGCCCAGTACAAAAGGGCAGCCTGCAGCACCAGGAGAACCAGAATGAGTGAGTGAGACAGGGGGAGTGGCGACCTCAATGGAGCTCTGTCAGGACAGCTGTGGATTCCTTTGTGGGCAGAAAAAGCCACCAACACAGGCAGGAGCCCAGTACAAAGAGCAGCCTGCAGCAGCAGGAGAAACAGAATGAGTGAGAGAGAGAGGAAGTGAGCCACCTCAATGGAGCTCTGTCAGGATAGCTGGATTTCTTCCTCGGCAGAACAAGGTACTAACACAGGCAGCAGCCCAGTACAAAAGAGCAGCCTGCAGCACCGGGACAAACAGACTGAGTCACTGACAGAGGGCCACTGAGCGAGTTCAACAGACCAACGTAATCAACATTCAGCATTGACAAATGCTTGTTGCTCTAGCCAATATACAATGTCGGTTATTTACCCCTCGTTTCAGAATAAGATTGTTATAACCCAGAAGGGTTGTTTTGTTAGGGGATGACTATGAAGTCTACCCATAAAGGCTGGTTTTGAGATTAATATACCTGCACCAGAATCTCTCCAGCAGGGCAGGTGTCCCGAAACTGATGTCATATGTGGTTTCTCCTGTGCATGGATCAACACATACACCTCAGATGCAGAAAAGCCCAAGGACTGTTTTAAAAGGATTTTACTACATAAAAATGATCAGGAATGGTCTCTCTATTCCTATGTATCATAATCTGATGGTTTCTGCCTTTTAGCCAGTTCCACAGGCTTGTGGAAATAGCTATCATAAAATGGGTAGCCTGGAGCCAGCCTTCCCGGTGTCTTGGGTGGGTTTCTCTGTCTGCTGACCCTTGTTCTCTGGCCTATCTCTCCCCCCCCCTCCCATTATCGCCGTCAGTATTAGAAGAAAATAGAACCCTTCATTACCTGACCGACCAGGTGCATCAGTAGATGGTGATGAATTTGAAGCTTTTCCTAATGCTGTATCTACTTGAGAGCCAACCCTTTCCCCAGGTATAGGGATTGTAGGTCCTGGTTGCCATTCCCCATTCGGTGAAGAAATCCAGCCTGCTGTCAACAGGGCCTGCTCTGGTGACCACGATATATCCTCCCAGTGCTCCAATCCCACTGTGGGGACCTTTCTCTCTGATCTGGAATTATTTCTGTCCTGTCTTCTGCCACATGCAGTTTTGTTGGGCCAGATGAACCCTCACGTATAGGTGAGGTAACGAGAAGTTTATGTTTGCTCTTCTTCTTGTTGATTCCATTCCGTGGTAAGTTGTAAGCTGATTTTTCAGCTCTGCCTCCAGGCAGAGCTTCTTCTGTTCAGGGTCAATCTATCTACTTCCTCTGGTGTGGAACCGCTGTCTTGGGCACTCTGCTGGCCACCCCATGGGTGAATCTCAGCCACCTCCACAGCGGTTCCTTAATCCATAGTCTCCTGTATCTTCATAGCTGAAACCAATGCCACATTCTCCTGTGACTGCTCACTCCAAATACTGGCCATCAAGTGAATCTCCTCACAGCAACAATGGGCACCCCCTACTGAAGAGTAGTGGAATTTCCCCAGTGCCCTGACCAAATTTCTCCCCATTCACTAAAAATACCACCGACAGCTTAATCTGGTTCAAAGACAGTTGGCAGTCATTTGTATCCCCCTTCCCCAGGTCATGCCTGAAAATAGGCAGTATTTGTCTAGTGCACTTACCTGGTCAACAAAAACTAAATAAATAATAACTAAATATTGAGATTCCCTCCTATGCAATTGATCATATATGGATTCAGGATGAGAAAGCAGATACAACACAAATAGATATAAAATGTAAAAATGCCTGTGTGGTGGCCGACTTTAGAAAAGCAAGCATTTAAACTAGCCAAGGGAGGCATTGAATGAGGAGAAGGAAATCCTAGCCCCCACAAAAAATCAGGGTAATTAGTGAGGTAAACACCAAAATAGAGCAGTCGATAGGGATATCTGGATGACTGCCAGGATTACCCTGTTTTCAAAAAGGGACCGTAAAATCCCTCAAACTATAGGCCCACTGCCATATTGCCTGTTCTTAGCAAAATTCTTGAGCAGCTCAGAGCCACTCAAACTATTGACTTTGTGCAGAGACTAAACCTTCTCATGTTGGCGCAGCATGGTTTCCGCAAGGGTCATATCACCACCACCACCACTGCTTTACTCAAATTTACGTCCGATACCCTAGCAGCCATGGACTCAGGTCTCCTAACAGGGGCAATTTTTATAGACATGACTAAAACATTTGGCCTTGTAGATCATTCTATCCTTCTCACTACTCTAAGATCACTAGGCTTCGCACAGGGTTTGACTGCATGGTTTGACAGCTAACTGACAGATCGCACTCAACAAGTTAAATTTAGCTCCATCTTGTCATATTATGCTACCATAAATATTGGTGTGCCACAAGGATCTATTCTCTGTCCCCTGCTTTTCTCCATCTTTATAAAAGATATTACCTCAAACATTCCCATACTGCTTTCTTGCCAAATGCTGATGACATTGTCTTGCACACCAGTGCAAAGAACATCTCTGAAATCAACCAATGACTTTCCCAAGATTTTCAACAAATTGAAGAGTGGTTGGTAAGCAATAGGCTTGTCCTAAATGTTTCTAAGACTCAAGCCATGCTGTTTGATTCCAATGCTAAATGTAAACTCACCCAACCCACTTTTAATAGCTCTACTACAAATGGATCGTCAGTCATGGTTGTACCCTCCTTTAAATATCTGGGTATCACACTTGATCCAGCTCTCACTTTTGATCTCCATATCCAGCAAACTTGCAAGCTGACTAACATGAAACTCGATATGGCCTACGCTCCAGCTATGTACTCACTCCTTCAGCATGGCTTGCCATAGCTCGTGGCCTACCCCTTCCGTCACTCACTTATGGGGTGGCAGCATACGCCTCGTCAGGCAAGACTAGTTTTCAGAAGTGGGATGTCTCATACAGTATCTGTAGATATGCATCGTCCTCACATCGACTAAAACACCACTGCCTCCTCTACACTGAACTAGGATGGCTTTCTCCAGCAGCCTCCCGTGATTATGTGCTCTGCTCTATCATAGATAATATCATCCGAAATCAAACACCAAAGCCTCTGGTGAACTATTTCTAAACCAGACGTCCAGCTATGAACTACGCTCAGCTGCTAATGCCCATGTTGTTATCTCTAGACATCACTCCACCAAAGGTGCTAGTGCCTTCTCCTGCCACACCCCAAAAAAATGGAACTGCCTCCCACTAACTATTCATCTGGCATCATCCCATGCCTCTTTCAAAACATTGCTGCATGACCATCTTGCTGTCTCATGCTCTTGCTCCTACTTCATACCCCCTTAGCTCAGTACATCTACATAATATCCTCTACCCCAACAGCCTTTCTGTGCTCCTTTCCTCAACAAAATAGTTCTGCACACTGACCTCCTGTCTCTTAGCTTGTTATAATTTAATTTTTAATTACAGCTAATCATCATCCCTTACCTCACTGCAATTTTTCCCATCTTATCCTATCCCACCTTCATATACTTCCTTCCTACCCCAATTACTCCTCTTTCTTCTGCATTCCATCTTCCTCGCCTATTAATTGGCACTTTTTGCTTGTTTTAGCTCAATG
This sequence comes from Neoceratodus forsteri, assembly GCA_016271365.2. Lineage (NCBI taxonomy): Eukaryota > Metazoa > Chordata > Ceratodontiformes > Ceratodontidae > Neoceratodus > Neoceratodus forsteri. The sequence goes on from CM057455.1 coordinate 1,706,484,579, forward strand.
GACTGCTACCTAAATGTTGCCTAAATATTTTTACCGTTGCTCTCCCATATTTCTATTGCTATATAGTTTTTCAGAATCAGTTGTATCTATTTGTTTCACTACTTGCACTGTATTACTATTTTCTTATATGATTGTACTGTCATTGTTCAAAATGTTTGTTTGCATACTCCAGGTCGTGCCTGAAAATAGTCATTGCTATGGCTATGCACCTTACCGGTCAAGAAAAACTAAATTAATAAATATATTGGGTCTATGGGATCTTCTATAATAGATCTGGTCTGGGCTAATGTGGCGCTTAGAATATTACAGAATTTAATTGGTCCTTGACTGCCCAAATTCTTCTTATTATCAATGTTAACCATGATACAAATATGAAATCCCAATTTAGAACAAGCTAATATTCCTTATCAGGATGGTAATATGGAAATTTTGAATCTTAGAAGGATTAAGTGGCAGAGAGATACTGTTAATATATTTACAAATTATTCACAGAAAATAGTTTGGAAAAGCAGCAACAGAATTTGCTGGACATTGCTAATTATGCAAACATAGTTCAGGAATGGTAAGATATAAATACACACATAAGGCTTTTTTTGTAAGACAAACAAGAGGCAAAGACAGGGACAGAGAACATGCTTTAATAACTCGTAAAAAGCTAAACAAAATGTGAATCGGATGGCCAGAGCCATAAAACAAGGAGAACCAGAGAAAAATCAAGGATTTAAATAGAGCAAGGAAGACCTATAAGGAGCTGTTAGGACAAGAAAATAATACATACAATACCAAACAATGGGAGAAGTTGAGGAAAGCTGCTATTGCAAAAGACAATAAAACATTTTGGAAAATTGCCAGTGGAGGTTATGGCCAATATTCAACTAAGATAGAAGCCTATGTAACACCAGAAGTTTGGGAGACTCATTTTTGGAAATTATACTACTCAAAGGAAGAAGAAAAAAGGATAAATAACAAAACAATGGATAAATTGATTAAACTAAATATGTCCTATCCAGTCCCAATGGTTATACAAAAAAAAAAAGAACTATATCTAGCATTTGTTGCGACAACTTCCAACAAAGCCCCTGGACCTGATTGCATTCTGGGGTATATATATATATATATAAAACAGATTTACAGATTGGTGGATATCAATTTTTACTATTCTATTTAATTCCTTAATACAAGGACAAGATATTCCAGATAGCTGGAAATGGAGCACTGTCTTTCCAATATTAAAAAGGAGCCCAATGGACCCCAAAATGTGTTGACCCATAAGTCTGATTGATGTTTCTAAGCGGTATTTTGTAAAATCTTATTATATTAATCATGGATTAGTGAAAACTGTATACTAAGTGAATACCAGAATGGTTTTAGAGCTGGAAGATCCACAGTCCAGCATTATTATGTTTTAAAACATTCTAATTTGGAAATATGTCATGATTAAAAGAGTAAGTTATTTTGCTGCCTCATGATCTATCAGCAGCATTTGATAGTATAAGTAGGGCACTCTTATGGGGAAAACTGGAAAATCTTGGTATGGACAGTACTCTTTTGAACACTTTCATCAGATTACATAAAGATACCTGGACCCAAATACAATACAATCAACAAGGGCTGACGACTGCAAGAACTGATACAAATTTAGGGGTTCGACAGGGCTGTATATTGGCTCTGACCTTGTTTAATCTGTACATTAATTCTATTTTGGAGAACCTTGAAAATTCTGATTTTCATTCACCAAAAAGTGGAAATAATAGAGCTTAATTTCTGGCACATGCAGATGACTTGGTTTTAATCTCCAAGTCCTTTTTAGGACTTCAAAGGAAGTTGGATAGTTTCACAGAAATGTATAAGGTTGATGGTCTAGTAATAAATAAGGATAAAACAAAAGTAGTAATATATGGTAATAAATCAAAACCATTACCTAAAGCAGTTATAAATCATGAAATAATTGCAACTGATAAACATTGCAATTATCTGCTTACGTTCCATGCAAAATAGCACATGGAAGAGTCACATTACACTTACTCAGTCTAAAATGGAAATAGCATCTAATGCATTAAGGCTGTCAAATACTAAATTGGGCAGAGGAACCGTTAAAGGAATTATCAGGGTCCTAAATGAAAACTGAAGGCTAATATATTGTCTGCAACAGAAGTATGGGGAGATACTAATTTAAAAGACGTTGAGTGCACTCTTAATAAACTATACTGCTATATCCTGATGGTGCCACAGTCGGTACCTGCAGAAGTTCTAAGGATGGAATTGGGACAGTTCTCATTGGAAATTATGGTATTGGAAAAACGAATATTGTTTATGCTAGGACTCATTCAACTTCCAGAAACAAGGATACCTAGATGGTGTCTGGAAGAAGAAATTACTTATGCAAATCTCGACTTTATTTCTCCAAATATTAAGCTGATTCAAAAAGAACTTTATCCAATGGGCCTGGGTTATCTTTTGCATGAAATCTATTTAAGACCAAAAGAAGAACTTTTTATGATGGTAAAACTAAGGACCAGTGAAATGGCAATAGCAGAAGATTTAAGAAGAATTCAGGATTCAAAACATTATAGATGGTATAAAGAAATAAAATCAGTTCATCAGATATAACCATATCTGCTCAAAATCCCAAATCCTCAAAATAGGAGGTTAATTACAAGATTTCAATTAGAACTTTATACAGCTAAATACATATATTTTAGACAAAAGAGGGAAGGAGTAGTAGATCCCTTTTCTGGCTGTGGGAACAGGTAGAAGATGATCTGAAACATGTCATATTACTGTGCCCTATCTATGAAAAAGCCAGAATGAAATGGCTTTGGGAAACACTGGCAAGTCTTGGCCTTCCTCCCGGCCCTATGATAAACTATCTTTTTGCAAACAGCAATATTGAAACATTAAATAAACATGTAGGATATTTATCAGCAATTCATTTGTAAATGTACCAGAAGTCAGAAATGGACTGACCTTGGAAACAGTTTTAGATAGAGAAAGTGTATTCTTGTTTATGGAAAGATGGTTTTACTTGTGTTTCATGCAGATATTTTACTATGAGGAAATATTTATGTCAAACTAAGAATTGATGTAACCTGTGTAAGTATATTTTAATGACACATGCACAGAATTGCATGTTTGTTTCTTTTATAATGGCTTTTGCTGAACAATAATTCCTTTTGAACTTGCACACCCTTTTTTTGATGAGTGTAGTTATTTACTACTGAAAAGGTTACACAGTCATGATCATTATTTCCTAAGGGTATTTTTACTTTACAGTTTAAGATGCTTGTACTTTCTAAACTAATCACTAAGTCTAGCAGATGTTGTTGTATTGTAGGAGCCTGAACATGTTGTATCAAGTTATTTTCTAGACAGGTCTCTAAGAAGGCTTTACTATGTTTTGAGATGGCCTTCTTTTATTCTAGTCTATATCTGGGTAATTAACATCTCCTACTAATATTGTATCTCCCATTTCCATAGCCTTTATTATTTCTTGCATGATTTCATTATTTCTCTCCTCTGCCATATCAGACTATCTATAACATAAACCTAGGATGTACTCCTTTGTGGTGCTGTTCCTTATTTGCAGCCATAGTGTCTCTGAGATAGATAGTTCTTTTTAAATTTTCTATATGTCTAGCGTTTGTAATATCTTTAAGTCATATATTTCAATATCTACAGACCTACAACAAGGCACCAGGCAATGTTGCCCGTTATCTCCTTTTCTGTTCAGTTTGTATCTTGAACCTTTAATCTGTTGACTTAACACCTCACCGAGGATTACAGGGATTCCCATTGGTACCTTTTAGTGCAAGTTATCTGTCTATGCAGATGACATACTTCTTCATGTTACATATCCCTCCATTTCCCTCATGGAGGCCATAGATATTATCAAAGATTTTGGCAAAATCTCCAACTATAAATTCAACCTTTCCAAAATGGAGGTAATGCCTCTTAAGGCCTCTTAATGTCTATACTATGCACGACATTCGACATCTAGTCTAGGATTAACTTGGGTCAAGGATAAGATGAAGTACTTGGGAAGAAGAAATATAGTCTGGATGAGATACTCTCTCATTTTAAAGTGGACTTCAATTGCTGGGCTTTACTCCTCCCTCTCTTTGAGGATGTAGTAGCATTATAAAAATGAATGTCCTTTCCTGTCTCTTGTATCCTTTGCAAATGTATAACTATTTCCTTCCAAAAACTGGTTTCTCAAGTACATAGTATTATCTCCAATTATATTTGGCAGGGTAAATCACCAAGATGAGCCCTCTCTAAATTACAATGTACTAAAACTAGAGGAGCTCTCCAAATTCCCAATTTTTTCTTTATTACCTCTCTATTACCTGTGCTATTATCGCCATTGGCTGGTAACCTCCACTTTGATAGACTCTAATACATACTCTCTGCTATGGTTGAGATAGAGGAATCTCTATGCCTCACATAATATTGACATGGATTCCTATTATATGTTCTTCTCAAATACCTACCTAAACAGCTGCAGAATTCTCCTATAATGGCAATGCTTCAGGCACATGTACAGTTAAATGAGCTCACACATACGTCACTTAGGTATGATACCTCACAACTGATACTACACAATCCCAACTTCAAGATAGGGGGAAAGACATTGGGTCCCTCCTCCTGGTCCAGAGATCAGAGAATTTTGGTCAAGGATCTGCTGGATAATCATAAGTTATTCCCATTTCTGGAAATTCAATGTAAATTTAATTTTCACTCCTCTTACTGTTTCAGATATATCCAATTATCTCACATGCTTCTTCATCATTTTGGGTCAGGTCTCTGGGATAAGTGTTTAGATAGGCTCATACTTTCTGCTATTCCCTCATCACCTTCATCACATATCATCTCATTGTTTTACAATCATCTATGGGATTTTCTGGCAGACATAGAAGGTCCTCCTTGTTACAAGTGGGATTATGCCCCAGCTTCTCCCTCCTCTACCATAGGTTTCTGGAGTCAAATATGGACCCACCTATATAAATATATAAAATGGGATTGTTTACTCCAATTCTACATAATTCATGATTTATACTACCCTCATCCAAACTCTACAGAATGGGAAAGTTCCCAAATGACATATGCTCCATTGTGGTGAGCAATCTGGCACCCTACTCTGTATTTTATGGAGTTGTAAGAGCTTCTCCATTTTGGTCAGCCAACAAAACTAAGCTAGATCCCTTCTGGGCCTGTCTGATGTCTTCCTACCGAAGATATGTATCCTGGGAAAATACAGAAATGTTCTGATTGGAAATCAAAGGAAGCACATGGCCTTGATCTCTCTATGTGCTAAAAAAGTGATACTATGCCATTGGATGGATCAAACAACCCCCGCAGTGACAGAATGGCTGCATGAGATTATTTTTGCTCTCCAAGCAGAGAATCTCTTGGCCAATCTCTCTAAGAAAACAAAATATTATCAGAGAGTGTGGGCTCCTTTATACACATTACTTACTTTATAGGCTGTTAGATAATAGATTGGTACACCCTTATATAAAAGTTATATGTTGTTTGAGGGGTTAGGAATACCCTCTGGTCATTCAACGGTGCAGCTGGGGTGGGAGGGGAGGGTTGGGGTAGCATAGTTGTGTTGTTGATAATGTTTCATTATATATTCTGCTTTATGTAGTACTGGTTATTATAGGATTAAGGAACAAAGAAAATTGGAGCTACTGTACTTCTTTTCTCTCTATGTTGGTATAATACTTCTGCTCCCATTATTATGTATACTTAATACCATTGTGTGTACTGTTATAAGGAGCAACATTTCAATAAAGTATATTCAATTTGAAAAAAAAATGTCAATACCACCACCTCTCTTGCTCTTTCTATCTAATCTTATTAAAGTATATACCAGGATATTTGTATTCCAATCATCGTTTCTGTCTACCAGGTTTCCGTTAACACAACTATATTGATGTCTCCAGCAAATAATATAGTTTGTAATTCTGCCATTTTGTTGTTAAGGCTCTGGTGTTGCTCAATAAACACTTAAAGTATTTTTGTAACAGTTTTTACTATTTGTATTTGTAGTTTGTTTGCTTGTTTCGCATCACCTAGTCTCCCGTCGATGTCAGTTTAAAAGGATGGACTGCATGCTTGATTTAATTAAGTTCCCCAATATGTGTGTGTCTTTGTTATTCAAATGGAGACCATCCCAATTATTTAAATTTTGTTTTTTTATGGAAGTAATCCCAAGAGTCAATAAAGAAATTCCATCCTTCTCATGCATATTACTTAATCTTGTGTTGATTCTTTGTATAGTGTTGTTTTTCTCCAGGGCTGCATTTTGTACCGGCAGGAGTCCTGAGATAAGCACCTGAATACCCCAGTCTTTTAAATCCTTTGCTATTTCAATGAACTTCATGCAAATATATTTTTCGTGAATATAACCTACATCATTAATCCCAGCATGGACAGCAACAACTGGGTTGTTTCCAACATTTTTTTAAGATGTTTGGCAAAACTTTCCCAATATCTTTTACCTTGGCACCTGGAAAACATGATAGCATTCTGTTTTGTTTATCTGGTTTACAGATAACAGCATCACATTTTCTGATGATTGAGTCTTCCAGTATGGTCATTTCTCTCTGTTCTAAGTTTGTAGAGATTTTTCTAACTGATTTGTAGCAGCATCCTTGTACCTTGTATCTGTTTTCAATTTGTACATCCACAGACGTGACAGCCCTTCTTCCTTTTCTATTACTCTCTCTAGGTTTTACTATACACCTCATTGTCATCCTTACTTGTCATATCTCTGCTTTTTTATTCATATTTGTACACACGCTCTGGGTCAATATCTACTGCACCTAATTCTCTTGTTCTTTTTTCACTGTGTTTAAATGTAACTGGTCATAATTTTCATACTCTGTTTTCTTTGTTGAACATGCTTGTTCAATGTTCAAAACCTCACGTAGTTTCTTAACTCATTCATAGCATTATTTAGCTATAATAATCTGTTTCATGTTTCAGGCACAGGTTTTACTGTAGTAACACCCAAATTGGTGTACATTTTTCAGCATACAGATTGTTGCATTTCATCAAGGTCTTGTGCTGACACATTTTCTGTAAACTACCTGTGATTGCATCCATTATGTTAGGTCTAAGCTATACTTTTGTTTCTGTTATCCAGTTTGTTTCAGTGTTTGATATAATAATAATAATAGTATTCTTTATTGATATGGCACCTTTCTGCAACCAAGGCACCTCACAAACAGTTAAAACAGAGTAAATCATACATTTACAATTTGAATAATAATATAAAATACAGAAAACCAAACGACAAAATTTGGGTCATACACCATATGCTCGATTCCATAGGTAGGTTTAAGAGCCTGTTTAAACATATGAAAGGAAAGTTTACAAACAAACTCACAGAGATTTTGGCCCTCCTAGACTCCAGTCCCAACGGACACGCAGACATGCGCCGGAATGCACGTGTCTCTTCGTGCATCTCTGCATGTGACAAGGCATGCCCCCACTTGAAGAGGGGTGAGAGGTATACAAAAAAGTGACCCGGAAGTTGTCCTGATGTCACAGCACTCCACAAAGCAGTTGTTCTAATTTAAAAAGTATAACCTGGTGTTTAAAATAATGTCAGCTCTGTCTTCAAACAAGCTTTTACCCCCAAAGGGCTATACTAAGTCCAGTAGTTTAAATATTCACTGCCATTACAATCCATAGTTCATGAAGTGTTTCCCATAAATTACACTATGCAGTGTTCCTGTCACAGGTTGTAGCTCCTTAATAGAGCTCTTACTCTAGCTCCCAGTTTGTACCCCAGGCAAAAAAGCCAGTAATATAATCATCCACAAAATCAAGTAAAAGCACATTATATATTGCATATAAGCTGAAGCCAGTCTCATGGCTTTCAGCCATCGCACAGGTCAATCCAAATGATTTTAAAACACTGCCCTGCTCACAGAGGGGTAAGATTTATACCAGAAAGTGTCCCAGAAGTCGTCCTATTGTCATGGCACTCCACACAGATGTTGTTCTAATTTAAAAAGTATAACTTGGCTTTTAAAATAGTGTCAGCTCTGTCTTCAGACAAGCTTTTACCCCAAAGGGCTATACTAAGCCCAGTAGTTAAAATATTTGCTGTTGTTACAATCTGTAGTTTGTGAGGTTTTTCTCATGAACTACATTACCCAGTGTTCCTGTCACAGGCTGTAGCTTCTTAGTAGAGCCCTTACTGCAGGTGCCAGTTCATACCTCAGGCAAAAAAGCCCAGTGATATAATCATCCACAAAATAGTGTAAAAGCACTTTATATATTGGGCTGGATATTCAAAAGGGTTGTGCCATGCGCAATAGGGTTGCGCCTGCACAAGTCCGAAATTGCACCATTCTGCCATATTCAGCAGGAGGCAGTTGCGCCCCCCAAGTCAAGCTGAGCAACAGCGCAATGCTAATGAAGGTATGCTGAACCAGAGGGGGAGGAACCATGCATAAACTGCACAGCCCGATATTCAGCGGACTGTGCAAAGTTGTGCAGGCGCAACCCCCAACCTGCACCTGCACAACTTTGAGCAAAAAAAGAGGTGAGTCGAGGGCCACCACAGGTGAGCTGCTGCATTGCAGGGTGCAACACAGCAGCTGCCACCTGTGGGTGGCCCTCAACTCTCCTGTGCCTCCTGCAGTCAATGGTAGGCATACTGGTAACCCCCCACCCCCGACTGGCCCCGATCGCGCCAGTTAAACCCCGACTGGCCCAATCACGGGCATAAGTGAAAATAAACCCCACCCCACTAGCCCGGATCGCGGGCAGCAAAGTCAACCCCTCAAGAACATATCCCTGGTAGTCCAGTGGACTGCGAAGCCCAATCACGGGCAGCAAAATGTTCAAACCCCCCCAAGGACCACCTACCCTGGTGATCTAGAGGCCCCTCACCCACCCACGAAGCCCCACCACCCCGCTCCCCCCCATCAGCCAGCAGGTGGAAGCATCCCACCCGCCTGCCGCCCCGCCACCAGCCGACTGACTGCCCGGTAGGGCTGCACATCCATTAGTTCAGAGCAAGAGCCAATGGGTGTGCAATGCATACTGTACAAGGCAGTCCAGATATGTGAATGAATGAATTCATTCACATACCTGACTGCTCTTGTACGGTATGATGTCTGCATGCCCATTGTCTCTTGCTCTGAACCAATGGGTGTGCAGCTCACCGGCAGTCAGTCGGCGGGCAGCAGGAAGGTGGGATGCTGCAACCTGCTGGCTGATGGGGGAGCGGGGTGGTGGGGTCAGTGGGTGGTGGGGTGGGGCCACTAGGGATCACCAGGGTAGGTGGTATTGGGGCTAGTGGTCCTTTGGGGTTGACTTCTTTGCTGCCTGCGATCGGGCTTCACGTCCACTGGACCACCAGGGATATGTTCTTGGGGGTTGACTCTTTGCTGCCCGTGATCGGGTTAGTGGGGGTGGGGTTATTTTCACTTATGTCCGCGATCTGGCCAGTCGGGGGTGGGGTTTTAACTTATGCTCACGATTGGTTGCAGGGGGCATCGGTGCCTGATGGCTGCTGCCTGGCAGGGAGCCAGGTGCAAGTCCTCGACCGGGCACACCTGCATGCTAATAGCATGCAAATGGGCCATAAACAGATGTAAATGGCATCACTGTGCCTGCATGAATTATGGCCCCATTTGCATGTCACCTTTGAATATCGGAAATTTGTGCATGGCGCAATGGTACTTGCGCCCACCGCATCTTGAATGCTCCACTCTGACCACTTGTGGTGGCGCCAGTTCCACTGCGCCATGACAGTGGTTGTGGCTAGGGTGATATTCAAAGAAGTTGCTCAATAGCGCAACTCCGTTGAATATCGCCCCGGCCACACCCCTGCGCAACTATTTTGTGCATCGCAAGGGCTTGCGCCACAGAATAGCGCAGTTTGAATATCCAGCCCATTGTGTATAAGCTGTAGCCTCTCTCACGGCTTTTGGCTGTTGCACAGTTCAACTCAAATAATTTTAAAATGCTGCCCCACTCACAGAGGGATGAGATTTATACCAGAAAGTGACCCAGAAGGCATCCCATCACAACACTCCACACAGCAGTTGCTCTAATTTAAAAGGTTTAACTTGGCTTTTGAAATAGTATCAGCTAGGAGAAGAAAACATCTTTTCTTCTCCCAGTATTCATAAGCTTAGGGTTATGTTATGCTCTGTGTATAACTACTGTATGTGATTTTTCTTTTCTTTACTCTTTCTTGACAATAAGTACAACTACAATTCATACCTTACCTTTATTCCCTTACTTTACTGCTATCAAGCACAGAGCACAATTTTTTTGCTTAACCTAATGTGTGTTTTACTATTCACTATGCTGTAATACTATGTCTTTTTCTATTACTTCAAAAATCAATAAACAAATTAACTGCAAAAAGTAGTGTCAGCTCTGTCTTGAGACAGCGTTTACCCCAAAGAAGCTATACTAAGCCCAGCAGTTAAAATATTTGCTGCCATTACAATCCATAGTTCGTGAGGTGTTTCCTACGAACTACACTACCCAATCCATAGCTCATGAGGTGTTTCCTACGAACTACACTACCCAATCCATAGCTCATGAGGTGTTTCCTACGAACTACACTACCCAATCCATAGCTCATGAGGTGTTTCCTACGAACTACACAACCCAATCCATAGCTCATGAGGTGTTTCCTACGAACTACACTGCCCAATCCATAGCTCATGAGGTGTTTCCTACGAACAACATTACAATAAGTCCATAAGTTGTAGCTGAAGGGAGGCATCCAGCAGCAGCATCTGGGTGTTCATTCTCTAAAGTTCCAGGCCCATGCGAATAACTGCATTTCTGGTAAACAGTCCACCCAAAAGGAGGTGATCTGTAGTTTCAATGGGGTTAAGGGATATGGAATCAGCACATACATGAGAAGCTGTAAAGATTTAGTCAATTCAGGTTGCAAGAGAGTTTCTGTAATATGTAAAAATGCCAGTGGAGAAGAGAGTCTTATAGGTGTCTGTCAAAGAAGCATTTTAAAGCAGTTGAGTAAGAAAGCTCAAGTCACAAAATGCTTATTCGTTTTAGCCCTCTGTCCAGAGTAGAGAGGCCACAATTAAAATCACCACTGAAGAAGAGCAAATGGGCTATGTAGAGGTATGGTCATAAGAGGGTGCAGAGGCCTGTTCTATCTTTTTTGGTTTGCAGGGCATAGATTTTGAGAGATTGAAAGTGTTCGGACTGGATGGAGATGTCAAGCAGAAGGGCATATCCTGGAACCACATCAACCAATTTGTGGAGCAGGATAGTGAGACCACGTAATAGTATACCCACCCCGTCGCAGTGGTATGGGCCGATAGACAAAAAGGAAGGGCCCAAGTCAGGATTTCTGAGCATGTGAAATATCAGATAATGAGGAAAGGTGGGTATCTTGCACAAAGTAGATGCCATATGGCAAAGAGTGTAAACTTTGTAAACAGCAGGCATTGACGTACAGAATTCTTTATGCTGTTGACATTGACAGTGGCCAGGGACAAAGTGAGAGCTGTAAGGTGATGAAATGAGAGGAAAAAGAAGGTCACGTGACAGTACCAGGCTTGGTCGAATTGCTAGCAGTAGTATGAGAAATGTATTTATGTATTTATTTATTGAAATCTTGATTCATATCTTGAGCAGAAGCTCTTTACATAGGTTCCAATGTTAGAAGATAACATAGTCAGGATAACAATTAGAAGTGTCAGGTTACATTGCAAGTGTCTCCAGGCATTAACCATTAAAGTGCTGCAGAAGCAGGTAAGTGGTACAAAGAAGAAATTACGTATAACATTGGGAATAAATGACACTAATTATAGACAAGAACTTTCACCAATAACATAGGGTAAACAAAGACAAAATGAAGAAGGCAGTGTAAAAGTATGCCAGTGTCAGTTGAATACTAAACTATTACAGACAAAGGGAAAGCAGGAAGCCTAGGGTGGGGTACTAAGCAGCCCATAAGGCATAGTCAGAGGAGAAGGAGGGGAGGGAGAAGGAGAGACGGAGACGGAGAGGGGAGAGGGAGGGAGGGAGAGGGGAGGGAGAGGGAGAGGGGAGGAGAAGGAGGGGAGGGGTGGGAGGGGAGGGAGGGGAGGGAGGGGAGGGAGGTGGGGGAAGGAGGATAGGAGTAGTAGAAGTAAAAGCGAGTAAGGAAGAGCCCGTGAGGTCTGGGCAAAGAGAAGAGAGAAGGTATAAATGGAAGAGTATAGGAAGGAGGGTGAGTGCAGAGGGAGAGGGAGGGCAAGAAGTGGAGGGGCTAGAGATGAGGAGAATAGGGGTGAAGGAAGGTGAAGCAATGAGAAAAGTGTGAATAAGTGCTAACAAAGGGAGGTAGGGCCATGCAAGAGACAGAGTGGCTGATTAGGATCAATTGGGGATCACAGCAAATAGAAACTGATGTATTTTTAGATGAGATTTGCACCAGCTTAGTTGCTACACACATGGCAAGCATGCAACATGTGAACCTGATGTGATTTTTCAATGATGTTCACACCGGCTTAACTCCTGCACTCATGTCAAGTGTGCAATGTGTGAACCGCATATGATTTTTAGAAGATGTTAGCACCAGCTTACCTGCTGTACACATGTCAAGCTTGCAGCATGCAAACCTGATGTGCTTTTTAGACCTGGATCACATAGGTTTACTTTGTGTATGCAAACCAAATGCAAACATTGCACAATTAAGCATGTGGTATGCATTCTGCATGTAAGCAGCACACTTATATTTCTATAAGGGTTTACCCTTACGCTTCTTCTGGATGTAACTGAAAAATGCATCTTCCCTTTGTTTTACTCACATTGCAAGCTACAGTTCCATCTCTGCCCTCCAGATATTTCTCCCTATCCTGCCACCTTTGGCATCTTTTATATTTCAAGAATGCTCTTCTTTTGACTCTTACTGTCATACTTCAGTCATTAACCACATTGGATCCTTTGCCCTTGGATTTTGTGGTTTTGTACTAACTGCACATTGCTATTATTGACCACACGGTTTTTGGTGCTGTGGTCCTGATATTGTGCCGATAGGTTGCACCCAAGACTTTTTTAAGAAATATCCAATGAAATAACAGGCCCAATAACAAGGATTTTTCAACAATGCCTAGATGAAGGAAAGTCTGTGTGAGCATGGAGGGAGGCAACTGTAATACAAATATTTAAAAGAGTACAAGAACAAACTATATGAACTATAGACCAGTTAGCCTTACCCCAACAGTTAGTAAAATCCTGGAAGACTTTATAAAGGAAGAGATAGAGAAGCATATCAAAATAAATGGGATAGATGACCTCTCACAGCAGGAATTTAAAGGAAGAAGTGTTGCCAGACTAACCTATTGCATCTATTTGAACCAATAAGTAGTGCATTAGACTGGGGCATGCTTGTGCATATGGTCCATTTAGATTATTCCAAGGCTCTTGACATAGTTCCCGATTTGGAATTAATCACCGGGTTGACTGAAATTAACATAAATAAAAACTTTGTGAGTTGGATATCTTCATGGTTTAATGAGCGAAAACAGAGAGTATGCATCAGGGGATTATTTTCCATTTGGGGTACCATCACCAGTGGGGTGCCACAAGGGTCAGTGCTGGGGCCTACACTCTTTAATACAAAGACAGCGGCAATTGTGGAAAACCAAAAAGCATAGACATTTTTCAACATGAAATCACACGTGAAAACTGGGCAAACCAAAATAAACTCCCATTCGACACCGATAAATACAAAGGGCCCTATATTAAAAAGTCCCAGGCTGCATCATGCAAGTGCCTCGCCGTAGAACTGAGATGCTGACACAAAATAATGGTATATTCAGAAGAGTGCTATGAGATACAATTGCACATGTCCGGCTAAATATCCTGAACATGTCTGAACGTGCAGTGGGAGATCGCGGTGCAGCAGGTGACCTGAGACCTATGTGGAGCATAGGAAATGCATAGATAGGCCACATGCACAGTGTCAAAATTGCAATATTCAGCCAGGATATGCAAATGGTCCTCATTGCACATTCCAAGCCCATTTCCCACATGTGCAGCTCATTACTGGAATGTATTCAGGTCATTTGCATAGCCCAGGCATGCGCATTTCCAGCTTTGCAGGGCTGTCCCACCACCTCACAAAGGTGAACAGGAGGTACTGCAGCCTAGCATGCAGGTGTGATGGAATGTTTGTGTGTGGGTGGGTGGAATGCATTGGCCTGGGTACAGTACTATTACCCATAGCCATGTACAGGGCTGGACAGGGGTACAGAGGGCCCACCTTGACAGTGGCCACAGGGGCCCACCTGGACAAGTAGCAGGGGAGGGCACAGGGTGACACAATCTGATCAGTATACCACATACATGTGATACACCAGCTCCGTATGCAGTGTGCAGTCACCTGCAGTGCCCCACACACCCCCGTATGAGAGGAACATAGTGATAACTGCAAGGAATGGCAGTGTGCAGAGGGTGACCAGGTACCCAAGTGGGTGGGTCCCACCTGTGTGCACCCATGGTGTACCACCATGGGTGTGTGCCACAGGTCGTTCCTGGCTCATGCCAGGCTGCCACCATATCACCAGGCTACCTGGGCACCTCTGCCCGGATGTCACCCTGGGTGCATACCACCACCGGTGGCACCATGCAGGCCACATGGGTGCAGGCCATGGCCCCAGGTACATGTACTGCAGTGTGGACATCTGCTTTGCTGATGTGCTAGGGGGGCACCCGACAGCACTGTTATGTGGCAGCTGAGTGTCTACATCCTGGGTGTGGTGTGGGGGATGGCTCACCGGGCAGTGCCCATGGTGTGCCGGCACCTGTGGCTCTGGGTACTTCCGTCCTGGCATAACCAATGTGTATGGGTGCCTGCAGCACATCCTGGTGCACCTCCAAGGGCTGTCTCAAGATGGCCTGTCTGCAGTTCTGCTGCCTTCCTATGGGTGGCTGGCTGAGTTAGGCCATCCTTTTGTCTGCCTAACTTGCGTGGCACACTTCTGGGATGTGCAGCAGATGCTGCACATTTTGGCTGAATATATGGATACATGGCATATTCATGTACCTGCCCTTTTTTGCACATACATTATTTCTCTTGTGTCGTGCATTGACGAAATGGCGACACATCTCTCCTTTCGAATATCAGCTTCTCGCATTTTCTGAAATATGCCATGCATCTCCATTTTGGGCAGTGCATCTTCTTTAAATATGTGGGCCAAAGTGATGCATTTCGGGGCTAAAAACATAAGAGCAAAATACTATCTGAATGGTAAGGAATTATAAAAAAATGGACGAGAAGAAAGATCTGGGTATCCAAATTACAAGTAAACTGAGCTTTGAACAACACTGCCAGGAGGGTACTAGAAAATGCAAGGATCTACGACCAGTCGTCAACAAAAATTTTGTCAAATGGCTGAACAGCAAAACCTTTATGTCAACTGCTATTGTGGTCAGCATAAAGAATCCCACTGCCTACCATGTTTTCTTTGGGGGGCTTTGCCCCCTCTACCCCCCACATGGGAGGCTATACCCTCTGCACCCCCTCCACTAAATATAATCAACTCTGAGTCGGAGCTGATTAGGGAAGGGGGTGCAAGACCACCTGAAAACAGTGATGGGGTCAAGCATCGACACTACAGTAACCTGGCGCTGTAGTCGCTGTAGTGTTGGTCGATGTTGAGAGTTTCGACATCAGGGCAGTATAAGAAATGCAATAGGATTCTGGGTTGTATTAGCCACAACATTGCCAGCAGACCTAGGAAGATGCTTATGCCCCTGTATGGTACCCTGGTTAGACCCCACCTTGAATATATCGTGGGCAGTTTTGGGACCCTCTTAAAAAATGTAGCAGTAGGAGACTGGAGGGAATACAAAGGAAGGCCACTAAACTGGTGTCAAACATTAAAGAATGGACTTATGAACATAGATTGGGAGACCTGAACATGTATACCCTGGAGTACAGAAGGTTAAATGGTGATTTATGCCTGGTGTACAAGGCACACAAAGATATGGTCTTAGGAGAGTGCACTGGACTGAACAGCAGGGCTTTGGACAGAGGAGCTAGACAAGACAACACAACCTACAGTTAAAGGGAAATATATAGGAAAAATGAAAGAGGAGCTTGGATAAACCAGAGGGTCATATCCATCTGGAATAGTCTTCCGGAACATGTGGTTACAAGCAAGACAATGAATGAACAGTTTTAAAAATACATTAGACAAACATCTGATAGGAAAAGGGACCTCAAGGTATCTCCATTGAGAAATGGTGAGTCATAAAGACTAGTGGTAACTGACTAATTCAGGAGCTGATGGTATGAATGTGTTTATGTTACAGAACTGTAAGTAACTCTTTTGAAAATGGACTGTTTTGAGCCATTTTATCTTTGCATTTCATTGAAATAAAGCTTCTGAACTTTTCCATATCATGCCTCTGCTTAACTCGATCAAGTGTGGGATTAACATTCCAATAACTAGTGCCCCTCAAAGTACTGTGTTAATGCATCTCTTATAGATGCTATCTGCCTATTCACGGCTGCTGCTTACAAGTCCTCTGCAGGAGTACTGTTGATGTCTGGTTGTTGAAAAGCTGCATCCTCTGTATCAGACAACCTGTTGGCCAAAACTCCTTCTGACTTACTTTCACACAGGCTGTGAAGTGCACAGCATGCTCTGATGACATAGGGGATATTATCTAAATTTAGTTATTTTAAGCAGGCACCTCCATCTCTTCTTGAGACAACCAAAAGCACACACCATGGCCATTCTTACCTTGCACAGTCTGTAATTAAAGTTGTGCTTCCTTGTGTTAGAGTAGCTGGGGTAAGGTTTCATTAGCCATGGGAGGTGGTGATACGCTTTGTCTCCAAGTATAACCACTGGAATACTAGTGCCACAATTGTCACGGTTCATTACTGGATATAATTTACCATTGTGGCCCAATCAGTACAAAGCACTGTTCTTCAACACAGATGCATCATGCACCTTGCCTGGTCAGCCTACATTGATATTGAGGAATCAATACTTGTGGTCAACCAATGCCTGCATCACTACTGAATAATATGAATTTCAGTTTTAGTATTCCATTGCATTCTCAGGTGGGGCTATTATGGGGAAATGTGCGCTATCCACTGAATGCCACAGTTTGGGAACGAAACCCCAGTCTTTCTCAAATCCTGCCACTATTTTAGGCACATTCTGAATTTTGATCTCCTTTGACAGAAGAACAAGCATGATGGCCCAGCACACCTCAATTACAGTTTACCCCCACTGTGGATCTGCCAACCGCAAACAAGTGTCCAGGGGTCCTGTACTCAATATTGGTTGCCAGGCACCACAATGTAATTGCTTCATGTTTTTCCACAGGGGCTGCCTTGTGCAGCTGGGTATCCATCCTGTCTATATATGGTGAGAGTTCAGAGCATAATAATTTAAAAGTCTGCTAACTCATCTGGACATTTTCCAGCCACTGTTCATCACTCCAGATATGCAGAAGTATGTTTTTCCACCAAGTGCTGGTTCTTTCATGTGCCCACCCACTGCGTTGTACTCCGCCTGTCACATAGGCACATGCTATCTCATCTGGTAGAAACTCATTTGCTTCCCACAGCTGCATGCACATCTGACACTTTCTTTGTGCTCTCCTTTCCCTATGCTCTCTCTTCTATTTTTTTATTTCTCTGAAACTGCCTTTTATTTCCTATAAAACAAGCTGCCAGTAGTCTAAGCAACAGTCTCACAGTGAGCATTGTCATGTTTAAACTAATGCTTACATGGCAATGCTCAGATGCACCATAGGACTGCACTTTCACTGTCTGCATGTCACGCTGTGCATCATGGGCTTGATGGCATGGGTAGGCTAACACGGATCGTAACATGGTGTTGAAAAGCAGCTATAATGCAGACTTACTGCTACCATACTAAAACATGGTTTTGAGTGGTGTGGATGATAAACATAGTTTTAAAACCATTACAGTAAAACATGCACAGTGCTAATAGGACCTCATTGTATGAATGAATGAATGAACGAATGAATAAAAGAATCTGATACAATCTAAGGAGTCAACCTCCATGTGAACCGGATACATAAAATTCTGATATATACGGTAAAAAATCATGATACCCAAGGCTATCCAATTTTTT
This sequence comes from Neoceratodus forsteri, assembly GCA_016271365.2. Classification (NCBI taxonomy): domain Eukaryota; kingdom Metazoa; phylum Chordata; order Ceratodontiformes; family Ceratodontidae; genus Neoceratodus; species Neoceratodus forsteri. The sequence goes on from CM057455.1 coordinate 1,706,502,704, forward strand.
AGAATCTTTTAGAATAAAGTCTAAGCAACTCCGTTAGAAATAATCCAATCCCTCTCTCTCTCTCTCTCTCTCTCTCTCTCTTTCCCCTTCCCTGTAAGGTATTGTAGGTGCTTCTTCATCTCCAAATTCAGGTTGGTTCTCTTTTCTGCTCTCAGCTCTTTTGCTCACCCCTCTTCCTACTCCCTTAGAAGCTTTGATTCATACTCCTTCCTCCTTCCCACCCCATCTCCTATTGTGTACCCCAGCTAAGCTGCAGGAATGGTTTGTTTTCTGCCAGCTCTCTTCCTTCCTGGAGTCTTCTGGCTTCATCTCTCTGTTCTAGTCTGGCTTCCAGAAACACCACTCCACTTTTCTTTCCACTCAGAGTCATTGACTCTATCCTCCAGGTGGCCGCATGTCTCAGATGGTAGCATATCTGCCCCTGTGCCAGAAGGATATGGGTTCTGGTCCCACACTGGGGTTGAGCTCATACCTAAACTCTAGCACCTGACTGTGGTATTAGGAGCGGTGCTGCTGTACTGTCGGGGTGTGCCATCCTTCAGATGAGATGTTAAACTGAGGTCCCTTCTACCCATTCTGTTGCTGTACTGATGGGTGTCAAGGTAGAAGTAAAAACCCAAGGCACTTTTGCAAAGAATAGAGGACATTCCTGGTGTCCTGGCCAATTCCCTTCCCATAAAACTGGTTCATACAATTGTCCAAGACTGTGTGTGGGTGTTGATGTGCGAAATGGCTGCTGCTACATATTCAGTCTCTTCACTACCAGTCTAGCATTGCTTGTAAAGTGCTTGGGATGCAATGTGTATGAACAGTGCTATTTAAATGCTTCTCTTCTTCTTCTTCTTCTTCTTCATCCTTACAGGAAGGGAACAGGGTCTCATTACCTCAGTTTTGTTTACTGATCTTGCTATGACCTTTGTTTCTGTTGACCATCCCCTCCTGTTAGACTAGTTGAGGCTTGTGGGTCTCTCTGTCCCAGCAATGAATTGATTCCACTCCTAACTCTCTGACCATTAACAGTCAGTTGAGGTGGGTGGCGCTGTTTCACTGTCCCATCCAGACTAGTGCCCACAAGGCTTCATTTTTGGTCCCATTCTTTTCTCCCGGTTTCTTAACAACCTCCCTTCTGCCTGTGTCAGCACCAACATACACAAGTATGCTAATGACACAGTCCTCTGTGGCACTGGCTCCTCTGCCTTGGAGCATAAATCACTGCTTCAACATGACTTTGATTATGTCCAGCACTGGTTCATCTTAAACCAGCTTCTGTTAAATGCCAAAAAGACCACCTCTATGTCCTTTGTCCTCAATTAAAGTTTACTGAGTTATAAGAAAATTAAAACAAATTCAGTTCTATATAATATTCAGTTTAATTACTCTATCAAATACTGTACATATATATATATATATATATATTTTGCTTACATCACTTAAATATTATAGTACTTGTTAATTAGAGTCTAGACAAAAGAGACAAAGTTACAGTCTTCCATGTAATTTGGGACTAAGCCTAAGATAGCTAGGCTCCCCTTCACATCCCCTTTCACCACCCTTGATGGCTCTTCTCTGGAGGATGTCCCCTCTGGCATGATCTGAATCTCAATTTCTCCCAACATATTGATGCCATCCATAGAACATTATGTACCAAACTTGAATCCTATACCACAACAAAGACTGCTTATCACTCCAGTCTGCCACAAGATCATTCTTAAGGTGATCTTGCTGGTGTTTGTCTATGTGGATGTGGTCCATGGAGCTGCTTGCAAATCTCACAAAGCCAGGCTGTCTCTCGCTTCCACTCTCTGCTGCTTTGCTTCAAACTCCCTTCTCTCACTCATCCCTGTCTTCTCTTCCAACCCCTTTCTCTGCCATCTTTGGACTCCCAGCATTTGCTTCACTGTGCTTCCTTTCCATCTAAATTCTGGTTCTCATCTCTGCCTTCTTACATTTACTATCTACCATCCCTCTGGCTCTTTCCAACTGCTTCATCTGTTCTTCTGATTCTTGTATCTTTTCTGTTCCTGCCTGTCAGACTTTCGACCAATCTGCCTTCTATTCAGGCTCAAGTCTGAACTTCATGTCACCCTTCACCTTTCCTCCTCCTAGCTGTCTCTTAAATCCTTGTTGCTAAACTTTATTTCCTGCTCTAACCCTCAGTCTTTCTGCCTGCCCCCATCTGGCATCCTCTCTTTGTGACTCTGGACCCCCTAGTTGAACAGTCAGCTGGAACTGAATTCTGCCCTGCACCTCATGTATGGTTCTCAGTTCTTGGCCCTAACCTATCTCAGTATATAACAAATTAGGCTCTAGGGCAACACTGCTGTACTGTATCTTGACATTGTACTCATTAGTTTTGTGCCTGCATCTATGGCTGTCTTATTTATTCTTGGTGCTATTGTACCTTGTTACTTGCTCATTATTTGTGTTGTAACCCTTTCCTTCCCCAGGTCACACCTAGAAATGAACTTTGGCTCAGTGTGCCTTATCCATGTGGTTACCAATTTTCAAAGAAATGAATAAAGGGGTATAGGAATAGTGGGAGAAAACCAGGAAGGGCATAATTAAAGTAACCAACCTCTGTTTGAAGGAAGAGAGTAAAAGCAGAAGGGAAAAATAAGCCATTATGTTTCTCTAAGGACATGGTCAAGGTGGTGAAGGAAAAGAGGGTGGCATTCAGGAGGTAGAAGGAAACACAGAGGGAAAAGGAGAGGGAGGTATACCAAGCAAAACAGGGGAAACAGGAAAGGCAGTGAGGGGAGCAAAGGTACAGACAGAGCAGAGAATAACCAAAGAGGTCACTAAAGGGCAAAGACTTTCTGCAGATACATAAGTAAGAAGAGGAAAGCAAGGGAGGGACAATTAGGATTAGAAGAGCAGAAAGGAGACTGTGCAGAAGAGTACCAAGTAAAACCTGACATCCTGAACAGGTAATTCTGCTTGGTCTTCACAGTGGAGGGAAGGGGGGAAGGATCACCTGAGAGTAGCAGTAGTGGGGGGAGGTGGATACAAATCCATTTTCAGAGGAAAGACTTCTGAAGGTGGATGAGGCTATGGGACTGAAAGTGATACACCCAAGGGTGTTGATGGAATTCAGGGAGGTGCTAGCTGCACCACTGACAGCCTTGTTCAACAGCTCACGTAATACAGGCATAGTTCCAGAGGATTGGAGAAGAGCTGACATGGTTCCTTTACATAACAGCAGCAGCAACAGCAGCAGGAAGGAGGCTAGTAACTACAGTATAGGCTGGTCAGTCTTACTTCAGTTTTGGGGAAATAATGGAAACCCTATTCAAAAAAGACTGTTTGAGCATCTTGAATCCAATGGACTGCAAGACCACAGGCAGCATGGATTCATGGGGGGAGGGGGGGGTCCAACAAATCTGACAGATTTCTTTGACTGAGTGACCAGAGGACTTGGTTGGCATCAAGGCCTGGATCTGAGCAATGTTCCTCAGATGGTAAAAAAATGCTTTTGATGACGGACGACACCTGTGCATCAAGCGTCAGGCCATCATCAAGGATCACGCCCATATCCCTGACCTGAACCGAGGGGACCAAAGGAGCACCCCCTTAGTACTACACCAGGGGAAACTCCAGATCCCCCTCCATCTCATCGATGACCTGGTTCCACCATGAGTACCTCTGTCTTGTCTGGGTTGAGTCATAGCCAGTTACGAGACATCCAGTTCTAGATCTCCTCCAGGAAGGCGTTAAACACCGAGGCCACTATCTGGTTACCAGGTGCACAGAACAAGTATCGCCAAGTATCATCAGCATAACAATGAAAACCCAGCCCATACAGCCTGATAATGTCCCCCAATTGCAGAATGTACACTATGAAAAACAAGAGCAACAGGACCAACCAATGTGGAACTCCACAGTGCAGAGGCATCGGGTAAGATGATAATAACCCTATCGTCATCCTTTGCATTCTGCCCATGAGGTAGGACCTAAACCAGCTGATAACTTTACCGGTTAGTCCACACCAGTTCCGCAGCCAATCCAGCAGCACCTTGTGGTCCACAGTGTCGAACGCTGCTGAGAAATCTAGGAGAAAAATATGGTATGCTCTCCCCTATCCCACGCCATGAGGAGATCATGTAGCACCTTAACCAGGGCGGTCGCAGTGCTATGCCTAGATCTGAAACCAAACTGGAAAAACTCATAAGTGGTGGAGAGGCAAGACACATCTCAAGCTGGATGGCCATCACTTTCTCCAAAACCTTCCCTAAAAATGGGAGGTTTGAGACGGGCCTGTAATTACTGAGATACTCCGGGTCCAATGAGATTTTTTTTCAGTAGGGGTCTAACCAAGGCCTCTTTCAGTGCTGTAGGAAAGACCCCACTCCCCATGGAACTCTGGACAATCCCAGCAACCACAGACCATACCAGGTCCACACATCAAACCAAAAGTCTGGTTGGACCTGGATCAAGATAACAATGTGTTGGTCACAGCCTCAAGACTATCTCTGCCACCTCATCCACTCCAGCTGGATTGAATTCAGGCCAGACAAGAAGAGTACCCAAGCACATCTCAGGACAGACCCCACAACCCCTTTGAGTGACACTAGAAGAGATCTCAGCCCTGATATTGGACACTTTGTTGGCAAAGAACAGAGCAAGCCCTTTGCACCTTGTGCTAGATCCTGCTCCCCCTGCAAGCAGACAGGCTGGATGTAATAGCCATGTGGAAGAGCTGAGCTGGTCTGCTGCATGCTGCAGCAATCTCCCTTGATAAGAAATCTGCCTTTTTTGGGGAGTTTTCCCCCTGATAATCACTATAATGTGACCTCAAGGCCAATTTGTCCTCCATCAGTCCCAATCTCCTCAGTGACGCTCCAACCTCTAACCCTTTATCTTTAACTCCCTGAGCTCCCCACCAAACCAAGGGGGCCTCCACCGAGTAGACAAGGGTCAGACATGGACAAGTGTGAACAAGTCAAAGGCAGCACCGATGGCCCTATTATAGGCCACCACTGCCTCCTCCAGCCCGATCGCACATGCAGACTCCACACTCGATAGGTCCAGTGCCACCTGAAGTCCTGCTGGAGACAATCCCCATAATGGGCAGTACCGGACCATCTCCACAGAGGATGGACCCTCAGGGAGGGCCCCAAACATTGAATCTCATGGTGTTATGATCCGACTAAACAACTGGATCAGTCCTGAGGTCATCAACCCCAAGACCCAAAGTGAACACCAGGTCCAATGTGTGGCCATGGGAGTGGGTCACTGAGGTGACAACCTGCGACAGGCCCAGAGATTCCATACTCTGAAGGAGGTCACATGCAAATGATGAGAGTCCATCATCAACCCAGGAGTTTGAAATCCCCTAGAATTAACCATCTAGGGGACTCCAACACCAGGCCGGTCTCCGACCTCCCACAGGAATTCCCTCTTTCCACCCAGTGGGTGATAAATGAGAAGAATCCTGTAGCCTGCGCCAGGACCCTCTCAAACAGCAACACTCTCAAAAGACCTGGTAGAACCCATCAGTAGCACCATGAGGCCCAGGCTGGTTTTAAAACAATGGCCTCCCCCTGCCCTCTGGTGATCTGACATTACTATAGTCTTGTTCCTTATCGACCTGGCATTGCATAACACAACCCGAGCAGGATGAGGGGAGACTGCTGGAGCAACCTCCTGCCCACTATCAATGGTGGAGTCCTTGGGTATGGGAATCATCATGCTAGCATGCTGTCTTGCTCTTTGGTGTAGTATCACTTTATAATATAGCTACACTACTGTATCATCTGGTTGCTTGGATTATACATTAGATTATATACAGTATTTGCACTGCTAGTTTTTAGCATTTTACTCCTTTTTTATTCTTCCTGATTTCTTACAGTTCACTGCATAATCTTTATTTTTTTACTTCTGGATTTCTATATTTTTATAGTTGTATCTCAACTCTTTATGCCCCTGGATTACCTGGAAATGAACTGCTCTCAGCTGTTTGTACCCTCCCAGTGAAATAATATAAATACATTAAAAAATACATAGATATTGATACTGTTTGGATAGATATACTGGTATAAAAGGCTAAATATGTTGTGTTGTGCCTTGTGTTGTGAAGTAGACCAAGTCCTGTGCATTTATTATTATACATAAGTATAACATACGGTCTGATCTATTTTGTTCAAAGGACAGTATCTGTGGTGGCCAACTTGAGAGAGAGAAAAGGGTGAAAAGGGTAGGCGAGAGACAGCATGACAGACAGACAGACAGAGAGATGAGATAGATAGATAGATAGATAGATAGATAGATAGATAGATAGATAGATAGATAGATAGATAGATAGACAGACAGAGAGAGAGAGAGATAGACAGACAGACAGACAGGGTATACAATTAGAATGGTGACTGAATTTTGTCACCACAATTAGGGTGCCACAACAAGGGGGACAGTGAAAGGGGCAATCTTGATTTTAGATCACCCCTCACTGATACCGCCCTTTGTGCCCACACTGTTTCTGCCTCCTCCAGGGCATGCCCTCCCCAGAGGTTGTTATCTCAGTTTCTGGGGCTGCAGGGGGCAAAGCCCCCCACAAAAGAAAACTGTTTCCTGGGATGGTGCTTTGCCACTACACATCCTGGGAGCCACAGTGCCTGGTGTCATAATGCCAGGTGGTGTATTGCTTTCACCCATACAGGTGTCGACAAAATGACTGTCACACTGATATGGGTGATCCGATAGACAGGCAGACAGACCAATAGCTAGATAGACAGACAGACAGACAGATAGAAACCATACATACATAATCTGTTCGTATATTGTAGCTGTGCTGCTGACAGAACCCTGAAGATACAAAATATCATCTAGGCTGATGACATACATACAGTAGAAATAACATGCTATCAATACTGTTTGTGTGACATTGATGAGATATGTACATATATACAGCCGTAATACTCTGCTATATCAGTTCTGTAAATATGTCAGAAAGGCACACTTACACGATGGGGAGCAGCATTTACAGTGATTTGTAATCTCACAAATGCCCTGTGTTGCTTTCATATTTCAGCAGCTGAACTGAAACAGAAGTGGTTAAATCTTCAGGAAATATATTCTTTACAAGTTATAACTATGCTAATGCTGTTGTACAAGCAGCCTACACCATAAGCTGGGCACTATTAAGGCAAACGCCTTCATAACATACAACACTGCTGTCACTTTACTTTGTCACGAAGAGAAATGACTCTTACCCTTACAAGTAAAAAGTGATTAGCATTGCGCAACTCAGTACATATCCCTATAGCTATCTATCTATATTTAAAAGACAGTTTGAAAAAATCAGCAATCTAATTGGGTAAGAGCACTCACATGGTCTCTATGTATCTCAACACACCAAGGCAGTTCATCTTAAATCTGTCTCACACTATTAGTTTGCTTGTTTGTTAGTGTTTGTTTTTTTGTTTTAATTTAAATTCTGACTATTTTATGAGTGCTGTACTATATGACAGGGTCTTGGGACATGTTGATCTTTAAGGACATTGTAGGAGGTTGAAGGCACTCGGCTGCACCTTGCCTTTGTAGTCCATGGAGAGCATTTTTAAAGAAATCCACCATGTTTTCTAGTGCATTTATGTGTATCTGCATCTGAAATTTGGGCACTGCCATGTCACCTAAAAGGTGTTCTAAAAGCATCCAAAGTTCAGGTGCAAGGGCAGAACTGTGACACAAGTGGCAGTGCTTGCATCAGAAAAATCACACATGCATCCTTTTTTTGATGCAAGGTGCTATAAATCATGGAAACCATCACAAAAACTTGAGTGCCTTTGAAAAATGGGGCTCTCAAGTTTTGGCTTAAATGGGCAGACACTGGAAGATGTGTTAGCAACTGATCACTTTGAGAATCCTGCCCCATATCTGTCCAGAAACCCTGTCATGTGGTAATACTTATGTACAGTATCTCTAGCTACATATATATTATATTTATAAAATGTTTGGATAGCTTCTGTAAATACAACCTCCTGACCAATTTTTAAAAAAATCAGACATGTTAATCCATTGTTGTGACTTACAACAGTGAATCATCACTTCCCTGTCAGTCAAAAAGTGATAAATCACTGTTTTGATATGAAACGGTGAATCATTACTTCCCTGTCAATCATCTCACTTTAAAAGACCGAATTATTACTTCCCACTCAATCCTTCTGTTACCTTAAATGTTTTGTGTTTTAGCTCTAGACAGAAAATTCAATATGTCATTCCACCATTCCACATCACACAAACTCCTCAATCACTTTGAGAGGGCAGCCAAATCTGTTTATTAATACAATTGGAATGGTCTCTACTGAAGGTAAGCAGTGCAGTATCGGGAAGTCTGGGTACCCTCTTTAATGTTTACATCTTATTAGATCCCATTCCCATAAATGACATCATTTTCTCAAACAGCATTGAGGCAGTTTTTCTAAATTAATGTGGCCAATATTTCCTATAAATTGTACCAATGCTGTGTACCCACAATTTTTTGATTCAGTTGCACAAAAACTGGGATGCTACCTCTTATTTTTCACATAAAAAATCATGTGAGTTTGGGTCTAAGCTAAAGATTAATAGGCAGGTAGAAGCAGGAGGAGTAGCACCATCATTCCATTAGTTATTGGGTACACGAAGACATCTGACAGTATGGAGCATAGGTATAGTGGTGAGGCAGTCAGCTGTAGGGACTGTGGGGTGCTCATCTCCAGGGTTATACTGTGGGGGAGGAGACTCTGTCCTGTATACAAGTACCTCTTGGCAGCTCCATGCTCAACTGGTAGCAGCAAGAGATGAGATATCTCGGCTGCAACACAGCTGAGCTGGTTCACACACACCACCACTCCCTCAGAGGCCCACTGGTCCCGGAGGCTGGAGGGTGGTGGGGTGGAGAAGAGGAAGGAAAGGGAAGCAGGGGGAGTCATATGGTGGTCAACCAAACTCATGAAATCCTGACAGCAAATCACTTTGCACCCCTGAAGTGAGGCACAGGTGCCTGACTCCATCAGGGGAGTTCAGAGTCAGTAGAGAAGAAAGGGCAGGGCAACCTGGTGGCACCCAGTGGTGGGAGCAGGAGGAAGTTAACAAAGAATACTCTATCTTAGTCATAGGGGACTCCAATGATTAGAGGATGGAGAAGGTGGTTGGCAGAGGTGAAATGAAAAGGTATTCAGATGCCTTTCTAGAGCACTGGCCATCCAGGATATGAATAGGATAGGAAGGATGGTGTAGGAGGGTGTGGTGGTGCTGGGGGTGCTGGTACACTTGGGTACCAACAAACTGATGAAACGATCTGTGGAGACAGTGAAGCAGAACTTTAATAGGCTAGGGGACAGACTGAAGCCACACTCGGCTTCACTGGCCTTTTCTGAGGTCCTCCCTTTTTTGGAATAGGGGGAATGGGAAGGATAAAGTGAGGCAGAAGGAGATCAAGGAGTTTACTGGGTGAATGAAGGGATGGTGTCTGAAGGAGGGGTATCACTTTGAGGGGGACTGGGGACTTCTGGGACAGGATGCTGTTAGCCAAACCCCTGGCCTCCCTTTTTAACCTGTCATTCTCCCATGCTAGTACCCTCTGAATGGAAACATGCCACTGGAATCCCCCTTCCTAAGGGCGGGGATGCCTCCAACCCAAGCAACTACCAACCCATCTCCCTTCTACCTATTCTGGCAAAGCTGCAGGAATGACTAGTACTCTCTCGTCTATCACCCTTTCTGGATTCCTCCTCCTTTTTCACCCCCTACCAGTCTGGCTTTAGGAAATCCCATTACACCACTACTTCCCTTCTCAGGCTCACTGATTCCATTCTCACTGGGATGGACGCTGGCCACATCACAGCTGCCATTTTCATTGACTTGGCCAAGGCATTTGACTCTGTCTCTTGCCCTCTCCTCCTGTTCAAACTTGCCAATGCTGGCCTATCCAGCTGTGCCATTAGCTGGTTCCACTCGTACCTTACAGGCAGGTCCTAATCTGTCAAAATCAGTTCCTGCATCTCAGCCCCCCTCCCAGTCACCACAGGGGTACCACAAGGCTCTGTCCTTGGCCCACACCTGTTCTCAATCTTTCTGAATGACATGCCTTCTGCCTGCCCATACACCTCAATCCACATGTATGCGGACGACACTGTGCTGTATACATATGGCCCCTTGGCCTCAGAGGTTACGACTAGGTTACAGCAAGACTTTATAGCGGTCCAGCTCTGGCTTTACTCCAATCAACTCCTCCTTAATGCCAAGAAAACAGTCTCAGTAACCTTTGGTACTAGGTAGAGACTGTCGAGGCTCCCCTTCTCGATCACATTCCACACCCTGGATGGAACACCCTGGAGGTCAGTACCTCTTTCAAATACCTGGGGGTCTGGCTGGACCAACACCTCAACTTCTCAGCCCATGTTGATTCTATAATCAAAAAGCTGCACCCCAGGCTCAGGGCTCTTTACCACAACCAGGACTGCGTCCCTGTCTCTGCCCGCAGGGCCATTGTGCAGAAAATGATCCTCCCCGTCTTCGACTACGGGGACGTAGTCTACAGTGCCGGTCCTAAGTCCACACTAGCCAGACTGGACCCTCTTTTCCACTCTTTCTGTCGCTTTGTCCTGAGCTGTCCATATTCCACACACCATTGTACCCTTTACCAGTCTACGAACCTCCCCTCTCTAGACAACTCAAGACTGTCCCACTGTGCTAAGCTCATAGCCAAATATTGGCCCCCAGCTGCTCCCCTCCTACCTCGCCACTGCCCTTGTCAACCCCATCACCCCAGCATACTCCCTCAGAAACTCTGATTCTCGGTCCCTAGCTGTCCCACATAGGTTCACTGCTGCAGGCCAAGCGGCTGCCAGCTACCACCTACCACTGTTGTGGAATTTCCTCCCAGCAAACATTTGCCACTTCTCTTCCCCCCCGCTCCTTAACTCCATGCTCAAATCATATTTCTCAGCTACCTGCTCATGTGTCTAGTCAGCTTCTGGGTCACAAACTGGCAGGGCCATGCATCAAGTTGGGCTCTCATTTCAGTATGTCCTACCTGTCTGACTATATTATATGGTACTGATTCTAGTTTATGCCTGTTCTCTTTATCTCAGTTCCCTTGTATTTAAACCTGGACCTATTGTGCTAGCAGTTATTCCTTTATGTAACCACAATTGTATTATATGTCTGTCTTCAACTATGTATCTGTACCCTTTTCCCCAGGACGCATCTGAAATGAGCAGTTGACTGCTCAGCATGCCTTCCTGGTTAAACGCCTAAATAAATAAATAAATAAGGCTGATGGCCTTCACCTAACAAGAGAGAGGACCAGTGTGCTGGGGCAGAACTTTGACATTTACATTGGTGGATAGTTAAACTGACTGTAGGGAGACTGAGGCTAGAATACCACTGAGAAGGGTCAGAAAGTGAAGAACCTACCTTGAACTCTCCTGAACTGTGGGCTAGAAGCATTGAGGGGGAAGCAGCAAAGCATGAGTTCATAAAAGGATAGAGAATGATGCCAGTGAGGAGGGCTCACTAAGCCTGCAAAATAGGAAAAACAGGAAATTAAGAAGGTTAGAGATAAATGAAGGGAGGTCATGTAAAAAACAAAAGGGGTGTGAGCAAAAGATGGAAGGTGGTCTGCCTTAATAGCAGGAGCCTGGGAAATAAAATCAGTGAGCACCAGGTGATGGTAACAGACACTGGGCAGGACCGCATAGCTATTGTGGAAATGTGGGGCACAAACAATGACTGGGACCTGATGGTCCCAGGCTACACCATGTATAGGTGTGACAGGGGTAGTTAAAGGAGGAGGATATCCCTTTATGTCAGGGAAGGAATGAAAGTAATGGAGGATGGATCCATCAGGGGAGGGAATGAGGTAATAGAATCATTGTGGGTTCAACTAACAGGGGCATCAGGTAGGAAAGAAACTGTGCATGCGGTGGTCTACAGACCACCAGGGCAGGGGGATGAGAATGATAGGGAACTAGGGGCAGAAGTAGAGAAGGGCCAGCAAAGGGGGAGATCGTAGTAGTTGGGGATCTCAACCTGCCAGATGCTGACTGGCACATTCCAGTAGCTAGAACCACCAGAAGCCGGGTCCTGCTAGATCCATTGTAGGACTGTAATGGAAATCCCACTCACCAGGGATTTCCAGCTCACTACTACCACGTGGTTTTTACCAACAGGAACCAGGAAACCTGTTTTTTTACCTCCTCCTTTGCACAAGGTCAAGAATGTCAGCACAGTAACTGTGGGTAGAGTGCCCCTTCAGAGACGGACTGCAAACAGAGTCCAGCAGAAACAGTATAATTACCCTTTGAAATTAAACAAGCAGTCACTGATTCTATAAAAATCGAATCTTTACTAAAATACTACAGGTATTTACAATAGGATGTATTTACAAGAAAACATAAAGATTACTAAGAAATAGAAAATTAAGCAAGTTAACAGATAGTTGATGTACCACAAAATTCTGAACTACCCTTATCTAGACTCCTTTACCTGCTCTAGCTACAGAAGCACAGACCCTCACTGTGCTATCTTACCTGTCAGCTAGTCTTTGTACAGCAGGGCTCTGGTTGTGATGTTCCAGCCCAAGAGAGTGAGCCTGCTTACAGACCCTCAATATATTTTTCCTCTCTGTGGGGAGGAGTCTCACTCACTTTGAGTGACAGTTGCATGTTGTTCCAGCCCTCTGTGTGTGTGTGTGTGTGTGTGTGTGTGTGTGTGTGTGTGTGTGTCTGTGTCCACCCACCCTTCAGCACCTAATTGCTACCATAATGATGTCCACCTGAGTCCTCTGTTCAACATGGAAACATCTCCAGGAAGGACACCCCCACTGGGTTTATTGCTTTATTGCCTCCTCCTTGACTTTCCTGTTAACTTTCCCATGACAGCATCAGACTTCTAAGGTAAGCTGTCATATACTACTTGATCATGTGATCTGATAGCCATCTTGTGCCTGAAACAGATGCATATTTAGGAAAGAATAAATTAATCAAAAGAATACAAGGTTCTGGTCCCCTCTCCCGTCACAAGGACTACATGCTGGTGCAACTGGTCAAGGAACCCTCAAGGCAGGTTGACATTCTCAACGTGATGCTCACCAACTAGGAAAGGGTAGGCAGAGTGCAGGTTGGGGAACCACTGGGGTCCAGTGATCATAACACAATATGGTTTGAGCTGGAACTTGGTACCAGTAAGCCCTTGTCAAGGTGCAAAGAAGATAACCTGTCAGTTTACTCTGGCCTACATTGGGCCAGAGGGACCATGGGTTTATTTGGCTGAGAACCCTCCCCGAATGGAGGGTGGGATTTCATAGTATAGGTACCATACCGCAAGTCCCCCTGTTCTCTGCAGCACGGTGGATGTATCTTCTGCAGCATAGACTTTAAAGTTGTGTGGAACTGTTAGGGTCAAGTTCTCCAGCAAGGTTTAAACTTTTGTAGCACATTAATAAATAATGCAGTTTTGTAAGACCCCAGCAAGGATGACCTGTGAGAAGGACTCCTAACTCACAGAAATGTACTGTAACATAATTTCCCCTAAACCACCAGTGTTATGGTTTTCAGCAGCTAATGTGGTACTCTGTATTTATCTAACTCAGTTTAAGGTTTAGTGCCATTTCCAGCAATGCTAACAGCTATTGGCAGGCACCTCCCCAACCTGCTCATAGCAAAGAACTAAATAGTTGTTCCCCAAGGGGGAGTTAGAAGTAACCTAGTCTTGGAGTACCCAATATGCCCCACCTTTGTGAACACCTATCATGAGCTCCATACACTGTTGCAGTTCAGGGTGGTGGGCTTTGGGGGCACACAGAGGCTCCCAATACTGTCACCCACCAAAACTGACATAAATTAAAAATATAAAAAATTAAACTTCTGTAGTGTCAGTGGTTATTTCTATTTTTTTCTCTGTTCATTTCACTCATTCCTTGTTTAGTTTTTACATTTTTAAGTTTTCATCTTTCTTACCTTGGCTTCATCTTTACTTCATTTTCTTTCATGTGCAGCCCCCTTCCCTAGCCTAAGGCTTATGGCATCTGCAGAGCTCCCTGGCCATGGCCTCTCCTAGAATGGGTGATCCCAGGACAGTAGATGAACATGGGATAGTGCTCATGGAAACCTGATACACTATTACTGGCCTCTCAGGAAAGCTCAGCAAGCTTTGTTATGTTCACCTTTTCTTCTACCTCTGTAGTCTCCGTGTTTCTATGTCAGGCAAAGTTCCCCTTCCAATGGAAAATAATGGCAGCAAAACTCTTTCTTCTGCTCCAGACTGAAGGCTGCAATACTCCTTCCATTCTAGTAAAAAGATCAAGCTATTTGTTCCTTTACAAAAAAACTTTGAAGCTGCACTGGTGCTCTTTAAGTAAATCTACTTGTTCCTTAGTGACATTTTTAGTTAAGGTACTATAAGCTTGAAATCTGTCTTTCCCACACATTCCTTGACCACCTTTGCATTTTGTATAGCAGTTGGGGGTACAAGATGGTGGCAGAGCTGTGTCGCTGCTTGCAAAGCTCTCTTTGAGATAGCAAAATTTACCCCCTTTTCTTTTGCTTGCGAGTGGCCTTTTAGGACAGTCTTTTAATTCGCTGTATCTGTTTCTGTGGATCATTTTTTGACCCAGAGACCCAAATTGAAGTCGCATTTGAGCATTTTAGAGTAGGGTAGTAGCTAGAGTTATTAGTGCAAGGTAGGGCTGGGGAGTGAGGTAGCGTCAGGCAGTCAGCTTTCTTGTTTTTCGGTTGTAGGGTTTTGCAGCTCACCTACCTGTTTCTGCCTCCCTTGGTGTGTGCCAATTACTGGATATCTCCTTGCAACACCAGATCGATCAGGAACAAGACTGCAGTTATAGCAGACTTGATTTCTATAGTCAATCTGGCATGCATTATGGAGACCTGGGTAGGTGATGCGCTGGCCCAGTTTAGTGGCCGCCATCCGCGCGGCACTCCATAGTGCACTGCCCAAGTGGAACAAGGGGTGGGGGTAGCCAACTGTTTTAGGTCTGAACTGGGCTTCACCCTGCCCCAGTGGGAACACTGGATTCTTTTGAGTGTATGGCAGTCCGGGTGCAGGCGGCTGGATTCTCCTGATTTATCGTCCTCCTGGGGCGGCGGGAGATTTCCTGTAAGAGGTAGCTGATTTTGTCATTGGCGAAACGTTTGAGGACCCCAGATGTTTGGTTCTGGGGGACTTCAATGTTTGGGCCACTGCCAACGAATCATCTAGGCTGGGTTGCAACCTCCTCCCGATGATGTCATCTCTGGGCCTGTCGCAAGAAGTTTCTTCCATGACCCATCAGGGTGGCCACACATTAGCCCTGGTCTTCTCACTGGGGTTTGAAATAAATAATCTCAAGACTGATTGGGTTGCATAGTCTGAGCATTGTACAGTGGAGTTCTTGTTTGCCCCCCCCCACGAACCCTGCCCCTGCGGAGATGGTCAGCTGTCTCTCTTTAAGGGGTTTGACCCCCGAGGTTTTTCTGGCAGTAGCTGATCTATCTAGTGTAAGCAATGCATGAGCTTGGGGTCCGGGCGCTGCAGTCGCGGCCCTGCAAGAGGGCGTTGTCTGAGGCGCTCGACTCTCTCGCACCAGTCTGTATATGACCCAAATCTTCTCACTTGAGGTCCCCATGGTTTGACGGACAGCTCAAGATGTTGAAGATGAAGGGTCAGAGGTTGGAGCACTGCTGGCGGAGGACCGAGCTGGAGATGGATAAACTGGCCCTGTGTGCACATTATTGTGTGTACCAGGGGCAATTAACCATAAGCCAGAGTTCCTGTCCAGGGAATTGCCGCCCACAGCCCTCATTGCATACCGTGTGACCCTGAGCAAGTCACTTAACTTCCCTGTGCTCCCAGGTCACACCTGTAAACAAGCTTTCAGCTTAGTGTGCTACTCCTGGTTAAACAATTGCAAAAAAAAAAAAAAGAATCGACCGTCCATGCTCTTTTGGACTGTTGATAGGCTTTTGCAACCAGCCTGTCTGCAGCTGAAAAACACCTTTTCTCATGCTGTTTGCAAAGAGTTTGCTCGATTCTTCTCAGACAGGGTGTCCGATATCCAGAGGAGAATTCTGCCAGTGAGCCATTGTATGGTTGACAGTGATCGCCTTAGGTGTTCTGAGTGCACTCCACCCAGTTGGAGTGGGTTTAGACCAGTGGAGGTAATGGAGGTCATTGAGATTGCCACCGAGCTGAAGCACACTTATTGTGCACTGGACCCAGTGCCTACATGTTTCTTGATGGGATGTGTTGACTCTGTTAGCCTGGTGTTTGCCCTGACTGTCCAGTGTTCCTTGTCAGAGGGGGTCATCCCTGACACGTTGAAGGAGGCATTGGTGAGACCCCTTCTGAAGAAACCATCTTTGGACCCCATCGTCAGTGAAAATTACCATCCCATCTCCAACCTTCCCTTTTTGGGTAAGGTTGTTGAGAAGGTTGTGGCACTTCAGCTGGAGGAGCACCTCGTGACCCATAAGCTTTACAAACCTCTCCAGTCTGAGTTTCATGCGAGGCATAGCACAGAAACTGTGTTAGTTTGGATGCAAAATGATCTACTCAGGGCAAGAGATCAGGAGAGAGGACAATTCTTGTTCTCCTCGATCTCTCTTCAGCATTTGACACAGTGGACCATTGTGTGTTGCTTGACCATCTGAGGGAATTCTGCAGACTCACAGGCACTGTCATCTGCTGGTTTGAGTCTTTTGTCACCAACAGGAGGCAAAGGGTAGTGATGGGGAATTTCTCCTCCTCCTCTAGCCTCCTGTCTTGCAGAGCACCACAGAGTTCGGTCTTGTCACCGATGTTGTTTGCCATGTACATGCTGCCCCGGGACATATCATTAGGAAGTACGGATCGGGTTTTCACCACTATGCGGATGATACACAGCTGTACTTTTCCTTTGCCCCTGGAATATCTAACGCAGTAGACGTGCTAAACACCTGCCTCGCTGAGATCAATGGCTGGATGGCCTCCAGCTGGTTGCGACTTAACCCCGATAAGAAGGAGGTACTGGTGGTGGTGGTGTCGAACATGGATGTGTGATAGGTTGGCCTCTGGTGCAGAAACAGGGATTGTCCTTGGATCTGTGCCATTGAAGGCCTCCTCTAGGGTGCGAAACCTAGGTGTTACTCTGGACAGTGGATTGACACTTGAATCTCAGGTGTCTTCTACTGTCCAAACTGGCTTCTATCATCTGAGGAATATCACCTGGATAAAGCCCCTAGTTCTGCCTCTGGACCTCCTGCCTGGGTGCATGCCTTAGTGATGTCAAGGCTTGATTACTTTAATGCACTCTACCTCGGGTCTCTGGGGATCCTCCACTGACTGCAGCTAGTGCAGAGCAGCAGCTGCCAGGCTGCTGACAGGTCAGTCAAAGTACTGTCATATTACACTGGTGCTGCGTGAGCTGCACTGGCTGCTGATCAGGTGGAGGGTCCTCTTTAAGGTGAGTTTACTCACCTTTAAGGCCCTACATGGCCTGGGCCCTGGTTAGCTGTCAGACCTTGTAATGCCTGCTGTATCGGTCCGCTCCCTGAGCTCCACTTCTAGGGGCCTCCTTGTGATTCCCAGGACGAGGCTAAAAATGGCCGGCGACAGGGCATTTAGTGTCACTGGCCCCGTCCTGTGGAATTCACTATCTCCAGCTATAAGAGAGACCCCTTCCTTAGAGGTATTCAAGATCTGCCTCAAGGCCTTCCTGTTCAAGCAGGCCTTCCCAGACCTTATTGTTTAGTCCTGCCTTGGCTGAACTGCTTCAGAAATATACTAAGCCACCGAAATCCCAGGGAGATAAGTAATTATTGCTGTCTCATTTTATTTATATTTTTGAAATGTTTTAAAAAAAAAATATTTCTTTTCTTTTTTTTCATGTTTTATTTTATTTTATTAGTATATTTATCTTGATTGTTGGATTGTGTATGGCACCCAGAGCCTCTGGGATTGGGCATCTTTTAAATAGAATTTGCCTTGCCTTGTGCCAGTACCAATATAGTACTGTCCCAGAGCAACATATACAGAATAGCAACAAAATTTAAAATGTATTGTCTGCAGTGTCATTGTGATTCTTTCTTTATTTTCTGTTTGTTTGTCTCTTTCTTTATTTGGGTTCCACATTTCCTATGTAATATTTAGCTTTGGCTTTCACTTTTGTTACTTTGGCTTCATATTTTTAATTCCGTCAGTCTACCTGGCATGCTCTCATTCTTTTCCTGCCCCAACAATTTTGTTTACTTACCTGTCCCTTTGCTTTCTTTTTTTTTTTTCATAACTCACATGTTTCCCCCCTAGGCACCAGAGCTGACCCTTCAGGTTGGTAACCTCCCACTCCCCACTCAGTCACTTCTTTTGCTTAACCCCATAACGATTGCACCTCCCAGCAAACACTTTGTCCTCACCTCCTTTCTAACCAGCCGTGAGAGTGCCATTGAGTATCCCTGTAGTTTTAAATTCACGTTACTATCCAGGCCAACACTGCACAGTGATCCTCTGCCTCTTCCTCCCTCAAGGGTATTATAAGGTCTCCTCTTAAACATTACCCGCCCCCTCATAAAACAAGAAAAACCCACCCTGCATATCTTAGCCCCACAACTCATAGAAACATACAACATGTGGGCAGAAATGGACCGGTAGGCCCACCTAGTGTGCTTTATTTTCCTTGCCTATTGCAACACCCTGGACCCTATTCAGTCCCAGGTGTTCCCCGTCCTCCCTTTACTCTACCTATTATGTCCATGTGCCAATCCCACACATGCTTGAAACTCCCCACTGTCTTCACCCCACCACCTCTATTGGCAAGTTGTTCCAGGTATCCACCATCCTTTCTGTGAAGAAATATTTCCTCACATCCCTCATAAACTCCCCCCCCATCACATCCTCATGGTATACCCCTGTGTTCTGATACTCCTCCTCTGAAAGAGACTACCTCCAGCACTTTGTTCACCCCAGTGAGGTGCTTATAGGTCTCAATCGTGTCTCTTCTCACTCTCCTGTTTTCTAGGGAGTACACATGTTGATCTTCCCCACCCTCTCCTCATATGGTTTCTCATACAACTGCTGCACCATTTTTTGTAGCCCTTCTCTGGACTGCTTACACCATGTCAATGTCTTTGTAGAGGAGTGGCCTCCAGAACTGGATGCAGTACTCCAGGTGTGATCACATTAGTGAACAAGACATTCATAACACCACCACCCTTGGTCGGCTCTCGAATTTATAGCTACGTTTGGTCAGGTGACTGGCTGAAAATAACCTATCAGCCCACTTTTCCAGCTGCAGGTTATACAAAATCAACACTAGAGGCCGCTGCTATGCACCTCAGATTCTCTACATTCAAAATGCTATCCCTGCTAATAGCAGCCCTACTGACTTGCAGGATCATACAGCAGGCTCAGCAACCCCGAGGCACCTAAACTATTTTCAGTAACTTTCATACACACCAAATCCCTACCTATGATTACTTGAAACTGTGTCCCCCAACCTCTCCCACATAAGCCTTGGTGATCATGCTGGCTTTACACTCGCACTCTACCTAACACACACACTCACGCAGGATACTCACTGTACCTCAGCTCTCCCCCCATACAGACCCCAACCACTCACCTCCCTTGTAAGCCACAAATCAGACCCCCTCACTCTTCCCATCATTTTAGCCAGTATCACTCCCAGTCTCCCTGTCCCCACCTCCAATGCGAAAAGTCCTACACCCTACCACACCCAGCATCACTCGTCCAGACTCTGTAGGTTAGCCCTCCTATGGCACGCCCTACTACTTCTCTTATTATCTGGCAATATCCACCCCAACCCTGGTCCGCCCTGCACTGTGGCCCCATCTAGCAGACCAAGTGGGAGCCTTCTGCTAGCTACTCTTAATATATGTAGCCTACCAAAAAAACACACATCCCTCCAACGCTGGATTGCCCAGCATGCACCTGACATCTTAGCCCTATCTGAGACCTGGCTCTCTGAAAGAATACCAAATGAGGCTGTCTCTCTTAGTAATTATTCCATCTTCCGGGCTGACAGGTCCAGCAAGAGAGGCGGCGGGTGTGCAGCCTATGTTAAATCCTCTCTTCATGCCACTGAAGTACAAACCCCTATACCACAATATAGTGCCCAGACACTAACAGTTAAACTTAGTCTGGGTGCTAAGACCCTCCACATCACTGCGGCCTATATCCCACCGAGCAACCAAAAACTCGCATTTGACTCTATCCTCCACAGTATCTCACACATACCCAACACTAGTGAAGTTATCATTATGGGAGATTTTAATTTCAATTGGCTATCCCCTGCCTCATCCAGCTTCAAAGACACTGCCCTGTCTTACAATCTTACCCAACTTGTCACCTCTCCCACCAGAAGGGACAATAGATCAGGGACATCCACCCTTTTAGACCTCAACTTCACCAACAGGCCATGGAACATCTCCAAAGCCACTGTGCTCCCCAGGCGCTATCAGTGACCACTCCCCAGTGACCTGCTGGTGGTCAGGAAAATTACCCATGCCCCCATAATCACCTGGCAGAGGCGACTGATAAGAAGAGGCTTAGGAAGCTCAAAACCCACCTAGCTACCAGCAATTGCCCCATCTACACCACGAGTCTGTAGATCTGGCTCTCCCACTTTATAACCACTTTCAACATGGCTCATGACATTTTCTCCAAGCAAGTAGTGAAAACCAGAACCACACCCTGGATCACCACCTCACTACTTAACCAGCTCCAACATAGGGATAACCTATGGCTTAAGGCACTTGACTCCCAAAATGCCCAGGATAGACAACTCTACCGTGAGGCCTGCAACAAATGTACCTGGGCCCTAAAACAGGCGAAAGCCACTTACTACCAACATACCCTCACCACCTCTTGGGGAGACGGTAAAAAATTTTGGAACAATATAAAGGAACTCAATGGTAAATCCCGTTCACCCGCATCCACCCAGCTTACAATAAATGGGGAGATCACCCAGGATCCTTCCTCTATCGCCAAAGCCCTCAACTCTGCCTTCTCGGACCTCTCCCATATTTACCCCCCTAACTATTTCCACACTATTCCCCCACCCCCTCCCACTGGTACCTCGAGTAACAACAATATTATACCCTTTCAGCTGAGAGTTATTTCCTGCCTCAAGGCAAAACACTACATTTCGAAAGCTATTGCCAATACGCGGCACAGCAATGATTCCCTAGATCTAAAACTCATTAGGCTGACCCTGGATATCACACTACCCCACCTCACTAAAATTCTCAACCTCTCTTTATGCCTAGGTCAGTTCCCCACAACCTGGAAAAGAGACATAATCATTCCAATTCTGAAGAGTGGCGACCCCACCAACACAACCAACT
Organism: Neoceratodus forsteri; assembly: GCA_016271365.2. NCBI lineage: Eukaryota > Metazoa > Chordata > Ceratodontiformes > Ceratodontidae > Neoceratodus > Neoceratodus forsteri. The sequence continues at coordinate 1,706,524,015 of CM057455.1, forward strand.
ATAGACCAATTTCGTTACTTCCTCCTCTCTCCAAGGCCCTGGAGAAAATAGTGTCGGACCAACTATCAGAACACCTGACTAAACACAACCTTCTCTTCCCGGAACAGCAGTTCGGTCCAGCCTGATACCGTCACAGCTGTTACTGAGCTCACCTCATTCATCCATGAGGCCCTCGACCAAGGCTCTATAGCAGGGGCAATCTATGTGGATCTGACCAAGGCATTTGACACAGTCAGTCATGAGCTATTGCTTTATGTCCTTCCACAACTTAATGTGGTCCCAGAGGCTACTGCCTGGTTCAAGGACTACCTAACAGGCCGGTCACAGCAAGTCAGGATAAATATCACCATCTCCTCCTGTAAAACAGTTTCCTCAGGTGTCCCACAGGGGTCTATTCTTGGCGCTCTACTATTCACTCTCTTTTTAAACTCTCTCCCCAAGTTATGTAGCGGTAACCTGCTACTCTACGCTGATGATGCGGTAGTGTTTTGGAAACACCCACAGCCAAGCGCCCTCCAACGAGCTCTTCAGGGTTTCTTCAGGGAGCTAGAAACCTGGTTCACTGAACACCGCCTGATCATCAACTATCAAAAACAAAATCCATGATCTTTGCACCGACAAAGTCCACACAGCCAGTCAGCTCTCCTAATCAAAAACAAACAAAGCCCCACTTGACATGTTACATGTTTTAAATTCCTGAGAATTATATTAGACACCTCCTCTCCTACCATCATCATACAACTTTTCTCCTCCGCTGTTAACACTAGAGTGGGTATCCTCTACAGACTTAAACATTGCTTACCCACCCAGGCCATGCAGCTTGCAGTCACCTCCTCTATCCTCTCCCTAATAGACTACGGGATAGTGATATATGGCTCTGCGGACCCTACAGCCCTTCGTAGCATCAACACTGCTTTGAATAAAGCTTGCCGCCTAGTCACCGGGTGTGACAGATTAACACATACCTGTGAGCTCTATGCTCTGGCTGGTTGGCTAAACTTCCAAGGAAGACTTAAGTACCACTCCTGCGTTCTAGTGAAAAAGATCCATCTCCAGCTGACGCCCATCGGCCTTCTCCCAATAGTCAGCGTAGCCCCCAGGCGTAACACTAGACTCGCAGCATCCTCCTCATTCCTGGTCCCCCACTGTAGAACATCCCTTGGGCAAAGATCATTCCGCTACCGTGCCCCTCTTTGGCTAAACACTCTACCCCCATCTCTCAGACCCTTAGCCTCTCCCAATTCAAATCAGCCCTCAGAGTACAACTCCTGGAGTCAGAACAATGTGACTGTGGCTAACTTCCTGCCCCCCTCTGGTATTTTCATACCCCCAATAAAATGACACAGGGTCCCGATAGATCCCAAGAGTCAGCATCATTTACCTCGCTGACAAGGGTTATCCTGTATCGATGCCTGCTACTACCACCAGTTAACTAAGATTATGCCTGGACTGCACTTGCAGTACTGTTTTACAAATTTTTCCTGTTTACTGTGCATTCTCTGTATTTGTCTACCCTCCACCCTCTGTAACCGATGTGGAGCCTTCCCAAAAGAGTCTGTGACTCAAAGGATTGTAATTCTGATTGTATCCAATAAATAAAAAAAATAAAAAAAACACCAGGTCCCTTCTACTACTAGAAACCCTCCATATTCAACCCAACATCTGACTAGCCTTGCCTACTGTCTTGTTGCACTGCCCTGCTGCTTTGAGATCCTCAGATGTGATTACCCCAAGGTCTATCTCTTGCTTGGTGACTGTAAGTATTTCCCCAACTTATACACAGTCCTCTGGTTTCCCTGCCCCAGCTGCATGACTGTGCTTTTGGCATTGAAACCCAGCTGCCACACCTAGACCACTCCTCTAGTTTCTCCAGAACCCTTTGCATTCTCTCCACACCCTCCTGGATGTCCACACTGTTGCAGATTTTGTGTCATCCACAAAGAACCACATCTTCCTCCATTCTCTGTTGTTTAACTCATTCCTTGTTTGGTTCCTCAGCAATGTCACTTATAAACACATTGAAGAGGACAGGACCCATGTCGATCCCCGTGTTACTCTCTTCTGTCCCATGAGTGACTGCCATTTACCATCACCCTCTGCCTCCTATCTTTCAACCAGCTTGACACCCAACTTTCCACTTTCTACCCCAACCCCCAGGTTGCTAAGTTTCTTAATCAGCCTCCTGTGTGGTACAGTGTGAATGTCCAGCTAGGCCACATACACTGCCCTTCCCTAAGCCACCTCCCTCATAATCCAGTCAAAGAAGTAAGTGAGATTTGTTTGATATGACTTCCCCCTGTGAAGCCATGCTGCCAGTGGTCTTGCAGCCCATCTGCCTCCAGGTACACTATAAGTCTCTGTCAGCAGGGTTTCCATTAATTTCCCCACCACTGATGGGAGACTGACTGGTCTGTAGTTGCTAACCTCCTCCATGCTGCTGCTGCTCTTGTGTAGAGGGGCTACACCGGCCCACCTCCCATCCTCTGGAACTACCATCTCTAATGAGGTGATGAACAGTGTTGCCAGATGGGCAACTAGCACTGTGCTCAGTTGTTTTAGTATCCTTGGGTGAATCCCATCTGGCCCCATTGCCTTGTTTTCATTTATGACTTCTAATCCCAGGTGGACTCTTCTTCTGGAAAAGGTCTTGTGTCCACTCCCCCCGGTGCCTGCTAATGCATGTTGGGCTGTCCCCTCCCCCCAGGACCAAGCAGAAGTACTCTTTTAAAATCTTTGCTTTTTCTTGATCTTCTTTTGTACAGTCTCACCCTCCTGATCCTCACTGTTTCTCCCCTTGCCTTCCTCTCTTCTCTTACATACCTGGAAAAAGTCTTATCCCCCTTTTCAACCTCTTGTGCAGTCCGCTCTTCTGTTTGAGCTTACCTGCCTCACCCTCCTCTCTCCCTCCCTTTCTTTATCCAGATATATTTCCCTGCCCTCCTCTGTTTGTCTCTCCTTGTATGTACTAAAAGCTTTTTTTCTTCCTTACCACCTTAGCCACCTCCTAGAGAGACCATGATGGCCTCTTCCTCCTCCTCTTACCTTTGCTTGTTTCCTTCAAGCAGCTTGTCATGTTTTCTATTTCCTCCTTTATCCTTCCTCATAGTGCCTCCACCACCACCCCCAGCCATGCCCCTTCAAGAAATTTAGTGAAGCAGTCACCCATTTCCCTAAAATGTGCTGTCCTGAAGTCCAGGACCCTCTTCCTACTGTGGTTTTTCTCCTGCCCAGTCTGTATGCCAAACCACAATATACGATGATCGCCTTTACCCAAGGGGTTACCCACTGTGATGTCTGCAATTCTGTCCCTGTTTGTAAGTACCAGATCCAGTGCTGTCCCTTCTCTAGTGAGTTCTGTAACCAGCTGCCTGAAAAAATGTTTTATTTATTTAGTGATTCGGAAAAGACCTTAGAGCACAAGCTCTTTTACAAAGGTTCCATGTCATAGATTGCAAAACAAAGAACAATAGGAGAAAGCAAAGGTACATTACAATGAATGATACAGCTTGGATTCAGAACTTACAGAATAACTCAAACGTAGGTACAAGTTAAATAACAAGAAAAACACTTTATGAGGGTGGGGGAATAAACAGCCACAGAGTGCCTTGTCAGTAGTTCAGAGGGACAGGGATAGCTGGCAGTGGGGTGAAGAAAGAAGGTACAAGAGAGGTATGTAATGTGGTGGAGGCGAAGGGTGGGGAAAGAAGGCGATAAGGTATAGGGATTAATAGTGGGTGAGGATAGGCTGAGTGGAGAAGACATGCTAAAGTAAATGGTGGGGTGTGAGGGACATGGTCAGGTAGCCTGCATTAATAGTGACTGTTAGGAAAACTCACAGGACTGTGAGTTGGGGAGGAGTGGAGGGTGGGGTGGCAGGTGCAGAAGGAGCATGACACAGACTGATTGCTGAGGCAAGTCATGAGAAGGGACAGAGGGAAGGGGTACCTGAGGCCTGCTTAGTGCTTGCTGGGGGGCAGAGAGAGCTGGTGTGGCTGGACTCAGGGGTAGGTGCACTTAGAGAGTGTTATTAGGTGCTGTTTAAGGTCAGTTTTGAATTGTGCCAGACAATTGGTGGCCAAGAGGTGCCCAGGGAGTTCATTCAATGCCCCTTGTAGGGAATCTAGGATAGTCCTTCTTCTTAATAGTTAATCTTTTTATTAAAATTTGTACACACATGCAAACATGTGCATTAGCCTAGCAAGACATTTTGCATGGAGACTGATGGTATATTACTACATACTGCATCCATTTACATAGGGATCAATGTGTGAACTGCCTATTAGTACATGCATATAACACAGCATAGGTGACATTGGTAGCTACACAAACAATTAGGTGCAGGAACTTAGCATCATTACATAGTGGGTCAGAACATTAGCTCCATGGGGTAAGTGAGGCCTAAGGAGGTTATAGTGCCTCCTACAGTACAGTGTAAGGATAACGTGTTGCTCAGATAAACTCTAACTAATTACAGTAGTACACAAGTTATGCTAAAGCATCCGGTAACCTGTCACCAGATACAGGGTTGGGTACTACAAGGGTGTGTCTGTGGTTTATTCCCAGCTAGTCTGATGGGTTTGTAAGCAGTACCTGTTGCACTTGAAGCCAAGTGGAAGGGTATAGCTGTACCTGTGTGTCAGCTGAGTGGGAGAGGAAGGTGGCATATTCTTTAACCAATCCAGCCCTGGGCCATTGGTTAAATAATGGTTGAGGAGTACTGAGTATAACTTCATAGTAAACTCAGAACTCCAAAAGTAAGGCCTTTTAAAGACAAACTACAGTCTCAAGTGGGCTGAAAACGTTGCTCAAAACTTGCTTTTATTGAAGCTGCTCAACTAAGGTGCATAAAAGGTAGCCATAACAGCAACAGACACAGGTCCTGAGGGCAAAGTGACCCAATGTTGCACATGTGTATGCGCTTTGTCAAGGTTTACCGCCCTCTGCTACCGGCCACTATAAATACAGTGGGTGCATTTAAAGTGACAGTGTTGGTAGTCAAATAAATCAACATTAACTAAAATACTAATGGTACAACACAGGCAAGTTCTGGACATAAAAAATATATAAAGCATGAAATAATTACACCCATATCTGATTGACATCCATCATTAATGATCACTTACTCAGGGATTGTATTTTCATGCAAATGTCCATCTGTAAGAGAAATGATTTTTGAGAAAATACATTTCTTCTAATTGCATAAATTACCCAATAACATTAGCATTCAGATCATAATCCCAATGTTATTCAAGAGTTTGCTTTGAACAACTGATAAATAGCAGATAAGAATCTCTCTATGTAATTCATGTATCGACCCATTTTTGACTAGAAAAGAGTATACTTTTTGGAACAGAACCTGTTCTCCTTTTTCAGTTAAAATGCATTCCTGTCTTAAAAGTTTCATGTTTAGACATATCTGTATCTAAAAAATAAATAAAAGATGCTAGTGTCAAGTACATAAGCATTCCAAAAGAGTCCACAAAAGTTATGTGATCAAAAATGGTAGTAGCTCCACCCTCTCATTTAATCCTGGTGGATATGAACATATGAACATGCGAATGTGCCAGCAGAAACAGACCACCCGGTTTATCTAAGCCTGCTCGAGTGTGCAGCCAACACCCTTGGTTTGCAGCTACCCCACTCCCCTCCCTTTGTCATCCCTGCCACCCACCCCTCCCTCACCCTCATTCTCCCCGTTCCCTGTCCCATGCCCTTTGAAGCTGTTCACAGATTTACATGATACCACCCATTCTGGTAGGGCATTCCATTTGCTACCACCCTCTCTGAAATAGTGTCTCCTCATTTCCTTCCTAAATCTTCCTTCCTCTATTCTTAGCCCGTGCCCCCTGGTGACCCTCCCCCTCCTTAACTTAAAGACCCCATCTGGCCCATCCTTTTCTGATTCCCCTCAGATACTTGAATGTCTCTATCATGTCCCCCCTGTCCCTTCTATCTTCCAGGGTGTACATATTCAAGTCTCCCAGCCTGTCATAGTCTCTCGCCTCCATTCCACATATCATCTTTGTTGCCCTCCTCTGCACCCCCTCCAGTAGCCTGATATCACACTTTAGGTATCGCCTCCAAAACTGCAAACAATACTCTAAGTGCGGCCTTACCAGCAACCTGTAGAGGGGCAAGATCACCTCTCTTTGCCTGGATGAAAACCCCCTCACTATGCACCCCAGCATTTTGTTTGCTTGTGCAGCCACTCTCCTGCACTAGGCAGTGTTGTTAATGGTCCTTGTTATCACCCCTAGGTCCTTCTCCTCCTCAGTGATCTCCAGCTTAACCCCCCCCCCAGCCAGTATTCTCTCCTTGGGTTCTTCACCCCAAAGTGCATAATCTTACACTTCTTTGCTTTGAACCCCAGCTGCCACCTCTCTGACCACTCCTCTAGTTTGTGTAGGTCCCCCTGCAGCTGCTTCCATCCCTCCTCTCCATCTACCACTGCTCCGATTTTGGTGTCGTCAGCGAACACTTACCTTGCTCACCACCCCATGTGCAATGTCTGATATGAAAAGCCCAAATAATACTGGCCTCAACACAGAGACCTGTGGCACCCCACTCGTCACCGGCCTTGAAGTTGAGAGCTCCCCTCTCACCACCACACGTTGCAGTCTGCCGCTCAGCTAGCTTGTAATCCAGTTCATCATTTTTGCCCCTACCCCTACACCAGTTAGCTTCTCTCCAAGCCACCCATGAGGCACCGAATCGAAGGCCTTGCTGAAGTCCAAGTAAAGAACATCCACTGCATGACCCTTATCCAGCTCACCTGTCACCCAGTCATAATATTGTATGAGGTTGGTTTGACAAGACTTCCCTGAAACAAACCCATGCTGCCTCACATCCTGAGGCCATTGTCCTCAGATGCGACCTCAGTCTTTCCTTTAGTATCATTTCCATGAGTTTACACAATATGGAGTGAGAGTTACAGACGATAATTACCCGGTTCATCCCTTGGCCCGCCTTATGTATCGGTACTACATGTGCCATCCTCAGTCCAGTGGCACATCCTGACTCCAGTGAGGTGCTGTACAGATCCGCCAGGGGCTCCACCAACACCTCTGCCATCTCCCTCAGTACCCTGGGGTGGATATCATCCTGCTTTGGTGCCTTGTCTACCATCAGTGCCCTCAGTCCGTCTAGGACTCTATTTGCCTCAATTCTTCCATCTGTCACCTCCTCTCCCCCTGTCCCCACCCTCCCAGCCCATGCTGGTAGCGGTCCCCTTTCTTCCGTGAACACTGAGCAAAAGTATTCATTCAGTGCTTCTGCCTGCTCCTCACCCTTTTCCATTCACTCCCCACCCTTTTATCCTCACTATTGTCTCCTTGCACTTCCTTTTCTCCCTGATGTATCTGAAAAGCTCTCCCTCCCCATTAATTCCCTGTGCTAATCTCAGCTCCCTCTGGGCCTTGGCTTCTCTCACTTTTCTAGTCACCTCCCTAGACCATCTTGCATATTCCTCCCTGTCCACTTCCTTCCCTGTCCTCCTAAACCTCTGGTGCGTCACTTGTTTTGCCCTCACCACCTCCACAACCTCGCTGTTCAACCAGCATGGTTTTCTTGCTTTGCTCCCCTTACTCTGTGCCTTGGTACAGGCTTCTGTTGCCTCTGTAACCCCCCCATTTAAAAATATCCCATTTCTGCTCCATGTCCATCTCCTGCCTTATGCCCTCCAGTTTCCCTTTCAGTACTTCCTGCATCCTCCTAAAGTCCACCCCCAAGAAGTTTACCACCCGAGTAACTGATTTCTTGGGCTCCCTGCACATCGTGATATTAAACCACACTGTTTGGTGATCGCTGTCAGCGTGAAGCTAGACTCTCACCTGAGTAACAGGTTGCCAAGGTTACCACCCCTTGATCACAGATGAACTCTCTCTGTATCACTGAAAGAGAAGGAGTGACCAGCACCATTTTGCTGAATGTGTACAGAGAGTGCATTTTCTGTGTTACCCCTCTGTATGTCTCCGAAGTGTTCTCTCACCCAGATTTTAAATTTGTGCAGGGTTTTACCTATGCAATAGGTCTCACAGACACATTCTGCCATATAGGCAATAGCTGATGTTGAGCAGTTAATAAAATCATGGAATTTGTACTGCCTATTCTCCCTGGGAATCTCAGACATGTATGTTACCATTATGGCCTGGCAATGTACACAACTGCCACATCTGTGAACCCGGAGTGGAAGGGGGAAGCCATGTTTGTGGTTGCTGAACTGGCTGTAAGCTTCTGACCACCCTATCCCTGACATTTTACCCCCTTCCATACACTGCTCTCAGTGGTTCACCTGTACAATTCTTTAATATCAAGTCTGACTGGAGAACATGCCAGTTGTTTTTAATAATTTCCAAAATCTTACCAGACTGTATGTTATACATACTAACAAAGTTCTGTCTGTCTGGCAAAGTATCCACATTTTGAACAATCCTCTGAAGCTGTTGGCCTTTCTTCCCCCCACCGGCTTTTTCTCTGGCACTTGTAATGAATCCTTTAGCATAACCCCTATCCTTAAACTGTGATTCCAACTCATTGGCCCTGATCTCAAAATCTGCCATATCACTTCAATTTCATGTAACTCTATAGAACTGGAACAGGGGAATGTTGTTTATCATGTGCCTAGGGTGGAAGCTGCTGCTGTGGAGTAGGGAATTACGGTCGGTTGGCTTCCTGAAAATATATTTTCAGCCCAACTCCTGCACAACTTGCTGAATCGTAAGTCCAGATAATCAATTTGTTCCATGCTGGATTTCATTGAGAACCTTAGGTTCTCATTACTGGACTCTATATAGTGCTTAAAGGGACACTGTCAGCTTTTATTACAATTTCCAGCTCAGTCACAGTACATGCTGCCTCTCATCTTGTTGCAGACTACTCTGGCCACAAAATGCAAAGATGCCAATATATTGGCTAAGAAGTAACTTGTAGCTTTTATTTAAACTGAGGCCCAGATATTCAAACTGCGCCACAAAGTAGCGCAATAGCAGGAGCAGGCGCAAGTTCAGTGTGCCTATGTGCAAAACGTGCTATATTCAAACACTGCGCAGGCCAAGATGCACCTGCACCACACCACTGAATATAGCACCAACTGCGCCATAGCGCAACCAGGGATGCGTAGTGGAGCAGAGTAGCAGCACATCAGCACAACCAGGGATGCGCAGGGACAGGATGCAGGGGTTCACCACCCATAGAAGATATGGACAGAGGAGCACGCAGCAGAACAGACATTTCTCCCCACGCCCCATGAACTGCACAACCTGAGGAGAGCTGGAAGAACCACCAGCCCATGGACACCAGCAACAATCCCACAGCTGGGGTATGGTGCCCCAACACACCCCCTGGCAAGCTGTGACCGGAACACAAGGAGGTCCGGCCACCCCATGCTACACCATCCCACCAATGCAGAGCACACCCTGCACAGCAATCCCCAGGCACCCTGCTTAGAAGCAGCGCCCAACAGTGCATGACACCCCATGCATGCCACCACCCCCACTGTGACAATTTCAACCCTGTGCACCATGGAGCCATGCAAGGCAGCCCCACCATGAGCACCCTACAGCAGGTGGCAGCAGCCACCGATGCAACAACTGCAGACACAGTGCCACCCTGCATGGCCCCCCCGAGGTACAGCTGAGAGACCGACCCTGCGTTGGCACACGAGGTACCCCGCATGCAACAGGGCCTGCCCCGGACCCCACTACCAGTGGTACAGCACCCTGCACACCCTTCTAAAGACACACCCCATCCCAGCACTGGCCCCAACAGCCAGCACAGATGCCCACAGTGGTGCATGGAAGCATGTGCCAAACAGGATGCAACACAGTGCACGGACAAACACCCACCCATACCCAAGGGCACACCAACACAGGGACACAGTAGTGGGGCAACAAACCCGCTGGCGTGCAGCCACAGCAGCTGTGTACCCATGGCTAGCACCCCTCCATGGCACAGGTGTAACAGCCACCCTGCGCATGCACCATGAATCCACACGCCACCAGCACGCGGCCAGAGCACAAGTGTCAGAACCTGGAGCACATGCTCTGCAACAGACACAAGCGACAGCATGGAGGGGGGACAACAACAGCAGAGGCCACAGTGCCACCCGAGGCAGACATGCACCATACCAGTGACAGGAGGCAATCCGGCATTGTGCCGGGTACAGGCATTGTCCAGCATGGACAGCCACCACTGACATGCCACAGACCATGCATAGCACAGACATGCAAGGGTGTCAGCTGCACAGGCCATGGACAGTCTGACGGGGCACCATGGACACAGTGCATGCATCGTGGACCACTGCACACAGGCGTCCAGTGCACAGAGAACAACACACAAACCACAGACACTGACTGAGTCCTCCACCCATGCCATAGGCAGTTCCCTGCTGGACACACACACATGCCCATGCCTGCACCACCCCTGACACCATGCACACCACTGCAGCCGAGCACCTGTAGCCCGCTGCAAATTAGAGACCACCACAGTTGTCATAACAAAACGCATGTATTTAAATAAGGTAACAAAATACTATGTACAAGTATTCACAAGGAGGAGGCCACAAACCAGGTGGGGGCGGGCATGGGGCAGGGGTGAACAAATGGGAGAGGAAGAAAGGGTGTGGGGGTCCAGGGGGGTTAGTTGAGTCAGGGGGCATGGAGGGCCTAGTGGTACTCTGCTCAGCATGCTTTCCTGGTAAATCTCTTAAATAAATAAATAAATAAGTGCCTGCCCTGCTCTCCACTCCTGTGGTGCCTTTGGGTTCTTCTCCTTCGGACCCTGTCCCGCTCCAGTCGCTCAAGGATCGCAAGGGATGCCCTTGCCAGCTGCAGCAGCTCCTGCATGCCTCTTTCCAAGGCCATCCAGTGATGTTCACCTAGGACAAGGGAGCACAGTCAATGCGTGTGACTGTCCATCCCCCTGCAGCCCACCCATTGTGCATGGCATACAGCCATGGGCCACGCCCCTGTGAAAGTGTGCCACCACCCACAGTGACCGTGTCCACAAGACCTGCCTAGCCAGGTGCACACAGCTATACGGACCGCTGCACACACCCAACGCCCAAGTCCTGCACAGCACCACCGTGGCCGTACAGTGTCATGGCTATGCGGTGTGAAGGCAGTGTCACAGCCATGTACCTGGTGCACGCATGGACCACCAGCGATGCACACCCACACATGCAGTGCCACAGGACAGTGCTGAGTGTATCATGTGGCGTGCACGTCCGTGGTGTCAAGGGCTAGTGGCCATGTCCCGCTGCCTACCCCTCAACACAGCATGCACAGAAGTTCCTGGAAGAAAGGCACTTACCTACATCTGCAACAGCCAGGTTGCCGGGCAGCATCACGGTCTCACTGTGCCCATGCCTCATGAGCACGGCGTCTCTCCTCAGGGCCTAGGGTGCAAACACAGAGAGGGGAACATCAGTACAAACCAGTAGCAAAGGCCCCCCCCGGTGTGTGCGATCCCACACAGCCCAGCCATGCCGCAACCCCACCACCACCACCCACACTGCCCACACTGGATGGCCCCCACCCCCCTGCATGGAGGACACATGCACACCGTGATACCTGGATGGATGGATGCTACCAGTGTATGGATGGAGCACCTACCTGGCCGTGGCACTGTGCCTCGCCTGGCGCATGCCCGTAGCTGAGCCAGCCTATCTGGGTCCCTCCAACGAAGGTCCCCATAGCGGTAGCGACACTGCTCTGCACTGCAGGTGGTCCCGGTGGCCTCCTCCATTGCTTCTGCAACCTCCTCCCACACAGCGCTTCTGGGCCTTTCTAAAGGGTCTTCCCCAAACAGGGCCCCAGCATGGGGCTCAACAATGGCCACAAGAGTGCGGGCTCCACATTGCTGCTCTCCTGTGTGCCATCATTCGTGCAGCCAGGATCACAAAATGGCACTCTGTAGTGCATGTCCCCACGTGCAGATGCTGTGCGGTACAGCGCTGCCATTCCCAATACGCTGTCACCGAACAGCATGATAGGGTGCACCCATGCGGACGCATGGCGCCGAGGGGGAAAAGGTCGACTGCAGGGTCAAGGGTCTGTCACGCATGGACTGCCACAGCTCTATTGGGACTCCCTGTGTCTAGCACAGTAGGATGCCTGTGTGTGACACCCTGCAGTGGCCTACCGTGTTGTGGCACCATGGCGTCTACGGCGCTCCAGGGCACGAGCGTCACACACGTGAACAGCGCACTAGCACCACTGGCACAGTGGTGGCCATGCCCTGCACTGCCTTCCCTGTTCAGCAGGTCATCAGCGTGGCAGACGTCGGTGTCAGCACCCCGGGCATGTGCCGTCGGTGCCTACTGCGCACATCACAGAGCTGCGCCTTTGCCTGAGCACGCTCAACACAGTTGCACAAGGCGCAACAGCATGATATTCAGTCAGCATATGCAAATCAGCTCATCAGCAATTCCATGGCACAGCCACTGCATTAGCATCTACTTAAAGTTGTGCCTTGCCTCATTTGCATGCCTTGCGCTATGTAAATGCGACATAGGGCTGCAGAGGACATAGTTCGGTATTGCAGTCTATTGTGGTGGGTTGCATGCTGTTTGGAAGTGTGGACCGTGGTGTGTGGGAGATGCATGGGACTGTACAATCAAAGGTAACACCTGTCATTCCCACAGGCTCTATAATGACCGAACGTGAGGAAGATGAGGAACAGGGACGTTGGAGAAGAAGGAGGCCAAACTTCACCCGGGCAGAATCAGATGCCCTGTTCAAGGCCTACCTCGACAGGGAACCGCTGCTCAGCAGACAGCGGGGAACACCACAGGCCCGTGCTGCGGCATGGGGTGAGGTTGCGCGTGCCATGAACCAGCATGGCAGCCACCAGCAGTCCGTGCAGAAATGTAAAAAGAAGGTCGGCATGGACAGGAGGAGGATTAAGGACAAGGTGGCTGCCATCAGGGCAGCACATGCTGCAACCGGTGGTGGACAGCCGGATGTGCCACGCCTGATGCCACAGGAGGAACGGGTGGCTGGCAGCATGCGGCGTTGTGCCATAGAAGGCGTTCCAGGTGGTGGCTGCCAGACAGGTGACAGCCCGTCACTGCATGGTAGGTCCTGTGCTGTCACTGTGTGGGAGGTGGGGGGAATGCCACAGGGTAGGGCGGAGACATTAACGCTACTGTGTTCCTTACAGCTCCTGAGCATCTACATGGGTCAGCGGTGGTGGGTGTGTCCACCGTGGGCGAGGCTCTGGACACGGAGGAGCGCCCATCCACCTCCACAGGTGTCCGAGGTTCAGGACCACCGCATACCTGCCTGTCTGTCTGGACTGAAGATGGTGGTGCTGGTGCAGATGAGGCCCTGCCTGTGTCCCAGCGTGACAGCGGCCACAGACTCCAGCATGCTGGGACACGGACTGGTGCCGGATCAGACATCGATGATGATGGATCACAGATCCCGGACAGTGATATGTGTGGGCCGCAGGATGGTCCCACAGCAGGAAACGGCATGGGCGTAGCCATGGGTGGTGCCGCCGTGGAGGCTTGTGTGACATCACGGTCCCAGCCTGTGCCTGTATGCCCCAGTGGGACAGCACTGGTGTGCGTCCAGGCTGGTGGGGCTGTTGCAGCTGCTGCAGCAGCACCGGTGAGCCCTGACGATCGGCGGCCAGAGGGGCAGTACCAGCAGTCAGCCAATGGGGACAGGGGCACAGTGTCAGGGGGCGGCGTCAGTGCACCGTGTGTGGACGTGCCCCGGCTTGGCTCTGGTGTGCAGCACCCATCGTCAAGGGGTGCTGCCCAGCATGGACAGGAACACCACGAGGGACAGCATGCCGATCAGGCAGATGACCTCTTTGATGAGCACAGCTGCCTACTCCAGGCTTCAGTGGATCAGCAGTTGTGGCTTGTAATGGCGGTGGATGCACTCAGTGCGGTTCTGCACCAGGCAGAGGAGCGGCACAGCAGAGACCACAGTCTGCTCCTGGCAGAGATGGCCTGGCAGCGAGAGGATGTGACCACTGCCATTGACAGGCAGACACGTGCATTCACTGCTGTCATGGCCACATTGGGCACCCAGTTCGTTGCCCATGCGCTGCAGACACCACGCAGTGTCACGTCCACCCCCCCAGCGTCATGCAGCACCTTCCATGTCGACACCGGATTCGGCTGTGGGCATACCGAGCAAGCCTGGCGCAGGCATGTTCGGTGAGCTGCAGACCCCTGTGCGAACACGGTCGCGTTCCCACAGTGTCACCCCTTGGGGACCGTCGGTGCCACCCCATGAGGCCAATGGTCAGCCTTGCATGACTGGCAGGTCTCGGCGGGGCCACCCATGCGTCCGTGGCGGCCATGGCACTGTGCCACGTGACTGACCTGTCTCCCACCATGGCCACTGTCTGCCGCTGCCCTGTGTGCAGTGTGTTGTGCAACGCGTGATGCACAAGTGGGGTACCCGACCCTGCACACACATGGTCCACGTGCACACCATCCCGGCTGCTGGCCACTGTGGCCTGTGCATGATGATGCCTGTGTTGTGCTTTCCGCCAGTGTGCAATGGTGCCCAGCGTCTGAGACACGCACAGTGACAGCCACTGGGCATGGTCGTGTGTGTGGACCTGTATGTGGCTATAGGTTGCATTCAGGGTTGGTGTGCCTTCTACCCCTTGTGCATGTCTTGTGGTGTGTTTGTATGTGCATGAGCACGTGTTGTGTTTGGCCTTGCCCATCCCTGATGGCGTGTGCGGTTCCACACTCAGACCCATTTCCTTGCTGCCATCTGCCCCTGGGGTTCATCCATGCCTGTCTGTGGGTTGTACCCTTGCCATTGGTGGTTGCACATGGCCCCGTGACCTACCTGTGTTGGCAGAAGTGCTCCTCTGTGATGGTGTCCTGGTGCAGTTGTGCCATCCAGATCAGGTGGGGATTCCTTTGCCCAGGGGGTGGCTGCCCATCACCACCTGGACCGGTGTCCTCATCGTTCCCATCACTGTCCCTCCTCTTCAACGTCTACGGCTATCCCACAGTCATTGGCCATGTTGTGCAGGATGCAACAGGCCAGGAATAGCCTGCAGACCTTCAAGGGGCTGTACTGTAGGGCACCGCCAGACGTGTCCAGGCACCGGAAATGTGCCTTCAGCATCCCAAACACCCGCTCGATGACATTACATGTGGTGGTGTGACCCTCATTGTACCGTTGCTGCGATGGGGTCACGGGGCGCCGGTATGGTGTGTGCAGCCAGGGATGGAGTGGGTAGCCACTGTCACCTGTGTGTAGAGGGTGGACATTAGTATGGTGGTCTGCATCGCTCTGCCATGGGCCGTCAAGGCCGGTACCCATGGCACCTCTGACTATGCACACCCCCACAGCTGCTCATGTCGTCCTGCGTGATGTGCATACTCACCCACTAGGTGGCCAGTGGGGATGTCCCCACTCTTGAATCTGTGGCACAGTGTGGACTGGTGCCAAATGAAGGCATCATGTGCTTCCCCAGGGTGCATGGCACAGACATTGGTTATGCACCCCCTGGCATCACACACCACCTGGCAGTTAATGCTGGCAAACCCTTCCGGTTAATGTATGATACACCGTCTGGGCCAGGTGGCGTGCGGATGGCTACATGGGTGCAGTCAATGGCCCCGAGCACACCAGGCATACGTGCTACCCTGTGGAACTCTTGTATGTGTGCTGTGCGCTCTGCCTGTGTGCTGGAGAAATGGATGTACTCCGCAGCATGTGGCAGCAGTGCGCTGAGGAATTGTGTGAGTAGGCATGACGCGGCTGACTGGGTTATGCCTGTTATGTCCCCTGCTGGTCTCTGAAAGGTGCCCGTGGTGAGCAGGCACATGACAGCTGTCACCTTTGTCTCCACTGACAGACCATGGCTCCATCGTGTGGGTGCCTGCATCTCATCACTGCACAGCTCACAGAGCCACCTCAGAACACCTGGTTCAGGCGGTACCGGCCCACAAACTCTGTGTCAGTGTAGTGCTCGAAGGTGGTGTGGGCTCGGTACCACCTGTTGGGGGTGTACCGCTGATGGGCCCTTCCATGGCCGTGCCCTCTGCTGCCTGCCTTCTCACACCCACATTACTGCCTCCATCTGGAAGGTGGCACTGGCCATGTCCCTGGCTGGTGTCCCCCCGAAGCTGTTATCCTGTTCCCCCACTGTCCTTTGTGATGCTCCCCTGCACCAGGTACACCTCCGGCCTTTGGCTGTCCTGCCTACTGCCACTGCCCTCAGTCCACTGTGGCACTTCCTGTCACTCCTGCACAGTAGCACAGGCTCCCCACTCCTGTCCTGTTCCTCATTGTTTCCATGTGTGCCCTGTCCTGGTACTGCCCAGTCCCACTCACTGCTACCCTCTTCTCTGTTACTGTCACCTTGCTCCCACCTCTGGCTTCCCTGTAGAGTTCTTGCACCTCTGTCATGTTCCTTTTTATTTTAGATCATTTCCACTGTCGTGCAACTTCCGCTAGCTCCCCTATTGCGCATGGCGCATGCTGTTGAATATCGCAATGCGCCATTTATTCATGGTTCCTCCCCCTATGGTTGCACATGCATTCATTACCATTGCACTCTTGAGCATTGCAACTTGTGCGGCGCAGCTGCCTCCCACTGAATATTGCACAATGGTGCATTTTCGTACTTGCACTGGTGCATCTCTGTTGCACATGGCACATCCCTTTTGAATATCTGGGCCTAAAAGTACATTTTAGTTGTCTCAACCTGAATGTCTCCCACAATGCTCTCCTCGTGTCCACAAGGTGATGTGGCACCAAGCCACGGGCTACACTTGTTCACAGGACAGTTTGTAATTTTAGTAGGCATATCGCTATAGCACCCCCTCTGTTTCTAAATCATTCTCTGAGCTAAGGAAAGCTACCCCCATTTGAAAACAAGTGCTTTAACCATTTCATATAAGCATCTGAAAATGCAAACTGGGACTCCGGGCACGCGCAATGTATTACATATGCCTGGAGTCCCAGCTTGCATTTTCAAGTGCTTATATCAAATGGTTAGAGCACACATTTTCAAATGGGGTAGCTTATCTGAGCTTAGAGAATGATTTAGAAACAGAAGGGGTGTTGTAGTGAAATGCCTACCAAAATTACAAACTGCCTTTTGAATGAATGTAGCCTACGGCTCGGCACCATGTCACCTCGAGGATGCATGGGGAGCATCACGTGAGGCATTCAGGTTGGGATGACTAAAATGTATTTTTAGTTTAAATAAAGGCTACAAGTAACTTTTCAGCCAATATATTGGCATCTTTGCATTTTGAGGGCAGAGTAGTTTGCAACAAGATGACAGGCAGCATGTACTGTGATTGAGCTGGAAATTGTAATAAAAGCTGACAGTGTCCCTTTAAAATCAGCTAGCTCACTCTCCGTGCCACCAGACAAAAATCAAATCATCAATGTACCATTTGTACATGATGATCTTACTAAAGAAGGGGTTACCAACAGGGTCATGAATCACTGCTCTCTCCCATATTCCCAGGTAAACATTGGTGAAATTTGGTGCTAAAGCTGCACCCGTCACCATACCTTTGCTTCACAAAAAATGTTTGCCCATGAATACAAAGGAGTTGTAAGTGAGAACTGCTTCTGTAGCCTCAGGACTCATAGTACTTATTAAGTGCATTGTTTACAAGAGGAGATAAGTGTTCGAATTCAGTTGACTGTACCAGACTAGGGATAAGTTCCTACATAGTTGGAACCTCCTGTATTCACCAATAACACAGTTGCAGACGTTTGGCTTCACTGACACTGTGAGAACCCAGTGAAAGGCTGTGCGAGGGAGGTAGGTGCACTCTTAGGGGAGCCCAGTATTAGAACATCAGGAGTTAGTGGGACAGTCAGAAATTCCATAGGCTTCAGAAGTGCCAGAGTACATGGAGGAGATTACCTCCTGCCTTTCCACACCTCCAGTAGTTTGTCTTGGGAGAAAAATGAGCAGCATGTAAGACTGTCAGTGTGCAGTACCAGAGATGCCACATCTTGTTCTACATGAGCCATGATCTGGTGTCTTTAAGTGCATTGCGGGCCATTTTCCAGCAATGGGCCCATTCTGGGGTGCTAATCTGTGTCTTCAGCATAGCTGCCCATTTTAATCATGTGAATACCACCTGGTCTGGTATGCTGCTCTATAGGTGGCTGTAAATGTTGCCTGCCCTCTCTGTGGGATGGGATAGCCATTATTGCAATGGGTGCCCCCCTGGAGGCTTATGGTATGTTCCTGTATCTGTTTTAATATGTGGGTAAGGGAGCTATGGAGCTGGAGGTAGTGGCAGAAGTCCGCTTTACTTAGATGGTGCTTGTCTTGTAGGGCCTGGAAGGAATCCATGACCTTTGAGCCTGGCATGAGAAGATCTTTCACCAGCAGGATACCTTTGCTGTCCCAGCTGTCCCACTTAACTATGACATTTCCTATCTGGATTGGTGGGTTGTTCCAAAGTAAAGTAAATGCTGGGTGGGCTAAGGGTGCCCCTAATTTGTTTTGCACTTCCCTCCACTTGCCCAGGAAAGTTTTGGCAGTGGGGTGCTTGATGGCAGTAGCTCCCAGGAAGCTGAGGAGAGAGGCTGCCAAACCCACTCCCCCCAAATTAGTTAGGTTTTTATCTGTGACCAAAGAGGTAGTGATTTGTTGTGGGCAGGGAAACTGCCGAGAGCTTGGGTAAGTTAAAAAGCCCAGTAGTAGGATTTGAACTAAGGAAGTCCCCATCCTCCCTCCTTTCAGTGCACTCTCTGTTTGACTCAGCTATATTGAGGCTGTTTGCCTTCCCAGAGAATGCTAGAATTATAATTTTATTAATGCATTCCAACCATTTATTGGGACCGTGAAGTGGTAGGTGGGCTAGGGCATGGAATAGTTTTGGTGCAGTTACCATCTTTACCAGTTTCCAGTTACCAATTTACTGTGTTGCCAGCATATATTTTAAGTTAGGTATCAAAGAAACCAATACTCTTATCACTACATATAACAATGTTTCAATGACCTATGCAACTAGTATAGTGTTATGCTTGTGCAACTGTATTACCTTGCTTTGGCAGTTCACACTGTCTATTCCAGAGGAACTTCCACCCTATGGGGTACCAAAGGCAAAGGAACCCTTGAAGAAGGTTCCACCCCTAGAGATGCCGAGGGAAGCTTCCCTTGGCTAAAAGTACCTTAGGAAGAATCCCGCGGAGGAGAGAGGCATGCGGCTGAAGGAGATGGGGAGGATGGAGGGGCAAAGAAAAAGTGCTTCAGAGTGAGGCTGGGAGGAACTGCTTATATAGCCCAGGAAGGGGGAGTGGCTGATTGCTTGGTCATTGAACCACAGGCATAGCCTTTAAATTCAATGACCTATGCAACCAGTATAGTGTTATGCTTGTGCAACTGTGTTACCTTGCTTTGGCAGTTCACACTCTCTCTATTCCAGAGGAACTACTGCCCTATAGGGGCACAAAAGGCAAAGGAACCCTCGAATAGGGTTCCACCCCTAGAGGTGCCGCGGGAAGCTTTCCATGGCTAAAGGTACCTTAGGAAGAATCCCCAAAAGAACTGTAGCAGTGCCAAAGGAACATTAGCAATCGATAGCTATGAGGCAGAGAAGTAGAGTAACAGCAACAGGCAGCTTGATAAACATAAAGAGATGCAGGTTAGAAAAATAGCACGGATATAATGGATTGCATGAATGACTGCAGGGGGCTTCCTAAGGAGAGCAGGAATGGCAAATAGGAACACCATCCACCTCCATCCAACAGTGGAATCTACCTAAGTAAACTAGGGAATACTGCTTAAGGTTGACTAAATATTATGACCTGTGGCACAGAGGTGAGAAAAAAAAAAAACCTTTGAGGAGGAAATCTCTGGGGATCCGAGGCCTAGGTTGCCTTCCCTCCAGGCTTGGGATATTTTTGATTAGTGGCAGCTCTGCTGCTGCAATTTGGAAACCCAATTAAAGGGGTAGAAAATATTCTAATTTGGAGGAAAGCTCTCCTCTATCCCTCTAACGGGAACACCATGGTGGGTTGCGAGCTGATTTCCTCTACAACAAGCCTCCTCCAAGGTGGGAGGAGGAGACCAATGATTGCTGAGGTGCTCAGCTGGCCTACTAATCTTAAAACAAACCAGGTGAACCACAGGCAGTCATAGGTAGAATAACTTAGAAGGTGCTGCCGAACTGGCTAGGCAAGCCAAAGGAGCTCCCTTGGGCTTAAAGACTCCACCCTTCGCAGATGAAGTCTTAAATTCTACATTGAGAGATGCCATCGATACGTCTGCAGGGCTGAAGCTCCACCTGAAATGAGGACATTCCCACTATGAGCCAGATAAGAAGGACCCTGCCCCAAGTTTTGCACATTCAAGATGCGGACTTCATAAGTGTAGAGCGAGATCATAGGATGCAGGGTGAGCCCTGAGCCATAGTAACTAATGGTTGCGGTTGGCATGCCTCTGATTATGGAAGAAACAAAATGGGAAGGAGTGTAAAGTAAGTGCAGAGTACTGAAGACTTTCACGTAGGTCATAAATGTTGTATAGCAGCACATAGCAGATTCAACCTCCAAGGGCAGCGAAGCAATGAGTGGACCTGCATGTAGGTCTGTGACACAGTGTAAGGAATGATCAGACCTATGTGTAGGTCTGAGAAGCAGCAATCTGCATGACTTCCAGGGAGGCAAGCCAACCAGTCCCATTACGGAAAGCCAATTAAAGATGACATAAATACTCAGAGGATTCAAACATGAGGTATTTGGACCACATGGGGCCACGACTCTACACTACAACTCCCCAGTCCTCTGCCATAGGAAAAACAAGGAAGCCACAGTAAAGCACTGTGACCCATATGCAGATTTTAAAACTAGTTTACAGCAACAGCTGTAGCTGAGCTGACCTCCAGAGTATAACGAAGCAGTATACAAAAGTAGTTGAGCAGCATCCAACAGCAATTAGTTATAGCTTCTGGGAGTAGCTAAGCTGAAAACATTTCAGAATTGTAGGGAGAGGCAATGCACTGCAAACAACAGCAATATTGCTTGGTATAAGTGCATGGAAGCAGGTTTGAATGCCATGGGCTAGCTTTGTAGAGTAAGCCTGGACAGGTGCAAACAATTAAGGTAGATGAGCACTGAGAGCAGAAGCAGGGAAGCAGCTACTGAGCTGAAACATACAGATAACAAATGCTGTTGCACTGAGGGTTTGCTGAAATCTGATGAGGAAATGTGAGCCAAAATAGCATAATCACAGGACAGCGCAATACAAACAAAGGGCAATAGGATGCTAGAGAAACCAGAAAGCCCCCAAAAAGAAAAAATGAAAAACAAAAACACAAATACCGGAGGACAGAAAACAAGCAACACAAAAAAGTATGCAGCAACTGGAGGCAAGCAATACTAACCAAACAGCAGGAGAACACAAAACAGAAGTCCAGCAAAAATCAAGCAGTGTCTAAAACAGCAACACCTGCGGGGGGAGGCTAAGCCCCAGCAGGCCCCAAAGGAGAAGACAGACCAATAGAACTTCCAGCTGCAAAGAAAAAGTGCTTTAGAGTGAGGCTGGGAGGAACTGCTTATATCGCCCAGGAAGGGAAGTAGCTGATTGCTCAGTCATTAAACCATAAGCATAGCCTTTCAATAGTTGTTTTGTCTTAGATTCTTCTCCTTGCCTTTATCATTGTTGCTTATATTCGAAATTATACTGGTTATCTCCAAAATCTAAATTTACTTATTTTTTTCAGCTGTCAAATATTCAAGTATATTTTTTCGAAAACCACGTATCCATTAAAGGACTTACTTACAATTAGGTCCACTGTGCTTAATTGTTCTTTTTCGGTTGCTGCCCCCTGTTATGGAATACTTTACTAGAGAATTTACATTCTTCCTCTTCACTGCAACATTTTAAATTTATTTTTAAAAAATATTTGCAGACATTGAATGTTTGTATGTGTTTTTCATAATTTGTTTTATATGTTTTATTATGTGTAGTATTTGTTATATTTGTATTTGTGTTGGGTCAGACCTGAAAAAGGACTTTGTCCAGTGTCCCCACCTGGTTAACAAAATGTAACTAAATAAACAGATTTATCCCTTCCATTTTTCCAAACATGGACAGCTGGAGTAGCTTCCATCTATCACACTCTGTGCGTATTTCCTCTAGGAGTGGATTTAAGTTTAAATCACAGAGTTTGGAAGTGCTGCCAGAAATTTTGATTCCTAGACAGGTGATTCGTTTAGGGTCCCAGCTTAAGCCTAGAGCTTGTACCCGATGGGCTTTGCATTTTTGGTTTAAATTGAGTATTTTGGTCTTGGTTTTGTTCATTCAGAGCCCAGACAGCTGCTGAAAGGCCATGAGAAGTGCAAGGAAACATAGAAACATAGAATTTGATGGCAGATAAGGACCACTTGGCCGACATACAGTAGTTTGCCCATTTTCCTACCCAATGGATAAGCTGCAGATCCTAGTTGACCAACAGCCTACTTCCTCCTACCACCCACTAGAATTACCTTATGTCTGTCCCATGCATTCTTGAATTCCCCCACTGTTTTTAATTCCACGACCTCCTCAGGAAGGCCGTTCCATGCATCCACAACCCTCTCCATGAACAAATACTTCCTTACATTACCTCCGAGCCATCCCCTCCTCTCCTCTTCAAATTGTGCCCCTTTGTTCTTGCACACCTCTTTTTCTGAAAGATGCTATCCACTTGGACTTTGTTGATTCCCTCAAGGTACTTGAAAGTTTCTATCATGTCCCCCCCCTTTCCTCGATGGTATACATATTAAGCTCCTTTAGTCGCTCTTCGTATGTCTTCTGGTGCAGTCCCTGCACCATTTTAGTTGCCCTACTCTGGGTGGCCTCCATCCTGTCTATGTCCTTGCGGAGATGGGGTCTCCAGAACTGCATGCAGTACTCCAGATGGGGTCTCACCAGCTGTCTTTACAGAGGGATAACAACTTCCTGCTTTCTACTGGTGATGCCTCTCCCTATGCATCCCAGTATCCCCCAGCCCTCCTTACTGCCTTCTCAAATTGCTTGCCCACTTTTGGGTCATCTGATATGACTACCCCCAGGTCCCTTTCCATTTTTGTGTTACTATTATTTTTATTAAAGAATGAGACTACATATTCAATTACAGTACATACAGCAGGGGTCAAATACATTTATATAAAGAGAAAGCATCAGGTCTGGGCTTAGATATTGTACAGAGTCTCAGGTATACAAAAAGAGGTTTACTTTACCAAACATTAGCCTTTAATTTACTATTGGTGGCGTTATTAGAGATTACTGTCCTCTGACCCGGATAAGCTAAGTCTACGGGACAACATCTCTCTTGTGCTGCATAATCCATATTCCATTTGATCCAGACATTCCTAAACCTGCCTATTCTCTGATGCAGGAAGGCAGTTGGCTTCTCCATTGCATATATCTCTAAGACCAGATCCTCCCACTCCTGTTTAGTAGGAGGGGCCTGGTGGAGCCATCCCCTGGAAATCACTTTCTTGGCTGCCAAAAGTAATATATTAAGTAGCCTTCTGGTTTGGGTGTTCTTAATTTCTACTGGAAACCAGTACAGTAAAACTAATCCAGGGGTAAGATGATTAATCTCCAGGAATAGCTGGGAGATGCTGGCCTCTATCTGTAGCCAGAAATTTTGAATCTTTGGGCAATTCCAAAAAATATGAATATGATCTGCCTGATTATCTCCACATAATCTCCAGCAGGTGGCTCCCTATCCCCCCCCGATCTTCCTCACCACTATAGGTGTTCTAAGGTATTTTACCAGGCACTTCCAACCGTGCTCCTTCCAGAGATAGGAGCTAGTTACTCCATGCTGGTTAATATAAATCTTTGTCCAGTCAGATTCATTTATAGTCATACCTAGATCACCTTCCCAAGTTTTTTGCAGCTTCTCAGTTGAATTATTCCATGTAGGTTGAAGAATTTGATATAATCTAAATATTATATGATCTGGCATCTTCCCTTGATAAGTGTTTATAATTACTTGAATTATAGCGTGTGTTTGAGTAGGTTCCCATTTATTGTCACATTCTTGCATGATGTAATGTCACATTTGAAGAAAGTGAAAAAAGTCTCTAGTAGGTAAGTTATATGTCTGTTGTACTTGGAGCAATGATCTAAATACACCCTGCTCGCACCACTGAAAGATATACTTCAGGCCTTTCCTCCTCCACTGCTCAAATGTGTGGTCCATTCTGGCAGGAGAGAACTCAGGGTTGTATAAAGGAATAATCAGGGGATTGATAAAGGGTCTAATTCTATGTTCCCCAATAGTCCTCCACCAAATCTTTAGTACTAGTAAAGTAAAATTTGATCTGACACTCTCCTGATTACCCTTCCATAGTTTGTGTGGGGGGTTCCCATAATCCGTTCAATGCTCCCCTCTTGTTGATCCAATTCTATCTCCTTCCAATGGGTAGCAACAGTCGAATCCCACCAGTTTACAGCATGTGCTAACTGGGCTGAGCAGTAATAAGTTTTAAACCTTGGGCATGCCAGCCCCCCCCCCCGGAACTTGGCCAGCTGGAGCCAGGCATAGGCCTTCCTCGGACTTTTCCCTTGTCATAGGTATTGAGAGATCATAGTGTCCCATACCTTAAAGTCTGCCTGCGAAATCAAGATGGGGAGATTTTAGAATAGGTAGAGGAACCTCGGTAACACCATCATTTTAATGGAGTCAACCCTTTGCATAAGAGGAATGGGGAGGTGTTGCCATCTCTGTAGATCACTTCTCAGTGTCTTCACTGCCAGGGGGAAATTAACCTCGTATAACTTTTGGAGGTCCCTGGGTATTATAATACCCAGGTATCGTAGTTTCTGAGTATTCCATTTTAATGGAAAGGATTTCTGGCCATGGCTGTCTGGTTCATAATTCCACCTGAAAACCTCTGTTTTGGAAGTATTAAGTTTGTAACCTGCTAAGGCCTAGAGATCCTGTAGTACAGTAAACAATTGAGGAAGAGACGAGTCTGGTGAAGTCAAATAAATTAATAAGTCATCTACATAAAAGGAAGTTTTATTTTCAACCCCCACCTGAACCCCTGCATGTCCTTATTTCTACTTATAGCTTCTGCCAAAGGCTTGGCATAAAGGGCAAACAAAAGAGGGGAGAGGGGGCACCCCTGCCTGTTCCCCTAGACAAGGTGAATCTCTCAGAGTAGGTGCCATTTGCCTTCACTACGGCTTGGGGGGAGGTATACAGAGCCCTTATCCAATCCACAGATTTGGGAGGAAAGCCACATTTGTATAAAGTATAATATAAAAATTTCCATGACACACAGTTGAAAGCCTTTTGGGCATCCATACTTAATAACATGAAAGGGGAGTTCCCCTCAGTTACCCTTTCCAAGTGGTAAAGGGTTCTTTTTATATTGTCTGCTGTCTTTCTGGAAGGAACAAAGCCTGTTTGATCCCTATTGATAATAAGTGGTAAAACAGGTTCCAATCTATGGGCTAAGATACTAGCATAGAATTTATCATCCTGATTTAGGACCGAAATAGGTCTGTAAGATTCGCAATTGAGAGGGTCCTTCTGTGGCTTCAAAATTGTGGATATATTCGCATACTGCCACGAGAGGGATGGAATGGTGTCATTACTTTGTAAATCAGTAAATACTTCTTGTAAAGTGGGTAACAAATCCTTTGAAAATGTTTTATAAAATTCTGATGTTATGCCGTCTTGTCCTGTGCTCTTCCCCGTTTTGGCTAACTTTATAACCCTAATTATCTCTTGAGAGGTAATTGGATGAAGTAATTGTTTCATCTGTTATTCTGTAAGTTTAGGGAGAGTTAAAGTATGAAAAAAAGAGACATATTTGTCATCCAATGGTTCTGGATCCTGTGTATACAGGGAGCTACAGAAATGCTTAAATCCTTCTAGTATGTTTTTGGTACTTGTTAAAAGCTGTCTCATGAGAGGATGTCTGATTTGTGTGATCATCCCTCTAGTTCTCTGTACCTTTAATCTGGAAGCCAATACCTTAGAGGCCCTAGCCCCTCCCTCATAGTACTTTTGCTTGACATATATTAAGGCTTGTTCAGTTTTATAATTCAATAGATCCTGCAATTTGCTTTTGATTATATTTAGTCTCTGTAAAGCACTTTTGTCTCCTTGCATGTGGGCCTGTTGCCAGAAAGAGATCTCCCCCCTCCAGGTTCCTTTGTTGGAGTTCTCTCTCCTTCTTTTCTCTAGAGGCAAATGTTATTGTTTCTCCCCTAATAGTAGCCTTCAAAGTATCCCATAGGATCCCAGAGGATATCTCCGAGGATTTATTTTGAGCTAAAATTTCAGGGATACGTCACTGAATAAATTCCACATATTTTTTGTTTCGTAGTAGGGCATTGTTAAAGCACTACCGGGCAAGGGGTTTTTCTTGATAAGTATCCAAATCTAATATTAATGGGGCATGGTCTGTTAAAAGGATAGGGAAGACGGTCACTTGATGGACATGGTCTCGGTGCTCAGCCGACATTAAAAAATGATCTATCCTAGAATATGTATGGTGGGCAGCAGAGTAATGAGTGTATTGTCTAGTATCCTGATTTGTGTGCTTCCAAACATCAATCAAACCCATATCCTTAATCAATCTCTGTGCATGTTTTTGACCAGCTGTCATACAGGCTGGGGTGGGATTCGAACTGTCTTTCCCCGAGTATGAATCCATTAATAAATTAAGATCCCCTCCTATTACTAAGACTCCTTTTTTGAATTGAATTATCTTATCCAATAGATTTTGATGCATTAGTGGGGTTGACCCTGGCGGAAAATAGAGACTGACTATCATATATTCTGCACCCCCCACCCCCATGTTCCTCTCACCATTGATAGAGTTCCATCCCTATTATGGTAGGAGTTTTCCAATTGAAATGTTGAATACCTCGGGATTAATATTGCTGTTCCCCTACACCTGCCTGAGGGATGGGAGCTTGCCACCACAGTACTCATGCCAATTTTTTTCAGTTTCCGATGCTCATCTTTGTTCCTATGGGTTTCTTGGAGCAGAATCATTTGGGGGCGGGAATTTTTAAGATATGATAACACCTTTCCCCTCATTATGGGTCCTCCCAGACCATTTGCATTTTGTGATATTATTCTAATCCTTTGTATGTGAGCCATAAAATTATGCAAAGCAAGTATTCACCATCTCGTTTTCTCTCCCTGTCCCTCCAGTCCAGCTTTGACATGTTAAAAGGACCCCTGTCTCTGCACTTATAATTCTAGAAATTCTACTGAAATGTTGCACTCCCACTCTAATTTAAAAAAACTTTCTATCTAAACTATTGTTATCTATGAATGATTCAAACATATATACATGACAGAACAACCTTGTCTCCAAATAAGAAACTTTGTACAGTATATTAGTAGTGACTTTCACATTTCAGAGAATACCCGTGGGTTGCGAGGAACAAACAGTCATCCAAAAGGTGACTGCACTGCAAGTCCTGAAGTGCCTGTCAGAGTTTATTCGACCCTCAAATAGCGTTAACAAAATAAGATTAAGGGGTATCATTAAAAACAATAATGGGCATAGGATGGACAGAAAATAAAACATCATATTATAGTAGGAAGAAATAATACAAATGGTGCATTTATGAATGTCCATAATAAATGTACAGTCCAAATCCTCCGCTGTTTAATATATGAGTGGGGTATAACTTGATTGTCCCTGGTGTAACTCCAAATTACATAGTCTTACTAGACCCTGGGGTCAGTAACTGGTGCTCTTCAGTTCCTCCCCTCACCCGGAGGGGCAAACCCACTATTATACTGCCATGACCATCGTGAAGCCCACCAGGGGAAGAAACCAGGGAAAGACGAGATCAAGGGAGTTCTCATGTCAGAGGGTCACAATTCTCAGTTCCCAATCCCTCATGACCTCACTCTGGGTGAGTTCCAGGGGCCAGGCAAGGAGAAACAGAGCACAGGAGGAGGTCACAGCTCATAGTCTAGAGGCAAAGGCCAGACAACCTCCCTCCCCAAATGCCCCGCCCCGGGCCCCCTGCCCTCCCGGCCAGCCCACGCAGAGAGACCCAGGCACATTTGATGGGGTGTGTTCAGTTTATGCACATACCTGTTCAGGTGCCTAAAATCAGAGTGGCCCCCCTAGGTGATCCCACCACTCCCTGTAAGTCTCCTTGTAAGGGATAAGGACCTCAGACCGCCCAAGCAGCTGGAACACCTCCCCCAACACCTGAGGGTAGGGGATATCTGAATATATATGTACTTATAGTCCTGGGCACAAATGAGCAGGTTCTCTGTCATGTTCCAATGAGTGACCCTGTATTTTAATTATTATTCAGGGGGGGACCCTGGGGGGGACAGCCCTCCAGGCCAACCCCCACCAATATCCAGTCCGTGGGTTTTTCGCTGCCCACCATTGCACCTCGGGGCTAACAGCCCGAGAGCCCCAAAGGGGTCTCAACATATACTATCTCTCTGTTCATTGCACCCAATTAAGCCCCATAAGGAAATAGGGGATCCCAGGGGGGCCATTCAATCAGCTGCAATATCCAATTCAGACCTTGTTGTGTCCATAGGTCTCCCCATGCTGAGCCCACCCAGAGGACAGCATAACCCAGAGACAGGACCCGAGGGGGAGGGAGCCCCCAGCCCACCCCCGACGCTTACCACAGAACCATCTTTCCCACGTCCAGCCCCCACTAGCCCCCGGACTCACCTCCCCGGTCCATTTATTTCAAGCCTCCTCGTGTAGTACTGCCTCTGGCGAAGCAGCTGTTTAATCAAGTTTAGGGTAGCCTGTTGCATCTGGGGGTCCGGCATCTGAAGATTCCTCTGTTGTTCCCTTCCTCCACCAGGCCTCTGTACAGATGGAATCTTAGTAGGGAGTTCATAGTTTCGATCTCTAAGTCCAGCAATAGCCTAATCTGCAGTGTCAAAACTTTCTTGGCCATTTGGAAACTGGACAACGAGTCGCGCTGGATATGGTGTCCAAAATTTAATCTCTTTGAAGCTGTATGGTCATTGGAGCATAATCATTGTCATAATATATTCTACTGTTTTGATAGAAAGTTTTCACTTTGGCCCATGCTTTATTTAGACTAATGTCTTTTGTGCTGTATCTCAGAAAACGAACGATGATGGAACGAGGGCAAGCTCCCTGTTGTGTGGGCCTGGGGCCTAAAGCCCTATGAGCACATTCTATCTCGATATTGAAATCAGGATCAAGGTCCAGGGACACCCATAGAAGTTGCATAATGAAACTGTTCATATTCTTATCTTCACTTCCCTCCTCCACACCATATATCCGAATATTTTTGCGTCTGTGTCTGTTCTCAGCATCCTCCTGCCCCTCCCCCATTGCCTTGCAGATTTCCACTAACTGTGACGCTATGGACTGGCATTCTGATAAGGCCTTGCCCTGTTCCTCCTGTGACTCCTCCACCGTAAGCTTCTTTGTTGCAAGTCAGAGATTTCAGATCGAATTTGCCCCAGATCCTGCTTAAGCGACTGAAAGTTGGACTTAATGTCCCGTAATTCAGCTAGGATTGCATCTAGTTTACTGTCCATAGCTGCAATTGATTTGTTGCTATGTTTTCTTGAAGGTCTTGCCGCCAAGTGGGAGGAGGAGCGGTGCGAGTGCATGGAAACATTTGAGTCTGAAGCTTCCCCTTCTGAAACGTCTGGATCCAACGGTAAAATCGAAAATCTATTTTCTATCCCCTTTAACTTGTGTGTAGCCATTGATTGGTTACTCTTTGCAGCTTAAATAATTCAATTGGAAGGCTACTGTTAACTTTTGTAGGTGGAGGAGTCTCGGAGCTCTAGTGAGTTGCTGCCATATGCTGCGCTGCTGCAGCTGAAGTCCTCCCTTTCCATTTTTGTCGTTGTTAGTATCTCACCTCCCATTGTGTACTCTTCCCCTGGTTTTTTATTTCCCAGGTGCATCACTTTGCACGTCTTTGCGTTGAATCTAAGCTGCCATACATTTGACCATTCTTCCAACCTTCCCAAGTCCCTTCTCATCCTTTCCACCCTACCTTGTGTATCAACCTTGTTGCAGATCTTTGTGCCATCTGCAAAGAGACATACTTTTCCTTCCAGTCCCTCTGCAATGTCACTTATCAAAGAGTACTGGTCCCAGTACTGAATCCTATGGTACCTGGCTAGTAACCCCCCTTTCTTCAGAGTGGACTCTGTTTACTATTACCCTCTGCGTCCTGTTGTCCAGCCAATTTTTTAACCAGGCTACCACCTTGAGACCCACTCCAAGGCTGGCTAATTGGTATATTAATCTTTTGTGTGGAACTATGTCAAATGCCTTGCTAAAGTCTAGGTAGGCCATGTCCACAGCCCCTCCCTGGTCTACGACTTTGGTCACCCACTCAAAGAAATCAATTAGATTTGTCTGACATGACCTTCCAGCTGTGAATCCATGCTGCCTTGGGTCCTGTGCACTGCTGACCTCTAGGTACTCAACAATTTTTTCCTTCAGAAGTGATTCCATCATTTTACCTATCACTGAGGTCAAACTAACAGGTCTGTAGTTTCCTGCCTCTGCCCTGCTCCCACTTTTGTGAAGTGGAATCACATCCACCCTCTTCCAGTCCTCATGTACCACCCCATCTTCCCATGATTTGTTAAAGAAGGTAGTCAATGGTGTCACTAGCTACCCTTAGTTCTTTTAGAATTCTGTGGTGAATCCCATCAGGCCCCATTGCTTTATCCACCTTCAGTTTTAAGAGTTCTTTCAGAACCCTTTCTTCTGTGGATGGACTGGTATCAACCTCCCTATCCAGAGTGTTTCTATTGTTTGGTTTAGGTACCTCCCCCTCCTCTTCTTTTGTGAATACTGAGCAGAAGTATTTGTTCAGTATCCCTGCTTTTTCACTGTCACCCTCTGCCCACATTTCCTCCCCTTTATTAAGCCTCAGTATTCCTCCTTTGGTCTTTCTTCGCTCCCTAATATACCTATAAAAGGTTTTATCCCCCTTCTTAACAGAGTTGGCTATCTTTTCCTCAGTTTGGGCCTTTGGTATTCTGACTGTCTTCCCTGCCTCCTTCTGCTTTAACTGATATGGTTCTCAGTCCTGCTCCTTCTGTTTCCCTATATTTCCTGAATGCTGTCCTTTTCTCCTTAACCTTCCCTGCCACCTCTTTTGAGAACCATAGTGGCTTTTTCCTTAATTTTGTTTTGTTGATTTGCTTCACACAAAGGCTTGTTGCCTCTGTGATTGCAGTTTTGATTTTTCCTCATTGTTCCTCCACCCCTCCTTCTTGCCTATTTGCTAGTGCTTTTCTGAGGCACTCTTCCATTTTGCCAAAGTCAGCCCTCCTAAAGTCCAATATCCTTGCTTTTATATGACTTGACTCTACAGCTGTGTTTATTGTGAACCACACTGTTTGGTGATCACTTGTTCCCAGATGGCTACCCACTTCTAAATCTGAGATCCTGTCTCTGTCCCTGTTTGGGAGTACCAGGTCTAAGATTGCTCCCTCCTGAATGGGTTCTAGCACTAGCTGTCTGAGGCATGCCCCCTGTAGGGCATCGAGAATGTCCCTGCTCTTGGATGTGGCTGCAGTAAAGGTGCTCCAGTTAACATCTGGCATATTCAGGTCCAGAAGCTGGGTAATAGAGTCCGGAGCATCCTTGATTACCACCTGTAAACTCTCTGCATTTATAGTAGCAGAGTTTTGAAGTGGTCCTTGCCTACTCCAATCCCTCAGATGTGGGGGTTGTTCAGTATAGCTTTTGCTAATGGCTGTATAGCAAGCACAAACATTAGAGGGGTGAGGGGGCATCCCTGACATTTACCTTTGGATAGGGGGAAGGGGAGGAGACAGTCGAGTTAGTTAGTACTCTGGCGTCTGGCTTTGAATAGATGATCTGTATGTTGCTGAGGAACTGAAGGTCAAAGCCCCTATGATGCAACACCCTATAAAGGTATCCCCACTCCACCAAGTCAAATGCTGTCTTAAAGAGCACCTTTCATAGTCCTTTTGACTTTCATACATAAATTATCCCTTCTTGCATTGATTCTGGAATTGTATTTCATTACTGTCCGCTGCAGTTAGTTTTTGCATTCTGAGCTGCTAAAAACTGCAGAGTGTACCAGAGCTTCTATAGCAAGCCTGGTGTTGCTGTGGGCCCAGGGTTGTACTGCTGACATCTCTATAGGGAATAGTCAATGTAACAAACAAACAAACAAAAAAAAACATACTGACAAGGCATTTGGATTTTGGCATAATGCATTGCTAACAGGGTGTCTTGGGGATCCAAAATATGGAAGGCAGAGTAAACCTTGGCCCAAAATAACAAATGCACACGCTCTTTCAGGTCTAGTACTGCATAAAATGACTACAAGCTATAACTTTTTGGACCATCATGATAGGTGCTCTTTAAAATCGATGGCTATTGCTGCAGGTGGAATGAGTGAGGTACACACTTCCTGCATGTGGTCCAGTAGTATCCTGAGGTGGTCAGGGCTGAGGCAAACCTTTACAAAACCCACCTAGGATGGATGGACCAGAGAGGGCAGGTTTTTGAGTCTGAGCATCAGGGCTTTGGTGAAAATCTTGCTGTCCACCGAGATAAAAGAGGTTGGTCGGCAGTGTGCCGGGATGGTGGGATTCTTGCCTTTTTTTAGAAGGACTATAACTGTTTGGAGTATCCACTGTCCACAGATTCATGGAAAAGGTGCTAGAGAACTGGGCAGACAGTGGATGGCATGATTTTCAGGAGTTCCACCAGGATTCCATTCCTTCCCAGTGCTTGAAGGGGGTTTTGGTGCATGAAAGCCACTTCAATCTCTGTAAGAGTAAGTAGGCTGTCCAGGGAGTGTGCCTGATCAGTTGTTATCTTGGGTAGGTAGAGAGATTCTAAGAAAGCATCTATCTTGTGGGCCTTCTGGGGGGGTGGGGTGGTGAGCAAGAGAAGTTGTTGAAGAAATCTCTCATCACAGTACTGATGTGGATTTCTTGAGTGCAAAGTTCTCCCTGGTCATTCCTGAGGGCAGGGATGTGCCTCTCAGCTTTTTGCTTCTGTAGACAATAAGCAAGTACTTTGCTACACCTCTCCCCCACTTCCAGTACTTTTGTTTAAGGCACAAGGGGACCATTTCAGTCTTTCTTGTCAGTAAGGCACCTATTGGTAGCCTATATCTGATGATCTCATCATGTAATCTGGAGTGAGTATTACATCTGTGTTGTGCTTTAAACTCATCTTTTTTGGTCTTTAGCATTACCTTGAGTGTAGCAAGGTCATGCTTCCTGTCATTCCTCTGCCTGGCAGCATAGTCTGCAGTAAGGCCCCTAAAGGTAGCCTTAAAGGCCTCCTAGGGAGTGCTAGCCATTGTTTTGTCTCCTGGATGGAGGCAACTTCAGAGCAGAGGCATTTAAGGTGAGTCATCACTTTGTAACCCTGGCACCTGGTATCTAAGGGCTACACTACCCCTACCTTGCAGGACTGAGCAAGGCTGAGGGGTCTGGGCTCCTATTCTAGATAATAAACTGGTTCTTTCCCAATAGGTAACAATATTGCACAGTGCCTCCACCCAGAGTACACTTTATGTGGGCTAAATAATACCTTGTACAACCCACATTACCATAATGTCACCCCACACATGACCCGATAACTAAAACCCCACATTTCACATTTTAGGACCTATTGACTCTTACTAATAATATGCTCACAACAACAGATATATGCAGAAACAGCAAACAATTCATCTGCAAGGGGTGAGGGTTAGAAAGGGTAAATTGGAAGCAGAGGTTAAGTATTTACATTGATTGGCATTGGATTAGATTGGCATCAAGATAATTTTTGTTGCATTTCAAATTCAGGCATTAATCATAGTAGGCACCCACCAGCCTCTGATGTATTCAGGATATCTGTTCTGGATTTATCCAGCTGCACAAGATAAGTTAGATGACAGCATCCCATTAACTGCCCACACTGGTACCAGTCCCAGTTCAAATTAGAACCCCACAATTCTAAAACCTATATCTGGGTACCCAGTACTGAGTTCTTAAAGTTGCAGGCCTGTTAGTGTTACAGCTGTGGTGGCCGGCATTGAAGCAGGTTGGGGCCCTTAGAGAAACGTCAAATTAGCATTCTTTATTTCTTAGCTTGCCTTTTAACCTTTACCTGACAGAACACAGTTGACTCCCTTGCTTTAATGCTTGGGCCTTGATATTACACTTGACAGAACTCTAAATAACTATTTACCTGTATGTGTCCCTCCAGATTGTACAGGGCTATACCATGCATACTCATGGTTTTGTAGTCATCTTTGGCAAAGTTGAAATCAGGCTGTACAAGGTAGATTCAAGTGGTCACAGCATGTGGGCTCTGACTCTCGATGCTGAGATGTTGGACAAAGGCTTACAGCCAGGAACCTCCTTACTGATGACAGGATTTTGCAGCTTTTGCAGCTAGAAAACATTTGTAGCTTCTTTTGTCAAAGTGGCTCATCTTCATAGGCTGAAGACACCTTCTAGTACAGACCAGGCCAGGACCGTGGGCAGGCATGCTTCAGATCCCCACGTCTAGGCTATGCCCCTCAGAGGGAAGCGTATATGGCAGTGCATAGGCCTATCTGGAAAACACAGTCTTTTGCATTCAGCACATTCACATTTAGCACATTTTACTTTCAGCGCATGTCACAATCTCTTCACCATGCAGCCAGCGTGGCAGGCATGGTCCTTTCAGACTTTGAAGACACAGTTTCTTACAGGTGGGTGATTTTCCCTAAGGCTAGGGTCGACCCAAAGTTCACACAGTCTCTTTTAGACAAAGTCTCTTGCTCTCCTGAAAACAGAACAGGAGCCCAGGGCATGACTCCTAGGTAGAATATCACTATACTTGTAGGTAATTTATTCTGTCAGATGCTTCTCAAGCAAAAGACGCAATATCAAAAGTCCCTTTTGGCTATGCTGGCCTTTGCAGCTCCAACTGGATACTTGGACACATCAACAGAATCCCATTTTGGCTATGCTGGCATTTGCAGCTCCAAATGGACATTTATTGTCCTCACAGGCAATGGTCAGGAAAAACTCCACGTTTAGGGATATTTCCTTTCCATTCCTGTAGGCACTTTCATACAAATATTTAAACCGTTCTTAACGCTGGACTCTCCTCTGGTCACTTGCAACAGATGTCCAGCCCTTTGGGTGCAGACTAAACTTGAGCACCTCTTGGCTTTCTGGGCTTCTCCGCCCCAAGCAGGTCTCCAAAGAACTTGTACTTGTAAGCAGAAGTTTACTCACTCAGAACGTTTCAGAAAACTGTTTCTTTCCTTAAATGCAATTTTACGTAATTATGATATTTAACATCTTGTATGTTTGGTGTGCCTCCTGTTAGTTTTAATACATATATAGGTAACAATGATAGATGTAAACAGGACTGTCTAGATAACTGGGTCATATGACCTAAATTACATGTTTTCCTGTATAGAAATAAAGTTTTTACTTACTTTTTTTTAAATATATTTTTTACTTACTTGAAGTTACAGGCTTCATCGGCACTCTCACTGCTGAGGCAGAACGTTCATGCAGCTCTCTCACAACTGCAGGTGGATTCAGAATTCAGCCACATTTTCCCCAAAATATGGAAAGGAAAATGGCTAGCTCTGGGGGACAAATTCTGGCAACCCCCAGGCCAGTGACTTTCATTGCTTTCAGCCACTTTCTCTCCTGGCAGAAGCAAGAGCCCCTCCTCCCCTGCCAAGGGGCTCCCACTAAACTGACTAGTCCCATTTTCTCTAGAGAGCCAGAGCCCCCCTTCCTGTGGAGGGGCTCACACTGAACTGAACTCAGCCTGCAAAGTCCCTGGGTTTTGAGGAGCTCTCTGAGGCTCCTGATTGGCTGAAATCACTTGTCTGTCTTGAAAATGAATATTCATTAGCCTCCTTTGATGCTTGATAGGCTCCCTGTTTAGGTGCCTAAATTAAGCCACTGCTTTTCCCCCCACAAGCCTCTTGCACTGTCCCATAACCCTTTTGGCAATGTCCCAAGAGGCTCCACTGTAAATCATGGCTTTCCAATTGGATGTTTGGTTGTAAACATGGCTGCTCAACTGAACAGCCCCCCTGCAGTCCATAGTAGTTTTAATTTAAAAGTTCTGCATTCTGGTGTAGCCAGGTATAATACTTAATTCAATTCTTTGCCCCACTATTAAATAGCCACTACTGTGTCCTCCTAAGCACTGCCCTTATTTTACAATTTACTGCTGTCGCTGCTGCCGAAATTCACAGTCCCCTGCAGCAGACAGGCAGCTCATGCATATTTACTGGGAGCTCATGAATATTAATGAGCCCCATTTGTAGCGCTCACAGCACTCTTTATTTTTAGCACAAGGAGGGCTCTGTTGGCCCTTGTGTAGGTCACTGGTCCCCTTTATGCCTTTCCCAGGGGCCAGGACCAACGGAACAGCATTCACTGGACCACAATTGCAGTCAGAACTTCAGGGAGTGCTTTCATTTGTTTGGGGCTTTAGGGGCACATTGGGACCACGGGCTGTGGCAGTGACATGCACCAGAGGAAATAGGGACATCAGGAGGTGTCAGGAGGCAGATGAGAGAACAGACAATTAAGGTAAGCCCCCATTTGGGGGGGCCTTACAACTTGCATCCTCTTCACATGGGGAGTTCATCTTCTTCACATTCCAATTATGTAATCAGAGGTCTGCCATTATCCTGGTGGTCATTCCAATAGTAAGACAGATGTCTGTCCTGTAAAGTGGGAGTAGTGACTTGCACCTCCTGAGATGGAGGAAGAGCCCTGGGGGAGCCCTCCATCCGGGTGGCAACATAGCTCTGTGCAGGAGGGGCCTTGTTCATAGATAAAACTAGCTGTGAGATTTGCAAAGCATTCCAACTTCTTGTACCAAACAATGTATTATAAAAAAAATAACTTTTTCACACAAGTGAACAATGTATAAGAACAGTAAACAACTACAGTATAGTCCACTTAAATGAATACTGCTTAAATGCAAATCCTGCTTATATGAATAAAATCTCGATTCCCTGAATACTTTCCTATACACATAATGAAAATGGACTCACATTAATGCAATGTTGCAGTCCCTAGAAATGCATATATTTTTGTGTAGTTAGCCATGCTATTGGAGCCTGTCCTTCCCCTCAATCTTAATGTGCTGGCTGTCGGATCATTGAGAGCACTCCAGTCCTTCCCCTAGTCTTATTGTAGTGGCAGTCAGATCATTCAGGACACATTAACAGTGAACACGTGGTGTTAATGTGTCTCTGATTACCTGGCAAGATAAAGTCTTTGCTGCCCCAGCCCCACTCATTAACTTACCAGCAGTAGTCATTCCCTTCCTGATCTCTACTCTTGCAATGGAGACACCAAGAAAAAAGTAAGAGCTTTCTCTGACAGATAAGGTAAAAGCTCTACACCTCCCTGCAAGCCCCAGCACTTCACAGACTGAGGTAGCATGTCAGTTCGGTGTGTCACAGAGTCAGATATGCCAGTTGGTTAAAAATCATAGCCAAGTATTACAGGAGTTCTACAGTAATGGTAATCTGTCCAGGAAGTGTAAGAGGGAGGGGAAGGATACTGCCGTAAAGGATGCTTTGCTCCGGTGGTTAGAGCATGCAAGAGCTTCCAACATGCCAGTTTCTGGGCCCCTCCTCCAGGAAAAAGCTGAAAAAACTGTCCGAGGCAATGGGCCAAAATGGCTTTGAGCCCAGCAATGGTTGGTTATGCTGATTCAAAATTCAGCATACCATTGTGTTTAAATGGAAACATGGTGAGAAGAAGGATGCAGACACCAACTCGGCAGATCACTGGGTGCAGTCAGTGTTGCCAGAGGTCCTGTCAGAATTCTCCCCTGACTGCATCCACAATGCAGATGAAATGGGGATTATTTACAAGGCCACAATGGACTTTACTCTGACCTTTAAGTCAGAAAGCATTTCAGGAAGCAAGAAAGGTAAAGACTATCTGACGGTAATGACCTGTGCTGACATGGATGGTACCTACAAATGCAAACTGTTGGTGATCTGAAAAAGCCACAACCCAAGATGTTTTAAGGGGGTAAATACCCAGCATCTTTCAGTAACCTACTGCACAAATCAGAATGCATGGATGACCATGGGATTGTTCAGTGAGTGGGCCAAGGAGTTTAATAAAGATATGTGGCGAACACACAAGAAGGCAGTTCTACTGGTTGGTAACTGCCCTGCTCACTCCCAACTTGTCCTCTCAAATGTCAGGACTGCTTTCCTCCCAGCAAACACCACGTTCTTGATTCAACCAATGTATCAAGGGATTTTCAGAGCTCTAAAGAGCCTTTACAGGCGCTGGATGCTCAATACTGTCATTACAGCTTTCAATGATGGCAGGCAGTCTCTGCCACAGACTTAGCCCAAAAACTGTCTGTGCTCAATGCATTACATATGCTACACCAAGCACGGTCAGAAGTAAAGGAGCAGACAATTAAAAACTGCTTTAAAAAAACAGGGTTTCTTAAGGACACGGATGATGCATCTGAGTTAGCTGTATCTGAGGAAAATGTGGAAATTGTCACTGCACCAGAAGTCATCCCCCAAATAATTTTTGACAATTTTGTGGCCACAGATGACAACCTTCAATGCAAGGACTAGTTGACAGATAAAGAGACTGCAGCAGCAGCAGTTGGTGGAGGGGATGAAGGCTACAATGATGAGGATGAAAATGACAGTGAAGATACACTGCCACCTGCCCCGGCATCCAAAGGTGTTTAGTGCAGCCTACAAACCTGTCACTTCATCAAGCATAATGTCAACACAAAGGATGATTACAGTGCTTTTCATGACTTAAAAATCTGTGTACCAGAGTGGCAAATCAGAATCTCTGTCAGTTAAAGCTGAACGACCACTTATAAATTTACGACTGCTTCCCTCACACAATAGACAAACAGGCTGTGATAAAGTTAAGAAAGCATTTTTAACAATGGAGCATCAGCATGTTACTAAAACAAGTATAATCTTCAACTCCCTCTGTCCCATCTCCAACCATTTTAAAAATGTGTATGTCTTCACCTGCTTCCCCCAAATGATACATGAACAGGCTACAATAAAGTTAACAAAGCCTTTTTAACAGTCGAGCACCAGCACGTAAGTCAGAAAAGCACATCCAAGATCAAACGAAACAAGTTATAAGCCACCATAAAATGAAATAAAGTCATAATCAAGCCCTCTACAAACAAGTCTCCCTTCCACAAGCAACAGCATCATACACTCTCAGAACAATAAGATCACATAAGTGCATAACCCGCCTAAATGCACTCAGGTCCCATGGCTAAGCATTTAAGTGGGTTTGACTTCATGTACAATGACAAACTTGCCCAAAACAGTAGGGGAGTTTCTGAGCCATTAAAATGGCCCAAGGCTACCTATTTGCTCCCAAGAGGGTGGTGCTAACACAGTTAAGCAGAAGTTAACAAAGTCCATAGCCTAGTTCCCTGAGACTCAGGGGTATGCAAGTCCCTTGCACATCTATGCATGGCACAGAAGGGAGAAGGAAGGTACACTTACCAGCTTTTCTGACTTCTGCATATGCACTGGGAGAGAGAAGGCAGGGTGGTTCCAGAAGTGCATCGTGCCAGTGGTGCCATATGGTGGTGTGGAGGAAATAAGGGGGGGATGATGAGGAGGGGGAAGAGGGTTGGTTACACAGGAAGGCTGAGTCAGGGTGGTGGTGTGCAACTAGTGCCCTCATGAGGCTAGTGCCATGGACTCCAATGCTGATCCACCCCTTACCTGGAGCTTGATATTGGTGCATATCTCTGTATGTTCTGGCAGAGTGCCCCTTCCTGTCCCATGGTCTGCTTCAAGAACTAGAGAGTATACAAGGCTTGTTTGTTTATGTGAGGTTACGTACATTGCTACATCTGTAATGCACATCTATCACAGCCCCTCAGGCTCCCCTAAGGTCTATGACAGGGGTGACCTATCCATACTTAACAAGGCAGATAATATTATTTATTTATTATTTATTTTGTTTTTGTTGACAGGGAAAGGAGAATTAGGCAATGCTGCCTATTTTCATCCTTATCCTTGGGGAGAGGGGAAGATACAGATGCAAACTGGCTTATAGAAGATTAAGTTGTTGGTGATATTATAGTGAATGGGGGGACATTTGGCCAGGACACTGAGGAAATTCTCCTACTCTTTTTTCGAGAAATTCCATGAAATCTTTAATGTCCACTTGAACAACCACCAGAACAGGCAGATGGGACCTCAGTTTAACATCTCATCTGAAAGACAGCACCTCAGGAGTGTAGCACCCCCCCCCCATGATGCACTACAGTGTCAGTATTGGGATTTATCCCACATTTCTGGTGTAGGGCTAGAACCCACAGCTCTTCCATCTTCCAGTCTCAGAGGTGAGTGTGCAACCTGCTCAGCCACTGACACTGATAATGCAGTATAGAGTCCTTTCCCTGCCTTTGTGGAAGCCTAAGTTTGCTACTGGATTCGGTATACCATCTCTCCCATCTGCCCCCATTTCAGTCTTATACCACTGTCCATTTTCCCTGCATGCAACCCCCTCTCCAACCACAGTGTATAGATAGCAAGAGAGACAAGTTAGTTCCACTCATTAGACGTAAAAGATATCCTGGGATGTGCGCTTTAAGTATCTAAGCCAACATTGCAATGTAAAACATCATAACTGGCTAGGAGGGTATTGCACTAGGATCTTCATACCTGCTGTACCTCCTGACAGCCTCCGGTGAGTGTCTGAGCTCATCCAGGTTGGGGTTATATAGTGTGGAAGTGGGGATTAGCTTGGCTAATGGTGCCTAGTCCCTGTGCCCAACCGTCCCTTTGGTCACTGCCACCTGGGGGGGATACTGTTGTGCCTAGGACTGATCAGTAGTAAGATTACCAGGACAATTTTGCTTGGTTGATGCGTAAAAGGGGTGGGTACATAATTGACATGAACATGCAGCCCAATCAGAGGTGGTGGGACGGGGTCCCTGCACCATCAGATTAGACTAAGCACAGGTTAGTTAGTGAGGGGCAACTTCCTAGTTGACTGCTAACTGACTAGTATGCAGTCCATGTCTAGTTTTGCAGTTACGGTAAACAGTATGTAATGCACTCTTCCCCCGCCCTTACATTTCTGAAGTTAATTTACCCTGTCCTGGTAAGCAAGATCGATCCTTGTGCAAGGATGAACAGTTAGACCCTCCATGCCTCAGCATTGTTAATAGCTACTTAATGAAGAGTAACACATTAGAAAGGATATCATGCTTTGTAAAAGGATATCTTTATGAGCTGGTCCAGAGGCTGATGTCTTCTGATAATGCTGCACGGAGATCCTTGAGGTGATTGCTGCACTGCAATTGTTGTGGCGGCAGTTCACACTGCTGCAAGGCAGTCAGTGTTCTTCATGAAGACCGCAGCAGTTGTATCATTCCCATTATTTGTGTTATGGCAGCAAGGGCGGGAAAAAAGGAAGTACCTTGACAATGACTAAGAAGCTGCTTAAAAAGAGTCTAGTCCTGGACCTCTAAACGCTGCCCTGGTCCACAGTGCATTCATATGAACAAACCATAGTCATTCAGTATACTGTTTATTTCCCCATCTGGCACCAGTGAACTAATAGCACAGTTCTGTCAGCTGAACAGGAAGCTTTTGGTCACTTTAAACTCCAATCCTCCACTACAAAGGGTCTGTCTGCAACACTGGAGGAATTCCAAAGGGAGCGAGAGTATTGCCCACCAAGTACAAAGAGGGGTGAGGGGCAGCTGGCATTACTCCCATAGGGTGACCCTGCTTGTGTAAGTAATGTTGGAGGCTGCATAAGCAGGGGATATCTGTCTGCCATCCTTCATGGTGACCTCTCCGCCCCCACCCCCAGAGGTAATTTAAGGACGTGTTTTTTCACAGAGAGGGTTGCGGATGCATGGAACGGCTTTCCGGAGGAGGTTGTGAAGTCAAAAACAGTGGTGGAATTCAAGCATGCATGGGACAGTTATAAGGCAATTCTAGGGAGTGGGGGTAGGAAGAAGTAGGCTGCTGGTTAACTAGGATCTGCAGCTTATCCATTAGGTAGGGAAATGGGCAGACTGGGTGGGCCAAGCGATCCTTATCTGCCGTCAGATTCTATGTTTCTATGTTCCCTTAGTTCAAGCTATGGAAAATATAGCTGAAGACAGCTGATTCAGTGTGGGGCATTTTGTTGTTGACCATTCTGATTTGCTTTTATTGGCACCATTGCAGTGTGAGGGGGGCCTTCTAATCTTCAGGACTGGAGGAATGAAAGGAGGGAAGCGTGACTGTAGCTGTCACGACTTCAGTCCATGAAGCCCCTTGATATTCTTACGATGGAGCTGCCATTTGAAATTGATAGGTCAGAGTCTGTTCTCTCAGCTCTTGTTGGGGAGATATTGGGTCTTGCCTGACCTCTGGTGTGAGATGGCCATCTGTCAACTCTGCCAAAAGAGGGGCATAATGGTAAAGCACCAGGGCAAGATCCCTCCTCCCTGGAGTCATCACTCTGGTTGACTGTTGCTGCAGGATCAGACTGCCTTTGCAGTGCTATCCTTAGAGGTATTGTTTCTATTTCTGTTCCATCTTTTTGCCCGTGGTAGAAGTAGCCACTGTTCCTGTTCTGGGTCTTGCGGGGGTGCTGCCTGAGGTACTGGTGTAGTGACTGCAGCTGCAACAGTATTAGAAACATAGAAGTTGTCAGCAGATGTGGACCGTACAACCCATCAAGTCTGCCTTTGGCTTCCTACCCCCCTACTTAGCTGCCTGTTTGTGTATCCCACAGTGTCTGTTCCATGCCCACTTGAATTCTCCCACTGTCTTGGCTCCCACCACCCCCTCTGGCAGGCTATTCCATGGTTTCACAACGTGCTCTGTGAAGAAGAATTTCCTCATATTGCTTCTGAACTTTCCTCCCTTAAGTTGAAGGTTGTGTCCTCTAGTCCTGCTGTAGTCCTTTACCCGAAAGATGTTCTGTACCCCCTGACAAAGGAAAGCAGGTACGACTGGTTAGCTCCTAGCTCGGAGCTGTCAGGCGTCAATCCTCGTAATTGAGTGGCTCCTGGGGACTGTGGCCACTTCCTGATTGGATGCTGCAGATCCCCATAGAGAAAGCACACACCCAAGGCACCTTTTTTAAATCACAGCTCGGCCACTGCCTTGCTGTACTGTCCTCTGGACAGTTTTTGCTGCTGAATTTACTGC
The DNA here is from genome assembly GCA_016271365.2 of Neoceratodus forsteri. Lineage (NCBI taxonomy): Eukaryota > Metazoa > Chordata > Ceratodontiformes > Ceratodontidae > Neoceratodus > Neoceratodus forsteri. The sequence goes on from CM057455.1 coordinate 1,706,567,146, forward strand.
TCATGTGGAAATTATTTGTTTTTCTACTTGGAATTTTCTTCTTTTTAGCCTGCTGTACTAGCTAGGCCTGACTTCTGTATAGCTTATGGCTTGTACTGCTGAATATTTTTACTTCTTAAACATTTTACCTTTAAACTACTGCACTGTATATGTAGGAATTGCCTTCTAGAGAATAGCAGAGTTGTAGCGAACTTCAACTGACTGCCTGACGTCTGTATAGCTTACTGCTTGCACTGCTGAATTTTTTCTGCTGAGCTAACTGCCCAATATTGTAGAATAGTTTGAACAACTGACTACTGCCTGCTGTTTTTCTGCCACACTCTTTTCCCATCATGGTTGCTGTCATTCCTCCTCGGACTGCCTTCTTTGTTTCCCTCTTTCATTTGTTTTTTCCCTTTTGCATTTTTTTTTCGCTGTTCCCCACACTGTTTCTCTGCCATCTACTGGACCCCTGATTCCCTCTCCTGACACCCCCCTGAATCAGCATATTCTGTAAATATTGCCTGGCATTTTTGGCCATCTTATCTACCCATTCCAGACTACCCTGAGTCCTCTCCACCACACGCCTCCTTTCCAGCTCTCCCTAGTCTCATTCAAGGGGCTTCCCCTCCCCCCCAACCTCCTGAACCAGCCTTTTGTTTTACTAAATTCCCACCTGGTACCTTTGAACAGACTTCTCTGCAGGAACCCTTTCTCTCCCACTATTTGCACCTACTTCTTCCCTGAGCACTAAATTGTCCAGGACCCTCCCACCAATTTACTTGAGCTTTGTCCTTGACTTTTTACCTAACAGCCCTTTTTTTCTGCTCTTTTTTAGCCACAAGCCTAAACCAGGATCTCCACTTTAGCCGAGCGGCCCTGGCACTGCTACCTGCCGGCGGCCGGACCTCTTCATCCAGCCCGCTGCCCCCTGACCAAGGAAAGCAGGTACAATTGGTCAGCTCCTAGCTCGGAGCTGTCAGGCTTCAATGCCCCTAATTGGACAGGCTGCTGGGGACTGTGGCCACTTCCCAATTGGATGCTTCAGATCCCCATTGAGAAAGCAAGCACCCAAGGCACATTTTCAAATCACAGCTCGGCCACTGCCTTGCTGTACTGCTCTCTGGACAGTTTTTTTTTTTGCCTAGCCCCCCACACCCCCTTCCTTCTTTATTATATGGACTTCCCTGGTGATCCCCACCCCCTGAGGCCTCACACTAGTCAATTACAGCAACTCCTTAAAGAGGTTCTCCTTCCTGCAACTAGTTAAAGGGGTGATCCTCTCTCGTGCTCAAATTTAACTGCAAAAATTCTGCTTCATCCATTCAGCACAGGATTTCTACTTATTAGTGTAACCATCACATACTATGGGTCTCTAAATCCACAACATTTTCAACACCCAGGTACATTCACAGGCGACCTAAATCTTATACATAAATTTCATAATGTTTCCCTCCCACTGCCACTTACCCAACCTGGCCTCCATACTACCATACACTGCTGTACTCACATTGGGTACCAACTGTCTCTCTTTCTCTCTCTCTCTCTCTCTCTCATGGGTTTACCCTTTCAATTAAAGCTATTCTGTATGCTGACTATTGCCCCTTGCCTAGCTGTTTGGCCTTGGAGAAGAGTTTGAGAAACTGCCCATGCCTCGGGCAAAATTCGGCCATTCTAACTACTTCTTAGTGCTATAAAAAAGATGCTCCTGCTGCTACTCATCTGTGCTGGTAACGTCGAATTACCTCGGGCCCCCTCTCCATTCATGCCCCAGCTGACCTACCTTTACTAAAAGGGTTATCATTTTTGCATTTAAATGCCTGCAGCCTTCTGAAAAAGCTTGATGCTATTAAAACGTGGACCCTCCACTGCTGTCCTGATGTTCTTGTAATCTCCAAAACTTGGCTAAGACCAACCACCCTGGACTATGAGGTTAACATTCCCTTGTACAACTTGTTTCATACTGATAGGCTATCTCAGGGAGGGGAAGTAGCCATCTATGTCTGGGATAACATTACTGCAACTATGGTGGACACGACTACAGTCCCTAAGGAGTTCGAGTGCCTCACGCTAAGGATTCAACCAGCTAAATCAACCACTATCTGCATTGGTGGGTGCTATGGGCCCCCCCTCAGCTAGCCTCTCTCTGCTCAAACACCTAAGTGACATACTAGCTACCACCTCATCGGAAGTATCCATAATTGGTGACCTCAGCCTTGACTGGCTCTCTCCAGTCTCCTTACCATTGAAAGAATTCTGTGATGCCCATGGACTTACCCAGATCATTAATGAAGCTACCCGCCCAAGCACCAAAAACCCAGAGCGTAGCTCCCTTCTTGACCTAATCCTTGTAAGCAAGCCTCACCTCTTCTTCCACTCAGGTGTATTCTTTAACGACATCAGTGACCACTGTGCCATTGCATGTGTAAGGTCGATGCAACTCCAAAACTCCTCTTCCGCTAAATACATTCATAAGAGATGTAAACGGAACTTCTGCCCAGATGCTTTTCTCTATGACCTCCAGTATGCTAACTGGCAGAAATGTTACCTCGCATCTTCTGTGGAAGAGGCATACGAGGTACTTCATGAAATACTCACCGAAACCCTAGACCTCCATGCTCCAGTTACCAAAAGCAGAAAACAAAAGAAAATCCTGTGCCTGGTTCACGGATAACCTAAAGACTGCCTTATGGCATAGGGATGCTCTTTGGAAAAGAGCCAGAAAGTCTAAATTGGCCACAGACTGGTCTGCTTTCTGAACCACAAGGAATTTCTGCACAAAAACTATCAGAGCTGCGAAGTCTAGTTATTTCCATTCTGAACTTAATACATCCACTAACTCTGCTACTAAGTTTTGGAAAACTTTAAGGGAGGTAGAAGGCCATAACAGCACTGGCACACTTCCCCACAAAATTTTGATTGGTGATACCCACACTACAGATGAAAATGAGATCCTTGACCTCCTTAACAATCACTTTGCCACAGCAGGGATGGCTTTTGATACCTCCCCAACAAATACCTTCAGGGCACAGTTCCTTAGTCAGTCACAATCCGGAATCTATTGACCCTTATCACTTTTCTCCTTCTGTCCAGTCACCGTCAAACAGGTTGAGGATCTCCTTCTTCAACTTGATACTAAGAAAAGTGTGGGTGAGGATATGATTGAGCCTTTCTTCCTAAAGTTGGCCTACTATATTTTGGCTCCACCTATTACCCACCTTTTCAATTTATCTCTCAATCAGGGCTCCCTCCCTAAGGTCTGGAAGACAACCCATGTCATCAACTCTATTCAAATCAGGGGACCCCTGCAACCTAAATAATTACAGCCCAATCTCCTTGCTCCCATCCTTGTCAAAACTATTGGAAAAGGTAGTAAATGAACAGCTCAGATCTCATCTGGAAAGTTTTAATCTACTAAACCCGATTCAGTCTGGTTTCTGTCCCATACATACTACCTCCACTACCCTTGCTAAGGTTATAAATGACTGGCAGTCTGCACTTGATAACAAACAATACATGTGCACCTTGTTTCTGGACCTTAGCAGGCTTTCGACATGGTGGACCATGATTTGCTCCTGGTGATCCTGAAGAAGGTTGGGGTGGACAACCTGGCCTTAAGTTGATTCACAAACTATCTTGTGGACAGAGAGCAGCAGGTCAAGGCTGAAGGAGACCTATCGCAAAAAAAATACTCCTTAGAGGTGTCCCCCAAGGATCCATACTTGGTCCACTTCTCTTTGCCATTTATATTAATCAAATTGACACTGGCCTAAAGTCATCTAGTACCCATCTCTTCGCTGATGATACAGTGCTATACATTGACAGATCAACTCTGGATCAAGCCATTTTGGACCTCCAGAATGATTTTGACATCCTCCAACAAAATCTACTCAACTTGAAACTCCTGCTCAATGCCAAAAAAACTAAGGCCATGATTTTCTCTCCACTGGCCCCTCATCTCAAAAAAAAACAACAGATAAGATTCCTTGCATAAGCACCCTTTTGAGAGAAGCCTTGGAGTTCATGGAACAATTTAAGTACCTGGGGGTCTGGATTGACTACAAATTGTCCTTCATTGGTCACATTGAAGAACTCACAAAGAAACTGTGTCAAAGGCTCAGTATCTTCTTTAGGATCAAGCACTCACTAGTCCAGTAGGCTAGAAAACTCCTAGTCCATGCTACCTTCTTGCCTCTCCTACACTATATGGACTTCCTATATGGCCATAGTACTAGCACAGCTCTCTCCAAGCTTGATACCCTATACCACAGAGCCCTTAGGTTAATTTCGGATGCCCCTTATGACATGCACCACTGCATCCTCTATTCTTCCATAGGATGGAGCTCCCTTAGCTTCAGGAGGCAAAAGAATGCTATTCTATGGCCATATAAGGCAATCACTCATAAATTACCTCAGTACCTCACAAGCTGCCTAACTCCCTGCATCCCTAGTGCCTATTCTCTCAGAAGTCTTGCCATCTTATCTCTGGCTATCCCTAAAGTTAAAACGTGCTTTGGTAGTGCCTCAATAAGCTTCACTCTTCCTACACTCTGGAATAAGATCCAGAAAACCTTAAGGCTCACTTTCCCTGTCACGTTCTCCCTCTTCAAACCCTTGTTCCTGAGGACCTTCTTTGAGGTCTGTCATTGCTTCCAGTCAAGGTCTTAACATCACGATTTGTTACTGCTTTAAATTCTGGACATAAACCTCTGCCATTGCCTGAGGCATCATTTGAGTCCTCCCTTGTATTAGTGTCCAAATCAAGGTCCCAACATCACGATCTGTCTTTGCTTCAAATTTTGGACTTAAACCCCAACCATTACCTGTGACATCTGTCGTGTTTCTCTCTTAGAACAGTCCTTCCTCCTTAGGCCATCATGTACAACCCTTTCCTATCTCATCTGACCTTTCCTCCCCACTCCCTATACCCCCCTTCCCACCCCACTTGCCAGGCCATGCCTACAGTACTTATCCGAGGACTCTTACATCTCAATCTTCTTTGCACTTGGATGCTACAGGAACCGCCACTCCTGCTCACCATGACTCCTCCAATGATGTTTACTGTATAAACTTTAGCTCATTACCTTACATCCATATATATGTATCTATGCAATTGTATTTCCATTCATAGGATTCATAGGAAATATTCAAGCAATTACGAACAAATATCCTTATAGCTTGCCTTAGACCAATTTAAATAATTAAAATTCATAAACACTGCATTTAAATTCCATGTTCAGTCTAGTTTTAAATGTTTCCATATCTGGGCTATCTATTGTAGTTTTTGATAATTTGTTCCAGAATGTCACGACCCTTTGGGTGAACCATTTTTTTTCCCAGTTTTAAATTCCACCTAGGCTGGAAAATTTGTTTAGGGTGTTTCCTGGTGCTCACTCGTCGTTATTAAATTTAATACTCAATGCATCCTGTAGATTGTAAATGCTTAGAATTCTGTAAAGCATGCACATGTCTCCTCTGAATCTTCTATAAGTGAGAGAGTACATTCTTAAAGTTTTCAGCCTTTTGCTATAAGATTTATTATCTAGTCCAGTAATAGCTTTAGTCATTCTTGTTTGTATGCCTTCTAACCTAATTATATCTTCACGTTTATAAGGTGACCACACCTGGGCACAGTATTCGAGATGTGGCCTGACAAGAGAGTTAAACAATGGTATTAAGACTTTGGCTTCCCTACTGTATATGTGTCTGAGTGTGCTGTTTAATTTCGGGTTTGCTTTTCTTATCTGGAGTGTACAGTGCTGGCTAAACAAAAAGTCTGGGGTAATATAAATTCCTAGATCTCTTTCCTGGATAGTGTGTAACAGAGTGGCTTGTCCAATTTTATATATAGCTTTTAGATTATTTTTGCCTAGGTGCATGATTTTGCATTTAGCTAAATTTAATTCTAATCTGTTAATTTCAGTCCAGGATGCTACCTTACTGATTGCTGATTGTAAAGCTAACACATCGGATGAGTTGCTTACGGTGGTTCCCAGTCTGCAATCGTCAGCAAATTTGGATAACCAGATATTCGGGGTATTCATTTTTAAGGTTGATATATAAGCATTAAATAAACAAGGTCCCAACACTGAAGCTTGAGGAACCCCACTAGTCACCGGGGCCAATTCTGAATACATACCCTTAACCACCACTCTCTGACTTCTGTCACTCAACCAATCCCTAATCCAGCATATCATATTATTCTCAATCCCGAGGTTTTTAAAAACAGCTATCAGCTCTCTGTGTGGTAATTTATCAAAGGCCTTTGAAAAGTCCATAAAAACAATTTCAACCAGATTACCTTGATCGAGTTCTGTATTAACCTTCTCATAGAAGGTTAAAAGATTTGTTTGACAAGACCTAGACCTGGTAAAGCCATGCTGTGTTGAATCAGTCATACCTTTATCATACAAAGAAACTGTTATCCTTTCCTTTAAAATACTCTCCAGTATTTTCCTCATGAGTGATGTCAAACTTATTGGTCTAAAATTAGATGGTATTGTTTTGGTACCCTTCTTAAACATGGGATTACGGTGGCCTCCTTCTTACCGTTAGGAACTACTCCTTTATCTAGAGATGTCTGAAAGATACAAGTAAGTGGCGCCGCCAGTAAATCAGCCATTTCCCTTATAACCCTGGGATGGATATGATCAGGGCTTGGAGACATACTGGTATCAAGTGTCTTTAATTTATCTAATACCTCACCAGGATCAATTAGAAAATTCCCCGGGGTTGGAATATCTTGACAGTTCTCGAGGATTACGGGTTTAGTAATAAATACCGAACAAAAATATTTATTTTGTAAATCTACCATTTCCTTGGTCGACAAAGGCTGTTGCAATTCATCCTTGAAGGGATCTATTGTATGCGAATTTCTCCTCCCACTGTTTATGTATGAATGGAAGGCTTTCTTGTTATCACTGACTTTAGAGGCTAATGATAATTCAAATTTAGCTTTTGTGTTTCTAATAGTTGTTTTAATTTTAGGTTAAATGTTTTTAAGTGCCAACCTATTAGTCAATGTAGGATATTTTTTTACTATTTTGCATTTTTTATTGATCAATTTTTTAATATTGGAGGTAAACCACTGTGGTTTTAGTTTACCATTATTATACTTTTTACTAATAGGTATATACTTTGCCACTAGATTCCCCAGACATCCCAGCAATAGTTCAAATGGCACTAGCTCCTGTTAAACCTACTGCTATGTTCTGGTGGAAGTATCTTATTACATGTGATGGTTATATGTTATTATGTTGTTATTATTACTATGTAATTGTTATGTACGTTCACTCAACCTGTTATGTCTTAACCCTGTTGGCAATTGTTTTGTCCCAGGTCCATCTTGTAAATTAGCTTGTCTCAATGATGTTCCACCTGCCAAAATAAAGATTTTGATTGATTGATTGATTGATGTGCACCCTGTTGTTGCCTTTAAGGTATTTGAATGTTTCTATTATGTCCCCACGATTCCTGCATTGTTCTAGGGAGTATAATTTGAGGTCATCCAATCTTGCCTCATACGGTTTCTGATGCAAGCCCTGCACCATCTTTGTTGCTGTTCTCTGTACAGTCTACAGCCTATCCATGTCCTTCCAGAGGTGTGACCTCCAGAATTGGACACAGTACTCCAGGTGAGGCCTGACCAGGGACCAATACAGGGGCATGATTACGTCATGCCTTCTGCTCATGATGCCCCTCCCTATGCATCCCAGGATACCACTAGCCATTAGTGCTGCCTTTTCACATTGTCTGCTGACCTTGATGTCATCTGATATGATCACCCTTAGGTCTTGTTCCTGCTTGGTAGCCACCAGCTGCTCCCCTCTCATTGAGTACAGTTTCCCTGGGTTACACTTTCCCAGGTTCATGATATTGCATTATTTGGCACTGAATTTCAGTTGCCAGGTCTTGGACCAATCCTCCAGTTTTTGGAGATCAGCTTCCATGCTTTGCTGTCCCTCTGTTGTGTCTACCCTGTTGTCGATTTTGGTGTCATCTGCAAACAGGCATACCTTTCCCTCCAGTTCATCCGCAATGTCACTGATGAATATGTTGAAGAGGATTGGCCCCAGAACTGAGCCCTGCAGGACCCCGCTAGTCATCCTCCCCTCCACAGACAGAATGCCATTTACTAATACTCTCTGAGTTCTGCCATGTAACCAGTTGCTGATCCAGTTTGTAACTATGGGCCCAATTCCCATATTCTCCAGTTTTTTGACTAGTCTCCTGTGTGGAACAGAGTCAAAAGCTTTGCTGAAGTCCAGGTAAACCACATCTACTGCCCCATCCTGATCCATTGTTTTGGTGACCCAATTGAAAAAATCAACCAGGTTTGTCTGGCAGGACCTCCTTGACATGAAACCGTGTTGATTTTTGTCGAGCTTATCAGTTTGCTCCAAAAACGCTATGATTCTTTCCTTCAGCAGAGACTCCATCAGTTTTCCCATGACTGACGTTAGACTAACCGGATGGTAGTTACCTGGCTGTTCCTTGCTTTCACTCTTGTGAAATGGTACTACTGTTGCACTCTTCCAATCCTCCGGCACCTCCCCGCTCCTTAATGATTTGTTGAAGAGCACTGCTAAGGGGCTGCCAGTTCCCTCCCTAGTTCTTTCAGTATTCTTGGGTGTATCCCATCTGGCCCTATAGCTTTATCTACCTTTAACTTGTCTATTTCCTCAGGACTCTTTCCTCTGTGAAGCGACTCGTGTCTATTCCTTCAATTGGGCACTTCTTTATGCCTTTTGTTGGTCCATTACCATCTGCTTCCTATGTGAAGACTGAGCAGAAGTACTCATTGAGTGCCTCTGCCTTCTCATCATCTTGCTTTGTGGTTTGTCTATCTTTTTTTGCCACGTTTGGTCTTCCTTTTTTCACATAGGTATTTGTAGAAGATTTTGTTACCCTTTTTTACTTCCTGAGCTATCCTAACCTGTTTGAGCCTTTGCATTTCTTATCACTTTCCCTGTCTTTTTTAGTTTCTGTTTATATTCTGTTTTGTCCACCTCATTCCCTGACTCCTTGTACTTTCTGAAGACTATGCGCTTTTCTCTCACCATGGTTGCCACCTCCTTGGAAAACCGTAGTGGGTTTTTCCTTCTTTTGTTCTTACTAACCTGACGGGCACACTGTGATGTGACCATGGTTACTGCATCCTTCAACCTTGTCCAACATTCCTCAACGCTCCCTTCTGTCAAGTTACTAAGGTTGTCTCTTAGGCAGGCCTTCATGTTTGTGAAGTCTGCCCTCCTGAAGTCAAGGAACTTCAGTTTGGAGTGTGTGGAGTCTACAGTCTTTTTTACCCTGAACCATACCATGTTATGATCACTGTTGCTCAGGTGGTTCCCTGCTTCAATACCCATAACCCTATCGCTATTTGTGAATATCAAATCTAGAACCGCGTTACCCCTTGTGGGTGATGTCACTAGTTGACTTAGGCCTGCTTTTTGTAGTGTGACTAGGAATTCCCTGCTCTTCTGTGATGCCACGGTGTAGGTATTCCAATCTATATTCAGCAGATTGAATTCACGAGTGCTTGTGGCTCTGGAAGTAGTTGCAACTGACTCAGAAATCTGCAAGGCTGCTAAGGGAAATGACTGACTAGGTAGTCCAGGGCAGTACTGGCTGAACTGATGAGGATGAGGACCCCATTATAGACAATGCACAGAGTCATAGGATATCTCAAAGTAAGTGACATTCCCAGCAGGGGAAGTCTGTGTCTGGCATCAGTGAATGCCCTTCTCTTCACCATAAGGTCTGTCAAGAACTCTTGAAAAATCATGACAGTGTTCCCTTGCCAGTTCAGGTGCCCCAACTCTCAGGCTCATCAGAGTTTGTTCTCCTTAACTTGGTATCTTAGAAAACATGCAAGGAGTGGATGAGGATTTTCAACCTTCTTTGCCATGGGGGTTAGTGAGCAGTGGGCCCGTTCAATGAGAAAACGAAGATCCCCAGGAAGTTTGAACACTGCCATTAAAACATGACAGAGAAAGCCGATAGGATCCTGTAGCTCAGCTTTCTCAGGGAACCCACAAAGCACAAGTTATTGTACCTCCTTCAATTCTCCAAATCATCCACCTTTTCCTGGATCTGGTGGATGATACTCTTCTGCTCCCATAGTTGTGCTTGTACTGCCTGGTTGATGCTTTCATTGGTGAGGCTCTGTCTGTCTGTAACTGTCAGCCAATGGTTGAGGTCCCCAAGTGCCTTGATATTTGCCGTGGATATGACTTTCGGCTCATCTAGGCCTTGCAACAGCCACATGAGCATCACTTCCTCCCAACTGGTAGGAAGGGAAGCACCATGCTAATTCAGCGCTGGTGGGGAAGGTAGTGGCTAAAAGAAGTTGTCTGCATTGCGTAGTGGAACTTGCAGTCACTTTGAAGAAAGAAAAACATCAATCAGTAGCAAAGGACTTCCAGTTTCAAGTAATGTCTTTTTTACTAGCCTTTCAGAGCAGGGCTTAAGGTGCTGTCTCACTTGCATTAGGTATTAGCCACACTGTCATCCAAATTAATTATTTGGTACGATTTTAATATGGATTGGCTATCTGCCATTTCTAAACCTTTAAAGGAAGTTTGCAACACCTTTGAACTTACCTAGCTTGTTCAGATCATCACCCATCCCAACTGTCTAAACCGGGATAACAGCACCCTACTTGATATAATCTTGGTGAATAAACCTCATCTCTTTTCCTACTCTGGTGTTCTTGTTAATGACTTAAGCAATCACTGTGCCATCGCTTGCATGAGGGCTGTCTCTAAAGCTATCTCTTCTTCCAGGTGTATCTTTAAGAGAAATTTCTGGAACTTCAATCAAAACGCCTTTCTCTCCTAACTCCAAACTGCCAATTGGCAGGACTTTTACCTGGCTGATACGATAGACAAAGCCTATGAAATATTCCCAGCTATAGTACTCAATGCCATAAATACTCGCGCTCCTTTCATAAAAACATGTGCAAAAAAATCCTGTCCATGGTTAACTGTTAGTCTTAAATCCGCATTATTAAGTATGGATGCATTATGGAAGAAGGCTAGGAAAACTAAGCTCTCAGCAGTCTGGGCTGCCTTTAGAGTTGCCAGAAATCAGTGTACCAAGCTGATTAGGACTGAGAAAGCAAAATATTTCCATACTGAGCTTGAATCCTCAGCCAATAGCCCTGAAAAATTTTGGAAAATGCCTAAAGAATTTAAAGGTTATAGCCCAGCCATTTCACTCCCTTCAAAAATCACATCAGACGGCACTACCACAAGGGGCAAGCTTGAGATCCTGGAATGTCTTAACAATCATTTTGCAACAGTTGGTCTGGTGTTTGATACCTCACCAGCAAGCAAGCTTCAAACTCAGCTGAATAGCCTAAATGCAACGTGCTTATCGTCAGTTGCCCCAACTCATGATGCTGTCTTCTCCTTCTGTCCAGTCACCTTGAAAGAGGTAAAGAATTTGCTCTTTGGACTTGAAGTAAGAAAGTCTGCAGGCATGGACCTTATCGAATTGTACTATTTAAAGTGAAGTTATTATGTTTTGTCATCCCCAATCACCTACCTTTTAAACATGTCCCTTGCCTTGGGTGAACTCCATCCTGTATGGAAAACTGCCTATGTCATCCTCCTGTTTAAGTCGGGAGACTCCAGTGACCTCAATAATTACTGCCCATCCTGTCCAAACTGCTCGAGAAGGTTGTCAGTGCTCAACTAAGGCATCATCTGGAGTTCTTCAACCTGCTTAACTCTATCCAATCACCAATTTGGCGCCTACACTAAGAACTCTTATTGTATTGCTAATTTTTCTCTGTGTGCCACGTAACCCTGTCTGTCTGTGCCCCAGCTGCCTATAAATCTTGCTTTTTTTCTCTCTCCTCCAGCTAAGTGGCCCCTCATGACTGGGGAAAGACCTCGCTCCACGGCCAGACGCATCTCTCTGGTCGGACAGTGCTTCTGAAGCCGTCGACCTCACCACCTAGCCCAGACTCTCCTCCTGCTAAGGTATGGCACCCTTCCAGCCAATCAGAACTCAGGCGCCTCTCACTGAACAGCCCAGATTGGCCAGGAGACAAGGACTTTGAACTGGTCTTTTCCACCCAAAGGACTCAGCTCTCTCTCTGATTTTGTCCCACCCCACCCCTCCCAGGCCCCCATTAAATACGCCTTAACCCCATCCATAGCTGGCATTGCTACCTCTCTATTGGCCAACAACTGGGCCTATTCCCAGTGTTCCTTCACCAAGCATTAGGATAAGGCGCTCTTTCCAACCACTAAAATATTTCACCCCCTCCTGGAAACATGGCTTACTGCATCTACAGTATCCTACTGTTTTTCTGCTGTGCACCTATTGCCCTTCACATGAATGATGAGTTAGGGTCCAATCCAGTATTCATCCCCCTTCCCTCAGATAGCCAAGCCCCCCGCCGATGCACCGCACCCCATTTCGCGCTCCCCCCTTCTCTTGTCTACACCCCATTGTCTCCCCATCACACCTCCTGCTTCCATCACCATTAACGCTCAGAACACTCCCTCTCTTATCCCTACAGTGCCATATCTCACTGAAACATACCCGCAACATCAGACCGTCATTGCCACTTTTCAACAAGCGGCGCAAAAAGGACAAAGCATTCAGTTCTTTCCTGTGCTCACTCAAGAAATTATTACTTCTACTATGCTCAGGCAATGTAGAGGTAAACCCTGGCCTACCCACCTGCCTAATTCTCCAACAGAGTTTGCGTCAGCCCCGGGTCTTAAAATAATGCTTGTTAATATTCTAAGCCTGCCCCAAAAAATTGAGCAGTTACAAGCCTGGCCCTTACACACAGAGCCCGAACTCATCATTATCACAGAATCCTGGCTAATAAAATCTAACCTGGACCAACAAGTTACCCTCCTGGGCTACAAGCTTTATAGAGCAGACAGGGGATCCAGGGGAAGGGGAGTAGTTATTTACACTAAAACCAAGTTCTCAGTTAGCGATATCTACTGCAACTCTAAACATAAGGAATACGAAACAGTATCCCTAAAGTTACACCTCCCCTCCACAGAATGCATTACTATTATAGGTGATTACAGGCCCCCTAGTGGCAGAACTGACATCCTTAACATCCTTAGATCATTAACTACCTCTGCCAACTCCAAAGTATTAATCCTAGGGGATCTCAACATGGATTGGCTCTCACACAAATCGCACACTCTTAAATCTCTCTGTGATGAACTTGGCCTTACCCAATTAGTGTCCGAACCTACTAGAATTAACAAGGTAAACACAGCGAATAGCTCCATTCTGGATCTTATACTATCTACCCATCCCCACAAAATCCTCCAGTCAGCAGTATTTCATAATGATATGAGCGATCATGGAATTGTAGTCTGTACAAGGTCACAAGCCAAAATCCGTCATCAGCCTAAGCTTATAACCAAATGGTCTTTCAGAAAATTCCACATACCTAATTTCCTAAATAACCTTAGTAAGGTTAGGTGGCAGGATCTATAAATGCCAGATGAGGTGGTCATGGCCCTAAATAATAATCTTAACCACATAGCAAATAAACATGCACCAGTCATCAAAGTCAGGATGCAGAACATCTCACACCCATGGTTCTCACCTGAGCTTAAGACCGCTCTCTCCACGTGTGATAAGCTATGGGCAAAGGCCAGACATACTAAGAGTCTGGTGGATTGGCAGGCTTTTAGAACCACCAGGAATGTCTGCGTTAAGCGTATCCGTTCTGCCAAAGCCAGCTTCTATGTCACTACACTAGAACAGGCTAAAGGGGACTCCCAGAAAATCTGGAAGATCCTTAAGTCCATCGAAGGGCGACCGGTGGCCCCCCTCTACCCACCAAGATCATCAAAAATGATATGACCATTGAAAACAGTAGCCAAATCCTTGAAGAATTCAACTCCCACTTCATCACCGCTGGCCTAGCCTTCGACTCATCCCCTTATGCTGCACGTGTAAATAGACAGGTTAGCTCTAACCCCACTCCTTCAGCAGCAGCCTGTCCCTTTCAGCTACTCCCCATTAGCTTCAAAGAAGTAGAAGATGCCCTCATGAATCTAGACACCAAGAAAAGTGCAGGGGACGATGGAATCGAACTGCTTTTCCTAAAACTTGGGTACCCTCACCTCACTGCCCCTATCCTCCATATCTTCAACCTTTCTATTTTGTCCTCCATCGTCCCTTCCTGCTGGAAATTAGCCCACATCCTACCCCTATTTAAATTGGGAGACCCATGCGATCTAAATAATTACAGACCTATCTCTATTCTACCTGTCCTCTCTAAAGTTCTCAAAAAGCTGATTTATGCACAACTAAAACAGCACATGGAAACCTTCTTGCTCCTGAACCCAGCCCAATCTGGCTTCCACTCTAACCACAGTACCGTTACTGCTTTGGCTAAAGTAACCGATGACTGTCTCTCCGCTATGGACTCAAAGAAGATCACGGGTGCAGTCTTCCTAGATCTTAGCAAAGCATTCAATACCATAGACCGCTCCCTATTTGAAATCAGCCTTGCTAATATAGATGCCACTCCATCGACCATCCTGTGGTTTAGTTGTTACCTTTCGGGAAGGATGCAAAAAATTAAAGCTGGTGGCATGTTCTCCTCCCCGCTACCAATCACTAGAGGAGTCCTGCAAGGCTCCATCTTAGGTCCTATCCTTTTCTCTCTATACATTAATGACCTTGACCGTCACATATCCAAATCAAAACTCCACTTCTTTGCTGCCGATACAGTTCTTTATACATCTGACGCATCCCTATCTGAGATTAGAGATGTCCTCCAAGCCGACTTTGCTTAGCTCTAATCCAGTCTCATTAACATGAAACTTCTTCTAAACACCAAGAAAATCAAAGCTATGATCTTTTCCTCCAATACATTACCCTCCGTATCTACCTCCCTGCCGAAGGATTTTATAGTTATCTCCCTAGGCGAGCCACTGGAAGTCACCCCAAAATTTAAATACCTTGGAGTCTGGTTAGACAGCAAGCTCACCTTTACGGAACACCTGGATGACCTTTCTAGAAGGCTAAAAATATGGTTAGGCTTCTTGTTCTGCAACAGGTCACTTTTCCCACTCAAGATTAGAACTAGACTTGTACAGGCCACATTCCTCCCACTAGTAGACTACGAGGATCTAATTTATACCTCTTCTTCAACTTCAACTCTAAATAAACTGGACATCCTCTATCACCGTGCCCTGTGTTTCATTATGAACTCCCCATTCCGGACGCACTGTGACCAGTACTCAGCCATAGGTTGGACGTCCCTCACTACCAGAGGTATTCTCCAAGCTGGTACCTGGACCCTAAAGCTTCTACTTAACAAACTTCCTAGCTATCTAACTTCCCTTAACCACACCTGCCACAGTACTTACTCACTCAGAAAGTCAGACTTTATCTTCCTGAATGTCCCAAAGACTTGCACCTCTTTTGGCAAGCGCGCCTTCTCCATTACCCTCCCTGCCATCTGGAATCAGCTACATTTGTCTCTACCTAAAGTAGTCTCTGTTAACCTCTTTAAAAAGCTATCTAATAAGAAAAATAAAAGATGTCTGTAGCTGTCACTAAAACTTATTCTGCTAGGACTTGTCAAGCCTATTGGTCCATATAAACTGTTCCAGCACATTATGTAAGAGTGTGATGACCTACTTCAAGTGATATGGAGCACTACCTAAACACAAGTATAGGATTAGCACTTAATTTCTGTAGTGCGCAATTACTGTATGTAATATTAGTCTTGTTAGTATGTATACACCAGGACCTCCTTGTGAATGAGCTTGCTCAATGGAGTGTTTTCCTGCAATAAACTTGAAACTGAACTTGAACAATCAGGTTTTAGACCCCACCACAGTACTACTGACATTGGCAAAAGTCTCTAATGTCTGGCAAACTGCCCTGGATGCAAAGAAATATGCGTGCACTTTATTCCTTAACTTGAGCAAAGTGTTTGATACTGTGGACTACACCCTGCTACTGGTGGTACTTAAAAATATTGGGGTGGACAAACCAGCTCTGACCTGGTTTACGTACTACCTTACTAACTGACAACAACTGGTCAAGGGGGGTCTCTCTCCCCCCAAAACAATGTTAAGAGGTGTCCTACAAGGGTCCATCTTAGGCCTCTTACTTTTTGCTATCTTTATCAGTAGCATTGATACCGGTTTTGTATCAGCCAATATTTATCTGTTTGCTGATGATACCGTTCTCTACATTGACAGACCTACCACACAGCTAGCCTGTTGTAACCTTCAAAGAGATTTTGACCGCCTTCAGAGAAATTTACTTCAGCAAAAGCTGCTCCTAAATGGCAAAAAAATAAAGGCCATGCTCTTCGGACCGCCAAACAATGCTTCCAAACATGGCTTCCCTGTATCAACTCCCCAAATTTCCACACTTCTGGGTCAGCCCCTTGAATTTGTGGATAAATTTAAATACCTCGGCCTTTGGATTGATCACAAATTATCCTTCATTGATCATATTGATGAATTATCAAAAAAACTAAAGCAAAGGCTTGGACTCTTTTTCGTATCAAACACTTCCTTACTGTCAAAGCAAATGTTAGGTTAATCCAGACTACGTCTATGCTCTTTCTGGACTATGCTGACCTTCTTTATGGACGAGCCCACAGCTGTGCACTATCCAGACTTGATACGTTCTACCATTGGGCTATTCGATTTATCACTGGTTTACTGTACACCACACACCACTGTGAACTTATACCAAGACAAGATGGAGCTCACTAAGATATAGATGGCAAAAAAAACCCGGCCTTCTGGACATATAGGGCTATCATAAACAATCTCCCTCAATATATTGTGGACTGCCTGCCCATCTGTACTGCTGGAAATTACACTTTGAGAAGTCTATCCTACATCCTGCTCCAAAATCCCTGAGGTCAGAACCTGATTTGGTAAGTTGACAATTAGCCACGCCCTTCCTACATTATGGAATACCATTCAGAAAACCTTGAAACTCACTATCCTCATGAAGTTGAGCTTTTTTAAAGTATTGTACCTATGTTCATTTCAGGAAACCTGTAATTGCTTCCATTGATGGCCCTTATCTATGACTTGGCTGAATTCCCCCAATGGCACTTATTCAGGGACCCAACTAGTTCTAGCTTGATTGCTCCTCCCACCCCTCCTTCCCTTCTCACCCTAACCTGTACTTGCCGTACTAAGCTTTATTCTCTCCGCCTGCCTTCAAATCCCTCCCACCCTGCCTACTCCCCTTGATGCTACTCCTTTTCTGTTAAAGCCTCTGCTGTGCTGCATTTCTGTGCACATTGTGTATAGGTTTTGTTGTTACTTAGTTCTGAGTGTATGCTTTGTCTTATATTTGATTGTTTCAGTAAATGTCCATAGATAGTCTGGTATTATGATTGTATTCATTGTCCTTTTTAGCTCTATGTTTACTGATTGTATTCATTGTTCTTATCATTGCATTTAATTTATGTATTTTATTTTTGTGACCCCAGGTCCACCTTGCAAATGAGTGTACTCTCAATGGTGTTTTCACCTGGCAAAATAAAAATTGATTGATTGATTGATTGATGACTGGCAGATCTCACAGGGGAATAATCTAAGGGAAGCACACATTAAGGACTAAGCAGCTGTCTTGTTCGTACCTTGGCTACACCCCCATAGCCCCTGTCAGAATGCTCAAGTCTACATCTGGCAGGTTAAAGTCCCCCATAATCAATACCTCCCCTTTGTTTGTCATTTTGCCAGTGGTCTCCCCCAAAACTCTGTCTACCTCCTCCTGTGCTGGTAGTCTATACACCACCTCAGTGAGGATAAAGGCCCAATCTCTCAGACAAGCCAAAGAACCCTTAGTCCTTCCTTGCCCCTGTCATGTCCTTGTAACACCACTGCCTTTATGCTTTCTCTCACATATAAAACAACCCCTCCCATGTTATTCCCTTCCCTATCTTTTTGAAACATGGTGTAACCTGGAATGGCCACTCATTCCACCCAGAGACTCATTAGGTCACTATTTTTTTATACTAGTACCCTTTTTGATCCAACACTGTAGGATGATCCTGTACCTCGTTTTATTACTGATGGACCCAAATTCTGGATTTGTGCCCCAGTATCACTTTGTGTGGGCCCCAGAAAGCAGTACATTGATGGGAAACCAGTATTCTGGCCCTCCAGCAGTGATAGGAAAGGGCAGTGGATCAGTATGCAGCCTTTGACTGAAAAAGGGTACGAATATAAACAATATGGTGACTCAAGGAGGCTGTCTGAGCTGAGTGGAAAGGGTTAGAGGGGCTGAAATGGTTGGAGTGAATTTTAGTTTTTATAAAGCTACAAGTAGATAGAGTAATGGGTGGAAAGGAGTGGAGGCAGTCAGTCTGTTTAACTCACTGGGGCAGTTTCTGTGTAATTTCTGTGGCCAGCCCCAAATTTTGCATCTGATCTTGATTTCTGTGGCACTCAGTCACCATGTACTGTGGAATCACAGAAACAGGAGGTCTTGCTATATGTAATGTTGTCATGTAAGATAACTGAACTGCATAAAATTCATTGGTCATGGCCATATCTGACATTAACTGTTCCCATGGCTTACAGGTGGCAGTGAAGAGGTCCTGGGAAGGTCACTTTCCAAAAGTGTCACATAGTGACCTGGACCTGTGAGGACTCCACCACTCTATCCTAGAGAATGACACAATGCTGCCCCTCATTTCAATCTGTACATCGAGAAGGATACCGTCCATCATCTGTGGGCCATCTGGTATGAGCATCTTTTAGAGTGATAATCATCCTCTCTGTGAGTAATAATAATAATAATAATTATAATAATCTTTATTTGTTTGAAGCGTAATTCAAACAAGTACCAAAGTGCTTTTACAGACTAAAATCTTAAAAAACTATAAATATTTAAAAACCAACATAATAGCAGACATCCCTCAGTTAATTCTCAGGATAGGCAAGTGAGAATAGATGTGTTTTTAGTGCTGTTTTAAAGCTCCCCACAGTCGGGCACCCCTTTATCCAATGAGGTGGAGAATTCTACAGGGTAGGGATAATGCCTTGTCTCTCAGCATATAGCCTTTAAAGAGCTACTGACACCTCAAAGAAAACTTTGAAAAACATAATAATTAGGTCAAATTCAGCTTCCATTCCATATATGTTCTATATATTTCTCTTCCCTATTATTTATGACTGAGTAAATTTGCATGACTACATAATCTTTATCCCTTAGAGGTCCCTTAGAGTTCATCTGCCTCAATAGCTTACTCCCTACTTCAAGTCATAATCCTCTGTTGTGACATCACAATGTGTTGCCATGAGAGTAACTGTGATATCACAAGCAGAGCATTATGACGTTAGGTAGGGAGAAGGCAACAGAAATAGATGAACTGATCAGGAACAAAGATTTTGTTTTAATTCAAATGACCTCAGTAATGAATAATGGTGAGGAGGAATACAGAACTAACGTGAAATACAATTTGAACTGTGTCTAAATATTATGGTTTGTTAAAGTTGCTCTGAAGGTGTCAGCTGCTCATTAAGGTTCCAGCTTAAAAGTTGTATTCACTGTAGCACTAGATGTTGCAACATAGACACTTTGGGCCTGATTCTCAAAGCCCGCAGTGCAACGCAAGGGGCTTGAGCCACAAGGAATGCTGCAAAGTGACCCTTTAGCCAAACGATGCACCAAGAGCAATTCTCAAAGGCAGCCTGCATTAGCCACAGGCTGTCTGCACCAAACGTGGCTTGCGCCGCCCGTGCACCACAAAATGGGCTGCAGCATGGCACCAGGGGCTTGCAGCAGACACAGGCTGCCAAATCCCCTAAATCAGGATTCTCAAAACTCTCCCAGAGGACAAATTTCTAAGTACCATTAGACCAGCCAGGACTGGTCTAAGGGTACTTAGAAATATTCCCTCCAGGAGAGTTGACCTATTTGCAGCAATGTTCCACCCTCCCCAGCCCCTCCCTAGCCCCGATCCCACAATATTTTAAATAAAGATCCCTGGTGATCTAGGGCCCTCCAAGCCTCAGTCCCTTATTATGAAAATAATAGTATCCCTGGTGGTCTAGGATCTGGCACAGCCCACCATGGCCAGCCACTAACTGAGCTCCTAATGAGCACTGTACTGTATTCAGTACATGTCCATTGATTGACAGTGAGCTGTCAATCAATAAGCATGTACTGAATACAGAACGGCACTCATTGGAGAGCTCAATTGGTGGCTAGCCATGATGATGAGCAGTGAGCTGTGCCAGACTTTGGCTCAGTTTGGGGATGGGGGGAGCGGGATGGTGGGACACTGCCTGCCTGGGTGGGGGGCCACTAGACTATCAATGATGTATTAATTTGTCATAACAGCAGGGGATCAGGGCTTGGGGTGATCCGGTAGACCATCAGAAAACTATTATTTTCATAATAGGGGATCAGAGTTTGGGAGGTCTGCTAGACCACCAGGGATAGTATTATTTTAATAATAGGGGATCAGGGCTGGGGAGGGGGGTCCTTTAGACCACCAGGAACTGCTCACGGATATTGCTGCACAGCCACCCACAGTTTTCGGCAACCTGTTTAGGTGCTCCCTCGGTTTAGTGCACAACTACAGTTGCTGCAAGCCTTGGGACTTTGCTGCTGGAATCCTACCCAATCGAGAATCGGGCACAGGGTCCCTGGGGAACCTGCAATTGGCACAAGCCACCCTTGGTGTGGCTTGTGACGACTTTTGAGAATCAAGCCCTTTATCTTATGGAAGGCAGGAAAGAACATCAACAAAAGACAAGTTCTAGTAATACTGGATCAGTGCCTCAACTCACTGATCAGCAAAAATTCCAAGGGCCCCATAAACAGTTACAAGTCTGTGTCGCAAGGTGGTCCCAAGGCACAGTTCTACCTTTCATCCCTTTGTGCTATACACCAGGGGGTCACAAGTACTTTCCTGCACTAGTGTACAGGCCAGCACACTAACAATGAGAAAGGTAACTGGAAAGCAAGTAGGGTAACATAGGGGTGGGTAATCAGGTGGCAACCTGGGTAAAAAATTGGTTAAGGGATAAGACACAGAGGGCAGTGGAAAATGGAGTGTGCACCGAGGAAGAGAGGGTGACCGGGGGTTATACCTCGAGGATCAGTGCTGTAACAGGTTCTCTTCAGTGTTTTTATAAGTAACATAGCAGAGGAACTGGAAGGAAAGGTCTGCCTTTTTGCAAATGACACCAAGATCTGCAACAGTATGGACACCGTGGGGGGAGTTGAAAGAATGGGCAGGGATCTGAAAAGACTGGAAGAGTGGTCAAGGGTATGGCAGCTGGGTTTTAATGCAAAATAATGCACTTGAGCCATAGAAACCCAGGAGCAGATTATAAAATGGGCAGAGCGCTACTGACAAAGACCAAGCAGGAAAGACATCATGGGGTAATCATATCAGATTACCTACAGGTGGCCAGGCAGTGTGACAAGGCAGTCTGGAGGGCTAATGGGATGCTGGGGTGAATTGGAAGGGGTATCACCAGCAGGGAGAGGGAGGTGGTGCAGCCCCTATATAGATCACTGGTAAGATCCCACTTGAGTACTGTGTCCTGTTCGGGAGATCACATCTCAGGAAGGACATAGACAGAGTGGAGGTGGTTCAGGCTAGGGCTACCAAAATGGTGCAGGGTCTGCATCAAAAGCCCTATGAGGAGAGGCAAAAGGAGCTAAATATGTACACCCTGGAGGAGAGGAGGGAAGGGAATATGATAGAGTCCTTTAAATACTTCACTGGGGTAAATAAGGTACAGGAGGGAGTTTTTCAGAGAAAAAGGTGCTCTAGAACAAGGGGCATGCTATGAAGCTGGAGGGGGGTAAATTCAGGAGAGATGTGAGAAAATACTGCTTCACAGAAAGGGTGGTGGATACCTGGAACAACCTTCCAGAAGAGGTAGTGGGGTCAAAAATAGTGGAGGGGTTCAAAAATGTCTGCGACAGGCACAATGGAATCGTAGGTGTAAGGAAGGGGGAGGGGGAAGAGATAGCACCGTAAATCAAGTAGGGTCTGCAGCAAAAAACTAAGGTAAAATAAATATGGGCAGATTGGGTGGGCCTTGCAGCCCTTATCTGCTATCACATTCTATGTTTCTAAAGAGCTGGAGGAGCAGTGGTAATCAGGATGTGAGCATGCATGGAGGTGTTGTGCTATACAAGCAGCAATCCAGCACCATTAGATAAAAGTTGTAGTGACCCCACAACCTGAAGAATGACTGAAAGGAGTTCTACAAGGGGTCACTGTCTTACATACAAACATATGAAGAAGCCACCAGAAGAAGGCCATTTGGTCTGTCTAGTCTGCTTGTATTGCAGGGTCCACAGCTTGAGCTACTGTTCCTGCTTCCTCTCTCCACTCCTCCCATCCTCCCTACCCATGATCCTTACCTTCCTCCTAAGCTTATCACAGCCTCTCTTGAAGCAGCCTATTGTCTTCAATTAGACCACCTCTTCTGGCAGCGCATTCCAAGTGTCCACCACCATCTCTGTGAAGAAGTGCTTCCTGACTTCCCTCCTAAACCTCCCCCCTCTCCAGCTTAAGACTGTGACCCCTTGTGTTATGGTTGCCACTCAGCTTAAAGAGACCCTCCTTATCCACCTTATTTATCCCTTTTCAGTACTTGAAGGTCCCAATCATGTCCCCTCTCTCTCTCCTGTCTTCCAGGGAGTACATGTTCAGTGCCCTCAACCTTTCCTTGTACTGCTTACCCTGCTGACCCATTATCATCTTTGTGAGGGGGTGCTGCACTTCTGAGGTGCCGTCTTTCAGATGAGGTGTTAAACCAAGGTCCCATCTACCAGTTCTGGTGGTCGTTCAGGTGGATGTTAAAGTTCCCATGGCACTTATTAAAAAGAGTAGGGGTGTTTTTTTACTAAAGTAAACAATACAGTATACAGAAAAACATTAAAAACAAAAAAATCAAGCAACAAAAGAAATACTAATCATACCATGAACAGTACATAAAGGAAAATAACAGAAATAAAATAAAAAACACAGAATTTCTTCATTCTTTAAGTAGTGGACTGCCCAAAACAAATGTTATTAAAAAAGAAAGAAACTAATACATATTAAGTCAAGACAGAAAAAAAAAACATTCCACCTAAAGTATGGGAGAAAAAAAAACAATACAAAAAAAAAGGTCAAAACAACTCTGTTACAAGGAGGTACTTGGTCAAAAAGAAATAATTTAAACTTAATAAAGAAAGAAAGCCCTTTCCATTTTAAATTAGTAACAGATGGTCCATATAAGATTATCTCCTCTGCCTTAATATATCTTAATGCATTTTCGCACAAAAGTTGAAAAACTGAAAAAGGAATTTGTTGCTGTTTCAACAGCCATTAAACCTGGGCATATAATAGATAACATTTCAAAACTGCAAACACCACCATTAAAGTGCCCCCATCATATTTCAACAACCTAGAACTGTAATTACCCAATGCCAAAGCCCCATAGGTGAGATTCTGCAGCGAGGGAAGATTCCAGGCCTTAGTCAGGAATAGTCATAGGTTCCGCGAATAGATGCAGTTAAGGACAAAATGATCCATGGACTCCTCAGGGGAGCCACACCCCTAATATGGGCACGTACGTTCTTCCACTGGCTTATGTTTGTTATTGCCCCTTGCATACAGTCTCCCACGTGCACTCAGCCACACTGTTTCCCACATGTGATCCGGGATCCTGGCCTCGTTCAACATTTTCAATACTTTTTCGGTGTCTCTAGGCAGACAATGTTTAAATTCAGGAGCTATCGGTCCCACAGTGTCCAACACAAATTGATACAATTGCACTCTGGAATGCTCAATTAAAAAAAATGTTAGAAATCTTCCATCTATGCAATTTCTGAATGGTGGATTTAATGGAGTTGGGAGTGGACAAGGTCTGAGAGAATTTTGGGGAAAGATCAGTCTATTTGGAGGTGTAAGCATACCAGTTGTTTAGTAACCATTTGTGAACCAGGGTATCAGTCATGGTCCACGGGGCTTTAATGGAGTGCACCCAAAAAAGTGCATGGAAAAAAAGATCAGATCTATCATCCCCAGCCCGCCCCCCGGACAGGTAAGTGAAACCCCTTTTTACAGGGTTAAGCCAACTCCCCCACAGCATACTAAAAAAAATGCTGTATACCCGTGTCTCCAAAATGAGAGATATGAGAAAATTCTAAGAATGAGAAATTTTTTGATTAACGAAATTCTTTTCAATTTTGACAGTTTCCAAACCTTCCAGGTTTGTACTGTTATTTCACAGTCTGCTAGGACAATTTGCTTGTTAGTGAATGCCAAATCCGTGGGTTCAGAGGTAACTCCTAATATTTTAACCGGGCCTGAATTCACCAGGAACTGTCCTATCATCACTGGGGGGTTGGTATCCAAACCCAGCTGGACCGCCCTACGCTTCCCCAGGTTCAAGCTTGCCACTGAAGCAGCTGAGTAACCCTCTAGTTCCATGCTTGCTTCCTGTATACTGGCTGAATCCCAAAGAAATAAACAAGTATTGTCAGCGTACGCCAGGATTTTGACCTCATCTCCCTCCATTTGACCAGTCAGTCCATGGATCCTGGGGTTGTCCAATAAATGTTGAATCAAGGGGTTCAGGGAAAAAATGTACAACAGTGGACTTAATAGGCAGCCCTGGTGGACCCCCGTGTGCACCGCCACTTCAGGCCCTATCACTCCCCGAACATATGGACTCCAACAAGCTCCGTGACACAGCACTTTTATTTTAGTGACGAAAGAGGGGGAAAACCCATAAGATTCCATTGTTTGAAACAGAAATGGGTGATTTACTGCATCAAACGCCTTTTTCTGATCCAGGGAAATAATCCAGCCCTCCTTCCCCTGTTTAGAATACCATCCCCATAGTCCCCTCAAAATTATCAAGGGGTGGTGGATGGAACGATCAGGTAAACTGCAAAATTGAAATGGGTGTATGATATATTTAGCCAATGTTCGTAACTGAAGGAGTAAAATACTGGTCAGAATCTTAAAATCACCATTCGGTAATCTTCTTGTGAGTCTACAGTTGCAATTGTTCAATCTGTGAAATCTCTACTAAAGTTATTCATATATGTGTACTAAGTGTATAATGTGCCTATCTGTAACCTGGTTGTTCCATGATCTCATCTGTAACTCACACAAAGTGTAATCAAGTGAATTGTACTGTTACATGTTACTCAATTTGATAATCTGTGTGTTATCCTTCCCATGTTCCCCCTGCTCCAGGTAGCACCGGGAAATGAACAGCTTGTTGCTCAGTGTGCCTTTCCTGGTGAAACAATTTCAATAAATAAATAAATAAATTCTAGGCCTCCAATTATGAAGCAAAGATCTATCGCCTGATTTAAATAAAAAAAAAATTAGATTTTTTGGAAAGTGGGTGGGCACCAGATTTGTGGAGAAAAAATATTTAAATGTTTTTTCCAGACACAAAGCTAGTTCCGAAGCGAAGCATTTATAAAAATCAAAGGGAGACCATCCAGGCCTGGGACAGTACCCAATTTTCGGGTACGAATAGATTTGAGAATTTCTTGGTAAGTGATGTCCTGTGTAAGAGTAACTAATTCATGGTCTGAAAATGGGTATTTATCAAGAGATAAAATATATGGACACTGCACCTGTGTCTGTTTACCCCCAGGTTCCGTAGAGGCAGTAATTATATCAAAAAGTCCTTGAAGGGAAGAAACTGATTTACCTGCTTGATCTTGTAAGCTGGAGATGGAGGAGGCCAATCTCCTAGATTTACATGCTGCACTAGGGTCAGAAATAGGGGTTTTGTGTGACCCATATGTTAATTCCTCTCTAATCGTACTTGCCCAATCGTATTGTAGTGATTTCATTTAGTCTTTAATGGCATCTATCGTAGAGGAAAGATCATTCCCCTTTGTTGCCGGAAGAGAAAACAAATGCTGGAGTTTCCGCTGCAGAGTTAAATACTTAAAGTATTGGCTTCTAGAAACGTTCTTTTCATATCGCTGGAACAACATTGTGATGTCCTCTTTTGTTTTATGCCACCAGTCTCCAACGTCCTCATACAGATCGAACACCGAGGCCTGGGATGCCAGAAGTTGTTTGATCAGTGTTTGGACCTGTGGAGCTGCCAATGTCTGGACATTCAACTTCCATCTGGATTTTAAAATATGGTAAGATGTATCTAACGATAATGTCAAGATGATCATCTGGTGATCTGAAAACTCGACAAGGCAAAGGGTGGTAGAGGCCACTGTCAGATGTTTGGAAATAAATAAATAGTCAATCACCGTACTATACTTTGCTCCTCTGTATGTAAAATAATGGGGCATGGAAATATGGGAACTGCAATTGACCAATCCTGCTGTAGTTATGCACTGTTTAAAATCCAGGGAGTCACAATAGATCTTTGCCCCAAACTGTGATCCCCTTGGAACCACCAGGGAACAATTAAAGTCCCCCCCCAACACTATCATTCGTGCAGTAGAAAGATAAGGTTGAACCTGGGTAAACAAATTAGTTCTCTCAGCTTTGAGCTGAGGAGTGTAGATGTTAACAAATCTGCACAGTTCACCATCCCAGTACCCATCTAAAATCAGGGCCCTACCCGAAATTAAATCCACCAGCCAAAAAAGGGAGAAATGGGAACCCTTAAAAAAAAAATACCCCATCTGCCCGATCCATCCCAAACGACCAGAAAGAAGGTCCCCAGGGCCATTCTGCTTTATTGGCTTGAACCTGAAACCCAGAAGACAGCCAGGTCTCTTGAACCAACATACAATCTATATTGGAATCGGCAATCAACTGAAAAATAGCATGTCTCTGTTTTGAATTACACAGGCTGTGGCAATTCAGTGATGCCGCTACAGTTTTTGACTTGTCCATATGTCAAAAAGAGGGATCTTAGTTCTTTTTTCCCTTTTTCTTCTTTTTACCCATGTACAATTTTTCAGGAAGAGAAGAAGGGGCTTCTTCCATGTCCATTAAATCCTTCGAGTCCTCCTCATGCTCAGAATCTCCCCACTCAGATGAGCCCAAGATCTAAAATAGATTTTTCTATTCTACTGGGGGGGGCCATTTTTGGCATTCTCCGGGTAGGTCTCCTCTGGGCCAATGAAACGCAAACTGGGGAGGTGGGCAATACCTGTGGGGTCCCAGGGGGTTGACTGGACTCCAGGGGGTCTGTGTAACAAACTGGTTGAAGGCAAGCATCTGTCCCCACATCAGGTAATTGAGGGGAAAGTAATTATGGGGCAGGGGGTCCTACCACTTCCTTCCGGTTCCCTAGATCAGTTCCTGTAGAAAGCATCCTGGGCTCAGGAGTGGGTTGCCAAACTGGGGAGGGAACAGGTTCATGATCATCAGAGCTTCAGGCCTGATTAATCAGGTCTTCTGGGTCAAGCAAAGAACAGGTTTTGGCTGGTGCCCATGGGCAGTTTTTGTAGACGTGGCCCATCTCTTCACAGAGACTACATCTGCAAAGGTTGGTGCATTGAGAGTTTATATGGCCAACTTCATGCAAAAACTACAATGCAATTTGTCACACATGCTTGAGAGATGGGTGCATGCTCCATAGCGGTAACAAGCCCGTGGCTGCCCTGGGTAGTAGCAGACTCCCCCCGATCCCGGTCCAAGAAGAAACAGTTCTCGATATGAACAATCCCTTCCTCTGTTTGGTGTAATTTCACTTGAAATTTCCAGCCCCCAGTCCAGAATTGCTCATCATCTAGTACTGCCATAGGCTTACACAAAACCTGGCACTTCTGTTGGAGCCAGTGATATATATATCCCCAACTGGAACACTTTCATTATGGAACATGATAGTCACAGTTTTGGTCAGAGGCTTAGTCAAGGGGATAGCTGATAAAGGTATTCATAGTGGAGAAGTTTTGAGGTGGCTGTATTTTCTCCAGAAAGCTTCCAGCAAAGCAGCAGATCTAAAGCTGATATCAAAGATGTCCCCTGAGATGTGAATAAAAGCAAAGACATCTGCCGGATAAAATCATAAGGACTTCTTGATCAGAGTCTTCCCCACATACTGACGGTCTGGATGAATGTCCAATCCCCCTTTATATTTCAGATGAACTGCATGCTTCCTGGGGAGAGGCTCTGTTGAATTAGTTTTGAATAAATCTGAAAGAAGTGGTCTTTGAGGTGGAACCTGGGGGTCAACAGGGTCAGGTGGAACCACCCCTGTGGGGGTCCCCTGGAGATAAATCCATTGGCCCCATTGTTTCCAAGATCTGAGCCTCCAGCTCAGCATGCCTATACTAAGATGTAGTATCTGTCAAGGTGGAGGGGCAATATCCCCATGCCTAAACCCCCAGCAGTAGTTGGGTTCATGGCCACACCAGGTGGAATTGCTCTGAACCTTGGGGGCCTCACCCCTTTAATTAGATTTTAGGGCACTGGGGTGGGAAATTATTGTGTCCATCGAGGGAGGTCTCCACTCTGGAAAGGTAGAGGACTGAGAAAAAAACATGGAATCCCATGCTGGGTTGGGGACCCAGTGCCCTTTTGAATCCTGAATCCATCCTGTGCCCTGTAGGGCCAAATTAGTCCAAGGAATTTCCCCAATGGCTGGGGAGGCTAACCCAAATGCCTGTTTGAGTGTCGTGGTCATAGTGTGGTGGAGAGAGAAATTAAAAGGAATGCATGTAGGGGGTTTGTTATTTGTGTCCATGTCCTAAATAATCCTATTTTGTAGAACTACCGTCTCCCTCCTTTTTTCTGAATTGTCCATCTTCCTTCTTGTGCCTGTATCCTCCCCTTGTGCAGATGCTGTAGCTCTGTCCCCATGCTCTCTATTGGGAGCAAGCACATCTTCTCCACCACCCACCGCCACTGACACCCCAGTATTAATAGCCCCTGGCAAGCTAGAAACATTGTGAGTCTGTCTTAGGCCCAGGGAAGACAACCCTGAAGTGGCCATTCTGGACTGCAACCCAGGCATATTTGTGTCTAATATATTCAGCTTCAGGGCTAGGACCACCTCAGCATTCAGCTTCTGGGTTCCACCTGTAACTCCAGTAACAGAAGGTGAGGAGAAATTCACATTCGCCACCTGACCTACCAGCTCAATCACTTTGGCATCCACAATTGTGTGATCTGCCCTACAATGTTGCCCATATATCCCCTGACTCACTGTCCAAGGCGTTTCCATAAAGGACACTCCCAGGAGTGCTATAAGAGATTGCTCCTTGCCCTCTGAATATGCCTGGTTAGATCATACACTTGAAAAGGTGAACACAGTGGCAGCATCCTGATTATTTGCACTTGACTGGTAAAAAATAGGAGACAGTACTTGCCCATGTGATGGGATATCAACCTGTGGCACATCACCGCCAGCTTTAGGGACCATCAGTGAGCCATCAGCATCTGAGCGTTGAATGGGACTGTCCTTCTCGGGATTCCCATACTCATGTTGCAATTATAAACATTGTTCCCGATAAAGAGCCTCTTCTTTCTTCAATTTCTATGTTAATTCCTCCAGTAGGCTGCTGCTACTTCCAGCAGTTGATTCCGTGATATTTCCCCCCAACCTCCGGTGCCAAATTTTGAATCAGTAAATCCTCCTCCTCTGTAGGGTCCATCACGTTGAAAAAAACTTCCTCCACAATTTGGCCTGATGGCGCTGAGGGTTGAGGTGCTAGATGCCACACCTCGTACCAGGTCGGTGACCCGGGTTCAGGAATGGACTCGGGTCGCCGGGGGTTGGCAGGGAAAGGAGGATCGAGCATCCCCATGGATGCTCTCCTCCTTCGGGGAGGGATACCAGGGGTGTTTAATACACCTGACATCTGGGAGAGCCAGTGGAAGCACCGACTCTCAGGGCAATGGCGGCTTCCACTGGGGGGAGCCGGGGAGGGGAGGACACCATCTGGCACTTGGCAGGCGTGCGTAAGCACATGTTGCCAGAGCCAGCGTCCTCAGCGGGATGGAGGGAAGGAACAGAAAAACGGAAAAAACCCTGTGGCGTTCCTGGATGACGGCCGCTCCAGCCACCCAGTCTGCAATCACGGGCAGATCCCGCTGTGCAAGGTGCTCCATGGAGGGGAAGAGGCAGGTAGGAGTCACCAGAGGCACTCTAGGGGCAGACTCAGTGAGGGACTGGAGGGCATTGAGCAAGCCCAAAGGGGAGGAATGGCGAGGGTGACCAGGAGGGGATAAAAAGAAAGTTAACAAAAAAAAAACATTTCCTCCACAATTGATGCAGTCTCTGGTACCGCCGCTGCTAAGGTCGAGACCAAGACCTCAGCTACTGACACATCCATCTCCCTCTGCTCCTGGGCCCGACTGGCCATCGCTCAGCTAGATGACACTCCCCCTGCTGGCCGAGTAGGGGTGTTTTTTTATTAATGAATACAATACCATATACGGAGTAACAAATGATAATACAAAAAAGAGAAAGGAGTTTAAAGAAGCATTCCAAAAAAAATAAAGAACCAAAATAAGGAAAGAAAGAAGAAAACAAAAAGAGACTTTAAATCAACACAGCCTCATATATATGACTACAATAATTTTTTTTTTCAAATCAAAGTTTATTAATTTTTAAAGATAATGAGAACAGATCCAGAAAAATAAAATGTATTATGCATAAAATGATGAAATACAATATACTTTGGAGCTGTTCCCCTCCTCCCTCCCCTCCAACCCCTCTCCCCACCTCCCCTAAACATATAAACCCCTCCCTCTAATCAGCACAGTCATTACTCCTAAACATGTTAGTCATGATATTAGTCACATATAACAACAAGTGAATTAAATGGAGAACAGAGTATGAAGAGGCTCCCATATCTTTTGTATCTGTCAAATCTATTGTTAAGACTTGCTATCATTTTTTCTGTTCTGAGGTTTGCAAGGAGCTCTTTTAGCCATTCAGAATAAGAAATATCAGTGTTGTCCTTCCAATGACGGAAAATGACCTTTTTAACTGACACGGCTATCAGGGCTATGTGGTATCGTCTGATGGATACTGAAATTCTGGCATAATCACCTAGAAGGCAAACTTCGGGAGAAAAAAGATCAGACAAGCCTAGCAAGGGGTCAGCCCTTTGCTGGACTACAATAATTTCTGAGATAAAAGAACATACATGGAAAACAAAACTTCACCACTTACTTCAATGATGAATTAACAGTCTTATACAAATGTCATGGCAAATCCAAGGGTATAGTTACTTAAACTTAATGAAGAAGGAGAGACTCTGCCATCGTAACTTTGTCATAACAGTACCATATTGTTCCATTTCTCTATCCCAAATGGCTTGGAACGCATTTTCACTAATCACCTTAAAGACCTTAAAGGGAATCTGTTGCTGACGTAGTACCCACTGAACCCTTGCATTCCATAAATAGAATTTTAACACTGCGAAAAATACAAAGTCCCACAATTATATTTAGTCAGTGTGCCGGCATAATCCCCCAACACCGATGCTTCATATGTGACATTACGCAACCGTGGTAATTTCCAGATCATGGCTAAGAATGCCCAAAGGTTACGGGAAAACACACAATGTAAAGAAAAATGCTCCATTGTTTCGTCCAGGGCTCCACACCCTAGGAAAGGACATGTGCATTCTGCCATCAGCTTATGTTTATGATTGCCTCTGACATATAATCTCCCAAAGGCACTTAACCAGACTGCCTCCCACATATGGTCTGGTATTCAGTGTTCATTTAAAAGGGCCAAAGCTTTACTAATTTTATGGGATTGGCAATGTTTAAATTCTGGGGAGGGGGGACCTACATTGCCCAAAACATGGTGGCACAACTGTTCTCCGGATAAAGCAACAAACAGAGATTTTGGAATGTGTCATTTAAAAAGCTTCTGTATGGAAGATTTTAATGAGTCTGGAATCAATAGAAGTGCTGAAAATTTCTAGGGGGGTTCGACCCACTTACCCTTGAAGTGGGACCAATTATTACAAAACCATTTCTGAACCAAGGTATCAGGGGTTGTCCATGGATGCTTGATAGAATGTATCCAAAATAAAGAGTGGAAAAAAAATGATTGGGTCAATCATCCCCAAGCCTCCATTTTTCCGTGAAAAATATATAAAATCCCTCTTCACTAGGTTAAGGTGGCTTCCCCACAACATTGTAAAAAATATACTATAGAGCTTGGTTTCCAAGGATATTGGGATTGGAAAGATTGTGCTGACATACGACAAGCTAGGGAGTAAAAATGTTTTTATAATAGAGATGCTTTTTAATTTGGACACTTTCCAACCTTTCCACCTAGAGACTTTCGCAGCACAAATCTGCAGGCCCAACATCCAATTCTTATATGCCATATCATATGATGACAAAATTAATCCTAAAATAGTAATCTGATCATGGGTCACTGGGAACTGTTCCACCATATCAGGGGAATTGGGCAGAGGGATAATTGGTATAACCTTGCATTTGGACAAGTTCAAGTGGGCTCCAGAGGCTTTAGAATATTGTTTTATTTCATAACAAGCTTCCCTAATGTTATGTAAATCCTTTAAAAGTAGGCAGGTATCATCCGCATATGGTAATATCTTAACTTCATCTCCAGGGGTATCCCCAGTCAGACCCTGCACCCTCACATTCTCCATTAGTTTTGTAGAAAAGGGTTGAGTGAAAAAATGTAGGGTAAGGGGCTCAAGGGATACCCCTGGCACATACCTCTTTGAACAGTACGTTACATATGGACTCCAACAAGCCTGATCATAAAGCATATGGATTTTGTCAATAAGAGGGAAGGGAATACCATATGCCTTTAACACTAAACAGAAATGAATGATCTACAACATCAAATGCCTTCTGTTGATCCAGGGAGATTACCCACCCAGGAGTTGATTACGATGATGATAATTCCAAAGTTCTTTCAAAATAATGGATCTATCCAGCAGGCTACAAAATTGCAAGAGTTGGATAATATGTACTGCCAGCTTTCTTAAGCGCAAACGTAATATTTGTGCCAATATTTTAAAATCTCCATTCAATAAGCTGATTGGCCTACAACTCTGGAGCAAAGACCGGTCTCCAGATTTGTATAAACAGACAGTCAAAGTTTTAGAAAATTGAGGGAAACTTTATTTTGAGAGAAAAAGAAATTAAAAACTACCTCCAAACATAATGCCAACACAGGGGCAAAAGTTTTATAAAACTCATATGGCAGACCATCTAATCCTGGGCCCGCTCCTGATTTCCTGGATTGAATGACAGCAAGAATTTTGTTAGAAGTAATTGCCGTGGTAACAGAGGTTGAATCCTGGGAGGAAATACCTTGTTTCTGTAAAGTAGAAATGTAGTGGGTATAGTCTAGGGGCTCTGGGTGAATCATGTTGTGAGCCTCCATAATGAATTCAAAAATATCAGGAAAAACACCCTGACTTGATTTCAGGCTGTTGATTGAAGCTGTATTTCTACATGATTTACAAGCAGTACATGGGTCAAAAACTGGTGCTTTTCGGGTCCCATATGATAATTCAGCTCTTATAGAACTAGCTTGATCACATTGTAAAGTTTGCATTTCAGTTTTAAGAGAGTTAATTTGGGACACTATGTCACCACTTACCAAATGTGGAGATGACAGAAGATGTTGAAACTTAGTCCTTAGGGTGAGATATTTAAAATATTGTGACTGCTTACCATGTTTCCCATGGGACTGAAAATACTGGGAAAGATAATTTTTTGTTTGGAGCCACCAGTCACCAAAATCATCATAAAGATCTAATACTGAGGCTCGGGTAGCTAATATTCTTTTAACTGATGCCTGTATCATGGGTTCCTTAAGAATTTGAATATTCAGTTTCCAACGAGTTTTAAGAACGTGGGAATATGCATCTGAATTAAAGACAAAAATAACCATCCGATGGTCAGAATACTCAATTGGACACAGTTTAGTGGTTGTAATTTTAAGATGTTGAGAAACAAATAAATAATCAATAATAGTAGTATAATGTGCCCTTTTATAAGTAAAATATTTAGCCTGTAGAATATGTGCATTGCAGTTTTGAAGGTCCACTGAAGCAATACATTTTTGGAATGCCAATGAATCACAATATATTTTTGTACATACAGAGGGGATCTTAGGAGAAGACAAACTACAATTGAAATCCCTCCAAGGATAATGATTTTGGCTGTATGGAGATACAGATTAATTTGGGAAAACAGGTCTGTTTTGTCTGCTTTCAATTGTGGGGCATAGACAGTGATTAACCTGCATGGTTCACCATCTAGATAACCGTCCAAAATGAGGACTGTTCCTGGAACAAGATCCAGGAGGCAGAAAAGGGTGAAATGATTGCCACGAAAAAGGATACCCACATCATCAGCTTTGTCACACACAAATGACCAATAAGATGGTCCCCATGGCCACTCCGATTTAAAGGCCTGAAGCTGAAAAATCGACGCCATCCAGGTTTCCTGCAGAAAAATGATATTAACATCTAAATCATAAAGTAACTGAAATATAGCCAATCGGCATTTATGGTTAAGCAGACTGTGGCAATTAAGAGTTGCCACAGAAGTGGTAGCAATAGTTAGTTTAGAAATCTAAACATCAAATTTTCTGTCTCTTTTTTTTCTTCTTCTTTCCAGAATATATTTTTTCTGTTGGTTGAGCCTGCATGATGCCTATCTCCATGGCAACCTTGGGATCTTCCTCAGGGTCTGACTCCTCCCAGTCTTTTGGTTCCAGAAGTGTAAAGGAGTTTGATGTTTCTATCGGAGGCCGCAGATCTTCTTTAGTCATTCTTATAGTATACCTTCTTTGTTTAGATACTGGATGACTGGGGGAGGTTCTAGCTCCTTCTCCTCCTCCATAGTACCACCAGGTGCTCCCGGATGATCATAGCAGATGGGCTGCAGTAAAGAATGTGATGCTGACATCTTTGAATGATCTGAAATGATATCAGTCACTAATGGCTTTGTCTCAACATCAGGAACTTGAGAGGCCAGTACTGTGATGGGTACTCTAACCATTTCCTGAGAACTCTGCTGGGGAGATGATGAGGAATCTTCATTATTAGCTGCTTGTGCCTTATCGATCAAGACTTCACGATCTAGGGATTCCGTCTGATTAACAGCTGCCCTGGGGCTATTTTTATAAAGATGTCCTTGTTCTTCACACAAATAACACATGCAGTTGGAATTGATATGGCTGACTTCATTACACAGACTGCAGTGCAGTTTATCGCGCATACACTAGACAAGTGTGTGTGAGCTCTGCATCGGTAACAGGCCCAGGATTGACTAAGATAATAGCACACTCCTCTGTCCCATCCAAGAAAAAAACAATTTGGGATATGTGTAATCCCCTCATCCGTCTGATGTAGTTTGACCTGAAATCTCCATCCCCCCCATCCAGAACTGTTCATCATCAAGAATAGCCACTGGAGGTGCTAGTACCTGACATTTCTGCTGTAGCCAATGGTATATATCACTAACAGGGACTTTTTCATTATGCAACATAATGGTCACTGATTTTGTGAGGGGTTTAGTCAGCGGGATAGCCATGAAAGGGATCCACAGAGGGGAGGTTTTCACCTGATTATAACGAGTCCAGAAAAATTCTAACAGAGTAGCAGATTGAAAACTAATATCGAAGATGTCTTCTCCTGAGATGTGAATGAAGGCAAATGCATCTGCAGGGTAAAATCGTAACAAGTCCTTAATAAGCTTTTTCCCAACATATTGATGGTCTGGGTGGGTATCCAGACCCTCTTTATTCATTAGATGGACCACATCTCATCATGGCAATGGCTCAGAAGAATTCAATTTAAATAGATCGGATAGCAATGGTCGCTGTTTTTCATCTGAGGTAGTGTCATCAGTCACTGAGAATGAAGGTCCAGGAATAACTTCCATATGTTCCACTGCTTTTCCTTTTGGGACCTGATTGTGGGGGGGGATTCAGTTTGAGACTGTATTGGGCGCAATTTTTGAGCAATCAACGTCGCACTTGTTTGAGGTTTAAGGCTTACCTCTAACCAAGCTACATCCAGTATGCGCCCACCAAGGCATGTCTTAGTTACAGGGCAAGGCAGAGCTGCCTTATTAATAGAGTGATTAGATGATGAGGGAACCTTTAATTTTTGAAAGAGCAGGAGCTACTTTCCCTATTTCAGGGTGCCATTCTGGTTCAATAGAGGACTGGGAAAAAGATGTTGAATCCCATACAGGATCAGGGACCCACTGCCCAGTCTTATTCATGATCCAACCTGCTCCTTTTAATGCCGACTCTGTCCATGGTTTGTCCCCACTTTCATTAGAGTCATGACCAAAGGCCTGTTTAGTGGCTGAAACTGTGGAGGTGAGAGGAGAAAATTCAAAGACATTCTGCAGCTGTAAGGCACCAAACCCATCATCCTGTACTATATTTCTGTTATGCAGTACTGCATTCTTCCTTTTCTTCTTTGAATCTTCCATTTTCTATTTCATCTCATATGAAACTCCCCCATCCATTTGCTAGAAAGGTTCTTTATCCTGTAGGTCTGTATTAGCACCCTGATAACCCCCATTCCCCTCTGTAAACTCCAAAGACACAACATCATTAACCTGTAACGGGTTTTTCACAGTACTTTCAGCATGAATCTGTACAGAATTACTATCACTAGAAACTGTATTCAGGTTCAGGGGTGTCCACCTAGGGACAAATGACCTGGCTAGGAATGGGATCAGAGTAGTGCAAGTGGAGTTTGTAGAGTTGGGGAGGGGTAGCGCATATGGTAACCTTCTCGGAGGTGCTGCCTGTCTATGGCAAGGGTGATGCTAGGGCACTCCTCACCAGGGAATTCAATGAGTGGTTGAAAAACTGGTGTGGAACTCAGGGTTTTGGCTTCATTGGGGACTGGGGAGCCACCTGGAGGGATGCAGACCTATACTGGTGCGATGGTCTGCATCTGTCCGGGGGGGAACCAGGATCCTAGGTGAGAGGTTTAAATGCTTCATTGGTAAGCATTTAAACTAATCAAGGGAGGCACTGAAAAGGAGCAGGAAATCCCAGCCTCCCCACAAAACATGGTAATTAGTGAGGTAAACACCAAGGTAGAAGTTATTAGGGAGCAGGACAGAGGTAAATGTAAAAAAAGGCAAAGGCAGTAAGGACAGGAATGGGGCTAAAGGGTAAGGCTATCAAAAGTGGAGGGTGATGAGTACCAATGCCCATAGTCTGTGTAACAAGCTCCCTGAACTAGTGGCCTTGATAGAAGAGGGTTGCCTGGATATTGTGGCGTCGCAGAAACATGGTACACAGAGAACCATGACTAGGATGTCAACATACCAGGATACGCAATCTACAGGAGGGACAGGGAGGGTAAAAGAGGAGGAGGAGGAGCTCTTTATGTAAAGGAAGGATCAAAGCAACAGAACTAAAGAGTAAACAGGGAGCAGATGAGGCACTCTGGGTCACCATGGAGACAGGAAATGGCACCACAATCCGCACAGGGGTTGTATAGACCCCATCTCAGG
Source organism: Neoceratodus forsteri (assembly GCA_016271365.2). NCBI lineage: Eukaryota > Metazoa > Chordata > Ceratodontiformes > Ceratodontidae > Neoceratodus > Neoceratodus forsteri. The sequence goes on from CM057455.1 coordinate 1,706,604,524, forward strand.
GAGGGAATGGACAAGGAAATGATAGAAGGCTTCCTTAGAATGGCAGAAAAAGGGGAGATATTGTTGATGGGGACCTGAATATGCCAGATGTTAACTGAGCACCTTTGCTGCAGGCACATCCAAGAGCAGGGTTTTTCTTGATGCCCTACAGGGGGCATGCCTCAGACAGCTAGTACTGGAACCCACTCGGGAGGGAGCAGTCTTAGACCTGGTACTCTCAAATGGGGACGGAGAAAGAATCTCAGATTTACAGGTGGGTAGCCATCTGGGAACAAGCGACCACCAAACAGTGTGGTTCACAATAAACACAGCCATACAATCAAGCCATACAAAAGCAAGAGTACTGGACTTTAGGAGGGCTGACTTTGGGAAAATGAGAGAGTGCCTTAGAAAAGCACTAGCAAACAGGCAAGAAGGAGGGGTGGAGGAACAATGGGGAGTAATCAAAACAGCCATCACAGAGGCAACAAGCCTTTGTGTAAAGCAAATCAATAAAACACAACAAAGGAAAAAAACTGCTATGGTTCTCAAAAGAGGTGGCAGGGAAGGTTAAGGAGAAAAGGATAGCATTCAGGAAATATAAGGAAACACAGAAGGAGCAGGACAGAGACCTTTATCAGTTAAAGCAGAAAGAGGCTGGGAAGGCAGTCAGAATAGCAAAGGTCCAAACCGAGGAAAGGATAGCCAATTCTGTTAAGAAGGGGGATAAGACCTTTTATAGGTACATTAGGGAGCAAAGAAAGACCAAAGGAGGGATACTGAGGCTTAATAAAGGGGAGGGAATGTGGGTAGAGGGGGACAGTGAGAAAGCAGGGATACTGAACGAATATTTCTGCTCAGTATTCACAAAGGAAGAGGAGGGGGAGGTACCTAAACCAAACAAGAGAAACACTCTGAAGATGGGGGTCGATACCAGTCCATTTACAGAAGAAAGGGTTCTGAAAGAACTAATAAAATTGAAGGTGGACAAAGCAATGGGGCCTGATGGGATTCACCCAAGAATTCTAAAAGAACTAAGGGTAGAACTAGTGACACCGCTGACTACTCTCTTTAACAAATCATGGGAGGATGGGTTGGTACCTGAGGACTGGAGGAGGGCAGATGTGATTCCTCTTCACAAAAGTGGGAGCAGGACAGAGGCAGGAAACTACAGACCACTTAGTTTGACCTCAGTGGTAGGGAAAATGATGGAATCACTTCTGAAGGAAAGAATTGTTGAGTACCTAGAGGCCAGTGGGGCACAAGACCCAAGACAGCATGGATTCATGATGGGAAGGTCGTGTCAGATGAATCTAATAGATTTCTTTGACTGGGTGACCAAAGTAGTAGATCAGAGAGACGGGCTGTGGACATGGCCTACCTAGATTTTAGCAAGGCATTTGATACAGTCCTACACAAAAGATTAATACACAAGCTAGCCAGCCTTGGAGTGTGCCCCAAGGTGGTAGCCTGGATAAAAAATTGGCTAGACAACAGGACGCAAAGGGTAGTAGTAAATGGAGTACACAGTGAAGAAAGGAGGGTTACTAGTGGGGTACCGCAGGGTTCAGTACTGGGACTGGTCCTTTTTAATGTCTTTATAAGTGACATTGCAGAGGAACTGGAAGGAAAAGTATGTCTCTTTGCAGACGACACAAAGATCTGCAACAGGGTTGATACACAAGATGGAGTGGAAAGGATGAGAAGGGACTTGGCAAGGTTGGAGGAATGGTCAAATGTATGGCAGCTCAGATTCAATGCAAAGAAGTGCAAGGTAATGCACATGGGAAACAAAAACCCAGGGGAAGAGTACACAATGGGGGGTGAGATACTGACAACAGTAAAAATGGAAAGGGACCTGGGGTAATTATATCAGATGACCTAAAGGTGGGCAAGCAATGTGAGAAGGCAGTAAGGAAGGCTGGGTGGATACTGGGATGTATAGGAAGAGGCATCAATAGTAGAAAACAGGAAGTTGTTATCCCTCTGTACAGACAGTTGGTGAGACCCCATCTGAGTACTGTGTGCAGTTCTGGAGACCCCATCTCCATAAAGACATAGACAGAGTGGAGGCTGTCCAGAGAAGGGCACCAATGGTGCAGGGTCTGCACCAGAAGACATACGAAGAAAGACTAAAGGAGCTTAATATGTATACCCTTGAGGAAAGAAGGAGAGAGGGGACATGATAGAAACTTTCAAGTACCTCAAGGGAATCAACAAAGTCCAAGAGGGTAGCATCTTTAAGAAAAAGAGATGTGCAAGAACAAGGGGGCACAATTTGAAGATAGAGGGGGGATGGCTCAGAGGTAATGTGAGGAAGTATTTTTTCATGGAGAGGGTTGTGGATACATGGAGCAGCCTTCCTGAGGAGGTTGTGGAGTCAAGAACAGTGGGGGAATTCAAGAATGCAATGGACAGACATAAGGCAGTCCTAGTGGGGGGTAGGAGGAAGTAAGCTGTTGGTTAACTAGGATCTGCAGCTTATCTGTGAGGTAGGAAAATGGTCAGACTAGGTGGGCCAAGCGGTCCTTATCTGCCATCAAATTCTATGTTTCTATGTTTCTACATGAAGTGTCCGTGTGTAATGTTCCCATAGAAACAGGGCTAATCATAGAGAAAAGAGGCCTGGTTTAAAAAGAAATCAAATCTTCAGGATTTTGTCCCAGACAATCCCCCTGCACTGAACCCTCCTCCAATGTGTCCGTAATCTGGCCCATTTTACCACTTCACACCGCCCATGGCTTTATTGCAAATGATACTCCAGGCAAGTTAATGAAAGCATGAAAGGTTTTGTCAGCATTATCAGAGTCTTGTTTACTAGTGAAAGTGAACACAGTAGCACTATCCTGGCCCTTTTTACCACTTCACACCGCCCATGGCTTTATTGCAAATGATACTCCAGGCAAGTTAATGAAAGCATGAGAGGTTTTGTCAGCATTATCAGAGTCTTGTTTACTAGTGAAAGTGAACACAGTAGCACTATCCTGGGTATTTGCAGAAGTTTGATAAATAGTGGAAGATTTTACCTGAGCCAGGGTGAGAAGAGCAGTAGCGGATGTGGATAAAGTCCCAACCTTAGAATTTTCAATAGCCTTTTGCAATTACAATCATCTTTCTTTAAACATAATTTTATCATCCTGTAGCATCCTTTGCAAATCCTCAGTAGTTTTCTCCATTAAAGGTACACTCTCCATACGATTTTGTGTCTCGGTATCCTCAACCATATCAATAGAATTCTGGGACTCCAAAGGGTCTGGTGCATCAAAATAAATTTCAGGCTCAGTTCCATGAGATACTAGAGCTGGGCCTACACCCCTGGTCTCCACAACACCCTGCTTCATCAATTCCCTGGCCAGACTGGCTCACAGGAAGTCAAGCCCCCTGCAAGCCGGGTAGGGGAATTTCCCTGGTGTCTTGGCCAAATGTCCCCCATTCACTGGAAATACCACAAACAGTTTAATCTGGTTCAAGGTCAGTTGGCACTCATCTGTGTGTGTGTGGGGGGGGTCAAGGGAGGAGAGGCAGCTGCAAGTGGTGTGCTGGCTGCACACTCAAGCAGACTTGATAGACCATGTGGCCTGTTTCTGCTGCCAAGTAGTAAGTAAGTACATATGTATGTAGCCCCCCACTGGACTTTCTCCAGTAGGTTAATGTCCTTTTTGAGGTGTGGGCACCAGTGCTAAACTCCATACTCTAGATGTGGCCTCACCAATGACCTGTACAAGGGTAATATAACCTCCTCTCTCCTACTACTGATCCCCCCCAGCTATGCATTCCAGCATCTTGTTTGCCCTTGCTGCTGCTTTCTTGCACTGCATGGAGTGCTTCAGATCACTAGTGATCATCAATCCCAGGTCATTCTCCTCCACTGATGCAGATACCTGGACTCCACCCAAGTAGTACTCTGTCCTGGGATTCTTGGCTCCAGTGTGCATAACTTTGCATTTCTTGGCATTGAAGCCAAGCTGCCAGATTCTGGACCACCTCTACAGCTTTTCCATATCATCCTGTAGGTCCTGCATCCCTTTAGTTGTGTCCATTCTCCCACAGAGCTTGGTGTCATCTGTGAATAGGCACATGTTGGCCTTAATGCCATCCCCAATGTCACTGATGAAGACACTGAACAACACCAGCCCCAGCACTGAGCCCTGCGGGACCCCACTAGTGACCTCTCTGGTGACAGATAACTCTCCCCCCCACAGCCACTCTCTAGGTTCTGTCCCTTAGCCAGTTTTCCACACATTTGTACATCTTACCCCCAACCCCGAGATCCACCAACTTCCTGATCAACCTTTTGTGGGGCACAGAGTAAAAGGCTTTGCTGAATTCCAGATAGATGATGTCTACCACTTGGCCTCTGTCTACTGTTTCAGTGACCCAGTCAAAGAAGTCAGTCATATTCGTTTGACATGATCTACCATTCCCCCCATGAACCCATGTTGCCTTGCATCCTGGAGACAATGGTCCTCTAGATATTCTACCAACCTTTCCTTACGTTATGGTCTCCATGAGCTTGAACATGACTGAGGTAAGACTGACTGGTCTGTAATTCCTTGGGTCATCCTTGGGACCACTTTTGTGGAGGGGCACCACATGTGCTGTTCCCCACTCCTGTGGTACAACACCTGATTCTAGTGAACTATGAAACAGGCCTGTCAGTGGGCCTGCCAGTTCCTCAGCCAGTTCCCTTAGTACTCTTGGATGTACTTTGTCTGAGCCTGGTGATTAGTCGACTTTCAATGCTAGCAGCCCTCCTCCCTCACTCTATCCTTCTTTATCATTATATCTGTGTCCCTCCCCCACTGCTCTTTCTCTCCTGAAGGCACTGGTCTATCCATCTACCTGGTGAAGATGGAACAGAAGTATTCATTTAGTATCTCTGCTTTTCCCCATTATCCTCCATCCACTCCTCCCATTTCTTAAGCCTAACAATCCTGTCCTTCTTCTCCCTTTTCTCACTTCTATAGCAAAAGAAGGCCTTCTCCCCCTCTTAATTCCTTCAGCTATCTGCAGTTCCGTCTGTGACGTAGCTCGCTGGACTTTCTTACTTGTCTCACTAGTCAACCTTAGATAATTTTCCCTGTCTACCTCTCTCGGTCTTCTTGAATTTTCTATAGGCTAACCTCTTTTCCCTTACTGCCTGGGTGACCCCTGAACTGAACCTGTGTTCTTCCCCCTGAGCCTAGCGCACTCCTCCGTGGTAACCAATATTCCTTCCTTAATGATAAACCACCTTTGGTCCACCCCTATATCTGCTCTGATGCCTGCCAGGTGGCTCCTTAACACTTCACCCATCTTCCTGAAGTCTACCCTCCTAAAATCCAAGATTTTGGTTTTAGCCAGGATGCTTTCCTTGCCCATATGTGATTGGAACCACAATGTGCAATGGTCAGTCCCACCAGAGGCTCTCTGAACATTATTTCCTGTACATGCTCCCCATTTGTGAGCACCAGATCAAGAATTACCTCTGCTCTTGTTGGTTCTGTGACACCCTAAGTCAGGAACCCATTTTGCAGTCCTTCTAAGATCACCCGACTCCTTGCACATGTTGTGGATGATACACTCCAGTCCACCTTGGGCAGGTTGATGTCCCCCACAATTAGCAGCTCTCCTTTCCCCGTAGCTTCCAATATTTGTGAACTCAGTTCCCTGTCCCACTTCTCATCCTGGTTGGGTGGTCTGTAAACCACACCCAACCTCACCGTTCTCCCTTTATTGGTCTTGTGAGCCTGAGCATTCACCAGAGGCATTAGAAGAAGGGGATAAGAAGGAGGGACCCACTGGATACCATGGCTGTGGAAGGGCAGCAATTGGAATTACTGGGCAACTACACCACTAGGGAGGACCATAAAGGGCCCTCATAAATTTAAAATCACTCAATCCACAAACAAGGCTTAAGGTACAAGGGAAGGCAACACTGTCTGTAGTACCACATGCCCAGACTATTCTATGCACCTGATGCCATGGGCTGACACCTATGGCTGCTGCAATTCCAACAAGTTGGTGGCCACCTAGCCTATGTGCAACCATTAACATCTGAAACAGCAACCTGCATAACTCTGCAGTATCACTGTTGCAGGGGAGAGTCTGACCCTGCAGACAGCAATGCTTGTTAATGCATAACAGTTTACATGGGTGCTCATTCCATGGAACAGAAATATTTTTTGGAGTTTTGATGGATAGGATGGGGGGAGGGGTCACTGGTATAAAGTTTAGCACTTTATGGTGTAAAGGTTTACTATTAATATCTACAGATATTTAGCCAATGAAAGCAATACACTGGGAATAATACCAAGTTACTTTAACAACAATCATTCCTTTGTTAGAACACAGAATTATCCATGCAACAGAGCCAGTAAAAATTGAAATTGTGTTTTGATAAAAGTGACTAGTTAGCCATAATGTAGCTGCCTATAAAATGAGCACCTTCAATTATCAGTTCCTGCAAAGGACCCCATTAAGTTAATGGAGGTGAATCACTAGAGTATGATATACACTGAGCACCAGATTGTAACTATGAAACCCTATGACCATCAGCCTCTACAGAACCTCTGTAACTATTATGGCTGTACTAAGAAACAAAACTTGCTGTTATTCAACAACTGCACAACTATGTAACCTCACTGACTGTTATTTGTAATTGTACTGTAATCTGTATTCCAAGTTCTGTCCACGTATCCTTTTATGTATGACGTGGAACCTTTGTAAATGAGTCGCTGACTCAAAGGTCTTTCTGAATATTTCAATAAATAAAAAAAAAATATAGAGAGAGAATAATCGATGGGTTTGATATGATAATTTATTACACACGAGTTGTGGATAGATAAACCCCGAGGGCTTGAATCCACAACACTGAAGAGGTGCATTAAATTTCATATGAAAACCCTCCCCATCTTTTATGTTTTATAATAACAGACCAGCAATTTTTCTCAGCAGTTTGTGAGACTGTTTGGCCCCGCCCACATACAGAATGTTGGCCAGTGAGGCAGCAGCATAGTTTGACTGGCATGGCTCATGAATGTCATAACAACCAGCTGGTTGTTATGGAAAATATCAACCTGGTCAGTACATTGAGAGAAATTGCTGACCAGTTATTATATATATATATATATATATATATATATATATATATACACTGAGTTTACATAGTACTGGGATGATAGTAAGCGCCTATGGATCAGATGCAACTTATACAAGTGGGAATTTCTGATTTATAAATTTTGTTGATTATGATCTATACCAACAGGGACATATAACAGATGGTTCTGTGTAACACAGTGCTTGGTTAACAGAGAATCATATAATACAATCTTTTTACCTTACAGTACTAGATGTATTGCAGATAAAATTATACACTGACCGGCATTTTTTAATTAATTAGGACCACTGCTCATGACTAAGGAGCCTACCCTGAAATGTCTAGACAAAAGTGGCCTTACCCTGAATAAAACTGGACTTTACACAAAGTGAAGATGGAGTCAGGTCTTCTTCTTTTGGGGAATTCTCTATCAGGCATGTGGGTCAAGTTCTGTATACTGTACATTCAGTAATTGTGTGAATGTTTGGTGTGTGCACCACACAATGTACTTTAGTGTACACTGCATGGCAATCTGCATGCAATAAAATGTACTATTGTCTTGAACCCATCTGTACAGTGACCTTTGATACTTTTCTTGTTGGATTTATGCTCTTTGACACCATGGCCATGCTGCACCAAGTGAGGCACAGTTGTGTGGTATTACTGAATATGTGACCAAGACGGCAGCAGGTAGACAACTACAGTAGCCTGCCCACTTCATCATGGCTTACAGTTTTTGGTGCTGTATATTCATAACATGTAGCTGTGTTGGTTTTGACAGGAGAGCCCTTGACACTCTCCCATTGTCTGTTTTCTCTGGATGTGAATGGAGGACTGTTCTTGGAGCTCCATGACATTGACCACTGTTGAAAAGGCTGTTGTCTGGCATAATAGTAGATGGCATACCACTACTGTCACACCTCACCTGCATTCATGGCAGGGGCCCAATGTTAATGAACTGGTGTATTGCCTGGAATTAATAGTAACTTTCAGAAGTAATCAGCTATCACTTCTTCCATCTGAATCATTTTTTATTTTCTGTTTTGTGAATTAGATGGTTTTCTACCCGACAGTACAAGGCATGATGTGTGAAACAGCACTCTACCTGGAGGCTGACATAGGCAGTTCTACGACTCCGTACACATCATCAGCATTGTGACTTCACTTACTGTGACGTCACCAGTAACCAAGAAGAGCAAGATTCCGGCTGTTTGACTGTTAACTTGTGTCACGTGTTACCAATAATGCAGGGGGGCTTGTAGTGTAACAATGGGTGAGTTCACATGCTGGTGGTGTGGTGGAAAGAATAGAACTAGATATGTCTGCTTCCAGGTAAAGCACTGCTTTTCACATCATGCCTAATATATTTAGGTAAAAAAACATCTAATGCGTAAATAGAAAAATAAAAACACTTCAGAAATAAAAAGTAATGGGGGTCTACCTTAAAAAAGTTACCAAAATATTCTGCTGCTAATTTTCAATACTACTAACTCTTTAAGTCACTTGGTGTGCAGCCACAAAAGGGATGCAATCAGCATACTGAAACACAGCTATATGAGAGCACTATGCACCCCCTGAAAATTACAAGCAAAGAGCTTCCCCCAAAGTATTGCAACAATACCCCCTAACACTTAAACATCCATCTACATCACTTGTCAGTATGACTTTAATTAACAAGAACTGAAAAAAGGAAAGGGAAAGAGGGAATTCTTTAACCAGGAAAGGCACACTAAGCCGGAGTTTGTTTTCAGGTGCAACCTGGGAGCACAAGGAAGTAAGGTAAATTGCTCAGGGTCATACAGTATGCAAGTGGGAGCTAAGGGGATTCAAACCTAGGTCTCCAGGTTTGCAGCTCAGTGCCCTTAACTACTGTACTATACTGTCTCCTACATTAAATGCACCAGAAAGAATCAAAATATTGCATAAATGCAGACTTGGTTGATGTCAGCAAATTCTTGTTGCTTTTGGTGTGGGGGGGGGGGAATTTTACTGAGCCTCAGTCCTTTCCCAGTTTGTTCCTAGAACTGAGACAGATTTTGAATTTCACTCTCTGAACTTAGTTCATGCGGCCACCTCTCCATTCCCGCAACTGAGCCTTGTTTATATAAAGCAGCTGTTTCTTTTCCTCTGAAAACTGTATCATATTCTCTATTATCTCTGCATGCATGAAAATACTTGATAGTGTAGCAAACAGGATGACCACGGATGGCACTGTATGCCTGCAACTGACAGAAAAATAAAATGTAATCGCTGAAAGTGTCTGGTCTATTATTATACCTCGCTGGGTAACGCATGAATACAAGTTTCATGACAAACATGAAATTTAGTGCAGCTCAGCTCTGCTGTCCTCTTTTGTTCTAAATGTATATTTTTTATTCTGAATACTAGCTTCTGGCAGCATTTGGGCCCAAGCCTTCTGAGTGCCATCTGCAAGTTAAGTGGTTGTACTCGCCTCTTCAGTAGGCAAACCCAGACTATGCATACACTTCACAAAAAACAGCATTTTAAGGCTTATAACAGGATAGTCCAAGGGGTTAGCAAATTACTACAGCATCAGACTTCTTTGATTTCCCATTAAAGTGAAGCAACTGCACCTTTTCTTGCCACAGTTATTACATTTTTCTACTGGTAAATTTATGCTAAAGTGCTGCATCTAACAAATATGGCAACTCCTAGAAAAATGCCTCCACCTACACAGCCATAAATTATGACTCCTGCTGCATGAACAGTGGTTCTAATGGAGTCAGAGTTTGTGGAAGATTAATGAGAAAAAATGCCCCTTAAAGATTAAGTGCTACGACACGCAAGTATTTCTATTTATGTGGTTGCAGTCATAAAAGAGGGGTTTCACTTCACTTTGCTTACCAATGAATTTACCTTAAGATGTGCTTTGTCAACCTTTTGACTCATTATAAACATGACATGGTAAAGGATGCCATCACTCCATTACAGCCTAACCATCATCCTGAAGATAGATTTGTAACACTTGTCTGTTCTGGAGAGGGATCCATGACAGTAGGTCCTAAATCATTAGGTACCTGAAAAAGATAAAAGAAGACAAAGAAGAAGAAAAAAACACAAAGAGTCACATGTCTGATGGAAGGGGCAATTAAGCTAGGAATAAAATAATACTTATCTGATGTTGCATTGGTGACACCCAACCAGTCCTGTAAAATAAACAGAAAAACATGTTAGATTTGTGATATAGAGGTTCAAATAGGTAAGAGAAAGAAAAAAGGATTAAGGTAAGAAAAATAAAAATAGAGTTAAAAGGAAGGAAGGAAGGAAGGAAGGAAGGAAGGAAGGAAGGAAGGAAGGAAGGAAGGAAGGAGGGAGGAGGAAGGAGGAGGGAGGGAGGGGCCTATGTTTGGTGAGAGTGTTCAACCTCATGACCTCTTCAGCACCCAGTGTGCACCCATTTAAAATAGTAGTCTAGGGTCCAATGGGCTAGATCAGAGCCCTGTGGTCTTCTGGCCTACATTTTTAATGTAGTTCTTTTTAGTCAGTGGGATAGGCGGCTCCTTGGTGGTCAAGTGACCAAATAAGCATCATGTAAAAAAGGTACTTTGTGTTGTTGGGGGTGTCTCAGGCCCTGGTAATGCACAGTGGCAGCCAAGCTCTGTTCTTCTGCTTTTTGGAAGGCATGGGAGTCCTGTTCCAGTCACCACTGACCAGAGAAGAGAGTGGCTGCAATGCAGCCAGCACAATTGCAGTTGCACGAAAGTGAAAGTGCCACCTGGAATTTCAAACTACTAGCCCATACACAGTTTGGGCTGCAGCCTGTGCCATGAGCCTGGGGGAAGGGGGACATAGAAACATAGACTTTGATAGCAGATAAGGACTGCTTGGCCTACTTAGTCTGCCCATTTCCCTACCAATTGGATAAGCTGCAGATCCTAGTTAACCAACAGCCTACTTCCTCCTACCCCCCACTATAATTGCCTTATCTCTGTCCCATGAATTCTTGAATTCCCCCACTGTTTAATTTGTAAGGTGTAGGAGGAAGTGGCAAGAATACGTCTGTTGATTGACCTGATCCACCACACTTGTGGTCCCCTGTTAATGCCCCAAGGCACTGGTTGAAGGAAAGGGGCTGGGAGAGAGACAGTGAGGTGCAACTGGAGCCACAAATGTATAAGCCACTCCTGAAACTTTGTTTAATGTCACAGGGGCTTAGGAGTGAGTCTAGGGTGGGCAGCAGAATTAGGACTGAAGCCACAAATAAGTAAGCCCTTGATAATACCCAAGTGGCTAGGAAAGAGTGGACTGCACTAATGGCAACCAGAGCCTCCAAAGTATTGTCACTCTGGTAGCTTAGAGCAAATGCTCTGAGGGGTTTAATTCAAAATAAATGAATGTTTCTGAGCTGGTGGGGAACCAGAGAAAAAGAGGATTTCATTAGAGGAGCTAGCAGGCAGCTGGTACTGCCATGAACAGCCACACAGAGGCTAATGTGTTAAGACCAGCCCCAGGCTGGTCTAAGCCCTGATGGCTCCAGCAGGCTTCCTGGATCCAAAAAATTGGGATGCTGTAGCACGAATCCACTGCAAGTCCTCTAGAGCCAGGACGTACTCCCCCCATTCTGGTGCAGTGCTGGTGCAGGACCTGTTCGGTACAAGGGATCATAAAGTCACTGCAGCCTGCATACTTGAATCAGACTCAATGCAATTTTTGATGCAAGGTGCCCCTTATGGCAATTCCAATAGTTGCAGACACTTTGCATCACTCTTTCAGCTCTGTGAAGTGGGCCCAGGAAGTTTTAAGGTGACTGGAAAGACTGGACCTGAACATTCACATGCTAGCATTCCTTAGTGGAAGAGAGAGAGCTTGTTCCAGTTGGCTAGTGCTGCAAATGCAAAGGCTTTTCTATGAAATTCAAGCTTCATCCTGAGAACTGAGAATGTAAGTGTTGCTATTGAGTGGAGTGAGTAAGCACTGCTTGACTGTGTGAGTATAGCTGGAGATATTCAGGGGCTTTTCTTTGTGCACATTTGTACAACAAAGAAAGGCAGTGGTAGTCATGCCTGCATGAGGGACTTGCCCAGTTAAGCTGGTCATACAGCAGGCAATGATGGGTAGACAGTTCCCGTTAGAGGATGAACCCACAAAGCTTATACAATTGATCCTGGGGCACCAAAGTGGTTTTGTTTGCACATTGGTATATGATGTCTCCATAGTTAATGGAAAGGAGCAGGAAATGGGAGACTACATGCTTCCTTACGTCGGCACTGAGGCAGCACGTAAACCGGTAGAGAAAGTTGAGCATGGGCCCTACAGTCATTAAGATGTGATCAACATGCCTGCTGTATGCAAGTGATACATCAAGCCAGATTCCCAGATACAGTGGTAGTCACACAAAAGTATATTGGTATCACGCACAACGCGTCATTGTGCGGTAGTGGTATACATGTTATTCAATGGGTACCGCACTTCAGCACCACTTGGTATACCACACTACTGGTAAACCTTTGCACAATTACCTAGTTTACTCAATTTACTCAGTTTATCAAGACATAAGTAGGCTTCCAAGCTTTTACCACTTGCATGGTAAAGTAATTATCCTGCTTGGTGGTATTGGCTTTTGGCATCACCAGTTGTTTGTTGTGACTTCTAAGATTATTGGGTCTTGGTATAAATTCAAGTTTACAATCTATTGTAGCTCATGATTTTGTAGTACTGTAGTTTGTGAAGATTCAGTAGATTGACCCTTTTTAGTCAAGGCTAACTAGTTTAGTATGTTTCATTCTCTCGTTGTAACTTAAATGTGAAAGTCTTGAAATAATTTTCGTGGTCCTTCTCTGGCCTCTCTCCAGTAACTCAATATCTCCAGAAAGGTGAGCCTGTGTCCAGCAGTGGGCAGATGTAGGACCTGTACAGAGGTAGTATTCACTGTTCACTTCTATTTGTAAAAGACCAGTTAATGCAGTTTAGTAACCTGCTTGCTGTTAATGTTATTTTTTACAATGATTTGAAGATGATAATTTGTTAACTATAATTTTGAGATCTCTTTCTTTTTCTACAGCTGTCAAGATTGTATTGTTTAGGGTATATGGGTAAAATGAGTTATTTCTTTTGCAGTGCAGTACTACGCATTTATATTGGTTGAATGTCATTTTATTTTTTTCTGCCCATCTTTCTAGTTCTCTTAAGTCCTTGACCATAGTATTGTATTTTTCAATTGTGTTTACTTCCCCACCTACAGTAATTTACTATCATCTGCAAACTTGAATAATGTGTTGGTAATGTTTTTATTTAAGTCAGTGATAAATATATTGAAAAGGATTGGTCCGAGGACCGAACCGTGTGGTACCTCTCTAGTCACAGCACCTGGGGTTGATAGAGTGCCATTTCTACATACAACCAATTGTTAATCCATTTGGCTATACTATTATTTAATCCCAGATGTAATCATTTTTTACAAGCTCATAGTTTGAGACTTTATCGAAGGCCTTACCATGTCCAGCAAGATGTCGACAACAGGTTTGTTGTCATCCATACTTTTGTTAACTGTTGTACAAAGAAATAAGGTTCGTGGTACAGGAATAACCAGTTTTAAACCCATGCTGATTATTGTCAGTTCGGTGTTTTGTCTGGATTTCAGTATCATTTCTGTCTCTGATTAATCTATCCATGAGTGTGCGCCATGAACAGATCAGAAGTATGGGTCTGTAGTTGTTTACTAGACCCTTATTACCATTTTTGAAAATGGGTGTGACTATAGCAGTCTTCCAGTCCTTCGGAAGGTCCCCTGTTTTCATGGATTTATTAAATAAGATGGACAGGGTAGTGAAATGATGATTGTGGGATCTTTTAGAAATGTGGCTGATATGTTGTCAGGGCCTGGTGATGTGTTCTCTTTTAGGTTATGAACTGCCAGCTTGATTTCATCCCTTGAAAAACATGGGTTGCTGCTGTCTTGACAATGGTGTGTTGGTGATTTATTTTTTTCATTAAAGCTAGAACAAAAAAAGTTGAACTCATTAGCAGTTAAATAATTATCCTCTATAATGATACCATCTTTAATGATAGGGACAATTTTTGGGGGCTTGTATTTATAAAAGTTTACATAGGAGAAAAATAGTTTATTATTTCTCTTAGTGTGGCTGATTCTAAATTCTAATTTGTTTTTTTCTTGTTTTATCATGTATTTGAGTTTTTTTGTTCAGATTACCGCTGTATTTGAATACACTGACCTGCTCAATAGTGTTGCCACCTGATGATGTGATAGTAGGAGGATCAGCTGAATAAGCTAGCAAGTTCTGGTATCCAAATACTATAGGCTTAGTTTTGGTTGCATTAAGGATCAGACAACAGCTGATGAGCCAGAAGCAGATTGTGTTGGAGTACTGAATTAACCTTGGACATTGTTACACTATGTAGAGTATGGTGTCATCTGCATACATATGTAGGTGACACCTCCTGCTGTGCTTTGGGAGGTCATTAACAAAAATGGAGAACAGCAGAGGTTCAAGGACTGAGCCATAAGGAACCTCAAGACTTAAGACATCAAGTGCTGATGTAATGCTTCATATAGGCACCGGCTAGAATTGGTTAGTCAGGTTGTTTTCAAACCATTTGATGCCTGGTTAACTGACACCTAGGGTCTTGAGCTTGAGTAGGAGTACTGCAAGATCCACCAAGTTTAAAGTCTTGTAGAGGTCTACAAAGACAACCCTAGTGAGTAGGCCATTCCCCATGGCTATGTGGAGATCATTGGTGACTTTGGGCAATCAGATATGATGGAATTCCCATTCTGCCTCTTCCTAAAGGCAGACTACTTGGAAACAAGCAACCTGTGTAAATTAAGATGGTCAGTCAACTGTGAGTGGATGCACTTTTCAAGAACCTTGGAGAGGGCAGGAAGGATTGAGTTGCACCCCACTCCACGAGGCAGAGCATCACGCCCGCCGCACAGGCTGCTACCCAACTGATACCAAGCTTCCAAGGCTGCCCTCCTGGTCCCCTTCCTCGGATCTACGCTGAGGACTGTAGCACCCGAGTGGCATCCCACTCCACAAGGTGGAGCTTCACAGCCGCTGCACCGGCCACCGTCCGACCAATACCAAGCTTCCAAGGCCGCCCTCCTGGTCCCCTTCCTTGGATCTACGCTGAGGTACTAACCACTGTCCTACTCCTTGTCTTCTAACTGCTGATCGGTGTGACGCCTCGACTGCACCTATCTGATTGGTCTGCTAGCCCTGAAACTATCTGCTGATTGGAGCACCTTTTCAGGCTTCCAAACTGCAGTTTTAGGTGCTTGCTGTACGGCTGCTTTTAATTTCGGCAGCTCTAATCCTTGCTGATATTTTTTCCCGCCCCCCCAGGCCTCCTTTAAATACACTTTAGCCACTGCTAATCGGAACGCCACTCTCTTCATTGGCCCACTTTCTGCCTCCTAATTCTACCACTCCCCTTGGCAATTCCTCGGTCCCTACTTAAAATAGCCCAACATATGTTGCTATTCATTTTTGCTTCCTCTCTGCCACTACTCCACCTTTACATGTTCTCTTTACCTCAACCTGTTTTTACGGCCCCTAAGTTCCTGCAAAATGACTACTTCTTTTCCAACCTTTTACTACTTCATACCCCCTCTATGACCCCTCCCCATTACTACTAAACAGAACCTGGCTCCACCTAGCTACTTATGCCCATAAAATGTGTCACCTGAGTACACGTAACCCATGTCCCTTTCTGCACCGCAGCTCTGGTATCTTCTCCTACTTGCCATCCTGCTCTCAGAGGATGTTCAAATAAATCCAGGCCCTACATATTCCACACCTGATTTGATTAGCAATGCTAAAGGTATGGGTTTTTATGCACCATAATATCAGGAGTCTCACTCACAATCTTACTGATCTAGAATCCTGGACCTCCCTCTACAAGCCCGAC
This sequence comes from Neoceratodus forsteri, assembly GCA_016271365.2. Taxonomy (NCBI): domain Eukaryota; kingdom Metazoa; phylum Chordata; order Ceratodontiformes; family Ceratodontidae; genus Neoceratodus; species Neoceratodus forsteri. Next base: position 1,706,620,470 of record CM057455.1, read on the forward strand.
ATTATATGCCTGACTGAAACCTGGCTAAATCCTTCCACTCCTGACTCTCTGTGCTCCCTTCCTCGTCTCATTACTTTCCACAACTATGCGAACTTCAACTCGGAGCTTTTCCTTCATGACATTGCTGCAACTGATTGGTCCTCCCTTCTAATATCAAATGATGCTCAGATTTCCCCTCAATCTACTCATGACATACTTCCTAACGCTTCAGGATAAGCACTGTAAACTAGTAACTCGGCGGGTAAAAAAATAGACACACCCGCTGGCTAAAATCTGACCTTCTTGCTAAACTAAAACAAAGAGATAAAAGCTGGCTTCATTTCAAGAGCTCAGGGCTATCTTCTGACCTTGATACCTACTGGGCCCTATGCAACTCATGCAAAAAGGACATCAAAAAGGCTACAAGTTCTTACTGCAAAGATCTGTTAACCAACTCCTATGGCGACCCAAAATAATTCTGGTCCCATATTAAATTCTTTCTTGGATTGAATCCCTAATCCACCCCTAATGACATGTCCCTAAATGGTGTTCACTGCAATAATCCTCGTACCATCGCCAATTTCTTCAATGATAAATTCTCTGCCCTATCTAATTACACCTCCTCCATCCCTGACCAGTCAAATATATCTTCCCCATCTACTGTCAGTGGTCCCCATTTCTTTTTCAAGGCAGTCTCCCAGCTCTGAGGTGCTTGGTGTATTAAACAAAATCTCTGACTACACTGCAGCTGGCTCAGACAACCTCGAGCCCAGGCTCCTAAAGCTATCTGCCCCCTACATTGCTGCTCCCTAGCAAAACTTTTCACACTATCCCTGTTCCAATGCTATGTCCTGGAGATATGGAAGGCTGCAAGGATTTCCCCCCCTGTTTTTAAAAAAGGAGATTGTAAAGATCCTTCTAATTACAGGCCAGTAGCTATCTTATCAGTTCTAAATAAAATACTGGAGAAACTTGTATCCGCTCAAACAATTGATTTCCTCCTGAAATATGACCATCTTACCTCTGCTCAGCATGGCTTTTGCAAGGGCCACAGCACTACTACCGCCCTTCTTAAATTCACGTCAGATACCCTAGTGGCTATGGACTCTGGCTTTCTCACTGGGACCATTTTCATTGATATGACCAAGGCATTTGACCTCGTTGATCACTCCATCCATCTTGCCTCCCTTACATCACTAGGATTCTCTCAGAATGTTGTAAGGTGGTTTGGCAGCTACCTATCCAACAGGACTCAAACCGTGAAATACATCTCCACCCTCTCAGACAAGGCCACCATTAACATTGGGGTGCCTCAAAGGGTCCATCCTTGGGCCACTGCTATTCTCAATTTGCATCAATAACATCGCCTCTAACCTCCATAGGACTGCTTCCCTTCTATATGCAGATGACATTGTTCTCTACACTAGTATTAACAGCATTGATGTCATCAGTCATAAACTCTCTCTTTGACTTTCAGCAAATCCAGCTATGGCTATCTAGTCATAAACTTGTCTTAAATGAGTCCAAAACCCAATCTATGCTATTTGGTTCTAATGCCAAACTCAGACTCTCCCAAACTAAATTTAAAGTCTCTTCTTCCAATGGTTCAACTCTTGAAGTGGTGAACGTATTTAAATATCTGGGCGTCACACTAGATCCATCACTAAACTTCGATCTGCACATCCAACAGACCTGCAAGCTTGTCAATGCTAAAATTGGTATAGCCTACCGAACCAGTTATATGCTCAACCCCTCTGCTCAGCTCGCCATTACCCATGGCATACTTCTTCCCTCACTCAGTTATGGTGTTGCCACCTACGCCTCCATGTCCAAATCTAGCCTCTGAAAATGGGATGTCACATACAACAACATTTGTCAATACGCATCCTCCTCTCATTGACTGAAACACCACTGTCTCCTTTATTCAGATCTGGGATGGCTTCCTCCTTTGGAGCTAAGGCTTTATGCTCATGGCTCCGTCATTGACAATATTGTCCTTACAAATACCCAAACCCCTGGTGGGTCTCTTCCTGAATCTGGCACCTCACTATGGTTTGCGGTCTGCTGATAATGTGCCTGTCTTCATCCCCAGTCATAATTCCTCCAAAGGTGCTACAACTTTTGCATGTCATGCCCCCCAATTCTGGAACTCCCTCCCGCCAGCCTTATGCCAATCCTCAACCCACTCCTCCTTTAAGAAAGGGTTATGGAATCATCTTGCCACTACCCACAGATGCGTTTGCTTCAAACACCCCTAGCCCCTTCCTCTTTCCTAGCCTCTCCCCTCCTGGCACTTCTATTTGAGCACATCAAGTAGTATAGCACTTTCCCATTGTTCCCATCCCTCTCGCCTAATTATTCCTATATTCTCTACTCTGGCCTTGCACTTCTATCTCCCTTTCCATCTCTCACCACCCTATATAATTCCTCATAATTACCTTATTAATACCATCTTATCTTGTTTTCACAAGCCAGACAATATGTTATTACCTCTGGTTACTAAAATGCCTTTGTATACTCTGTTCTAGCATATTTTGTTTTACACTGTTACTTGTAACTACCTTGTCTATAACTATTTGCTCAGTATTCTATTGTCTGCTATGTTTATTACTTTGCTCTGTATTCTGCATTGTTTAATTATGTAAAATTTGTCTTGCTTTGTGTGATTGCTCTGTTTGTACTGTATCCTCCCGGGTCTTGCCTAAAAATAGTCATTGCTATGGCTAGTGCACTTACCAGGTAAACAAAAACTAAATAAATACATTTAAAAATTGTGTTTAGCCCCTCCTTTGTGGTGGGACACAACTCTAGTACATTTCCAGAGAATCGGTATCTCTTGAGATGCCTAGGAGTTATTTAGCACATGGTAACTTGTGCAAAGATATGATGTGCAGCAAGACAAAGAAGTTGTAGGTCAAGTGTACTGCATTGAGGAACTCTGCTGTAGGGATTTGTTGGAAGTTAAAATTTGGCAGACTGTGTGGGTCAGGGTCTGGCTGCTTGATGAGAGACTAACCATGGATGGAGCCAAGGAGTTCTGGAGCTTGGCACAAATGTTGAGGTTTGTGAAATGGGTGTTAAAGGCATTCACAATGTCTGGAAGAAAGGTGACAAGTTATCAAGAGGGGTTCCGGATTCAGATTTTATCAGTTTACTCTTGATTTGAAATAGGTGTTTAGCCCCTGGCCTGAGATTTTTAAAATGATGCTTTTTTCTTCCAGTTTTTTGTGGTAGTAGTCCACTTTTGCTTTAACTACTGCTGATTTACTTAGATTCTGAAGTTGTCAATATTATTGGCTGTCACTGTCAGTCTGATTTTTTTAAATCTGTCCCAGGCAGCATCCCTTTGTGAGTACAATTCATTAATTCATTCACTAAAAATACCACCAGTAGCTTAATCTAGTTCAATGTCAGTTGGCATCCATCTGTATCCCCCTCCCCGGAACAAGGCTGAAAATAGGCAGAATTGTCTAGTCCTCCTTTCCCTGGATGACAAAAACTAAATAAATAAAAAATAATTTCCTTAGAGATTCAGTGGTAATGGTGTCCTTTGACCATGTATGATCTGATTGGTGCATGTCTGTTGCAAACATTGAGCAATTTACTGGCAAAGAATTCCCAGGCATCAGCTACTGAGGGGAAAAAGGCTGATGTCAACCCATCTTATGCCAGACAAGTCTGTTTAGAAGTCCATCAGTATGAAATGCCTATAAAAATAAGTTGTGATAATTTCTGATGGGGACTTCTTGCTGCAAATTTTCCAGACACAGTAGGTGATGGAATTATTACTTAAGCAGTCTGAAAGTACATCAGCAGCTGAGATTCCATCAGGACAGTTAGCAAAAATCCAGTCTAGAGTGCTATGGTTGTTGGTGGCACAGTTGAGTCTTGTGGCTAGTGCAATAATTTGGGAGTGGTTTAATTTATAAAGAGCATGTTTGTATTTATTTGGATAAGTCCTTGCCCGACCATGTTTTATTAAATGATTTTATTGGTTTTATCATATTTTGTTTCATCATACATGCATGCATATATACACACATACACACACACACATATATATATATATATATATATATATTTACAGATTAAAATACAGAGTCATCTAATATATTCACATAAAAAAACACCCCCTCTATTCCCAATGAAATGTAAATTTGAGATATGGTAAGAAAAGAGAAATGTATTTAAACTCTTAGGAGTATGAGAAATAATAGCATAAGTTCCTTCCATGAAGACCTATTAATGTTTTCTAACACTTCACAGCTGTACCATAAGTTTCCAGACATGACAGCCTCTTTAAATATGTGCCACCATTTTTGTTATATTGAAGGAGGAAGGCTTTTACAGTTCCAGAATTCTAAGAAGATCCTTTCTGTAGCCATGGAACCCAAACATAATAACTTATTTTGATGTTTAGATATAGGTGTTTACTACATTAAATCGTAAATGCGAAGGTTCAATTGAAATAGTTTAGCTGTATGATACCATCATTTAAATAGGAGGGCATTCCCAAAAATTATGAAAATGTTTTCCTTGGATCCACATCCATGCCAACATACAGCTTGAGTAGTTGGATTTTTTTTGGCCACAGTATTCAGTGTTAAATATACTTGATTAATTATTTTCATTTGGATATATTTATTTTTTGCAGAGAAAATGTTTTTTTGGGGGGGTTAACCCAAATATTTTCCCGTGGATTTTCATTTATCTGCCTTTTATTTCCTGGGGTAATTTTTATTTGGCACAGATCCTATTATCTTTTTTATTCCCTAGTATAGTTTCATACATTTTTGAGAGTTGTTTTTTAGTCATTTTTCCAATAAAGTCCTCTCCTTCTCAATTCTTTTTGCATAATTATTGATCTTGACTCCAACTGAAATAATGTATTTTTGAAAGAATCAGCTAAGAAGTTGTATACCAGAAAATGTTAAATATGTGATATCACCATTCTATTTTTATATTCTTGAAGAGTAAACATTATACCATCATTAAGGAGATATTTCCATCTAATCAATCCTTTCTATGGCTGCAGTGGGTGGAACCCTGCAGTCTTTTTGCTATGACAGTAGAGAGAGGGAGCTCTACTAATTCCTAACCGACTAGATAAAATTAGAGGTTTTGTGTTATTACTCCATTTTCATTCAGCTGGCAGTGTTTCAAAGCACTATTTTGTGTCCTTAACTTCAACCAGTGTAGATATTCTAAGATTCATAGCTCCATAAACATGTCAACTCAGTCAGCCTTAAAAAGAGATAAGCAGACAACCCTGGGGTTATACGTAAGTAAAAACACCCAACAGGGTGGGTGGTATTGGGCAATACTGGACCACCCAGGGTCATAATGAGGCCCAACACTGCAAGTGGAGGGCCTTATAGCCTCTGGAAGGTCCAGTATTGTCCATACCACCCATTCTGGAGGGTATTACTGAGCTTAGAAATTGGGCTACCTGTAGCATTTTTATATAGGATTTTTTAAAAAACAAAGAAATAAAATTACAAAATAGAATAAGAAGAAACTTAAAGTCTCTTTTTTGTAAAGTAGTCCCTGAGCTGTTCTATCTTCTGTTGCCCCCCCCTTTCCACAGAGTCATTCTTTTGTATCCCCCCACTCCACCACCTACAGAAGACATGGGCTTTCTAGTACAGTTTCTCCCCATGTTGAAATGCTTTAAAAAAAAGTGTTTTCTGCACTTCCTGTAAGTCTTTTTAACTGCTTGAATGGTCGAAGTTAGGTGCCTGACTTTGCGTGACCCCTGCCACATCAGTGTAAATGTTTTTTTTTCCTTGAAGATTGACACATTAGTTTTTAATTTAAACTGTGGTGATTCCGACTGTATCTCATCAACAGGGAAGTCACTGCCAAGGAAGAAGTTGCTATGGCAGAGCAGTATGTGCACAATTACATTTATTGTTCAGAGAAGCAGAGCCAGGGAGGACAGGAACTACACTGGTACTGTACTGCTTTCTCAGGATGTGGACAGCAAGCGTGAGAGAGAGAAAGAGAGAGACTTCAGCATACCCCTAGTCTCTTTTCTCTCTCTCTCTCTCTCGACTTTTTATTGAGCAAGTCAGCTTTTGTTTTTGTTTGTTTTTGTTTTCCTGCTTTGGGCTCTGGTTTGGGAGCATGCTATGAGCCACTTTGTTGTTTTCTTTTACATTCTTCTTTTGGTTGACATAGATGAAACTGTTTGCAGGAGGAGAGGGGGAGACCAGCTGCTGGGGGAGGGTCACTCCGTAAGTAACAATAAAATGACAGCCAGTAGAACATTGGTTTAATATTTTTTGTCCCATTTAAGAGAACTGTGGCAATATTAGCAGAGTGTGCATCTCATTATGAAGTCTGTCAGTGTGTTTTTTGTGTGTGGTCCTGTTGGTGACAATTGTTTTTTATTTTGGAAGCAACCACTGTGGGAGCCGCCACCAGTGGGGATTGCACTGTTTGTGGGTGGGTGGCTAAGCAGGGATCGATCTCTTGGATAATGCACAGGAGAATAGTAGTGGGAGCTGCGTAAGATTAGCACTGCGTTAACTGGTACTTCCAACTTGTTTTTTTTCACATAGTTGACCGAAACTGTTTTTGATAAAGCAAGCTGGATTTTGTGGACGGGGACCAAAGGATTGCAGAGAGGTTGTGGGTAAGGTTTGTGATCAGGGGGGCAAGTCCCTTGCTAACTGACTGGGAGAAAATGGCAGCTGCTTCATTGGAGAGCATGGTCAGCTCTCATGGAAGAGGTACTGTAATAAAAAGAACAAAATAAATGTAGCTAGAGACGAGCCACCCAGCTGAGGTTGTGTGCCAAATGGTTAGGCAGCTGACTGGGGGCCAGTATCTCTCATTAAGTGAGAGAAAATATGGCTGTGATTTCAGGTTGAACTGGGTGTTTTCAGCCAGTGAGGAAGCAGAGTGGGCACTGGGATATCTGAGTGGGTGAGGGTGCACTGGGGCTGGTACTTTTTATTTCCTGGGCATCTATTGAAAGTTAATGTATCCCCCTGCCAGGGGTACGAGTCAATCAGATGCAAGGAAATAAAAAGCCCATTTTCTAACAGTGAACAAGTCAAATGTCACAGAATGGAATGTTTATGTAGTAAATCAGCTGATGTTACACTTCTCACTGAAGATAAGTTAAAGGACCCCTATAAAACATTCAGGTTACATTTTTCTTGCAGTGGAGGCTTGAAAAGGACTTGTCATACTCACTTTTTCAGCTTAAAACTTACCATGCTGTTGAACTTCTGTTGCTAAAGTACTGAAAAAGGATTTTGCTAGTCTGTGCTGGTTATGTACCTAGCAGTCATTTTGCTATGACAGTAGAGGGAGCTCTGCTGATTCCTAATGGACTAGATAAAATTAGAGGTTTAGTGTTATTGCTCCGCTTTCATTCAGCTAACAGTGTTTTAAAGCACTATTTTGTGTCCTTAACTTCAATCAGTGTACACATTCTAAGATTCATAGCTCCATAAACATTTCAACTCAGTCAGCTTTAAACGGGGATAAGCAGACAACCTTGGGACTATAACAGTGAGTAAGTCAAATGTCATAGAATGGAATGTTTATGTAGTAAATCAGTTGATGTTACACTTCTCACTGAAGATAAGTTAAAGGACCCCTAAACACAGCTCACTTAAGTTACATTTTTCTTACAGTGGAGGTTTGAAATAGACCTGTCATATGCACTTTTTCATCTTAAAATTTACCATACTGTTGAAATTCTGTTGCTAAAGTACTGAAAAAGGAGTTTGCTAGTTTGTGCTGGTTATGTGCCTTCTTCCTGAAAAAACTATATCAAGTCATACTGTTTATTGTGTGTGTGGGGTGGGGGGGTCTCTGCAGAGGTGCCCATGTGCACCCATTGTTATCTTAATTTGATGGTGCTTCATATTAGTTTATTAGGGGCTGTTTTTGGATATGCTTTCATCTTGTGTTGCAGTACAAGTATGTTTGAGCATTTTTTCTCATTGTATGTGTTACCTATTCTGGTGTGTGTGTGTGTGTGTGTGTGTACTGCGAGGGTGGTCCTGACTGTCTGTTCCTGTACTGTCACCTGTGTGACCATATGTGGATGTTCATAGACAGGGGTCAAAACTGGCACCAGACCCACTAGCCAAATTCTGTTACATACTGTTTTGGGATAGTCAAAAATATTTTAAGTAGCCCTGTGAACTTGTACTGGAAAAGGTAATATTTCAATAAGTATATCAGCTGGACCAGTAGAAATGTCTGCAGGGCTAGATTTACCAAGTCACCACTCTGCTGGCTAGTGGCTGCAAAACTTAATTTGATCCCTGCATGGAGCAGCATGAGGTGGGATTTTTAATTTTTTAATCTGTTTATTCTCCCCTGTCTGGCAGGTCTCTGCCCTCTGGTTCCCAGACACATTGCCCCCCACCAACACTTAATAGGAGACAGTCATAACCAGTATGGTGGGACCCCAACTGGGGATTATGATAGACTGTAGAGAGAGTATACACATGTATACAGAATACAATGTACTCCAAATCCCTGCTTCCTGGCTGGGATGTTCATTTCTGTGCCATCGTCTTGGTGACCACATGTGATGGTGCTGGGATCAGCATGACAAGTTGATGTTTTATTGTTACCTGTTGTAGGCTGGGTGCATCAGGTATGCACAATGATGTTGTGTGCTTATTGGTTTTTGTTCCTGTTAATTTTTTTTAGTCTCCCTTACTGGACAGCCCCACATCTGCTGAACACTGCAGTCCTGATATCCTGATGTACAATGACACCTACCTGCCAGCTAGTCTTCTATAAGGTTCCCCACCACCATTGGGGTAGTCATGTTTCCCCAACCTCTATCGGGTATGACTAAACAGAAGGTAATGGAATTAAGGTGAGACTGCAGTAAAAGAAAATTGTGAAAAAACAATTTCACAAAGACATGACAGATGCACATCACTTTTGTTGCTTCACATATTGTTATGTATATTCTTTGTGGTTGTTGGTTTTGCTTCTGTGTGTATTTTAGCAGCATGTTAACTTCTTTTCCATTATCTCTTTTTGTTTATATTGGGGCTTCTGTAATCATTGTGCTATCATGGACACAGCACAAGAATGTTTATGCTGCCACGAGGTAAATGCTATATTGTCTGAATTTGATGAAGAGCTGTATTCCTGTTTTTTTTATTTAGTATGCTTTTTTCTGCATACCTCCTGTTGTGATAGCTAAGCCCCCACTCACCCCAGACCCTCTCCTTGTCCCCTGGGATGTACCTTCTACTGGCTATAACCCCTGGATTGCACCCTATGGCAGGGCCACCTCACCAGCGTGAACCCGCATGATGATGGGAGAAGGATGCCTGCAAGAGTGCTTACTGGCATTGCCTCCATGGCTTGCCCCCCAGGGCAGGGTGTGTGGTTGAGCCGGATACAGTGGAAGATGGGATAGGTCAGCTTCATGAGAGTAGTGGCAGGCAATCGGGGCCGGGGATTGGGGGGGTGTCATATATATAATGGCCACTATTTTGCTTAGTTTAGACCCTAGGGGTGTGGCATGCAATGTGAGGATGCACATTTGTGCCGACATCTGGCATGCCTCCCACAGCATCTCAGGCAGCTGAGATGCTGTGGCAGCTGCCCCCCCCAGCCTCCGCCAGAGGTTAGTCAAGTGCCAGTTACACAATCCCCCCTTCCCCCAGAGAAGGAAAGCTGTCCCTGGGATACTCAGTCCTTCTTCCCCTGGCCGACCCTCCAACTCCAAAGTTCGTTCCTGATTCTGGGTCATTGACATCACAAGTGGAAATCCAACTGCTGCACCGGCAGGCCAGCCCCGAAGAGCAGTTACTCCTGTATAACACCGATGGAGTGCTTTTGAGGCAAATCCAATACACTTTTTTGCCTGGTTTTATGGGCTGCTTAAATGGAGCTTTCAGCAGCTATACTGAACTTGTGTGACCAGTGTGCCTGTAATAACACTTATGGCAAAATAAACTATTCATGTGCCCCAGTATGAGAAACAGTAAGATTTTTTACCTAAATTTAAAAAATATATACTTTAGCTCAGACCAAACACATTACCTTAGTGCTCAGCAGATCTTCCGCTGCCGGATGCCTCTTCTCAATGTGAACATGCATTGCATATGTGCGAATTTCCTGAACAAGTGTAAGTGATTGTTGGGGCTAAAAGTACATGCTCTTCTTTATTTGTAAGAATAATGAAGAGCATTGCAAGACTTACTGTTACCACTTTGAAAAACAAGACTGCAATCCTGAACGTGCACTTGATGTTGCCATGGATATGATGGAGGCATCTGGAGATGAAAGATTGGCCACGCACTAAGGTAATGTGCTTGGTCCAAGCTAAAGTATATATTTTTAACATTTTGGTAACAGATCTTACTGTTACTAATACTGGGGCGCATGAATAGTTTATTTTGCCATATATGTTATTACAGGCACACTTGTCACACAAGTTCAGTATAGCTGCTGAAAGCTGACAGTGTCCCTTTAATGTGTGTACTGCTCATACACTGCATTGATATGAGTTTCCAGAGAGCTGTAAAGTACAGTAAACTGAAACTGAATAGCAGCTAGAAACAAACCATTAGGAAACTTTTATTAATTCATTGCAGTGAGAAGTGCACACATTAAGCAACTCACTGAAAAATACTAAACCAGTTAGTTGAAGGGACACTTTAATGTGGCTTGTGCCATATTTAATATTGTAATATATATATATATATATATATATATGAATATACGTGTATCTGTATTAGTCAGTGTGTGTGTATCACAACAATTAGAAAGTGCAGTTAGGTGACTCAGTGGTTAGTGCAAAATTTGCTAGTCTACATTCCATATCTAGATCAGTTTCAGCCTTATTCATGTCACTGCTGATTTAAATGAGGTGTCTAATGGCAACCCCCACCCCCCACCCTCCAATGTCCCTCAGAGCCTGAAAAGAAGACAAAGATCCCTCAATGTCTTTTTTTTAATCTGTAAAGATGTGTGTAGGCAGTGCACTGCTATGTTATACTGGAATATATATGCATATATGTGTATATGTGTATATGTGTATATGTACATTATTAGTGTGTGTGTATCACAGCAATTAGAAAATGCAGTTAGGTGGCTCAGTGGTTAGTGAACAAATTGCTAGTCTACATTCCCCTGCTATCTAGATCAGTTTCAGTCTTATGCATGTCATTGCTGATTTAAATGAGTTGTCTAGTGGCACCCCCCCCACACACACACCCTCAGATGTCTCTCAGAGCCTGAAAAGAAGAAAACAGTCCCTCAATGTCATTTTCTTTAATCGTAAAAATGTGTGTAGACAGTGTACTGCTATGTTACACTGGAATATATATGCATATATGTGTATATGTATTAGTCAGTGTGTGTGTGTGTGTGTGTGTGTGTGTGTGTGTGTGTCACAACAATTAGAAGTGCAGTTAGGTGGCTCAGTGGTTAGTGCACAGTTAGTTTACACAGTTCTCACTGCCCACAATACCATGACTTTGCAGCCATATTGACTCTTGCTAGAATTTGTTTCCTAAAAGATTTAAAAATATTCCTATCACTAGAAGACAGATTTTTGAGAATGGGATTCCATGTTAGCATGTAAAAATGGAAGGGTATGCTGCTGCCACAGCGAAAACTTTACAACAATGTCATCGACAGCGACAACAATGACAGATCACTGTAAAGTCTGGTCAGGACCCTGGCATAGCTTCTCTGGGTCTTGCACTCCCTCCCTGAATCAGCTCAGATTCAGAGTTCATTATAATAAAATATGGGAGGGGGTGCTGGGAGCAAAGCCCCGTCACAAAAAACAACCTTTTTGCCTGACAGCTTCATGCAAACCACACTTGAGATCGGCATAAAGCCATTAATATAACATCGGTCAGCAAATTTTTTGTCAACCAGCTGTCGTGGAACCAAATGGAAGTAGGTCATAACCAAGTCTGTTTCTTATTTAGGATGAATTTTCTGAAAATGAAAAATAAAGTTGTGAATACTTCAGGTTTTTTATATTCCTTTTAGATAAGATAAATTCTAAATTAAGATCCAAATGATCCTTATTCAATATCTCTTGTAAAATAAAGAGATCATTGCTTTTTAAAAAGGCCCATTTCCAAGTATTAGCTAGGAGCTGTGATGTAAAATATAAGCACAGGCCCAGGCAACCAAAACCTCCCTCATTACTAGACACAATGATGCATGACTTTCCCTCTCTCCATATGAATTTCGAAAAAATATGCTTAAAGTCAGAGAACCACTTTTGTGTTGGACCCCCAAATGTAGCATGGATGATAAAAACTGAATGAGGTAATAGCATCATGTTTGTGACTTTAACCTTCTCCCAGAGTGACAGAGATAAATTGTGCCAATTCTATTAGTTTGCATTTTATTTTTTTCTTTAGCAATACCATCATTTAACCAAATATTTGTCTATGTTTTTGATGTTAGTACTATGCCTAGATATTTAATTTGATTTGCTTTTTGAAATATGGCTAGATTTTCAAACCCAGTATCTCTGTCACCCTAGGAGATTTGCATGATAGTAGATTTATTTTGGTTAAGCTTATAACCAGTGAAGGATGAAACGCTTTATTCGTTTAATATATGCAGGGATTGTGGTGGATACTACTTCACATAAGACCAGAGTGTTGTGTGCAAAGATACGTGATTTAAAATCTTGTTTATTTACAGTAATCTCTTCTGGGTTTCCTCTAATGGCATATAGAAGTGGCTTCAAGCATAATAAAAATATAATGAGAGAGAGGGGGCAACCCAGCATAACCCCATATTTCATAAGCAGCTTCACTGTTAATTCTCCATTCAGTATAAATTTAATCTCTGGAGTTTTATATAATTGCATAATTAATCATTTTATACTCTCAGGTATTGCCCACTCACTAGTATTCTTTGTATGTATGAGTGACTAACTAAATAGAGCGTTTTACTACCATTGAAAGCTAACACAAAATATTTCTCCTGATGGGCCTGTAACAGTTCAGTGATGGACTGAACTTTATTACATGTATTAGAAGTGGTTTGACCTGGTACAAAGCCATTCCAATCAAGATGGACAGAGCAGGGTACATCCACTAAAAACCTGTTGGCTATTAGTTTAGCAATAAGTTTGTAGTCAGCATTTAATAATGCAATAGGTCAACAGTTTTCAGGTTGATCTTTAGGTTTGCCATCTTTATGTATAAGGATAACTTTTGCTTCACACATGGAAGAAGGGACATCCCCCACTCCATCCACCATTTCCAGTATCACTCACAATAACCATGGGCTTATCTCTCTTTCAAAAATCTGGTAAAATTCATTCATGAATCCATCCAAGCCAGGACTTTTATTTTTAAGTAAAGCCAAGATAACAGAGTGGTTTTCCTCAGATATAAAATTATTATTCTGGATTTGCATTTTTTGGAAATCTACTTTACCTAAGAAGTCTTCCATGTGATTTAGAAACATAGAAGCTGTTGGTAGAAAAGAACCTCCTGGCCCACCTAGTCTGCCCTAAGGTTCCTACCTACTGTGCTGCCGTGGACCATAACTGATCTCTGGCCTTCCACCAGCCCTGTTTCTAAGGTCCCCCTGTGGCTATCCTATGCATGTTTGAAAACTTTTACCATGTTGGTACCCATCACCTCTGCTGGGAGTCTGTTCCAGACATCCACCACCCTTTCTGTAAAGAAATATTTCCTCGCAACTCCTCTAAGTCTCCCCCTTCCAGCTTCACAACATGCCCCCTTGTCCTTGAGCATCTCTTTCTGTACAAAATGCCACCCTCTTGTACCTTATTGATACCTTTGAGGAATTTGAATGTTTCTGTCATGTCTCCCCTTTCCCTTCTTTCCTCTAGAGAGTACATATTTAACTCCCTTAGTCTTTGCTCATAGGGCTTCTGATGCAGGCCATGCACCATTTTGGTCAGGATTTAGATCAACACCAATATATTCCTGAATAGTCTAATAAAATTACTTCAGTTTCCTCATGACAGTTACTAACAAATCTTGTTTGTTCCTAAATGTTGGTATTATTTTATGGTCATTTCTGTATTTTTAATACATTTTCCAGTAATCATCCCAGTTTATCTCCCTGGAGATAACGTGCACATCTGTCCCTTTTAATATTGGATTCTACTTCCTCATTCAGATGATACTGAATTTGCAACCTTGTGTTCATCCAGTCATTATAGTACTTTTCATGATTTACAACAGCCAATCTTCCAATGTTTTTAGGTTGTATTTAATTTTTGTTTCGTCTTTTATTTTAGTTTTATTTTCCCAAGCTTGGAATGAAATAATTGCTCCTCTTAGACAGTCTTAAATGGATCCCACAGTGTAAAAATGGAGCTTTGCTGAGAATAATTGCAATACCAAAATTCACTGATATCTACTTTTATTATTTCCACAAAATTGTCCCTTTTAAGGAGACCATTATTAAAAGACCAAATGTAGTTTTTTTTTTTATGGACTTTTATTTATCAGGCGATCCATTTCAACTGCTATGTGATGAGATACAGTAATAGACATACAGGTAATTGAGGTTTTGTCACACAAGGGAATTAATGTTTTTGAAATATAGAGGATAATGTATGGACATACATCGGTAACTGGTTTGTTAACTGGTGAGAGGTTGCCAGGGCAACTGTGTAAACCTTGAGATTGAAGCGCAAGAGGATTATGTCGCCATGGCAACCTCGAGCTGGTTATTCAAACTGGTTGCTGATGTATGCCCATACATTATATTTTATAGTGTATGGTCATACACATCTAGTTAAAAATTAAGCAGGATGATCCTTACTGTCCAAATTTTGTCACTGCGGCTCCACACAAGGTCATGCTATCACCAACGTGGACGTTTTAGTCAGGCCGTCGCATCATGATGGGCACATGTGCAGAGCGATCATGGTTGTTATGCCATCAATGTGACATACCATCGATGGGTTAACAACAAAGTGACATCACATCGATGGTATAGCAATTTAGTAAAAAGATGAAAATCACCCTATAACAATGTTCCATCATACATTATAATGATGTAATCTATATGAGAGAACATATTCTCTTTCTTAACATGATGGGTAAATTATTTTATATTAGGATTAATAGTCCACCATGCATGAACCAAATCATGATAATCCAGAAAGAATTTTAAGTTTCGAGATATCCATTTATTATTTTTGGAAGTTCTGAGACTCATCAATTGCAGGATCCAATAGGGCACTATAATCTCCCATTATAATTATATTTTTATATTAGTCTGGATAAGCCCTTCTGTTATCTTGGCTAAACAGTTATTACAGTTCAAATGGTGTATATATTGACCTGAAAGGCATTATCTTTTTTTTAATTTGCCCTTAGTTTGTATAATGTGTCCCGGGGATTTATTCCACTTATCTTGTAAAATAAAATTCAGTTTTTTGGATCAAAATAGACATTCCTACCCTTTCATTTGTTCTACTGGATAAGTAGGAGTGCACAGCCCAGTTCCTAATCATTTTTCTTTATTTTTTCCAAATTTAAATGGGTTCCTGCAAATAGTGCTGAATGAAAATAAAATTCAGTCAACAGAATTACCACGAAACTCAAAATTTCACTTCCACCAAATTTAAGAATGCACTTTGGCAACTTTCATGAAATTCAAACTTAAAACCCTGGATTTAATGTATGAACTGTGGATTAATGTATTAAACTGTGGAAAGAAATTCTGCAGAACTGATCACTGAACTGCGGAATGATTGCTTGTGTTGTGGACTGATTCATAAATGTGGAATAGAATGCCACTGAATTGTTATTCCACAGTTCATGTGTATCATTTCACAATTCAGCCAGAATATTTCATGGAATGGGTGAAAGTTCATCAAACATATTCAGAGGATTTAGATTTCGTCAAAGTCAAAATTCTGGAAAATTTCATAAAATGTGCAATGTTTAACAAAATTTCATAAAGACTGGAATTCACATTTCTGCCCAGCACTACCTGAATGCTATAATGTTTAATTGTATTAATTTATAAGAGAATTCTTGAATGCTTGATGGGGGAATTAGTTCCACCAGTATTACATGTGGCACATTTTATCCTAACATTCTTGTTTGCCATGATTTACAGTACAAATAATCAATGAATAAATATTTATTGAACCATAAAAGAACATAACCCAAACTAAATGACTATACTTTGCCTTGCAATTATAGCCCCTTCTGAAAAAAACAGTAATGCTTACTCGTAATCTTTAGTATAAAGCACCCATGTTTTATATCTACTTAAGAGTGGGAATTCTTCCTACATCCTAGTGCCTTCTATGTCCCAAACCTAATAACAAAAACAAAAACAACACGACCCCACCACAAACAAAAGGAAAAACAATTCTTGCAACTCAACTGAGTCACTTGCTATCACTTACCTAGTCCCACCCCCTACATGTCTTTGGAACATTACGATTTCTATCATTGCTTGTCAGAGTGGTTAGTAACCTAATAGTCTTGGACTACTTTCTTCACCATACAAAATAAAATAAGCAAGGAAAAGAACAGGTTAAAATTGCATCACATATTGCATCATTCAAAAATCAGCCTTCAAATAGTACCTTGATTTTTGTTTTCAGGTCAAGACTAGCTTCTACAGGTAAGACTTACACAAATCTTTGGCCTTCTATCACCACTTTTAACTTTGCTGGAAGCAGCATTATACTAGCTTATTTATTTGTACTTGCTCAACTATATTGTACTTGTGTGACTTCATTCCACTGGAACTCATTTATTGTATTTGACATGTTGTCTTATAATCTCTGTTATTGACGTGGAACCTTTGTAAAAGAGCACTTGTTCTCAAAGGTAACCTCCAAAATTGTCAATAAATAAATAAATCAAGCATTGTGGTTTGAATCCATTTGCCTATATTTTATTACAGATAAAATACATTTTTTCCATTCAGCTACTAGTTCTGGTGGAATTTCATGAATTATGGAAGTGAATGTACCTATAATGCCCAGTTATTTCTTTCTATACACTCGTGAAATAATTCTTTCTTTATCTTCAGATCTCATCAGCTTGACAATAATGGGTCTTGGAGGGCCGCCACCTTCAGATTTTGGTACCAAAGAATGATTGATCCTATCCACTTCCATCTGGATGTCATTCAGATCTGTTTCCAAGTGTTGAGACACAATTCTTTGAAAGGTCTCAATAAAGATTCATTACTATCCCACATCTCTGGTACCCCCAGGGTATGTATATTTTTCCTGCGGGCTCAGGTTTCATAGTCGATCAGTCTTATTTGAGTTTATTTTTAAATGTTCTCAATTTGTTTAAGTTATCTGGCTGAAGGACATTGTTAATCCTCCTGCACTGACATTCTTTGTTAATCTTCGTCTAGTTCAGTTTTATGTTTTTGATTTTTCACAGTAACAGCATTAAAGGAATCTTGTAGCAAGTCCACTTTCTGCTCAAGTACCTTAATAGTTATTAGGTTCTTGCTGATGTTTGTGTAACCACCCAGTCCCCTAGGGTTACTAGAATCCTACCAGTATTGTTGTTAGAAAGGTAGCAGGCAGCTGGTAGGGAGCTCGTTAGGGTCTTCTTATATAATGACATCATTGTTTACTCAGCTAGCCTGAGAAAGAATGATTAGGTCATTCAGAACTCTTGCAACAGCATAAGCCACACTCTGTGGACAGCTGCTCTGGGGGAGGTTAGAATGTTCAGTCCAGTGTAGTCAGTTGTTCAGTGAGGAGGTGAGAGTGACAGAAGGGCTGCCAGTTGGGCTCTGAGGTGAGAGCCCAGGATTTTCTCACCCTAGTGGAGTGTCATTTCCAGCTTCCAGTGAAGTGGTAGAGACCAGGGTTACAGCAGGATTTCCTGATTTCTATTCCCAGTGAAGTGGAAGGAATTGCTTGTTCTCAGTGGACTCAAGGGGCAATCCTCTGAAGTTCATGTGTGCGTTTCAGCTGCCTTGGAAAGGAATGTTGAGAGACTGTTTGATCTGCTACCTAGGAGAATGCCTTTTTCTTTTGTTATTCCATGGCCAGTGGATGGGACAACCAGTTGTGAGTATTGTTCTAGGAAACGAGATCTCCACATATTTTAGGGGAATTGTAATCTGTGTGTGTGTGTGTGCGTGTCCCCCCAAAGAAAGGCTGGATCGCACCTGTCAGTGCCCCTAGTTCACCCAAGTGAGTGAATGTTCTGTTTTAAATTGTTCACCCAGGAGAGTGCAGAGTGCAGTTTGTTTTTGGGCACCCCAGTGTGTGACAAATTTAAAGTGTGGAACCTTTAACATTTCAGTGGTGCTGCAGGTTTAGGTGTGTGGCTGAGTGTCACATGATTGCACCTATGTTTGAAGAAGAGTTCTGAGTGTGTGGCTGAGTTTCACTAAATGACACTGGTGGGAGGAAAATGTTCGGGTGTGTGGCCAGGTGTCCACTAAATGCACCATTGTGAAATGGGAAGAAGATGTTCTTTTGTGTGTTCATGAACTGAACTGCATGCAAGGAGAGTTTGTGAAATGTACCTGTCCTGTCTAGACCGACCCTTGAGGGTCCACCTCTGCTTTAATTTTCTTTCTGTTGAATTCCCAGTGGATGGGACAACCAGATGTTAACTGGAGCACATTTGCTGCAGCCACATCCAAGAGCAGGGCCATTCTTGATGCCCTACAGGTGGCAGGCATTAGACAGCTAGTTTCGGAACCCACTCGTGAGGGAGCAATCTTAGACCTCGTACTCTCAAATGGGGCAGTGAGAGGATCTCAGATCTAGAAGTGGGTTGCCATCTGGGGACAAGTGACCATCAAACAGTGTGGTTCACGTTAACTCAAGCTACAGAGTCAAGCCATACAAAGTGAGGGTACTGGACTTTAGGAGGACTGACTTTGGCAAGATGGGAGAGTGCCTCAGAAAAGCACTAGCAAACAGGCTAGAAGGAGGTGTGGAGCAACAATGGGGAATTATCAAAACCGCCATCACAGAGGCAACAAGCCTTTGTGTGAAGCAAATAAACAAATCAAAACAAAAAGAAAAAGCCACTATGGTTCTCCAAGAGTGGCTGTGAAAGTCAGGAAGAAAAGATAGCATTCCGAAAGTATAAGGAAACACAGAAGGAGCAGGACAGAGCTGTACCAGTTAAGGCAGAAAGAAGCAGGAGGGAAGTCAGAATAGCAAAGGCCCAAACTGAGGAAAAGGTAGCCAACTCAGTTAAGAAGGGGATAAAACCTTTTATAGGTACATCAGCGGCGTGAAAGACAAAGGGAGGATAGTGAGGCTGAATAGAATGAACGGTGGGTGGGCAGAGGGGGACAGTGAAAAAGCAGGAATACTGAACGAATATTTCTGCTCAGTATTCACAAAAGAGGAGGGGGAAGTGCCTAATCCAATTAACAGACGCACTCTTGATAGGGGGGTCGATCCCAGTCCTTTCACAGAAGAAAGGGTTCTGCAAGAACTCCTAAAACTGAAGGTGGACAAAGCAATGGGTCCTGATGGAATTCACCCCAGAATTCTAAAAGAATTAAGGAAGGAACTAGTGAAACCACTGGCTACTCTTTTTAATAAATCATGGGAGGATGGTGTGGCACCCGAGGACTGGAGGAAGGCGGATGTGATTCCCCTTCACAAAAGTGGGACCAAGACAGAGGCAGGAAACTACAGACCTGTCAGTCTGACCTCTGTGGTAGGGAAAGTGATGGAGTCACTCTGAAGGAAAGAATAATTGAGTACCTAGAGGTCAGTGGAGCACAGGATCCAAGGCAGCATGGGTTCACAGCGGAAGGTCATGTCAGACGAATCTAATAGATTTCTTTGACTGGGTGACCAAAGTAGTAGACCAGGGAGGGGCTGTGGACATGGCCTACCTAGACTTTAGCAAGGCATTTGACACAGTCCCACATAAAAGATTATTAGTCAAATTAACCAGCCTGGGAGTGGTCCCAGGTGGTAGCCTGGAAAACATTGCTGGACAACAGGACACAGAAGGTAATTGTAAATGGAGTCCACTCTGAAGAAAAGGCGGTTATAGTGGGGTACCGCAGGGTTCAGAGATGGGTCCAGTCCTCTTAATGTCTTCATCAGTGACATTGCAGAGGGACTGGAAGGAAAAGTATGCCTTTTGCAGATGACACAAAGATCTGCAACAGGGTTGATACACAAGGAGGCGTGGAAAGGATGAAAGGGACTTGGCAAGGTTGGAGGAATGGTCAGACGATGGCAGCTAGGATTCAATGCAAAAGTGCAGAATAATGCACCTGGGAAAACAAGAACCCAGGGAAGAATACACAATGGGTGGGGAGTACTAACAACAACAAAACAGGAAAGGGACCTGGGGTAATCATATCAGATGACCTTAAGGTTAGCAAGCAATGTGAGAGCAGTAGGGAGGGCTGGGGTATACTGGGATGTATAGGGAGAGGCATCAGCAGCAGAAAACAGGAAGTTGTTATCCCTCTGTACAGACAGGTTGGTGAGACCCCATCTGAATACTGTGTCCAGTTCTGGAGATCCCATCTCCACAAGGACATAGACAGGATAGAGGCAGTCCAGAGGAGGGCACTAAATGGTGCAGGGTCTGCAAGAGAAGCCATGATGAAGAGAGACTAAAGGAGCTAATATATATATACCCTGAGGAAAGAAGGGAGAGGGGACATGATAGAAACTTTCAAGTACCTCAAGGAATCAACAAAGTCCAAGAGGGTAGCATCTTTCAGAAAAAGAGAGACTGCAAGAACCAAGGGACACAATTTAAAGATAGAAGGAGGGCGTGTCTAGGGGCAATGTGAGGAAGTATTATTTCACAGAGAGGGTAGTGGATGCATGGAACAGCCTTCCTGAGGAAGTTGTGGGGTCTAAAACTGTGGGAGAATTCAAGAATGCATGGGACAGACATAAGGCAATTCTTGTGGGGGGCAGGAAGATATAGGCTGTTGGTTAACTAGGATCTGCAGCCTATCCTGTAGGTAGGGAAATGGGCAGACTAGATGGGCCTAGCGGTCCTTATCTGCCATCAAAGTCTATGTCTATGTTTCTAAAGCCATACTGCACAATCCCAGTTACTGTTCTGGGCATTCCGATTATTGGTTCTAGTTGTGTGGATTTACTGGGGCCCCCTCAGCAAGTTATATTTAGCATATGCCTAGCTGCCACCACCCAGGACCTGGGTTGTAATGTTTACACAAGGTTCATGTTGTTTTGTTTCTGTACCCCCACCCCTCTCTTCCTCTAGAAAATGAGCTAAGTATACATCCTAACACCAAGAGTGGTACCAACCTTTTGTAAAGTAAAACGGTATGCCAGTATGTGGGTACCAGTGTACAGATTTAATGGGGGTTGTGCTAGCTTGTTAAAAGGTGGCCAGGAGTTACATTTGTCAGATGCATAAGGAATCATTTGGCCCAGTGAGGCATTTCTATACCCTCAAATGCTTCAAAAATTCATCCTCATTACCTGCTTCAGACAAACCGGATTGACTGCAGTCAGATCCATGTGACCTGTCGGACCCATAAGAAAAAATGTTGCTATTCTCAGCATTTAGATTTATAATTACTGAGGGATTCTCAGAAGGAATCTTCTTAGGTTCATCAGAAATCAGGGTTTCAATTTCTGGGCTTCCTTTTCGCATTTCAATAGCGATAATGTGAGCTGCAGAATCACTGTTGATTATATACAGTAGCCTTTACAAGTATGAGCAACGGCAAATTCATTACACAGCTGTTCTTTATCCCAAACTTGAGAGCAGCCATTCAACTGCAGTGTTTCTTGATGTGGCAAACTCATTTTGTCAAATTTGGGATCAGAGGCTTTTTTCCTCTGTTGCACATTTGTATTTAACTTTGTAGGTAGTGTCAAAGTCTGGCTTAGACTCATTTAATAACGTACCCAGTTGAATGCTGCCACTTTCAAGACCAGCCATAATGGTAACAATGCTGCTAACAGTTTTAGAAGAAGCAACAGATCTGAAGTCATCCCTATTTACAGTAAGCCTCCATATTATCAGGCATGTCACCCACTGCCTCAGGTACTGTAAGATTGTCCGTGATACAGAGCAACACCACATTTACGTGTCTTTCTAACACTAATTAACTGTGGTTCAGAGCTCAGTGCTTATGTTACATACTGTAGCTGGATACTGTAGGTTGTGCTTGGATACAGAGGCCAGACCAGTAAGTAGGATAATGCTTGCAAGGTACTAGTAGTATGAAATGATTCGTGCTTAGATACTTTAACATAGACATGAGCAAGTCAGATTATAGTACATATGAACTGGATAGTATATGCAAGGTGCTTAGATGCTTGAACTGATGAGTCACTTGTTATGATTTGATGGTTTTGGCCTTTCTCTGTATCCCACCGTAGGAAGCATGCTTAGTCCAGTATTATGAGACCCCCCCCCGGTAGGAAAAGAGTGCCGCAGAAGGAGGAGGTGTCAGGGGAGGATGGTGGGTGAGTGAGACTCGCTCTAAACAGGGTGGTATGCAGCCTGCTGGCTTAAATAGGATGTGGGGGAGGAGCTCTTCCCCAACTTATCTACGGGCATGGTCTTACATTTAACTGTGGTTCAGAGCTCAGTGCTTATTTTACATACTGTAGCTGGATGCTGTAGGTTGTGCTTGGATACAGAGGCCAGACCAGTAAGTAGGATAATGCTTGCAAGGTACCATTAGTATGAAATGATTCGTGCTTAGGTACTTTAACATAGACATGAGCAAGTCAGATTATAGTACATATGAACTGGATAGTAAATGCAAGGTGCTTAGATGCTTGAACTGATGAGTCACTTGTTATGATTTGATGGTTTTGGCCTTTCTCTGTATCCCACCATAGGAAGGATGCTTAGTCCAGTATTATGAGACCCCCCCCAAAATAATTATATCAACGACTGTTCTATATCCGACTGTGAAGGAGTCGAGTAGGAAGACACCCCCAAGAAAACGAGTAGCAGTATGATCACCTCCTCTAACTCCAAAGAGTGTGACCGGTAGCACGCAGGAGAGGAAAACCCCTCTTGCGGGGAAACCTCTGAGGACCCATGGCTACTGACCTGCTCATCCTTCAGGGCATACTAAATGAGAGTAATCCTAAAATTTAATTAATCTGCTAATCTGAACCCCAAAGTTGTAGAACCTGATCCAGAGAATGGAGAACTGAAGAAGTAATGAATTGTGACATGTCAGGTGAAAGAGCAAGCATCTTCTTATTAAACTCCAAGTTCAAGAATCCATGTGCAGGCTGGAATGATAGCAGAGTGTAATCCAGGGATGGTATGAACTAGAAGGCGATGAGTTGCAGTGGTGAAGCACTCCAGCAGGTGAGGATGATTTCTCAGAGAACCAGGAATCAAAGGCTCAGCATCCATGTCCAGGGAAGGAGGACTGTTGGATCATGATCTGCTTGGCCAGCTTTGCAAATGAAGGCTGTGGCAATGAAGCACAAGAACTGGCATAAGCTGTGACATTGGGAGGACGGAGCAGTAGACACCTCCAATCCGGAGAGGGAAGCAAGTACATGAAGCAGGTAGAGGATTACAGGAATAGGTAGGCATAGGCAATGTATGTCCAGTCACAAGGAGCAAAGTAGGTTAAAAACTGTGAGTTAGACGCTGATGACCTCTAGGCCCTGTGTAAGGATGAAGTGCGGTAGTAGAGCAGGTAATGTAAATAAGTGGACCTGTTCATAGGTCAGTTGTAGTAGTTAGTAAAGCTGCATGGAGCAGGCAT
Organism: Neoceratodus forsteri; assembly: GCA_016271365.2. Classification (NCBI taxonomy): domain Eukaryota; kingdom Metazoa; phylum Chordata; order Ceratodontiformes; family Ceratodontidae; genus Neoceratodus; species Neoceratodus forsteri. The sequence continues at coordinate 1,706,644,131 of CM057455.1, forward strand.
AGTAGCAGAGGAGTAATATTGTGTAAGTTAAGTTAGATATACAGCAGAAGGTAGGAAGAAATGGTAAAGCTCAGGAATCAAAGAGCTTCCTCTGGTGATCCAAATAATGGCATAATGAAGGAGATAACTACAGTCCAAGCTAGAATGGTACAATATTAGAACTGACTTGGTAAGGATAGTCTGACAAGGCATAAATAGTCAAGCTTCTGAGTCATAAATGGTGATGACTAAAGAGGCTGAAGTTGAATAAAGTAGCATTGTCACAAGGGCCAAGGAGCCATAGGGCACAATTCTCAATTTAAGATCTTTTGGATAATATCAACGAAGTCATGGTAGGAGTCATAGTAATAGCAATTCATATGACTGAAGTGGCAAGACAGAAGCATTCAAAGCACAGATGACATATGGTTAAACGATACTGGATGATGAGTCCATAGTAGAATGGAGCTCCTGAGTCTCACAGACACGGTGGCAGGCAGGCGTATAGTAGAATGTGCGATCCTCCAGGCCCTGAGCTGGTGAGGCAGGCGTAGAGTAGAAGTAGTTAACCCCCCAGGCCCTAAGGCAAAGCAGGTCATGGAGCAAACGATTAAGGAATAATATATAAGACTGAGGGACCTCCAGGCCCGTAGGGCGCAGGTCTTGGAAGTGCGATGGTGAACCTCCAGCCTGACGAGGAGATGCGGGTTCTAGAGCATTGGTAGATAAAGTAACAGTAATGTCGAGCTGCATGAAATGCAGAAATTAGCAATGAAGTAGTAAGGAATAGATTATAAATGGTATTGCAAATGGTAGCATATCCTGAGTCAGTTTGGCACTGAGTAGTAATGGATTGAGGTAGAATTTTGAAAACTGTGAAAGGTGCTATAGACTGTCATATCCTGGAGATCGAGGTTGGACAGGATTTCAATGAAGATACTTGGGTGAATGAACTGGCAAATTGACCAGAAGTAATAAGCATCCCAAACTGTAGATCAATGTTTTTGGGGTTGGTTAAACTGAGAAAGGCAATATTGGAATAGCGTTCAGCAGAGTGTTCTGGCAGAGATGGTAATAGAAATTCCGAAGGAGGTGTAATAGCTTGGCGAGAAGCATCCAAGGGAATTGAGGTGAATATCATAGTGTACTGCAGAAATAGTCCAACAGAAGCAGAGGCTGTAGGAAGCATGATTTGGAGAGGTAAATCTGAATAAATGAAAGAGCTCCATGGGAAGCATCCATGGAATGAAAGGGGGCTAAGCCCAACGAGATAGGAAGTACGGCTAGACCATATGTAGGCCAGCCAAAGGACGGTAGGAGGTACGTTAACTGCTTATGTCAGCCTGAGTAAGTAGAGTAGTAGGTAAACCCAGGAAGGCTAGCATATCTGGACCGGCGAGAGCCGCCAGTAAGGTAAGGTAGGTACAAGTTGGCAGCTAGCCCCACATAAGCTAGCATGCTCAGCTGGACCACACGTAGGTCAGCTGAAGGAGTAGAGGTGGTAGGTACGCCCCACGAGACAAGCAAACCCCAAACCCACACGTAGAGGCCAGCAAAGGGGGGTGAAAAGCCAGACCCTTATAGGTTCCACAGGGAGGAGAGGTGCCAGGCAAGGCAATGGAGTAGTAGTGCAGAGGTATTGTGAACTAAATAATAATAATTTTTTAAAGGTGCCAGTAGGCATTAACATTAAAGTGATGCTCGCCGCTAAACCTCAATAAACAGGTCTGTACGTGCTCTGAGTTATGAACGTGTCTGAAGGATGTTGGGCATCACCATCATAGGCGAAGACAAGGAAATTCCCACTCGAGGGAACTAAATACGAGCAACGCAATCAGGCAGAATAGTACATGTAGTATATGAAATCTGTCAAAGCAGTAGGCTGGTGAGGAATAAATTGATTCCGAAGTCTAGGGCTCCATAGGGATACACAAGCTGCATAAAATAAATGCCTTATCCAAAGCAAATGAATAGTAGTAGTAGTAGCAGGCCATTGGATTGGATGAATGCGAATGAAGCAGGAATAGCACTGTAATACAGAGGTACATGATGAAGACCAATAATAATGGAATTAGTAGGCAATTAGACTGACCCTTGTAACAATTGTGTTGAGAGGTGACCAAGCAGTTAAATAGAAGGGGCAATAATGTGCAGCAATGTCCTCATTAGAAAAACAATAGCAAGTCTAGTAAGTGGCCCCATATAGTTAGTGATAGGGAATGCTTTTAGCAACTGAATTCATCGATTTACACTCAGGGCCAGATATTCAAAACTTTGCCCCTGGGTTAAATTAGCACTGCCCGGCGGGCAAACATAGCCCGGAGCACAAAGCAAGCTATATTGAAAAGGAAATAGCCCAGTGCTAATCCTGCTGAATATAGCAGTCTAAGGAAGCCAGGCAAACCGGTCTGGGAATGCAGGGCAAAAATAGCCCAGGAATAAGACAGCACTGAATATAGCAACAGGGAAGTGCAACCTGCAACTGCAGCTTGTTAGACTCTGTAGCAAGCCAGTGTTGCAGGTGAAGAACATTGTGTGTGATTGCACAGAGATGTCTCACAGCTACTGCAAACACACCTATCAACCTCCTGCCTCATAAATCAGGGACAAGGCTTAAAGGCTTAAAACAAACAGGAACAAAGGTTTAAAATAAGGGACACACCTTAAAAATTGATGATATCCACTCAGTAAGCCGGTAGAATAAGTTGTGTAGTGTAAAATGCATTTTCTAAGGAAGAAAACGTCAGTAACATTAATGTTTGACATTATTTTATGCTTACAACCCCCACTGTTTGGTCACAGAAACACAATGTTTAGGAGGGGCAGAGTAAGATTTTGAGGTAAAATCGGGGACGTCCCTGAAAATCAGGGACAGTTGAGAGGTATGACTGCAAACAACAATGTATGCCACACACTGCAGAACTGTTCTATGCTGAAGTAAGGTTTGCCTGGGGCTAACCTGATTGCACAGTGCTAACACATTAGCCCGGTGCAAACTGGTTAGCCCGGGGCAAGCGGGAGCTATATTCAAAGCTCCCATGCAAATGAGCCTACTTAGGTAACCCGTGGGCAAACAGGTACATTTGCATCTCATTAAGTGCTGCTTAGCATACATTACCAAGCAGTTTGCCCGGTGCTACTGCATGGGGCACAAAGCTCCCCCTATTGGTCAGAATGGAAGTACAGGCTGGACGCTGCAGGCCAAGGCATACACACAGCATACCCTGTTGGTCGGAATAGAAGTACAGGCTGGAAGCAGCAGGAAATATGTGCTGCCAGGCACAGTTGGTGCAGTCCTGACCCATTCACAATCAAATGGAAAGTAATGTCCCCTAGTAGTCTGGAGGGCCCCCACCCCCCTGCACGAATCCCGACTCAGTTTGAATAAAATAACATCACTTTCCCTGGTAGTCTAGTGGTCCCACTAGCTGTAGTGCCTAAGTAGGAAGCTGCCCAGTGTTGTTACAGTCACATCTAGCAGAGCTAGAACTAACACACAAAAGCATTGCAACTCAAAAAAAATCAGTGGCGCCACAAACTTTGGCAGTTAGATTCAGATGTTCAGAGACAGTGACATATATATGAAGGATAAAGGGGTAGTCAGTAAAATTCCACACAGAACAGTAGTATCTCCGGGTGAGGGGTTCTGCAACTGTGAATCAAGGAAATCAATGTAAGGAGTGGGGTTTCAAGTAACAAAAAACCTAGTTTTCACTATGTAGCAGAACCACAGAACCTACCTGAACACTTACATGCAAATAATCAAGCACTGTTGTGCCAACAAACACAAAGGTAGGTGAGCTACTTCAGGGAATGTAAGTCCAGACATGTAATATATTCTTTTTTCCAAGAGACCAAGGACCTAATTTTCAGACAGCTATAGATCATCACAAGGGACTTGTGGCAGGGGGTTGGACACAAGTGGCAACTTGTGGCAGCACCGCGGCAATTCTGATTTTACAAACAACTCGGCTGCAACATTCTTCCTCAAGTCCCACGTGCCAAATGCAGGACTTAGACATGGTCCCCACCCCCGGTTTAAATCTGCGGCATTGGGGCAGTATTTTTATGGAACTTGCACCAGACCTTTGACGCAAGCGGCCATAAAGTGAGTAGATTGTCGCAACTGTGCCAACCATACTAAAATTGAGTGCAAGACGCTGTGAACTGTTAGGCACAACTGGCAGACTTTGCGGTGTATGCAGGGCTTGACACAAACCCTGCATCCACCTTCTAAAATCGGGCCCCAAGAGTCAAAGGATGAGGAAAAAAGGTTGAAATCCAAAGGAAAAGATGAGCAGCTGAGATCTACTAAACTGCTGTAACTGTAGAGCAAAGTCTCAGAATGTGTTAAATTCCTGATGGTGAAGAATTGTGGCCTGAGGCATATGAAGGATGTGAAAATCTTTTGTTAGTAGCTTTCCTTCGTTCTCCAAAATGGTTATGAATTACCCCCAAAGACAAGTAAATTTCCATTACTAGCTCGTCAGAGGAAAATGTGGATTCAGTACAGGATCCTATATAGACTTTGACTTTGATGGCAGATAAGGACCACTTGGCCCACCCAGTCTGCCCATATCCCTACCTATTGGATAAGCTGCGGATCCTAGTTAATCAACAGCCTACTTCCTCCTACTCTCCACTATAATTGCCGTATGTCTGTCCCATGCATTCTTGAATTCCCACACTGTTTTTGACCCCACTGCCTCCTCAGGGAGGCCGTTCCATGCGTTCACCACCCTCTATGTGCCGTTCCATGCGTTCACCACACTCTATGTGAAAAAATACTTTCTCACGTTGCCCCTGAGCTGTCCCCCTCTATCTTCAAATTGTGCCCACTTGTTCTTGCACATCTCTTTTTCTGAAAGCTGCTATCCTCTTGGACTTTGTGGATTCCCTTAAGGTACTTGAAAGTTTCTATCTTGTCCCTCCTCTCCCTCCTTTCCTCGAGGGTATACATATTATGCTTCTTTAGTCTTTCTTCGTATGGTTTTTTGATGCAGACCCTGCACCATTTTAGTTGCCCTCCTCTGGACTGCCTCCATCCTGTCTATGTCCTTGCAGAGATGGGGTCTCCAGAACTGCACACAGTACTCCAGATGGGGTCTCACCTACTGTCTGTACAGAGGCATAACAACTTCCTGTTTTCTGCTGGTGATGTCTCTCCCTATGCATCCCAGTATTCCCCCAGCCCTTCTTACTGCCTTCTCACTTGCTTGCCCACCTTTAGGTCATTAGATATGACTACTCCCAGGTCCCTTTCCCTTTTTGTTATTGTTAGTACCTCCCCCCCATTGTGTACTCTTCCCCCTGGGTTTTTGTTTCCCAGGAGCATTACTTTGCACTTCTTTGCATTGAATCTAAGCTGCCATACTTTTGATCATTCCTCCAACCTTGACAATCCCATCTCATCCTTTCCATGCCTCCTTGTGTATCAACCCTGTTGCAGATCTTTGTGTCATCTACAAAGAGGCATACTTTTCCTTCCAGTCTCTCTGCAATGTCACTTATAAAGACATTAAAGAGGACCGCCCCCAGTACTGAACCCTGCGGTACCCCGCTAGTAACCCCCCTTCCTTCGGAGTGGACTCTGTTTACTATTACCCTCTGTGTCCTGTTGTCCAGACAATTTTTTACCCAGGCTACCACCCTGGAATCCACTCCCAGGCTGGCCAACTTCTTTATTCATCTTTTGTGTGGGACTGTGTCAAATGCCTTGTTAAAGTCTAGGTAGACCATGTCCACAGCCCCTCCCTGGTCTACTATTTTTTTCACCCAGTCAAATAAATATATTAGATTTGTCTGACATGACCTTCCTGCTGTGAATCCATGCTGCCTGTGATCCTGTGCCCCGCTGGCCTCTAGGTACTCTACTATTTTTTCTTTCAGAAGTGATTCCAACATTTTCCCTACCTCTGAGGTCAAACTAACAGGTCTGCAGTTTCCTGCCTCTGCCTTACTCTCGCTTTTGTGGAGGGGACTCACATCTGCCCTCCTCCAGTCCTCAGGTACCACACCCTCCTCCCATGATTTGTTAAAAAGGGTAGTCAGCAGTGTCACTGGTTCTCCCCTTACTTCTTTTAGAATTCTGGGGTGGGTCCCATTGCTTTGTCCATCTTGAGTTTTAGGAGTTCTTTCAGAACCCTTTCTTCTGTGAATGGACTGGTATTGACCCCCCTATCCAGAGTGCTTCTTTTGTTTAGTTTAGGACCTAAACTTTAGGTATGTTCCTCCTCCTCTTCTTTTGTGAATGCTGAACAAAAGTATTCATTCAGTATCTCTGCCTTTTCACTGTCATGCTCTGCCCACCCCCCTTCCCTTTATTAAGCATCACTATCCCTCCCTTGGTCTTTCTTTGATCACTAATCTACCTATACATAGAAACATAGACTTTGATGGCAGATAAGGACCGCTTGGCCGATCTAGTCTGCCCATTTCCCTACCTACAGGATAGGCCGCAGATCCTAGTTAACCAGCAGCCTATTTCTTCCTAACCCCCACAAGAATTGTCTTATGTCTGTCCCATGCATTCTTGAATTCTCCCACAGTTTTAGACCCCACAACCTCTTCAGGAAGGCTGTTCCATGCATTCACTACCCTCTCTGTGAAAAATGCTTCCTCACATTGCTCCTAGACACGCCCCACTCTATCTTTAAATTGTGTCCCCTTGTTCTTCGCGTCTCTTTTCTGAAAGATGCTACCCTCTTGGACTTTGTTGATTCTACTGAGGTACTTAAAGTTTCTATCATGTCCCCCCTCTCCCTTCTTTCCTCAAGGGTATACATATTAAGCTCCTGTAGTCTCTCCTTGTACGGCTTCTCTTGCAGACCCTGCACAATTTTGGTTGCCCTCCTCTGGACTGCCTCTATCCTGTCTATGTCCTTGCGGAGATGGGGTCTCCAGAACTGGACACAGTATTCCAGATGGGGTCTCACCAACTGTCTGTACAGAGGATAACAACTTCCTGTTTTCTGCTGGTGATGCCTCTCCCTATGCATCCCAGTATACCCCCAGCCCTCCCTACTGCCTTCTCACATTGCTTGCTAATCTTAAGGTCATCTGATAGATTACCCCTGGTCCCTTTCCTTTTTGTTGTTGTTAGTACCTCCCCACATTGTGTATTCTTCCCTGGGTTCTTGTTTCCCAGGTGTATTATTTTCACTCTTTGTATTGAATCTAGCTGCCATACTTCTGACCATTCCTCCAACCTTGCCAAGTCCCTTCTCATCCTTTCCACGCCTCCTTGTGTATCAATCCTGTTGCAGATCTTTGTGTCATCTGCAAAGAGGCATACTTTCCTTCCAGTCCTCTGCAATGTCACTTATAAAAATATTAAAAGGACTGGATCAGTATTGAACCCTGCGGTGCCCCACTAGTAACCCCTCTCTCTTCAGAGTGGACTCCATTTACAATTACCTTCTGTGTCCTGTTGTCCAGCCAATGTTTTACCCAGGCTACCACCCTGGGACCCACTCCCAGGCTGGTTAATTTGACTAATAATCTTTTATGTGGGACTGTGTCAAATGCCTTGCTAAAGTCTAGGTAGGCCATGTCCACAGCCCCTCCCTGGTCTACTACTTTGGTCACCCAGTCAAAGAAATCTATTAGATTCATCTGACATAACCTTCCCGCTGTGAACCCATGCTGCCTTGGGTCCTGTGCCCCACTGGCCTCTAGGTACTCAACAGTTCTTTCCTTCAGAAGTGACTCCATCACTTTCCCTACCACAGAGGTCAAACTGACAGGTCTATAGTTTCCTGCCTCTGTCTTGGTCCCACTTTTGTGAAAGGAATCACATCCACCTTCCTCCAGTCCTCGGGTACCACACCATCCTCCATGATTTATTAAAAAGTAGCCAGTGGTTTCACTAGTTCCCCCTTAATTCTTTTAGAATTCTGGGATGAATTCCATCAGACCCATTGCTTTGTCCACCTTCAGTTTTAGGAGTTCTTGCAGAACCCTTTCTTCTGTGAAAGGACTGGGATCGACCCCTATCAAGAGTGCTTCTGTTAATTGGATTAGGCACTTCCCCTCCTCTTTTGTGAATACTGAGCAGAAATATTTGTTCAGTATCCCTGCTTTTTCACTGTCCCCTCTGCCCACCCACCGTTCATTCTATTCAGCCTCACTATCCCTCCGTTTGTCTTTCTACGCTCGCTGATGTACCTATAAAAGGTTTTATCCCCCTTCTTAACTGAGTTGGCTATCTTTTCCTCAGTTTGGGCCTTTGCTATTCTGACGTCCCTCCCTGCTTCCTTCTGCCTTAACTGGTACAGCTCTCTGTCCTGCTCCTTCTGTGTTTCCTTATACTTCCAGAATGCTGTCTTTTTCTCCCTGACTTTCTCAGCCACATCTTTTGAGAACCATAGTGGCTATTTCTTTCATTTTGATTTGTTTATTTGCTTCACACAAAGGCTTGTTGCCTCTGTGATGGCAGTTTTGATGATTTCCCATTGTTGCTCCACCCCTCCTTCTAGCCTGTTTGCTAGTGCTTTTCTGAGGCATGCTCCCATCTTGCCAGAGTCAGCCCTCCTGAACTCCAGTAGCCTCACTTTTGTATGGCTTGACTCTGTTGCTGAGTTTAACATGAACCACACTATTTGATGGTCACTTGTTCCCAGATGGCAACCCACTTCTAGATCTGTGATCCTCTCACTGCCACCATTTGAGAGTATGAGGTCTAAGATTGCTCCCTCATGAGTGGGTTCTGAAACTAGCTGTCTGAGTTCCTGCCACCTGTAGGGCATCGAGAATGGCCCTGCTCTTGGATGTGGCTACAGTAAATGTGCTCCAGTTAACATCTGGCATATTCAGGTCTCCCATCAATAGTATCTCCCCTTTTTCTGCCATCTTAAGAATGCCTTCTATCATATCCTTGTCCATTCCCTCCTCCTGACATGGGGGTCTGTACACAACCCCTGTGCGGATTGTGGTGCTCTTTCCAGTCTCCAAGGTGACCCACAGTGCCTCCTCTCCTCCCTGTTTACTCTTTTGTTCAGTTGCTTATCCCTTCCTTTACATAGAGAGTTACTCCTCCCCCTCTTCTCCCCTGTCTGTCTCTCCTGTAGGTTATGTACCCTGGTATATTAACATCCCAATCATGGTTCTCTGTGTACCATGTTTCTGTGACTGCTACGATATCCAGGCATCCCTCTTCCATTAAGGCCACCAGCTCAGGGAGCTTGTTGCCCAGAATATGGGCATTGGTACTCATTACCCTCCATTTCCTGATGGCCTTACTCCTTTTTGCCCCATCCCTGTCCTTGTTGCCTTCGTCACTTTCCTCATTTACCCCTACCCTTCTCCGTATCGACACCTCTATGTTGGTGTTTAACGCACTTACTACCATGATTTTTTGGAGGGCTAGGATTTTCCTACACCTTTCCAGAGCCTCCCCCCTTGGCTAGTTTAAATGCTTGCCAATGAAGCATTTAAACCTATCACCTAGGATCCTGGTTCCCCTCCTGGACAGATGCAGCCCATCATGTCAGTATAGGCTTGCATCACTCCAGGTGGACCCCCAGTCCCCAGTAAAGCCAAATCCCTGAGCTCCACACCAGTTTTTCAACCACTGATTGAATCCCATGGTGAGGAACACCCTAGTCTCTCCTACGCCATAGATGGGTAGCACCTCTGAGAAGGTTACCATGCGTGTTACTTGTCTAGGGCCCCTCCCCAATTCCACAAACTCTTCCTGCACTTCTCTAATCTCTTTCTTAGCCAGTTCATTTGTCCCTAGGTGGACAATGACATCCAGCTCCCTCCCCTGTGCAGCTGCTCCGGCAATCCTGAGGATTCACTCCCTGTCCCTCCAAGCCATGGCACCAGGCAGGCACCTTACCTCCCTCTCCCCTTTCTCCCCCAGTTCTACCTTCCTAACAATGGAGTCCCCCACAAGGAGTTGTTTCCTTCCTCTGCGGGGTCCCCTGCCACCCTCCTGTGGATCTCCTTTGTGGAGCTTCCCAGCATCTTCCTTGGTCTCCACTGCGGATGCCTCCATAGAGTAACCACACTTTGCCAGAATGGCATAGGAAGTGTGGAGAGGTACAACTGGAGGGATGCACCTCTGTTCCACCACCCTTACCCTCCCTGAGCCCACTGTGGTCCAACCACTCCTCTTTCTTGGCAACCTCTGAGGCAACGGCAGTGGCACTGGTGGTCCCTGGATGGAAGAGAAGGCCCCACAAATCCTGGCCAACTCAGCCTGAAGATAAGCAACCTCCTCCCTCAGCCCTATAAAAGGTTTTATCCCCCTTCTTAACTGAGTTGCCTATCTTTTACTCAGTTTGGGCCTTTGCTATTCTGACTGCCTATCCTACTTCTTTCTGCTTTAACTGGTACAGTTCTCTGTCCTGCTCCTTCTGTGATTCCTTAAACTTTCTGAATGTTTCTCCCTAACCTTCCCCACCACCGCTTTTGAGAACCATAGTGTTTTTTTCTTCATTTTATTTTGTTTATTTGCTTCATACAAAGGCTTGTTTCCTCTGTGATGGTAGTTTTGATTTTATCCCTGTTGTTCCTCCACCTCTCCTTCCTGCCCTTTTGCCAGTGCATTCCTTAGGCACTCTCCAATTCTGCCAAAGTCAGCCCTCCGAAAGTCCAGTACCCTTGCTTTTGTATGGCTTGACTCTATGTCTATGTTTATTGTGCATCACACTGTCTGGTGGTCACTTGTTCCCAGATTGCAACCCACTTCTAAATCCAAGATCCTCTCACCATCCCTGTTTCAGAGTACCAGTTCCAAGACAGCTCCCTCCCGAGTGGGTTCCAACACTAGCTGCCTGAGGCATACCTCTTGCAGGGCATCAGGAATGACTCTGCTCTTGGATGTGGCTGCAACAAATGTGCTCCAGTTAACATCTGGCATATTCAGGTCCCTCATCAACAATATCTCCCCTTTTTCTGCCATTCTAAGGATGCCTCCTATTAGTTCCTTGTCCATTACCTTCCCCTGAGAAAGGGGTCTGTATACACCCCCTGTGCGGACTGTAGTGCTTTTTTCTGTCTCCAAGGTGACCCACAATGCCTCCTTTCCTCCCTGTTTACCCTTTAGTTCAATTGCTTTGATCCCTTCCCTTATGTAGAGAGCTATTCCTCCTCTTCTTTTACCCTCCCTGTCCCACCTATAGATTGTGTATCCTGGGATGTTGAAATCCCAGTCATGGATCTCTGTGAACCAGGTTTCTGTGATTGCCATGATATCCAGGTTTCCCTGTTACAGGGTAGAATAGGACCCTGTCCCATTTGTTATGGAGAGTTTGAATAAAGTGATCTGTTCTGTTCTGTTCTTTCCTTTCCTGTCTCTTGTCTGTCTTGTTGTGCAACCAAAAATTTCCTGTGAGACCTATGATTTGATCACCCCAACAGTCTCGCAATTCTCTGTGTCTCATATCTCTCAGTTTTCCCTTGCTATTCTGTCTTTTTTCCTCCCTTACATATCTGCTGGTCTAAAAATATGCAATGTAACTGATATTGGGATCCCTTTGTTTAGAAATTATATAGTGTTACTGTTGAAATATATATAATTATAGTTTAAAATGATTGCAAAAAGCTATTGGGAACTCAAGGGGTTAACCTAAGAGCAGTTTTTAAGTCCTTATTCAGAAGCTGTGGAGAAGGAGCCTCAGTTCTGGGGCATTATGTTCTTGCTGCACCTGCAGGAAATTGACAAGAAAATTGAATATTTACAAGAACATTTTGGAAAAAAACAGGATGCTTGTTAAGGAGGGGGAGTTGCAAAGGCTTATAAGAGAGAGTTGCAATGTTTTGACAGACACACAGAGAGATTGAAGGAAAACTCAGATGGATCTTCTCTGTTTATTCTGCCTTTGTAAATAGTTATACTGAACAATTTTATTGTTTATGTTACTGCCAGTACTAATAAACAGTTTTTGTGAATTCTACAACTGCTCCTAGTTTTTCCTATACTTTCTGACCTGTGCCTCAATGACAGGTGGTTTTAGAAGTGGGATTTATGCCATGCTTACTCTAAGCCAGGACTTTAGTGCATGGTTACTGGACCTAGTACCAGGGAAGCATAGAAAAAGGTGTGGATTCTGCAACAGCAAGTCCAGGAGTGGTTACCAGGAGAATGGCAGCCAAACTAGCAGAGACAGAAGTCCAAGCTGAGATTGTACAGCTAGCACCAGTTATAGAAAAAGAACAGGTAGTGACAGAACCTGAAAGCCTGATTGATTTTTTCAAATGGTGGGCTATACAACAAAAAGAGATGAAGAAGCAGAGAGAAAAAGAGATTCAATGTTTAGAAGCACAGAGGAGAGAAGAGATGCAGTGACAGGAGCAGCAATGGCTGGATTCCTTGCAAGCAATCAAAGTCAGAGGATCTCGAACAGATCTAGAAGAGCAACAAAACACAAGCAACTTAAAAGCCATTAAACTTACAAAGTTGTGTCCCTCAGATGATATCGAGGCATACCTGACAACTTTTGAAAGAGTTGCCACATCCTGCCACTGGCCAAGGCAGCAATGAACAATCAGATTGGTACCCTACCTGACAGGGAAAGCCCACTTTGCCTACAGCAGTATGGACACTGCACAGTCAGAAAGCTATGACATGGTGAAAAGCGAAATCATGAAAAGGTATGACATCTCAGTAGAGACCTACAGGCAGAGATTTCAATCTCTGAAGTACAACTCAGTCAACAATCCTCAAGAAGCCTTCACCCGACTCAGAGAACTCCTGATATAATGGCTCCAACCAGAGGACAAAACAATCCCACAGATCATCGACACATTTGCAATGGAGCAATTCATCAACGTCCTGCCCACAGATGTGCAGCTTTGGATAAAGGAACATCAACCAGAAAGTGGGGAGAAGGCTGTTTCTTTGGCTGTGGACTACCAAATGGCCAGACAGATGCCACAGCAGCGAGGTAACAGCTAAGCACCAGTAAGACACTCTTTTTCCCATTTAAACTCCGAATCTGATAAGAACTCTGGTGAGGGGTAACAAATCTGTGTCCAAAGACATTATTTGCTATAACTGTAATAAGCCATGTCATAGTGCAAGAAATTGTCATAAGAAGAGTGACACTGGAGCAGATTTGTCCTTAGCAATGGGGGCAAGTACATAACAGATGTGAAGGTGGGGGAGAAGACTGTAAAGGGACTCATTGATTCGGGAAGCAGACAGACCCTAGTGTATGTTGAGGTGCTGGGAAAACACTGCGGAAAAGGACCAGGTACTGGTGTCATCTGCATCCACGGGGACACTCAATACTATCCCACCACCCAAGTGACTCTGACCATTAAGGGTGTGTCACACCAAATGAAAGTGGGGTAGTACCTAAGTTACCTGTACCTGTGATTATTGGAAATGACTTTTCTGGATTTACTGAGTTAATCTCACAGGAACTGAACCCTGCAGTTTCAGCAGCAGTGGTAACAAGAGCTCGGGCAAAGAAAATCTCAAATGGTGGGGACACTTTTCCTTTCAGTGACTTTGATTAAGACTTGTTTGAAAACAGCTCCAAGATCCAGAAATCCAGGAAAGAAAGAAAGTGCATGAAGAAATTGTGGCAACAAATGTCTAATGGACATAAGGGGTTAATGTATGAAAATGCTGAAACTAAACTGATCACTGACTGTGATTTTCTTTCAGAACAAGATAACAATGTTTCTCTACAGGGTTATATTAAGCAGTGGGGCATGAAATCAAGACAGGGTGAACCTATGTTTTAAAATTGTAATGGGTTACTGTGCAGAGTTTGGATTAAACCTCAGACACAGGAACAGACAGAACAATTGGTTATACCACAGATGTATTGAACAGAATTGTTACAGATGGCACATGATAGTCCTATGGTGTTAGAAAGTAGCCCCAGTCACTAGAAAAGACAAGGTGCCCCTGGTGTCCCCACCCTTGATAGATATGCATTTTGAGAGAATTGTAATGGATGTGGTTGGTCCTTTAGACAAAAGCAAAAATGGTAATAGATTTATCCTGGTAGTATGTGACTATCCTACTCGATACCCAGAAGCAGTTCCAATGTGTACTGTCACAGCTTCAAAAGTGGCAGCAGAGCTAGCCAAAATTTTCAGCAGAGTGGGCATACCTAAAGAAATTATTACTGATCAGGGTAGTAAATTTGGTGCTGAATTACTTAAGGATCTGTACAGACTACTAGGTATCACTGCCATATGAACCTCCCCTTATCACCCTAAGACAGTCTCATTGAGCATTTTAACCAAACCCTAAAATGCATGTTAAAAAGTTTTGTAAAAGGGGAAGGGAAAGATTGGGACCAATACTTGTCTTACTTACTTTTTGCTTACAGAGAAGTGCCACAGGCATCAACAGGGTTTTCACCATTTGAAATGCTGTATGGTAGACAGCCAATAGGGCCACTGGATGTGATAAAAGAAACATGGGAAGATAACCCCACTCAGAAACAATCGTTAATATCTTATACGTGTGCCCTAAGAAAGAAGCTGGAAAAATATGTTGAAATTGCCTATAGTAATCAGGAAGAGGCCCAAAACCAGCAGAAGGTATATTATAACCATAGGGTAAAAGAAAAAGATTTTGAGCCAGGTGAAAAAGTTTTGCTACTGTTACCCACAACAGAAAATAAACTTTTAATTAAGGGGCCTGGGTCTTATAGAGTGCTTAGACGTACTGGCACTGTTAACTATGAGACTGAGATCCCGGACAGGAAAGATCCTATTAAGATATACCATGCTAACCTCCTCAAGAAATGGATTGAAAAAATACCAAAAGCTGCTTTGCTAGTTTTAACAGAAACTGATAAGGAAGATATTGATGTAGCTTATGATAGACTGGAACAAAGTGTAACTGCTGATGCTGTAAAGGTGAATGTTTCCTTAACCTCAGAACAAACTGCAGAAATTTGTAATGTGCTAAAGACATTTAACAGTACTTTTACCACAGTGCCAGGCCAAGCAAAAGGGGTCAAGCATGTAATAGTTCCAAGGAATGCTTGCTCTATTAGACAAAAGACATATGGTTACCAGAGCAGTTAAGAGCTGACATGGTTAAGGAAATACAAAATATGAAAGAATTGGGTATCATAGAAGAGTTGAGGAGTGCTTGGTCAGCTCCAATGATAATTGTAAACAAAAAAGAAGGGGGTGTTAGAATCTGCTTTGATTTTAGGAAACTTAAATCAAGCGTCAGAATTTGACAGTTATCCTATGCCCAGAATAGATGATTTGGTGAACAGACTGGGGAGTGCAAAGTATCAGTGGCTCAGTGGGTAGCACACTCACCTCTGAGGCTGGGAGATCAGAGGGCTGTGGGTTCAGTTCCCACATCTGGCACTTGGGTTAATATCCCAGTACTGACACTGTAGTGCAGCATGAGAGGGGTGCTGCACTTCTGAGGTACCGTCTTTCAGATGAGACATTAAACCGAGGTCCCATCTGCCTGGATTGGTGGTAGTTCAGGTGGATATTAAAGATCCCGTGGCACTTATCGAAAAGAGTAGGGGAATTTTCCCAGTGTCCTGGCCAAATTTCCCTCATTCACTAAAAATACTACTAACAGCTTAATCTGGTTCAAGGTCAGTTGGCATTCATCTGTATCCCCCTCCCCCGGGTCGTGCCTGAAAATAGGCAGGATTTGTCTAGTGCACTTACCTGGTCAACAAAATCTAAAAAAAAAAAAATTTATCAGTACCCTTGATCTCACCAAGGGTTACTGGCAAATCCCTTTAGCTAAAGTATCCAGAGACAAAACTGCATTTGCCACTCCTGCTGGATTCTGTCAGTTCACCATCATGCCATTTTGTTTACATGGTGTGCCAGCTACATTCCAGTGGTACATGGATGTAATTTTATCACCCCATACTGGTTATTGTGCTGCTTACCTGGATGAAGTTGTGGTGTACAGTCCAGACCGCAAAAGCTACCTGGAACACCTACGAGCATTCGCCCAAGCTATCAAAAATGCAGGTCTGACTATTAATCCTACTAAATGTGCATAGGGCTTGCAGAAAAACAGGTATTTGGGCTATGTGATGGGAAATGGAGATGTTAAACCAGAAATTTCTAAAATAGAAGCTGTAGCTAACAGCCATGTCCCTAAAATGCAGAAACATATCAGGTCATTTTTAAGGCTGTCTGGTTATTATTATCCTTCTAATTATTCAGACCAGGTTACAAACTCAGCAACTCAAGTGGAATGGAAATTATAAACTGCAGGCACTGTGGGACACTTTTCAAAAGGGCAGTTATACAGGATTTAGGACACTGTCCTACATGCTGGACCATTGGAGATCTAAGGGCTCAGCTCCAGGCAGCATGGGCAGAGATTGCGCACCTAAAAATTGCATATTCAGCAGGAAATATATTATTAGAACTGCCTGCCATTTCCCCAACATCCAACTGGAGCACCTCGACCCCAGAGAGTAGCTGGTCCAGAAGGTTGGCAGGTGGTTAGGAGGGGCAAATCAGGTGTCCCATCACTCAGTGCTCTCCAACGTATCACCTCCATAAACCATATAAAAACTACAAACAGGTATCTGCCTCTATCTCCAAAATCAAACAAAGTGGCAGGGTACACTGCAGAGCAGGATACTGCAGCACAGGAGCTAGCAAAACAAAACTCACCCAAAACAGGGACCAAAACAAAAAAAAAGCAAAAAGGAAATCCAAAACACTTCTGATCCTAAGAGACTCCATAATTCGGAGAGTTGATACCTACTTCCAGCCGGGGATAATGGTCAGATGTCTCCCAGGTGCATCAGCATGGAGAGATAATGATCACATTGCTAAAATCATGCAGGAAGCTGGAGAAAACATTGATGCTCTGGTACACATAGGAACTAACGATCTCTCCAGCGGGTCAGTTGTGGAGACTAGGAAACAGCTGACCAGGCTGGGAGACAAACTGTTATCCATTTTGTCTGGCATCTCCTTCTCTGAGATCCTGCTGGTCTGGGAGAGGGGGGCAGATGGAAGGAAGGTCAGAAAAGGGGAGATGGGGAGCTAAACGTGTGGCTCAAGAGCTGGTGCCAAGAAAAAGGACACAAATTTGTAGGTAATTGGCAACAGCTTTGGGAGCGAAAGTTCTTTAAATTTGATGGATTGCATCTGCTAAGGAGGGACTCAGTACATTGGGGCAGAGGTCTGACACCTTTGCAGAATATTTTAACTAGCCAATGGGGAGAAGGGTGCGGCACCTGATACATCAAACAGAAAGAATACCCCTCTCCCCTCAGCTAGTCATCAAACAGAAGTTCAGCATGTTTGTAGTTCATTTGCATCACCAGGTAAGGAAAAAGGTCTGGTTCCCCATACAACACGCAGGGGAAACACCAGACCTCACCCAACAATTAACGCACCAAAATCTGGCCAATGGGAAATCAAGTACACAAATGCCTGCAGTCTGGGAAACAAGATCCCAGACCTGCATGCAACAGTGACAGAGGCTAAACTGGACATAGTAGTTGGAGGACTTCAGTACCCAGCTATGTACTGTTCAGAAGAGACTGAGGAACAAAAAAAGGGGGGGGGAAGTATCCCTGTATGTCAATGAAAATATCAAAGCTACAGAAATTCAGAATACACATAAGAAGCCAGAAGAACTGTGGGTCACCTTGGAAGCAGGAAATGAGATAGCCATATGAACTGGAGTTGTCTGCAGGCCTTCAGACCAGGGAGAGGACATAGACACATTACTGTCAGAAGATATACAAAACATGATAGCTAAAGGGGAGGTTCTGATAATGGGAGACTTCAACATGCCAGATACAGATTGGTCAATACCAGCAGGAACATCCACCAGAACTAGACACATAGTGGATTCCCTGCTGGGGGAGGGCCTCAAACAACTGGTACAACAACCCACAAGAGACAGGCCTATCCTAGATATAGTAATGACTAACAGAGAAAGGATCACAGAACTCCAGGAGGAAGGTCACTTGGGGGCCAGTGACCATCACATGATATTGTTCAGTTTGGCCACTAGAACTAAATCATCCAATTCCAATGCAAAAATATGGGACTTCAGAGGAGCTGACTTTGATAAGATGGTCAACAGAGTTAAACTAGCCCTAGCAAGAAGAAATACAGGTGTGGGGGTACAGGCAAAGTGGGCAAGCATTAAGGATGCAATACTTGAAGCAACGTCCCATTAGGTTAGGTAGAAAAGCAAGAGCAAAAGAAGGAGGAAACCATTTTGGTTCTCAAAAACAGTAGCAGAAAAGGTCAGAGCCAAAAGGCTGGCCTTCAGGAAATATAAGGGAACACAGCAGGATGAAGATAGGGAGGCATACCAAATTTCCCTAAGAGAAGCATGGAAGGCAGTAAGGCAGGCAAAGGCCCAAACCAAGGAAACACTAGCAGGAATAGTAAAAGAAGGGGACGAGACTTTCTATAGACACATTAGTGAAAGGAAAAAGTCCAGAGGGGGTATTTCTAAAATCAAAGGGGATAAGGGGGGAAGTGTGTGGAGGAGAACCAAGGAAAAGCATCTATCCTAAATAGATACTTATACTCAGTATTTACTGAGAAGAAGGTAGGACAAGGCCCACAGCTCAGCACCATGGACACGGGGGGGGGAGGTGTGCACTAGTCCCTTCACAAAAGAAAGGGTCCTACAAGAGCTCGATAAGCTCAGGGTGGACAAGGCAATGGAACCTGATGGCATTCATCCCAGGGTACTAAAGGAGCTAAGGGTGGAACTAGCACAGCCATTATCAGAACTGTTTAGTGAGTCTCTGAGCACAGGAGAGGTACCAGAAGACTGGAGAAGGCCTCAAGTGATCCCGCTCCACAAGAGTGGTAACAGGGAGGAGGCAGAGAACTACAGACCAGTCAGTCTTACCTCAGTAGTGGGCAAGATTATGGAGACACTCCTTAAGGAAAGGATAGTGCAACACCTGGAATTCATAGGAGCACAGGATCCAAGACAGCATGGGTTTACAAGAGGAAGGTCCTGTCAAACTAATCTCATAGATTTCTTTGACTGGGTAACCAGAGTGGTGGACCAAGAGGGTGCAGTTGATGTTGCCTACCTTGACTTCAGCAAAGTTTTTGATACTTTTCCACACATTGATCAGTAAGTTGGGCAGGACTGGGGTGGGTCAGAAGTTGGTCAACTGGGTGACAAACTGATTGGCAGGCAGAAAACAGAGACTGGTGGTAAATGATATACAGTCAGAAGAGATGCAAGTCACAAGTGGGGTACCTCAGGGATCAGTCCTGGGGCCAGTCCTCTTCAATATCTTCATCAGTGACATTGCCGATGGACTGGAGGGTAAGGTTTGTCAGTTTGCAGATGAAACCAAGATCTGCAACAGAGTAAATGATCCAGATGAGGTGGACAGAATGAGAAGAGAGCTGGATAAACTGGCAAAATGGTTGGAAGAGTGGCAACTGGGGTTTAATGCAAAGAAGTGCAAGATCATGCACATAGGGAAGAGAAATCCTGACACCACCTATAGGTTGAGAGGGGAGTTGCTGGCAATCACAGCGGAAGAAAGAGGCTTGGGCATCATCATCATCACAGATGACCTGAAATCATCCAGGCAGACCACTAAAGCAGTAGATGAGACTGGGGGGGGTTGGGGTATATTAATAGGGGTATCACAAGTCATAAAAGGGAGGTAATAATCCCTCTTTACAAGACACTGATTAGGCCCCATCTGGAGTACTGCATGCAGTACTGGAGACCACACCTTCACAAGGACATTAACAAAATGGAGGCAGTCAAGAGAAGTGCAATAAAAATGGTGCAGGGACTGTATCAGAAAACATATGAGGACAGATTAATGGAGCTCAATATGTATACCCTAGAGCAAAGGAGGGAAAGAGGTGATATGATCGAAACATTCAAACACCTTAAGGGCATTAACAAGGTGAAAGAGTCTAACATGTTTCAATATAAGAAAAATAGCAGGACAAGAGGACACAGCATGAGATTAGAGGGAGTCTGATTAAGGGGTAATGTGAGGAAGTTCTTTTTCACAGAAAGGGTGGCGGATGCATGGAACAGCCTACCTCAGGAAGTCATGGATATGAATACAGTGTAGGGCTTCAAACAGGCATGGGATAGGCATAAGGGAATAATACAGATGAGTATGAATAGACAGGCCATTGACAGAGTAAAGGTCTATGGCACATTCATAAGGTAGAAAAAAATGGGCAGATTGGATGGGCCTTGCGGTCCTTATCTGCCTTCAGCTTCTATGTTTCTATGTTTCTATGTTCCCAACTTTGCTGAGTTAGCTACTCCCCTCATTGAATTCACAAAAAAACAGTACCCAAAGAATGTGAAATGGATCCCAGAGTGTGATGAAGCTTTTCTAGCTATTAAGGCTACATTATGTTCAGCCCCTGTTTTAAGAAGCCCAGACTTTGAGAAACAATTTTTGTTACAAACAGATGCATCACAGGTAGGCCTAGGTGCAGTCCTGAGTCAAAAAATAGATGGGATGGAGCATCCTTTCTGTACATAGGTAGGAAGTTGCATGACAGAGAGAAAAGATACTCCACCATTGAAAAGGAATGTTTAGCAGCAAAGTGGGCCATGGAGTCCATTAAGTTTTATTTACTAGGAACTGACTTTGTACTTATAACAGATCACAGTCCTCTCTGTTGGCTTAACCAAATGAAAGATAAAAATTCCAGAATCACAAGGTGGTACCTGGCACTACAGCTATTTAAATTCAAGGTGATACATAAATCTGGTAAAGAGAATAACAATGCTGATTTTCTGTCAAGATCTGGATCAGAAATGGAGGGTTCTGAAGGTTGAAAAATAAATGCATGAGTTTAAACTTTACTGTTTTCTGTACTGTTATAGTAAAAAAAAGGATACTGCACGTGTGCTTTATTTCTGAAAGTTAGAAGCTGATACTAGTACAGACTTAATAGAAAGTTTTGGAAACCTGTTTGATAAAACAGGTTCCCTCTTAAGGATGGAGGTGTATGTGACAGGGTAGAATAGGACCCTGTCCCAGTTGTTATGGAGAGTTTGAATAAAGGGATCTGTTCTGTTCTTTCCTTTCCTGTCTCTTGTCTGTCTGGTTGTGCAAACAAATTTTCCTGTGAGACCTAGGATTTGATCACCCCAACAGTTTCACAATTCTCTGCCTCTCATTATCTCTCAGTCTTCCCTTGCTGTTCTTTTTTCCACCCTTACATATCTACTGGTATAAAAATATATGCAAATCATTATGTAGAAATATAACTGATATTGGGATCCCTTTGTTTAGAAATTATATAGTGTTACTGTTGAAATGTATGTAATTATAGTTTGAGATGATTGCAAAAAGCTATTGGGAACTCAAGGGGTTAACCTGAGAGCAGTTTTTGAGCCCTTTTTCAGAAGTTGTGGAGAACGAGCCTCAGTTCTGGGACATTGTGTTCTTGCTGCACCTGCATGAAATTGACAAGAACACTGGAAATTTACAAGAGCATTTTAGAAACAAGCATTTGTCAATGCCATATGTTGTCTTGCTGGCATTGGCATTGGTAGTGCAGAAGTTTGAGAGATGCATAATAGGAATGGGAATGAAGTATTGAACTGACACCAACCCCACCCCCACCCTGCAGAGACTGACAGGCATTGGGGTGTGCCTTTGTGTCTTCGGCCATAACGCTCACTCCATTACACCTCACCCTACCCTGCAGACACCAACTAGTGTTGCGGTGTGCCTTGGGGTCTTCGGGCCTTATGATCACCCCATTCCATAAGGAAATACACTAAGATGGGAGCAGTACAGGAGAATGGGATGAACTTTGGGGCCAAAGAGTCTAAGGCACAACTCAGTTCCTGCCAGTGGCTGCAGACCAGAGGTGGGGGTGGAATGGCATGAGCATTATAGCTGAAAATCCCATGTTACACCCCTGACGCCTGTCAGTCTCTACAGGGTGGGGCATTATAGTTGAAAACCCTAATGTCCCAGGTGTTTGTTGGTATTTTCACTCCAAATTTTCAACATGGGCTTTTTGTGACCCCACCTCATGAACAGTGGCACTATCAGTTCATTAGCCAAAAGGTGATTTTGCACAGCGTCTGTGCCATTTGGTGCCACAGGTGCAAAAACACATTTCGGGCAGGATGTGAAGAATGACAGCTGTACTGTTCATGAGGAGGTGTAAAAAAATGGTAATGTTGACAATCTGGAGTGAAAATATTAAAAATTGGTGAAGTCACGAGAGTGCGTAGAAACTACGCAACATACGTCCATAACGCAATTATTTTGGGGATTGATTTTTTAACCAAATTTTCCACATAGGCATTTTGGGACCTCTGCTCATGAACAGTGGCACTGTGATTTTGTTAATCTGTCCCAAATGTTGATTTCCCACAGTGACCACGTCATTCTGTGCCAGATGTGCAAAAACACATTTTGGGCAGGATGTGAAAAATGACAGCTGTACCATTCAAAAGGGGATGTGAAGAAATGGCAATATTGAAAATCTGGAGTGAAAATATTAAAAATTCTCAAAGTTACGAAGCGGGAAAGTAAACTACACAACGCACGCTCATAACACAATCATTTTTTTGGGAATTGTTTCACCAAATTTTCAACATAGGCATTTTGAGACCTCTGCTCATGAACAGTGTCACTGTGATTTTCTTAATCTGTCCTGAACATTGATTTCCCACCGCGAACGCACCATTGTGTGCCAGATGTGCAAAAACACATTGTGGGCAGGATGTGAACAATGACAGCTGTACTGTTCATAAGGAGGTGTTAAAAAATGGCAATGTTGAAAATCTGGAGTGAAAATATTAAAAATTCTCGAAGTTATGATCGTGTATGGAAACTGCACAATGCACACTCGCAACATAGTCATATTGTGGAATTTTTTCATCACATTTGCAACATAGGCTTTTGGGAGCCTACCTCATGAACAGTAGAACTATCATTTTGATAATCGGTCCCAAAAGGTGATTCCATGCAGCGACCATGAAATCACCTTTTGGAACGGAATAATGAAATAATAGTGACTGATTTCATGAGGTGGGGTCCCAAGAGCCCAATGTTGAAAATTTGGAGCCAAAAGTCAAAAAAATGGCTGCGACATCTACCTAAGTTGAAACTTCCCCCATTGATGCCATTATACAGCTTACCAGCATTTCTTCAGTTCGTGGTCGGCTTTTAAGAGTGCAGATTTTTTCCTGCTCCACCAAAGATTGCGGCGCCGACCTCCTGAGGTAAGTATGAGGGTGAGGGGGTGTGGAGAGGTGGGGTGTGCAGAGGGTGTGTGTGGGTTGGGGGAGTGTGCTGCTGACAGAGATGGACCATTTTCTTTGTTTCAGGTACTTTTAAAAAAATGGAACACTGCGGACAGTTGTCTTTCTTTACAAGTGTAAGAAAACAAATGTTGAGCACTCTGGGATGGGCTCCCAGTGTGCCCCATGACTTTGGGGGGGTGATGTTGGCCACATTGGGGTGGGCTCCCAGTGTGGCACACAATGGGGGTGAGGCGGAGGCAGGAACATGCCGACGTGATCGGCTTCTGAACACCACTGAGGCATACTGGGGTGGGCTCCCAGTGTGCCACACAATCTTAGGGGGTATTAAACATGCCAACAGGGGAATTGGGCACCCCCAAAGCCAGCTTTCTAGGGATTGTGAGAGACAGATGGTGTGAGCCACCACCATGTTTATTGAAATGTTTCACCAGACAAGACACATAGGGGAGGCATGTCATCTGTGCCGCTGCATGACGAGCTTGTCTCTGATTGCAGCAGCAAGTTTGTTTCAAGTTGGTGACACTGCATAAAACTTGTGTCACTACTAGCATGCTGTCTCATTGGTGAATAAGGGACGCACCTTCTAAAACGTACCCTGCATTCGCCAAAACTGACACACCTCTGCATTTCTTCTACTACTGTCTCCTACTGCCACAAAATGTTGCTTGCACACATGCAAGACAACATAAAAAACAGGATGCTTGTTAAGGAGGGTAGTGCAAAGACTTATAAAAGAGCATTGCAATGCTTTGACAGACACACAGAGATGGAAGAAAAGCTCAGATGGATCTTGTCTGTTTATTCTGTCTTTGTAGATATACTGAACAATTTTATTTTTTTATGTTACTGCTAGTACTAATAAACACTTTTTACGAATTCTACAACTGCTCCTGGTTTTTCCTATGCTTCCTGACCTGTGTCTCAATGACAGTCCCTCTTTCATTAAGGCCACTAGTTCAGAAAGCTTGTTACCCAGACTATGGGCATTGGTACTTATCACCCTCCATTTATTGATGGCCTTACCCCTTTTAGCATATCCCTGTACTTACTGTTTTTACCTTTTTCTCCATTTACCCCTGCCCTGCCCACTATTGACCTCTCTACCCTGGTGTGAACTTCACTAACTAACCTGTTTTGTGGGGGAGGCTGGGAATTCCCTGCTCCTTTTCAGTGCCTCCCCCCCAGCTAGTTTAAAGGCTTGCCAATGAAGCATTTAAACCTATAACCGAAGATCCTGGTTCCCCTTCCTGACAGATGCAGACCATCATACCAGTATAGGCATATATCCCTCCAGGTGGACCCCCAGTCCCCAGTAAAGCCAAACCATGTGCTCCACACCAGTTTTTTAACCATTCATTGAATACCAGGGTGCGGAGTACCCTAGCCTCACCCATGCCATAGACAGGCAGCACCTCCGAGAAGGTTACCGTACGTACTACTTGTCTAAGGCCACGCCCCAACTCCACAAACTCCTCCTGCACAGCTCTGATCCCATTCCCAGTGAGGTCATTTGTCCCTAGATGGACAATGACATCCGGCTCCCTCTCCCATGCAGCTGCTCCCATGATCCTGAGGATTCGTTTCCTGTTCTGCCATGCCATGGTGCCAGGCAAGCATATTACCTCCCTCTGTCCTCCCTCCCCCAGTTCTATCCTCCTATCGATTGAGCCCCCCACCAGGAGTTGTTTCCCCCCCCGTGGGATCCTATGCCACCCTCCTGTGGCTCTCCTTTGTGGTGATTCCCAGCATCCTCCTTGGTCTCCACTGTGGGTACCTCCACAGAGGAACAACGCTCCACCAGAAAGGCATATGAAGTGTGAAGAGGTACAACTGGAGGGATGCGTCTCTGTTCCACCACCCTCACCCTCACCCTCCCTGAGCCTACTGTAGTCCAACCACTTTCTATTCATGGCAACCTCTGAGGCAGCAGAAGCAGCTCTGGTGGTCCCTGGGTGGGGGAAGAGATTTCTCAATCTCCTGCCAGGTCCTGGGTGGGGGAGGTTTCCCTACTCCTTGCCAAGATGTCCTGGAGATGAGCAACCTCCTCCCTCAGAGCAGAGAGGTTTTTGCAAATAAGGCTGCATCGCAGCCTCCAGAATGTCTCCCAAAAGACTGCCTCAGATTTCATTAGGCTTGGTTGCTTTGCTTTGCTCTGTTTAGTACTGAGGAATCTTAAGACACAAAATTTGATGTTGAGAACACATATCCAGTAATTAGTCTTGTCTAGTTTACAGGCGTGTGGATATTTAAAAACGAATAATACTAAATACTAACTGTAAATTTATGACTAAACTATCTAAAATTAACTAAAGATTAATCCCTTATCTGGAAGAAACTGTCAACTACTCTGCTACTGCTGTCTCTATCATCTTAAAAATACATCATTATGAATAAAAGGACATTCTGGTAGTGAGCGAGTCATGGGAAGTGTTACTAGGCCCCTGCAGAGCTAACTGCAAGCACTGAGGTGCCAATTGTGTTTTTATTAATAAGTAAATAAATGAAATACAATGTGCTCACCCTAGGAGCCATTTTATTGGTGACAGGCAGATAGCTGAGGCAGGAAATGGAGGAGTCTGGGGTGACTTTATCTCTGAAAGCAGTTTGCTTGGTCCGCAGGTAAACAGATTAGTCCAAGGGAGATGCATCCTGCCTGGGGGGAGTGGCTACCACCACTCCCTACAGTGCTCAAATTCTAGGTTAGCGACCCACCCATGGAAGTGAAGAATGGTGTCAAAAACCTGTGGAAATAACCCAAAGTATTACGGTGACTCTCATAAGGAAGTTTGTGTGAATAAGTGTTATGCTAAATTCCTTTTCACTGTTTTCATTGTTAATTATTTCAGATAGTTCCCATCAGATTTTTTTTTTTGGGGTGGGGGCTACCTCTTTGATCCACAGTAATCTGGTCACTGAAATGTCTTTTATTTGAAAACAAATATTCAGCATGAAAAGCTACAAGCTCAGCTATGTGACTAGTATATTATTTTAGTTAAAACTGGGGTTTAGATTGTCACCGGGTGTGGGATTTCACAATAACTTGAACAGGCAAAGATTAGGTACATAAAACATGCATGGATGCATTTATCATTTTATTTCTTTTCAGAAAATCAAAAATAATAAAATAAATATTTACAGAAAGGAAAATAAAAGGTATTAATGCAGCACGCCAAACAAACAGGCTTCCTTCAGCTACTGTATTTCCTGAGACACCTTCCTGTGTCCTTTTTCAGCACAGAATTCAGCACAGTGTGTAAACCTGCACACCTTCTTCTTTCATAGCCAACAGCACACTGACCCACCTATCTCCATCATTGGACTGCTGCCAACCATTGCCCACTCAGCCAATAAATGAGCAGAATCAGGTTCGCCACCTGGTCTTTGGATCAATCATGCTCCTTCCATGGTGCGTCTCCCAGGTCACCACCTACAGCAGACCTCATCTTATCTGGCACCATGCACCACTGCCTGTTTACCCCCAAAAGTACCAGGGCTGGTACCACCTAACTGGAACCCCCCGATTCCCAGAATTCCAGCCAGATCACACTACTGCCACCATATGTCACCAGGTGTGGGATATCAAGTAACACACAAACAGGCAGCGAACTTCAAGTGCATAAAAAAATGCAAGAATGCACTTGTCATTTTATTTTCTTTTTCAGAAAATAAAAAATAATAAAACAAATATTTACAGAACAAAAAGAATGGTGTTAAGTCAGCACGCCTACGTAGCCTGGTTTTAGCTTTCTTCAGCTATACTGCTTCCTGAAGTCTCCTCTCTGGTCTTAACTTAGCTTCAAACTCAGTACAGTGTAAAAACACATACACACCTTATCTCTCTAAGGCCAGCTACACACTGGCCCACCTATCTCTAAAACTAGCATTCTGGTAGGACTTCCTATACTCGCCCTAATGAGGACAGACGACAATAGCATCATAAGCCATAAAAACATTTTATTTAGGCTCTCTTTTTAATTTAATTATATAATACCTGACAGCGTTTTAATCATTGCTTAGCTCAGTATTAAGGCATACATTGCAAAAATAACCCCATATGGGGAAAAAATGGGTTAGTAGCAGTTGGAAAACTTTCCACTCCAGGATGATTGACAGCAGCATTTGTATAAAAATGGTCACTAGGGACCGCTGCTGTCCTATAGAAAGCAACCCAGCTGGCAGTTTCCCTTGGTACTGCAAAGAAGGTGCAGCTGGTAAGTACAAGACTTCTTGCAGAAAATACTAGTTTATTAGGTTTTCTCCACAAAAATAAACCTTTACCAGGTTCTTGAAATACACAGCTGGCCACCAAACTATACATTATGGGAGAGTTGTCATATACAAAAAAAATAAAACCTCTTTCTTTTATTACCTTTTGTATCAGCTCTGCACTTCTTAATATAATCAGGGCAAAAAATTATCAACTTAAATAAATGTGCAGACTTGTGATGATTTATTTCAAGGCTATTATGTTACAAACAGGAGTAAAATAAATGTGAAGCTAAAGAGGTCCCAACGGCTGCAATTGCAATCTAATGGCAAGTATTTCATGTTGGCCTATTTTTATGAATTGGTCAGATTTACCATAAAATAGCAACCTCTGTTTTCTTCCTAAACAGAGGAAGATGTCTGGAATATTTTGTCTGTAGCCTGATGAGGCTGACCCTTCTTTCCTGGCAAGTGCTAGGTTATAGCTTCGCACAGCATAACAGGGGAAGCAGCCGCACGTGCCGGAACTGTGCCAGGAGACCCACGATTTAGAGGAGAGAGAGAGAGCTTTTCTCTATGTTAGAAATTACTTATTTTTTTTACTAGAATTCTCTCTTATAGCAAAATTGGGGCTGAAAGTATTCCTACAATGGTGCACACAAGGCACGACTTGTTGATTATAATATAAGCCAAACCAAGCATGCCGCAAACAACGGAACCTCGGCAGCTCTGCATAAATTCCTATTTTATTTCTTTTGCAGCCGCTGCATTTGCTCCACTTTGGTTAATAACTGCCCAACTATTCATACAGCCACTGCATAAAACAGCAAGAGCTACAGCTTGTGTATTTGGACAAACCTTTCTTATCCCTGCCTTTTTATGTTGGCTCGTGCTTGTGCAGCCAACATATTGCATTAGTAGCAGATTTGGAGGTGCGGTCACTGTGGGTGAATGCAGGGCACACATTATTAGGTGCATCCCTCTATCCCCAATAAGGCAGCTACAGGCGTTGACACCAGCAACACATAAAGTGGCCATCAGATCAAAGAAAAGGTCCGCTACAATGACAGCCAAGCTTCTCACGCAGCGGTGTGCCTTTCCTGGTGAACTAGTTTACAAAACATGCCGGCATGCCACCGCAGAGTTCTCTGACCCACTTCATTTGTCAACAGGGGAGCCCACTTCCCGTCAGCATAATGCAACCCCCCCTCCCGTTTAAAGTGTGTGCCAAGGGGTGCCCAATCCCCCTTGTCATCATGTCCCGCCCTTCCCAGCTTAATTTGCCGATGGGGGTGCCCACTCCCCATCAGCATAATGTCCCCCCCATTTGCTGTGTGCCAATGGGGGTATCCAATCCCCTGTCAGCTACAGAACCCCCCCAAAAAAAACACCCAGGTGGCACGCTGGGAGCCCACCCCAGTGTGCTAAATGCCCCTGTAAAAGAAAAACCATCCTAATGTTTTTTTAAACCTGCAAAGCAGAAAACAGTCCCAAGTCGACTCCGGTGGCCCCGCCCAACCCGCACCCACCCGATGCGCACCCTGCCTCCCCACACACACCCTCATCCCATACTTACCTCTGGAGCACAGGGCGATGATCTTCGGTGGACCGGGAACATGTCTGCACTCTTCAAAGCCGACCACGAACTGAAGAAATGCCGGTAAGCTGTATAATTGCATAAATAGGTTTTTTTTCAACTTTGATGCATATCTCAGGCATTTTTGGGAATTGTGGCTCCAAATTTTCAACATGGGGTTATTGGGACCCCTCCTCATGACAGTTTCCACGCACACTCATAACTTCATGAATTTGTAATATTTTAATTCCAGATTTTCAAAATTGACATTTTTCCATACCTCTTTTTGAACAGTACAGATGTCATTTTACATATCCTGGCTGAAATGTGTTTTCGAATGTTCGGCGCAGAATAGTGCAGTCACTGTGCAAAACCAGTTTTCAGGACAGTTTGAGAAAATGATGGTGACACTGTTCATGAGCAGAGGTCATAAAATGCCTGTGTTGAAAAGTTGGTGACAAAAGTCCGTAAAATGACTGTGTTATAAGCGTGCGTTGCGCAGATTCCACGCACCCTTGTAAATTTGCAAATTTGCAATATTTTCACACAAGATTTTCAACACTGGCATTTTTTCACATCTCCTTATGAACAGTACAGCTGTAATTTTTCACATCCTGCCCAAAATGTGTATACGTACCTGTGGCGCACAATGGTGCGGTCGCTGTGGGAAATCAACTTTTGGGACAGATTAACAAAACCACAGTGCCAGTTTCATGAGGGGAGGTCCCAAAATGCCTATGTTGAAAATGTGGTTAAAAAATCCCAAAAATAATTGGGTTACGGATGTGTGTTGCGCAGTTTCTATGCCTGCTCATGACTTCACCAATTTTTCATATTTTTACTCCAGATTTTCAGCATTGCCATTTTTTTACAGCTCCTAATGAACAATACAGTTGTCATTTTTCACATCCTGCCCAAAATGTGTTTTCATGCTTGTGTCGCCAAATGGCATAGTCGCTGTGCAAAACCACCTTTTGGCTAACAAACTGATAGTGCCGCTATTCATGAGCTGAGGTCACAAAAAGCCCATGTTGAAAATTTGGAGTGAAAATACCAACAAGTGCCTATGGCGTTAGGGTTTCCAACTATAACATCCCACCCTGTAGAGACTGACAGGCATCAGGGGTGTGACTTGGGATCATTGATTGTAATGCTCATGCCATTCCACCCCCAACCCCCACCCTGCAGCCGCTGACAGGCATTGAGGTGTGCCTTGGAGTGTTCTGCCCTAAAGTTCACCCCATTTTCCTATACTGCACCCATCTCAGCATATTTTCTTCTGGAATGGGGTAAGTATAAGGCTCAAAGACCCCGAAGCACACCATGACACTTGTCAGTGTCTACAGGGTAGGGTGATGTAAAATGGCATGAGCACTATAGCTGATGACCCAAAGGCATGCCCCAACACCTGCCAGTCTCTGCAGGGTGGGGTGGGGTTGGCGTCAGTCAGTACTTCACTGCCATTCCTATTATGCATCTCTAACTCCTGCACTGCCAATGCCAGTGAGACAACATTCGGCACTGACAAATGCTTGTTTTTTTTAACAGTACCCTGGTACAGATATGGAGTGGCAAAAAGGGGACTAAAGGATACAAAGAGAAGAAAGGGGTTGCCGCTCCATTCCTACCACTAGCACTGGTGTTCTTTTCTTTCTTTGGTATTTTTCCATGATTCTTTATTTTCAGAACTGCACATAAGGAGCAGCAGGGAAGTCAAGGGTATGAAAAGGGAAAAAGGGATGTGGATTCCATAGCTTATTGAGCTCATTTATAATTTGTAGCCATAATTTGTAGTACAAGCATGTTTTTTTTATCACATATGCTAACATGGTTCGAAGGTCACCACTCTTAACCTCCCTATTTCTGGACGTAAATAGGATATAAGAACATTGAGCAGGGTATAAAGAGAGGAGGGGGAGGGGGAATTGCCTGAAGGTGGCCAACCTTCCAGAGTAGTAATAAAAGGGATAGTACTAAAAGTAGAGAAAGACTGTTTCAACGATAGAATGAAAAGGACAGTCCAAAACAGCAGCAGGGGAAGCCCCTGTCACATAGATACTTAAAAATAAATTGTGAGATTTGCTCCACCAAAAACTGTTTGCCATTCAAATGATAGCAGTAGTTGTATGAATAATTCTGAGCAAACATTCCTTTGTGGCTTATGTTGCTGCAGAATTACAAGGAGTGGACAGTTAATAAATTCTAATAGAGGGATTGGCAGGAGTGAGTAATTTTGTCTTTTCTATCCAATTAGATTGGGAATCAGATTTATGGGGGGTGTTAAAAGGGGGTGTACAGCCAATTTTGGGGAGAATAAGCTCAGAGGTAACAGCTTGTACCCCTTCCACGTGCCATGGGGAGTATAGGGATTGGAACAGCGGTTCTCTCTGATTAGACTAGCACAGTTGGGTCACTAAGTGAGTAATAATAAAACATGTAGGTTTATTTATGGGTTTCTGTTAACTTGTCAACCTGTGCTTTGGATTAAAAAGAGAAATCTCAATTATTTTAACTCTACAGTAGAGTGTTTCATCATCACCTACCCTGGCTGTTCATGTCCATTCTGGCCAGAAGCAACTCCACTGCATAGCAACCTTTTAGGATCAATTACAGTACCTTCATTTCAAACTGTGTTCCCTCTTTCTGGATGGATGGTGGGACGCAGTGAGGGGTACAGTGACTGTTATATTGAATTTTAAAGTTGAACATTGAAGGCAAAAGCCTTGGCCATGGCCAACCTAGTTAAGGGAATGACTTAATTCTTATGTTTAATATACATGCATACAACATTTCCACTGTGCCTCCTTTGTATCTAAATTCTGGTTTGGTTCCCTTCCTTCCTATCTCACTTCCCTCCTATCCTCTCCCTCAGCTTCCTGCTATCCTTTACATAATATTACTTCTCATTTCCTTGCTATTCTTTATAGGAAATCTACAGCTGGTCAATCTGATTTTTCTTATTGTTTTCCTAAACTTTGGTCCGCCCTTCCCTTGCCTATTTGCATTACTCTTTGGCTTTCTCCTTGAAGTCTATCCTTCATAACTTTTTTTTCTCCCTCCTGCAACTGTCCTTGACCCTCGTCCTTTGTCCCTTCACTAGCTTTGCCCTGGCCATCTGTTTTCCCCTTGCCTATACATATGTCATTCTGATTTATATTTTTATTATTTCTTCATTTATGCAGTATTGCTGTTATCTCTATATATTTATTGTAAATGCTTAATATGATGTTCCATACCCCTTTCCCCCAGGGCACATCTGGAAATAAGCTGTTACCAGCTCAGTATGTCATTCCTGGTGAAGCTCTTGAAATAAATACATAATAAATACAACATTTTAACATTTAGAATGCTTTTAAAACCTTGCTCAAGCTAAGCTGCTCTCTGTGTCTTGAAAATACAGTGGCAGTCATAAACGTGGTCAGATATTTCCTGAAACTTCTGTGATATCTCTGGAGAAATTTCCTGCCTTCCTGCCTGCCTGCAGTACCACTATGGTTCACCAGAGAGAATATCTTTAGATATATCATGAAATATCTGGACATGTCTGACCATATCATGGCTGCGACTGTAAATGTGCCTTTATGGCTTATGCAGCAAATATTGTATTGCGTATCTAAAAATGAGTGCAAGTACTGTATATGGTTCCAATCCTCATGCAACTTACCTTGTTACCCTGTCACACTGCCATGTCCACCCATAAGCCCCAGGTTTCCTGTACTAGCCAGTGTAAGAACAACCTCAGGGCCTGTGGCAGAGGGCTGGGAAGGAGTGTGAACCCACAGTGGTGCCACAGCTAAGGTATTGGTGCTACCACATGCAACAACAATGTGTCTGTGTAGTTCAGTAACACAGACTGGTAGTAGAGACACCACAGCCACAAGGATGTCAGGCAAGTTAATAAAGACTGAAAATACAAACAAAATTTTAAAAACTGATGGTTTACTGCACAGAAGAAAGCATGGCACCAAACTGTAGCATGTCAAAACAGTGACATTTCAACAATGAAAGTCGTTACAGCAACAATTTCAATTAAATTTGAAATTGTCACTGAAATGGTCCCACTGGTGAAATTTCACCATTCCCCTGTGATACACCCCCCTTCTGAGACAAGTCTGACTCAGAGTTGGATCTTTAGAGATTGGGGGTGGTGAGGGGGCGAAGTCTGTCAACATTGTGGCTGTTGCTGTGCCGCATCTCGGCAACTTTGTTGTTGCTGAGGCTTGGTTGAACCACACCAAACACATGGGAGACCCGATTTTGAATCTTGAGCATGACTGCTCCCACCTCATGTTAGTGGGGTTTACAATTCGCATTGACCCAGGGGACGGGACAGAACAGCTCTGTTCTCTGCTGCTGCACCTCCTACAGTGGAAGAAATGGTTGCTTTAACACTGTGGATGACCTCAGGACATTGTCCACCCCTACTTTGCCTACAAAACTGGCTTCATGGAGAGACCTACTTGGGATTGGGTGGAGGGAGGGTCAATAATGAGGAAAGTTACCACCCAACTTCACATTACATCAGCTGCTACCCAATCCCCTCATGGTTACTGAATATCTGGGTCATCTCTGTTAAGCTTACACTGACCTAAAATAGGTCTCCCTGGTGGGCCAGAGGCATGTGTTGGGTTCAGCAGGGAGTAAATCATGGAGGATTTGGGTGGCTCAGTGGATCTGGATTAGTGACTCCTGGTCTAGTATGTGTGAGTGAGGAGCAGTTAGAGAAGAAAAGCTGGCCAATGTGAGAAAGGGGTGGAGAGATAGACAGAGGGAGAGGGAAACACAGAGACTGTAAGCGTGGGCAGAGACTGAATACAACTAAAAAAGCAGTATGTGCAGTGGAGCTTGCATGCCCCTCCCAGGGCTAAAGGATGAGGTGCATCTAAGGTTGGAAGAGTTAAGGAGGGCTTTCAGATCATGTGAAATCAGTGACAGTGGATAAAAGTAACTACTATCACCTCCATAAGAATGAGAGGTTATATCCTGTTTTTCCATGGCCTGGCCTTACTTTTCAGGTTCATTCTTCTCTCATCAAGGCTGGACTGTGGGAATGCATTCCATCTTGGCCTTCCCATAAAACTAACCCATCATATTTATCG
This sequence comes from Neoceratodus forsteri, assembly GCA_016271365.2. NCBI lineage: Eukaryota > Metazoa > Chordata > Ceratodontiformes > Ceratodontidae > Neoceratodus > Neoceratodus forsteri. The sequence goes on from CM057455.1 coordinate 1,706,678,185, forward strand.
AATACTATTGTTTCCACAACCCCTCCATAGCAAAACCAGCACAACAACCATTCGACATCCACAGTGTTGAATGGATTGTTGCATCGATGTGCCAACACACCGACACCTGGTGTTAGCCACTGTCCCCCAACCCCCTCCCCCCAACCCGTAGAGTTGAGAATCCTTATGTACTGGAGAGGGGGTGCAGCCCCATATTAACGCTGAAAAGGTGTTGGTATGTTTTCGATTGCAGTCGGGACCAGGCTGTGTCGGGGATGTCGGCAACAATCTGTTGCTGTCGGGGAGGTCAGCAAAATTTGTTTTACAGCAGCTTGGTAGATCCCATATTTATCTGGTGCAAAATGCTGCTTCTGCTAGGTGTCTGACACCAGCTAATCTTCAGGACTATTTTGTTTTTTTTATTTAAGCTTTTGTTAACCAGGTAAGGGTTATGAGCGAAGGCCCTTTTTCAAACATGACCCAGGACCGTAATTACAGTGAAGATGTTATGCATAGACAAAAAACAGGCAACACATAATACATACAAATACACAATAAATAACTTTAAAAACACTCACATTTTAAAGAGTTAAAGTAATGTTTCTTAAGAAGCATTGTAAAAGTGGCATAACAAGGAGTTTGGTGTAAACACAAAGGAAGGTTATTCCAGTGAGTAGGGGCAGTAACGGAATAAGCACGCATTCCCATATTTGAACTTTCATTAGGGACAGAGGGCCGGATATTCAAACTGCGCCCAAAATGTGCGCAATAGCAGGAGCAAGCACAAGTCCATTGCGCACATGCGCAATAGACGCAATATTCAAACATGGAGCAAGTCAAATTGCGCAACCAGCCAAAGTCTGAATATCGCACAACCTGCGCCTTAGCGCAACCAGGAAGGGGAAGCTGAGCAGATATGATGCACTATAGCGCAACAAGGCCAGCCCAGCTGAGCAGTCCAGAGGCACCACAGCACAAGCAGAGAGCCCCCCAGCAGCAGAGCAATGGAACTGCACAACCAGGGAGGTAGGCAGGGGCCCACCACCCATGCCACAGATGGGCACAGGAACACACTGCAGAACTAACAATGCACCCTCACACCCCAAGCACAGCATCACTGGGGGAGGGATGGAATATCCACCGGCCCATGGGGACAAGCCAACAAAGCACAGCTGGGCCATGGTGCCCCAGCACACCAACTGGCAAGCTGAGACTGCCACACAAAGGGGGCAGACAACCCCAGTGCACATCAGCCCTCCCCTGTGTACAGCACACCCTGCACTGGTACCCCAAGACACCACCCATGAGCAGTGACTGTCACTGCAGGAATCCTCATGCATCCCTCCATCACACTGCAACCCCATGTACCACAAAACCATACAAGCCAGACCCACCAGGAGCACTCAGCAGTGGGTGGCTGCACACAACAAGACCGACTGAAAGCCACTACCACACCAGAGACACCTCCCCATGCACACACACACATACCCAGGACAATACCACCCCAGATGCCATGCACACCACTGCAACTGAGCAACTGAGCACCTATAGCCAGCTGCAAATCAGAAACCACCACAGTATTCATAACAAAATAGATTTATCTAATTAACATATCAACAATAACAACATGAACAGACAGAACTATGTACAACTATATACAATACAAGGGTGAGGGTACGGGTACAAGGTAGGGGTGGGTAAGGGGCAGGGGTGAACAACTGGGAGAGGGAAGGCAGGGTGTAAGGGATGAGTAAAGGGGGGAGGTGATGGGCAGCTACTGCCCACCAGCCCGCTCATCAGCTGGCTGCTGCTGGTCCCGGGGCCTCCTCCTGTGCCTGATTCCACTGTGCTGCATGTCCCTCAGGATCTTGAGGGACTCCATTGACACGTCAAGGAGCCGGTGGACTGCTCGCTCGATCCTCCGCAGGATCTGGACACCTAGGACAAGGGATCAGAATCAATAGCTGTGACTGTCCACATCCCTGAAGCCCACCCAACATGCATGGCATACAGCCAAGTGCCCCGCTCCTGTGATGGAGTGCACCCACCCACAGTGACCGTGCACAAGACAAGCCCAACCAGGCAGCAACAGCCATGAGTGCCACTGCACACACACACACCACCCATGTCCAGCACAGCACAACCAAGGCTGTACAGTGACGTGGCTACATGGTGGGAAGGCAGTGCCACAGACATGTGCCCAGTGCATGCATGGACCACCATTGACGCACTCCCAGACATGCAGTGCCACTGGACAGTGCTGACTGTCACATGTCGCGTGCATGGCAGTGTTGTCCATGGATGGTGGCCATGCCCTGCCCCCCCACAGCATGCAATAGCATTCATGATGTCATGACACTAACCCTCATCATACTGCTGCTGTGGCTGCTGCTGCTGCTGCTGCTGCTGCCATGGCTTGACACCACCACCACCACCACCACCACCACCATGTACAGCCACCGCTGCCACCCCTCGCTGCACTTCAGCCTGGGCCCACCTCCACTCTGCCACGCCTGTGGGAAACAAAAGGTGAGAAACACATCAGTGAAATCCCAAAGCAGACAGCTCCCTGCCCCAATGAGTGTGCCTGCCCACCCAGCCAGACCCATACATCTCACATCCTGTAAACACCGCCACAGCCAACCATAGACCAACCCTCCCCCATGTGCTGGTCACAATACACAGTGTTACCCATGTGGACAATACAGGTGCATAGACGGCTCACCCACCTGGCCTAGGCACCACGCCCCTCCTGGCACGTGAACGTAGTCACGCCAGTAGTGCCTGCTCCCTCCTCCGCAGGTCACCGTACCGGGTGACTGCACTGCTCTGCCGAGCGCCGCTGGCCAGTGGCCTCCTCCAGTGCATTGGCCACCTGCTGCCATACATGTGTGCATACCACATTCAGGGGTTCATCCCCAAACAGTGGGCCATGGTGAGGCTCCACTATGGCCACTAGGTTGGCAAGCTCCACCGCACTCCATTGTGGGGCTCTCCTGCGTGCCATTCCTGCATGTATATAATAGGCAATATGGCACTCCACAGCGTGGCAACCCCACATGGAAATGTTGCGCAATACAACTCCATTAGTCCCTATTGCGCTGTTCATATAGCGCCACCAGTCCCTATCGCGCTGTTACCGAACAGCGCGATAGAGCTGCAGGCATGCCATACGTACAGCATGAAGGGGGCAAAGGTTGGGCACAGGGTCATGGGTCTCTGGTGCAAGGCCACGCACAGCGCCATCAGACATCTACACGTCCAGCGTGATTGGTCACCTGTGTGCCAATGCCACAGTGGAGTATTGTGCAGTTGTGCCACAGCGTCATGTGGTGACCGTCGCTGTAGCGCCATTAGCACAATGGTGGCCATGTCCTGAATTGCCTATCGTGCACAGCACATCATCAGAGTGGCAGACGCCTGCGTAAGCCACCTGGGCATGCACAGTGCGGTGTACTACGCAGTCACAGAACTGCGCCATTGGCTCAGCCGGTTCAACCATATTGCGCAAAAGCGCAACAGCACGATATTCAGCCGTCGTATGCAAATCATCCGATCAGCCATTCAATGGTGCAACGGCGTGATTTGCATCTCATTAAAGTTGCTCCAGTCCTAATTTGCATGGATTGCGCTATAAATCTGCGACACTGTTCTGCAGTGGCCAGATTCGGTTACTGCAGTTGATAGGTGAGTTGCATGCATTGTGCTGTACTGGACCATGGCCCCAGAGAATTGCTATGTACTGCATAGTCACAGGTGACCACTCTCACCCATACAGGCTGTGAAATGACCGAGCGAGGACTGGGTGAGGAAGATGATGGTAGGCAGAAGAGGAGGCCCAACTTTGCCGGAGACAGAGGCACTGTTTGAGGCCTACCTGGCTGAGGAGCCACTTCTCAGTGGACGGTGGGGCACCCCCTCAGGCCCATGCTGCTGCATGGAAGGAGGTGGCACGTGCTGTCAACCTGCATGGCAGCCACCAGCGCTCTGTGCAGGAGTGTAAAAAGAAGATGGGGACCGACAGGAGGAGGGTGAAGGAGAAGGTTGCAGCCATCAGGGCGGCACGTGCTGCAACAGGCGGTGGACAGCCAGAGGTGGTGCAGCTGACCCCAGCGAAGGACATGCTCACTGCAAGCATGCAGCCTAGCGCCATTGAGGGTGTACCTGGAGGTGGCTTCCAGACAGGTGGTAGCCCATCACTGCATGGTATGTCATGGTTGGGGGGAAGGTAGATCACATGCAGTAACGTGTCCTTCCTTTCTGTTACAGATCCTGTGCATCTGCAGGGGTCAGCAGTGGAGGGCCTGTCCACTGCAGACAGCCACCTGGAGTTGGAGGAGGGACCATCCACCTCTGCAGATTGCCAGCGTGCACTGCGGCAGTGTGCATGCCCAGCTACCTTCACTGATGTTGAGACAGGTGTGGGGAGTGCCCTTCCTGTGTCCCAGCAGTCTGGCATGCAAGCATGCCAGCACGCTGCCGCTGTGGCTGTGGCACAGACCTGCACCATCGATGATGCACCGACCACTATGGGCATTGAAATGTGTGTGTCACAGAATGGACACACAGCAGGCCAGCTCACGCCCATGGAACTAGCTGGTTCCGACATGTGTGCCAGCATGTCAGCACAGTCCCAGGCTGTGCCTGTCAGCACCAGTGGGGCAGGACCAGTGGCTGTGCAGGTCACTGGCACTGTTGCGGCCACAGCCGTGGAACCACTGATCCCGTGGGCACAGAATGGCAGAGGGGAAGCAGCAGCAGTCACCCACTGGGACTGGGGGTACAGGGCTCAGCGGTGATGTAGTTGCACCGCCTGTGGACATGCCCATATCTGGTCCTGGTGAGCAGCGCCCACCCTCAAGGGGTGTTGTACATCAGGCCCTTCAAGACCCTGAGGTACAGGTTGCCGATGTGGCAGACGACCTCTTTGATGAGCACACCCACCTGCTGCAGGCATCAGTACAGCAGCAGATGCAGGTTGCAACATCCGTGGAGGCACTGTGTGTGGCCCTGGAGCAGGTCGAGGAGCTACACAGCAGGGACACTGAGAGGATCCTGTCCCCAATTGACCATGTGCGGGTGGATGTGACCGCCGCCATCGACAGGCTGACACAGGTAGTGGTCGGTGTCATGGCCACATTGGGCACACAGTCAGGTGCCCCTGTGCCACTCACACCGCGCAGTACGCTATCCACTCCCCATTCCCAGTGTCATGCGACACCCACCCTGTCAACACCGGGTTCAGCTGTGGGCATCCCGAGCACCCCTGGTGCAGGTATGATCGGTATGCTGCAGACCCCTGTGCGGACAAGGTCGCGTTCACGCAGTGGGACCCCTGGTGGTCCATCGGTGCCACCCCATGTGGCCCACACTCACCCTGCCAGTGCTGCTGGGTCTCAGTGGGGCCACCCATGCATCCGAGGTGGCTGTGGCACTGTTCCGCATGACTGAGCTGTCTCCCAGTGCAGGCCCTATCTGCTGCTGCCCTGTGTGCAATGTGTGTTTTGGTGGGCAGTGCACCAGTGGGTTCCCTGCCCTACACACCGACACACGGACCACCTGCACACCCTCCCGATTGCTGTCCACAGGTGCATGTGCATGATGATGCCTGCATTGCGCTGTACACCAAAGTGCAAGGGTGCCCAGCATCGGACACATGTACATGGACAGTACAGGTGGTGGTGGTGGCCTGTGGATGTGTGTGTATGTAATGTCTGTTCCTGCTCTGTTGTGCACCTGGCCCCTGTGCACTTTGTGCCTGGTGTGTGTGTGTGTGTCTGTCCATGTGGCGTGTTACTGTTCACCCCTTCCTGGTTTACTGTTCACCCCTCCCTGGTTGTGTGCGTGTGCTTCTGTGCCCTGCCACTTCCCTCGCCGTCATGCACCCCTGGTGTGTTTCCTGTGTGTATGTGGGTTGTGCCCTAGCCACTGTTGGTTGCACATGGCCCCATGACTTACCTGTGTTGGGCGAAGTGCTCCTCTGTGATGGTGTCCTGGTGCAGCTTGGAAAGCCGGATCAGTCGGGGGTTACACCGTCCAAGGGGGGGGCTGCTCATCCCTATCATCACCAGCGTCACCATCGCTGTCCCCCTCCTTGACCTATAAGGCTATCCCACAGTCTTTGGCCATGTTGTGCAGGATACAACAGGACAGGAATATCCCACAGGCCTTTGAGGGGCTGTACTGTAGGGCACCGCCGGAGGTGTATAGGCATCGGAAGTGTGCCTTCAGCATCCCAAACACCCGCTCAATGATGTTGCATGTGGCGGCGTGTGCCTCATTGAAGCGTTGCTGCAATGGGGTCGGGCCGCGGTAGGTGTGAGCAGCCAGGACGGAGTGGGTATCCACTGTCACCTGTGTGGAGATAGTGGAGGTTAGTGTCATGTTCAGGCTCATATTGCCCTAACCTGAGTGCCACTCCCATGGCACCTGTGGCTTACCCTCCTTGCCCCGCTTTGCCAATCCTACATGCATACTCACCCACTAGATGTCCTGTGGGATGTTCCCACTCGAATCGATGGCACAGTGCTGATTGGTACCATATGAATGAATCGTGTGCTCCGCCAGGGTGCATGGCACAGACATTGATGATGCGCCCACTGGCATCACACACCACCTGGCAGTTGACACTGGAAAACCCCTTCCGTTTACGATACGCAGCCCCATCAGGGCCAGGTGGTGTGCGAATGGCCACATGGGTGCAGTCTATCGCCCTGCATGTCAGGCATACATGCTACCCTGTGGAACTCCTGTATGTTTGCTATACACTCTGCCGCGGTGCTAGGGAAATGGATGTACTCCGCAGCACGTGGCAGCGGTGCACTGAGGAATTGGGTGAGGATGCGTGACGTGGCCAACTGTGTTATGCCTGTGGTGTCTCCTGTTGGCCTCTGGAAGGTACCCATGGTGAGCAAGCACATGCAGGCTGTTACCTTTGTCTCCACTGACAGAGCGTGACTCCGTCGTGAGGGTGCCTGCATCACATCACTGCACAGCTCACAGAGCCACCTCAGTATTGCTCTGTTCAGGCAGTACCAGCCCACAATCTCTACATCTGAATACAGCTCAAAGCTGATGCGGGCACGGTACTGCCTGTTGGGGGTGTACCACCGACGGGTCCTTCCACGGCTACGTCCCCCTGCAGCATGCCTTCTCACCCCCCTCATTACAGCTTCCATGTGGAAGCTGGCACTGTCCATCTCCCTGGCTTGTGTTGCCCCCCTGGCTGTTGTTGATCTGTTACCCCCGCTGTCCTGACTGCTACCTCCACTCACCGGGTACACCTACTGGCCTCTGCACTCTGTGGCCCCACACACCTTCACTTGCCCCTCTTCTGTCCTGTGCACTCCCTAGCCTACACTGTTTCCTGCTCTGGCCTGCTCTGTCTGCCTGCCTCATGTGACTTCTCTGTCGCGTTCTTGCGCCTCTTCCTTGAGCCTTTTTATTTTGGCTCATTTCTGCCGTGGCGCAACTTCCGCCTGATCCACTGTTGTGCATTGCGCAAGCCTTTGAATATTGCATTGCGCACTTTATGCATGGTTCCACCCCCTTCGGTTGCACATACCTTCATTAGCATTGCGCTGTTGCTCAGCATGTTTTCTGTGGCACAACTGCCTCCTGCTGAATATCGCACAATGGCGCAATTCCGGACTTGCGCTGGCACAACCCTATTGCGCATGGTTCAGCCCTTTTGAATATCCCACCCAGAGAGTTTAAGTAATCCATTGGAGTGTAAAGTCCTATCTACTTTCTTTAGATCAAACATAGAAAATAGAGGGGAGTAAGACCCTAACAGTAAAACATTATGAGTCAAACAATTTAAGCTATAAAGTCAGCCTAAATTAGAGGGTAACCAGACAGATAATTGATACAAAGTACAGTGGTGCGTACAAAAGGGTACTTTCAAGGCAAATCTGCAAATGGCATGGAAAGTTGTGGTAAGTAATGACATGTCTGATTTAGCCAATCCCTGAAACAAAAAAGAGCTGTAATTCCTAATAGATAATAATGTAGTAGTAGTAGTAAAATATTTTATTCATATAAGTTCATACAAATTGGGATTAACTCGATTGAGATACACTCATTTACAACGAGATCCACAGCATATTAAAACATTGTTCCAAACACAAACTTACATCAAACAGTGCAATAAAATTCTAAGAAATAAAACAGGTATGGCATAAATAGCTATTATTTCATCCTGCGCTTCAACTAACATTACACAGGATTGTGCTACCCATCTACCACAAATATATATGAGCTCTCCAATTAGATGCTAACTATGTGTACAGCAGCATTGTCTTAGTTTGAGAGATTTGTCCCTTAACCAGGATTTTATTCCTTTCCAGGATTTATTCCCTTCTGCCTCTCTCAGATGCAGGGGTATATTATTCCAGCCACATGATCCCCGATATAGTACCAACTGACATCCAATTTCTAGGTTGCACTTTGGGATTTCTAAATCCAAAATTTTAACAGATCTCAATGAGTCAAGCTTAGACCTATAAACTAAATTATCGGTAATGTAGCCAGGGAGTTTGCCAGCCAGGCCCATATTTATAAAGGCCATTAGGTGCTCCTTGCTGCTATCATTTAAGTTTTGCCATCCCAATTGATTATATAGGTAACACTTATGGGTTAATCTAGGGACGTCCAGTATAAATCTGGCAAGACTGCAATGGCAAGCTTCTAGTTTTGTGAGATCACCTTTCTTACCACAAAAGTAGAAAATATCACCATAATCAAACATGGGTATAATCATAGAGTCCACCACCCTCCTTCTAGTAGCAGTGCTCATACAGGACCTTGCCCTATATAGGGCTCCCAATCCTTTACCCATGCTTTTAATCAGGTTATTAATTTGAACACCCCAAGATAAAGAATCATCAAGCCATAGGCCCAAATACTTATAGGATTGTACCTGTTGGATCAAGGTTCCCCCCAGGGAAACCACCTCAAGTCCCTTTTTCCTGCGGTTCACCGGTCTGGTGGAATAAAATGGACTGTGTTTTCTTTGTGTTCAATACTAATTTACTATTCTCCAGAAGTACCTGTAGCTCATTGAATGCTCTTTGCGTCTTGAGCTGTATCATGTTTATTGTCTTATCTGAGGTGTAAATGATGGTATAATCAGCATAAAGAATATATGACACCAATGAATCTGAAAAACATAGACCATTGACATGTATGTTAAATAAAAGGGTGCCCAGGATAGATCCCTGGGGAACTCCCGATCCAACAGGAAGCAAGCCTGAGGCCCAAGTACCCACTGAGACCATTTGTGTTATGCCCATGAAGTATGATGCCAGCCACTTTTGTTCCAGCCCTACCAGCCCAAATGTTGCTGCCCTGGACAGCAGGACAACGTGGTCCAGGGAATCAAAAGCATTGGATAAGTCCACAAAAACAGCACCCACAGGTGTCCTGTCCAGGGCCACCTGCACATCACCCACCACTTTAACCAAGGCCAAGGAGGTGCTATGGCACCATCGGAATCCTGACTGCATGCCATTAATACAGCCCTGGGAGTCCAGATGCTCCTTTAGTTGTATGGCCACTGACTTTTCAAATATTTTTGATGTCTGGGAAAGAAGCTAAATTGGGCAGTAATTGCCCATCTCTGTCTTCTTGCCCCACTTATGGATAGGTACCACCTTAGTTTGTTTCCTAGCCATAGGATATTTTTCTGTGCTTAATGACAGATTAAATATGTATGCCAAGGGGTGTGCTATGACTGGTGTAGCATATTTTAACAATTTAGGAGGGATATTATCCAGACTAGTGGCCTTATAGGTATTCAGTTTCAGCAATTCCTTGGCCACAACTTCAGCCGTTATTAGCAAAAGCAAATCTGACTTGTTCGGTCAGTGGTCTCTGTAACTTTGGAACAGAGCCCACAGTCTTTGGTTAATATGTCTAGAAATCAATTTTATGTGAATAGAGTAAGACAGACAAGGGTCCAACAGGATCCCTAATTATTTGAACTGAAAAACGTGTCCCAGTCCAGTCCCAATGGCATCCTGGACTGCAAGAGGCATACTCCTAGTCAGTCTTTGCTTCGATCCAAAGAGCATGTTCTTTGTTTTTTTGCTGTTCAAAAGCAGGTGATGTCCTCTAAGCCACAAATCAAGAGCCTGAAAATCAGCATTTATGGCTGAATTTATAATATCCACAGAGGGAGAGCTGCTATAGAGGATAATGTCATCGCTGTACATAAAAATGGCAGTCCTATTAAGCAAAGAAGGCAGTTCATCCACGAACCAAGAAAATAGAAGGGGCCCCAGGATAGATCCCTGGGGAACCCCTACCTCCATCGTTCTGTAAGGTAGCTATTGAACCAATTACATGGAGAGTCCATGAGCCTGAGGTTCTTCAGTCTCCTGAGCAGCAGGCAATGATTAACCAGGTCACAGGCCTTAGACAGGTCCATGAACACAGCACCAGTGAGTCTTCCCCATCCATTGCCCTACTGATGTGGTCCATGAACCTGGCCAAGGCTGTCCCGGTGCCATATTTAGGACTACCAGGACTATATTTCTCATATTCTGCAGGATCTGTGCTGACTGCTTACCAGGTAGTGGGTCACTCTCAGGTTGTTTTTCCTGACTTTTCAGGTCCTTTACTATCCCCAGGATTTCCTGGTGTCTTCCCCCTTGCCCCCTCAAGCTCTCTGGGAAAAGACTGCTTCAAGCTGGTGATTGGATATCTACATAGAAACATAGAAACATAGAAGCTGATGGCAGAAAAGGACCACAAGGCCCATCCAGTCTGCCCATTTCTTTTTCTACCTTATGAATGTGCCATAAGCCTTTGCGCTGTCCATGGCCTATCTATTCATACTCATTTGTATTGCTCCCTTCTGCCTATCCCATGCCTGTTTGAAGCCCTGCACTGTATTCATATCCACCATTTCCTGAGATAGGCCATTCCATGCATCCACCACCCTTTCTGTGAAAAACAACTTCCTCACATTACCCCTTAATCGGCCTCCCTCTAATTTCATGCTGTGTCCTCTTGTCCTGCTATTTTTCTTATATCGAAACATGTTAGACTCTTTCACCTTGTTAATGCCCTTAAGGTGTTTGAATGTTTCAATCATATCACCTCTCTTCCTCCTTTGCTCTAGGGTATACATATTGAGTACAGTTAATCTGTCCTCATATGTTTTCTGATGCAGCCCCTGCACCATTTTGGTTGCCCTTCTCTGGACAGCCTCAGTTTAGTTAATGTCCTTGTGAAGGTGTGGCCTCCAGTACTGCACACAGTACTCCAGATGGGGCCTAATCAGTGTCTTGTAAAGATGGATTATTACCTCCCCTCTTCCGACTTGTGATACCCCTACTAATGCATCCCAACATCCCTCTAGCCTTACCTACTGCTTTAGAAGTCTGCTTGGATGATTTCAGGTCATCGGTGATGATGACGCCCAAGTCTCTTTCTTCCCTTGTGACTGCCAGCAACTCCCCTCCCAGACTATAGGTGGCTTCAGGGTTTCTCTTCCCTATGTGCATGATCTTGCACTTCTTTGCATTAAACCCCAGTTGCCACTCTTCCGACCATTTTGCTAGTTTATCCAGATCTCTTCTCATTCTGTCCACACCATCTGGATCATCTACTCTGTTGCAGATCTTGGTGTCATCTGCTAACAGACAAACTTTACCCTACAGTCCATCTGCAATGTCACTGATGAAGATATTGAAGAGGACTGGCCCCAGGACTGATCCCTGAGGTACCCCACTTGTGACTTGCATCTCTTCTGACTGTATACCATTTACCACCACTCTCTGTTTTCTGCCCACAACCAGTTTGCCACCCAGTTGACCAACATCTGACCCACCCCGAGCCTACCCAGCTTATTAATCAATCTTCTATGTGGAACAGTATCGAAAGCTTTGCTGAAGTCAAGGTAGGCAACATCAACTGCTCCCCCTTGGTCCACCACTCTGGTTACCCAGTCAAAGAAATCTATGAGATTAGTTTCACAGGACCTTCCTTTTGTAAACTCATGCTGTCTTGGATCTTGTGCTCCTATGGATTCCAGGTGTTGCGCTATCCTTTCCTTAAGGAGTGTCTCCATAATCTTGCCCACTACTGAGGTAAGACTGACTGGTCTGTAGTTCCCTGCCTCCTCCCTGCTACCACTCTTGTGGAGTGGGATCACAAGAGTCCTTCTCCATTCTTCTGGGACCTCTCCTGTGCATAGAGGCTCACTAAACAGTTCTGATAATGGCTCTGCTAGTTCCACCCTTAGCTCCTTTAGTACCCTGGGATGTACGCCATCAGGTCCCATTGCCTTGTCCACCCTGAGCTTATCGAGCACTTGTAGGACCCTTTCTTTTGTGAAGGGTCTAGTGCACATCTCCCTTCCCCCTGTGTTCATGGTGCAGAGCTGTGGGCCCTGCCCTACCTTCTCTTCAGTAAATGCTGAGCAGACGTATCTATTTAGGATAGATGCTTTTACATGGTCCTCTTCCTCGCACACACCCTTGTCCCCTTTGATCTTAGCAATACCCCCTCTGGACTTTCTCCTTTCACTAATGTATCTATAGAAGGTCTTGTCACCTTCTTTTACTGTTCATGCTAGTGTTTCCTCGGTTTGGGACTTTGCCTGCCTTACTGCCTTTCTTGCTTCCCTTAGGGAAGTTTGGTATGCCTCCCTATCTTCGTCCTGCTGCTCCCTATATTTCCTGAAGGCCAGCCCTTTGGCTCTGACCTTTTCTGCTACGTGTTTGAGAACCAAAGTGGTTTCCTTCTTCTTTTGCACTTCCTTTTCTCACTACCACTGGGATGTTGCTTCAAGTATTGCGTCTTTAATGCTTGCCCACTTTGCCTGTACCCCTCACCTGTATTTCTTTTTGCCAGGGCTAGCTTAACTCTGCTGGCCATCTTATCAAAGTCAGCTCCTCTGAAGTCCCATATTTTTGCCTTGGAATGGGATGATTTTGTTCTAGTGGCCAAATTGAACCATATCATGTGATGGTCACTGACCCCCAGGTGACCTTCTACCTGAAGATCTATGATCCTTTCCCTGTTAGTCAGTACTAGATCTAGGATAGCCCTGTACCTTGTGGGTTGTTGTATCAGTTGTTTGAGGCCTTCCCCCTGCAAGGAATCCACCATGTGTCTAGTTCTGGCAGATGTCCCTGCTGGTATTGACCAATCTGTATCTGGCATGCTGAAGTCTCCCATTATCAGAACCTCCCCTTTAGCTGTCATGTTTTGTATATCTTCTAACAGTAATGTGTCTATGTTCTCCCCCTAGTCTGGAGGCCTTTACACAACCCCAGTTTGTATGGCTATCCCATTTCCTGTTTCCAGGGTGACCCACAGTTATTCTGACTCCTTATGTGTATTCTGAATTTCTGTAGCTTTGAAATTTTCATTGACATAAAGGGCCACTCCACCCCCTTTTTGCATCTCATTATCTTCTGAACAGTACATAGCCAGGTACTGAAGTCTCCCAAGTGTGGTTACTGGTATACCATGTTTCGCTAATGGCTACTATGTCCAGTTTAGCCTCTGTCATTATTGCCTGCAGGTCTGGGATCTTGTTTCCCAGACTGCGAGCATTTGTGTACATGATTTTCCATTGGTCAGATTTCGGTGTGTTAGTTGTTGGGCGAGGTCCAGCGTTTCCCCTGTACATCATATGGGGAGCCGGACCTTTTTCTTTACCTGGTAATGCAAATGAACTACAAACATGCTGAACTCCTGTTTGACCACTAGCTGAGGGGGGGGAAGGGTGTTCTTCCCAGTCGACGTTTTGGGTTCTGCACCCCCCTCCCCATTTACTAGTTTAAATATTCTGCAAAGACATCAAACTTCTGCCCCAATGCACTGACTCCCTCCTTAGTCAGATGCAGTCCATCAAATTTAAATAACTTTCGCTCCCCAAACTATTCCCAGTTCCCTATAAATTTGTGTCCTTTTTCCTGGCACCAGCTCTTGAGCCACATGTTTAGCTCCCCTATCTCCCCTTCTCTGACCTTCCGTCCATCTGTCCCCCTCTCCCAGACTGGCAGGATCTCAGAGAAGGAGATGCCGGACGAAATGGATGATAATTTGTCCCCCAGCCTTGTTAGGTGTTCCTTGGTCTCCACAACTGACCGGCTGGAGAGATCGATAGTCCCTATGTGTACCAAGACATCAATGTTTTCTCCTGATTCCTGCACAATTTTAGCAATGCAGTCAGTGTCTCTCCATGCTGATGTACCTGGAGACATCTGACCATTACCCCTGGCTGGAGGTACGTATCAACTCCCCGAATCATGGAGTCTCCTATGATCAGAAGTTTTTTTATTTCCTTTTTGCTTTTTTTGTTTTGGTTCCTGTTTTGGGTGTGTTTTGTTGGGCTGGATCCTGTGCTGCTGTGTTCTGCTCAGCAGTGTCCTCTGTCCCTTTGTTTGATTTCAGAGATGGAGGCAGATACCTGTTTGTAATTTTTATATGGTTTGTGGAGGTGATATGTTGAAGAGCACTGAGTGATGGGGCACCCGATTTGCCCCTCCTAACCACCTGCCAACCTCCAGGACCAACTATCCTCTGCGGTCGAGTTGCTTCTGTTGGATGTTGGGGAAATGGTGGGCGGTTCTTGCAATACATTTCCTCTTGAATGTGCAATTTGAGGTAAGCAATCTCTGCCCATGCTGCCTGGAGCTGAGCCCTTAGATCTCCAATGGCCCAGCATGTACGACAGTGTCCTAAGTCCTGTAAAACTGCCCTTCTGAAAAGTGTTCCACAGTATCTGCAGTTAATGATATCCATTCCAGGTAAGTTGCTGGGTTTATAACCTGCTCAGAGTAATCAGAAGGAAGAAAATGAAAGCAAAAGTGATTTTGTGTTTTGGTTGTTTGTCTTTGTATAACTTGTTATAACAAGTTAAATTACTAGTGCCCCTGTAAATGAGGTCACTGTGTGGATACCCCTCTGATCCGCCTCTTCCTGCTTTGCTACAGGAAATGTCACGACTGTGCTACCCTATAAAAGGAGTGTAGTGTGGGGTGGATGAGGATGGGGGTGGGTGGCTGAGCCCTTCCCCTGCTGAAAAAGAAGAACCATGGATGAAAGAAACAAGGAGGTAAGAGCAGAAACAATCAGCCAGCAACAAATGCAGTAGCCCTGTAAGCTTATCCTAATGACAGATAAAACTGTGAAACCTGTAAAGCACCGCCTGTAATAATTTCACAGAAGATATACCCTGTAAGAAACACTTTGCTACAGAGAAAAATAAGGCAGTAACAGAAGATATACCTTGCAAAAAACAATTTGAATCAGAAGATTACAGCAGTGATCTGTAAGCACACCCTGTAATAATGCAGCAGAATGTATACCCAGCAACAACAATTTGAATTAGAGAAAAATAAAGCAAAAAATGTTACCAACAAACAGTAAAAATCCCTGTGAGTACAAAATAAAAACAACAACACACAGTAAACCTGTCTAGCTAAAAGAAGCCTTAATCCTTATTGTTGCTCTGGTAAGGTTATTTGCTCTGTCCTTTCAAGCAACCTAGAAGAAAATAGTTCAGGTGAAGCTAGGTGCCTTGGCTAGCAAACCTAGTCTTCCATCTCCAAGATATATTAACAACCCCTAAGTTGTGGAATGCTCTACCAATGTCTGCTCAGATGGCTCCATCTATCTCCTCTTTTAAATGAGCCTTGAAAACTCATCTGTTTTCTGAAATTTGCAATTTACTGTTAGTAGGGGTTTATGCCACCTGACCATTGTTGTGCTGCGTAATGGGACATATAAAAAGATAGTCAACATATTTCAGTTGAACCTGAGATATCATAAGGTAGCCCATATACTCCAGTGGGACATAACATATCATAAAGTAGTCAATGTACTTCAGTGGGATATGACGTAGCATAGTCCATGTGTGCCAACTGGACATGGCAACATACTACAGTGAAAAAGGACATTATACAGTAGTCTAATCCCAAACTGTGGGGGCTTATCTGTATGGCTTACCTGAGCCAGTCACCTACTGCTACTGCTCCCTCCAGTCCCCTGGTGTTAACATCGGGGCCAGAGTGGGAGTAAATAAGAGGACTCTTTCTTTGGTGCTGCTGGCACGACTGAAGACAGCGGCTCTGCTGGTGCACTTCATGCCACTGATGGAGGGATTGAACTGAATCACAATCATGTCCTCGCATTAGTGGAGTCACCCAACAGCCACCCCAAACAGAACCAGACCACACCAGACTATAGTGCGACACCATGCAAACACCAAATGGGACATGAAATATTGCTTAAGGACAGGAGCCCTTGTTAAACTAGGGCTTTGTGGGCTGAGTGCCCTGTAAGCAAACTGAGGGCAGAAATCTGTCCCACCTCTGATCTCTCACAGCATGGCAATGGAGTTAAAGGGGAAGCAAACCATCCAATCAGGCTCTGGAGCCTTAGTTTAGTTTAGTGTACTGCAGTTTAGTTCAGTTTATTGATTAGTTAGAATGCTCTATCTCATTGTGACTCTAGGCACTTTACAGATAATATAAACAAAATTAAAATAGAAAAAAAATGTACAAGTAAAGCACAACAAATTAAAAGTAGGGGAAAGCTTTACTAAATAAAAAGATCTTAAGATCCCTCTTGAAGGTACTTACCGTGGGTGCCTCTCTAAGCGACCATGGCAGTGAATTCCGCAGGGTAGGCACTACAACCAAGAAGGCCTGAGCACCAGATGATTTTAAATGGACCCTGGGAATCACTAGGTGGTCCTTCTTAGCTGATCGGAGGGGACGAGAATGGTGGTAGAGCTGTAGGAGGTCTTGCAGATAACCAGGCCCCAGATCATGCAGGGCTTTATAGGTCAGTAACCCAACCTTGAAGGTGACCTACCACCTAATAGGGAGCCAGTGTAGAAAGAGCAGCACAGGCACAATGTGACATGACCTCGGAAGGCCAGTCAACAGTTTGGCTGCCGCATTCTGTACCGGGTATAGGCGGTGAAGATCAGCCCCTGATAGCCCTAGGTAAAGGGCATTGCAGTAATCAAGCCACGATGTCATGAAGCCATGAACCAGTGATGGCAGATCGACTGAGGGGATCAGGTGTTTAATCCTGGTGATGTTTCTAAGGTGAAAAAAAAACACTTTGGACCACGGCCGACACCTGGGATTGGCTCTATGTCATAATGGCGATCACAAAAGAGCGATCGCCATTAGAGCAGATGTACAATGCCGAAAAGCACAACGGCGATGTACACTTGCAGACGACAACACATCCGGCCTCACCCCCACACCTCCCTTACTAAATATAACCAACTCCACGGGGGTGCATGTCGGGGAGGAGAAGACAGTCTGAAAAATAAAAAAAAAAAACCACTATGGCAGCAATAAAATATTCCCCGGTCCCCAGCCTAGAACCTGTTGCACTGAAGCTAGCCACCCTCACCGCCACACCACATGGCTAGTTTGGTGGCAGCATGGCACACAACCCCACACAAATCCTCTTCCCTGTCCCTCCCCTTCTCATCCCTATCCCTCCCCTTCCAGTCACCCTCCCTCACTCATCCTTCCTGTCACATTCGCATTCCCAAAAGGATAGCACTATAAATGAGTCGCTCTTTTGAGAGTCACTCATTTACAGTCACTATAATCACTGGATACCCCGGGATTCACGTGTTAAGCCACCATCCAGCACAATGACAAGATTCTTCACCTTGACAGAGGTGAGAAGCTGGGAATCTCCAAGCCTAAGCTCAGTGACTCAACCAGCCTGTACACCAGCCCTTGGGTGACCATGTTCCACCACTAGAACTTCCATCTTATCTGGATTTAACCTCAGCCAGTTGGCACTCATCCAGTCTTGGATCTCAGCAAGGCACCAATTGAAAACTGAGACCGCATCTTGTTGTCTAGGTGCTAAAGACAGGTACAGCTGGTTATCATCACCATAGCAATGAAAACCCAGTCTGTACCATCTTATAATGTCCCCTAGTGGAAGCATATACATCACGAACAACATGGAGGACAAAATGGAACCCGTCAGGACCCCACATGGCAGGGGCAGTGGGTGGGAAGAAAAAGCCCCATAAACTACCCTCTACATCCTGCCAGTGAGGAAAGAGTGGAACCAGCTGAGGACCATGCTAGAGAATCCACAACGAACCTGCAGGTGATTAAAAGGCATTCCATGGTCTATGATATCAAAAGCAGCTGAGAGGTCAAGGAGAACAAAATTGGACCATTCTCCTCTATCCCTTATCACCAGGAGATCATTAAGCACCCAAACCTGGGCAGTGTCAGTACTGTGCCTTTTCCTAAAACCCTATCGGAGAGTGTTGTAGATGTCATGGGATAACAAATGGGCCTCCAGCTATAAAGTCATCACCTTCTCAGTAACCTTCCCTAAGAAGGATAGGTTTGAGATGGGTCTGTAGTCCAGCAGGCAGTCTGGGTCTAGCAAAGGTTATTTCAAGAGGGTCCTCAACACCGCCTCCTTAAGGGGCTCAGGAAAGACCCCCATCACTAATGAACACAGCACTATCCTGGTGAAGACCGGGCCGATGGACTCAACACACCTACAAGAAGGCACGTCGGACCTGGGTCCAAACTACAGTAGGTGGGTCTTAGCTCATGGATGACCCTGACAACATCCTCGACCACCACCTGGTCAAAGTCAAACCAGATTGATGAAATTCCTGTGACAAACACTGGCTTGTCACTGCAAGTCCCCAAAGAGGGTGCTGACAGGATCCCAGATCTGATAGAGGAAATCTTGACAGCAAGAAACAGATCAAACTCATCACATTTAGACTGTAAAAAGGCTCTAACCAGCTGAAGACAGACTGGATTACATAGCCTGTCAACAGTGCGGAAGAGCTGAGCTGGTCTGTTAATTGCTGCAGCAATTTCCCTGGACAGGAACTCTGCCTTCTTATGGGAAATTGCTGTTTGATCATCTCTATAATGAGACATCAAAGCAAGCTTATCCCCATCAGATTAGGATCTCTGCCAGTCATGCTCCAACCTGTAGCCCCTCACCTTCCACTCCCTTAGAGTCCCATCAAACCAAGTGGATCTCCAGTGTGAGGTGAAGGGTCGAACAGGAATGGTGCAAATGAATCGAGAGCTCAGGTGATGGCCCTATTTTAGGTCAACACCAATTCCCCTGGTTCCTTGCAAGCTCTCATCACACTTGATAGATCCAGCACTGCCTTAAGACCCTCTGGGGTCAAACCCCTCAAAGGGCAGTACTGGACCATCTCCATAGGGGAGGATCTGTCGGGGGGCGCTTCAAATGAGAACTTCACGATAAAGTGGTCCAGCCAAATGACTGGTTCCACAATGAGGTCAGTGACCTCTAATCCCAGTGAGAAGACAAGGTCCAAGGAGTGACTGTGTGAATGGGTTGCAGAGGTAACCACCTGTGTCAGGCCCAGTGATTGCATTAACTGAAGAAAGCCTTCAACAGTGTCAAGAGGGTTCATGAGGTACCTGGAGGACTCATTAATTCTGCCCACGTGATTGCCACCAATAGATCATCATGAGACCACCAGACAGATCCTACCCTGTAGCTGACAGCAGGACTTCACCAACTGGAGGGCTGTCTGCTGGAGTGAAGAGACTGAGGACTTTTGCAGCAACTTCAGTCTGCATGAGACCAAGCTCAGAGGCAGAGCTGCTGTCTGAGCCTGTGTGAGACTTTGTTCAAAGGAAGATGACTTGCCTGCAGAGACTGGCTGTATATTCCAGCATACACATAGGTCAAACCACTCACTGTCAGGTGAATGTGTTTTGGCCAATGAAGTTTGTAGCTTCTTTCTTGCTGTTAAGTTTTATTAAAATTGTATGCAGAGCATCTACTGACAAGGTTCTGAGACTGCTGTAACTACTGTGCATTTGCTTACTGCACTCGGGCAATTGCTTTCTGGCAAAACACTGATGTCAGGATTCCATATGGGACAAAGGTATAGCTATTAAAGGACAAAAATAATGCTATGAAATAATAAAGCCAGAGATGAGATTGAGCATTTATCTGATCTTCTCTTGTTCAACAACAGCTGTAGGCGGCACACTCGACAGCAAATGATTAGCGTGGGCTGTGAATCGGTAGGAGTTTTACATTAAAACCACATTTAGTTTGTCTTGACTTCTTTGGTGTGCTGTAGCTATATTCATGAATCCTGCCCCCTCCTCACTCTGCCTCTTTTATCCTGTTTGCCCTGGCACAGCCTCCCTTTTGTACCTTGAGCAGCCCGGCAGGGGTTCAGATAATTACACTCACATCAGTCACTTTTCACATAGCCTCCTGAAGGTCACGCTGATTATTACCTTCACAGGAAAGGCGCCATTTAATTACTGTAAATGTCACTCAGAGAAAGATCACTTGTAGTCAATCACTGGGCTCTGACTGCCGTGCTTATCCTTGGCTATTCACAATGCTATAATAACTGTGAGATGCATTCATGTTTCATCTTCTCATTCCCAGCATTAAGACCATTTTTAGCACAGAACTAAAATCAACAGCATACAAAGCTGGTTGCCACATACAGTATTTTTGTATTATTCTTTGGTAACCAGGTAAGGCCCACTAGGCACAAGTACCTGTCTGCAGGGATGACCCACGAGCACAGGGGAGGTTAAGTGACTCACTCAGAGTCACACAGTATGCAAATGCAGGTTGTAAGACTCAAACCCAGATCTGCTGGATGTACTTAGCTCATTCACAGCTCATTACTTTAATCTCTAAACTATTCTGCCAGCCGTTATGTGTATAATTCATCTGTGGACCATTATTCACAGCTTATTTTCTCCCTGTAAATATTAGGCACGATGTACTGTGAAACACTTAAATCCCAGGTAATTTTTTTTTCCATAGAGCTGTTTCTCCTTTCTAGTCATGCCCAGCAGCACACCCCCAGCCCCATCAATACCCTTCTCACAGGCTTACTAGTTATCCACCACTTGCCCAGGACTGTTATGATGGCAGCCAGCTGTGTTGGGTGTGCAAGAGCCTGGCAGGGGAGTGGCATCTTGGACACACAGCCTTTTACCTCCAAATCTCCTGTTTTTCTCCCCAGTGTGCTGGTTTGCAGTGATGCAGTCATACATGCGCGGGTTGGCAGAAATTTGTGACGGACATCCAGCAACAACCCACCCCCTTCTGGTGCTCCCAGCTGTGCTGCCTGGTCCCCACCAGGTGGCAGTCACACTGTGGGAGCAGTACCCTCCCCCTCTCCAAGGAAGTAGAGCTGTCCTTGGGATGCTTGCATACCTCTCAACCTTTTGTCACTGAAATGAGGGATACAGATACTCAAAATGAGGGACAATGAGGGACACTAACACTCATAATGAGGGACACATCCTCAGACATAGAGGTACATGCTCAGAACACTGTGGTAATCATTGCCTTTATTTGTATAAAGTTTATTTTTTATTTAGCATCTTAAAATATTATTCATTTCTGCTTTAAAGTCTGAATTTACAGCATATTCTCTGTGTGTGCAGCACCTTTCCATGAGGGACGAATGAGGGACAGGGCAATTTTGAGGGGTAAAATGAGGGATGTCCCTCGTAATGAGGGACGCTTGAGACGTATGCTTGATCCTCCCTTTCTCCCCAAGCCGCCCACAATGACCCATGCTAGTTGCCAAACACGGGTCACCAGTGTTGCAAGTGGTAGCTCTAACACTGCATCAAAGGTCCAGCCCTGATCCTTTGTGCTCAGTTGCCGTATGTGTGCATTCTGAAGAGCTGCCACTTGCTTCCACAGTTCATGCCACCACAATGCATATGGCTTTGACAATTCAAGGTATATGCACATCACAGAAACATTATTGTTTCAGTAGTATATTTATGATATGCAGTGCACTAAGGAAAGTCTGAACCATCCCACACACAGTGTTGGAATTACACTTTATGAGCTTTGGAAGCTGTGGGGTATATGAAGGTCCTGCCTTTAAATTCAGCCCCCTCCCTTCCCATTATAAGTCAATGGCAGTGATGCCTGAGCTACCAGGGCTCCCTTCAGAGCTACGGGACCAATCCCTGGCAAGCCCCCCTGTAATTCCAGCACTGCATAGATCCCATAGTTAACAGGCAGACTGTGCAGCACAGTAAAGGTTCTAAATCCCTGAAACCTAATGGCCACAAAGTGATTACTTGAGCTTACTGCACTAGTGGCCACATCCTTTATTTTTCCCACCAAATGCCCTGTTGAAACAGATCTCTGTCTTTAATCAGTAAATCAAGTCTTTGCTACCTGCTTCTTGGAAACATACCCCCCCCCCCACACACACACACACCACTCACATGCACGCACACTTTTTAAAGATGCAAGCTTGTCATTTCATTTTCATCTGGAATTAGTGCTGTAAGAACCTCAGGGCTGAATCAAATTTTGCCAGTGGTCACATTTTGGAACCACAACACTAGAGTATCATTTGTAAAACAGTGTAATGTACTGGTAAAGCAGGTTTTGAACGCGCTGCATCTAAAAGCATTGTACAGATCAATGAACTACTGTAGGTAAAGTGCCTGTATAATGCAAACAGATGCAATAGACATTTAGCAACATTCCACAGCTGCATAATTTTCCTATGTTTACAAAATTGGATGCACATGAACACATTCTCTGTCGTGCTGTGCAGAAGTTTCAAATTCTAGGGGAATAGAATCCGACCTTCCTCTTCTCTCCATCCTAAAACATTGCCTTGCAGTGGGTTGACGTGCATTCGCCTTTTCCTGGCCCTCCCTCTGGACCTCACTGCCGGATTCAAGGAGTGCTCCACAGCACAAAGCGGAGTACTTCGAGTCATAATGGGTAACGCGAAGTCCATTGAAAACAATGACTTTGCGTTATTCCGCCTTCCCCAAACCACTACTCCACAAAAATGAAGGCGAAGGGCATTGAAAACAATGTACTTCACCTCACTTCACCTTGTTTTAAGCTCCAAAGGTGGATTTTGCAGTGACTCGTGGGATTTCAGGTCACATGGGCTCTAGATTGTTCTGCCCAGTTTCAATTTGGGGTAGTGTGTGTAAGAAGCTATCGGAGACAGTCTGCTCAGAGAGCTCTCTGCGATTCAAACCTTCTAAAAGCTTTTAAAAAAGCCTTTTTGAGTCTTTTTTTTTTGCTGAAACTTTAATTCATCGACTGTAGGAAACCCTTTTGTGCTCATATCATCCAGCGTTTATTGTTTGTGTGTGGATTTTGAATGTTAATGTACAACATTCAGTCTGTGTACTGAGAGACAGTGCAAGTGTGCTTGTGGGAGGGGCGTATCTGTGGTGTACATAGACTTAAGTAGGAGAAATAGGGAGTTCTTTGTTTTTTTGGTTATATTTTTCTTGTATAACTGACTGTGTTAATGTACACACAGTAATATTTTTAGTAATTGTTGACATTTTTTTGCTGATTGTGTGTGTTGTGGTCTGGAGGACCTGGTGCAGCAGTGCATAATTTCAGGTTGTTTAAAATATGTTGTATATTACTGAAGTTTTCAATTTGCTATGCATTACTTGTAGACAAATTGTGTGAGTGTGTGTGCACTGCATGACATCAAATAATACACCTTTTATTGTGTCAGAGTAATTGCAGGCACAGCAGTGTGAACCTGCTATCCACTGCACCTGCGTGATTTTGTAGTGCCATTGTGATATCTTTTCTTGGTTTTGCACTGCTGTAATCTGCAGTCAGTGCCCCCCACTGGCAAAATTTATTCTTTTCTAGATTGGATTGTTTGTAACTTGAGAGCACCACTGGTTAGTTAAGGTGTTGTTGAACTTGTTGTGACTTCGCATCTGTACCTCTTGTTGAAGCCACAGTTGTTTTTTGCTTCATCAGCATCCACCCGGCCCCCACCCAGGGTGAACGTTCCAAAATCTAAATCTGTTTAGAATATTCTTGTTGATCCCCCAAAATGCCCACAAAGAGACATGCAAGCAAAGCTGTTTCTCGCTATGGCACTATTGCCAGTGGTAAGATTGTCTGTGGGCGTGATAGTACGCAGTCACAGAAGTGCATTGCTGATGTGAGGAAAGGTAATTTTCTTCAGTGTTTTTTACAGCGCAATCAGTAGCTTCACTCATAGTTGAAGGAGATGATGTTGTCCTAGCTGGTGGTGTTGGTGCAGTCGGTGGTGGTGGTATGAGTATTGTTGCCTTAAGTTCCACTTCTGACCAGTTTACAGAGTCCAAAAATATGGTGGAGTGTGAAGCAGTGCCAGTGAGTGACAGTGTAGATGATGTCATACTCCCCAGTAACATCCCAGTAAATGAACATGAGGATTCTGATCGTCATGTCAATGATAGCACACAATATCACATTTCTTCCACCGCAGTTCAGGTCATGCATTTGCCATGCAGTGATTCACAGTGTGGTGAAACTATTTTGGGTGATGGTGGTGCTGATGATGACGATGTTGCTGTGGTTGCAACATGCAGTCCACATGCCAGCATCCAAGCAGAAGATGTGGATGATGTTGATGAATATAATGATGATGTCAGTGACCCCTGTTGGGAACTGGAGAAAAAGAAATTCAAGGTGGCTGTGTCTGGGTGTGTTTGCATCCCAACCCCCCATAAAAAGTTGTGATTTACCAGTTTCAGTTGATGATGATGACCCAGTAATAATGATAGGTAGTCATGGTGGTTAGTTGCAGTCCAAGTGTGTCCTGCCTGAAAAATCATCTAGCACCCCCCACACTTTATGGCTTAAAAAAACAGTCCAATAAGCAGCATCAGAGGGGACACGTTAAAACTAGAGCATCATGATCCCTTGTTTGGGATTTTTTGTGCAAGATGCAAATGATGAGTCATTTGCAATCTGCCAGCTTTGCCAGGTGCGTGTGAGTCGAGATAAAAAGGGGAGCCATCTGGGCACAGGGGGACAGCATACACATCTTAAGAACAGGCACATGACACTGTGGACCCAGCACAAGATGGCAGCTTATACCTGTACCACAGTGGGGCGTTCACCCTCATCATCAACCATAACAAGCATGTTATCCCCTTCCATGACTGTAACATCAAGTAGAAAATTAAATGTGTGCAGTAGTGATGAAATAACAGCAGAGGATTACTACAAGCATGATGAGGTGGAGGAGAACAATGATTTTGAAATCTTGTCCAGTGGTGGTGAGAGTAGCAGTTTTGGTGGTGGTGGTGGTGGTCAATGCAGTATGTCTAGTGCAAATGGTACATCAACCCCTGTTGGTAAATGTGGGAAAATAACTGCATTTCTGGGTTTGTCATCACCTGTGCAACCGTCTTCATCACACGACCACACTCCACCCCCTGCGATTCGCAGAGCAGAACAATTTGTCATCACACCCTGTGTAAAACATTTGTCAGCCCACATTACAGAGTGTTTTTGTGCATAAGTTGAAGTACCTATCCAATCATAGTGTCATGTGAACTTAATGCTGCTGTAGCGGAAATGCTGGCAATTGATCTTTTGCCCTTCTCCTTTGTGGATAATTCTGGGTTCCGGAGGTTTGTTGCACGTGCCTGTCCAAAATGGAAAGTCCCATCCAGGACATACTTTTCAACCCACGCTGTCCCCAAGTTATACTGTACTGTGTCCGACTCAGTAAGACATGCCTTCAACATTCCTCCTCTCCATTTAAGTATGGATATGTGGACAAGTGGCAAAACAGTGGGGAATTCATATCTGTGTATAATTGCACACTGGGTGCAGGTTCCGTGGGTTGATTGTGCTGTTGGTAGTGTGAATAATCAGTGTAGTAAGGTGGAGTGTCGTGGTAGCAATCTTCCAGGAATTCGACAACATGCAACAATTGCTATGCACAATGTGACCTGTTCACACACTGGTGAAAACATGTTGGACGTGGTACTGACTGAAACTGGCAAGTGGCTGAACCCCCTGTCCCTGAGAGCTGGGTTCATAGCAAGTGACAATGGGTCAAATGTGGTGAAATGCATCATGAATGGTGGCTTTTTTGGGTTCTATGCATGGCCCACTGTTTAAATCTTGTGGTGCAGGAGTTTCTGCAGCACCCTGATATGAAGAAAATGCTGACAGTTGCATGCTGTATCTGTTCTCAGTTTTCACGCTCTGCAAAGGCCCATGACCAACTTCGGCAGCTGCAGATCCAAAATAGCCTCCCCCAGCACTGCTTGAAGCTGGAAGTTGTCACCCAGTGGAACTCCACTTTATACTGTACATGGCAGAGAGGTTGTATGAATAGTACAAAGCCATCTCAGAATATCTTGTCATGCACACTAGCCGTGACAGTTCCGGGGCCTCCATGTCTTGACGACTGAACAGTGGCGCCTCATGGACTCTGTAGTAACAATCATGAGGCCGATCAATTCCACTGCTGTGGGTGCTGAGGCAGACATTGGTGAATGTACAGCATTTGTTTGTTTGTTTGTAAAATTTTATTCAAATTCATAAAATGAACACGATTATAGGATAAACTCCATTAAGTTAAAAACTCATTTCCAAGGAGGTCCAGTGACAAACATACAAATACAGATTTTAAGACATATAACACACCTAACAAACACAATAATAGTTACATCACACCAATATAATAAATCTAACATGACAAACACCAAAATCAGTTGTCAAAACCTTGTGTAGGAAAATTTTAACAATATAAAATATTGAAATACAAAGAATATCCTTAGTTCCATCAACATAATACCTATATCAAACTTATTAAAAAGCTATATCAGGAATTGCTTCATTATTTTATTTTATAACCCACCTAGCCATATCTCAATAATAAAGCTTATTATATAAAAATTACTCCCCGTACTGAATCATTGACAACATTGTTTTGGACTATATTTAAATTTCTCAAACCATTTTTTGGATAACCTAGAGTTAAAGACCACTTCATAGCTTTAATGCTGCCGGAGACAGTGCTAGCAGTGTGTTGTTGACAGTGTTAGTAGTTATTTTTTCATTACTTTATTATGTAAACTATCCAGGAGCTAGAAATCACTAGCAGGATGGAAAGTACTAGAAAAAGTAATACACCTTACAATTATAGTTACTTATTTCTTTTTATACAAAAATAATAAATAATTATAACAGATTACATTTTTTGAAAGTAATAGGTTAGTTACTAGTTACTTTCAAATAAATGTAATTAGTTGCAGTTACGTATTTCTTTTGTACAAAAAGACATAAGTAATTGTAACTGTAAGGTGTATTACTTTTTCCAGTACTTCTCCATCCTTGCTAGTGACTGCACAGAGCTTCCTGGAACAAGTTTCCAAAAGTAATAGAAAGTAATAGAAAAAGTAACTTACCCAACACTGTATATATGTAGATATATATATATATATATATATATATATATATATATACACACATACACCATGCTACCATAGTTAGGGTTGATTAGCACTTTTAAGGTTAAAGGGTCAAATTTTGCACCTTAATAACTTTGCCATCGTTCAACAGATTTGCCTGAAATTTGGCAGGCACAATTGGGCATGGTAGGTCTTGGGATCTGCTAAGTGTTGTACCAGTTGGGTATACGGCTGCTGAGTTATTAAGTGACAACCAATTGCGCAATTACGCTTTTTTGTGATTTCTTTGCTCTCGCCTACCGGTCGCACAGTTTGGGTGACTGGTCCAAAAACTTCAGGGAACGTGTGGCCAGGGTTCCCAATGTGCCTTTTGAAGATTTTGTGAAAAAATATTGAACGGTTCAAAAGTTATTCAAAAAACAAGTTCCCATTATAAGTCAATGGGAAAAGTTAAAATATTCAACACTTTCACAAATGCGCTTTTTAGTGTCACAAATGGCCCTACTAGTGTTGCAAATCTGCCATTTTTTTCAGTTGGTGATCAGAAAAATGCTTGTCATTTAAATTCGGGACCCTCTAGGGACACAATTCTTTTTTTGTTCACCTAGTCAGACCCTGAGGATGCTAGCCATGTCTTTATTTTGGGGTAAAACACCCCAGAAATATGTTTTTCAAATTTCTAGAACCAGTAGTGTGGCAAAGTAGTGTCACAGGCATGACACGTTCACAAAATTTTGAGAAAATTGCCGCAAATTGCGACACTACTTTTTCAGACTTGGCCAAAATGACAGGAATTCTTTGCCACTCTGCTGCGAAAGAATGGTTTGGTCTTTTGAACTGAAATTTGGAGGGAATGCAGCCAACATTTCACAGATGTTCCTTTTTGTGGTCTGTTGAAAAAATATTGCACAGCTGCCAAGTTACAGTACTCTGAATTTGATGTTTTTTCCCATAGACTAACATGGTGGCGTCCGCCGCGCCTTTTGGGGCTTGTATTTCGAAAACGGTGTGAGATACAGAATTTTTGTTATAGATGCAAAAACCTAGCCAGGAAAATCAAGATTTTTGTGAAATTTAAATTTTTTTTCTACGTCATGTGGTTGCTGAGATATTAGCAATTAAGTACTTCCAATGCTCATCTTAAGCTTCGTTTGCGTCACTCTGCGCAGTGCATTTGCATTTACGGCAGCCCTTTCATTTGTGTTTCCGTTTCTCTTTCTTTTTGAGTCTTCCTTGCTGTTACTGTTATCATTTGCATTTGCAATTGCGTTACTGTGCCCATGTGCATTACGATTTGCGTTTCCATATGCACTTCCATTTCCTTTTGTGCTTCTGTTTACTTTGCTGTTATTGTTGCTGTTACCATTACCATTTGCATTTACAATTGTGGTACTGTGCCCGTGCGCATTTTGGTTTGTGTTTCCATACGCGCTTCTGTTCCCGTTTCTATTTCTCTTTCCTTTGCCATTATTCTTCATGTTAACTTTACCATTTGCATTTACAATTGTGGTACCATGCTTGTCCGCGTTATGGTTTGCGTTTTCGTATGCGCTTGCATTCACGTGTCCGTTTCTGTTCCCTTTCGCATTCTTTTTGCTGTGACACTTAACATTTCCATTTAAAATACCACTGCCATCACTGTTCGCATTACCAGTTGTGTTTTCGCATGCGCTTCAATGTCCGTTTGCATCACTGTTCGCTTCGGCATCACTTTGCGCTTGCATTTCTATTAACGTTTTCTTTACCATTTACGTTTGCGTTACTATGTGTGCCACTATTTGTGCTTCTGTTTGTGTTGCTCTTCCTGTTACTATGTCACAAGACATCACGTAGCGGGAGCACGGGGTCCTCCACCACCGCATTACATTCACTATTTCTCATCATCATTCTCAAAAAGAAGGGAAATTAGAGGCAAAAAACTCCATTTAATGCATTAGTTAGGGTTGTTTCACAGCGACAAAAGTGAAGAAATTCAGTATTAGGGTTAGCTCCCTTGGACCCCGCCCACCTCAACTGGCATCGGGTTGCGTGTTGGGGTGCGCCGGTCCTAACTCTCACCCCATTCTCCTATACCTCTGCTTCATCACACATGTGATGGGGTGAGAGTTAGGGCCGACAACCCCAATGTGCACCCTGATGCCCGGTTGTGGGGTGGTCCAGGGGGTCCAAGGGGGGCTTTCAACCCTAACACCAAATTTCCTCACTTTTGTCACTGTGGAACAACCCTAACTAATGCATTAAACTGTGTTTTTTGCCTCTAGTATATATATATATACAGTATATATATCTATATATATATATATATCTATATCAACTCACCAAGGCTACTATTGTACTGTCGTGTACACACAAAGGGCACCCTTCCATCCTGTTGAGGTGATGGCATTGCATTTGCAGGAATCGCAGCACACTTTGGACCATTAACAGTTCTCTCAGGGTCATCATTGCTGACAGAACACTGAATGGATTCAGTCATATTATCCCTCCTTCACACAGTTTGGCAAGTCACTGTGCATCATAACATCATCACAGTATGTTAATTTTCTGGACACAAGACAGTTGCATTTTGGGGATGCAGAAAAATTCTGGGGACTCGGTGTGACCACTGCGTGACTGTGCAATAAATTCTGGGGGACTTTGCATGTGGTGTAATGCTCCCATTTCATTGCATCAACACTTGGGAATTTTCTCGACACAAGACAGTTGCATTTTGTGTGTTGTGAGCACATAATGTCATAATTAAATTATAAATTAAAGCAGCAGTGCAACAGTGTGGTAAAAATTTTGACCTATACTTTTTTATGCTATTTTAGAATGCCAGCCACTAGTTACCTCCTGACTCATATGATACCCTTCTTTTCACAGTTCTGTTTAGATGACCCTGAGAGAACTGTTAATGGTCCAAAGTGTGCTGCAATTCCTGCAATTGCAATGCCATCACCTCAACAGGATGGAAGGGTGCCCTTTGTGTGTACACAATAGTACAATAGTACACAGCGGATGCTATGGGTGCTCCATCATGTGTAAAGGTTTGTCGCCACACCATGCGCTCCAATACAAAAGTATTGAAGTGCATGGTGAGTCGCCGCACCTTTACACATAATGGAGCCCCCATAGCATTCACCATACTTCTGGGTCACTGACTTTTCGCTATTAAAATAAAGTATGTTGCGATGCAAGAAAAACTTCACAACATACTTCAAAGGCTTAACCGTTGGGTAAGCCTTGCAGGGGGCCGGAGCTGCTGTTGCTGACTGCTTCCCTTTAAACTACTACTGTGGCCTTCCCTCTGTCTGTTATTAAACATAAACAAAAGACAAAACAATACAGCTTTGGGGGAGTGCTGCAAATAAAAGCTAATGGGGGATCCCCCCATGGTCCAGCAGCAGATGGAGCATCGACACAATCTGTAACTGGTGTTGCTCTATCTGCTCCAACTGCTGCTGGACTGCACCCACCCTCTCATTATTCTCTTCCACCATGGCCCACAAAAGTCCTATGTCTGCCTGAGTTGCAGGCATTGTGGGGTCCACTGGTGGGGGAACACCAGGTAGATGTGGTGGTGAGGATGGTGCTGGTGGCAGTACTGGAGCAAATGCTGCTGTGGCCCTCCTCTGGCTGTGGCAAAGCACAACAGCAGCACCCTCTGCCACTGCCACAGAACAGCCAGCAGGTGGAGACCTGGCCCATTCTGTGGCAGCCTGCCACTCCACCTTGTGGTAGTTCAACATATGGGTGCGCTGGCCCCCGGTCCCCAGATGTGTCCCCCAGGAGCCACGGCGCACCTACACGCTACAAAGCAAACACACCACAAGGCTGCTGTCCCCACCGACACAGTTAAAAAACTGCCAAACTGGGGAGCTGCGAGGGAGGGGACCAGGCACAGGAGGGGCAGATGCACTGCCAGCAGCATGTTCATGGACCTGGAGCTCCACCTGCTGCTGTGGAGGTGTTGCTGCTGGAGCTCCTGCAGCTGCCACTGTTGGTGGTGGAGGTGGTGGTGGCGGACTTGCTGGACATGGTACTGGTGGTGCTGCAGCTGCTGCTTCCGGGGGGATGACCAAACACTCTGGACCGGTCCAACACCACCTGGCTATGACCCCCACATGTGCGCACTGCTCCCCTCCTGCCATGGGCCACATACTGTCCCTGATCCTCCATTACAAAAAAAAACACTCCTTCCCTCTCCGATGAGTCCTGACCTCACACACACTCATACAACACAGGCATGCACACAGTCACACACACGCCACACACACACACACACACACACACACACACACACACACAACAAATCTTATAAAACAAAGAAATCAGTCACCAAAAAGGAAAAATGAACTGACAAAACAGTACAAAAAAAACTAAACAATTAGCTTTTAAATAAGCTTTTGGGTTTTGAATCTGATCAACTTTCAGAACAAGCAGCCAAGAACTCTTCTCTCCACAAAATGCTTCCTCTCTCTACTTCTGCAAAGGAGACAGTGAAAGTACAGTATTTGCTTCTATGATTCACTTCCTTCCCATCTGGCTAAAGCATGTGACTTACAGTACTGTAAGCCATGTGATGTGTGGGAGGGCTCTCTATATTGTTGTCATTCCGCCTTACTTCATGTTTAAGGTGAAATGACAATGCGAAGTCATAATAACAAAGCGAAGTGAGCACTTTACAAAGGTCACTCCGTGTATCGCTGGTACAACGTGAAGTGGCCACTTCGTGTTCACTTTGCCAGTGAAATTTAATTTCGCTGCATCTCTACTACCAACTGCTGTTCTGACATGCCCTTCTATCTACTCCTTCAAGAGTTCTCTTAAGTCCTACCTTGCCTCCCCTCAGCCCTGCTCTTGTGCCTGTGATCTCACCCATCACATCTAGCTCACTCCCCTCGCACCTATTCCCTCCCTTGTCCCTTCCTGTTTCTCTCCATGCTCTACCCAAATGTGCCATTCCTGCTCTGCTGTTTTTCGATTCTGAGCTGTTTCACTCTCACTTCACTTGTGATCCAGTCTATTTGATACGACAGCCTCTGCACCAGTATCTACTGTATTATCTGTAAAACCTGCTGTATTAACTGTACAAATCTCTGCCCTTGCACCTTGTATATATTCTGTAAATTACTACCTCTGTGCATGTTTATACTGTATTATTTGTGAATACTTTACATGCTTTTTGTATTTTATATTTATACAGTATTATGTTCTACAAACTTTTGTAAAGTGTCCTTGTGCACTTATCTGTTGCTGTTATTCATAGTTTCTCTGTACCTCACCTTTTACCCTCCCCTGGGTCACCCCAGAAAAAGGAATATTCTGTCTCAGTGGGCTTACCCGGTTACCAAAATTCAAATAAATAAATAAATAGAATTCCATGGATTTTCAAAAAATTCTGCTTCATTCTAAGGAATTCCTTTGGAAGCAGAATGGGAGGAATTTCACCTTGGAAATGCAGTATGATTTTCCTCCAAACACCAAAAGATTTACAGACATTCCACCGAAAGTTTTCCATGACCATTTAACATTAATTCCATTGAAACAAGTTAGCAAATTTCATTAGAAATGCACACATTTGCTGTTTTAAACCTGGTATCATCAATTGTCTCTTTTGTGGTTTTGGTTTAAAGTTCTTATGTGACCTATGTTTTGCCGTGATGTTCATCGTGACCTGTGAAACTGTAGTACATGTAATTACTCTATGCATGAAATATAATTCAGCAGTTAATCTCGTGATAGCTTTTGGAACCACATGGTACTGCATTCCACAGCAAATGTACCCATGTGACTTCTACAGTTTCCTGCAGACCTTGCAGGCATTTTGAGAGAGTTTCTGCTCTGATGTGCTTCTGATTTCTATCCTCTAAAACCTGTGGAAATTACACTGTGAAACGTGTGTTTATGGTGACGTTTTACTGCAGGCTCGTAGTATACAGAAAGTGATAGTGGTGTATAGTCCTGGGGAAGCTGGTGCTTAGCACTAGCAGAGAGAAAGGGAGAGAGAGACTGAGACACACACACACATGCGCAATCCCCCCCAACACACACACACACACACACACACACACACACACACGCAGACTGAGATTTGAGATTGTGATTGCCTGTTTTAATTATCACACACAAATACAAAACGCACACATACACACACCAAAGTCAGAGACTAGCGACTGCCTAATTTAAAAGTACATGTTAAGAACACTGTTTTGCAATTCATTTTTCACTCATGAATTTTCAAATTATTTTCAGTGCTTTAGTGCTACAGCAGATTATAGGGGCTGTGCTACTCCTGCTCATTGCTAGGAACATGAACCCAGGTTCACAGCTGTGACCTAGCGGGTGGGCACCGAAGAGAAGGAACCTTGAGTAAATCAGGGGGATCAGCATTTTCTTCAGTAAGGAAATATATTTCTTCATGTGCAATATGAAGAAGAGCCTTTCAGGCCATGGACTTGTGCATAGGATTGGGCATTTGCCCTATGTGAAAAAGGCAAGGGAAGAGCTATGCATGCGTTTAGTGGTGCAGCTGCATTAACATCTGCTGTGTGTGCTGTGCAGCCCTCTATGATATAGATTTTGCCAGTGGCACCTGTAATAACAATGGCTCCTGTTCAAGCATCTGAGGCTGTAAAAAGGAGAGTCAGGGGTCACAGGAGTGTGACTAGTGAAAAGAAAGTCAATGGTGACAGGAGTGTGACTAGTGAAAAATAAAGTCAGGGGTGAGAGGAGTGTGACTAGTGAAAAGGAAAGTTGGGGTACAGGAGTGTGGCTAGTCAAAAAGAAAGTCAGTTGTGCAGGAGTGTGACTAGTGAAAAAGAAAGTCAGAGGTGCAGGAGTGTGACTATTGAAAAGGAAAGTTAGGAGTGATAGGAGTGTGACTAGTGAAAAAAAGTCAGGGGTGACAGGAGTGTGACTAGTGAAAAAAAGTAAATGGTGACAGGAGTGTGACTAGTAAAAAGGAAAGTCAGGGGTGAGAGGAGTGTGACTAGTGAAAAGGAAAGTCAGGGATGACAGGAGTGTGACTAGTGAAAAGGAAAGTCAAAGGTAACAGGAGTGTGACTAGTGAAAAGGAAAGTCAGGGGTGACAAGAGTGTGACTAGTGACAAAGGAAAGTCAAAGGTGTCAGGAGTGTGACTAGTGAAAAGGAAAGTCAAGGGTGCAGAAGTGCAACTATGCAGCCTAGTCCCTAGTGAAAGTACTGCTACTGATGTAGCAGCAATGTTAATGATCTCAGATTCACAGGGAGGATAATCAGTACTGGAAGAATCCCAGGATACTGTGGAATCTGAGACACAGGAGATGGTGGTGGAGGACTTTCAGCGTGAGGTGTCAGAGAAGGAGGAGACATGGGAGGAGATAGCTGAGGGAGTGAAACAGAATGAGAATGAGTTCCAAAACTTTTCTTTAGTAAAGGACATTGTGAGTTCAAGGAATATGAATGATGAAGAAATGCCAATTAAAGAAGTAGACCATATGAAGATGGAGAACACTGATGTGGGCAGCAGGGATTTTTTTCAGATTTAAGTTGATCCAGTGCTAGATGTGGATAGGCATCCAGAGAGAGGTACATAAATCAGTTCAGAAATGTAAAAATGTAGAGAAAGAGGAGAAGGAGAGTGACACTGACAATTCCACATGCAAGGATTTTTTGAAAAGAAAGTGGAAGGGCTATGAAGAGGAAAAGCAAAGGGATCACACTCAGGAGGTAGCAGCTAAGGCGCTGGTGTTTGTAATGCTGATACAGATACAGAAGCACGCCCAGTCATGCTCCCTCACCATAGTCAAACAGCAAGGAAGAATTTATTTTCCCAAACATCCTTTGGGAAGGCTAAAACCTGAGGTTCAATGTGGGGTAATAGCTCCTCCCATATCCCTAACATAAGGCATGCCTATCCCAGAGCTCCTTGCTTAGGGCGTGATTCATTCCCTGAGCTCCTGCATGGCTAGTGTGGCTGTGCCTTCTCCCCTTTCTTCATTGCTGCTGCCTGTCTCTGGTTTGCTTTTCCTTCTTCCCCTTGTTGTTTCCTTGTTCTTCATCCTCATCCCCCACTTCTTTTATTTTTGTTTGTTTTAGCATTGGCTGCTCTTTTCCTCTCATCCCAGTTTCCTTGGCTGCCCTCCCCAATGAATCTCCATGCCCCAGCCCATTTTCCTCTTCTATTTCTGCCGTCCCCTGGCTCTGCCTTCGCTCCCTCTGGATCTCTCTCCCGTCACTTTGCTTGCCCTGGTCTGTGCTGTTCCTGGCCCCTTGTCCACTCTGTTTGCGGCTTCATTTTCATTCCCTCTTCTTTTTCTGCCTTTCTCTGCTGTCCCCTACTGCCTGTTGCCCACGCCGACCAGAGATGTTTGCCTTCCACTGGACTGACTTCCTCTCACTCCTGCATCCATTCCCCACCCCCCCCCACTCTGGCTGCTCTCCTAGCTTTGCACTTCCTCCATTCCTCAGACCTCCTCCCGTTCAATTTCATTTTGCGCTTACCTTGCGCTTCTGTGCATACATTCACATTGTCAGTGCGGTGCTCCTCCATGCTGTCCTTCTCGGCAGCTGTCTCCCAGTCCCACCCCCACTCGGGGCTCCATCCCCATTGCTTCCTCTGCCTCTTCCTGCTCCATGGTTCCTTTGTTCCCTTGCCTCCTGGTCCTCCTTTTGGTTCCCCTTTGCACTTCCCTCTCTGGCTGCCTGCCATCATCCTGGACTTCACCGCTCTGCCACTGTCCCCTGCCTAGTTCCTGGACTTTTGCCCAGCATTTGCATGTTCTCTGCCTGCTGTTTGGCTGCTCCCCACTGCATTCCTTGTTCTCCTTCCCTTGGCACTGTGACTTTTTGGGCCTTTCCTCAGCACCCTATCCTGCCTTAAAGTGATATACAACCTTTCAATTACCTCTGTGACAGACACATCAATTCGTTACCTCCACCTGGTCTACGACCCAGTCTCCTACCACATGCCAACCAATCACAGCTCCCTACTGCCTTCCTAGTGGCTGATACATTACTTGGCTCCCTCCGTTCACTTCAAGCTTGCATTGCATGGTCCTCAACTCCTTGTCTGCCCTGCCTTCACCTACCTACCACCTGTCTGTACTTCATCCGGCATGTATATTGTCCTGCTTCCTACTCCCCCCTTGCCTGTTCCTCATCAACTTACCCATTTTTTTCTTTTCTACAGCAGCTTATGTTGCTTTCCTGCCAGCCCATACCAGCAGTTTTCTGGACTCCATCCCTAACTCGTACCTTTTGAGGTACTGAGCGAAGGCAGGCTTGCCCTGTCTACCGGGGATGGGATTCTGTTACACTCACTACTACCTGCTACCAGATGACTTTGACCCTAACTCATACCTGGCAGTATTGGAGTGAAGGATAGACCTATCTGGCTACTGGGGCTGGGGGTCCATCTCTTTCATTTTCATCAATTGAACTCTTCTACTACATCAGTCCTTGGTCTCCATCCCTAGCCCTACCTATCGAGGTTCGGTTGAAGACGGTAGCCCATCTTCCGGGACAGGAGCCCTGGGATCATATATTCCTTCCCTAATGCTCCCCTTATTTGCCCACAAGTTTGAATGTCCTTTCTGTGGTTTGCCATCTCCTTCAGAGGTGGGAACTTTATCCAAAGACCCTCGGCTACTGCCCAGTTGGACATTTGTTCCTCCACTTCAGCTGACCATGGATGCAAATCCTTCCACTGATCCTGCTTCTGCCTCCTCTGTCAGCCCTGATGCTCAGCCTCAGCAGACCTCTAGCTGAGTTCCTACCTCCTGGAAGCATAAGTCCAAGTCTAACTTTTCCATCTTGGATTGGACTGTTCCTCGACTAGTCGCTAGACTCAAGAAATGTAGCATCTCTCATGCAGCCTCCACCCAAAAACTGGAACTGTATGACCTCTTCATTGCTTCTCAGTCCAGGCTGGCTCGATCCTCAGCTCCCGAGCAACCTGATCCTACCACTGCAGGCTCTTCCATGGCCAAAATATGGGATTTTATGGCCCAGATCTCCTCATCTGTTTCTAAATTGGATTCCCACATGACTGTGCTCAAAGCTCACCTCCCTGTTGCTCCTGCTCCTGCATCTGCATCTGCTTCCGAAGCTTCAGTGATCCTTCCATCCACCAGCTAGGCCCCCGTTGTTCCAATTCCTGTTCCTCGAGCTCCTCTTACATTGACATCCAGCACTACAGTGCCTCCATTGACCACAGATATGATGCTTCCTGCTCCTTCTCCAATCATTACGCCACTTCACCTCATTCCATCTCATCTCCGTGGGACATCATCGATGGGAAAGATGTAAACTTAGCATCTCTCCTCATCTCATCTCATCTCATAGCAGGAAGTGGTTGAAAATAGGATTGTCTCTTGTGGCGACGTCTCTGTCATCCTCAAGTCCAAGGATCCTCATCTCCTCTGCAAACTGACTCTATCAGAATTTATATTGGCTTTCAGCCTGTATCGAGATATCCTCTGTTACGCATTTCCATTGAGGCATGAGGAGCTTGACTCCTATCCATATCTCATTACTGACCTCAGTGTTCGTTACAGGGGAACTCACTTCTATGATTACCACAGATCTTTCTCAGCTAAGGCAGCTGCCTCCTTAACCCATTATACCATCAAACTGATTTGGGCAGTACTGGACACCAAGCTCCTTTGCCATCATTTTGCCAGACAATGAGCCTACTCCTGCTCTCTGTGTGACTCCTTTAATCATTTTGCACCCCTTTGTCCCTTGTCTGTCTCTGCATCCTCCTCATCCTCCAATAACCTCAGGTCTGATCAGCCGATAGCCTCTCCCACTGCCTCTACACCAGGCTGCTTCACACCATCTCCAATCCTACTGCCCGCTTGGATCTCCAGGACCATCCAGTGAACTACTTCAGTGGGAAAGCTCTTTGTAACAACTTTAATGAATCCGGATGCCCTCTCCATGGTTGTACATTTCTGCATGTTTGCACCTTCTGCAGTGAGGCCCATGCCCACTAGATTTGCCCTAAGGCTCCCAAACACATCAATGACTAGCAAATTGCCCTTCCACACCTATTGATGTCTCCGGGTTGGCCCATCTTTTGGAACACCATCCTTCCCCTGCAGCTGTCCAACATCTTCTGACCGGCCTCTCCTACAGGTTTCATACTGGCATTCAGTGCTTCCTACAGATACCTTCATTTGTCCCAATCTCCAGACTGCCATCAAGAAGCCTGACATCATTGACCAGCTCATCCTAAAGGAATTGCATAAAGGATTTGTCATCAGACCTTTCAGTACTCCTCACTCTCTCACCTACTAGAGCAATCCTATTGGCATCACTACCAGGAAATTCTCTGGCAAGAAGTGCCTTGTCATCAATCTGTCTGCGTCCAGATGTTCTTTGACCCCCAGCATCAACTCTCTAATTTCTTCGGATGAGTATTCCCTGTTCTACACCTGTATTGACAATGCCATCTCAGTTATCAAGTGGTTCAGCCCTGGTTCCTGGCTTGCTAAAGCTGACTTCTATGACACCTTCAAGCTGCTGCCCATCCACCCTTTCTTCTGGCACCTATATGGCATGCTTTGGCAGAACAACTACTACTTTGCTACTCGCCTCACCTTCGGCTGCAAGAGTAGCCCTAAGTATTTCAATCTGTTCATTGAGGCTTTGTGCTGGGCATTATTAAATATCTGTTGTCAGCCCTCTGTGATTCACCTGCTAGATGATTTCCCCCTCATCGACCCTCCAGATTCCCCTCCTGCTGCTGGAATCTCCACCCTGGTTGGCTTGTTTCGAGACCTGGCTGTTCCCTTATCTGAGGAGTAGACTCACAGTCTTGTGACTTCTATCGAGTTCCTCTATGTAATTCTTGATTCTAATCGCATGGAAGCCAGACTGCCTCTGGACAAGCTTCACCATATCCAGGACTTGTTCGACTCCTTTTCCACTGGATCCAGCTGCACCCAGCATGAACTTTTATCCCTTTTGGGATACCTCAGCTTTGCCATGCAAATCATTCCCCAGGGCTGATCATGCATGTCATACCTCCTGACCCTAGCATCTTCAGTTGCCGGACTCCACCACCACGTACCCATCACAGCAGCCACTAAATCAGATCTTGCCATGTGGTCTCAGCTTCTCTC
Organism: Neoceratodus forsteri; assembly: GCA_016271365.2. Classification (NCBI taxonomy): domain Eukaryota; kingdom Metazoa; phylum Chordata; order Ceratodontiformes; family Ceratodontidae; genus Neoceratodus; species Neoceratodus forsteri. The sequence goes on from CM057455.1 coordinate 1,706,717,490, forward strand.
CTGTTGGACTAGATGTTCCATGTTTTATAAGGACCTATCTCTGGATTTCTACCCCAGGATCTACATTGATGCCTGCTGAAATATGGTTATGCAGCCATTTTGAATCACTCTTGGATTGCTGCCCCATGGTCCTTGGATGTCACCTCTCTTCCAGATTTCTCCACTACCTCCCCACTCTTCAAGATCTATCCCATTGTTGTTGCTGCCTTCCTCTGGGGTTCTCACTGGTCCTTCCAAACCATATCTGTGTTCTCTGAAAATCAACCCATGGTGGACATCATCAATAAAGGTAGATCATCATCTCCTACCATAATTATGTTCTTGTGGAGACTAACCTGGCTCTCTCTCATTCACCATTTTATATTACAATGTTTTCACATTCCTGGTCACATTAATGAAGCAGTGGATGCCCTTTCTCACTTTCAGTTCCTGACCTTCCATTGCCTTTGTCCCTCTGCAGATCCAGTCATGCCTTCTCCCCCTTCATTGTCAGAGCTTATCATGATGTAGAATTCTACTGTTTGCAAGCCTTCCATATCATGTGGTCTACTTTATCTCCAGCCACCAAAACATCATACTCTACTGCTTGGAAAAGATATACCTCATTTTGTGGACTTCCATTCTCCTCCTTGCCTAGCGAGCACATGGATACCATTCTAGCCTTCCTAACGTTTTGCCATCAGTCCTTGCAGCTGTCCTATGGAACAATTAAACAGTACCTTTCCGGCATCCAGTTTTTCTTGTTCAAATCTGCTCCATCCTCACCTGCTCTGTTCAGTAACTCCTCTATCATGCATCTCCTGTTGGGCATCCAAAGAACATCGGGCCCCAAGTTCCCTTGGCGCTTTCCTATAGATGGATCTAGTCTAAGAAATTTTTTGGACTTACTATCTTCCAACTCCTTTGATCTTACCTCCAACACCATGATCTCCTAGGCCATCTGCCTGACATTCTATGGATTTTTGTGGCCTGATGAATTTACCATTTTATCCCCTTCTGATATCAACTTCCTCAAGACTGCCAACCTCTGGAATCTAATGACCACTATGAATTACATTTACCCTCTTCTAAGACTGATAGGCTTCACAAAGAGGTAAGCATTCAGTATTTCTCTACCTCCAAAGCCTGGTGCCCGATTGTCTACTTAGATAACCTGATGGCCTTCCACCTTCACTCAGATCCATCTTTACCTCTATTGACTTCTGGTATGCATCAGCCCATGACAACAAAATGGTTTATGGCTCACGTCAGAACTTTCCTTCATCAACTCAGACTCAACCCTCATTCATTTTCTGGACATTTCTTCCAAATCGGAGCAGCAACTTCAGCTTCAAGACACAACATTCTACCTCACATCATCAAGAAACTGGGAAGATGGACATCATAGGTCTTCAAGACATATATTCCAGATCCTGAACCAGAACTCTGTCATGCATTTAGGGTGATCTCCTCATAGTATGCCCTAAGGGTGGGCAGACCAATAGCCATGGGTCCTCAGAGGTTTCCTCCACCTGGGGGTTTTTCCTCTCCTGATTAATAGCGGTCATACTCTCCATGAGTTGGAGGAGGTATCTTTTGAGCCCTCTATTCCCTATAAACACTACCTAGAATATCTGTCTACCAAGGGTGGGAATAGAGAAAAGCCAAAAGTAAACTACAGTTACACAAGCACTACCTACCCCACACTCTGTTCCCCAAAACATTGAATGGGAGGCTAAAGCCCAAGATTCAATGTGAGAGAATAGCTCCTCCCACATCCCTAACATAAGGCATGCCTATCCCAGAGCTTCTTGCTTAGGGTGTGATTCATCCACCACCATCCCCACCCTCCTCCTTCTCTGACACTCTGCTCACCCTTGCTGCTGGGCTCTCCATTCTCTACAAACACTACCCAGCATATCTATCTACCAAGAGTGGGAATAGAGAAAAGCCAAAAGTAAACTACAGTTACACAAGCACTACCTACACCATACTCTATTCCCCAAAACATTGAAAGAATAGTAGTTGTTTGTTCAAGATACAAGCTGGTCCGGTGGCACTGAGGGTTAAGGCACTAGATGCCACACCTCACGCCACGCCGGCGACCCGGGTTAGGGAAATAGCCCGGATCATCGGGAGTCGGCAGGGGAGGAGAGGATAGAGCATCTGTAGACTGTTCTCCTCTCCTGGAGTGGGTCAGGGGACTGTCCCATGCCCATGGTGACACCTGGCAATGGCTGGGTGTAGTACAGCTGCAGGACTCAGACAATGGATTGCAATGTTGGGTGGCCGCCCTCTGGATGTGTGTGGGTGCGTGCACATAATGGGCTGGGTGACATGGCATTGCCCTTGTTGGGGGAAAAAGAAAGCTGGAAAATCCCTCCCCCTCCAGTAGGTGAAGGCAGGGCCAGTGGCTTCAGCTCCACATCCATCGCTGGGCGTAAGGACGCATGTTCCAGTTCCCTGTCTTGTGGGATGCCCCTCCAATCCTCTAGATAGGGCACGGAGGTGATGGTGGTCCTTCCCTTGAGGACATAAAACAGAGGGGTGCAGGTATGCCTCGCAGGTGTTGGGGGAAGTCCTGACTGGAATTGAATGCGTCATGCTTCAGGCAGGACGGAGAAACCGAAGACCGACCTGCCCATGATGGAGAGAGTCTGGAGGTAGGGAATGCAGAAAAAGAGTCAACAAAATAAAAAGATACAAAAGATGAGAGTATTGCCATTTGTCAGATCTGCAAAGCCATAGTCACCCATGGCAAAGCTGGCTCACATCTTGAGACTACAGTCAGTGTAGTCACATGAAAACAAAATATCTTATTAAGCGTTAGCAGCATGAAAGATGTGCTCAACTTGGATTTAGTCAACCTGATTTTGGCCATGGTGGAGAGGTAGATGATGAAGCAGGGGGTCAGTGAGATTGATTATAGCAGCAGTACCACTAGCAGCACCAACTTCTTTTCCATATATGCCACAAGCCATCCTACCAGTGAAGCATCACATTCACATTCTATTGTTGGCTATTGTTCAATTAACAGACCTACTCCTGGCAGCAAGAATATGTCCCAGTCCCCAGGCAGAGCATCTTCCTGATATGTGCCCCCACCCTGTAGTACAACCCAAAACCACAGAGGCATTCTCTAAATACAGTAAATATCATCATAACCACCAAGTTCCTGGGACCTGAATGCATGTTTAGCACAAATGTTGGCGAATGAAATCAAAATTTATTTATAAAAGCACCTTTCCAGCGATCAAGGCCCTGTACAAAAACATAAAACAAATAAAAACATATTAAAATGCAGATTTCTAGAATCATACATTACAATTTACAGACAATATCGTATTAAAAACCCTAAACCATGTTCATCAGGGAACACCAGGCTAAATAGGTAGGTTTTGAGGGCTGATTTTAAACTCTGGACGGTCAAGCACTCTCTAACCCAAAGAGATAGAGAATTCCACAGGGTAGGGGCTGCAAATGCAAAGGATCAAGCCCCAGATGTCTTCAAATGCACCCTAGGAATCTCTAGCAATCCCTTGTCAGTGGATCAGAGTGGGCGGGAGGGACAGTAGGGACAAAGGAGATCTTGAAGGTAACACAGACCCTGTTCATGTAGGGCTTTACAGGTCAGCAAGTCATCCTTGAAGGTAATCCGCCACTGTACAGGCAACCAGTGCAGTTGACAGAGCACAGGCATAATGTGACTTGACCTAGAGGTGCCAGTCACCAGCCTGGCCACTGCATTCTGCACTAGCTGTAAGCAGCGGATATCAACCCCCAGTAGCCCTAGGTACAGGGCATTGCAGTAATCAAGGCGGGAGGTCATGAAGGCATGGACCAATGTAGATAGATCATCAGAAGGAACCAGGTGTTTCACCTGAGTGATATTTCTCAGATGGTAAAATGAGGTCTTGACAACAGCCAACACCTGCGACTTCAGGGTCAACACATCATCAAAAATAATGCCTAGGTTATGCACTCAATCTGAGGTGGCCAGCTGAACACCCCTGAGCCAAAGCCCAGAGGGCTGTCCAGCCGACAAACCTACCTTCTGATGATCTGGGTCCACCACCAACACCTCGGTTTTAGCTGGGTTCAACCTCAACCAGCTGGCATTCATCCAGTCCTGGATCTCAGAGAGGCAGTTGTTAAACACCAAGATAACATCACTCTATCAGGGTACAAAGAACATGTACAGCTGAGTATCATCTACAAAGCAGTAAAAACTCAGACTGTAACACCTAATAATGTCCCCTAACGGCAGCATGTACACTGCGAATAACATAGGTGACAAGATAGAACCCTGCGGGACCCCGTAGGATAGGGAGAGAGCATCCGAGGAACAAATCCCAGTGACCACTCTCTGAATCCTATCCTCGAGGAATGATCAAAACCATCTGAGGACCATACCTGACAGTCCACAGATGAACCGCAGGTGCTCCAATAGCACACCATGATCCACAGAGTCAAATGCTGCAGAGAGATCAAGGAGGACCAAAATGGAACAAGTCCCCCGATCTCTCACTATTAGGAGATCATTTAGCACCCTAACAAGGGCCATCTTGGAGCTGTGCCTCTTCCTAAATCTGGACTGGAGAGAATCATAGACATCATAGGTGGAAAGATGATCATCCAGCTGCAGCGCAACCACCTTCTCAATAACCTTGCCCACAAAAGACAGGTTAGAGACAGGTCAGTAGTTAGACAGACAGTCTGGGTCAAGGGAAGGATTTTTTAGGAGTGGTCATACAACCGCCTCCTTTAGGGGATCAAGAAAGAACCCCCTCTCCAATGAACTCCAGACTATCTCTGCCAGGACCGAGCCAATGTTATCAATGCAGCTCACAAGGAGTTGCATTGGGCCTGGGTCCAAACTACAGCTGGTTGGCCACAGAGTCCGAAAAAAAATCCTTACCATGTCCATTTATTCTGGCCATCCGAAGTCAGACCAAGTAACCAAGTAAACCAGGTGCACCTCCTGCTGACATCTGCAATACCTTTTAGAGGAGGCTGGGCCGATCCCGGACCTGATAGTGGCAACCTTATCCGAGAAAAACCAAGCAAGCACATCACACTTCTCTTGTGATAAAGCTCCCCCAGACTGAAAACAGATCAGATTGCACAATCCGTCAACAGTGCAGAAGAGCTGAGCAGGTTGATTTTTCGTGGTGGCAATCTCCCTGGACAGGAACTCTGCCTTCTTATGGGTGATTGTCGATTGATAGACTTTATAATGGTCCATCAATCTAAGCTTGTCAACCTCCAGGCCCGATTTCTGCCAGGCCCTCTCTAGCCTTCGACCAACTCTCCTCAACTCCTTCAAAGTCCTATCAAACCATGGGGACCTTGGGAGAAGAGTGAGGGGACTGACGCGAACAAGAGCAATAGAATCCAGGGCCTCTGTCACCACCTTATTATAGGCAAGTACCAGATCCCCTGGATCCATGCATTCACTCAACAAACTCGATAGGTCCAGCACTGCCATTAGGCCAGCTGGGGTCATACCCCTTAAAGGGTGATACCAGACCATCTCCATAGGGGCAGACCTATTTGGGGGAGCCATGAAACTGAATCCTATGGTGTGATGGTCAGACCACCTGACTGGTTCCACTACCAAATCAGAGATTTCCATCCCCAGAAGGAACACCAGGGTCCAATGAGTGACCACCAATATGGGCTGTGGAGGTAACTACCTGTGTGAGTCCCAATGCGGTCATTAGTTGGAGGAAGTCCTGACCAAAGGGCAAGAGTTCATCGTCGACCCAGGCATTGAAATCCCTCAGAATCAACCATCTGGAGGACCCCAACACCATGTCAACAATGAGGTCTGTGACTTTCTGCATGAATACTTTCCCATCTCCGGGTGGACGGTAGATGAGCAGTATCCTGCACCCCACATCCGCACCCATGATACTCTCAAAGGATCTGGTGGACCCCACTAGTACATCCACAAGGCCCAGTTCTGATCAGAAACAGGTGGCTACACTCCCACCCCTACAATCCATTCTCGGGCGGTGTATCACCGAGTACCCGTCTGGAACTGCTAAGGCCAATACTGGACCCGCATTCTCATCCAGCCAGGTCTCTGTGATGCACGCCAGGTCAGATGCCCCAACAAGATCTGCTATCATAGCAGTCTTGTTCTTAATAGACCTGGCATTACATAACACCGCCCCGAGTAGGATGAGCAGTCAAGGAAGACCACACCACCTGCCTGCAAACAGCAGAGCCCTTGGGTATGGGAAACAGGCAAGGAAGACCCCTATCCTGATCCCATTTTACCCCAGGGCATCTCCTCATCCCCACCACCCCAATCTGCCCACTCTCCTCCATTCCCACGACAGGCCTGCCCCCCCTTCTTCCTTTTCCTAACTATCCCTGAGGCCCGACATCTCCTATATGTGTCAGCTGACAAAGGGGGAGAGACAAAATAGTGGAGGTCCCTGAGCCTGGAGGGGGAATAGTGACTGACCATCTTTTTACCATCCCAACAGATCACAAGACAGCAGCAGCAGCAGCGAGCAACTCACCCCGCGACTATAAACAATACCAGTCCGACTAACTAATAATACACACAACAACCACCCCAAATAAACAAATAATTAATCTCATTCATACTTTCACACACCAGTAGCCTAACCCACCAATTAAACAACTGAACTCAAGTTACAAATACCCTCCACCTCACCCAAGTAACAATATAAAATATAAAATCTTTATGGCAGCATATAAAATGTCAATAGCAAAGAGCAGTCACTAATAGTCTCTTAAATTAGAGTTGTGAACCCGAAGAGCTCACACCTCTCAGGGAAACAGCAAGAAAAGTCTTTCACCAGCACTATCTCTCACTTAGGCAGGGAAAAGTCCACAGAAATAGCAGAGATTTCACAGTCTAAACAGGCACTCTCACTGCCCATAATACATAAAGTGGTCCCAAAATGAAGGAAAGAAAGGTCTGACCATCTCTTCAGGTCAAAGAAGTCCTTCTTCAGTGTCCAACCTTCAGTTTCTTCAGGATTCGGGAAGGAACTCCAGAGGTCCTCTCGAAAAAGATGTTTTGTTTAATTTGGCTCCTCCATTTAATAACTGTCTTCACAGCCGATAGCAGAGGCCCAAAACAGGAGCATCAATTTAGGCAGAAATCAGGGAGCCCCAACAGCACTTTCCCAGAAGGTCACCACCACCACCACCACCATCCGTTCCCTGTAGCTATTGCTCCTGGTAAATGTTAGCCCACTGGCCAACTCCCCAGGAAGCCTAGGAGTCCACAGAGACAAACTACCCACTCTTGAGTGGGCCTAGTCCCTGGACTCCTGCATATTCACAGCTTCAGTGGCTGCACACTTGGTAAGCTGAATAGAACCCCCCATACTACCACCAGCAATCCCCCCAAAAAATGTTTTGTCCCCAAACTCAGGAGACTCCTCATACTCCTCTGACCCTCACCAAAAAAACAGAAGGTTTCCGGAACCAATACGTCCTGTTAGATCTCCCGACGAAATACGGCACACCAAACTCCCTCTTAGATGAGTCCTCTGGGAGTCAATTGATTCTTCAGCTTCTTCGACAGCCCACAGTCAGACCTCTTTCCTTCTCGCCCCTGCCCCTGACCCAGACCTCCAAAAATCTAGGCAAGTAAGAGAACTTCGGCACACAGCTGACAACATGCCAATCAGGGTCACTACTCAGAGTAATGATGATATACTCCAGAATTTCAAGATTTGAAACACTGGAGCCGCTGATAATTATGAGAAACTTGCAAGTTAGCAACTCCATGGAGTACCCTCCCTGAACCCTAAAAATGCTCCTAATCTGGCTTCCTCACTTAAACGCTCTAACTAGCTATCACTAATCTAACTAAACAAAACAACAAATAATGTTAAAATCAACTGAGTACAATAAACAGAACGAAATAAATGAACAAAGTAAAAACATTTACAAGGGCAAGATAAACTAAAATAAATTAAAATTATCTTCTGCTCCCAATGACTAGCACAGCATGGCTGCCTTCTTAACAACTTAATCAGCGGGTGGTCACATCTTATTGAGCACATTCCTACCTCTCTTAGTGGGTATGCTGACCTACTCATTCATTGAAAATGCATGGTTTCTACTGTATATTTACTGAGAAGGGTAGTTCCAAAATGGAATATTCTATCCAGAACCTATTTTTTAACAAAAGCAGTTCTAGAATTATATTGTACCTTTACCTTGGATCTTTTGTCTCTCATGACCTTAGTCGTTGTGTCGTCAAGATTGTCCAATTCACTGCTAGGGGGTGGGTGAATACCTTATTTCAAATATTTGATCAAATATTCATATTTGTGGTCCCAAATATTCAGAATTTGGTATTTGTTATTCATTTGCCTGAGGGGCAGAAAAAAAATAAAGGAAAAAGCCCCCACCCCCTCCCTCCTCCACAGTCAAATCGTTGAAACTACAACCTCCATCCCCCACCCTCCACTACAAGCCCAGCTCTACCCTCTTTCCCCCTGTACACACAATTTAAGTGTAACCCCCCCAAAAGATGGGGCTTACCTTAAGTTGTTCTGCTGGGCTCTTCTTTCACCCTCCACCTGTCCATGTTCCAGCCGTGTGCTTTGCCTTTGAACCTCGGCTAATATCCACTAATGTGAATGTTAAATCCTTGTAAAATATTGTTGTGTCCATAGCTCCTGCACAAATGTGAAAATCAATGCTGTTGCACTGTAGCTTTAAGAAGCTCAGTCCCTGTATATACTGTGCATAGCCTGTGCTGAGTCCGAGTACACTGAAGCGCGTGACTGGCCAGGAAGCGCTCTTTCAGGTTCCACTCTGCAGTCACTTAGTAGTGCAGAGGGAGCTCTATCAGATGCTGTAAATGTTTATTTCTAAAACTAAACTGTTTGTAATACAATGGACTTTTAAAATTAGACTGTTTACATATTTACCTATCCAGCAGCCATGTTTGTTACTTTGGCCTTGTCTTCAACCAATCGGAACTCAAGGGGTACTAATTTGGGTCCTTCCCTATGGCTGCTGGGAAAAATAAGGAACTGAATCCTTGGTGCCCTTTTTGGCCAATAGGAATGCCAGAGCTATGACTGACAGCCTTCTACACCAATCATATTATAGTATTGTGTTTCCTTCTGTTAAGGGAGGACACCTGAACTGGGCAGCTCTCAGAGGGCTTCCAGAGAAGAAGGAGGCTCTGTGTTTGGCTCTGAAAAGAAAGCGGGGAGGCCTGCTAACCTCTCCACTGCCTAACAGCCCACAGTGGGTTGTTTTGAACTGCTAAATCTGCATACAGATCCTGCAAGCTCCCAAGCTGAAAGAGGGAGTGAGTTTTTGTCAGAACCGCTGTTTTTGCCTGAACTGTGCCAGAGCCTGTGGGAAATAGCCAAGCTGAACTGCTGCAGAGTAAGAATCCTACCTCATAGACTACTGCTTAAAGTTAAAGCCTGCAGCTGCAGAATTTGTCTCCTGCCTAACTGCTTCATGAGGAGAGCTGAAGACAAGTTTTCAGCTTATTTGCCAGTGACTGCAGACTACAATTTGGGTAAGCTGTGTACTGCATTTAACGCTGCATCAGAGACTAAATTACTCATGCAGAGCCTAGTTACTGAGATGCCTAAGAGACTAACGCCGCAACTTAATTGTGACCCACTTCCAAGCCAGATCATGGAGTCAGCTACCAATGCAACGTCCAGTGTGGGTTTGCGGCCACCTCAGGAGATAAGCATTGATGTGGGGGTGCGTCGTGTTAGCCCTGGTCTCAGCATGCTGGTCCTGTTCCAGAAGGATGAAAGATCGCCACCTGCAGCCAAGAGGCAGAGGATTGAATCCAGCTCCAGGATGAATCAGCCTGACTGCACTATCTGCTTGAGAGGTTATAGTACCATGAGTAATTTCAAGGCCTTTCCCTGCAACCAGTGTTAAAGTTGTTTTGCCAAACTTGTTCTGTTCTTCAATGGCCAGTCTGCTGTTTAACTGTCGTGCAGGCCATCGTGCCTGGGAATTACAAATTACTTGTGGTCTAAAAGTTTGCTTTTGCTTCTACAAAAGGGTTAAAGAATTAAACTAACATCTATTTGTTTAAGGGCCCCAATGCTGGCCAACCAGCTGCAAGGTGCCAGGCCTGCAACTACTAGATTCTGTGTACCCAGTAACTTTAACTGGACTGTCCAGGGGGACTTAATGTGTTATTTGAATGCTTTGTCAAATCAAAAGAGTGCCTTTAAAGCTGTATCTGGTTTGCTGCCTCTCCTTCTTTGTTCAAATCCCCAAATGAATGAGGTTTATTGTTAATGTTAGCACAGTCCATGAGCATATTATTCCCAAGTGCCAGGTTACTGTGTCTAACTGTAAATTGCACTATTATTGCTGCTAACTATTCCTTGCAGGTGCCCGAGGTGTACTGCAGAGGTCAGAACCCTGTTGATAAGGCGTGGCCACTGTGAGCATATTATTAGCACTCACCACTAATTGTACTATTGAATGCAAGGTAAACTTGTTAGAAAGGTGATCACATTAAAAGGACAGAAATTATTGATGAACTATAATGACTTTTATTCTTCCTGATTTGTGCAAGCAACCAGTGTAGCTGCTACACTGGCTGCTTGCACAAGATGGGTGAATAAAAAGTCATTTATGTACTAAATATTCATTTCTGTCCTTTTTGCTGGGGTGAGTGCAGCACTGAAGAATTTTCTAATAAGCCTAGTGTGTCCTTTAGCACCACCATCCGAATGCAAACCCTTATTTGTGATTGCAAGGTAAATTGTTTTATGGGAATCCATGTGTGGGACCACTGTTTGGGGCAGTGGGTAGATACAACATCCCAGAGAATTGTACTAGTTTGTCATCAGGCACACTTAAAAGTCACTCTGGGGGGAGGCACCTCGTAAATACTGTAGTTCTACGGTTGGTACTGAGCCCCTCTTTGTCATCTAAACCAGAACCCAGGCCCCTCAACCTGCATTCTGTGCAGCAGGCAGGGGGTAGTAGCCCATTGGGACATGGTACCAGGGCTATATAAGGTATATTTATTAATTTAAAAAAAAACTCTGATGGGCAGCCAGCAACACCCCACCCCTAGCCAACCGCTGTCTCATCCACCAACACCCTACCCCAGCATCAGTACCTGATGCCTACCCTCCCCCACCAATACCAAAATATTCTAAATAGAAGGGCCTCCCAGACACAGTGAAGGTGACCGGCAGCAACCCACCCTTCTCCACAGCTGGTCACCATCTTGTGAATTGACGTGCTCCCACACTTGCTTGCACAGTAAAACAGCTGATCACATGATCAGCTGTTTTACTATCTAAGCAAATGGGGAAGTACTGCAGTCACCTTCACTGTGCCTGGGGGGCCCTTCCATTTAGAAAATTTGGGAGCTGAGGGAATCAAGTAGGGTCCGCAGTGATACTGTAGATAGGGAAAAATAGAAAGACTGGGTGGGACAAGCGGTCTTTATCTGCTGTCAAATTCTATGTTTCTATGTTTAAATTGTGGGTGCTGCAGGGGAGGAGGGTGGGACTGGGCTTGTAGCAGAGGGTGGGAGGACAGGGGGTTGTAGTTAAAATGATTAGGCTGAGGAGGAGGGTGGGGGCCTTTTTCTTTCTTTCTTTGTTTTTTGTTTCCCAAGTACCACAGGCACGAATAGTGCTACTGTTCGTTATTTGTATCCAAATAATGAATAGTGCATTATTCATGGTATTTGGGAAATTCTACTCAATACTCGCACACCCCTGCTCACTACTAATACGTGGAGCAGCATGGGTCTGGAGCAGCCTCTTCATGTGTATCATGACACACTGAGCCCATTTTCCTAATGTTAGTGTGAACAAGCCCTGTCAATCTCCTTCATGCCTAAGCCTTGCTGGTGTGTGGCAGCAGGACACATTTACTGTAGCATGACAAGTATGCATGCTCTGCAGCACAATGCCACTGACCTATTGTCGGAGCTGAACAACCAAACTGAGTGGCTCATGTTGCATAACCTGAAACTGGGGTTCACTGCCATGGCAGGAACCACAGTGAAAGTCATTGAGGATGGTTCATTCTACCATTTTACTTGCTTTGCCTACTGCCTTAATATGATTGTACAGGACTACCTGAAGAAGGATACAGAGACAGATTCCATGCTGTCCTCTGTCCGTCTGTGTGTGGCCATTTTAGTTCTTTCACAAAGGCCACAAACCATCTCAAGGCTCTCCAGATGAAAAAAGGAATTCCAAAGCACTGGCTAAAGCAGGAGGTGGCCATGTGGTGGAATTCTACTTAATTCATGACTGAATGGCTACTTTAGCAGTTCAAAGCACTGGCAAACTTCACCATGCTGCACAGAGATCATGACACAGCATCCCTCTCCCTCAGTATGGATCAGTAATGGATGATGGACAGCCTGAGTCAAATCCTGCAGCCTTTTGAGCATGCTTCCCAGACAGTTAGTGCAGCAAATGCCTGTATCAGCCAGGCCATAAAACTGATTTGTGTGCTGTGGCAGGCCCTTTTGAATATTTGTAAGAGTTTGAATGGAATGGTGGCCTCACAGGCAGTGATCTGATAGAGGGGATAACTGCATGTTTGTCCATAGGCCATTATTTATGCAGCATGATGGAGTCCAAGGTGTATGTTGTGGCGACCATTGTTGGATTCCCATTACATGCATGGGACTGTGTCTCCTCTTGCTGGGGGGAAGTCAGGGGTGGATAGGCACATGAGGTTATTGACAGGGCTTGCAGAGAAACAGATCAGCGCTGGGCGGACTGTTCTGCAGGAGATCCGAACCCCTGGATTGAACCCACAATCCACAGACCCGGATAAATATGAACTTCGCTGAAGTTCGGTTCCAGGTCCATGAAGTACCATTTAGTGTATTGTTGCTATGGGAATGCCATCAGTACACTCGCTCCACATACAGGTGGCCGACGGCATCTAATCAGGCAACAGACAGTCACGTGACACACTCAAGGTATATAAACGTGCTGAGTGTGCAATGTGGCCCAGATGAGTTGGAGGATGGTTGGAGGAGCACCTTGCTCACTGCAGCAGAGCACAGTCACCAGAAGAAGTTGCTGAAAAGAAAAAATCCCACATAATATAAAAAAATATACATTTTTGGAGGGGAGGAAAGGAAAACTAGAGAGGAGAGAGAGAAGGGAGACTTACTGGGGTGAGGGGGGAGAGAAACTGATCATTGGGGGAGGGGTAGGATGGAGTCGGGACTGGAGAAAAGATCTGGAGGGACTGGGTAGATAGTGGTGGCCTGGGTGGCTGCCAGGAGGAGGCAAAGCAGGCAGTGTGGCAGTGTGTACATGAGCAAGGGCAGGCTAGCAAAATCTTTGACTTGTGCCATTACAGATCCAGAGGAGAGAGGAAGAGACTACGGGGGGGGGGCAAGAGAACTTTTACAGTTACAGAAAATCCCAAATAAAAGTTTTTTTTCTTTTCTTGGCCTCAGACAGTGTGGATGTGTACATGAGCAAGGTCAGGCTGGCAACATCTTGATCTTTGACTTGTGCTATTCCAGATTCAGAGGACAGGGGGGAGAGACAACAAGAGAAATTTTACAGTTACAGAAATTCCCAAATAAAAGTTTTTTTCCTGGTTTTAGTGTGGCTATGTGTGCAGGGTAAGGGCAGCAGGCTGGCAAAATAAATCTTTGACTTGTGCCATCCAGGGGGGAGAGAGGGAGACTGCAGGGGGGGGCCACGAGAAATGTTACAGTCCCAGAAATCCCCAATATTTTTTTTTCCTGGCTTCAATGTGGCTGTGTGTACAAGGCAAGGGCAGCAGTCTGGCAAAAGAAAACTTTGACTTACGCCATCCAGAGGGGGAAAGGGAGACTGTAGGGAGGCCCTCTAGAAATTTTATAGTCCCAGTAATCCTACCTAAAAAAATGTTTTCCTTGCTTCAGTGTGGTTGTGTGCACAGGGCAAGGGCAGCAGGCTGGCAAAATAAATCTTTCACTTGTGCCATCCAATCACGATCTCTTGTTAAGGTTTATTCACGATTTCATGTATTAAAAAAAAACACTGTTCAGACAAACAACATACAAGTTGATGCCCCTGTGCTGCTGGCTTTGGGTGGCCCAAGGGATAAAATCTGACTTTGTGACTTGCAGCAGGCTATTTACACTACAGCACAAATAAAGTACAACTACACACAAGTGTCATCATCATCATCATCACCACTCATTCTCCATTATTTCTTCTTATTATCATTAGTTTTATAGTATATCGCGTTACATTAAGTATAAGCATTAACCAACCCCAGTGTGGGACTGTGCTGCGTGCGGCTATGCACCAGATGTGTCTGCATCTCCAAATCAAATTCTGAGGCACACATAACAGTTGCTGAATTTGGTCACTGAACAGTAACTGTAGGAGTCAGTCAGGTAATCTTAGAAGGAAGCGGCGGTGACTGCTGTGCTGTCGATGTACTGTGTACAGTCATGAGTTACAACAGTAAATTTGTCCCTGGCCTGTGGGTGTGGGTGGGAGTCATCAGAAGGACATCACGTTAGTTAGAGGGATCCTTTTTTACAGGTGAGAATACTAAGAAAAAATGGATCAAAGTGTTGATGAGGTGCATTCTATTTCTCAGGGACGCAGTGACACTGCAAAAGACAGCAATCAGCCTGGAAAGGGAAAAAAAGCAAACCCAAAAAATGGATTTTTTCACGTCTAAGGTTTTGTCTTCCAAGTAGATGCTTGAATCCATAAAAGGGGAATGTCTCAGACCATCATCAGTCCCAAGTAAAAAAAAAGAGTCATGTAGTTGAAAAAATCAAAGGCTTGATGGGTACCATCCGCAGAGGCACCCAAAGGTATCGAACAATTGCATACTATGCTACTGCCAGTCCCTCATCCGATTCTTCTGAGGTAGAACCCGATGAGGGTAATAATAAAAGTGAAGATAATGATCAGGCAGCACAAGGTTTACTAGAGGGGATGGAAATTGCAAATGAGGAAGAAACAGACAGAAATGTTTTGGTTGTTTGGGGGGAAGGGGGCAGTGGGAATAAACCACAAGAGGAACAGGCTCAAGAAAAATCCAGAGGGGAAAAAAAACCTGATAAGTTGACTGAGGTGCCATGCTTTCCTGGGAAAAAAACTAAAAAAATATCATCTTTTGTTTGGAAATGTGAAAGAAAATGTGTGCCCTCTACTGGGATTTGGACCCAGGCCTCTGGCATTCCTTGCCAAGGAATGACTGGGTCTGCTAATCTCCTGTGTTCCTTTATAGCTCAGGTGGTTAGAGCATTGCATGGACTGTCAGGGGCCTGGGTTCAAATCCTAGTAGAAGGCACACATTTTCCTTTCACATTTCCTTAATGATTTGCCTCGTAGTGGCTAACTGCACTGAGAAAAGAAGTTGATTTGCATCTTTTGTTTGGTCATACTTCTCCATTAGTGCTTCCAATGAGTTGGTAGCAACATGCGCTATTTGTAAATGGTCAATCAGCAGGGGTTAAAAGAAAGGAGCATTGGGAACTTCAGCACTGAAAAGGCACCTAGACAGATGTCATAACATTACTGAGAACTCCAGTTGTGAGTCTCGAAGAGAAAGTGAGTGATAGCTCATTATACTCAGGGGTAACTCCCATAGATGAAAGCAGTGGCAGCCCAGCAGCACTACTGAAACACCTTCACCACCACTTCCTCCCATTCAAAGGACTCCTTCTACTGTTACTGAAAGTGACCATGTGTTCAAAAGCCCTCCTCCTTCAAGGAGACAGCTTACCATCTCAGAAACATTTTAGTGTAAGGCCCAATATACCTCAATTCACCCTGTTGCTGTTACAATGACCTAAACAATTTCAGAAATGATACCTGTTGATTTGCTACCATATATAACGTGATTGAATATATAGGATTCAGGTGGCTGCTTGAGTACCTCGAACCTTGATATAGTATACCATCGCAGAAATACTTCTTGACAACAGGGATTCCAGATCTTTATGATGTCATATGTAAAAAATTACAACACGTCTTGTGCAGTGCTGTTGGGAGGGTGGTACATCTCACAACAGATATCTGGACAAGCTGTCAGCCTGAACTCTTCATGTCTGTCAAGGCACATTGGGCAATGGCTCACTTCACAGTGACTGTCAGTTGGCTTTATAGTTGCAGATAATGGGTCCGGTATGCCCCCTCATGGTGACACCAACACAGCGAAATATACACTTGTCTGCAAAATCAACACTTTGCTGACAGGTTGCTGTGTTGGTGTACCCGAAACAGGGGCATGCTGTCACCTGGTCCTGCAGCCCCACCCCAAATCAACTCTGACTGGAGTTGAGAATCTAAAAGATGGAGGGGCGGGGGGGGCAGAGCCCCCCGCATGGGAGGTTTGGGGGGGTGACGTCCCCCGATCAAAAAATACAGGACCGGGAGACACACAGGAATCATGTAGACCGCAACTGTTGGTGAAATGCCAGTCGACATAAAGAATGTCGACCCAGCATGGTAGAGCCAATGGGTCCAGCATAAGGAAGGCCTCGGGGGGAGCTTTGTTCACATCCGCTGCTTTAAGCATTACTTAAATGTAATAGTTCATGGTTGTCTCAATGATGACAGGGAGGTTAAGGTGCTCATTAGCACTGCTAAAAGAATATGCACTCATTTCTGTCACTGAAGTAAAGCCCATCACTTGTTTGAAAAAATACAGCAGGAGCACAGTTTACCTTTGCACAGACTGATCCGAGACATTTCTACTCGATGGAATTCAACCTTTTATATGTTCTAAAGGCTGCTGGAACAAAAGAAAGCTGTCAGGCAATACACCTTGGAAAATAAATTGGTGATGCAGACGTCTATATTACTCCACCACAGTGGGCCATGCTGGAGTTTCTCATTGTACTGCTCCAGCCACTTGTGGAAATCACCAGGGAGGATAATGCAAACACAGCAACTCTCAGCCAGGTGATACCCCTAACAAAAATTGTAAAATTCAGATTGAATCTGATTAGGAAAAAGTAAGAGAAGCAAGACCATGATCACACAGGCTGCCAGTGATTCTGATGACACATGCAGGTTGCCCCGAAGAATACAAGATCTAACGAGACGTTTCATCAAAAAAGCTGAAGAAAATGACAAACTATGTAAAATGCTTCATTCTGAGTACTGCATTAAAGCAACAATATTGTATCCATGATACAAATTGAAGCAACTATTGAGTGATGATGATGATGACACTTGTTTCGAGATAAACAAACAAGAAATAATTGATGAGGTGCGTGCTGGCATGGAACAGAGTACAACAGCAGCACCACATTCAGAATCCTCTTCACAACACAGCACAGATTCAGGTAGCCCATCCTCTACTGCTGCAACATTTTTTCCCTCTTCCGCCTCAGCCACTGCAGCCGAATCTTCTTCACCACCAGCCAAACACAGCATTGTCCCACAGTCACTTGATTCAGCTTCATGTCTCTGGAGTCACTTAGAAGATGTAGTTGTAACATCTTCTTCATCTGCCTCTTGTAACACAGCCTTAGCACATACCATTGTTGAACTGTACCTGGCAGAGCCCAATATCAGCTCGAATGATGATCCTTTGAAATACTGGAAATTCAAACAAAATATGCGGCCTGCTTTAGTAAACATTGCAATGAAGTACATGAATTGCCCTCCAACAAGCGTCTGTTCAGAACAATTGTTTAGTTCAGCTGGTAACGTCATTACTGACACACGATCCTGTCTGACACCAGAAAATGCTGAGCGCCTCACATTTCTCAAAGTTAACATTCCTCACTTTAATTTCAAATGTAATACCTGAGTAAAATATACACTGACTGCTCTGAGCAGGCCCTATCCACAAAACACTTTCAAGAATTTGCAACTGTGGTGAAAATCTTTTGTGAATAGGGTCTACTACATGAGGCAGCAATTAATTGCAACAAGTCAGGTCAGGACAGGACAGACTAGGCCAGGCCACTATTACTTGAATGATCACATGAGCAGCACAGAACAAAAATAACAACATCAGTGGGTTCAGAGTCCAAATATAGTAAGCGACTGCATTTCATGTTACAAACTTACTTGGTGGTACCTGGTACTACTGTCTGATCTGGAAGGTAGGGTACTGCTGTCTACTACTACTATCACTTTTTGTCCTCACGAGTCACGACTACTATTTGTCACTTTTTGTCCTTACTCCAGTCCTTACCACAACTACTTGTCACTTTGTTTTGCCCTCATCAACTGATCCTGACTGTACTGTTCTAATTTCCATACACTGCATGGCTTAGTAGATGCCTGAAACCCAGAAACTGGATACTCTGTATATTTCTCATATCCCCCATATTTGACTGCGATTACTTCACAGAAATAAATGCTACTAAATTCATATAATTTCTTTATTGTTTGTGTGTATGTAGTATGCTAGCCAGGTTACACCTCACTTACAGTAACTGGGCTGAGATTATTATATTACTATATTTTATTTTTGTTAATTTACTTGACAGTGGCTGGCAACATTTGTGGAACTAGGAAGGATATAATTGAGTTGTGTTGTGTGTCATCAGGTCTTCAGGTGGCAGTGGCAAACTTGTTTATGACTGCACTGCACTTAACCGATGCGATGTGTGACTGCCTGCCTGGGTGGTGGTGATCACTATGTCTTTGGTTTTTCTTCTTTAAGGATTCATTGTGTTGATCAGATTCAGTAGAAGTAATCATAGTGCTAGAAAACATTACCACCTCTTGGACCAGGTAGTGTATCATATACCACAGTACACCAGGCATGCGAAGCAGTTGCATCATTCACATGGGTAGGTGGGTGGGCTATCTTAGTGCTGCTCAATTGATCATTCATATCCTTTTTTTTTGGCCTTTTTGGCTCTGACTGAAACAGCCATCAAAATAATACCCACAGAGCACCATTAATAAAAAAAAAATCTTAGCTGCCTGGCAGTGTCTGCAGTGCTTAGTGGTGCTATGATATAGGTATTTGCATCTGTCTCTCTCTCTCTGTCTCTCTCTCTCTCTCTCCATCTCTTTCTGTCTCTCCCAGCACACTCATGTCACGGACTCGAGCAGGATATGTCACCATTACAGGCCAGCCATGAAGGGGTTAGTAGTGAGTGATTGCTTTTTTATTTTGCAGTTTTACATTCATTTTTATACAAATAATCCATTAAATTATTTCCTTTGGGCCTCTGTGTCAAATGTGACCGACTTTGGCCACTTTTATGCATTTTTCGCATTTTTTCTAATATTTGTCAATAAATCAGAACTAATCAGAACAAACCAGAACTTCATTGTGTTCCAGTTCTTATTTAATAAGGGTCAGAACTTCACTGAGTTCTCCCATCCCTAAAACAGATGGTGATAGTCCAGCAAGGAAAGGAAAGCAAGCAGCAACATGCTGCATGAAATAGTTTGCTTGCAGCTGCATCCACTATCACAAACATATGGTCATCCCCGCTCTCCACCTTCTCCATAGGTTCCAGGCTGCAGTCAAGCAGTGGCACTGGTTTAAATCCTCCATGGGCTATTCTTTCTCAGGTGGGCATGTCCAGCAAAAAGATTGTTCCATCATGTCCAGAGAGTCATCTGTCTACAGGCTCTGTTGTGCAGGTATACGTGGATGACCTAGAACAGCTTGGGCCCAGTGATGAATCTTGCTGTATTGACAGAGCAAGTTTAATGTGTGACCTGCATGACTTCAGCTGCTGTTGAGTATCCATCCTGACCAGTAGTCAGTTTAAGTTCAGAAAGAGTCTTTAGTGCAGCTGGGGCCATTGTAAGTGGTTGGAGAATTTGCCTGTCACTCGAAAATTTTGAAATGTTAATGTAACCCCACTGCGGGGGCTTATCTGTTTTTGCCTGATGTTCCCCCGTTCTCCCATCTCCACTGCTGCTGGCAGTGTCCCCGTTTGCCTTCTTAGGTCTCCCTCCAGCTCCACAGCTGTTCTTCTGGAAATCGGGGGCTAGCAGAGTTAGACTGCAGAGCCACTGATCTGTTTTGCACCTCAGTGCAGTCAGACGGCCCGCGCATGTGTGGTAGTGTGCCTGTGTTCCAGCCATTGCCGTGGCCAAACAGAAGGCAGTTGGATGGTCCCGGTCCAGAATTTTAACCTAACGGGGACCGGAGACCAGAAGGAGGCCTTTGAGAAGCCTATGGGTTATTTGTTTGGGAGTGCCAATAGCTCTCTCGTTCCAGCCTCATGGATATTAATGAGGTTGCTGAATATCAACAAGGGAGTCTGTCTAGCACTTGGTGGCAGTGATTATTGGTGCTAGCGACAGGCTGGGGAGTTATACTATGATGTGGAGCACTGCAGTGTTTGCCAGGGCAAAGGGGACTGCTATGTATCGGTGGGGTAATAAACAACTAAAAATAAACTGCCTGGCTGCAGGGACATTGTAAAGTCAGGACACTATGTGGACTGCAGGGGACTGTTTTGCCAGCAGCCATATTATGATACTATGACCCCTAATGGATAGCCAGTCAGCTAACTGGGTGCCCAAAACTGTTTGTGAGGACTTATTGGAGGAGGTGTGAACTAATTTCAGGTGCCAAAAGACTTTTGCCAATCAGTAATCGAAGAGGGCTAATGATTATTAATATTTGTGACTGATGACTGGAATCAGTCAATCAGAGTGCAGTTTTTTCAGGTGAGATCCCAGGAACTTTGGGCAATTGGGGCAGTCTGATCTGTGCTCTGATCGAGTCAAGAGGGGCTCAGTGCTGTGTGTGAGAAAAGTCTAAAGGCCTTTCACAGGACTTAATCGGAATTTTGACTGAGGATAGAAGGTGATGGATTCTCGCTCTATAAAGGGACTATGCATCTTTTCTGAGAGTTCCAGGCATCTGGTGGAAATTGTCGGTTTTGAGGAGATTCATTGTTGCAGTGACCCTGCACCAGCTGGGATTGAGAGAAAACCCTGAACTGAGGAAAAAGAGTACTGGAACTGTGTATACGAGCCAGAGCTAAAGGTGGCTGCCTCATCCAAATCGGAGAAACTGGGAGAGGAAAAAGGTGAGCAGGTGTTCTATGTTTCTGGGACCTGTTGCTGCTGCTGAAAGCCAGCTGTGAAAAGGAACTTTTAATCTGGAGTCTGGAATCTATTGCCAAAAGGCACTGGGATGTAGAAAATCTGAGGAACTGTTTGGCTGCACACCGGAGCTGTTTTTCTGCTCGAGAGACAGGCGGAATTAGAGAATACCCACAGCTGCAACTCTGAGCCAGGTAGGGAATTTGCTAACTCCTACTGAGTGGGGTCAACTGGCTGGAAGGGGAGCCACAGGTGTGTGCCTGTGTGCTAGGGCATTCTTGACCTGTGAGGGAGTCAGTCTGTGGAGCCACTCCTGTGTTTGGGTCCTCTGTAGTTTGGTGGTCCTTGCGTTCGAGCTCTGCATGGGGCCTGCAAGCAGGCTGAAGGGGACAAGCTGCAAGACCTCCAAGCAAGGTGACAAGCAGCCAGACCTTCAAGCAAGCTCAAGCCTACCCAACATTTGCTGCTGCCCATTGCTACCCTCTTTGAACTGAATCTGCAAATCTGTGAACTGCTAGAACCCCCTCCCCCACTCCAAAAACTGCCCAGCTCTCCAGAACCATGAGTAACTCAGGGCTTGTCCCTGACCAAGGGAAGTGGGGAAAGGTTGATTGCTAATGAAAGGGTTAAACTTAATTTCTATAGCTTCACTTCTTAATTATTCTTCAAGGGTTCCAGCGCCAGCCAACCTGCGGCACCATCCAGGCCAGTACCATCACAGGGTACCCTGATAGACTAAAGTGGAGTTTCACTGGTACCAGTGGGGGTAGGCATTGGAGTATCTTGGCCTACGGGCCTTGTTGTTGCTAACTAATCTAATCTTTTCTCTTCACAGATATCCTGTTCTAGGTATACCTCCCCTAGCCCTTCCCAAAAATAAAGCTGTGTTTTGTTTGTTGCAATTGCTGTGTCATGGGTATTTTGTGGGAGTTAACTGGCAAGTATATGTGGTGTATGGTATTGGGGATCCCGTGGCATCCTGTGTGTGGGGTGGTTGGAAGGGGAGGTGGGTAGGTACAGCATCCCAGGTGGCTGTACCAGTCAGACACTTGACCCACTGTCAATTTACTCTGGGTGGAGGCACCAAGCTATTTTTCTATTTCTTTGGGATAGAACCCCCGATCACCATCGTAGCAGGACCCAGGCCCCTTAACCTGTGTGGTAGTCAACAGGCAGGGGTAGTAGCCCAAAGGCACATGGTGCCTGGACTACAATAACATTCATCAAAGTAACATAGAAACATCGAATTTGCCTGCAATTTACCACAAATGATGGATTAGACTACCTTACTTGTCATGCAGAGTAGGAAATATTGTCATTTATGATCAGAACATGTTCATGCTACCCTGCACTGCAGTGTTGGCATTTCCAGGCTGCTCCTCCTTACCTTGCCCGACCTGCCGATGGTCATCTTATATTAAGAAAAGTTATCCTAAATTATTAAAATGATAGTTAGGACAGTATGGGGTACTGCATCATTCCAAATGTAGTTGCACTCTGAAAAATGCAGTGAACTGAACTTGTTGAAGACATGAGCATTGCAGCACATCAAAAATGCATGGATCCATCATCCTCTGGACAGTATTCCCAATGCTTTTCCACCGGCATCTTCTCCAGCATCTCTTCCCTCCTGTGTGCTCTGCTCACAGGGTTCTTGTCCCCATGGGCTCTGTCATGCTTCAGTCAAGGCATCGGCTGTCACTAGTGTGAAGGTAAGTAATAAGTATTATATTCTTATTTTCTTTTATTATTTTTTTTTTATCACAGGTTACACTTCTGGTCTTGGACTTGGCTGTACATGTGTGTCTTAAAAAAAAAATCTTTCTTACGATTCTCGTTACAGGTCTGAGTCAGTGGATACAGCTGCCACTGATGACACCTCCTCTGTCTCCTCACTAGAGATGTACAGAAGGCCATGTTGGTGCGAAGTCAGAACTTCAGACTTCCCGAAGACTTTGCAAAGTTCCTAATGGATGTACCTACTTCACCTGTGTGTTTTTTTTATTTTTTTATAAGCCATAAAACTGACCTGGAAAACAACATGCTGATGTCCATCACCCTGATAGCAAATATATTTTGTCTACCCTGTCAACAACATCGGCAGTATCTACAGCTTACATCAGCACTTAAACCACTGCTAGCTAACATTTATAAACTGCACCCATCCCTTGAGTGGGATGCTCCAATAGAAGTATTCAGTATGGACAGGGGAGGTATTTCAAGGATATATAGCATGCTAAGAGCCCACATGTATCCCACCCATGCAAACTTAAAGACAAAATGGGAGGTAGACCTACAGTGTGAGATCACTGATGAGGCTTGGCACAGATCCTGGCAATCAGCCTTCAAAAGCTGTGGGGAGGCACAGGGTCAGTACAGCTGAAAATCTTACGCAGGTTGTACAGAACCCCAGCCACTCTACATCATATTGGTCTCCTACCGCATGTCCAATTTGGAGATGCGAGGAAACCCAGGCAGAGCTGGGACATACATTAACACAATGATGCTGTGTTAAGTTATCAGATTTCTGGAAAGGGTGAAGCAGCTTTATGAGGATGCTACAAAAAAGACCATGCCATGGCGCCCGAGCACTGTTATGTGTGAAGCGCCTCATATTATCGGGTCGGAGGCAAACACAACCTCCAGCACTAGACAACTGTGTTAAAAACATGGCAAAGCTGGCAGCCAATGACAGTCTTTCTTACTTTGTTTTGAAGGAGCTTGAAACATTCCATCAGATCTGGGAATCTTTTCTCCGAACTCCCTTCTCCAATGTACTAGGTGTGAGCAGAATTATTCTGGAATCTGAAACATATTTGATCACCCACCTACCTTGTGGTGTACTGTAAATGGAGGTAATTAACTTCCCCCCTTCAAACCAACCCCAAACATCAGGAAATGGAGTACCTCCTAGATACACCCCCACCCCAAAAAAATAAATAAAAAGAAAGTCAACTCAGGATGAAATTACCAATATTTATTTTGTAAACATAAGGTTCATGTATTTTATTTTTAATTTTTTTATTGTTATTTGCAAATTGGTAACTGGGAAAGGCACTGAGCCAAGGATCATTTCCAGGTGTGATCCGGGGAGGGGAACAGGAGAAACAGCAATATAATACACAGTAACAAGTCAAGTGAGCAAACATTTGTGAACAGGTTAGTAACAAAATAAGTATGTACAAAAAGTAGTTTGGTACAGAAAATAAAAAGTGTAGGAAGTGCTTGTTCACATGCAAAGTAAAATGGCAGAAACACACATGTAAATACTATTCTGACAACAGGTGAGAGACTTACAGGGCAAGCTAAAGATCGCATGTATTATTTGCCCCCCCCCCAGTGGGGACAACTAGGCCTCATTTGTTACAAATAAAGTTCAAAAATGAATTAGTCATGTATGAATGCTATTTTACTGCGTCTCTTATTTGATGGTTTTACAAAAAAATTCCCCAGACATTTTCAAAGCAGCTAGTGGAATCTTGGATTAGTGCTGATGTCATTCAAGCAACAATGACATAATTTTCCTCCAGGTCCTGTCAGCTTAGTACACATAGGCCTGGATATTCAAACTGCGCCATTCTGAGGCGCAAGCCCTTGCGCTGCTCAAAATAGTTGCGCAGGGGTGTGGCCGGGGTAATATTCAAAGGAGTTGCGCTATTGCGCAACTCCTTTCGAATATCACTTCCAGCCACAGCACTTCCGCGCATGGCGCAGTGGAACTTGCGCCACCGCAAAGCTGTCAGAGATGAGCATTAAACTTGGCGGTGGCGAGTACCATTGCGCCACGCGCAAATTTCCGATATTCAAAAGGTGACATGCAAATGGGGCCATAATTTATGCAGGCGCAGGGGGCCATTTGCATCTATTTATGGTCCTACTTGTGCTGTCGGTGGGATGTAGGTGCGCCGATCCGAGACTGCGCCTGGCCACCCTGCCAGGCAGCAGCCGCTGGGGACCGACGATAACGAAGTTCGACAGGAGACAGCTACGGTATGGGCTGCAAGCCATTGGCTGTAGCTCTGCACCACTGGGCGGCAGCCCTACCGGACAGTCAGTCTGCGGGCGCGGGCGGCAGGCGGTGGATGCTGTCGCCGCCGCTGCAGGGGGAGCGGGTGAGGGCTTCATGGGTGGGGACACTAGACACCAGGAGATGTTTGGGGGTTTGTGATGATTCTGCCCGCGATCGGGCTTTTACGGCCCACTGGACCACCAGGAGATATTTGGGTTGGGGTTACATTCTGCCCGCGATCGGGCACTGGGGGTTCATATATCGTTATGCCCGCGATCGGGCTTCGATATGGGGGTGTTACATGTACTGTACTGCCCGCGATCGGGCTGTGGGAGATGTGGGTGGGGGAGTCGTTACACTCATGCCCGCGATCGGGCTGGTGGGGGCACAGGGAAAGAGTTGGGCTAGCCAGGGGTGGCAGCTGCTGTGTTGCACCCTGCAATGCAGCAGCTCACCTGTGGGTGACCTCAACTTAAGCCTTTTTTTGGGCTCAAGGTTGTGCAGGCGCAGGTTGGGGTTGCGATGCACAACTCTGCACAACCCGACTGAATATCGGGTTGCGCAGGTTATGCATGGATCCTCCCCCTCCTGTTGAGCATGCATTCATTTGCATTGCTCTCTTGCGCAACCTGATGCCAGTGGCGTAACTGCCTCCTGCTGAATATTGCAGAATGGCGCATTTTGGACTTGCGCATGCGCAACCCTGTTGCACATGGCGCAACTCTTTTGAATATCCAAGCCATAGTATGTCAAACTGTCAAAAATCAGACATTACTACCAGTTTTCTGATGGGCTTTTATTAATGGACTACAGAGCTTTTGATTCTGACTTTTATTTATTTATTTTTTTTATTCAGAAAGTTTTACAAAGTTTTCACAACAACACCTGTTACAGTGTAACCAGAACATTGACACATATGTAATCACCCAACTCCCCTCCTCCCACCCATCCCAACACCCCCCACCCACTGTTGGAGCGATCCCTCAATTTACAAAAACAAAACCCACTGTTATACATATATCCCATCAAAGACATAACCAGTAGATTAAACTGGAGAGCACGAGCCTTAGATGCAGTCTAATGCAAATAGAGCGTATATAATTTGCCCCACTTTTTGTCAAACCCCCCTGGATTGTTGCACAAACTTGCAGTCATCTTCTCTATCCTAAGACAAAAGGACATTTCATGTAACCACTCAGTGTATGAAATAGTGGTTTGATCCAACCAGTGCTTGAGAACTAACTTTTTCACCTTCACTGATATAAGGGAAATATGAAACTTCCTTTTCTAGAACATAATTGAGGATAGATCCCCCAATATACATATCTTCAGAGTGAAACATTGCTCTAATCCTAATAAGGGATTCAATTGGGATTGGATTTTTGTCCATAATGGTGCAACTTTCTCACAGGTCCAGAAAATGTGTAACATTGTTCCCTCACTATGGCCACATCTAACACATGTGGAAGATTGCCCCCATCCCATGTTGGCTAGTTTGCATGGAGTAAAGTACATATTATTTAACACTTGAAATTGAGTAACCTTAAGCCTATCTTGTGTAATATACGTATGCATATCTTTCCAAATCCCCGACCAAATAACTCCATGATTAGGGATAAGTGAGTCCCAAACTGAGGAGGCTGATAACGCATCCAGATGGAACGTATCCAGGAGGCAACTATATATTAATGAGATGCCATGTGGCTGGCAAGCCAGAACAGCAATCTGCTCCATTACGTCATTTAATCTAGAGGGAGCATACACCTCCCCAAATCTCTGTTGGAGTAAATGGCGTAACTGAAAAATCTTGAAACTACATTTGGCATGAGCATGAAGCTTATCAACAATTGTAGTGTGTGACAGTAGACCACCAACTTGATAAAAATCA
Organism: Neoceratodus forsteri; assembly: GCA_016271365.2. NCBI lineage: Eukaryota > Metazoa > Chordata > Ceratodontiformes > Ceratodontidae > Neoceratodus > Neoceratodus forsteri. The sequence goes on from CM057455.1 coordinate 1,706,744,362, forward strand.
ATTGCACGCAAGCCCTGCAACTGGGGCATCCAATTTTTCGTAATCATAGAATCCCCCACCCTGAGGTTGGGATTGTCTATGATTTCCTGTGCTACATCTTTATTCGGGGAGATGTTTAAGCAGGCACAAACCTGGGCAAAAATGTTAATAGATGCACCAATTGCTGACTGTTTTATCAGATCTGGGAGTGCCCTTTGAGGCACAAACAAAGCCGCTAGCGGGGATATCCGGGCACCAGCAAATATTTCCCTCTCAATTTGTATCCAGATGGGGTTGTACATGTTTCCTATATTATTAGAAGTTGAGGACATCCATCTCCCTATTTTATATAAGTGGCTGGCCCAGTGATAGTATAGCAAATTAGGCAGCTTAAGTCCCCCCCCTTAGGTAAAGTGAGCTTATTATATGCCCTTCTAGGACTCTTATTTAACCATAAAAACTCTGCTATGATAGTGTGCAGCTTTTGGAAGAAGGAGACAGGTAACCAAATATTACTCATGTTTAACGGAAAAAATAACCTGGGAAGCACGTTCATTTTAATAATATTAATCCTCCCCCATAGCGAAATCGGTAAGGATTTCCACCTGAGGAGGTCATGTTGAAGGTTCTGAATCAGATCCTCTATGTTTAATTTATGGTAATGCGACGTATCTGGTGTCAAATGAATCCCCAGATATTTCAACGATATTGGGGACCATTTCATACCAAATTTATGAAACTCTTGCCGAAATGTATGAGAATTAAGGGGAAGAATTTCGGTTTTACTACAATTCAAACTATAATTAGAAAACTTACTAAACTCCTTTACAATATCTAACACTGCCTCTAAAGAGGCTACCGGGTTGACCAGATGCAGGAGGATATCATCAGCATATACTGATATCTTGAGATTACTTGTGCCCAAAGATACCCCTTGTACCTTGTTTGAGGCTTTAATTCTCCTTATCAAAGGCTCTAAATACAAATTGAAGAGTAATGGGGAAAGGGGACAGCCCTGTCTAGTGCCTGAGTGCAAGCAGAAACCAGCAGAGAATACTTTATTACAAAAAACCGTGGCAGTAGGATTTGAGTAAATCTTCTGAACCCAGGTAATGAATTCTTCGGGAACATTCATATATTTCAGGTTGACCACAAAAAGCACCAATCCACCCTATCAAAAGCTTTTTCAGCATCTAAAGATAGTAATGCTATGGGATTTAGGGTGGATTGAGCTGCCTGAAATATATGATTTAATTTACGAATGTGGTCAGACGCCAACCTTCCCGGAACAAACCCCACCTGTTCCGGACTAAGTAGAGAATACCACACTTTCTGTACCCGATTAGCCAAGATTTTAGTGAAAATTTTTAAGTCGCAATTCAACAAAGAGATCGTCCGATAGCTAGAGGGGCATTCTGGTGGTTTACCAGGTTTCAGAAGCAAAACAATCGTCACCTCTAGAATGGATGGGTCTAAAACCTCATTAGAGAGAATGTATTGATAGAACTCGAGTAGCAGAGAGGCTAACTCTTTCTCAAATACTTTGAAAAAATTGGAAGGAAAGCCATCTGGACCAGGGGTTTTGTCCAGAGCTAAAGCTCTAATGGCCTGCGATATCTCTGCCAAAGTGATAGGGGTAGTTAATACTTCCTGATCCCCCTCCTGCAACTGGAGCAGCCCAGACCCTGCCAGATATGCCTCAGTATCCTCTTTCATTGGAGGATCAGACCGGCGACTGTACAAATTCACATAAAAGCCTCCAAACACTGAAACTATTTCCTTTGGAAGAGTTTTCAAGGTACCGTCTTCCCCCTGAATTGCTTGAATAGTTCTTGAATTTTCTAATTGCTACAGACGCAATGCAAGGAGCCTTCTGGCTTTTTCTCCCTGATCAATGTATGTCGCTTTCGTTCTAAGGATAGCCAACTCAGCCTTCTCCCTGAGAAAATCTGAATATGCATTCCTCAAGGCCAAAAGGTCCGCCATTACCCCCAGCGGAGATGTAGACACTGGACTCTGCTCCAGTGCTCTAATCTGCTCTAACAACTTCCTTGCTTGCTCCTCCATGATCCTCTTCCTCTTTGTTGCCAGCCGAATGAATTTGCCTCTTATGTAGCACTTCAGTGCACACCAGACCTGATCCATCCTTGGGATGGACTCCACATTGGTTTCCCTGAATTGTTCAATAAGGGTGTGAATTTTATCAATAATAAACCTATCCTTCAGTAATTGTGTGTTTAATTTCCATCGAGAGTCTTTCTGCTGTTCTATTCTAAAAGAGATGTGCGACCATACCACCGCATGGTCTGATATTACTATCAGCTCTATCCCCACCCCAATAACTCCTGTTAACAAAATTGAGCTTATCAAAACAAAATCAAGTCTGGAGGCCGTATGATGCACCTGAGAATGAAACGAGAAGGCTTTAGCCGACGGGTTCAGGATCCTCCAAGGATCACACAATCCCAGGAGGTCCATCAGCTCATTCAAAGCTTTCTGGGCCCGAGTCGCACCTCTAAGGGGCGATCCAGATTTATCCAGCAGGTGGGATTGGACCAAATTCCAGTCCCCTCCCAATATAATGGGGTTTGGAAGGAAGGAAGCAAGCTTATCTGCCAAACCAATAAGGAAATCTGGGTCACCCCCCCCACCGGTCCATAAATACAGCCCAAAGTTAGTGGTTCACTTGCAAGTAATCCGCTGACAAAAATGAATTTGCCATTTGGATCCTGTATAATATTCTCTGGTTGGAATGGAATTGTTTTCATAATCAGTATCGCTTCTCCTCCTCTAGAGGAGGAATCTCCAGTCACAAAAGCCTGCTGTATTCCCTGCCCTTTAAACTTGTTTACTTCCGAAGTCAAAAGATGCGTCTCCTGCAAAAAAACAATATTAGTTCGTAACAGAGCTGTATGTTTAAGTATAGCAACCCTTTTAGCCTGCTCTCGTGCTCCCCTCACATTCCACGACACTATCTTAAATGTGGGATCCGCCATATAACTCAATAAAATGTTCAATCCTACAAAATTTATTCCCTTCTATCATGATCGCTCCAACCCCACCCCACCCCCTCTTCACCCAATATCTCATACTACCCCTATACCCCCCCTCGTTGAGACTACTCCCCTAACCCTACCCGGCAAACTATATACAAAAACTCTCCTCACCCACTGGAGAGTAATCACCCTCTAACCCTCTTTGGAAACCCAATTTGTATCTGACATCCAAGTATTATCCACTCTTTTGCTTGTAGCCCAACTAACTCGTCCTTTTTTGCTTGGCCCCAATAAACCAAAGAGGTAGCCCTTCCACATTTCCGGGTTGTGATCCAACGCACTCCACAGCACCATGATGCCATACCCCTGCCCATTTTGACATCAGTCATCAAGAACAAAAAAAAAACTAGAATCTCTTATAGTTTCCAATTAGATTAGCCCTGAATCCGCCCATCCTTCTCACATGGAACCGAATCCTTATTGAACCAGTTAACAGAGATCCTCCCTTAATTTATTTTCAAGCATGTTCCTTGGACTATCTTATTATTCAAAAAAAAAAAACAAGGTTTAAACCCGCACAAAATGAATGCTGCCATGCGCTAGGGAACTTGTTTCCCATGGGAAACCTTAACCGTGCACTGTGCATCTCCCATATGTTCCCCAGGAACCATTCCCTCCAAGTTCGTTCCCAGTCCGGATATGTAGTCCCCGCGCAGACACGCAGTGGCCTACAGGCCCAAAACAAGTAGGCAGCCTGGGTTCCTCCTCCTCGACAGCCCAGAACAGATCCCCATCCAGCCTCGCCCTCCCCCCGGAACAAACAGCCACTGCTGAAACACGAAACTCCAGGTCAGTACAGTCTCACATCTTGTTTTAAAAAAATTCCATGAATCTAGTAATTAACAGAATAATGTCCCACAGAAGTTCCCTTCATGAGTCCAACAAAATTCCTGTTGCATCAACCCTTCTTAAACAATTCAGGAAGCTTATTGGCCAGGTCCTCCAGCGCTGTCTCCAGATTCTCATAGGCAACCCAATTGTCCGCTATCTTAATTAACAAGCGTGAAGGGTGCTGCATTTTAAAGCGGATATCAGCAGCAATTGACTTTTTCACAATAGGGTGATATGCTACACGCTTTCGCCTTATCTCATAAGGCAGATCCTGTGAGATTCGTATCTTCACTCCCTCCCATAAGATCTCTTGAGCCTCTCTTGCTTCATTTAAGATATGTTGCTTCTCCACAAAGCTAAGAAATCTTAGAATCAGAGGCCTGGGGGGGGGCTCCCTGTGGAGGTCGAGGCCACAAGGAAAGTAATTTTCTCTATCTTGATAAGCTCCCATTGGAGAAGCGCCTGCAATTTTATAAAGGAACTTCTGCATGAAGGCCTGAATATTTTGCCCTTCCTCTGCCTCTGGCAAGCCAATTATCAGGATATTGTTCCTGCAGCTCCTTCCCTCTAAATCCTCTGTTTTTAACTGTAACTTCTGTATCTGTTGTTTCAAGGCCACCATTCCTGGATCCAATTTCTCTCTGCACCTCTCTGTAGAAGCTATCCGGACCTCAGAATCAGAGACCCTCCGAGACAAATCCATCATATCCCCCCTCAGGGATTTTAATTCAGTGGCAATCTCACCCAACATCTCTTTGAAGGGCTGTAATTCTTGAAGGAAATGATCTTCTGCCAAAGGGACTGATGCAGTCGATTGAGTCACCTTTTTATCCGCGGCACCATTTAGGGCCTTAGGCTTCTTAGGGTTCTTTTCTGGCGATGTAGGAGGAGTATGGCGGATCGCTGCAGATCGCATTTCTGACTCCATCCCACGACAACGATAGCGATCGCCACATAAATGTAACACACACGCGCAGCTTATGTGTTCTGCTATAAGTAAGGAAACTATACGATTAAAAATAGCTGAAAATGGGCTATAACTGTAACCCAAAAGCAAGAGCTCAGCACCACCGCCGCTACTCAGAGCACTTGCATCACGTGACCCCCCGATTCTGACTTTTATATTATCTTTGAAGTATGGAAACAATATTCACTTGTAAGTCAGAGTCATATTTATTTTTAATATTAGGGTGTGGGTCACTATTATAAGGGTGTTTTTGCACAGTTCTGTGGTAGTCAGCCAATGATTATACTTATAATTAGCACTTTAATATTCCTGCTGTCTCTGTCAGCAGGTTTGTCATCAGCAAGGTGTATTAAGATATCAACAGACTGGAGACATTGCAAAGGAGAGCTACAAAAATGATACGTGGCCTACAGAATAAAAACTATAAAGAGCATCTGCAAAACCTGAACGTGTACTCCCTGGAGCAGTGGAGGGAGGGTGGAGACATGATTGAGACCTACAAGTTCCTAAATGGAATAAACAAGGTGCAGGTTCAGGAACTGTTCCAAGTCAGAAAGCACACAAGAACTAGGGTGCACAACATGAAGCTGGAGGGGGTGCAAATTCAGAGGTAACATATGCAAGTTTTTCTTTATCAAGAGGGTGGTGGATGCATGGAACAGCCTTCCTCAGGTAGTGGTGGGAGCAAAAACAGTGGTAGGTTTCAAGAACACTTGGGACAGGTACAAAGGCACCACCACACTAACTAGCAGTTAAGGGAGGGGGTTAGGCCTATGGGCAGACTAGATGGACTGTAAGATCTCTTTCTGCCGTCCCTTTCTATGTTTCTGTGTTTCTAAGGTTGTAAAACTGTTTATAAGCACTGTCACTTTAAAAAATGGGCTCAATATAAGGAGGGGAGAAATAATTGGCTATAGCACCTTGAAAAAGCACTGTGAATGGGTGTGAAACATTGGTAATTGGCTGTACTGGACCACTGAGCTGTGGTATGTGGATCTGTTTTTAAATGTTTAAATAAAATCAGTTTTTAATATTTAACCACTGAGCCTGGTGATGGATTTTTTTGCTTGTTGTATCTCTGCGTCACAGATTATCTCATCGGTGCTTCTTATACTTTATTGTCTTGGCCAGTTTCCACCACCTCTCATTGAGGTGCCAGTCTCTCCCTACAGTAAATCTTCTCTCTCTCTCTCTCTCTCTCTCTCAATAGCCAAGCTATTTCCCTCGCAAAAGTTGATGAGTGAGCATTTTAAATGACCTCACTCACCAGAATGCTGATTTCCTTGGAGCAAAAGGTGCACAAAGACCCTTTTGAGAGCTCCCCCTGCAGCAGCCCTCACAGAAAACAGCATTTGTAAATGAAATACAGTAGCAAAACTGACAACTAGCCTAGCTCTCTCTCGCTCTCTCTCTCAAACTTTCACAGTCTCAAAAGGGAAAGTAAACTATGTGACAACATGCCAAAGCTATGAAATAGTAATCTGCAGATTAATTCCAAATCTGCGAATCACATTGTACGTTACTGAATATCTGAGGAATATCATTCCGGCACTTTTCACACTGCATCATGAGAATGCATAGCAGAATGCTAATCTGTATTTCTAACAAACTGTGGAAGGTGATTCTGCAGACAGCTATGGGAATTCCAATGTAATGTTATTAAAATAAACAGACACACCAGGACCTTGTGACTATGCTGACAGAGTATGGGGGAAGGGATTCCACCACCACACCACGACCACACCACTTAGTGCAGTGCTCCACGACTGCAACCAAACACCTGCCTTGAGTGGGTAGAAAATAAGTTTGGAGCCACAATGTGTTTTGCTGGCCTAGGAAGCACTTAAAGAACTTAGAAGTCTGGGGGGGGTAGTCTCTACATCACAAAGGGTGCAGCTGCAACCATTTCTTTACCTCTGACCCTCCAGCACCCCAGCAACATGGTAAGGGATGACCAGTGTATGAGCCAATCAAAGTGGTAAAAACCTGGTAGACTTTCAGAAGGGATAATAGGCTGCATAAAGACTTAATTAAAGTGTGACTTTTATGGCCAGTCATATATTAAGTGACTGACATCCAGCCAGATCAGAGTGATTGACAACTCCATGAATAAACACACCATTAAAAGATGCACAGTAGGGATCATGTGAGACATTTCAGATCTAGGAAGAGATCCAGAACAGCATTGCTTGAAAGGTATGTCCTTGTGACCGGGAGCTCCTGCCACTCTTGAGGACCGACCTTTTCTTAAATCTGTTGCAACAGTTCTTCTATTTCTAAGCCTAATTTATCCTTTGCTATTTCTAGTCCATAAGGTTGGCCATCTATGGGCACCCCCTCCCTTTTCTTGACTATGCTATAGTGTCTTCTTTGATTTTCCTTTTCCCTCTTAGGTCCTAGTACATGGAGGGTACTGTGGTGACCTCCAGATGTATGTAAAACAGGTTGTGTTAATCGTTGTTGGATTTAGTATGTAATAGCACTGTGTCATAATATACCTTATGTTTATGAAACCTATAATGTTGAAAATACCATGGCACTAGGTGTTTTTGATAATGGTAAAAAGTACTAGGTGACTACTATAGAAACTAAGCTAGTTGTGTTATTTAAAATGCATGTATATTGTTGTAATCTTAAGTAAGAAATGTCATGATGATTTGCATGTATCCCATGATGCATTGCATTATGGAAGTATGTATGATGTTTGTATTTCTTTGAAACTTGATTTGTTCCCAATGCCCTTTGGGGTAGACTTTCTTTCAGTGATTCTGCATTGAGATTCTTTGTCTATAGCTTGTTTTGTTTTTTTTCCTTTTTGGGGCCCCACTACCCAAGCAAATGGGGCCTGCATAGAGGTGGTGGCTACATCTCAACTAGTGAATTGGATCAGAGATCAGTGTCAGTAGGTGCTTGCTAAGTGCAGAGAAAGGACATTCATAGTCTGTTGCTGCAAACTGATGTACCGAAGAAGAAATATGTCATTGCAGAAGGTTATTTCTTGTATTTTGAATAAACATCACACAGAGATTGTGTTTTGAACCTGAAGTTCGGTGTCTGGTCCATCTGTTATCCCACAACCCCTCCACAGACTTGGTGTAAGAAGTGGGATAACTTTCTGGAAGCATCTGGACTGGCCTAAGAAGGATGTTTTCTGGTGGATATCGCCCAGATATGCCTGGTGGACTGATGCACCAGGAATTGCCAGAGGAGGACCTGGAGAAAAAAGTCCATGGAGTTCTGACCAGAACCATGGCAGACAGATGGAGAGAAGCTGCCTGGACTGGACCTGAGAGCTCAGAGGAAGGCCAAGCCTGAAGAAGATGAAGAGATGCAGGTCAAGGCAGACTGGAGGTGCGAGAGACAACTCCCCGGAGGTGGAGACCCTGATGAGGATGATCCACTGGACGAGTGGGCAATGGCTGGAGGCAGACTGACTACACTGAGAGGCAGAAAACTGGTGCCAGGTGCTCGGGAGGTTCCTGCTAGAGAGCTTGGACAAAGAGTCGGAGGAGGATTTTTCGTGGGCTCAGTTTGAGGAGGACCACCTGACTGAGCAGGATATTCCTTTGTTTCCTGTGTTCCCAGGATGTTACCTGTTGGAGGTCAGAGATGCAAGTATGGAACTTGAATGTTAGATCCCAGGTAAGACTGTGCCTAGTGATATTGTGCTAGGGTTGAAGACTCCAAGCAAGCAAGAAGAAGCCTACGAGGCTGAAGGGACTTTTCTTGTATTGATGCAGCTAAATCTATTAACAGTATTGACTGGGGTATACTGCATGCTCAAAATACTAATAGTGTTAAACTGTTACAATATGTTAAAGTTAAGGAGGGTAGAGATCATTTAAAAAAATGTCACCCTTAGAAAAAGGGAAACTCTCACATAGGTTACAAGGTGTTAGATGGTAACAGATGGCTGAAAAAGCACAGTGATTAAAAGGATGTTTACTAAGACACCCCAGAGTTAAAAAGTTAAGGAACTTGCTGTTTACTATTGCAGGATATTCAGCATTGGAGGTTCCTTGGCATCCTATAGGTTTCTGTAGAGACCTGCCTGGGGATAAGATGACTGAGGATTTGGGGTCATAGGTTATAAAAGGTTGAAACAGGAGAGTAGAAACTACTATTGCTCCTTCCATATTCCCACAGGCACTTTGTGTAAGACAGAGGGGTCAGGTTAGTTGCAGGCAAGGCCAGAGGTGGCTCTGCAATGGTCCCTTTCTGTAGGCAAAAGTGTAGCATGTTTGGTCAGGGGGCGGGCCTGATGTCAAAGAAAGAGATATCCAAAGGCAGACAAGGAGTCTGAGGTGGTACATGTGTTTTCTTTTTTTCTGAGTGAAAACCTACAAAGGAGAAGTGGGTGGAAAATGGATGGGAACCTGTGATAGGGTAACACCTTGAGTGTATACCCTCAGGTGTCTATATCTGTAAAAAGTGAAATGAATCAAGAGTCATAGTGGGTTTATGTAGAGGGGTTGAACCTAGGAATGGGCCCCTGCTTAAAACTGACTTGTCTGGTGGGGTTGGAGCAGGTAGTTACTCACCCCAGAAAAAGTCTTTCTATGGTACTGGACTTTACAGCCATCCAGATTTTTGGTTAAGAAATATAACAGACTTTCCTTAAAAGGAGATGAAAAGGCACCGTTAATCTCTGTTGAAAAATGTATTTATGCCTCAGGGTAAAGAATGATGATAGCCACCATGTTTATGATAGAATGTTTATCGTTAATAGGGACCCTGAGACACAGCTTCTGAAGATGGATGGCGGAAACTCCATCCCTTCCTGGGACAGGAAGGTGGTAAGCAGTCTGCAATAACTGCTTCCCTCTTAAGTTGGGGATATGTGACTGGGAGCTCCTGCCACTCTTGAGGACCGACCGTTTCTTAAATCTGATGCAACAGTTCTTCTATTTCTAAGCCTAATCTATTCTTTATTTCTAGTCCATAAGGATGGCCACCTATGGGCACTCCCTCCCTTTTCTTGACTATGCTATAGTGTCCTCTTTGATTTTCCTTTTCCCTTTTAGGTCCTCGTACAGGGAGGGTTTTGTGGTGACATCCAGATGTATGTAAAACAGGTTGTGTTAATCGTTGTTGGATTTAGTATGTAATAGCACTATGTCATAATATACCTTATGTTAATGAAACCTGTAATGTTGAAAATACCATGGCACTAGGTGTTTTTGATAATGGTAAAAAGTACTAGGTGACTACTATGGAAACTAAGCTAGTTGTGTTATTTAAAATGCATGTATATTGTTGTAAACTTAAGTAAGAAATGTCATGATGATTTGCATATATCCCATGATGCATTGCATTGTGGATGTATGTATGATGTTGTATTTCTTTGAAACTTGATTTGTTGCCAATGCCCTTTGGGGTAGATCTTCTTTCAGTGATTCTGCATTAAGATTCTTTGTCTATAGCTTGTTTTGTTTTTTTCCTTTTTGGGGCCCCACTACCCAAGCAAATGGGGCCTGCATAGGAGTGGTGGCTACATCTCAACTAGTGAATTGGATCAGAGATCAGTGTCAGTAGGTGCTAGCCAAGTGCAGAGAAAGAACATTCATAGTCTGTTGCTGCACACTGATGTACTGAAGAAGAAATATGCCATTGCAGAAGATTATTTCTTGTATTTTGAATAAACATCACACAGAGATTGTGTGTTGAACCTGACGTTCGGTGTCTGGTCCATTTGTTATCCCACAACCCCTCCACAGTCCTCAAATAAACATTTCATTTGGGCACTGCATGGCTCTTTTTCTCATTATGGTAATAAGCATTTTACACAAATGAGTGCAGCAGCATGTGAACTGCAAGCATTTGGGCAACAGTAGCATTTAGTTCCCTAGCCACTGGATGGCAAGCCTCATATTTGGCACATGTGGGGAGTGTATTACTGGCTGAGCATGAGGCACATTCTTGGTGGCACTCAAGCCATTCTCTGCTATGAACAAACTGCCAGTTACTGACACTGTTGCTTTACTGACTGGAGTACTAGTTGGCTCTTGATGGGTGCTTACAGTGGTAGTGCTGAAGCTCAGATCTTGCATCAACTTATTGCTTCATCCTCCTCCCAAAGAACAAATAAGGCCAATTTATGAAATTATATCAATATATTTGTTAAGATTCTCTTCACAGATCTCATGCCAATGTGGAAGAGAAATATACCTTTGGAATCTTGATCAGGTGCATTGAGTCAATACTGAGCTGGGGCGAGGTGCAACTGATGTGTTCCCCATGGATGACTAGCTAGCTGGTATTCTCATGGAGCTGACACCATATAATTGTCAGTCACCCAATAATTCTTTTGGGGGAGGACTCGGGATGTATTTCAGCCACGTCTCCATGTGCCAGACAACTGTAAATCAACATTGCCTTCCTACATGTAGCATTGCCTGTAGCCCGTGGGACAAGAGGGGCTGCAGCTGGATCACCACCATCTTTTTCCTGCCTCTCCTCCTCCCTCATCTAGTGTCATGAAAATCAGAACACAACCTGACCCATCCATGAATCTTTTCACTGCCTGTAGTGTCAACATAGACAGAAATCTTTCTCTTCCAAAAGTTTAGACTAATTATAGTCCTACTTCTTCCCCTTGCTGCACCATACTGTTGGAACTCTCTTTTTTATCCCAATTTAATTAACTGCATTAACTGAAATTCATTAATACAAATTCTCAGATACAACATATGCATGTGGTTTGGCATTATGTCTCACAGTGCAGAGCTGGCCCACAGGATTATTAAAGGAATAATGCTCAATAGAGCTGGGATAACATCTCACTCCTCAGATGGTTGGGGCCCAAGGCCACTGGCCGAGGGCGTCCAACACCCGAGAAGGAATGTTATCCCAGCATAACACCGGCCCTGGAGGGCACTATTCCTATAATACAATGGCTTGTTGTTTTATACAGAATAAGAAAAGTAATTTTAAAGAATGTTTTTGTTAGTGTGTAAAAACATTTATGTTTCTTGAGAGAAGATGATGATCAAATGCAAACAATCAATGGGGATGTTATCCCAGGATAACATCCCTGCTGTGATGGCCAACTGACCTATCAGAAGCCAGGATTCTTTCTTGCCATTGCATAACACATCTTTGGTTATCATCAGCAATGGAATCCACGTGTTGATCAAGCATCCTAATGTTGAAGTAGTCATAATGTTCTGCCTATATAAGTATTAAACTCACGCCACAAAATTACTCATTCACATACATTTAATTGTTTCGAAAAGACTCCCTGTTTTAATTGTAAATGTTCTGTATCCCAATGTATCTACTATATGCTGCACTTTTATTTTTTCCTGCCTTATCAAGATATCATTGTTAAGAAGATTTCAATCTTACTGAACTTTCCTGTAAATTGTAAATTAATAAATAAATAAATAACTGGTACTGCTAGTGGCAGTGTTAATATCTGCAGTACTGATAATTGTGTAACATATACACCACCTGACACAGGGACACCCCTTCCTTTCTCCACCCATTGTGAATACGTATTACCATGCATGCACTGAGAGCCACAGAATCAACTGTTTTATTTCACTGTATCATTGTGATATGCATAAAACCATGGAGAAGAATCTTTCTCACAGCAGAGACTGCATACTAGAAATAGTTCACACAATCACCAAACTGAAAAGTATTAGATTTTATAAAATGGCAGGAAAAAATCTAGAAAATTAATTGGCAGAGAGACATCACCTGACTGTGCATTAACTCTCTATAAATGCATGATCATGTGTTGAATCTTACTTCCCTTCCCAGAGTAACATACTTAGAGCCATTTTATAAGTGTAATATGCCCCTCCTGGGTGTACATCATAGGATTGTAAAGCACTTCCCAGGGGCATAAGGCCATTTAGCCTTTGGTCTCATGCCTTACTACACACCTGGGGCATGCATTACATAAGGAATAAGACATGACAAGGTGTGGTTTATGGCCTGATAAGAGCATGCTCCGGTGTATAACGAGGCATGAGGCACTTGCGTGCAAGTGTCTTTAGCACCGTGGAAGGGTTCTTATCAAGTCATAAACCAAACCTCTGAGTGTCTTATTCCACTTATAAAATGGTTCATATAAGTAAAATTTAAAATAATGGGTGTTATTTTCAAAGAAGATCTGCTCAGCACATCTCAGATGCGCCGGCGCAAAGAGATATGCTGAATGAAAAATATTGGTATTTTCAGAAGATGTGCTGAAAGATGCTCCCAGCGCATCCCCTCTGAAAATACCACAGATGCGCTATGGCCCAACCTGAAATGGGCCGGTGCATCTTGAAATGCACTGAGCGCATCTGGGAGCACTGAAAATACCAAGTAGGAGCATCCCAGTCAGGGATACTAGAGCAACAGGGCAGGACTGCTGATGGAACACAAGGGCTGTGGAACAGCTGAAACAGGAAGGGGAAGCAGCCCAAGGCCAAAGGGGTGGAGAGTGGCACTGCAAAAGTGCAAAATGGGCACAGACACAGCCCACATGGTCACAGTAAGAAGCACCACACACATACACACCACAAACCCAGGGGACAAACAGGTACAGTGGGCATGGCACACAGGGGTCCAGGGAAACAGTCCCATAGTACCTGTGGTACTACGGTCAGCAAGTCCTGGACATGCACTAAAGTACAAGTGCACAGGGATCAGGCAGGGTGGACACAGTAGTCACACTGCAGGCACAGTGGACCACAGGCACAATGGCACACAGACGAGTGGCTGAGAGCACCAGAACAGTGCCAACACTGTTGTGCCATGCATGGCATACCATTGCAGTGCACATGGTGCCCCACCACCCTGATCTGCACAACAGCCCAGCCCTCCAGCAAGGCCTGTTCCCCAACCAGGTTGTCCACCAGGGGAAGCATCAGTACCAACAGGTTGGCCAGCACTGTGGTGCTCCAAGTAAGGGCCCTGGGCCCTGTAGCCTGCGCACATGGCATATGTCACAGAGGGCCACCTGGAGGGGTTGTGCACAGACGGGACTTTGCAGTGATAGTGGCGGGTCACGTACGATGCACGATAGGCACACACGCTCTATTTCACACATGTCACAGATGCACTCTATGGATGCATGATGTACAGGGCAATAGCACATCACTGCACAATGCTGGAAAATTCACGATACATGGTCAGTACCATCAGACATGCTGTACCGCGCATGTCAACTGCGGTACGCCATATCGCGCATGCACGGCTATACACTATACGAAGATGTGCCGAGTGCATCAGATGGGCCCAACTCACCATGCATGCACAACAATGCACCCTAAGGAGATGGGCTGAACTAATCAGGATGCTCCCAATGACTCACAATGGTCGAAAGAACAGGCTCTTTTGAATGCCAGCTGGGTCTGTTTGAATGGAAAATGGGTGCCAAACTCTGACTGGATTTCCTTTTCTACTCTTCCGCCTGTTTCGGGGGTTGTTGCTGATCCTGTGGGGCAAGTACTTATTGTTTCTGGTTCTGGAAGGGACGTTGTGGAAAAGGAAACTCTCTCTATAGCTACTGTCATTTCACCTGATTCAGGCCAAGGTACTGTTCCTGATTCCCCTGCCCAGTCCCCACGAAGGGATCACAAAAGGACTGGTCCCAGATTTTCAGATTTATTTCAGCAAAATATTTTGGAGCACGCACCTAGGTGTAATGCAGTCCGGCCCCGATACTGGGGAGGCTTGCAAGAGCATCCTGACAGACTGAATGTGGCTAGAACTTTATTGAAGGACTCAATGAATTTTTTGGCTTCTGATGTATTTGCTCTGATTAATGTGAGGGGGGAGGATACCTTTGATATTAATTTTAAATCGTTTTCTGGCCTGGATAAATTCTGGGCTAAGTATGAAACTTGCAAGGCTACTCCTTTATGGGCTCCTTTCTGGACCATCCCTCTTACTAAGCCTTTGTTTAAAACTGTTAATATTATGTTTTGGAATGAAGGGGTGAATGTGGGGGATATTCAGTTTTGGCTGGAAAAGAAATGTACTGTTCTGGGGCCCCCAGACCCTATTATTGATGACGAGGGTATCTGGACAGGTAGCTGGAAGTTCAAGGTCAAGCTGCATATTATTGATAATGAGATTCAGCATGTCCCGAACAGTTTCTTTTTAGGAAAGAATAGGAGGGTTTGCTTTTAACCAGGCCAGCCAAAAGCTTGCTATAAATGTGGGAGCAGGAGGCACTAAGTAGCACTTGTGATAAAGCGAAATATGTTCTTTGTGGGAATTTTGACCATGACAGTGGGACTTGTAGGAATGTTTTTAGGTGCAATCTAAGTGACGAACAAGGTCATGCTTATCATCAGTGCCCCTGGGCTGGACAAAATAATCAGGGTGGGTTGGATAAAGAAGATTTAATAAACTGTGCACAGGACAGGTTTAGGCCTGGATTTTCTAGTAGGGCCCCACCCCAAACAAGGTCTACTGCTTCTGACTCCAGTCATGACTCCCCTGAACCTGCTGCACCCACCCACCAGTCTGATATCCCTAGTGCTCCACAAGCTTTGGTTCTGGCTTCTGTTCCTACCCCTGTTGCTGATCCACAGGCTGATCCCCCTTCTGTTTTGGAATTTCAGACCGCACATCGCAAGAGGGTTACCAGAGCATCCAGCAAGAAACATCAGAGCCGTGCTGGCCTTTCTACTCAAAATGCTTTCTCTGTCCTGCAGGATCCTGAGGGAGGTTCTGAATCTGATGTTTCCTCTGTTTCAGGGGTATTTTCTGAAATGGAATATGAGGAAGAGGGGGTTCTGAGGTTTTGCTCACTAAGAAAAAGAATGGTAGGAAACGTAAGAAGGACAGGGTTCCTTGACTCCCTGTGAATGTCCACCTTCTGATTAGTTTCCTTTAATGCCTGTAGCATGAAGAACTACAGGAAGCGATGGGCTTGTTTACATTTTTGTAAGTCTTTGGCTGCTGATATTTAGTTCCTTCAGGAGACTCGACTCAAGTCTCTGCAGTATGTTTCTCAAGCTAGAAAGACTTGGCTTATTGGGCCTTCCTTTTGGTCCTTTGGTTTGGATCAGGTTGATAGGTTAGGGATTTTATTTGGTAGCACACGGGTACAGGTGGTAAGAGTGGTGGATTTAGTTCCTGGGAGGGTTTTGATTTTGGACGGCTTTTATCAAGGTTTTTCTCTTCGACTAATTAATATCAATGCTCCCCAAGTTAAGTCTGCCCGGATTGACCTTTTTAATGAGGTGCACCTATATCTTTACACCTGTAGACGTTATTTGGGGCGGGGATTTTAACTGTAGCTTAGATATTAAGGTGAAGGATCATGTACAGCAAAAGATATATTGTGTCACTCATGCCTTACTGGGTATTTTGAGTACCTCTCGGTTGACAGATGCTCATAGGGCTTTATCTTCTGATTCAGGTTTTACCTATTCTAGAAATATTTTTGGTCCAGGATTGATTATTTTATTCTTTCCAGATATTTAGTTCCAAATTCTTGTTTTTTGCACTTTTGTGCAGTATCAGACCATCTGGCCTTAGTGTGTCAGGTAGGGCTTTCATCTGTCCCTCCTCGGTTCCCCTCGGTCCCTACTAGATGGGAGTTGAATTCAGCTCTTTTGGATCAGGAGGATGTTAGGAGTCAGTTGTTTGGCTTATTTTATTTTAGAAAATCAGTAGCAGAGCTATATGAGGATTGGGCTACTTGGTGGTAGGACACTAAGAAGGACATTTGTTCCTTTTTTATGAGTTTTGGGAAGGCTAAATGTACTAATGATTATATTAAATACTTGGAATATAGGAATCAGTATTATAAGTGGTTGTCCTTTTCTGGTGTTTCAGACCCCAGGTTTCGGGACCAAATTTGTAGATTGAAGGGCCTTATGAAGCATTACCAATATGATAGGGCAGCGTCTTTACAAGCTGAAATGCTATTCGGCCTGCAGAAAACACCTTATGCAGATCCTTTTTCTGCCTGTAGAAAAGGTTTGGATACCAAACTGATGGAGGGTTTATGGGATGATGAGGGATGAGTTCGGTTTACTGATGTGGAAATGTTGGACATTGTTTCTCAACGATTGCAGTTTCAACATGGGGTCAGTTTTACCTCGACTAAACAGTGGGAGGATGTTGCACATTTTCCAGTCCCTGTTGCCACTGATAATCTTCTCAGCGATTTGGAAAGGCCTATTTTGCTTCTTGAGGTTAGGGAGGTTATTATGCACCTTAAAACTGCGATTTCACCTGGGAGGGATGGTTTGACTAATGAGTTTTATAAATGTCTTCTGGATGTTATGAGTGAAATTTTATGTCATCTCTATAATGAAATTTTGGGGTCTGGGGTTTTTCCCACATCTTTTTCTGATGCAGTTGTTATTTTTTTATATACAAACAAAGGACCAAAATGTGATTTTGGTAATTGGAGGCCTATTAGCCTTCTGAATGTAGATTATAAGATTCTTGCCACTATCCTGTGTCACAGATTACAATCAGTTGCTGAACATGTGATTCTTCCTGTCCAAACCTGTTCTATACCTCACAGGAATATTCAACAGAATTTGCTTTTTCTTAGGAATATTTGTGAATTTGTTAGGCAAAATAGGCTTAGTGGGTACTCAATAGTACTGGATCAGGAGAAGGCTTTTGATAAGGTCTCTCATGAATTTTTACTCAAAACACTATTGATGTATGGGATTCCTTGTCAATTTAGGTCTTGCTTGCAGTATTTGTATAACGATGCGGTAATTTTTCCTCTGATCAATGGTCTTATGGGCTGTGGTTTGCCTTTCCTAAGAGGTGTAAGACAGGGGTGCCCTCTTAGTCCCTTATTATATACTTTTGTACTGGATCCTGTTCTTAGATCCATTATTCAGGATCAGAGAACTTGTGGGCTTTCACCTGATGTTACTATTGTGCCTCAAAAATTAGCAGTTTATGCTGATGATGTTTGTCTTACTGTTAAGGACCAACAGTCTGCAGAGAGGGCTTTGCAGGTTTTTACAGATTATGTGGAAGTGGCTGGGACTACAGTAAATTTTCATAAGAGTGTTAGTGTTTTCATAGGTCAGGGTTTTTTTTCCTCATGCTATAGGTCCATTACAGATTTCTGACATACCTATTAAAGTTCTGGGGGTTATTTTTGGATCTGGGGATTTGGCCTTTCTTAATTGGGAGGAAAAGCTACGGCAGGGAGAAGCAAAGGTCCAATGTTGGAAAACTTGGTCTTTGTCTAAACAGAAATGGATTTTAATTATCAAGAAATTTTTGCTGCCACGTTTTCTTTATATTAGTTCTATGTTTCCAGTCCCTTTCCAGATAGAGACTAGATTGTTGAGTGGTTTTTTTCAGATGATATGGGGTAATCGTTTGAATCCAGTTAAGCAGGATTTCACATATCTGAAAGTACAGCAGGGAGATCTCAGTATGATTCATCTGGTGTTTTTTTTTGTCTTTCCTTCTTTTTTAAATCAAATTTTGGATTTGGGACTGTTCATGTTGGCCATCCCTGGGAGGATTGGACTATAGGTTTATTTATCCCTTTTATGCAGCGATGGGCCTCTCAGGTTCTGAGGCTTATGGCCTCTGTCATGGTACCGGAGTTTGCTAAGCCAGCGATTAGGAAACTTAGCATATGGGGGATTACTAAATTACATGTTCAGACCTTGCATAGGAAAGCTCTTTATTCTGAGACTATGTCACAAAATTTTGTGTCCCAGGTGGAATTCCTCAATGTGTCCCTTCCAAATTGACTTTTGCTTTACAAATTGTGACTAGTAAAAGGCTCCCTGTTCATCTGTGGGATGTTCAGTGGCTATGCTGCCACGGTAGATTGGGAGTGAGGGGCAATTTGAAGCACAAACCTTTGCTGGAAAGGCAAAGTCTTAGGCCACAGTGTGTTGGGCAGGAGGAGACCATGGATCATTTCTTTTTTTCCTGTGTATATGCCATAAATTTTTGGACCTCTTTGGCCACTAGATAGCAGTGGAGGCCTGTTCAGCATGTTACCCATGGTATTTTAATTTTGGGGGATTATACAAGCCTGGTTCCCAGATATCATTCTAGTACTTTGACTTTGATTTTTGCTTTCATTAAGTACTATTTATGGCAAACTAGATGTAAATTTTCATTACAACATGTAGATACACCTGTGTGCACACTGATCAAACAACTTGAAACTGTGATTTTACATCATAAAATGAAGGGACAAGCTATTATGGATGCTAGGCTTTATAATGTCCTCTGGAGAAATGTGCCTTTGGTATCTTTTGGAGATGTCGGCTGATTTTCCTGTGGGTTGGGGTTTTTCCTTTTTTATATTCTCTGTTAATTATTGGACATTATGGGGATGATGTATGGGGGTTTTGGAGCGGGTTTCTGATTTTTCATTTGATTCTTTTTTTGATTGATGTGATTTCTTTTTCTTTCCATTTCCATTTCCCTATTTTTTTTGTGATATTATGTTATGCCTGTTCCTTTTACTTTGTGATGTTCTGTTTCCTTAATAAAAAATTCCCCTACTTTTTGAGTAGAGGGCACTGCAGATTTCTGTTTTGTCCATTTGTGTGTGGATGGTGTCCTGGATGGAGGAGAAAGCTCCCCACCCCACCTGGATGGAGGAAAAAGCTGGCTACAGTAATGAAGCAACGACGAATGCCGTAACAAAAAGTAAAGTTGGTGTTACGGAAGTTAAAACAATGCCGAATAATGCAATTCCCATGGTTGAAAGGCACAAGGACCATAGAGCTTATTACTGGGTGTTATTAGAAGAGGAGGAATGCCGGTTTGCAGAGAGGAATATGGGTGGCCCTAAGCAAAGTATAGGTGTGGTAGACCCAAGGAAACAGGCTGTGGAATCAAGTGGAATTGCAGATCATGACATGCGGCAGGGAGTTCAAAGTGATGCAAGCACAACAGAAGGTGCTAAAAACTAACGGAGGTACACGTTCAAGTAAATAATGACTTGGCCGAAGGCAAATTTAAGGAAAGTATGAAAGTATTTAATGATTTACCTACAACAAATATTGAAACAGATACTGAACTGCACAGTACAGACACAGCACAGACAGCAGGAGAACCTAAAATGGGGGAAGACATGGAGCTAGAAATTAATGAAGGGAAGGGAAGAAGACACAAGGGAGAATTCACACACCACTGGGACTGTTCCTGCTAATTACAATAAAAATATATTGATGTCAGGTCTTACAGTGGAAGAAACACTATGGAAACCAGGGTGGGTACGCCATTCAAATTCCCAGCCCTGGATTTCCCCTAGCAGATATAGAGAGGAAAATGAAGACCCTTTAGCATTACCCCCTCTTTAGAATTGTCAGACTCCCTGAGATTACATTTATCCACACAAAGAGGAGCCTCAAAAGTTAATACAGAAACCCAGGCAGTCACTGATGGGGAAACAGTTTATCATAATATGGTTACACCTATAGAAGCACAGGCCGCAACCCCCCCCCCATCCACAAATGATGCAGAAGCTAACAATGGACCTAGCAAGACATTGCCTAGAGAAGCTCCAAATAATCGGAGAACATATGCAGGTCTCTTTCATACCCCTCAGGAACCAGTTAAAAGATGAAATGCAGCATGCATAAAACATAGAGGAGGACTGGAAGTGTTCCCCGATGGAATATATGTGGGGAAAACCCTTTTGAAAGAAAGCATGGGATTTGCAGCACAGGAGATATATGCACTCATTCATTCTTCAGGTGATGCTATCTTTGATGCAAGCTTTAAAACTCCTGCCGGGCTAGAATTGTTCTGGCAAAGATATCAGGGAGTAAGACAAACTCCAGAGTGGTCTGCCTTTGTTGCTATACCAATTACAAAACCAGCCTTTTGTACTATTACTATTTTGTTTAAAAATGAAAGTGTGGCAATAACTGATATTTTGTTCTGGCTATGATATCGATGCACAGTTTTAGGCCTCCTGGAATCCATAATGGATACCGAAGAAATATGGACTGGGGATGGCATATTAGAGGGCGCTTACCACAAGAGAATGGCAAAATACAACATTTACCTAGCTACTTTTACCTGGTGAGGGATTGCGGCTTTATTTTTTACCCTGGACAGCCAAAATCCTGTTTTAGGAGTGGTGCATATACACACCTAAGCAGTGCCTGTGATCAGCTAAAGTGCTCTCTCTGCGATGGAATAAGCCACAACTCGATAAATTGTACCACACTTGCAAAGTGCAACTTATGTGAAGATACAACACATACCTTCGCTAAATGTCCATGGGCGTCCCATAACAATCCAGATAATGACATGACTGAGGAGGAATATGAGGCTGCATTTTCCGGAGGTAGGCAAGCAGCTGCAAATATAAATACTAGGCCCAACCAGAGCGGACGCGAGTCCTCAAAACAGAGAGGAAATCAAGGACAGATGCTACAGGAACTGCAGGAAAGTACTTTAACTGTTAGAACAGAAGATAGAAAAGACTGTCCAGCTTCATCTGAAGGTGACAGCCTGGTGGAAAATGAAGAGGCACAAACAGAACTCGAATCACGGGTAATGCAAGGTAATGCAGAACAAATGGAAGCGACCACAGAAGAAGCTCCATCAACTTCTATGTCAAGTAATATTAATATGCCACCCCCCATCACAGACACATGGGAACACCAGAAATCAAAGAGATGGACTCGAAGCTGCTCACAGAAAGAAGGTTGTTTGCCAATACCACCAAACATGGTAGAAGTCCGCACAAAAAACAGATTCTCCCTTTTGTTGAAGAGAAAACAGTGGGATGAGGAAAATGATTCAGATGTCTCATCTGTAGCCTCTTCTCAGCCTGACACATTGACTGATATTGAACCCACATCATCAGATTCATGAACCAAAAAGAAAAAGAAAAAAGCAAAAAACACCAACAAAATCAAGTCAGGAGGAAAGGGCAGGAGAACAAGAAACACCATTGCCTTAAAAATGGACCTATCATTAACATTTGGGTCTTTAAATACCAATAGTATTAAGAACATAAAGAAAAGAAGTACAACGTTTTCTATTTTGTGGGATTTCAACCTAGGAATATACTTTCTACAGGATACCAGAGTGCATGCAATATCTGAATAACACAAAATAATGAAGGAATGGATTGGAGGCCCATCTTTTTGGTCCTTTGGTGAAGACTCTTGCTCTGGACCAGGCATATTATTTAATATATCTGGTTTGACAGTCTCACGCCTTGTAGATTTAATTCCACGGAGGGCTATGATTTTGGATGCTAAATATAATACAGATGAAGTAAGGATGATAAATATCTATAATTTTCAAACAACTTCAGAGGGTGGGACTTACAAAGAAAATACAGCTATTTTTGTATACTACAAAAACAGTAATTATGGGGGATTTTAACTGTATATTAGCTTTAGCTGGCAAAACAGGGATAACACAAAAATTGTATACTGATATGAATTTCTTAAATAAGATGTATACTTCAGCCCGACTAACTGATTGTGCGGCTGTTTATAATCCCTGCACAGAGCATACCTTCGTAAAAGGCAGACTATCAACACAAATTGACTTCATTTTGCTTCTCACTGGTTGCCAGTAACAAGGTTTAGGGTGATTCCAATTGAGACGTCTGACCATAAATTAATCTCAGTACAATTTGGGGCACCTACTAATAAACCAAAGTCTAACCCTGACTGGTGGTTAAATGTGTCCCTTTTGCAGGACCAGACAGGATGGGGGGAAGTACAGGCAGAATTAGAAGCCAGATTATCCATTTTTGAGTTATATGAGAACTCAATGTTTTGGTGGCAGGACACCAAAAATGACATAAGAAAAGTATGCACCCAAAAAGCAAAATCAGATTCAAATAATAAATATTTAAATTATTTGAAACTTAGAAACAAACCATAAAAAATACTTTCAGTTTCTATTGAAACAGGTATAGCTATGTTAACCCAAATTCCAGAAACCAAATCAGAGATGTATTCATTTCAATGCAATAGAACTCAAACTTTGTTTGCAGAACAGAAATTTGGAACACAAGGAAAGGCTCAATATACAAATCCATATGACTACTGCAATCAAAAAATTGAGTCTAAGTATATTTCAGAATTTTTTTTTTCCAGTTGTTTAACCAGGTGAGACACACTAAGCTGAAAGCTTGTTTACAGGTGCAACCTGGGAGCACAGGGAAGTTAAGTGACTACCTCAAGGTCACACAGTATGCAAGTGGGGGCTGTGGGATTCAAACCCATGTCTCCAGATTTGCAGCTCAGAGCCTTAAACCACTGCGCTATACTGCTTAAAAACAGGAGCTGAGGAACTGACAAAAAATTCTATGGATATCAATTTTTTGGTTGCAAACCATGTTGAGAGTATGTTTGGCCAAGCTACATACGACTCGGGTACTCTAGAAAGTTTTTTTTTTAATCTATACAGATTCCAGGTATTCCAAAGGAAGAGATGTCTCAATTGATATCCCCTATTACCAAGGCAGAGCTACAGGGGGTGGTTGCTACTTTGAAGAATGGAGTCTCCCCGGCCCAGATGGGCTTCCAGAGGAATTCTACAAAAAAGTGATAGATAACATTCTAGATAAGTTGTTGTGTGTCTTTAATGGTATACTGGCAGGCAGGGTACCGGTTCCAGCGTCACTAGCAGATAACCTTTTAGTACTATTGTATAAAAATGGAGATAGAGCCAGTTTGGATAATTGGAGGCCGATTAGCCTCCTTAATGTTGATTGGAAATTATTATGCAAAATTCTCGGCAATAGATTAGTACAGATTGCCCAGTATGTTATATTCACAGCCCAAACATGTGCTATCCTGTTGAGATCAATGATGGACAATTTGAAATGTATTAGGGAACTGTTTGATTCACCAGATGGGGAGGGAATTTTAATAACTTTGGACCAATCGAAAGCATTCGATGCAGTTACACATAAATATCTATTTTATGTATTGGAAAAATATGGAATTTCTGAGCAATTCATTCAATGGATACAACTTTTGTATGCAAATGTGTATACTCAGCCTGTGGTTAATGGAAGAGTAGGGAGACACGTACAAATTCATCGGGGGTTAGGCAGGGATGCCCTTTGAGCCCCATTTTACATGTCTTCGCTATTGATCCTCTGTTACAAATTTTAAATAAAGAAGTCAATATTAGGCATATTAGGGGTATGGGACAAGTAGACTTCCATGTGGTATTAGCATATGCAGATGATGTTACTATAATGGTAGCAGATGTGCCATCAGGTGAAAGAGCGTTAGATATAGTGCAATCTTTTTCGGACATATCTGGGTCACAAATAAATAAACAAAAAAGTGAGGGTGTAATTTTAAAGAGGACTGATACCACCAGGAGAGAAATTTGAGGTATTAGGGTTGACAGAGGTCCAATAAAAATGTTAGGGTTACAATTCAGCCAACAAGACTCTGCAGTAGTGAATTGGAAAAACACTATAGCTAAGGCAGAGGTAAAGACTGAGAAATGGAAGTCTTACTTTATGACAAAGAAAAAGAGGGTATATATGCATAAGACTTTTGTCTTACTATTATTTCTGATAGTCAGTTATATTTTCCCTATGCCAGTGAAGCTGGAAGCCATAATGTATAGTATAGCGTTTCGCCTGTTATGGAGCAGTAGGTTAAATCCGGCGAGAAGATCAGTTACATACTGGCCTATTAAGATATGGGGTTGAAATATTCTGAACCCAGTTCTGTTTGCATCTATAAATTTCATATACTCGAATCTCTTACCCATCATATTAGGAAAACAAAGGCCTTGGGTGCTCATATTTCAGGAAAGATGTGGCTGGATGTTACAGAGATGGGAAGCAGGGAAGTGGGGTACCATTCGGGGCATCCCCCCAAAAAACTGTACCCTATTTGATAGAAGTAGGCCAAAAATTAAAAGTGGAAGATTCTGCAAAGTGAAATTAGACAATTGAGTAGAAAGGAAATGTATAAAAAAGTTTTATATGAAGACATTTTAGAATCATCATGTTTTAATCTACCAGACAAGATAAAAGTAGCAGAGGTGACTGCACAATTAGTAGAAATAAGGATTCCCCCCAAAATGTGGGATGCGCTATGGCTTAGTTGCCATAATCATTTGAATGTGAAGGGAAACCAGCACCATAAGGAAATGGCTGAAAGAATGTGTACAAGACATGGGTGTACAAACAGTATAGACACAATGTCCCATATATATTTTGAATGTCCATATATGGGCGGTTTTTGTAGTAAGCTGGCCCATACTTGGGAAATACCTTGATTTAAAAACTTAACGTATGATGAACCAGTGTTTGGACAATATGGTAATAAATGGTCAGGCTTCCACAAAGGCACTCTTAGACTGGTGTTAGCTGTTATAAAATGGGTAATATGGCAGGATAAAGGCCATTATGTGTTGCAACAGAAATTCCTTGGACAGCAGGGGTGATTGAGTGGATCTCAAGAGAAATTAGACTTGTCTAGCAGAAGGAAAGGACATCCATTCCTCAGCAGGCGGTAAACACCTGGTGGAGTTACTGGGGGAAGATAACTCTGTAATGTTTTCTTTATTGTTGAGGATGGGAAAGGAAAAGAAGTAAAAAAGAAGTCTTTCAAATAGACAAAAAAAGGAGTATGGTATAACTCGCAGGCGGCTGCGAGTTACGCCATTCACCACTATGCCAGGGACCCTGTGCTGCATTCCAAGAGTGGCAGAGTGCTGGCACTTATGACATGTGGGTTACTCCATATGAAGGCTAACACCACGGGCCTGGCATAACTGACCCGCATGTTGCAAGTCATGGACCTCAACTGGCAGCCCCCCCCGAAGCCTCCCCACCCTGGAACAGCGAGGCATGCACCGGGAGCATGGGGGGCAGGACAGATGGCACAGGTGTCTGTGGGGGGTACACCATAGATCGTACCCCTGGGGGTCCCTGAGAATCGAGGGGGGTGGGGGGGCAAGGGTATGCCAGTGGGGGTACGTGGGACACATCAGCATCATTGTTGCAGTGCCACGGGGCCAGCAACCAACAGATAGCACCGTCAGTCGCCACTTAGAGCAGCTCTGGGCTATTCTAACATAGCCCCACCAGTGCAGCTTGCAGAATGGCACTTGTGGGTTACGACAACCACCCTCCTGGAATAGGGCGCAGGTGCTGTCATAACCCACCCTTGCACCATGTTACTTTGGGCTGCAATGTAGTGGGTGGCGTAACCCATGTTTGTCATAGCCTGCATCCGACATGACGCAGGGCACCTCTTGTAATAGAGGTTGGCATATCGCTTGGCATAAGTCGCGAGATGCACCATGGGGTTTGGCATATCTCGACTTACGTCGGCATATCCTGACTTGGAATCGGGCCCACAATGTCTGATCCATTGGAGAAGATTAATGTCGTGGCCTAGGAATTGGTATAAATAATGAAAATATAAGCATTACACAATTAGTGCACATCTGTCCTGGGTGAGCCTTGTTAGTAGACATAACATTTAATAAAATTGATTTTAGGCTTCTTAATATGCATGCAGGGCATACCAAAGCAGGGAGAATAGACTTATTTAAAGCCATTCAACCTTATCTGTTTACTTTCAGACAAATAATTTTCACAGGAGATTTTAATTGTGGTAGACTACGCTCAGACACAGGTTTACAGACAAAGAAAGATTTTTGTGACACTCTTTTCCTGAATCAATTACTATTGTAGACTGGATTAGTAGATAGTTTTTCCAAAATGCAAACTAAACCTGCACATACATTTCATAGAGGTAAATTGTCATCACACATTGATTATTTTTTCATTTCCCCAACTTTACCACTACTTTTGGTTCACACTCAAACAGTACCTACATTGGATCATGACTTATTAGAAATAATTATAGCAAATTATAAAGAAACAAATACTGGCAAAGGCTATTGGAAACTGAACACAACCTTATTGGAAGATCAGAATATACTCCAAGGTTTACAACACGTCATTGCTGCTAGAAAATCAGTGGAGTTTTTGTAGGACAAACCAGTGAATTGGCGGTTGGACACCAACACAGACTTTTCAGATTTTCTTAAAATTACAGGTTAGTTGAAAGAAGTGCCGAAAAATCAGACATATAATACTTTACGTCAAAACCCATACTATCTAATATCCTTACAAAACACCACTAATACAGATTACTCTGCACAAATCACTCAGATTATAACCAGTATGGCACAATACCAGTATGACAGGATGACTTCTTTAAATGAGGAGCAAACATTTGGTACACAAGGTAAATCCTTTTTTACCAACCCTTTTGACAGCTGTCAATATAAAAGGAAGCAAAGAATGATGCCTTTTTTGGAAAATGACTCAGATTTTAGTAACAAATGATAAAGATACCAATGTTTTAAGTTCCCCAGAGATAAACCAAGTAGAAATGCTTTCACGGCTTCAGCAGCAAAATTTGCCACAAATTTCAAATGACCTTTCAGTCATTTTACAACAATTGATTAACACAGCAGAGGTAGAAAGCATTATACAACAACTTAAAACAGGGTCAGCACCTGGAATTGATGGATTGCCAGTTGAATTTTACAGAAAAATAATATCACAAGACTTATTACAGGAACTAACAAAGATAATTGTATGTTAACAGAAGGGACCATACCAAACATAATATCACAAGGATTAATAATATTTATATATAACTAAAGGAAACAAAGCTATGCTGCAAAATTGGAGACCAATCTCTTTGTTAAACTGTGATTTCAAAATTCTCACAAAACTTCTTAGCAGTAGAATATCGTTAACCTTACCCCACATTATATATGCTTCACAAGTGTGCTCTGTCACAGGAAGAAAAATATTAGATGTGTTAACTTTGATTAGGGAAATTATGGCTAAAGGAACAGAAGGTGAAGTCGTAGGATGCATGTTATGCCTTGATCAATCAAAGGCATTTGACTCTGTAGCACACTCCTATTTATGGTCATGTTTACATAGTTATGGGTTCCCTGAATCTTTTATAAATTGGATACAAAAATGTTATGCTCTAACCTCAGTATATCCATACATCAATGGCTGGATAGGACAGAAATGTGTTATAAAAAAAGGAGTGAGACAGGGCTGTCCCATGAATTCAGCATTGTATATTCTGACAGTGGATCCTTTAAATAGGGCCATTCATAACAATGTGTGCATAAATGGCTTGCCAGTCTCTAGCCAAGATCTGGAAATTAAGACTCTGTTATATGTAGACAATTTGATTTTAGTATTAGCTGACACACAATCTGTTCAACCCACAAGAGAAATATTAGCAAAATATGAATCTGTGTCTGGAACAAGATTGAATTATGAAAAAAGTATGTGTTTGTCTATAGGTACAGATTACTTAGCTATGAATTCTGTAATAAACATATCCATTTCTAATACACCCCAAACAATGCTGGGACTTTACTTTGGTCCGGGAGACCTGGCCACTTTGAATTGGGAACAGACTTTAAACATAGCCACTGAAAAAGTCAAGATATGGAACAAATGGAACATGAGCAAAATAAAGCATATTTACCTTATAAACTATTTTCTAATACCTATGTTTTTGCACCTCAACCACATTTTTTTCCCACCTAAGCATTTAGAAACAAAACTTTATAGTTGTTTTTTTCACTGTTTATGGGGCAGTAAATTAAAGCCAGTTAAAAGGGCACTGACTTATTTACCAATTTCCAAAAGGGGTTTAAACATAATTAACCCCTTAGGTTTTTTTTCCAGAATTTTCTTTTATACAAACATACAGCCAGTGGTTTTACAAAAACCAACCTTATGGATAGCTTGGGTGTTAGATCATATAAACACTAAACTTAAGGATTGGGCCATGAATTTTAGCAATACCTAAGCAGAAACCCATTCAGCATTTATACCAACATTTCTTTGCACTGCTTCTCCAAACTAAAACTATGGAAAGTGACCAAACACTCACTTTTAATATGTGCAGAAAGACCTTTTATGATATTATGTTAGTAACTTGGTTCTCACAAACTCCCACTTTCCTTTCTAAACCAAAACCACAAACCCTTGAGACACAATACACCCGGACGGACCCCAGGACTCCCCCTCATATGTGGGATGTGTTATGGTTGAGTGCCCATCAGAAACTTAATGGCAAAAATAATCTAAAACATAAAGATAAAAGTGAATGTAATTGTCCTAGACCATCTTGTACAAACACACCAGAAACCATATATCACCTCTTCTTTGAGTGTCCCTACATTATCACTTTCTGGCAAGTGGTTAAAAAGAAATGGGGGTGGAGTCCCTTTTATAATATTCCATCTGACACTCTATTATTAGGAATCATTCCTTCACAACTGAAGCAATTCCACCCCAGTACAGTCAGACTTATTTTAATATGCTTTAAATACTGTATATGGTAGTCTCGCTGTAGATGGTTGTTACAATTTTTTCTACTACAAGAACAACTTTTTTTTACAGATAATTCAGATTCTAAAGGACATTAGAGAGAAAGAATCTAAGAATTTCCCAGAACAAAAATTTAGAGAGTGGTGGAAATATCTGCTTCCTCGAAGCACCTCACATTTCATATGACTGAAATTTGAAAGTTTTTTTATTTACATTGGCAAACTTTTTTTAGCTTGTTGGAAATTAGACAGAGGAAAAAAATTACAAATAAAGAGCATAGACAAATAGAAGTAATTTTAAATTGAATTACTGTAATTTCCTTTCTTTTGATTGATATATAATTTTTATGTAAATATTACATGTAATATTATGTTTCTTTCCTTGATTAGCTTAATAAAAAGTTACCTACTCCTTTAGTAAGGGAAGGGAGAGGGAAATAATTTTTAACATGAGGTAATTCATTAAGGGCCTATGGTTTTGTATACTTAGGAGTTTTGATTTTTATTGAATGCATTTAATATTTGATAAACAGGGTAGTGTGCATTAATGCTTATTTTCTTTACAGGTTTTTTTTAGGTTTTCCTTGTTATATAGGATTTGATTAACTTACGAGTTATAGTTCAAATAGAAATGTATGATGCAATACTTATTTAATTATTATAATTTATGTATATGGACTCTTCTGCATTTAATAACATGGTCTATTTATTATTTGGAAGTTGCATGAAAAATTCCCCTACTTTTTTAGTGGGGGGGGGTGTATTTTACATTTACAAATAAGTTTTGTAGCTATGAAAATGCAATTGTGTATTTAATGTATGATGCAATAGTTATCTATGTTTACCAGTGTTGGGTAAGTTACTTTTTCTGTTACTTTCTATTATGTTTGGAAACTTGTTCCAGGAAGCTCTGTGAGGTCACTAGTAAGGATGGAGAAGTACTAGAAAAATTAATACATCTTACAATTATAGTTACTTATTTCTTTTTATACAAAAACAATACAAAATAATAAATAACTATAACAGATTATATTTTTTTAAAGTAATAGGTTAGTTACTAGTTACTTTCAAATAAATGTAATCAGTTGCAGTTACATATTTCTTTTATATAAAAAGACATAAGTAACTGTAAGGTGTATTACTTTTTCCAGTACTTCTCATACCTGCTAGTGACTGCACAGAATTTTCTGGAACAAGTTTCTAAAAATAATAGAAAGTAATAGAAAAAGTAACTTATCCAACACTGATGTTTTCCTTCTTTGTGATGATGATTTTGTGTGAAGTAACACTATTATGTATGTATTTTGTATTTTGCTTTTAAGTTATAATAAAAATTCCCTTACTCTGATTGAGAAGTACCATGGGATCTTTAACGTCCACCTGAACAACCACCAGAACAGGCAGACAGGACCTCGGTTTAACATCTCATCTGAAAGATGGCACCTCAGGAGGGCAGCAACCCCCCTCTTGATGCACTACAGAGTTAGTATTGAGATTTATCCTACATTCCTAGTGTGGGGATAGAACCCACCACCTTATGATCTTCCGGCCTCAGAGGTGAGTGTGCCACCTGCTGAGCCACAATACAAATATATTATTAATCTAAAATACTAATGGCTATATTAAGGGACTCTGACCAATTATAATTACTGCCGGCCCAGTGGTATGGAGGGCTGAGGCTCTGGTGCCTTGCCTCCTACCACACCGGTGACCCATGTTTGGTGATAAACATGGGTTGTCAGGGAAGGGGGGGATGAGGATCAAGCAGCTGGCTGGCAACTCTCCTGTTCCAGATTGGGGATATGAGCCCTCCCCGGCCTTTGACTGCCACCATATGGAGGTGTGATGGTAGTTGTAGACAAATAAGGAGGGACTAAGCTGGGGTGGCAGAAGAGGGGCCTTTCAGGCCAAGGTGATGTGCACACCTCCATGTGCATATATGTCATTGCACTGGGCCTGCGGGGACATAAGAGGAGAAAATGGAGAAAAAATCTCTCCCTCAGCAATGAGTGAAGACTGCCCTTGCATGTACTGCACTGGTGGCTGGATACTCTCCAAAGTCCTGTGGCAGATGACACCAGAGGTAAGTTTATCCGCAGAGGAGCTGGGTGCCAGGGCTGGGGAGAACTGCTCTGATGGGGGGGGTGCCAAAGGGAGGGTCAGGCAAAGAAACACAGGATGGAAGGGAAAAGAAAAGACATACTACTTTCCCTTAAACACAGGATGGAGAGGAAAAAAGCATCACCAATTTCCCCTTAATTGGTGCATTACCCTTTTAATGGCCATTTTGATTCTAATGGCATATTTTGGTATTTTAATAGCCTATTAATCATGCACAATGCCACCATGACTCATGCACCAGGACACCATCAACTTTCATTTGGATGAGCTTAAAGGGAAACATCCATCAGCAATCAGCCCATGTCTGGGTGTAAGGTATGCCCCAGTTAGCTTTTTTGCAAAGTGTATTAATTTTATTAACTTACTGTTGTTGAAATATTTATGTCTTATCTGGTTGACCCTGCCTCCCTTATGCCAGTGTGTTAATGCATGCAGCACACCCATAACCACCCGCAGTTGTTCCAGTGTGACGTATGACACTGGGAGCAGCTGGGGCTAGCCCAGATTGCTCTGTGCAAATGTGCTATTAACAGCTCCAGTTTCCAGAGTACACATCCCGAAAGTATACAGAGACCCGGCTGCCAGTCTACCTGGTCTCTGTATACCACCAGGACATGTACTGTGGAAACCGGTGCTGTTCACAGCACATTTTACACAAGCTGTCTATGGACTCGCCCCCAGCTGCTCCCTGTGTCATACATCACACTGCAACAGCCGCAGGTGGTTGTGGGCATGCTGTGTGCTTCAAAATGCTAGCAAAAGGGGGCAGCATGAGACGTTAAACCGAAGTCTCGTCTGCCTATTCTGGTGGTTGTTCAGGTGGACGTTAATGATCCCATGGCACTTCTCAAAAAGAGTAGGGTAATTTTACTGGCGTCCTGGCCCAATTTCCCCCATTCACTAAAAATACCACCAACAGCTTAATCTGGTTCAATTTCAGATGGTTTTCATCTGTATCCCCCCTCACCTGGGACGAGGATGAAAATAAGCAGAATTATGTAGACCTCCTTTCCCGGTCAACAAAAACTAAATAAAATAACCAGATATGAGTTAATATTTCAGCAACAGTAAGTTAATAAAATGAATACACTTTACAAAAAAACTAATGGGCCATGCCTTACACCCCAGATTACTGATAGACATTTCCCTTCAATTATTATTCCCCTAAACAGGGCATGAGATTTAAAACAGAACCCATCTGCGTGCAATTTCCTCAGACAAACTAGTAAGATTTTTAGTTTAATTTAAAAAAATCTGCAACAACGCAGCATAGCTTTTTTCAATTTTCTTCTTATTGCATTTTAGAAGCAAACATGCAACTCATGGCCAAAGAAATGGCCATTATCACATACAAGCACATATTTCACTTTATAAAATCTGTTGAGAAACAGGTATCAAAAGTCACCACTATCCTGATGCTCACACCCTCTACCCTTCCCCATCCCCACAGAACAGTGCTTTGCCATCCATCTGTGCCCCAATGTACAAAGCTCCATCTCCCATGCACCCCTGCTAATACAGGCCTCTGTTTTCAGATTTATTTGTTGCCGCCCAGGTAACCAATGTGGATGCTCCATTATAATATTATCCTATAAATTAATACTGGATTCCGTACCCGGTCTGTAGAGGATAGGTAGACATCTGATATTGGTGGGAGGATATGGGGACGACATCTGGACAACACTGAAAAACTGAAAAAATGTAAAACAAAATTTTGTAAATTAGGATAAAGGTAAAACGTGTACATAGCAAAAAGCCAGCAGCTGTGGGTGTGCATATTGGGGGGGGAGAGTAGGAGCAGGATTGAGCAGCCTAACAGCAGCTCTCCTCTCCAGTGGGAGGTCATCACCACCCCCCCCACATAATTCCACTGCCACCGGTGGAGGTCTGGGGCAGCGTGGGGAGAGGAGTGGCAAATCGGGAGTCTCAGAATGCGGTGTGCGTGCTCTCCACACATGCGTGCCCGAGAGTGAGGATGTGTACATACCGGGCGGGGGGGGGACAATAATTCTAAATGCCACAAAATCACAAATAACAGCATCCCAAGTATTTCCCACTATTTGTGGTGCTGTTACTTGGGAATTCATTTTTAAAAGTTTCTTTTCCATTTCATTTAGTTTTTGTTGACCAGGTAAGTGCACTAAACAAATTCTGCCTATTTTCAGGCATGACCCGGGGGAGAGGGATACAGATGAATGCCAACTGACTTTGAACCAGATTAAGCTGTTGGCGGTATTTTTACAAAAAGACCTTGCCCTTTCCCAAGTGACAAAGGCTAGTTGATAGGCCACACCCTCCACACTGCTACAATTTACACACTCACCCCCTTCTCTGTTCTTCCACATGGATTAAAAAACAATTGCAACTCCTGAAATTTTTTAAAAGGCTCCCCCACCATTCCCAAATTGTCATTGTTTTAGGCCCCTCCTTGACCCCCAAGCCATGATTTGGGGACCACATGTAGCAAGATATCCAGGATAGGCCAGACCCCTCCCTTTCCCAACCAACAGCACAGCCGGCCACCGGCTGTATCAGTTCACAAGCTAAATAACAGAGCACAATTGTGTGCATAATCAGGAGGGAGGAGGCAGGGCGGTGTATGTCATTCATGATGCTATACAGAAGTCAATCTTCCTAGCATTAGCAAAGACACTGACCACTCTGGCCACTCTCTCTCACTCACTGGTGCCTTCATGCTGTATTTAGTAGCTGACCGATAAATCAAGTGGCCACGCTGTGGGTTGGGGGGGTGATTGGGCTATACTGAATAACAACATAAAGTCAGTTTCTGCAGTGGTTTCTAAAACCAGTAATCCACCTTTTAGAACGTTCAGAGAAATAATTCACCATTTAGCATTTAGATCATGAATCATTTCTCTGAGCAGCTGCCCTAATCACACTCACGCTCCAGCAAATGAGACACAGGGCCTGGAGAGCAAGTTGATTAGGAGAGGTGACAGGTGAACTCCCTCACACGGACCAATTTCAGAACAGCACCCAGTAAACATTTTTAAACTGTACTGGGTGCTGTTTTGAAATTGACATTCACGAGGGGGTTTGCCTGTCACCTGCTTTAGAAACAGCCTGCTCATATCATTATATATAATTAACTTGTCTCCTTGAAAAATGCACTAGTAGCCTCACACCTCAAGAGGTTAGGGACATCATGAGGGCACTTGAGCTTTGCTCTCATGCCCATGATTACACTAACCTCTGTCAGTGTGAGGTTAATAGCTTGTTCTACATGCAGTGGGTTCATTATTCTCTATATGTGCTTGCAGCCTTACCACCTTGGAGCCTTCTACTATCAAATATCATAAGTAAGCAAAATACCAGGTAGGGACGAGGCTGAAAATAGCTCTCCTTTCCAGGCCCCCCCCAAAAAAACTCAAGTTGATACACATTACAATGGTGTGTGCACCCTGTTATATACCACTTGCCCTACAGGGCAGTTAAGTTTTCCATACCCAAGGGCTCCATGAAAGAGTGTGGGTAGCTAGCTAGTCCAGCTGCCTCACCTCATCCTACTTGGGTAGTGTTGAACAACACCAGGTCGATGAGGAACAAGACTGCCATAATGGCAGACTTGATAGCTTCAGTAAAGCTGGCGTGTATCACGAAGACTTAGCTGGATGAGGACACCGCCCCCATCCTGGAGGTGGCGGTGCTGGCTGGGTACTCTGTGATACACAGCCCGAGGGTGGCCATTTGTTTTAAATCTGGATTGGGCCTCATGGTGCTATCTGTAGGTCATATGCAGTCTTTTGAGTGTGTGGCCACCTGAGGGAGCATTGGTGCAGGCTTTGGGATCCTCCTGCTCTATCATCCCTCAGGAGTGGATGGGGATTTTTTATGGAAGGTCTAAAAGCTCGTCGCTGGCCTAGTGTTGGAATCCCCCAGGTGGCTGGTCCTGGGGGACTTCAATGCCTGGGTTAGTGGTGGGTTTTTAAGTTTAGGGAGCAATCTCCTTAGGAGCATGGAGGCCCTGGACCTGACACAGAATGTAACAACAGCAATGCACTCAGGTGGCCACACACTGGACCTGGTTTTTTCTTTGAGTTTGGAGGTGAGTGACCCCAGAGTGGATCCAGTGATTTAGTCGGATCACAGCACCATGGAGTTCACATTCAGCACACCCCCCAGCTGGTCCTGCCCCTGTCGAGATGGTCCAGTACCACCCATTTCTTCTGTGGGACTGTCTGCAGTGCTGGACCTATCAAGTGTTGGGGCAGCTTGTGCAGTTGGGACGGAGGAGGCAGTGGCAGCTTATAATAGGGCTGTTTCTGAGGCCTTCGATTCCATTGCACCCATTAATGTCCACCCCTTGTCTACTTGATGGAGACCTCCATGGTATGATGAGGATCTCTGGAGTTTAAAGACTTAGGTGCAGAGGTTAGAGAGGCACTGGAGGAGGTCTGTCCTAGTGGAGGACAAATTGGCCCTGAAGTCGCATTATGTCAACTATCAAGGGGCAATCTCCTGAAAGAAGGCTGAGTTTTTGTCTAGGGAGATTGCTGCAGTGGGAAACAGACCAGCTCGGCTCTTACGCATGGTGGACAGGCTTTTACATCCTGCCTGTCTCTGTGTTGGGGGAGATAGGTTCTAGCACTAGGTGGAAGGAGCTGACTGTTTTTCGCCAATAAGGTGTCCTCTATCAGGGCCGATGTCTCTTCGAGCATCTCTCAAAAGGGCTGCAGGGTCCAGTCTGAGTTGTGCCATAACACTCCTCCTGTCTGGGATGAGTTTGAGCTGGTTGGGATGGAGGAGGTAGTGGGGATAATCTCGAAGCTGCGGCCAACACAGTGTGATCTAGACCCAGGCTCGACCCGACTTTTGGTTAGATGTCTTGACCTGATTGGATCTGTGGTTGCTGAGGTTGTCTGGAGTTCCTTGAGAAGTGGGGTTTTCCTATTGGCCTTGAAAGAGGCCTTGGTTAGACCCCTTTTGAAGAAACCCTCTTTAGACCCGGACTGTCTCAGCAATTACAGGCCGGTCTCTAACCTCCCATTTTTAGGGAAGGTTGTTGAGAAGGTGGTGGCCATTCAGCTCGAAAAACATCTTGTCTCTTCCTCCATCTATGAGTCATTCCAGTCTGGGTTCTGGGCTGGGCATAGTACAGAGACTGCTCTGGTGAGGGTGCTAAATGATGTGATGGCGAGGGAGAGGAGAGACCATACCATCTTTCAATTCAATTCAGTTCAAAGTTTTTCCTGGACCTCTCTGCAGCATTTGACACCATGGACCATGAGGTGTTATTCAACCGCCTGTGGTTCTGGTGTGGCCTGTCCGGTAATGTCATCAACTGGTTCAGGACATACCTAACAGACAGAGTGCAAAGGGTGAAAGTGGGATTAGTCTCATCTAACCCGAAGCCTCTGTGCTGTGGGGTTCCGCAGGATTCGGTCTTGTCTCCTTTATTGTTCATGGTGTATATGCTACCATTGAGGGACATTATCAGGTGATAAGGGCTGGATTTTCACTGCTTTGCGGATAATACTCAGCTGTACCTGTCCTGTGCGCCAAATAACCAGGTGTCAGCTTCTGTATTTAACAACTGCCTCAAGGAAATCCAGACATGGATGACTCAAAGCTGGCTTAAGCTTAACCCAGATGAGACTGATGTGCTAGTTGTGGATCCAGGTCATCAGGGCGGTGGGGGGTTACCCCCTGGTTTAGTTTTGGGGCGGTGTTTCTCTTGCCCCATCTAGACAGGTGAAGGATTTGGGCATTATCCTAGATGACAATCTGACGCTTGGCTTTCAGGTGTCAGCTGTGGTCAAGAGTGGATTTTATCATCTCAGGAATATCGCTGAATCCGAGCCCTGATCCTGCCTAAGGACCTGACCACACTGGTACACACTTTCATCACTTCCAAGTTGCATTACTGTAATGCCCTGTACCTAAGGTTATCTGGAGGCAACCTCCACAGGCTGCAACTGGTGCAGAACATGGTGGCAAGATTGTTGACAGGGATGAGAAGATGTGAGCATATCACACCAGTCCATCACGAACTGCACTGACTGCTGGTCAGGTGGAGAACTGTCTTCAAGGTAGGACTCCTGACCTACAAGACCCTGTATGAAAGGAGACCTGTCTATCTGCAAGATCTCCTTATCCCCTATTGCCCAACACGGGCACTCCATTCTGCCAGGGGAGGCCTCCTTGGAGTCCCCAGGGTTAGGCTGCAGCACTCTGGGGACAGGGCATTCTCAGTGGCTGCTCCTACCCTGTGGAACTCCTTGCCTGTTTATTTGATGGAGACTCTCTCGGTAGAAGCCTTTAAAAAGGGCCTGAAGATGTATTTGTTACA
This sequence comes from Neoceratodus forsteri, assembly GCA_016271365.2. Classification (NCBI taxonomy): domain Eukaryota; kingdom Metazoa; phylum Chordata; order Ceratodontiformes; family Ceratodontidae; genus Neoceratodus; species Neoceratodus forsteri. Next base: position 1,706,781,935 of record CM057455.1, read on the forward strand.
GCAAGCATTTATTGATTAATCTAGTGGTTTTAATGGGATAGATAAAGTGTATGCTCCCAGTTGGAATTTTTTAATATTTTGTGCATGATTTCTAATTATAGTATTGTTTGCTATTGTTTGTACAGTGCCCAGAGTCTCTGGAAATGGGCACTTTTATAAATACAATATCTATCTATCTATCTAAGTAATGAAATAGAACTTACATGCTCCGTCAGAGTTAGGGAGTCCAGAGTTGGGGTGTCCTGGATTCAGGGAATTCTGGTAGGACCTGAAAGAAAGGAACAGAGAAGGCTGGGGAAACACAAAGTGTCAGAGGTCCTAGAGGAGAGATTAGGGGGTTAGAAGTAAACAAAGATACTCATCTGATTGGTATACAGTTTAGCCAGACCTGTAAGAAAAAAAGGGAAAAATAAATTAGTATGAGGAACTTATAGTAGCGAGAGTAAGAGAGAGTGGAGAGATAGAAAAAGGGTACAGTACAGCATAGGAGTAAAGGAAGGGGAGATTTAGAGGAAAAGATACACTTAAGGTCAAAGTAAGGAAAATAGAGATAGGAAATAAAAATGCAAACAGCAAAGAAAAGAGAATAAAATGATATTGGGGCTTAACAAAAAACCCTTAGCGCCCCTTCTGGCAGCAAGGTAAAATGAATATGGACTCTCTTGAAAGGGGACAGAACTTTGATTTAAAAAAAAGCATATATATTCATATACATACATACACACACACACACACACACACACACACACATGTGTATATATTCTAAATAAAAACCGTTAATGCATCAGTTAGGGTTCTTCTACAGCGACAAAGTGAGAAATTGGTATCAGGGTTCTATCCCTTGCACCCCACCCCTCACCCTGCCTCCCCACCAGCAGGCATCAGTGCGCAAGTGCTAGTCGTTGGTCCTAACTCTCACCCCATCCCATGTGTAAACAAGCTGAGGTGGTGCAGTGTAGGAGAATGGGGTGAGTTAGAACTAACGACCCCAACGACAAACCCGGCTGTCTGCTGGGGTGGGGTTGGGTGGGGTGGGGCAAGGGATGGGAACCCTAACGCTGAATTTCCTCATTTTTGTCACTGTAGAAGAACCCTAAATGATGCATTAATGAAGTTTTTTGCATAGAATTTCCAATACTTTTTAAGAAAGAATAGAAAGGTAGAAAGTTGCGTAAGTTGGTGGGAGAGCGGGGCCCAAAGTGCAACGGAAATGCAGGCACAATGGCTTATGCACATGGTGACGCAAATGTAAATGGTAACACAAAGACTAATAGAAATGCAAGCACAAAGTGACACAAAATCAAACAGTTACGTAAACGGAGACATCAAACAGAAGTGCATACAGAACACAACTGGTAACACACACATTCACGGTACCACAATTGTAAACGCAAATGGTAACAGTAACAGCAAGAATAATGCCAAAGTAAACAGAAACGCAAGTGCGTACAAAAACACAAACAGTAACGCGCACACTCACGGAACCACAGTTGTAAACACAAATGGTTACGGTAACAGCAACAATAAAGCCAACAGAAACAGAAATGCAAGCACGTACGGAAACGCAAACCGTTACACGCAAGGTCATGGTACAGCAATTGTAAACATAAATGGTAACAGTAACAGCAACAATAAAACCAACAGAAACGCAAGCACATACGAAAACGCAAACCGTAACACGCACGGGCATGGTACCGCAATTGCAAATGCAAATCATAATGGTAACAGCAACAATAATGCGAAACAAAATGGAAATGCAAGTGCAAATGAAAATGCAAACTGTAATGCACACGGTGGCATAGACGGGAACGGTGATGCGAACAGTAACAGAAGCGCAACTGGAAACGCTAACTGACACAGTAATGAAAGGGCACACCCTTCTTTTCCTCAAAAACTACATTGAAAAAACACATTGAAAACAAAGAATGTATGCATTAAAATTGACTTCAGAGCAGAAAATTACGACTTGGAATACTAAATTGCTTATATCTCAGGAACCGTACGACGTAGGAAAACAATAAAAATTTTGTATGAATTATTACTTTCCTGGCTAGTTTTGTGCTTAGCCCCCATTTGGGGGGCTAAGGAATTGTTTGATGAAAAAAAGCCCATATCTTGCACCGTTTCCGAGATACGGGCCCTGAAAGACGCAACGGATGCCATAATGTTATTCTATGCCAAAAAGCATCAACTTCAGAGTGCCATCACTTTGCCGCCCTGTAATATTATTTCACCAAACCACCAAAAGGCACATCTGTGGGATGTTGGCTTTCTTCCCTCCAAATTTCAGCCCAAACAACCAAACCGTTATTTTGCAGCAGTGCGGTAAAGAATTCCTGTAATGCGGCAAACGCTGTAATGTTATTCTATGGGAAAAGAGTCAACTTCGTACTACCGTAAATTTGCAGCCCTGTACTATTTCTTGACCAAACCACCAAAAGCCACATCTGTGGGATATTGCCTTTCTTCCCTCCAAATTTCAAGTCAAAAGACCAAACCGTTCCCAAGATATTCAATATGAAAGATTACTAAACTTTCCTTATCTATTGCATTATAAAAATGTGGCCATCTTGTCCCTTCCTCCTGATCAAAGATGGCGATCAAAGAATCTCACGATCAAAGAATTTGCAGGCTCATAAACAAAGATTTAAAAACTTTATAAATCAAAAATTGAAGGAATTGCAGTAAACCACCACCATGGTTCGACAGAACAAAGCCCCCTGAATAAAATCCACCCTCATTTGACTTCCTACGACACCCCTGTGCTGAGAAAATAGATTTTTTTAATTGGGCCATCTCGTCCCTCGCTCACGATGCATGATCGCGATCAAAGAATCTTGCGATCAAAGAATTTGCAGGCTTGCGATCAAAGAATTTGCAGGGTCACGATCAAAGAATTTAAACTCTTCAAATTCACAAAATATACAGAATCGCGGTAAATCACCACCATGGTTCATCACTACGAAGCCCCCTGAGTAAAACTCACCCTCATTTGACTTCCTTCGATACCCCTGGGCTGAGAAAATTGATTTTTTCATCTGGCCATTTCGTCCCTTGCTTGCGATGCACGATCTCAATCAAAGAATCTCGCGGTCAAAGTATTTGCATGCTCGTGATCAAAGAAATTGCTCGCTCACAAATAAAGAGCGAGGAACGAGATGGCCAGATTTCTAAATACATTTGTGTAGCCCAGGGGTGCCCTAGACTGTTAAATAAAGGTGGGTTTTGCTCAGGGGGCTTCGTTATGCCCCATCTGCATACCCAAAATAATGTAGTACCTATCCCTGGTAGACTAGTGGCCCCCCATCACAATAAAATATTAACATCCCTGGTAGTCTAGTGGCCCCCAATAAAATATATTAACTATGTAGTGCCCTGGTAGTCTAGTGCCCCCACCCCTGTATTTTTCCACATCCCTGGTAGTCTAGTGGCCCCCAAGCTGTATTGTTTTATTATAAATACATTTTATATCCCTGGTAGTCTAGCGCGCCCCCAGCATAATGAAATAAATAATGATTTATATTATACCTGGTAGTCTAGTGGCCCCCCACCCATCCATGGCAGCTCACCCAGCCCCCCACCCTTCGCCAGCCGGCGACTGGCACAGCCCTCCTCTCACCTCCACAGCCAGTCACGACTGTCTGCATTACGAGTGGTAATGCAAAGAGGCACTCAGAAATATTTTTTATTGCTTAGGTTATACAGAGAAAGAGGAAGGGAGGGGCCGCAGTTATGATCAGGATGGGAGGTGGGCAAAAGTCCATTCAAAGAGGAGAGAGAGTCAGAAAAGAACTTACAAAACTAAAAGTGGACAAGGCAATGGGAAAAGATGGGATACATCCTAAAATATTAAAGGGGCTGGGGAAGATACTGGCAGCACCACTGGCAGCCCTTTTCAACAAGTCACAGAAGACAGGAAAGGTTCCGGAGGACTGGAGAAGGACTGATGTAGTCCTTCAGTGGGAGGAGGCTGGAAACTGTCCACCTGTCCACCTGACCTCGGCGGTGGGTGAAATTATGGTATCTCTGCTAAAGGATAGTAGAGCACCTTGAATCAAATGAAGCACAAGATCTGAGGCAGCACAGAGTCATGGCAGGAAAGTCATGTCAAACTAATCTGATTGATTTCTTTGTTTGGGTCACTAGGGAAGTGGATCGGGGGAGCAGTGGATGTGGCCTGATCCGTGGCACCGATGTGACAACCCCGACTGTGTTGTTAGCTATAGTGCTGGGAACCTGTTGACACCCCAGACAGCGACCCTGAACTGAGCAGCAACACTGCAACGCACCCCCTACTATAGATATCTAACTCCACGTTGCACAGACAGTTAGATATTTACCCCCTATCACCCTAAAGTGCCTCAATGCTGCCCTAAAGTGTCTCAATGCAAAACTCCCATCGCTGCCGATATAAGCATGGTGGGGGTTTCACTGTGGGGGTGTTTGGTGTACCGGTGTCGCTGTAGTGGCAGTATACTGATGTGGCCTATCTTGACTTCAGCAAGGCATTAGACAACGTTCAACATAGGAAGCTTGTAAAAAAAGCTAGGCAGCCTAGGATTGGGACACAAGGTGGTGAACTGGGTTGGAAATTGGTTGAAGAATAGAACACAGAGGATGGTGGTAAACAGGGCCAAATCCGAAATAAGGAGGGCTACCAGTGGGGTGCTACAGGGTTCAGTTCTTGGGCCAGTGCTGTTTAATATCTACATCAGTGACATTGCAGAGGGGCTGGAGGGGAAGGTGTGCTTCTTTGCAGATGACACAAAGATCTGCAATAGGGTAGACAATCCAGGAGGGGTGGAGAAAATGAGGAGGGACCTAGTAAAATAGAAGACTGATCCAGAATGTGGCAGATAGGATTCAATGCAAAGTGCAAAATCATGCACTAGGGGCGCAGGAACCCGAGGAAGGATTACATGATGAGTGGGGAGACATTAGCATCCACAAAACAGGAAAGAGATCTGGGGGTCATCATATCTGATGACCTAAAGATGGCCAAAAAAATGTGGCAAGGCAGTGGGCACAGCCAGTTGGATGCTGAGGTGCATATGGAGAGGCATTACCAGAAGTAAAGAAGTTGTAATGCCACTGTACAGGTCACTGCTGAGACCTCATTTGGAATATTACATCCAGTTCTGGAAGCCACATCTCCAGAAGGACATAGACAGAGTGGAGGTGGTTCAAAGAAGGGCAACAAACATGGTGCAGGGCCTGCATGAAAGGTCATATGAGGAGAGATTGGCGGAACTCAATATGCATACTCTGGAGGAGAGAGAAGGAGAGGGGAGACATGATAGAAACCTTCAAGTATCTCAAGGGAATTAATAAGGTACAGGAGGGCAGCATCTTTCATAATAGAATATGCTTTAAAACAACAAGAGGGCATGACATGAGACTGGTAGGGGGTTAACCAAGGGGCAATGTGAGAAATTACTTTTTCACGGAAAGGGTGGTGGATGCTTGGAATGGCCTACCCCAGGAGGTGATGGGAGCAAGCACAGTGGGGGGATTTAAACATGCGTGGGATAGTCATAAGGGAACCCTAAAGGGGGAAAAAGAGGCTGTAGCCAATAACCAAGTAAGGTCAGTGGCAGCTAATTAAAGGTAGGGTATATGTGCAAACTAGATGGGCCTGGTTGTCCTTATCTGACATCAATTTCTATTTTTCTATATTAGACACAGGTCTTATAATATAGCCCCTAAATGTAGGTTACTTTGGCTGCTCTCAGATTTACCCTTCACTCAATAAGAAATACACTAGCTGAACCAAGTTTCACCACAACTTACCCATCTATGTTGTCTTCAAAAAAAGCAAGCCTATAGCAAATACAACAGGGTATTAAATAGGTGGTATAGCATAACAAAATGCTAAGCAAAACGGGGTAATGCTAACTGTTTTCAGAAATGTTTAGCAGTAGATTGCTAACCATTTTTTGAGTGAATCCACAGTACACAACATTAATAAAACTACATAATTTAAAATTTTGCTGATCAATCTGTGCCAAGTGTTATGTATTTTCACAACCGATTAGCATGTTCATGCGTCAAACTGTAATCAGATTCTGCTTGGAGAACCACACACTTAGGACCCCCATCCCACATCCCTTCATAGAACGGTGCAGTGTGATGGCCATCATAGACCTCTGCCCACCTCCCCAGCTGGCAACCTGAGTGCAGTATGTGATCATGCTGTCAGGTGGAGGACAGCCAAGGAGGTGGGCAGATGGCCGTGCCAGACGCCAGGATGAGAATCCTAAAAGGGCAGGCAGTTGGCAATTGGTCAGGGGTCCACAAGACCACAAGGGAAATCCAGAACCATCGCAGCATTGGCAATTGGGGGGGATAAGAGGTGTTGGGGGGCCACATAATACCACCAGGGATGCCAAGAACCACCACAGCATGGGTGACAGGGGTGGGAAGGGAACTATTAGACTACCACAGAAGTGTTCGCTGACACCATGCAGTGGCATGAGGAGTCCTCTACGCCCAAAATGGGCATGCAGATGGCCCCTCCCTTAGTGCCTCATATGCCCACTAAGCTCATCTGCATGCACAGGGTGAATATGGTTCGCAGGAGCCCTGGCATTATCCTGTTTTAGGGAATGCTATCTCCCATGGGCCAAATGCAGCCTCTTCCCATGTCAGCATAGATCCACTTAACAGTGCACCAACACGGGCCAGATATTCAGCTAGTTTGTGGCTCCATCAGTGTGCATGAACTGGCTGAATATTGTTTAAAGTAAGCAGAGCACTACTGCAAGCACAGCCTAACAGGCTGTGCCTGTGGCCAGCTCTAAACATGGGGACCATTATGATATACAATGTCCTGTGCAAACAGTATAGTGTTATGCTTGTGCAACTGTGTTAGTTTGGTTTTGGCCATTAGCACTCTCTGTTCCAGAGTAATTACCACCCTGTAGGATTACGAAATGCAAGGAACCCTCAGAGAGGGTTCCACTCCTAGAGGTGCCACGGGATGATTCTCATGGCTAAAGGTACCTTAGGAATCCCCCCTAAGGAGAGAAGGGCTGCTGCTGGAGGAGAAGGGTAGGATGGTGGGGCAAAGAAAAAGTGCTTCACAGTGAGGCTGAGAGGAACTGCTTATATAGCTCAGGAAGTGGGAGTGGCTGGCTGCTTGGCCTTTGAACTCCAGGCAAAGCCTTTCCAAATACCAGCTGCGGTGCATGTCAGCAGTGAAAATTTGGACCAAAACTTTTTTTTAACCTTATTTCAGATTCCTCCTTCCCCCCTCCTGTGTTACTGATACCCTCCTTTCCTGACTGTGCTTTTTTTTTTGGGGGGGGGCTTACACATGAAACATTAAAAGGAGCACTCATCGTGTGGCTCATACCAGATCCATATTCTCCACTGTCCTTTACACCTACTTTTCCAAGAGATTAGGAAGCAGTACCAGCCACATCCTAGTTCACTTCAGTCCCAAGAAAAGTAACTATAGCAGGTTAACATGCAAAATACTTATGAAAATCTGGAGAAGCCACAAAAGAGAACTTAATTTCAATGTAGTAAAGTGTAAACACCCAAAATAGGGGAAAGAATATAAAACAAGGCAGAAGGTGCAATCTAAACCAGGTATTGTGCTCACTGCAGCCATGACTTCTGTTAGAAAATCTCATTTCTTTGGAGACCAGATCTTTTTAGAATCAATCCGAAGTTGAATGGGCTATCACTCATGTATTCAAAATCGCACACAAAAAAACAACTTTTGCTTTGTTGCCGAATAGAGCAATGCATGGAGATGCCGCATCTCTGGGATTTTTGCGGACACAAAGCTAGAGAGAAAAAGACTGGCATCCTGCATTGATGTGCTTCTTGTTCAACGGACTTGCAAGAATTCGACAGCCAGTCCAGGAATGGGCAGGAACACTACAATGCACTCATGCAAAATGAACACCTAACACCATCAAAATGCAGGCTTCATTCAGCAGAACCGTTTCCTCAATGCTAATAAAACGAGTACCACAAAGGGGGGTCCAGAATGCTATAGCATCCATCTTCTGTTGTGGGAATTTTTCTAGCAAGAAACCGTACGCCATTAACCATAACTCAGCCACAAGAATGGGCCTCCAGCTTCATACACGGCCCACTACAGCATAGGTTCTGTACAGATCTCCTGATCGACACTGAATACAACATGGCTTCTCCTCCTCCTCCCCCACACACAGGAAAAATATGTCTCAATAACTTAGGTCTAAAACCCCTCTCCTCCTCAGCTCCCCAACACCTGTTTTAAAGGATTGCAGGGGAAATCTCTCAGACGTCCATAGCTGTCTCCTGTCCCTGTTTTTTTCCCCCCCAACTCGGTAGGGCAGGTTCAGCCTCACTAGAGCAAGTCAGCTACCATTACCTCGCTTCACTCTACATGTTAGGCAACACAAATTTTTATAAAAAAATGTGAATGCATACTCCCACAAATTTTTAGTGAAAAGGTGAGTGCATACTCCCTTCCAACTCGCCCGCCTTACCTTCTGTTCAGCTGGGGATTGAGGTATTCCATGGCAGACCCTGAGGCTCTTTCCTTCCTCTTGCTGCGGCTCAGGGATGGGGGCAGTGAGGCAGAGATTCTGAAGACCCTGGGTTTGCATAGAGACCAGACAGAAACAGACAAAGCAAAGGGCACAATTTGAAACTGCCACTTTTCTCTCTTTCTTCACGAGCATACGCGCTCCTCTGCTTGTTCAAAAATGGTGCCCTGGTTCTTGCGAGATTTCACAGATCCTGGGCCAAAAGTACCAGAAATTGATATGGGAACTATGAATAAAAATGGCAGCTAGAATCTCACAAGACTAGCATCTAACAAAGAGCTCATGAGATCCTTTGCCCTGCTGTTTTCTTTCTTTTTTTTGTTTTTGTAAATATTTTCATACAATACGGATACAAATAAACACTAAATATCAATAATAAGAACACCATAGTAAACACAGGGACTTATATAGCAATATATGCATTACAGCTTACAATCAAGGTATAAATTAATTAGAAACATAAATTTGTTGGCAGATAAGTACCTGTGGCCCTCCTAGTCTGCCCCAAAACCTCCAATAACTGTGCCCTCTTATGTTATGCATTTATTAGGTTGAACCCCTGCTTCCCTTCCCAGGATTCCCTTATGCCTATCCCAAACATTTTTAAATCTGTTTATTGTTTCCGCCCCCATCACCGCTGCTGGCAGGCTATGTCACTTGTCCGCCACCCTCTCCGTGAAGACGTACATCCCCACATTTCCCCTGAATTTCCTTCCTGCCGATTTCATGTTGTGGCCCCTCATCATTGAGCAACTTTTCCTCTGAAAAATTGTATTCTCCTGTACCCTATTTCTTCCCGTAAGGTACTTAAATCAAATGTTTCAATCATATCCCCCTCTCCCTCTTCTAGGGAGTACATATTTAGTTCCTTCAGCCTAGCTTTGTAGGGTTTGTTATGTAGTCCCTGCACCATTTTGGTCACCCTCCTCTGAACTGCCTTGACCCTATAAATGTCCTTACTTAGGTGGGGCCTCCAGCACAGAACACCATACTCCAGATGTGGTCTCACCAAAGACCTGTACAGTGGAATTGTTACCTCTCGTGTTCTATGGGTGATCCTCCTTCCTACACATCCCAGCATTATGCTAGCCTTTCCTGCCACCTTGTCACAATGCCTCCCAACCTTGAGGTTGTTGGAGATGATCATCCCTAAGTCTCTCTCCTGCTTGGAGCATTCGATTTCCTTCCCCGCTAGCCAATATGATGCTCCTAGGGTTTTGTGCCCCATGTGCTTTATCTTGTACTTTTTTGCGTTAAACCTCAGTGGCCAATCCCTTGACCACTCCTCCAGCTTTTTAGGTGCCCCTTCATTCTATCTAACCCCCCTGCATGTCCCACCTGTTGCAAAGGTTAGTGCCATCCATGAACAAGCAGATTTTCCCTCTAGTCTCTCTGCAATGTTGCTGATAAAGACATTGAAGAGAAATGGGCCCCAAACTGCCCCCAGCGATACCCTTTGATTACCTTACCTTCTTCAGCGAGAATACCATTTTCCACCACCCTGTGTATCCTATTATCCATCCAACTTTCCGTCTACTTTCTTACTCCCATGTTCTGCAGCTTATCATCCTACAATGTAGCACAGTATCAAAGACCTTACTGAAATCCAGGTAGGCCACATCCGCTGCCCCCCACACCCAATCCACCTCCCTGGTCACCCAATTGAAAACCTCAATGAGGTTAGTCTGACATGATCTCCCCCTGTGAATCAATGCTGTCTTTTCTCCTGTAGACCATTGACAGTCGGATATTCCACGTTTTTTTCCTTCAATAGTGTTTCCCCACCACTGTCAGGCTGACCGGCCTATAGTTTCCTGCCTCCTCCTTGCCCCAACTTTTGTGTAGATGGACCACATCAGCCCTCCACCAGTCCCCAGAAACCTCCCCTGTTTCTAAAGCAGATTGAGCAGGGCAGTCAGTGGAACTGCCCACACTTCCTTTAACTCTTTTAGAATCCTGGAGTGTATCCCAACTGGTCCCATTGCCTTATCTACTGTCAATGTTGCCAGTTCCCTGAGTATCTATTCTTTTGAAAAAGGGCTAGTGTCCATCTCTGTGCTCACCATGCCACTAGTTCATGTTGGCCCACTTCCTGGTCCCTTGATCCACTGTAAACACTGAGCAGAAATACAGTATTTGTTCAGTATATTTGCTTTCTGCTGGCCATCCTCTACTCTGTTCCCATTTTTATTTTTATTTATTTATTGAAATCTTGGATTAATATCTTTGAACAGAAGCTCTTTACATAGATTCCATGTCATGAGATGACAGATTAGGAGACAGTTACGAATGCTGAAGACGTTACATTACAAATGTCACCAGGCATGAAACTTTAGGGTATTCAGGTCAGGTACAGTAAGTGGTACAAAAAATAGGACAAATAATCAAGAGAGATGATACAAATAACCCACGAAAAAATTATACAATATGCAGACATGAAGTTAACAATGTAGACAGGGAACAGTGGAGATAGGGAACATACAACTATTAGATAGGCATTGAACAAGATATGCCAGCATCATTTGTCAATTATGCAATAGTAGACAAGGAATTAACAATGTAGACAAAGGGAAAAAACACATTAGGTAGGCATTGAACAAGGAATGCCAGTGTCACTTATCCCAATGATGTAACTTCAGACAGAGGGGGTAGCAGCCTATGGGAGGAGGGGATAGCCAACCAAGGCAAAGAGGGAGGGAAGGAGGGAAGGGCAGGCTGAAAACAGGTGGAAGGGGAAAAGAAGTCAAGCAAAGGATTGGAAGAAGCCCAGGGGCCAAGGTAGCTAAAGCAGCAAGGATGGCAGAAGGAAGGTGTGTTGATGGGGGGGAGTAGAGGGGGAAGGGAGAGGAGAGAGAGGAGAAGGGAGCAGGGAGGAGAAGGAGAGGGCGGAGGCATTAATAATGGGGTGTGTGGGACAATGACTAGCGGATCGTGCCGTAAGTGCTAAGTAAGTGGTGGGGCGAGCAAGGACATAACAGAGTATGCTGAAGTGCCAGGAAGGGAAGGTGAGAGCCAGTAGGACAGTACTGGCAGGCTGTGGAAACCAAAAGGAATCGGTATGAGGACCCTAGGGATAGCAATCACAGGATACCAAGGTGACTAGTTATTGCCAAAGCAAGTGCTTGAAAGAGCCCAGATTAGGTGCATTGGTTATATCAGCTAGAAAAGAGTTGATCCAGTGGGGTGCTCTGTAGGAGAATGCTCGTTGTCCACGGGAGGTGTGGCACCAAGGAATGTGATAGAGCTGGGAGTCAAAGCTTCTGGTACTTCATGGTTTTAGGGATGGTGTGAGTAGATTTGTGACTCCAGCGGGTAGCATTCCTAGGCATGTCTGGTATCGAAGTCTACTATTAAGTTGCAGCCGTTAGCCTGCTCATAAAGATTGCATGTGTGAGTCAGACACCCAGCACCAGTCAGAAGTCGACAGGCCTTGTTTAAGGCAGTTTTGATGAGGCAGAGGGTGGTGTCTGTGGCTGCAGCATAGAAAATGAGGCTATATTCAGCCAGTGAAGTGGCAGAGCTGTGTATCACCAAGTTCAATGCTTCCTGGATCAAACTGTATTTATGCCTGTAAAGCATCCCAATGCGTAAGTTGATTGCCCTGGCAATGTTGTCAATATGTTGTGAGTAGGACAGTGAAGAGTTGAGGGTTATGCCCAGGTATCTGAAATGCTGTACCAGTTCCAAGGGGAACCCTCATTATTAGTGATGGTGAGGGGGAATGCCTTATGTTTGCTTTGTGGGTTGGAGAACAGCATGTCTTCGTCTTCTTGTAATTCATGATAAGCTTGTGGTCATGGAACAGTTTCTCTGCAGTTATAAGACCTTCTTGTCCCCTTCACTTTGCACAATTCATTGCCATAACAGCTCTCCCCCTAGTAAACTGCGACCAGCCTGCTGCAAAACAGTGTGGTTCCTCAGATCCAGCTTTACTTCCTTTCCACTGCAAGTCTCTTTGTTTGGTTTTCCACCGCATAATGAATACTGTCACCAATAGGGCACCCGTACATAAATGGTATGCAAGACAATGGAGCCAAGCCACCACAGACACTGGTGCTGGCAGGCTGTTAAAAACAAACAGCTTTCAAACTTGCACAAAGTCACACAATAATCCCTACCATTTATTCTGCTGAACTGCTGGGAGCAGGGCATGATAAATGAGATGACTCAGAGACAGACAGAGAGAAAGTGTGTTGAGAGTTCAATGAGTGAAGCATGAACCCTGAGCAAGGTTGGGTGCAGTGAAATGAGAGACTATGTAGTACTGCACTCTTATGCCCTGTCCACACCACATATTTTTTTAAAATGTTTTTAAAAAACCGTTTGAGGTTCAGAGCTTGAGCACATTTCAGGGAGAGTCCACCCTGTTCTCCGATACCGTGCTTGTTCAGTGAGGTTTCCGGGCATGATTGCAGCAAAACCATAAAGGACAGCGGGTGCCACAATGCATGCCGGGGTACCCGTGATCCATCAGGGGAAACCAAATGGGTAAAAATTTAAAATATATTTTCCGGAGCTTGTTGCAAGCTCACAGATGTGAGTAATTAATTATTTTTTGGTTTCCTTGAGCTGTAATCCATGGTTGAAGTGCAGCGGAAGTTGCCTTAAACCATGTTACAGCATGGTTTGCATCCACACTGCTGTTAACATGGTTTAGGTCAGCCATTTTGGTCTGAAGCCATGCTCGAAACCTGCTCCGATCAGATTTCAAGCATGGTTTTTAAAAACAGTTTGGAGCATGGTTTTACTGTGCTGCAGTGTGGATGCAAACCGTTTTGGCATTCTTGTAACATTACAAATTGTCTGTAATGTTACAAGAACACTAGTGTGGACAGGGCCTTATCTAACTGCTTGTTGCCTTCCCCATGCTAACAGTGTATGCATCTGAGTACACATAAGAGGGGCCCACCCACAAATTTCTGGGTATCTGGCCTGGTCAGTCCGACACTGTTTCTGTCACTGTCCCTTTCTGTTTCTTAGGTCTCTATCCTCATCAAACTTGGGCAAGAGTAGAAAAGTGCACCGCAAGTGCCCCAATTTGATGAAATCTATAGGGGACCTCTTAAAGCTGTACCTGGTCAATGCAGACCCCAGGTGGACAATATGGCATCTGGCTCCTTAGCGGAGGACATCATGGACAACAGCATCTGCATGGTGTCCCCAGGGTGTGATGGTTGATATGTTCCAAAACTACTGGACAAAATGTAGGCCATAGAGGACCCCAAACATTCAAAACAGCCAGACAAAAACACCAAAAAACTAAAAAGGGAAAAGAAGGATTACTCACAGGGGTTTGAGAGGAAATCTACCTCAGAGGCTGAAGATTCAGCTGAGGAGGAACCCAGAGAGAACCTAGCCACATGACTATGCTCCTTTGGCCTTGTGCAGGAGATAAAGTGGTGTATGAGACCCTCAGATATGAAAACACGAGCCCACAGAAAGTCAGGGAAAGGAAGAGGATCAGCCAGTTCTTTCTCATGTGCAAGATGGCCAAACGGTGTAACAAGGCAGTGAAGAGAGCTAGTGGAATGCTAAGGTGCATAGAGAAGGTGGGGATATCACCAGCAGAAAGAGGGAGGTGGTGCTATTGCTTTATAAATCATTGGTGAGACCTCACCTAGAGTACTGTGTCCAGTTCTGGAGAACACAACTTCACAAGGACATAGATAGGGTAGAGGTGGTCCAGAGGAAGGTGACTAAAATGGTGCAAGGCCTGCATCAAAAGCCCTATGAGGAGAGGCTAAAGGATCTCAATATGTACACACTGAAGGAAAGGAGGGAGAGGGAAATAGGATAGAGACTGTCAAATACCTCATGGGTATAAATAGGATACAAGAATGAAGAGGTTTTTCAGAAAAAAAGATGCTCAAGAACAAGGTGTCATGCTATGAAGCTGGAGAGGGTAGATTCCGGGGAAATGTGAGAAAGTAAGCCTTCACAGAAAGAGTGGTGGATGCCTGGAACAGCTTCCCAGTGGAGGTGGTTGGGGCAAAATGATAGTTCTGAGCTTACACCAGAAAACATATGGGGAGAGAGATTAAAGGACCTCAATATACACGCATTGAAGGAGAGGAGGGAGTTGGGGACATGATAGAAACATTCAAGTACCTTAAAGACATAAAAAAGGTGCAGAGGGAGATGTTTTCCAATATAGCAGTTGTACAAGAACGAGGAGGCATGATATGAAATTGGAAGGTGGCAGGTTGAGAGGAAATGTGAGGAAGTTCTTCTTCACAGAGAGGGCAGTGGACACTGGAATAGTCTGCCACAGGAGGTGGTGGAAGCAAGCACAGTAGATGGCTTTAAATATGCCTGGGATAGGCATTATGGGACCTTAGAGGTGGGAAGGAGGGGCAAACAGCCATTACCAGATAGGGTCAGGGGCTGCAAACAAGTGTAGGGCTTACGGCCAGACTGGATGGGCCTAGCAGTCCTTATCTGCTGACAATTTCTATGTTTCTATGTAATGGGATTTAAGAACACATGGGATAGGCATATTGGAACCTTATTGGTTAAGAAAGGGAGGGGAAAGCCGGTGACCAAGTAGGGTTTGTGGTATTGCAGTAGGAAGGAAAGACGGGCAGACTTGTGGGCCAAGTGGTCCTTACCTGCCATCAATTTCTATGTTTCTATAAATGCCTTCAAATCTTGGGGGTTTATGGGTGGTAATCATGACAGGATAAGAGTGTGGGCTGGGCACACACTTACAGAGTCAAAACACTGAAACGAAAAATGTACCGGCAAAAACCTCGCAGCAGTAATAGTGTGCATGGTCCTGGAATTAGTATATTCTGTATAATCTAGCGTGGTTTCAGACTGTGATTAGATTACGGGGACCGGGCCATGAGGGTTTTGCCAGCACCATTTTTTGTTGCGACATTTTGACCCCCGTGTCAGGCAAACACACATTGTAGTCTGTAACAGACAGCAGCAAAAAATTGGAGGATTAAAAGCTTGCAAGGGGAAAGATAAACACCTTCAAATCAAATCTTGTTTATATGTCACCATCTGAATGTACTTAAATGGTTGTCACAATATCTTATTAAGATTAACGGTCTACAATTGGATGATAAATTATGATTCCTTCTAAATACAAAGGTTACAGCAATGCTGTATAGTGTTGCACAGTTTTCTACTGCTGCTAATAGACTAATGAAAGTAGAGATTGTCCTGTAAGCTATATGTATGTTTTTGTTGGAAACCCTAACACCATATTTCCCTACTTTTGTCACTTTAACCCTAACTAGTGAATTAATCAAGTTCTTTTGCCAAGAATTTCCTTACTTTTTGAGAAAGTATAATCATTGTCTTCTTTGCTTGTGGGAGCACAGGGCACTCTGGGCCCTGCACTGCCATCCCTCCATAGATCCATACATGTATGTTGTTGTAGAACCATTTCAGCCAAAACAGCAACCAAACTGTCAGCATAGACTTGTTATTACCCCACCTCATGAATGCTGGGCTGAGAATTTTCAAATGTCCGCCAAAATATCATTTTGCGCCACTGCAACGCCTTTCTACAGCACAAGTGACAAAACACATTTTGATTAGGAATTAAAAATTGACAGCTGTCATTCATGAGGTGATGAAAAGAAATGGCTATGTTGAGAATTCGGGTGAAAATATTGAAAAGTATGAAATTTAGGAGTGAGTGTAGCAAGATATCAACAGATGTGTAGAACTTTTCCATTTTAACACATTTTGACACAATTTTTCAACATACCCTTCTTATAACTTCACCTCATGAACAAGTATGGTGAAAATTTTGAAATCCAGCCCAAAAGGATATTTCGCTAACCGATCACAAAAGCGCCTTCCAGGCAGGATTTGGGAAATGACACCAACATTGTTCATGAGGAGGGGTCTGAAAAAGGGGTATGCTGAAAATATGGTATCAAAATCTTGAACAAGCATTAGTCAGTGCTGAATGTTTGCTTGCTGGTATTGGCATTGATAGTGCAGAAGTTAGAGAGATGCATAATAGGAATGGCAGTGAAGTATTGAAGTAACACCAACCCCCAACCCCACCCTGCAGAGACTAACAGGTGCTGGGGGGGTGCCTTTGGGTTATTAGCCATAACACTCATGCCATTCCACATCACCCCCACCCTGCAGACACTGACAGGTGTCACAGTGTGCCTTGAGGTTTTCGGCCCTTACGCTCACCCCATTCCATAAGGAAATAAGCTGAGATTGGCACAGTATGGGAGAATGGGGTGAACGTTAGGGCTGAAGATCCCAAGGCACACCTCAATGCCTGTCAGTGGCTGCAGGGTGGGGGTGAGGGTGGAATGGAGTGAGCATTATGGCTGACTACCCCAAGTCACACCCCGACGCCTGTCAGTCTGTACAAGGTGGGCGTTATGGTTGGAAATCCTAATGCCCTGGGTGTTTGTTGATATTTTTGCTCTAAATTTTCAACATGGGTTTTTTTGGACCCCATCTCATGAACAGTGGCAGTATCATTTCAGTACTCAGTCCCAAAAGGTGATTTCACACAGTGAGTGTGCCATTCAGTGCCACAGGTGGGAAAACACATGTTGGACAGGATGTGAAAAATGACAGCCATACTGTTCATGAGGAGGTGTGAAGAAATAGCAATGTTGAAAATCTGGAGTGAAAATATGAAAAAGTGGCAAAGTTACAAGTGTGCATAGAAACTGGGCAACGCAAGCTCATAATGCAGTCATATTTTGGAATGTTTTCACCAAATTTTCAACATGGCCTTTTTGGGTCCTCCCCTCATGAACAGTGGCACTGTGATTTCACTAATCTGTCCCAAAAGTTGATTTCACACAGTGACCGTGCCATTCTGTGCCACAGGTGCAAAAACACATTTCGGTAAGGATGTAAAAAAAAATGACAATGGTACTGTTCATAAGGGGGTGTGAAAACATGGCAATGTTGGAAATTTGGAGTGAAAATATTAAAAATTGATGAAGTTATTAGCATGCATAGAAACTGTGCAACAGACACTCATAACACAGTCATTTTTTGGATTTTGTTCACCAAATTTGCAACAAGGGCTTTTTGGGACCCACCTCATGAACAGTGGCACTGTCATTTTGTTAATTGGTCCCAAAAGGTGATTCTGCACGATGACCACAAAATCACCTTTCTGGACCAAGAAACAAAATGACAGTGCCAGTGTTCATAAGGTTAGGTCTCAAGAACCCCATGTTAACAATTTGGGACCAAAACTCCAAAAATTGGCTGAGATATCAACCTAAGTTGAAACCCCCCATTGCCTGCCATTACAGGTCTTACCGTTGTTTCTTCAGTTCCCGGTGGGTCTTTGAAGAGTGCAGACATGTTCCCAGTCAACAGAAGATTGCTGCTCCCAACCTCTGGAGGTAAGTATGGGTGAGGAGGGGTGTGGGGAGATGGGGTGCGCAGAGGGAGGGTGTGAAAAAAATAGATTTCTGCACACTGGGGTGGGCTCCCTGTGTGCCAGAGTACTGGGGGGGAGCAATGCTGACCCGAGGATTGGACACCCCAAGGTCAGCTGAGAACATAGGGGCATGGAGTGGTGGCACATCCAACACTCGGAGTGGTGTAATAAGGAGACTATGTTGAAAATATGGGGTCATAATATTTAACATTCCCAAAGTTACAAGCATGCATAGCAAAATTGCAATGAATAGTCATAATAGTGCCATTTTTAAGAATTGTGACCCCAAATTTTCAACATAGCGACCCCACCACATCTACCCGGTATAGAAAATTTTCAAATCCCCACCAAAACATAATTCTGCATAACTACAATGCCATTCTGCACCACCGGTGCGCAAACACATTTTGGCCAGGATCTGAAAAATGACAGCTGTGACATACATGAGGTGGGGTAATAAGAACGCTATGTTGAAAATATGGGGTAAAAATATTGAAAATGTCCAAAGTTATGAGCGTGCATACCGAAATTGCAATGAATGGTCATAACTTTGCATTTTTAATCATTTTGACCCCAAATTTTCAATATACCCTTCTTATAACCCCACCTCATGGACAGTATGATTGTCATTACATAAATCCCCTTGGAAAGATGATTTTGCCAACTGACCACAAAATCATCTTTCCGGTTGGAGTTATGTAATGACTGTCACATTGTTCATGAGGTGGGGTCCCCAAAAGGTCATGTTGAAAATTTTGGGTAAAAATCTCAAACAACGGCTGAGTCATGCATAGAAGTTGAAACCACCATTGAAATACATTGAAGTGCATTTACCTTAGTTTCTCATATTGCAGTTGCCGGTTCCAGCAGCAAGACGTGTCTTCAATCAGGAGAGCAGATCCTGAACCTAGGACCTCTTCAGGTGAGTGATGGTGTGTGGGGGTGTCAAGGGGGGTATGGGAAGGTGGGTGCACAGTGGGTGGTTGGGTGGGGAGTGCAGGTGTGGCCGGCAATGGACTTTTTTTTACAGGTTAAAAAAAGTAAAAGAAATGAGGGACGGTTTTGTTTGTTGTAGGTTCACAAAGTAATCAGAGGGTGGGATGGGTGCCACTAGACACCAGGGAAATTCCTAATGACAGTGAGGACAGCTATCCAAGGGTGGGAGGTACCACTCGACACCAGGGAAATTAAATGTGAGGACAGTGATCAGAGCGTGGGGGGTGCTACTAGACACCAGGAAATAAAGGTAACATGGGGACAGCAATCGGTGGGTGGGGGTACCACTAGACACCAGAGAAATTCCATATAATGGTTGGGACAGTGATCGGAGGGTGTGTGTGCCTCTAGACACTAAGGAAATTCCATATAATAGTGGGGACAGCGATTGGAGGGTGGAGGATGCCTATAGACTCCAGGGAAGTTCCATATAATAGTGGGGACAGTGATCAGAGGGTTGGGGTGCCAATTGACACCAGGGGAATTCCATATAATAGTGGGGACAGCGATCGGAGGGTGGAGGATGCCTTTAGACTCCAGGGAAGTTCCATATAATAGTGGGGACAGTGATCAGAGGGTGGGGGTGCCAATTGACACCAGGGGAATTCCATATAATAGTGGGGACAGCGATCGGAGGGTGGAGGATGCCTTTAGACTCCAGGGAAGTTCCATATAATAGTGGGGACAGTGATTAGAGGGTGGGGGTGCCAATTGACACCAGGGGAATTCCATATAATAGTGGGGACAGTGATAGGAGTATCAGCCTAAGCTTGGAGGGGGAGGTTAAGTTTTTATTAAATTAAAACCAGCAGGGACAAGCTTCCTATGGCCATCAGATACTTTGTCAGAGCTACAGGTCTCCTGCTGGACTGATTACATTATATTCCCTAACAATCAGAGTACATAACTCCTTACCAGTCCTTGATGTGGCAAGTTACATTCCAGTCAGATTTGTGGTTTCCGAGTTACCTAGAGTTGAAAAAAACATGTTTTCACACATTGACTTTGCTGGGATTTTTCTTTGAACTTGCCTACAGCCTGGATGGTTTGTGTTTTTTTGTCTGAAATTTTCAGGGCTGAAAGGGTCTAGCCCACAGATGTGTCTTTTGCTAGTCCTGTGAAAAAATAAAACACAGTTTTTAAGTTACTGTATTTAAAAAATTTGAAAAAAATATTTCTGACCATGCTCAGTAAGCACTAAAAGATAGCTGTGTGAAACAAAAGGGGAATCCTCCTTCGTATGGGAAAATCCCTCTTTTGTATGTCCACCATCTTGTTTTCAGATTTGCTTGAATAATTCAAATTTGGCAACCCCCAAAAATGATATTCTGGGGAGTAACCAACACATGTAGCTTGCTTATTGGGACACCTTAGGTGCATTCTGCATTTTACTGCTCAAAAATGCCCTTAAAATGTGTTTTATTTAACACTGAAATTTTTCTTTCATATCGGAGTCATACGAAGTAAGATCTTGATTTCTATGCCGACTCACAAATCAAGATCTTCTTTCATATTAGGAACCCCCCCCTCCAAAATTATATTCTGGGGAGGAATCAACATGTGTAGCTTGCTTATTGCCACCCCTTAGGTGCATCATGCACTTTACTGCTCGAAAAATGACCTTAAAATGTGTTTTATTTGACATTCATCATACGAAGTAAGATCTTGATTCATATGGTGACTCATGAAATAAGACCTTCTTTCATATGGTAAATCAATTTATTTCAAAGGGATTTTCAACATTGGTGCATAACTTTGCTATTTTTGCATATTTTGAGACCAAATGTTCAACATACCCTTCTAGGGACCCCACATATGAACAATATGACTGTTGCTATGCAGCTCTCACCGAAAAGGTAATTTTGTAGCAGCTTGGTGAATTCACCTTTATGGCGGGATTTGCATATAATTACAGCTATATTATTCATGAGGTGGGGCCATAAGAAGACTATGTTGAAAATTTGGGTATCACACATTATCAGCTCTCTGATCTCAACCTTTATGTTTTCAAATTCAGGGTGAGTTAGAGTCTTACTTGGTATCCCATACTTGCAAATGTTACACCAGCTGCATCTGTAAAAACCACAAGATCTGGTGGGGAGCCAAGTGCTCCGTGTAACTGTGGGTGTGGGGGTTCTACTGTGTACTAGTTTGTCTTTCAGATTATTCCCTCTGCTGAAAGTAACTCTAGGCTTGACCCCTACTGCCATCCCCATTTTTACATCTCCTAGTAGGATGGGCCAGTTCTTGTACAGTATGTTCCCTATATGGCTGGCCGAGTGATTGAACTTAGTGATAAAAGTGCAAGGTTATAATTCATGTCCATCCAGATTTCTTATTGTCCCTGCAAGTAAATTTTTTCTGTCTATATTAGACACTTTTTCTTTACTTTTTATCAGTAAGTCCCTGCTGTAGCCACTTTCTTCTAATCATGACATCAGTTCTTCGGTTTGTTTAGTGAGCTCACTAACAGAACTACAATTTCTGTGCAATCTCAATAGTTGCCCATGTGGTACTGAATCCTTGACTATCAGGGAGGGCACTTGAGGCTAGCAAAAGGGAATTTGTTGCAGTGGGTTTTGTAAAACATGTAGTGTCTATTCTAGATGCTTGGGACCAGATTCTAGAAGGGTGGCGCAACTTGCGCCACCCACAACAGCAACAATGACCCTGTGCCCTATTCTAGAAGAGGCAGGATCATCTCTGTTAAGTCCTGCGACTTGCAACATGCAGCCAGGTACACTGAACTGTGGGTGCACCTGGCGAGCATGTCGCAAGCCGCAACAGCATGATGGCATGGTCAATCCCTCCACCCATGCCTGACCCCGAGTCGCCAGCTGCAAATGCGTCATATGCCCTGGTAGTCTAGTGGCTCCCCCCCAGCAATGTAACTAAAATACAGAACACCATTGCCCTGGTAGTCTAGTGCCCCGATCATGATAACATAAATGAAGATCCCCAATTCTGTGGTAGTCTAGCAGCCCCCGATCATGATAAAATAAATGAAGATCCCCAATTCCCAGGTAGTCTAGTGGACCCCGATCATGATACAATAAATTCATTTCCCCAATACTCTGGTAGTCTAGTGGCCCCCACCCAGCCATGCCAGCCCACCCAGCACCCCACCCATCCCCAGCAGGCGACTGGCACAGCCCACCTCTTACCTCCACTGGCCAGCCGCCAGCTGACTGGAGCAGTGTATGAGTGCTGGGAAAGATGCACTCAGAAATTAATTCTGAGTGCATCTTTCCAGTAGCCATACTGCACTCAGCCGCATGGCCATGGAGATGAGAGGTGGGCTGTGCCAGTCACTGGCTGGGGATGGGTGGGGATGCTGGGTGGGCTGGCATAACTGGGCGGGGGCCACTAGACTACCAGGGTATTGGGGAAATTAATTTATTGTATCGTGATCGGGGGGCCGCTAGACCACCAGGGATTTGGAGTTAGTTTTATATTTGATAATGATGGGGGGCCACTAGACTACCAGGGAGGGGTAATTGCCACATTTATAGCTGGTGACCCGCAGTTCAGGGCATGGGTGGGGGAATGGCAGCGCCGCCCTGCGGGGCTTGTGCCAATGGGTGTTTCGGGGGTTGGGATATGGGTAGCTCTGCGGGGCCCCATTAGGGTATGCTGGCATGGGGGGTGGACATGGTGGCATGTCTGCAGGTGAGTCTACAGGACCCCTGGGGGTGGCTGTAGGTTACACCAGCTAAATGCTGGTGTAACTTACATTGCCAGTTCTCCTCCGGGGGTTCTTGCAGAATCCCGACGGTGGGGACTTTGTGGCTGTCCTTCTAGAATGGGGCGCAAATGCTGCTGTAAACCCCCTAGCGTTATGTCGCATGGGGTTCATGGCACAACTGCTGGCGTAACTGCTGTTCAGCGCAAGTGGCCTGCAACATGCCGCAGGCCACTTTGTAGAATGGTGCATGTCACAACTGCTGGCATAAGTTGCCACATGCACCATTCTACTTGGCGCAACTGCTGTTATGCCAAGCGTAACCTTTCTGGAATCTGGCCCTTGGTTTACACTTTAAGTAAGGTCAAGGAAATTAAGGGTGCAGGGGTCAGTATTGTGAGTGAATTTTAAATTAAGGTTATTGGTGTTCAGCCATCTCATGAATTCAGGTATGGTTTCATCATCTCCTTCCCAAATAAAAAAGGACGTCATCAATAAGATGATGCCAATGTTTAATACGTGTGAGAAAGGGATTATGTTCAGTAAATATCATATGTTCCTCCCAGTGGCCAAGGAACAAGTTAGCATAACTGAGTACCATAGCAGCACCATAGCTGTTCCACATTTTTGTAAGTAAAATTCTCCCTGAAATTCAAAATAATTATGATTTAACAAAAATTCTGTGGCCTCAAGGATGAATTCATGTGGTATTGTGTCAGTTTCCAAAAGTTTTTCCTTCCAAAATCTTATGGCTTCAAGTCCTTGATGGTGCTGGATGGACGTATAAAGAGATTACACATCTATTCCAATCCATTAAAAATCGTCTTTGCACTCTAAATCTTGCACCTTGTTCAATATATCTTTACTGTCCTTGATGTAGTGTATGAAGGAAGTTCTAACACCATAAACTGAAGGAAGAAATCAACAAATTTACCTAGGTTTTGAATAATGGAATTACAGCCGGATACTGTCTGTCTCCTGGGTGGGTCTGTTAGGTATTTGTGTACCTTAGGTAATATGTAGAAGCTCGGGATGGTGGGAGACTCCTGCCAGATGTATTCACATTCCTTTTCTATGATATCATCTCTATCTACTGCATTCTTCAACATCACAAATAATTATTTTTTGAATCTAGCAGTGGGGTCAGCATTCAATTTACAGTAGTTATTTTCATTTCTCATGAGCCCATGGACAATATCACAATAATGCTGAGTATTCAGTACAACAATGTTGCCCCCCCCCCAATCAGCTGGTTTAATCACAACTGACAAGTTCTTTGTCAAATCATCTAAAGCAGTTCTTTGCTTTCTTGTTAAATTGTAATATTTGGGGACAACATTTTTTTCTAGCACCGCTTTAATTTCTTTGCACACTATTTTTTCATATATTTGTATAGCTTGATTATAAACATCAGAGCAAACTGTAGACCCCCGCCCCCAATAAATGTACCCTTTCTCAGTTCTGAAATGTGGAGGCTAGGATCAAGCATTGCATTACCTGTTATGTGTTGCTGGGAGGTCAAGAGGTCATCTCCCACCTGATTTCCATTAAATAAAAATTCAAGTGCTTCTAAATCAGCATTACTTACTAACCCTAAATCGATATTTAATAGCTGTTCAAAGTCATCATTGGCCACATGCATTGTTTCATTCTCATAATTATCTAAGGCTCTAATTATACAGTCCAAAACCTCAGGTGTTCTGCTTTCTTCCAAATTAATGCCTCCCATTGTTTGTGAATTCCTATGTTGATGAAAATAAATTCTTAGTTTAAGCTTTCTAAAGAATGTGTGCAAGTCCACAAAAATTATAAAGTCATTAACAGGTGGGGTATGAATAAAGTTAAGCCCTTTTAGAAGTATGTCTATCTTAGTGTTGCTTAAGGATAGTCTAAAATGTTCAACACTTGTAGCTTACATCTTTGTTCCTTGCCCTTAGGGCTCTCTCTATTTTTGTTGATTCTCCATCTGCCTCTCTTGCCCCTATGGGTCTTTCTGCCTCTGAGTTTTGTGTTTCCACACTCATTCTCTGGTCTTTGTCTAAGAAAGGTGTTCTTCTTTCCACTATCTCGATTACTGCTCCTTTTATTATATTGGAAATGGACCCTGGAGCATCCTTTGCTCACTGAACACTTCCTTGCCCACTCTGTGGTATTACCCTTATCATAATCATTTTTATCTCTGAGCAGTTTTGTGTTTTTTTTATCAATTGTTTCTAATTCGTACTTTTTATGTGTGGCCTTCAGCTGTTTTTCTAGTTCCACAAAATCAGGATGATTTTTGAAGCTCAGTACCTTAAGTTTTGATTCTTGCAAGTCCTTCAACAATTCATCATATTTAATTTTGTCATTCTTAATTAGCAGTTCTAAAATAATTGTAGAGCAGTCACAGGCAGCACGTAGCCAGTCTTCCTTAAATCGGAACTCTGAAATTCCACTTGAGGGAGAGACAGTGTTCCGAAGACCCCTCGGTGCAAGACCTCTGGCAATGTACTCCTGCAGAGTAGAAATGTTGTATGTAAGCTCTATTCCTTTCAGCAATAATTTATCCAATGTTGTGAATGCAATTTTCACCGTTTGTGTAATTTCAGCCGCTACTGCCATTCCAACTTCTCCCCCTTGCAGTTTCTCACTCACTCTCCATCGATGTAAATTTGGATCATCAGCTTCCTGCCAATAGTAACTGAATGTATCACTTGTTGCTGAAGTACTTACTTTCTACTGCTGCATTTTAGGTAAGTACCATTTATAGCAGCAAATTCCTTGGTTATTCGAATGTAAGTCTTCCGGTTCTGTGGTAGAACCCAATAAGCCCATGGATTACAGGCACCCACTGGGCAGGATTCACAAACTGTTCGGGA
Organism: Neoceratodus forsteri; assembly: GCA_016271365.2. Lineage (NCBI taxonomy): Eukaryota > Metazoa > Chordata > Ceratodontiformes > Ceratodontidae > Neoceratodus > Neoceratodus forsteri. The sequence continues at coordinate 1,706,807,408 of CM057455.1, forward strand.
ACTAAGTCCCACTCCGCAACTCCTGTGGTGGACTGAAATCCCCGCAGCAGTGGTGAGTGCGATTCACAGCCACAGCTGTTGCAAATGATGTTACAGCTGCTCCCACCAGCTGTAACATCATTCTGCAGCTGTGATGATATCCCGGGCAACACCACTGGAATGCTGCCATATATTGTGGTGCCGGTCATAATCCAACTCCACCTTTGTGAATACCCACCGCTGGGACTCCTGAGGCTCCGCAAGTGGCAACTCTCTTGTGCTGATGTTTTCCCGCAGCTGCTGGACTTTCACAGGGTTTATGAATCCTGCCCACTGTCTGCAGCACTGAAGGCACAGTCACAAATGAAACAGAATGAGTGTACTGCGATCGATGAATTTAGGCAATGCAAACGCTAAAGGGCAGCCAGCCCATACAAAAACAAAGTAAAACAAGAAGTTGCAAATGCACTCTTTACCCTTTGGCATAAAATGCAGGTCCAGTCCAGATAAGGAAAAGTAAGGTAGCTTTATTGCCAATACAAAACCAGACCACAAGTCAACAATTGTCACAAACCCACTCAGCAGGTCAGCCCTCTACTCCCAAAGTACCAACCTCCGAGTGCAGTCTTGTGAACAGTTAACAGAAAAAGGGTAACCCTCCTGTCTGTTTTCGGGGTTCAAATCAACCTTTGGTCTCAAGTCTTGGAAGGATTCAAACTGTGAACCTCTTGCTAGCGTACTCAATGCCCAGGCACAGATAATTCTGTCTTCAGGGGGCCAGATATCTTTGCCTACAGGCACCTAACCAGGTGTACAGAAATGAACCCTTAAAAACTCTAATAAAAGACCTCAGATTACACTTACCTTTTTCCAGCTTGGTATCACCATTCAAACTTATGCACAGTGTCTGCTTTAACCATATATACTTCACTTGTTAAAGAAAAGAAATTCAAAGACAGACCAAGTAGGCTCTAAAAATAGAGTTTTACTAAAATAGATAAAGTGTGTAACACATAAAATACAGAACCAATATCACAAGAACCATACAATCTTTTAAAAGAACAAGGTTTTAACAGTGCAATTCCTACTACAGTACTTAGATTTTTGTCTCTCTCTACCTGTATACTTGTTTAAAGTGCTTAAAGATGTTTCTTTGTCAGACTGTAGATAGAAGTGTCTCTGAAGGAAAAAAGAATCCTCTTTAAAAAACTGTATTTGCCAACCCCTTTGTGTGAGGTCACCTAGCTCCTCCTCTGTTTATTAAAAATCATACACCCAGGAAGTTTTATCATTTTAGAAGGAAAGTTAATTAAGGTTACATCAGCAGAAACTCCTTTCCCCATGTGACTTCCCCAATCAAGTCTGTAAATTTCCTTTCATCTATGAGCAGTAGCCCCTCTCACACAGACATCAAAGCATTTATGATTTTGCACCAGTGTGCTAAACCTGGTTTCCTCCTCGAAATGTCATAAAAGGGATACTGATTTCCCTCTTAGCAGTTAAAGCTATATTTAACTTAGATAACAGGAGATTCTTGATGAAGGCCTGTTCTAGTCTATAATTAGCTTCTGGCCTTCCAGGTAACACCATGTATCTAAAACCTGTGTGTGTGTGTGTGTGTGTGTGTGTGTGTGTGTGTGTGTGTGTGTGTGTGTAATCTCACATGCTGTCTCAGCATCTTTCATGAGAGACAGTCCATAACACATTTTTATATTACAAAAAATCATAGTGTACTCAGAACTGGCTTTCCACGTGTCACAAACAGCTGGAGCTTACTACTTGCCACAGCGATTCTACTCGCATTGAGTCTTCGTCAGGGGGTGGAGTTTACTGGAGAATATAACCCTTAAGTAATGGGTCCAATCAATCAATTAAATCACATGCTAATACAAAAGCGCACCATTCCTAAAAATTAAAAATACAGGTTATCCCCATCAGTTTCACTAGAGGGTGCTGCTACATAAGTGCTGCCACACTAATAGGCAGAGTGACAATACATTGTTCTCACTTTTTATTCTCTCATTTAAACAACCTGTTTTATAAGGAGTGAACAAAACAAAAAAAAAATTAGAGTTTTAAAGATGGGGAAGAAAGGTCCAAACCTTCTCTTTTGTAAAGGCATCATTTTTATTCACAGGGCAGCTTCATTCTAGGACCTCCATGTAATTAAGTTGCATAAGGACATCTTTTGAAGGTTCAAACCAAACTGAGATGGAAGAGACCTGAAAGAGAGTGAGAGAAAAACATTTTTGTAACAATGTTTCTTATTTTAAGAGTACATCAAATTTCATTTTACTATTAATACTTTCATACTTCTGTATCTTATTTTTTCTTAAGAAAGGGTTTAAGATCCCATTTATCATTCAAACCAGAGGGTTTGACAATTCTGAGCCTATAAATCCACATACTCTCCCTTTGACCTGCATTTTATGCCAAAGGGTAAAGAGTGTATTTGCAACTTCTTGCTTTGCTGTGTCATTTTTCATATCCTGTTTTTGCACCTGTGGCATGGAATGGCATTTTGGCATGGATTTGAAAATGTTTACTTATGGAGTTTATGAGGTGGGGTCATAAGAAGACTACGTTCAAAATTTGGTGTCAAAATATGAAACATTGCCAAAGTTATGACCATTCATTGCAATTTTGCTATGCCCACTCAGAACTTTGGAAATGTTAAATATTTTGACCACAAATTTTCAAAATACATTAGCCTTCTTATTACCCCACCTCTTGTATGTCACAGCTGTCATTTTTCAAATCATGCCCAAAATGGGTTTTTGCACCAGCGACGTGGAATGGTCTTGCATAGAGATGCAGCGAAATTTAATCTCGACAGTGAAATTCCAGGAAAATCGGGAATTTTGCCCCATGAAATATTTCACAAAGTTTGTGCATTTCCTGTAATATTTTGCAGGTGCGAAATGCAAAATTCCAATGGTGAAATGCGGAATTTCACTGGCAAAATGTAGAATTTCACCCATGAATGGCAGAATTTCACCCATGGGTGGTGAAATTCTGCATTTCGCCGATGAAAGTTTGCATTTTGCAGGCAAAATTCTACATTTCACCAGCAGAATTTCGCATTTTGCACCCATGAAATATTTTGTGAAATGCACGAATTTGTGAAATATTTCACAGAATAAAATTTTCCAGTTTTACCTATCCCAGAATTATATTTTGGTGGGGATTTGAACATTTTCTGTACAGCATACATGAGGTGGGGTAAGAAGATGGCTATCCTGATAATTTGGTCACTGTTTTCCTATAAATGGAAGCACAGGGCCCTCCAGCTACATACATATACACATCTAAGGAGAGATGACAGTGCAGGGCCCGGAGGGCCCTGTTCTTTTACAGACAAATGAGGATATAATTATACTATCTGAAAAAGTAAGGAAATTCATTGCAAAAAAACTTTGTTAATGCATCAGTTAGGGTTGTGACCAAAGCAACAAAAGTAGGGAAATGTGGCATTAGGGATTCCAACCCTAACACCTCAACCTGCACACACTGATAGGCATTGGGGTATGCCTTGGGGTCATCAGCCCTAATGCTCACCCCATTGTACTATACTGTACCTAGCTCAGCTTATTTACTTATGGAATGGGGTAAGCATTAGGGACCCCAAGGCACCCCCCGATGCCTGTCTGATTCTGCGGGGTGGCGACTGTGTGTTAGGACTGGAAACCCTAATGCCACATTTCCCTACTTTTGTCACTTTGGTAACAACCCTAACTGATGCATTAACAAAGTTTTTCAATGAATATATATTGCAAAAATGTGTCAAAATGTAAAAAACAAAAGAGGTTTTTATACCTAAAATACTAAAAATATCTCCCCCTATAAATGTATTGTATAGTATTTGAAATGTGCTTGTCACCAGTAGGTGGCCCATAGTGCTCAGGTGGGTTGTAACCCACACACACACACACATGCACACATACACACACACACACCACTCTGTGCATGCATTTTAGTTTTAGTTTTATGTTGTTTTTTGTAAGCCTGACTTTTAATTGACTGACATCACCTGGTTTTACAGGGAACGAGCATGTCCCTTTGCAGCCACCATAATGCAGAGTGACTTTCCCTTTTAAAGTCTCTCACCGTGTCTTTCAAATGAAGCCGCTACTGAAGGGAGCGCATTTCACCCAATGAGCGCATGTTTTAAATGAGACAACTTGCTAGTGAGGAGAATGAATCCTGGTCATGGTCGACACAGGGATGAGGAACAGACTGAGCAGCAGTGCAGTCAGGCTTCCAGTCACAGTGAGCACAAAATGGGATGAGGAACACAGTGAGGACTGCAGACTGCACACTAATGGAAAGGGCAGCAGTGCAGTGGGGACTAGGCATGGCGTGAAGCTGCAGCACATGCCTTTCAGCAAGACAGCTGTGCATCAGCAGCCATCAAGAATTTTTTTTAATAGAAACAGAATGGAAAGAAAGTTCAGATTATCATTTTTGTGTCTAGGACATGACATTGGGGCTGTATTAATTTATTTCAGTGACTGGGGGTGTTTGTGTACTGGGAAAGTACTTTTTTTTTCTGTTAGTGCAAGTACTGTTTTACAGTACTAACATGGTTGCCAGAAAATGTCAAATTTTCTGGTGGGCAGGGATCTCTGGCTGTGCTGCCTATATCCTGGCTGGCATAGAAAGTACCAGTTGGCAAAATATGTGCCAATAAGGACATGGCAAATTGTATTTCTTAGCCAATCAGAACACAGAAAGCTCCCAACCCATTTTATAAAATGATGCACACTCTGTCCTGCCTTAATTGTTACTTATTTTTCAGACAGAGTCAGCATGTGCTTTACTTCCATGCTAATGTGCTTCTCTCTCATACTGGCTATTACTGTCTGTGTCCAGAGAGGCCTCCCACACTCCCTCATCAGTTCACTACAAAGCTAACAAGCACTGCCTTGTCACAATATCTGATGACCAAAAGGTGGTCAGCTAGTGTGATAAGGCAGTGGGGCGAGCTAGTGGGATGCTAAGGTGCATAGGTAGGGGTATCACCAGCAGAAAGAGAGAGGTGGTGTTACCGCTGTATAGATCATTGGTGAGACCTCACACAGAGAACTGTGTCCAGTTCTGGAGACCACATCTCTGAAAGGACATAGACAAGGTAGAGGTGGTCCAGAAGAGGGCAACCAAAATGGTGCAGGGTCTGCATCACAAGCCCTATGAGGAGAGACTGAAAGACCTCAACATGTACACACTAGAGGAAAGGAGGGGGGGTATGATAGAAAGATTCAAATACCTCATGGGTCTAAATAAAGTTCAAGAGAGAGGCATTTTTCAGAAAAGGAGATGCTCAAAAACAAGGGGACATGCTGTGAAGCTGGAGAAGGGGAGACTCAGGGAGATGTGAGGAAGTACTTTTTCACAGAAAGAGCAGTGGATGCCTGGAACAGCCTCTCAATGGAGGTGGTGGGGCACAATGGTAACAGGCTTCAAGAATGCATGAGATAGGCATAAGGGAACCTTAGACATAAGGAAAGGGGGGTAAAGTCGGAGATCAAGTAGGGTCTGCAGTGTCATAGTAAGTAGGGAAAATGGGCAGACTATGTAGGCAAAGCAGTTCTTATCTGCTGTCAATATCTTTCTATGTTTCTACCAAAAAATATTAACCACCAGAACTGCAAAAAAACAAAATCTGGCCAGACCCAATAGGGCTGCAGGTGAGGAATTTGGGGTAAAAATATAGAAAATTTGTGTTTTAATATTTTACGCCAAATTTGCAAATTAACATTTTTAAGACCATGCCTCATGAAGAAGAGCAGAGGAAATGTTAAACTCTTGGTGACCCCAGCTCATGAATAAAGGCAGAGAAAATGTTCAACTCATGGCTGAAAGGTGATTTTGAGCAGTGACTTTGAAATCAACTTTCAGTATGTAAAAAGACATTTTGGGTAGGAGGTGAAAAATGACAGTCATCACATTCATGAGGTGCTGTAAAGAAATGGCTGTGTTGTAAAGTTGAGTTAAAAATATTGAAAATTACCAAAGTTATGCAGCTGTGTTTGCAAAATTTAACGTAGTCTCATAACTTTATTGTTTTTTAATATTTCTACACAACATTTTCAACATAGTCTTCTTATGACCCTACCTCATGAATGATTTCATAGTCACTGCGCAAAATCACCTTTCGGCCATGAGTTGAACATTTTATTTGCCTTTATTCATGAGCTGGGGTCACCAAGAGCTTAACTTTGCAACTTGCCCCCTCGGGCAGTTGTCACAATCCAGCCATAGCACCTATACGGTGCAAGGAGCCTGATCCACCTACCCCCCCAAAGAGATAGATAAGGTACAACGCTTGAAAAATTGCCATGATTTCTCTGGGCTGTGTGAACGCTGAACCGGATCATGACTTGCAATTTGCTGTTTTCAATTTCAGTGCCTTCTCAGGTAGCACTATTGGCTCCACGCCTGTGTAGAGCTCCCTGATTGGCTGGTCTCACTCACCTGAGACAGGAGCACCTGAGACGTGTGGCTTAATGTAAGCCTGCATCCCTGTACTTGGCTTCTAACTTATATATTTTAATTTAGCCTGTTCTGCTCAGCCTGTGTAAAGTAACTTATCATCCCCCCACTGCAGTTTCTCTCCAACTGTATGTGCACTGATTCAGTACTAGCTCTGCAAACTTCCCCTTGATTTTTCCCTAATTAAGCTTTCACTCTGTACACTGCCTTGAACTGAGTTTGTAAAAAAGTTTTACTGGCTTTGTTAATATATTTTTTTTTAATCCTATTTAAGACTGTACTTGGTTTACATGCTTACTGCTATGGACTTAGTTAGAAAATTCAGTGAATTGTAAAATCTGTGTAGCCTCTGTCTTGAGCCTAAGGCTCCTGCCCTTGACTTTCATTCTTAATCATCTTCCTTTGTCCCCCGTCTTCCTCTGTCTCTGTTCTGTCCCTCCTGCCCTCCCCCATCAGTCTGTTCTTTTGTGCTTGTTTTGGATCCCTGAGTTAGCTGGCACCTTGCCTCTGTCTGAGACTGCCCCCTGACTTGTTTTTCAAGTTGGTGCTCAGCTCTCTTTGTGTGTCTCTGTTTAGACACCCCCCCATCTGCTCATATTTAATCTGCTGTCTCCTTAGTTACAGGTGCCACTTGCCCCCTCGGGCAGCGGTCTCAATCCAGCCATAGCACCTCTACAGTGCAAGGAGCCTGATCCACCTACTCCCCAAAGAGATAGATAAGGTATGACGCTTGAAAAATTGCCACAATTTCTTTGGGCTGTGTGAACGCTGAACTGGATCATCACTTGCAATTTGCTGTTTTCAATTTCAGCGCCTTCTCAGGGTAGTGCTATTGTCTCCATGCCTGTGTAGAGCTCCCTGATTGGCTGGTCTCACTCACCTGAGACAGGAGCACCCGAGACATGTTGCTTAATGTAAGCCTGCATCCATGTACTCTGCTTCTAATTTATATATTTTAATTTAGCCTGTTCTGCTCAGCCTGTGTAAAGTAACTTACCATTCCCCCGCTGCAGTTTCTCTCCAACAGTATGTGCACTGATTCAGTGCTAGCTCTGCAAACTTCCCCTTGATTTTTCATCCCACCCCCCAGGCCTCCTTTAAAAGCACACAGTCTCCACCCACTCCTATCTGATGTTTCAATTTATTGGTTACTTACTATCAACAACTGCAATTCCTCCCATCCCCTTTTTGAAACTAAGCCTTCTAGCAGCTTTATCTCATTCTGTCTCGCTGAGGCATACCATTTTGGTACTTTAGGTTTGCTTATTGCTGACTAGCATATCCTGTCTTGCTGACTAGCATATCCTGTCTTGCTAAGGCACTGTTTTACTTGAAAATTGTACTACAAATTACTGAACTGTGACTGATTTGCCAAAAAACTGTTTATTGTCTAAAAATGTTCCCAGCAACCAAGTGTTACAGCCCCTTTGTGACTTTGTAGCTCTCTCCAGACCGCAAGATACCAAGGAAATCGCTGGCTTTTCAGTTGCTAATTGAGCTGTTTTCACTCAGACTGCTAGCCTTTGTGTTGCCCCACTATTAATTCAAGCTCCTCTCTCCTTACTCTAGCTGAGAACCCGCTAGGGATCCCAGCTCAGACACACTCCACGTGGACCGCGGACACCGGGCAGTCAGCTCTTCTGAAGCCGCCACCCGAGACCTCCTCATCGGACTCCACCACTTGAAAGGTATGGCAAAGCCACAATTCTTCACCCACCCGCTCATCCCCCCTCCTGTGTGCTATTATATAGACCCGTTAGCACCGCCCACTCCCATCCCTGACGAATCTCCTGCCTTCTCTTTCTCACTAAAACAATTTGTTACTGCCAGGGTTCCACCAGGAGAATCCTGCAACCAGCAGCCGGCGAGCTACCCTTGTTATCAAAATTCCCTCATTTACGCAGCAATTGCAATTATGGCAGCCTCATGGCAATTCCTCCTCCTGACTGCACTGTGTATCATACCCCTTACTGGCTTATTATCTGAAAAATTTGAGACTGGGGTACACCACATCCTCATCCTGAAGACTGCTCACCCAATCTGACTCTACACATCACATGTTATGCCAAGGCTCCTTGCCATCTGATCCAGGTGGACTACCTTCCTCGAAGAGCAACTATTGCAGGTTTGTCTATGCCTCTCTCCTTATCTCTAATTAATTTGAGTTACTCCCACTGGTGTTACACAGCCAGAGTATTAGCCTCAGTATCCTTAGGCTTGCATAAATTAAAAAACAAAGCTTGGCGCCCAGGTTCCTCCTCCATGCCAAGCCGGAAAAAGCCTCAAGCTCATTGCCTTTCACTTGAATCCCTCAAAAACTTGTTACTTCTCCTCTTACTCAGCACTGGCAATGTCGAGCTTAATCCAGGGCCCATAAATAAACTTACCTCCCCTTCTGGGTCACTATCTCTTAAAGGTATTAGTTTTATGCACATCAACATGTGCAGCCAGCTGAAAAATTTCACCCTTATCCAGGCTTGGACCGCCCATACAATGCCAGATGTGCTTCTTATCTCAGAATCCTGGCTACAGCCCTCTACACCAAATAGTGTGATTAATATACCTAACTACCAGATCCTTAGATGTGATAGGCAATCCAGAGGAGGTGGGGTCACCATCTACATAAAAGATAGATTTGTGGCATCAACACTAAATCCTAACTCACTGGTAGCGGGATTTGAGTGCCTGGACATAAAAATTGACCTATCCCCATCGTTAGCACTCTGAGTCATGGGATGCTATAAACCACCATCTGCCGGTACTCAGCTCTTGTCCTATCTTACAACTATCTTGGACACTAGCCCACTGGAAACATTTATCCTCTGAGATCTAAACTACGATTGGATGTTGGAAGCCGGTTACCCGCTTAAATCTTTCTGCAACTCCCTTGGTTTCACCCTACTCAATGAAGAGCCTACCCATATCAACAAAAAGAATACAGCCAAAAGTACCCTTCTGGATGTCCTGCTTGTGAATAAACCCCATTCCTTCTCCCACGTTGGAACCTTTGACGCAGATATTAGTGACCATTGCCTAATAGCTGGAGTTTGGGCAGCCAACAAAGTGCCAACTATGACCAAATTCTCCACCAAAAGGTCAACCAGGTCATTCGGCCCAAAGGCATACCTACTTGACCTAAAAAACTCCCCCTTGTAGCAGAGTTTTTAACTTGCTAAAACAGTGGAAACTGCATAATCTATACTGCATGAAATCATTACCTACCCCATGAAACTACATGCGCCTCTGTCAAAAATATGCATAAGGGCTAGGAAATGCCGTTGGTTCACTCAAGATCTCAAGGCTACACTACTGTCCAGGGATAAATTCTGGAAAACTGCCCGCAAATCCCAAAAAGAGGAAGATTGGTGCCTCTTTAGAACAGCCAGAAAGAGCTGCACCAAACTGATTAGGGAAGCTAAAGCCTACTATTACCAAGCAGAACTAGATACTGCAGCCAATTGTCCCTCCAAATTCTGGGCCACAATCAAAGAACTGGCGGGAGCCACGTCACAAAATATGCTCCCTGCAAAAATTACCTCTGACAATACAGTAATCAATGACAAAAAAGAGATACTGCAGGCATTCAACACACACTTTGCCACAGCAGGCTTAGCCTTTGATAACTCACCTGCATGTAGCCTGCGCACCCAACTTGGCATGACCCCACCAAATGTTGGCTCCGTTAGTCAACATTTCTCATTCTCAGTGGTTTCCCTCAAGGAAGTGGAAGACTTGATTCTCCACCTGGACACTAAGAAAAGTGCAGGCGCAGAGGCACTTGAACCATACTTCCTAAAGATAGCATGCCATGTATTGGCAGTGCCTATTACTCATTTATTCAACCTGTCCCTAACACAAGGTACCCTCCCTCAAATATGGAAGATCGCACACGTTATCCCACTATTTAAATCTGGAGATCCTTGCAACCTTAATAACCATAGGCCAATTTCTCTCCTACCCACACTCTTGAAGCTACTGGAAAAAATAGTAAATGGCAAACTAAGATCCTTCATCGACAGAGAAAAACGACTAAATCCCCTTCAGTCCAGATTCAGAGCCTACCACCGTACAGTCTTGGCATTAGCTAAAATAACCAATGACTGGCGACTGGAGTTGGAGCATAAAAAGTCAGTATGTGCTGTGTTTCTTGACCTCAGCAAAGCATTCGACACAGTCGACCATGACCTGCTCCTCGACTCGTTAAAAACACTAGTACTGGATGCTACTTCTCTAAACTGGTTCTCTGAATATCTGACAGACAGATACCAGCAGGTGAAAACGGATGGCGAGCTATCTGCCCAAAAACTCTTACAAAGAGGTGTCCCTCAGGGATCCATATTAGGTCCCCTCCTTTTCACAGTGTATATCAACAACATTGATGAGGGAATCAAGGATGCAAGTATTCACTTATTCGCGGATGACACAGTGCTGTACCTGAGTTGTCCCACACCAAAAGAAGCTTGTACTGACCTACAAAAAGATTTCAACCTCCTGCAATTCCAACTAATCAATAAAAAACTGCTATTAAACGTTAAGAAAACTAAAGCCATGTTTTTTTCCCCCGCAAACTACACAAGCGCTACTGACTCCCTCCCCCCAATAACCATGATGCTGGGAGAGTGCTTAGACTACGTTCCAAAATTCAGATATATTGGGGTCTGGATCAACTGTAAACTCTCCTTCACTGACCACCTGGAAGACTTGCTGAAAAAATTAAGGCAAAGACTTGGCCTTTTTTACAGGATAAGAAGACTTCTTACAGCAGACGCAAAGAAATGACAAGTCCAAGCCACGTTCCTGTCCTTAATTGACTATACAGACTTCATATACAGTAGCTGTGCAGCTTCCTATCTTGGAAAATTGGATACGCTCTACCACAGAGCTATACGCTTCATCACTGACCTCCCCTTCTCTACACATCATTGCGCACTATATGCCACCATGGGCTGGACCTCACTTCACTATAGGCACAACTTTAATGCAGCACTCTGGACACTTAGAGCCCTCAGTGACAAACTCCTTCAATACATGGCTGACTGTCTGTCTCCGATTGTGCCCAGGAATTATTCCCTTAGAAGCTGCTCACAACTCCTGCTAAATATACTCAGGGCACTCACACCAGTCAGGAGAGCCACCTTTGGATTCTCTCTCCCATCAATATGGAATAAAACCCAAAAAATACTTACACTGAAAACCCCAGTAAGAACTCTTTTGTTCAAAAGGCTTTACCGTGATGGCATTACGGAAATTTGCAACTGCTTTACTAGACACTAGCTAACCTCCCTCCCTCAAACAGCAGCCAGCAAATGGTGGCCCCCCCCAGCTGAAATGTGTGCCTCTGCCTCTAGCATGCCCACCAACAGATCCACAGGATTTATTGCCGGACTCCCATATCTTATTCTTTGACGCTCTGAACAGCTGCAGCCTGATTCTAGCACATGGGGATAATTATCGCCTTTCGCCCCAAAAAATATTCGGTCCCTCTTCCATCCAACACCTCCCTCTGCCCCAACCTCCGGGACCCTCCCAGTTATGCCCCTGCTACAATATTCCTCCTCTTGCACTTAGTACAATGGCAGTTTTTTTCCTCCATATGTCACCGCGTTTTGGGGCAAAAATCGCTTTGTCGTCTTTCGTACGGTCCTCCGCCCTCACAATCCCTCACTCTGCTCTTAACAATTGGGTCCTCTTTACTCGCGCCCTTATTCCCCACCTCTCCCTACATTATGCGCTTGATATCTTCTATCTGGTATGCCTACCCTCTCCCTATCATTTGCCACTACAAAATGCACAGTTGTTGGGCTTGGATTCAGCACAAGTTCATTATCCACGACTCCTTGTAGTTCTATGTTCAATGTATATTACCTGTAAATGTGCATTTTTACTATAATAGCAGCTATTTTTACTGTTTGTACTATTGTAACCTGTCTTTCTGTATTATTACTGCAGGACCGCAGGTCCACCTTGTAAATGAGCTTGTTCAATGGTGCTCACCTGGATAAATAAAGATATTGATTGATTGATTGATTGATAAAGGCAGAGAAAATGTTCAGCTCCTGGCCAAAAGGTGATTTTATGCAGGGACCGCAAAAATCACCTCTCGGGATGTAAAAAAATATTTTGGCCAGGATTTGAAAAATGACAGCTGTTACACTCATGTGGTGGTGTAAAGATATGGCTATGTTGTGAATTTTGGGTAAAAATATTGAAAATTACCAAAGCAACAAACCTGCATTCACAAAATTCAATGTAGACTCATAACTTTGTTGTTTTTTTAATTTTTTACATCAAATTTTCAACATAGCCTTCTTATGACCCCATCTCATGAACAAGGGTGGAGAAAATTTGCAACTCCTGCCTGAAAGGTGATTTCACACAGGGACCCCAAAATCACCTTTTGGGACAGATCTGCCTAATGACAGTGCCATTGTTCATGAGAAGGGGTCCCAAAGAAGGCATGTTGAACATTTGGGGCCAAAATGTGCAGAAAATGGCCAAGTTATGGCACTAAGTTCAATACCCCACTGAAATACATTGAACTACATACTTGTTTCCTCAGTTCATGGTCTGGCTTTGAAGAGTAAAGACGTGTCTGTGATCCACAGAAGATTATGGTGCTGGACCTTCCGGTGGTAATTAAGGGCTTGGGGTTGGGGGTGCTGAGTGGGAGGGTTGAGTGGGGGTCAATAACAGCCACAAAAGACATAGATGGATGGTTTTCCTTTGTTTAGGTAGAAGAGGGGAAAAAAACGAGGCTTCCCATTTGCAATACTGGGGGATTGTGCACCCCCAGTGTCAGTGTTATGTTTCTGGGGGGGTGGATGCTGAGATGGAGGGTTGGGTGGGGAGGAAAACAAGAAATAAAAATAAAAAAGTGCAGAGGCACGTGATCATGACACTGGGGGACTGGGCACCCCCAGTGTCATTCTAGAACCACAAAAAGACATCAATGGATTTTTTTTTTCAGGTAAAAAGAGGAAACGAAAATTTGAGGATTCCCACTCATGACACTGGGGGATTGGGCACCCCCAGTGTCAGTGTTATGTTTCTGGGGAAAGGGTGGGGTGGTGGGTGCTGAGAGGAAGGGGAAGAAAATAAAAAATAAAAAAAAGTATGGAGGCACAGAATCATGACACTAGGGGATTAAGCACCCCCAGTGTCACTCTTATGTTTCTGGGGGTGGGGTGATGGGTGCTGACAGGGAGGGTCTGGTGGGGGGATAGCTTTAATTGTAAAGAAAAAAATAAACAAATGGAAGTCATGCTGGAACACGGCGCAGTCCGCCATGTCCAAGGTGGCTGACAAGCCCTATTGCACATGTACGAGTATGCACATTTGCAGTAGAGTGTGGGGGCCATTTTGGATATGGGGGAGTGTGCCCTGTTCTTCCATGACCGCGTTTGTTTTTAAAATTTCAGATACTCCCCACCCAACCTCCCTCTCAGCACCCACCACCATCCCCCGAAGCATAAAGTGACACTGGGTGCACAATACCCCAGTTTCCTGATCAGGACTGCCAGATTTATTTTCTTGTAAAAATAGCGCAGTGCAACCAGAGTGCTCTACAGATGCGAAGGTGACTGTGGTGGAACTCCAACATGTTCGGTGATAAAAAATGCAAGGAATGCTTTTTGAAAGCAATAGGTCTGCAGAGTTCCACCTACTGCAGCCCTGAAATGAAAACAAATGTTCTGTAGTCAGCCCTTTCACAGGCTGAAAGGGCCGGATATTCAGACTGTGCCAGGCGGTGGCGCAAGCCAGTGCACAGAGCAACTGGGCTGCACTGGGGCCAGGACCAGGCGATATTCAACGGTGATGTGCCATGACTCAGCACCATTGAATGGCATGGAGGGCACACATACTGCACATGGTGCAGTGGCACTGCACCAACGCAAGACACAGAGAGGGAGCACGGGGATGCACCAGCGCAAGTGCAGTTGCGCTAGGTGCATCACCCATGATATTCAGCCGGGGGCATGCAAATAAGGCCATAATATATGCAAGGTGCAAATGGGGCCATTTGCATGTCATTATGGCCCCATTTGCATGTGATGCACTGGGTCCCGGTGAATTGCACCTGGCGTCCTGCCATGCTGCTGCCATCGGGGGTCGGCACCCTGGTGGGCTATTGCAGCCCCCCCATGCTCCCGTATGCCCAATCATGGGCATCTGTATAATGTATGTAAACCTGGTGGTCTAGTGGTCCCCTCCATGCCTGATTGTGGGCAGTTGAAATAAAATAAGCCTGGTGGTCTTACGGTCCCCCCTACTCCCGATCGCGGACAGTTGAAATAATAAGATAAGCCTAGTGGGCTAGCGGTATCCCCCTATATGCCCGATCATGGGCTGTTGTATAGCCAAGACGTACCTGGTGGTCCAGTGGTACCCCCTCCCTGCCACACCCTCATGGGCTCCTGGTCACACAGCACCCGTCATCCGGTGGGTGGCAGCACCAGCCGCATACTGCCTGTCAAATGACGGCGTGCAGTATAGTCTGTACACCCATTGGTCCACAGTGTGGACCAATGGACTTTCTGAACCATACTGTACTGCACGAGACCGAATGTGAATGAGCTGGCGGTCATTCACATATCACAGCAATACTGTACGTATGGTCTGCGCCGTTCCACACTGTGGACAACAATACAGATATGCGCTGTCGTCGTGGTGGCTGGGTGGTATGCGGGGTGGGGCGCTGTTGCCCGCCAATGATGGGAGTGCTGTGTGGCGGGGCCCTCGTGGGTGGGTGGGGAGGGGGTACCACTGACCACCAGGTACATCTTGGCTATATGACAGCCTGCGATTGGGTATGGGGGGTACCGCTAGACCAACAGGCTTATCTTATTATTTCAACTGCCCACAATCAGGCACAGGGGGTACCGCTAGACCACCAGGCTTATCTTATTATTTCAACTGCCCACGATCGGGCATGGGGGAGCACTGGACTGACAGGGTTCTTGTGGATGGTGGTCCTGCTGGGTGGGTGGCCACCCACGGCTGAAGGCTGTTGTGTTGCGCCTAGCAATACAGCCACCTGCTGGCAGGTGGCCAGCACTTGAGCTTGTTATTTTCTGCTCAATGTTACGCACCAGTGTGCGGCGCATGTAGGAGTTGTGCCAGCATATGCGCCGCACATCCTGGGCTGAATATTAGGATGTTCCACATATGCATAGGCATGCCCCTGCATCTACACTGCATACATTAATGATGTGCCCTCATTATCGAATGTTGAGCCAACATTGCCTCTTTGAATATCACGCCGGTGCATAGGGGTTGCACATGGCAGAACTCTGTTGCACCAGGTGCAACCCCATTGAATATCCTGGCCAAAATGTCTATTTTTCTCATACCAGCTGATACTGCGTGCAGACTCTCTCCCCTCTTCCACTCTGCTTAAACTAGAACAACATCTCCCTGATTAAAAAGTGGACATTTAGCTAAAAAAATCAAATAAAAAAAATGTATCAGACACTTAAACTACAAGCCTGTTGTAAAGCTATGCAGGAAACATAACATTTCTAGTAAAGTTTGGGGTCAGCTTTTTTCAGCAAAACTGCTGCAGCCAACCAAACAGCAGAGCAGAACATCCTCTCTTGAATGTTCCAAAGTTCTGGAAAACTGCAAGAAGTCAGCTCAACTATCTGATGTCACTAAGCATCATGGAATACTTTCCCATGGAATTCTTTGTCCACAGATTTTAAGGGACTTCTGTGGAATGGTAAGTCAATGTAAATGGCAAAACTGGATAGGATAGGGAGGATAGTAGAAGAAGAAGAGGAGGAGGGGGAGCTGCAGGTACTGGTACACTTGGGTACTAACGATCTGGTGACCCAGTCTATGGAGACAGTGGAGTGCAACATTTGAAGGTTGGGGACAGTTTGAAGGTGCACTTGACTTCCCTGACCTGTTCTGAGGTCCTCCTTGTGTGAGGGTAGGGAGAATTATGATGATAGTGGAGGAAGGAGGAGCTCAAGGAGTTTATTGGGGGGTTGAAGAAATGGTATTAGCAATAGGGATACCATCTTGTGGAGAACAGGATGGCTTCTGGGACAGGAGTCTCTTCAAGGGTGACTGCCTTAAACTAACAAAAGGGAGGACAAGTGCACTGGGGCAAAAGTTTGACATCTGCATTGGTGGACAGTTAATCTAACTGCTGGAGAGGCTAGGGGAACCACTGAGAAGGGAGAGAAAGTGCGCAACCAAGCTAGGGCTCCTCAAAACTGGGGGCTAGGAACATTGGGAAGAGAAGCAGCAAGGCAGGTGTTCATGATAGGTTAAGAGAAGATACCAGGGAGGGAGGCTTCACTAAGCTGGCAAAAAACAGGAAAAACTGAAATTAAGGAGGTTGGGGAGGATGAAGGGATAGGATCTTTTAAAAATGGGAAGGGTTTAGATACAAGATGGAAAGCAGTCTGCCTTAGTGCCAGGAGATTGAGAAACAAAGTTAGTGATCTCCAGGCGATGGTGCAGATGCAAGGTTGGACCTCCTAGCCATTACGGAAACATTGATCACAGAAAATAACAGCTATACCATGTATAGGGAGAGAGTGGGAAAGGTAAAGATGGAGAGGTAGCCCTCTATGTCAGGAAAGGCATTGATGCACTGGAGGATGGGTCCAGCAGGGGAGGGAATGGGGAAGTAGAATTGCTGTTGGTTCAGCTCACAGTGGCATCAGGTAAAAAACTGCACATGGGGTAGTCTATAGACCACTGGGACAGGTGGACAAGGGTGATAGAGAACTAGGGTTAGAAACAGAGGTGTGATTACAAAGGAGAAGGTGGTGGTAATGGGGGATCTCAACCTGTCAAATATTGAATGGGACATTCTTGCAGCTAAGAGCACCTGAAGTCAGGCCCTGCTAGATTCATTGCAGGACTGCCTACTGGTGCAGCTGGTCAAGGAACCCCAGGGCAGGCTGCCTTTGTCAACCTGATACTCACAATTTTGGAAAGGATGAGTGGAGTGTGGGTTGGGGAACCACTGGGGTCCAGTGACCATCACACCATATGGCTTGAGTTGGTCCCCAGTACAAGTATGCCCTCATCAAAAGGGAGTATTTCTGGATTTTGGAACAGTAGACTTAAACCAGATGAAGGAATTAGTCTAGATTAGTTGGAGTGGACAGAAGTAGGCAACTGGAGGAAAGATGGAGTGAAATTAAATGCGCTATTCTCCAGGCAACAAAGTCATGTTTGAGGGTGGTTACCAAGAGAAACAGGTACAGTAGACCAATCTGGTTCTCTAAGAAGGTCAGGGAGGGAGTGAGGGCCAAAACAAAGGCCTTCATCAGGTACAAGGAGAAATAAGGGGATGAAGAATGGAGAGATTACCAAGTACAAACTAGGCAGGCCAAGAGGATGATCAGGGATGCAAAAGCAGACACAGAACTGTGTATTGTGGAGGACGTCATGGATGGTGAAAAACAATCTTTCAGCTATATTAAGAACAAAAGAAAGACGGGGGACTATTTAGGCTGACAGAGGGAGGCAGGGTAATAGAGGATTCACAAGAGAGGATAGTGGTCTTTTGCCAGAGAGCAGTATAAAGGCTGCTGAAAGGGTGTCCCAGAATTGAAGCAGAAGGTATTTGCAAATGATAGGGTCAGAAAAGGGGTTGCAGCCTGATGATAGATTAGGTCTTGGAGCCAGATGAGGGTGCTCAAGGAACTGGCATCAGGATCAGCTGAACCTATGGCAGGCTTATTCAATAGCTCAGTTCAGACAGGGTGGTTCTGAAAGACTGAAGAGTAGCAGATGTAGTTTCTCTCCACACAGGTGGAGACAGGGAGCAACCAGATAACTACAGACCCATTTGTCATATCTCCGTTGTGAGTAAACTGAATGAAGTTACCAGTCAAAGAGGACCTGGTGGACTACCTTGAATAAATTGGGCTCAAGGATAGTAAACAACATGGTTCATGGCAGGGAGGTTTAGTCAGACCAACCTCATAGTATTCTTTGACTGGGTAACTAGGATAATGGGTAAGGGGCATGCAGTGGAGTTGCTCTGCTTTGACTTCAGCAAAGCATTTAACTCAATGCCACAGAGAAGGTTGCTGAAGAAGCTAGAGGATCTAGGTGCAGTGAAGCACATACATGGGTGGGAAGTTGATTGAAAGGGAGACAGTAGAGGGTAGTGGTAAGTGGAGTCAAATCCAGGAAGAGGAAGGTCACCAGTGCGCTCCCACAGGGATCAGTCCTTTTCAATATGTTCATCAGCATCATAGGAGAAGGAATTCAGGGCAAGAGGTATCCCTTCAGAGATGACACTAACCTCTGTCGTAGGGTAGACAGTGGGAGGGGTAAGGTAGTTGCAGCAGGACCTGCAAAGTTTGAAGAGGTGGCTCAAGGTTTGGCAGTTGAAATTAAATGCCAAAAAGTGTAAGGTGATGCATATAGGGAACACGAACCCCAGATAGAGTACTGAATGGGAGAGTTTACTACAGCTGAGGAAAGGGACCTAGGAGTCATCATAAGTGACTCCCTTAAACAATCTAGCCAATGTAACAAGGCCTACAGCAAGGTAACTAGGATGTTGGGGTGTAGTAGGCAGAGTTTTGATAGCAGGAAGATATAAGTATTATTACCTCTCTACAGTCAACTGGTGAAACCACATCTGGAATACTGTGACCAGTTCTGGAGTCCTCCCATAAGGAAAGACAGACAGGCTAGAGACGGTGCAGCATAGGATAATCAAAATGATTCGGGACCAGCAGGGCAGAACCTACAAGGATCAGCTTAGGGCACTAAACATACTTGCTGGAGGCCAGAAGAAAGAGGGCAATATTACTGAGATCTTCAAATTCCTGAAAGGACTAAACAGGGTAAATAGCAAGGAACCATTAAACAGGAATAGCAGATCTGGAACACAGGGACATGAGTGGAAGCTGGTGGGGGGGGAGGCTCTGGAGAAAGTGAAGAAGTTTTATTTTTACAGAGAGAGCGGCTGAGCCATGAAAGTCTGCTGCCTGAGATGATGGGTGCCAAAACCATTAACTGTTTCAAGCACTGCTGGGACAGAGTAAAGAGTTTAGTAGTTACTCAGGGAGAAGCAGTAAGGCAGAGAATATGTGGCTAGTAGGGCAGAAAAAAAACTTATTGACAACAGGTTTGGTGGTAATTATGACAGGTGGACTGGACAGACCAATGGTCTTTTTCAGCCATTATTATGTTTGCTTGCACGCATGTGCAAGAAACATAGTGCCATCATACGAGTTTTCCAGAGGTGTGTCAGCCTCTTCCAATTCAGTCAGTGTATTTTCAGGCACGGTCGCAGTGCGCCAATCACTGCTCCAGCTGTCTATGACAGCTGAAAATGCAGTGGCACACAGTTGAAAGGGAGAGCTCCACTTGAGTGAGCAGAGCTCTCCCTCCCCACACACACACGCCGCCACAAGACACGCACGCACACTGCATGCTCATGCGCTTCACCTCCCTCCACACTGTACAGCCGACGGGGTGCCCAATCTCCGCCGGGCTCCACGCCCAAAGTATCCGAGGTGGCCACGCTGAGCTACTCCCAGCTGGCAAAATGATGTACGGCCGACGGGTAGCCCAACCCCGCCGGCTTCACCGTCCCCCCAGTAGCAGGGTGCCACGCCAGAACCCACCCCAGCGTGGCAACAGATGCCATGGCCGACGGGGTGCCCAATCCCTCAGCTCCACGCCCCCAGTTGTTCTTCTGCCATGCTGGGAGCCCACCCCAGCATGGCAAACGCCCCACGGCCGTAATAAAACAAAAACCTAAAACAAAATGGTCCTCGCAGTGTCTGCACCCACCCGCGCCCCACCCACTGCGCACCCTGCCCCCATACTTACCTCCTGAGTCCGCGTGACGATCTTCGTGGACCGGGAACACATCTGCACTCTTCAAAGCCGACCGTGAACTGAGGAAATGCCGGTAAGCTGTATAATGGGATAGATAGGGGTTTTTCAAATTTGTTGCATATCTCAGGCACTTTTTGGAATTTTTGCACCAAATTTTCAACATGGGGTTTTTGGGACCCCTCCTCATGGATTCTTGCACTGTCATGGCGTTACTGGGACCTGAAGGGTGATTTCGCAGCCACTGTACAAAATCACCTTTCCAGAATGATTAACGAAACGACAATGCCAGTGTTCATAAGGTGGGCTCTCAAAAAGCCTATTTTGAAAATTTGGTGGAAAAATTCCTAAAAATGACTGTTTTACGAGCATGCGTTGCGCAGTTCCTACGCACGCTCTTAAGTTCGCGAAATTTCAATATTTTCACTCCAGATTTTCAACATTGCCATTTTACCACACCTCCTTATGAGCAGTACAGCTGTAATTTTTCACATCTCACCCAAAATGTGTTTCCGACCATGTAGTGCACAATGGGGCAGTCGGTGTGCAAAATCAATGTACGGGACACATTAAGAAAATCACAGTGATACTGTTCATGAGCAGAGGTCTTAAAATGGCTATTTTGAAAATCTGGTGAAAAAATTCCTAAAAATGACTGTTTTACAAGCATACGTTGCAGAGTTCTTATGCACGCGTGTAAGTTCGCAAATTTTCAAAATTTTCACTCCAGATTTTCAACATTGCCATTTTACCACACCTCCTTATGAGTAGTACAGTTGTCATTTTTCACATCTCACCCACAACGTGTTTCTGCCCATGTAGCGAACAATGGCGCAGTTGTGTGCGAAATCAATGTATGGGACACGTTAAGAAAATCACAGTGACACTGGTCATGAGCAGAGGTGTTAAAATGGCTATGTTGAAAATTTGGTGAAAAAATTCCCAAAAATGACTGTTTTAGGAGCGCACGTTGCGCAGTTCCTACGCACGCTGGCAAGTTTGCGAATTTGTAATATTTGCACACCAGATTTTCAACAGTGCCATTTTACTGCACTTCCTTATGAGCAGTGCAGCTACCATTTTTCACATCTCGCCCAAAATGTGTTTCCGCACATGTAGTGCACAATGGTACAGTCGGTTTGCGAAAACAATGTTTGGGACAGATTAAGAAAATCACAGTGACACTGGTCATGAGCAGAGGTCTTAAAATTGACTATGTTGAAAATTTGGTGACAAACTCCATAAATGACTGTGCTACAGTGAGCATTGTGCAGTTTCCGCACTGTGAGGTTCATGAATTTGTAATATTTTCAGTCCAGATTTTCACCAGTGGTGCATTTTTCCACACCTCCTTGTGAACAGTACAGCTGTCATTTTCCACAACATGGCCGTAAATGTGTTTTCATACTTTCAGTGCAGAGAGTGCATGGTCGCTGTGGGAAATCATTGTTCGGACAGATAAAGAAAATCACAGTAACACTGTTCATGATCGGAGGTCCCAAAATGCCTGTGTTAACAATCTACTGTAAAAATCCCAAACCAGGTTATTACGGGTGTGCGTTGCACAGTTTCTACGCACGCCATGACTTCACCAGTTTTTTTATTATTTTACAGCAGATTTTCAACACTGCCATTTTTACACCTCCCCATGAACAGTACCGCTGTCATTTTTACATCCTGTTCGAATGTGTTTTGCACCTGTGGTGCCAATGCCATAGTCGCCAGCAAAAGCAGTTTTCGCCAACAAACTGATATTGTCACTATTCATGAGTGTGGTAGCACAAAAACATGTTGAAAATTTGGAGTGAAAATACCAACGAATGCCTGAGGCGTTAGGGTTTCCGACCATAACGCTTCACCCTGTAGAGTATGACAGGCATCGGGTGTGACTTGGGATTCTTGCCTGTCATGCTCATACCATTCTCCCCACCCACACCCTGCAGCCAGTGAGAGGCATCAAGGTGTGCCTCGGACTCTTCGGCCCAAACTTCACCCCATTCTCCTATACCGCACCCATCTCACCGTATTTTCTGATGGAATGGGGTGCGCATAAGGGCCGAAGACCCCAAGGCACACCGTGACACTTGTCAGTGTCTGCAGGGTAGGGTGTGGTGAAATGGCATGGTCATTATGCCTGACGACCCAAAGGCACATCCCAATGCATGCCACTCTCTGCAGGGTGGTGGTGGGGTTGGCTTCAGTTCAATACTTCGCTGCCATTCCTATTATGCAGCTCTGTAACTTCTACACTACCAATGCCAGTGCCAGCAAGCAAACATTCGGCATTGACAAATGCTTGTTGTCTAAGTTTCTGCTCTGGTATGGTTTTAAAGTAGACTAATGGCCATCAAGACATCTTTATAGATCCCCAGGTAGGTATGTCATGGCTTTTAAGAAGCAAGTGGGTGAATGTTTAGACAAATTTACCCACCTGATTCCATGGAAATTGCATATAATGCTCATGAATGACTATTCACAGAAAAATGCAGATTGGTTGAATACAGTTCAGCCAATTGCTTTCAGAATTCTGCAGACTTAACCAGGAAATTCCAAGATACGTTCCTCTGGTGGAATAGCCATTCTACGTGGATTACTGTACTATGTTTTAATTGATTCTGTATGTGACTTATTGTTGTATTTACTGTTTTTGCAACGTTGATCCTTTCACCCCCACCAGTATCCATCTGGAAATCAGCTGTTACCAGCTCGTATGTCTTTCCTGTAAAACGTTTGAAATGAATAAATAAATTCCAGCAGTGGAATTTTGTATTCCACATGGCACTAATTTCTTTTATATATCTTACAGATGGAGACCATATGTTTCTAATTCCATTGGCTGCATACAACAGAATGCTGTGAGTGGTACAATGCAGTGGCTATGGGGCAGCAGTTTTCTGAAAGACCTTCTGGAGACTGCAGTGCTGCCCCATATACACACACCTCTCTGGGTTGAAGGAGGAGGTCACTAGATTCCGGGCCAAGTTGGCTAGGATTTAGGGGACCTCTCCCTCCACCCTGGGGCCACCAAGTCTGCCACAATTGCTTCAGAGAATGCCAGGGAGGAGGAACAGCTAAACTATGTTGGGCTCTGGAAGGGTGGGGTGGTGGAAGAGAGGCATATTCCTCAACCAGGACAACTACATAATTCCTACGCCACTCTGGCAGGATGGGACTGCCAGGAGGAGGCACCTGCTGTACAAACCAAAGGGGATGTGTGGGCCTTCCACAGTGGAGACACCAAGGAGAGTGGTAGAGGACCCCAGAGGAGGATGCAACTTCTGGTGGGGGACTTGATTGTAAGGGTGATATATTTGGGAGTAGTAAAGGGGGCAGAGGCAGGTTAGGTGCTTACACAGTGCCATGGCCTAGAAGGATGGGAAGCAGATCCTGAGGATCACTAGGGTAGCAGGATGGGAGGGAGAGCTGGATGTCATTGTCCACCTGGGAACTAATGACCAGTCTAGGGATGAGGCTGGGATAGTGCAGGAGGAGTTTAGAGAGCTGGGTAGAGGTCTTAGACAGGTAGCTCACTCAGTGCCTTTCGCTGAGGTGCTATCTATCTGTGACAGTGTCAGGAGAGGGATCTCTGCACCAGGAGCTTCAACTCATGGCTGAAGGAATGGTGCAGAGAGGAAGGGTTTGGCTATATGGGGGACTGGGGACCCACCTGGGAGGATAAGGGCCTACACAGGGGTGATGGTCTGCTTTCATCCCGGGGGGGGCATAGTCCTCAGTGGAGGGTTTAAATGTTACTTTGATGAACATTTAAACTAGCCAAGGGGTGTGGCAGAAGGAATTGGGGAGTCAGAAACTGCCCCCCCAGACTGAAGTACACAGTAAGGAGAATCTGAGAGGAGATGAATCCCCCAGGGTGCAAATTACTAAAGGAAGCAGGGCGGTTGAGTTAAATGGGTAAAGGAACAAGTGCATTAAAAATAGAGGTGGGAAGGAGGGAGAGCAAAAAGAAAAAATTGGGGCAACACACAAAGTGGTAACAAAATCTGGAAGGCCATGTACGTGAATACTAGAAGTCTAGGAAATAAAATTCTGGACCGAGAGGCCATCATGACAGTGGCCAACCTGGATATTGTGGCCATTACCAAGTCATGATGCACTGAAAACCATGACTGGGACATGGCCATACCAGGCTATACTCTGTTCAGGAAGGACCAGGTGGGAAGAAAAGGAGGGTGTGTGGTGCTTTATGTGAGGTAAAGCATAAAAGCAATGAATAAACAGGGAGTACAAGGGGAGACAGAGTTACTCTAGGTCACCCTTGAGATGGAGAATGGAGCACTATTCGCACTGGAGTAATCTACAGACCTCCAGCACAGAAGGAGGAATTAGATGAGATATAGATGGAAGCCACTGGCAAGATGGCAGAAAAGGGGGAGGTGCTGCTGGTGGGGGACTTCAGTCTGTCAGATGTAGATTGGAGCCTACCAGCTGCAGCTTCAGCTAGAAGCAGGGATATCCTAGACTCTATGCAGGGGCATTCCTCCGGTAACTAGTCAGTGAACCCACTCATGATGAGGCAATACTGGACCTGATACTCACTAACAGAGACTGTGTTGCAGACGTCAAGGTGGAAGGCCACTTGGGGAATGGTAATCACTGTATGCAGTGGTTCAATATAAGGATGGCTGTAGAATCGAATCACACAAGGGCAAGGGTCCTGGACTTCAGTAGGGCAGATTTTAGAAAGATGGATGAATGCCTTAGGGATGACCTAGTAGGGGTGCTGTCCCAGGTGGACTGGAGAAACAGTGAGCAAAGATAAAAGGGAGCATAGTAAAGGCAATAAACCTCTGTATCAAACAAGTGAGCAAAAGCAAGAGGAAAAAGAGACAGTTATGTTTCTCAAAAGAGGTGACTGAAAAGGTAAAGACTGTAAGAGTAGCATTCAGAAGGTATATGGAGACAGAGAGAGGAGGATAAGGAGGTGTATCAGGGGAAACAGAGGGAAGAAGGGAAAGCAGTAAGGAGCATAAAGACGCAAACTGACCAGAGAGAATAGCTCAGGAAGTAACAAAAGGGGTCAAGACATCTAGAAAAAAAAAAAGACCAGGTGTGGGATTGTAAGGTTAAAAAGGGAAGGGGGCACTGTACCGAGGGGAACCAGAAAAAGGCAGACATCCTGAACAAATACTTTTGTGCAGTGTTCACAGAGGAAGAAAAAGGGGAAGGGCCACAAAAAAGTAATAAAAGCTCTGAAGGTGAAAAAAGCAATGGGGCCAGATGGGGTACATCCAAGGGTATTGAGGGGACTCAGGGAAATATGGTTCCATGTGATAAGAGTGCCAGCATAACGGCGCCGACCAAAACAGCTACTGCACATTGCCGATGAGCAAAACGGTGATGTGCATAATAGCGCCCAACACGAACAGTTACACTTATTCTCTTTCCCTAAAAATAACAATGTTTCAGTATTATTTATGCAGGGGACTTTGCTCCCAACCTCCCCAAACTATTTATAATCAACTCCAGGGGGGATATGACAGTGAGGGAGAGTGGAAAACTCGGGGGGGGCTACTTCGGGGGACAGACAGTAGAGGGGTGAGAACATTGGGAGGCAACCTGCAGGCAGGGGGTGGGAGAACAAAGTCAGGATGGCACAGTACAGTACTTCAAAACTACAAAAATACCAACCATTTAAATTAACTAATAAATAAAAAAAAGAAATACCTTTAACAAGGTCAGTCCTGAACCTGGGTCGTCTGACTCGAAGACAACGATTTCAGCCAGCACACCAGACGGCCAGCTCAGAACTGGCCTGATCAACAAAGCTACAAATACTCTTTTTTTTTTTAACTCTGTTTATCTCCCCCGACTCTGGAACTCTCTCAGACCTCTCCACTGGCCGGTGCCGTTCTACCGCCCACTGTGAACCCCGCCATCCTCAAGGTCATTACTTCTCCCCGGGCACCCCCGGGGGACATAGGATACCGAGGAGATCGAAGGGGCAGTGGTGGGGCTCCAGTGTTGGGTGTGTAGTGGCAAGGCTCTGGAAGGGCCGTCGCCTATCCGGGCCAGAGGGTTTTTCCAGTAATGTTACACCCCCGACGTGGGACTTGCAATGCTGCCCAGCCCACGATGTGGGTGCTCCCACCCACGTCCAGAAGGCAGCTACCCGATGTCTGCCCCAAGCCTGTAAGCCCCTGTGCATAGCAGTGCTGCCGGTCTCCACCAGGGGCTGCTGCTGCACCGGGCTACCCCTGGATCCCTCCCCGAGAGAGGAGAGCAGTCCCTCGGATGCTCGATCCTCTCTCTCCCCTGCCGACCTCCGGCAGTCCGGGCTCGTTCCTAAACCCGGGTCACCGGCATGGTGCAAGGTGTGGCGTCCAGTGCCTCAACCCTCAGCGCCACCGGGCCGGCCTCACAAATACTCTTTTAAACATATGCAGAATGTATGTGCTCAAATTACACTGTGCTCTTAATGGCCATAGATATTAATAGCACATCACCCAATTCACCTTGCTATTGTGACGTTGCCCATATTGAGTCACTCAAAAAGACTCACTCTATTCATGGTTTACCAGGAAATACTGGATGCACCTCTTGACAATTCTCTTTAACAGTTCACTAGAAACAGGAGTGGTTCTGGAGGACTGGAGGAGGGTGGATGTAGTCCCACTTCACAAAAGTGGTAGCAGGGAGGAGGCTGGCAATTATAGGCTAGTCAACCTGACATCAGTGGTGGGAAAGTTAATGGAATCACTGCTGAAGGAAAGGATTTTGGAATATCTTGTATCCAGTGGGTTACAAGATCCGAGGCAGTATGGTTTCATGGGGGAATGTCATGTCAGACTAATCTGATAGATTTGTTTCATTGGGTGATCAAGGAACTAGATCAGGATGGAGCGGTGGACATGCCCTACCTAGATTTAATCAAGGCGTTCAACACCATTCCACACAGGAGACTAGTAAGCAAGCTGGGTGGCTTAGGGGTGGGTCCAAAGATGGTACACTGGATAAGATATTGGCTAGGGGATAGGTGACAGAGGGTGGTAGTAAAAGGAGTTCACTCCAAGGAAGGGAGGGTGACCAGCGGTGTGCCTCAAGGATCAGTGCTGGAACCAGTCCTCTTTAATGTCTTTATAAGTGATATTGCAGAGGAGCTGGAAAGGAAGGTTTGCCTCATTGCACATGACACCAAAATCTGAAATAGGGTGGACACTCCAGGGGTGGAATAGATGAGCAGAGACCTGAGAAAACTAAAGGAGTGGTCAAGGGTATGGCAGCTGAGTTTCAATGTGAAACATGCAAAATAGTGCACTTAGGGCACAGAAACCTAGGGGCAGAGTATAAAATGGGAGAAGTGGTATTGATGACCACCAAGCAGGAAAGAGACCTGGGGGTAGTCATATCAGATGACCTAAGGGTGACCAGGCAATGCAACAAGGCAGTAGGGAGGGCAAGTGGGATGCTGGGGTACATGGGGAGGGGTATTACCAACTGAAAGAGGGAGGTGGTGTTGCCTCTGTACAGATCACTGGTAAGACCCCACCAAGAGTATTGTGTCCAGTTCTGGAGACCACATCCATGGAAGACATAGACAGAGTGGAGGCAGTCCAGAGGGGGGCAACTAAAATGGTACAGGGTCTGCATCAAAAGCCTATGAGGAGAAACTAAAGAGCACATCATAGAACAGAGGAGGAAGAGGGGAGATATAATAGAAACCTTTAAAGTGATTTGTGGAAGTTCCCCAAATGCCTTTTTCACATAGAATGCCATTGCCAGCCATGCTTCAGATGTTGAAGCTGCAACTTGTTCTGTAAAACATCTGTCACAGTCATTTTTTTATGTTTTATCAGCACTTTGTTTCTGGCTGCCCTCCAGTTTTCTCTGTGCAACCACACTCCCAGAATGATGTCATGCAAAGGAGCTGTCAATCTTTTACATACAATAACAAGGAATTTTGAGTAAATTGTAAAGTGGACTTAAATGTTCCTTACTCAGAGGTGTAGTCTCTTATTTTGGTAGTGGTGACTGCACTATAGCACCCAATATGCATATCTACATGGCAAGGCATTGTCAGTACAATAAGAAGCTGTTTTCTAGCTTCCTTATTGTGCGGTGCAGTCTCCTTTTTTCTGTAGTGGCTTCAACAATATAAGCTCTCATATGTTTATTTTCAAAACAAGGCATTGTGCATACAGTATCTAGCTGTCAAGATTTCTTTACTGAGAGATGTAGTCTCCTATTTCTGTAGTGAGCCCAGAAATATAATTGTCTGTATACTAATTTACATAGTGAGGCATTGTGGGTACAGTAAATAGCTGATTTTTCTATCTCCCTAACCAAAGTGCAGTCTCCTGTTTCAATAGTGTTTACAGCAGTACAATCTGTAGAAAAGCTTGTGGAACAATGTTTCTGTGATGCAGGTAGGCCAAAAGATCATTTGCCATTCTGTGTAGATGTTTCACTTTTACTGCCTGCTGGTGAAGTGACAGGTCTGAAGTGACAGCTCTTGTCAGAATGTGAGAGTGTGATGATACTTTTCTAAGTTTATGTTATAGGGTCTGAATGACTATAAGTAGTTCAAGAATGTAATTATGGGTCAGTAATTACATGGCTCTGAGCTGCTTTCAGCCAATCAAATCACTAGCATTTTTCTACACGTTGTAATGCTAGTACAGCTTCTTGAAAACAATGTAAAGCGTTGGCTAAAAACTGACAGTGTCCCATTAAAAATTTTGTTTCCCTTTCATGATGTCATGGTTTGGGGTTGTAGCACTGAGAAAAAAAGGGGCAGGGTTATGCAAGTGAAGCAGAGCACAGAAATAAAAGAATTCATTTCATGGAAAACAAAACTTTTTGGCAGTTTGAATGATAGGAGACTGATTCACAACTTCTACAGGTTACTACTCCCATTTGCTCTGGCAACCTTCCATAAATCACTTTCAGTGCCTCATGGGGGTAAACAAGGTACAGGAGGGGAGTATTTTTCGGAAGAAAAGGTGCTCAAGAACAAGGGGACATGCTATGAAGCTGAAGCTGGGTAGATTCAGGAGAGATGTAAGGAAGTACTTCTTCGCAGAAAGAGCGGTGAGTTTCTGGACAGCCTTCCAGTGGAGGTGGTAGGGGCAAAAACAGTGGTGTGGTTCAAGAATGCATGGAATAAGCATAAGGGAATCATAGTGGAAAGGAAGGGGCAAGGGAGAAAGAGCTTTGATCAGGCACGGTCTGCATTAATTGTGTAGGTAGGGAAAAATGGGCAGACTAGATGGGCCAAGTAAAATAGTTATTTCATCTGTCCTCAGCAAAACAATATTCACATTCTATAGACACCTTAGGAAATAAGTTATTTCTCCTGTCCTCAGCAAAACAATATTCACACTTTATAGACTTGTCTGTAGCAGCCATCCAGGGCCCACTACATATGGGTACACCTCTAGAGGGGGCCTGTCTAGGTTCTTGTCATGAAGCTACTGGGCTTATAGATGTTACAGTGAACAATAGTGCAGAACCTGACCTATGCTCAGAGCTGTTACTCCCCAGGAAATAATTACCATTTTCATTTACAGTTGTGTTCCTTCAGACAACACTTCACCACTTTGAAGCAATGCACAAATTAACACAACAGTGATGTAACAAATGAACAAGCAGCTTTATTGCAAGGGAAAGGGAGAGGACAAGAGTGTATAATGGGAAAAATTGGAATTACAGAGAACCTACATTCTGTGCAAAGAAAATTAAATGCATTATTTCCCACATACTTCAGTTTTGTTCTCCAGTTCAATCCATGCAGCAGGTACACTCAGCTTTATCCCAAAGGCCTTGAACAGTGGGTACTTCACTGAGGAGGTTGGTCTGGACCAGCTCTTCTTTCTCTACAGAAAGAGCTGTACTGTAGGTTGGGCATGATCGGCAGTAAATAGTGTAGGTAGGGAGAAATTGGCAGACTGGATGGGCTAAGTGGTCCTGATCTGCCGTCAAATTGTCTGTTTCCGTGTTTCTTTGTCGGTAACCTAGATAGCTGGATGACTGATGAAACAGTTGTGTCCTCCAGTCCAATCCCTGCAGTGGGTACACCTGACTTTAACCCAAGGGCCTTGGTCAATTGGTACTTCACTGAGGAGATGGGTCCGGATCAGCTCTTCTTTCTTGGTAGCTTAGATGGCTGGATGACTGATGAAACATTAAAACAAATACAGGTGCCCCCATTTGTAAATCCACAGAAATGAGCTCTGAAACAACGGATGTTTTTGAACGGTCTTCCAACACGGCCTTGACACAGTTTCAACCAAATCCAACCCAGGTCTTTTGAACCTTCTGCCCCTATTTAACTAATTAAATACTGTTACAGGCCCAAAGACCTGGGGCTAGATTTTCAAAGGGTAATGCAGGGCTTGCATCAAGCATTTCAAACATTTTTAAACATTTATTTTGTGAAGCTGCAGCAGTGAGAGTGCTGCAGTGAGTGATCATTAATTGGTGAAGGAGGTGGTGAGAGCCCTCAATTTCATCTGGATACCATATGAACGTCTGTGACTATACAGACTATATTTTGTATGACTCAGAGTACTGACAGAGATTTATTTTAATTAGTTGATTTAGTTTTACATAATCTGATAGTCCTTGTTGATTCTCCAGTTTTGTTTGATTTTGTTTTGGAGGAGGTGATTGTGGAGAATTAGCTTAAATTTGGTATTTTGTTTTGTTTTGGTTTTATTTTATCTCACCCATTAGCTGGGAATATGTGCTGGGAAGGTGCAGGGACGGTCAGGCAATATTCCCCTCCAGACTCAGGAACCTCCACCCTTTTGTCTGTCCTTCGCTGTCCCCAGAGGTGTATAGGTGGTGTAGGGCTCTGGGGATAGTGAGAAGGAGGAGGAGGAGGAGGATGGAGGGGGCTGGGACAGGTCAGGGAATGGAAAGGAGTTGATGGATTGGGTAGTGGGAACAAGGAGACACCCTGGGGTGAAATGGGTTCAGTGAAAGGGTTCTCCCTGCCTGATCCCCATACCCAAGGACTCTGTTATTGGCAGGCAAGTAACGTAGTCTTCCTTTGTCACTCATCCTACTCAGGTGGTATTATGCAATGCCAGGTCTATTAAGAACAAGACTGCTTTAATAGCAGATCTTGTTGGATCATCCGACCTGGCTTGCATCATCGAGACCTGGCTGGATGAAATTGCTGGCCCAGTTTTGGCTTCAGCAGTTCATGCCAGGTACTTGGTGATACACCACATGAGGAAGGATTGTAGAGGCGGGGGTGTAGCCATCTGTTTTAGATCAGAACTGAACCTGGTGGCGGTTCCAGTGGAGACCACCAGTTCCTTTGAGTGTATGCTGGGTGAGGGTGTAGGGTGCAGGATTCTTCTCATCTACCATCCACCAGGAGATAGGAAAGTTTTCCTGCAGGAAGTAGCAGTCTTCATTATCAACTTTCATTTATTATTATTATTTATTATTTATTTTATTTAAAATTTGGTGACCGGGTAGGCCCACTGAGCCCCAGAGGTCCCTTTTTCAGGGGTGACCTGGGATAACAATACATATTTTCATACAGAGAAAGACTTGGGTTACAGAGTAGTTTCAGGTGTGTGAGCAGGTTACAGCCATGGTTATCATCATGCATCAGTCCTTACAAATATGTTGACAGTAGAATTAACAAAAGGTGCAGAAGAAATGTAATTTTACATGGTAAGCTCATTGTTTACTACTGGCATGGTTCAGTGGAAAGTTAGCTGTGGTACTATGCCTAGAGGGAAGCACCATGGAACCTGATAAGGTGCTTGGAGGATCTGGATATTAGGAGGATAGAAGCAAGTTGGGGGTCATGAGCCATGGCAATGACAAGTGCTAGTATCAGACATATAGGCTTTGAGTCTGGTGCGGAAGTTCATCAGTGAGGAGGCTTCCTGCACTAGGGGTGGGAGTTTGTTCCACAAGTAGGGGGCTGAGTAGGAGAACAACCTGCAGCCAGCATTAGTCCTGACTCTGGGAACTTCAAGCAGTGTACGTCTAGATGTCCGTAGGCTCCTGAGGTTATGTTTGAGTGTGATAGTTCCAGTGATGCTGGGTGGAGCTGAAGGGCTGAGTAGCTTGAAGGTCAAGCAGAGCAGGGGGTAGTGGAGACGAGAGGTCAGTGAGGGCCAGCATAGCTGGGCAAGTGTGTCACAATGGTGCCTTCACGAGTGGTCCTGGGTAGCAAACCAGGCTGCCTTGTTATACAGGATTTGCATCTTGGTGACCTCCTGCTTGGCCATGCCCTGTAAGATCGGGGCAGCGTAAGTCAGGGTGGGGAGGAGGACACTTGTGGCGATTGAGGTCCTGGCCTCAGGGGTGAGCTGGTCTTTTAGCCGGTACAGAGTACCAAGTTTGTGGTGTATGGTCTTGGTGACCTGATCCATGTGGTACTTGATGGTAAGGCAATGGTCCAATGTTAGATCTAAGTATTTTAAGGAGGGCACAACCTCAATGTCATTTCCAGAGAGAGCATTGAGTTGCAGAGATTTAGACCTGTCGTGTCCAAGAGCATTGTGTCCAAATAGCATCGCCTTAGTTTTGCCTGCATTTAGGACCATTCTATTTGCTCTTAGTCAGGCCTCAAGAGATGCTAGGTTGGCTTGAAGAAGGGGACCCAGAGCTGAAATGTTATCCAGTGATTGGTAGATGATGGTGTCATCCGCGTACTGAACGACCAAGCTTCCCCCACAGTAGAGGCTTAGGTCGTTAGTAAATATGGAGAAAAGGAGTGGGCCGAGGATTGAGCCCTGCGGTACTCCCTCTGTAAGGAGTAGAGGACCCGAGGCGGCACCCTTCCAGATGACCCTCTGGGATTGGCCTGATAGGTAACTCCCAAACCATTTGAGGGCGAAGGGATCTAGGCCAATTTTATCCAGTTTTAGTAGCAGGAGTTTGTGACCCACAAGGTCAAAAAACTTTGGACAGGTCTATAAAGACGGCGCCAGTGGGTGTCCCATTATCCATTGCTCTGAGCAAGTCATTCAAGAGATGGATGAGTGCTGTGTCAGTCCCATGGTTAGTTCTAAAACCATGCTGTGAACGTGCAATTAGCTGATGGGACTCCAGGTAGTCACGGAGTTGGCCATAGACTAACCTTTCCTGTAGCTTTGCAAGTGTACTGAGCAGGGAAATAGGCCTGTAATTGCTTATGTTTTCCCCTGGAGCCACCCTTGTGAATAGGGACCACGTTGGCCTGTTTCCACTGGTCCGGAACAGTCCCTTTAAGTAGGGATCTGTTTATGAGCCAGATCAGGGGTCTGGTGAGGGATGGGGCACCAGCCTTAAGTAGCCGAGGGTTTATCCCATCAGGACCTCCTGAGCCTTTGTCTTTCAGAGCTCTTAGGAGAGATTGGACCTCTTTTGTCTTCACCAGTCTTAGATGGAAGGAGGGATGGTCAAGGGCGAGTAGGCTCGAAAACATTAGGAGCCGAGGTCAGCGAGGGCAGGCCAACCTTGTAGGCATTGAGGTTACCAAAGTGATTGTTGAGGGTAGTAGCAGTTTTGAGGGAGTCACTCACTGGCTGACCATTGACCTCAATGGGGCCAGGTTCAGTCTTAGTGTTACTCCTGATCAGGTTGTTGACGTGATACCAGAATTGTTTAGGACTGCCCAAACTGTTTTTTTGTAGGTGAGTGACATACTCCCTTTTTGCAAGTTTGATGGCTCTCTTGCATTTGTTTCTTAAGACCTTGTATGACACGAGGTCGGCAGGAAGGGAAAAGAGCTTGAACTTCTTCCAGGCCTTGTCTCGACTGACCATAAGGGTTTTTAAGGATAGAGAGATCCACTTGTAGCAGCTACCCTTTTTTCTACGTTTTTTCAAGGGGGCGAAGAGGTTAGCTGCTGTACATACTGCGCTGTGGAAATGCTCCAGAACCTCAGCCAAGGTGGGGAGGAGCTTAACTGGGCTCCAGTCCAGACTGTGTAGGTAGTCATTAAACTGCACTGCTGAGACGTTTGTGTAGTCACGAGCAGTGAGTATTCTGGGTTGGATCTTGGGTGCTCTGTTCTTCCAGATGCAGAATATGGGGGACTGGTCACTTAAGGAGTCCACCATTATGCCGGCTTTCTGGATGTTGGCGGGATTGGACACCAGAGCCCAATCGAGGGTGGTGTGGTTCCCTGATTTGTAGTTAAGTCTGGTTGGTTCTAAGATGACCAGTACCAGGTTTGCTTCTTGGGTCAATGCAATAAGGGCATTGTTAGGGTTCTGGGCCCAGTTTAGGTTGAAGTCACCCAGAATAAGGAGCTCCGAAGAAACAACTTGGGCCATGATTTTTTGTTAGTGCTTCTAGGGATTGAAGAGCCGATTTGGGCGGGTGGGAAACGCAGCCAATAGCGAGTTGCTTGTTGTGCCCTAAGGTGACTTGGGTGAATATAGATTCACCATCAGGGGAGGTGTGTTGCTGCAAGGTGAGGAGCGATACGGTTAGGGCTACGTTGGCGTAAGAAGTACACCGCCCCCTCTTTTGGTCAACCTGTCCTTATGGTACATACTATAACCTTGCGCCAGTATCTCTTGATCGGGGATGTGTGCCTTAAGCCATGTCTCTAAGATGGCAAAGATATCAGGCTTGTAGAGATCAAGGCTTGTACCGCTTGCATTTTTGATCTTAGGCTGCATACGTTCATATGCGCTATCTTTAGCCCCTTTGTGGATGCCCAGTGGGGGTCATGAGGGGATGTTATTGAGAAGTTAGTGGTGTTAGGGCCAGGGTTAGGTTGTATGTCACCTGCCAGGAGTAGTAACGCAGCTAGAAGACAGAGTAATTTTGGGCTGGCCGATGGGATTTGGTTTCCTTTGGCACATCCTGCTCTCAAAGTGGAAGATATCATAGCATATCCCCTTCCTTATGAGCTAGTGGACTGAGGAGAGGGCAAATAAGCTGGAGCGGGGCATTGCATTGTAGAGGCTGACAAGATGGGTATTATTGTACCTTTGTCCCCTTATTTCTGGATGTCCTAGGCCTATGAGCCTGTCCACCCAGAGAAGAGACAGTATATAGATTGTTATCAGTAGTACCCCCCTATTGGAGAGAGGGGCCCAAGGGCTGTGTGCCCCACGTGGCATGTGATCGTGGGTAAACTTCTGGAGAGGCATGCTATGCTACCAGAGGTGCCAGTAATAAGCTCTTTTGTCCTGTCTTAAGCAGTTATTCGGACATAGGATGGGTACCCTGTCTATGGAGGAAAGTTAGGTGAAAAACACTAAATCCTCCTTAATAATCAGTCTTAGGGCCAATTATCAGGTGTGAACTGGTATCCTGTTTCTGCTGGGATTTCAGATGATACAATATACCAGTATGGATTTTCTAAGGAATTGGTAGTCAGTAGGAGAATAACCCTGTCCCGCTAGGATGGACTTGGCATTGGATTCCTCCAGATGGCTGATCCTGGGAGATTTCAATGCCCGCATTGACGATGAACTTTCGCAGTTTGGTCAAGACTTCCTCCAGTTAATGAGTTTGCTGGGCCTTACATAGGTTATTACCTCGTCAACCCATATTGGAGGGCACTCATTGGACTTGGTGTTCCTCCTGAGGATGGAGATATTCGATTTGGTGGTGGAGCCAGTCAGGTGGTCTGACCATCACACCATTCGGTTCAGTTTCATGGCTCTCCCGAGTAGGTCTGCCCCTATGGAGATGGTTCGGTACCATCCAAGTGAATGTATGGATCCAGAGGATCTAGTACTTGCCTATAATAAGGCTGTGGTGGTGGCTCTGGATTCCACAGCACCTGTTTGTGTTCATCCCCTTACCGTCTGCCCAAGGTCTCCGTAGCTTGATGAGACCTGGAAGGAGTTAAGGAGAGTGGGGCGAAGGCTAGAGTGGAGCTGGTGGAAATTGGGCCTGGATGGTGACAAACTTAGATTGACCGACCATTATGTAGTCTATCAATCAGCAATCACCCATAACATAGAAACATAGAAACATAGACTCTGACGGCAGATAAGGACCGCTAGGCCCATCTAGTCTGCCCATTTCCCTACCTACAGGATAGGCCGCAGATCCTGTTAACCAACAGCCTATATCTTCCTGCCCCCACAAGAATTGCCTTATGTCTGTCCCATGCATTCTTGAATTCTCCCACAGTTTTAGACCCCACAACTTCCTCAGGAAGGCTGTTCCATGCATCCACTACCCTCTCTGAAATAATATCTTCACATTGCCCTGAACGCCCTCCTTCTATCTTTAAATTGTGTCCCTTGTTCTTGTAAGTCTCTTTTCTGAAAGATGCTACCCTCTGGACTTTGTTGATTCCCTTGAGGTACTTGAAAGTTTCTATCATGTCCCCTCCTTCTTTCTTCCTCAAGGGTATACATATTAAGCTCCTTTAGTCTCTCCTCATACGGCTTCTCTTGCAGACCCTGCACCATTTTAGTTGCCCTCCTCTGGACTGCCTCTATCCTGTCTATGTCCTTGCGGAGATGGGGTCTCCAGAACTGGACACAGTATTCCAGATGGGGTCTCATCAACTGTCTGTACAGAGGGATAACAACTTCCTGTTTTCTGCTGCTGATGCCTCTCCCTATACATCCCAGTATACCCCTGGCCCTCCCTACTGCCTTCTCACATTGCTTGCTAACCTTAAGGTCATCTGATATGATTACCCCCAGGTCCCTTTCTTGTTTTGTTGTTGTTACTACCTCCCCACCCATTGTGTATTCTTCCCCTGGGTTCTTGTTTCCCAGGTGCATTATTTTGCACTTTTTTGCATTGAATCCTAGCTGCCATCGCTGACCATTCCTCCAACCTTGCCAAGTCCCTTTCATACTTTCCACGCTCCTGTGTATCAACCCTGTTGCAGATCTTTGTGTCATCTGCAAAAGGCATACTTTCCTTCCAGTCCCTCTGCAATGTCACTGATGAAGACATTAAAAGGACTGGACCCAATCTGAACCCTGCGGTACCCCACTAGTAACCGCCCTTTCTTCAGAGTGGACTCCATTTACAATTACCTTCTGTGTCCTGTTGTCCAGCCAATGTTTTACCCAGGCTACCACCCTGGGACCCACTCCCAGGCTGGTTAATTTGACTAATAATCTTGTGTGGGACTGTGTCAAATGCCTTGCTAAAGTCTAGGTAGGCCAGTCCACAGCCCTCCCTGGTCTACTACTTTGGTCACCCAGTCAAAGAAATCTATTAGATCTGCCTGACATGACCTTCCGCTGTGAACCCATGCTGCCTTGGATCCTGTGCTCCACTGACCTCTAGGTACTCAACTATTCTTTCCTTCAGAGTGACTCCATCACTTTTCCTACCACAGAGGTCAGACTGACAGGTCTGTAGTTTCCTGCCTCTGTCTTGGTCCCACTTTTGTGAAGGGGAATCACATCCGCCTTCCTCCAGTCCTCGGGTACCACACCATCCTCCCATAATTTATTAAAAAGAGTAGCCAGTGGTTTCACTAGTTCCTTCCTTAATTCTTTTAGAATTCTGGGGTGAATTCCATCAGGACCCATTGCTTTGTCCACCTTCAGTTTTAGGAGTTCTTGCAGAACCCTTTCTTCTGTGAAAGGACTGGGATCGACCCTCCTATCAAGAGTGCTTCTGTTAATTGGATTAGGCACTTCCCCCTCCTCTTTTGTGAATACTGAGCAGAAATATTCGTTCAGTATTCCTGCTTTTTCACTGTCCCCCTCTGCCCACCCACCGTTCATTCTATTCAGCCTCACTATCCCTCCCTTTGTCTTTCTAAGCTCGCTGATGTACCTATAAAAGGTTTTATCCCCCTTCTTAACTGAGTTGGCTATCTTTTCCTCAGTTTGGGCCTTTGCTATTCTGACTTCCCTCCCTGCTTCTTTCTGCCTTAACTGGTACAGCTCTCTGTCCTGCTCCTTCTGTGTTTCCTTATACTTCCGGAATGCTATCTTTTTCTTCCTGACTTTCACAGCCACCTCTTTTGAGAACCATAGTGGCTTTTTCTTTCGTTTTGATTTGTTTATTTGCTTCACACAAAGGCTTGTTGCCTCTGTGATGGCAGTTTTGATAATTCCCCATTGTTGTTCCACACCTCCTTCTAGCCTGTTTGCTAGTGCTTTTCTGAGGCACTCTCCCATCTTGCCAAAGTCAGCCCTCCTGAAGTCCAGTACCCTCACTTTTGTATGGCTTGACTCTGTAGCTGAGTTTAACGTGAACCACACTATTTGATGGTCACTTGTCCCCAGATGGCAACCCACTTCTAGATCTGAGATCCTCTCACTGCCCCATTTGAGAGTACGAGGTCTAAGATTGCTCCTCACTAGTGGGTTCCGAAACTAGCTGTCTAATGCCTGCCACCTGTAGGGCGTCAAGAATGGCCTGCTCTTGGATGTGGCTGCAGCAATGTGCTCCAGTTAACATCTGGCATATTCAGGTCTCCCATCAACAGTATCTCCCTTTCTCTGCCATTCTAAGAATGCCTTCCATCATATCCTTGTCCATTCCTTCCCTGACATGGGGGTCTGTACACAACCCCTGTGCGGATTGTGGTGCCCTTTCCAGTCTCCAAGGTGACCCACAGTGCCTTCTCTCCTCCCTGTTTACTCTTTTCTTCAGTTGCTTTTATCTCTTCCTTTACATAGAGAGCTACTCCTCCCCCTCTTCTCCCCTGCCTGTCTCTCCTATAGGTTATGTACCCTGGTATGTTAACATCCCAGTCATGGTTCTCTGTGTACCATGTTTCTGTGACTGCTACGATATCTAGGCATCCCTCTTCCATTAAGGCCACCAGTTCAGGGAGCTTGTTGCCCAGACTACGGGCATTGGTACTCATTACCTCCATTTCCTGATGGTCTTACCCCCTTTGCCCCATCCCTGTCCTTCTTGCCTTTGTCACTTTCTCCATTTACCCTGCCCTTCCCTATCGACACCTCCATGTTGGTGTTTGCCACACTTTCTACCGTGATTGTTTGGGGGCTAGGATTTTCCTGCTCCTTTCAGTGCCTCCCTTGGCTAGTTTAAAAGCTTGCCAATGAAGCATTTAAACCTATCACCTAGGATCCTGGTTCCCCTCCCGGACAGATGCAGCCCATCATGCCAGTATAGGCTTGCATCACTCCAAGTGGACCCCCAGTCCCCAATGAAGCCAAATCCCTGAGCTCCACACCAGTTTTTCAACCACTGATTGAATCCCATGGTGAGGAACACCCTAGCCTCTCCTATGCCATAGATGGGTAGCACCTCCGAGAAGGTTACCATGCGTGCTACTTGACTAAGGCCCCTTCCCAATTCCACAAACTCTTCCTGCACTTCTCTAATCCCTTTCTTAGCCAGGTCATTTGTCCCTAGGTGGACAATGACATCCAGCTCCCTCCCCTGTGCAGCTGCTCTGGCAATCCTGAGGATTCGCTCCCTGTCCCTCCAAGCCATGGCGCCAGGCACCTTACCTCCCTCTCCCTTCTTGCCCAGTTCTACCTTCCTAACAATGGAGTCACCCACCAGGAGTTGTTTCCTTCCCCTGCAGGGTCCCCTGCCACCCTCCTGTGGGTCTCCTTTGTGGAGGTTCCCAGCATCCTCCTTGGTCTCCACTGTAGGTGCCTCCATAGAGGAACCACACTTTGCCAGAATGGCATAGGAATTGTGGAGAGGTACAACTGGAGGGATGTGCCTCTGTTCCACCACCCTCACCCTCCCTGAGCCCACTGTGGTCCAACCGCTCCTCTTTCTTGGCAACCTCTGAGGCAACGGCAGTGGCACTGGTGGTCCCTGGATGGAAGAGGAGGTCCCACAAATCCTGGCCAACTCAGCCTGTAGGTGCCTCCATAGAGGAATCACACTTTGCCAGAATGGCATAGGAATTGTGGAGAGGTACAACTGGAGGGATGTGCCTCTGTTCCACCACCCTCACCCTCCCTGAGCCCACTGTGGTCCAACCGCTCCTCTTTCTTGGCAACCTCTGAGGCAACGGCAGTGGCACTGGTGGTCCCTGGATGGAAGAGGAGGTCCCACAAATCCTGGCCAACTCAGCCTGGAGATGAGCAACCTCCTCCTCAGCCCAGAGAGGTGCCTGCAGATGGGACAACACCGCATCCTCCAGAACATCTCCCGGAAGACTGCTGCTCCACAGCCACTGCACTGCACCACCAATCATGTCTTATTTCTGGCCCTTAACTGTTTGCAATCCTTACTCTTTCATCTGTTTCTTTTTCTCTCTCTCCTTACTTTCTGCCTGTGTGCCCTTTAAGCTCCTGATTGTCCTGTTCTGAGACAAGAATATCCTAAATTTCTCAGTAGACCACTTACTTGTTCAGAGGCAGACCTCCAGCAGCTTGAGGGGGCCGGAGAGCTACTCTTGCCCTTCTAGGATGGTAGGTCCTTGGTGGTTCTGTGAAGAAGACAGAATTCCTGTCCAGGGAGATTGCTGCTGTACAGAACTGACCAGCCCAGCTCTTCTGGACTGTGGACAGATTGCACAATCCAACCTGTCTCCAGTCTGGAGGAGCCTTGTCACAGGAACGGTGTGATGAGTTTGCTTGATTCTTTGCAGATAAGGTTGCCACAATCAGATCTGATATTTGTCTGGCTCACTCTAGTGGAAGTTGCGATGGTCGGCAGGAGATGTCGGCCCCTCAGTTTACCTGGTCTGACTTTAGCCGACCTGCAATCACTGACATAGTGATGATCATCCAGACGTTGTGACCAACTAGTTGTAGCTTAGACCCAGGCCCTACATGCCTCCTGGTAGGATGTGTTAATGAGATCATCCCAGTCCAAGCCGAGATAGTTTGAAGGTCATTGCAGAGAGGGATCTTTCCAGATCCCCGAAAGGAGGCGGTCGTTCAGCTTCGCCTTAAAAAGCCCTCCCTTGACCCCGACTGCTTGACAAACTACAGACCTGTCTCTAACCTACCCTTTGTTGGGTAAGGTTATTGCAAAGGTGGTTGCGTCACAACTGGATGATCATTTGACCAGCCATAATGTCTATGATCCTCTCCAGTTGGGATTTAAGAAGAAACATAGTACCGAGACGGCCCTTGTCCGGGTGCTAAATAATTTCCTAATAGCAAGACATTGAAAGACGCATTCCATCTTGGTCCTCCTTGATCTCTTTGCAGCTTTTGACTCTATGGACCAAGTAGTGTTATTGGAGTGCCTGCGGCTCATCTGTGGACTGTCTGGTACAGTCTTCAGATGGTTTCGATCTTTCCTCGAGGGTAGGTCTCAGACAGTGTTGTCTGGAATTTATTCCTTGGCCCCTCTCCCCCTATCTTGCGGGGTGCTGCAGGGCTCCATCTTGTCACCCATGTTGTTTGCAGTGTACATGCTGCCATTAGGAGAGATTATTAGGTGGTATGGTCTGAGTTTTCACTGCTATGCAGATGATACTCAGCTATACATGTCCTTTGCACCTGGTCAAGATGTGTTCCTCTTGGTATTTAACAACTGTCTCGCCGAGATCCAGGACTGGATGAGTGCAGGTTGGCTGCGGTTGAACCCGGCTAAAACTGAGGTGCTGCTTGTGGACCCTGATCATCAGGAGGTGGGTTTGTTGGCAGGATCACCCTTGGGATTATGTCTTGGGGGTGTAGCGCTGACTACCTCAGACCAGGTATGGAGCTTGGGCGTTATCATTGATGATGGTTTGACCCTTAAATCACAGGTGTCAGCTGTCATCAATTCCTCTTCCTACCATCTGAGGAATATCGCCCGGGTGAAACACCTGGTTCCTCCCGAAGATCTTCCAACGTTGGTCCACGTCTTCGTTACCTCTCGCTTTGATTACTGCAATGCCCTGTACCTAGGGCTACCGTGGGTCAATGTTCACCACCTTCAGCTAGTGCAGAATGTGGCAGCCAGGCTGTTGACTGGTACATCTAGAGCCAGCCACATAATGCCTGTGCTCCGCAGACAGCACTGGCTTCCAGTGCAGTGGAGGATCATCTTCAAGTTTGGTTTACTGACCTATAAAGCCCTACATGACCAGGGACCTAGTTACCTGCAAGATCTCCTTCGCCCTTACTGTCCTCTCCGCCCTCTCTAATCCACTGATGAGGGATTGCTAGAGATTCCCAGGGTCTGTTTAAAGACATCTGGGGACCGGTCTTTCAGCTTTGTGGCCCAACCCCATGGAGTTCTCTACCTCATCAAATACAAGATTGCCTGACCATCCAGGAGTTTAAAACTGCACTTAAAACTTATTTATTTGAATCAGCATACTGTGGTTTTAATTGATAGTATTTTAACTGTGAGTTTTAAATATAGGATTTTATTGAAAAATTTGAAATCATTTATTGTATTGGTTGTGCTATGTACAAGCAACTTGCTTGTAGAAAGGTGCTTTTTACAAATAAACTATGATATGATGTGACATATGAAATGATAAGCCCTGCGACAAACCCTTAGAGTACCGCAGCCGCACCATTGCCAAATGTGGCAACTCCACCCAATTTTATAATCTCAGATGCAGTTGCAACAGTTGTCCTGCTTTATGGTAGCTTGCAGCAAAGTTTGGCCACAAGCTGTGTGTTAGGGGGCCCCAGGAATGATGCAAGCTAGACCAAAGAAAGTTGGTCTAGCAAGCATCAATTTGATGCAGGGATAGAAAATCCCACTAGATTGCTGTGAGCCTGGTGCGCAATATATTTGCGGCAATTCTGAATGTTTAAAAATCCAGCCCCTAGTATTTTACTCATGGTGGCCTTTGCTCATCTGGTTATTGTTATCCATGCACTTTCAAAGAAGCACTTCTCTTTCAGTTTTCGCTCCTTTATGGCCTGGGGCTACACCCTCAATCTCCATCATACAAAAAATAGAAACATAGAAACTGATGGCAGATAAAGACAGCTAGGCCCACCCAGTCGGCCAATTTTATCTCCCTGCTGCAAAAACCTCAGACTCTACTTGATCTCCAGCTTTGTTCTCCTTCCTTTCACTAGGGTTCCCTATGCCTATCCCATGCATTTTTGAATTCTCCTACCAATTTTTCCCTCATCGCCTCCGCTGGAAGGCAGTTTCATGCATCCACCACCCTTTCTGTAAAGAAATACTTCCTCACATTACCCCTTAGTCTATCACCATCCACTCTCATGTCATGACCTCTTGTTCTAGAACAGCTCTTTTTCTGAAAGATGGTACCATTCTGTACCTTATTAATGCCCTTGAGATATCCAAAGGTCTCTACCATATCTCCCCTCTCTCTCCTCTCCACTAGGGTATACATATTGAGGTCCTACCTCAAAGATCATCTCTCTCCCAAAAACTCTTCCTAATGGAATAAAACACCTACATTTGACTAAGATGTTGGTTGGCACTGGCCCTCCATGGCTTCTGTTAACAGTGGATTGCACACAGACTTTGCTTCCCAGCTGTTTCTCCTCAGTGGCTCATTCTGAGCTTGACATAGGCAATATCCTTTTCAGACTAAGGTCTGCAAGTCAGCTAGTTCCTGACAGGGAATACTTGAGGCACTGTCACCTTGAATATTGACAAAATGCCTTTCTTCACTTGCAGTGTCCTAGTAGAAGAATTCTCCATTTATGATTTCAAGCAACAGTAACATGCACCTTACCAACCTACCAGACCCATGATGATACTGATAGCCAAGGTATCCATGAAACATTTTCTCCAGGTGGCAATTCCCAAGATGCTTTGGCAGAGTCCAGATCAATGGTACAGAAGCAACAACAACAGCTTACTGGATTTGATGCCCAGATTACTGGCATCCCTTCTATTTCATAGGGGAGGTTTTACATTCTTCAACTGGTGAAAATGTCACTGGCAAACAATGCAACATACCATTCTCTGGGGTTGAAGCAGCAGCATGCAAACCTGAGCTTCTTGTTGGGTTACAATTCCTAGGCAACAATCCTGCATCTATGACCTCCTGGAAAAGCAGAACCTCCTAGGTCAAAGGGGTTGCTGTGTTTATTTACATGCTACAACTGCACCACCAGCAGTTTCCTAAATTCACAGTCTCATATCACTAATTTATTTATTTATTTTTATTTAGCTTTTGTTGACCGGGTAAGTGCACTAGACAAATCCTGCCTATTTTCAGGCACAACCCGGGGGAAGGGGATACAGATGAATGCCAACTGATCTTGAACCAGATTAAGCTGTTGGTGGTATTTTTAGTGAATGAACTAATGAAGTTCAAAGGGTAGAAACCATTAGGGTGCTACATGTGCATCTCACTAAACATAGAAGACAGAGAGCAATCTTTATCTTATAGAAAAATACAGAGACTGTAGTGCAGCCTCTTGGCTAGAGCACTGAACTGTGAAAAAGGAGATCACAGATTCAGATGGTACTAGAGTCAGTGATGCACTGTGCAAACTAGAATAAGTCACGTGACCTCCTTGTCCTTCAATTTTATTTTAAGTTTCCTGTTTATTCTCCTCTCAGTGGGCTTCCTCAAGCTACTGCCAGCTCTGGTGCCTGTCCAGAGTCTCTGTCTACTGAAGTGGTCACCTCCAGCCACTGACTACTGCTTCAATCCACCCAGAGCCTGGCCAAGGCATTCTAGAGGGAGGATATGAGTTGTGTATATTGCTGCATCAGGGGAGGCCAAACTAGTTGACATGCCCTGCAGATGTGTGTGGTAATTTGGCTTCCATGTTATGCCACAGCTGATATGGTGAATCCCACCCCTTGTAATGCCCCACCCACAAA
Source organism: Neoceratodus forsteri (assembly GCA_016271365.2). Lineage (NCBI taxonomy): Eukaryota > Metazoa > Chordata > Ceratodontiformes > Ceratodontidae > Neoceratodus > Neoceratodus forsteri. The sequence goes on from CM057455.1 coordinate 1,706,852,273, forward strand.
AGCAGTGGTCTCTAGGTGATCTGTGGTCAAGAACATTCTCTAAAGCCCCCTACCAAGCCTCCCCCAGATGTCACTCTAGGAATGAAGCTGAGCAGCTGCCAACCCACTGCAGGAGAGCATCCATGTAGCCACTATTCTACCTCCTCTGCTGGTCTTCCCTCCTGTTGTCCCAGGATCAGTACCGGAACCAAGGTCACCAGGGTGCCAAGACAGTCCCCTATCACTCAGAACCATGTAGCCAGCTCTGTGCTTCAGTTTTATCAGCTGTAAAATTGGGGGGAAGCAGGACCGCACTAAAAATGGGCTGCTGCATTTTTGTTGGGCTATTCTGGTTAAATAAATTGTGATGAAAAAACTTGGAAACTACATTCATATAATTGCTCAAATTAGGTGCAGGCTGGAGGTGTCTAAATATTGTAGCTGAGGCAAGGAAAGGTGAAATTGTGTATTCATTTAGTTATTTAAAGTGTTTTACAAAGTAGACATACATAGATGTACCAACAGTCTCCTTTACAAATGTGACCTGGGGGAGGGAGAAAGGAGGAAAGAGTATGCAGCAGTACAAAAAATAAATCATATAAATACAGTATACCAAAAATAAAAAATAAAAAGATTGTGTCAGCAGATCATTTCAGCAATTAGCGGACATGGTATACAACAACAGTTACCAGTAAAAATCAGGTACAACCACAATAGAACACAATTGTATTCTGGAGAAGCAATTTAGCAGAGGCAATACTTGTGGGAGAACCGTTACCCAAGGTAAGGTTGTTCCATGCCTGAGGGAGTCTGTAACTAAAAACAAGTTGACTAGAACTCAGTTTGTGCCACAAGACAATAAATCTGTTACCAGAGTGGAAGTGAAGATGGTGTGCTGTCAGAGCAGCAGGGATGAGGAGGGAGCACAAATGGCTTGGGAGCTTGTTGAGCTAGTATTTAAATGTGCAGAGAGATAGCTGTTGTACACAACTATCAGACAGTAAAAGTCAGCCCAGACAGTCATAAAGAATGCTATGATGAGTCCAGGCAGAAGCACATAGGATAAACCTACATAGGGCACTGAATAGGGTATCCAGTTTCATTAACTGATGTTTTGGGGTGACATTGTAAACCACATCCCCAAAGTCAATGACTGGAAGGGCTAAGTGCTCAATCAGGCTTTTGCGCATGCCCAGGGAAAGGCAGTCACCTACTTGATAGAGGGCACCAAGCTTCCTGTAGGATTTGGAAACTAGTGTCTGGATATGTGAGAAGAAGTCAAGCAAACAATCCAGAATGACACCAAGATACAGTAGTTATATTGGAACACTGAGGGTAATGAGGCTCCACTGGAGTTATTAACAGTCAAGGCTATTTCTTAATTAACAATTGGTAAAAAAAAAACTTATGCATGTTACATAAAAACATAGACTTCAACAGCAGATAAGGACTGCTTGTCCCACCCAGTCTGCCCATTTCCTTACCTAATGGATAAGCTGCAGATCCTAGTTAACCAACAGCCTATTTCTTCCTACCCCTCGCCAGAATTGCCTTATGTGTGTCCCATGCATTCTTGAATTCCCCCACTGTTTTTGACCCTACAACCTCCTCAGGAAGGCCGCTCCATGTGTCCATCACCCTCACTATGAAACAATACTTCCTCACATTGCCCCTGAGCTGTCCCCCCTCTATCTTCAAATTGTGCCCCCTTGTTCCTGCACATCTCTTTTTCTGAAATATGCTACCCTCTTGGACTTTGTTGAGCCCCTTGAGGTACTTGAAAGTCTCTATCATGTCCCCCCTCTCCCTCCTTTCCTTGAAGGTATACATATTAAGCTCCTTTAGTCACTCTTCATATGGTTTATGATGCAGACCCCACACCATTTTAATTGCCCTCCTCTGGACTGCTGCCATCCTGTCTATGTCCTTGTGAAGATGGGGTCCCCAGAACTGCACGCAGTACTCCATGTATAGGGGTTGCAGGATAACAGATGGACCAGCCACTGAACTTCAGGTTCAACACACACTTTCTGTGTGATGTTTATTTAAAATACAGGAGATAACCTTAAGCAATTGCATATCCCTTCTTCAATACATCAGTTTGCAGCAACAGACTATGCATATCTTTCCTCTGCACTTAGTCAGCACCTATTGACCCACTGATCTATCTTTTTAGGGGAAACCAATTCAATCCCTATGTTTGTCCTGTGTGTTTGAGTGATGGGGAGCTCAAAAAAAAAATCCCAAAACAAACTAAAGACAAAGAACCTCAGTGCAAAAGCACTGAAGCAAGGGTTAGCCCAAAAGGCATTGGCAATAAAGCCAACTTTCAAAGAAACACAACATCAGCCTATTGCTAGCCTTTGGAAGACAGAAATCTTGCTTGTAGAGCAGAAAGCAGCTAACTAAAAGAAGCTACCATTTTCTTACTAATTTAACACTTCTATCTCAGCAGGAATCGGTGTCTGTTGTGATTAAGCAGTCATATACTTTATTAGAAGTAGAAGGAGTCTTATTTAAGGTTAAAAAAAGAAAAGAAAGAAAGTCAGTGTGTGTTATGTGCTGGGAAGGGTACTGTATCAACTTACTTTGCTAAATCAGTAGGAGGAGAGAGAGCTTAATTGGGGTGTGGCTTAGACAATATAAAAGCAGGTGACTCCAATTACAACTTCCTGTTACTAGCCTTTTTTCTTACTAATTGCCCTCCATCCCACCCCTCCATCAACCCACCCTAAGCCAGTTCTACTTTTATAGTCACTGGATTTGACTGACAACAGGAACTTCCTGTTTGGCAGTAGGAAGGGAAGGATCATAGAGAAACATTAGTTTTGCCAACTCTAAAGGAAAAAAGTAGCTCGCCCCCCCAGCTGCTGGTGGTCTGATACTGAGCAAGGAAGAAGGAGGCTACTGAAGAAAATAGGAAGTTGCTGTCCCAGAACAGGAAGGGTGAGAGTTGTAAGGAGAGAAGAGAGTAAGCATACAGAGAAACAGGAGAGGGGACAAAAAATAAAACATGATAGGAGTGGTGCAGTGCAATGGCTGTGGGGTGGCAGTGTTCCAGGAGACATTCTAGAGGTTGCAATGCTGCCCTATTTGCAGGCACCTCTCAGTTCTGAGGGAGGAGGTTGCCCATCTCCAGGCTGACCTGGATAGGATTCATGAAACCTCCTCCCCCACCCAGGGACCACCAGGGCCAATGTCACTACCTCAGAGGTTGCCAAGAAAGAGGAGAGGATAGACCAGGGTGGGCTCAGAGGGTGGTGGAACAGATTTGCATCCCTCCAGCTGTACCATTCCACAATTCATACACTTTTCTGGTGGATAGTGGTTCCTTTATGGAGGCACCTGCAGTGGAGACCAAGGAGGATGCTGGGAACCTTCACAAAGGAGACCCACAGGAGGGTGGCATGGGACCCCACAGGGGAAGGAAACAACTCCTGGTGGGGGACTCAATCATTAGGGGGGTAGAAGTGGGGGAGGAAGGGGAGAGAGAGGTAAGGTGCCTGCCTGGTGCCACGGCTTAGAGGGACAGGAAGCGAATCCTCAGGATTGTGGGAGAAGCTGCACAAGGGAGAGAGCTGGATGTCATTGTCCACCTAGGGACAAATGACCTGGCTAGGAATGGGATCAGAACAGTGCAAGAGGAGTTTGTAGAGTTGGGGAGGGGCCTTAGACAAGTAGCGCATCAGTAACCTTCTCGGAGGTGCTGCCTGTCTATGGCAAGGGTGATGCTAGGGTACTCCTCACCAGGGAATTCAATGAATGATTGAAAAACTGGTGCGGAGCTCAGGACTTTGGCTTCATTGGGGACTGGGGAGCCACCTGGAGGGATGCAGACCTATACTGGTGTGATGGTCTGCATCTGTCCGGGGAGAGAACCAGGATCATAGGTGAGAGGTTTAAATGCTCCATTGGCAAGCATTTAAACTAGCCAAGTGGGGGAGGCACTGAAAAGGAGCAGGGAAATCCCAGCCTCCCCCCACAAAACATGGTAATTAGTGAGGTACACACCAAGGTAGAGAAGTCATTAGGGAGCTGGACTGAGGTAAATGTAAAAAAAAGGCAAAGGCAGTAAGGACAGGGATGGGGCTAAAAGGGGTAAGGCCATCAAAAAGTGGAGGGTGATGAGTATCAATGCCCATAGTCTGTGTAACAAGCTCCCTGAAGTAGTGGCCTTGCTGGAAGAGGGTTGCCTGGATATTGTGGCAGTCACAGAAACATGGTACACAGAGAAACATGACTGAGATGTCAACATACCAAGATACACAATCTACAAGAGGGACAGGGAGGGTAAAAGAGGAGGAGGAGGAGGAGTAGTTCTCTATGTAAAGGAAGGGATCAAAGCAACAGAACTAAAGAGTAAACAGGGAGCAGATGAGGCACTCTGGGTCACCCTGGAGACAGAAAATGGCACCACAATCTGCATGGGGGTTGTATACAGACCCCCATCTCAGGGGGAGGGAATGGACAAGGAAATGATAGAAGGCACCCTTAGAATGTCAGAAAAATGGGAGATATTGTTGATGGGGGACCTGAATATGCCAGATGTTAACTGGAGCACCTTTGCTGCAGACACATCCAAGAGCAGGGTCATTCCTGATGCCCTACAAGGGGCATGCCTCAGACAGCTAGTATTGGAACCCACTCGGGAGGGAGCAATCTTAGACCTGGTACTCTCAAATAGGGACAGAGAAAGAATCTCAGATTTAGAAGTGGATAGCCATCTGGGAACAAGCGACCACCAAAAAAGTGTGGTTCATGATAAACACAGCCATACAATAAAGCCATACAAAAGCAAGAGTATTGGACTTAGGAGGGCTGACTTTGGAAATGAGAGAGTGCCTCAGAAAAGCACTAGCAAATGGGCAAGAAGGAGGTGTGGAAGAACAATGGGGAGTAATCAAAACAGCCATCACAGAGGCAACAAGCCTTTTGTAAAGCAAATCAACAAAACACAATGAAGGAAAAATTGCTATGGTTCTCAAAAGAGGTGGCAGGGAAGGTTAAGGAGAAAGCATAGCATTCAGGAAATATAAGGAAACACAGAAGGAGCAGGACAGAGAACTTTATCAGTTAAAGCAGAAAGAGGCAGGGAAGGCAGTCAGAATAACAAAGGCCCAAACCAAGGAAAGGATAGCCAACTCTGTTAAGAAGGGGGATAAGACCTTTTATAGGTACATTAGGGAGCGTAAAAAAGACCAAAGGAGGGATACTGAGGCTTAATAAAGGGGAGGGATGTGGGCAGAAGGTGACAGTGAAAAAGCAGGGATCCTGAATGGATATTTCTGCTCAGTATTTACAAAGGAAGATGAGGGGGAGGTAGCTAAACCAAACAAGAGAAACACTCTGAAGACGGGGTCGATACCAGTTCATTTGCAGAAGAAAGGGTTCTGAAAGAACTAATAAAATTGAAGGTGAACAAAGCAATGGGGCCTGATGGGATTCACCCAAGAATTCTAAAAGAACTAAGGGTAGAACTAGTGACAGTGCTGACTACTCTCTTTAGCAAATCATGGGAGGATGGGGTGGTACCTGAGGACTGAAGGAGGGCGGATGTGATTCCTCTTCACAAAAGTGAGAGCAGGACAGAGACAGGAAACTACAGACCAGTTAGTTTGACCTCAGTGGTAGGGAAAATGATGGAATCACTTCTGAAGGAAAGAATTGTTGAGTACCTAGAGGCCAGTGGGGCACAGGACCCAAGGCAGCATGGATTCACGATGGGAAGGTCATGTCAGATGAATCTAATAGATTTCTTTGACTGAGTGACCAAAGTAGTAGACCAGGGAGGGGCTGTGGACATGGCCTACCTAGATTTTAGCAAGGCATTTGATACAGTCCCACACAAAAGATTATACACAAGTTATCCAGCCTTGGAGTGGGTCCCAAGGTGGTAGCCTGGATAACAAATTGGCTAGGCAACAGGACGCAAAGGGTAGGGGTAAACGGAGTCCACAGTGAAGAAAGGAGGGTTACTAGTGGGGTACTGCAGGGTTCAGTACTGGGACTGGTCCTTTTTAATGTCTTTATAAGTGACATTGTAGAGGAACTGGAAGGAAAAGTATGTCTCTTTACACAAAGATCTGCAACAGGGTTGATACACAAGATGGAGTGGAAAGGATGAGAAGGGACTTGGCAAGGATGGAGGAATGGTCAAATGTATGACAGCTCAGATTCAATGCAAAGAAGTGCAAAGTAATGCACCTGGGAAACAAAAATCCAAGGGAAGAGTACACAAGGGGGGTGAGATACTGACAACAGTAAAATTGGAAAGGGACCTGGGGTAATTATATCAGATGACCTAAAGGTGGGCAAGTAATGTGAGAAGGCAGTAAGGAAGGCTGGGGGGATACTGAGATGCATAGGGAGAGGCATCAATAGTCGAAAACAGGAAGTTGTTATCCCTCTGCACAAACAGTTGGTGAGAACCCATCTGGAGTACTGTGTGCAGTTCTGGAGACCCTATCTCCGCAAAGACATAGACAGAGTGGAGGCTGTCCAGAGGAGGGCAACCAAAATGGTGTAGGGTCTGCACCAGAAGACATACGAAGAAAGACTAAAGGAGCTTAATATGTGTATCCTTGAAGAAAGAAGGGAGAGAGGGGGACATGATAGAAACTTTCAAGTACCTCAAGGGAATCAACAAAGTCCAAGAGGGTAGCATCTTTCAGAAAAAGAGATGTGCAAGAACAAGGGGGCACAATTTGAAGATAGAGGGGGGATGGCTCAGAGGTAATGTGAGGAAGTATTTTTTCATGGAGAGGGTTGTGGATGCATAGAACAGCCTCCCTGAGGAGGTCATGGAGTCAAGAACAGTGGGGGGATTCAAGAATGCATGGGACAGACATGGCAGTCCTAGTGGGTGGTAGGAGGAAGTAAGCTGTTGGTTAAATAGGATCTGCAGCTTATCTGTTAGGTAGGAAAATGGGCAGACTAGGTGGGCCAAGCAGTCCTTATCTACCTTCAAATTCTATGTTTCTGTTTCTATGTTTCTATCACACATATCCCCATAATGCAATGGGATCTATACATAAATCACCATGACATTTTAGGCTTGTTCAGCTTAAAGTAGGAATGCATGGTGCCAAAGGGACTCTCAAACAATCTCTAATTTACATGCATTTTAAATAACACAACTAACTTAATTTATATAATACAGTCCCTAGTAATGTTTTACCTTTATCAAAATCACCTAGTGCCATGGTATTTTCAACATTTACAGGTTTCATACACATAAGGCATACACATCAAGGTATTTTATTATATAGGGCTATTGCATATTAACTCCAACAATGAGGAACACAGCCTGTTGTTTTACATTAGCTTGGCATTCACCACAATAACCTTCCTGTATGAGGACCTGAGAGGGAAAAGGAAAATTAAAGAGTACACTATAGCATAGTCAAGAAAGGGGATGGTGGCCAACCTTATGGACTAGAACTTGAAAAGGATAGATTAGGTTAAGAAATAGAAGAACCGTTGCAATAGATTTAAGAAAAGTTTTGTCATCAATAGTGGCAGGATCTCCCTGTCACACTCCAGATGGGGTCTCACCAACTGTCTGTACAGAGAAATAATTACCTCATGTTTTCTACTGGTGATGTCTCTCCCTATGCATCCCAGTATCCCCCAGCCCTTCTTACTGCCTTCTCACATTGCTTGCCTACCTTTAGGTCATCTAATATGACTACCCCAGGTCCCTTTCTATTTTTATTGTTGTTAGTACCTCTCCCCCCATTGTGTACTCTTCCCCTGGGTTTTTGTTTCCCCGGTGCATTACTTTGCACCTCTTTGTATTGAATGTAAGCTGCCATATTTTTGACAGTTCCTCCAACCTTGCCAAGTCCCCTCTCATCCTTTCCACCCCCCGGTGTATCATCCCTGTTGTATCTCTTTGAGTCATCTGCAAACAGTCATACTTTTCCTTCCAGCCCCTCCACACTAGGGTTGTCAGAACTAATTCGGGAAAGATTCGAACCCATCACGAACCCTGGTGTTCGAGTTCTAATTCAGAACTCGAACACTAGAGGGTTCGCAAACGGGTTCTAATCAATCTGAGACAAATATTATATGTATATTTTTTTATGCATTAACAACATGAAGCAACCTGCCTAATTTCAAAGTAGCAGCCCCAGAGTGAAAAAAAATCTCACTTGCATGCTGTCAGCTGGCTCCCTCCAGTCCTGCTTCAGCTCCAGTATGATCGATCCCATCATGCCATGCCATTAGTGTTGTTGGGGGCTGAATGGTGTGGAGTCGGACTGCACGCCTGCGTATTTACTTCATCGCAGTCCATGTTACCACCTGACCATCTGCTCTGCAGTCAGGCGGTGGTCGAATACATAAACCGCGTGGCTGGAGCTCCATTCATTTAGTCCCACCATGAAGGAGTTGCAGCAGCTTGTGCTACTATGCTTTGTCTGGGTTAGCTCTGCTCTTTAGTCTCTGGCTCTGCTAATAATTGCTAATTGTGAAATCGTCATGTCAGATTGAGTTGATTTATTGCAAAGAAAAGTAAAAAAATAAAAAGCTAAGGGGTGGGTGGGGGTGAAAAGGTAGGGGAGTGGGAACCGAGGAAAGTAAGGGCCCGAAGGAACAGTTAGAGACAGGCTCAGTCTCAGGATGAGACAGAGGGAAGTTAAAACGCTGTTGAATATTTGAGGAAACTGAGAATTTATCTTTCATTTTCAATCTCATTTCAATCAAATCAACAGTTCAATCATTTCTGCCATGGCGTTACTTGTTTCACACTGGGAAGGAGCGATCATAGTCATCACCCTGGCTGGGGGAGGGGTGAAGGAATTAAAACAAACAGATTTATTAATTGGGAGGAAAATCAAGTTTAACTTTAATGTGTGAGAAGTTGAAACATTTGAATTTGATGGTATTTTACTTACTACTTTATACCCTACTCCACAAAACAAAGTAAAATAATAGTCAGGAGTCTGTCTAAGGACTGTAGTACTGTGCTGAGTGTTCTTCTATTCCACCCTATAAAATTCCTAATAGAACAACACCAGGCTATTTTTAGATTTTTTTACACAGTACTTCCTAATTGTGTGCTGTGTGTGTGACTCCACTACACTGTAGTCTCCTGTGATGTTATCCCATCACCCTGCTGCTGCTGCTGTGTACCCTACCCATTGTGTATTACTGCAAGAAGCCCGTTGTTGGGCAGTCATGTGGTGGCATTATATTTAAATACATGACAGAAGCATATAAATAAATTTGTGTTGGGAGGAGAGACAGAAAAATCTCTTTCCTTGGGTTGTATGTGTGTGTGACTCTGTCTCTTGTGGTCAGCCCATCTCCTTCTGCTGTGCACCCCTTGACTGCACTGTACCTTACCTAGAGTGTGTGTTACAGAGAGAAGCCCAGTGGCCAGTTGTGTGGTGGCATTAACCTTACATGACAGAAACGAAAATATAATTCTCATTCCTGGTTGCGATGTGACTCCGTCTCTGTGGTCAGCCCATCACCCTGCTGCTGTGTGCCCTTGACTGCACTGTACCCTACCCAGTGTGTGTTAGAGAGAGAAGCCCAGTGGCCAGTTGTGTGGTGGCATTAACCTTACATGACAGAAACGTAGAAATATAATTCTCATTCCTGGGTTAGTGAGTGACTCTGTCTCCTGTGGTCAGCCCATCACCCTGCTGCTGTGCACCCCTTGATTGCTATGTGTATGGCTATGCCCAGCAGCCCAATCATTCTGTAAGCCTTGAACCTGGGAACCTTTAGTTGCAAACTGTCATATTCTTCAATTACTTTCAGTCTACGGTATCACAGTGTCACACAACCAAAATAAAATTTTGGAGTTGTAGCCAGCGATCACAGATCACATTGCTTTGTTACATAGGAATTGTTTGGGTGTGGGTGTGTTCACCGCAGTATACTGGTAGTACTGGTACTTACTGTCTGTTATGACTGACACCAGCATAGATGAAGCATCTAGTGCTGGTGTTGGAGCAGGTGTTGGTGGTAGTGGTAATCCTGGTGCTAGCAGAAATAACCAAAATGTTTCACGTGATAAAAATTCAACAAACAGCAAAAGAGCAACAGTGAAGTGTGGTAAAGGGGGACCTTTTAAGAAAACCTGTACAGCTGCTGGGGTCACACGGAGAGGCACCATAAGGTATGCCATTCATGCTGTTAAGATCCCTGTGACTAGCAGCAATAATGCAAATGACAGTGAGTCCATCTCTGACTCAGACAGTAGCTCTTTGTCTCAGTCCGACACTGTTGTGTCTTGCGACAAATCATTACTTCCTCAACAAAGTGAAATGAGCAAGTCTGCTGACAATGAATCAGGTAGTGCACTTGCAAATACATCCAGCACTGTTGGCAATGAAAAGGACATATCCATTGAATCCACCACTTCTGTGTTGGCCAGCAATGAAAATCCATCAGAGTCTTCTGCCCACTCTTCTAGCACCAAGGAGCATGTCCCAGGTTCTGTTAGGACAGGTGAAAAGACACAAACAGTCTTTAGCTATCTTTCTAGCACTCGAACAAAATCTGTCACATCTGAGGTGTGGAATTATTTTCTTTCAGTAAACTGATCCATGCAGAGCAATTTGTTCCTGTGTAAACAGAGTGTAAGCCGTGGTAAAGTGTGTCATGCCTTGGCACTACAGCTCTTAAACGTCATCTGAAAAAGCATTCGGTTTTGCTTGATCATCCAAAACCCATGTCCTCCATCATCCAGACCGCACGTGAGAAGGGTCAGGAATCTGAAATGGATACTGAATTGTCTGAACTTAATGCTGGCAGAACCACTGCCAGCCCTAGGATCACTGTTACCACCAATGCCAGCACCATTAGTACCAGTTGCACATCCAGTGATGGCACTGAATGTATAAGTCCTAGTCCACCATCTCTGAGTCCATCTGCCTATCGAAGCACGGTGTATAATAAACCAGCAGGGACATGTTGCAAACAGCTAACACTGTCTCAGGCATTTGAAAGGAAGAATACCTTTACTAGAAATCATCCAAAGACCCTTCATCTTAATCACCGAATTGGTGAACTGTTAGCCGGAGCCCTTCTCCCATACACTTTGGTAGATCATGAGGATTTTAGGGAGCTCATGACATTAGCAGAGCCTCGTTACAATGTTCCTCATCGAAGGTACTTTTCCTATGTTGAAATACCAAACATTTATCAGGCTTTAAAAGTGACAGTGATGCTTGCACTTAAAACTGCAGAGGGTGGGGTTATTCATGTCACAACAGATATGTGGACCAGCACTCAAAACATAGATTACATGTCCCTTACTGCTCATTGGGTCACGTTTTCTTGTGCTTCTTCAAAACAAAGACACCCAAAAGATGGTGCTGCTGCATATAAAGAAGTTTGGGCAAAGTCATACTGCTGCAAACATCTTGCAGGAACTAAATGACCTCCTTGAAGAATGGGTTTATTCTCGCGGTCTAAAATGTGGCTTCATAGTAAGTGACAATGGAGTCAACATCTTGAAAGCAGTACAGGATGGAGGATTTCTGCATGCTTCTTGCTTTGCACATTGCTTACACTTAATAGTCACTGGATTTCTCAGCAACAAAACACAAGTGGATGGTATGATTGCTGTTTGCAAAAAAATTGTGACTCACTTTTCACATTCAACCAAGGCTATACGGACATTGTCCGAACTGCAAAAAAAACACAAGCTGCCCCAGCAAAAGCTGATTCAAAATGTTTCCACTCATTGGAACTCAACGCTTTATATGCTGCAGCGCCTCTTGGAGCAAAAGCAAGCTGTACATGAGTACTGCCCCAGTTACATTATTGGAGATGGCATTATGCTGTCTGTGCTGCAGTGGAAATTAATGGAGACAGTGTGCTGTATCCTAACTCCTTTTGAGACAGCTACAAGGGACATGTCTTCTGAAGGCGCATCTGTGAGTCAGGTTATCCCACTCATAATGCTCATTTCACATCATCTTAGTGTTCTAAATCTACAAATAGAAAAAGACAGATCTGAAGCGCAGACAACATGTCGCCTGTATCATGGGAATCTCAAAGAGAATGAGTGAGCTTCAAAACCAATGACAAATTAGTTGCAATGATGAAATCAAAACACTACATCCTTGCAACTCTTTAGATCCCAGGTTCAAGGCTATACATCTTCCAAAACAGATGATATACAGCAGTACAAATGTATGTTGCTAGATGAGCTGCAGCACTCACAGGAGTCAAACACAGACATGCACAGTACCCTCAGGTTGTCATCACCACAACATGCAGGTTCATCTTCACAAAGGGATACAGAACTGGAAAAGTCACCAAACATTAACAGTAGTTGTTCCATAACTGCCACTTCTTCAACCCTTAGTAGCAAGCTAAATCTGTGGCAAAACCTTTCCCAAATAGCTGCCATACCAGCTTCTGCTGATTCCTCTTCTGAGCGGTCTCTGTCCATCATGGTGGACAGTTACCTGCAAGAACTGCCTATTCCTATTGATGCATGCCCTTTTGAATACTGGAGATCAAAAAGTCAATTTGGACAGAGCTGTATGATGAAGCCTGTAAATATCTTGGTTGTCCTGAAACAAGTGTCTCTTCAGAACGCATGTTTAGTACAGCTGGCAATATTGTGACAGACACCAGAAATAGGTTGCTGCCAGAAAATGTACACACGTTAACTTTTATTAAAGTTAATAAGTCAAGATTTTCAAATCCCTACAAGAGTATACAAACTGATCCTGAAGTGATTGATGTTGTGGATGTTGATGATGATGACAACTCAGATGGTGGTGGCTGGTAAATACTGTGTGGGACAGAGTCTCTCTGCACCAAAAAGGAAACTTTTACAGACTGTGATGACTTTGGTTGTCTCTCTCCTTTTTCGATCTACTTTCACCATTTCATGGCAAACTGCTTTGTAGCTAGGGTCTAAACTAAAGTCAACAACTTTTATATACAGGGCAATTTTAACATCAGTGGAACAAGCCCAAATTTGGCATAAAGGGACACTGTCACGTCAATCCTTTCTGTATCATATTATTTATAGTTAAAGTGCAAACATATATTTTGGATTTACCTTCTGTGACTTTGTGGTGCATCATTATGGGCTGGGACAGGAGACCGTCTATTTTTCAATTTTAAAGAGGACAAAACAATGAGTTCTAATTGGTAGCTGTTTATTATTTTTTTCAATTACAGAAATGTTAGCCATAAACCAAAAATGGATACTAGTACATGGGTGAGGGTTGTGGGTTGGTTTTAACATGGGTGTAAGGGTGGCATGGGTGCTACTGCACAGATGAGGGTGGTGGAAGAAAAGTGGAATGGGTGATGGGGTGAAAGATGGGTGTTGTTTTAATTCTTTCATTTACAGATTCGTGATCGGCTGGGGATGGTGAGGAAAAAAATGATGACAGACCAAACCTACTGTACACATAATATATATTCTTATTAAATACATTGCAAACTGCTGCCACCTAGCACAATTGTCCTGTCCCCTTTAAAAAAAGAATAAAGGAATCAGAAATAAAAGAAAATCTGCATCAGCAGTTTTCACAGAATGTGACCTATCATAAAGTGTTTTTGCTTTACAAGTAGTGATAATTTGATACATAATGGGTTTGACAGACGCTGTCCCTTAAACATCACATGCCAACTGCTGCAGCTACATTAAATGTTCCTTAAGTTAGTATGTGGTGAGGAAACCACTTTTTTTATTTATGTGACTGAAATACAGACTTTATTGAAGTATCAGCTGCAAAAATGCATCATCTTAGAAAGTTGTATGTATTACTTCAATTTGCCAACAAAAATGTCGGTATATGTATGCATTACCTTAGAAAATTGCATGCATTTTTTGCCAGCAACGACTGGCATATTTTTTTTATTCAAATGTCTTGACTGACTACGTTATGACATAATATGTTTTGCAACAGTTCCACATGCTGCTGCTGTAGTATTTGGCTTGACTTTGTTATAAAAGCTTTCTTTTAAAAATAGCAACTTTTGATTTACTCATTTAAAACAGTAAGCAGCAAATAGCTGAAATTAGGTAATATCAGTTATTTTTTCTCATAATTCATGATGAGTATATATAACTGAGTATATAAATTGCTAATGTGCCTCTTTCTTTCACTAAGGAACTATGATGCAGCTGCAGCAGGAAAACTTTTAACATATGGGTGGGTGGGTGGGCCTGTTACGTATTAAGTTGTTGGCTTTAGCAAACAGAAGAAACCATAGATAAACCTAGTTGTATTCCTATCAATGTCACACATGATAAGTTCTCTCCCACTTATATTGAACAGTTTTTCCTTTACATGTATTTTATTACTATCTTCGTTACTGGCAGCACAATAAAAAAATAGGGTTCGAGTTCTAAAAAGTTCTAAAAAAGATTAGAACCCTAGAACTTTTTCAAAAGTTCTAGACTAGAACTAGAACCCAGAACTTCAGAGGGTTCTGACAACCCTACTCCACACTATTACTTATTGAGAAATTAAAGAGGACTGGTCCCAGTACTGAACCCTGCGGTACCCCACTAGTAACCCCCCCCTTTCTTCAGAGTGGACTCCATTCACTATTACACTCTGTGTCCTGTTGTGCAGCCAATTTTTTACCCAGGCTACCACCCTGGGACTCACTCCCAGGCTGGCTAACTTGTTTATTAATGTTTTGTGTGGGACTGTGTCAAATGCCTTGCAATTGGATGATCATCTTACAACTCACAATGTCTATGATACTCTCCAGTCTGGTTTTAGGAAGAAGCATAGCATGGAGACTGCCCTTGTCCGGGGTATTGAATGACCTCCTAATGGCTAGAGATTGAAAGGCACATACCATTCTGGTCCTTCTCGATCTTTCTGCTGCATTTGACACTGTAGACCATGGTGTGCTGTTGGAGCGCCTGCGGTTCTTTTGTGGACTGTCTGGTACAGTCCTCAAATGGTTCCATTCTTACCTCACGGACAGGTCTCAGAGAGTTGCCACTGGAATTTATTCCTCTGGTGCTCACTCCTTGCCTTGTGGGGTACCACAGGGTTCCATTCTAGTCCCCATGCTGTTTGCAGTGTACATGCTGCCATCAGGAGATATCATCAGGCAATACAGTCTGGGTTTTCACTGCTATGCAGATGATACTCAGCTGTATTTGTCCTTTCTGCCCGGACAAGATGATGCACTCTCCGTGCTAAATAAGTGCCTTGCTGAGATCAGACTTTGGATGAGTTCCAGCTGGCTAAGACTGAATCTGGATAAGACTGAGGTGCTGGTAGTGGACCCAGGTCATCCGGGGCGGGTTTGGGGGCTGTACAACCATCAGGCTTATTACTTGGTGGTATGTCGCTCACTACCTCAGATCAGTTGCGCAACCTGGGTGTTATTTTTGATGATGGTTTGACCCTAAAATCTCAGGTGTCAGCTGTCGTCAAATCCTCTTTTTACCATCTGAGGAATATCGCCTGGGTGAAACACCTGGTTCCTCCGGGTGATCTTCCAACATTGGTCAATGCCTTTGTCACTACCCATCTTGATTACTGCAGTTCCTTCTACCTAGGGCTACCCCGGGTTGATATCCACCACCTGCAGCTGGTGCAGAACACGGCGGCCAGGCTTTTGACTGGGACTTCTTGAACCAGTCATATTACGCCTGTGCTCCGCAAACTGCACTGGCTGCCTGTTTGGTGGCGGATCACCTTTAAGGTTGGCTTGCTAACCTTTAAAGCCCTACATGATCAGGGACCCGGTTACCTGCAAGATCTCCTGGTACCCTACTGCCCCCTCCATCCTCTCCGTTCCGCCAGTGAGGGATTGCTGGAGATTCCCAGGGTACGATTGAAGACATCAGGATCTCGTGCCTTCACTTTTTCAGCGCCAACCCTGTGGAATTCTCTACCTCATTGGTTCAGAGAATGCCCAACTGTCGATAGATTTAAAATGGAGTTAAAAACTTGTTTATTTAGTTTAGCTTTCCCTAGCTACGGATGATCTGTCTTAATGTTTCTGTTTTAAAATTTTATCTTTATGTATATGGTTTTTATGTACAGCGCCTTGGTTTTTAAAGGCGCTATAAAAATAAAGATGATTTGATTTTGATTTGATTTGATTAAAGTCTAGATAGGCCATGTCCACAGCCCATCCCTGGTCTACTACTTTGGTCACCCAAAGTCAAAGAAATAGATTCAATTCATCTGACATAACCTTCCCGCTGTGAATCCATGCTGCCTTGGGTCCTGTGCCCTGCTGACTTCTAGGTACTCAACAATTATTTCTTTCAGAAGAGATTCCATCATTTTCCCTACCACTGAGGTCAAACTAACAGGTCTATAATTTCCTGCCTCTGCCTTGCTCCCACCCTCCTCCAGTCCTCTGGTACCACACCATCCTCCCATGATTTGTTAAAAAGGGTAGTCAGTGGTGTCACTAGTTCTATCCTTAGTTCTTTTAGAATTCTGGGGTGAATCCCATCAGGCCCCATTGCTTTGTCCACCTTCAGTTTTAGGAGTTCTTTCAGGACTTTTTCTTCTGTGAATGGACTGGTATCGACCCTCCTATCCAGAATGCTTCTATTGATTGGCTTAGGTACCTCCCCCTCCTTTTCTTTTGTGAATACTGAGCAGAAGTATTCATTCAGTATCCCTGCTTCTTCACTGTCACCTTCTACTCACCCTCCTCCCCTTTATGAAGCCTCACTGTCCCTCCCTTGGTCTTTCTTAGCTCCCTAATGTACCTATAAAAGGTTGTATCCTCCTTCTTAACTGAGTTGGCTATCTTTTCCTTGGTTTGGGCCTTTGCTATTCAGACTGCCTTACCCACTTCTTTCTGCTTTTACTGGTACATTTCTATGTTCTGCTCCTTCTGTGTTTCCTTATACTTCCTGAATGCTATCTTTTTCTCCCTAACCTCCCCTGCCACCTCTTCTGAGAACCATAGTGTTTTCTCTTTTGTTTTGATTTGTTTATTTGCTTCGCACAAAGGCTAGTTGCCTCTGTAATGGGAGTTTTGATTTGTCCCCATTGTTTCTCCACCCTCCTTCTTGCCCATTTGCTAGTGCTTTTCCTTTTTTTTTATATTCTATTCATGTTCCTGTCCTCCATGCCCCCTTCAGACCAACTTCCCCAGCCCCAACATCCCAGAATTTCCAAGGCTTACCTTTCTGCCCAGCCCAGGAGCAGAGCCTGTGGAGAGTTCGGCTTCATCCTGCGGTGGAAGGATCCATTTTTTCTTCCATGTTTCTCTCTGATCCTCATTGCTGGGGCACACACGCCAGACATGCATGCACGGAGCCACGCACACGTCTGCAGGAGTCCCACATCACCTACCCTTTCTGTGCACTCTACAGACAGAGACTTCCCCCAGGCCTCCACCTGGGGTCAGTGATTCAGCGGGAGCACAACCCCTCCCCTTTCTGGGAGAGGAGAGCTGTCCTATGGATGCTCAATCCTCTCCTACCCGCC
The DNA here is from genome assembly GCA_016271365.2 of Neoceratodus forsteri. Taxonomy (NCBI): domain Eukaryota; kingdom Metazoa; phylum Chordata; order Ceratodontiformes; family Ceratodontidae; genus Neoceratodus; species Neoceratodus forsteri. The sequence goes on from CM057455.1 coordinate 1,706,869,669, forward strand.
GAACCCTGGTGGCCCAGGCTCATTCCCAAACCCAGGTCGCCGATGTGGCGCGAGGTGTGGTGTCCAGTGCCTCAACCCTCAGCACCACCGGGCCAGCTTGCTAGTGCTTTTCTAACACTCTCCCATTTTGCCAAAGTCAACCCTCCTAAAGTTCAGTACCCTCACTTTTGTATGGCTTGACTCTACAGCTGTGTTTATCGTGAACCATACTGTTCGGTGGTCACCTGTTCCTAGATGGCTACTACTTCTAAATCTGAGATTGTCTCTCCATCCCCATTTTAGAGTACCAGTTCTAAGATTTCTCCCTCCCAAGTGGGTTCCAACACTAGCTGTCTGAGGCATGCCCCTTGTAGGGCATCGAGAAGACCCTGCTCTTGGATGTGGCTGCAACAAAGGTGCTCCAATTAACATCTGGCATATTCTGGTCCCCCATCAACAATATCAATATCTCTCCTTTTTATGCCATTCTACAGATGCCTTCCATCATTTTCTTGTCCATTTCCTCCCCCTGAGATGGGGGAGTCTGTATACAACCCCCGTGAAGATTGTTGTGCCATTTTCTGTCTCCAGGGTGACCTACAGTGCCTCCTCTCCTCCCCTCCCTGTTTACCCTTTAGCTCCATTGCTTTGATCCCTTCCCTTATGTAGACAGCTGCTCCTCCTCCTCCTCCTCTTTTACCCTCCCTGTCCCTTCTGTAGACTGTGTACCCTGGTATGTTGATATCCCAATCATGGTTTTCTGTCTGCCATGTTTCTGTGACTGCCACGATATCTTGGCATCCCTCTTCCATCAAACCCACTAGTTCAGGCAGCTTGTTACCCAGGCTATGGGCATTGGTACTCATCACCCTCCATTTTTTGATGGCCTTACACCTTTTAGCCCCATCCCTGTCTTTACTGCCTTTTTCTCCATTTACACCTGTCCTGCTTCCATTGACTTCTCTGTCTTGGTGTTTACCTTGCTAATTTTCTTGTTTTGTGGTGGGGCTGGGATTTCCCTGCTCCTTTTCAATGCCCCCCCCCTTGACTAGTTTAAATGCTTGCCAATGAAGTATTTAAACCTATCACCTAGGATCCTGATTCCCCCCTCCTGGACAGATGCAGACCATTGCACCAGTATAGGCCTGAATCCCTCCAGGTGGACCCCCCATCCCCAATGAAGCCAAAACTCTGAGCTACGCACCAGTTTTTCAACCATTCATTGAATCCCATGATGCCATGTTGTGTTTATAATCCCCCTGGTGTCAGTATTGAGGGACATATGGACCCTACCTTTATGCAGTCTCATTTAAAGATGGGCGAGGTTATGGCCCTGGGGGATTTTAAGTTGGATTGGTTATCTAATATGGGAAATTTAGGAGATATTTTAGATGATGTAGGTTTAAAACAGCTACTGGCTGTACCAACAAGAATGAACAATAAGTTAAAAAAAAACACACAATGTTACATTTGATTATCTGATGGTATAAGTGAGCATGCAACAGTTTTTTTGTAATTGGTAAAACAGTGCCACAGAGAAACATGATCCAGTTATTTTGCAGTTTCATTATTGTTCTATGTTGATATTTTTTATTGGATTTGACCAATGTGGACTGGTCCTTTTTGGACACCATTCTGGATGTAAATTTTGCATTAGATTTTATCAGTTCTGAATTTCAGAGGAATGTGAGGAAACATGCACCTTTAAAGCAGTACTACACCATCATATCTTGTAAATAATATTTGTTTTCCTGTCAACAGACAGCTCTTTTCATGTAACTATTGGGGATATACTGTATCTTTACTTTAGTTTGTTTTCACTGTTCATACCAGCCCCTGTAATTATCCTGGGAGTCTGGCTGTTGAAATATCATTATGCCTGACAGCTGTATTAGTATATGACAAAGTGATGTGTCAGCACCCTTTAGACTCCACAGTATGCTTATCTGCTTTCTGCTTCCTTAGAGTTCGACAAAACTAGCTGCAGCAAGATGTGAAATACCATATTTACCTTTAATTAGCTTTACGGACTATCTTACAGTAGACATAATGCAGGGTTTTTTCCTTTAAATTGCATTCAATCTGTATATGTTCCAGAGAGTTTTTTTTTTCAGGTTATATGTATTTCAGCATAAAGGTACCTGTACATGGTGTAAATGGGTGCTGGGGCATCATATCCTCATATGCTAATGTAGCTCTCAGGGACAATGAGATGTCAACAACCAGAAAATGGAGACCCCCAGGATAGTTACAGGAACTAGTATGAACAGTGAAAATAAACTAAAGCAAATGTCCAAACAGCCACATGGAAAGAGTTGTCTGTTGACAAGAAAACAAATAACAAGAAATGAGGGTATAGTACTCCTTTAACTAGGAGATGCTTTAAGGGTTAAACTTCCAAATGGCTGAATAGCAGACTCTTTAAACCCATTAAACTCAAAGACAATGCTCAGTCAGATTTTAAAGTTACTAAATCCCAGCACGACTGGATAATTTATAGACATTACTATAACCTTTGCAAAAAGGCAATACATGCAGCAAAAAGTCATTAAAAAAGCAACAATTGGACAATTTATCAGACCCTATCAAATTATGGGGCTGTTTAAAGAACTTATTATGTTCATCAAAAGTAAAAACAAATTTGAAGATTGATTTGAACAGTCAAGTATATTCAAACTACCAAGACATATCTAATATTTTTAACAATTATTTCTGTGATGTTGCTAAACATAGACTGAAGTCGGAATTCAAAAGTTGCCCTAAGTTTGAGTCACTTAAATCACTTATTCTCAACTGACCTAAATTCCATATCAAAAGAGTAACAAGATTCCAGGTTTTTAAATTATTATCTGGCCTAAATGACAAATCAGCTGCTGCAGACAACCTTACTCCAAAATGTCTGAAACTGGCAGCTCTGTTGCTTATCCTGCTTCAAAAATATTAAATTTGTCTTTTGAATCGCAATATGTCCGAGACTTATGGAAATTGGCCCATGTGGTCCCCTTACATAAAAAGGGCTCCACATCAGTTGTTGACAGTTATTGTCCTATATCTAGTTTGCCATTGCTTTCTAAAACACAGGAGAAAATTGTTCATGTACAGCTGACTATGTTGAACAGCATGGACTACTGCTCAATGAACTGCATGATTTTTGTTGGGGTTGTGGAATAAACACTGAAATACAAAATCACTCATGCCCCCACAATGCAAAGTATCATGGGCTGCATATTCAAATCACCACAGAATATTATGCTAGTTCAACTTTAAGCAGAAACGCATGGTGCCGAAAGGCCTCTCAAACAGTTTGCAAAGGGTACCAACAGAAGACATAGACACGTGTTTCATCCTACCAGGACTCATCAGTATGCCTTGTCTGTTTTACACCCCAGTGGAATGAACCAGCTACCCTAAGATGGTCTATCTGGGTTATGTTGTGGTGAACCCAATTAAAACAAAAAGCAATTTAAAAGACAAATAACCTATGAAACACTGTCTTGGTTGGTTTCACAAACACCATATATGAAGCATTAGATGCTGGTATGAAGACACGTGCAGTGTTCATAGACCTGACCAAGGCATTTGATCTGGTTGATCAGGGCATATTGCTGCAAAAATTAAAAACACTGGGAATTAGAATGTCTTCTTTAAACTGGATTTCTGACTACTTGCATGATAGAACATAAGTTGTAAAATTGGGCTCTGTTTTTTTTAGGCAAGTTAGTGATTCAACACCACAGGAATTCATTTTTAACACACATTTTACTGTCATTTTAATTATAATATGTATGACAAAATGTAATACATATACATATGGCCTCCAATCCATTAGATGGAAAGAGCAATATGGGTTATTCAAAGAAAAAAATGAAATCTGGATGATTACATTATGCATTATGCACTAAATTAATCATGAAACAGACCTAATACATATTAATATACAAACATATTTTTAAACTCCTTCTCACTGGTACAGAAGCCTAAATTATACCATTTAAAAAGATTAATTTAGATACTATTTATGACAACTCCTCCCAGTCATTTCAAGTCAAAGCTATTAGTCCATTTTAACTATCAGTACTCTAGAAATATTTAAAGCATTTGAATCTTAACAGCACATTTAAAGTCAGTGCATTTCGTCTTTGCTATCTCGTGCGATAGCAGAAAATTTTTTATCGGATAAAGTTAAAGTGATGGATTCCCCTTCTCTTGAAGAATCATGATTCTGCTGGGCCTCTAAGAAAATAATTGGTCTATCTCAGAAAAGTTGTAGGTACTGTACTGCCCTTAAGTTGAATTTGCACCTTTGTTGGTGCCAGTAAATGGACAGTTCCCCCTAATTCAAGAACCTTTAATCTGAAGTTAAGAAATCTCCTTCTCCTTTGTTGAGTTTGAAAAGAAAATTCTGTGTAAATAAAAAATCTAAAAGTTTTGTAAGACAATAACCAGTTCGGTCTTGAGAGCTTGATGAGGAGATGTCTGTCCCAGTCAAAAGCAAAAGTAACCAAAAATTGTCAATTTAGCATTGGGATCAGGCCTTGCTCATCTGACTGAGCCGTTTAAGTTTCATTGTGTTTCACCCCAGGTAACCTCTCCTGGCTTTTTCTGTGTAATCTGAATGCTTTTGTTATGAATGGCAGGTTTTCAGGAAGTAAATCAAAAATGTCAACAAAAATATCCTTGATTGGGTCTCTTAAATTCTTAAAAAGTAGAGTCCAGACTATTTGGAAGACCGACAATTCTCAGTTTCTTGAATCTTATTTGGTTTTCGAAATTTTCAACTCTTCTTTGTAAATTATAGCTTTCCATTAAACTTGAAACTTTTGTAGCTTCCAGTATCTGAGCCCTATTATCCAAGTTAGTGATTTTTTTCAGTGTTTAGTTCAATTTGTTTAGTGTTTTTATTATAGATTTCTTTGGTATTTAATATCTCTTTCTGCAAAAAATCATTGTTAGCATTGAAAGCATCTTGTTTCCTCTCTTGCCTTTCTAACATAGTTAGCATTTAGTCTATTGCCTAATTACAGAGTAACTACAGGAAATAATCAACTGACGAACTGTCAGTATAGGAGCCTGGTAAGGTCGGAGAAGTCGGTAATGATGATTTGCACATCTTCAGGTAGTGCAGCCATTTGCGCCCCATTTGATCTGCCATTTGTTGTTTCTATAGCCACAAAAGGATTGTGATCAGCATTTACCTCGCTCTGTGAGTGTTTCTAAGTCACTGAAAGCGATGTTTCTCTAGTTTTTGCCTGTGGACTTGGAAGAAAAAAATTAATCTGTTGCTGGATAGTGTTGTCAGCTCCAGGATACAATGCTGATATCGGTGCCTTTGATGTCAACTCCATTTGTAAACCAGTAGGGAAGTTTGCCGTGGAAGCAGCCAAGTTATAACGCTTTCCGCTCTGAAGGCATAGTCCCGGCCAGAGGAATTTATTTTCGAAGAGGCAAACTCTTCACTCGAGGAAAATGTAGCACAGCTCTTCCTCTTCTCAGACAAGAGTTTCAAAGTATTTTACAAAAGTTTTAACCAAGGATAAACAGCATTTAATATATGGATGTTCAATTTAATACGTCTGTAAAGCATACAAAAAAAAATCTGGTAATAGCCTCAAAGGTTCAGTGATAATACTATTGTCAATCACTGCTAATAGCATTGTCAATCACTGGTAATACTATTGTTTTATGCTCATACCTCCTGCCCCCATGTCGTAAGCGTGCCTCCTCATTGGTCAGTTTTCCTGTGTGGGCGGGCAGAACAGTTGAAAAAACATGGCAGTGCTTCTCTTGCTTACTGAGAGCGAACTGGGTCGTCGCGCTTCTCCAGTTTTATTTTCTTTTTGGCCGTCAGCAAATGAAAATATCTGGTTGATCCTGCTGATCCAGTGATGAAGAGCAGGTAGGATCTGAATTTAAAAAAAAAAAGACAGGCAGAGGCTGGGAACCGTCAGGAGCGAGCAGACAGCTCAACACACAGCATGAGACAGTGTGGCGGTTCGCTATGACCCAGACAGTCCTTAACTGAACTGGCAAACCGCCCATCTCAAAAGACCCCAAAACACACTCAGACCCATATATTAAAAAAAACAACGTAGGGTTCCGTGTGTATTACTGGTCAGTAATACCATCTCGTGGTTCTGGACATGAAGGAACCTCTCGATGGTTTTACTGACCATTAATACCCATGGAACTATACATTATTCTCTTTATATTGACACAACTGAGAGAGCTCCCTCAAAGAGTTGCTGTCCTTTCAGTGGCCATATTGTTCGTGCGCAGGGAACCATTTCAAGGCGTTTGCTTTTTTGACAGTTTATTAATGATGCCTCAAAGGTCAATCCATTGGAAAATATATTATTATATGAGAATGACATGGTTCTTTATACTCATTCAGAAAAAAAATTCAATTAATACTACTCTTCAAAAAGAATTTCAGGGTTTACATAGATAGTTCAGGATGAGCACATTTGTGCTTAATATATCAAAAACAGAATCTATGTTGTTTGGCACAGCTCCAAAACTCAAGACATTTTCTTAACATTTTTCAATTAACTCCATAATTGGAAATCCGCTTCAAACAGTTAAGGTGTTTACATACCTTGGTGTTCATCTTGACACAGGGCTGACCTTTGATTCACACATTAAAAACATGACAAGTAGAGTTCATCAAAAACTGGGTTAACTAAAGTGTGTTTGAAAATATTTGACTTATGAATCTTGTTAATAACTGCAACTTGAAGGCCCTGATATTGAGACACTGGGGCAAGGGCAGCACAGTGGATTGCACTGTGCTTCTGCTTGCACCCCCCGGCCTGGCTATATTAACACGGCTAGTACTCACCAGTAGAGCAGTGCTATCCAACTGAATATCAATCCATGCTGATGCAGTACTAAGTGAATCTGCACTACTCAGATATGGATCTGGCCTGAATATGTCCCACAGAGGATAGCACTGCCCAAAACGGGATAGCATTAGGTCCCCTGTGAGCCATATTTGCCAGAACATGCAATAAGCCTATTGGGCATGCAAGATACTGAGGGGCCATCTGCATGCTCATTATGGGTGCATTTGCATGCAGTGCTGCACCTTGCACCTATTCCTGCTGACGTGTGAAAGCCCTAGTGATCTAGCAGTTTTCCTCACCCCTTATCCCACATTGCCATTCACATAACTTTATCCCTGGTAGTCTAGCAGTTCCCCTCCAATCTCCCATTTCCAGTCATTACGTCATCCCTGGTGTCATAGTGGTCCCCCATCTCCCTTTACCAGCCATTACTTAATCTTTGCTGGCATAGTAATTGGCCCATCTCCTATTCCCAGTTATAACATTATCCCTGGTGGTCCAGCAGTTCCCCCACTCCTCTGACCATATACCAAATCCCCCACCTGTACACCCTCCAAGGATCCCTGCCCTGCACCCCAACTCACCCTGAATGCCAGTGGCACCCGGCACAGCCCTCCTTTCACCTCCTCAACAGGCCACTGTCTGTCAGTCACAGTGCATGATCACATGCATGATCACACTCTGTGACTGTCAGATGGCAGCCAGCAGAGGAGATTCTTTTGGCACCTCTGCACCTACCTGGTTAACAAACTAAAACTAAACCAGCCCTGTGGCATGGATGGCTGAGGCACTGGGTGCCTTACTTCCTGCCATACTGGTGACCCGGGGTCAGGAACGGGAGGTGATGGGGAGAGGAAGACTCAAGCATCCCCAGACTGCTCTCCTTCCTCAAAGAGGGGGGTTAGATTGTCACGCTACTTGCCTGCCACCCAGTGGTGGCTGGGTGGCAGCACATGCACACCAAAACGTAGGAAAGGGACCCCACGTTCAGGGTGCCGGGGCCATCTCCACGAAGGTGGAGTTCAGACATCATGCCCATTGCATATCTGTGGGCCCAGGAAGAAAAACTGGAGGAAAAACACCCCAGGCGGCACAGTGACCCAGCTCTCCTCAGGCCTCACACCAATGGCCAGGCACAACCACAAGTCCTGTGGCAGAGAATGGCAGTGAAGGTGTGTCCCAGAGAAGCCAGGTGACACAGCTGGGGGGGGGGTGTCAGTCAGACAACGGGGCTGCCAGGGAGAATTAGGAGCATAAATAGATAATGAAAAAAAACAAACAAACTAAAACTAAACTAAGGTAGGAAAGGCAGCTAGACATTTTTTTGTGCCAAAGAGCATAGTAACTAATTTGGATTGCTTGAGAGTCAGATGATTAACATTAAACCAAACTGAGAGTGTGTCACAGTCTGATTGCAGGGCAGCTGAGATATCAGTAGGACCATGCCTAGAGGAATAAAGTATGGTGTCATCTGCGTTCATGTGTACATTACAGGAGTTTACAGACTGCAGCTAGTTATTTACCTAAATGGTAAAAAGGAGGGGGCCGAAGAACAGAGCCTCATGAGACCCCCATGGCAATATTTCTAGGATTAGATAACACTGGTCTAATGTAGACATACTGTGTGTAACCAGAGGGGCCAGATGAGAACCAGGAAAGGAAAGGACAGGTGAGACCATTGGCAGTGAGCATATTTAGAAAAAAAGAATGGTCAACCGTGTCAACACTTTGGCCAAATCATAGAAAATGACACTAGTCTAAAGACCCATATCCTTGTTACAAAGAGTAAAATCAGTGACCCTAAGCAGAGAGGTAGATGTAGAATGTGCAGCAGTGTTAATTGTATAGCTACAGTACCTGTCACATGGTAGGCAGATCAATGAGTTTAATGTTCATTAGTTAACAGCAACCACACACAGCTCAAAAGCATATTATATTATGGGTACTGGGACTGACCTATCTCTACAATTCAAAGAGGTTTTTGTGTAAGGATCAGCTCCTTTTTTTATATAAGCTTTATTATATGGTGACGTTCAGCCATATTCAATTAAAAGCAATGTGCATGTGGAGATTTCAAAAGAGGATTCAATCTATATCCTGACAGATGCACAAAATCTTCCTTAAGTGCTCCACAGCACACACAAAAAGAAAACCCCTCTAATGATGGCTAGGAGCCAGATTCCCACTTTCAATGCACACTGTACATTCAGACATCACTTAAAGGTATTTAATGAGGTCAAAATCAATCCACAAATAGCATTTCAGAGTAAAACCATGAAAACAACATATAATGCCACTTCGTAAATAAGATTAAAAAGGTTAATCAATCCCACTTTCCTTATTAATTAAATTAATATATATGCCAAACTCTGTGAGAGCTGATTGCATAAAGAAAGAAGTTACAGCTTTGTTTTGCCCAGGAAGTGGAACTGCTTTTTGAAACTCTCTGTATGGAGCTAATTTGGGTTGGTATACTTTCATGCTACAGTAGCCATAGCAGCTGTCCCATAGCCAACCCAACCTCAAAGAACTCAGATGGGCTACAGGTTTTATGTCCCCACTGCAAAGGAAGCTGTGGTCAGGTTTCCTTATACTTCAGATTTCCTGACCTCTTCACATAGAAACATTACTACATCATGCAATCTCCAAGGGTTAAAACCAAAGCTGTGACCCCACTCCTTGCCCTCATCTACAGTATACCTCGTACCCAGGCTGGGCTGATCTGACCTGCATATGTCCAAGGCTACTGTTTGATATTGTTTGGTACCCTGGGACCAGTCCAATGGTGCAATGGTAGTACTACCACTTGTGGTACCAATGACCCAGGTTCGGAAGCATACTCAGTGTGTCAGAGGGTGGGCTGTGGGAGAAAGACTGAGGGACTGCTCTCCTCCTGTAGGGGTGGGGGGACATGAGGCCCAGCATACGCCTGGTCGCTGGTACAGGCTAGAGGAAAGGCAGTCTGGGGCCACCAGAGTGCAAGTAGGTGCACCAGCCATCAAGGCATGTCATGCAGAAGTGCATAACATGCATCATGATCGCATGGCATGTCCGCACCCTCCCAGGGGAGGAACAGAAGGAAACTCCCAACTGACAGGATGAGACCGGTCACCCACAGGCCTCACGCCCGGCTATTCCAAACAATTCACCTTCTTCAAACCAAAGAAAAATCACTCTTCAGCATTCTGAATGAGGGGTGCTCACAATAAAACCATCCACTGAACACACACCAAAAGTAATGCAGCACGTACACTGTGAAATGACAATGAAGTACTTCACTTTATTGAAAAACACTGCAAAAACATATAGCAAACAGGAATTTTTAAATCCACTTCTGTCCCTTTAGTATGCAATGCATATGGGAGATATTAAAATGTCCTTCCTCCAAAAGTGATGTTAGTGCTGTATTTAGAGGTAGATTAGTGCAGAGGCAGTGCAAAAACTCACCCGACACTTCATGACTACAGCATCACTTCATCAGGGGTGATGTAGCAGTGAAGGGGAGGTCCTTTTATATCCCACACGACTCAGAATCTGAATAAATCTTAATATGTATAAGGAGCTAATTTAAATAAAGCTCTCTTAAAGTGCCATATTTATAATATAAATTAGCTTCTAATTAAGCAAGTGTTCTGAGTCATCAAATTGTAAAGGACAAAATTCCCATTTTGATACACTAACACAACTAAATTAATAAATGCCCGATCATCAAAATAATACGTTAAGTAAAAAATAGTAATATTAATGAGAGCTACAGATAACCCCCAAACCAGTCTCCAAATATATATATATATAATATAAAACTATCCAATAGATCCATTTGTTTCTTAGTATTAAAGAATTTTTTTCAAAATTGTATTCTAACCCCCAGGTTCCTCTTTGGGTTACTAGAACCCGGGTAGTTTGTAAGTTTTTAGGTAGGCATGCTGGGTAGCAAGGAGTTAAGCTTCTAGGGCTCTCTTGGCAGCTTCTATCAGTCACTCTGGCAGAGGTTTCAAGTGGGAGTTGCTTTCACAGCAAAATAAGCCACAATAGAATGTTGCTGTGTCAGTCAGTTTTCTGCCTTAGAGTCATACAGTTAGCTTGTGATGCTGACTGAGGAGAGCCTCAGGAGAGGTGACACAGCTCTCCTGACCCTTTTCTACCCCTAGTCGTTCACAGAGTCGTGAGTCGTGGAGGTGGCCTTCTCCTCTGCAGAGCCCCTGAGGGGGTGAAATCTCCTAAAAGTCAATGGGTCCTATAATTCTGAGTAACCTATGGGGTCATCCCCCATTTCTGAGAGATCTTTGGATGGAAAACAGCTGCCCTGTTTCTGGAATGGCCAGAGTTTGTCTTATCTCTCAAGCAAATCCTACCTGTTGGGACAATTTACTTCATGAACTGTCGGAGAACTGTTTTAATACTCAAATTATCCCATCACAGTTATGAATTCACTTGGAAAAAAGCTACACACTTGCTTCTGTCTGGGATATGAGGAGAAGACCTTTTCTCAGTTGGGTCAAATTTTAGTGGAACTGTTTCTCACAGTTTAGAGGACATTCACTGTGCTGTAACAAACTCTGTGGAGATGGGACTTTGGTAAAGGGGGAGCCCGACATTACTCACCCCCAGGGCATGTGAACCTGGCATTGTTCACTTTCTGGAAAAGATTACAACCTGGTAAGCCATGAGTCCAGTGTTGTTCACATTCACTTTTGGACAAGCTCTGTCCTGTGTCCATAGCCCAGAAGAGGGATGGCTGGAACCTTGTTTCCCCTGACCCTCTATGGTGGGGGAACCTGAATAAAGGGACTGTAGTAAATCACTACTGTGGATTTTGTGGACTTTGTGTACCTGTTCTGCACCTGCAGCCCCTGTGGGCAAATGTCTGTCAGTCCATTGAGTCAAAATAAAACCTACTACTTGACTCTATTCTGTTTGTGGACATTCTTCTGTGAGTGGACTGTGTGTTTTAATGGTGCCCCCTCCCCGTGATATGGCCCACCCAGGTTCCCAGTAAAAATACAAATGTTTTTTGTGTGCTCTTCCTTCTGAGATTCTAGCCAGTTAAATATCATAGCAAAAGGGGGGTATATGGACTGTATGATGCCAACTGCCAACTGTGTTGTGATAGAAGGGTCACACAAAAATGGGGCCTCATCTGGGATTTCAGGGGTTAGGTTGCCTGAAGAAATTGTCTGGACTGGAGAATGTGGTTGTGGTGCACCCGCAAGAGGATGAACAATCTGTAAAGGCAAGTGGTTTTAAACCACAGTTTAAGCGGTGAAGAAAAAAGGTGCGTTTAATTGCAGTTTAAAATCCATCCCAGAGAGCCTAGGAATGCACTCGAAAGGAGAGAGAGGGGGAAGCTGTGCCCCTGCCCTAATTTGCATGGCATCAAGTCATTGGCTGAACCAGTAAGCCCCACCCCTTGGACTACATACTGTGCAAGTGGGGACAGGCAGAGCTGTGTGGAAAGCCAGAGCTTGTGGAGCAGCAGCATTTGACAGGACTTAAGGCCTAGCTGGAAATCTCTTTAGGAACTTGGAATCTGTACAGTTCACCCGGGGTGTGCGGTGGGCATAACTCCATTTCATGGGAAGTCATCAGTCCTATTTCATAGGTGCAGCAAACCCCGGAGTCGGTTGCCGCAGTTGGGCTGTCTCATGTAGTGAAGTGTGCTCAGTGTCGAGTGCTTGTGTCTGTTTGACCAGGAAAGAAGAAGAGTTTGCAAAAATAGCTGGACTGTGAGTATTCTAAATCAAATGCACTTTAGACATGTTGCAAACAGCTAAAGGGAGCAAATGTAACAAATGCCAAGCAACTTTCTGGAAGACAAGTTGGTTGTTTGGTAAAGTAGGCCATAAGACTATAGGGTAGGGGACAAAAACAAGTTCAAATTGAAAGTGCAGGTTGCAGAGGTAGAGTACCCCAAAATGGATTGGGAATTTCACAAAATTAATTGGGCAAGCAGCAGCAGGCAGGGATTCAGGGAACAGAGACTGTGAGGCCTAAGTGTGAAGCAATTTATTGAAGCTCAGCGTGAAAGACTCCAAAGTGCAGTTAAGCATTGCAAGCAGAATGTTGAACTAGCAATTCAACTGTTGAAGCCTTTTGGCAATGTTGGGCTAGATATTTAAAAGTGCGTCTGGCAAAGGCGCAAGTGGTTGCTCAGTGCAGCTGAGTTGCTACGGAGCAACAAAGGGATATATTCAAAAGAGATGTGCCATGGCGCATCTCATCTGAATATATCAAAAAATGCCTGCAGCACAAGTAAAGTATGCTGGAGCATCCCAAAGATAGGTCTGAATACCAGGAATGGGAAATACACCAACGCATCAGGGATACACTATGCGTAAATTTCTGATATTCAGACTCAAATATGCAGATGGGGCCATAATTCATGCAATGCACAAATGGGGCTATTTGCATGTCATTATAGCCCTATTTGCATGAATTGTGTGGGGTTGTCCAGTGAAATGTGCCTGGCACCCTGCACAGCATGCGATCCCAGTACCAGGTACCACAGTAGTACCCCCTCCCCATCCCATGCCATAGATCAAGATCACCCATATTGCAGTAACATACACTTCCCTGGTGGCTGTAAATTACTATTACAGTATGCACTGCAAGCCCATTGGTCCACAGTGTGGACCAATGTGCTTGCAGCACATACTGTAAGCTGTCATTCAGCAGGCAGCCGTGGAGGTATGCGGGTGGGTTTGCTGTCCGCTGATGACTAGGGGGAAGCTGGGTGGTCTGGGGATTCTGGATGGGTGGGGGAGTGCCACTGGACTACCAGATAATTGAACACTCATTCAAATGTTGATTGGGGTTACGGACGGGAAGGGGGAAACCACTGGACCACCACGTATTTTAAAAAGACTTTATTACAGCAATTGGGATTACGGGCAGGGAAGGGGAACCACTGGACCACCATGGATTTTAAAAAGACTTTATTACAGCGGTTGAGGTTACAGGTGGGGCAGGCGGTACCACTGGACCATCAGGGATTTTTGTGGGTGCTTGTGTATGGTGTTCTGGGGGGTGAAGCCACCCACGGCTGGTGGCTGCTGTGCTATGCCTTACATTATGGCAGCTCGCCTGTGGATGGCTTCCACTTGAGCACAATTTTTCTATGCTTAACTTTGTGCCTAGATATGCAGCACATCTCTGGGATGTGCCGGCATATGTGCCGCACATCTCGGCTGACTATCAAGATGTGCCACATATGCATGGGCATGCCCTCCTGGAGATGCACCGCATACGTTATCTTTGCACCGTGACACATTGGGAGTTGTGCTGTGTAATTCCCCCTTTTGAATATTGCCCCGTGGAGCATTTCTGGGGTTGCACTGGTGCAACTCAGTTGTGCCAGGTGCAACTCCTTTGAATATCTAGGCCGTGGATTGTAAAAATGAGATTCAGTGCAAAGTTAAATGGTAAAGAACTGGTGCGGGGATCAGGAACAAAATGTATTGGCCCCCCCCCAACCTGTACTTGGCCAGGCCATTGTGAGAATCAGATAAGTGCACATTAGTGACATTGCTGAAGGGCTGGAGGGGATGGTTTGCCTATTTGCAGATTACACCAAGATTTGCAACAGGGTAGACACTCCGGGGGGGGCCGGGGAGTCGAGAAAATGAAGAGGGACCTAGGAAAGCTGGAAAATTGGACCAATGTATGACAATTAAAATTTAATGCAAAGAAGTGCAAAATCAAGTACCTGTGGCGCAGAAACCCCGCGGAGAGTTATAGGATGAGGAGGGAGTTGCTGACGGTTTCCAAGGAAGAAAAGATTTAGGGATAATTATCTCAGATGACCTAAAGATGTACAAACAGTGTACCAAGGCTGTGGGGAGGGCCAGTAGCATGTTGGGGTGCATAGGAAGGGGTATTACTAGCAGAAGAAGGGAGGTGGTAATGCCACTGTACAAAATGCTGGTGAAGCCTCAGCTGGAGTATCATGTACAGTTCTGGAGGCCACATCTTCGTAAGGACATAGAAAGGGTGGAGGCAGTTCAGGGAAGGGCAACAAAGATGGTGCAGGGCTTACACCAGGAGACATATGAGGAGAGATTAAATGACCTCAATATGTATACACTGAAAGAGAGGCAGGAATGGGAAGATATGATAGAAACCTTCAGGTATCTTGAGGGCATAAACAAAGTTCAAGGGGGTGACATCTTTCACTATAGGAGGTGTACAAGGATGAGAGGGCATGATATGAGATTGAAGGGAGGCAGGATAAAGGGGAATATGAGTAAGTTTTTCTTCACAGAAAGGGTGGCAGATGCATGGAATAGCCTACCCAGGAAGTAGTGGGATCTGGCACAGTGGAGGGATTTAAACTTGCATAGGATAGGCACAAGGGAACCCTAGAGGTAGGCCGGACAGGCTAAAGCCAATGACCAAGTAGGGTCAGCAACCACTCATGCAGGCAGGGAATACGGGCAGTCTGGATGGGCCTAGCAGGCCTTATCTGCCGTCAAATACTATGTTACTATCAATCAATCTTTATTTTACCTGGCGAAACATCATTGAGAAGAACTCATTTACAAGATGAACCTGGACATATAGTTAACAAAGTCAACTAAAGAGCATAGATTGGTCTTGGTCTTAAATCTTAAAAAATCTAAAACCATGCTCTTTGCCCACCCTCAAAACAAAGCTTACAACTCCCCTCTCCGTATCCTCTCCTACTCCAAACAGCAACTGGAGCAAGTCCACTCCTATAAGTACCTAGGGGTCTCCTTTGACTCAGCCCTCACCTACCACACCCACATCGAAGCACTTGCCTCTGCTACCAATATAGGGCTCGGTATTTTGTACCGCTACAAAAACTGTCTTCCCCCCTGATGCCCTCCGGCTTGCTGTTACTTCCTCTATATTATCCCTGGTTGACTATGGGCTTCCTGTCTACGGTACTGCCAACACGACTGCCCTAGACAAAATCTGCCCCGTCCTAAATAAGTCATGCAGGCTAATCACAGGGGCCCCTAGGCTCACACATACGTGCCAGCTTTATGACATGGCAACAGTGCTAAACCTTGACGAAAGGCTGCAATATCAAACTTGCCTTACAGCTAAAAAAAACCCTGCTAGGACTTTCTCCACCCGGGCTGACATCCTCCCTCCTCCTAGCCCAACCCCTAGTCAGTACTCAGACCTCCTGCAAGGCCACCTTCCTGGTTCCTCGATCTGGGACCTCACATGGACAGAAGTCTTTCCGCCACAGAGCCCCTTCCTGGTACACACACGCCCCTCTCGCCATCTCAGAACCCCACTCATCTCCACCAAACTGCGCCTCAAAAGCGAGATTTTCAACAAGCGCTGCTGCACCTGTGCTTAACGGGTGTACATGCACCCTTTGCCCTGACAATGCCCACTGGGCTGCACCCTCTCCGTACCACCTTATTCCTACCACCTACATTACTGCCATATCCGACTGCCTACCTCCTCTCAACTGTCAAGAACTTACCATGTATGATAGAGTCTTAATATACTGCTTGCTAAATTGTCCTACTAGTATGCACTACTGTTACCAAATCAAACTACCTGCTGTGTTGTCCTTGTCATATGTTTTGCTGACTCTGTAACTAATTCCATGTAACTTGTTTGACTGTTTCATTTTGCAAATGTCATACACTTATGCCGCTATACCCTGTAACCAACCTTTCTGTCTACAATACCTGAATCTGCACCTTATAATGCATTCAATGTAACCTGTACCCTGGATCCATGTATGCCTGCAT
Organism: Neoceratodus forsteri; assembly: GCA_016271365.2. Lineage (NCBI taxonomy): Eukaryota > Metazoa > Chordata > Ceratodontiformes > Ceratodontidae > Neoceratodus > Neoceratodus forsteri. Next base: position 1,706,886,224 of record CM057455.1, read on the forward strand.
CCTTATGCATATTGTTCTCTTTTATTATGTATTTTTGTACTTGTATTATCTTCTCTTCTCCTGACGAGGTGCCTTTGGAAATGAGCCTCTGGCTCAAAGGTTGTAAACTGATTGCATTATAAATAAATAAATAAAACTACAGCTCAAAGACGTTATGTGTGTTTTGCAGCATCTAGAAAAAGATGTATGGCAGTGAAGAGATGTGTTAACCTCAGCATGTCCTACCAGGGTCAGCCAGAAGGAGAGGGAGTTTAAAAGACTAGAAGAGAATAGTGGATGTTCTGGAGCACCAGATAATGTGGCATTACCCGGGTGGACTGTAAATATGTGTGTAGTGTTCTATCATTATGGCAGGGATGTTTTCCAAATATCTCACTGTCAGGCCTGTTGAGAGACTTATGGATTGAGCCAACCATTGAGGCCCACCTGGACACAAGCAAACTGTGCCAGACCGGTAACTAGGTGGGATGTTAATACTGTATCGTCTGAAGAACAGGACTTAGAGGAGCTCAGTGAGGAGTGGTTAAAGCAGCTACCCCCATAGAGCCATCACCTCTGGTTTGGAAGCCAGCTTACCAGGCCAGGAAGAACCTGGGGAGGGTTCAGACAGGGGAAATGTTGCCGGTCTGCATGGGCACCCAGCAGGATCAAGCCACAGAGCTGGGAATCAGCATAAAGTGGGATTCCCTGACATTATCTCCAGTGGGAGAATCAGTGGGACTTGAGGCAGAACCCAGTGTCCATGAACCAGCAGAAGATTCTGGACCAGAAGAACAACCCCAAGATACTGCCCTGCCCACTGCCACAGTATTTCCCAATGAATCCTTGACAGCTGAGGAAGAGAAGGAAGATAGTATTGTCCTACTGACCTGAGACAGGGATGCCTGGAATGACCAGATGGCCACCACCCGGCCAGGTTGAGGAGCATTGTCTACCCAGGACCAATGAGGAGGAGAAAGTAATCTGAAGAAAGTTGAAACAGATCTTTGGAGAAAAGTACCCGTATCTGCCATGGTGGGCCTGGTACAAAATAGAGGACTGCCAAGAAGCATGGCTCATGGAGGAGGCCATGGCAATGGCTATGGGCCGAAGATACTTCTGGACCCTCACAAGTGCTGCTGAGTTATAGAGGAGGTGTGAAGAATGCATCAAAATGTGGAGGATTGGCCACACTCTACCCTTGGATGTGGTTATTACACAGACAAAGAGGGGAGGCAGACAGTTCACACATTGCCTATGCGATGTCCAGATGGCACCATTGTGTACTGGCCTCATCCTTTTTGGTACTCCTGAAGAAGTTTACTGGATAGTACAGACTGACACCTCAATGGAGCCTGATTTACAAAGTTGCCATGTTGTCAAAGATTGGAAAAAGCTGTAAGCTGTAGTTGGTGGACCACATTCTGCAGGGTATCAGTCAAAAAAGATGATAGCTTGTAGCTGCATCTTCATTACTCAAGTGAGAAGAGGGATGAGTCTTCACCTGGATCCAGTTCCAGCTCCAGTTCCAGAGGTTGTAAGAGGGATCAGAGTCATGAGGTCTGCATGCAGCAGTTCTGGACACAGGAGGAGATACCAGCTGACAGCAGTCATGAGTTTCCAGAGTCATCCTACATGCCAGAACTGGTAGGGCTAAGTTTTTGTTATTTCTTGTTATACATGTTCCTGTAGAGTGATCACACCTCCAAGGAGCAATGTTGGATGGTATGCCAGCTTAGTCCTTCTGGATATTGTACCTGCCCATTTCCAGCAGGTGTGGTGCCTTGTTTCAGAGGACTCTAGAACTGTTCACCATCTGATTGCCAGAGACACTTTTGTCTGGGAAGTCCCAGCCCCAAGGACATTTCTCTTTAGATGGACTAATAGGGTTCCCTTCCCCCGTGTTTTTAATGTTTATACTGTTTTGCATAAAAGAAAACACACACCAAAAAAATTACAACTTGTTTATAAAAAAACTTTTTACAAATATTTTAGAGCCTATTATGTAGTTGTGTGCTTTTGCATGGTCTTTTGCAGGTGCAGCTGAAGAAGAGGAGGAACCTGAGGACTCGACCAAAGCATCCGTGGGTGCTTCAGGGACTGTTTTTAGAAATGTTCTACTAATGATTTTAAATGTTTTAACATGTACTGTTATGAATTATTTTTACAGGTGTACATTTAGCAGTTGTTAGCTTTAGGAAATGCATAGCAATCTATTGTACATATCCTTAATAGGTGCTAATGTCTTTTTACTTTCAAGATCTGGGAAACGGCATGGTTTGGGTATCCCTGTGGTGTATCATAGTGGGTAATGCCTTGTTAGAGGGCTCACTAGTAAGCACCTGGTGGTGGAACTGGCTGAGTGCCTGATGGAGAATGGGCTGGTACCCCTATCCCTGGTGGTAATGGTCAGTCCCTTCTCTTTAGGAAGCCACCTCTGGTAGCCAGATATGCTACCGTTGAGGGATCCCATAGTTAGCCAGCAGTAGGTAACTGTTGCACGGCTTCCATGTTCTCTGTGGTGACCTGCCTATGCTGGTCATAGGTAGGGGAGGGGGAGGCCTACCCTCCTCGTATGGCATCCAGGGGGAGGGAAGGTTTTTAGATAGGCATGCTGGGTAGCAGAGTTAAGCTTCTAGGGCTCCCTTAGCAACTTCTGTCAGTCACACTGGCAGAGGTTCCAAGTGGAAGTGGCTTTCACAGCAGCATAAGCCACAATAGAATGTTGCTGTGTCCATCAATGTTCTGCCTCATAGCAGTACAGTTAGCTTGGGAAGCTTACTGAGGAGATCCTCAGGAGATGTGACACCTCTCCCCTGACCCTTTTCAGCCCCTAACTGGTTCACAGAGAGACCTTCATCCAGTTGTGATGGTGGCCTTCTTCTGTGCAGAACCCCTGAGGGGAGTGAAAACCCCTGGAGCAAGATATTCAAAGGCTTGCCCAGGCGCAAAGCCTAGTTTGCCCAGGTGCAAAGCCTAGTTTGCGTGTGCAAACCGGGCTTTGTGTGGATGTCCCATATTCAAAAGCCTGGTTAGCTCGGGCAAACAGGGTTTGCACCCGGGCAAATTTTGGAGGAGGGCACAATGCAAAATGAGGGTCAGGGACCTGAATATTGGTGCAGTCCATTATTCAGAGTATTTGCACCATGCAAGGGTGTTTTACATGGTCCTCTTGCACGGCGCAAATACCGCCAACCTAAACCATGACTTGATCCTGCACAACCCTAGCAGTTGACGGAGGAAGTGTGTCTGCCACCCTGCGATACCCAACACAGTAGTCTGTAGTGTCTAGTGGTGACTCCCATCCTGATCCCCTGTGTAATAAAGTGAAACTATTCCCTAGTGTCTAGCAGACCACCTTCCCTATCCCTAATACCCATAACATAAAGCCATTCTCTGATGTTTAGTGGACTCCCCCTCCCTAGCCCCAATGCCCTGTATAATAATGTAAAGCCATTCCCTTGAGTCTAGTGGACCCCTCCCTCCCTATTCCTGCTCCCTATTCCTGATTCCCTGTATAATAAACTGAAACTATTCTCTGGTGTCTAGGAAACTCCCCCACCCCAGTACGTAGTGCCCCACCACCATGCTAGCTCCCCTCCCAACCCCATGCCGATGACTGGCACTGCCCTTCATTCTCAACCATTGTCAGCTGCTGACTGAGCTATCAGTGAGTATGTACTGTACAATCAGCTGTTACAGTACACGCTCATTGACAGCTAAGTCAGCAGCCTGCTGTGGTGGAGAGCGGTGGGCTGTGCCAGTTACTGGCTTGGGGTTGGCATGGGGAGGGGAGCAGGGTGGTGGGGCACTACTTGCCAGGGTGGGGGTCTGATAAACACCAGGGAATGGTTTCACTTTATTATACAGGGGATCGGGGTGGAAGGGAAACCCTGGACACCAGGGAATGGTGTTCTTTTATTATACAGGGGATCAGGATGGAGGGACCACTGGACACCAGGGAAATTGAGAGTTCATATCGGGCATGGCATCGGGTGGGAGGAGGGACCACTTGACACAAGGGAATAATTATTTAAACATGGGGCATGGGTGCAGGTGGGGGAAGGGACCACTGGACACCAGGGAAAGATTTATGTTTAACATCAGGCTGCTGATTGGTGGGGGGACCAATAGCAGCAGGGCTAGTTCTCTGGGAACAGGGCAATTGGGGGGGGCAGTGCAATGCAATCCAGCTTCACTCCCCATGCAAATGAGCCCATAATTGACATGCAAATGGCCCCTTACTGCCTTGCATGTCCAATGGGCTCATTTGCATGGGTCTGTTTAAATATCAGTAATTTAGCATGGGTGCAAGCCATTGTGGTGCCCTATTTCTGGAACAATGTTGGCCCAGCACTAAGTGGCTTAGCACTGGCTGACATTGCCCTATATTCTGGTGAATAGCGCTGCTGCACTATTCCACTGAATATAGCATTTTTGGGCACCCAGGCAAGTGCAAGGTACAGCACAATTTTATGCACTGTGGTTTGTGTTTCTTTGAATATTGGGCCCCTGAAAGTCAATGGGTCCTGTAACCATGAGTAACTCATGAGGTTATCCCCCATTTCTGAGAAACTTTTGGATAGAAAAGTGCTGCCCAGTTTCTGGAAAAGCCAGGTTTTGCCTTATCTCTCAGACAATCCCTGCCTGTTGGGACAGTTTTACGTCATGAACTGTTGGAGGGCTGCTTTAATACTCAAATTATGCCATCACAGCTATGAATTCACTTGGAAAAAAGAGTCGCCTCCCCTCTACCTAGAATATAGAGCTACACACTTGCTTCTGTCTGGGATATGAGGAGAAGACCTTTTCTCAGTTGAGTCAAATTTTAGTGGAACTGTTTCTCACAGTTTAGAGGACATTCACTGTCCTGTGACAAACTTTGTGGACATGGGACTTTGGTAAAGGGGGGAGCCCAGCATTGCCCATCCCCGGGACATATGAACCCGGCTTTGTTCACTTTCTGGAAAAGATTGTAACCAGGTAAGCTGTGAGCCCTGCATTGTTCACCTTCACTTTTGGACACGCTCTGTCCTGTGTCCATAGCTCGGAAGAGGGATGGACGGAACTTTTTTTCTGTGACCCTCTAAGGTGGGGGAGACCTGAAGAAATGGACTGCAGTACATCACTGCTCTGGATTTTGTGGACTTTGTTGCACCTGTTCTGCACCTGCAGCCCTGTGGGCAAATGTCTGTCAGTCCATCAAGTCACAATAAAACCTACTACTTAGCTCCAGTTCTGCTTGTGGACATTCTTCTGTGAGTGGACTGTGTGTTTTAATGGTGCCCCCCAGTGCTATGGCCCATCCTGGTTCCCGGTAAAAATACACATTTTTATGTTTTCTTGCATGCATGTGCAAGAAACATAGTGCCACCATATGAATTTTCGTAGGTGTGCCACTCAGCTTCCAATGCCCTGCTCCCTTTTGAAGGCGCTGTCTCACCGCACCAATACATGTCAGAGTTGTCTATGACAGCAGTTCAGATGCAGTGGCGTACAGTTGAAAGTGAAAAACCGCTGCAATCAGCGGTGGTAATGTATAGGCAATTTTCATACTGCCATCGGTAGTATGCAAATTGCCTGCACGTCACACTGCATCTGAACTGTCATAGACAGATCTTCTCCCCCCACCCCGAACACCTATGTAGCATGCTGGGAGCCCACCTCAGCGTGCTCATGTACTCTCCCCACCTGTACAATGTATGGCCTACAGGGGGTGCTCAATCCCCCGTCAGCTCCACTGACCCCACCAAAACAGATTTCCAGGTGCCACGCTGGGAACCCACCCCAGCGTGGCAAAAGTCTGTATGGTGACGGGGGTCCGCAATACCCCGTTGGCTGCACTGAATCACCCCCCAGCAAAAAAAAACTGACTTCCTGTTGCCATACTGGGAGCCCACCCCAGCATGGCAAACGTCCATATGGCCGTGGGGTGCCCAATCCCCCGTCGGCTCCACTGCCCCCCACCCCAATCAACTTCCAGCTGCCTTGCTGGGAGCCCACCCCAGCATGGCAAAAGTCCTCCGTCATCTTCTAAATAAAAGAAAGACACCTGTAAAACAAAAAAGGTCTCTCGAATGTCTTGCCCCACCCCCCCCGCAGCATCCCTCTACTCACCCACCTCCCCACCCCCCACCCCACCCCATACTTACGCCTGGAGTCCAGCGCATGATCTTCAGTGGACTGGGAACACATCTACACTCTTCAAAGCCAACCGCGAACTAAAGAAATGCTGGTAAGCTGTATAATGGCATAAATGTTTTTTTTTCAACTTTGGTGCATAACTCGGCCATTTTGGGGAATATTTTCACCAAATTTTCAACATGGGGTTTTTGGGGCCCCACCTCATGAAGTCAGTCACTGTCATTGTGTTATTCAGTCCCGAAAGGTGATTTCGTGGTCACTGCACAGAATGACTTTTTGGGACCAATTTATGAAATGACAGTGTCACAGTTCATGAGGTAGGCCCCCAAAATTTGGTGAAAAAATTCCCCAAAATGACTGTTTTATGAGCATGCGTTGCGCAGTTCCTATGCACGCTCATAACTTTGCAATTTTTAAATATTTTTACTCCAGATTTTCAATATTTCCAATTTACCACACCTCCTTATGAGCAGTACAGCTGTCATTTTTGACATCTCACCCAAAATGTGTTTTCGCTCATGTAGCACACAATGGCGCGGTCAGTGTGTGAAACCAATGTTCGGGACAGATTAAGAAATCACAGTGACACTGTTCATGAGCAGAGGTCTTAAAATGGCTATGTTGAAAATTTGGTGACAAAAGTCCATAAGATGACTGTTACAAGCGTGCATTGTGCAGTTTCCATGCACCCTCGTAAGTTCATGAATTTGTAATATTTTCAGTCCAGATTTTCTACAGTGGCATTTTTCCACACCTCCTTATGAACAGTACAGCTGTCATTTTTCACACCCTGGCCAAAATGTGTTTTTGTACTTCCGGCACAGAAATATGTGGTTGCTGTGGGAAATCAGTGTTCGGGACAGATTACGAAAATCACAGTGACACTGTTCATGAGCGGAGGTCCCAAAATGCCCCTGTTGACAATTTGCTGTAAACAATGCCCAAACGAATTACAGTTTCTACACACGCTTCTGACTTCACCAGTTTTTTTATATTTTCACTCCAGATTTTCAACATTGCCATTTTTACACCTCCTTGTGAACAGTACAGCTGTCATTTTTCACATCCTGTTCGAAATATGTTTTCGCACCAGTGGTGCCAAATGGTGTAGTCGCTGTGCAAAATCAGCTTTTGGCTAATGAACTGATATCGCCACTGTTCATGAGGTGGGGGTCACAAAAAACATGTTGAAAAATTGGAGTGAAAATACCAATGAACGCCTGGGGCGTTAGGGTTTCCGGCCATAATGCCCCACCCTGTAGAGACTGACAGGCATCAGGGGTGTGACTTGGGATTGTCATCTGTAATGCTTATACCATTGCACCCCCGCCCCCACACCCTGCAACCAGTGACAAACATCGAGGTGTGACTTGGACTCTTTGGCCCCAAAGTTCACCCCATTCTCCTATACTGCACTCATCTCACTATATTTCCTTATGGAATGGGGTGAACATAAAGCCCAAAGACTCCAAGGCACACCATGACACTTGTTGGTGTCTGCAGGGTAGAGTGTGGTGAAATGGTGTGGCTGTTATTCCTGATGCCCCAAAGGCACATCCCAATGCCTGTCAGTCTCTGCAGGGTGGAGGTGGGGTTGACTTCAGCTCAATACTTCACTGCCATTCCTATTATGCAGCTCTTTAACTCCTACACTACCAATGCCAATGCCAGCAAGCAAACATTCGACATTGACAAATGCGTGTTTTATGTGCCCTTCCTCCCAAGACCTGAGCCAGTTAAACACCCTAGCAAAAGGGGGTATGTGTCTGGTGCCAAATACCAACTGTTTTGTGATAGAAGGGTCACAGTATTATTAAACACAGTTGTTTTTTCAGAATTGTATTATTAAACATATTATGGTGACTGTGTACCATAAGAGTCATAAGGCAGCACAAAATGCTATCATTTCATTCCCGTGCTAAATAAGTCTGAATAAGAAATGGGTTTCATTGACAGAGGTACAATACAGCTTATTCACAAAACAGCACAGTCAGAAAAAGCATGTTCATAAAAATGGCTCACAGCGAGACTGCAAAATTAATTTAGTTATTTAAACCTTTAGATATCAATGCATTAAGGATAAAAATCCAGTGGGCTTTCAGTGGTTCCAATTTTTTTTCCCTATCACTATCTCGTGACAGTGGTCGTACTCCACCAAATGTCACAGAGCTAAAGGAAGACGTATCCCCATTATGTACATCCCAAAAATGTTGATCCACTGCTCTGTCACATTTGGTCTGGTGTATAGATCGTTGATGTTCAAAACGTCTGGTGTGAGCTTTCCTAATGGTTTTACCAACATATACATAGAAACATAGAAACATAGATTTTGATGGCAGATAAGGACCACTTGGCCCACCCAGTCTGCCCATTTCCCACCTAATGGATAAGCTGCAGATCCTAGTTAACCAGCAGCCTACTTCTTCCTACCCCACCCCCTAGAATTGCCATATGACTGTCCCATGCATGCTTGAATTCCACCACTGTTTTTGACTCCACAACCTCCTCGGAAGGGCTGCTCCATGCATCCACAACCCTCTCTGTGAAAAATCCTTCCTTAAATTACCTCTGAGCCGCCCCCTCTATTCTTCAAATTGTGCCCCTTGTTCTTGCACACCTTTTTTGAAAGATGCTACCCTCTTGGACTTTGTTGATTCCTTGAGATACTTGAAAGTTTCTATCATGTCCCCCTCTCCCTCCCTTTCCTCAAGGCTATACATATTCAGCTCCTTAAGTCTCTCTTCATATGTCTTCCGGTGCAGACCCTGCACCATTTTAGTGCCCTCCTCTGGACAGCCTCCATCCTGTCTATGTCTTTCATGGAGATTGGGTCTCCAGAACTGCATGCAGTACTCCAGATGGGGTCTCACCAACTGTCTGTACAGAGGGATAATAACTTCCTGTTTTCTACTGGTGATGCTCTCCCTATGCATCCCAGTATTCCCCAGTCCTCCTTGCTGCCCTCTTACATTGCTTGCCCACCTTTAGGTCATCTGATGTGACTACCCCCAGGTCCCTTTCCATTTTGTTGTTGTTAGTATCTCACCCCCTTGTGTACTCTTCCCTGGGTTTTGTTTCCCAGGTGCATTACCTTACATTCTTAGCATTGAATCTAAGCTACCATACATTTGACCATTCCTCTAACCTTGCCAAGTCCCTTCTCATCCTTTCCACCCCACTTTGTGTATCAACTCTGTTGCAGATCTTTGTGTCATCTGCAAAGAGACCTACTTTTCCTTCCAGTCCCTCTGCAATGTCGCTTATAAAGACATTGAAGAGGACCGGTCCTAATATTGAACCCTGCGGTACCCCACTAGTAACCCCCCTTTCTTCAGAGTGGACTCCATTTACTATTACTCTCTGTGTCCTATTCTCCAGCCAATTCTTACCCAGGCTGTCATCTTGGGACCCACTCCCAGGCTGGCTAACTTGTATATTAATCTTTTGTGTGGGACTGTGTCAAATGCCATGCTAAAGTCTAGGTAGGCTATGTCCACAGCCCCTCCCTGATCTACTACTTTGGTCACCCAGTCAAAGAAATCTATCAGATTTGTCTGGCATGACCTTCCCGCTGTGAATCCATGCTGCCTTGGGTCCTGAGCCCCTCTGGCCTCTAGATACTCAACAATTCAAAACAATACAGTACCTTCTTACAACTGTACCAAGTACGATAGATCACAAAAGTAGCTTTACAGTTGTAAGAATGCCTGATATCCACTTTTTTGTTCTTTAGTGTGTGGCGGAATTGTTTAGAACTCACCGTATATTTGCAAGTAGAGCATGAAATACAGTTATAAAAGCCTTTTATTCCCTTATTCTCCTTCATAGATGTTTTATCTGAGTAATGACTTTCAGTCAAAATATCTGCCAAATTTGATGCTGTGCTATAAGAAATTATTGACTTTTCACCAACAAGAGGTCTAAGTATGTTATCTGTCTGATGAATTTTCCAGTTTGAGCATACTATCCCTGCAACAGTGCCTGAAATATGATAACATTCTGTTACAAACAGAATTTCATTATCACTATTGTTGGTTTTGTTCTTAGGATATAATAACCTGTTTCTATCAGAGGTTTCTGCCTTTTTATAAGCTTTCATCAGAGTTTGTAATTTATAGCCTCTGTTCTGGAAACAAGCCAATAACTCCTGAGATTTCATGAGAAATCTTTCCAAAGAACTACAACTACACCTTAATTATAAAAGTTGACCATATGGAATATTTTCAGTAGTCTTACAGTATGTGAGTGAGCACTGAGGTAGGGTATTGCCAGCAGTGTTTCCAATACCCATGAGTTTCTATAGTGCCCTCTACTGTACTAATCAAAGATAAATCTAAAAAATGAATTTGATTTGGATCCATATTAAAACTAAATTGCAGGCCCCAAGCATTGTTATACAACCGATTAGCAAACTGCAATGCTTCTGCATGTGTACCGTCCCATATCGCAATAACATCAACCAAATACCTGTACCATTTAAAAAGTTTCCCTCAGTATGGCTTTTTTCATTAAGAATAAATTCCTTGTCAGTCCAGGCCAAAACTAAATTTGCATATGACAGTGCAAGGGCTGTCTCCATTGCTATGCCACTACATTGATAGTAATACTTTCTGTGAAATACATATAGAATAATACATGGGGTGATGAGTGTAGTGAGAATTTTGCACACACCCAAGGTGTTGGATACTACATAAACCCAAAGAGCGAAGCTCAAGGGGTTTATCTAGGCATTCAACACCAAGTATGCATGTAAAATTCAAGTTTCCACACCACCCCATGTTTTATTTTATATAATTGCTGGGGTAGCATTTTTTTCACCTCCGCAGTTATATAAAATATCTGAGGTACTTCATTGGTAAAGAATTGGAACATTAGGCTCTTTTTCTCAAAAAGAACGAATTTATTTTCAAAACTTAGGAAAGATAACATCAGAACAGGAGGCAAACACTTTTAAAATATTGCAACAAGTAAATGGCAACTAGAAAAAATCTACTGAACTGTTGAACCTGAAGCATTTAAAAAAAAGGCCCCATTCCTATCACTTCCTCAGTTTCCATGGTGATGCTTCTCCTGCGACCTGCAGAGGGAGGGGGAGGAGACAGAAATGGAGAGGGAATCAGCTTGTCATTTTGTTTTTTTGTAGGTATGCCTGGCTATTTTTGGTTGACTGTGCTCCTCTGTGAAGCGGTGCCCGACATGATCCAGTAAGTGGTTTTCTTCCTTTGTAGGTGTTTTGGAATGCAGCGTAGCATGAGATGCTTTGTGGCTCATGCTTTTCTCATAGGAAAAGCAGTTCATGTTTACTGTTATAACCAGCTGGTTATAATTGCAAATTACAACCATTTTTTCCTATGGGATAAAACACAACCCAGTTATTGTAAAGTAATTATGTTTTAATACAAATTCAGTGCACATGAGTGAGAATTCAGGATTTATTATGTTCTCAAGATCTAATGAGTGGAGTCCCAAATCATGTTTAATGGAGGTATATAAACTCTCCACATCTACTGTGAGCCGTAAAAATGTGCTTTCCCATTTGATGTTATATAACTTACCCAGGACATCTATAGTGTCTCTGACATAGGTTGATGACTTATTTGCTATATTTTTTAGAAAAAAATCCCCAACTTTGGAAAGTGTTTCAGTCAAACAAGCTATGCCAGAGACAATAGGATGACCTTGGGGGTTCTCCAGGTTTTTGGGCACTTTAGGTAATATGTAAGAAGCTGGTATCCCAGGGAAAAGAGTCATTAGATAATTTTTCTCATTCAGACTAATCCATCCATTCTCATACGCTGTACAGAGAAAATCATTCAGCTGTCTATTAAGGGTTGGAGTTGGGTCACTAGCTAATCTAGTATAATACATGTCATTACTCAGTTGCCTCCCCGCCTCTAATAAATACATATCTTTTCTCATTTGTACCAGGTTACTCCCCCCACCAGAATTTTTAATGACATGTATATCAGCTTTTCATCCTTCATAATATTGGGAAAATGCAATTGCCATATCTGTTTAAATAGTTCCTTTATTTCTCTCTGAACTGATTTTGCAAAAACATCTCTGACTGGATTTTTCTTAGCATCCCCTTCAAAAGTTGAATGTGGTTTGAAGAGTTTTTTTCTTTGTTCAGCATAGAGATTCAATTTAGAGGTATTTGCATTGTGCAGCATCAAAATTGTTTGATCCATTAGTGAATCTGCTGTAGTCTGAAAAGTCGATTCACTGTCTAGTGCTGTATTAATACTGGCATCAATATAATCAGCTTGTTTTATCAAAAAATTTATATCTTTCACCTGTTGTTGATTGGAAAATTCCATGGTTACTATTTCTGGTGCTTGTCTGGAGGCAAAAAAAAGTATTTCAGTCGTATTTTTCTAAATAATTTATATAATTCAATCTCCAATTAAAATCTGTTAACATTTGGTGTCAGGAGGAAATTAAGATCTTGGCTATGTATTTGAAGATTTGCCGGAGTTAAATTTTTATCAGTTAAAGTAATTATTTGTTGTTCTTGGCCTGCTGATTTTTGTTGCTTCTAAGATTCCAGTCTTTTTTGCTTTTTGTTCTTCCATTTCACCCCTTGCCTGATCTTATATTTTTTGACTTATCTGTATGTTTATTGGTAGAGCTTTGAGTAGCCATTGTTTTGCGCTATCTTCTATAACAGTTTCCTTATGCCTATCACTATCAGTAACTACAGTTTCATTGTCCCTTTGAGTAGATTGATTCGTATTAAAATTCCTATTATTAGAGCAGCTACATGATCTGCCTTGGCTTCTGCTTCTCTTCTCCCTCTCGGCCAATAAATCACACAGTAGTTAATATAATCTGCTTCATCTCTTATAAGCTTACAGGCTTTTTGTTCCTTTAAGGCTGTTTCATATTTTGTTAGTTTTGACTCTAATTTAACATTAAGTTCCTTAAAGCTCTCATTATTCTTATATTTGTGAAGTTCTGGTTGTAAAGAATGTAATTCTTCAATTACATCTTTATAACGTAAATTACCTTCCTTAATTGCACAGGCCAGGAGACGTGAGGGGCAATCAATCCGAATACTCAGACATTTGTCTTTTAATCTAAAGTTCTCCAATCCAGCAGTTGGAAATGTAATCATTCTTAGATCTCTGGGAACCCAATTTTTAACTTGATATTTAATTAAGTGTCCTGGTTGTACCAGATATTAATTTCATTAGTTTAAATTTTCCTAACTCATGGAATAATGAAACACGTTCACCCTCTGTAGTGTTGTGCTCGAGCTATTTGAGCTTGGTTCTGATGCTGCTTGTCAGCGTCTTGCCACTGTCTCTGCACTAGTTAGACAATATGGGATGTCTACTTGAATTTCAACATCAGAACCTGAACTAGGTTCAGCTTCCCCCATTGTCTCAAAAGTTGTTGTTTACAGTTCTTTCTTGATGTTTCTCAACAGCAGACTTAAAAAAACATACTAGGCACTTTTTATCACTTCAGTGTAACTCCCTCTTCAATTGCCTGAGCTAGGGCAGCTGCAGTGCTAGTGATTCATAAAACCTACTACAAACAATCCACCTTCCTCAAACTGAAGAAAAATCACTGTTCAGCACTCTGGACGAGGGGTGCTAACAATCAAACCATCCACCAAACACACACCAAAAGTAATGTGGCACGTATGCTGTGGCATGACACTGAAATACTTCACTTTATAAAAAAGCACTGCAAAAATATATAGCTTACAGCAATTTTAAATCCACTTCTGTCCCTTCAGTATGCAGTGCATATGAAAGATATTAAAATGTCCTTCCTCCAAAAGTAAAGTTAGTGCTGTGTTTAGAGGTAGATAAGTGCAGAGGCAGTGCAAACACTCACCTGGCGCATCGTGATTAAAACATCACTTCATCGGGGTGATGTAGGAGTGAAGGGGAGGTCCTTTTATACCCCATACTGACACAGAATCTGAATAAATATTAGTATGTATAAGGGGGTAATTTAAGTAAAGCTCTCTTAAAGTGTCATATTTATACCATGACCATGTTCTACCAGAACGGGCATGGTGAAACTCATTCCCTTCCCTTGTGTCGAGAGGCCCTCTGCACCTGGACCCTCATGAACAGCTTTGGTACAGATCTCTGGGTGATCCATGTCACAGAAGTGAACAGTCAGCCGACAGATGTGCTCAGCTGGGTAGGAGAGATGTAGCACCAGTGGTCCCCCGCATCAGAAGGTGGTACGCTACCTGTTCTCCCAGGGAGAACCCCTCTGGTTGATTTGTTTGCCTCCTGGGAGAACGGAAAGCTGAGGCTGCTTTGTGCCTGCTTCCCACAGCCTGGCTATCTAGTCCCAACCCAGCAAACTCGATCCTGTTCAATAGTGGTGGTCAGAGAACCCCCAGTTGAAAGAACCACATGCACAGACAAGATATTAGCAAGAAATGGGGGGAACATGGCTTGACCTCACACAAGATGGCTGCCTAACTGCTTAGTTCCAGTTCCTTGAAACCCTAATCATTTACCATCTGTTATCTTCCTGCCTAAAACCTGTTTTCAACCCTAGCATCTTGCAGTCAACCTAGTTAGCAGTCAATCCAAACCCTTATTTTTAAAACTGAGATTACTGTTGGTCTGCAGCAGTCAAAGACAGATACTACACCTCCCAACCTCTTCACCTGCCTGAATATATTCAGTATGATGATGATACATCCGATGGCTCATGTGGAGTCTATGTCTGGCCAGCTCCTGCTGGGGATAAAAGACATAAAGACCGCTGCCATCCAGAACAGTAAGGCTATAACCAAATTGGACACTAGAATAACAGTTGCTGAGCAGCACAACCTTCACACTAAAGGAACCTGTCTTCATCTGCAGACCCAACTGTGAGAACAGGAAAGAATCATTCAGAGCCTACAAGAAAAAGTGAATGATCTGGAGCATCATGGCCGATGAAGCAACTCATGTTTTGTCAACTTCCCAGAGCAAACTAAAAATTGGGATATTAGTAGGTATCTTTGCCATGTACTTTCTGCCCTCCTCTAGCTCCTGAGGGGACCTGTACTTTGAAATTAAGAGAACGCATCAGTCCTCAGCCATGCCACCAAAGAAATGAGAAAAACGTTGAGTGATCTATCTTAGCCTGCTTTCTGTGATTCCAGGTAAAAGAAGATATTTTGTGCAAGGCCTGTGAACTTGGATTCCTGGAGTGGCAGGGCCACCCCATCATAATATTTCAGGACTTCTCCAGGGAGCTCATGATACAATGTAGGGACTACATGGAGGTGTGCCAAGCCTTGCACCAACTGGGAGTCCCCTTCAGAATTGTACTACCAGCTCTCCTGAGAGAGGTCCACAACATGAGGCCTCTCAGTTTTTCACACCCAAAGCTGCCCTACATAGAAACATAGAAACATAGAATTTGACGGCAGATAAGGACCGCTTGGCCCACCCATTCTGCCCATTTCCCTACCTAATGGATAAGCTACAGATCCTAGTTAACCAGCAGCCTACTTCTTTCCACCCCCAACCCCTAGAATTGCCTTATGACTGCCCCATGCATGCTTGAATTAAACCACTGTTTTTGACTCCACAACCTCCTCCGGAAGGCCATTCCATGCATCCACAACCCTCTCTGTGAAAAAATACTTCCTTACATTACCTCTGAGCCTCCCCCATCTTCAAATTGTGCCCCCTTGTTCTTGCACACCTCTTTTTTTGAAAGATGCTACCCTCTTGGACTTTGTTGATTCCCTTGAGGTACTTGAAAGTTTCTATCATGTCCCCCTCTCCCTCCTTTCCTCGAGGCTATACATATTGAGCTCCTTTAGTCTCTCTTCATATGTCTTCCGGTGCAGACCCTGCACCATTTTAGTTGCCCTCCTCTGGACAGCTTCCATCCTGTCTATGTCCTTGCAGAGATTGGGTCTCCAGAACT
Organism: Neoceratodus forsteri; assembly: GCA_016271365.2. Taxonomy (NCBI): domain Eukaryota; kingdom Metazoa; phylum Chordata; order Ceratodontiformes; family Ceratodontidae; genus Neoceratodus; species Neoceratodus forsteri. Next base: position 1,706,902,250 of record CM057455.1, read on the forward strand.
GCATACAGTACTCCAGATGGGGTCTCACCAGCTGTCTGTACAGAGGGATAACAACTTCCTGTTTTCTACTGGTGATGCCTCTCCCTATGCAACCCAGTATCCCCCCAGCCCTCCTTACTACCCTCTCACATTGCTTGCCCACCTTTAAGTCATCTGATATGACTACCCCCAGGTTCCTTTCCATTTTTGCTGTTGTTAGTATCTCACTCCCCATTGTGTACTCTTCCCCTGGGTTTTTGTTTCCCAGGTGCATTACCTTGCAGTTCTTAGCATTGAATCTAAGCTGCCATATATTTGACCATTCCTCTAACCTTGCCAAGTCCCTTCTCATTCTTTCCACCCTACCTTGTGCATCAACTCTGTTGCAGATCTTTGTGTCATCCGCAAAGAGACATACTTTTCCTTCCAGTCCCTCTGCAATGTCGCTTATAAAGACATTGAAGAGGAGTGGTCCTCATACTGAACCTACGGTACTCCACTAGTAACCCCCCTTTCTTCAGAGTGGACTTCATTTACTATTACCCTCTGTGTTCTATTCTCCAGCCAATTCTTTACTCAGGCTATCATCTTGGGACCCACTCCCAGGCTGGCTAACTTGTATATTAATCTTTTGTGTGGGACTGTGTCAAATGCCTTGCTAAAGTCTAGGTAGGCCATGTCCACAGCCCCTCCCTGATCTACTACTTTGGTCACCCAGTCAAAGAAATCTATTAGATTCATCTGGCATGACCTTCCCACTGTGAATCCATGCTGTCTTGGGTCCTGTGCCCCTCTGGCCTCTAGGTACTCGACAATTCTTTCCTTCAGAAGTGATTCCATCATTCACCTGAATTACATTTGACAGCACTGGCCAACAGAGGTCCACCAACCCACAAGGCATCTGCCACCAGCCAGACCCTCCTGCTACACCCCCATGGACACAACTTCTGCTCACCAAGCTGCAACCTATCCCTCCATTTAGCAACAAGAATGCAACGATGATCTCTGGCAGCTTTGGCCAAAGGTCCAGCATAAAAACAGAAACAGAACTTGGTCTAAGATAGGGAAATCCCATCCAGCAGTTTAACTGAGGAACAATAGCCAAAGTGGGGAGTCAGCAGCAGAGGGCAAACTGTCCACCAGCCTGCTTGCAGCCAACAAGTATGCCCCACTTTGACTGGCCTTGCTGACATCAGAGTCACCCCAACACACAGCACTGGCCAGTGATCCATTTTCCCCAGTGGGGCCTAAGCTCAACTCATCACTGCAACCCTCACCTCACCTCACCCTGTAGTAGCTGCGTCAATTTCTTCATGGGCGGTTGTGGTTGCCATGAACATGCCTCTTCCATCTTCAGGCTTGTCTGGCTCAGAAGAAAATGGCATGCAAATGGAATGACATTCGATTATCTTACTATCAACTACACTGACTTCAGCTCCCCATGAAGGACAATTGAGCAAGTGACTGATTGGTGTTGGTGAAACTGAGGAATAGTGTTTTTTTGTGAGGACCAGGAGGTGACAGTACAGCTATGGGTTGGAACAGTAGGGCACTTAGAACTTCTAGACACTCTGAACCCTGGACTGCACTCAGTGAGTGCCCACCACTGCACCCCCCCATGGTCTGACAATCCCCCAACACCTGCCTCAAAGCTGTAATACTACTCCTATCTCTTTGATACTGCAGCCCGCACTTTTGCTGCTTACTATCAGACTGCACAGTCTCACCAACTCATATCCTTTTTGGCTTGTTTTGTTTGGGGGCACCTATGTTAATAGTTATATCTGGATAAAGTATTGGCACTTAACCTGCCTGCTTTTGTTACAGGTACTGGGGCAGGGTGGGGTTGAGGGGAGAAGTCACAATGAGCTCCTGAGCTGTGCTTTTTCACTGAATTTCCATGTGACCCTGTGGCAGCCCTCATCCCTTAAAATAAGTTATATTTAGGCTGACCTTCAATGGCTGGTCAGCTCAGTGTGGTGGTGGTTATAAAACAGTGATAAAGTCCAAACTTAGTACTGCTTCCATGTCAGCAAGAATTATACAGGGAGAGATTAGTGGACAGAGATTCTCCCCACTCAATTTAGTAGCTGTGGTGTCTCAAGAAGGGCTGTCTGACTTAATCTTACCAAAATACAAAGAAGGGGCCAGGGAGCATGGATGTTATGGCAGTCTGCTCTAAATACCTGCTTTGTAGGGCCTCCTCCAAACTATAGAGGGTATGTCTAGGTTTAGCCCAGACCAGCACAGTCTGGGGGGATTTACCCACCTGCTCATGCAGTTCAGGGCCGGCAATCTAAATTCACACTCCCACCTATGGAGGAAAGCTAGATATGTTACCAGGGCTACCCTCTGCTGCATCAGGGATCAAGCTGAGTCCCCCCCCCAACATCTTTCTCCTGCTTATTGATCCAATTACTGCAGGGGTGGTGGCAGCAAAGGGGGTGAAAAACCAAGCCACAATACCATGGAGTAGGTGAAGTATGTAACTGGAGACCATGATGGGCAATTCACAGAGGTCCAATGCTCCAACTGAGCAAAGTTGCCTTACCACAGTACTCTGTATTCAAGGAGGGATTGTGGGAATGCACCCTCTTGTGGAGGACCCCCATAGCAAGGGAAGTACCCTAAGATATGGTCTGCATATCTCTTAAATCTGTAGAAGGGCCAAGGCTGAACTGGGAGGAGCACAGATCCATGTATGTCCATACACATACTGTCCTACTTGCTATTGTAAGGTTGATCTCCACACCTCAGAGGTAACACACTTTAATCCAGCTCACTAAGTATTAGAGGCTAGATGCCCCCTTGGTAAGCAGTTATTGTTATGGTAAACAGCCTCCGCGGGGACTACCCAGCTAAATAACCCACAAGAATAGGACAGCATGTCCCCTCCACCCTCCTTGGCAATCACCCTCCTAGGGCCTACTTTCCCTACCATTGATAGTAAGGCATGGACCCTTGCCTGATAGCAATGAACAAAAATCTGACAGATCCCTCTATTGCTTGGGAGGTGGCTATATGACTCTACCTGGTCTTCTATTAACTTAGGAAACAAGCTCCCAAGTGGTCAAGAGACATAGGGGTAGCTCTCATACTTCACTGTGTGAGACCACTTGCTATTCTAATGACCAGACACTCTCTGGATGTCCCTGCTATGACCCCAACCCATGATGGCGGCCTGCACCTTCATAGTTGGAACGATCAGGGTCTAAACTCCCCAGTGAAGCACAAGCAGGTGTTGGCACATCTACACTGCCTGTAATCCCAGCTAGTTCTCCTACAGGAAACTAAACTCCTCACCCCAGAAGCCAGGAAACTACAAAGTGGATGGGTGGGATTGGAGGCCCACAGCACCGCATGGTCAGAAAGTGTGGGATTTCCATCCTGGTGCATAGATGCCTTCACTGGAAACTTCAAAAAGCATCCTCAGACAAAGAAGGACAGTGGGTACTGATGCTCTTCAATACTTCTAGTGGCCCCCTGATAGTGGGAAATCTGTACATCCCCAACATGGACTGTCCAAACTTTTCTAATGATTTGGTGGACCGGGTGCCCCAGTTCAATGACACTAGTGTGCCTGTATTAATAGGAGAGTTTAATTTCACTCTTGAGCCCTCCGTTGATTGAAGCCATGGGAAACCAGAGCCCCACATGAAGATGACCCAGGCTATCAAACTTTCACTGTTGGGCCAAGCCATGTCAGATATCTGGCACTTGCACAATTCCAGGACAAGGGACTACACCTGTTATTCAGCAGCATCTACAGTAGTTCATACAGTTGTATAGATTTCTGGCCCACATCATCAAGCAGAGAGGCACATTGTTGATAATGGAATGCACATGGAGAAAAGTGCACGAAACCTACAAAAATGAATAAGGTGATAAAGGAACTGTACACCCACCACTACAGCTCAGTCATCCCTCCTGTGATGCCAAAGGCAGAATACTTTCTCTCCCACCTCCAACCCCCTGATCTCACCAGAAAAAGCTGCCACTCTGGACCTATCCCTCACCACTGAGGAAATAAAAACAGCCTTGAAGGCACTCAGTCCTCATAAGGCTCTAGGATATGATGGTCTACCCACTGAATTCCTTCAGCTACTTTCACCCATAGTTTGTCCCAGGCTTCACAGACTGTATGCAGAAGATGAAGCCACTGACTCATTTCCCAGTGGAAAAGGCAACCATCACAGTTCTCCCCCAAAAAGGTAAGGACCCCTCTCTCTCAGCCAGCTACCACAGACAATAAGATCTATGCGAAAGCCATGGCAAAGTGCTTAGAATACCTCCTGACATGCCTGACACACCTGAATCAAGTGAGCTAAGTGTACTAAGCTGGCTGAGCATGGGCCATTTACGGGCCCTGGTAAACTTGATGCAGACCACCCAGCAGAACCCTCCTCCATCCACTGCAGTTGCCATCAACTTTAAGAACACATTTCAATCAGAGGAGTAGGAGTACCTGTTAAAGGTTCTAGAGTGCATGGAATTTGGGCAGAACTTTCTAGCAAAGATCTATATGTTGTACACAAACCCCCAAGGCCAGAATCTTTCCCAATGACACATTAGCCTCACCATTTCCCTTAATCAGTGGCACCAGGTAGGGATGCCCCTCTCCCTGTTACTATTTGTGCTGGTCATCAAGCCCCTGGCAATGGCCACCTACCAATGCCAGGATATCAGGGATAAACAGGTCAGGAAGACTTATCATAAAGCTTGCTAAATTCAAATTACCTTTTGGTCCTACTGGAACTTGCCATGTCTATCCATCCTCTGATGGAACTACATAACTCATTTTCACCTTTGTTGTGGCACATGTTTAACCTTGATTACATATTTTGGGTCAACCCCAAATGCTTTTAGTGTTGTACCTCCGTGGGGTTTGACCCTGGGCAGATCTTTAACTGTCTATATTACTTGAGAAATGCTTTGGTTCAACGTATTCTTGTTCTAATTGAAATCTAATAAATTTTGCATTTAAAAAAGAACTCATTTTTGGAGGTATCAGGTCTTCAAATCAACCTGTCCAAGATGGAAGTGCTCCATCTGAACCATCCATTCACCTCTACACATGGGTCTCATCCAGACTCCATCGGGATTGCAAAACTGCAAGGCCTAGTGTCTGGTTGTGCCCCAAAAGTCATTTTCATACTCTCAAGCAAGCAAGGAAAATTGCCAATTTTTCTGTTTAAGTGTTATGCATGCACCTGGTTACATGGTGCTGATGTACAGGTTCCAAGGGACATGCAGCCATCATGCCCAAGTAAAGAAAAGAGTGCAAAGATAGTTGGCAGCACTACATGTAAGTAGGTGCGGCTTGAATTTCTATGTTCCCCACCACTGGACTTCTGCAAGGTGGAGGTATTCCTTATTGTTGTGAAAGACCTGCCCTTCAGGGAAGAGTCAGGGTGGAGACTACAGTGAGTCACATGAGTAACTGAAATCATCTCCAGCTGCAAGTGTGAGTGGCACAGCAGCAGAGAGGATGTTGGGCAGCAGCCTTCAATTTAACAAAGTTTTCCTCTGCAGTGAGAACAGCACATGGCTAAATTTATCAACAGATTGTGTCTATCAGAATGGCTGCTGGTTTCCCGTACTGTACTAAGATTTGTGCGAGCACTTGACTTCGGTGTCAGGCAGCTGGGGCTAGGCAAGTACTGAATTTAACATAAACCAGAGACGTTTGCAAACTTTTGCTAATTTGTTGCACAGTGACACCTATTAGTTTATACTCTGCATCTGGGAGGCATGAAGGTCACTACCAAAAAATTCTGAACTAGACCCCTCAGTGTATGTGTGGTCTGCAATTTGCCCCAAGGATAAGAGTGTACCTGTCAGTGCTGCAAAGGAGAAGATCTGCGTCTTGTCTGCAGATGCTGTGGTGAAGAGGTGCTTGTGACCAAAGTCACATGTGTCCTGAGGGCTGGGACCAAAGGAAAGAAGGCAGATGGAGGACAAATTCCCAGGCCTGAGGGCCTAAAGACTTCTGCAACTGTATAGTGAGCCCACCAGCAACCTCCACTTTGTGGGCCATCTGTGCTGCAATAAGTAATCCCACCAGAGACAGTGCCAGTGACTGGGAGTCCGACTTTATAGATATGTGAGGTCCCAATCATATAAGGGAGCTGAAATAAGGCAACCACCCTACTGGGCTGAAGGGGCTCACATTATGAATGTATGTGTGTTCTCTTTTCTTTTTTTTTGGCAGGGACCCCAGGATGAGGCAGGTCTGTAATGCAACTGAAAATATGAGTGTCCTTCCAGATCTAGATGTCACTGTGCTGGATTGTTGGGACACTTGCAGCACAGGATTTGAGTTCTTTGGCTATTATTGACTATTTTCTTTTATTGTGTATACTATTTATATAAAAAATGTATCAAATCACTGGTACATGGTTATGTCTGTGGGGCCTCCCTTTACTATGGGGTAGGTTTTCCAGATGTAAAATACTAGGTTTCCTTTGGGGTAGGCAGAATAGGTTGTAACTGTATCTGGACTACCTCTATGAATCAACTGGAACAAAGTATGGTCCCTTGTGTACAAAATAGTGATGCTTTTTGGGGTAGATGGCACTGGAGCATTACATCTCCTGAAGGGGATGTAAGAGTGTGTTTCTAGCCCATGTTCTGAGGTACTGTAGATGGTAGTGGGCCACTCCATCTCCTGGAGAGGGATTGGAATGTATTCCTGATCCAAGCTCAGTGTGAGTGGCTGTGGGCCACTTCATCCCCTGGTATGCCTAATGAGAGTATGTTCCCATTCTGGAGGGAGGAGGAGTGTGTATCTGATCCATGTCATTATAGAATATCCTCTTATTTTTGTTTCAGGTTAATTTTCCAGTGGCTAGTGGAGAACACAGGTTTATATTGTGAGAAATGTCTATAGGCACATGTGGGTGGAGTGAAAATAAAGAAGGAATGGCTCCTTTCCTGGGGCACATGTGACCACAGTAACAGTTTCACTCATGTCTGTGGGGGCCATACTGGTCGTACAGTAGGCCTATGGAAGAGTTTGTCACTTGTTGGGGTGCCAGCTTTGAAACTACGGCTGGGTATTTAAGACAGGGCCCAGCCACAGTGGAACTGTTCCTGCTTTTGCTGCATCAGCAGATGGAGTTCTTGTTTTTGCCACATCAGCGGCTGGAGTTTGGGGCAGCCTAACTGTAGGACAGTGGCATCCCGCATCAGTAGCTGGAGTTTGAGGCAGCCATAGTCGCAGGACAGTGGTGTGCTGCAATATCAGCTGGAGTTTGAGGTGACCGTAGCCATGGGACAGTGGCATGCCACATCGGTGGCTGGAGTTTGGGACAGCCGTAGCCACAGGACAGTAGCGGTGGGGGTTTGGGGGTGGCTGTAGCCGCAAACAGTGGCAAGCCACATCAGCGGCTGGAGTTTGGGACAGCCGTAGCTGGGCCATTGAGCATGCAGCATCGGAGGCTGGAATTTGGGCCCGAGAGAAACCAATCAGTGGAAGGGTGTTCTGAGGGTGCCAACTTTAAAACTATGGTTGGGTATTTAAGACAGGGCCAAGCCACAGTGGAACTGTTCCTGCTTTTTTGCTGCATCGGCAGCTGGAGTTCTTATTTTTGCCACATCAGCTGCTGGAGTTCATTGCAGCCGTATTCATGGAACAGTGGCAAGTTGCATTGGGGACTGGCGTTTGGGCCAAACGTAGCCACAGGATAGTGGCATGCTGCATCGGCAGCTGGAGTTCATGACAGCTGTAGCCGCATGATAGTGGCATGCCACATCGGCTGCTGGAGTTCAGGGCAGCCATAGCCATGGAACAGTGGTGTGACGCATTGGTGGCTAGAATTTGAGGCCAAGAGGAACCAATCAGTGGGAGGGAATGCTTAGGGTGCCAAAATTGAAACTGCAGCTGGGTATTTAAGACAGGACTCAGTCGCAGTGGGTGTTCCTGCATTTGCCTCATCGGCGGCTGGAGTTTGTTTTGCCACATTGGTGGCTGGAGTTTGGGGTGGCCATAGCCATGGGACAGTGGCGTGCCACATCAGTGGCTGGAGTTCAGAGTGGCCATAGCCGCATGACAATGGGGTGCTGCATTGGTGGCTGGAGTTCAGAGCAGCTGTAGCTGCAGGACAGTGGCCTGCCACATCGGTGGCCAGAGTTCAGGGTGGCTGTAGCCACGGGACAGTAGCAGCTTGAGTTTGGGGCAGGTGTAGCTGCAAGCCAGTCGACATGCTGCATCAGCAGCTAGAATTTGGGGCTGAGGGGAATCAGTCAGTGGGAGGGAGCGCTGAGGGCACCAACTTTGAAACTGTGGCTGGGTATTTAAGACAGGGCACAGCCACAGTGCAACTATTCTTGCTTTTGCTGCATCTGCGGCTGGAGTTCTTGTTTTTGCTGCATTGGCAGCTGGAGTTCAGGGTGTCCATAGCCGCGGGACAGTGGCGTGCCATATCAGCGGTTTTTGCTCGAGGCAGCTATAGTCGTGGGACAGTGGTGTGCCACATCAGCAGCTGGAAGGAAATGGGGGTCAGAGAGATGCATAGTCAAGATGGAGTTTTAAGACAGAGTTCTTCCTGCCCACTCACCCTGGCCCCGACCTCTATTAAATGCTCAAAGGGGGAGGAGCAAGCAAGGAAAGCACAAGCCTGGGACTGGATGGCCAGGATAGGAGGAAGAGCACTGGACTGGACTTCACCACATTCAAATGAACAGGAGTGAGCAACACTGAGGGGTCAAGCAAGAGTTTTTGGGGGTGGGTCACTTGATGAGTGGGACAGCTACTACAGGGATAGATCAAGGCTCAAAGAAGGATATGGTACTCTAAAGACCATCAGAGACTGAATGAGACATAAAAGTTTTGCTAAGGATCAAATAGAGACATAAAAAGAGTAAACAGACAAAAAGAGATATAAAAAAGTCAAGTGAAGGGCAGGGGAAAAAGGGGTGAATCTGCACAGAATAGGAGCAAACTGCTTGCAAGCATGTTTCAAATTGATTTTGAAATGACTTCCTACTAATTTGAAGCTAGTTCTGTACTGCACTGTTTGACTTGATTTACTTACTAAGTTTTCCTGCCATAACGGCATCTCTAGTCAATAGTCATTACCCTTGTGTTACTCTACTGTTTTAGTTGTCTCTTAAGGTGACCAAGGACAAATGGCTGTACCAAGTTGGGGACATGGGAGGGGGAATTGGTATGTGGGGAGGGGGGAGGTGCAGTTTGAAGAGGCAAGACGTGGAGGCCAGCCTGATCTGGGTTACTACTAGACGGGGAGGGGGACTTCGGCTACTGGATAGAGGGGAGGCAGACTAGTGGGATGCAGTGGCTATGGAGCAGCAATGGTCATGAATACACTGTGGAAACTAGGATGCTGTCCAATATATGCCAGGTTAATGAAATTAGAGACTGAGGTGCACAGGCTCAGGGAGAAGCTGGACAGGTGGACGAAGGGCATGAGTGCAGGGGTTAAGAGGCACATATATAAAGACATTTAGGGGAGGAGGATGTCTGCAAAAGTGAGAGCAGGGGGGGGGAGGTCAGCTGGAACTGTGAAAGGTCAGGCCAGGTCTGGGAGTGGAAGAGGGGAAGAGGTTCGTGATTGGGCCAGGAGGAGGATGAAGGATGGCAGAGAGTGGGGACTGCAGGTAACAGTGGAAAAAGGATTCCAAGAACCCTGGCATGACAGCTTGACTCATCAGTAGAGAACACTGGTAGGCAGCATGCTGGGGGGAATCTGGTCTCCAACAGGTACTAGCCACTGGCGGACACCATGGTGGAAGAGGTCTCAGAAGAAGCAGGGTCAGCAGGAAGCAGGGGCTGGGAAGAGAAGGAGGGTAAAAGCGAGGGGTGGATGGGGAGAGGGGCATCAAGGCTAATAGAGGTGCAAGGGGAAAATAGGGAAGACAAGCTGGGAGTGGGGTGTACACGGTAAGGGTAAGAGGGGTAAGAGTGGAGGAAGGATGGAACCCAGGGGGCAAGGGGCCAGCAGAGAGTTTGTGTGGGGAAGTAAAGAAAACAGGATGACAGGAGGGTAGAAGTGAGGGATCATGGAGGTCCAAAAGGGTCACAGAGTGGCACTGGACTAGATGATTACAACGTAAAGGAGTTGGAAGAGGCTACCTAGTCTTCGAGGCTATCTAGTAAATCACTGGCAGGGGATAGGCTTATGGAGGGACAAGGGATAGAAGTGCTAGGGGCAGGGGTGATAGAGGTAGTGGTAGACATCAACAGGGAAGGTGAGGGAGAGAATACCAAGGGTGAGGGTGTTAGAGATCAGGGCAAGGTTTCAGGAGGGGGGTCAATGAGGGACAGGAAGGTAGAACAGACATCAGTATCTCGGGGAAGGAGAGCAGTGACACAGGCGAACCAGAAGAAAAAAGGGGGCAAGGTGCTACTGATTGGTGATTCTATCATAAAGGGAATCCAGTGGGGGGCAGAAATAGTACAGTGTGGGTAGAGTGCAAGCCGGGGATGACAGTGCTGGAGGTAATCCACCACGTACTCATGGGGTAAAGAACAGGATAGGGAATCACATCTGGTAGTCCACTTGGGAACAAATGATCTGGAAGGCAACAGTCTCCGGGAGGTACAGGTGAGATTTAAGGCCCTGGCTAGGTTCTGCAGTGGTCTATGCTTCAAATTTCTAGCCTTTTCAGAGGTGTTGTTGGTACCCAGAGCTAGTACAGAGAGAAAGCAAAGGATATAGTTGGCTAGTGAGATGGTGTAGGTTGATGTGGGTACGGGATGGTAGGGGACTGGGGGGCAACATGGGATGATGAGAGCTTCTTTGCCCCTGACAGGCTACACCTTAACAGAGAGGGTGCAGCCATACTGAAATGCAGGCTGGGCAACTTCTTTGAAACAGCATATAATTTAAACTAGATAGGGGGTCTGGGAATAAAGTCACACCATACTACGGCTGAGATGGGGGGCCCTAGACCCCCCACCCTGGGGAAGGGATGAAGAGTTAGGTTCTGGCATGTCCTTGGGGAGAGCAGAGGTGGGAGAATGATGGTGGAGTGGTTTAGTGGTTAATGCTAGGAGCCTGGCAAAGATGGAGGAATTGATAGCCATCATTGTGCATGACAGACTGGACATAATTGCGATCACTAAAACTTGGTGGATGGAATATCACACATGGGAGACAGCTATTCCTGGCTTCAGATTGTTCAGGAAGGACAGGAGAGACAAGAAGGGGGGGCTTATGCATCAGGGAAGACATAAAGGTTACAGAGGTGCAGGACGGGGATGGGAAAACTGAACTCCTTTGGGTGACGCTGGGCAGAAAGACAGGGGAATCTTTGAGACTAGGAGTAGTTTACAGACCACCCATGCACGGGGAAGAACAGAACAGGATAATGTCACAGGCCATCACGAGAATGGCTCTCAAGGGGGAAACACTTCTGTGGGAGACCTAAACCTCCCAGACATAGACTGCACCATCCTAGGGGGACAGACTTTGGGGAAATGGGGAGATGCTTGAAAGAGGCATTAAGGGGTAATGGGGTGGGAATCAGGGACTGACGAACAGTGGGCAATATATAAAATGGGGATTACAAGAGCAACAGAATTATGCATTAAGCAGGTTAGCAAGGGGAAAATGAAGAGGAGACCATTATGGTTTTCCAAGGAGGTAGCAGAGAAAGTGAAAGCCAAAAAGATTGCATTCAGGCAATACAAAAGCACACAGGCAGAAGGGGATAGGGAGAAGTACCAGGAGAAGCAAAGGGAGGCAGGTAGATCCCTAAGGGAAGCCAAAGCTCAGACAGAAGAGCACATTGCAAAATCAGTGGGTAGAGGGGACAAAACCTTTTACAGGTACAAGTGAAAAAAGAAAGGCAAAGGGAGGGATAGTGAGACTGAAGGGGGAGGATGGGGGCTGCGTGGAGGATGGCAACAGTAAAGCGTACATATTGAACAGGTATTTCTGCTCAGTCTTCACTGAGGAAGAGGAGGGTGATGGGCCTGATGGGAGTACAAGGGACAGGAATGGTGCAGAAATGGACACTAGACCCTTTACACGAGAAAGGGTCCTGAAGGAACTGGAAGGAATAAGAGTTGATGAAGCAATGGGGTCAGATGGGGTGCACCCCAGGGTCCTTAAAGAACTAGGAGAAGTGGTGGTGGAACCTCTGGCAATTCTGTTTAGCTGATCACTGGAAACAGGGGAGGTACCCAAAGACTGGAGGACAGCAGATGTAGTCCCCTTATACAAAAGTGGGAACAAAGAGGAAGTGGGGAATTACAGACCAATCAGCCTCACCTCGGTAGTGGGGAAGATCATTGAAGCACTGCTGAAGGAGATTGGTAGAATATCTGGTTGTCAACGGACTACAGGACCCAAGGCAGCATGGTTTCACCAGGGGGAGGTCATGTCAGACCAACCTCGTTGGATTTTGACTGGTTGACTAGGGGTGGATCAGAGGAGGGCAGTGGACATGGCCTATCAGGACTTCAGCAGGGCCTTTGACACTGTGCCACATAGAAGGCTATTACACAAACTGGGGAATATGGGTGTGGGCAGGACAGTAGTGTGGTGGGTAGGTAACTGGGTGGGTGGCAGGACACAGAGGGTGGTGGTAAATGGCTTTCACTCCACAGAGGGAAGAGTGACCAGTGGGGTACCACAGGGATCAGTGCTAGGACTGGTCCTATTCAACATCTTCATCAGTGACATTGAGCAGGACCTAGAAGACAGAATGTCCCTGTTTGCTGATAACACAAAGCTCAGTAACAGAGTGGACACACCAGAGGGCATAGACGGAATGAGAAGGGACCTGCAGAAACTTGAAGAATGGTCAGGGGTTTGGCAGTTGAAATTCAATGCAAAGAAGTGCAAGATAATGCATATGGGACACAAAAACCCGGCACAACATATCAGTTGGGGGGGTGAGGATAAAGCATGCACCAAGCAGCAAAGGGATCTTGTGGTTATCATCTCTGATGACCTTAAGGTAGGGAAACAGTGAGACAAGGCAGCAGGTAAAGCAAATAGGATGCTGGGATGCATAGGCAGGAGCATCACCAGCAGGAAAAGGGAGGTCATAATTCCATTATACAAGACACTAGTGAGGCCGCACCTGTAGTACAGTGTACAGTTCTGGAGACCTTACCTATAAGGACATAGACAGGGTAGAGAAGGTTCAGAGGAGGGCAACAAGATGGTACATGGATTGCATCCACAAGTCCTATGAGGACAGGTTGAAGGACTTGAATATGTACTCCCTGGAGGAGAAGAGGGAGAGAGGGGATATGATAGAGACATACAAGTATCTTACAAGGAGGAACAGGGTGCAGGAATACACTATTTTTAAGCAAAAAAGATGTTCCAGGACTAGAGGGCATGGGATGAAGTTGGAGGGAGGATGATTCAGAGGAAATGTAAGGAAGAATTTCTTCACAGAACTGGTGGTGGAAGAGTGGAACACCCTGCCAGAGGAAGTGGTGGGGGCTGAAACAATCACAGGATTTAAGAATGCATGAGATAGACATAAAGGAATTCTGGAGGTCAGGGGTAAGGGACAACAGACTTCTAGAAAAACATAAAGTGAACTTACAAGCTCAAATGGGCAGACTGGGTGGGCGGTAGGCCCTTATCTGCCGACACTGTCTATGTATCTCTGTATCTAGATGTGGCTTCGACCAGAAGCAGAGGGATTCTGAAGGCACTACAAGAGGTGTTCCTTCAACAGTAGGCCAAAGAGCCAACTAGGGGAAACAACCTGCTGGACATGATCTTGACCAATGGGGAGAATGTGGAGGAGGAGGTGGTGGTAGGAGAGAAGCTGGGAAACAGCAACCATAGGACCATCAAGTTCAAGGTTAGGGCAGGGAGGGTGGTGAGCCAAACTGACACAACGGTGCTGGACTTCAGGGGAGCAGACTTCAACAAGATGAGAAGGTTAGTGAGGGTGGTGATGGAAGGTATGGGGGAAATAAATTAAGTGGAAGAGCTATGGGGAGCTGTTAGAGACCGGGTTAGGGAGGCCACACAAGTGTGTATAAGGAAGGTTCAGAAGGGCACAAGAAAAAGGAGGCCACTCTGGTTCAATAGGGATGTGGTGAAGGTGGTCAGGGGCAGGAGGAGGGTGTTTAGGGAATACAAGAGAATGCAGAAGGAAGAGGACAGGCAAGCTTATAAGGAAATGAGGAGGCTAGCAGGGAAGGTAATTAGGAGGGCTAAGACCAACATGGAGGAAAAGATGGTGAAACAGGCTAAGAGAGGTAATAAGACATTTTTTAGATATGTGGGGGATAGGAGGAAACTGGTCAAGGGATCGCAAGGCTGTGGGGGGAAGGAGGGGAGCCATGAGAGGAGGACTGAGATAAAGCAGAAGAGCTAAATAGGTACTTTTCAATGTACAAATGACCTCTGTTGTAACTAATGTGAAGAACTGGGACATTCTTATTGACAATGACAATGGACTACACATAATAGAGAGAATGTGAACCACAGGAATCATCCTTGGAGAAAGTATATGGGAACCTACAGCAGAAGCAAGGGAAGGAGATGGTGGCTGCCCTTGCGCATCGGGATGATTCTGACATTGCTCGCCCTCCTCCTCTGGGGAACACGTTGACCACACACACACACACACTTGCCTGAAGACTCTGTAGTTGTCTCTGAGACTGATGCAACCTCCATACTGCCAACCCTGGATGTTGGTTCAAACTCGGATTGTATGGATACGCCCTTTCTGGATAAGTTTGCAGTGACTCCCCCCAATATGTCTGTTGTCAGCCGAAAACGTTCACTTCGCCCCCTATAAGGCTGGCTTACTGCCCCTTAAGTTCTCCTCTGCAGGCAACCCTGTTCCTCTAGAGAACAAGCTTGAAGTCTTGCTGGTTGTTCGTATGGACACTGACACTGGAGCCGACTGTGATATCCAGGCTACAATGGATAACGAGGAGGATGCTCTGCTTAACAAAACTAAACTAAAACAGAGGAAAAAAACAGAAGATGGTTACTGGAAGTGTTTCTGTGAAACACATGGACTGCACTTAGTGTTGTGTTGTGTTCAGGTCTCCCTTATTTAACACCTACTTATGGCCCCTACCCTATGTGATGCTTTGTCAGCTGGTTATGATTGTTCTATAATATCTGTAATATAAAAATGTAGTGTGTGATTGTCTCACATAAGGCAGCTGTTTCAGTTACAGTCAAGTGACCTGAAACCAGGAGGTAATTAAAAGACCAGAGAAACTTAATTAAGGGTCTCCTGTTTTTCTATATTAATTAGAACTGACCCAGCTGCCAGGATATAGGGCTCGTAAAGTTTTATGATTCCTACAGGAAGAACATTTTTATACCACCATGGTGCTAAAGTTGTAAAAAACCTTTGATGTTCCTTGGGAAAACAGGAACTGCTCAAGATCAAAGAGGAAAGGCTTGATTAAAGACTATCCTAATTTGGGGAATTAGTTTTTGCTAAAGTCACATTATTTAAAATACCTCCTGACTGGACATCATGTTTGTATTTTTTTATATTCTAAAAGGAGGAGCTAGATGACTTATCGAAAGGGGTGTGGGGAGACAGTTTAAACTATACTGTGTCTGAGCTGTTTGATATACATTCCATCTTAGGAGAGAGAAACACACAACTCTCTGATAAGCACTTAGAGGTAATACATTAAATAGAAAAGTATCTAACTGTATGTTGGTAGGAGTTTGTCTGTAGTTTTCTTTGTTTTCTTGTAAGTGATTGTATGCTTTGTGATATAGTGTTCTGTGTTTACATTTTTCATATTTTTATCCATTTTTAGCAAAATCTATATTTGAAAGATACTGCCTGGGTCTTCCAAGTTCTTTTTTTTGCATGTGACATATAGAGGGTTAAGACCAACAAAACTGTTCAGAAGCTTGATAGTGTTACTAAACTGGGAAAAGGTAAGAATATACCTAAGGTCTTTTATAAAGTTTTACGGGTTCATTTTGGAAGCCTGGCTGGGTGTCCCTGGTGTAAGATTGTACCACAATCCCTGAAGAGGGTATGAATCTGCACCTGTACATTGGGTACACCAGCATAAGGGTCACAGTTTGAATCCCCCCAGAACTTGAGACTAAAGGTGATTCGGACCCACAAGCAGACAGGAGGGTCACGCTGTCTGTTACCTGTTCACACTCTTGCACTCGGAGGTTGGCACTGTGGGAGCAGAGGGCCTGACCTAGTGAGTGCGTTTGTGACACCCTACACCTAGCTACTATTAATATGAACAGTATAAAAAAATGCAGCTAGGAAGACACTTCTTTTTGCCCTGCTTAAAGACCTCCTCTCTGATGTTGTCTTTCTTCAGGAAACAAGACTGACAACCTCCATGGACATATTCCAAGCTCAAAGACATTGGTGCGAGGGACCTTCTTTTTGGTCGATTGGTGCTGATACCTGTGATAGGGGTGGGGATTTTATTTAAGGGATGTTCTTTTACAGTACAGCATCTTGTGGATATAGATCCAGGCAGGGCTCTTCTGCTTGATGTTCAGTATCGGGGTTCCCTTTCTGGTTAATCAATCTTTATGCCCCTAAGATGAAGAAAGCTAGGGTTGATCTTTTTCAGACAATACAGCCATTCTTACATACATCCAGACATGCTATTTGTTTGGGGTAACATTAATTGTGGCCTTTCTCATGCTGATAGGGGTGCTAAGACCTCAAAATTGTTCTGTGTTACCAATGCCCTCAAGAAAAATCCAAAAGATGCATCCTTAGTGGATGCTTACAGAACGCAGTACAGTGCACTCCACTTATAACGGACACTGTTATAATGGACAATCGGTTATGCTGGACAAAAACTGATTTCCCAAACCAAATATATAAAATCCAATGCATTTTTCTCTGGTTAAAATGGACAGAAACATTGGTTATAATGGACACTATGAAGCTTTTATGGGCATTTGTATTGCTTTTTTTGGGGGGGGGGTAGTGCAGAGATGAGATCTGGCAAATGTAGAATTTAGATGGAGGAGCTACAGAGATTAAATTTACAACAAAATAATTCTCCACACGCTGCATAAACCTCTTTAGTTAGTTAATTTCACTAAAAGAAAATGATTCTATATTTGAATAAAACCCTTATAGTACAATTGCCTTTGTTTTTACTGCTCAAGAACCCCAACATGTAGCCACTAGAGTTACAATCTTCTTCTCTTCTGCAATTAACATCCTTAAAAAAGGCTTGTTCCCAGACAGTTAAATAAATAAACACACAGAATACAGAAATATACATGCTAGGCAGGATTCTGAGTTATCGGTGACATTTTATAATAGGTTCTCATTCACTCTGAACCCATGCTCACATACATAGACACACCTAACATATAGGATCCACCTCCTCTGGATATAATGGACACTGGATATAATGGACAAAAGTTGTGTGCACAAATGCATCTGTTGTAACAGGCTTGTACTGTATCCCACAGGTGGCTTCACATACCATAGAAGTACCTTGGCTACTAGGATAGATTTTTTTGTCTGTTTTGGCCCACCTACACCCAACACTTATGCAGCTTCTGCCTATAGAAACTTCAGATCACCAGTTATTGGGGGGGGAACCTTTGGGAGGCTCCTTCATTTCAGGCAGGTAAGGGTTATTTGCATTTAAATAATTCCTTGTTAGATGATTCATTGATCCAGAGATAGATACTGGATCTTCTTCATGCTCGACAATCCCTGGCATGTTTGACTAATGACCTAGGGGCTTGGTGGGATGATACCAAGAAGGAATTAATAGTATTCTTCACCCTTATATTACAATTAAGAAAAAAACAGGAATGCATAGAATGAATCTCTTTAAGTTCACATTTAACTAAAGTCCTCACCTTTATGCATTCTGGTACTGGGGATTTTAGTACATAGGTTGCTAGTAAAAAGGGCAGAATGCGGAGGTACTGGGTCAGTGTAGTGCGAACTAAACCACGCATGAAGAACCACACAGTCAATAGCGCTTATGGTATAAGAGCAACAGGGGTATATGAGCGATATGACTATATTGCTACCCCCTGTCACTCCGTACCAAAGAGGAAGTGGATGTAACCAATGCCAGTCAGGTGCTCAGCTGAGCCACTCCCATGGTGGAGTCGCTAGGGCACCCGACCCAGCAGTAGATGAGGGAGAAAATCAGGGTTTGAAACCCTGCCTGGGAAAGTTTTTTCCAACTGTGCAGCCACGACTAAGTGCCACAGTCCACTTTTTAACTTGCCCTGCTGTCCACACCCCATGGAGTTGATTATATTTATTCCGGGGGGTGGGGAGGCACAGCACCCCTCAAAAAACAAACTGAAGGATTGGGTGCACGGCATTTGTGTGTGGATGGCATTATGTGCTGCCGCTTCATTGCCACATTTCTGTATGCGGGTGTGATGTGCGCGGTTTCATCCACGACATCATGACCCCATGCTGAATGCAGACACTTCAGTATTATAGGGGCCGTTCTCTTTTATTAGAACACTGTAATGAGACACGAGACATTAAATGTATGGAGGACCTATCTGAAAGCTGCAAGACTAGAGTACAACACAGACACATATCACGAGTCTCAACACAGGAGGAGGACATTGTTATGGATAAAGAAGGTATTATGTCCCCAGTGCACACACATCTTCTTACCATGTTTGGACATCCTAGCCCTTCATTTCCTATAGATGCTTTTTTGGCCTCCATTAAAGTCCCTGAAATCCCTCACTGGGATTTATTAGACTTGACTAGACCCATTTTCCCTTTGGAGATGCAGCAAGCCATTTCCCAACTTCATCCTAATATAGCCCCTGGTCCAGATGGCCTCAAGACAGAATTTTATAAAGGTTTCTGTGATCCGTTAGTGGACATTTTGACCGTGGTGTTCAACTGAATATTACAGGAGGGCGAGGTATCTGAAACTTTTGCTGAGGCCATCCAAATCCTGCTATACAAGAAAGGACAGGATTCCAACTTGAATAATTGGAGATCTCTGAATCTCCTTAACAATGACCTTAAAAATTTAATGAATGTCTTAAATAACAGATTGGCAATGATTTCCAACTATATTACCTTCCTGGTTCAAACTTACGCTGTACTGGGTAGACATATTGCTGACAATTTCATCCTACTCCGTGAGGTAGCAGGTAGGGGCAACACTGAAGTGGACGTGTGATTCTTACTGTCACTCGACCAGGAGAAAGCATTTGATAGGGTTTCCCATCATTTTCTGTTCACTGTACTTGCACATTATGGCATCCCTTTCAGTTTTTGCTCTTGGCTCTGTGCTCTGTACACCTCTGCTGCTATTCTCCTGCTTATTAATGGACATCGTGAACACAGAATTGGTTGACTCAAGGTGCCTGCCAGGGTTGCCCCCTTAGCCCCCTGTTATACACCTTTTGTATAGACTATCATTCAAAAAATCCAGCAACATCTGCAGACTTAGGGCATTACTAATACTGCTGGAAACAGTGAAATTAAAATAGCGGCATATGCAGACGATGTCACTCTCTTTCTTCGGTATGTGGCCTTGGGATGTATCGCAGTAGATATCTTTCAATCTTAGCAAGGCCAGGCAGGTGAAGACCATCATACTCAGTTCTCCAGTGTTTCAGCTCGCACCCGGAAGAATGGGGCACCCCAGCGTCACTGTGTCTGGTAAGCCAGGTTGACCAGGTATGTGGACTCTTTATGTTGCTTAGTGCCCCCCTTCCTAGTGCACTTACCACCATACCCCTAGACACATGGGGTGGGCTTATACCCCTCAGTCCTTGAAACGTTAAGTCCTTCAGATGACAAACGTCAATGCAGAAGGACTGAGGTAAATTATTTTCACTTCAATGTCACTTGACTTTTAAAGCAGTCCCCAGATTATAGCAATAAGTTCTGTACGGTACCACATTCATTGGATTACTCGAAAAATCTTCTGAGGAAACTTCTAAAGAATTCTTGAGGGCCTTCTGGAGCAAGTAGCTGTGGTGATGGAAACTGGAGAAGGGATGAATTCTCCAGGTTGCAGCTTTGTTCTGTGAGGAAAACTTGGTACATCTGGATCATCAGGCACCTGAAGCAGCAGGCGCTCTATTCTCTCCCTGCTGTCACTCACTACCCTATCTGACCCTGCACTAGGATACAGGCAATCCCCTAATCCTATTACACTTGAATTAAATAAGGGCTCTCCCCTTCAAACTCTATCACTACAGCATGCCTTTTTTGACTGGACAGCCACTTAGTTCGGATCCCTCCTCCTTGGTCAGTCCCCCTTGCTTGAACTCCCTGTGCACTGGCTATGCAGCTACTTTTATGCCCAAAACTAATTTACATGTAACCTCATGCTCCCTACTTTGTACCCAATGGTGCAACTTGATACAACAGGTATTTTCCTGCAGTTTATGCTCTGAGCCTTGATCAGCATTTAGTGAGAAGGCAAGTCTCCTACAGGGCAGGCTGCATACTCCTAATCTCTGGGCTGGCTCAAAATAGCACCCCTCCTCCCCTCCCATGTCTAGGGGTATATGATGATATTGTTCACAGAGAAGGGGGGAGGGCACCAATTCCTGACTAGGCAGTGAGTAAGTCTTTCAGCAGGATAATCAAACACTGTACCTTAGATGTAGTGAGATTCTCTGGCAACAGCGTGAGCTCTGTCTGGGTTCTGTAGGTGTTAGTTCTCTTCATTCACAGCTGGAAGGCACTTAGCACAGTCTTTCTAGGGAGTAAAGTTTCTTAGGAACAGCAACAGTCACACCAGTTCATCTGGGGCACAGACACAAGAACTCGGTCCAGCCAGGAATTAGATGCAATCAAGCACAGTTTATTTGTAACAGTTCCAAAGGTTTAAGCCACAAAAAGGATTCCCACTTCATGGAGCAGCAGAGGCACACAGAATTATTTCAGGACATTCACAATGGCAAGCAGCCGTGGCACATCACACTTTGGGGGACGTGAATCCCAAACCTGGATTCTGCACACATTTCCTTTTTGTGAGCCAAACTAGCTCTCCACACTTAGGCCAGCATTCTCAGCAAGCTGTTTCCTTACAGTCCCTTTCTCTTTCCTCACCAGTGAGAGTTGGGCATCTCTGTACTTGGGGCACTCTCTTTGAGATTTCTGTGCACAGTCCAAACTTCTACAGCCTCCCTACCCTTGCCAATCCTGAGCGGTGGTCAAACAATGCAGGGGCCAACCTTCCAGGGCTAAACTCTCCACAGCACTATCAACAACCACAGGTGGACATGGACTTATGGCTTGGGTCTAGCTCACTACCCTGGACCCTCCGGAACCAGGACACTGCCACTACCTGGTCCAGGCTGGCCATGGTAGCCACGTCTTCTCCTCAGTCTCACAGAGCCAGACAGGCTCCACACTTCTTGCTCTCTCCTTCTCAATGCAGCAGTTTTGCCTTCCGACATTCCCACCGATGAATGTGTGGGTCCATCAGCTACTTGGAGCACTGGGGGGCAATCTACCCACCCCAGCCTCAGGCATCTCGGGCCCCAACTGGTGGCCTGCTCTCCAACCGGCCTACACACAGGCCCTGGCACTCCTCACTAATTCCCAACTCACTCTCAACTGCCACTCCCTCATGCACTTATTTTATTATTTATTTATTTATTTATTGAAATGTTACACCAGAAAAGGCACACTGAACAACAAGTTGATCATCTCACAGTACATTCTGTGGGAAAAGGTAGTGGAAATACATATATACATATAACAGCAAACATTATTACAACACTATTGGTAGCAGTGAATAGCAAATAACAGAAAGAACATATTAAGTGCAGCATATGAGTACAATTGTTTACAGAGGTCACTATGGACAGGCCAAGTGCATTACACTTGGAGAACACCTTAAACTCATGATGATGGTACCATTTAGCCCAAAAGGAAGGGGTGGATAGGGAGTAACAGCAGAGGTGGAAAGGTAGTGAAGCTGAGAGGGGAGCAGATGAATATGAATCAAGGTTATAGATATATTGAAGGGATGGCCAGGTAGGGACCTCTGCAGGGAAAGAAAGTAGTGGGGCTAGAAGAGAGCTGTAATGCAGAATAGTTACTTAATATATTGATAGAGGCTGGGGAGCTGGTCAGGGATAAAAAGTAGGTTAATTGCAGGTACAATTCACAGACAGGAAGTTATGTAGGGCTGAAGTTATAGAGGAGGGGGAGGAAGAGTGGAAAATCTGGTGAAGAAGTGAATTCCACAGTTTTGGGAAGCAATACGAGAAAGCAGCCTGGCCTACAGTGGTAGACCGGCAAGGGACAACCAAGGATCAGGAGTTGTAAGATCTATGTGAGTGGGTAGAGGGAGGGAGGGAGGACTGATAGAGAGGAAGTGAGATAGGATGGGAACAATCCAAATCAGAATTTAGAGACAAATTTAGCACAATAATGGAGGTGTCTATTTTCTAGTGAGGGAAATGCCAGAGTGGTAGAGTTGACACTGGTGGGTGAGAAGAGGAGAGTCCGACTCCATAGCAAAGCAACAGAAGAAGTTGAAGAGGGTATCCAGTCTGGATAAGGAGGTCTTGGGAGCAGCACTGTAGACTACATCACAGTAGTCAAAATAAGGAAGGATCATCTTCTGGATAAGTGTGCGCCTAGCCAGGAAAGGTAAGCAGTTCTGGTTCCTGTATAGAGCGCCAAGCTTGGGGAGCAGCTTTTTCAGGATGGCATCCACATGGCCAGAGAAGGTGAGATGTTGGTCAAGCCAAACACCCAGATATCTGAATGAGGAGATGTCCTCAAGGACTGTCCAATCAAGGGTATGGAAGGAGGGCAGGGAAGGGAGCCTAGAGAGTCTCTGCCTAGTGCTGAAGGTCATGGAGACTGTCTTCTTGGCATTTAGAAAAAGTTGATGACAGCAAAACCAGTGCTGAATATTATTGAACATTATGTCAAAAGCCTTGTCTAGGTCAACATAAATGGCAGATGTGATTTGATCACTGTCCATCCCTGAGAGGATGGAGTTGGTAAGCCTTATCAGGGAGGTGGTGATGGAGTGGATTTCCCAAAAAACAGATTGGAAGGGAGTGAAAAAGTTGGAGATAGAGAGGTAAGAAGAGAGTTGGGCAAGAACCAAGTGTTCCTGCAGTTTGGCAAGGGTGGGAAGGAGGGATGGTAGCTCCCCGGTGAGGAAGGATCACTGCCCTTAGATAGGGGAAGAATAATGGCATGCTTCTAAACAGGTGGGATAGCTGTCATTTCAAATGAGAGGTTGAAGAAGACAGACAGTGGGACAGAGATAGCCGTAGCTGAGAGATATAACAGCTTAGGGTCCAAGTCATCAGGCCAACTGCCTTTGGATGGGTTTAAGGTGTGCAAGGCATCCAAAGTGTCAGAAGGGGTAATTTTAGTGAAAGAGAAAGAAGTAGACTGGGACAGTGTGCATGGTGAGGTGGAGGTGGCACCTGGCCTAGAAGACAGTAAGGAAGATAGGAGAGCAGAGGCACAAGAGGTGAAGTATGAATTAAATTCAGTAGCAACACTGAGGTAATCAGTAATAAGGGTCTTGTTTATATTGAGGGGAGGGAGGAGTGGAAGACGGAGAGAAGAGTGAGTGGATGACTTTCCAGAATTTAGAGGGATTGTTTATGTTGGATTGAAAGGTTGAGCTAAAGTAGTCTGCCTTAGCCAAATGAGTGTTTTTTGTGCACTTGTTGCAAAGAGAAGAATATGCATCATAGTGTTTAGGGAGCTTTGAGGCCTTATGTAGCTTCCAAGCTTGGTCCCACACTCTTTGTCAAGCTATGAGTTCAGGTGAGATCCATGGAAGGTGGCTTCATGGACTCTGGCACATTGAAGTGGGGCGTGCTGATTCCAAATGTTGAGGAACTTACCTTTAAAGTATTCTGCAGCTTCATCTATCGAGTTTCCTGAGGCTATAGGGGCCCAGTTTGTATGATCTAGGTCATGAAGGAGGGGAGCGAGGTTCAGAGATTTATATGAGCGAATCATTAAGGTTTCATGAGGGGCCTTGATTCAGTGAATTTTACGTACCAGAAAGGTCATGAGGTGGTCACTTAGGGCATCTGATAATACACCAGATTTAATGACCCTATGTGGGTGTCAGGTGAGGGGCCCAGTCTATTAAGGAGTGGTTACTTGTTTTATGTTTCATCTGAGTAGAATCAAGGATGAGCTGGGATAAGTTATGAGCATCAATTTCATTTCGGACATTGTTCATGGTGGGGGATAACCAGTTTAAGTTGAAGTCACCCATAATATAAACTTCACCCAGGGTGGTGTGGGATACTATGGAACTGATGAGGTCTGTAACAACAGAGGAGTTGAGGTCTGGGCGACAATAGGCACCTGCCACAAGTATAGGGATGGAGAAAGAAAGGGATAGCTGTAAGATAAGCACCTCATATGCTTATATGGACAGAGGCAGAAAGAATGGTGCAGAATTGGATAGATGAGGAGACATAGATACCCACTCCTCCACCCCTCCCTGACTGGTCTTTTCAAGATATAGTATAGCCCGGGATGGAAAGAGAAGGGTCATCTATTCTATTGTTAAGCCAGGTTTCATACAGGATGATAATATCAGGACCAAGCGAGGCAGCCAGAGACTGAGTAGATCAATTTTAGGGAGAAGGCTACTTATATAATGCCAGCCCGGTGGCGCTGAAGGTTGAAGCGCTGGACACCACACCTCGCGCCACACTGGTGACCCTGATTCAGGAACAGACTCAGGCCATTGGGCGCTGGCAGGGGAGAGGAAGGACTGAGCATCCCATGACTGCTCTCCTTCCTCTGGGGCAGGTGGGCGAATAGCATCACACCGCAGTGGCACCTGGCAGAGGCCAGGTGTACTACAGTTGTGTGCTCAGCAAGGGGGAAGAGCCTGGCGGGCATCTGCACAGCTGTGCGTTGATGCCATTGCATGTCCAGCTCTTTCAGGGAGAAAATATGGTGGAAAATTGAGGGGTGATCATAGCAGCTGATGGCTGCACCCTACACCCCAGGACACAAGAGATGCGGCCTCCAGGTGTGGCCAGCCCATGGGGATAGGGCGTGATTCGCACACCAGACCTGGTCCAGGGGTGCAGGTGCCAGCGGCCCGGCAATCACTGAGACTGCTCCACAGTGTGTGGAGGACAAATATAAAGAATATAAAAAAAAGAAGGCTACTTATATTTAGGTGAAGAATTTTCATTCCACAGGGAAGGACAGTGAGGCTTGATGGGGAAGTTCCTGGAGCAATGGATGGGAGTGCCAAGGCGCTTAGAGAGCAAGGTCCAGGGTTAGGATTTATGCCTCTGGAAGACAGGAGCAGGAGTGCAATGATAATGTAGTGAAGCTTTACACTCTTATACCAAAGTTCAGGGCAGGCTCGACTGGACATAAGGGGTGTGTGGAGAGAAGGAGGCTGGAAGCATAGAATATGTAGCAGTGTACAGTAAACTGGAATTGCTAAGAGTGAGGCACTAGGGCTGAAGGGGTAGTGTTTCCAGGTCTTATGAGAAGGAGATGGGGTAACAGTGTAAGTGTAGTGTGGCAGAACGGGGCCAGTAACAAACACTTGGTGCCTTTAGCCCAGCAGCATGTGATGCCAGGCTCTGCCCCTTGGCAAACCTGGCATCACGCAAGTCCCCAATGCCAAGCGGACATCTATTAGTAACCCCCCCAAAAAAAATAGGCATGGGGGTTACATACACATGCTACTTTCTGGTCACTGGGGGGACACTGACCTGTCCACAGGCTCAGCACCAATCACATTTCTTTCTGCAGTACCATAAACCACCTATAGAATATGCAGTTTTTGAACTCTAACTGCCTTTTCCAACATCCTAAGGCTTCCCTTTTTTCTCACTCTGAGTTCAATTTGTGTACATTCTCTTTGCACATAAACATAAACATTATATCTATGTTTAAGCACTTTCTCACTGCTTTAGCTGGAAAGCTTACATCTCTAGCTCTTTCCTGAAATGTTTCTATAAATACTGACCCACAGGAAACCTAAGTCGCTAAGGCTTGAACTTGTCTGATATTAAACTTTTAAATAACACATTTCTGAACTCTTTCTACTTTGCTTCTCCTCAGAAATAGCAGTTTCTCTTTTAAGTACACTGTCCACAACTGTTTTTTTTCAGTTAAAATTGAATATTTGTATTCCCACACTCAGCTGTACCTCCTGAGTAACTGGCCACATGGAATATGCCTGACCAGGATCCACTCTTCCTAAAAAGAGTAGCAGCTTCTCCATTTCACACTTTTCGCTATAAAAACTAGTATTCCTTGATAAACCACTGTTTTCTCTGTCTGCCAGGCTTGGGGCAAATTAAGCAAAAAATGGCTTGGCAGTACTATTTTGAAAATGAGCTGTCTCCTGAATGCATTTTCTGACTGTATGTGACTTTCTGACATACAGCCTGACTGTAAACTGCTTCGTTTGTAAAACTAAGCCCTTCTGAGAATTGACATTATTTTTGTAGCATACCCAGGGCTTCCCTTAGCTACCTATGGCCTTTGTTTAATATAAAAATGTATTTTTTTGTGTGATTTTATGCATTTCCAATTGCCATGGGTTCTCCAGGCAAACATGATCATTCCTATACAAACTGGCTCCTGTATGCTTTTTTTACACATTCTCTCTCTGTTTTCTCCTCAAGACTCACCAGAGCCTCAGTACAGACTGAGCCCAATAATTTATTATTTTATTTAATTTGTTCTCTCTTTCAGTCCATTTCCCCTGACACTCATTGCCCTTACTATAGAGGGAAACAGCATCTGGTTGATCCTGCCCGTGAGAGGAACGCCTAGCGCTGTTGCTCCTTCTTGCACCATCATACTGCACAGTAGGCCGAAGCCCAATTCGAAAGCAAGGTCACGGTAGAGGAGTGACCACTGGGGCAGCCTGGGGATTCCCTACATGAGCGCACCAGTGCTTAGCTGTGGAGCTGACTCTTGGCTGCTCACACTCCCCACTCCTCTCCAAGGTGCGGCCGGCGCTCGCAGCTGCCACTCTGCGCTTTTAAAATTAAAGCAGAGCAGCTCTTTACTTCTTTCACCACAGGAATTCATTCTTTATATAAAAACCTTAAATTACAAATGAGCAACCCAAGGCAGACCAAATATGAACATATGAACATACGAAATTTGCCAGCAGATAAAGACCTAGAGGTCTATCAAGTCTGCTCGAATGTGCAGCTAGCACCCCTTATTCTGCAGCTGCCCCTCCCTTCCACCCTTCCCCTTCATTGACCCTCCCCCTTGTTCTGTTCCATCTGCTTTTGAAGCAGTCCACTGTTCTACTGGATACCACTTCTGCAGATAACGCATTCCACCCAGCCACCACCCTCTCTGTAAAAAAGTGTCTCCTCATGCCCCTCTTGAACCTTCCTCCATCCAGTCTCATATCACGGTCCCTGGTGTCCCTCCCCTCCCTT
Organism: Neoceratodus forsteri; assembly: GCA_016271365.2. Lineage (NCBI taxonomy): Eukaryota > Metazoa > Chordata > Ceratodontiformes > Ceratodontidae > Neoceratodus > Neoceratodus forsteri. The sequence goes on from CM057455.1 coordinate 1,706,929,552, forward strand.
ACTTTGAACAGTCCCTCTGTACCTGTCTTGTTTATTTCTTTCATGTACTTAAAGGTTTCAATCATGTCCCCCCGTCCCTCCTCTCCTCCAGTGAGTACATGTTCAACTCCCTCAGCCTCCTCTCGTATGATAAGTCCCCCAGCCCCTTGATCATCTTTGTTGCCCTGCGCTGCACCCCATCCAGTAACTTAATGTCCCTCTTCAGATACGGGCGCCAGTACTGCATGCAGTACTCCAGATGCGCTCTAACTAATGACCTATACAGTGGCAGAATCACCTCCTCCCTCCTCGAGGATATTTTGTTGGCCTTTGCAGCTGCCTTCCTACATTGTGCCGAGTTGTTTATTGACCCTGTAATAAGCACCCCCAGATCCTTCTCCTCCTCTGTCTGGGCTAGCTGCACTCCCCCCAGCTGGTAACTCCTCCTTGGGTTCTTCATCCCAAAATGCAGCACCTTGTACTTTTTGGCATTAAACCCCAGTTGCCAGGTGTCTGACTAGGTTTCAAGCTTTGCCAGATCATCCTGCAACCCCTGCCATCCCCCTAGGTCATCCACCACTGCTCCTACCTTGGTATCATCAGCAAACAGACTGATCTTGCTCTTGACGTCCATTGATATGTCTGCAATGAATATCCCAAACAACACTGGTCCCAACACTGAGCCCTGTGAAACACCGCTCATCACTATCCTTGGGTGTGAGAGCTCCCCACCCACCACCACCCTCTGTTGCCTTCCCTGAAGCCAGTTCCCTACCCATCTCACCAGCTTTGCACCTGCCCCTGTGCCTACTAACTTACTTCCCAGCCTTCCATGCTGCACCAAGGCGAATGCCTTACTGAAGTCCAGATACAGGACATCCACTGCATGGCCCCTGTCCAGTTGCCTAGTTACCCAGTCATAGAACTCCACCAGGTTGGTTTGGCAGGATCTGCCCCATATGAAGCCATGCTGTCTGCTGTCCTGTAGTCCTTTGGCCTCTAGGAGGACCACCAGCCTTTCCTTCAGGATAGTCTCCATTAGCGTACCCACGATGGATGTGAGGCTCACTGGTCTATAGTTTCCCAGTTCATCCTTGGGGCCACTGTTGTGGAGGGGCACCACATGAGCCATCCTCCCGTCCTGAGGTACACACCCCGAATGTAGTGAGGCATTAAATAGGTCTGCCAAAGGTCCTGCAAGGACCTCTGCCAGCTCCTTCAGTACCCTGGGGTGGATGCCATCTGGGCCTGGTGCCTTATCCACCCTCAGTGCCTTCAAACCCTCCTGAACTCTGCTGTCCATGATTTCCCCATCTGTCACCCCTCCCCCCCGTTTCTGCCATTTCTCCCCCCTTGGGTGTCACCCCCCTCTTCTCTTTAGTAAATACTGAGCAGAAGTACTCATTTAGTACTTCTGCCTTATCGCACCCCAGTTCCGCCCAACCCCCCTCCTTCCTAATCCTTACTTTGTGACCACTGGACCACCATTGGACCACCAAGGCAAATGGGTTACTAGCCCACTGGTCACCAATTAATAAAATCACTATTTTTCTACCAAAACTACATACATTTGTACAGAAAAGTTGCCAATCACTATAAATAAGCATCAAAACTGTATGTGGGTAAGGAAGCCAGGGTCAGGTAGTCCTTTCCATGCTCCCCCCACCCATGCTGCATCCTCCTACAACAATTAATAGTATGCTCACGCTAATAACAGCTATCTGCTAACTAAAAAGCTTCCTATTTATTTTTTATTGTATTTAGTTACTGACACTGCCTTTATTTTACCAACAGGGGCCACCCTTACTCTATCTGGCAGTTTCTACCTACCCTAGGGCTAGAACCCAGGTCCTCACTAACCTGTTTTTTAGATATCCTAAAAGTAACTATATTTCCCTATTGTTCTTGGTGGAACAGTTACTACAGGGCTGTTACAACAGCTCTTATCAAAAGATATAACTCACGTGATATCAGCCAGCAGTATTTAGCTCAGCATGCAAAATGACACTGCTGTCAAAACAAACCTGCTTAACCCTTGGATCATGGGATTAAACAGATAAGGTTAATACAGAAAGGCCCCCCCCCCACATGCACACACACATGCAGACACAAACTCAACAACCACAACCCCTCATTTAAAAACTACAGAGATGCACCCACTTCAAGCCAATAGGGTTTCTTTCTCATCATTATGTAAGTATCTTTTCTTCTTACTTGTGACAAACTCAGAACATAAGAAAGGTAAGGGATTGATAGTGATGTATAGTCGTTTGTTTATTTACAGGCCATGCACAACATAGTTTAGAAAAATTGTCAACTGGCCTGCTAGCTAAGAAGCAGTGTTGACATTTGCAGTGCCATGATCTGGGTTCAGGAATGAGCCCCAGTAGTCGGAGGCCCAGCAGGGAGAGGAGGATTGCAAGTCCTACAGGATGCTCTTCTCCTTTGGGATGGAAACATAGACAATAACAACAGAAAAAAAAACAATGGTCCATCCAGTCTGCCCATATTACCCTATCATACCCCAGGATCTATTGTCTCTGTGTGGGCTTTGCTTACACTGTTCCCCCTTTTTTGTTATCCATATTTCTGCCTCCACTTCCTGCTGAGTAACTAATATCCCCTTGACTCTATCCCAGCCATGTATGCAGCCATTTATGGTTCTGGCACCCACCACCTCCGCAGGCAGGCCATTCCATGGCTCAACCACTCTGTCAAATAATACTTCCTCACATCCTTTTTAAACTTCCCACCTATTAGCATCCACTCATGTCCCCTTCTCCTCTCTTCTTTGTTCCTGGTAAATAGCTCCTCACAATTCACATTGGTAATTTCTTTCAGGAACCTGACGGTCTCTATCATAGCCCCCCTTTCTCCTCTAGTTTCGAGTGAATAGAAGTTCAGTGCCTCTATCTGATCCTCATAGTATCTGACCTCCTGTCCCAGAATTATCTTGGTCCTCCTACACTGTACCTTCTTTAGCCTGTCCCCTTCCTTCTCTAGGTAGAGACTACAGAAATGGGCACAGTACTCCTGGTCTGGCCTCACTAGCGACCTATACAGTGGTAATAGTACCTTCTGCTGTCAAACCCTCTCCTGATGCACCCCAACATCCTGTTAGCCTTGACAAAGTAAGCAATAATACCCAACAGGGTGGGTGGTATTGGCCAATACCAGACCGCCCATGGGGCGTAATGAGGCCTGACGCAGCAGGCAGAGGGCCTTATAGCCCCTGGAAGGTCCAGTATTGCCCAATACTGCCCACCCTGGAGGGTATTATTGCACTTAGAAAATTGGCCTTTTAGTTTTAAAAAAAAATAAAATGGCTTATAACATCTTTAAAAATAGTGGAAATACTTAATTTTTATTAATAAATTAAACTATGGGTAAAGTAGTCCCTTTGATGCTTTGTTTAATGCTTTAACACTAGCTATCACTAGATGGCGCTGTTTTATTTTGTGAAAGGCTAGTGGGTTGCCCTCTCAACTAGTGTCTAAATTGAGCATCTGCCCATTGAAGTTCTATAGAGACCAACTCCACTTTTTCTCTCCCCCATCCAGTGGACTACCAGTATTTTTTAAATTCCTCCGTGGACTATCAGTATTTTTTTTAAGCCCTGTCCTTGCAATAGAGGGATCATGTTGTTGTAGAAGACGTCGGGACCTGCATCGGGAGCAAAACGGAATGGGAGCAGTGAAGTAATGCCAGCGATGAGTGTCGACTTTTCTGGTATCCCTTTCATTTTTTTTGGGGGGGGGACTGGGGGCATTAGAGTGGGAGTGCAGGTTGGCCGTTGGGCCATGACGAGAAAGCCGTTTGGTGGGACTTGGAGAGCAGAGTGGCCGAGATGAGAAAGCTGTTTTCTGGAGTGCTGAAATAGCCCTGCTATTTATAGTAAAAATTAAATTTAAAAACACTGCCAAATGACATGAGTAAGACAAAACAGCAAACTAACTTGCGAGAAAGCGCTATCTACAGCAGCAGAACTGTGTGTGACAAGAGTGGTACTTCCTTTGTTTTCCATACAGCAGATGGATGCCCATCTGTGGTATGGAAAATGAAGAAAGTACCGCTGATCTCATACACAGTAGTGCTACCAGAGATCGCGCTGTCTCACAAGTCAGTTTGCAGTTTTGGAGCTGATCAGACCGACTAATAAGAATAATACCGGGAATTCCTTGCAGCAGTAGGCTAAACGGGCGGGCAGACAGGTGGAGAATGGGGGTTGAGTGTCGTCTCTCGCTAAGCGAGAGAAAAAAAACATGGTGACTGTTTGAAACTGAACATTCCGCTGGCACAGTACTATTGATAAGCAGGTCAGGTTGGGACTGGCACTTTTAATACCCGGGCTCTATTGCCTGATAGATGCCCACCTTGCTAGGTCTATCAGCCAGTCAGAGCCTTGGATTTTTTAAGGACATTTTCTAAGGTCTTATTACATTAGCTAGTTTGTTTAAGGGAGTCACTGCTGATGACTCCTAGGTGCCTTTCCTCTGATGTTGTGTCCAGCATAATCCCCCCCACACACACACACACACATCACCCACCACCACCACCACGAATACTCTGTTCTGTGAATTTTCTCCCTAACTGTCTAACTGCACTTTTTGGCAATGAATTTCAGCTGCCAGACTTTGACTCAAGTTTCCTGCCTTTGCAGGTCTCTTTGTAACTCCCTTACCCCTCCATAGTGTCACCCATACCACAGAGTTTAGTATCGTCTGTAAATAAGCACATACTGCCCTGGATTCTCTCTTCCATATCACATATGAAAGACGACTGGGTCCAAAACAGAAGCCTGTGATGCTCCACTAGTGACCTCTCTTTCCTCTGATCTGCCCCCCATTCACCACAACCCTCTGCTGCCTCCCCGTTAACCAACTCCCTACTCACTTTACTATTTTTTTAGCTGTTCCTAGAACCCCCATCTTCTTCAGCAGTCTTCAGTGTGACACCAAGTCGAATGCCTTGCTGAAGTCTACAGCATGGTCCTTATCAATTACCTTGGTTACCCTGTCAAAGAATACTATCAGGTTGGTCTAACAAGATCTCCATGTCACCAATCCATGCTGCTTACTGTCCTGAAGTCTGTTTTTCTCCAAGTATTCCACTAGATCTTCTTTGACTGGTTTCTCCATCAGTCTCTCTACCATGGAGGTAAGGCTGACAGGTCTACAGTTTCCCAGCTGCTCCTTGTCCACTCCCTTGTGCAGTGGGACCACAGCTGCCATCCTTCAGTTCCTGGGAACCACCCCTTGCTGCATAGCTATTGAATAGTCCCACCAGGGGTTCGGATAGCTCTGATGCCAGTTCCCTTAGCATCTTCACTTACATCCCATCTGGCCCCAGGGCCTTGTTTACCTTCAGGATTGCTTGCACTTTTTCGACTCCTGCATCAGTAAAATTCTGCAGTTTCATTTTAGGGACCCATCTATCAGTAGCCTTTATGCAGCTCTCTGGCAAGGGTTTGCTTTTCTCCCTAGTGAATACTGAGAAGAAGTCATTCAGCACAGTTGCTTTCTGCCCATCCTCCTATCTTACCATGCTCCTCCATTAGCCTGACAACTCTCTCTTCCATCATTCTGTTTTCTCTTATATATCTAAATACACAGATGCATTTGCGTCCCCCAGGATGAAACCCAATTCTGCAGCATTTTGCAGTACTCTACACAATGCTGCAGAAGACCTACTGAATAAAGCAATGTAATTTCTATGGTAATCAGTCCCCTTTGTCATTCAGGAAACTGTGACACTGCCAGGATGATGTGAATGCCACAGTTTCCTGCATGACAAAGGAAACTAATTGCCATTGAAATTACATTGCTTTATTCAGTAGGTCTGCTGCAGCATACTGCAGAGTGCATTAAAAGTGTGTTTCATCCTTGGGGACGCCACTGTACACAGAAGGTGACAGCAGATAAGGATTGTGTGGCCCACTTAGTCTGCCCTTTTCCCTACCTAATGCATTATAGCAGACTCTAGTTGATCTGTGGCTTAACCTATCTTCCCTATTGCTAGAGTACTCTTACGTCTGTCCCATGCATTCTTTTTTTTTATTTTTATATTTTTCCTACAGGAGCTTGGCAGGCTGCTCTGGCCCCCCTCGAGGGGGAGGACTCAGTCTCTGGCCCCACTGTTCGCTGCCCGAACCTCCCGGTGATCCCCCACAAGTTACCCCCCATGACAGGACTGAGGTGAGGGGCGTTGACTTTCTCCTCCCCCTGGAGACCATATCCAGATTTCAGGGGGCCAGGACAGGTGCCAATGGGGCCATCACAGAGCCTGCCAGCTCCATTTTCCTCCTCAGTTTTTCTCCCTCCCACCTCCCTGCCATCGTACATCGGCAACTTGCCTCCCGACCCGTATCTCCCTCCAGCCGCCGCTAGAGGATGATCAATGAGCAGGATGGCAGTCCCTCCCTCCCCGAGAGAGGACAGCAATCCTCTGAATGCTCGATCCTCTCTTTACCCTGCCAACCCCCAGTGCCCCGGCCTCACCGGTGTGACACAAGGTGTGGCATCCAGCACCTCAACCCTCAGCACCACTGGGCCAGGCTGTGTCCCATGCATTCTTGAAATCCCCTACTGTTTTTGTCCCATGACCTCTGCAGGGAGGCTGTTCCAAGCATCCACTACTCTTTCTGTGAAAAAGTACTACCTCACATTGCCCCTGAGCCTACCCCCTCTAGCCTCATATCATGCCCCTTGTTCTTGTACACCTTCTTTTCTGAAAGATGCTACCCTCCTGCATCTTGCTTATTCCCTTGAGGCACTAGAATGTCTCTATCATATCCCTCTCTCTCTCTCCTCTCCTCCAGGGAATACATACTGAGGTCCTTTAGTCTTTCCTCATATGACTTTTGGTGCAGTAAATAACTGTTTTCCATCCCTTGACCCCCCCTGCAGTGTGCAGTTCTGTGACTGCCTTTGTGATCCTGACTGCCCTCTTGCCCTATCTAGTTTTCTACTGGTACTCATCTCATTCTTCATCCCCCATTTTCTTTGTACCTTTTAGTAGCCCTTTGTTTAGCCCTCACTGCCTCATTGACCCTTTCTGAAAACCAGATTGGCATCTTGTACTTGTTTCTCTTGATAACTGTGCTCATGCATGTTTTTCTTGCTTCAAGAATAGCCCCTTTTATAAAGCCCCATCTTTCCTCCTCTTCCCTGATGCTGTCTACTCCAGATAACCTGTCCTGCACAATTTCCCCATATAGTTGAAATCCACCCTCCTGAGGTCTAGCACATCAGCCTTAGACGATGGCTTAGAGGTGCCCAGGGCCACCTCTAAACATGTATTTTTACAGTTGCTAGACCCCGGTGGTTCCCCAGTGTATACTTTGACTATTCTTTCTGAGTTAGTGAGTACCACATTTACAATGGCTGACAGTTTAGAGGGATCCCTTACTTATACCAGCAAGCAAGCAGTTTGGGTGAGGTGCAAGGAGGCACCTGGCAGGCATCAGAGAAGATATGAGAGTGGACCAAAGGTGATCCCTCATTAAGGAGGCAGGATCACCACGGAGGCATACATTAGGCTAAGGGGGAAGACCTCAAAGGCCAAAACACCTAGCTGGTTCAGTACTGGGGTCACCCAGGCAAGAAGGGAAAACAAGCTAGCCTACTGGAAATTCAGAAAGACCAAGACAGAGTTGAAGAAGGGGGAACTTACCTAAGGTTGGCTATTTTGGCAAGTAGGGTAGTACTGTGGTCTAAGGCACAGAAGGTACTGCAGCTGGCTGCTGGAATGAAGAAGGGGAGAAGACCTTTTTTTCACCATACATAGTAATCAAGAAAAGGATCAACAAGGATGGGATTCTTGGGCTTCAGAATGGAAAAGAGTGGGTAGAGGAGAATGGGGGAAAAGCAGAGGCACTGAACAAATACTTCTGTTCCATCTTCACCAAGGAGAAAGACAGACAGGTACATATGGGGGAAAAGAGGAGCTGGGAGAGGGGAGCAGGGATGTAGTGATAGAGGATGACAGAGTTAGAGAGGGGCTGCTAGCATTGAAGGTGGACAAATCACCAGGCCTGGATAACATAAACCAAAGGGTATTGAGGGAGCTGGCAGTGGAGCTTGCAGGGCCACTGGTGGGCCTGTTTGATAGTTCACTGGAGTCAGGCATGGTACCACAGGACTGGAGAATGGCACATGTGGTGCCCCTTTACAAGAGCAATCCCAAGGATGACCCAGGGAATTATAGGCCGATCAATCTGACTTCAATCCTGTGCAAACTCTTGAAGGCCATACTTATGGAAAAATTGGTAGAGTATCTAGAGGAGTATGGTCTCCAGGATGTGATGTAGCATGGGTTTATGGGAAGGAGAGCATGTCAGATGAATCTGATTGACTTTTTTGATTGGGTCACTAAGGCAGTAGACAGAGGCCAAGTGGTGGACATCCTTTATCTGGACTTCAGCAAAGCCTTTGACTCTGTACCCCACAAGAAGTTGATCAGGAAGTCAGCAGATCTCAGAGTTGGGGAGATGATGACTAGATGGATAGAAAACTGGCTGAGAAATAGAACCCAGAGGGTGTAGGTGGGGAGAGAGTTATCTAGCACCAGGGAGGTCACCAGTAGGGTCCCACAGGGCTTGCTGCTGGAGCTGGTGTTTTTAATGTCTTCATCAGTGACCTTGGGGATGGCATTAAGGACAAAATGTGTCTCTTTGCAGCTGATGTCAAGCTTTGTGGGAAAGTGGGCACAGTCGAAGGGACACAGGACCTACAAGACAATCTGAAAAAGCTTAAAAGGTGGTTGGGTATTTGGCAGCTTGGCTTCAATACCAAGAAATGCAAAGTTATGCATGTTGGAGCCAAGTATCCCAGGGTGAAGTACTACCAGGGAGGGGTCTGGGTATCTGCAACAGAAGAGGAGAAGGATCTGGGAGTGATGATCACAAGTGACCTGAAACACTCAGTGCAGTGCAAGAAGGCCTCTGCAAGGGCAAATAAGATATTGGGATGTATAGCTAGGGGGATCAAAAGTAGGCGAGAGGAGGTTATACTGCCCTTGTACAGGTTGCTGATGAGGCCATATCTAGACTATGGAGTACAATACTAGTGCCCACACCTGAGGAAGGACATTAGACTGCTGGAGACGGTCCAGAGGAGGGCAACAAAGATGATTATGGGTCAGCAGGGTAAAGCATATGAGGAGATGTTTGGGGCACTATATATGTACTCCCCAGAGGAGAGGAAGGAGAGAGGGGTCATGATTAAGACCTTCAAATAATTGAAAGGATAAATAGGATGGATAAGGATGGTCTATTTAAGCTAAGTGGCAGCCATGATATGAGGGTGCACAGTCTTAAGCTGGAGAAGGAAAGTTTAGGAAAGAGATTAGGAAGCACTTCTTCATGGAGAAGGTGGTGGCCAGTTGAATTGCACCACCAGATGAGATGGTCTCATTGAAGACATGGTGCAGCTTCAAGGAAGGCTGGGATAGACATAAGGGACAGGTAAGGGTCAGGGGTGGGGTGGATGGAAAGGATGGGAGGAGTGAAAAGGGGGAACAGGGTAAGTAGCTCAAGCTATGGACCCTACAATATGAGAAGACAAGACAGATCAAATGGCCTTCCTCTGCTGGCTCCTCCATATGTTCATATCTTTGAATTCATTGAAGAACTAGCCATGAATGATAACAGTGATGCTGGACCCAAGGCAAATGGATTCTTTATTTAAGTCTGGGAAATTTGACACATTTTTCAGTCTTAAGATTCTTCAATGTATCTTCTCTCGGGTTGAAACCATCAATACTGCTTTACAGAAAACAAGCTTGCAACTCCCCCAAGCAGCTCTTATGATAGAATCTCTGAAGGACAGTATCAAACAACTCTGTGAAGACTTTACTGAATTTTACACAAATACAACTGATGGTGCAACACAGCTAGATTTGGAAGAGCCATGTGCTCCAAGGCCTCGAAAAATTCCACACAGATTGGATAATGGTTCTGCTTCACATACATTTCAGTCTCCAGAGGACCAATACTGTCAACTTTACTTTCAAGTGATAGACAACACCACCACTGCTCTATGTGATTGATTCACATCTGTCGTATCTGACCATATGACAAACATTGAACATTTTGTGATGGGGCATGCTACTTCAATGTATATCGTAAACTTCTGCAAGACAGATTTCAATGCTGCACATCCTGAACTACATTGTGACATGCTTCCTGATATTGCAAAGCAATGTAATATTACACTGGAAACCTTTCAGGTTGTTTTCAGCGTGCTTCAGGAGAATGCACAGGATTTACGAATAATTCTTCCAGAACTGACACGTTTAATAAAGCTGGCATTAACTATACCAGTATCATCTTGTACATCGGAACATTCATTCTGATCACTTCATTGAATAAACCCAGAAGCAAATGATTTGATACCTTTTAATGGACCAACATAGATGTAACAACAAGAACAAAGTGCTCTAGCTTTCGGACCAACCAGTCCTTCTTCAGAAGCTCATGGCAGTTGTTTAGAAAATACAATACTTATAACAGCTAGATAATGCAGAGAAAAACAGAAAAAAATCCCCATTGGTTTAAAATACTCATTTAAAAAAAAAAAACAGAAGATGATGTCAGAGAAGTTTAACAGTACCATACTGCCTTCAGCCAGAAGCAACCTTGGTTAAACGTGCTTGGTGGAACACACATACAAAGAATCCTACTGCATATAAATGTAATTGACATAAGATAACACTGCTGAAGCAGATAACTCCTAAATCAAGCTATGAGTGTCACAGTTAGTATAAGGATGTGATTACTGAAAGGCAACCCCCACCCAGATTAAAGACAAACTAAGATTGTTATAGGGCTCATGAAGTTTCAATGTCTGCATTATAGACAAGAATTTACCAGTAAAGTTGTCTTAAAGACATCAGTGCACACTGTGTGATGTGTAAAACCTAGCTGGACCTGTCACCCAGCTGTACTTTCCAGCTAGATATAAGGCCCAAGAAATTTCAAAAACCTCAGGACTACATAAATGATAATTTAAATATAAATTGATAATGTTAGTGTCAAACAAAAAACTCAAGTTGAGGAACCTCAAGGAATTAAGACCATGTAGCCTGATATGTACTGATATCAATATACACTGAGACTGTAACAATTTGATGTACCACAAGTGTCTAACAAATCTGAAAAAGAGATAAAAATGTAATTTCTCTCCTCCTCTTCATACAAACAATACACCCTAACCCACCCCACATCACCATAATGTGGGTGGGGGAGATACATAGCTTTAAGGAGATGTCTCTCTCTCTCCCCCCTTTTTTTTTCCCTTCTCTCTCCTCCTCTCTCTCTCCCCTCTCTCTCTCCCACAGACACACACACACACACACACACACACACACACACACACACACACACACACACTCTCTCTCCTAGTGAATCTATATTCACTTCAGTCACTGCAATTGTTCCCCAAAGGAATTCAACTTGTCATGAAATCCTGAGTAAAAGGGCTTATGTGTCCTAATACCTACAGAGCAAAAATGTGACACTATTTAACAGTACTACTATCTGCATAGTAACATTTCCAAGGATACTGGATAGAACTACCATGAAATAAACCTGCCACCCTCCCCAGGATAAGGTAACTAGAAGTGAATATAAAGTATGTGTGTAAGACCAGAAGTCTAACATACCTACATATCCACAAATTACTACAATATTAGCCTAATGTAAAAAGATCTGTGCAGGACCCCCATGCAAATGAGATCACGCACCCCAATATGTACAGTTACAAAAATTATATGTGACAGTATATGATAACACTCCTGTATAACAGTAGCAGGCTAGGTAATCTGAATATGGTGCAATGGAATCAATCCCCCCCAGGCAAAGATGAAAAGTAAGGAGGAATTAATATTCATTATGTGTGTGAAGTAAGAATAGTAACACATTATAACTCCATATATCTAAATAGACTTAACTCAATGTGACAGCACGCCCCACATCTGTTATATCACATACCTCACAACATATACCCACACACATACATACACACACGCACCCACATCCCACACATGCTGAAGTCCTATAATATGTCAGTCTGAAGAAGAAAAGGTCTGTGGATGTTAGTTTCTGTAGTGTCCCATAAAACCAAGATCAGCGTTCATCCCATCTGCTACCATACTGAGATGTAAAATAAGTTTAATCTCAAAAGCTGCGTCTCTGTTGTGTGTTTTGAGATTTCGATATTAAGACCATTACTGACATATCTGAGATTGAGTGGTCAGGCTGGGAGAAGTGGTGCCCCACTGGTTTTTCAGTCTTCTTTGCTGTAATAGTGTGTCTGTGTGAGTTCATCCTAGTGCGGAGCTGTTGGCGTGTCTCTCCAACATAACCTGTTTGTGGACATCTCTTGCACTGAATGAAATAAACAACATGTCGTGACATGCATGTATAACTCCCACACACCTGGAATTGTCTGTTTTGTGATGTAACCACACAGTCCGAGGTAGAAATGAGCCCACAAGTCTTACAGGGGCGTTGATTGCAGGGTCGTGTGCCATTGTGTGACATGGTATTCTGTTCCGGTGAAAGTTTGCTCCTAATAATTAGGCTGGATAAATTTGGTGGTTGTTTAAAAGATAGTTTAAAAGATAGTAGTGGGAGTTCCTTAAAAATACAATTAAGGGTTTCATCCTCACTAAATATTGGGTGGAGATTTTTAATAATCTTACGCAGATGTTCAAGGTCTGGATGATATGTGACTACCAAGGGTATTCTGTCTGTAGCTGTCTTTTCTTTATATTGAAGTAGTTGTTGTCTTGGCAATTACGTTGCCCGTTCTGTTATCCTGTCAATTTCCCTGGAAGAGTGTCCCTGCTCAATAAAGGTGGTTTTCAACATAGCCAAATGTGTATCTCTGTCATCCTCATTTGAACAAATATGGTGACAACGGAGTGCTTGACTGTATATGACAGATTTATTTGTATGGTTTGGGTGATTACTTTTCTTGTGCAGGTATCTCTGTCTGTCTGTTGGCTTCCTGTAAATACATGTATGTAAGGTTCCATCCTTCATGGTGACTGTGGTGTCCAGAAAGTTAACCTTGGTGGTAGATTACTCTAGGGTAAGCTTTATGGTAGGGTGGAGATTATTAAGTTTGTGATGAAACTCTTTGAGTGCATCTGTGCCCTTCGTCCAGATGATAAACAAATCATCAATGTAACGGAAATAAGCTAGTGGTCTGTGGGGATACTGCCTTAAAAAATCCTCCTCCAAGTCAGCCATAAAGAGGTTAGCATACTGTGGAGCCATTTTGGTGCCCATTGCTGTTACCATAGTTTGAACATAATGTTTACCATTGAAGTTGAAGTTGTTATGTGTCAAAATGAATTATGTAAGTTCCCCCACCACTCCAGGGTTGATGTTTTGTTCCGGTCCTTTCTCATGTATATATTTAAGGCATGCTGCAATGCCATCTGTGTGTAGAATATTAGTGTAGAGGGATGTTACATCCATTGTCACTAAAATGGTATCAGGTGGTAAATCCTTATAACCAGAAAGTACATGCAAAAAGTGCATAGTGTCCTGGATTTTAAACCAATGGGGATTTTTTTCTGTTTTTCTCTGCATTATCTAGCTGTTATAAGTATTGTATTTTCTAAACAACTGCCATGAGCTTCTGAAGAAGGACTGGTTGGTCCAAAAGCTAGAGCACTTTGTTCTTGTTGTTACATCTATGTTGGTCCATTAAAAGGTATCAAATCATTTGCTTCTGGATCTATTCTTGCAAGGACCAATACGGCAACTACTAAATCTAGATTTCATTGAATAAAGACATACTTAAGCTCTGTTATGGGACAAGCAAGACTTAACCATGTAGCCTTGCTAAATGGTCACAAATGTTTCGCTCAACAGATAAACATAGATAAAGTGGCAAATGAATTCATTGTGCAGTCAACTATCAAACAAAATACTTTCTACCTGACAAGAGAAAAAAGTAGTATATCCTGATTTTCTTCATCTTTTTAAGACACAAAAGATACTCTGGTTTCTAATCTTAGTTCATTCAATCCTACTACTTTTTGAGATGGTGTCCATACTGTTGATGAGAACTATTAAAGCTTACTGAGTTCTACAACATAGAAACATAGAATTTGATGGCAGATAAGGACCGCTTGGCCCACCTAGTCTGCCCATTTTCCTACCTAACAGATAAGCTGCAGATCCTAGTTAACCAACAGCTTACTTCCTCCTACCCCCCACTAGGACTGCCTTTTGTCTGTCCCATGCATTCTTGAATTCCCCCACTGTTCTTGACTCCACGACCTCCTCATGGAGGCTGTTCCATGCATCCACAACCCTCTCTGTGAAAAAATACTTCCTCACATTACCTCTGAGCCATCCCCCCTCTATCTTCAAATTGTGCCCCCTTGTTCTTGCACATCTCTTTTTCTGAAAGATGCTACCCTCTTGGACTTTGTTGATTCCCTTGAGGTACTTGAAAGTTTCTATCATGTCCCCTCTCTCCCTCCTTTCCTCAGGGTAAACATATTAAGCTCCTTAGTCTTTCTTGATATGTCTTCTGGTGCATACCCTGCACCATTTTGGTTGCCCTCCTCTGGACAGCCTCTACTCTGTCTATGTCTTTGCGGAGATGGGGTATCCACAACTGCACATAGTACTCCAGATGGGGTCTCACCAACTGTCTGTACAGAGGGATAACAACTTCCTCTTTTCTACTATTGATGCCTCTCCCTATGCATCCCAGTATCCCCCCAGCCTTCCTTACTGCCTTCTCATATTGCTTGCCCACTTTCAGGTCATCTGATATAATTACCCCAGGTCCCTTTCCATTTTTACTGTTGTCAGTATCTCACCCCCCATTGTGTACTCTTCCCCTGGGTTTTTGTTTCCTATGTGCATTACCTTGCACTTCTTTGCATTGAATCTGAGCTGCCATACATTTGACCATTCCTCCAACCTTGCGAAGTCCCTTCTCATCCTTTCCACTCCATCTTGTGTATCAACCCTGTTGCAATGGGGCATAGCAAAGAGACATACTTGTCCTTCCAGTTTCTCTGCAATGTCACTTATAAAGACATTAAAAAGGACCGGTCCCAGTACTGAACCCTGCGGTACCCCACTAGTAACCTTCCTTTCTTCACTGTGGACTCCATTTACTATTACCCTTTGCATCATGTTGTCTAGCCAATTTTTAACCCAGGCTACCACATTGGGACCCACTCCAAGGCTGGCTAACTTGTGTATTAATCTTTTGTGTGGGACTGTAACAAATGCCTTGCTAAAATCTAGGTAAGCCATGTCCTCAGCCCCTCCCTGGTCTACTACTTTGGTCACCCAGTCAAAGAAATCTATTAGATTCATCTGACACGACCTTCCCATTGTGAATCCATGCTGCCTTGGGTCCTGTGCCCCACTGGTACTCAACAATTCTTTCCTTCAGAAGTGATTCCATAATTTTCCCTACCACTGAGGTCAAACTAACTGGTCTGTAGTTTCCTGCCTCTGTCCTGCTCCCACTTTTGTGAAGAGGAATTACATCCACCCTCCTCCAGTCCTCAGGTACCACCCCATCCTCCCATGATTTGTTAAAGAGAGTAGTCAGCGGTGTCATTAGTTCTACCCTTAGTTGTTTTAGAATTCTTGGGTGAACCTCATCAGGCCCCATTGCTTTGTCCACCTTCAATTTTATTAGTTCTTTCAGAACCCTTTCTTCTGTAAATGGACTAGTATCGACCCCCGTCTTCAGAGTGTTTCTCTTGTTTAGTTTAGGTACCTCATCCTCCTCTTCCTTTGTGAATACTGAGCAGAAAAATTCATTCAGGATCCCTGCTTTTTCACTGTCACCCTCTACCCACATTCCCTCCCCTTTATTAAGCCTCAGTATCCCTCCTTTGGTCTTTCTTTGCTCCCTACAACATTCTTCAAATCATGAACTGCTGTGCGAAGAACCAAATGTGCCTTCTCATTTCAGCAATAGTCCATCACAGTTGAAGATGACTCAGTTTATCTTGCTTTTGGGAACTTTCAAGCATCCACACCATTTTTGCCTTTGTGGAATACATCATGCTGTTCTTCCTCCCAATATTCACAATAGTGGACTATACCTATAAGTAAAAACAAGGTTTTTAAGTTTTTTAGCTTTACAGAATACTTCAGGTTTTTCTTCTTCCACAATTTCTGCATAATGGATTTTAACAGCCTATAAGCAACACTGCAGGTTTGAAATCTGAATGTACTCTACTACTATTATGCCTTGTCACTGTCAATGTTACCCTTCATATGGAAACATTACTACACACGATCAGCTGTCATTGTTATCAGCACATCTGCCCAAGACTTTATAATAATCCCTACTAATAAGGAACTTATAACGAGAATGTCTTCTCTTCGGTGGATGACGGGTGACATAATTCACTGTCCAGATGTTCACACAGCATTGAAGTTGCAGGTTCATCTTGAGAAGCTGCTTTCACAGCATTGTTCAACATCATATCAAGGGAGGTATGCATTGACTTAGGCAATTACTGTACTTAGCCAGATTTGCAGTTGTATATTGCCAATAATAGTACCGTGTTGTTACAGTAGAAAGTATCTTAAGGCTGTACTTGGAAGTAAGCAGAACCAACAAAATACAGGCAAATTTGGGTAATGTGCTGGGATTTAAATGGTGTTTGTTATGCTGTGCTGTCTTTTCAGTAAAACCCTCAAAATGCACCACAGAACACCAAAAATCCCAGAGCTTCTGGAGGCCTTGCCGGCACCCACACCCCTGGCCATTTGTTGGGCTCCCTGAGAAAAATAAAAGTTAGCTCCTATGTCCACAGCTTTGTCAATTTCTCTAGAGGAGTGTTCCTGTTCAGTAACTGTTTTATTAATGTGACGAGGCATTTATCTCCGTCATCCTCACTCAGACAGATTCTGTGAAGCACTTGGCTTTACATTACAGATTGTTTACTGTGCCTAGGCTGATTGCTCTTTTTACGTAGGTATCTCTGTCTGTCTGCTGGTTTCTTGTAGACATAGGTCTGTAAGGTTCCATCTTTGATGTTAACTGTGGCATCAAAGAAACTGATGCTGATGTCACACACACACACACAGACACACACACACACACACACACACACACACACACACACACACACACACACACACAGACACTCTGTATTTAGGAAGGATCTTTGAATATAAATATCATATAATTTATAGACCTCCTGCTGTCACATTCCATTTCAGGAGAGGAGAGGAGTCTACATCACTAATCTGATTCACGACTGCCTAGTATTTCAAAGACTATCTTTTTTTTGTCTCTGCATGCTCCCATTTTAATTTAACTGTCATACCTATTTGTAAAAGTTTATTTACCAGTATATTTCTCTATCCTAAGAAGCTAGCTTTCTGTAGAACCTGCCTGCTACGCCTGATGAAGGGCTCTGTGTAGCCTGAAAGCTTGTGTTTTGTGAACCACTTGTTGGTCCAATAAAAGGTATCAAATCACCCATTTTTTTCATCTTTTTGTACAAAAACCAATACAGCTACAAACAAATCTCTGTATTTCGTTAGAATTTGTCTGTATTTAAAATTTTTAACTGTACAGTATGTAGATAAGCAGCTATGGTGAAGTTTTTGTGAAGGAAACTGTAGCCCTCTTGTTTTGTTTGAGTTTTAATTTGCTGTTCCCAGTACAGAATATATTTGTTTTTCAGGGCTGTCTCTAATGTTCTGATTAAGATACAATCATGGTTATATTTACTTATGTTGTAGTCTGATGTCAATATTACTGTAAGCTATGAGTATGGACACATAAGAGTGTATTTCTTTGTCTGTTCTCTGCTTTAATTGATTTAGTGCAAAGAAATGGTACTAGAAATATTCTTCACTTTTCTGCAGATGGGACCAGACTTTAATTATTTGTTTCTGTAGGTTTAGCAACACAGGAAATCATCCTTATTTATCCCTGCAGCAATTTTTGAGCCCTATGCATGAAAGCACAGGAAATATGACGGGAAATGACATAGCAGTAGAGCACAGCTGCGCACCGTACAGCGGATGGCGGTCATGCGGCATGCACAAAGGTGGGTGCAGACAGGGGGCAGGGCCAGATGGGCCTCACAGTGCACCATGCAGGCAGAGCGAGTGGACCTGCACAATGCAGGAACCCCCCTTGACCCCACCATATAAGATGAAGACACACCCCCGGCGCACCTGTACACTGATGAATGCCACAATATACAGCTGGCAGGATGCGATGGCAGAACCCCAGGTGGACACGGAGGAGGGGGCAGAGAATAGGGAGGAGAGCAATGGAAGAGGTGGTGGGGGCACCCTGAATGGGGACGTGACTTGGCATAGGGCAGAAATAGAACCCGTTCCACAAACTTCAGTGGTTGGCAGATCGCCACCATGGTGACGGACATCCACCAGCATTACAGCACACTGTATGGTGTGCAAGCCTCCAACACACTGGTGGAGGTAAAGGCTAGGCTATGGCTAGACATACAGGCCACCATGAATGCCGTCAAGTCCGAGGCACGGACCCTGGCGGTGATCAAGCACAAGTAGTGAGACATGAGGGCAGCAGAAAAGTTCAAGCTAGCCACTGGCAGGGTGCATGCAGTGGGTTGGAGGGGGGTACGCCAAGCATGGATAGGTGACTGACACCCCTGGAGTGACTGGTCACCGAGACGCTGATGCCAGTCACTGTCCATAGAGTGGCGGAAGGGGGGGACACAATGGCTGGTAAGGAATGAAGCACACAGTCAGTCACAGCATGCCACCAGCACCACAGCACATGTAACCCCCTGCACTGTTCCCACAGGCAGTGCCAGCTCAGGGCACCAAGGAGTGGCAGCAAGTGGGGACAGGACACCCACAGCACCGACCATGGCAGCGCCGGAGACCGTGGACCTGGCAGTGGATGTGGGGGGTATGTATGTGCAGCCCGTTGTAGGAAGGGATGACAACCATGTGCAATGAGCTAACCAGTGACCTGTCACCCATACAAGTGCAGACCCAGAGACATAGGAGGACATGGCCAGCAAGAAGGATAGCACAACCAACCCAGGGGAGGAGGAGGACAGTGGCATTGGCAGTGACACAGCAGCAGGGATGGACATGCAGCAAACAGCACCTGTGCCGCGTGACACAGGCTGCATACACCCACACAGTGACCCCGGCACATGCACGGGACCAGCGGGTCACACTGCCACCACACATTGCCATGCAGCAGTGCTGACACACAGTGACAGCAGGGATGAGGGACCCTTGGATCACACCTGGGTACAGTGCCACACGCCGTGGCCACAGCCATACATGGAGGAGCGGTACCAGCAACTGCAGCAGCTGGAGTGGGACAGGCTTGTGGAACAATGCAGGACAACCATCACAGTGGAGGCACAGACCGTGGTGCAGTGGAACATACATACTGCCATACTGAGGTGTGCAGTCAAAGTGGAGGGCATGCAGGACATGCTGTGGACTGCACATAACAGGGCCAATGAGGACCCACCTGCATGGCTGGCATCCATGGACAGTGGCACACAGTACAACATGCCAGCACACAGAGGGACGCTGAGCACAAGAGAGACTGGAGACACCAGTTGGTTTGTGGAACATGGCACATCAGAGCCAGGCACAGACACATCCGATGGGTTGCAGACACCCACAGCACACACTGTGAGAACACAGGGGCAGACAGTGCATGGGGGATCCCACCACCACCAATGGTGGCGGGCGGCATGGTGGTGGTGGTGGTTCACGGATGTGCACACCAGAATGGCGGCTGAGCACCAGGGCATCAGCATGGCTCGTGGACCGCTTGGATCCCGAGGGGCCAGGAGAGTGATGCCACACCATGCCATGGGTGTCTGGCACATGCACAGGTGCACTGCCTACACCTGCCTCCCCCATGCAGCCACGAGCATGCCTGCCAACCCAAGCACACACCCACCCTTACAAGCACCCACCCACACACCCGGCCACCCACCCACCGACAAAGTAGCGCACTCAGACATGGCCTCATCATCATGCGCCACCAGGATGCACTGGCCCCATGCAAGGTATGCAGTCATTCACGTGAACATGCTCTGCATGAGCACCTGCTGGGACACACAGCCGCTGCTGTTCCCTGGACCCCTGAGGGTGCTGCACCAGTATCATCATCATCACCCTCACCATGCAGTGCATTGGGGGCATCAGCAGGCAGTGGCACGTTCGCAAGCTTCTCGATGCAGTGTAGCATGGCACACACCGCCAACATCTTGCATGCCTTTGCAGGGTACAGCATGAGTCTGCCACCGCTGTGGTCCACGCACCTGAAGCACATCTTCAGTTGGCTGATGGTCTTCTCCATGACTGCCCATGTCCATCTGTGTGCCGTGTTGTAGGCTATTTCTGCAGGCATGGACGGTGCATGGTATGGTGTCAGCAGGGTTGCCTTCGGTGGATAGCCACTGTCACCTGCAAAGGGAATTAGCAAGATGTCAGTGTCTGGCCCTGCAGCATGTGCTACACCCACACAACATGGTTGCAGTGCCTCACCCAGCAGCCAGCCATCAAGGCTCCCATCACGGAGGTATGCACCCATGCCTGATCCATCCAGGATGTAGGAGTCATGCGATGAGCCCGGTTACCTGGTGCACACATCCATGGATATGCCATTTGCACCTGGCAGTTGATACTGTGGAACCCCGCATGGTTCCTGTATGCCTCCTTAGGTGTGGTGGGTGTGAGAATAGGGACATGTGTTCCATCGATGACACTGCAGACATTTGGCATGCTGTGCATGGCATAGAATGTCTCCTTTGTAGCCCTGACCTCCGCAGCCATCCTCAGGAAGGTGATGTGTGCCCCCACATGCTGCACCAGGGCATCTGTCACCCGTGCTACGGCCCTGGATAAGAAAGACTGACTCAACCCCACAGTGTCACCGGTGACACGCTGGAATGACACAGTGGCATAGTAGGCCAGTGCACACAGGACCTGTGTCTCCACTGTCATAGCACACGACCGGTGAATCCATGGGCCCACCCCTCCAATGGATGGTGTTGTACAACATGGCAATAGTGTCCCATGGTAGGCGGAATTGCTTGATGTAGTGTGTGTCCCGCAATGCCGCCACATCCATGCGGGCATGAAACACCTATGGGCAGTGCTATTGTGCCTGCCATCATTCTGCTATCTCCTCCAGTAGGTGAACATGCAGTAGCATTCCTGGACACATCTCCATATCGATCTGTGTGGTACTGCCTCTGTGCTGGCACTGCATCCATTGTACTGGTGGACAAATGCCGGAATACCCAGCCGTGGGTGTGTCCACAAGATGGGGCATGCCCAGCGGCACGTACCATGCCATGTGCACATTGTGGTGGTGGTGTGTGCAGTCGGCATCATGGCAGGACATGTGGTGGAGTGAAGGGCCATGTTTCCGTGGCACCTATTCCATGTTGCTGAGGGTGACTATGCAGATGGGAGTGGATTCAGCACCCTGTGAACTGTCAGGGTGTTTGACTGGGTGAGTGTCATGTGCTGGGGGGCCGGTGGGACTGGCAGTGGTGCCCTGTATACTCATGACTGTCCTTTCCCTTGCACAGGATCATGGAGGCATGCCTGCCAGACTAGAACTCACCCTGCAGGTCTAGCCAGATGGGGAGCAGGTGCTGACGGACTCCAGGGCAGCATGGCGGCAGCGATTCTGGGAGTGCCTGCACCACTATCTCATTCTGAAGGGCACCAGGGGTGACTTGTATTATTAAGATGGGAGCTACAGGGCCTAGGGCATGTACTTCCCCTCACCAGTAGGTATGCAAGCATGTGCCCTGTGTGTGTCACCCAGTGCGCAGAACCTGTGCCATACTGATGTGTGTCCTTTTGCCTTTCAGCATTACCATGGACCTGTGAAGTGGATGGTGCTCTGCCAGGGTGGTCAGAGGGGGCCGCCATCGCTGTCAGGGGAGCAGGAGGAGTCGCAGGACAATGGGAGCTCAATACCAACATGGCTGTGGCCGCTCCAGCCTGTGGACGGGCCTGCCAGAGGCATCTGACCATGTGGCAGAGTGGGAGGTTCACCCATGCCCTTGGATGGACTGGACAGTGTGCTGGGCAGGGGGGCACCCATTGGCTTACGTAGTTCACTGTTCCCTGTGTGTTGTTGTTGCCTGCATGTGAGTGGGGGGTGGTGATTGCCAAGGGTTGTGCCTCTCTGTGCTGTACACTTCTGTAATAAACATACTTGTTCCATATCTGTGTGTCATGCTTGTCTCCAGGAGGGTGGGGCACAGGGGATGCCGGGCTGCCGTATAACCTGGGCCTGCAGTTGGGGGGGACACCACATGGTGCTTCTGTGTGTGTGCGCTGGCTGGGGCTGGCAGTATAGGGTAGGGGTTGGTGTTCTGAGCTGTGCATGGGCGTGGTACATCCGGCAGGCCAGGGTTGGGCACCACAACCTCCACATCCTGACCCATGTGTCTCAGAGAGCTGGGCCCATACCCTCCCCAGTGCTCCCTGGTTGCCCTTGCAGAGAGGCACTTGGGCCTCGTGGTCCTACTCAGTTGCCCTGGTCTGCACTACATTGGGATGCTGCCTGTGTACCCCTGTGTACCGCAGTCATGGCCCATGTGCCTGTGACTTGGGGTGCGCCTCATGGGGGACACGTACATGCTGCTGAGGGCACTCCATACCTGTGCTATGCCCCATTGCACGGTGTGGCCACTGAGCAGGTCTGCATCCACTGCTCATATGTGACTGGCAGCAGGGGAGCCCGGGGCATCTCAGGCATCTCAGGGGTATGCATACTTTGCTGCTCCATTGCCACATACACCACAGTGATGTGGCCCTTCAGCATCTGCACATGCCACAGTTGTGCCACGTTCCTGATGTGGCAAGCCTCTAGCACTATAGTGGTGAGTCACTGGCACCTGCAGGTGGTGTTTGTGCCCATGGGGCAGTGTGCCACCGCTGGTGTTGTACTGCAAACTTGGTGCCCCTAGTGTGTCCCACATGCGGGTGTGCTGGCGCATCTGTGCCCGTGAATCTGCACGCTGTGTCAGCCTATGTGTACTCACACTGGTGTGTTGCACAGTCCAGTACACCACCTTCTCCCTGGTGTACCATGTGCACCACAGCCAGCACAGCTTTCTGTCATGCAGGCTGCTGTACATGTGCATGGTGTGTGCCTCTGCGCCTGTATACATGGCTCCTCCCATGCATAGCTGCATCATGCAGTGGCTGCATAATGCTACGTGGACTTGTTGCATGCCCACTGCGTGCCAGTCATGCATGCTGCTGTGTGGTGGCCTGCGTGTCGGTGTGTCATAGTGCTTCCGTGCCTACCCTATGCACGTCTCCATGTGGCATGTTTCTGTTGTGCATAGGGCCCATTAGGAGCATTTCTGTGGTCTTTAGTATGTGCTTACTAAATGATAAGTGCATTCCTTCAGGTGAGATTTTGTATAGTCTGGGGTTATTGCCGGTGCCAATACTTCACTCCCATATAAAATTGTCTGAATTATGCTGTAAATTAATTTTAAACAATAGCTTTATAGGAGGCTTGAATGGGTCAAGTTGTTTCTTTAAAGCATGTAAGGCATGGAGGAATTTTTTTTTTCTGTTACGTTTTGTCATCTGAATTATAGCTCTCTGATGCACTTGTCTGACCAAGATTTATTTATTTATTGAATTTTGTTGACCAGGTAGGCCCACTGGGCCCCGGAGGTCCCTTTTTCAGGGGCGACCCGCGGGGGTAAAAAATAACATAAAGGTAAGCAGAAAGTACATACAGGTAAGCAGAGCAGTACAAATTGGGTAAACTCCATATTGTTTAGCAGTGAAAGACACACATTAGGCAAATTCCATATTGTTTAACAGTGAAAGACTTAATGGAGTTAACAATCCGATAGGTGGTGAGGGAGCGTATGGGAAGAGTTAGGCATATATAAGACGTTATTCATGCTCATGTCAGGTAAACTAGGGAGTGTACGAGATAATGACTAGAGATAACCAGAGAAACAGATTACCTTCTTTAGGGCTAGATGGGAGGGGGGGAAAGTTGTACCAAGAATACTCATAACTATAAATCAGGGTGTGATCTATTTCATTACCATTAATTTGTAATTTAATTTTGTTTTAGTTTTTTTTTTAAGGAAACAATAATTTTAGTCCTATTTAGATTTACCTGGAGAGCCCATTTGCTACAGTATGCCTTTAGAAGATGTAGGTGCTCTTGGAGGCCATTATGAGTGAGATTTACTGTGACTAGGGCTTCTGCAAAAAATGCAGACATTTTATTTAAGCATCATTCAGTCCTAATCCTGGCAGTTGAGATTCATCAAGCAGAAAAGACAGATCATTGATATAAACATTAAAGAGAGTTGGACTCAAGCAATATCCCAGCCATACTCCTCATTCCTGATTACAAGATTCTGTCTGTATGTCATTAATCTTAATTTTACATTTGATAGATGAATACATTTCTTAATGGTGTCATATGTTTTCCCTCCAATTCCAAGTTGAAAGAGTTTTAAAAAGCGTCCAGGATGGCAAATTGAGTCTAAGACTTTTTTAAAGTCTATAAAGTAGGCATATCTCTTCGTGCGTGTGTGTGTGCGTGTGTGTGTGTGTGTGTGTGTGTGTGTGTGTGTGTGTGTGTGTGTGTGTGTGTTAATAAGTGTTTGTATTATAAGGATATGATCAGAGGTTCATTGCTTGGGGAGTAATCCAATTCGACATTTATGTATAATATTTTTACTGGTTAGGAAATGCAACATCCTTTTTGTGACAGGGTTGAGTAAGACCCTGTCCCATTTGTTATTCAGACACTTATAAGCAAGGATCTGTTTTTCTGTCCTCCCCTATTCTGTTACTTGTCTATCTCCTGTCTGTCTGATGCTCTGCACGTAATCCCATTTTGTAGAACCCATCGGGTCTGCCTCCTCTGCCAAATCCACCTGCTCCATTTAATTCAACCCTTCCAGCAAACCAGTGTACTTCATTTCAGGACCTGCCACCTCAGGCTTATCCACGGCCAGCGTCAGCCCTGCCTGAACCACTGCATGAACCTGCCCCGCTAAAATTGCCTGACCTTAATGCCCCGTGGTTGGGGGATTATCTAAGGTTACTTAATCCACTGACTCTGCCTGCCCCGTTGTCCTTGGTAAGAGAAGAAATACCTCCAGAACAAGAAAGCATGATGGCTGATTGGATTTCTGCAAACATTTCACCACCCTGATTTTAACAACTTGGCTTTAGTCAGGTCAAAATACTTGGGGATTAGCTTGTTATTTTCTATTTTGAGGTTAACTGGTGGTCAGCTTTGTCCTGCCAGTAAAATTAACCACAGCAGGCAGTCAACCCTGTTATGTCAACAGTTATGACCGGTCACCTGAGTAGTCACGGGCAGTCAACCCTGTCCCATAAGAGTTATGACTGACCAATGTTGCTTTTTATATTAATATTCTTGCAGACAGAGCACAATGTTGCTTTTTATATTATCTGATATTCTTGCAGGTACAGCACAATGTTACTTTTTATATTGCCTGTTACTTTCTGTAGATATAGCAATATAACTAGCCTAGTTTAATATCAAGTACATAATGCTGCCTCTTGGGTTAACCTCAGCTCTCAGGACCTCATAGGAACATCTGGTACTGGTTGATGAGTTTGTTACCTCCACCTGAGGCATAGGACCTAAGCCTGACTGTTTGCCTGGCATTTGTTTTTATTTCTTTTATGGCGACTTCTTTTGGTCTGCATCAAAGAAATTATTTCCTGCATTTTCACTGCTGTTCAGACAAAATTGTAACTGCATTTTGAATTATAACTTTTGTTCATGTTAATGCCAAAGCTGCCTTGTAAACTTTAAACATCCATATCAAAAGTAAACATTTTTAATCATGAATCCTGACTTTGGTATTCCTTCTCAGTTTAATACTATAAAACTTACAGCAATGAGTTTAGAACAGGATAACCTTAAAAGTAAATCAGGTTTAGATTTCTGCTTCATTGGTCACGCTGGTACACTTAAGGTAACAGTTCCAGGTTACAACCACATGTTAAATTGTACAGATTTTACATGAACAGAACCATTACATAAATATTTGGGATGGTGTTTCATGGGTTCTGGGAGAAAACATTAGTGTAATATATATGATTGTCCCAGACAACAATTAACAGATGGATTCAAAGTACAAGTAAGAATATTTGAGGAACTAGGAAAGATTCATTGTCCACTGATACATAATCAAAGTCAGAAGTGGACCTTAGATTTTAATGAATGCACAGCCTTTATAGACCGAGGCCAAATAGTCTTGGCCAGTCAAGTGTCAGATAGGATAATTGTGGCAGGGGCCCTGGGTCAAGACACAGGTGCCAACCTGCCAACCCTCTGTGTCTCCACGCCACTAAATTTTATCCTGACCTGGCCCATTTGGTAGATAATTTTGAAAGACTCCAAACCCAGTCAGTGGAAGACTCAGAGGGACTGCCAATCTCAGCAGGTCATGGTAAAAACCATGAACACGAGACTGGGCAAGGAAGTTATACCGGAGAGCCAGAAGACACTCCTTATAACTCAGATAGTGACCCCCCACATGTAAACAGTCAAAATTCATATGATGACACTCAGTTATTACATGGTGACCCCAGTCAACACAGTCATGCCTCGCGGCATTCACAACATAACCAAGAAGATACATTTAGTGACCCTTAAGTTTCCCAAACACATACCACACACCAAAAACATAGGCACAGATCCAAACTGCATAGAATACAAAGTGCCCCATCCATTTCTGACTTCAAACACATAGAACAAGAACAAAGGCACTCAAATGATGACACCCGCCATGTCTCATGGGTCACAAAGACACTTACAGGACTAACAGATTTAACAAAAGGTAGACCAAAATCATCCAATCAAATGGCGGATGGAGTGCCACAGGTAGACCCTCTTGAGGAATTTGAACTTCCCAGCCATACTCAGAAATCGAGTTTGAAAATGATGGCTCAGACTCAGATTCAGATTCAGATTACAGACAACTCCCAACCCCCCGTTCTGTTACCCACACACCGCAACATCGAGCACTCCAACATTGTAAACACACTCCTCCCTCCCCACATGGACATCCCATGCCTCACTACCATGACTGTCAACACTCCCCTACTTCACCGCATCAATGTTCAGTACCTCAATAACACTCCACTCAAACTCCCAGTCACAACCCCACCTCCCCAATTTAGGCAATCAACACCTCAACATCAGCGCTTTCCAACTTCTATCCGAAGTGTCCCACCACTTTCTCAGTATCATTGCTATTTACCATCCACCCAAATTATTCCACAAATCCCCACACCCAATACTTTATTAAACATAATACCTTGTTGGCCACAAATACAGGTACACCTGGTCACACGTCTAGAGCATGAAAGAAAATTCGACCCTGAAATATCGCAAATACTTAAAATCAGTCTTGGTAACTTGCCTTTTTGACCTCATACAGGGCAACAAAATACACTTGCCCTGAGTCCTGGCATTATACATGACACTTGTTGAATAAGTTGTGAAGGATTGCCAAAGAGTCACAATGGAGAATTTGGCCTTACAATATCAGGGCAATTCAACATTGCCATCAAACAGCCAATCCCCAGCCCCTACCACATCTTCACCTAATCCCTCCACCCAATCTTTTATTCAAGACCTCAAGACCCTCAATTTACTCCCACCACCCCCACACCACAAAATTCACCCCAGTATTCTGTCACCATTCAAAACCCAATAACTATTCACAATCCCATGCCCACTTACTCACAAAACTCAACACCACCAGTGGTTGTCCAGCCCGTCCAGCCAGTCCCAGTTCAAATTCCTGCCCAGCAACAACAGCCCATGATGTCAACCCTGGTAACATGCAGTCTCAAATGTCACCATCTACATAGCCTCAACAGGGACAATTACCCATTCCTCCCACACAAGGACAAATACCCACTCAACCGTCACAAACACAAATTCCCTTGCAGACTTCACAGGCAGAAATGCCCAACCAACCCCTCCAAGGACAACTTCCCATTCAGTCCCCTCAGGGACCACCACCCATTCAAACAATAACACAGGGGTCATCTCTGATGGTGCCCCTTGTCCCATCGGCCAAATTAGAATAAGTAAAATTAGTCAAATTACTTAAAGATCAACTACATCTTCATGAGGGCGTCACCTTACATAACATTCATAAACATGCATCCCAACTCATGGATTTTTCCCAAGAATATGAAGAAGACATTCTTTTGGAAGCATTAAAACATACTTTGGATGCAGTTAAATGCAAACTTTTCAAAGAACACTGTGACACAGGAAAATCTGTAATTTACTGCCTCCATCATATCTATGACTTACAAAATGAGGGTGTAATACAGCACGCCATCAGAATGGCACTAACACACACAGCAAAGACTTTCATGATTGGTTATGCCATTTACAATGTGAGGTTAATGACATACATGTGGATACCCTAAGACTATACTTAAACCCTTCACTCCAAACTCAGTTTGACCTCCATAGTATACAGGACCTACCCTGGGATGAGGCAATTAAAAAATTAAAAATGCTCCACCAAAACCAAAAGTTAAATCAGCTGAATAAACAGCCTTTTCATAAAAAAAAAAAAAAAACAGAGAACAAAGTTCACCCCAGGTGCAGCAGTCCTTTCAGGACAGAGCCCCTCAACAGCCATCAACACAGCATACCGCATTGGGAGAGCCAGCAAACCAGCCCTATCCCAGACCACAAAATCCACTTGAGTACAGGTATAATTTACATCCCTGCAAGCATCTTAATAGTGGCAGGGGTCAACCCTACTGGGGCAACAACTGAGGTAGAAGTCGAGGAAATTTTGCTTATTGATTCATGCTCCACACATACAGTACTGCCCTTAGAAACTACCCATTTGGCTTCTCAACTTATAAACAAAAAAACACTCTATACCATTACGGATCAGCCAACAGTGACAGGGGTGGGGATCCCATTCAAAATTAATAATCATCCCACAACAGCAATAATAGCAGATATACCAGCACAAGGTGTCATAGGAGCATGGGATGCCAGATACCTTGCCTTGTTAAATACTGTTACTGATCACCCCCCCCACACACACCAAACAAACCTGCCACATGATTATAAAGCCCAAATCCTCCAACGATTAATTCAAGGAACCGCCAGACCAGAATATGTAGGACTCAGAAACATGCCCCCAGTAAGAATACACGATAATACAGAGTCCAGGAAAAAGCAATATCCCATTAAAGCACAGTACAAGGGTGAGTTAATGAAAACAATCAAAATACTTTTAAAAGATAAAATGATCAGACAATGCACTTCCTCCACTAATTCACCTGTCCTACCAGTACCTAAAAAAGATGGATCTATCCACCTAGTTGTATACTACAGACAATTACAGACAATTAAATAAATATTCAGGGGACAACACATGTTAAAACACTGACATGTTACAGTAATGAGAATCACTCCCAGTAAAAACTTATAAAACTGTCCTTGATGTATCAAATGGATTCTTTTCCATTCCATTGCATCTCAAGAATCAATTTAAGACAGCATTTACTGTAAATTGTAGACAATACTGCTTCAATCGTCTACCCCAGGGTTATAAGAATAGCCCAAATACCTTTGGATAAAACTGAAAGCCACCATTCAATAATAGGGTCCTATTAGCTGAACGATGGCTTTCACATTTATCCAAAGGTACACTGAAGTGCTGTAAAAACATTTTGAAATTAAGCCCCATAGACTTGTATGGAGTGTGTCCCCATGCTCTCCCTGGTTAAACGTCACAAAACGGGGAAGCACAGGGGTAGAACAGGCATACCAGGAAGTGGGAAGGGATCGGCTGGCTCACCATTCAGAATGAATTATGATCCCTTCCCACACTTTATGGAGTAAGTAAAAAATGTTATTCTTTACACAGAGGGGCTATCGCTGCCCCAGGGCACCGGGCCATGCGGCCCAAAGTGGTAATTTTTACAAATCACACAATTCCTTTAAGATAAAAATTTAATTGGTCTTCCATGATGACAGAAATAATAACATATGTCAATAACTGTGTGATCTGCCAGCAATATAAGCAGGCTCAACCAATTCCCACTCCCAATCTGCAAGTAAGTTCTCAAAAACCCTGGGAGAGAGTGTACATTGACTTTGTGGGGCCACTTCCTTCTAGCAAAAGTAAAAAGTATCTTCTAGTAATCCTTGATCACTTTACACAGTATGTTGAAGTCTTTTCAGCACAGGCAGCTACTGCTAAATTTGTGGTGGATACCCTAATTAGGGAAATTTGCCCTCAGTGGGGAATCCCCGCTCATATGCATTCAGACCAGGGCTCACATTTTAAAAATGTACATGTGTCCAAGCACATAATTGAAAAATATGGTATCAATTGGCATTATGGTACTCCGTACCACCCACCATCACAAGGTCTTGTGGAAAATGTTAACAAGCAGCTAAAGCAAGCCTTGAGAATGGGACAAAACAAATACTGGACCAGAAGTTTGCCCATGGCACTTATGCATCTCAGAAACAGACCACTTTCAAAACATGGGTTGTCAAAGGTCACACCAGCAGTAAACCCATTTATAAAATGGGCTAAAAAATCTAAGCCATTGATTGGCTGTTTCAGCTTCCCAGCCGTGTCCTTAATCCATGGTATTTTAGCCAACCGGCACTAACGTCTGCCAGCCTGCCCCTTGACAACAAGAATCACTGAGCTGTGCCAAGCAAAAAACACAGCCTGGCACAGCTCAGCAAGCGGCAGCGGGAAATCAGTACCCTGTCTCCTGTCATGATACAGCAGCAAACCTAAACTTCCTCAACAATTCCATCATTTTCCCCACGTAAAGACTGTTAACCAGTACATAAAAACTGTCACTCTCACCTTAATTTTAGTTTTCCAGCACAAGTTTCTGTGACGCCTGTGATTCCCCCTAATCTGCAGCTCTGCCACCGATAGTTACACCGCAGCACCATCTCTGCATTCCCCAGTGCATTCCTCGCCTTCTTCAGTCACGACGACGATACCAAGGCAACAGCCCCACCCCCGTCCAACTCAGACTCTAAATCTATAAAAATGGGCATTGTGTTCTTTGTAAAAGAAAACTAAGCTGAATTTCCTTGTTTAAATAAATTTTCTGTGGTTTCTCAAACCGGAACCAGGAAATGGTCATGTACGGTGGTTGTTAATGGACACGCTCGCTCAGAGTCGAAATCTATAAAAACGGTCACCGCATTCTACTAAAATAAAAGTACAATGAGTTTTCTTTTTAAATAATTAAATTGTTTCTGAAACCAGATCCAGGAAACTGCCATCTATGGCTTTTATTGAGGGATACGGTCGCCCTCAGTCAGCCCGCTAGCTGCACGTAACTACAACTCCGATTTTCAAACTAATGAATATTAAAACAAAAGAAACTTGCTTTTGGGTGTTTCTGTGTCTATCTGTGTTTCTAGTTTCTGTGTCTGTCTGTGTTTCTATGGACAGTAGAAACACAGACAAACACCAATCACCACTACAATACAAAACCTCCATTGCAACACATAAAGAGGGACTATTTTTTTTCAAATAGCAAAATCATATTTCTTTATTTTTTCTTATATACCCTCATCTGACTTTTTTTTTAATAAACTTCTTTACGAAAGGCCATTTTATAAGCGCAATAACACACTCCAAGGTGTGGTTTATCACCCTGATAAAGAGCCCAGTGGCATAAGGCACTCAGCTAAAGCACCTCATGCCTTAGTACGCCCCGATGCACTTATCAGGCTTATAAAACACACCTTGTCATGTGTTATAGCTACATAACATTGGGGACTGGGTTTGCTTGAAAAAATTAGTAACTACTCCTATGGGGCCCAAATTTACAAAATCAATGAAAATAGAACAAGTGTCTGACAACGCAGTCCTCTTGCAAGTAAAGAACAAGCCTAAATGGGTCCATATTTCACAATTAAAGAAATGTTCTATTTCAGATGGCAGCTAATAATCCTTCTGCCTGAGTACAGGGATGCCTAGCCAATTGACAGCCTGGTTGGAGCCAAGTGCCCCAAGGGACCTCAGAACTCAGAAGACTGATCCAACAAGCTCAACACACTTTGGGTACCTCAATACAACAAATCATGAATGTCTGGTGCTCACAAGAAATCACCCAGGATGCCTGGATGCAACAACAAATTGAAAGTACCAGATGTAATTTAGTATACCTTATGGTCAAGTATCCTCACTTGTTTCTTCGATATCCATTCATTCTCCAAGCTGAGACCAGGCTTAACATGCCAGAGATCCAAGAAACTGAGGACCTCATACCCCAAAGAAGAAAGGAGAAAAAGATTGCAGATTTTGAAATTACTATCTCACCTACTACTGCATGCATTGCCATTCTGATTCCACTCAGCCTTTATTTTGGTTTAGCTTTTGGTAGATTGCTTAAGTAAATGCTTAAGAGGTCTAAACCTTGTTATAGAACAGGCAAAGTCCCTAAGTGGAAATCAACACCCAGGTTAAGTTACTGCAAAAGACAAATTCTTGAGAGAAACCTCTAGGGGGCTCTGTCAATATTTGTCTACATACTGCTTCTTTACATATCCATATATACTACATTTTTAATAATCTTGTTCCATTTAGCAGAATCTTGCATTTTTGATATTCTTATAGCTTTTAGTGTAATATGGTGCTGCATAGTGAATCCAAGCCATTCCTGAAAAAGACTAACGTGTCTTACACCATGCCAGCTGACCCTGTCAAGGCTCATGAGGCATCTCGTAAGAGCAAATCCATAAAAAAAGGGAAACATTGAACATGTGAAATATTGCAAAAGAGCATCTCTGCATCACTTTCTCTTGTTATAGTGGTATTTCTGATTTATGCTTCCTACTTGCCACATGATTTAAACTCTAATGTCTTGCTGACCCAAGACTCTGCCCCAATCAGGGCAATTTATCAGCAGATGCATCTACTCATAATGCAGCCCAACCTCAGGTTGCCAGGTTGCCAGACAGGTTAGTTCAGGCCATACAGTACATCCAGCTAACAATACTGATACCAATACAACATCTATGACTTACACTCAGGAATATGCAAGGCACACCCATACAGACACAACTAACAAACCAAGCCCAGACACTGCAAAAAAAAAAAAAAAGAAGAAACAATATCCTGAATGTGTGCCTGTGGCAGCTGAACCTCGCCTGTACCAGTACAACCTCAGCATGGGCATTACAACTTATATGGACTATCTGCCACCACAATACGACTTGCATTTACTCAAGACACTGCAGCCCTTTTTTAAAGAGAGTAAAGGTACATTGCAACTCATGTTCCAAACAGACTGAAGACCAGCCTACTATGTCAGTGAACTTAACACTTTACTGGTGCAACTTTCTTGACAAAAATGTAACATCCAAATGGTTGCAAGGCTTCTCTGGGATGCACTACCTTGCCTGCACCAACCAAAGCAAACCTGAAGACCCCCTGCAATACCAGGACTGTCCAGAAAATTACACCCAGTACTCTGCAAACCTCCCATTAGTCCACATTGGATATATTGTCAAAAAGAATGGACAATATTACAGACTTATGCATCACTACCAGTATATCACAAGGGAGTACCGTGCCTCTGAAGATTCCGAAATGCCATGTCGTGATCTCACTTCAAAAATAAAGAAACTAAAGGGTCCAAAATTCCAAAGATCTACTACCATGCAAATGTTACCAGAGACCAAATGACTGACTTTAGGAATGTCAGCAGTGACAGAAACAAATTTGGATTTGGTGTTCACTGTGTGATGGACTACACTGAGGCACCAACATTCTCATCACATCAGATATATGACTCTACTCCTCAACTTATATATGTGCCCTGCAAAGAAATGAAAATATGTGACCAGCCACCTCTAAATAAGGCAGCATGCACAATTCGGAAATGCACCCTAGGCTGCCCTCCACCTATGATCAATCTGCAAATACCAGTGAGAAAATGGTATAATTAACTAAGAGACATCCAAGATGTGGGGAAACCAAATGCTCTCCCACAACAAAAGCCTTTGGGCCTCACTGCAAATTTCTTCTCTTGCAAACATTCCAACTACTCAGATACCTGCTAGGCTGACATCCGCGAATATGCATCAGGATACAAGATCCTGCAATGCTCCCAAGTACAATAACCAAGACAGAAACACTGTAAATGTTCTTTGGCACGTGCCTACCATCACATCATGAATGCCAACTGGGAATACCAGCATGCCCTTGAACACCTGGGAGAAAATATAAGAGAACTGACTGTATAGCTCAATAATCAACACATGGAATTAATAAACCAACTGAACATGGCAGAAGACTTAAATGAAGCAGCAAAGATGCACCTGTATCCACTTCTAAGAGGAGATTGCCCAAATGGAGAACAATCCTGCAAGACGGAATTCTGTTTTAATCCAGCAACATATCAAATTCAAGTGACCACGCTTACCCACACCATTCACTCATATGCAGGCATGCTACATGTAGTTCCACCAATACCCCTGCAGTCTATCCTGTTTTTACTCACACAGCCCATCATTTGTGTTCCACAACCCACAAATACCTCAATTCTACAGTGGCGCTGGCCATTCCAAGGTTTCAACAACATATATTTCCCATATAACATGCTACCAAACAATACACTGTTAGACAGCAGAACTATTGGCAACTTAGACACTCCCATTCTTATTTCAGGTTACATCTGGAAAGATATCACAGACTTTTGCATCATGTACTATACAGTAATTGTACTGCTGAACAACTATCAGTTTCATTGTTATTACAAGCTCATAAGTACACCAGCTCACAGCAAAAATGAATTCAACACACTATATCTAGATTAAACACAGTACTTAGCACCATGCAGTTTCTCAGGTTTACTCTACACAATCACCAGGTAACATTTAGGGATGAGCTATATAGCCTTGAACACACAATACACACTATGCAGGAAAATATAACGCTGATCAAGTAGGAGATAGTTGTGATAAAGGATGGTATAACATCAATTAACAAAACAATCAAAATAATGCAAGGGGACATAAAAACTTTGCAAGAACAAGTGGTAGAACTTAAATTAGACCAGTCAGAAATGGAATTTTCCATCTGGAAGCACAAATTCACTCATGACCTCCAATCAATATTTGGGAGTATGACTGAAGAAGGAGCATAGGATTGGTTAAACCCAGTAGATTGGATAAAATCACTATTGGGTTGGCTGACTTCACCACTTCACACCATATTAGTAATTTTAGGAATTACTGCTGTCATTTTGTTACTCTGCTGTAACAGATGATAAATTGGGCCTTTACTTTCACAAGTTTTTTTGATTTTCTGATGGCTAGTTCAGTGAAGCAGCATCACTAGTTTAAAACTGCTCTGTCCTGT
Source organism: Neoceratodus forsteri (assembly GCA_016271365.2). Taxonomy (NCBI): domain Eukaryota; kingdom Metazoa; phylum Chordata; order Ceratodontiformes; family Ceratodontidae; genus Neoceratodus; species Neoceratodus forsteri. The sequence goes on from CM057455.1 coordinate 1,706,964,970, forward strand.
TTGAGACATCATAAGATAAAAAGCTTCCTTTGACAAGAGCAAACAGATAATTTTGGCTTCGGCCTTGTTCATCTGGCCCTAATCCAAGGACCAAGACCAATGTGCCCTCTGTGAACAGACATACCACAGTGCCAATCACCGACACATAGCCGTGCCTTTAAGAAAGCATATATTGACCAAACATTTGGACCTATACAACTGTATGACACTTGAATGTAATACAAAAGGCTGCTTCTTCATTGATCTACTAACCATTTATGCATTGCATGAGCCTGTAAATCCCCTCTTCTATCCTCCAATGCATTTTTTGTAAAGGGAATGGAAATTGCTCTGCATGTAATCCCATTTTGCAGACTAGATTGGGTCTGCCTCTGCCGCCAAATCCACCCGCTCCATTTAATTCAACCCTTCCACCAAACAGGTGTACTTTATTTCAGGACCTGCCACCTCAGGCTTTTCCATGGTCATCATCAGCCATGCCTGGACCACTGCATGAACCTGCTCCACTAAAATTGCCTGACCTTAATGCCCTATGGTTGGGGGATTACCTAAGGTTACTTACCTAAGGTTACTTAATCCACTGACTCTGCCTGCCCTGTTCTCTTGGTAAGAGAAGAAATGCCTCCAGAACAAGAAAGCATAGTGGCTGACTGGATTTCTGCAAACATTCCACCCCCCCGATTTTAACAACTTGGCTTTAGTCAGGTCAAAGTCCTTGGGCATTAGCTTGTTATTTTCTATTTTGTTTGATCAGTAATAGTTTTAAACGTGTTTGATTTTGTATTAATTGATTAAGAATTTATTACCTGATACTTACAAATGGATTTAGATGTGTTTGATTTTATATTAATTGATTAACAATGTATAACCTGATACTTACCAATGGATTTAGATGTGTTTGATGTTCTGCTTATTGATTAACAATTTATGACCTGTTAAATTGATTATGCAAGCTTAAAACCTAAGTGTTTACTTTTTATTTTTACTATCAACTTTAGACAAAATTAATTATTGAAGTTACTCTTCTTTAATCTCTTTCTCTCAAATTTCTGATACTGTTCCCGTTGTCGTGTGCATACAGGACAAACTAATATAATATGTTTTGCATCATCCTCCATACGTCTACCACATTTACAATAAGGAGAGTTTATATTTTCTGTCTTCTATTTATAGTGTATATAATTAGCTTTGTAAGTCTCAAATCTAAATTGAGTTATTAATTTTCTTTTTGAGGGATCTGTTAGTTTTAACAAATATGGTTCCATCCCATGTTCATGTTTAATGTGTTTATACCATCTAAATAATTTTAGATTATTTCATTTCTCCTTCAAATCTGATCTCTCTATATCTCAGAGTCTATTTTTAATCAGATTAGTAATTTCATCCCATGGGTATAAATAAATATCCCATAGGATGTGACCCAGGCCATTAGGGAATAAGAGATTTTTAATTATTTTAATCGATAATGCCTCAAAACCCAGGGAGGAGTAAGCAACCTCTTCTTCCATACATCATTTAGGCAATCTGTTTTCTTCCAAAGTGTTTTAATGACAGCTATTATCTGTCTTTCTGCTACTAATGTAGAAATTGAAAATTGTCCTGTTTCAAGTTTAAGGATTACCTCTGGGACTGACTGCAGGGTCATTATAACATATTTTATTAATTTGTTTATAATCACCTGTAGCTTCTTTAATCTTGAAAAGCCCCAGACTTCTGCTGCATATAGTAGACTTGACTTTATCTTAGCATCGAGTACCCTCATTACACCTTTTACAGAAGTTCGGCCCATTTTAGCATTAAAAATTTTAAATGCATTAAATGCTATTTTGATTTTACTGCATATCTTATTTACATGATCTATCCATTTAAGGTTTTCTGAAAATCTAACACCTGGATAGTCATAAAATTTTACCTGCTCCACCTTCTCTGTGTTAATCCATACTGGATATTTCTTCTTAATCTGGTTTCCTAACACTAAGAGTTTTGTTTTTGTCATGTTAATTTTTAGTTTATGTTCTTTATACAGTTCATTTAAACAACTAAGTTTTCTTTGTAATCCAAGAGTTGAAGTTGATATCAACACCAGGTCATTAACATAAGCCAAACAATCTACCTGGATATTAACAATCTTGGGTGCATGAAAATCAGGGGGTTAGAGCTTTATGAGTATGTCATTAATGTAAATATTGAATAAAGTTGGAGCAAGAAGGCAACCCTGTCATACCACTATATTAGTACAAAAAAGTGATGTATTTCCTAGGTGATCGTATCGTACCATAGTTCAGTAAGTCAGGGCACATATTCAATTTATACAGTTTCTCCCAAAGAATACATCTGCTAATGCTATCGAATGCAGATGTGAAATCTATAAAGCAGCAATAAAGTTTTCCCTTTTTAATTTGGACATATTTCCAAGCTATGTGTTGTAGTACATAGCAGTGTTGAGTAGTGGATCTTGATTTCCTAAAGCCATTTTGAGTTTCGTCAAGGATGGAATTATTTTCCACCCAATCAGTCTGCCTATCAAGATAAATTCTTGTAAATATTTTTTGTGATATATCAATAAGGCTGATTGGCCTATATATTTTGGGGTTATTTGGGTTTTCTTTCTTATATATAGGGTAAATAATGGATCCCTGCCAGCTTTGTGGAACATCATGTCCCTGTACCATAGAATTAAATACCTTATATAATATTGGGTTCCACCAGTCAATAAAATACTTATTTATATACCCAATGATCATATCAGGTCCTGGGGCTTTAGTCACCTTCAGTCTTAGTATGGATCTTATTATCTCTTCTTGGGTTATATAAAGAGAGGTGGGATAACCCAAATTGTCATAGTTGCGTATAATATCTTGAGCCAAATAATTTCTCTTCAGTAGAAAAATAAAGTTCTGAAAAGTAAACTTTCCATGTATCTGGGAGAATGTGTGCTTCAACCTTTGTGGAATATCTGTTATAGCCCTGTTTCACCAATCTCCAGAATTTCTTAGTATCTTTATTTATTGTAGCATCCCTAAGTTTTTCCCAGAGCTTTATTGTATATTGTAATTGTTCCTGTTCTAAATTGTTTTATATATTTCTTTCTTTCTTCGTTAATATTAATTAAACATATTCCTGTTCTCAACCAAATTCTGAGTCTTATATTTTTTATGTTCCCTCAAAACTTTTTTAAATCTTTTTTTGCTTTCCTACATCTAGGGTTAAACCAACTTTTACTTGTTTTTGTTTTAATTTCTATTTTGTTTGTTATGCAGTATGGTTTAATTAGTATATTAATATACTGACATTTTTCTGAAAGAGTATTATAATCAGTTTCAGATATTATAAGGGATCTTAGTTCCATTGCCAATGTTCCATATAAAATGTTATTAAAAAGATCAATGTTGCTGGGGATCCACTATATCCTTTTTTGATTTATTATTTCAACCTCTTCCCTGCTGATTTGGTCAGGTTTCCTTTTTATCATTTGGCCCATTTGTAATATTAAACTCACTGGACTGTGGGCAGACTCCACTCTATCTATAACCACAAGGTCATGTATAAGTTTGATAGCTTCGATATTTCCCCATATCAAATCAATTGTAGATGCACCCTGTGGGCTACTATAAGTTGTTTCTCCTAAACTGTCTCTTGGAGTTCGTCCATTTAGTAAGAGAAAATTCTTGCCTGTTAATTGAGAGGCCAATGACATTCCTCTGCTGTTTATCTTTAAATCTTTTGCAACTCTTTTATTACTGATTCTAGGATTAAGCTCTGGTAAAATAAGATTGAAATCAGTAGTATTCAAATCAGATGATATCCTTGCATTAAAATCACCTAATAAAAGGATAGGCACATCAGGATCTGTGTCCATAATAGATCTTAAAAAGAGATTAAGTTAAGATATAAATTTATCTGATTGTTTATTAGATGGCTGTAAATATATATTAGTTATAGTTATTTTGTTTCAAATACTAACTTCTTCTATTTGAAATGCAAGGATATTTTCATAGCTATTATATTCTTTAATTATTATATAGTTTAAATTTGTTTTTAAGAAGATAGAAAGACCTCCCATTTTCCTTCCAAACTTTTTTAATCTAAAAGCCGATTTGGATAGATTTATATATCCAGGCAATCTGGGAGTTTCCTCAGATGTACACCAGGTTTCCTGGAGGCACAAAATATCATAGGTCCCCAGGACCTGAGATATTTCTGGGTCCACAATCTTTAAATGAATCCCCTCTATATTTCAGGACAGTATTTTTAGTTTCTTGTCCTCAGGTAGGGGAGGATTATCCCTATTTCTGATATGCTTTAGTCACTGATCATTACCAGGAGTCTCATATCTGTTTGTAGAGGTAATATTCTCTGCTCTCTTTAAGGCTAAATGATCTCTTTCAGTAACTTTACTTAAGCTGACTGTATCTAAAGTATTTTCTAGTTTTGATGCCTTCCATTCCTCCGCTGCCAAAACATATATTCCAGTCTCATCCAATACTTGTGCTTGGCTCATTATATTCTGCACTGTCCTATAATTTTTGAAAGTAATATCTATCTAGGAAGTATTGTCTAAATGTTTATATATTTTAATGTACTCTATAGCTTTCTGTGAAATAATGATGTGTGTTATTCTAGTGAAAAAAGCTGTTATTTCTCTTTTGATATATCCCAGGGTGTCTTGTTGTTTGGTCTCCCAACCAAATACCATTATGGTTCTATTATTCCATCCTTCACTTTCCCTAATTTCACTTTTTGTTAACTTGTAGTTAAAATCCTCTAGATCTTTTTGATTAGAATTAACCTTTCCTCCCTGAGCTTCTTTGGTGTTATTATCCTTTATATTATCTGTAAATCCTTCCTCAGTATTTCTGTCCATCTTTAAGTCATTTTGAGTGGGTACAATCTGGACTGGCATCAGAGCGATGCCCATGAGATTTAAAATATTTTTTGACTCCAGATGGTATCCACCACCGATCTCAGTTTAGTGTATAGTAGTACACGGTCCTCATGTGCTGTGTTTGGAGGTGTAAGGATATCTATTTTATCATCCACATCTCTCACATGAAGGGTATATAGTACTAGATCCTTTAACTTTTCACCTGTTTCTTCATGTATTTTATTTATCCCATAGATTTCCATGAGATATTCCATTTCTGTACCTTCAAAATCAAAGAACATGTGTGAATTGGAGGATCCACATTTGTTTACCAACTTTCCATTTCTGGGTATCTTAATATGCAACTTATCACTGGGTGGTGTCCAGCTAGCTCCAAGCTTCCCCCATCTTTATTTGATACTTCATTATCCAATTTTAAGTGTCTATCTTGATCATCCTGTTTCCTTTTAGGTGATAAATATGATCTCTTATTTTCCTTATCCCTCATAATTTCTCTTTCTTCCCCTGTTACAAGCTCCTTCTCTTCAACATTCTCTGGCAGTGTTTTACTATAATGCACTTAGGCAATTTCTTTTTAGTATTCCTTCCTTTACCTGTATTTTGTTTTCTGACTGAAGAATGATCTCTAATATACTACTAACATACTTAAATACCAGCAGAATAGGCCTAACGGTCTCTCGAGTCTGCTCAATTTTCAGCACTCGCACTGAGGGCCAATTTTGGTGTCCACCCCTCCCCCTTGGGTTATTTAGTCCCCAGTCCCAGATATTCTACCTGTATTGGGCCTGGTCAGAGTTACCCTCCCCCTGTACCTGTCCTATCCCCTCTTAAACCTGTCCACAGTCTCCACCTCCACCAGCTCCCTGGGCAGTGCATTCCATGGCTCCACTACCCTTTCAGTGAAATATCATCTCCTCCTCTGCCCTCTGAGCCTGCTCCCTTCCAATTTACACCCATGACCTCTTATTGCCTCACCCTCCTTCCTTTGGAGCCCCCTGATTGGGCCTCCTTTATTTATCCCTTTCATGTACTTAAAGACCTCTATCATGTCCCCCCTGTCCCTTCTCTTCTCCAGGGTGTACATGTGCAGCTCCTTGAGCCTCTCCTCATAGGTCCTCTCCCCCATGTCCCAGATCATTTTGGTTGCCCTCCTTTGGACTCTCTCTAGGAGTGTAATGTCCCTCTTTAAATGTGGTCTCCAAAACTGTACACAATATTCGAGGTGTGGCCTAACCAAGCAGTTGTACAGTGGAAGGATCACTTCCACCTTCCTGGAAATAATCCCCCTGGCAATGCATCCCAGCATCCTATTTTCCCTTGCTGCTGCCCTCCTACAGGTCTCTGAGTTGTTCATTTTTACATCTACCACTACCCCCAGGTCCCTCTCACCCTCTGTGACTTGAATCATGTCTCCTCCCAGGGTATACCCCTGGCCTGGATTTCTGACTCCCAGGTGCAGAAACTTGCACTTCCCTGCATTGAATTTTAGTTTCCATTTTCCTGACCACTTTTCCTGTGCCTCCAGGTCCTCCTGCAAGGCCACCCTCCCCTCCTTCCCATCCACCACTGCACCCAGCTTTGAGTCATCTGCAAAGAGACTCATCTCACTCCTGATCCCCTCCTGATGTCTGAGATATAGGCATGGAACAGGAGTGGCCCCAGCACTGACCCCTGGGGAACCCCACTAGAATCCACCTTGGAGATGAGGCTATCCCTCCAACCACCACCTTCTGAGTATGCTCAGAGAGCCAATTCCCTATTCATCTTAGCAACTGTCTCCCTACCCCATTTCCTTCAGCTTAACCAGCAGGCCATTGTGGGGTACTGAATCAAACACCTTGCTAAAATCCAGAAAGAGGACATCCACTGGCCTACCCTGGTCCAGGGCCCTAATCACCCAGTCATAGAACTCAACAAGATTTGTCTGGCACAATCTTCCCATGACAAAGCCATGCTGCATATCATCCAAGTACCCAGTTTGCTCCAGTAACCCCCCTAGCCTTTCCTTGACAATACCCTTCATCACCTTGCTGACCACTGATGTCAAGCTAACAGGCCTGAAATTTCCTGCCTCCTTTCTTGATCTCCCCTTGTGGAGCAGCATGACATGGTCCACCCTCCAGTCTAGGGGCAACCACCCAGTCCTCATAGAGATGCTGAAAAGCTCTGCTAGAGGGACTGCCAGGATATCTGCCAGTTCCCTAAGCACCCTGGGATGTATCTCATCTGGCCCATGTGCTTTCTCCATCTGAAGGGACCTGAGGGCTTCCCTTAGTCTCTCTACTGGGATTTCAGCCTCCACATCCTCCCCCTTTCACCATGCACTGCTGGGCCCCCACCTGTCTGTGGTGGCCACTCCCTTTCCCCAGACCTATCAGGGCCCTTGGTCTCTACTGGTCCCACCCTTTGCTCTGGTTTGCCCCCACTCCCCTCGCAAGACACAGCCCCTCCATCCCCCATGGTAAAAACTGAGGCAAAGTATTATTTAGGACTTCTGCCTGTTCCCCTGCCTCCTGTGCCCAACCATCCCCTATCCTTATCTTGCTGATCTGCCCCCTTACTTTCCTTTCCCCTCATGTATCTAAAGAACCCCTTGTTCCCCCTCCAGATCCCACTGGCCAAGGACTGCTACTTTTTTGCCTTAGCTGCTCTCACCATTCTGGTGACTCTCTTGGCTGTCAGCTCATATTCCTCCTGATCCCTTTCACTCCTTGACCACTTGAAGTGCCCATAGGCCACCTTCTTTTCCTTCACCACTTCCTGTACCTCCCGGGTCCACCAGCAGGGTTTTCTGGCCTTACCAAACTTACACCTTTCCCTGGTGCAGGATCTGGTAACCTCCTGTATTCCCCTCCTAATGATCTCCCACCTGCTGTCAGCATCCATAACTGGCCTTATCCTTCCAGATGATCTTAAAGGATCCTTCCCATCTCCCTGAAGTCTGCACCCCTAAAGTCGGGTACTACTATCCTTGTTCAGCTTCCCCCCCCCCAGGTCCAGGAAGAACCAGACTGTGGCATGATCATTCACAGCCAATGGGTTCTTCACCTCTAGGCCCCTAATCTGATCACTGTCCACCAGAACCACGTCCAGTGTCCGGGCCTCTCTAGTAGGCTCACCCACCTGTTGTGTCAGAAACGCATCCTGGAAGACATCCAGCAGCCTCTGCTCTCTGGCCACTGGTGATGTCATAGTCCCCCAGTCTGTTCCTGGCATATTGAGGTCCCCCATTACTATTACCATTCTCTTTCCTAATCTACAGTGTCCCTCAAGATTTGTGACTAAACTTTCTTCTAGGACCTCTGCCAGTGCTGGTAGTTTGTATAACACTCTGACCTTTACTGTCTTACCCCTGCATCAACAAGGTGACCCAAATAGCCTCCACATTCCCCTCTGACTCCTCTACCCCTCCAATACCCATGCCATTTCTGACTAACAGTGCTACACCACCACCCCGTCCCTCCCCCCTATATTTTCTGAACATAGTGTAGCCCTCCAGATTTAGGTCCCATTCATGCCCTTTAGTGGCCCAGGTCTCAGTGACTGCTGCCACATTTACCTCCCCCTCAACTAGCATTGCCTGGAACTCAGGCACTTTATTTCCTAAGCTCCTGGCATTTATCGGGACCACTCTCCACCCCTTTTCCCTCCTGTCTTTTCTCCCCCTTGAGCTCCCATTTCTCAGCTCCTGCACCCTATCTGATGACCCATTTCCATATCTCTCTAGCCCCCTAGAGGAGTGGAGACCATGTCCCTCATGATATCTCCTAGAGTCTTCTGTTTACCCTTCTTTTTATCCTAAATTCCCATAGAGCTTTGTAATTTACACATACAAGGTTGATTTCTATCAAAAGAGGGAGGCAAATTCACTTGAATGGCTTTGCTCTCTCCAGTTACCCTGTCTCTGGTTTCCCTGTGATCACTATTAGAATGGTAAGCTTGATCCATTCGATTAGAATCTTTCTGATTTAGTTTATCCAATATAATCCTATTAAGGAATAGATGATTTTTGATGTACTCTATCTCATCCTTAATAACAGTGATATTCTCCAAAATTACCACATTGGCAAAATAAGGGTTCTTTAAAATTTCAAAAAGCTGTTTAGACAGGGAGCTGGAAGAATCAAAGCCACCATAACCCTATAAAATGTTCTTGGTCGTAGTTAATGTCATTTTTAGCACTTGTATTTTCCCTATTCTCCCTACAAGTGCTATATTCTCTATAAGTTTTCTCTAAATTCTTTAAACCTTCAATAACTTTACTTACATTTTTTGTGATACATTTAATTTCTCCCCCTTTAAAAGTCATATTGAAATTCTCTCTATCTTTCTGGGTAGTTAAATTTAGTGACTTTATACCTTCTTTATTGTGCAAATTTTCATCTGATAGTATTTCTATTGATGTTTTTTTCCAGTGAAAAATAACAATTATCTCTACTATCAATGCTATACTGATCATATGTTTCTAAACTAATCTCCTGCAGATCTCTCTGGGAGGAATGATCAGTGGGTAAATAAGGCTCAAAGGATTCATAGGAGATCCCTCCATGTAAATCTGTAAAAGTTGTTTCTATAGAAAATTCTACAGATGGGTTACTTACTATGTTTTGGCTCTCTTTACTATGTCTGTTAGAGGATATGCTATGTATACTATGTATACTATCTGTGTTCTGGCTGTCCCTATTAAGGTTCCTCTCCATCTCATTTCTTCCATTACTCCCAAGAGCTAATTGGCTTGGAGTACTAGTCAATGTACAGTTCTTACTAGGTTTTATAAATTGGCTAGCATCTCTCTGCCATAGTTCTGTGAGTTGAAGTTGAAGAGGATCTCTTAGCTTCAATTTTTCCTCAATTATTCCCATTCTTTCTTTATCCTCCTTACTTGGCTTTAATTTTTTCTGATTATTTTTTTTATTCTTTCTATCCATTTTAATTTTATTGTCTTTATTTAAAATTAACTTCCCACTCCTTGTTTGCACCATTTAAAGTTAATATTCACTGGTGATTATCTATTATATGAGAAGGTAATTCTATTTTCGGTGAGTATTCTTACAATTTATTTAGGCATGAATAGCAACTCAGCAAGTTAACATGAGCAGAACATCAGCAGCGGACAATTAAATGTAATACCCATATGCTCATTAACGCTAGTCACTTACTCCTTATTTTCTGAATAAGGCTAAATGGAACTATCAATTAATTACAAATTACCTTTTCAATATATTAGAGACAGATAATAAAGATAACCACCAGCACTGAGGCCAGTGCAATATCAGTGTTGCTAAACACTCAAAATATGAATTAAGTGCAACATGCAAAGTGCAAAATGCAACAGCGTGATGAATCAATAAACAATTCAATATTTTAGCAGGCCACAATCTATAGGCTATAAAAAAATATCTGGTCAGACCAGACCAAATCTAAAATACAATAAATAAAGTTGTTTAATTGCAGGGGAAATTCAACAAGATTTAAAAGTTCTCGGCTTACTACCATGGTATTACCCCTTTTCAGGTTATTTAACATTTACTTCTGTTTTCTTCTGTAATAATTCTATTGATTCTGTTATTCCTGCCAGTTCACTCCTTTTCAACAGTCTAGTATCTTATATTCCTAATAGCTATATTGAAATGAGTAGATTTTGGATTTCTAATGTTGCTGTATAGAGATATAAAGCCTCCAGATGTTGCAGGATAGCGGCTTTAAACAGTTTCCGGATAGTCCTTTAAGTTCTACTCATATCAGTGTTGTACAGTGAGTTACTAGGAGTCAGGGCTCTCTTAATTCTTTTCACTGGTTAATGTAGGCCACTAAAACAATATAAATAAAATCTATAAGTATGAGTAAAAAGAGACAAATTTTCCCACCTGCTATACTTTTCACATTTAAACTAGGGCTATAACATAAAGATATAGTCAGATACTGCCCTTAAGCCTAGACAAAGCTAGCAAGCAAACAAACAAGTAAGCAAGTAAGCTGTACCACAGTGATATTTTATCTGTATCACAGTGTATGTTTTACTTGATTTTAATTTTATTTATCTCAGCTTACTTTGCTTTGCTTTAATTTAGTGCACTTTCCCAACTTCTAAGTGGCCGAAAGAATTCCTCTCACTGCATTCGGAGCGAGCATAACTTCTGGAGCTTCACCGAACCTTCACAGATTTTACTAACAGCTCCTATTACAGGGAAAACACTATAAAATGAAGTGGAAAATAGCCCCTTCACAGCTCTGTTCTTCTACTTCTACAGTACTTTCCACCGCAGCGCTAGTTAGGATACAATCCAAATGGCAAGTTCTGTGTGAGTACGAATCACAGAGACCCGGCATGTGAATTTTATGGATGGAATTTCATGTGTAGAATCCAATCAGGGTAATGGAAGTGAATAGAAATCAATCTAGTTCAAGTGAGAGGCTATGAATTTAAATCATAAGGTAACTAATAAAACGATTAGAAGATCATTAAACTAAAGATCATTAAACTATTTAACTAGTATGCTTTATTATGTTTTATCTGGCTCAAGGCTTAGTTAATCAGGTTCAGTACTCCCCTTAACCTGAGATAATATTTATCTTTGAAGTACCAACTCCTTTTTAAGTCTTGTCCTATTTTAATTTATCCAATCATTGCTGAACTGGCAGGATAGCAGTTTTATTAATTCAGTCAATGAAGGAATGTAATTAGTTTATGCACTAGGCATAGGTTCTGATTAAAGAAAACCAGAAAGCAATAAACAACAGAACAAGTAATTTAAAACTAAAGGAAAGCTATGAGACTACATAGTTACATAGATACATAGACAGTGTCGGCAGATAAGGGCCTATGGCCCACCCAGTCTGCCCATTTGAGCTTGTAAGTTCAGTTTGTTTTCTTAGAAGTCTGTTGCCCCTTACCTCTGATCTCCAGAATTCCTTTATGTCTATCCCATGCATTCTTAAATCCCGTGATTGTTTCAGCCCCCACCACTTCTCTGGCAGGGTGTTCCACTTGTCCACCACCTGTTCTGTGAAGAAATTCTTTCTCATGTTTCCTCTGAATCGTCCTCCTCCAACTTCATCCCATGCCCTCTAGTCCTGGAACATCTTTTTCGCTTAAAAATAGTGTTTTCCTGCACCCTGTTCCTCCCTGTAAGACACTTGTATGTCTCTATCATATCCCCTGTCTCCCTCCTCTCCTCCAGGGAGTACATGTTCAGTTCCTTCAACCTGTCTTCATGGGACTTGTGATGCAATCCATGCACCATCTTTGTTGCCCTCCTCTGAACCTTCTCTACCCTGTCTATGTCCTTACGTAGGTATGGTCTCCAGAACTGTACACTGTACTCCAGGTGGGGCCTCACTAGTGTCTTGTATAGCGGAATTATGACCTCCCTTTTCCTGCTGGTGATGCCCCTGCTATACATCCCAGCATCCTATCTGCTTTACCTGCTGCCTTGTCACACTGTTTCCCTACCTTGAGGTCATCAGAGATGACAACCCCAAGATCCCTTTCCTGCTTGGTGCTACTTATCCTCACCCCCAACTGATATATTGTGCCAGGGTTTTGTGCCCCATATGCATTATCTTGCACTTCTTTGCATTGAATTTCAACTGCCAAACCCCTGACCATTCTTCAAGTTTCTGCAGGTCCTTCTCATTCTGTCTACGCCCTCTGGTGTGTCTACTCTGTTACAGAGCTTTGTGTCATCAGCGAACAGTGAAATTCTGCCTTCTAGGTCCTGCGCAATGTCACTGATGAAGATGTTGAATAAGACTGGTCCTAGCACTGATCCCTGTGGTACCCCACTGGTCACTCTTCCCTCTGTGGAGTGACAGTCATTTACCACCACCCTCTGTGTCCTGCCACCCAGCCAGTTACCTACCCACCACACTACTGTCCTGCCCACACCCATATTCCTCAGTTTGTGTAATAGTCTTCTATGTGGCACAGTGTCAAAGACCTTGCTGAAATCCAGATAGGCCATGTCCACTGCCCTCCCTGATCCACCTCCCTAGTCACCCAGTCAAAATTCAATGAGGTTGGTCTGACATGACCTCCCCTGGTGAAACCATGCTGCCTTGGGTCCTGTAGTCCATTGACAACCAGATGTTCCACCAATCTCTCCTTCAGTAGTGCTTCCATGATCTTCCCCACTACCGAGGTGAGGCTGACTGGTCTGTAGTTCCTGCTTCCTCTTTGTTCCACTTTTGTATAAGGGGACTACATCTGCTGTCCTCCAGTCTTTGGGTACCTCCCTGTTTCCAGTGATCGGCTAAACAGGATAGCCAGAGGTTCATCCACCACCTCTCTTAGTTCTTTAAGGACCCTGGAAGTGTTCCCCATCTGGCCCCATTGCTTTATCAACTCTTATTACTTCCAGTTCCTTCAGGACCTTTCTGTGTAAAGGGACTTGTGTCCTTTCTGCACCATTCTCACCCCTTGTACTCCTTCAGACCCATTACCCTCCTCTTCCTCAGTAAAGACTGAGCAGAAATACCTGTTCAAAATGTCAGCTTTACTGTTGTCATCCTCCACGCGGCCCCCATCCTCCCCCTTCAGTCTCACTATCCCTCCCTTTGTCTTTCTTTTTTCACTTATGTACCTGTAAAAGGTTTTGTCCCCTCTACCCACTGATTTTGCAATGTGTTCTTCTGTCTTAGCTTTGGCTTCCCTTACTGACCTCCCTGCCTCCCTTTGCTTCTCCTGGTACTTCTCCCTATCCCCTTCTGCCTGTGTCTTTTTGTATTGCCTGAATGCAATCTTTTTGGCTTTCACTTTCTTTGCTACCTCTTTGGAAAACCATAATGGTCTCCTCTTCCTTTTCCTCTTGCTAACCTGCTTAATGCATAATTCTGTTGCTCTTGTAATCCCCATTTTAAATACTGCCACTGTTCCTCAACCCCTGATTCCTGTCCCATTCCCTTAATGCCTCTTTCAAGTATCTCCCCATTTCCCAAAGTCTGCCCCATAAAATCCAGGATATGTGTTTTTGTGTGGTTTGGTTCTGTCTCTTTCTGTGATTTCAAACCACAATGACTGGTGGTCACTGTTTCCCAGGTGCTCCCCACTGTTACCCCCACCACACTGTCCCTGTTTGTGAGCACAAGGTCAGTATTGCCTTCTGCCGAGTTGTTTCCATGACCAGTTGCTTGAAGAAGGCACCCTGAAGGAGTCCAGGATAAAATCTGCCTAGTTGATGCTGCTGCTGGGATGCTCCAGTCCATGTCTGGAATATTGAAGTCTCCAACCAGTACTCACCTCACCTTGTCTGCCATCCTTTGGATGGCTAGCATCAGCTCCTATCTGTTTCTTCCTCCTGGGCTGGTGGTCTATAGACCACACCTGTGCGGATAGCTGTCCCCATTTTCCTTTCCAGCTTAACCCACAGTATCTCTCCCCATTTTGTTCCTCCTGATCTCTGTGGCCCTTATGTCATTTTTCACATACAATCCACTCCTCCCTCCTTCCTGCCTGCTCTGTCTCTTCTGAATATGTTGTAGCCAGGTATGGTCATCTCCCAGTCATGGTTATCATTACACCAGGTTTCAGTGATGGCCACAATGTCCAGGTCTGACTGTACCATGACAGCCTCCAGATCTTCCATCTTGTTGCTAAGGCTCCTGGCATTTGCACACATGGCTTTCCATGATTTAACCTCCCTAGACTGTTTCACTGTTCTACTCCAGCCCCTTCCTGGTTGTGTCATTTATCCCTGGTTCTCCTTGCTGTCTGCCTTCTGCTGAATTTTGCCCTTTCTGCTTATCCACCTCTTGGGCACTAATCTCCATCATTTGCACACTGCTTTGCAGAGATAGCCACTCCTCTGGTTCACTGGTTCCACTGCTAGATGTGGGGGGTGAGCAAGCAGGTACCTCCTTGCTGGCCTGTCACTCCTTTGCTAGTTTAAATGCTTGTCAATGTAGCATTTAAACTTATCATTGAGTTCTTGATTCCCTCCAGGATGGATGCAGGCCGTCAGGCTTGAACAAACCTCCATCCCTCCAGGTGGGTCCCCAGTCACCAATGAATCCTAACCCTTCCTCACAGCACCAGTTCTTCAACCATGAGTTAAAGTTCCTGGTGCATGCACTCCTATCTCTCCCTTGCCTCTCACAGGTAGTACTTCTGAGAAAGTGACAGAAGTAGCTACTTGCTTGAGACCCCTCCCCAGTTTCCTAAACTCTTCCTGAACTTCCTTTGGCTCCCCATTTGCCAGGTCATTAGTACCTAGGTGGATAATGACATCCAGCTCACCCTCCCGTCTTGTCTTCCCAGTGATCCCCAGGATCTTCCTTCCATATATTTCCATCCTAAAATAAATAAAAACAAATAAAGACAAATAAAGAGACTTAAATCAAATACGAAAAGTATATATAAAATCATAAAGCCACAAAACCCTAAGGGAAAGAAAGCACACTTGCAGATGCACTGGCCAAAAAGTAGCCTTAAATATCGCAAGCTCCCCTGAGAAAAAAACGTAAACAAGTAAAAATAGGATAACACTCTACCGCCGTTCTTGGCATACAAATCTCAAGCTCTAAAACATTCAAACACAAATGCTTTTAGTAAATCTTAAAAACCACTAAAAAAGCTGTTTAAAGTTTTCTGCAGCTGGAAGCTTAAGAGGCCTCAGACGTAAGCTGCTTTTTGAGTCACCAGTACACGATACAATACAATACAAGGAGACCCTTAAAATTGTAGTTGTTGAATCTAAAATTCAATCTCAAAAGACTGAAGCACAAATCCAGGAGATTGAAGCACACATCTTCTTTTTTAAGGGAACTTCTCCTCAGTACTTTCTTTCCGGCCATCCCGAATGGTCGTTCTGTCTCCCGCAGGTCACGGTCCCAAATCCAGCTCAAACATCTTTATGGGGGGAGATCCTTTTGCCAACTACCTCTCCCTCACCTATTTTCCACCAATAGTGCAATACAATTTTCCTTGTGGAACCTCAGAACTGTTCACTGTGATGGTTCCACAATTTCCCCCTGTTATCTCCCTTCCTGTACTTGCTGTTTCTGTTCTTTCTTTCTCCCCTTTCTTCTCTGCAGTTAAAACCTACTGTATATGTGAATCTTTATGTGAAACTGAGATCTTTTGGTTTGCAAATGTATATACAGTAGTTATAGTATTGAAATGAATTGCAGAAATCTGTTTGAGGTTTGATAGAAAGGATAGCAAGCTGGAACACAGGGGGGCTACCTTGAGAAGCCTTTTGACCTTCCATGAGCTTGTTTGCAGAGCTTTCAGCAGGAAAACCAGCTCTGGCCAGAATGTTTTAATTGGCTGCATCTGTACAGATGAATGGATGTACTGAGCACAGAAACTAAATTTACAATGTTTGGCACATTGTGTGAAAACAGGAGATACAGCTTAATGAGAACAGGATGCAGAATTTAATTGCCATGTGAAAACATCCTACAAAATGAGAACAATGTTTGTTCAGTTAGTTAGAGAGAACTGGAGATTTTAAAGATACCATTAGATAACGGACCTTGCTTTGTCTGAACTGCCTGTATAATAGATATCCTGCACACTTTTATTTTATTGTTATTAATAATAATAAAGTGTGTCTTGTAAATTTTGCAACTTCTCCTGATTTGCCTGTGCTTCCTGACCTACTGTATGCCTCAATGACAGTTGGTGTGCAGGGTAGGATTTATGCTGTGCATACTCTAAGCTAGGAGTTTTGTGCATGAGTGCTAGAGCTGGTATCAGAAAAGCATAGAAGAAAGGTATGGACCCTGCAACAGCAAGTCCAGGAGTGATTACCAGAAGAATGGCAGCCAAACTGAGATTGTACAGCCACTGCCAGTGATGGAAGAAGAAGAACAGGAAGGGACAGAACCTGGAAGCATGTCTGCTTTCTTCAAATGGTGTGCTATACAACAAAGAGACAGAGAAACAGAGAAAAGGAGATGCAGAGAAAAGAAGAGATGCAGCCACAGGAGCAGCAGAGAAAAAAAGAGATGCAATGACAGCTGGATGCCTTGCAAGCTAACAAAACATGAAGATCTGGTACAGGTGTGGCAGATCAAAAAAAAAAAGACACAAGCAACTTAAAAGACATTAAACTTACAAAGTTGTGTCACTTAGATGATATTGAAGCATACCTGACAGCTACTGGAAGGGTCACCAGAGTCTGCCAATGGCCAAAACAGCAATGGGCAATCAGGCTGGTACTTTATGTGACAGGCAAAGCCCAACTTTGCCCACAGCAATATCGACACTGCACAGTCAGAAAACTATGACCTAGTGAAAAGAGAAGTCTTTAAGAAATTTGACATCTCAGGAGAGACCTACAGGCAGAGATTCTGGTCCATGAAGTACCAGTTAGTTGACAATCCTCAAGAAGCTTTCACTTGACTCAGGAACTCCTCATTAAATGGCTCCAACCAGAGGGCAAAACAGTCCCACAGATCATTGACATATTTGCAAATGATCAATTCATTAGCATCCTTCCAACAGATGTGCAGCTCTGGGTAAAAGAACTTTGACAAAAAAGTGGGGGAAAGAACTTTTTTTAGCTGAGGACTGCTAGACAGCAAAACAGACACCACAGCAATGAAGTAACAGCCAGGGAATGGTAAGACCCACCTTTTTCCCTGATTTAAGACCAAATTGTGACACTTGGAAAGCTGGTTCTGATCACTGTATAATTTTTTGTAATATAAAAATGGGTTATGGGGGGTGTGGCCTAGCATCAGAGCAGAATGGCTGCTTAAACCAGGAGCTCTGTACCCATTCCTTGCAATCTCCTCACCACTGTACCTAGACTTATCAATTTTCAAAAGATTGGGAGAGATAAAGGTGTTCTGATGTCATCTGCTTCAAAATCGGATAGGAAACAAGCCAAGATATCTTTTAAATCTACCCCGCGGGAGTCCTTCATGAGAGGCCTGAAAAAGCCTGGGTCTGCATTGGAAGACACGCCAGTGGCCGATCTAGCAAACATCTCCTCGAGATTAGCCTTAAAAGTGGAGGACAGCTTTAATTTAACGATGGCTGAAGGTTATCAGCAGTTAAAATGATTACTAAAAGATTTAAAATATGAATTGGAAACCAGAATGGAAGCAGGTTTCTAGAACGTTACAGCTCAGTTACAACATCTTCAGCAAGTTGTGAATGCTACCTCAGAAATGGTCGATATTCATGAAAGGCGTTTGGGGGAAGTGGAACAGCGAGTTAGTGAACAAGAAGACAGATCTATCTCTTCTGCCTCTGACTTAGCAAAAGCACTAAAAGAAATTGAATTCTTGAAACAGGCTGTTAATCACGAAAATCATGAAAGGCGCTGCAACATTAGAATTATAGGCCTTCCCGAGGGTCTTGAAGGGAAAGATTGTGCAACCTTTCTCCAAAAATGGCTCATTACCTCTTTACAGCTCTCCCAGGATACCATCCTTGAGATCCATAGGGCTCACCATTCCCCAGGCCTCAAACCCTCTGTGGACCAATGACCAAGGCATTTTATCGTAACATTTTTGCGTTACCAAGAGAGGGTGATGATCCTGGAGGTGGCAAGGAGAGTGGGGAAGTTATTGGAACAGCAAAGGAGAGTAAGCATCTACCGGGACTACCCCCGACTCCTTCAGACCCAAAGACTATCTTTTTCAGAGGTCCAACAGTTACTTCACTCTAAAAATTGTCCCTTTATGCTTGCTTACCCAGTGCGTATGATAGTTTGACTGCCTGGAGGAAATACCAGAGCCTTCACCGATCCCTCTGCAGCACCGGAGTTCGTGCGGGGCCTGGAAGTCTTTAAAGCCTACTGAATTTTACTTGGAAAAGGTACTGTTTATTGAAGTTTGGGACGGAGGGGTGCTAGTTTTCTGATCCGTAACTCCGGTAGGGGCCTATAAGGGCTGGATCGGAGGCCCTTCTTCCCCTTTCACCCAGTCTCTCACTCGCAGATCCTAAGCTACGCGACGATGGTAATCTGGATCAGGTTGCCTCTCACTTTTGATTTTCAACTGCTGAGCTTCTACTAAACATATGGATTGGTTATTGAGCCTGACTTGCTTATTAATAAGCTTTATAAAGTTATTCCCTCCTGGACACAGGCTCACTCTATGTTCTGAAGAACAGTAGGGTTATTTTGATTGCTCCTTTTTATTTATTTTTTTCTTTTTTTTTTCATTGCATTATGCTTAAATGGTTTTCAACATTATTCAGGGGAGATGATGTATTCAATTTGTTTGATAAGAGCAATTGTATTAAGGCTGAACTAACCATTTTGCATGGGAAGGTCTGCTCCTGTAAACACCAGTAGGGGGCAGCAATTCCCTGCACATCTCCCAAAAACTGCCTCTTGTGCTCGATTTTTGACTTTAATTTATGATTTACAAGAGGGGGCAATAAATGGACAGATTTACTAAACATATAGATTGGCTATTTAGCCTGACTTGCTTATTAATAAGCTTTACAAAGATATTATCTCTGGGACGCAGGCTCACTTTATGTTCTGAAGAGCAGTAGGGTTATTTTGGATGTTCCTTTTTATTTTTCTTCACTACATTATGTGTGCATGGGTTTAAACATTATTCAAGTGAGATGGTGTATTCATTTTGTTTGGTAACAGCAATTGTGTTAAGGCTGAACTAACCATTTTGCATGGGAAGGTCTGCTCCGGTTAACGACAGTAGGGGGCAGCAATTCCCTGCACATCTCCCCAAAACTGCCTCTTGTGCTCAATTTTTGACTTTAATTTATGATTTATAATAGAGGGGTGATAAATGGACAGATTTAGGTTTTTGTTTCAGTCTGGATGTTGAGGGGAATTTAATAAATATATAAAATGTTGTTATAATGGTGAGGTTAAATTATTGCAAGGGGTGGATGCTCAATCCACGAAAAGTAGAGGATAACCTAGGTTAACTGTTTAACTCCTTAGGGAGTTAGGGTGGGTTTAGGGGAAATTGAGATATTACAAGGGGTTCTACTAATGGGGGGGTTGGTAGTTGTTATTCAAAATAGTTCGATGTTAGTTGGATGTTAATATGGGGGGACAGGGAAATGTTTTATTGAGAAGGGGTTTAAAGTTTTTCAACAAATATTTTTCAGCAGTAGTAATATGGGTACACTAGTGTTAAGATGGCATACAAGACAGGTTAAGCTTATTAAAGACCATCTTTATTATGGCTAATATAACTTTGGTAACCTGGAACGTGAACGGTCTTCACACACCTATTAAAAGGAAGTGGGTCTGGTCCCAAATTACATCTAAAATGAGAGGAGATATAATTTTTCTGCAAGAAATTCATTCAACCTAAGAAGAAATGGAGTGTCTGCACCGTTCTTGGGGTGGGACAATGATGGCTGCTCTTTATACTTCAAAGGCACATGTAGTAGCGATATGGATTAGGCCAGGGTTCCCTCATAGAGTTATATCAATTACTTCTGACCCTCAAGGCAGATATGTCATCAGGGTGTTGGACTTGGGTTGCTCCATTATTACACTGGTTTCTCTGTATGGTCCCAACATAGATGCCCCTGATTTTTTTACTCATATGGAGACCACTTTGGTCCCATTCCCAGATGACATTATAATAGGGGGAGATCTGAATACCTACTGGGATCCCCATTTGGACCATTCAGGTTTGCGGAAGGGCCCCACCCCATGGAGTGTGGGAGCACTTCGCCATTTGACTGAGGGGAGATCCCTTTTAGAGGCATGGAGGTTTTCCCATCCGTCCACTAGGGAGTACTCTTTTTATTCAAATGCACATAACATTTTTACAAGATTGGATTATTTATTTTTGACTAAAGATAGAATAGGGGATGTCGTAGAAGCTTCATCTTGTCCAATTTTGATTTCTGACCACACCCCCTTGAAAGTGGTAGTGAGAAGAGGGGAGCTAAAGGGTGCCACATCATGGTGAATGGACCCTACCCTCTTGGCAGACACTGCATTTGTTCTACAATTAAAATGTTATGTCTGTGATTTTCTTGTAATTAACCGCTTAGGGGATACTAACCTGAGGATGATTTGGGATGCGCTCAAGGCCTTGATTGGGGGGAGACCATCTCCTATGCTTCCCATAAGAAAAAATTATCCCAAAAGGAGCAAGAGTTGGAACTTCAAATTTGGCACCTAGAGAGAGAGTTAATGGTCAAACAAGATAATAAAAAAATGGTAGCTTTAAAACGACTGAAGGGTGAATTGAACCAGCTTTCTTCTCATGGAATTGAAAGGGCACTCATCTTGACTAAATCCTTTTCCTATTTTGAGGGTGACAAGGCTGGGAAGTGGTTATCTGGATTGCTTAAGAGACAGAGGGCTGAGGGGTCAATTTTGGGAGTGACAGTGGAAGGGGAAGTGATCACGTAGAATCAACAGAAAATAAATGACACATTTCATGCTTATTATGCACATTTATATACTTCAGAATACCCCAAGGGGCCGACCCAGATGAATTTTTCAGGGAAATCAGCTTACCCCACCTTACTGACCAGGAGGTGAAGCAGTTGGAGTTTCCCTTAACTACAGAAGAATTAAAAGAAGTAGTATGGAAATCTAAAAGGGGTAAAGCGCGAGGTCCAGATGGTATCCCAGTGGAGGTATATAAAGTCTTATGGGATGAACTGGGTCAGTTTATGCTAGAAATGATAGTTGAATCACTGTCCAGGGGAGAGCTTCCACTTTCGTAGACCCTAATCACAATTACAGTTTTACCCAAGCCAGGGAAGGACCCCCTTTTTTGTTCCTCTTATCACCCAATTTCGCTGCTGAATGCAGACTATAAGATCATAGCCAAGATTCTGGCAATTAGATTAGAGGGTTTCCTTCCTAAGCTAGTTCACCCTGACCAAGGAGGCTTTATAAAGGGCAGACAAGTTAATCATAATATTAGGTGAGTTATTGACATAATGCATCAATGGCCCAGGGGAACGATGGGGGGCTTGCTAGCGCTAGACATGGAAAAAGCCTTCAATTGGGTTGAGTGGCCCTTTATGATGGCCGTGTTGAGAAAGTTTGGTCTGAGCCCTATTAAGATGCAGTGGTTGGGAACCTTATATAAGAAACCTAAAGCCCAAATTCCTACCAAGAATATGCTGTCACCCCCTTTTATTTTTACTAGAGGCATGAGACAGGGCTGCCCCCTTTCACCTCTGTTATACGTACTCACAATTGAGGCCTTGGCACAGACCATTAGGGACAATCCTAGACCTGGGGGTTTAAAATGGAGAGGTAAGGAACATGTGATTTCTCTCTTCGCGAATGACATATTATTGTTTATAAACTCTCCTGGGGAGGTGATGGAGGAATTGTCAATCATCTTTGGGAGATATGGTCCTCTTTCAGGCCACAAGATTAATTGGAACAAGTGCGAGTAGATGCCATTGGGGGAATTGGGCAATCCGATAAAAATAGACTGGACAGCGGTTGAACCTGTTAAAGTGATTCAATATTTGGAAATATATATACCCTTTGGGAGGAAATTTCATTTCTGGATCTAGCTATTTTCATAAAAAATGAGAAATTGTGCACTAAAATCTTTTGGAAACCTACTGACAGAAATACAATTTTACATGCAGAAAGCTTTCACCCGGAAAAATTAATTGACTCCATTCCTTATTCCCAATTCATTAGAGTTAATAGAAATTGTACAGACATGGAGGATATGGTACAATCGACCAATAATATGACAAAAAGATTCACGGAAAGGGGATACAAATGTGAAGTATTACAGAAGGCTAAAATGAAGGCCCATTTAAAGGATAGAACAGACTTATTGGCAAGTAAGGTAAATATAAATGCAGATGCAATGGATAAAATTATCTGTTCCCTGAAATACAGTGACATCTTTTATGGTATTAGAAAATCTGTATATAAAAACTGGAATATATTGAGGTCCACTCCTATGGGTAGTAAAGCTTTTAATAAAGGGGTGCAAGTAGTTGCTAAAAAGGTTAAATCACTATCAAACCATATAGTACATACAGATCACAAAATACCAAAAATTAAGAAGTTTTCTTCATTTACAAGTTATGACCTGAGAGGAATTTTCAGTTGTGGAAGATGCATTCATTGTCATAACACTTATAAAATAAAAACAATCAGAAGCAGTAGTAGGGGGAGGACTTCAAAATAAAGGACTTTATCAATTGTCAGACAGAAGGTGTCATTTATGGTATCATGTGCCCATGTGACCCAATGTATATAGGTAAAACTAAAAGAGCCTTGAAACAAAGAGTTGGGGAGCATAAAGGGTACATACAGAATAAAGATCTTTCTTCCCCAATAGCTAGGCACTTTATAGAAAGAGGACATGCCATTGCAACTTTAAGATTTTTTGGTATCGAAAAAGTGCATAAAAATAACAGAGGGGGAAATTACAATACTAAAGTATTATTAAGGGAAGCGAGGCTTATGAATTATTTCCAAACTATAAATCCAAAATTTTGGTTAAATGAGATGATAGATTGGCAACCGGTCTTATAAAAGAGCGGGATAGTTCCTTAATTTATTTATTTAAGAGATTTACCAGGAAGGCATATTGAGCAGAGTATCACTCGATTCCAGATGCGCCCTGTGGGGAGGGGTTTACAAAGGTACAGTAGTACAGAAGAAAAACATACATAAATATGCTTGGTACAAAACAATGGATGAGACAGTCATAATGCAATATTGAAGGTACATTTTCAATTAACATTTCAATAACATTTGGTGCTGACAGCATCACAAACTACCGAAAATGGAGTAACCAGACTGATGTTAACAGCTGGTAGTTAGGAATTGTGAGGGGTTCAATGGGGGGGATACAGAAGCAGTTGGTAGAGAAGTGCATTTTAAGAAGGGCATTCTGGTGTGAAGAATAATATTACTTTAATATTGTATTGTTCAGGTTTAGAAATAGGATATATTTGGTACAAGTGGCCATAAGGGGGAGTTGAACCTGTAGTTATGAGTTTGAAAATAACGGACTTTTTTGTTACCATTTGGTTAAGCACATGATTAAGTGGTTATCAGTGATTATTGACACTGTATTTAAGTGAGAAAAAACAGAAATCTTAAAATTTTTT
Source organism: Neoceratodus forsteri (assembly GCA_016271365.2). NCBI lineage: Eukaryota > Metazoa > Chordata > Ceratodontiformes > Ceratodontidae > Neoceratodus > Neoceratodus forsteri. Next base: position 1,706,988,861 of record CM057455.1, read on the forward strand.
AAGATGTTTACTGGGTTTAGAGGTCTATTCACATAATGTATTGGATAACGTATTGGATAAGCTTTTTTAGTTGCTTGCTCATGTGCCTCTTCCTTTTTAGAAATTCCATTAATAGTTAGAAAATAAGATCTCTGATAAGGATCAGTTATGACCCGTATCTGTTATGGATCATGTAGCCATAATGCCAATAAGTCTTTCCTAAAAAATAAAAACAAAAAAAGTTTGGTTATTATAAAGATAATGATATTTGACTGTTGCCTGTTCTGTAGATGGATCCATTCTTTTCAATGTAGTTGTTTAATGATATGGCAAAGAATGTTACAGTTGCTTAGGAATAACAGTTATTTTTTCTGATTTATTATGTGAATTATAAGTAGCCTCTGACACAGAGAAATAAGGTACTAGGTGCCATGTAGAGGCGGGTCCAGCACACAGGTAAGCACGTACAGTAAGTGCTTACGTCGATGCTTGTTGTTGGTTGCTGGATTCAGAGGCGGTGCTTCTTTTCTTTAAAAGTAAGCCATCATTTTCCCCACGTCTTTACTCCCGTTGAATAGACGCCAGACCTGTTACCCTGAAATATTGTGAAGTAAGTCATTACTACCAAAAGATATGCTTGAAAATGTTGATTCTTTGAGTTTTTGAAAAGTAATAGAGTGGCTTGAAATAATATCTTGACAGAATGCCATTTTTGTCTCCTTTCTCTACCAGATAGCTTGGCAGAAAACACCAGGAGAAAGGACTGCTGTGTGACTGAACTTCTCTGCTGGGACTAAAGTAGAAGAACTTTTGTATTTGGACCTTTAATTTAGGGTAAAAAACTAACATACAAAACAAAAAAAAAAGTGTGTGTTTGGGTTAACTGAACTGAACGGGTAACTGAAAAGTCATCTAGGTGTAAATCTCAGGTGACTGAAAGGACTTAACTGCTGTGAGGATTAAATTACTTGTAGAAAGATCTGGTAAGTAGGGGGAGTGGCTTAGCTAGAAGGAAGCTACATTTTAAAGACTGCCTTAGAAAGATTCTGCTAATAGCTTGGCAGAAAACACCAGGAGAAAGGACTGCTGTGTGACTGAACATCTCTACTGGGACTATATTGCCCTCCTTCCCTTCCCTCCACCCCCCCACGCAAAGCTAGTTCTATTTTTATAGGCACAGGATTTGACTGACAACAGGAACTTCCTGTTTAGGGGCAGGAAGTGAGTGATCACAGAAACACCAAGGACCCACCATCCTAGAAGGGCAAGAGTAGCTCTCCGGCCCCCTCTAGCTGCTGGAGGTCTGCCTCTGAACAAGTAAGTGATCTACTGAGAAATATAGGATATTCTTGTCTCAGAACAGGACAATCAGGAGCTTAAAGGGAACACAGGCAAAAAGTAAGGAGAGAGAGAGAAAAAAACAGAGGAAAGAGTAAGGATTGCAAACAGTTAAGGGGCCAGAAATAAGACATGATTGGAGTGGTGCAGTGCAGTGGCTGTGGAGCAGCAGTCTTCCGGGAGATGTTCTGGAGGATGCGGTATTGTCCCATCTGCAGGCACCTCTCTGGGCTGAGGGAGGAGGTTGCTCATCTCCAGGCTGAGTTGGCCAGGATTTGTGGGACCTTCTCTTCCATCCAGGGACCACCAGTGCCACTGCCATTGCCTCAGAGGTTGCCAAGAAAGAGGAGCAGTTGGACCACAGTGGGCCCAGGGAGGGTGAGGGTGGTGAACAGAGGCACATCCTTCCAGTTGTACCTCTCTCCACAATTCCTATGCCATTCTGGCAAAGTGTGGTTCTATGCAGGCACCTACAGTGGAGACCAAGGAGGATGTTGGGAACCTCCACAAAGGAGACCCACAGGAGGGTGGCAGGGACCCGCAGGGAAGGAAACAACTCCTGGTGGGGACTCATTGTTAGGAAGGTAGAACTGGGCAAGGAAGGGAAGAGGGAGGTAGGTGTGCCTGCCTGGCGCCATGGCTTGAGGGACAGGCAGCGAATCCTCAGGATTGCCAGAGCAGCTGCACAGGGAGGGAGCTGGATGTCATTGTCCACCTAGGGACAAATGACCTGGCTAAGAAAGGATTAGAGAAGTGCAGGAAGAGTTTGTGGAATTGGGAGGGCCCTAGTCAAGTAGCATGCACGGTAACCTTCTCGGAGGTGCTACCCATCTATGGCATAGGAGAGGCTAGGTGTTCTGTACCATGGGATCTAATCAGTGGTTGAAAAACTGGTGTGGAGCTCAGGGATTTGGCTTCATTGGGGACTGGGGTCCACCTGGAGTGATGCAAGCTCATACTGGCATGATGGGCTGCATCTGTCCGGGAGGGGAACCAGGATCCTAGGTGATAGGTTTGAAATGCTTCATTGGAAGCTTTTAAACCAGCCAAGGGGGAGGCACTGGAAAGGAGCAGGAAAATCCTAGCCCCCAAACAATCACGGGTAAGTGTGGCAAACACCAACATGGAGGTGTTGATAGGAGAAGGGCAGTGGTAAATGGAGAAAGTGACAAAGGCAAGAAGGACAGGGATGGGGCAAAGGGGTAAGGCCATCAGGAAATGGAGGGTAATGAGTACCAATGCTCGTAGTCTTGGCAACAAGCTCCCTGAGCTGGTGGCCTTAATGGAAGAGGGATGCCTGGATATCGTAGCAGTCACAGAAACATGGTACACAGAGAACCATGACTGGGATGTTAACATACCAGGGTACATAACCTACAGGAGAGACAGGCAGGGGAGAAGAGGGGGAGGAGTAGCTCTCTATGTAAAGGAAGGGATAAAAGCAACTGAACAAAAGAGTAAACAGGGAGGAGAGGAGGCACTGTGGGTCATCTTGGAGACTGGAAAGGGCACCACAATCTGCACAGGGGTTGTGTACAGACCCCCATGTCAGGGGGAAGGAATGGACAAGGATATGATGGAAGGCATTCTTAGAATGGCAGAGAAAGGAGATACTGTTGATGGAGACCTGAATATGCCAGATGTTAACTGGAGCACATTTGCTGTAGCCACATCCAAGAGCAGGGCCATTCTTGACGCTCCACAGGTGGCAGGCATTAGACAGCTAGTTTCGAACCCACTCATGAGGGAGCAATCTTAGACCTCGTACCTCAAACGGGGCAGTGAGAGGATCTCAGATCTAGAAGTTGGTTGCCATCTGGGGACAAGTGACCATCAAACAGTGTGGTTACACGTAAACTCAGCTACAGAGTCAAGCCATACAAAGTGAGGTACTGGACTTTAGGAGGGCTGACTTTGGCAAGATGGGAGAGTGCCTCAGAAAAGCACTAGCAAACAGGCTAGAAGGAGGTGTGGAGCAACAATGGGGAATTATCAAAACTGCCATCACAGAGGCAACAAGCCTTTGTGTGAAGCAAATAAACAAATCAAAACGAAAGAAAAAGCCACTATGGTTCTCAAGAGAGGTGGCTGTGAAAGTCAGGAAGAAAAAGATAGCATTCGAAGTATAAGGAAACACAGAAGGAGCAGGACAGAGAGCTGTACCAGTTAAGGCAGAAAGAAGCAGGAGGAAGTCAGAATAGCAAAGGCCCAAACTGAGGAAAGATAGCCAACTCAGTTAAGAAGGGGATAAAACCTTTATAGGTACATCAGCGGGCGTGAAAGACAAAGGGAGGGATAGTGAGGCTGAATAGAATGAACGTGGGTGGGCAGAGGGGACAGTGAAAAGCAGGAATACTGAACGAATATTTCTGCTCAGTATTCACAAAAGAGGAGGGGTGCCTAATCCAATTAACAGAAGCACTCTTGATAGGGGGTCATCCCAGTCCTTTCACAGAAGAAAGGGTTCTGCAAGAACTCCTAAAACTGAAGGTGGACAAAGCAATGGGTCCTGATGGAATTCACCCCAGAATTCTAAAAGAGTTAAGGGAAGGAACTAGTGAAACCACTGGCTACTCTTTTTAATAAATCATGGGAGGATGGTGTGGTACCCGAGGACTGGAGGAAGGCGGATGTGATTCCACTTCACAAAAGTGGGACCAAGACAGAGGCAGGAAACCAGACCTGTCAGTCTGACCTCTGTGGTAGGGAAAGTGATGGAGTCACTTCTGAAGGAAAGAATAATTGAGTACCTAGAGGTCAGTGGAGCACAGGATCCAAGGCAGCATGGGTTCACAGTGGGAAGGTCATGTCAGACGAATCTAATAGATTTCTTTGACTGGGTGACCAAAGCAGTAGACCAGGGAGGGGCTGTGGACATGGCCTACCTAGACTTTAGCAAGGCATTTGACACAGTCCCACACAAAAGATTATTAGTCAAATTAACCAGCCTGGGAGTGGGTCCCAGAGTGGTAGCCTGGGTAAAACATTGGCTGGACAACAGGACACAGAAGGTAATTGTAAATGGAGTCCACTCTGAAGAAAGGGCGGTTACTAGTGGGGTACCGCAGGGTTCAGTATTGGGTCCAGTCCTTTTTAATGTCTTCATCAGTGACATTGCAGAGGGACTGGAAGGAAAAGTATGCCTTTTTGCAGATGACACAAAGATCTGCAACAAGGTTGATACACAAGGAGGTGTGGAAAGGATGAAAAGGACTTGGCAAGGTTGGAGGAATGGTCAGGACGATGGCAGCTAGGATTCAATGCAAAAAGTGCAAAATAATGCACCTGGGAAACAAGAACCCAGGGGAAGAATACACAACGGGTGGGGAGGTAGTAACAACAACAAAACAGGAAAGGGACCTGGGGGTAATCATATCAGATGACCTTAAGGTTAGCAAGCAATGTGAGAAGGCAGTAGGGAGGGCCGGGGGTATACTGGGATGTATAGGGAGAGGCATCAGCAGCAGAAAACAGGAAGTTGTTATCCCTCTGTACAGACAGTTGGTGAGACCCCATCTGGAATACTGTGTCCAGTTCTGGAGACCCCATCTCCGCAAGGACATAGACAGGATAGAGGCAGTCCAGAGGAGGGCAACTACAATGGTGCAGGGTCTGCAAGAGAAGCCGTAGGAGAGAGACTAAAGGAGCTTAATATGTATACCCTTGAGGAAAGAAGGAGAGGGGGACATGAAAGAAACTTTCAAGTACCTCAAGGAATCAACAAAGTCCAAGAGGGTAGCATCTTTCAGAAAAAGAGACTTGCAAGAACAAGGGGACACAATTTAAAGATAGAAGGAGGCGGTTCAGGGCAATGTGAGAAGTATTATTTCACAGAGAGGGTAGTGGATGCATGGAACAGCCTTCCTGAGGAAGTTGTGGGGTCTAGAGCTGTGGGGGAATTCAAGAATGCATGTGACAGACATAAGGCAATTTTTGTGGGGGGCAGGAAGATATAGGCTGTTGGTTAACTAGGATCTGCGGCCTATCCTGTAGGTAGGGAAATGGGCAGACTGGATGGGCCTAGCAGTCCTTATCTGCCGTCAAAGTCTATGTTTTTATGTTTCTATGTTTCTACCAATAAGCAATACAAACTGAAAACGGTTATGGTTCAATGAGTCTAGAGGACAAGACTAAAATATCATGACCACAGTTTAGCGTTTTACCTGATTTGTTCTTGTAGTTTGGAAGTGGGAACCTTATTTAATGATATGAGAACCAACAAATGTTTTTTAGGTGTTAATTACAGAGCCAAGTGGTAACGGGTTAAAAGTTGTGTTTAAGTGATACTGCTTTAACGTTTGAACTGTATATTTACCTATTCTGGTTTATTGGTCTCTTATTTAGAAACAAAAAACCTTTATGGAGTAAAATGGTGATTTGTAAAAAAATCATTTACAGTGAAACAGCTTGTCAGACTGGTAGGATTAAATGGCAACATGTGAACATATATTTTTTAGAGTAAAAAAACTGTTTTATGAAAGAAAATTTGATTTAGTGGTACATTGAGCAATACAATAGTATTAACAGTAAAGCTGAATAACTTTTTTAGTAGATTTTTTCTTTGTGTGGTTTATGTTCAACAGTGGCTGTAAGGGGGAGTCAGACTTAGAACCTAACGCATTTGTGCACAAGAAGATAACAGATACTTGAATGTAAACTTTGATATGTAAGGACATGTTTCGATATTTGATTATATAGAGTTTATTGGAACTAACATGGAAAAATGAATTTGTGTAAAATTAGTTATTAATATTTTTTATGTGTTTATTATTCCTTAGAAATTTGATCAGTGTCCTGATGAAGGGTATATCCCGAAACGGTGAATATTAACCTGGAAGATATATGAATAAACTATATGGACACTATTTTTAAAGTCTTTCTTCATTTGGGTTATATGGGAGAGTGGGCCATACCGTATCTAGTATTGTCTCTTTTGAGAATATATATACCCTCTAAATTGTCGAATTTAGTAAATTATAATATGAAAAAAATAATACAAAACATTAAAAACAATTGTTTATCATGGAAAGCTCTGCCCTTGACATTATTTAGTAGAGTTAACTTAGTCAACTTAGTCAAAATGTCACTCTTACCTCAATTTCTCTACTTTTTTCAATCAGTACCACTTAAAATTCCACTTAAATATTTTAAAAGTATCTCACTGCCCCAATTCTCCACATCTTCAATCTTTCCATTACATCTGCTACTGTGCCGTCCTGCTGGAAATCAGCACATATACTCCCTCTATCTAAATCTGGTGACCCATGCGATGTAAACAACTATAGGCCTATCTCCATATTGCCTATCCTTTCTAAAATTCTCGAAAAACTGATCCATATTCAGTTAAAATCTCACTTGGAAACCTTCTCTCTCATTAACCCAGCTCAATCCAGCTTCCGGGCTAATCATAGCACAATCACTGCACTAGCAAAAGTAACCAATGATTGGATCTCTGCTATAGATGCTAAGAAGGTAACTGGCGCAGTCTTTTTGGACCTCAGCAAAGCTTTTGATACTGTTGATCGCAAACTATTAGTCAATTGCCTTGCAAAGTTGGGTGCCACATACCATACCACCCAGTGGTTCTCTAGCTACCTAACTGGAAGATCCCAAAAAGTAAAGGTGGAAGGCTTTTTTTCTTCTGCCTTGCCAGTTGCAAGAGGAGTCCCCCAAGGATCCATCTTAGGCCCTATCTTGTTTTCTTTGTACATTAATGACTTAGATGCTAACATATCTATGTCCAATCTGCACTTTTTGTGAATGATACTGTGTTGTATACTTCTGGCTCATCGATTATCTGAAGTCAAGGGTGCTTCAGCGGACTTCGATTTAACTGAGCATAATCTATAAAGGCAAAGCTTCTGCTCAATGCTAAGAAGACTAAAGCGATGATATTCTCCCGCAGTGCTGTCACAGGCCCCCAATACCCTTGCCCAAGACTTCATTGTCACCACTCTAAACGAGCCTCTGGAAGTTGTAACCAAATTTAAATATCTGGGTATCTGGATCGACAATAAATTATCTTTCAATGACCACGTCAAGATGTCTCTAGAAGGTTAAAAGCAAGGTTAGGTTTCTTCTACAGAAATAGGCCCTTTTCCCCTTGAAACTCGAAACAAGCTTGTACAGGCCACTTTTCTCCCCCTACTCGACTATGACGATGTAATCTATTCCTCCACCACTCTTGCAAATCTAAGTAAACTGGATATCCTTTATCACCGTGTGTTACGGTTCATTACCAACTACCCTTACCGTTCGCATCACTGTGACTTATATGCAGCTGTTGGTTGGACATCTCTTACTACTAGACACCTGCTCCATGCTGGGCTATGGACTCTTAAACTGCTCCTGCAGAAATTGCCAAGCTATCTCTCTTCCCTTACTAGTATCTCACATAGTGCATACTCGTTAGGAAAATCTGACTTTATTATGCTTGACATACCAAGGACGTGGACCTCCTTTGGTAAACGTGCTATTGCATATGCCCTTCCCTCCATTTGGAACCAATTACAAACCGTACTGAAACTAACTAGCATAGTTTCAATAAACTTCCACAAATCGCTAAGTTCAGCCAAAATAAAAGACACCTGTAACTGTCATTAAGTCTCTTTCTTCCCATGTGTGCCATATTTATCCACTGGTAAGGTATAATTGCTTTGTCATATTAACTGCTTTCCCTTCCTTCTACTCCTGGCTTTTATCTATGCTTACGCCCACTGATACTCTATCAAATCACTCCTCCCCCATATCAGTTGTAGTCTGTTGTTTGTTCTAGCTGCCAAAATATATGTATTGCACACACCAGTCATCATGTTTCATTTATCAGTATGCAACCTGCAAGTCGCTTCCCTGTGTCATATTAATGTTTACCACCTGCGGTCACCCTATGTGGTACCCTTGTATGTATATCCAGCCTGTATCATGTAACATGCATTTCATGTATATACTGTTATTACCTATCTATGTTTGTACTTTAAGTGTTTATGTCACAGGACCTCCTTGTGAATGAGCTTGTGCAATGGAGTTTTCCTGCAATAAACTTGAACTTGAAGGGGCCATTACTCAATTACTATGGACTAGTTGCAGGCCAAGGATAAAAAAATCAATTTTGTGGCTCCCTCAAAGGAGGGGTGGCTTAGGTCTCCCAAATGTACAATATTACTGGGAGGCCTCTCAGCTGGCCCATATTCAAGACCTCCTGAAGAAACCTGAAGATCAACCAGCTTGGGTTAGGCTGGAGGAACCTAAGGGCATCCCAATATACTGCAAAGCTTTGGCCCCGTGGGGTGAGATTCCTTCTGCTCAGGCTCCCCACTATCCATGTACAGATGCCTTGATTAAGGTCTGGAAATTGGCTCATCATTGTATGGATGTGGAGTTGGGGATTTCCCCTGATAGTTTACTTGATAATTTATTACTTGGGGGGGATCTCTCCATATGGGATAAACCATTGTTAAAACAGTGGTTTAACAGGGGAATATACTTAGTAAAACATTTAATGTCAGAGGGTAAAATAATTCCCTTTAATGACCTGGTATTGACTAATAAAATTAACTCTTCCCATTATACTCTATACTCTAAATTAAGTGAGGCCTTCAAAAAATCATTAAATAAAATGGAACGGAAGGAGGGGCTCCTCCGTACCCCTTTGGAGGAGTTGTTTTGGGGACAATCAGGTGACCCCAAATTTAAACCACTAAGAAGGGTTTATAAGTTATTAATCAGGGCTATGCCAGATATGTTAAGGTCAATTAAAGATAAATGGGAACTTAATATATATCCAGATGGTCTCACTGGGGGGGATTGGCTTTCTATAGTGAATAAATGTTTGAGTTGCTCTGTAAATAATAGAACCAGAGCTATACAATATAATGTGCGTCTCAGAACTTATCATACCCCACACCTGGCCCATATAATTAACCCGGATGATTCTCCATTTTGTCCTAAATGTGGGATCCATGAGGGTACATTTTTCCACATGGTCTGGAAATGCACTAAGGTACAGGCCTATTGGTCAGGAATTCAAGAAATACTCTCCAAGATGTTGGGACTTCCCCTCAGATTGGACCCAGTGGAGGTTATATTTGGCCCTGGTGACCCTTCAATAGTGCCCTCCCAGAGGAATAAATATGACACCTTGAGAAGATTAGGGAATGTGATGGGACTTAAGGCTTTAGCTCTACACTGGAGGCTTTCTTCTACTCCCACAATAGCTGAATGGATAAACCTCTTTCTCGATTGTGTGAAATATGAGGAAATACAATACAATGTTGGGAGCAATCAGACACATTTTTAGAAATGTGGGCTCCTGTGGAAGAGGCATTACTCCCAGACTTGGTTTGGCCATTTTAGTTTGCTATTTTGAGGTACTGTTGAAATTGAGGGAATGCTTAATATAAACCACTAGAAGAAACTTTAGTATGATATGATATGACTAAGTGGGCATTACCATGGATACCATTGATTTTTTGATGTATGGTCTATGTAAACTAACTAATTCCTATTGGAATTGTTGTCAAGTATGTAAATGTGAAATGCTTGATTAATCTACTGCTGAAATAAATAAAGTATACAAAAAATGGGTTATGGACTGTCTCTCATGAGAGATGCTGAAACTGCATGTGAGTATCACACACACACACACACACACACACACACACACACACACACACACACATACACATACACTCACACACAGGTTTTAGATACAAGGTGTTACCTGGAAGGCAGAAGCTAATTACAGAGTAGAACAGACCTTGATCAAGGATCTCCTATTTATCTAAAGTTAATTATAGCTGTAGTTGCTAGAGGGAAATTATAAATGGTTATGAGGTCTAGAGGAAACACAGTTACATTTTCACATGGTGATACAAAGCATGTTGCACCTCCATGAGATCTGGTAGAAAGACATAAATGCTTTGATGTCTGTGTTAGAGAGGATACTGCTTAAAGATTAAAGAAATGCCATTTGAAAAAGAAAATGAGTTGTGTTGAGATCACAGAATATTAATTTACCTTCTGGAAAATATAACTTGTTTGTGTATAGATATATTTTTTTATATATTCTGACAGGGAGGAGCTAGGTGACCTCATACAAAGAGGTGGGAAAAGCCAGCTTTTAAACAATATTCTGTTTTCCTTCAGACACTTTTATCTAGACTCTGACAAAGAAACATATTTGAGCATTTTAAGTAGGTATTTAGAGAGAGACAAATCTAAGTACTATAGTAGGAATTGTACTGTTAAAACCTTGTTCTTTTAATAGATTTGTATGTCTTGTGATATAATAGTTCTGTATTTTATGATTTACATATTTTTTATCTATTTTAGTAAAACTCTATTTTTAGAGCTTACTTGGTCTGTCTTTGATTTCTTTTCTTTTACAAGTGGAGTATATATGGTTAAAGCAGACACTGTACATAAGCTTGAATGGTGATATCAAACTGGAAAAAGGTAAGCATTTTAATCTGAGGTCTTTATTAAAGTTGTTAAGGGTTCATTTCTGTACACCTGGTTAGGTGCCTGTAGGTAAAGATATCTGTCCCCCCGAAGACAGATTTATCTGAGCCTGTGCATTGGGTATGCTAGCAAGAGGTTCACAATTTGAATCCTTCCAGAACTGAGACCAAAGGTGGATCTGAACTCACAAAACAAACAGGAGGGTTACCCTGTTTCTGTTAACTGTTCACAAGACTGTGCTTGGAGGTTGGAACTCTGGGAGTAGAGGGCTGACCTGCTGAGTGGGTTAGTGACAGATTGGTTGGCAGCGGTGGCATAAATTTTGGTATCACAAGTTTTTATTGTTCAGCGTGTCAACTTGAGACCATCAGCTCATTTGCAAAGAAAGAAAGAAAAAGGCAGAGTTTTATTTTTTAAATGGAAACAGAACTATATCACTTGGCGTACAGTCAAGTTCCTCCCTGTTTTATTTATTGTTTCCTAAAGTGCAAGTCAGAGTAACAGTAGTGAGGGAAGATGGCTTCCAACTACAGCAGGCACACTGTAGACTACTTAAGGTAGTTGTGTGGGGACAGAGGAGTCCTGTTCAAGGTGAAAGCCAGCAAGCAGAACCTCATAGATGCCCTGATGGTAGCAGATACCCTGAACAGTGAGTCACAGACCATGACTGAAAAGAACCAAACCTCATGTGTGGCAGGGCCAGTGGCCAGTGTAGTGTCTAGATCTGATGAGGAGGGCAACAGGGCCACTGTCAGTGAAGGGCCACAGCAGCAGGGGAAGGTCACCAGTATCCTGGATCCAGAAGTACTTGGGCTGCAAATTGAGTTGCATAGGATGGAGCTGGAGTTCCAGGAGAAGGGAGAATGAGAGAGATGAGATGCAGAGTGAGAATGCTGAGAAGCAGAGTGGGAACAGAGAGATGCAAACCATGAGGAGCATGAGCACCAGTGAGCTGCAGAGGAGAAGAGAGGAGCGCCAGAGGCAACACGAACTGGAGAAGTTACGACTCCAATCAGCGGCACCAGAGCAGGTAAGTGGCTTGGGTTTAACTGGGACTGCAGGACTGGGTTACAAATTGAATTCCAAATTAATAGCCAAATTTAAAGAGTGGGTGGATATGGATGACTTTTTAAATTCTTTTGAAAAAGTTTTTATTCAGGCTAAAATTCCTAGAGAGTCCTGGCGCTTCCAGCTATCCCCGCTACTTACCGGTAAAGCTCGGGATGCATTGGGTCAAATGGACAATGAGGACAGTGATGATTACAGAAAACTTAAAGCAGCACTGTTAAAAAAAATTGAATTAACTGTTGAATCATACAGAGCTAAATTCCGTAAGCTCAGGCGAAGCCCTGACATGAGCTACAAGGTGCATGCCACGAAATAACGTCAGTTTTTAAAACATTGGTGGGAAGGAATTGAGGCAAGCGCTGTTGATAAAATTAAAAATGTGATTTTATTAGAAGAGTTTTATTGGGCATGCCCAGCCGAGCTAAAAACCTGGCTAGAGGACCGAGATCCCAAAACAGTGCAAGAGGCTGCTGAGCTCTCAGACTGCTATGTCAAGAGCAGACCTGCTCTGAGAGCAAATAGGGTGGGTGTGGCAGTGCAGAAAGGGAAAAGCATGCCTTCAGGGCAGCTAAAACCCTCACTGCCTCCACCAAAACCAGTTAGCCCTAGGTTTCAAAGAAAAGATTTCTCTGAGAGAAGAAATGAATGTTGGTTGTGTAAAGAAACTGGGCATATTGCCAGACAGAGTCCCAAAAAGGTGAGCAATAATACACAACCGGGAGCTAGAAAAGAAGTGGGTTGTTTCTGTGTCCCTGGAAGCATGCCAGTGAACATGAGGGAACACATACACCCAGTCATGGTGAATGGTGTACAGACTCAGGGGTTAAGGGACACAGGGGCATCCATGACCTTGGTAAAGGGAATCTGGTACAGCCTGGTTAGCTTATACCCAATAAATACGTCACTGTACAGGACTTTGCAGGTGGGGAGAAAACATTGCCCCTCACTAGTGTTCTCTTAGACTGGGGTGAAACGGGGAACTGTGCAATAGGTGGCTGTAGCCAAAACATTAGCAGTGAATGTGATCCTGGGCAACAATCTCAAACAGGGGATGATATGTGCAGTTACCCATAGCCAAGAGGCAAGGAAAAATTGTAGTTCCCTGAACTCCACAGAAGCCATTGTGGAAACCACTGAGAGGCTGGTTCCCCAACCTGTGTCTCCAGATGGGGAGACTAATGAAAAGGGGATAGAAATTTCCCCAGTAGCAAATAACCACACAGCTACAGAGGGTTACTCCAAAGAGGGTGGGGTGACCCGTTGTCAGAGGGTTGGGATTGACAGTGATCCTGAGTGCCCTGATGCTAGTGCTAGGGACCCTAGTTTAGCAACTGAAGGGGACCTGTCCCATGCCTTGGGAATGTGTGAGGGGTTTGCAGCTGCTCAGAGAAGTGACACTAGTTTAGAGAAGCTGAGGACTTGGGTAGACTCTGACAGAGCACAGGGAGGTGACAGCAGACATAAGATTTATTGGGAAAATGGACTTATGTATACTCAGGCAATATAGACAGAGGGAGGGATGCAAGGCAGGCAACTTGTTGTTCCCCAGGAGTATCGTGAGCAGTTGCTCAAAATTGCACATGATATTCCCTTGTCTGGTCATCTGGGAATTGCATGAACTATGCAGTGGTTGGCCCAGAATTTCTACTGGCCTAACTTCACCCAGCATGTGAAGGAGTATTGCAGGTCTTGTCACCAGTGCCAAGAAATAGGGCAGGCTGGCAAGAAAACCCAATCCACCCGGATTCCATTGCCAATAGTGGATGAGCCATTCCAGAGGGTGGGAATGGATATTGTAGGGCTTTCAAATACCCCCAGCTCCTCAGCAAAGAGATTCATCCTGACTGTGGTGGATTATGCCACCCGGTACCCAGAGCCAGTCACCCTATACTCACTGAGGACAGACAAAGTGGCAGATGCCTTACTTGGGATTTTCTCCCATGTTGGGTTTCCACAGGAGGTTATCACCGATCAAGGGGGTTCCTTCAGGTCAGACCTGATGAAATGTTTATGGGAGAAGTGTGGGGTGAAGCAGAGATGCATGACACCATATCATCCACAAGCCAATGGTCTTGTGGAAAGATTCAGTGGTACCCTAAAGTCAATGCTCTGGGTGCTTGCTGAACAGCTTTGGAGGCACTGGGAGAAATACCTTCCCCACCTGTTGTTTGCATACAGGGAGGTGCCCCAAGAGTTGACAGGATTTTCCCCCTTTGAACTTTTATATGGACGCCAGGTATGTGGGCCCCTAGACTTGATCCAGGAGGACTGAGAAGGCAAGCACACCACCCAGGGAACTCCCATTGTGGATTACATCCTTAGGTTTAAGGAAAGACTGAAGGAGCTTATGGGGACAGCCCAGAGCAACCTGGCGGCTGCCCAACAGAAACAAAAAGTGTGGTATGACCACAGAGCCAGAGCTCGCTTGTACATGGTGGGTCAGGAAGTCATGGTCCTTATTCCGGTCCGGAAAGACAAGCTGCAGACTGAGTGGGCAGGACCGTACAAAGTGGTTAGGAAGGAAAATGACATGAACTACATTGTGGAGTTACCTGATCGAAGACAGACAGAAAGGATGTACCATGCCAACATGATGAAGCCATATGTAAATAGGGCTGACAAGGTGTTTGAAGTGTGTAGTCCTGGGGAGGGGATGGATGAAGGAGACCCCCTTCTGGACTTGCTAGAAGAAAGTAAGTGGGAGTTCTCTGTGGAAGCAGTTAAATTGTCTCCCCAGCTGACCATGGACAAGATCCAGAAAGTAAGGGAGGTTTTAGCAGACTTTGTCCAATTGTTTAGCACCAAGCCTGGACTAACCCCCTTAGCGACGCACGATGTGGAGACAGGGACACAGATGCCCATACGGCAGACAGCATATCTGGTGTCATAGGCTGTCCAAAAGGACATTAGAAGGGAAGTGGAGGAGATGCTGGATTTAGGGGTAATCCAGACATCCCACAGCCCCTGGGCCTCACCCGTAGTCCTTGTGCCCAAGCCAGATGACTCTGCTCATTTCTGTGTGGACTATCGTGGACTGAATGCAGTCACAAAGTCAGATGCCCACCCAATGCCCCAGATGGATGAACTCCTGGACAAGTTGGGAGGGGCGACCTATCTCATGATTATTGACCTGACCAAGGGCCTTCATCACTCCGATAGGCTTATTTGAGTTTAAAGTAATGCCTTTCAGAATGAAGAGCACTCCAGACACTTTCCAAAGGTTGGTGAACCAGGTGTTAAATGGTGCTGAGGAGTATGCTGTGGTGTACCTGGATGACATTGTCATCTATAGTACCAGCTGGGAGGAACACCTATCCCACCTTAGGGAAGTGATGGGCAGGATACAGAGGGCTGAGCTCACTGTCAAAGCCGGGGAGTGCCAGGTGCCCATGGGAGAAGTGGCATACATTGGGCATGTGGTAGGCTGGGGACAGCTCCGTCCTAATCAAATAAAAATAGAGGTAATCCAGGCATGGCCCAGACCAGAAACACAGAAGCAGGTCAGGAGTTTCCTAGAGACAGTGGGGTGCTACAGAAAATGACAGTGCCCTGGCTGCTACCCTATCTGACCTGACAAAGAAAAGGATGCACAAGAAAATTATCTGGGGCCCAGCCTGTGAGGAAGCCTTTTCCAAACTAAAGGAGGCACTGCACAGTGCTCCTGTTTTGACAAGTCCTGACTATAGCAAAACCTTTATAGTTCAGACTGACGCCTCAGATGTGGGTATTGGGGCAGTACTGAGTCAGACATGCAGCCAAGGGACAGATCACCCAGTAGCATACCTGAGTAAAAAGTTACTTCCCAGGGAGCAAGCATACTCCACAGTGGAAAAGGAGTGTCTTGCCATGGTGTGGGCCCTAAAGAAATTAGAGCCATACTTTTATGGGCAGCATTTTGTGATGCAGACTGACCACAACCCCCTGGTTTGGCTGACGCAGATGAGAAAGAAAAATGGTAGATTGCTAAGATGGAGTCTTGCTTTGCAAGGGTATGATATGACAATTGTACATAGGGCTAGAGCCAAAAATCAGAACTCAGATGGTCTGTCTAGGGTCTATAAGGAGTGAACTGATTTAGGAAGCTCATCCCATGCAGAGGATAGCGCCCCCAAATTCAGTCTAGGTGGGGAGGAATTGTGACACTTAAACAGCTGGTTCTGATCACTGTATCATTTTTTGTAATATAGAAATGGGTTACGGACTGTCTGTCATGAGAAATGCTAAAACAGCATGTGAGTATCACACATACACACACACACACACA
This sequence comes from Neoceratodus forsteri, assembly GCA_016271365.2. Classification (NCBI taxonomy): domain Eukaryota; kingdom Metazoa; phylum Chordata; order Ceratodontiformes; family Ceratodontidae; genus Neoceratodus; species Neoceratodus forsteri. Next base: position 1,707,004,969 of record CM057455.1, read on the forward strand.
CACACACACACACATACACACAGGTTTTAGATACAAGGTGTTACCTGGAAGGCCAGAAGCTAATTACAGAGTAGAACAGGCCTTGATCAAGTACCTCCTATTTATCTAAAGTTAATTATAGCTGTAGTTACTAGAGGAAAATCATAAACGTTTATGACGTCCAGAGGAAACACAGTTACATTTTCACATGGTGATACAAAGCATGTTGCACCTCCATGAGATCTAGCAGAAAGACATAAATGCTTTGATGTCTGTATAAGAGAGGATACTGCTTAAAGATCAAAGAAATGTGACCTGCTAAGTGGGTTTGTGACACAGATCACATAAGAACTCTGATGGAGGGTAACAAATCTGCACCCAAAGACTTTATTTGCTATAACTGTAATAAGCCAGGCCATATTACAAGAAACTGCCATAAAAATAAGGAGAGTAACACTGGAGCAAATTTGGCTTTTGCAAATTAGGGCACACAGGGCACCAGATTATTTGGATTATATTTTGTGAAATGGGGAAGTAAAGCCCGAGATTTCCAAGACAGAAGCTGTAGCTAATAGTCCTGTTCCTAAAACAAAGAAACATGTCAGGTCATTTTTAGACTGGCTGGTTACTACTGGAGATTTGTTCCCAACCTTGCCCAGTTAGCTACTCCCCTCACTAAACTCATGAAAAAATGGTACCTGAATAATGTGAAAAGGTCCCTAGTGTGTGATGCAGCTTTTTGGACCATCAAGGCTGCACTGCGTTCAGCCTCTGTTTTAAAAAGTCAAGACTTTGAGAAACAATTACAGACAAATGCATCAGAGGTAGGCCTAGGTGCAGTCCTGAGTCAGAATGTAGATGAGAAGGAACATCCCATTCTGTATATCAGTAGAAAATTGCATGACACAGAGAAAAAAGTACTCCACTATTGAAAAAGAACGTTTTGCTGTGAAATGTCAGACATGTCAAGTATAGGATAATTTGGTTGTTATCTGAAAGAGGAAACTACACTTGAGCAATCAGCGCATTTATTGTGTTGATATCCAAGCCCTGTGTCGGCATCATCAATGACACTACAGCCCAAAGGTGAGTTAAGTGTAAATGTCCCTAATAAGTCAGCCCTAATTCTCACATTAATGAAGTAGAAGCCAAGAAATTTACAGAGTTGTAATAATTTCTTACCACGTGTGTTAATCACGTAAGCAATAACCCACGACAGAGTGTGCGGTTATTGGGGAATAATCAACACCCCGGATGCGTTGTGAGGCACGAGGCCACAGGCCAAGTGTCCTCACATCACCCCGGGTGTTGATTAATCCCCAATAACCGCACACCCTGGAGTGAGTTATTGCACTTATAACATAGGCTGTCACCAGAGGTAAAACAAAATAAGAGGAAAACATGATTATTTCATGAAAACACAGTAACTTTTTTTACGTGTTCTGCCACCACCACAAGTACTGTGTTGCTGACATTCTGACAGAGCTGAACTGAGCTGAGTATGCAGTGCTGTCACTGTTGAACTTGGCCACTGTGTGATTCAGTTATTGTCCATGATAGCACACATTAGGTTGCCATTTATTTGTTGATGCTCACTGTTGCAGGGATTGAAAGCACAACCACTCAAACAGCAATAAATAATGGTAACAGGTTCAGAAGTATGCAGTGAAGTTACTGCACCTTTTCCCAGTTCTTGACATTTTTTCCGTAACACTTTTCACAGTGCATGCATACATATAACAGGGACACAATATTTATTTGAGGAAATGCAGGGGCATGGTCAAGAAAGTTAATACTACTACATAAATAACTGCTACAATGACAGCCACAGCAGCAACTGCACTTTCCTTGTGATCACTTTTATCGATTCCTGCTACTTATGCATTTACTTATTCTATGTAACATGCAGGTGATAATCCAGAGAGAAGCTGGCAATGCTGCAGATCTGCGAGGCATTGGTGGGATGGAAATGAAGTTGCCGGTATGTGTTTGTATTCTATCTCAAGCACGTCTCTCTCTCTCTCTCCACCGCACAGGGTTAAGCAAGAGAGTGAGAGCAGTGTGGTGAGCTGTTCTGTCAATCTCCTACAGTGAAGAAATTGCGAACGGGTCACAGTACTTAGATCACTGGGAATGGAAGGCAGTGACAGCACCATAAGGGGTCAGGGAGGGGAGGGGGCAAAAAGACATAAGGAGCACTCAGTACGGGACAAAGACACACAAAATGGTGTGCCAACATACAGAAACAGAGATGGACACAACTATGATGTATGGCTCTCACTCTCTGTCATGTCCCTCGCTCTCTCTCTCCGCTGCTGCTAAGGGGAGCACCTGTCACAGCATCCCTGCGAGTGGCTGCAGCTGCCCACTGAAGAGAGAGAGAGAGACAGACACGGATACAGAACACTCCGGATGACTAGCTCAGTGCACCTCACTCTCTCTCTCTCTCACTCTTTCTTCCTGGTGTGCTCCTTCCCCAAAGATCTGTGAGGCTATAAACTGCACTTTGTGTCCAGCTTGTCTCGGACACAGTGCTTGTCTCGGGCACAGTGCTATAACAGTGACACTGGACTGCTGTAATGCTGGGAGATTACGAGAGCCATGGGGCGGGGGTGGGAAACCATGTAGCCAGAGACACACAGAAAACTGCTGCAATATATGAAAGGGTACTGTATTTCTGGTAGTCAACTCATTGCGGTACTGTGTGCTTGCCCCAGACACATAAACTGATATTTGTTGTATCAAAGTGACTGTGTCTCACTTAGTGGGGAGATTAATGGCTGCCTTGAAAACTGTGTTTTGGGACTTCATTCACAAAGTTGTAAATGACTATTACAGTATGTACTGGAAGCCCACTGGTCCACAGTGTGGACCAGTGAGCTTGCAGAACATACTGTAAGCTATCATTGGCAGGCAACTGCAGAGGCATGCAAGTGAGTATACTGCCTGCCGATGACTGGAGGGAGCTGGGTGGGCTGGGGTCCTGTGTGGGTGGGGGTGGGGTGCCGCTGGACTAACAGGGATTTTGAAGATACTTCATAATGGCAATCAGGGTTATGGGCAGGGAGGGCACTACTAGACTACCAGGAAAGTTAATTAAACAAAACCACGGCGATCAGGGTTACAGGTGGGGAGGGGAGTACAACTAGACTACCAGGGAAAGGCAATTAAACAAAACGACGATGATCAGGATTACGGGCAGGGAGGGGGAACCACTGGACCACCGGGGATTATCCTTTAGTGCTTGTGTACAGTGCTCTGTGGGGGGAAGCCACCCATGGCTGGTGGCTGCTGTGATGCGCCTTACATTATGGCAGCTCACCTGTGGGTGGCTTCCACTTGAGCATAATTTATACATGCTCAACTTTGTGCCAAGGTATGCAGCACATCTCTGGGATGCGCCAGCATATGCACCACACATTTCAGCTGAATATCGAGATTTGCCACATATGCATTGACACGCCCCCTGGAGATGCACCGCATACATTATCTTTGTGTTATGTGCATCGGAATTGAGCTTACCCCCTTTTGAATATTGCACCAGGGTACATTTCTGGGGTTGCACTGGTGCATCTCCTTTGAATATCTAGCCCAAGGTGTATTATCACCAAATACAGGATTATTTTAATTTGTAGGAATAAAGTCTACATTTTTCCCTGTGCATACATTTATCTCTCCACATATTAACAAGTTTCCAAAAGTTTAAAAAAGGAGTTTTGAGATTCAGAGACTGAGAAACTTTCATCAGCAGAGTACAGAGAATCTGCTGGGGGCATATACTGTATAGTGCACAGAGGTAAACAATAGATTTCACCTGCAGCGAGGTACCAGCTATTTTAATCCACAAATGTGTATTTCCCCTTTTTAAAGGTGTAATGTACTCTGTTGCTTTTGATTTGTACCAAACTAGGATACCACCTGACTGCATGTCATGCTTCTGTTTCTTTATTGCAGGGACTAAAAGTTCCTGATAACCATTAGAGCAATGTGTAGATGCACCTTTACCTAGGCAGGTTACATATAAAATAATCAAATCATGGTTAGTTATGCTCTGAATAAAATCAGTAACATTAGGTTTGTCACCAAAAATAGAAGACTATAAATCTTGTATGTTCCAACTACTAATAATGAAGGAGTTCATAATAAAGACTATAGAACAATATGTGACCATAACTGGAGCTGTGAAATAGTTATTTTCTAACTCTAACACTTTATCATTGTAATGCATTCTATGGCTGTACAAATAGAGATATTGCAGTGCAATAAAGCTGTTACTTACTGTGCTTATACCTTTTATGAAGGTACAGGTTATACATTTAGCAACCACATTTAGCAAACATTTAATTTCAGCAATATCACTATCAGTCTGTGATGCATTTTTGCAAATGGCATCACCATAGTTTTTTATGAGTCTGTCCAGAGGGGTCTGCACTGCGATGCTGCTGTTGCAGAGGTAGGATTCTAGACTACGGCTCATAATATCCTTATATGCATATTTTTTTCTTTTTTTTTTCTCTTGACTCTTTTTCCCTCTGGTCAGCGGAGATGTGGCCTATCTCAGACATCATCCCGGTTGTCTCCCACCCAACCTGACCCCGGCCCACTCTGGGTCCCCTCCCAGGGCTCCGCTAATGCCTAACTCTGCTTGGCGAGAGACCTCTCTGGCTTACCCCCCAGGGTGAGGCTGCCACTCCTACAGGTGCCCATGACATCCAGTATCATCCAGGCAGAGGAGGCACACAGAGGATCGGGACCCAGGTGGTCAGGGTACGGCTGTGGGCATGGGTCCGAGGTGTGCCGTCGCCTACCACAATTCCGGGGTTTTCTCTGTTCTTGGTGGTTCTTCCCCCTCCTCTTGGTGCACACGAATGTGCTATGATGCCTGGGGGGGGAACAAACTCACTCCTGAGCGCGCTCCACCTCCCACTTGTGTGCTGGCTGCAGCACCTTGCCTCTCTCTGGCAGGTACTCAAGTGCTAAGCCCTGCAACCCTCCCAGGAGAAAGTGAGTTGTCAATGGACGCTCAAGCCTTCTCCTCCCTGGACAACCATCGGTGGCCCGTGCTTGCTCCTGAACATGAGTCGCTGACATGTAGGGAGGTGTGGCATCCAGTGCCTCAACCCTCAGTGCCACCAAGCCAGTCCTTACACATATGTTACTAAATTGCTCACATTACCTATGTTTCTCCCTCAACCTCCACAGACACCCCACTCTCTATCTCTGATGAGCTCTGTTGAAATGTTCAGCACCTATTCCCTCAGCTGTCATTCCTACTTCTTTAACATTTATCCAAACCCTGCAGCACTTCAACCACCACTCTTCTATATGGACAACAGTCCATATTTACACACACACACACTCACCATTCCAGTGACATACAGAAGCATACATACCATCTACTACCTGCCATGATTAATGTGAAAAAAACCTAGATAGATTTGTATAATGTGATAGTATATATATTTATCAGTGTCAGTGGCTCAGTAGGTAGCACACTCACCTCTGAGGCTGGGAGATCAGAGGGCTGTGGGTTAAATTCCCACATCTGGCACTTGGGTTAATATCCTAGTACTGACACTGTAGTGCAGCATGAGAGGGGTGCTGCACTTCTGAGGTGCCGTCTTTCAGATGAGATGTTAAACCAAGGTCCCATCTGCCTGGATTGGTGGTAGTTCAGGTGGATGTTAAAGATCCCATGGCACTTATCGAAAAGAGTAGGGGAATTTTTATTAAAATCAAAACAAAATCATAACAAAATATGTACAAATCAGTAGTACATTGCACAAAACCATAAGAAAGAAAGATAGATGCAAAACATAAATAAGTATCAATTCATACAATAACCTTACACATAAAAATAACTTTCATAACGCAGCATTTAAAAAAAAATGAACTTAAAATAAGTATTAATTCATACATAAGGAAAAACATTATAAACATGATTAAACAAATTTTACATCTCGCGAGGCTGTCCCCCTTACCTACCCCCCTTTTTTCTTCTTTTCCCCTTTTTGAGAAAACCTTTATAGTTGTCAAATTAATTCCATTAATAATATATAATCCAATTTATAAGTGCATTTAAACTCATAGCTCAAATCTAACCTAAAGAAATATGAAAAATATACAGTCCAACCATAAAAACACATACCACAATAAGAAGTTATTTTCTAGTCCCCCTTTTACCTTTTGAAACTACTAATTCTGACCCACTTTATAGAAATTCATAATCACTCCATAACTGATCCCAAAAAGTAGACCTAAAATGTAAAGCCTCTGTGTGTTGTAAATGATTTAAATCAGAATTTACCATATATAATAACTCTTCAGGAGAAATATGTTGTTGTTGTTGTAGCAACAATCTACATCTACTTATCCATAACCAGTATAGTAAATGACTGTGTATTATTCTTAAAGTACTGAGACTTTCTTTAGTCATTGGTATATTAGAGATCCCATAAAACAATAATTCCAAAGCTGGAGAAATTAAAATGTTATTCTTCCAATGGTTTTTAACTACTTCCCAGAATTTCGTTGCATATGAACAATCAAAATAAAGATGCAACATTGTTTCTAAGACTTCAATACACCCCTTCCTTGGGCAATATCTATCCCAAAGGTTTTTATGTTTTTGATTACTACGTACATTAACTTTATTGTGGAGAGCTAACCATACTGTATCCCAAATATGTTTAGGTATTCTTGGATCAGAGCTATAATTTGATATATCTTTCTGATGGATCGAGGAAAAGTTAGAAAACGGAATTTCCAAAAAACACCTTTGGAGAACCTCAAAATAAAAAGCTTTTCTTTCAACTATTGTAACTGAATTCCAACTGATTTGCCACATTTTAATCTTATCAAAAAAATCTTCCCATACCTTCTCCAATCTAGGACGTCTTTTATTTTTATGTTGAAAAGATCCCGATTTCCATTCTAACAAAACACTGGAGACCTGTCCATATACAAAACAGTTCCAATCTTGAGTACCCACTTTGATTATTGGAACAATATTACCATATAAAAAAACAGAGAAAAAAATAATACCGGGTTAACCATCTTAACTCCCCCATCCTTTATTGATAAATATAGTACTTTTTGTTGAAGTGGATTTAAACGTCTCCCCCAAAATCCACTAAAAAAGCATCCCATTAATCGCTACTCCAAAACTCGTGGTAAAAGAAAAACAGAACTTAAAAACAAAAATACAGGAAGCAAAAAAGGTTTTATCAAATACACTCGTTTCAATCTAGATGATTTCCATCTATTCCAATTTGTCACCAATTTTTGTCCTTTATCTAAAGCTTTTTGCCAATTATATTCTGCCATATTATTACCTCCGAAATATATTCCTAATATTTGACAAGGAACCATATCTACAGGGAAACCTCCCACAATTTCATTTTCTGGAGGAAAACCATTTATACATAAACAATGTGTTTTATTCAAATTAATCTGTGCCCCAGTTATTTTACCAACTTCTTTTATTAATTCACAAGCTAAAATAATAGAATTACCATCCTTTAAAAATAAACAAAGATCGTCCGCATAAGCCAGTAGTTTTGGAAAATTACCAAAAACCCCATTTATCCCATTTAGATTCGGAGACCCTAACAAAAGTCTTAATAAAGGGTCTAAAGAGAAAACATATAAAAGTGGGCTAAGCAGACACCCTTGTCATACCCCCTTCAAAATCTGATGACAAGATCCTAACCATCCATTGTCACATGGTTTGACATTAGCTAAAACAGCACAATCTAATCCACTGTACAAATGGTTCTGGAAAGCCATAAGCCTGTAAACAATGTCATAAATAGTCATGGGAAACTTCATCAAGTGCTTTAGCCTGATCCAGGCTAACCAAATATCCTAAAGCTTTTTCCTTATTTGCAGTCTGTATAACAAATAATTCCCTAATTAGCAATAAAGCATCTGTAATACGTTTACCCGGTACAGAACCATACTGATGTTGACAAATCAAATCTAGCATCAGTAAAGATAATCGATTCCCCAATAATTTTGAAAAAATCTTAAAATCTACATTTACTAGTGTGAGAGGCCTCCAATTATTAATATTTGCCCTATCTCCTGATTTATAAAGAAAAACTAACAATCCTTCATACATTTGTGAGGGTAAAAATAACTCCATCAAAAAGTAATTATATAACGATAATAATGTCAAGGGCATTAATCGCCATAAAATTTTATATAACTCTCCAGGCAATCCATCTGATCCTGGAGATATACAGTATTTGCTTTTAAAGATGATATAACCCCTTCCAATTCCATCCCCATAAAATTCCCAATCATTGTCTTTTGTAAATTCTCAGAAAGTTGTGGAAGATTTGCAGCTTGAAATAAGTCCGATAAAAAATTAGAGTCTTCCACCTGTTTACCAAATTTAGACTCATTATAGTCATCAAGAATATTCATTATGTTTTTGTTATCAAAAACTGGTTTACCAGAAGAATTATTTAAATATTCAAAACCTTGCTTCCCTATCTGGTCTGTACATGCCATAAAGGGGTTAACAAAAGCGGGTTTCCCCTGAGTTCCAAATGACTGTTCTTTGTTTAATGAAGGCATTCTATTATATTGATAATGACTCATTAAATGTTTAACCTGTGCAATCTCCTTATTCAAACCCTCTTCCCCTTCCTCCTGTATGGAAAGTAATAGACATAAGGTATGTCTGTACCCATAATATTCCTCCAGCTTTGTTTTAGCTTGTGATTTACCCAATGTCTGGAAATATCCTATCAAATAATTCTTAAAATCTACCCACCATTCCCCACATTATCAAATAAATCTAATATTGTAAGTTTATCCTGTATAATAATTTTTAAGTCTAATTCTGTACCAGGTAATGTTAGAAGGGAAGAATTAAGTCACCATACCCCGGGACCACATTTACGTCTAGGGGGATTTTCTATACTAACTCCTATCAAGGAATGATCAGAAGTTTCTATCGGTAAATTTGTTACATTATGTATCAATAAAGATTTATGTATAAAAATAAAATCAATTCTTGATTTAAATGAGCCTTTGGAAAAAGTCGATTGTGCTTTCAAACCACCTAAAGCATGTGCATCTACTAAATTAGCTTGTGCCAAAACTGTTTTTAGGAAAATGTTATCACAATATTGTTTACCTATTTCAGTTCTATGATGTAAATTAATGTTGAAATCTACACAAAAAAAATTTGATGACTTGTACATAAAAAAGGTTGTATTTGTTTCAATAAAGCAATTCTTGAAGCCTTCAATTGGGGACCATAAAAAGAAATAAGTCTACATTGTAGGCCATGAAAAACTACGTCTAGCAAAAAAGCCTCCCAGGGTTTATATCGACCACTCGTAATACTTGCATATCTAAAGTTAAAAAACAAATCCATATCCCACTACAAGCGTCCTCTCTCATTGACCAACAGGAACTGCCTCATGGGCAATGACGCTTTGCCTGAAATACCTCATTCGAGGTATTCAACCTAGTATCCTGTAATACATACACATCAAATTTTAAATGTGACAATACTCCAAAAGTTGCAAGTCGCTTGGTTAAAGATTTAATACTATTAACATTTAGACTTGCAACCCGTAGAGAAGAGGAATCAGGGAGGAGATTTTATAATTTTCTCACTGGATCTCGTAACTCGCTTATTAACATCTGGGATCTTCCTAGGAGGTAATTGTACACCTGATGTTACCATTTCCACAGGTTCCTGAGATAGTTCAACATCAACCAGAGGATTCTCCTGCTCCATTTGTTCCCCCCAAGAAGAGAGGAGAGGAGAGTAAAACGATTCGATAGTGGTAAAGGAGATAGAGGCACCCCTTGTACCCTAAGGCCTTCTACTCTTTTCACTCCTACAGAGGGAGAAACATTATCTTTTTCTTCGACTGAGGCACATTCACAACCAAAGGTATAGAAAGATGTTCATTATCTTAAGTAACAGAAGAAAAAAACCCTCTGTTTTCCCTTAATGGAGAACCAAGTGGAATTACAAAGGGGGTTCCTCGTTCCCCATCATCTACCACAGTCTGAGGGGATGAAGTAACTTCCATGTCATCATGGAAACTAGAATTAGCCTCAACTAGAGACAGAACTATTGAGGATCTTTCTTTTACACTCCTTATGCCTCTTCCCCTTCCTCTACCATGATGTCTACCCCTATCTATACTTCCCAATTCAGATTCCTGGGGGGGTGGTTTCTAGCCCTATATAAAAAATACTCTTGATCTGAAGAAGCATCATTATCATGGGTAGCCCATGAACATTCAGCATACGAGTGACCTTCTTCCCCACATAAATGACAAACAGAAGGAGCCACACAAGAAGCTGCTGTATGACCCAACATACCACACTGAAAACATTTAACCTGGTCACATGAGGTGTTTAAATGCTGCAATGACCCACATCTATAACAGCTTTTTGGCTGGCCTGCATAGAACAATATTCCCCTGCCTCAACCCAGAAAAAATGAACTTGGAAGGTGCTGAATACCTTCCTCTGTCTGATTTAATTGAACCCTTATAGTCCACCCCCCTGTCCAGAAACCATTCTCATCAATTATGGGTTTTGGGTGATCAAAAACTGAACATCTTTTTCTAGCCAAAATATAATATTAGCCACATTAACACCCTCATTGCGAAAAAGAATAGTCACAGTTTTAATAGTGGGTTTGGTTATAGGACTTGCCAAGAAATCCTTCCAAGCCTCAGAGTCTTTAACTTCATAATATTTCCTCCAAAACTTATCCAGAGACTTCATGGTCACAAAACTAATGTCATATGTGTGTTCACCTGGAGGATGAATAAAAGCGTACACCTCAAAAGGTGAAAATGCTAAAGAATCCACCAAAAGGGTCTTCCCAACCCAAATTCTGTCCGGAACTATAGGCGCTTTACCCGTATAGCGAAGTCTGACCAAAAACCGGCGTTTGACCGCTTCAGCAGGCTTCCGAAACAAGCCAGCATAAGTTTTCGGCCCAGAATCCAGATTGACAGAAGAATCATCAATCTTTTGTAAAGGTTCAGTAGCAGATTCTATAAAGGTGTCGACCGAAGTCGGCTGGACCTTACGTGACTCACCTTCTTTATGTAGCCCATCTGAAACCTCAGTTTGTGAATCCAAAATAATGTCACAAACTGCAGAGCCATTGCATAACAACGCCTGGTCCACCATGCCAGGCTGAACCTCCAACTCTCCTACCTGCCCTTGGAGACACGCAGTCACAGTAGGACAGGACAGAGGCCATTCACAAATAGAAGAATCCAAGAAAGAAGAATCCACCACCGCACCCAACTCAGGCAGACCAACTGCAGCTGAAAAACCTGGCAAAGGGATTTGTGGATCCGGAATCCAACGACCTGCCTCCCAGAGCCATCCTGTTTGCTGTAAAGCCATTCCTGGAGTCCATTCAGAAACCGGACAGGTTCCTCCTGAAGAAACCATTGATGATATAGACAAAACTTCATCCTTAGATTGCACTTCCACAGATGGAGTAAAAGACAATTTCTTACTCCCATCCTGAGGCAGACTTGTCATAGAACGTTTCCGTTTATTCCATTCAGCTTCCAGCTTCTGCTGACAGGTATGAAAGTCTCTTTCTGCTATATTTATCAAGTCTAACAATTGGGCTTTTTTTCTATCCAATTCCTTCTGCAGTTGCGCTTCTGCAGACATCTTTTTCCATTAACAATGTAGAGACAGGTGAATCCAAAACCACTGCTTGGTCACTACTTACAAGCTGACCTTCTCCTTCCTATATAGAAGATACTGCAATGAGCTTCTGAGCTCCAAGTCCATGTCCATCCTCTTCCACTACCTCCTTCAGACTGAGGTCCTCCATCTCTGCAGATAGATGGACAGTGCCACCCGCCTAAAGAGTAGGGGAATTTTCCCCAGTGTCCTGGCCAAATTTCCCTCATTCACTAAAAATACCACCAACAGTTTCATCTGGTTCAAGGTCAGTTGGCATCCATCTGTATCCCCCTCCCCCGGGTTGTGCCTGAAAATAGGCAGGATTTGTCTAGTGCACTTTCCCGGTCAACAAAAACTAAATAAATAAAATAAAATAAATAAATATACACGACATCAACACCAACACATGCACGCCAATAAATTGACACAGAGAAGCACATACAGTACATTACATTCATACACAGACACACACTACACCTATATGAAAACCCAGACCTACTACATCCATAAACACACACACACACACACACACTACACCTATACATAACAATACTTAGTCCATACACACACTTACAGTACACCATGCTTTTATTTTGGCTGTCTTGCTCTCCACTGCTAGTTCTATTGGGGTCTCACTCAGCACTATTGAGATAGTCAGCAGGACTAGTTGGAGATGGTGGAGTTCCTGTGGGGCATCTGAAGGAAGTCACACCCTCCCAAACATAATAGTACACAAAGATAATTGAACCAACCTGGCTACAGGGTGTGGTGGGAAAGGTGGAAGCCAAGTGAAACTTGAAATCCGGTGGGCTTACAAAAGTTGCCTTGTTAGTTGGTCCAAGATAGACAATGTACCCAGTGATATTTATCCAGTTTTTTTCACATTAATCATGGCAGGTAGTAGATGGTGAATGAGAAAGCAAGAAAGAATGTAATTTATTACTTATCACTGTGGTACTAATAATTTTCAGTATGTAGCATCCCTCCATTTATTTTGTGCTGGCAGCTGAACCCCACTTTGTGTTAGGCTGAGCTTGGTCTGTCAGACCCCATGCAGCAGCTTGGCAGAGGCACTAGTTGGTCATTTTGGATGCTACATCAGTTCCCCAGCAGCCAGTTGAATGGGAGTTTGGGACTTACAGTGGAGGGAAGAGGGCGCACGAGACTGACCAGCAAATAAGAAAATTACCTGCTTGTTCTATTGGTCTCTACAGTCTGTCTTTTCTCACAGTTTGAGTCCATGGTGGTGAGAAACCTTGTACAGGGTTCAGTGGTTTCTCAGTTCCTAGCAGTGACAGTGAGACTCACAGAGTAACACAGTCATGCTGGTAGAGCAGTAGATGTTCAGTAAGGTATGATGATGCATTCAGGGAATGCACTAGATACCAGAGATTGTGTGTTAGGGACAGGACTGGGAAGTGGGAGGGAGAGCCACTAGGCACTAGGGCTTTAAGTAAAGGACTGCACCTGAGATGACACATAGACCCAACCCAGGTCCCCAGCTGGTGACTTCTTGCTTCAGCCTTAGCTCTTTATAACTTGTCACCCTGACTTGATACCTTGTTGTGCCACTATTGAACTGCTGCATCCTGACAGAAGATATTCTGGAAGGTCAATGTTTATCCCTATTGTCCAGTGGCAACCCCTCCTTCTCGACATCCTCATAAATGTTTTCCCTGGTGTTAAGTGGCACTCCCACCTGCAAGAGCACCCAATCTCCTCACCCTTGTCCCCAATGACAGCCAACACCAACACTCCATTCACGACTTCTAATAACGTCACTATCCCTGATGGCAGCATAGAGATTGTGCTTCAGAGCCATTACTAGAAACAATCATGCTCAGTCTTGCTAACCCTTTTTATTTTGGAAAAGCCAGTGCTCAGCACAGAATACATATGGGGGGTCTAAAAAAAAATTGCCTCCCAGGCCCCTCTGATATCACAGTCAGGCAAGACTTCTGAGAGAGCGGCCTCTTCCCCATGCTATCAGTTTGGCTTCTCAGTGCTGGAAATAATCAATGACCACCTATTAGTTGAGCTGATGGCATTCCATACCGAGACCAGGGACTCATTAGTCAGTGTGTGGCAACCGATTTCCATCATTAAGAAAGGAAATAAAGACTTACAAGATGCTATTTCTGCTCTATCAGGCAAAACCAATGTTATGTGCGACCTCATGCCGAGGCTCCACCACCGCATGGTCCAGCTCAACCAGAAACAACAGAATCTTGAAGGTCGCCTCAGGCTTAAAAATCTAAGGATCTACAGTGTTTTGGAAGGTGAAGAAGGAACTCAAGTCATGCCGTTTGTTGAGCAGCTACTTCAGGACTCCCTCCAGTTACCAGCTGATCTGGAATTTGATCTGGAATGTGTTCACAGAGCTTTAGGCCCTAACCCAGTTCCAAAGAAAGACCCCATTCGATAATCATGAAATTTCTCCACTTCCAGAGCAGAAGAAAGTGTTAATTACAGCATGGCAAATAAAAGTGGTTAAATATATAGATATTCAAATTTATTTTGATCACAATGCCATGCCAGTCATTCAGCAGCAGCACAGAGCTCATACCCCTTATCTTCATGCTCTGAAGCAAGCGGGGTTCTGCTTTCAAATGCCCTGTCCTGCAAAACTGACATACTCAGAGGGCAATATCTTGTACCACACTCCCATGGAGGCTAAAATGCACGTCAACAGAAGGGGTATTTTGATTCTGCCTCCTCCTAGGATGCCTCAGTGTTTCCAAGCAGTACCATCAAGCAGCTTGAAGCACCTTCCATGTCCAGAGACCCAGACTCTCTGAAGTACTCCTGAGAAGTTAGGGTTAAACACTCCAAGGAGATGCTTCAAACCATCAAGGTGCTGTTAAAGCAATTTGAAAGGACCACAAGATGACTTGACCTGCTTGCCACTGTTTACAAGCTTCCCCTTCTGTGGGCACATACCCAGACATGGTGGTGTTTGTTGAATTAACCTGCTGAAATTCATCCATCAGACTGTCATTAAGAAAGCATGGTGTGGTGTAGAAGTTTGGGGTAACCTTTGGGGGTGAACCAATGATTGATCCTCCTGGATACTAAGCTTGATTCTTGCTCTGGCTGCACAATACACTTTGTCAGCTAAAGTGAGTCCTGGCTGGTCTTAAGGGTCGCACTACATTAAATGCTACTACATACAGATATGCTCACTGCCATGGGTAGGCTGCACCATGGCCCTGGAGACCTGATAAAGGCCAACCTGGTCTGTCCCACCACCTTCCACTTTCACTTTTTGAAGTTAGTGTATAGCTCTGCTGTATTTTGTCCATATCTAATGATTCCCAAGAGAAGGAGATGCTCTAGTTTGGGGCCCTTGATTGTGCGTAGCTAGACTCACTGCTCCCTTCCTACCGAGAATGACAGCTTCTTTTCTCAGAAATTCTGTGTTCCTAGTATCATGATGCAAGTATTTCAGTCCTTATGTGGCTTAGAGATTGGAATCAGGTTACTTCTTAATGGATCTTCGGCACCAGTTTGACAAAAATTTCATCGACGGGCATTACAGCGAAGGGTTTATGTTAAACGCAAACTGCAGTTGACATAAAGCTGTCAGGTAAGCTGTTTGCTTTTTTCAGAGGGCTTTGCCCACCTAACCCCCCGCACCTCCCATATATCAATATAATCAACTCCAAGTCAGAGTTGATTTTGAGAGGGGGGTGCAAGACCCAGAGAAGCAGTGACGGGGTCCCTCAGGTACATTACAGTGGGAACATCAAATTGCCACTGTAATGTTGTTCGAATTCAAAATGTCACCGTTCGATTGGCATACCCTTCATAATCATAACAGGAGTCTCTGTAGTCTTAAGGAGGACCTTCCTCTTATGGTGGCTCAATTCAGGGACACCATCTCCCCCCTCCCTGGGGTCCTCGGGTATCCTCTACCCCATCCTCTTTCCTCACTCATTTGCAACCTGTGACTATAGCCTAAGTGCGGTTAAGCTCTGATGGATTCAGTGACTCACTTTTGGATTTAAAATTGTTTGCACACCAGATTGAATTCTGCTTTCACTACAGCACCAACAATATTGTTTTTTTATGGACATTAATAAGCAGGCTCTGGCAAGGAAATTGCCATGAATCCCAAGACACTAATTGGACATGATGTGGAAATATGATGCCTTATAGTACTTTGGCTGGCTGCCTAACATTGCTTGCTCACTTTGTAAGCCCAGATACATGGAGAGCAGTTTGACAGAGGTACTGGGGCTATTGATTAGGCCTCCTTTTCTACCCTTGAGCCTTCTACCTACAGAGATACTCCTTTATCTGGTGTGGGTTCTGTGGGGCCAATATTCACTCACTCGATCCTTCCTGTTTGCAGGTTCCAAGTATTCCTGCCTTGAAGGCCCACTGGTGCAGTGACTTTCCCTCACCTGAGACATTTCATTGTCTCTGGAGGGGGTCTGACTAGCCCCCAGCCTTGGAAGCCATTTCTCCCCACCTTCCCTGTAGCCTACTTAATTTAATTTTATTTATTTAACAGTTGATAACCAGGAAAAGCACCATGAGCCGAGGCTCATTTCCAGCAGTGACCCGGAGGAGGGGAATGTGAGAGAAGACAGTCAGCAAACAAAATCACAACTATACAGACAAGCAGGTCAAGGGTCATGGTTACAAGACCTGGAACAAAAGTAAAATATCACTACAAGACAAATTATTACAGTTGATACAGAGCAATACAGTAAAATCACTTCCTCAAATAGCAACACTTGGGTGAGGGTTAGATTATACAGCCCTCAAAACAGCCTCAAAAACAGAACTCAAAAGGGTAAAAAGGTAAGGAAGAGTCAGCAACTACTAGAGGCACTAAGAGAGTGGACAAATGAATTAAGGCAGTTGAGGACATTGAGAGCACTGCTGTGGGGGAAGGAGTCTGATGAGCCTTTTCAGCGAGATGAGGGAGGAAGAAGAGCAGAGGTCAGTGGGTAGTTTGTTCCATAAAGCAGGGAAGCAGAAGGAGAAAGCAGACTGACCAGAAACAGAGTGAGAGCAAGGGAGAAGAAGGTCCTAGAGTCTCTGTGATGTAGGGAGCAGTTGAAGGAGGCCACTTGGGAGAGACAAGAGGAGAGGTAAGAGTGGAAGGAGTCAAACCAGAATTTGGCAACAAAGGTAGCACAATGCACCAGTCTTCTGTGAGATGGGGGCAAGAGATAGGGCAGAATAAAGAAAGCAGTGGTGAGTGAGAGGGGGGAGGCTGTTGCAAAGTGGCAGAAAGGAGTTAGGAGAATGTCACGTTTGCTGAGGGAAGACTGAGAGGCCATACTATACACTACATCGGCGTAGTCAAACATAGATAGAATCATTCTGGAGACCAGTTTATGGTGGGTAGGGAGAGGGAGGCTGGCTGGCTTAATGCCAGTAGAGGACACCGAGCTTGGGACAAAGCTTGGTACAGATGGGGTTAACATGGATGGAGAAATCCAGGTTTGCATCCAGCCAAACCCTTAGGTACTTAAAAGCCAAGACATTCACAATGGTGGAGCCATCCAAAGTGGTAAAGGTAGGGGATTGCTGCAGGGTGGGCAACTTTTGCCTGGAACCAAATGTCATGGCTACTGTTTTTTTAAAGTTGAGATTAAGTTTATTGTCCCTGAACCAGGACTAGACTCTATTAAAATCATCCTGGAGGAGGGGCTGTACACAGCTGACCAAGGACCCAAAGAGGAAGAGGAAGAGGAATTGTGTCATCTGCATACATATGAATTTCTGCGGACCTGCAGACTGAGGGGAGGTTATTTATAAATAGGAAGAAGAAGATGGGACCAAGGATGGAACCTTGGGGGACACCGGAGAGGATGGGGAGTGGGGAGGTTAATGTGTCACCTATTTGGACTGACTGTACCCTGTCATGGAAATAGGAGCAGGATCAGTTGACAACAGGCTCAGAGAGGCCAACTGAGCCAAGGGTCTGCAGAAGGAGTGGGTGGGAGATAGAATCGAATGCTTTCACTAGGTTGATAAATATAGTGGCTGTAAATTGACTCCAGTTCATCATAGTGAATATTACATCTGTGACACGCTAGAGGGATGGTATTGTTGAGTGGTGCTTCCTAAAGCCAGCCTGGATGGGGGAGAGGGTATTGGATCTGGCAAGGAAATCAGTCAGCCTTGAATGAATAAGTGATTCTTGTCATTTAGTGAGGGAGGGAAGTAGGGAGATGAGCCTGTAGTTTCCAGGGGAGGATGGGTCCCCTCCTTTAAGAAGTGGAAGAACTTTAGCTGATTTCCAGGGCTTAGGAATGGTGGAGGAGAAAAGAGAAAGATTTAGGATATGGGTGAGTGGGGCTGTTATAGCAGAGGCAGAGAGGTAGAGAAGCTTGGCGTGGAACCCATCTGGGCTTGATTTAGAAGTGTTTAGAGCAAGAAGAGCATAGTAGACTTCAAGAGGAGTAAATGGGGGAAAAAATAGTTGCAGTGCTGGTCAGAAGCAACCGAGTGGCCCAAGGGGTGTAAAGGGGGAGAGTGGAGCAAGCATCAGGGAGAATGCAGATGGCAAAGAATTTGTTAAAAATATCAGCTACAGAGGCAGGGTCAGAGACAGGGGATCCATCAACATGGAGAACTGGGTGGGAGTGAGGCAGAGTAGTCTAGGAGGCGGAGGAGTTTCCAAAAGGATGCAGGTGTCTGGTGTACTTGCTGCAGGTGACACCTCAAGTAGTCAGCCTAGAGAGATGGATGGCCTGTGCAGGTATTTCTGAGGGTTCTGTAAGCTTGTAGGTCTGCCTGAAGAAGGAAGGCTTTATAGCAACACCAAGCTTTATCCCTAGCCCTACATTTGGCCAGTAGGTCAGCAGTGATCCAAGGGTGATGGTGTCTTTCACTCTGTTTTTCTTAAGGAGGCATGATGGTTCCAAGTGCATATGAAGAGGCTAGAGAAGAGAGATAGGGCATGGTCAGTGTCCCATGCAGAGTAGGTGGCTGACCAGTCTGCCATAGAAAGGTAATGTTGGAGGGCGGAGACATCTAGTTTGTGAAGAGGGCGGACCAAATGTATTTGGAGGATGCCTGGGGTGGAATCTTTCATATGCAGTAAGTGATGCAATGGTCACTGACTGTGCCCAGAGTATGACAGCAGCAGTGATGCGATGCGGGTGAGAGGACAAGACCCAGTCAAGAAGGGCATGATTTTGGGAGCAGGGGGTTAGGTGAGTGGGCTCCTGGATAAGTTGGATGAAGTTCAGAACTTCAAGTTTAAGGACAGTGAACTTAGAGGAGAGCAAGAGCCAATCAAGGCTGAGGTCCCTGAGTAGCAACAATTCACCACTGGAAATAAAGGAGGACATATAGGAGATGGTGGAAACTAGACTGTCAGGAGAAGTTTTGGGAGGGGCATAGAGGGCTCCAATATAGAGCGGGCCGAGGAGGGGATGGATAGCTGTGCTATAATTGCTTCATGTGAGGCAGGTCGGACCTCCTTGAAAATGATGGAGCAGCAGAAGGATTGCTTAATGTACAGGGCAACACCTCCTCCTCACTTACCTCTGTCCTGGCAGAACAAGTTAAACTATGGGATGGAGTTGGCGGAGTCAGACATTTTAGATGACAGGCATGTTTCATATATGCAAAGGACATCTGCAAGGTATTGGGAGACCCAGACCTTGAGCATGTCAAGTTTGGGAAGTAGGCTGTGTGCATTTATGTGAAAGGACCTAAGTCCCTTGGGCAAGGAAGATGGGATAGTGCTTGGGACTGCACTTTGTTGGGGGCAATACTGGGGGGTTTGACATAGGGCCTGGGTAGGGTGAACATCAGCTGAGAGGAGTAGGAGAAGTAAGAAGAGAGGAAGGTGGGGAGGGTATCTTAGCTTTCTGCAAGTAGGAGAGGGGTTTGAGGGAGAGGGGAAGGAGGTGAGAACAGGGCCTCAATATTGAGAAGAGAGGAGGGAGTAGTCGGGGTTAATTTGAGGAGTGAGGTAATGGAGAGGGGGACAGTGGGGGTGAAGGCTGAGTGAGAGTCAGAAGAGAGAGAACGGACATAGGTGATGGAATGAGGAGGGTAGGAAGTGAAGGGGAAAGTTAGGGGGCAGGGGGAGGCGTGATAGGCTGATAGGAGATGATGGAGGGGAGAGTCACAGGCAGGGATCCAAGAGAAGAAAAACAGCAGGAGGAAGGGAGGCAGAAGCATGGTGGGAAGTCAGGAGGAGAAGGAGGTAAAAACAACAGGAGTTTTAAACAGTGATTAGTGGCAAGGAGGAAAAGTTAACAGCAGTAACAACGGTACTCCAAAGAAATGGGTTAGGTCACTTTAAGGTGCGGTGGCTTAGGAGCAGTTTAAGAAGGGGCATGGGGTTACTGGCAATCCGGAGGCAGGGGATGGTTGGTGGGAGAAAATTGTTGTTGCAACAAAGTGGCAGAGGGCAAGTCAAGAAGACAAAAAATACAGCTTGGATTCAAACCCAGGTAGGAAGCCAACAGCAGGTTTTGAAGGGTCGAGAAAAGCCAATGGCAGCCTTGCTGCTACGGTGATTGAACCAGTTGGATTCGTGGCTTGGGGCAGGTGTTCGGTGCAGAGACAAGAGTTCATTACCTGCAGGAGATGCAGGTGGAGATTCTTTTGGCAGTCAATGGCTGAGAGAGAAAGAGAGAGACGCAGCTGCGGGGCTTGCTTGGGGATCCCGTTCAAGGGCCAGGAGAATCTGAGGAGGGAAAGGCAGAAGAATTTGTAATTTATTTTTGCCACAGGAAACAACAAAAAAAACAAAAACAAAAAAACAAAGGTTTATTTCTGACCCCGAATAGCTCTGCTTCTATTCTGCCCATGACAGGCATTGTGCAACCCATAACCACGTTGCTTGGCGAATCCCTGGAATATGTTGGTAAATTCAAGTACCTTGGGATGTTGATTGACTGTCGCTTCTCCTTCACAGATCATGTAGAGAAACTCTCAAGAAAAGCTGAAACAGAGACTCGGCTTATTCTATAGAATCAAGCACCTCCTTACTCAAGATGCCAAGAGGAGGCTGGTTCAAGCTACTTTCCTATCACTACTGGATTATGCCAACTTCATCTACAGTCACGTTCCAGGGACAGCCTTAGCTAAGCTTGACGTTCTTTACCACAGGGCCTTACGCTTCATTTCTGGGGCAGCCTACTCTACTCACCACTGTGCCCTGTACTTGGTAATGGGATGGCCATCTCTCACATTCAGGAGACAAAGGAACACTGCCCTTTGGACATACAGAGCAATCACCAAGATGCTGCCACAGTATATTTCTGACTGCTTGCCTCTAAATGTTTCGGGTAACTATATCCTGAGAAGTCATTCTTACATCTCCTTAGTGATACCCAAGGTAAAAACCCATTTTGGCAGATTATCCTTTAGCTTTGCCCTATCCCAGCTATGGAATAAGCTTCAAAAAACTCTGAAATTAGCAAACCCCATAAAAGTTCCCAAATTTTAAAATCTTTACGCAAGATCCTTCTCCGAGCATTGTAGGTGTTTCTCCTCATGTGCCTTGCCTGGTTCTGACCTTCTTTGATCAATCTATCCCACCTTATATGCTCTCTCTCTCTTTCTCTCTATCCTTTCTGTTTGTCCTACTTCTCACCCCTTCTTTAGGTTTTCCTCTGCCCTTCTGCACTCCTATTTTGCCACAGTATAGAAATGTCATGGTACTACTGACATTACATGTGTGTATATTGTACATCCTGCTTGATTATCCTTCTTATGATATAGTTTTGTATAAATTATATTTTGCTGTATTTGTGGTGCTCTGTAATATGTGTACCTATGCTGTAACCATAAGTGTATTATTTATCTTTTGACAATTCTGTAAGACCAACCAGGCCCACCATGGAAATGAGCTTGCTCAACAGTGTTCCACCTGGTAAAATAAAGGCTGATTGATTGATTGATTGATTGATTGATTTAAGTAGTGGGAGGGACAGGATAGCAGAGGGAGGTTTAGAACAAAAGCAGTCCATTTAGAGGGTCCCTGTCTGCGCCTTGGTGCCAGGTCAAATGGAAGCAATTTGGGAGCTGGGGAGGAGGAATTAGCAGAAATAATTCGACAGTGGCAGAAGAAAGAAAAAATAGCAAGAGTGGTAGGCAGGGAAAATTGGGCAAAATTAGTCAAAAGCGGACAGGTACAAATACAGTGCAGAAGCAGACTCACAGTTTTAAATCAGTAAATACATTTGGCTTTAGATAACATTATGTAAACAGCTCAACAAAACAGTAAATCTAGCCTGCTGTAAACTTTTTTGTTGCAATAGAGTGGCAGAGGGCAAGCCAAGCAGAAAAAAATACAGCTTGGATTCAAACCCAGGCAGGAGGCCAATTGCAGGTTTGGAGCAGCTAAGAAAAGCCAATGGTAGCTTGCTGCTACAGTGATCGAATCAGTTGGATTCATGGCTTAGGGGCCAGTGTTTGGTGCAGAGAAGAGTTGGTTACCTGCAGGAGATGCAGGTGGAGATTCTTTCGACAGCCAACGGCTCTGACAGACAGCCACAGCCATGGAGCTTGCTCAGGGAGGCCGGTCAAGGGCCAAGAGAATCTACAGAAGATGAGGATGGAGATTCTTTCAGTAGCCGATGGCTCTGAAAGAGATCTGCAGCCATGGGGCTTGCTCAGGGAGCCTGGTCAAGGGCTGGGAGAATCTGCAGGAGATACGGGTGGAGATTCTTTCGGCATCTGATAGCTCAGAAAAAGAGAGCCACAGCTGCGGAGCTTGCTCGGGGAGCCCAGACAAAGGCCAGGAGAATCTGCAGAAGTGTGGAGATTCTTTCAGCAGCCGACGGCTCTGAGATAGAGAGAGAGGAGAGAGAGAGATGCAGAGAGAGAGAGAGAGACAGATGTAGCCACAGGGCTTGCTCGGGAAGCCTGGTCAAGGGCCAGGAGAACCTGCAGGAGATGCAGGTGAAGATTCTTTCAGCAACTGATGGCTCCAAGATAGAGATGCAGCTGCGGGGATTGCTTCAGGAGCCCGGACAAGGGCCGGAAGAATCTACCCCTGCTCTCCCTTTACTATACTTGTCCCTTTGCCTGGCACACTCAGCTGATTAACCTTGTTATCTACCCCAGCAGGACCCACATGCTGTAGTTTATGGTGCTGCCCAGTTGGCTGCCCCTTCCCATTATGGCCCTATTGGCATCCCAATTTTATGATGTGTTTTGTTTATTTCAAGGTCTAGTACTGAGGTACTATGGTAAGGGCAAGGCACTCTGGGATACATTGTTGCTTTCCCTGATTTTCTACATGGTCTGTGCTTACTACAGCAAAGGAGGCACTGGTATAGATTCTTTCTCTAATACTCTGTTACAGTAATGTATATCAGCTTCACTCATTCATTATAATTCCATGATGGTGGTTAACCCTATTCGTATTTTATCATGGAATATTAACAGCCTGAATAGTCCAGTTAAGTGCAGTAAAATGTTTCAGTTATTATAAAAAAAAACTAGATGTCATTTTTCCCACCTATCTGCTGAAGAGTATCTGAAACTAGCCGGGGGGAGCACCTATATAGTTTATGTTTCTACATATCAGACTGGTAAGAGGAATGGAGAATCCAGTCTGATCCCTTGTGCAACAGCATTCCTTATCGCCTCATCCAGATGCCTCTAAGGCACAACATCATACAGTGGCCCTGTCTTGGAAATACATGCAGAAAATATTGCATCATTTATGATCCATTGGTGTGTGGCGGAAACTCTTGTTCTCCTTCAGTACTACCTATGTGCACTACTCCCCACACCACAATAGCTATGCCTGCTTGGATTACTTTATAATGACCTGTGAACATTTTTCCATTGTTCAAAATCTGTTCTATGGCTCCCTCCATTTATCTGACCATAACTGGCTCCTTCTCAAAGTAGACTTGGGCAAACTAAAAAGAAATTGTACCTGGCACCTCAGTACCTCTCTGACTTTTGCTCCTACATCAAGAAGGTGTTTTGGCTAGTTCTAAAAGATAATGATACCAGAGATATCAGATACCCTATGCTATGAGACTCCATTGAGGCAATTTGGGGTGCCGTCATTGGTTATACAGCCAAAAGGAAAATGCTCCAGGCTACAAAACTTACTGAGCTAACTGACACCTTGGCCACTCTGCAAAAGCTTAATAGGCAGGGAGAAGACTGTATAGCACAGCAGATTTCTAAAATCCAGGCAGAGATACAGACCACCCTGCAGGAAAAGGTGGATATACAGTAGTTCTGCTTTATCTCAAGCAGTCTTTTCATGAGACAGGAGCTCAGGGGAGCAGGCCTTTTATATCACTTTTTGAGAGCCAAGAGGAAGAGCACCCATATACTACAACTCCGGTGCCTTTGAATGTGAAAGCTGGAGCATAAAGGAGACCAGGTCCTCCAGATTAAGCGAGAATACTATAGGTGTCTCTATACCACAGACCCACCCACTACTCCAGAGGAGGTGAAATCTTACCTCAGTGCTTTCCCCCCATCCAGACTTTCAGAGATACAAAAATCTCTGTTACAGTCTCTCTCTCTCTTAATAATAGCCCAAGCTAAAACTCAAGAAAGCCCTGGGCCATATGGATTTTCTAAAGAATTTTATGAAGGTTTTCTAGAACTCAGTCTCTATCCTCCTCTGGGCCTTTCAGAATCTACAGGGAGGCCAGGTCAGCTCCACCCAGCTGGAATTGGGCCACCATTTCTGCTATCCTGAAGCCGAACAAAGCCCCCCCCGCCACCCTGCCTCTTATTGACTGAATTTCGTATTGAATATGGATTATAAATTAGTTATGGCCATCTGGGCACACAGGTTAGATTGCCTTCTCCATGGTCAATACACTCTGACTAGGTGGGCTTCATGTGGCAAAGACAAACAATGAACAGTCTACATTGGATTTCCTCCTGCTAGACCATGTGAAAACAACACTCCCTCTCCCTCTCTCCTTCTGGCCCTTCTCAGCTTAGATGCTGAGAAGGCCTTTGATAGGATCTTGTAGACCTTTCTCTGGGACACCTTCTCTGCTTTTCACTTCCCAGAGCAGATCATAGACTGGCTTTGCACTTTGTTGCAATCCCATTTCACTCCCACAGGGTACTAGACAGGAGTGTTCCCTCTCCCCCCCTCCTTTTGCGTTGTTTATTGAACCCCTGGCCATGGCTCTCCAGCAATCTGAGGGGGCAGAAGGGATACTCCTTGGGGGTCGGGAGTTTTAGTTTTCGTCTTACATGGGTGATGTATTGCTCACCTTGCTCTCCCCAGAAACCTCCATCCTCCAAGTTTGGCAGGTGAATGCTGCTTTTGGAAAGATCTCAGGGTTCCATCTCAATCTTCAATAAAACTGAATTACTACAATTAAATTTCTCTCAGTCCCTAGAACTGAAAAGGCAACTTCTGTTTTGCTGAAACCACATGATTATAACATACCTGGAAGTACCAATTCCCAGGGACTTAGCTAACTCTGTGCTCCTCAGAATTGAACCCCGAGGCAGTTAGGTGTCACTTTATATTCCAGTTCCTGAATGAACAGGACATGCTCTTCTTTCAGCAGCTTCAGTGGCAGTTCGGTCTTACAGGGAGGGAACATTATAGATACCTCCAAGTTTGATCACACCTCATCTATTCCCTCCGTGCCCCTTCCAACCTTCCAGATCAAGGACCCCCACAATCTTTATGACCCTTTCGAAGGGAGACTCATGGCAGCATCTGATTGGCCACCTCTACCAAGGTGTGCAAGAAGTGTTGCTACATAACTCTGATTACATTTTACACAGTTAGAACCAGGACCTGCAGTCCTCATTTTCATGGGAGACCTGGAACAGGTACATATTTCCATCTTTAAAGGTGACTTCTTCCCCTGTTTGGTGGGAGTTTGCATAGCCACGTAGGTCCCAATATTTCTGCAGTCCCAGAGTGCAAATGAAATACATGGGTAGGCAATATGGAAATTGCTGGTGGAAATGTGGAATTGAGAATGCTGATCATGCCCACATTTTTTGGCTCTCGCCGTCAGGAATTTTGGCATGACCTACAGTACAGTAACACTTTTTTGAGCTATCCTTGGACATTGACTTACATACTCCTTAAGTACTGCTGTTGTCTATCCCACCCACTAGAGTTAGGCTCCAGACTTGCTCACTTGCCCCGATTCTGCTCTTTGTGGCCAAAAAAGCAGTGACTAGGCAATAGATACAGGTTACCCCACCCATGGTTCATCAATGGCACCAGATAGTGCAGCCTATCTATCAAATGGGAAAAAATACATATCAGCTTAGCGGGAGAGAGACATCTTTTAGGAGGTTTGGAGACCTTAGCAAATGCATTATCTGGATATTGATCCACTCCTTGTCCCATGAAGCTAAGCTTAGCTCATTTCATAATTAATCCAGACTTAACATATTGCACATACAGGAGTTGTACATTGTTTTTGTTCTTTGGAATCTGAATCTGTTGTATTAACCATATTCATTTAAGTTTGTCCTGTGAAATTTCTTCAGTAAGAACGTATGCAACTTTGGTAGTTCTCCCTGGCTGGTCCCTAGTTATTGCCTTACCCTAAGAATGTAGTTTACATATCATGAGGAAAGTAAGGGATCAATACATCAAACTCATTCTTTATACCTCATACCTGACTATATCATGTATTGCATAAAAAACTTTAATAGAAACATAAAACAAAAAACACCCTCCACTCACCTCCTTGGCCAACTGCCATCTGACTCATGCAACTACAATATTGATATACCAGGTGGTAGTCATTATGAGACATCTCCAAAAACCATGGAAGTGCTTTATCAGTAAAAGTGTCATGATTCTCGGGGATGTCTCGATACTACCATTATTTTGATATACCAGCTATTTAATTCATATTGTAGCTGTGTGAGTTAGACAGTGTTCCACTGAGAACATGAGCACAGAGTTTGTGCCAGCCACCCCGAGGACAAGGGTGGGGGGATTGGAGTGCTCTAGTGGAAAGGACTGCTACTGGGTCCAGGGAAATTTTAACAGGGACAGGGAGAGGGAGGGGTGACACTGGACACCAAGGGAAACTTTTATGGGGACTGGGTAGAGGGGGGTGGAAGTCCCACATTAGCCACAGTGGGAAAGCTGGCAATTCACACTATGACCCAGGGCAGTAAAACAGTGATCTAATCCCTGAGTTCACCTTGGGAAGAGACCAGCACTAATACAGGGTAAGGGGTGGAGTTGGCAACAGAAAAAAAAGAGAAAAAGAAAAAAGGAAGAGTGGAGTGATCTGATGCATACTCAGCAGGTAGTCCAATTCCACTGCAGATGCCAAACACAGTATGCATCAGTTCAGCTTCCTCCTTCCTATTTTCTTTCCTGAGCAGTACACCATTCATACAGTAGGTAGGAGTTGGATCTTGCCTTCCTAATTGCTTTTGATCAAATACAAGGAAAGCTCTGATTTTCTGAAACTCTATACACACTTCATTTAGTTGTCATACCGTATAAAATGTCAAATGACAGCTGTATAGGTGTTATTTATGTAATATGAAGAAAAACAACACTGGCACCCTGAACAATGGGAATTTCTCCTTGCCAAAGATCACATGCACCATCTAAAAGTAAAGTACTGTATTTGTTTAGATCATCCACACCTAAGACTCATTCCTCTCTACTTTTTTGATGCACCAGAGCTCTAGAATGAGGAAAATAATCCAGTTGTTAATTTTAAATTATAATTACAACTAGGGTCTACAGTAGCAAAAAACTCTGATAGGGTTGGGTAAGACTCTGTACCATTTGCTATGTATAGAAAATTAAAAGCAAGGATATATTCTGTCATCTCCCATTCTGTCACTTGTCTATCTCTTGCCTGTCTGATTGTGCAATAAAATTTTCCTTGTGGCACCTAGGAAATGACCACTCCAACAGCCACATCATTCCTCTGTTTTCTCCCTTCCTTCATTTGCTCTTTCTTTCTTTCTTTCTTTCTTTCTTTCTTTCTTTCTTTCTTTCTTCTTCTTTCTTTCTTTCTTTCTTTCTTTCTTTTCTTTCTTTCTTCCCTTGCTTCTCCGTGGTTAAAATATATATATATGAATCAGTATGTGAACCTGGGACCTCTTGGTTTACAAATGTATATAACTATAATGTTGAAATGCATGCAGAAAGCTATCTGGGTTTCTTTTAAAAATGGCAATCTGTAATACAAGGGGTTAATCTTGAGCTTTATTTTGATCTCCACAAGCTTGTTTGCACAATTATTAACAGGACAATAGCTCTGGAACAGGATATCTTAATTGATTGCACCTGTTAAGAAGACTAATGTACTCTTCAGGCTGATCACAGGAAGGTCAATGAGAAAAGTCTTGTTGCATTTTGTGAAAAACAGGAGATGAAACTTACAAGAACAGGATGCAGAGATTAAATTGGTAGGCAAAGATATTTTATAAAATGAGAGAAATGTTTTGTTTGAGAGAGAGAGAGAAATTAAAAACAGTCTCTTAGATAAAGGACTTTTGTCTTTTTGTTTGTTTCTTTGTTTTTGTACTGCCTTTAGAAAGTGCTATCCTGTACAGTTTTATTTTTTATTTTATTGTTATTGATAATAATAAAATGCTACTTGTGAATTTTATAACTCCTCCTGGTCTGCCTATGTTTCTTGACTTATGCCTCTACAACAATCACAACATTTCATTTTATATTACACTTTTCATACACACAGCAGCTGAAGGAGTTGTGTTGCAGGAACTGCTTAAAGTGCTCAAAAGCATCCATACACAACCTTGCCTTTTAGAACCTGTCTTTGTTACGTTGGCCAAAACACTGGGGTAACCCCCTATACCTTTTTAGAAGTACTAGGGTATAATTTCCTTCGGGACAACCATCAGAGGTACTGTAAGGCGATGAGACCTCAGTTTAATGTGAACCTCCTGTAGTGTAGTTGTTAAGCAGCTGGACTTTGAAGTAGAAGGTTAGTGTTCAAGTCCCACAATGGGTATCACTTTACAGTGCAGACTGAATGGACCAATGGTTGTTCTCTGCCACAATTGTCCATATTTCTGTGAAATACAAATTCAAGTTTTAGTCTGCATCTCTTACTTTCCTACCTGATACATTTCTCTGTAACAGCAAGCTATGTTTTATCTCATTACCTGATACACTATTCTGTAAATGTCAGTGCAAGTTATGTGCACCATGCACTTCATGTAACCATTGTGGGATATGAGTGAAAACAGGAAATGTTTCTGATATTAATATTGCTATTCGATATAAAAGAATAATGATATGAACACCTTATCTGAAGATCCAGCAGCCCAGTGTCTCCCCTCCACAAAGTACTGCACTGCAGAGTCAGAACTATATATCGAGTCATGTCCCCTAACGTTGGGCTTATTTCTACAGTCTTCTAGTCAAGAAGTGAGAGTGCAGCTAATGGAGCCCAACTGACAATACTGAGCTTTCTGAATTAATGACACCAGGCCATG
The DNA here is from genome assembly GCA_016271365.2 of Neoceratodus forsteri. Classification (NCBI taxonomy): domain Eukaryota; kingdom Metazoa; phylum Chordata; order Ceratodontiformes; family Ceratodontidae; genus Neoceratodus; species Neoceratodus forsteri. Next base: position 1,707,034,048 of record CM057455.1, read on the forward strand.
ACCAATAACCCAGTTATTATTCATAGAATCCCTCACTTTGTCTAATTATAAGTACTCCACCTCTGTTGATCATAGCTCTATGGAACCTCTAACTGGATTGCCCTGCAGATGTTATGATGTTACTCACTCACAGTTACTATCCCTGCCTTGCTCCTGTGGGGGCTCCAAAGAAGGTTAAGTATTCTGAGATCCTTCAATTCCTCAGACTGGGGGGTGGTGTTGTTCTAGAAGATAGCATAAAATAGCACTGTGCTTCCACCCAAAGAAAGATAAGTGGGCCAGGTCAAATGTGCGCTACTGTCCTGGGATGCAATACCAACCACCCTCCCTATAGTTTAAAGACACACCTGAGATGTACTAAATGCAAGGCAAAAACACAATTGTGTACATCAATAAGAATATGCTCACACACAAAAAATATGAAAATAACAACAGGACTTTAATAACGGTTAGAACTGGTCCTGTAGATAAAAAGGGTGGATAGAAGACATGCAGTGATAATAGTTACCAACAGTTCAGGCCCCTCTGACAGGAATAAGGCCGTATCCCATAAGAAGCAAGAGATCTCACTGCCAACTGCACTGTTAGCCCACTACCCACAATACTGCATGGCATTCTCATGTTTGTACAGTATCTTGCTGACAGAAGTTGTGTTCTGTATATGTGGATATTATCCCTGCACTGGATTGCATAAGAACCACACTAAATAAAGAAATGGCATCTTAAGGTAACAAACTTACTGTTACTATGTTTCTGCTTCAGCTTCATGCATTGTGGTTACCATAGCTACTGTCTGTTGCTAGTGCTGGTCTTCTACACCCACTGCCATTAGAATTGCCTCAGGCTGCGGCACAGCACATCCTCAGTTGTTATTCCCCATGCTACCTTAAATGTTGAGATTTTAGTATTTGTTTTCCAGAAGTTACCTATTGCAATAGAGTATCTTTTCCTTGGGTTGTTTAAAAGAGTAAATTATGAAAATAATGAGATTCCCCTGCCAATTTTCAGGGCTATAATTGCTTAAAACTGGAATGAAGCAAAACAGACAGAAAAGATTAGGATGAACAATTCAATCAGTGTGAGCACTATAATTAAGGACATTTTCACTAATTGGCTCTTTGGTAACCAAGGGCCTGTAAAACATATCCTCAAAAGGAACACATCATGCCAGCAACTCAATAACAAAGCAAAAAATGCCATATGCAACTTTCAAACATGTCTTGCATTTGCAAATTATACAAGGCTTCTCTCTGAGACCACCCTAATTTTGTAATCTACTTATACTGTTGTTAGGCTTTTTATTGCAATGGTCATCTGTGACCTACTTTCGTAGAAACATAGAAGCTGTCAACAGAAAAGGACCGGTAGCCCATCTAGCCTGCCCTTTTTTCCCCCTGCCTGTTACTACACCCTGGACCCTATTTGGTCCCTGGTGTCCCTCCTTCCTCCCTCCCTCCCTTTTGTTTAATTATTATGCCCATGTGCCTATCCCACATAAGCTTGAAGCGCCCCACTGCCTTTGCCCCACCACCTCTTCTGTCAGGCTGTTCCAAGTGTCTACCACCCTTTCTGTGAAGATGTTATTTCTTCATATCCCTCTTAACTCCCCCCCCCAGCTTCATTGCATGCCCTGTGTTCCAATGCTCTGCCTACTCCTCTGAAACAGACTCCTCTCCTGCAACTTGATCATACCCGTGAATTACTTATAGGTCTCAATTATGTTTCTCCCCCAGTGGGTACATATTGAGCTCCTACAGGCTCTCCTCAAATGGCTTCTCGTGCAACCTCCACACACTTTTTGGTAGCCCTCCTCTGGACAATCTCCACCCTGTCAATTTCCTTGTGGAGGTGCAGCCTCCAGAACTGGACACAGTACTCTAGATGGGGTCTCTATAGTGAGCAATACAGCAGCAATGCTGCCTCCCTTCTCCTGCTAAAATTCACCCTTCCTATGCACCCCAGCATCCCACTAGCCTTACCTAATGCCTTGCTGCACAGTCCTGCCACCTTGAGATCATCAGATACGATTACCCCAAAGGTCCGTCCCTTGTTTGGTGATTGTAAGTGCCTTCCCTCCCAATCTTATACTCACCCCTACAGTTTCCCCACCCTAAGTGCATGTTTTTGCACTTTTTAGCATTAAAACCAAACTGTCACACCCCACACTGCTCCTATAGTTTCCAAATATTCCTTTGCATTCTCTCCATCTCTTCCTGGGTTTCTTCCCTGTTGCAGACTTTTTTTGTCATCTGCAAAGAGATACACCTTCCTCTCCAGTTCCTCAGCAATGTCATGTATGAATACATTGAAGAGGACAGGACCCAGTACTGATCCCTGTGGCACTCCACTGGTCACCCTCTTATCCTACAAGTGGCTACCATTTACCACCACCCTCTGCCGCCTATCTTTCAACCAGTTTGATACCCAGCTTACCACCTTCTCCCCAGCTCCCAAGTTGCTAAGTTTCTTTATTGGCCTCCTGTGTGGCATAGTATGAAAGGCCTTACTGAAGTCCACATAGACCACATCCACTGCCCTCCTCTAATCCACTTCCCTAGTCACCCAGTCAAAGAAATATATGAGGCTTGTTTGACATGACCTCCCTCCTGTGAAACTGTGCTGCCCATGGTCCTATATCCCATTTGCCTCCAGGTACTCCATCCGTCTCTCCTTCAGCAGGGTCTCCATAAATTTCCCCACTACTGGTGTGAGACTGAGTGGCCTGTAATTGCTAGCCTCCTCCCTGCTACTGCTCTGGTGTAGGAGGACCACACCCCTCCTCCAGTTCTCTGGAACTACCTCCATCTCCAGTGAGGTGCTGAATAGTGTTAGCAGAGGGAAGGCAAGCACTCTACTCAGCTCCCTTAGAACCCTTGGGTGAATCCCATCTGGCCCTGGTGTAGAAGGACCACTTCCCTCCTCCAGTTCTCTGGAACTACCTCCATCTCCAATGAGGTGCTGAATTGTGTTGGCAGAGGGGATGCAATCACTGTGCTCAGTTCCTTTAGAACCCTTGGATGAATCCCATTTGGCCTCATCACCTTGTTTTTCTTTAGGGCTTTCCTTCAGACCCTCTCCTCCAAAAATGGACTTGTGTCCATTCCCCTCTCGTCCTGGTGCCTGCTGATACATGATAGTCCACCCCATCCACTATAAAGACTGATCAGAAGTATGCATTTAAAATTTTAGCATTTTCTTGATCTTCTTCTGCACTGTACCCCCTCTCCCCCACTCTCCTGATCCTCACTAACCCACCCCTTGCTTTTCTCTTTTCAGTCATGTACCTGAAGAAAATCTTTTCCCCATTATTAACCTCCTGAGTGATCCTCTCCTCTCCTTAGATGCCCTCACACACCTTCCTGCCTCAGTTTGTTATCTAGATATACCCCCATCCCCCTCCATCTGGGGCTTCTTGTACTTCCTAAAAGCTATTTTTTTTTCCTCCCTTACTGCCTTAGCCACCTCCTTTGAGAACCATAGTGGCCTCTTTTTCTCCTACCCTTGCTTACTTCCTTCAAACAGTTTACCATTGCATTAGTTATTCCCTCCTTGATCTTTTTCCATTGTGCCTCCACTCACCCCAGCAATCCCCCCTTCAATGTATTTATTGAGGCAGTCTGCCATTTCTTTAAAATGTGCCCTCCTGAAATTCAGGACCCTTGTCTTAATGTGTTGTTTCTCTTGCCCAATCTGTATGCCAAACCACACTGTACAATGATTGCTTGTACCCAGGGGGCTGCCCCCTGTAGCATCTGCAGTGCTGTCCCTGTTTATAAGTACCAGGTCCAGCACTGCCTCGAACCAGCTGCCTGAGAAATGTCACCTATAGGGAGTCAAGGTGGACCCTGATTCTTGTTATAGCTGCGCCCAGAATGCTCCAGCCTACATCTGGCAGATTGAAGTCCTCCATAATCATTGCCTCCCTTTTGCTTGCCATTCTGCCAGCAGTCTCCCCCAAAACCTTGTCTAACTCCTCCCCCATATTGGTGGTCTGTACACCACCCCACTTGGATAATGTCCGCAGAGCCTGTCTCTAAGCGGACCCAAAGACCCTCCAGCATTTTTCTCCACTATTGCATTTCTCAGCCTAGTCCATAAGATATTTTGAAATTTCAGTTTTTTTTCTTTTAAAGTTTAATTATAAGCTTTCCATTGTTGTTGATTCAAGTTTCATGTTTATTGTCATATGCATTAAAAATTGTAGCATACATGATACAAAGTTAAACTCACAAAAGCTAAAATGTGTATATTAGCTATTACTTAACATGGTGAAAATTCTATGCAAATACCAGGTCCATGGAAGATAATAGAATGTGCAGACAAAGATATACAGTACATCAGATTTTCAATATTTGCCTCATCTTAACAGTGAAGGAGCTTGTGTTCAATGAATAATATCTTTTGAGTGGTTTCCTTATGACCCTGTCCCTGCATTCTTCTCAAAAAAGGGTACAGTAACATTCTGATTACATTTGCAAGAAACAAGTGAATTTAAATGTTGTTCTTACATGAAAAATTGCTGATTACTGCCACTCAGTAAGTCAAGTCTGAGTCTAGTAATTGCTTTTCTGTGAAGACTTAATGCACAGAATCTTTAATAATTATCTGGTTCAAACTTTTCTTTCCCTGAATTATATTTATTTTTTATTTATTTAAAAGTTTCAAGAGGAAAGCACGCTGAGCAGCAAATTGTTTGCTTCCAGAGAGAGGGGAAGGGAAGTAACAATGAAGCAATTGCAGGCAAACAAACAAGTCAGGAATTACATAAACAGGGAGATAGCAGAAATACAGTATTACAGTTGGACAATATTACGTATTACAACAATTCACATTGCATTTTGGCCCAGATGTTTAAAACTTTGCCCTGGGGCTAAATCAGCACTGCCCAGGGGCAAACTTAGCCCAGAGCAAAAAGGAAGCTGTATTCAAAAGGAATAGCCCAGGGCAAACAGCGTTTGAATAAAACATGGGAATGAGGCCGGGCAAACTGGGCTGGGAGTGCAGGGCAAACTTAGCCCTGTAATAAGACAGCTCTGAATATAGCAACCAGTAAGTGCAGACCACAACAGCAACACAGTGCACAGCAACGTGAAGGTAGGTAGAGGTGACCTATGTGGCCAATGTGTGTGCCAGCAAATGTGTGGACCCAGTACAGCTGCAGGGAGTAGCACATGTGAAAGTACAGTGTGAAAAACTGTATAATATTCCTCGAATCATTTGCACAGCACTAACACGTTTGCATGGGTTTAGCATGGAGCTAAGCCATTTGCCCCATGCAAACACGTTTGCCCAGCACTAAACTTTGCCATATTCAAAAGTGACATGCAAATGAGCCTACTTAGGTAGTCTCTGGGCAAACATCTACATTAGCATCTCATTATGCCCCGATTTGCATGCAGTTTGCCCAGTGTTACTGCAGGGTCCCACAGCACCACCTGTAGGTCAGTCTGGCAGTGCATGATGATAGCTGCAGTCTACATGTATATAGTACAGCATAGCATATTGCACCCTAGGGGAAAACACAGCATAGGCACAGGTGGTGGTGGTGCTGCATGCAACTGTCACACTGTAGGTCATGCTACAGTGCACAGCAGACACTACAGTAGCAAAGGGGCCAGTAGTGTGAAGGAAACAGCAATGCCTATGGTATGTACAGCGGTGATGACCACTGCACTGTACACAGTGACAGGCCCAACTTGCAGGTGATTACTGACAGTGGACAGTACTGTTACACTGTTGTGTGACCCACAGATGCTGCACCTCTGGCATGGGATGCTCACAGTGACATATTCATGGCCTGCTCTGTGTGCTGTGGCATTTGTACAGTTGTGCGGTATGTGGCTGGGGCACACGTATGATCCGACGGGCACACTCGTGTTGAGGTATTCCCAATACTGGCCCATGTGCACTGCATGATGTGTCCCAGCCTTGTGGCCACACCTGGGCTGTGGTGAGGCCTGGCCACCCGTACACCCTCCCCTCAACAGCCACCATGCCCACAATGCTGCATGTGTGTGCTAGCATCTGTTGGTCACCACAGACGTATGGTCCGCAGGTATGTGCTGTATGGCCACACTACCATGGTGTCCTCTGGGGCCAGGTCACCCCTTAGTGCCTGGCATGGCTGGGACTGGTGGCAGATGTTGGCATAATTGTGGTGCCACCAGTGAGCAGCATGTGTCCTCCATGTCTGGCTTTTTCTATGTGTCATATGTTAGGGTCGCGCAAAGCCACACAAATGCCGCACAAAGCCACGCCGTCATACAAAGCTGTTTGCCCAGGATTAAGACCAGCTTTTCCTGGGCACTAACTTGTACCGTGCAAAGGGTCTCGCTAAGTCATGCAAAACAACTTTGCACGGTGCTAGTCGCTGAATATAGCATTGCACCTGTATTCATGTTCTGTTTGCCCCTTGCATATATTATGGTTTTTCCCGATGCTAATGCAGTTTGCATGCACTATTCAGCCTTTTGAATATTGCAGACCCACACTAATCCCGTGCTAAACCTGCACAAACGGTTTGCGCCCAGTGCAAAGTTTTGAATATCTGGGCCTTTGTGTCTTAATTAAGCACAAAAACTGGGGGTGGCTGCCAGATCCCAAGGAACTAGACAAGGAAAGGATTATATAATGGGTGACTGCATAGAACTAAAATCTGCTTGTATTGCATTGTGCAGTACACTGTGGCCAAGATATTCAAATTGCACCCAGAAAGGGCACAAGTGATTGCTCTGCACTACTGAGATGTGCCAGAGTGCAAAAGGGCCATATTCAAATGAGATGCGCAATCATGCATCCTGTCTGAATATAGCAAAAGAAGAGTGTGGTACAAATGGGGGCTGCTGTAGATGCACCGGCACATTCACTTGTGCGATCTGAATACCTGGAATGGCAATGCGCAGCACATCCTGGGGATGCGCCGAGTGCAAATTCCAGATATTTAGACCGCAACATGTAAAAGGAGCCATCAGGCATGCAAGGCACAAATGGGGCCATTTGCATGTCATTATGGCCTCATGTGCATGTCCTGTGCAGGGATGCACCCAGCACAATGCACCGGGTGCCTTGCAGATACATAGCAGCCCATAGTCCCTGGTAGACTAGTGGCCCCCAACCCCGAATCCCAGATTGAATCAAAATTAACAGGTTAACCTTTCCCTAGTAGTCTAGTGGCCTCCCTTCCTTCCCTGATACCAGTCCATAATGTACAAATGTTCATATGAACAACCATGGTAGTCTAGTGTTGTGAATGAAAGCTTACAGTACACACTGCAAGCCCATTGGTCAACAGTGTTTACCAATGGGCTTCTAGGTGTACTGTAAGCAGTCATTCACTGACAGCTCAGTCGGCGGGCAGCCATGGCAGTGTGTGGAGGGATGTGCTGCTCACCAGCTCCATGACCAACTGGCCATGCTGGGTTGGGGGAGCAGGGTGGGGTGTGGCACCTCAATAGGTGGCGGGTGAGGGGTCCACTGGACCACCAGGGATACTGGGATTCTGCATTACCCTACAATCAGATTTGGGGATGTGGTGGGGGCCACTAGACTACCGGGAAGGATTTACTCATTGTTTCTGATTCAATTGTGGATTCAGGACAGGTAGTGGGGGACACTAGGCTACCAGGGCAGTTTGCTTACATTTCTTACAGGTTGTATGGGGTACATGGCTCGGGGGGTGCCACCGGACTACCAGGGAAGTTATGGTTACTATATTCACAGTTTGAATGGGGTACATGGATGGGGAGGTAGCCACCCAGGGGCTGGGGGCTGCTGTACTGCACTGTGCAGTACAGCAGCCCACCTATTGGTGGCTACCAGTTAGGCATGTTTTTTACATGCCTATCTTTGTGCGGCACATCTCCGGTCAAATATTGCGATGAGCTGCATATGCATGGGAATGCCCCCTCCAAATGCCCCACATACATTATCTTTGTGCTGTGGCGCATCTGGAATTGCGCAGTGCATCCCTTCCTTTTGAACATGGCCCAGGGGCGCACTTCTGGGGATGTGCTGGGTGCATCTCCTTCAAATATCTTGGCCTGTATGTTGTTCTGCTAGCAGGACAAAATTGCCCTGCATCAACTTGTCTCTTGCCAATATACCAAATTTGCTTTCAATGTAAATTTTGGATAAACAAAAATCCAGTTTAGTAAACCAGTTATCTGTGTTGTTGTTTTTTGACATAACTACTCAACATTTATAAGGCAACCAGATTCTTTCATTTATACAAGCATGTACCAAAAAGTCAAAGCTTTGTTAAGCATTCTGGTTTCCATAGCCAAAACCCCTACTTCTAAACAAATTACTGCACTAAAGGGTACTCTAGGACAGCTCAGTACTAGTGTGAAAATATAATTTTGTTGATTCACTTTATTTAAATTTTTTCAGTCTTAATCTTACCTTGTCTCTTTAAGTACTGTATTCAAGTTCTTTTTCTCCCATTTACATTGGGCATTGAACAAAGTTTGTTCTTTTTGTTGAATCCTATTGTCCTTATATAATGACATTATAAATTGTATTAACTCTTTAATAGACATAAGACGGGTATTAAAATTACTTTCATCCAATAAATCTGGGTTCATTATTATTTCATTGAAATTATAAGCTATTGAAAATTGCACAATATCCTCTAGGTTTTTAATATTCAATTCTGACCATTGTATTCTTTTCAGATTCACTACAGTACTTCCATTTGTGTGGTAATATCATGTATTGCTGGAGAATCTGAGATTAAGTATATCAACGCAACCTTAATAGGAAAATTAGGAGATTCTGACTGCCCTCTACTTCTAAATCAAGAATTGTATCCCGTGCATTAACATTAGTGAGAACATAATCAATAATGGAGACACCGTTTGCTGAATGAATAATATAACATCCTTTTGGAGTTCCCTCAGTTCTTCCATGTATGTATACAAAATCACAATTTTGCACCAAGGAGGAGAACAGTTTCCCCACCTCAGTTGTTTTTTCTATCTTCAGAGTTCTTAATATCTGTCAATTTACTATTAATTATAATATTCTGTTTGCTACAGGAGTAATTGATGAAATAACATATCCAGCAGCTTTCTTGAAGTATCTAGCAATAAAATCCCCAGCTAAGATGATATCATATTCCTGATTTTCTTCAACTATAGAACTTAATGTTTTGGAAGAAATTGCCTCATATAATCAGAAAATCATTTCTGTAATCTTTAGGCTGTATTTATAAATTAAATAGTGTAAGTTTAATTTCTCTTCCAGTACTTTTCAAGATCAGCATATTAGTGAAACTTAATTGCTCAACATTGATTTCCCTTTGGAGCTTTGCAGCTATAAGTAAGCCCATTTGATCTTTGCCTTGTTTAAAATTTCTGTGGCCTTAGTGTAAAACACATTATACCCTGTGAGTTCTGGCATAAATTCTCTAGAAATGCATGTCCTGTTATGGGTTATTGTTTACTTTTGATGTTACCCAGCATCAAGTGAAGGCAGGGCCAGGTATGCTGGATGATACATACCATGAGGTAATTCCTAATTTATTAGTACTTTTATATGTGTGCTGCAAGGGAAAACAGTGGAACCAAATGTAAACTAATGAACGAACTAAAATGCTGCCTTTACAGAAGTAAATAAGCAGCAGAAATAAGTATATTAACAAAAGGTAAAAAATCGCATGATTTGTTTGTGCTGTTACTGGTGTTGTGTGACAGGGGCGTCATGAGTTTTTGCAGTTAGTCGAGGAGCACAATGCACTGGTGATAGATGTGCATAATGCTGGAAACGGTTATTTAAAAGCAGAATGTAGTCCAGTAGAAGGGCACTATCACCTTATCTTAAACAATTTGGAGCATGTGTTACAGTACTGTAAGAAAATGAGTGAATGACATTTGAACTTATACAGTACCTTTGTAATACAGTAGATACCACAGCCACCCTAATGAAATGGCATTTGAGCCATGAGACATCAGAACCATCTACTGTGCTTAGATTACAAATAAAAGATACTTTTTGAATCAGGAGCGGTCCTCCACTTCCATGAACTATGTTTGCATTTGACAAATCAGTCCCAAAGGGTCAAGTTAGGACAAGTTAGGTTGAAGGGTATTGAGTTTCATTGAGGTGTTTCCCAGGGCACAAATATAGGCCCTGTTTTGTTTCTTATTTTGCTCAATGACCTAGCTACCATTTGGGGATCACATCACCTATGTAAATGATGACACAACCATTCGCAGTAAGCATGATACTGCTGAACTGGGGGGTTTGCAAGATGTTCTAAACCACATAACTAAGTGGTCTTAGAACAACAATATGTAAATGAACTGTAACAAAAAAAAAACAGATAATGTCAATTTCTTTTGGTTAATCATGTTCAAATTGCAAGGGTATATCCTAGGGTTCAGTGGAGCAGTAAGTGACACTTGCCACACCCCCCTTCAGTGCCGTTTAAGGTTACATACTCAAGCTTCCTTTGGAAACTCCTATTTTTGCTGTAGTCCTGCTGCTGGGGTTGCTGCAGTTGTGCTGCTGGGATTCCTGCAGTTGTACTGCTGAGGTTGCTGCAATTGTACTGCTGGGGTTGCTGCAGTTGTATCGATGCGGTTGCTGCAGTTGTAGTGCTGGGGTTGCTGCAGTTATAATGCTGGGGTTGCTGCAGTTTTGCTGCTGGGGTTGCTACAGTTGTGCTGCTGGGGTTACTGCAGTTATACTGCTGGGGTTGCTGCAATTGTGCTGCTGGGGTTGCTGCAGTTGTGCTGCTGGGGTTTGCTGGGGTTCCTTACCCCCAACTGCTTCCTTCCCTGTGTTTCTGCTATGTCTGGTAGTGTCTTTCTTTGAGTTTGGGGGGGATTTCTAATCAGTTTCTGCTGCTTTGTTTTTCATTTTACTATTAGGGATGAAAACCACTGTGCAGGGTTCATTTGCAGTCATGTTCGCATTACCTTCAGCAGCTTGCTTGGGGCAATATTATTTTTTCTTCATTTACATTAGTCATTTTAGCAATAGCTGCACTAACATTCTGTATTTATTTCTTTAACTCCATTTTTTTTCCTATAAAGGTTTTTATCTTCTTCTTGGCAGGCTGGGTGGCTGTATCAGCCCTGTCTCCAGTACACATGGCCATCCCGAGTCTCTGCCAGTCCCCTCACGAAACTGGGTGGATCACCAGCAATGGGTGGGCTTTATTAAGCCCATCCTCCATTTTTTTCCACCTGAATTTCTCCCTGGGCATGGCTGGACATGCAATGAGCACAGCGTGCATACTCCATCTCTGTGGAGGTGCCCGCAGCACTCTGTACGCTGGTCCTTCCCCAAACTGTGAGACTACGCTCATGCTGCCATCTTGATTCATCAAGTGGCAGTTGAGGGGTAAATCATAGGATTCCCCCTTCCCGACGGAAGATAGCTGTACTACAGATGCTCAATCTTCCCTCTGCCAGCCAAGCTCCCAAGTGACATGAGTCCATTCCTCAACCTAGGTCACCAGCATGGCAACAGGGTGGTGTGGATTCCTAAACCTGTCATGCCACTGGGACATCTTCCTTTACCCAATTTCACATTTCATTTTACTTTTAGTGTGTACTTACCAGCCTTGTTCAATTCAAGCTTTTCTATCTTGCAAATTCCTCATGCTGTTCTGGAAAACAGTTTTGCAGCAACATTTCAAGTAAATGCATTCATGTTAGACTGCCCCAATGGCCCAGTGGCAGTGCATCATGCTGGAATGCAGGTGACGAGAATTTGGCAGTGAGTTCAGGTCACCGCCTCAGGAGGCGAGCCTTGCCACAGCAGTGTATTGTAGTTGAGATGGGAAGGTGTTGGGCACTGGTGTCGCAGGATGCCCTGAGGTGGACTTGGGGAGTGTGCTCCCTCCTCAGGATGTCACTGCATGAAGCAGAGGCTGACAGAGGCTAAATCTATGCCTGGGGTCATAGGAGGAGCCAATGCTCTGAGGACTTCTCTGGGTACTAGTTCCAGATGGTATGCAACCTAGTCCACATGGTGGACTGCCTCGGGGGATGATGTCCCTCACCCTGGGATCCCAGTGATGGGGGTCAGACATGTGAGAGACACTAGGCTGAGCTGGATCCCGAGGAGGACAAGTGGATAACAGGACTAACTAGGGTATATTCCTGTGAATAGGGTATATTCCTGAAAGATGACCAAGGTTGGGAGAAAAAGCTCTATAGCTTGTTTACTGGCTCTGTTTCAGCATAATCAAAGCTCAGCTTTAATCATTTTTCCTGTTTCTTATATAGCTGTTTCAAGTTTTGTCATTAATATCTTCTTTGGCAGCTCATGCAGCCTTGCTTATGTAAGGAACTGCATTTCTACAGTTCATTTATACTTGTAACATGGCAAACTTTCTTATGGTAAAATACAGCATCCCATTAGGTGGAAAGACAACTTGTGATGCAAAATGAAGTGGGTATTAATCCCCTAGTAATGCCCGCTTCATTTTGCAGTACTTGAAATCTCCACATTATAATTGCCAGCTGAGCAACACTTGCACTAGTTACCTCCCACCCACCTGTCCAGCGGTCACTGTTGTATCCCAGCATATTGCGAATCGTAACAGTAACACAGAACCAGTAAAATGTATGGTCTCTGGGACAAGACAAAGTTTTAATTATGTCCTCTCTGTAAGAAATGCCCTGTTTTTTTGTTTGTGGCCATATTCACTTGTGTTTTTTAGTGATCGGCACTGTTGGACTGCAGTATGTTAATAAGCAGTCCCAGAATTCCACTCACCTGATGTAGCACTGAAACACACAAATTATGAGGACATTTTCTATAGCAAGAGTACTTTGTTGTGAAATGTAGTGTAGCAGCATGTATTAGAGTATGGTACTGCTCCACATTTCATATGTTTTACTGATGCAACAATATGTAGTAGCCACAATATTAAACGATATTGCCTGTGTGAAACACTAACAGCAAACAGTAAAATAAATTAGATGTAGTAGAAACATGCATCACTGTGTTTCTTTCCAAATGATATTCTGTAATATCAATTTTTGTAGCGCTTGCCATGTTATAAGCACATTAATGCACTCAGAGTCGGGCTCTACTAGGGAATTAATTCCCGGTTGGTGGTCAACCAAGCATTAATTCCCTAGTAGAGTCCTCCTCTATCATGCATTAATGCTTACATATTGAGCAACTGTTAAAGAGTGCCTGACTTTTTGCATTCAGCATTTCCAATTAGTTTGACAGCAAAATTCCTTGTAGTCTAACTTGCTTCAGGTGCTTGTGAACCTTTTGTCTCCTGGATCAGATTTTTAGGATCTGGGACATACATTATTCTCAGCCAAGCTCTACAGTAGATAAATTCCAGACTGGCTTCCCTACTTCTTCGATAATGGATTCTTAGCACTTGAATGACACCGTTTCTCTGTCTTTTCATTGCACTCCTTCACATCCAGCCTTTGATATTTGGACACTTCAGAGCCTTTACCCAAAACTACACTTGGTCATACACCAAGAATTCACTTAGTCCTATGACTACAAAGTCCATACCTTTCCATGCTTTTTGGCCTGCATCACACTACTAGTAAACATGCCCACCAGTTTGCCAGGTGGTTGTTCAATCCTGTCTGTGGGACTATCAATACTTGTACCATTACTACCAACTTAATCATACCTACCATTTAACATTATCTACTGTTGTTTCACTTCATATATATATATTCCTTTCAATTTTTATTTATTTGTAATGTTTGACCAGGAAAGAGGACTTCCAGTGTGATGGCTGCCTGCTAAGATGTGCTGTTAGACTGCTCCCCTACCCTACCAGTTCTTACTTAAATAAATACCCCACTTACTGGAATTTGCATCAGGAATAAAGTGATACTGCGACATCCAGTGAGCATTGGCACTGATCCAGACCGCACATTGTCCGTGATTATAGACACGGAGATGAAACTGGCACCGATGAAGCATACCTGCAGCTGATGCCGACTAAAGACAAGGCCTCAAAGTGGGCTAAAGCACACAGCATAGAGCAACCTACCCAACCTAATCCCCAGGCAGTAATCACCGAGGCAAGGTTAAGAAGGAGCTGGCACCCATGAAGGAGACCTTGCAGCTTCTGATGGCCGAATTCAAGGGTATGCGGGCCTCACTCGATCAGCTTACGATTTGTACAGTGGACAACAAGGCCTGCATTTCATCCCTCAATGACTGGAGAAGTAAAATGGAGCCAGAAGTTATTATCCTGTGTCAGAGGCTTAAGAAAATGGAAGAGCGGCTGGAAGATCTAGAGGGCCACTCGTGGCGCAACAACCTGGTGGTCTTGGGTTTACCAGAGGGGGAAGAGGGCACCACTGCTGTCACATTCACCCAGAAACTATGCAAAAAATTAGTGTGACCCTCTCCTAATGGCCCCTCATATATCATAGAGAGAGCGCACCGCTCCTTAAGGCCAATACCCCCAGCTGGTTCTCCCCCGAGACCCTTCATCTTTCGTATGCTTAATTTTTTGGACAAGCAGCATGTCCTGAATCAGCTGAAGAAAATTAAAGTGATTCAATGGGCTGGGAAAAATCTGAGAGTAGTCCAGCACTTACCATATTCAGTGCTCCAAAAGAGATCGTCTCTCCACCCCTTGGCAAGCAAATTGATCCTTGCTGGTATTAAATTTAGAGTCCGTTACTCGGCGACCCTACAGTTGCACGGAGATGGGCAATGGAAGTCCTTTCAGATGTTTGAGACCACCACAATGGAATGTTGAAACATGTTCCCTGATTGATTCAAATAAGGACCTGTTTCATTTCTGAGCCAGTGGAGACACCATGCGGCTTAAGTACAGTATTGCAGACCTGCACCAAGAGAATTTTCAATTTAAATTTCACCAGGATGCTCTCCAATATTCCCAGAGCAGAAACTTTATCTCCTTGGGCACTTCGGACAAGATCTACAGGCACCTCTTTATCATTTGGTCTTTAATATTGCTGGTGACTTTAGTCCTATGGTTCAAGTTTGTCCTAGTTTACTGATACTCCTGGTAGTCAGAAAACTACCTAGTTTATCTGACCATATATCTCGATGTTTTCTATGGCCTCAAGAAGGGACATCATAGCCATATTTTTAATTTATTAATGTGACTTCTCCTAAGATTAGGCCTCCGGGGCATGTTGGAGTTAGCTTTACCAGAATTGTTTTATTGTTTGTGTTCTTGTTCTATTTTTAGTAATGGAGTCCCAGTTTTCCCCTATCTAGGGCAGCCATGACTATGCTATTGGGGTTAATTTGATTAGACTGGTACTAGATATAATTTGTTGATGTTGTTTGCAGTTTAATGGTTGGATTTAACTAGTATTGTGGGTCTAGATATGTTGGGGGATGCGGGTCTGATGGGTAATATGGTCATCATCACACCAAGCGTGACAAAAGGAGATCAGTCGTATGGACTGGGGGATGATTTTGCCTATCACACCAACTTCAGAACTACATGAAAGAATTCTTGGGATGGAAAGAGGGGATGAGATAGTGTGTGGGTTGTCAGTATTTTTTTTATTGTTATTGATGGAATGTGGGCATGTTATCTGGGACATGGGGGGGCAAATTTGAGAACTGTTCTGGATAGGATTTCAGTTTGGGCTATCCTTTTGCTATATAAATCTATTGAATTAATCTTCCAGAATATTATTAGAAAATGAACATTATCTCCTGGAATATTAAAGGAGCCCAGTCGAGGGTTAAGAGGTACCAGATACTCAAGCATTTAGCCTTAAAGCAATGCCAAATAGCATTCCTGCAAGAAACGCACCTAATGGAGGCAGAGAGCACACTATTCTGCAGGTGCTTCATAGGCCTTATGTATGCAGCAGGAAATTCATCCTCCCAAAGAAGGGTGGCAATAATAATTGCCAAAGGGACTCAATTTCAAGAAATACAAATAGTAATAGACCCACAGGGGAGATTTATCTTTCTAAGGGGCATACTGGACCACACAGAGATACTATTGGGATCCATTTACTGTGCTGGCAAGATGGGAGAGTGTCTTAGAAAAGCACTAGCAAACAGGCTAGAAGGAGGGGTGGAGCAACAATGGGAAAATATCAAAACTGCCATCACAGAGGCAACAAGCCTTTGTGTGAAGCAAATAAACAAATCAAAACAAAAGAAAAAGCCATGATGGTTCTCAAAAGAAGTGGCGGAGAAGGTTAGGGAGAAAAAGATAGCATTTAGGAAGTATAAGGAAACACAGAAGGAGCAGGACAGAGAACTGTACCAGTTAAGGCAGAAGGAAGCAGGGAGCATATTCAAAATAGCAAAGGCACAAACTGAGGAAAAGATAGCCAACTCGGTTAAGAAGGGGGATAAAACCTTTTATAGGTATATCAGGGAGTGTAGAAAGACAAAGGGAGGGATAGTGAGGCTGAATAGAATGGATGGTGGGGGGGCACAGAGTGACAGTGAAAAAGCAGGGATACTGAATGAATACTTCTGTTCAGTATTCACAAAAGAGGAAGTGGGGGACATGCCTAATCCAATTAACAGAAGCACTCTGGAGAGGGGGTCGATCCCAGTCCTTTCACAGAAGAAAGGGTTCTGAAAGAACTCCTAAAACTGAAGGTGGACAAAGCAATGGGGCCAGATGGAATTCACCCCAGAATTCTAAAAGAATTAAGTAGAGAAATAGTGACGCCACTGACTACCCTTTATAACAAATCATGGGAGGATGGTGTGGTACCTGAGGACTGGAAGAAGGCTGATGTGATTCCCCTTCACAAAAGTGGGAGCAAGACAGAGGCAGGAAACTACAGACCTGTCAGTTTGACCTCTGTGGTAGGGAAAGTGATGGAATCACTTCTGAAGGAAAGAATTGTTGAGTACCTAGAGGCCAGTGGGGCACAGGACCCAAGGCAGCATGGGTTCACAGCGGGAAGGTCATGTCAGATGAATCTAATTGATTTCTTTGACTGGGTGACCAAAGTAGTAGACCAGGGAGGGGCTGTGGACATGGCCTACCTAGACTTTAGCAAGGCATTTGACAGAGTCCCACACAAAAGATTAGTAGTCAAATTAACCAGCCTTGGAGTAGGTCCCAGGGTGGTAGCCTGGGTAAAACATTGGCTGAACAACAGGACACAGAAGGTAATTGTAAATGGAGTCCACTCTGAAGAAAGAGGGGTTACTAGCGGGTACCGCAGGGTTCAGTTCTGGGTCCAGTCCTTTTTAATGTCTTTATAAGTGACATTGCAGATGGACTGGAAGGAAAAGTATGCCTCTTTGCAGATGACACAAAGATCTGCAACAGGGTTGATACACAAGGAGGCGTGGAAAGGATGAGAAGGGACTTGGCAAGGTTGGAGGAATGGTCAGAAGTATGGCAGCTTGGATTCAATGCAAAGAAGTGCACCTGGGAAACAAAAAGCCAGGGGAAGATTACACAATGGGGGGGAGGTAGCAACAAAAACAAAAATGGAAAGGGAACTGGGGATGATCATAGCAGATGACCTTAAGGTTGGCAAGCAATGTGAGAAGGCAGTAGGGAGGGCTGGGGGGTGATACTGGGATGTATAGAGAGAGGCATCTCCAGTAGAAAACAGGAAGTTGTTATCCCCCTGTACAGACAGTTGATGAGACCCCATCTGGATTACTGCATCCAGTTCTGGAGACCCCATCTCCGCAAGGACATGGACATGATGGAGGCAGTTCAGAGGAGGGCAACTAAAATGGTGCAGGGTCTGCAAGAGAAGCCATACGAGGAGAGGCTAAAGGAGCTTAATATTTATACCCTTGAGGAAAGGAGGGAGAGGGGGGACATGATAGAAACGTTTAAGTACCTCAGTGGAATCAACAAAGTCCAAGAGGGTAGCATCTTTCAGAAAAAGAGATGTGCATGAACAAGGGGACACAATTTGAAGATAGATGGGGACGGCTCAGGGGCAATGTGAGGAAGTATTTTTTCACAGAGAGGGTGGTGGACGCATGGAACAGCCTTCTGGAGGAGGTTGTGGGGTCTAAAACTGTGGGGGAATTCAAGAATGCATGGGACAGACATAAGGCCTTTTTTGTGGGGGGTAGGAAGAAATAGGCTGTTGGTTAAATAGGATCTGCAGCTTATCCTCTAGGTAGGGAAATGGGAAGACTAAGTGGGCCAAGCGGTCCTTATCTGCCGACAAAGTCTATGTTTCTATGTTTCTAATTAAGAGTCTCTAGAATTCTTTACCAATCTCTCTATTACTCTGGCTCCCTTCAGTCACCTTCCCATTATACTAGCAGGAGACTGGAATCTCACTTATGCCCCTGCGTTGGATAGATCTTCCCAGTGGGCTGATGGTATTTCTCCCAGCCAAAGATCAATTCATAATCTTATGGAGGCCTTTGACCTATGTGACCCTTGGTACCTCTTGAATCCCAATACTTGTGATTATACATTTTACTCACTCCTTCACAAGTCTTCATCTCAGATTGATTTTTTTGTGGTGAACAAATTTGTGCTCTCAGGTCTTGTTGGCTGTGGTATTGCACCTAGAGCACTTTCAGATCACTCCCATCTGGCTTAAGGGAGCTATATCACCCAATATTCAGAAGGACACAATATGGAAATTAAACACGCAACTGCTTTCTAATGCAGGAACTCTAACTCAGATCAGAGAGCTTATATCCCAATTCATGTTATATAATGCAGGCTCTGTCCCAGCCTTTGATAACATATGGAGCTCCATAAAATGTGTTCTTAGAAGGGAGTTTATTAGGATTTCCACCACTAATAAATGCAAGCAGGAAGTGGCCTCTAAATCCCTATTAGATACTATTAAAAAACTCTTTCCCATCACCCCTTGGAAAGAGACATGGAACATCTTTTAGCACTAAAAGATCAGTATGCAGAGATTTTGAGGGAGGAAGCAGAATATGCCCTACTTAAACCCAGGCTCTATATATTGAGCAAGGGGATAAATCAAGTCATCTGCTGGCATTAAGGCTTAGAAAACAGGAGGAATCACGTATAGTTACTACCTTCTCCTCTCTGCACAATAATACAGTTCTTACTACCCCAAAGGAAATTGCTCAGGAGTTTGAACTTTACTATCGGCAGCTTTACAGCCCTCCTGAGCAAGCCCCTATGGAATCAGAGATTAAGGCGTACTTAGCTTCTATCCCTCTCCCAACCCTCAACCCTAACCAGCAAAATTTTCTCACCAACCCTATTACTTTACAGGAAATCTCAGAGGCTATCCGTTCCCTACCAAGGGACAAGGCCCTGGGTCCTGATGGTTTTTTATCCAATTTTTATAAAACTTTTGAAAAAGAACTGACCCCTATACTTCACCAGCTGTTTAACTACATAAGTAAGTTTGGCTTCTCAGACCCCACATTACTAGAAGCAATTATAGTAGTATTACCAAAGTCTGGCAAGCCCAAAGACAGAGGGACCAATTACTGCCCCATCTCACCTATGAACTATGATATTAAGTTACTTGCCAAAATACTAGCTACTCATATGCAACGGTTTGGGAAGAATCCAGAAGCCAGAAGGGGAAGGATTCAGATTCATGCCAGTGTTTTGCAGTAACTGCGCATTGCTATTTTTGTTTTAAACTTAGATTGTGGGCTATTAGTGACACTGTTATTTCTCTGCTGTATTTACTTACTGTAGAATTGTTTTTGGGCTGTTGAAAATTTAAAACCTAGTTTAGTGTGCTTGTAGTAGTGGTGTATTCCTTTGCTGTATTTAATTGCTGCAAATTTAGTTTTGGCCTGTCTGGCTTGCCCTGTAGTTTGGGTGAGGGGTGCTAATTATCTGACCTCTTACCTCAGCTACGTGATAACTGGAGGTGGTGCTTACTCAGAGTTGAGGTAGCAAGTGATTTTTGTTTTCTCAGAAGAAGCCAGAAGGGGAAGGATCCAGATTCATTTCAATGCTTTGCAGTAACTGTGTATTGATATTTTTGTTTTAAACTTAGATTGTGGGCTTTTAGTGACACTGCTATTTCTTTGCTGTCTTTACTTAGAATTGTTTTTGGGCTGTTGAAAATTTAAAACCTAGTTTGGTGTGCTTGTAGTTGTGGTGTATTCCTTTGCTGTCTTTAATTGCTGCAAATTTTCACCCCCCTCCCCTGCCCCCTACTCTTATTTATATGCCCTGTTAAATCTGATTGACATGAGCTAAGCACAGGGAATAGTAGGGGTTGTGGAGTAGGAGGGGAATAAGAGGGAAGAAGCCAGCCATCGGCAGGACAAGTGTTTTGACTCATTTATTTATTTATTTATTTTTTCCTTCTTTAACGAAAAGTATCTGAGGATCAGTGGCAGGATTTTTAGGACAGTAAATTAATAAAAGGGAACTAGGAGAGCTTCAGTAACAGACAAGTACTGGAATAGCAGTATAAGCGTAGTATAATGTAGGGAGTGATGCAATGCATTGACTGCGGGGTAGCCATATTCAGGCAGACCTTCTGGATGCTGAGGTGCTTCCCTATCTGCATGCATCTCTCTGGACTGCAGGATGAGGTAGCCAGACTCAGAGCAGAAGTAAACTGGGTCAGGAGTACCATCACCACTATGCAGAGACCACCCAGTCCAATGCCGCTGCCTCAAAGGATGCCGAGAACGAGGAGCAGTTGGATGACAGTGGGCTCGGGGAGGTTAGGCCGGTCAGGCAGAGGCACATCCCAGATCCTCTTCCACTCCAGAACTCAAATGCCACACTGGCAAATGGGGACAACCAAATAAAGGAACCCAGAGAAGTGGAAGGAAAGGATGTGGAGGTCAGTCAAGGAGGTGACCTCAGTGGGGAAAGCAGTGGACCCCAGTGGAGGATGAAGCAAATCCCAGTGGGGACTCTGATCCAACTCAGAACATAGGAGGGGGAGGACAGGGAGGTGAGGTGTCTACCAGGTGCCACAGCATGGAGGGATGGGAGGAAGATCCTGGGGATCGCCGAGACGGCAAGATGGGAGGGTGAGCTGGATGTCATTATCCACCTAGGTACTAATGACCTGGCAAATGGGGAGCCAAAGGATGTTCAGGAAGAGTTTAGGAAATTGGGGAAGGGTCTCAAGCAAGTAGCTACTTCTGTCACCTTCTCGGAAGTACTACCTGTGAGAGGCATGGGAGAGCATAGGGGTGCATGCACCAGGAACTTTAACTTATGGTTAAAGAACTGGTACTGTGAGGAAGGGTTTGGATTCATTGGTGACTGGGGACCTATCTGGAGGGAAGGAGGCCTGTTCAAGCCTGATGGCCTGCATCCATCCATCCTGGAGGGGAATCCAAGCACTCTATGATAAGTTTAAATGCTACATGGACAAGCATTTAAACTAGCCAAGGGGGGGTTGCAGGCCAGCAAGGACGGTACCTAATTGCCCACCCCCCATAGCTAGCAGTGGAACCAGTGAACAGGAGGAGTGGATAGCTCTACAAAGCAGTGTGCAACAGATGGAGATAAGCACCCAAGAGGTGGATAGGTTGAAAAAGGGCAAAATTCAACAGAAGGGCAGGCAGCAGGGAGAACCATGGATAAAGGACAACCAGGTAAGGGGCTGGAGTAGAACAGCTAAGCAGTCCAGGGAGTTCACATCATGAAAAGCCATGTGTGCCAATGCCAGGAACTTTAGCAACAAGATGGAGGATCTGGAGGCTGTCATGGTGCAGTCAGACCTGGGCATTGTGGCCATCACAGAAACCTGGTGTAATGATAACCACGACTGGGAGATTGCCATACCTGGCTACAACATATTCAGAAGAGACAGGGCAGGTAGGAAGGGAGAAGGAGTGACACTTTATGTGAAAGATGACATAAAGGCCACAGAGATCCAGGAGGAACAAAATGGGGGAGAGATACTGTGGGTTAAGCTGGAAAGGAAAATGGGGCCAGTCATCCACACAGGTGTGGTCTATAGACCACCAGCCCAGGAGGAAGAAACAGATAGGGAGCTGATGCTAGCCATCCAAAGGATGGCAGACAAGGGTGATGTAGTACTGGTCGGAGACCTCAATATTCCAGATGTGGACTGGAGCATCCCAGCAGCAGCATCAACCAGGAGCAGATTTATGCTGGACTTCCTTCAAGGTGCCTTCCTCAAGCAACTGATCATGGAACCAACTCGGCAGAAGGCAATACTGGACTGTGTGCTCACAAACAGGGAAAGTGTGATGGGGTAACAGTGGGGGAGCAACTGGAGAACAATGACCACCAGTCATTGTGGTTTGAAATCACAGAAGGAGTAGAACCAAACCACACAAAAACACTTATCCTGGATTTTAGGGGGGCAGACTTTGGGTAAATGGGGAGATGCTTGAAAGAGGCATTAAGGGGAATGGGACAGGAATCAGGGATTGAGGAACAGTGGGCAGTATTTAAAATGGGGATTACAAGAGCAACAGAATTATGCATTAAGCAGGTTAGCAAGGGGAAAAGGAAGAGGAGGCCATTATGGTTTTCCAGGGAGGTAGTGGAGAAAGTGAAAGCCAAAAAGATTGCATTCAGGCAATACAAAAACACACAGGCAGAAGGGGAGAGGGAGAACTACCATGAGAAGCAAAGGGAGGCAGGGAGGTCAGTAAGGGAAGCCAACGCTCAGACAGAAGAGCACGTTGCAAAATCAGTGGGTAGAGTTAACAAAACCTGTTACAGGTACATAAGTGAAAAAAGAAAGGCAAAGGAAGGGATAGTGAGGCTGAAGGGGGAGGATGGGGGCTGCGTGGAGAATGACAACAGTAAAGATGACATATTGAACAGGAATTTCAGCTCAGTCTTTACTGAGGAAGAGGAGGGTAATGGGCCTGACAGGAGTACAAAGGGTGGGAATGGTGCAGAAATGGACACAAGTCCCTTTACACGAAAAAGGGTCCTGAAGGAACTGGAAAGAATAAGAGTTCATAAAGCAATGGGGCTACATGGGGTGCACCTCAGGGTCCTCAAAGAACTAAGAGAGGTGGTGGCTGAACCTCTGGCAATCCTGTTTAGCCGATCACTGGAAACAGGGGAGGTACCCAAAGACTGGAGGACAGAAGATGTAGTCCCTTTATACAAAAGAAGGAACAAAGAGGAAGCGGGGAACTACAGACTAGTCAGCCTTACCTCAGTAGTGTGGAAGATCATGGAAGGACTACTGAAGGAGAGATTTGTGGAACATCTGGTTGTCAGTGGACAACAGGACCCAATGCAGCATGGTTTCACCAGGGGGAGGTCTTGTCAGACCAACCTCATTGAATTTTTTGACTGGATGACTAGGGAGGTGGATCAGGGGAGAGCAGTGGACATGGCCTATCAGGACTTCTGCAAGGCCTCTGACACTGTGCCACATAGAAGGCTATTACACAAACTGAGGAATATGAGTGTGGGCAGGACAGTAGTGCAGTGGGTAGGTAACTGGCTGGTGGCACAACACAGAGGGTGGTGGTAAATGGCTGTCATGCCACAGAGGGAAGAGTGACGAGTGGGGTACCACAGGGATCAGTGCTGGGACCAGTCCTATTCAACATCTTCATTAGTGACATTGCGCAGGACCTAGAAGACAGAATTTCCCTGTTTGCTGATGACACAAAGCTCTGTAACAGAGTGGACACACCAGAGGGTGTAGACAGAATATGAAGGGACCTGCAGAAACTTGAAGAATGGTCAGGGGTTTGGCAGTTGAAATTCAATGCAAAGAAGTGTAAGATAATGCATATGGGGCACAAAAACCCTGGCACAATATATCAGTTGGGGGGTGAGGAGATAGAATGCACCAAGCAGGAAAGGTATCTTGGGGTTACCATCTCTGATGACCTAAAGGTAGGGAAACAGTGCAACAAAGCAGCAGGTAAAGCAAATAGGATGCTGGGATGCATAGGCTGGGGCATCACCAGCAGGAAAAAGGAGGTAATAGTTCCACTATACAAGACACTAGTGAGGCCCCACCTAGAGCACAGTGTACAGTTCTGGAGGTCTTACCTACGTAAGGACCTAGACAGGGTAGAGACGGTTCAGAGGAGGGTAACAAAGTTGGTACAGGGATTGCGTTACAAATCCTATGAGGACAGGTTGAAGGACTTGAATATGTACTCCCTAGAGGAGAGAAGGGAGAGGGGATATGATAGAGACATACAAGTATCTTACAGGGAGGAACAGGGTGCAAGGAATACCTATTTTTAAGTGAAAAAGATGTTGCAGGACTAGAGGGCATGGGATGAAGTTAGAGGGAGGGCGATTCAGAGGAAACATGAGGAGGAATTTCTTCACAGAACGGGTGGTGGACAAGTGAAACACCCTGCCAGAGGAAGTGGTGGTGGCTGAAACAATCATAGGATTTAAAAAGAATGGGATAGACATAAAGGAATTCTGGAGGTCAAGGGTGAGGGGCAACAGACTTCTAGGAAAACATAAAGTGAACTTACAAGCTCAAATGGGCAGACTGGGTGGGCTGTAGGCCCTTATCTTCTGACACTGTCTATGTATCTATGTATTAATTAGTCCTAAACAGATAGGTTTTGCTAAAGGGCAATCTTCATCGGATCACATTCGAAAACTCTCCCATATTTACTCTGTATCCAGGGAGGCCATTCAGCCAATGGCTTTGTTTCCCTGGATGCGGAGAAATCTTTTGATAGAGTTAGCTGGCCTTTTCTAATTGAGATTCTAGCCAAATTTGGTTTCCCTCATGTATTTGTTAACTGGATTCGTACTCTATATTCACAACCTAGTGCCAAAATATACTGCAATGGTGTCTTTTCAACTACATATCCCCTACGTTCAGGAACAAGGCGGGGATGCCCATTCTCCACATTGTTGTTCAGCCTATATCTAGAACCTCTTCTCCATCAATTGAACGTCTCTCCTTCCCTAAAGGTATTCTATTAGGCCCCTTTGAGCTAGAATTATCTGCATATGCAGACAATGTTCTTCTTCATGTCACTGACCCGAATAAATCCATTTCAGCTGCCCTGACCATTATTGAGGAATTCAGTCACTTTTCTAACTACAAGTTAAATCTGAGCAAAACAGTGGTAATGCCCCTAAACCCATATGTTCTTCAATTGGACATAGCATCTTTTTCTATGTCTTGGGCCCCTCAGATTAAATACCTAGGAATTACTTTGGCTCTTACTAGGTCCCTTATGAAAAAACTTAACCTAGACAGTCTTATTTTGACCATCTGGCAAGACCTGGATAGATGGTCCCCTCTATATCTCACTCTCTCTCTCCAAGGGAGGATTAGTGTTTTTAAAATGAATGTACTACCCCAGCTATTCTATCCATGAAATATACTTAACATCCACCTTCCGCTGAGTTGGTTCAAAAGAATCCATGGCAATATTTCTAGATTTCTATGGCATAATAAACCTCTGAGGTGTTCTTACAACCGTTTAGGTGCTCCGAAACAATTTTGGGGACTTAAATTACCTAATTTTTTTCTTTTATTATCTGGTCAGTCACAAGGCCACATATTTGCGTTGGCCCATACCCTCTCCTCCCATTAAGGAATCCCACTATGTTCCTATTTGGCTTCAGTTTGAACACCATATGATATCTGATTTGGGGATTACACCCATTAGCTTACTTTACATAACCTCCAAAAACCTGCTGATACCTCTCTGTAATTCAGTCATTTATATCTTGCTTAAGGTTCATAATCAACTATATCAATGCCTTAACTATGATAATCATAAAAACATTTCATAACCGCTATACAGTAATCCTAACTTTCGGGTAGGAGGGTGAATGGTGAATCCTAGGGCGATGACCTTCAGTATGCAAGCCAGAATTAGTGATATGGTTACTCAGGGACAATTAGGTGCCACATCAGACCTGCTAGCATACTTCCATCTCCATGTGCAGTATACCTTTTCTATGTAGCAGATCAGATATATGTTAATTAAATGGTTTGGCCCAGGTCTGTGGACTACTAATCATGCAGATCTTCTTCATGAACGTCAGGTCTTAGCCTGGCAATCCCACTCTGTATCCTGCCTAGTACTGACCTTGTTCACTAAAATTTACCCAAATGTCGTGGGCCAATCCTCTTACTGGGCATTAACTTTCCCCACTACATCTTTTTTTTGGGAAAGGATTTGGCGAGGCGTGTATTTATACACCACTAATGATAAGCTCAGACTAGTGCTGTTTTATATACTACATAATATGTACTTCACACCTGCCAAAATGCATGGAATGGATAAACTACCTGGGCCTGAATGCTTTAGATGTGGCCAAGGCCAGGGCTCGCCACTCCATGTGTTCTGGGAATGCCCTAAGGTGGCCCCTCTCTGGTGCCTCATACAGACCAAATTTGACCCCCTCTTAGGGCTCCAAGACTTGTTTCTGCCAGAAATCTGCTTAGTGGGTGATTATTCTTCAATTATAGTGAAATAAATGTGTTACCACATATCCCTTATATCCCTATCAGTTAAGAGAGTGGTGCTACGCATTGGAACGATCAGGCACTCCTTTCATACCGAATGGATAATTAAACTTTTAAACAACTTAAGAATAGAGAAAACAATAGCTAGCCTTAAGGGTAAGCTTTTCATTTCATTTTCATGTTTTATTTTTTGTATTTGTAGGCTGGATGAGCAAACTGTCCATTTTCACCAGCGACAAGCTATCCACATACTGCACAGAATGGGAAAAACTCCACACCTTATGCTCCCTCCCCTCTACATAAGTGATCTGTTTCTCTAAATGCATTGTGGATCCCTTCTCTTTGTGTCAGCAATAAGCTATATGGCAACTGTATTATAACTTATTAAACGCCTAAATGCAAATCCTTAATTTGATTATTTAGAGGATTAACAATCAATATGGACACATTTAGATAGTAAGATACCTTTACCACAACAGCGGTTCTCGGGGAATAGAAAGGTGGGGGGAGGACTACGGGAGGGGAGAGGAGGAGGGGACAGTGAAAGGAGCAGGGGGGCAAGGGGGATGGATAATGGAAAACTAGCGACCATAGATAAGTACATTGCATTGACTATATGGTATTGTTATCTTTACATATATTGCATTTCCTCATTTCAATCTTAAATAAAGTATATTAAAAAAATGCTTGACCAGGAAAGGCACACTAAGCTGTGACATCTTGTTCCCAGATGTGTTCTTGGGGCTGAGTTACAAGGACCTGTTTTTTTTTTTTTGTCAGGGAAATGTTGGCCATAACACCAGGAAACTCCCTTCACTCTTTTTCGATAAGTGCCTTGGGATCCTTTACTTCCATCTGCACAGTGACCAGAGTAGAGCAGAAAGGACCTAATTTTAATGTCTCATCCAAAGGAAAGCACCTCAACAGTAGAGAACCCCTACAGAACCCCTATTCATATTTCACTGCAGTGTCAGTTATGGGTATTATCTTAAGTACTGGGTGTAGGGCTAGAACCCATGACCTTTGGATCTTTCAGCCCAAAAAGCAAGTGTGCTATCTACTGAACCACTGACACAATTTGTATTTATTTTATTTTATTTGTTACATACAAGACCCTTTAGGCTAAGCCTATTTTCAAAGTGTCTAGGGTCATAAAGATAGAGTAAGCAATACAAGAGAGATTCAACAGATTTGTAAATACAAGGTATAAAGTTTACAGTACAAAAGGGAATTAGGCAAGTACAAATGAATAAGATATTTTTTTAAGTTAAATAAGCTGTAGTCACCAGGCCAGGCATAAATAAATACTGGGATATATTATAAATGCACATAATGATGGGTAGAAACAGGGCCTAGTGGTGAAAGGTTCAGAGGCCACAGTGGCCTACTGAGACATGGGGGGGGAAGGGAGTCAAGTGTCCCTGAAAGTAGGCACATGGGTTAGGGGGAGTGAGTGATGATAGGAGATGGGATTTACAGTTGGTTAGGGAGTCAGTAACTTTGAGGGATGGGGCAAGGGAGTTCCACAAATTTGGGAATCTGAATGAGAAACAAGCCTGTCCCAGCAAGGTTTTCTGTGAGGGAGCACCAAGGAGTTGTTTTCAACATCTCGTGTGAGGTAACTGTTCTCAACAGGGCACAGTAAGGCCAGGACCCCAGGGGATAAAAGTCCCTGCAAGGTTTTTTTGTCTGTGACTAGGGTACTATACTGTAATCGTGAGTCTAGATTCAGCCACCCTAGATTATTATTCAGTGTGTATGTATGAGAATCCTGCCTCAAGTTGAGTGCATAGTAGCACGCTCTGTTCAGCAAGCCTCTGACTCCAGCCTACACTCTGTCACAGGCAGCACCATAGACCACAAGGCCATAATCAATGAGACTGAGGATGTAGCACCTGACTAGTAGATGCTTTACTTCAGGGAGGAATGCATTCTTGTGCCTGTAAAGCAGGCTGAGTCTGGAGTTGGCAGCCCTAGTTAGTGCATCCACATGTGCTGTGTAGGTTAATCCAGAATCCAGGGTTAGCCCCAAATATTTAAAAGAGCACACCTGCACATTAGGGGCTCCTGAAGTGGAGGTAATTTCAAGGGAAGGCAGGGTAAGGAATTTTATTTGGGTGGAGAAGAATATAGATTTGTTGTTTTTATTTGTATTTAGGACAAGTAAATTGGCAGTGAACCTGACTTGGATAGCTGATAATTTAGTTTGGAGGATAAACTGGAGTTTGCTAGGTTGCTACTCATGGAAGTAATAACAGCATCATTTGCATACAGGAGGAGTTTAGTTGAACTGCAAGCTACTGGAAGGTCATTAATGAAAATTCTGAAAAGAAGGGGACCAAGGAGAGATCCTTGGGGGGCACCCACTGTTGCCAACTGATAGTCTGAGAGGGATGCACGTCATTTTACCGCTTGCGTTATGTCTGCCAGGTAGTTCGTTAGCCACTGGGTGGCCTCATGAGAGAGGCCTAGCCTGGTTAATTTTTGGCAGAGCAAGGCATGATTGACAAGATCAAATGCCTTGGTGAGGTCAATGAAAATGGAACCTGCTTGCTCCCCTCTGTCCAAGGCATAGTGAAGGTAGTCAGTGTATTCCAACAGGGCAGTTAGGATACTGTGGTTCTTACAGAAACCATGCTGCTCACTAGACAGCAGGTCATATTTTTTTATATTTCTTTACTCTAGTCACCACTCGCAGGGGCCCCATCGGTCACCCCACCTTGTCCCACCCTGCTGTGATCCCCTTTGCCAGAGATCCTGTTCCTCTGACCTACCAGTGGCACACCTACCTGGCACCCCTCAGTCATTACCCCCCCAGCCAGGGTCACCTTCAGCGCCACAGCATTCATCCATACAATCAAATGCCAAGGCAGGCAGAGGTGAAGGAGGGAGGTGGTCAGGTCCAGGAAAGGCAGATTCAGCGTTAGCTTTGTGGCAAGAGGGACATCTTCTACCTGGCATGTAGGGTGTTTCCTATTTCCTTGGTTACACCCCCAGAGGTGCTGATGTGCAATGATGTCCAGCACAGGTATGAGTGCACTCCCGCACTCCTCCCATGGAAGTCCGCCATCACCCTCCCCCCGATCCTTATGCAGCCCTGGCTGTTGCACAGCATGGCTCTGTGTGGTGTCACTGCTGCCAGAAAACCACTATCCATCCCTCCCCGAGAGAGAAAAGCTGTCTGTCAGATGCATGATCCTCTCTCCCCCCCGGCCAACATCTGGCAACCCGAGCTCGCTCCCGACCCTGGGTCACCGGCAAGGTGTGAGGTAAGGTGTTCGGTGCCTCATCCCTCTGCACGCCGGGCCAGCCTAACAGCAGGTCATATTGGCTCAGGTACTGAATAAGCTGGTCATTTACAATTTTTTTCCTAACGTTTTAGAGAGGAGGCATTAGACTCAGATGGGACAGTAATTAGCAGGGAGGCCTTGGGCACCCCCTTTGAAGACAGGAGTGACATGAGCTATTTTTCTGATCTTGGGCACTTACTCAATGGAGAGTGACAGGTTAAAAATGAGTTGGAGAGGACACGTGACCACCTTTAAGGTTGATTTGAGGAGTTTCATATCCAGGTTATCAGGACCAATTAGTGTTGATATTTTTGTTCGGGCTAGATATTTGAAGGTGTCAGTCCAAGTTAGCCTCTTGAAGTAGAATTCCGGGTGTGTATCATGGGTTGGAGAGCTATTGTCTTCAGCAGGGTGAATGGTGTGTGGGGCAATGTAGGTGGATAGGGTGCTAAAATGTTTGTTAAATGTATTGGTTATGTTTGCATCTCCCTCAACCATAGATCTGTCCATTTAGATGAAGTGTGGAAGCGGTTTTCTAGTTTTGCCAAGAATGTCATTATTTCCACTCCATAGACATTTTTGTTGGTTGAGGAGGGTAACTTGCTTGTTTTTGTGATAGTTAGCATTGGCTGCTTTGACTTGAGTGTTTATTTTGTTTCTCAGCTCTCTATATTTTTGTAGGAGGGAGGTGTGACCAAGCACTCAGTACTGTGCCCAGATTCTGTCTCATTCTCTGATTAGTATGATAAGATTTGGGGTTAACCATGGCTGGGATGTGCCTTTTTTGATCAGAGTCTCATATGGGGCAACAAGGTCACACACTTTGGTGAACTGCCTGATGAAGCAATCTAGGGCAGCATCTACATCCTGAGTCTGCAGCAGGAAGGACTAGTCTATCTGCTGCAGCAGTGAGCGAAGTTGAGGGAGCCTGCGCTAATGAAACACCATAATCCTAGTGCAGGAAGGTGCAGTCAGAGGTGTTTTTGCTAACCATCTACACACGACAGGAGAGGGGTCACTCAGGAAGTCAACTAGTACTTCAGAGAGAGGAGAGGAGAGGAGAGGATTATGTCAGGGTGGTTGACCAGTGCCCAGTCTAGAAGCGTGGCAGATCCAGTTTTGTAATTGACCCTGGTGGGGGAGGATATAACTTCTGTTAAGTATAGGTTGGCAGTTTTGCCTCGGTAACATTTATTGTTACCTGCAAACCAATTACAGTTAAAGTCACTGAGTATTATTTTTTCTTGGTGGAGACACTACTGTATCCTCTAGCGGGCAAACACCTCAACACCAACCTATTACAGTCAAATGCTTTTGGGCACATGCCCCAGCACTCGAGAATACACCCAAACTCTCAAAGGCTTTGCTGTATCCCTGAAGGGCCCAACTCCAACATTATGCACCAGCTTTGGGCCCAACTCCAACATTATGCACCAGCTTTCCATATATGAGCATTGTATACATGGTGGAATTTCAGGGCTGCCATTCCTGAAGCAGTTGTTCCAAATGTTGCTTCCTTCTCTTCAGGGTAATTAATAATCCTGATGTTATCTTAACATTCAGGTGTAACCACATTGTGCAACACATTGTTGAGGGTGGAAGTCTAAATGACAGAGAAAAAGAGGACAATAGTCATCCCAGTAGTTCAGCAGTGCCAGGTAAGTTTTATAGCATGTCTAGATTTAACAGAATCTTTGGCTCCTTCCATTTAGAGGTAGCAGTTTTGGTAACAATGTAATTAAAGCAGTAGTACTTGTTAATAACCATATAGGCTATTATTCGTCTTGCAAAAATATCAGCATACCATTTGTTCTTTTTGTTTTCTTTCATTCCTGAACCAAGATATGGAGTTTTGAAGTTCTTAAAAAGTTCCCACTCCCTTGCCATGCCCGCCATGAGAAAATTAAAAATCCAGGCACAATGTTGTGCTGTTTGCCATCAGAAATATGTCTTAGTACCATCCAAATGCATCCACAGTACGAATCTAGCATGTACGTTTAACAGGTGACCTCAGCAGAAGAGATTTTTTTAAACTGAGAGTGGATGCCATATTTAATGATGTGAGCCATTAATTACAAAATTAGCTGTAAAATCTGTTTTAACAATATCTGAGAGCACTAAAAATACACTGATCATGAATCTAAAGATATCATAAACACATTTTTGCTATACATATATATATATGATGAAATGTTTTGCCGACTGACATATACTGCTGCTTTAAATCAAGTGAAGCCAGGTGGGATGGTGACCCATGGTCCTGGATCCCTAGAGGTTTCCTACACAGTTTGTTTCCTCTTCTCCTTCCAAAAAATATAAATATTTACATAAAGAGTTTTATGATTACAGAAATTCTGCCATAAGTTGGGGTTTAATGGCATCTCCTTCATACCATTCATTCATCCCCTCTACTCACTGCCATCAGCTGTTCCCTCACTTCTTACAGAAGTCATGCCTCAGCCAGTGAACATTTCAATGTCACCCTTGGCTCTAATCATTTGGGCTCCTTCTCTAAGGTACCTTTAGCTGAAAGGAACCTTGTTCCTGCAGTACCTCTAGGTGTGGAATCCACCTCAGGAGGATTCCTGTGCCTTCCTGGTACTCTAAATGTGTGGTAGCTCCAGCTGGGAACAGAACAGCTGCAACCACGAGCATAAGCATTCAAAGACACTTCGTTCACTCAAACATCAGCAGTTACCAGTATCCTACAAGAACAGCATACCATGTTGCAAAAGGACCATTCCATCTACTCATACCTAGTCACTCACTCACCCAGTGGATTGCAAGGCTATAACTTGGGCTTTGGTCGGGCAGTGTGTAACATTTGCTAAGCCCCCCTCCAAAGCTACTGTATCTAAGGGCCCCTGCTCAAGCGTCCTCAGGAAGATCATTTTCTTAGCTCCCACCATCCTCCCTGCCTCCTCCTCCTCCAGTGGCTCACCTCTCTACTTATGGGCTCCTTCCCTAAAGTACCTTAAGCCTAATGGAGCCTTGTTCCTGTGGTACCTGTTGGGGTGGAACCCTCCTCAAGAGAGTTTCTGTGCCTTCCTGGTTTCCCAAAATAGTGATAGCCCACTCTGTGACAGAGTGCACAATTAGCCACAGCTATGTTGCGTAAGCATTCAAACAAATTTCTGTCATACACACATGCATGCTTTAACCCATGAGAGGACACGAGAGTATCAGGCATTAATGCTCACCCTGGATGGATGTGAGGCATGAGGCTGAAGGCTGAGTGCCTTTACAACTACTTGGAGGCATGCATTAATGCCCAATACACCCATGCCTTGTCGTAATTTAATGCACTCATAAAATGGATACATTTAAAAAAAATAAAGTCTTATGAGCCTTTTCATGCTGAGGAAAAGGAAAATATTCATTGTGTAATTCCACCTTAATAGTTCAGTAAAGGACAATTCCAAAAAGAAGAGTGCACCAGGCTGGGGTGCTTGGACACAGCAAATCAAGTGAAAATCAGGAACAGTCCCGTACACCCCACCACAAAATAAGTATGCTACTCAGTTATATATCATCCAAGTGCTGTAGTTTATTTAAAGTGCCAGTGCAAAGACTAAAGCATGCTTTGACATGTTTCAGACTGCCGTCCATTTTCAAAAGGCATGTCTTCTGAAAAAGGACATCAGTCCAAAACATGTCAAGTGTGTGGGACTGTTCCTGATTTTCAGTTCATTACAATGCAGCATTATAACTATTTTATTTGTGCCAGAATATGTTCAAGAAAGTAAGTTAAAGTAACTATAATGAAAAGTAATAATTTCTGTTACTGTTCCTCTAAATAATAAACTGCAGCTTTCAACTTTCACTTTGATGTATTTTGTCAGTTTCAAGATGATTTAGCTTTTGTTTGTTTTTTCTTGGAATGTCAATGCTATCATTACAAATAGCAATCAACCTAGTCACGTACTATGAGATACCCAAACATTACAGCTTTGAGTTTTGGTATATTATTTATTTTGATTGTTTGCTGAATCAGTTACTGCAGTACTTCTATTGGTTTTGACTTTTGAGGGGGCTGTACTGATATGCTCTAAGTACAAAGGCTTTTTAAAGATTGACTATAAGTCAGCACGGTAGTGTGTGGTGGTATTGAATTAATTATTGGTCTGGTGATCCATCTCAACTAATGATGTTTCTGTATTTTCGTGGCTTTTACCTTCCCATTTTATAACTTCAGTTACTGGTTTCCTACCAGAATAATATGTCATATTGCACAAGTAACAATCCACAGACCCATGCTGAGATGCTCGATGACCCTGTGAACCAATGTTTTTCTACTACCAAGATACTTCAGCAACCATTAAAAACATTAAAATTACTGGGAGTCTCTATCTTCTGATTTTTATGCTGCTTGCACGCATGTGCAAGAAACATAGTGCCATCATCCGAGTTTTCGGAGGTGTGGCACCCTTCTTCCAATTCAGTCACTGTGTTTTCAGGCATGGCCCCAGTTCCCCAATCACTGCTGCAGTTGTCTATGACAGCAGTTGAAAATGCAGTGGTCGTACAGTTGAAAGGGAGAGCTCCACTTCAGTGAGCAGAGCTCCGCCCCCACACACACACACACGCATGCACGCACTCATACTGCATGCTCATGCGTCTTCCCCCCTTCCCTCATGCACACGCTGTATGGCCGATGGGGGTGCCCAATCTCCCATTGGCTCCACGCTCCCCCAAAGCATCCAGGTGCCACGCTGGGAGCCCACCTCAGTGTGGCAAATGTCCTCATCATCTTACTAAAAACAAAACCTGTAAATGCAAAACTGTTCCTCGGCTTCTCCTGCCCCCACAACCCACCCACCCACTCGCACTCTGCCTCCCCACCCCTCACCCCATACATACCTCTGGACCTCAGTGCGACAATCTTCAGTGGACCAGGAACACGTCTGTACTCTTCAAAGCCGACCACGAAATGAGGAAATGCCGGTAAGCTGTATAATGGGATAGATAGGGTTTTTTCAACTTTGCTGCATATCTCAAGCATTTTTTGGAATTTTGGCACCACATTTTCAACATTGGGTTTTTGGGACCCCTCCTCATGAATTCTGTCACTGTCATGGCGTTAATCGGGCCCGAAGGGTGATTTCGCAGCCACTGTGCAAAATCACCTTTTGGGACTGATTAACGAAACAACAGTGCCAGTGTTCATAAGATGCCTCTCAAAAAGCCTATGTTGCAAATTTGGTGAAAAAATTCCTAAAAATGACTGTTTTACGAGTGTGCATTGCGCAGTTCCTACGCACGCTCGTAAGTTCGCAAATTTTTAATATTTTCACTCCAGATTTTCAACATTGCCATTTTACCACACCTCCTTATGAGCAGTACAGCTGTCATTTTTCACATCGGGCCCAAAATGTGTTTGCATGCATGTAGCGCACAATGGCACAGTCGGTGTGTGCAATCAATGTTTGGGACAGATTAAGAAAATCACAGTGACACTGTTAATGAGCAGAGGTCTTAAAAATTCTATGTTGAAAACTGGGTGTAAAATTCCCAAAATGACTGTTTATGAGCATTTTGTTGCTGATCCTAGCTACGCTCGCAAAGTTCCGCAATTTTCAATATTTTCCTCTAGATTTTCAACATTGCCATTTTACCACACCTCCTTATAAGCAGTATAGCTGTCATTTTCACATCTTGCCCAAAACATGTTTCTGCCCATGTAGCAACAATGGCGCAGTCGTGTGCAAAATCATTGTATGGGACATATTAAGAAAATCACAGTGACACTGTTCAAGAGCAGAGGTCTAAAATGGCTAGTTTGAAAATTTGGTGAAAAAATTCCTAAAAATGACTGTTTTACGAGCGTGCGTTGTGCAGTTCCTACACGCGCTCGTAAGTTTGCAAATTTTTAATATTTGCACTCCAGATTTTCAACATTGCCATTTTACCACACCTCCTTATGAGCAGTACAGCTGTCATTTTTCACATGTTGCCCAAAATGTGTTTCCGTGCATGTAGCGCACAATGGCGCATTCGGTGTGCGCAGTCAATGTTTGGGACAGATTAAGAAAATCACAGTGACACTGTTCATGAGCAGAGGTCTTAAAAATGGCTATGTTGAAAATTTGGTGAAAAAATTCCCTTCAGACATTCTGCAATGTTACTAATGAAGACATTGAACAGGACTGGCCCCAGGACCGATCCCTGCAGCACCCCACTGGTGACCCCCTCTCCCTAGACTGCACACCATTTACCACCACTCTCTGCCTCCTGTCTGTCAGCCAGTTTCTAACCCAGTTTACCACCCTTTCCCCCATGCCCAGCCTGCCCAGCTAGTTTATCAGCCTCCTATATGGGATGGTGTCAAAGGCTTTGCTGAAATCAAGGTAAGCGTTGTCCACTGCCCCACCCTGATTCACTTCCTTTGTCACCCAGTCAAAGAACTCAACCAGATTTGTCTGACATGATGTCCCCACTGTGAATCCATGTTGTCTATGGTCCTGGGCTCTGATGGCTTCTAGATGCCCCACTATCCTTTCTTTAAGCAATGTCTCCATGATCTTCCCCACTATTGAGGTGAGGCTGAACTGCCTATTGTTCCCTGCCTCCTCCCTGCTGCCGGACTTGTGTAGAGGGACCACATGTGCCCTCCTCCAATTCACACTCATGTTGAGTGACTCAGTGAACATGGCTGCCAGAGGTACTGCTATCTCCCTTCGCAGTTCTCTTAATATCCTTGGGCGTATGCCATCTGGTTCCATCGCTTTGTCTACCTTCAATTTAGTGAGCTCCTGCAGGACTCTTTTGCCTTTGAATGGACTATTGTCCACCTCTTCACCCCCTTGGCAACTGTTGTACTACTGTGGCCCTTGCCCCTCCCACTCTTCTGTGAATACTGAACGGAAAGACACAGTGGATGTCTTGGGAGGAAGGCATGGAACTATCACTTCCAAATACCTAAACAGCACATACAAGCAAGCAACATTCAGCATTGACAAATGTTTGTTTCTTTTTTTTAGTTCAGAGTGCTATTTATTCTAGTTTTGTAGTAAAAGTAGTTATAATCTAGCCACAGGACAAAGCATTCATTTAATTTGAAACACACACTGCATATATGTGTTCATTTGTGCCTCATTGCAGTGCTAAAGGTGCTAGGAGACATACAAAGCATAGCTGGCAGTTTTAAGATTTTTATCACATAATTCTAAGTGTTTGATAACAGTACAAGCAATTATCATTTTACCATATAGTGTCTTTGGCATTTGAACATTTCTTGCCCTGTTGTTCCAAAGTGCATATATATATGGTCACTTCTAATCAGTTTATTTACAAGAAGTTATGAACTATTTTGTTTCAGTAACCTATAAACCTGATTCACCCAAATTAGCATTCGTCTTTTTCTATAGGAAGCCAGTCCCTATCATCATCAGGGGGTTACCTTAACCTTATTTTGCACTAACCAGCAGGACAAGTTGATTCAAAATTGCACTAATCCATAGATGGTCACACTAGTCCACAAATATTACGGAAAATGTTGTGCATTCAAGCAGTAAAAAATGCAAACCAAAAATATTCTGATATTGCATATGTATTGTATTCCTGCCTTGCTTCCTGTCCCAGCAAAAAAAGATGTGTCATATAATGACACAGTCTACCCTTCCCCACTGTTTTATACCATGTCCTTCTCTCTTCCTCTTTCTGCTCCCCTTCCCCAAACCAGGTGATCCCATAGTGAGGGATGTTCAGTCAAGCAGATATGGCCCTGCGTACACAATTGCTAACATCATTATGCACCACATCACACTCTAACCACCCACAGTGCAATCAACAGTCAGGCAGAGAAAGACACACTCAGCCTTCACACTGTGACCAGCCAGAGACCTGAACTTCCTGAAGTATTCAAGATGCATCAATTGAGACTGGGGCAGATCTAGGATTCTTGTGGGGTGGGGGGGTACAACAGTCATAGGGGGCTTGGGAATAGAACATTTTGCAACATTTACATTTATATATACCAGGCACAAAAGTATTGATTTTAACATGTTCTGCCCCCCAAAATATACAGCATTTTATTTAAGCATGTCAATTGGTATGATGTTCTTCCTCCACTGTTTAGAAGTATTTATGCACCCCAGAAATACATATTTTAGCCTTTCAGATTATTTGTTTTATTAGGTGTTATTTATGTACCATCCATGCACCAAAGCATACATTTTAGAATAAAATGATATATTAGGTGGGATAAGAGTGGGAGTGCATGAATGGCATTGACTAGTGTGATGTATTGGGAAACATTGGGGACCTCTATACCTGCTAGTAATAGCAGCTACTTGCCTATGGATGGTCATTACAGGGTCACCCTCTCATCAGCCTGCAGTGGTGGTTTGGGAAAGAAAGAGTTGGAAGACTGGGAAGGGAGAATGGATAGCTATGAGGAGGCTGAGATAAAACCTACCACATGCAGGGCAGACCCTGTATACCTCTTAACATTGTGCCATTGAAATGTTGAATACTCACACTCCAGATGTGGGAAAAATAATAAGCACTGGACATAATAATGTGGAAGGCATCACCTCACACATTTATTTATTTATTTTTATTTAAAATTTTGGTAACTTGGAAAGGCACAATGAGCTAAGGCTCATTTCTAGGTGCGAACCTGGAGTGGGAGGAATGGGAGTACAGACATATAGAGGATAATGTATGGTCCGCTATCGGTAACAAGCATTTGTAGCCATCGAGAGGTTGCCATGGTGACTTTAAACCTTGATTGTGAAGCTGGAGAGGTTTTTGTTGACATGGCCACCTCGAGATGGCAACACATGCTTTGTTGCTGATAGTGGACAATATATTGTCATTCATAGTGTATGGTCCACATAAACATAAAAAAATGAGTCAGTCATATTTGAAATAAAGCAGTAGAATCCTTACTTTTCTGTTTTGACTTATCACCACCATTCTCTTCCAGGTCCAGCTCTCACCACCGAGTCCAGTTCAGGAAGACGGGAGATTCACATAATGCGCATACGCAAACGTGTTCCATGTTCTTGTACCCTCGATATGACATACTCACGACAGTACAACAACATCGTGATGTCACATCGATAGTGCAACAATGATGTGAATTCATTGAATTCAGTTAATTACGTTCTACCTACATTATAAAGGTATTACAAACATCCAAAAGGGAATATATATGAAGTGCAAAAATTCAAAGGTAGTCCAGGTGAGGAGATTAAGTAAGAAGCCCCACATTAAATAAAAGCAGTGTGGAATTTTACATTGAATACAATGAGCAGAGTGTGGATTCAGTACATGATTACACTGACCAATTTGTGCCAGAGTGCATAAATTAAGCATTGCACTGAATAGAGAGCAGACTGAGGGCCAGGAGCACAGTTAACCCAGATTTAGGGAATCAATAGGCAGGAGGGGGGATAGGAGAAACAGTGAGAAAAAGGACAGAAAGTTCAAAGGGAAGAGTGACAAGTACAGGGGGGCAGGAATATGCCTTAGCAGGCATCTAAGGCTATGGAAAGAGGAGGAGAGGCACAGGGAATATGGGAGCAGGTTCCGGGGGGGAGGGATAGTAGAAGAAAGCAGCTTGCCCAGCACATGAGTAATTATGGAGAATGGAGAAGGTACAGGAATCTCTGGAACATAGAGAGTAAGAAAAAGAGGGGATGGGGATAGGGGTGAGGAGAGGTAGGAGGGAAGGGTGCCAAATCAGTATTTGGCAATAAAGGCAGAGCAGTGGGACTGGCAACATAAGGGCAGTGGGAGGATAGAAAGGGATGAATAGAGGGAGCAGTGGTGAGTGCAGAGTGGAGAGTTGGTGGTGAACTGACAGAATGCATTACAGAGGGTGTCCAGTTTGGCAAAGGAGGAGGAGGGTGTGGAGCCATAGACCATGTCCACATAGTTGGAAACCATAAGGAACATTTTGGTTACCAGCTTCCACTGGACCTAGAGATAGAGGCAGTCCTTGTTGCAGCACAAGGTGTCAAGCTTGGGATGAAGTTTGGTATAGATGGTGTTAATGTGGGCAGAGAAGTCCAGCTTACTCTCTAGCCACACACCAAGGTACTTGAAATTAGGGACAACCTCCAAGTGGGTGACATCCAAAGTGGAGAAGTCCAGGGAAGGCGAGAGCCTTGCCAACTTCTGGCTGGTGAATAAGGTCATGGACATGGTCTTCTTGGTGTTAACTCTGAGCTGGTTGGCATGGAACCAGTGCAGCACATTGTGGATTCCACTGCTGAGTCTGAAGGCCAGAAGTGTAGATGACCATGCCACTGGCATACATTTGGAAATGCAAAGAAACACAGGCAGAAGGGAGGTCATTTAGGAAGCATGAGAATAGTAGCAGATCCAAGATGGAGCCCTATGGGACCCCTGCTGGGGGGGGGGAGACAGAACACCACCCACCTGAATTGACTGTTGATGGCCCATAAGTTATGAGCAGAACCATTCCACAGCAGATGTTGAAAGAACAGCAGAGTTCAACTTGTCCACAGGAGCAGATGGGACACCATGTCAAAAGCTTTGGCTAAATTGATGAATATGGCTGTGGTGCTATGTCCCTGATCCATCCAAGTGAGGCTAGAATCAGTTACATGTGTAACCCCTTTGTTACCCGGGGTTACTAGAATCCCAGTAAGACCTAGTGGTAGGCAGGGAAGGTAGCTTGTGAAACTCCAGTTAAATGGGTTTCACACTGTCTCACTCTGTCCTCAGTCACAGCTGAGACTTGAGAGATGACATCATTATAGAACTGTCACAGCTGCATGAGCCACTTTGGAATCTCCAGCTCAGGGAGTGAAGTTTAGAACTTTGGGAAATTCAAAGGGAGTCTTCCGTTTGTCCTTAAGCAAGAAGGAAGCATTAGTCTGCAGTCTGATCTTTCACCAAGAAAAAAGGAAGTGTTCCTGTATTTTACCTTTTTTAAAGTGGTGGAGACTGCTTCCCTGGTCTCAGTGCCCCCCTCCCTCTGGGGGAAAGTTCTTTGTGGGTTCCAGGGGCAATCCCCTTCTCCCACCCTGGGAAGAAAGCTGCCTGTTTTAATTTCAGTCTGTTCATGTATAACAGCAAAGGTTACAGTACTTCGCCTGTGGGGCACCTGCAACGAATGGGTGAGTGTTTGGCTTCATTGGAAGGGGCAAACATCTTGTTTTCTTCAGTTGTATTTCAAGTAAATGTGGACTGCTATTTGGGAGGACTATGTCAACTAGGACAAACAAATAGAGCAGTCAACTTTTTAAAGTTTTAAATGGATTTAAAGTTTGCTGTAGAGGGGGTGCTTCAGGTCATCCACCGTTCAATCTACATTTTAAAGTCTAAAGTTTTCTGTGTGTCCAGAGAAATGGCTGGGTATGGGCTGTGGGAGCTGGAGGTGGGAACACCCCCCATCTTTAGTAACCAGGTCCACCTCTACGCATTTCTTCTGTGTTTTTGCTACTTGCCTCATGCACTTGGCCAGTGATGGGGTGGGTACCCAGACATGGGTCGCAACTTAAAAATCTCTCTAGGATTCGCAGACTCTAAGTGGTGTGGGGAGCCACAGGATGGGAAAATTACTCCTTGTTGGATGGGAGTCTCCTTGTTTGATGGGAGTTTCGATTGGAAGTACGAAAACAAAATCTCTCTAGGAGTCGCAGACTTCAAGTGGTGTGGGGAGCCACAGTTTGGGAGTCTCCTTGTTTGATCGGATGTCTTTCCAAGTAAAGTTTGGGTTCATTCTTCAAGTGGACCGTCAGTCGAGTGGCCGGCAGGGGAGCCGGGCCAGTCGGGCTATGTATCCAATGCGCATGCAAAGTCCGGGCTGAGTGCCTGGTGGGTCCAAAGCCAGACAATTGTAGTAATGTGTCCATTCCTCAAATGGACCGCTGTGTTTAACCTCTAATCTGCACATACAGTAACGTAGCCCTTTGGGGGACCATGCAGTGCTTTGTTTATGTTCAGTTAGTTAATAAATAAAGCCACACTGAAAAATCCCAATTCTGGTTCTGGACATTACAGTTATTGCTTCCTGTAGTTGGATTTACTTGGGTGCCCCTATGCAGAGTAGCCGAACCTAGGTCTCTTGTGCCAGGTAACCTCATCCTTCCCCGAACCCGTAGACACATACATATATATGTTACACATGCAGCAGAGAAGAGATGTTAGAATGGTTCTTCCTAAAACTGACGAGTCCCATTAAGCCCTCATGGATCCCCCAAGCTTGTCATTCACCATCTCTGAGACTTACCTTGGGTGTCACTTAGTCCTCCACAATTTCCCCCTGTGGCAGGGCCTTTAGGGGGACCCCCAAACCCCCCTATGGTACCACACTAAGTCCAATGGTCATTTTGCCCAGAAGTCAGTGCAAGGTCTGTCAGGATCCATGGGGTGGCATCCTGCTGCCGGTGGTATTTTCTGGTATTCTTTGGTTCTCCTGACTCACAAACACTCTGTGGAGCTGACTGCCGGACATGCACACATCAGAAGACATGCTGACGTCTTTTGTCAGGGAGCATTCCCCCGCCCGAAACTGCTGTTCCAACTTGCACTGCCACCTATGGTCACCGAGGTGGTGGTATTGAACCAGAGCAATGCCCTCCCTCCCCAGAGGAAGACAGCATCTGCTGGGGTGCTCGACCTCCTCCCCCAGCTGACCCTCAATCGACCCCAGTCCATCCCCGAACCCAAGCCACTGATGTGGCAGCAGTTGAGGCATGGGTGCATCTGCTCTCTGTGCCACCGGGCCGGCAAGATGAGAGGAAAGTTGAGGAGTCAAGGAAGTCAGCAAGCCTAGAGTACACAATTGACTCTTGAAGCTTAGCAAGAGGGGGTGAAATCAGCCTGTAGCTGCCTAGGTAAGAGGGTTAACCTCCTTTGTGCAGAAGTCGAACTGTAGCAACCTTCCAGGCCTGAGAAACAGCACCAAGAGAGAATGAGAGGTTCAGAAGGTGAGAGAGTGGGAGGGCAATAGCTTGGGCAGAGATCTGTAGAAATTTAGGGTCCAACCCATCAGGACTGGACTTGGAAGGGTTAAGAGACATAAGGGCAAAGGAGAGTTCCTGAAGGGAGATGGGGGGAGTTAAAGCCTTCTGCAGAGTGAGATGTAGGAGAGATAGTGTGATTGAGAGATGGATGACAGGGTAGTGCACGGGTTGTGAAGAATTTGTTAAAATGAGCAGCAACGTTGGGGGAGGGTCAGAGATCAGTGAGCCATCTACCAGGAAAGGGAGGTGAGGTAGGCTGGGCTGGGGAATTGAATAGTGAGTAGATTATCTTTCAGAATTTTGATGGGAATTTAGATTGGATTGAAGGTTGGACTTGAAGAAATGGGCCTTTGCAGCACGAACAGCCTTTTTACAGGAGTTCCTGACTGACCAGTAGTATAAGAGGTCAGAAAAGGATTGGAAGGACTT
Source organism: Neoceratodus forsteri (assembly GCA_016271365.2). Classification (NCBI taxonomy): domain Eukaryota; kingdom Metazoa; phylum Chordata; order Ceratodontiformes; family Ceratodontidae; genus Neoceratodus; species Neoceratodus forsteri. The sequence goes on from CM057455.1 coordinate 1,707,076,987, forward strand.
GTAACATGCCCAAGCAAGGTCCCATGACTTGCACAACTTGATGAGGTCAGATATAATCCAGGGGTGGTGGGAGTTTTTAACCCTGGACTTTCTAAGGGGGGCATGTGTATTCCAGGTATTGTTAAATATGGCAATGAAGAGTGAAAGGGCTGTATCAATGTCCAGGGCTGAGAAGACGGGGGACCAGTCAGAGTAGGCAAGGGCATTTAGTAGGTCATCAATTTCAAGTGACCTGAGAGGCCTATACCAAAGGTATTTGTGGGTGGATTGGGGGGGGGCACACTTTCCTAACATAGTAGGTTAGGCACTGGTCACTGAAAGCATTCAGGAGAATGCCTGCAGCAATGATGGAGTGGGGATGGGAGGAGAGCACCTAGTCCAAGAGGGAGTGGCTATGGGAGTGAAAACTGAGTCAGGTGGAGATAAACTCAGAACACTAAACACTAGTGACTTAACAGCACTCCACCCCTGATCACAGCCTGGACACTAACTGCAAGCCCTAACAGTGAGGTGAGAATGAATCACATTAAGTCTTTTTTGTGGTCCCCAACTAGCAGTGGCAGGATATTGTGCTGTTAAAGAGCTGTTAATCACACTAGGCTATATGGAAAACTGAGGGATATATGCATGAGGGCTAGAGTCTGCTAACGTAGGGGTCTTTTTAACTTCATTCACAACCATAGAGGACCTGTCCTAGTCAAGAGGGAGAAGCAGAAGGTAAGCTGCACCAGCTCTGATCAGTTTGCACTATGCCTCGGACAAGGGCGAGGATTCTTTTTTTAAGATCCTTGCCCTGAGCGGGTCACATGACCGGCAGTAGCAAAGCGGTATGGCCAAACCTTCAGCTGCCACCCGCCATGCTCCTCCTGATCTGCCCAACTTCTAGGAACTGCTTCCCGGCCACAACTAACAGGATCCTCACCCTGAGCAGGCGCACCTGACTGGCAGTAGCGGAGGGGTAATTCCAAACCTTCAGCCGCTGCCCTCTATGCTCCTTCTGCTCTGCCTGACCTCTAGGAACTTCTCCCTAGCCACAACTAACAGGTACTACCGTTTGGTGCACTCAAACTCCAGGTGCCTTTTTTCCTTCTCTCCGATTGGTGCAGCAGTCCTAGTGGCGACTCCTGATTGGATTGCCATCTAACAGGCATGTAGCTGATTGGAGCACCTTCCAGCCCGGCTTCTGCTGTCTCTCTCTCTCTCTCTCTAAGGGCTCCACGGACTGCTCTCTACAGCTACCCCTGTTCTGCTCCCTCTTACACTATTTTTGGCCTGCCCACCCATACCCGTCCCTGTCCACTATTAAATGCTCATGTGCTCCTCCCCTTTTGCAAAGTACCCCTCTTATTGGCTGTAGCCCTGCAGTGCCTTCCCACACAGGTCCCATTGGTCTTGGCCATACCGTATTAATCACCACTATCCCACTGGTCTTGGCCATACTGTGCTAATCACCACTATCACAGGGAGTTCTTGAGTAGCCTTTCAACTCACCTCTTGCGGTTGGCTCCATATCTACCCAATTTGCTACACTTGCTCCCTCCTATAACTGACACCTATCTAATACCTAGTTTGTGCATCCATATCACACCATGCACACGGCATCTGCCTCCACTCTCCCTGCAGACATATACTATGTCTCATAACATCTGTGCTCCACTGATAATTATTCTCTTTCTCATTCCACTTAGCTGTAATGGCACAACACCCACCTTCCAACTCACATACAACCTCATGATTAGTGATGTAACCCTTAGGTGGAGCTATCCCAAGGGCTACTACCCCTGCCTGCTTGGCTAGTAGCAGGTTAAGGGGCCTGAGTTCTGAAATGGGTGCCGCCACCCAGAAGTCAGGGTTGGTAGTGGTCATTAACTGAGGCATAGCCTCCAGGACACTGTAACCCCTCTTTCTCCTCCTAGTGGCCCTGAACACTGTACAATAATCACTTTCACAATACCCTGGTACACCACTGATACCCACACCTTTGCATTTACCACAGGCCTGGTTCCTCTGGCTCGACTCTGGGACCCCTGTAAACAAGGTTATGCACAGCAAATAGCAACAGTACAGTACTTCGAGCACAAACTGGAACCATAGTCAGATTACATGCAGAAAAAGTTAGATCTGATTTATTCAGGGGACTTGAACAAGGAAGGGGTAAAATCAGGTTAATTAGCTTAAAAGTTATATCAATCAAGCAGTTATGCATGCGCTTTGAGTCCCCCCCACACAGTCACAACTCTGGGTACCCAGGTGGAGAAGAGATGGGTTAGCCAGGACTATTACCCGGGGTTGCAGCTGGTTGGGGCCCTCTGATGGAAAACACAACATGTACAGTACACAATATTTGTAATCCGGAGCCAGAAGGCTCAGTTCGAAAAGGAAACAAAACAACAAGACAATCAGATGACACACTCAGATTAAGCTGTTGTTGCAGGGAGCTACCCTGGTATTTACTCATGATAACCAAGACTGGACACAGGCTGGACGAAAATCGAGACTGCAGGTGGTTGATCTGGAATGCCAGGAGAAGCAGGGTCCATACGAGTCGCAGAGGCATCGTTCCTGTTCAAGCATGGAGCAGGGGGCTGATCCCCAGGCAGGTCTCTCGTCAATGGCTTCTCTGTGCAGTGGGTAGTCTGGCTGGGCTAGTCTGGCAAGGCCCAGACCACATGGAGACAAATTCGGATGCAGTCCGTTTTGGGCTGGATACAGCTTCCAGCAAGCAGAACACAGTTCACACAGTGGGGAACTAACTCACAACCCACTAGCAGCTCATAGCACATTTACATGTACGGGAATTCTACTGTACCAGGCAAAGTGCTCCACGACCACAATCGCAAAGTCTCTGCACACACCGGGAGCTTAGGGGTAGCTGGAACTCCTGACAGACCGATCGCATTCAGAAAAAGCTTCGGTCTTCTTCAAGTTGAGCCAGGCTCACTTCAGTAGCTTACTTTAGTCACACAAACTTGGATTTGGTCCTAAATAATTCTCTTCTCTCCCTCTCTGGAGCAGTAGCAGACATGCAAGCCAAAAACTCAGCCCTTTCACAGTTTTCCCATGCGAATCCACTCAGGATTGCTGCCCAAAATACACTTGAGCTCTTCTCATTTCACTTCTCAGCTCAGAACTAACTGAAAACTGCAAGCAGCCCGGGATTTCCACAAGATCCAAAAGATTCAGTTGGCTGATTTGGCTGTCAGTCAAAGCAAGAGCTCCCCCTTCAGTTGCAAAAAAGGTGCAAAAAGTCCAAAACTACAATTCCTACAGATTTTGACTTCAGACAGCTCCTGTAGTCTGGCTACATTTTAGGTCCCACCAGAACTGATTGGTCCAATTTGCAGTCCAGGACCAACACATTGGAGACAAAACAAAACAGTCCTTGCTACAAAGAAAGAAGGTTAGACAAACTACATTACCATTATCACTCCAAATGATTTTCAGCAAATAGTTACATCTTTCAACAGAGCACCCTCTCAGATTACTTATGCTGCAGTCAGGCAGCTCTTAAAGAGACAGCACACAGAGGCTATACAGGCTCTGGTAATCACATTTAAACTGCTAAAATGCAAGACACCAGCCTGGCAGTGAGCATTTAGGCAAGCTCAAGGAAGACTTTTTGGGAACCCCCATTTGTAGGGGGGTTACACCCTTCTCTGCCTGGGAAAACTTGGCATCTGCATCAAGCCTGTACCATCATAACATTGAAAATGCAACATACAGAAGATATTTATACCATTAGCATACTATACAAGTACTATCTGATTCATCAATTGGCATAACTTGTCACTTTACTATACATTTCAATGTACTCCACTATATCATTTCCATTCTGACAATACATTATGCATATTTCACACAGGTAAATTGAACGTTACTATACAGAATCATGTGATAACTTCTTGTACTCTAAACAATGCAAGAGGGGGCCCTCCCCTATCAGCTAACTTGAGGCTGGGTGGGGCAGGGGCACTATGGTGAAAGGGCAAAACAAGTAACCTGGAATGGGCTGTCAAGCTCAATTTGGGCAGTGAGCTCTGAGAGACATAAACACCTTTGTGGACTACATTGAGAGGCAAATCCACTGGCCTCCTGGGGGAATTGTAACTGAAGCGCACCACTGGCTTGACAGCTCAGCCAGTCTTTCTGGGGTGGACAACCACAGTCTCTGTACTTTCAGCAATGGTCTTGGAGCTTTCATCACTTGTGAGGGGTGCCTCTGCATTAAGGGGAATGTCTAAGCTGGGAGCACTGTCAGCCCCTTGCTCTGCAGTCTCTGTTTCCATAACACTTGGCTCATTTTGAAGACACTCTGGCACTGAAGGGGGGGGGTTATCAGCACTCTCATAGTGTTCCTCAAGTTCTGGCATGTCACCAGAAAGACTGATACCATCAGCCTCTCCTTCAGGCAAATCATACAGTTCCACGATACACAAAGACTCTGTATCCTCAGATGTGATACTTTACACTTCACCTTCAGGGAGCATTGACTCCAAGGATGATGCCGGGGCATTAGGCAGTCCAGAAGGCCCAGCTTCATCCCCATAATTCAACATAGGATTTCCACAAAACAACTGACTCAGTTCATATGAGGGGTAATAGCTATTATCACACTCACTGTCATCCGAGTTAGACTGGCAGTCACTATCATTCTGGGCCTGCTGCGGGGGAAGTCTTAAATCAGCAACCACGGGGGCAGACTGACTCTGTTTCTTTCTTACAGCAGCCCGAGTCACTGGTCCAGGGGAATCAATCTCGGTGGGTTCAGCCTCAATTATAACTTGACCAATAGGTAGCAAGTGGTTATAGTGCATGGTCTTGACAGCTTTGGAGTTATTCTCTGGGTGCACTTTGTATACTGGCAAATCATCCAACTTTCCAACTATGACATGGGGAAGATGGTGCCATCGATCAGCAATGTTGTGTTTACCATGCAATCCTAAATTTCACAACAATACATGGTCTCCAGGCCTAGGCTCTTGAGCCTTCACTTTTCTATCATGTCTCTCTTTGTTGGCTAGATTTCTTTTGGCAGCCATTGTCTGGGCCAGTTGATAGGCATGGTTCAATTGAGCTTTCAGTTTCTGTACATATTGCAGGTAATCTTCAGCTTGGACCTGATCAGGAGAAACCCTAAAACAGACATCAACAGGCAGCTGAGCCTCTCTCCTGAACATGAGGTGGTAGGGAGAGAACCCAGTAGCATAATTCTTCATGCAATTGTATGCGTGTACCAAGGTGCTAATCTGCTGGCTCCATTTATGCTTATCTTTTGGGTGGAGGGTGCCTAGTATGTCTAGCAAGGTGCGGTTAAAGCATTCTGGTTGAGGATCCCCCTGCGGGTGATAAGGGGTGGTTCCTGACTTTCACACACCCCATAGAGAGAGCATTTCTTTGATTAGCCGACTCTCAAAGTCCCGGCCCTGATCAGAGTGAATTCGCAGGGGGGCACCATAGTGGACAAAGAAATTTTCCACAAGCATCTTGGCCACGGTGGATGCTTTTTGAACTTTGGTGGGAAAAGCTTGTGTATACCATGTGAAATGGTCTGAAACCACTAACACATTGCCAATGTTTCGTTGATCAGGCTCTAAACTCAAGAAGTCTATGCAGACTAGTTCCATTGGGGTGCTGGTAGTAATGTTGACAAGGGGGGGCAGCCCTCTGAGGCAGGGTTTTTCTCTGCAGGCAGCGACTACAAGTCCTTACATGGTGCTCAACATCGGCCCCCATCTTGGGCCAGTAGAATTGAGATCATACTAGATCACAGGTCCGGTCAATACCGAGGTGGCCCATATGATTGTGGAGGGACCTCAGTACCAAATCTTTGAAGGCTGTGGGCAGGACCAATTGTTGCTTGTCTATTTGGCCACCCTGATCTACAGTCTCTCTATACAACAACTGATTAAGCGGCTTCAATCTGGGGCCTTCTTTAAACAATAAAGCAGTTCACAGATCAGAGGAACGCAACTTGGACACATCTTTTCCTGCACGAAGGGCGTCAAGTGCTGGCTAAATCATAGGATCTTGGGACTGAGCCACTGAACACTGTCATTGTCAAACTGAGGCAGTACCAATATCTAGAGGAGAGAAGTGGTACAGCCAGTATGCAGGTGGTGTCAGAGGGCCCAAGCTATCTACTAAGCAGTCCGCTGTGTCCGTAGACATCTGTTCATTTCTATCAAACTTTTGGTACAAAGCTAGGATGTCAGATTCAGACAGCCTGACCCAGTAGCTCTTGGAAATGGGCCTCCAAGATAGGGCATCAGCATCAATATGATTCAGGCCTGGTCTGTATTCGACAGCATAATCATATGTTGACAATGCAGAAAGCCACCGGTGTCCCGTGGTGTCCAACTTAGCTGAAGTTTGTACATAGGTCAACAGGTTATTGTCAGTCCTCACCAATATTTTTGCCCCACAGAGGTAATCATGAAACTGGTTGACAGTGGCCCATTTTAACGCAAGGAACTCCAACTTGTGCACAGGGTAGTTTCGCTCTGACGGTGTCAAGCTCCTACTGGCAAATGCCACTGGTCTTAAACCATCCTCATGGTCTTGATACAGTACAGCTCCTAGATCCTGCAGACGGGTGTCAGTATGCAACACATAGGGTTTGGTGGCATCAGCATAAGTGAGGATGGGGGCATGGGTGAGCTCGTATATGACTTTGTGGAAAGCTGCTTCACAGTCAGGCATCCAACGGGACCCGAAAAGTTCACCTCGGCAGAAATATGCTTTGTTGGGTTCTTTGACAGACCCTTTTTTGTATTTCTGATTGGTAGGATGGTAACCCTGGGTAAGATTCAAAAGTGGCCAAATCACTTTGGAATAATCCTTTATGAACCGGTGGTAGTAGCCACAGAATCCCAGGAAACATTGTAGTTCTTTCAAATTGTGGGGCTGGGGCCAAGTAGTCAAGACTTCAACTTTACTAGGATCAGTCTATATCCCCTCTGTAGACACTATGTGCCTCACATACTTCACAGAGGTTTGGAAAAACTGGCACTTGTCGATGGACAGCTTGAGGCTGAAATCTTCCAGTCGGTCTAGTACTTTGAACAGTCGACTCTCATGTTCCTCTAGGGAGTTCCAGAACACAATGACACTGTCCAAGTACACCAGGCATTCTAGCAAATTCACGTCTCCCACTGCTTGTTCCATCAGTCACTGGAAGGTGGCTAGGGTGCCCGATATTCCCTGTGGCATTCTCAGGAATTCATAGAACCCCAAAGGACAGATGAAGGCAGTCTTCTTATGGTCCTCTGGAGCCATCAGACTCTGGTAATATCCACTGCGAAGATCCAACACTGAGAACCATTTGCTCCCATTCAAACAATTCAGAGCATCTTGTATACGGGGCATGATGTATTGATCGGGGATGGTCCGCCGATTCAGAGTTCAATAATGAACACACATTCTCACAGATCCATTCTTCTTATGCACAACCACAATGGGAGAAGCATATGGGCTCTTGGATTCTTGTATCACACCAACCACGAGCATTTCCTGCAAGTGTCTTCTCACATCATCTATGTCTGCAGGGGCTAGGCATCGAGACCTCTCTTGAAATTGCTGTTCATCGTGCAGACGTATGTGATGCTTCACACCCTTGACACATCCCATGTCCCATTCCTTCAATGAAAACACTTGATCTCTCTGGGCATGTTTCTGGCTAATTCTAGTCTTCCATTCAGCTGGCAACGGGGAGTCACCAAAATCAAACAAGTCGGGAGTCACTCTATCTGTCTTGCCAGGGTGCTTGTTGCTGGGCAACACTGCAGTGTCTGCGCAGTGTACTATAGCTAGGGTGCATCCGCTGTTCACCCGGATCTCCCGATCTGACACATTATTAATCTGTACCATCACTCATCATGCATAGGCATGAGCACAAGCTGGCAAGATGCTGGGCTTAACCAATAATCCTTCTGGCAATTTTCCATCGCCTGGTGCGTCCAACATCAGTATTTCGTTCTTGATATTTTTGTGGAGGCGGACCTCCCCTTGAATGGTACACTGGGAATTAGGGGTCAGTACCATTGAATCAGGATCCTTCTTCCACATGACCCCTACCGGTTTATCCTGGTCCACTCCCTTGGGGTTCTGTTGCAAATCATAGGCTGTCTTGATCAGATCGGGAATTCTTAGGGTCCTCCCAGTCCGTCACCCTTGTTTCTCATGACAGAGTTGTGCCAGTCTCCCAAACATATGGACATTGGTCCCAATTAACAGGGGAACCCCATCATACAGTCCAGTAGGGAGACACACTAAGGGCAGTGTCTCAACTTGCTCCTCTACACCAATTACAGCTGCAGGAAACGACAACCAGAGGTGGACATATCCTAGGTAGGGATAAGACTTGTCACTCAGCCCCCACACATGTAGGTCTTCCAGGGATTGTAAGGGCACAGCAGATAAGTGTTTGTCAAACCAGTCCTTAAATATAATGGTCACTTGAGACCCACTGTCCAGCACAGCCCAAGTAGGAATACCATTCACAGCCACAGTAGTCTCCATTGAAGGACCCACTATTTTGGACCAGTCTGGAGGGACAGCAGCAGGGGCCTGGACAGATGATTTAGCCACATAGAGATTTGAGTTACTACTTCTTGAACCCTCACTGTGGTCATTTCGGGCACTCCTTGACCACTGAGTTGTTCTCCAAAGCTCTCCTTGAAGCCTGTATACAACTTTATCTAGGTATTTTGTGGACCAGCATTCTCTCTTCATGTGCCCATCCTTCCCACTATTATGGCAAAATATGTTTTCTGGGATTTGGGGTTGCCGAGGCATCACACTGGGAGCTGAGGTGGTGGTACTACCAACTGAAAACCTTGGTGCCATCTCTGTCTGCTGTGTGGTGAACATTTGGAGACATCTCATCAATTCTCTTACTTCCATAGTCAAGGCATCGAGTTTCGAGCTGCTGTCAGCAGGAGATGCCTGGGTGGACACCCCCAACCCCATAGCAGATGCAGTTGGATAAGGGTCGGTGCCTGTACTTGCAGGAGCAGCCTTCATAAAGAGGCTGTGTTTTGTTTCCCTGAACTCCCTCAACAGTTCATCCCATGGTGGCATACCCTCATTGGTCCCCACTTCGGAAGGGCCTTCCGATGCCGTGATCACTTGGGCTGCGCTCACCCTAGAATTAAAATCTCCCTCTTCATTTTCAACCTCCCGGAGTTCTTTTATCAAGTCACAATAGTCCGGTGGGTTACCCCTTCTATCTGGGAGCCTTAATTGAAGGAGCTGCAATTTAGAATGCTTTGCATGTTGCAGTATGTGCCCCAACCTCACATGGTTTAAGTCACTGGTGGCTACCCCACCTTTTCAGTAAGCCTTTTGCAGAGCTCTTTCCAGACGAGTAACATATGCAGACAAACTTTCCCCTGACCATTGTTTTGTACCTTGAAATTTCCACATCAAGTTCTCCCCTGACTAAATGCTCCCAAAATTGCCTTTGAGTGCAGATAGGTACTTCTGGACAGATGCATCAGGGTTTGTGGACCTCAGAAATTTAATGGCCTCTAGGGCGGGACCCTTCAAACTTTCTATATTTCTTTTCTGTTTCTCAGCCTCCACACACTGCCATTCAGGTACCAAAGGGGCAACACAATCTATCCAGGTCTCCCAATCATCCTCCCCTTGGGGGGGTGGGGAGGGTGCCGGAGAAGATTCTCAGCCTTCAGTAAGAGTCATGACTAATGGCAGGTACAGACATAGGAGCCAGCATTGGCATGGGCACAGAAGGAGGGGCAATAATGGGTGCTGGAGCGGGAGGGGGTGTTGGGGGAGGAACATCCCCAGATGGCAGGAATACTTTCTTTAAGTCCTCCACAGTTTTCCCTTCCTCCAGCAACAACTTAACAAATTTCTCCTCAAAAGTCTCAGATAGTGGGGGGCTCATTCTCCCCAGGGTCTTTACTGTCTTTAGTTATCACTCTCCAGGCAGTGAGGGCTCCTTCTCCTTCAGGGGTGATAGTCCGTGGCACTTTGGAACTGTTTACTGGATCCTTATACTCTACTAACGCCATGAAACTTTGGGCGAGCAGATTAGCCTGTCGACTCACCACCACAGGTTTTTTTTAAATATTCAACCTTGGAAAGTACTCTCTCTACAGTGTCCTTATTGGTACCCAGGGGAATATCCAGGACAAGTATAGCATTTTGGGGATCGATATCCTGTCCAGTACACCACCCCACCAACTGGTGTACAGCCACTTCTGTTGGGGTAGCCATTTATTTTTAATAGCAATTCGTAAATTGGCCACTAGGGGATGCTAATCCCAGCAGTGAGCCTCCAAGATGTAATCCCTAGGTGGCGCTATCCCAAGGGCTACTACTCCTGCCTGCTTGGCTAGTAGCGGGTTAAGGGGCCTGAGTTCTGAAACGGGTGCCTTCACCTGGAGGTCAGGGTTGGTAGTGGTCAAGCTAACCTGGGCACAGCACTCCAGGACACTGCAACCCCTATCTTTCCCCTCTAGTGGCCTGAACACTGTACAATAATCACTTTCACAATACCCTGGTACACCACACAAGTACCCACAATGTTTGCACTTACCACCAGGGCTGGTTCCTCTGGCTCGACTCTGGGGACCCCTTGTAAAACAAGGTTATGCACAGCAAATATCAACAGTACAGTACTGAAACTACAGTCAGATAGCATGCAAAAAAAGTTAGATCTGATTTATCCATGGGACTTGAACAAGGAAGGGGTAAAATCAGGTTAATTAGCTTAAAGGTTATGTCAATCAAGCAGTTATGCATGCGCTTTGAGTCCCCCCACACAGTCACACCTCTGGGTACCCAGGTGGAGAAGAGATGGGCTAGCCAGGACTGTTGCCCAGGGTTGCACCTGGTTGGGGCCCTGTGATGGAAAACACAACATGCACAGTACACAATATTTGTAATCTGGAGCCAGAGGGCTCAGTTCATGAAGGAAATGAAGCAACAAGACAATCAGATGACACACTCAGATTAAGCTGTTGTTGCAGGGAGCTACCCTGGTATTTACTCACAATACCCAAGACTGAACACAGGCTGGATGAAAATCAAGACTGCAGGTGATTGATCTGGAATGCCAGGAGAAGCAGGGCCCACACGAGTCGCAGAGGTGTTGTTCCTGTTCAAGCATGGAGCAGGGGGGCTGATCCCCAGGCAGGTCTCTCGTCGATGGCTTCTCTGTACAGTGGGTAGTCTGGCTGGGCCAGTCTGGCAAGGCCCAGACCACATGGAGACAAATTCGGATGCAGTCCGTTTTGGGCTGGATACAGCTTCCAGCAAACAAAACACAGTTCACACAGTGGGGAACTAACTCACAACCCACTAGCAGGTCATAGCACATTTACATGTACAGGAATTCTACTGTACCAGGCAAAGTACTCCCCGGTCACAATCGCAAAATTTCTGCACACACTGGGAGCTTAGGGGTAGCTAGAACTCCTGACAGGACGATCGCATTCAGAAAAAGCTTTGGTCTTCTTCAGGTTGAGCCAGGCCCACTTCAGTAGCTTACTTTAGTCATACAAACTTGGATTTAGTCCAAAATAATTCTCTTCTGTCTCTCTCAGGAGCAGCAGCAGACATGCAAGCCAAAAACTCAGCCCTTTCACAGTTTTCCCATGCGAATCCATTCAGGATTGCTGCCCAAAATACACTTGAGCTCTTCTCATTTCACTTCCCAGTTCAGAACTAACTGAAAACTGCAAGCAGCCCAGGACTTCCCCAAGATCCAAAATATTCGGTTGGCTGATTTGGCTGTCTGTCAAAGCAAGAGTTCCCCCTTCAGTTACAAAAAGGGTGCAAAAAGTTCAAAACTACAATTCCTACAGATTTTGACTTCAGACAGCTCCTGTAGTCTGGCTACATTTTAGGTCCCATCAGGACTGATTGGTCCAATTTGCAGTCCAGGACCAAGATAGTGGAGACAAAACAAAACAGTCCTTGCTACAAAGAAAGCAGGTTAGACAAACTACATTACCACTATCACTCTAAATGATTGTCAGCAAATAGTTACATATTTCAACAGAGCACCTTCTCAGATTACTTATGCTGCAATCAGGCAGCTCTTAAAGTGACAGTACACAGAGGCTATACAGGCTCTGGTAATCACATTTAAACTGCTAAAATGCAGGACACCAACCTGGCAGTGAGCATTCAGGCAAGCTCAAGGAACACTTTTTGGGAACCCCCATTTGTAGGGGGGTTACACCAACATTCCCGGGAGTACTATGCCATACAATATAACTCATACTGTGCCACCCACACATACCTCCCTGGGAAATAACCTGTGCAATCTTCAACTGAAGTATCCCCCTTGTCCAGTTTCTCACCCCATGCAGTAATATTCCCACTATAAAGTCCACCACAAGGAGACAGCTTAAGGCAGTGAAACTTCTTGCCCACTATCTTGCAATGATTGCATTTCTCCTGCTACTTCTCACTGGGACCATCCACTCTAACCCAGGTCCCCCTGCACCTCCAAACTCTCAACCCCACAAACTTGGGTCTTTTGTGATTGCCTCCATTATTATAAGCAGCTTGCTGCCCAAGCTTGATGACCTCCAGGTCTGGGTGTCACAACATAAACCCGTTATCCTAGCTCTTGATGAAACCTGGCTCTCCCCCAACATTCCTGATAAGTGGAACACCCTGCCAGAGGAAGTGGTGAGGGGCAAAACAATCATAGGATTTAAGAATGTAGGGGATAGACATAAGGGAATTCTGGAGGTCAGGGGTAAGGGGCAGCAGACTTCTAGAAAAACATACAAGGAACTTACAAGCTCAAATGGGCAGACTGGGTGGGCCATAGGCCCTTATCGGCAAACAGTGTCTATGTATCTATGTATAATGCAGTATCCATTCCCGGCTTTGGCCTTTTTAGGCTTGAGCTTCACCCAAGGCAGTGGTTGTGCCATCTATTTGAAGGATACCCTTAAAGTACAAGTCCTCCCACTAACTTCCCCTGCCAAGAACTTCCAAATGTTGGCGGGAAAAATAATTCTTGGCCAGCAAGGTAAATCTCTCACCATCATATCTGTGTACATCTCCACGCCTGAACAAGTAGATGGGTTACAAATGGTCACTGACTTCCTTGACAGTCACCCCCACCGCAGTGAGACAATTGTCATGGGTTACTTTAATGTGAACTGGCTGGCTCCCGTAGCTTGCCTGTACAAAGATGCCATTGCTGCAATAGATATCACCCAAATGGTTCCTACCCCCACAAGATTCAACTACAGGACAGGCTGTAGCACCCTGCTTGATCTGATCCTCACCACCCACCCTAACAGAATCACAAACACTGTAGTACTCCCTGACTCACTTAATGATCATTCCCCAGTCATCTGCCAATGGTCAAATAAGGCACCCAAGTCAAAGGCCACTTTTTGCCACCAGCGTATCCTAAAAAAGGAAAGCTTCCCCAGTTCCTTGCTGCTCCCTCACAGCTTGACTGGTCACTCCTCAACTCCATGAGCAGCATCAACCTTGCCCTCAGTTACTTCATTACCTGGTTTAACGAAGTCTGCAACAACTTTGCCCTCCTCAAAAAAAGAAAACTTAGATCCTCCAACAGCTTCTGGATCACCCCTGAGCTAGTCACTATGATGAAGCACAGGGATAATATCTGGCACCGTGCCATGGCATCCTGGCAACAGCCAGACTTGCAGCACTATAAAGCTGCCAGGAATCAGTGCACCCAAGCTGTGCGCAGAGCCAAACAAGAATATTACAAATGTGAGGGTAACAGCAAGTCCTTTTGGTAAAACATCAAATGCCTTATGGGGAAACCCAAAAAATCCTTCTCCTCCATGCCTGAGGTCAATGGGACTGTCATCCAGGATCATAAAGAAATTGCTGATACCTTTAATCTCGCATTTACTGATCTTAGCACTGTCCTACCCCCAAACCTTTTTGATGACTCTATCCTGCCAAGTCCCAATAGTAAAACTGACCACCCCAGGACTACCCCCCTCCCTCCCGTTTCTATTTCAGGAGACTCTCCCTTGCTGAATCTAGGAAATACCTTCAAAATGTCCTAGACAAATCCAGATTCAGCAGTGACACCTTGGATCTTAAACTTCTCTCACTTTCCCTTGACGCCGTCTTACTCCCACTTACTAAACTCTTAAATCTCTCACTCTCCCTCAGACAGTTCCTCCAGCTTTGGAAACCTGCCATTGTCACACCCATACACAAAAATGGTGATAGGACCCTGCACTCCAGTTACCGCCACATCTCCATCTTACCACCACTATCCAAGGTGCTTGAACATATTGTTTCAGACCAGCTGTCTGAACTACTCGACAAATATAATCTACAGTGTCCACAGCAGCATGCTTTTAGAAAAGCCCATAGTACTGCCACTGCCCTACTTGAATTTACTAGCCATATACACAAAGTCTTGGACACAGGACACATACTAGATGCAGTGTATATTGACCTAACAAAGGCCTTTAATACTGTGAATCACCAGTTTCTGCTGGACTCCCTTTCTACTCTTGGCCTCTCGAATGAGGTCATGAAGTGGTGTGAAAGCTACCTTACAGACAGGAGCCAATAAGTTAAGATCAATGACACTCGTTCCTATAGCCTCCCAGTGCACTCTGAATCAGAATCAGAATCAGTTTATTGACAGGAGAAAAACTCTGCTGAGCAAGCTCATTTGCAAGGAGGTCCTGGTACAAAACAGTCATAAACAAATAACGTACAAACAGTAACATCATGACGGACCTAAAACTTACAAAATATTTACAGCTATATGAGAACACAGGCCACGATAAGTTAAAGAGAAGTAAAAAGTATATGCACTATACAGGTAATACATGGTATGTGACAGGGTGATAAATACAATGGCTGAATGAGCTTAAATCAGTTATAATTGAAAAAGTACAAGCTACAGTAAATGTGATTGACTGGCAATATACAGGAATCTGATCAGCTGAGGTACAGCAAGGTGAGGAGGTAGAAGGTAATGGTGTGGGGGGGAAGGCAGTAGGAGGATAAGTAAGTACAAGGATAGAAACATGAGGGGTGGATGAGGAGTCAGAAAAGGCAAAGGTGAGCAGTGAAAGGGGAAAGGGTAGTGGTAAGGTACGGTAGCAGGAATGGAATGGAAAGGGGTAAGATAGCAGGATTGAAGGGGAAGAGGAAGGGCCAAGGAGTTAAATACTGGAGGGAAAAAAAGAAAGGATGGGAGGGGGGAAAGCAGAATGTTAAGAGGTCATTTTTAATGGCAGGTACAGACTTCACTGAGTCTGCTGGAGACCAAGCTTCTGAATTTGTTTAGGGGGACCAGTGACTGAAATTTAAGCCAGGTTTGGGCTTTATTCCAAGCAGCCGGCGGAAGAACACGGCTTATGGCCTTTATGGAGTACCCCAGGGATCCATCTTTGGCCCGCTATTATTCAGCCTCTTCATTAACAACCTTCCTGCAGCCTGTGATAACAAAATGACACTTTATGCAGATGATGCAGTGCTCTTTTCTACCCATACTGACTCTGTCCCTCTCTCTCAGGATCTCCAGAAGAACTTCAGTCTAGCAGAGTCTTGGTTTGATTAGCATAAAGTGCTAATGAACTATAAAAAAAACAAAGGCCATGTTGTTTTATAACTCCCACAACAAATTTAGACAGGTCAGCCTAACTATCTACAACGAGCAACAACAACCTCTCGATCCAGTACATGAGTTTAAAGATCTTGATATTACTCTTGACTGTACACTTTCTTATAACTCGCATGTCCACCACATCTCCAAAGCCATTAACTCAAGAACTGTAGTCCTCTACTGCCATCGCCATTGTCTGACCAATGAAGCCATGCACACTGCAGTAACTAGCTCTATCCTGTCCATAAATGTTTATGGGCTAGTTTTCTATGGGGCTGCCTTAAACATCACCCTAAAAAGAATCAGGACCACTTTTAATTCGTGCTGCAGACTTGTCACAGGAGCAGGTAAGCATATGCATACCTGTGATCTATAAATAACTGGCTTAATCTTTATGATAGATTAGCCTATCAGACCTGCCTCCTGGCAAAGAAAATCTGCCTTCACCTAGAAGAAACATAGAAACATAGAATTTGATGGTAGATAAGGACCGCTTGGCCCACCCAGTCTGCCCATTTCCCTACCTACTGGATAAGCTGCAGATCCTAGTTAACCAGCAGCCTACTTCTTCTTACCCCCACCCCCCAGAATTGCCTTATGACTGTCCCATGCATGCTTGAATTCCACCACTGATTTTGACTCCACAACCTCCTCCGGAAGGCCGTTCCATGCATATAGAAACATAGAATTTGACGGCAGATGAGGACCGCTTGGCCCACCCAGTAAGGACCTCACCCCTCCTGTAATGCATGCCTTCATGCAATCTACCTGTAACACACACTTTACACATAGAACGCTCAAATCCACGTATCTTGTTCATTCTGCAGTACCTCCCAGGCTCAGCGTGCCTTCTATAGCAAGGCCCCACCCCTAATGAATGGTCTCCCTCCCTCCCTCCTGAAGTCTCAGATGACAATAAACTTGGCCCATACAAGCACAAACTGTGCCATCACCTCACTAATCTCAACAAGTGTGACTGCACCCTCTAGGTCTATGGGTCGCCCACTCTCTCCTCAGGCCCCTACTGCCCCCAATTCACTCCTCACCCCTCCTGCACAACTCTCTCCCCCTCCTTCCTTAAACATCCAGGACCCCACCTCCAGTCCCTCGCACTATTTTAATTTCTCCTGCTACCCTACTCCCCTTACCACATCCCTCTGTTCCCTCTCTCCCCTTTTCCTCCTTACCTCCTCCTCCCGGCAACATATCACCTACTTCCCCTTCCCTACATTACCCTTGGTCCTCTTCTCCTTCCCCCTTCTCCCCTCCTTGAGCCCCGGCACTTCTGTAGCTTAGCACTTTGCGACAATGTCATAATTTTGACTGCATTTTTCTCCTCCTTGTTCTCCTTCTACACTGTACACCTTCCATGGTGTTCGTCTAGCCCTACATTATCTGCTCCCCACCTCCCATCCTGTGGTACATCTCCGGGAATACGTACTCCCTGTAATCTAGTATTATGCTACCTGAACCAATTGTATGCCACCTGAACCTGTTGTATCCATTGTTAATGACTTATTATGTCAATTTTTTTGTCGGTTTTCTGTACCCCTGTTCTAAGTAACCTGAGCCAAATGTATTTGTAATATTTACAGTCAGTGTTTTATGATGATTAGTTCTTTACTGTATGGATTTTTCTTTTATTTGTACTCTGTATTTATTACTATTTCATGCTGACGCTGAACCTTTGTAAATGAACTGCTGGTTCAAAGGTATTTGTAATTCTAGTACTTAATAAATAAATAAATAAAACCAACCCCTGTCATTATACAGATTACATTGATAAGTGTATATAATCACACAATAGAACACATCGTGCTACCCTATTATAAACAATGTTTACTCTGCATGACCTTAAATGTGACAACCCTAGTCAATAACTGGTATAAGCATTTGATTTGCTATTGTTTTACACATTTCTTTAGGAGCACAATACACAGTGGGCTGGATATTCAAACTGCACTATTTTGTGGCGCAAGCCCTTGCGCTGCACAAAATAGTTGTGAAGGGGTGTGGCCGTGGTGATATTCAAAGAAGTTGCGCTATTGAGCAACTCCTTTGAATATCACCACCCTGGCCACAGCCCTTGTGCATGGTGCAGTGGAACTTGCTCCACCGCAAGTGGTCAGAGTGGAGCATTCAAGTTGCGGTGGCGAAAGTACCATTGCGCCATGCGTAAATTTCCCATTTTCAAAAGGTGACATGCAAATGGGGCCATAATTCATGCAAGGTGCAGGGGGGCCATTTGCATCTATTTATGGCCCCATTTGCATGCCATTAGCATGCAGGTGCGCCGATCCCCGAGGACTTGCGCCTGGCGCCTGCCAGACAGCACCGTTGGAGACCGATGACCCTGCAGCCGATCGCTGGCAAAAGTGTAAAAATCCCCCACCCCTGACTGGCCTGATCGCGGGCAAAAGTGAAAATAAAATCCACCCCACCAGCCCGATCGCGGCACCGAAATTATCCAACCCCCAAGACCATATCCTGGTGGTCAGTGGACCGCTAAAGCCCAATCGCGGGCTGCATAATCTTTTAAAACCCCCAAGACCATATCCCTGGTGGTCCAGTGGACGCTAAGCCCGATCGCGGGCTGCATAATGTTAAACCCTCCAGAACATATCCCTGGTGATCTAGTGTCCCCCCACCCCACTCACCCACGAAGCCCCACCACCCCGTCCCCCCAGCAGCCGGAGGGCGGCAGCATCCCATATAATTGCCATTCTTTTGTCCAGGACCACTTTGAGAATGAGCTTGCTCCATGGTGTCATGTCTGGTTAAATAAAGTTTGATTGATTGATATACTTGTACTATATACTTGAGTCACAGTAAATATTCCCTATTAGTAGTTTTGATCTCTAGCTCTGGCCCTTCAGTTTCTTTTATTCAAAGGGAGGGGGAGCCATTATTTGAGACTTTTTGGGGTTCATTACCAATCTGAATGTTTAAGCCATTGTTCCATGAGTGTGAAGTCTGCTTGAAAATTTGATCGACCTCCTCAATATCATTACCTGAGGCCAGTCAGTATTGTCAGCATAAAGAAGAATGTCTGACAAACAACTTGATCTGGTAGTGAGCTTACTTAAATTAAAAATAATAGCGGTCCTAGTATTGAGGCCTTGCCTTACCCCCACCCCGCTTACTCTTAATTGATCTGGGAAGGCTCCATCTATGCTAACCATTTGCATTCGTCCACTTAGGTAGATTATGAACCAAGCCAATTCCATATCTCATCAGAAATGCCTACATACTGAAGTCTATTTATAAGTATGTTGTGGCTGACTAAGTCAAAGGTCTTTAGAAGGTCCACGAACACTGTGCCCATAGTCTCCTCCCTTATTTAAATAAGAGGTGGTCAGATCTATTGGTCACTGGGCACAGTGTTCATGGAGTGGCCTTTTCTAAATCTTGATTGATATTTAGTTATTAGGGAGTCTTTTTCCAGATGGGTGTAAATTTGACTGTGCACTAATCCTTCTAAAGGTTTTGACAGAATGGGCAGCAGAGGAATAGAGCGATAATTTGAAGAAGATGTTGTATCACTTCCCTTGAAGATGCTAACCACTTTTGCAGACATCTATGCAGCTGGAAATGTCCCCGCCCCTAAACTCCAATTTAATATTTCAGTTAATACTGGTGTGATTATATCTATGGCATCTTTCAAAAATCTTGTCTCGGGAACTATTCTTCTTGTGGTTTACTTGAAATCTGTTCAGATGTGTTGAGAAATGGCATCTAATGCTGAGGCCCATTACTGAATACAGGAAGTTTTTGGCATCCTTTGACTTTTGTAATGTAGGAACAATTTGTCTTTGGTAGTTGGATCATTATTTCTTTCTGTTGTTTCTTCAATTTACTTAGATAATATTTGTACTTTTCCATTTGTATTGCATTTTTATGTATTGTATGTCAATTCTTCTCTGAAACTTCTGTCATGCCGTCTGTATTTTAGTTGAGTGCTATAATGTGTCTTTTGCTTCATATTTGTAAGAATTCAGCCTGAGAAAATGACTGCAATAAATCTTTACCCACCTTCTGTAACTACTTGCAATCCTTCTTTGGTTTACACGGATCTTGCAACCCGCTCAGCTGCCTCTGTACTGTTTCTCAGCTAAGGCTGGCAACATATGATAACCTTCTCTTAGTGTCTGCAGGGGGCCAGGCATAGCCCAGAGAGATCCTCTGTGTCTAGGGTTAAGGTGGTCTGCTTACTAAAGGTTACCCCAAAACATCAGTCACACATCTGTGCCCCTTTTCCTGGTTGTGGGGTGAAATCAGGTTGAACCTCTGTTCTGATAGAAAACATCACTCTACAAAGTGTTTAAGTAGTTGTCACTTCTAAATAGTGTATGGTATTACAGTTTTAAAATACATAGGAACCTCAAGCCCCAAATGCTCTCCTGGGTCAAATCCTGACTCCACACTTGAGTTAAAATCTTAAGGTCCCATTGTATAGGTTGTACCCTACTCTCATAACTCCCGGGCCTCGTAAACCCTCCTATTTCTCTTTAAAACTAGTGGATGAGATTATATATCTGGTCAGAGCCTATTCTACTCTGCACTGAATTTACCAGTCTCTCTCAGCTGCTGTCCATTTTAGGCTTAACATACTTTTTACACAGTAGTAAAAAATGTTAGTTTTATACAGGAATAATACATGTCATTTGGATAATACAATCCAGTTTTCAAGATAGTCCTGTGCAAGTTTTCCAAGTTTCACATAATCACACCAATTACAAACAATCTAATACAAATTGTATATAAATACACAATCACAAAATTACAAACCATTAAACAAATACAACAAAATTAATATCAAACACATACACATGAATACACATAATACATCTTTAACCCCTTAAAAAAAAATTTTAAGTTTTCTCTGATCGCAATAAAGGAGGGAGTGTATTCCAACACACTGATGTTTGTGATGCCAATGTTCTGTCCCCAAATTTATTCTTACGCTTGTCTGGATCAATTCTATTTTGATACAAAGCCCTAACTGAGTGTTTCCTAAGGGCAGAATCTTTATCTGCTAATATTTTAGCTATATTGTGGTTTAAATGAATTGTCCTATATTTATATACAAATAAAGACCAACTGTACCTATATTCTAAGTCAAGAGGTAACCAGTTTAACTTAGTCAACAGATCACAATGATGAGTCCTAAAACTACAACATAAGACATATCTTGTCACCCTATACTGTAATTTACCTAATTTAGTTAAAAGTTGTTTAGTTGCAGTCCTATAAGTAACCTCTCCTTATTTGATTACTGGGAGTAAGAGCTGTTCTGCAATCAGTTTCCTATCTTGCAATTTTAAACACTTAGATGTTCTCTTCAATGCTCCCAACTTTTTATGTGTTTTTGTAATAACAGACTCTATATGACTCTTAAAAGTTAATAAAGAATCAATATTAACTCCTGGATAACAATAATTTGAAACTTGTTCTATTAAAGTTTGATTCAATGATATGATTTGTACATCTGAGAATCCCTGTTGTCTAATACCGAAATACATTAATTTTGTCTTATTTACATTCATTATTAATTGTGACTTTGTGAACCACTCCTGTACCCTAGTGAAGTCAGCCTGTAGGTTTCTCTGGAGATCCACCAAACTATTACCAGAGGCCGCCAAGACTGTGTCATCTACATACATTCTTATATCTGTATGCCGGATCACTGATGGTAAATCATTATTAAATATCAGAAATAACAAGGGTCCCAAAATGGACCCCTGTGGAACTCCGCTTTTAACAATCCTATGGTGTGAAAGATGGTTCTGTAACTGTACTCTCTGGCATCGGTCTGTCAAATATGACATAAACCATGCTAGTGGATCCCCAGAGAAACCCAGACCCACCAACCCCTCAGATAAAATGGAGTGGCTTACCAAGTCAAATGCTTTTGACAAATCAATGTATATCGCTGCTGTATCCTTACCTTTATTCAGGGATGTACATACCAGATCATTAAATTCAACCAAAGCCGATGTAGTTGAAAAACCCTTCCTAAAACCTGACTGATATTTTGTTATTAAGTCATATTTTTTCAGATAAGCTCCCATTTGTTGATTACCAATCTCTCCAGACATTTGGATAGAACAGGCAAGATAGTAATAGGACGATAATTATTAGGAGATGTTTTATCTCCAGTTTTATAGATAGGTACTATCTTCCTTGTCTTCCATAAAGTAGGAAAATGTCCCTCCTGTAGACTCCAATTAAATATAGCTAAGATCGTGTGCGCTATGTATGGGGCAGCTATTTTTAAAAAACGTCCTTCCAAATTATCCAGTCCTGAAGATTTATATGGGTTTAGTCTTGATAATTCCTTAATAAGTTCCCATAATGTTAATTTTTTAAATCTAAAGGGAGGGTGTTGATTTGAATAATGTTCTTCACACCTGATGTTAGTTACTATTGGTGTGTCTTCTATTAATCCTAAATTAGGAAGATCGACAAAATAACCATTTAAAATATTATACTTTCATTTGTTCTCAAATTTAATTTTATTTGTCCACCATGCCCTCCAGGATTTGACAAGTTTTTTATGGTCATCCAAAATCTTTTGGGATCCACATTGTGATTTAATTTACTATGATAGTAAAGTATTTTTGCCCTTTTTGTTAATTTTTTACACTCATTTCTTTTAGTTTTAAATAAGTCCCAATCACAGCTTTTTTTTATCTTTTTAGCTTTCCACCAGATTCTATTTTTAACTCTAATCATTTTTTTTTGCAATTTATCTGTTATCCATGGAAATCTTGGCAAATCACTATGTTTTTTTGTTATTATAGGGGCATGAATGTTACAAATTTATTGGAAGGTATTGGTGAAATATTCAATACTGAGATCCAACTCTGGTATTACTAAACACCTCTCCCATCTTTCTAATCTAATACTCTCCAAGAATTGAAATTCTGAAAAGTGTCTCATATCATGAGACCAAGTTTGTTTCAAATGTTTTCCAGATCCCCCCTTAGGATGTATAATAAGGACAGTCCAGACAGGATTATGATCACTAAAATGAGGGGATAAAATTCCCTGATCTTTTATTTGAATAGTTTGAGAAACAAAAATTAAATCTAATATAGATCCATTTCTTGTAGTATTTATATACCTTGTAGGTGAGTTACTCAATTGAATAAGTCCCATCTCAGTTGTAATTTCCTTTAATTGTTTTCCTCTGTCATTTGCCCAGTCACAATTGAAGTTCCCCATTAATGCAATAGGTTTATCTTTTATACAATCCCCTATTTTTTGCAAAACCCCCTCTATAGTTTTTAATTTTGTTCGGGGGTGAATAAATCACAGCTACTGCTAAATTTCAGTGGACAACAGAAATAACTAGATAATCTATATTTCCCTCATTTCCTGCCATCATTATTTCAGCATACCCCAATGCATTTTTAACAAAACACATTACCCCTCCTCCTTTACCTTTTCTATCTTGTCTAAAGGTCTGATATGCTGGCACACCCATTTCAGTTGTACTATTTTTTTCATTTAACCAAGTTTCACTTAAACCCAATATACATGGATTCTGAGAGTCTATAATGGTTGCCAGCAGATCAGCCTTTTTAGAAATACTACGGGCATTATCATGTAAAACAGTTATTTCATTTGAAACATTAGGTCCTGGATTCATTTCAACATCACCCCCCAAAATCAAAACCAAATAACATGCATCCATAAAGCTGTCGGGTGACTTATTGAAACTTGGAGGCAAACCCTTTAACTTAATACCTGCTTGCATGTACTTATTCCAATAATTAGTAAAAGCATTTCTTCTATTTAAAAGTAAATACCCTTCTTGATTAAGATGGGTTTGTGCAATAAATGGCCAAACTGTTTTAGTTGTTCCTAGATCTGATTCACAATGTGACACTATAGTGTCTCTGTCAGTGGGTTTTGCAGGAGGCATCACCACTATCTCTGTCTCGTTGACTTCTCTGGCTGATGGCATTCAGTGGTGCCCTGATCCAGTAAGCCATAACTCCACTCAGGCCAGTCTCTCTCATGGAACCTGCAGCCCAACCCTGTGCTGGGCACCTCACTTCATCCTTACATCACTTACTGGATGGTGCTGGGTACAATGTGTCAGCCCTCTGGCAGCAGTTGTCAATCACTCCAATCCCTCTGCCCAAGGTAGTGTCTCAGATGTCCATCCCTGTCCATCCCTGCTCAAGATCTTCTGTACATAACATAGGCATGTCTCCTACCATAGTCTGCAGCTCAGTGTCCCTCACCAGGACTCTCCCCAGCATCAGCATCACTGGCATCATCTCTCAGACACAGGACTGCAAACCCCCCACCAAAAGGTGAACACCCTATCTTTGGTGGGGCCCTTCCTATGCCACAAGGTTACCAGAGACTCCTCTTAAGGGGAAGCTATGGAGAGTTCCCTTACCCCTCACTCTCCCAATGTCTCTCTTAGGTATTCACCAGAATTAACAATGATCTACACTAACTGCCCTCAGACTCTAACCCCAGGTGTTTCCACTGCTGTTATGGTGCTTGTCCCTTGAGACTACCAGGCAACAAGCTAATGAAATAGTTTGGTCTCAAACACTGGATCCATTGACAGCTGCTGCTGTGTAGGGCCCTTGCCTCCACAGGCAGCCTGGAATGGGACCTGAGGCAATTGTGCCCTGAAGACAACTCTTACATCCTTCTCTTGCACTAGCATGCTAAGCTCTCCCACTGGTATCCCTTTCAGAGGCTCTACCAATCATTATGCTACAGTCATGGAATTCCAGTAATGAGCCCCCTTCCCCTTCCTGGCAGGAGGGAGTTGTTACATATGTTTGAGACCAAAATATCTCACTAGCTTGTTGCTTGGTAGTCTCAAGGTACAAGCACCACAACAGCAGTGGAAACGCCTGTGTTTGGACTTGGTGTTCCATCTGGGGATGGTGATATCTGATGTAAAGGTGGAGCCAGTCAGATGGTCTGACCATCACGCCCTGAGGTTTAGATTTGCAGCCCTCTGAAATAGGCCTGCCCCCAGGGAGTTAGTACAGTTCCGTCCCTTAAGAGGGGTTACCTCAGAAGGCCTAATGATGGAGCTGGACTTCTCGGGTCTTCCAAGGGATAGCATGGATCCAGAGCCTTTGGTCTTAGCCTATAATAGGGCTGTGACTGAGGCCCTGGATGCCATTGCTCCAATTCGTGTTCGTCCCCGTACTCTTCACTTAGGGGCTCCCTGGTTTGATGGGGAGGTCCGTGAGTGGAAGAGGAAGGACGAGGATTGGAAAGACACTGGTGGAAAACTCAACTGGAGGTGGATAGACTTGAATTGTTAGAACATTACAAATTCTACCAATCAGCAATTTCCCATAAGAAGGCAGAGTTCCTGTCCAGGGAAATTGCTGCAGCAAGAAATAGACCATCCCAGCTCTTCCGGACTGTGGAAATACTGTGCAATCCAGTCTGTCTCTAGACTGGTAGAGCATTATCACAGGTACAGTGTGAGGAGTTTGCACAATTCTTTGCTGACAAGGTATCCACCATCAGGGATGAGATCCGCCAGTGTCCTTCTATTGGACATTGCACTGATCAATCAGGTGGTACTAACACCCAGTTGTACTGGTCTACCTTTAGACTACCAACAGTAATAGATATAGTGAGGATTATCCAGACTGTGTGACCTACCTACTGTAAGTTGGACCCAGGCCCTACTCACCTGGTGGTGGGGTGTGTAGATGTTATCAGACCAGTCCTGGCTGGGATTGTGGTGGTGTCATTAGAGAGAGGGAAGGATCTTTCTGGATCCCTTAAAGGAGGCAGTAGTACGCCCCCTGTTGAAAAAGCCCTCTCTTGACCCCGACTGCCCAGCAAATTATATACCAGTCTCTAACCTTCCTTTTGTAGGGAAGGTTATTGAGAAGGTGGTCACTCTACAACTGGAGGATCATTTGTCCAACCGTAATATCTATGACCCTCTCCTATCCGGCTTCAGGAAAAGGCATAGTACAGAGATGGCTCTTGTTCAGGTACTGAATGATCTCCTGATGGCAAGAGATTGGAGGACCCATTCCATCTTGGTTCTCCTGGATCTCTCAGCAGCATTTGACACCATGGATCATGGGGTGCTGCTCAACCACCTGCTGTTTTTCTGTGGTCTGAGGGGACCAGTCCACAGCTGGTTTTCGATCTTTTTTGGAGGGCAGATCTCAGAGAGTGGTGTCTGGAATTTACACCTCGGCCCCTCATTGGCTGCCCTGTGAGGTACCGCAGGGGTCGGTGCTGTCCTCTATGTTATTTGCAGTGTATATGCTTCCATTGTGGGACATTATAAGATGGTATGGGCTGAGTTTTCATTGTTATGCTGATGATTCTCAGCTCTACCTGTCTTTTATGCCTGATCAGGAGTCAGATTCCATCACAATGTTTAACAACTGCCTCCTGGAAATTCAGGATTGGATGAGTGCTAGTTGGCTTAGATTGAATTCAGGGAAAACTGAGGTGTTGGTTGTGGACCCTGGAGGGAGGACAAGAGGGGCTTGGACTGGGAAACCCTCTGGTTTATAACTTGGGGGGGCCCCGCTTCTTGCCTCTGGCCAAGTATGTAACCTTGGCATGATTTTTGATGAAAGCCTGACTATGAAGATGCAGGTGTTGGCCATAGTCAAATCTGCCTTCTTTCATCTGAGGAACATTGCCCGGGTGAAACACTTGGTTCCATGGGAAGATCTTCCCATCTTGGTTCACACCATTGTCACCTGCTGTTTTGATTACTGCAATGCCCTCTATCTAGGGCTGCCGGGGGTGGATATCTGCCGCTTGTAGCTTGTGCAGAATGCGATGGCCAGTTTGTTGATGGGAGTTTCATGATCTAGCCATATGATACCTGTGCTGCGTGATCTGCACTGGCTGCCAATACAGTGGCGGATCACCTTTAAGGTCGCATTATTGACCTATAAGGTCCTACATGATTTGGGACCCCACTACCTGAAAGAGCTCTTGGTGCCTTACTGTCCTGCCCGTTCTCTTCACTCCTCTGATGAGAGATTGCTAGAGATTCCCAGGGTACATCTAAAAATGTCTGGAGGTAGATCTTTTGCCTATATGGCACCAACCCTGTGGAATTCTCTACCTTGTCAGATACGAGAATGCCTAACTTTTGAAAGTTTTAAAAAACAACTAAAAACTTTCCTTTTTGCCCTAGCATTTGCCAGTACATAATAAGTAAGTGTACTGTATGATTGTCTGATTTATTGTTTTGAAATGTGATTTTACTGATTTGACTTATTGTAAAAGCGTCCTGAGCTTGGGAAGGGCGCTTAATATAAATAACATTTTACTTACTTGCTTACCTACCTATAGAACTGAGGTGGGATAAAAAGTTTGATTCAAAACAAAAGGTCAATAACAGGAAAAAGTAAAGAGCCCATTTTGCATGGGCCAGTTCAGTGGCATCTATAGTAAATTGTACTGCCATGCAAGAAACTGGAATTTGTTTATGAGCCCCAAATCTTAGTCTGGGGTCAGCTGGGAGCTGAGCACATCACAGAGGTGAGGCATTTATCTCCTGTGGGAAGAGTGAGGGTGTGGCCCACATAACATAGAAACATAAAAACATAGAACTTGATGCAGATAAGACTGCCTGGCCCACCAAGTCTGCCCATTTCTCTACCTACAGTATAAGCTCCATATCCTATTTGATCCGCGGCCTACTTCCTCCTTCCTACCACTAGTTTTCCCTTCTGCATGTCCCATGCATTCTTGAATTCAACAACTGTTTTTGCCTCAACGACCTCCTCTGGGAGGTTGTTCCATGCGTCCACCACCCTTTGTGTAAAAAAATACTTCCTCACATTGCCCCTGAGTCTTCACCCTCCAGCATCATATTGTGACCTCTTGTTCTTGCAC
This sequence comes from Neoceratodus forsteri, assembly GCA_016271365.2. Lineage (NCBI taxonomy): Eukaryota > Metazoa > Chordata > Ceratodontiformes > Ceratodontidae > Neoceratodus > Neoceratodus forsteri. The sequence goes on from CM057455.1 coordinate 1,707,104,474, forward strand.
ATCTCCTTTTCTGAAAGATGCTGCCCTCTTAAACTCTGTTGATCCCCTTGAGGTATTTAAATGTCTTTAACATATCCCCCATCTCCCTCCTGTCCTCCAGAGTATACATACTGAGTTCTCTCAATCTCTTCTCATATGGTTTCTGGTGTAGCCCCTGCACCAGTTTTGTTGCCCTTCTCTGGACTGCCTCCACCCTGTCAATGTCCTTTCAGAGATGAGGTCTCCAGAACTGCACACAGTATTCTACCAACAGCCTGTAGAGTGGCATCACCACCTGCTGTTTTCTACTGGTGATACCTCTCCCTATGCATCCCAGCATTTCACTGGCTTTCCTCACTGCCTTCTCACATTGTTTGGCTACATTTAGATCATTTGTTATGACTACCCCCAGGTCTCTTTCCATTTTGGTTGTTTTTAGTACCTCCCCCCGAGGTTTTTGTTCCTCAAGAGCATGATTTTGCACTTCTTGGCATTGAATCAGAGCTGCCAAACTCTTTACCACTCCTTCAACTTGCCTAAGTCTCTCCTCATTTGCTCCACCCCTCCTGGCGTGTCAACCCTATTGTAGAGCTTGGTGTCATCTGCAAAGAGGCATACCTTTCCTTTGAGTCCATCTCCAATGTTGCTTATAAAGACGTTAAAGAGGACCAGTCCCAGCACTAAACCCTATGGCAACCCACTGGTTACCCCCCTTCTTCAGATTGAACTTTGTTTACCACCACCCTCTGAGTCCTGTTGCTAAGACAATTTCTTACCCAGTTTACCACCTTGGGACCCACTCCCAGATTGCCCAACTTGTTTACTAACCTCTTGTGTGGGACTATGTCAAATGCCTTGCTAAAATCTAGATAGCCCATATCCACTTCCCCTCCCTGATCTACTACCCTTGTCAACCAGTCAAAGAAATCTATCAAATTTGTTTGACATGACCTTTCTGTTGTGAATCCATGTTGTCTTGGGTCCTGTGTCCCACTAGCTTCTAGATATTCTACAATCCTATCCTTTAACAGCGATTCCATCTTCTTTCCCAACACTGAGGTCAAACTGACCAGTCTATAGTTATGTGCCTGCCTTCCCAAAGTTCAAGCAAACCTTGCTGTCTGATCAAGAAGTGTCATCAGCATCAGTTGAGGAGGCATGCATTCACCTGCCCTCTTTGCTGCATGGTTCAGATATGGCAGCCCCAATTATTGGGTAAGGGCTGACAAAATTGGAAAAACAAGAGGGAAAACTAAATAACAAAGAAAATAAAGGTGACCATGCTGGGCTGCTGAACTTCATTGGGTACAGTAATGGATACTGAGAGGCAGAGCTAAGTCAACATGGGACCAGTTACCAAGGTGGTAGAAACTCCCTTCTATTTGGTTGCAAATTAACTTACTTACCAAGGCTAAGCATCCTCAGCTCTCACCCAACTGAGTGACACCAGGGAACTCCCCTAACACCCTTGCAGAGACAGGATGGGGTGCTCTAAAGTCAGTACTGGTGAGTCTTGAGGGCTGAATAGTGGTTCTGAAGATGACATGTGGGTTTCAGCTTGGACAGATGGGGAAGTGGTAAATATTCTATAAATGGCCTAAAGGTCAAAACTACATTTAACATCATGGGTGGAGGGAGGAAAAGGGTAGAGGGTTTTTCAGGGAGGCTGTCATTCAAGGAGGCCATCCAATGAGCTGTGAGGCCTTGGGCTTCCAAGGACAAGAAGAAGTCATTGAGTGAGGTGAGAAGAGTGCCTGTTCTGAAAGGCAGGAACTTCAGCTAGGCCTTGCCTAGGTTAGTTGTATGCAGAATCCTTGCCTGCGCTTTGTGGCATGAAGTGTGACAGAGTTTGCCAAGGCTGACCACTGGAGGCCTCCCTGCGTGGGATCCCATCCTTGGGAAGAACCAGCATTTGAAGGGTTTCAGTGTAAGTCCTTTCAGAAGATGTGCACTACTGACCTGAAGTAGAGTTGATTGCATTAAGATATCCTGAATCCATTTATATTTCCCTTGAAGAAGTAATTTTGTAAACAGAAAGTAGTAGTAGTAGTAGTAGATATTATTTATTTGGGGTGCCCTTCCCTGAAGGCTCAGGGCACCCTTAAAACAGAGAAACGTCATGAAACTTTAAATCCAAAAAATCATTAACATTATACAGTACATTGAAAATTATTAATTTAATCTATACTTGGGTTCCTTATAAACAATACAGGAACAATGAATAAACTCTCTTTATTCTATTTACTTCCCAAAGGCTTGCAAAAATAAAAATGTCTTCAATCCTCTCTTAAAAGTATCAACAGAAGTGGCCTACTTCAAGAGCCCAGGTAGCGAGTTCCAAAGGATGGGTGCCACCACTTTGAAAGACTGATCCCCTGAAGATTTCAGTCTTGCCTTTGGCCCCCCGAGGAGGCCCTCCCCTGATGATCAGAAAGGTCGACTGGGACAGTAGGGATGCAGTAGCTCTGCCAGGTAATCTGAACCTAACCCATGTAGGGCCTTATAGATCAAAGCTGGTTGGATGGTGAAGTACCCTGAGAGTCCCTTAATTGAGGGTCAGAACCTCATGTTGGGTCTTTACCAAGTAAAGGCCATTATGGTCTAGCCAGGGTATACCCTTACTGTGTGAAGTTAGTGATATCCATCATACTAGCCAGAAAGTTTGAGGTCCTCAGGATGTTATCTGAAAGGTGCCTGGAATCTGCTCCATCCCCAAGAGGAAGTGAAGTAGCTATACTGAATATAAATTACTTTGTCCATAAATGTGGTTGTGATTCAGAACTGTGTATCTCTACCTGAGATGCTTGTACTGTTGCTTGTAACCACACATTTGAGTTGCAGGACTGTGCTTGAAGGAAATGCAGATGACCAAATAAATGTGCAGCATTGCTGTTGTTGCAATACCTCTGTGTTTGGTGTCTTTTTGCATACTATCATTGCCAGGCAATCCTGAAGGAGCTGGTAAGTCATGATTGTGATAAATTATGATATGTCCTGCAAGCCTCAGAGTAATGACTGTTACTTCAGTCCCCCTATTTAAAACCAACAGTGGTCTCGTCCCATTTGAGTTTTAAAGCATTGGAACTGCTACTGTATATCCCAGCATCCCGCAAAAAAGGGAACTCTCCAACCTGGGAATGGTCCATTGCATCTGCTCCACTATCTTTGGAGCACAGTGTCTAAAGTCTGATTTCTGGCAAGAGCTGGTGATGCATCTGCCCAAACAGAGATGGGATCGACATAACATAAACATCTGCCATGCACACAGAAATCACCCCAACCCCCACCATACACATAGCACACTTGCAGCCATCACCCCACATAGGATACGATTTGTTCGAGCTGACAAATTTTTAATTTGTCTTTTTTGTATTTTATTGAGTATCTTGGATGAACCTTTGAGAACAGTCTCATTACATAGGTTCCACATTAAAGGCAGACAGCAAAAAGTATGTAACATAAATTCACAGTTTAGCAATTAGCAAAGTAGATTTCAGGGCAATAAAACATTAAATAAAATAACAGAGTATATACTAATATTGGACAAACACAGAGGAATGTGGAATGGGAGGGTGATAAAAGGGTGAGGAAAGCAAATAGGAGGGAGGAAGCAGGGAGGACAACCATAACAGAGGGGATAGTGCTAAAAAAAAATCAGCTCAGGTTGTGGGCCACATCAGAGAGGGATGCCTGGCTTGACTGGGGTGCCACAGGTTAGTGGTGAAGCATAGCCCAGCAGTAAGAAGCAGGTACAGATTTCCTAATTGCCCAGGTGTTGGGCTGGAGCAAGAACCATAGACTGGTAGCTGGAGCAGAGAGTTTACAAAAGAAACAGTGGTGAGAGAGCGGGTGGGGGGGCAGGAGGGGAGGATCTGTTGGACAATACAGGGGGGATATCAAGGAGTAGGGAGGCAGCAGTAGATGGCACGAGGTAGGATTACAGTCAGTATGGGCTGGGAGCCCTAAAGGAAACAGCCGCAGTGAGCAGAAGCAGTCAGATGCGTTCTAAGCTCATGTTTAAAGAGACCTAATGTAGGTTTAGCCATGATGCTTTCTGGCAGGTTGTTAAGCCATTTGGACACCCGAAGGGCAAAAGCTTGTTGATCAAGAGAGGTGCGACATCTTCGGATCTTGAAGACTGTACTCCCAGAGCTTCCTGCGGGGCGGGTAATTTCATGGGGGGGTGAGGAGCTGCTGGACACCAGTGGGCAACATACCAAGACTTGCATTTTTGGCCAGAAGGCAGGTCTGGAACTTGAGCCTGCCCTCGAACTGAAGCCAGTTGGCATGGGCGTATAGGTCACAAGTGTGCATGTATCTCTCTGAGCCGGTGGATAGATGGCATGCCTTATTTAAAGCCATTTTGATGTGATTGAGGGCAGAGTCCATTGCAGAGCCGTGGATTACAATTCCATACTCAACCAGGGAGACAACAAAACTGTGGATTGCCAGGTTGAGGGCTACAGGGGGTCAGGCTGTTCTTGTGCCTATAGAGAAGGCCAATACGTATGTTGAGGGCTTTTACAATGTTGTCGATGTGGTTGACATAAGATAAGGAGCTGTCGACTGTAATCCCCAGGTATTTAAATTGCTGTACCTAGTCCAGGGATATCCCATCGACATTAGTATTTGTGAGAGGGTGCATTCGGTGTCTATTCTGCAGACTGGAGAACATCATGGTTTTGTTTTTTTTATAGTTCATGACCAGTTTAAGGTCCTTAACCATCTTTCAACTGAAAAGAAGTTATTCTGTAAGGTGTGCTCCAGGGTGATAATGTCAGTGTCACTAGAAAATGGGACTGCATCATCTGCATAGAGTAGGATTTTGCAGTGGCAGGTACGTGGTAGCTGATTTAGGAATATGCTGAACAGTAGGGGCCCCAGTATAGAGCCCTGGGGAACACCAGAGAGAACTGGTCTGCTGTCAGATATGACATTGTCGATCCTAACTTGCTGGGTCTGGTTGGAGAGGTAGGACTTAAACCATCCAGCTGTGTCATCAGAGAGACCAATATCTTCCAGCTGCTCTGCTAGAAGATCGTGATGGACCATGTTGAATGCTTTCGACAGGACAATGAAGATTGCACCAACCAGGTTGCCCTGCTCGAGGGAGTTGTATATGTAGTCTGTGAACTCGAGCAGAGCAGTTGTGGTGCTATGACCTTTGTGGAAGCCATGCTGTTCAGTACCTTGTGTGTTATATTTATCCAGGTATTCCACCAGTTGGTCCGCGACAATTCTCTTGAGGGCTTTAGATAGGGCAGGAGAATCAAAATCTGTCTGTAATTACCAAGCCCAGATTGATCACCACTTTTGAAAACTGGAGTCACTAAAGCCACTTTCCAAGTCTGGGGGAACTGAGATAGTCTTAACGAGGCATTGATTATGAAGGTAAGGGAAACCAGGCTATCTTCCATGGCAAGGGCAACAAATTTTAGGTCCATGGAGTTTCCGCTGTAACGTGATTTTCCCAAGACCTTTAGAAGGTATTTCCTGGCTTCCTCTAAAGAGATGGTCCTGAAATGAAACAGAGGGTTTGAGAGTGTCTGGACCTTTTCTTGCACCGGGGGAGCAGAGTGTGTAAAGAGGAAGAAGTCTGGGGGTAGCACTCCAGTTAGGTCAGTGAATGCTTTATTGAATACGTTTGCAATTGTTTCCTGGTTAGTTGTGGGTGTGCCTTCAATGTTGAGCATCGTGGGAGCTGACTTGTTTTCTTTTCCTGTGACTTCCTTGAGGTTAGCCTAAAATCTTCTACCGTCACTCCTGTAAGGAGGAAAGGACTCCCCCATCAGGTTCTTGTTAGAGATAAACAAGTGGAAGGAATGACAGACAGTGGCAAATCATGTGATGAACAAATTTATTACAAAAACACAGGCTTACAACTGTATACAGTGCAGGCACTGGGAGAAAACAAGTTTCTCTACACAGCAAATTCTCAGTGAAACCTTCTAGAACAGTGCTTCTTATAGTAAGATAAGGAGAAAGGTGCGACAGTTCTCATTGGCTGAAGCAAGTGGTACCACTACATTGTTGGATAGGAAATGTAGAGTCAGCAGAAAGAAAAGCATTACGTTATACAGAAAACGTAATGTGAGTTAGAACAACGAAGATATACAGAAGTGTTCTAGCAGGTACAAGGTCATTACTGTGCAAAAGCAGTGTCAGCAGAAATACATGAGAAAAAGAATACTTTGGTAAAAAGATACAATTAGGCCCAAAGCACATATGCCTCATGTAAGCAAATGCATAACAGTATACAGTCAAAACAAACATTACATATAACAGAAAACAAAGAAATAATGCTGTAAAATGAATGCATCCACTGTATATAGTGTATACAATTAGCAAGCATGATCTCTAGTACCCATGCTTGTACAGTGGATACCCATTACTACAAGTTAGTACAATACAGAAATATCACAGTAATGATGAAACGTCTGTCATTGATGTGTGCATGTGGGAGCAAGGGGTGTAGGACCCAGGGACAACACTCCAGGACCAGGTGAGTGCATCCTGGTAGTATTGATTTTTTGCAGCACATATAGCCCTAGTACAGTCGTTGTGAGCCTTTCTGTAATTTTGGATATCAGCCAAATAAAGTGGTTTCCCCATTTCATGGGGCACCAACTCACTGTATTGCTAACAATGGGTGGCTTGGTGTAACACATGCTAACAAGCATTTGTCAATGCCGAATGTTTGCTTGCTGGCATTGGCAGTGGTAGTGTAGAAGTTACAGAGCTGCATAATAGGAATGGCAGTGAAATATTGAACTGAAGCCATATATGTATAGCCTCGAGGAAAGGAGGGAGAGGGGGGACATGATAGAAACTTTCAAGTACCTCAAGGGAATCAACAAAGTCCAAGAGGGTAGCATCTTTCAAAAAAGAGGTGTGCAAGAACAAGAGGCACAATTTGAAGATAGAGGGGGCAGCTCAGAGGTAATTTAAGGAAGTATTTTTTCACAGAGAGGGTTGTGGATGCATGGAATGGCCTTCCGGAGGAGGTTGTGGAGTCAAAATCAGTGGTGGAATTCAAGCATGCATGGGATAGTCATAAGGCAATTCTGGGGGGTGGGGGTAGGAAGAAGTAGGCTGCTGGTTAACTAGGATCTGCAGCTTATCCAGTAGGTAGGGAAATGTGCAGACTGGGTGGGCCAAGCGGTCCTTATCTGCCGTCAAATTCTATGTTTCTATGTAACCCCACCACCACCCTGCAGAGAGTGACAGGCATTGGGGTGTGCCTTTCGGTCATCAGGCACAACTTGTGCGCCATTCACCACACCTACCCAGCAGACACTGACAAGTGTCACGGTGGCTATGGGGTCTTTTGGCCTTATGCACACCCATTCCATCAAATCGGTGAGATGGGTGCGGTATAGGAGAATGGGGTGAACTTTGGGGTCAAGAGTCCAAGGCATACCGATGCCTCTCACTGGCTGCAGGGCATGGAATGGTATGAGCATTACAGGCAAGAATCCCAAGCCACACCCCTGATGCCTGTCATTCTCTACAGGGTTGGGCGTTATGGTTGGAAACCCTAACTCCTCAGGCATTCGTTGGTATTTTCACTCCAAATTTTCAAGATGTTTTTTTTGTGATCCCCACCTCATGAACAGTGGCAATATCAGTTTGTTAGCCAAAAGCTGCTTATGCACAGCGACTACGGCATTTAGCACCACAGGTGCAAAAACACATTCGAACAGGATGTGAAAAATGACAGCTGTACTGTTTATGGGAGGTGTAAAAAATGGCAATGTTGCAAATCTGCAGTAAAAATATTAAAAAAACTGGTGAAGTCACGAGCGTGCATAGAAACTGTACAATGCACACCCGTAATGTAATTAGTTTGGGGATTTTTTACAGCAGATTGTCAACACAGGCATTTTGGGACCTTCGATCATGAACAGTGTCAGTGTGATTTTCTTTAACTGTCCCGAACAATGATTTTCCACAGCAACCACGCATCTCTGCGCTGAAAGTGTGAAAACACATTTTGACCATGTTGTGAAAAATGACAGCTGTACTGTTCATAAGGAAGTGTGGAAAAATGCCACTGGTGAAAATCTGGACTGAAAATATTACAAAGTCATGAACTTACGAGGGTGAGTGGAAACTGCGCAATGCTCACTCGTAACACAGTCATTTTATGGACTTTTGTCACCAAATTTTCAACATAGCCATTTTATGACCTCTGCTCATGAACAGTGTAACTGTGATTTTCTTAATCTGTCCCAAACATTGCTTTCGCACACCGACTGCACCATTGTGCGCTACATGTGCGGAAACACATTTTGGGCAACATGTGAAAAATAGCAGCTGTACTGTTCATAAGGAAGTGTAATAAAATGGCAATGTTGAAAATCTGGAGTGAAAATATTGAAAATTCGCAACCTTACGAGAGTGCGTAGGAACTGCGCAATGCACGCTCGTAAAACAGTCATTTTTAGGAACTTTTTCTCCAAATTTTCAACATAGCCATTTTAAGACCTCTGCTCATGAACAGTGTCACTGTGATTTTCTTAATGTGTCCCATACATTGATTTCGCACACCGACTGCGCCATTGTGCACTGCATGGGCAGAAACATGTTTTGGGCAAGATGTCACAAATGACAGCTGTACTGCTCATAAGGAAGTGTAATAAAATGGCAATGTTGAAAGTCTGGATTGAAAATATTGAAAATTCGCAAACTTACGAGCGTGTGTAGGAACTGCGCAACGCAAGCTCGTAAAACAGTCATTTTTAGGAATATTTTCACCAAATTTTCAACATAGCCATTTTAAGACCTCTACTCATTAACAGTGTCACTGTGATTTTCTTAATGTGTCCCATACATTGATTTCACACACTGACTGCGCCATTGTGCGCTACATGGGCGGAAACATGTTTGGGCAAGATGTGAGAAATGACAGCTGTACTGCTCATAAGGAGGTGTGGTAAAATGGCAATGTTGAAAAAATCTGGGGTGAAAATAATGAAAATTTGTGAACTTATGAGTGCAAGAGAACTGCGTAACGCATGCTTTTAAAATAAAACATTTTTAGGATTTTCCACCAAATTTTCAACATAGGCTTTTTGAGAGCCCACCTTATGAACAGTGGCAGTGTCATTTTGTTACTTGGTCCCAAAAGGTGATTTCACGCAGTGACTGTAAAATCACCCTTCGGGCCCGATTAATACCATGACAGTGACAGCATTCATGAGAAGGGGTCCCAAAAACCCCATGTTGAAAATTTGGTGCAAAAATCTCAAAATACTTGAGACATGCAGCAAAGTTAAAAACCTATCTATCCCATTATACAGCTTACGGCATTTCCTCAGTTCACGGTCGGCTTTGAAGAGTGCAGACATGTTCCCGGTCCACGCAAGATCATTGTGTTGGAGTCCAGAGGTAAGTATGGGGTGAGGGGGGGTGGGGAGGCAGGGTGAGTGGTGGGCACGGGTGGGGGCAGAGACAGCAAGGGACCGTTTATTTCAGTTTTTTTTTTAACAAAGGACTAGACGACGTGGATGTTTGCCATGCTGGAGTGGGCTCCCAGCATGGCACAAGATGGCTTTTGGGGGCATGGAACTGACGGGGATCGGACACCCCGTGACAGCATCTGTTGCCATGCTGGGGTGAGCTCCCAGCATGGCACCCTGTACTCTGTGGGGAGGCAGTGGAGCCCGACGGAATTAGGCACCCCAGTTGGCTATACATGTGTAGCCCACGCTGGAAGCGGGCACCCAGCGTGGCATGTGGAACCTCTGGTTGGGAGAGTGAGCACAGCCGGTCGGGGACTGGGCACCCCGGCCGCCATACAGTGTGTATGGGGGGGCGAGCACACAGTATGTGTGCCTGCGTGTGTGTGTAGGGGAGTGCGAGCAGGCGACATCTATCGCTGCTCACTGAAGTGTAGCTCCCCCTTTCAACTGTACTCCACTGCATTTTCGACTGCTGTCATAGACAGCTCCAGCAGGCATTGAAGAACTGCGGCTGTGCCTGCAAACACACTGACTGAATTGGAAGAGGGCTGCCACACCTCCGAAGACTCGGATGATGGCACTATGTTTCTTGCACATGCGTGCACGCAAACATAAAAATGGGTTGCTGGAACTAGCCCAATTTGCATGAGAATTTGTGAATATCAAGTCCCAAATCTGCATAAATTCCCATTTTTTTGGTGTTTGCATATTTTCAGAACAAAGCCCGCAAGACTGCTGTTCTCAGGGTACTTTTTTGAATATTTTATGACAGGTACAAATATTACACCTACCCCCCGCCCCCCCAAAAAAAAGAGTAACATCTTTAATGTTGACACCATTATAACTTAAAATGAGACAAACTGCTTTCAAAATAAATGAAGACAGTAGAGTTTGTGAAAAGAACATTTATTTCCCATAAAGTGATATGGTTTCAGATAACTAAAACAAAGATACAGCATAGCTTTTCAATATGCTCCTAATTAAGAGAAAGTGCCTTTGCTTTTAAAGGTTTCTTTCAGGATTGGAAGAAGAGAGGATGCCATTTGTCATCTAACAATGAGATTAGCTCTGGTGCTGTGAACTGTAATAAAAGGCCAGTGAGAATTAGATTCACATCAAAGAGATTCAGCAGAGCCACAGGAGGCTTCATCGAAGAAATAAAGCAGACCTGTAATTGTGTGATTAAAATGCATTTGCATTCTAGGCTCCCTCTTTTGCTTGCTTTCACCACAGCATCATCTTTGCTGGAACAGCTGAGCCTATACAGAAACTGCAGCTAGCAACACAATAGTGAATGGGAATTAGGGTTTTGATAGCAAAAGACCTCAGTGCTTCAGTTTGAATTGCAAACCTGTCATTTTTAAAAATAAATTGGATATCTTTCTTATGGGTGTAAATAGAAATATTAATAATAATTTCTCCAGCTACAGTGGCGTGAAAAAGTATTTGCCCCCTTCCTGATTTTCTCTATTATTGCATATTTGTCACACTGGATGTTTTCAGGTCTTTAGAGAAAATGTAATATTAGATAAAGGGAACCTGAGTGAACAAATAACACTTGTTTTTTTTTTTTAATTTCACTTATTTAATGAAAAAAAGTTAACCAACACCAACTGGCACTGTGTGAAAAGTAATTGCCCCTTACACTTAATAACTGGTTATGCCACATTTAGCTGCAATGACTGCAACCAAACACTTCCTATAATTCAATATCAGTCTTTCACATCGTTGTGGAGGAATTTTAACCCACTCTTCCTCGCAGAACTGCTTTAATTCAGTAACACATTTGGCAGGTTTTCAAGCATATTATACTCGTTTCAGAATCCTGCCACATCTCTATTAGGTTTAAGTCTGGACTTTGACTAGCCACTCCAAAACTTTAATTTTACTTCTTTTAGCCATTCTGATGTGGACTTGCTTTTGTGTTTTGGATCATTGTCTTGCTGCATGGCCCAACTCGCTTCACCTTCAGCTGGCGGAAGGATGACGGACATTCTCCTTAAGAATTTTCTAGTACAGAGCAGAATTCATGGTTCCTTTAATTATGGCAAGTCATCCAGGTCCTTAGGCAGCAAGCATCCCCACACCATCACACTACCACCACCATGTTTGACTGTTGGTATGGTGTTCTTACTGTGGAATGCTGTGTTTGCTTTACACAAGACATTATGGGATCCATGTCATCCAAAAGTTCCACTTTGGACTCATCTGTCCATAGAACATTTTCCCAAAAGGCTTGTGGATCATCCAGGTGCTTCTTGGCAAATGAGAGACGAGCATTTATGTTCTTCTTGGTTAGCAGTGGTTTCTGCCTTGCTACTCTCACATGAAGCCCATTTTGCCCAGTCTCTTCTGATTGTGGTGTCGTGAACACTGACCTTAGCTGAGGCAAGAGAAGCCTGCAGTTCTTTGGATGTTGTTTATGATCCTTTGAGACTTCCTGAATGATTTCCTGCACGCCCTTGGAGTAATTTTGGCAGGCTGGCCCTCCTGGGAAGATTCACTACTGTTCCAAGTGTTCTCCATTTGGAGATTATGGTCTCACTGTGGTTTGATGGAGTCCCAGAGCCTTAAAATAGCTTTGTAACCTTTTCCAGACTGATAGAGGGCAACAAATTTTTTCTGATCTTTTCAGGAACTTCCTTTGATCATGGCATAATGTGCTTGTTGAATCTTTGTGCTGGCAACGTGACTCTGATGGTAAGGGTCAAAATAAGTGAGGTTTATATTGAGCAGGGCTGGCTGTAATCAAGCCTGGCTGTGTTCAATCAGCTGACTCTAATTATCCCTTTAATTGGGTTGATTTAACTAGGGCAATTACTTTTTCACACAGTGCCAGTTGGTGTTGGTTAACTTTTTCATTAAATAAATGAAATAAGTAAAAAAAAGTGTTATTTGTTCACTCAGGTTCCTTTATCTAATATTATATTTTGTCTAAAGACCTGAAAACATCCAGTGTGACAAATATGCAATAATAGAGAAAATCAGGAAGGGGGCAAATACTTTTTCACGCCACTGTATATGTAAGTCTAGGAGTTATATGGGTTCCTTGCCTTTTACTCCTTTTTCATCCTTAGTACTATCCTTAGGAAACCTTTATGTCCCCAATCACCTTTAATCTGTGACATCATTATCACAGAGCACAAACACATTGCCATTCAAAGGATACTGTCACCCCCTGCCCCTTTTTGAATAAACAGGATGGACTACTGTGTATGTAAAGATTAAAATCAGTATTGTGTTGAGAGTTTTTAAATGAGGCATTCCACTGTCCCCTGGCAACTGGCCTTAGCCTACCACAGCTATTGACCGGGATCCTAGGCTCAAGAAACAGGACTCCCCACACAGTAGACAGATTCATGCCACTAGGCTACTGGATCAGCCCATTCTGTACCCATTTTAAAGCAGATGCATCAGCTAACCAGAAAATGATCATTACCTACCAGATGTTTACACTGTCTAACAGTTTAAATTGACTTCACTGTTGGTGCTTTATTTTTACTGTTTTACAGTGATTGTTCCCATTTTAGAAAAGGGGTTGGAAAAATAGTGGTCTGCAACCTGATTGGCATTCGAATGCCATATGTTAATGAGCCAGAACCATAAACAAAAAGGACCCAGTATCTCACTGCTCTTTTACAACCCATGCTCTTGTGTTCTTTTTTAAATTAGTGGCCATTTTTTTTTACTTGATCCCATTTCACTACCACCTGCCCAGTTGCTTGTTCCCATCCTCCTACTTGCTCACAAGCTCCCAGATGACTCCCTCCTTACTGCCCCAAAACATTTCTAAAACAACTAAAAAGTTCCAGTGTTTTTTACTTACTGTTTATGCTCATCGGCAGCACCAATCTGACTGCTTCTTGACCACTTCCTCACTTGGAACCTCCCACACCCGCCAAACCCAATACCTCACCCTCACTGTGTTTTATATTCCATTCGTCAAATGAAAAAAAAAAAACATTTTTTGTAAGTCCACCTGACTGCCAACACTGACACTATCTCCTACTGGATATTATTTCAGTTACACGCTGCTACTCACAACCAGAGACCCTCCCAACTCCTTCAGCAGGTGGAGTGGGACTGGGACAGTTTTCAAGCAGCCACTCATGCAGCAGCATGCCAGAGATCACAAGATCCCTCTAGCGACCACCTACTTGTGAAAGAACTATATTACAGTGAAACACTTTTTTCATGTTTTTAAATGTTTATTTTTTATTCTTAAACAAATGTGTCCATTTTTCAATTTTCTAAGTGCAATAAGACCCTCCAGGGTGTAGGATGTTGGGGAAAAACTCAGACTTCCAGGGGTCATAAGGCCTTCTGTCTATGGCGCTGAGCCTCACTACACCATGGACATGAAGGTAACCCCAATACCCAACATCTGGTCAGCTCTTATTGCTTACATATATAGTGTTATATGGATAATCCACGGGAACTATTGTAGCACCTATGAAATTTATTGGTTCATGACCTGTTGTTTACATTGATTGTTCCTATGGACACTCAACAGCCAAAAAAAGTTAATGCATGCTAATAACATCAGACAAAACTGGAATTAGCTCTTACTATTAATTTTGGTTCTGATAGCTCTGATAGTAATCTGAACTGAAGGCTTGACACCTCCCCTCAGCAGGCAGATATAGAGATGTTTAACACCTCCCCTCAGGAGGCAGATACAGAGATGCTTGACACCTCCCCTCAGGAGGAAGATATAGAGATGCTTGACACCTCCCCTCAGGAGGCAGATACAGAGATGTTTGATACCTCCCCTCAAGAGGCAGATACAGAGATGCTTGACTCCTCCCCTCAGGAGGCAGATACAGAGATGCATGACACCTCCCCTCAGGAGGCAGATACAGAGATGCTTGACACCTCCCCTCAGCAGGCAGATATAGAGATGTTTGACACCTCCCCTCAGGAGGCAGATACAGAGATGTTTGACACCTCCCCTCAGGAGGCAGATACAGAGATGCTTGACACCCTTCCCTCAGGAGGCAGATACAGAGATGCTTGACACCCCCCCTCAGGAGGAAGATATAGAGATGCTTGACACCTCCCCTCAGGAGGCAGATACAGAGATGCTTGACACCTCCCCTCAGCAGGCAGATACAGAGATGCTTGACACCCCCAGGAGGAAGATATAGAGATGCTTGACACCTCCCCTCAGGAGGCAGATACAGAGATGCTTGACACCTCCCCTCAGCAGGCAGATACAGAGATGCTTGACACCCCCCCTCACGAGGAAGATATAGAGATGCTTGACACCTCCCCTCAGGAGGCAAATATAGAGATGCTTGACACCTCCCCTCAGGAGGTAGATACAGAGAAGTTTGACACCTCCCCTCAGGAGTCAGATACAGAGATACTTGACACCTCCCCTCAGGAGGCAGATACAGAGATGCTTGACACCTCCCCTCAAGAGGCAGATCCGGAGAAGTTTGACACCTCCCCTCAGGAGGCAGATACAGAGATGTTTGACACCTCCCCTCAGGAGGCAGATACAGAGATGACAGAGGCATTTTATTGGTACCCTCACCAATCCAATGATTCCCAGTCATAGATATTTCCTAAACTCCATTCTGAAAATATGCTGAACATGGGAAACAGCAACGACAGCATGTAACATTATTAGTTTGCTGTGGAATAATATATGCAGCGTATAACTACATGACATCTCATTTACTGACAGCATATCACTGTAGACCAGCCTAAATTCCGAGAGGGCTGTCCAGGTTGCTATCAGAGCCAGTAGAACCAGAGTTTATGGTAAAATGTATTCCAGTTGAGGGATGTGTGATGCAAGTCAGACTAAAGGGATGTAAGAAACAGTTTACCAGAAAACCTGTGTGGCAGTCATTGCTATACTACAGCCTGCAGTACATTCCTGCAAAATGTAGCATCCGAAGAACTGAAAACATTCATGCTGTAATGTCTGGAGAAGGAATGTGTCAAAGATCATGTAACCACCCCGGACAGGTCTAGGAGTGATGCCTAAGCCCTATCAGTCAGGAAGTTGCCAAGTACCTTGTGGAATAAGCCTGGAGGAAATCTGCTAGAGGAATCCATTGAGCCCTGTATGCTTGTCAAATATAGGCTTTAATCCATCTAGTGAAGGAACTCTTGGAAACGTTCTGAGAATATGTTACTGACTGTGAAGTAGTACAGCAAAACATCACTTGAAACTGATAAATGAAATTAAGAGGGCAACAACTGTGAGACCATTGGTTCTCATGAAGGATTTCAAACTCCCCAACACTGACTGGGAGCTGTATGCATCTGAGGGAAAGCAGGAAGAGATTTATTGTCAGTAATGATGATTGCTTCCTTTTTATGACTGCATGAGTGGAGCCTGTGGCCATTTTGTGGTAGCTCAAAAAAATGAGCAACCATGGAACACTTCCATTTTGGAGTTTTGGAATAATTCTTCTGAAACTCCAAAACAGTCAGAAACAGTCTGCCATAGCTGTGCTTTATACAACCATGTCCGTACTATTTCTTCTCTCATTATCTAGTACTGCTACTTTAAGAGGTGGCAGAACAGAGTTACTGTGGGTTACTGCCCTGTTTAACCCATAGTTGCAGTTCAGGGTGCACTGCTGTGGATTTTGGGTGCATTGTGGTTCTGAATGCCCCACCGGCCCCCATTCAGTTTGTAGTATTGAGGGGCATCTGGTTGCTCTTAGCATCTGTTTTGTGAAAAGAAAAGCAGTCTTTTCCAATGAGTTCAGCCTGTAGTGACTTTTCTTTCATGTTGGGTTACTGGGACCTCAATCTCGTTTCCCCACTCCCCCACCAAACAAAATGTCATCATTGTTGGGAGCCATCATCTGCTGCGCATCGGCTAGCCTGAGGACCATGGTATGCAGCCATCAGCCAGCAGGTAAGAAGTCAAGGAGCCGGCATTCCACTGATAGAGCAGCTCATGGGGCACTAGCACAAGGAAAGTCCACCCTGGGTGGCTCAGGATGGAAACAGCTGCTTTAGGAGAGTACCGGCTGCAGTTGGGTGAGACGGGTATGCGATCCTCCGCACATCCTGGGCGCCAAGAGGCACGGTGTTCTTGCAGTAACCCACCTCAGTTAAAGGTTAAACAGTTCCTCTGAAGCTGAATAGCAACTAGGGGTTGTTAACATGCCATAACTTGCTCAGTGCTTGTGCTTACTGTATGTTTCCAACCCCTAACTGACACTAGAAGTATGCTTCATATCATTTTAATTGTAATATAGGATGCATTTTTTGTGATGCTACACAGGCACAGTGTAGTAATAGGGCTCTGTGGCCCTCTTTGTCTATTAACGTTTAAATAGTTGCAAGCGTGTTTTATTCATGTAACCACTGTAATTTAAACTATTCTGGGATGTTACAGGCATACATGCATTATTGGGGTGGGGAGACCAGTTGATGCATACATTGTCTATTGAAATTTAAAATGAACAAAGGTCTTTATTCGGCTGCCTGGTCAAAATGGTGCAGATGGCTTACTGGTTGTTTGGTCTACTTTGCTCCCACCCCACCACAGGTCCTGAAATGATTTCCTACCATCGATGGTTGTACTGAGCTTACAGGAATGGAAATATTTATTTGCTTTTTTTAATATTTTGGTAACCATGTACAGTACAATCCCTTACCTGAATGGGTGTTTCTCCATACCTGTTTTAAAACAATATGATCTGCCACCTAAGGAAGGGAAGGGATCATATTTTGCCCCCGAGGGGGCTAGCCACTTGATGTCTTTTACTTCCTGATATGTCGAGCCATCCCTGCATTTCCTTGTTTTGTGATGTCACTATAGGACCAGCGCAGGGACATGCTTCATGCAAGTCTATGGAGGATCATTTTAAAAGTTATTTTCACTGTTTTAATTGGACTTTTGGTATACATCAAAACCAGTATTCAAATAAGTCGTATTACTTGAATACTGGCTTTGATTTATATCAAAAGTCTGATTAAAATAGTGAAAATAGCTTTTAAAATGATGCTCCATTGACTTTCACTGAGCACGTCCCTGCGCTGGTCCTATAGTGACATCACAAAATGAGGGAGTACAGGATGGCTTGGCAAGTTGGGAAGTGGAATGGATAGCCGGGTTAGCCTCCCAGAGGCAAAAATACGATCCTCTTATTTCCTTCCTTAGGGGCAGATCATATTGTTTTAAAACCAGTATGGAGGAACTCCCACTCAGGTAAGGTAGCCTCCTATTTGTTAAAACGTCAGAGTGAGAACAGCAAAGAAAGGTGCTGTTTAAAATCACAGTTCTATTACTGTAAGCTGAACAGTAACTAGTACTTACTGAATCAATGGTCTCCAGCCCATCACTATCACAATGGACAGGAGACACTGTAGAAAATGAAAGGCAGTGAGAAAATTACTCACAGTAGTAATGTTGTTCTTGGGATCCATTGATGAGATTAACAGAAAAGCATCATCTTGCTAGCGTGATGCCCCAGAGACAAAACTTTGTTACTGAATTTAGAATACAAGTTCAAACTTCGGTAATGCTCCCCCTGCTATTCCAACATCAGATTTGGGGACAAGGGGAGCAGTGGCAGCTAAAACTAGTTAAATGACTACCAAAAAGGTTTTTAAATTTTCTTCAGCATTTTGAAACATGCAATCAGACTGAAGCAGACATCAAGTAAGACTAAAATGATCAGATTGTTGACAGTTGCTGACGAACTGCAGAGTGAATCCTAGAATGGGCTCTAGCACACTCCTGGATGTGGTCCTCACAAACCGCCCTAACCGCATCCGCAATATCCAATTCCTCCCAGACTGCCTTAGCGACCACTCCCCGGTTCTCTTCTATTGGTCTACCTCCTTGCCCAAACCCACAGCTCAAGCTACCCTTCGGCGACATCTTAGACCTTGTGGGCTGAAAGGCCTTAAGCAACTCCTAGCCCTCATAGACTGGTCCCCTATACTAAACGCCCCGGATATTGACACGGCCCTTACCTTCTTTATCCACACCTTCAACTCTGCTTGCATTTTGCACCCATAACTGCGCGGTCCAAAGTAAGGCATGCCCCTGGATTACCCACCCTGCCCAACTTCTTAAGCACAGGGACAATCTATGGCACATTGCCACGGAAACAGGCCGCCCAGCTGACAGGATGGCCTATGCTGCTGCCGGAACAAATGTACAAGGGCCATCCGCACGAAGGCTGAGCACTATCAAGCCTCCTCACTTCCTCATGGGGAACGCTAGGACCTTCTGGGACAACATTAAGCAGCTGAATGGTGGCACACGTTCCCCCTCCCCCCACCTTCGCTTATCAACATTAATGGTTTGGTCTCCTCAGACCCTGTCCTTATTGCCAACCACCTCAACAAATCTTTCACAGACCTTAGCCTGGTGCTCCCTGATAATTTCTTTACTCCCCCTTCCTCCAGACCTGTCCCTATTCTCCCACACCCCTTGCTCTACCTGCGCTGAGTCACTGCCCAGGAAGTCAGACCTTACCTACTCAAGGCCTTAAAGAGTAACACAATTGGCAATGACTCCCTTGATCCCAGTCTTCTCCGTCAGGTTCTGGATCTGGTTATCTCACCAGTCACCAGCCTCTTTAATAAATCCCTCTGCCTAGGGCAATTCCCCCTCTGCCTGGAAGATAGCTACTGTCACCCCAATACACAAGGGTGGTGATAGGACCCTCCCTAGCAATTATCGACCTATCTCAATCCTCTCTCCTCTCTCTAAGGCCTTAGAAAAAATTGTGGCCACCCAAATCTCTGAATACCTCGATAAATTTAGCATCCTCTGCCCAGAACAACATGGTTTCAGAGCAGGCCACAGCACCAATACTGCCCTCCTGGAGTTCTCTAACTTTCTTCACACCTCACTGGACTCTGGCTCCCTAGCAGGTGCAGTGTTCATTGACTTATCAAAAGCCTTTGATACTGTCTCCCACCCCCTCCTGCTAACTACCCTTAGTCACTTAGGCTTTGCCACTGGGCCTGTTTTCTGGTGCTCCAGCTACTTGTCGGCCCGCTCACAACGTGTGAAAATCAACGGGGAAACTTTCCAGCACCTGCCCTATCCGCTCTGGAGCCCCTCAGGGTTCCATTCTTGGGCCCTTGCTCTTTTCCCTTTTTCTCAACTCCATGCCCAGTGTATGTACTGGTAAAATCCTTCTTTACGCGGATGATGCTGTACTCTTTGCCTCCGACCGTAATCCCATCTCACTTCAGGATTCTCTGCAGGAATCCTACAATGACGTGGAAGCCTGGTTTACTAAGCACAGGCTCGTAATTAAACTAAAAAAAACCAAAACCATGCTCTTTGCCACCCCAAAATAAATCCAGTAACTATCCTCACTTGATCCACTCCACCTCTAAACTCCCTATTGAGCTAGTTCACTCTTATAAATACCTAGGTATAACCTTTGACCCTGCCCTCTCTTTTCATGCCCACATCTCTGCCCTTGCCTCAGCCTCTAACACTTGGCTGGGTATCATCTATCGTCATAAAAACTGCCTCCCCACGGATGCCCTCCGACTTGCACTCACATCCTCTGTTCTATCTCTGGTAGACTATGGCCTACCTGTGTATGGTGCAGCAGACCAGACTGCCCTGCACAAGATCCGCCTCACCTTAAACAAGGCCTGCAGGCTCATAACTGGGGCTCCTAGTCTAACCCACACTTGCCGTCTTTACACCATGGCTAATCTACTCAACCTAGATGGCGCCTCAAATACCAAACCTGCCTTCTAACAAAAAATCACTCCTTGGGCTATCCCACTGGGTCTGTCAACCACTATCCACCAATACAAACCTACAGTGCATACCGCATATCCCATAAAACTGCACTGGTTATACGGGGCAAGAACCTCATGAAGGTCAAAGGGCTTACCCTACAGAGCCCCTGTTGGTATAACGGCCTCCCGCCGGAGTCACTGATGCCGCCTCATTATCTTATTTAAAACTAGTCTTAGAAATCACCTGCTGTCAACACGCAGCTGTACCTGCCTCTAAGCCTCCTCCTATCCTCCCAGACAAGGCTCACTGAGCCGCCTCTCTGACCTTCTGTCCAGCTCTACCTTTACTTGCTACTATCTTCCCTCCTCTTCTGATGTCTTCCACTCAGCCTTACCTTTATCTGCCCACTGAATCAATCTCCATGTAACTACTGTATATTGTCTACTCTGTAAAGCGCACATGTAAGCCTGTTGTATACTGTGTTTGACAAATGCCTGTATTTTTTGGCTGATTCCTAAATGTACTCAGATTTTTGTCTGCCTTGATGTTTGTTTCTTGCACTGCTTTGTCCTCACTGTGACGAGGTACCTTTGTAAATGAGCCTCTGGCTCAAAGGTTGTTAAACTGATGTTCTAATAAATAAATAAATAAACTGCAGTAAGTAAAGTGCTCAGGTAACTTTACGATAAGATTCTTGCATGAACTATTTTTCAGATTCAGGAAGGGTAGGCAGTGGTCCGGGGTCTGTAAGGCTCATTCATGGATCCCTGAGAAGAAACAATATTACAATAGTGAGAAATGTTTTCTTCAAATAGGAGTCCATCAATGATGCCTTTCAAAAAGCTTGTTTTACTGGCTACAGCTGGGGGGAGGAAGGTGTTTTGGGTTCTTTGGCCATGGAAGAATGGTTTCCTTTTTTGTGGATTTTGGTTTTACGAGAAAGAGAGGTGTTTTTTTTTCAGTTTTACTGCCCACAGGACTGGGAAAAGGAAGTGGGACAGATGAGTAACTCCCCCCATATGTGGGGGCTTACGTGACTCTATAAAGCCCATCAGCTGGCCGCCTAAATGTTGCAGTTCAAATGGGTTATCCTCAGTAAAGTGGTACAATCATGAAAACTGAAAGCATCTTCCTGATGGGATGGACATTCCAGCTACCTGGATTTAGCAGCAGGCTTGATGGCTTTGGGAACAGCAGCTGGGTGTTGGACAAGCACTGCTCATGTTAGCATGCCTCAGTCTGGGGTAAGTGGCACTGAGGCTTCACCCCCACAGCAACCTCTGTGGAGGGCAGGTAGCTTCCTCTTACAAAGGGGCACTCTCGATGTGTGTAATGCTGCCCCATGATGGTCAGTGTCAACAGGGTCGTGGGCAAGGCAGGTGGCATGGGAAGTAGCAGAATGCGGCAGGGTAACAAAATCCTGTTGCTGGCTGGTGAGCCTTGTTTTTGTCTTACTGGTACTAGGTGGTGATGGAGGGGGGTTGGATCCATTAGTGAGCAGCGCAACGACAGTAGTGATGGCATTGGATTGGCAACCACTGGCTGACCCAGGCGAGCTAGATGAAGGGTGAGCTTGCCATTTCTGTACCTGCTGGCCGCATCAGAGGTATGTGTAGTCTAGCACTTTACTTTATTCTACAACCATAACAGTTCAACAAAGGAAAACATTCATTTAGTGTGAAGTTCTACAGTTCAGAGACAAACATTTGTTGCATTTGTGAGACCTTAGCCCAAAGGAGGCATTTAATAGCCCACTGGCCGATAAGTTCAATATTACATTTAAATAAGGCTAACCAGGATGATGTAGGGTGATCCTGAATACCTCCCCACCTCTTTTTTTATTATTATTTATTTGTACCAGTCTGTGTCTCAATTTCATCCTTAATGTATTTCTCTATGCAACATTTCTCACTTTTACTTTAAATTGTACCTTTTCTTTAAAAAATACCTGTTACTTAAATATCTATGCTTCACTGTGGAGCTCTCATGTCTCTAACTTTTGTCTGTTTACTCTCAGCACTATTTTTTCCTCATACTACCACATTTTTGCATTCAATTGTGCTTGTGCAATAAACATCTCGGGACTATACGGCATTTGAGAGGTGTGTCCCTGCCAAGCCAATTACAGCTGAAACTGGAATGGGCTTGGCAGTGCACACCAATGACCAGGCACTCTGGTCATGACAGTAGTTCTGCTTTGCTGACCTGGCGTGACCTCTACTTAAAAGAAATGAACCACTCCAATGAGAAAGCACTTCATTTCTTTCTGTAGCCGTAACTCTGGCCATGTGCATTGAAGTGCACATAATCACAGCATGGCGGAGATCTGTATGCCTCTCTCCCCCCATCCTCACTCCTCTGACCCCCACAAAGACTTCAATATTAGCTGTGGTGCAGCTTTCTCTCTTGGTCCTCACTCCTCTGACCCCCCCCAAAGGCTTCAACATTAGCCATATTGCGGCTTTCTCTCCCAGTCCTCACTCCTCTGGCCCCCCCAGGCTTCAATATTAGCCACAGTGCAACTTTCTCTTAAAGTCAACATCAGGGTGCCCAGTCCTCATGTCGGCAATACAAACCCCCCATGCTGTCACTAAGGGACACTGGGGAGCCCACTCCCAGTGTCCCCATATCTGTACCCCCAATAGTCTGGGACCCTGGGTAGTCCACTCCCAGTGTCCCTATATCTATCCCCTACCAATAGTCCAGGACACTGGGGAGCCCACTCCCAGTGTCCCATATCTCTACCCCAAAGTCTGGGATACTGGGGAGCCCACTCCCAGTGTCTCTATATCTATATCCATATCCCCCCAATAGTCCAGGACACTGGGGAGCCCACTCCCAGTGTTCCCATATGTGTATCCCCCAATAGTTCAGGACACTGGGGAGCCCATTCCCAGTGACACCAAAAATCATTTAGAAATGTACCTGTGGGAAAAAAAAAGGTCCCCTGATGTCTTTTTTTTACCTGAAAAAAGAAAATGGTCCCTCATCATCTCCCCATCCCCTTCCCCCATCCCGACCCTCCCTCTGTGCACCCACTTCCCCGCATATACCTCTTACCCTGTCCTTACCTCTGGAGGTCAGCAGGCGTCATCTTCGGTGGACCAAGACATGTCTGCACTCTTCAAAGCTGAACCGCGAACTGAAGAAGCAAGGTAAGTGCCATATAATGGCTGTCAAATGGCATTTTGAACTTATGTTGATATCTTAGCCATTTTTAGGAATTTGTATCCCAAATTTTCAACATGGGGTTCTTGGGATCCCACCTCATGAACACTGGCACTGTTGTTCCATTACTCGATTGAGAAAGGTGATTTCGCAGTTGCTGTGTGGAATCACCTTTCAGGACCAATTAACAAAACAACAATGCCAGTGTTCATGAGGTGGGGTCACAAAACCCCATGTGGAAAAGTTGATGAAAAATTTTCAAAAAATGGCCTCGATATGAGCATGCATTGCGCAGTTTCTACATAGGTGCATAACTTTGCCAATGTTTTATATTTTCACTCCAAATTTTCAACATACACATTTTATCACACCACCTCATGAACAGTATAGCTGTCATTTTTCACATCCGGCCCAAAATTGTTTTCATACTTCTGGAGCAGAATTGCACAGTCACTATGCGAAATCACCTTTCAGGACTGATGAAGGAAATGACATTGCCAGTGTTCATGAGGTGGAGTACCAGAAAGCTCATGTTGAAAATTTGGTGGAAGAATTCCTAAAAATGGCCATATTATGCAGGTTTGTTTACATTTTCCTACATACACGCATAACTTTGGTAATTTTCAACACTTTCTTTTCAAATTTTCAACATAGCCATTTTTCCACACCTCCTCTTGAACAGTACAGCTGTCATTTTTCACATCCTGCCTGGAATGTGTTTAAGCACCTGTGGCATGGAATGGTGCAGTGGCTGTGCGAAATCACCTTTTGGGATTGAGTAATGAAATGATAGTGCCACTGTTCATGAGGTGGGGTCCCAACATGCCCATGTTGAAAATTTGGAGCAAAAATGCCAACAAATGCCCAAGGCATTAGGATTTCCAACCATAGCGCCCCACCCCCACCCTGCAGAGACTGACAGGCATCAGGGGTGTGCCTTGGGGTTGCCAGCTGTAATGCTCATGCTATTCCACCCCCTTCTTGCAGACAGTGACAGGCATTTGGGTGTGTCTTGGGATCTTCGTGTCAGAGTCTGCGGGGTGGGGGTGGGATGGAATGGCATGAGCATTACAGCAGATGTCCCAAAGTCACACCCCCAAAGCCTGTCAGTCTCTGAAGGGTGTAGTTGGGGCATTAGGGTTGGAAACCCTAATGCCTCATTAAGGAAGTAAATCAGGGAGGGGTGGTGGATGTCACCTACCTTGATTTCAGCAAAGCCTTCAACACCATCCAACATAGAAGACTGATTAACAAGATGGGTAGTCTGGCCACAGGTCACAAGCTGACAAACTGGGTTAGAAACTGACTGACAAAAAGGAGGCAGAGGGTGGTGGTAATTGGATCCAATCAGTGAGGGGGGGTGACCAGCGGGTACCTCATGGGTCAGTCCTGGGACCAGTCCTGTTCAATGTTTTCATTACAAACATTGTGGAAGGGCTAGAAGGAAAGATCTGCCTGTTTGCAGATGACACCAACATCTGTAACACAGTGAATACTCCAAAAGGAGTGGAGAAAATGAGCAGGGACATGGAGAGGTATGAAAAATGGTCTGATGAGTGGCAACTGAGGTTCAATGAAAAGAAGCACAAAATAATGCACCTGGGAAGTGGGAAGCCTGGGGAGAGCTACAGGATGGGGGGAGGTACTGACGATCACCAAGGAAGAAAGGGACCTAAGAGTTATCAGTTTTTATGACCTAAAGGTGTCAAAACAGAGCACAAATGTTGTAAGGAGGGCCAGTGGCATGCTGGAGTGCATAGGCAAAGGTATCATTAGCAGAAGGCATAAGGTAGTGATGCCATTGTATAATGCACTAGTGAGTCCTAATCTACAGTACTGTGTGCAATTCTGGAGGCCACAACTGCACAACGACATTGACAGGGTAGAGGCGGTCCACAGAAGGGCAACCAAGATGGTACATGGCTTACAACACAGAACATATCTTTTGTGGAGGAAAGAAAGGAGCAGGGCGACATGATAGACATGTTCAAATACCTCAATGGCATAAACAAGGTGCAGGGGCAGACATCTTCCAATGTAGAAGGAGTACAAGAATGAGGTGGCATGATATGAAATTAGATAGGGGTAGATTAAGAGGAAATATGAGAAACATTTTCTTCACAGAGAGGGTGGAGGTCACATAGAACAATGAGCCCTAGGAGGTGGTGGTAGCAAGCAAGACAGATAATGGTGGTAAATGGGATCCAATCCGGGGAGAGGGGAGTGACCAGCGAGGTACCTCTGGGATCAGTCCTGGGACCAGTCCTGTTCAATGTCTACGTTAGTGACATTGTGGAAGGCCTGCAAGGAAAGGTATGCCTGCAGATGACACCAAGATCTGTAACAGAGTGGATACTGCAGAAAGGGTGGAGAAAATGAGGAGGAACCAGGAGAGGCTTGAAAAATGATCTGAGGAGTGGCAACTGTGGTTCAGTGCAAAGAAGTGCAAAATAATGCACCTGAGAAGAGGGAACCCTGGGGAGAGCCACAGGATGGGGGGTGACATGCTGGGGTGCATAGACAGAGGTATCACTAGCAGAAGGTGGGAGATGGGGGCAAAGAAACCCTTGGGAGAGCTATAGGATGGGGGGGGAGTTGCTGGCAGTCACCAAGGAACAAAGGGACCTGCCAGTTATTATTTCAGATGACCTGAAAATGTCAAAGCAGAGTACAAAGGCAGTGAGAAGGGTCACTGGCATGCTGGGGTGCATAGGCAGGGGTATCACCAGCAGAAGGAGGGAGATAGTGATGCCATTATATAAGATCCTGGTCAGGCCTCAGATGCAGTACTGTGTGCAGTTCTGGAGGCCGTACCTTCAAAAGGACATAAATAGACTGGAGCTGGTCCAGAGAAAGGCGACTAACATGGTACAGGGCTTGCACCACAAAACATACGAGCAAAGATTAAGGGACCTCAATATGTACTAGCTACAGGACAGGAGGTAGAGAGGAGACATGATAGAGACATTCAATTACCTCAAGGGTATAAACAATGTGCAGGGGGAGACATTTTGCAATACAGGAGGAGTACGACAACGAGGGGATATGACATGAAACTGGAAAGTGGCAGACTAAGAGGGAATGTGAGGACATTTTTCTTCACAGAGAGGGTGGTGAACGCATGGAATGGTCTGCCACAAGAGGTGGTGGGAGCAAGCACTGTGGTTGGATTTAAACATGCATGAGACACACATGGGAAAACCATAGAGGTGAAGCTGAGGGAGGGTCAAAAGCCGTAGTCAAGTACATGGCTTACAGACAGACTGGATGAGCCTAGCAGTCCTTATCTGCTGACAATTTCTATGTCTGGATCTCTGGCAGCCATGTTCACAGAACCACTCAACACAGCAGTGGTGCCAGGGAATTGGAGGAGGGCACAAGTGGTCCTGCTACACAAATCCAGTAGTAGGGAGGAGGCAGAGAACTATAGGCCACTCAGCCTCACATCAGTAGTGGGGAAGATCATGGAGGCACTGCTTAAAGAAAGGATAGTGGAACATTTAGAAGCCATCGGTGCTCAGAACCCAAGGTAGAGTGGATTCACAGCAGGTAGGTTGTTTCAGACAAATATGACAAATTTCTTTGATTGGGTGATGAAGGAAGTAAATGGGGAGGAGAGGCATGGATGTCGCCTACCTTGATTTCAGCAAGGGCTTCGACACCGTCCCACATAAGAGGCTTATTAACAAGATGGGTAGTCTGGGCATGGGAGACAAGGTGGTGAACTGGGTTAGGAATGGCTAACAGAATGGAGGCAGAGGGTGTGGGTAAATGGGGTACAATCTGGGAAGAGGGGAGTGACCAGCGGGGTACCGCTGGGATCAGTCCTTGGGCCCTTCTTGTTCAATGTCTTCATTCGTGACATTGTACAGGGGCTGGAACAAAAGGTGTGCCTGTTTGCAAATAACACCAAGATCTGTAACAGGGTAGATACTCCAGAAAGGGTGGAAAAAATAAGAAAGGACCTAAGGAGGCTTGACAAATGGCCTGAGGAGTGGCAACTATGGTTTAATTCAAAAAAATGCAAAATAATGCACCTGGGCCATAGAAACCTTAGGGGAAGGCTACAGGATGGGAGGGGAGTTGCTGACAATCACTGAGGAACAAAGGGACCTGGGGGTTATTATTTCACATGACCTGAAAATGTCAAAGCAGAGTGCAAAGGCAGTGGGGAACGCCAGTGACATACTGGGGTGCACAGGCAGGGGTATCACCAGCACAAGGAGGGAGGCAGCAATGCCTTTATAGAAAACCCTGGTCAGGCCTCACTCAGAGTGCTGTGTGCAGTTCTGGAGGCCGCACTGTCAAAAGGACGTAAACAGGCTGCACATGGTCCAGAGAAGGGTGATTAAGATGGTACATGGCTTGCACCACAAAAATTATGGGGAAAGATTAAGGCACCTCAATATGTACTCACTGGGGGAGAGCAGGGAGAGAGAGAACATGATAGAAACATTCAAGTACTTCAAGGAATAAACAAGGTACAGGGGGGGAGACATCTTCCAATATAGGAGGAGTACAAGAACGAGGGGGCATAACATGAAATTGGAAGGAGGCAGGTTAAGAAGGAATGTGAGGAAGTTTTTCTTCACAGAGAGGGTAGTGAACATATGGAATGGTCTGCCACAGGAGGTAGTTGGAGTGAGCCCTGAGGGTGGATTTAAAGGTTCACTGTCAAAATAGCGTACTATTCTTAGCGCAGTAAATATAAGCGCATACAAAACAGCACTACGCATTAATAGCGTAGCTACATAATGTCGCACAATGTCGCAAGGTAAAATTAAAAAGTGACATACCTTATTTGGAGTGTACTGGAGTGCTTATGAAGTGGTGAACTGAGGGAGTGATTGCAAAGTCGTACCGTCTCAGTGTCACATCTATAGTAGTCCCTGGGAATGGAACATTTAGTTACTATCTTCAGTCGTCATGTGAACCCTGCCTAGTCTATCCTTGCCCGGACCCACACCAATCCCAAAATCCAAGCAAAACGAACAAAAGGTAACTTATATTTGCCAAAACTTTATTAATCATTCATTGATTGAAGGGCAACATTTAAATGTAACATCGGCAAACCAATGGGCCGATGATTTTAAGTGCTGTAAATCCTTTCTTGTAGAGAAAATTAAGAATCTATCAGCACTAGCGCCAGAATCAAACATTAGAAATGGCTCATTTCCTTCGGTAATGGTATATTCTGGTGGCAGTACTAATGATAGCACATCTGAAGGCTGTGGGGGTGGCTGGGCAGTGGCATGCCTGTTTCTCCTGACTATCCGTTTGAGCAGTGGTATAGCAGGAAGCTGGCAAGCCACAGATGGTGTTAACTCTGATATCCCTGATGCAACAATTTGATGAGTTGACTAGCATGTGGTTGCAGCGCGGTCTTTCATGCCAGCAATAGCCGCCTTAGTTGCAACAGTTGCAGGGTCAGGGACATGATTATGTTCCCCAATGTGTTTTAAGACAACGTTCCCTTCGAGGTGCATCTGAGCAGTACAATGTCATTTATCATACTGCAGGCATTTCCAGTAGGTTTTGCTAGCAGCAGTACGTTCCTTTCTGAAAAGAAACCCATCAAGGGATGCAAGACTGCCACCCTTCTGACTGGTGACAAATTGAACTTCCATTCTTCAAAAATGTAAATTTAGGTATGGAGTGATATCACGGGTGTTTTTATTGATTAGTGCTGACATGCGCTCTTTTGGACGTGTGCTGTAGTGTGTTCACGCTAATATGTTGCGGCACTGATTTCTATGCGCTATATTATGCTGCGCTATGTTGTTTGCGCGATATTGACTGGATACCGCATTTAAACATGCATGGGACAGGCATAGGGGTACCACAGAGGTAAAGTAGAGGGAGGGTCAGAAGTCATAATCAAGTACAGGGCATACGGGCAGACTGGATGGGCCTACTGGTCCTTATCTGCTGACATTTTCTATATTTCTTTGTTTCCATGCGCTTCCACACCTACATACATAGGGGCATCTATAGAGGGATTGCAGCGCAGGGTCCAATACTATTACACTATCTCAAAAAATAAGGAAATTCATTGCACAAAACTTTGTTAATGCATCAGTTAGGGTGAGTACTATAGCGGCAAAAGGAGGGAAATGAGGCTTTAGAATTGATGCATTAAAGTTTTTTGCAATGAATATATATATTATATATATATATATATATACACACACACATAAATACATGCATACCTGTATACATACATACATAATACATACATACATACAGCAGTGTGTAGGAGCCAGGTCTGCCATCGGTCCCTGCTCCACTTTCTCCTCCTTCGCCTCAGTCTCTTTCACTTCTTTTTTGTTTCAGAGATAAAGGGGCAACTGGGTGAACCCCCAAACTCCACTCAGTTTATACAGGAGGTGGAATAAAAACTGAATCAACACATAAACTCACACTAGCCGGAAGAAATGGCAAGAGACAAAGTCAAGGGCAATGATGGAGTATGGAAGACATTTATCTGGAATTCAGAGAAAAAGGAGTTTATGGGCAGGACTGGCAGCAGTTGATGTAAGTCCTAATTAAACTCTCTGCTCTTGGCAACTTAACACCCACCGTACTCTCTCTCCCCGATCCTCGCTCCTCTCCCCCCCCGGCTTCTACAATAGCAGCAGTGTGGCTATACTTATTGGTGGGTCTTGCCGCCCACCGCACTGTCTTTCCCTATTTCTCGCTCCTCTGACCCACCCCCCCATCTTCCATATTAGCCACGCTGCTGCTTTACTTATTGGCATCTCCTGCCGCCTGCTGCACTCTATCTTCCCCGGTCCTCCTCCTCTAAAATCCGCCCCAAAAGCTACCACAATAACCGCAGTGTATTACCTGATGTCAGCTTTTACTTTTTTAATGCTGGCCATCTCCAATAATTGACGTTTTCACTTTTTAATGAGAACATTGGCTGCCTACCTCAAGTGTCAGGTTTCACTTTTTTTAAATGCCCAACTGACGAGACCAGCACCTAACTGAGGAGTCTGAGGACTGGTAATGAAAGTACTTTTTGTTGATACGAGCAAAACCATAAAGGCCTCTTTGACTTCTGCAATGATTGATTTATTCTTGCATTGCAATTGTAAAGTATTTATGATCCATGCATCTGTGTTATATAAAAGGGACTGACGGTTGTGCTCCAGAGTTCTGTATGAGGGGCTACAATAGCCCAGACTGCAGGAAGAAGCAAGCCCCACAGAAAATGAAATGTTCCTACTCAGCTGTCCTATGTAAATAGTTTTTTTTAAAAAAAGTTCATTTTAGGGTCCCCAGGAAATTGTTTGAAACCTGCTATACCCAAATACTCAATGTATGACACTGAGCAAGCCTCTTTAACTTCAAGTGCTGCAGTCCAAGCATCTGTGGAAATGGGTAGCAACAGAATTTCATTGAAAATGAGTTGTTGCATCTCCATTTATCCATCCTGGGCAAATAAATTGTAACTACACAAACAAAACATTGCCAGCCTTTCCTGATGCCGCTGCCCCCCCCAACACACACACACACAGATACACACACACACACACTCCCAGCCAGTAGAGAAAGTGTGTTCTAGTGGTTAGGGCACTGTTGGGAACCCAGAAGATCTCAAGTTCAAACCCTACTAAGTAAAATACTCACAGTGTGACTGTGAGCAAGTCTCTTAATATTCACACTGCTGCAGTTCACCCAGATGGGGAATTGCATAGAAGCAAGAAAATACTGCTGGCAGCCACTTGTGTATCTGTCCCCCTCTTCCACAGGCAGTGTTGGGAATCAAGATATCGCAAGCTCAGATTTCACTGCTACCAAACAAAATACTCTGTGTGACCCTGAGCAAGTCAGTCCATGTAGCTGTAGAGATGCGTTGAAGCAGGCACACAGAGTACAAATGAAATGCTGCACCTCAGCTGGGTAATTCTGGGTAAATACACTGTAAAAAATGGATAAAACTGAGTCCCCTCCATAAACAAGATGTTGTATCACATCTGGATTATTGTGGGTGAATACACTGAAAGAAAAAAAGACAATGCCAGCAGTAGCCAGACTTTCTTGCCCCCACCTCCCTCCCTGCATGTAGTGTAGTACTTAGAGCAATGTTGGTAACCACAAGATTTCTGGTTCAAACTTTGCTAGGGTCAAAGACTCACTGTGTGATCCTTAGAAAGTCAGGTAGCCTCCCAGTGCAGTGTGCCACTCAACCCAGTTGTGAAAATGGATAGAAGCAGGATCCCATTGGAAATTAGATATTGTATTTCAGCTGGGTAGCCCTGGGTAAATTAAGTGTTAAAAAAAAAAGAAAATCAGCAGTTTCTGGTCTTTTGAGCCCCCCTACCCCCACAGACAGTATATGCAGTGGGTCTGATTTTACAAGGGATTTGGATCGCTGCAAAGGACTTGTGACAGAGTTTGAAGCAAGGGGTGCCTTGCATCACACAGTGTGGCAGTCGCAATTTTGGAAGGCACTTAATCGTCTTCTCAGTGGAGGCACCACACAAATACCATTTTGAACTTTATCTTAACATCTTTAAATAACCAATTCCTACAGGAGTTAATAACCAAGGCCCTCACCTTTATATCAGGCTGTAAGGCAGGGGTTAGTGCAGTGAACATCTACAGTGACCCAATACACATAGATGATGTGAGGGTGAAGGATTCTTTTTTTTTCCCAAAGAAAAAGTAGCACCACACTCAGCCTGTACTGTGCAAAATGTTCCCTCATGTCATAAGTGGTTCTCCCTCTCTTACCTCATCCCATGTTAACAACTCATTGGTGTCTAACTGGCATCCCCTACACTCAGTTCACCCACCCCATCCCATGACAGCAAACAACACAGCCCTCTACTCACCTCTTCAGCCAGTTGCCTTCCCTGGTAAGGGACAGGTTGAATGTAGACACTAGGGAGTACTTTGTCTGGGATAAGGAGAAGGAGAAGGAGGGATACTGTTTTGCCCATAGAATCCTTTAAGATTCTCAACAAATTTCCCATTGAGATGCATTGAAATTATTAGTTCAAAAACAAGAACCTTTTTCAGACTTTTTGTGGTAAATGTGATCATGAGAGGATTGCCTGTCCCTAGTTGAAACTGACATAATTGTACAGTTTACTAAAAGGCCAGTTAACATGGAACAATTGGGATAATACCATCCCCCTACCAGAACCTGACATTGTCTTAAAAGATTTAAATTCCTTAACCCCTTAACAACTGTTGCTTCCCAGTCTCTTCCCACACAACTAGGGTAGTGGCATCCCTGATTTCCATTTCATCTCCACCTCATCCTTAGACAGGCTGAGTAATCAAAATTATAGCTTGTTCATCTAATTTTACAAAAGCTTATGTACTCACATGTTTTCCCCCTAATTTAAAATACATTCTAAAGCAAGCATTTCTGACTCCCAGCCTTGGGGTTGGACTCAGATCCACAGTCATTATCTAGATCTGTGCAAATCACACATATCCAGCTGTGCAGCTCTGCACCTGTGGATTCAACAGAACACGACTGAAGGCACAGCCCCCTGACAACCCTGATCTGACCAAGCAGAGGTCCATATAGAGGCCAGGGCTGCTTTGTAGGGCAGAGCTAGACTAGACACTAAGTATCCAAACTTGATGTTTACCTGATTTGCACTGAGTAGGAATTGCAGGATACAGCATTCCTTCAAGGTGCCCATCTCCACTGTAACAATACCTAGTTGACCACAGGTTGTAGTACAGGCAGGAAAGCCTGGAGAGGCAAGACGTCAGCTGACACATCTCTCAGGCCAGCAGTTGTGTGCATACACATGCACAGGAGCCCCTGCTGCCAATGTCCTAGGGGCAAAAATGAAAAAGTGGGAAAGGGCCTAGTCTGCAGGATTAGAGCCAACACATTGACTCTGCATAACCTCCTGTTATCTCTACTCATCTGCTCTGAAAGTCACCTTTGACCTTTAAGCCCCACCAAGAGGAGGGAAGAGAGAGGGAGCAAGCCGTGGAGTTATAATGAGTGCTGAAGGTAAGGGGTGATAGCCAGGGGCAGATGGGGTAAGGCCAGTGAGGCACAGTAAAAAATGTCCCTTTGCTAGCCCTGCTGGTATGTACAGTACTGGAGGCAGGCATTTTGTAGGCATTTTGTAATAAATACATCAGTGGGGTTAATTGCATATTTATAGTGCTACTGGATTGTCCCAGACACTTTTCCTGCTGGTTAGAAGCATTGCTGCAGTTAACTTTGGCCCAAGAACTAGGTCTACATTACAGCTCTTACAAACAAAAGTTATAGGTAAGTGGTAGTGGTGTCACACAGCTACAAACTATTCAGTAGGAGCTGGCAACAGACCAAGAAGGAGGTTCTATGCTGTTGGCAGACCACACAATGAGAGATCTGGGGCTAAGAAGGGGATTTCCACTGGATTCCAGGTACCACTTAGAATATGTGGAGTGGGGGGCTTAGGAAACTCACAGGTCTGCCAGAAAAATTGTCTGAACAGCAGCCCAGAGGTGATCGTCAGGAGATCAGATGAGTGAAATATTCCAGTGGCACAGCCACTCCCTGTAACATCTCTGTATGGTACAGTTCCATACAGCTATGTAATGCCATAATAAAATTATTGTGGAATGGAAGCTGTTTCAATGTTCTTCACTACCCCAATCCCCCTGCACAGATAACAATATGTTTTGACTTGCCTATGGCAAGCAAGCATACAAAAGGGCAAATGTAGTGCAGGGCATGGGATAGAGTACAATATATTTTAGGTAAGAGGAGTGAGGCCAGTAGACTTAAAATGGAGGGGGGATGGGGCAGCATATTTGAGTTGTAGTAGGGCATACCTCTAAACCTTTCTAAACTGAAATGTGGGATGCCCTTGAAACGTACTTGAATGTACTGACCCCTGATAAAGGCAAACAACTCTAGTCATCTCTTTGCTTTCACAGCTGCTTATTTGCTGCATTTGAAAGATATCAATAGATTAGTGTATCATTAGTGTGGTCTGTTACGGTTAAAAATAATTCTATGATGACCATTGTGGACCGTGCTCTGACTAAGCTAGGATGGCAACTATTTACTACAGCAATCACAGACAAAGCATGTTCAACCCTAACCCACTGTGGTTGAATGTGGTGCTGTGGTCAAGTCCTTGCCTGGGCTTTTACTGAGAGTGAGGTGAGGTGAGGTGAGTGAGATGAGGTAAGGAATGTATCCTGTGAATACAGTGTGTCAGTTTGGACGATGTTAAAATAGCAAGTGTAAAATCGGTTACATGCACTTAGTAGCACATTGTAAGTTCAGCACCTTCATTTCTGATGGAGTATGTATTTTGTGTATCAGGGTTTGTTTTTCAGGCCAGTTCTGAGCTGGCCATCTGGTGCTGTGGTTAGAGTCATCACCTGCGTTGCTGGTGGACCCAGGTTCAGGACTGGCTGTGGGGATTTGTATTCCTTTGTTGTTGCTGGTGTCTAATTTTTTCCCCTGTTCTTTACACCCCCTTCTGACTGCCCCCCCACTTTGTTCCTCCCTACCCACAGGTTGCCCCCACAACATTCTCCCACTGCTGACTTGTGCCCCTTGGACTAGTCCTCCTCCATTATTTTGCAGCCATATTGGATCTTGCTAGAATTTGTTAAATATGTCAGACATGGGACAATAAGGGATGTGGTTTGTGATCTGCTTCTGAGTAGTGGGAATGACATTGTCAGAGCTGTAAGAGTTAGAGAGCTGGTGGGTGACAGTGACCATGAAAGTATTGGATTGAAAGGGGGAAAGTTATAGTACCAAAAATAAGTCCAGAATGTTAATCTTCAGGACAGCTAATTTTGGTAAGCTGAGGGTAAGTGCCGTGGGTAAACAGGAGAATGTGGCACTGAGTAAGACTGTTATTGTCAAGTTATGGGGCCCTGTAGGGACATATAATGGAAGCAGTGACCAGATACAGTACCATGTGCAAAATTAAGGGCAAGAGGGCTAGGCAAAGTCCTCTGTAGTTGTCCAAGGAACTCCAAGGGAAATCAAGGGATAACAAAAGGGTGTATGATAAAAGGAAGGATTCTGGGGTTAGAGCAATGGAACAAGAGCACAGGGAATTGCAGAAGAAATGCACAACCACAATTATTCAGACCAAGACAGTTCTGGAAGACAGGATAGAGCTGGGGATCAAGGGCAATAATAAACTCTTTTTTCAATACACTGAGAACACAAGGAGAGTCAGGGATAAGGTGAGCTCTTGTTCTTGAGGGGGCATTAAGTAAGACTTAAGGGACTAGCAGAGGCAATGAATAACTTTGTGTTAGTACTGAGCCAGGTAGTAAGGGAGCATGGCCAGCTGGGGTGGAATTCCTGTTAGAGGTGCTGGCTAAACAGGATGCAATGTTGATTATACCAGAAGTTCTACAAAAAATGCTAAATGTGGTGGTCACTGGTGAAACTTTGTCTTGGCATGGCTCCTGCCTACAGAAGTGCATGCAGCTGGTCAGCATGAATGGCTCCACTTCTGAGATCAGACATGTTACAAAAAGGAGTACTATAGGAATCTATTCTGGGGCCCCTACCATTTGTTATTTTTATAGATGCTTTACATCAGGCTGCAACATACTGTAGTATAAAAATATATGCAGATGATACAGTGCTACTAACTGTGGCACCAGATCCTAAGGAAGCTTGATTTAATCTACTGTCTAACTTTGCACAGTTGCAACAATGATTATTGGGGAACAAATTAATTATAAATACAAAGAAAGCAAATTTAATGCTATATGGATACTTAGTAATGTTATATAGATCTGTATCCAGAAAGTTTAATATAAAGGCTATCAATAACTCAACACTTGAACATGTATCACGTATAAGGACTTAGGAATACATGTAGATCAAGAGTTAAAATTAATTGCATAGAAGCAAAAGATGTTCAAAGGTTTTGCCAAAATTAGGGGCACTGAGAAGACACAAGCATTATTTTCTGCTGCAACAAGGCACATAATTGTTACTACAACTTTATTTTACTAATTGGATTGTGGTTGTTGTGGAATTTTGCAAATAATGCTGATTTGCTAAAATGTGATAATGTTTATCATAAGGTGGCCTGATCTGCATTGCGTGTTGCATGTTCCCCTAAAGAGATTCACCACTGCTCACTTCTCAAGAGTTTAAACTGGTCTTCCCTTGCTGTTAGGAGAGAAAGAATCTGAACTGGCTTGTTATTGAAGTGTGAACATGGTTAATTTCCAAGAAACTTGTCTTATCAAGTAAAGCAATTTTTTTCAACTTTCAATAGGAGGGCGTTAAACATACCTAAAATTGAGATCTCACTTTGGTCAAATGACTGTTTCACAAATGACAGCTTCATTTTGGAATCAGTTACCTGCTCAACTATGCCAGCTACCTGTTGCAAGCTAGCCAACAGCCAATCATTATTTGCAATATATATTTCTGTTTTTTATTGTTTTATGGGATTTCTGTGTATGCCCATGCCAGCACTACTGAAACAGATTGCTTGTGATCTCAGGAACTATTATAAGTTTGTCACATTTTATGAGGTAACAGGATATATTTGCCAGGAAAGACCATTCTAGTAGTACTATGTGAAATTTTAACATGACACTGGTGAATTAGCTTACAGAATGCTATACTGATACATCAACATTTTAACAGTGACTGTCCTGTTACTAGTTAACCATGAAGGCAGAATTAATGTTGAAGCTGGGTGACATCACCAGGTGGCCAGGAAATTGTGGGTCACTGGTGGGGAAAATAAACTGATTTCCCTATGACTGGAAATCTAATGACACTGCAAATTTCAGAAAAGTAGTTAAGCTCTCCAGCACAGAGCAAGTTGGCTATTCTGGTTTGGGACTTCCTCCTGACACAACAGACCAGCTGCCAAGCTGCTACACTGAAAAAGGACTTTGAACATTTTTAACTTTAAAGTAGAGATGTAGTTAAACAGTTTTAAGGTGTTTATACTCTCCCATTGTTTCTTATGCTGTAACCTAAATTAATATATGTTCTCTTTTACTTGTAACTGCATTTATTTAATTTTTTTAGTAAAGACTTTTGTTTTTCCAAAGAATTCTGCCTGTGTAAGATCCATATATTGTATGTGTGACTGTAGAAGTTTTATTACAAATCTGTGACAACTGTTAAATACTTAGAAGTGTCACCAAATAGCAACCAAATTGAAAAGGGTCAACAGGGGATCTGGCAGGATTAGGGAGAGTACCAGAGTCTCATACGAGTCTGCAGGGATTGTGAACTGGGTTATTGCATGTCCTGTAGGGCGAAGGCCAAATCAGGTTTTTGCACTGCTATCCAAAGAGGGCATACTTACTTGGGCCTTCCTCCTGTGTGTAATAGCCATGAAAAAAGGGTTCATATTTGGCCACAAGATTAAAGACTGGTATTGTGCCCTGATCCAAAGTATAGAGGGATCCTCTGGGACCTCATGACAAGAGTTCTGTTGTAAACGCCAGTGAACACTCTGAGTGGACACTAGGAGGGTATCCCTTTTTTCCCCCTTCCCTGTCATGGATTGCATTTAGGGTTGGGCACTGTGAGCTCAGTGATCTGACATGCATGAGTGGGTTCATGACCAATCTGGTGCACAGCATTGGGATCCAATAGATTTGGTTGCCCTGTGATTCGAGAGATTGGTGGCCACAGGCATAACAGCTGGGCTCAATTACAAGTCCAGTGTGTCAGATTGTTAAACTGAAAACAGTCCACACAGAATCAAGGCAGAGATTTATATATATATATATATATATATATATAAAAACTTGTTTTGTTTTTTTTCTCGGGTGCAAGCTAGTGTAGCAGTAGTTAGGGAAAAACATGACTTCCATCTACAGCAAACACACTGCAGAATACCTGACACAGTTGTGCCAGGAGAGAGGAGTCCAATATGAGGAGTGAGCCAAAAAGTACCTTGTGGAGGTTCTTGTGACAGTCTATGAGCTAGTGGCTGCCCAGGAGCTCGAGTCACAGCTGGTGACTGAAGGAGACCAGACCTTGAATGTGGGGGTGCCCAGGGACAACACAATGTCCAGTCCCAGGGAGGAGGACAGCAAGACCAGAGAGAACCTAGAGCCACGGCAGCAGGGGAAGGTCACCACAATGCTGGAGCCAGAAGGGATCAGGCTGCAGATAGAGTTGAGGAGAATGGAGCTGGAATTTGAACAGAGGAGGCCCAAAGTCCAGCAGTAGAGGGCATTACAGCAGAGGAGGTTCAAAGCCCAGCAGCAGAGGGAGTTGATCAGAGGAAGTTCCATATGGAGCTGGAGTCACAGGAAAAAGAAAAGCTGAGGCAGCAAGAGGCCGAGGAAAGAGAATAACAGCTTCAGAGAGAGGCTGAGGTAAGAGAAAAACAGCTTCAGAGAGAGGCTGAGAGAGAGGAAAGAGAGCACCAGAGGGAATTTGAACTGTAGAAGCTAAAACTCCAATGAGCAACACCAGAGAAGGTAAGTGGCAGGGGTGAACCTGGAGTTTCAGGATGGTGTATAAGTTAAATTCAAAATTAATAGCTGAATTTAAAGAGGGAGAGGCTATGGATGCTTTTTTTTAATTCATTTGAAAAGGTCTGTATTCAGGCAAAATATCCAGGGAGTCCTGGAGCTTCCAGCTATCCCCGCTTCTTACTGGGCTGGGTCATGAAACGTTGGGTCAAATGGACAATCAGGGCAACAGTGATTATGAGAAACTTAAAGCTGCATTGCTTAAAAAGTATGAGTTAACTCCTGACGCATACATGGTTAAGTTCTGTAAGCTCCAAGAAAACTCTGACATGAGCTACAAGGAACTCACCACAAAGCAACATCAGTTTTTGAAACATTGGTGGGAAGGAGTAGAAGCAAACTCTGTAGAGAAAATTGAGGAGGTTGTATTTTTGAAGCAATTCTTATGGGGTTGCCCAGCAGAGCTAAAAACCTGGTTGGAGAACCGAGACCTGAAAACAGTGCAGCGGGCTGCTGAGCTCTTAGACCGCTATGCCAGGAGCAGGCCTGCACTGAAAGAGAGTGGGACCAGCATGGCAGCACAGAAGGGGAAAATCACACCTTCAGGGCAGCTAAAACCCAAACTGTCTCCACAGAAAGGGGGCAGCCCCAGGTTACAAAAATGGGATTTCTCAGACAAAAGAAATGATGATTGTTGTTTTGCAAACAACCAGGGCATCTTGCAAGACAGTGTCCTAAAAAGGCACAGAGCAGACAAAGTGGTGCTCAAACAGAGTTGGATGTAATGTGTATCCCTGAAAGTATGCCTACAAACATGAGGGAGCACATACACCCGGTTACTGTAAATGGGGTGCACACCCATGGGTTAAGGGACATGGGGGCTTCTCTTACTTTAGTAAAAAAGATTTGGTTAAGCCTGAACAGCTTACATCTAATCAGTTTGCAAAAGTAAGCGGATTCACTGGGGAGGAGAAAACTCTGCTACTTGCTAGCATTCTCTTGGACTGGGGTAAGACAGGAGAAACGGTGCAAAAGGTGGCAGTGGCAGACAATCTTGCCCTGGATGTGATAATAGGGAACAATCTCCAGAAGGGGTGGTGTGTGCAGCAATTACCTGCAGTCAGATGGCCAAGGCCAATTGTAGTTCCTTGGACCCCATAGAAGCCCCTATGGAAAACACTGGGAGGCTGGTTCCCCAGCCTGTGCCTCCTGACATGGAGAATAGTGAAAGGAGGTTAGGACTTCCCCACATGGCAGTTCACAAAACAGCTACAGAAGGTTACTCTAAGGAGAGAGAGAGGTAACCAATGGTCAAATGGTTAGGGATGGCAGGGACCCTGAGTGCCCTGACACTAGAGCTATGGACCCCAGTTTATAAACTGTAGGGGACATGTCACATGCCTTGGGAAAATGTACGGATTTTGCAGCTGCTCAGAAGACTGACCCCAGTTTAGAGAGGCTGAGGGTTTGTGCAGAATCTGATGGGAGACAGGGAGGTGACAGGAGACATAGGGTATTTTGGGACAATGGACTGTTGTATACACAGGATGTAAGGACAGAGGGAGGGGTGATGGGCAGGCAGCTTGTCATTCTCCAGGTGTAGCCATGAGCAGTTGCTCAAGATCGCTAATGATATCCCCATGTCCAGACATCTGGGAATCATGTGCACCATGCAGTGATTGGCCCAGAATTTCTATTGGCCCAACTTCACCAAGCAGGTGAATGAATATTGCAGGTCTTGTCACCAGTGCCAACAAATATGGAATGCAAGTAGTAAAACCCAACCCACCCTAATTCCCTTGCCACTGTGGAGGAGTCATTCCAGAGGGTAGCAATGGATACTGTGGGACCTTTGAGTACCCCCAGCTCCTCCAGGAAGAGGTTTATCCTGACGGTGGTTGATTATGCCACCAGATACCCAGAGGCAGTTGCCCTTTCCTCACTTAGGACAGACAAAGTGGCCAATGCCTTGCTAGGGATTTTCTCCCATGTCAGTTTCTGCAGGAGGTTATCGCCGATCAAGGGGGTTCCTTCATGTCAGACCTGATGAAGTGTTTGTGGGAGAATAGTGGGGTAGTGCAGAGACGCATGACACCTTATCACCCGCAAGCCAATGGGCTTTTGGAAAGGTTTAATGGTACCGTAAAATTGATGCTCCAAGCATTTGCTGAACAGCATGGGAGGGACTGGGAGAAAAACCTTCCCCACCTGTTGTTCACATACAGGGAGGTGCCCCAAGAGTCAACAAGGTTTTCCCCCTTTGAACTCTTATATGGATGCAGGGTGTGTGGGCCCCTAGACTTGGTCTGGGAAGATTGGGAAGGCAAGCACACCACCCAGGGAACTCTCATAGTGGAATATGTCCTGAAGTTTAGGGAAAAGCTGAAGGAGCTTATGGGAGCAGCCCAGAGCAACCTCTCAGCCACCCAGCTGAAGCAAAAGATCTGGTATGACCGCAGAGCCAGAGCTCACTCATGCAGTGTTGGTGAGTAAGTCATGGTCCTAATCCCAGTCCAGAAGGACAAGTGGCAGGCTGAGTGGGTAGGACCATGCAAAGTAGTCAGACAAGTGAATGACGTAAACTACGTTGTAGAATTGCCTGGTGGAAGACATACTCATAGAATGTACCACCATGTCAACATGATGGAGCCATATGCAAATAGGTTTGACGTGATATTTGCAGTGTGTAGTCCTGGGGTAGGGACGGACGAAGCAGACCCTCTACTGTATTTTTTGGAGGAAAGGAAGTGGGAGTCCTCTGTGGAGGCAATTAAATTGTCACTCCAGTTGACCCCAGAACAGTCCCAGGAAGTGAGGGAGGTTTTAAAGGACTTTTCCCCTTTGTTTACAGCCAAGCCCCCTTAGCGACACATGACATAGACATAGGAACGCAAGCACCCATCTGACTGACAGCCTACTGGGTGTCCAAGGCCATTCTAAAGGTCATTAGGAAGGAGGTGGAGGAAATGCTGGATTTAGGGGCAATTCAGAAATCCCACAGTCCCTGGGCTTCACCCATAGTCCTTGTTCACAAGCCAGATATCTCTACATGCTCCTGTGTAGACTATCATGGACTCAATGCAGTCATGAAGTCTGACACCCACCCAATGCCATGGACAGATGAACTACTAGACAAGTTGGGAGGGGTGACTTATCTCACCACCTTTGACCTGACAAAAGGATATTGGCAGGTGGAGTTAACTGACAGAGCTAGGGAGAGGTCGACCTTCATCACTCCAATAGGGTTATTTGAGTTCAGGGTAATGCCTTTTGGAATGAAGAACGCCCCTACCACCTTCCAAAGGTTGGTGAACCAGGTGTTACATGGTACTGAGGAGTACGCCATGATGATATTGCCATCTTCAGTGTCAGCTGGAAGGAACACCTGTCCCACCTGAGGTAAGTGTTGGGTAGGATACAGAGGGCAGGTGCTCACTGTCAAGGCTGAAAAGTGCCAGGTGGCCATGGCAGAGATGGCATACATATGACATGCAGTAGGGCGGGGGCAGCTTCACCCTAATCAAGCCAAGGTTGCAGTGATAGAGGCATGGCCCAGGCTGGAAACCCAGAAGCAAGTTTGGAGTTCCCTAGGGACCACTGGGTACTATCATAAGTTTGTACAAAATTACAGTACGCTGGCAGCTCCCCTATCTGACCTGCTAAAGAAAAGATTGCCTAAAAAGGTAAAATGGGAACCAACCTGTGAGTGAGCCTTTACACAGCTAAAGGAGGCACGGTGCGGTGCTCCTGTGTTGGCCAGTCCAGACCACAGTAAGCCATTTGTAGTCCAGACAGAAGTCTCAGATGTGGGGATTTGAGCAGTCCTTAGTCAGACCTCTAGCCAAGGGAAAGATCACCCAATAGTGTACCTTAGCAAAAAGTTGCTTCCTTGGGAGCAGGTCTATTCTACAGTCGAGAAGGAGTGCCTTGCACTGGTATGGGCCCTGAAGGAGTTAGAGCCACATCTCCATGGGAGACACTTTGAGGTACAGACTGATCATAACCCCCTGGTGTGGCTGACCCAGATGGAGAAGATGAATGGTTGTCTTTTGAGATGGAGTATTGCCTTACAGGGCTATGATATGATCTTACCCACAGGGCCAGATCAGCGAATGCCAATGCAGATGGGCTATCTTGGCAGTTAGAGCAATGAACAGAATGTGTGAAACTCAAACTGCTAGGGATGGATTCCCACAAATTCTGTCTAGTAGGGAGGAAAAAAAAGCAATATAAACCGGCACCTGCTCAAAGCATTTTACTTTAAATCAGCTCGTATTATGGACAAAAGACCGAGTGTGCTTATATCATTCAAAAGGACTTTTTATTAATTTAAAACTCACTTAAGATGTGGCACAAACCACCAGAATTCATGTGGAAACAGCAATCACATGCAGCACAATAGTCCACAGTATTCTTGTTAGATCCACAAAACGCCACAAAAGTCCATGCACAGACGGCTGTAGAAGTCCCAACAGGTGTGAGCAAGAACAGAGGTTGCTTCCAACAGACGTCACCTAACGCGTTTCGCTGTTAGCTTTCTCAAAGGTTGACATCCACAGGTATACACCTGTATTTAAACACAGTCCTTAAAGGGATATGTACCCCTATTATAAAACATATAAACAAAT
Organism: Neoceratodus forsteri; assembly: GCA_016271365.2. Taxonomy (NCBI): domain Eukaryota; kingdom Metazoa; phylum Chordata; order Ceratodontiformes; family Ceratodontidae; genus Neoceratodus; species Neoceratodus forsteri. The sequence goes on from CM057455.1 coordinate 1,707,147,829, forward strand.
CAAAAAACCATTAACCAAAAATTCACCACTTAATATACCCAAGGCAATCTCCCAATAAATAATTATATAAATAACCCATTCTTATAACACTAAATATAGAAATAGAAAATAAATATATAAATATATATATCAATACCCAACTTCACTTTATCTTTTATATTTGAGAAATGGACGAATCTCAAATCTTTCATTTAAGCCAGGTTCATACATAGCCCTCATTGCAAAAATCCAGTACTGTTCCCTACATAGAAGGAGGTTATCCAAATCTCCCCCTCTTTTCGTAAGTATAGATTTTTCTGTTCCTGTAAATGTAAATTTATGTAAACTTTTATCACTTGCTTTCATGACATGTAAAGCTAAAGCATTTTTTTCATCACCATTCAAAATGGCCCTTACATGTTCACCTATACGAATTTTAAAGGGACGTTTAGTTTTCCCAATGTAAAAACAATTACAGCAACATTCTGCAATGTATACCACACCAGATGTGCTGCAAGTAATAAAGCCTTTTATTTTAACTTCACCCCCTGTTGCATGATTTTTAAAAGTCTTTGTTGTTTTAATCCATGGGCAATATTTACAATTACCACATTTGTTACAACCCTCCACTGTTTTCACTATTTTGTTTAACCAATCCTGAGATTTTTCATCATTTGGTTGTACAGAATGAACCACAATATCTTTAATATTTTTACCTCTTCTAAACACAATTTTAGGTTTACCAACTTGTTTTTGTTTTAAATTATTATCTAGATTAACCAAATGCCAATGTTTCCTTATAATTTTAGCTACCTCACCAGATTGTGGACTGTAGGTAGTAACAAACATAGAAACATAGAAACATAGAAGTTGACGTCAGATAAGGACCGCAAGGCCCATCCAGTCTGCCCATTTCTTTTTCTACCTTATAAATGTGCCATCGGCCTTTGCTCTGTGAGTGACCTATCTATTCATAGTCATTTGTATTGCTCCCTTATGCCTATCCCATGCCTGTTTGAAGCCCTGCACTGTATTCATAGCCACCACTTCTTGTGGTAAGCCATTCCATGCATCTACCACCTTTCTGTGAAAAGAATTTCCTCCATTCCCCTTAATCGGCCTCCCTCTAATCTCATGCTGTGTCCTCTTGTCCTGCTATTTTTCTTATATTTAAACATGTTAGACTCTTTCACCTTGTTTATGCCCTTAAGGTGTTTAAATGTCTCGATCATATCACCTCTCTCCCTCCTTTGCTCAAGGGTATACATATTGAGCTCCGTTAATCTGTCCTCATATGTCTTCTGATGCAGTCCCTGCACCATTTTGGTTGCCCTTCTCTGGACTGCCTCAATTTGGTTAATGTCCTTGTGAAGGTGTGGCCTCCAATACTGCACGCAGTACTCCAGATGGGGCCTAACCAATGTCTTGTACAGAGGGATTATTACCTCCCTCTTACGACTTGTGATACCCCTACTAATACACCCTAACACCCCCCTAGCCTTACCTACTGCTTTAGAGGTCTGCTTGGATGATTTTAGGTCATCAGTGATGATGATGCCCAAGTCTCTTTCTTCCTTTGTGACTGCTAGCAACTCCTCCCAGCCTATAAGTGGCTTCAGGGTTTCTCTTCCCTATGTGCATGATTTTGCACTTCTTTGCATTAAATCCCAGTTGCCACTCTTCTGACCATTCTGCTAGTTTATCCAGATCTCTTCTCATTCTGCCCACCCCATCTGGATCATCTACTCTGTTGCAGATCTTGGTGTCATCTGCAAACAGACAAGCCTTACCCTCTAGTCCATCTGCGAGGTCACTAATGAAGATGTTGAATAGGACTGGCCCCAGGACTGATCCCTGAGGTACCCACTTGTGACTTGCATCTCTTCTGACTGTATACCATTTACCACCACTCTGTTTTCTGCCAGTCAACCAGTTTGCCACCCAGTTGACCAACTTCTGACCCACCCAGAGCCTACCTAGCTTATTTATCAATCTTCTATGTGGAACAGTGTCAAAAGCTTTGCTGAAGTCAAGGTAGGCGACATCAACTGCTCCCCCTTGGTCCACCACTCTGGTTACCCAGTCAAAGAAATCTATGAGATTAGTTTGACAGGACCTTCCTTTGTAAACCCATGCTGTCTTGGATCCTGTGCCCCTATGGATTCCAGGTGTTGCACTATCCTTTCCTTAAGGAGTGCCTCCATAATCTTGCCCACTACTGAGGTAAGACTGACGGTCTGTAGTTCCCGCCTCCTCCCTGCTACCACTCTTGTGGAGTGGGATCACATAAACCCTTCTCCAGTCTTCTGGGACCTCTCCTGTGCTCAGAGACTCACTAAACAATTCTGCTAATGGCTCTGCTAGTTCCTCCTTTAGCTCCTTAAGTACCCTGGGATGTATGCCATCAGGTCCCATTGCCTTATCCACCCTGAGCTTAGCAAGCTCTTGTAGGACCCTTTCTTTTGTGAAGGGGTAGTGCTCACCTCCCTCCCCTGTGTCCATGATGCTGAGCTGTGGGCCCTGCCTACCTTCTCTTCAGTAAATACTGAGCAAAAGTATCTATTTAGGATAGATGCCTTTACAGGTCCTCCTCCTCACATGCTCCCTTTTCTCCATTAAGCTTAGCAATACCCCCTCTGGACTTTCTCCTTTCACTAATGTATCTATAGAAAGTCTTGTCACCTTCTTTTACTGTTAGTACTAGTGTTTCCTCAGTTTGGGACTTTGCCTGCCTTACTGCCTTACCTGCTTCCCTTAGGGCAGTTTGGTATGCCTCCTATCTTCATCCGCTGTGTTCCCTTATATTTCCTGAAGGCCAGCCTTTTGGCTCTGACCTTTTCTGCTACTTATTTGAGAACCAAAGTGGTTTCCTTCTTCTTTGCACTTCCTTTTCTGTCTAACACAATGGGATGTTGCTTCAAGTATTGTATCCTAATGCTTGCCCACTTTGCCTGTACCTCCTCACCTGTGTTTCTTTTGCCAGGGCTAGCTTAACTCTGTTGGCCATCTTATCAAAGTCAGCTCCTCTGAAGTCCCATATTTTGCCTTGGAATGGGATGATTTAGATGTAGTAGCCAAATTGAACCATACCATGTGATGGTCACTGGCTCGAGTGACCTTCTACCTGGAGATCTGTGATCCCTTCTTTGTTAGTCAGTACTAGATCTAGGATAGCCCTGTCTCTTGTGGGTTGCTGTACCAGTTGTTTGAGGCCCTCCCTGCAGGGAATCCACTATGAGTCTAGTTCTGGCAGATGTTCCTGCTGGTATTGACCAATCTGTATCTGGCATGTTGAAGTCTCCCATTATCAGAACCTCCCCTTTAGCTGTCATGTTTTGTATATCTTCTAACAGTAATGTGTCTATGTCCTCCCTCTGGTCTGGGGGCCTGTAGACAACCCCAGTTCTTATGGCTGTCCCATTTCCTGTTTCCAGGGTGACCCACAGTTCTTCTGGCTCCTTATGTGTATTCTGAATTTCTGTAGCTTTGATATTTTCATTAACATACAGGGCCACTCCTCCCCCCCTTTTTGCACCTCGGTCTCTTCTGAACAATACATAGCCAGGTACTGAAGTCTCCCAAGTGTGGTTACTGGTAAACCACGTCTCACTAAGTGCTACTATGTCCAGTTTAGCCTCTGACATTATTGCCTGCAGGTCTGGGATCTTATTTCCCAGGCTGTGAGCATTTGTGTACATGATTTTCCATTGGCCAGATTTTGGTGTGTTAGTTGTTGGGTGAAGTTTGGCATTACCCCTGTGCATCGTATGGGGAGACAAACCTTTTTTCTTACCTGGTGATGCAAATGAACGGCAAACACGCTGAATTCCTGTTTGACCACTAGCTGAGGGGAGGGTGTTCTTCCCATTCGGACGTATGGGTGCTGCACCCTCTCCCCATTTGCTAGTTTAAATATTCTGCAAAGACGTCAAACTTCTGCCCAATGCACTGACTCTCTTTAGTCAGATGCAGTCCATCAAATTTAAAGAACTTTCGCTCCCAGAACTGTTGCCAGTTCCTACAAATCTGTGTCCTTTTTCTGGCACCAGTCCTGAGCCACGTGTTTAGCTCCCTATCTCCCCTTCTCTGACCTTCCGTCCATCTGCTCCCTTCTCCCAGACTGGCAGGATCTCAGAGAAGGAGATGCCAGACGAAATAGATGATAGTTTGTCACCCAGCCTAGTCAGGTGTTCCTTGGTCTCCACAACTGACCCGGCTGGCGAGATCATTAGTCCTATGTGTACTAGGACATCAATGTTTTCTCCTGCTTTGTGAACAATTTTATAATGCGGTCAGTGTCTCTCCATGCTGATGTACCTGGGACATCTGACCATCACCCCTGGCTGGAGATGGGTATCAACTCCCGAATCATGGAGTCTCCTATGATCAGAAGTTTTTGATTTCCTTTGTGCTTGTTTAGTTTTGGTTCCTGATTTGGGTGAGTATTGTTGTGCTAGCTCCTGTGCAGTGTCCTGCTCTGCAGTGTCTTCTGCCTCTTTATTTGATTTCAGAGATAGAGGCAGATACCTGTTTGTAGTGTTTATATGGTTTTTGGAGGTAATGTGTTGGAGAGCAGAGAGTGATGGGGCACCTGATTTGCTCCTCCTAACCACCTGCCAACCTCCTGGACCAACTACCCTCTGCTGTCGAGGTTTTTCTGTTGGATGCTGGGGAAATGGCGGGTGGTTCTTATAATGTATTTCCTCTTCAATATGAAATTTGAGGCGTGCAATCTCTGCCCATGCTGCCCGGAGCTGAGACCTAAGATCTCCAAAGGCCCAGCATGTAGGACAGTGTCCTAAATCCTGTAAGACTGTCCTTCTGAAAATTGTTCCACAGTACCTGCAGTTAATGAAATCCATTCCAAATAAGTTGCTGGGTTTGTAACCTAGTCAGAGTAATTAGAAGGAAAAAAAAAAATGCAAGTAATGGTTTAATTGTGCTTTGTTTAACTTGTTATAACAAGTTAAATTACTAGTGCCCTGTAAATGAGATCACCTTGTGGAGGCCCCACTGATCCGCCCCTTCCTGCTCTGCCACAGGAAATGTCACAACTGTGGTACCCTATAAAAGGAGTGTAGCGTGGGGTGGTTGGGGATGGGGGTGGGTGGCTGGGCCCTTCCCCTGCCTAAAAAGAAGAACCAGGACGAAGAACAAGGAGGTAAGAGCAGAAACAATCAGTCAACAACAAATGCAGTAACCCTGAAAGCTTATCCTAATGTTAGATAAAACTGTAAAACCTGTAAAGCACCACCTGTAATAATTTCAGAGAGATATACCCTGTAAGAAACACTTTGCTCCAGAAAAATAAAGCAGTAACAGAAGATATACCTTGCAAAGACAATTTGAATCAGAAGATTACAGCAGTAATCTGTTAGCACACCTGTAGGCACACCTTGTAATAATGCAGAAGAAGGTATACCAGCAACAACAATTTGAATCAGAGAAAAATAAAGCAATGAAATGTTAGCAACAAACAGTAGCAATCCCTGTGAGTAAAAATAAAAACACCACCACACAGTAAATCTGCTAGCCAAACTAAGTCTTAATCCTTCTCCCTTGCTCTGGTAAGTTTCTCTACTCTGCCTTTCAAGCAGTCTTAGAAGGAAAGAGCTCAGGTGAAGCTAGGTGCCTTGGCCAGCAAACCAAGTCTTCTACCTCCAAGATATCAACTAACCTGACTTTTAACCCTTCTTTCTGTTGGAAATTACTGACAGTTTGCCAGCTCCACCCCACATACACACCTAATCCTTTGGAAGAGCTGTGGGAGGAAAGCAATTAGCTCCTTCAATGTGAGAAGGAGACTGAAACACCTCTGAGACAACAAACCTTTTCAACAAACAAGAATAAAATAAAACACAGTGTCAAACAGTAATTTTGCTTAGCCCAATGATAAAAGTCACAAAAATGTAAGCTCCACCTGTAATACAGTAATTTCAGAGAGATATACCCTGTAAGAAACACTTTGCTCCAGAGAAAAATAAAGCAGTAACAGAAGATATACCTTGCAAAAGACAATTTGAATCAGAAGATTACAGCAGTAATCTGTTAGCACACCCTGTAGGCACACCTTGTAATAATGCAGAAGAAGGTATACCAGCAACAACAATTTGAATCAGAGAAAAATAAAGCAATGAAATGTTAGCAACAAACAGTAGCAATCCCTGTGAGTAAAAAATAAAAACACCACCACACAGTAAATCTGCTTAGCCAAACTAAGTCTTAATCCTTCTCCCTTGCTCTGGTAAGTTTCTCTACTCTGCCTTTCAAGCAGTCTTAGAAGGAAAGAGCTCAGGTGAAGCTAGGTGCCTTGGCCAGCAAACCAAGTCTTCTACAAATGTGGTCTGTGGATCATGACTATTTACCCTTTGTTTACTAACTAGTAAATCCTGTCTTAACAATCCATCCACATCATTTTTTGCTTTTTTTAACAGTTCATAACTATATCCACGGTCTTGTAACTTAACAGTCATTTCATTTACCCTTTTATTATATCTACCTGAATCACTACAGTTTCTCTTGATACAAATGAATTGACCCTTAGGTATAGCATTAATTACATGCCTGGGGTGACAGCTACTAGCTAACAAAATAGTATTCCGATCAGACTGTTTGGTATAAAGGTCAGTTTTAACACCACCCATTCCATCCTTATAGATTCTTAAATCCAAAAAATTAATTTCAGTGTAGCTGGAATTAATAGTAAACCTCAGATGCTCATCGCTATTTTCCAAATATTCCACAAATTCTACTAATTCTTCCTGATTCCCTTTCCACACCATAATGATGTCATCAATAAAACGTCTCCATAAATCAATTTTGTGTAGAAAGGGATTATTCGGACTCCTAATCACCTCCAATTCCCATCTTGCCATATATAAGTTGGCATAATTAGGTGCCATACTGGCACCCATAGCTGTACCCATTTTCTGTAAATAAAATTCATTTTTATAAAAAAAAGTGTTATATTCTAATATAAATTTTGTTAACTGAACTAACACCTCTGTTGGTGGTTCTTTAGTTGTCCTTCTTTCCAAATAGAATTTTAATGCTTCCAATCCCTGTTTGTGTGGAATATTTGAATACAGCGATGTAACATCTAATGTCACTAGAATACTAGTTTCTTCTATTGCCAAATCCTCCAGTACCTGTAAAATATCACTTGTGTCTTTTATATAAGCTGGTACCTGTTTCTGAACAATTTTAACTAAAAAAGAATCCACATATTTTGCTAACGGTTCCATCAAGCTATTATTACCCGACACAATTGGCCTTCCTGGTGGATTCATTAAATCTTTATGAATCTTTGGCAACACATAGAAAGTAGCTCTAGTAGGATGTTCAACTGTCAAAAACCTCAATACACTCTCAGAAATTAGATTTTCTTCTCTGATTCATTTCAAATAAATATCTATACTATTTTTAAAAAGTACAGTTTTATCTGATTTTAATTTCTCATAGTAAGTCACATCTAGCAGTTGCCTCATAACTTCTTGGTCATATTTTAAAGAATCCATAACCACAATTGCCCCTCCTTTGTCTGCAGATTTAATCGTAATGTCTGTATTTTTTCCTAAATTCATCAAGGCTTCCTGCTCATTTTTACTCATATTATGATAATACTGTAAATTCAAATTCTCATTCAGTAGCCATAAATCTTCCTCACAACATCTTAAAAACATCTGCAGTGCAGGAGAGAGTGGAGAACAAAAATCAGAAACAGGTTTAAATATTTTAACTGCATCACAAGAGAAACAGGTATCCTTAGTACCTATATTCTGATCCACAGAATCCCTTCCCCCTGAAAAAAGGCTTTAAGTCCCAAATTACGTACCAGTCTCTGAAGGTCCAAAACCGTTTCAAAATGATTAAATCTCTGAGTTGGAGTAAAGGAAAGACCTCTACTCAAGGCAGCAGTCTCAGTCTCATTTAAGTCATAACTTGAAATATTAATTACTGAAACCTGCCCTGTCGACGTCTCCCTCTCCATCCTCTCTGCGGTGCTCCTCTTCGACCTCCTCTTTCTACCTCCTCTTCTGGTGCGTTTTGTAATAAATCCTGTCTTCTTGTTCGTTGACTCCGCCACGGGGTTGAAGGTGGTGGGATCCCCACTGTGGTGCATGATTCCTCTTCTTCTCCCAAAAAACGATCCTGATCCTGTTCCTCCAATACAGCAGTAACAGCACAATTCAACTGTTCTCCAGCTTGTAATGCATTTTGATTCTCCATACTGGTGGTTTGCACTGACCAATTAAAAACTCTGTCATTTAAATAATCTTTTTCATCTCTTTCGAATTTGGCTTTTTTAATATTCTTAATTTTCTCATCATATTTATATATATTTTCTGTAAAAGTATCCAATTGTTGAGAAAATAATGCAGCACTACTGAAGGAGTATAATTCTTCTTCTTGTTTTTTTAAATCAGTCTCAATCTCAGACTGGATAATTGCATTTTCCCGTAAAATCAATTCAATGTATTCACGGCTTGCTCTCTCGCCTGTTTGGCGCCATTTTTCCAAAAAGCCATCCCTCTTCTGTCCACAGGTAGGATTTTTTAAAATTCTTAAGCCTCTTGGGATTTGATTCACTTCTAAATATGCTTTTAGCGATATTTCCTCCCATTGTAGCCTCTTAAGTTTATATGCAGTCTTTTCAAATGCTACAAAGGCTTGGCGGCTATTAATTGGTCCCATTTGCGCCGTGGTACTATTTAACAACTTCGTAAAATTAGTGGTCTTCGCTGTATTTCTTAGAATTAAATCTGACAAAGAACGCGATCCCTCTACACGCTGACCCTGCCGTGTCTCCGACATCAGTATATATTCGTAAAACAGGGAGCGTGAAACTAAAGCTCACAACAACCAAACGAGCTTGTTTTTTCTTAAATAACCCGTGCTAGTCCTTACAAGTACAAGACTCCAAGTATTCAAAATATGAAAAAAGACTGCACTCGGGAACAAGCAGTGCCTGGTTTCAGAAGCAGTTCTGATACAGATAAAAAAGCAATATAAACCGGCACCTGCTCAAAGCATTTTACTTTAAATCAGCTCGTATTATGGACAAAAGACCGAGTGTGCTTATATCATTCAAAAGGACTTTTTATTAATTTAAAATTCACTTGAGATGTGGCACAAACCACCAGAATTCATGTGGAAACTGCAATCACATGCAGCACAATAGTCCACAGTATTCTTGTTAAATCCACAAAACGCCACAGAAGTCCATGCACAGACGGCTGTAGAAGTCCCAACAGGTGTGAGCAAGAACGGAGGTCGCTTCCAACAGACGTCACCTAACGCCATTTCGCTGTTAGCTTTCTCAAAGGTTGACGTCCACAGGTATACACCTGTATTTAAACATAGTCCTTAAAGGGATATGAACAAAGGGTAAATAGTCATGATCCACAGACCACATTTGTTACTACCTACAGTCCACAATCTGGTGAGGTAGCTAAAATTATAAGGAAACATTGGCATTTGGTTAATCTAGATAATAATTTAAAACAAAAACAAGTTGGTAAACCTAAAATTGTGTTTAGAAGAGGTAAAAATATTAAAGATATTGTGGTTCATTCTGTACAACCAAATGATGAAAAATCTCAGGATTGGTTAAACAAAATAGTGAAAACAGTGGAGGGTTGTAACAAATGTGGTAATTGTAAATATTGCCCATGGATTAAAACAACAAAGACTTTTAAAAATCATGCAACAGGGGGTGAAGTTAAAATAAAAGGCTTTATTACTTGCAGCACATCTGGTGTGGTATACATTGCAGAATGTTGCTGTAATTGTTTTTACATTGGGAAAACTAAACGTCCCTTTAAAATTGTATAGGTGAACATGTAAGGGCCATTTTGAATGGTGATGAAAAAATGCTTTAGCTTTACATGTCATGAAAGCAAGTGATAAAAGTTTACATAAATTTACATTTACAGGAACAGAAAATCTATACTTACGAAAGGGGATTTGGATAACCTCCTTCTATGTGAGGAACAGTACTGGATTTTGCAATGAGGGCTATGTATGAACCTGGCTTAAATGAAAGATTTGAGATTCGTCCATTTCTCAAATATAAAAGATAAAGTGAAGTTGGGTATTGATATATATATTTATATATTTATTTTCTTTTCTATATTTAGTGTTATAAGAATGGGTTATTTATATAATTATTTATTGGGAGATTGCCTTGGGTATATTAAGTGGTGAATTTTTGGTTAATGATTTTTTGATTTGTTTATATGTTTTATAATAGGGGTACATATCCCTTTAAGGACTGTGTTTAAATACAGGTGTATACCTGTGGACGTCAACCTTTGAGAAAGCTAACAGCGAAACGCGTTAGGTGACGTCTGTTGGAAGCAACCTCTGTTCTTGCTCACACCTGTTGGGACTTCTACAGCCGTCTGTGCATGGACTTTTGTGGCGTTTTGTGGATTTAACAAGAATACTGTGGACTATTGTGCTGCATGTGATTGCTGTTTCCACATGAATTTTGGTGGTTTGTGCCACATCTCAAGTGAGTTTTAAATTAATAAAAAGTCCTTTTGAATGATATAAGCACACTCAGTCTTTTGTCCATAATACGAGCTGATTTAAAGTAAAATGCTTTGAGCAGGTGCCGGTTTATATTGCTTTTTTATCTGTATCAGAACTGCTTCTGAAACCAGGCACTGCTTGTTCCCAAGTGCAGTCTTTTTTCATATTTTGACTAGTAGGAAGGAGTGTTGCAAGCTAGCCAACTGTTAATCATTATTTGCAATATATAGTTCTGTTATATATTGTTTTATGGGATTTCTGTGTATACCCATGCCAGTGTTAATTCAATGCATAGGGAAAAACTAGTTTTTTTTTTAAAGGGGTGACCTTTTGATGTGAAGGCCACCTGCTTACCAGGAAGGGAGATTTTAATTCCCAGGTTCTTTTAGCAGAGTCGTGCCAAAAGCCATTTACCTGCCATTAACATGCACTACAGAAGCAGATTGCTTGTTATCTCAGGAACTATTATTCGTTTATCACATTTTATGAGGTAACAGGATATATTTGCCAGGATAGACCATTCTAGTAGTACTATGTGAAATTCTAACATGACACTGGTTAATTCGCTTACAGGATGCTATATTGATACATCAAAGTGTTAACAGTGACTGTCCTGTTACTAGTTAATTATGGAGGTGGAATTAATGTTGAAGCTGGGTGACATCACCAGGTGGCCAGGAAATTGTGGGTCACTGGTGGGGAAAATAAACTGATTTCCCTATGACTGGAAATCTGATGGCACTGCAAATTTCAGAAAGGTAATTAAGCTCTCCAGCACAGAGCAAGTTGGCTATTCTGGTTTGGGACTTTCTCCTGACACAACAGACCAGCTGCCAAGCTGTTACACTGAAAAAAGACTTTGAACACTTTCAGCTTTAACTCATTCACGCCACAAGAGCTCTTTGAGACTCCCACCACTTGTGCCCTGTATACTCTTTGCACTGCATCCTGGGCCTTTCTGAGCAAAATCAAGCCATAATCAGCATGCCACAAACAAATGTGAATACCTCTTGAATCATAAGTGCGACACACAAAGTACAAGTGGCAAAGTTGTTCAGCACAACATCACCATTCCAATGGTGCTATGCAATCAATTGTAATCAATTTAGTTTTTATTTTATACTAGCTGAAATACCAAACAACTGATTTTTTTCTGATTTATTCAAGGTGCTAAGGTGAGACTTGAGAGACAAATGTCAGCCGTGCACACCATCCCTTAAACAAATGCAAATAACTCCTAAAGTATACATGGTAGACACAAAGTATCAGGAACTTCTCCAAGCCCACCAGGGCTTCGGACCTGCTCCTCCCCGGATCCAAGGACCCTCCACCACACCCCAAAAAGCCTCAGGGATCACCGCTTGCCCAGTGGTCCCTGAAGAAAAAAAGCCACGCTCCTCCAGGAGTTCCTGAGGACAGGGGCTGCCCGCTGCACACTTGGCCGGGAAGGGAACCAGGAGCCCGGCCACTCACTGGCACCCCATACCACTAAAGGCACAAAAGCCATAAGGAACTTCTCCAAGCCCACCGGGGCTTCAGACCTGCTCCTCCGCAGACCCAAGGACCCTCCACCACACTCCAAGAAGCCTCAGGGATCACCGCTTGCCCGGCGGTCCCCGAAGAAAAAAAGCCGCGCTCCTCCAGGAGTTCCTGTGGACAGGGGCCACCCACCACATGCTTGCCCGGGAAGGGAACCAGGAGCCCGGCTGCTCACTGGCACCCCATACCACTAAAGGCGCAAAAGCCATAAGGTACATTTTAAAACACTTTCTCCCACCGGCTGTCTTCAGTAAGGGCTGGTGGCACTAGCTAGACCCACCGTTCACCGAAAGCAGCTGTTTTCACTTTGCTACTGGACTGCCTAAACGTGCTTGGGGGCTGTGAGAAAGCCACTCTCCCCGCCTGAGGTGAGCCATTTTCGGCTAGTGTTACAGCTCCTCTGTGGACATTTTTGGGTTTCTGCCTGTTTGTGCTTTAACTGTGAATACTGTAATTCCTGCCTAAATTTAATTTGTGAAGTTATTTCCTAACCTGGCTACACTGACTATGTAATTTTAGACTAATTTCTACCTCTGCCTCTAGCTGTTCTACTCCCTCCCTCTTCTGCCTAAAATTTACTGAATTTTACTAGAATTGCTGTTAACCTTAAATGTAGCTGTAAGCTGCCTAGACTGTGTGTTTCTCACTCCTTGTACTCAAGAGTGCTTTACTCTGTCCCCTTCCTGCCTTTTCTCAATTTTCAAATCCCAACTGCCTCTCTGCACCTTTGTTAATCCCAAACCCCCGCTACAAGTACAGTTGAGACCTTAAATGTAAATCCTAGGTGACTTGACTGTGCAATGTTCACTGATTGTACTTAAAACTGCTGCTCTCTGTCCCCTTTCCGCCTTTTCTGAAATTTCAAATCCCAACTGCTTCTCTGCACCTTGGTAATTCAATACTTTAGCAATCTAAGCTGCCTGCAACCTGAACCTGCTCTCCTGTCACTAATCCCCACCCTCTTCTCACCTCCAGCCCCTTTCTTTTGTCTGCCTCTGCAGGCCTGCCTACTTAACTGCCTCTCCCTGATACTCTCCTCAGGAACTTCTCCAAGCCCAACGGGGCTTTGGCCCTGCTCCTTCCCGGACCCAAGGACCCTCCACCACACCCCAAGAAGCCTCAGGGACCACCGCTTGCCTGGCGGTCCCCAAAGAAAAAAAGCCGCGCTCCTCCAGGAGTTCCTGTGGACAGGGGCCGCCCGCCGCATGCTTGCCCGGGAAGGGAACCAGGAGCCCGGCCGCTCACTGGCACCCCGTACCGCTAAAGGCGTGAAAGCCATAAGGTACATTTTAAAACACTTTCTCCCACCGGCTGTCTTCAGTAAGGGCTGGTGGCACTTGCTGCTAGACCCACTATTCACCGAAAGCGGCTGTTTTTGCTTTGCTACTGGACTGCCTAAACGTGCTTGGGGGCTGTGAGCAAGCCACTCTCCTCGCCTGAGGTGAGCCATTTTTGGCTAGTGTTACAGCTCCTCTGTGGACATTTTGGGGTTTCTGCCTGTTTGTGCTTTAACTGTGAACACTGTAATTCCTGCCTAAATTTAATTTGTGAAGTTATTTCCTAACCTGGCTGCACTGACTATGTAATTTTAGACTAATTTCTACCTCTGCCTCTAGCTGTTCTACTCCCTTCCTCTTCTGCCTAAAATTTACTGAATTTTACTAGAACTGCTGTTAACCTTAAATGTAGCTGTAAGCTGCCTAGACTGTGTGTTTCTCACTCCTTGTACTCAAGAGTGCTTCACTCTGTCCCCTTCCTGCCTTTTCTCAATTTTCAAATCCCAACTGCCTCTCTGCACCTTTGTTAATCCCAACCCCCTGCTACAAGTACAGTTGAGACCTTAAATGTAAATCCTAGGTGACTTGACTGTGCAATTTTCACTGATTGTACTTAAAACTGCTGCTCTCTGTCCCCTTCCTGCCTTTTCTGAAATTTCAAATCCCAGCTGCTTCTCTGCACCTTGGTAATTCAATACTTTAGCAATCTAAGCTGCCTGCAACCTGAACCTGCTCTCCTGTCACTAATCCCCACCCTCTTCTCACCTCCAGCCCCTTTCTTTTGTCTGCCTCTGCAGGCCTGCCTACTTAACTGCCTCTTCCTGATACTCTCCTCAGGAACTTCTCCAATCCCACCGGGGCTTCGGACCTGCTCCTCCCCGGACCCAAGGACCCTCCACCACACCCCAAGAAGCCTCAGGGATCACTGCTTGCCCGGCGGTCCCCGAAGAAAAAAAGCCGAGCTCCTCCAGCAGTTCCTGTGGACAGGGGCCGCCCGCCGCATGCTTGCCCAGGAAGAGAACCAGGAGCCCGGCCGCTCACTGGCACCCCGTACCGCTAAAGGCGCAAAAGCCGTAAGGTACATTTTAAAACACTTTCTCCCACTGGCTCTCTTCAGTAAGGGCTGGTGGCACTAGCTAGACCCACCGTTCACCGAAGGCGGCTGTTTTCGCTGCTACTGTACTGCCTAAACGTGCTTGGGGCTGTGAGCAAGCCCTCTCCCGCCTGAGGTGAGCCATTTCGCGACTAGTGTTACAGCTCCTCCGTGGATAGTGGTCCCGCCCGGTGCTTTGCGCCGGCTCCCCACCCACCCCCCACCTCACCCACCCTGGTCGACCCTTTAGCTTATAGGCTTTTGGTGGTCATATGACTAAGTGTCCACTTTTCCATTGGCTCCTTATACTGTATAACCACTGGGGGCGTTAATCATACTTGCTGACTGAAGGACCTTGCCAACAGCCCTCCTGAGAGCAGCCCTGCCTTTTCACGTTTTTTTCCACTTTCAAACCCAATTCTCTCTCCACTCTCTCCACCTTGCTCATTCTCCTCCACTTCACTGAATCCTTGCTTCACCCTCTAAACTAACTCCCTTTTTTCCCTGCTCTGCCTGCTACTCTTTGTCTCCTAACCCAAAAAAATATAAACAAAAATACGCTAACATGTCTCTCCTAGGTGAGTGCACGCCACCACCGTGTGGTAAACTACAAGCACTAACCCCCATTATTTGCCTTCTCTTCCTGGTTTGCCTAAACTACTCCTCGCTGTCTCTTCCTCTGGTCATACACCACAACGCCCCCTCACTCTGTGATTTCTCCTTCTCTAACCTACTCCTTACCAACAATATGCCAAACCCGCCCTTCACTACCTCTTTCTAAAGAATGGGTGCACGTATCTCTCCCTCACAACCTACCATCAAACAAGGAAGAAACAGTCATCTATCGAATCTATATGTAAGCTGCAGCTTAAATTCCTAGCCTCTCTTCGCCTACTACTGGCAGGTGACATGGAACCGAATCCTGGCCCCCCCTTAATAGCAACTCCCCTGGCAAACCTAAAAAAGATCTACTGTTTGCACATATGAACATTAGAAGTTTCCTGGGCCATATGGCCGAGCTTGAGGTGTGGACCAAAGTAGCTGAACCTGACATCCTTTGCCTCACGGAAACTTGGCTCAAACCTCGCATACAGGATGCCCAATGCCACCTACCCGGATACTCTATCCTGCGACAGGACAGGCCAGGCTCGAAAAGGGGTGAGGGTGTTGCCATACTATAAAACCACCTCACCATTAAGCCTGTTCCTGTCCATAACCCTCAACGGATCTGCGAATCATTACATGCTATCCTGTCCCTAGGTGCAAAAACCTGCACATTATCTGTCTCTATAATCCACCCACTGGAGGGGTGGATGGCTCCATGAACTGCTCCAGCTAACCTCACAAACCATAAACTCTGAACGAAGCTATCTTCCTGGGGGATGTCAACCTAAACTGGCTGGGCCCTTCCCACAGCTCCCTTGCAGCCCTAATCCAAGGTTTCCACCTCCACCAGCTCATCACTGAAAATACCAGGATGATAAACTCCCAATCAGACACACTTATTGACTGGATCCTCACAAACAGACCTGACCGCATCACTAAGGCATGCACCCTGGCTGATGCTATAACTGACCACTCACCCACTATCTGTCACTGGCATGTGAGTCCCTCTCCATCCCCCCAGTCCCGCCTGGTCACTTTCACCAACTTCGCACACCTGGATCTAAGTGCCTTTCTCCTGGACATATCCTGCATTGACTGGATGGATATCTTCCAATCTACAAAAGTTGAGGATGCAATTAATGTGTTCCTCACCAAGTTCACAGAAGCACAGACTAAACATGTCCCGAAAGTACAAAGAAGGGTCAGGGGACAACAGACGAGGTGGCTCAACAAAGACCTACTCAGCCAACTCAGAACCAGGGATAAACTGTGGAGGAAGTATAAAAGCACTGGCCAACCCAGGGATCACACCATCTATAAGCAGCATAGAAACTCTTGCAAAAAGCAAATAAGGCTATCAAAAAGCAAATACTGCCAGAACCTACTTGCCAGCTCAGCCAGAGATCCATGCAAGTTCTGGGGCCACATAAAAACCTTTCTGGGTACATCTCAATCCATAACCCCCTCGGAAATTATTCTAGATGGTGTCCACTGTAATGACTCCCTTACCATTGCAAATGCTTTTAATAAGATGTTCTCTGATCTGTCCCAGTATACTTCCACACTTCAACCTCCAACTGTGGTTTTCCAGCCCTCATCAACCGGTGCACCAGCAGATACCTCTCTCAAGAAACATGTGCTGGATATTTACAGGCCCTTCTATTTCAAAGCTGTGTCTGCATCGCAAGTCTTCAAACTGTTAAACTCAATATCGGACACCACCAGCCCCGGTTCCAACTCACTGGAACCTCGCCTACTAAAGGCGGCCGCCCATCTCATCTCCTATCCTCTAGCCAAGGTATTCACCCTCTCCCTCTCCAACAGTACCTTCCCTGACATCTGGAAATCCTCAAGAATCAGCCCCATCTTCAAAAAGGGCAACAAAAGTGAGATCTCAAACTACAGACCCATAACTATTCTGTCAGTCCTCAGCAAAATACTTGAAAAACTAGTAGCCACTCAGACCATTGATTTCCTTGAAACATCAAATCTGCTATGTGCAGCACAACATGGTTTCTGGATAAACCACAGCACCACAATGGCGCTAGCCAAATTCACCTCTGATACTCTCACAAGCATGGACAAAAGTCAGCTTACTGGTGCTATCTTTATCGACCTCACCAAGGCTTTCGACCTCATGGACCACCCCCTACTCCTATCCACCCTTCATAAATTTGGCTTCTCAACCCCTGTCATAAGCTGGTTCAGGAGTTACTTAACCAACAGGACCCAAGCAGTCAAACTTAACTCATCAATCTCCGACAGTACTACCATCAACATTGGAGTGCCACAAGGATCAATACTGGGTCCTCTCCTATTTTCATTATTCATAAATAACCTGCCATACAGCATTGCGTCCTGTGACTCTCTACTCTATGCAGATGACCTGGTTATCTATGCTAGCTCTAATAATGTAGACCAACTTAACATGGCACTGACATCTGCTTTCCACGCTGTCCAACTCTGGCTAAACACCCACCGCCTTATACTGAACTCCAGCAAAACCAAACTGATGCTTCTGGGCACTGCCCACAAGATAAGATCCTGCCACTCCTTTTAAAAGTCCTTGACCTGGATGGGACCCCCTGAGGTGGTTACCTCTTCTGTTATCTGGGCATCCTGCTAGACCAATCTCTGGACCTAAACCTGCACATCCAAGAAACATGTAAATCTGTGAACTGCAAACTGGGTGCTGCCTACAGATCCAGCTACATGCCCACACCTGCAGCCAAACTAGCCATCGCCAGGGGTCTCCTCCTACCCGCTCTGACCTACTGTGCTCCCATCCTACCCATGGCTCATAAATCCACACTACAAAAATGGGATGTCACTTTCAACAATATATGCAGGTATGCCTCAAAAGCCCCCAGACTTAAACATCACTGTCAACTGTATAAAGACCTCGCCTGGCTCTCCCCCTCTGCCACCAGACTATACTACCTGGGCTGCCTTTGCGACTCCATCATTAGACTCAACAGACCAGCATCCCTAACTGAACTGCTTCAGCCAGCCCTCCCTCCACATGAGCTGAGATTCTCGGACAAATCCCTACTAAAAATCCTCCCCTGCTGCACCTCCTAAGGGTCTGGAGTGTTCGGGTACACAGCCCCACAAGTGTGGAACCTCCTGCCACTCGACCTTAGACTGACATCTTCCCACGATCTCTTTAAGCACAAGCTACATGAACACCTGCTTTCCACGGACCAATGTGCCTGTTATGACCCTACCTGAGCTTGTCCTGCCAACAGCTCTCTCTTGCCCCACCACTTCCTCCTTCCTACTCCTTACCCTATTTTACTTACAACATTAACACTGTGATATATGTCTCAGCCCATATGCACTTCATTTCAGTTCAAAACTCCGACCTCAAACCTACTTGCACTTGTCTAAAGTATGTAATTTTGTTGTAATTACTGCACCTTTACTACTGCATTGTTTACCTGTTATTGCTGTTTGCACTATTGTACCGTTACTGCTGCTTACTGAAATGTTTGTTCAGACGATCTATGGGTACCAGGTACTGGCGTAGCAATGCCTAAGCGCCCCCAACGGACCTGCTTTCAGGTACTTTCTCACTTGCACTTGTCTAGAGTGTGTAATTTTGTTGTAAGTTGCTGCGCCTTGACTACTGCATTGTTAACCTGTTATTGCTGTCTGCACTGCTCTACGTGTTACTGCTGCTTACTGGAATGTTTGTACTGATGATCTAGGGGTACCAGGTACTGGCACAGCCAATGTCTAAGCATGCCCCAACAGACCCGTTCCTCTACTCCTATTGCCCCGGACCTCCACAGCCCCCCACCCTGCCTGAACACTGTTTCCCCTGCCTGGATACAGTTCCACAGCCCCAGACTTTAGCCACACCATCAGCCACTGAAACTGCTCACCCACTGTACCTTACCCCGAACCCCCGCTATCTTTAGCCTCCGCCGCCGGCCTACAGCTCCATGATCCTGGGCTCCTCTAGTAGGCTCCTGCCACTAAAACTGCTCACCCGCCACTTTCACCCCGTATTCTCACACTCATCGATCTGTCCAGCCTGCATACGGTTTCCATGGACACAGTCTCATCCCTCAACCCCCTGCCGCCATTCCCGCCATATCCCCCTAACACTGACTTTTGCTTCTACACCCCCCAGTTAGACCCGTTTTGCTCCTAACCTCTGCAGCCCCCCCGACTATCCCGACTGAGCACCGACTCCCCTGCCCAGGAACAGTACCACAACCCCGGGTACTTGCTGCACCTTC
Source organism: Neoceratodus forsteri (assembly GCA_016271365.2). Taxonomy (NCBI): domain Eukaryota; kingdom Metazoa; phylum Chordata; order Ceratodontiformes; family Ceratodontidae; genus Neoceratodus; species Neoceratodus forsteri. The sequence continues at coordinate 1,707,167,106 of CM057455.1, forward strand.
CAGCCGCTGATGCCGTTCCCCTGCCGTACCTCACCCCGAACCCCGCCATCCTAACTCTCCCCTGCCAACTTCGGTTCCATGAACCTGGGCTTCTCTTGAGTGGTTCTGCTGCTAAAGCCACCCAGTGGCCATCCTCACCTCTGATCCCCTTCCCTGCAGCTCTCTCTAGCCGCCGCACAGTTCCATGGACTCAGTCTCTTCCTGTAGCCTTCTACCGCTTATGTCACCATATCCCCCTCACCCAGACTTATACCGTAAGCCCCCTGCCCCGTCCTAATGTTCCCCCACTTCACTCCTCCTCTGGCCACCGATGCCTATCATGTCCTTTCCTGCCCTGTTTTCGTGCTGCCTTTTACCCCTCTATAGCCCCACTGCTGGTGGTGTCTCCCCTGCCTCCAGCTCTGCCTGACCTACTCTCTCCCCCACCTCGACCATGTACCGCCACCATCCATTCACCACCCCACACCCAGACTCCCATCCTGCCTCCTTCATCCCTGCTGCCACCTTAACCACTTAGCCGCAAGGTTGCCTTCCAGCCCCCTTTACCTGCTCACCCAGTTCTCCTCCCCATTCTCTCCCTCCCTGACCCACCTGTCCTTTGGATCTGCCCTGTATACCTTTACCTGCTCACTAAATGCTACCTGTACACTGTAAATCTGCTGTTTTTCTCTTGACCTGTTGATTGTCTTTGAAGCTGTACTCCTTTATTGCCTTTTACTGAAAACTGTTCTCTGTATTGTTACTGCTTCCCTGTATTATGTAAATGAACTCTGTATTGTTACTGTACCTCCCGGGTCGTGCCTGAAAATAGTCACCTGTTTGGCTAGCGCACCTACCCGGTAAACAAAAACTAAAAAAATATCAGTGGCAAAATTGTTGAGCACAAAATAATCTTTCTAATGGTGCTATGCAATCAATTGTAATCCATTTCATTTTTATTTTATAGTAGCTGAAATACCAAACAACTGTTTTTTTTTTCAGATGTATTCAAATTGCTTATGTGAGGCTTGAGAGACAAATGTCAGCCATGCACACCATATCTTAAACAAAAGTGAATAACTTCTAAAGTATATATGATAAACACAAAGTATCAGAGCAAAATTGTTCAGCACAAAATTACCTTTCTAACAGTGCTATGCAATCAATTCTAAGCAATTTGGTTTGTTTAATATTTAGGTAAAAACTGCGGACTTCCTCAGACGTTTCTCGGCCTGAGTGAAAGTCAGCAGAGTACGTCTACAGGCGTTATTGTCCTGAGTGGCTATGCTTTCAGACGCTGCCTACAGGCATATCTAGGCCTGAATGAGTTAAGGTAGAGATGTAGTAAAAGAGTTTTAAGGTGTTTATACTTTCCCATTTGTTTCTCATGCTATAACCTAAATTAATATCTGTTCCCTTTTACTTGTAACTACAGTTATTTAATTATTTTAGTAAAGTCTTTTGTGTTTCTAAAGAATTCTGCCTGCATGAGATTCCTTATTATGAATGTGTGACTGTAGAAGTTTTATTACAAATCTGTGACAACTGTTAAATGCTTAGAAGGGTCACCAAATAGAAACCAAATTAAAAAGGGTCAGTAGGGGATCTGACAGATATGGGTGAGTACCAGAGTCTCATACGAATCTGCAGGGATTGTGAACTGGGATATTGCATGTCCTGTAGGGTGAAGGCCAAATCAGGTTTTTGCACTGCTACCTCGAAGAGGGAGTACTTACTTGGGCCTTCCTCCTGTGTGCAATAGCCATGAAAAAGGGTTCATATTTGGCCACAAGACTTAAGACTGGTATTATGCCTTGATCCAAAGTATAGAGGGATGCTCTGGGATCTCGTGGCAAGTGTTCTTTTGTAAACTCAGTGAACACTCTTGGTGGACATGAGGAGGGTATTCCTATTTTCTCCCCTCCCTGTAATGGATTGCACTGGGTAGGCACTGTGAACTCAGTGATCGGACCCTTACGAGTGGGTTTGCGACACTACCTACTTATACCTGATCGATTGGGAAAGGTATAGTTTTAGAAATACAAAAGGGGTGTGTCAGGTTAGGTGTCTACATGGCATCATAGCCAGGAGGAATGGGAAGTGGAAACTGAGGATTACTAGGACAGCAAGATGGAAGGGAGAACTGCATGTCATTGTCCACCTGGGGACTAATGTCTCGGCTTGGGATGGGGCTGGGATAGTGTAGGGGAATTTAGGTAGCTGGGGAGTGGTCTTAGACAGGTGGCTCATGATTCCATGTCATAGTGGCAATCGCCAAACCGCGATCATCGTTACAGCGAGTGTACATGACCGAAAAGAAAAAAGTCACTGTACACTCCCAGTGACAACCGTGTGAAAACCATTAACAGTATTTATGTGGGTGGCTTCATGCCCACACACACCCTCATTGGGGACTTTGCACCACACACACCCCTAACTACAGATTTTTAACTCCAGCGGGGTGCATGTTGGGTAGGGGACGACACTCCCCCCAAAAATAAAAAAAAAATGCATGCACAAAGAGCTTTCCCCTGCCCAGCCCCAAACCCTATACCTAGCTCCCTACAGCTGGCCACTCTCACTGTCACACCACGGGGGAAGCTCAGCAACACTACGCTGCACTACCTCCTACATACTCTCTTCTTCATCCCTTCCACTGGCCATCCTACCTTGTTGCTGTTCTTCCCTCACTAACCTGCATCTTCACTTTTCTTCCACTGCTACCCTTTCAGGATAGCTCACATTACAGGCGCTGAAATTGAGTCACTCATATGTGAGTCGCTCAATCTCAGTTGCTCATATTGTGGGTTACCATGGCTCACTCAGCAACTTTCGTTGAGGCACTGCCTGTCCATAATGGGGGCAGGAGAGGGATTTCCACACCAGGAGCTTTAATTCATAGCTGAATGATGGTGCAGAGAGGAGGGGGTTTGGTTACAGTGTCCCATCAAAACATCAAGTGCATTTATATGAATCAGTAAGAGTGTGTGAAACACAGTGAATGTGATTGACATGGGATTTATAGAGAATGGTTATTTCAATGATGTAGGCAGTCCCACCCCCCCAGAGTTCCTACATAAAATCTGCCCCTCCCAACTTTGTCCCCTCCCTGACTTGTGTCCTGTCTGGAGTCAGAATATTAAATCTGCCCCTCATAACTTTGTTCCCTCCCAAACTTGCGTCCTTCCCAGAGTGAGAATATTTAGTCTGCTCCTCCTGACTTTGTCCCCTCCCAAAGATGCACCCCAGAGTGATAATATTTAATCTGTCCCCCCTACTGACATCCCCCCAAGTGCTGTTTCCCTCCTTGACCCACTTCTGTCACTTTCCTATTTTTATTTTCCTCTGTATTTCACCCTTTTGACTGCTGGCTGTTATTGGTACTCACTATGCTTGCTGGCACTCATTTTCCTGTGTTCATACTGTCCTTGCGATTTTGCTTTCGCTGTTTTGACACAGTACCTTTGGCTACACTGGGGACCCACCTGTGAGGATAAGGACCTATACAGGGGTGATGGTCTCCATCCATCAAGAAGGGGAACTGCAATACTCAGTGGATGGTTTAACTGTTACTTCAGTGAACATTTAAACTAACTGAGGGGGTGACAGTAGGAATTGGGGAGGCAGAAACTGCCCCCCCCCGCAGGCTGAAGTAGAGAGTAAGGAGAACCCCAGGGGACAGGAATTCCTCCAAGGGGCAAATTAATAAAAGAAGCCGGGTGTTAGTGACAAAAGGGAAAGGGAAGGGAGAATTAAAAAGGAAGGAAGGAAAACAAAAAGGAAAAAATTGGGTAACAAGCAGAGTGGAAACAAAATCTGGATGACCATGTGCTTGAATGCTAGAAGTCTAGGAAATAAGATTCCCAGAGTGTGTCAGGTTGGCCCCTGCCATTGTTTTGTGATTTATAAATAAGGGCCTAGAGTTATGAATTGTAAATGGTGCTGCCATGATAAGGCCTTCCCTAAGGCGATGGTAAGTCAGCATAGGAAACACTGCTTCAATTTAGGGACCACATTTTCGAAGAAAAAGAAGCACAACTCAGACACACGTTTTCTTTATAATTTAACTGCACAGCTTCTGTCTGTATTTCTTACTGCCTCTTCTGAACTGATCACCAAGGAGAGCTCCCTTGTTTCTTCTGTCTGTCTTTCACACCCCACACCCCACACCCCCACCCCCAGTTACGGAAGTGAAGACATGTTAATTCTATGTAGTTCCTGTTTTGTTCTTTAGGCATTTTTTTACCTCCCTAGTGATAGTAGCAGAAACACCTGTAGGAACGCAAGTAGGTATATTTAATGAATATACTATGACAGACTGAAATGCACAAGCCAGAGTGTCGGGAGCCTGAAACCATTTACCCGACACTCTGTATCTTGACACTCAGAACTTGCCCACGGCAGAGGATTTTTTCATGTTTTGAGGGACTTTGCCCCCCACACCCCCAAATCTCCCACACTCCCCTTATTTAGGATTACAAACTCCACCACAGGCAAATCCCAAGTGTCAGGATACTGGGTATTGAGCAATCGGTTTCTGGCTCCCTACACTTGGGCTTGTGCATTTCAGTCTTCCGTAATACTCCCTTTTTAATTACCTTGGCTCTAGTGGGTTAGCAGTGGCCCAGGAACATGAGAGTCCAGTACTCAGGACTTGCTTTAGCTGAAGTGAGGAGTGCCCCCCTCCTCCCCAAAAAAACATGCCCGACTGGTGCCCTGTTGTAAAATGGAGAAATAAACAATCTAGGAACAGCCTTGAAGTTTAACTAGTTAAAAGACAACATTTGAAGTTGGAACAACCACAGTTTTCTTCCTATTTGCTTCTGTTACCTTTAACTATTAAAAGTTCATCTAAAAGGCAGTTTTCAGTGCAACAACTGGCTGAGACTTTCAGCAGAGAGCTAACTGCTGTTTCCCTATAGGAGTGGCCCCACCTAGAATTGATAGCTTTATAGAACATAGGATCACACAGCAGTGGCAGTTAAGGGGAGGTTCCTAGTAATTAAGGAAAATATACTAAAAACTCTTTTTTCAAAGTGAAGATGACATGTATTTACAGAATATGTATAGTATTGTTGTTTTCTATTACGTTTCATTGTTTCTGTTTCTTTTGTGATTTTGGTACATTGAATGTTGACATAAAATTTGAATTTGACTGATAAATCATGTGATTCTCTGAGCTATAAAAAGGCTCTGAGCAGCTTTTAGTCAGTTAGCTACAGAACTGCAAGACAGACTGCCTGAGACACCAGAGAGAGAGAGAGAGGGAGAGAGGGAGACTATGTAAAGCTATGAGTGGGAGTGTTTGGTGCTAAACAGCTGGATGAGCTGTGCAGTTCCGGTGCTGCCTTGGTATAGAAGTATGGACCACTGGAACAGAGGCGTGTAAATGAGGTTTTGGTTAAACCTGTTAAACAGCACTAAGGGGAGTGCCTGCTACCCACGAGGGTAGACTTTGATGGACTGGAGCTGTTTGCTTCTGGTGAGACTGGACTCATAGGAAAGTGTAAAGATGATGAGCCCCTCCCTAGCAAAGGTCCTGCCTAGCATAACCGTGGTAAGCGGGAGCCAACACCTAGTAGCTATGCTTCACTGTTAAAGACAAAAAGTCAGTCTCTGAAGTAGCCACACCTGAAAAAAAAATTTTTTTATTATTTTGTATCTGTAAAAGTGTCTAAAGACTGCCAAAAGTAAATAAATTGTGCCATCCTGTGGCACTTTTACCTAAATTCTTGTCTGCTGTGTTCTTCATCAACACCCACACTTCCACAACCCCTCACGAGAGATACACACTGGTCTCTTATGCTTATTCCTTCTGTGACTTTCTTGGCACAAGAATCTGTTGCCTCCAGAATTGCCCTTTGATCATTCCCTACTTTTCCTCTACCGCCTTGATCTGGTCTACCCCCACTAAGTTCTCCCTGACCCTTTCTCTCATCTGTGTAAAATCTGCCAATTTGAGGTCCAGAACTACTGCCCTCAAGGTGGGGGGGGGCAGAGCTCCCCACATTCATCTCAAACCACACAGAACTGTGATACCTGGACTTCAAATTGTGATCACCAAGTTAAGGATGGTCTCCTGCTCTGGGGGTTGCCTAACCAGCTGCACCAGAAGAAGGTCCTGCATCATATCCAGCAGCTCCTGACTCCTGGAGTTCCTGGCCACTGGGTATCCCAGTCACATCCCCTACCATTATTAGATACCCTTTTGCAACACCCTTCCGAATTTCCTCACCCAACTCCCTATCTCCCTCCTCCTTTTGCCCTGGTGGTCTATAGACTACTCACATCATAACCTTTTTATCAACAGCCATGGTTAACAGTACCCAAATTGACTTCACTCCCCCTTCTTCCTTCATGGTGGCCCCATAATATAATAATACACAGTCTCAAAAGTGCATATATCTTGGCATTCCAGATGCTGCTATGAAAGAAATTACCCTTGGTTACATACCTGAAGCTCAATAGCACTGTTTCCCATTAGCTGTGCACCATAAGTGAATTACAATTAAACAAGATAAGTACCCTGCTCGACAAACACCAGCTCATAGCTAAAAGATCCCACCCACAAGACTACATTTTTTTTTTAGAACTGAATCTCAAAGTACAGCCTCTGCAGAATTATTATCTTGGTTACCCTCAGTGAGAGGGACCTTTGCACAAATATCCCCCATTGTGAGGCACTAAAGGCACCTGTAGCATCCCTGCAATGATGGAAGGAAAGAGAGCTGCCCCCAAATGAGTTTATCATCAGGATGGCAGAGCTTTTGTTGATAAAAAATAAATTCAAATGCAGTAAGGAGTGTTACTAGCAAATTAAATGTACAGCAACAGGGTCTTCAATGGTTCCAAGTTATGCACACATTTTTAAGAATGAATTTGAGGTAAAACATGTCTATAATGAAAATAAGAACACATTTTGGAATAATATCATCCTATGGAGATTTTTCACTAATGATATCTTACTCATTTGGAGGGGTACATCTGATGATATGTACATGTTTTAAATAGTTGAACAATGTCACTACATATTTAAAATTGTATGAATCTGAATAAAAAAGAAATACATTTTTGGATCTGTGTATTTCTAAGGAGAAAAATAAGCTAGAAACAAAACTATTCAGAAAGGAGAGAGATAAATTCATTATTACCTTCAAAACATCTTCGCCATCCTGGGCTTATGCAGAATACACCATATGGACATTCCATCCATTTGAAACATAATTGTTCATAGGAGGAAGATTATAACAGGACGGCACAGGATTTGACTCCAAGTTTCCAACAAAGAGGATACAAAACTGAAACAGTGGCAAGAGCACAACATAAATGTGATGAACATGACAGAATGGACCTCTTACAAACAAGGCAGAAAGAGGACAAAATATAACCCCATTGTTTTTTTCAACGAAGTATTGTGATGAATTTGGTCACTTGAAAAATACTTTAACAGTCGAAGATAAATCTATTGTGTTGGCTGAAAAAGTTAAAAACCTAGGCAATAGGATTATGCATACTATGCACAGAATTCCAAAACAGGAAACACAAGCATTTGCACCACAAACAACAGGTAACGTCCCATGCAGAAACTGTAAAAAACTGCAGTGACATTCACAGTCAGAAAACAAAAGAACCTAATTTTAATGAAGAAGTGGAAATAAGAGAACTAATGCCTTGCCAATCTGAAGAGATTGTCTATATTATAAAATGCCCCTTTGATTTATCATATATTGGTAAAACAATGACAAAAGTGTTTACATGAATCAATGAGCACAAAAGTTCAATGAAAAGAGGAAACTTGTCCTTGCTGTTAGCCAGATATTTTACAGAAAAAAGACATACTGTTCCTATGCTGAGCTGTTACTGACTTGAAAAAGTCCAAAAACCACCTAACAGAGGAGTCGTAAATAACTAACTTATTAAGGGAAGCATATTAGATTAACCGATTTGGGATGCTTGACCACAAATATGATTTAAATGAACGGAGTGATTGAACTGCTATAATGTAAATAGATTTAAATTTAGTAGGAGGAATTCTTTTTCTGCCCTTGTCTCAACGCAAGCCACCCCACCTCACCCCTGCTTCACCTTAGTATCACTGGCTAAATGTTACCTTATTTTATAGTTATAGCACTATAACCAGGGTTTTATTTGTTTAGGTTCGGTTCCCTAGCTGACCACCTAATAGAGTTTTATTTGCATTGGTGGCTTCCACATTAGGAGGGGCTGACTGTACCTTGGTGGGCTTTCTCAGTCCTAGTTCAGCAAATTCTGGAGTGATTTGAATTATGTGTTACAAAGCAAGGCTCTGTTAAAACAGGAATGAAAGGCACTTCATTTCTTTTCCCTGGTCATGTTGTATAAATGTGCAACTATTAGGCAAGACAAGGTGAGGCAAGTGACAAGGCAAGGCAAGGCACATTTTATTTTATTTAGTGTTCTATCCCGAGGGGGTCAGGGCGCTTTACATAAAATCAGAACAGAAAACAGATTAAAAACATAACAATTTTTTAAAATTACAGATGGGAGGTACAACACAATTATTCAGTATGCAAACCAAATGCCAGTTTAAACAGATAACATTTTAGGACTTGTTTAAAAGCCTTCACTAAGGGGGAACTCCTGAGATTGAAAAGCAAGGAGTTCCATATTGCTGGGGCCACCACAAAGAAGGCTCTTTTGCCCAATTGTCTGAGACACAATCTTGGGATAGCTAATAACAGTTCTTCTTTGGAGGGAAAGAGTGACCAGGAGTATACCAGGCCAGGAGAGGTAGGGCCCAAATCATGCAGGGCTTGTATGTCAGCAATGCAATCATGAAGGTAGTGCAGCTGAGGTAGCACAGGGGTGATATTGTCTCTATAAGATGACCCTGAGACCAGCCTGGCCATGGCATTCTATACAAACTGCAGGTGATGCACTAAACTTCAAAAAAAAAAAAACTAGGTATACCAAGAAATGAGATTGACGGTAGTCGAGTATTGCGGTCAGGAAAGAATGAAACAGGATCACCAAATCATCTTGCTTCAGGTAGGGTTTTATCATGGAGAGATTTCACAGTTGAAAAAATCCACTGTGGACCCCAGCTGACACCTGTTTTTATAAGGTTACTTTCAAGTCCACAAAAACTTCCACATTTTTCACCCTATCCACAGCTGGCAGCATGGTGCCATTTAAAGATGTCAGCATGATGATTACATGCTTAATAGCCGACCCCTGAGGACCTGGTTCCACCAGAAGCAACTTGGTCTTGATTGGGTTGAGGCTTAATAAGCTGGAGGCCATCCAGTCCAAGATTTCATTTAGATAGCACTACAGCACTGAGACCACCTCTCACCCATCCAATGCAAAGGACGGGTACAGCTGAGTGTCATCTGTATAGCAGGGATAACTTATGTCATACTGCCTGATGACCTACCCCAAAGGCAGCATGTACACCATGAAAAGCATGAGGGAAAGAGTTAACCCTTGGGGAACTCCACAGGCAACTGCAGTCAGATGTGACAAGAAAGATCCCATCAAGTTTTTCTATGATATGCCAGAAAAGAAGGACTAAGACCATTTCAGCACAGTTCCGGTGACCTGTGCATAATCACCAAGGCGATCCAACAACAGCCCATGATCCATCATGTCAAATGCTGAAGAGAGATAGAGGAGAATGACAAGAGAGTGCTTCCCCTTATCCCTGTCCAGGAGCAGATCACTAAACACCTCAAAAAGCATGGTTTCCATGCTGTGGCAAGGCTTGAAACCTGACTGGAGAGGTTCACAGATGTCATATCTCTCAAGGTAAGCCTCCAGCTATGATGCAACTACCTTTTTCGATACTCATCCCTAAAATTAGAAGGTTTGAGACAGGCCTGTAATTTGAGAGTACATCCAGGTCCAAAGATGGCTTTTTCAAGAGTGGGGTCACCACTGCTTGTTTAAGATCCATGGGGGAGCAAAAGTTCAAAAGGGAACACTAGATAATACCAGCAATAATTGGCCCTAGGGCCTCTGGCAGTCCATCAACAGTTGTGTAGGCCCAGGGTCTGAGATACAGCAAGTGGGACACATCCATGAGATCACCTCAAGCACCTCCTTCACTGACACTGGTCTAAACTCCAGACTATCGGATTGCTTTCTGTCCTCTCATCTCAACCACTGCTGGCCCCTGACAGGCCACCCTTAGAGATCCCAGTCAAGATGGAGGATGCAGTGCCTAGGAAGCAAGACCCAAATCATCGCATCTTTGTTGTGATAAAAAGCCCTCTGCACTGCAGGCACAGTGGATGAATTAACCAGTCTACATTGTAGAAGAGCAACACAGAAACATAGACACAGACTTTGACAGTAGATAAGGACCACTTGGCTCACCCAGTCTGCTCATTTCCCTACCTATTGGATAAACTGCAGATCCTAGTTAACCAACAACCTACTTCCTCCTGCCCCCCACTAGAGTTGCCTTATGTCTGTCCCATGCATTCTTGAATTCCCCTACTATTTTTGACCCCACGAACTCCTCAAGAAGGCCGTTCTATGTATCCACCACCCTCTCTGTGAAAAAATACTTCCTCACATTGCCTCTGAGCAGTTCCCCCTCTAACTTCAAATTGTGCCCCCTTGTTCTTGCACATCTTTTTTTCAGAAAGATACTAACCAGTTGGACTTTGTTGATTCCCTTGAGGTGCTTGAAAGTTTCTATCATGTCCCCCCTCTCCCCTCCTTTCCTCAAGGGTATAAATATTAAGCTCCTTTAGTCTCTCTTTGTATGGATTCTGGTGCAGCCCCTGCATCAGTTTAGTTGCCCTCCTCTGGACTGCCTCCATTTTGTCTGTGTCCTTGCGGAGATGGGGTCTCCAGAACTGCATGCAGTACTCCAGATGGGGTCTCACCAGCTGTCTGTACAGAAGGATAACAACTTCCTGTTTTCTACTGGTGATGCCTATCCTTATACATCCCAGTATCCCCCCAGCCCTCCTTACTGCCTTCTCACATTGCTTGGCTACCTTTAGGTCATCTGATATGACTACCCCCAGGTCCTGTTCCTTTTCTGTTGTTGTTAGTACCTCCCCCACCCCATTGTGTACTCTTCCTTGGGTTTTTGTTTCCCAGGTGCATTACTTTGCACTTCTTTGCATTGAATCTAAGCTACCATATTTTTGACCATTCTTCCAACCTTGCCAAGTTCCTTCTCATCCTTTCCACCCCCCCTTGTGTATCAATCCTGTTGCAGATCTTTGTGTTGTCTGCAAAGAGGCATACTTTTCCTTCCAGTCCCTCTGCAATGTCACCTATAAAGATATTAAAGAGGACCAGTCCCAGTACTGAACCTTGCAGTACCCTGTTAGTAACTTCCCTTTCTTCAGAGTGGACTCTGTTTACTATTACCCTCTGTGTCCTGTTGTCCAACCAATTTTTTATCCAGTCTATCACCCTTGGACACACTCCCAGGCTGGCTAACTTGTTTATTAAGCTTTTGTGCGGGACTGTGTCAAATGCCTTGCTAAAGTCTAGGTAGGCCATGTCCACAGCCCTTCCCTTGTCTACTACTTTGGTCACCCAGTTAAAGAAATCTATTAGATTCAGCTGACATGACCTTCACACTGTGATAATAGAGCTGGTTTATTTCCCTCTAATGCAATATCCCATAACAGGAATTCTTATTGCACCCTGATAATCCTTGTAATTGAACCTCAGAGTCATCGTATCATAAACTGAGCCTCACCTCTTCCAGGACTGCTCCAAGCTCTGTCCTAGTGCAGTCAACCATCTCAACTCATCATTGTATCATGGCAAGCTGTGGCAGGAGGTCAGCAGACACACATGGATTGGTGCAATGGAGTCTAGTGCAGATGTATTGGCTAAACTATAGTCATTCACAGAGAGAAAGGAGTTTTCTACCTCATGGTTTATTTCCCACAATATGAAACAGAGAGAGAGAGAGAGAGAGAGAAAACCAAATGATAGGAGGAGTAACATATTAATATTCCTCTTAGGACTCAACCAGATAGTTCACAATAAATTTCATAACTGACCAGTATTCTAAGTGATACTTTAAACCAACAATTTACTTAATCACAAATATCCCACCAGCCCAGCAGAAAGGGTCACGAGGGCTCCATGAGCACAGCCCTCTCCAGAAGCAAATCAAGTATCTTGCTCCCACACAGATCCCACCAGCCCAGCAGTAAGGGTTGCGAGGGCTCCGCAACCACAGCCCTCCCCAGAAGCAAATTCTGGTACAGCAGCCAGTTCCTGAATTTGGTGCCAAAAGCAAACACTGGTCAACAAAGGACTCTGCAATATTATTAGGCTCAGGTGTTGCTACTTCCAGCCTGATTTCTCTTGTAAAGCACAAGTTCTGTGCTGCATTTTATTTAATTTAACCTAGGCTCTCAGCCTGTGATACTGGTTTGCTGTCCTGCATAAAACAGTTTTTCAGCTTGTAAATTACCAAATGCATGTAGTTTACCTTTGCCAGAACAGCGTAGTGCAAGCAGTTCATGCAGTTTAAGAGCCCTTCTGACTGAAACACTTCTAGCTTTTTTTTCTTATTATTTTCAGTACAACTCCAGCTGTCCTTTAAAAGCGTTTTGCCAGAGTCAACTGATTGTTTTCACCTATGGGATCAGGTTACAGCTGCATGTCCTCTTTCTCTAACTCCTGCTCTCTTTACTTCCTTCCCCAGCATCTTGCCCACACAAGAATCCCACCAGCCCAGCAGAAAGGGTGGGGTCACAAGGGATCCATGAGCACAGTCCTCCCCAGAAGCAAATCCAGGTACAGCATCCAGCTCCTATAGTACTAGCCACCCACCCAGGGTTGTGATGCCTTTATACACACCCTTGTTCCTCCAGAACCAATGAGCTCACTTTCTCTCCCCTCACTGGAATCGGTTCATGGTATCCCCCTCCCCGTCATCCCAGTTTGGTTCTTTCCAGCCATACTCACTCCCCCTCTGAACCCAGCTGTTGGTCCCACTTAAGTTTCACTGCAGAGCTACTTTCTCACTACACGTTGTATGCTGCTCAATAGTACCCAACTCATCTTTCCCAGACCAGTCTTCTGCAGGTACTCTTCACACCCCAATTAGAGTGATACTCAGAGAAGTCTATTACCCTACGGATCTATATCTGTATGGGCACTCTGTTTTATCCTGTCTGCTTCCTGGCAGGTGTACTGCCGCACCCACTGCAGCAGTAGATTAACCCCCCCACACTTAGGGTCCATACCCACATTTATCCCTTTCTGACTTCCTGCTCTAGCCCACGCCCTCAGGGCGTGCACCTGTCTCCAATAATCCTAGATTAAATTCCAGTCTGTTCACACCCTACTAAACAATCAGTAACTTAACAGGCTTGCTTGCCATTAAACAGGCTGCACTTGCCCTCTAAGTTTTTCCCTTCCCCAGGCATGTTTGTCACCAACTGAGGCTACATCACTCCCTTCTCTATAATTAATCCCACCAAGCTCCACCCCACAGGGAAAACAGCCCCCCCCCAAGACACATCAATCAATCAATCAAAATGTTATTTGTATATCACCCCTTCCTGGGGGCTCAGAGCACTGTACAAAGTAATACACACAAACATCATACACAATAGACTATTCATAAAACATTGATTTACAAACATATTTTCAGAGCATATCTCCACTCCCGCCCCAAAAGGTTCATCAGTTAAAATGCAATAGTCATACTATTAGCATTAACTATTAGCCCTACCATATAAAATTATATAAGGCTATATGCCTGTTCAAACAGGAGTGTCTTAAGCCCTCTCTTACAGGTTTCCACTGAAGGGGCCTCTCTAAGACAGAATGGTAATGAATTCCACAGGACAAGTGTGGCTACTAAAAAAGCCAGGTCACCTGACAGCTGTAACCTTGTCCAGGAAACCATCAGGAGGCCACCCTCGGAGGAACAAAGGGCGCGAAATGAACAGTGAGGGAACGGGAGTTATTGCAGGTACACAGGTCCCTGATCATGTAGGGCTTTATAGGTCAGCAAACTGACCACTTACTGCAAGTTGTACCTATTTTTAACAATTAGATTTCCCAGGGTCAACAATGTTATCAACCCTTATATTGCTAAACCTGCTGGGGTTCTCACAAAAAGGTGGGGAGGGGGAAACCCAGCTTGTGCTTTTTCCCCAAAGTTTACATAAGACATGGTGGAACATACACAGTGAATGAATCCTGCAAAAATGACCCTATCACATATCTGGAACCAAAAACATTTAAAGGGGTCATGCATGAATTAATCCTACTGTGTCTTGGTCACAAGCTGTCCTCTAACTTCTAGTGCAAGTGTAAACCTACTAAATCAACACCCACACTGGTTTTAAATGCCAGCAGGTTAGCAAGGCTCAGGAAGATTGTTTTACTCCTATTGTTGATTTCTGGTGGAATTCATCCTAATCCTGGACCACCCACACCAATCCCACAGATGGTAGCTCTACACTAAAAAAAACAAGGATTGAATATTGCACACCTCAACATAAGAAGCATTCTAGAAAAGAAAGAAGAGTTTGAAGCCTGTGCTGCCCTCCATAGATTTGATGTTATAGCCCTTACAGAAACTTGGCTAAATGAGACTACCTCTAATAATGAAGTATCTTTAAAAAACTATAAAATCTTTCACAGGAACTGTAAGGGGAAAAGGGGAGGGGGATGCTTGTTTTTAGTTTCAGAAAACTAGAAGTAAATGAATGCCCTGGTTTCCTTTAAACCCAGAACTGTGACTTTCTGTCCATCAACCTACTACTGGGTGGGTGCAAAAACTCTTACAATATCAGTTATTTACATTCCCCCATACTTTACCAAAGAGGGATCAACAGTGATCCAAAAATTCTGGAATTCCATCCCTCGCCATAGAGAGTGGATCATCCTGGGTGACTTTAATCTAAACTGCACTGTGAAATCAGTTAATATTTTCCTGCCAATATTCCACGAGTAAGGTCTACATCAAGTCATTGATACTCCTACTTGGGTTAACTATAAAACTGGCTCTAAAACAACCTTGGACTGATTAGTAGTATCAAATTCTGACAGGGTCTGATCATTGGGTACCCTACCAGATGATCTTAGTGACCATTGTCCTATTTTCTGTCTCTGGTCAGCAAAAAAGTCTTATCCACATCCAGTATATATCCAGACCAGAAACATGAAAAAACTTAACAGTGAATCCTATCTGAACAATCTGAAGTCCGTAGACTGGTCCTTCTTGGACAACATCACCGACCTAAACTCCGCTTAAAATATAATTTGCAAAGTCCTGGCAGATATTTTCAATATGGTTGCCCAATCTTAGACTGATGAAAATTAGAGTAGACAAGGTGGGGTGGCTAAATGCAGAAATTCTCAGTAAGTTGAAGCACAGAGATAAAATCTGGGAATAAATACAAAAGTACCAGAGATTCTCAGGCTTTGTTAGAGTATAAAACGGCTAGAAATAAGTGCAAAAGACTATTAAGAAATGCCAAATCCACATACTTCAAGGTACAGCAAGAAAAAAACGTGTGCCCAATCTAAAAATGTCTGGCAGATTTTTAAAGAATTAACCAGGGTTGATTATTTCGATGTGTCCAATTCCCTTGAGGCTGATGGCAACATAGTCAGTGACCCAAGTGAAATGACTGGTCACTTCAATAAACAATTCAGTGACCTTTCCAAATATAGGACTTGTCATCATACAACCTCCTCCAACTTGGCTGGCCTAGATGCTCCTCAGTTTGGTTCACCTCCTAAATTTTATTTCAGGATCCTATCCAGAAACAAGGTACTGAGGTACATTACAAAAAACAACCCCAAGTCCCTCACAGGACCCGATAGCCTTGACTACCATTTAATAAAATTAGGTAGGGAAGTGTTAGCAGAACAAATAATGAAGCTCTTCAACTTCTCACTAAGATGTGGCATATTTTCCGATAATTGGAAGCAAGTGGTCATGAGACCCATCCACAGATCTGGCCCCAAGACCATGTCAACAAACTATCGACCAGTTTCACTAATGAACCCCCTCTCCAAACTGTTAGAATGCATAGTATTTGACCAAACAATTACATTTCTAATACAACATGACCTCATTACATCTGCACAACACGGATTCCGCAAGTCTCACAACACAGAAGCAGCCTTGGTAAGGTTCACAAATAATATATATAAAGCATTCTGTGCTAGAAACTACCTTGGCTACATATTTGTGAACCTCACCAAGGCATTTGATTTGGTGGACCATATCCTCCTGCTTGGCACTTTAACACAGTTAAATTGTTATACCAAGACTGTAGCTTGGTTCCAAAGTTACCTAAGTAACAGGGTACAGAGAACCAAAATCCACAACACCTTATTTGACCCAGTAACAATTGCCTGTGGGGTGCTCCAAGGATCAATCCTTTGGTCTTTCCTATTCTTGTTCTTCATCAACTCAGTCCCAGCTGTGTGCCCCCTCTCTGGCATGGTCCTTTATGCCAATGAAGCTGTCATTTTCCATGAGGGTAATGATATAAGCCATATAAATCAGACACAGCAGTCAGACTTTTCTTCCATGGAACGATGGTTCAATCAACAAAAACTGGTCCTGAACAGAAAAAAAAACAAAGGCCATGCTATTCTATGGTCCCCGCAAACCACTTCATGACTCACTAAACTTGTCTGACTCCATGGGCGAGCAAATAGAAATAGTTAATGAATTCCATTACCTAGGTGTTATCCTTGACAACTCCCTTTCCTTTGAACCCCATGTGTCGTATGTCATGAATAAACTCCATCAACACATGGGAGTACTATACAGAGTCAAAAACTGCTTAACAGTTGAATCCCGGAAAATCTTATCTGTCAGCCTGCTTTTCCCCTTGATTAAATATGGACTGTTAATACAGTCTTCAGCCAGTGAGTCTATGTTATCCACGGTTAGGGTCCTTTACAACGCAATCTGTAGATTTCATACCCACCTCCCGAGCTGCACACATCATTGCACGCTCCTCTCACTGGATGACTGCATAAAACTGAGGGTACTGGTTTTCCTACAGAAGGGTGTTCTAGGTTTCACCCCCCCACACACAAAGCATCGAGGAAATGTTTCCAGGACCAAAAAATTGTAGGCCCATGAGATCATCCGAGGGACATGCTTTACACACCCAAGAATGAACAGTGACCTGGGTCAGAGATCTCTAGTCTACAGAGTCATGAGCTGGTACAACAAGTTGAATATATCTATACTGCTCAGAAATCTATTCACAGTTTTAAATTGGCCTGTGCACAATATTTATCATCTCAGTCTATTTGCATCTGTTATTAACTTATCCTTTGTACGTATCTACTGTTATTTATTCTATTTCCACTGTTGTTACTCACTGGGCACTTATGTAAAAGGGTCTTAGCCGATTAAGGCCTTCCCAGTATAATACATAAAAATGAATGAATGAATAAATGAATATTTTTCCAAAACAGATTAATATTTTACATAATACATAAATTAATTACTCTCTCCCATCTGTTAGTATATAAAGATGCATTTAAAAGATAAGGAATGTATTCATTATGCAAGTGTTTTATTCCACATCAGATGGCTCTTAATGGTGATGTCTATGATTATATATGCGAATCATATTTATATATGAGGCAGTATAGCACAGTGGTTTAAGGCTCTGAGCTGCAAATCTGAAGACCTGCGTTTGAATCGCACAGCCCCCACTTGTAAGCTGTGTGACCCTGAGCAAGTCACTTAACTTCCCTGTACTCCCAGGTTGCACCTGAAAAAAAAGCTTTCAGCTTAGTGTGCCACTCCTGGCTAAATAATTGGATAAAAAAATGCTAAGATGAGGTACTGAATGAATAAAATAATTCTGAGTGGTCAAAAAAGCTAATAGTCCACGAGGCTGAAGACTGGGTGATCCTATTAGCTTGTCTGCCCACAAGATGGAATTGTTTTACAAGTGTATTACCAGTTTCCTGTCTTTTATTTTGTAAAATAGTAAGTAAATTTTGTTTCTAATGATGCCCATCCCAAAGCTAACACATAAATAAAGACAAAACTCTAGCAGTTTAAATAGATAAAACACAGCTAGGATGGTGACTAATGAAGGAAATATATCATTCCACAAAAGCCTGAATAAAAAGATATGTTTTTAGACCCCTCTTGAATGCCTTCATCAAGGGGACCTCTCTGAGGGCCCTTGGGAGCAAGTTCCAGAGCTTTGGCCAGTCATCTCGAAGGCCTGGTCTCCTAAGGTTTTTAACTTGTCCCTTGGTACATCTAAGAGCCCCACCTCAGTGGAATGGAGAGAGCATGGGGGCACACAGGGATGCAGGTAGCCAGGACCCAACCCTTACAGGGCCTTGTAAATTAGTAAACCAACTTTAAAGGAGATTCGCCCCTTAACCAGCAGCAGTGCAATTCAGGAAGCATTGGGGATACTGTATGTAACATGTCCTTGAGAGGTTGGTTAGTAGCCTGGTCACTGTGTTCTGCACCAGCTGCAGGTGCTATGGAATAACACATTTTGTTAGTCAAAAATGGCTTGATTTTGAAGTTTTTTTGTTACAGATTTTAAACATTTCTCAAGTGCTATGATGCAGGATGGGGCAACTTCACTATTGCTTGGGGGCTGAAATTTAAACCTGTATGTCTTGTCATGCTTTAACAATGTTTTTGTTTTTAATCCACTGGAGTCCTGTTTTTTACCTATTTTCTCAGCTGAATGAACTACAGCACTGGGAGGTCAAGTGAGTTGTGAAAGTTCAAACAATGAGAATTTGACAGGGTTCTGCAACTATGTAACTGGGTGTAGTAAAAAGTCATAAACTTCTGAGTTGTTGAAATCAAAAGTCATAAGCATATAAGTAAAACCAATTATTAGGGTGTTTTTAATTCATGATGTCACACTTTTTATGTTTGCTGTGCACGCTAGCACAAGTCAAACATTTTGATATGTATAGGGTTTTGAGAGGTGTGTCATGGTGGTCCAATGCTATTTAGGTACAATTTAGGAGCTAAACACTGGGTATAGTAAGGGGTGTTGAGTAGGAGGGGCATACCAGGAAAGGAACAGCAGCAAGTGAAGAGGTGACTGCTCTCTCAGTGGAAGGGAAGTAAATGCAAATCTAGGAGCTTTCATTATTACTTCTTCGCATTGATATTGCATTGGGGAAGGGAGGAGTAGGAGTTTGAAGAAGGTTGTGCAATGGCTACTTAAAGCCTGTTTTTGAGTGTGGATAGGAAGGATAGAAATATAAAAAGCAGTTGCTCAATATATCTAAATGTGTGCAACAAAGGAGGTAAGAGAAATAAAGAAAATGTTTTGCACTGATAGAGGAGGGAGAGGGGAGACTTGGGGGAGTGTTTGGTATCCTGCATCTGGAAGGGTGGGGTGTCACTGGTGGGCAATGACAGCAATGGGTAGGGTGGTAGGCTGCAACAACTGCGGTGCACCAATCTTTCTAAAAATTGCCTGGAGTGTGGGAGGATGTTTAGTGTGCAACCACATAGAAAAACTTAGAAAGAAGATTGAGGGTCTGCAGGAGGAACTAAGACAGGCAAGGCAGATTGGGGGTGGGTTTAGCCCAATACTGGAGGGAGGAAGAAGGGGAGATGAGGGAGGGTGATTTAAGCCAACAGTGGTGAGGAGAGGGTCAGAAGAAGGGAAGCAGAGACAAAGGGGCCCAGGCCAGGAAGAACAATTACCAGGGAAACCAGGTCAGGAGACAGAAGACAAATGGAAGGAGGAGATAGGGACTTGTGAGGGGAGGTGAAGAAGTGGCAAAAGTCATGGAGTGGAAAGGTGAGAACAGGTTACTATGAAGAGAGAGGGAGCGGGTATTTGTGAAGGGCCTTCAGAAAATAGTTGTGCACTGCTAGAGAGGAAGAAGGTGGAGGAGGGAAATGATGAAATTAGAGGAGTAACTGATAAATGCCTGGACCAAACTGGAGCGGGGAAGTTCTGCTGGTAGAATTGCAACAGGGTAAAAGGGGAAATAATGTGGAGGAAGAAGAGGAGCTGGGAATGAGAGAGGGAGATGAATGGAAGCAAGCAGGAGTAAGAGGTGGAATCTTAGTGCTGGGGGACTCAATACTAAGAGGAGTTAGTGGGTAGCAAGGGGAGAGGCATAGTCGATTTGGGTGGAGGCCATGCCAGGAATGACAGCGAAAGGTGGGACAGTCTGTTCTGAAATATGCTAGAAGGGGTAGGGACAAGCCTCATTTAATTATACATCTTGGGACAAATGACCTGGCTGACAAGACACTAGATACAGTCCAGAGGAGGTTTGAGGAACTAGCACAATTATGTGAGGGAGCAGGAAGATCAGTAACTTTTTCAGAGATACTTCTGGTGCCAAAGGCAAGCACAACAAGGAAGCTGAGACTAGAGGAATTTAACAGATGGCTAAGAACCTGGTGTTGTGCTAAAGGGTATGGGCTGTTGGGGGTGGGGAGGGACCTGGGAGGACAGTAGTCTCTATGCCAAGGACAGACTACACTTGAGTGAGGAGGGAAAGAAAGTGCTGAAACAGAGGATGGAGGAGTACATAGAGGAAGTTGGGAATTTAAACTAGGAGTGGGGGGTGGCAGTTGGGGAAGAGATATGCAGAGACCACAGGTTGGGAAATCATATGAGCTACCCCCAGAACAGTGACAAAGGACAAATGGCAAGTACTGTTGGTGATGCTAGGAAAGGAGGGCAGGATGGGAGGGGGGAGGGTTGAAGGTGGTTACCCTTAATGCTAGGAGCCTTGGGAGGAAAACTGCAGAGTTACAGGTTCTCACGGCAGAGGGAGAGGTGGACATTGCAGCCATCACGGAAACATGGGCCACCAATACAATGACTGGGACCTGTCTGTACCAGGGTACAGGTTATTTCATAGGGACAGGGTGATTGGGGAAGGGGGTGGCACATATGTGAAGGAAGGACTGAAGTGTGTGGGGGAGGAAGGGGAGGGTAGTAGGAGTCACTTTGGATGCAACCAGGATTCCAAGAATAGGATTCTTAGAATGGGAGTGGTGTACAGGCCACCATCTCAGATGGAGGAGTTAGACAGGGAACTAGTGGGACAGATCAGGAGGACCTGCGAAAAGGGTAGTGTGGTGATTGTGGGGGACTTCAACATGCCAGGAGTGGACTGGAGCACCCCAACAACCAGGAACAGAAGGGAGCAGGTACTGCTGGATGCCTTCCAGGACAGCTTCCTGCTGCAAATGGTTAGTGAACCCACCAGGTTAGGGAATACTCTTGACCTTGTGCTGGCAAATGGGGACTTTGTGAGAGAACTTATAGTGGAGGAACCGCTGTCAGGGAGTGACCACCACTCAGTATGGCTCACATTGGATATGGGCAAGGAAGGATTGGAATCTGGCACAATAGTGATGAACTTCAGGAGGGCCAACTTTGGGAGGATGCGGGAAGTGGTAAAATGGTTCCTGGCCAGAAATCAATCTAGTATGGACACTAACCAGAGGTGGGAGCTCATAAAGCTGGGGATAGTGGAGGCAACCAAAACCTGCTGCAAAGCCCAGAGCAAGAAGGCTAGGGCTAAGAAACCGATCTGGTTGAGTAAGGAGGTCATGGAAAAGGTAAGAAGGAAAAGAGCTGCCTTTAGGAAGTACAAGAAAACAGGGAGGGGGGAGGACAGGGAGGAGTACTTGACAGAATCGAAGGAGGTGACAAGAGCAGTAAGGGGAGCCAAAGCATCTACGGAACTCAGGCTGGCACAAGGCATTAAGAAGGGGGAGAAGGACTTCTTTAAGTACATCAGGGAGAAAAGGAGCTGTAAGGACCACATAGTAAGGATTAGGAAGGAGGGGGGTTGGGTGGAAGCAGGGTGCGATAAGGTGGAAGCACTAAATGAGTACTTCTGCTCAGTATTTACTAAAGAGAAGAGGGGTGACACCCAAGGTGGGAGAAATGGTAGAAGCAGGTGGGAAGTGGTGACAGATGGGAAATCATGGAGAGCAGAGTTTGAGAGGGTTTGAAGGCACTGAGGGTGGACAAGGTGCCAGGCCCAGATGGCATCCACCCCAGGGTACTGAAGAAGCTGGCAGAGGTCCTTGCAGGACCTTTGGCAGACCTATTTAATGCCTTACTACATTTGGGGTGTGTACCTCAGGACTGGAGGATGGCTCATGTGGTGCCCCTCCACAAGAGTGGCCCCAAGGAGGAACCAGGAAACTACAGACCAGTGAGCCTCACATCCATCATGGGTAAGCTAATGGAGACTATTCTGAAGGAGAGGCTGGTGGCCCTCCTATAGGCCAAAGGACTACATGACAGCAGACAGCATGGCTTCATACGTGGCAGATCCTGCCAAACCAACCTGATCGAGTTCTATGACTGGGTAACTAGGCAACTGGACAGGGGCCATGCAGTGGGTGTCCTGTATCTGGACTTCAGTAAGGCATTTGACTCAGTGCCACATGGAAGGCTGGGAAGGAAGTTAGTAGGCACAGGGGTGGGTGCAAAGCTGGTGAGATGGGTAAGAAATTGGCTGCAGGGTAGGCAACAGAGGGTAGTGGTGGGTGGGGAGCTCTCACACCCAAGGGCAGTGACGAGTGGTGTTCCACAGGGCTTGGTGTTGGGACCAGTGTTGTTTGGGATATTCATTGCAGACATATCATGGGACATCAAGAGCAAGATCAGTCTGTTTGCTGATGATACCAAGATAGGCGTAGTGGTGGATGACCTAGGGGGATGGCAGGGGTTGCAGGATGATCTGGAAAAGCTTGAAACCTGGTCAGACACCTGGCAACTGGGCTTTAATGCCAAAAAGTGCAAGGTGCTGCATTTTGGGATGAAGAACCCAAGGAGGAGGAGTTATCAGCTAGGGGGAGTGCAGCTAGCCCAGACAGAGGAGGAGAAGGATCTGGGTGTGCTCATTACAGGGTCAATGAACAACTCGGCACAATGTAGGAAGGCAGCTGCAAAGGCCAACAAAATGCTGGGTTGTATTGCAAGGAGTATATCCTCGAGGAGGGAGGAGGTGATTCTGCCACTGTATAGGTCATTAGTTAGACCACACCTGGAGTACTGCATGCAGTACTGGTGTCCGTATCTGAAGAGGGACATTAGGTTACTGGAGGGGGTGCTGCGCAGAGCAACAAAGATGATCAAGGGGTTGGGGGACTTAGTATACGAGAGGAGGTTGAAGGAGTTGAACATGTACTCACTGAAGGAAAGGAGAGACGGGGTGACATGATTGAAACCTTTAAATACATGAAAGGAATAAACAAGACAAGTACAGAGGGGTTGTTCAAAGTAAGGGAGGGGAGGGACACCAGGGGCCATGATATAAGACTGGAGCGAGGAAGGTTCAGGAGGGAGATGAGGAGACACTTTTTTACAGAGAGGGTGGTGGCTGGGTGGAATGTGTTACCTCCTGAAGTGGTATGCAGTAGAACAGTGGACTGCTTCAAATGAGGATGGGACAGGACAAGGGGGGGAGGGTTAATGAAGGGGAAGGGTGGAAGGGAGGGGCAGCTGCAGAATAAGGGGTGCTAGCTGCACATTCGAGCAGACTTGATAGACCTCTAGGCCTTTATCTGCTGGCAAATTTCATATGTTCGTACGTTCGTAATGCAGGAGACTCTACAAGAGCTTGGCCAGTAATCAGCAAGCCTGATCATGACACTGTTCAGGCAAGAAAGTGCATGGACTTCAAAACAACGTGACAACAGACACATTCATAAATCAGCTCTTTCAACAAGCACAGCTGATCTCATCATGTGCTCTTAGCTTGCCTGCTCCCTTCCTCCTCAACATTACAGCAATGGAAGCTGAAGTAGCTTGTTAAATATTAATTGCCTATTAAACTGGAGACTACTTTACCCCCTTAAAAATGCAACAACTTGCACATTTAAATTCTTAGCATTTAAAAATGTTCTTGCTACTAGCTTCAGTTGGGCAGCTATTCTCTTTCAAGAAAGATTCATAACTCATAAATGTCACCCTTTCCCAACAAGGAATATCCTAAAAATATTTACACTGTTTTTTAACCTCTTAAGACACTATCTGATAAGTGCTGTCTCAGATGTATGACACATCTTCTGTGAACTATCCAGGCTAAATATATACTGTAGCAATCAGCAGGCATTTTTACTATGCTTTAGGGGAAAAAAATATTTATATTGAACTATAGCAAACACAACACACACACACACACACACACACACATATACTGTAGTACACACCATCCTCATGGCCACAACATTCAAAAATAAATACTGCACTCTAATATGTTATAAAACAATACAGAAACTGTTTATGTCAGTCTTGGTTATATGGAACACAGTGAAGTTCAGTTTATAGTACATTTCCTTTAAATATTTCTTATCCTATATTTTGTATCCTGGATGTTCCAGATTAGATGCAATATCTTGTTTTCAGTGGGGTCATGATTTTACCATTTTTATAATGTATTTATTCAGGGTAGCCTAGTTTAGATGTAAAACGCAATGCAGCATAATATTGTGTAGCTGTAGAGCCCCACTAAAATAAGATGCCACGTCATCTATGAACTATCCAGGCTAAGTATATAGCAATCAGCAGGCATATTCTAGAAAAACACATTGTAAAAATGTGTAAAAGGAAGACCACATTGAAACTGCCTCGCAGCAGATCTGCTTTGTGCAGCCTCATTAGAAATAATGGGTAAAAGCATGACCACGCTGTAAGTGATATTTTACAGGATATGCCAGTTGAGATGCAATATATCATATATCGAATCTCAACTGGCAAATCCTGTAAAAATTCAATATTTAAAATGGTTTAAATGCATTACCCAAATTAAATACATATTTTAATTATCAACTTGGCTAATCTTTCCTTATAGGTCTTATCCCATATGCCCTGCGCCATTATAGTTGCTCTCCACTGCCCCGCCTCCACCTTGTCTATGTTTTTTCTCAGATGCGGACTCTAGAACTGGATGCAGTATTCCAGGTGCAATCTCATGAGTTTCTTATACAGGGGCAAGATGACCTTCCTCTTTATACTTCTGATACCCCTCCTTGTGCATCCAAGCATCTGGTTAGCCTTTACAGCCACCTTACCACACTGCCTAGTTTCTCTTAGGTCCTGTGAGATGATAGCTCCTAAGTCACTTTCCTGCTTTGAGACTGTCAGTACCTCCCCACATAGTTTATACTTTGCCCCGGGTTGTTGTGCCCTATCTGCATGATCCTGCACTTCTTTGCACTGAATCCCAGCTGCCATTCCTCAGACTATTTCTCCAGTTTTTTTTATTGTGTTTATGCCATTTTTTCCCCCATTTTTGCCCAACTCCCTGTGCTGCGGCTGTGTATGTGCCTGTGGAGGCGTGCACATGCTATGGTTCTGCTGTGTCCTCCCTCTGCTTGCCACCTGCCTGCCTGCCTGTGTTACTCTCAGGCCTCCACCTGGGGGCAGTTGGACTGTGGGATGGTGACAGGGTCCCTCCCTGGGAGAGGAAGGCTGCCTTGTGGCTGCTCAATCCTACTCCCTCTCTACCTCCCCCATAGCTGATGTTCAACAATCCAGGCTCATTCCTGAACCCGGGTCACTGGCATAGCATGAGGTGCAGCCCTCAATGCCACTGGGCTGGCTCTCCAGTTTTTTAAGGACTTCCATCATTCTTTCAACACCCCCTGGTATGTCCACCCGATTGCTTACCTTTGTATCCTCTGTGAAGAGAAATGTCTTCCCCTCCAGTCCCTCTGCAATGTCCCCAACAAAAACATTGAAGAGGCCCAGCACTAGCACCAACCCCTGTGGCACCCTGATCATCACCTCTGCCTCTTCAGAGTACTCACTGTTTACCACAACCCTCTGACTTCTGCCATTCCACCAATTCTCCACCCATAGAACTATTTTAGGATCCATCCCTAGGCTGCGCAGTTTGTTTATCAGCCTTCTATGGTGTCAAAGGCCTTTCTGAAGTCCAGATAGGCCACATCCACAGCACCTCCCTAGTACTACCTTAGTTATCCAGTCATGCAGTAGATTAGTACAATGAGTTAGTGCAAAACACAGTGATTATCCAAAATACAGTAAAAGTTAGGTTTAGATGTATAAGTAAATAAATGCCATATAATGACTCCACCATGCCACAGTGACAGAAATTTCACCGCAATCCTTCACATTGACACAATTAGGCTGACTTCTCCGATGCATCCCAACAATGACCCACAACATGCTGACACTGACCACCACACTTAACTGTATCAATGCAGGGGGGGCTGTGCCCCTGCTTCCCCCACACCTTAAATATCTAACGCCACATCAGACAGACAGTGGAGTTAGGTGCTTACCCCTCATCAATGAAAAATCTTCCCATCAACACAAAGTCCGTCGATGTCGGGATTTCCATGTCAGGGAGTTGATGTTGAAACTTCAATGTCCTCACGGTACACCCCATATAAGGCTGTGTGTGTGTGTGTGGCAGTGCTCTATGTGTGCAGACAGTGCACTGCTATGTTATACTATAATGTATACGTATATGCCTATATGTGTACTTGTATTAGTCAGCGTGTGTGTATCACAACAATTAGAAAGTGCAGTTAGATGGCTCTTTGCTTAATGCAAAAAGGGCTAGTCTACATTTCCCTACTATCTAGATCAGTTTCAGCCTTCTGCATGTCATTGCTTATTTAACTGAGGTGTCTAGTGGCAACTCTCCCCCTCTGATGTCCCTCAGAGCCTGAAAAGAAGAAAACGATCCCTTAATGTCTTTTCTTTTAATCTGTAAACGTGTGTATATGGTGCAATGCTATCTTAAACTCACTGGAATATATATATGCATATATGTACATATGTATTAGTGCATGTGTGTATATCACAGCAATTATTTATTTAGCTTTTGTTAACCAGGTAAGTACACTAGACACAAACATAGAGAATTATGGATGGGTTTCCATCGGTAACAGTGCTGTTAGCACATCGAGCTGTTTCTAAGGCGAGCGATGTAACCTCAAGAGCGAAGCTCAAGAGGTTCGGTCACCTTAGGAACCCAAGATGCGCTAATCATCATCGTTACCGATGGAAACCCATCCATAGTTTTTTGTAGTGTATATTGGAAGCTTGTTACCAAACCTGCATTTAATGTTATGTACCTTTCTTTCTGCGGCTTATGCTGGGACCTCTGCCAACTGA
Organism: Neoceratodus forsteri; assembly: GCA_016271365.2. NCBI lineage: Eukaryota > Metazoa > Chordata > Ceratodontiformes > Ceratodontidae > Neoceratodus > Neoceratodus forsteri. The sequence goes on from CM057455.1 coordinate 1,707,194,183, forward strand.
CAGTGCCATTTGATTTTTGTGAGTTGGAGGTGACACGGTGCATGCGAGTCTTGCTGTTCGATGTTGTTATGCTGCAGAGAGTACGTAGCTACTGCAGCATTACAGCATGCATGACGTCCATGGTGAAGCATAACAAGGTTTTAAAATGTGCTCTTTTTTAGTGGTAACAGCTTTCCAATATACACTATAAATGCCTATTTTCAAGTGTGACCTGAGAGATTACAAGAGGATAAGGAGAAAGTGAAGTTAAGTGGCTCAGTAGTTAGTGCAAAAATTGCTAGTCTACATTCCCTTGCTATCTAGATCAGTTTCAGCCTTATGCATGTCATTTCTGATTTAAATGACAGTCTGTTGCTGCCCCTCCATAACTGCCCCCCTCCCCCCACCATGCCCAGCCCATCCCAAGCCCAACCCATATTAGTCTTCTGGCACAGGGATCTGCTCCTAGACCTAGTACAACATCAGTACCAGCAGTGAACATCTGTCATTGACAAATGTGTGTTTAATCGGTGTCAGTGATGGTATGGTAAGTCTGCAGTTTTCCTGTGGGGGAAACAGCTTAACTATGTACAGTATTATACTCCTTTAATATAGCAACTGATTCCAGTTTATGTGGATAGATTTTGATATAAATTAAATGCTGAAAAATACATGCCAAACCCTATATTTATTGCAATTTATGTGCTTGTACTTTTAAAGCAGTAAAATGTGTCAGTTGGGAAAATATTATGATATAGTTTTTTGCATTAATATATTTCTGACATAATTCGATTTATCATCTGAATATTTTTATTTCTGTCAGATGTTTATAAAACAGCACAAATTAATATTTTTTTTAATTAATGGTTCAAATCATTAAAGTTGGCTGCCACTAGCCATTTTTAAAAGTCCCTTCTCTTGAGGTTCTTTTTGACTACACATGCTGGATTCATACTATGGCTGTATTAGAAGGGTGCTAGCACACATTTCTGAGGGTAAACAGCACCGCTCCATATCAAAATGTTATTTTATTTATAGTGGGCAAAGCCTGAGAGGGCTTACTTTTAAAAACTTCAAAAACTCATATCTCAGTTAGGGAGTGAAACATAATGAACAGTACAAAAGATATATTGATGTTTTTGCCAGAAATACATGATTATTAAAAAAAGTATATAATGACATTTTCTCCACTAACAATTATAAGTCTAATTGATTATTCATGAGGCTAGCGAAGCTCCTGCTTGGCTACTGGTTCAGTCAGTAACATAGAAACATAGATTTTGATGGCAGATAAGGACCGCTTGGCCCACCAAGTCTGCCCAGTTCCCTATCTATTGGAAAAGCTGCAGATCCTAGTTAACCAACAGCCTATGTCCTCCATCTTTGAAATGACCAATCCAGCTGCTAACTAATGCTGTGTGGCATGCATGGCTCACACCACACAGCTAAAACCTAAAGAAAACTAAAGAAAAATGGCAAGAGCAAAAGCTGTTATTGCGATTAGACTAATGATCACAATAACTACCTTGAAGCCCGTTGTTTCCTTGGATTATTGACTGGCTGGAGGGAGGTGACCCGAGGCACCATCCCCCCAACCGGCTGTTAAGCCTTTGGAAATTGCTGATTTCTCAGTCGTTATTGTTTAAATGCTGCTGTTTTACAGATGGCATATAAAAAGAATATGAGATTGACTGAAGCATGTCCCTTCAGGAAGACATAGTGTGCTTTAGAGTTCAGGGGCTATCAGTTTTGTGCTCTCACATTTCTTTTTCTGTTTGCTGTTTGCTAATTTGCAAATTTGTGAAGCTGGCACCAATGAAACTGTTTTGCATCTGCATTTGTTGCTTCAGCAAAATTTTCAGTCTTAGGGTACACCACATTTTTGGTTTAGTTAAGGAGTTAACCACTTCACAATGACACACCAACTGCTACAAGGGGCATGTTCTGTTTGTTGGTCACATCCTTTCATGACCAGACAAGGCTGTACCTACGTCTCTCCAATGGTGGAGTTCTCTTATTCAGGAACTCTTTTAGTTGAAGGGGTGAGCCCTGTAACACCATGGTGAAGGCGGAGAGTCTCACTGAGACAGAAGATGACAAATTATCCCTATATAGTGCTGCATGTCAAAGATTTGGAATACACCCTGGAGTTAAATATACTCTTAAGTCTATAATAGTTGTTCACTGAGCATCTGATCTCTGATGTGTTGGAGTGGTGTAGTGCTTATGTAACATACCTTTGGGTTATTCTCCATTATTTCCACCCAGTTAGAGGTGCCATAGACAGAAACTTATAGCTAAAGGAAATTGGAATTGCCAGGTAAGGACCATAGGAGACTCAGAAGAATGCCAGAGCTAGATGAGGGATGAGAGGGAGGAAAAAAGAAATTGTCTAGAGCTCTGAGGTGTAGCTGCTGGGGGGAAGTGGGTGATCAGCTGACCACTGCACCCCAGTAGGCTACCAGTTTCTTCTCGTTGCACCTCTTGGAGTGGAAGCCTCCTCAAGAGGGTTCCTGTGCTTTTACAGTACCACACAAATAGTAGTAGTCCCAACATGAGGAAAGGAAAGTATAAAAAAGGTCAAATGTACATGACACAAGCATGTAGTAGTTCCTGAAAACTACTAACAGTACTAAAACTGCCAACAGTAGTTAGCATTAAGTCACAACTATCTATGTTACACAAGCACACTGCTTAGTTGTTCACTGAACCAGTGAATCCTTTTCAGTCAAATGGTTGCTCCCTGCTGTCTGCACATTGGGATACCTTCACTAGCCAAGCCCCAGCCCCACTGCCACTGACCTCGCTGCTGCCATCATTTCATAGCTTTCTCCCTGTGTGTGGGGTCCTGGTGGGAGGGCCAGCACCCCAAGGAACCAAGGATCCATAAGGGTGGAGAGATCCATGGTGTGGGGCCCAAGCTTGCTGGCAGACATCATGGAGATAACAGGTAGATTTTTCTCCCATTTTCTTTTCTCTGTCAACCCACCTCCCCAGGCATTGACTACAGATTCCATCAGCATCACTCAGTCTGGTTCAGTATGCATATGTGCAATCCCACCTGAGGGAGCACACTCCCAGGCCCATGGGAGGGGTTGCAGCAGCACTGTGCACTGATGTCTTCCTCACTAGGCTGGCTTATGCTGCAGGTAATAGCACTCTGCAGCTCTAGTCACATCATTCCCAGCTCCCTGAGTCAGCTCCTGAACCAGGGTCCCCAGCATGGAAATGCAGCGCACTAGCTCTGGGCCATTGGGTGGCCTGCTGAACCAAGGATTCTTAAGACTATAACATAAGCTCCAGGTAGCAGCCAACCCACATCATGCCCCCACCACACATTGCTTAAGGATCCATGCCCCAAGCATCCTTCACATGCTCATTTCTTTGTCTCACCTCTTCGAACAACTCACCTCTTTCTTTATGGGCATTTCAGGGTTGAGGTACATTTTTGTCTACAGGACCTGCATTCTGCATTCCTATGGCACTTCTAGGGGTAAATCCCTCTGCAAGAGGGTTCCTGTTTCTTTGCAGTACTTCAAAAAAAGGCGGTAGTATGGAAAGACCAAATATTCAGTATGTTGCAAAAGTGTACAAACAAAGTTACAGTGCCTGCCAAATACTAATAGTCCAAAGACTACTAATGGTATAAGCAAAAGGTCACAACTATCTATGCTGCACAAGCACAATTGGTTCTATGCACTAATGTGTACCAGGCACACACAGCTCTGGACAGGTGCTCACTGGCTGGTGTTCACTAGCAGCTGCGCAGAGGCAGATCTAGGGGGCACTGGCAGGCATTCAATCAGATGCCCATCCTGGGTCTTGAAGCAGATCCCCTGCTGCATGCCAGCAGGAGATCCTGGGAAGGTTGGGTTCCATTTTTTTTTAAACTACAGGCAAATGCCTGACTGGCTGCCCACAGCCCACCCTATCTGCTCAGTGAGCTGGGGACGTAAGGTGGAGGGTGTTTCCATCCTACTGCAGCTGGTGGCTATCCATTGTGGGAGGGCACATAGCCTTTACAGCAGGGTTCTACTTGCCATATCTTGTGCCCCCATGCCTGGCACACCATGCCTTAATGGTGCAGAGTGCAGGCACACCCCCGACACTCTCCTGGATCGCCCATGGTGCATGGCTGTGCAGGCGGCCAGGTGACCCTGTATGCAAGGGGCTCATGTACCTGATGTGAATGCCACTTGGTGTCCACTGGACACCGTTGTGTGGCATTCCATTTTAGTGTTGCCTATGCACTTATGCATAGAGAACATGAACTTTTATGCACAGGGCACAATAGTTTCTCACTGAACCAGTAAACTAATGGCACAGTTGAATAAAGTCAACAGAATTTATAGTGTAAATTGACAGTGTCTTTCATTACAAGTAGCACACACAGCATCCTTCTCAGAGGAGCTGCCTGTCTATGGCATGGGTGAGGCGAGGGTACTTTGCACCATGCAATTTAATGAATGGCTAAAGAAATGGTGTGGAGCACAGGGATTTGGCTTCATTGGGGACTGGGGTTCCACCTGGAGGGACACCAGCCTATACTGGTAGGATGCTCTGCATCTGTCCAGGAAGGGAACAAGTTTTTTGGGCAATCGGTTTAAATGCTTCATTGGCAAGCTTTTAAACTAGTCAAGGGGGGAGGCACTGATAAGCAGCAGGAAATTCCCAGCCTCCCCCTACAAAAGAGGGTACTAAATGAGAAAAAGACCAAGGTAGAAAGGAGAGTGGGGGATGCTGCTACAAAATGTAAAGCCATCAAAAAATGGAGAGCAATGAGTACCAATGCCCATAGTCTGGGTAACAAGCTTCCTGAATTAGTGGCCTTGATGGATGAGGAACATTTGGATATCGTGGCAGTCACAGAAACTTTGTACACACAGAACCATGACTGGGACATAAACATACCAGGATACACTATCTACCGGAGGGACAGGGAGGGTAAAAGAGGAGGAGGAGGAGGAGGAGTAGCTCTCTACATAAGGGAAGAAATCAAAGCAACAGAACAGAAGGGTAAACAGAGAGGAGAAGAAGCACTGTGGGTCAACTTGGAGACAGGCAATGGTACCACAATCTGTACAGGGGTTGTATACAGACTCCCCTCTCAGGGGGAGGAAATGGACAAGGAAATGATAGAAAGTATACTTAGAATGGCAGAAAAAGGGGAGATATTGCTGATGGATGATCTGAATATGCCAGACGTTAACTGGAGTGCAGTTGCAGCAGCCACTTCTAAGAGTGGGGTTATTCTAGATGCCCTACAGGGGGCATGCCTTAGACAACTAGTATTGGAACCCACTCGAGAGGGAGCAATCTTAGACCTGGTTCTCTCAAATGGAGATGGAGGAAGGATCACAGATGTAGAACTGGGTAGCCATCTGGGAACTAGCGATCATCAAACAGTATGGTTCACAATAAACACAGCTGTAGAGTCAAGCCATACAAAGGCAAAAGTACTGGACTTTAGGAGGGCTGACTTTGCCAAAATGGGTGAGTGCCTATGGAATGCACTAGCAAATGGGCAGGAAGGAGGGGTGGAAGAACAATTGGGAATAATAAAAACTACCATCACAGAGGTAACAAGCCTTTGTGTGAAACAAATAAACAAAACAAAATGAAGTAAGAAACCACTATGATTCTCAAAGGAGGTGGCAGTGAAGGTTCAAGATAAAAAGAAAGCATTCAGGAAGTACAAGGAATCACAGAAGGAACAGGACAGAGAATTGTATCAGTTAAAGCAAAAGGAAGCTGGGAAGGCAGTCAGAACAGCAAAGGCCCAAACCAAGGAAAAGATAGCCAACTCAGTTAAGAAGGGGATAAAATATTTTATAGGTACATCAGGGAGCGTAGGAAGACCAAGGGAGGGATAGTGAGGCTTAATAAAGGGGAGGGGGGTGGGCAGAGGGTGATGGTGAAAAGACAGATACTAAACAAATATTTTTGCTCAGTATTTACAAATGAAGAGGGGGAGGTACCTAAACTGAACAATAGAAACACTCTGGATACAAAAGTTGATACCAGCCCATTTACAGAAGAAAGGGTTCTGAAAGAACTCTTAAAACTGAAGGTGGACAAAGCAATGGGGCCTGATGGGATTCATCCCAGAATTCTAAATGAACTAAGGGTAGAACTAGTGACACCACTGACTACCCTCTTTAACAAATCATGGGAGGATTGGGTGGTACCTGAGGACTGGAGGAGGCAGATGTGATTCCACTTCACAAAAGTGGGAGCAGGGCAGAAGCAGGAAACTACAGACCTGTTAGTTTAACCTCAGTGATAGGGAAAATGATGGAATCACTTCTGAAGGAAAGAATTGTCGAGTACCTAGAGGCCAAAGGGCACAGGACCCAAGGCAGCATGGATTCACAGTGGGAAGGTCATGTCAGATGAATCTGATAGATTTCTTTGACTGGGTGACCAAAGTAGTAGATCAGGGAGGGGCTGTGGACATGGTCTACCTAGACTTTAGCAAGGCATTTGACACAGTCCCACACAAAAGATTAATATACAAGTTAGCCAGCCTGGGAGTGGGTCCCAAGATGGTAACCTGGGTAAAGAATTGGCTGGAGAATAGGACACAGAGGGTAATAGTAAATGGAGTCCACTCTGAAGAAAGGGGGGTTACTAGTGGGGTACCGCAGGGTTCATTATTAGGACCAGTCCTCTTCAATGTCTTTATAAGCAACATTGCAGAGGGACTGGAAGGAAAAGTATGTCTCTTTGCAGACAACACAAAGATCTGCAGCAGAGTTGATGCGAAGGTGGGTGGAAAGGATGAGAAGGGACTTGGCAAGGTTAGAGGAATGGTCAAATGTATGGCAGCTTAGATTCAATGCCAAGAAGTGCAAGGTAATGCACCTGGGAAACAAAAACCCAGGGGAAGAGTACACAATGGGGGGTGAGATACTAACAACAACAAAAATGGAAAGGGAGCTGGGGGTAGTCATATCAGATGACCTAAAGGTGGGCAAGCAATGTGAGAGGGCAGTAAGGAGGGCTGGGGGGATACTGGGATGCATAGGGAGAGGCATCACCAGTAGAAAACAGGAAGTTGTTATCCTCTGTACAGACAGCTGGTGAGACCCCATCTGAGTACTGTGTGCAGTTCTGGAGACCCATTCTCGCAAAGACATAGACAGGATGGAAGCTGTCCAGAGGAGGGCAACTAAAATGGTTCAGGGTCTGCACTGGAAGACATATGAAGAGAGACTTAAGGAGCTTAATATGTATAGCCTCGAGGAAAGGAGGAGAGAGGGACATGATAGAAACTTTCAAGTACCTCAAGGAATCAACAAAGTCCAAGAGGGTACCATCTTTCAGAAAAAGAGGTGTGCAAGAACAAGGGCACAATTTGAAAATGGGGGCAGCTCAGAGGTAATGTAAGGAAGTATTTTTCACAGAGAGGTTGTGGATGCATGGAACTGCCTTCCGGAGGAGACTGTGGAGTCAAAAACAGTGGTGGAATTCAAGCATGCATGGGACAGTCATAATGCAATTCTAGGGGATGGGGGTAGGAAAAAGTAGGCTGCTGGTTAACTGGGATTTGCAACTTATCCATTAGGTAGGGAAATGGGCAGACTGGGTGGGCCAAGTGGTCCTTATCTGCCATCAAATTCTATGTTTCTATTACAAAAAGCCACCCAAACAACTATCAGAACACCACAGAACAAAGTACTGCAATACAAATACATGGATCGTATATCTGGTTTATCACATACAGTGCAAAAAATGCCCAGAAGGATGCTATGTGGAAGAAACAATACAACCAGTTCAAACCAAGATGAATCTCCACTGGCATATCATATTATGTAAGATAACCAGCATACCAGTGGAGCATCACTTCACCCAACTTTATAATTCACTTCTGGACTTAATCAGTGCTGGTACATAAAGACAACTTCAAAACTACACAGCAAAGGACACTAAAATTAAGTTACTTGAATTCAAGCAGTACAGTCTCAGAGACACAGGGCTCTAGTCATGATACACTATGGAGACGTGTAAAGTGTAAGCCATTTAACTGCATGATAACTTATGTGGTGAAGACTGCACTGTTTTCTTGGCAAACCCTTGTATTTCCTTCCCCTAAACTTTTAAAATTTTTCTTCTGATTTATCCCCCTACCTTTGACCCATCTCGCATGTCTTTAATGGTGACATATCTACACATCTACACATACCTATCAACTGTCCTACTCGTACTGTGGGACCACCAAAAGCGGTGAGACAGAGGGGCAGTGACTGACAAGAGTGCTGTTCGTGGATACTGAGGTGTGGGTGCTCCTTAGAATCTCCCTGGAGTGCTGTAAACAGTAGCTGGAAAACCCTCTATGTGCTAGGCAGAGGATGCAGATATTCCTGTCACTTTTAGGATGTTACTGGGTTTACATTTTTAAAGGGGTGGATGCAGGATTTAGTGCAAAAGCACTTTACCAGGCTGTAAGGCAGGTGTTGCTAATTAGGGAGTGAGAGTGGAGACCCGCAGAACTTCCAGGTCCCGTCTGATAATAAAAGCAGGCACTCGCGTGAGTGGCACCTTAGAAGTCACTGCTCATACTGCGGAACCACCAAAAGCAGTGAGACAGGGGGACTGTGGCTGACAAGAGTGTTGTTCATGGATACTGAGGTGTGGGTGTGGGTGTGCCTTAGAATCTCCCTGGAGTGCTGTAAACAGTAGCTGGAAAACTCTCTATGTGCTAGGCAGAGGGTGCAGATGTTCCTGTTACTTTTAGGACATTACTGGGTTTACATTTTTTAAAGGGGTGGACGCAGGATTTAGTGCAAAAGCACTTTACCAGGCCGTAAGGCAGGTGCTGTTAATTAGGAGTGAGAGTGGAGACCCGCAGAACTTCCGGGTCCCGTCTGGTAATCAAAGCAGGCGCTCACATGAGCGGTGTGAGACGCGCAGAGACATGCATGTCTGAGAGCGTGTTAGCAGTGAGAGGGGAGAAGGAGAAAGGACACGCTGATAAAGAACCAAAACAACAAGGTAGGAAATTAACGGATGGGATAAAAAGGGGTCGGTAGAAGCAAATGATCATGAAGGCATCCCATCATTGCTAACATCAGAGGGGGACCTGATGATATGTTGTAGTAGCTATCTACTGTTTATAGTCGCTAAATTGGGGGTAAATTATGCCACATTTGAATGTAGAAATACAAGATAAATAAGAAATTAAGTGATAATCTGCAAAGGATGACTGAAAGACTGGAAGTACTTGAGAAGAGTCAGATGGAGCTCATTGAAAGACTAAGGATTATGTCTAGTTTAAATAAAAGTGAGGCAGCAAGGGGGGGCATGAGTCAGAGATTGGTCTAGGGAAAAGAAAAACAAATGAGGAGGAGGGGAGGGGAGTAGCAGTCAGGGAGATTGGAGTGTGAAAAGTAAAGTTCAAAGGAAACGAAGGGGGGATAGCCCTCTATAACCAGTCCCAGGATATTTAAGAGGGGAACAGGAATTGACTGTGTTAACTGAGAATGTGGAAGGTAGGGAAAACTTTGACCTTAGGAATAGTAGTGAAGGGGGAGAAGCAGTATATGAGGGAATACAGGTGAGAAATAGTTTTAATATATTGGGAGCAGTTAGCCAATTGAATGGGGCTGAGGGGGAATGTGATGAAAATCAAGGAGGTGATGGAGGAAGGTGGGATCAAGATGAGAGACAGGTAATTGTAATAGGTGACTCAATTATAAAATTCACGAATCAGTATATTTGTAAAAATGACAAAAGGAACAGAATGGTTAGTAGTTTTTCTGGGGCAGGTATCTTGCATCTGTGTATTATGGCTGATAATATGTTTAAGACAGCAGGAGAGCACTCCTTAGCATTGATTCATGTGGGAATAAATGATATTGCAAGGAAGACCTTGCCCGAAATGCAGAAGGACTATAAGAAGTTGGTGGAGAAACTAGTGGATAAAGGAAGTGAGATATTAATCTCGGAAATATTACCCGAACCCAGGGCATCGGCGTACAAAAAGAAAAGGATAGCCTTAACAAATGAGTGGTTGTTGAAGTGGGCTGAATCAAACGGCTATAGATTTATTAGGCATTGTGGGACATTTAACAATAGGAATGAGCTGTTTTGTAAGGATGGGCTCCACTTGAATTTTAGAGGTAGTAGAATTTTGGGAATGAGGTTGAAAAATGAGATTGAGAACTGTTTAAACTAAAGGGGAAGGGGATGAAAAGGGGTTAAATGGGTGAAAAGACTTCTAAGAAAAGTAAAGTTAAAGGGGTGGCATCCTTAAAGGTTATGTTCTGTAATGCAAGGAATTTAAATTAAACAGGTAAGGCAGAATTGGAAATATTGATTAAAGATGGTGAATTGGATATAGTAGGGTTAGCCGAAACCTGGTGGAGAAATGATAGTGGATGGTCTCAACATATACTTGGCTATAAACTGATCAGTAAGAATAGGGAGGATAGAAGGGGGGGGAGTTGCCCTCTTTATTCGGGAAGAATTAGAAATTAGGAGACTAGATGAAACAGTCAACTTAGGTAAAGTTGAAATTATAACGATTGAACTCCTGGGAATAAAAGGTAAAAAATATAGGGTTTCAGTGTTCTATAGAGCACCTGACATGGGTTTAAAAGAGACAGAAGCATTTCTGGATTACATTGCTAATCTGGCAGAAGATACTGATGTAGTAATGTTGGGGGATTTAAATTTGCCAGGAATTGAATGGGGGGAAAAAACAGACAGGCAATAACATAGATTGTAGATTTCAGGAAGAACTAACGGCAGTGGGTATTCCGCAATGAATCCAGGAGGCAACAAGGGGGGAAAACATACTGGCTGTCATTTTTAAAAATATGAACAAGATCTTTAAACAGATCACTATTCAGCCTCAAGTGGGAACAAGCTATCATAATTCTATACTATTTGTGTTAGATTGGGCAATTGAGTTTATGAAAGGTAGCATAACCCAATACCTGTATAAAACTGGTGATTATAGGGAAATGAGAGAAGTACTAAATAGCATAGATTGGGAGGGTATGATAATTAATCAGAATATAGAGAAATCATGGGAATTTTTCTTACAAAAAATAAATGAGGTTACAGGAAATTATATAACACAAAGGAAAGCTTATTACTATATAGAAAAAAGCCTCCATGACTAACTAGGGGCATAGTTAGACTCTGCAGAAAAAAGAAAGTGTTGTTTCAGAAGATGAAAAAAGGCAAGACATCAGAATATAGGGATAGGTATAAAAAGATTCTAAGAAAACTTAAAAAAGTAATGAAACAATCTAAAAAACAGCTTGAAAAGAGATTGACAATGAGTAAGAACAATAAAATGTTTATGCCTATGTAAATAGTCAGAGGGGAGGAAGTAGTATGGTAGGGCCATTGGCTATAAAGGGGGAGGTGCTGTCGAATCCACTGAAAATGGCTAATGAATTTGGCAAATGTTTTGGCTCAGTATATAAAAATCATGAGGATAGGATAGAAATCGGTGCTGTGGGACGTGGCCAACTTGATCCAGTGGTAATAATAACAGAAGAGAAGGTATTGAAATGGATTATGGGGCTGAAGGTCGATAAGGCGGCATGACCAGATGGGAGATTCATCCTTATATGTTGAAGGAGTTGAAAAATGAGTTGGTACCAGTTATTACCTTGTTGAGGCAAGGGTCACTGGCTGAGGGTGTGGTGCTTGAGGAATGGAGGAAGGTATATGTGGTGCCAATATACAAAAAGGGGAAAAGGGATCAGGCGGTGAATTATCAACCGGTGTGCCTGACATCAGTGGTAGGGAAGATAATTGAGGATATCCTTAGTGAAGCTATAAAGGACATCATGATAAGTAAGGGGCAAGTAGATAGAAATCAACATGGGTTTGTTTCTGGCAGGTCATGTGAGACAAATCTGATAACCTTCTATGAACACATAAATAAATGAGTGGATGAGGGGAAGAGCATGGACATGGTACTGCTGGATTTTATTCGGGCTTTTGATACAGTCCCTCATTGTAAGATTATTGAAAAATTGATTAGATTGGAAACTTATTTTTGTACTGTAAAATGGGTGGATCAGTGACTAAAAAATAGGAAGCAACAAGTAAGGATCCGGGATTGCCTGTCAGAACCTCAGAGGGTGAGGAGTTGTGTGCTTCAGGGGTCAGTGCTGGGACCATTGTTATTCAGCATTTTTATGAGTGATTTGGATATAGATAGTGGAACTAAGAAGGTGAAATTCACTGATGATGTCAAAATAGGGTGGTTAGTGGATACGTTTGTTGATAGGTTAACATTTGGAAGGAATTTAATACAAATTTTAGAATGGGCAGAAGTTAATGGAATGAATTTTAATAAAGACAAATGCATCATAATGCACCTGGGGAGGCAAAACGTGCAACAGAATTATTATATGAAAGGTATACAGCTGAAGGTATCTACATGTGAGAGAGATCTGGGGGTCTATATTCAAAATGATTTAAAATGTAGTATTCATAGTAGAAATATATTAAACAAAGCAATGTATTTAGCAAACAGTATAAGAAGGGGTTTTCATTCTAGAGATGGGGAGGTGTTGATGCCGGTGTACAAGACTCTGGTTAGGCCCATTTTGGATTATTGTTCCATGGTATGGAGTCCCTTCTTGGTGAAAGATGTTAAGTTGGTGGAAAGGCCGCAATGGTCCTACACAAGATTGATATCAGGGTGTGAGGGTTTGAATTATGAGGATAGATTAGAGAAGCTGGGCCTGTGGTCCTTAAAAAAATTGGAGAGCTAGGGGGTATCGACTGTTCTTATACAAAGGTTTAAGAGATAAGAGTATGGTGATGGAGATGGGATTGGAATTTAAAGAAAAACTGTATCCGTTGAAAGGACACAATAGGCAGTTGAAGGAAATAGCATGTAGGACAGAAATAAGAAGGAATGGATTTAAATGTAGGGCAATCAAGATGTGAAACAGATTACCTCAGGAAGTGGTGGATGCTGAAAATGTGGGTATGTTTAAGGATAGATTGGTTAAGTATTTTACTGAAGTTGGTGACTTGAGTTACCACCACTGAATTGTGGGGAAAGCTTATATGGGCTCTGCCTTCTTGACTTTCCTATTTTCCAGTATGAAATTCCAGTATGAAATTATAAGGGACATCATTCATTTTACCCCTTTGAATTGTTGTGTCCCACATCTTTCCCATATGGAAAAGATGCCTCTCACGGAGTAAGAGCTGCAAACACAGCAGAAAATTAGTTAATATTCTAAAATGCTAAAATATAATTAAAAGTGTCTTAAATAAAGACACTGGTTTCCACAGTGCTCTGAACTTGTATATCCATATTTAGTGATGCATCCCACATTATGAAAGCTAGTGTCCCACATTGTCCCATATTTTGAATGTCATTGTCCCACATTTCAGTTACAAAGGGTTGAAACGCATTTTGCTACAGTTTTAAGGTGTCAAATCTCTGCCTGCCCTTTTCTATGCATTTTAAATCAACCTTTAAAATAAACTACTTCCTCTGCTCAGTCTGCTAAAAACACCTGATGAAGGGAGCTGTGTGGCCCTGAAAACATGTGTGGTAATATATATGTACAGGTTATTCGCTGGTCCAATAAAGAGCATTACAATATTCGACAAATCAATATTCCAAGGGCTAACACAGCTAAAACAATTTCTGTTTTCATTACAGATGCAAATGAAAAAAAGATGCAGTATGCTTGATAGACATATTACAACCACGTGACATCCTTATCCTGCAAGTTAGAGGTCTCTACTGATGGCACATGATTTGGGCACCCCACTGATCAAAAAAATAATAATTGTACACAAATCCAAGCAGTGAGCTCAGAGTCAAGAAGCCCTAGTCATCCCATATTTATGGAAATGTCTCATCATTTGTCAAAGATGTCGGTGCTAGTTGCTCAGCAGGATGGCAGTCTCAGTGCTTGGTGGCTAGAGAGACAGCCCTACCACTCCGATACCCCTTCTAACTTTAAACCAGATGACATCAACTCCAAGGACCCCCTTGATTATCTAGAGGGCTTTGTTTGAGCATACAGGGCTATCTAGTTCATGTGAGATCCCTTTAGCTATAATGGGTCCTGTGCATGAGAAAAGAATGAATAATTTCCCTTACTCCATCCCTAATTGATTCAGAAATTGACCCATGGCTCAAGTGAAGTTGAAGTTTATTGTTCTAGGAATTAATACCTTTGAGCCAAGGCTCTTTTACAAAGGTTCCACGTCATTAAGTACAAAAACATAGTAGACAGTGTTACAAACAATCAGTAAGCCATTTAACAAGGCCACAACTTAAACAGTAACATTTATGTACAGAAAAGAAAAAGGAACTCAGAGGCAGTGTCAAGGGCATGGAATAAGGATTGGAGAGCTTGAGAGGGAAGAGAGGGAGAAATAAGAAGTTTAGGAGCAGACAGAACCTGGTTAGTGGTACTCAGGTTGTCTTTGTCAAAGAGGAGACCATGGTGGTTGAGTGAAACAAATGTAAGTGCACTCAGTGGGATGAGACTTTAGTCAAAGCAGTCACAGGAGCTGGAGGCTGTGAGGTGAGCGTAAAGTATGGATTTGAAAGCTTCCAATGTCGTGGAGGATAGGGAGGGCAGGTTAAGGGCATTGTACCAGGTAGGGGCACGGTATGTAAAAGATCTTTGTCCCTGAGCAGTCTGGCATCTAGGAACAAGGAAAGGTTGGTGGTCAGATCTTCTGGTGGTATGAAAGTGCCATTGTTCAGGCAGAGCAGGTCCCGGATACATGGAGGAGTGAGTCCTAAGATTGATTTTTTGCCATCACGCAGGTGAGATACATGAGGCGATTGGAAAGATGCAACCAACCGGTTTCCGTGTAGAGGTCACAAGTGTGGGTCCATCTCTGTGCTCCAGTGAGGAGTCGACAGGTTTTGTTTAGTGCTGTTGAGATGCGCTTTAGTGCAGTGGTAGTAGCTGAGCCATAGACAATTAGACCATAGTCTATGATTGAGATGATGGAGCTTTGAACAGCAATCCTCAAGGTAGCTTGGTTGAAAAATTGATGGTTCTGGTACAAAATTCCAATGCGTTGGTGCACTGTTGTTGCAGTGTTATCAATATGGGCCGCAAAAGTAAGACATTCGTCAAAAGTGATACCAAGGTATTTGAAGGTGTTCACTTGTTCTAGTGTATTTCCAAGAGAAGTTTTTATGACGAGTGGAGTATGCCTATTTCTGTTTTGATGACTGGTGAAAAGCATGACTTTTGTTTTTTTTGATTTAGGACCAGTTTGTGCTCAAGGAACCACTTTTCAACACATGAGAAAGCAAGCTGCAAGTTCTGTCGTAGTAGATTTGGATCCTTATGGGAGGTGAGAATTACAGCGTCATCAGCATAGAGTATTAATTTTTCAAGGCAGGATTTAGGAAGCAAGTTTAGAAATAAGCTGAAGAGGAGAGGACCTAAAATTGAGCCCTGGGGGACACCAGAGAGGACCGGTTTGGAGTCAGAGAGAACCTCAGAGATTTTTACTGTTTGAGAACGTTGTGCCAGGTAACTTTTTACCCAGGCTCCAGGTCCCTCGGCTAGCCCAATATTGAGCAGAAGAGAGAGATTAGAAGGCTATGGTGAACAGTGTCAAAGGCCTTTGTGAGGTCTATGAAAACAGCTCCGGTTAAATAACCCTTATCCAAGGCTTTGTGAGTTTCACTAGAGAAATCAAGTAGGGCTGTCGACGTACTGTGTTCTTTCCTAAATCCGTGTTGCTGAATGCAGAGTAGATCGTACTTTTGCAGGTAGTCTGATAGTTGATCTGCCACGATCCGTTCAAGAGCTTTGGAGAGGGATGGAAGTATAGATATGGGCCGATAGTTCCCTGGTGTGGATTTATCGCCCCCTTTATGCACTGGTGTGACTATAGCGGCCTTCCATGTGTTGGGGAACTGACTTTGGCACAGGGAGAGGTTGAGAATTTTGGTGAGGGGGGGGGATCACTTCTTCCAAGGTGAGGGACAGAAGTTTTAGATCAATGGTGTCACTGCTATTTCTAGATTTAGAGCAGACCTTTTTTATGTATCTGTAGGCTTCATATGTCTTAACTATTTTAAAGTGAAATAGCAGTTTGTCTGGCGAGGTGGTTTGGGATACGAGTTTTGGAACTGACAAGTCCTGGAAGAAGTCTGGTGAGAGGACACCACTGAGGTCAGTGAAGGTTTTATTTAGGGCATCGGCCATAGTCTTAGGGTCACGGGTAGTGGAGCCATCAATGTTCATTGCCGTGGGAGAGGATTTAGACTGTTTGCCCTTAATATTACGTATATTGTTCCAGAAGGATCTTCCATCACCCCAGGTGGTTTCTAGAGCATTCTTGAAATAGGAGCTCTTCATTTGCCTGATTTGTGAAGTGCATAGGTTGCGCGCCTGTTTATAGTTAAGTGAGTCTGTTATGGAGCTGTGGCCCTGGCTATAGCCCAAAGATGGTCACGTGCTTTAAGCTGAGCCAGTAGTGACTCACTCAGAATTGTTGCGTATCTAGAGGCCAGAGGGGCACAGGACCCAAAGCAGCATGGATTCACAGCAGGAAGGTCATGCCAGACAAATCTGATAGATTTCTTTGACTGGGTGACCAAAGTAGTAGATCAGGGAGGGGCTGTGGACATGGCCTACCTAGACTTTTAGCAAGGCATTTGACACAGTCCCACACAAAAGATTAATATACAAGTTAGCCAGCCTGGGAGTGGGTCCCAAGATGACAGCCTGGGTAAAGAATTGGCTGGAGAATAGGACACAGAGGTAATAGTAAATGGAGTCCACTCTGAAAAAGGTTAGCAGTGGGGTACGCAGGTTCAGTAATAGGACCGGTCCTCTTCAATGTCTTTATAAGCGACATTGCAGAGGGACTGAAGGAAAGTATGTCTCTTTGCAGATGACACAAAGATCTGCAACAGAGTTGATGCACAAGGTAGGTGGAAAGTATGAGAAGGGACTTGGCAAGGTTAGAGGAATGGTCAAATGTATGGCAGCTTAGATTCAATGCTAAGAAGTGCAAGGTAATGCACCTGGGAAACAAAAACCCAGGGGAAGAGTACACAATGGGGGGTGAGATACTAACAACAACAAAAATGGAAAGGGACCTGGGGGTAGTCATATCAGATGACCTAAAGGTGGGCATGCAATGTGAGAGGGCAGCAAGGAGGGCTGGGGGGATACTGGGATGCATAGGGAGAGGCATCACCAGTAGAAAACAAGAAGTTATTATCCCTCTGTACAGACAGCTGGTGAGACCACATCTGGAGTACTGCGTGCAGTTCTGGAGACCCAATCTCCACAAAGACATAGACAGGATGGAAGCTGTCCAGAGGAGGGCAACTAAAATGGTGCAGGGTCTGCACCGGAAGACATATGAAGAGAGACTTAAGGAGCTTAATATGTATAGCCTCGAGGAAAGGAGAGAGGGGACATGATAGAAACTTTAAGTACCTCAAGGAATCAACAAAGTCCAAGAGGGTAGCATCATTCAAAAAAAGAGGTGTCAAGAACGAGGGGCACAATTTGAAGATAGAAGGGGCGGCTCAGAGGTAATTTAGGAAGTATTTTTCACAGAGAGGTTGTGGATGTATGGAACAGCCTTCCAGAGGAGGTTGTGGAGTCAAAAACAGTGGTGGAATTCAAGCATGCATGGGACAGTCATAAGGCAATTCTAGGGGGTGGGGGTAGGAAGAAGTAGGTTGCTGGTTAACTAGGATCTGCAGCTTATCCATCATGTAGGGAAATGGGCAGACTGGGTGGGCCAAGCGGTCCTTATCTGCCGTCAAATTCTATGTTTCTATGTATGTTTCAATGTTAGCCAGGGATTAGAGAGGGCTTTGATTTTAAATTTTTTGAAAGGTGCGTAGGTGTCACAGGCAGTGTTGAAAGTGTTAATGAAGAAGTCTAGGGCAGCGTCCACATCCAGCGTATTGTAGATAGGGGACCAGTCTTGTTGTAGGATGCAGGTCTTTAGCTTAGCAAGGTTTCTGTGCAGTAGCATTCGACTTAGGATGGTTTTAGGAGGTGGTTTGTGGAATTTACTTGTCCAGATACAGATCACAGGGGAGTGGTCACTGAGGGAGTCGGAGAGAACGGTGGTGTTTTTTATCCGGTCAGGGTGATTAGTAAGAATCCAGTCAATGAGAGTGCTGGTTCCAGTCTTGTAGTTTTTTCTAGTAGGGAGTTGACCATCTGTGTTAGGTTGGTTGCTAGGATAGTATCCCTGCTGGGTCCGATATCTGAGGCAAGCCAATTTATATTGAAATCACCGAGAAGGAGGAGCTCAGAGTCAGGAGGTTGTAATCTGCAAATTCAAGGATAGACTGGAGCCCGCTCATGGGTCTTTAGGGGGGATAGATCATGCGCATGGTAAAGTACTTTGTTATGGGCACCAAGGAGAAGCTTGACAGGGAGAAGTTGTACTAGGGTGTTTTCTGGGAGAAACTGGCAAGGTGGCATGAGAGGTAGTCCTTTATATAAATAACACATCTGCCCCCCTTTCTTTGTACCCGGTCAAGTCTGAAGAGGTTGTAGCCTTGGAGCGAGATTGCATGATCTGGAGTGCTAGGTGTTAGCCAGGTCTCAACAATTACAAGTATGTCAGGATTATGTTGTCCAATAAAGGCTTGAAGAGATGCCAGCTTAGGAAGGAGGCTGCAGATATTTAGGGTAACAATGGATAGCCCGTTTCCAGTTTTTCAGGCTCTATCTAATGTTTGAGCCAGGGCCAGGGTTTGGGTGGATCCCACCAGACATGAGAAGTAGGAGGAGCAGCAGTTTGAGGATATCTCCGTAGCTCATACCATGTAATGTCTTTCCTCTGCATGCTGCAGGTTTGGATACAGTGCAGTTGCCTAGGGTCCCAACAAAGGAGGGCTACAATGACAGGTGCTCAAATATGATTTTTCCAGCCAGGGCGGCCATTTGCACCCAGTCCTTAGTAATGGGTGCCTCAGATCGAAATAAAGGGTATTTGCCATGGTTCCATAATGAAGGTAGGATGTCAAGATGCTTACAGTGGGGGGTTGCGTGGGGTAGGAGGAGAGAGGAAGTTGACACAGTGGATAACAAATGGAGAGAGATAGAAAAGACAGGAGGAGGTTTA
Source organism: Neoceratodus forsteri (assembly GCA_016271365.2). Lineage (NCBI taxonomy): Eukaryota > Metazoa > Chordata > Ceratodontiformes > Ceratodontidae > Neoceratodus > Neoceratodus forsteri. The sequence goes on from CM057455.1 coordinate 1,707,213,242, forward strand.
CATGGGTAAACCCAAGGCTCACACATGAGCAGGGACAGATCAATTTTGGTGGTGTGCCTCCAGGGGGAGGATTTGCCCTATTGCCAAATGATGTAAAATAATCAAATCCACAGGAAAATGACCAGTAAACTGTTTGATCTATGGTAACAAGACAAAGGATGTGTTAAATTCCTGGAACACTGACCTGGGGCATATGATGGAAGTTAAAACCCTTTGTCAGTGCCTTCCCTTTGTTTAAATAGTTGTGAATGGTTCTCAAAGACATGCAGTTCCCTTTAGCAACAAGGTAGATGGAAATGTGGATTCAGTTTGCACTTCCCAGGTCAGAGCTTGTAGAATTTCTTAGCTGTACTTACTTTGATTGTGATGACTTCCAAAAAAGTTGATTTATAATGAGAATCCCAATATCTGCTGGTGATGTTTTCCAGTTTCTTAGTCCAGGAAACTTTCATGGATCATATATCCAAGAATGGTCTAGTTCCTCCAAGAAAAAACACTTGAAGATCCACAAAACTAAACTATTGACAGAGACAAACACAAACACCCAGCCACACAGCCCAAGTAGGCAAGAGTAATGTATCTTCCTTTGATGCTGCCTAATTTCCCCAGGTCCTTTTATTGATATTTGCTGGCATATATAAAATTAAGTGCCTGGTGTGTGTGTGGGGGCTTAATAATGCTCCCTGGATTAGATACTGTGAAATCACCTTTTGCCACTTTGTTTTCAGTGCTGGATACCATGGGGGGGGGTGATTTTCGATGTAGTTACACACTGTATGTTGCACATATAATGGCACTGGAAGAAATCCTCCCCCCCCTTGCTGTTTTCATTAAATGGATGATTAGTTGTAGGCCAGTCTAAATAAGGCATGTAGCAGTTTCTACATGAAGACGGGACATAGGGCTTAAATGCACAATGTTTGAAAGTCTAAGAAACTGGCACAGACCACATGTCAGCAACCCCACCAGCACACCTTTTGCACCAGCTTGTCACAGGCCTCCAGCCTAAGTTGTGTGTCCTGCATCCACACTTGACACTCGCTAAAATGGCAGACACCAGACACCTGGACCCAAGAGTCCAGTCACCAGTCCCCTTGTAGCAGGCCAAGGCTGACTGCCTGAACCCTAGGTGGAGTATGGTCTTGTTTTCCACTGTTTACCACATTACAGCAGGTATGCTTCCCACACTTAGGAATGATGACTTATCTCAGATGGGCTGTGATAGAATCTTTCATTACAAGGACAGATACCTTGGAGAACCACAAAATATCTTCTTTCACAATGCACATCCAGACATGCATATCTTAACAAATAAATGCTATATATTATAAGATATACTCCAAAGTAAACACTGTTAAACAGTGCAATCAGGAAAAACATGGAATCAACTATTTTAAACAGTGACTGCAAATACCTAAATCTAGAATGAATAAGGCTTAAATGTCTGTGTAGAAATGAAATGGGTTTGTAATATAAATTGTATGTATAAATTTTATGGGAGGCCTTTTTATAACAGTATTATGTGGAAAAATGTATTATGGGAAATCTTTTATATTGAATTTTTATATACACTAAATGAATTAACAAAGCACCATTGAAAATTAGCTTTGACTCAATAGTTGTATTGTCTACCTTGCTAATAATTACATTATGTAATAATAATAATAATAAATATTACATTAGTAGTTTGGAAATAGATGACATTCTTACCACTGGAGCTCAGAATAAAAGCTTGGGCTGGCCAGCTCTGGCGCCATATTCAAACAGATTGCACGAGCTGAATAGACCACACAATTTGTTTGATTGGTTGAATGGGCGTGTACTGTCTACTATATGCGCTCCTGTACAGTTCAGTCAGTGGCTGGCCAGTGCAATGTGAGGTGGCTTATGCCAGTCGCTGGCTCTGGTCAGGTTGGGGTGGAGCAGGGTGGTGGGTGCCTGCCTAATGGGGTGGGGGGGCCACTTAACTACCAGGGACTGAGCACTATTTTACATTACAACAGATCAGGGTTGGGGAGGGGGGAACCACTACAGTACCAGGGATACGGGGACCGGGGTGCATTTGAATAATATACAGATCGGAGCTGGGGAGGAGGGAACCACTAGACTACCAGGGATATGGGGACCTGGGAATGTTTGAATAATATATGGATCAAGGCTGGGGAGGAGGGAACCACTAGACTACCAGTGTTAAGGGTATGGTGCAGGGATATTTATTCATTTTATAGTGATCGGTGCTGGGGAGGGACGGCTGTACAGCCAGGGTTCCCTGTCGTAAACAGTGGGCAGCTGGGTCTGCACACTAGTTAGGGCAGGGTTTCAGAAGCAAAATTCCATGCCTCTGCTGGGGGCTGAATTGCACTTCTGAAATGTTTCAATATTGTGCCATACTGTATATGCGTGGGGACCCCTCATTTGCATAAGCACAGCACAATATTGTGCGCGACGGTGCTGTTGGGAGTGTGCCATGCATCTGTGCCCTTTGAATATTGACATGCCCCTGACAGCTGGTGCATTTCCAGGTATGTGTAGCACATCCCAGGTTGCGTCTGTGCATCCACTTTGAATATGTGGTGGAATAAGTACAAGAAGAAGGAGTCACTTAATCTGGAGAGATTGTGTTTGTAAAACTGGGCCCCATGGACAGGTATTCCAGGTCAGGGACTCCAAACCCAGGTAGAGAGTGATCATGGACATCTGCTGTGGCAGAGTCAGGAGAAACTCCCCTGTAAATAAGTTAAATTTCAGACTTACCAATGCCACAACCAGAGAACCACAATTTTAGTGCTTCACTATCTTTGCTAACAGGAGATGAAAAAGTGAGCTCAAGTCTTTCTGACTCACCGACATGCCTCCCATCAATCTTGCTTTGTTCCCGAGGGAAAAAGAAAACAGAACCAGTATCTCTTGACAGACATAAATCCCAAAGGGACAAACCAGGAAATTAAATTAGCCCCTGGCTCTCTAAATTTGACTTGCGGCTAGACAAACTATGTTTGAGACAGACAGCTATGGAAAACGTGGTTGAGAACATAAAAGCTGACATTGATGCTTTAAAACAGAAAACTGAGTGCATGGAACAAAAAGTTATTTCACAAAGCCTCAGGATGTCCAAGTGGAGAGAAAACAGTCTTACATAGAAAGCTGGAAACTATTGAAAGCGAACAGAGATGTCACAACCTAAGACTGATTGGGATAACAACCTTTTCTGATGACCAATTCTTTAACCTGCATGACCTTGCATAAGAAATTTAATAAAAGCTTTTGTCCCTACAAGATCTCAATTCTCCTTTAATTATCAAAGCATACTGTTGTAGTCCTCCTGTTAATTTGGGGCTTACTTCCACTGTGTTTCAGACCTGTGGGCTGCTGCTGGAGTTTTTGGCCAGTGTTTACTCGGGCAGACTTCGAACAGCCATGACAGTAACCGTCCCCCAGTCTGCCATTGAATAGCCTGCAGTTTTGGCACCTTTTTCAGCCAATAGGGGTCCCAGTAGCAAGACTGACACAGCATTTCAATCAATTAGGGTGCTCCTGGATCCTGACAATAAAGGGGCTGTACTGGGACTTCTATGTGCTTCTTGGGCAGGCAGAGAGTGACTGGAAGAGAGAAAGGCAAGGGCTGCATGCTGCTGTGTCCTTTCCTGCTAGGCCATAGTCTGCAAATTAGAAATGCAGGAACTCCTTGCAAGTGAAACACGGTGTGAAGTGAGACTAGTTCAGGGGAGAGTTTAGCATTTCGGCGAGCATCCTGGAGAGCCTAAATTTTCCTGGAAAGACACTGACTGCAGAGACTGTGAGAGCACCCATTCTGATAACTGTATTGTTTAATATTTTGACTATGAGTTGTAGCATAGAGCAGGCTAGTTTTGATTGCAGTTTGCATTAGGGCACCAGCATAAAGTGTATGCCCAAGAACTATATTTCCATTTGTCTGCACCAGGAGAGTTTCCTCCCAGCCTGCATTCTTCTGTCCCATGCAACCAGGAGTCCAAGGAGACTGCCCAGACAGTTTTTACCTTCGCAGGACCATCGCCTTCAGCACTGGAAGAGGACTGAACCCCAGTTGGGGGTCTGGACACTGAATTTCAACTGCTAAATTCATCACTTTAAATTGCATTGTCATCAGCCTTTGCCTTATTTTAAAACATTCAAACATCAGTAACTTTACTTTCGTAGTAGATTACAGTTTGGTGTTTTACAGTTTATGCATGCATGTGGACACATGGCTCATTTTGGGGGGGGTTGTTTAACTAAAGCTGGTCAACTTGAGCTCCAACCCATCATCCTGGGGAATGACATCAGGCCAGCACTAGACTTCATGCATTGTAAGGGGCACCCCAGATTTAACTATAGTGGCTGGTTCCAACTCTTCTCTTGTGGGGTATATGCTGTTTGGGGGGAGTGGAGCATGAAAGAGCTGTGTATCAACTTGTGCTGTGCTAATTCCACATTACCCCATATAGCTACCACAGCTGCTAGTTATTAAATCTGTGTTCTATGGTACAACTGGTGTGGTTATTGACTGACATAGAGTTTAAGTACCATAGAGTTGATTAAGTATATGAGAGGAACTGCATTTTTGAAGATACCAGTGCATGGGTGAGCAAGTTCTAAGGTGGGTGCTGGGTGGGAACTGTATTCCAGGGGCCAAACCCAAATCACCATCTATCTCATAGCACACCCTGGGTAGAGGCACCAAAATCATACTCCCCACATACTATAGTTTGTGCCCAGGCTAGCCCCGCCTACCCAGAGCCCTCAACCTGGAACTCAGCAAATGGGCATAGGGCAGAGAGTTATGACTTGCCCTGCATATACCATCATCCACCAGAGCCAAATGGGGGGGGGGTCACACAGTGTTAAGCCAGAAGTTCAGAATGAAAAAACAGTCTCCAATATCTTTCACTTGTGAGACTAATAAATATCTGATATTTCAATTATCTCTTATAAGAAAAAATCACATGTATGAAGGAAGTAAATTTTCCATTAATCCTGACTTTGCTTTCTCAACTCAACAGAGGAGGAAAAACCTTTCTTCAGGAACTAGAAGATAATACTAATATGGGCAAAGTTTCACTACAAAGTCCCACAAAGGATAAAGTGGTATACTGGTCACAAACCTACATTTGCTTTGACCCTGATCAAGTTGAAGAATTCCCACATCTGCATTAAAATCCCAAGCCAAATTCTGATCTTTGATCTGTAGCTGGTTCTGAGAAAGAACTGATTGATCCAATTGAACAACCAATCTAATTTACTTGAGTTTGAACTAAATTATGTTTGAACTAAATTAAGAGGCAAACTCAGATTGGATTAGTTCAAGTATAACTCTTTCTGTATAGTCACTCTATTTAACTCACAGTACTTTTGATATGACCTGGTGCTCTACATACTATTTTAATTGTGTTGTTTTTCCTAGATGGTAAACACTTCATTCAATCCCATTCTGAGTAACCTGTGAATTGTGCCTGCTGTGTTGCAGCTTTGGAAAAATCTATGCTATACAGAAGTTTTTATTTTCTGTACATTGGATCTCCATTTGTAGATCTAGTTAATTTAATTTCTTATTTAGTGAAATGTAAGTTTATTCTATATTCTCTCTAACTGACTCTCTTTTTTCTGAAGGATATAATAATTCTGTTATGACATAATTCAGAAAAAAAACTATTAAAATAATAGTTAAAAAAATAAATCTATGAAAAAGTAAAAAACATGATGCAAATATTTAAAATGACTCCCATTACTCAAATGCATACTTCATCTATGAAAGGTCTCTTTGACTTCAGCCAGCATTTAAACATGGCCCTGCTGTGCACAGGCACACATTGAGAAACAGAGACTTCAGAGGAGTCTTCTTTAAGAAAGCAGATGTTACAGTTCACATGGAGATCAAACAGAAAACAAGGCCCAATGAACTATGTTCCCAGGTGTCCTTCTCACCTCATATGCTCTCCAATTGAATAAACACTGCGCATAATTAATTATGCATTAGCTGTGTCATGTTTTTGTTCTGTTTGTTCACACAGATCCTTTGTTAATGACCATTGTAGTATCTCTGGAAAAGTGAAAAAGAATCATGTCAAGATGTCACACCTTTCCACTGGAAGTTTGTTACACTTCAAGTTGGTGTAGTAGCAACATCAATTAAATAAGTATGATGAACAGCAAGCTGGTATGTTTTCAGGGATGCATGCTAAAAATTTAAAATGCTTTTCAACGATATGACTTGGGAGCTACTAGTCAGCAAAAAGCACTTGTACATGGATGATAAGGGACACCACCCAGGCCCCAGAGGGTAGGGAACTAGTTTATTTTTAATATATGTTTAAAGGGAGACAGTCAGCATTAAGACCGCCACACCCAAGTGTGGGTCTGGTCCCAATTTGTACTTTGTTTGCAAAAACATTTTTCTTTGCTTACTGTTTACTGCTGTGTAGTATATTGTATCAGACTGATTCTGCTGACTTCTAAGCTGACATTTTCTACAACCAGAAATCCCAGAATCCCCTGCCGCTGACATCAGAGCAGGGCTGCAGCAGTGGGAGAGTCATTTGCCTGCAGTGCATGTTAGAGATTTTACAAGCTCAGATCAGATGTTTGTTGATCCTGCTGTTCTCCCAGTGCTACGTACAGTCGTCTGTGACTGTTCTTAGCCCCTGAAGGGCAGCAGGACCAGCAAACTGAAGGCCAGAACATATAACACTCTAACATATACTGCAAGCTATTAACTCTCCCACTGTTGCAGCCCTGCTCTGATGTCAGTTGTCGAGGATTCTGGGATTTCTGGTTACAGAAAATGTCAGCTTGGAAGTCAACAGAATTAGGCTGACAAAATTTATTATACTGCAGTAAACTGTAAGTAAAAAAATGTTTTTGCACACATAGTGCAAAGGGGGACCAGCCCCACTCTTGAGTGTGGGGCTCTTAGTGCTGACTTTTCCCATTCAATTCAGTCCCACGATGTGGCTTCCTGCCATTTCACATCCCTCGCTGCTCTCAGTGTGGCAAAGGAGCTTCAGGTAGTATTGGTGGCTGCAGAAACCAAGGTGTGCATCATTAGGCATAAAGAATTGAAGAGGCCTCTATGCTGTTCAATCCTCCAACTGCAGGCCTTGAGGCCGAGAGCACGCAAAGTCAGGCTGTGATGGTAAGCATTAGGAGAAGGCAAGGAGAGCTGCTGCACTGGCCCCAGGCTGGGATCCCAAAGGTAAGCCTCACTTTTGGGAAAGGGGGTCCACTCAGATTGGAGTATATACGCATCCTGGGAGTTTCCAGCTGATGCAGTTGAGTCAGGCTCAAAGCACTTAAGGCAGAACAGTTACATACAGTTTTGAAAAAATCAATACAGATCATTGTGTAAAAAACTCACAGATTATGTATAGTGAGAAACCGCATAAAACTGTTTAATGGTTACAGTTACACTGGACTGCAAAGACAGATTGTAAAGATCTCTTAAACTGATTAAACTCGGGGAGATTCAGCGGTGTATCAGATAATTCATTTAACCAGTTAGCAGCCCTGATACGAAATGGCTGCTTTTCAAGCTGAGTACACTGGAAAAAGGCTGATGGGCATCCCTGGCCATGTTCCTGGTGTTGTATTGGTTGGAGACAGTGCAGAAGCAAGTTACTAAGCAGGGCATGTTAGGCCCAGGAGTGTCTTTTGGCTAGCGAGCAGCTTTTGAGCTTTATTTTTCTGGGTAAAGATAGCCATTTAGTGAGTGTGTAAGGGGTACAACTGTTAGTGCTATTTTTCCGCACCAAGTACAAAGCGTCACACCTTATTATAGATCAGCTTAACTCTGTTTAGCACCATGTCACAGGTAGCAGCATAGACAGGGAGCCCGTAATATATAAGTGAAAGAATAGAGCTGGCCACAATAAGGCATCTAGCATCCCAGGTGAAACTGTTCCTGTTTCGGTACAAAACACCCAGGTCTCGATTCTCAAAGATTGGAGCAAGCTGCAACATACAACATTGTGCAGAGAAGTAAACACCCAGTCAAGACTCCAGTGTAAAAGACTTTATTGTCAAAAAAGTGCAGAAGTGCAAATTGTGGCTCCACATCAAAATGATATGGGCTGGCGAACAAACATCTAAATATAACATTCAACTCCATTGCCAAGGAGCTCTGATACGTTGTTCCAGAATCTTTCACCACTGCTTCAGTTCTGGATCTGCTGGTCCTTATAGGAGTCAGATTTGCCCTTCTAATCATACTGGTGCACTTATTGCTGGCTGACTTGTACCTTTGCAGCTGGAGAGGGGACCCTGTTTCGCTGGCCAGTACCCACAGATTGTTCCTCTTCCTCATGTAGGCATGGAGTTCAGAGGAGAGCCATCCAGATGGCATTCTTCTTGCTTTGTGTTTTTTTAAAGGGTGCAAATTTATCACAGGCACATGTGAACTCAGAGACAAAGAATTCCAGGGCTGAGTCAATATCGAGAATGACATCTAAGAAGCTACAATCAGTTTGGGCCAAGTAAGATTTTAATTCAGGTACCTTCAGTTTGTTTAGGACTCAGATGACTGTGATCCAGTGAGGTGGCCTTGTCTGTTTAACTGCCCATGGACACTGCACTGAGGAGTGGTCGCTAAGAGTATCTGGCAGAACTCTGACAACTCTAACGCTATCAGGGTGTTTAACTATAATCCAGTCAAGTAGCATCATGGTACATGTTTTATAATTGGTCCTAGTGTGCTCATTGACCATCTGTGTGAGAAATAGGTTGTGTTTCATATAGGTCCACATGTAACAGAAAGAGAATGATCATTTTGTGATTAGATTTCAAATCAAATGGACTTGGAGTGAGAGAGAATGTTTACAGAGATACTGATTTTCAGTATGGCCAAATTTCACAAAATTAGGAGAATACTTGGAAGGGACCTAAGGCAGCCAGAAGGTAATGAGAGAGCTGAGTTAATGTGGACTAAGCTAAAAATCAGTAATAGAAAGGGCTCTGAAGGAATGCATCCCCAAAGGGAAAAAGACCTCAAAAACTAAAAGGAGGGTGGTGTGGGCAAAACTCAAGAGCAAAAGGAAAATCCTGGACACCAGTAAGAGAGAAGCCATCAAACAACACCAGGGCAGAGAGTAATATCTTACAAACAGAGAGTAAGAAGGGTATTAGGAAAGCAAAACAAGAATATGAGTGTAGCATTGCCAGGGATATAGGAAAGAATAGTAAGAATTCTTACATGTTAGCAGTACTGGAGGAAGGGTGAAAAGGATGGACTGGTAGTGCAGCAGTAGTGTTAATAGACATGGGTTGCTCGGAGTTTGGCCATAGAAGGAGCACTGAGCATCTCATGGACGGTTGTCCTCCTTCTGGGTGGGGTGACTGCATCCCATTTATTCATTGCCAGCTGGAGGAGGCCAGGTGACAGTACAGCAGGCATGCACCAAAGGAGAAATGGGCAGCCACCAGATACCTAATATGCATTTATTCTGTCACATGCATGCATGCGCATCATTGCTAGAGATGTTGCAAAGTTTTATTTTGTGGCAAAGTTCCAGCGAAGTTGCGAAACTTGCCTTCTTGAATTGCCCACTTCTCACCTTTGCCACTTCATGCTGAGTTTTCCTTGGGAAATGACACTTTTTGAGGCAAAGTTAAGGGAAAGTTCAGGCAAAATTGCAACTTCGTCTTAACTTTGCCTGAAAAAGTGCCACTTGCCTGCCAAAAAGTTGTGAAGTCAGCACTTCACACACAAAATAAATGTGGCAAACTTCAACATTTGTTTCACGGAGTGAAGTTTGCCAACTTTGCTCATCTCTAATCATTGCACACCAGCACTCTCAGGGGAGAAAATGGGGAAGGAAATCCTTGTTCTGCCAAGACAACACTGGCACTGCCCACAGGCCCATGCTTAACTGAGAGGGCAGGCCACCCACCATGTCTGTGTTATACCGTTAAGTGGTCATTTATCTGTAAGTCCCTGAGAAGGTTAGTGATGGGGCTGGGGATGCCATCAGGAAGGGGCAGACTAGGGGCAGGAAAAAAAGCTCTGTAAAAAAGAAGGCTGCAAAGAGGAGTGGGCCCCATAACATCATGTAGGGGTTAAAGCTTGTTAACTGGGAAACAGAGATTGCAGAAGAGTTTATGACATATTTTACATCATTGTTTATTGAGGAACCTGTGGTTGAACTGCCAGTAGTAGAGGATCTGTTTGAAGTGGGCAGATCAAATAATATAACCAAGTGACAATTACAACACATCCAAAGGCAAAATATTTAGATAAGGGTGATGCAAGCACGACACCAAACAATAACATGATACAAAGGAACTCAAGGAGGAATCACCAGAGCCACAGGTAGGAATGTTTAGAAAATCTTTAGAAACAGGGCAGTTGCCTGGGGATTGGATAACACACATGTGATCACTTTGTTCAAAAGGAATCAAGGGAGATCTTTAAAACTATAGGCCATTTAGTCTGACCTCAGTTCTACAGTATGTAAAATGTCTGAGGCTATCATTAAGGATGTCTTGGTGGCACGTTTGACTGAGCTGAGCAAAAGATAATAACTGGCAGCCAACATAATTTTGTAAGGGAGAGATGTTGCCAAACTAATTTAATTATGGGTTTTGATGAGGTGACCAAGAAGATAGATGGGAAGGCTCTATATGTAATATGCTTAGACTGTGATAAAGCTTTTGACAAGGTACCCCATGGGAGGTTGTTACACAAAATTGGTAAGCAGGAAGGAGAGTTACATCCTCCCCACAATAAAATCCTCAGTGCCCTTGACAAAGATATAAAATGGAAAAGAAGTATGCACAGCATACATAACAGTCTAATAAGCCTGATTCCTATCTGAACAAATTAAGCATGGTCGTAATAGCATTGCAAAAACAGTATCCAACATAGCATGCAACCTTTGCAATATCTACCAGCTAAGCCATGCAAGGGCAGATCACACATATATTCCAAGGGCAGCATAAGGGAGTGGGCAGTGTGGGGTTATTAAACAATCTTATACTTGTATGCATGACACAAAAGGTAAGGTCAGTGGAGGCACCAGGGGTGTTATAGGTGAGCTTTGCAATGTGTATACAGTCTGTTCCAAAGTGACTAGATCTAACAGGCACTTATGCAATGGCATGGACAATATCATTGGGGGTGCTGCAGCAACTGAACTATGCTTATGTGATAACTGGATTTCTTCCATCATCCTCAATGTAAGCATGTTCAACAACATTTGGCTCCAAGTTGGGTGGAACAAAGGGTTCTTCCTCAGGATTTAAGTCCACTTGAGCTTCTCTCTCTCTCTCTCTCTCCACATGATTCTGAGCTATGAAACTCTCAAGGGTGGGGTATCTGCCTATACATAGCTACTTCAGGGTACTAGAACTGATCCTTCTCATTAGAACTATAGTTGACCATATCACGGTTTGTTACTGGGCTAGCAGCTGGATTATTCAAGTGAGACATCATGAATCCTCCTTCTGCATGCCTCTGTCCTAGTGACAAATCATCTTGGTGGTGAAGCAGCTACTTGGGTCTTAATTTCTGGCAATGATTGTCTGCTTGGAAGCATATGGTTGCATTGCAGGTTTCTTATCACAATTATTTCCTTTTTCCAGATGTAGTCAGTACACTGGCAGGTTTGGTAGCTGTTCCACAGTTATGTCACCTCCGGTTTCCAGCAGTTTGCAATTTTATGCTTTCCTAGGACTCCAAGGTTTTGTATTGACACTGTTAAGAGAACAGAACCAGGAGCTCACTACTCTGAAAATATGAATTTGTGGTTGGGGGCACATGAACAGAGCTCAGTACAGTCACACTCTGGTTGCAGACAACCAAAAGTTTGTAGTGGCAATTCTCCCATATGTAACACACACTTCAAAATAAAAAGGCAGCTCACCTCCAATGTTGACTGAGAATTATATTCTTATTCTCCAAGGTGCAGTGCATCAAAAGATGTAGATCATAGATGGGTAGCATCCACAGAATAAATTAAAATAGCAAAAACTCTGGCATTACAGAAAGGTAACACAGGCCATTGCAAGCAGCAGCCTGCAGTGCAGCATGCGTATCCCATGTTTGCGAATGCCACATCTGATGTTTTGACTGATGCCTTCTTCAGAGCTGGCTAACTCACACAAAGCTCATCCCTAAGTACTCAAAAAGTCACAAACATTTATGGTGCTGGTAGCAGGACTGGTGAATAACCCAGCCTTTAAAAACATCTGAAGTGCCATACTAAGGTGCAAACATAAAGTGCAAAGGATTCATATCCAAACACACTGGCAGAATAAGACAAAAAAATACAAACACCAGGAAAAAATGGAAGGGAGGGGGGTAGGAATAGATCAGACAGGAATGTAGAAGGTTAAAAGACATACATCATAAAGACAGGTATAATGCTTCAAAGTATTGATGCAGAAGTCCAATGTTTCATTTTTCCCTGGTGTTTGTATTGGTTCTCTTATTCTGCCAGTGTGTTTATATATTGGTCTTTTACACTTTATTTTTGCACATTAGTATGGCCAGTGTGTTTGTACACACTGATCATATGTTCTTTAGTTGGCCAGGTTGCTTTTCCCTGCAGATTCAGGGGCTAGGTGATAGGCTTCTTGCAACTGTTGTCTTAAATGCTTGGTGTGCTCCAAGTAAGTTTCTGGAAATGCTCCATTATCTGAGACTCCAAAACATAGAGCCACTTGCAACCAGGATTCCCTTTTGAACATTAGGCAAAAGGGCCAAAACCTGTGGCATTGCTCTGGGTACAGTTGTACATGTGAAGCAATAAGCTCACCATTTGAATCCATTTTAACTTTTGCACTTTTTGAGAGTGCCCAACATGTTTTTTTTTGTTTGTTTTATTTATACTGCAAAGTCCAGGGGCCAAAGACCCGTTTGCATGCTCAACCAGTGTACATATAAACAGTACAAACGTATTCAACATAGTACATCATAATATACAAAAACAAAGAAAATCATGCGTACGCAGTAGATTCAGATAAAACATTTAAACTCACTTTTATCCAACAGATGCCCTATCAGCTTCACTCTAAAGCACCATAATGAGTTTTTTATACTTTCAGAAATGAGTTGCAGAGAATTAAAAATGTGTGGAAGTGCATAAAGAAGTGATTTTTTTGACCAGATGTCATCTTCATCCTTGGTATAGCGAAGAATTTATTATCAGACAGCCTAGTAGAAACAGTACTAACATGCTTTTTTAGATATGGAAGTTAAGGAAATAGAAGCCTTATTCATTGTTACTTTCTTAATCAGTAATCCTAACCGCAGTTTATAATGAAAATCAAGAGGCAAAAGGCCTGCTGGTTTTAGCAAGCTACAATGGTGGGTCCTTCCTGGCAATTGTGTGGATAATCTAGCAATTTGATTCAATGAAACTCTAACTTTTGATAATAACCTCTCCCCAGCTGAGTAATAAAATAGCAAACCATAATCTATAAGTGGCAAAAGGAACTTTTGAGCAAGAAGCTTCCTGGTGGATGGAACCAGGAGTGAGTTTAATCGGTAGAGTGCCCCCACTCTTTGATGAGTAGTTTTAATCATACTGGTGATATGCGCTTCAAAAGTCATGCCTTTATCAATTCTGATGCCCAGGTATTTGAATTGTTGTACCTGTTCTATTTTTGCTCCCGAAGCAGAATACAAAGACAGAGTTGTAGCCCTCCTTAATCTACATCTAGAATTAAAAAATAATCATTGATTTTTTTTTTTTATTGTTTAACACTAGCCCATTGTTAGTAAACCAATCATGGACAGCTAGGAAGTCATGAGACAAGTTCCCATGACTGTCAGGGGATCTGATCCACTCACGAGGATCACTGCATCATCTGCATAAAGTAAACTCTGAGAGTTGGTGCAAACTAAAGGAAGGGTGTTCAAAAAAAGACTGAAAAGAAAAGGACCCAGAATAGGCCCTTGAGGAACACCCAGTGAAATAGTAACAGAAGAAGAATAGTGCCCACTAAGTCTTGTCACCTGAGAACATTGGCCCAGACAGTTTTTAAGCTATCCAACTACATCTTCAGACAGGCCCTGTCTACCAAGAGATGTCAATAATAAACCATAGTTAACCGGGTCAAAGGCCTTGGTGAGGTCCATGAAAACAGCCGCTATAACAGGCTTCTGTTGAAACACTCCAGCAAAGATCTCCTTGAGGGTTGTACAGAGTGGTTCTTGACATTTTGATTCCACAGGTGCCCCAAAACTCCTTCATTTATTGGTTCTTGAAGTCCCTTCTCTGGTCAGAATGTATACACTGGGTCACATGGTAGTGATTGATATACTACTGCAAGACTTTCAGTATGGTAGCAGCCTACTGGTCTCTCGTCAGGTATGTTTCCGCATAGCAGGTTTCATGGTCAATAATCACTGAAATGTTTGTCAGATATTTGCCGTCTGGTTCTAATGAGAGGAAGTTCATGCATACCAGTTCCAGAGTCCACTAGTGGTGAAGTTTACCGATGGGGAAGCTTGCTTGGGCAGAGTCTGTCTTTGATGCAGACAAACAGTTCTTCAGTTGTGTTTCCCCTGCACTGTCATTCTAGGCTAATGAAAGCCTGCATGTGTTAAGTCCAAAGTTCTGTTATATCCCAGGTGACCCATGTCCTCACGAAATGACCGCATTACAACTTTCTGGAATGTCCCAAGTATAACTGTTTATGGGGGAAGGCCTGTGTGACTCTTTACAGGAGTACATATTTTTAAGTCAATTTTCCCCATTCTCTGAGCTGACGTGGGACATCTAGGTGAGTATTTCACATGTGGGTCTCATCTAACTCTTTGTCCAGGGCAATAACTTCTTCCCACAAGCCTGGGTCAGATCATTGGACTTTTTACAGTTCAAAACAGCATAGCAGGGTCAATGATATGAGATCAAATCCAACAAAGTTAAAGTGGGCCTGCGCTATCACATCTGGTGAAGCTCCCAGTATGTCAATAGCTCTGTTGGAATTGGCAGCTATAACTTTTGTCATGCCTGAATTGCTGGCACAGGGATTTGATGGCAGTTACCAAGACAATTTTTTTATTGTTCCTCAAACCTCTGGTCAGGGTGAGGGTGCTGGGATGAAGTGTCTGCATCAATATTATTAATCTTATCACAGTATTCCAACCTGAAATTATAGGTAGACAAAGCTGACAACCACCTATGGCCAGTGGCATCCAGTCATGCTAATATATTTACTTTGGGAAGTGGATTGTTCTCTGTTTTTATCCTTAATCGGGCTCTATACAAGTAATCATGAGACTGATCTAGCGCTATCTACTCCAGTGCATGGAACTGAAGTTTATGCACTGGATAGTTCTTTTTCAGGGCTCATAAGGCTATGGCTAGCAAGTGCTGCTGGTCTGCATCCTTCATGGTGCTCCTTGTACAGTAGTGAATCTACTCAAGCTGGCACTGGTATGCAACATGTAAGGCTTGGTGTGATCTGCAAATACCAGGAAGAGGAATTACTCAGGCATTGAATAATCACCCTGAAGACAGCATCATACTTTTGGTCCCATCAGGCATCAAAAGGCTCACTTCATTTAAAATAGTTTGTTCATGTTTTTCCTTTCCAGGGAGCTTTTTTATCACCAGCAGAAAGAGGGACATTGTATTGCCTCTGTATAAATCACTGGTAAGACCTCACCCAAAGAGTACTGTGTCCAGTTCTGGAGACAACATCTCCAGAAGGACATAGACAGAGTAGAGGTAGTCCAGAGGAAGGCAACTAAAATGATGCAGGGTCTGCATAAAAGCCCTACAGGGAAAGACTAAAGGACCTCAATATGTACATCCTGGAACAGAAGATGAACAGGGGGATAAGACAGAGACCTTTAAGTACCTTACAGGGGTAAATAAGGTATAGGAGGGAAATATTTTTCAGAACAAAATGTGCTCAAGATCAAGGGGACATACCATGAAACTGGAGGAGATAGATTCAGGAGAGATGTGAGGAAGCATTTCTTTGCAGAAACAGTGGTAGATTCATGGAACAGCCTTCCAGAAAAGGTAGTGGGGGCAAAAATAGTGGTGGAGTTCAAGAATGAATGGGATAAGCATAAGATAATCATAGTGGAAAGGAAGGGGGAAGGAGAAAGAGCTATAGATGGACAGATATTGTGGTAATAGTGTAGGAAGAGAGAAATGGGCAGACTGAATGGGCCAAGCACTTCTTATCTGCTGTCAAATTCTATGCATCTATATTTATATGTTTGTAGGGTCCCTGACCAATTGTGCAAGGAATGCATCCTGGAATGCTTCTACCAAGAGCTGGTTCCTTGCATTTGCCGTGACTGGAATTTTCCAATCTACACTCAACATGTTGAAGTCCCCCATTATTACTACTTCCCCCAACTTGGATGCCCTCTTCAGAATTTCTCTTTGTTCTTTGTCTACCTCCAGGTCCTGGCTTGATGACATGTAAACTACCCCATCCTGATTTGTTTCTCCTTCCCTGCAGCTACTAGTATGCATAGAATCAATGAACCTCCAAAGCCACCAAAATTGTTTATCTCAATGACTTTAATGCCTTCCCTTACAGAGTGCTACCCTCCTTTGCTCTTTTTTCTGTCCTTTCTAAACAATGCATACTCTGGTAGGGACATGTCCAACTCATTCTTCTGGTTTGTTCATGTCTCTGTGACAGCCACCAGGCCTAAACTACCTTCTTCCACCTGTGCTTAAAGTTCCAGCATTTTGTTACCAAGACTTCATGAACTGATGTATAGAGTTTCCAACAATATATCCCACCCTTCTCCATGCATTCCCCCAATATTTAATTGATTCTGAACATCCATATGATATGGGAGGCTGGCAAGGCCCTCTTGGTTTTGTCCATATTAGTGTACCTAACCAAGCTAACTTCACCCTTCCTGGTTTAAACTAGCTGTAAAGTACTGAACCAACCTTGCTCCCAGCACCCTCCTACTCTCCTCATTAGGGTGAAGGTCATACTTTTTAAACAGACTCCACCCCCCTCCAAGTCAGGTCCCAATCCCCAAGGAAATGAAATTCCTCTTCCCTGCAACACACCCTTTAGCCATGCATTGAACTGGAACACATGACACTCTTTCCTATCAGTAAGGTATGGCCGTGGTAGCATTTCCAAGAAAGTTCCCACCCCTGCTGTTTCCTTTGCTACCTTCCCTAGTGGTTGGAAGCCTGCTTTTACCTCTTCCATGCTCCTCTTGCATAGATCATATGTGCCTATGTGTACTATCAGCTCCAGCCTTCCCTCCCCTTCTCCCATGAGTTCCTCTACTCTGGCTATAAGTCTGTCTGGTGTCACCCAGGGGTAAAAGCACGCCGCCTCTTTACCATCAGGCATTAGACCCACCTCCCTCCTCGTACCCCTCACTATAGAGTCATCTATTACTAATATCTTTCTCTTGCTCCATATGGGGTTTCGTGCCCTCCTTGGTATGCCCTTGGACAATGCCTGTCTACTGAGTGTGCCTCTTTTGTGAGGGTCTAATGGAGTATCTCAGTCCAGTGGTGTGAACCTGTTGCTCATGCACAACCCTAGTTATACAGGCTTCAACTTCCTGTCCATCTTCCCTTTCCTTTCCTCCCTTCCCCAACCACTGTCCAGTCTCTAGCTCTGGTCTGAATGGATCTCTGAAGTGGCTGTGACAGTGGCTCCCTACATGGCCCAGTGAGTGTACCCTCAAGTGGCATATCTTAGTCCTTGCCACTTCCAGCTCCACCCTCATGGCTTGGAACCTTCTACTGTTGAAACAGTGGTCAAACACTCAGATCACCTTCTGGCTTATTTTTGTTCCACAACCCCTGCACTCCCACCACATCCCCACAGAGTGCCCCTCCTACATTGCTGTGTGCTGTTACAGTAGGTGGATTAGATCAAGTTACTTTGTTAGTTGCTATATAAACACATCTTGTTGCACAGTTCTTACCAATAGTTTCCTTGTGGAGGTACCCTTGATAAGACTTCTCTTCGACACCCTACTTTTGCTGTGTTTTTTTTTTTGTTGAACACACACATACTTCTCACCAACAGGACCCTCTACTACAGGCTGCTTTCTGCAGTGTAAGTGGCTCAGCAGATTGCACTCTCACCTCTGAGGCTGGAAGATGAGAAGGTTGTGGGTGCTAGCCCCACATGAGGAACTTGGGGTAAAATCCCAACACTGACACTGCAGTGCAGCATGAGGTGGGTGCTGCACTCCTGAGGTGCCGTCTCTTGGATGAGATGTTAAACGAAGGCCTCGTCTGCCTGTTGACTTCAAAGATCCTATGGCTCAATGGCATTTCTCGAAATGAGTAGGAGATTTTCTCCAGTGTCCTGGCCAAATGTCCCCATTCACTAACAATACTACCAACAGCTTAATCTGGTTCAGTTTCAGTTGACTTCCTTCAGTATCCACCCCACTCCCCCCAGGAACAAGGCTGAAAATTGGCAGACTTGCCTAATTCTCCTTTCCCGGTCAATAAAAACTAAACAAATAAATTCTGTTTTTGTGTTGTTTTTCTCCTTTATGTAGCTGTGTGTTCACCCTGCACAGTGCCCCTCAATCTTTCCAAATACAGTCTGCTGGAGCCGCTGCTCTCTGGACCTTCCTATCCCCTCCTGGTTCTTCCCCTCAGTTCCACGTCATATCAGTGAATGATAAATTGTGCCTAACAAAAGCAGCTACTACAAACAAAAAGGGAAAAACAAAACAGCACATAGCACTATAGCGTGCTACAAAACAGTGTTGCTACTTTTGCCTTTTTTTTTTTGCTCTACCCCACCCCCCCACACCCCGACTTATAAATAACTCCAGGGGGGCATGACACTGAGGAATGGGGAAAACTTGAGAGGGGGTCTACTCTCAAGGGGACTGAAGTTGGTAGGGGATAACATTGGGGGGTCTATGGGTGGGGAAACACAGCCGGGAGGACAGGTGGAACAGAAGCAAACATGAAAAAAATATTTACAACACACACACACCAAAAAAAGTATTCCACAGCCAGTTCTGAACCCAGGTCCATCAGCAACACAGGCTATGACTCTAACCAATACTCCAGACAGCCGACTCAAAACTGGCAGCACAAACAACTCCCCATATACTCTATTCCATGACTACTCCCTACCATACCGAACTCTGTCAAAAAGCACTTTAAAAGCGCTCACCTAATGATGTGCTATAAAAACCACATAGCCCATTAAACACTCGCTGTTTTGACTTTGCCATTTTTGACTCGCTGTAAAGTACTTACTGTATTCACAGGATACCCTTCCCCTCATTGCTTCCTGTGCCTAGAGTTTGCTGCACACTGCAGACATCCTGCAGAGCTCCTTTTCATGCACCACACTCCCACACCACGGCACTCATACTCCAGGATGCCATGCATAGGGACATCATCATGGTGAATGCATGCACTTTTGAGGGTGTGCATGCACATCTGTTTGTTGCAGTGTGTGTGTGCATGTTTCAAGAAAGCAGCTGTTACCTTTTTTCTAAGGAAACCCATGCTAGGTGCTGACACACCCTCTAACAAATTCCCTTTAGCAACACCATCTGGAGAAGATTTACTTTATTGTAAACTGACCCTATGCCTCCTCTCAGAACAATCTTCCAGATGAATATCAGACTTCTACTATAACCATGACAGCTAGACAATAGTCTTCCTGCAAGTCAGTGACTCCTTTCCTATGACTGTAGTTTGTCTTTTATGCTGCTGGTGCTGCTAAACCTCAGTGCTGTATTTGATACAATATACTGCACTGCAACATCCTACATAATAACTAGGAATTATAGACCATATTTAAAGCAGTATAGATAAGGGACATACCTGTAAATTAGAGAATAGAGGAGGGGCTGGAGTAGGGAATCACCATGGGCAGAAGGCAGATACAGGGATCATAAAGGGAAGGACAGCAGAGCAGATGAGCATGTGGAAAAGAGACCCCCTGGGGTGTCAAGGAAGCATGGGGGAGTGCCTTTCCTCACTTGCATACAGGCTAATATGAGAAACTCACCCAGCACAGTGGGTGTGCATGACAGCCTAATGCACTTCGAAGGCCAAGATTAGGTGGCCCTCACAGAGACTTGGGGACACCAGGACAGAGGAATACAGACTATTCTGGATGGATAGGCCTAACAGAAAAGGGGTGGGTGGCTCTCTTCATAAGGAAAGGAGTCACCATGGAGGGCAAGGAGGACGTCAGGGGGCAAACAGTGTCACGGAGTCCATCTGGGTTGAACTGGGGAAATGGGGGGAAAGGGAGACATCCTAGAGGACTGCTGTAGACCTCTAAATAGCTCAGTGGAGCAAGAGACCCAGCTGGTCAGCAAAATTATGGGAGCAGCAGAATCAGATGCAGTAGTAATCTTAGGGGACTGAAGTCTCACAGGCATAGTCTGTGGCCTTGAGAGGGATAACAGCAGGCCTGAAACTGAATCCCTGTCCACTTTCAAGGATTGCTTTCTACAGCAGCATGTCTGACAGAGAAAGAGTTTGAGGCTACCCTTGACCTTGTTATCAGCAGTGGGGATGGGGTCATCTTCAGTGTAAAAGTCAAGGAACTGTTGGAAGTCAGTGACCACAACTGTGTAATGTTCATCCTAGTAATAGGAAAACCTAGCCAGACCATAGCCACCAGGACCAGAAAGTTTAGAAAGGCAAATTTTTTCATGACGAATCTAAGAGCCTGGAACTAGAGCAGCTGCATAAGCGTGATAATGCAGAACACATGTGGTGTTCATTGAGGAAGATGCTTGAAGTGCTGCAGAGATCTACATTCCTAGAAGAAATAAGGGAGAAGATACCAAACAGTGGCCCCTGGCTCAACAGGGACCTACAGTATGGCAACTGATTCTGAATAAAAAGAAGGTCTATGATCATTGGAGAGAGACATTTTGCTTCCAGGCCAGAGACCAGTATGAAGCAGCACTGAGGGACTGCAAATCAGGAATTAAAACAGCCAAGGAAATACTGGGTGCCAGGATAGCATCAGGAGCTGCAAACTACACCACACTGTCTTCCAGCCCATGGAAGGAGGAAAAAGAAAGAGGGAATTGGGATTTGAAAACAGGTGTGGGAGTGGCCTATGAGAGAGCTAGAGACAATGGCTGAGATGCTTAATGCTCCAGTGTTCATCAAAGACCCCAGCTGGGATGCAGGGGCTCACTGGGAGGGTCCATAACATCAGAGGTCACCACATTCAGCCACTGGATATCACTCCTACTCCAGCAGCAGACTACCTGGCAAAGATTAAGCCAGGTAAGTCCCAAGGGACAGACAAGATACACCACAGGATTCCAGTGGAAAAAAGAACAATAGGAGTACCACTTATAATAATCTCTCAGGAGTCTGTCTAGAGAGGCATAGTATTAGAGGACTGGGAAGTGGCCAGAGTGTTTTCCATCTTCAAAAAGGGAGCAAGATTGTACTCAGGCAACTACAGGCCCATCAGCCTGACATCATAGCTGGGCAAGGTCCTGGAGGCCATCGTCAAGGATAGAATAATGGTGAAATTAGTTCAGGCCAAGATTCTTGCTCCCTCTCAGCATGGCTCTTTAAGGGACAGATCATGCCAACTAACTTGATCACCCTATTGGAGGGGAAGAACAAAGAAGTGGACAGGGTAGGGCCATGGAAATAATCTATCTGGACTCCAGCAAGGCCTTTGATACTGTGGCCTATGACAAGCTTCTGGGCAAATACACAGCACTTACACAAGGTGGATTGCTAACTGGCCTGGAAGCAGAAAGCAGAGGGTGGTGGACAACGGGCACTACTGTGAGTGAAGAAGAGTACTCAGCAGCATCCCTTAGGGATCAGTGCTCAGGTCACTGTTCTTCAACATCTTTTAGCAATGATCTGGAAGCTGCGGTCTCCAGGAGACTGCTTCAGCTCACAGATGAATCTCATGCAGGCCAGGGTGGTGATACGCTTGAGAATGGTGCAGAACTACGTGGCTTTGCCAGTCATGAATTATGGAATTATGGTTCTGCCCTCTCACATGTAAAGATAAATGACATATTATGAGTCAGGCCATTGTGTTTCCCCCATTTAATTTATGGACATGGGAATTCCATCAATTCTGACATTACTTTGTAGTCATGGACCTCTAACTGCTGATTGTCTCCAGTCGGTCAGTTTTCTTAAACAGTGATTACTTCAAAAAAGCTTTGTGAATGCTCTAAAAAATAAATCCTGCCAACCCTAGCTGAATATACAGATCACTCTGAATGTCTGATAAGGCTTTTGTGATTAGAGGAGACAGCTCAGAAGATTCATTCATATAGTATATTAAAGCAGAGAAACATTGGTATTACTAAAAACTTTGAAGAAACTGCATGCTTTATCTTATCAATCCAGAGAGACAAGTATAAAAGGGCAGTTTCTATCAAATGGCAGTCAGTGGCTTCTGTAAAACCAACATCCAGCAAACAAAGGCTTGGTCTCACACATGTAGAAACAATTTGCTATTCCATTTTGAAGTCAGTTTTAACTGTTGTATAAATGCAGACCGGACTTGAGGTTATTACCACTGTTGTTGGATCCATCTAACCAGTATTATTAAGGCATAGTTTGTGACTGCTGAAGTCAGCCATCTTTACACCGTAGATAGCTGGTTCAGCTTCAGGGAGGATATTGTGGTTCCAAAATGTACTTTCCCCAGTCATCTTTAGTTTTTAGTAATCTTTATTTGTCATTGTCACAAACCCACTCAGCAGGTCAGCCCTCTACTCCCAAAGTGCCAACCTCTGAGCATAGAATTGTGAACAGTTTAACAGAACAAGGTAACCCTCTTGTCTGTTTTGTGGGTTCGAGTCACCTTAGTCCCAAGTTCTGGAGGGATTTAAACTGATAACCACTTGTTAGCATACCCAATTGTCAGGCTCAGATAATTCTGTCTTCAGAGGGCCAGATATCTTTGACTATGGGCACCTAATCAGGTATTACAAAATGAACCCTTAGAACTCTATGCAAGACCTAAAGAACTCTTATCTGTTTCCCAGTTTGGTACCACAATAAACTCATGCACAGTGTCAACTATAACCATCTAAGCTTCACTTATATAAAAAGAAGTTTCAAGGCACACCAGGCAGTTTCTGTCATTAAAATATATATCTTTACGGTAAAATAGGAAAACAGTAAATACAGAACAAGATATCTCCACACATACAGTCTTAAAAACAAAACAGGTTTTAAGTGCAAATTCCTACAATACATACACTCTCACTGGTCTTGGGGGGGCTGAGAGGGCATAGTGGAGGTAACCATAAGGATGATGGCGGTGTTAAGGTTCTGTTACTGGGAGACTCGATGATTAAAGGTATCCATTGGGAGGGACAGGGGGATGGATGCCATAGCCAGGTGAAGGTAGTGAGTATCTCTGGGCTGACAGTGCACAGAGCAAAGTTCATGGTGTATGAAATGGTTAGGGATTGTGGAGGAAACCGGATTTCCTGGTGCATTTGGGAACTAATGATCTAGAGGGAAATAGCATTATGGAAATCCAAGCAAGGTTCCAAGAACTTGCCAGAGTCTGTCGGGATAATGGATGCAACATTTCCTTTTCGGAGATATTGCCAGTACCAAAGGCCTCAGTGGAGAAAAAAATGAAGCTCACAGAGGTTAATGAATGGCTCAGGAAGTGGGGTGAAGAGAATGGGTTGGGGGTGTTAGGGAACTGGAATGGAGTTTGGGAGGATAAGGGACTATATGCCAAGGACAGGTTTCATCTTGCCCCATTAGGGAAGGAAGTCCTTAAACAGGGGATGGCTGACTACATACAAGAAAGGTGGGGTTTAAACTTGTAAGGGGAAGGGATAAGGAGGGCTGACCAGAAGCCCTCCCTCCAGATGAGGGAGTAGCCTTCAAGCCCAGGGGGAGGGGAAACAGACTGGAGGTGGAGGTTTCAGGAGGAGCAGGGGAGGATGGAAGTATAAGGAATCTGGGTGGGGTTCGACAAAAGGATCAGGATAAGGGGGGTAGTGTTAGTAAATGCCAGGAGCTTGGGAAACAAGTTGCCAGAGTTCCAGGCCATGCTGTTCGAGGGGGTGGATGGGCGGCAGTCACGGAAACGTACCAACAAAAACCATGACTGGGACCTAAATGTAATGGGGACACTATGCTTAGGAAGGATAGAAAGGAGGGCAGAGGGGTGGAGTGGCTATGTTCATTAGAGATGACATAGAAATTGCTATGGTAGAAGAGGCAGAGGGAAACGTGGAGGCCTTATGGGTCATCCTACGATCCCCAGCAGGAGATAAGGTCAAGCTGGGAGTAGTATATAGGCCCCCGGGATGAGTGATGTTCAAGAGGATGGTTTGCTGGACAACATCATTGCCCAGTGTGGACCAAAGGGGAAGGAGTGGGCTTGATGGGGACCTTATGCGCCAGGTACAAACTGGGGAACCATGTCCTCTAAGGTGGCCAAGGAGCAGAGGCTGCTGGATGGCTTCCAGGATGTGTTCTTAACACAGCATGTGATGGAGCCCACAAGGGAGGGGCATGTCCTGGATGTGGTTCTGGCAGATGGGGATCTGGTAAGGGACATGGTTGTACAGGACCCCTGACTGGGAGTGACCACAATACTGTCTGGTTTCAAATAAGCATTGGGGAGTGGGGTGAGATCTAGGACACTGGCAGTGGACTTCAGGGGGCAGACTTTATGGGCATGGGAAATATTCTCAAGGATCACTTGAAGGGATTACCTCAACGACAAGTGTGGAAAGGAGATGGAGGTCATAAACGGGACTTCATGAGGCAGTCAGGATCTGCGCTAAGTTGAAAAGTAAGGGAGCAAGGTCACATAAACCATGCTGGTGGTCCAGTGAGGTCCAGGTAGCAGTGAGAAAAGAAGGCGGCTTACAAAAAATATAAAACAACAAGAGGATAGGGATAAGGAATGTACCAGCTTGGCATCTAGAAAAGCCACCAGATGGTGAGGGGAGCAAAGCCAGTAAAGAGCAACGGCTGGCACAGGGATACATGGAGGGAAAAGGGTTCTTCCGGCACATTGGGGAGCGGAGAAAAACTAAGGGCCATCTCAGCAGATTGAGATCAGAAGGAGGGTGGGTGGAAGAGGCGAGGGACCAGGCAGAGGTATTTAACGAGTACTTTGCCTCTGTGTTCACTAGGGAGGGGGATGGGATATCTACAAAGCAAGGCACAAAGGGGATAGAAGCGGCAGGGAGTGGGATCAGGGGAGCAACAGAAATGGAGCAAAAGGGAGGGAAAGGTACCCCAGGGGTGTCACATCTGGATAAAGATAAAAAGACCAGTAAGGTGGAGGGGACGGATGATGCCATCCCCACCAAAAGGGTGTGGTTTGCCCTCAAGGCCCTAAAGAAAGACAAATCTCCTGGGCCGGATGGCATTCATCCGAGAGTACTATGGGAATTGGCGGACATACTGGCTGCACCCCTGGCGGAGCTTTTCAACAGGTCACTTGAGACAGGGAGGGTACCTAGGGATTGGCGAGAGGCACATGTGGTACCAATCCATAAGGGGGTCGAGGAAGTACCAGGAAACTATAGACCCATCAGTTTAACCTCGTGGTGGGAAAATTAATGGAGAGTATACTAAAGGAACGATTGAGGGTTTACTTGGGGAGGTGGGAGGTCTGGATAGTCGGCAGCATGGGTTTGTGCCAGGTAGATCATGTCAAACCAACCTTGTGGAGTTCTATGAATGGGTAACATCAGAACTGGACAGGGTAAGCCTGTGGATGTATTATTCTTGGACTTCAGCAAGGCGTTTGACTCTGTCCCCACAATGGTCTGGTGGAGAAACTGATGGGGTTAGGAGTAGGCCTTTGATGGTCAGATGGATTGAAAACTGGATAGCTGGACGCACTCAGAGAGTAGTGGTCTGTGGGGAGCTCTCGAACCCTACAGAGGTTGGTAGTGGGGTACCACAGGGCTCGGTCCTGGGTCCAATCCTGTTTAATGCATACATATCGGACATCAGGATGGTATAGGGTGTGAAATGAGTCTCTTCGGATGACTCCAAGATGGGAGCAGTAGTTGAGGGAGAAGAGGGAGGTTGGCCCTGCAAGGGACCTGACACCCTGGAAAGCTGGGCTCACACATGGAAATTAATTTATATCACCAAGTGCAAGGTGTTGCATCTTGTTGGGGAAACCCTAAACACAGGTACACCCTGGGAGGGGAGGTGCTGGAAGCCTCAACAGGGGAAAAGACCTAGGGGTCATGGTGGATACATGTATGAATAACTCTGAGCAGTGCAGGAGAGCAGCTAGCAAGGCAAACAGGATGTTGGGATGCATCGCAAGGGGATCACCTCTAGGAGCAAGGAAGTGATTCTGCCGCTGTACAATGGACTGGTTAGACCACACCTTGAGTACGTTGTACAGTACTGGAGACCACACTTGAAGAGGGACACAGCTCCTGGAGAGGGTACAGAGGAGGGCAACAAAGATGATACGAGGGCTAGGGGATTTGACTTACGAGGACAGACTTGAGGAGCTCTGCCTGTTTTCATTGGAGGAGAGGAGAGACAGGGGGGACATGATTGAGGTCTTCAAGTACCTCAAGGGAATAAATAGGGTAAACATGGAGGGGATCTTTAGACTAAAGCAGGGAGGCATCACCAGAGGGCATGGTTTGAAGTTGGAAGGTGGAAGGGGGGGGAAAAGAGGAGGAGGTTTTTCACTGAGAGGGTGGTGGACCCTTGGAATGCTCTGCCTGGTGAGCTGGTTCAGAGATCCACAGTGGAGGGCTTTAAGAGAGGGTGGGACAGACACAGAAAGTGGATGTATCAGATGATGGCCTGTCCCGGGGGGGTTGGGATGGATGATAGGGGTTTCTGGAGCACAAGGGATGGGAGGGTCTCGGCACCCAACTAAGGATCTAGGTTCGAGCAGACTTGATAGACCATAAGGCCTAATCTGCTGGCAAATAGTATGTTAGTATGTTATCTAAGGTCTCCTTACTTCTTAATCTTTCAGTGCTTTGTTGTTCCTCTTTTCTCAGTCAAAAAATAATGTGTCTGTGTAAGGTCTGCTCAGTATTTTTGAAAAGCAGTCTTGAGCCGGCCTTCTCTCTGAGGTCACCTAACTCCACCTTGGTGTATTAAAATTTATATTTTATAACACAGGATGTCCTACTAAGATATTTAAAAAAATAATAGGTGACATAAATGTGACTTGCCAAAACCAGTCTGTGGTCTGCCTCACATAGACATCAAAGCCTCTTTGATGTAATTCACTGGATGACCCCAAGCAAAGGAATATTGGACTTCCTAATTTAGTCTGGGACCTGCTTCACCCAGACATCAAAGTCTATTTGATGTATTTACTGGATACCTTGGGAGACACCCCAACACATGCATATTCTCCTTCCTCCATGACACCTAGTACAAAATCAAAGGATTTCCCTGAGGACGTCATGAATGGATATTTTATTTCCGGGGCTTCAAAGAAAACTTAACAAAGTAATTGTATTTCAGATATCTGTAGTTTAAGCTACCTCCTGTTCTTTGAACTTATCCCTGGGGGGTGTGTGATGTGGCAATTTCATCAATTTCAGCAAGACAGTATTTCTTCCTGACAGACCCTTCCTTACATATTTTATATTGCAGAAAAAATATATTGAAATCAGAACCAGCTGTCCACGTGCCACAATCCTCCCCACCTAGACTGAATTTGGGGGGTCTATCCCCTGCATGGGATGAGCTTCCCAAATCAGTTCACTCCTCGTACACATGAGACAGCCCATCTGAGTTCTGATTGGTCGCTCCAGCCCTATGTAGAATGGTCATGTCATATCCTTCCAAAGCAAGACTCCAACTTAGCAATCGACCATTGTTTTTCCCCATCTATGTCAGCCAAACCAAGGGGTTGTGATCAGTCTCCACCACAAAATGCTGCCCATACAAGTATGGCTCCAATTTCTTTAGGGCCCACTCTATGGCAAGACACTCCTTTTCCACGGTGGAGTATGCCTGCTCCCTGGGAAGTAACTTTTTACTTAGGTAGACTATTGGGTGATCCCTCCACTGGCTGAATGTCTGACTCAGTACTGCCCCAATACCCACATCTGAGGTGTCAGTCTGAACTATAAAAGGTTTGCTATAGTCAGAACTTATCAAAACAGGAGCACTGTTCAGTGCCTCCTTTAGTTTGGAAAAGGCTTCCTCACAGACTGGTCCCCAGTAATTTACTTGGGCATCCTTTTCTTTGTCAGGTCAGATAGGGGAGCAGCCGGGGCACTGTAATTGGGTACAAATTTTCTATAGTACCCTGCTGTCCCGAGAAAACTCCTGACCTGCTTCTAAGTTTCTGGTCTGAGTCATGCCTGGATTGCCTCTATTTTTACTTGGTTAGGATGGAGCTGTCTCTGGCCTACCACATGCCCAAGGTATGCCACTTCTCCCATGGCCACCTGGCACTTCTCGGCTTTAACAGTGAGTCCGGCCCTTTGTATCCTGCCCAGCACTTCCCTAAGGTGGGATAGGTGTTCCTCCCAGCTGGTACTAAAAATGGCAATGTCATCCAGGTACGCCATGTTGTACTCCTCAGCACCATTTAACACCTGGTTCACCAACCTTTGGTAAGTGGCCGGGGCATTCTTCATTCCGAAAGGCATTACTTTAAACTCAAATAAGCGTATTGGAGTGATGAAGGCCGACCTCTCCCTAGCTCTGTCCGTCAACTCTACCTGCCAATACCCATTTGTCAGGTCAATGGTCGTAAGGTAGGTCGCCTCTCCCAACTTGTCCAGGAGGTCATCTGTCCGGGGCATCGGGTGGGTGTCTGCCTTCATGACTGCATTCTGTCCATGATAGTCTACACTGAAACAAGTCGAGCCATCTTGCTTGGGTACAAAGACTATGGGTGAGGCCCAGAGACTGTGGGATCTCTGGATTACCCTAAATACAGCATCTCCTCCATTTCCCTTCTAATGTCCTTTTTGGACCGCCTCAGACACCCGATATGCTGTTAGCTGAATGGGCGTCTGTGTCCCTGTCTCCACATCGTGTGTCGCTAAGGGGGTTAGTCCAGGCTTGGTGCAAAACAAGGGGGCAAAGTCTGCTAAAACCTCCCTTACTTTCTAGATCAGGCCCGGGGTCAGCTGAGGAGACAATTTTACTGCCTCCACAGAGGACTCCCATTTACTCTCTTCCAGCAAGTCTAAAAGGGGGTCTCCTTCATCCGTCCCCTCCCCATAACTACACACTGCAAACACCATGTCAGACCTATTGCCATATGGATTCATCATGTTGACATGGTACATCCTTTCTGTCTGTCTTCAGTCGGGTAACTCCACAATGTAGTTCACGTCATTTACCTTCCTAACCACTTTGTACTGTCCTGCCCAATCAGCCTGCAGCTTGTCTTTCTGGACCGGAATAAGGACCATGACTTCCTGACCCACCATGTACGAGCGAGCTCTGGCTCTGCTGTCATACCACACTTTTTGTTTCTGTTGGATAGCTGCCAGGTTGCTCTGGGCTGTCCCCATAAGCTCCTTCAGCCTTTCCCTAAACCTAAGGACATAATCCACAATGGGAGTTCCCTAGGTGGTGTGCTTGCCTTCCCAGTCCTCCTGGATCAAGTCTAGGGGCCCACATACCCGGTGTCCATATAAGAGTTCGAAGGGGGAAAATCCTGTCAACTCTTGGGACACCTCCCTGTGTGCAAACAACAGGTAGGGAAGGTATTTCTCCCAGTCTCTCCCATGTTGTTCAGCAAACGCCCGGAGTATTGACTTTAGGGTACCATTGAATTGAAGCGTCATTTATTGAGTAGCTTGCAATGTCACTGCTATTTTAAATAATTTGTATTATATTGTTTGTCTCATATGTCATGTATTTGTATTCCTGTATTAAGTGAATGTAAAAGTTATCTTTTTGTATAACATCTTGTGACTATTTTATAGACTTGGGTCACATATGAAAAAGGGCCTTGGAGCATATGTTTACCCAGTTAACAAAAGAAATAAATAAAAAAATAAAATTGAATCATTCCACAAGTCCATTGGCTTGTGGGTGATATGGTGTCATGCATCTCTGCACCACCCCACACTTCTCCCATAAACATTTCAGCAGGTCCGAAATGAAGGAACCCCCTCAATCGGTGATTACCTCCTGCGGAAACCTAACACGGGAGAAAATCCCAAGTAAGGCATCTGCCACTTTGTCTGTCCTCAGAGAGGATAGGGTGACTGCCTCTGGGTACCAGGTGGCATAATCTACCACAGTCTGGATGAATCTCTTCCCTGAGGAGCTGGGGGTATTTAAAGGCCCCACAATATCCATTCCCACCCTCTGGAATGGCTGCTCCACTATGGGCAATGGAATCAGGGCAGTTTGGGTTTTCTTGCCCGCCTTCCCTATTTCTTGGCACCAGTGACAAGACCCGCAATACTCCTTCACCTGCTTGGTGAAGTTAGGCCAGTAGAAATTCTGGGCCAACCGCTGCATTGTACGTGCAATTCCCAGATGACCAGACAAGGGAATATCATGAGCAATCTTGAGCAACTGCTCAAGATACCCCTTGGGAATGACAAGCTGCCTGCCTATCATCCCTCCCTCTGTCTGTACTACCTGAGTATACATAAGTCCATTTTTCCAATAAACCTTATGTTTGTTGTCACCTCCCTGTGCACAGTCTGAGTCTGCCCAAGTCCTCAGCTTCTCTAAACTAGGGTCACTCCTCTGAGAAGCTGCAAACCCCTCACACAGTCCCAAGGCATGGGACAGGTCCCCTTCAGTCGCTAAACTAGGGTCCCTAGCACTAGCATCAGGGCCCTCAAGATCACTGTCAATCCCAACCCTCTGACAAGGGGTCACCCCTTCCTCTTCAGAGTAATCCTCTGTAGCTGTGTGGTTACTTGCTACTGGGGAAATTTCTACCATCTTTTTATCAGTTTCCCCATCTGGAGACACAGGCTGGGGAACCAGCCTCTCAGTGGTTTCCACACTGGTTTCTGTGGGGTTCAGGGAACTACAATTTTCCCTTACCACTTGGCTACGGGTAACAGCACATACAATCCCCTGCTGGAGATTGTTACCCAGGATCACATCCACTGCTAATGTTTTGGCTACAGCCACCTGTTGCACAGTTCTCCCTGTTTAACCCCAGTCCAGGAGAACACTGGCCAATGGCAATGTTTTCTCTTCACCAGTGAACCCTTGGACAGCGACGTATTTATTGGGTATAAGCTGACCAGGCTGTACCAGATCCCCTTTTACCAATGTCAGGGATGCCCCTGTGTCCCTTAACCCCTGCGTCTGTACACCATTCACCATGACTGGGTGCATGTGTTCCCTCATGTTCACTGGCATGCTTCCAGGGACACACAAACAACCCACTTCTTTTCTAGCACCCAGTTGTGTATTATGGCTTGCCTTTTTGGCACACTGTCTGGCAATATGCCCAGTTTCCTTACACAACCAACATTTAGTTCATCTCTCAGAGAAATCTTTTCTCTGAAATCTGGGGCTAATTGGTTTTGGTGGAGGCAGTGAGGGTTTTAGCTGCCTTGAAGACATGCTTTTCCCTTTCTGCACTGCCACACCCGCCCCATTCGCTCTCAGAGCAGGTCAGCTCTTGGCATAGCGATTCAAGAGTTCAGCAGCCTCTGTCACTGTTTTGGGATCTCGGTCCTCTAGCCAGGTTTTTATCTCTGCTGTGCATGCCCAATAAAACTGTTCTAATAAAATCACATTTTCAATTTTATTAACAGAGTTTGCCTCAACTCCTTCCCACCAATGTTTTAAAAACTGATATTGTTTCATGCCTAGCTCCTCGTAGCTCATATCAGAGCTTCTCCTGAGCTTACAGAATTTAGCTCTTTATGATTCAGCAGTTAATTAAAACCTTTTTAACAGTGCAGCTTTTAGTTTGCTGCAATTATTACTGTCCTCATTGTCCAGTTGACCCAATGCATCCCATGAAGCTCCAGGACTCTCTAGGAATTTTAGCCTGAATACAAACTTTTTCAAAATAATTTAAAAAAGCAAACATATCCTCCCCCTCTTTAAACTCGGCTATTAATTTGGAGTTAAATTTGTAACCCAGTCCTGCAGTCCCAGTTAAACCCAAGCCACTTATCTGCTCTGGTGCCGCTGGTAGGAGCCGTAGCTTCTCCAGTTCGTGTTGCCACTGGCCATCCTCTCTCTTCTCCTCTGCAGCTCGCTGGTGCTAATGCTCCTCATGGTCTGCCTCCCTCTGTTGTCGCTCTGCCTCTCGCTGTTCCCTCTCTGCCTCTCGGTGTTCTCGCTCTGCCTTCTCTTCTGCATCTCGCTGGTGCTCACGTTCCTCATGGTCTGCCTCTCGTCTCTCTCACTCCCTCTTCTCCTGGAACTCCAGCTCCATCCTGTGGAACTCAATTTGCAACCTGAGTACTTCCAGATTCAGGATACTGGTGAACATCCCATGCTGCTGTGGCCCTTCACTGACAGTGGCCCTGCTGTCCTCCTCACCGGATCTGGGCACAGCACTGGCCATTAGCCCTGCCACACTCGAGGTTTGGTCCTTTTCAGTCACGGTTGGTGACTCGCTGCTCTGGGTATCTGCTGCCATCAGGGCCTCTATGAGGTTCTGCTTTTTGGCTGTCACCTCGAATGGGACTCCTCTGTCCCCGCACAACTGCTTTAAGTAATCTACAGCGTGCCTGCCATAGTCAGAAGTCATCTTTCCTAACTACTACTACTCTGACTGGCACTTAGAAAAAAAAATTTAAATGGGTAGGAACTTGACTGTAAGCCAAGTGATATAGTTCTGTTTCCTTTTGAAATAAACCACTGCCTTTCTTTTTTCCAAGTGAGCTGAACAGTCTCAAGCTGACACACTGAACAATAAAGCTTATACCACCAAACTTTTTTTCACACCACTGCCAACCAGTCTGTCACAAACCCACTCAGCAGGTCAGCCCTCTACTCCCAAAGTGCCAACCTCTGAGCGTAGAATTGTGAACAGTTTAACAGAACAAGGTAACCTTCTTGTCTGTTTTGTGGGTTCAAGTCACCTTAGTCCCAAGTTCTGGAGGGATTTAAACTGATAACCTCTTTTTAGCATACCTAATTGTCAGGCTCAGATAATTCTGTCTACAGGGGAACAGCTATCTTTGCCTATGGGCACCTAATCAGCTATTACAAAATGAACCCTTAAAACTCTATGCAAGACCTAGAGAACTCTTATCTGTTTCCCAGTTTGGTACCACAATAAACTCATTCACAGTGTCAACTATAACCATCTAAGCTTCACATATATAAAAAGAAGTTTCAAGGCACACCAGGCAGTTTCTGTCATTAAAATATATATCTTTACTTTAAAATAGGTAAAATAGGAAAACAGTAAAATGCATAACAAGATATCCCCACACATACAATCTTAAAAACAAAACAGGTTTTAAAGTGCAAATTCCTACAATATATACACTCATACTCGTCTTATCTAAGGTCTCCTTACTTCTTAATCTTTCAGTGTTTTGTTTTTAAGGCTGTATGTGTTGGGATTTTTGTTTCAAATATCAATGTCAGGTGGCTCAGTAGGGAATATGTTCACATCTGGGGCCAGAAGATCAGAAGATTTTAAGTTCTACCCCATACCAAGTACTTTTGGCAGTACCATAACTGGTATCAAGGTTAGAATGCTGGGGCACATCGGAGCCATTCGAAATGGCTGTGTTAAGAGCGCCTTGGGAACACACTTTAAAGTTCAGTGTAACAGGGATCCTGCAGGACTAAAGTCTGGTACTTAATTTATGCCAGAACTAACCAGGGGTAAAGATAGACTCCAGAGGTTATTGCAGAGAGTCATTGTCAACACTCCTTCTAAATAGCTCCCAATGGCCTGAACAACATTTTAGATCTGAAACCCCTTTTGTAAGGACGTCCTTTTGGTAGTTACGAATGTTTCAGTGTTATTCATTTTCTTTGACTTTAGCAAATTCTGTTATATTTGATCCTTGTACAGTGTTTAGTATCTTATATTCATGATGAATTTTCTTCTCCTGAATAGGAAACCTAGGAAAATGTGTTTTTTTTATGAATTTACAAAGTGGTCATCATTTGATCAATAAATGGATTTTTTATCTAGACTCTGGAGGCCTTTCATCAAATTGAATTTGACCTCTACTGTTTGTCCCGTATTAATCCAAGTTTGTAATATTTTGTTAATTCTTGCTTTTGGTAGTGCTCTATGCTTTTGTATTGTCTTTATTATTGTTTCTGTTATTTTCATTTTTCACTTTTTGTGTTCACTTTTTGCTTTTGCACCTTATCTATTCTATTTCCCTTTTCAATCTTTTCCTTTTATCCCTTTTCCTTTCCCTGTGTTTATATCTGTCCCTACTACTCTTCCCTCCACTGCCGTCCCTTTTTAACCCAAGTCCCTTCCCCCTCCATAACCCCCCAACGAAACTATCCTCTTTTTCATCTGTGTTTTTATTTTGCTGTTCCTTGACAAATGTTATATGAGGTTTACATTCAGTACAATGTTCAAGTATTCTTCAAGTACTGCTCATGTCTCTCTGTTCTCTTAGAGTAGTCTCATGTTCTTAACTTGGGATTTTGTAATGTCATTGATGTTTTTGCACTTGCACATTGGCACAATATTTTTAAATAATTCATTTCCTTTGGGGCTTTACCTTGTCGCACCAGCATGTACTGTATCATTCATTTTGCATTGTTCTCTTAAGCATAACTTGCTAGGTTCTTAATATTAATGAGCCACCTGTTTAACATTTCAGTCCCTGCTGCTGTGATTGCAGGTGCAGCTCTACATAGGGTGAAGTGTTATCATGGACTCCACCCCCTGAAGATGGAAAGTGTTGCTCTGAATGCACACAGGGTAATTTGGGATGGAGAGTATTTTTCCACTGACACACTTTATATGTGTACAATGCACTAATAAATACTTTAATCTGACTCCTGAGTGCAGGTCATTTGCTCATCGCTTTCAACACCATAACTGACACTGTAGTGCAGTCCAAGGGGGCTGCTGCACTGCTGACATGATGTCCTTTGACATTAAACCAAGGTCACTTCTGCCCATCTCTCGTCAGTGTTCAGGTGGCAGTTAAGGTTCCCATGGCACTTATCAAAGAAGAGTAGGGGGCTTTCTCTGTCACCATGGTCAACATTCCCCCTGTCAAAATAGTTCAACATAACATCAAAAAAACAAGGTGCTGTATCAGCACGTGGTCTAGAAACAAAACAAATAGGTAATGATAAATGTACACTGAAAACTGAAAACAGAGTTAGACTCAGTGTTTCAACCATAGGTCGTCTTTAGGAATTATCTATGAAGACAAAATATCAAAGTTAGTTTTCCATGTAACCCACCCCCCAGGATACACCAGGAAATGAGCTGTCACAGCTCAGTGTGCCTTTCCTGGTCACAAATGTAAATTAAACCCTTAAAAGACATGTCATTTCATGTATGTTTTACAGATAAATGTATATAGGCATTCTTAGTTTACAGACTAACTTGCTTTTATTTTCAGCTGTGGTACTGAAAGCAGCAGTATACCTTAACAAAAAACATCATCATATATATATATATATTTTTTTAGCAATAATGTGTTTCAGTCATCATTTTTTAATTTATTTTACAGTTCATTTACCCAGGATAACCCAGCTAGGCTGCAACATCTCCTTTACTGTGGGATCCTGCTTCTATCCATTTCCACAGCTGATTGGATTGGAGCACTGGGAGGTTAAGTTACTTGCCCAAGGTCACACAGTGAATGTTCAGCTCTAGCAGGGTTTGAACCAGTGATTTCCTGATTCCCAAGCATGTGCTCTAAACACTAGACCACACTGCCTCTAATTAGATTCATCGTCAGTGTCCTCCCAAGTCCCTAAGATCGTTTCTTAAAAACAGTGTTTTACTAGTGTGTAACTGATGACTGAAGCCAATAGATATGAGTGTCATAAACAAGTTTTAAAAATCTCCTTCAGCTGAGGTTATAAACATAGAAACATGGACTGTGATGGCAGTTAAGGGCTGCTGGGCCACCCAGTCTGCCCATTTTTGTTAACCTTCATTTTTTGCTGCAGACCCTATTTGATCTAGGGCATTATCTCCCCACCCCCCCCTTACCCCTATGATTCCCTTCTGCCTGTCCCAGACATTTTTGAATCCTACGACTGTTTTTGCCCCACTACCTTTGCTGGAAGGCTATTCCAGGTATCCACCACTGTTTATGTGAAGAAGTATTTCCTCACATCCCTACTGAATTTTCCCCCCTCCAGCTTCATAGCATGCCCCCTTGTTCTGGAGCACC
Source organism: Neoceratodus forsteri (assembly GCA_016271365.2). Lineage (NCBI taxonomy): Eukaryota > Metazoa > Chordata > Ceratodontiformes > Ceratodontidae > Neoceratodus > Neoceratodus forsteri. The sequence goes on from CM057455.1 coordinate 1,707,249,438, forward strand.
TTTTTCTTCACAAAATATTCCCCTCCTGTACCTTATTTACTCCTGTGAGGTATTTAAAGATCTCTACCATATCCCCACCTCCCTTCCCTCCTCTAGGGTGTACTTATTTAGCTCTTTTACCCTCCCCTCATGGAACTTTTAATGCAAAGCCTGCACCATTTTGGTAGTCCTCCTCTGGGCTGCCTCCACTCTTTCTATGTCCTTCCTGAGATGTGATCTCCAGAACTGGACACAGTACTTAAGGTGGGATTTTTTTTTTTTTTTTAGTTGTTTAACCAGGTATAGCACACTAAGTGGAAAGGTTTTTTACAGGAGCGACCTGGGAGCACAAGGAGGTTAAGTAACTTGCTCAGGGTCACACAGTATGCAAGTGGAAGCTGTGGGATTCAAACCCAGGTCTGGTCTGCTGGATGTCACCAGATTTGCAGCTCAGAGCCTTAGACCACTGCGTTTATATTGCCTTGCCAGTAATCTTGCCAGTAATCTATATAGATGCAGCACCACCTCCCTCTGCCTGCTGATGATACCCCTTCCTATGCACCACAGCATCCCACTAGCCCTTCTGACTGCCTTGTCATACCTGTCTGGCCACCTTTAGGTCATACGATATGATTACCCCTAGATCTCTTTGCTGCTTGGTCTTTGTCAGTATCAATCCACCCATTTTGTACTCCGTTCTCGGGTTTCTATGGCTCAAGTGCATTAATTTGCATTAAAACCCAGCTGCCATACCTTGACCACTCTTCCAGTCTTTCTAATGCCTGCTCATCCTTTTCATTCCCCCCCCCACCGAGTGTCCACTCTATTACAGATCTTGGTGTCATCCACAAAGAGGCAGTCCTTCCCTTCCGGTTCCTCTGCTATGTCACTTATAAAGACATTAAAGTGGACTGGTCCCAGCACTGAGCACTGATTCCTGGTCACCATCCTTTCCTCAGAGCAAACTTTGTTTACCACTACTCTCTGCATCCTCTCCACTAACCAGTTTCTTAGCCAGATTGACACCTTATTACCCACCCCCAAGTTACCCAACTTGCTTACCAGTCTCCTATGTGAAGCAATGTCGAAAACCTTGCTGAAATCCTCATAGACCACATCTACCACTCCTCCCTGATCCAACTCCTTGGTCGCCCAGTCAAAAAAATGTATCAGATTTGTCTGGCATAACCTTCCCCATGTGAAACCATGCTACCCTGGCTCCTGTAATCCACTGGATACAAAATATTGCACAATCCTTTCCTTTAGTAGTGTTTCCATCAACTTACCCTCCACTGATATCAGGCTGATGGGCCTTTAATTACCTGTCTCTTCCTTGCTACAACTTTTGTAAAGTGGGACTACATCTGCCTTTCTCCAGTTCTCTGGGACCATGCTGGTCTCCAGGGTTCTATTAAATAGTTCTGTCAGAGGTGCAGCTAGTACCTCCCTGAGCTCCCTCAGCACCCTTGGATGCACCCTGTCTGGTCCCATAGTTTTGTCCATCTTCAGATTAGTGCTTTCTGGACTTGCTCCTTAGAAAATGGACTAGTGTCCGTTTCCCTCCCAACAAAGTTCCTGATGCCCTTGCATGGTCCCTCCCCTTCCACCTCTACTGTGAACACTGAGCAGAAGTTTTCATTCAAGATGTTTGCTTTTTTTGACACCTCCTCCATGCAGTCACCCCCCCTTAACTGTACAATCCCTCCCTTTGTCTTTTATCACTAATATACCTAAAATATGTCTTGTCCCCTTTTGATACTCCCTGAGCTATTCTTTCCACATTTGCACCTTTGCACTCCTTACTGTTTTGCTTGCCTCCCTCTATTTTTCTTGATACACTTCCCTATCCTCCTCTCTCTGGGTCTCCACATACCTTCTGTATGCTACTCTCTTAGCCTTCACCTTTTCTGCTACATCCTTCGAGAACCATAGTGGTCTCCTCTTTCTTTTGCTTACCTGCTTGACACAGAGGTTTGTTGCCTCAGTATTCCCTATTTTAATTTGGCCACTTTTCCTGCACCCCATCCCCCACATCATCTCCCCCTGCCAGGTCATTCCTGAGGCATTCTCCCAGGGCCTTCTTAGTAGAATCAGCCCTTCTGAAGTCAAGGACTCTAGCCATTGTGTGGTTGGATTCTGCAGCTGTTCTTATGTTGAACCACACTGTAGGATGATCACTGGTCTCCAGAAGGCTTCCTACCTTGATGTCTGCAATACTGTCCTTGTCAGTAAGCACCATGTTCAGTATTGACCCCTCATGAGCGTGTTCACTGACTAGTTGCCTGAGAAATGCCCCCTGCAGTGAATCTAGTATGTCCCTGCTTCTAGAGTAAGCTGCAGCAGGGAGGTACCAATCTACATCTGGCAGACTGAAGTCCCCCACCAGTAACATCTCCACCTTTTTCAGCCATTTTGCCAATTGCTTCTAAGATGTCTCTATGTAAGTCCTCCCCCTGTGCCAGAGGTCTGTAAATCACTCCTGTCTGAATGGTTACCCTATTTCCCACCTCAGAGGTGATACACAGCTCCTCCACCCCTCACTGAATTCCCTGTATTTTTGTTACTTTTATGCTTTCCTTAACATAAAGTACCACCCCTCCCTTCCTTCCTACTCTGTTCCTCTTGAACATCATGTAGCCTGATATGCCCATGTCCCAGTCATGGCTGTCCATGCACCATGACCTAGTAATAGCCACAATATCCAGGTCGGCTTCTGCCATGATGGCCTCTAGGTCTGGTATCTTATTTCCCAGACTTCTAGCATTAACACACATGACCTTCCAGATTTTGATAGCTCTTTTCTCATCGCTCCCCCTTCCTCCTTCTTCTCTTCTGACTTTTTAATTTCCCCCCTTTCTCCTTTGTTGACCCCCAACTTTCTTGATTAACTTGCACCATGGTGGGACTCGTACTCCTTGGGATCTTCATACATTCTATCTTAGCTTGAGGAGGGGGAAGTTTCTGCCTCCCCTTTTTTGTCCACCCCCCAGCTAGTTTAAACATTCATCTAAGTAAACTAAAACATCCACTGAAAACTGTGGGCAGGTTACTTTTTGACTGTACTAAATAGGTTCATACTGGGGATGTACTAGGATGACACTGGCATATGTTTCTGATGGTAAACAGCACAACCCCACACCAGAATGTTTATGTTTTTCATGGTGTGCATGACAAGATAGTAGGAATTTTTGCCACTTCAGAACCACATACGGTATCTCAGGTCGGGAATTAAATATATTAAAATGAAAAGAAAAATTGATATATCAATATTTTTGCCAGACATACATTATTATTAAATGGGACAATTTTATTTTGTCAACTCATAATGCTGTTGCTCTAAGCTGACATGGCAGTGTATAAGACTATCTGTATTTTAAACTAAATACAGATAGACAATCTGCTGTCTTCCTTCATTAGAGTTTCACAACTACAACTGAATCAGCCTGGTATTCCATTTGTCTGGCAGTTTCAAACAAGGTAGCCATTTAATTATTCATTAAGAAATGGGTATAACAATTGCAGAAGCTTGTTTGGTTGAGGCGTTTGTGCCCAGTGCTGAGATATCTCAACACAGCAGCACTAGAGATAGGTCTGTGACCTTAATTGCCTTGTTTATATGCACACTTGAACAGGGTTAAAACTCCAATTTCAGCGGAATCAATGCTGCCATTCCTCAGTTGGACACTCATGTAAACTCATTCTGAGTTGGGTTCCTGTTTCAGTTGGAACTGGGTTCAACTGCAGTGGTTCAAAAACATTGATTATATTGAACCCGGTTACTTTGTACATGTAAACCTGATTCATGAATTGATTCTGCTATACTTACTGTTGAAACTGCTACAAAAGGAATGCAACCAGATTTTCAAAATCCTCAATTGCTGTGTGTTTACGTGCAATGGGAATCAGTTACCTTGTAATCAATTCAGTTTGAACTGATTACAAGGTGACTGATTCCCATTACATGTAAACACACAACAACTGAGGATTTTGAATCTGGTTGCTCATCCTCATCAATTTAACACAATGTAAACCAAAAAGGATTACAATCTGAATGAAAAGAATTGAAAGGCTTGCCTGTAGTTTGGTGGCCAAGCAGCCAGCCACTCCCACTTTCTGAGCTATATAAGCAGTTCCTCTAAGCCTCACTGTGAAGTATTTTTTCTTTGCAGCTGAAGGCTCTGTCGGTTTGTCCTCTGAGCTGGTTGGGCCTCCCTGGCTGGCTGGGGCCTGACCCCCCCTTGCTTGTCTCTGCTGGGCTTCTGTGTTTTTTTTTCCTGCTTCTGGTTTGTATTTTGCCTTCGGCTGTGTGTGATTCCTTCTTTTTTGGGGGGCTTTTCTAAGCTCCTAGCATACTGCTACTTCAGTGCTCATACTGCTTGCTTTCAGTTACAACACTCAAATTACTTGCACTACAACTGCAAACCTGATCTGTGTGTTTCAGCTCAACTATAGCTGGTTCATGTGGCATATTCTATTACTTTCACCTGACTCAGATTTACTTGAACTTAGCTATACAGCTTACTCATGCTTCTTCTAATTACCTCATTGCTACAATCTCATTGCACTGCCTGTTGACAGTGCTTAAGAGCATCATTCCCCCTTTTATTTTTGCAGTTATGACTCAGTGTACTCATTTGTGTTTACTACTGCTGCACAGGTCTACTTGCTTCCTGCTGCTGCCTTGTTTGCTCCCATTGCTATTGGACCTTGTTTTACTCTGAGGTTAGCTGAAACACCTGCTGAGGCTATTAAATTAGCTTTTATATTGGCCTTTCCATCGCTTCCTTGTTTGTCCTACGGCAGGAACTGGGAGGTGTTTTGGGGATCGTAGCATATGTGGCTAATTAATTATTTTCTAAATCCTGTCTTTGCCACTGAAAATCCTCAAAGTTTGTCACCTTGATTTGGCTATTCATGTCTGGCTGGCTTGCCCCCCAATTCAGTGCTGTTTAATTGCTACACAGTATTTATGCAGGTCCACCTATCACTACTACTGCTTACTGACCTCTGTGCAGGTCCACACTTGCTTACACAACCATTGTATCTTGCTTACGCAACCCATTGTTTCATGCCTACTGCCATCCCCTCGGCTTCAGCCTCTGGGATTCTGCTACACTCAATCTGCATTCGACCTTGCAGGGCTCAGCTCTCAATGCTCATTATGATCTCAGCACGCCGTGCTCATTCAGCTCACCAGCTTTCAGCTCTCAATCAATTTCTGGGGCATGCCAGCCATTCTATTCTGGCACAGGGTTCCTGCAGCCGACGATCTCGCTCTGCATTTAGTCTGCATCTTGAGCGTGTCCAACTTGGGGTGGGATCCTTCTCACCTGGCCCATAGCTGGGAATGTTCTCACCCTTGGCTTGGCTTTAGCTGCCTGCTATGTGACAGCAGCTCCTGGTGTAGAAATGAAGACTAGTGGTGAAGGGTGGTTACGACGATCTCCCTTTGGCTCTAGTGTTCCACTATAGCGGTTAGCCATTGACTTTAGTGGTTTCCCTAGCAAGGCACATTCACCGCATTCTCCCTACAACTGCCTCTGGTTCACCTGGTTTGATTTAGGGCAAGTAGGCCAGGTGAGTGCTTCTGCAGTTGTTGCTCTCCTCCTGCACCTTGGATGCACGTATTGTTGCAGAGTTTTCTCACAACCTTCCACGGCCTTCCAGCTAGAGGGTTTGAGTCAGAGCCTTCCTCCAAAATTGGAATATTTTCCACCTCCCTTTAATTGGATTTTCCAAATTGCAGCTGCAGAGCCGTCACTAATTAAACTATCCCAAGCCTGGAGGGAAGGCGACCTAGGCCTTGGATCCCCAGTGATTTCCTCCTCATAGGGTTTTTTTTCTCTCCTCCATTGCCTCAGGTAATAACACTTAGTTAGCATAGTTGTTTCGTCTAGTTTCTTAGGTAGATTCTGCTGTTGGATGGAGGTGGATGATGTCCTGCCGTTTCCTGTCTCCTTAGGGGATCCCCTAATCTCAAAGCGAAACATCAGTATCATGCTACACAAACCTGGGCAGTCCTTACATTATCCAACTGAACATCTCATTGCATTATCAAACTTTCTATGCTTCTCTACTACTACATTACAGTTACTGCTCCTATGTCACAGTTACTGCTTGCTCATATGCTCCATATTGCCTCTTTTTTGGAGATGATACTACATTTTTGGGGGATTCCTAAAGTACCTTTAGCCATGGAAACCATCCCATTGCACTTCTAGGGTGCCTTCATACCCTTACAGGGTGGTAATTCCTCTGGAATTGAGAGTGTGAATGGCCAAAACCAAACTAACACAGTTGCACAAGCATAACACTATACTGGCAGCATAGATCAGTGAATTGATTACAAAGTAATTGATTCCCACTACATGTAAATGAAGCAACTGACCATTTTACATAAAGCAGGCACAGTTGCATAAATACGCTTCAGTTTGCTTACTTGAATTAAAAACAAATGCAGTGTTTATCATTTACTGACCATACAGTAACATTGCAATGGCTTAATAAGACTACTTTTTTTTATTTTCTCCTTTTTTGTATGCTTACTTATTTAAATTTTTTTTTTACTAACCCTAATGGACCCATTTCATAATTATAATAAGACATTCCAAGGTGTGTTGGAATAATGGCACTTCTGGGGTGATGGAAGCACCCAATTTTGGGCCTTGCCCTTCAGCCCACCCGAGGTGCATCATTATTACAGCACAAAGTACACCCTCTCATGTCTTGTTGATTAATGTTATTTAATGAAGGAGACTTCCAGGCCAGAGCTGGCTCTCTTTTCCACCTTATTACTCCATTTTGTTGCAGCATTCGCAACAGGTTGCATCCCGGCAATGGTTGTAATTCAAGAGAAGGGCATCATACAGTGGTAAAGTTTGATTCCATCTCTCTCTTTCTCTGTTTGCCAACCTCACCCCCTTTTCTTACTGTCCCATTGTGATAACCACCTCAATTGCACTATCCCTGATTGAGAAGGGGTAGGTGATTAGATGCTGTTTAAGCTAATGCCCACGCTGCTTCTATTGTTGGCGGCCAAGAGGTGCTTTCATTCCCTTCTTCACTCACTCCCTCCATCCCTCCCACAGAAGCTGAAATCCAGTACCGCTGCAGTGCAACTTGCTGTTCTCTCTATTAGCCCAAAGCATACCCCTCAACCTCCCATATCTAAATACTAAGGAAAAAAAGAGACAACATGTGGAAAACACATTATCATACCATACAATAAGCTGCTCAGAACACTGCAAAAGAAAAAAAATAAGTGAGTTCATGGTCATGAAATCTGCTGCTGCGTGAATAACAATAATTTATTGCATATGAATGCCTGCTTGGCAATCTCAGTACATGATGTAGGAGAGCTTCCTCTGCATGTGAGAGGGAGGGCTTTTGAGGAATAAAGTGTGGGACATCCCTCCTGACATGAGACAGATAAGAGTCATGGCCCAAGTTGGAACTCTAAAGTCATTAAACAATCTGGACCTTTGTTATTAATTTGTGACACAAAAATGCAATGAACTCAAGAAATGAGAGAGACAAATATTCCCTGCAATGGTGTTAGAATAAATTCCACTGTAATTCCTTTCACTCCTCTCCTCCATCAAATTCTAATAACTTCTGAAAGCAAATGTTGAGAGTTATCTGAGTAAAAAGTTAAGAAAATGTAATGGTTTGAAGCTTACTCAATCGTACTTTGAAAAATGCTGGGCACGGTCCACTTCACAAAAGTCACTTCATATAATCTTTATAGGAAAATAGCTTTGAAATGAGAATCCTAAATCTATCCATTTAGACAATAATAAGAGGAGGAGATGAATTTCCATGCCTCTTGTGAGCACATTTAATATTCCACACAGAGCTCCTGGCATCTGCCTAAAGCCACATTTTTTGCAACTGCTGTCTCCTTTAATCCCACTTTGAACTCATCAGACAACTGCCTATAATGACACGAATATTCGCTGTGCTCAGCAGAATAGTTACCCTAAGCTGACTGATGCAGTACTGTAGCGCACACACACATCCTACTCAGAATCAGTTGTTAATTTATTTTTTACATAAAAACAATTGCACAGACACTGATGACACTAATTCTGAAGTTCTCTATCCACCCAGTAACAGCTGCTTTGTTTTTCACCACAGAAAGCCTGTGAAAGATGGTTAAAAAAGATTCAAAGGTCTGTTCAAGAGGCAAGGGTAAAAATATAACCCCCACCTACATTGCTTTACTTTTCTCACTTCACTAAAGCAGAATTGCAAAACCACTTGGAAATAAAAATAATAAGGCCAGGCATCTCTAGGGTGCAGTAGAATAAACAACGGTTATTACGTCAGTAGAAGTGCATTAAGGGACCATTTTACAAAAAATGAAAGACCAAAAGCTGGTGGCCCGTAGAGCTGCAAGTGTCATATGAAGGCTTTCATCTGAAGAAAATAAACCCACAACACACCATTACTGCCATTGCATTTTCCCTTCAGTCGATCATTAATACTTAAAAAAACATGATTTAGCACTTACTTACATCCAGTACACAGTGCAGCTCAAACTGTGTAGGCAGGTGTCAAGTACTGGTTGTCACAGGAACAGAGGAATTAAAGATAGAAATAGGCCTACTGTAGCAGCCCGTCATGACTGCCACCTACTGCTCAGAACTTATTACACTTCCGGTCTACAGTACATCCCTCATATTCTTATCTAGAGCAGTCTTAAAGGAGCACTATGTTTTAGACTCCATTCCTGTACTCTATAGGTTATTCCAAATACTGACCACTGTCTGTGTAAATAAATATTTCCTCACAACTCTCTCCTAAACTGCCCACCTACAGGTTGTTTAGTGGGCAGAGAAAGGGGTGAATCAGGCAGAAGTACTGAATGAGTACTTTTATTCTGTATTCACAAGGGAGAAAGGAGAGCAGCAGCAACCACAGGGGGTGGGCAGGTAGAATAGAGGGGGTAACAGACGGGGTGATCACTAAGGGTAGGGTATTGGAAGGGTTAAGGGCTCTGAAGGTGGATAAGGCACCAAGACTGGATGGCATACACCCAGGGTTTTGAAGGAAATGGCTGAGATCCTGGCTGGACCACTGGCGGAATGATTCAATACCTCCCTGGACACAAGGTGCATACCGCATGACTGGAGGATGGCCCACGTGGTACCCATCCATAAAAGTGGACCAAAGGATGAGCCAGGTAATTACAGGCTGGTAAGCTTAACTTCCAGAGTGTGGAAGCCGATGGAGACAATACTTAATGAAAGGCTGGTGACCTTTATGGAGGACAATGGGCTCCAGAACAGTCACCAGCATGAATTTGTCTGTGGAAAATCCTGCCAGATGAACCCAGCTGCGTATTATGACTGGGTTATGAGGGAATTGGACAAGGGTCATGCGGTGGATGTCATATACTTGGACTTCAGTAAGGCCTTTGATTCGGTGTTGCATGGGAGGTTGGGAGGGAAGTTGAGATACGTGGAGGTGAGGACTAAGATGTTTAATGGATTGAGAATTGGCTGCAGGGGAGACAGCAGAGGGTAGTAGAGGGGGGACTCTCATCTCCAAGGGCTGTGATGAGCGGGGTGCCACAGGATTTGGTACTGAGCCAGTGCTGTTTGGAATATTCATAGTGGACATCTCATATGGCATCAGGAACAAGATCAGTCTATTTGCTGACTATACAAAATTGGGGCAGTGATGGACAATATAGCAGGTTGGCAGGGGCTGCAGAATGACCTGACTAAACTGGTGGAGTGGTCAGAAGTGTGGCAGTGGGGGTTCAATGCAAAAAAGTGCAAAGTCCTGCACTTTAGAGCAAAGAACCCAGGGAGGGGTTACCAGCTGGGAGAGGTGCAGCTAGGTTCCACCAAGGAGGAGAAGGATCTAGGGGTGGTTGTAATGGGGAAGATGAACAATACAGAGCAGTGTAGGAGGGCAGCAGTGAAAGTCAACAGGATGCTGGGTTGTATCGCGAGAGGGATCTCCTCCAGGAGCAGGGAGGTGATCCTGCCTCTCTGCAGGGCACTGGGAAGGCCACATCTGGAGTACTGTGTGCAATTCTGGTGCTCCATATCTGAAGAAGGATATGAAATTACTGGAAGGGGTACAACACAGGGCAACAAGGATGATCCAGGGATTAGAGGATAGACCATATGAGGAGAGGCTGAGAGAGCTGAACATGTACTCCTTGGAGGAGAGAAAGATACTGGGGGGATATGACTGAGACCTTTAAGTACGTAAAAGGGATAAACAAGGCAGGCACTGAAGGGATACTCAGACTGAAAGAGGGAGGGACACAAGAGGGCATGGCTTTAGATTGGAGGGGGAAAGATTTAGGATGAAAATGAGGAGACATTTTTTCACAGAAAGGGTCATAGCAGAATGGAATGCTCTACCGGAGGAGGTGGTAGCCTGTAAGACAGTGGGCAGTTTCAAAAGAGGATGGGACAAGGTGAGAGGGGGTAATTGGGGAGGGGAGGGGGTGGGGGCAGCTGGAAGGTGAGGGTACTAGCTGCACATTTGAGCAGGCTTGATAGACCAAGTGGCCTATTTCTGCTGGCAAATTCGTATGTTTGCATGGCCTGTAATTTTTAGTTGACTCTTTTCTGTTTCAAATTCAAGCATTCTTTTTTTTATCTCCTCTATTTTTTCCTCCTGCAGCCACAGTCCCTGCCTACCTCCAGCCACCGCTCCTCCACCTCCTCACCGCTGGGAGTTTGTGCATGCCCAGCTGGCATACGCAGATGTATTGTTGAGAGAGCCCCCCCCCCCGATGTCCCCGCACCTGGCCAAGATCCATTACCGGCACACGCCTCTGTCCAGGCATTCACCGGCCGGGGAAGCTGCAGCTATCCAGCTGCCACGGACTTTATGCTGCCATTTTTTCCTCCTTATGTGGTTCCCTGGAGTGCGAGAGTGCAATGACGTCGCAACTCACTGACGTCTGCCGCACTCCACCCCTTTGCTGCATCACTCTAGTAGTGCCCCTGGTCATCACCAGGGGCCACTACAGAGCGGTGATTCCCTGGATCCCTCCCCGGGATGAGAGAGCAGTCCTCTGGATACTCAATCCCAACTCTCCCCTGCCGACCCCTGGTGCTCCGGTCTCGCATCCGAACCCAGGTCACCAGCGTGGCACGAGGTGTGGCATCCAGTACCTCAACCCTCAGCACCACCAGGCCAGCAAATTCAAGCTTTCTAGTGCCTATTATTCTTTAATGTTGTACATATCTATATTAATTCAACCCATATCCTCCTTCCCTATACATTAAATAGCTTCAGCGTGTCCAGTTTCTCCTTGCAGCATTTCTTCTTCAGTCCTTTCATTCACTGCAAAATGTGGTAGCGTTCTGGAGGCCTTGAGGTGCAAAGACCATGCAGTCAGAAATTTGTGGTCCAGGGCATTTTCTGCCATTGATGTGATGTGCATGCCTAATGCAGATGTGAAGGCATTAGTATCTAGTGCTTGGATCTGCTTCACATCACTGTGCTGATGGGCAGGGATTGTTTAAGCCTGCACAATGGCAAGAATGTTGCCACAGATTATGCCCTGAAATGTGAGGGTATGTACAGAGGAGACAAACTTAAGATGGGTTGGTCAGGAAGTCAGCTCTATCCCCACACCAAATGAGGGCCTACGTGATTACACTACTGACAGCCATCCTCTCCCTGGCCAGCCTTTTTCAACCCCAGGCTCAATTATTCCTTAGGAGGAACCCCCCCCTTCCCCAGGTCTGCAGTGAGGGAGACCAGGAGTGAGTAAGAGTGAAGGCAGGTGGAGAGATGGAATGAGTGAGTCCTTCCTGAACAGAGTATAGCCTGGTATGGCCATGTCCCAGTAATGTTTTTAGTGCACCTAAGGGACCTAATGATTGAGTATGTTGGTGATTTACAAGGGGAAGGTAATATTTCTGATAACTGTCTATAGACATTTCTATTCCAGATGTCTCCTCAGTTCAAAGCTTCCAGTAAAATGGTGCAGGTCATATGAAACAGTCTTCTTGATTCCAGTTCTCCATGCTTCCATCATCTCTTAGGCATACATAGGACCCTCCTGCCTTCTACATTCAGACTTCTGAATTTGGAACTGTTTTAAATTGTATTGTACAGAGCCCAGAGTCCCTGGAATTGGGCACTTTATAAATAAAATATCTATCTATCTATCTATCTATCTATCTATCTATCTATCTATCTATCTATCTATCTATCTACCTGTACTGTTATATTCAGTTGTCTCCTGTTCCCTGTGTTATGGCCTCTTTTTAATCTTCACAACTGAGTGTTTGTTAAGGTTTTATATATGTAACTTAGGTGCCTATCTGGTATACCAGTTTCTCTGCTGGACATTTTTTAACAGTTGGACATTTACTATAGCCAGTGGAAGATGGTTCTGAACACTTTTCTAGATACATACATTTATAGATGAGTCCTTAGTTAGGTGGTTACTCCATTCTTAGGTTTATATTGTTACGTGTACTAGTATTTGCTGGAAACCTCCTCTACGTGGTAACTATTTGAGAGGATGGTACTATGCCTTCCACAGTGATGATGTACTGTAAGAGCTCATATTACTCAGTGTACTCTCCCTGGGGAATTGCACATGTTTTACTACTTTCATAGTAACATAGTAATTTAAGGGACTCCAGCTCCACCATATCCACCCCCTTTCCTAAGCAAATATGAATATGCTATACAAACATGTGCTCATTTAAAGGGGGTGTCTTTCCACTGCCTACTTAAAAGCAATACAGTATAGATGGTAAAAAAAAAGTGATTTACTCCACAGTCTGGCCTTTGCAACCAACACTTGAGGAAAAGCACAAGTTTTCTGAGCAGAATTTTTTTTGGGGGGGAAGATGAATGTCAGAGAGATTTTCATTGATAACTTGGTACAAACAAGTATTTTCTTTAATAAAAAATAGTGAGGGGGTGGTGCCAACCGCCACGCTGAACAGATGTTTGGTGGACTAGCTCCTCCTTGTGAAGCAGAATATATTATTAAAAATTCCTTCAGTTATAATGTTCTCTAAAACTACCACAGGAGGAGACAGCAACCTCTACCGAAGTATAAGATATTTGTTTTACAATAATCAGCCATGGCTAAGTCTTCAAAGTTGTTGAATTCGGGAGATGAAGCAACAATACGCTCTCAACAACCTGGAGCCAGCAATAGTGCCCTGAATAGTGCATACAGAGTGAAACAGACCATAGCATTAATCCTCAGGCAATGCAGACACTGCATTATAAACAGAGTAACTCTGGAAAATTGCACTCTGCAATTTTTATTCATTTATTTTTGTGGTGAATCTGCAATTTTCCTCATTCTTTGCAAAACCTGACGTTCCACAGTTTCCTAGACTTTATTATATTTTTTCCTCAAATTATTTAAACAATATTAATTTTGTTCAATAAAAACTCAATTTGGCAAACAGATGTGGGTTTGATCAAAACATTAGCAGTGCAAGGTCAGGAGGGGGTTCTCTAAGTAGTTTTATGTTACACTGCTCTCATCTGCTCCGGTCAAGCATACGTGCACCTAAGCACAACTTTGTTAGTTGAGCAGTGGCTTTTATTTGTTCAAATCAGCCCTCTAAAATATATTAAAAAAAAGTATTTGAAAAATCAGCCCCATTAAAGTTTATGAAGCACCCCCCCCCCCGTACTCTTCAGACTATTGCATCACACAGTGAGTGAGAATGGCAGTGGCGCTCATTAACTGGAAGTGATTGGGCTCTGAGTTTCATGGAGCCTCAATGTGATCCTCCTTTCCTCCCAAAATGCCAGGAACAATAAATGTAATTTGGGCTGCATATTACTTCTGTGGAGGTAAGGGTGTTTGATGGGTTTTGTGGGGCAGTTCTCCAAAAGAGATGACAGACGAACTTTAAAACGTGTTGAAGTAGTCTATCTGAAAACTGTTGTTGCCACAGAGATTGAAACAATAGGTTTAAATAAAGGTACATATCATCCAATAAAGGTATATATCATCCAATGAAGGTACATATCATCCAATAAAGGTATATATCATCCAATAAAGGTACATTTCATCCAGTAAAGGTATATATCATCCAGTTCACCTAAATGGAGGGCTAGCTACTTTACAATTCATTTTGTGAGTGGTAGGATAGGTTTTTCCTTGAATATACTTCCATTCTTAATGGGGATGGATGCAAATATATGAGGATTTTGGATGGCCCAGCTGTTGGTGACAGTGATTCCTCACTTGACAATCTACTGCCTAGATGCTCACATGCAAAGAAAGCAATACAAACTTATTGACAAAGACCCCTGAAAGCAAGCTGATAAAACATGTAAAATTAAGTTGAATATTTACCTGCTGATAAACCAAAATCATTGCAGCCAGAGTAAAACAACAAAGGTGCATTACAGGTTATTGCATGGTATAGGGAAAAGATAATTGGTATAATTTAATGGTTTCATTATGTGATTTTTAAACATATATCGAAGGCTATGCACAGATGCAAGCCAGGTACATATGAGAGGTGTGTACCCACCCCACGCAGCTCCACGCCCACAGACAGGCACAGGGGACATGACATGCACTAAAGCATGCGGCCATGAGGTGCCTGTCTGTGGCCCCCACATGCAGTGTGCTGCTGCACAGGGGGTAGATTGGAAGAGACAAGAGGGCATCCAATTGGATGCCTGATCTGGTCCCATAGTGGATCCCATGCTTGGCATGGAGCAGGGGATTCTGGGATGGTGCAGGATGTCCATTTTTTTAAAAGATGGGTGAGTGGCTGAATGACCATCACTAGCCCTCCCAGTCAGCACAGAGGACTGGGCCAGCACAGTGAGGGGATTCCACATTCTGTTGCAGCCTGTAGATGTACACTGAGGCAGCATACAAAAGATACAGCAGCAGCACACCTCCATGAATGGCATGGAATACAGGCATGCCCCCCAGATATACCCTCAGACTGGCCAGAAGCATAGCTTCGTGACTGGCCAGGGGGATCCTGTGCGGAAGGGATGCGTGTCTCTTCCGTGAATGCATGCAGGGGTCCACAGAACCCCTGGGTTGTGGCATTCAGATGTAGGATTACCTATACACCACTGATCTGTGGCACATAGGCAGTCCACCCCTTAATGCATAGGGGACAATGTACCCACACCACATATTAAGAGCAGCAATCATTTTTATTTCATACATGCTGTCTGCACTTTTTCTATCCTGGTCCCAGCCCCCCCCCCAGCCCCATCAGTGATTCATCTTGTGGAGTCACTAGTTAACAACTACTTATACAGAACCTTATTCAGGAGGCAGTATAGAGCAGTGGTTAAGGGCACTGAGCTGCAAACATCGAAACCTGTGTTTGAATCCCATCAGCCCCCACTTGCATACTGTGTGACCCTGAGCAAGTCACTTAACTTCCTTGGGCTCCCAGGTCACACCTGGAAACAAGATCCGGCTTAGTGTGCTTTTTCTGGTTAAACAATTTCCCCTTCCCTTCCTTTATTAAGTGGGTGACCTGCCATATTGGGGCATGTGGGGCCTTCAGTGGTGCCGAGCAAGCTGGGGCATTTTGCTCCTGCAGTTTTTCTTCCCTAAGTGTATAGTGCATGCAGTAATGCATCTGCTTTTGCTGACACTCTATCCTAACCTGCTGTTCCCACAGTCACTGCTATCTGGCCTTGGCCAAGTGACAGTCAAGTGGAAGTCAAGTGGCAGGACACAGGCTCCCCTCTCCGTGATGGAGGAGAGCCTTTGTGAGATGCTCAATCCTCAATCTCCTGGTCGATCCCAAGTGACTCTGGTCCATTCCTGAACCTGGGTCACCATTGTGGTAGGCAGTGATGCAGCCAGCACTTCAGCCTGCCAAGCCACTGAGCCAGCCTAAGAGCAATCATTTTATTACACCTCAGTTATCCAGCAGCCCCAGTTACCTACTTATCTTTCCCTGCACTAAACTGGGCGGATAATCAAGGAAGCATGGTAAATAGTTATTTATGAGGCTTCATTATTTATATCTAAAAACTGACAAAATATGCTCCTTCTAGATTTATTTAATATTGCTTGACTGCAAATCACTCAAAATCTAGTAATCACTGCATGAGGCAGATGTTTTTAGAACTTAGAAGATATGCTTCATATCAGCGAGGTTAGTATTCATTTCAAGAACACAGACCGTTCTTCATGTTGAAAGCATATAAAAGTTTATTTATTTAATTTATTTATTCAATTTTATTAAACAGGTAGGCTCACTGAGATGATGTCCCTTTTTCAGGACTGACCAGAGTTAGTTACATTAAAAAGAGAAACCAGTACACTATTACAAGAAAGACAATGTTCAAGCTACAACAGGGATGTACAACAGGATGATTACAGTTACTTGACTTATGTTAGGGTTGTTGGGTACATAACACATCACAGTAAAAAAGTATTTATAGGTATCTATCTGTAATGAGATACACTTAAGCTGGGAATATGCAGGATGTTTGCCTCCTCATATAACTCAGTTCACATACAAGGTAGTTTGTTACAGGGGGAAGTTCTCTTTGATCCAATTTTTAAAATCCTAGCAAAGTGCACCCTTGTATAGGCACAGGGAGCTCATTCCAGAGGCACATGGCTTTATTCGGGAAGGATCACTGGCCAGTTGTGGTCTTGGCTTTGGGAACTTACAGAGGAGGCTGGGCAGAGGAGCAGAGGTTTCTTTTTAAAGTTTTTTACCACAGTCAGTGAGGATAGGGAAGGAGTCACTTAGGATTTTATATGTAAGGCAGAAGGGAAGTTTAACCTCTCTCTGAGGATTGGCCAATTGAGGGAAGCAAGTACAGTGCAGTGGTGTGCCTTACTATTGGTTCCTGCAACAAACCTGCCTACTCTGTGACAAGGTTATTTGACTTTGTTTAACTCAGACTCTGTTAACGTGATGAGAATGGAAGCTCTGTATAGTAGTAGCACTGGAAGTAGTAGGGGCAGACTATTGAGAGGCAAACCTCTTTTGAGAGGTAAGTCCTCAACCAAAAGAGAAAGCCCAGTTTTTGGGAAACTAACCTAATTGTGTGGTCCACTTGGGGTCTAATAGAAAGCTCATGATGTAAAGACACCTAGGTACTTAAAGTTATTTACCTCCTCAAGTTTAGCTTCCCTGGAAGTGACGATGCTGAGGGATTCAGCTCTATCTGTACCTAGTTTTCTGGATCCAAGGTGCATTACCTTTCTTTTCTTAACATTCAAGACAAGTTGATTAGCCACTAGCTACCCTTACATTAGTGATAAGTCTGCACTTAGACCAGCTTCTATTGCTTTTACAGCCATGTTAGACTTGTAGAGTACAGTATCATCTGCATATAGCAATGTTTGGGCCTGGCTGCAGTTTGAGGGCAGATCATTGATAAACAGTGAGAAGAGAAGAGGCCCTAAGATGGAGCCTTGTAGTACTCCATCACATACACCTCACATTGAGCATGGGCTTCCTCCCCATTTTATGGACTCGCTATGGCCGTGAGGTAGCTTCTCAGTTAGGTAGAAGATAGCTGATCAAGCCCCAGGTTCTTCATTTTGGTTGGCAGGAGTTCATGCTTAACCAGATCAAAGGCCTTGGTCAAGAAGCAATATATTTATTTAACAATTTATGCCAACCAATATATGCTGCTGAAAAGTAATATTTATTTTATAGCACTGATGATGTATAGAACTCCCACAATTTTTGAAAAAGAATCTCTTAATTTTTCGGTATCTTCTGCTATTTTCCAGTGACCCTGATGATGTAGAGACTTTCAGTAGTGGAGCAGCTCTGTAAAATGCTATAGTGGAAGTCCTGCTGATGGACAGGAAAGAGGCCACACAGATGTGGACAAAACCTTGCTGGATGCAACCAGTCTAATCCAGGAAAACAGTACTCTCTGTACCTGACCAGAGTGCTTAGAAAATACTGTAAGGCTGGTGCATTTTGGAGTGACTGGCTTACCCAACGATGTGGAGGACGAGGACCACATTGGCTTCATGCTGCATGTTGGATTGGCTTACTTACTCAGAGGAGCTGAGGAAGAGGACCCCATGGGCTTTATGCTGCATGTTGGAGTGACTGGCTTACCTGAAGGAGTGGAGGATGAGTACTCCATGGGCTTCATGTTGCATGTTGGGGTGACTGATTTATCCAAAGCAGTGGCAGACATGGACCTATGGACTTCATGCTGCACCAAATATGGAAATCCAGACCACCTGACCCAGACTGGACTAAAGTGGTAAAAACTGGACTGGCCAGACCAGTCAGACAGTCTTTACCATTTTGGTTCCTCCATTCTGCTTGGTGCAGATTTCACCAAAGTGTGAGAAAGTAGTACTTTGTGAAATCTGGACCCCAGGATCCAGAATGGACCAGAACAGCAAAAACTGGACTGTGTAAGTTGCACCCCATCCAGCTAATCCAGCCAGAATGGATTGTCTTGTTTGTACCATTTTGATTTGTTCTGGGTTCTGTCAGACTGGATTTCATTCATATCCAGAATGTTTCTTTTCTCCAGCTCAACCAATATCTGTAAGCTTGCAGAGAAGCTAAGGCAATAGTTTTGTGCTTAGGTATAAGGTGACAATTCTTATTCCAACTGATCCGGAGACATGTCTGCTGTGCACTGGGGATTATCCATATTTGTATAGCACTGTTATTGTTATGTTTGCAATACACAGAGTGCAGTTGTACTGAGCAATGTTTGGAAACTGGGTTTCCAGGGACAGATAGTCATTCTGAGGCTATTCCATTTTTCTTGAAACCTGAAATGTTGTTTGTTTCCAGACAGGACAGTAAGTCAGCACTGACTGAATCAATGGTATCTGACACAGCACTGTCACATAGAAAAAGAGACATGGTGGAAAAAGGAGAGCCAATAAAAAATACAGTCATGGAGCTCCCCAAGTACCATAAAGAAAGAAGCAAATTTAGAAAAAAAAATCCTAACAGCAAGCAAAGGAAAGAATGCACTAGAATGAAAAAATACAGGTCATAATACTCTGTGCAACATTTTCTTTGGTAAATGCTGACTGTTGTTCTCCTTTAAGGTTTCTTTTGAAGCTCCGTGCTACACAGGGGTTGAAAATCCCTGTATTTCTGGACTAGAAAGAGATATTCATGTAGTTCTGTTGGCTAGAACACAGATATGCCTATTTATAGAGTTTGTTTTCCAAAGGCTTTGCAGGAGGAGGGTATATAAGGGTTTCATATCAGGCATTTTTTTAAGGGAGCATGAAATTTAAATTACAGTAATAACATTCTCAGGAAATGTGATATTCACTTCTGCAACATTTCATGTAAAAAGGAAGAAATGGGCACAAAATTTAGCATTAAACTAGAATTTTGGCATTTATTGCTCAATAATGTGATGAACAGTGAAAAATATTTCTGCAGAACTTACTTTTTATGTTTGCTGTGCTTGCGCAGCAAGTATTTTCTAGGACATCATAAAGAGATTTTAGGTGTGTGTCACTGCGAACCTATTGTAGTTGAAACTGCAAGGGACCTCGATAGTCTACAACAATCACACACACAGTGGCTGTGACTCAAGTCGCTGCTTGCTGGTCTTCACTCCCAAGAAAAAGCCACTCCAATCAGAGAGGGCTTTGCCGGCCAGCAAGCAGCTGATCAGCTTTCAACACCAGTAACAAATATGAGACTGCCAGTGTATTGTTGCAGCTCCTCCACCTGCCGCCACCGCAAATGGCAACCCTCCTACTCAGCGACCACAGAGAAAGGGTGCAATGAAGTTCCTGAGGCTAGACACAGCAGTGCTAAAGAAAGACAGCACCACAGGCTGTAGTAAAATCGATAATTTCTCCCTATTGTTGTCACCCTACTCCATGTGAGTGTAACAGTGATGGGGGGGAAGAGACCGTGTGTAAGAGAGTCATAGCAAGGGAGAAGTGCAAACAGAGCAGTCACACTGGGAGAAGAAAAGTAGTAATTTGTGATGCTTGGCCAGCTGATCCTGAGTGCCCTGATGCTAGAGATAGGGACCCTAGTTTAGAGACTGAAGGGGACCTGTCCCATGCCTTGGGAATGTGAAAGAAGTTTGCAGCTGCTCAGAAAAATGACCCTAGTCTAGAGAAGCTGAAGGCTTGGGCAGACTCTGATGGAGCACAGGGAGGTGACAAGAAACATAAGGTTTATTGGGAAATTGGACTGATGTATACTCAAGCTGAAAAGACAGAGAGAGGGGTGATAGGTAGGCAGCTTGTCATTCTCCAGGTGTACCGTGAGCAGTTGCTCAAGATTGCACACGACATTCCCTTGTCTGGTCATCCGGGAATTGTGCGCACTACGCAGCGGTTGGCCCAGAATTTCTACTGGCCCAACTTCACCCAGCAGGTGAAGGAGTATTGTAGGTCTTGTCACTGGTGCCAAGAAATAGAGAAGGCAGGTAAGAAAACCCAAGCTGCCCTAATTCCATTGCCTATAGTGGAGGAGCCATTCCAGAGGGTGGAAATGGATATTGTGGGGCCTATAAATACCCCCAGCTCTTCCGGGAAGAGGTTCATCCTGACTATGGTAGATTATGCCACCCGGTATCCAGAGGCAGTCACCCTATCCTCACTGAGAACAGACAAAGTGGAAGATGCCTTTCTTGGGATTTGATCCTGTGTTGTGTTTCCACAGGAGGTTATCACTGATCGAGGGGGTTCCTTCATGTCGGACCTGATGAAATGTTTGTGGGAGAAGTGTGGGGTGGTACAGAGGTGCACGACGCCTTATCACCAACAAGCCAATGGGCTTGTGAAAAGATTTAATGGTACCCTGAAGTCAATTCTCCAAGTGTTTGCTGAACAGCATGGGAGGGACTGAGAGAAATACCTTCCCCACCTGTTGTTTGCATACAGTGAGGTGCCCCAAGAGTCAACAGGATTTTCCCCACTTGAGCTCTTTTATGGACGCCAGGTATGTGGGCCCCTAGACTTGATCCAGGAAAACTGGGAAGGCAAGCATGCCACCCAGGGAACTCCCATAGTAGATTACGTCCATAGGTTTAGGGAAAGGCTGAAAGAGCTAATGGGGACAGCCCAGAGCAACCTGGCAGCTGCCCAACAGAAACAAAAAGTGTGGTACCACCACAGAGCCAGAGCTTGCTCATACACGGTGGGTCAGGAAGTCATGGTCCTTATCCCGGTCCAGAAAGACAAGCTGCAGGCTGAGTGGGCAGGACCATACAAAGTAGTTAGAAAGGTAAATGACATGAACTGTATCATAGAGTTACCTGACAGAATACATACAGAAAGAATGTACCCTGTCAACATGATGAAGCCATATGCTAATAGGGCTGAAATGGTGTTTGCAGTGTGTAGTCTTGGAGAGCGGATGGATGAAGGAGACCCCCTTCTGGACTTGCTGGAAGAAAGCAAGTGTCAGTTCTCTGTGGAGGAAGTTAACTTGTCACCCCAGCTGGCCCCAGACAACATCCAGGAAGTAAGGGAGGTTTAAGTAGATTATGCCCCACTGTTTAGTGCCTTAGCCTGGACTAACCCTCTTAGCAATGCATGATGTTGAGACAGGGACACAGACGCCCATACTGCGGACAGCATATCAGATGTCAGAGGCTGTCCAAAAGGACATTAGGAGGGAGGTGGGGGAAATGCTGGATTTAGGGGTAATCCAGAGATCCCACAGCCCCTGGGCCTCCTCCATAGTCTTTGTGCCCAAGCCAGATGGCTCTACTCATTTCTGTGTGGACTATCATGGACTGAATGCAGTCACAAAGTCAGACTCCCATCCAATGCCCCAGACAGATGAACTCCTGGACAAGTTGGGAGGGGTGACATACCTTACGACTAATGACCTGACAAAGGGGTATTGGCAGGTAGCGTTAACTGACAGAACTAGGGAGAGGTTAGTCTTCATCACTCTGATAGGCTTATTTGAATTTAAAGTAATGCCTTTCAGAATAAAGAACTCCCCGGCCACTTTCCAAAGGCTGGTGAACCAGCTGTTAAATGGTGCTGAGGAGTACACTGCAGCGTACCTGGATGACATTACCATCTTTAGTGCCAGCTGGGAGGAACACCTGTCCCACCTTAGGGAAGTGTCTGGCAGGATACAAAAGGCCGGGCTCACTGTCAAAGTGGAGAAGTGCCAGTGGCCATGCCTGAAGGGGCATACCTTGGGCGTGTTATAGGTCAGGGGCAGCTCCGTCCTAACCAAGTAAAAATAGAGGTGATCAAGGCATGGCCCAGATCAGAAACACAGAAACAGGTCAGGAGTTTTCTAGGGACAGTAGATTACTATAGGAAATTTGTACCCAATTACAGTGCCCTGGCTGCTCCCCTATCTGACCTGGTAAAGAAAAAGATGCCTAAGAAAATTACCTGGGAACTAGCCTGTGAAAAAGCCTTTACCGGACTGAAGGAGGCACTGTGCAGTACTCCTGTATTGACAAGTCCTGACTATAGCAGAACTTTTATAGTCCAGACTGATGCCTCAGACGTGAGTATTGGGGCAGTACTGAGTCAGGCATCCAACCTAGGGAAAGATCATCCCGTAGTATACCTGAGTAAAAACTTACTTTCCAGGGAGCAGACTTACTCTACTATGGAAAAAGAGTGTCTTGCCATAGTGTGGGCCCTAAATAAGTTAGAACCATACTTATACAAGCAGCATTTTGAGGTACAAACCGACCACAACCCCTTGGTTTGGCTGACACAAATGGGAAAAACTAATGGTAGACTATTAAGATAGAGTCTTGCCTTGGAAGGGTATGACATGACGATCTTACATAGGGCTGGAGTGACCAATCAGAATGCAGATGGCTTGTCACATCTATATGAGGCGTGAACTGACTTAGGAAGTTCATCCCATGCAGGGGATACAGCCCCCAAATTCGGTCTAGGTGGAGAGGATTGCGACGCCTGGTCAGCTGGTTATGATTATTGTATGATGTTGGTAGTATAATTAAATGGTCAGTGTATGAAATGTCAGGCTGTGAGATTTGGCCCTTTTAAATTACATGGTGTCAGCAGCTGAAATCACAGAATGTATTACACTGACCAGGAGATCTCTGTAATGTAATTAACTTCCTTGAGAAATTGCATTTTATGGCCTTTTTATCACCTCATGCTTTTGAGGTTGGAAACTAAATATACATTTTATTACATTAGGAAAGGACATCATTTAGTTGATTCCTGTTGGCTATCTCATACCTGGATGATGGACTGCAAGACTGTAAACCTGAAAGGAACTGGTTGATCAAAGATTCATAATTTGGGAAATGGGTTTTTGCTGATGTTACATTATTAACATACCTCCTAGTAGGAAATCATTTTTTGTAATTTTTTATTCTAAAAGAAGGAGCTAGATGACTCACAGAAGGGATGTGGAGACACAGAGTTTAAACTAATACTTATGTCTGAAATGTGGAGTACTGCTGGCCCTATGGATCCATCTCATGTTGTGAGCAAACCCTTTCATTTCTCTCTGCCCAATTAGGTTGCAACTGCACACTAGCTACCTTTTTTCCAGCTTAGGTCCTCTACCTCCCTCCCTTATGCTCTCCCATACCCACATTCCTTCCCAGCTCTCCACCCTCAGTATTCCCTTCTGTTTTATTCTGCCACTGCATTGAGCACCTACCTTGTATTATTAGTGTCATATGATGTACTGTCAGTGTTGTATATAAATCTATTGTGTACTGGTATTAACCAGGCCCATCCTGTAAATGAGTTCAGTATTTATTTGTTGCCTTAATGATATATTGTCACTGTTGTATGTAACTGTATTTTCACCGGCCTTAACCAGGTCCATCTTGTAAATGAGCTTTGCTCAAAGATGTTTGCCTGGATAAACAAAAATTTTGATTGATTGATTGATTGATTGATTTGTTTGGGACTCTGAGAGAAAACAGTTCTCTGATCTAACTAAAGCACTTCCAGAGGTAATACCTTAGATAGCAAAGATCTAAATGTATTGTGGTAGGAGATTTGTTTTATAATTTTCCCTTGTTCTTTATGTGATTGTGAGCTCTTTGATATACTGTTCTGTGTTTACACTTTTCATATTTTTATTATCTTTTAATAAAGAATCTTTTCCTTGAAAGACTGCTTGGGTGTCTGTCAGTTCTTTTTGCATGTGATGTATAGGTGGTTAAGTCTGACAATTGTTCAGCAGCTTGTTGGTGTTATTGAGCTTGAGTAAAAAGGTAAGAATATACCTAAGGTCTCTTATAGAGTTAAAAGGGTTCATTTTGGAAGCCTGGCTGGGTGCCCCTGTTGAAAGATTGTACCACAATCCCCCAAAGACGGTACATATCTGAGACTGTTCATTGGGTATGCTAGCATAAGGTTCACAGTTTGAATCACCCCAGAACTTGAAACTAAAGATGATTCGGACCCGAAAGCAGACAGGCGGATTACCCTGTCTGTTACCTGTTCACATTATTGCACTCTGAGATTAGCACTGTGGGAGCAGAGGGCCTGACTTGCAGAGTCTGTTTGTGACAGATTTGGTTGGCAGCAGTGTGATAAACTTGGTAACACAAGCTTTAACTGTTCAGTGTGTCAGCTTAATACTGTACAGCTCACTTGCAAAATAAGGCAGTGATTTATTTTTAAAAGAGAAAACAGAACAATATAATTTTGCTAACAAAGTTCCAACCTGTTTTATTTTTTTTTAAAGTGCAAGTTAGAGTAACCATAGTTAGGGAAGAAGATGGCTTCCAACTACAGTGAGCACACTGCAGACTACCTGAAGCAGTTGTGCAAGGAGAGAGGAGTCCTGCACAAGGGGAGAGCCACCAAGCAGAACCTCATGAATGCCCTGATGGCAGCAGATGCCCAGAGCATTGAGTCACAGACTGTAACTGAAAAGGACCAAACCTTGGGCATGGAGGGGACCAACGGCCAGTGCAGTGTCAAGATCTGGTAAGGAGGACAGCAGGGCCTGTGCAAGTGAAGGGCCACAGCAGCACGGGAAGGTCACCAGCATTCTGGAGCCAGAAGCAATCAGGCTGCAGATTGAGTTGCGCCTAATGGAGCAGGAGTTCCAGAGGGAAGCTGAACAAGAACGGCGAGAAGTGGAGCATGAACAGTGAGAAGCTGACCGTGAAGAGCATGAGCACCAGAGGCAACACGAACTGGAGAAGCTACGACTCCAACCACCAGCACCAGAGCAGGTAAGTGGCTTGGGTTTAACTGGAACTACAGGACAGGGTTACAAATTAAATTCCAAATTGATAGCTGAATTTAAAGAAGGGGAGGATATGGATGCCTTTTTAAATTCCTTTGAAAATGTTTGGAAACATAGAAACATAGAAGTTGATGGCAGATAAGGACCGCAAGACCCATCCAGTCTGCCCATTTCTTTTTCTACCTTATGAATGTGCCATTGACCTTTGCTTTGTCAATGGCCTATCTATTCATACTCATCTGTATTGCTCCCTTATGCCTATCCCATGCCTCATTGAAACCCTGCACTGTATTCATATCCACCACTTCCTGAGGTAGGCTGTCCATGCACCCACCACCCTTTCTGTGAAAAAGAACTTCCTCACATTACCCCTTAATTGGCCTCCCTCTAATCTCATGCTGTGTCCTCTTGTCCTGATGTTTTTCGTATATTGAAACATGTTAGACTCTTTCACTTTGTTAATGCCCTTAAGGTGTTTGAATGTTTCAATCATATCACCTCTCTCCCTCCTTTGCTCTAGGGTATACATATTGAGCTCAGTTAATCCGTCCTCATATGTTTTCTGATGCAGTCCCTGCACCATTTTGGTTGCCCTTCTGGACTGCCTCAATTTGTTAATGTCCTTGTGAAGGTGGGCTCCAGTACTGCACACAGTACTCCAGATGGGGCCTAACCAGTGTCTTGTAAAGAGGGATTATTACTCTTCTGACTTGTGATACCCCTACTAATACACCCCAACATCCCTCCAGCCTTACCTACTGCTTTAGTGGTCTGCTTGAATGATTTCAGGTCATCAGTGATGACGATGCCCAAGTCTCTTTCTTCCCTTGTGATTGCCAGCAACTCCCCTCCCAACCTATAGGTGGCTTCAAGGTTTCTCTTCCCTAAGTGCATGATCTTGCACTTCTTTGCATTAAACCCCAGTTGCCACTCTTCTGACCATTTTGTTAGTTTATCCAGATCTCTTCTCATTCTGCCCACCCCATCTGGATCGTCTACCCTGTTTCAGATCTTGGTGTCACCTGCAAACAGACAAACCTTACCCTCCAGTCCATCTGCAATGTCACTGTTGAAGATATTGAAGAGGACTGGCCCCAGGACTGATCTCTGAGGTACCCCACTTGTGACTTGCATCTCTTCTGACTGTATACCATTTACCACCACTCTCTGTTTTCTGCCCTTCAACAAGTTTGCCACCCAGTTGACCAACGTCTGACCCACCTCGAGCCTACCCAGCTTATTAATCAATCTTCTATGTGGAACAGTATTGAAAGCTTTGCTGAAGTAAGGTAGGTGACATCAACTGCTCCCCCTTGGTCCACCACTCTGGTTACCCAGTCAAAGAAATCTATGAGATTAGTTTGACAGGACCTTCCTTTTGTAAACCCATGCTGTCTTGGATCCTGTGCTTCTATGGATACCAGGTGTTGCACTATCCTTTCCTTAAGGAGTGTCTCCATAATCTTGCCCACTACTGAGGTAAGACTGACTGGTCTGTAGTTCCTGCCTCCTCCCTGCTACCACTTTTGTGGAATGGGATCACATGAGGCCTTCTCCAGTCTTCTGGGACCTCTTCTGTGCTGAGACTCACTAAACAGTTCTGATAATGGCTCTGCTAGTTCCACCCTTAGCTCCTTTAGTACCCTGGGATGAATGCCATCAGGTTCCATTGCCTTGTCCACCCTGAGCTTATTGAGCTCTTGTAGGACACTTTCTTTTGTGAGGAGACTAGTGCACACCTCTCTCCCCCCTGTGTCCATGGTGCTGAGCTTTGGGCCCTTACCTACCTTATCTTCAGTAAATACTGAGCAGAAGTATCTATTTAGGATAGATGCTTTTACATGGTACTCCTCCTCACATGCCCCCTTATCCCCTCTGATCTTAGCAATACCCCCTCTGGACTTTCTGCTTTCACTAAGGTATCTGTATAAAGTCTTGCCACCTTCTTTTACTGTTCATGCTAGTGTTTCCTTGGTTTGGGCCTTTGCCTGCCTTACTGCCTTGCCTGCTTCCCTTAGGGAAGTTTGGTATGCCTCCCTATCTTCATCCTGCTGCATTCCCTTATATTTCCTGAAGGCCAGACTTTTGGCTCTGAACTTTTCTGCTACTGTGTTTGAGAACCAAAGTGGTTTTCTTCTTCTTTTGCACTTCCTTTTCTCACCAAGGCAATGGGATGTTGCTTCAAGTATTGCATCTTTAATGCTTGCCCACTTTGCCTGTACCCCTCACCTGTATTTCTTTTTGCCAGGGCTAGCTTAACTCTGTTGGCCATCTTATCAAAGTCAGCTCCTCTGAAGTCCCATATTGTTGCCTTGGAATGGGATGATTTTCTTCTAGTGGCCAAATTGAACCATACCATGTGATGGTCACTGGCACATAAGTGACCTTCTACCTGGAGATCTGTGATCCTTTCCCTGTTAGTCAGTACTAGAGCTAGGATAGCTCTGTCTCTTGTGGGTTGTTGTACCAGTTGTTTGAGGCCCTCCCCCTGCAGGGAATCCACCATGTGTCTAGTTCTGGCAGATGTCCCTGCTGGTATTGATCAATCTGTATCTGGCATATTGAAGTCTCCCATTATCAGAACCTCACTTTTAGTTGTCATGTTTTGTATATCTTCTAACAGTAATGTGTCAATGTCCTTCCCCTGGTCTGGAAGCCTGTATACAATCCCAGTTCGTATGGCTGCCCTATTTCCTGTTTCCAGGGTGACCCACCGTTCTTCTGGCTCCTTATGTGTATTCTGAATTTCTGTAGCTTTGATATTTTCATTGACATAAAGGGCCACTCCAACCCCCTTTTGCACCTCAGTCTCTTCTGGACAGTACATAGTCAGGTACTGAAGTCTCCCAAGTGTGGCTACTGGTAAACCATGTCTCGCTAATGGTTACTATGTCCAGTTTAGCCTCTATCATTATTGCTTGCAGGTCTGGGATCTTGCTTCCTAAACTGCAAGCATTTGTGTACATGATTTTCCACTGGTCAGAATTCAGGCAAAGATTCCTAGAGGGTCCTGGAGCTTCCAGCTATCCCCACTACTTACCAGGAAAGCTCAAGATGCATTGGGTCAAATGGACAATGAGGACAGTAATGAGTACAGCAAACTTAAAGCTGCACTTTTAAAAAAGTTTGATTTAACTGCAGAAGCATACAGAGCTAAATTCTGTAAGCTCAGGAGAAGCTCTAACATGAGCTACAAGGAGGTAGCCACGAAACAACGTCAGTTTTTCAAAACATTGGTGGGAAGAAATTGGTACAAACTTTGTAGATAAAATTGAAAATGATGTATTGTTAGAGCAGGTTTTGGGGCATTCCCAGCAGAGCTGAAAACCTAGCTGGAGAACCAAGACCCCAAAACAGTGCAAGAGGCTGCTGAACTCTCGGACTTCTATGCCAAGAGCAGACCTGCTCTGAGAGTGAATGAGGTGGGCATGGCAGCACACAAATGGAAAAGTGCACCTTCAGGGCAGCTAAAACCCTCATTGCCTCCACCAAAACCAGTTAGCCCCCATTTCAAAGAAAATATTTTTCTGAGAAAAAGAAATAAATGTTGGGTTTGCAAAGAAACTGTGCATATTGCCAGATAGTGTCCCAAAAGGATGAGCAATATGCAAAATGGGGCTAGGAAAGAAGTGGGTTGTTTTTGTGTCCCTGGAAGCATGCCTGTCAACATGAGGGAACACATGCACCCAGTCACTGTGAATGGTGTACAGACACAATGGTTAAGAGACACAGGGGCATCCCTGACATTGGTAAAAGGGGATCTGGTAGAGCCTGGTCAGATTATATCCAATAAATTTGTAATTGTACAAGGCTTCACTGGGGATGAGAAAACATTGCCACTCACTAGTGTTCTCCTAGACTGGGGTGAAACAGGGGGAACTGTGCAACAGGTGGCTGTAGCCAAAACCTTAGCAGTTGACATCATCATTGGCAACAATCTCAAACAGAGGATGGTGTGTACAGTTACCCATAGCCAAGTGGCAAGGGAAAATTGTAGTTCCCTGGACCCCATTGAAGCCACTGTGGAAACCACTGGGAGGCTGGCTCCCCAGCCTGTGTCCCCTGGTATGGAGACTAATGAAAGTGGGGTAGAAATTTCCCCAGTAGCAGTTAACCAAACAGCTATGGAGGGTTACTCCAAAAAAGAAGGAGTGACCCATTGTCAGAGGGTTAGGGATGACAGTGATCCTGAGTGCCCTGATGCTAGAGATAGGGACCCTAGTTTAGAGACTGACGGAGACCTGTCCCATGCCTTGGGAATGTGTAAGGAGTTTGCAGCTGCTCAGAAAAGTGACCCTAGTCTAGAAAAGCTGAGGGCTTGGGCAGACTCTGATGGAGCACAGAGAGGTGATGGGAAACATGAGGTTTATTGGGAAAAAGGACTGATGTATACTCAAGCTGAAAAGACAGAGGGAAGGATGATAGGCAGGCAGCTTGTCATTCCCCAGGGATACCGAGAGCAGTTGCTCAAGATTGCACACAATATTCCCTTGTCTGGTCATCTGGGAATCATGCGCACTATGCAGTGGTTGGCCCAGAATTTCTATTGGCCCAACTTCACCCAGCAGGTGAAGGAGTATTGCAGGTCTTGTCACCAGTGCCAAGAAATAAAGGAGGCAAGTAAAAAAACCCAAGCCACCCTAATTCCATTGCCCATTGTGGAGAAGCCATTCCAGAGGGTGGGAATGGATATTGTTGGGCCTTTAAATACCCCCAGCTCCTCTGGGAAGAGGTTCACCCTGACAGTTGTGGATTATGCCACCCGGTATCCAGAGGCAGTTGCCCTATCTTCACTGAGGACAGACAAAGTGGCAGATGCCTTACTTGGGATTTTCTCCTGTGTTGGGTTTCCACAGGAGGTTATCACCAATCGAGGGGGTTCCTTCATGTCGGACCTGATGAAATGTTTGTAGGAGAAGTGTGGGGTGGTGCAGAGGTGCACAACACCTTATCACCTGCAAGCCAATGGACTTGTGAAAAGATTTAATGGTACCCTGAAGTCAATGTTCCAAGTGTTTGCTGAACAGCATGGGAGGTACTGGGAGAAATACCTTCCCCACTTGTTGTTTGCATACAGGGAGGTGCCCCAAAAGTCGACAGGATTTTTCCCTTTTGAGCTCTTTTATGGATGCCGGGTACATGGGCCCCTAGACTTGATCCAGGAGGACTGGGAAGGCAAATATGCCACCCAGGGAACTACCATAGTGGATTACATCCTTAGGTTTAGGGAAAGGCTGAACAAGCTAATGGGGACAGCCCAGAGCAACCTGGCAGCTGGCCAACAGAAACAAAAAGTGTGGTATGACCGCAGAGCCAGAGCTTGCTCATACACGGTGGGTCAAGAAGTCATGGTCTTTTTCCCCGGTCCAGAAAGACAAGCTGCAGGCTGAGTGGGCAGGATCGTACAAAGTAGTTAGAAAGGTACATGATGTGAACTGTATCATAGAGTTACCTGACAGAAGACATACAGAAAGAATGTACCATGTCAACATGATGAAGCCATATGCTAATAGGACTGACATGGTGTTTGCAGAGTGTAGTTTTGGGGAGGGGATGGATGAAGGAGACCCCCTTCTGGACTTGCTGGAAGAAAGCAAGCAGGAGTCCTCTATGGAGGCAGTTAAATTGTCATCCCAGGTGGCCCCGGACACCATCCAGGAAGTAAGGGAGATTTTAGCAGACTTTGTCCCACTGTTTAGCGCAAAGCCTGGAATAATCCCCTTAGCAATGCACAATACAGAGACAGGGACACAGATGCCCATACGGCGGACAGCATATCGAGTGTCAAAGGCTGTACAAAAAGGACATTAGGAGGGAGGTGGAGGAAATGATGGATTTAGGGGTAATCCAGAGATCCCACAGCCCCTGGGCCTCACCCATAGTCCTTGTGCACAAGCCAGATGTCTCTACTCATTTCTGCATGGACTATCATGGACTGAATGCAGTCACAAAGTCAGATGCCCACCCAATGTCCCAGATGGATGAACTCCTGGACAAGTTGGGAGAGGCGACATACCTTACGACTAATGACCTGATAAAGGGGTATTGGCAGGTGGAGTTAATTGACAGAGCTAGGGAGAGGTCAGCTTTCATCACTCTGATAGGCTTATTTGAATTTAAAGTAATGCTTTGCAGAATGAAGAACGCCCCGGCCACTTTCAAAAGGTTGGTGAACCAGGTGTTAAATGGTGCTGAGGAGTACACCGTGGCATACCTGGATGACATTGCCATCTTTAGTGACAGATGGGAAGAACACCTGTCCCACCTTAGGGAAGTGCTGGTCAGGATACAGGCGGCCGGGCTCACTGTCAAAGCAGAGAAGTGCCAGGTGGTCATGGCTGAAGTGGCATACCTTGGGCATGTTGTAGGCCAGGAGCAGCTCTGTCCTAACCAAGTAAAAATAGAGGTGATCAAGACATGGCCCAGACCAGAAACACAGAAGCAGGTCAGGAATTTTCTAGGGACAGCAGGTACTATAGGAAATTTGTATCCAATTACAGTGCCCTGGCTGCTCCCCATCTGACCTGGTAAAGAAAAAGATGCCTAAGAAAATTAC
Source organism: Neoceratodus forsteri (assembly GCA_016271365.2). NCBI lineage: Eukaryota > Metazoa > Chordata > Ceratodontiformes > Ceratodontidae > Neoceratodus > Neoceratodus forsteri. The sequence goes on from CM057455.1 coordinate 1,707,281,088, forward strand.
CTGGGAACCAGCCTGTTTAAAAGCCTTTACCAGACTGAAGGAGGCACTGTGCAGTGCTCCTGTATTGACAAGTCCTTACTATAGCAGACCCTTTATAGTCCAGACTGATGCCTCAGACGTGGGTATTGGGGTAGTACCGAGTCAGACATCCAACCTAGGGAAAGATCATCCCGTAGTGTACCTGAGTAAAAAGTTACTTTCCAGGGAGCAGACTTACTCTGCTGTGGAAAAAGAGTGTCTTGCCATAGTGTGGGCACTAAAGAAGTTAGAGCCATACTTATACAGGCAGCATTTTGAGGTACAAACTGACCACAACCCCCTGGTTTGGCTGACACAAATGAGAAAAACTAATGGTAGACTATTACGATGAACTCTTGCCTTGCAAGGGTATGACATGATGATCTTACATAGGGCTGGAGCGACCAATCAGAATGCAGATGGCTTGTCACATCTATATGAGGAGTAAACTGACTTAGGAAGTTCATCTCATGCAGGGAATACAGCCCACAAATTCAGTTTAGCTGGGGAAGATTGCAATGCTTGGCAAGTTGGTTATGATAATTGTATGATATTGGTAGTATAATTAAATGGTCAGTGTATGAAATGTGAGGCTAGGAGATTTGGCCCATTTAAATTACATGGTGTCAGCAGCCCAAATCACAGGATGTATTACACTGACCAGGAGATCTCTGTAATGTAATTAACTTCCTTGAGAAACTGCATTTTATGGCCTTTTTATGACCTCATGCTTTTGAGGTTGAAAACCAAATATACATTTTATTACATCAGGAAAGGACATAATTTAGCTGATTCCTGTTGGCTATCTCACACCTGGGTGATGGACTGCAGGGTTGTAAACCTCAAAGGAACTGGTTGATCAAAGACTCATAATTTGGGAAATGGGTTTTTGCTGATGTCACATTATTAACATACCTCCTGGTAGGAAATCATTTTTTTAAGTTTATATTCTAAAAGAAGGAGCTAGATGACTCACAGAAGGGGTGTGGTGACATAGAGTTTAAACTGATACTTGTGTCTGAAATGTATGTCATATTTTTGGGGGACTCCAAGAGAAAACAGTTCTCTGATCTAACTAAAGCACTTCCAGAGGTAATACCTTAGATAGCAAAGATCTAAATGTATTGTGGTAGGAGTTTTGCTTTGTAATTTTCCCTTGTTCTTTTATGTGATTGTGAGCTCTTTGATACATTGTTCTGTGTTTACATTTTTCATATTTTTATCATCTTTTAGTAAAGAATCTTTTCTTTGAAAGACTGCCTGGATGTCTGTCAGTTCTTTTTGCATGTGACATATAGGTGGTTAAGTCTGACAATTGTTCAACAGCTTGATGGTGTTACTGAGCTTGAGTAAAAAGATAAGAATATACCTAAGGTTTCTTATAGAGTTAAAAGGGTTCATTTTGGAAGCCTGGCTGGGTGCCCCTGTTGAAAGATTGTACCACAATCCCCCGAAGATGGTACATATCTGAGACTGTTCATTAGGTATGCTAAAATGAGGTTCACAGTTTGAATCCCCCCAGAACTTGACATTAAAGATTGATTCGGACCCAAAAGCAGACAGGAGGGTTACCCTGTCTATTACCTGTTCACACTATTGTGCTCTGAGGTTGGCACTGTGGGAGCAGAGGGCCTGTCTTGCTGAGTGTGTTTGTGACAGATTTGGTTGGCAGTAGTAAAATAAATTTGGTAACACAAGCTTTAACTGTTCAGTGTGTCAGCTTAATACTGTACAGCTCACTTGCAAAATAAGGCAGTGATTAATTTTTAAAAGAGAAAACAGAACGATATAATTTTGCTAACAAAGTTCCTACCTGATTTATTTTTTTACAAAGTGCAAGTTATAGTAGCCATAGTTAGGAAAGTAGATGGCTTCCAACTACAGTGAGCACACTGCAGACTACCTGAAGCAGTTGTGCAAGGAGAGAGGAGTCCTGCACGAGGGGAGAGCCACCAAGCAGAACCTCATGAATGCCCTGATGGCAGCAGATGCCCAGAGCATCGAGTCACAGACTGTAACTGAAAAGGACCAAACCTTGGGCATAGAGGGGGCCAACGGCCAGTGCAGTGTCAAGATCTGGTAAGGAGGACAGCAGAGCCAGTGCAAGTGAAGGGCCACAGCAGCACGGGAAGATCACCAGCATTCTGGACCCAGAAGCAATCAGGTTGTAGATTGAGTTGTGCCTAATGGAGCAGGAGTTCCAGAGGGAAGCTGAACAAGAACGGCAAGAAGTGGAGCATGAACAGCGAGAAGCTGACCGTGAAGAGCATGAGCACCAGAGGCAATATGAACTGGAGAAGCTACGACTCCAACCACCAGCACCAGAGCAGGTAAGTGGCTTAGGTTTAACTGGAACTACAGGACTGGGTTATAAACTAAATTCCAAATTGATAGCTGAATTTAAAGAAGGGGAGGATATGGATGCCTTTTTAAATTCCTTTGAAAAAGTTTGTATTCAGGCAAAGATTCCTAGAGGGTACTGGAGGTTCCAGCTATCCCCGCTACTTACCGGGAAAACTCAGGATGTATTGCGTCAAATGGACAATGAGGACAGTAATGATTACAGCAAACTTAAAGCTGCACTTTTAAAAAAGTTTGATTTAACTGCAGAAGCATACAGAGCTAAATTCCGTTAGCTCAGGAGAAGCCCTGACATGAGCTAAGAGGAGGTAGCCACAAAACAACATCAGTTTTTCAAAACGTTGGTGGGAAGGAATTGAAGCAAACTTTGTAGATAAAATTAACAATGCTGCATTGTTAGCACAGTTTTTTGGGGCATGCCCAGCAGAGCTGTAAACCTGACTGGAGGACCAAGATCCCAAAACAGTGCAAGAGGCTGCTGAACTCTCGGACCGCTATGCCAAGAGCAGACCTGCTCTGAGATCAAATCGGGAAGACGTGGCAGTGCAGAAAGGGAAAAGTGTGCTATCAGGGCAGCTAAAACCCTGCCTCCACCAAAACCAGTTAGCACAGGTTTCAAAGAAAAGATTTTTCTGAGAAAAGAAATGAATGTTGGGTTTGCAAAGAAACTGTGCATATTGCCAGACAGTGTCCCAAAATGATGAGCAATATGCAAAATGGGGCTAGGAAAGAAGTGGGTTATTTGTGTGTCCCTGGAAGCATGCCTGTCAACATGAGGGAACACATGCACCCAGTCACTGTGAATGGTGTGCAGACACAAGGGTTAAGAGATACAGGGGCATCCCTGACATTGGTAAAAGGGGATCTGCTGGAGCCTGGTCAGCTTATATCCAATAAATTTGTAACTGTACAAGGCTTCACTGGGGATGAGAAAACATTGTCACTCACTAGTGTTCTCCTAGACTATGGTGAAACAGAGGGAACTGTGCAACAGGTGGCTGTAGCCAAAACTTTAGCAGTTGACGTCATCCTTGGCAACAATCTCAAACAGGGCATGGTATGTGCAGTTACCCATAGCCAAGCAGCAAGGGAAAATTACAGTTCCCTGGACCCCATAGAAGCCACTGCGGAAACCATTGTGAGGCTGGCTCTCCAGCCTGTGTCCCCTGATATGGAGACTAATGAAAGGGGGGTAGAAATTTCCCCAGAAGCAGTTAAACAAACAGCTATGGAGGGCTACTCCAAAAAAGGAGGGGTGACCCATCGTCAGAGGGTTAGGGATGACAGTGATTCTGAGTGCCCTTATGCTAGAGATAGGGACCCTAGTTTAGAGACTGAAGAGAACCTGTCCCATGCCTTGGGAATGTGTAAGGAGTTTGCAGCTGCTCAGAAAAGTGACCCTAGTCTAGAGAAGCTGAGGGCTTGGGCAGACTCTGATGGAGCACAGAGAGAGATGACAGGAAACATAAGGTTTATAAGGAAAAAGGACTGATGTATACTCAAGCTGAAAAGACAGAGGGAGGGGTGATAGGCAGGCAGCTTGTCGTTCCCCAGGGATACCGTTAGCAGTTGCTCAAGATTGCACACACTATTCCCTTGTCTGGTCATCTGGGAATCATGCGCACTATGCAGCGGTTGGCCCAGAATTTCTATTGGCCCAACTTCACCCAGTAGGTGAAGGAGTATTGCAGGTCTTGTCACCAGTGCCAAGAAATAGGGAAGGAAGGTAAGAAAACCCAAGCCACCTTAATTCCATTGCCCATAGTGGAGGAGCCATTCCAGAGGATGGAAATGGATATTGTCGGGCCTTTAAATACCCCCAGCTCCTCCAGGAAGAGGTTCATCCTGACTGTGATGGATTATGCCACCCGGTATCCAGAGGCAGTCATTCAATCTTCACTGAGGACAGACAAAGTGGCAGATGCCTTACTTGGTATTTTCTCCCGTGTTGGGTTTCCGAAGGAGGTTATCACCAACCAAGGGGGTTCCTTCATGTCGGACCTGATGAAATGTTTGTGGGAGAAGTGTGGGGTGGTGCAGAGGTGCGTGACACCTTATCACCTGCAAGCCAGTGGGCTTGTGAAAAGATTTAATGGTACCCTGAAGTCAATGCTCCAAGTGTTTGCTGAGCAGCATGGGAAGGACTGGGAGAAATACCTTCCACACCTGTTGTTTGCATACAGGGAGGCGCCCCAAAAGTCGACAGGATTTTTCCCTTTTGAGCTCTTATATGGACACTGGATACATGGGCCCCTAGACTTGATCCAGGAGGACTGGGAAGGCATGCATACCACCCAGGGAACTCCCATAGTGAATTATGTCCTTAGGTTTAGGGAGAGGTTGAATGAGCTAATGGGGACAGCCCAGAGCAATCTGACAGCTGCCTAACAGAAACAAAAAATGTGTTACGACCGCAGAGCCAGAGCTCACTCATACACGGTGGGTCAAGAAGTCATGGTCCTTTTCCCGGTCCAGAAAGACAAGCTGCAGGCTGAGTGGGCAGGACCGTACAAAGTAGTTAGAAAGGTAAATGATGTGAACTATATCATAGAGTTATCTGACAGAAGACATACAGAAAGAATGTGCCATATCAACATGATGAAGCCATATGCTAATAGGGTTGACATGGTGTTTGCAGTGTGTAGTGTTGGGGAGGGGACGGACAAAGGAGACCCTCATCTGGACTTGCTGGAAGAAAGCAAGCGGGAGTCCTCTGTGGAGGCCGTTAAATTGTCACCTCAGGTGGCCCCGGACAACATCCAGGAAGTAAGGGAGGTTTTAGCAGACTTTGTCCCACTGTTTAGCGCCAAGCCTGGACTAACCCCCTTAGCAACGCACGACTCAGAGACAGAGACACAGACGCCCATACGGCAGACAGCATATCAGGTGTCAGAGGCTGTCCAAAAGGACATTAGGAGGGAGGTGGAGGAAATGCTGGATTTAGTGGTAATCCAGAGATCCCAAAGCTCCTGGGCCTCACCAGTTGTCCTTATGCCCAAACCAGATGGCTCTACTCTTTTCTGTGTGGACTATCATGGACTGAATGCAGTCACAAAGTCAGACGCCCACCCAATGTCCCGGATGGATGAACCCCAGGACAAGTTGGGAGGGACAACATACCTTACGACTATTGACCTGACAAAGGGGTATTGGCAGGTAGAATTAACTGACAGAGCTAGGGAGAGGTCAGCCTTCATCACTCTGATAGGCTTATTTGAATTTAAAGTAATGCCTTTCAGAATGAAGAATGCCAAGGACACTTTCCAAAGCTTGGTGAACCAGGTGTTAAATGGTGCTGAGGAGTACACCGTGGCGTACCTGGATTACACTGCCATCTTTAGTGCCAGCTGGAAGGAACACCTGTCCCACCTTAGGGAAGTGCCTGGCAGGATACAGAGGGCCAGGTTCACTGTCAAAACAGAGAAGTGCCAGGTGGCCATGGCTGAAGTGGCATACCTTGGGCATGTTGTAGGCCAGGGGCAGCTCCATCCTAACCAAGTAAAAATAGAGGTGATCAAGGCATGACCCAGACCAGAAACACAGAAGCAGGTCAGGAGTTTTCTAGGGACAGCAGGGTACTATAGGAAATTTGGACCCAATTACAGTGGCCTGACTGCTCCCCTATCTGACCTGGTAAAGAAAAAGATGCCTAAGAAAATTACCTGAGAACCAGCCTGTGAAAAAAAGCCTTTACCAGACTGAAGGAGGCACTGTGCAGTGCTCCTGTACTGAAAAGTCCTGACTATAGCAGACCCTTTATAGTCCAGACTGACACCTCAGATGTGGGTATTGGGGCAGTACTGTGTCACACATCCAACCAAGGAAAAGGTCACCCAGTATTGTACCAGAGTAAACAGTTACTTCCCAGGGAGCAGGCTTACTCTACTGTGGAAAAAGAGTGTCTTGCCATAGTGTGGCCCCTAAAGAAGTTAAAGTCATACTTATACAGGCGGCATTTTGCAGTAAAAAACTGAGAACAACCCCTTGGTTTGGCTGACACAAATTTGAAAAACTAATGGTAGACTATTAAGATGGAGTTTTGCCTTGCAAGGGTATGACATGACAATCTTACATAGGGTTGGGGTGACCAATCAGAATGCAGATGGCTTGTCACATCTATATGAGGAGTGAACTGACTTAGGAAGCTCAACCCATGCAGGGGATACAGCTCCCAAACTGAGTCTAGGTAGGCAGAGTTGTGACGCTTGGCCAGCTGGTTATGATTATTGTATGATATTGGTAGTATACTTAAATGGTCAGTGTATGAAATGTGAGGCTGTGAGATTTGGCCCTTTTAAATTAAAAGGTGTCAGCAGCTGAAATCACAAGATGTATTACACTGACCAAGGGAGCTCTGTAATGTAATTAACTTCCTTGAGAAATTGCATTTTATGGCCTTTTTTTGAGCTCCTGATTTTGAAGTTGGAAACTAAATATACATTTTATTACATCAGGAAAGGATGTCATTTAGCTGATTCCTGTTGAAAATTTCACACCAGGGTAATGGACTGCAGGGTTGTAAACCTCAAAGGAACTGGTTGATCAAAGACTCATAATATGAGAAATGGGTTTTTGCTGCTGTCACATTATTAACATTTCTCCTGGTAGGAAATCATTTTTTGTAATTTTATATTCTAAAAGGAGCAGCTAGATGACTCACAGAAGGGGTGTGCAGACACAGAGTTTAAACTGATACTTGTGTCTGAAATGTATGTCATATTTTTTTGGGACTCTGAGAGAAAACAGTTTTCTGATCTAACTAAAGCACTTCCAGAGGTAATACCTTAGATAGCAAAGATCTAAATGTATTGTGGTAGGAATTTTGCTTTGTATATTTTCCTTGTTCTTTTATGTGATTGTGAGCTCTTTGATACATTGTTCTGTGTTTACATTTTTCATATTTTTATCATCTTTTAGTAAAGAATGTTTTCTTTGAAAGACTGCCTGGATGTCTGTCAGTTCTTTTTGCATGTGACATATAGGTGGTTAAGTCTGACAATTGTTCAACAGCTTGACGGTGTTACTGAGCTTGGGCAAAAAGGTAAGAATATACCTAAGGTCTCTTATAGAGTTAAAAGGGTTCATTTTGGAAGCCTGGCTTGGTGCTCTGGCGAAAGATTGTACCACAATCCCCGAAGAGGGTACGTATCTGAGCCTGTTCATTGGGTATGCTGGCATAAGGTTCACAGTTTGAATCCTCCCAGAACTTGAGACTAAAGATGATTCGGACCCAAAAGCAGACAGGAGGGTTACCCTGTCTATTACCTGTTCATAGCATTGCGCTCTGAGGTTGGCACTGTGGGAGCAGAGGGCCTGACCTGCGGAGTGCCTTTGTGACAGATTTGGTTGGCAGCAGTGTGATAAATTTGGTAACACAAGTAGTGGTGAGCGAAATGGCTGAAATTCGCTTCACGCATCAAGTCACAGACTAGGTTTTAGCAGACTTTGTCCCACTGTTTAGCGCCAAGTCTGGACTAACCCCCTTAGCAATGCACGACACGGAAACAGAGACACAGACGCCCATACGGCGGACAGCATATCAGGTGTCAGAGGCTGTCCAAAAGGACATTAGGAGAGAGGTGGAGGAAATGCTGGATTTAGGGGTAATCCAGAGATCCCACAGCCCCTGTGCCTCACCCATAGTCCTTGTGCCCAAGCCAGATGGCTCTACTCATTTCTGTGTGGACTGTCGTGGACTGAATGCAGTCACAAAGTCAGACGCCCACCCAATGCCCCAGATGGATGAACTCCTGGACAAGTTGGGAGGGGTGACATACCTTACAACTATTGACCTGACAAAGGAGTATTGGCAGGTAGAGTTAACTGACAGAGCTAGGAAGAGGTCAGCCTTCATCACTCCGATAGGCTTATTTGAATTTAAAGTAATGCCTTTTGGAATTTGTGGAGGATGGTAATTGTAGGTAGGGTAGTGTACCTTGCCAGTTCCTGAGGGAGGCAGGTGCTGGAGACATAATGGGGCATTACAATAAAGTTAAAAAATAAAAATTAAAAAGTATAGTTGCCTATGTAAACTTCAGAATAGGATGAAGACAGCTTTACAATTAACAGTTATTCAATGTATAGTACTCCTGCAAAGAAGGAACAAAGGAGTGGCAGACCTCAGGGAGGGTTATTGTTGTGAGGTAAAGTATCTCAAGACATTAAATGTAAACAGCTATTATTTAAGGATGCTAATATTTATTTATTTTTTTTGCTGTCATTTTATACGCCTGTTGCTCCTACCCTCTCCCTGGAGGGGGCCCCCAGTCCCAAACCCTGATGTCCACCAGCTGGTGCCAACCAGTAACCCCAGGGCTCCCCCCCCGGCAGGGCCCCCAAATCCTGTCAAAGATTGGATCCAGTGTGGCCAGCGCTGTAGCCATTCAGGCACTGGACCTGCAAGGCACCCTCCGTCATCCACCAAAGCAGTCTTTTTCTTCCTCCAGTGTACTCCCCTCAGAGGCAGAGCATGCAATGACGCCAGTGGCAGAAGCGTGCACACTCTCGTGCACACTCTGCCAGGCATCTACCCCATCCCTGCCCACATCAGCAGTGTCAGCGTGCCACCAAGAGGCCAATGCTAGGGGTCAGGCAGTCACCGAACACTGAAATCCCTCCTCCCCAGAGAAGGATTGCAGTCCCTGGGATGCTCGATCCTTCTACTCTCCTGCCGACCCCCAGTGGCCCACGCTCGTTCCCAATCACGGGTCGCTGGTGTGGTGTGAGGTGTGGCTTCCAGCATCTCAACCCTCAGCACCACTGGGCTTGGCTAATATTATTGTATTTCTGTTAGGCAGTAGTGGAAAAGAATGCCTAGTTTGCAGCACCTATAACCCAGATCCAACTTTTTATGGAAGTTGAAGAAAAGATAAATACCTTACACATACAGGTAACGCATGAGCTTATTCTCTTGTAGGTGATTTAAATGTCCATAAAGGGACTGAAAATACCCAGATCTGTAAGAAGATGAAGCCAACAGCACTCAGTATGTACTGGTGAAATGAATTATTATTGACTGCAGATTTCTTTTATTTATAGATTTATTTAAAAAAGACTTCTGTAGACTTGGACTTTGTGCTTTACATGTATGGATTTATATATATATATATATATATAAATATATATATATATATATATATACACACACACACACACAGTATAATGTCTTTTCCTAGCATTCTTTTCTTTTTGTCTCTTTTTATTTGGCTTATAGGCATGGATAGGCTCTTAAGTCACTGTAGGAATGTTTCTTGTAGTACGAGATGATATAGCTTGGAACATAAAATGGAAATTTGCTCTTAACTTTATAGATTGACCTGATAAAAATGTTATTTGTTGATATACTTTTAACCCTCCAAAATGTAAAACATTCTTTTTATTTGTGTTTTTTTGTTTAAAATATTAATCTATGTATGTATTTAAGATGACAATCTTTTACTGGCTATCTCTCCCTGGATTTGCTGGTTTTGCCCTACTTGTAAATAGTTCTGTATAAATTGCTGCTGACTGAACTTCTTATACTGTAACCTGCCCTAAACACCATACTTTACTAATGCTTTAACCTCACATATCTTACCATATTTGTAATAACCCTCTGTATCAAATAATGTAGCTTTGTTTTTATGTAACTTGCCCCGTACACTGTACCTTAGTTTCACGATGCAACCCTGATGTATAATATTAGGTTTTGAACCTTTTTCTGTATTTGCTGCTGTTTGTTACCTCTGTAATTCTCACGGGTTGTGCCTGAAAATAGTCATCCCTATGGCTAGCACCCCTACCCGGTAAACAGAAACTAAATAAATAAATAAAAATATGTAATTTCATTTATTCTTTTTCTCTCTGAATAAAATACAGTATAAATGCCTCAAAGATAGTCACATGACAAAATAATTAATGTGCTTGTCAGAAAATTACTTGATTTTTGTGTTAAAATGAATAGAAGTATTTTGAATGGCATGATTAAGGGTTGTTTGTTATTACCATGTAATCATTTTTCAGTAAGTTATGCCTCAGGAATTGATTATGTGATTGTATCCACTTTGGATATATTGAATTATTTGGAAATAGCAGAAAGAGCTGAAAGTGACCATATGCCAATAATTATTAAGAGAAAGATAATGGGAACCATGTTATTGCTAATAATAATGAAGATGAGAGGCTGGAAATTCTACATAAGAAAATAATAGTTTGGAGCAATACTGAGAAAGAGAAAGTGTATTCACTACTGTACACAAATGAATGTCAAGCCATTAGAGAGACCATTTTAGAAAACAGGATTTTAATGATTTCAATGGACTTTATTACAGTTGTATAGACATTTATATGCCATAGTATTACAAAAAAACGAAACAAAATAAATGTTCCTGGGTGGGTTGGTTTGATATGGACTGTAAAGCAGAAAAGAAAAGATCAAATAGAATAGTTAGAGAAACTAAAAATAACCCTAGAAGACAAGGGGCCAGATTTTCAGAGCTTTGCCCCAGAGCTAAATTAGCACTGCCCGGTGGGCAAACTTAGCCTGGAGCACACAGCAAGCTATATTGAAAAGGAATAGCCCGGGGCAAACAGTCTCTGAATATAGCAGGGAAATGAAGATGGACAAACTGGGCTGGGAATGCAGGGCTAACTTAGCCCTGGAATAAGATAGCACTGAATATAGTAACCAGGAAGTGCAAACCACAACAGCAACACAGGGCACAGTGACGAGAAGGACTGAAGAAAGTCTTGAGAGGTGGAATATGTGGCCAAAGTGTGTGCCAGCAACAGAGTGGATGCAGTAGAGCTGCAGGCAGCAGTGCATGTGCATGTACAGTCAACAGAAATGAAAAATGGTGCCATGACAGTTGTGCCACACACAGCCATTTGCACAGGTCTAGCGTGGCGCTAAGCCATTTGCTCGGCACTAACACATTTGTCTAGGGCTAAAATCTGCCATATTCAAAAGTGACATGCAAATGAGCCTCATTATCCAGTCAGTGGGCAAACAGCCACATTTGCATCTCATTATGCCTTGATTTGCATGCAGGTTGCTCAGTGTTACTGCAGGGCCCCACAGCTCCATCTGTAGGTCAGTCTGGAAGTACAGGGGACAGCAGGGTCTGCCGAAGCTCCACCTGTAGGTCAGTTGAGAACAACACGGTAGAAGTTGTAGGCTGCAGATGTTTACAACTGCATGGTATACTGTGCACCAGGGGACTGCAGTTCACAGGCACTGGTGGTGGTAGTGCTGGCTACAATAGTCCAACTGTAGGTCATGACATACAGTGGCATGGGGGCCAGTGGAGTGTGGGACACAGCACTGCCTATGGCATGGTGGGCAGCATTGCCTGCAGCACCATTCAGAGTGGCAGCCCCATCATGCTGGTGTGTACTTACAGTGGATTGTACCATACTGCTGTTGTGTGACTCACAGATGCTGCACAACAGGCATGGGATGCCCACAGTGACATGTGCAGTGCTGGGCAGGCATGTCAGAAGGCAGCCACACCATACAATGCAGCATACAGAATAAACACAGCACCACTAACAGTGCATTGGATGGTGGTTGGGGACTGCCTGGCCCACCTACTCTGCCCAGTCCCTACCTACTGGAGCGGCTGCTGGGTCCTGTTTCCTACCACACTACGGCCTCCTACCACACCCCCAGAGTGCATCATGCCTGCCCCATGCTGTCCTGCAGGCCTCCTCAGTCTGGGACCCCACGGCTGCCCTGTTGTGTTGTCTACATATTGGCTGGGGCCGCGCAAAGCCGCGCTAACAGCGTGCAAGCAGCACAATGCATTTGCCTCAGGTTAAGACCACCTTTTCCCAGGTGGTATTTTCCACCACGCAATGTGCTAGGCTAAGCCATGCAATGGTGCCTAGCGCGGTGCTATGTGCGGAATATTGCAGTGTGCCGGCCCACCCCCTCTGTTTGCACCTTGCATACATTATCGGTTTGCCCGGCGCTAATGCGGTTTGCTCGAGCTAATGGCCCTTTTGAATATCACACTCCCACACTAATCCAGCGCTAGCCTGGTGCAAACAGTTTGTGCATGGCGCTAAGTTTTGAATATTTGGCCCAAGGTGTAAGACAGTTGAATGCAGCTTGAAGAGAGTACAATAAGTTTTTTAAGCTTTAAAAAAGCCTCCTATCAAAGTACCTTCTGAGACAAGATGTTGAATGCTGTTAATAAAATGGATCACAGATTATGTTGGAGAATGGTTGCTTTTGATAATACTGATGAGCAAGGCAATATAGATTATTTTTCAAAGACTATGCCTGCAATTCAATGGGTGGGAACAACCAGCAACACCCACTGCCTGAGCTATTTAAGTCAGCTCCCTAGCACGTCACTCAGAAGCGTTGTTTCTTTGCTGCAGCCGGAGGCTCTGCCGGGGCTCTGCCTCCTCCAATGCTTTTTTCTCCCAGTGTTTGTCTCCCACTTTCTCTTTGTGATTTTGGACTTTCTGCTTGATTTGTGCCTCTCCAGCTCTCTAGGCCAGTATTTTGCTTTCTACCTTCCTGATTCCAGCTTGTGCTTCTCTCAGTCACCTATTCCTGCTGCACTCCTGCTCTCATGTCCATTGTGTTTCTTTCTGTTTTGGTTCTTTTTGGGCCTTCTGTTTTTTCTCAGTGTCCTGCCTTCATCATTTTCTTTTGACTTGTGCTATTCAGGCTCCCATTTTGCTGTTTTTCCATACCTTTTGTAATCTCTCAGTTCAACTACAATCCTTAAATATTTACACCTGGCTCCTAGCCATGCAGCCACTCTCTTTTGGGTTCTTCTGTTCACTTCAGTGGCTACTGCTTCCTAGTTTTTTTTTAATTTAATTTATTTAATTTATTTCAGTTTGGGATTAATATCTTTGAGTCAAGCACTCATTTTCAAAGGTTCCACGTCAGTGTTGAACAAACATTACAAAAATACAAGGTTTACAGAGAAAAAAAAGAAAAACATTGAAGCATATACACAGGCAGTAATAGTAAAATTTGAACTTATACACATCAAACTAGTACATATTAACAGATAGACTGATTAGATAAGAGGGGGTTGGGGGGTCAGCTGGAGGTGGCATCATCTGAGGTGGGAGAGAGGTGGAGCTTTCAACCAAGTGAGGCCATCGTCAGGTAATTGGGGGTAGGGGAGCGGGTTAAGAAAAAAGTGGTACATAGCAGAAAGATGCAGAGGGGGTAGGTAAATGGAAAACTGGGGTGAGGAACTATCATATTAGTGCAGGCTGATAAAATTCATTTTAGAGCCAAGGAGAGATTTGAGCCCAGCTTTGAATGTACTAATCTGGGTAGCATCAGTGACGTCAGCAGGTAGTTCATTGTACCATTTCGGTCCTTAATACAGGATGGAGTTCTGGGAAGTTTCATCCTTTTGAAGGGAATCACCATCTTGTCAGTAACTGCACTACAGGTAGATTTTGTTGGGGTGACCAGCTTAAAGTGTCCGCCCAGTGTGGGGGATGTCAGCCCAAGTAGTACTTTTTTTAGAAGTAGGCAGGTTTGGTATTGTCCTCTAAGATGAAGTGGGAGCCACCCAGTTTTACTGTACAGCGAGCAGGTGTGGGTGTCGAGAGTAGCCCCCAAAGTAAGATTACAGGCCTTATTGAGGAGTGTGTTGATCCTGTTAAGAGCAGTTTTTGTGCCCATCCCATATATGGGCAACCCATAGTAAATGGTATATCAGTATTGAGCTACTGGTGGCTAGTTTGAGTGCATCCAGTGTCACTGAATGTCTGTGATGATAAAGTACACCAAGTTTTATATTTGCAGTCTTGATAACAGAGTCAATGTGGTTTGAGAAGGTGAGCATGTCATCAAAGGTAATGCCGAGATATTTGAAGTTAGATACTTGCTCTAGGATCTCACCCTTTTGGTTATGAATATGCAGGGGCAGGTATTCTTTTTGCTTTGGGAGGTGGTGAAGAGTATACTTTTTGCTTTTTTGATTTTTAATAGTAGCTTGTTTTCTGTAAACCAAGATTCAAGTTTATGGAAGCTGTTTTGGAGTTCAGTTGCGATGGATTGTTGGTCTTTGCAAGTGATTGAGATCACTGCATCATCAGCATAGAGAACTGTGCTTGCTGAGCAAGCCATTGGGGTGGAGTTGATGACAAGGCTAAAGAGTAGAGGACAGAGGATTGACCCCCGCGGAATCCCGAGGTGCATCTCCTTAGCTGCGGATAGGGTATCACCAATTTTGACTCATTGTGATCTGTTAGAGAGGTAGCTGCTAAACCATAGTACCGTATCTGGGAATAGACCTGTAGACAGAAGGCAACTTAGGAGGAGATTGTGATTAACAGAGTCAAAAGCCTTCGTAAGGTCGATGAAGACTGATCCAACTGCCTGACCACTCTCCAAGGCGTTATACAGTTGAGATGAATAATCAACTAGAGCAGTAAGTGTGGAGTGCTTTTTATGGAAGCCATGCTGTTGCATGCAGAGTAGATTATGGTTATCAAGGTATTCAGTAAGCTGCTCCAAGACCATTCTTTCGAGTACTTGTGAAAGGGGAGGAAGGATGGATATAGGTCTGTAGTTGGAAGTTTGGGTTTTATCCCCCACTTTAAAGATAGGCGTTGCGTTAGCTGACTTCCATGCATTTGGAAATACTCCTGATTTTAGAGAGGCATTAAACACCATGGTAAGAGGACCAGCAAGTTCGTGAAGGAGTAGACCAACCAGTTTCATGTTTCAGTTCTCTTATGCTCCTGCTTGCCCTAGCAGTTTCATTCATTTCTATTGCCTCAGTCTACCTCACTTGCAGTGCATCAGCAACTAACACTAACCCCCTTTCTGGAACTGGTTGGCATCCATCCATCATTCAGTCCAAGCTCATATCATTCAGTCTCATTCAGTATCCTAGTTGTCATTTGATGTCTCAATCAGCCATCCAGCCTTACCTATGTTTCTTTTCTCCCGTGTGCTCATTGCCGTCAGGCTTCGCCATCAGCCTCTCACTACCTCTGCATTCAGATGCATGCCAGCCACAACCATAGCATGTCTTCCAGGGCTTCTGCCCTTTAAGCTAATCATCTCACTCTGCCCCCTTGAAGTATGCATCTTGATGGTGAGTCCCTTGGATAGGGTCCTTATCTTTTTATCCTTCGGGTAAGAATGTCCTATGCTCTGGAGGAAGATTTAGCCATGCAGATCATCTCAGCGGCACCTCTTGATGTAGCATTTAAGACTTCAGCTGCTGGAGAGTGGGGACTCTAAATCCACAGGGGGTCCTTTAGCTGTGCAGACCATGTCTGCAGCACTTTTGAAAGGTATTCCCCCTACAGCCACATAAGGTTCACCTGATCTCCACCTCCTTTCCTTCCTCTGCCCCTCAAGTGTGAAGTCCTGGCCCCTCAGAGCTCAACTCCTATGCCTTACCCCTTAAGGGTTCTACTTCCTCTCTAGGTCTCCCCTTGTGGAGTCCAGGTGAGTGCCTTTTAGTGGTTGTTGCTGTCCTCCTCCTGCCTTGGGGGGTACACCTCCTTCACGGGGGACCTCCTTTAGCTGCAGAGATTGGCTTGTAGCACCCCCGAGCTTTCCTGTTAGAGGGATTGAATGAGAGCTCTTCCTCTAAAAAATTCTTCCCCCTGAATTGGTTTCTAAATTGCAGTAGCTGAGTCATCACTAATTTATCCCAAGCCTGGAGGGAAGGTGACCACAGACTTGGATCCTCAAAGGTTCCCCCCTCATAGGGTGTTTTTCCTCTCCTCCATGCTGAAGGTCATAAAAGTTTGGTAGTCTCTGCAATAGGTGGTCCATAATGTAGTACATTTATATTACTATAATGGTTGCCCAGGTAGGTTTCCTCTGTGAGCTGGGGTCAGATGGTGGCCCTCCTTCCATTTTGCTTTTCCCTCTTTCCTTACAGAAGACACGCTTCTTCTACTATTAGTTCTGATATCTGTCAGTCATTGCTCAGTTCAGTCTCTGTCTGTTTCCGGTCATCACTGCCATCAATCTGTCCTCACTCAGGCTCTGTGGTCACTACTTGTTGCTCAGTACTTTTTGGGGCTCCTTCCTAAGGTACCATTAGCCTAAAGGAATTATGGTCCTGCAGCACTTCTAGGGGTGGAACCCTCCTCAAGAGGGTTCTTTGCCTTCATGGCACCCCAACAGGGTGGTAGTTCACCATGGAACAGAGAGCATAAGCAGTCAAAGTATTAACCTATGACAATCAACAACACATTCATTCAGATACCTTCAGACTATCAACAAAGTTGCACAAGCATAACTCCTCACTAAGTTGTGCAAACCCATTGAATTCAAAGGCTATGCCTGCAATTCAGTGGGTGGGAGCAACCATCCATGCCCCCTGCCTGAGCTGCTTAAGTCAGCTTCCTCCAACCTCACTCAGAAGCATTGTTTCTTTGCCCCACCATCCTCCCTCCTCCTCCAGCAGTGCATCTTTTTTTTTGGGTCTCCTTCCTAAGGTACCTTTAGCCTAAAGGGATTATCTTCCCATGGCACCTCTAGGGGTGGGACCCTCCTCAAGAGGGTTCCTTTGCCTCCACAGTACCCCAACAGGGTAGTAGTTCCCCGTGGAACAGAGCATGCGAATAGCTAAAGTATTCACCTATGACAATCAACAACACATTCGTTCAAATACCTTTAAACTGTCAATAAAGTTGCACAAGCATAACTCCTCACTAAGTTGCATAAGCCCATTGAAATGTATTTATTTTAAAAGTTTCACCAGGTTCTTCCATACTTCCTGCTAGCTGGGAAAACTACCTCTCTCTCTCCTTTTAAAACATTTTTGGGAGAGGAAGATTGGGTCCCAAATACAGAAATGCCTCTCATTATTACTGAAGATGAAGTAACTTAGGCAATACACTTAGCCAAATGGAATAAAATTCCTGGACCAAATTGTATCTCTATGGACCATTATAAAATAGACCATTGGTTTGGGGCTCCAATTTTAACAAATTAATGAATATATTTATAGCACAGAATAAAATACCAGATATCTGAAAAGATGCACTGGTTTCCCCCCCATGTTTAAGAAGGTTGATATTATTACTCCAGAGGTGTAGAGGTCTGTTAGCCTCCCAAATGCAATTGCAAATATTCTAGCCAGGGTTCTCTGCAACAAAGTTCAAGAACACTTAGAAAATGTAAGTCTTATATCTGAACTTCAAGCAGTCTTTAGGAAGAGAGGATCTACACTAAATCAATGTTATATACTACATCATATCCTTGAAAAATATGTAGTGCTGAGAAAGCAAATCATTCATTTAGCGTTTATAGATTTTAGAAGGCTTTTAGTTCACTAAACTGGAATGTATTAGGTAGAAAGTTAAAATATATAGGGTTGTAAGACTCACTGATAACTATTATTAATGATTTTTATACCAACTGGTGCAAGATCTGTTACAATTAAAAAGGGCAATCTTACAGGTGAAATAGAAATTAATACAAGACTCAAGCAGGACTGTGTTCTTGCACCATTTTTTTTTAAAATATATATATATAAATAATCTTTGAAATACACATGATAATTCCCAATACTGTTACCCAAAAATAATCAATTGTGTATGTCCTGTATTAGCTTATGCTGACAATTTGATCCTGAACTCTTTAACCCAGCATGGAACGCAAACTCAGCTATATAAATTGTTGTGGTGTTGTGAGGACTTAGAACTTAGAAGTAAAATAATGGTAGTTAAAAAAGGTTTGTCATGGGAAAAATCTACCTGGTTTTCATATTGCTAATTCTTGAGTGGAAATAGTAATTTCACATATTTAGGATTAACTTTTAATAATTATTTAACTTAGACACAACAAGTACCCACAGTACAAAATAAAGTAAAACAGACTTGTGGGGTATTCTTGGTTTAATAGTACATATGGTGGCAACACACTAAAACCAGCTCTTAGGATCCTGGAAGTTAAGGCCTTGGCACAAGCACTTTATGGGACTGAGATCTGGGGGTATGAGGTTGGGGATAAATTTAAGAAATCATTTGGTTATTTCTTTTAAAGTTATTGAGTCTACTAATAACTATTCTAGGTTATAGCCTTAAATTAGAATAAGCCAATCTTCAGTTAAAGCAATGGCATTATGGAGATTATTGTTACATTCTTGGCTATAACTACAGTCTATGGGTGAATTAGTCAAGAGATAATGAATCTATGTATAAAAAAGGAAATGTAATACCCCTTGGTTAAATTGTATTAGGCATACTTCAAATAACAGTTGACATCATTAACAGTGAAAATGTAGAACAATTTAAGAAAAGTCTTGATAATTATATGGATGACAGGAAACTTTCTTTCCACTGCTAAACCAGCTGGTGGCGAGTTCACAAATGGGCATCTTGCCTTTTGAACTTGTATTGATCTATGAATCTATGAAACATACAATAGGGTATGAAAATGAACAGAACAAGGAATGATAACAACTGCTTACAGCCCCTTGTTTAAGGAAAGACTCCCCGGATATAGCTGGCAGGACTTGAAAGCTGGACTGAATGAAAATAAGTTCCACCCTATCTTGACACTATTTAGATTCATAGATTCTGTTGGCAGAGAAGGACCCCAAGGCCCATCCCTTCTGTCCATTTATGCTAGCTCAGAAAGTGACCAGTGACCCTTATTGGTCATTGGGTTAGCTTTTTTCTTCCTATCTCTATTATTCCTTTGTTTCTGTCCCATGCATGTTTAAAACCCACCACAGTACAGGCTGCCACCACCTCCTGGGGCAGGCTATTCTATGCATCCACCACCCTTTCTGTGAAGAACTTCCTAATATTTCCCTTTTGAGGCCACCCTTCAATCTCATGTTGTGTCCTCTTGTCCTGGCACTACTGTTGTGCTTAAATATGTTGTCCCCTTCCAGCTTGTTTATGCCCTTGAGGTACTTGGATGCTTCTATCATGTCACATCTCTCCCTCCTCTGTTCCAGCGTGTACAAATTTAGGTCCCTCACTCTCTCCTCATAAGGCTTGTGATGTAATCCATTCACCATTTTTCTCACCCTCCTCTGCACCATCTCTGTTTTGTCAATGTCCTTTTGAAGGTGTGGTCTTCAGAACTGTACACAGTATTCAAGGTGAGGTTTCACCAGGGTCTTGAATAGTGAAACCATTACCTCCCTCCCTCCTTCTGCTTGTAATTCCCCTTCCAATACATCTCAATATCCCACTGGCCTTTCTCACCATCTTGGTAGTCAGCCTTGCAGCTTTCAAGTCATCTGTGATTATGACCCCCAAGTCTCGCTCCTCCTTAGTTACTGTCAGCAGCCCCCCCATCCTCTGTAGCATGCTCCAGGGTTCCTGCTCCCCACAAGCATGATTTTGCATTTCTTTGTGTTAAACCTTAGCTGCCATGCTCCTGACCATCTCTCCAGCAGTTCCAGGTCTTTTCTCATCCTTTCTACCCCCTCTGGGGTATCCACCCAGCTGCAGATCTTGGTATCATCCACAAACAGACAAACCTTTCCCTCCAGCCCATCTGCTATATCACTGATGAAGACAATGAAGAGGACTGGCCCCAGTACTGACCCCTGAGGTACCCCACTGGTCACCTCCCTTTCCTCTGATTGGGTTCCATTTACCACTACTCTCTGTGTTATGCCCCTTAACCAGTTGCCAGTCCACTTCATCACTTTGTGTCCCACCCCCAGGCTGCCTAGCTTGTTGATCAGTCTCCTATGTGAGAACATGTCAAAGATTTTGCTGAAGTTGAGGTAGGCAATGTCTATTGCCCCCTTGGTCTACCACTTTTGTCACTCAGTAAAAGAAATATATCAGATTTGTTTGACAAGATCATCCTGCAGATAACCCATGTTGCTTGGGATCCACCAGCCCATTGGCTACCAGGTGTTCCACAATTCTTTCCTTGAGGAGTGCCTCCATTATCTACCCAACTACAAAGGTTAGACTAACTGGCCTGTAGTTCCCTGCTTCTTCCCTACTACTTCTATTTTTCATGACCCATCATTAGAATATAATCTAATTTCTATTACAGATCCCCAAATTAGGGAAACCTAAAAAAAATCAGGTTTGGGACTTTTCCAAACAAAATGCTTGAAAAAAGATTTAATAAAGCCTCTAATATAATATTGATGGATTTCTGCACCTGTAGGCTCAATACTCCTGGAAATCTTATACAGCTAGTAAAAGTTTGCCTTTTACATCATAGACAAAGGAGTAAATGATTAGGAAGGATACTAGAACATAAAAGGCTAAATAGTCAGGAATTACTATGTTATTTATTTACAACATATGATAATGGAGTTTTAACCAGACTGGAGTACTTCTTTAATGCAATTTAAAAAAAAAAGTGAAGAACAAACTGAGCAATTCGAAATAATATTCTCTGTAATACTTATGTTTTATTTGTTTTATTTGTAATTATTGTAAGGCGCCTTGAATTTGTGAAAGGTGTGGTATAAATAAAGTTTTATTATTATTATTATGTTGTGTATATTTATTATCTAAAATATGTTGTGCCTTCTCTTGTGTGCAATATTTGTACTATTTATGAAACAAATACTTTTAATGTTTTTTCTAATAAAGAACTGAACTAAACTTCAGAATACTCAGCAAATTTCTAATTGAACTGTGTTTACCACCATGACCACTCAACCTTCCTGAGTCCAGCATGAGTGCTTTCTTATCTTTCTCAGGTTTGCCAGCATACCGTCCTTGGGATGAGGCATTAAACCAAGGTCCAATATGCCTTTTCTAGTCATTGTTCAGGTGAACATTAATGATCCAATAGCACTTGCCAAAAAGAGGAGGGGTATTTTTGTCTTATTTAAAGAAAATCAGTCCGATATACAAATCAAATAATCAATCAGCAAGACACAAAGTCAAAGTAAACAACAGAAGAACACAATTAATACAGTCATAGTGTAGTAGGAGTATCTGTGAAGGAAAAAAACACCTACCCCTACTCAGGAAACAGAAGAACATGACGGCAGGAGTCAATGCGTGGTGATAAACAGGGTGAGGTCAACTGTGGGTGCGGTTACCAGTGGGGTTCCTCAGGGATCTGTGTTGAGCCCTGTTCTCTTAAACATGTTCATCAGTGGCATCTGCAACAGTATCCAGGGTAAGCTAGCCCTGTTTGTAGATGACGCCAAGCTTGGAGGATGGGTAGACACTCCTGAAGGGGTTAGGGACCTACAGGACGACCTCCAAAAATTGGAAAGGTGGTCTAATCTGTGTCAGCTAAAATTCAACACAAAACAAGTGTAAGTGATGCATCTTAGTAAAGGGAACCCTGGGATGGAATATTGGATCAGTAAGCTTAAATTGAGCACTTCGCAGGAAGAGAGGGACCTGGGGGTCATTACTACTAACAACATGAAGCAGATGAGCCAATGTAACAAAGCATACACCAGGACGAACAAAATGTTGGGGTGTATAGGCATGGGGATTGATAGCAGGAAGAGGGAAGTGATCATCCCCCTCTATAGATCCCTACTTAGACCACACCCAGAGTACTGTGTTCAGTTTTGGAGGCCACACTTGAAGAAGGATAGAGACAGGTTGGAGTCAGTGCACAGGAGGGGGACAAAGATGATACAGGGTTTGCAGGGACTCCCCTTTGAGGAACAGCTAGCAGCACTGAATATGTACTCATTGGAAACCAGGAGGGAGAGGGGCGAAAGTGCCGGACACAGAAGAACTTTTCCATAGGGTCACCAACACAACTAGAGGGCATGAATGGAAACTTGGGGGGGGGTTTCAAGAGGGATCTCAGGAAATATTACTTCACAAAAGAGTAGTGGAGCTATGGAATAGTCTACCGGCAGAGGTTGCAGGGGCAGAGACCGTGACAAGTTTCAAGCATAGGTGGGACAGAGCTAGAGCACAGCTTCAAGACAGTAAGGCAAGTACAGTATATAGTAACTTAGTATGGGTGGTAGCCTCCCAGGACAATCACTAGGTCCTGGGCATCTCATGGGCAGACTTGATGAACCCTGGGTCTCCTTCTGCCATCACTTTCTATGTTTCTGTGTTTCTAAATCACCCCCAAGGATTATAGTCACGCATTCCTACAGATCCCTGGACCTTGCCCCTCTTCTTGAGGATTTATCTACCACTGACTGGTCCCCCATCCCTGCTACCACCTCCATTAACCAAGCGTTGGACTATTTCAAAGTTAAATTCCTTGCTACTTGGAACCAATATGTCCCTCTTAGGTGTGCCAGGGTATGAAGGAACCATTTCCCCTGGATCACTCCAGAACTACTGGCATGTCTAAGCGCTCGTGACATGGCCAGGAAGGCACATAAAACCTACAGTTCTCCTGCAGACTACCCAACAATACCGTGCACTCTGCAATACTTGCACTACTGCAATAAGGCTTCCAAGGGCTGAATACTTCCAAACTACCTTCCAGACCAATATAAACCATCCTTCAAAATTCTGGAAGGTAGATCAAGCCCTTTTCTTCCCCACCTACCCACCCCCCCGATCCTGCACTTGGTCAATGACTCCAGTCTCTCTGACCCCTTGGTGGTTGCCACCTAACTCAACTCCTACTTTACCACCACCTCAGCCTTCCTCTCATCCATACCCCTTCCCCTCCCCACCTCTTCATATGATGCTTCCCCACCCCTCCTTCTCCTTCTCTCCTCTGTCCCCATTTGCTACTCATTAGGCTCTCCATGCCTTTAGCCCTACCATTGGCACCTCCCCAATGGTCTTGACTATAAACTCCTTTATCTATCTGCCCCAGGCATTGCCTTCCTCCTTACTTCCCTGCTGAACATTTCCTTTTCTCTTGCCTCTGTTCTGGCAGTCTGGAAGAATGCCACTGTCCTTCTACGTCCCGAAGATGGTGACTCCTCTGCTCCAGGTAATTACCAGCCTATTTGTCTTCTCCCTATCCAACAAAGCTCCAGGAATATGTGGTACTCTCCCAACTTTCCTCCTACCTTAACTCCTCTTGTTTCTTCACCCCTTTCCAGTCTAGCTTCCAGAAGCAACACTCTACTACTACCTCTCTCCTCAGGTTCACCAACTCCATCCTTACTGGGATGGACAGTGGCCTCATTACCTCCGCCATCTTTGTCGACCTCGTTAAGGCTTTCAACACTGTCTCCCACCCCCTCTTTCTTGCTAAGCTCTCTGCAGCTGGGATCTCAGACACTGCCACAAACTGGTTCTATGCCTATCTGGTAGGAAGGACTCAATCCATTCGTATTGCTGACTCTCTGTAACCCCCCCAAACAAGGCAGGTGTTCCTCAGGGATCTGTACTCGGTCCCCTTCTTTTCTCAGTCTTCCTAAATGACCTTCCTACTGCCTGCTCCCCCACCTGTATCCATATGTATGCACATGATACTGTCCTGTATATCTCTGGATCCTACCCCTCTGATGTGGCTACCAGACTTCAGCAAGACTTTGATAATGTTCAGCACTGGTTACATTCACATCAACTATTCCTGAATGCCAAGACCGACTCCACGACCTTTGGCACAAGGCAGAGACTCTCTCGGCTCCCCTCCCTCCACTCTTTTCACACCCTTGATGGGACCAAACTGGAAGAAACCTTCTCCTCCTTTAGGTATCATGGTGTCTGGCTAGACCGACACCTTGACTTTTCTGGACACATGGATGCCATCATCAAAAAACTGCACCCCAAGTTAGATGCCCTGTACAGAAACTGTGGTTGTATCCCACTGCCTGCCCACAGTGCCCTGGTTCAGAAAATGATCCTTCCAGTTTTTAACCACGGTGATGTAGTCTACAGTGCCACTCACAAAACTTCCTTAGCCAAGCTGAACACACTCTATCACTCCTTCTGCCACGTCACCCTCGATAGTCCTCCTGGTACCCACCACTGTGATCTCTATCAGTCTTCTCTTTCCCCTCCCTTGAAGACAGGTGCTGCTCACACTGCATCTCCTTCATATCTAAATTCTGGTTCAGCTCTCACCCTTTCTACCTTTCTTCCTCCCTATTACCCCAACCCTCTCCCCCCCCACACACACACCCCTCCAGAGCTATGATCTTGCACCATGTCTGTCCCTTTGAGGTCTTCTACTGCTGGCCAGTCTGCATTTTCTCACCATTTCCCTGAACTGTATAATTCTCTCCCACTTGCAGCCCACCATGCTGGCTCCCCTTCTGCCCTCTCCTCCATCCAACACAACTCTCTCTCCATGCCTTGCAGCTGCTTTCAAATTTTCTCCCTCTCCTCACTATTCTGTCAGCCTTTACAAGTTGCACTTTTATTGTGTAATACAAATCTCTTAGCCTGATACGTGCTCAGTTTGTAAATACTGTAATATTTTTCCCTCCACTGTTGTTCTGTTTTCAGTTTTGCAGTCCATCATTCAACTTGTTGCTAAACAGAATCTTTTGTGGAGTTATGTGTATTTCTGTACATTTATATTCTCTGAGATGTTTCCTATTCAATTGTAATTTTGCTGTAATTGTTTGTTTATCCCATTACCCTTTTTCCCAGGACACACCTGGAATTGAGCAATATTGTATTGCTCTGTGTGCCTTTCTTAGTGAAATTTTTAAATAAATAAACAAAAAAAATCATAAAATGACATGACTGTGAAGGAAAATAAAAAAAAACAGAGTTCATACAGATTATGTAAGTACCTTTGCAAAACAAAGACCTGTGCTATTCTCCTGTGTCAGATAGCCATTGTCATGACGGCATACCTTACCCTAAGGACTGCACTCAGGTGCCAGTATTTATGGTACAAACCCAATCCCAGTATGGGATTAGAACCCACAACCTTCTGGCCCAATAGCAGATCTGCTACCAACTGAGCCATGCTGACAATTGTTCCATTGTTCTAAATCTTCCCCATTAGTAAGTATATACAGGTTCCCCCAAATTCAAAAACAGCTGACTGCCCCTTGCTGTCCCTAGTGGACCTCACAGTTGTTGTGTTTACATTTGCTGTGTTTGTGGCAGTACAGTCTCTCGTCATTATCAGCACATTTTGTCATAACAAATGCACCATGAAGTCAGAAAACTCTGATGAAAAGTTAGGACTAGGACTTTATGGAAATGCAGGAAAGATGTACTGCAAAGCCTGGGAAGGACAAAGGTGACATTTGTTAAAAAAGGTGTTTTTCAGTTGAATAGGGATGTTTATGAAATGATATGCTGAAATACCTGTCCACCTTAAACTTCAACTTTAACTGCATCTTTAATGTGGTTTGAGCAGCATTTTGTTCAGTACCTGCTGTAATTTGTTTGACTGTCTGGCACTTGGAAATGTGCACACAGAAAAAGAACTATAAATATATATTCTATTACAAGATCTGGCAAGGTGGACTGGTGCTGATTTTTCGCTTTGGGAAGTAATGAGTACAGGTCAAAGATTACACAGTCTTCCTTCAAGCATGTGATTGAGTAATATCAAAAATGGCAGGCATACACCTTCTATGGATATAGAATAGTTTTCCAATCACTCTGTATTAAGGCTCAGCACATATCTGATCTCCATTAACTAGCAACATTACAAGGCACCCTGGTGCCTCTGCCTCAGAAAAAAAAACACATACAGTGAATGCCATAAAGGACCTACTGCAGATGCAACACACAGCCTTTGTAAATGATATAATGTTTACATTTATCATCTTCAAGAAACAGGTGAGAGGTCAGTGAAGAAAATAACCCAGAGAAAAGTCCATTTGTATTACTTACCAGTAATGGCAGATCTTCGAGAAAATCTCCTTCATAGAGCAACATTCATTAGATAGCTAGATAGATAGATAGATAGCTAGATAGATAGGTAGATAGATAGATAGAATCTTTATTTTTATACAGCTAAACATGTCATTAGGGAATATTTTCCCTGTTTACAAGACAGTCCTGTAATGAAACAATTAGTTTCATATTGAATCATACAACCCTGTTTTCTTTATATTATAGAGACATGACAGTTACAATATGCAGCACCTGTAGTTAGGTTTGAGTAGACAGTTTAATGTTAAATCATAATTTTTAGTTGCTTATATTTTGGCCATTACTAGCTGCAATTTTATGAAATATTTTAAAAGCAAGTATTCTGGCAGAAGATCTCTTGATCAGCCAATTTTGGTGAAATCTGTATATATGTATATTTGCTAGGAAGTGAAAAAAAAAAAAGAAAAATATTTCATTAATAACAACACTTGAAGAAACAACCTTACATCCTTGTCTGCCAACCACACAGGTTTCAGACTTCAGCTCTAAGTGTTTTTTTGTTTTGTTTTGTTTTGATTTTGATTCACAAAGTTTTCTCTTCTTTTACTCACTTTTGACCACAAAAACTCATGAAATCTTTTTATGAGTCACAAAAATAGGATGAGTCCAGAAAGCAGCCCAGGTTTTCATGATACTCAACTACCTACTGCACTGTATTTTCATCAACATCTTAAAATTAGTTTACAAAAAAAAAGCACTTGAACCAACCTTCAGATTTCAGCTCCAAGATTTTTATCTGCCTTTTTTGTTTTTGACTCTTAAAGTTTTTTTGTATTTTTCCCACTTTTGTGACCACTAAGACTCACACGAATGGAAGTCTTATCTCATGAAAACAGGCTTTGAGTCAAAAAAGGGACCTCCCACTTTTGCAAAAAAAAAATCACCTTATGAAAAATTTGTGAAAAAATTAAATGCACATCTGCAAAATTAGACATTTTAATTTTCTGAAATAATTCAAATTGACACCTCTTTTATTTAAACCACCTAGTGAACAGTCATCCTTGGGCCAAACTTATAAGTAACCTGAAACTCTCAGCTTTCAAATTGAAGCTGTTTTTACTCTATGGGTGAGCACAAAAAAGGTAAGAAAGGATATTTTTCTCATTTTCAACCTTCCAGAAGATTAACAAACCCAAACTGATCATTATAACATTTTCAGGATGCCATGATCTGGGGTGTTTAAATATACATACCAGATTTCAGGATATTCTGTTCGGGAATGGCCATACTATTAATGTAGAAAAATCAAGATTTAACATAGAAGTACCTCTGTCAGTATATATATATAAAACATGCCAGCATAATAGATATACAGTATGTATTATACTGGTCCAATAACACCAGTATAGTAAGTGTTGAATACCGTGCTCAATGTTAAACCCCTCATTTTGCATCTTAATAACTTTGGTGGTATTCAATAAAACTGCCTGTGCTCATACAGACAAAAGAACTCTTGCAATTTGGGTATCATGGATTTGTATCTGTGACTGCATTCAGTTTGAGCATTGTGGGTTTTTATCTGCAGCCAGAAATGAATGTGTATGCCTTGCAGTGTGCATGCCACACATACAGATCCACAAATATAGCACATCAGTGCTGCTGCATTTGTTTCATCTGGAACCAGTTGTAAGTTGTTTGTCTTGCATAATGATGGCTGTATCTGGTTGCTTGTGTGGTCTTGTACTTTTGCTGTATGGGTGTGGGGGATTAGAGTTTGAAACCCTAACACCACATTTCCCTACTTTTATGGCATTAACGTGAACCCTAACTGGTGCATTAATGCAGCTTTTATATGTGTGTGTGTGTGTACATATGCATGCATGTGTGTGTATGTGTGTGTATTATAGGGGCACAGCAGTGCTTCTATAGTTAGGGTTGAATCAACAGTTCAATGTTAAATCACAATTTTCGCACCTTAATAACATTGGTGTACATTGGCGAAATAGGCCAAAATTGTCAGAGTCTCAAAATATTAAAAGTTTTCTGACAGTATCTTATACAGGTTTTGAGCTATGGAGTGGTAAAAAACAGAAAAAGTACCACCTTTTTCCCTATACTTAACATGTTTTTTTTCTCTCATCTACAGCCCAGGCGGTATGGAATTCTTTTCATAAAATTTTCAGAAATGATGGGGTCTGTGTCAAGGGTGTGCCTTTGGATAGTTTGATGAAAAAATATCATAGCATTTTTGAATTTTAATGTTTTTTGGGATAACATTGAGACTGATTGATAAAAAAAAGTGTAATAGATAAAAAATGTTTGCAGGTGTTAACAGGTCATGACTTACTGTTTGTGGGCAGGGAAATACTGATCATGAAAGTTAAAAAAAATACATCTGCAAGTGGTTATTTGTGTGGTTTACTTGCCATGAGGGGAAAAAAACTCTTAAGATAGCCACCATTTCTTTTTACTGTTTAAACTTGCCAACAATAAAAGTACAATCTAATTATGTATTTAAAAAAACACACCTGAACCTAGCTAAACAGGACCTGTTCAACCAGATTCTGCTGTTTGTTTTTAAAAAACGTTGCCAGAAATACATTCTCTGGGCACCCAAAATCCAGGGTTCCCAGCTTAGTGAGAGGAGCTGTTGAACCGCATTCTCTGCATGAGAACAGTGAGAATTTCTTGAGTTCTGCAGCCACAGCTGGAGCTCTTGCTGTGGGCTGCAGTGTGAGCTGTAGGCCACCATTTCCCTGGTGCCTAGTGGCACCCCCTCCTCTGATTACCATCCCCGTAACATTGTTTCCCTTCCTTAGTGTGTAATGGCACCCCCCACAATCACCATTCCTGTAATATTGTTTCCTTTCCTAGGTGTCTAGTGGCAACCCCCACTCCAATTGCAGTCCCCTTAATATTTTGTTTGTTTTCCTGGTGTCTAGTGGCACCCCCCACCCTCTGATCATCATCCCTGTAATGTTTTCTTCTTTCCCTGGTGTCTACTGACACCCCACCCATTGATCGCCATCCTCATATTTTCTTCTTTCACTGGTGTCTAGTGGCACCCTTCACCCTTCGATAACCATCTTCATAATTTTTTATTCTTTTCCTGGTGTCCAGTTGCATCCCCTCCTGATTTCCATCCTGCTCTGTAATAAAGAAAATGGCCCCTTAATGTATTTTTTTACAACTGTAAGAAAGAAACTTGTCCCTTGCCAATCCGACCCCCAACCCAACCTTCCACTGAGCATGCACTGCCATGCACCCTCCTCCCTACACCCCTCACTTACCAGAATAAGTCCTGGGGTGAAGATCTACTCTCCAAAGACACATCTTGTTGCTGGATCTGCCAGCTGCAATATAAGAAACTAAGGTAAGTGCAGTTTAATGTATTTCAGTGGGTTTTCAACTTTGATGCATATTTTGACCCCAGATTTTTAACATGGCTTTTTTGGGACCCCACTTCATGAACCATGTCAGTGAAATTATGCAAATCAGGCCCAAAAGGTGCTTTCATTGATGCTTGGCAAAATCACCTTTTGGGCAGGATGTGAACATTTTCTCTGACATTGTTCATGAACTGGGGTCATAAGAAGGCTATGTTGAAAATGTGGGGTCAAAATATATAAAAATGGCAAAGTTATGTGCATATGTTGAAATGTTACTATGCTCACTTGTGACTTTTGTAATTTAAAATATTTAAAATATTTTAATCCCAGATTTTCAACATGGCCATTTCTTTACACCACCTCATGAATGTGATAGCTGCCATGTCTCAAATCCTAGCCAAAATGTGTTTTCACATCTATGGCATGAAATGACATTGCAGTGGTGCAGAATGAAGTTTCAGCAGGGATTTGAAAATTCTCAGCATAGTGTTCATGAGGTGGGGTAATAACAAGACTATGTTGATAATTTGGTTGCTGTTTTGGCTGAAACGCAGTTCAGGGCCCTGTGCTTCCATGGTGACATACATGTATGCATCTAGGGCGGGATGGAAGTGCTAGGCCCAGAGGGCCCTGCACTCCCACAAGAAAATGAGGATATGATTATAGTATCTCAAACAATAAGAACATTCTTTGCAAAAAACTGCATTAATGCACCAGTTAAGGTAACTTAATACCACAAAAGTAGGGAAACATGACGTTAGGGTTTCCCACTTCCTTGGGGATTCTCAATCCTAATGTTCACCTCTCCCCCTGTGGGCCCTGCATGAAGAAAAGAGATCATGTGTGATGTTGTTTGCTCACAGAATGGGGTGGGAACTATGGCTGACAACCCCCAAAAAAAAACCTCCACTGATTTTCCAACACTCTGGAGACCCAAAACCCTAATATTTTTTCCTTTTGCTGCTTGGGGGCTGTTGAGGGGCATTAGGGTGGGAAGCCCTAATGCCACATTTCTACTTTTGTAGCATTAATTTACCTTAACTGGTACATTAATGCATTTTACCAAATAATATATATATATATATATATATATATACACACACACACACACACATATGTGTGTGTGTGAAACCAGGTTTCAAAGGTTGAAACAGGGCATGCATCAAGCCCTGCATCAACCCCATTGTTTGGTGCAACTACACCAAACTCCTTTGGTGCAACTGTGCCCAATATTAGTACATTGGGCACAGTTGCGACAGTTTCCACACTTTACGGCAACTTAAGCCAAATATTTGGTGCAAGCCCCATAAAAAGGGTACCCCAAATGGTGCAAATTAGACCAGGGGAAGTTGGCCTAACTTGTGGCATTTGGTGCACAGCACTGACAATTCTGATCGGTGTCGAGAGAATGCCATAACCCCCTGGCATCATTTGCTCAGCGTACCAGGGGCTTGCAGCATTCTCATGGCTATTGAAAATTGGTCCCGGTCCTTGCAAAAAAACTGCAAAGTCTGAAACTTAATGCAACAAAAGTAGAGAAATGTAGCGTTAGGGTTTCCAACCCTAACTCTCCACACCCACCACCCAAGCAGTGAAAGAAAAAAACATTAGGGTTTTGGGTCTCTGGAGTCTTGATGAATCAGTGGTGAGGTCTTCCTTGGGGTTGTCAACCCTAATGCTCAGCCTTCCTCCCAGCCTGTAGCTTCCTATCCAAAGCACAAGGTAAAGCTTCAAGCCAGTGCCTCATAGTAACAGACCCTTAAATGGCAAAGAAGTATGTCTCAACCCATGTTGCCAACACAGTCTGTTGTAGCTTTCTTCATGCAGGACCCACAGGTCCTGCATGAAGAAAAGAGATCATGTCTGATCTTGTTTGCTCGGGGGGGGCATTAGGGTTGACAACCCCAAGGAAGACCCCACCACTGATTTGCATAAACTCCAGAGACCCGGTTCCTTAATGTTTTTCCCTTTTGCTGATTGGGATGGGGATATGGAGTTAGCATTGGAAACCCTAATGCCACATTTCCCTCTTTTCATTGCATTAAGCTGAACCCCAGCTGGTGCACTGATGCAGTTTTTTGCAAAGAATTTCCTTCCATTTTGAGATAGCAGCATCATATCCTCATTCAAGCAGGTCCCTTTGGGACCTGCATGAACAGATGCAGACACATACACACCCCTTTGGGCCTTGTGCCAAGGGAAGACTCCATCTGCCAATGAAAGTGCATCAACAGATGTCAAGAATTCATAGGGCTGTCTGATGGGCTGCAAAAGTGTAGGACCCACTTCTATGTGGCCACGGATACAGATGCACAGGGCAAAGAGTCCTTCTCTCAGTCAATACACAGGTGCAGAGGTGCAGGCCCTGTGCCAAGAGAAGAGTTGTCACTATATGACACCTGGGCCCCTGCGGGCAGCCCTGCACCACTCCTTCCCTGGCTGTGGGGTGGTGTCAAAAATAGTGCCATTCCCTCAGCCTTGCCCCATCCACTTGGGTCACTGAGCTTGCCCCAACTCATCTCACTGGCATGGGATCATAAAGCACTATCCACTGAGATAAAGTCTGGCATTCCACACAATGTTTTTTAATAATATATTTTTTTAGTTTTGTCCCCAAATTTTCAGGATGGTTGTTTCATGATCCCCCTCATAAACATGACATGTGGCATTTATAGTATATTGGTCAAAATATTATTTTGCACCACAACTGTGAAACATGTCTTATCCAGGATTTAATTTAAAAAAAGACACCTGCCACTTTTATCAGGTGATGTGAAAAAATGTTTATAGGCTAAGTTTGGAGTAAAAATATTGAAAATTAGCAAAGTTATGAGTGAATGTTGAAAAATTTCAACATTCAGTCATAACTTGGTCATTTTACCATATTTTTACACCACATTTTCAACATAGGCTTCTTATTACCCTACTTCATGAACCCTCTAGGTGAAACTTTTCGAATCCCAGCCAAAGTGTCATTTTGTGCCACAGGTAAAAAAACACACATTTGAAAAGTGACAGCTGTTACAGTCCACCCAGGTCTACCTTGAAAAGGAGCTCTGCTCAATGGTGTTTGCCTGGTTAAATAAAGATTTTAATTGATTGATTGAGTGACATTCACGAGGTGGCACAAAAAATAGCTATGTTAAAAATTTGGGATCCTAATACTGAAAATTACCATTGTTGAGTGAGCATGGCAAAATTTCAATGTCTACTCATAACTTTGTTAGTTATTTTAATATTTTGACCCCACATTTTTATGTTTTCTTGCATGCAT
This sequence comes from Neoceratodus forsteri, assembly GCA_016271365.2. Taxonomy (NCBI): domain Eukaryota; kingdom Metazoa; phylum Chordata; order Ceratodontiformes; family Ceratodontidae; genus Neoceratodus; species Neoceratodus forsteri. Next base: position 1,707,313,743 of record CM057455.1, read on the forward strand.
GAGCAAGAAACATTATGCGGCAGCTTAGGAGAGAAGCAGGTTGTGGAGGTGCGGCACTGTGGCAGCCAATGGCGGCACTGCATTTGGGGGCTTGGCACTAGTGGACCAATACAGCACACTGTGCTGATGACATTGGTCTCCAAAAGTGCCACCAAGTTGAAATGATTTCACTGCTGCAATGAGGGTCCACCTCGTCATTGTAGCATCAGCCATTCTGCTGCAATGAGGGAGCGACCCGTCATTGCAGGGCGGTACCTTGCCCAGTGTAACATGTTTTGTAAACATGGCAGTGGCTTGCCACCACCTCATATCCCCATGAAAGATGACAGGGGTGGCCAATCCCCCTATCGGCATGCCCCCAACCCAGTTCATTTACTGGTGGGGAGCCCATTCCACATATGCATAATATAACCCCCTTCCCCATTTGTTGTATGCCGAGGGGGTGCCCAATCCCCCTCAGCATCATGCCCCCCAAACAGTCATTTTTTGCCGATGGGAGGCCCAATCCCCATCAGCTTAAGTGCCCCAACCTAAAAAAAGCAGGTGGCACACTGGGAGCCCACCCAAGTGTGCTGAAAGCAAACCTGAAAAAAAAAAACCTTCATGCAATGTCTTTTGGTTTTTTTTTCCTCCCTGAAAGAAAGGAAAAAGTCCCACGCCGGTTGCCATCCCCTTCCCCAACCTGCACCCACCTACTGCACACCCTACCTTTCCACAGCTCCCCTTCCCCATACTTACCTCCAGAGCCTGGCATGACGCTCTTCGGTGGACTGGGAACACTTCCGCACTCTTCAAAGCCGACTGCAAACTGAAGAAATGCTGGTAAGCTGTATAATGGCACAAATAGGTTTTTTTCAACTTTGGTGCATATCTCAGGCATCTGGGGAAATTTTGGCACCAAAATTTTCAACATGGGGTTATCGGGACCCCTCCTCATGAATTCAGCCACTGTCATGGCGTTATTCCGTCCTGAAAGGTGATTTTGTGGTCACTGCATGGAATCACCTTTCAGGACTGATTAATGAAACGACAGTGCCATTGTTCATGAGGTGGGCTCTCAAAAAGGCTATGTTGTGAATTTGGTGAAAAAATCCAGAAAATGACTGTTTTATGAGCATACGTTGCGCTGTTTTCACACACGCTCGTAACTTCTTGAATTTGTAATATTTTCACTCCAGATTTTCAACACTGGCATTTTTCCACACCTCCTTTTGAATAGTACAGCTGTCATTTTTCACATCCTGACCAAACGTGTTTTCCCAATTCCAGCACAGAATCTTTATTTTTATTTATTTAGTTTTTGTTGACTGGGTGGGTGCACTAGACAAATCCTGCCTATTTTCAGGCACAACCTAGGGGAGGGGGATACAGATGAATTCCAACTGACCTTGAACCAGATTAAGCTGTTGGTGGTATTTTTAGTGAAATGAGGGAAATTTGGCCAGGACACCGGGGAAATTCTCCTACTCTGCCTGCAGGGGTGCTGTCACTTCCTGCCGGTGGGATGGAGGGACCCAGTTCACAGCCGGACACAGGAGGAGGAGGAGGAAGCGATGATGTGGCAGGAGAGCAGGCTATGCTGCAAGGAGGAGGCCCGATTTTAAGGCCTACATTTTCTTTACATGTACAGAAGGCAGGCAGGGAGCTGGTCGGTGTGGAGGAAGAACTTATGGACATGGAAACTACTGCAGAAAATCAAAAAATGATGTTGGAAACTGGAAAGAATGCTACAGAAATACTGAAAACAGATACAATGGAATTTCATACTGATGAACTTATAAATACAGTCAACATACCTGATTTACTGAGTGATAGTGAATCATTGCTAAGTGAAACAGAAAAAGATATAGATGCAGAAAATGTATCTGATATTATTTCAGTGGAGGAACAAGCTTTAAGGTGGCAATTTGAATCAGAGGAGCGCTTTTATTTCCAGAAAAGAGCACAGCTAGAAACTAAAATAAGAGCCTTAAGATCTGACAGCAGGGGGCCTTCTGCCAAATACACTCAGCTGGCTACTGATGGCACAGTAGCATCAAAGGGGAAACCTAAAACCTGGGCTTCTGTCATAGAGTAGGCAGAGAACACAGGAGACTTCATGCCTAAGTTGACAGTGCTTTTGGAGAACAGTTTGTCAGAAATCGCATCCGGAATGGCACAAACAGGAACAGATATACCTGGCCTAAGACGCTCTGAGAAACAGCCAGCTGAATCAGGCAAACAACAATCTTGGACAGTTAAAAATGCTCTGAAGAATGCAGGATGGCAACAGGACTCCACAACAGGTCAATGGGTTTCAGAAGATTCACCGATTAAAATACTTGCAGAACCAGCTGCACAGATAAATAATAATGTAAATGCTGAACCTATTGATCTAGAACTGCCTCCAGAATTGACTTTAATGCAAAATCCAAAGTTGCATTTTTCAGGAAATGTGTCATATAAACAAGCTCAAGGGGGACGCCCCGCAGTGACTGAAAATGTACCAGAAAGGTCTTTGAAGATAATTAACAAGGAAACCCCAAAAACATTTGCTTCACTTTTTAAAACACCAATTTTTCCTGCCAAAAGGCACAACGCAGTGTGTTTGACTTACATAGGAGGAATGTCAGAACAACCAGATCAACTTTTTGTTGCAAGAGTACTTCTAAAAGACTCAATGAAATTCTTTTCAATGGAAATTTATGCATTATTCATATATCAGGAAAGACAGTATTTGATATTAGTTTTAAAACAGTAAATGGCCTTGAAAGGTTTTGGGTAAAATATAATGCATTGAAAAAGTCTTCTCTATGGTCCCCCTTTATTGCAACCACCTTAACCAGGCCAGCCCACAAAGTAATTACTGTACTATTCAGAAACGAAGGGGTTAGTGTTCATGATCTATTGTTTTGGTTAAAACAGCGATGTACAGTAATTGATGATCCAGAGGCGATTTTAGATGCAACAAAATCCTGGTACTTAGGTCCCTCTTACTGGTCTTTAGGGCAAGAAATTTGCGCAGGTTTAGGAATCCTGTTTAAATATCCAGAAGTACAAATCTTGAAACTATATGACATAATATCAGGCAGAATTTTGATTATTGATGTATTATTACAAAATGTCCATTACCAGTTAATAAATATTTATGCACCACAATCAAAAGCTTTAAGATGTGAATTATTTAACTTAGTTCAACCTTATTTACAAACCATACATACAGTAATATTTGCAGGTGACTTCAACTGTCCATTGAAAGCAAAAACGACCAAACAATATTGTGATTCAAACCTTCTTGTACAAATCATTAACAGAAATAAACTTAAGGATGCAGCAGGACAACAAAGCAACACAGAAATACCTACATTTCAGAAAGGAAACCTGGGGTCTAGAATAGATTATATCTTTGTGACCAATTCATTAAGGACAAATAATGCTGCAGTGTTGGCCATGGAATTTTCAGACCATAAAGTAGTTTCAATAACCATAGGGGCAAAAGAGAGATGGCAGAAAGGGCCAGGGTCATGGAGGTTGAATACATCAATACTATCTGACTTAGATTTACAGCAAACCTTCAAAGATTTTATACTGGCAAGAAAGTCAGTAATTATCCTTTTTGAGGACCCCATTTTATGGTGGGAAGACACAAAAAATTACTTACAAAAATTATGTAAGCATATCTGTAGACATAGAAACAGAACAACATATTTTGCTTATCTACAACATAGGAAAATTCTGCAGCAATTACTATTTCTTATGAAAAGAGACAAAATTTAACATCACAGATTGCAACAATAAAAGGGAAGATGAAATATTTTCATAATAAAAAAGCAACTAATTTACAATACCAACACAAGTTTGGTACTAAAGGGAAAACGGAAATAATTTGTCCATACAAATATTGGCAATCACAAGCGCAAGCAAAAAATATTCAGGAGATTAAAGATGCACAGGGAAAGGAACATATGGAGCCACATAAAATTGTAGAAATAGTGTCAGAATACACCAGGACACTATATGCTCAGCTTCCTACCAAAGAAGAAGAGGAGGGAAACTTTCTGGATAATTCAGAAATACCTTTATTAGAGGAGGTAGAAAAACAGGATTTAGTAAAGCCTATACAAGTGGAGGAATTACAGCAAGCAATATCAACATTAGCAGGGGATAAATCTCTGGGTCCCGATGGTTTGCCCAATGAAGTATATAAAATTATGGGTCCAAGTTGGCTGGAAGAATTAGTACTTGTCTTTAATGCAATGTTAAAAACTAAACATATACCTCTGTCCATGAATATGGGAAATTTAACCTATATTTTTAAAAAAGGGGATAGATTGGACTTAAACAATTGGACACCAATCTCATTGTTAAATTCTGACTTTAAAATTTTAACAAAAATATTAGCAAACAGACTTGCTAGGGTAGCTACAAAATGAATATCAAAAGCCCAGTCATATGCAATACCAAGAAGGACAGTACAGAATCATATAATCTTACTCAGAGAACTTGTTGAGCAAGGAAAGATAGGAAATGCAGAGGGTTATTTAATCTCATTGGATCAATATAAAGCATTTGATCAAATAAACCATGATTTTTTATGGAAAGTATTGGGTTGTTACAGGATCCCAACTGATTTGATTAACTGGTTGGAATGTTTGTATAATACTTCAACAATACGGCCTTTAGTCTATGGACGGAAAGGCCCAATGATTCCAATAAAAAGGGGCATCAGATAAGGATGCCCACTTAGTCCGATATTATATGTTTTTTTTATAGATTTCCTGTTAAGAAAAATCAACAACTCAGTGGGAATACACAATGTGTCTTTAGGCACACAAATATTTCTATACAGAGCCTTAGCATATGCGGATGACATAGAAGATAATGGCTGGGGATCGGGTGATAACCATGCTGTAATCACCTCAAGTGGTTGCTAGGGCAACATGGTAAACCTCGAGAGCGAGCTCGAGAGGTTTACTGTAGCCCTAACAACCATAAGAGGTGATTTCGGCCATCATCTTTTATAGTGTATGGTCAAAAAACACTGTTTGCATTCTATGTGTGAGAATTATGGAACTCTGATGCATTCTTTTTTGTTATGCCACTGTTTGGAAGTTCTGAAATGTGGTTAACAACTTTTGAAATTCTAAACAGTGCGTAACAAAACTGTGTGACTGCTGATTATGGTGGTTAATAGGCACTTACCATACATTATATGACAATTATAGTGCAAAATGCAGACTCACTTTTAAAAGTAGTGGAGATTAGTGACTCTTTTGGCAGGGTATCAGGAGCATCTCTGAATTATGCTAAATGTATAGGACAATGTTTAGACTACACACGGAAACTAAAAGGGCATATTGGCAGAATAGAAATAACACTGGACCCCATTAAAATTCTGGGGATATAGAGATGGACCTAGTAAACTGAGAAGAAAAAATAAATGTGGGCAAACAGAAAGTAGCAAAATGGAACACCTGGAAACTGAGCAAAAAGAAAAGGATATACCTAATAAAAGCATATTTAGTGCCGGTGTTTCTTTTTATTAGTTATATTTTTCCACCTCTAAAAACATTAGAGACATCAATTCTTGGTGTATGCTTTCAAGCCTGTTGGGGGAGTAGATTGAACCCTGTAAAGAGGAATGTATGTTATTTGCCTTTCAAATCAGGGGGTTTAAATATGTCTAACCCGATACTTTTCTTTAATAGTTGTTTCCTTTATTCTAATGTAAGACCATTGTTGAGGGAAATGAATATGGGATGGGAGACCTTTCTATCATCTAAGTGTAATTCTTGGTTACAAGCATGTGAACTACTATCATTTAACATTTTTAGAAAATCAGTGGAAATACCAGAGTACATTAGATGTGCATTTCTTAGAATTAAACAATGGAGGATCACACAAAGACAGGTGTTGGATTGTACTAGGAAGCAACTGTATTTTCTTCTACTTGAAACAACCTGCATGGTGGAAAAGGTATTTGAAAAATGTCCAGTACTACACAGGGAAAACTTAACTACATTATTAAACAATATAAACCGGCACCTGCTCAAAGCATTTTACTTTAAATCAGCTCGTATTATGGACAAAAGACCGAGTGTGCTTATATCATTCAAAAGGACTTTTTATTAATTTAAAACTCACTTGAGATGTGGCACAAGCCACCAGAATTCATGTGGAAACAGCAATCACATGCAGCACAATAGTCCACAGTATTCTTGTTAAATCCACAAAACGCCACAAAAGTCCATGCACAGACGGCTGTAGAAGTCCCAACAGGTGTGAGCAAGAACAGAGGTCGCTTCCAACAGACGTCACCTGACGCGTTTCGCTGTTAGCTTTCTCAAAGGTTGACGTCCACAGGTATACACCTGTATTTAAACACAGTCCTTAAAGGGATATGTACCCCTATTATAAAACATATGAACAAATCAAAAAACCATTAACCAAAAATTCACCACTTAATATACCCAAGACAATCTCCCAATAAATAATTATGTAAATAACCCATTCTTATAACACTAAATATAGAAATAGAAAATAAATATATAAAATATATGTATCAATACCCAACTTCACTTTATCTTTTATATTTGAGAAATGGACGAATCTCAAATCTTTCATTTAAGCCAGGTTCATACATAGCCCTCATTGCAAAAATCCAGTACTGTTCCCTACATAGAAGGAGGTTATCCAAATCCCTCTCTTTCGTAAGTATAGATTTTTCTATTGCTGTAAATGTAAATTTATGTAAACTTTTATCACTTGCTTTCATGACATGTAAAGCTAAAGCATTTTTTTCATCACCATTCAAAATGGCCCTTACATGTTCACCTATACGAATTTTAAAGGGACGTTTAGTTTTCCCAATGTAAAAACAATTACAGCAACATTCTGCAATGTATACCACACCAGATGTGCTGCAAGTAATAAAGCCTTTTATTTTAACTTCACCCCCTGTTGCATGATTTTTAAAAGTCTTTGTTGTTTTAATCCATGGGCAATATTTACAGTTACCACATTTGTTACAACCCTCCACTGTTTTCATTATTTTGTTTAACCAATCCTGAGATTTTTCATCATTTGGTTGTACAGAATGAACCACAATATCTTTAATATTTTTACCTCTTCTAAACACAATTTTAGGTTTACCAACTTGTTTTTGTTTTAAATTATTATCTAAATTAACCAAATGCCAATGTTTCCTTATAATTTTAGCTACCTCACCAGATTGTGGACTGTAGGTAGTAACAAATGTGGTCTGTGGATCATGACTATTTACCCTTTGTTTACTAACTAGTAAATCCTGTCTTAACAATCCATCCACATCATTTTTTGCTTTTTTTAACAGTTCATAACTATATCCACGGTCTTGTAACTTAACAGTCATTTCATTTACCCTTTTATTATATCTACCTGAATCACTACAGTTTCTCTTGATACAAATGAATTGACCCTTAGGTATAGCATTAATTACATGCCTGGGGTGACAGCTACTAGCTAACAAAATAGTATTCCGATCAGACTGTTTGGTATAAAGGTCAGTTTTAACACCACCCATTCCATCCTTATAGATTCTTAAATCCAAAAAATTAATTTCAGTGTAGCTGGAATTAATAGTAAACCTCAGATGCTCATCGCTATTTTCCAAATATTCCACAAATTCTACTAATTCTTCCTGATTCCCTTTCCACACCATAATGATGTCATCAATAAAATGTCTCCATAAATCAATTTTGTGTAGAAAGGGATTATTCGGACTCCTAATCACCTCAATTCCCATCTTGCCATATATAAGTTGGCATAATTAGGTGCCATACTGGCACCCATAGCTGTACCCATTTTCTGTAAATAAATTCATTTTTATAAAAAGTGTTATATTCTAATATAAATTTTGTTAACTGAACTAACACTCTGTTGGTGGTTCTTTAGTTGTCCTTCTTTCCAAATAGAATTTTAATGCTTCCAATCCCTGTTTGTGTGGAATATTTGAATACAGCGATGTAACATCTAATGTCACTAGAATACTAGTCTCTTCTATTGCCAAATCCTCCAGTACCTGTAAAATATCACTTGTGTCTTTTATATAAGCTGGTACCTGTTCCTGAACAATTTTAACTAAAAAAGAATCCACATATTTTGCTAACGGTTCCGTCAAGCTATTATTATTTTTAAAAAGTACAGTTTTATCTGATTTTAAATTCTCATTCAGAAGCCATAGATCTTCCTCACAACATCTTAAAAACATCTGCAGTGCAGGAGAGAGTGGAGAACAAAAATCAGAAACAGGTTTAAATATTTTAACTGCATCACAAGAGAAACAGGTATCCTTAGTACCTATATTCTGATCCACATATTCCCGCCCCCCCCCGAAAAAAAGGCTTTAAGTCCCAAATTACGTACCAGATCTATGGCTTCTGAATGAGAATTTGAATTTACAGTATTATCATAATATGAGTAAAAATGAGCAGGAAGCCTTGATGAATTTAGGAAAAAATACAGATATTACGATTAAATCTGCAGACAAAGGAGGGGCAATTGTGGTTATGGATTCTTTAAAGTATGACCAAGAAGTTATGAGGCAACTGCTAGATGTGACTTACTATGAGAAATTAAAATCAGATAAAACTGTACTTTTTAAAAATAGTATAGATATTTATTTGAAACAAATCAGAGAAGAAAATCTAATTTCTGAGAGTGTATTGAGGTTTTTGACAGTTGAACATCCTACTAGAGCTACTTTCTATGTGTTGCCAAAGATTCATAAAGATTTAATGAATCCACCAGGAAGGCCAATTGTGTCGGGTAATAATAGCTTGACGGAACCGTTAGCAAAATATGTGGATTCTTTTTTAGTTAAAATTGTTCAGGAACAGGTACCAGCTTATATAAAAGACACAAGTGATATTTTACAGGTACTGGAGGATTTGGCAATAGAAGAGACTAGTATTCTAATGACATTAGATGTTACATCGCTGTATTCAAATATTCCACACAAACAGGGATTGGAAGCATTAAAATTCTATTTGGAAAGAAGGACAACTAAAGAACCACCAACAGAGGTGTTAATTCAGTTAACAAAATTTATATTAGAATATAACACTTTTTTTTATAAAAATGAATTTTATTTACAGAAAATGGGTACAGCTATGGGTGCCAGTATGGCACCTAATTATGCCAACTTATATATGGCAAGATGGGAATGAGGTGATTAGGAGTCCGAATAATCCTTTCTACACAAAATTGATTTATGGAGACGTTTATTGATGACATCATTATGGTGTGGAAAGGAATCAGGAAGAATTAGTAGAATTTGTGGAATATTTGGAAAATAGTGATGAGCATCTGAGGTTTACTATTAATTCCAGCTACACTGAAATTAATTTTTGGATTTAAGAATCTATAAGGATGGAATGGGTGGTGTTAAAACTGACCTTTATACCAAAACAATCTGATCGGAATACTATTTTGTTAGCTAGTAGCTGTCACCCCAGGCATGTAATTAATGCTATACCTAAGGTCAATTCATTGAGTCAAGAGAAACTGTAGTGATTCAGGTAGATATAATAAAAGGGTAAATGAAATGACTGTTAAGTTACAAGACCGTGGATATAGTTATGAACTGTTAAAAAGCAAAATGATGTGGATGGATTGTTAAGACAGGATTTACTAGTTAGTAAACAAAGGGTAAATAGTCATGATCCACAGACCACATTTGTTACTACCTACAGTCCACAATCTGGTGAGGTAGCTAAAATTATAAGGAAACATTGGCATTTGGTTAATTTAGATAATAATTTAAAACAAAAACAAGTTGGTAAACCTAAAATTGTGTTTAGAAGAGGTAAAAATATTAAAGATATTGTGGTTCATTCTGTACAACCAAATGATGAAAAATCTCAGGATTGGTTAAACAAAATAATGAAAACAGTGGAGGGTTGTAACAAATGTGGTAACTGTAATATTGCCCATGGATTAAAACAAAAGACTTTTAAAATCATGCAACAGGGTGAAGTTAAAATAAAAGGCTTTATTACTTGCAGCACATCTGGTGTGGTATACATTGCAGAATGTTGCTGTAATTGTTTTTACATTGGAAAACTAAACGTCCTTTTAAATTAGTATAGAGTGAACATGTAAGGGCCATTTTGAATGGTGATGAAAAATGCTTTAGCTTTACATGTCATGAAAGCAAGTGATAAAAGTTTACATAAATTTACATTTACAGCAATAGAAAATCTATACTTACGAAAGAGGGTTTGGATAACCTCCTTCTATGTAGGGAACAGTACTGGATTTTGCAATGAGGGCTATGTATGAACCTGGCTTAAATGAAAGATTTGAGATTCGTCCATTTCTCAAATATAAAAGATAAAGTGAAGTTGGGTATTGATATATATATTTTATATATTTATTTTCTATTTCTATATTTAGTGTTATAAGAATGGGTTATTTACATAATTATTTATTGGGAGATTGTCTTGGGTATATTAAGTGGTGAATTTTGGTTAATGGTTTTTGATTTGTTCATATGTTTTATAATGAGGGTACATATCCCTTTAAGGACTGTGTTTAAATACAGAGTGTATACCTGTGAGACGTCAACATCGAGAAAGCTAACAGCCAACGCGTCAGGTGGCGTCTAGTTGGAAACGACCTCTGTTCTTGCTCTCACACCTGTTGGGACTTCTAAGCCGCCTGTGCATGGACTTTGTATGCTTTTGTGGATTTAACAAGAATACTGTGGACTATTGTGCTGCATGTGATTGCTGTTTCCACATGAATTCTGGTGGTTTGTGCCACATCTCAAGTGAGTTTTAAATTAATAAAAAGTCCTTTTGAATGATATAAGCACACTCGGTCTTTTGTCCATAGTACGAGCTGATTTAAAGTAAAATGCTTTGAGCAGGTGCCGGTTTATATTGCTTTTTTATCTGTATCAGAACTGCTTCTGAAACCAGGCACTGCTTGTTCCCGAGTGCAGTCTTTTTTCATATTTTGAATTATTAAACAATAAATGTATTCCAGAACATTTATGGGACTTGCACTGGTTGGCTTGCCATGAGAAGATAAACATAAAATCCAACCAGAAACATAAACCCCAGCAAGAAAGAATCTGCTCCAGATGGAAATGCATCCAAATAGAGGGAACCATAGACCATGTATTATTTTTCTGTTCTTTTATTAAGGGATGTTGGTCTTTTTTAGATGTACAGTGGGGAACAAAGCTTTTTAGTACATTAATTTATGAGAACATTATGTATGGGACATTTAATAGTGATTGGAAAACTTGGCATAATGGTACCCTACAGGTATTAATGGCTATATCAAAATGGCATATATGGTTAATGGGGTGCAACTTTGTTTTACAACAGAAAGAAAGTAGCCATGTGGAATTATTGAATAAAATCACACAAGAGTTATTGATCATACATCAGAAAGAGGGAAAAACTTTGTCTAAGAGACAATTGCTAGAATTTTGGAAAGGTCTTCCATGGATTACAAATAGGGATGCACCTATTACCTAAGTTAAAAAAAAGAGAGAAAATATTTATTTCCTCTTTGTATAAGTGTGTAAATAGACTAAGAACACAAGGGTAGGGTAAAGGGTATTGGTGAAGGGTACATGGGGATAATGGCAGACCTGTTTCTATACTATGTACAGTAACAATCTGGGTTGCCATTATGTAATTATTAAATGTATTATGGAAATGTTGTGTATATGTATAAGTTGTGTTTCTTTCTGTATGTTTTTGTTTTAATAAAAAAATTCCCCTACTCTTTTCGATAAGTGCCATGGGATCTTTAACATCCACCTGAACTACCACCAATCCAGGCAGATGGGACCTCGGTTTAACACCTCATCCGAAAGATGGCACCTCAGAAATGCAGCACCCCTCTCATGCTGCACTACAGTGTCAGTACTGGGATATTAACCCAAGTGCCAGATGTGGGAACTGAACCCACAGCCCTCTGATCTCCTGGCCTCAGAGGTGAGTGTGCTACCTACTGAGCCACTGACACTGCTCTGTATAGCGCGCTTGCGGTGGGAAATCAGTGTTTGGGACATATTAAGAAAATTACAGTGATACTGTTCATGAGCAGAGGTTCTAAAATGCCTATGTTGAAAATTTGGTGATGAAAGTCCATAAAATGACTGTGTTACGAGCATGTGTTACGCAGTTTCCATGCATGCTCACAACTTTGCAAATCTGTAATATTTTCACTCCAGATTTTCAACATTGGCATTTTTCCACACCTCCTTATGAACAGTACAGCTGTCATTTTTCATATCCTGCCCGAAATATGCATTTACACATCTAGCGTGGAATAGTCTCTGTGGGAAATCAATGTTCAGGATAGATAAGGAAAATCATAGTGACACTGTTCATGAGCAGAGGTCACAAAATACCTATGTTGAAAATTTGGTGAAAACATTCCTCTAAATGTCTGTGTTATGCGCATGAGTTGCGCAGTTTCCACGTAAGCCCGGAAGTTCAAGTATTTGTAATATTTTCACTACAGATTTTCAACACTGCCAACTCTTCACACCTCCCTATATGTGGTACAGCTGTCATTCTTTACATCCTGCCTGATCTGTGTTTTCATACATCTGGCACAGAATGGCACGGTCGCTGTGGGAACTCAAAGTTTGGAACACATTAACAAAATCACAGTGCCACTGTTCATGAGAAGAGGTCCCAAATGCTTTCATGAGGTGGGGGTCACAAAAAGGCCATGTTGAAAATTTGTAGTGCAAGTACCAACAAACACCCGGGGCATTAGGGTTTCTAACCATAACATCCTACCCTGTACAGACTGACAGGCATCAGGGGTGTGCCTTTGGATTGCCAACTGTAATGCTCATGCCATTCCACCAATGTTGAAACCTGGAGTGAAAATATTACAAATGTGCAAAGGTATGAGCATGCGTGGAAACTGCACAACGCATGCTCGTAAAACAGTCATTTTTTGATTTTTGTCCCACCAAATTTGCAACATAGGCTTTTTGAGAGCCCACCTCGGGAACACTGGCACTGTCGTTTTGTTACTCAGTCCCAAAAGGTGATTCCGCACAGTGACCACGAAATCACCTCTCGGGGCCAAATAACATGACAGTGGCTGAATTCATGAGGAGGGGTACCAATAACCCCATGTTGAAAATTTGGTGCCAAAATTCCCAAAAATGCCTGAGATATGCACCAAAGTTGAAAAACCCCTATTAATGCCATTATACAGCTTACCAGCATTTCTTCAGTTCGCGGTCGGCTTTGAAGAGTGCAGTCGTATTCCCAGTCCACCGAAGATCGTCGCACTGGGCTCTGGAGGTAAGTATGGGGTGAGGGTGTGTGTGGGGGAGGCTGGGTGTGCAGAGGGTGGGCACGGGTTGGGGGAAGGGCCACCGAACTCAGCGAGGGACTGTTTTCTGTTTTACAGATTTTAAAAAAACACATCGCAGTACTTTTTTTTTTTTACAAGGACATTTAGCATGCTGGGGTGGACTCCCAGTGTGCCACCTGAGTCTTTTTTTGGGGGGGCTGTAGCCAATGGGGGCTTGGGCACCCCTGTTGGTACACAACAAATTGGGGGGGACATTATGCCGATGTGGAGTGGGCTCCCCCATCAGCAAATTGAACTGGGATGGGGGGACTGAAGCTGACAGTGCTTTGGCCCCCCATCAGCAAAAAAAGACTGTTGGGGTGCATGATGCCGAGGGGAATTGGGCACCCCCTCAGCACAATAAATGGGGAGGGGGTTACAGTATGCCAATGGGGAGTGGGCTCCCCCGTCAGCAAATGAACTGGGTCGGGGATGGCAAGGTACCACCCTGCAAAGACGGGTGGCTCCCTCATTGCAGTGGCAGATTCGTTTCAAGGTAGTGGCACGCTGACTGAACTAGTGTCAGCAGCAGCATGCCACCGCATTGGGGAAAGCATGCCAAGCCTCAAAAGGCACTGCAGCCATTACTAGGTGTTTTAGAGAAAAAAGAAGGCTGAGGCCCATCTAGATTTTCCCCACACAATGTGGGCAAATTATGTTATATGGTCATACCTCTCAACCTTTTGTCCCCCAAATGTGGAACATTGCCTGTCAAAATGTGGGACAAATGGGCAAAATGTGGAACACTTAGTCAAATCTTTACCTAAGAAGCTCAAAACACTGTTAACATGTTGCATTTATGTTCAGAAGGTCAGTTATTAACTGAATAATATATTTTTTTTGCATCATTTACTATGGATTTTTGCTTTAAAATGTTGACTTTGAATGTGGAACAAGTCCTCACAATGTGGAACAGGGAGCTTTTGTGAAGTAAAATGAGGAACGTTCCTCATAATGTGGTACAGTTGAGAGGTATGTATATGGTTCTGGTTTAACCGAAAGTCAAGACCCTTTTTAAATGCATCAATATTACCAGAATCTACCAATTCCTGTGGTAATTTATTCCAAAGTCTAGGTGCCCTCACTGAAAAGAAGTTAAGTCTAAGGTTAGTTCTTGCCTGCGGGGCAATAAGTTGCTTAGTGTGGCGTCTAGGGACAATTCACCTGTTGGCAAAAATAAGTCCACACTTTTCCATAAGTTCTGGATTCTTTAGTAACTTATATGTGAGGAGTAGATCTCCTCTGATTCTTCTATTTTGCAGTATGTTTAAGCCCATTTTAATAAGTCTGGTATGGTAGGGACAATTTGCTAGTCTCGGGACCATCCTAGTTGCACGTCTTTGGATTCTCTCTATTCAGTCAATATCTGCCCTAAGATAAGGACTCCAAAATGGGGACCCATAGTCAATAAGAAAAAATTACTCACCTTAGTAATTGCTTTTCTTCTCATGGAGTCTTGCTATATTAGGACCTTTGCAGTATGCCCCTGGCTTTTGACTGCCCCGGAGATGAAATAGTTAACTCCAGAGAAATCTGGAGTTCCACAGCGCGACGGCGCTTATTGAAAGCTCTATCTGGGTTGTTTGAACCCAAACTGTCAGGTTCTTTCGAGGCTAAACTAACATAGCAAGTCTGTGTGGAAAAGCCTTACACTAGCCATTGGCTACCTACTAACAGTAGAACCACAAAACACAACACCAATAAAGAAAAACAGTATCACGTATTATTGTTAGGATAACCCTTGACAATCACTACTAAGGCCCCTCTGCCCAAAGACTCAAGTCCAGAGAGGGCCCAGCTACTAATTAACAAAATACAGAAACTATCTAGTTCCTAACCAAGAAAGAAAGAGGGGGGACTAGAAGCTAAACAGGCATGACACAGTGATTGCACCAATTTGCCAACCCCATACCCAAGTAGGGATTCTGAGAGGGGTAGGAGGGAGGGTTGTCCTAATATAGCAAGACTCCATGAGAAGAAAAGCAATTACTAAGGTGAGTAATTTTTTCTTCAAACACCATGAAGTCTTGCTTATATTAGGACCTTTGCAGAGTACACAGCAGTACCCCCATGGAGGAGGGTCAGAACCTACTTAGGAAATAGGCTCTGCAGGACAGCTGTGCCAAAGCGGGCATCTCTCCTGGACTGGACGTCCAGGGAATAATGCTTAGTGAAAGTGTGGACTGTCTTCCAGGTAGCAGCTTGACAGATTTCCAAAATGGGAATATTTCTAGCAGCCGCTAGAGATGCAGCTGTACCCCTGGTGGAATGAGCCCTCAGACCTGAGGCGGCTCCTTGCCAGTTTTGATAACAGAACTGGATACAAGAGACAATCCACCTAGCAATCGACCTCCTAGTAGCAGGCCTCCCCTTACCCACATCTCCATAGGTAAGGAAGAGCTGGAGGATTGAACCTGTGACCCTTAGTACAGTCAAATAATAGCTAAGGGCTCTTTTACGTCCAAACTGTGCAAGCTTCTCTCACCAGAAGAGGTGCTCAGTAAAAAATACTGGAAGAGAGATGGATTGGTTAAGATGAAAATCTGAAACCACCTTAGGTAAAAACTTTCTGTTAGTCCTGAGGATCACTTTATCTCTGTGGAAAGAAATGAAATCCTCTTCCACTGACAAGGCTTGCAATTCACTTATATACCTAGCAGAAGTGATAGCCACTAGAAAAACAGTTTTCCAAGTTAAGAACTTGAGATCTGCCGAATCCAGAGGCTCAAAGGAGGTTGCATTAGCTGGGCAATGCAAATATTCAAGTCCCATGCAGGGTTGGTTCCCGAAAGGAGGATTAGTATGAAGTAACCCTTTGAAAAATTTGGCAAACACAGGGTGAGAAGAAGAAAACTGGTTTTCCTGCAGAAATAAAAACTGAAACAGCTGCCAAATGAACCTTTAAGGTAGCTGGTTTGAGGCCTAAGGAATTTAAGTGGACCAGGTAGTCCAACAAAATAGGCAGGTCAGCTGATTCTGGGGTGATTTGCCTCTCAGAACACCAAAATGAGAATCTCTTCCATTTAGAATTATAAGTGGCTCTAGTGGAAGGCTTTCTGGAGGCCTTCAAAATATCCAAGACACCTTGAGAAAGGTGTAAATGAGCAAACTCTAACTCCTCAAGAACCAAGCCTTGAGGTGGAGGAGTTGAGATCCGGATACCACACCTCCCTGTGCACAGGTCAGCAGGTCGTGAGCCCTGGGCAAGGTCAGGGAGGGTGGAATGATAGGGACAGAAGAAGAGGGTACCAAGGCTGCCTGGCCCAGTCTGGAGCAATCAGAATCACCCTGCAAGGCTGAGTTCTGATTTTTACTAAAACCCTGAAGAGTAGAGGGAACGGAGGGAAAGCATAGATGAACTTTCCCTCCCAATCCAGCTGAAAGGCATCCAGGGGGACTGACCCCAGAACTGGGGGCCTGCAGCAAAACAGGGGAAGTTTGTGGTTGTCTGGGGCTGCAAAAAGATCTATCTGAGGAGTGCCCCAGCTGGCAAAGATTGACCCCAGCACTTGAGGGTTCAGAGCCCATTCGTGATGGCCCTGAGAAATCCTGCTGAGGGCGTCCGCTAGGACATTGTCCTTCCCTGGGAGGTGAACCACTATCAGAGAGGTGTTCAGGGAATAGGCCAGAGACCACAACTTCATTGCTTCGGTGCATAGGGCTGAAGAGCGAGTGCCCCCTTGCTTGTTGATGTACCACATTGTTGTGGTATTGTCTGTCCTGACTTGAACAACTTTGTTCTGGACAGTTTCTGAAAAAACCTGGAGAGCTAGGAAGACAGCTCTGAGCTCCAGCAGATTGATGTGAAGCAGAGATTCCTGGGGACCAAACTCCCTGAGTTGAAAGGTCGCCCAGGTGAGCCCCCAACCCAACAGGGACGCATCCGTGGTGAGGATGAGGGAGTGAGGGCAGGAAGGAATGGGACCCCTGAGGACAGGTTGCTCGATCCAGCCACCACTGGAGAGCTAGGATCAGAGTCTTGGTCACTGGGACCAATTTGGTAGGGTCCCTCCTTTGAGACCAATAGGACCTCAAGTGGAACTGAATGTCCCTCATCTGAAATCTTGCCCTGGCACAACAGCTGTAGAGGCAGCCATGTGCCCCAGGAGTTGCAGAAAGTGCCTTGCTGGTCGAGAGACCTGCATGGAGAAAAGAAGATGCCAGGGCAATGAGTTTGTCCACTCTTTCGGAGGGAGGAATGCCCTGGCTAACTTGTGTTCAGCTCTGCACCTATAAAAGTTAGTACCTGAACTGGTTCGAGAACTGACTTTGGAACATTCAGCAGGAACCCCAGAAGGTGAGGAGTTCCTGGGTGATTTGCAAGTGGATTTTACCTGCTCTGATGACTGACCCACATAAGCCAGTCGTCCAAGTAGGGAAACACAGCTATCCCTTGTCTTCTTAAGTGGGCCACTACTACAGCTAGACATTTTGTGAAAACTCTTGGAGCAGAAGTGAGTCCGAAGGGCATCGCCCTGAACTGGTAGTGGCCCGAGGGCAGTTCGAACCTGAGGTACTTTCGGTGAGAGGCCCTGATTAGAATATGGAAGGAGTCCTTGAGGTCCAGGGAAGCTAGCCAGTCCCTGGCCTCAAGGATGGCAAAATCATACTAAAGTCAGCATTTTGAACTTTGGTTTTACAAGATGCTTGTTCAGAAATCTTAAATCCAAGATGGGCTGATCTCCTGTCTTTTTGGGGTCAGGAAGTACCTTGAGTAAAGACCCTTGCTCTGGTGGCAAGGGGACCCTTTCCACTGCTTTGCAGTCCAAAGAGTGGAAACCTCCGCTTCTAGTGCGAGGGTTTCTAAAAAGACTTGAGGGGGAAAGTGCCTGGCTCTCATCTTGGGAAACTGTTTGAAACTGAGAACCAAGCCTTGGCTTACCACCTCCAGAACCCATTTGTCCGAGGTTAGGGACAACCAGTTCTGGCAGAAATAAGCCAGTCTGCCCCCACCGGTACAGGAGAGTCGGACCCAGACACCCGTCAAGGGTGCCTGCTTAGCAGGAGCAGCTTTAGGTTGGGGAGAGGCCTGCCTGTGCCCGTCTGCCTCTGCCTCTGAAAAATCCTCTCTTGCAAAAGTAGAAGAAGCCTGGAATTGGTAAAAGGCCTATTGTAAGGCCTGCCCCTACCCTGGGGCATGCCTATGTTGAGTGGCATGCCTTTCCTTAGCTTGGGCACTTTTGTAAGTAGTTCTGTATTCATCCATCTTTTTCATGTAATTTTTCTGTTTGTTCTCCAAACAGAGAATTTCCTATAACAGGAAAATCTATAGCCTTTGACTGGGTATCTTGGGACAGATTAGTGCATCTGAGCCATGCCAACCTACGGAGAGCTACAGAAGTGGCCATGACCCTAGAGGAAACATCATTAACATCAACAGCAGCATGAAATTGAACTTTAGAGGCTTCAATGCCATCAGCAGCCACCTGTTCCAACTCACTAGCCAGCTGGCCATGGGCCTGCTTGGCCAACTGCAATATAGTGTCCCATCTAGATTTCTGATATCTAGCCACATAAGCCATATAATTAACCTGTCTGAGTCCCAAAGAAGCTGCCACATACTGTTTTTCACCATGGCATCAATCTTCCGGAATCCTCATCAGGAGGATGTGAAGCCAGGGAATATTAGCCTTGTCACAGGCTGCAGCTTGCACCACACCTACATGACTACACTGTTCAGTAAGGAAGTCTGTATTAGGGCCTGACAACTATACCTTCTGTCCATTTTTTTATCTACAGGAGGGACAGAAAAGGATTTTTTTAAATCTTAGTGGTTTGTCTCCTAAATGACTTATGTAAAGGAATAGACAACCTTCTAGCCTCTGGAATATCCATCATTTCCACATAGTCAGGCTCCTCTTGCTCATCCACAGCCTCTTCTAAGGGGAGCTGTAGAGTTTCTGCTACTTTCCTATAAAATCTGAAATGAGATGGGGACTCAGACAATAAAGGGGGAGACTCAAAGGGTCTGTCTGGAGAAATGTCCGGTTCTATTGGCACTTCCAGACCTTCCCAATCACAATTACAATCATCAAAATCTTCCTCCCCCTCCTGTGGTTCATAAAAATCCCCAACATCATAATCCTGAACCACTGCACCTGAACGAGACCCCCTTTTTCCAACCAGAGAGGGTTCAACAAGTCCCTGAGACAAAGACTGGACAATCTGTATGGCTTTAGCTATTTCTACAGCAGAAGGAGAGACAAAACTGGACTCCACACTAGCTGATTTCTTTGTCCTTTTGCTTTGACTGGTTCCTCAGGACCAGCCTTTCTTTTCCCGAGGAAGTATGGCCCTGGTCGAGGGCCTCCTCTGGTCCAGCTGTAGCTGGGCCGGGCTGGCCATCCGGGTCAGCGGACTTTTTGGCCTCTCGTTCCCTGAGCCTGCCCAATCTCTTTTCCAGGGTGGCTGCAGGGAAATTCTTACATATCTGGCAGTCTGACAGGAGGTGGTCAGCCCCCAGACAATAGACACAAGTGGTGTGTGGGTCAGCCTTGGCAAAGGCTTCCCCACAGACATCACAGTGTTGAAACCCAGTGGGCCCGGTTTTTCTTTTGGGTTTCTCAGACATAATGCCAGCCTAACCAAACTTGTCCTTTGTTTCAGGCCTTGCCAGGACAAGACACCCTTATCGGTCCCTAACCGTGTCACGGGTATTTGAAAAAACCACTTTTAATTGCAGGTTTTTTTAGGACCGATAAGAACGGGTACCTCACTCTAAATGCAAAGAAAACAATTTTTAAAGCAAACTGATCGGTTCAGGCGAACCCGATAATGAGTTTCCACACAGACTAAAATTATTTTACTTACAGGTTGCAGATAGAGCTTTAAGCGGAAAACCGCGGTATTTAAACACTTTCTCGGTTAAATGAACCGATAAAAATACTATAACCATAAAAGCGAACCGAAATGTGGAGCTGGTCTCCGGGCGTCTGTTCAGTGAGCGGAGTAAAGAATCTGACAGTTTGGGTTCAAACAACCCAGACAGCTTTCAATAAGCGCCCTCGCGCTGTGGAACTCCAGATTTCTCTGGAGTTAACTATTTCATCTCCGGGGCAGTCAAAAGCCAGGGGCATACTGCAAAGGTCCTAATATAAGCAAGACTTCATGGTGTTTGAAGAGGTCTGACACAAGCCCTGTAAAGAAAAATCAAACATTGTTCAGTTTTTGTGACAAAGGAGCGCTGAATTTGCCTAAGTAACCCATTGGTCGAATTAGCCACTTTTAGGCAGTGGTCAGTAGATGTTAGTCTTGATGCCCAAATCCCTTTCCTTGTTGGTAGATTTCAACAACGTATTTTATTTATTTTTTTCAATTGTTTAACCAGGAATAGCACACTAAGCTGAAAGCTTGTTTACAAGTGTGGCCTGGCAGCACCAGGAAGTTAAGTGACTTGCTCAGGGTCACACAGTATATGCAAGTGAGGGCTGTGGGACTCAAACCCAGGTCTCCAGATTTGCAACTCAGAGCCTTAAACCACAGTGCTATACTGCCTCATCAGTATTATTTATATGATAATTATTTTTGGGGTTATGAATCCCAAAATGCAAAACCACGCATTTATCAATATTTTTTTTAAACACATCTTTATTCATTTTCCAGACAAGGGACAAAACAAACAGAAACCTGGGAACCCCAGGGCACACAATCCAAAACTGACTGTGTAAACTATATACAATCCAACTATATACACACACAGCAGGTAGAACCACCCCCTCCAACTAAAGCCTAAACCTATTTCATCGATACACTAAAATAAAAATAGCAGGACTGCATACAAATTAAGCCCCCTCCCATTAGCCCCAGTAATAACCCCCTGCAGCCCGACAGATACTGTCTGACCCAGGCTCCTCTTTAGGAGCAATCTGTTTAAGAGGTGGCACCCCTCTGTGCCCCCTGGAAAGAGAGAGAGTCCCCATCCCCCCATATTAACCCGGCAGACCCCTAACATCTAACTATTAACCTTGTCCAAAGATCCTATCCATTCAAAGACAATCACATAACAAACACTTAAATCTCTCTAGTGTCCCAAATGTCTATTACTCATTCCAGCAAAACTTTCTTCCGCTAATCGCCGACAACAGACCTGTGTCAGATCCTTATGCACCCTAATTGAGTATATCGCCTCTAGTGCCGCCCATCTTTTAGCATATGACCCTTTTCTCCCCTCTGAGTATAGATGTCTCTTTATTCTACCCAGAGCCCCCATGAGATCTCCTGCCCACTGCTTATAAACGTAAGCTTGGTCATCCTTCCAGTGTTGTACCACAAATGATTTAATTACCGCAGCCATCAAGGATAGATGATATTTAGGTGTAACACCAAAGATCTGCGACAGATCACCTAGGACACATATCTCTGGTGTTATAAATTCTGAATAGTCTAGCATTGGGTCCATCTGTCTCTTAATTTCATCCCAAAGGGGCGATATTTTGCTACAATCCCACAACACATGCAAGAGATCTCCTCTCCCTAATTCACACCTAAAACACAGGTCTGTCTGCCTAAGGCCTCTATCATATAATTTCACAGGGGTAAAATATATATTAGAAACAATAAAAAATGCATACTCCTGTACTTAGGTATAACTATATATTTGCTGTTTTTCTATATGTTGACCCAGTCAAGGCTTCAAGGGGCCAACACATTGTCCCAGTATGGCACTGTTATCGGAGAGTTCGGACTAAGAAAATCCAGAAGTACTTTATATATTTGCGATAGGGATCTAGATTTCGGATCGACCTCCTTTAGCATATCCCATTTAAAAGAGCAGTCTGTGAAACCTCTGAAATCCTTAGCACCCCCTCCAGCATTCATGTGAGCTGCAGCCTTTGAAAGAAGGGCATCCCATCACAATGGATCAAGAGGACCACCCTATTATCCTGGTTAACATCCTTTAGTTTCAAGCCCAAAACCTGCTTAGCCCACCTCCCACTGATTACTTGACCCCCAACAACTAAGTTGGGATTGCCCACCAGTGGTTGCTCTTGGGCCCTCATTTGATCCTTTTTCTGAGTCGGGGTCAGAAGTGACCACCAAGCTTCCGCCGCCTTCAGAATTGGGTTCCCAAACCCCTTTTTAAAACATTTGCCTATATTGGCATACAGCAGTGCCTCTAGAGAAAGGCCAGCGTCTTTCAACATTTGGATCTCTAGATGCAGCCAATCTGGAGTATAGGTCTCCCCCTCAATACTTCTACCCCATCGAGTCATCAGACCCAACTGCCCCGTTACGTAATATACATGGAGATCTGGCAGCTTAATCCCTCCCAGCGAATATGGTAGTCGCAGAGCGTTATACTTTTTCCTAGGGGGCTTAGAGTTCCATAAAAAGTCTGAGAGTAGCTTCCATATTTTGGGGATACTATATGGGGCTAAGTACACCGGATATAGCAGTCTAGGTAGTAGATTCATCTTAATAAGCCCCAGTCTAGCCATAAAATTCAGGGGAAGCTTATTCCATCTTACTAAATCACCCCTGATAGCTGATATAGTCCCTTTCATATTTATTTCGGCCCCCATCTCAATATTCGCTGTGATCCAAATACCCAGATATTTGATCTTGTCTGCCACCCACTGAACTCGCAGCGGAGCAAAATCTGCCCTATATACATACGGCGTCAAGGGGAGAATTTGAGTTTTAGTCAAGTTTAGTTTGTAATTTGAGACTTTAGCAAATCGCCCTATTAATTCTCTTGTCCTCTCGAAACCAGCAGCCGGATCTTGTAAATGCAGGAGTACATCGTCTGCAATAACTGAAAATTTTAACTCTCTTCCCGCTATCTCAACCCCCTTTATATACCTGTCATTATTAATTGCTCTCAAAAAGGGCTTTAAATAGATCCCTGACGGGTCCCATTCTCCAACTGAATTTCCTGCAAAATATAGCCATTACATAAAACCCTGGCCATCGGGGCGGCGTATAGATTCTTGATACCTCTAAGCAGGCCCTTGGGGAAGCCCATCCTCTCCATTGTGGCAAAAAGGAAAGGATGGGAGACCCTGTCGAAGGCCTTTTCGGCATCTAAAGATATCAGGGCTAGGGGTAATTGAGAATCGGGTGCGAGATTCAAAATATGATGTAGCTTTCTCAAAGCATCATGCGCGCCCCCCCTCCCTGGCATGAATCCCACTTGTTCCTGTCTGATTAGGCTAGGAGCAATCTGCCAAATTCTGTTGGCCAAAATTCTTTTAAGAATCTTGATGTCCTGATTCATTAATGCTATAGGCCTGTAATTACAGGGGCAAATCCCTAGGCTTATCTGGTTTGGGGATTAATGTAATGTACGCCTGATATAATGGGGGATGAAACACTCCATCCTGCATTATAGTATTAAAAAATTCTTGAAGCATGGGTAGTATAGTGTGAAAATGGGCCTGATAGAATTTCACCACTTCAGTAATCTCCACAGCGCCTATGGGAGCCGCTAATTCCTTAGATTGAGTAGGGCCTAAAACGGGTAGAGGCACTCCCTCCAAATAGGTTTTAATTTCTTTCTCCCCCACGATATTCCTAATCTGATATAGTTCTTTGAAATAGGACATGAAAGCATCCGCCATTTCCTGGGAGTCTGTTATAAGCTTCCCCTCATACCGAATGGATGTCACCGTTCTACTCGCTTTCCACTCCTTGACTCTAGCCGCCAGCAAACGTTCAGGGACATCTGCCAGCAAAAGATATTTAGCTTTAATCTTTTCCAACCAAGAATCTACTTTGCCATAAACAATATCCGCCAATTCCCTTCTTAAACTTTTAAGTTCCCTGTCAATTTCCCCCGTGGACCCCTCCAGCGGCGTCAGTGAATTAATTGCCCCTGGAATAAATTCCTCTTTTGCCCTCCTCTGCCTACTTCTTTGTGCTGCCAGCTCCTGGGCCACTCCTGCATATAGCACTTTACAAGTTGGCCACACCAGCTTTTTATTTTGCAACGTAGGTAGCTGTTGCTGTATGATCTCTAACAGTGCCTCCTCGAGCTTGCCCTTGGTTGAGGTCTCCGTCACTAGGGAGTCATTCAGTCTCCACTGATATGGTCTAGGAGGGCCTGATCTAGGTTCCCAGATCAACTGAATTGGAGAGTGATCCAAACAAATTCTACCACCCTCCCGTTGTCATATTCCTGATTTCCATAAGTGCCTCCCTATTTACCAGAAAGAAATCAATTCGAGATTGGGTCTTATGCACAGCTGAGTAAAATGTCATAGTATTACCCCCAGTAGAGTGGGTCCATATTGGATCCACCAAAGGCGCGACCTCTAGCAACCTATTTAAAGCAATTTGAGCCTTAATTAAAGGCCCTCTGGCAGGTGGGATCCTATCTTCCTGGTTATTAGAGTATGTATTCCAATCCCCTGCCAGGATAAGGGAGTGCATGGGAAAAACAGCTATGTCCCTCTCTATTAAGGCAAAGAATTCTGGATTGGGGGGTGTCAGCCCATAAATGGAAGCGACCGAGATCACCTTGCCATACAAAAAGCCTGCGATATAAATCCCTCTGCCATCTTCCCTTGCAACCACTTGCTCTACTTTATATGGACAAGTTTTCTTTATTAATATCGCTACTCCCCCGAGGCCCTTTCCTTACCTACCCCATAGGTTTGCCCCACCCAGAGTCGCTTGAGGTTACTCAGCTCCTCTGTCAGTAAGTGTGTCTCTTGTAAGGCAGCGATATGGGCCCCCATTTGTTCCACATGTCTCAGAATTACCATTCTTTTACATCTACCCCTGAGTCCTTTAACATTCCAAGAAATTAGTCTAACACTCGACATAGACAGTGCCAAAACTTATTATGAATAAGCTAACCCTCTGAGCACTATCAGGGTCTGCGTCCTTCTCTCCTACCATGGTGGACTCTCTCTCTCTTTCCAGCTCCCCATTACCCCCCTCACCCCTGCCCTCCGATCCCTAGATCGCCTGCCTTCCAAATATCAGATCATAGATGAACTCCTTCTTGTGTTACCCCCAGCCCCTCCCTCACATAAGCAACTCCGGGATCTAATCTAGAAACAATAAAAATTCTGCTGTACAACTACCTTACTCCCCTAAATCCCCCTCTTCTCCCAACCCATCCAACCTTCGAACCTCCCCCTTCCTCTAAACCTCATATATACAGTTTGAAAGTAATCTCAACGTCATATAAAGAGGATATTGACCAACCTCGTCTCAACTCCCATTTGTTGGGAGACAGAATTGTCTGTACGTTTCCCCCATCAATGTTCCCCACCATTTATGTGACCCCCTCCTAATTCCTACCCAGAAGCCCTTGAGCCTTTGCCCCCTTTCACCTAAGCTTCACCTGACACCACCACAGAACCTTTCAATAAGGTAGTGCTAGTATTGGGTCGTCTTGTAGCATAATGCAAATCTGCACCCAGGGGATAAGACGCCCTCTGGTGGTACTATTGGCCAATGTCTGTTGCCCATGGTTCTACAGACACCCTGCCCACCTCCTCTTTCCTTTTCCGCAAAGCAATCGAGGTAGAGGGAGACTAAGACTCCCTCAGGGAGCATCGGGTAAGAGAAAAGGAAAAGAAAGGAGCTCCCATTACTCTCCTCCCCCTGAGAACCCAAAAATGAAAGGTGACTGCCGCCAATTTAAGCTCCCTTCGTGTACGGAGTCCAGACCCTCCTCTTGTGAATGGCGGGGGATTTACCGGGCCCTACAGATTACCCCCTCACCTTATTTACTCCCCTAATATCCCCTCAATGTGTTGCCCCCTTCCGATTACCTAAATTCCCAGCCCTCACACTCTGCCCAATTAGCTTTCTCTCTTCATCCACCTTGAAAGGGATCCTCATCCAATTCCCAACTTAAACTGTTCTCCAAGCCACCCCTCAGGCTCCGATCCCTTATCTCCCACCCCCGCTACTTGTATGCTCATTTTCAACTCTTCTCCACCCACCCATCTCTATATTAAAATCATTCAATCTTTCCTCCCCCATAGATAACCCTCTCCAACCCCATTTGTATTAATAGAGCTCTTTTTGCCTCAGCCCATATAGCCGTGAATCAAACAATCTGACTGGGAAATTACATTTAATAAGCTTTTTCAGTCTCTACAGTCCCAATCCGGCCAGTCAAAGTAGCTCCCCTTTTCATCTGGGGCAGTTCAGCTCGGCGATCTAAATAGCTCGGGGAGCTCCACTCATAGCCCATCTAAAGCATCCCTTGCTGTGAGAAACCTCTTCTCCCTAGTTTGAAGCCACACCACCAACGTTGCAGGATACCGTAGCCGAAACTTGATTCCTGCGAGGTATAATTTCTTCTTAATTTCCGCGTATTCCTTCTGCTTTTCTCTCACCGCGGGTGTTTGGTCTTGAAATAACCATAAGGAGGCGCCATTCCACTGTATTGACTTCCTTTGCCTGGCAGCAGACAACACGTGGGCTTTTTCTTTGTAGTTAGGGAAGCGCATAATAATTACCCGAGGTCTTGCCCCCGGTGGTGGTAGCTCTCTGAAAGCCCTATGTGCTCTTTCTAAATTATATGCATCCCCATATGGCATGGGGCCAAACAGCTTAAGCAGTATATCTTGTATATATGATACGCAGTCTGACCCTTCAGCTTTCTCAGGCAGCCCTGCCAAAATCAGATTATTCCTTCGGCTCCTCGATTTTTGGTCCTCAGTTCTCTCTTCAAGTTTTTTAACTTGCTTTCTAACCACCACAAGCTCCTGTTCAATCGTTGAGACTTTCCTTTCCTGAGAGGAGATCTGAACCTCGGCATCCCCCATTCTCTGTGCCAGTGATTGCAACGCCGGTTTCACTGCTGCAAAGTCCACTACAAGCCCCTGCAGCATTTGCTTAATTTTTTGTATGTCCTCGCTGTTCGAGTAGACTCCCCCTTCCTTTCCTGCCACCTCCTCCTGCTCATTAGGGGTGGGGGATTGGGGCTTCGGTCTTTTGGTAGCGGGGGATCTCCCTGCGAGGGGCTCCACCATCTCAGTTTCCATCTCGGTGTTGTGCCGCGGCCTAGTGCTACCACGAAGCGCTTGCCGCTTGCAACATCGCCGCTCTTTAATACTGTAGAACTCAAAATCTTCACTGTAAAAAAATGTTCACTATATTCGCTGGAGACTCTTTTTCAGCGAAATAATTTTTACAGCAAAGTTTAATTGCTTTGTAATGGCATATAACATCACCAGCCACCAGCTTATCAACAACATGCCTACCTGTCCTGCATGTACTGTATGTAACTAGGAAGGATGTCGCCACCATTTGTTGTATTATACTTTGAATGCACAGTAGTTGCCAATGGAGGGACGGAGGGAGGGGTGCCCATTTACTGGATTAGTTACTGAGAACGACGTGTTCGGTCAGTTTCACTTCCGCGTTACCGGCGAAAACGTTTGGCGTGTCTGTCGTGTTTGGTTGGAAATACAACAAAGAAAGCAAATGGTAAGGTGAAACAAACTCTTTATTGTAAACTATTGTGTGCAGAAAGTAAAAATTCTGAAATGTGATTCTCGATCAGTCAGACACAGTCCCACGTATGAGGCTCTTGCTGCTTCTCTTATGCCTCGTCTCTCTCAGTTATTCATCCTCTGTGGCAGGATCTGAAAAAAAAGAAAGTACATTTTAGGTAAAGTTCAGTGTGATTCAAGACTTAGTTTTGCTTTTGGTATAAAAGGCTGACCATTTAGACATTCAGAGTGTACATGTAGGATTCCTGCTTGCTCGAACCCCCTCTTGCAGTCCTCAGACCGAGCTATGAGTTTCATAATGCTTGCCACCAACCATTGTGCATGCCTATTTTTTATACTCGTTGTATGGAAGTCAATGTTAAATTTTGTTTCTGGCTTTCCCAATTTCAAATCGGACTTCTGGAGGATAAACAACATAATGTGATCTATGTTTCTTGGCAGGTGGAGACGCAGCAGCTAGCTCTTTGGTAACAGCCTCTGCCATTAGATTTGAGATGCCAGCAGTGACAGATAGAACATCGGCATCCAAATTGTCGGTCTGTAGGGCTGAGAAACCGCGCTTACTAGCAGGTCTCCGAGGTGAGTTTAACCACTTCACTAGAGACATCCTTCAATGTTGACAATCAATGGTATCAAAGACCTTGCCGTACGATCTTATATTGGCACGATCAGCTGATTGGTCTCAGGAGCGCGATATAAACTTTGCGAGAATATTTCTAGTTCTACAGTATCTCTCAATCTTACACCACTTCACCACAATTCGAGCCCACAGCACCTCACCAATTGGATATGTATATTTTGGTGCGATTCGGACTGATCCCGGAAGATTTAGAACCTTTTAATTAACTTAGGGCCTCAGAGCAGCACAGAAGATGTCCTCTCCGACTTAGCTTATCACGTGATCCACCCACATTTATCAATATTAAATTCCATCTTGTTATCAAGGGTCCATTTTTCAAATTTTTGTAAATCTAGTCTGAGTGAATCAGATTCCTGTATGTTATCCACTGGATCCCAAAGTTTTGAGTTGTCTGCAAATTTGGACACCAATTTTTGGTACTTATTTGCATGTCACTAATATATATGTTAAACAAGATTGGGCCAAGCACTGAGCCCTGCGGAACCCCACTAGTGACTGCACCGGGATCGGAAGAGCAGTCATTCAAGACAACCCTCTGAGTTCTATTTGTTAACCATGCATTTACCCAATTTATTAGATGGTAGGAAAAACTGATAGTTTCCATTTTTTTAATAAGGTTACCATGAGGGACTTTATCAAAGGCCTTGCTGTAGTCCAGCAAAATAAAATCCAGCTGTTGTTTGTTATCAAGGCTCTGACTAATATTATTGTAAAATGTTAACAAATTTGAAGTACAGGAATGCCCGGCTCTAAACCCATGCTGAGTGGTGGTATCTTTAATATTTAGTTCCCTCATTTCTTTCTCAAGTAACGATTTTATCATTTTTTTCCATCATTTTACAAACAATAGATGTAAGGCTAATAGGGCGATAATTCTGAACATTGGACCAACTACCTTTTTTGTGTATTGGGGTTACAGATGCTGGTAACCAATCTACAGGAATTTTTGCTTTCTGGAAGGATCTGTTTAAGATTATTTTCAATAGAATACATGTAGCGTCCACAGTTTCAATAAGAAATCTAGCACTGATTTGATCAGGCCCTGGACTCATAGTTTTCTTTACAGATTTAAGAATTGGGATGATAGCTGAATCGATGATGTTATAATTTTGAGTTGATTTCGGACATGCCCCGGGAACGGCTTTATGGGAGTGAGAATTTTTATTAGGGAAGACTGAACAAAAATAAGTATTAAAAAGGTTGCCTATATTGGTATCTGACTGCATAATAACACCATTGTGTGTGAGTGGCCCTACCTTTCATGAATTACCCTTTTTATTATTTAAATAGGAAAAAATTGCTTTACATCCATCTTTTGTATGCGCCAGTTTAAATTAAATTTTCATTTTGGCTTTCTTAATTATATTTTTCAGTTTCTGTAGGGATTTTTTGTACTCAGTATAAACTGTACTCTTTTTTGTGTATTGACTAATTTTGAGTTTTCTAAAAAGTTCTTTTTTTTTCCATTTGTAATCTAATGGATTTATTCAACCATTTAGGTATCCTGCCCTTTTTATTATATTTATTTTTTGTGGGTTCATATTTTTCTTCAAGGTTGTAAATCATGTTTTTTAATGTGATCCACATCTCATTCACTGTAAGTCCCTGAAAAGTTTTCCCCACTGGGTATTGTTGATTATGTTATTAATCATGCTAAAGTTGATGCCATCATAGTTTCTATAAGTTGACTTCTTTTTTAAACTATAATGTTCTCCAAACAAATCAAACAAAACTGAATAGTGGTCACTATTCCCCAATGGTTCCAATATCTGAATGTTAGACAGTTTATGACTTATGTTTGTAATAAGAAGATCACGAATATTACTACCTCTAGTAGGGGAGGAAATCAGTTGTGATCAACCATTTTCTGTTAATAAGGCCAAAAAAATCAGCATCTAGTTTACTTATACTTGTATATGTGGGCCAATCGATGTGAGGCATATTGAAATCTCCCAGGATTATTACATCTTTATGATCAGAAAAGTAAGCAATACCTTTCAGCAGAGCATTCTTATATGAAGAATCAGACGTTGGGGGGTTATAACAGTTACCAATGATTATTTCAGAAAGTTCTTTTAACTGTACTGACACCCAAATGCTCTCAGTATTATTTTGGGACTGCAATTCATAACAGGGGATATCCTCTCTTACGTAAAGACAAACCCCCCAACACTTCCTTTTCACTCTATTTTTTATGATAGAGTTTATAACCTGATATTTGTTGATTCCACAGAGAGTTTGAACCCCACCAGGTTTCTGTTATTCCTATTATACCCAAGTTTAACAATTTACTTTTTGCTTCCAACTCCAACAATTTGGAAAGATCTAAGGAATGGGCATTCAGTGACAGAAGTTTACATGTGCTCTGCAACTGATTATTGGAGTGTGTTAGAGCCCTGGGTATTTTGCCATTCTCCTGTTTTTTTGGTTAGTTTAAATGACTGTTGATGATGTTTAATAGGGATTTCCCCAGAATAGTACTGCCTCTTCTATTAAGATGCAGTTCATCCCAACTGTACAAGGCAGATTTATCTACAAAGTTCTCCCAGTGTGTTATACAGGGAATACTTTGTCTAATGCACCATTTTCTCATAGCCAATCATTAGTTTTTTAATATTTGCAGTTATAGACTGGGCAGCTCCAGGAACAGGTAAAATCTCAGAAAAACGGACAGTACACCCTTTGTCCACAAGTAAGTTGTTAAGTGCAACAAAATCTTGTTTCATTTTATTTTGGCTCATACTCTGTATATCGTTTGTACCAGCATGTATAATGACTAAGGGATTTGGACCTGAATTACATAGGATATTGGGACTCATAGCAGTAAAGTCTGATATTTTTGCCCCCCTAAAACTTGAACAGGTACGATTGGCCTTGTCTGAGTTGCAGATGGCCCTATCCAGATGCTTTGCTATAGAGTCACCAAGTACAAACATCTGTTTGGGTTTTACAACAGGAGTAGAAGCAAAGAGAAGGATTGTGGAAAATACTGGGGGATTTGTACTACTCTTGATTGACTTGGAAACAGATTTGGGTGATTTTTGGATGTTCTGGGTGGTACAAAAAATAGAAGGGTTAGTGTCACTAGGTATTTCCTGCAACTCAATGTTCATTAGTGTAGAAGGTCCCTGAAGGTTCATGGTGTTCTTAATTCCCCTTAATGCAGGTTGTGATTGTTTTACAGTATTCTGTATGACACAGGACACAGAGATATCTTGGTTGCTAGTCATATCCTGAGGCTCCTGGTCATTTAGTGACAAAACTCTATTTTGTAGTGGAAGCTGAAAAGGATGATGATGAGTTTGCCCACCTCTGCGTTTGGTTTTACAGTTTGTAACCAAGGCCCAGTCTTCTATAGGGGTCTGTGGGTGATTAACCACTGATTCCAGGGCAGAAGAGTCAGTGTTGAAAGTTTCAAAATTAAGGGGGAAGGGATTGCTGGAGGTATAATGTTCAACAGCTTGATCTATAAATCTTTCCAGATTTTCTATGTTACTATTGTTTCCCTGTTAAGAAGACAAGTAATTTGCTCCTGAAGGGTGTTTATTAGTAAGCATTTCTCACAAACAAAATCACTAGCAGGAACTTCCTGGCACAACATTAAACAACAGCTGCACTGTTTAATGTGACCCTCCATTTTGCCCGTTGACATATACACTTACTCACTACTGGTAGAACTTTGTGTGCTCGTTCCCCAATCTCCCCAGCAGATACAGCAGACACGCACAGACATGCGTGTCTCTGTGGGCATCTCCATGCATGACGACACGCACCCTGCTGCGCTCACCCTGCTCGCTGCAGGGACAAAGTCCAAAATGACTTGCAAGTAATCGCTAAAGGTCACGGGTCCCTTGCAATAAGTTGCAAAAGTAAAGGTTCATTTTTAGCTACAAATGCTGTTTTAATACCATGTGTTACCCATTAATTCATGGGAAAGGCACAAACTCCTGATTTACACAGTCAAAATAGTTTAAAAGCAGATACTGCTACAGTGTGTAGTTCTCCCCTGCTGTCTGAACTACCACTCTCTTCCTGCTTCCGTGTAAATGGGGAGGCAGGGCTCCAGCTAAAATTAGAACTTCAGCCCTGAGAATATTAAAATGTTTCAACACACAAACTGAGATCAAGAGTCACAGTCCCTACACATGAAACTGCTGCCACAGTGATTCGCACAATAGGTGCACAGATTTACTTGCCCACTTGCTGCAGGGCCCATTGGCCCCCAAAGTGCCACACCTCCAAAACCCCACTTATTTCCTAAGCTGTAACGAAATGTTTCTTCACATGCGCGCAAGCAAACATAAAAATGACAACTGTCATATTCATGAGATGGTATGGAGAAATGCTTATAATAAAAATTTGGCGTCAAAATAAAGTTACCAAAGTTCTGAGCAAGCACTGAAAAATGTTAACATGTTTACCCCAGATTTTCAACAACCTTCTTATGATTCCACCTCATGAACAAGGGTGGTGTAAATTTTCAAATCTCACCTGACAGGTGATTTTGTGCAGCAAACAAAATGGGAGGAGTGGTACTGATGACCACCAAGCAGGAACAAGACCTTGGGTAATCATATCAAATGACCTAAAGGTGGCAAGGCAGTGGGACAAGATGGATGGATGGGAGGGCTAATGGGATGCTGGAGTACATAGGGAGGGGTATCACCAGCAGAAAGAGAGAGGTGGTATTGCCTCTGTATAGATCACTGGTAAAACTCCATCTAGAGTACTGTGTCCAGTTCAGGAAACCACATCTCTGGAAGGACATAGAGTGGAGGTAGTCCAGAGAAGGACAACTAAAATGGTACATGGTCTTCATCAGAAGCCCTATGAGGGGGAGTGTGCATGCACATGACCCAGGACTAGACACACTTTTCGAGAGCTCATAGAAATATAGACATAGAAACATAGACTTTGTCAGCAGATAAGAACTGCTTGGCCCACCTAGTCTGCTCATTTTCCTATCTATTGGATAGGCAGCAGATCCTAGTTAACCAACAGCCTACTTCTTCCTACCCCCACCAGAATTGCCTTATGTCTTTCCCATGCATTCTTGAATTCCCCCACTGTTTTTGACCCCATGACCTCCTCAGGAAGGTTGTTCCATGCATCCACCACCTTCTATGTGATAAAATACTTCCTTACATTGCCCCGAGCCGCACACTCGCTATCTTCAAATTGTATTCCCTTGTTCTTGCACATCTCTTTTTCTGAAGTATGCTACCCTCTTGGACTTTGTTGATTCCCTCTGGGCACTTGAACATTTCTATCATGTCCCTCATCTCCCTCCTTTCCTCAAAGGTATATATATTAAGCTCCTTTAGTCTCCCTTCATATGGCTTCTGTTGCAGACCCTGCACCATTTTAGTTGCCCTCCTCTGGACTGCTTCCATTCTGTCTATGTCCTTGTGGAGATGGGGTCTCCTGAAATGCATGCAGTACTCCAGATGGGGTCTTACCAACTGCCTGTACAGAGGGATAGCAACTTCCTGTTTTCTACTGGTGATGCCTCTCCCTATACATCCCAGTATACCCCCAGCCATCCCTACCGCCTTCTCACATTGCTTGCCCACCTTTAGGTCATCTGATATGACTACCCCCAGGTCCCTTTCCATTTGTGTTGTTGTTAATACCAACCCCCCCATTGTGTACGCTACCCCTGGGTTTTTGTTTCCCAGGTGCATTACTTTGCACTTCTTTGCATTGGATCTAAGCTGCCATACTTTTGACCATTCCTCCAACCTTGCCAAGTCCCTTCTCATCCTTTCCACACACCCCATTTGTGTATCAACCCTGTTGCAGATCTTTGTGTCATCTGCAAAGAGGCATGCTTTTCCTTCCAGTCCCTCTGCAATGTTACTTATAAAGACATTAAAAAGGACCGGACCCAGTAATGAACTCTGCAGTACCCCGCTAGTAACCCCCCTTTCTTTGGAGTGGACTCCGTTTACTATTACCCTCTGTGTCCCATTATCTAGCCAGTTTTTTTCCCAGGCTACCACCCTGGGACCCACTCCCAGGCTGGCTAATTTGTTTATTACTCTTTTGTGTGGGACTGTGTCAAATGCCTTGCTAAAGTCTAGGTAGGCCATGTTCACAGCCCTTCCCTGGTCTACTACTTTGGCCACCCAATCAAAGAAATCTATTAGATTCATCTCACATGACTTTACCACTGTGAATCTATACTGCCTTGGGTCCTGTGCCCCACTGGCTTCTAGGTACTCAGCAATTCTTTCTTTCAGAAGTGATTCCATCATTTTTTCTACTACTGAGGTCAAGCTAACAGGTCTGTAGTTTCCTGCCTCTGCTTTGCTCCCACTTTTGTGAAGGGGAATCACATCCACCCTCTCACAGTCCTTAAGTACCACACCAACCTCCAATGATTTGTTAAAAAGAGTAGTCAGTGGTGTCACTAGTTCTCCCCTTAATTCTTTTAGAATTCTGGGGTGAATCCCATCAGGCCCCACTGCTTTGTCCACCTTCAGTTTTAGGATTTCTTTCAGAACCCTTTCTTCTGTGAAAGGACTGGTATCGACCCCATTCCAGAGTGCTTCTATTAATTGGATTAGGTTTCTCCCCCTCCTCTTCCTTTGTGAATGCTGAGCAGAAGTATTTGTTCAGTATCCCTGCTTTTTCACTGTCCCTCTCTGCCCAGCCACCCTCCCTCCCTTTTATTAAACCTCACTATCCCTCCCTTGGTCTTTCTTCACTCCCTAATGTACCTATAAAAGGTTTTATCCCCCTTCTTAACTGAGCTGGCTATCTTTTCCTTGGTTTGGGCCTTTGCTATTCTGACTATCTTCCTCACTTCCTTCTGCTTTAACTGGTACAGTTCTCTGTCCTGCTCCTTCTGTGTTTCCCTATACTTCCTGAATGCTATCTTTTTCTCCCTAACCTACCCTGCTACGTCTTTTAAGAACCATAGTGTTTTTTTCTTTTATTTTGATTTATTTATTTGTTTCACACAAAGGCTTGTTGCCTCTGTGGTGGCAGTTTTGATGTTTCTCCATTGTTTCTCCACCCCTTCTTCCTTCCTGTTTGCTAATGCTTTTCTGAGGCAGTTTCCCATTTTGATAAAGTCAGACCTCCTAAAGTCCAGTACCCTCTCTTTTGTATGGCTTGACTCTATGGCTGTGTTTATCGTGAACCACACTGTTTGGTGGTCACTTGTTCCCAGATGGCTACACACTTCAAGATCCGAGATTCTCTTTCCATCCCCATTTGAGAGTACCAGGTCTAAGACTGCTCCCTCCCTCCTGAGTGGGTTCCAACACTAACTGTCTGAGGCATGCTCTGTACAGGGCATCAAGAATGACCCTGCTTTTGGATGTGGCTACAGCAAAGGTGCTCCAATTAACATCTGGCATATTCAGGTCCCCCATCAACAATA
Organism: Neoceratodus forsteri; assembly: GCA_016271365.2. NCBI lineage: Eukaryota > Metazoa > Chordata > Ceratodontiformes > Ceratodontidae > Neoceratodus > Neoceratodus forsteri. The sequence continues at coordinate 1,707,349,552 of CM057455.1, forward strand.
TCTCCCCTTTATCTGCCATCCTAAGGATGCCTTCTACCATTTCCTTCTCCATTTCTTTCCCCTGAGACAGGGGTCTGTATAAAACCCCTGTGAAGATTGTGGTGCCATGTCTAGTCTCCAAGGTGAGCCACAGTGCTTCCTCTCTTCCCTGTTTACCCTTTAGTTCCATTGCTTTAATCTTTTCCCTTATGTTGAGAACCACTCCTCCTCCTCCTCTTCTACCCTCCCTGTCCCTCTTGTAGATTGCGTACCCTGGTATGTTGACATCCCAGTCATGGTACTCTGTGTACCATGTTTCTGTGACTGCCATGATATCCAGGCGTCCCTCTTCCATCAAGACCACCAGTTCAGGGCACTTGTTACCTTGTTACCTAGACTATGGGCGTTGGTACTCATTACCCTCCATTTTTTGATGGCCTTTCTCCTGTTTGCCTCATCCCTGTCCTTACTGCCTCAGGCAGGGCTTCATGAAAGCTTGATATCCCCATCCATTTTCCAGCTATTTTTGCCCCCTGGTACTCCTGCATCCTGATTAATTTAAAGTTAAAAATAGCACCATACCCACCAGCCCAGTGGTGTAGAGGGCTGAGGTGCTGAAAAGTGCCTTACCTCTCCCATACCAGTGATCCGAGTTTGGGAATAAGCTTGCGGCAGAGGGGGTTGGCTGGGCTATGAGGGATGGGAGAAGATATGAGCAGCCACTTGGCAGCTCCTATCTCCTGAGGAAGCAGGCTGTCCAAGCTATTGGGCTGCCACCAGGTGGAGGTCTGGTGGTAGTGTCGGTGCTTGGGAGGCTGGCATTATGTTGGGTGGTTGGAACACGGCTGGCAGTACCAGTGTGCATGCATGCTTTCATGCCCATGTATGACTATGTTTGCCGTAGCACCATGGGGTGAAAATAGGTGGAAAATGGATGGGGTGGTCAGGCTTTCATGATGCCCTGCCCAAGGCACTGTGACCCACCCTGCTGGAGCAACAGCAGGAGGAGGAGGAAAGAGGTAAGTGGCCAGTTGGTGCCCAGGGACAGGGCTGATACACTGCCCAATCCTAGCTGATTCCATAAAAACCTTTATGAAACAAAATAGCACCCTACTCATGGCAGAACTGTGGGTAAATGTGGAAAAGCAGTAGCCAAGGGAACAATAAATATTTTTCTGGCAGCATTGGGCTCTGGGAAAACCAAAAGCAGTAAGACAAAAGATGCAAAGGGTGCTGGGGCTAAAGGAGCTGATGGAAATGCTGGGCCTGATGTAATGGACAAGATGATGGCAGCTTGGGGAAGATGACTCTCCAAGGTTGTGCTGGCTGCCTTAACAACTAAACTTAATGAAGTCTCCACCAGGATTGATGCCCTTGCTGATAGATATGAGGAACAAGCTAAGAGACTCACAGAAGTTGAGTAGAATTTAAGAGAACACCACAGCAAGGCTTCCTGACCACATGGCATGTCTCGAGAAGGAACTTGAGAAGCTTAAGGAGCACATTGACAGCATGGAGAATCCCCACCATTGGAACAACCTGAGAATCTGGGGACTGCCAGAGAGGGTGGAAGGCAAGGGTATGGTGGCATTTCTGGAGAAATGGCTTCCTGAGAAACTCTCCATAGGTGCTGGCAGAGTGAAGATAGATTGGGCCTATACAATCTTAGGGCTGAAGCCACAACAAGGAGCAGGTAACATGGCAGGTAATTGTTAGCCTTCATAATCATCCTAACAAGCAGCACATATTAGCTGCTTACAGAGCACAGCAATCTTTTTAGTAGGAGGACTACCAGCTTTTTGTATTCCAAGACTTTTCCAAGGCAGTGCAAACCAAAAGAAAAGCCTTTGTGCAGCTTATGAGTCAACTTAGAAGTGGGGTCACTTTTGGTGAACATACCTTGAACTGCTCATCATAAGACTGCATAGTCAACCATACTCATTCTAGGAAGAAAAGAAAGCTAGACTATTTTGTGTGCTGAAAAAGCTTATAGACCAGTGAACGCTATGTTGAAGCTGTAATCTTGTACAACACTTGACCTGCGGCAGGTTGTGGTTGGGACTGGGACCAGAGAAGGCATGACTGACTCCCTCCAACCTTCCCCAACTACTTCCTATATTTATTAGCGCGGGATGTCTGCACTACGGATAAGGCTAGGTGTTGTCGAACTGTGGCATGAGCTGGGTATACTGTTCAGGATTTAATCAGGTAAACTGAAGCAGCACCAGATGCATGTGATTTCATCAGGGACAATGTGGGACAACATGCCTGCGTCAGATGAACACAGCAGGATGGAGACCGTTTCTGACTCTGGTACTGTGACTATTCTATAAATTTGATATAGTATGTGGTGCATCACTTCTCTTGGCCTCAAAATCTGTAACAGATGTTAATGGAGTAAAAAGGTGGGGGATACTGAACACTGGGGCAGAAGCACGCTGGAGGTGGGAAACCCTGTTGTAGGACCTTAACTCAGAGGCAGTATGTCATGGTGCGAGTTCATGAGGCATTTTGTTCACAGCAGCTGCAAGCCTAGTGGTAAGGGCTGAAGTGGCAAATAAAACTTGGAAAGATCTACTTAACCTCTTTTTTCCTTCCACAGGGCACAATAGACTGAGTAGCATGTGTACTCTGTAAAGACCAAAACTTGTGTATATGAATAGGGCTGGTTGGCAGTCCTGGGTGGTCTGAGGGGGCTCCGGGGCCCAGTTCACACACCTGTCACAGTGTAACTAACTATGTGCAGGAGTGAGATGGAGGATTGTGATTCAACATTTCAAAGGGGGGAGGAGGTTAAGAGGATCATGTCTGCAACTTGAGACTGGCTGTTGGTTTAATGGCGGCACTAGACCACCAAAGGAGACAGACAGACTCCTGGGTGTAGAGGGTGAAGCTGTTGTGTTGCCTGTTATGTTGCATGTTGTTTTATGTATTGTATTTGATGTTATGACTCCCAAACATGTGTTATGTCAAAGGTGGCATGATCACACTGGATGAGGCTCAAGGTAAAATGAGCACAGAAAGTGTTCTTGCATTGCACTGTGGGAAGGCTATGGAAATGCAGGGTCATGTGTCCTTCATTAATGTCACCAAGGTGAGGTGTGCACAGATAGGGGGACCTGGGTCTGAGTTCGGTAGGGCCATGCCACTCTCCCCCATACCCAGGTATACATTATAGACTGATAATGTCCAATAATACTGTGACATGCTCCTGGAATGTCCAGGGGCTCTCCTCACCAGCAAAAGAGCAAAAAGGTACTGAGCCTGCTAAAACAATACAGGGTCCAGACAGTACTTCTGCTTCTGCTGGAGATTCATCTAACAGAGTTGGAGCACCAGAAACTGTCGAGGGAATGGGTGAGCCAGTGTTACTATGCCTCCTATAATGGACAAATACTGGAGGGGGGGTGGCAATATTAACTAATAGGAAGAGCCCATTTGTTAAGGAGCAGTCTGTGGTGAATCCCAGTTGTGACCATTATATTTTTGTCACAGGCACACTGTAGTGTGAAAAAATTACTTTGAAAAATATTTACGCCCCTGCAGTCCATGACCAAGTGTTCTTTGATCAGCTGCTACACAAGGAACAATTCCCAAACTTAATAAGGGGTGATTGTTTTTTTTTGCTTTATTTCTTTTTCCTCCTTCCCGTGCCTCCCAGCCTGCTGCTCCTTTGGGCAGCTTGGTCTAGCTGCTGACTGTCAGTTCACCCCCACTGCTGAATTCCACCACCTGACTCCCCATCCTTACCTGGATCCCAGGGGGGGCACCCCTCACCAGAGGAGGGTAAAGGAGAGGAGAAGTGGGCTTTCTAAGTCCTCCAGGGTGATAGGCATGGGGAGACAGGAGTGGTAAACTAATGGGGACTGTGGCATGTGGGATATGGCTGCTGTCATCTACCTGACTGGGATGGACGATTTCTGTTTCCTGTGGTTAACCCATCTCTGATATGCATGTGGCCACAATGGCATCCTAAGAGCAGGGATGGTCAGCAGCATGTGGTCACCCATGCCAAGAACACCTCCGCTAAGCCACCACCAGGCACTGCTATGGGAGCAGCTCACAATGACCCAGCCCCCAGGAGAGAAGCATTGAAAGGATGTTCATAACTCCCTCCATGCCAGCCTCTACCCCAGACATCTGGGTTTGGGGTGCAAACCCAGATTGCCAGCATGCCAGATCGATGCCCCATCACTCGGTGCCATGATGCTGGCATGGGGACAATTTTAATTGTGCACTGAGCTGGCCTGGTGGTGCTGAGAGTTGAGGTGCTGGATGCCTTACCTTGTGCTACACCAGCAACCTGGGTTCAGGAACGACCTCAGGTCATCAGGGTGCCAGCATGGGGGCATGGGAGCAGGATTGAGTGGCCTCATGGCTGCTGTCCTCTTCCATGAGGGAAAATTCCCCACCCACAGTCCCACTGTCACCAGGTGAAGGTCCAGTGGTGGCACAGGTGGCTACAGGCAACTGGCAGGGTGGGGCATCCCACAGTGCATGACGTGCGCATGCCTCCACACGCGCACGCTCCGCCAAGGATGTGAGCGCAGGGGAGAAAATGGGAAAAAAGAAATAAAAACAGATAATTAAAAAAATAACTAAATAATTGTGCACTTGACCCAGGGTTGGACCAGTCTGGCTCATCTAATAGACTGGAACCTGTGGTGACTAGGTAGGGGATGGAATTGATCAAGCTCAACCTAGTTGATGTGTGGAGAATGGCCAACCACAGGAAACATTTAGGGAATTTCTAAAGGAGCAATGGAAACAATACAAGAAGGCCAATCAGGCAATGACACCCTCTAAAGCTATCTACAGGGGAGGTGGGGAAGACTTATCTCAGAGGGGCAGGATCACCCACAATATGGTGGAATGAAAGGGACCACAGAAAACCAGAGCACAGGCAAACAGGTGACAGCAACCTGTATGACCGGCAATTGCGACACGCACCCTGGTGATCGCACACTGCATGTTGGCCCCATTGTGAGAGGGTTGCCCCCCGCACTCTCCCTCAAACAAATATAACCCCCCCCACCCTGCACACATGGGGAGAGAACCAAAGTTTGGGTCCCATGGTCACAATGCCCAGAATCTCACTGAGCAGAATTCCCGACTGCCCGGAATAAATTTGCCCTAATTGTGACACCCACATTATGGTGCTTTTTTCCCCCACACACAATTGATTGTATACACAGAGGGGCATCACAGCATATATGTCAGGGAAGTGGAAACAGAGAAGGGAAAAACTGGCTAAATTAGAGGCAAAAGGTTAAAGCTTTGGAAAATAAAGCCTACTCAGATATGTCAGAGGATACACAAAGGCTTTTCAGAACAGCCTGGGAAGCTGCAAATCAAATATTAACCCAGAATGCAAGCAGGTCCCTCTTCTTTGAGAAACAGAGTTTTTTTTTCAGTGGGGGAAAAGGCCGGGTCCTCTTCTTGCTAGGTTTGGTGAGAGGCCACAGAGGATAGAATACTATAGCTGCAATCAGAAATGGGACAGGACAGCTAGCAAACCAGTCAGAGGAAATCCATCAATTATTTACAGGTTTTTATGCAAGACTGTAGAAGAGAGAGTGTGTTGCTGAGGAGGAGGCAATGCATAGGTCTTTGGACCAGACTGCCCTGCCACAGCCAACTTCAGAACAGGTTGAGCTTCCGGGGAAATTCATCACACCGGAGGAAGTCAGGTTGGCTGTGACAAGATTCACAGCATGTAAAACATCAGGCCCTGATGGACTCCCAGTGGACTTTTACAGGGTTGTTGAGGAGTCCTGTTTGAAGGGGCTATATCAGACGCTGGCAGAAGCTACAGAAGAAGGGGAACTGCCCAGGGCATGTAACCTGGCTACCATCGTAGTTCAGCATAAAGTTGGGAAGGACCCAAGGGACTACATAGAATACCACCCCATCTCACTGCTGAATTGTAATGTGAAAGTGCTGGCTACGATCCTGATGACACATTTGAAGAACATACTTCCAGACAGGCTTTATAAAGGGGTGGCACTCCTTTCACAATGTGAGGAGGTTACTGAAATTAGTGGAGTGCAGTAGTAAGCACCCAGGACCTTCGTTCTCTCCCTAGATGCTAAAAAAGCTTTTGACAGAGTTGAGTGGCCTTACCTAAATGAGGTGCTGATACAGTTTGGCTTGGGAGAGGCATACATTAATATGATTAAAATACTATACAAGGACCACAGGGCTATTATCCTAATGAATGGTAGGGTCTTTGGGAAGTTCTCGCCGGGCAAGGGCACTAAACAGGGTTGCCCACTTTCACCAGTGATTTTTCCTCTGGCTATAGAGTCTTTAGCAGAGTGAATAAGAAGCTGTGATGATGTGGTGGGAATACAGGGAGCATAGGGCAACAGCACAAAATTGCCCTCTACACAAATGTGATGGTTTCTTGATGCAGCCAAACAAGTCCATACCACCAGTGATGAGACTAATTGAGCAGTTTGGGAGCTTTTCAGGATATAAAATAAAAAGAAGGAGATCTGAAATGATGTAAGTAAGCAGAGGACAGCAGGTCGCAGTTAACACAGAGTCACCTCTCACATTAAATATCTGGGTATAAAGGTGGGGGGACCCTGTTCACACTATATGAATTAAATTATAAGCCTACACTGGCCAAGTTTAGCAATGACCTGACAAGGTGGCTCTCCCTCCCTATATCCTGGCTTGGCAGGATACATTTAATAAAGATGAACATTATGCCAAGACCGTGATACCCAATTCAAATGCTTCCAGTGGGGCTGGTGAATAAAGCCATCCAAAAACTGGAAAAGCAGTGTTCAGAATTTTTATGGAACCTTAAAAGACCCAGGGTCAATTTCCTGAGGCTAAAAGGTATGTTGATAAAAGGGGGCCTCAACTTTCCTGACATTGGAAGATACCAGCTGGCCAGAAAAGTCAGATGCATACAGGAATGGGTCTTGGGGCAGAGAGGGACTAGTTGGATGTCCCTAGAGGGCAGTGAGGATTGACCGGCTCTATTCTCCTATCTAACCAAAGGGGGCCTCAGGTCAAAATGCAAGGGGGGGGGCTACAGTATCTGGCTGTGCATACACTTAAGGCCTGGGAAAGCATATGTGCCAAGCTGGATGATAAAAAGGTATGTCTTTGCTGGTTCCACTCCATGCTAACCTGGAAGTCCTACCTGGAATGGATGATGCAGGTTTCCTGCTGCGGCAGGAAAGAGGGATGCAGTGCTTGGGGGGGGTGTTTGCTGGGAGCACTGTCAACTCGAATAATACCCTTACAGAGGGATTAGACATTCCACAGACATTTTTTCAGATATCTTCAGGTGAGAAGAGTCATATGTAAGCTGGGGGGGGTACTCTTGGAGTCCACACTTTCAGGTTTGGAACAATTAGCACTGGCATCCAGGAAGGACCCTAGGGGCTTACTGCCCAAGGCATATGCTAACCTCAGGGATAGATCCCATGACAGATCCCTTATAATAAAGCAGCAACGGGAAAGGGCCATACAATGTAGGATTCCAGACAAGGCATGGGGCACCATCTGTGAGAGCAATATGGGACTGACAATGTGCAACCTATATAAGGAGGCACACTATAAATTCATTAACAGATTGTACGCCCCCTTGTATGGTTAGTAAGTTTAATGCAGGGCTATCCCCAACATGTGACAGATGCAGCACAGAAAGGGGGACATACTTGCATTATTTTTTAGTCCTGTTGGACCCTGTACCCTTTCTGGTCAGAGATAACTATGGAAATCTCCCAGATAACTGGTGTCCCCATTTGAGGCAATGTAGCCTCAATGCTGCTGGGAATTGAAGAGATGGAGGGGAAGACTGGGATCCCTACCCGAGGGTGATTAGAATACTCCTGCCGATGGCCAGGAAGCGTATACAAAATACATGGGTCTTGAAGCAGTAACCCACATTGGAAATGTGTGGCACTAACTAATTCTTGAAATGTTGCTCTTGGAGAAGCTCACTTGTAGAATAAAAGGCTGGGCAAAAATTTGAGAGGCAGTGGAGTCCCTATATTATTTCACATCCCCCACAGGAGAATATGCTATTAAGGATGGGATATCTTTAACTGGTTTCTCCCAGTGCACCTATGTTAATGAAATGGAAACACATGAGACAAGCATATGATATGTTTATGAGTTCTTTTTATTACAACATAAGCAACAAATTAAATGGAGTAATTATTTACTAACATGCTAAAATGCCAGCAGAATAGGCCTAACAGTCTTTCGTGTCTGCTTGTTTGCTCAGCCACCATCCTGGGAGCTGACCTTGCTGTCCCCCTCACCCTCTCTGGCTTCTCCCTTCCCAGTCCCAGATATTCTCACTGTACTGGACTTTGCTTCCAGAACCCTTCCCCTGTACCTGTTTTTAGCTTCCTGGCTGCTTCAGTTGAGCAGACCACTAAGTGTAGGTTTCTTTAAGAACATGCATGTTAGGATAGCCTGTATAACATACCGAATATGCACACTGAATACTGATCCAAAGGAAAGCTACTAAGTGATGTAACTAACTAAGAAAATGTAAAGAGCAGGTTATATGTGTGTTGTCTGTAATGAATTGTTTGTTGTCTTTTATACATTGAAAACTCAATAAAAAGAATTAAAAAAAAGAACCCCTATGAGGAAAGATTTTAGGACCTAAATGTATACACCCTGGAAGAGAGGATGGAGAGGGGAATATGATAAAGGTACAGGAGGGAAGTATTTTTTTCAGAAAAAAGGTACTCAAGGACAAGGGGACATGATAAGAAGCTGAAAGGGGGTAGATTCAGGAGAGATGTGAGGAATTACTTCCTCACAGAAAGAGTAGTGGATTCATGGAATAGTCTTCCAGCAGAGTTGGTGGGGGTGAAACCAGTGGTGGGGTTCAAGAATGCATAGGATAGTTATAAGGGAATCTTAGAGAAAGGGAAGGAGTGGGTGAATGGGCCGGAAATCAAAAAGGGTCTGTCGTTATACTTTAGGCTGGGAAAAATAGACAGACTAGGTAGGCCAGGCAGTCCTTATCTGCCCACAAATTCTTTATTTCTATATACATGAAGACACTAGTGTTCAACAGTTCTGGATAACAATTAAAAACAAACTAATTGATCTAGAAAAACAATAAAGTATATCTCACAAACCACTGTATATCAAAAGTGGAAAAATACCACACTGGTGCACTAATAGATTCAGCTTACATTGCCATGAAGAAAGAATAGAACAATTTCAATAGTGCAACACACAGAAAGGAGCTAAAAAATGCAAACGTTTGATTAAAAAAGAAACTGGAGTTTAAAATACGGCATACTAAAGATAATGGTAAATCTTTTTATGTCTACGTTAACAATTACAGGAAAACAGACGGAACAATAGGACCTACAGAATCATAGACAACAGCCAGGAAGTAAAGGAGCGTAAGGTATTGGCAGACATAGCTAACAAATATTTCTGCTCAGTATTTAGTAACAACAATACATCTATGCTGATGAACTTAAACACTGTAAGGGGAAGCAATATAACTGCCTGTGTAGCTACACAAGAAGCTATAAGTACACATGAGGTAAGGAAACTCCTAAATATAACCCAACATTCACAAATCAGCTGGACCTGACATGCTGCACCATGGACTGTTAAAGGAAGCAGCTGAATGTTTGGTGGAAACAGTAACTGCAGTGTTCAACAAATCATATGAAACGGGGAGGTGCTGGATGATTGGACCAGTGCTATAGCTATGCCAGTATTCAGAAAGGGAGACAGGGGAAATACAGTACTTCACATTATAGACCTATAAGCCTTACATCAGTCCTTGGTATACTCATCGAAAGTACAATGAAAGAAAAACTAGAAACTGATTTTATCAAGAAAAACATATCTGATCATTCACAACATGACTTCAGAAAAAATAAGGCATTCACAACTAACACCCTTGTATTTTATGAAAAGGTAAATCAAACCACAAACTAGAATATCCCATTAGACATGATGTCTGAACTTCCAAAAAGTGTTTGACAAAGTACTACATAGTATATTGATAGAGAAACCTAAAACTACAGACATAGATAACAAAATCATAAAATGGATAACAAACTGGTTCAATGTTTGGGGAATAGCAATGGGGTATATAGTGCTTGTGTAACCTGTAGTACTTTTTGTGGCTTAACTCTATTCACACCCTTGAGTAGTAGATAGGTAGGTAGTAATTTGTAGGGAATAGAAGGCCCAGGAACAAGGGTGAGAAGAGTGCCAGAGAAGGAGGAGGAGGAGGAGGGGATGGAGGTAGATGAAAAACACTCCCTAAGCAAATGAGGTGTAATCAGTAGAAGGGTTAAGTAGAGGTCATGGGAGGAGCTAATCCCCACATTGAACCACAGGCAAAGCCCTCCCATTCAATGTTTGAGGAATAGCAATGGGGTATATAGTGCTTGTGTAACTTGTAGTACTTTTTGTGGCTTAACTCTGTTCCCACCCTTGAGTAGCAGGTATGTAGGTAGGAATTTATAGGGAACAGAAGGCCCAAAAAGATACCTCCTCCAACTCACAGAGAGTATGACCCCCTGGCACTCAGGAGAGGAAAACCCCCAGGTGGAGGAAACTTCTGAGGACCCATGGCTGGTGGTCTGCCCATCCTCTGGGCATGCTAAAAGAAGAAGGACCTAGGTTCTAGTAATAATAGCTAATGTAAAGAAGGTGATCTTCTTGGAGAGATGACGGTCCATCCTTGATCCATGGATGATACCGATTGAATCATGATCCTGAGGTTGAAGAGTTGGTCTTTTCTGCAGGAACAGTAGAATCCTAAGTGTGAAGCAGATCCAGTTGAAGAAGGATGAATGCAGTCCAGAATTCCAAAGTGATGAAAGATGCTTGTCCATAGGGGGTTGCATGGATGTAATATGGAGAGAGCGAATGAATTGATCAAAATATTATTAAACATTGGAGGGTGGATGTGCTATGATACAAGAAGGCTTGGGTGAATGATCGAACTTGAGCAAGGTCTGACTTTTGAGGTAAGGTCTGGAGGCAAGGAATTCAGTAGTGAGCCTGGGGTCACTAAGAAAACTTCTGTGAAGTGGAAAATGAATAGAAGAGAGTCTTTGAGTGCCTTGGAGATCATGGTCTGTCTTCGATCTATGGGCGATGCAGATTGACTGATGATCTTGAGGATGAAGAGTAGGTCTTTTCTGAAGGAACAGTATAATCCTAAGTGTGGAGCAGATCCAATTGAAGAAGGGTGAATGCAGTCTGGATTTCCAAGGGGATGAAGGATGCATGTCCAAAGGGATTGCAGGGGTGTAAGGAGCCAAGAGAGCATGATTTGATCTATATGCTACCAGACAGTGAATGGTGGGAATTACAATGATTTGTGCAGTCATAGGTGAATGATTCAACTTGTGTAAAGTGTGACTGTCAAAGTAAAGTCTAGAGGCAAAGAATGTAGTAGTGAACAATCTGTAGGTAAGTAGGCAGCCGTATAGTAGAAATGAGTAGAGGAAGTCTGTGCATGCTAGTTAGGAGGACTGCCTTAAGTGATTAGTAGACAAATAGAGGAAGACTTGCAGATGCAGTCCTGATAGCAATTGAATAGGTATAGAGACTACTTATAAGTTCAGTTTAAGGAATGTATAATTTATTTGGGCATGATGTCGTAACTATACTTGAATATGCTTGGCTGGTACGCTGGCTGAAGTACATACAGGTATTTCTGTGGTGTGATCATCCATGAGATGCACTGTGGTGACTTATGATAGGTTAGACTAACAGGTAATCTGATGCTTAAAAGTCCTTGAGAGAAGCTTGGAGGCAGATACGTTGAAGAGTCTGTAGGCTTACCGGTTACGGATTTTCAGATGACAATAGGGAAAGCCAGTTCTCAGCGATAGACTTTACTGAAGAGATTAATGTAGATAGTTTGTGACAGAGAGGCTGAAGTGTTCACTAGAAGGGTGATTATCTTAACTGAAGGTACTAGATGAAGAAGTGTGGATGATTGTATGAGGAATGGTGACGTCCAAGAGCCAAAACAATGATTAGGATGATGTAGCATTAATGCACAGCTAGACGGTAGAGATCCAATGATGAATAATCTGAAAGCAGCTGGGAAGTCTTGGAACAAGCAGAGTCTTGATGCATCTTGTGAGTCCTAGGATCAGAGGGAGCGTTGATGGAGAGTAAGTCAGAGCATAATAGAAGTTACATCCATACCGTGCTAGGTGATAACCTGTGAAACATAGTAGATGGGAAAGTCCATGAAGAATGAATGGGCAAGATTTGAAGGGAGTATCCAATGTACAGAGACATGTATGTTTCCAATGTCCAGCCAAATAGGAGTCCAGAGTGATTGAAGGGAGCTGATTGGGTAGTATGGAAAATGTTGAATTAATGTGAGAGTTTCTGAGGCAGGTTGCCAAGGACTGTGAACTAGATGTAGATTCCTCAAATGCATGAACAGTGATCCATTGAGTAATGGATGGGAGCTGTAAGGATAGCCAGAGTAGGAGTATGCAATGAATAAATGAGGGTAGAAGTTGCCTGAGTAGGAATACTGGCCAGAGATATGGCAGGATGCCCAAAAGCACCACAGCACAGAGAATGAAGCCCCAAGCCAACAAGGCAGAGATGAAAAGCAGCTATCTGGAGATGGCAGGAAAGTCCAGCGGAAATTCCAAGGGACTGAAGGACTGAACCAGGACGGGGTTGAGGTGAATGAAGCCTGGTGGCATACTGTGCAGGAAGGAACAGGAGCAGATCAGCCCCTCAGCAAAACAGCAGTAGAAGACAGGAAGGCTGTAGCAGTCACCAGATGATAATCCATGGAGGGCCAAGGAGTTAATCAAAGTACAAAGAGCAACAGGGTAGAGGTACAGTGGCCCCACGGCAGGTGAAGGCTTTGACCAACTAGTGAAGAGACTGGAGGCATTGGAGCAATGAAGGAGAATGTTTCCATATCTGAAGGAGCAATAAAACACGGATGTCAACTGGACTGGTGACCTGCAGCAAGGAAGTCATAGAGGCAGTCAAACTGAAGTGAGAGGATGGGCATGACACCCCAGATAATGAGTGAAGGAGAAAGCACAATTGGGACACACTCAAGTCCAGGAGGGAGCAGCAAGTGACATTCCGACAGAGAGCAAGTAAGATCGAAACAGTTGATTGTAAACACCAGCTTCTATGCCTGAAAAAAATGAGGAGAGAGAACTAGACTTCAGTACCACTCTACAAGGATAGGAGGATAGAGACAAATAAGATGCAGAGGTCATTTTCAGATGGGTGCAGCAACCGAGCAAGAGACAGAGGATACAATGACCAGGGGATCCAGAGAGGGGCTACCACTCCCAGATGTTGATGGGAAGATGTGCAGTCAATGTCAACATACAGAGCCAAGGGAGGAAAGCATTTGCAGTGGAATGGTCCTTTTTACGGAAGGGAAGTGGCAGCCTGTATCAGGTAGAGGATGCAGAAGCGAAAACAGTGAAACAACATCAGGCACCCGACCAGGTAAGGTAGTGTGATGAGGCTGGAGGTAAGGCTGCTGGCAATGAATGATGGGGGCTATAAGTAAGAGGAGGTCCAGGTACAGAAGGGCTGCAAAATCTGATGACAGACTGAGTACAGATAGAAGAGGCGGTGTAATATACATTCAGTAGTAATCTGTAACGGTCGAGGCACTATGATCTTGATTGAATGCAGCAAGGAGAGATAGGATGATGAGGGCACACATGTGAAGCAATTCTATACCCAAAAGAAACAACAAACAGCATCTGTACTAGGCGGCAGATAGTGGTAACAGTCATATATGGACTCAGTCTCCCATCTATGGCAAGTAACGGAGGGTATCAGGAAATGAGGCTGCAGATTAGGTATGATGGAAAAGGCATGACAGTTGAGTCAAGGTCCTGAAAAAAAGCTGCATCCAGATAGAAGATGAGAATGGGTAATTAGAAGTAGTAAACTGTAGACTCAAGTACCTGGTCTGACAGCAGAGGTGGGAGGATGATGGCTTGAGGTGGCCAGGCATAGTCAGAATGAAGAGGTCACATGGGACGTAGAAGTTCCATTCCTGGAGGGAAGCGATGAGAGGAATAGGAGGTCGGCAACCAGAGGTCTGGAGAAGGAGAAGGAGCAACAGGTGCAGAAGGGCCTTTGAAGGTAGGGGTCCAAAGGGACGGTGAAAGTTCATAACAGAAGTAGAGTAGTTTTGGGGTTGTCCATGAGAGGAGCTGTGTAGATTGTCATAGAAAAGGAGGTGTACTGAGTAAGCAGTGGTCAGAACTGCCGGCGTCATCTATGATGCAAACTGGAAATGGAAAGGAGAGCTAGGTGGAACAAAAGCATACGGGACATGAGGAGAAAAGCGGGGATGCAGTGGGTGGCATCTGGGAGCTATAAGAATGTCAAAAAAGGAACGGGGCAAGAAAGGAACAAGGGAACCCCAAAGCGAAAGGGAAGGGAGTGAAAATGAGTGGGGAGGACCTGAAGCAGCCCAGGAGACAGACCAGAACAGGACAAATGGGAGGGGAGGGAAGGGGAGGGGAAGGGGGATGAGAGGGGAACACAGAAAGACGAACAAAACAGCAGCAAGCATAGAGAAGCACAGCCGCATGAGCCATGCAGGAGCCCATGGTAAAAACACTCCCTAAGCAAGGGAGGTGCAGTCAGTAGAAGACTAAAGCAGAAGTTGTGGCAGGAGCTATTCCCCACTTTGAACCATGGGCAAAGCCCTCCCATTGCACAATAGGATACAAAGAATGAGAAACAAGGGCACCATTTCAGAGCTAGGGGAGGTCGTTAGTGGGGTGCCACAGGGGTCAGTGCTGGGCCCAGCTCTGTTCATGTTGCACATCCATGACCCTAACCAAGAAGTGGACAGCTGGCTACTCAGATTTGGTGATGACACCAAGCAAGGCAGACTAGTTGACATCATAGAAAATATAACTATACTAGAAGATTTGGAACATATCGGCCAGCGGATCACAGATAATGGAATAACATTTAGCTGCAATATATGTGTTGTTATGTATTCAGGATTTATGTATACACATAAAAACTAAATGATATAACTCTAAAGGAGATGGACAATGAAAATGACCTGGGAATAATAATGAGTAAGGACTGTAAATTTGGTAAACATTGTAACAAATTGATCACGTCAAATAGACCGTTAGGAAACTTTTGTTAGTAGACTAGAACAGTGCTTTATCTCTTTGTACAGAATGTATATAAGACCACACTTAGATTACGTTACACCACTGTGGAATCCACACCTTAAAAGGGACATAAACAATATAGACAGAATACAGCATAGGGCCACAAAACTGGAAGCAAGATTTAATGATTTATCATATGTAGGCAGATTAAATAGTCTGGGACTCTACAGCTTCGATAATAGACAAATAAGGGATGATACTGTAGAACAGGTAATATTTGATGTAAAATAATTACAGCCATATTCACCCAAGTGATAACTGCACATAAATCAAATGGTACCAATTAGCAGAAAGTGTGCCTTTTTGATAGACATGAATTAGAAGCTAATTGCAGAGTGTGAAATTAAATTTGCTTGGTTGTGGCCAATTAGCACCATACACTAAATATAACTTGTGCAAGGATAAACAGTTCTACAGCATGTTGCAAATGTTTGAAACCAAAAATGATTAAACAACTGATCATGGCAGATCCACTGAGAAATATATAAATTAAGCCTTTCTTTTGACTTGATGGACTGCTAGTTAGAAAACTGTGGCCTTGGGAGGGAACTGATTCCAATGACCAGCAGACAGCAGCAGGGCTGATAGTTGGTATGTCTGCACTGTGCCACGCCAGGCTGTGACTGCTCTGTGAACAGCTTCTATTTCCAGTGCCATAAAGTCCCTAGCATCAGCACTACAGTATGTATGAACATTCAAAACTCAGAGTGAATCCAGCTAGCCCGTTAGCACAGCGGTACTGTTACTGCTCATTTTGCTGGTGACCAAAGTTTGGGAACAAGTTTGGCTCACCTGGGGCCAACTGGGGGAAAGAGTATGGAGCATCCCAGGGACACTCTCATCCTCTGGGGGTCTCCCTCACTGCCAACTAGGTGATCACAGGTGGCAGTGCAGTTGTGGGAGGCTGTGGGAGGGGAGGACACAGGCTGAGATCTGGTGCAGCAGCACACCTAGTCGTGCATATACTCCTTGGATCTCCATGAGTGCTTGTGTCCTCGGGGAGAGGAACAAATGGAAAATGGACCTTGCAGTCAGTCTGATGATGACCTGTGAAGGACTGAAGGAAGACCTAATCCGAAACCTTCAAGAGCCAGCCTGACGAAGAAACTGTATAGGTGGGGGGCATTCTCCCTCCTCCCATATCTGGGGGGGGACTGAATCTGAGGCAGCATGGAGGCAGGGCACCTGTAGGGGGTTAGAACTAAGCATGGCCATGGCATCTTGGAGGACCCTGTGGGATAGGTCTGGCTGTAGCATAGGAGGAGGCTTAAGGAGAGAATTAACAAACAAAAAAACAGCCTCAGAATGAATAAAAGGGAACCTAGGCTTAGACATGCATCACTGTTTCCACAACCCTAACCAGTTTCTTAATTCTTTTTACCCAACAAGTGGAAAATCTGGCTCTAGTAATTTTCAACTGATTGAAAATCACAATCCATGTAAATCACACAGCTTGAAGCTGTATTAATTACACACTGTGTGTGATAGCCAGCTGCTTCAAAATTGGTCACTTAAGTAAACAGCCTAGTTGCTAGAGTATTGTCAACTGCAGAAGTATTTAGAAACCTTTCATACACAGAAAACTGTTTTCCAAGAAACAGTCACTGGTATACAGACAGCAGTAAAACATACATGCCCTTTCTTGACTACTGACAACATTTTTAACCATTCTTCTGTCCACCCATCTGTCCATCCATTTATCCATCCATCCATCCATCACTTTTACTCCTAATGAGCCTTTACAAAAAAGCTCAAAGTGTTACAGCATACAGTACAAATTATAATTACATACAATACATTAAATATACAGTACAGGTTCAGGCGGTCATTCAAAATTAACAACAGGCACATAATTTTAAGCACATTGTCATAGGTATCATAGGTTTATTCAGAGTATAGAAGACTAGTTATTGTCCATACAGCTCGCCACTAAATAACTTACTGATAATTCACAATATTATTTCCAATCAGGAATCTATCCAGATTAACTTTAAAAGCCTGCATGCTTCCACTGGTTACCACCTCCAGTGGTGGTTTATTCAAGATAGGCACAACTCTAACACTAAACCAGTGCTTTCCCCTAGTGGTCTTCTATTTCTCCCTTGTTGACTGTAACGGATGAGCTCTGATTTGATAAGGTTGATCTCATAGCCTTAAGCACAGAAGCTCTACAGTACACTTGAGAAAACACATTTTTATCAGTTTCTAAACTGTTGATTTTGTTCACTGTTTAAATCCCCCAACTCTGGCAGGGGCTCCTTTGAGCTGACATCACCAGTTCTATCACTCTGAAATCCCCAATACTTACCTTCCCTACAGTATCTGCCCCATGGCATGCTCCACATAGTGAGGTCATTGGTGCAGGCTCATTCTCCAGTGGTGACCAAATTTCATGGTCAGGAAAGAACCTGGTCGGTGGGTATGGGATCTGCACGGTGCTGGAATAATCCTGCAGCCCTTCTGGCTTCATCTTCCATATCCCCCCCCTCGGAGTCGGTGGTGTCAAGTTACTCGTGCAAGCACGCAATAGGTGTGTCCATGCACAAGCCAGACAATTCCCCTATCCATTTGCTGGCTGCAACTATGTTACCTGGCACTCATATAGCAACACAGATAATCATCCTACCTGGAGAAGGCGAACATCCATTTGAACTCTCAAGCCCTCTCCCCGGCTAGCCCTCTGGGTCACCAGCATCACAAGCAGTAACTTTTAACAGGATTTTAAAAGCTTAAAGGGTTTCTGGTCATCCTAACTTGCATAAGAAAGAATCCCTCAAGGAAGGCACCACAGAAAGTTCTCCTACAGTTTGATTTTACTTCCAACTTCCTTAAAGCTGCTATCTGATGCCCCAAATTTTAAGCTTGGGTCACTTTTTGGTGCATATTGTTGGACTTCATTTCCTTAGTTATTTATTTATTTACAAAATGGTGACTGTGAAAGGCACCATTCAGCTATGACTTGCTTGCACGTGTGGCCTGGGGTAGGGGAGGTTACAAAAAGGGTGGTGAAGGGGTGAATCAAAACCTTCAAACATAAAATAATAAATTCAGTACACATTGGAATGGGTCAACTCAAAATAGATACAGCAAAACTGTACCAAGGGAGAGAAAGTGTTATACCTATGGGAGAGGGAAATGCTAATGCTAGGTAGGGTCCAACTGGTGGGCTGTAGTGGACAAAGGATGTCCCATCAGAGCAAGAGGCAAGGGAATTTGCACACTGAGGGAAAAACACTAGGAAGGTAGGTGCAGACCCTAAAACAAAACAGGAGTGATAGGTGACAGACGAAGAGGGAGAAGGAGAAAATCATAGCTGAAGAAGAAGTGAGGAGATAGTGGGAGGATAAGTTGCAGGAGTAAATATGGGTGGAGAAGTCATGAAGAAGGACTTTGAAGGAAGGGGAGGTATGGAGATCTATGGGGTGACTGTTCCAAACAAGGGGATGGTGAGAGGAGACAGATTGTCCACCAGAGGTTTTGGAGTGGGGGACAACAAAGGAACACCAACTGGATGAGTGGTAGGAGGAGGAGGAGGAGGAGGAGGAGGAGTAGAAAAGTGTTTGGGAGAAGAGGTAGGAAAGTCAACAGGTAAAGGAGCTGATCCTTAAGTCAGAGATGAATGAGGCACAATGATATTGGAGCTGAGAGTAAAGGAAGGGGAAGGAGAGGTCAGCACAGAGAGTGAGAGAGAGCAGTTGTGGGTACGGGGAGGACAGTTGCAGGAAAAGGATCAGAAGAGTGGGTCCAGCCTGGCCGAGGTAGAATTAAGAGCAGCACTATCCAGCCCATTAGTATAGTCAAACATCAGGAGGATCACTTCAAGGACATTCCCTCAGCAGACCAGGAGTGGCAGATAGGAATTGTGTGGTACAGTGTGCCAAGCCTGGGTAGGAGCTCTATGGATGACATCAATATGGAAGGAAGTGAGGTTTTGTTTTTGTCTTTTTTACAGTTTATTTACCTCAGATAGCCAAGCTGAGGTGCAATATCTCATTTTCAAATGGGCTCAGCTTCTATACATACCTGTAGTGCTGACAGGTTAAGTGACTTGTCCAAGGTCACACAGCGAGTATTGGCACTGGTGGGGTTCAAACCTGCAATCTCCTGGCTAAGGCAGGACAGGCAGCTCAGGATCACACAGGAATGGAGCCACAGTAAAACTTCATGAAAGGAACATGGCAAAGCGGCTGCACACTACCAAACATGGAAAAACTCCAATTCTAGGAGATGATAAAAATATGTTTACTTCAATGAAAGTTTAAAAAGTGTGGTAGCACCCCCAATGCAGCAACATTTCAGGTCTCACTGTCACTTTTTCAAGCTGTGCTTTAGCCATTGCAAGATGCCAATAAATAGTCTTCTGAGTATTGATGTAAGAGAAACATCATTGGCACAGGTATCATGTGATCTCATATGACACCTCTAGTCGTAAAAAAGTGCTCATATACCCAGCAAGTGCTCTAGAATAAATACCATGTGAACCATAAATAACACCACAAATACAATTAACCTAACACATGTGAAAGCATATACAAACATGCTAAGTATATCTTGGCAGCAAAAACAAAACCTCACTTCCTTTCATATTGGACTGTGCACTTTCTCCTACCGAGCCCACCCTCTGGCTAAATAAATTCCTGTTGAAACTACAAACACACAGCCTGCCACAGTTCAAAACAGGCCTCAAACAGCACCTAAAGCCTAGCTCAAAATGCACCTGTTTCTCAGGCCCTACTTGAAAGACTAACCTACACCCCCAGTAGTACCCAGCACACGGATACCTAGGAAAAACCTGCCCTCATCCCAGCCTAGCCAGGAGCACTAGTAAGCTATTAATCCTCTTTACCGCTCTGTGTACTGCCCCCTCAAACCCCCCCACCCACCTTCTCAACCATAGTCTATCAATGGATTTTGGCGATCTCCAGGGCTGAGCTACCCAGAGTATCATCCTAGACATAGCCTGAATCCTCTTACAATCGCTTTATTTTCCACTGATTGTCTATAATTCTCTTGTACTGCTCTTTAATTGCCTAATGTGCTGAACCCTGAAACTACTGTATATGTGCTGAACCCTGTAACTGCTGTATCTGTGTCTTGTATTATTTGTCCACCCTGACGTGGAACCTTTGTAAAAGAGCTCACGCCCAAAGGTCTTCCGATATTACAAATAAATAAATAAAATCTAAAACTAAATATACTGTAAAAGCAGCACTATAACCACCTACTACTAACCTATTAAATACAGCGGAAAACCTGTGTACAGTGATGAACCAAAATCAATGCTGTCAATAAAGGAATTGTTCCATACAATGTGATAGCAGCGGAGCTATAGTATGAAAATAAGGGTAGGGGTGGAAAGGGGGCAGAGAAACAGACTGGGATGGGAGGGAGGAGGGGGGGAAGGGGAGAAAACGAAAAGGGGGTTGAATGGGGAGTATGAGGTAAGGAGAGAAAGGGTGTGGGGGAAGGGGAAAGGGCAAAGGATATATTAATAAATATAAAATATTTTATTCTAAGATTTTTTGAGAAAAAGTCCCAGTTAAAAACATCTCTCTGATTCCTTGTGGAATACAAGCTCGTAACTTATTGCAGATTTTGTTGGTAGGGCAGATATGGTTTGCATTACTGAGACCTGGTTGGACGCGAACGCTGGCCTATTTTAGAGGCAGCAGTTCCCACTGGCTACTCTGTTTTACATTGCCCGAGACTGGACCGCAGTTGTGGTCTGTTTTAAGACCGAATTGGGCCTAACTAGTGTACCAGTCAAGGAGGCCAGGTCTTTTGAGTTTACCGTGGTAGCTGGTGTGGGGTGCAGGACAGATCTCATCTACCGTCCACCAGGTGATGAGAAGCAGTTCCTACAGGAAGTAGCAGGCTTCACCACCGACATGGCATTGGAGTAGCCCAGACTGATGGTTCTGGGTGACTTCAACGCCTAGGTCAACGACACATCCTCACTTTTTGGTCAACACTTCCTCCAGTTGATGACATCTCTGACCTTCACACAGGTTGTTTCCTCAGCTACTCACAAGGGTGGTCACTCTCTTGATTTTGTCTTCCTCCTGGGAATCGAGACCTCCAACTTGGTGGTGGAACCAGTTGGTTAGTCAGACCATTACTCTGTTGGGTTCAATTTTTCGGCCCCTCTGGGTAGGTCAGCCCCTTTGGAGATGGTCAGTTATTGAGCTTTGTGGGATGTGGTCCCTGAAGACCTGATGGCAGTAACTGACCTCTCATTATTGGGCGAGACTAGCACAGATCCTGAGCAGTTAGTTACCACCTATATTAGGGCCGTTTCCTCAGCTCTCGATCTGATTGCTCCTGTCTGTGTTCATCCCCTCCCACATCACCCTGGGGCCCTTTGGTTTGATGGGACTCTAAGGGAGTTGTGGAGACAGGGGCATAGGTTGGAGCATCATTGACGGAGGACCACCTTAGATGCCGACCACCTTATTTTGTTAGAACATTATAATTTCTATCAAACAGAAATTTCCCATAAGAAGGCAGAATTCCTGTCCAGGGAAATAGCTGTCGCATGGAACCGACCGGCTCAACTCTTCAGAACTGTTGACAGACTGTGCAACCCAGCCTGTCAGCAGTTCCGTCGAGTTTTTTCACAAAATGATTGTGATGAGATCGATTGCTTTTTTGCGAATAAGGTGGCTGACATCAGGCAGGAATGCCGCCAACTTCACTCTATGGGGGATGCAGTTGATCGGTACCTTGTCACAGAACCCAGAGTTTCCTGGAGAACCTTTGATCTGCCAGAGTTCGTAGATATTATGAGGATTGTCCAGGCGATGCACCCCACCTGCTGTAGTTTAGACTCAGGCCCTACTTCCCTGATTTTGGGTTGTAGTGATATCATCGGCCCGGTCTTAGCTCAGATTGTCTGGTGCTTTCTGGAGTCGGGTGAGTTTTCTAGCTCCCTGAAGGAGGGGGATGGTGATACCCCTCCTGAAGAAAGCTTCTTTAGACCCAGAGAACCTAGCAAACTACAGGCCTATCTCTAGCCTCCTTTTTGTGGGGAAGGTTATTGAGAAAGTTGTGGCAGCTCAAGTGGATAACCATTTAACCATCCATAATTTATATGAACCTCTCCAATCGGATTTTCAAAAGAGGCATAGTACTGAGACTGCTCTGGTTCGGGTGCTCAATGATCTCCTGATGGCGAGAGATCAGAGACATCATTCCATCTTGGTTCTCCTTGATTTATCATCAACTTTTGATACCTTGGATCATGGGGTCCTGCTCGAGCATCTGAGGTCCATCTGTGGGCTGTCTGGAACAGTTCTTAAATGGTTTACATCTTTCCTCACTGGTAGAATGCAGAGAGTTGTCTCGGGTATATTTTCTTCTGGGGCTTTCTCTCTGTCGTGTGGGGTACCCCAGGACTCAGTGCTGTCCCCCATGTTATTCACAGTATATATGCTGCCCCTCATTGACATTGAAAGATGGTATGGGCTGAGGTTTCACTGCTATGCTGATGATACCCAGCTCTACCTGTCTTTTTCCCCGACCAGGTTAGTGCTATCTCTGTATCGAACAGCTGCCTCGATGAAATCCAAGATTGGATGAATACCAGCTGTTTAAAGTTGAACATAGGAAAGACTGAGGTGTTGGTGGTGGACCCAGGTCATAGGGCAGTGGGGTTGAGGACTGAGCTCCCCTCTGGTTTAGTCCTGGGGGGGCCCAGATTCTCACTTCTGAATGGGTGCGTAACCTGGGAGTGGTGCTTGACGATGGTCTGACCCTTCATCATCAGGTGTTGGCAGTCATCAAGCTAGCCTTCTACCATCTTAAAAACATTGCTAGCATTAAGCACCTTGTTCCATCTTCCAACCTGTCTTGGTCCATGCCTTTGTGACATCGTGCCTTGATTACTGCAACTCCCTGTACTTAGGGCTTCCTGGGGTTGATATCCACCGCTTGCAGCTAGTGCAGAATGCTGCAGCACGTTTGTTGACTGGGGCATCTAGAAGAACACACATTACCCCTGTGCTGCACAGTCTGCACTGGCTGCCTGTTCAGTGGCGGATCACCTTTAAGGTAGGTCTATTGACTTACAAAGCCCTACATGGACAGGGCCCTGATTACTTGAAAGAGCTCCTGGTTCCTTACACCCCTTTGTAACAGCTCCGCTCAGCTGACGAGGGGTGGCTGGAGTTTCTGAGGGTAAGCTTAAAGTCATCTGGTGTGCGTAATTTTGGTTTTGTGGCACCTACCCTCTGGAATTCTCTGCTACGTCAGCTACGGGAGTGCAGGACGGTGGGGTGTTTTAAGCAGGCACTTAAGACTTTTTGTGGGGGAAAGCCTACTCTGGATCTTCTTGATTTTATTGTATTTACTGTATTTTGTTTTACTTTGATGTACAGTGCTTTGGTTATATGAAAGGCGCTATAACAAAAAAAATGTATTATTATTATTATTTTTATTATATTGCCAAAAAGTCTCACTACACATCAGTTTATTGTCTAGATCACCTCCTTTCTCCCCAATGTCACCTTCTCAAGTCTCATGAACAGAAAGCCATGCCCTGTTCATAAGGAAATCCCCCTTAGTACTACAGTTCCTACGTGCCCTGCAGAACAGTGTCTTTGGGATGTTGTTTATGGTGTGGCAGTGGAAGCAGGAGCTGGCTGACAAAACAGTGTTCCTGTCCACAGGCTTACAGTAGATGTCAGTTTCCATCCTAGGCTTACAGTAGATGTCAGTTTCCATCCTATCTGTACTGTTCTTCTTTACCATTATGTCCAAGAATGGAACACTGTATTTGCAACTGTGAGCTGTGAATGTAAGGTTAGTATTAGTGCCATGTAGGTATTCCAAAAACATGGTCAGCTCCTGCTCAGTAGCCCACCATATCATAAGCACATCATCGATATAATGGTGCCATAGGACCACCTTGTTGGCATATGAGTTACTCTCTGCATCCAAATTGCACCCTCCTTGCAGTGTCCCAAATAAAGATTGGCATAACTGGGGGCAAAACATGCCCTCATTGGTGTACCTTTTATTTGGACAAAGAAGTCCCCCATGGAAGCAAAAGCATTGCTTGCCAGACCCAGTTGTGCCATCACCACTAACAACTTTGTATTGGGTACTGCATCCACCTCCCCCTTTGAAAGAAAAGTACCATAGTACCCTTAGGCCCCCCACATGGGGAATGTTAGTATATGGGGACTCCAGATTAAGTGTGACAAGAAAGTCTTTCAGCTTGCCATTGGGTCCCCTTAAAGTACATGATAGATCCCCTGAGTCTACCACAGGGGAGAACCTTAGGCACCAGCCCCTTGATGGGATCATCAACATACACAGACAGCAGTTCAATGACTGCCTCTACCACATAAATGATGCCCCCTCGGGGGTCAATAAGTGTCTTGTGAACTTTTGGCAAGATAAATATTTGTGGTCTCAAGGGGTACGCTGTAGTCAAAAACATCCTTTGTTTTGCGATAATAAGGCCCATATCACATACCCATCTCAAAAACCTGTCCACTTTATTTTAAGGGGCAGTGTGCAGTCATGGCTCACTAGTCTATAAAGGCTTGTATTAGCCAGTTGCCTTCTCACCTCACACATCCACAGAGATGAAAGGAATAGCACTCACTTGGCAAATTAAAATAATGTGGGGGTGCTCAACAAGTGGACTCTTAACTGAGGTTCCTATTTAACAGTAAAGTTCAGTTGTAATAAAACAACAGAAGGAGTAGCTGGGTATATGTGATAAATACGTTTTTACAATAGTCTTCTATGCAGTCAAAGGCTATGCTTCATAACAAGGAAGATACTCCATCCCAACTCACCTCGGTAAAACAGACAAAGGTGCTGATTAAGAGAGGAGCCTAGATCCAATCAAGGCACAAGAACAGACAAGATGTGATTGGAATAGAAAGCTCACTCATCAAAGGCTAAAAATAATTTTTTTAATGCAAGCGCTCAGAATGGGCAAGATTCCAACATTTCAGAACAATTAATTCCTTCATCAGGGAATCTGGAATCTATATTCAAATTTAATAATAATTAATTACAAACATAACAGATATTCAACAATATGCCTAATAAGTTAAAGGAGTAGTACACCCAGAAAGTAAAAAAAACATATGTTATGTAGAGTGTTTTGATATGTATGTTAAATCCTAGTGTGTTCTTCCCTCTGTCCGCTATTTGGAGTTTTTCCTAAATTGCCTGCTAGCTGTATGGTAGTTTTACGACCCCTGGGGATCTCCATAACAAATAGTTTTATTGGCTTTCTTTCTCACAGGATGCCCCCATCTCATGTAACAGTGATGCAGCCATGCCCTTAGATTTAGCATGTGTATTGCTTTAAAATTAGTTTAGCAACAGCAGAACCTTGTAACTTCTTATCTAGTGAACACAAATGGCAACAGTTAGTTTAGCAAATACATGAGAGCAAGCTAACTGGGGTTTCTGTAAGACAACAGCTACTAAATAGCTCTAATTCATTATTTTTGTTTTTGATGTTACAACACTCCTGCTAGCTAGACCTGATGCACAGAGAAAACAAAAATAGTGAATTAGAACAATTTAGTAGCTGTTGTCTTACAGAAACCCCAGTTAGCTGACTCTCAGGTATCTGTTAAACTAACTGTTGCCATTTGTGCTCGCTGGATAAGAAGTTACAAGGCTCTGCTGTTGCTAAACTAATTTTAAAGCAATACACATGCTAAATCTAAGGGCATGGCTACATCACTGTCACATGAGACAGGGGGCATCCTGGGAGAAAGAAAGCCAATAAAACTATTTGTTATGGAGATCCTCAGGGGTTGTAAAACTACCATACAGCTAGCAGGCAATTTAGGAAAAACTCCAAATAGCAGACAGAGGGAAGGACACACTAGGATTTAACATACATATCAAAACACTCTATATAACATATGTTTTTTTTTTTTACTTTCTGGGTGTACTACTCCTTTAAGTCTGAACTTATATTTATTAAAAATGTATTTGCCACCATGCGTTCTCTCATGTTCAAACAATTCGCCATTCATGTGTTCTATTGTAGAAAACCATACATCTGAAAATGACCGCTTTGTTCAATAACACAAAAATATATAAATTTTAAATAAACACAAATTAAAAATATAAACCTCAAAAATGACAACCTCACCTCTTATGAAATATCCCTCTCTCTCTCTTTTCACCCTATTTATTCTGTTGACACAAAAATATACACAAAAGGCAAGTATATATTATCTTTTTAATGTGAGGGCTAAAGCCCAAGGTTCAGTGTTGGGGAATAGCTCTTCCCACAATCCCCTTTAAGGCCAGCCTCCTACAACAGTCCCCTGCTTAGCGCATTGCAAAACACCGCAGCACCTGGGCTCCTGTGTGGCTTGTAGTCTGAGCCTCCTTCCATTCTCATTCTGCTCCGTGCTCTTTGCTGTCTTCCCCATTCCCTCCCATTCTTCTCTTTCCTTTTCTATTTGTCTTCATTTTCTCTTGCCCCCCCCTTCTCACCCTCCTCCCATATGTTTTCTCTTCTGTTTGCCTTTGTGTCCTTTCCTCCCATACCTCTTTTGCCTGCCGCTGCATATTTCTTTCTGACTGGGTGCGATGTCATGCCCCTGTGCCTCTTGGTAATGGCCTCTCATCCTGATGCTGCTGCTGCTGACTGGCCGCTGCACCCCCTAGGAGACAACATCACCTGTTATCCTCCTATGCATGCCATATTTCCCATACTACTTCAAGGATGGTGACCGAAACTGCTGTGCTGTGGCCCGCTCCTCTGCCTGTTTATTGCAATGCCAGGAGCATCGCTTGCAGACCATCTATAGCTGTCTCTGCGCCCCAACACCTCGATGGTAGGCATGTCCTGGAGTCCTCACTTCCTTTTCCTCATGACCAACCACATGAGTACCATTCTCAGCATTTTTTGCGTCTCTCACTTTCATGGCTGGCCCACATGAGCGGACTGTGGTTCTTGCTCCACCCTGTTGCTGTGGTGTTGCTGTAAACCTGGAACTGTGTATGCATACCATTTAGGTGCCAATCTGTTGCCCCTTCCCCATTTTTGTCTTGGGTGTCAGTGCTCCCCTACCCATCATGCATGACATGTTCTACTTCAGTCACTGTTTTGATTTGTGCATTTAACATTTTTGTTCTTCCAACGGAGCACATCGTTCTGTGGGGGTGGATATTTGGAACCGTAGGGGTAGCCAATGGCAGTGAGCTGGACCCAGATGCTTCCCCCATCCACTCAACCTGTACGCTGTGGGATCTCAGTGGAGGAAAGCTTACTGCCATGGCAGTACTTAATGCATTCATATTTACTGATTTGGGGCTCAGCTCTCTACTGGAATGGTATGTCTTCAAATATGGCTAAATTAAAGTCCTCCTTGTGCTTGCTTGATTGTGTTGCTTTGAGCTGCCTTAATGGATTTAGATATGCGTATGGTAAAATTAATCTCAACATGGTTACAAATCCTTGCCTAGCTCTGTTATTGCGTGGCAGGCATTCCAACCACAATGATCACCTGCACTCCCCTGCCCTGTTTCGCTGCTGCTCTGCGCTTTGACATACTGCAACTGCAATTGGCCTTGTTTCCATTCTCTCAGTATACTCTAGTCTGCCAGATCTCCTGACACTCTACTGAATGGTCTGCTCTTTACCACTGGGTCAGCCATGATGCTGCTGTGCAATGCAGTTGCCCATTGCATTCCTGTGGCTAGGCTCCACTGGACTACTACTATTACCTTCTCATTGCTTTCCTCATGCTTGGCTGTCCGCATGGTTTCTCCTCCCTATTTCACTACCAGATTTCTCATGGTCTGTGCAGTACACTGGTATTCTGCTGGATTCGGCAATGACTGCTGACTTCTCAACTTTCCCAGCCCTGCCCTCCCTTTTTTTTTCCCCTTGCTCCTACTTTGCTCCTTCTGTCTCTTCCTGGGGCCCCCCTTCCCTGTCCTCGATCCCCTGTTCCTGTCCTTGTCCCTTGCTCCGCTGGTTCTTTTTTCTTTGGGCCTTTCACTACTCACACTTCCATTCCATCCCCATTTATGCCCCTTCTACCATCCTGACCCATGCTACCTCTGACACTAGTCAGGCATTTTCACCCTGTACCATTTTGCCCTGGCACCTGTACCCTACTCAGCTTCAATACTTATGTTTCCTTGTTCTATCCTGGTGCTCTTCACCGTCCAGCTTGCCAGTTACTGCACCGTTCACACATATGTCCCCTTTCACAGTCCTTGCAGTGCCCTTAAGCCCACATCATTGGTTCTCCTCCTGCATTCACTCCTCAGGCATTATCCATTCTCTGTTACTAACACAATGTTTGCGTCCATTCATCGCCTTCCCTGTGGCTTCTTCTCCCCGGCCAGCTGTCCCTAAGCTTCTCTCAGATTCCTGATCTACCCTGCCTTCCTGCCTCCATGGCTTCCGCTGCTATCACATGGATCATTGCCCTTGTAGCCTAAACACCTTTCAGTCATTTATTGCATTCCATCGATACCAGTATGTTCCTTCCCAGACTACTCTAAATCTTCCCTTACTGTCATTCCTGATGACTCCTTCTTAGGTTCTCCTCCTCTAACCTTCTTCCTTCCCATTTATGCTACCTCCCAGTTTACCTACCTAAGACTACGCAGCCACCTGCCTTTTCCTTGCTCAGCCCATACCAGCAGTTTGTCCGGACTCCGTCCCTAACTCGTACCTTCTGAGGCACTGAGTGAAGGTAGACTTGCCCTTTCTACCAGGGATGGGCTTCTGTTACAATCACTACTATCTACTACTTACAAACCTGACATCCTCTGTCCCTAACTCTGCCTGGCGGCATCGAGTGAAGTTTAGCATGCCCCAACTACCAGGGATGGGAGCCATGTCTGCAATCTACTGTTTCATCCATATGCATTCTCTACCTGATACCTGGTTGCCACTTCCCTTCGGGGAAGGGATCACTTTACCCCATTTGCCTTCAACATCCTACCTCTGCCCGATGGCATTGAGTGAAATTTGTCTCACCTCGACTACCGGAGCTAGGAGTTTGTATCTGCAATTGACTGTTTCTACATTATGCATTTTCTACCTGACATCCGGTTGCCACTTCCCTTCAGGAATGGGACCACTTTAACCCATTTGCCATCAACATCCTACCTCTGCCTGGTGGCATCAAGTGCAGGTCATCTCGCCCCGACTACCAAGGAAGTGTACCTGTGTCTGCAATCGACTGTTTCAACCTTATTCATTCTCTACCTGATACCTGGTTGCCGCTTTCCTTCAGGAACGGGACTGCTGTACCCCATTTGCTTTCACCATTCTACCTCACCAGTCTACATCCTGCACTTCTATGGACTCATCGTACCCATCCCCAACTTGGCCTCCTCATGCTCTGGAATTGGATTCCGCCAGTTTGTTCAGTCTCTGCCTTCATTCAGTTCAACTGCCTCTTGGACTTCCTTGCTGCTGGTCACCACTTCTTCACAGCCATGGGAGTTCACCTTCTCCTTTGGAGGTGGGAACCTTGTGCTTTATCTGCAGCACCTTCTGCTCTCTGCACTTACTGTTCACCATCTTCTTCAGACGTGGGACTCTTGCACCTCAACTTCATAGCACTTGGTACCTGGATTCACTTCTTGGCCTACATGGATCCACCACTCATGGCCTGCAGCAGCTTTGCTACATTCTGCTTCAGTTTACTGTGGCACTGACCGCAATCCTGTTCCTTTCTGTACCTGTACAGTCAGTATGGCTTGGCCTCTGCTGCCTTCTTCTCAGACACCTCCCGCCAGTCTGTGGACATCAGCTTCGGACTTTTCCCTCCATCCTTGGACAGCTGCCTTCTCCTCACCACCCTGGCAGTTCAGGGCTCCTTCCTGTTTTCAGTGGCTCTTTTGGGGCATTTTACACCTATAACCAGCCAGTATTCCTACCCGGTCAACTACTTTTCACATTCATTTATCACATACTCCTGCCCTGGCCATCCTAACAGCTCCCATCCACCACTATGAAGCATTTGTTCATTT
Organism: Neoceratodus forsteri; assembly: GCA_016271365.2. Classification (NCBI taxonomy): domain Eukaryota; kingdom Metazoa; phylum Chordata; order Ceratodontiformes; family Ceratodontidae; genus Neoceratodus; species Neoceratodus forsteri. The sequence goes on from CM057455.1 coordinate 1,707,379,707, forward strand.
CACCTAAGGAAAACTTCTTCTAGCAACATCCCTTGGACAACATGCCTTATAGACTCTTACGTCACTATAGAGTTATCAGTACTTATTAATCATCTCCCCAAGACCAGTTCCGTAATCCCATTCAACTGGAATATGGAAAGATCTCATTCCTCAACAGACTCTACAGGATGCTCCCTGTCCATCCTATTAATTCCAGTGTTATGGCATCCCTATCTCCCAAGTCTTATAGGATCTAAGACTTAGTCAAGCCTTCTCCACTCCAATTTTTTTTCTGGCAAGGGACCTAATTTCTTCTGAGATGCACAGACTCCATAATAATCATCACTGTTATGGATAACATGAACCACAAGATACCTCATACCAGTACTGGTATCATCTGTTTACCTTTTCGTAGCTTCTCCTATGAGCACTGGCTCTGTTTGATCATGTTACTTGACTCTTATTTCCTCAATAGCCATTGGATGTCCTAAGATCTTACCAGAATTCCCATCATTGGATATCTGGTGCCTAGTTGCCTTATTACAGTTACTCTGTCCAAGCCACTGTTCTCCAGCCCCTGGATGTTACCAGACTTCATACAATCATCTACATTCCTTCATCATATTATCATAAATCAAGGCAGCTCTCCATCCAGTGGTCCTTCTAGCTCATCTCTCATGTTTCACCTCCCATAATCCCTCCAGCAGTGACTTTCTCTGACAGCAGGCTTCCATCAATTCTGCAATCTGCAGGTCTGCAACTGACCTGGCTCACTATCCCAGTCATACCTCTCAACAGGCCTATATCTGACTAAACTGCTAGGCACCTCTTGCAATCTACACCGCTCTCAACTTCTCATTGCTACATCAGCCTATAAACTCCTTCAAAGACCCATTTCCAGGCTTTCTACAGCACTCAGTCAGTGGATCAATCTATAAGGCAAAGCAGTCATGGCCACCTGAGCTCATGTCATGGGCAATTACGTCACAGCACTAACCATATCTACCTTGTCCCACCAGCAGACCAGGAGCCTATACAAGTATCATTATGGCATTATTACCCAAATCAACTCTCAAATCCATCATGCTGAACTTCCAATTATATCCATATAGATTCAGTTACCACCTCTACTGCATATCCCAACATTCCTTCATTGGTCTAACATCTTCCACATCACCCCTCCTACCAGGTACTTAAAGATTCTGTCTGACTCCTTCATCTTCTTCTTGGATGCCTACATTGCAATTTACTGCTCACCACTTAACTCCAAACCTTCAGACTCTAACTTGACAGTCTAACCTTCTACAAAGTCAGATTGCTTACCTTATGACTTCGTAACCCATCATACTTCTAACTGTTCAACATCTGGCAGCAAATTTAATCAAATCATGCTCTTCATGCTTACTTTGTCTCTGTAATCCCACTGGATATCACCCATCAGAACCTTGGAAATCATCCATCATCACCTTGAAAACCTGGACTGCATTTGCCCCTTTTTGACTGGATCTACTTCACTTTTAGGATCCAGATGCTGCTTCAGAATAGACCTATCTCTTCAACCTCAGAATCATCCTTCCAGAATGCATCATCCAATGGACTTCGAAGATGGACCATCATCTCTCCAAGCAGTTCACCTTCCTCAGAAATTAGTATATGGTTGCTAGAACCTAGAACCTAGGTTTATCTCCTTTTAGTTTGCCTGGAGGATGGGTGGATCAGTAGCCATGGGTCCTCAGAGTTTTACTCCACCTGGGGGTTTTTCCTCTCCTGTATGCTACTGGTCATTCTCTCCATAAGTTGGAGGATGTAGACCTACTCTTCGGATAGTCATTGGTAAATTCTTTTGAGCTTTCTATTCCCTACTCACCACCAAGGGTCGAAATAGAATAAAGCCAAAACTAAACTATGTTACACAAGCGCTACTGATTTCATATGTTATTCACCAAAACATTGAATGGGAGGGCTAAAGCCCGAGGTTCAATATGGGGGAATAACTCCTCCCATATTCCCCTTAAAGGCCAGCCTCCTACAACACTCCCCTGCTTAGCGCGTTGTGAAACACCCACCATCCACTCCTGTCTTCTCCTCCTCCATCTCTGGCACTCTGCTCACCTTGGTACTGGGCTTTCTATTCCCTACTCACTACCCAGTTTCCCAACCAAGGGTGGGAACAGAGTAAAGCCAAAAGTAAACTATGTTACACAAGCACTACTGACTACTATTCACCAAAACATTGAACTAAACCATTTCAAATTTTATTCAGCACCAGATGTGTCTATTTGATTATTTTTACACACCAAGGAGGTTATGTAACCTTCTATTTTGTATGGGAATATAAAGCCATTTTGCCCCATGTTTATAAATGCACCAGAAAATGAAAAATACAGCTGCACTCCAAAGTGCTACACCTATAGTAATTTTAGATATTACACTGAACCCCACAGTGAAACACACCTTATAAGTGTAACCCCCTTGTTACTAGAATCCCAGTTAGAATTAGTGGCAGGCAGGGAAGGCAGCTTGTGAAATGCCAGGTAAATGGGTTTCACACTGTCACATCTCTGTTTTCAGTCTCAGCTCAGCTGGAGTGATGGTGTAATCTTAGAATTCTTGCAGTGGCATAAGACACACTCTGGCAAGCAGTTGTCAGCTAGAGTAGACTGTTCAGTAGTCTTGGAGTGTGAGTTCCAGGAGGAGGCTGCAGCTTGCTGTGCAGCTCCTCAGTCAGCTCTGTTATACAGCTACCTCTTTAGTTTTGGGGAGTTTATTCTCACCCTAGAAGAAGAATATAGAAGACAGTGTCTGAAGTGGTGGAGTCCTTGCTAAGTAGATTTTCCTTTCCCCTCAATCCATTCTGTCTGGTGACGCTGTCTTGGACATATTCATTTGCTGTGAATATAACTTTTCTTCTGAGTAAGCCCAGGACGGGCAGCTGCAATACCTAAGGGTGAATTTCTCTGACAAAGGGACTCTGTCACCTAGACTTTCTTGTTTTAAAAGTGTCTGCCTACATTGGAGTCCAGTATGCGATCGTCCAAGTACAGAATGTTTAACTTCTGACACCTCAGAGGTGTGTGTGTATAGTATGTTAAGTGTGAAATACATTTCAAGACAGCATCTACAGTTTTCTACAGTTGTGTGGTGTATTTAACCAGATGAATGGCCGAGTATTAACTTAGAAGCAAAAAGTGGGAGACTCCCCATCTGGAGTGACCCTGTTTACCTCTCCAGGTTCAGTTTGGGCACCAGTACTTTTTCATTTACTGCATCTGGCCAGTGCCTAATGGAAGTAGTTACTCCTGTGTGTCGGTTGTTTTCTCTCAGTTTACCCCAGTATGGTGGGTTCTGAAAGTTCCTGAGCCTGGATGTGTTCCTTTGTGGTCACATGTGCCACCTTCATTCCTCATGAAATATGGGAAAGTGTCCTAGTACTGGCCATGTGTACCTAGTCGATGGGAAATGTACCAGTTCTGGCCGTGGATGCCAATCTCCATTTCAGAACCAGGGTGTTGGCTGTTTTGTGTTACTTCAGCCTATGCTAAATGGGAATGTCAGGAATTTCTGTACCCTAGAGAATCTGCAATACTAGTACATATAGCTCTATGGGGGTCCATCTTCACTTTGTGATTATTCCTACTTTGTTATGTGAATAAAAGACACACTCTAGAATCCCAACCTGGTTTGGACAGTATTGTTATTGCTTCCTTGTGTCTGGATTTACTTGAGTGCCCCTGTCCAGAAGTGTAAACCTAGCATAATTGTGAGCAAACGTTTTCTCTCAGGGACCTGAGTTGCTGGCCATGGTAATTGGTCCCCTCAAGTGTGTGCCATGTAGCCACACTTGGGTTTGACTGTTCTAGTTTAACAGTCTGGTCCATCTAGCCTAATGGTGGCCATTTCTCTGTTTTCCAAATCTGTATTCACTAGTATAAACCCCCAGTCCTCTCATTTGCCCCTAGACATCTGTGGTGAGAGGAGCAGCCCTGCTAGTTAAAGAAGGGAGGCCGGTGCAGGGGGGGTTACAAAAGGGGGCTCATCCGATGATGTGTTTTGAATTTGGGAGAAAACAAGAGATGTTTGCTCAGGCTGTGGCTAGCCTTTTGTCTATCTGGTGGTTGGTAGCCCAAAATTGGAAGCTTTGCACAGAAGGATTTTGCGCAGAATAGTGCCATCTGTATGTGCCGCTGTGTGCCTGCTGTTCATGTGCTGCTGTGTGTTGTACCATCATTTACCAAGGAGCTGAAAAGCCAAATTGTTTGTGCTCCTTGTCCTGCATCAAGAGTAGAACATTTACCAGCTTTAATTGTCAAGTTTCTGTGACAAAAAGTATTGTGGACTTTGGGAAACAACAAAACAATTGTGCCCTGAAAGTTTTATGTGCTTGCTGTGTGAACTGGGGGAGTCGCTAAAGAAATAGCCAAGTTCTGAGTAAAGAAATGGTCGAAAATGGCGCTCCCACCGTGAAAAAGTTCAGCTGAGAAAAAAAAGTTGTTTTGCAGTTTAAATTTTGCCTCCCCCCACAAAACATGGCAGGTAGTAAGGTAAACACTGAGGTACAGAGCTCAACAGAGGGCAGGACAGGGGTAAATGGAAAAATAGACAAGGGAAATAAGAGCAGAGATGGGGGAAAAAAGGATAAAGCCAACATTAAATGGAGGACAATGAGTACCAATGCCCGTAGTCTGGGAAACAAGCTTCCTGAGCTAGTAGCCCTGATGGAAGATGAAAAATTGGATATTGTGGCAGTCATGGAAACATGGTACATGGAGAACCATGACTGGGATGTCAACATACCGGGGTACACAGTCTACAGAAGGGACAGGGAAGGTAAAAGAGGAGGTGGAGTAGCTCTATACATAAAGAAAGGGATCAAAGCTACAGAACTAAAAAGTAAAGGGGAAGAACAAGAGGCACACTGGGTCACCTTGGAGACAGGGAATGGCATCACAATCCGCGCAGGGGTTATATACAGACCCACATCTCAAGGGGAGGAAATGGACAAGAAAATGATAGAGGACATTCTCAAAATGGCTGAAAAAGGGGAGATACTGTTGATGAGGGACCTGAATATGCCAGATGTTAACTGGATGACATGTACTGCAGCCACATCCAAGAGCAGGGTCATTCTCGATGCCCTGCAGAAGCAGGCCTTAGACAGCTAGTGTTGGAACCACTAGGAGGAGCAATACTAGACCTGGTACTCTCAAATAGAGAGAGGATCACAAATTTAGAAGTCAGTAGACATCTGGGAACAAGTGGCCACTGCACAGTGTGCTTCACAATAAGCACAACCATGGAGACAAGCCATACAAAGACAAGGATATTGGAATTTAGAAGGGCCGACTTTGGCAAAATTGGTGAATACCTGAGGAATGCACTAGCAGATGGCCAAAAAGGAGGGGTGGAAGAACATTGGAGAAAAATCAAAACTGCTATCATAAAGGCAACAAGCCTTTGTGTGAAACAAATAAAGAAAACAAAACCGAGTAAAAAAACACTATGGTTCTCAAAAGAGGTGGCAGGGAAGATTAAGAAGAAAAAGGCTGCATTCAAAAAGTATAAGGAATCACAGAAGGAGCACGACAGGGAACTGTATCAAATAAAGCAGAAAGAAGTGGGGAAGGCAGTCAGAAAGGCAAAGGCCCAAACCGAGGAAAAAATAGCCAACTCGGTTAAGAAGGGGGATAAAACCTTTTATAGGTACATTAGGGAGCATAGAAAGGTTAAGGGAGGAATAGTGAAGATTAATAAAGGAGAGGGGAGGTGGGCAGAGGGAGACAGTGAAAAGGCAGAGATACTGAATTAATACTTTTGCTCAGTATTCACAAAAGAAGATGAGGAGGAGTTACCTAAACCAGACAATAGAAGCACTCTGGGTAGGGGGTTGACACCAGTCCATTTACAGAAGAAAGAGTCCTGAAAGAACTCCTAAAACTCAAGGTGGACAAAGCAATGGGGCCTGACAGGATTCACCCCAGAATCCTAAAAGAACTAAGGGAGGACCTAGTGACACCACTGACCACACTTTTTAACAAATCATGGGAGGATGGGGTGGTACCTGAGGACTGGAGAAGAGCAGATGTGATTCCCCTTCACAAAAGTGGGAGCAAGGCAGAAGCAGGAAACTACAGATCTGTAAGTTTGACCTCAGTGGTAGGGAAAATGATGGAATCACTTCTGAAAGAAAAAATTATTGAGTACCTAGAGGTCAGCGAGGCACAGGACCCAAAGCAGCATGGATTTACAGCAGGAAGGTCATGTCAGATGAATCTAATTGATTTCTTTGATTGGGTGACCAAAGTAATAGACCAGGGAGGGGCTATGGATATGGCCTGCCTAGACTTTAGCAAGGCATTTGACACAGTCCCGCACAAAAGACTAATAATCAAGTTAGCCAGCCTGGGAGAGGGTTCCAGGGTGGTAGCCTGGGTAGCAAACTGACTTCACAACAGGACACAGAAAGTAATAGTGAATGGAACACATTCCAAAGAAAGAGGGGTTACTAGTGGAGTACCACAAGGCTCAGCACTACGTCCAGTCCTCTTTAACATCTTTATAGGTGACATTGCAGAGGGTCTAGAGGGAAAGGTATGCCTCTTTGCAGATGACACAAAGATCTGTAACAGAGTTGATACACAAGGGGGGTAGAAAGGATGAGAAGGAACTTGGCAAGGTTGGAGGAATGGTCAGACATATGGCAACTTAGATTCAATGCAAAGAAGTGCAAAGTAATGCACCTGGGAAACAAAAACCCAGGAGAAGAGTACACAATAGCAGGGGTGGTACTAACAACAACAAAAATGGAAAGGGACTTGAGGGGAAGTCATTTCAGACGGCCTAAAGGTGGGTAAGCAATGTGAGAAGTCAGTAAAGAGAGCCAGGGGGATACTGGGAAGCATAGGAAGGGGCATCACAAGTAGAAAAAGGGAAGTTGTTATCCCTCTGTACAAACAGTTAGTGAGACCCCATCTGGAATACTGTGTGCACTTTTGGAGACCCCATCTATGCAAGGACATAGACAGAATGGAAGCAGTCCAGAGGAGGGCAACTAAAATGGTGCAGGGTCTGCATCAGAAACCATATGAAGAGAGACTGAGAGAGCTTAATATGTATACCCTTGATGAAAGGCGGGACGGGGGGACATGATAGAAACTTTTAAGTACCTCAAAGGAATCAACAAAGTCCAGGAGGGTAGCATCTTTCAGAAAGAGAGATGTGTAAGAACAAGTAGGCACAATTTAAAAATAGAGGGGGGACGACTCAGGGGTAATGTGAGGAAATTTTTTTTCACGGAGAGAGTGGTGGATGCATGGAACCGCCTTCCTGGGGAGGTTGCTGGGTCCAAAACAGCGGGGGAATTCAAACATGCATGGGACAGACATAAGGCAATTGTAGTGGAGGGTTGCAGGAAGTAGGCTGTTGGCTAACTAGAATCTGCAGCTTATCCAATAGGGAGGGAAATGGGCAGACTGGGTGGGCCAAGTGGTCCTTATCTGCCGTCAAAGTCTATGTTTCTATGTCTATGTTTCTATCCCCGTGGAGGAGCACGAGAAGAGAGAGGAGCTCATTTGTATGGCGTCAAGTGATTAGTGAGACTGCAATCAGTCCCACCCCTAGCCAGCTTCAGAGTGCTGTCCAGTGTTCGAGAGGGAAAGAGCGAGTGGTATGAGAGCTGGTAGCAGAAGAATCATTGCGGTGACTGTAAACATTCTAAAATCTGTAAATACAGACTGTTTCTGTGCAAAATTGGGCTCAACCCGTAATCTGACCAACTGGGAAGCAAGCATGGTGTCTATAGTGACAATCAGTGGGATTGCCAGCCCGTTTCAACCCAGAGACCTTCTAGGATCGTCTTTAGGCCGAGATTTTCTATTGGAGTAAGCCAGCTACTGATTCAGTGAGTACCATTCAGCAAAACTGAGTTCAAACTGTGTTGTGATTTTCAAAAGCCAGCTGAATCTGTATGTAAACAGTGTGATTGTTTTGGCAAAGGACTGTAAAGTAATCAAAACAAGCAAGAATTCTGAGCAATAGACTGTGAGCATGTATTATGGATTCAGCAACAGCATAATTTTCTGAGCAAAAGAGAAACTGTGAGTTGTATGAGAGGCTGCAACAAGCAGGCAATCCTGCTCCTAGAAATACTGCGGGTTTAGTGACTTTAAGCAAGTAAAACTGATTGAAAGCTAATCGTAAAGTCCAAAAATCATATAGATGTGCTGAGGAAGGAAAAGGCAGTGCAATCGTTACAGTTTAAGAAAATGTATCAGTAGCAGTGAGTCGGATGCACAGTGGCTTGAGTCAGATACAGATTAGTGATGCATCAGGAGTGCTGCTGCCGCCATTACAGGGTGGGGCAGTAATGTAAACACAGCAGAAGGGAGACATTTTGAGAGACTCTTCCAAGTATAGTGGATGCAGCAGTAACAGTGAATGTTTTTGTATTTATTTACAGACATGGCTTCAGGACCATCCCGTTTCCCAGATCATGCCCGAGCTATGATAGCGGAGGAGGTTTCCAAGCTTAAAGAAATAGAACAGTGTTTCTACAGTGGAAGTTTGCCTCCTCATGTTGCAATTCCCAACTACCCTGTGAGAATATGCATAAAGTGCCTCAAGGCTGGGAGGGACATATTCTTGATTCCTCACTGTTCAAGGTGTTTAGAGAAGCAAGGTCTGACTAGAACATCCTGAATTTGGCTCCCACTTGGATGAAAGTAGAAGACCCTGCATGTAGCAGCACACAGCATAAGGTTGAAACTGCTGGGGGAGGCCCAGCAGAGTGTGGCACAAAGGAAGAGGGTGTAGATGTACTGCCAGAGCAGATTCCTCATGATGGCTCCATGCCTGTGTCGCAGATAGACAGTGCAGAGTGAGGATCAGTGGATCCATGGAGAGAGGGCCCAAGCCCTAGCCTCACTGGAGAGGATGAGGTTCGAGAGACTCTAGAATGGGAAGTGTCTACCTCCGCATCCAGTGAAACATAGAAACATAGACTTTGACGGCAGATAAGGACCGCTTGGCCCATCTAGTCTGCTCATTTCCCTACCTACAGGATAGGCCGCAGATCCTAATTAACCAACAGCCTATTTCTTCCTACCCCCCACAAGAATTGCCTTATGCCTGTCCCATGCATTCTTAAATTCTCCCACAGTTTTAGACCCCACAACCTCCTCGAGAAGGCTGTTCCATGCATCCACTACCCTCTCTGTGAAATAATACTTCCTCACATTGCCCCTGAACCGCCCTCCTTCTATCTTTAAATTGTGTCCTCTTGTTCTTGCAAGTCTCTTTTTCTGAAAGATGCTACCCTCTTGGACTTTGTTGATTCCACTGAGGTACTTAAAATTTTCTATCATGTCCCCCTTCTCCCTTCTTTCCTCAAGGGTATACATATTAAGCTCCTTTAGTCTCTCCTCATACGGCTTCTCTTGCAGACCCTGCACCATTTTAGTTGTCCTCCTCTGGACTACCTCTATCCTGTCTATGTCCTTGCGGAGATGGGGTCTCCAGAACTGGACACAGTACTCCAGATGGTGTCTCACCAACTGTTTGTACAGAGGGATAACAACTTCCTGTTTTCTGCTGCTGATGCCTCTCCCTGTACATCCCAGTATACCCCCAGCCCTCCCTACTGCCTTCTCACATTGCTTGCTAACCTTAAGGTCATCTGATATGATTACCCCAGGTCCCTTTCCTTTTTGTTGTTGTTACTACCTCCCCACCCATTGTGTATTCTTCCCCTGGGTTCTTGTTTCCCAGGTGCATTATTTTGCACATCTTTGCATTGAATCCTAGCTGCCATACTTCTGACCATTCCTCCAACCTTGCCAAGTCCCTTTTCATCCTTTCCACGCCTCCTTGTGTATCAACCCTGTTGCAGATCTTTGTGTCATCTGCAAAGGCTACTTTTTCCTTCCAGTCCCTCTGCAATGTCACTGATGAAGACGTTAAAAAGGACTGGACCCAATACTGACCCCTGCGGTACCCCACCAGTAACCCCCCTTTCTTCAGAAAGTACCAATTGTGAAGAGTGGACTGTCTTGGGAGTGAGGACAACTACTGACTCCTGGGCCCAAATTCTGAGTGAGTAAGAGGGAGAGAAAGAAATGTATCTTCCTGTTGAGGGTCCCAGTCTGCCGTGTCAAGCTCTTGCCTCGGAGGAGCCAGAAGAAGAAGTTGGTGACTCCACAGCCCTGCCCTCAGAAGGAGGGGTCAGGGACAAGTTCAATGTTTCTTTGAGTGTGCGACACTGGCAGAACCAGGACTGGCCACCCATTAAGCCAGGCCAAGAGTCACAAACTGATGAAGAGCAGTAAGGAGGAAAGACTGTCTCATAGGAAGGCCAATGACGTCTATAGGCGGACCTTTCCTACCTTTTCTATGAGAGTCTGGCAGGAGATTGAGAAACACAGGAGAGCCTGGCTAGAGGAAGAGGCCAGTCAAGATATTGATCCATGTACAACTTCCTATGTCAGAAATAAAGTGATAAGAGACAAACTGCCATTTTGGAAGTTGGGCAGGATATTGTTCATAGACACTGTACGATATGTGGACCCTAAAGGAAAATATACTATCCATAATGTGAATTATGTACGCCCAGACAGGGTCACAATTCTTGCACCAGATCCAAATTGGTACTACCCTCAAGTGTACCATCATCCTGAGAATATGCCCGTGCCTACCCAGAGGGAAGCAGAGAAGTGGTAGCAAGTGTCTGCCAACCAGCCGTTGCTGGAGTGATGTGTAATCTTAGAACTCTTGTATAAGCCACACTCTGCAAGCAGTTGTCAGCTAGAGTAGAATGTTCAGTAGTCTTACAGTATGCTAAATGGGAATGACAGGAATTTCTGTACCCTGAAGAATCTGCAATACCAGTATGTGTAGCTCTATGGGGGGGTCCATCTTCGCTTTGTGATTATTTCCACTTTGTTACGTGAATAAAAGCCACATTCTAGAATCTCAACCTGGTTTGGACAGTATTGTTATTGCTTCCCTGTGTCTGGATTTACTTTGGTGCCCCTGTCCAGAAGTACAAACCTAGCATAATTGTGAGCAAATGTTTTCTCTCAGGGGCCTGGGTTGCTGGCCATGGTAATTAGTCTCCCCAGGCATATGCCATGTAGCCACAGTTGGGTTTGACTGTTCTAGTGTAACAGCCTGGTCCACCTAGCCTAATGGTGGCTATTTCTCTGTTTTCCAAATCTGTATTCACTTATGTAAACCCCCAACCCTCTCATTTGCCCCTAGATGTCTGTGGTGAGAGGAGAAGCCCTACTAGTTAAAGAAGGGGGGGCTGGTGGGGGGGTTATATAAGTATAACTTTGTAATGATATTTTAAAAGTCTTACATTTCCATTAGTTTTCCATAGTGTGTCACGGAAGATTGTCAAAATTGTCAAGTTCACAGAGCCAGAAATGGTACTAATCTAATCTGTAGTAGGAGCCCAAAGTAACCTCACCAAAAGGCTGTTTCCCTTCCATCATGGTTCCTGGTGTCCTCTATCTTCTAGAGCTACAGTCATTTTGAATTATAAGCAGAAACCTAAAAACAACCCCCAATAGCCAGACACCTAGGTGTCTACACCTCAGACACCAGCAGATGCCACTATTCAGCAGGTCAGGCAGGATCCCAGGCACTGCTGTGCTCAAGTGCGAGCTCTCCCGCTGGCATAATCAGTGATATATGGGGTGCACAAGCATTTCTCTGCCCAATTCTGGCAAGCAGACACTAATTATAGTGGGCATGCACCTGCGTCTTCTGCTCTATAAGTGAGAAGACACCTGAGAGGACCTCCGTCTCACCTCCTCCAATTCCTCCCTTAAACGTCAACTGAGACTTCTTCCTTTTCCCCCTTGCTCCTGTTTCCCCATCCCTTACTAGTCCCTTTATACCTGGTGTAATGCATAAGTGCTAGTTTTTATTTATTTGTTCATTTTTGCACTTTAATGTTCTTTGTGCGTTATGATGTTGCACTCTTCTGTAACACTGTACTTGTCTAAACTACAGTATGTACTGTTTCTTATCTTTTGCTCCCCTCCCCCGGGTAGCACCTGGAAACAAGCCCTGGCTTAGTGTGCCTTTCCCAGTCACCAATGTTCAAATAAATATTTACAAGGTGTGTTTTCACTATGGGGTTTAGCTTAATATCTAAAATTACTATGGAGTTTAGCCCTTTGCAGTGTGGCTTTATTTTTCACCTTCTGGGACACTTAATAAATACAGGGCAAAAGAGCACTGAAGATTATTCTAAAAACCTATTTATCGCATATACGCAGCAACTCACTTCTATTGTTTTATTCCAATGGAACTTTGTTGCCTTCTCCCCTCACCACATACTTTGTGGTGCCTGTGACCACCACGTCGCCCTCTTTATTGGCTGGTTTAATAGTAATGTCTGCATTCTTTTCAAGATTCTGCAGAGTAGTATGTTCAGCTGAAGACAAGTTAAAGTCTGGATGGTACTCCTGTGCTGCCAGCTCTCTTATATCTTCCTCACACAGTTTCTGGAAGATATTTACTGCCATGCCACTGATGCGGGTGGTATATACCGTATGTGGACAGTTCCCTTAGCTACCCACTGTCTTGGCCATCATCCTTGAAAACTACCTCATCTGCAACTGCATATGCTGAACCCATCTCTTGTTTCATAAGTGCATCTAAAATGTCCTGTTTGGGTATAATCTCTGGATTACCCATTTAATCACACAGTGGAAGTGCGTGTGGTTAAACAGAATGCAGTGCGGACACCTAAAAGTGCGCTGGTCAAAAACTGCACTAATATAAATAGACTTACGTCTGAACCGCACACGCTGTTTTGACGGCGTGGCTCTTTCTTCACTATCTTGACAGGATACCATAATATACTACCCATGCACACTGTCAACCTCTTGACCTCCCATGTCTTTCTCCTTCTTATCGTAGAAACAAATCCACTGGTTGGACTCCACAAGTCCCACAGAATAGGAGGAGGTGCTGCGAGAAGGTTTGCAAAACCAGAGTCGAAGTTCAAAGCCACGTACACAGCACTCTCACAAAAACAAGTAAGAAATCTCGATTTAAAGTAGTTAATGAAGTTTATTTCGGGCTTGAGGTATAAAGCCCTAACTCCTATAGTAGAAACACTTTAGATTCGGCCTCCAACAAAACTTGTTTAAGTCTACTATAGTGGTAAAAAGGTCAAAATCCATGGTGGGGATGAAACGGAGGCCTCTTTTAAACAACATTTTTTCATCTGGGGATAATTCATATTGGGACAGGTTTATAACATTGTCCTCTGATACCCTGTCACAGTGTAATTGTACTGCCTCAGCAACTTCCACATTACCACTATCCCCTACGGAACTTGATACTTCCTCTTGCCTATGGATTTGGTCTTTCTTTTTGCTCCGGCCATGACCCTCCATCTTGTCATCTTTCCTGGGGGTATATGTACCTGTTGCCCCTCGGACTCCTCCAAGGTAGCTTGGTGGCCTGAGCCCCCTCTAAGAAAAGACACTGATGATGTTGAGGCTTCTGAATCATTGTTTGCTACAGTATTATCAGTATCTGATGTCTCTCCATCAGTAATGAATCCATTCTTTTTTAATATAGATTTGGGCTCAGTTCTTACTTTACTGCCAGATTTTTTATTAGCTTTACCCTAGCTAAATATATTACCATCCTGACAGTGCGCCTCATTCCTAAGAAATGTCCTCTGTTTAGTGTCACATATTTTCTCATCTACAGCTGTAATGTCTTGCTGCAATCCTTTTTTAAACTCACCAAAATGAGGGTCATACTGAAATGCCAGTAGCTTGGTTTCCTTCTCTTTCAGAGCTGCTTCAGTCTCTATTTGTTGTTATTTTGAATCCTCCAGGATCAACTGCATCAACTTTGTAGAAGCTTCATGTATGATACCCTGCCATCTTGTAATGAAGCATACTTACTTGTATGAAATGGGAAGAGACAATCCTGCTTTTTGATTGGTTATTACTGGTGCATGAGCTCTGTTTCATGCACAGGTAATAACAAGTTCCTAAAAGCTGGACTGCATTACTCAAACAAAATCACTGTCCCATTAGAATACACAAGTTTAAAATGCCACCATTACACAGTAAAAATCTTCAACTGGGCCCTAAAATAAAACTACCTTAAATAAAAAATAAAACAAATTAATTAAATGTTGTTTCCCTGATTATCACACTCTCCTTACACACATAAACAAATTAGAAACATTAAGTATTGTTTATAGTTTTCATTACAACTGTTTCTTCACTGACAATGAAAAGTTCCCCTTCTATCTTTACCTGCTCATCAGGGAAATCTCTTCTGTTTGCCCTGACAGTGATATAACTGAGTCTCTGGCTCTAGAAGAGGGTGAGTGTGTGTGTGTGTGTGTGTGTGTGTGTGTGTGTGTGTGTGTGTGTGTGTATAGTATGTTAGGAGTGGAACATTCTGCCAGTGGAACTGAACAGAATTTTGAATTCCTGTATTCCATGGTAAACAGTCCGCAATAACAAAAACATAGAAACGTAGAAGTAGACAGCAGATAAGGACCGCAAGGCCCATCTAGTCTGCTAATTTTTTTCTACCTTATGAATGTGCCATAGGTCAATACTCTGTCAATAGGCTATCTATTCATAGTCATCTGTATTGCTCCCTTATGCCTATCCCATGCCTGCTTGAAGCCCTGCACTGTATTCATATCCACCACTTCCTGAGGTAGGCCGTTCCATGCATCCACCACCCTTTCTGTGAAAAAGAACTTCCTCACATTACCCCATAATCGGCCTCCCTCTAATCTCATGCTGTATCCTCTTGTCCTACTATTTTTCTTATATTGAAACATGTTAGATTCTTTCACCTTTCTAATGCCCTTAAGATGTTTGAATGTTTCGATCATATCACCTCTCTCCCTCCTTTGCTCTAGGGAATACATATTGAACTCTGTTAATCTGTCCTCATATGTTTTCTGATGTACTCCCTGCACCATTTTGGTTGCCCTTCTCTGGACTGCCTCCATTTTGTTAATGTCCTTGTGCAGGTGCAGCCTCCAGTACTGCATGCAGTACTCCAGATGGGGTCTAACCAGTGTCTTGTAAAGAGGGATTAGTACCTCCCTCTTACGACTTGCAATACCCCTATTAATACACCCCAACATCCCTCTAGCCTTACCTACTGCTTTAGTGGTCTGCTTGGATGATTTCAGATCATCTGTGATAATGATGCCCAAGTCTCTTTCTTCCCTTGTGATTGCCAGCAACTCCCGTCCCAACCTATAGATGGCTTCAGTGTTTCTCTTCCCTATGTGCATGATCTTGCACTTCTTTGCGCTAAACCCCAGTTGCCACTCTTCCAGCCATTTTGCCAGTTTATCCAGATCTCTTCTCATTCTGCCCACCCCATCTGGATCATCTACTCTGCTGCAGATCTTGGTGTCATCTGCAAACAGGCAAATCTTACCCTCCAGTCCATCTGCAATGTCACTGATGAAAATATTTAAGAGGACTGGCCCCAGAACCAATCCCTGAGGTACCCCTCTTGTGACTTGCATCTCTTCTGACTGTATACCATTTACCACTAGTCTCTGTTTTCTGCCTGCCAACCAGTTTGCCACCCAGTTGACCAACTTCTGACCCACCCTGAGCCTACTCAGCTTATTAATCAATCTTCTATGTGGAACAGTATTGAAAGTTTTGCTGAAGTCAAGGTAGGCAACATCAACTGCTCCGCCTTGGTCCACCACTCTAGTTACCCAGTCAAAGAAATCTATGAGATTAGTTTGACAGGACCTTTCTGTTGTAAACCCATGCTGTCTTGGATCCTGTGCTCCTATGGATTACATGTATTGCACTATCCTTTCCTTAAGGAGTGCCTCCATAATCTTGCCCACTACCGAGGTAACATTCTATATCTTGAATATGGGGGAAAACAAAGAAAAACAGGATGAAGAAAGTATGCAATAATACTTTATAAACAAAGAGAAAAGGTGGGAAAACAAGTATTTTTTGTTCTTTTGAGTGATGTCCTTTTGCTTTGCTGTTTACATTTTAATGTATCAGGAGACTGAGGTTACATGGATTGAGAGAGAGAGAGAGAAAGAGAGAGAGGATGTTTAGTAGAGTGGCTGCACTTCCACATTGCCCTTCCCTAAGCAAAAAAAAATATTAGAAGCAATGGTTTTTATTTTCTAAACTATAAGATGTCAATGCAAAGGGGTAGGTCAGACAGCTCTCCTGATACATTAAAACTGAAACAGCAAAGCAAAGGAGCATCATTCAAAAGAACACAAATATATATATATATATATATATATATATATATATATGTATATCAGTTACATTAAATTCTACCACAGCACTATATGGACATATCTCTATTGGGGGTGGGCAGTCACCATCAGTCATGCCCACATTAAAGAAAAAATACAGCTATGGATGCTGCCAAAAGACAAAAGCCCAATAGCAAACCAGGTGGATGGACTATTTTATCATAAATTCATCAAATGACAACCTTTTTTATAAGATAAACCTATTTATCTAATTTTAGAAATGGTTTTAAAAAAATGTAGCCCATTTTATAAGCACAATAAGTCACTCCGGGGTGTGTGCACGGAACAGATTTTCTGCACTTCCAGGGTCTGAAGGCATTCAGTCTGCTGCCCCATACCTCTGGGCATGCAGTAAAATCTGTTCCATGCACACACCATCATGTCTTATTGCTTACTCGTATCATGCCCATACGATGGTTCCATTGTAATTCTGAGCCCCGTGGAACATGTTCAAACTTCAGCTATGCCTCCATGGATACCTATTGCCAGTGAAGGCATCTGCCTTTCAGATTGACTATTTTAAAGTCCCAGAAGGCATCTGATATGCTTTGTTGTGCCTGGTTGGCTTCACATCTCAACTGTACTCCCACAAAGACAGAGAAAAGATCATCCCCTTCACTCTTTTCAGAAAGGCTGCTTACTATATCCAATACATTGCTATCATTGCTGCTTGTTACCTCATCATGACTGTTCATGGTGATTCCAAAAGGAGCCTCTGTGTCTTCGGTCAGGTAGGTGAACTGTGACACATCCTAGCGTAAACTTAAGCAACCAGATCAGGAAGCAACAAGAAAAAGGCACTCCAGAACTATGGTATTAGTGTAGTGATCAAGTTTCATTTACGCACTTTAGCAGTGTGGACCAGATTGCATCATTGTACTGTACATGAAATGGGGATTTGTTTAATAGTTGGAGCTAACCAGAGTCCTGAAGACAGGAATGATATGGGACCTGGCAAACACCTTTTTACTAGCAAAAAGCGTAGAGACTTTTTTTGGCATTAATCTATTTTGTTCCTTTCTTTATTCTTTTCAAAAGTTTCACCAGGAAAGACATACCAAGCAGTTTACAGCTCATTTCCAGATGAGTCCTGGAGGTTACGGGAAGTGGAGCTAAATCAAGAGGTGGAAATAAATAAACAGTAATAACAACATCACATTACAAAACTAGAAATCACATACAGCAATACAGTATATCAGAGGAGTACTATCATAACTACTGAAGGCAAATCAGTACAACAGATACATGTAGTAGATAACAGTGTTATTATAGGCAGGGGGAACTACTCATACAGGTATAGTCTAAGGGATGAGGGAGCAAAATGGCCAGAGCAAAACAAATAGGGAGGAAGGAAGACAAGAGGTAAAGGGCCTTAGATAGTTGCAGGTGGGAGAAGAAAAGTCCTGAAGATGAGACTTAAGGGAGACAGTAGAAGAGGAAGAGGAAGAGTGGATTGACAAGGGAAGGGAGGACTAGAGTTTAAGAAAGTGATATGAGAAAGCAGACTGACCAATAATAGATTTCCTAGAAGGAATAGAGCAAAATGGGAAATATTACTGTGGAGAGTGTAGGAGGAAGAAGGGTGAGAGGACAGTAGGGATGTGACCTAAGAGGGAAGAAAACCAAACCAGAATTTGGATATAAAGAAGGCACAATGGTAAAGGCACCTTTGAAGCAGTAGTTGTGAGATGAACCAGTGCTGTTGCTGAAATCACACTGAAGGCTGGCCTATTAATGTAGTGGCAGGGCTGCTGCTTATGATGCCATTGACTTGTTAGGGTGATTAGCCCTGATCAGATTCTTGGCAACCAAGAAAGTGCAAAAGAAACATGGACTAATGGCATATTCAGTAATAAATCTTGTTTATTACACAAAAGGTAAACAGTTGCCCTAAGCAGTTCTTACCAAAGATACTGGAAGCCAAAGGTTTCCCAAATACCCCAAGGAGTGAAGACGGTCTTGAGGGGAATAAGTAATGCAATTACTTATATACTTGGATAATCGCTATGGTAACCATTATTTAGAAGCAGGACTAGATACATAAAATAAGCCCTGTTGGCTAAATGTTAGGTGACTCCACAGTGTTATCTATCCTTATACAAAAGTGTAAAGTCAGCTAAATCGTAAAACAAAGGATGCATAGAAAACACAGGATGTAATGTAGTTATACATAAACCCAAAAGATGGCAGTGCTGTCTGAATAATAACATCTCAGAAGATAAAGACACAGGTGTCTTGGCCTACTACATGCGGTTTCTAAGCAGAGTAAAATGGAATAAAACCATATTGTAATGTTTCCGTGACACTTACACTTGTACAGTAAGTACCAATGCCCTACAAGTAGTAGTAATTTATAACAGTATATGTGTAAAATAATGTTTGTCTAAGGTGCACAATGGGAGGCCAATTAGAGTGTGGGGACCTTGCATAACATCCCCCCCCCCCCGTTGCATTACTGAAAAGGCAACAACACTATGGGAAAGTGGTTGGAACAATCTCCATCGTTTACAGACCTGATGCACGAGCCTTGTAAAGGAACTTGAGTTGTTCATGATGTTGTGTGAGTGTGCGTCTTAGGCAGCAAAGTGCCAGTATCAAAAATGCAATTAAAAATGGTTGAGTAATAACAAAACATTTAAAGGTATCTCTAACCAAGTATTTGAGAGTGCAGTATCTAAATTGCCATCATGAATAAGTGTGTTAATGGCATCTCCAGCTTTGAAGATATTATTGCTGATGTAGATGAGATGGGTCTCCTTTCCATCTAAAAGGGATTTTAAGGTCAATGTCAAAGGGTCAATACGGACATTGAAAATGGGTAAATACTGAGAAAGAGCAAGCATATATTCAGGGTCATTGTCATTAACATCTGGTTCCGCGATGGGAACAGGAATAATAACTATATGACTGATTATGGTAGTTTGATGAGGAATAAAACAAAAGTTAGGAAAATTAACTGTGCAAGTCTTCAACCTATAGGTAAAGCTTTTATAATTAGTAACAATGCAGTATTGCCCGTCAGAGTTATAAGACATTTTAACAGTAAGAACTCTCCATTTCTTCAGTAGTATTGGACAAATGAAAGCTTGATTACAGTAGAGTTCCGTTTATCCGAACCATTCCAGCAACACATTTTGGATTCGGATAAATGGGAGTTTGCATAATGGAGATTTTGAGATTTTCTACTCCATATTAAGCCCCGATCGTGCAACTGCATTACACAGTCAATTTGTCTAACTGTATTAGCTTTTCGTTTACTTTTAGTAACTTTTTTTGTGTGTCAGTACTTTAACTGAGTGATTCATTTTTTGTTTGTTTGTTTTTTTGTTTGCTTGTGCTTGTAAGGTTGTGCTTTTTGTTCAGTGTACAGTACTGTACTGTACAGCACTTGTACTTCAGTGAGGGAATGAGATGGGGGAGTGAGGGAGTGCTTAAGTTTTCTTGCATTGTGCCGTTAGCTTTTTACTTTTTGAGTTGGCTGAAGGACTGCTACATGGTGGACTGCTGCAAGCTTTGTACTCTCTGCTTTGCAGCTTTTGAGCGAAGCCCTCGTAACAGCATGAGCTGCACAGGGTCACAGTCGGGTTGGTTTTCCAGCCATAGTAAGCACCAGTTGAAGCTCTCAACTGCTTCTACATTTGTTGGGATGGGTGTCAGTTCACTTGAATCATCAGAGTCTAAATCTTCTGCTTCTGTTTGGTCAATGCTGTCAAGTGGTTAATGTTGTATAGTATCTATGATCGCATCATCTGAAAGATGTGTATGACCTTCCTCGAGTTTGTCGCACTGAATCCAACTCTCCATTTCCTCATTGGTCATTGACACATTAAGATTTGTTATCATATCCTCAGCCAGTGCGGCTGTTGTCAGGTCCTCATCTGGATCAAGCACTTCTGTATCCATACTCTGCATCTCTGTTTCACACACCACCTCATCAGCCACCAGAATTCCAGATTTTCGCCATGACTTAGCAATAGTTTCTGGTTTTACCTTATCCCAAGCCTCCCCTTCTATATAGACCACATCTTTCAGAGAGATTGATCGAATAATCTCTTACAGGCTCATTTCATCATTTCTGTCTGAGAGCAGTGCCTGAAGCAACCGCTTTCGGTAAAGCCATTTGAAAATTTCCAGTATTCCCTGATCACAGGGTTGAATTTTAGAGGTGGTGTTCAGGGGCAGAAACAGGCATCTAATGCTTCTGTCACTAGTCTGAATTACAGGCATCTCAGGATGAGCAGGGGAATTGTCAAGGAGGAGAATGGCATTTAGAGGTAAATTTAATGACAGCAGGCGCTTGACACTTGGTACAAAATTCTCTTTGTACCATTTAACAAAAAGTGCACCATCCATACACGCATTTTTCTGATGGCCATAAATCATAGGCAGTGCTGCCATGTTACAGTTCCTAAAACACCTGGGCTCCTGTGATTTCCCAGAAAGAAACAGGGGAAGTTTGTGTGACCCACTGGCGTTCACACAGGCCAGTACAGTGACCCCGTATTTTTGGTTTTTGTGACCCGGCGCTTCCTTCTCAGCGCTGTGAGCAAGGGTTTTGTCAGGGAGGCATCTCCAGTACAACCTTGTTTCGTCGGCATTATAGATTTGATGTTCGGACAGACTTTTGGCTTTAATCAGCTCCTGAAGCTGCTGCACGTAAGGTGCTACACCATCAACAGCAGCAATTAGCTTCTCTCCACAAAGCTGTAATTGTCTGAGTCCATGCTGCTTTTTAAAGCGGTCCAGCCATCGCTTGCTGCAAAGCTCCCACGATCCTCACGGAGCTTTGCATGAAGCTGGACTGCTTTCTCCTTTATAAGCGGACCAAAAATGGGAGTTCCTATCTCTCTCTCTCTCTCTCTCTCTCTTCTAACAAAACCAGAGGTAGACAGCATCATCCCTTTCCTCATCTTTACATGCTCTCATGGTCTTTCTATTGTCAAGCCCACTAGATCCCTCTAGTGACATTGCAAACTGCCTAAGTTTATCTTTTGAATCCTTAATGTCACTAATAGTGGATTTTCTGACTCCGTATTCTGAAGCGAGTGATACCACTCGCTCACCATTTTAAATACACTCCAAGATCTGCTGTTTCTGCTGTAAAGTGAGCACAGTTCGTTTCGTCTTTGTGCTAATTTCTGCAACTGACCAGCACAACAACAACAGACAGAATGAAATGGGAATATAATGGAAGCACTAGCGTACATCTTGCATACTTGAGGGGAACAGCTGATTAACAGATGACCAATTGCAAACCGCCATGCTGTTTTGTCCTTGTGTGGTAAATTCAAAACAATTGTTGGGTGACAAAACTGAAGTTCGGATAACAGGGATTACCAGTTAACAGGGGTTCAGTTAATCGGGCTTGCACTGTACTTAATCTTGTAGTCAGGCAATGAACCTCTTCGGCATAGTTATGGTAAAGACATTCAGTGTTGCATACTGGTGATGCTGTTGATGGTGCAGCATGAGAATTATCGCTATCGTTAGATTTAATGTCCATATCTATAGTAAAGGACCAATAAATGCTGTCCCATGAATATCCACATACCAGTTTGATGACGTCGAAAACGTCACAACGACACAGATGATGAACTTCTTTCTTTGCACAACAGTCTGTATGAGGTGCCACCCAGGCTTCAAGAGTGGATGGAATACCAGAAGAAGTGGAAGTTTGATGCGTTCTCTGTAGATATCCTCGTCAAGGTGCCCAATGGAGTGAATGGAGGCTAATTGATTAAAAAGAGCTGTAGTGGGATCAAATTGTGGTAAAGATACAGTGAAAGTGATACACATTGTATCTCTGCATTTGTGTAAGTATAACAGGGTCCCCTATTAGGATGACAGGTGACATAATCTAAGTTATGTGCAGTTGACATAGGGATAGACAGTGACCTAGAAGTACACATTGTGATACAAGAAATACATTTACAATGGGGACAATACCATTTAGCAAGTCTTCTATCATGAATAATATCTGGAATACATCCAGATTCCAAACCATGGAAGAGATTATTGACAGTGGTTATGACATAAGAGCCATAAGCCAAGCATAGAAGTTCCCTAGCAATATATTGCTTGCCTGCCTCTTTGCTATTCTGTTGGACAAGTTCATTAATCTTATTCTTAGTACTGTATCTGTAAAACTCTTCGCAATATTGTGCATCTACACCATGCAATAAGGGTGGTAGTATATCATTTTTCATGCCATCTTGGAATTTGAACATTTGACTAGTGATAGAGGCACTATCTGCTCTGTTCCAGATAGACATGCTGGTCCTGAAAAGACCGGAAACAGTGCCTGTGGCACCGGTGACATCAGCAGTGTCACGCCTTCTATGAGAAGAGGAAGCTTTGGACTTTTTCTTGTCATTTGGGGCAGGTCTAGGCCTGAATACATATTAATACATCCCCCGGAGCAACTCATTGCTGAAAACAAGTGGTTTCACATGCCTTCAGCTGAGCGAGAACAGCGAAGTGAAGCTGAGCTGTTCTGGTTCAAGCTGAAGGCAAATGAAACCACTCATTTTCAGCAACGAGTGGTGATGGAGGATGTATTAATGTATTTTTTTTTTTTTTAACATGTCACTGTTTTCACCACCGGCATGCCCCATTCAGCCCGACTGGCCCCCCCAGCCCCAACACCCAGAATTACCGGGGCTTACCTTATGCCCAGCCCGGGAGCGGTGCCTGCGAAGGGTCAGGTGTCATCCTGCCTGCTGGGTGTTTTTCTCCTCCATTTTTCTCACTGTTACCTGGGGACCCAGGAGTAGAGACGCATGCATGTGGAGGCAAGCATGTACTCTACAGCCCAGGCAACAGCTCCTTCCACCCACCCACTGGCCTAGTGCCATTGCACTCCTCTGGCTTGCGCTGCAGCTTGGCCTCCACCAGGAGGCAGACCATGGCTGAGGGATGCAACCCCACCACCCCAGAGAGGACAGCTGCCTTTTGGCCTCTCCTACCAGCTACACGCCCTCCCCCCCGCCAGCCTCCGGCGGCCCATGCTCGTACCCAAACATGAGTCACCAGTGTGGCATGAGATAAGGCGCCCAGCACCTCAGCCCTCAGCACCACCAGGACAGCCTATTAATATATTATTGATCAAGAGCAATCAACAATATATTTAAAAAAAAAAAAAAAACTTCCCAGAACATGCCTGTTTCCAGGGCATCTGCGCATTAGATGCTCTTCACAGAATAGGAGTTCCTCACGCACAGGGGAAAGGAGTGCTCTGATTGGTCGGGAGCATCCCCTCAAGCTATAATAAACCTAAGTGTTCAATAGTATGTTTACCAGTTACTGGATCTTCTGTATGTGTTTGGTATGCTGCAAGACTGTCTAATAACATAGTACTGAAAAACTTAGATGTGTTTGTATTAGTATGCTATAACCCACGACAGACCATGGGTGTATTGGGGCATTAATGCATGCCCCAGGTGTGTTGTGAGGCATAAGGGCTTGCCTGAGTGGCTTCAACCAGCTGGGAAGTGCATTAATGCCCTGATACACCCATGGAGCTGGAGTGGGTTATTGCACTTATAAAATGGAATGTTTTTGAGTGAAAAAAATAATCATAACTGCTTAATATCCTTTAAAATCATCTTTCTTTTCACTGTGTCAGTCCACCAAGAAAAGTAATTAGTCAGGGAGCAGATGTCCCTTCCTATCTAGCACTGGCTTTCATTTGTTGCCAGTTGTGTGTGGGCGGGTTTTTTAAAATAAAAAACATGGTGGCCCTATTTCTCGCTAAGTGAGTGGGTTTACTACACAGAATCCTCTTAGCTGTTTTAAACATCATTCGCAACCTCATTTTTTGCTGTGCTTTGGATTTGGCCAAAACCTCTTTTTTTCCTTTCAAGGAGTTTCATTTGTGCTGGTTTACCACTGTATTCTTTTCGTAAGCACAGGCACGTAGGCACGCAAAAGATTTTTCATCTCCCTCTCTTTCCATATATTGGTGCGTGACATAATTTTAGCGGGGGAGATTTCAATTGTGTGCTACATAGTGCCCATGCTTACAATTCACTTTGTGAGAATGCTAAGAAAATGTTGTGTTTTTTTTCATTTGTGAATCTGTGTGATCTGTGTGATCGGTGTCATCATACTTTATCTGAAAAGTCATCCGATGACTAGTATGATGAGTCAGATATGGTCGTTCTCAGAGCCAGAATTGTGCCCTAATCATTTGAGCCTCTTGCCGTCAGTGGGGCTGGGACCAGCAGTGGAGTTCAAGAAAATGTAGAAACTGCGACAGACAGTGGAAGTTCTCAGGATGAGCCTGAATTGCCACTTGATGAATGATACTACGTGTTGAATTTTTTTGTTATTGCACAGCTCTGCCTCTGTCAGACATAGCGCTTCATTTTCTGGTGGCAGGGAAATTGTATGGCCCTATAGATAGACGAGTGCCGGTTCCTGTGTGACACTGCTGGGATTCCGAATAGAGCGGTTGTGCAGTGCTGTCGTAGAGCCACGCGTAGATAGTTCAGCGGTGTGATATTTATGTTATGTGGGCTCTTTTGAGAATATTTAGGAAAGAATTGAATGGTATAAGTGCATTGTAGTGTTGTTTTTGTAGTTGCTGACATGGGACTCACATTGTGTGCATTCAGGTATGTGTGGTATCTAGTCTCTGTGTCATCACAATGTATTAATTCAGATATGCAGAATTTCTGAACTATCAACTGTTCATGTGCAGTGTAAGTGCGCAATATAATTTCTTTTCTTACAGTGTGTAATTAGTCCTCTGTTACTAGACTGTGTAGTTACTGTAAGTCAGCATGTGAAGTTAGTTGTGACACAGTATAAATGGTGTTCGTCCATTCGGTGCACCCAGCAGCATAGCTGTACATGTTCAGTGACTGTAGTGAAGTGTCGCTTACCAGGTGTTTGAAGCTGCTACTGAGTTTCTGTGTAACGGTGATTATGTGCATTGTTGCATTATTCAGTCATTAACTGTCACATACTGTTAGTGCAGTATACTTCTTGCTGGCAATGCTTTTTTTCGATAACTGTTTGCCTGTACTGACGTGATCATGCCTTGGCCAGGTTCCATGGTGATGTGATATGATATGACAGTCTTCTGTCCATCCCTCTCACAGCACTGTTTCTAGCATTTGTGCAGTTGTCACACTTCATGTGTTAAGTGTCAAAGGCCCCCCCCCATCCGTGACATATGCTGTGTTCAGAGTGTCTAGGTGTAGGGACAGATGATATGTGGCTTTTTCTCCAATCCCCCTTCCCCTTTCATTTTCATTCTGAATGTATTTCAAGTAAATATTCTCCCTGTGCAGCAAGTGAGAGCCTCTTTTGCAATCGCAATGTAGTGCGCTGAATTATTGCTCTGCCTACATGTGGTAAATGCCTTATGCAGTGTTTTATCCAACTTTTGTCAAACTGTAGCCAAGTGAGGACAGTTTCCTCATCATGATAGGACAAAATCTCCATATATCTGGTTCAAATGACAGATGCCTGTGGACCATCCCCTCCTCTCCACCCCTCTCACAAGAGTCATCAATATTATTCAGCGGGGCAAGTGTCACTTGTATTGTGTCCTGATTTTTTTCCTTTCCCT
This sequence comes from Neoceratodus forsteri, assembly GCA_016271365.2. NCBI lineage: Eukaryota > Metazoa > Chordata > Ceratodontiformes > Ceratodontidae > Neoceratodus > Neoceratodus forsteri. The sequence goes on from CM057455.1 coordinate 1,707,405,575, forward strand.
TCCTCTCACACAATGAACATGTGAGTTTTCTTCTCTTCCTGTGGCGTCTGAATATTACACTTGGTCAACCTCACCATACTGATCTCAGGTCTATTGACAACTGTTGATGTTACAATTAATTGGTCCCATTTCCCCCCTTTCCCCCTATACTGCTACCACCCTTTCCTGAGTGTAGGTCCATTTGGCTGAGACCACAGTTGGATTTACAGGTGCATCATTTTACCAGTCTCCTAATATGAAATGGTGTCCATCATCTTTCCTCCATAGGACAACCTACTGTTTTACTTGTTACCCCACCCATGTCCCATCACATGCAGATTACTGGACCTGCATCTAGTGGTCATGAGACAATCACCAGTTGCAAGTTTTGCCCCCATTTACCAATGTTGTTGTGCATTGTTTCAGTGTTTTCTTACTGTATGAGAATTGACAGGTGCATTCTTTCATTTCCCCCCTAATTATGAACACATGTATTTTCCAGATTGGGGATGGTGGGGGGGTTGATGTTGGCACTTCCATGATCCTATGATGCTGGTCTTGGTAGTAGTGAGTGATGGCACCTTCAGAAATTGCCATTCTAAGTTTGCTGCACCCTCTAACCCCCTTCCCTCCACACCCACACCAGCATATCAAGTAGTGATGTCTGTTGTGAAGGACTATACCTATCTTTAAGAAAGGGGACATCAGGATCATGTCTAACTACAGACCCATTTCACTCCTGCCTACTCTCAGCAAGCTACTCGAGAAACTTGTTCACAGTCAGGTCTCTGCGCACATTCTTAACTCCAACCTACAATCCCCTACACAACATGGTTTTAGGGCAGGGCACAGTACTACTACTGCTCTTACTCAGCTGACCAGCGATATAAAAAATAATATGGACAAGGGCCTGCTTTCTGGAGCTGTCTTCATTGATCTCTCCAAAGCATTTGACATGGTGCATCACCCACTTCTTCTGTGTAAGCTAAATACTCTTGGTGCCTCTGACTCTACCATCTCCGGGCTGAACAAGCCACTTTGACAATCGGTCTCAGGCTGTATCGTTCGGTAAGTCTGTCTCCCCCCTGTCCCGATTACCCATGGTGTTCCACAGGGTTCAATCCTCGGTCCTCTACTTTTCTCCCTCTTGATTATGATATCCCCCCTCCATCTCCTCACAATAACATTTTAATGTATGCAGACAACCTGGTGCTTTATTCATCCTCCAAGTCTATTGCTGATATTAATCTTCATCTCTCCTCCACATTTCAGACCCTTCAATCCTGGTTCTCATCCAACTATCAAGTCATAAACATATCTAAGACCCACACCATGCTCTTTGGGTTCCACAGAAAGGTGCCCGCTGAGTCCTCTAAACTCCTGGTGTGCAGCTGTGACAGGACTGCAGTATCCAACACTTCATCCTTCAAGTACCTAGGGGTGATGCTTGACCCCGCACTTGACTACTCAATGCATGTTAGCAAGGCGTGTCATCTAGTCAATGCCAAAATTGGTGCGGCCTACAAAGTGCGCCACTGTCTCACCCCAGCTGCCAGGATCTCTGTGGCGCATAGGGTTTTACTTCCACAACTGCTTTATGCTCTGCCGGTGCTTTCGGACGCTAACATGGGCATCCTTCACAATTGGGATGCGTCTTACAACAATATCTGTAGATTTGCCCTTTCTGCTCCCTGCCTTACACATCGCTGCCATCTCTATTCTGCCTTGAAATGGCTGTCTCCAGATGCCCTATGCTCATACTCCCTTAGCTGTTTTGTTGACTCCTTAACCAGATCACCTCGTCCTGCCACCCTGGGGGACATGTTTACCCCTGTCTCTCACTCTCGCTCCCTCAGGTCCTCTACATCCCCATTACTATCTACTCAGACCTGCTCTACGAAGATGGGAGAACAAGCCTTCTCATACTTTACTCCTAGGTTGTGGAACTCTCTCCCTTGCAATGTCAAGAACTCCTCATCCCACCTTAAGTTTAAGCATGCCCTATTTTCCCACTTCCTTGTCTCTGGAACCTGTGAGTGCTCTTAACTTCTTTCCTGTTCCTCCCCTTGTCTCTTCTCTCATCTTTTATTACTTGTTCGTGACCTACCCACCTACTTGGAATTTCCATTTGTCTTGAGTTCTGCCTGCCTCCCCCATCCCCTGGCCTGATGTTTGTGTCTATCATGTGATCCTAGCCTAGCATGTTACCTTGGATATCTGCGGTTAGCTGAGCAGTCTGGACTGCTCGCTCCCAGCCAGGTGACCTGAATGTTTGCCTACTGCCAGCTGTAATTAATGGCATGATACACTGCTGGTTGCTATTTATGTTTCATATTTAAGGCAGTCCTCTGTTATGTATTTTGTACACAGTTTCATGGCACTTACCTGATTGATTGTTTGTACCACTGTTTGATTTTGTACTCTGCTGTATTTAAATTAATGTACTCTCCCAGGTTGTGCCTGAAAATAGGCAGGTTATGTTGCCTAGAGCACTTACCCGGTTACCAAAAGCAAATAAATAAATAAACCAATGTAGTAGTCACAGCCCTATAGAGTATTGTAAATTGTAATATGCCTCCCCTATTCCCCCTTCCAGTATGAACACATGTTTATCACTTAATCTCCCTGGAGCTTGTTCCAGTAGTATTGACAGTACCTCACCATGTTTATCACATATGCTGCATCCACTAGACATGGCACACGTGATATATAAATTTGGCACCCAGCGCTACTGAGCACCGGTTTAGTTATCACTTTCAGTGGGTCAAGTGTCATTTACAGTCTTTCACCTCATAAAGATGAATGTGTGTGCATCAACCACCAGGCCTGTTTTGGGGCTGGGGAGGTTTACCTGTGTCTGACTTGGATGTGTGGATTTTTCTCTGTTTGATTAGCAGGGTATTTTCTCTGTCAAATTGTTGTGTAGGGCATCTTGCTGACAGGAAAGCACTCATTGCAGCAGTGGGTCAGAGCTTTTAGCTGATTGTTTTGTGAGGGCACAGTTTAGGCCCAACCTTCCCACCCCTCACCCCACCTACCCCTGGAAATAGTTCCTTTATACCTGGGGTTCTGACAACATTCCTCAAGAGTGCAGGTGCATATCACTGTCATATCCTCTCTAGCACACTGCACTGACAATATAAGCATACACATTGTATAATATAAATATATATATATTTCTATATTACAAACCAATAACACACACACACACACACACACACACACACACACACACACACACAAAAAAATGTGGGGAGTAGTGCAATGTAATGGCTGTGGGGCAGCAGTCTTCCAGGAGTCTTTCTGGAGGCTGAGATGCTGCCCTATTTGCAGACAACTCTCTGCCCTGAGGGAGGAAGTTGCCCGTCTTCAGGCCACACTGGACAGTAGTAAGGGGACCTTCTCCCAGGCCACACTGGATGGTAGGAAGGGAACCTCCCCATCCAGGAGCACCAGAGCCACCACCACTACCTCAGAGGTTGCGAAGAAAGCACAGCAGTTGGACCACAGTGGGCTCAGGGAGGGTGAGGATGGTGGAACAGAGGCACACCCAGTCAGTTGTTCCACACCACAATCCATACACCATTCTGGGGGAGCATGGCTCTCCTACAGATGCACCCGCAGAGGAGATTAAGGAGGCTGAGGACAACTGTCACAAGGGAGGCCCACAGGAAGGAGGCAGAGGACACAACAAGCAAAGGAAGCAGCTCCTGGTAGGGGACTCAATTATTAGGGGGATAGAACTGGGGGAGCAGGGAAAACTGAAGTAAGGTGCCTGCCTGGTGCCATGGCTTGGAGAGACAGGAAGCGCATCCTCAGGATCACAAGAACAGCTGCACGGGAATCTGAGTTGGACGTCATTGTCCACCTAGGGACAAATGACTTGGCTAATCATGAGATTAGAGCAGTGCAGAAGGACTTTGTAGAATTGGGGAGGGGCCTAAGACAAGTAGCACACACAATATCCTTCTCTGAGGTGCTGCCTGTCAATGGCATGAATGAGGCGAGGGTACTTTGCACCATGCAGTTTAATGAATGGTTGAAAAAATGGTGTGGAGCACAGGGGTTTGGCTTCATTGGGGACTGGGGTTCCACCTGGAGGGACACCAGCCTATACTGGCAGGACGGTCTGCATCTGTCCAGGAAGGGAACAAGTCTTTTGAGCAATCGGTTTAAATGCTTCATTGGCAAGCTTTTAAACTAGTCAAGGGGGGAGGCACTGATAAGCAGCAGGAAAATCCCAGCCTCTCCCTACAAAACAGGGTACTAAATGAGAAAAAGACCGAGGTAGAAAGGTCAGTGGGGGATGCTGCAAAGAAGGTAAAGCCATCAAAATGGAGAGCAATGAGTACCAATGTCCGTAGTCTGAGTAACAAGCTTCCTGAATTAGTGGCCTTGATGGAGGAGGAACATCTGGATATCGTGGCAGTCACAGAAACATGGTACACACAAAACCATGACTGGGACATAAACATACCAGGATACACTATCTACAGGAGGGACAGGGAGGGTAAAAGAGGAGGAGGAGTAGCTCTTTACATAAGGGGAAGGAATCAAGGCAACAGAACAAAAGGGAAAACAGGGAGGAGAAGAAGCACTGTGGGTAAATTTGGAGACCGGCAATGGCACCACAATCCGCACAGGGGTTGTATACAGACCCCCTTCTCAGGGGGAGGAAATGGACAAGGAAATGATAGAAAGAATACTTAGAATGGCAGGAAAAAGGGGAGATATTGCTGATGGGTGATCTGAATATGCCAGATGTTAACTGGAATGCAGTTGCAGAAGCCACTTCAAAAGTGGGGTTATTCTAGATGCCCTACAAGGGACATGCCTTAGACAACTAGTATTGGAGCCCACTCGAGAGGAGCAATCTTAGACCTGGTTCTCTCAAATGGAGATGAAGAGGAACACAGATGTAGAGTGGGTAGCCATCTGGGAACTAGCGACCATCGAACAGTATGGTTCACAATAAACACAGCAATAGAGTCAAGCCATACAAAGGCAAAAGTACGGACTTTAGGAGGGCTGACTTTGCTAAAATGGGTGAGTGCCTAAGGAATGCACTAGCAAATGGGCAGGAAGGAGGGGTGGAAGAACAATGGGGAATAATAAAAACTGCCATCACAGAGGTAACAAGCCTTTGTGTGAAGCAAATTAACAAAACGAAACGATGTAAGAAACCACTATGGTTCTCAAAGGAAGTGGCAGTGAAGGTTCAAGAGAAAAAGAAAGCATTCAGGAAGTATAAGGAATCACAGAAGGAGCAGGACAGGGAACTGTATCAGCAAGCTGGGAAGGCAGTCAGAACAGCAAAGGCCCAAACCGAGGAAAAGATAGCCAACTCTGTTAAGAAGGGGGATAAAACCTTCTATAGGTACATCAGGGAGCGAAGGAAGACCAAGGGAGGGCTAGTGAGGCTTAATAAAGAGGAGGGAGGATGTGCAGAGGGTGACTGTGAAAAGGCAGGATACTAAACAAATATTTTTGCTCAGTATTTACAAAGGAAGTGGGGGAGGTACCTAAAACAAACAGTAGAAACACTCTGGATACAGAAGTTGACACAAGCCCATTTACAGAAGAAAGGGTTCTGAAAGAACTCTTAAAACTGAAGGTGGACAAAGCAATGGGGCCTGATGGGATTTATCCCAGAATTCTAAAAGAACTAAGGGTAGAACTAGTGACACCACTGACTACCCTGTTTAACAAATCATGGGAGGATGGGGTGGTACCCGAGGACTGGAGAAGGGCAGATGTGATTCCCCTTCACAAAAGTGGGAGCAAGGCAGAAGCAGAAAACTACAGACCTGTTAGTTTAACCTCAGTGGTAGGGAAAATGATGGAATCACTTCTGAAGGAAAGAATTGTTGAGTATCTAGAGGGAGGGCTCAGGACCCAAGGCAGCATGGATTCACAGCGGAAGGTCATGCCAGACAAATCTGATAGATTTCTTTGACTGGGTGACCAAAGTAGTAGATCAGGGAGGGCTGTGGACATGGCCTACCTAGACTTTAGCAAGGCATTTGACACAGTCCCACACAAAAGATTAATATACAAGTTAGCCAGCCTGGGAGTGGGTCCCAAGATGACAGCCTGGGTAAAGAATTGGCTGGAGAATAGGACACAGAGGTAATAATAAATGGAGTCCACTCTGAAGAAGGGGGTTACTAGTGGGGTACCGCGGGGTTCAGTATTAGGACCGGTCCTCTTCAATGTCTTTATAGCGATATTTGCAGAGGGACTGGAAAGAAAAGTATGTCTCTTTGCAGATGACACAAAGATCTGTAACAGAGTTGATGCACAAGGTGGGGTGGAAAGGATGAGAAGGACTTGGCAGGTTAGAGGAATGGTCAAATGTTATGGCAGCTTAGATTCAATGCTAAGAGTGCAAGGTAATGCACCTGGGAAACAAAACCCAGGGGAAGAGTACACAATGGGGTGAGATACTAACAACAACAAAATGGAAAGGGACCTGGGGTAGTCATATCAGATGACCTAAAGGTGGGCAAGCAATGAGAGGGCAGCAAGGAGGGCTGGGGGATACTGGGATGCATGGGAGGCATCACCAGCAGAAAACAGGAAGTTATTATCCTCTGTACAGACAGTTGGTGAGACCCCATTTGGAGTACTGCGTGCACTCTGGAGACCCAATCTCCGCAGGACATAGACAGGATGGAGGCTGTCCAGAGGAGGGCAACTAAAATCGTGCAGGGTCTGCACTGGAAGACATATGAAGAGAGACTTAAGGAGCTGAATATGTATAGCCTCGAGAAAAGGAGAGAGAGGGGGACATGATAGAAACTTTCAAGTATCTCAAGGGAATCAACAAAGTCCAAGAGGGTAGCATCTTTCAAAAAGAGGTGTGCAAGAACAAGGGGCACAATTTGAAGATAGAAGGGGGCTCAGAGGTAATTTAAGTATTTTTCACAGAGAGGTTGTGGATGCATGGAATGGCCTTCCGGAGGAGGTTGTGGAGTCAAAAACAGTGGTGGAATTCAAGCATGCATGGGACAGTCATAAGGCAATTCTAGGGGGTGGGGGTAGGAAGAAGTAGGCTGCTGGTTAACTAGGATCTGCAGCTTATCCAATAGGTAGGGAAATGGGCAGACTGGGTGGGTCAAGCGGTCCTTATCTGCCATCAAAATCTATGTTTCTATGTTTCCTGAGACTGCTGACTGTTGTAATTGCAGTAATTAGCTTTGTGAATCATTGGACCAGTGGTCCTGGGCCTCGGGCATAAGGGGAAGATGCATTTTTTCTATTTCCCCTTTCCCATGCCGAGCACAGTTTCAGTTAGCAGATGCCCCTGGGTCTTGTGACTATTGCATTATCTCTCCTTCTTTCCTCATCACGAACACATATTTGTCATTTATCCTACCTGCAGCAATTGTCTGTTGTACTTGCACCCATTTGCCATAGGGATCTGTGGACTTGCGATCATGGGACCTGGCAGAAGTTGCAGATGTTTCCCCACACCACCTCACTCCCATTTTGTAAGTAGGTTCAGCGGTGACATTTCCTAGAGTAGTGAAGTGCATAGTTTGTGTATCATTACAAAACCCCGTATTGAACATATCTGCATATCTCACCTATTTTTTGTGGTAGTAGCTGGTTGTACCTCCACCACTTCATTAAGTTGTTCTCAGGAGCTGTGATCACTGACCCTGATGCATGTGGCAAGGCACTCAATAAAATAAGTGTAGGCTGGCCCATCAGTGCAGTGGTAGTGCTACAGATAGCTACGCCAGCTACCTGGTCTCAGGAACGAGCCCAGGAGCTGGAGGGCCAGCCAGGGAAGGGAAGCTTGAGTGTCCAATGGACAGCTAGCTTCCCTGTGGGTGTGAGAGGGGAGTAGCAGGCCGGGGTTGGTCTGACCTCTGGTGGAGGCCAGAGGTGCAGCAGTCCGATACCTCACATTGGTGGGGAGCAAGCTAGGATGTCGGTGTACGTGCCTTGACAATAACGGTGCAATCACGATTCCAGGGAGAAGAAAGGGAAAAATGGAGCTGACTGGAGCTCATCCGGCAGAAATGGAACCCTTCACCATTCAACTTGTGGGGCCACAATGGGAGGCTCACTGAAAACAAGGATTTGAGGGTCCATCCACCTTAATCCCACCTGGGAGGCATGGTCAAGACTACATGGGAGTACCTGACAGGTGGTTCGCAGTCGAAGTGGGTCGTCGGAAGTCAGTCCTGGCAGTTTGTGGTGGTTGTTTTGTGAAATGGCTGTCAGTCCGTATATAGTCACTTCAGTAGTAGTGGTACAGTGTCTAGGGATGCATTGAGTATATGGAGTGCTATTTATAGGCTGCTTTTTGTTTATGTTGCTGATTTATTGTGCCTCTTTTCTTATTTCTCTACGGGTGTGAATGTGGGAACTGTTGCAGCGTGCAAAGTGTTAGAGAGAATCAATGCTGCACTTACTACACAGAAATATCATATCACATGAAGGAAATTAAAGGTTTGGACTGCATAATTGATCACCCTGGTTTACAGTAATGCTGCATGGATAAATATTTGCTACGGTCATGAATTTATCCAGCTAGATGATCTAATTGGAAATGACGTTCCACTTCACAAGTAAGTTCATGCGTCACTCTTTTAAAATGTTGCAGCTGGAGTACCCACAGGAGACAGATCATGATCCCTACAAAATGAGTCACATAGTGGAATTCTTCGCTTATCTATTACTCAGTTTATCGACAGGAGACACAGCGCTCCATACATAGCCGCAGGACATGTACAGTATTACAGTTGTTGCATGACAGTAAATCAGAAGGCCATTAACGTGCAATGCACATTCTGTAAAAGTCTATAGTGTATAGTGGAGTCTTGTTCTGTACAGAATCCCATACCTTTCAAAATGATGTTGTACTACAGTTCAAAGGTCATGGAACATGATTCTACCCTACTGTGGTAGAACAGCATTCTAGAACCTCTAGAGACTGCATGATTCAGTTTCATTTTGAAAGAAAAGGAACTGACAAACACATATTTCACACAGTACTATACACTATAAAAAATACAGGATGAGCAACTCTGTGCACAACCAGTGTGTTTTGCCACCTCAGGGTTCTGATTCCCATGGACCACTTGAACTTTACTCTCACGGTCAGATGGAATTAAAACCCCTCTGTGCCAGAACACACTGGTTGTGCATAGTTGCCCATCCAGTATTCTCTCTGTAGCAAGTAGCATGGTTGTAATCTGGTGCGTTGTGATTCTCTCCCTCTTTATATTATTTGATAAATGTTGGTATTTATGTGACATGGAGTCTGAAAAATGTTGAAACATTAGGCCATTGGCACATACAGTATGTTGAAAAAAGTTACAGCAACTTCTTTTTTTTTTTTTGCACATGATGAATGACTCCACCTGACAAATAAACATTTTTGTTAATTATATTTGATGAGGAACTAAGCAAGCAATAATACCAGACAGGGTGGATGGTATTGGGCAATACCAGACCACCCAGGGCCTTAAAGCCCCTGGAAGGTCTGGTATTGACCATACCACAACCCTGGAGGATGATATTGTACTAAAAAATGGGCATCAGCTTCATTTATTTTTGTAATTATTTCATTAAGAAAAAGATAGTAAAATAATAATGCCAATGATCAGAAACAGCAGCTTCTGTAAAATAATCCCTGTAGTTGTTGAATTTCCACTAGAGGGAGCTGCTGCACACGACACCCCTTTGAGATTAGTTATGATGTCTGGCTTCGTTGTCAAACATTTTCTGTCTTATTTTTCTGCCCCCCTCCCAAATGAGTTTGGTGATAGGATTAGTGGTAGATAGTGTTTTTAATTCCCATTTCAAAACTGGGTTTGTTGCTCACTAAGCGGTGAGTAATCGTCTCAGCGGTGGAGCGAAAATGGCAAGGTGTCCAAGTCGGGCAAAGAAGAGAAAATTCCTGGGGCTTCAATGCATTAGAGGCTGAGAGAGCTGGGAGGAAGACAAAAAAGTAAGAGTACAATCAGGTTCATTGTTGTACTGTACTGTGTAGTGCAGTTGCTGTGGTTTTTGAGCGAGGGTAATTAGAAGACAACTGTGTGGGAGAGAATCGGGCTGAATATCGGTAGCGGCACTGTATTAAGGTGAACTCCTCGGAGAAGTAGATGTGCTGCCGACTTCAAGGATTTAATAGATCAGTCGGCTTTTGGAAGAGCGAGGGGCAGGGGCACTGGTACTGTGTTTGAAAAGACTTTGCTGAGGGGTGGAAACATTTTTTTTCATAAGGCAGGTTTGGGCCGGGGCTTTTTATTTGGTGAGCATCTATTGAAAGTTAGAAAATGGGCTTTTTATTTGGAGGCATCTGATTGGCTAGTACTCCTTTCACAGTGGTACATTAACTTTTAATAGATGCCCACCAAATAAAAAGGCACTGCCCAGACCTGTCTTATGGCCAGTCAAGTATCCTTGTGTCCAGCCTGCGCCCTCATTGGCTGAAACACTGGGCACAAAATTTCAAACTGACGCCATTGTTGCACCCACTTAGCGACAGGAAAGCACAGCAACAGACACTCCCCCTTCTCTACACAAACAATATGCACAAAAAACATTTGTCTGTATTTAAAAACTATTATGCAAGCCACAATTTTGTTTTTAAACCACCCCGTAAAACATGCTCTATTTAAACCGCCCCCGCTCTCGGCAATCTCCCTGACCTTGCTCCAAGCAACCCCGCCATGTAGCAAAAGCAGAAAGTACCACTAAACAAAAAAAGGAAAAACATTTTATGAAATAAAATGTTTCCATGCCTCAGCAAAGTCTTTTCAAACGCAGTACCAGTGCCCCCGGCCCTCACTCTCCCAAAAGCTGGCCGATCTATTAAGTCCTTGAAGTTGGCAACACATCTACTTCTCCGGGGAGTTCACCTTGATACAGTGCCGCCACTGATATTCAGCCCGATTCTCTCCCACACAGTCATCTTCTAATTACCCTCGCTCAAAAACCACAGCAAATGCACTACACGGTACAGTACAGCAATGAACCTGATTGTACGCTTACTTTTTTGTCTTCCTCCCAACTCTCTCAGCCTCTGATGCATTGAAGCCCCAGGAATTTTCTCTTCTTTGCCCAACTTGGACACCTTGCCATTTCGCTCCCACCACTGGGAGCGATCGCGCTCCCGGCAATCTTAACAAACCCAGTTGAGAATGGGGATTAAAAACACTGCCTACACTAATCCTATCACCAAACTCATTTTGGGGACAGAAAAATAAGACAGAAAATGTTTGAAAACGAAGACAGACATCATAATTAATCTAAAAGGGGTGTCATGTGCAGCAGCTCCCTCTAGTGGAAATTCAACAACTACAGGGATTATTTTACAGAAGCTGCTGTTTCTGATCATTGGCATTATTATTTTACTATCTTTTTCTTAATGAAATAATTACACAAAAATAAAATGAAGATGACGCCCATTTTTTAAAGGCAAAAATAATACCCTCCAGGGTGTGCGGTATGGGCAGTACCGGACCGTCCAGGGGCTATAAGGCCATCTGCCTGTGGCGTCAGGCCTCATTACGCCTGGGGCGGTCTGGTATTGCCCAATACCTCCCACCCTGTCGGGTATAATTGCTTACTTAATGTACCCCTGTGAAAGGAGTACTAGCCAATCAGATGCCTCCAAATAAAAAGCCCATTTTTTAAATAACTATAAATGTTATCAGAACTTTGTTCACATTACAATCTAGACCTTTTTAATTATGTAATATGAAGTTTTAATTGAATGTTGATTATTTATAATGTTTACATTTTTATGTTTTATTGTACGGCGCCCAGAGCCTCTGGGACTGGGTGCCTGAAAAAAAAAAAGTCACCTTGCCTTGCCTTGCAAACATCTACCAAATGACTCTTTTTCAATATTGTGTTTTATAACAAATAAGAAAGGTCAGACCCCTTTTCCCATAAACAAGTGGTGATTACTGAAAAAATTGTATGGTTGTTACATCAGTCACTGAAACTTGTATATTACTTTTGCAAATGTCTTTCTGAACAGTGTAATTTGCGTAAATATGAACATTGACAGTAATGATCTTTGGGCCTGATTCTAAAAGGGTGTCGCAAGTCACCACCAAATGCAACTTGCTCCACCCACAACTGTGAAATTGACCCTGCACCCTATTCTAGAAGGGGCAGGGTCTCCGCAGCTAAGTCCTGCGACTTGCAATATGTAGCCAGGTACGCCGAACTGCGGGCACAACTGACGAGCATGTCACAAGCTGCAAAACGCAGGTCACAAGTGCACCCCCACCCAACAAGCCACTAAAGTCACCTCACAGGGCTGCCCACACACCCAGACCCCCGACTTGTGCAAATAGAGCCCTGCAGGTCTGCCACACTCCCTGCCCCAAAAGCCTCCAGTATGTACCCCAGGAGGCTATTACACCAACTGGCCCCTGAGACCTCATGTAGCTGCCCATGGAACACACCTCATCTGGCCCCCAAAACCTCATGTGGGTGCCCACATAGGCTGGCCACACCAACTGGCCCCGAAACCTCATGTAGGTGCCCAGAGCTCTAGCCACACAACTGGCTCATGAACCTCCATAGATATGCCCTGCAGTGCCCACACCCCAACACCCCAATCCCTGTTGTAACACGCCCGCAGGCATCAGCACTGTCATCCCCCCACCCATGCCCTGAGTCATCTGCCACAAATGTGGTAAATAACCTGCCAAGCCTTGGTAGTCTAGTGGCCTCCCCAGCCATGCCAGCCCACCCAGCACCCCCTCACCCATCCCCAGCTGGTGACTGGCACAGCGCACCTCTCACCTCCATGGCCAGCTGCCCACTGAGTTATGTAGGAGCGTTACTGGATAGATGCACTCCGATAGTAATTTCTGAGTGCGTCTTTCCTGTACTGCTCCTACACACCTCAGTCGATGGCTGGCCATGGAAAAGTGAGCTAACCAGTCGCGCGGCTGAGAATGAGAGAACTGGTGGCTAACTTGCAGCAGAGTGGTGAGCCACGAGACTACTAGGAGTAACAGGAATGCCCGCATTGTAACCAGTGACTCAGGGAGTTAGGCAGCTAAAAGGTGAGGATGACAGCGCCGCCCACTGTGGGGTGTGTTACTATAAGATTTGGGGTGCTGAGATAATGGGCAACCCCTGCGAGGCGTTCTTTGAATGTATGGGGCAGTTGGTGTGGGCAGCCCTGCGAGGCCATTACTGTATGAGAGGGCATGTACAGTATAGGGATCGGACGGGATCATGCATGATGCCCAGTGGGGGCAACAAAAGGGGTGGTCTGGGCATGGGGGGGCACATGGACCGGGTTCTATAGGACCCTCGGAGGATGGATGTAAGTTCCACCAGCTAAATGCAGGTTTAACTTACATTGCCGGTTCTCCTCCCGGGGTTCTTGTAGAATCCCAACATTGGGGACTTTGTTGCTGCCCTTCTGAAATGGGGTGCAACTGCTGCCATAAACCCCCTAGTGCCTTGTCGGAGGGAGTTTATGGCGCAACTACCGGCGTGACAGCTGTTCGGTGCAAGCAGCCTGCGATATGTCACAGGCCACTTTGTAGAATAGTGCAAGTCACAAGTTGCTTCTTGCGCCATTCTACTTGACACAAGTGCTGTTACACCAGGCATAACCTTTCTAGAATCGGGGCCTTTGAGCATTGAATCTGTTGTGCAGAAAAAATATATACAAAATTAGCGGTGTATTATCGTACAGATTCTTTTATGTGCAATAATCAACCCAAAATTGAGGTACTGTAGAAATAAGTGTTCAGTTTTAAAAGGGGTGGGAGAAAGTTAGATGGATGGTCATCATTTGGGGAGATATAGGCGGTAGGGGCGGCTGTAGTGTAATCTTTGCTATATACGTGATGGAACATACTTGATAGACAACATGGTCTGTATGGTATGAGTGCATCAGATCAAAAGGAATGACGTTCAGGATATTCAGAAATGACATGCAGGCACAAACACACACACACACACATAGACATACACTCACATACAGAGACACATAGACACATCCACAGTGGCACACATGCTGTGTCACAGTCTCAGACAGATTCACACATAAACAGGCACCAACACACAGAGACGCAGAGACACACAGACACATAATACCCAGGCTCACACAGTTAAACACACACACACACACACACACACACACACACACACACAATCACTCTCACAGTGACACATACTGTGCAACATAGTCATACATAGAGTCACACATACATAGTCACACAGCACACAGGGGCACAAATGGACACACACATCCACAGTGAGAAATAGGCTGTGTCAGAGGTAGTGACACACAGATGCACACAGACGCAGAAACACACACATACTGTGCAAAATAGTCATACACAGTCACACACCACATAGACACACATGCACACTTAGGGGGACACACACATCCACATTGAGAAATAGGCTGTGTCAGATAGTCACACACAGACGCACTTAGACACACACACACATAGACACACACAGACACACACACGCGCGCGCACACACACACACACACACACACACACACACAGTATTAAACACATACTGGCAGTACCTGGATCTGAAACACAGTATTAATGCAGGCTAATGTCTTGTATTGTACTGTATTGAAACTGATTGATTTATGTTATATTTCTGGGGATTTTTTTCAGAAATTTTTGGCACATGGTTTACCACAGATTAATTTTTTGGATTTTTGAAAAGTTGGGGAGGAAGAATAGAAAATTCTGCCGTCATGCGTTGTAACGAAAATTCGTTCAAAGTGTCCATCTGAGACGTACATTGGTTATAAAGATCCTGAATGACTGTATTGTTGTTAGTTTATGAAATTACACCAGATATTTACTATTTGATGATTCCATGCAGTGCCAGATGACAATTTCAGAGCCTCAGTTGCATGATGAATTGCACTGTGCTAAAGTTCCATGTTTTTCCCACAAGATGTACTATACAGCAGTTCTGTTGATCTTTATTCACTGTACCTCTAAGACACAATGACTAATGCAGCTTGGTTGCAGTTATCTACTTTATTGAATATTTATTTATATATGCTACAAACAATGTTGAAGAACTATCAATTGTGCAGCAGTAATACATTTCATTTATTAAGGTACTGTTACACTTGAAATACAATTAATTGTAATGTTCATTTTGTGTTATGAAACTGTATATGACATTCAGTTAATGTTTTGGGTATGTGCATTGGCACAACTTTATTAACATCTGTTATATCCTCAGTATGAGCATGTAGTAGCTATTCCAAACTTTCGTAGGATGTACATGTTTGATCACTCACAAATATAAAGAAGGTGTCACTTGAAGGGGGAAGGGTTGAATTTCAATATCTTGGGACTGTAAACAGGTGAGGAGTACAGTAAATAGGTGGTTGGATCAACTGAAGTTAGCCTTGTGTTCAGTTTATCTACAACTTTCTGAGTAGATGTCATGTGTCAGATGATTTACAACCATAGATGCAATCTGTCAGCTACATCCATACTTTTGCTGGGGGGGGGTGTATCAGGGAACAGAGGAAAAGGGTTGAAGATGCAACAATACATTGTAGTGTATTTGTGAAAATCCACCTAATTATACACAGTAACACTGTATGGTACTTCACACAAGTTGTAAATAGTTGACATGTAACAGCAAGTATTCCAAGTAGGACAGAGGTGCTTGGGGTGAGGGTGTTCGTGGGGGGCGGGGAAGGACTGTTGGGAGAAAGAAAACGTTTAAAATAACAAAGGTCAGTATTCAATAGAGGTAGCAAATAAGCCGCTAGTCCCGACATGTGCCGTACTGCAACACAATACAATGCAAGTCATGCAGATAGTTAGGCAAACTTGCGACACAATGCCCCCTAGATCATTGGGGGATAAGTATTGAGATACATAATGCTTAGAATACTAATCCCTGCAGGCACAGTTCATTTACACCTGGTCAGAGTGAGTGTGGACAGTGTTGTGGAGGCTGATGTGGAGCACTGTGAAGTGTTATTAGAGTTCAGGAGTGATAAGACCACATACCTGATGACATCTGGTACACGGGTGGACTGTCAAGCAGTGGACTTTGTCCCAAATCAAAAGAGGAACAATAAAGAATATTCGTGAGAAAACAGGCCTCAAAAATTGATGTCACTGGCTGTCAATGTAAAGTGTGAACTTACAGTGCTAAGGCTTCGGAACCTTGTAGTCTGTACCAGCACTAGGTAACACATTGCATCATTGATATGGGACTGTGTCATATAAGCTGAAATGGTGTCAAATGAAAACAATTGCACAGTAATTTGATTAAGATGTGGTTATCCAGCAAATAAGACAGACAGGTTGGAGGCGGCTAAAACCTTCCCCATGTCATAGATCAGCCTGCTGTGTAACAGCAATCTGACTAAATGGGGGGGGTCAGAGGTCATTATGTTCAATTATATATTGGTCTATGATTGTCGATGTAGTCTTGATGAACCACGACTGCATTGTAAGTGACATAGGTAAATTGAAAATGACATTTAACAAATCTTGACAGTCAGGGTTCAAACTGTTTGCTAAAACACTATTCATACTAAGCTGCATATTATGTTGTAACAAAACTTTTAACCGCACCTAGGTGAACACCTGGAAAAAAAAAAACTGTTTCCAGAAAAAAGTACAAAATCCAAAATAGTGTTATCAACGATGGCTTCAATGGACAGAGTCTGAATAATTTTCAGCAGTCAATCTGCATGTTTCTTCTATTCTTGTAATGTCACTGAACCTATGTGATGAGTTCAACAATCTACAGTTATTAGTACTACAGCAAAAATGTTTGATGTTGGCAAAACAATTGCCATAGTGCTGTAGTCCCAATGATCCCTGATCTGTGTGCATTGCTACTCAGTCTTCCAATCAGATGATGTCAGTTATCAGCAGTAGCCTTCAGTCTTTTCTCAGGGCATTCAAGCCTCGTTTTCCATCAGTGAATCTTCGTCAGCACTTGCTTGAATGGCATTGTCCTGTTTTCTGTTAAAAAAAAGGAAAAAGTCAGCAAGTGAAGTATCTATTCTTTTATCTGTTTCTTTTGTTAGCATTCCCTTTTGCAGTGCTGGAGCACATTATAAACGAGTAATGTACTCAACACAAAACTGGCTGTTTTAGGGGAATACTGTGAGGGATGACCATTCCGTTTGTACAATTGTCATTGATTTGGATTGAATGGTGCTGTTCTAGTATGGGTAAGAACAGTGTGGATAACTGAGGGGTCATGGTAGAATGCACATATTGCTGCACTTGGTGACTAATGGCATGGCTGGGGAGACTGTGGAAGTGGTGAAGGAAAGGTTCAGAGGATTAGGACAGCTGTGCAAAGAGGTAGGGGAGATAGTTACCTTCTCGGAAGTGCTCCCAGTGCCATGTGCCAGCAAAATGAGGAAAGCAATGATTAAGGATTTCAATGTTTGACTGGATGAGTGGTGTAGATCAAAAGGGTACAGGTGGGTGGGGGGGTTGGAACAGACATGGGACAATTATTGACTGTATGCAGGGAATAGGCTACACCCAAGTTGGGGGGGGAAGGGTGTATTCAGGTAGAAGCTGCAGGGGGTATATATCAGTAAAAGTGGATTTAAACTAGCTGGGGGGATTGCGGGGTGTCAGACGTTAGGCAAGGCACCCAGTGTCCATGTGAGCCTACCACCCAAGCTAGTATGAAAGAACTAGGGGATTTAGTTCACGATTGACAAGGTGGGAAGGGTAACTGGAAAAGTAGGGGAGGATGACATGGTGGAGGGTGGTCTCTGTGAATGCGAGAAACCTAGGCAACAAGACTGCAGAGCTACAGGCACTCTTGGCTGTAGGGAGGGTGGCCATCACAGAAAGAAGGGTCACAGAGAACCGAGACTGTGATTTGACACTCCCATAGTTCTGACTGTACAGAAAGACTGTGGTGAGGGGGAGACTGTCTGTTTGAGTGAGGGGGTCAAATTTACAATTGACGAAGGGGAAGAGAGGAGAATGGAGGCAATTTGGATACAGCCCATGGACTCCAGGAGAAGGAAGCTGAGGTTTGATGTCACCATCCCAGACATTGAAAAGGGACAGTGAATTGGCGGACCAAATCAAGAGGGTATGTAGGAGGGTGAATGTGGTCATGTTAACTGCTCTGAGTCACAAAGTATGAAAATGGAGGATGTTTGAAATGAAGCCTTGCTCTAATGAGTATTATAACAAGTGTTTCAGAAAAGCTGCAATCTGATTGGCTGTTAGGATTCCAATAGCCTTACATTAATCCCTGCTACACGGTCATGTACAGCCTGATCAACATGGCACATGGATTGTTTCTGTCAGCATTCCATCCTCTGTCACCTCTGAATGACTGGAATGATGCATTCTGATTTTGAACCCGCTGTCTTGGTGCATCAATGGTCAGTATGTTGGCACGGTGCCAATTACGGACCATGCAGTATGTGCAAAGCCCTATTCTATATGTGCCTTATGTATCCTAAAAACTTTTCATGAATCGCTACAATATTAAAGGTACACCACAGGGTCAGCCTCCCTTTTGGTTCTCGTATTATCAGATGCTTGCTCTCTTAGCTCTTATTTACAAACAAACTGCTTTACAATTCCAATCTGTTTACCTTCTTATTGTCCCTTTGGCCAGTACCATAAGAAATTGGTTTGTTAAAGGCACTGCATTTTAATTCAGCTTCTATAATTGATCTTCCACACTCACTATTACCCTCCCTTTCCCATGACTGCTCTTATACAATTTACCATCTAAAAACCACCATCCTTCCATCTAATACTGTGGCAATTGTATGTCTTAATTGACACCATGTGTCCATGCTAAGCAACACCGAGTGGTAGACACAGGACACCAGCTGCCCTACCACCTGTACTCCTTTTATTCCATTTTTATTGGGCCATACCATGTCCACACTCAAATAGTCCATGTTTGGATCATTCACCTGCTGCCTGAGCACAACCACTTCTAGGCATTAGAAAATGGGTCCTATATACATTGTGGTATGTACAGTGTAGCCCCACACCTTCCTGCCCTATCTAGCCCTCCAGAACACTGTAGAACCAGGAAGATTAATATCCCAGTAGAGAATAGCAGAGTACCATGACTCAGTTTCTGCTGCTATGTCACTGTGTGCATCACTGAACAAGACCTCCCAGAATGCATTCTCATTTCACATGCAAAAGTCATTTGTTAACGTTATATTCCTTTGTTCACAATATGTCCTCCCACTATTACTTTATTTGCCTCTCCCGACTCTTCTTCACACTCTCATGTTCCTTTTGAATGTTTTTGATCCCCAAAAAATAATAATACACTATAACTACCTGCCCCACCATGACTTATTCAGCTGTTACCATATTCCCCTGGTATTCCATTTGCTCCCTGAAAGGAAGGGTGAGGTGGGGAGAGTTGAGGGTGAGGAAGAGGGAAACTTTCTAGGCCTCATCAACATCCTGGCTCTACCACCTTTGCCATGTGAAATGCTCTCTGCTCAAGAAATTAAGCTTTTAGTAATAAACAATGTGCCCTTCCACAACCAATATATATGGTCCTCCTTATGTAAAGTGAAATTAGCCCAGGTCAGCCCACAATCAGCCATGAATACAAAACCCTCCAGCACACATCAACAATTCCACCAGGAGCTGAATGACTGCATGTGCCATGTCTTAAACTCACCCTAGCCCTTATCAAATAGCATCTCCAAGAAGGTTAGGGAGTGTAGATGTGCATTTCAAGCTCCTTCCCAGCTTTCATAAGTTCTGCTGGACCCTTGCTAACTCTACCCTTCTCCTGCTTTCGGATCGGCATGCATGTACACTGATTAAGGTCACTGCACCAACATGAGCAAACAAACACTTAACTGGTAAGAGCATCTAACAACACAAGCAAGCTGTGGACACATAAGCCACTCATTCACCACCCATTCTGCCGAACATGTCAGCTATAAAGTTGCAAATTCACTCTACATCTTTCACAGTTCCCTTACTATTAATTTCTCATCAGTACTGCACACACAAACAAAAGAGTCAATTACAGTGCCATTAACCAAAATCATTTACCTCAATGTGGTGTATCTTCTCCAGTGCTTCACTTCCGTGTTTTCTGACAGCCTTCACATGAGAAAAAATCACGGGCACTGCCTCCTTCTTCAGTCATCGCTGACCAGAACGAAAGCCTATACTGTGTAGCACAGATGGATGAATCTAAAATTGATCATCCTCAAAGTGATCTGAACACAGAACACTATGAGTAGCAGGAGACCAGAATGCATGTTTGACTGCAGCAATCCATTGCTTTTGATGCACCTTATCAGTTGGGAACCTATAAAAACTGTGACCACTTGAATGGTCGTTCTTGCATCTGACTGCACAACAAAATGGCATTCTGACAACTTGGACTGAGTGTTGACACTGATATTCTTAAAACTGCCAAATGCACAAAACAGATTATTATGTCACATGAGGAATTACACATACACACAGACATACAGAGACAATGCGAAAACACACAGTAAAAAAACACTCACACCCACACACATATATTATGTAAATATGTCTTCATTAGCAAAAGTAACAAGACTTGCAGTAATCATTGCTAGGCCAAACTGAACACAATAAGGTCAACCCAAATACTCATAGTACAATACTAATACACAAAGGAGATGGCATGACACCTACATATCCTGTATATGGAATGCAATATCCTGACAACAAGGACATTAGGAAGTTGGGACATACTAGTAACACTCAAGGATTCCTTCCTGCAGAAGCTGGACAGGGATACCCCAAGGGACAGAAAACACATTTGACATGACAAGTGGGAATGTGTGCCAGAGTCATAGATAGTGACCATGACACAGAAGACTGCAAAGTAAAATCTGGTTACCAGGGTACTGCAACCACCTCAAAGGCCGTAGACAGCAGGCAAACATATGTACCCAGAATGAGGGGGATATCCTAGAAGGAAGTGAAGGAATGGAAGGTGTTGCAGAGAGTGTCATGAAATCATTATAAGAAAAAAACAAATGTAGTCCATTTCAAAGTGATAGAGCGATTTCTCAAGAGGGTAAAGAACAACAAACAAAGATGGAGGCTGAAATTATTCAATTGGGAATGTAGAGGATCATATGCAGAACAGAAAATTACATTCAGGCAATGTAAAATGACACACGGTTAGGAGGTTAGGAAAATTATAATGAGAGACAGGGTGTCAAGGCAGAAGATTAGAGAGGATATAGCATAAACAGAAAAGAGCTTTACAAAGTACGCCACATGTTGAGTAATCACATACTTTTGGAACATAAAGAAAAGAAGGAAGGTAGGACAGATGATAGCATTACTTTGAAAGAGAAATGTAGATTGAAGAAAATCTCAAGAAAGTTAAAGTGCTGAATATATATCTAAGCCAAATTTTCAGAACTCGTGGGAAAGGGAGTGGAGCAACACAAAGTGAAAAGGGCAAGGTGTGGAGGGATGGGGGGGTTGATCCTAACCCAATCAGTTTGGAAAAGGTAAGGGAAGAATCAGGTAAGCTGAGGATGGACCCGCCCATGGGAACTGATAGACTAGACCATGGGGTGCTCAAAAAAATTGATGGGGGTACTGTTGGATTCACATTTAGGGTTAGTCACATTGACTTTGTTTACAGGGTGGGTACCAGAGGACTGCATCAAGTCAAACATGGTGCCCCTTTCATAACAGTGGTTGTGGTGAGATGGAGGGAAAATATAACCCAGACAATCACACATCGGTGATGGATAAAGTACTGGGAACAATAGTCATATAGTGTATAGTGGAGTGTTGTTCTGTATGGAATCCCATCCCTTTCAAAATGCTGTTGTACCACAGTTCAAAGGTCATGGAATGTGATTCTATCCTACTTTGCTAGAACAGCATTCTAGAATCTCTAGAGACTGCATGAGTCAGTTTAATTTTGAAAGCAAAAAGACTCACAAACACATTTCACACTGTACTATACACTATAAAAAAATACAGGATGAACAACTCTATGCACAACCATTGTGTTTTGCCACCTCAGGGTTCTGATTCCCATGGGTCTCTCGAGCTTTGCTCTCGTGGTCAGGGGGAATCAGAAACCCTCTGTGGCAGAACACACTGGTTGTGCATAGTTGCCCATCCAGTATTCTCTATATATTCATATACATGAGTCGGCAGAAAAAAAACTCACGTCCCATCAATTCTGTCAGTTCCCTCGTTCTACTCTCTCCCCCTTCCAAGATTCTCCTCTCCTCTCCTTGACTACCACTTGTGCTTGTCCCAGGCCTTCTTGAAACATTCAACATTAGTGGTCCTCACAGCCTCCTCCAACAGTCAGTACAAAGGCTCAACCATTCTCTCCATGAAAAATACTTCCTAACATTTCCCCAAAACCTTCCACCACTCCACTTACAATACATGCACCATACAGCATGTATCTATATACTGTATCTAAAGAATAAGGTCTCTGTCACTTTATTGATTCCCTTCACATACTTGCAATTGTCAGATTCAAGACAGTCTGTGATAAGCAAAAAGGGTTGTAAAGGAGAGGAAGGTGGGAAACTTGGAGTGTCCGGGGGAGACTACTAGAGTATGGGAATGTGTACACATGAGGGGACACAAAGGTAATTTCCTGCAATCACATACCCATGAATATAAGCACTACTCGACATAACTACCCCATTATACACAGTGACTAATTCATATGTCACATAAATAGATAAAAAAAGTCTGAATATCTATTATTGGACTACACACCATCACTAACCACACAACACACCACACACATACATACTAACAAAATAGCCAGTATGTTATCCAAATACTACCACTTATGCCCTGTCAGCTGTACATTACAGAATCTTGAGCAAGCACCAGTCTATGACACCTTGTAACACCACCAAATATAGTTCACAATGCAACACCTCATTAATCTTTCCCTACACAGACATGTATATCAGCTTTGCATTACAATATGACAGATGTCTGTTATTTTGGGAATACTTCAATACTGCAAAAAAATGTGTCACCTTGCATAGCAGGTAAACAACGGCAACAGGCAAGTCATAAAATATCACAAATGAATACACATTGCCACAGAATGACACAGGCGTTACTGCCATGCCCCAAAACAACAAAAAATATAACAGTGTATGAAACAACACAGAAACATGACAGGTTTACCACACACAACATTTACATCCAAAAAGAAAAGTAATGCAAGGTAAGATTCAAGACACTAACACCATAAACAGCAGCCTTGCATTGAAAACGGGAATGGGCTCTGCAACTTACTAAAACCCTCACAGTATTGCCTGTATATTTGAAATCACAGTAAAACGTGATCTGTACCACTCCCCCTGTAACCCTTACAATGACAAGCTGGCACACACTAACATCTACAGGACAATTACAAGGAGGACAGCTACTCAGAAAATAAACTGCAAAGGAGGACAATGTACACACCCTAATACATACACTACCATTCAGGAACAAGCACTGTCACATTAAACCTGAAGGTAGTTAACAAGAACCAGTGGCAAAATCCATCCTGTCACATACAGATGTTACATCTCCCGTGCTCTTGATGACTAGACTGCCAGCCATGAGGGAATGCTAGGAAAAGAAAACAAAACTAGTGGTTGGTTCAAAGGATGAACTCATGTCATAGACACTCTGCTCCACAGCGGGATGGCACAGCATATCTTGTGGTCAGTGATGCGCAACAAGTAAAACAACAAACACACCCACTGAAGGGAAAACAAGAAAAAAATACAACAAAAACGTGAACTTTTGCATAAAACAACATGCGCAACATCAGGAAAAGGGCTGTTTCCTAAAGCGACTGGCTTTGCCTTTGATCTTTAAGTATTTTAAAACCTCTTTTAACTTTTGCCTTTTCAAAAGTCTTTACTTGCTTTGTTTTGTGCTGAGCTGAAAGCTGATGTCATTAGATATTTAGCCAACTTGCTTGCTGACGGCCAAAGTAAGGAGTGCCGGTAAACCCACTACTATACCAGTTTTAGCCCTTTTACAGCAACTATGCATGTGTTGGGGATTAGTGAATGGTCATGCAGACCCAATCCACCAATGGGGATGCACATTTTATGCAACCCATTATATAATGGCACATACCAAATTCAGCCATATTCCAATAAGATTAAAAATCACTGAAACATGCATATACTGCATATTATTAACACGGGTACCTGGAAGGGAAGTGTTGGTCAGACCACTGGTTGGGCCAGGTTCCTGTGGAGGACAATCAGTCAATTCAGCTTTAGTAGGGGGTACAACAGTCAAAAACATGGCTGCTGTAGCTTTGTAGTGATGATTACAAAAATATTTTGTGGAGTCTTGTGGGAACCTCTCACAAAAGGCACTGTCAACCAAAGCAGTTAGATTATATAAACCAGATTGTCTATAACTGGCTTGAGGAATGGACAGGGTACCATTTGAGTCAATACTGTTATTGGGCCAACCTTGGAAAGTACCTTTTGCAAGGTGGACCACGGAGAGTGTTTTCCCCATTGTTATCAGTTTGCCATTCAATTTTGAGGGAAGATTTGCAGCAGTAAGGAAGGCATCTTTGCCTTCTTGGACAGTAATCAATTTGTTGGGAACATTTATGCTAACTCCTCCAGGGATGGTGGTGGGTTTGTCTGCTGGGGTCATGTATCTTCCCTGAGGATGATCAAGTAGTAGAAGGAGTTGCCTTAGATGTTGGTTGTTTTCGGATATAATTTTCATATCCTTGCCATGGACAAAGGGGGAAAGTTCCTTGGAGAAGGAGGGTCAGGTGCAAGATAGGCATCTCGAAGGAATACCTGTAAGGAAAAAGAAAGATCAGTAGGTACAATTCCACTCAATGGGGTTAGGAAAAGTAATTATACTCCTTTATATAATTTCCACTGGTTTGCATGCAACCTTTTCTCAATAAGTTTCTTGATCTGAAGGAGTCTAACTTGGTAGACTGTGGGACTGAGTTTGTTGACACTGGGGTAGGGTCCTTCCCGCTTATTGGAGAAGGAGTGTATCAGGTGAGCAAATCTGAGTACCATTACCTGATCTCCAACTTGCCAGTCCACTTCTTGTGCATGTTTGTCAAATTGGAATCTGGACTGTTGCTGGGCCTTGCTCATGCGGTGTGTAGCATACAGATGGGTTTTAACAATGTCATCTCTGAGTTTTGCAACATATTTTTCTACAAACACTCTGTCTGCAGTGGGTGTGTTCAGGTCAAATAACAGGTGTTCAGGTAGTCTCATGGTTCTACCAGGCATCACCTCGAAGGGTGCCAACTGGGTGGTGGCTGAAGGAGTACCCCTAATTGCCATAAGGAGTAAATGCAAATGGGAATCCGAATCCTTGGGATTGTCCTTGATAAATTTGGAAAGCATTTGCTTATTCTGTCTGTTGGCTCTTTCTACCTGTCATTATAATTGAGGATAGTAGGCAGTATGTGAAACTTCTAGTGTGCCCCAAGAAGTTCAAATGTTTCTTGCATCAACTCACCTGTGAAACTGGTTCCTTTGTCACAGTCTACCTTGAGATGTAGGCCCCACCTGGAGAACAATTGTTCTACCAGGACTTTTGCAGTTGCCTTGGCTGTACAATTTATAGCGGGTAAGACCTCAACCCACTTTGAAAAGAGGTCTGTGATAACAAGTCCATATTTGTTGTTCCTGCTGGTATTGGTCAAGAGACCAACAAAATCAATTTGGATCACATGCCAAGGGCCAGATTGTCTCTTAGGGGATAATCTGACATTTCGTTTGGTTGGGGCTGGATTGTTTTGGGCACAAATTAGGCAATTTTCTATGTAGTGTTTGACATCTTTGATGATGCCTGGCCACCAACCAACAGTTTTCAGTCTCTGGAGTGTGTTTTCCACTCCCTGATGTCCACCAGTTGGGGTGTCATGAACCTGGTGGATAAATTCAGATCTAAATGATTCAGGGACTACCCACAGCTTGTAGTTCGAGTCATCAGACTTGTACCAGATCAGTTTACTGTCCTGGAATAGATGCAATTGGTTTGCATATCTTTTGTAAGGGCTGTGAGTAGGTAGTTCTTGTTCAGTCTCTTTGTCAAGGAATCTGAACACTTCTCTCAACTGAGGGTCAGACTTCTGTGATGTGGACAAGTCCAGTGGTACAAACGGTTCAGGTTTCTTCTTAATAGCAGCTACTTGTACAGCTGTTAGGGCATCGGGGTGAGCCATTTCCCAACCCCCCGAGCACCCTTTTTAGCAAGAGTGCCTGCTCAATCATTGAAAGAATTGTATGAATCAGACTTTGAATGGGCTTTCACTTTGTGAATGAACAGTTTGTGTTTAAAATGCTGGATCAGCTCATGAATGTAAACAAAGAGTGCTTTGTACTTCACTGGAGTGCCATCAGAAGATGCAAAGGAGTTCTTCTGCCAGAAAGGTAAAAATTCGGTCAGAGAGCAACAGACCCAGTTAGAGTCTGTAAAAATGGTGGTGTCCTCGATGCCATGTTGTATTAGTTCAAGGGCACAGGCCACAACTGCCAGTTCTGCATACTGAGATGATACCACACTGTAGTGCTTTGAAGCATGAACAGTGTTACCATTAGGATGCATGCATGATAAGCACTCTAAATCTGGTTACCTGTTCCCTTTGATAGTATGAAGCAGAGCCATCAGTAAAAACATGACACAAAGAAGTGTCAGCAAGGAATTTTGGAGTAGTAGGAAGAAAAAGGCCTGGTTCAGGCAAGTCAGGGGGTTGGAGAGTGCAATCATGTGGGTCTCCTTGGTACAAAAGACTATGGGTTAAAATTGAGGGCATTTTGGCAGGGTGGACCTGTATTTCATGGTCCTGGGGAAGAAGTGACCAATGAGTCAGTCTGATGTTGGATACTGATCCATTCTTTACTCTGTCTGATAGCAAGAAAGTTGTGGGGGTGTGATTTGTGATCAGAATTATAAGTGAGTACCCAATGATATACAGAAATTGCTTGACAGCCCAGTAGGTAGACAGAAGGTTCCTTTTACAAAGGCTGTACTTCTGTTCCACTGGTGACAGCATTTGGGATACATAAGCAATAGGTCTCAAGGTACCATTCACTTTCTGAGCAAGGACAGCAGACATGGCAATGTCTGAAGTGGCTGCTTCCAAATGGAAAGGTAAAGCTGGGCTGGGGTTCACTAAGGCTGGAACAGAGGCCAGGGCCTGTTTCAGAAGTGTCACAGCCTGAGTGTGGATGGGACCCCAAGTTCAGGAAGAAAAAATTACTCACCTTAGTAATTATGTTTCTTCTAATGGAGTCTTGCTGTATTCTGACTATTGCAGTTAGCACCACCACTCAAACTGACCCAGAGAGAAGAGGATTAATTTTCAATGCAGAACATAGAACGTTAAGCTCAAGCTTGGTTCAAACCTCTGTCTGCTGCACTTAGAAGCACAACCGTCAGATTCTTATGAGCTAATACTAACTAACTACTAGGTGGAACTTGTTAAATTTTTACTAGTCAAATGGCAACCAAATATTTTGGATCCCCAAAAGACTCAAGTCAAGAAATCCAAAATCAAAAACCAGGTAGTGAACAACTTAGGACTGTTAAATTAATAATATAACCCACTCCCCCTCTCTAAAAGGAGGGAGTGCCCAAATGCACCCCTAGGGTGCAACACTGCACCTGCCAGCCCACTTCCCAAAAACAGGTTCTGAGATGGGAGGCAGGGAGGAAGGTCAGAATACAGCAAGACTCCATTAGAAGAAACATAATTACTAAGGTGAAAGAATGATCAGTGAAGAACACAGGGAGAGACATAGATTGGTTCAGATGAAAATCTGAAACCACTTTAGGTAAAAACCTCCTGTTAGTTCTACGGACCACGTTATCTCTATAGAATGAGATAAAATCAGGCTCCACTGACAGAGCTTGCAATTTACTGATACACCTGGCAGAGGTAATAGCTACCAGGAACATAGTTTTCCAAGTCAAGTACTTATGCTCTGCTGAAGACTAAGGCTCAAAAGGGGGTTGCATAAGATGAACAATGCAAACATTAAGATCCCAAGCAGTGGTAGGATCCCTAAAGGGGGGGTTTGGTATGAAGCAATTCCTTGAAAAATTTATAGAATACAGGGTGAGATGACAGTGAGGAAGGCTTTCCCACTGTCCAAAAAGCAGAAACAGCTGACAAATGTACTTTGAGAGTAGCTGGTCTGAGGTCTAGGCCATTAAGATGAACCATATAATCCAGAACTGTAGACAATTCAGCAGTGTATGGGCATATATGCTTCTTGGAACAGCAAATGCTGAATCTTTTCTATTTGGAGTTAGAAGTTTTTCTGGTGGCAGGCTTTCGAGAGGCTTTGAGAATATCCAGAACCCTTTGGGACAGATGCAAATCTGCATACTCTAACTCTTCCAGAGTCATGCCTTGAGATTGAGAGACCAAAGATTGGGGTACCAAATCCTCCCCTGAGAGGAGGTTAACAAGTTGCAATTCCTGGGAAGAGACAGGGGAAGATGGACTGCTAGGGACAGCAACAGGGGGCACCAAGGCTGCCTGGTCCATTCTGGAGCAATCAGAATCACTTTGCATGGTTGTGACCTTATCTTGACCAGAACCTTGAACAGTAGAGGAAAAGGAGGGAAGGCATATAGAAATTTCCCCTTCCAGTTCAAGATCAGAGCATCCAGAGGGACTGAGCCCAAGACTGGGTTTCTGCAACAAAACAGAGGAAGTTGGTGATTGTCTGGGGCTGCAAAGAGATCTATTCCTGGAGTGCCCCACCTTGAAAAAATCACTTTCAACACCAAAGGGTCCAGGGACCATTCATAATGGCCCTGGGAGATACTGCCCAATGCATCTGCTAGCACATTGTCCTTCCCTGAAAGGTTGACTGCTATCAGAGAGGTCTGCAGAGAATAAACTAGGGACCACACTTTCATGGCTTCCGTGCACAAGGCAGTGGACTGAGTGCCTCCCTGCTTGTTGATGTACCACATGGTGGTGTTGTCTGTCCTGACCTGAGCCACCTTGTTCTGCACTGACTGAGAGAAAGCTTGCAAGGCCAGAAAGACTGCCCTGAGTTCCAAGAGATTGATATGAAGAAGGGATTTCTGAGGGGACCACAGTCCCTGGGCTGTGAGAGCCCCCAGATAGGCTCCCCACCCCAATAGAGAAGCATCCGTGGTTAAGACCACAGATTGAGACTGAGTGACAAATGGGACTCCTTGTCTGAGGTTGCCCTGATCCCGCCACCATTGGAGAGTCTGGATCAGAGTCTGAGTCATTGGAACTAGTTTGGTTAGAGAATCTTTCTTCTGAGACCAAAAGGCCCTCAGGTGAAACTGAATGTACCTCATCTGAAATCTGGCCCCTTGGACCACTGCTGCAGAAGCTGCCATGTGGCCCAGAAGCTGAGGGAAGTGCCTTGCTGGCAGAGAGACCAGAAGGTGGAATGAAGAAGCCAGCTCTACAATAGCCCTTGCCCTTTCCAAGGGAAGAAAAGTTCTTGCTTTAACTGTATCCAACTCTGCACCTATGAAGGTGAGGAGCTGTACAGGCTTGAGAATTGACTTGGGAAGATTGAGACGGAATCCTAGGGAAGTAAGCACTTGTTGAGTCACTAGCAGGTCTGACTTGACTTGTTCTGTGGACTGACCCACAATGAGCCAGTCATCAGGTATGGAAATATGGAAATATTCTTCCTTCTTAAAAAGGACACTACTACTGCTAGGCATTTTGTGAATACCCTTGGAGCCAATGTCAGGCCGAAGGGCATAGCTTTGAACTGATAATGGCCTGAAGGCAATTTGAACCTGAGGTACTTTTTGTGGGAGCACCTGATGGGAATGTAAAAGTAGGCATCTTTTAAGTCCAGGGAGGCTAGCCAGTCCCCTGGCCTTAGAGAGGGAAGGATTATTCCCAGAGTTACCATTTTGAATTTTGGTTTTAAAAGATGTTTGTTCGAGTATCTTAAGTCTAGGATGGGTTGCCACTCCCCTGTCTTTTTTGGGGTAAGAAAGTACCTGGAGTACAGACCTTTGCCCCTGTACAATGTAGAAACTCTCTCTACAGCCTTTAGAGCCAGTAGAGATGAAACCTCTACCTCTAAGGCAATGGTTTCGGAGATGCTGGCCTGTGTAAAAGATCTGGCCCTCAGCTTTGGAAATTTCTTGAAACTGAGAATCAGCCCCTGGCTTACCACCTCCAGGACACACTTGTCTGAGGTAACAGACATCCAGTCCTGGACGAAGTAAGCCAGTCTGCCTCCTACAGGAATGGGGGAGGTGACCCAGGCTGACACATCAGGGTGTCTGCTTGGCAGGAGCCCTAGGTTGAGGGGTGGATGCAGCCCTGCTCATCCCCCTTTTGCCTCTCCCTCTGAAGAACCCCCTCTGAGGAAAAGGAGAAGAGGCCTGTGCTTGGTAGAAAGGTCTATGGAAAGGCCTGCCCCTTCCCCTAGCTTGCTGCCTTTGAGGAGTTGCCTGCCTTTCCTTGGCCTGTGCACTCCTCTAGGTGATCCTATACTCATCCATCTTTTTCATGTAATTCTCTGTCTGCTCCCCAAACAGAGGATTACACACCACAGGGAAATCCATGGCCTTAGCCTGGGTGTCCTGTGAGAAACTAGTACATCTGAGCCAAGCCATTCCCCAAAGAGTCACAGATGTAGCCATGACTCTAGATGACACATCACTGGAGTTCACAGCAGCATGGAACTGTACCTTAGATGCCTCAACCCCATCAGCAGCCACCTCCTCCAGCTCCGAGGCTAGCTGAGGGAAGGCCTGCTTAGCCAGTGCCAGTAGAATGTCCCACCTGGACTTCTGGTACCTGGCTGCATAGGCCATATAATTAGCCTGCCCAAGTCCCAAGGCGGATGCCATGTACTGTCTCTTTGCCAAGGCATCCAGCTTCCTAGGGTCTTTATCTGGAAGGGGTGAAGCCAAGGGTATGTTATCCTTATCACAGCAGCCTGCACAACCCCAACATGGCTGCATTGTTGATCCAAGTACTCTGTACCTGAACCTGATAAGGTGTACCTTTTGTCCATCCTTCTGTCGACAGGAGGTACAGAATTTGTAGTTTTTAAAATCTTTTGTGTCTGTTTCCCAAAAGACTTATGAAGGGGAATAGACAGTCTCTTGGACTCTGGGATGTCCATCATCTCCACATAATCAGGTTCCTCTTGTTCCTCCACGGCTTCCTCCACAGGGAGCTGGAGGGTTTCTGCCACTTTCCTGTAAAACATCTAGTGGGAAGGAGACTCAGAAAGCCTAGGAGGAGAAACACCAGAAAGCCTGTCTGGGGAGATGTCCGGTTCAATGTGCTCATCCAGACCTTCCCCACCATCGTCACCATCATCATCATCATTATAATCTTCATTACCCTCCATATCTGGTTCATAAAAATCTTCAGAGGCATAACCTTGAACTGGAGGAGCCAACCAAACCGAGCGCCTGCCAGAAGGCACTGGATCAGACAGAACCGGGTGAAGCAATTCTACAATCCTTATCGCTTTGGCATTCTCTTCAGCGGTCAGAAAATGGGGCTCTGGATCTGAACCGGCCGATTTTTCTTTTCTTTGTCTTTTTGTAGGAACCGATCCCTCAGGATCGGCTCTCCTCTTGCCTAAAGAAGTATCGTCCTGGTCAGAGGGCACTTCCTCAGGTTCGGTCGGAACCAAACCGGGCTGGCCATCAGGGTCAGTGGACTTCATGGCCTCCTTATCCCTAAGCCTAGCTAATCTGTTTTCCAGGGTAGACTTAGGGAAAGTTTTACAGATTTGGCAGTCTGAATTGAGGGGTCAAACCCCAGACAATAAACACAGGTGGTGTGGGGATCAGCCTTAGCAAAGACCTCCCCACACACACACTGCAGTGTTGAAACCCAGTGGGCCCAGTTTTTCTTTTGGGTTTCTCAGACATAGCCATCCTAACCACAAACTTACCCTTTTTATGGCAAACAACCAGGCAAGATACCCTTATCTGTTTCTAACCATGTCACAGGTATTGGAAAAAAACACAAGAAAATGTTTTGTTTTTTTTAAACCGATAACCACACTCTAAGTTTAGAAACAAAGACAGAATATGTAATTCACTAAATGGCCGGTTCAGCCGAACCGGTCGAAAATACATTTTAATTTTCCACAAGTTTACTGTGTCTAGTTCACTACCTAGTACTTACTGTACCACAGACAGAGATCTGAATCGAAACTTGCGAAAAAATAATAGGTAAAACTGAAGTCTTTAACCGACTTTCAAACTGCGAGCAAAGGAGAAATCTCCAGAGTGACCATTCAGCTAGGCAGAGTAAAGAATCTGATGGTTGTGCTTCTAAGTGCAGCAGACAGAGGTTTGAACCGAGCTCGAGTTCAACGTTCTATGCTCTGCATAGAAAATTAACCCTCTTCTCTGTGGGGCAGTTTGAGTGCTGGGGCTAACTGCAATAGTCAGAATACAGCAAGACTTCATGTGGTTTGAAACGTCCTTTTTCAGGAACTCATACAGCGGGGCGGCCTTTTGTGAAAAATCACAAATAAAGTCTGTCCCTGGAATAGTTGACCATTCCCAGGAAATGTCTGAGTGTTGCCACACTGGCTGGTAGTGGCAAATCTTGTAGGCCTTGGATTTTCTTCCAAGTTAGGCTTCTGCCCTGTTCTGTTATGCACAGGCCGAGAAAGATGACTTCTTTCTGGCAGAGTTGTGCTTTTGCAGGGTTACATTTGAGGCATGCCCTCTGTAAGAGAGTCAGTAGTTCATCAAGTAGATCAAAATGTTGCTCCTCGGTGGCAGTTGCCAACAGTATATCATCAGCAAACTGCAGAAGACACTGTGGGGCAGAGAAACACTGCAGGGCGTCCATCATAGAAACATAGAATTTGACAGCAGATAAGGACAGCTCGGCTCACCTAGTCTGCCCATTTTCCTACCTCACAGATAAGCTGCAGATCCTAGTTAACCAACAGCTTACTTCCTCCTACCCCCCAACTAGGACTGCCTTATGTATAGAAACATAGAATTTGATGGCAGATAAGGACCGCTTGGCCCACCTAGTCTGTCATGTGCAGATGGAAGAGGGAGGGGCTATAGTGAAACCCCTGAGGTAAGCAGGTCCATGTGTATTGTCGAACCTCAAAGGTAAAGGCAAACTTATATTGATTTTCCAGAGCTAGAGGCAGTGATCAAAAGCCATTGGAGATGTCAAGGGTGCTTAACCACTTGTGATCTGGGGTTAGCAGTTTGAGCACATCAGGTGCTGATGTTACTGTAGGTGAGAAGCTAGGAGTGACTTGATTAAGTCTCCTGTAATCAATTGTGAGTCTCTAAGATCCTGTGGGCTTTTTCACTGGCCAAATGGGTGAGTTGGCATTCTATACACAGGGCCTGATGACACCTTGTTTGAGGAGTGTCAGAATGGTTTTTCTGAGCGATGGTAAGGCCTCATCAGGAAAGGAGTATTGCCTTTGCCTGTCGTGCTGGGCCTGGAATTTTGATGATAGTCTGAATTCTCCCACAGTCATGCTTGTGTGTGGCAAAAGCATCCAAATGTTTCTGCAAGAAGGGTAGGAGTTTCTTGAAAAACTCATGGATCTGGAATAGAGCTATGACATCATATTCCTTGTTGGTGGTAATAGCTGCAACCACATGCAAATCAGAAATCATGACCATATGGTATTGTCCCCTGGTCTGGATCAGGACCATGTTGGCTAGATCCACCACACAGCCATGCAGTGTGAGAAAATTAATTCCCAGGATGCTGGGATGCTCATGTAATACCATGAGGTCAAAGGTATGGGTTATCTTCATATTGCATGTTACCACAGAAAGAATAATAGAGTGGTAGGTGCATAGCCTTGAGCAATCCACTCCTGAGGTGCTGGTCCTCCATCCAGTAGACTAGGAAGAGTTTTCTGGATCTTCATCATGTAGTACAGACAGAGGCCTGTATCTAGTAAAATAGTCAGTTGGCAGCCCCCGATGTTGGCCTCTGTGCAAGGCCTTCCATTTGCATCAGGTTTTAGCTTGTTCACAATACGGACTGGGGCCTGTCAATCCAAACTGCCACCACTAAAGAGTTCCTGGAAAAGTAAGGCCTGTTCCTGCTGGGACACTTCCAGGTCCTGCATAGCTGCAACAAAGGGTGTGGCCTTGGGGTTCAGGTCTGATGCGGCCTGATCCAAGGATGCTCCCATATCTCCTTGGCCAAGTAAGGCCTGTGGTGCTAACACTGCAATGGAGCATGCCTGGACCAAGTCCATCACTGATCGGATGTGTCCAAGGAGGTTGTGGAGGTTGTTGTTCTCCTCAGTGATTTCACGGTAAGAGGGGCCTGGTCAATGGCTTCAGTTCTCCCAATTGGAATTATTGCTGTTCCAATTCCATTTGTTATTCCTATTATGATTCCGTTTTCCACCTCCAGACTGAGAGTGCTGCTTGTTGTCCGAGGGCACGGCCTTTTTGTCTTGAGCCTTGCCCTCTACTATGTAGTGGGTTGTGGATTCGCCTGTGGATTGCACCACAGCCATCTTCTTCGAACCATAATTCAGATCTCAGTGGTAGAGCTGGTAAACCTGTTCGGTCTTATGAAGAATGTCATCAAATTTGTCCATTCTGGGGAAAATTGTGGGCTCAGTTTTTTCACAGACAGCTGGAATCATGTTCTGGAGGTGCAAGTTCTTGTACTCAGTCAGATCAACAGCTGTGGCTTCACTTGCAAGATGTTTGTCAGTATGATAAGCCTTCCATAACCTGTGGTGGTATGTCACTGGGCTTTCCTTGGCAGTTTGTTTTACTGGGTAGGCCAACATCACGCCAACCACACCTGGGTTGTGTGCAGTAAGTTCCACTGTGATCTCATCAAAAGTCGCAGTCATGTCTTAGCGGGCAACTTCTGGGTGTTTCACCCAGAGGCCGGGGTCTATGAAATGCTGGAGGATCTGTACCTGGTAGTCTGCTAGTAGGCTGAGCATCTCTCATTTGGAACATGCTTTCTCCAAATGGTAACTGAGATTGTCACTGGGGCTAATTCGTCCTATGCTGTCAGTGATCTGCTATACAGAGTGGGCTAACTGAAGGGGATTATTGTAAGCAGTTGAGTGCTCAAGGAAAGGATTCTTGTTTTGTGCTCCACAAAGTGCAGCCTCCGCTGCAACGTTGGCCACAGAGCAGACAACAGATGACTGAGCAGCAGCTTCCTTCATCATTGCATCTAAATGCAGTTTGAAGACCTGCTTGTTTTCCTCAGATATCTCCATCCGAAAGAAGGCGGTCTCGATCATTTGATCGATCTCTACCTTGTCGCCTTTTGTCAAAGCGGCAGTTGGAGGGGATCTACCTAGGCCTCAACCTCTCCTTCCATCATGGGGGTCACCATCTTGGCATCGTACATGATAGTCATCATTCCACTGATGGCGTAGGGTAGTGCCATGATAGCATGGGGATCCACCATCTTGTGGGTGGCGGGGAGACACTGGACCACAGTGAGGGTGTGGCTGGGTGCCATCTTGGTAGGTGTCATCACCAGAATTATCATCACTGGATGATGTAAGGTCGATGGGTGTGTAGTGAAACCCACCCGTCGCCTTGACATGACCAGCCAGCACTTCTCGCTGATGGTGCAGTTTCGCCATCTTTGCTCTACGACCATCGTGACTAACTTTTGCAATGTTCTGCTCTACACCTTTCTCAACTTTTTTCTGTAACACTCTGTATGTGGCACTTAACTCACAGTTGTTCCTAAGCTCCCTATCCAATTCTTCACTTACCCATTTCAGGTCATCTCTCATCTCGTCTAACTCCTCTTGTAAACTTTCATTCCTATCACTTAACAAATCATTCATCTGTAACACCTGTCTCTTATCCTGTTTCAAACTTTCACGTTCA
Source organism: Neoceratodus forsteri (assembly GCA_016271365.2). Lineage (NCBI taxonomy): Eukaryota > Metazoa > Chordata > Ceratodontiformes > Ceratodontidae > Neoceratodus > Neoceratodus forsteri. The sequence continues at coordinate 1,707,441,409 of CM057455.1, forward strand.
TCTTTCAACATACTGAAGTCTTGCTCAGAACCTTGTACAGAACAATGCAAAATAGTCTCATTCTTAATGCCCAACAACTGAAGTTCTGCTTCAAGTCACTGCCCCATTTTCAAAATTTAAGATGTCTGGAGTCCCACCGCTTTCTTAATAGATGAGAGTTGCAGTTCAAGGGACTGACACCATGATTTGGAGGCTTCTAGAGCAGCATAGAGAGCCGTGACTAACAGCCCTTTAGCATCATGCTTTTTGGCTGTTTTCCCCGTCTCGGAGTACTGGGTTGAAATCCCCAGCACAGGGTTTTTGGAGTAATTTGCATCCAGCACAAAATCATTCCCGCCTCCATAGGAGGTAAGGAAGTTAGAGACGTTGAGTCTTAAGCCTGCACAGATATTAGATTTAGACATAGTGGTACAAGTAAAAGTTTTGGGAAACACAAAATGTTATCCCGTCAGTGGGCACCATGTGTATTGATCCACAGCAGACAAACAGACGGTCGGGCTACTGTACACTAGCAATCCTGCAATTCAATACTGCCATTGAGCAGGGTGAGTCGGCATCAACCGAGTCCTGTAAGCAGCCAGACTTTACAAGGTGCTACAGAGCTAAAAGCACAGGCAAGGTGGTGCGGGTGTGTACAACTATTTACTACCCGCAGGGAAGGGATGAACCAATAAGTTGTGAATCTTTGCAAATCCAGACCACCTGCATGTGGTTAGGTGGCTCCACAGTGTTATCTATCCTTATACAATAATGTAAAGTCAGCTAAATCGTAAACAAAGGATGCATAGAAAACACAGGGGCCTGGATATTCAAAAGGGTTGCGCCATGCGCAACAGGGTTGCGCATGCGCAAGTCCAAAATGCGCCATTCTGCGATATTCAGCAGGAGGCAGTTACGCCACTGGCATCAGGTTGCGCAAGAGAGCAATGCAAATGAATGCATGCTCAACAGGAGGGGAAGGATCCATGCATAACCTGCGCAACCCGATATTCAGTCGGGTTGTGCAGAGTTGTGCATGCGCAACCCCCAACCTGCGCCTGCACAACCTTGAGCCCCAAAAAAAAGGCTTAGTTGAGGGCACCCACAGGTGAGCTGCTGCATTGCAGGCGCAACACAGCAGCTACCACCCTGGCTGGCCCCAACTCTTTCCCTGTGCCCCCCACCAGCCCGATGGCGGACAGTGTGCTACGACTCCCCGCCCACACATCTCCCACAAGCCCGATCGCGGGCAGTACAGGTACATGTACACCCCCCATATCCGAGAGCCCGATCGCGGGCATAACATATGAACCCCAGTGCCCGATCGTGGGCAGAGATGTAACCCCCAACCAAATATCTCCCTGGTGGTCCAGTGGACCGTAAAGCCCGATCGTGGGCAGAATCATCACAAACCCCCAAACATCTCCTGGTGTCTAGTGTCCCCCCCACCGAAGCCCCTCCACCCGCTCCCCGCGGCCGGTGGCGACAGCATCCACCGCCTGCGCCCGCCGCCCACCCGACTAACTGTCCGGTGGGGCTGCCGCCCATAGTCGGGCGGGCGGGCGGCAGGAGGGTGGATGCTGTCGCCGCCGCCGCGGGGAGCGGGTGGAGGCGTCTATGGGTGGGGGACACTAGACACCAGGGAGATGTTTGGGGGTTTGTGATGATTCTGCCCGCGATCGGGCTTTACGGTCCACTGGACCACCAGGGAGATATTTGGGTTTGGGGTTACATTCTGCCCGCGATCGGGCACTGGGGGTTCATACACGCTATGCCCGTGATCGGGCTTCGGGCATGTGGGGTGTTACTGTACCTGTAATGCCCGCAATCGGGTTGCATTAGCGCCGTGTCCCCGACGGCTGCCGCTGCGCAGGGTGGTCTGCGCAAGTCCTCGGATCGGGCGCATTTACATGCAAATGGCATGCAATGGGGCCATAAATAGATGCAAATGGCCCCTGTGCCTTGCATAAATTATGGCCCCATTTGCATGTCACCTTTGAATATCGGAAATTCGCGAGGCGATGGTACTTAGGCGCCACCGCAAGTTTAATGCTCATCTCTGGCAACTTGTGGTGGCGCAAGTTCCACTCGCGCCATGCACGCGTGTTGTGAGCTGGGGAGTGATAGTTCGTGCTGAGCGCGCATGCACCTTTGAATATCACCCTCGCCACACCCCCCCGCGCAACTATTTTGAGCAGCGCAAGGGCTTGCGCCTCAGAATGGCGCAGTTTGAATATCCAGGCCAGGATGTAATGTAGTTATACATAAATCCAAAAGATGGCAGTGCTGACTGAATAATAACATCTCAGAAGATAACAAAGACACAGGTGTCTTGGCCTACTACATGCTGTTTCTAAGCAGAGTACAATAGAATAAAACATAATGTAATGTTTCCCTGACACTTACACTTGTACGGTAAGTGCCAACACCCTACTAGTTAGTAGTTATTCGTAACAGTATATAAGTAACATAAGGTTTGTCTAAGGTGCACAGTGGGAGGCCAATTAGAGTGTGGGGACCTCGCATAATAGATCTGAGTTCAAAAATGAGTCCAGGATTTTGGTGGACCAGCACTGGGAGGAAGGCAGAGCATCCTCTAGGTCACCTTCCTGTTTGGGTGGGTGGATGATCACTCCTCTGCATGAACACCACCTGCACTGCCCAAAAGGCATGAGCAAGCTGTGGATGGCAGTGGGAGAGGGAAGACACAGTGTCTTTGCAGCACACACGCCATTGCATAGCATGCCACACGTTCACAGTCAAGCATCTTGTAATGGGAGAACAAGGAGAAACCCCAGCCTCGGCAAGATGACACAAATACTCTCTGGCTCTGTGCATATAGGCCCTGGAAATGTAGCTTGGCCTAGATTCATGAGAGTAGGAGCTGGGGGCAGGGGGTGAGTGTTGAAAAAACCCTAACATCACATTTCCCTCCTTTTGTGTTTTTGTAACACCAATGTATGTATTTATGTAATGTTTTGCAGTGAATTTCCTTATTTTTTGAGAAAGTGAATTTGTAACCTGCTCTTGCTTGTTTTGCATGAGGCTATGTGGTCCTTGTGCATCAATTCTAACTTTTTCTACGTAAGGCCTTGCAGGTCCTGTGCAATGCAAGATACGAGACATACCATTCTTACTATTTTGTTCATGAGTGACTTTAATTATAGCACACAATGTGTAGCACACAATGCATGCACAATGCTGTTTTTCAGTCATCTTCTCAACTGTTCAATCAATCAATCAATCAAAATCTTTATTTATTCAGGCGAACATCATTGAGCATAGCTCATTTACAAGATGGACCTGAGTGGTCATAACAAAAAAGGTTACAGAGTGTATACAAAAACATGATATTGAAATAACACAAATACAAACATTTATGAGTGAGATAGATGTACAATTATTTACATATATACAAGGCAAAGGACAATAAACCAAAAACCTATTAAAGGTGAGAAACAAACAGTCTGGTAGGGATAAGGCTTGGATAATGGTACATGGGTGGGCATATATGTTTGAGGTTAGATGTGGAAAGGACCAGAGGAATGATAGAAGAATAGGGAGGAGCTTTAGAGGGGTAGAGATAGGGTGTGGGGGTGGGAGGACTAGGCCTTGTGGAAGCAATTGCATGAATCTGGGATTAGGCTGGTGTACAGCTTTTTGAAGGATGTAAGGGGGATCAGTGTTTCCATTTTCAATGTCTTTTGGATAGAATTCCAGATAAGTGCCAGGGAATAACTGATTGCAGCTCTTCCATACCGGGTGCAGGTGATAGGAATCTTCAGCAGGATCAGTTTGTTGATCCTCAAGGTGTAGGGCCTGGATGTGATCTGGTTGAAGCAGTCTGAGATGTAGGAAGGGAGTTTGTTTGTCAGAGCTTTGTAGATCCAGGTAGCAGCATTTTCTTCTTCTATGTTGCAGGGATGTCCAGCTGACTGCATTGTAGAGAGCAATGACGGGTGCTAGAGGGAAGGTCAGTAATGAATCTAATAGCTCTATGATACAGGGTGTCTAGTTTGTTTAGATGGGAGAGGGAGCAATGACCATAGAGGAAGTCAGCATAATCAATGAGGGACATGAATGATGCAAGGATTAATCTTTGTTTGGAATCTTGGTCAGGTAGTGTTTGATTCTATAGAATAGACCAAGTCTTTGTCTTAGCTTTTCAGGAGCTCTTCAACGTGGGTAGTATAGTCTAGTTTATTGTCTATCCATACTCTAGGTATTTGAATTTGTCAACATATTCCAGGTTTCACCAAGGATGGTAGAGTTGTGGAGGGTGAATGATGGGATAGTGGAAGAACAGTTCTTGGGTGCAAAGAACATAGCTTTGGTTTTCTTAGCATTTAGTAATAATTTCTTTTTTAATAGGTTATGCTGGAGGAGGGAGAATTGAGACTGTAGGAGCTCACAGGCTTTTGATGGTGAGGGATCGCTCACATAAAGTACAGTGTCATCTGCAAAAGGTGGATATTAGAAAGAGAGAGATTGAGTCAATATTGTTGATGTAAATGGCAAAAGGATGGGACCCAGGATGGAGCCTTATGGTACACCTCTTAGGAGTGGCTTAGGGGTAGATAGATCACCATCATTCTTTACCAGTTGTAGCCTTCCAGAGAGATAGCATCTGAACCATTTAATAGAGAGTGAGTCAAGGCCTATGGAGTTTAGTGAGGTGATTAGAAGATCATGATCCACAGTGTCAAAGGCTTTGCTTAGATCCAGAAACACAGCACAGGTATTATTCTTTTATCTAGGGCAGTCTGCCAGTCATTTGTGACTTTTGTTAGTGCAGAGATGGTGCTATGTATAGATCTAAACCCAGATTGAGCTGGATTTAGGAGATTGTTGGTATCAAGGTAGGCAGTTAACTGAGAGTTTACCAGCTTCTCAAGCATCTTGGATAGTATTGGTAAGATGGAGATGGGCCTATAATTATTGAGGTCCATGGGATCACCTGCCTTAAGTAATGGAAACACTTGAGCTGTTTTCCATATTGAGGGGATAGTACCAGTGACAAGTGATAGATTGAAGAGGTGGGTGAGGGGGGCGGTTAAGGCATACAGTGCTACTTTTAGAAAGTAGGGATCCAGGGAGTCTGCACCTGCACTTTTGGTGGTATCTAGTTGGAGTAGGAGGTCTTCTACTTCTTTGAACAATATTGGTTTGAATGAGAATGTGGAAGCAACCTTTTGACTCTCAGTAGATTGTAGGTTTAGAGATGATCTTAATAGGTTTGCAGGAGAGGAGTCAAAGCCAGGCCAGCTGTAGTGAAATGGTCATTGAAGGCATTCAAGATATTTTGCTTGTCGGTGATTTCAATATTATTTAATTTAATTTTGATGGTAAGACAGGGTAGAGGTTTGACCTAGGATGCCCTTTATGGTACCCCAGAACCTGGAAGGGTTGTTATAGGAGGCATCTAGTTCAGCTGTGCAGAAGGTTGCCTTGGCTTTTCTTACTTGTTTTGTGCAGGAGTTTCTGGCTTTTCTGAATTGGAGCCAGTCATTTGGGTCCTTTGTCTTTCTTGCCCTTTTCCAGAGTTTGTCTCTGGCAAGCAGTGCGTGATTTAAGGTTGGCAGAGAACCAGCGAAGAGGATTTGAGTTTGGTTCTGACACTGGTAGAGAGGGGTATGTGAATTGAGGGCACTTATGATTATATCATTTAGGATTTGAAGAGCTGACTCTATTGAGGCTGTGAGATAGAATTCTTGCCAACGTGTGGTGTGGCACAGATCATGGAGATATCCTGTAATATTAAAGTTCTTTTGACCTTCGTGGGAGGAATTTTGCAGGATTGGGGGCTTGATTGTTGATCTAATGGCAGCTATGGGACAGTGGTCACTTATGTCACTGAGAAGTATTCCTGCATAGGGATAATGATGAGGTTTATTTGCCAATATAATATCCAGGAGGTGCTGTTGAGAGTATTCTTTGGGTTGATCCTTGTTGGTTCTTTGATTAATTGAGAGAATCCATAGGTGTCACAGAAGGTTACCAGGGTGCAGATGCATTAGTCAGCCAATTTAAGTTCATGTCTCCTAAGATGATGGTGTCTTCAGGGCCCAGATTAAGTATGGATCCTAAATGGGATAGGAGTTTGAGGCCTGCAGAGGGGCCTATAGCAACCAACCAGTTGAAAGGAAGATGTGTTGGGAAGGGTTATTTTAATAGACAAGCATTTGAATTCCTTTGGTTGAGATGTAGAATTGAGGCAGGATGCAGAGATATTTGCTTTGACATAGATGGCTACCCCACCACCCCTGGATAGACGGTCAGATCTGAAGAGCTGATAGTTGGGAAGGTTTATTTCACTATCTTTTGTTGCAGATTTGAGCCATGTTTCAGATATAACCAGACAGTCTGGTAGGGTGTGTGCAACCCAGGCCTGTATTGATGAGAACTTTTTTAGGAGGCTGCAGGCATTGAAGTGAAGAAAACTCAATCCATTTATGGAGGTTAGGTCAGTTGGAGAGATCGAGCTTTCAGTGGGTCCAGGGTTGATTTCCACAGTGCCAACACAGACCAGCAGAAAGAAGATTAACTTGATGAGGGCACCAAGTGATAGGAGTAGTGAGCAGTCAGGCAGTTTTTTCTTCTTTCTTGGGATCCAATATATAGTGGGTGATGATTCTGCTGCATGGTTATCGAGTTTATCATAGATTGCCAGCATAATGGACAGGCGCAGGGAGTAATTATAGTGCCAGTATGGTAGCAGGGGGATAGAGGAGTTCCAAACTGGTTGTGAGCCTTTTTTTGGGATTCCCAAAGGATTATTGTGCAGAAGCGGTAGTATAAGTATGTATAGTTTAGGGGTATCCACTGGGGACAGTAGAGGGGGGCAGTGTTGAGTGGTCGCCCTAAGCACCTCGGTATGGGTTCCAACAGTTATCTCATCTGGATCTAAGGAAGGTGAGAAGCAAAGCAGCAGTAGTAGGTGCAGTAGCATGGTGGAGGTAGGAGAGGGTTAAAGAAAGTAAGATGATGTGAAGAAAATGAGCTCGGAATTGGGTGGGAGAATAGCTATGGGCTAGATGAGATTTGGCGGAAGGTGTGTATAAAAGAAACACCCTGAAGGGGGGGGGCGGGCAAAAATTTTATGGCTTTCCAGACCTTTCTGGCTTTCTCCTGCCTCCTGTCTTTTCGGTTATGCGGTGGCCGCCGCTGGCCATGGCCTGAGCCCCTCTGTTGTTCAAGTTCATGGCTATAAACATTTCTTTTAGTGAAAATATTTTGTTTATAGTTGGCTTAGTCTATTTTAACAACAGTTTTTATAATTCTCCAAGTAACTCCAGTACCCAAGAAAATACAGTGTTCTTTTCTATTTTTGGGTCATGTTTGTGACTATTTTTATCTTGGTGGGGTTTTTTGTTGCCCACTAAGCACTACAAACTATGTCTTATGAATGTGCTGCATTTATTAAAGTGTGCCTCAATGATTTTTTGATACAGTACAGTCACAACATTGCTTTTCTAGTTAAAATAATAACTGTAATTCTGTTTTATTAATAATTATAATTGTAGAGGCATGGTAGTGAAGGTTAAGGTTAGATTTGTGTTTGTGTCAAAACACATATTTTTGACAGCTTATATCTTGGCTGTCTTGGGACCAAGGGTTTTGAAAACTGACATGTACCTTCTCTGCCCCTGAAGCAAAGTGCGTGCCATTTTTCTAAATACTAGGTTCAGTAGTTTTTATTTTGTAGATTATACAATTTACGTAAAATACATCCCTTTAACATACTTTTTTGCCCTCAGATAATGAAAAAAATGCACCAATTTAAAGCTGGAAATTTACAGGTTCAATAGATATTGACCTAGAATAGGTCCTTTTGTTTTTTTGAAACAAAAAATACTGAATTGAAAGTTCTAAGAGTTTAAAAAACACGGAACCCATGTACAGTATGCCCAGTTACTGTGAAAAAATAGCTGAAAAATCGCAACTTTTTTCATTCATGACTGACTTTTTTGAAGTCAGTCATGAACAAAAAAAAAAGAACAAGAAACGTTTGTCCCCTTTTCGCCACCAAAAAAGTGACCTAAACCCAATGATTTTTTTCATTTGTGACTTATAATGTCAACATGAAAGACAAAAGCAAAATTTTGCTGGTGCCAACAAGGCTGGTCTTGCTTTTTATTTATTTATTTAGTGATTTGGAAAAGACCTTGGAGCGCAAGCTCTTTTACAAAGGTTCCACGTCATAGATTGCAAAACAAAGTAGAGTAGGAGAAAGCAAAGGTACATTACAATGAATGATACAGCTTGGATTCAGAACTTACAGAATAACTCAAAACATAGGTACAGGTTAAATAACAAGGAAAAACACTTTATGAGGGTGGGGGGGAATAAGCAGCCACAAAGTGCCTTGTCAGAAGTTCAGAGGGATAGGGATAGCTGGCAGTGGGGTGAAGAAAGGAGGTACGAGAGAAAGGTATGTACTGCGGTGGAGGTGAAGGGTGGGGGAAGAAGGGTGATAAGATATAGGGAGAAATGGTGGGGTGAGGGGAGGCTGAGTGGAGAGGACATGCTAGAATAAAATGGTGGGGTGTGGGGGGCATGGTCAGGCAGTCTGTATTAGTAGTGACTGTTAGGGAAACTCACAGGACTGTGAGTTGGGGGAAGGGGTGGTGGGTGCCGAAAGAGCATGACGCAAACTGATTGCTGGGGCAAGTCATGAGAAGGGACAGAGGGAGGGGGTACCTGAGGCCTGCCTAGTGCTTGCTGTGAGACAGAGAGAGCAGGTGTGGCTGGACTCAGGGGCAGGTGCACTTAGAGAGTGTTATTAAGTGCTGTTTGAGGTCAGTTTTGAATTGTGACAGACAATTGGTGGCCAAGACGTGCCCAGGGAGTTCATTCATCCATAGGGGGGCACAGTAGGCAAATGCACATATTGTTATCTTTGTTTATTTTTGCAGCAGGCCTAACTGTCTCACCAGTCTCACTGCTGTAATCATAGTTATATGAAGACCACATCCAACTTGTGCAGACTTGGTGGGCCTTGTTTCGGTCCTTTTCTGCCGTCACACTTCTATGACTCTGTGACACATCAGGTTTATGGTTTTTTTGTAAGTAGTGTCCACAGGGAGAGCTTTGACATAGCAGCACTGCTTTTCAATAATGCTCCATACACTGCACATAGGGGTTCAAGATCACCCAACACCAGGTAATTACTTTCAACCCCTCAGCACCAAACACACTTATAGTCCCCCCCCCCACCATATGCCCATTTTTTTAGTCTCTTTTATTCTCTGATGGTCCAGTTAGACACCAGACCCATCACGTAGTCTAGGGAGATAGGACAAGTTTATTTTTTTATTCCCTGACTGGGCAGGTTGGGCACTGGACCTGTCAGGTAGTTGAAGGTAGAGGGCCAGAGGATTTTTATTTCCTAATGGGCCAGGTTTGGCATCAAATCCCTCAGGTACTTTGGGGAGGGAGACGATTTTTTTTCATTACCTGACAGGCCGAGTTGGCTATGGGATTGGTCAAGTTGTTGAGGGAGGGGTGACAGATTATTTTTTATTCCTTAAAGGTCCTGGTCTGGCCTTGGACTCATCAGGTAATTTGGTGGAGGTAGAGAAGGAGAAACAGTTTTTAAGTTCTCTAACAGATCATATTGGTCACTGAATCCATTAGGTACTTGGGGAGCAGCCGGATATTTTTATTCCCTGCTGGGTTGTTCACTGAGCCCATCAGGTAGTTTGCTGGAGGGGAACAGATTTTGTTTTATTCCCTTATGGGCCAAATTAGACACCAGGCTCTTCTGCTGTGCAGTAGGCTGTGATGGAGCATGCATGGCAGTGTGATCCCTACTGTACGTCATGTTTGGAAGAGTGCAGAGCTGAGACAGAGGTCTGAAAGCAGGAAAGAGCAAGAGAGGGAGAGTCGAGTGGTGGACCTTAGATCTCTGTCACTTAGGGTTACAGTCTCAGAAGTGTGTGCCATAGTCTCCCTCGGTCCAGTCGCCCATTCTAGTGTAGTATAGACTGGAGGAGGTGGAAATGCCTGAACAAGCTGGTAGCAGCAGTAGTGCAGCAACAGCCCCAAGCCTCCTGTGCAATGTCTGAGCCCCTTACTGTGCTCTGTGTGGATTGGCATGGGGAAAACCTTTACTACCTTGCCTATTCCACCTTTCACTCACTGCCCTGATGCTGCTCCTCCTTATCTCTGTTTGGCTTATTACCTGGGCCAGGTTGGGCATGGGACAGATTTGTTTTTTATTCCTTGGTGGGCCGGGTTGGGCACTGGATGGTTAAGATGTTTTGGGGAGGGGAGATGGCCAGTTTGTTTTTTATTCCATATGAGGTAGGACTGAGCACAGAACCTGTCATGCTGCTGGGTGGAGAGTCAGAATTTTTATTCCCTGACAGACCTGTTTAAACACTGGACCTGTCAGGTTGTTGGGGGAGGGTTATCATTTTTTTATTCCTTGACGGACCTGGCTGGGCATCAGACCTCTCAGGTTGTTGAGGAGGGGACAGTTTTTTCTCTTTATTGGTGCTCAGAGTGGCCTCAACAGCAGGGGAAATGCAGAAGGAAACTAAATTTATTCATTTCAGATTGGGGGCATTGGAGAATAAGTCTCAGGCCACAAATATTCAGGTACTAGGCTTATCTGGAGCACAGGAGAGTGAGGATCCTGAGTGCTTTGCTGAGAAATGGTTGGAGAACTCTTTTAAATTCGATCTGACTCCATCGGTGTAAAAAGCACACTGGGTAATGCCCTGGAGATGTCATGAGGAGGCGGAGGGTCCTAGAAAGTTTTTGATCATAATGGCAAGTGAGATGGATCAAGGCAAGGTACTGATGGCTGCCAGAAAACAAGAAGTGTTGAACTGAGGGAGGGCAGCAAACTTTAGGTCTACCCAGACCATAGCTATACCACCAGCAACTGCTAAACAAGTTTTGATGAACTGCGAGTGACACTATGATCTTTGGGGGGGTGCACATCTTACAATTCCCAGGGAGACTTAAAATCATCTCATCTAGTAAAAATTATCAGTCAATGACCTCAAGCATTCTGTCAGCCTGGTAAACAAAATTAAATTAGATTTTGGTGCTAGAGGCTGAGCTGGCATGACAAATAACTCTGAACACTTTCAATACTGATTGCATAGTAAACAGTAATGTGATAAGGGGGTATTATGACTCAGTAGCTTAGTGCCACATGTAGTGGGTTACATAATCACACTGTGTACATGCCCAATTTGGGTTTCCATATCTCCTAGCTGAATGTTTAAATTTGCTGTAAGTATCATACAATGTTTTTACCTGAGCATTTTAGTAGATAATGAATGTGTGTATACAGGGCTCTTTGCCTCTAGAAAAATGGCGCCAACTACATGGCGAGTTAGTACAAACCCTCCCCCCACTAGCCACCACTCACATAGTCATAGCAGCCCGTGTGACATGAACTGAATCATTGCCACCAGCCCTACACAGATTCAGTTGCAGTTCTGTGATGTTTTGAACTTTTTTTGATATTAAACAATTTCCGGCAAGTTAAAGGGACACTGTCAACCCCCTTAGGTCTCAATCTGTCCCTAGTTTAAAAAACACATTTTATGATTGCTAACATTCTGTAAAGATTGTTGATATAGCTGGTAGTTTGATGCAGACTCTTTTTTTCTTTAAAAAAGTGAAAATCAGACTGCCTACCATACTGGTGTTACTACACAAACACAAGTTCGTTTACGTTACTTAATCAGCTCCACCTGCATGTTTCCTGGACTTGGGAACACCCACAACACAGTCTAGCCCCTCATGATGCAGTGGGAGTTTAGGAGGCTACTGCTTCATGAGTGACTGTACTGTTTAGGGGTGTTTCTAATGCTCAGGAAGTATGCAGTAAGAACAGATCCAGGATTGTAAACAAAACAAGGTTTTTATAAATATACATTAACGTGCATTCAGCTCTACTAAACAAGGAGACAAACAAAACAAACAGCAGCATCAATGAATTTTAGAGAAGGTAAGCAATCATAAAATGTAGGTTTTTAACTAGAAACAATATGATGAAAATTAGGTTGACAGTGTCCCTTTAAGGACTTTCCTGTTGTGTTTTATTACAGTTTGGACACCTCTGACTATTTAAAAGTTCTGAGAGTTTTGAGTCTGCAGGTTGTCGGAATATTCCAATGCTCTTTCATTTATCTCGCTACAAGTTTTGTGTATTATATTAGTAATATTGCCGTAAAAGGGAGTTCTTTGGTGGAAGAGTTTGGTGTACAACAAATTATGTGTTTCATATTAAAAGGCTCTGCTGTTGGCCCCCTCATTTTTAACATCTTTGCTAAAGATCAACCATGGTTAAATTCCTCTAATGTCTAGATGTATGTGGACAACATCATACTATTTACTGCTGCCATCTCATTCTCAGCTGCCCTGCAATCAAACTTTGATATCCTCTCCAACTGGTTTTTAGCCAACCACTTAGCCCTTAACCAGGCAAAAACTGTGTCAATGATCTCTGCACTCAAAAAGTGCATTTTGAGTGGTCCTTCCCTGGATATAAAAACTCTCTAGTGTTGTCACCCTCAAGTCTGTATCTAAGTAAAAGTACCTTGGTATCCAGTTTGACCAATCCCTGGACTTCTCCCTTCACATTCAGTCTTTGGTGTCTAAATCCTTAATGTAACCCCTAGGCGGCGCTATCCCAAGGGCTACTACCCCTGCCCGCGTGGCTAGTTGCAGGTTAAGGGGCCTGGGTACTGAAACAGGTGCCTCCACCCAGAGGACAGGGTTGTTAGTAACAAGGCTAACCTGGGTACAGCCTCTGGGACACTGTAACTCCCCTCTTTCCCCTCTAGTGGCCTAGACAATATGCAACAAACACTTTCACAGTAGCCCCTATTCAGCATACAAATCCCTACACTGTTTGCACTTACCACCAGGGCTGGTTCCACCAGTTCAACCTTGGAGACCCCCTGTAAAACAAGGTTAGGCACAGCAAATAACAGTACAGTGCTTTTGATACAAACTGGAACCACAGTCAGATTAAATGCAAAAAGAGTTAGAGCTGATTTATTCAGGGGAATTGAACAAGGGAGGGGTGTACTCGGGTTAATCAATTCGAAAACTGATCTTGTCAGGCAATTATGCATGCACTTTTAGTCCCTACCCAGTCACACGCTCTGGGTACCCAGTTGGAAGTAAGGTGGACTAGCCTGTATCATTGTCCGGGGTAGGCCAGTGTCACAGCTGGTTGGGGCCCTGTGATGAAAAGAAAAGGCATGTGCAATTACACATCCATATTGTAATCTAGAGCCTGAAGGCTCAATTCATGAAAGGAAAAACAACAATGCAATCAGATGACAACACTTTAGATTTAGCTGTTGTTGCAGGGAGCTACCCTGATTGTTACTCACGCTACCCAATACGAAACACAGGCTAGACAAAATGGAGAATGCAGGTTGATGACTGATTTGCCAGGAGAAGCAGGGCCCACACGAATCACCGAGGTGTCATTCCTGTTCAAGATGGTTGAGCAGGGGACTGAACCCCGGGCGAGTCTCTTGTTGATGATGGTTTCTGTGCCTGAAGTAACTGGCTGGGCCAGGTGGCAAGGCCCAGGCCGGGTGGAACAGTTCAGATTTTGAGTGTGGATTTTGAGTAGTGCTAGATGCAGCTTCCAGCAAGCGTGGTACATTTACACAGTGGGGAACCAAATTGCGACCCACTAACAGCACACAGCACATTTATAGTAAAGCAATCACCATACCACAATGCGGAAGGCAGTCCGGCCGCAATATCAGTGGCTCTGAGCAAAACCAGGAATTCTGTGGTAAATGGATGCCCTGACAGGCCGATCATGTACAGCAAATCTTCAGTCTTCTTCAGGTTCAAATCTGGTCACTCTTCAGTGGCTTTGTCACACTCCAATTCGGATACAGTCTGATTGCTAAGCCTTTTAAAGGATTCCCTCTCAAGGGACTGCAGGCAGACAGGCCAGACTCAGCCTTTCCACCAATCTACTGCATGAACTACGCAGGAGCTGCTGATTGAAATGCTCAAGCTGTTTACTCTTCAAACTCTAACTCCAGACTGACTGCCTGCAGCAGGCAGCTTGGGAATTTCCCTTTGGTCCAAAAGGTTCTGGTTGGTTAATCCATCAGTCTGTCAAAGCAAGGACTCCTTCTCCAGGTGTATTTAGGTGCCAAAGTTTCAAAACTATAATTCCTACAGAAATTTCTCCCACAAGACCCCTGGGGCAGACTCCATTTTAGGGTCCCCAAAGGTACTGATTGTCCCACTTTGGCAGTCCAGGACCAATATGGTGGTGATAAACAGAACTGTCTATGCTGCAAAGAAGGCAGGTTAGACAAACTACAATATCATTACTATGCTAATAGATAATCAGCAAATAAGTACAGCTTCTAACGGAGCTCCCTCTGCACAAAGAACGATGGTAGAATGAAATGATTTTATGGCAGCCCGGGTGGGACTCGAGCATAGAAACACTCAGCCCCCTCCCAGATTAAATAAGCACCATGTTATTGGAAGCTCATAAGGTGACAGAGCACAGAGGCATTATGGCACTCTCACACAAACACTTTTAAAGTGCTAAGAAACAGGAGAACAGCCTGGCAGTGGGCATTTTGACACACCCAAGGAAGACTTTTGGGAACTCCCATTTGTAGAGGGGGTTACACCTTTCCCTGCCTGGAAAAACTTGGTATCCGTATCAAGTCTACACCATCACAATATTGAAGAATCAATATGTACAAGACATACGTGACATTAGCATACTATGGAATTACTATGTGATGCATCAGTTAACATAAACTTACCACACTATTATACATTTCACTGTACCATATCTTCATTGACAATACTTATGCATGTTTCATACACTCTACACTGATTCTACTATGATTAACACACTATGAACAGTTGCCTATGACTTCATGTTATAAGGTCTTGTACAGTAAACAATGTAAGAGGGGACCCTTCCCTATCATCTAACTTGGGGCTAGATGGGGCAAGGACACCTTGTTCTAAAGGAAGAACAATTAATCAGGAGGTGGCAGTCAAGCTCAGTTTGGGCAGTGAGCTCTTGGAAATGTAAACACCTTTATGGACCACATTGAGAGGCAAGTCCACAGGCCTCCCAGGGAAATCATAACTAAAACATAGTACTGGCTTAATAGGTCACTCAGTCCTTCTGGGGGGTACAGACACTGACTTTGGGCGGTCAACACTGGCATTGATTTCTTCTCCTGTAGTGAGGGATGTCTCTGCACTGGTTGAAATGTCCAGATTGGGATCACTATCAGATCCTTGCTCTGAAGACTCTGTTTCCACAATGCTTTGCTCATTATTATCTTCTGAAGAGGGCCCAGGTTGCTCATTCTGAGGAGACTCTGGTACAGTTGGGCTTTGTGGCTCTGAAGGGGTGCTGCCAACACTTTCATATTGTTCTTCAAGTTCTAATATGTCACCAGGGAGACTCAGACCATCAGTCCCTTCTTCGGGCAAGTCAAACAGTTCTACAAGACACAGGGAGTCCGCAACCTCAGACGTGATAATTTGCACCTCACTTTCAGGGAGCATTGGCTCTAAGGAGGAAACTGGGAGGTTATGCAGTCCTGAAGGCCCAGCTTCATCACCACAGTTATACATAGGGTTACCTTGAAACAATTGACTCAGTTCATAGGAAGGGTAATAATAATTGTCACACTCACTATCATCAGAGGTGGACTGACAGTCACTATCATTCTGGGCCTGCCGGGGGAAGACCTTAGTTCTGGAACAACATAGACAGGTTGGCTCTGTTTCCTCTTTGCAGCAGCACAAGTCACTGGCCCAGGAGAAGTGTGAAGTGTTGGTTCAGCATCAATAATAACTTAGCCGATGGGTAGTAAGTGATTGTGGTGCATGGTCTTCACAGCTTTAGAATCATTCTCAGGGCTCACTTTGTACACAGGTAAATCATCCAACTTACTGACAATTACATGTGGAAGATGATGCCACCTGTCACTGATTTTATGCTTGCCATGCAGTCCCAAATTACGTAATAGCACTCAATCCCCGAGCAACAACTCTTGGGCCTTCACCTGTCAATGATATCTCTCTTCGTTAGCAAGGTTTCGTTTGTCAGCCATTGTTTGAGCCAGTTAGTATGCATGGTTCAATTGAGCTTTCAGTTTCTGCACATATTGTAAATAATTCTCAGCTCTGACCCCATCCAGGGAGACTCCAAGGCAGACATCTACAGGCAACTGGACTTCTCTCATAAACATGAGGCGATAGGGAGAGAACCCAGTAGCATCACTTTAGGTGCAATTGTAGGCATGTACTAAGGTGCAAATCTGTTGGCTCCATCTGGACTAGTCTTTGGGAGGAAGAGGGCCCAACATACCCAGCATACATCGTGACATGCGCCATCATAGAGTGTGTCTTTGGCATGTTGAAGACACGATTCTGGTGCCTGTGTCGGTCAGGTGGTGCCCTACAGTATAGCCCTGAGAAGGCCTGTGGCATATTCCTGGCCTGTTGTATGCTACACAACATGGCCCTAGACCATGGGATACCTGTCGTGGCCAGTGAGGGCAAGAGTTCCAGGAAGGAGGAGGGGTGGGGGAAGGGTGGACAGGGCACCCCCTGAGGGCCAGGGAGGTGAAGCCAAGCAGAGCTGGAGGGACCTGAGACTGGTGGACAGAGCACAGGACTACCACAGGTGTGTGGTGGAGAAACACTTTGGGCCACGCAGGTGAGTATGCAGGTATGTATGAGTGCAGATGTGTGTACCAAGGTGTAGGGAATGCATGTCATGGGCATAGTGGACACACAGAGGCATGCACACACAGTGGGAGACATACAGGCACAGACACATACACACACCAGGCATGCAACAACCATGCACCACCCAGTCCATGTTGCAGACATCACAGCTCAGTGTGCACTGCAGCCTGCACACGGGCACAGCAAACACCAGAATGCACTCATCATTCCCATGACACATGGCACAACAGTGGTGCACACAGACATGCAGGACGTCCTACACAGGTAGCACAGAGTGGTGCCAGGATGACTGTGGGGCAGCCAACCTCCACACACACCACCACTGGCACCACCTGCAGGGTGTCCAGTACACACGGGCATGCCATCCCACCACCACAGGCCCAGGGACATGGGCATCACATAGTGGCCCCCCTGGCCACCACGGACATGGGGGTGGCCTCTGCCATGACTGGTGGTGGCAGGTGTCCCACCATCAGCCAAAGGGGGTGTTCCCTGTGACCCTGCATGGGTGCTGCAATGAGATCATGAATGGGTGCCCAGTGGAGTGGCCATCCTACGGCCACTGGCTGAGCCATAGACAGTGGGCGTGGAGGACAGTGGTGACGGAGTCAGCAGCAGGGGGTTCACCTGGCTATGCTGCTGGGGCATGATGGACATGCTCCTGGGCATCTGATTGGATGCACGATGTCTGCAGCATGTTGTGGATGCAGCCACTGCCTCCGCAGCTGCTGCAATCCACTCCAGATCTGTGGTCATGCCCACCCGCATGATGCGTGTCTCTACCAGCATCTGTGCACACCAAGCAGCTGCAGACTCATGCTCCCAGACCATCACAGACCTGTGGCTATGGAACTCCGCACAGAGGGCCTCCTACCGTCTCCACAGTCACCCACAGGAGGGCAAGGTATGCCTTCATGTCATCAGCGGGTGATGCATCACGGTGGCCTCACTGATGAGCAGGGGGATGTATCAGCCTGTCCCGGTGCATCCATGGGTGGTGGTTGCACCTGGCAAGCTGCAACATGGGCGGAGCTTGGTTGGGCACCACCACTGACTGCCCATGGGTGGTGTCCTCCAGGGCCACTGGAGTGGGTGCATGCACCAAGGCACCCTGCCTGGATGACATTGATGTTGCCGGCACTGCACTGGGCAGTGGTGCAGGGAGCACAGCACCCACAGCTGTGGGCAACTGTACTGCATCTGCACCTGCACCCAGCACAGTGGGAGCATCAGTGGCACCCAGGGCCACGTGCACAGGCAACCCCATAATGTGTTCATCACTGTCAGACATGTCTGTGTCAGTGGTGTCGGCGTTGCATGTGGTGGCGCCAAGGCCCTCCCCCTGCACGCCACTGGCGAGCACAAGGAGGGCATCAGCAATGTCCACCGCATCATCTGGGTTGGCATCAGACAACCCGGACAGGCTCCCAACCAAGTGATGTACCCACCGGATGTCCCACCAGTGCTGGCCGAGGAGCTCACAGGGCCCGCCTCCACCGGGGTCATGACCAGTGTTGCTTGGGACATGGATGGTGCTGGTGCAGAGTCATCCATGGTGGTGTCATTGGCCCCGTGTGACGGGTCCGCATCATCGCCTGTGAGGGCAACACATGCAGCCATGGCCATGGCTGCACCCTGGAGGCATGGTGGTGCTGTGGAGAGAGGAAGGGAGAACATGGTTAATGCACAGTACACATACATCATGTTGGTAATGTACAACAGAAGACAGCTGTCCACATGGTGCCAGGGCTGCAGGCCTGACCACCCCAGGGCCATGGCGTGACAGTGCTATGCAGGCCATGGAATGGTCATGCGTGTCACTGTCCCATTGTGCACACTGTGTGGCAGCGGTGTCACATGCCACACAGATGCACAGCAGATACGTGCTCTCTGGTGCTGCGGCATAGCACTTGCAGCATCACAGGGCATATTGCATCAGGCCGAGGGCTACTGTCCCTGGGAAGCTATGCCTGGGTATACGGTGCCAGTGCATGCCACACAGGGACAGGTGTAGAAAATGTGGCACATGGGTGGGCAGGCCTGTCTAGGACACACAGCTACTCAACATACTGCATTGGGCTGCCACCAGTCTGGAATCCACCACCTGGGATGCCCTGCACAGCTGTCCAGAACACACTGGTGGCCAGGAGGGCCTCGTTCAGGCTGAGCTGTTCTACCATGCTCAGGCCACCCCCTGTCCTTCACAGGGAGACCTGGATGTTGGCCACCTTCTCCTTGGTCCTCCTGTACCCATCATTCCAGTGCTTACAGCATTCTTGGACCATGCGATTGTATGGTGCCACAGCATTCTCCTGTTGGGCCACCTCCTTCCAGTCTGCTGCCCATGCCATCTGGCTGCCTCCCCTGCCGGTGAGGACATCCAGGCATAGGTGGCATGCCTTTATGAGTGCCCTCTCCTCATCCTTTGTGAAGTTTGGTCACCGCGTGGTGGCGGCACCTGCTTCCTCTGACATACCGGCTACTGTGGGGAGAAGCATCCAGGTGTTAGTTACGCCTGTGGGTACACATGTTCCCGCACCCATCTGCCTCTGTCTTTTGCGCCCCCAGGTTCCATGCCACTGGTGTTCTGGGCGGTGGTCTGCAGATGGTTGTCCTGGCACAGGTGGCCATGCCCCATGGTACATGGTTCACTGGGAACAGTGCACATGCCATGTATGGACAATGGTCCATGGCTGTGGCAACATTGCAGCTGCCCCAGGGGGAAACACTGTGCAGTGTGCCATGGACATGTCCAGGTACCTCTGCAGCATGTGTGTTGCCGCTGTGGTACCCCATCTGTCCCGGGTGCCACCCTTGCTACACCTGCGGGGTGGGGGCACAGGACATGTGGCTACAGCCATGGTGCAGCTGGCTACAGTGTGTGGCATGCAGACAATGTCATCATTGTGCCTGCACAGGTGCCACTGTGTGCTTCGGACAGACCTGTGGCACATTGCTGCATACACCACACTTTGCCAGTGCCACCCAGTCACACATACCTCTCATGTGTCCCACTATACAGGGAACAGGTCCTCTATTTACGTTGAATAACCTCCCTGTTCCACATTGCAAGACCTTGTCCCACTGACAACCGTATCATCGTTCAGCAGTACTGTATCATACATGCTGACATGTTTACATCATGGTTCACAAACAACCATTCTGGACATGACAGGAAACAGTCTATCTGTGATCTGTGCACCTTATGTACTTCTCTGATGGAGTGTTCCACATTATGATCATTTGATCCAAATATTGGGAGGCAATGTTCCACATATGGGGGACATAATCATTGAGAGGTATGCATGCACATGTTCAATCCCCCCAGTACATTCTGTAGATCCTGTGAATATAGCTGTGTGTTCACCTTCAAGGCTCTGTCTCCTCTCAGTGCCTGGTCTCAGCCTGCTGAATTGGGAGCAATTATGGCTCAGGGCATGCAAATGAGGCCTGGGCCTCTGGTAATGAGATGCTAATCAGCTGAGATGCCCATGCATGTGGAATGGGGCTGTTTTGGGCGCATTATCTGTGAATTGCACAACTGCCCCCAGCTTATCTCACTTTACAAGGAGCATCTCAGAGTTGCGCCAATGCCAGAACAGCTCATCTCTGGCGCATGCATGTAGCATTGGGAGCATGTTCCTGTATCCGGGGCAGTCTACATGGTGCATCTGTCATGCATGCACCGTCGCCATGTCCAATGGCACATCTTCCATGATGCGTCACTACGCTGCTTACCCAATGCGCTGCTGCAGGGCTGCTGTCCATTACACTGTGTACTCTATCATGCAGTGCGATCCCATATGCGCAGTCCAGGCTGCACTGTGTTTGCAGTGCCCAAGGGTCACACGTGGCACAAGGTAGGTGTATGTAGCATATGCTGTGCACAACATGGCATCTGGATGCTCATCATGCATGCGCGACCTGGCCATGGCTTTGTCACACTGTTGCGGTCTCCATTGCACATGCGCGGGCATGTTGCCTTTGACCTATCACACTTCACGCACAGTGCACGCTGTACTGCATGTGCCTCAGTGTTCCACGTGGCACATATCGACCACACGGCTGCACATTGCCATGTTGCACCTTGACCCTGTGACCTGGTTTTACAGTATGCCTAGGGCAGGGAGACAGACACATAGGGCCATGAACTGGTCCCAAGTGTAACTGCTGCATTTGGTGGCTCTTGTTTGTGGAGGGGCAGATGTTTGGGTAGGATGACCTCCATGTGCCCCGGGCTGAGGTGTGTGCCTCCATTTCCCATAGGTTTGTGTGGCACACTGGGATGGCATGCACTGGGGAGCAGTGCAAGCATTGGTTTGGCGACCTCCAGAGGCGGGACCCGGAGAGACTGGTGCAGCTGTGTCACCGTGCACACAGGGGTGCACTGCCAAGGTCAGGTAGGTGTTGCTCATCTGGCTCTTTTTGTGGCACATGCTGGGTGTGTGTGTCAAGGCCCTCATGGGGCACCCACATGGGTCACAGGAATCCTGCACACACGGCAGTGGCTGTACCTGTTCAGTGCAGCCATATCATGTGTGCCATGGAGGGGGCTCTGGGTGGTGTTGTGTCTGCATGCAGGCTGCTGGGGGCTATGCAGCTGGTTACCACTGTCTGCTACATGGACACAGGCCAGCAACGAGGGGGGGGCACTGTAGCAGTGCATCCTGCACAGTGGCAGTGTCTGGCTGTCCCTATATTGCCTGTGCATGTTGGTGTTGTGGTGTGTTTCTGGCATTGCTGTGTTGACTTATGGTGCTGTCTGTTGTGTTTTGTAGGACCAGAAGCCAGGAAAAGGGCCATGGATGCCATTGAGGTGAAGAAGTGGAGGAGAAGGATCATGGGTGCCAGGCCTGGTGCCCTTCCAGGGAAAGGTGAGTGATGCATTCTGCTATTGCTGCATTTCAGTTGCTGTGGGTTACTGCTGGGTGGGCGTGTTGTCCACGTTCAGGTCCTCCATGTGTGTTCTCCCTGTCATTGCTGTAGGTCTCCAGGATCACCATACTGTGGCTGGAAGAGGTGCACCTTTGGATGTGGACCGGAGATCCATGTAGCCATCCAGGCAGCCCTGCACCCACTGTCCAGGACTGTTCAGCACCTGTCAGCTGCCCTGCAGGGTGTCCTGCTGTGGCTACCATTACGTGGCCATGCCAGGGTGTTGCATGGCAGGGCATGGCATCAGCAGTTATTGGGGCCATCCCATGTAAATAGTTAATGTACATAGTCCCCTGTTACTGTCCCCTTCCTGCCCTCCTTCCCATCCCTGCCATTCCCTTTCTCTGTTTGGTGTTGTTCCAGTTGTTTGTTGTTCTACTTTTGTGTTGTACAGTTTGTTATCTGATGTTTCACTTTTATACACATGTTGCTGTCAGCACTTGTGTCCATGGGTTTTATTGTTCCAGCTTTGTGGTTGCTCCGCCTTACCCTGCTGGCTTGCTCCACTTGCTCTGAATAGCTCCCCTGTGTGACTCAAGGCATCCAGCATGCCCTGCTGCATCTCCAGTTGCACCGGCGAGATTCCAGTTGGCGCCTGTGGCCTTGCTTTGGGCACCACAGAGGGCTGCGCCAGTGCATCCCATTATGCATGCCTCTGTGAATTGCTCTGTCTGTGCTCAGTGCATCTGCTTTGCACCGACGCATTTGTGATGCACACAGCACAACTTCTTTGTGAATCCTGCCCTATACATTTAAAAAAATTAACAAATGAGTTAAGAAAAACTAACCTAACACACAAGGTCACTACCTATTGCATAAAAGAAATACACAACAAGGACCTTGTGGAATAAATTATTTACAGCGTTGATGCTAGACCCAGTGTTGCTATGGAGACTATACAAACTGATTGTCACCATTTTCAAAATTGGCTTTTATCAAAATGTATGGTACTGTACTAAATTCAAAAAAACTAAAGTTTTGTTATTTTCAGGGCCTAGAAAAAAAGTAGAAAACATTAATCCTACAGTAGATCTTAATGGAGAAATTATTGAGCTTGTTGAAAGTTTTGTATATTTGGGTATTACCGTTGATCCCAACCTCACCTTTGAATTGCACATTAATGATATGAAGATCATATATCAAAGACTTGGGTTTCTTTATAGAAGTAAATGGTTTTTGATTACTGAATCCAGTAAACTGCTCTCTCACAGCCTCCTCCTAGGTGTGCTTGACTATAGAATTATTATTTACTCAGCCACCACTGATAGGCTATTGGATAGACTTAGGGTCACTTACAATTCGGTTCTTAGATTTCTGACGTTCATAATCTCGAGCACATCATTGTGTACTTTTGAGGTCGTCTAATTGCCCATCACTTGAAAACAGGGTCAAATTAAGAATGGGGATTCTCTTATTCAAAGGTATTAAGGGTTTCCTACCCCCTTCTGTCAATGCTCTATTTACCAGACTTCATAACCAGTGTGGAACCAGATCTCAAAGTAAAATAGTTTTTAAATGGCCTTTTTTCCAAAAAGGCCATTGAACATAGGTCCCTACTATATAGAGACTCCTTCTTTTTTGATTCCCTCCCCATGGAAACAATAAACTGTTCAACAGTACAAACTTTTAAATCATGACTTATAACATGGTTTGCTATACAAAATTAATGTACCTGTTTTACAATGCAGTGGCTGTAATGTTAGCTTTCCCTTACAGTATATTTTAATGTGTCTTTTTTTTTCAATTTGTTGTATGTTTGTATTTAGATTTATCATTTTATGGAACACTTGTCACATGTGAAAATGGGCAGTATTGCTCATCATGTCTACAAGTTTAGAAAATAAAAAATGAAAATGAAAATTGATTTATTTTCACTCCTGCTGTTTGACCTTGGGCGCATTACTCGTGGCTTACCTTAATCATGAGGTTACCCAAGGCCAGAGAGTTCTAGTGAAAATAAATCATTTATTCCATAGGTCCCTGTTGGGTATCCCTTATATATCATATATATATATATATATATATATATAAATACAGTATATATTATAAGGGTGCAATAGTGCTCCTATAGTTAGGGTTAAGTGAGAGGTTGTATGTTAAACCCCTAACTTTGCACCTTAATAGCTTTGGCAGCATTTGACAAAATTAGCTGAAATGTTGCACGTGTTACCTAGGAGGCAAGGTCTAAATCTATGGAAAGTTTTGTGATGGCAGCTTGTGCAGTTTCTGAGATCTACATATGTCATTTTCCTGTAGACATCTAATTTTTTTCTATACTTAACATGGGATTTGGGTTTGCTCTCTTCTACAGCCTACATAGAATGGAATTTCTTTCTGAAACTTTCATGGTAGAAGCATATGGTACCAAGGTAATACCTTTGGAAGGTTTTGTTAAAAAAATATTAAATGATTCCGCAATTATAAAGATCTAAAGTTTCTTACTGTTCTGAGCATGCTCAGTAGGGTTTTTGGGATAATTTTCTGATATGACACCAAAAATTCTTGCAAGACCATTTTTGGTGTCTCACCACTTGTTTCTCACAGCAGCAAAAATGCTTTTGTGCTATGAGAGCTGCCATCTTGTTCCCCCCAAACTTAAAAACATGGAAAATACATAAAAACGTGGTAATTTTAAAAAACAAACACCTGAACCTAGCTAAGCTGGACCCATTTAGTTTGATTCTGATGTCTTATTTTATAATACTGGCCAGAAATACCTGTTCTAGGCACCCCAAAATCCAGCGTACCCAGCTTAGTGAAAGGAGCCAGTCACCCATGTTCTCTGTATGAGAACAGCAGGACTTTCTTGAATGCTGAAGCCACAGCTGGAAGTCATGCTGCTGACTTCAGCTGAAGCAGTGAGCCAGCAATCCCTTTCTTTCTTTCTTTCTTTCTTTCTTTCCTTCTTGCTAATGTCTATCCAGCTGTCTGTCTGTCTGTCTGTCTGTCTGTCTATCTATCTATCTATCTATCTATCTATCTATCATGCCACCACCAGTAACACTTAGTTTTCCCTTTTCTTCCAGGTCACCTGCAGACTCTTCCCAGTATTTATTTATGTTTAAATATAAAATACAAGAGGAACAGGGTGCCCAACCCTGGTACCGCTTCTCATGGTCCCCTCCCCTCCACATCACCACGTCACCTACCCCCATTTGCCAAAAAGTGGGCTGAAACTGGGGTGCTCATTCCCCAGTGTTAGAATGTGATCTGAATAAAGAAAACCATCCCTCGATATTTTTTTTAACCTGTAAAAAAAGAAAATGCTCTCTCAATGATTGTCACCTACCAGGTTCATGAAGTGAGGTAATAAGGCTATGCTGAAAATTTGGTGTACAGATGCAGTAAAATGCATAGGTTATGACCAAACATTGCAGTGTTTCAGCGTTCACTCATAACTTTGCTAATGTTCAATATTTTGACTCCAAACTTTTAACATAGCCAGTTTTCTACACCACCACATAAATGTGACAGGTGTCATTTTTTTAAATCCTAGAGGTGATGCCTTTTTGCACTTCTGGTGCAAAATGATGTTTTGGCCAATGTAATATAAATGCTCCATGCATGTTTATAAGGGGAGTCATAAAATGACTATCTTAAAAATGTGGGGTCTCAATTAAAATAAAAAATACATAATTGTTAAAAAACGTTGAGTGTAGTGCTAGTCTTGACCCAAGCGAGTATGCTTTGTGATCCATGCCTGTGAGATGAGTTCGAGGGTGAGCTCAGTGACCCAGTTGGATGGGGTCAAGGTGGGAGGTTGGCACTGTTATACAACACCTCCCCCAGCCAGGGAATGAAACTTGCAGGGTTGTCTGCATGAGCCCAGGTACCATATAGTGAAAACAACTGTCCTCTTGGCATAGGCCCTGCACATCTACACCATGGGTGGCAGAGGGCCCTGTGCATTGGCTGACAGATTGACTCTTTGCCCTATGCATCTGTATCTGTGGCAACATGCAAGCATGGGGACCAAAGGGCCTTGTGCTTCCACAGCCCACCAGACAGCCCCCTGAATTCTTCACATCCATCGCTGCCCATCTGTAGGTGGGCAGAGTCTTCCCTTGGTGCAGAACCCAAAGGGCTCTGCCCATTTGCATCTGTTCACACAGGTCCCAAAGGGATCTGTGTGAATGAGGATATGATTCCACTATCTCAAAAAGAAAGGAAATTCTTTGCAAAAAACATCATTAATGCACCAGTTTGCTTTCAACTTAACAGCACAAAAGTAAGGAAAGGGGTCATTAGGGTTTCCAACCCTAGCTCACCACCCCAACCCCCCAAAAGGAAATAAAATTAGGGTTTTTGGCTCTGGAGTCTTAGCACTGGTGGAGTCTTACTTGGGGTTGTCAACCTTAATGCCCACCACATTCCCTGAGTGAACAATATCATATGTGATCTCCTTTCATCACGCAGGGCCCTGCATGAAGAAAACTACAACAGACTGTGTTGACAACATGTGGCAAGACATAGTTCTCTACCTTTGAAGAGTGTATCACTACATAGCAATGGCCTGCAGCTGTACCTTGTGCTTTGGACAGGAGGCTACAGGCTGAGGGGAAGGGTGAGCATTAGAGTTGATAACCCCAAGGAAGATACCTACCACTGATTCGCCAAGACTCTGGAGACCCAAACTCCTAATGTTTTTCCCTTTTCTTGGGGTGGGTGGGAGTTAGTTAGGGTTGAAACCCAAAGCCACATTTCGCTACTTTTGTGGCATTAAGTTGAACCCTTAGCAGAGTATATAGAAACATAAAAACATAGAATTTGACAGCAGATAAGGATCGCTTGGCCCACCTACTCTGCACATTTCCCTACCTATTGGATAAGCTACAGATTCTAGTTACCCAACAGCCTACTTCCTCCTACCCCTCACTATAATTGCCTTATGTCTGTCCAATGCATTCTTGGATTCCCCCACTGTTTTTGACCCTACAACTTCCTCAGGAAGGTGGTTCCATGCATTCACCACCCTCTTCGTGAAAAAATTCTTCCTCATATTGCCCCGATCCATCCCCCCATCTTCAAATTGTGCTCACTTGTTCTTGTACGTCTCTTTTTCTGAAAGATGCTCCTGTCTTGGACTTTGTTGAATCCCTTGAGGCACTTGAAAGTTTCTATCATGTCCCCCCTCTCCCTCCTTTCCTCAAGGGTATACATATTAAGCACTTTTAGTCTCTCTTCGTGTGGCTTCTGTTGCAGACCCTGCACCATTTTAGTTGCCCTCCACTGGACTGCCTCCATCCTGTCTATGTCCTTGTGGAGATGGGGTCTTCAGAACTACATGCAGTACTCCAGATGAGGTCTCACCAACTGTCTGTACAGAGGGATAACAACTTCCTGTTTTCTACTGGTGATGCCTCTCCCTATACATCCTAGTACCCCCCCCAGCTCTCCTCACTGCCTTCTCACATTGTTTACCACCTTAAGGTAATCTGATATGACTACCCCAGGTCCCTTTCCATTTGTGTTGTTGATAGTACCTCCCCCCATTATGTATGCTTCCCCTTGGTTTTTGCTTTCCAGGTGCATTACTTTGCACTTTTTTTGCATTGAATCTAAGCTGCCATATTTTTGACCATTCCTCCAATCTTGCCAAGTCCTTTCTCATCCTTTGCACCACCCCTAGTGTATCACTACATAGCACTGGCCTGCAGCTGTACCTTGTGCTTTGGACAGGAGGCTATGGGCTGGGGGGGGAGTAAGCATTAGGGTTGATAACCCCAAGGAAGACCTCCACCACTAGATAGATAGATAGATAGATAGATAGATAGATAGATAGATAGATAGATATTCTTTGCATCTTTGCAAAAAAATGGCATTAATGCACCAGTCTGGGTTCAAGTTAATGCCACAAAAGTAGTGAGCTGAGTTTAGGGGCAGGCTCAGTGAGTCAGTTGGATGGTGCAAGGCTGGGAGATGATGCCACCCTCCAGCCAAAGCAGCAATGGAAAATCAGACTGGTACCCTACCTGACAGGGAAAGCCCAGCTTGCCTACAGCAATATGGGCACTGCACAGTTGGAAAACTATGAGCTAGTGAAAAGTGAAATCCTGAAAAGGTATGACATCTCCAGAGGGACACACAGGCAGAGATTTCAAGTTTCTGAGGTACAACTCGGTCGACAATCCTCGCAAAGCCTTCACCCGACTCAGAGAACTCCTGATAAAATGGATCCAACCAGAGAGCAAAACAGTCCCACAGATCATCGACACATTTACCATGGAGCAATTCATCAACATCTTCCCTAGAGATGTGCAGATGTGGGTAAAGGAACACCAACCAGAGAGTGGAGAAAAGGCTGTTTCTTTGATCGAGGACTACCAAATGGCCAGACAGGCACCACAGCAGTGAGGTAACAGTGACTCACCAGTAAGACACTCTTTCTACCATTTAAACTCCAAGCCCGATAAGAACTCTAGTAGGGGTAACAAATCTGTGCCCAAAGACATTATCTGCTATAACTGTAATAAGCCAGGCCATTTTGCAAGAAACTGCTGTAGTGAGGAGAATGGCACTGGAGTGGATTTGTCCTTGGCAAATTGGGGCAAGTACTTAACAGATGTTAAGGGACACATTAATTTGGGAAGCAGACAGACTCTAGTGCATGTTGAAGTGCTGGGAAAACACTGTGCAAAAGGACCAGGTACTGGTGTCATCTGCATCTAGGGAGAAACTTGATACTATCCCACTACCCAAGTGACTCTGACCATTAAGGGTGTCACACCAAATGAAAGTGGGAGTAGTACCTAAGTTACCTGTACCTGTGATTATTGGAAATGACTTTCCAGGATTTACTGAGTTAATCAAAGAAGGAGTAAATCCTGATGTTTCGGCAGCTGTCTTAACAAGAGCTCTCAGGCAAAGAACATCTCCGATGGTGGGGACACTTTTCCTTTCAGTGACTGTGATTCTGACTTGTTTCAGCACAGCTCCAAGATCTGGAAATCCAAGAAAGAAAGACGATGCCTGAAGAAACTGTGGCAGCAAATGGCTGATGGACATAAAGGGTTAAAATATGAAAATGCTGAAACTAAATTGACAACTAATTGTGATTTTCTTTCAGAACAAGCTAACAATGTTTCTCTCCAGGGTTATTTCAAGCTGCTGGGGGTGAAACCAAAATAGGGTGTACCAATGTTTAAAAAATGTAATGGGTTACTGTACAGAGTTTGGGTTAAACCTCAGACACAGGAACAGACAGAACAATTGGTTATACTTTAGAGGTATAGAACAGAGTTGTTACAGATAGTACATGATAGTCCTATGGCTGGTCACTCAGGGAGGGCTCACACCCTTGCCAGATTGCTGTATAGATTTCACTGGCCTGGAATTCATGAAGATGTTGCTACCTGTTGTAATTCCTGTGCTGAGTGTCAGAAAGTAGCCCCAGTCACTAGAAAAGACAAGGTGCCCCTACCCTTGATAGATGTGCCTTTGAGAGAATTGTAATGGATGTAGTTGGTCCTTTAGACAAAAGTAAAAAGGGTAATAGATTTATCCTGGTAGTATGCGACAATGCTACTCGATACCCAGAAGCAGTTCCAATGCATACTGTTACAGCTCCAAAAATGGCAGCAGAGCTTGCCAACATTTTCGGCAGAGTGGGCATACCTAAAGAAAGTATTACTGATCAGGGTAGTAGTCTTGATACTGCATTGCTTAAGGAGCTGTACAGACTACTGGGTATCACTGCCATAAGAACCTCCCCCAGCACCCTCAAACAGACGGTCTTGTTGAGTGTTTTAGCCAAACCATAAAACACATGTTAAAAAGGTTTGTAAAAGGGGAAGGGAAAGACTGGAACCAACACTTGCCTTACCTACTTTTTGCTTACAGAGAAGTGCCACAAGCATCAACAGGGTTTTCACCATTTGAAATGCTGTATGGTAGGCAGCCAAGAGGGCCACTGGATGTGATAAAGGAACTGTGGGAAGATAACACCACTCAGAAACAATCTATAACATCTTATATGTGTGCCCTAAGAAAGAAGCTGGCAAAATATAATGAAATTCCCCATAGTAATCAGGAAGAGGCCCAAAATCAGAAGAAGGCATATTATGACTATGGGGTAAAAGAAAAAGGTTTTGAGAAAGGTGAAAAGGTTTTGCTACTGTTATCCACAACAGAAAATAAACTGTTAATGAAGTGACAAGGGTCATATAAGGTTCTTAAACATATTGGCACTGTTAACTATACGATTGAGGCCCCTAACAGGAAAAATCCTATTAAGATATACCATGCTAATCTCCTCAAGAAATGGGCTGATAAATTGCCAAAAGCTGCTTTGCTAGTTTTAACAGAAACTGATAAGGAAGATATTGATGTAGCTTATAATAGACTGGAACAAACTGTAACAGCTGATGCAGTAAAGGTGAATGTTTCCTTAACCTCAGAACAAACTGCAGGTGTTTGTAATATGCTGAAGACATTTAACAGTACTTTTACCACAGTACCAGGCCAAGCAAAAGGGGCTGAGCACATAACAGTGACAAGGAATGCTCGTCCTATTAGGCAAAAGACACACAGGTTACCAGAGTGGTTAAGAGCTGATGTGGTTAAGGAAATACAAAAAAATGAAATAACTTAATATCATAGAGGAGTCAAGGATTGCTTGGTCATCTCCAATGGTAATTGTAAACAAAAAAGAAGAATCTGCCTTTATTTTAGGAAACTTAATTATCTGTCAGAATTTGGCAGTTATCCTATGCCCATAATAGATGATTTGGTGGACAGAGTGGGGAGTGCAAAGTACAGTATATCAGTACCCTTGATCTCACCAAGGGTTATTAACAAATACCTTTTAGCTAAAGAATCCAGAGGTAAAACTGCATTTGCTACCCCTATAGGATTCTATCAGTTCACCTCCATGCCATTTGGTTTACATGGTGCACCAGCTACATTCCAACAGTACATGGATGTCATTTTATCCCCTCACACTGGTTATTGTGCTGCGGACCTGTATGATGTCATGGTGTACAGTCTAGACGGGAAAAGCCACCTGGAACATCTATGAGCAGTTATCCAGGCTATCAAAAATGCAGGTCTGACTATTAATCCTACTAAATGTGCACTGGGCATGCAGGAAACCAGATATTTGGGCTATGTGTTGGGAAATGGAGAAGACAAACCAGAGGTTTCTAAAAGAGAAGTTGTAGCTAATAGCCCTGTTCCTAAAACAAAGAAACATGTCAGGTCAGTTTTAGAACTGGCTGGTTATTATCGGAGATTTGTTCCCAACTTTGCAGAGTTAGCTACTCCCCTCACTGAGCTCATGAAAAAATGGTACCCAAACAATGCGAAATGGTCCTCAGAGTGTGATGAAGCTTTTCAAGCCATAAAGGTTACATTGTGTTCAGCTCCTGTTTTAAGAAGCCCAGACTTTGAGAAACCTTTTTTGCTAGGCCTAGGTGCAGTGCTTGGTCAAAATATAGATGGGACAGAATATCCTATTCTATACATAAGTAGGAAGTTGCATGACAGAGAGAAAAGGTACTCCACTATCGAAAAGGAGTGCTTAGCAGCAAAGTGGGCCATGGAGTCCTTTAAGTTTTATTTGCTAGGAACTGACTTTGTTCTTGTAACAGATCACAATCCTCTCTGTTGGCTTAACCAAATGAAAGATAACAATTCTAGAATCACAAGGTGGTACCTGGCACTACAGCCATTTAAATTCATTGTGATACTTACACAAATCTGGTAAAGGAAATAGCAATGCTGATTTTCTGTCAATATATGGATCAGGAATTGAGGGTTCTGAAAGTTGAAAACAAATGTATGAGTTTAAACATTACTGTTTGCTGTACTGTTATAGAAAAAACAGATGATGTACAGGTACTTAATTTCTAAAAGCAGCAAATGTTAGTGGAGAATAAAAGATTTTGGAAACCTGTTTAATAAAATAGGTTCCCTCTCAAGGAGGGAGGGAGGTGTTTGTGACAAGATGGAATAGGACCCTGTCCCCGTTGTTATGGAGAAAGTGGTTAAATGCAAGGATCTGTTCTATTCTTTCCTGTCTTTTGTCTGTCTGGTTGCGCAACCAAATTTTCCTGTGAGACCTCAAACTTGATCAACCCAAACAGTCTCACAATCCTTTGCCTCTCATTTTTCCTCAGCCCTCCCTTGCTGTCTGTTTTTCCTCCCTTGCATATCTGCTAATATAAAAATATATGAAAATCAATATGTGGAAATTTAACTGATATTGGGATCCCTTTTGTTTAGAAAATATATAGTGTTACTGTTGAAATGTATATAATTATATTTTGAGATGACTGCAAAAAGCTGTTGGAAACTAAAGGTTAACTTAGCGCAAATCTTTGAGCCTTTTGCAAAAGCTGTGCACAAGGGGCCTCAGCAAGTACACTGTGTTCTAGCAGCTCCTGTTTGATATTTACAAGAAGCAGGATGCTTGTTTAGAGTGGGGGTTGAAAGGACTTATAAGAGAGCTGAGCTGCAATTGCTACGAGGAGAAAAAGGGACAGAGACTCAAGGAAAGCTACTGCTTTTTTCTCCTTTGTACATAGTTATGCTGAACAGGTTTATTTTTATTTTTGTTACTGCTACTGCAAATAAATATTTTTGGTGAATTCTACAACTGCTTCTGGTTTTCCCTATGCTTCCTGACCAGTGCCTCGAGGACTTCATGTATGTCTGTATTTGTCCCACGTGGAAGTGCAGGGCCCACAGGGTCCTGCACTTCCACAACCCACCAGACAGCCCCATGAATTCTTGACATTCTGTTGCTGCACAGAGTCTTCCCTTGGTGCATGGCCCAGAGGACCTATGTATAGTATCTGCACCTCTTCAGACAGGTCCCTAAGGGACCGATGTGAATGAGGATACAATTTCAATATCTCAAAATGAAAGGAAACTTTTTTGCAAAAAACTGCATTAATGCACCAGCTAGGTTTCATGTTAACACCCCAAAAGTAGGGAAATGTGGTGTTAAAGTTTCCAACTCCCCAACCCCAATCAGCAAAAAACATTAGGGTTTTAGGTCTCCAGAATCTTGGCAAATCAGTGGTGAGGTCTTCTTTGGTGTTGTCAACTGTAATGCTCACCCTTCCCCAATCCAAAGCTCCTGTGAGAAGCACAAGATACAGCTGCAAGCCAGTGCCTCATAGTGATACACTCTTTAAAGGTAGAAAAGTATGTCTTGTCACATGTTGCACCAGAATCTGTTGTATCTTTCTTCATGCAGTGAAGAAAAGAGATCACATCTGGCCTTGTTTACACAGAGAAAGAGGTGGGCAATAGGGTTGACATCCCCAAGGAAGACCTCACCACTAATTCAGCAAAACTCCAGAGTCCAAAAACCCTAAATTGTTTCCTTTTGCTTCTTGGCATCTGTATCTGTGGCCTCAAGGAAGCACAGGGTCCAGAGGCCCTGTGTTTCTGCAACCCATCAGACAGCCCCATGAACTGCTGACATCTGTCACTGCATGGAACCACAGGTCCCACAGGGCCTTGCAGATCCATAGGCAGGTGGAGTCTTCTCTTGACATGGGCCCAGAGGGCCCTGCTCATCTGTATTTGTTCATGCAGGACCTAAAGGGATTTACCTGAGACCTGAGTGAATGAATATATGATTCCACTATCTCAAAAAGAAAGGAAAGGAAATTATTTGCAAAAAAAACTATTAATGCACCAGTTAGGGTTCAATTTCATGCAACAAAAGTAAGGAAATATGACAAAACCGATTAGCCTTGCGAAAAGGGATTTGGTGAGATTTCCAAATCCCTTTTCGCAATCCCTGTTCATGACCAGCTCATGACCAAGGATCCCTCATTGAAACTGTGCATCTATCCCAAAAACTTAACTGAGTATGCTCAGAACCCAAAATTTCAAAATTGAATAACTTTGGAATGGATTAATATTGTTTCATCAAATCAATGCTGGATTGTTCCTCAGGATAGCCTCTTTCTACCCTGAAAATTTCAAGTCAAAATGCCAAATGGAGGGGGCGCAGCATGATGAGGAAAAAACAGGGAAATTTGACAACAATTAGTAAAAAAAACATGTTTTTTGATTATTTGCTGTATGAAATCTGCAAATCTGATCAAAATGAAACTTGGCAAATGAAGAGATCTACCACACAACACCATCTATTCCAAATTTTGTGCAAATCCGTTGAACTAGTGCAAAGTTATTAATGTGCAAAATTTGGGGTTTAACATTAAAGTGCCTGCTCAACCCTAACTTTTGGAGTGCTACTGCACCCTATAATATATATATATATATATATATATATATATATATATACTATAATGCACCAGTTAAGGTAACTTAATGCCACAAAAGTACAGAAATGTGGCATTAGGGTTTCCTTTCCAACCCCCCCCCCAAGCAACAAAAGGAACAAACATTAGGGATTTGGGTCTTCAGAGTCTTGGTGAATCAGTGGTGGGGTCTTCCTTGGGGTTGTCAACTCTAATGCTCACCCTATTCCCTGAGCAAACAACATCACACATGATGTCCTTTAAGAAAGCTACAAGAAATTGTGTTGGCAACATGTGGTGAGACATATGTCTGTACCTTTGAACAATTTATCACTATGAGGGATTGGCTTGGAGCTGTACCTTCTGCCTCAGACAGAGGCTGTGGGCTCAGTGGAGTGATGGGCATTAGGGTGGACAACCCCAAGGAAGACCCCACCACTGAGTCACCAAGACTCCGTAGACCCCAAATCCTAATGCTTCTTCCTTCTGCTGCTTGGGGGATGGGAGAGTTAAGGTTGGAAACTCTAATGACACATTTCCCTACTTTTCTGACATTAAGTTACCCTAACTGTTGCATTAACTAAGCTTTTTGCAAAGAATTTCCTTTCTTTATGAGATAGTGGAATCATATTCTCATTCACACAGGTGCCTTCAGGACCTGTGTGAACACATATAGATGCCCTGAACAAAGGGAAGACTCTGTCTCCTACAGAAGCACAGGGCCATTGAGGACCCTGTATTTCTGTGTAGTGATAGATGTGAAGAATTCATGGGGTGATCCCTGTGCTTACATGTGGCCACAGATACAGATGCATGGGGCAAAGAGTGCATCCATCAGCCAATGCACAGAGATCTCTGCCACTGAGGGGCAGACAGGTGCAGGGCCCTATGTTAAGACTACAGTTGTCTTCACTATATGGTACCTGGGCCCATACAGACAATCCTGCACCTTTCATTCCCTGCCTGGGGTGGCATCATATAACAGCACCATATCCCCACCCTCACTCTATCCAGCTGGGTCACTGAGCTCACCCCCAAACTCAGCTTACCATTAGGAGATCACAAAACATGCCCGCTGTGGTCAAGACTGGCACTACACACAAAGTTTGTTAACAATTATAATTTTTTTTTTTATTTGACTCCAAATTTTCAAGACTTGTTTTATGGTTTGCCTTCTAAGCATGATATATAGTATATTGGCTAAAATGTCATTTCACACCAGAAGTGCAAAAACACATCTTGTTCAGGATTTTAAAATGACATCTATCATGTTTATGAAGTTTTGTGGAAAGCTGGCTGTGTTGAAAGTTTGGAGTCAAAATATTGAACATTAGCAGAGTTATGAGTGAAAGTTGAAATATTGCAACATTTGGTCATAACCTGGGCATTTTACTGTATTTGTACACCACATTTTCAGCATAGCCTCCTTATTACTCCACCTCATGAACTCGGTAGGTAAAAATTTTCAAATCCCAACCAAAACATCATTCTGCTCCACCAAAATGTCATTCCATGCAAACATATGTGAAAACACATTTTGGTCAGGATTTGAAAAATGGCAGCTATCACATTTGTGAGGTGGTGTGAAAAAATAGCTATGTTGAAAATTTGTGGTCAACATATTTAAAATTATCAAAGTTATGAGCTAGTGTATAAAAATATCAATGTACATGCATAACTTTGCCAGTTTCACATATTTTGACCCCAATTTTTTAACATGGCCTGCTTATGACCCCACCTCATGAACAAGGGTGGTGAAAATGTTCAAATCCTGCCCAAAACATGATTTTGCTAAATGACCACAAAATCATCTTTTGGGCCTGATTTGCATAATTCCACCACCATTGGTAATGTGGTGTACTGCCAAAAAGGCCATGTTGAAAATTTGGGGTCAAAATGTACAAAAATGACAAAGTTATACATCAACGTTCAAAACCCCATTGAAAACACATTGAACTGCAGTTACCCAAAGTTTTTCATATTGTAGTCACTGGTTCCCGCAGCAAGACATGTCTTTGATCGGAGAGTGGATATTTGCTGTGGGACATTGTTCAGGTGAGTGAGGGTGTGTGGGGAATGTGGAGTGGTGGGTGCTGAGTAGGAGGTCAGGATGGGGGGGTCAGATTGGTGAGGGTCCATTTTCTTATTTACAGGGTTGACAAGGAAAAAAGTAATTGAGGGACAGTTTTCTTTATTTCAGATTGCATCCAACATTGGAGAGTGGGGTACCAGGTCAAAATAGCACATCATGAAGAGTGCTACAGAAACTGTGCCGTGTGAAGCATGAAAGAATTTAGAGTGACAGGGTAGAAAAGTGGTAGGGAATTACCACTACCCCATCACTCTGCACTTCACCTGGAAGGGATCAACTAGCCATGTGCTGGGGTGGCAGACCGAGCCACTCCCATGGTGGAGTGGCTAGGGCACTAGCATACGGCAAAGCAGGAGACCTGTGACTGTGGTTTGGGTTGGGCTAGGTCTCCTCCTGCTGAAACTTTTATTTACAAAAAAAATCACTTTTACCCCTCCCAATTTTCTCCCCATCCCTGAAGTCCATGACCCCCCAGAGTTGATTATTTTAAGTCCAGGGGTGTGGGGGGGGATGAAGCCCCCCACAAAAACAAAGAAGTCCCATTGTATTCAAAGGAGCTGTGCCTTTTCTGTTGGGTCACTATTCTGCCTGACATTGTTTGGGATGCCACTGTTTTCCTTGCAGCATTTATTGCCATGTTGTTATTGTTTGTGGTGACTTCATGACAGGGACTGGGCACCCTACTGTCAGCAAAGCTTTCTGGCAATGGGGGCAGGAGATCTGGAAGGGAGGGGGATCACGAGAAGTGGTACTAGGGATGGGACCCTCCAGTCCACTTATGTTTAATATTAAAAAACAAAAATAAATACTGGGAAGTGGGTGGGTGACCTGGAGGGGAGGGGGGAAAAGAAGTGGTCCTGGGGGTGGGCACCCCTGTCTGCTTAAGGAATACACTGTAATTAATTGGATAGCTAGCTAGCTTGCTAGCTAGATATGCAGACATAGAGAGACAGGGAAAACTGATGGTCAGGCAGCTCACTGCTGTCACTGCAGCCTGCAGCACAACTTCAAGCTATGGCTGCAGAACTCAGGAAAGTCCTGCTGTTCTCATACAGAGAACATGGGTGAATAGCTCCTCTCGCTAAGCTGCCCCCCTGGATTTTGGTGTGTCCAGAAAAGGTGTTTGTGGCAAATTAAAAAAAAATAGCAGAATGTAGTTTAAAGGGTTCTGTTTAGCTAGGTTCAGGTGTTTGTTTTTTAAATACACCAGTTATATGTATTTTCTATGTATGTTTGTTTACAAGGAGAAACAAAAATGGCAGCTTTCATGACTGGTTTTTGTTTCAGCACGAGAGGTAAAAGTATGAAAATAAGCACTTGCAAAAGTTTTTTTTTTCCTGATTGAACTTGAGCGTTAACTCAAAAATTATTATACCTTGAAAACGGTATAATATTTGTTCACCAAACCTTTGAAAGACACACCCTTGGCATAGGCCCCTACAAACCTGAAAATGCCATGAAAAAAATTCCACACGGTCTAGGCTGTAGGTGAGAGCAAAAAATAAGCAATGGTTATAGTTTTTTTTTTTTTTCTTTGTTTGTTTGGTGCTCCATATCTCAAAAACCATACATAATACCACCACAAAACTTTTCATGTCTTGAGAGTTTGACAGCCTGACCATGCATGCCAAATTTTGGGCTATTTCATCACATGATGCCAAAGTTATTAAGGTGCAAAAACTGGGGTTTAACATTGAGTAGCCTACTCAACCCTAACTATGGGTTGCTACCACACCCCTATAATACAGAACAGGAGTGGGGGTTAAAATGAAAAGATAAAAAGAGTAGTGACATCATATCAAAAAATATTGTTGTCACTGTTACCACAATGGATATTTTAAGGTTACTGTCATCACAGTGGAATACTGAATCAATCAGAGAACAGCTTTCCCAATGTTGGTGACATCACAGTGCCTAGTGCAGTAGTAAAACCAGCTGTTAAATCAAACAAAAAAAACAGTAAAATCTTTAGACAAACTGCAGATTTAAAAGCTATAACTTGTGAACTACTTGTTGTGTATATGAAACATACAATGGCCTGACTCAAATTAGGCAATTTATGATCACTTTTGATTGGGCAGGGCTTTCATAACTTACTCATGGTTGTGCCACTCATGAGTAAAGGGCCTGCTCCCTTACACTTCAAAATAAATTGCATATTTTGAATCAGCCCATTGCATATATATATATAGTATATATATATATATATATATATATATATATATATATATATATATATACACACACACACACACACACAATGTCATGGTGCTACCTGAAATATTACTGATATTTCTCCCAAGTGTAGTTTGACCTTTAGACACCAAGAGTGGTGAAGCCATGAGTATTGTCAAAGGTCAAAGTGGATGAGGGGAAATAGCAGTGATATTTCAGGCAGGGCCATGGCATATTTGATTTATGTAACACCCTTTACCTTCTTGTTTTGTTTTATGTTTTTTTAATACTTAGTAATGTATATAGGCCATATGGTGAGTCCCATTAGTATGTTGTTTCATTCCAGCAAGAGGGGCACTACTTATTCTATACAATTTTATGTGTCCAATAACCTGGCAGAACTTATGTTAAAAGTTCTCCACCAGAACCTCTGCAGTTTTCTGTCACGGCACATCCAAGTTTTCCTGGCTGTAAGCCAATTTTGACACCATACCCATTAAATAATGTTTGGCTATAATTTCAACAATATTTGCCTAATCTGGGCCCAAGATGGCTCAAAATGATTGAAATATATTCATAAATGTATTGAAATGATTAGTGAAAGCATCATGCAGCTTATACAGGATACATGGTTGAAAATGTGTTTAAAACGCACAAAAAATCCTTGTATTGTATCTTTGAATTATGCATGAGATTGTTTATAGAGCCCAGTCTTGTTCTTCTAGTGCATATTATACACCAAAACTTTCCTCATTGATCATGCAAACAGTTAATGTGCAATAAACAGCCATATTTCTATGTTGGTAAAATCGATGGGGCAAAACATTATCCCACCCCTTAATTTATCTATCATCAGCAATACTCACAGTTTATCATAGCTATAAATATGTTCCACTTTAACTCCATGCAGAGAATTTGGATGATAAATGCGTGATATTTTTAATTAATTTCTTCCTAAATATTCATAGTAGCATGTGTTTTCATGGCAAATAACATATTTTTGTTAGTGGCAGCACTGTAAAAAATAGCACATAAAGTCTTTACACAACCATCTTATAGGGAGGTTTTGATGTCTCAAATGATGAAAAATTTAATTTCAAACAAAAAGAAGACAGGTTAGGAACACAATAAAAGGTGCTTGTCCCTAGCAACCACCACAGTTTCCTAGCAACAACACTTAATATTTAGAGGGATATTGCAAGCACAGCAATGACATTGTCAACCATATAGATTTTCAGGAAGTGATATTAATTCAGCCTCTGTAGGATAAGCTTTTCTCATAGAAACATAGAATTTGACAGCAGATAAGGACCGCTTGGTCCACCCAGTCTGCCCATTTCCCTACCTAATGGATAAGCTGCAGATCCTAGTTAACCAACAGCCTACTTCCTCCTACCCCGACCCCCTAGAATTGCCTTATGACTGTCCCATGCATTCTTGAATTCCACCACTGTTTTTGATGCCACAACCTCCTCAGGAAGGCTGTTCCATGCATCCACAACCCTCTCCATGAAAAAATACTTCCTCACATTACCTCTGAGCCACCCCTCCATCTTCAAATTGTGCCACCTTGCTCTTGCTCACCTCTTTTTATGAAAGATGCTACCCTCTTGGACTTTGTTGATTCCCTTGAGGTAATTGAAAGTTTCTATCATGACTTCAATGTTATCTCCTAAACCTTTTTTTTCACTTTTCAGCATCCATTGTGCAAGTATTGGAAAGTTAAGCCAGTATTAAGCCAGCTATTTGCAGCACATAAAAAGGGACAGTAGTAAAGCTTGGAGGCTTTGGATTTGACCAGTCAACATGTGTATTCATGCAGAACCAATATGGCCATGCTCAAGGATGGTGACAAAGACCAGGAAAGCCCTTGTCAATCATCTAAGATTCACAAGAAATCCAGTTTTAGAACTGGTTTGCATTGTTATATGCATCTAGACTCAGTCAAGATGGAGTCCACTCAACCATTTACATGTGTCAGGTGGGATAAATACCATGAATGTGCTTAAGCATGGTTGGACTTGCATGGTGATGATCGATACATTGCTAAATCATTTCAACAGCACCTGTGAAAAGAATTTGATGACATTCCCAGTGATGCAGGGTTTCGCCCCCACCTGCTATAGGCATTTTATAGACAAAAAGTGCATAGAGAGTGGAAGAAAACGCTGTGCTCAGCAGTCAATATTACAGGGGAAACAGGATGATGGACAAGCTACCTCTTCTAGCACCAGTTCCACACCTTTGCCCAGACCCAGGAAGAAACTTTGGTCAAGATCTGGCCTCCCTGTGCGTGTATCTGCACCTGTCCTTCCTGCCATCTGCATCATATGCAAGAAAAGGGACTGATACATCACTGTGGACCATAAAAACCAGCAGGATCAACTAGTTCAGGCAGAAACCGTAGATGCAGGAAAGTTAAAAAGAGCTGCAGAGTTGAAAGAGGATTAGAGCATTGTCATTCACATACAAGAACAGGATAGTGTGTCACTGAAAGTCTGATGCCATAAAACATGTTACAGAGACAACACAAGATTTTTGACAATCATCAGATAAGGATAAGCCTACTTGTGCTTAGCAGATGTACAGCAAAGCCTACAAGTTTTTCTGTGCCACTGTCATCCACCAGAGGCTCATTGTGGACCTGGAGGTGTTGCAGATGACAAGTAGATATGGACAAAGTTGGCAGACTCCACTCTGTGAAAAATATTATAAATTTCATGAAATTTTTTGTGGATGTGAAATGCGAAATTCCGGCCGCCAAATGTGGAATTTTGCCCACGAATGGAAGAATTTCATCCATGAATGGTGGAATTTTGCCTCTTGTGGGTGAAATGCTGCTGTTTTCAGGTGAAATTCTGCACTTCATGGGTGAAATACTGCGTATCGCAACCCGCAAAATATTTTGTGGATTGCTCAGATTTTGTGAAACACAGTGCAAGTCACATTAAACTGTTCCTTAAGCTCACTGCTCTGGCATTGTTTTTCTGTGCTGCTAATGCAGTGGTAATTCTAAATGCTTAAAACACAAACACTTTTTCAACTAGTCATCAGCTCATATGCAATGCACTTCCAGGCACTATACAATTCACTTCAGCTCCCACTCCAATGTGTTTTCCCAAATGCATTTCCAGTGTAGTGCAGTGCTGTGCTGTAAATAATTCCAGCAGTACTACAGTATCCATTATCTTGCCTCTCGCTTAGCTCTGAACTTGCCACTATCCCACATCTCACTCACTCACTGATTATTGTACAGAATATTGTTTATTCAGAACAGTACTGTACTGTATGTTTAATGTTCATTTTATTTGCTTACCGACAGTACAGTACAGTACAGTACAGTACAGCAAGTCACCTCCGAATGAACGGCAAACAGGACGTGCCTGTACTGTACACAGCTGACCCTGTCCCCCCCCAGTCAGTCCCATTACAATCACCTCTACTGTAAAAGTACTGTAAAAAATATATTTTTTCCCTGGTGGTCTAGTGGTACTGTACCTGTACAGTACTGCAGTAACCCCATCCCCAAACCCCACTCTTTAATGCTGTACTTTTTGCTTAGTTACCTGGTGGTCTAGTGGTTCCTCCTGCATCTCCTCCCCATCCCGACAGGTACTATTCCACACCACTCTCCCCATCCCCAAAAGGAGCAGGCCACCAGCTCAGCCCTCCTCTCCTTCATGGCCAGTGGCTGACAAGTTAATGAATGAGCATGTGCACAGTCAGTACACACTCATTCATTAACTTCACAGCAGGCTGCCAGCCGTGGAGGAGAGGAGGGCAGAGCTGGTGGCCTGCTCCTTTTGGGGATGGGGAGAACAGTCTGGGAATTTACCTGTCAGGATGAGGAGGGGATGTGAGAGGGACCACTAGACCATCAGGAAATTAAGCAAAAAGTATAATATTTAATATCAGAATTCAAGTATTGGGGGTACTGCAATACATAGCTTACTGTACAGTATTCTATTACAGGACTTAGGCTGGCGGGAGATTTTTTTCTTTACTTCTGACAGGCAGGTGATGGGGGGTACCACTGGCCAGCAGGGAGTTTTTGGGGGGGCAGTTTGGCAAGGATTGGGTCCCTGTGACAGCTGCTAAAACAACGTGAAGGGCAGGCATAATTTCAATTTTTTTTTTACACACGGCTAGAGAACTGTAGACTGATTTCACTGCAGTGTGACACTGCAGTGAAATTAATCTCCACTTCTACTGTACAGTAAAGTATAGCATTTTTATGAGTTGCTAAATGTGTGCACTCATTAGTGCACTGCATTGAATTAAGAGTTTTCAGTGTGCTGCAACTGATTGGCAGCTAAGAGACAAACCATTAAGAAACTCTTTACAATTTGTTGCAGCCAGAAGTGCAGACATTAAGCAACTCATAAAAAAATGCTAAACCAGTGAGTTGGGGAAACAGTTTAATGTGACTTGTACTGTATTTCATGGAACTTCACCCACAAAATTAAACTTTGGCCCTCTCTAATGACAAAACGTACCCAGATTTTCATCGAGCTTGTTAGAAAGCACGAGGGTCTTGATACTTCAAATTACAGGTAAGTGATACATTGTATAAGCAGACATTTTCATAATCATTTAGACACAATCATGGTAGACACAATTGAAAATGTAAACATCACAGCATTTTTCTAACTTTTAAGTTTGTAGTAAGTCTCGAATACAATAGTAAAATCACTGCCAGGTCAGAAGCTTGCAGCTAGAACAGTGCGGCTAGAAGAGTGCAGTGTAAAGCGCTTTTCCCTTCAATAGTGGCAGGTGTCGAATAGTGAATGGTACTAACTGTTACCCCTGTGGCTGTGAAGGGAAGGCAGGAGATGTAGCAGAGAAGTACTGGTAAAATGTGGAGGCTGGTCGAGCTGCTCCATGGTGCAGTGGTCTAAGGCGCAAGCAGCTCGGCTAGTACATGTAGCATGAGAGTCCAGAGTTCTGTTCCTGGTTTCCCTGTGTGTGTAGTAGTAATTCTCCCAAGCCCCGCTTGCAGTTAGGGCTTTTTTTATTTCTGTTTGCAGTCCAAAATTCCTCCCACCCCCAAGTTTCATCTTTACTCCGGGCTCTGCCCTCCGCCCAGTTGGATATTTTAATAATAGGCTATGCAGGGGCAGAGACCCTCATATCGGGAGGTGTTGGAGGCATTCCCCCCCACAAAAATAAAGTGTACAACATGTTGTTTTGTAATGGTAGCAGTCGGTGTGGTTTCTGACCACTACCACTGGTGCCGTTTTGTGGTGCAGCGTTTGTACTTGCCACTGTTCTTCACAGCACTGTTTATACAGCGCTGTTATTGACAGCGCTGTTATTGTTGGCGCTGTTCAACTCTAATGCTATAACATCTAAACTAAAAACACAGTAGCAAGACTCATGCCTTACAACTATAATTAATATCTCTGTGTAGAACCCTGTTTTTAGAAATTATGCATGTTTTGTGTTACAGAGTTGACAGACTGAAATATCACCTGAAACATGACTTCCCTCAGCTCACCTTTCATACACCACACTGCAGGAATATTAATGAGATGGTGTTTGTTGACAGTGTCAACAAATATACTTATTTCCTTATCAATCAGAGGCAGGAACAGAAACAGATACTACAGAGACAACTCAGAGTAAAGAGGAATGAATTCATCCTCAACCACAAGCTGAGCTGCCATTTCATAAATCATCATCAGCAAGTACACCAGCGCCTGATGTGCATTTAACTAGGAGTCTGCACAATGCCACATCGATCATCAAGAGCACACTGAATGACAGTCCTGGAATGAGTTGTTTCTGGCCACCAGCATCAATTGATTTGACTGTTGATGCTGCAAAATCTGTCGTGCCAGTTGAACTTTATAATTTGAT
The DNA here is from genome assembly GCA_016271365.2 of Neoceratodus forsteri. Classification (NCBI taxonomy): domain Eukaryota; kingdom Metazoa; phylum Chordata; order Ceratodontiformes; family Ceratodontidae; genus Neoceratodus; species Neoceratodus forsteri. Next base: position 1,707,485,410 of record CM057455.1, read on the forward strand.
GGCCTGGATTATTGGAGCGTCAGAGGCACCAACTCTATCTGGCTATGTTGATCTCCCAGATGATGTGGACCTGAAATGGATACCAGTTTGCCAAGACATTGTTTACCTTGCATTTAAGGGTTGAAAATAGACACCTAAATCCCTTTACCTTGGATTGACAATTTGACGCTTGACAGTATCATCTCAAATGGTCTCCATACTAAACAAACTGGGACACTGTGCATCTTGGAATACAGTGATTAGCTATGACACAAGCCTTACTCAGCTACAGCTTATTAAAGGTTCTGATAAGGTCCCACTGGGCTTTGCAAAGAAGACTTCAACAGTTCTAGTCTGGGACAATATTGATTTCAGAGAAGAAACCCTATCTGTGCGTGGCACCATCCACCATACAAATGGAATAATGCTGCAGAGCCACATCACTGAATCTACCCCAACACCAGGCAGAGCACCACTACCAAAAGGAGTCTGTTCTCTTAAAGCTCATCCTAGTTTTGTGATAGAGCAGTACCATCAGTGCAAGAGGCAAGGTCCACAAAACCTGAGTCATGTTGCACATGCCTCATTAGGGGCTGACAACTACAGATCAGACCTGGCACCAGTGCTTAGAACTGAATTGACATACATTTTTATGAAGGCTCTCAGTGCTGATTCATGTACACTTCCTGGCTGGATAGGTTTTCATACTGCTCTTCAACATGACTGTACTCTCGAAAAGTTAGCTATCCAGTTCTGGGTGCTCAGGGCACTGTCAGTAGGGTGCCACAAAACAGAGCACTGCTGGGGGTCCGTGGACCACAAGAGCACACCCACCAGCAGAGTACCTGAGAAGAGGAAGCCCAGAGCCCACAGACTGAGTATGGCACCAGCAAACAGGGCTCCAGGAGTTTGCAGCGCCCGAACAGTGGAATGAGGCACAGCCATAGTCACACCATGGGTGCCACACATGAACGGCCTGTGGGAAGGGGAACCAGGATTCAGGACAGTGCAGGAACAGGGACACAGTGGCAGGCACCCTGAGTAGACAATGGGCCACAGAGTCTGTACACCCAGGCATCCAGAAAGCGCGCCTGGTGCAGGCATAGAATGCAGGCCTGAGCTGTGTACTGGGGTCAAAAGCCAGCAGACATAACACGCAGCAGAGTACAACAAAAGCTACTAATACAAGCAGGTCGGGTATAGTGACACAGCAGAAGAGACATACCTGTCCGTAACACCTTACAAGAGCTGAATGTGCAACAATGCAACAGCTGACATGACACCGTAACAGGCAGACTAGGAAGGAAGGAGTCCCTGTCTGTCAGTGCTGTTCCCAGTCAGCGCCTGCTACCAGGTGGATGTGTCAGTGCCCGTGGCCCCCCCCAACTGCCATCCAGTCCTTGTACTGCCATTGTTGGTGTCTGGCCCCTGTGGCTCATCTGCTGTTCCGATGCGGGTGTGCTGTGGAATGTGCATTGCCAGGGGAATGCACACACACCCAGTGGAAGGAGCGAGTGGCAAGGGGAAGAAACCTGGTGTACTTGAAGGGCAGGTACCCAGCCCTTTGTAGGAGCCCAGATACAGATGCTGCTGTCATAGGCATCAGTCTGAAGTCACAATTGCCAGTCAATTTGTATTTCTTCACTGGTGTTGGGAATTAAAGCCACATCATTGATTTGAAGAAAGTCACTTCAGCTGTAGGCCTGAAGGTACAGTATGTACCTCCCTTATTGGACTCCACACATTCACAGGATGTGATTCTACAAGTGCCTTCTATGAGTAGGGAAAGAGAAATGCATTTTCTGTGGCCTCTAAGAGTGAAGAGTTCCTTGATGCTTTCACAGATCTTGGGAAAGAATTCACACTGTAAAACTCAACATTCCTTGTGCTTGAGAAATTTGTGTGCCATCTGTATGGCCAAGCTTCTTCACAGGATGTCAATGATGCCCAATACAAGGTGTTCTGCCTGGCATCATCTTCATTGCTTGAGCAGAGCATGCCACCAACATGTGATGCTCTTCACTAACATAGCAAGTGAGCAAATTACCAGGCTGCTATAATGAGGCACTCTCTTGTTATCCAGATGAATGCTTCTTCCCCTATTGGACATGAATGGCATTTACAAAACAAGGAGCTTTTCATCACCTGGATGACAAGAAGTCCAGCACTAGGTAGTATTTTGCAGGTAGTACATTGTGCCTGCAAGCATGTGAAATGTCAAACGGGGAGGTGTTCCTGTCTTGCTGCTGGATTATCCTGCATAGACTTGTGTAAATGTCAGAAGTTCAAGAACACTGACAAAAAAGCTGCTGAACCTGTCATTTACAATGATGATGTGTCCAACGAGAGTGACTTTGATGAGTAGGATGCCATGATTTTCAGACTGAGAAATAAAAATGTATTTTCCTGGGGGAATAAGCACTACAGTGCCAACAGCAAGACACCTGATCCAAAATGAACACTGGATTTGAATAAGAAAATACAATCTTAATTCATATCAATATTTATGTCAACTCATGCCAATCCAGATAAGCTGTCACTTATAAATTTGGAGAAATAAATGTCATATACAAGGGGATTCCAGGAAAAAGGCTTGTATTTTACTTTTTTTTGTGCTGTTGCCGAGTAAAATATGCTGGTTGTCAAGGAAAATAGTAATATTTTAGGTATTTACATATACAAATCCATCAAATGTATTACAGTTATCATTTCATGTAGTTAGGCTGGTGTACAAACACTACTCTTGAAGGTAAATGGTAAAATACTTCATCCTATAGTGAAAGGCAAGTATTGCTGAGAAAAACAAATTATGGGTATGGGGTAATACCTTGACCTATAATTACTACCAAAAGATAGATATGATAATTTATTACACATTATCTGTTAGACTGATGATTGCAGAAAATTTTGATGCATAAAACACCCCAGTAGTGCAATAATTTTTAGTCCCTTAGCACATTTTATCGACAATAAATATTTAAAGTAAAATAATTTTCACCAAAATTTGCTATAATTTTCAATATTATTTTTCTTGTGTATGACTTCTAAGTTCTCCAATCCATTCAGTCTTGCTTTTAATATACTTCCATATGCATTTCAATAATTTGTAGCCAATTTGGGCCTTTACAGGGCAAATATTAATGGAGTTATGGACAAGAACCCTTCATCAGTAAGGTGTCAAAACTGATCGACAGACAAATAACTTTGGATGTGCCATGACAGAAAACTGCAGGGTTTCTTGTGGAGAACTTTTAAAATCAGGTTATTGGCTCTATAAGTCTGGAGAGAGTAAGCAATGCCCCTGTTGCCAGAATGAAACTCATTTTCCAGGCATATATCTAAATTCAGCATATGGCCAAATAATTTTAACTCATACAATGACCTAATGTAATTTTAGGATGGCTGAGCGAATGGCTGTGGCCTTGGAAGGAGACTAGAGTTAGAAAGCTGGTTTCCAGCTTGGTGTGGGCTCTAGTGCTTGTCCGGGAGAGACGCTCTGATTATCAGCATGAGGAGGGAGGTGAGAGAAGAAATTATTAATTTGGGAGGCAGGGCAACTGAAGAATGAAACCGGGTAGCACAAGTAGCACAATATGGGATTTTACATTGAGGAAATTTTTTAAGAGAAAACGGGAGAAAGTGAAAGTGGTTTGGTGGTGTTAGCTGCAGAATTAAAGTAGGGAACGGAGCCGACGTGCAAGTGAGCAGGTGAGTGTTGAATGTGCTGCTGGTATTGCCTGTTCTCAACCAATAGCAACCTACAGTGTTGACAACTTCTGACATGGGGGACCTACAGTGAGGATAAATGTGATATTCTCACTGTAAGTCTGACCACCCAGAAAATATTGCAAATATTTGCTAGAATTTATCTTCATTGGTGTTGCATGTGTGTGTGTGTGTGTGTGTGTATATATATATATTTGTAACATGGGTTCTGAAAATACTGTCTTCTGATTCGTCCAAACAGGTCACCTGACCATTGATTAATCCCTGATATACCCACAGTTACATGTTCACAAGGCTTTATTTTACTATTTCTTTAGGTAAAACTCTAACATAACATTGCCCATGTTATAAGAGGATTAACCCACTCCAGGGTATGGGTTTACTGAGCATTAATCCACACGTGGGTGGTTGAAGTCACTCGGCTTCACCTCATGACTCCAACCCACCCCCAGGCACGGATTAATGCTCAGTAAACCCATACCTTGTCGTGGGTTAATCCATATATATCTATATCTAGATAGATATGTGATAGATAATCTACTACAGAGTGTGCGGTCATGCTCTGATATACACATGCCTTGGTGAGCTTTGTGACACAGGAGGATATAGACTGAGTGAGTTCAATCATCCAAAGCATGCATCTATCAGAGCATGACTACACACCCTGTAGTGGATTATCTGTCTTATAAAATATCCAGAAGGTTCTAATGGATGAAAAGAAGAGCAGGTGTGCAGTCATTGTGGAATAATGCATGGTCACGTGATGTGTTTCATCCAGTCAGGAGACTGGATTTTCAAAGATTTTTTATATTTATAAAATGGGTAGGAAAAATCAAGGAAAATCAGGGTCCCTGATAGGATAAAACACACCACGTGGCTGTGCATTATCCCACAATGACAGCATACCTCCCACTACGACTTCACACCTGCACTGCTTTACATCCCTCAGAACATTCTCACCAGCAAGTGAGATCACTCCACATGCTGCCACAACTACAAGGAAGTAAGTCACTATAGATGTCCCACACTGCAAAAATTATCTGGTTGATCCTGCCATGATTTTTATAGCTAAAAAGTAATTTAAAAACTTATATGGTTGATCCTGCCACTTCTAGGCTGTTTAACCGTAATAACTTTCACTTTCTTGCATTACTGTACCATGACTGAGCAGTGTTCCTGGGCATAAACAATATGCTGCCAAAGCTTTAAGATGAACATCATTTTCTTCAAAAAACATGTAAAGTCTGCTGTTTAACATAAGTTTTGTGTGGTTTTCCTAAAAAAAAAACACTGACTGTAGAGCAAGGAGAGCGAGTGAGTCGGCGACTTCCGAAGAATAGACACAAGCCCGAGCTCACTCGGGCTTGTGTCTACATTTCTGAAGCCACTGACTCATTCACTCTCCTTGCTCTACAGTCAGTGACTTCTTTTAGGAAAACCTGAAAAAATGTACATTAAACATCAGACTTTACATGCTGTTTGAACAAAATAATGCTCTTTTTAAAGCGTTGGTTGGCAGCATATTGTTTACGCACATGATTGCTGCTTGGTCACACTACGGTAAAGCAAGAAACTGAAAGTTATTACAGTTAAAACAGTCTAAAAGTGACAAGATAAACCAGATAAGTTTTTTTTATTGCTTTTTACCTATAAAAATCATGGTGGAATCAACCAAATAACTATTTTCTATCACTTTAAACCTATCAGAATCATTGCAGGGTCAACCAGATCTCATAAATGAAACACTAATTTGTGCCAGACAGAGACTGCTTTATGTCTCCCCTCCCCCCCAATATTTGTCACCATTTTATAAGACAGATAATCCACTATAGGGCATGTGGTCATGCTCTGATATATGCATGCCTTGGGTAGTTGAACGCACTCGGCCTACAGCCTCATGCATCACAATGCACACCAAGGTGTGCGTATATCAGAGCATGACTGCACACACTGTAGTGGATTATCTATTACTTATAAAATGGCAAGAAAAAATCTAGAAATCTCATTGGCCAAGAGGCATTAGCTGACTGTACATTAAATCTCTTTATACGCACAGTCATCCTGGTCCTAAACCACATCACACAATGAGCAAATCAGTCCCCACACAACCAGAACTATCTTACATCAGTCTCCCTTCAACCAGAACTGATCTTCCATTATAAACATGGCTGCTGCCTTTACACTGTAAAAAAACCTTCAACTGGGCCCTAAAAATAAAACTACCTTAAATAAAAAAATAAAATAAATTAATTAAATAGACCCGACAACGGGACTGAGCATCTGATGTCAGCAAGATGTTTTGAGGGATATCTAACACTGGGAATTGTCACTCATGCCAAAAAAAAAACAAATGGGATTTTTAGGGCTGGTCTGCGCAGCAGAGCAGTTCCTATTGGGATGAAAGTCAGGATGTGTTTTGTAGCTTTTCCCATCGAAATGCACTAGGGGACTGGGATATCCTTTTTTAAGGCTGTCAGTGAGTGAGTGTTGTGCCTTGCTGTTGCTCCCTTCAGTTATCTTTAATGCTCTTCTGATTTTTTGTTGGCTGCAAGGAGGAGAGAGTGCATGAGAACCTGTTGAGCAAGTGGTGCTACCATCATTAATGTGCAGCTGACCTAGGTGATACACTGATGAAGTCCTCACATTGTTTAGCCTAGCCTCCACCCCACTGTGATGACAGGAATGACAGTAAAAGATGATGCAGTCCTCTTTTCCTTCCATACTGAACCTGTCTCACTCTCCAAGGTGCTACAGACGAACTTCAGCCTAGTTGAAACCTGGCTTCTCCAACATAAGCTGTTAATGAATTACAAAAAAAACAAAGTCCATGCTGTTCCATAGCTCTCACAGCAAATACAGATCCATAAACTTCTCCATACATAATGAACTTGAATAGCCACTTGAGCAAGTGCAGGAGTTTAAATACCTTGGTATTACCCTTGATTGCACAATCTCTTTCAGCTCACATGTACAACACATCTCAAAATCAGTCATCTCAAGAATTGGAGTCCTCTACCGCCACCGTCACTGTCTTACCAAAGAAGCTATGTGTGCAGCCATAACTGCCTCAATCCTACCCATCATCTTCTATGGGGCTGCTGTTGACACCACCCAAAAATGGGTCAAGACAGCCCTTAACAAATGCTGTAGACTTCTCACTGGCACAGGGAAGCATACGCATACCTGTGATCTCTACAAGCAATCCACCTGGCTCACTCTAAATAGTAGACTTGCCTACCAGACCTGCCTACTGGCTAAGAAAATTTGTCTTAATCTCACACCCCCTGCAACTCATACCTTAATGTTGCCCGCAGTCACTGCACATTTTACGCGTAGTTCCCTCAAACTAACATTTATCGTTCCATTCTGCCGTACCAACCAGGCTCAACGTGCTTTCCACACCAGACCCCCCCAGCTGCTAAACAACCTTCCCCCTGAAATTGCAGCTGAAAACAAGCTTGGCCCATTCAAACGTAAACTCCACCAGCACCTCACTGACCTCAGCAGTTGTGACTGCTCTGCCTAGGCTTGCGGCTTTGTTTCACCTCTCCCACCTCTTCTCTCCTCCCTTGCTACCCTCCCCACTTCTCTCCACCCTTTCATTCCCTACTTCTCCCCATCTCTCTCCCAACCTCCAACTACCATTCTACCCCTCTCATCTCCCACCTACCATTCCACCCTCTCTCCCGCTCCTCTCCTCCTGTTTTCCCCTCCCTATCACCCTATCTCTTGTTGCTCCACCCCCAGACTACCTAGCACTTATCTTTCTGTTCTTGCACTTATGACAATGTCAAATCCTTGACTGCCTACCCCCCTTTCCCCACCCCTCCCCTCTTATCCTTATCCGCCACCCCTTGCTCCACTTATGTCACCCCAGGATGGTTTTCATTTGTATCTGTGTCTTGCTACATATACACCTGTATTGATAATGGTGCATTATTTGCCACTGACTGTTTGCTACTATGCTAGTCTATGCACATGTATTGTCTTTTGCTACTAAGTTAACCTCCTGACCTGTATTGTATCTTACCTCTGCTTACTTCTATGTTAATCTCCTGACCTTGTATTGTATCTTACCACTGTTTTGCTTGCACCCATTGCTGACGTGGAACCTTTGAAAAAAAAACCTTGGTTCAGAGATATTTGTAATCCTAGTAATAAATAAAAAATAAATAAATAAATGAGCTCAGAGAGAAAGTACTACAAAACTCTCTGCACAACTTTGTGAATGCAAAGCTAACCTGTTTTTTTTTCTGCAAAAAAATGGAATCACCTACTGTATGTAAAACAAGAATTCCCATGCCTCTAAACTGTTGCAATGCAAAAGGACAAAGAATAGCATAGATGTGGTACCATTTGATGCACGTAGGAACTATAGGAACTAGTAAGTATCTGTCTCAAAACACCTGAGTTTCCAGTTAGTCTGAGTAGCCTGGCCAAGGACTAGTAAAACTAAGGGGGGGGATATTCATTGCTGGAGCAAGAGGGGCCAGGGTGAGGTCTGTGAATACATGTAAGAATGTAAGAGAAATCAGTAAACAAGCTTATCTTAGTAGTTGTTACTGTATCACCCAGATCATTACAGCATCCTAGGGGAGAAAGTTACTTATACATAAGATCACTATATAAAATGGTATTTCACATTAGCCAAACAGTTGTCGCAATGAGACGACCAATTGTTTGACGATATGTAGGCTTATAGGTAATTCAGCTATCTTATATCAGTTGTAGGTCCAGTATCTACTATATAAAGTAATATATTGGACTGGCAGTATAGCCTAGAAGTTAGAGTAACAAGCTATGCATGAGCTTGGTACATCCAGCAGACCAGACCCAGACCTTGGTTTGATTCTCATAACCTCCACTTGCATACTGTGTGACTCTGAGCAAGTCACTTAACTGCCCAGTACTCCCAGGTCACCCCTGAAAGCAGGCCCTTGTGCCAAATGGGTCTTACCCAGTTACCAAAGACTAAAAAAAAATAATAATATTTAATTAGTTTTTTATTTATTCATTTATATGAAATTATTTCACAGGTAAACATACAGCGATACAAGGATAATCTTGTTTACATTTGCGACCAGGAGGAAGAGGGGCTAGATGAGAGAGGAAGAATATGTATACCCAAAGTTGCATACAGATTTCATACAATTATTGTACATAGAAAATCAAAAGTTATACTACAATATAGACACAGTATGTATATACAACTGTAATGCAATTATAAATTAATTAGAAGTGTAACAGAAGAACTGGCAAGATAAATCACAGTTTGGAGAACACTGAGAGAAATGTATCTCAATGTCTGGTACAATCACTGTACAAACAATCAAATTTTTAAGCCGGAGCTTAGATGAGGCAATACTGGAGTGTGGGCTATTACCCAAGGTCAGATTGTTCCATACCTGTGGGAGTTTGTGACTGAAAGTCAGCTGACCAAAGTTTTGTTTTCACTGGGGAACAAGGAGTCTATTAGCTAGGCTGGAGGGAAGGTTGTGGCTGGGGGTGGCAGACAGGGTAAGCAGGGTACTCGGGTAGATGGGGAGTTTGTTTAACCAGAACTTGAATCCACGTAGAGAGCGAGGTGCTGAACTCATCTATCTTTCAGCGGAGGCAAATTCTATCAGGGAGTGTGCAGTGGTGTGTTCGCACTGGGCAGTGGAGAATGAACCCGCAGAGGGCATTCAATAAGAAATCTAATTTTGACAGGTGGCACTGGGGGCGCAGAATTATAGACCACATCTCTCAAGTCAATTACAGGGAGAATCAGACATTCAACTAAGGACTTTTTTTTAGATTTTTTGAAAGGCAGTTACCTGCCCTGTAGAAGGCTTTGAGTTTTCTTAATGTAACCCCCCCTACAAAAGGGGTTCCCGAAAGTCTTCCTTGGGTGTGCCTAAATGGCCACTGCCAGGCTGGTATCCTGTGTCTTAGCACTTTAAAAGTGCTTGTGTGGGAGTGCCTTAATGCCTCTGTGCTCTGTCTCTGTAAGAGCTGCAATAACATGGTGCTTATTTAATCTGGGAGGGGCGGCTGATTGTTTCTATGCTCCAGTCCTGCCCGGGCTGCCAGATAATCGCTCCGTTCTACCATCGCTCTTTGCACAGAGGGAGCTCCATTTGAAGCTGTACTTATTTGCTGATTATCTATTAGCATAGTAATGATATTGTAGTTTGTTTAACCTACCTTCTTTGCAGCATTGACAGTTCTGTTTATCACCATCATCTTGGTCCTGGATCTGCCAGAGTGAGCCAATCAGTATCTTTGGCAACCCTAAAATAGAGTTTGTCTCCAGGGGTCTTGTGGGAGGAATTTCTGTAGGAATTGTAGTTTTGAGACTTTGGCACCTAAATGCATCTGGAGGGGAAGCCCTTGCTTTGACAGACTGATTGATCAACCAACCAGAACCTTTTGGACCGAAGGGAAATTCCCAAGCTGCCTGCTGCTATCAGTCAGTCTGGAGTTAGCGTTTGAAGAGTAAACAGCTTGAGTGATTCGAGCAGCAACTTCTGCATAGTTCATGCAGGAGATTGGTGGAAAGGCCGAGTCTGGACTGTTAGCCTGCAGTCCCTCGAGAGGGAATCCTTTTAAAGGCTTAGCAATTGGACTGTATCTGAATTGGAGTGTGACGAAGCCACTGAAGAGTGACCAGATTTGAACCTGAAGAAGACCAAAGATTTGTTGTATGCAATCGGCCTGTCAGGACATCCATTTACCACAGAATTCCCAGTTTTGCTCAGAGACACTGATATTGCAGCCGGACTGCCTTCCGCATTGTGGTATGGTGATTGCTTTGCTATAAATGTGCTGTGTGCTGTTAGTGGGTTGTGATTTGGTTCCACAGTGTAAATGTGCCACGCTTGCTGGAAGCTGCATCCCGCACACTACCGAACACAAAATCCGAACAGTTCCACCCGGCCTGGTCCTTGCCACCAGGCCCCACCAGCTACTTCAGGCACAGAAACTATCATCAATGAGAGATTCGCCCCGGGGGTCAGCACCATGCTCAACCATCTTGAACAGGAATGACACCTCCGTGATTTGTGTGGGCCCTGCTTCTCCTGGCAAACCAGTCATCAACCTGCAGTCTCCATTTCATCTAGCCTGTGTCTCATCTTGGGTAGTGTGAGTAGCAATCAGGGTAGCTTCCTGCAACAACAGCTAAACCTCAAGTGTTGTCATCTGATTGCATTGTTGTTTTTCCTTTCACGAACTGAGCCTTCAGGCTCTGGATTACAAATTGTGTGTGGCTGTGCATGCCTTTTCTTTTCATCACAGAGCCCCAACCAGCTGGGACGCCGGCCTACCCCGGACAATGATCCAGGCTAGCCCACCTTACTTCCAACTGGGTATCCAAAGAGTATGACTGTGTAGGGACTAAAAGTGCATGCATAATTGACTAACTAGATCAGTTTTCGAATCAATCAATCTGATTATGCCCCTTCCTTATTCAGTTCCCCTGAATAAATCAGATCCAACTCTTTTTGCATTTAATCTGACTACTGTGGTTCCAGTTTGTACCAAAAGCACTGTACTGTTGTTATTTGCTGTGCCTAACCTTGTTTTACAGGGAGTCTCCAGGGTCAAACTGGTGGAACCAGCCCTGGTGGTAACTGCAAACAGTGTGGGAATTTGTATGCTAAATAGGGACTACTGCGAAAGTGTTTGTTGCATATTGTCTAGGCCACTAGAGGGGGAAAGAGGGGGGTTACAGTGTCCTGGAGGGCTGTACCCAGGTTAGCCTTGTTAGTAACAACCCTATCCTCCAGGTGGAGGTATCCGTTTCAGTACCCAGGCCCCTTAACCTGCAACTAGCTACACAGGCAGGGGTAGTAGCCCTTGGGATAGCACCACCTAGGGGTTACAACTTGGAGGCACTGCTGGGATTAGCACCCCCTAGTGATCAGACGTTGGAATCATTGTAGCCAGAATATGGCCACACCAGTAGAAGTCATTGTGCACCAGTTGGTGGGATTGTGTATAGGGCAGGAAGTTGACCCCATCATGCTGTGCTTATACTAGACATCCCCTTGAGTATTAGTAAGGACACAGTAGAAGGGGTTCTCTCCAAAGTTGAAGGTTTGAAAAACACTGTGGTGGTGGGTCAGCAGGCTGATTTAATGGCCCAAACCCTCATGGCCTTGGCGGAGTGTAGTGACCCCATGGACGGCACTAAGGTGCCAACGACTATTACCCCAGAAGGGTCCCCAACTGCTTGGAGGGTAATAACTAAAGATAGTAAGGATCCCTTATAGGATGAGCACCCACCATTATCTGGGACTGTTGAAGAGAAATTTGCTAAGCTGTTTCTGGAGGAAGGGAAAACCACAGAAGACTTTAAGCAATTATACCTGCCACCTGGGGGTGTATCTTCCCCATGCCCCCACCCATTTCAGTACTGGCTCCAGTGCCTGCATCTACAATGGTGCCTACAGTTAGTCATAATAACACATACTGCAAGTTGAGGATGTTCTCAGGTACCCTCCCCACCCCACAGTGGGAGGATGACTGGGAGACCTGGATAGATTATGTTGCCCCCTTGGTACCCAAGTGGCTGAGAAGCAAAAAAGGATCATGGAAAGTTTGAGGGGTCCGGCCCTGGAAGCCATTAGATTTCTGAGGTCCACAAATCCTGAGGTGTCTGCTCAAAAGTACTTGTCTGCCCTGGAAGGCAATTTTAGAAGCATTGAGGCAGGGGAGACTTTGATGTGGCAATTCAAAGGTACCAAACAGTGGAGAAGGGAAAGTCTGTCTGTCTGCATATGCTACTCACCTAGAGAAGGCCCTGCAGAGAGCTTATCGAAAGGGTGGAGTAGCTGCCAATGACTTGAACCGTGTGAGGCTGGGGCACATACTACAGCACGCCAGGCACTCTAAATTGCAGATTATCCAGTTAAAGCTACATGATAGGAGAGATAACCCACCTGACTACAGTGACCTGATAAAAGAACTCGGGGAGGTTGAAGGTGAAGAAAGAGATTGTGATTATGGGGTGGGCGCAGTCTGAGTGATCACGGCACAGGAAGACCTCACCGAAATGGAGACCACTAAGGATATTCGTTCATGGGCTGAGTGGTGGAGATACAAGCTGCTGAAAGAAGTCAGAAAAGTACCAATGGGTGCCTCCACTGCAGACAAAGACCCTGGTCCCTCTCAGGACGTGACTGCTATGGGAGTGGGAGTGCACCCTCAGGCATCCTCTACCATGGGTGACCCCCAAGCTGAGATCAAAGAATTGACTGCCACCCTAAAGGAACTGTTAAGACACGTGGCATCACCTTCACCACTGCAAACAGATATCGGACCCCAATCCCTTGCTATTGCTTCAGTCCCTCATGCAATATCCTCTCCAAGGATGACCCTGGAGTCTATCATGTGTTGCAACTGTGGAAAGGATGGCCATATGAAGAGAGAGAATGCCGGTCTCAGAAAGTCTTAGATAAAGTTCTGTACAGACTTCAAGGGGAGCTCCGGAAAGTGAGATCTTAGCCGAGGGGCACTGGCAACAACTGCAGTGAAGGATCAAGAAATCCTAACTCAAACTTCTTTGTGGCTAAATCATCTGTCCAGGCCCCTGCTACTATCTCTCCAGACTGGTCCAACATAGGCCCCTCAGTGGAAGCTACTGTGACTGTCAATGGTATCCATGCTTGGACTGTGCTAGACAGTGGGTAGCAAGTGACCATTGTATTCCAGTACTGGTATGACAAACATTTATCTGATGTGCCATTACAATCTCTGGATGGCCTACATATGTGGGGCCTGAGCGACAAGTCTTATCCCTACCTAGGGTATGTCCAGCTCTGGCTGTCTTTTCCTGCCACTGTAATTGGTGTAGATTAACAAGTAGGGACATAGCCCTGGTGTGCCCTCCTACCAGACTGTATGATGGGGTTCCCCTGTTAATTGGAACAAACGCCCACATGTTTGGGAGACTAGCACAACTCTGCCATGAGAAACAAAGGCAATGGACTGGATGGGCCCTAAGAATTCCAGCATTAATCAAAAGGGCTTATGACTTGCAACAGAAACACGATGACGTGGACCGAGATAAGGCAGTGGAGATAGTGTGGAAAAAGGATCCTGACTCTTTGGTGTTGGTCCCCAATGCCCAGTGTATGATCCATGGAGAAGTCCGCCTAAGGAGAGGTGTAAAGAACAAAATATTGATGATAGATGCCCCTGGTGAATGGCAGCTGCCAGAGGGGTTGATGGTTAAGCCCAGTATACTACCTGCACGTGCCCATGCCTATGCCCGCCGAGTGTTGGTGCAAGTGAGAAGCATGTCGGACAGGGAAGTTCGTGTGAACTGGGGATGTACACTGGCTACAGTACTCTGCACACACACTGCAGTATTACCTAGTAAAAAGTACTCTGGTGAAAAGGAGAAAGTGACCCCAGACTTATTTGACTTTGTTATTCCCCTTTGTCTGCTGAATAGAAGACCCGAATTAGCAGGAAACTCGCTCAGAGAGACAAAGTGTTCTCACTAAAAGAGTGGGACATGGGGTGTGTCCATGATGCCGAGCATAACATATGCCTGCATGATGACCGACCATTCCGAGAGAGTTCCTGATGCCTTGCCCCAGCTGACATAGATGATGCAAGGAGGCACCTACAGGAAATGCTCGCTGCTGGCATTATTCAAGAATCAAGAAACCCATATGCAACCCCCATCGTAGTGGTGCATAAAAAGAATGGATCCGTGAGGATGTGTGTGGACTATCAGACGTTCAACCAACGGACTATCCCAGATCAATACACCATGCCATGCATACAGGATGCCCTGGTTTGCCTGAATGGGGGTCAGTGGTTCTCAGTACTGGATCTCTGCAGTGGATGTTATCAGATTCTGATGGACCCGGAGGACCATGGAAAAACAGCCTTCACCTGTCCTTTGGGGTTCTATGAATTTGTGAGGTCGCCACAGGAGACTTCGGGTGCCCTTGTCACTTTCCAGAGACTGATGGAATGTGCGGTGGGAGACATGAACTTGCTGGAGTGGTTAGTGTACTTGGATGATGTCATTGTTTTCAGATGCACGCTAGAGGAACATGAGACCAGACTGTTCAAAGTCCTCGATCTTTTGGAAGAATTCGGCCTCAAGTTATCCATAGACAAGTGCCAATTTTTTTCAAACATCTGTGAAATATGTGGAACATATAGTGTCTGAGGAAGGGATACAGACAGATCCCAGTAAAGTTGAATCTTTGACCATTTGGCCCCAGCCCAATAACCTAAAAGAGCGACAGCATTTCCTTGGGTTCTGCAGCTACTACCGCATGTTCATCAAAGACTATTCAAAGGTGATTTGACCGCTCCTTAACCTTACCCAAGGCTACCCCCCTACCAACTGAAAATACTAAAAGGGGGCTATCAAAGAACAAGAGAAAGTGTATTTTCGAACAGGTGAGCCTTTTGGGACTTGGTGAACACCCGAATGTGAAGCAGTGTTCTTTTAAGTCATATACCAGCTCAACCACGCCCCAGTCCTTGCCTATGCTGATCCTACCAAGCCCTATGTTCTGTATACAGATGTTAGTTTGCAGGGCCTGGGGGCTGTGCTATATCAAGACTATAAAGATGGCTCGAGACCTGTAGCTTTCACCAGCAGGAGCTTGACCCTGTCAGAGCGGAACTATCCAGTCCACACTCTGGAATTCCTCACCCTAAAATGGGCCATAGTTGACCAGTTTGATGAGTACCTCTATGGGGCAAAGATATTAGTGAAGACTGACAATAACCCACTGACCTATGTGCAGACTTCAACTAAATTGGATGCCACTGGGCACCGTTGGCTCTCTGCCTTATTGACTTATGATTATGCTGTTGAATATAGATCGAGACTAAACCACATTGATGCTGATGCCCTACCACGAAGGCCAGCTTCTAAGAACAATTGGGTCAGATTGTCTGAACCTAACATTAAAGCATTATGCCAAAAGTTTGATAAAGACGAATAATGTCTGTGGACACAGTGGACTGCCTAGTAGATTGCTTGGGCCCTCCTGACACCTGCATATCAGCTGCCTATTGCCATTTCTCTGCTTTAGATATTAGTGCACTACCTCAGTTCAATAATGACAGTATTCGGTGGGCTCAATCCCAAGACCCCATAATTCAACCAGCACTTGACGCCCTGTGTGCGGGGAAAGATTTGTCCAAGTTGCATTCCCCTGACTTGTGAACTGCTCTGTCATTCAAGGAAGGCCCCGGGTTAAATTTGCATGATCAGTTGTTATACAGAAAGACAGTGGATCATCGTGGTCAAGTGGACAAGCAACAGTTGGTTCTACCCACAGCCTTTAAACAGCTGGTACTGAGGTCCCTGCACAATCACATGGGACGCCTCGATATTGATAGAACTCTCAACTTGGTACGATCCTGATTCTACTGGCCAAAGATGGGGGCAGATGTCGAGCACCATGTAAAGACCTGCAGTCATAGTCTCCAAAGAAAAGCCTTGCCTCAGAAGGCTGCTCCCCTTGTCAGTATCACTACCAGCACCCCTCTAGAATTGGTCTGCATAGACTTCTTGTGCTAAGAACCTGACCAAAAGAACATTGGCAATGTGTTGGTAGTTACTGATTATTTTACACCATACGCACAAGCCTTCCCAACTAAAGACCAAAAGGCCTCTACCATGGCTAAGGTGCTAGTGGAAACATTCTTTGTCCACTATGTTGCCCCCCAGCGGATCCATTGTGACCAAGGCAGAGACTTTGAAAGCAGATTGATTAAGGAGATGCTCTCTCTGTGGGGGGGGTGCAAAAGTCTAGAATCACTCCTTACCGCCCACAGAGGGACTCCCAACCTGAACTCTTTAACAGGGCTCTCCCTCATTGTATCACTCCTCTGCCACTGTTCTGGGTCATCGGAAGGGGGTGAGGAGCTAGGGCCTCAGTGGATATGCAGCGTCTCCTGTGGGGGTAGACATGTGTCCTATAGTACATTGGGTTCCACTGTGGCATGTGCCCTGTCCTTAACCCTGGCCTCAGTGGTGTGTGCACACCTATCCTGCTCTACTGCCCATGCATCACCATTCCTGGCAGTCCTGCATCCCTACCCCAGCTGCACTTGCAAGCTCCCATCTGTCATGTGGTGCATGGTGCTTGTGTGCCACCCTGTGTCTGCCAGTGTACCCTTGCACACCCCTGCTGTCCCAGGGCCCATGTGCCTGCTTCACACTGCCCACGGCCCACCCCATGTGTCTTGGCCTTGGTGCCCTCCTGTGCTGTTGGTGCCCTGTCACATGTACCAGTCAGATGACCACTTGGTATGTCCCTGTCCTCGAACCTCATGCACAGTGCCGACTGGTGCCATATGTATGCATCATGTGTGCTCCCAAGGTGTGTGGTGCAGACATTGGTGATGCACCCTGTGCCAATGCACACCACCTGGCAATTCACAGAATGGTACCCCTTCTGGTTGATGTATGTGATGGCATTCATTGCCAGGTGGTGCGTGGATCACCACAGGGGAGCAGTCAATGGCCCCATGACACCTGGCATGCATGCCACCCTGTAGAACCCCTGCATGGCTTCTGTCTGCTCTGCCTGTGTGCTGGGGAAATGGATGTATTCCAAAGCATGCAGTAGCAGTGCAGTGAGGAACTGAGTGAGGAGGTGGGATGTAGAGGCCTGTGATATGCCAGTGGTGTCCCCTGTAGGCCTCAGGAAGGTTCCTGTGGTGAGCAAGCACATGACCGTTGTCACCTTGGTCTCCACTGAGATGGCGTGACCTCGTGCAGTGGGTGCCTGCGTCACATCATGACACAGCTCACAGAGCTGCCTCAGCATGGCCCTGTTCAGGTGGTATTGCCCTACTGTCTCCACCTCTGTGAGCTACCCAAAGGACAGCCTGGCACGATACCACCGTGGGGCTGGCTGCCTATGGTGCCTTTCATCACCCTGCCTCCTCCTTCTCATTAGTGCACCTGCTATGGTGACTGTTGCTGGGTTCATTTGGCCGCGGGGTTGTCTGTGTGGCCCTCTGGCTTGGTGTGCTGGCTGGCTTGCTGGCTGACTGTCTCTGTCTCTGTCTCTCTGTCTTCCTCTCCCCCTCTGGCTCCAGCAGTGTGCTGCTGCAGCTATTCCATTAATGACCTGCAGGTGGGCTGGGCTTAAGTCTCCTTCTTTTGTACTTATCTTTTTATGGCACATCTTGGCTTTGTGCTGGGGATGCCCCATGGATGCACCATGGATACGTACTGTGAATTGAGTTGTGCTGTGTATACATGGGTATGCCCCCTTTATATGTGCTATATGTCATTACATTGCGCCTATGACACATGTCATTTGGCGCAGGGCATCTCGGTTGTGCTGGTGCATTCACTCTGTTTCTGAATTGTTTTATGGCACATTTCTGGTTTGCGCCGTTGCATCTGAGTTTCGCTGGGCGCATTTCTTTTGAAAATCCTGCCCATAAAGTTTCAGAGTTTAGTTTGAGAAACAGTACCATTGCACTTTCTTTGATGTTAGTTGTTAAGGCCATTAGTAGGGACATGTAATCATGACAGTACGATGATATTCCAATGTTTCTTCTGAATGGACGATGGACATCAAGTTATGAAAATTTGAAGGGAACATGACGGATGCTTTTATCAAGGGTAAACTGAAAACCCCTGAGCTTGACTCTGAGTGTTAGTAGGGAGTTGGGTTTCATGAAGAAAGTTTGTTTTAAAAATGTTTGTTTTTTTAAATTGGGTGAGTTCATGGAGTAGAAGTGGCAGTAAAAGTGGCTGGCAGTTTGGAGAAAGAGGAGCAAATGAGAGCGAGGGGTCGGGCATGGGAAACGAGGAGCGAGCAGCTCCAGAAAGAAGGTATATTTATAGCAAAAAAAGTCATTCTTGACATTCAAAACAGGAAGAGGAGGTTGAGAGTGCTTTATTTTATTTTAGAAGTGGAGTTGTGAGGAGAAACCACTGGTGGGCATGCAGGCAGGCAGGTGGAAATGAGTGAGCAAAGGTTTTAGCTTACGGCAGTACCTTCATTTAAAAATAAAAAAGACTGAGTAATCTGCTGCAGCTATGGAGGCAGACATTAGACAGCAGATATTACAAACAAATGTATGAGGCAGGAAGGGATTGTGTGTTCATCAGTGGGGCTTCTGTGGGGAGTCTCAAAATGTAGCGTAGTACTAGAAAGGAAGTACTGCCACCAGGTGTCTGGGAGGGGATGACATGTCTGCTATGTATTTAAACAGCGATGACATGTCATATAAATATATATATATATACACAACTGCAATGAAAATAAATACACTGATACGATGACTTCTGAGTCCATGCCTATTGCATAAATATGTATAAGCAATAGGCATGGGCACAAAAAACATGGGATACATTTTTTATCAAGAGCTACTATGTGTATAAATGTCCTGCCTTACAATTTATAAACATAGCAGATAAGTCATCACCAATTTATACACAAACTGTACTCATCGTCATGCTCCACCACTGGTAGTACTTCAAGCTACTTTCACTTTAAGTCTTCTTCATATTAGAACCCTGTGTTTCCTGCTCACATCACCAAGCCAAACTTGCCTTACACCTACACTTCAGTCAACAAAGAAAGAACTGCATTCAGAACTCCAGGAAGCTGTTCAAAATTCCATTTTAGTCTACAGTGCAGCAGTGGAGCAGATCTAGCCCTTGAACCGAGCTACAAGCTGATCGGTGGCTGTGGCAAGGCTTCTCTGGCTGCCACAGAGCTCTTCTACCTGCCAGCTAGCTCCTTTCATCGGACTGATCAGGTCCTGCCCTTGACCCATGTTACAAGTCGACTGGTGGCTGTGGCATGGCTTCTCTGGCTGCTGCAGTGCTCTTCTACCCACCAGCTAGCTCCTCTCATCAGACCAATCAGGTCCACCCCTTGACCTGGGCTAAAAGCCAACCAGTGGCTGTGGCACGGCTTCTACGGCCGCCGCAGTACTCTTCTACCCACCAGCCAGCTTCTCTCATCAGACCAATCAGGCACGGATATCGGGGACTCCCAGTGGCAGCCTTATTGGTCCTTCCGACCGTGCAGCTCAACTGCTATTGGATGCTGCCTATATTTCCTTCCTCGCCGTTGGTTAAGCTGAATCCTCCATGGATTTTGTAGTTTCGGAGTACAGGTTGGCTTCTCTGCAGTGCCAAACTTTAGTTTTAGAGTATATTTGCTCTGCAGTGCCAAATTTTAGTTTAGAGTATATTTTGTTGCCAAGTGTATTTCTAGTCAACTGTTTTAGAATGGCTAGTATACCTTGTTAAGAGGGAGAGAAAATTGTTTTAAAGTGCATGATTCGCTGTTGAAATCAGATTGATGTTACTGCTGCTTTAGTATTATTTTTCCCCTCTTCTCTGAAATGCTTCCCTAGCCTGCTCCCTCTCCTACCCTGTCCCTCCAACATGAGCACCCTGCTGAAAAACGCGGTCTAGCGCTGGTTCCAACAGCATTCAGCAGCCCCTTATCTACATTCTTCTTTTTTTTTCTTTTTTCCTCTCTCTTTCTTTTCTGTCCCACTCTTGATCTGTTCCTTTCTTCCCCTCTCTGCACCCACCAACCTAAGTGCCTACTTGCCATCTCTCTCTCTCTCTCTCTCTCTCTCCACCCCCAGCCCAATTTCACCTGGTGCCTGAAGCCAGACATACCCCCTCCCTCTGATATCTCTCTCTCTGTCTCTCCCACCACCTCCCAGCTAATTCTCCCTAACTGCCCTCTTTATTGTTTCCATCCCCTCCCACTGATTGACTGCTGCAGTGCTCAGACATCAGCGGCCCCTACTAAACAACCTAACCACCTCTCCCTGCTCCCTTCCAGGTCCAGCCATTGACCAGGGTTACAAGCCGACCACCACGCTCTTCTACCCGCCAGCCAGCTCCTCTCATTGGACTGATCAGGTACGGACATTAAGGACTCCCAATGGCAACCTTTTTGGTCCTTCTGACTGCACAGCTCACCTGCTATTGGATGCTGCCCATATTTCCTTTTTCACCACTTGTTAAGCTGTATCCTCCACAGATTTTATAGTTATGGAGTACAGGCTGGCTTCTCTGCAGGGCCAAACTTTAGTTTTAGAGTATATTTGCTCTGCATTGCCAAATTTTAGTTTAGAGTATATTCTTCCCGCCCACCTGCCCTGACCCTGGCCTCTATTAAATACGCTCAAGCTCCTCCCATCATCACCATCGCCATTCCCATTGGCTATCTAGCTCAATACTGGACAACTTCATAATGCTGCTTTTTCTCCCTCGTACTTTTTTTTCTTCGGCTTGGGCCCCTATCCCCATAAGATCTAGGCATTACTCACCATCAAATCAGCTATCCCCAGACGATCTAGGTGCGCTTAAGGACTTATTCTAATTCTGAGCTAACCACCTATCCTTTTCTACACACTTTGCCCTCCTCCCTTGTAAGACTCTGTAGCTTAAGCACTAATCTAATTCTGGGTACCCAGTCAAATATATATATATCTTAGGCTGACATTCCGTACACCTCAATTCCAAAAAAAAAACCACAGAACATGATGCTACACATCTACTGCCTGTCCATGTTCTCACCTCCTATTCTACTCTTCTCCACTTCCCTCCTGTCCCACACTTACAGCCCCCCCACACCCTAGTCATACTACTTACCCCATCAAACTAAACATAAATAGTATCCCACCAGTGACTGGGGGGCATGGGGTCAATACCACGCACGGCAGAATGCCATGTGAAATAATCACGTTGAGTGATTTAATGATATTTTTCTTTCTGTGGGGGCTACGCCCCTCACCCCCCCGTTGTGGGCTGCTTCATGCATACTGCAGTATGTTGCCGACGATATTATGACCCAGTACGGTGGACCGGGCACAACCATGTCTCTCACTCACATCTATAGCCAGCAGACCCATGAACCAAATTTGGGACCACCCAACAATCCAGCTAGCTCTGTTACTTACTGCTTTACACCCATGACCCTTTCGTATAACTCTATTACTCTACGCCCTATATCCAACCTTCCTCCACTATACCAGTAATTGCTTAACACATACCTACCACCCTCGAAGTCAATCAAAGTTCACTAAAGCCAGATTCCTTAGCAGATTGATCAAAGACATAATTTTCCTACTGTTAGTCTGCACTGGTAACATTGAATTAAACCCCGGCCCGCCACAGACACTTGCCTCACTAACTATCCTAGCAGCAACCAAAGGTCTGAAATGCATGCACTTGAATGTGTGTAGCTTACTGAAAAAAATAGATCTTGTCCAAGCCTGGATTTCACACATCAACATGGAAAGCCTAGTAATATCTTAAACTTGGTTAAAAGCTTCCAACCCCAATGCCGCAGTTTCCCTTTCCGCCTATAATCTCTTCAGATGCAACAGTCCCACCCAGGTTGGGGGCATAACTATCTATATTAAAGACAAATTTATGGTATCAGGAATTACCCTTCACCTCACCTAAGCAATTTGAATCCCTGAGTGTGAATATCCCCCTATCTCCCACTGAAACACTCACTGTTATAGGCTGCTACAGGCCACCATCTGGAGGCATTGATATTTTAAACCACCTGCGTACCAGCACAGACTCCTTACAGAACAAAACTATCATTCTCGACAACTTAAACATTGACTGGCAAAAATCTGACAACAAATGCCTGCAACTAAAAAGATTCTGTGACGAAGCCAGTTTCACCCAATTAATAATGGAGCCCACTCCTCTTAACCCCAAGCCTCCCTCTAATGAGTCTCTACTCGACATCATACTCACAAATAGGCCACGCAAGACCACTCATTCTGCTGTATTCCACAATGATGTTAGTGACCACTGTGCCGTGGCCTGTATCCGAGGGCAGACCGCCTTTAAATCAACAAACAAATTCATGTGGAAAAGGAGTTATCGTAATTTCAACTTGTCCAACTATCTACTTGACATCAGCATCAATTGGTCTGAATACTACCTAACTATAAATGTCAACGATGCAGCCTCACTCTTTAACCAGCTATTGTGTGACTTCATAAACAAACACACCCCTTTAATAAAATGTAGAACCTGGAAACTCTCCTGTCCTTGGTTCACAAACAACCTTAAGGCTGCGTTGAAAATGAGAGACAGTCTCTGGTCCATAGCCAGGCGGACCAAACTACCATTAGACTGGTCTGCATTTAGAGCCTGCTGCAACAGCTGCACCGAATTGATCAGGGAAACCAAAGCAAACTACTTTCTATCTGCTTTCGATTTATGCAAAAAACAATCCAGGCAAATTAGCAAGCAAGCTGAAGGGTACAAACAATCCTCCTCTTAACCTAGTAAGGTCTCCTTTAAAGGCAACATCTTATCAGATAAAGCTGACCTCTTACTCAGCTTCAATAACCATTTCTCCACTGCAGGTCTCGCCTTCGACTCCTCCAAAGCAGCTACCATCATGCCCAGCCTCCCCAAACATTCACCGACATTGATCAACACCACATTCTCCTTTACCCCATTCAACTTCAAAGACGTAGAAGATCTACTGATCCATCTCGATATCAAGAAAGGAGCCAGTGCCAATGGCTTAAGACCATACTTCCTCAAAGCTGGGGCCAGGTATCTAACAGCCCCCCCTTACTGCACCTATTTAACCTGTCCATCAGCTCCAGCACAGTACCCGACACCTGGGAAATAGCACAGGTCTTAACGTTATTTAAATCCGGTGACCCTATGGACCTAAACAACTACCACCCTATCTCCAACCTGCCCCTGCTCTCCAAATTACATGAAAAACTAGTAAATGTCCAAATAAAGGATTATCTCAACATCACAAAACTAATAAACCCCATACAATCTGGCTTTAGACCTGCTCACAGCACCACCACAGCCCTAGCCTCCGTCACAAATGACTGGCTCCTTGCGATGTACAAGAAACAAGTCACAGGGACCGTCATTTTGGACCTAAGCAAAGCCTTCAACACAGTCGACCACAACTTGCTCCTTGACACATTGAATTTGCATGGCATTTCCTTCTCCACTCTAAATTAGTTCAGCAGTTACCTAACCAACAGTATACAACAAGTGAAATCTGATGACTTACTCTCCCCACTTCTTCCACTCATGAGAGGAGTCCCTCAAGGCTCCATCCTTGGACCCCTCCTTTCCATGCTCTATATTAAGTCCATCAGTAATAATATCAGCAAGGCAAAACTTCACCTCTTTTCTGGTGATACAGTAATATACCTTTCCAGAACCTCATTAGCCGAAACCCATGCAGATCTTCAAACCAAGTTCAATCTGCTTCAGCATAACCTTGCCCATTTCAAATTACTCCTAAATGCAAAGAAAATGAAAGTAATGTATGTCTACTCAAATCACCTGCCAAACATCACAAATGCGCTTGATTCCTTGTCACCCATCAAAACACTGCTAGATGATGACCTCGAAGTAGTCAAAAATTTTAAATACCTCAGCTGTGTCCTTGACCATTAGCTAAAGTTCGCTGCCCATATCTCAGCACAAACAAAGAATCTAAGACAGAGAATTGGCTTCTTCTATAAAAAAAAAAATCCCAGTTTACCACCAATGCCAGACTCCACCTAGTTCAGACAACCTTCATCCCACTCCCCGACTATGCGGACATTTTGTATAGCCACTGCTCTGAAGCCTTGCTACAACAACTGGATACACTCTACCATAGGGCACTATGATTCATCTCTAATGCCCACCATTGGACCCATCACTGTGACCTTTATGCCTCCATAGGATGGACCTCCTTGCAAACTAGACTCCTCACCCATTCCCTTACTTGGCTCTACAAAGCTCTCCTGTCAAACCTCCCCCCTTACATCTCAAATCTCTTTCAGCAATCGGTCGGCAAATACCCCTTGCATAGGAACTCTTACATTATGTTGAATGTTCCAAGTGCCCGATCCTGTTTCAGCGATATGGCCATAAGTGTGCTATCCCAACTGCTTGGAACAAATCCCAATCCAGCCTTAAATTGCAAAACCTAATCCCCCTAGCAGTTCCAAATCACTGATTTCCTGCAAGCTCAATGAAATCTGCACCTGCCATTAAGAATCACTTCCGAGCATCCTGTGTATCCCAGGCCACCTACGACCCTCACAGGATCCCTATGTTCTCCCTGCCACACCTGCCACCAATATTGTACCTCCTTCTCACCTTCTATAGGTCGCCCATGACTACTGCTAGGCTCTCCTTTCAATCCCACCCTCACCCCTCCACCAGACTTCACCCAAACCTGTCTCTACCCTACCAACTACTCAGATATTCCATAGCTCTCCCTCCCCTACCCATACTCTCAGCCACCCCTACCATCACCATCTACCCTTTCCATACACCCCTTCATTATCCCCAGCCTGCCTACCCCCCTTTCACCCTCAACTATCCATTCCCTTTTTCTCCACACCACTCCACCTATAATAACTCCCCACCACCAGCAATCTTTCACCTCTATCATCCTTCCATCCTCCCCTCACACTCCTTCTTATCTCCAAACCTGCCTGTTCTGTATCCTGCCTGTCTCCTTTTTCATCCTCTTCCTCCAGTCTCCCACCACTCCCCTCCTTCAGCGGCCCAATCCACCTCTGAAAACTCTGCGCCCCCACCCTTCAACCCTTCAGTTACAGCCATCCCAGTACGGCACTCCAAGCTTACAATCACTTCTTCATCACCCACTGCTGCCAACCAATCCTTGGCTTACGTATCTTCCTGTATATACATTGTTTCCCCTTGATTCTAATAATGTTGTATATCTTGTAAATATCCGTACATATTATATTTTTTGTAACATTTGTTGTCACAGTGTGTCCATGCTGTAACATGTTAGAATGTACCAGGACCTCCTTGTAAATGAGCTTGCTCAATGGAGCCTTCCTGCCAAATAAAATTGAACTGAACTGAACAGGTAAACAACAAATAAAGTTCACTCACTATGTGTGTGTGTGTGTGTGTGTGCGTGCGTGCATGCGTGCATGCGTGCGTGTGTGTGTGTGTGTGTGTGTTGCATTGGATTATTTGCTGTTTAATCTACTGCTCCACTGTGGATTAAAATGAAATTTTGAACTGCTTCCTGGTGTTCTGAGTGCAGTATTGTCCTTGTTAACTGCGTATTTGCAGAGGCTGGCCATCCCTTTTTGGTCTGCAGAACAAAACTTGCCTTGTTCCTGTATACATGCCATTCATCTCACTCTCCAGCACTCCTTCAGTCTGCTCTGAATGACCTTCTCCTACACTGCCAACATCACAAACCTCAACTAAAAGAAATTAAATCTTTGTAAGAGCAACCTAAGAAATTGCCATAGTAACCAACCCCTGACATGAACAGAGTGTTATAAATTGGTGATCATGTATCCACAGAGTAGGACATTTATAGCACTGAGACTGCCTTGGTTGGGTTCACAGACACTGTCCATAGGGCTACTGAGACCAGCGGCCTAATAGGGTCAGTGTTCATGGACCTAACCAAGGTATGTGACTTAGTAGATCATACCATCTTATTGAAATGTCTTGAGCACATGGGACATGGAACCCACATTATCAATTGGTTCAGGGATTACCTTTATAATAGGCTCCAGTGTGTTAAATTTAATGGGGGGCTTCTACATTCCACAGGGTCGAGAGTGGAGTCCCTCAGGGCTGCATACTGTGCCCTTTACTTTTTATTCTATTTGGTGACCTGTCTTACAAGTATCACACAATTGCGACTTAATACTTAACGCAGAAAACATAGGATTGGTGTCTCATAGTACATCTGTTCTAGAAGTTAATTCTACCCTAAGTTGTGAGTTTACTAAAATTCAAAATGGGTTTTGTCAGAACAATCTGGTTTTAAATAAAGTAAAAACTAAAGCCATGTTGTTTGGATCCGATATTAAATTAAAAAAATACTCAAGTGACTTTACAGTTTCCTCACAGGAGGTAGTCCAATTGAGACTGTAGATTTGTTTAAATATCTAAGTATTACTTTGGACCCTGTGGAGGGTTTGTGGGATAACAGATGGACCAGACACCAAACTTCAGATTCAACACTCAATCTCTGTGTGATGTTTATTCAAAATACAGGAAATAAGCTTCTGCAATGCCATATTCCTTCTTCAGTACATCAGTTTGCAGTAACAGACTATGAATGTCTTTGCTCTGCACTTAGCCAGCACCTACTGACACTGATCTCTGATCCCACTCACTAGTTGAGATGTAGCCACCACCCCATGCATGCCCCATTTGCTTGGGTAGTGGGGACTCAAAAAAAAAAAAAAAAAGTTATAAACACAGAACCTCAAAGCAGAATCAGCGAAAGAAAGTTTTGAAGTTTAGTTTGAAGTTTATTGTTCTAGAAATTAATACCTTTGAGCCAAGGCTCTTTTACAAAGGTTCCACGTCATTAAGTACAAAAACATAGTAGACAGTGTTACAAACAATCAGTAAGCCTTTTAACAAGGCCACAACTTAGACAGTAACATTTATGTACAGAAAAGAAAAGGGAACTCAGAGACAGTGTCAAGGGCAGGGAATAAGGATTGGAGAGCTTGAGAGGGAAGAGAGGGAGAAATAAGAAGTTTAGGAGCAGACAGAACCAGGTTAGTGGTACGCAGGTTGTCTTTGTCAAAGAGGAGACCATGGTGGTTGAGTGAAACAAATGTAAGTGCACTCAGTGGGATGAGACTTTAGACAAAGCAGTCACAGAAGCAGCAGGCTGTGAGGTGAGCGTAAAGTATGGATTTGAAAGCTCCCAATGTTGTGGAGGATAGGGAGGGCAGGTTAAGGGCATTGTTCTAGATAGGGGCACGGTATGAAAAAGATCTTTGTCCCTGAGCAGTCCGGCATCTAGGGACAAGGAAAGGTTGGTGGTCAGATCTTCTGGTGGTATGAGTGCCATTGTTCAGGCAGAGCAGGTCCCGGATACATGGAGGAGTGAGTCCCAAGATTGATTTTTTTGCCATCACGCAGGTGAGATACATGAGGCGATTGGAAAGATGCAACCAACCGGTTTCCGTGTAGAGGTCACAAGTGTGGGTCCATCTCTGTGCTCCAGTGAGGAGTCGACAGGTTTTGTTTAGTGCTGTTGAGATGCATTTTAGTGCAGTGGTAGTAGCTGAGCCATAGACAATTAGACCATAGTCTATGATTGAGATGATGGAGATTTGAATAGCAATCCTCAATGCAGCTTGGTTGAAAAATTGACGGTTCCAGTACAAAAGTCCAATGCGTTGGTGCACTGTTTTTGCAGTGTTATCGATATGGGCCACAAAAGTAAGACATTCGTCAAAAGTGGTACCAAGGTATTTGAAGGTGTTCACTGGTTCTAGTGTATTTCCAAGAGAAGTTTTTATGACGAGTGGAGTATGCCTATTTCTGTTTTGATGACTGGTGAAAAGCATGACTTTTTTTTTTTTTATTTAGGACTAGTTTGTGCTCAAGGAACCACTTTTCAACACATGAGAAAGCATGCTGCAAGCTCTGTCATGGTGGATTTGGTTCCTTATGGGAGGAGAGAATTACAGTGTCATCAGCATAGAGTATTAATTTTTCAGGGCAGGATTTGGGAAGCAAGTTTAGAAATAGGCTGAAGAGGAGAGGACCCAAAATTGAGCGCTGGGCGACACCAGAGAGGACCGGTTTGGAGTCAGAGAGAACCTCAGAGATTTTTACTGTTTGAGAACGTTGTGCCAGGTAACTTTTTACCCAGGCTCCAGGTCCCTCAGCTAGCCCAATGTTGAGCAGAAGAGAGATTAGAAGGCTATGGTGAACAGTGTCAAAGGCCTTTGTGAGGTCTATGAAAACAGCTCCTGTTAAATAATCCTTATCCAAGGCTTTCTGAGTTTCACTAGAGAAATCAAGTAGGGCCATCGACGTACTGTGTCCTTTCCTAAATCCGTGTTGCTGAATGCAGAGTAGATCATACTTTTGCAGATAGTCTGATAGTTGATCCACCACGATCCATTCAAGAGCTTTGGAGAGGGATGGAAGTATAGATATGGGATGATAGTTCCCTGGTGTGGATTTGTTGCCCCCTTTATGCACTGGTGTGACTATAGCGGCCTTCCGGGTGTTGGGGAATTGACTACGGCACAGAGAAAGGTTGAGAATTTTGGTGAGGGGGTGGATCACTTCTTCCAAGGTGAGGGACAGAAGTTTTAGATCAATGGTATCACTGCTATTTCTAGATTTAGAGCAGGCCTTTTTTATGTGTCTGTAGGCTTCATATGTCTTAACTATTTTAAAGTGAAATAGCGGTTTGTCTGGCGAGGTGGTTTTGGATACGAGTTTTGGAACTGACAAGTCCTGGAAGAAGTCTGGTGAAAGTACACCACTGAGGTCAGTGAAGGATTTATTTAGGGCATCGGCCATAGTCTTAGGGTCACAGGTAGTGGAGCCATAAATGTTCATTGCCATGGGAGAGGATTTAGACTGTTTGCCCGTAATATTACGTATATTGTCCCAGAAGGATCTCCCATCACCCCAGGTGGTTTCTAGAGCATTCTCGAAATAGGAGCTCTTCATTTGTCTGATTTGTGAAGTGCATAGGTTGAGTGCCTGTTTACAGTTAAGTGAGTCTGTTATGGAGCCTGTGGCCCTGGCCATAGCCCAAAGATGGTCAATTGCTTTAAGCTGAGCCAGTAGTTTGGCTGTTAGCCAGGGATTAGAGAGGGCTTTGATTTTACATTTTTTAAAAGGTGCGTAGGTGTCACAGGCAGTGTTGAAAGTTTTAATGAAGAAGTCTAGGGGCAGCGTCCACATCCAGCGTATTGTAGATAGGGGACCAGTCTTGTTGTAGAAGGCAGGTCTTTAGCTTAGCAAGGTTTCCGTGCAGTAGCATTCGACTTAGGATGGTTTTAGGAGGTGGTTTGTGGAATTTATTTGTCCAGATACAGATCACAGGGGAGTGGTCACTGAGGGAGTCGGAGAGAACGGTGGTGTTTTTTATCCAGTCTACCCCAAATGGCATTGGCAACAATCAAGTTTCAATGAAATGCAACATCATACATACTTCCATAATGCAATGCATCATGGGATATATGCAAATCATCATGACATTTCTTACTTAAGTTTACAGCAATATACATGTATTTTAAATAACACAACTAGCTTAGTTTCTATAATAGTCACCTAGTACTTTTTACCATTATCAAAAAACATCTAGTGCCATGGTATTTTCAAAATTACAGTTTCATAAACATAAGGTATATTATGACATAGTGCTATTACATACTAAATCCAACAACGATTAACACAACCTGTTTTACGTACATCTGGAGGTCACTACAGTACCCTCCCTGTACGAGGACCTAAGAGGGAAAAGGAAACTCAAAGAGTACACTATAGTACAGTCAAGAAAAGGAAGGGGGTGCCCATAGGTGGCCAACTTTATGGACTAGAAATAGTAAAGGATAGATTAGGCTTAGAAATAGAAGAACTGTTGCAACAGATTTAAGAAAAGCTTGGTCCTCAACAGTGGCAGGAGCTCCCGGTCACATATCCCCCACCTTAAGAGGGAAGCAGTTATTGCAGACTGCTTACCACCTTCCTGTTCCAGGAAGGAAGGGAGTTTCCACCATCCATCTTCAGAAGCTCTGTCTCAGGGTCCCTATTAATGGTAAACATTCTATCATAAACATGGTGGATATCATCATTCTTTACCCTGAGGCATAAACATATTTATCAACAGAGATTAATGGTACCTTTTCATCTCCTTTTAGGGAAAGTCCATTATATTTCTTAACCAAAAATCTAGACGGCTATAAAATCCAGTACCATAGAAAGACTTTTTCTGGGGTGAGTAACTACCTGCTCCAACCCTCCAGACAAGTCAGTTTTAAGCAGGGGCCTATTCCTAGTTTCAACCCCTCTACATAAACCAACTATGACTCTTGATTCATTTCACTTTTTGCAGATATAGACACCTGAGGGTACACACTCAAGGTGTTACCTCAACACAGGTTCCAATCCATTTTCTACCCACTTCTCCTTTGTAGGTTTTCACGCAGAAAAGAATAAAACACATGTACCACCTCAGACTCCTTGTCAACCCTTGGATACCTCTTTCCTTGACATCAGATCTGCCCCCGACCAAACATGCTACACTTTTGCCTACAGAAAGGGACCACTGCAGAGCTATCTCTGGCCTTGCCTGTAGCTAATTTGACCCCTCGGTCTTACACAAAGTGCCTGCGGGAATATGGAAGGAGCAATAGTAGTTTCTACTCTCCTGTTTCAACCTTTTATAACCTATGACCCCAAATCCTTGGTCATCTTATCCCCAGGCAGGTCTCTACAGAAACCTACAGGATGCCAAGGAACCTCCCATGCTGAATATCCTGCAATGGTAAACAGCAGGTTCCTTAACTTTTTAACTCTGGGGTGTCTTAGTAAACATCTTTTAGTCACTGTGCTATTTTCAGCCATCTGTTACCATCTAATACCTCATAACCTACGTGAGAGTTTCCCTTTTTCTAAGGGTGAAATTTTTAAATGATCTACTGTATACCCTCCTTAACTTTAACATACTGTAACAGTTTGATAATATTAGTATTTTTAGCATGCGGTATACCCCAGTCAATACTGTTAATAGATTTAGCTGCATCAATACAAGGAAAGTCCCTTCAGCCTCAAAGGCTTCTTCTTGCTTGCTTGGAGTCTTCAACCCCAGCACAATATCACTAGGCACAGTCTTACCTGGGGTCTCACATTCAAGTTCCATACTTGCATCTCTGACCTGTAACAGGTAACATTCTGGGAACACAGGAAATAAAGCAATATCCTGCTCAGTCAGAGGGTCCTCCTCAAACTGAGCCCACGAAAAATCCTCCTCCTACTCTTTGTCCAAGCTCTCTAGCAGGAACCACTCAAGCACCTGGCACCAGTGTTCCATCTCTCTTTGTAGTTGGTCTGCCTCCAGCTGTTGCCCACTCATCCAGTGGATCATCCTCATCAGGGTCTCCACCTCCGGAGTGTTGTCTCTCGCACTTCCAGTCTGCCTTGACCTGCATCTCTTTGTCTTCTTCAGGCTTGGCCTTCCTCTGAGTTCTCAGGTCCAGTCCAGGCAGCAGCTTCTCTCTGTCTGTCAGCCATGGTTCTGGTCAGAACTCCATGGACTTTCTTCTCCGAGTTCTCCTCTGGCAACTCCTGGTGCATCAGTCCACCTGGCATATCTGGGCAATATCCACCAGAAAACATCCCTCTTAGTCCAGTCCAGATTCTTCCAGCAAGTTATCCCACTTCTTACACCAAGTCTGTGGAGGGGTTGTGGGATAACAGATGGACCAGACACCAAACTTCAGATTCAACACACAATCTCTGTGTGATGTTTATTCAAAATACAAGAAATAAACTTTTGCAATGCCATATTCCTTCTTCAGTACATCAGTTTGCAGCAACAGACTATGAATGTCTTTGCTCTGCACTTAGCCAGCACCTACTGACACTGATCTCTGATCCCATTCACTAGTTGAGATGTAGCCACCACCCCTATGCAGGCCCCATTTGCTTGGTAGTGGGGGCTCAAAAAGAAAAAAAAACAAGCAATAAATAAAGAACCTCAAAGCAGAATCACTGAAAGAAAATCTACCCCAAAGGGCATTGTCAACAAATCAAGTTTCAACGAAATACAATATCATACAAACTTCCATAATGCAATGCATCATGGGATATATGCAAATCATCATGACATTTTTTACTTAAGTTTACAACAATATACATGCATTTTACATAACACAACTAGCTTAGTTTCTATAATAGTCATCTAGTACTTCTTTACCATTATCAAAAACACCTAGTGCCATGGTATTTTCAACATTGCAGGTTTCATAAACATAAGGTATATTATGAAATATTGCTATTACATACTAAATCCAACAACGATTAACGCAACCTGTTTTACATACATCTGGAGGTCACTACAATACCCTCCCTGTACGAGGACCTAAGAGGGAAAAGGAAAATCAAAGAGGACACTATAGCATAGTCAAGAAAAGGGAGGGGGTGCCCATCGGTGGCCAACCTTATGGACTAGAAATAGTAAAGGATAGATTAGGCTTAGAAATAGAAGACTGTTGCAACAGATTTAAGAAAAGATTGGTCCTCAAGAATGGCTGGAGCTCCCAGTCACAGACCCATCTCTAAAATTCAATGTTCATATGGACAAAGTCATTTCTAAGATACATGCAAAGATAGGAACATTAAACTGATTATGAAATTGTTTAACCAAAGAAACATGTCTTGGTATCGCTCAACAAAATCTCCTCCCAGTATTGAACTATGCATCATTGGCTGTCGATACTGCTCTTGATTGTACTGTATCTAGAAAAGAAACATTACTACAAAAAATAGGGAAGTCTGCACTCTTGGCCCCCCATCGCACACAATACTGCCAAATGCTAAATCAACTGAACTGGTTTTCTGTACAGAATAATTTCAGGTTTACAATGTCTTGTTTTACATTTAAAATAATAAATATTGGAATTCCAGTCACTTTACAAAATTCTCTTACTAAATGTTCTTCCATTTAAGAATCACAATTATCCACAAAGTCTCAATTGGTCTTGCCCCTTCTACGATCAAATGCAGGCAAGAGAACTTTTGCCTACTGTGCTGCTTCTGTCCAGAACACCTTACCTCTCAATGTTAAGCAATCTGCATCTGTAAATACCTTTAACATGGCAGCTTTTAATCATTTTAAAACTCTGAATTAATGTGTATGTAAATGATTACACTGTATTATTATTATTTCTGTATTTTTAAATTGTTAAAACATGTATATTTGTATGTTGTTCCTTTATTTGACTTCAGATTGTGCCTGAAAACAGAATGTAAATTCCAGAGTACTTACCTGCAATTTCAAAATAAATAAGAAAATGAAGTGAAATATACACATTGTAGATCTGGGGCTAGATATTCAAAAGTGCATCCAGAACATGCGCAATGGGATCCGCAGCGCAATCCAGTTGCACCACAGCAAAAAAATGCAATATTCAGTAGATGCACCACAGAAATGTGCCTGCACAAACCATGTTGAATACAGCACAAATGCGCCATGGTGCAAACTGACATGTGCCGGAGCAATCTGAACTGCACAGGAGCAACGGTGCATGATGAATATAGCAAGTGAAGCAAGTTGCACCATGCGCAAGGGAATACAGGCAGGACTGCGCAAAGGCACAGGATCATGGTAGTGGAGGCAGGATATAACCACAATGGGAAAAAGGTGCAGAAGGCACAATGTAAGCACAGAGCCCAATGGCCATGGACAAGGCGCTGAGCCCCACACAGACCAATGGTAACCAATATGACAGGGCATGGAATGGCTGTGGAATAGATGGGTACAGGGAATGAGCAACCCAGGATCAGAGTCCCAACAACCAACATGGAATAGCCAAGCACTGTAGCCACCATGCGAAGGCACCGTGCATGCACAGTAAGCCACAGCCACACCTGCAAACACATGGTGGTATGCAACACATGCCAAACAGCCACACATAGACTCAGGTCACTGCACTGCATAGCTCAGCAGCACAGGGAAGGGCAACACAGCAGGGAGTGCACCGTGCTGGACATGTGGACATGGGCACACCATACTGTGGCATGCAAAGAGGTGGGCCACACCTGAAAACTATGTAACAGTGACACACATGGATATGAGAGACAAGGCACTGGGCACCAGCCAGTCCCACACTGCAGGGACACCACTGGCCAAGACATGTACCTGCCAGACTGCAGCAATGTACAACACCAGCACACAGCAGCAATAGGTATGCAAGGGAGACACAGACACACACAAGCAAATGGTAGTAAATGGTTTAATCAAAATGAAAGGAAAAAGCAGAACAGCAGTCCAGTAATAAACAGCCAACTGGGCAGGTACAGGAGAGAAAAAACAAATATATGTAAAGCGAGGCACAGTCAAACAGGGAACAGAGCAGTATGGGGACAGGAGTGTGCAGGGAGTGCAAGGGGAGAAGACACAACAGTCTAGGTGGGATGGAGTGAATGGGAGGGAAACAAGGGGCTATACAAAGACCAGTCCAATGGTCAATGCCGCAACTGGCGGATGTCTGCCCTCAGTTGCCACACCTCTCCCACCAGTGCCCTTGCTGCCGCCAGATGTCTCCTGGACAGGTGGATGTGGACTGCCAGATGAGTCAAAATGCGCAGAGTCAAGCGCTGGAGTTGTAGCATGCCACCTCCCAGGATGCCCACACCTCAGCAACCTCTCCCTGGCCCTGGATGACCTATGCAAGGGAAACACATAACAGCCAATGAGTGACAGGTTCCACACAGCAAATGGCCCCCACCCCCACCCAGGGCTGTATGTTTAGGAGACTGAGGCTGAACACACTCATGGATGAGGCCGTGAACAGCACATGCACAGCGGACACCCACAGCAGCCCAGGACACCGTGCCACACACAGACTGTGCAGATCACCAGGGAGTACCTGGCACTGTCACATGTGCACTACCACCCCACAGTGAGGAACCGATGCCCCCAGGTGCAACACTCAAGCTGGCCAAACAGCAGCTGCATGTGTGCACTGTGGGTCACACACAGCCACCACGAGTGACAGCAACAGGGTACCACCACACAGATGCCAAGTGTACTATGGGACCAGCACATGCTGCTGACCAGCACTGGCAACAGTGACAGTGAACTAGCACATGCCCAGGCACTGCATGCAGGCATTGCCCTGCTATATGTACTGACCCCCCCAACACCCATCCCCAGCAACTTATGTGAAATGCATACTGTACACACTCACCTGCCACTGTCCTGCTGTCCCAGCCACTACACCATCATCCAGTTGCCTGCTCCATCTATCGACTTCAGCCCTGGCCCGCCTGCACGCCTCCAGCCCTGAGAAGGAAACACATAGAAAAATGACTATGAGAAGCAGACTAACAACACACAACCAGTCCCCCCCGGCCAAACAGGCCCAACACGGTGCACTGCTATGCAGAGTGCCATGTTGGGACATGAGCCCACAAGACAGGCCCACCAGTGAGGGCCACTAGCACGGTGCAACAGAGGATCACAGAACACAGCACAGCCTCATCACAGTACCCACATGCCCAAACAGGGATGGCCAGCCCTGTGTGCAGGTGCACACCCTCCTGCTGTACACCTCAATGTGCCAGGCCCAGTCATAGGCAGCATGCACCATGCACAGACACACACACACATACCTGGTTGTGGGACCACACCTCCGCGGGCACGGTCCTGCAGTCTCTGCAGCCACTCCGGATTGCACTGACGTAGGTCACCATAGCGGTGATGGCACTGTTCCCCCATCCTGGGCACACCAGCCTCCTGCAAGTCCCCTGCCCCAAATAATTGGTCCTCCAATGGGGCAACCACTGCCACCCGGTTGGCCATCTCAACCTTGCTCCAGTTCCTGGCCCAATGTCCAACACCTCCAGCATGTGCCATGATCACCGCGCAGTACACAGGACTAACAGAGCAATGTGGTGCCTAACCATTATCCTCATAGCACAGCTGCACCTGTTGCATGACAGGAATGCACAGCACACCATCACGCAGCATGTAAATGCGTGATAGACAAGCGCCATTGGGGCTGATCACGCAGTCCCACACATGCGCAAAGCCAGAAGTGTGGGCCGGAGACTGGGGTCACATCCGCGACCCACATAGCGCAAGAGTGCTTATACACCATCTTGTAAAGGTCATCCATTGATACACATACAGCACACCAATAGCACAATGATGCACATGCGCAGAACCTGCCAATGGTGCTGCAGGGCCAGATGTGCGATAGGTATGTCATGCACAGCACCCCCACACAGATGCATGTGCAGTAGGACATGCATGTGCAGCCCATTTGGATGCGTGACATACAGTCATGTACAGAGCACAGCACTTCATGCATATGCCAATTGCGATACTGTGCAGCGTGCATGCACAACAATTGTGCCTGTGAATTGCTTCAGTGCATTTATGTTGCACATGACACAGTTTGTTGTGCAAGGAGAAATTCTGTAATATTCAGCCAGAATATGCAAATAGCCTCATGAGCCAATGCCAGGTGCAAGTGCTCACATTAGCATCTCATTACAGGTTGCTCCCTAGCTCATTTGCATGACTTGAGCCATAAAAGCGACACCATACAGCACTGGTCACTGACATGTATTGCAGCCTTTAAGGTGGGTTTGTTCACATGTTGAGCTCTGACTACTGTATTGCAATGCCACAATGCAATGTTGCACAGCAACAGGGAATGCAACCATGCAGCTCATCGGTGCACCATTACTGTACACAGGAAGCAGAATGTCGGAATCGGAGGGTGCTGAGGAGTAGGTGCCTGCCAGGGAGTGCAGGCCAAACTTCAGCAAAGATGAGAAGCAGGCCCTGTTTGAGGCCTACCTTGAGAGGGAGGAACTCCTGAGTCGGGCAACAGGGACCACACAGGAATGGGCCAATGGCTGGGATGAATGGTGACCTATGTCAGTGCCCATGGGTACCACAAAGAAGATGGGCACTGACAGAAGACGTATAAAGGAGAAGGAAGCTGCCATCAGGGCATCACACAACAGGATGAGTGGCGGATCATCCGCAGCACCCATCCTCTCAGCGGAGGAGGAGCTGGTGGCAGCCACCATCAGCTGGGCAGCCATTGAGGGCGTCCCAGAGGGTGGATTCCAGACAGGAGGCAACCTGTCACAGTACTGTGAGTATGCTAGTGGGAGGGGAGGCAGCGTGTGCATGTCACCAGTGTGCCATGTACACAGCAGGGGTACATGTAATCTGTACCTGTTGCATTGTGGTGTAGTGCACTGCCTACACAATCACACTGTGTACTGACATGGTCTCCTGTGTGCTGTGTGACAGCAGCATGAGGCATGTAGTGGTAGGGAAGCGCAGGGTCCAGGTGCTGTACATCACCAGGCACACCTGTCAGTTGCATGAGCACTGCAGGATGTGCTGGCATGTGCACATCCACAGTGGCCACCATCAGCAGCATGTCACACTGCACAGGGCATGCACTTGTGTGCTGTTGGGGGGGGATGCCTGTCAGACATGTGCATGTGCATCACAATGCTGTGTGTGCGTCCAGATGTGTATGCATGTGTATTGCCAGGCATGGCCTGTGGTGCTACCACACCACACACAGTACAGGCCTGGCATACCTGTGGAACACATGCAGACATTGAAAAGTACACCAGACTACCTGCACTGCATCTATGACACAGTTCACACTAACTATTCTGTCTTTTAACTTCATCGTGCTTCAGGGGTGCTGTGCAGAATGAGACCTTCAATGTGACACAGGACAATGCCATGCCATCCATGTCGACTGGAATTGTGGCCACCACAGTACCAGTCTGGGATTGGTGGATTTCCTTGGACTGGGTGATGAGGATCCACTGGCTGACCTCCTTCCCCAGAACAACCTACCTGTGCTTGTGCCGGCAACACAGGATGATGATGAGTATGACAGTGATGATGACCTCACCCTGATCTTGGGTTGCACCAGTATCAACACCCCTCCCCGAGGTATTGACAAAGGCAGCAGCAGGTAGCTCTGGTGGCCCAGTGAGCATGCAGGCCCCCCGCACCCACTCAGCGGCATGTGGTGCAGCTGCCGGTGTTGGCCAGGGATGGGGCACAGGTGTGGTCACTGGAACCACTGGACAGGTCCAGCAGGCTGCCATCATGCTGCAACAGCCTGTGGGGGACACTGTGCAGCAATCTTGAGTGGCCGTCACCACTGTCCGCAATCAGTCCTGGCACCATGCGCGGTTCCCTGTGCAGCGTTCCCAGTCAAGGGTTGTTGCATGGCACACCACCACCACCCCTTCAGCCTGTCAGTGTCAGGATCATGATACATCCGGTGCAGACAGGCTGGATGAGCACACCAGGCTGCTGCGGGATTCCATGGGAAACCAGGCAACGCTCAGAGTAGAGATACGTCTGCTGCGGGTTGAGGTGCATCAACTGGCTGAGTGCGGGGCCATGATGAGACATGCACAGCTGACTGGTGAGATCCAGCAACTGTGGGAGGTCACAACCGCATCACTGGACTGCATTGCAGAGACCATCACTGCAGGCTTTGCAGCACTGGCATCCATTGGTCGCAGCAGGGCATGCAGGACTCCCCATAGCACAATGTCTACACCATGGACTCGGCATCTGGTGACCCCATCGAGGCTGATGCCACCCACCACTATGCCCATCCCTGCCACAGCCGGCAATAGTCTGTTTGCCAGTTTGTCCACACCCGCGAGAACCCAGTCACATTCTCAGGCCTCTACCCCTGTTAATGTGTTGGTGGCAACATCTGTGGCTGTTGAGCAGCTTGTGGCTGCCACGCAATCAGGGCATGGTCACCCATGTGGCCAAGGCAGTCATGGTTCCATACGGTAGTCCTGATGGGTGTACTACCCAGTCCAGTCACCTGCTGCTGTTGCCAGCTATGCGCATGTTTGGCTGTAGCCAGGTTTGTGTGCTGTGGCACATGTGTGGCCTGGGTCACATCCAGCATGTGTGTGGGCGGTTTTTTGGTACCATGTGGCATGGGTGAGATAAGTGCAGCACTGTGTTGGCATTGCCTGTGTGCTGGTGCTTACCCTCTAATCCATGCTACAGCTTGCTGTACAGCTGTGTGTGTGTGTCCCAGTCCATGGCTGCACTGTTGTGTGTGTCCCACCTGGTGCTGTGTGCCCCAGTGTGTGCTCTGTGGCAGTACTGCTGCATGTGCCTCCCTGTACTTGTCCACATGGGCATACAGCACATGGCACCTGGGTGGTCAGGTCTGTATCTGTTGTTCCATGGGGGTGTGGGTGTGTGTGTGAATGAGTGCATGTCCACCCGTGTGAGCGGTGTGTGTTCATGTGTCCCTGCATGCATCACTGTGTGTTGGTGCATGTGTGTGTCTGGTGCTGTGCATGCCCTACTTCTCTGTGTGGTACTCATCTGTGGTTCCCATAGTGCTCCTCAACGATGGTGTCCCTGTGCCTCCTGGCATGTGCGGCCAGCCTGGGATCCCTCCTCTCCATGGCTGGCTGCACACACCCATCTGGCTTGTCCTCGTCATCATCATTATCTGTACTTTTGCCCTCATCCACCTGGACAAGTATCCCACGGTCAATGGCTAAGCTGTGAAGCACACAACAGGCCAGAAATATGCCACGGGCTTTCACAGGGCTGTACTGTAGGACACCACCATATCTGTCTAGGCAACAGAAATGCATCTTGAACATGCCAAAGACATGCACCATGATGTTGCATGTGGCAATGTGTGCTTCATTGTAACGCTCCTCAGCACCATTGCTGGTTTGCCGTATGGGGGGTGAGCAGCCAGGGTCAGAGGGGATACACACTGCTACCTGTGGGGAAATTACATGTGTTGGTTACTGCCTGTCAGTGCCTGTTTCCACTCCCCCTTCCAGATCACACTGTCACCACCTGACACCCTGAGTGCCCTGGCCAATGCCCCCCATGCACAGCTGCTGTGCCACCGTTCCTGGCTCACCATGTGTGTTCTACATGTCTGGGCCCCTATGTCCATGCTCCCCTGCACTGTTGTCTTCCTCTATTTCCAGTCCTGTCTCCTCCCTAGCACTGTCCTCATTCCCCACCTCCCCATTCTGCTGCTGTGTGGCATACCACACGGCTGCTGGTTTCAACTCTTCCCAGTCCCTACTCACCAACTAGGTGCCCCATGGGGATCACTCCACTCTCAAAATGCTGGCACAGGATGGAGTGGTGCCATATAAATGCATCATGCATACTCCCAATGTGCGTAGTGCACACATTGATGATGTGCCCAATGGCATTGCACACCACCTGGAAGTTAATGGAGTAGTATCTCTTCCTGTTCATGTATACAGCACTTTTTGGGCCAGGTGGTGTGCGTATGGCAACATGGGTGCAGTCAATTGCCCCAATCATGCCTGGCATGCGTGATACCCTATGGAATTCCTGCATGTTTGCTGTAGACTCTGCAAGTGTGCCTGGGAATCTTATGTACTCTGAAGCATGTAGTAGCAGAGTGTTGAGGAACTGTGTGAGAAGGCGAGATGTGGACGACTGGAACATGCAAGTGGTTGCCCCCACTGGTCTCTGGAAGGTGCCTGTGGTCAGCAGGCACATTACTGCTGTCACCTTGGTCTCCACCATCATGGCATGACTCCTTCTGGTGGGTGCCTGCAGCTCATCATGGCACATCTCATAGAGCTGCCTCAGAATTACCCTGTTGAGATGGTACCGGCCCACTATCTCTGTATCACTATAGTTGTCAAATGTGAGCCAGGCACGGTACCATCTCTGTTGGGCATACCGCCAACAGGTCCTTCCTTGGCCATGTTGTTGTTCCTCCCTCCATCTAACCCCCTCATTACCTACTCCATCAGGAATTGTGCAGCATCCATTGTACTGGTTTTCCTGTTTTGAGCTTGTGCTGTGTGTGTGGTTGAGCCTCTTTCTTTTATGCTCAACTTTGTGTGGTGCAATCTGTGCATTGTTCTACAGTTGCGCCGTGTGTTTCAGCTGAATATACTGTTGTGTCGCATATTCATGGTCACACCCTCTATAGTTGCACTGCATACATTACTGTTGTATAGCAGCACATCTGGAATTGTGCTGCACAATACTTCTGTTTGAATATGGCTCTGGGGTACAATTCTGTGATTGCACCAGCTCATTTGGGTTGCGCCATGTGCAACTCCTTCGAATAACTAGCCCCTAGTGTTTTTGCAAGTAGTTTGTGATGGGTCAGTCCCTTCAGACAGGTAGAATATCTACATCACAGATCTCTTTTAACTATTTGGACTTACCAGTTGGGTGATGTATTTTTA
Source organism: Neoceratodus forsteri (assembly GCA_016271365.2). NCBI lineage: Eukaryota > Metazoa > Chordata > Ceratodontiformes > Ceratodontidae > Neoceratodus > Neoceratodus forsteri. The sequence goes on from CM057455.1 coordinate 1,707,526,880, forward strand.
ATCAAATTTGCATTTGAGAGGCTACACCTGCTGCTATATCTTACTTTTTAATTGTTGTGAGCATTTATGTGGACACTAGTGAGCAGCTCTAACTTCCTATAAAACAGGCATCATGCCTTGAAGCACCAAGGTGTTTGTTCATGTTTCTGGGCTACATAATAAAGTATTTTTACACATAGAATTGTGTGCACACTGTGCTTTTCCTTGAACTGGGATTTGATAATGACACCTGCCATGTTCATTCAATGGGGGTAGAAAATGAGTATTTTGTAAATGTGGGTTCAGAAGTAAAAATACTGTAAAGTTATGAGTAAGTACTGAAAAATGTCAATGCATACTCGTACCTTTTTGTCTTTCTAGTTTAACCTCAAATGTTCAACATAGTAATTTTATTGTACCACCTTATGAACATGACAAGTCTCACTTATGTAATCCTGCCCAAAGGGACATTTTGCAGCACAAATGTGAAAAGATGTTTGGGGTAGGATATGAAAAATGACATAACATGCTCATGACGTGGGGTAAAAAATGGTTACGTTGATGTTCACAATCTGATAAAATAGCAAAGTCAGGTTAGGAGTAAACACTGAAGAATTTCTATGTTTCTACTTAACTTTGTTATTTTTTTAGATTTAGATCCCAAATTTTCAACACAGTTTTATTATGACCCCACTCTATAATCTAGGCAAGTGGAATTTTTAAAATCCCATCCAAAAGGTGATTTTGCAGAGCAACTGCAAAAACACATTTCGGAGGGCATTTAAAAAAAAACTACACCTGCTTTGTTCAAGAGGTGAGGGAAAAAAAGGCTATCTAGAAATTAGGGGGCAAAATAAAAAAAATAGCAACATTATGAGAAAACATTGAAGAATGTACGTGTCGGTTCATAACTTTGCAGTTTATTTAAGATTTTGACCCCATATTTTCAATATAGTCTTTTTATTACCCCCACCTTATGATTAACACAAGTGGAATTTTTAAAATCCTGTCTGAAAGGTAATTTCACAGAGCGACTGCACAAGCATGTTTCAGAGTGGTTTTAAGAAGGATACCTGCCTTGCTCATGAGGTAGGGTAAAAAAGGCTATGTTGAAAATTTGGGGTCAAAATCTAGGAAAATAGTAAAATTATGAATAAACACTGAACATTTTCAATGCTGCTTCATAACTTTGTTGTTTTTAGAGATTCTGAATTTACATTTTCAACATAGTCTTTTTTATTACTGTGCCTTCTGATCAAGACTGATGAAATATTTTAAATCCTGTCTGAAATGTGATTCTTCAAAGTATCTTCAAAAACATGTTTCTGGGGGATTTGAAAAATTTTACTTACCTGGTTCATGAGGTGGGATTAGAAAGGCCATGTTGAAAATTTGGATGAAAAATATTAAGAAATCACAAAGTTATGAGTAAAAGTTGAAAATGCATTAAAAACCCATTAAGTGAACTTACTTTGTTTTTCAGTCACTTCCTGGTGGAGTTCAGAAGAAGCAGGATGTTTGAGAAGAAGCAGTGCTGGACTAGACTGGTAAGTATGGAGTGGGGGAGTGAGATATTGGATGCTGAGAGTGGGATTCAGGTGGGGCTGTGTGGGCATGGGGGCAGAAGTCATCTCTGGTCCATTTTCTTCTTTTGCAGATTTATGGACAGGGTATTAGGAAGGATCGGGAGGTGACCTGGATAATTTGCAGTGGGAAGGTGTTTTATTTTTACAGATGGGTCATGGGTTAGGATCAGGAGGAGGCAGGATACTTAGTTGTGGGAGGGTGTTTATTTTTAGCACCAGGAGAAGGATCGGGAGGTGGGCAGAATACTTGGAAGACAGCAAGAGAGAGAGAGAGAGAAAGAATGTGCACTGATTTATATCTACTCATTATGAGCTTCAGCTCCACTGTGTGGAGCAAACATTTGTGATGCATTCAGTGTTCAGTCATGCCCTGCCACACACCCTGTATTCCCTCCTCCTCCTTTAGCAGTATGTCAGTATAGTTCTCTCTATGCAGCAGTAAGAACTCCAGCCACAAGTACTGAAATAGTAAACACCAGCACCATCTACTGTCCACCCTGGTAAAAAAATGGTACCCAGCAATTATATAAAACAAAGCATAGGTAGGCATGAACACATCTAGAATTTTATAGACGTCCTCAGTGTGTAATGCTATTACAAACCCCTTGAGCGTTGGTCTCAGGATTTATGAAGAATTACACACCACAGGTGTATATAACATTCTCTTGGAACACAATACTTAATTTACATGTAATGAGATTCACAACACCATATCATTCCAAGGACCCAGTTCACTTCATTTGCTGAACATCAAGTGCTACCACTTTTACAAGAAACACTCAAGGCTTCATTTTACTAAATCCAATAACTGTGAAAGTCTCTCTTGTTAACAACTATAAAAATGTCAGTACAACTGAAAGTCATGTCCCATTTTGAGGACTGATGGTTTTGATACTGTTGTGTCTCTGAGAATAAAGGGGGGTGGGAAGAAACTATGGTGGGAAGATTAAATAAGTATGGTGATTTGGCCACTGTGGTGTAATAAGAGTTGTAATTCTGGTTGGCGAATAAATAAATAAATGTTGCAGATATATTTTTGCAATTTGTTTTCTGTGATTTTTGTTAATGCTTTAAAAGGGTTACATGCAGAGGACCTTGGTTATGTTTCAAAGTTTCAAACAGGTCAGAACTAAGGTTTGCCAAAAGATACCCCTGTTTTTTAAAAGGGTTACATGTAGAGGAAATTGGTATTCTGTGATCTGAGAAAGGCTTACTTGCCAGGAAGCTGGAAATTACATTTCAAAGGCATTGGTATCATAAAGTGACAGCAAAGGAGAAGCCCCCCCCCATCATAAACTTACACTTCAAAGGAAAAGTGCTTTAGGTTCCAGGAGCTGTTCTGGTATAATTTCATTTTATTACGTGGCAGAGAAGCAAGCGATATCTACACTGGAAGCCTAATGTGAATACACTTCAGGTGTTATAATTCATCTTCATTTAGAAGAAGTCAGGAAGGATGAGGGAAGATCAAAGGATATTGGAACTGTAAGAGAATCTAATCAATAATACGGTTCACTTAAAAATCTTGGACAGAGCTAGAGGGACCCCTGGCCCACAGGTATTTACAGACCTCAGATCAGGGCATGTTGCACACTTTTTTATGGGACACTCTTTCTGTCACACACAAAGCAAGACTGCTACAGAGACAGACTAAGAACCAGTGAATGCAAGAGAGAACTGGGTCTTTGAAAAACCATTAATTTTTCTGGACTTTGATCATCCATGAACCAGGTAGAAAACTAGATAGTTAAAAGTTTACAGTGCATTTGTTTTATAGATATTTTCCAACTGTTGTTTTGTTATATTGTAACCAAATTTCTGAATCTTTTGTATGATCATTATTTAAGTAATTTAATAAAGCACTTTGCTTTTAAAGCTGCATGTGAGAGATTTCATGTGTGTAAAGATAACAGGTTTATTCAATTCTGAGACCAACCTGGTAAATGCAAGGTGTCACCATTGCTACAAAAAACTAGGGATCCTGCAAGGGAATATGGGTGCCTAAATTAGGGGAGAATACACAGGTCTCAAGAGGAGTCTGTAAGGAGGAACTAGGTGCTGCATACCCCATAGGAGAGAACACAATCAGGTTTACAAGGGCAAATCCCGAAGAGCTCATAACACCTGGGTCCCCTCCAGTATAGTAACCAAGGCAAGTTCTCACCTGACTACAGACTTGAGGCTGTATTTTGCCCTTACCCAGAATAGAGAGGAAGCACTGGGACCCCGTAGTGGGCGTTCCGTCGTGAACTCAGTGAGCACTCTAGATGGACACTTGGAGGATATTCCTTTTACCCCCTTGTCACAGATTTCACTTAGGAGTGGGCACTGTGAGCTCAGTGGACCTGGCCCCAAGAAGTGAGTTCATGACAAGCAGGGCTAGATGGTTGTTTGAATTAGGATTGACTATACCAATCTTTCACTAGCCAGCAAAAGAGGGGAGTTCAGTAAACCCCTATCTAGGGTGGGAGTAGCTACTGTTGTGTGTGTGCGTGTGTGTGTGTGTGTGTGTGTGTACCATGGGGAGGAAGGTGGAAGCTACAGAGAGAAAACTGAGGGAGGAGCTGATCCAAGGTAATCCAAACATTCACTTTCCTGCAAAGAAAGGGTATCGCAACAAGACCCTATAGAGGTTGTGCTTATATTACTGTTGAGTGTGTGGGAATGGAAGGGTGCATGCTGAAGCCCTGTTTATACTGTCTGTACTGTTCTATACTATTTTAATTTATGTATTAATACTATTTATCCAGTTGTGGGGAGAGAGTGGAAGGGAAGGAAGGGGGGATGCTACAGAGCGTGGACTGAGTGTTAGTGTGAGACCAAATTACTGTTCTACACTATAGAAAATGTATTCTAATCTATCTAGGGGAGGGGTAAATATGGCTTAAAGAAATCAATACAAAACCAGATAGGGGAGAAAAATAGATATGCTGGTAGTGGTGCAGTGCAGTGGCTGTGGGGTGGCAGTTTTAAGGGAAACTTTCTGGAGACAGAGGGCTGTCCTATCTGTGTGCACCTCTCTGGGCCGAGGAGGGAGGATGCTTGACTCAAGACTGAGTTGACTGAGATTCTGGCAGCCTTCCTTCACATCTAGAGACTGCCAAGTCCACCACCGCTACCTCAAAGGCTGCCAAGGAGGAGTGATGGCTGGACTACAGTGGGTTTGGGAAGGGTGAGGGTGATGGATCAGAGGCACCCCCCCATATGATTCCACTGCACAGTTCCTACACTGCTCTGGCAGGGAAGGACTGTCCCATGGAGACACCCACAGTTGTGGCAAGGGAGAATGCAGGGGTCCTCAGTAGTGAAGACCACAAGAAGGGTGGCAGAGGACCCCAGCAGAGGAGGAAACAATGCATGGTGAGGGACTCCATTGTAAGAGGGACAGATTTAGGAGCAGGAAAGGAGAGGGATAGGGAGGTTAAGTGCTTTCCGCATGTCACGGCTTGGAGGGATGGGAAGTGGATCCTGGGAATCGCTTGAGCAGCAGGAAGGGAAGGAGAGCTAGATGTCATTGTAACCTAGGGAGTAATGACCTTGCCAGGAAAGTGAACAGTGTAGTTCAGGAGGAGTTCAGGAGTTCGGAAGGGGTCTTAGACAAGCAGCATGCTCAATGACCTTTTCTGAGGTGTTGCCTGTCTATGACGGGGGGAGGATAGGGTACTCTGTACCAACAGTTTCAACTCATGGTTGAAAGAGTGGTATAGAGAGGAGATTTTCAGTTACGTTGGGGAATGGAGTTACACCTGGAGGGATAAGAGGCTAGTCAAAGGAGATGGCCTGCATCCATCTGAGAGGGGTATCACATTCCTCAGTAAATGGTTTAAATGCTACATTGAGGAACGTTTAAACTAGCAAAGGGGGGAGGTGAAAGGAAACAGAGTCACATAAACTCCCCCCACAAGCTGTTATGGTCAATAGAGAGAACCCTGAGAGAGGGGAAATCCCCCATGGATACCTAATAACAAGAACAACATGGTAGATATGATGGGGGAAGGGAATGTAGACAGAGGGGTGAGGAAAGTAGGCAAAAGGGAAATAGGGGAGCTGGCAGGAGGGGTGGCAATAGCATTATGAAGGCCATGTGTGCAAATGTTTGAAGTCTGGGTAATAGGATCCTAGACCTGATGGCCATGATGACACAGGCTGACCTGGACATTGTCACCATTATCGAGTCATGGTGCAATGAGAACCATGACTGGAACATATTCATACCAGATTCTACTCTGTTCATGGAGGACAGAGTGGGTAAGAAAGGGGGAGGAGTGGCCCTTCACATGAGGGATAGCATTAAAGCAACAGAGATATAGGGAATTCAGGGAGGGGCGGAGGTACTGTGGGTTGCGCGAGAGTCAGAGAATGGAGTGGCTATTCCCACTGGTGTGATCTACAGACCTCCAGCATGGGGGGAGGGGGAGGTGGATAATGTTCTGCTGGAAGGCATCTAAAAAATGACAAATAAGGAGAAGTGCTGCTGGTGGGGGACTTTAATCTGCCAGATATAGACTGGAGCATCCCAGCTGCAGTTTCAGCTAGGAGCAGTGACATCCTGGACTCCTTGCAGGGGCAGTCTTCAAGCAACTAGTAGGAGAACCTACTCATAGGGGAGCAATATTGGACCTTGTACTCACCACTGGGGACAGTGTTGCAGATGTCACAGTGGGTGGCCACTTTGGGACCAGTGATCACCATACGGTGTGACTCAATATAAGTACAGTGGCAGAATCGAACCCCACAAAGGCAAGGGTCCTAGACTTCAAGAGGGCTGACTTTACTAAGATGGGAGAATGCCTCAGAGGTGCCCTGGAAGAGGGTGGATTTGCGTGGAGTAGAGGAACAGTGGGCAAAAATAAAAGGGGGTATAATGAAGGCAACTAACCTCTGCATCAGGCAAGTTAGCAAAAGTAAGAAGAAAAAGAGACCACTGTGGTTCTCAAAAGAGATGGCTAGAAAGTAAGGGCAACAAAGTTAGCATTCAGGAGATATAAGAAGTCACAGAGGGAGAAGGATAGGGAGGTGTATCAGGAGAAGCAGAGGGAGACAGGGAAAGCAGTTAGGTGCGCAAAAGCACAAACAGAGGAGAAAATAGCTCAGGCGGTAAAGAAAGAGGACAAGACATTTTTTAGATATGTAAGCGAAAAGAGAAAGACCAGGGTAGGGATAGTAAGATTTAAGTGGGGAAGGGGAGTGTGTGAAAGGAGCCCAAGAAAAAGCAGACATCCTGAACAAATACTTTTGTTGAGTATTTACAGTGGAAGGGGAAGGCAAGGGACCACAGATTAGGGGCAGGAGCATTGAGGGAAGGGAGGTGGACACAAGTCCATTCACAGTGGAGAGAGTCATGAAGGAACTTGCAAATCTGAAAGTTGACAAGGCAATGGAGCCAAATGGGGTACATCCCTGGATAATGAAGGAACTCAGGGAAGTGCTGGCTGCTCCTCTGACTGTCCTGTTCAACCCCTCATTTGAGATGGGAGTGGTTGCGGAGGACTGGAGGAAGGTAAATGTAGTCCCACTTCACAAAAGTCGTAGCAGGGAACAGGCTGGCAATTACAGACCAGTCAGCCTGACTTTGGTGGTATGGAAATTAATGGAATCACTACTAAAGGAAAGGATTGTGGAATATCTTGAAACTAGGGGATTACAGGATCTGAGGCAACATGGATTCACAAAAGGGAAGTCATGTCAAACAAATCTGATAGATTTCTTTGATTGGATGACCAGGGAAGTAGATCAGGGAGGACCCATGGATGTGACCTACCTAGATTTCAGTTAGGCCTTTGACATAGCTTCACACAAGAGACTCATAAACATGCTGGGCAACCTGGGAGTGGATACAAAGGTGGTAAATTAGGGAGGATATTGGTTGGGTGAGAGGAGACAGAGGGTGGTGGTAAACGGAGCACACTCCAAGGAAGGGAGAGTGAACAGCGGGGTGCCACAAGGATCAGCACTGGGTCCACTCCTCTTTAATGTCTTTATTAGTGACATTGAAGAGGGGTTAGAAGGGAAGGAATGCCTTTTTGCAGATGACACGAAGATGTGCAATAGGGTAGAGACTCCAGGGAGGGGAACAAATAAATAGAGATCTAAGAAAGCTTGAGGAGTGGTCAAAAGTGTGACAACTGAGATTTAATGTGAAGAAGTGAAAGGTCATGCACTTAGGGCACAGAAACCCAGGGGCGGAGACTGGAGTACAAGATGGGGTGAGTGGTACTGATGACCACCATGCTGGAAGGAACCTGGGGGTAGTCATTTCTGACTACCTAAAGGTAGACAAACAGTGTGACAATGCAGCGGGGAGAGCTAGTGGGATGCTAGGGTGCATAGGGAGGGATATCACTAGCAGAAAGAGGGAGGAAGTCATTTCGCTGTATAAAACATTGGTGATACCTCACCTGGAGTACTGTGTTCAGTTCTGGAGACCACATCTCAAAAAGGACATGAATAGAATAGAAGCGGTCCAGAGGAGAGCAACTAAAATGGTGCAGGGCCTGCATCAAAAGCCCTATGAGGAGAGACTAAAGGACCTCAATATGTATACCCTGGAGGAAAGGAGGGAAAGAGGGGATATGATACAGACTTTCAAATACCTCACGGGTATAAATAGGGTGCATGAGGAAAGCATTTAAAAAAAAGATGCTCAAGATCAAGGGGTCATGCTGTGAAGCTGGAGGGAGTAGATTTGGGGGAAATGTAAGAAAGTACTTCTTCACAGAAAGAGTGGTGCTCCCAGCAGAGGTGATTGAAGCAAAAACTGTAACGGGATTGAAGAACGCATGGGCTAGACATAAGGGAATCATATTAGTGGAATCGAGATAAAGCCAGATACCAAGCAGGGTCTGCAGTATTACAGTAGTTAGGGAAAATGGACAGACTAGGTGGGCCAGGAAGTCCTTATCTGCCGACAATTTCTATGTCATCTATGTAATTTTGCAAACAGCAGTCTTTCCAGTTATCTGGGCAAGGATAGGGGAAATACTGCGACGAGTAACTAATCTTATTGGTTTGTGATAATTTAGTTTTCCGAAAAGGGCATGTAATGAAGAATGGAAATGAACTCAGAACCCCAGTAAGCATAATACATGGTGTTATTCCAATAAGCTGTCAAAATATTTTGAATAGCAAAATTTATACCTGGTGACACATGCCAATAAAGAATATTAGTAAAACAAATCAAGTTGTCTTTTCCATACAGTTTAACCTATTTGGCCTATTTAACACTTCAAAACTCTCCAAGTACTAATCCTTAGTTATCCAAGGCTTACATTTTCTGCAATTATGCTGTAACTATGCAGATTGTACTTATTAGTTTAAAGGGAATCTGTACTCAGAACATGAACTTCACTGAAATAACGCCTTTAACCCCAAATCTAACCCTAAATGAATACATACCTAGAACTAGAACTCCAAAAGACACTACTGTGAGTGCAAGCATCTGTGACAATTTCACAGTCACAGATGCATGTGCTCACAGTAGTGAGTCACTAACTTGGAAAGAAGCTTAACTAATGTTTGCTTTTGGTGCACATCCCACTATAGCAGTTTACCTAGGTGTCTGTTACCAATATCTGCACTTTTCTTAACAGTGTTTCTATTGTCCCTTATTGGATTAATAGTACCCCAGCTTCCAGGAGGAAGCGGTGTGCCAGCTCACCATAGAGTGCACTCAGAACTGGTGGCAGGTGCATGGCAGGATCACAGTAATGCTAATTCCAAGAGCTGACAGTGCAGCAACTTCTGCAGTTCTGTTCACCAGTGCAGAACAATAGTACTAGGCATATACAAGGAGCAGTGCCTGTTATACCAGGTTGGTGTTGATGAGCTCAAATTGTGACACGGATGCACACAGTGAAACCAGTTAGGCTGTAGTCTGAAAACAGGTGGCGAGGCATGGACTTCATCAAGATGGCCCATAGTTTTTTCTATGCCCCAGTATTGTGAAAAGATGGAGTACAAGGTGGTGCTAAAGGTAATAAAATGTGTCTTTTGGAGTTCTAGTTGGTCCAGTATGTATTTATCTAGGGCTAGACTGGGGTCAGGGTCTTATTTCAGTAAAGTTTATGTGCTGGGTAAAGAGTTCCTTTAATTTACAGTGTATTTTATCTCTGCTGTATGATTTTATTTGTATATGGGAATACATGATGTAATACAAAATCACACATGCCCCCACAATGCAAAGCATCATGGGCTACATATGCAAATGACCACAGAATATTATGCTGGTTCAACTTTAAGCAGAAATGCATGATGCCAAAAGGCCTCTCACACAGTTTGCAAAGGGTGCCAACAGAAGACATAGACACATGTTTCATCCTACCAGGACTCATCAGTATGCCTCATCTGTTTGACACCCCCAGTGGAATGAACCAGCTACCCTAAGATGGTCTATCTGGGTTATGTTGTGGTGAACCCAATTAAAACAAAAAATAATTTAAAAGACAACCTCTGTGTACAAGCACTGAGGCAATGGTTACCCCAAAGGGCATTTGGGCGGGAAGCCAAGTTTCAAAGAAATACAAAATCACACATGCCCCCACAATGCAAAGCATCATGGGCTACATATGCAAATCACCACAGTATGTTATGCTGGTTCAACTTTAAGCAGAAATGCATGGTGCCGAAAGGCCTCTCACACAGTTTGCAAAGGGTGCCAACAGAAGACATAGACACGTGTTTTGTCCTACCAGGACTCATCAGTATGCCTCATCTGTTTGACACCCCAGTGGAACGAACCAGCTACCCTAAGATGGGATGATGTAAGTTTACTCACCTGGTAAAGGTTATTGAAAGAATATTACTCTACATCAATCCCACATTCCTTACTGACTGGGTTATGCTCACCTTATAGGCTTACTATGCATGTGTGACTTCTTACATCAGAAATCTGATGTCCTTAATCTCCCTGCAGTTCCACTGTAACTCAGTTAGAATCCTCCTAAGCTGTACAAGACAGACATCATGAAACATGCACCTGGAACAGTAATAGTTAATTCTAGCTATCTTTGAGACATGATTAATGGACTCCATGACTATGAATATGGAGTTCTCTATGTTTTATTAAAAAATATTTACCAGCATAATCCAGCCAATATGGCATGCTTGTAAGGCCGATATGTAGTGAATATAATGATGCTCCCATCTCCAAGTCTGGGAGGGCCTGAGAGGGCTGTAGAAGAATTTTCTTACAACCACATTTACCAGGTGAGTAAACTTACATTGTAAATCACATTCCTCTACAGTATTTCCACATTCCGTACAGACTGAGTGTTACCCAGTAGAGAATACAAAGGGTGGTGAAGACCAGAGCATATGGGCACTGGTTATTGGGTTAAAACAGTGTTGAGAATTTTTCTGCTAAAGTTGGCCTTGTTCAAGTCCAAACTGTCCAGTCTATAGTGTCTAGCAAAGGTGCTGAATACCATATAGCCACCTCACATATCTCCTGTACTGATTTGTTGTTGCACTCTGTCTGAGAGGTGACTATCACTGTGGTACAATGGACTTTGATTACCCACGGTGGCAGTATGAACTTCATATCATAGTATCACAATAATGTGTCAGCAGAAAAGGACCAACCTGGTCCGTCTAATTTGCCCATTTCCTACCTGCCTCTGCTTTTCTCCACTTCCCAGGGATATTTTCCTCTGCCAACCAGCCAACTCCTTGTGTTTGTCCCATGCCCTCTTGAATTCCTCCACTGCTCCTGCACACACCACCTCATTAGATAATCTGTTCCAGGGTTCCATCACTCTCTCAGTGAAATAACATCTCCTTACATTGCTCTTAAATCTTCCTTCTTCCAATCTTAAATTATGACCCCGTGTTTTAACTCCTACTTTCCTTTTGATAAGCTACCTTCATTCACTTTATTTATTCCCTTCATATACTTAAAAGTCTCTATCATGTCACCTCTATCTCTTCTAACCTCCAGCGGGTACAGATTTAATTCTCTCCATCTAGTCTCTTATGACTTCTCTTGCATACCTTGCACCATCTTTGTTGCCCTTCTCTAAACCCTCTCCAATCCATCTATATCCCTTTTTAAATGAGGCCTCCAGAACTGTACCCTGTACTCCAGATGCAGTATGACCATGGTCTTATATAAAGGCATCAATACCTCCCTCTTCCTACTTGTTATACCCCTTCCTATGCACGCCATCATTCTATTAGCTTTATCTACTGCCTGACTACATTGGTCTCCTACTTTAAGGTTGTTGGAGATTATAATCCCCATGTCCCTTTCCTGTTCTGTTTGCTTTATCAGTTCTCCCCCCAGTGAGTACTCAGCCAGTTGTGCCCCACATGCATCGCTGCACACTCCTTAGCATTGAGCATCAGCTGCCAAATGTCTGACCACTTCTCTAGGGTGCTCAGATCTCTCCTCATGGCCTCAACCCCTCCTGCTATGTCAACCCTAGTATACAACTTTGCATATCTGCAAGCATACACACTTTCCCTTCAAGTCCTACTGATATATCACTGATATGTATGTTAAAAAGGATTGGTCCCAGTACTGACCCCTGAGGAACACCGCTCATCACCCTCTTATCCTAGAATGTACACCAATTCTTATTCCATCACTTGGTTTAGTTGGGGCCAAGTTAATTAAGGGCTCTGCCCTTGAACTTGTATACTCCTATGAACCTATGAACCATTTACCACTACCCTCTGACTTCTATCCTTCAACCAGTTTTTCATCCATCTAGTTATTTTCTGTCCCACCCCAAGGCTGTCCATCTTATTTACTAACTAAGCCTTTATACCTCTTGTATGGCATGGTAACCTAGCTATGGTGGACTGTGAGACTGCTATTCTGACTTTTTCTCCCTTATTTAGGATGAATAGTCTCTCTGTTCATCTGTGTTGCACCGTGTTGGTGAGGTACATTGATACAAAGCTTTTCACATTGAGGAAGTGCCATTTTTTTCTTCCTCATTAGTAGGGAATTGGAAAATGGTCATGAGTTCTAGTGATTGAGTTTCATACAATGGGGGTCACCACTTTTGGAAAGAATGCTGGAACAGTACATAAAGTGATCCTGTCATGATGCATAATCAGAATTATGAAATGGGTGGTAAAAAAGCAGCATTCTGATTGGCTGCTACGAGTGTGCTAATATGTCTAACAACATAGGAAAAAGATCAGGTTTGCCAAGTGGGCATTGATATGAGTGGTGCTGCCCATTCAGAACCTTGAGAAACGAAAATGTAGCCATCTTGTTTTCTGCCAACAGTGGTGCCAGTCTAACAAAAGAAGTAATACCTCTGACCTCCCGTTCACTTGCCCTCAATATTTTGACATTTCCAACTCCAACTTTAACACAGAAAAGTACCTGTGTTACAGTCCATAATGAAACAAAAAAGATGATAGTGCCCCAATCTGTTCTGAACGTGCCAACCTTTCACCTCTTGCTTACAGTTCTCCACAATGACCAACCTGCTAGCCGCTACCTATATCCATCTGTTCCTCCCATTCAACAGATTTTCATCCCCGTGTACTGTGCGCACAGTCACAGATGACAATGTTTGTTTGATCGCAACACATTTAAATGGGGAAAAAAATCAAAATTTCTTCCGGTTCTGCGCCCGCCCACTCGCCGCAGTGCTTTTCAAGGAACATCATGCGCCGTGCCTCCCACTCAATACGTTTTTTATGCTAAAACTGTCCTCCTTGTGCTGCCGCCCCTAACAATGTAGAAATTAATAGACACATCGGGGAGAAAAGCAAGACTCGCGTTCAATACCACCTTCACAAATGAAACGGAATTGAGGGGGGTATCGCTATGATAAGCACACAAGTAAAAAAAAAATGCAACTACAGCAGCCTTCCCAGGTCAAAAAGTCCTCAACTCCCCACAAAAACACAGCAAACTAAAGGTGGAGGAACTATTTTATTTTAATTAAAGAAAAAGATTTGTATTTATAATTACTTAATGCTGCTTTTTTACTTTTTACATGCATCTATAATGTAGATGCCCATTTCATAAGTGCAATAAGCCACTCCAGGGTCTATGTGTTAGACATTTTAACACACGGCTTGGAGGCTGGGCGCACTCGGCTGGTGGCCTCGTGCCTCACTACGCCTCCTAGCCGTGTGTTAAAGTGTCTAACACACACCCTGGAGTGTCTTATTGCTTACATGGCTCTTTGCAACAAAGGGCACTTAGTTCTCCAGTCCTCCTTGCTGAACATATTGCCACTAGGAATACTGTTTTTAGAGTGAGCCAGAACCAGACTATATTTTGAATGGGTTCAAAGGGTGGTGTGGTCATGGCACTCAGGGCTGTATTGAGGACCCAAGGGTCCTGTCCATTGCTTGACCTTTGGCTTGATGTTGGCAGTTTCCCTGAGAAACCTGAGTACATCAGGATGAGATCCTGGAGCTGAGGGCCCTATTTGATGACTTGCTGCCCTGATGGCCACCAGGCGAAGTCTGAGTGATGCCATAGAAATGTCCTCGTTCAGACCGTGGTGCACGAACAACAGTATTTACAAGATTGAAGTGCCCTCGGGCTGAATTGACTGACTGTTGCATCATGTTTCAAAAATGGATCATTGCCTGAAGTATGTGATAGCTGCAGATTCCCTTCTGTATTGTAACATTGTGTCAGCTATTGAGGTGTTGTACCCTGCCTTCAGCAGTCTTTCCCTCTCAGGATTCAGGCCATGAAATGGAGGCTGTGAGGATGGGGATGCCTCGATAGTCCTGGCATCGGTAGATTTGGCCAACGTGGAAGATGTCATGGTTGACCTATTGACATGGTTAACACTAATGCGAGTCGTGCCTGCCAGGGCCAGTACAGCGCTAGCAGTATCTCTATTAATCTCATTTTTTGGATTTTACACAACACTTGGGGAAACAGGAAATGTGGAAAGATGTATGCCCAGTTGAATTTCCAATTCAATAACAGTGCATCTATCCCATCCACTCCCATCTTCCTGAATCTGGAGAAGCTGGGTAGTTGTGCGTTGTAGTCTGTGTAGCCTGCGGGGAATGGCTGCATGTATTAGAAATTCTTCTAACCCACTGAAGGTCACTCATACAGAGAAAACACTGTTGTGTGGGTTAAGTTCTGGCTCATTCTATAATGAAGTCACTGAACTAATTTTTTTCTCTTTAATAATTTATTTTCAAGCACCCCCGACATTCCACCTTTTTATATAGGGCTTTTTCAAGGCATTATCTTGATGCTATAGTGATCCTGTTTTAAGCAGAAATGCATTGCTCTGCTACTAGATTTCGTCAGACAAAGATACCCTGGGCACTAAAAAGGAGGCAGAATGCTGCAGCAAAATAAACAAAGTAAACCAATACCAATAATATGGTGTGCAAAAAATTCAATCAAACAAATGCTGAAGTCATGATGCCGGAAGTGTCATTTATTGGGATTCATTACAAAAAGGATCTGCACAAACACCCCGGTGGTTCAAATCACACTGATTCTTCTTCAAGGAGGCCATCATGACTTCAGCATTTGTTTGATTTTTTTATGCACCATATTTTTTTGGTATTGCCACTAGATTTCAAACTGCTTTTTATGCTCTCTGCAATGTAATGTGAGTTGTAGGATCTTTTGAAATTAGAGCCCTTGTACCAGGAGGCACAAACAAGTAAGTACAAAGAATGGTTTATTTTACTGGCAGTAAATGTCTAAAAAGTGAAAAGAAAATTTAATTTTTGCTGGTTTTTTTTTGCTAATTATAACAAAAAAAATAAATGTTAGCTATAAAAGAAACACCACTCATTTTGTAGATATTTTCATGTTGAATGTTCATGCTCACAGTATTATGCTATTATTTTTTGTTTTAAAGTTATTCACATTTGAATACGGTTAGTACTGTTACTGAGGCCAAATATGCAAATGAGTTCCAAATGAGCCAGTCACTACCTATTGTGTGGATAAATCTACCTACAGTGAGGTTAAATGTGATATTCTTACTGTAGGTCCGACCACCCTGAGAATATTGAAAATATTTACCTTTTTTTATCCTCACAGGTATGGCATAAATATATTTATGCAATAGGTGAGGAGATAAACAGAGTGTGATAAATCCATTTATCTGAGTAGCTGTGTGTATGAATGAGTAACTGTGTGTATAAATTTCATTTATACACACAGTTACTCATTTATCTACATAGTTACTATGCCACAAATCCCCCCCAGCTTGCCGGCACTATTTCCACCCACATAACTTTCACTTTCCCTCCCAAACCGGACTTCTTTGACACTATCTACAGAGGCTCTCCCCTCATTTCAACCTTCTCTTTTAACACTTAATTGTGACATTAAATACTGTTATCACAGAAATCCCCACACAAACTGCATACAAACAAAAATGCACTTAACTGTTTTTTCATTGTTTGGTTTTACTAATACAGACTGGAGCATCATACTACTTCCCTTTCTCAGAGCTCCCGCTTTCGCCTGCCATTCCAGGCAGCTTCTGGTCCTTCTATGTCAACAGCATGATTGCACGTAACCTAACAAAATGAGAAACATACCTTTGTATTTCCCTTTTTGTCATATCGTCTGTCCCAAAATGCCAAACTTCACTCCCGCTCGCTCTTCCTGGCTGCACACCAAACAGTCACCCGAGACACCCACTGACCAGCTCACTGTGCACTCAAGTCTGCTTTTCAACAAACAACACCATTTAAATGCAAAAATAAAACTACCACTTTGACTGCCCAATTAAAAAAAAACATGAAATCAGTGACTCGTCGGCAGCTACCTACATCTACCAGGCTGCCACCACTTAAATTCACCGTAGTTGCCACCCATACATGTGATCCTACTCACTAACCACCAGCGCCATATTGCCTTGAGATTTTTTTTAAAAGGCCACTCGATCCGCCAAACAGTGGCAACATTGGGACATCAGGGAGGTCTCATGCCTCTGCGCCCATGGCAACACCTGTTGCAATGGCACTCACCAGAAGCAGAGCAACTTCTCATAATGAAATACAGTATACCTACAAATGTTCTGATTTTTACATCATTGAAAAAAACATAAATTAAAAGCCGATACACAAGGTCCAGCCCTATTGCATAAATGAAATATGCAAGGGGGACCTTGTGTAGTACATGATTTATGCCCACTCATGCTATTTGTCCTTGGACAACTCACTCGTGGCTTGCACCACTCGTGAAGTTACCCATGGCCAAACAGCACTCGTGTACATAAATCATGTATTACACAAGTTCCTCTGCATATCAAATATATATATATATTTATTTTATTTTTTTTTTTTTTGCTGCGTTTTCTTTATCAATAATGTTTCTTCTGATTGCTACAGAAAGTGCACATACAATATTCCTTCTGCAGATCTGCTCCCCCTTCCCCCCACTTCTCTCACCAAGACATGTATGGCTTATACAAATATGGCTTGTGTGGATCAATTCCCCGGTTTTTAATATTTCTGCTTTTTTACATTTGTTGTGTTTTGCACTTCAGTGTTCAATGGGCAAATGGATTTATTAGCACATTGCACTTTTGTTTTGTTTTTCAGCAGCACTTATGAACACTGTGACTTTCCCTTTTTGTATTTAAGGCAGTAACATACGCCAGCCAGCAGTTGATGATGCGCTGATATGTGAAACTGGTTGGAGTGTTCTCCAGTTTGTCTGCCAGCATTCCTGATTGTAAGGACCATTACGAATCTATGTACCTAAGTGCTTACTGTGAGTAAAATAAAGCCTTCTTTGTATTGACCTATTTATGTCTCCTGGTGAGAGCCGGAAACAGTTTTTTACTGAGGCTGGGAGGCTTGCCTTTTCAAAGAAATCTGTGAGCTGTGTGAAATTATTTTAGCTGGGCACTTTGTCTTCAAGGTCTAGTTAGACAGAAGTAACCTTTTTTCTATCACCTCTCTTTTAGTCAGGGGCAGCCTGGGATATGGGTGGTGTGTGGCTGCCTCCCAAAGGGAGCACAACAAAACTGGGTGAACGGTAACAATGGGCAGTGCAGGTGAATGGTAACAATGGGCAGTGCAGGTGAACTGTAACAATGGGCAGTGCAGGTGAATGGTAACAATGGGCAGTGCAGGTGAACTGTAACAATGGGCAGTGCAGGTGAACTGTAACAATGGGCAGTGCAAGTGAATGGTAACAATGGGCAGTGCAGGTGAACTGTAACAATGGGCAGTGCCGGTGAATGGTAACAATGGGCAGTGCAGGTGAACTGTAACAATGGGCAGTGCAGGTGAATGGTAACAATGGGCAATGCAGGTGAACTGTAACAATGGGCAGTGCAGGTGAACGGTAACAATGGGCAGTGCAAGTGAACGGTAACAATGGGCAGTGCAGGTGAATGGTAACAATGGGCAGTGCAGGCGAACTGTAACAATGGGCAGTCATGCCTTCTTCCATTCTATACCCAGTGTAAGCAACCAGTACAAATGAAACCCAGGGAGCATACTAGAGGGTTAAAGCAGTCATAGACTGCAAACTGCAACTGTAGCCAAAGCAGTCCTTTTGGGGCCCCTGTTGTGGACGAGTTAACCAGAACTCATGTCACACCACTTCAAGGTCTGTGTCCTACAAAGCCAGTTGCCTGTGCGAGTGAGCACATGATGGAGGCACATGTGCAGGGGTTAATATGTCTGCCTCTATCCACCAGGAGATACTAGGGAATGAGCCCCAAGACCTTATTCAATCAACATGCTGGGGTAGGAGAGAATTAGAACTGCAGGGAAAATGGACACACTAATAACACTAGACAGGGAACTAGGAATGAAGTGTAACAATTGCAATATGTACTTCCTTGTAGTCTCTAACTATGAGCTGGATGCTTTCATATGTGAAAAATGTAATCTAAACAAAGAACTATTAGTGGAAATGCAGCTGATGGGATTGGAACTAGATAAACTTGAAGCCATGCAGGAAAGGACGGTTATGGAGATAAAAAAATCAAAAACTCATAAAATCCATGAAAGATTTTTATTTTTAATTTTTTATTTATTGAGGTCTTGGATTACACCAGTGAGCAGATACTCATGTATAGGTTCCACATCAGATGCATAGACAATACAATACAGATGACAGGGTTACATATGGTACAGGTAAGTTACAATGTACAACAGCATTAAACAGCTTAGGCAGTATAGCAGCTAGCCAGCATCAGAGGTTAACACCCTACTTGGAAGCTCTCAGAGGTGAGAAGAAGGAGGAGGGGTTGCAAACATGGGTGGAAGGAGTAAGACAGTTGGGAGCATCTGAGGGGGTAGGGAAGTGGGAGCGATGTCATGATTAGAGGGGGTATGTGTAACCTAAAGTGCTGGGACTGGGGTCCCTCAACCCAATGAGTTGTCAGGAGGTAAGTGCAGATAGTTGGTTGATGCTCCAGGAGGGTGCTAATGGTAGCAGTCACATTTATTAGATTTTACTAGGTGCTGCTGGAGTCTGCATCTGAATGATCCAATAGATGTGGCAGTGATAATGTCAGGAGGTAAGGCACTGGTCCATAGTGGAACATGACAGTAAAAGGCACATTGTGCCAGGGCTTTGTGGCATCTGGGAACTCTGTAGGTCTGAGTGAAGGAGTTCCTTGAGGGTCAGGTGCTTGATTGTAGAGTTAGGAGGTTCTGGACCCCTGTGGGTAGTTGGTTGAGGGAGCATTTCTTGGCAATGAGGCAAGTTTAGTAGTTTATTCTGTCCTTCAGTTGTTGCCAACCTGCTCGGGGGTAGAGCTCACAGGTGTGCTTTAGTCTTTCTACACCTGTGAGCAGTTGGCCAATCTTGTTTAGTGCAGCGGTGATGCGTTTTAGGGCTGTGTCTGTTGCTGACCCATAGACTGCCAGGCCATAGTCGATGAGGGAGACTATCGAGCTGTTGACGGCCAGGTTCAGTGCCTCATGTGTTAGGCAGTGTCTATACCTGTATAGGATCTCTATTCTTGTATTAATCACCCTTGCTGTGTTGTCAATGTATTGGGCATATGAAAGTAAAGAGCTGAGTATGATGCCCAGGAACCTGAACTGCTGGATGTGTTCCAGTGGGTCCCCATTGGCATTCCTGATTGCAAGGGGGGAAGCCTTATGCTTGCTCTGTGTGCTGGTGAACATCATAGTCTTAGTTTTTTTGCAGTTCATGACTAGTCTGTGATCCATAAACCATTTTTCAGCTGCTGAGAACCCCTTTTGGAGATCCACTGCCAGTTGTTTGGAATTAGGTTTGCTGTTGAATATGACCACGTCATCTGCATATAGGAGCATTCAGCCAGGCATGCAGATGGCACTTTGTTTAGGAATAAACTGAACAGTAGGGGTCCCAGAATTAATCCTTGTGGGACCCCTGAGCAGACTGATCTGTTATCAGAGGTGATCCCCACTATTTTGACCTTTTGTGAGCAACTGTGAAACAGAAAATATAGTTAGCCCATTTAGAAATAATCTTGAAATGGACACCCAGGGCAAAAGGAAAAGGGTAGGTAATGAACTAGACACTGACAATGGGTGGTGTGCAGTAAGGGGAACCAAAAGACTGCGGAGAGGGAGGAATGCAGACACACATTCAATTAGTTTTGAATCTGAAAATAGATCCAGCTTACTGGAGAACATAGAGGCTGGAGCTGAGAAGGAACAGAAAATTGAGAACAATGCAGGAGAAAGTATTAGATGAAAAGAAATTGCTATCACAGAAAAAAAACAGTAGTTAGAGATTCAATTTTGCACTTTACAGACAGCACTATACATGAGATGAAAAAAGAACATACTCAGTTACTATGCCTTCCAGGAGCAAGCACAACGGACATAAGAAATCATCTAGATAAGCTAATAAACCCCAGACTTCTCCTGCAGTTTTGGTAATACATGTAGGTACAACTGATATAATGAGAACAACAGAAACATTGATACAAAATGAGTTCAGAGAAATAGGGAAAGAGATCAAAAAGAATAGATGTAAAGTCATATCCTCAGAAATCTTACTGGTGCCAAGGCCTGGTGCCAAGGGCAGATTCAAACCAAGCGAATGAAATACATAGAACCAATCATAGGCTGAGAACATGAGCAATGAGAGAAAAGTTTCAATTCATCACAAACTGGAATACATTTTTGGGTCAGTAAGATCCATACTTCAAAGATGGTCTACACTGTAACAAAAAGGGAGCACTTGTCAGTGGCTCAGCAGGTAGCAGTGTCAGAGGCTCAGCAGGCTGAACACTCTCCTCTGAGACTGAAGTTCAGAAGGATGTGGGTTTCATTCCCATTCCAGGAACTTGGATTAAATCCCAATACTGATGCTGTAGTGCAGCATGAGGAGGAGGAGGTGGATGCGCTCCTGAGGTGCCCTCTTTCAGATGAGACATTAAACCAAGGTCCGATATGTCTGTTCTAGTGGTTGTTCAGGTGGACACTAAAAATCCCATGGCACTTCTTGAAAAAAGTAGGGGAGTTTCCCTGGTAACATGGTCAAATCTCCCCCGTTTACTGAAAATACTACCAACAGCATAATTGCATTCAATGTCAGTTGGTTTCCATATGTATTCCCCCACCCCCACACCCACTGGGACGAGGCTGAAAATAGAATTGCCTAGTCCTCCTTTCCCTGTCATCAAAAACTAACTAAACTAAGCAATCTTAGGAAAATGAATTACAGCAGCAATAACATTTAATTTAAACTGATACAAGAGGAGGAAGGGATAGCAAATGAAACAATAGAAACACACAAGCCAAACATCAATCACAATCTAGTAAATAAGGAGGAAGGAATAAACCGCAACAATCTCAAATGCAGTATAACTAGTACAGTATATATAGGGAATAATGCATATGTAGGTGGTTGATATGGAGTTTTTTACACACCCAAGATGTGTGATAATATCTAAACCTCAAGAGCGTAGCTCGAGAGGTATAAATATTATCACACATCGAGGGTGTGAAAAAAAAACCCCCATATCAACCACCTACATATGCTTTATTTTATATAATGACTGGCTAAAGAAAACAAAAAGCTCTCTCATCACTCCATAAAACAAACAGCTCTCACATCACTCCATATGCAGCGTTTATTATTTCTTATAATAGAAGGCAGGCAAAGCAGATTTCAGTACATATTTTACTAACAGTGGAGTGAACAGAATGCAATAACAATTTAATGGTACCTTTTTTTATATTCATTTCGAGAGACAGAGACAGTTCAAATATATCGCGGTTGCATCATCTAGATGTCTCAGGATAGTTTCAGTATGAGGGCAAATTTCATGAGACTTAACAACTCTATCCGATAAGATCAGCAGGAGACAACTTACTGTTTTTAACAAATTTTTATACTATTCTTTAGTGAATTACATTTTATTTAACTAAAAAAAGTTGTGACTCGTAGAAATCCTCGAGCATTGCTTCTTTAGATCTGAGGTGAAAGGTCGCCAAACCTGGGAATAGACAAAAGGGACAGTGGTGAAAGTATGTGTTTTCTTGGATTGTGAATGTATTTTATGATGTTAACTCTCCCTGGTTTATTTGTGTTCTTTTTGTGATGAGCGAACTGCCTGTGTGTATTTGCCATTGGAGTACTGTCTCGCGCTGCCTGTGACTGTGTGTGCTGATTTGTTATGATTCTCGGTGCGAGGATGTAGAAGTTGTATCAACTCGCAGGTTGATATGAGTTTTTCATATCAACCTGTGGGTTGATACTACTTTTGAACATACCTGAAAACGGGTTGCTATTGACCATAGCCAGTTATTATACTAAGAATACAGCACCTGAATACTAAGTCACTGAATAATAAGCAAGATGAACTAAGAGCAGTTATTAGTTATAAACATTTTGATGTCATCTCAGTGCAGAAACATGGTGGGATGACAATAAAACATGGGGACTAGAACGTAAGAATACACACTGTACAAGAATAATTGACAACATAAAATTGGCAGGGGAGTGGCAATATAAGAAATACATAATGGATTGCAGTGGAATAACACATTTATCTCCACTAGTGAGTGGTAAGACCTATAATTCATGAGTTTCAAACCGATAAGTTAATTATTAAGGTCTCACCACTCATGTGTGGAGATAAATGCAACCCATTATGTATTTGATATACCACACCATTTGTAATGTTTTTACTAGTGTTTTACCTTGCCTTTCTTTCCATTGTAAGTTCTGTACCTGGTCCATTGCTCTGTGTTCTATTTCCAGATTCTAAGTGAAAATAACATGTTCTAAGTTACATAAATTGTGGTCTAAGTGAAATAAATGGTGTTCTAAGTAAAAATAAGTATTTATCCCAAAATAACATGATTTATTTACCCAATTTATTCACCATTGGTGTGGTGTGTATGTATATATATATATATATATATATATATATATATATAGTGGGATATTGAAAGGTGTTGCTCATGGCACTGTAAGGGTTTTCCTGCATAGCCTATCTTCCAATGCTTGACATTCAAAGGTATGTTGGACTGTACAACCCCTGATGTACCAGAGTGCACCAGTAATGTATGTGAACAAGTGCAAGGCGTACCCATGCATATGCGGCACATCCCGATATTCAGCTCGGGATGTGGCCACACTTCAGGGCACATACCACCCTTGCGCCACACAGAGGGGTGCAAAGTTGTGCCCAGGGAAACTTGTGGGCAAGTCCTGGCTACCTGAGCAGCTGCCATATTGCAAGGTGCAACATGGCAGCCACTTCCGCTGTGGGTGGCCACCCGACCACCCAGGACACAGTCCACGAGCCCCCTGCCCAGGGGGCATCATGCCCCCCACCCAATCGCGGGCAAATGTCAAAGAAACCCTGGTGGTCCAGTAGACCACTATCCCATGCCCGAACGTGGGCATGCATATATATATTCCCTGGTGGTCCAGTGGACTGATCCCCTTCGCCCGCTCTCGGATATATGTCAAATTTCCTGGTGGTCCAGTGAACTGATCCCCAGTGCCCGATCAGTGGGTATATGTCATGCTCCTTGGTGGTCCAGTGGCACCCCCTACCCACCCACACACTGAGTCCCCACCCTGCACCCCCCAGTCAGCAGCGGGCAGCAGCTCCCCGCCCGCAGATCCGCCCGCCACTCACCAACTGGAGAGTGTACAGAAGGGCTGTATGCCTATTGATCCACTGCATGGGCCAATGGGCATGCAGACCATACAGTACTACACAGTCCCGAATTGTGAATGGGGGTTGCAGGGTGGTGGGAGACTCGGTGGGCAGGTGGGGTGGGGGGTACCACTGGACCACCAGAGAGTTTGACATATGCCCACACCTGGTGAAGGGGATCGGTCCACTGGACAACCTTGGATCATTTGTGCATATGCCTATGATCAGGCAAGGGATAGCAGTCCACTGGACCACCAGGGAATATTTCTACTCATGCCTGCAATTGGGCAAGGGATAGCTGTCCACTGGACCACCAGGGAACATTTCTACTCATGCCCATGATCGGGCAAGGGATAGCAGTCCACTGGACCACCAGGGAATATTTCTACTCATGCCCGCGATCGGGCAAATGGGTGCAGCACCCACCAAGGGCTGCGGGGTGTTGGTCCCTGATGGCTGCAGCCTGGCAGGGTGCCAGGTGCAAGTCACTGGGGATTGGTGCACCGCATGCAAATGGGGTGATAATGACATGCAAATGGCCCCATTTGCACCTTGCATGCATTATGGCCTCATTTGCATGCCCACAGCTGAATATCACTGTTACTGCACCTAGTGCAACCGCACTTGCACTGCTGTAGCCCCCAGCTCCCCTGCAGCCACTTGCGCTGGTGCAGTGCCACTGCGCCATGCACAGTGCATGTGTTCTCAGTGCCATATTCAACGTTGCTGAGCCATGGCACAGCACCATTGAATATCGCCTGGACCATGCTCTGGCTCATCCCAGTTGCTCTGCACCCAGACTTGCGCCCCTGCCTGGCGCAGTCTGAATATCCCAGCCATAGTGTGTGTATATATATATATATATATATATATATATATACACACACACACACATACATATATATATATTTATACAGTAGGAGTGAGCAGATAACTCATTAGATAAAAACATGTATTATACAATGGCAAGAAAGAATCTTGGACTGTGATTGGTCAGTTTGGGGCTGGACCCATGGCGTTATCCCAGCACATCGCCACAGGTCTAGTCTCAGCAATGTGAACCTGTAGATGAGCTTGAGCCCACTGTGCCCATTGAGCCCATTGATCTTGACTGTTTCATCTGCTCTTAAAAAACAAAAAATATTTTTCCACACAAAAACATCTTTAAAATTATTTTTTTTATTCTGTATAACAATGAACCATTGCATAATAGGAATAATGCACTCCAGGGTGTGTGTCGTTTGGGATAACGCCGCACCTGGGGCATTGGACGCACTCGGCCTGTGGCCTCGTACTCAACCCCCCCAGGCGTGGCGTTATCTCAGCACAACACACACCCTGTCATGCATTATTCCTTTATTCTCACTGCAGTGTGATATCTCGCTGTGGTGGCATCACCACAGTAAGATATCTCCAGATAGCTCTCTGTGGTGACATCACCACAGTGAAGTATCACCAGATATCTCACTGTGGTGACATCATCAAACCAAAAAACAGCAAAAAAATACTCTGCTATTGCATGAATTGGATACATGATGTGCACTTGTGTGATATGGAAAATATTTTCACTCCTGCACAGTGATCTTTGGATATATTCAGAGGTAACTCTAAAGGAGTGAAAATATTTTCCATATCACATCTCCATCATGTATCCCATATATATATATATATATATATATATATATGTATATATATGTATATATAGTATACATACACATAGATATTATAGGGGTGCAGTCATGCCCTTATAGTTAGGGTTGAGTAGGCAGTTCAATGTTAAATCTCAAATTTTGCACTTTAATAACTTCACAGCCGTTCAGTGGATTTACATGAAAATTTGCAAGCACCATCACCTAGGGTAGGTCTCTGGATCTGTTTAGTGACATTCTGGTTGGATGTGCAGTTTCCGAATTCCAGAGAGGTGCAAAACTGACTTTTCGTTCATTGACTTTGCTTAGGTTTTTCTTTGAACTTGCCTACAGCCCAGACGGTTTGGAACTGTGCTCTGAAAATTTCAGGGCAGAAAGGGACTAGCCCACAGATGTGCCTTTTGCTACTATAGTGAGAAAATAATTATCCATTCCAAAATGATTTACATTTCTAATTTTGATCATGTGGCTACTGAGCATGCTCAGTAAGGACTTCAAGATAGCTGTATGAAACAAAAAAATGAATCCTGTTTCATATTGGAATATTCTTTATTTGTTTGCCACTATCTTGTTTCCATTTTTTTTTGTTTCCAAAAGCCACAAAAATGACATCCTAGAGAGAGCGCAATATATATATATCTGGCTCACTGGAACCCCATTAGTTGGATGCTGCACTTAAAGGTTGTAAAAATGATCCCCAAATGTGTTTTTGGTTACATTTCACAAGAATCTTGTTTCGTATCATGAGTCATGAAAAAATATCCTTTTCATGAAGGGAAAATCCTTATCCCTTTTCTTTATTTTATTCCCTGGTGTCTAGTGGAACCTCCTGCTCTCTGATCACCATCACCATATTTCTAAATGCTTCCCTGATGTCTAGTGCCCCCCCACCTTCTGATTGCTGTCCCCATTTCATTTTCCATTTCCCTGGTGTCTAGTGGCATGCACCACCCTCAAATCTCTATTCCCAAATATATTTGTTTCCCTGGTGTCTAATGGCACCCCCCATCTGCCAACTGTCATCCACCTTACACAATATATATTTCCTTGGCGTCTAGTGGTACCTCCCACCCACCAATCCTGTCCTAGTACCTAGAAATGGTCCCTTGATGATCTGACCCCTCCAACTCCACCTTCCACTCATCACCCAGAACCAACCCCAGTATACCCCCACACACCTTCACTCACCTGAACAGGTCCCAGGTTCAAGATCCACTTTCCGATCGAAGACACGTCTTGCTGCTGGAACTGGCAACTGCTATATGAGAAACTAAGATAAATATGGTTCAATGTATTTCAATGGGGTTTTCACCTTTGATGCATAACTTAGCCATTTTTGCATATTTGGACACCAAATATTCAACATAGCCTTTTGGAGACCCCACCTCATAGACAGTGTAACTGGTATTTCACAAATCCATCCCGAAAGGCAATTTTGTGGTCATTTAGTGAAATTACCTTTTGGATGTGATTTAAAAATGTTCACTGCCTTTGTTCAAGAGGTGGAGTCATAACCAACAATCAGGAACAGAAGGGAGCAGGTACTGCTGGATGCCTTCCAGGACAGCTTCCTGCTGCAAATGATCAGTGAACCAACCAGGTTAGGGAATACCCTTGACCTTGTGCTGGCAAATGGGGACTTTGTGAGAGAACTTACAGTGGAGGAACCACTGTCAAGGACTGACCACCACTCAGTATGGCTCACATTGGATATGGGCAAGGAAGGAGTGGAATCTGGCACAAGAGAGCTGGACTTCAGAAGGGCCAACTTTGGGAGGATGGGGAAAGTGGTAAAAGGGTACCTGGCCAGAATTCAATCTAGTATGGACACTAACCAGAGGTGGGAGCTCATAAAGCTGGGGATAGTGGAGGCAACCAAAACCTGCTGTTAGGCCCAGAGCAAGAAGGCTAGGGCTAAGAAACCAAGCTGGTTGAGCAAGGAGGTCATGAAAAAGGTAAGGAGAAAAAGAGCTGCCTTTAGGAAGTACAAGAAAACAGGGAGACGGGAGGACAGGGAGGAGTAATTGACGGAATCAAAGGAGGTGACAAGGGCAGTAAGGGGAGCCAAGGCATCTACAGAACTCAGGCTGGCACAAGGCATTAAGAAGGGGAAGAAGGACTTCTTTAGGTACTTCAGGGAGAAAAGGAGCTGTAAGGACCACATAGTAAGGATTAGGAAGGAGGGGGGTTGGGTGGAAGCAGGGTGCAATAAGGCTGAAGCACTAAATGAGTACTTCTGCTCAGTATTTACTAAAGAGAAGAGGGGGTGACACCCAAGGGGGGAGAAATGGCAGAAACAGGGGGGAAGGGGTGACAGATGGGGAAATCATGGAAGGCAGAGTTCATGAGGGTTTGAAGGCACTGAGGGTGGATAAGGCGCCAGGCCCAGATGGCATCCACCCCAGGGTACTGAAGGAGCTGGCAGAGGTCCTTGCAGGACCTTTGGCAGACCTATTTAATGCCTCACTACATTCGGGGTGTGTACCTCAGGACTGGAGAATGGCTCATGTGGTGCCCCTCCACAAGAGTGGCCCCAAGGATGAACTGGGAAACTACAGACCAGTGAGCTTCACATCCATCATGGGTAAGCTAATGGAGAATGTCCTGAAGGAGAGGCTGGTGGCCCTCCTAGAGGCCAAAGGACTACAGAACAGCAGACAGCATGGCTTCATATAAGGCAGTTCCTGCCAAATCAACCTGGTGGAGTTCTATGACTGGGTAACTAGGCAACTGGACAGGGGCCATGCAGTGGATGTCCTGTATCTGGACTTCAGTAAGGCATTCAACTCGGTGCCACATGGAAGGCTGGGAAGTAAGTTAGTAGGCACAGGGGCAGGTGCAAAGCTGGTGAGATGGGTAGGGAACTGGCTGCAGGGAAGGCAACAGAGGGTGGTGGTGGGTGGGGAGCTCTTACACCCAAGGGTAGTGACGAGCAGTGTTCCACAGGACTCGGTGTTGGGACCAGTGTTTTTTGGGATATTCATTACAGACATATCATTGGACATCAAGAGCAAGATCAGTCTGTTTGCTGATGATACCAAGGTAGGAGCAGTGGTGGATAACCTAGGGGGATGGCAGGGGTTGCAGGATGATCTGGCAAAGCTTGAAACCTGGTCAGACACCTGGTAACTGGGGTTTAATGCCAAAAAGTGCAAGGTGCTGCATTTTGGGATGAAGAACCCAAGGAGGAGTTACCAGCTGGAGTGCAGCTAGCCCAGACAGAGGAGGAGAAGGATCTGGGGTGCTCATTACAGGGTCAATGAACAACTCAGCACAATGTGGGAAGGCAGCTACAAGGCCAACAAAATGCTGGGTTGTACTGCAAGGGTGTATCCTCGAGGAGGAGGAGGTGATTCTGCCACTGTATGGGTCATTAGTTAGACCACACCTGGAGTACTGCGTGCAGTACTGGCGCCCTATCTGAAGAGGGACATTAAGTTACTGGAGGGGGTGCAGCGCAGGGTGACAAAGATGATCAAGGGGCTGGGGACTTATCATACGAGAGGAGGCTGAGGGAGTTGAACATGTACTCACTGGAGGAGAGGAGGAACGGGGGACATGATTGAAACCTTTAAGTACATGAAAGGAATAAACAAGACAGGTACAGAGGGGTTGTTCAAAGTAAGGGAGGGGTGGGGAGGGACACCAGGGGCCATGATATGAGACTGGAGAGAGGAAGGTTCAGGAGGGAGATGAGGAGACACTTTTTTACAGAGAAGGTGGTGACTGGGTGGAATGCATTACCTGCAGAAGTGGTATCCAGTAGAACAGTGGACTGCTTCAAAAGGGGATGGGATAGGACAAGGGGGAGGGTCAATGAAGGGGAAGGGTGGAAGGGAGGGGCAGCTGCAGAATAAGGGGTGCTAGCTGCACATTCGAGCAGACTCGATAAAACTCTAGGCTTTTATCTGCTGGCAAATTTTGTATGTTCATATAAGAAGGCTATGTTGCAAATTTGTGTAAAAATATGTAAAAATGGCAAAGTTATTCACATGTGTTTAAATTTAACTACACTCACTCATAACTTTGGGAATTTTAAATATTTTCACTCCAAATTTTCACCCTAGCCTTTTTTTTACATCACATCATGAATGTGATAGCTGCCATTTCTCAAATCCTGGCCCAAACATGTTTTCTCACCTGTGGCATGGATTGGGGTTTTGGTGAGGATTTGAATATTCTCAACATAACGTTCATAAAATGGGGTAATGACAAGGCTATACTGACAGTTTGGTTGCTGTTTTGGCTGACATGCTTCCAGTACAACATACAGTACATGTATGTATCTATGAAGGGATGGGAGCGCAGGGCATAGAGGACCCTGCACTCCCACAGGCAAATGAAGATATGATTATACTGTCTCAAAAAGTAAGGCAACTCTTTGCAAAAAAACTCTGTTAATGCATCAGTTAGGGTTAAAGTGACAAAAGTATGGAAATGTGATATGGGTTTCAACCTAACACCCACCCTCCTGCAGGCAGCAAGCCATGGATGGTGTTCATGGGGTTCTCCAGCTACACTCCACCTCCATCAGTAAAGAAGCTAAAATGTGTACAGTGTATGAGAACAGAGTGAGCATTAGGCTGGAGAACCCCGAGGCACACCCCATGCCTGGCTTGCTGCCTGCAGGGTGGGAGTGGGGTGTTAGGATTGGGAACCCTTATACCACATTTCCCTACTTTTGTTGCTTTAACCCTAACTGATGCATTAATGGAGTTTATTGCAAAGAATATATATATATATATGTATGTATGTATATACTGTTTGCAAAGTATACAGGTGAAGAGAGTCAAGATAGAAAACAAAACCAAATTAGAAACACTATGGGTTCAAATTATAAGGAAGGGTAAAAATACACTAATAGGAACCTGTTACAGACTCCCTGGCAGTAATAGTGAACATAATAAAAAAATTACTTGATGAGATCCAAAACAAATGTGAAACCAGGAAAACCAAAATAACAATGGGATACTTCAACTTCAATAGCAATGACTGGGAAAAAGAAACAGTGAATAACAGACACAAAATTAAACTATTAAATATCAAAGATGAAGTTGGTCTATTAAAAATGGTAAAACAACCAACAAGGGGGAATCATATACTGAATCTAGTGTTAACAAATACAAAGGGCAAGCATAGTAGCTGTAATACCCATGAACTTCCTGGATCCAGTGACCATGCAATAATAAAAATAAAACTAGACTTCAGAATAGAGACACTTATAAACAGAAATAAACTATAGAACTACAAAGAGGTAAATTACACTGAAATAGAGAGGGAACTAAGTCTATAGAATTGGGATGCAGAGTTTGTTAATAAAACAGTTAACGAAAAATGGTGTATAATGAAACAAAAAATCCCGGACCTGGAACAGAAATGAATCCCCCAGAAAACTGAATACAACAGCAAAGGACTGAAACCAAAAAGGATGAACAAAAAAACTGGCAGACTATTATTATGAAAGAAACAATTGTATAGAACATTGTACCTAGGAAATACTGAGGAAAACCGACAAAAATATAAGGAAATTGTCAAAACAATGCAAGTACAATATTAGGAGAAGTAAAAGACATTTTGAAAGACATTTAGTAACAAACTCCACAGATGTAAAGGAATTTTATGGGTTCATAAATTCCTTAAAGGGAAGTACAACAACAAAAGGACCACTGATATATGAGAATAAAACTATAAAGTTAACATGTGAAATGGTTAATACACTTAACAACTATTTTGGATCAGTGTTTAACAAAGAAAACAGAAATGATCCAGTCCAAGTAAACAATATGCAAACTAGAAGAAAGGGAGAAGAAATATTTTCTGAAATAAGAGTCCAGAAGGAGATAATGAAGCTAAACCTTCACAAATCGCTGGGGGGGGGGGGGACGATTTCAGTCCCCGTCTACTGAAAAATACAGTTAACTACATCTGCATACCTGTATGCAACATATATAAAAGCTTGTTTAGCAACACTGAGATACCAATAGGATAGAAAAATGCAGTAATCATTCTGGTCCATAAAAAGGGGAGCAGGGCATTACCCCCTAATTATGGGCCCATCAGCTTGTCTCCAGTACTGGGAAACATTATGGAGAACATACTATGAGATTAGACATTTTCATCAGTAGAATTTCAAGAGAACTGTGACAACACTCAATGTGGATTTGGCAGGAGCAGATAATGTGTAACAAATCTGATAACATTCTATGAGGCCATACGTGAACTACTAGATATAAACATCCCGAGTGATGTACTGTTTCTAGACTACAGCAAAGCCTTCGATAAAGTGTCACATGGTAGACTAATACAGAAGATAAATGGAATGGGATTAGACACAGCACTGGTGAGATGGCTAAAACACAGTTAGATAATAAGTATCAGATAGTAAGAATAGGTGACTCCATATCAAGCAAAATTCAGGTTGGCAGTGGAGTGCCACAGGGCTCTGTCTTGGGACCAGTCCTATCCCTATCATATAGATCAGACATGCACAACAACACAAACAATAATATAGTCAAGTTTGCAGATGACACAAAACTGGGGGGGGGGGCTGCTTTAACAGATTCAGATGCAAGTAGAATGCATGATGACTTGGACACTGCAAATAACTGGGCAAATCAATGGGACATGGAATTTAATGAAGAGAAATGGGTGTTTACTCACCTGGTAAAGGTGATTGTGTTAGTTTATATCCATGGAACTCCAATCATTACCTCATGGGTCTTAGCCCACCTGATAGGCTCTAGATGCACATGTGACTCAGGATCAAATTTCGTGGATACACTTAGGTCCCAGGAGTCCCTGCTCTCCAGTTCGATATTTCCAAAGCTGAAAGAAAATAGTTATTCACACAATTCCTCATAACCCAGAGGAAGAGAATACTCCAACCATAAGCAAATAAAAGTAACAAATTCTAATTTAATTTCCTATTGGAACAATTCTAACTCAAACGCTAGCCATCTGACAATGGATTTATCACAGTTAGTGTTATGTTTTTGCAGAACTAGATAGACCTGACGGGTTCCGCAGCAGCCGCTCTAAGAACAGGGTGGGATGTGGAGTGTCATGGATATAAACTAACACGATCACCTTTACCAGGTGAGTAAACACCCATTGTATTATGTTTCTATCCATGGCACTACAATCATTACCTCATCAGTCAAATAAGAAGCAGTGTACACCCATAACTCAGGGTGGGTTCTAGCGAGCACCTTAGGAACCCGAGGTAGAGGCAGCCGATAAAACCTTTTCACCAAATTACGCTCTCTGTCTATATAGAGCCTCTAGTCTGCAATGTTTGGCAAAGGTGTGGATACTGGACCAAGTGGCCACCTGGCATATGTCGCTGGAAACGCTGGACCTTTCCACCCAGGAGGTTGCAATAGCCCTTGTGGAGTGTGCCTTTACACCCTCTGG
Organism: Neoceratodus forsteri; assembly: GCA_016271365.2. NCBI lineage: Eukaryota > Metazoa > Chordata > Ceratodontiformes > Ceratodontidae > Neoceratodus > Neoceratodus forsteri. The sequence continues at coordinate 1,707,559,559 of CM057455.1, forward strand.
CAGACTTAGGTTCTTGGACTTGTACGCTTCCAGTATAGTCCTCTTTAGCCAGCTGGTGATTATAGTCTTGGATGCTGCTTGACCTTGTTTGTGGCCTTGAGCCACTATGAATAGTCTCTGTTTTTCTTATTGGTTGCATTTTCTTTATGTACAAAGCCAGGGTACCCCTCATGTCCAAGATGTGTGGTGTGTTTGCCCACCCCCCCTTTGGCCAAGTTGTCTAACAGTGCTGGCAATTCTATGGTCTGTTCCGAGTGAAAGTTAGTGACAACCTTAGGCATGAATGCCGGGACAGTCCTCATGGATACCCCTTCTGCAGAGAACACTGTGAAGGGCTTTTTGCAGGAGAGGGCTCCCAGCTCACTAATCCTGCGAGCAGAGCAGATCACTACTAGGAAGCAAGTTTTCAAGCCAGTCCAATACAGTTGTGCTTCCTAAATAGGCTCGAAGGGGGGATTGGTAAGAGAGTCCAGTACGAGGCAGGGGCAATCCTTACCCATTGACATGGGCGGATATTTTCCACCACCTTGAGGAAACACAGCACATCTGGATGAGATCCTAGCAGGGTTTGTCCAATCTGACCCACTGCTGCCCCTGTGGCTGATAGTTGGACTCTGAGTGAGGCTGGAGAGAGTCCTTTGTCTAAACCTTATTTATTAGCTTTTGATGACCGGGTAAGTGAGCTAGGCAAGAAATCTGCCTATTTTCAGGCACGACCTGGGAGAGTACAGTTACAGTAAATGCAGCAAAGACAACAATGACAAACTGAGGTACAAAAGCTGAGATAACAGTCAGAGCTAACTATTCAAACAGCATAAAAAAACAGCATAAGATTAACAGCAAGTAATACTACAGGTTAGAGAAGTCAATACAAGTGTTGTAAAACTTATTCAGTACACAAGTCAGTAGTCCTACATAGAATAACAGGAGAACAAGCAGGCATATGTACAACAGTAGTAAAACAGAAATGGGCAAGAGAGCAGCAATAGTGCAAGCATCAGGCCCCACATAACCATAAGTGCATACACAGCAGCCAGGGGCATTAAGGTGGGAAAAAAGAGCATGCTTAAAAGCTAGGTGAGATGAGGAGCTCTTTTTATGAGGGGGAGTGAGTTCCAGAACCACAGGGCAAAATATGAGAAGGCCTGTTCACCCATTTTAGTAGAGCAGGGCAGAACAGTAAGCAAGGGGAAGGCGGAGGACCTGAGGGTATGAGAGTGAGAGACAGGGGTAAGCATGGCACCCAGAGCAGCAGGGCTAGGTGTTCTAGTTAAAGAGTCAATAAAACAACCAAGTGCGTATGATCTAAGGATATTGGGAGGCAGCCAATTTAAGGCAGAGTAAAGTCTGCAGTGGTGGGTCAGACGTGGGGCAGATAAGACGAATCTGCAGATGTTGTTGTATGTAATGTCCCATTTACGGAGAACCACGGCACTGGCATGACAGAGGACTAGGAGAGCATATAGCAGTTGCGGAAGTAACACACCTCTCGCCACAGCAGTCCTTGCGGCCGGCATTAGTGAGTGTTGCATTCTGTAGGCAGCACCTATCTTAGAGTTAATAGAGCAACAGACCTCATTGACATGTGCAGCAAAATCCAGCTGGTTAAGCACACGGCGTGAGAGGCTGTGTTGAAGTTTAAATCATTTCCAGCTGGAGCTGGATGAGTGAGTGGGGGGAACCAATGCTAGTGTGAGGGGGCGGGGAGGTATTTTTACATAAATGCAAGCGCCGTTCGAAAGCGGCAGCTTTGTATTCTGAACTGCTGTGCATTTGATGGGAACGCCGCTCGTTAGCGGCTGGAACTGTGCTTTGTATCCTAGGTCTGGACTTCCTTCTTCCTTCCGGTTTTGTTGCCCTCCCGTGGACTGCCTGCTCACTAGCCCCCCAACTGGCTAAGCACACGGCGTGAGAGGCTGTATTGAAGTTTAAATAATTTCCAGCTGAAGCTGGAGGTGATGGGGAACCAATGCTGTTGTGAGGGGCGGGAGGTATTTTTACATAAATGCAAGGCTGGCCGCGAAGCTGAAGATTGTGAGTGCATGAAAGCGCCACTTGGTGTTGGAATTTTTCTGTTTGGGATGAGAGGAGGGAAGGGCTAGGCTATTGAAGTTTTAATTGTGTTAGGTTGTTTCAGATAGGAACATTTTTAAATTATTTGAGCTTGTATTAATTAATCTGTTTACTAGTTTACTCAATTAGAAATGTGTAAGGGGTCTGTAGGGTGACTTGTAGGGCCTAGGATCACCTATGGGAACTCGCAGCTGCATGCTTTGCGTCCCTTTGTCCCTCCCCCTGTGTCTAATATTACTATCAGGCATTGCAGGGAAGTGGGGATTGCAAGGGATTGCTTTGCCTGTGGGCTGTGGGATGACCAGGATCGGGTTGATCGAAGGATAGAGGTGGTTAAGTCCAGAAGATGCCCTGGAGTATGTAGGGCATCTAGGAGAAGCCAGACGTGGTTGGTGCCCATTTCCAGGGGGACCACCAGACCGAGTGGTCAGGTAACCCGAGGGGCTGCATCACCCTCTATATCTCTGATGGCAGTGCTGTGCAATGCCAGGTCGATCAGAAACAAGACAGCAATTATTGCCGCCTTAATTTCATCGGTCGACCTGGCTTGCATTACGGAGACCTGGGTGGGAGATGATGCTGGCCCTGTTTTTGAGGCTGCAGTCCCCCCAGAGTATACCGTGGTGCACTGCCCCAGAGAAAATCGCAGGGGTGGTGGTGTAGCCATTTGCTTTAGATCGAGCCTGACCTTCACCGTGCACCCGGTGGGAACCCCAGGTTCATTTGAATGTGTGGCCATTCATGAAGGACTTGGCATTGGCTGCAGGATCCTCCTCATCTATCGCCCTCCTGGCCCGATGGGGGGTTTCCTGCAGGAATTTACCAAGTTTGTTGCCGGCAAAACATTGGATTCCCCAAGATGTGTTTTTCTGGGGGATTTCAATGTTTGGGCCGAAGATAAAGCTCAAAAGTACGCCAGCGAATTTTTGCAGAGTATGTCCTTGTTGGGGCTGATGCAGTTTGTTGGTGCACCCACTCATCGCGATGGCCACACATTGGATCTGGTGTTCTCACTGGGACTTGAGATCGTAGATCTTGTGATTGATCAGGTATTCTGGTCTGATCATTGCACGGTGAAGTTCACGCTTGGGGCTCCCATCGTAAGTTCTTCCCCTCCTGAGATGATTCGCTGCCGCCCTTTACGCGATCTTACCCCTAAGGGTTTTATGGCAGCGGTTGATTTATCTAGTATGGGTGATGCATGCGTCGGAGCTGTTGATGTCAAGGTAGACACCTATAACAAGGTGTTATCTGGCACTGTCAACTCCCTCGCACCTATCCGTGTATGACCCAGAACTTCGTACCTGAGGTCTCCTTGGTATGATGGAGATCTTAGGGAAATGAAGAAGCTGGGTCGGAGATTAGAGTGCCGCTGGAGGAAGTCCCATCTGGAGATGGACAAACTGGTCCTGCATGCTCATTATTGCGCATATCAGGAGGCAATCAACCAAAAGAAGACAGCATTTTTGTCTCGGAAGATTACTGCCGGGAGAAACTGACTAGCCTCACTCTTCCAGACTGTTGATAGACTTCTCCATCCTGTTTGTCTTCAGCCCGGAAGAGTTTCCTCAAATGAGGATTGTGAGGATTTTGCTCGGTTTTTCTCGGACAGGGTGTCTTTGATCCGACGGGAGGTTTCTTCAGCCAGCAATACCATTGCTGTCAGTGGTCGCCAGTTGTGTTCTAAGTGCACTCCGCCTAGTTGGGGAGAGTTTAGGCCAGTGAAGGTTCGTGAGGTTATTGAGGTGGCGGCCAATTTGAAGCATACCTTTTGTGAACTGGACCCAGTACCAACGCACTTCTTAATGAAATGCATTGACTCTGTTGGCCCGGTGTTTGCCCTGATTGTCCGGTGCTCCTTGAGTCAGGGTGTCTTTCCAGATGCCTTGAAGGAGGCTCTGGTGAGATCCCTTTTAAAGAAATCTTCTCTGGACCCGGAGATCAGGGCAAATTACCGTCCTATCTCCAATCTTCCATTTTTGGGGAAGATTGTCGAGAAGGTGGTATCGCTTCAGTTGGAGGAACATCTCATGACCCACGAGTTGTATGATCCTTTCCAGTCGGCTTTTCGGACCAGACATAGCACTGAAATTGCATTAGTTCGGGTGCAGAATGGCCTCCTTCTTGTTCTCCTCGATCTCTCTTCAGCATTTGATACTGTGGACCATTGTGTGTTGCTTCTCCGCCTGAGGGAGTTATGTGGACTCGCCGGTATTGTCATCAAGTGGTTTGAGTCCTTTCTCACCAATAGGAGGTAACGAGTTGTGATGGGAAATTTCTCATCTACACCCTGCCTGCTTTTGTGTGGAGTCCCTCAGGGTTTGGTATTGGCCCCAATGTTGTTCGCAGTATATATGCTGCCCCTGTGGGGGATCATTAGGAAGTATGGTCTGAGTTTTTATTGCTATGCTGATGATACTCAGCTATACTTATCCTTTGCCCCAGGAACATCAAACGCAGTGGATGTGCTAAACATCTGTCTGGCTGAGATTAATGACTGGATGGCCTCTAGCTGGCTACGACTGAACCCTGACAAGACTGAGGTACTGGTAGTGGAGTCGAACAGAGTTCGTGATGGGATGGCCTCTGACTCTGGAACTGGACTTGTGCTAGGAGCTGCGTCGTTGATGGCCTCCCCTTGGGTGTGAAATCTTGGTGTGATTCTTGACAGGAACCTGTCCATGGAGGTTCATATATCCTCCGTGGTTCGTTCCTGTTTCTTCCATCTTAGAAACATTGCTAAGATTAAGCCCCTTGTTCCAGCTCTGGACCTCCCTACCTTGATACACACCTTAGTCACTTCTAGGCTTGACTACTGTAATGCCCTCTATCTCGGGGTCTCTGTGGGTTCTCTTCATAGACTACAGCTAGTGCAAAACGTTGCTGCCCGGTTTTTGTCCGGGCAAAGCAAATTTTGCAATATTACTCCTGTATTGCGCGAATTGCACTGGCTGCCTGTCAGATGGAGAGTACTCTTCAAGGTGGGTTTTCTCACCTATAAGGCCCTACACGGGCAGGGCCCTGGTTACCTGTCAGATCTCCTGGTATCTTCCACCTTTGCCCATAATCTCTGCTCCTCTAGTGGTGGCCTCCTAACTGTTCCAAGAGCGAGACTAAAATCTGCGGGGGACCGAGCTTTTAGCGTCGCCGCTCCCGCTTTTTGGAACTCTTTACCATCTGTAGTTAGGGAGGCCCCCACTATGACTGCCTTTAAGGTTCGCCTGAAGACTTTCCTATTTTTTCAAGCTTTTGGGGTGTAATTTTGATTATATGTATGTATGTATGAATTTATATCTATAATCTATGCGGTATGAAATGCTGTAAAGTTTTTGTGTGGCGTCCAGAGCCTTTGGGATTGGGCGTCTTTTTAAATAAATTTGACTTGACTTGACTTGACAGCAGGGTCAAGCATTACCCCAAGGTATTTGAAAGGTAATGTGTTAGAGACTGGAGATCCATCGCAGCCACGGACCAGAAACTGAGGGGTCACTGTCGGTACCCGTCTAGAGGATCCAAATAGCATGGCCTGGGTCTTTGATAGGTTTAAGATTTGGTAATTAGAGAAGAACCAAGATTGTAGGCACTGAAAGGCAGGTGATAATTGTTGGTTTAGGTTGGTTATCAATTTAGAGGCAGAGTAAAGTACCAGGTCATCCGCATACAAGATGGTATTGTAGAGAGGGGAAGGGTTGGGAATATATTTGATAAAAAGACAAAAAAGTAGGGACCTGAGAATTGAACCCTGAGGGATGCCTTTGATGGTTGGGGCAGGGGCAGAGAGCACCTTGCAGAAGGAGACAGTTTGAGAGCAATTTTCAAGATAGCTAGCGAACCAAGATAGGGTGGATTCAGAGGCTCCGAATGATTGTAGTTTCTTGATTAGTAGAGGGTGATGTACCATATCAAAAGCTTTGGCGAAATCAATGAACACTGCTCCAGTGAGTAGGCCTTGATCCATATTGCATTTTACATCACTGGTGAAGTGGGTTAGAGCAGTAGTTGTGCTGTGCCCAGCCCTAAAGTCATGTTGTAATGGGGATTGAAGGTTAGAGTGGAGTAGGTACTGAGAGACCTGCCGGTGCACAACTTTTTCAAGCAGCTTACTGAGCGTAGGCAGGAGTGAAATAGGATGATAGTTTGATAGGATTTTGGGATCACCTTTCTTAAACACCGATATAGTTCTGGCGGCTTTCCAGACCGAAAGGACAGAGGCTGAGCTGATTGAGAGATTGAAGAGCCTGGTAAACGGTTCGGCGAGACAAGAGGCGAACTGCCTAAGGATCCTTGGATCAATACCATCAGGACCTGCATTTCCAAGAGCAGGAATGGTCTTAAGTAATTTAAAAACTTCCTGGTGCGTAACTGGGGCCAGCACTAGAGTGGTAGGAGCAGACGCAGGAGAAGAGGGGAGGCCATGGGAATAGCAGGGGGAGAGGAGGTAGGAGTGGGGGTGGGAAGAGTTGAAAAGAGGGCATTAAAGGCACTGGCTATAGTGAGAGGATTATTACAGTAGGTATCATTTATGAGCATTTCATTTGGAGTCAGAGTCTTGTTATTCCCGAGAATTTCCTTTATTTGAGACCAGTAGCACTTTGGGTTTGAGGCACTGAGCAGGTTCTGGTAGTACATACTCTTTGCATAGCGAATCTTCTTTTTACAGGAGTTGCACAACGACCTGTAGGCATCAAAATCAGCTTGAAGGGAAGAGGACTTCCAGACAGACCAGAGTTTATCCCTCCATTTCAGCAGCTGGAGTAGAGGGCACTTGAGCCATTCAGTGACCTTCCCTTTTACCCTACATGTGATGACCAGGATGTGTAGGTTTTGGAGAGAGAAACTTTGCTGGAGATAAAGTATTATAGTAGCCATATCCACTGTTCTTGGGTCCAGCCCTTATTTATAGTCCAAGTTGAGAAAATCCTCCACTGTCGATTATAGATAGAGGGTTTTCTAGATTGTAGAATGGTGCTGATTACAGACTCATCATAACCAGCTTCTAGCAGTCTCTGCCTTTCAGGAGCCATGCAGAGAGTTTGAGTGTTCTTGGCTTCAGGTGTAGTATCGGGCCCTGTATAAGGATGCTGTGCCTGTGGGGTCGGTGCCAGACATCCAGTGCCATTGCTGTAGCCATTGCAAACCAGGCCCTCCTTGGCCAGTAAGGAGCGATGAGGATGATGATCCTCCTTGAGTGCCGTATTTTTGTGAGAACTTGTGGGATCAGTGGAATTGGAGTGATATGTATGACTGGTCTAGGGTCCATTCTTGGGAGAGGGCATCAACTCCCGCTGTTTGTCGCTCCCTGAACCAGGAGAAGTAAGGCTTTACCTGGGCATTGGCCCTGGATGCCTTAGAGTCCATGGACACTGGTTCCCACCTTTTGTTTATGGATATGAAGATGTCGGGATGCAGTTGCCATTCCCCTGGATACACCCTCTGTCTGCTGAGCCAATCTGCATGTATTTCAGTTTTCTGATAGGTGTACTGTGTGGATATGGGTGAGGTGGATTTGTGCCTATTGCATTCCTCAGCTCACCTCCCTCTGCATTGCCAAGCTCCTGATACCGCCTTGTTTTGTGTTGTACGTGACGGTTACTCTGTTGTCTGACCATACCAGGAGTGATCTCCAGGTGATCTGTGTCCGAAAGGCCAGCAGTGCATGGCACACTGCTCTAATTTCCAAGATATTAATGGAGAGTCTGGCCTCTGACTTTGTCCATTTCCCTGAGCTGAGAACCGGCCTAGACATGCCCCCCCCAGCTCGTCAGACTTGCATCTGTTTCCATGATTACCTCGTAGGTTTGTTCGAGATTGACTCCCTTGTTTAAGTTCTGTTTCACTGTCCACCATGTTAGCGATGTTCTAACATGTTTGGTCAGTTGGATCCTGGGGGACAGATTGTCTTCTGTTGGTATTGCTTGTTTCAATGGGCAACTTTGAAGAGGGCACATGTTCCATCTGGCCCAAGGCACCAGATCGATGAGTGACGCCATGCATCCTAGCACCATTGCCACCTGCCCTATGGTAGGAGAGGGTGTCTTCCTCAGGTCTCTGGTGATCTTGATTAAATTGCTCACACTGGCAAGGATGGCCTTGCCTTTCTCTGGGTTGTATTTATGTCTGCTCCCAGGTGTTCAATGGTTTGTGTCGGAGTCAGGGAGCTTTTGGCAAAGTTGACCACCCAGCCATGAGATTGCAGAGAGTTCACCACTAATTCTGTGTCTCTCTGGAGTTATGACCTGCTCCAAGCTTGAATCAGCCATTCATCCAGATACAGTAAGGGATGATGTCTATTCCCTTTTCCCTGAGATGTGCCACCAACACAACTGGAATTTTTGTAAAGACTCTTGGAGCAGATACTAGCGCAAAGGACAAGGCCTGGTATTGGAAGTGTTGGCCGAGGAATTGAAATCTGAGATACTTTCTGTGGGATTGCTTTATGGGAATGTGGAGGTAGGCATCCTTGAGGTTGACTGAAGTCAAGTAATCATCTCTGCAGAGTCTCCTGAGTGTGGACCTGAGAGTTTCCATTTTGAAACGATAGATTGTCAAGTGCTTATTTAGAAATTTGAGGTCCAGGATGGGCCTCAGGTCTCCATTTTTCTTTGGGACAAGGAAGAAATAGAGTAGATCCCCTGACCCTGTTCCTCCTCTGGCACCACTTGGATAGCTTTGTTTTGCATCAGCTCTCTGAGGAACTCTTGAATTTGATGTGCAGACACCCCCCTTCTTGAGACAGGGGACAGGATTACTCTGTCTTGCATAAGTATTTTTGCCAGTTCGATGGTGTAGCCCTTTGTGACCACATCTCAAAACCACCGGTCTGATGTAGTGTGGTACCATTGTGTCTGGAACAGGGCTAGTCATTGTCCTACTGGTGGAGTGTCAGGGGTGCCATTTGCCTTAATGTTGTTGAGTCTGAAAATTGTGTCCGACCATCATCTGAGTCAGTGTTGACCTGATTTTCCTCCTCTGCCCCTGCCCCTGAACTTCTGTCCGAGGAACTTCCCCCTGAATGAGGATGTGTTTTGGTTGTAGGAAGAGAGTTGGTGGCCATACCTTCTTCCGCAGGAAGAATTACTGACGGAATTGGTCCCTTTCCTATGGGCCTGGAACTTGTTCCGAAATCTGAGACACCCTGATGGAAGGTACATCATCCTGTTTTTGCCTCTTGTTAGGTCTTTGCCTTCTTCCTTCTGCTTCAGGTATTCCTGAAGGCCCTCCCTGAAGACATGATTGCCCTTCAGAGGTAGGTTGACCAGGAAAGATTTGGATTCCTAATCTGCCTCCCAGAGCTTAAGCCACAGGCCTCTCCTAGCTCTGTTCATGAGAACCGATGCCCAAGCATTTAACTTGAGGGCATCGACCTCCATATCCCCATATATTTGGCTATATCTAGGGTGCAGTCTGGCAGCTCTTTGCCCCTAGCATCAGGAGCGACACTGTCCATAAGTTCCTCAAGCCAACGGATTTGGGATCTGGCTGTGTATATCGCAGTGGTGGCTGCTCTGGCTACCAGCCTTGACATCTCAAAAAGCTTTTTGAGCATGTCCTCCAGTTTTTTGTCCACAGGATCTTTTAGAGTGATCGTGCCACAGGCAGTACTGTTTTCTTGCTCAGCGCTGCAATCTGGGGGTCGATAGTAGGTGCAGTGCACCATAGTTTATTCTTATCCTCTTGGACAGGATACATCTGGTCCAAGTTTCTCTTTTTGGAAAGTCTCCACGGTTCCTGTGATTCCCATTCTTTATTGAAAACATCCTCAATTGCCAGACATATGGGGAAGGAGTCCTTAGTGCACTGTTTTTGCTAGATCATAGGGTCCAATTTTGATTCAGGTGGAGGGGGAGGAACCTCAAATCCCCTTGTGGTCTTGATTGCCTTGACGATTCCTGGCACCAGGTCGAATGGGCATAGTTTGGATGTAAGGGAGGGAGCACCCATTTCCATGTGCTCCTCTTCCTCCTCATCTGATTCTGTGGGGGAGTCCTCATCCCCATTGTTATTATTATTATTATTATGTTGGCCCTCTGCACCCCCTGTGGGTCAGCAGGGGTCTTAGTACCTGGTCCCGCCCGTCCCCCACTGGCTGAGTGTGACTGGGCTCTGGCTGTGGGTGTGAGCCTCTCGGGGGTTGCCCGCTGGAGCCCATGGGTTTGTTCCCAGTGAGGGATTCTAGTTTTTCCATCATCTTCAACATGAATAACTGCTGGCTCTTCATCATAGCCGCAGCTGCCTGTTGAGTCTGAAGTACCAGAGCAGATGGGTCTTTCAGCCATAGTGCCCCACTTGTGCCTGGTAGGTCATGATCAAGGGAAGGGGATTGCTCCAATGAGGACTCCTCTTCCTCCCCATGTAGGCAGGCTGGACACTGAGGTCTGGAATTATGGGACATCAGTGTAGTGCTACTAGTACTGCACTTCTTCACCTTGACCATCTGAGAACAGAAGAGAGGAAGGGGGGAGAGATATGGAGAGGATGAATAATTTTACCTGACGGTCACTGAGCTGGCTCTCTGCACTGCCATGTAATGAGATTCATGGAGCTCTGGGCCCCCCATAGGTAAAATGTCAGAGGCAGAGAATTTGAGGTGCCCACACTTATCAATGGGACCCACCTTAACTGAAGCTCCCATAAAGGCAGCATAGGAACAGATCGTCGGAAAGTTGCCCCATTCTAGACTGGGGTCATGATAATTGAATGGCTAGGCAGCTATGGGAGGTGCCTTGCTGTCACTCTGTCGCTATCTGGGCCCTCAGAAAGATAGTCCAGCCGAGTCTGTAGAGGCTGGTGGTCATTAGGGCCATTTGATGGCTGCGGCACTAACCGAGCTCTTCTCCAACTTGGTCTGTTGCTCCATTCTATTGCCATCCTTAAGATGGTGGCACTGTGTTGCACATGTGTGGCCAAGCGTAAAAAGGCAGCTGCGTCCTGCCTGAGGGGTGACGCGTGACCACTCACAAGATGGAGCCTGACCACTGCACAAGCATGGTCAATCATAGCGTTGCCCAAGATGGCCAGCACTCCCAGGGCAGAGAGGCCTACCGTGATGGCCTGGCCTGCCATGAGGCACTACCTGTAGCTTGAATTGGGCCTAAATCAAACAGGAGGAGAGAGCGCTCCCATGGATTCCAAGGAAAAACGGTAGGCCAGCCAACTGTATTAAACCACTACTGTGCACTAATCTGATTTCTGGCACTTCATTGGGAGAGGGGATTGCTCCAAGAAAACACTGCAAAGGTCAGGATGTGCGCTGCTGGTCACTGCTAAGTAGGGGCTGCTAGCGCACAACCTATAACTCTACCAGTCAGCCATTACGGAGGGGGCTGACTGGAGCCAGAGAGGAGCCTCCACAACTGCGTTCCCAGTGGTGGAGACGGAGCGGAGAGCAAACCAGTCAACTGCTCAATCGGCCACTAGGTAGGGGCTGATCAAGAGAGGAAGAGTAGGGAGTTCCATAAGATGTTCCCACCACAGGGGGAAGGGACAGCACAAAGCCAGCGCTCTAATGAGAGGGCGGCTCCCCACTAATGTAATGGGGACCTAGGAGCAGCTGCGCCAACCCTGCTTGGGAGGAGGGAGGGAGAGGTTTGTCTGCACTACAGGGGAACTGGTGTACAAATTTTAAACCCTTGAGTGCCATGCAGCAGTTTACAAGCAGCCTAGGAGCGACCCGACGTCCATTTAGGCCCCATCGGATCTCCATTTCCCATTCCAGGAACACTGATCAAGCAACACAACAAACCAAAACCAATTTACTTTGAGTAATCAAACAGTAACCAAAACAGCCAGTTGCCTAGAATTCTGAAGCATTTTTCATATTCCTTGGCTAATCCAGATACCTTGCTTGGGAGGAGGGAGCTGGGTCAAACAACCAACAAACTTTTAACCATACCTTTGAAATTCAAATAAATAAGTAATGATAATTTCCTCTCTGGAACCAATGATTTGTGGTTTACCTTGATACAGGATTTAAAGTAGATTGCTGAAGATGCAAGCAGGGACTCTGGAGTGCTGTTAGCCTTTCAGATGCACTAGGAGAACTGGCGAGCAGGGACTCTTGGGACCTAGGTGTATTCACAAAATTTGATCCTGGGTCAAATGTGCATCTAGAGCCTATCAGGTGGGTTAAGACCCATGAGGTAATGATTGGAGTGCCATGGATAGAAACATAACACAATGCATTGAGATGCACTTCAGAAAACAGAATCCAAGGAAAAATATTATCTAAGACAACACTCACCCAGAGGTGTTGAGGAGGAGAGAGACCTAGAAGTAATTATACAACCATACTTACTGTTTAACAACAAAAACAACAGTGCACAGGCTCCTAGGACATTGGATAACATTAAAAGAAAGTAGTAGTAGACATAGGAATGTTATCCTGCCACTGTATAGATCATTAGTGAGGCCATGCAAAGACTACTGCTCACAGTTCTGGTCTCCATCACAAACAGGTGAAATAAAGTCACTAGAAAAGGTACAAAAATGATTTACAAAAGGCATTCATGGGTTAGAGGTACTAGATTGCAACCCCTTGATTAGAAACCTTACACCTACATAGCTAGAAAGGAGAACAAGGGGGGACTTAATTCTACTATACAGTATAATTAAAGGTAAACACCTACGTGCATAAATGGGACTGGTGCTAAAGGAATGTGACCATAACATCATGGGAAATAAACTGCAACTGCAGGTAGGAAATACAGAACCAATATAATGGGGTCATATTACACGCAGTGAGTAGTGAAACTCTGGAACAATTTACTAAATGAAAGAGTGATGGCAAGGACTATAAACAGCTTCAAAATACTCTTGGACAAATAGTTGAACAATCAGACAGAGAAAAGCACTGTGTAGTGGGGGACTGGGCTAGAAGGACCATAATAGGTCTGTTTCCAGCCCAAATCATCCTTAGTATCCTTAGTACTGTTCAGTTTGTATATTCTTATGGTGGTGGTGCTTAGCTTTCACGTAGCCTACTTTGATGTTTGGCTTAAGCACACCAAGCAGTGGGTGGGCTTACCTGGTTTAGGTATGTAGGTTGACCAGATCTGTCCTTCACCAGTTTCTTTCCTTCCTCCTTAAGACTGATAAACTGTTAAAGTCCCTGTTTGAAAAATGTGTTTCCCCTTAATGTGAGTTTTTATAGCAGGTTATTGAAGTCTTGGTCAGCCTGCCACAGTTTTAGCCACAGAGCCCATCTTGCTCTGCTGGATATGGATGCTGTTCTGGCATTTAACTTGAGTGTGTTGATGGCCATGTCTGATAGGTATTTAGTTGTCTGCACTGTGCAGTCCAGTAGCTCCATTTGTGGAGACTTGAGTGGTAATGTCTTAGTCAGATCCTCTAGCCAAGTAATTTGTGCCATGGTTGCATATGATGCTGCTGTGGCCGTTCATGCTGTCAAGCCTGTCAATTCATAAGATGTTTTTACAATCTCTTCTACTTTTCTATCCACCAGGTCTTTGAGTGGAGTGAAGCCTTCTGCTGGTAGAAGAGTCTTGCAGCTGAGGGACATCATTTGTGGTTCTACATGTGGTGCTTGGCATTGTGTCTTCTCATTCTCCTCTGGGATAGGATAGGTCCTGTCCAGGAATTTCCTCTCAGATATCCTCACTGGTTCCAGAGCTTCCCACTCTCTATTTATAAGATCCTCTATGGCTGGGCAGCTAGGAAAGAATTCCTTTCTCTTTGGTTTCAGCCTCAGAGAAGGAACCAGTTTAGACCCCACTACTGGAGTCAGAGCATCAAAACCTACTGAGGTCTTTATGGAATGAAAGCACTCAGTGAAAGAAACTGGAGCACATAACTTTGAGTTAATGAAGGCTTCTTACTGAGTATCTCCCATCTCCTTTTTCTCCTTGTTCTCTGAGGTTCTGCCCCCCTTATCCTCAGGTTCCACTCCTTCCCCACCCTGTGGCTTGGTATCCACTGGGGAATGGTTGATGGGTTGGAGTGGCTGAGGCTGTGCAGTAGGTAGAACTGCATGGGTTAGAGCCGTTGTTGGAGTCTTGGAGTTTGGGTTCAACAAGGCTTTGATGCAGTCTATCATATTCGGCACTAGAGCTTATTGGTTTGTATAAAGGCTTCTTTGTTTTGCATAAACACTGCAGCCTGTTGATTCATGGTCTGTTCTTTCTGGATGGATGTGTTAAACGAGGTGAAGGACTCATTACTGTCATCCATGACTTCAATGTGGCCAGACAGGTCTGGAGACTCTTCAGTGTTGCACACTGGGCAGTCTGGTCCTGGTTGAGATGGAAGGAGGGTCACTCCACAGGGTCCACACTTTTCTATTTTCACTATTCATAGGCCAGTGGTTGATATAAAGTAGGGGAAGAGCATGGCACTGTAATAGGGCAGCACATGTATAAAGTACTGCAAGTGGCAGACTAGTTTGATAAATAGCCCATACCTCTATGTCTTATTTTTGCTTTCTGTGGGCTCCCCTGTCAAGATTAGTAATGGGCGAGTAGCACAAGATTATATCTGCCATGCAGGGTCCTAGCTGGTAGGGTTATGTGTAAGGTTGACTTTATTTGTCTTTAGAAACTCTAACTTTCTTAATATACATTGCAAGCATGTGTGTGCCCTTAACAAGGTGGACTTATGTCCTAGAAGTTCTGCTATATCTGGGTCCTTGACAACCGCCCCTTACATATATGGGACCACTAATTTGTATGTGGCAGTCTGCTGTGCATGCGTGGTGGCACAGTCCACTGAAACAAGACAGTGCTATAACTCAAAGTGTGTGGCCACATTGCCATGCATTTTGTGCCATGCCCACAATGGCACTGCTTCTTCTGGGTCTGCATGTGTGCCCAAGCCAAATTCAAGATGGTGCCATGCTTACATGGTTACACTTGCTGTGCAATGATGCCATGCACAAGATGGCACCAATGATATCAGATCGTGCACATGTGCCATCCCCTTGTCCAAGATGGTGCCAGGCATGCGCGGATAGCACAAGCTTCCTACTCAAGATATCACCACTGTGGTCTAGATCAGGGAAGAGCAGCCACGCCCAACAAGATGATACCAGCCATCTAGGGATGCCAAAATCAAATCAGCCACACCTAAAGACATGGCACTGAATCAGGAGCATCTGAGTGACAATTTTGTCCACCCACAAGAAACATTGCCTCCTCAAGCAGACAGATTAGCTGCGAAGTCTGTCTAAGTGATGCACAATAGAGCCACTCCAAAGGGGAGGTAAATATATATAGGCATGAATACAGTATTCGAGAGACTCGTACCTACTGCATATTGACACCCTGTAACTTTTTGCTGAATTGTTAAAAGGTTCACATGACACACCTAATTTGTAGTCCCACATTAGGAGAGATATTAAACATAACATGACCCAGTTTGGTTCCACTGTGCTCTTTCAGTTTTATCACAAACATCAATTTACCCCTTCAAATAGGGTTCCATTTTGAGACATTGCTTCCATTCCCAATTTAAGTATTTAAATACAGCCCTTTATTGTGCCTTAGAAACCCAACAGTTGTTAATGTGTTATCTAATTACTTCATTTAAGCCTCCCCCAAGAACTCCCTATATAGAATAAAAGTTTTTGCCTTTTATTTAATCATTTTATACAGCTGTAATGTTCATTACATGTAGTGTCCATCTAGTACCTCATCCTAAGCAGACTGTGCCTTTAATTTGCATGAACTGTGGTCCAAAAGCATTATTGTGTCTGGTGACCTTCTTTTTGTTACTGACATGCTGCCAAAATCTTGCAGTTTGTTATAACTCATTTATTTAGAAAATTCCCTTTTTCCATGGCGTGTTATTTTTGTGTGCTTTTGTTACCCACGTTACGATTGGTTCCTCCACTGGCCCAGAATGTTCAGAACCAGAAATGCATGCTGACACCTTCAGTCATCACCCCATGGCTCTTTAAAGCTGTGGACCTGGTGGGTCTGTATTCTTTGTACTGCCACCTACATTCTGGACAAGACATGTTGTCCTCCTGAAGTTTGGAGTTATGCACGTTACGGGCACTACAGTGGGCTATTCTCTCTGCATCTCAGCTGCTCTTTTGTTCCCTGGTGTGTCAGATGTCTGCAGATTGTAAAGGTACACATTTACTTTTTGGGAAACACGGAGACATGTAGTCGGACCTTGCCTCATGGTCCTAAGATGCTGAGCTCGGGGTATGAAGGGTGGGGTAGGGGCAGAGAGAGTTGATTATAAAGCATTTTAAAGTTGAACAACTGCAGGTTTCCTAGATTAAATGGTTATATATATTTACCTATTCTATAGACCAAGTCTCTACATGGGGATCATTCTGTGTGGCCTGGTCCCTGTGGGGGGCATTTTGTGTGATCCTATTCTCTATCAGGGGCACCTTTAATGTTACTGCTGCTAAATAGTTTGATCTGTACTGGGTAATAAAAATGCAGTTTTGGGGAGTATATCAATTGGACCTGGTTAGTGCTGGGGCTCATTTTGTATAAGGCATCAGAACACCATATCTACAGTTTGGAGAGTTCTGTAATGAGAAATAAAATACATGTTGTATTGGGAGTAAATGAATAGGACTTGGTCTCTGCAGGTGCTCAGTTTGTGTAGACCTGATCTCTTTAGGGGCGTATATTGTGTTGGAGGCATCAGAACACCAGAACTACTTTTAAACTACCTGCTTATCTGCTAAACTTAAAAAGAAATCCTGGTTAATATCATATTTATTTTTTGTAAAAACACTTCTGTAGAACAGAAAAGCGGTCAGCACTCCAAACGTACTCACAGTACATATTTATTTTATGTGCAAGTGCATCGAAGCCATTTAGCAGCAGAAAAGCAAATAACAGTAAATAGCAGCAGTAAACGAAACGTTGGGTAATCCACAAATTTCTCAGATCCACAGGAGTCTATAAGATGGCAACTTTTTAAAAAACATATTGCACCCACGACTCAACACTGAGCACCCAAACACCAGCACAGAACCATTTACATTTCAAGCAATGTGTTTTGTGATCATTAGGTGTGCCATGTGTTTGCATGTTAAACTAAGAGTCTAGCATGGCACATTAAATAATTACTGAGATTCACTGCAACAGTAAAATGAGCCTAAAAGGGCACAAACACCAAAAATGGATGTAAAATGACTGTAATTGATGGTAACCAGGTTGCAGTCACCAAAAACATCAACCCTGTTCATTGTTTTTGTGCAGTTTTAGGCTCATTTGGCTGCTGTTGCAGTGTATCTCAGTAACTGGGCTATGTGCTACATGGTATGCCTTAAATGGCTTCCATGGCAGTACAAGTGAAGAAAACTACTGTTTTTTTCTTACTGGGATGATTGCTGTCAGTGACTGTTAAAGTGTTACCCATTGTTCTGTATTTTTTTTTTATTCCATTTTTTTTGTGCACTTTTAGGCTTACTTTGCTGTTGCAGTGAATCACAGTAATTGTTTGTTGTGCCATGTGCTGCATGATAGGCTGAGGGCCTAGCATGGCATATCAAACAATTACTGACATTAGCTGCAATAGCTGGAGAAACCTAAAAGTGCACCCTCTCCCAAAATGCACTGGTTGCCATATGCACCTGCAGGACCATGCAGTGGACACAGTGAGTGACGGTACCATGGAGGGGTCCATTTGACAACAAGAAGGGGCTGTGTCTTCAGTTGTGGCTGTGATCTGTAGGATGGCATCATTAGTAACAGGGATAATTGTGTATATCTGCACCATACAAGGGGACCATGAAAAATTACCTTGCACTCTGTGATTACAGGACTTCACCAGATTTCAGGTCCATGACTTTCCATTTGTATTGTGCCAGCCTCAGAAAATCTCCTGGACACAAACCTTGTTTGCCCATAACAGGGCTTTGGAATATGGACATCTCGCAAAATCTGGGTTTGTGCAGAAAAACTAAACTTGCACATGGGCAAACTTTTAAGATCTGGCCCTGAAGTCAGTTTTAATTTCATTTTCATTTCTTAAAACACATTTTAAGATTGAAGCAACCCACTCAAGGGCATAGTTCTATTAGTAGGAAGTAACCCACTCCAGGGTGTGCCGTTATTTGGGATTAATCAATACCCCGAGTGCATTGTGAAGCACAAGGCTGCTGGCTGAGTGTCTTCACAACACCCAGTGTGTTGCTTAATCCCCAATAACCACAACCCTGGAGTGGGCTATTAAACTTATAACAGAGGTTGCACTACAAAACAAGGAGAAAGCAATATACATGTTTTTTCTCCTTTTATAAAAGACAAGCAAATTACTGTATTCTGCTGCCTAAAAAAATAGTCCCCAACAAAATGGCTGTCATGCACATACAGATGTCAGAAGGAAAGTGTTGCTATGGCTTCTCTGACATTTGTTGTGCATGATATGCCTTCTGAGACAGCACAGTAGCTCTGAAGTGCAAAATATGGAGTTGCCTCTTGTAGTAGTGTAGTATACCTCCACTGGCTTAGCTGCTCTGTCTCTCTGTCTGTGGTTACATTAATGCATGGCAAGCAAGTAAACATTTTCCCCAGCAGTGCAGTCACACAGTCTACCAGACTGTATTCTACCAATTAAGAAATGGCAACTAATGGGACTCAGAGCTTGCAGGTCTTTCTGGAACTCTGTTTCTCTGTCCACCAGCATAAAACTCTCTTTCAGATCATGACATCATTTGGGGGGTCTCCCTCTCTTCACACTGTTCTATCTGACTTTATGCCACAACTATGGGATTTACCTGTCAATCTGGCTGTGCAACAGAAAAATGACCATGGGGACCACACACTTCACTCTGGGAACAAGCTTGGGTAAGAAGCAAGACTACAAACTTTGAACACTACTGCTACTATTGCTGCACTGCCTGGGACTACATGGCAGGCCTCTGCTCTCACTCACTAAGCAAGGATAGTAATGGCTGCTCCACAGACTGCAATTTTACACTATAACAAGATCAGAACAGAAACACAGGCTGATTTCTCAGAGGGATGGTTCACCACTAGCTGTGATATATTGTGGAGTAAGCAATGGTCACCTGATGGTTGTTTACCACTCACCTGCCTTTATCTACCCCATGTTATAAGTCACTAATACACTTTCAGTGTTTTGCCTTCAGCCTTGAATATCACAAGCAGCAAGGGTATGCATTAATCCCAAACTTCCCCATTCATCTCATAAAGATATAGTTGGTTTCCCTCTCTCTTATTGTAGGCTTGGGACCAGCAGGTATATGTAATAGACAGACCAGGTGAGATTCAATCCATACTCCACACTAAAACATTTGTGAATATCTTAAGTTAATATAATGTTGTGACTACAGTACAATCTTCAAAATGTTCAAAAAATGTTATACCAAATATCCATAGTATGACAATCATTTTTTTGGTTGAACATTAGCAATAACTTTTGGTATGACTTAGTGAGACACTTGGTATGATACTGATACTACTGTTCTGGTGTCCATGTTACTCATGTGACTTCTTGTGTTGTGTCTGTGTAACTCGTGTGACGTCCTGTGTAGTCTGAGTTACTCATGTGACATCCTGTGGAAAAAACCCTTGTAAATAAAGTATAATTCACTTTCTGAAAATTAAGTGATTTCTGTCTTTTCCTATGAGGGTAATATAGTTGTGCAAAAAAACAATGGGCTAGAAAATCAAGGACTTGAATGTGGTAGCTAAACTTAAACATGTCCAGATTTGGGCATACTGTGATCAGGAAACATATTGTGGCATAATTACCAACAAGTTACGTTTATGATAAAAAACTGAAAAGTCAGATATTATGCTACCTAAATAGATACCATAGACATAGTAATATCAAAAAATATATGTTTGATAATATGACAAATTTGCTGTCAAGGACACGATGTTACTCACATTACGTTGCCCTTGTGGGAACTTTCAATAACATTTTTTAGCACCTCTGAACTACAAACTATCTTTATGTTGGGGACTGAAATACTAACACATGCACCCAATGTAAATATGATATGGTTATGACAATTGGCCCAAATAAATTTTGGAACCTGATTGTCACACTTTGTCTCTCGAGTAGCATATTGGTACACATATATATATATATATATATATATATAGTGAGGCTACTTCAAGGGTAGTCTGATTGGGATGGGGCCAGCTGAAATCTATCACTAATGGCTAAACTATAGCCACTTGGGAATGGTTCGGTAGCCTCAGAAAAGTGTGGTATCCACAGTTAGGTAGGCAGCAGAAGGACCTGAAATAATTAAAATTTTACAGTATAGTGGTGAGAAGGGGCACAAAATTTGAAACAGCTGAAGGCATGTTTTTGTTAAACAAACAGGCATTGCATTACAGGGTTCCAGTGCTAAGCTAAATCTGACAAAATATGACATTCCCATAGAGACACATGACTTTAAACTTCTAGTGTGATGGTGCACAAACACTTACTGTAGATACAGAGAACAGAGAACATGTCCATAAAACATCTAAAACTAGCCAAGTTGTTAAGAGTCTAACTGAAAATAAACATTATAAGTGTAATAACATTTGTTCTTAGTTAAATAAGTACTTTAAGTGAAATAATGCGTTCTAAATGAAAAATAAAATCTCAAAATAGCATTATTTACAGAATTTATTCACCATTAATGTGGTATATGTTTGTTTGTTTGTTTTGTAAAGCCACTCAGCCCATGGAAAGATAGCATTCAAGAAATGAAGTCTATTTATCTACATCTAAAATGGTTCAGCTGATAGCACTCTGAGATAATGTAGAATAATCAGATGGTCATGTGTTCAAGTCCCACACCAGGCACTTGGACTAATATCCAACAGTGCTGACACTGCAGTTGTGCACGTGGGTGGGGGGAGGCTGCACTTTTGAAGGTGCTGCCCTTCAGAGGGGACATTAAATTGAGGTCCCTTCTGTCCCTCTCTGATGGCTGTCCAGGTGGAAGAGAAAGATCCTGCAGCACTTTTCAAAGAAGTAGGGGAGTTATCTCCAGTATCCTGGCCAACATTCCTACTCTCCATAAAACATAGTCTAATGCAACACTGCTGCATGTGAGTGGCTTTAGCATGTTCAGTAACTGCTTCATACGTAATTACATACAGTCCCTTCATTACCAGTATTTACTCATTATTTTGTAAAGCATGTTGGGATGCAGTGTGCATGAAAGTAGACATATAAAACCAAAATAGATTCTGAAAAAAGTTAGAGGTGCTCTGATAATCCATGTGACTTTCCAGATATCTTCGGATGTCATGGCTTTCTGTCAGAGTAGGTAATATGGATAATCAGAGTTCTGCACCAGGTTTGACACATACATTTGCTGAAGCAGAATCTCATTATCCACAGAATGTATCTGTCCTGTCCAGTATAGGTGAAGGTGACATGTACAAATAAATATCTTTTGTTTTCAATTCTGGACCATAAAACCAGTCCACATGTATTCTAGCATAAGGTTATTTGGTCTTGCAAACAATTACTCTTGGAAAATTGCTAACAGGCATACACATAATGATTTTGTTTAATTTTATATATTTTTTCAATTTTAATAGCAAAGTGACTGGTCCAGGCTATGAACAGTATTGCTGTAAAATGTCAGCTGTCAATACTGTCTCATTATAGTGAAACGTGGTTACAAAAAACACATCCATCTAAAAACCGTGGAAATGCTTCTGTTTTCACCCATCATGTAACTCTGAAACATGAAGGTTTGAGATCTTGTCGCAAGCTGTCTACCTCTTAACTGTCAATTGTCAAACCTCTGGCTCTTAAAATGTCTCAAATGTGTGTTCAATAAGCACACATTTGTATAGAAACCCAGACACAACCCTGACTCCCTTTGTGCTGGGGAGTGTCAGCTCAAAAGACTGGAATTTTAACCTTACTTGTGCTTCTGATTAAGCTTTAAAACTCAAAGTAAACACTTTAAATTTCTTTGCAAAATAGCTCAACTTTTTTCTTCACAGTCTACTCTTTAATTAGGTTCAAATAATTTCATAAATGAACACAGCAAACGGCACCAAGAAGTGGGAAAATACATATTTTATTTTAATATAAAACTGTGAAAACTATTAAAAATGACTGTGCATTAAATGAGTGTGCATTAAATATGTTTCTAAAGAAAAGAGAATGACATACAAATGCAGTAAAATAAATAAAAATGTAACATACATCAGCTTTCTTTTCAAAAAAAGAAAAGAGAGGCAAAGCAATTTAAACTGCGGAACATTTCCCATATTTAAACATTGGTTTGTATACCCATATTTCTTTTAGGCAAAAAAAATCTGCAAAAAAACGAAATAAAAAAAATTAATAAAATTTTATTAAAATTAATCAGTTAATTAACCAACCAATTAATGTCCTTACCAACCCAATACTGTCCACAGACTGGGACCACAGGAGGTCGAGAGGGGCAGATTGTGAAGCCCTCCCCCCAAGCAAGGTCACGAGGGACCGCTCGCTCAGCCCTCCCACCCCCAGAAACCAAACTGGGACCATAGGAGGTCGAGAGGGGCAGATTGTGAAGCTCTCCCCCAAGCAAGGTCACGAAGGATCACTTGCTCAGCCCTCCCACCCCCAGAAGCCGAACTGGGACCACAGGAGGTCGAGAGGGGCAGATTGTGAAGCCCTCCTCCCAAGCAAGGTCGCGAGGGACCGCTTGCTCAGCCCTTCCACCCCCAGAAGCCGAGTAAGTGTTACAGGGAGGCAGTGCAGCTCACCTCGCGCTCGCTCTGGTAGCAGCAGGATTTGGGCCCCACCGGCGCTGTGCACTGGCTCCCCACTGCCCCCACCACCACCACCCTTGGTCATCCTCTAGCTTTATAGGGAGGATCACGTGAGTGCAAAAACCTATCAGCTAACTTTCCCATTAGCAGGCTATATGCATTAAACACTAGAGGGCTCTCTCCTGAATTTATTGTTTAATCCCAAGGCAAGCAGCATGACAAGCAGCCAAAGCACACTAATACACTCCATCCTAATCCTAACAATCATTTCCCACTCCCAAACCTCACTCCCTTCCATAAAACACACCAGTGACTCAAATAATGCCATCAACACCCACCACCCTTTAAAGTCTCACCAGCAACCATGCCAAACTCTTCCCCCCACAGCACCATTTGACACCAATGCTACCATGAGCCTTAGCTGCACCTTAAGCAGGCCCCTATAGTCAAGGCCAGCACCCCAGTCAAGCACTCACCCACTAAATAGCCCTAACCCTCTCCTTCACCAAGCGCAATTAGCCCAAATGATCCAATCCATCCCCATACCAATCAGACCACACAAGCATAACACTCACCCGCGCCTCATAAAAAACATCCCCAAACAGCTCCAGACAACAGCTGTCAGACATGCTCTCCTCCTTCTCCTACTTATGTCTGGTAACATACACCCCAACCCAGGACCTGTGCCGGCTAGCAGGTCCAAGGGTCACGGGTATGGTGGCCTGCTACTGGCTTCACTAAATATCCGCAGCCTACCAAAAAAATTTACACTGCTACAAGGATGGGTAGCACAACACTCCCCAGACATCCTGGTTCTATCTGAAACCTGGCTAGCTAGGAATATACCGGATTCTGCAGTTGCCCTAAATGACTACCTAATCTTCAGATCAGACAGAGCGGGTAAGAGGGGAGAAGGCTGTGCTATATACACACCAGAGCTAATTTACAGCCACTACTGGTCCCTTTGCCCTCACTGGAACACGGGGCACAAGCCATTACAATCAACACTACAATTGGTTCCCAAGGGAAACCACTATACATAATGTCAGTCTACATACCCAACAACCAAAAATTACCCTTTGATTCTATACTTGCCAGTATAGCCCAGCTCTCCCCCAGGAGCGAGCTGATTATTATGGGTGACTTTAATATAAACTGGTTATCAAAAGCATCAGACCCCTACAAAGACGCAGACAAAGCACATGACCTGACCCAGGTAGTCCAGTCCCCTACAAGTCAAGACCCCAGGACAGGGACTCACACTCTCCTAGACCTCATCCTTACAAATTTCCCTAAGCACCTCTCTAATATTAAAGTTCTCCCAGACATCTTCAGTGACCACTCTCCTTTCTCCTGCTACTGGTCAAATAAGAACACACCTAGCCAACCCAAAATATCCCACCAAAGGCACCTCAAAAAAGACACAATGACCAAAATTATACACTTTCTTTCCACCAGTGACTGGACACCTGTCCACACCGCCCAGTCCGTTGACGCGACCCTTACCTCCTTTATCAATATCTTCAATACTGCCTGTGACAAACATGCCCCATTCTCAAAAAAGGTTATAAAAACAAGAGACACCCCGTGGATCTTGCAGACCCTGCTAGATCAGATGCATCACAGAGATAATCTCTGGCATAGGGCACTGAACTCCCAGCTTCCCCATGACAGACAACTCTATAGAGAGGTGAGAAACAAGTGCACCAGGGCTATTCAGCTAGCTAAGGCAAACCACTACAAACAAGCTCTCACCTTGTCCTGGGGTTCTGGGAACAAGTTCTGGAGCAATGTCAAAGAGCTCTGCGGAAAAATCGTCAACCTAACACCAACACAGATGCTCAACAATGGTGCCCTCTCCCAAGACCCTACCATCATAGCCAATGTCCTGAATAATTCCTTCACGGACCTCAGTCACATACTCCCACCAAACTTCTTTGACCCTCATCCAAGGGTCCCCGCTTACGCCTACCCTAGGTCCACCCTTCTGCCCTTCTGGCTCAGAGCCATCTCCTGTAGTGAGGCCAAACACTACCTATCTAAAGCCTTACATAACAAGAGGTATAGCAGTGACTCCATAGACCTCAAAATCCTCCGTCTAACTCTAGACATGACCCTTCCACACCTCACCAAAATATTCAACTACTCCCTGCACCTAGGCCAATTCCCTACTCTCTGGAAAAGGGGAATTATCACACCAGTCCTTAAAAAGGGTGATCCAACCGACCCTGGCAACTATAGACCCATCACGATACTCCTCCCCCCAAAAGCCCTCGAAAGAATAGTGTCAGACCAACTCATAGAGTACCTGGCTAGTCACTCTCTGCTGTACCAAGAACAACACGGCTTCAGAACAGGCCACAGCACTACCCCTGCCCTTCTCGAATTTACATTTTACATACACGAGGCTCTAGAACAGGGGTCAATAGCAGACGCAATCTTTGTTGACCTAACCAAAGCATTGGACACCATCAGTCATGCTCTACTTTTCCACTTACTCCCCTCCCTCAATCTTGCCCCGGACACAATACACTGGTTCAAGAACTATCTCACTGACCAGACACAAGAAGTCAAAATCAACACCACCCTGTCCAACAAGAAACCAGTTCATGCGAGTGTACCTCAAGGGTCAATTCTAGGCCCACTATTATTCACCCTCTTCTTGAACTCCATCCCAAAAGCCTGCAGTGGTAAGCTTCTGCTCTATGCAGATGACACAGTAGTGTACTGGAAAGATAGCACTTCCAACTCCCTCCAACACACGCTACAAAGTTACTTTCATGAACTAGAAGACTGGTTCACTGACCATCGATTAATACTAAACTACACTAAAACCAAATCCATGATCTTTGCGCACCGCCAAAATCCCTACAGTAGCACCCACCTTAACATCTCTAGCTACCAGGGCATCCAAATTGAACAGGTCCCACACTTCAAATACCTAGGCATCACACTTGACACTTCCCTTACCTATCACACACACATCAACCATCTCCCCTCCTCAGTAAACACCAGACTAGGGATTCTCTATAGGCACAGACAATGCCTCCCACCACAGGCCCTACAGCTGGCAGTAACTAGCTCAGTCCTATCACTGGTTGACTATGGAATAATAATATACGGGATGGCTGACCTAACAGCCCTTAATTGCATCAATCTTGCCCTCAATAAAGCCTGCTGACTGGTCACAGAAAGTGATAGACTTACCCACACCTGTAACCTCTACAAAAGAGCAGAATGGCTGACCTTCAAAGGAAGGCTAAAATACCACACTTGTCTCCAAGCCAAAAAGATACCCATGAAGCTTGCACCCATTGGCCTACACTCCCTCATCCAACCTAACTCCCACCGGAGCACCCCTAGGCACCAGACAAGCACTCCCATCCATGTCCCCCACTGCAGGACCGCACTAGGACAAAGGTCCTTCAGCTATCGGGCTCCCATCTGGCTCAATGAACTCCCTTCTTCCATCTCCCTGGCCCCTAGACTAGGCCAATTTAAAAACGGAATCAAGAGGCATCTCATTGACTCCGAGACCTGTGGCTGCAACTAATCTCACTACACCTCAATGACCCAGGGTCTATAATCATCCCTAGAGAGACAAACCAAGTACAGTAAATGTTTGTTGTAATTATGTAAAGTACCAATGTATTATCCTAATTAATGATGTATGTTCAATCTGTCTTAAAGAAATTTGTCTGTTTGTTCTGATGTGGAGCCTTTGCAAAAGAGTCCCTGACTCAAAGGTTTGTAATTATGAAACTTTAATAAATAAATAAATACAATATAAACATCTGGAGGGATGCTTAACATTATTATGGCTGAGGGCGGAGCCTACTGCCATCTTGCTGTCTATAGTTGGAAAAATGGAGTATCATGGAACATATATTTTGGAGTTTTCAATGTATCTTTCCACTTCTACAAATCCCTATGCTAATTGAAATCAAATACTCCCTTCTTTCTGTTTAGAATGTTGGAGACATAACTCCAAGCTGCTTATCAGATGGCCATTACGAAACTGAAACAACTTGTTAAATATTGGTTGCCTATTAAACTGGATATTTGTTTACCCCCTTCAAAATGCAACAGCTTGCACATTTAAATACTTGGGGCCATATTTTCAAAGATCCATACAAGCTGCATCAAACAACTAGCTTGAATCAAATCTTGGTGCACCAAATACTGTGCGCCATATTTTGCAAGAAAAGTGGTCTGTGTGACAAAGTCCCCCAAACTGATGCAAGAGGTCCACTGCATCAACATAATGGCATAAGGGATGAGAATGACACAAGCTGTACCAAAATAAATGGTGCAAGTTGAGTCAAAAATGGTGCATGTTAAGTCAGAGCAAGCATTTGTCAATGCCGAATATTTGCTTGCTGGCATTGGCATTGGTAGTGTAGAAGTTAGAGAGATGCATAATAGGAATGGCAGTGAAGTATTGACCCGAAGCCAACCCCACTACCACCCTGCAGAGACTGACAGGCATTGGGGGTGTGCCTTTGGGTCATCAGGCATAATGGCCATGTCATTTCACCACACCCTACCCTGCAGACACTGACAAGTGTTACAGTGTGCCTTGGAGTCTTTGGGCCTTATGCTCACCCCATTCCATAAGAAATACGGTGAGATGGGTGCAGTATAGGAGAATGGGGTGAACTTTGGGGCCAAAGAGTCCAAGGCACACCTCAATGCCTGTCACTGGCTGCAGGGTGTGGGTGGAGGTGGAATGGCAGAAGTATTACAGGTGACAATCCCAAGTCACACCCCTGATGCCTGTCAGTCTCTACAGGGTGGGGCATTATGGTCAGAAACCCTAACATCCCAGGCGTTCATTGGTATTTTCACTCATAATTTTAAACATGGGTTTTTTGTGGCCCCCACCTCATGAACAGTGGCAATATCAGTTAGTTAGCGGAAAGCTGATTTTGCACAGCGACTACGCCATTTGGCACCACTGGTGCAAAAACGCATTTCAAACAGGATGTGAAAAATGACAGCTGTACTGTTCATTGGGAGGTGTAAAAAATGGCAATGTTGAAAATCTGGAGTGAAAATATAAAAAAACTGGTGAAGTCACGAGTGTGCATAGAAACTGGGCAACGCATACCCTTAATGTAATTAGTCTGGGGATTTTTTACAGCAGATTGTCAACACAGACATTTTGGGATCTCCACTCATGAACAGTGTCACTGTGATTTTCTTAATCTGTCCTGAACACTGATTTCCTACAGCGACCATGCATTTCTGCGCCGGAAGTGCGAAAACACATTTCAGACAGGGTGTGAAAATGACAGCTGTACTGTTCATAAGGAGAGTATGGAAAAATGCCAGTGTTGAAATCTGGACTGAAAATATTACAAATTCGTGAACTTACGAGGGTGCATGGAAACTGCGCAATGCACGCTCATAACACAGTCATTCTATGGACTTTTGTCACCAAATTTTCAACATAGTCATTTTAAGACCTCTGCTCATGAACAGTGTCACTGTGATTTTCTTAATCTGTCACGAACATTGATTTCGCACACAGACTGCGCCATTGTACGCTACATGCTCAAAAACACATTCTGGGAGAGATGTGAAAAATGACAGCTGTACTGCTCATAAGGAGGTGTGGTAAAATGGCAATGTTGAAAATCTGGAGTGAAAATAGTAAAAATACAGGAAGTTACAAGCGTGCGTAAGAACTGCACAATGTACGCTCGTAAAAGTCATTTTTGGGAATTTTTTTATCAAACTTTTAACATAGGGTTTTGGGGGGCCTACCTCATGAACTGTGACACTGTCGTTTCATTAATCAGTCCTGGAAAGTGGTTCCGCACAGTGACCGCGAAATCACCTTTCGGGACCGAATAACAAAATGACAGTGACTGGGTTCGTGAGGTGGGGCCCCAAAAACTCCATGTTGAAAATTTGGTGAAAAAATTACCAAAAATGGCCGAGATATGCACCAAAGTTGAAAAAAAAAACATTTATGCCATTATACAGCTTACCGGCATTTCTTCAGTTCGTGGTCAGCTTTGAAGAGTGCAGACATGTTCTCGGTCCACCGAAGATAATTATGCCGGGCTCCGGAGGTAAGTATGTGGTGAGGTGGGGGTGTGAGGAGGTGGGTGCACAGAGGGTGGGCATGGGTTGGGGGAGAGTGGGTAAGCTAGTCAATGAGGGACCGTTTTTTATTTATAGGTTTTTTTTTGAACAAGACAACATGGGACTTTTGCCACACTGGGGTGGGCTCCCAGCATGGCCACTGGAAGTGTCTTTGGGGGGTAGCAGATGGACATTTACCATGCTGGGGTGGGCTCCCAGTGTGGCACCTGGAAGTGTCTTTGGGGGCAGCAGATGGACATTTGCCATGCCGGGGTGGGCTCCCAGTGTGGCACCTGGAAGTGTGTTTGGGAGGCAGCAGAGCCGACTGGGGACTGGGCACCCCGTCGGCCATATGGTGTGGGAGGAGGAGCACATGAGCACACTGGGGTGGGCTCCCAGCGTGCACCTATGTGTTCGTGGGGGGGGGAACTGTCTATGACAGTTCAGATGCAGTGCCGATGTAGGCAATTTGCATACTGCTTACAGCAGTAAGCAAATTGCCTGCAGTGGTGTTTTCCTTACAACTGTACACCACTGCATCTGAGTGGCTGTCATAGACAGCTCAGACATTCATTGGCACAGTGCAACCGCGCCTGCAAAAGGGAGCAGGGCATTGGAAGTGGGGGAGGCACACCTACGAAAACTCATATGGTGGCACTATGTTTCTTGCACATGCATGGAAGCAAACATAAAAATGACTCAAGGAACAAAAATGACGCAAACCAAGTATAAAAATGGTGCAAACTGAGTACAAAAATGGTGCAAACTGATTAAAAATTATGCAAACCGAGTACAAAAATAGTGCAACCTGATTAAAATTGGTACAGAGTAAAAATGATGCAAACTGAGTACAAATGGTGCAAACCAAGTAAAAATGGTGCAAGCAGATTCAAACAAATGATGCAAAGGATGAGAATGACTTAAGCTAAGTAAACAAAACAGCAGATGAAATGGCCAAAACTAAGCCCCCAAAATGTTCTAAACTAGTCCTGCAGGAGAATACTGGCCCTTAATATTAGCATAGTCAGATCTGACCACCTGCTTTGGGTCTCTTTATATGCTCTAGTGTCCCTTACACCAGCTCTGACTGGTCTAGCAGCTGACGGTACTTTGACATGTTTGGTGTCAGTGGTGCAGCTTTGAAATTCCCACAAGTGCGGTCTTGCACCATTTCTATGGTGCAAGACGGCTTGCATCATGGTGCTGCCGTTTGTATGGCACAAGGCTGACGCAGCCACCTTTGACACAGTGGACTGCCTTTGATGCAGTGCTCCTTTGAAAATCAGATCTGACACAATGTTTGACGCTAGACTCCCTTGCGTCACTCTTGTTTGGTGCACATCCCTTGCATCATACCTGGGGGTTTGGTGCACATCCCTTGCATCATACCTGGGGCTTTGAAAATCTGGCCCTTAGCATTTAAACATTTTCTGGCTACAAGCTTCAGTTGAGTAGGTATTTTCTTTCAAGAAAGACTCATACCTCATAAATGTCACCCTTTCCCAGCAAATCTAAAACGATTTATAGTTTTTTTAACCTCTTAAGACACTATCTGATAAGAACTATCTCAGACATATGCCTGGTCTTCTGTGAACTATCCAGGTGAAATATTTAGGACTCAGCAGGCATTTTTTACTATCCTTTTTGGGGAAAAAATACACACATTGTACACACCATCCTCATGGACACAACATTCTAAATCAATACTGTCATCTAATATGTTGTAAAACAATAAACTGTTTGTTTATATCAGTGAACACAGTGAAGTTCAGTTTACAGTAGATTTCCTTTAAATATTTCTTATCCTATATTTTGTATCCTGGATAGCGCTGGGGAGATGCTGCATCTCATTGTCATAGGGATCTTCATTTACACATTTTTGCACTGTATTTACTCAGGATGCCCCAGATTAGATGCAATATCTTGTTTTCAGTGAGGTCATGATTTTATCATTTTTTATAAAGTATTTATTCAGGGTAGCCTAATCCAGATGTACAATACTGTTTTCAGTGTGTTCTGATTTTATGCAATGCAGCATAATATTGTGTAGATGTAGAACCCCACTGAAAAGTAGATGCCATTTCTTTTGTGGACTATGCAGGCTAAATATATAGCAATCAGCAGGCATATTCTAATATTCTAGGAAAACACATTGTAAAAATGTGTAAAAGAAAGACCACATTGAAACTGCCTCTCAACAGATCTGCATTGTGCAACTTCATTAGAAATAATGTGTAAAAGCACCCCAAAAGCTCTCCACAGCCATTTTGGCTCTGACCAGCACTTGTACAACTGGGCATGGTTCTGGATTCTGCAAGTCTTCTTTATAAAACAATAGATAACTCATGCAACAGCTTTTTCCACTGGAACATAGCTTCTTTTCTTGAAAAGCCATTTAAAGATGACCACACTGCTTCATTTTGTCCGAACTTCTGGAGCTTTTCTAAACTGATGCCTGACATCCTTTTATGTTTGCAATTGCTGTTGTGCAAAGCAAACATGTTGGTATGATAATGGGTTTTGAGAGGTGTGTCACTGTTGATCCAGTGCACGGCAGTCCACAAGGGGATCAACAGTGTCAGACCATTAATCACCCAGGGTGATCATGACACTCTCCTGAGCTTGCTGGGCAGAACCTGCATGAAGAAAAGAGCCACCCAAATCACAGGGTGGCTCTTTCCTTTGATCTGCACAATTCTGCCCAACAAGCAGAGCTGAACAGCATCATGACCAGTCTGCTGGGGTCCTCCTCCCGAACACTAGAACAGACCCTCCCACTCTCTGCCAAGTATCCCTTCCACATCCCATTGCTTCCCCTTCTTTCTTAATTTTCTGACACCAGGGTGCCCAATTCCTGGTACCGGCTACTACTCCCCCACCTGACCTGTTTTCATTGTGTGACACCAGGGAGCCCACCCCCAGTGCTGCCAAACATAACACCAACACTGGGGTACCCAATCCCTAGTGTTGGTACCTGAAATAAAGAAAACCTTCCCTCATAGTCTCTTTCTACTTTTTTTTTAATTTGTGTAATCACGCCCTTTGCCAAATATCCCTCCCATCTCCCATCTCTTCCCATGCCCATAGAGGTTAAACCAGCTCTAGGGTGCCCAATCCCCAGTGTCTGTACCTGAAATAAAGAAGACCATCCCTCACAGTATTTTTATTTTTATTTTTTATACACCCTGTAAAAACAAACCGGTACATTGATGTCTGTTGTTGCCCTTGCTGCCCACCACCGCCACTATTCCCCTTCCCCACTCAGCATCCACCAACTCACACCCTCCTCACCCCTTATTTACCTACCATGGCCCAACATCACAATCCTCTCTGGACGGGAGACACATCTTCATTCTACAACACCGGACCGGGAACTGAAGAAATCAAGTATATAGTTCAATGTATTTCAATGCATTTCGAACTTGTGCTCATAACATAGCCATTTTTTAATATTTTTCCCAAAAAAATTTTTAACATGGCCTTTTAAGGACCCCACATCATAAACAAAGGTGGTGGAGTCCTTCTAATCTGGCCAAAAATGTGATTTCATTGTCACTCCACAAAATCACCTTTTGGGCAGGATTTTGAAATTTTCACCTACTGGGTTCATGGGGTGGGATCATGAGAAGGCTTTGTTGAAAATGTGGGGTCACAATATAAAAAAACAACAAAGTTATGAAGGTACATTGAAAACTTTCAATGCTTACTCATAACTTTGGTAATTTTCAATATTTTGACCCCAAATTTTCAACATAGCCGTATTGACACACCACCACATGAATGTGAGCGGTGTCATTTTTCAAATCCTGACTAAAATGTGTTTCCACACTTGTGATACAAAATTACATTTCAGACAATATTTTACAAATGACACCTGTCATGTTCAGAAGAACGTGTTACAAAAAGACTATGTTAAAAAGTTGGGGTCAAAATTTGAAAAAACAGCTAAGTTATGGAGAAACCTTGAATTGTTCCAATGTTTACTCAAAACTTTATTTTTGCAAATTTTAGCCCCTAATGTTCAGTATATCCCTTGTGTTACCCCACCTCCTGTACATGACAAGTGCCATTTTTCAAATCCCCTCTGAAACATATTTTCACAATCACACTGCAAAATCACTTTCAGATGGGATTTAAAACAAGCATTTGTCAATGCTGAATGTTCACATGCAGGTATTTGCATTGGTGTTTGGTACTGGTACAAGTAACACCGCGGCTAATGTAGAAGCCCGAGGGTGGTCAGAGGAGCAAGGACTGGGGAAAGAGAGTGAGGTGGGCGGCAGGAGCCTCCAATAAGTAAAGTTGCACCACAGTTAATGTAGATGCTTGGGGGGGTCAGAGGAGTGAGGACCATGGAGAGAGAGAGAGAGAGAGAGAGAGAGTGAGGTGGGTGGTAAGAGCCACCAGTAAGTAAAGCCGTGCCACAGCTAATGTAGCAACATCCTGAACTCTGCATGTTTGCAAGAATAAATTTCAGGCTTTGTTCGCAATTCAGTGTATATCAAGGTGGTTATCCTTGACAATAACAGGCTTTCTGCATTAATGAAAACACCATAAAAATGGAGAGCCATTTGCAAACTAAGAGGCACCATATTTAAATTTGTTTGCAAGCCTAACCCAATAGCTGATGTGGACACCAAGTTCATGTGCCTGGAGTTCAAATCTCAACATCCGTTACCCTGCAAAACAAAGGACACTGTTGTGTAGCTCAAGTTTGCAGCCACGACTAGACTAATCCAAAGAGTACTCGTACTCAGGGATCTAAAATACCCCCAAAAAAATCCTGAAATCCCATTTCATATACTGAATTTTTACTGGTTATCACTGTCTTGGTGACCTATGAGTTTTGCATGCACGTCTTGAATTAAAAGGTGGTGCCTAGGAACAATGTCAAGCCTGGTCCAGAATGTTGTCTAACTTGAACTGGTGACCAGACACTGGTCCATGGCTAATGTAGGCTGGGGTTCAAACCTCAACCCCAGCATGGGGAGAGTACGAGGGTGAAAATGTCAGTCTCTCCTCAAACCCCATTGCCACCCATGAGGTACTCACAGATATGAAGGGCTTGCTGCTCAATTCATTGGTTGTCTCACTCTCATGTCTGTGCCCCACTACTGCGTTTTGTTTATCGCCGCTGATGGGAACATATGGTAGCCACCACCATGTTACCTCTGCCACACCTCCAGCCCCTCCCCTGGCTGGCCAAACGGCACCACGGGACTGACAGAGAGTGAGGTGAAAACAGTTGCTCACTTCCTCATGCATGGGGTTTAATTTCCTTCAGACACGGCCACTGCGTTAACTTATTATTTTTTAAATACAGTAATGTGTACTCTCCCCCCATGAGTGGTGGTACTTTCAACGCACATGCACAGTACTATGACTTGAAGTTGTTCAGAGTTGTCTGCCTACTGTGATCACTGCTTGGGATTGCTGTCTAGAGTCTGCAGAAATGAATACATCACATCCACAGAGGGCCTGTAGTAGTCTGCAATGAATCTTATTTAATCAGAGTGTGACAGACTGTTACCACTGTTATTGGGATTTCAGATCGTTACCACTACTGTTATTACAGCTACAGAAAGAAATGAAGTGCTCTCTCATTTGAGCGGTTCATTTCTTTCAACTGCAGAACATGCCACATCAGCAAGCAGAACTAGTGTCATGACCAGAGTACCTGGTCATTGGTCTACACTGCCAAGCCCATTGCAGTTTCAGCTGTAATTTGCTTGGTAGTGACACACCTCTAAAATGCTGTTAGTAGCAAGACGTTCCTTGCCCAAGTGCAAGTGAACATAAAAATCCCACCTGTCTTGATCATAACATCAGGTCATAAAAAAACTGTTGGAAATTTGGGGTCAAAATGTGGGAGCCCACTGAAAATTAGATATTGCCTCTCAGCTGACCTATCCTGGGTAAATACAATCTAAAAATGTGTAAAAGCAGGATACCACTGAAAATGAGAAATTGCATCTCATCTGGTCTATCCTGGGTAAATATTTAATAAAAATGTGTAAAAGCAGGACCCCAGTACATCAAGTCCCCACTGAACTGTGCATCTATGCTGCTCTATCCTGGGAAAAATACACAGCAAAAGCTGGACCATGCTGCTCTATCCTGGGAAAAATACACAGCAAAAGCTGGACCCCACTGAACAATTTTTCATGTGCTTATTCTTAATCGGGACTTAATCTGGACTCAAGGAGGCAGTATAACATACTGGTCTGATTATTGTACCATACAGTTCACATTTGGGTCCCCCCCCCCGAAAGTCCCTCCCCTGTGGAGATGGTCAGCTGTACCCAGAGGAAGTGTTGGTATTAGCTGACCGATCTAGGGTTGGTGTGGCACATGTGATTGGTGCTGGAGAGGCGGTGGCCTCTGAAGCTCTGGATGCCATCACGCCAGTTTGTATACAACCTAGATCCTCTCACTTGAGATCCCCCTGGTTTGATGGGAATCTCAAGGCGATGGAGATCAGGGGTTGGAGCGTTGCTGGCAGAAGACCCAGCTGGAGGCTGTCACACTGGCCCTGCTCACTCACTATGCTGAATACCAGGGGGCAATTTCCCGTAAGAAGGCAGAATTCCTGTCCAGGGAAATTGCTGTGGGGAGAAACAGACCATCTCAGCTTTTTCAGACTATGAACAAGCTTCTTCATCCTGCCTGTCTACAGCTAAAGAAAGCTTTTTTATCCACTTTATGTGAAGAATTTGTTCTGTTTTTCTCCAGCAGAGTGTCAGCTATCTGGTCGGGGATCTAGCCAGTGAGGCAACCACCTTTCAGTGGCCAGACTGAAAGGTTCAGAGGCACTCCATCTGTCTGGGAGGAATTTAGGTCAGTGGGGGTGTCAGAAGTGACTAAGGTGATCTTAGAGCTGAAGCACACATCCTGTGAACTAGACCCAGCCCCGATGCATTTCTTAAAGGGATGTGTTGAGGCTGTTGGCCCGGTGTTCGCCGGGATTGCCAGGTGCTCAATGGCAGAGGGTGTTTTCCCAGTGGCTCTGCAAGAAGTGCCGGTGAGGCCCCAGCTCAAAAAACCTTCCCTCAACCCTGATGTCCTGGTGAATTACCATTCTATCTCCAACATGCCTTTTTTTGAGCAAGATTGTAGAGAAATTAGTGGCACAGCAGCTTGAGGATCGCCTGGTGTCCTCTGACATTTACAAGCCATTTCAGTTGGGTTTTTGGGCTAGACACAGCACAGAAACAGCTCTAGTGAGGGTGCATAATGATCTGCTCAGGGCTAGAGATTGAGGAGATAGGTCAGTTCTTGTGCTCCTCAATCTCTCTTCAGTTTTTGACACTGTGGACCACGTCGTGCTTCTTGATCAGCTCGGTGAGCTTTGTAGGCTCGCTGGTACTGTCATCAGGTGGTTTGAGTCCTATCTCTCAGACAGGGTGCAGTGGGTGGTGATGGGGAATTTCTCCTCCTCCCCAATGCCCCTGTCCTGCAGAGTACCACAGGGCTTGATCTTGTCACTGATGTTGTTTGCAGTGTATATGCTGCCCCTGGGTGAGATCTTTAGACAATACAGCATGGAGTTTCACTGCTATGCAGATGATACCCAGAATGCCACACAGAGGGATGACGAGACTCTCGAGAGCTCACAGATTTTACAGGAGGCAGACTGGAGTTCAGCATTTTTCTTTTTTTCATATTTCTTTCAGAACTTGCTGCTGTCCCCTCTTGCTACAGCAAAAAGGAATAGCAGCAAGTTCTGACAGAAATATGAAAAAAAAAAAGGAAAAGACTGAACTCCAGTCTGCCTCCTGTAAAATCTGTGAGCTCTTGAATCTTATCATCCCTTTGTGTGGCAGCCTGGATTTTGCTCGGTCTCAGTCCAGCTTCTGCAGAAAAGGGGAGAGCAGCAAGTTCCCTGCAGGGGGAGGGCCTCAAACAACTGGTACAACAACCCACAAGAGACAGGGCTATCCTAGATCTAGTACTGACTGATGGGGAAAGGATCACAGATCTCCAGGTACAGTAGAAGGTCACCTGGGGGCCAGTGACCATCACATGGTATGGTTCAATTTGACCACTAGAACTAAATCATCCCATTCCAAGGCAAAAATATGGGACTTCAGAGGAGCTGACTTTGGTAAGATGGCCAACAGAGCTCAGCTAGCCCTGGCAAGAAGAAATACATGTCAGGGGGTACAGGCAAAGTGGGCAAGCATTAAGGATGCACTACTTGAAGCAACATCCTATTGTGTTAGAGAGAAAAGCAAGAGCAAAAGAAGGAGGAAACCACTTTGGTTTTCACAAACAGTAGCAGAAAGGTCAGAGCCAAATGCTGGCCTTCAGGAAATATAAGGGAACACAGCTGAATGAAGATAGGGTGGCGTACCAAACTTCCCTAAGGGAAGCAGGGAAGGCAGTAAGGCAGGCAAAGGCCCAAACCAAGGAAACACTAGTACAAACAGTAAAAGAAGGTGACAAGACTTTCTATAGATACATTAGTGAAAGGAGAAAGTCCAGAGGAGGTATTGCTAAGATCAAAGGGGATTAGGGGGCATGTGAGGAGGAGGACCATGTAAAAGCATCTATCCTAAATAGATACTTCTGCTCAGTATTTACTGAAGAGAAGGTAGGGCAGGGCCCACAGCTCAGCACCATGGACACGAGGGAGGGAGGTGTGCACTAGTCCCTTCACAAAAGAAAGGGTCCTACAAGAGCTCACTAAGCTCAGGGTGGACAAGGCAATGGGACCTGATGGCATACATCCCAGGGTACTAAAGTAGCTAAGGGTGGAACTAGCAGAGCCATTAACAGAACTGTTTAGTGAGTCTCTGAGCACAGGAGAGGTCCCAGAAGACTGGAGAAGGGCTCATGTGATCCCGCTCCACAACAGTGGTAGCAGGGAGGAGGTAGGGAACTACAGACCAGTTAGTCTGTAGTTAGTGGGCAAGATTATGGAGGCACTCCTTAAGGAAAGGATAGTGCAACACCTGGAATCCATAGGAGCACAGGATCCAAGACAGCATGGGTTTACAACAGGAAGGTCCTGTCAAACTAATCTCATAGATTTCATTGACTGGGTAACCAGAGTGGTGGACCAAAGGGGTGCAGTTGATGTCGCCTACCTTGACTTCAGCAAAGCTTTCGATACTGTTCCACATACACATACCCCCCCACACACCCCCTCCTACCACTGCCTTTGCCGCCACCTCCATCCTTCACCCACCCTGGACTCTGCTTTTCTCTGCCATTCCCACCCTCTGTACCTTACCCAACCCCTGCAAGTCTGCAACTGGCCTCCTGTCCAGATGCCCTGTGTGGTGCCTCAGTCGCTACCATCCCCTAATCCGATTAATCACCCTCCTATTGCTATTGTCTGGAAACATTCATCCTAGCCCAGGCCCTATGCCCACTAATCTAAACAAGCCCACCCCAGCTCAAGGTCTCTGTATCGCCTCCTTGAATATTTGCAGCCTCCTCAAAAAGGCTGCGGCGTTCCAGTGCTAGGTTATTCAGCACCAGCCAGACATTATCGCCCTTGTGGAAACCTGGTTATCCAAATCCACCCCTGATTCCTTTGTCTCCCTCCCAGGGTATATCCTCTTCAGGGAAGACCGGATGGGCAAGCGCGGGGGTGGTGGTGCAGTTTACATGCGCGACACCCTTCTTGGACATGCACTGCCACCTCCCAAGCTTGATAGCAGGGCACAAGCCCTTATGCTTAAACTCTCCCCTGATCCTGCTAAGGGCCCGCTCTTCTTTACAGTTGCCTATATTCCCCCTAGAAAGCAAGAACCCACGATCCAGTCACTTACTAATTACCTTTCAGGCCTACCTCCCAAAGCAGGACAGATAATTACTGGAGATCTTAACATCAATTGGCTCTCAGAATCTGCTTCGTAATCCAGAGACTCTTTTGCTGCCCTCGACATGACCCAGCTAGTCTCCCACCCCACTAGGCACAACCCCTCTACCGGTACCAGCACTCTCCTGGACATCATTATTACCAATCGCCCCCAGAAAGTACTAGATATCAACATCCTACCCAATTCGCTAAGTGATTACTCCCCAGTCTTATTCTCCTGGTCTTCTACCAACAGTAAGCCAGCCCCAAGAACCATCCAGTGTTGGCGTCTCCTCCCTGGCTGCCTTCATAATCTTAAACTGTACCTTGCCCAACTGGACTGGTCTCCCATCAAACATGCTCCATCTGTAAACAAGGCCCTTGACTTCTTTATGCACTCCTTTAGTAAAGCCTGTGACCTCTTTGCCCTTTTCACTAGAACGCGCACCAAAAAACTAAATGCACCTTGGGTCACCCCTTCCCTCCTCCTGAAACTTAAAATGAGGGACAACCTATGGCACATCGCCATAGAATCTGGCAAGCCAGCTGACTGGCAAGTGTATAACACAGAGCGCAATAAATGCACCTGGGCCATCCGTCAGGCTAAAGCTCAGTATTACTGGTCCACCCTTGCCTCCTCATGGGGGTCTGCTAGAAACTTTTGTAAACATCAAAGAGCTGATCAGGAAGTCCTGCTCCCCCCCTTCCAACTTTCTGTTAATGGCACTGTCTGATCCGATCCCCTTGGCATTGCAGACCACCTAAACGCCACCTTCTCGGACCTAAGTTCCATTCTACCCAGTAATTTCTTTGACCCTGTCCCAGCCTCACAGCTGCCCACCCTCCATCGCCCGCTATTCTACCTTCACACCATCTCCCCGCTCAAAGCCAGACCCTGTCTCCTAAAAGACGTCAATAGTAATAGCCCCAGTACCGACCCTTTGGATGCTAGGCTCCTATGCCTGGTCCTGGATGTTATTCTGGTCCCCCTTGCTGACCTACTAAACCACTCTCTGTGCCTGGGTCAGTTCCCCAATGCTTGAAAAACTGCCATTGTCACACTCATCCTTAAGAGTGGGGATCGGTCCCTTCCCGGTAACTACCGGTCGATCTCCATCCTCCCCCCACTCTCTAAGGCTCTGTTAAAAGTAGTAATCAACCAACTCTCAGAATTTCTGGCCAAGCATGGTATTCTGTGCCTGGAGCAGTGCGGCTTTCGTGCTGGTCATAACACCACTACTGCCCTACTCAAATTCTCTAACTTCCTGCACTCTGCCCTTGACGCCGGCAACCCCGCAAGGGCCGTGTTCATTGAACTCTCCAAGGTTTTTGACATGGTCTGCCATCCCCTCCTGCTTGACTCCCTCAGATGCCTTGGTTTCTCCCCTGGTCCTCCCACACCATTGCATGGTTCACCAGCTACCTCTCTGCCAGAGCACAGTGCGTTAAAATCAACAGCACCTTATCTGACACCCGTCCTGTCCACTCTAGTGTCCCCCAGGGCTCAATCCTTGGCCCCCTTCTCTTCAGCCTCTATCTTAACACTCTCCCTGTTCTAGTAGGATCCTCCTCTATGTGGATGACGCAGTGCTTTTTGCCTCAGATCCTGACCCCACCACACTACAGACCACCCTCCAATGCATTTTATCAAAATGAACATTGGTTCACTGCCCATAGACTGGTTCTGAACCTAAAAAAGGCCAAGGCTATGCTCTTCTCACATCGCCAAAGCAAAGCCAGTGGTGCCTCCTTCATAATACTACCCAGCACACCACACCCCATCAAGCAGGTTTCCTCCTACAAGTACCTGGGTATCACATTTGACTCGGCCCTTACCTTCCATTCCCACATCAGCACCCTTTCTGCTGCCACCAATGTCAGGATTGGGCTCCTATACCGCCATAGAGATTGCCTCCTCCCTGAGGCTTTCAGGTTAGCAATCACATCCTCTGTCCTGTCTCTAGTAGACTATGGTCTGCCCATCTATGCTGCTGCCGACAATACTGCCCTTGCTAAAATCCAGATCTCCATAAACAAGGTCTGCAGGCTCCTGACTGGCACCCTGAGGTGCACTCACACCTGTCTGTTGTATTCCACCACAAAATTTGCTCAATGTTGAGGAAAGACTGCACTTCCAAACCTGCCTCCTAGCAAAAAAGACTCTGCTCGGGCTCTCCCCCCCCCCCGGTGTTTCTGCCTCCCTCCATTGGGCTTCCCCTTCAGTATCCACCCACAGCTCTGTCAAGACCTCACTTCTAGTCCCCAGGGCCACGACATCCCTAGCCCAGAGATCCTTCGGCTACAGAGCACCCACATGGTTCAACTCCCTCCCAGCCTACATAGCAGACTCCACTAAGCGAGGTCCTTTCAAGGCTGTCCTTAGAGGCCACCTACTTGACTCCCGCTGCTGCAACTGTACATTACCCCCACTGGAAGTCATCCACTGTCATGATACGTGTTGCCCTCATGAAAACATTCTGGGCTTCCCTGTGACTCCTGATGTCTGTTGCTCTTAGCTATTGTATATTGTTGAACTGCTTTGGTCTCTCCTGACATGGTGGCTGTGTGCCTAAAGTATGTCTTGTATAACTACTGCTACCAATGTATTTCTAGTGAATGATTGTTTTAACTGTCTGCTCTCCAAGCTATTGTATTTATTGTATTTTATGACCTGTTATCTGTATTGTCTTTGACTTAGTCTCAACGAGGTGCCTTTGTAAATGAGTCCCTGACTCAAAGGTCTGTAAATCCAATAGTTAAATAAATAAAAAGAATAAACATAGACGATTGATTAATAAGCTGGGTAGGCTCGGGGTGGGTCAGAAGTTGGTCAACTGGGTGGCAAACTGGTTGGTGGGCAGAAAACAGAGAGTGGTGGTAAATAGTATACAGTCAGAAGACATACAAGTCACAAGTGGGGTACCTCAGGGATCAGTCCTGGGGCCAGTCCTCTTCAATATCTTCATCAGGGACATTGCAAATGGACTGGAGGGTAAGGTTTGTCTGTTTGCAGATGACACCAAGATCTGCAACAGAGTAGATGATCCAGATGGGGTGGGCAGACTGAGAAGAGATCTGGATAAACTGGTAAAATGGTCAGAAGAGTGGCAACTGGGGTTTAATGCAAAGAAGTGCAAGATCATGCACATAGAGAAGAGAAACCCTGAAGCCACCTATAGGTTGGGAGGGGAGTTGCTGGCAATCACAAGGGAAGAAAGAGACTTGGGCATCATCATCACCGATGACCTGAAATCATCAAAACAGACCACTAAAGCAGTAGGTAAGGCTAGAGGGATGTTGGGGTGTATTAATAGGGGTATCGCAAGTCGTAAGATGGAAGTAATAATCCCTCTTTACAAGACACTGGTTAGGCCCCATCTGGAGTACTGCATGCAGTACTGGAGGCAGCACCTGCACAAGGAAATTAACAAAATGGAAGCAGTCCAGAGAAGGGCAACCAAAATGGTGCAGGGACTGCATCAGAAAACATATGAGAACAGATTAACGGAGCTCAATATGTATTCCCTAGAGCAAAGGAGGGAGAGAGGTGATATGATCGAAATATTCAAACATCTTAAAGGCATTAACAAGTTGAAAGAGTCTATCATGTTTCAATATAAGAAAAATAGCAGGACAAGAGGACACAGCATGAGATTAGAGGGAGGTCAATTAAGGGGTAATGTGAGGAAGTTCTTTTTCACAGAAAGGGTGGTGGATGCATGGAATGGCCTACCTCAGGAAGTGGTGGATATGAATACAGTGCAGGGCTTCAAACAGGCATGGGATAAGCATAAGGGAGCACTACAGATGAGTATGAATAGATAGGCCACTGACAGAGTAACGGCCTATGGCACATTCATAAGGTAGAAAAAATGTGCAGACTGGATGGGTCTTGAGGTCCTTATCTGCCGTCAGCTTCTATGTTTCTATGTTTCTATGTTAAGTTCTGACAGAAATATGAAAAAAAAAGAAAAAGGGCCCGATTCTGTAAGCACCCCTCGCATGTCATAAGTTGCGACATGCGAGGGGTGCAGTTGTGCCGAGGACCCTGCACCTGATTCTAAAAGGAGCAGGGTCCCAGCAGCTAAGTCCTGCAACTTGTGACAAACCCACAGGTATGCCAAACAAAGGGTGTACCTGAAGGGTTTGCCGTAAGCTGCAACTCTGGGTGTGAAGGGCGCAAGTGCCCCCCCCCCATGCCCGGATCCCCCGTCCAGAAAGCCCCGCAGGGCTGATCCATGCCCCCAACCCTGGTACATGTTGAAAGCCCTACAGGGATGCTACATACCCCCGACCCAAGTGTCCTGTAAGATACCCACAACCTGCAAGCTGAAATAATGCCCCCGATCCCCTACATGTCGCCCATACACCCGGGCATCCCTGGTAGTCTAGTGGCCCAGGTGGTTAAAGCTATCCAAAGAGAGTTTAAATTTAATTCAACTGGGCACTTTGCATTACAATTTTACCTGTGGGAGATGCAAATCTCTCTTTACATGGGATTCTGAGTGTGTATTCTGACCTAGGACCGCCTGCTGCAAAGAGAGCCCAAGGTTTGGCTTCCAATTAATGTTGCTAATTAAAGATTTCACATCAGTATAGGGCTAGAACTGAAGTCACTCAATCACCCCCTCCCAACCGGCAGCACCAGACCACCCGTTTCCCCCCCCCACCTCTCACCACCGCGGTCAGCCACCGACTGAACTCTGCAGGAGCACATAATGTACATATGTGTGGTATGTACAGTACACATGCTCCTGCAGTGTTCAGTCGGTGGCTGGCCATGGTGGTGAGAGGTAGGTGTGCCAGTCGCCAGCCCCAGATGGGTCTTGGGGAGCGGGTGGTCAGTGCTGCTGGGTGGGAGGGTTGGGCCACTAGACTACCAGGGATGCCCGGTGTATGGGTGACATGTAGGGAATCGGGACATTATTTCAGCTTGCAGGTTGCAGGTATCTTAGAGGACACTTGGGTCGGGGCATGCAGCAGTCCTGTGGGGCTTCTTAACATGTTACAGGGTCGGGGCATAGGGCACTTCATGGGACTAATAAACATGTACAGGGGTCAGAAGCATGGAGTAGGCCCTGTGGGGCATTGAGGCATGGGGATAGAGGTCACCCAGCTGGGCACCATGTGCTGGGCATGGGGCAGTGTTGGGGGATGGCTGGCATACCATGGGAGGAATGGGTGGGCTGCATATGCAGGCAACCCCAGGGTTGTAAGTACAGTTATGCCAGCTATATGCCGGTGTAACTTACATTGACGGTTCTCCCGGGGGGTTGTTGTAGAATAGTGCCCTAGGGGACTTTGTTGCTGCCTTTACAGAAAAGGGCGCAACTGCTGTCGTAAACCCCCTAGCGCC
This sequence comes from Neoceratodus forsteri, assembly GCA_016271365.2. Classification (NCBI taxonomy): domain Eukaryota; kingdom Metazoa; phylum Chordata; order Ceratodontiformes; family Ceratodontidae; genus Neoceratodus; species Neoceratodus forsteri. The sequence continues at coordinate 1,707,603,564 of CM057455.1, forward strand.
ATGTCGCAGGGGGTTTAGGGCGTAACTGATGGACTAAGTCCACTTTGGTGCAAGCAGCTTGTGACATGTCACAGGCTGCTTTGCAGAATACAGAATGTCGCATCTCCTGGCGTAACTTGCTACTTGCACCATTTTTTTTGGCACAAGTCAAGTTATGCCAGGTGTATCCCTTTGAGAATCGGGCCTAGAAACTGAACTCCAGTCTGCCTCCTGCAAAATCTCTGAGCTTTCGGGCGTCTCATCATCCTTCTGTGTGGCAGCTCGAATTTTGCTCCATCTCAGACCAGCCTCTGCAGAAAAGTGGACAGCAGCAAATTCTAACAGAAATATGAAAAAGAAGACCGAACACCAGTCTGCCTCCTGTAAAATAATCTGTGAGCTCTTGAGAGTCTCATTATCCCTCTGTGTGGCTGCTTGAATTTTCTTTAGTCTTAGTCCAACCTCTGCAGCAAAATGTCTGCTGTATTCTTTTCTGGCCAGTATTGTTGTGTACAGATACTTCTGTTCTCCATAGTTGTTTTTTTTTAATTTCTGCAACTTCTGGGTCAAAATAGGTGTATGGATTACATCTGCATCCCCAAGTAATCTGTTGTCCTGTAATATGTGTACAGGTTCATTTTTTTTTCTGCAACTTAAGAGGTCAGGTATAACAACTGTACATCTTCCTACAATTTTTCCTTTGACTATGTGTCCAGCCCTTTGCAGCCTAGCTAGCATGGTTTGTCACTGTTGATTACACGCAATGAACCACTGAGCATATAGTAACCTAGGGCTTCTATGGGCCTAGCAAGCCCAGACCCCTAATATCTGGCTGGCTGCAGGGTGAATTCATACTTCTATACTTTATGTGAGGTTAGCAAAATGTTGACATTAGCCTGGACTATGTCAAGCCAGCAGGTGTGGGCTGCAGTCAATATATGTTTCACTTATACTTCAATGTCAGTAGTTTGCTAACCTCATGTACACAATACAAGTATGTATTCACCCTGCAGCCAGACACATAATAACTGTAGAGCTAGGGGTGAAGGAGAGCAAAGATATGAGTTATTTAGCTTCAAAATAAGCCAGAAAATGCACCACAGAGCATCTAGAACCCCTGGGCTTCTGGGGGCCTGGCAGACCCCAGACCCCCCACTTTTTTAAAAAAAGTAGAAGTCTACAAAAAAAAAAAACACCCCTTGTAAAAATCCTGGTGAGGGCCTAGCAGCACCCAGACCCTATTATCTGGCTGGCTGCAGGGTGAATACATACTTCTGTTCTGCACATGAGGTTAGCAATATGCTGACATTCATGGCTGGGCCTATGTCAAGCCAGCAGGTAACTACAGTGTCAGCATTTTGCTAACTTCACGTACAGAATACAAATATGTATTTACCCTGTAGCCAGACACCTCATAATTTTAGAGCAAGGGGGTGGAGTAGAGCTAAAATATGAGATATTTGGCTTCACAATAAGCTAGAAAATGCACCACAGAGCATATAGAACCCCTGAGCTTACCCCCAGCTTTTTTGAAAAAGTCACAGACTCAGAAAAAGAAACCCCCTTGTAAAAATCCTGGCAACAGGCCTACTGAGCAAGTCACTTAACTTCCTTCTGCTCCCAGGTCACACCTGGAAACAAGCTCTGGCTTAGTATGCCTCCTGGTTAAACAATTTCCTCTCTCCCCCGTGAACTTAAAACAGCAGGACAAGAAATACTTGTGACTTTTCTGAACACTTTTTCATGTGCTTATTCTTAATCAGGATTTCTCATGAAATTAAAACAGCAGGACAACAGCAGCAACAGGCATTAGCAAGCAATTTTCTCATTTGGGTCACTGATACATAGTTCTGTCTTTCTGTACATTTTAAGCAGTGCATCAGGAAATACTTGTGACTTTTCTGAAAATTTTATCAAGTGATTATTCTTCATCGGTACTTTTCATGAAATTAAAACAGCAGGACAACAGCAGCAGCAGGCGTCAGCAAGCAATTTTCTCACTTGGGACACTGATACTCAGTTCTGGCTGTCTTTGTGCATTTTAGTGGGTCAAGAAATACTTGTGACTTTTCTTTTTTTTTTTTTCTGTTTATAGCCCCCTCAGCTCAGGCACTGTCACCCGACCACACCTCAAGTCCCAGGAGGACACCCCATCCTGCCATGGTTAACCCCCCCAGACAGGGATGAAGTGGGGAGGGGGGCTCGGGCCTCAACCCCCGACTCCAAACCATACCTTAAGTCCCATCGGGGTCCATCCTTCAGGCTGAGGCACCGGTGGGTGACGGCTCATATCCACCCTCACGTCAATGTCATGCCGGGGCCAAGCATTTTCATGCACCCCAGGAATGAAGTCGCTTGCCGCCAAGGTGTAAACCAGCGGTCACCTCCCCTCTGTCAGGCTCCGGGCAAGCTGTTCCCCAGCCACCACCAGTGGCCAGGCTTCACCGAAACAGTGCACCCCCCCACCCCGAGGAGATGAGCAGTCCCCTGGATGCTCAAGTCTCCCCCCTCAGCCAGCTCTTCGACAACCCCAGCTCACTCCTGAACTCGGGTCACTGGCATCGCGAGCGGTAGTGCTAGCACTGTGCCAGTGGGCCAGCTACTTGTGACTTTTCTGAACACTTTTTCAGGTGCTTATTCTTAATTATGCAATGGCGAGAAATAATCCTGTTCCATGATTGGTCAGAGTAAGACTGGACCCAGGATGTTGTCCCAGCATAACATTCCACATGTAGTCCCACCACAGTGAGATCTGCATGAAACGTAAAAAAAGATCGCTCCACAGCCATCCACATGAGCAGCTTCAAATGTCCCACTCCTTGCAATCAGCAGTCTCCCCCACCGGAATCAGCGGTCCCCCTAACCTCAGATGCCCTCCAGGGTGAGTGTTATGCTGTGATAACATCCCTTCTTGGGAGTTGGACACCCTCGGCCTGTGGCCTCGGCCCCAACCACCCTCAGTGGGATGTTATCCCAGCATAGCACCCACCCTGTCAGACATTATTCCTTCATTGGGACACTAATAACGCATGCTAAATGATGTAGCAAGATAGCAGTATAAGCTGACTACCTTGACATAAAAAAGGAAATTTGAGGGGGGAGTTGATTGTCGTTGTAGGTGATTTTAGGGTATTTTGATTGCAGTTGTGGGTGTACTATGAAAATTAAACACAGTCAACAGTAACCAAAAAATAATACAGCATGACAATTAAAGCAGCACTGCAAGAATACAGTGAAAATGTTGACCAATACTTTTTTATTCCATTTTAGATTGCCCCTTATCTAATGACTTGTATATATTTTATTTATGTATTTTCAGTTTAGGATTAATACCTTTGAGCTGAGGGCTCGTTTAAAAAGGCTCCAAGTCATAATAAAGCAGTACAAAGCAGGACATAACAGTACATACAGGTGAACGTAAAATAAACAGCAAGTTAGCAAGTGCTTTCACAGCAAGTATAGTATTACAGGATTACAGTTTCAGTGAGTAAGAAATATAGGATAGTACATGATTAACAGTTAACAACAGGGCTATTCTTTCACTGAGTTGGTACTATGATGACAGATTACCTCGAGAGCACAGCTCGAGAGGTGATCAGTCGTCATAGTACCAATGAGGTGAAAGAACAGCCCTGCCGTTAAATGGTACGCATGCACTGTTCTGTATAGTGTATAGTGGAACGTCGTTGCCTCAAAAAAAAAAATTACTACATCTTTCTTTTTAAAATAAGACTAACTGTCAGATTGCTGCTCGAGGACACCATGTGTGACGTCCACACTGTAGCAGAACGAAAAGTCGCTCTGCTGTCCTGCGGACATCACTTTTTGGTTCTGCTGCACTGTGGATATCACTAGTGCAGCAGAACAACATTTTGAGAGCGCTAGATTTCAGTGAACAACGACATTCCACTATACACTATTACAGGTTAACCTGAGCAATATCTCTGTCTAGCACACTAAGAGAGAGAAAGCCCAATGCTTAGTAGAATACTGGGATGGCCGGGGCAGAGGGAGCCAGGCAGCAGAGGGGTAGAAAGAAAGAACAGGAAATAAGGTAGAAGCAGCCAGAGTTAGCCTTGTCCAACTGAAAGGTGGAGGGGGGAGGTAGGGGGAGGGAGTAAGTAAAGGTAGAAGAGGAGTAGGGAAAGTGGTAGAAGCAGCCAAAGATAGCCTTGTCCAATTGCGAGATTGTGGTGGGAGGAGGTAGAGAGAGAGAAAGGGGCAGAGCAGGGGGGGAGAGGGGAACAGATAAAGGGAGAGGGAGGAGAGGGGACCCTCTGGGCAGAGGTGGGGGGGTTTAATGGAGTGGGGAGGAGGGAGAGGAAAGGGGTAAGTAATTAAGGTAGGGGCAGGACCAGATACTGATGAAGCATCACAGGTTAGGTAGCGCAGTAGCATGTGTATTTGTTGGCTAGGTGTGCACATAGTCCTGATTTGAACTGGCTAAGTTTGTTATATTCGAATAGGGCTGGAGATAGGTCATTGAGCCACTTGGGTTCATGGTATGAAAGGAATCCCTGGGCAAGACAGGTGCGCTTGAAGGGAACTATAAGCCCCCCTTCCCTTTGTTGCACTTCTGGTGCTGCTAGAGAGTTGGGCAGTTTCAAAAAGGGTGGAGGCGGACTCTGGTGTGAGCCCCAGCTGGGATTTTTTAGCCAGCAGACAAGTCTGGTATTGCAGCCTGAGATGTAGGAGGAACCAAGCAGTGTCATGGTAAAGGGCACACGTATGCATCAGGTAATAGGTTCCCAGGACCAGGTGACAGGCTTTATTTAACAGGGTTTTGACCCTTGTTAATGCACTGTCAGAAACAGCCCCATATATCACAAGTCCATTGTCCACAGAGGACAAGACGGAGCTACTTGTGACCAGTTTTAAGGCATCCATTGTCATTGCTAGTCAGTGGCAGTAGAAAACATGTAGTTTCATATTGGCAGTTTTGACAAGCTGCTCAATGTGAGTGGTGCGTTGCCTTTGTGGCTCAGAATCCTTAGGGGGCTGCGTCTCTTCTTGTTCTGGGGTGTGGAGAAGAGCATGCATTTAGTCTTTTTATAGTTGAGCATTAGTTTGTTTTGAGACAACCATGATTCCAGTCTCTGGAAGCTGTCTTGCAATTCAGCGTTGGTTGATGCCAATTCTCTGCCAGGTGTTGAGATGATGGCATCATCCACATAGAGTACAATGTGTGCTGAGCAGGCAGTGGGTAGGGTATTAATGAAGAGGCTGAAAAGGAGTGGGCCTAGAACTGACCCTTGGGGACACCTAGGCTCACCTCCCGAGGTTCTGACAGAGTGCCGCTGATCCTTACACGTTGAGTCCTATGAGATAGGTAACTGTTGAACCGGCATGACCTGTATAAATGATACCCTTCATTCCACAATTTAAGTCTGCTTTAGTACTTTTTTTCACATCTAAAATAATAAAAGGAGTGCTCATTTTAAAATGGCTTGGACCGGGTTTTCATCAGTATTCTCGCCTGTCGTACATCAATTATTTAAAATCATTTCTGTTGTACTAACATGAACTAGCATGCAGCAGGCAGTGCTCCGTGACCTTATGGAACAGTAGGTGTTCAAAAACAGCTGGGAATAGTGATGAAAACCAGGTCTTAGCAAATTAAAAGGAGCGCTACTTTTATTATTTCAGATGTATAAAAGGGAGTAAAGCACATTCAAATAACTTGCAGAAAAAAGGGTATCATACAAGTCAGTAGATAAGGGGCAATTGAAAATAGAATGCAAAAGTATAGTCACAGGATTATTGCACTGCTGCTTTAACATATAAGAGGAAGAAAACATTAGTGGAAAATAAATTATAGACAGACAGAGACAGTCAGACAGACAGACAGACAGACAGACAGATAGCTAGATAGATAGATAGATAGATAACACCTTTATTTTTTTGACAGGAAGTAACTTTTAGGACTATGAGGCCCAGTTTTACAAAGTTGTCCTGTTGAAAAGCATTACATTTACATGGGAAAGTATCAAGCTTAATTTGATCGTAGCTCCACACTGACAAGCAAACATTTAGAACAAACATTAGGTAGTACATGGTAAGCCTTTGTTTCTACAATTTTTACAAGGACATACAGATATTTGATTGAGACCTTACATCAAAATGTTATTATATACTTATTCAGTATGTAAAACAATTATTAAGTAGGAAAAGTGGAGAACAAGAATTTTTTTGTGGGGGGTTTAACCTTTAATTTGTTTTTGTGTGTGTTTTTCATATATTTTTATGTTTTTTGGGGGGGAGGGGAAGACAGTGAGGAAAAATAAAGACAGAACACACACTGCATGTTAAGACAGAAAAAAAAGAAAATTATATAAAGCTACTGATCCTGCGGCCAACCAATCAGCATGCATAGCATGCTAATCACTTTCCTACTGCTGAGCCTCCATTCTGTCCAACTCCTAGTGACTTTGGTCAACAATGTTATGCAGGTAGTCAACCTCAGTTCACAGGATGGCCGGGTCCGCCTGTGTAACTGGCATTTCCACTGGGTTGGCTGCAACTGCAGGAGCCACCACTTGCTCAGCCCTCTCCCTTCTGCTGCATTTTGTACGATGCACAGGCTGTCACTGTACTGCCTCCTCTTCTACTGCACCCTCCAGTGCAGGAGCGGTTCATAAATCCTGCACCTTGGCCTCCCACTGGGCACAGTGGTGTACTAACAGGTGGGTTCTCTGGCCACCCATACCCAAGTGGCTGCCCTTTTGACCATGACGCACCAGCATGCTGCAGATGTTGCATTTATTTATTGAAATTGCTTCACCAGGAAAAGCACACTAAGCAAGAACTGCTCGTCTCCCAGTGCAACCTAGGGAGAGGGGTACAGTGGGGAAGAGGACAAGGGTAGTCCAGGTCCTGACATATATACATACAATTACAATACAGTTGAAAACATTTGACAGAAGTAGTTGGGCGTAGATGACAATTTACCCTTACTTATAGTATAGTAGCAATTACATGGGGAAGTCATGCTTTATACCTTGAAAATATATAATTAGATAATACAGCTGCATATGTTTGACAGGAACAGGTGAGTGTGGATTAAAACATATACCCTAATAGTCGAGAGTAACAGTTACAATGAGGAAATCCTGCTAAGGAATTGGGTTGTGGTATATAATGAGATAGGGGTAAGTGCAAGCTAGCTAGCTCAAAAGTTGGGATCAAGTCAAGTAGTTGGGTGTGGTTAGTGAAGTAGCACCATTGGGCCTACTGGGAGAAGAAATATAGGAGTGTCTGAGGTAGAAAGATTGGAGAGTTAGCTGCAGGAGCAGTTTACTGAGCAGTGGTTGGCAAGGGCATAAGATAGTGAGCGGATAGAGGAACAGTGGCCAATTTCAGAGGGGAAAGAGTTCCAGAGTTGAGGGAAGCAGTGAGAGAAGGCAGCCTGGCCAGCTTGGGTCCAACGTCCAGGGACTAACAGGAGCCGGGAGTCTAGGGACCTCAGAGCATAGGTGGGTGCCAGAGGGGGCGATAGTATGGAGGTCAGATACACTGGGAGGGTACCAAACCAGTTCTTCGAGATAAACTTTGCACAGTGTATTAGACGGCGGTTCTCAAGGGAGGGGAGAGCAAGGGAGCAGTATAGCTCGCTGCGGCGGGTGCGAGGAGGAGCATCAAGAGCGAACTGGCAGAAAGCATTAAAAAGGGTATCCAGTTTGGATAAAACTGACCTGTGGGCAGCACTGTAAACAACATCACAATAATCGAAGGAGGGAAGTATCATCTTCTGGATAAGCTCACGACGGACCGGATAGGGGAGGCTAGAACGGTTCCGATATAAAGCTCCGAGCTTGGGGCAGAGTTTTGTTAGTATAGAGTCAGCATGGTCTGCGAAGGTGAGGTGGCGGTCAAGCCAAACTCCAAGATACCAGAAGGAGATGACGTCCTCCAGCTCTGACCCATCAAGGGTGTGGGAAAGTGGGAGGGAGGGGATCCTGGCTAGTCGTTTGGATGTACCAAAAGTCATAGTTACAGTTTTTTTAGCATTTAGAGAGAGCTGGTGAGAGTTGAATCAGAGCTGGACCTTGTTAAAATATGCCTGGAGGGTAGAGACAACTGAGGCTGCAGAGAAGCCAGAAGAAAATAGGACAGTATTATCAGCATACATGTGGATTGAGGAGGCAGAGCAAGTTTGGGGCAGGTTGTTTAGAAAAACAGAGAATAGGATAGACCCAAGCATGGATCCTTGGGGGACACCAGTGGACATGGGGAGGGGAGGCGATATGGCATCCTCAATCCTGACAGATTTAGTGCAGTCTGTAAGATAGGCACTTAACCAGGCAGTAGCAGATGTGAAGAGGCCAGAGTCAGAGAGGCTAGATAGTAACAGACTGTGGGAGACTGTATCGAAGGCCTTGGCCAGATTGATGAAAATGGCAGAGGTGATGAGACCTCTATCCATTCTAGATTGGATGGTGTCAGTGAGCCTTAGTAAAGAGGAAGCAGTGGAGTGATCTTTCCTGAATCCGGACTGGTAGTGTGTGAAGAAATTTGAGTCGGCGAGATAGGAGGTTAGCTCTGCAGGTTCACCACACTTGGGTTACCTAGCAGTGCAGTGAAAAACAGCGAGACTGGCAAGCTATGGGGAGGACCAGGCACAGGCAGTGGGGGGAACCAGATGTTGTAGTCTGCTCTGCAGTTGGGGGGTGAAAGCTGCTGCTGCTGTTCTTCCTACTGCTGCTGCTGCTCGGTCTGCTGTGGGTGGTGAGTAGCAACCGGTGCTGCAGGGCTGGCACCACTAACATCAAAAGAAGCAGCTACTGCTGCTTCTCACACCGCACATCCACTGGCAGTGGAAACAACATTTTACGGGGGGGGGCACTGGATTGCAAAACATTGCCATGATTGAGGTGAATGGTTCCCCCACGGCCCCCATGTATCCTTGGGACAAGAGGAACTCCACTCGCTCCACTTCTCTCCATTTTTAAAGAACAAAATTACTAAAAGTATTAATAATTAAAAAAAGGAAAAATAGAGAAACAGAATCAGATAAAGAAAGAAAAGGTGGACTAGGGATGAACATGGTTTAAAATAAACTCAGAAATCTGGAAAAAAAATGAAAAGCAGAAAACTCTTTCTTTTTCTAGTTTTGACTGGCACACTAAGCTACACAGCTGCTGCTCTAGCAAAGCGAAAGTCAAAGTGAAACTAGTTCACTGACTTCCTGCTTGATTTCCTTCCTGCCTGCATCATGTGACCTGTAGAAAGTCAGACATGTGATCCGTGGCCTGTTTCTCAAAAACTTTGCCTTCTCACAATGTAACCCAAAATTAACGCGAAGTCCATTAAAGCGAATTTTGACTTTTGAATGGAAACTTTGCGTAATGCTACATGGATGCAAAGTTGATCACTTTGCATTATATGCTCTGGCGTAGTAAAACTTTGCTGCATCTCTAGTGCTGAGTGGGTGGTTGTGGGGGAGTGGGGAGTGTGTAATGTGATCAGATCAGCAAGGGACCATTTTCTTTTTTACAGGTTAAAACAAAATCAACAAGGGATGGTTTTCTTTATGTCAGGGTAATTTTCTGACACTGGGGTAGGGTACCCCAGTATTGGGCTACTGTTTGGTGGCACTGCAGATGGGTACCCTGGTGCCACCATGTATATAATGGGAAGGGGGGCAGGCAGGTGACCTGTAGGGGAGAGGGGATGAAGAGAAGCATTACTGGGGAGTACGCACCCCAGTCTGCTTCTTAAAGTTATTAAAATTAAACATGAGAAAGAGGGGGTCAGGCGACCTGGAGGGGAGGGGGGAGACAGAAGCAGTACCAGGGCTAGGCACCCTGGTCCACTACTTATTAATGATAGATAGATAGATAGATAGATAGATAGATAGATAGATAGATAGGCAGACAGACAGAGAAGCAGACAGAAAGAGAGAGACAGCGAGGGAGCAGGGTATCGCCAGCTCGATGCTGTAACTAAAGCCGAAAGCACAACTCCAGTCACAGTTTTACATTTCAAGAAAGTCCCACTGTTCTCATACTGAAATCAGGGTGGATGCACTGTGGAACATCTTCAGTTGAGAGAGGGTGTGTGGAGTGTGGGGTGGGGAGGTGCGTGTTGAGTGGGAGGTTGGGGTGGGGTGTATGTGGGGGTCAGATTGGAGAGGAACCATTTTTGTTTTTACAGGTTTAAAAAAAAGGCAAAGAGGGATGGTTTTCTTTATTTTAAGGGACATTCCGACATTGGGGATTGGGCACTCTAGTGTCGGGCTACCATTTGGCAGCACCAGGGGTGAGCAACTTGGTGCCACCATGTATTTAATGGGACGGGGCAGATGACCTGAATGGGAGGGGATTACTAGAAGCAGTGCTGGGGAGGGTACCCTGGTCTGCTTATATAATAATATATATTAGTAACTTTTTTGTTTTGTTTTTTTACATGACCATCCTATTCTGATATCCAAGTTAAGAAAGCTAGGATTGGGATCTTATGCCACCACCTGGTTTGAACATTACTTAGCAGCTAGAATGCAGCAAGTTAAAATTGGTTCACTGGCATCAGCTATGAGAAATATCCACACAGGTGTACCGCAGGGATCAGTTTTGGGTCCGCTCTTATTCTCTGTTTTCAGAAATGATTTACCAGCAATTTGTGCTACAGCATCAGCTATTATGTATGCTGATGACACAGTAATTTACTGTGGATCAGAGAGTGGAGCAGACCTACAAGCCAAACTTCAGCCGATATATTGGGATGTGCAAAAGTGGTTTGCACAGAACAAAATCTTATTAAATGAGAAAAAAACAGTCACAATGTTATTTGGTTTAACACACAGGTTAGAAGGGAACATCTTATCTATTATAGGTAAAAATGGTATTAAACTGGAACAAGTGGATGGGTTTAACTATCTGGGAGACAGTTTGATAGTGGTCTGACTTTAAAAGACCATATATCTAAAGTGACTCACAAGGTAAACAGAAAATTGGGTTTCCTGTACAGAAACAAGGACTGCTTAACGACACAGGCAAGACAACTTATTGCAAAACAAGTCTTGTTACCAGCTTTGGAATATAACTGTGTCCTACTAGTAAATGCCTCAGATACACTGCTGCAAATATACACAGTGACCTTTAATAATATCATAAGGTCTGCTATAGGTTGCACAAACAAAATAGAACATCACTGCAACCTATCTTGTGTATCTGGGGCCCTTCCTCCAATACAGAGAATTACAAAAGCAGTTTATATGTTTCTGTATAGGTTACTTCAAACAAATACCCCATTAATCCCGTTGAGGCATTTTCAATGCATAACCACATCAAGAGTGCTGAGAGCTACCTAGACAAGATCATTCTTAGAAAAAAAGGCAAACACAAAAACAGCTGAACTTTCAATAACTATATATGGTCCAAAAATGTTTCATAATTTGATACATATGAACGTGGACATCAATAGCACATGAGCTATCTTTAAGAGAACATTAGAGAGCGATCTTGAAAGAGCTTCAAACTGTAGGAGTGATGGGGTTACATGAGTTTAAGGATTTTTAAATAAGGAAGTAGCCCATTGACCTAAGAGTGTGATGTTAAGTATTGTATGTATGATTATACCTGAACTTTTGTAATAATGTGGTGATGTTGTATATGTTTTACTTGATTGTGAACATAAGTGATGTAATTTTATTGTGCTTAAATTAATTCTGTATTTTGTATATATTGTATTTAATATGTTGAATTTTTGTACCCCTCCACCAGGTGTGGCTGAGAAAGGATCTTTGGATCCAGTCCATTTCCTGGTAAAACCAATAAAATAAAAAAAAAATTAAACACTAAACTTGGGACTCAGGGGATGGACAACCAGGAGGGGAAGGGGAAGAAAGAAGCAGTACCAGGGGTGGGCACCCTGGTCCACTAGTAATACACAGTAGAAATGTAAATAGATTGTGATAGACAGATAGATAGATAGATAGATAGATAGATAGATAGATAGACAGACAGACAGACAGACAGACAGACAGAAGGGCAGATGGACGGATGAACAGACAGACAGATGGACAGATGGATGGGCAGATGGACAGACAGACATGTAGGTAGGCAGGCAGACAGACACATAGCTGGACAGACAGACAGACAGATAGCTAAAGAGACAGAGACAGAAAGAGCAAGGGATTGCCGGCACACTGCTTCAACTGCAGTTGGCAGCATTACTCCAGCTGCAGCTTCAGAATTCAAGAAAGTCCTGCTGTTCCCTTACTGAGAAAGTGGATGAATGGTTCCTCTCACTAAGCCGGACCCCAGCATTTTAGGGTGCCCAGAAACATTATTTCCAAGGCAATTTTCAAAAAACAAAATCAGAATCTAGCTAGATGGGTCTAGTTTACCTAGGTCCAGATGTTTGGGGGTTTTTTTAGTTAAAAAAAGCACCAAAGTGGCAGCTACCACAGACTTTTTTTTTACTCACAAGTAAACCACGGAAATAAGCATTCAGTCACCAAGGTGTTTTTACTGGTCAAGACTGATGGTTATTAAAAAATCCTTACAACTCTGCAACAGTATGATATTTCTTCATAAAAACCTTTGAAAGGCACTACCTAATAAGTTCTATGTATATTATATATCAGGTTCATTAGGGTTTTCTGTTTAAACCTGTTTGCAAATGTATATAGCTCAGCTGTTTTAGACCCTACAGGTGTGAAATTTAGAATGTACCCTACAAGTGTGAAATTCTGAATGCATCATCTCAGTCTTGGGGTCAAAAAATGTGAAAGTGTTATAGAAATCTGTCTATTTGGGATTTTACGGAGTGGTGAATTTATGTATTTTTGCCCATTTTAGAGTCAAAATGTCTGCCACAGGATAGAGAAAAACAACTAATATTTAGGTACAATGGACATACGCAACTTAGTAAGGAGTTATGCTTGCACAACAATGTAGATACTCTGTAGGTAATTGAATGAATGTGTTGTTTGACTGTTATACGTGGATACTTTGGCCACTCACATTCTCTGTTTAGTGGCGGACTATCGCCCTGTAGGGGGTACCAGTAATCAAAGGAACCCTCTTAAGGAGTTTCCATGCCTAAAGGTACCATGGGAGCATACTGTAATTCCTTTTGGCTAAAAGTGCTTTAGGAAGAAGCCCAAAAGTACTGCACAACAGGTGGTAAACACAGAGGCTGAGTGACTACTGACTGACAGCATCTAGTGACGACTGATAGCAGTCAGTGAAATGACTTCGTTAAAGAGAGAGGGAACAGCAGGATTGAAGGATTAGAGAGACACACCCAACCCCAGTTCACAGTGGAAACCTGTAACTAGGGTAAATGCTATACTTGAATGCACACAGTATACTACAGTACATTATGGCCTTCAGCACTCAGGAGAGAAAAAAACCCTGTGAAGAAAATTTCTGGAAATCCATAGCCTTGGCCGCCATCTCTCTTGGCATGGGAACTTATTACTGTAACAGTTCAAAATGCTAATTTGGAGTTTGAAATTCAGGGGAACATTTTGGAGGGATAACTATCTCTCTATCCCTCTAATGGGATAACACTGTGGGGTTCTGCAAGTCAATCTCAGCAGCTAAAGAAAGATCCCCATGAAGGAGATCCACCCATCAAAGCATGAAATGAAAAGAGTAGTGACTGCTGAAAGGGTATCACCCAGCAGCGAGGCCATGAAGAGGCCTATCCTACAGTTGCAGCCAAAAACATGGCCAGATAATTCCTAAAATTTCTATGATATTTCTGGAGTAATTCCCTACCTGTCTGCAGTACCCCTGTGGACCACCAGAGAGAATCTCTTTAGATATATTGCAAAATATCTGGAAATATCTGAATGTATCTATGGCTGCAACTGTAAAGGAAGGGGGTACTGAATGAGTCTAGGCAGACCTTAGGCAGACACAAGGAGAATAGCTTTCAGAGGTGCTACTGATGTGGTCTACACAGCTAAAGGAACCCATGTGGGCTTAGGGCCCCACTTTCTGCAGCTGAAGTCTTAAATACTACACCTCAAGGTGCCTCTAACTATAGATCTGCACAGCTAAAGCTTTCCCCAGAACATCGGACCTTACCACCTGGTGGGACTGCTGGGTGGTGCCGCAGGAGACAAGTAGCCTACAGAGAAGGACCCCCCCCACCCCAGATGAGATGAAGCTATGGATTCCCAGATGAGGGACTCACTCTTAAAATGTGCAATCTTAATCTGTGCAAAAATTGCAGTGTTATACAGGATACGAAATTATTTAACATTAGAATCTACATTGGAGCCAGCCCATTGGCGCAGCGGTGGGCCTTCCGCTTGCGAAGCCGGCGACCTGGGTTCGGGAACGGACCCGGGTCATCGGAAGGTCGGCCGGGGGAGAAAGATGGAGCATCCCACGGACTGCTCTCCTTCTCCGGGGGGAAGGTGAGGGCAGCACTCAGAGCGCTGAGGACTCCTGGCAGAGGCCGGGAGATCTCACGCTGCCGACGCTTAACATCTGGGAGGTGGGGCGGACACTGGTGTCATTGCATGTCCCCACCTCTGTGGAGGAAAAGCAAAGAAAAATGGAGGCAGGCAGGACCACCGTGAGCATGAAGCCCTCCCCAGAGGACCTCACTTCATCACCGTCACTGCGGGTCCCCAACCAGATAATAGTTCCGTGGTCACGAAGGTGGCCATGGCCCCGCCCTCCGGGGGGTAAGCTGGGGGTGACTGAGGGACCTTGGCAGCTATAGGCGGTGATGGAGGTTTCTGGGGGCCATGATTAGGGGTGATGGAATAATGGTGGTCCTGCCAAGGAAAAAAATAAAAAAAAAAAAAAAGAATCTACATTGGATCTGGCCAGGAACATCACGTCCGCAATACCGCAGGCAGAACAACACAGAAGGAACACCAAAAGACAAAATATCGCGCTGGAGGAAACAAAGCGTGGAGAAAATGCCGTCCCAGCAGAATGACGTGCACTGCACCAGAGCAGCATCTCAGAGAGGCACAGGATGGACAAGACCCAAGCCACGGGCAGGAGCCACCAGGGTGGAGGAACAAGACCAGGAGAAAGTGAGGAAGTGCATGAGGATGGCCCAGGGTGCAAGGAACAGTGGAACAGCAGTGTCCAGAAAATGACTGCAGTGGGACGAACACCAGCAAGCAACACTGGGGTACAGGCAGTGGGGGAAGGAGAACTGCAAGAGGGACAATGGCAGCAGTGAGGGGAAATAGCTGCAGTGAGAGAGACACCAGAAAACAACACTGAGGCACAGGCAGTATAGGAAGGAGGACTGCAAGAGGGATAATGGCAGCAATAGAAGGGAAACATTTGCAGCGGGAGGGACACAGGAAAACAACACTGAGGCACATGCAGTGGGGGAAGGAGGACTGCAAAAGGGACAATGGCAGCAGTGTGGGGGAAATGGCTACAGCGGGCGGGACACCGGCAAACAACAGTGAGGCACAGGCATTGGGTGAAAGTGAAATGCAAACGGCTACACAAAAAGCAGGGCCCACGTAACAGTTGTGAGTGAACCAAGCACCCAAGGGAACAGGTCTGTTACATGACCCACAGTAACTGAGCTCCCTGCCACCACCCTAATGTCTGCAAACCATCATGTGTGAAGGCCCCCCCCCCCGCAGGAATAACATGACACACACGGACAGTAGGCGGGGAGTGGCCACAGGGCACTTATAAAGTGCAGACAGACAACACCTGAGAGCAATGTAAGTAAAAATCCAGCACTCCAGACCAAACAATTCAGTGAGAGCTTTTTTTATTATAAAAAATAAATAAATACAGAGTCTAAATACTTGTAGCACAATACATTTTGTGCTTGTGAAATCAATTGCAGCCCACACACATTATCTGCCTCTGCACTTCGGGGCAACAACCCCTTCCTTAGGAGGCTGACCATATTATTGCATCCACAGTTTAAATGTGCAAACATCAGGTGTCATTAATCTATCAATCACCCTAATGCCATTAACTCAAATAAAGTAATACTAATTGAAATGAAAAGGGATACAGGCCATCTAGACTAGCTCTAATTAGTGAGGCAAGTTGAAGAATTGGTCCATTAGACCATAATAAGGTAATTACCCATCTCCACACAGCCACACTGCCAGTCCGAATGGCTGAAAAACCTGACTCCAATATAAAGTGAACACACCATTTTAAAAACACCAGTTTTTATGCTTTTTTCTATTATTTTACTATAGCGCTATTATAAATGGGAGCAAAATCACCAATTCCTTATAACAATACTTTTAATTTCTGGTACTTTGGCATTTTAGTTCATTAATTTCTCTGCTTTTTCACAATTTTTCACAACTAACAATTAAACATTTAATCAGTGGATAAATGGCTTCCAGTCCATGCAATCATTAAAACCATTGGATTTTAGTGTTCTTAATCTAAATATCCATATGGATGCTTTCTGATCCAGTATCAAATTCCTGTCCCCCCTGAGAGCAATGCAGGGGCTGGCCTGGCCAGGTGTGATGCATCCCACAATCACTGGTATTGATAGAAGCCATCTACTTCCTATCACCACATTAGCAAGGAGTGAGATGGAGGTAGTGGATTCGGTCAAATACCTTGGGGTAATACTCGACCAAGGCTTCACGTACAAGGTCCAGGTGGACCAAACAACTCACACTATCCACCAGAAACTGGGTCTCCTATTTTGTCTAAATAAACAACTCAACCCTGAGTCTAGACTTGCAATTGCAGAAAGCATTCCACTGCCTAAACTTACTTATGCTGCCCGATCCTTCAGTCCCTAGGAAAAACTGAAGTTCATAGGCTGGAGCTGCTATACTAAAGAATAAGACATTTCACTGCACTGTCCCCTCCTAGGACACATCACTGTAACATGTTGGCCTCTTTGGTCCTCGCTGCCTAGTAGGCTCCAGTCCCCCTACTAACTGTTGCATACAAACTAATCAACAGATCAGCTCCCCCAAGTCTTGAAGGACTCCTCATCCCCAAGCACTCCTGCAGAACACTCCGCACTTCTGGGAAGACATTACTCAAGGTACACAGGACAAGGACTACACTTGGAAGTATATCCTTTGCACATTCATCCCCTAAACTCTGGAATATTCTACCAGACAACCTACACTCAGCTGGTTCCTTAGCCACTTTTCGCAAGGGTCTAAAAACACACCTCTATGTGCAGCACCAATGTACCTGCTAGTTGTTGCATGTAGTTCTAACACTTGCTCCCTAACCCTCTACTGTACTCAACTTCCCCAAATGTTTAGTCTAGCCCTACCCTATGAAGTTGCTCAGCCCTGCTTGTCTCCACTGTATGAATGTAACCTGCTGTACATAACAACTGTTTTTTTTTTTAGTATAACTTTTTCTCCCTGGTCCCCACCAGTTGGCATGCCTTCTCAGCCATCCTCCCAGCCCCACGCCAGAGATCAGGCCACCGTCCCAGACATCTCCCATGCTTTCCCCTCCATGGCAGGGTGGCGAGGAGCTCCCAACTCTACTCACCTCGAATAGGATCCAGACTGTCGGAGGAGTGCCATTCGAGTCAGGGCCTGTGGAGGGCGGCTGTTCATCTGGCATGACCTGTGACCTTTTTCCAGTTTCTCCCATGAGAGTGGGGTGTGCAATGACGCCAGTGAAGGGGGCGTGCATGCATCTGCACGCACTCCTCCCAGCACCTGCCCCACTCAGTTCCTTCTTGCAGTGCTGGTGCTCTGGTCCCCAGCCACGGCCAGAGATCAGAAGCACACCAACCACTGAAATACCCCCCTCCTCAGAGAGGGAGAGCAGCCCCTCAGATACTCAATCCCTCTCCACCCCTGCCAACCCCCAGTGGCCTGTGCTCATTCCTGAACACGGGTCGCCGGCATAGCGCAAGGTAAGGTGACCAGTGCCTCAGCCCTCAGCACACCTGGGCCAGCTAATAACAACTGTTTATTGATTGTTGCTGTTATAAATGTATCTTTCAACTGTATTCTCCTTCTGTACCACTTGTTATGACATCTGGTCTACCTACATGTAACTAATTCTGTGTCACCCCTGAAAAAGGGACCTCTGGCTCCAGTGGGCCTACCTGGTTACCAAAGTGAAATAAATAAATAATACACAGAATAGAAAAGTTTGCATTAATGGTTTCAAACAGGACACATCATTGTGAGATACTTGGTAGACTGGGGTAGTTACCTATTTCTCTGAATTTTAAAACTGGTGACATCTCATTTTGTTTATAAGATCAAAACAGCAGGAACTCTACGTAGTTTAAACAAACAGTTCAAGGAGTATAACCCTAGTTTGCCTCCTGCTCTTCGGAGAATTCTTTGCTTCTAAGTGTTCCATTGGTCCATACTGAAAGTGGACAATGCACTTTTGCTTTTTCTACAGCCTTGACATGAAATGAAATATCACCTCAGATTAAATGTTTACCTACTTATAGTGCCTTTTCAACTGCAATGCTATCATATCTTGAAGGATTATTTGGTTTGTGAGTGCTTTTAATCTATGTATTGAAACATTTGTATTTATTCTGATGAGCAGCTACATAGTTTCTAATTTTTGTATTGTATTTTATGTAATTTGAACATAGGGTCATGCCTAAAAAAGGAATGTACTCCAGGGTATTTACCCGATAAACAAATAAATGAAATTAAATTACAATAAATTAAATTAAATGTGGACTTCAAGGGGAGCAGCTGTCTACCCACAAGGAGAACCCTGAGGGCAAGATTCTAACTGAATGACTGCTGAATGGAATGACTGATATTGATAGAAATTATAATGACTGAAAGGTACTGAAATTTGAACGTACATCAAGGTCAAAATGAGGTAAAACCCAGCCTCAACAGGAAGGCCTGGAAGCTGTAAACACACTACTGTAAGAATAGGTTGGTAAATGCTGAAGCAGACTGAGTACACTAGCTAAGATAACAGAACAGCAAACATGAGTGGTTGCCTTGCTAGGAAGCCAGCTGAAAGCAATTGAGGAACTGAGAGATTTGCAAGTGGCCTGGTATGAACAACAAAATGGGAAGTCTTAAATACCATGAGTCAAAATAGAAGAATGACATAGGTAAGACATACTGTGGAAACTAGAAGGCACACCAAGAGCCAAAACAGAAAGAAACAGAATTTACAGGAGGACAGGAATGCAGCAGGAGTAACTGACCGAGAAAAAGAAGGAAGCACATACTGTAGCCACGAAAGGTAGAAAATAAAATACTAACGTATAAGGCCACTGAAGGCACAAACTGAACATAACTTCTAAAAGCACACAAGGAAAGCAGCGGACAAACACAGAGAGATGGGGGGGGGGGTGCAGAGCCCCAGCAGAGCTTCCAGATGCAGCAAAGAAACAGTGCTTCCAAATTAGGCTGGAGGAAGCTGACTTCAATAGCTCAGGAAGGGGTGTGTGCCTGGTTGCTCCTGTCCATTGAACTGCAGGCATAACATTTGTGTTATGAAACTTACAGATGTGTTAGACGTTATCGAAGAATAGGTCTTCTAGCAATAATTTTGAACAGTTTTTTTCAGGGTGTTTTTTCTAACTCTGTATGCTCTGGAGACATATCTGTACTGGGGAAATGAGATTAAAATTGTTGCCAGAGGCATACTAGCTGGTATGGAAGATAATAGATATAGACAGGACCCCCTGGTCAGTTAATGAGGGAGCTTCAAAGAGCCCAAGATCTTTTATGTCAGGAAACTGTCGTGGCCATGCAACCACCACCTGTAGGGAAAGACATGGCTCAGGACAATGACAGGTGGCCTTGAGTACACAAAATCCATGGGTTCAGTTCCAACCAGTTTTTTTAGAAGGGCTGTCCTGAGAGAACAAAAGCAGTGGTCCTAGAAATGATGTCACCGAGTAGGGGTGATGAGGGTTGGTGGAGCCAGGCTTGTAAACAGGCTAAAGTCTGCATGTGAGAAGAGTAAGTCAGTTTGTGTTGGGACTTCATATATAACAGCATCTAAGAGTTGACGTCTGCCACAGATCACTAACATTATCCAGTGCAGTAAAAAATATTTTTTTTTCATTGAAATTCCTAACACAACACAAAACAGGATCAACAACAAATACCCCAACTATGTACAAGGAGTATGTGCACCTTACATACAAGGTAAAACTATTAAAAAAAAAAGACTGAGTACAAATTATATATCCACTGCACAGGGGCAAACAGATTGGTAAACAGTGCAAAACCCTAAAAGCACAAACCATTAACTGTAAAGTGGGACACTATCACTAGATTAATTAAGGTATAGAAGGATATACAAAGTATGCAGCCTGCCCCACCTTTCATGGTAAGTATTCATTCTACAGTGTATACTAAGGTGTTGTGCATAGAAATCAGAGCATTTTAAAATGTTGTTGTGCCACAGTTCAAAAGGTCATGGAACGTGATTGTACCACAGTGTGGAACAACAACATTTGGAAAAGCTCCAGAAAGCCACGAGCTGCATTATGATCACACCACCAGCCTTCAGCCACAGCTGCTACCTCGCACTATTCAAACAGTTAACACCGTTTTTACTATGGCAGTGGCATTTTCAAAGGGGGCCAATGAGCGCAAGAAGTTCATCAAGGAGCTGTCATACAAGAGCACAGCACAAAAAATCATAAATGACCTGGTAATAGTTTCGTACCTCATATCTACAGAACTAAAAGGTAAGACTGATGTCTGAAATTTCATCCGTTCACAGTCGTCTAGCTTAGTGAGACATAGTGCCACCATGTTTATTTTTTTAAAAGTCCCTTCCAAATGCGACTGCTGACCAATAGCAGCCCACAGACTAGATGCAGGCACATTTGGTCCCTAGCAACCACACAAGTGCCCTGGCAACCCAGGCTTTTCAATGGCAGCAAAATGCTTCTTTCTCCTCAAAAAAAAAACAAACAAAACTACATTTCTTTGACATTATGCACTATAAAAAATATTGGATGGGCAACTCTATACCCAACCAGTGTGTTGTGCAATCTCGGGGGTTCTGATTCCATAGGATCTCTCGAGCTTCACTCTCGAGGTCACAGGAAATCAGAACCCCTCGGTGGCAGAACACACTGGTTGTACATAGTTGCCCATCCAGTACTCTCTATGTTATAAACACTTGCCATCATTTTCTCGAGGCAGAGATTAAGCAGTAATTCCTGGATTCATTCATTATAAGAGACAGTTTTTTGCTGCCAGTGGTGAAGTACTAATTGTTTAACTGTCTTTGAGGGTGAGTAAGGTTCGTTGTTTTTCCTTTATTTGGGGGGGACTTAGGGGAATAGAGATGAAAAGAATGAGCTGATGATAACCAATTATGTACTAATGCAACATGCTGACAATGTATGTGATTATGCTCAAATAAAACATACTTAATGAAAAAAAATTAAAAATAACTGTCTTTGAAATCATGGCCATTCTGTATTTTCTCTCTCTACAGAGATTCCTCTGAAGTCACCAACTAGGCAAATCTCTGGAGTGAAAACCTCCACAAGGCCAAGAAAAGGGATCAGCTCTGTTTTCAATAGTCTCCCATAGACCTCTAACCTTAATGCAATGCCAAAATATGTACAATAAAGTGCCGTCCTCTAACCTGCACCTAGTACAACTGCTTATTGGCAATTTGCCCATCTTGGATAGTTTTTGAGGCATATAAGAAAGGTTATGGAGAATTTGAAATTATGTGATACACAGTTTATCATTAGTGACGTGTATAGATCTGACCATATTGCTTTCCATTTGAACTGATTGTCAGGCATTGTTATATTCCAATTAGGGCTGACTCCTTCTAAGGCGGGGTAGTGTTTGGCATAAAAGGAGCTACATAACTGGGACACTGCATGTCACTAGACAGCCAGTTTCAGAGCAGTTTGGAAAAAGGAATCAGATGCCTCCTTCCATGGGGGTGGGCCCAGGTGGAAAGTTATAGCCTGAGTAAGTTGCATCAATTTAAACATATGTCCATTACCCAGTTTATATATTGAGCTGATTGGCGGAAATGGTATTTGCCACATCCCACTAAGCCACCAGGCAATGGGGTGTCCAATCTTCAGTGCCAGCTATAATTTGTAAACAAAAAAATGTACCTGACATGGGGGTGTCCACCACAGTGCTGGTTAAACCCTGTTCCTCTATTCCACCCACCCGCATACAAATTCCCAACATCAGGGTGCCCAATCCATGGTGCCAGCTCATACCACCTACCTCCCCCAAGCCAACAGTGTGTGACACCAGGGTCCCCACCCCTGGTGCCACAAAACATCAAGCCAACACTGGGATGCCCAAGCTCCAGTGTCATTACCAGTAAATGAAAAACAGTCCATCGTTGTCTTTATTTTTTTTTTATTGTCCAAGTAGTAGGGGGCCACCAGACTAGATTAGCCAAGTGCTGGATGTAACAAACTATCAAGTCAAAAACCAAAAAGACCATGCTAAGGCTATTGCACTGACTGAAACCACAATATTGGTTGTCTGATTCAAGCCCTTTTATTAAAAAAGGACCATGTTAGCAGCACTCCTTCTACCACACCACCAAAAGTTTTCAAGCCCCACCCCCCCTCTTTCTCAATGCATAAAGGCTAGTACCGGTTACCTATTTATGTTGATCATTTAAAGATATATACATCCATTTATCTACAATATATACAAATGTAACAGCCCCTAGACTCACCTTGGCTATTTCCAGGGCCCTCAGGCCTACATTGATCATACCTCTGAGGGGGCCTGCACAGGTTCTACAGTACAGAGAAGAAGTGGTGTGGTGCCTCCACCTGGGGCAATGGCAGAGAATACCTGTGAACAAATTGCAGGTTGACACCCCCCAGGAAATATACAACAGCTGCCCCCACAGACGCTCCTCCACACACTAACAATCCCACCCTTTTGCAATGATTTGCAACACCAAAATATGATATTAACAAGTAATAGTATTTATTTTGGGGGAGGGGAATGAAGGGAGAATAGCATAACATCATTAACAACTAGCTGAAACAATTTCACTCCACACAGTCCCCACCTCCCACCTTTGGATGCACCTGGCTTCCCACTGGCAGCTGCCCAAAATGTTTCTAAAGTCCCTTTGGTGGGTACCACACCGCAGTGTAGATGTCACTGAGGATCCTTTATTGGGGGCCAAACAACTATAAATAGTAGATACAACGAAACTTCAGGTCTGGGTGCAGTTTTCTATTAGAATCCCACCCAAGAGCTAAATCCTCAATGTTAACCTAGCTAACTAGCTAATAAAGGCTCCCCAAAGCTGCAGTTAGGGGGTGCTTACAGTTCAGCAGTTCAAATGGGGGTTCAGCAAACTGGCTCTGACTATACTGTGGAGGTATTAGGTTGGTGGTG
Source organism: Neoceratodus forsteri (assembly GCA_016271365.2). Taxonomy (NCBI): domain Eukaryota; kingdom Metazoa; phylum Chordata; order Ceratodontiformes; family Ceratodontidae; genus Neoceratodus; species Neoceratodus forsteri. The sequence continues at coordinate 1,707,626,815 of CM057455.1, forward strand.
CACCAGTGCAACAAGGAGCAGCATGAAGAGTTGAAGGAGGCTGATCTTCACCTGCTTGGCCTTGCTATCTTCATCTCTGAGGCATTTGTGGACAGTGTTCACCAGCCAGGCCTCTCACTGTCTTTCTCCGCTGGTCTTCTTCATCTTCGGTCTAGGAGCAGGGAAGGCGTGGTCCCCTAGACCCCTCAATTGCATATCCTTTTTACACACAATTAGCAGCTGGGATTTGGCTCAGGCTCTGGCCCAGGCACTCTCACTACACTCTTCTGGCACAGCAGTAGCGGGACTCTGGCACAATCTCCAGCCTCAACACACACAGTCTCTAGGCTTACATCACTTAGAATCTCAGATAACACTTACCCCACCAAGGGAGCCACAAGTCGCTCAGTCCTTAATCACTACTGCAGTACTTTTCAATTCACACTGCTCAACTTGCAGTCTCTGCTCTCACACCACACTTACAACCCACTCTTTCAGGCTGAAGACACCAAGTTCTCTCTCTCCCTCTGCAACAAACTTCAAAATCTCTTTTCTTTGCAGTGAACATCAAAATCTCTTTCCCTGGCTGCAAACCCTCCATCTTGTGTGTGTGTGTGTGTGTGTGTGTCTCTCTCTCTCTCTCTCTCTCCCTCCAGCAGACTTCCCAGTCTCTCTGTCCTTAACTGTTATGCTGGGGCCAGACGGGCTGTTGGGGCAAGGGTGCAGGCCTTGGGCTGGATCACCCACAAAGGTCTCTTCTGCACTCTGCTCTCTCTCTCCAGGCTTATGTTGAACTCCCTTTTGGTGGGTAAAACAGTCCCTTTTATCTCTTTTACACAGCCCTCTTCTGAGTGGCTGTTGCAGTCCCAGGCAAATCTGATGCCCTGTGCCCTTTTTCCCAGGAGCCCCCTGCCTACTGAAGTCCTCGGGGGCTGCCATCTTTATTTACATAACACACCCAAGTAGTCCAGCCCACATATTTATTATTTGACTCTTAAGAGGGCAGACTACCACAGAGTCTGTACCCGGAGGTGCTCTGATTACACTCCCCCTCCAATCCCTGACTCCACTGCCTGCCCTGGATCCTGGGATACTAAGAAATTTCAGCCATTGCCGAAAACACTTAACTAGAGCCATGGCTCCTTTATTTTCTACACTACGGTGGCCGCGCATGCCCAGTAACGCATGGGCCACCATTTTGTTTGTTTACTTGCAGTCCAGGGCTTTTGCCATTTCCTGGGACCACTCTCTCCCACTCCCTGTGCCCAAAGGTGAAAACAACAGCAGACCTCGGCCCCCATTGAAACATGGAGCCAAGACACCAAGAATGGAGGCTGCAGCCACTGGAGCATCAAAGGGGTGCCAGGGTCTGGAGCCCACCCAGGACCACTTACAGGGATGCCGAGGGGCAGTGTGGTGGGGGCTGTAGCCCTACAGGTAAGCTCATTTGGGAGGTTTATACACTCCCCTTGACAAATACTTGACGTCCTGACAAGTCATTAAAACCCCAAACCTTAAATACAAGAAAACATATCAACACATTACTAACTAGACACCTGATTCCTGTCTAGCATAAAAAACAGCCATGTTCATACAGTCAAAACAATAAGACGATACAGCATTGTCTATCTAGACATTAAATGTTATCTAGAAACAGGAAGTACTTGACAATATGACTCCACATTTCCCCACATTGAATTTAACCTCTTAGTAGTACCTCAGAAAACTGGGAAGGGCATGTATTCTGGGTACTATATGCTTGTGGGAGACATACAGGGGAGTATTGGAGGAGGCACCAAGGGTATCGTACAGTAGGTGAACTTGATAATAGGTTTCAGTTGCCTTTCAGACCTTATGGGTAGGGCTGTGTCTGGGGCTGCAGGTTCCCTATGGACAGGAGCTCCCATAACCTATCCTTGCTCTGCAGGCATCCCAGGGCATTGTCGGGTAAAACCACATTATCTTGAAGTTGCTTACCACGGCCCAAGTCAATTTCATTGCCCAAACCAATTTCCATTTCTTGTTCAGGCACTTGGATAGTGAGCCTTCTCACAAGGATAAAAGGTATGGAATTAGGCTTCAGAGTTGGCACAGGCTCAGTGGGAGCAGTACTGGTGGAGGGCTGCGAATTTCTACAGTCCATTTGTAACCCCTAAGTGGCGTGATCCCAAGGGCTACTACCCCTGCCTGCTTGGCTAATAGCAGGTTAAAAGGCCTGAGTTCTGAAATGGGTGCCTCCACAAGGAGGTCAGGGTTGGTAGTGGTCAAGCTAACCTGGGCATAGCCCTCCAGGACACTGTAACCCCCCTCTTTCCTTACTAGTGGCTGGAACAATACACAATAATCACTTTCACAATACCTCTGATACACCACACAAGTACCCACAGTGTTTGCACTTACCACCAGGGCTTTCCTCTGGCCCAGCCCTGGGGACCCCCTGTAAAATAAGATTATACACAGCAAATAACAGCAGTACAGTACTCTTGCACAAACTGGAACCACAGTCAGGGTAAATGCAAAAAAGAGTTAGATCTGATTTATTTAAGGGGCTTGAACAAGGGAGGGGCGTAATCAGGTTAATTTGCTTAAAGGCTCTATCAGTCAAACAGTTGTGCATGCACTTCAGGGTCCATAAACAGTCACACACTCTGGGTACCCAGATGGGGAATGGTGGGCTAGCCAGGAACGTTGCAGCTGGTTGAGGCCCTGTGATGGAAGAAAACAACATGCACAACACACACTATTTGTAATCCGGAGCTGGAGGGCTCAGTTCATGAAAAGAAAACAAGACAATCAGATGACACACTTTTAGATTAGGTTGTTGTTGCAGGGAGCTATCCTGACGATTACTCACGATACCCAAGACTGGACACAGGCTGGACGAAAATCAAGACAGCAGGTGGTTAATCTGGAGTGCCAGAAGAAGCAGGGCCCACACGATTCGCCGAGGCGTCATTACTCTTCAAGTGTGGAGTAGTGGGCTGATCCCCAGGCAGGTCTCTCGTAGGTGGCTTTCTCTGTGCAGTGGGGTAGTCTGGCAGGGCCAGCGTGGCATGGCCCAGGCCGAATGAAGATGAATGCGGATTCGGTCCAATTAGGCTGGATAAAGCTTCCAGCAAGCAGAACACAATTCACACAGTGGGGAACAAAATCACAACCCACTTTCAATACACAGCACATTTACATGTAAGGAAATTCTACTGTACCAGGCAAACCGCTCTCCGGTCACGATTGCAAAGTCTCTGCATAAACTGCGGATTCAAAAGCAGCTGGAAATCCTGACAGGCCAATCGCATTCAGCAAATCTTTGGTCTTCTTCAGGTTAAAGCCTGGTCACAGTCCAGTGGCTTAAATAGTCCTCACAACTCGGATTCAGTCCGAATAAACTCTATTTTCCCTCTCAGGGACAGCAGGCAGACAGGCAGGCCAAAACTCAGCCCTTTCACAGTTCTCCCATGCAAAACTACACCGAACTGCTGCTCAAAATCACTTGAGCTGTTACTTCTTCACTTCTCAGCTCAAAAACTGAAACTAGCTGCAGCAGCCTGGGAAATTCCCCAAGATCCAAAAGGTTTGGTTGGCTGATCCTCCTGTCAGTCACAACAAAGGCTCCCCCTTCAGGTGCAAAAAGGCACAAAAAGCCCAAAACTACAGTTCCTACAGATTTTGACTCCAGACAGCTCCTGTAGTCCGGCTCCATTTTAGGTCCCACCAGTACTGATTGGTCCAATTCACAGTCCAGGACCATGATAGTGGAGATAAACAAAACAGTCCTTGCTGCAAAGAAGGCAAGTTAGACAAACTACATTATCAATATCACTCTAAATGATTTTCAGCAAATAGTTACATCTTTCAACAGAGCTCCCTCTCAGATTACTTATGACTGCAATCCAGGCAGCTCTTAAAGAGACAGTACACAGAGGCTATACAGGCACTCTCTGGCAATCACATTTAAACTGCTAAAACACAGGACACCAGCCTGGCAGTGAGCATTTGGGCAAGCTCGAGGAAGACTTTTCGGGAACCCCCATTTGTAGAGAGGTTACACCCTTCCCTGCCTGAAGAAAACTTGCCGTCCGTGTCAAGTCTGTACCATCATGCATCAGTTAACATAAACTTATTACTTTACTATACATATTTACTACACTTCATGATACTATATCCATTCTGACAACACATTGTGCATATTTCACACAGGTAAATTGAACATTACTATACTGAATCAGGTAATAACTTCTTGTACCTTAAACAATGCAAGAGGGGGCCCTTCCCTTCAGCTAACTTGGGTCTGGAGATGGCAGGGGCACCATGGTGAGAGGGCAGAACAAGTAACCAGGAATGGGCCATCAAGCTCAATTTGGGCAGTGAGCTTGGTAAAACATAAACTCCTTTGTGAACCACATGGAGAAGCAAGTCCACAGGCCTCCTCAGAGAATCATAGCTGAAATTCAATACTGGCTTGACAGCTCAGCCAGTCTTTCTGGGGGGAACAACCACAGTCTCTGTACTTTCAGCAACAGTCTTGGAGCTGAGGGGTGCCTCTGCCTGGATGGGAACGTCCAAACTTGGGGCACTGTCGGCTCCTTGCTCTGAAGGCTCTGATTCTATAACACTTGACTCATTTAGTGAAGGCTCAGGCACAATCAAACGTTGAGGCACTGAAGGGGGGTTATCAGCACTCTCATAGTGTTCTTCAAGTTCTGGTGTGTCACTAAAAAGACTCAAACCATCAGCCCCTCCCTCAGGCAAATCATACAGTTCCACAATACAGAGACTCAGCATCTTCAGACGTGATACTTTGCACTCCACTTTCAGGGAGCATTGGCTCCAAGGACAAAGCCGGGGGGGTTAGGCAGTCCAGAAGGCCCAGCTTCATCCCCACAATTAATCAAGGGGTTACCTCAAAATAGCTGACTCAGTTCATAAGAGGGGTAATAGGCATAGTTGCACTCACTTTCGTCAGAAGTGGACTGACAGTCACTATCATTCTAGGCCTGCTGCAGAGGAAACCTTAAATTCAGGACTACTCTGGGGTAGGCTGACTGCTTCCCCTTGCAGCAGCATGAGTCACCAGCCCAGGGGGCTCAATTTCTGGGGGTTCAGCCTCAATCATGACTTGGCTGATAGGTAGCAAGTTGTTACGGTGCATGGTCTTGACAGCTTTGGAGTTGTTCTTTGGGCGCACCTTGTGCACAGGTAAATCATCCAACTTTCCAGCTACTACATGGGGAAGATGGAGCCACTAATCAGCAGTTTTGTGTTTACCATGCAGTCCCAAATTGCGTAACAACACACGGTCTCCAGGTCGTAGCTCTTGAGCATTTACTTTTTTATCATGCCTCTCTTTGTTGGCTAGATTTCTCTTGGCGGCCATTGTCTGGCCATGGTTCAATTGAGCTTTCAGTTTCTGTACATATTGCAAGAGGTTTCAGCTTGGACCTCATCTGGAGAGACCCCAAAACAGACATCAACTGGCAGCTGGGCCTCTCTCCAGAACATGAGGCGGTAGGGGGAGAACCTGGTAGCATCATTTTTCATGCAATTGTATCCAGAAGGCCCAGCTTCATCCCCACAATTAATCAGGGGGTTACCTCAATATAGCTGGTACTAAAGTGCTAATCTGCTGACTCCATTAATTCTTGTCTTTTGGGTGGAGGGTGCCAAGCATGTCTAGCAGGGTGCGGTTAAAGCGTTCTGGTTGAGGCTCCCCCACGGGTAATAGTGGGTGGTTCTTGACTTTTGCACCCCCCTAGAGAGAGCATTTCTTTGATTAGCTGACTCTAAAAGTCTCTGCCTTGATCAGAATGAATCTGCTGGGGAGCACCATAGTAAAGGAAGAAATTTTCCACTAATACCTTGGCCACAGTAGACGCCTTTTGATGTTTGGTGGGAAAATCTTGTGCATACCGTGTGAAATGATCCATAACCACTAACACATTGCCAATGTTTCACTGATCAGGCTCTAAACTCAAGAAGTCTATGCAGACTAGTTCCATTGGGGTGCTGATATTAATGTTGACAAGGGGGGAAGCCCTCTGAGGTACGGCTTTTCTCTGCAGGCAGCGACTACAAGTCCTTACATGGTGCTCAACATTGGTCCCCATCTTGGGCCAGTAGAATCGAGATTGTACCAGGTCAAGGGTTCTGTCAATACTGAGGTGCCCCATGTGATTGTGGAGGGATCTCAGTACCAAATCTTTAAAGGCTGTGGGCAAGACCAATTGTTGCTTGTCTACTTTGCCACTACGATCTACTGTCTTTCTATTCAACGACTGAGTGAGCAACTTCAATCTGGGGCCTTCTTTAAACAATAAAGCAGTTCACAAGTCTGTGAAACGTAACTTAGACACGTCTTTCCCCGCACGCAGGGCATCAAGTGCTGGCTGAATCATAGGAGCTTGGAATTTAGCCCACTGAATGCTGTCATTGTCAAATTGAGGTAGTGCACTAATATCTAGAGCAGATAAGTGGCAATAAGCAGCTGGTATGCAGGTGTCAGAAGGGCCCAAGCAATCTACTAAACAGTCCACTGTGTCCGCAGACATCTCTTCATCTCTATCAAACTTTTGGCACAATGCTTGAATGTCAGGTTCAGACAGCCTGACCCAATCACTCTTGGAAGTGGGCCTTCATGATAGGGCATCAGCATCAATATGGTTCAGACCCGATCTGTATTCGACAGCATAATCATAGGTTGATAATGCAGAAAACCACCAGTGCCCAGTGGCATGTAACTTAGCTGAAGTCTGTACATAGGTCAACAGGTTATTGTCAGTCTTCACCAATATCTTTGCCCCATAGAGGTATTCATGAAACTGATCAACGATGGCCCATTTTAGCACAAGGAACTCCAACTTATGCACAGGGTAGTTTCATTCGGACTGGGTCAAGCTCCTACTGGTGAAAGCTACTGGTCTCAGACCATCCTCATGGTCTTGATACAGCACCACTCCTAGACCCTGCATACTAATGTCCATATGCAGCACATAGGGTTTGGTGGGGTTAGCATAGGCGAGGATGGGGGCATGAGTGTGCTGGTATATGATCTCATGGAACGCTGCTTCACAGTCGGACGTCCAGCAGGGTCTGAAGAGTTCACCTGGGCAGAAGTATACTTTATCTGGTTTTCTAACGGACCCTTTTTTGTATTTACGATTGGTAGGAGGGTAACCCTGGGTAAGGTTCAAGAGTGGGGGAATCACCTTGGAATAGCCTTTTATGAACCTGCGGTAGTAGCCACAGAACCCCAGGAAATGTTGTAGTTCTTTCAGATTATGGGGCTGGGGCCAAGTAGTCAGTGCTTCAACCTTACTGGGATCAGTCTCTATCCCTTTTGTAGATACTATGTGCCCCACATACTTCACGGAGGTTTGGAAAAACTGGCACTTGTCAATGGACAGCTTGAGGCCAAACTCATCCAGTCGGTCTAGGATTTTAAACAGTCAGTTCTCATGCTCCTCTAAGGTGCTCCCAAACACAATGACATTGTCCAAGTACACCACGCATTCCAGCAAATTCGTATCTCCCACCGCATGTTCCATCAGTCACTGAAAGTTGGCCGAGGCGCCCGATATCCCCTGCAGCATCCTCAGAAACTCGTAAAACCCCAATGGACAGATGAAGGCTGTTTTCTCAAGGTCTTCTGGGGCCATCGGGATCTGGTAGTGTCCGCTGCGAAGATCCAACACCAAGAACCACTCCCATTCAAGCAGTCCCGGGCATCTTGTATATGAGGCATAGTGTATTGGTCTGGGATGGTCCACCAGTCCAGGGTTCGATAATCAACACACATCCTCACAGACCCATTCTTCTTATGCACAACCACAATGGGAGAAGCGTATGGGCTCCTGGATTCTTGTATCATGCCAGCAGCGAGCATTTCCTGCAGGTGTCTTCTCACATCATCTATGTCTGCTGGGGCTAGGCGTCAGGACCTCTCTCAAAATGGCCATTCATTGTGCAGGCGTATGTGATGCTCCGCACCCTAGACACATCCCACATCCCATTCCTTCAATGAAAACACCTGGTCTCTCTGGGGAAGTCTCTTGCTAATTCTAGCCTACCATTCAGCTGGCTATGGGGAGTCACCAAAGTCAAATAAGTCTGGGGTCACTCTCTCTCCATCTCATCAGGGTGCTTGTTGCTGGGCAATACTGCAGTGTCTGCACAGTGTACCATAGCTAGGGTGCACCCTCTGTTCACCCGGGTCTCCCGATCTGACACATTGTGAATCTGGACCATCACTCATCGTGCATAGGCATGGGCACAAGCAGACAAGATGCTGAGCTTGAGTAATAATCCTTCTGGCAGTTTTCCATCGCCTGGTGCATCCAACATCAGTATTTTGTTCTTGACATCTTTCCGGAGGTGAACCTACCCTTGAATGGTACACTGGGCATTAGGGGCCAGTACCATTGAATCCGGATCCTTCTTCCACACAATCCCTACCTGTTCATCCTGGTCTACTTCCTCAGGTTTCTGTTGCAAATCATAGGCCCTCTTGATTAGAGCAGGAATTCTCAGGGCCGTCCCAGTCTGTTGCCCTTGTTTCTCATGACAGAGTTGCGCCAGTCTCCCAAACATATGGCCGTTTGTCCCAGTTAACAGGGGGACCCCATCATACAGTCCAGTGGAAGGACACACTAGGGCTAATGTCTCTACTCGCTCCTCTACACCCGTTACAATTGCAGGAAAAGACAACCAGAGGTGGACATACCTTAGGTACGGATAAGACTTGTCGATCAGGCCCCACACATGTAGGCCTTCCAGGGATTGCAAAGGCATATCAGATAAGTGTTTGTCATATAAGTCCAGGAATACAGTGGTCACTTGTGACCCACTGTCACGCACAGCCCAAGTAGGAATACCATTCACAGTCACCGTAGTCTCTATTGAAGGGCCCACTATTTTGGACCAGTCTGGAGAGGCAGTAGCAGAGGCCTGAACAGATGATCTAGCCACAAAGAAATTTGAGTTAGGGTTTCTCGAACCCTCACTGCGGTCATTTTGGGCACCCCTTGGCCACTGATTTGCTTTTCAGAGCTCCCCTTGGAGTCTGTTTACTACTGTTTGTTAGTCCTTCTGAGACCAGCATTCTCTTTTCATATGGCCATCCTTTCCACAGTTGTGACAAATGATAGACTCCTGGGTCATCCTGGGAGAGAACATTGTATAAGGAACTGAAGCAGTAGTAAGAGATTGGGGTTTAGTATCTGCTTGCAGTGGTGAGAGTGGTGCAACGTGTCTTAACAGTTCCTTTAGAGTGGCAGTCAATTCGGTGATCTCAGCCTTGAGCCACCCCGCATGCGGATGCCTGAGGGAACACTCCCCGTGGCAGTCACATCCTGAAAGGGACCAGAATCTTGTTCCATGGGGAAACCCTTGCTGAGGTACCCATCTTCAACTCTCAGCTTCCTTAGTAGCTCGCCTTTTTCAATGCTGGGCCCAGGGGGAAGTCCTTGCATTCTCAGAGTGCCTGGGCAGGTGCTGACTTTTCCCATAGCCTCACTCTGGCTGATCACTCGGTAACCCAAGCAGCAGCAGCAGATAAGGGTGCAATTTCCATGGGTCACCTTTGCTTAACCCCCCAAAATTTCTTTCATTAGCTCGTCATAGAAGGGGGGCGATTCCAGTCGGGTGGCAAGGCACAACTGAAGCAGTAACAATTCTGAAAATGGAGCAGACTTAAGGATCCAGTCCAGCCTAGTTCGATTTAATTCATTTGATGGCAAACTATCCTTTCTGAGGCACTCTTGTAGCAGCTTTTCAGGCCGAGGTACATACACAGACAATGGCTCCCCTTGGTACTGCTGAGCGTTTCTTACTCTCCATCACAGATCCTCATTCTCATCTAGGCTCCCATACACATTTTCCAATGCATCAAGATAGTCCTCTGCAGTTGCTTCAGAGTTATTGGCCCGCTTGGCATGGATGGTAGCCATGGCAGGACCTCGGAGGCTCTCACTCAACCTCTTTCATTTCTCTGCTTCTGAGCATTGCCATTCCAGTACTAGAGGGGCAACATAGTCTATCCAGGTCTCCCAGTCATTCTCCCCCTGGGAGGTGGGGAGGGTGCCCGAGAAGATTCTCAGCCTTCAGAAGGAGTCGTGACTAATGGCAGGTACAGATACAGGGGCCAGCATTGGCATGGGCACAGAAGGCGGGGCAGTAACAGGTGCTGGAGTGGGAAGAAGTGTTGGGAAAGGTACACCCCCAGGTGGCAGGAATAGTTTCTTAAAGTCCTCTATGGTTTTCCCTTCCTTCAGCAACAACTTTGCAAATTTCTCCTCAAAAGTCTCAGATAATGGTGGGAGCTCATCCTCCCCAGGGTCTTTACTGTCTTTTGTTATCACTCTCCAGGCAGCTGGAACCCCTTCTGGGGCAATAGTCTGTGGCACTTTAGAGCTGTTCACGAGGTCACTACACTCTACCAAGGCTATGAAAGTTTGGGCTATCAAATCAGCCTGTCGACCCACCACCACAGGGTTTTTTTAAACATTCAACTTTGGAGAGTACTCCCTCTACAGAGTCTTTACTGGTACACAGGGGGATATCCAGTATAAGTAGAGCATTTTGGGGGTTGATCTCCTGCCCAGCACACCACCCCACCAACTGGTGTACAGCCATCTCTACTGGGGTAGCCATTAATCTTTAACAATAATTCATAATTTTTGACCACTAGAAGGCACAAAATCCCAGCGGTGAGCCTCCACAATTTAACCCCTAGGTGACGCTATCCCAAGTCTACTACCCCTGCCTGCTTGGCTAGTAGCAGATTAAGGGGCCTGAGTTCTGAAACGGGTGCCTCCACAAGGAGGTCAGGGTTGGTAGTGGTCAAGCTAACCTGGGCACAGCCCTCCGGGACACTGTAACCCCCCCTCTTTCCTTACTAGTGGCCGGAACAATACACAATAATCACTTTCACAATACCCCTGATACACCACACAAGTACCCACACTGTTTTCACTTACCACCAGGGCTTTCCTCTGGCCTGGCCCTGGGGGCCCCATGTAAAACAAGGTTTTACAAAGCATATGACAGCAGTACAGTACTCTTGCACAAACTGGAACCACAGTAAGGGTAAATGCAAAAAAGAATTAGATCTGATTTATTTAAGGGGCTTGGACAAGGGAAGGGCATAATCAGGTTAATTTGCTTAAAGGCTCTATCAGTCAAACAGTTTTGCATGCACTTCAGGGTCCATAAACAGTCACATACTCTGGGTACCCAGATGGGGAATGGTGGGCTAGCCAGGAACGTTGCAGCTGGTTGGGGCCCTGTGATGGAAGAAAACAATATGCACAACACACACTATTTGTAATCCAGAGCCGGAGAGCTCAGTTCGTGAAAAGAAAACAACAAGACAATCAGATGACACACTTTTAGATTAGGCTGTTGTTCCAGGGAGCTACCCTGATGATTACTCACTATACCCAAGACTGGACACAGGCTGGGCGAAAATCGAGACAGCAGGTGGTTAATCTGGAGTGCCAGGAGAAGCAGGGCCCACACAATTCACCGAGGCATCATTCCTGTTCAAGCGTGGAGCAGGGGGCTGATCCCCAGGCAGGTCTCTCATCGGTGGCTTTCTCTGTGCAGTGGGGTAGTCTGGCAGAGCCAGCGTGGCATGGCCCAGGCCGAATGGAGATGAACACAGATTCAGTCCAATTAGGCTGGATAAAGCTTCCAGCAAGCAGAACACAGTTCACACAGTGGGGAACATAGAAACATAGACTTTGACAGCAGATAAGGACCGCTTGGCCCACCTAGTCTGCCCATTTCCCTACCTAGAGGATAAGCTGCAGATCCTATTTAAGCAACAACCTATTTCTTCCTACCCCCCACAAAAATTGCCTTATGTCTGTCCCATGCATTCTTGAATTCTCCCACAGTTTTAGACCTCACAACCTCCTCAGGAAGGCTGTTCCATGCGTCCACCACCCTCTCTGTGAAAAAATACTTCCTCACATTGCCCCTGAGCTGTCCCCCCTCTATCTTCAAATTGTGTCCCCTTGTTCTTGCACATCTCTTTTTCTGAAAGATGCTACCCTCTTGGGCTTTGTTGATTCCACTGAGGTACTTAAACGTTTCTATCATGTCCCCCCTCTCCCTCCTTTCCTCAAGGGTATACATATTAAGCTCCTTTAGCCTCTCCTCGTATGGCTTCTCTTGCAGACCCTGCACCATTTTAGTTGCCCTCCTCTGAACTACCTCCATCCTGTCTATGTCCTTGCAGAGATGGGATCTCCAGAACTGGATGCATTACTCCAGATAGGGTCTCACCAACTGTATGTACAGGGGGATAACAACTTCCTGTTTTCTGCTGGTGATGCCTCTCCCTATACATCCCAGTATCCCCCCAGCCCTCCCTACCACCTTTGCACATTGCTTGCCAACCTTAAGGTCATCTGATATGATTACCCCCAGGTTCCTTTCCATTTTTGTTGTTGTTACTACCTCCCTCCCCATTGTGTAATCTTCCCCTGGGTTTTTGTTTCCCAGGTGCATTACTTTGCACTTCTTTGCATTGAATCCAAGCTGCCATACTTCTGACCATTTCTCCAACCTTGCCAAGTCCCTTCTCATCCTTTCCACGCCTCCTTGTGTATCAACCCTGTTGCAGATCTTTGTGTCATCTGCAAAGAAGGATACTTTTCCTTCCAGTTCCTCTGCAATGTCACTTATAAAGACATTAAAAAGGACTGGACCTAGTACTGAACCCTGCGGTACCCCACTAGTAACCCTTCTTTCTTCAGAGTGGACTCAATTTACAGTTACCTTCTGTGTCCTGTTGTTCAGCCAATGTTTTACCCAGGCTACCACCCTGGGACCCACTCCAAGGCTGGTTAATTTGATGACTAATCTTTTGTGTGGAACTGTGTCAAATGCCTTGCTAAAGTCTAGGTAGGCCATGTCCACAGCCCCTTCCTGGTCTACTACTTTGGACACCCAGTCAAAGAAATCAATTAGATTCATCTGACATGACCTTCCCGCAGTGAACCCATGCTGCCTTGGGTCCTGTGCCCCACGGGCCTCTAGGTACTCAACAATTCTTTCCTTCAGAAGCGATTCCATCCCTTTCCCTACCACAGAGGTCAAACTGACAGGTCTGTAGTTTCCTGCCTCTGTCTTACTCCCCACTTTTGTGAAGGGGAATCACATCGGCCTTCTTCCAGTCCTCAGGTACCACACCATCCTCCCATGATTTGTTATAAAGGGTAGTCAGTGGTGTCACTAGTTCTCTGCTCAATTCTTTTAGAATTCTGGGGTGAATTCCATCTGGCCCCATTGCTTTGTCCATCTTCAGTTTTAGGAGTTCTTTCAGAACCCTTTCTTCTGTGAAAGGACTAGGTTCGACCCCCCTCTCCAGAGTGCTTCTGTTGATTGGATTAGGCACCTCCCCCACTTCCTCGTTTGTGAATACTGAACAGAAGTATTCATTCAGTATCCCTGCTTTTTTCACTGTCACTCTCTGCCCACCCACCATCCATTCTATTCAGCCTCACTATCCCTCCCTTTGTCTTTCTACACTCCCTGATATACCTATAAAAGGTTTTATCCCTCTTCTTAACCAAGTTGGCTATCTTTTCCTCAGTTTGTGCCTTTGCTATTCCGACTTCCCTCCCTGCTTCCTTCTGCCTTAACTGGTACAGCTCTCTGTCCTGCTCCTTCTGTGTTTCCTTATACTTCCTAAATGCTATCTTTTTCTCCCTAACCTTCACCACCACTTCTTTTGAGAACCATAGTGGCTTTTTCTTTAATTTTGATTTGTTTATTTGCTTCACACAAAGATTTGTTGCCTCTGTGATGGCAGTTTTGATATTTCCCCATTGTTGCTCCACCCCTCCTTCTAGCCTGTTTGCTACTGCTTTTCTAAGGCACTCTCCCATCTTGCCAAAGTCAGCCCTCCTGAAGTCCAGAACCCTCGCTTTTGTAAGCTTGACTCTGTAGCTGGGTTTATCGTGAACCACACTATTTGGTGGTCACTTGTTCCCAAATGGCTACCACTTCTAGATCTGAAATCTTCTCACTGTTCCCATTCAGCACGAGGTCTAAGATTGTTCACATGAGTAGGTTCCAAAACTAGCTGTATGAGGCATGCCACCTGAAGGGCATCAAGAATGGCCCTGCTTTTGGATGTGGCTGCAGCAAAGGTGCTCCAGTTAACATCTGGCATATTAAGGTCCCCCATCAACAGTATCTCCCCTTTCTCTGCCATCCTAAGTATGCCTTCTATCATATCCTTGTCCATTCCCTCTCCCTGACATGGGGGTCTGTATACAACCCCTGTGCGGACTGTGGTGCCATTTCCAGTCTCTAAGCTGACCCACAGTGCCTCCTCTCCTCCCTGTTTACTCTTTTGTTCAGTTGCTATTATCCCTTCCCTTACATAGAGAGCTACTCCTCCCCTTCTGCCCTCCCTGCCTCTTCTGTAGGTTGTGTACCCTGGTATGTTAACATCCCAGTCATGGTTCTCTGTGTACCATGTTTCTGTGACTGCTGCGATATCCAGGCATCTATCTTCCATCAAGGCCACCAGTTCAGGGAGCTTGTTGCCCAGACTACAGGCGTTGGTACTCATTACCCTCCATTTCTTGATGGCCTTACCCCTTTTTGCCCCATCCCTGTCCTTATTGCATTTGTCACTTTCTCCATTTACCCCTGCGCTTCTCCCTATTGACATCTCTATGTTGGTGTCTACCTCACTTAGTACCCTGATTTTTGGGGGGCTAGGATTTCCCTGCTCCTTTCCAGTGCCTCCCCCTTGGCTAGTTTAAATGCTTGCCAATTAAGTATTTAAACCTATCAACTAGGATCCTGGTTCCCCTCCTGGACAGATGCAGACCATCACACCAGTATAGGCCTGCATCCATCCAGGTGGACCCCCAGTCCCCAATGAAGCCAAATCCCTGAGCTCTGCATCAGTTTTTCAACCACTTATTGAATCCCATGGTGTGGAGCACCCTAGCCTCGTCCGTGCCATAGACAGGCAGCACCTTTGAGAAGGTTACCGTGTGTGCTATTTGTCTAAGGCCCCCTTCCCATCTCCACAAACACTTCTTACACTGCTCTGATCCCTTTCTTAGCCAGGTCATTTGTTCCTAGGTGGACAATGACATCCAGCTCCCTCCCCTGAGCAGCTGCTCCTGTGATCCTGAGGATTCGCTCCCTGTCCCTCCAAGCCATGGTGCCAGGCAGGCATCTTACCTCCCTCTCCCCTTCCTCCCCCAGTTCTACCTTCCTAACAATGGAGTCCCCCACCAGGAGTTGTTTCCTTCCACTCTGGGGTCCCATGCCACCCTCCTGCGGGTCTTCTTTGTGGAGGTTCCCAGTATCCTCCTTGGTCTCCATTGTGGGTGCCTCCATAGAGGAACCACACTTTTCCAGAATGGCATAGAAATTGTGGAGAGGTAGAACTGGAGGGATGTGCCTCTGTTCCACTACCCTCACCCTCCCTGAGCCCACTGTGGTCCAACCGCTCCTCTTTCTCGGCAACCTCTGAGGCAACGGCAGTGACCCTGGTGGTCCCTGGGTGGGAGAGGAGGTCCTACAAATCCTGGCCAACTCAGCCTGGAGATGAGCAACCTCCTCCCTCAGTCCAGAGAGGTGCCTGCATATGGGACAACACTGCATCCTCCAGAACATCTCCCGAAGACTGCTGCTCCACAGCCACTGCACTGCACCACTCCCATCATGTCTTTTCTGGCCCCAACTGTTGTTTGGAATACTTACTCTTTCCTCTGTTTGTTTATTTTCTTTTTTTCTTTTTTCTTCCCCTACTTACTTACTTACTGCCTCTGTGCCCTTTTAGCTCCTGATCTTCCTGTTCTAAGACAAGAAGTTCCTATATTTCTCAGTAGTCTCCTTACTTGCTCAGAGTCAGACCTCCAGCAGCTAGGGGGGAACGGAGAGCTACTCTTGCCCTTCTAGGATGGTGAGTCTTTGGTGGCTCTGTGATCGCTCACTTCCTGCTCCCAAACCGGAAGTTCCTGTTGTCAGTTAAAAAAAAATCACAACCCACTTTCAATACACAGCACATTTACATGTAAAGGATTCTATGGTACCAGCAAGCAGAACATAGTTCACACAGTGGGAAACCAAATCACGACCCACTTTCAATACACAGCACATTTACATGTAAGGAAATTCTACTGTACCAGGCAAACCGCTCTCCGGTCACGATCGCATAGTCTCTGCGCAAACCAGGGATTCAAAAGCAGATGGAAATCCTGACAGGCCGATCGCATTCAGCAAATCTTTGGTCTTCTTCAGGTTAAAGCCTGGTCACAGTCCAGTGGCTGAAATAGTCCTCACAACTCAGATTCAGTCTGAATAAACGCTATTTTCCCTCTCAGGGACAGCAGGCAAACAGGCAGGCCAAAACTCAGCCCTTTCACTGTTCTCCCATGCAAAACTACACAGAACTGCTGCTCAAAATCACTTGAGCTGTTACTTCTTCACTTCTCAGCTCAAAAACTGAAACTAGCTGCAGCACCCTGGAAAATTCCCCAAGATCCAAAAGGTTCGGTTGGCTGATCCTCCTGTCAGTCACAACAAAGGCTCCCCCTTCAGGTTCAAAAAGCCCAAAACTACAATTCCTAAAGATTTTGACTCCAGACAGCTCCTGCAGTCCGGCTCCATTTTAGGTCCCACCAGTACTGATTGGTCCAATTCACAGTCCAGAACCATGGTAGTGGAGATAAACAAAACAGTCCTTGCTGCAAAGAAGGCAGGTTAGACAAACTACAGTATCATTATCACTCTAAATGACTTTCAGCAAATAGTTACATCTTTCAACAGAGCTCCCTCTCAGATTACTTATGACTGCAATCCAGGCAGCTCCTAAAGAGACAGTACACAGAGGCTATACAGGCACTCTCTTTCAATCACATTTAAACTGCTAAAAGACAGGACACCAGCCTGGCAGTGAGCATTTAGGCACGCTCGAGGAAGACTTTTTGGGAACCTCAACTTGTAGAGGGGGTTACACATTTGCCATTGATTCAGTTCTTGACTCATCATTGGCACATAATCCCAATATGACATATCTTTGCACTCATCAGAAGAGTCTGGGTCACTTGGAGCAGGATCTAATGAAGGCAACTCAGAAGGCCTGGTTGGACCAGTATTTAGGTTCAATGTAAACCTTTTGGGAGGCCTGGATGGACCAACAGTTTCTTTTCACTTTTTCACAGTCTGGCTCGTTGTTCTGAGCCTTGCTACTGCTGGAGTCTCATTGTCAGGAGCAGGGTCAGGCACAGTTTCACAAATGGGGAGCAGGTGATTTCAGTGTACAGTCTTTTCCAAAGCTCTCCCTGTTCCTATCAAATTTTGTACACTGGTAGATCTGGCAAGTGTTCTATGACTAAGTAGACTTCAGGGGTCCATCATCTTGGACTTTGTGTTTACCTTGTATGCAAGATTCCTTGGCAAAACATGATCCCCCACTTGTAAGACTTGATGTCACACCCATTTGTCATATCTCTGTTTATTGCCTTGGTTGGACTTAGCTGCTGCCTCTGCTGCCAGTTGGTAAGCTATCCACAACTGTTTCCTCAGTTTGCATGTGTATTCAAGATGCAACTCTTCCGCGGTGCCATCAGGTGAAACACCAAGGCATAAGTCCACTGGCAGTCTGGCTTCACAGCTGAACATAAGATAAAAGGCGAACCTTTGTGTAGCATTGGGGTTTTTTTTGTACAACTGTAGGCATGCACAAGGTAACGTACCTTTTGACTCTGGTTTGCTTTATCAGCTGGGTACAGGGTACCCAACATAGCAAGCAGTATTCTATTAAAGTGTTCAGGCTGTGGGTCCACCTGAGGGTGATATGGTGTTGTTCTTGATTTCTTTATACCATATGCGGTCAGAAATTCTTTTACCAACTGATTCTCAAAGTCCCGGTCCTGGTCTGAATGTGCCCACCGTGGAATGCCATAGTGGTTTACAAATTGCCACAGGACTGTGCCAGCTGTGCTGGCTTTTTTGATCTTTGGTATGGTAGGTCTGAGCATACCTGGTGTAATGGTCAGTGATGCCAAGAATGCTGGATTTTTTTTCTGTCAGACTCCAGCAACAGAAAGTCCATGCACACAAGCTCTAATGGATGGCTGCTTTGTATGTTGACCAAGAGCTCATCTACCTCAAGATACTCCTGTGGGCTTTATTTCTGGGGCCGAGTTTTCTTTTCTGGTTAGTGGGCGGGAAACCTTGAGACGACTCCTTTAACAGCCGCACTATCATAGAGTAGTCCTTCACAAACTGCCAGTAATACCCACAGAAACCAAGGAATGATTGGAGAATCTTAGGGTTTTGTGGCCTGGGCCAGGTAGTGAGAGCCTCAAACTTGGTAGGGTCAGTCTGCATTCCATTTGCTGAGACAATATGTCCCATATATTTCACTGACAGTTGGAAAAATTGTCACTTATGAGTGGAGACCTTTAATCCAAATTCTTCCAGTCTGTCCAGCACTTTCATCAGCCAGTGTTCATGCTCTTCCAGAGTGCTGCTGAAACAATTAGATCATCCAGCTAGACAATCGCCTCTAGCAGATTCATGTCCCCTAATGCCTTTTTCATTAATCTCTGGAACGTGGCAGGTGCTTCAGAGACCCCTTGGGGCATACGTTCAAACTGGTAGAACACAATCGGCAGATAAAGGTGTTTTTTTCCTTGTCTTCCTCCCCCATGAGGATCTGATAGTACCCACTCCTGAGATCCAGCACTGGGAACCACTTACTCCCTGCAGGCTGGCCAGAGCATTTTCCACCTGAGGCTCTGTGTGTATTGGTCGAGGATGATCTTTTTGTTTAGAATTCTATTATCGATGCAAAATCTTACAGCACTGTTCTTTTGTATGCCACAACAATGGGGGAAGTGTAGGAGCTCCAGGACTCCTTAATTATACCTACTGCCAATAACTCTTGCAGGTGCCACTGGACATCCTCAGTGTCTCCTGCAGCCAGTCTTCGGGATCTCGCTCTGAAGGGGCTGTCATCTTTTAAGTGAATATGATGTTCTTCTCCTCAGACATCCCATTCATGGAGCAAAAACACATTACGCCTCTTTGCCAGCTTCTGGCTCAGGCTCCATCTATAGCTGTCAGGGATGGGCAAGTCCCCAAAGCCAAAAACAGCTGGATCTATCTCCACATCCATGGCTCTTTGAGTTTCCCATTCAGTGACTCTATCTGCTTTGAAGATATGTGCCATTACTCGGCCCTTTCCAATGATTACTGGCTTTTCTGACTCATTCTTTACTCTCACCGTTACACACCTGGCATGGGGGGTCTTGGAGGGCGGCAGGATCCTTCTGGCAAACTAACCTCCAGTGAGATACCAAGGATCAAGTTGGTTCCTTCAGGCAGCTGTGCCATTTCTGCAATACCCGCCACTCTACACTCTGACTTACGTGGCAGGATTAGCTGTCAGCTTTCCACTGTCCTAATCACACCAACAGGCTCATCCACCAATTCTGGTTCTGGTTCTGTAGCATCTGACAACAGGTTGACTTTCTTTACCACAGCTTGGACGGAGTAGTTTAACAGGTTGTTCACGCCGCCTCTCTCCTGAAAAAGTTTGGTCAGCCTGCCAAACATATTTTCATTTGTCCTAATCAAGACAGGTGTATCAGCCATCCCCTTGGACTCTGGGCAGATTAGAGCCATGGCCTCAGTCTTAGGTGGTTCATTGGGACCATTCGAGATGAATGCAATCTGTACTATGCAATAGCCATCGTAAGGGCAACTTGCGTCACCTCTCCCCCACACTGATAAACCTGTGTTAGGCCTGGTTGCCTACCTGTATTGGAAACCTACAGTACACCCCTGACAGTATCCATAGTATTATCTAATCATGGCTCCAATACAAGCTATAATCAGTACTAACCTATTAGGGTGTAGGTACCTACCATATAAGAGTAGGGTATCAGGGACAAGCTATAAGATTGTTGTTATGATTAATTGGAAATATATATGCAATGTACCAATAATGTATTACTGTATTCTGATTCTAACACATACTGCAATCTTTTACAAAGTTGTGTAACTATGCATGGTCTATGCTGCCATCGTGTGGATCTTTGTAACACTGTACTTGTTTTTCTATGATTTGTGAGAAATCATTGTGTTCACAACTTAGCTGATTTTACTACAAATGTATATCTCTGATACTGAGGAGCCACCTAGCATGTTGGCCAATAGGGCTTGTCTGTAATTCTAATGTGTGTAAGAAGAATGTGTTGCTATAGTAATTATCTATAGTATAAGAACTTTTGCATGATATTTTTGACCTGAATCCATCTTCATATCCTGGGTATAGGGAATACTCTGGCTCCTGAATCTAGGTAAGATTCCGTGTAGGGCTTGGTTCTGATTTTGTGTAATAAACCTGTTTATTACTCACTGATGCCATTTGTCTATAGTCTCTTCTGTTAGCCACTGATCAATAAGAACCTGCGAGGTAAAACTCCTCTACATTTTGGCGACCACAAGCAGATGGTCAGCAGAGTTAAAAGGGATTCATAATTCATCTGGCATTTGGATGGGTTGTAAGAGGCTTCACCCTCTCTGGTCCATACACTTAATAGCATCCTTCAAAGTTTGGCTGCACACCAGTCAAGAATGACTATTTCTTGCCTTGCTCCACAGCAGTTTTGAATTGTAGGACTGCAGAGTACAGACATCTGACCATCCTTTGGTTTAACTGATGTGGATCGACACACACTGGGGCACCACTGATGGGTTATTTTGAGTTTTCCTACCATGTCAAATATCTGTGCAGATTTGAGGCTTGATGTCTCAGGTTTTCTTGTCTCCCTTAGGGGTTGAAGCAACTTATCAGACAACCCAGTACTAGGAATCTCTACCCAGTACTCAGAGACATGACAGACAGCTAAGAAACACACCCAAAAGGGACTGTTGTTCATAGTCCTATTCACTGCTTTAGAAGCATGTGAATCAAGGTTTCATTTTGTTGAACTACAAAGCGCAGCTCTAAATAAAGAGTTGGGCTTGCAGGTTACTGAAATGATCAAAATGCAACCTGACCCGAAAGGGTTAATGGCTGCAGCAGTCTCAGAGGTAACAATCAAGGTTTTGTGGTCATTGTGGAAAGTTTCTGGGAATATGGACTGTCAGAACAGAGACGGGATTTATTTGATCCAAGAGGATGTGGGTAAGTATCCTGTCTTAATAGTCTTTCTTTGTTTCTTGTTTGTACTTATTTCAGTTGGCCAGCTAATGTCTAATTATTTCTACCCCTTTAATTTCTAAACTGGGCCTGATACATCATGGTATTATTCTATTACACACACACACACACACACACACACACACACACACACACACACACACATACACACACACACACACACATATTGAACATATTAATTCTCTCTCTCTCTCTCTCTCTCGGTCTCACTCTCTCTCTCTCACTCTTTCAGAGTATAACTGTGTTTTTGTAAATTCACAAATGACTCAAGGTTACTGTGAACTGCCAAAGAGATAATAACCTTTTGTGAAAGCTGAAATAAAAACAACAGATAATGTTTTGCAATGTAAGTTACGGTATGAAAGCAACTGCTTCTTTGCTTTGCTAATGGGGAGAGGGGTGCAGCACCCCATACGTCGAATGGGAAGAACACCCCTCCTCAGCTTTTTCAGTGGTCAAACAGGAATTCAGCATGTTTGGCTGCTCATTTGCATCACCAGGTAAGAAAAAGGTTTGTCTCCCATACGACACACAGGGTAATGCCAAACTTCACCCAACAACTAACACACCAAAATCTGGCCAATGGAAAATCATGTACACAAATGCTCACAGCCTGGGAAATAAGATCCCAGACCTGCAGGCAATAATGTCAGAGGCTAAACTGGACAATGTAGCAATTAGTGAGACGTGGTTTACCAGTAACCACATAGGAGACTTCAGTACCTGGCCATGTATTGTTCAGAAGAGACCGAGGTGCAAAAGGGGGGTGAGTGGCCTTGCATGTTAATGAAAATATCAAAGCTACAGAAATTCAGAATACACATAAGGAGCCAGAAGAACTGTGAGTCACCCTGGAAACAGGAAATGGGACAGCCATAAGAACTGGGTTGTCTACAGGCCCCCAGACCAGAGGGAGGACATAGACACATTACTGTTAGAAGATATACAAAACATGACAGCTAAAGGGAGGTTCTGATAATGGGAGACTTCAACATGCGGATACAGATTGGTCAATACCAGCAGGAACATCTGCTAGAACTAGACTCATAGTGGATTCCCTGCAGGGAGGGGCCTCAAACAACTGGTACAGCAACTCACAAGAGACAGGGCTATCCTAGATCTAGTACTGACTAACAAGAAGGATCACAGATCTCCAGGTAGAAGGTCACCTGGGGCCAGTGACCATCACATGGTATGGTTCAATTTGGCTACTACATCTAAATCATCCCATTCCAAGGCAAAAATATGGGACTTCAGAGGAGCTGACTTTGATAAGATGGCCAACAGAGTTAAGCTAGCCCTGGCAAAAGAAACACAGGTGAGGGAGTACAGGCAAAGTGGGCAAGCATTAAGGTTGCAATACTTGAAGCAACATCCCATTGTGTTAGACAGAAAAGGAAGTGCAGAAGAAGAAGGAAACCACTTTGGTTCTCAAATACAGTAGCAGAAAAGGCCAGAGCCAAAAGGCTGGCCTTCAGGAAATAAGGAACACAGCGGGATGAAGATAGGGAGGCATACCAAACTGCCGTAAGGGAAGCACGGAAGGCAGTAAGGCAGGCAAAAAGTCCCAAACTGAGGAAACACTAGCACAAACAGTAAAAGAAGGTGACAAGACTTTCTATAGATACATTAGTGAAAGGAGAAAGTCCAGAGGGTATTGCTAAGCTTAATGGAGAAAAGGAGCATGTGAGGAGGAGGACCCTGTAAAGGCATCTATTCTAAATAGATACTTTGCGCAGTATTTACTGAAGAGAAGGTAGGGCAGGGCCCACAGCTCAGCATCATGGACACAGGGGAGGGAGGTGAGCACTACTCCCTTCACAAAAGGAAGGGTCCTACAAGAGCTTGCTAAGCTCAGGGTGGATAAGGCAATGGGACCTGATGGCATACATCCCAGGGTACTTAAGGAGCTAAAGGAGGAACTAGCAGAGCCATTAGCAGAATTGTTTAGTGAGTCTCTGAGCACAGGAGAGGTCCCAGAAGACTGGAGAAGGGCTCATGTGATCCCGCTCCACAAGAGTGGTAGCAGGGAGGAGGCGGGGAACTACAGACCGGTCAGTCTTACCTCAGTAGTGGGCAAGATTTTGGAGGCACTCCTTAAGGAAAGGATAGTGCAACACCTGTAATCCATAGGGGCACAGGATCCAAGACAGCATGGGTTTACAAAAGGAAGGTCCTGTCAAACTAATCTCATAGATTTCTTTGACTGGGTAACCAGAGTGGTGGACCAAGGGGGAGCAGTTGATGTCGCCTACCTTGACTTCAGCAAAGCTTTTGACACTGTTCCACATAGAAGATTGATAAATAAGCTGGGTAGGCTCGGGGTGGGTCAGAAGTTGGTCAACTGGGTGGCAAACTGGTTGACGGACAGAAAACTGAGAGTGGAGGTAAATGGTATACAGTCAGAAGAGATGCAAGTCACAAGTGGGTTACCTCAGGGATCAGTCCTGGGGCCAGTCCTCTTCAACATCTTCATTAGTGACCTTGCAGATGGACTAGAGGGTAAGGCTTGTCTGTTTGCAGATGACACCAAGATCTGCAGCACAGTAGATGATCCAGATGGGGTGGGCAGAATGAGAAGAGATCTGGATAAACTAGCAAAATGGTCTGAAGAGTGGCAGCTGGGGTTTAATGCAAAGAAGTGCAAGATCATGCACATAGGGAAGAGAAACCCTGAAGCCACCTATAGGCTGGGAGAGGAGTTGCAAGCAGTCACAAAGGAAGAAAGGGACTTCGGCATCATCATCACTGATGACCTGAAATCATCCAAGCAGACCTCTAAAGCAGTAGGTAAGGCTAGGGGGTGTTAGGGTGTATTAGTAGGGGTATCACAAGTCGTAAGAGGAGGTAATAATCCCTCTTTACAAGACACTAGTTAGGCCCCATCTGAGTACTGCATGCAGTATTGGAGGCTACACCTTCACAAGGACATTAACAAAATTGAGGCAGTCCAGAGAAGGGCAACAAAATGGTGCAGGACTGCATCAGAAGACATATGAGGACAGATTAACGGAGCTCAATATGTATACCCTTGAGCAAAGGAGGGAGAGGTGATATGATCGAGGCATTCAAACACCTTAAGGGCATAAACAAGGTGAAAGAATCTAACATGTTTAAATATAAGAAAAATAGCAGGACAAGAGGACACAGCATGAGATTAGAAAAGGCCGATTAAGGGGAATGTGAGGAAATTCTTTTTCACAGAAAGGGTGGTGGATGCATGGAATGGCTTACCACAAGAAGTGGTGGCTATGAATACAGTGCAGGGCTTCAAACAGGCATGGGATAGGCATAAGGGAGCAATACAAATGACTATGAATAGATAGGCCACTGACAGAGCAAAGGCTGATGGCACATTTATAAGGTAGAAAAAGAAATGGGCAGACTGGATGGGCCTTGCGGTCCTTATCTGCTGTCAACTTCTATGTTTCTATGTTTCTATGTTATTACCTGGCTGTTTTCAACATGTGTTGCCTGGATTTTTTAAAACTGTATTGCTTATTAGTGTTCTTAAGGCAGGGAACATCAAGTCTGTCTTCTAGACTGGTTATGTCATGTAGCATTATTTTAGTTACTACAGTAAATTGGTTTAATGATAAAAGAATCATGCTTGCCTGATAAGGAAGATTGATAAAGACTGTTTTTAGCAAGTGGTAAAAAGGTAGGTGAAAGTTGCAGTTGTGTCCATGTGGAGATTAATAGCCAAGTTTTGAACGTGAAGAGATGTGACATAATAGATTGTAATGTGTGGAAATATTTGTAGTTTTCAGGCAATGTGCCAAGAAACTGTTAGGCTCAACTGTAGTGTGTTAACAGCTATCAATGCCTTTAACATGGTTTTAATTAAACAACAAACTCTTTCCTAAAGGGGGAAAAATATGCATGTAACAGAAGTTCCCAAAATGGCTGACAGACAGATTTTGGCATTGAGCCCAAGGGCATCACCCAGACTGCTCTATGTATTTTCTGCCACAGCAAAGCCTTCTGTTGCAACTATACTTTACTTTTAGGACCTTGCAGATAAGACAGTGCTAACCTGAAATGAATGGATATGATAATGTTTTCTTTTATTCTACAATGTGGTCTAAAAGTTGAAGGATGTGTATACTCTGGCAGGATTTGGAATGGATTCATTATTGTACTGGTTCAAGTTAGGGTTTTAGTTTATTGAAAGGAAGAAAGCAGGCAGCATATATTTACACTCCACTGCCTCAGTCACAACTTATGTTTTTGTTCTTTTATCATTAAAGACACATTGATACAACATAGTGCTTAAGGGCACTGCACATACAACTGGGTTTGAATCCCACCAGCTATCACTTGCATACTGTGTGACCTCTGGCAAGTCACTTGACCTCCCTGTACTTCCAAGTTATACCTGACTGCCAGTTCAGTTTTTGTGTAATTCCCTAATTAAGCAACTATTTTTCCTTTGAAAGAAAGTTTTCAGAGACACACATCAACTGTGATCCCTGACATTTTTTTTTAAAGTGCTTGCACTCTGTCCGAGCAATAGGACAGCCCTTTTCTCCTGGGCTTGGTGCCAATACTCTACTGCTCAACCATACATATGGTATTCTTTCATGAAAGTTCATTGTCAGCACATCTTCTCAGTACATTGCAACGTGATTCCCCTGCCAAGCAAGGCAATCAGTGTGTGGGGGTAGACATGAATACTCCAACACCTTAGCATCCATAACAAGCTGTTTACTTTGATAGCTCACTGGGAAAAGAAAGCAAGGTGGCTTGCTACGCTGTTCTAACTGCTGAAAGGAAAAATATTAGAACTGTGTTTTTCACAAATTCATTTCTGTAATAACTACTGCCTATGAGACACCATTGGGGGCAGATTGATAGGGAGATTCTCCCAATCATTTTGAGTTGTTTTAATTTTTTGTTTCAGGCCTGAATGTTACCACCTTTTATATGCAAAATAAAATGTAAGTACATAATGCCATGAAATACAACTACTGGCATTAATCCAGATTTTGTATAACTCAGCTGACATTGTTTTGCAGTCTTAAAACAGGAGAAAAATGGGATGCCATCTCTTCTCTGGTTTTGCCTTTAATTCTATTTGATTTTCAGGAATCCAGTAGTGTGTGGCTAGCAGCCACAGGACTATCTATCCTGCCTGGGGTAGCTGAAGGCATACATCTGTATAAGGCTAATGCAGCAGTATTTTGAAAATCATGGCTAATCAATCACAGAGAAAATGGCCTACAAGACCTTGCTCTTTGTGTGTATTTTGTTTTTCTTTCTCTCTCAGGAAGAAGACAATTATCCCTATGATCAGGGACTGAATCACCAAAAGTACAAAGACCCACCCCTCCGGGGGGGACAACAACACTCAATAACCTACAAACCACTTCTGGTAATGTATGAGGTAGGCTAATTTCAAATGCTGTTAAAAGTTTGAAAAACATTGGGATGCTCTATTGCCCTTATTCCTAATGGCAAATTGGGGTCACCACATCATTATCTATTCAGCATACACCTTTTAAGGTGATGACTGATTGGCAAATGAGATTGCCAGAACATTTGGGGTTAACTGTCCACACCCCTACTGTGAATAGAATGTCATCTGACATCTATAGAAAACTGTTACAGGTAAATTTCCTAGGAATTTACCAACTTTTGACCGGCCTCTGCGCCAGCATTGGTCAACCCCAAGCACAACCCTTCCATTACTACAAAAACAGAGCTGACACTTTAAACAAAGAAGGAGCTTGGGGGGGGATGGACCTTGCCCCCTTACAATGCAACACCTAAGGTGGCTGCAAACAACACAAACAAAAAGTCCCTCTGGACCTGATTGAGCCATAGCTGGCAGATCCAGAAATAAAGGAGGTATACCAATATCTCTCCAAAGCCACAGAAAAAAAATGTCTACAAATAATCCATTTGTTGATTACAGTTTGGAAAAGGCTCAATGTACCTTAACTTTGTAAACCAGCTCAGCCCTTCTGTTTGTCAAGTGTGGTGACCAAACTGCACAAAACCTATTAACAAGTGGCTTCATGCCAACCAGCACCAGCCTGGTGCAAGGGCCCTAAGCCCTTAATAAGTAATCAGCGGAGCTGTGGGGGGTGGTACCTTCACCCTCATTCTGTCTTCACAGGACAATGCAAAAGACTTCGACTGGACAACAAGAAATATCCACCTTTCCAGACATAGAAGAGTTCCACCTAATTTACCCATGGTTCCAGATGGTGTATCCTGAAAAGGCCATACCAGTCCTAACCAAAATGCCTGGCAACACAAAGAGCCAGGCCCCCTTTTTCAAACCCGCAAACACAGAGTGGTGGAATACCAAAATAATTCTCCTTTAACAAAAAAACAAAAACATGCAACACCATGGGGTTCCATAAACCTAATGGTATACCCACCCTCTGTAGCTCCTCTAACCAGGTGCACAACAAACTGCATGCACACACCCTTCAACCACAGCCTTCACAAGGCCTGCCTTAAAGTCAGGCCCATCCAGGGGCCTGACTGTAATTTTCATTCCTGGAATTTTGTTTTAGGAATGTTCATGACAAGTATGTCTCTGCAAATTTAAATATATTGTGGTGCACTATGCCCAATATGGCCATTGTGTCATTACATACATATTTAGGTTTCATGCTATTATGTTTTGACATATAGTTGCAGCTTATCAAGTATAAGCTCAGAAATCCGCTCCATATCTAGAGATGTTCCACTCAATATGCCTCCTGTGACATTTGGTTGTAACAGGCCTGGTGGGGGAGTGTACTAGCCCTATTTGGGTTAAATCAGTCAGCCTGACATGGGGGGAGGCCTACAAAACAACTAGGAAACAAATTAGTCATTTTCACAGGCTCAAAATGTTTTAAAGCCTCCCAACAACAACCCAAATCTACTGCTTCTTTCGTGCCATCACCAAACTCAGACACAGGGGTCAGCATGGCCGTCCCATCCACATTAATTATAACAAGGTAATACACACATGCCTAAACACCATGGTGGTGGCACCTGACCCATCTTCACTACAAATTAAGTGGCAGACTGATAGCAATGGAAAAATAATTCCATGTGGCCCACCTAGCCAAAGACACCTTTCAAGGTTGGCCCAAAACCAGGATTTCACCCAATGGTACCCTGTCTATACACCAGGCCCAAGCACAGCACACAGATTTATAGTCACATAGCACTTATAAACACAAATTTCTGTGCTCAGTTTCCAAATGATACTACTACACAGTATTATGCACTTCATTCCATTGCTAGCACTGCCATGTTTCCAATTGTTGTTCCTCCAACAGAGTAAAACCCTACCAAAGTCCAATGCAGGAACCCAGACCAACTGGTGGTCTGGTTGCCTCATCACTCTCAAGTACCCTATGTGCAATTCATGCACTTGCCTGTGACTTAAACCTCACCAACTACAATATTGCAGAGTTTAGATTCTGCTCCAGTAGCACTTCTAGGTTTTACCATCTGAGGAATATCGCCCCAGTGAAACGTTAGGTTCCGCCAGGTGACCTTCCAAGATTGGTTCACACCTTCATCACCACCCGTCTTGACTACTGTAATGCCCTCTACCTAGGGCTGTCTGGGGATGATATCTGCCGCTTGCAGCTGGTGCAGAACGCTGCAGCCAGGCTGCTGACAGGCACCTCTAGGTCCAGTCACATAATGCCTGTGCTACACGGACTGCACTGGCTGCCAGTTCAGTGGCAGATCACCTATAAGGTAGGCTTGCTTACCTTTAAAGCCCTACATGAACAGGGACCTGACTACCTGAAAGATCTCCTGACTCCCCACACCCCAAATCGTCCTCTCCGATCCGCTGATGAGGGATTGCTAGAGATTCCCAGGGTTCTTCTTAAAACATCTGGAGCATGTGCATTCTCATTTGCAGCACCAACCCTGTGGAATTCTCTACCTCATCAGTTGAGAGAATGCCTGTCCATCAGTAGTTTTAAATCTTTGCTTAAAACTTATTTATTTTCACTGGCCTTCCCAGACTAAATAATTTTTGAATAATTATGCTGCTCTCAGTTTTTATCTGCTTTTATATCTGTTTTTATATTTGTTGTAACAATGTATGCAGCGCCTTGATATTGAAAGGCACTATACAAGCCAACTATTCCTTCATCAGAAGCGTAAAGCATATTACGCTTCTGACGAAGGACTGGTTGGTCTGAAAGCTAGAGCACTCTGTTCTTGTTGTTACATCTATGTTGGTCCATTAAAAGGTATCAAATCATTTGCTTCAGGATCTGTTCTTACAAGGACCAATACGGCAAATACTAAATCTAGGTTTCCACAGAGTAACACATGTAAGATCTTCAAGCAGCACGTCAACTTTTCTTCACTGCTGGTGTTTTCCAAGTTTGGCTGGTGCTTCATACAAACTGTTTGCTCTATTATGGACTTTCAATACTTGTGCAGGGGTGTGATCATTTTCCAAACAAAAAGCTATGCCACTGTATGTTGCTATTTCACTGAAGGACTCAATGAACAATCTAATGCACCTCCTGCCAAGGCCTCTGAAAGTTCAGCTATCCAGCAGTCAGCAACATGAACATTAACTTTCTTACCTTCTGGTGTTTCTACTTCAACTACATGGCTGCGTAGCCCCATGTGCTATGTAGTGTTACAATCTTTCTGCAAATGACATTTTGCATGTAACTGTGTCACTTTGTGGTTACTCACTTGCACTTTATGGACTGGTCATATACATTTAACAATGACCTATGGCCTATGGTCAAAAGACATTATAAACAGATTCTTCAATCAAGAAAAACATACACCACCGTTATCTGCCTTCTCCACTCTCCAAATGGATTCTTCATTATAAATGGACAATGGTGTGTCACCTTATGTTGTACAATGCATTCCATACTGTTTTAATACTGTTTTTATGGGCAATGTTGTGTGGGGACAAACATCAACAACTTTTCTTATCTACATATCAATTGTGGTGTTGACTTACCTAGTTTCTGCTTTGTGCCTTACAGACAAACCATTCTTGATCAATCTGTGATTACCCCTGTACCAGCTCCAGAATAGGACTACCGTCACAGTTATCCTATCTGTCTGCTATACACCATTTTTAACAAGGTTTTTCATGTGATAAATAATATTGTGTCATAATCAATCATAAAATGTTTTCATATGGTGGATCGCCTTGCAATATTTTTAAACTTAACTTTTGCTTTGTCATACATGAAAGCACTGTTATTTATCATGCAGCTTTTACCCCGTTCCTATCCCAAAACCTGATTATATAGCACGTTCCCCTGACTATTTAATAATATCTCCAAGGCAGGAAATTGTCTTATTGATTTATTTCATGATGGTGACCTCAGCACCTCACTCTCCAATACTTGGTTAGAATTAACTTTCAAAGGCTTTGTGATTATACAAGTCTTTTTATATTTTTCATAATAATAACCATCTGCTGTCTCAGGTGCACTCTCAAATAACACCGTGAACAACTATAGCTTCTCTACAAGGCTCATGCAGCTGGTCTGTAACAATGCTATCACCCACAACTTACCCATTAGTTGTTGCCTTTTCAGTAAGGCAATGGAGAGGGGATTGTTAGGCCTGGTCCCCTAACCTATATTGGAAACCTACAGTACACCCCTGACAGCATCCATAGTATTATCGAATCATGGCTCCAATATGAGCTATAATCAGTACTAACCTATTAGGGCATAGGTATCTACCATATAAGAGTAGGGTATCAGGGACACCCTATAAGATTATTGTTATGATTCATTGGAAATGCATATGCAGTGTATCAGTAATATATTACTATGTTCTGATTCTAACACATGCTAGAATCTTCTACGAAGTTGTATAACTATGCACAGTCTATGCTGCCATCATGTGGATCTTTGTAACACTGCACTTGTTTTTCTATGATTTGTGAGAAATCCTTGTTTTCACAACTTAGTGGATTTTACTACAAATGTATATCTCTGATACTGAGAAGCCACCTAGCATTTTGGCCAATAGGGCTTGTCTGTAATTCTAATGTGTGTAAGAAGAATGTGTTGCTATAGTAATTATCTATAGTATAAGAGCTTTTGCATGATATTTTTGCCCTGAGTCCATCTTCATACCTCAGGGTATAGGGAATTCTTTGGCTCCCGGTATCTAGGTACGATTCCATGTAGGGTTTGGTTCTGATTTTGTGTAATAAACCTGTTTATTACTCACTGATGCCATTTGTCTATAGTCTCTTCTGTTAGCCTCTGACCAACAAGAACCTGAGAGATAATACTCCTCAACACCTGACAGAGGTAGGAGCAGCAGGTGCTTGAACTGGCAGTCGTAAAAAGCCCTGTAGATATTAGTGACTTGCAACCTACTGTCCAACAGGGCAAAGCTCAGTCCCCCCTCAATTAAAACATCCACGTCAGTATGGGGTCCAATTAGGACAAGTGGCACCTTACTCCTGGGTGGGATCTTTGGTTCTTTCCACTTGGTGGAGCTTTCCAAACTTGGAGACCCAGGTCGCTCCCTTACTGGGCTCCCCTGCAGTTTCCCTGCTGCATGTTTTGTCTTTTCTACCTCCATCAATTGAGGATTCTTAGGACAGACACACCCATGAGTGATATAGCCATCCTCTCCATACCAGAAGCAAAAAACATCAGTTGGTGGCTCTAGGGGTCAAGAGGCTTTGGCTGGGGCCAATGAAGATGACAGGGCAGGAGATCCAACCATCTTCTTTAACTCCAGTAACTGCATATACACTTCCCTCAGTGTGATTGCCTTTGCAGTTTGGGCCCCCAGGTCTGAGGGTGGTCCTGCAACTTTACTGCCTACAGGCATGCTGGATACCACCGACTCAGGCTGCTCAGGTGTGGTGCCAGATTTGCTCATTTGGTGCACTATGTTTTTCAACTCGCTAGACTGCGAGGCCTGTTTCTGCTGGCATGTTGTATGTTCATATGTAATTCCTGAACCCATAGCTTAATGCTTAGAGCCCTGGAATGATATTATATTACCAGGGGTCTGGGTTCAATTCCTGGTGCAGAAAGTCTGATGGTGTACAGATAGAGTGTCTGCCCCAGCAGAGAGTGTTATGGGTTCAAACCTATAATATGTTTTCAGTGTCAGTGGCTCAGCAGGTAGCACACTTGCCTCTGAGGCTGGGAGATCATAGGGCTGTGGGTTCAATTTCCATACTTGGCAGAGGGGTGTCAGAGGGTTGTGGGTTCAATTCCCACACCTGGCACTTGGGATAATATCCCAATACTGACGCTGTAGTGCAGTATGAGGGGGGTGCTGCACTTCTGAGGCACCATCTTTTGGATGAGAAGTTAAACCGAGGTCCCATCTGCCTGTTCTGGGGGTAGTTCAGGTGGATGTTAAAGATCCCATCACACTTATCAAAAAGAGTAGGGGAATATTTTATAAAAAATTTAACAGAAAACAAAAATAACATTGTATTACTTCACACAAAAAGAAACAAAAATCCAGGACGAACCATGATCCAGAACAAAAATAATGAAAAGCAGCATAATAGATGAAACTGTTCCTGAAACTAATTGGTATAAAAGACCAAAAACAAAAAAACTTAAGAAAATAAAATTTATCACCTAACACCAGAAAAAAACATAACCATGTCAAAGTATTCATACCTCAAATAATAAATCAACCCCCCCCACTATGAAAAACAACCCAAAACAAAAGAAAATTTAAAGACCACATCAAGGAAACAGAGATCTCTAGAGAAACAACACAACTAAAAGAACAGGTCCACATGGGCAGAAAAGAACTACTATCAAAGGAGAAACATGTCCTCATCCAGATCACCGCCAAAAATGGAGGGGAAATGAAATGCCAAAGCACAAAAACAAAAGAAGGAAGTACAAAACCTTAGCCTAAAGTTAAGATACCGTCCAAACCTTAAAACAGAAGAAAAAAAATATGGGACAGAGGTTAACACAAAAAAACTCAGACGTAAGGGAGCTATCCCCTTTCTCCCAAAAATAAGCCATGGGGACAGAAAAACAAGGAGAGTCTATATGTTGACCTGTAAAGCCGGTAAGCTATAGAAAATCTCCTTGCATAAAAATTAAACCACTTCCTCCTCCATCATCCCATATCAAGCCAGGACATGTTTCTCGACCACAGTTTATATAAATCTAAGGATACTCGATTCCTCTCAAGAGCTTGCTATCTATAAAAATCTTTAGAAAGCAATAAAATAAGCTGATCACACGTCTTCAGTTGCTTCCAAAGGGTCAGACCACACTGTCTTGCCACAGTTGAAAACGAATAAAACCCATCGAAGCCATATGGTATAATTATCATATTTTATCCAAAACCCAGGTAATATCCCCTCCAACCATACAGCAGGAGTTAGATCTAGAAAAGGACTTAAGGGCCAGGTTACATGAAAATGTTCCCAAAAAGAAATAGCAAAAGGGCATTCAGTAAAAAGATGGGGCATGGTTTCAACAACCCCTCCACATACCCCTCCCCTCAGATATTCTCTATCTGCAAGCTCTTTATGCTTTAAATTCCCACGCACCCCTAACTTTTTATGTGTACAGAGCCACAAGAAATCCCACAGATAATGAGGAATTCTCTTGCTATTTAAAAGTAAAATGATAGCATTCTGGCCCCACACAGCAAATCCACAAACCCAGGGGACTGAAAAAAATTAGACTCCATAATCCAACCATGTACAGCTTTTCAGTTAAAGGAACACAAAAAAACTCTTAACAATTTTCCATACTTTGACTTTCCCTACTGCATCCTTAAAATAAATAGGCAGCAGAACCATCCTGGTTTGTCGTGAAATATATTGTGAGGGTTCCCAAACCTCCAACAAAGGTCCTACAGTATCAACCACCCAAGGAGACCATATTTTCTGAATCCCTATCAAGGGAGGTACAAAATGATAATAAATAAATGTAACAAAAAGAAAACCACCAGATTGATCATACTCAAACCACCCATGTGTGTTGGGAGGTAAGTAAACCCCATGTATCACTGGGTTTAATCGACTGCCCCACAAACATTGGAAAAACACACTATACATAGAAGTTTCCAATGCCCGTGGGGGAAGGGGCAGCAGCTAAGAACAAGAAAAAGGACAACAAATATGTTTTAATTAAATACACTCTTTTAGCCTTTATCATACGCAATTTATTCCAACCCCGTACTCGTTCTCGTGCCTCTGCCAATTTCCTTTCCCAGTTATACGTTTGTGGATCTGGACCCCCAAAATAAATACCCAAAATTTTATGATAACCCAGAGTAATCGGTTATCCCCACTCTGAGGTCACATAAGTCACATCATAACCTATGGGCAATATACAGCTCTTTGTATGATTAATGAAAGAACCAGTCAGAAGAGAAAATGACTGTAAAATACGCTTTGTTTCCCAAGCAGACTTCTGATCAGCTAAAAAAATACCCATATCATCTGCATATGCCATTGTGACAATCGGAGTATCCTCACTTCCAGCCCATTAACTGAGTCTGTACCATGTAGAGCATGTAGAAGCAGATCGAAGGATAAAATATATAACAAAGGGCTAAGAGGGCAACCCTGTCTCACCCCCATTTGACAGTCACTCCCTGGCCTACCCATCCATTTATACTGGGCAGAATGCTAATCCCAGAGTAACAAGTCTGCAACCTGGAAATGAAAGGGTCTGGGAAACCATAGCACCGAAGAGTTTCCCAAAGATACTCATAATCTACTCGATCAAAAGCTTTGGATTGATCCAAACATACTAAATGACCCATTAATTCCTGTGTGTCTCCTTTATGCAGGATTTCATGGAGAAGGACAAGAATATCCTGTAAGTGTCTCGACGGAACTCCACTAAACTGAGAGGGGTGAATAACTGAATCTAAAACCCCTAAAATTCATTTACTCAGAATTTTCATCAATATTTTGACATCATTGTTTAGAAGGGAGAATGGTCTCCAATTACTCAAAAGCCCCCTTTCCCTACCCTTAAATACTAAAATTAATAACCCTTCCAACATACTATCAGGCAGTCAACCTAACCACAGACTTGTATTATAGCAGTCGCATAACTCTGGTGCTAAATATTCCCAGAGAAATTTATAAACTTCATGAGGGAGACTGTCTGACCCTGGTGCCGTCCCAGGCTTCAAAGCCCAGATAACATCCTTCACTTCTATTTGTGAGATGGGCTCAGTCAAAAGAGCCCCAAGGTCGTCAGGAATTCATGGCAATGCACAAGAGGCTAACCACTATTTCATATCCAAAATGGGCAGGGGTTGACTCACAAAAGATTTCTCAAAATATGTAGAAATCTCTTCCAATGAATCCACATTACTAGTTACTTTAGCACCTCTCGTAGTGAAGAGTTAACCCATATTTCTCTCTGATCTTTTAAAGAACTAGTAGATTCAAAAGGTAAAGTTTCTGCTGTTTTTCCTCTAATCTCATATTTCTGCTTCTTTTTCTGATTTCTCATAAAATTTTAATTGTAAAAGGGCTAATTCTGTTTTAAGCACTTCAATATGTTGATGACAATTCCTGCCTAAATGTTGATGCAAATCTGTCAAACAGCTTATTTTATACCTTAAAATACGCATTTTATCCTGTATAAGTTTACTATTGATACGTCCCATCTCCTGAAAGTATTTCCTTATCTCAAGTTTAGTGTCCTCCCACCATAAGTTTTTATTATCATAGAGGAAAAACACAGACTTTCTGGCTTTTAAAATGAAAATAAAACCCTCCCGTATCTGAGGAACATCCAACAACGTGACATTCAATTTCCAGATACCAGGACCGTGTCTCTGCGCAGGGTGGCTACCAACATAGAAACATAGAAACATAGAAACATAGAAGTTGATGGCAGATAAGGACCGCAAGGCCCATCCAGTCTGCCCATTTCTTTTTCTACCTTATAAATGTGCCATCGGCCTTTGCTCTGTCAGTGACCTATCTATTCATAGTCATTTGTATTGCTCCCTTATGCCTATCCCATGCCTGTTTGAAGCCCTGCACTGTATTCATAGCCACCACTTCTTGTGGTAAGCTATTCCATGCATCTACCACCCTTTCTGTGAAAAGAATTTCCTCACATTCCCCTTAATCGGCCTCCCTCTAATCTCATGCTGTGTCCTCTTGTCCTGCTATTTTTCTTATATTTAAACATGTTAGACTCTTTCACCTTGTTTATGCCCTTAAGGTGTTTAAATGTCTCGATCATATCACCTCTCTCCCTCCTTTGCTCAAGGGTATACATATTGAGCTCAGTTAATCTGTCCTCATATGTCTTCTGATGCAGTCCCTACCATTTAGTTGCCCTCTCTGGACTGCCTCAATTTGGTTAATGTCCTTGTGAAGGTGTGGCCTCCAATACTGCACTAGTACTCCAGATGGGGCCTAACCAATGTCTTGTACAGAGGGATTATTACCTCCCTCTTACGACTTGTGATACCCCTACTAATACACCCTAACACCCCCCTAGCCTTACCTACTGCTTTAGAGGTCTGCTTGGATGATTTTAGGTCATCAGTGATGATGATGCCCAAGTCTCTTTCTTCCTTTGTGACTGCAAGCACCAAGCACCAGTTCCAGCATCCGATGATCAGAGGTAGCAACATCCACAATTTTAGCAGATTGTAGCAAAAGGGATGGAGATGCAAAGAAATAATCAATGCACGATCCTCTCGGGCCACAAAAATAAGTATAGGAGGTGACTGGATACAATACGTCATAGACATCGACGAGGCCTACCTCCTCAATCAGATGTCAAAGACCAGAAGCATTACAATAGATCTTTTTACTAGATGGAACAGACCCTTGTGGAGGCAAGGTGCAATTAAAAATCACCTCCCAATAGAACAGGATAATTCGTAATTAAGAAAGGTTTAAGGGACTGAAATAAAGCTACTCTACCATATTTTAACTGAGGGGCATAAACATTAAGCAAGTGAAAGGTCACACCTTCCCATTGAATATCTAACAATGCCCTACCCTCTAATACCTCGAGATGTCAACGTAGCCGAACCTTTGTAAAAAAACAAATCCCCACCCAAGAACACAGATCCTCCCCTTGCAACCAAAAATAATCCCCCCCATATTCAGCCATCAGAGGCCACAGTTAAAACTTCAGGGGAGTGAAGTCTGGCATCCTGCAAAAACACACAATCTAGATTGCTCTTATAGAATTGGGCAAATGTACTAGAATGTTTGGTAGAGGACTGAATGCTATTCACATTCAAAGTTGCCACTCTAAAAGTAAAGGAAGCCAGAGTCACAGATAAGGGGACACAGTCACTTCACTTTGCTAGATGCCCTCGTCACTCTTCCACTCTTTAAGGCTACCACATTCTGACCTTCTTGCCCCTCTGACTCCACTTGAACCCCCGGCTGTGAGGCAGGGAAAGATGATTGATCCCCCTCCTCCATGTCCGATTGCTCATCCAACAATATTGTGTATACATTCGGATCCTCCAGAGGCACCTCAGGGGTTTCTTTTTAGATTTTAATTTGTGTTTTATCCCCTGTCTTTTTTCCCAGTCACAACGAAAGCCTCATCTGGAGGCAACTGAACCAAAGGATCCAAAAGGGGTAACATCTCCACAATTGGGGCTACAATGGTAGAGACCTCAGATTGAGGAGCTGAGGCCAAGGGGTCTTTCCCTTCAGGGGGAACATTAGGCATGGGAATCTGAGAGGGCCCAAGTATTCTTCCCACCAGAGGAACACATGCTTGTCTCACGGCAGGGCAAATATAATGATCTTGCATGCCAAAATCTGCCTCTTCAGTGTTTTTAGTGGCCTAAGGACAGTTCGAAAAGGTATGGCCCATCTCATCACACAGATTGCACCTTTTGGCTTGAAAGCAGTGGGCACTAGGATGACCTTTTTCTCCACAATGAGAGCATTTCAATATTTCACAGGCAGTGCTAATGTGCCTGGTGGACCCACATTTAAAACACACTCGAGGTTGACCGGGGTAAAACAGGAAATCTTTATCTCTCCCAATAAAAAAGCAGTTAGGGAGATGAATAATATCTTGATCTGACTGTTGCAATTTAACCTTAAATTTCCACCCCCCATTCCAGAACCCTTCCTCATCCATGATTGGCATCGGGTTCCCCTGAATGGAACACTGTTTTTCCAGCCAGTACACAATGTCTGTAATGTTTACCCATTCATTTCGAAAGAACACAGTGATGACCCAAAAAGGTTGTTTGGTCAAAGGGATGACAAGAAAGTCTACCCATAAAGGGTTAGTTTTAACGTTTGCATAACGACACCAAAATGTTTCCAAAAGAGCAGGGGTTCGAAAGCTAATGTCAAAATGAAATCAACCCTGAGCATGTATCAGTGTGTAGACTTCAGATGGAAAAAAAAAAACATACTTTGTTTTGGTAGAATTTTACCAACAAAAAATCTATCCGGGGGGGTGGTCTCATGGGCCCACATACTGTAGCCAAACTGCATTGTGGCATTTTGCTAGTTCTACAGGTTTATGAAAATGGCTAGCATAAGTAGGCTTAGCAGCCCCAGCATCAGCTGAACTGGGGTCACCATTAGGCAAGGGGTTCTCAATAGGTTCCTCAGCCAAGACACTAGTATGCAAGGTCAGGGGCTCTGCATCAGGAGCAGGGCTAGGTGCTGTAGGGGTCATTTGACATGTAACTCCCATAATGACAGTAGGACAAAGATTAACACTTATCTGCGGTTGCGGCAAGGAATCCGGTAGGGGTATTTCTGGGTCCAGTCTCCAGTGTCCATTTTGAGTAGGTATCCAGCCAGCTTCATGCAAGGCCTTGTCAGGTGACCAGGAGCCTTCAACCTCCATACTCCAATCTGTCTGAGAAGAAGGTTCTGTCCCGGTCGGAGATGATCCAGGTCTTTCATCCGCCACTAGGAGCTTCATAGGACCGGCGGCCCTGTCAGTGCTCGGTGATGTAACCGAACGCTTTCGCTTACAGTCTTCTTGTTTGAGATTTTCCATGGAAATTTGCTCACTTACGTGAAGCAATTCTGCTTCTAAACATTTTTGCTTTTGTTCCAGGCTTAATTGGGTAGTATGCATTCTTCACAAGGGACTACTGTCTCGGGCGGTATGCTGGCCACCCAAAACGGTGCATCCCAGCCGCCTCCACAGCAGATCCATCGACCTGAGACATCGCCAAAGGTCTATGTTGCTCTTGAAACCTGTCATGTTGATCCATCCAAAAACCTCCACGTCCTGCTACAAAATGAGATTACTTCACAGCCACAAGGGTCCCCCTACTGGAAGAGATGGGGAATTTCCACGGTGTCCTGGCCAAATTTCCCCCATTCACTGGAAATACAACCAACAGCTTAATCTGGTTCAAGGTCAGATGGCACTCATCTGTGTGGGGAGGTCAAAGGGATAGGGGCAGCTGCAAGTGGGGTGCTAACTGCACACTCAAGCAGATGTGATAGACCATGTGGCCTGTTTCTGTTGGCAGGTAGTAAGTAAGTAAGTAAGTAACCAAACCCTGAAGCCCTGCAGTGTCTCAGGAGTCCCCACCACTTGACACTTGGATACTGGCAAAGGCAGCAGATGATTGCTCAAATTGTTCATCTTCCTCTTCTGCTGCTCTAACTTCCTGCAGTACGGTACTGTGGGGGGGGTCAGTCTTTCTTTAAGTCGCAACTTCAGCAACAACAAATCTGTGAAATGGGCAGCTTTAAACACCTGTTCAAGACATACTTTAGTCAGGTCTTTAGAATCTGTTCCTTTCTTCCTGTGCACTTTCTGCAACATCCTCTCCAGTCTAGGGAGGTAAGCCAAGAGGGATTCCCCCCGCTGCTGCTTGGTTGTCTTGAATTTCCAGTACAGATCATCACTGGACTCTGTACTCCCAAATACACTGTCCAAAGTGGCAAGGTACTCTTCCACTTTGGCCTCTGGATCTGTGTCCCTCAATGACCGGATATCCTTCAAAGAAGGCCCCCTTTAAACTCTCCACCAACCTTTTTCATTTCTCAGTCTCATAAGATTGCCAATCCTGGAGCACAGGGCCAGCATAGTCTATCCATGTCTCATAATCATCCTTTGATGTGGGGAGTATGCCAGGGAAAACCCTCATCCATCTGTAGTAATCAGAACTAGGAGGTTGGGTCAGCCCCGAGTCAATGGGGGGTACACCAATCAGCAACATGGGCTGCACATCCTTAAAAGTCTTTCCTGCTGCAACCAAGAGAGATTTAATCTTTTCCTGCAAATCTGGCTCAGGGACTGGCAGAGGTGAGGGGGACAGGTTGTGGGCTACTCCCCTTGCCAAACAGACTCCAGGTACCTTCTACCCCTTCTGCAGTGAGGGTCGCAGGTAGCTTGCCTGCATCCACATCTTTGTCACTGACACCAAAGCAGTAATACTCTGGGCAATGTGGTCATATTTCAAGCCATGAATTTTCAACTTCCCAATATCTGGTGCAGTGTCTAGTGCTTCTAAAATGGCCTTTATATCCATGCCTTTCGGAGATCCCTGTCACCAGAATGACTCTCTCCGGGGCCAGGAGCTCCCCTCAGCAAGAGTCAGGCAATTCCTGTTGCTCCATATTGACTTTTCAAAACTTTGCTTTACTGTGGGGGTACCAAAAATTTCACAAATGTGCTCTTGGGGGTGGCCACTAGAGGGCAGCACACCCAGCAGTGCCTCCACTTGTAACAACCCCTATACTCCCCTTGGCTGCTTCTGGGACCCTCTGGTCTATGCTGCTTACACCTCCGAAGCGGTCAGCCCAGATTCTGCAGCGGAGAGACGTGGCACAGTACCTACACCTGGGGCAATGGCAGGGAATACCTGTGAACAAATTGCAGGTTACCACCTCCAGGAAATATACAACAGCTGCCCCCACAGACACTTCCCCACACATTAACAATCCCACCCTCTTGCAATGATTCACAGTACCAAAATATAGCATTAACAATTAACAGCATTTATTTTGGGGGAGGGGAAAGAAGGGAGGAGAATAGCACATCAACAACTAGCTGAAACAATTTCATCCCACATAATCTCCACCTCCCACCTTTTGGCGCACCTGGCTTCCCACTGGCAGATACCCAAAATTTCCCTAAAGTTGGGTACCACACCGCTGTGTAGACATCTCTGGGGATCTTTCATTGGGGCCCAAATAACGGTAAACAGTAGAAACAACAAACTTACTGTGGAGGTATTAGGTTGGTGGTGTACAACAGCAACAAGGAGCAGCATGAAGAGTTGAAGGATGTTGATCTTCACCTACCTGACCTTGCCATCTTCACCTCTGAGGCCTTTGTGGACAGTGTTCACCAGGCAGGCCTCTCACTGTCTACATCTGTTGGTCTTCTTCATCTTTGGTCTAGGGGCAGGGCAGGTGTGGTCCCCTAGACTCTTCTGTTGCACACCCTTTTTACACACAATTAGCAGGTGGGCTTTGGCTTAGTCTCTGGCCCAGACACTCTCACTGTACTCCTCTGGAAAAGCAGTGGTGGGGCTCTGGCACAACCTCCAGCCTCAGCACACACAGTATCTAGGCTCATATCACTAAGAATCTCAAATAACACTTACTCCACCAAGGGGGACACAGGTCACTCAGTCTTTAAATACTGCTGCATTACTTTTCAATTCACACTGCTCAGTTTGTAGTCTCTGCTCTCACACCACACTTCCAATCCACTCTCTCAGGCTGAAGACACCAAGTTTTCTCTCTCTCTCTCTCTCTCTCTGTGCAATGAACTTCAAAATCTCTTTTCTCTGCTGCAAACTTCAAAATCTCTTCCCTTCTCCCTGGCAGCAAACCTCCATCTCTCTCTCTCTCTCTCTCTTCCCCCTTCTCCCTCTCCCCCTTCCCTCTCATCCGACTCCCTCTCCCTCTCTCTCTCCATCTCTTTCTCTCTGTCTTGCTGTTTCTCTCTCTCTCGCTCTCTGCAGCAGACTTCCCAGGCTCTCTGCCCTTTATTGTTACGCTGGAGCCAGATTGGCCATTGAGGCAAGGGTGCAGGCCTTGGGCTGGATCACCCACAACAGTCTCTCCTGTACTCTGATCTCTCTCCAGGCTTAGGTAGAACTCCTTTTTGGTGGGCAAAACAGTCCCTTTTATCCCTTTTACACAGCCCTCTTCTGGTTGACTGTTGCAGTCCCGGGCATATCTGATGCCCTATGCCCTTTTTTCCCAGCAGTCCCCAACCTACTGAAGTCCATGGAAGTCGTCATCTTTATTTACATTAAGTCCCCAAGCAGTCCAGCCAATATATTTATTATTTGGTCCTTGAGAGGACAAACAACCTGTGCACCTGGAGGTGCTCTGATTTCACTTGCCCCCGATCCCAGACTCCTCTGCCTGCCCTGGAGCCAGAGATACTGCCAAAAACTCTTAACTGGAGCTGTGGCTCCTTTAATTTCTACGCTTTGGTTTCCGAGCATGCCCAATAATGCACGGGCCACCATCTTGTTTTTTAACTTGCAGTCTGGGGCTTTTGCTGCTTCCCAGGACTGCTCTCTCCCACTCCCTGCACCCAAAGGCAAAAAAAGAGCAGTGGGTCCTTGGCCCCCATTGAAACTTGAGAATGAGACACCAAGAATGGAGGCTGCAGCCATGGGAGCACCAACAGGGCACCAGGGTCCGGAACCCACCCGGGACCACTTATGGGGATGCTGCGGGGCAGTGTAGGGGCCATAGCCCTACAGGTAAGCCCATTTGGGGGGTTTACACAAAGAATTGTAAAGCAATAATGTACAAGCTCTGCCAACCAGCACACAATAAATGTACGACTCAAATCAATAAATATCCCTAAGTAAAAGGTAAGGAAATGGGGGGGGGGGGG
The DNA here is from genome assembly GCA_016271365.2 of Neoceratodus forsteri. Lineage (NCBI taxonomy): Eukaryota > Metazoa > Chordata > Ceratodontiformes > Ceratodontidae > Neoceratodus > Neoceratodus forsteri. The sequence continues at coordinate 1,707,669,787 of CM057455.1, forward strand.
AGAAGAGGGAAGGGCAGGAAGTATCAAACATTAGAGATGGGAGGGGGGAGAGGGTTAAACTAGATAAAAGAGCACCACTTACAAGGGGCCTGATTCTCAAATGGTTACACCTGGCGTAACTTGACTTGCGCCAAAATAAATAGCGCAAGTAGCAAGTTAGACCAGCAGTTCCAACATACGGTATTCTGCAAAGCATCCTGCGACATGTCGCAGGCTGCTTGCACCAAAGTGGACATGCACCACCAGTTATGCCTTAAACCATCTGCGACATGGTGCTAGGGAGTTTATGGCAGCAGTTACACCCTTTTCTGGAAGGGCAACATCCAAGTACCCAGGGCGATTTTCTCAAACATCCCCCGGAGGACATTCACCAAAGTACAGTTACACCAACTTTTAGCTGGTGTAACTGTACTTACGCCCTCCGGGGGTAGTGCCAATGTATCCACCTCCCCAACCCCCAGTACATGTAGCCCCCCCCACCCATGCCCCAATCTACAGAATACATTAAAGAAGCCCCACACAGCTATGTAGTCCCCATGCTTCGACTCCCCAACATTCATTACATGCCCCTGAGGACTATGTAGTCCCCCATGCCCAACCCCCAACATTCATTACACATACCCTGCAGGACTAGCACCCCTAAGCTCTCGATCCCCAAACCCAAGTCTTTGTGGTACTGTAATATGTAAAAAGTTAATCATATCCCGGCATCCCTGGTAGTCTAGTGCCCCCCCACCACACCCCCTGAGGCTGGGGGGGCACTTGCGCAGTACAGAACTGTGGTTGCAGGTTGCAACATGCCCTTCAGGTATGCCCTTCATTTGGCGTACTTGTGGGAATGTCACAAGTTGCAGGCTTAGCCGCAGGGACCCTGCCCTTTACAGAATCAGGTGCAGGGTCCTTGGTGCAACTGCACTCCTCACATGTCGCAACTTGCGACATGCTTAGGGGTACTTCTAGAATCAGGCACAAAGTATATAGATATATAAGCAATCATATCAATAATATTATATATTGTAAGTAAATAGATTATATACATAAGCCCCCATAATAATACTAATATATACAGCACATACATGTACATAATCACATCATAAAAAGAGAGTTAACTGGAATCTATTGTTTAAGCCGTAACCTCCCATGGCTCCCAAGGTGTACTGCTAGTAACTCTCCCGTTTTAAAAGCATTCTGTACAATCTCCCCCTCTAATTGGAGGGGAGACCCTTTCCAAACCCTGAAAGTAAAAAAGGTGTTGTGGACCTTTCAATAGGATGTGTGCTACCAGGGCATTAATACAGTCCTTTCTCTCAATAGCCCTTAAGCGTTTCCCTATTCCTAGCTTAAATTTTCAGGTAGTCTTACCCACATAAAAACAATTACAGGAACAAGTAGCTCTGTATATGAGATTCTCTGTGTGGCAATTTATAAATGAATTCACCTTAAATGTTCTCTTATGCTGTTGATCATAGATAGTATCCCCTGTAGTAATGTCTTTGCAAAAAATACAAACCAATACAAAATTGCCACATGGTAATTGTGTTCAAACTCCAGGAATCTCTCACTATGCTTACACATGCATCAACCTGGAAGGTTGAACTGCCCTGGAGAGAGTGGAATGTATGCAAATAATGGAACTTAGAATGCATTTTCAAATCTCTGCCTCAAGGTGACGCTGCATTTTGCTCTCCAATGTCAGATTTATTTCTCCACTTGAGGAAGCAAGTCGACCCGGAGAACTCTCTTCTGGTTTTTCACTTTATTTTCCATTTTACAAGTAATTTGTTTATTGCTTTTTATTTCTCTGCTGTAGCTATTAATTTAGTGTAATTTAGGTTATTTTCTTAGATTTTCCGTGGTTTTCTCTGGTTCCACAGTGGTTCCCAGGAAACAGAGAAACACTTGTAATTTACATAGTGGTCTGCTTTTTTTTATTTCCTTTTACACACTGTTCATCACTGGCCCTTCTGAGGAACCCTTGGGCCCAATGGGAAGCTCCCAGGCCCCTTCAGTTGTGGTCATGCCCCCAACGGGACTTGGCTGTGCCCCCCCAGGCATAGTCAGGGTGGGGAGACTTCCCCCAAATGTTCACATTTCATCAGGGCGTGCCACAAGCCAGCAGGTGATGATGGCCTGGGGAACTCCCACAGGTCAACATTGTGGAAGGTGACAGGGCCATTTTCCTTCTTCTGGTCTACCCCCAGGGATGTTACATACTAGGACATCAATGCAGGCCCCACACTGGCCTGTGCATGCATCCGTCTTTCGACATCAGCGACATCCCCACCCCACTCTCCATCAACTGACCACTGCCACCCATGGTCACCCAGGTGGCAGACTTGCGGCAGAGGATGGGACCCACTTCTCCTGTAGGAGACAAGCATCCCTTCTGGAGGAGGTGAGCATCCCCTGGGATGCTCAAGCCTCCTCCCCCCTGCCAGCCCCTGAGTACCCGAGGTTGTTCCTAAATCCAGGTCGCCAGTGTCGGAAGCAGTAGCACTACCACTGTGCTAATGGACCGACAGCGGTCTGCTTTTTTGCTGCATTATTTATTTTATTTTCCCTTAGCTTTATCTATATTTGACTAATTTCTGCTGTTTTCAAATTGTTAGCACCTCAGTTCCTGATCTTTATGAACCAATCTGTTTGTTTCTTGGTTTGTTGTGTTCTGAGGAAAAAATGCATTTTAATTATTTTTAATAACAATTCGATTATATTAAGGAACCAGACTGCAAACATGCTATTTTTCCTTTGGGAACTATTTTTAAAGGGTCTTTTGTAATTTGGTATGACAGACAGACCCAAAAAGAAAACAGGACCTACAGGTTTCAAAAATTGTACAAGGTGCTACAGCTTCTTGGCCAAGGCAGACTGCCACAAGTTGTGCGTATGGTGCCTAGGTCCTGATTACCTTGTAACTGATTGTGAGTTATGCAGTACGTTTTGCCCTAAAACCATAAAAAAGAGAGGGCCAAAAAATTAAAGATAATTATGGCTTCTCAGTCTGCCTCTGCATCACCAAAGCACTCTGAGGAGGGCCCTTTCTCTCATAGCAAACAAAAGAAAAGGCCCTCTAAAGAAACTTCTGATTCTAGGGTTCCAGAAAAAGGGAGCCTTGACATGGGCAAGCATAAAAGATCATCCGAGCAGGTTCCGGACTCAGTTCCTGCTAAAAAGAAATGCAATGGAAAACATGTTACTGACCCTCCTCTGGAAGAAGGAAAGGAGCCATCAGTAGACAGAACAAAAATGCCCTCTATTGAGGACATGACTAAAGCTTGGCAGTTCTTTCAGGCTTTTCAGGCTATGGGTTCCCTAATGGGCATGCCAGTTCCCCATCCAGTTTCCACCCCCCTCCCGGTTCCTGAGGACCAGGGAGCTAAATTTTATTATGATCAGGAAGAGGAAGAAGGGGAACCCATTGAACCCGATGGTTCCCCTGAACAAGAGTTCAGTTCCCATCCCCAGGGGATGGAGGATGTTTCCTCCTACTATGCCTTTGTGAGGCAAATGGTAAATACCATTGACCTCTCTGCCCAGGAAACTGTGGGAGATGAGGAGGCTAAATTTTTGGACATAATGAGGTTAACCCCAACTAAGAGGTTGCTTTCACCTGTCCACAAATCCCTTAAGAAAGTGACCTGCAAGTTGTTACAGACCTCTACTTCTACCCTGGGGAATTGACAAGAAAATTGAGAAGTACCAGCTGGATAGGCATGATGCTGAGTACCTCTACTCACACCCAGATCATGAAGGAGTTGTTTAGGTAGCTGCCTGTGACAAGGCTAAGGTTCCCTTCTCTATCCAGCCCCTGGACAAAGATTCAGAGCCGGCGTTAGGCACCCACAAAACCCGCTGCCGCAGGGGGGCACATCATGTTGCAGGGCCATTGGGTGGCCCCCCTCACTACAGAAACATACCTTGAAATTCTCCTCTGATTTTCTGTCAGCCTGCCTGATGTTCTGAATGATTTTTAGATGTTTTCTCCAGTCCGCCATCCTGAAATACTTCCCTTTTGCGGGTGGCTGCCTGGGTGCCCCCGAATCCTGATTTCCCCGAACCACACAGTCCTCGCCATCTCCTTTACTTCTGGTCTCCCCACATTCCCCTACTGTGTTATACAAAGGTCAGAGGTGCTGACATAGGTGCACTGGCTGGGGAACCAATGGCAGGGGCTCCACTCTGCCCATTTGTTTTTCACACCTACGCCCACACAGACCTGATGTTTTCAGTTCCCCCCCCTCAGGTCCATGCCAGTTGTATAAGTTGATCCCTCTGGCACTCTTGCAACACATAGCCAAGGATGAATTCCAGAGTGCCGGAGAGAAGTTGCGAGTGCAGTTGCCGAAGATAACCCAACCCCTTCCCCCAAGGAGATAGAGACTCCAGAGCCAGAAGACTCTTCAGTTCTGACCTGCCACCGCCAATAGACAGATGACCCAATGCTGCCACTGTTACTAGTCTGCTGCTAGCTGCCTACAGCTGTAATTCATGTTTTTTAAAGGAGAGCTAAGCAGCAGTTATTCAATGAGCAATGCAGACCATCGGTGCCCGGAGGAGATGAGACCAGATCAGCCGACCACCACAACAATTAGTCGGAGACCAGTACCTTGCCTCCCTTCACTTCTTTCTTTTTTTGGTATGTAACCATTGGCATTGCCTTGAACCAAAATGTTTGTTAAAAAATTAAATTTAATCTCCCCTAAAGGTAATCATTTTTTCTAGCTTTACCTATGCTGTGTTCTCTCTCTCTCCGGGAAGTTACAAGAAAATAGTAGTGGGATAGAGGATACAGGTACAGCGGTCAGCATAGGTAGATTAGATTCAGAGGAGCATAACATTCACAAGAAAAGCAGATGCAGACTAGTATAATAGGATCCAGGCTCCCAGACACTCAAGAGTGGTGACTCTGAGATAGCAGTGCCAGGTATTAGTATTTTTATAAAAGGGAAATTGAACTGAATTTGTCCCTCAAGTTAGTGATGCAGTCAACTTTGGTGAACTAGACTACTCAGAGCTAGCTTGAGAACCTCAGTTGAAGCTGTGAACTATTTTTATTGAAGTATACCCCGCTGAATTTATTTATTTTTTTTTTTTTTGTAATTTAATTTGAGACTGGATGGGGACTATTTACTTTTGCAACTGTTGCTAATTTATGGCTAACTTGCAAGTTATGTTACATTTTGGCAAGGTTTTGTGAACGTTCCTGTTTTGGTACTTATTTTAAAAGTAACTCTCCCTGAATGAGTTAGTCTAACATCATAGAAACATAGAATCTGTCAGCAGATAAGGACCATACAGCCCACTTAGTCTGCCCATTTCCCTACTTGTTTTGGCAATCCCTACTGTTATCTGGACTGCCTTTCCCCAACTCTGCTCTACAGCAGGGTGCCTTTATGCTTATCCAATGCACTTTTGAATCCCCGTACTGTTTTCACTTCCACCACATCCACTGGTAGGCTGTTCCATATATCCACCACCCTCTCTGTAAAAAAATACTTCCTAGCATTCCCCCTAAGCCTCCCTCCCTCCAGTTTCATTTTATGTCCCCTTGTCCTTGTGCACTTCCATCTCTGAAATATGCTCCCCTCCTGTACCCTGTTTATTCCTCTAAGGTATTTGAAAGTCTCTACCATATCCCCCTCTCCCTTCTCTCTTCCAGTGAATAGATGTTTAGTTCCTTGAGTCTTTCCTCATAAGGCTTGTGGTGCAGTCCATGTATCATTTTTGTTGCTCTTCTCTGGACTGCTTCCATTCTGTCTATGTCCTTCCTGAGATACGATCTCCAGAACTGGACACAGTAGTCCTGATGAGGCCTCACCAGTGATCTATACAGTGGCATCACCACTTCACTCCTCCTACTGGTTATGCCCCTTCATATGCACCCCAGCATTCTGTTTGCCTTCCCTGCTGCTTTTTCACATTGTTTGGCTGACTTCAGATCATCAGATATGATAACCCCCAGGTCTGTCTCCTGACTTGTGGTGGCTAGAACCTGCCCCCCAATCCTGTATTCATACTAACATACTAAAATGCCAGCAGAATAGGCCTAACGGTCTTTCGTGTCTGCTCATTTGGTCAGCCCCCACCCTGGGTGCTGACCTTGCTGTCCCCCTCGCCTTCTCTGGCTTCTCCCTTCCCAGTTCCGGATATTCTTGCTGCATTGGATTTTGCTTCCAGAACCCTTCCCTGTACCTGTCCACCCCTCTTGAACCCCTCCACTGTCTCTGCCTCCACCAGCCCCCTAGGCAGTGCATTTCCTATGGCTCCACCACCTCTCAGTGAAGTAGCACCTCCTCCCTTTCTCCCCTGAATCTTCCCTCCAGCACCCATGCCTCTAGTGGCCCTTCCTCCTTCCTTCAAGCACCCTGACTGTTCCTCCCTATTTACCCTCCTTCATGTACCTGGGGACCTCTGTCGTGTCCCTCGGTCCCTTCTCTCTTCCATTGTGTACATATTTAGCTCTTGAGCCTCTCCTCATAGGTCCTGTCCCCAAGCCCCAAATCATTTTGGTTGCCCTCCTCTGGACCCTCTCCAGGAGGTTAATGTCCCTCTTTAAGTGTGGCCTCCAAACTGCACCGCAGTACTCAGGCTGGCCTCACCAAGCAGTTATACAGAGGGGTATCACTTCCCTCCTTCTGGAGGTGATCCTCTAGCGATGCATCCCAGCATCCTGTTGGCCTTGGCTGCTGCCCTCCTACAAGTCTCAGAGTTGTTCATCTTGACATCCACCACCACCCCCAGGTCCCTCTCAGCCATCGAGACTTGTAGCATTTCCCCAAGGGTGTACACTTGGCCTGGGTTTCTGGCCCCAGGTGGAGTACCTTGCATTTCCTGCATTGAACCTCAGCTTCCACTTTCTAGACCATCTTTCCAGAGCCTCAGGTCCCCTGTGAGGCCACCCTCCCCTCCTCCCCATCCACCACCGCCCCCAGTTTCGAGTCATCTGCAAAGAGACTCATCTCACTCCCTGATTCCTGTCCTTATGTCAGATCATGAGGCGTTGAACAGAAGGGGCCAAGGACTGATCCCTGTGGGACCCCACTAATGACCCTCCTTGGGATGAGACTATCCCACCAACTACGACCCTCTGGGTCCGGTCCTGGAGCCAATTGCCTATCCATCTGATCATCTGGTTCCCACCCCCATTTCTCCCAGCTTCATCCAACAGGCCCACGGAGGAACAGAGTCAAATGCCTTGCTGAAGTCCAGAAGAGGACATCCACTGGTCTACCCAGGTCCAAGGCACTTGTCACCCAGTCATAGAACTCCACCAGGTTTGTCTGACACGATTTCCCCAGGATGAATCCATGCTGTCTATCGTCCAGGCACCCTGACTTATCCAGGTCCCCCCCAGCCTCTCCTTGACAATGCCCTCCATCACCTTGCCCACCACCGATGTCAGGCTGACAGGCCTGTAGTTCCCTGCCACCTTCCTTGATCCCCCCTTGTGGATAGGCACTATATGCGCCACCTTCCAGTCTTGGGGCACCCACCCTGTCCTCGAGAGAGATGGTGAAAAGCTCTGCCAGAGGTTTCGCCAGGACATCTGAAAGTTCCTTCAGCACTCTGATGTAATTTATCCGGCCCGGTGCTTTCTCCATCTTAAGGCAGCTGAGGGCTTCCTCACTCTCTCTGCTGTGATTTCATTTCTGTACCTCTTCTCCCTGCTTAGCCCCTCCCCCACCTGCCAGTGATGCCTCCCCTCTCCCCAGACCTGCCGATGGTAGGGCCCCCTCCTCAGTATCTCTGTCTCCTCCCATGTATGATGCAGCACCCCCATTTTCCCTGGTGAAAACTGAGGTGAAGTACTCATTTAGTACCTCAGCCTGCTCCCCTGGGTCTTGTGCCCATCTCTCCCCTGATTTAATCCTGCTAATCTGCCCTTCACCCTTCGTCTTTCCCCAATGTATCTAAGAACCCCTTGTTCCCTCTCCTAATTTCCCTGGTCAGGTTCTGCTCCTTCCTTGCCTTAGCTGCCCTCCACCACTCTAGTGGCCCTTCTAGCCATCAGCTTGTACTCCCTGATCCCTTTCACTCCTTGAGCACTTGGATTGTATAAGGCTGCTTTCTTTCCCACATACCACCTCCTGGACCTCCCTGGTCCACCAACAGGGTTTTTGGCCCCACCGCATCTTTGTCTTACTCTTGCACAGGTGCTGGTAGCATCCTGCACCCCTCTCCTGATGATTTCCCACCTACTATCAGCGTCCATGTCTGACCCAATCCCATCCAAATGCTCCTTAAGGATCCTTCCCATTTCCTTAAAATCCGCCCCCCTGAAGTCGGTTACTTCCATCTTCTTGCAGCCTCCTACCCCTCCTAGGTCCAGGCAGAACCAGACCGTGGCATGGTCACTCCCGCCAATGGGTCCTTACCTCCAGGCCCCAATCTGGTCACTGTCTGCCAGGACACATCCAGTGCCCGTGCCTCCTGGTGGGTTCCCTCACCTGCTGAGTTGAGCGCATCTTGAAAGACATCCAACAACCTCTGTTCCTGGTCACAGAGGATGTCATAGTCTCCCAGTCTATTCCTGGCATGTTTAAGTCCCCAACACCACCACGTTCCTCTGCCCAGTCTGCAGTGTCTCTAACATCTGCCACCAGACTGTCCTCCAGCTCTCCGCCAGGGCAGGGGTCTATACACCACTCTTATTTTTACTCTCTTGCCCCCCCCCTTGTTATTAAGGTGACCCAAATCGCCTCCACGGTTCCCTCCACCTCTTCTACTCCCCCTATGCCAATGCAGTTTTTGACTATCATTGCTACCCCTCCTCCCCTTCCCTCCCCCCTGTCCTTCCTGAACATAGGGTAACCCTCCAGGTTCAGGTCCCAGTCATGTCTTGCAGTGGCCCAAGTCTCAGTGACCGCTGCCACATCCACTGCTCCCTCAGTTAGCATCGCCTGGAGCTCAGGCATTTTATTGCCTAAGCTCCTGGCATTTGCAAGACTACCTTCCACCCTTTCCTATAGTTCCATTTCCCTGCTCAGTGTTCCCATGGGGATTCTGTTTCCCTGGTCTGCACTTTGCCAGTTGGCCTTTTCCTGCAATCCTCCTGGTCCCCAGGGGGGGTTGAGACAGAGTCCCTCCTTTATCGGCACCCCCTTGACAGCCTTTTCTCCCATCCCACCCCCCTTCACAAGTTTAAACCCCACCCAAGTTTAAGTCCCAGGTGCATTATCTTGCACTTCTTAGCATTGAAACCCAACTACCAAACCCTTGACCATTAATAGTCTTAGGTTATTTCTCATTTTATCTAGCCCCTCCTGTGTGTTGACTCTGTTACAGATCTTGGTGTCATCTGTGAACATGCTTATTTTCCCCTCCAGTCCCTCTGCAATGTCACTTATGAAGACACTGAATAGAACTGGACCCAGCACCGATCCTTGTGGATCCCTGCTGGTCCCCTGCCCCCTGCTGATTTTATGCCATTTGCTACTACCCTCTGGGTCCTGCCTTTTAGCCAGTTTCCAACTCATTTTACCACTTTAGAGCCCATACCCAGATTCCCCAATTTGTTAAGCAACCTTCTATGTGGAACGGTGTTGAAGGCCTTATTGAAATCCAGGTAGGCCACATCCACCACTCCTCCCTGATCCACCACCCTGGTCACCCAGTCAAAGAAATCGATAAGATTAGTCTTACAGGACCTACCCTCAGTGAATCCATGCTGCTTTGGGTCTTTTGCACCGCTTAACTACAGGAACTTCACTATCCTGTCCTTAAGCAGGGACTCCATTAGCTTCCCCACCACTGAGGTCAGGCTTGCAGGTCTGTAATTACCTGCCTCCACCATACTTCCAGTCTTGTGCAGGGGGACTACCTCTGCCCTCCTCCAGTCCCCAGTTACCTCCCCCATGATTGGTTGAAGAGGGTTGTCAGCGGACCTGCTAGGACTTCCCTGAGTTCCTTCAGCACTCTAGGGTGAATCCCATCTGGCTCCATTACCTTGTCTGTCTTTACTTTTCCTAGTTCCTCCAAGACTCTATCAGCCATATATGGGCTGGTGTCCACCTCTTCCCCCCTGCACATCTCTTCTCGTGAGTCTTAGCCCCTCCCTGCCTCTTCCATGGTAAATACTGAGCAAAAATATTTGTTCAGTATCTCAGCTTTTTCCAGGTCATTCTCCACCCACCCACCCTCTCCTTCTTTAGCCTAACAATGCCATTTCTGGTCTTTCCCTCATTAATATAATGGAAGAAGGTCTTGTCCCCCTTCTTAATAGCCTGTGCTATTCCTTCCTCTGTTCTTGCCCTAGCCCCTCTGACAGTTTTCCCAGTTTCTTTCTGCTTCTCCAGATATTTCAGTTTGTCGTCTTCTTCTGTTTCTCTTTATATTTCCTGAATGCCTTACTTTTTTCTTGCACTTTCTCAGCTACTGATATAGAGAACCACAGTGGCCGCTTCTTTCTTTTGCATTTGCTAAGCAATCTGACACACTGACTTGTCACTTCTGCTATGGATCCCTTGAGCCTAAGTCACTGTTCCTCTACCCCTCCCTCCATATCTTCTGCTGCCAGGGCAATTCTGAGCTGTTTCCCTATCTCCATGAAGCTGGCCTTCCAGAAATCTAGGATCTTAATCTTTGAATGGCTTTCTTCTGCCAATGTGTTGACTCTAAACCACACAGCTCTGTGGTCACTGGTACCAAGGGGACTGCCTACCTCAACATCCATGATTCTGTTCCCGGTTGTGAGCACTAAGTCCACTACAGCCCCCTCCATGGTAGGCTCAACCACCAGCTGCCTTAGGTTTGTCTCACACATCGCAGACATGAGGTCCCCGCTCCTTGATGTACTTGCAGTCTGGGTATTCCAATCTGCATTTGGCACGTTGAAGTCACCCATTAGTAGTACTTCCCCTTTGGCTGCCATATTATGGATTGCTTCCACTAATACTAGATCTATATACTCCCCCTGCATGGGAGGCCTGCAAGCTACTCCAGCATGGATTGTTGTTTTGTTTCCCAACTCCAGAGTGACCCACAATGCCTCTGCTTCTTCCCTGGATCCCTGAGCCTTCGTAGCTTTACTCTCTTCCTTCACATACACAGCAACCTCTCCTCCCCTCTTCCCCTCCCTATCCTTTCTAAAAAGTGTATACACTGGTATGGCTGCATCCCAGTCATGCTTCCCTACGTACCATGTCTCTGTAATAGCCACAATGTCCAGGTTTGTGTCTGCCATCAGTGCCGTTAGGTCTGGGATTTTTTTTCCCAGACTTCGGGCATTTGTGCACATGATCTTCCACTCTGTGTATTTCCTTGTTTATTGGTCTTCGCCCTGCGTCGCATTAGTGTTGTACCTTCTGTTCTCTCCCCCACTGTAACCATGGTAGTTTTACAGTTAGATATTATGCTAGTTATTAGGTCCTCACTGCTTTCAGTTATGTCCTGTAGGTGGGGCTATGGTAATCCCCTTGACTGTCTATGCCTCTCCCCTTGGCAAATGTAAGTTATCACTAAGGATGCACATCCTGCTTCCTTTTTACTGCTGGTATGTAGCTTTTTTTTTGTTAACTTTAAAAACATTCCACTTGCACATGTTTATTTCAATTCGTCATGCATAGGATACTGTTTATGTTTAATCTTAGGCTACAACATATTTTCCCCCAGTAAGAATTCATTTGTAATCCTGGGCTCCCTCTTGTGTGGCACTTTAATTCAACAACTGGGCTTCAATTTGTTCTGTTTTTCTTGCCCTTGTTGGATTGGAGTTTAATGGTTATTAATATATTTTAGGCTGCCAAGTTAAGTAGGTAGTGCATATTTTTTTTCATTGTAACTCCTTCAATATAATAGTTGTAATGCCATTCTGACGTGTCTCACAAATGGATCCCCGTCCATTTATAAGGTTAATGCCTGTTAGAAACTTCTTATTTAGAGTGCTGGAAGTTTATGGACTGTGCAGCAATATAACGTTCTAGTGGTATTTGGTTCTCTGGTTGCTATATAAGCCATAATATTCGACAGAGTGGTATTGTGAAATACCGGACCACCCAGGCCATAATGAGGCCCGACACTGCAGGCAGAGGGCCTTACAGCCCCTGGAAGGTCCAATATAGCACAATACTGTCAGCCCTGGAGAGTATTATTGCACTTAGAAAATGGCCCACTGCATTTTACATGTGTGAAAAAAAAAATATTTTTATGTTTAAATGTTTACATTCTTAGCTGTTTGCTTTAATTTATAAAAAAATAGTTCCTCTGCCTGCATATGAATGTTGTGTTGTTTTTTTTAAACTAGGGACTCTTGTCCAAGAGGAGCCTCCATAGTTTAAGTTTTGAGCTGATTGTCATAGTTACCTCCCCCTTGCAGACATGAGCACCAGTGGGAGTAACACTCCCTTATTCTCTCTGTCTCCCTCCACCCACCATTTTTTTTGTTGTTGTTGTTTTATCACTTAATCCCAGGCAAGCCCTGTTACCTCTGTTTCATCATAATTCATAACAACTCCTATCGGGATCGGGCAGGGCAACTAGGAGACAAGATGAAGAGGTTAATTTTTTTCTTGTTTATTTTTTTTAAGCATTGGAAGTAGAAGAAATACTTTTATGTGACATGAGCGACTCCTGCAGTGCGAGTCTGCAATGGGCGATGGCACCAAGGTGAATGCCAAAAGGGCGACGAGGGAGAAGGGCAAACAGTGGGGTGATCACTAGCAGCAGGTAGAGGAACCATGGGTGATGCAACAATGGCGACTGCAGCAGGCAGGGGCAGCACAGGGCAACGTTACAATGGCAATAGAGGAAGGGCGATGGAAGTGAAGCTCATGCCATAGGTCGGCATGTGAAGAGCAACTGGCTGTGGGTGATGGTAAAGTGGCAAGCCCCACAGGGTGACACCCCCTTGGCGACCGACCCTGTGCCACTGCATGGCCTGCTGTGAATACCCAACAATCCTCTGCGCACAGTAGTCTCCCCCACCAGCCCCAAACAGACAGGCAACATAACCATGTCCACCATGGTGAAGTCTTCCATGCTGCCCCATCAGCCCTGCTATAACTGCATCGGTGTGATGTAGGTCCAGCAATGGGGGTATGCAGTGCACCCATGGAGTGCACGTCCACAGATGGAGCATGGGCGGAGACCCCTGCCCACCTGCCATGCACAGCGCAAGCACCAGACAACAGTGAAGCTCCAGACACACCCTCCCAATGGTCTGTGGCAGCCCCCCAACCCCCATGGGGGTGGACACACAGGACACAACAAACACCACCATGGCCACCATGCCCAGGGACATGGGGCAGTCACCACACACTCATGGGGATATGGCACCATGTGGTGCATGGTGCACTGCACACTGGCGCAACAGGTGAGGTGTGTAGGACAACGCGCAAGGGACTGGTACAGGCAAAGTGAGGTGCAGCACCTGGGGCCCAGTCCAAGAGCCATAAATACCACATGGGCGGCCCGTCAGATGCATGGGTCATATGAGCAACTGCAAGTGATGTGGAAAATGAGTGGGCACCCATGACAGGGTGGCACCGCTACACTGACAGGCTACTAGGTGTGCTGCTGTGCACCAGGTGTGCACCCATGCCATGATGTCCTGCACTGGCAATGGGTACAGTCAGCCGGGGGGGGGTCCTGCCAGAGATCTGCAATGGGCACAACAGTCGCAGGATGTGCCAAAAGGGCACACAGGCCACCACGCACAAGCTCATATGTTGCACATGAAATTATGGGCAAGACCGCAGAGGTAGTCGTAGTGACTATGGGTGCTGTATTCAGCCATGACTGCAGCAATATGGGCATTGAGGTAATGGTAGTGCCACCAGGCCTGTGTGGTCTCTGCCCTGGAGATCAGCTGTTCAGCCTGAATGCCAGTCAGACGATCCTCCTCCCTGAGGCACTTGAGGAAGTGCCATATGCTGGGGTGGCACACCCCGACACAGGCGTTAAAGGCCCTGTGCCACCACTCCACAGTGTTGTTCATCCTAGCCAGTTTCTAGACGGTCACGCTATGAGAGTTCCACTGGTTGATGGGGAAGATGGCACGACATCGCCATGACCACCCAGTGGGGCGACTGACCCAGGTATCCTCCACGTAGTCTAGGATGGGCTGGAGGACCTCTTCATTCTCAGCCAGGTAATCCCACTCATGCATCTCCTCAAACACTGCTGGCATGTCTGCAGGTGGTACGAAGGCCAGTGCCAGCGGTATTTGCAGGTGCAGGGCAAAGTTGGGGTCACCTTTCTACCTCTCTAGGACCTCCAGGCACTGTTGGACCTTGCACTACAGGGCCTGCAAGTAGTAGAAGAAGCATCCTCGGATACGTGTGTTAGGGAACACGGTTCCACCCCACATCAGCTGGCACACTCAAAATCAAACAGGACCATGGCATGGGCCAGGTTTGAGCAGTGTATCTTTAATTGGACCAGCAGCTGCATGTATGTCTGTGCCCTCCTCGTGCATGTAAGGGCATATCTAGCAGGCAGGACTGCACCAGATTGGACCATGTGGCAGTGACTAGCTGGTCGAACAGGGCAGGGCATGCCCTGAATGTCCCATCCATAAACCAGTCCGGGCAGTTCACAAGCTGCTGCAGGCCACAGTCAGCAGCATAGACCAGGAGGCAATCCTGCTCCCTCCTGCTGTCAAACAGCAGGAACCATGCTCCATCGCTGGCAATGGTGAACTCGTCAGGGATGCAGAGGTCAATGACTGTTAGGTGCCACACCCACTGGATGGTCCCACCACAGCTACAGGTATCCCAGCTGTACTCATTATGACAACCTGTGATGCACTGTCCAGTGTCCAGCGTGCCCTGTGCCGCAGTGTCCCGAGAATGTGACACATGCCCATGTCCGCCACATCAGGGGCATGTTTGTGATCAAGGATGGTGGCTACGGCTGTGTCCTCCACAGTGTGGAGTCAGACAAGGCATCGGTACCTATGGGCCTCAGAGCACTGCCAGTACACCTTCTCCAGACCAGCCTTGTCCCTTCTGTACACGTAACCATTGTGGTAGCCAGAGGCTTGCCTTTTTGACTTTGTACAAACTGCACCGACATCCTGTGTGCAGTGTTCTGGTACTGTAGCCACGGCTACCAGTGCCACTGATACAGCTGAGGGTGGCCCCACTCTGCGTGTGCTTGCAAATGCCCCCTCCCACCATGCAGCCTATATGTGCCTTTGCCGTTCCGCACCCCCCCCCTTGTCTGTGTTGCCAATGCTCCTCCATCCAGGTGTCCATGCCACAGTGCGCGACCACTGAGGACTGCCAGCAAGGTGGTGCCCTGCTGTGGGTGAGTATGCCTCTGTTTGTGTGTCCTTATGTGCATGGGGGGGCTCTGCCCCACTGTGCATGTCACCACTGTAAGGCAGACAAAGTCCCAAACTGAGGAAACACTAGCACGAACAGTAAAAGAAGGTGACAAGACTTTCTATAGATACATTAATGAAAGGAGAAAGTCCAGAGGGGGTATTGCTAAGCTTAATGGAGAAAAGGGAGCATGTGAGGAGGAGGACCATGTAAAAGCATCTATCCTAAATAGATACTTTTGCTCAGTATTTACTGAAGAGAAGGTAGGGCAGGGTCCACAGCTCAGCACCATGGACACAGGGGGGAGGGAGGTGAGCACTACTCCCTTCACAAAAGAAAGAGTCCTACAAGAGCTTGCTAAGCTCAGGGTGGATAAGGCAATGGGACCTGATGGCATACATCCCAGGGTACTTAAGGAGCTAAAGGTGGAACTAGCAGAGCCATTAGCAGAACTGTTTAGTGAGTCTCTGAGCACAGGAGAGGTCCCAGAAGACTGGAGAAGGGCTCATGTGATCCCGCTCCACAAGAGTGGTAGCAGGGAGGAGGCAGGGAACTACAGACCAGTCAGTATTACCTCAGTAGTGGGCAAGATTATGGAGGCACTCCTTAAGGAAAGGATAGTGCAACACCTGGAATCCATAGGGGCACAGGATCCAAGACAGCATGGGTTTACAAAAGGGAGGTCCTGTCAAACTAATCTCATAGATTTCTTTGACTGGGTAACCAGAGTGGTGGACCAAGGGGGAGCAGTTGATGTCGCCTACCTTGACTTCAACAAAGCTTTTGACACTGTTCCACATAGAAGATTGATAAATAAGCTGGGTAGGCTCGGGGTGGGTCAGAAGTTGGTCAACTGGGTGGCAAACTGGTTGACGGGCAGACAACTGAGAGTGGTGGTAAATGGTATACAGTCAGAAGAGATGCAAGTCACAAGTGGGGTACCTCAGGGATCAGTCCTGGGGCCAGTCCTCTTCAACATCTTCATTAGTGACCTTGTAGATGGACTAGAGGGTAAGGCTTGTCTGTTTGCAGATGACACCAAGATCTGCAACAGAGTAGATGATCCAGATGGGGTGGGCAGAATGAGAAGAGATCTGGATAAACTAGCAAAATGGTCAGAAGAGTTGCAACTGGGATTTAATGCAAAGAAGTGCAAGATCATGCACGTAGGAGAGAAACCCTGAAGCCACCTATAGGCTGGGAGGAGTTGCTAGCAGTCACAAAGGAAGAAAGAGACTTGGGCATCATCATCACTGATGACCTGAAATCATCCAAGCAGACCTCTAAAGCAGTAGGTAAGGCTAGGGGGGTGTTAGGGTGTATTAGTAGGGGTATCACAAGTTGTAAGAGGGAAGTAATAATCCCTCTTTACAAGACACTGGTTAGGCCCCATCTGGAGTACTGAGTACAGTATTGGAGGCCACACCTTCACAAGGACATTAACCAAATTGAGGCAGTCCAGAGAAGGGCAACCAAAATGGTGCAGGGACTGCATCAGAAGACATATGAGGACAGATTAACAGAGCTCAATATGTATACCCTTGAGCAAAGAAGGGAGAGAGGTGATATGATCGAGGCATTCAAACACCTTCAGGGCATTAACAAGGTGAAAGAGTCTAACATGTTTAAATATAAGAAAAATAGAAGGACAAGAGGACACAGCATGAGATTAGAGGTGGGCTGATTAAGGGGGAATGTGAGGAAATTCTTTTTCACAGAAAGGGTGGTGGATGCATGGAATGGCCTACCTCAAGAAGTGGTGGCTATGAATACAGTGCAGGACTTCAAACAGGCATGGGATAGGCATAAGGGAGCAATACAAATGAGTATGAATAGATAGGCCACTGACAGAGCAAAGGCCGATGGCACATTTATAAGGTAGAAAAAGAAATGGGCAGACTGGATGGGCCTTGCGGTCCTTATCTGCCATCAACTTCTATGTTTCTATGTTTCTATGTGCCTTTGCATGGGGTTGGGGTTCAGCTGCTCGGCCCTGCCGACCATCCTGTGTGCTGTCTTGTGGGCTGTCCCACCATTGGGGGAGATGCTGCACCATACATGCTGGGGGGTTGGGGGGCCACTGTGCTGCCATGTCGCCATGCGTGTGAGCTGGCCCGTCCTGTGCCTCCTGTTTCCCTTGCATCTCCCAGGCACCCGAGGCATTCACCATCCTGGGACCCTTGCAGCCCGGCCTCACCTTTCCTGCAGCTGCCTTCCTGGGGGCACCATTGCAGCAAGTGCCTTTTCAAGGTGGGATGTCAGCCATTCTCACCTCTCAGGTGCACGGCCATGTGGGTTTCACCAGCTGGCCTGTAGCCGCATAGTGCATCACCCTTACAGGGCTGTGGCTGCAGTCACTCTTTTACTGTCGGTCTGCCTTCCTTGCCAGTCACTCTTTTGGCATCTGCTCTTCATTCATTGCCCACCTTCCCCCGCCTATGAAGTAGCACTCTTCCTGGCAGCTGCCGTACTGGTTTATACCATATGCAGATGGATAGAAATTCTGTGTTACAGTACACAAGTTGTCACCCTGGACATGTTGTGAAGAATATACCCGTGGGCCTGTTTATTAGGTTTAAAAGAAACTGTATGTCTGTACAAGAGTACCATAGGGGAGTAAATGTTATGAAAATTTGATTTTTAGATGGGGGTTATAGTCAAGCCTGTTTGGAGAAATCAGTTACAAAAGTGATTGCACTGCAAAGGGCTGATCTTTTAAATACACAGGAGAGGGTTATGAATTGTAACAATAAAAAAAAGATCAAATTCATCACCACATTTACTCCCCAGGTCTTCAAGGTAGTTGACATTATTAAAAAGCACTGGCAAATTTTGAGAGCCAAACCTCCTAGACTGTATGAATGGACCACTGCACTGCAAATAATTACGTATAGGAGAGGACATAATATTGCAAACAATGTAGTGAGAAGTCATTATGTACAGAATCATGATTTTGAACAGATCACTACCAGGTGTCAGCTTTAGATGCTACACTTTTATTTTTTGCAAATACATTATTACAGGGATACTATTTATGATCAACAGCATACTAGAACATTTAAGGTGAATGCATTTATAAATTGCCACACAGAGAATCTCATATACAGAACTAATTGTTACTGTAATTGTTTCTATGGGGGTAAGACTACCCAAAAATTTAAGCTAGGAATAGGGGAACACTTAAGGGCTATTGAGAGAAAGGACTATAGTAATGCCCTGGCAGCACACATCCTATTGAAAAGTCCACAACATCTTTTTTACTTTCAGGGTTTGGAAAGGGTCTCCCCTTCAATTAGAGGGGGAGATTTGGACAGAATGCTTTTAAAATAGGAAAGTTACTGGCAGTACACCTTGGGAGCCATGGGTGATTATGAATTAAACAATAGATTCCAGTTAACTCCTTTTTTATGATGTGATTATGTACATGTATGAGCTGTATATATGATTAATATTATGGGGCCTTATGTAAATAATCTTTTTTACTTAAAATATTTAATATTGTTTATATGATTGCTTGTATATCTTTAGAAAATGGCAATGTAAATGCTAGCATCCTGATTGGCTAGCAGAATTTCTTTGCTGTGTGGGTATTTTTTAATTGAGCCCTGTACAAAACAAGTCCCAACTACATGTCCCAACCTCAAACTGGTATCCCTGTGCCACTTGAAAACTGGTAGCCCAGAAGCCACCATTGTTTTCCGCTTGCTAAGTGAACAACTGGAGTGAGCCAACCCCCCTCCCAGTGACTGAGGCCTCTCCTCCATGATTCCCCATATACATAGTAAAAACACAAACTGTTGTAATACATGCAAAAGAAACAATTATTTGGAAAAAAGTTACTGTTTCGTGGTCATACAGAGCGCTGCTAGCTCTGACCAAAAGACAGTCCCCCCTCATACAGGCAGGCACCTACTCCTGTAAGTGCCACAACCCAGCAGTGCGGCTCCATCAGCAGAAGACAAAGTCAAGTAAACACAGCCCCTGACACCATGGAGCACACGGTACACTGCAGCGCTGTCTCTTCACCCACGCACTTACAGACACACAGGATTTACACACTTAGGAAAAAAAACTGTGGGGGGAGCAACAGGAAAGTGTCTGCAGGGAAAAAAAGAAGTAAAAGTGACAGTCTCTGCGCCTGGGTCTCTGTGGGGGGAAAAGAAAAAACTACTCACCTGTAGTAATCTTGTTTCTTACAAAGTGATCCACTAATATTATTACTCTTGCAGTTTTCCTTTAAGACAGGACTGTCCCAGAGAGAATAGAATGCTATGCTAATCATGGAATGTTTAGCTCATGCATCTGTTTTCAAACTGCCTTGTGCCAATTGCCTACATTCTACCTCAGATTTCTTAGAAGCCTGCAAAGAGGCCATAACAGCATGTGAATTATAATTAAATAACCATGAAAGAATTTCAAATGCCCAATGGGGCCATTTCAAAAGAGTAGCCAAGGGCTAATAGAAGCAAAAATCCCCTTTTCTGAAGTCAGATATGCCCGAAGAAAAGAATCTACAAGCTATAGGTATTAACAGAATGTGCCGGCAGGTGGCGTACCACTCCAACTGTGTATCTTATCCACTGTGGAGAATATTTTTCTAGTTATTGATTCTGAAGGGGAGGACAAGGGTGGGGAGTAATAATATTAGTGGATCCGTTTGGAAGAAACAAGATTATTACAAGTGAGTAATGTTTTCTTCTAACCCCAGGAATCTACTAATAGTATTACTCTTTCAGACTATGCAGCAGTACCTCTAGGAGGTGGGCAGAATCTATTTAGGAAAAAGACTCTGCAGAACAGCTTTGCCAAAACTGGCATTACTCCTAGAATGGGTATTCAGGCTATAGTGTTTAGTGAAGGTGTGGACTGACCTCCAGGTAGCTGCTTTACATATTTCCAGTAGAGGTACCTCTCAGGCAGCTGCAATAGTGGCAGCTATGCCCCTTGTAGAGTGGGCTCTAAGACCAGAAGGAGGAACCTTGCCTGCTTTTAAGTAACATAACTGAATACACTGGTCTATCCATCGAGATAAGGTCCTTTGTGAAGCAGGAGTACCTTTACCTTCTTCCCCATAGGTGAGGTACAGCTGTTGTCTGTCCTGCCTATGGTCTTTGGTATGAGTCATATAGTAACACTGTGCTTTTTTTACATCTAGGCTGTACAATCTACACTCACCTGAGCTGGATTGTTCAGTAAAGAAAACTGGCAATGTTATAGATTGGTTCAAGTGGCAGTCAGAGACCACCTTGGGAAGGAACTTTCTATTAGTTCTCAACACTACCTTATCCCTGTGGAAAGAAACATAGTCCTTTTCTAAAAAAGGGCCTGTAGCTCACAAATCCTCCTGGCAGAAGTGATTGCTAGCAGAAAAACTACCTTCCAGGTAACAAATTTAAGCTCTGCAGATACCATAGGCTCAAAGGGTGGAAGCATAAGCTGGGCAATGCAAACATTAAGATCCCATGCTGGCAATGGTTCACTGTGAGGGGGAAACAAGTGAGAGAGCCCCTTAAAGAACCTCTTGAATATGGGATTTGATGCCATTGCGGTATCCTTTTTGGCTGAAAGGTAAGCTGAAACTGAAGCCAGGTGCACTTTCCGAGTCGAGTGCTGCAGCCCCAAGGAGTGCAGTTGAGACAAATAATCCAGAAGGGTTGGGATCCCAGCCTGGGCTGGGACTACGTCCTTATCATTGTACCAGATGCAAAATCTTTTCCATTTTGAGGCATTGGTTTTCTTAGTGGAAGGTTTCCTGTAACCCCTAAGGACTTCCAAAACTGCTTCAGAGAATTGGCAGTCTGCATATTCAAAGTCCTCAAGAGCCATGCCTTGAGCTTGAGAGACCTGAGGTTGGGATACACTACCCTCCCCTGAAAGGAAGTCAGTAGATTGTACCTCTGAGGAAGGTGAATCGGCTTGCTCACTGACATGGAGAGCAGTAGGAAGTACCAAGGCTGCCTTGCCCAGTCTGGTGCTACCAGGATCATCGAAGCTGGTTGTGACCTGAGCTTGATGAGAACCCTGAAAATCGGTGGAAAGGGAGGAAAGGCATAAAGGTATCTGCCTGTCCAATCGAGAATCAGGGTATCCATGGGAACTGTCCCTTTCACTGGGGCCCTGCAACAATAGAGAGGCAAGTGGTGATTTTGGTGGGAAGCAAAAAGGTCAATTTCTGGGGTCCCCACCTCCTGAATAGAGCATTCACCACTTGCCTATTTAATGCCCATTTGAGATGGGACTCATTTATCCTGCTCAAGGCATCTTCCAAAGTATTGTCCTTCCCAGGCAGATGAATTACTTGTAGAGAGGTGCTTAGGGAGTAAGCAAGGCTCCAAATCTTCATTGCCTCTGTACAAAGTGGACTGGACCTTGTCCCTCCTTGTTTGTTGATGTAGTACATTGTTGTGGTATTGTCTGTTCTGACTTGTACCACCTTTCCCTGAAGTAGATGAGAGAAAGCCTGAAGGGCCAGGTATACAGCCCTCAGTTCCAGCAAATTTATGTGCAGGAGTGAGTCTGCACTGTCCCAGAAGCCATGAATGGTGTGATCCCCTAGGTGGGCACCCCATCCTAGCAGGGAAGCATCAGTTGTAAGAACCGGAGAGGGAGACTCCTGCAGAAATGGACCCCCTTCCCTTAAGTTTTCTGTTTCCCTCCACCATTGGAGGGCCTGTAGCAAGGTTTTTTTTACTGGCACTGGCCTTGAGAGTGGGTCTCACCTCTGGCACCAGTGTGCTGTGAGGTAGAACTGGATATCTCTCATCTGAAATCTGGCACCTATGACTGTGCTTGTTGCTGAAGCCATGTGCCTTAATAGTTGAAGGAGCTGTTTTGCTGGTTTTGGCCTGCCCAGAGTGAATGAGCCTGCCAAAAGCTGAATAGCCTCTACCCTCTCTTGAGGGAGAAAAGCTCTTCCCACTACTGTATCCAGTTCTGCCCCTATGAACTGCAGTACTTGCACAGGGGTCAGCACTGACTTTTTGGTATTGAGGAAGAGCCCCAAGGACAGCAGCATATCCTTGGCTACCTGTAGGTGGTCTGACACCTGTTGGTGGGATTTCCCTATGATTAGCCAGTCATCCAGATAAGGAAAGACTAACACCCAGTCTTCTGAGGTGTGCCACTACCACTGCTATGCACTTGGTAAAAACCCTTGGTGCAGAGGTGAAGCCGGAAGGCAGTGTTGAGAACTGGTAGTGGCCTGAGGGGTGTCTGAATCGGAGATACTTTCTGTGTGACTCCCTTATGGGAATATGGAAGTATGCGTCCTTTAAATCTAAGGAGGCTAGACAGTCTCCTTTTTGTAGAGTTGGTAAGATCATTACCAGTGTGACCATTTTGAACCTGGGTTTTACCAGGTACTTGTTTAATAGTCTGAAGTCTAGTATAGGCCACCACTCTCCAGTCTTTTTTGTTGTTAGGAAATATCTGGAATAGAACCCTTGTCCTCTTTGATTGTGGGGGGCAGGCTCAACTGCTTTTGCCAGTAATAAGGCCTGTACCTCCTGCTTCAGCAATTTTCTTTCTGAGAAGGGAGCTGGTGCAAATTGTTTTAACCTTAGAGGAGGAAAGGACTTGAAACAAAGGGAGAGACCCTGACTCACTATTTCCAAGACCCATTTGTCTGTTGTTATTTTTGACCATTCCTGGAAATAGTGGATGAGTCTGCCCCCTACAGGATGTGGAGAGGCAGCCTGACGGGGAAAGTCAGGGGTTCTGTTTTGCTTGCTGCTGAGGCTGGGTAGAATGAGATCCTCTACAAGTGCTCCTTCTACCTCTGGCCCCATAAAAACCAGTCTGCTGTGGTTGGTACTGCTGCTGAGTGACAGCCTGTACCTGGAAGAAAGATCTCCTAAAGGAAGAGACATAAACGAAAAAAGGGCTTCACAGCGCTTACGCATTAAAGTTGTTGCTGCAATACAGAAATGTTCCAGTTAGTAATCAAATAGTCTAATAAGTCATTAAATGAATGTATGAAATGTACTGTGACTTTAAATGTAATGCTATGACATGGACATAATGACGTGGAGATTGTATGCATATTTAAGGATTGGTTTGTTCTAGTAGCACCACCCCCTCGAAGACTCATGTAGTCGAGGCACTAGGGGCAGCTACACTGAACTCCTGCTTTGTGATTTTTTTGTGCACTTTGAATTTTCAGTAAATCCGTTTTGGATCAGCAAGTAACAGTGCACTGTGGGTCCTTGCGCACTACTGTCTGTTGGATTTTATCTCCTAAAGGAAGACCTGCCCCTGCCTCCCTTAGAATAAGAAGAAGAAGAAGTCGAAGGAGAGGGTCTGTCTCTAGTCAAGTTACTTCTAAAAGTAGCTTTGTATTCAATTGGTATTTGGAAGCCTGCAAACCCAATTTTGCTGTATCCAATAGCTCTGACACAGATAAAGAGGGGTTAGCCTCAGCATTGTCGACAACTGACTGCCAGAGAGCTTTCTGGTAGAGGGCTGCAATGCCTAAGGTATAAAGCCCTGCAGCATTTGCATGATTTTCAAAGCCTGCACCAGGTCAGCAGGCATTGGTGTAGGAGCAGGCACTTGAAAAGCCCCTTGCGGCATTCCAGCCAGGGTCTCAGTGTGCTTAGTCTTTTACAGTTTCTTGGCAGGCACCGGAGAGTCAGCCAGTTCAATGCTTCTCTTGCCAGGGCCCTCACCTGTATCAGGGGTGGTGGCATTTGTCAATTTTTCTGGAATCCTTCTCAGGAGGATGAAAGAACAGAGGCATTTTAGCCCTTTCACAGGCAGCCTGCTGCCCTATTCCCTGGAGGTCAGGATGAGTGCTGACCTTGATACTTCCCATCACACTTCTGTGATAGTGTTAGGTGCTTTGAAAATTTCTATAATGTCCTTTTTACAGAACTTGTAAATAGGAAGCAAGAGTTGTCTAGTGGGTGTTAACTCCCTTAGCTCCAAGTACTGAGCTTCCTCCTCATCTTGCATCTCTTTCCTAGACCATTTTCCTTACAAAGGAAAATTATGAGGAATGATCCTCAGTAGGTCGGGGGGAAGGTGTGAACCAAGCTCCTGTTCAGAAGAGACCAAAGGTTCGATTCCCTCCTCTGCCTCATACTCTTCTAGTTCCTTATACTCCAATTGTTCCAGGAGTGGAGGGGGAACACAGGTAGATGTTAGCCTTACTTGGGCTTGAGCAGTTGGCTGAGGGGGTATAAAGCCCTGCAGCATTTGCATGATTTTCAAAGCCTGTGCCAGGTCAGCAGACAAAGGTACACTAGCAGGCACTTGAGGACTAGAGGGCTGTAACGCCTAAGGTATAAAGCCCTGCAGCATTTGCATGATTTTCAAAGCCTGCACCAAGTCAACAGGCATTGGTGTAGGAGCAGGCACTTGAGGAGCCCCTTGTGGCATTCCAGCCGGGGTCTCAGTGTGCTTAGTCTTTTACAGTTTCTTGGCAGGCACTGGGGAGTCAGCTGGATCAATGCCTCTCTTACCAGGGCCCTCACCTGTATCAGGGGTGGTTTTTGTGGCCCTGAAAGGTTCAACCAAAGATTTAGAAAGGGTGGACTGGTCAGAGCCCATGGACCCATCTTCAAACTTTCTCTGCAGTCTTTCAGGATGTTTTTCAGGTGTCTTAGGAGGGAAAGACTTGCAATTTTTAAAATCAACAGAGAAGTGGGTGGGAGTTGGTGTTAGTAAATGCCAGGAGCTTGGGAAACAAGTTGCCAGAGTTCCAGGCCATGCTGTTCGGGGGGGTGGATGTGGCGGCGGTCACGGAAACATGGGCCAACAAAAATCATGACTGGGACCTAAACGTACGGGGGTACACTATGCTCAGGAAGGATAGAAAGGAGGGCAGAGTGGATGGAGTGGCTATGTTCATTAGAGATGACATAGAAATTGCTAGGGTAGAAGAGGCAGAGGGAAACGTGGAGGTCTTATGGGTCACCTTACGATCCTCAGCAGGAGATAAGGTCAAGCTGGGTGTAGCATATAGGCCCCCCGGGATGAGTGATGTTCTAGAGGATGGTTTGCTGGACAACATCATTGCCCAGTGTGGACCACAAGGGGAAGGAGTGGTGTTGATGGGGGACCTAATGCCAGGTACAAACTGGGGAACCATGTCCTCTAAGGTGGCCAGGAGCAGAGACTGCTGGATGGCTTCGGATGTGTTCTTAACACAGCAATGATGGCGCCCACAAGGGAGGGGCATGTCCTGGATGTGGTTCTGGCAGATGGGGATCTGGTAAGGGACATGGTTGTACAAGACCCCCTGACTGGGAGTGACCACAATACTGTCTGATTTCAAATAAGCATGGGGGGAGGGGGGGAGATCTAGGACACTGGCAGTGGACTTCAGGGGGGCAGACTTTATGGGCATGGGAAATATTCTCAAGGATAACTTGATGGGGATTACCTCAATGACAAGTGTGAAAAGGAGATGGGAGGTCATAAAACGGGGACTTCATGAGGCAGTCAGGATCTGCGCTAAGTTGAAACGTAAGGGAGCAAGGTCACATAAACCATGCTGCTGGTCCAGTGAGGTACAGGTAGCAGTCAGAGAAAAGAAGGAGGCCTACAAAAAATATAAAACAACAAGAGGGGATAGGGATAAGGAAATGTGCCAGCTTGCATCTAGAAAAGTCACCCGTATGGTGAGAGGAGCAAAGTCCAGTAAAGAGCAGTGGCTGGCACAGGGGATACATGGAGGGCAAAAGGGGGTTCTTCCGGTACATTGGGGCGGAGAAAACTAAGGGCCATCTCAGCAGATTGAGATCAGAAGGAGGGTGGGTGGAAGAGGCGAGGACCAGGCAGAGGTATTTAATGAGTACTTTGCCTCTGTGTTCACTAGGGAGGGATGGGATATCTACAAAGCAAGGCATGAAGGGATAGAACGTCAGTAAGTGGGATCAGGGACAACAGGAAATGGAGCAAGAGGGAGAGAGAGGTACCCCAGGGTGTCACATCTGGGTAAGGATAAAAGGCCAGTAAGATGGAGGGACAGATGATGCTATCTCCACCAAAAGGTGTGGTTAGCCCTCAAGGCCCTAAAGAAAGACAAATCTCCGGGCCAGATGGCATTCATCCAAGAGTACTAAGGAATTGGCGGACATACTGGCTGCACCCTGGCGGAGCTTTCAGCAGGTCACTTGAGACAGGGGGGGTACCTAGGGGTTGGCGAGAGGCACATGTGGTACCAATCCATAAACGGGGGTCGAGGGAAGTACCAGGTAACTATAGACCCATCAGTTTGACCTGTGGTGGGAAAATTAATGGAGAGTATACTAAAGGAACGATTGGGGGTGTACTTGGAGGAGGTGGGAGGTCTGGCTAGTCGGCAACATGGGTTTGTGACAGGTAGATCATGTCAAACCAACCTTGTGGAGTTCTATGAATGGGTAATATCAGAACTGGACAGGGGTAAGCCTGTGGATGTATTATTCTTGGACTTCAGCAAGGTGTTTGACTCTGTCCCCCTCAATGGTCTGGTGGAGAAACTGATGGGGTTAGGAGCAGGCCCTTTGATGGTCAGATGGATTGAAAACTGGCTAGCTAGATGCACTCAGAGAGTAGTGGTCTGTGGGAGCTCTCGAACCCTAGAGGTTGGTAGTGGGGTACATGAGGCTCGGTCCTGGGTCGATCCTGTTTAATGCATACATATCGGACATCAGAGGGTATAGGTGTGAAATGAGTCTCTTCGTGGATGACTCCAAGATGGGAGCAGTAGTTGAGGGAGAAGAGGGGAGGTTGGCCCTGCAAGGGGACCTGGACACCCTGGAAAGCTGGGCTCACACATGGAAATTAAATTTCAATATCACCAAGTGCAAGGTGTTGCATCTTGGTTGGGGAAACCCTAAACACAGGTACACCCTGGGAGGGCAGGTGCTGGAGGCCTCAATAGGGGAAAAATACCTAGGGGTCATGGTGGATGCATGTATGAATAACTCTGAGCAGTGCAGGAGAGCAGCTAGCAAGGCAAACAGGATGTTGGGATGCTTCGTAAGGGGGATCACCTCTAGGAGCAAGGAAGTGATTCTGCCGCTGTACAATGGACTGGTTAGACCACACCTTGAGTACTGTGTACAGTACTGGAGACCACACTTGAAGAGGGACATACAGCTCCTGGAGAGGGTACAGAGGAGGGCAACAAAGATGATACGAGGGCTAGGGGATTTGACGTATGAGGACAGACTTAAGGAGCTCTGCCTGTTTTCATTGGAGGAGAGGAGAGACAGGGGAACATGATTGAGGTCTTCAAGTACCTCAAGGGAATAAATAGGGTAAACATGGAGGGGATCTTTAGACTAAAGCAGGGAGGTATCACTAGAGGGCATGGTTTGAAGTTGGAAGGTGGAAGGGTGAGGGGGGAAAAGAGGAGGAGGTTTTTCACTGAGAGGGTGGAGGACCCTTGGAATGCACTGCCTGGTGAGCTAGTTCAGAGATCCACAGTGGAGGGCTTCAAGAGAGGATGGGACAGACACAGAAAGTGGATGTATCAGATGATGGCCTGTCCCAGGGGGGTGGGGTTGGATGATACGGGTTTCTGGAGCACAAGGGATGGGAGGGTCTCGGCACCCAACTAAGGATCTAAAGTTCGAGCAGACTTGATAGACTGTAAGGCCTAATCTGCTGGCAAATAGTATGTAAGTGTTGTTGTTCAAGACAGATTAAGCATAAATTATGCTTGCCTGTCTTGGCAACACTTCTAAAAATCTTAAATAACTTTTAAACAATTTTTAAAATAGAAAGATCATGTTTTCTTCTTAATTTTAAATAAAAAAAAGTAAAAATGTTAAACTATGAGGAAAAAACAGTAAATAACAAAAGACACAAGGCAGTAATGCAAAATAAGACAAAAATACTTAAGGTTTTTTGTTCTTAAACACTAATCAGATGATCTTGATTGGCAGAGATCTCCGGGGCATCTGGTCTTTGCAGCAGAGAGAAGAAATCTGAGGTAGAATGTAGGCAGTTGGCACAAGGCAGTTTGAAAATAGATGCATGAGCTAAACATTCCATGATTAGCATAGCATTCTATTCTCTCTGGGGCAGTCCTGTCTTAAAGGAGAACTGCAAGAGTGGATTCCTGTGGTTAGAAGTAGCCACACTCAGGCAAGCAACCATGAAAGAGAGCAATGCCCTCTACTGGCAGATATACCAGTGGAGGGACTATTTTGCCCCCCAAAAAAACTATACAATAATTTTTATAATTTTTCTTATAGTTTCCTGGATTTTGTTTACATAAACAAATGCCATACATGGGCAATTTTCTAAGCACAATAATATCCTCTGGGGTGGGCAGTATTGGGAATACTGAACCTTCCTGGGGCTACTACATCCCTGGAGAGTCCAGTATTTCCCAAACCACCCACCCTGTTGGATATTATTGCTTACATGTACTTGGATTGTAAGTGGTGCTGTTTTATCTAGTTTACTCCTCCCCTATACCTCCCATCTCTTATGTTTGATACTTCCTACTCTTCCCTCTTTTTCCCTCCTTCCCTTATTTTCTTACATTTTACTTGGGGATATTTATTGATTTGGGTTGTACATTTTTTTGTGTGGATGGTTGGAAGGCTTGTACATTACTGTTTTACAATTCTTTGTGTATATAGTAGATAAATAGATGCGTATATTTTTAAATGGTCAACATACTGTAAATAGGTAACAGGTGCTAGCCTTCAATTATGCCTTGAGTAAGAGCATGTGCTAACATGGTAATTTTTAATAAAAGTGCTTGAATCAGACAACCAATATTGCAGTTTCAGTCTCTGCAATAGTCTTAGCCAGTCTTTTTTTGTTCTGACTTAATTTTTTTTAAGCCTGTAATAAAGAAAACAGTCCATCAGTGACTTGCGCTGCCTGCCACATTCCCCTCCCACCTACCCCACTCGACCCCCCACTCAGCACCCACCACCCTACACCCCTCTGTACCCCTTATTTACCTACCAGGGTCCAATGCTGTGACCCTTTCTTAACCAGAGACATGTCCTCCTCCTTCAATGCTGGATTGGGAACTGAGGAAACAAGGTAAGTGTGGTTGATGTATTTAAATCTGTCTTGGTTATTTTTTATTATTTTTCCCTAAAATTTTCAACATGGCCTTTTTGAGACTCTGTCTCATGAACAAGGAATTTTTCACCTTCTCTATTCATGAGATAGCGTCTCAAGGTAAGTGAAAAATTTCACTTACCTTGTTCATGAGATAGCATCTCAAGGTACAGTAGGTGAAAAAATGTCACCTACCTTGCTCATGAGATAGGTAAAGTTTATGAAATCCATCCCAGAAGGTGATTTAGCAGTTGCTCTATGAAATCACCTTTGAGGCAGGATTTGAACATTTTCACCTACCAGGTTCATGAGGTGGGGGTCATAAGAAGACTTGTTGAAAATTTGGAGTCAAAATATACAAAAAAAAAATTAAATTATGAAGGTACATTTAATTTTTTAAACACTCACTCATAACTTTGGTAATTTTCTAAATTTTCACCCCAAATTTTCAACATAGCCATTTTTGCACCCCACCTCATGAACATGCTAGGTGTCATTTTTCACATCCTGACCAAAATGCGTTTTTGCACTTGTGGCATGAAATAAAGTTTGGGCCAGTGTTTTAGAAATAACACCTGTCATGTTTTGATGAGAGCGGTAATATAAAGGCTATGTCAAAAATCTGGGGTCAAAATGTTACAAAAAAATTATGAAGTAACGTTTTTTGGTGGGATGGCCATTGGCCCAGTGGGGCCAAGGCAAGGGAAGACGCAAGGCGTGAGGCACCAGCCCCATCCTGAAGATGGACAGCACAGTGTTCTGGCATATAGATGACACCTTCTGACAGACCCCCGAGCCTTCCCTCACAAAGGGCAGACCTGTGTGCTGAGGCCTAATTGGCCCATGCACGGTGTCAGGACAAGTAGGGTGGCAAGAAAAATGAGGAAAAACAGTAACTGGAGGGACAAAGGTAAGGCATGGCACAACCCGGGTATTAAAGTCAATACAGTGGAACATGTTACAAGTATAGATGATGCTTGATATATAATAAAATGACATGGCGCAGGAGTATAAACATACAAGCATGTGCAAATGACCAGCATGGGTTGGGGAGTATACAAGTATAAATAATACATAATACACAATAAAGTGACATGGTGCAAGAGTGTAATCATTCAAGCATGTACAATGTGCCAGCATAGACTGATAAGTTATACAAAGCAGGTACAAACACAAGCCAGTTGCAGATGTTCTTCCATTTTAGCAGAGAAAGCCTTAGGGATAGGAACTACTCAAATTAAAGGTGGAATGGTGTTCCAGAAAGAAGTTGCTCTGTAGCAGAACAAATTCTGACCCATATCCATATGAGTGAATGCCACTTTTAATAAGTTGTTCACAGAGAGGTGGGAAGAGGGGTTGTCCACAAACATGAAAATCTTGAAGAGGCTTTGGGGTGCACATCCATGTATGATTTTAAACCAAAAGTTGGCTAAGTTAAATGGGCTCTAGGTTCAAGTTGTTGCCAGCTGAGATGTTCAAAGTTAACACAGTGATGGGACCAAGGTCTTTGGGAAGATGCAACTTTGGCGACCTTGTAGGTAAATTTTATTTTTTTGCCCATACAGTGAGGGAGCAGCATCTGTTACAACAGAACCATAGTGGATTAGGAGGAGAATGTTGCTTTGAGTGATTCTGATCCTTCTTTCATGTGCCAAGTACTTTGATATGAGGTAGAGTAGTCCCTGTTTTTGGTGTACAGATCTGACAGCATTAGTCATGTGATTAAAAAAGGTGAGACACGGGTCAATGGTGACACATAGGCATTTAAATCCATTAACTATTTCTAGCTAGACACCATCTAAAGCTGAGATACTGAGACCTTGGGAGAATCTTTCAATCTTCAGGGCATAACCAAGTAACATAGCTTTTGCTTTGGGAACATTCAGGACCGGCTTTTCATTTTTTATTTTTTTTATTTTTTTATTTATTGGGTTTTGCAAGCAAAACTTGCAAACAATCTCCCACAGAGGGATAACAGCAAGACAACAAATAAACAATACAGGTCACTTACAGAAGAATCTTATAAGATACCCCCTCCTGAGTTACAGCATGGGGAGGTAATCCAAATAAGAATTACATAGTGACAAACGTCCCAAATGCATGTAGCCAAGGAAGAGTAAGGGGAATCTAAAAAGGCTAGGAATCCAACATTCCTTATTACCAAAATGACTAGTTAGCCAAGTGATTTCTCCAGTGCTTTGAGGAGTGTAAAATCAAAAACTGATCCCCAACTCTCTGGGCCTCTACCACAGCTAAACAAAATAAAACATGAAAAAACTATCATGGCTTTAAACTCGATAAGCAGTGGAACTAATTATGATGAGGAGTGACCACACAAGATAACAAGGTACAATATAGCAAACCTGCGCTTAACATATAAAGTAACCGCATTCAAGCTGAGCGTTCAATAAACAGTGAAGAATAGTTGCATGGCAGCGTGACCCAGTTATGACAACTGAGTCAAAAATCAACAGCTATAAGATTGTATATCTTGAACCATGAGCAAGGAGGAAGAGAGTCCAAAGAGTGAACAGCTGCACAGTCCATATGCACAGTATGGGGAAAGAAGTCTGGTGTGGGAAGGAGAAGGGAAATCACCATATTAATAAAATAATAACTTGCAGCCAGCTCTATCAAACTCCAGATCCCACACCCGTAGAGGTACATTAGGTACCAAGATCCCAGACCAGAACAATTGTTCTACCCCATTTCACAATATGTATGTCCAGTCACCTGGCCTGCATGTTTATAATTAGTTTTGGGAAGCCAAATGATGCCTTTACTATTGGGCCAGGATACAAGGATATCTGAATTTTTACATACAACTGTTGTCAAATAGTGAACTTGCGGAACTGCTTTGAGTACAATGCACAAGTTGCAGTAAACGAGTCCATTTGAATTTCCTTAATGTTGGCTTGTGTTTGCCTGCCGTGGGTTCTGCCACCGAATGCACTGAAGCTAGGTTGGGGTAGTATCCTATTTTTGTGCCTGTTTCACCACACATTAAACCTTTCAATATGTTCGATTTGAAGTGCAGTGAGGATGCAACTGAAGTCACCTCTGAGTCACAGACCTGAACTTATTTGTTTTGCAATACTGCCCTGATATGGGAAGTACTTATAAATTAATCCTCAGCCTTATATTATTGCCTCGAAGAATCATTTTTAAGAATGCTTTGTGTTACACAAAACAAGCATTTGCTTATTTCTGGGAAAACAATTTTATATTTCTTTATATCCATGTCTGCCCGAAGTGTTCCTGGACGATTAAGTAATGGATCCTAAAAAGATGGTCCAATTTTTAGGGTGGTGTATTTAGGACGTGGTTGTATGTCTCATATTTTATCTATTTACAAGAAGGTATGATTTAGCATACAATACTTATTTGGATTACATTTTAAGAAACACAATTTATTCATTCTGCTTAAAATTTAACAAGAGTCCCCTCCCCCTGGCCCCTTTCTGAGTTATATATGACTTGTTATTATCTTCTGATGAAGCTGAAATTGGAGTCATCCTTTAACCTCTGTGTGGGTTTGTATGTTATGGCTCACAGACCCTAAGTTGACTCACTATGAGCTTATTTAGCCCTCTGATAGGGATCTACCAGTGCTGAAGTTAACCTTTACATTCTGGTGGTTTCCTTTGATGAGTTGTGCAGTTGGAAACAGGTGGGTTTGGGGACTACGTACCCTTGGCTACGGGATGAGAAAGGGTGACAACCTGAATATTTTTAAGGCATATAAAGTTATGAATACTAATGTTATATAGTTTGTCTCCCACAAATCAGTGCCATGCTTTTGAGGAGGTTATTAGTAACCTGGCCCAAGTTTCACTCTGACAGTAGCTTCTTGTAGGCAACCTATGCCAGAATTGTTATGGGTATGATTGAGGCTCTCCCTTGAAGTGTAATGGGACCATGTGAAAATTTTCGATTATGAGGGCCCTGTGAGTCTATTAGCACAAACTTGCTTGTAGGAGAGGATTAGGACTGAAGCTGATTCCATTAGAAGTAGCTGAAATTCTGATGTATTTTTAACATTTTGATGTTCTTATTTTTATATCATAAGGTTTAAACATAGTTTGAGCTAAGATGGATCGGAGTATATCCAGCAGAGACCAGTTCGGGCTCATATAAGGATTATATAGTCTGTTCTAATTAATGGTATTATATACTCTATGATTGATTAACATTCATTTTATAAACTCAGTGGGTGCAGCAATGTTGTTATTCAGACTAATAACTTGTAAATAACTTTTAGTCACTGCATTATTTCCAGTTTAGCTTTAAAATGCCTCCTGATGTATTGTAAATGTAATTCTTTTAATGTTGTAATGGTTTTTAACCAAACGACAATAAACTTTAACTGAAAGCTGATAACCATTCCAAACAAGTCATAGCTCACCTGGCAGAAACAACTGATGTTAAATGTGGGACTGGCATACCTGGCCCCTCACCCCATCATAGGATTTATGGCACTGGTGAGTACTATATGAGAGGTCAGAGAACAGCTGCAAAGTGTCCTCACCATATTTCACAGTTCCCTTACAGCAAGCCAGCCTGAGAGCTTTGTCTCTGTCACCAAATCCAGTGCAGACAATTATAAAGGTACGGTGGTGAGACAGCCTGCCTGCCACCCACCAGGGAGGTCACACAGTAGGCTTTCTCAAGGGACAGTGGCGGGTCATCCACAGAGAACCCCAAGATAAGTGGTAACAAAGTCTGTAAAAAAGACAAGGCATCCTCACCCTCTGCCAATTCAGGAAGCCTTACTATCCTGATGATCCACTCCCTAATTTGATTTTCAACATTCTCTAGGCATTGCTTCAATAAGATGTTCTCTTGGATTAGTTTGGTTGCCACATCATAGAAACATAGAAACATAGACTTTCACGGCAGATAAGGACCGCTTGGCCCATCTAGTCTGCCCATTTCCCCACCTACAGGATAGGCTGCAGATCCTAGTTAACCAACAGCCTATTTCTTCCTACCCCTCACAAGAATTGCCTTATGTCTGTCCCATGCGTTCTTGAATTCTCCCACAGTTTTAGACCCCACAACCTACTCAGGAAGGCTGTTCCATGCATCCTCTACCCTCTCTGTGAAATAATACTTCCTCACATTGCCCTTGAACCGCCCTCCTTCTATCTTTAAATTGTGTCCCCTTGTTCTTGCAAGTCTCTTTTTCTGAAAGATGCTACCCTCTTGGACTTTGTTGATTCCACTGAGGTACTTAAAAGTTTCTATCATGTCCCCCTCCTTCTTTCCTCAAGGGTATACATATTAAGCTCCTTTAGTCTCTCCTCATACGGCTTCTCTGCAGACCCTGCACCATTTTAGTTGCCCTCCTCTGGACTACCTCTATCCTGTTTATGTCCTTGCGGAGATGGGGTCTCCAGAACTGGACACAGTACACCAGATGGGGTCTCACCAACTGTCTGTACAGAGGGATAACAATTTCCTGTTTTCTGCTGGTGATGCCTCTCCCTATACATCCTAGTATACCCCCAGCCCTCCCTACTGCCTTCTCACATTGCTTGCTAACCTTAAGGTCATCTGA
Source organism: Neoceratodus forsteri (assembly GCA_016271365.2). Lineage (NCBI taxonomy): Eukaryota > Metazoa > Chordata > Ceratodontiformes > Ceratodontidae > Neoceratodus > Neoceratodus forsteri. Next base: position 1,707,704,629 of record CM057455.1, read on the forward strand.
TATGATTACCCCCAGGTCCCTTTCCTTTTTCGTTGTTGTAACTACCTCCCCACCCATTGTGTATTCTTCCTCTGGGTTCTTGTTTCCCAGGTGCATTATTTTGCACTTCTTTGCACTGAATCCTAGCTGCCATACTTCTGACCATTCCTCCAACCTTGCCAAGTCCCTTCTCATCCTTTCCACGCCTCCTTGTGTATCAACCATGTTGCAGATCTTTGTGTCATCTGCAAAGGCATAATTTTCCTTCCAGTCCCTCTGCAATGTCACTGATGAAGACATTAAAAGGACTGGACCAATACTGAACCCGCATTCCCTACTAGTAACCCTCTTTCTTCAGAGTGGACTCCATTTACAATTACCTTCTGTGTCCTGTTGTGCAGCCAATGTTTTACCCAGTCTACCACCCTGGGACCCACTCCCAGGCTGGTTAATTTGACTATTAATCTTTTGTGTGGGACTGTGTCAAATGCCTTGCTAAAGTCTAGGTAGGCCATGTCCACAGCCCCTCCCTGGTCTACTACTTTGGTCACCCAGTCAAAGAAATCTATTAGATTCATCTGACATGACCTTCCCGCTGTGAACCCATGCTGCCTAGGGTCCTGTGCTCCACTGGCCTCTAGGTACTCAACTATTCTTTCCTTCAGAGTGACTCCATCACTTTCCCTACCAGAGGTCAGACTGACAGGTTTGTAGTTTCCTGCCTCTGTCTTGGTCCCACTTTTGTGAGAGGAATCACATCCACCTTCCTCCAGTCCTCGGGTACCACACCATCCTCCCATGATTTATTAAAAGAGTAGCCAATGGTTTCACTAGTTCCTCCTTATTTTTAGAATTCTGGGGTGAATTCCATCAGGACCCATTGCTTTGTCCACCTTCAGTTTTAGGAGTTCGTGCAGAACCCTTTCTTCTGTGAAAGGACTGGGATCGACTCCCTATCAAGAGTGCTCCTGTTAATTGGATTAGGCACTTCCCCCTCCTCTTCTGTGAATACTGAGCAGAAATATTCATTCAGTATCCCTGCTTTTTCACTGTCCCCCTCTGCCCAACCACCGTTCATTCTATTCAGCTCACTATCCCTCCTTTGTCTTTCTCGCTCGCTGATGTACCTATAAAGGTTTTATCCCCTTCTTAACTGAGTTGGCTATCTTTTCCTCAGTTTGGGCCTTTGCTATTCGACTTCCCTCCTGCTTCCTTCTGCCTTAACTGGTGACTCTCTGTCCTGCTCCTTCTGTGTTTCCTCATACTTCTGGAATGCTATCTTTTCTTCCTGACTTTCACAGCCACCTCTTTTGAGAACCATAGTGGCTTTTTCTTTCATTTGATTTGTTTGTTGCTACACAGGCTTGTTGCCTCTGTGATGGCAGTTTTGATGATTCCCATTGTTGTTCCACACCTCCTTCTAGCCTGTTTGCTAGTGCTTTTCTGAGGCACTCTCCCATCTTGCCAAAGTCAGCCTCCTAAAGTCCAGTACCCTCACTTTTGTATGGCTTGACTCTGTAGCTGAGTTTAACGTGAACCACACTGTTTGATGGTCACTTGTTCCCAGATGGCAACCCATTTCTAGATCTGAGATCCTCTCACTGCCCCCGTTTGAGAGTATGAGGTCTAAGATTGCTCCCTCACGAGTGGGTTCTGAAACTAGCTGTCTAAGGCCTGCCACCTGTAGGGCATTAAGAATGGCCCTGCTCTTGGATGTGGCTGCAGCAAATGTGCTCTAGTTAACATCTGGCATGTTCAGGTCTCCCATCAACAGTATCTCCCCTTTCTCTGCCATTCTAAGAATGCCTTCTATCATATCCTTGTCCATTCCCTCCCCCTGACATGGGGGTCTGTACACAACCCCTGTGCAGATTGTGGTGCCCTTTCCAGTCTCCAAGGTGACCCACAGTGCCTCCTCTCCTCCGTTTACTCTTTTGTTCAGTTGCTTTTATCCCTTCCTTTACATAGAGAGCTACTTCTCCTCCTCTTCTCCCCTGCCTGTCTCTCCTGTAGGTTATGTACCCTGGTATGTTAACATCCCAGTCATGGTTCTCTGTGTACCATGTTTCTGTGACTGCTATGATATCCAGGCATCCCTCTTCCATCAAGGCCACCAGCTCAGGGAGCTTGTTGCCCAGACTATGGGCATTGGTACTCATTACCCTCCATGTCCTGATGGCCTTACTCCCTTTTGCCTCATCCCTGTCCTTCTTGCCTTTGTCACTTTCTCCATTTACCCCTGCCCTTCTCCCTATCGACACCTCTATGTTGGTGTTTGCCACACTTACTACCATGATTATTTGGGGGCTAGGATTTCCCTGCTCCTTTCTAGTGCCTGCCCCCTTGGCTAGTTTAAAAGCTTGCCAATGAAGTATTTAAACCTATCACCTAGGATCCTGGTTCCCCTCCGGGACAGATGCAGCCCATCATGCCAGTATAGGCTTGCATCACTCCAAGTGGACACCCAGTCCCCAATGAAGCCAAATCCCTGAGCTCCACACCAGTTTTTCAACCACTGATTGAATCCCATGGTGCGGAACACCCTAGCTCCCTATGCCATAGATGGGCAGCACCTCGAGAAGGTTACCGTGCGTGCTACTTGACTAAGGCCCTCCCAATTCCACAAACTCTTCCTGCACTTCTCTAACCCTTTCTTAGCCAGGTCATTTGTCCCTAGGTGGACAATGACATCCAGCTCCCTCCCTGTGCAGCTGCTCTGGCAATCCTGAGATTCACTCCTGTCCTCAAGCCATGCACCAGGCAGGCACCTTACCTCCCTCTCCCCTTCCTCCCCCAGTTCTACCTTCCTAACAATGGAGTCCCCCACCAGGAGTTGTTTCCTTCCCCTGCAGGGTCCCCTGCCACCCTCCTGTGGGTCTCCTTTGTGGAGGTTCCCAGCATCCTCCTAGGTCTCCACTGTGGGTGCCTCCATAGAGCAACCACACTTTGCCAGAATGGCATAGGAATTGTGGAGAGGTACATCTGGAGGGATGCACCTCTGTTCCACCACCCTCACCCTCTCTGAGCCCACTGTGGTTCAACCGCTCCTCTTTCTTGGCAACCTCTGAGGCAGCGGCAGTGGCACTGCTGGTCCCTGGATGGAAGGAGTCCCACAAATCCTGTCCAACTCAGCCTGGAGATGAGCAACCTCCTCCCTCAGCCCAGAGGTGCCTGCAGATGGGACAACACTGCATCCTCCAGAACGTCTCCCGGAAGACTGCTGCTCCACAGCCACTGCACTGCACCGTTCCAATCATGTCTTATTTCTGGCCCCTTAACTGTTTGCAATCCTTACTCTTTCCTCTGTTTTTTTTCTCTCTCTCTCTCCTTACTTTCTGCCTGTGTGCCCTTTAAGCTCCTGATTGTCCTGTTCTGAGACAAGAATATCCTATATTTCTCAGTAGACCACTTACTTGATCAGAGGCAGACATCCAGCAGCTAGAGGGGGCCGGAGAGCTACTCTTGCCTTTCTAGGATGGTGGGTCTTTGGTGGTTCTGTGATCACTCACTTCCTGCTCCCAAACAGGAAGTTCCTGTTGTCAGTCAAATCCTGTGCCTATAAAAATAGAACTAGCTTTGGTGGGGGGGTAGAGGGAGGAAGGAGGGCAATATAGTCCCAGTAGAGAAGTCCAGTCACACAGCAGTCCTTTCTCCTGGTGTCTTCTGCCAAGCTATTAGAAGAATCTTTCTAAGGCGGTCTTTAAATGTAGCTTCCTTCTAGCTAAGCCACTCCCCCTACTTACTAGATCTTTCTACAAGTAATTTAAACCTCACAGCTATTAAGTCCTTTCAATCACCTGAGATTTACACCTAGATAACTGTTCAGATACCCATTCAGTTCAGTTAACCCAGACAAACACACTTTTTTTTTTTTTTTTGTTAGTTTTTTTTTACCCTAAATTAAAGGTCCAAGTACAAAAGTTCTCCTTCTTTAGTCCCAGCAGAGAAGTCCAGTCACACAGCAGTCCTTTCTCCTGGTGTCTTCTGCCAAGCTATTTCCGACATCGGCCGACTTCTTGACCAAAGTCTCTGTTCTTTGAACCGTCTGCTCGGATGTGTCCATACATGTTTCCAATGCTTAGACTCGGGGTGTAAGTGCGTCAGACTTTCATTCCAAGTCCTGAACTGTTTTAACTAGATGCTGTAGTGGGGCTTGGATGGTCATTAAGATAGCTTCTCATGATAATGGTCCCAAGGATGCAGCAGTTTTATCCTGTTACACAGGCCGCACTTCATGTGTTTGCCTACTGGGTGAAAAAAAAGTCATGTGCTGAAGCGTTTGCACCATGAGACTTACCCTTTGTGATAGATTCACCCAAACAGGTTAATGCTGTGTTTAACAGTGCAAATTTCCAGTCAAATTGCAAAGTTTAAATTCATTTTAATTAGTTTTGGCCCGGGAGCTCAAGAGTAAAGCTGCTTCTTCATCAGCTGATCAGCAGCACCCCCCCCCCCAGCTTTTCATTTAAAAACCATCTTTGCCTTGGCCGGCTTGTGGTGCTAAAGATTAAGGTGCTGGACACCACACCTTGCACTGCATTGGCAACCCAGGTTCAGGAGTGAGCCTTGGTAGCAGGGGTTTGACTGGGGGAGAGGGAGTTGGATCAAGCAGCCGTAAGGAAGCTCTCTTCTTGCGGGGGAGGATCTCAGTCATTCCCACTGCAGGGCTACCCCTGGGTGGAGGCCCGAGGATAGTGCAGACAGTGAGTGGCTAGAATAGGAAGGGTGATGCAGATTGCTGCGTGCGCATGCCTCCACATGCACACCAGCGACCACAGCAAGGGGACAGGAAGGAAAACAGAACACAGAGCTGGCAAGCTCCATGATGGCCAGGCTGTGCCCACACCAGCCCCCTGGAGTCTAGATGTTGGTTTATGGGGGGGGGAGTCAATGCTCCTTGCCCTCGGCCCTGTCACGGGGGCAGGGGACTCGTGGGGGGACCTTCCGGAGAAGGAATGGTGTGGGGATGCCGATGCTGGAGAGACCTACCAGGCCTGCAAGAAGGAGGGGTTAAAATCTATATAAAAAAAGAACCATCATAGAAACATATAGACATAGAAACATAGACATTGACAGCAGATGGGGACCAAAGATCCATCCAGTCTGCCTTGAGTCCTACCCCCCCTTTTAGGATTTCTGTGAGACAATCCCCTTGTGTCTGTCCCAAGCTGCTTTGACTTCCCCTATGGTTTTGGAGTCAATGACTCCAGCCGGTAGACCATTCCATGGGTCAACCAGCCTTTCTGTAAAGAAAAACCTTCACATGTTGCCCCTGAATCTTCCTCCCCTCAGTTTCATCTCATGTCCTCTTGTCCTACTGGTGCTATTGACCATAAAGAGCTCCTGGGTGGAGACTCTGTTTATAGACTTCAGAAACCTGAATGTCTCAATCATGTCCCCTCTATCCATGCGCTGTTCCAGGAAGCACATGTTGAGTTCCTTTAACCTGCTTTTGTATGGCAACTTATGGAGACCATGTATCATTTTTGTTGCCCTCCTCTGTACTGTCTCCAATCTATCTATGTCCTTCCTGAGATAAGGTCTTCAGAACTGGACGCAGTACTCAAGGTGGGGTCTCACCAGGGAACTGGACAGCAGCAGGATCACCTCCTTTCTTCTACTTGTGATGCCCCTTCCTATGCATCCCAGCATCCTGCTGGCCATCTTTGCTGCCCTTTTGCATTGTCTGCCTGCCTTCAAATTGTCTGGTATGATAACCCCTAGATCCTTCTCCTGATGGGTGGTTGCTAGTTTCTCCCTTCCCAGGTAGTAGTCTGTCTCTGGATTGCTTCTGCCCAGATTCATAACTTTGCACTTTTTCACGTTGAATTTTAACTGCCACAAGTTGGAACAATGTTCCAACCTGAGTAGGTCACTTTTCATTTTCTCTACCCCTGTGCAGTGTCCACCCTGTTGCAAAGCTTTGCGTCATCTGCAAACAGGCACACTTTCCCACTCAACTCCTCTATGATATCTCTGATGAAGATATTGAAGAGTAATGGTCCGAGAACAGACCACTATGGCACGTCGCTTGTCACCTCCCTATCCTCTGATGCTGCCCCATTTACTGTCACAGATTGAGTTCTCTATTCAAGCCAGCATTGCAGGGAATGGAACTTGTGCCCAATTAATTCATTTTTGATGTCGATGTCATTCCCATGTACTGTACATAAATTACTGCATCATCTGCATAGAACAGAGCTCTGGTGGTTTTATATATACTTGGCAGGCTATTGATGAAAATAGTAGAGAAAAGAGGACCTAGGATAGAAGCCAGGGGAAATGCCACAGGCAGTAGTATTTGACCTGGATCTGTCTTTACCAGCTTTGACAGTCTGAGACATGTTCTGCAAGTAGTTGCAGAACAACATAGTTGTCGAACCCCCCAGCGCCCGTTCTTCAAACTTCTGCAAGAGCAAGTCATGGTCCACTAGATTGAAGGCTTTGATCAGCTCCACGAGCATGGCACCAGTCAATAAGCCCTTATCCATGGCATGATAAACCAAATCCATGAAATTAATCAATGCTGTACAAGTTTCATGGTCATTTCTGAATCCATGTTGCTCCTCACAAAGTAACCTGTGCTGTTCCAGTTACGAAGTGGGCTGATTATTCTCCTCTCCTGTACTTCAGCCAAGGCTGATAGGATGGAAATAGGTCTGTAATTATCCAGGACAGGTGGCTTGCCTTTTTTGTGCAGGGGCACTATGGTAACTAGTTTCCTGATGTCAGGATTTTTTTTTTTGTCTCACAAGATAGACTGAAAATTTTGGCCATAGGGAGAGCAATTTGTTACACAGCAGTTTTGAATGATGGGGTACGATCTTCTGATTTAAATATGGCTTATGCAGTGCCACTTCATGCCCAATTTTACTTTAAAAAGGTTACCCTCAAGGAAGTCTGTAAACTGCTGCACCACTTAAAAGCTGACAAATTAGCTGGTAGGAATGGTTCAGTTCCAAAATGTTTCATGGGGTGTCTGTATTTTTCAAGGTTGTAAAAGTGGTTGTCAAACAAAACAGCAACTGATTTTTGAGTCTGTGTGCTTTGGCCATTTATTTCAAGTGTCAGAGGATTGGCGGCCGTGTTGAGACTGAGCAGGGAATTAATGCAGTTCCAGAATTGTTTAGGGTCACTCAAGTTCTCTGTTTGCTGTGCCTTGTGGTAAGCACGTTTGGCCATGTTAAGCTTATGTTTATATTTGTTCTGTAAGCATCTGTAAACAACACAGTCAGAGTGCAGGTTTGATGTCTTGAAGACACCCCAGGCAGTGTCTCTTTCATTCATTAACTTGAAAATGGTTTTGGATAGCCATTTAGGGTTTAGATTTTTAACCCTCTGTCTGGAGGTAGGGGCATGACGATCAAGTACTGTCATGTACTCTCTAATAAAGAAATCCAAAGCACAGTCGATGTTAGGTATTGTGTCCATAAAGGACCAGTCAATATGCAAGAGGTCATGGAGGTACGCCACGAAATTGAAGATTTTGCAACTGCATCTTTTGGGACAAGGTTGCTAGCTGTAGTGTTATGTCAGAGACAGTAAATAGTGAAGTAGTCATGGACTGAGTCATACAGATGCCCATGCAATCTGATTCTGTCAGTATCATTGACCAGCAACCAATCAATGAGTGTGTGGTACCCTCATTGATGTTTAGTTTAGTGGGTGTCGGGAGGATTTTCTTGAGGCCAAGATCATCCAGGATGTCTCTATATGTTGTGGTGTTGCTTATTCAGTTTAGGTTAAAATCTCTCATTATAATTATTTCAGTACTGCCAAGGGTAGACACCAGTTGCGCCACTTCCTTAAGACCCTTAATTCCTACCATAAGTGGATTATACACACAACAGAAATTCAGTTTTTTGATACCCAAGTTCAGTTGTATTAGCAGCCATTTACAATCAGTGATGGTTGCATAATTAGGTGAACAGCTCTTGATATCCAGATCAGATCTGGTGTAGAAAAATATGCCCCCACAGTTTCTATTGAGTCTGTCTTTATGATGAACTGTGTGATGTAAAACTCAATTTCAGATTTACTAATGTATGGTGTTAACCAGTTCTCAGTAACAGCCAGGATGTGTGGTTATGCACAGAGGTCAAGATCTCAGCATCACTCAGTTTACAGACCTAAATACAGACAGTGAGATGCATTAATGTGAACCCTTTTGGGTGAGCCCAGAGTTTGTTACTAGCTAGAAACAGGTCAAACAGGCTGGGGTTGCGCTCAGTATCACCTGAGTTTACAATCTGAAAGCAAATCATTTTGAATATATAGAGACCATCATAGGAAGTAAATCCAGACTGCAATTTTTTACCCATCAGCCAAAGGTACTTGTTAGCTATCAGACCTGGTAAAGATCAGTTGATTTAGTATGGGGCAATTACAATATCATGACTGGAAGCACAAATGAGCTGTTTTTGGCCAGAGCCTGACATACATGAGATGAACATATTGTCAAACAGTAGGAATAAAGAGCAGCAGATTATACCAAGACAAAAACCTTTGAGTGCCATGATTGGGAAAACTCCATAAAACAAAAAAAAATTACAGTTCTCCTTGAGGCTCGCTACTAAGTAATCAATGCTGTTGTTTGTTGGGATACCAGGATAGGAAGGAACACCTTCACACAGTACAAGGAACGTCCAGATAGGCAAGGCCACCTTTGCACAATATAGGGGACCTCTAGGTAGTGAGGACCACATACTCACAATATACAGAACACTCAGATGGGAGGACTACTTACATAAAAAATAGGGACCACCCAAATAGGGAGGACCACATACCCAAAATGGAAGGACCACCCAGAGAGGGAGGACTACCTGTTCATCACATAAGGATAAACCAGGTGAGGGGGACAACCCACAAATAGCCTGTTGATTACCCAGATAGGATAAGTGAAGATAAGGATCACCAGATGGGAAGACCACACACTTAAAAATATAGGGACTACCTAGAGAGGGAGGACCATCCAGGCACAATTTCGGGAATACCCAGATAGGGAGGGCTACCTACATAAATGTAGGGAACATACAGATAGGGAGGATTACCTAGAAAAGCATAAGGGTAAATAAGGTAGGGAGAACCACCCACACATATTGTAGAGTCACCTAGATAGGGAGGACTACCCTAGTGTAGTGATGCAACATTAGAGAAAACATGGTGTAGTAAAGAAGCTATGTGGCTAAAATAGACATATATAGTGCTGACATTCGATAAACAGTGCACCAGATAACAGGCCAGGGCTAACAAGCAGAAAGTATCAAGATTTATAAACAAAAACTGTTACGGGTTTCAATGATGCATGGGATAGACAAAAGGGAACCTTAGTGGATAGGAAGGGGAAGGGAGGGTAAAGCCAGAGATCAAGTAGGGTCTGTGGTATTGTAGTAGGTAGGGAAAATGGGCAGGCTAGGTGGGCCAAGTGGTCCTCATCTGCCGTCAAATTCTATGTTTCTGTGTTAAAGACAGTGAGCATAGTCTATGACTGTTGCCACTAGTAAGACATACCATATGAATTGGTACCTCTGTCTTAAGAGTTCAGCTGAATGATCTGGAGAGAGTCAAACAGCATGGCCAGCCATCAGCTGCCTTCCTGGCTGACTCCATCAGCAGACTCCCAATGCCCTTTGTGATGGGCCCTTCACACTCCAGGCCACAATGTAGAGGGCTGCTAGATAGTTAAAGAGGTAAAAAGGGTGTGGAGAGCTCTTCCCACAGTTCTAAGCTGTCCACCGGATTAATGGGTGAAGGAGAAGGGGGGTAGAGTCTCTGAAGAAGGCACTCTTGGTAGCAATCATTTGGGGGAGGATAAGAATGGTGCCTGGACCTCTCCTGATGATCCCTTGCTGCTCCAGTGAAGGATGAGGGCTCTGCAGATCAAGAGGCAGCTGAAGGTGGTAAGATCTTTTCTTTGCATAAGCCACACTTTATGAGCTCCGCCCATGGCGCTAAGCTGTCAACCCAATAGGCAGGTAAAGGAAAATGGGGTGAGTCTCTGGAGAAGGTGCTTTTGGTGGTGAACGTTGTGGAGGAAGATGAGTATGATAGCTGGGACTCATCCTCATAATCCATTGCTGCTTTGATGAAGGCAGATAGCTGGGTCAATCTGGAGCAGCTGGCAGCGAGATCTTTTCTTTGCAGAAAAGTATGTACGCTCCAGACCAACTGTAACAACTTTTGTGTAATTTTTTTTCCCAATGTTTCTGCATTTCATTTTTATTTTCAGATAGACCTCTTGTAAGTATTTCAGCTGAAATAAAACTGTTTGATAAATCTAAAGTTTCATGCCATTGGAGCCCAGGCCTGAGGTAGTCAGATAGGGTATTGTAAGAGCAAACAATAGAATTCCTGTCAGCCAAAGCTTTCTTGTTCTTTAAAGAAGTAAACATATTTCATAATCTTGGGTTCTGTTTTGAGTATAAACAATGACAGAGCAGGGAGCCAGAAACCCCATATATTTTAATAGTCAGGAAGACAAAAGGATGGACCTTGCAATCTGTGAAACCAGGATCTGGAGTACCAGCCCAGTCTGGACCAGTTTTCCACATGAGAGGTTTCCCAGGACACAAAGACAGTGTCTAATCTATGATGCCAGAGTGACATGCTTGATGATGTGTCATGGTGGGATGGCAACTAAACAGTTTTGAGGACTTGCCAGACCCTAAAAAAGTCAGGCTTTGAGATCTCAAGCAGTTAACATCTAAGGTCTGAGTATTCCCTAATTCACCAAGGTGTCCTATGTGATAAGTTCTTTCTACCTTTGGAAAGTTAGGCATGTAGTAAGATTTTTCTATTTGCTTTTTCTACTGTTCAAAACATCTTCTTTTTATCTCTGTGGAAGTAGAAGTAATTTTCCCAATAGTCTTAGTGTAGTATCTTGTATTATATGTGTATACATCCTTAAGTATTAAAATATTATTTTTTGTGTGTATACAGTACTTCATGTTTCTGTGACTGTGTCCTTTGAGGTGCAGATAACTTGGTTATAACTGACAAAAACTATGTTTCTGTCTCTGAAGAGAAGGTTACAGTTACCATATTTTGTTTCTAAAGTGAGGTGTTCTCAGCTGTGACAGAGAGTGGTGGGTCATTTGCTCTCTAGTAAGGAGCACTGAACTGTATCAGTAGTGGCTCTGTTGGGATTCAGACCTAGAGATACCCAGAGGGTGTGTCTATGCTCAGTGCTAGTAGCTCCTGAAGTACCCTTGCAGGCATCTGAAGGGTTTGAGAAATCTGGTAACTGTGTACAGGCTGTGTCTGGGAGAGGCCAGTCTGACACACCAGCCCACTTTAACCCCCCAAAAAAACTACAATGCTGGGCCCAGCATTCCTTGGTATCTAGTGGCAGTCCTCCAATTCCCATTCCCATACATGCACAAGCATTCCCTGGTGTCTAGTGGCACCCCCTGCTCTACGGTCCCTGTCCCTGCAATACAAGATGTATTTCCTGGTGTCTAGTAGCACGCTCCACCCTCTGATCCCCGTCTTCATACAGGTATAAGCATTCCCTGGTGTCTAGAGGCAAACCCCATTCCCATACATGTATAAGCATTCCTTGGTGTCTAGTGGCACCCCCACCCTCTGATCCCTGTCCCTGTACAAGTATAAGCATTCCCTGGGGTGTAGTAGCACCCCTGCCCTCCAATTTCCATCCCCGTACTCTGTTCTGTAGTTCCTGGTGTCCAGTAGCACCCCCCTGATCCCCGACGCCATACAGATACAAGCATTCCCTCATGTCTAGTGTTTCTTTGGTTCAGTTTATTTAGTAAAAGTGTATATAAAAACAACAATTTGTTACACAACAGAAATCATAATAATTAAAAGAATTGTTGGCAATAAATAAGAATTATCAAACAGTCATCATCTAACCAAAAAAGAATTTGGCCAAACCAAACATTCATTTTACTGAATCCATTTTTAAAATTTGGCTTTTGTAAAATTTTTCAAACTCCACCATAGACTTGGAAAAAAAAGACCTCAAAACATTTTGCCCTTCGTTCTGACCAACTTTTACAATAAAATAATATATGCATAATCTCTGGTTTAAAAATGTTCTGGCAAGAGCAGCCTCCATTTTGAATTTTATAACAACAATTATTAAGATTGTAATAAATATTTCCCATACAAGCTAGCCTTACTTTACATAGCATATTTCTGTGCAGTTTATTTTCACATAGAGCTAGATATTTTTTCTTGTCCCCAAATCAATTTAACCTTTAAATATAGACCTAATGTGTCTAATTCATGAATAGTACTAAAATCTGCTTGAATAGCTATATCCCTGAATCTTTGCCTAGCGTTATTTAAATAGACTAGGGGTGACTTTAATGTAATAATAGACCATAGGTCTCCACAACCTGCATTTTTTAGAATCTTGTTTAGGTTGGAAAACCAACAGTTCCTCGGACCCAGATCAAGTAAATTTTTACAAAATTTGACCCAACAGATTTTAGGTAACCTATCACTATTCATTTGTGTTATTCTACCCCAATAATTTATCACCCTTAACAAGATTTTAATATTGATAGAAAACATATCTGACTCCAGTCTGAGAAAGGAGGATGGGGTATCTTAAGGTAAATTTAGTGTTATTTTTAAAAATTGATTTTGAACACATTGGATATTTGACTTTCCTAAAAATAAACCATAAAGGATTTGGGTCATTAATTTGGCCTCAAAAGTTCTATGAAGAGCCAAAAAATAATTATTTGTGAATTTGTTCACAAAATTTCTTATGGCTGCCATAGATTTATATGAATTATTTTTGAGATCTGTTAAATGAGGTTTCCATGACCATTTGGAGTCAATTTTTATCCCAAGATAGTTAAATTCTGAGACTACTTCAAAGTTATTCCCACTGATGTTCCAAAATTCTCCCTTCATCTTGGATTTTCCTAATATTAATAATTTGGATTTATCTATATTCAGCTCAAGGTCTAACTCAGAAAGTGAGTCCATAACATTAATCAGGCCTCTTATAAGGCCTAGAGGAATCTGGGAAATAATTGTGTCATCCGCATAAAGTAATATTTGCATTTTCTCATTATTTATAATTGGGGCAAATGTGTCTATTCTAGAGATATTAATAATAAGTTTTTCTATATATAAATTGAATAGAATAGGGGCCAATAAACAGCCCTGCTTTACTCTGCTAATTATAGGTATTTCTTTAGACAAGGCTCTGTCTCTCCTATACAGTACCGCAGCTACTGTGTCTTGATCCAGAAGTTTTAAAATAGACAACAGATGTGGGACAATATTTAATTTTGCTAGTATATCCCACAGCTTCCCTCTGTTCACTGAGTCAAACGCAGTCTTTATATCCAAAAAGGCCAGGTAGAGGGTGACCTTTTTATAATGAACATACTTTTCCACAAGAAAATTCAAGGTAAACAGCAAATCCACGGTACTACATCCTCTTTTAAACCCACATTGGAATTTGGAAAGCAACTTATTTTCTTCTACCCATATCTCCAGTCTTGATAGAATTAGTCTCAAAAACACCTTTTGAACTACAGGGAGAAGCGTAATAGGTCTATAGTTTTTAGGATCCTGTTTATCCCCCTTTTAGTGTAATGGGAAAATAATTCCTTTATTCTAGTCAAATGGAAGTTTCAACTGAGAACAGATTGCACAGAATACTAGCGTGAGAATATTAGCCCAGAATTCTGGGTTATGTAAGAAAATCTCAGCAGGGAGGCTTTTCTGGGCTAAAATAGCTAGCTCAGCCTCCTTCACTGATAGCCCAGTGAGTATCCTGTAAGTAGTATTGGTGCATACTAAGTGACAAAATGATTGATGGGGTTTTAATGACCCCCCACAGGGTATGACGTAGCCACCATCCCATGTCATGTCCACTTCCGGCAGCACAGGATATGACGTAGCCCCACCCCCTATGCCACATCCACTTCCGGCGGCACAGGAAATGATGTAGCACCACCCCATGTGCCAATGACGCAGTTCTGACTGCACTGGATGTTACATAGTGTTCCCACCCCGGATATAATGCACCCCCTTTTCTGGCACGGGGCTATGATGCACTTATGGGTTGGGCAAATCTGGGCTTGTTCAGGCTTGTCAGGGGGTCCAAACCAGACCTGATGTTGATAAAACCACACACTATTGAGTATCCATAGTCTGCCTGCACCATGTTTTGCTCATGTATGTGTAGAGTTCCTGAGGAGAGCAGCAATGAGGATAACAATGATTCAGCAACTGGATGTGTTATGATGGATGAACCTAGCCGATGTTATTCTACACCTTCTGCTAGTGTCACACCAGAGGAGCTCAATATGGTGGATTCTGGTGTGCCCGATTTGATAGAACAATTCATGAACCTCCATTTGCAAGATACTCATGAGCTCGTTAATACAGAAGAGCAGCGGGGAGAGCCAGATGTGCCGGACACTGAGAAATGCTCTGACGAAAAGTCTGCTGTGACTGGGACTGCGAGTTATGAACCACCTGAAAAGTCTATCATGTTGGGCCTGGTTAAGGGCATTTTAATACAACTACTGCAAGACTTGATGGCACAGGACTTGAAGATAAAGTGTGAGGGCTGTGCAATTGACCACCCATTACAGCTAAGACATAGCTGTATATACAGACCTGAGGAGGGGTACTGGGAGCTTGTTTTTCCTGAACTCTGTGAGAGATTGTGCCCTCGACGGATCAAGCTACTAGTGGAATCTACAGCATGGAAGCTTGGGTGCACAGCATCCAATTTTGATACAGTACAAGCTGTTAATGATGCGTTGACAGAATTTAAAGCATTGCCTAGTATTGTTAAAGGCCTTGACGAACTGTATGACCAGTTGAGTATAACACTATCTTATCTGTGCTGTTTAAGAAAAATCATTGCTAAGAAATCCTTGAAAAAAATTTACTATGATCCTGTTTTGCCAGGTAGCTTAGGAGGCGTTCAAAGACTACATGACACTGCAAAACAAGAGAAAAGGTTTACCCGCACACAAGTAACACAGTGGTTGTCATTACAAGGTGCCTACACTATGCACAAGCCTGCAAGGAAACGATTTCTTAGAAACAAGGTAGTTGTTAACAACATTGATGCACAATGGCAATCCGATTTGGTGGAGATGAGTAGCTTTTCCAAGGAAAATGGCGGATTCCGGTTTATTCTGACAGTTATTGATGTTCTGTCAAAATATGCATGGACTAAAGTGTTAAAAAATAAATCTGGAACAGAGGTGACAGAGGCATTCAAAATGATACTACAAGAGGGCCGCAAGCCTGAAAAAGTACAAACAGATGAAGGGACTGAATTTCTTAATGCTAAATTTCAATTATTTTTTAAAATCATAAAGTATACACCATTTTACAACAACAAATGATGTTAAGGTATGCATTGTAGAAAGATTTAACCGCACATTGAAAACAAAAATGTGGAGATATTTTACAGCATTTAATACATATAGGTACATAGATGTCCTTCAATCTTTAACAAGGTCCTACAATTATAGTTATCACCAGTCCATCAAAATGAGGCCTGTCGATGTGACAAATGACAATTCTTTAATTACCTGGAAAAATCTATATAAAGATATTGCAAAAAACAGCATACACCATCATATTCACAGTAGCTGGTAGTGGGTCAACAAACTGTATTTCAGCTCTCAGGTTGCCTGAGTGGATTAGCGAATAATGGTCACTACAGTCTTGGTCAGGACTTGGATCAAAAGCAAAAAGTGTGTACCCCTGACAAAAACCTACACAGTCTATCAGCAGAGGGCTGTCTTTCATATGTTTTCCACTTGTGTGGATCAGATTGATATATTCTCTGACAGCATTACCACTTGTAAAGTTAGGCTGCAGTGGTTTAGCAGGGACTTGTTCACCATCCACATAGAGGGCTATAAAGTTAATGTTAAAATGCTTAAAATTGAATGGGTTTTTATTGTACACACCACTGAAAGCATCATTATCAACAAATCCCATCACCAATAATTTAGGTATCTGACCCAGAAACAGATTATCTTGGTTACATACACGGCTCCTACCTGATATACTGAACACTTTCATGCTAACATGATCAATAGGGTACTTTGCATTAGCAGATTGTGAAGCCTGAGCATGGCCGATACGTACAGCTGGTGAAATCTTTACTCTTTTTACATATAGAGATGCCACCTTTATTTGTAATTTATATTCTTCATTTGCATCACCGCTTATTAAACAAAATTCATTCTTGCTACGAACAAGTTTAATTTTAACATCCTCTCCATTCAAGAGCAATTTTTCCTGGAAAAAAAGGTCTGCGTGAATCGGTCCAGCCAGTTCTACCATGCGACTGACTGCTGTAAAAGCTGCTCGCTTTTTAAAACCCTCGTTGGCCCATTAAGAGCTGTATTTTCATGCTGCCCTGGTGTATCTTTATAAAATAATCCAGATGAAAATTGTGTAGACAGGGTGTCTTCGCTGTAATTAAGCAGTGATTCAATAACTGCTCTGTAGGGGTAACTGTTATTACTTTGGCTAATTAGACGATCACCCACCACTATATCCACCTGGCTAAAGATTGTTGCTAAAGGGTAGTTAATTAGGCTCACTCTAGCCTGATCATCAATGTCACTACCATCAGCATTAGTGATCTTGCACGAAAGGTATAACAAGGTATCGTTTAAGTCAACGTAGTCTTCACCATTACCCGCCGCATAAAACTCCAGAGGGGCGCTATCACTTAAGGCTGGCAAGGGTGAGATTTCGACATAAAGGTTTTTCTCTATACTGGTTTGGGTCGGTGGTAACATGAAGAGGTCTAGTTCTGATTTTCCATATTCTTGAGACATGCAGTGTACCAGAGACATGATTTAAAATAAGTCCCTTTGTCTGTTGCTTTTACGCTGTTTTCCCTCCTTGCACTTTACGTTTCACAACTGTTCTTTTCTTTTGAACACGCAGCCTTTTAATAGTGCTTTCACGGATCCCTGGGAGGGCTATTCTCCTTTTCTTATTGGTTCTCTTGTAAGCAACCATTCCTGACCCATATTGTGGCTTCTCTGGATCATGTGTTGTAAAGAAACTCACAACATTCCCCACTACATCTTTTACAATATTTTTAGCTGCTGATTTAAGGTGGGGTTTCACTATCTGGAAACCTTTTTGTAATAGTGGAACAGCTTTTCTAAATAAGTCTCTAAATATACTGCCTATGCCTGCACCATACATAACAGGGACTCCATGAAAACCAGACAAGCCATGACCAGCCTGTGCTTTGTAATAGGCCACATAAAGGCTAGGGTCGCTGTACAACCTGTGTGACATTGTAGGCATTCAGAAGGCTCCTTTAACAGGGCAAAAATGAAGCTTCATGATCACTTTGCCAAACAAGAATAACACATTTTTGTCTTGATCATTCTTTATTACAGTAGTTATAGTGTCAAAATGATGTTGGCTGATTGGTATATAATCTGGCTTATCATAGCGGATGGTTATGATGTCATTATTCTTACCAGATATTTCCACACAACGAAGTAGTGGGACATGGCTGTCTCCGACTCCTTGGTGCTCAACAATATCGGAATATACAAACAGTGTATAAAAGCCACCCCTGACGTCTGCATAATATGGTACAATGCTTGACTGCACTTGTGGGATGCCAGGTGGTACCCCCAAAATACGAGCAAGCTTATTGCGAGCTATAAAAAATTTACCACTAATGTTGTGGAATATTATTTTCCAGGCCTGACTATCATATTCTAGCCACAATTCTAGCTTTGTGCTTTCCAGTGTCTCATTGATGGCTGCTGTGACATCTTCAACATTTTGATAATAACCTCTGGGGATTGATAACGTTAATATTGGCCTAGAAGTTTCAGCAGCATAAAATTTCCCATCGTGTGATGTAATATTGTCCCATGTCCTTGGGTACTGTATTTCCGACAGACCAACTTCCCATAAACCCACTAAATTGATAAGTTTTGCTAGTTTCAGTGATAATCCGATATTGTGTTGTTGAAACATTTCAAAGAGGCATTGCTTGGCAATGTAACATAAAACCATTCTCAGACATTGTTTTACCACTAACGCCTTTCACGTAACTGCCATCATGTAAAACATGAATTCATCTTTATAATTTAAAATCTCTCAGCTGTTTGGATTCTATCCAACTGTTACATTTTGATGGCCAGCCGAGCCATTTCACTAAAACAAATTGTTTCTTCCCTTGTGTTTTCTGTGAGACTATTTTCTCCACCCTGTATACACGGTTTGTTGTGTCTGCGACTTTTATCAATTCTTGATCATAAAATGTACCTCTTATTTCATCACCATCATAATCTTTTAATTTGTACACCGGTATAGGCTTAGGTATACATTCAGAAATAATGAATATCTCACTGGTAAAGATTTGTTCATAACCTTTTTCAAATTTTTTTTAACTCTAGAAACACGCACGTGATCACCCACGTGAAATTTGAAAGGTCTTTTCACTTTTGGTGCAAGATCTTTATATAGATTTTTCCAGGTAATTAAAGAATTGTCATTTGTCACATCGACAGGCTCATTTTGGTGGACCGTGATAACTATAATTGTAGGACCTTGTTAAAGATTGAAGGACATCTATGTACCTATATGTATTAAATGCTGTAAAATATCTCCACATTTTTGTTTTCAATGTGCGGTTAAATCTTTCTAAATGCATGCCTTAACATCATTTGATGTTGTAAAATGGTGTATACTTTGTGATTTTAAAAATAATTGAAATTTAGCATTAAGAAATTCAGTCCCTTCATCTGTTTGTAATTTTTCAGGCTTGAGGCCCTCTTGTAGTATCATTTTGAAAGCCTCTGTCACCTCTGTTCCAGATTTATTTTTTAACACTTTAGTCCATGCATATTTTGACAGAACATCATTAACTGTCAGAATAAACCAGAATCCATCATTTTCCTTGGAAAGGCTACTCATCTCCACCAAATCGGATTGCCATTGTGCATCAATGTTGTTAACAACTACCCTGTTTCTAAGAAATCATTTCCTTGCAGGCTTGTGCATAGTGTAGGCATCTTGTAATGACAACCACTGTGTTACTTGTGTGCAGGTAAGCTTTTTCTCTTGTTTTGCAGTGTCATGTAGTCTTTGAACGCCTCCTAAGCTACCTGGCAAAACAGGATCATAGTAAATTTTTTTCAAGGATTTCTTAGCAATGATTTTTCTTAAACAGCACAAATAAGACACGTGTTTTTTCCAGTCTTAATATTTTTTTATTATGAAAGCACACACATTGTACACATACATTATATAACACAAAACCGCGATAGCAGCAGCTAAATTACACTACATGATAGTATAAAACATCATAACAGGAAAAGGCAGGCCTTTTTTGCTGCATTATAAGAAAATCTGATGTGAATTCAATCACATCTCTAACATCTTGCTGTCTTTGACATTTTAAAAAGAACAGCAGATCTCAACACTGTAGGCCATAGCTACCAATACACGACCGTGAGAAACAGACTCCTGTTTTCAAATATTAGTGGTAGCACATTTTGAACAGTTTCTAACACACTATTGTTTATACACACAGTCATTTTCATTATTTCACACCAATGAGTCTTTTAATGTCATTCATTAAAATCTGGATAAACCAAGGTTTATCACCATTTATGGACTGCATTGGTGGTGAGTAGCATAGTCTGGGATTTGTATGGTTATCAATGTCTGTAAAATATCTTTCATTTTCTGCTTTTCAAAGTTTCTTTGGTGGTTTCCCCACAGGTTACCCATCTTAATGGCTCTCACCACGTGGCCATATGTTCCTCATCAGAACTTCCAATATCATACAAGTACATGTAATAGGGCACAGGGCTTCCTTTTTGCAGAGGGCTTTTAAAATATTTTTTATGACTTCCTGAAGAAACAACTTCTTCAACAGCTTTCTGTAGTGTTATACTCAACTGGTCATACAGTTCGTCAAGGCCTTTAGCAATACTAGGCAACTCTTTAAATTCTGCCAACGCATCATTAACAGCTTGTACTGTATCAAAATAGGATGCTGTGCACCCAAGCTTCCATGCTGTAGATTCCACTAGTAGCTTGATCCGTCGAGGGCACAATCTCTCACAGAGTTCAGGAAAAACAAGCTCCCAGTACCCCTCCTCAGGTCTGTATATACAGCTATGTCTTAGCTGTGATGGGTGGTCAATTGCACAGCCCTCACACTTTATCTTCAAGTCCTGTGCCATCAAGTCTTGCAGTAATTGTATTAAAATGCCCTTAACCAAGTCCAACATGATAGACTTTTCAGGTGGTTCATAACTCGCAGTCCCAGTCACAGCAGACTTTTCATCAGAGCATTTCTCAGTGTCCAGCACATCTGGCTCTCCCCGCTGCTCTTCTGTATTAACGAGCTCATGAGTATCTTGCAAATGGAGGTTCATGAATTGTTCTATCAATTCAGGCATACCAGAATCCACCATATTGAGCTCCTCTGGTGTGACACTAGCAGAAGGTGTAGGATAACATTGGCTAGGTTCATCCATCATAACACATCCAGTTGCTGAATCATTGTTATCCTCATTGCTGCTCTCCTCAGGAACTCTACACATACATGAGCAAAACATGGTGCAGGCAGCCTATGGATACTCAATAATGTGTGGTTTTATCAACATCAGGTCTGGTTTGGACCCCCTGACAAGCCTGAACAAGCCCAGATTTGCCCAACCCATAAGTGCGTCATAGCCCCGTGCCAGAAAAGGGGGTGCATTATATCTGGGGTGGGAACACTACGTAACATCCAGTGCAGTCAGAACTGCATCATTGGCATACGGGGTGGCGCTACGTCATTTCCTGTGCCGCCGGAAGTGGATGTGGCGTAGGGGGTGGGGCTACGTCATATCCTGCTCTGCCGGAAGCGGACGTGACGTGGGATGGTGGCTACGTCATATCCTGTGGGGGGTCATAAAAACCCCATCAATCATTTTGTCACTTAGTATGCACCAATACTACTCCTGTAGGTGAAAACCCTCTAGGGTTAACAACTTTATAGGGGCTATCTAAACCTCCGCTCATATTCTTATATATTTTATTAAAATGATTAATCCATTTCTCAGCACTAATTAAACCAAATGTATTATAACAGACATCATTTCTATTATAGCCATTAGCCACCATATTCCAAAAGGCCTTAGAGTCTTTCCTTAAAATACAGTCTTGAAGTTCTTCCCAAAGTTTCCTCTTATGCATTTTCTTTTTAAAGACCAACAACTTCCTATATTTCTTTCTTAATTTTTTTAAGGCTCCCAGCACTGGACCAGCGGGCAGCCTAGATCTGATTTTCCCAACTTTTTTAATTTCTTTTCTAAGCTTATGGAACTCTACATCAAACCAGGGCTTATCAGTGTTAATCATATGACTCTATTTTGGTCTCTCATGGGCATGTAGTTCATCCAGACAAGTCTTAAGCAATGCATCAAATTGGTTTATTATGTTCTCACCATTTCCCAAACTGGATCCTAAGATGCTAATTATATTGTGTTGAAATTCCTCTTTCATAATTATCTCCTCCAATATTGCCTTTGAAAACTCATTCCATTGAATTGTTTTCCCAAACTTAATGCACATGTGTTGGTCTGCAATGAATCCTGCTTTATTGTTTATTTTTTTAATATTAAAAGCTGTATGTAATATACACATCACTGGAAAATGGTCACTATCCCACATTTTTAGAACCTCAAATTTTTTAACCATATTATATTCACGTGGCTCTAGAACACATAAATCCAGCACTGCACCACCTGTTTTGGTAGGAAAAGTGTACTCTCCCAACCAATCACCCCTTGTATGCCCATTCAGAACTCTTAAGCTGAATTTATCAAAAACTTGAAGGATAATTTTGCCTTGATTTGTTACTCGCTTATCCTTTGAGTCCCTTATCAGGATAGTAAAGATATCATCCAGCCCCATGTCTGTTTTTGTTTTTTTTTCCTCTAAGAAATTTCCGATATGGGCATTAAAATCCCCTGCTAATAATAATTTGCTCCCTGGGAATCTGGTCTTTGTTGACTCTAAACTATCCCCTAACATTTCAATCACTTTCTGGTAATCATGCAACTTCAGGCCAGGGGGAATATAAATATTAAACAGTATTCAAACATTATCATCATCAGCAATCACAATATATAAATAAAATGCATTATAAGAACCGACTTCAATTGCCCTGTACTTTATACTAGTATCAATCAAAATGAGCAATCTTCCTTTTAACCATCCAAATTTTTTTCTCTATAGGCAGGGGAAGTCCAAACATTATACTCTTCTATTATTTGCTCATCAAAACTTTGCATCCATGTCTCTTGTAGCAAAATGATAGAAAATTGTTTTAGCCAATGCATACAGTCCTTATCTAACATTGTATTCTTCAGTCCCACTATATTCCAGCTAAGAAGAGTTATTTTATTCCTTAATTTCCCTCTAGCACCCAGTCAGTTAGGTTCGACAGATAGATTTATAGTCGTGCCTGTACTATCAATACTAATTAAGGAGTCTCCCTCGTTTATAGGCGTGGATGGTTCCAGAGTTTCCTCATCCTCCAAAATTAAACTACTATTTATTCTTTAGCCTAGTTGTTTTCTGCCTCTTCTCATTACTGTTTCTCCTTTGTCTCCCCTCAAATTATGGATAGTTTCATTTGGCTTCATATAAACAGTTATCCAAGACTGTTGAAGGCCATGAATATCCCCAGTTCCACCACTCTTTTCTGGGGGAATTTTAGATATTTCTATGTCTAAATTTTTTCTGGGAACAATGTCATTGTAGCATCTAGGGATAATCCAATATCTGAAAATGTCTCTTTTATAGCCATTAATTTTTTCCTTTTTTCTGCTTTCAGGACAACACAAACCCAACCCTTGAAAGGGCTGGCTAGATACCTATAGGCGGATTTAATATCCTGCCAATGGAATTTATTGCCCAGAAAACCTTTAAATAGATTATAAGTTGTAAGGTTAAGAATACAGCTATTTTCTGATTTAACTTTTGGAAGCCTTTTTATGAATAAAGTGGGTAATAAGTCACCTGCCACAATCAGCCACTCTTTCTTCTCCTCTGTTGTTTCTGCTAAGATATCCTGATTCTCTTTCTCTGGTCTAGAGACTTTAATGCTTAAACTTTTAAATTGAACTCCGTTCTTCTTTACCCTGCTATCCATGTCATCCTTCTTCTGTACCATCTGAGCCTTAGGCTCCACTATGATTAAAGTATCTATTTGTTTCCTTTTACCTTTTTTCGTAGTTTCATAGTTTCATAGTTAAATACGTGTTCAGTAGGTATTTCTACCT
This sequence comes from Neoceratodus forsteri, assembly GCA_016271365.2. NCBI lineage: Eukaryota > Metazoa > Chordata > Ceratodontiformes > Ceratodontidae > Neoceratodus > Neoceratodus forsteri. Next base: position 1,707,727,902 of record CM057455.1, read on the forward strand.
TTTAAGAACACGCCATCCTTCATGGATGGAAACAGAATTTAAGGTCTCCTTTTTCTTTGTCAATATTTGATTTGAACATAGTTATAGTTTCGCTGTTGACTACACTGGATGGTAAGTTATTCCAGAGATTAACAATCCTTTGAGAGAACCAATTATTTCTTTTTACAGTATTATTGGGGGTTCCTTTAAGTTTTTGTGTATGAGATCTGGTATTTTGTTACTTATATTTCTATCTAAACCGATAGTTTCAAACATTAAGTTGTTATGGAAGGCTTTATAGGTTAGACATAAATCACCACGGAGTCGCTATAGTTAAGAGAATAGAGATTTAAATCTTTTAATCTACTTTCGTAATCTAAATTTTGCAATCCATTTATTTTCTTAGTTGTTTTCTTTGAATATTTTCTATAGTTTTTGTTTTTAATTAAGTAAGGTGATACTACTGAACTGCAGTATTCTAGATGGGTCTTACTAAGCTTGAGTACAAAGGCAGTATAACTTTAGCCTCCTGCTTTAATATTTCTAAAATGCAGTTTAGAATTCTGTTTCCTTTTTTGCAGCTGAAATTGTATGTTTGTTAAAACTAAAGTTGTTGGAAATTATAACTCCAAGTCTTTTTCATAAGTAATTTGCTCCAAGTAAGTCTTATTGATCTTGTAAGGATAACAAGGATTATTTTTCCCAAGTGCATCACCTGCATTTGTTCTCATTAAATAAAAGACTTTTTCTATGGACCAATCTACTAGATGGTCCAGGTTTTGCATTTCATTATTATCGTTTTGATCTTTTATTATACAACCTATTTTGCAGTCGTCAACAAACTTTGCTAACCAGCAGGAATTATTAAGGGGACACATTGTAGAGATCAGAATGTTAAACAAGGTTGGGCCCAAAACAGACCCTTGGGGAACTCCACTTGTGACCTGGCCTGGATTAGATAAATAACCCTTAACAGAAACTTGTTGGGTTCTATTTAGTAACCAAGCTTGAATCCAGCCTATAATTTTAGAATCTAGTTTTAATTTGACTAATTCGGATATTAATATCCCATGTGAGACTGAATCAAAAGCTTTGGAAAAGTCCAAAAAAATTACATCCACTGAGAATCCCTTATCCAATGCATTACTACTGGTTCCAAAAGTACAGTAAATTTGTTTGGCATGATCTGTTCTTTGTAAATCCATGTTGATGAATGTCCAATATGTTATTTTCATCAAGATGATCAGTAATTCTACCCTTAAGTACTCTTTCTAGAAGTTTGCACATAACATCAGTTAAACTAATAGGTCTGTAATTTTGCTTGAGGTGTTTATTGCCATTTTTAAAAATAGGAATAACTATAGCTTTATTCCAATTTGTTACTGTTTTTTCTGTGTAGACTGACAAGTTAAATAACAAGGTTAATGGCCCAATTAGTTGATCTTTTAAATTTTTGATAAATAGTGGAGGGATACCTTCGGGACCCGGGGAACTGCTATTTTTTAGTTTATCAATAGCTTCCTTAATTTCATCTTCTGTTATATATGGAAAAGATGATGTTATAGTATGTTCCATTACTGGATTAGATGTATTTTTTTGAAAAATGTTTACAAAGTAATAGTTCATTTTATTTGCTATTTCAACTTCATTAGTAATTAGTTGTTGGGATGCCTGTAATGGTCCTATGGTAGGACTGTTTTTTTTTTTAAAGAACCAATGTAGTTGTAAAAGGTTTTTTTGTTGTCTTTGACATTAACAGCTAATTTTAATTCTAGATGTTTTTTTTCTTTTATAATCATGTTTTTAGTTTTGTTTGATATTAGCTTGTATTTATTCCAATTTTCACTTGTTTTTTTGGTTTTATATTTCTTGTATAAATGGTGTTTCTTAGCTAAAATTTTCTTAATTTTATAATTCCACCATAAGGGGGCTCTTTTGTTTTTGAGATATTTCTTTCTACTGGGGACCCAAAGTTTTATACAAGTATTTATTTTTAACATAAATTTGCTGTAAACTAAGTTGATATCCTTATCTTTCAGGTTGTAAGCCCAGTTCCATTTAGATAAGTCTTGCTTGATTTTGTTATAGCTTGCATTAATAAAATCTTTTACAGTAGTACAGCCAGATGTTGTTGTTGAATGAGGTAGATTCATTATTATATGGACCATGTTATGGTCACTGTTAACTAATGGTTGATCTATTGTGACTTTTTCTTCTGTATTGTCAATACTGGAAAATATCAGATCCAGAATGTTATTACCTCTAGTAGGAGAATTTACTAATTGCCTCATGTTATTGATGCACATTAGATCTAAAATGAGTTTTCAAAATGGTATTTGCTTTTAAATTTATCCAATCAATATTGGGAAGGTTAAAGTCACCCATTAATAAACAGTTTTGATCTAATATATTGTTTTCAATATTGTTTATGAATTCTAAGTTTTCTTTTGAGTTGAGATTTGGGGCCCTATAACCTAAGCCTACCAAGACAGTATGTTCATGTGTAAGATTGATTTTGGTCCATATTATTTCACTTAATGTAGTTTCATTGTATTTAGTTGCACTATAGCTTTTGAATCTATTATGTATATATGGTGCAACACCTCCACCTCCGGTGTTAGTACGATTTTTCTCGTATTTTGTGTATCCCCTTATTTCAGTTCCCCAGTCCTCATTTCTAAACCAAGTCTCCGTCACTGCACATATGTCGATTTTTTTTGCATGAATATAATTTTCTAGCTCATCGATTTTATTTAAGAGATTTCTTGCATTCAAGAGTAGTATGTTAAATTCAGTATTATTAAATTGAGAGTTTTTACAAACTTTTATGATATTTTTAGTTAGATAGTTTTTAGGCTGGTGGGGTCTAATAGTATTTAGAGTTTCAAAATTCTTTGGACACTCCCCCTCATGGCTTAGTTTAAAAAATGTTCTATGTGGACCTGCATATGTTTTCCCAATAAGTTGTTCTCTCTTCTGCTAAGGTGTAGACCATCATATGCAAATAGTTCTCCCCTCCTAGTAAACTCCTCCCAGTGTGTGATACATCCAAGTTCCTGTTTTAGACACCAATTTCTAAGCCAGTTATTGATGGTCTTTATTTTATTTTGCAGGTGTTCTGAGGCTTTGGGTATTGGGAGAATTTCTGAAAAGGTTATACCGCAATTTAGTTCAGTTAATTTATTTGTCATTGATACATAATCTTGTTTGATTTTGTGTATTGAGTCTCTAAATATATTGTTGGCTCCTGCATGGATTATAACATTTGAGTTATGGGATTTGGGTATAATGTCCTCTAACATTCTGGTAATGTCTCCTATTTTTGCACCTCTAAAAGAAGACACTGTTCTATTTTCTTTGTCAGGATTGCAAATTTGACGGTCTAGGAACTTCATCAAGGAGTCACCAATATAAAAGTTGGGTGGTGGAGAACATGTGGCTTCATTGTTTGAGTTTGATTTATATTAATTTCAGGATTTGTTATTTGTTCTTGAGTTTGAATTTCATATTACTATTGGGAGAAATTTCTAAAGTCCAATTATGTAGACAAGTCTCTATGTCATTAGCTAAATTTAACATTGAGTATTGATTTGATAATGGTAGTTCAAGGCTTTGCCCTTCTACCTTTTTTGCAGCTCTTGTATTATTTACAGTTATCCAGTCGCTCATCTAAGACAGGATTTTCGCTTTCTAGTTCTTTTTCTATTGGTTACTGGGAGGTCAGTTAATAGCCTAGTGTTTGTATTTTGAGAATGTAGGTCTACCTAACTGAGGTTGTATTTGTCCGAAAGTTTATTAAATCATCTGTTGTAGTTTCTGCCAGGTTTACACTATTTTCTATTGGCGCTTTGATTATTTGATCATTATTTTGTTGAAATCTATTCACCATACTTTTTTGACTTGATTCCAGTTTTTGAAGTCTTTCCCCTAATGCAAGTATTTCTAGCTGAAGTTCTTCATTAATTATACATTTTATAAATTTATTGCTTGATTTTGGATCCAGAAATTCTGTGGTAAATGAATACATGGAACATATAGGACATTTAACACCAATTTCCCCACTCTCAGATTTAATGAAGTCTGCCATAGTAGGTCGCTTAAAGTTATTTTTAGACTGGTACAACTTACTGTTTACTCAGTTTGTTGTCTGGATTGTTCAACAGTCCACTCTCCACGCGAACCATAAACATCGCGAACACGCATGTCTTTGCGCACGTCTTAGCGCACTTTTAGCGCGTTGCCCTGCTCTACTCACCCTGCTCGTTATGTTGTAAATATATGGGGTATAATGACCCGGAAGTGGTTCGTGAGGGTCACGAATGTTTTGAGCGAAAAAGCTCACAATTTAAAGTGCAAACTGAATAATAAACAGTTTCTTTGTCCCCCAGAAGGTGTTTAGCCAGACAGAATGAAATAAAAAATAGTAAAAATGAGTCTGTAGTTCTCGGTTGGAGTTTGAGAACTACAGTCTCCTCTTCCTGCTTCCTGTGCAGGGCTCCAAGAATCACACAGTTAAAACAAGAATTAAACAGTAGGCTTTTGCATTTAGTAAAACAAATGACTGAGTAATACACAGAAAATGGTTTATATCAGGAAATTTTGCAGCAGAGTATCTAATTTTTTTAACAAATCTTTGGAACGTTCTTCCCTCAGGATAGCTTTTCTAGTTCTCAAACAGTCTACCTTGTTGTTGTCATAACCAGACTCCTTAACCTTTTTCTTTAATTGCAATTTCCTTTCCTTAAGGTCCTTTATCAATAAGTTTATTTCATCAACTTCTTTATTTGAAATTGAGTCAATAATTGTTTGGATACTCCACTCAGCTTGATTTCCAGGATTGTTCCACCTATCAATTCTCCCTTTATCAGTCTTAGTTTTTTGAAACTCCTTAACCAAAGTCTGCTCTGGAAAGAAGTTCTCTGCCTCTATTACTGGAACCTGTGGCTTCATATTAATTCCATGGCATTGAGAATTTTTTTTTCCAGAGACATAAAAATCAACAAGAGTCCTCACAATAGTTACCAATTCCAACAGCTGGGCATTCCCAAAACTAATTTCTTTCTTTAGATCATTGATTTTAGATATTACATTTTCATTTTCAAATCCATTAAACCCACCAGTCTTCTTTTCTGTGACGGACTTCACCTTTGATATATTCAAGTGTGATTGACCCTGCTCACTTTCACACAATAGCAATTACTCTTTTACATTATCAAGGTTTGTTAATTTTTCCTCTAAGTTGCCAAACTGTGTAAAAGGGAACAGAAAAGAGTCAAAGTCTTTCAGGAAGGATCTACTTTTTGTAAACTGTAATTCAGGCAAATTGATATTTCTATTGCCTTAAGTAGTTTCCCACCTTTTGGAGTTGGTTTTACAGAGTTAACTTCATCAGTTACACCTTCACTGTTATTAATAACATTAAAAGGGGACATTTGATATTTCTCAGATATCTGATTCTCCTTTGCTGCAAGACTAGCCCCCCCCCCATGAGATCAGATAGATGTAATTCAGGAGCTGCTTCACATAGTGATTATCTCATGTAGAATCTATGATCTCTTTATTACTTTTTCCCCAGGCTTGTCTGAGTCCATTTTATATGACTCTCTGAGGCTTCTTCTAAGCTCCTAATTCTTTTAACAATGGATGCATAGATGCCTGTGAATCTAGAAGTTCAGACCTTACTGGAGATTATGTCAGTTATGAGCAAAGGGTTTTATTATTCTTTTATTTCTTAACTCTATTTGATTGATTGGAGATTTAAAGAACTGGGTAATTTTTATTTAACCCTTCTTGGATCCTTTTCTACTATTTTAAATCCTTTTCCTCTTATTGAGACATTTCTTACTATATGTTTTCAGAACCTTCTTCATTTTTCAGATGGATCCCTTCAGGCTTTCTACAACCTATAGCAATAACTCCTAAAAAGGAGAAAACAACAACCATATGGTGACCACACACTATTTCTTTAAAACAGATATTCAAGAGTCCAGGTACTCCAAGAAACTCTGTTAGAAAAAATAGATCTAGGAGCTGAGAAAATAAAACAGCTGTACAAGGGAGACAACAAGCACAAATCTTCACACTCTTCACTCTCATCAACTCTTCAAAACTTCTATAGTTCATTCTCGTTTGCAGTATGAGATGTCCCAAGAGAAAAACATCAGTGTCCAATATAAAATCCAAGTATCAAAATACCAAAATGTCTGAATATCCAAATATCCAACTACCAGTCCAGATGGAAATCAAACAGAAATACGCAGCAAGGGTGAATTCCAACTCCACTTAACTCTCAATTAGCAGATTTGCTGGTTTGATGATTTACTTTCCAAGCACTAGACACATCTTGTCACAAGGCTTTCCACCAACATAGAAGGACACCTTCTGCTATAAATTCTCCCATTTAGCCTCCTTGCTAAAAAAAAGGAAAAAATGTGCTCCCAGAGAGCGTAAAATACAGAGCAATCTCTTTAGGGCTTCAAAATGTAGCAATACCCAGAAGTTTTCAGAGACAGCTCTTCCAAAGGAAATATAAGAAGATTTGAAACCAAAACCAAAAACAGAAGACACAGAGTGCAGAGCAGCATGACCACATGCGCACACCCTCAGAGCAAGCTAAAGAATGATTCATGTCAGTGGCATCTGCCACCCTCCACTCTCCATCCTCATATATTGTTCTATCATCCCTGGTGTCTAGTGGCACTTCCCCACCCTCTGAATCATGTCCCCATATAGGTATAAGCATTCCCTGGTCTAGTGGTAGCCACCACCCTCATCCCCATACCCATATTCCATTCTGTAGTCCCTGGTGTCCAGTGGCACCCCAATCTCTGATTCATGTCCCTGTACAAGTATAAGCATTTCTTGGTGTCTAGTGGGACCCACCACCCTCTGATCCCCATCCTGGTACTCTTCTATAGTCCCTGGTGTCTAGTGGCATCCCCTCATTCTCCCATACCCTTACTCTGTTCTGTAGTCTCTGGTTTCTAGTAGCACCCCACCCTCCAATCCCATACCCATACTCCATTCTGTAGATCCTGTTGTCTAGTAGCAACTCCCACCCTCTGATCACCCACCACCATGTCAGGCAAGCTGTCTCTGGCATCTAGCAGCCCCTCACAACTGCCAGCAACAAGCAAACCACCCTGCCAGCCCCCCTTACCACTGTCGCTGGTGCCAGGGAATGCTTGTACATGTACAGGGATGGGGATCAGAGGGCAGAGGGTGCCACTAGACACCAGGAACATCATTACTACTACAGGCCCACGTGTTGTCTTGCTCCCCATTAAGTCAGGGTTTGTGGTGCAGTAACTTGCACCTGTTAAGGTGGTAGTTATCATCTGTGCAAGCCTCTCACTATCCCACTGCAACCATATGCAGGGGACAACCCCCTCATTTGCATTGGTACAGTGGCAACTTTGCTGTGAGGGTGTCTGAATTTAGACCCCACCCAGGCACAGAACATGATTAGTGCTGGAAAACCCCCTTTAGCCCCTGGGCTAAGTTCTGAATATCTGGCCCCTGGTGTAACTAAACATATATAAGGGACCATAAGTTCACACAAAATATATGGAAATATGTAATGTTAAAAACTAATTGTCATATTATGCTGGAGAGAGGAATAACTAACAAGTAATAGAGTTATTATTTTTATAGGTTCATAGGATGTTACGAGTTAGGGGAACCGAATGGTCCGTGATGAAACTTCGACACCTATATAGGTGGAGGAAAGAAATCAACGGTACGATTTAATAAATTATATTTTCTTTTACCTATGTAATAATCAAGTCTATTTTAAAATTGCTTAATACTGTTTACAACATCAGAAGGCAAGGAAGTCCAAGCTGGAATTATTCTCTGAGTGAACCAGTTATTACATCTGTTTGTCTTATTTGTATTCCCTTTTAGTTTTAAATGGTGAGATCTCATGCAAAAGTGGTCAGTATATCTTACTAGCCCTAGGGTTTCCATTAGATAATCATCTTTTATAGCTTTATAAGTAAAGCAGAGATCTCCCCTAGTTTATCTGCATTGTAAGGAATACAATCCCAAGTGTTCCAGTCTTTGTTCATAATTAAAGTTTTTTTACAGTAGAAATGTGTTTTGTGATTCTTCTTTGCACTCCCTCTACTAATTTTTTACATCTGACTGCGGTTGGAGCACATAAAGGGGCGCAGTATTCAAGATGTGGGTGGACTAATGTTGAATAAAGTGATATCATGACCTTGGGATCCCTACTTTTAATGTTTTTAAATATACAAGTAATGATTTTATGATATTTTTTAACAGCTGTTTTGTTATGCATGTCAAAGGTTAGTTTGTTGTTAATTATTACTCCCAAATCAGTTTCATTATTGATTTCTTGTAATGATGTATTATTTATTTTGTAAGCATATTTAATATTATTGTGCCCTAGGTGCATAACCTTACATTTTTTAATATTGAAGCTCATGTTATTATTTTTTGCCCAGAGTACAAGATGATTTAGATTATTTTGCAGATTAATTGCAGATGATACATTATTAACTATACAGCCCAATTTACAATCATCTGCATATTTGACTATCCAGGTGTCACCTGTAGATTGCATTGATGAAATAAATATTTTAAACAATGTAGGCCCCAGCACCGAACCCTGGGGCACCTCATTTGTTGCAGGTCCCCATTCAGATTGATATCCTCTTAATGTAACTCTCTGCCTCCGGTTAGTGAGCCATGAGCAAATCCAATTCACAATATTATTTTGTGTTTTAATTTTAAGAAGTATTTCAATCAATATTTTATGTGAGACTGTATCAAATGCCTTGGAGTACTCAAGATATATGACATCCACAGGCAAGCCTCCATCAAGGGCTACACTGACAGGTTCAAAAAAATGCATTGTTAGTCATACACGATCTTCCTGGTTGAAAACCATGTTGGTCAACATCAACTGAATTGTTTTGATGAATATATGTATCTCCATCCATTTTTGAATAAGTCTCTCTAGTGTTTTACAAATGACAGAAGTTAGGCTTATGGGCCTATAGTTACTAACATCTTTTTTACCACCAGCTTTAAAGATGGGGGTCACAATAGCTTCATTCCAGATAGGAATAGTTTTCCCTTCTTGTAAAGAAATATTAAAAAGTAGGGTAAGGGGACCTATTAGAACCTGACTTAGTTCTTTAATCAGTTTAGGGTGAACCATTTTGTTTTAAGTGAGAAAAGGCTTCCATTATTTCATTTTCTGTAAAGGGAATCCATTCTAAACTGTTACATTCCAGCGGTGTAGATATTAATTCTTGAGAATTAAATATACTCAAGAATTGTTTATTAAACTATATTGCCATTTTGGCTTCATCGCTAATAATTTTGTCACCAGTAATCAAAGGACCAATGTTAGCTTTGTTACCATGCAGGGACCCTATGTAATTAAAGAAGCTTTTTTTATTATCTGTTGTTTTTGTTACTAAGTGTAATTCTAAGCTATGTTTAGAGTTCCTTATAAGTTTTTTTTACAGTAGTTGCACTTTTTTATATAGTTCCCAGTTAACATCTGAAGACTTTTTTTAAATGTCTTGTAGTGTTTCTTTTTCCTATTAAATGCTCTTTTAATTTTCCCATTCCACCAAATCGGAACTCTGCGGTTATTTTTATATTTTGTCCTAGTCAGGACCCATTTGTTTTATACAATATTGTAATTTATCCCATAGTAAGTTCCATATCGTGATAAAATCCTTATTATTAAGTTCCTTTTCCAATCCCAAAGTGCTAGATACTCTCTCATACATGTATAATTAGCTTTATTGAAGTCTTTCACAATAGTAGTCCCTTTAATGTGTGTTTTACAGGTTATGCTGAATTTGGTCATGTTGTGATCACTGGTACTCAGGGGTTCAAGGATACATGGGGTATTAATATCCTCCTCACAATTTGTTAGGACCAAGTCTAACAAACTGTTACCTCTAGTGTTACCCTGAACTACCTGTTACAGATTGGAATTAATTGTAAAATTAAGAAATTTGTTTGCTAAGGATCCTGAGGCATTTAAGGTGGACCAGTTAATATTGGGAAAATTAAAATCACCCATCAGGATATAGTCTGAATGTATTTCCATGTTCTCCAAACTAGATAGAAATCTATCATTTTCAATATGATCCAAATTAGGCATGATAAGCTAAACCAATTGTTAAATATTTACTTGGTAAATTAATATTTACCCATAAGGTTTCTGTTTCATCATATGGGGCTGTGATAGTATCCAGAGTGTGGGATTTATATTTTTTGGAGATATATAGAGATATCCCACCTCCATTCTTGTTTTGTCTGTTTTTGGAGTATCTGTTGTAACCTGGGATATCAATACCCCAGTCACTGTCCTTTAACCATGTTTCGGTAATACCACATATTGCAATATCTTGTTCTGTTAATATGTATTTGAGCTCTTCAATTTTATTTGTTAAGCTTCTAGCATTAGCCAATAAAATATTAATTTCTTGGGGATGAAATTCAGATTTGCCTTTATCTGATTGAGTAATCAAAGCATTGTTAAGAGATGCAGAATCTGGCTGCCTCTCCCTAATTATTCAGTTTAAAGTGTTATTTATTAACATGTTAAATTGTTTCTCAAGAACAAGGCTGCCTCTTCTAGTCAAGTGTAAACCTTCACTGCAGTACGGTTCCAGGTGATTCATAAATTCCTCCCAGTGTGTGATGCATTTTATCCTGTTTGCAACACCAGGAACATAGCCATAAATATACATTTTAATTTTAGTATTAAAAATTTTGAAGTCCTGGGTATGAGCAATAGTATAGCCCATATTTATTAATTTATTTGTGAGGACTACTAGATTTTGCTTTACTTCCATTAACGAATTATGGAAAATATTGTTTGCTCCAGCGTGGATAAGTACTACATCAACTTCTTTATTTGAAACGTCATTTTTATTGACTATAGTATTGACCATTAGTGTAATGTCTTCAATTCTTGCTCCACTGAAGCTGGATAGAGTTTGACTAACCTTGTCGGGATTGCAAATAGCCCTGTCCAGGAATTTTATTATTGAGTCCCCAAGTACGTAAATTGATGGTGATAATTGAGAATTAGATCTGGGGCCATCAGAATGGGTACTTAAGGTCAATAGATTAGTTGAAGAAGTGTCAGCTTGGTTTGTTTCCTAGTACCTTGATTAATTGTATTTACAGTTGGGAGACCACAATTTTGGTTTGTTCCTGTGATGATTTACTTGTGTCAAGGGATGTTGTTGCTATACATTTCAAATCTCTAGTGTAGTATATAGAATTATTATCCCTGGACATTTCTATATTTGGATCTGATTCAGTGACTTGTATAAGTGGATCAAAGGAATTGAAGAGAGAAATATTAAAGGTGTCTGCCCTCCTTCCTTTTTTTGGTAATTTTATATTCTGAACTGTGTACCATTCCTCATCTATGGTTTCAGATGTGTCTATTTCTCTAGCTATTTTTCTGTTATGTTCTGTATTTGGTGTATCTGTAGTAGGGGACATGCAGTTTTAGTTTTGGCAAATTTCAAAGTAATGCACTGCTATGAGTGTATTATTATTAATCAGCCTGAATAGGGCAGTTAATGTAAACAAAAGTTACATAAAAGCTTCAATGCTATTCATGAAAAAATTAATAATAGACACAGCCAGTGCTGGACAATGAAAATCATTTATCTCTGTAAACCAGAAGATGATGCCAGGCAGAAAAGCAAAGGTAAGCTTATATAATTGGTAATAAAGACATAGAAGTCACCAAAAACCAAAAACAGAAAAAAAAAGCAGCAGCTAATCCATTGAAAAACCAGACTGGAAAGGTAACTAAGCAAGCAGAAATAAAAGGAAACTGTACTTGTTAAAACAGCAAAGAAAAAATTCAGGGAGGGAAAAAAAAGCGTTCAGAGACATGTCTAAATAATGCCGCTAATGCTCAAATGGAAATAAACTACTTTTGCTACAAATTTAAAAATTAAGTGGAATTACACCTGTCGACATATACACTTTAATTATAATCTTAGATAAGGAAAATTATGCAGCAGATCTCAGAAGACTATTGGAAGATATTGTTAGTTACAGACACTTGACTAGTGATTCTACAGAAGATTTGAAAAAATGAAATTCATGATTTTCTGTATATTTTAATTTTGTGATCTAGGTTGGATCTCTACTGATGAAAGGGACTATATGCTTGCACATCATCTGGTCACTCTGACCATATATGTGCTTCTAAAAGTCCACAAGAACCAGGCAAATCTCCTGTTGGGAGAGGACAAAGACCCATTTGCTTTATTACATTTTTTTTTTGTTAGACTTTGTGAGGTGTTTTTTTTTTTCTACAGCTACTATTATCATAGGGAGAGGGGGAACTGGGTGGCAAGGGTGCTAAGAGGGTGGGAGTGGGTTACATCAAATAAATGGCCACTGGGCTTGGGCACCACACTGGTTCTATTTTATATACTGCATAATCAGGAATAGCCACCAGGCTTGAGCTACCAAATCACTAAATCAATTCTAAGAAGGTCTGACTTTCTCAATTTTTATATATTTCAGCCTTCTAGAACTTTTACACCACTCAACCGATCATTACTAAATTTGAAGGATCTGGAGATCCTGCACCCCAGAACAAGCATGTCACTCTTACAGCTATTGCATCCAAAAATTACTGTTTTTAGGGTGCAGAAATGGGGTTATAACACAGAAATGCATTCCTCACCCTAACTATAGGTGCAACAGGGGGTATCTCATCAAAAGAGTGAATCAATAAAAGCGAGTGAATTACTATGAGTGAAAAACAGCGAATGCGATATTGCCAAAGTGGTAATTACAGTGAATGGTTATGTGAGTGATACAGGTGGTAGTCTTCAGTGAGGCCAGGCACTGTACATTCATGAATGTGCACTGCTTCATCATCCTGACAGTGTGGTCTAGGTGTTAGAGTGACAAGCTGTGAATGGTGTTGGTATGTGTAGCTTACCTGGGTTTGAGTCTCAGTGTGACATTTTTTTGGGGAGGGTTGCCATCACACCCCCTTGTCCCAACTTTGTCCCCCTCCCCGAGTTATGTCCCCCAGAGAATGTCCCACCTCTCAACTGTCTCCCCATCCCTGAATTGCATCCTGCCCCCGGTGATGGCTATTTATCGTAAGAGTGGTACCAGGGCCACAGCCCCCACAGAAAGTCACTGAGGACTGTTTTCATGGTTGATATTGATCTGTTATTTGCAGTCGCTGTTTGTGGATACAACGTTGTTGAGTTGCTGTTTTTGTCTTTGTAGTTTGATTTGGACTTTTTTCACATGGAACTGCTACAGGGTGGACAATATGTAGGTAAATAAAACAAAATATCACACATATGTATATATTTTTTCAATAGGTGCCACTGCATTGCTGAAATGATATTCAACATTTTCAAACTGACTTTTCACAGCAGTAAATTTTAGCATTGAGACAATCATCGTGATTGTATGTAACCCTAAGGCAGCGCTATCTCTAGGGTTGCTACCCCACCTGTACTTTTCACCACAAGTTAAGGGGCCTGAGTTTAAACTTAACAATTACCAGGGTTTTCCTGCCCTTAGTAATCACAATATTTTGGTGCCTCCACCCAGAGTAAAGTATGTGGGGTAGCTACCTAACCTGGTATAGCCCTCTGGGAAGCTATAACTACCCACAAGCCTGCCTAGTGACTACGTACCATGCAATGGGAAACAGCCCTTTACAGCAGTTAACACACAGTTAGCAATGAACATTAATAATATGCACACATCCCTTGCACTTACCACCAGGGTTTGGTCTTCGGCCAACATCCTGGAGCCTCCTGCAAAACAGTATTCAAAACAGGCATGCACTTTTATATGCTTTTTCCCCAGACACATTGACCTCAAACCAGGCAATGAGATCTTCATGAGTCAGTTCAACAGTGAAACAACAAATCTGAATTTATTGAGGGGATGTGAACAAGGGAAGGAGCAAATCTTAATGACTGATTACTATACTGGATTTAGCCAGGATGCTTTGCATGCATACATTTAGTCCCTTTGTAGCAGTCTCACAACCGCGGGTACCTAGAGTGTTGGTGGCTAGCCAGAACGGTGCCTGGGGTTGCAGCTGTTGTTGGGGCCCCTGATGGCAAGGAAAGATGGTTGATCATGCACAGAGATCTTGACTAATTGTATCCTCGGCCAGTTGGCCTAGTCCACTGTAACCCTGCAAAAACACACTGGCTGAAATCAGATGGTACCACAGGATGATTTAAGAACTTGTTGCAGGGAGCTACCTGAATTTACTCACAACATCAGTAGGTAGATGATGGCCTGGCAAAGAAGACCTGCAGAGCAGTGAAGAGCATGGGGAAGCTGGACCGACATGACTCACCTCCACTTTACGGTCTTTCTTCTCCAGGTGGCTCCAACCTGCAATACTTTGCTGCACAGGGCTGGATCCCAAGTTGGTCTCTTGCCTGAGAAACAATAACTGGTGCAGAAACAGACAGCTTGGGATGATTTTGGCATTAGCCCAAGGTCAGATAAACACTTCTGGCAAAGTTCAGTTATTTTGCTGGTGAACGCCACCAGCTGGCTGACAATTTTGCTAAACAAGGCAACTGGCACCTGGTGGCAAACAGACATCCTTGATTATTAGACTTCCCACCTCGAACATTCAGCACATTTAATGGAAACAGCATCCACTTCTCAGTTCAGCTTCAGACTGGTTCACAATTATAGCTGCTCTGCTGCGAAACCTTTTAATCTGCAAAAGCAGTCACTCACAACCAATTCCCAACTCAGGACCACAGACACGGCACAGGAACTAGGCCTTTCATGGGACAGAACTCTGCAAGCTCGCCAGGGCTCCTACTCCATGGAGTCTTGGAATTAACTTCCACAGAAGCTCCTCTCAGTTCAAGAGCTCGAGCTGCACTCCCTGTTTGAATAGCAGTTCTCGGACCAATCCGTTTTTCCTGCCATCAATTGGTCAGGGGGAGCTGTCAGTCACAATCCTGTGCTCCCATTGAATCCTTTAGGTGCCAAACCTTAGAGTTCACAGTTTCTCCTACAAGGCACCTGAACTAAGGATCCCTGTGTCCCAATTGGTCCCATTCCTGGAAGTCCTGGACCAAACACGGTGGCTCCCATTGGGATTCATAAGCTGCAAGAAGGCAGGTTGAAATAAGCACTCTAATTTAAATACAATGACACATTAGAAGTAATTATTTACAGTACTAATCAGTGCTCCCTCTGCTTTGCTATGGACCACAAAGTGGGGCAAATCAGGACGCCACTTGGCCGGTCACGAGCTTTGAAGCACTCGGATCCCTAGCTCAGGCCATTCACAATATGCTGGCAGCGTCACTTAAAGGGACGGGCATATAGGCACATCATGCCACTCTCACACAGACCAACAGGGTCACCAAATTACCATTGATTTACCATCTCTGCAGGACATCTGCCTGGCAGTGGGCATTGCTGGCAGTGGGCTTGGGAGCCCTGGAAGACACTTAAGGTAAGCCCCAAATTGGTGGAGAGGGCTACATGTATAAATGTTGATAATCAAAGAGATTGCATGATTATTGATACAGAGGTGATGATTCCCCTCAGTTATGAGAATAGTACCACTACAATTAATCATAGCATAGTTATTTGCAGAATGCTATTTACCAGCCAGCATTTTCATTAGGTTTCACTGATACTGTTCATTTAATATTGTCCATCTGACACTGTCTGATAAACTAAAGTGAAGCTTTTCATCATTCAATGATCATGATACAGCATCTTCAGTTTGCCACTTAATACTATGCATAGACATTCGGTTCCGCCACAGACCTGTAGAGACTTGAGAAAAATGATTCTCCACCACCCAACTCGATAAACTACATAAATCCCCTTGTAAAACACTTAAATCAAGACTGAAACAGAGAAAATGTCAAACAGAGCATCTAAAGGCAGGAGAGGTTTGAAAATAACCCCCTGAAAAAACTTGTTGTTCAGAGATGCAGACTGTGCAAATAGGGCCCGAGGGCCTCAAGATAGAAGTAGATCTCCATCCAGTACCAAAGGCTCAGAACAGGAAACAGATGGGGAGTTAGAATAGTTATCGCATAACTGATTTGAAACTCTTCTAAATGAGATACAGGGATCCAGAAAGGAAAATCGTAAAGAATTCAAAAACTTATCTGATAAACTCACTAAAGTAGAAGCTCGAATGGATACACTAGAGGAATGAGTTGCGACTACAGAACACCACACGCAGCAGTTAAGCAAAATGATAGATCTGCTTCTCCATCAAACTGCTGAATTGCATGCCAAAACATTGGACCTAGAAAGCAGATCACTGAGAGATAATTTGAGAGTTTACGGGCTGAAAGAAGGAGCGGAGACATATCCAATAGCAGAATATATGGAGAATTTACTCACTGATGTACTGAATCTTCCTACTGGATATACTTTAAGAACTGAGAGGGCTCACAGATCCTTGGTGAAAAAAAACGACTGATCCAGAGGCTCGTCCCAGATTCATAGTAATCAAATGTGCTAGTTACAAAGTGAAACAGGACAAACTGCATCAAGCCTGGTCTCAAAAAAAACTGAAGTACTTAGATTCTAAACTTAGACTTGATCATGACTATCCACCAGAGGTACAGAACGCTAGACAAAGATATGCACCTATCTTAAAAGTGCTCAGAGAACAAAACGTCAAATTTCAGATCCCATTCCCTGCACGCCTTAGAGTTATGTGGGACACTGAGCTGTTTTCTGTTTTTTTTTATATCTAAAGTTTATTGAATTTAATATATAACTACATCATAATCATAGTACAAAATTATACTGATACATACTTTCGGCCCAATCATAAACTTGAAACTAATTTCCTTTCTTTCCTCTCACCCCAATCCCCTCTATCTATTTAATAAAAGGAAACATACCCCTTAGAAAGCCTCACCTCCCTCCATTCCTGGCTTGCATTTCTTGAGTGGTGGCTCATTCATGTCCTTTCTCTCCTAGATTCATTGCCTTGGTTTGTCTAAAGAGACTAGAGGGTTAGTAGTGGGGCCCAGATTTTGTTAAACTTATCCATTCTATTCGACAGGCTAGCTATCATTTTTTCCACACTAAGGTTGGCTAATAGTTCTTTCAGCCATTCAACATATGATATATCTTCGTTATCCTTCCAATGTCTTAATACCAACTTCTTCACCGACACAGATATTAATGCCATGTGATATTTATGGACAGTTCTCAGGATACCCGAATAATCTCCTAAAAGACAGATTCTCTCTGTGAAAGATCAGTGAGCCCCAACAGTGGGTCCATTTTTGTTGGTTGTGTCCACAGGAGGTTACTTGGGACACAACCAGAAGATATGCAGTAAGTTGCCTTCCCCTGTGCATGCACTTTTGCACCTAAGTCGAGGAGACAATACCAAATTTAGCCATTTTTGGGGGATGTAGTATATATTGTGTAGAATTTGGAACTGTGTTAGCCGGAGTTTGTCCTGAACTATAAATTTATGACACCCTTGCCAAAGTACCTCCAAATTAATGGGTATCTCGGGAAGGGGTTTCGACCAATAATCTGACAGTCCAAAGGGTCTGGGATGGATCCAATCATATAAGACATTGTAGACCTTCGATACTGCATGTGGGAGACCTATTACCTGCCCTAGGTTAACCCCATAATTAGGGCTCTTGGTTGGCTGAAACTTCACCCCAAAAATCCTAATAAGGGTATGACTCAGTTGATAAACTTTGAAAATGTTAAAGACCGGGATTCCCAACTTGTTTAATATTTCTGGTGATGAAAGCCATTCCCCTTTGGCTTCATTCCAAAAACATGTAAGTTTAGCTCTCTTTAGCCTCGGAAGCCATTGTGGAAGAAGAACCTTCCTTCTATTTTAATATTAGGTTGCTTATCAACAGCTGTTCCAAATCTACACAATGATTGTACTTCATGAAGCTACACAGTTGGGAATGCACTCTACAGATGTTGCAGTGGTGTCGAGTTAAGTTGCTTTGGAAGGCTTTTGGGTCTCACAAGCAACGCTCTGGGGAAAGTTTGTAGTAGCGGATTAGGGCTAATTTATTTTTATCCAAAGGGGTTTATATTCATAGGGCTCTTCTGGATCCTTTCCTTTGATCCACCTTAGGTGTTTATTTAAATGACTGGCCCAATAATAAGGCTACTATGGCAAATCTTAAGGCCACTTAAGTTTTTTTAGCCACTAGTTTATTGAACGCCAAGCGGGGCACCTTTCCACCAGATAAAGTTAGCGATAATGCTATGAACCTTTCTAAACCATGACTGAGGTAACCATATATTCAGAAGACTTAATGGATAATACAGTCGAGGGAAAACATTCATTTTAATGAGGTTAATTCTACCCCAGGTAGTTACTGGGAGACAGGACCACCTCTTTAAGTCTTGGGTGATGACTTTCAGTAATATATCTAAATTTTCCTTCTGCAACTATGTGACATTTCTCGTAAGAACTATACCTAAATATCTCATTGATTTTTTTCCCAGGATAGGCCTAATGTGTTAACTTCGTGCTTCAGCACTCTCTGATTTAGAGGGAAAACCACCGCCTTATCTACATCTGATGTATAATTAGAGAGCCTGCTGTATTCTTCAACAACTTCTAGTAAATGTGGAATGGATTTCCGGATTGAGATTTGAGATAAAAGATCATTGCGAGGTCGAACTTTGACTTCAATGCCTTGCACGGTGATCCCTGATTTCAGGGTTAGCACTTAATCTCGAATGAGTGGTCTAAGTCACAGGTTAAAAGTAAGGGAATAGGGGCAACCTTGTCTAGTGCCCGAGCCCAAAGGAATTAATCCCAAGATACATCCATTACATATGACTCTGGCTGTGGGGCTTGTAAAGCATTTGTATCCACTTCTGGAATTCAGAAGGAAAACCGAATGCATGCAGCACTCTGAGGAGAAAAGTCCAATCCACTCTATCAATGCCTTCTCTGCGCCCAGGGACACCAAAGCCGCCGGGTATTCAGCATCCCTGGACACCGAGAAGACATGTGCCAAGGTATGCATGTGGTCACTGTGATCTCCCTTCATAGGCCTACCTGCTCTGCTCCTATTAATTCAGGAAGTACTCCGTTGAGGCGGTCTGCCAACAGCTTACTCAGAATTTTAATATCCTGATTAAGCAAAGATATAGGCCTGTAGTTGGCCATGTGCACCTGATCTTTTCCGGGCTTTGGCAGCAGAATTATCAGCGCCTCAAATAGTGTATCGTCTGTACTATTACCTGCAAGTATTTGTTGAAACAATAAAAGTAGGAAAGGGGCTAGTTGTTTTGCGAATTTTTATAAAATTGGATGAAAAGCCATCTGGCCCAGGGACTTATCTAGGGAGGCTATCTATTGCTGTTAGGATCTCCTCCTCTGTTATGGGATTACACAGAGAGACTTGCTGTATTTCTGAGAGACAAGGCAGATGGGACTCGACTAGATAGGAGCCCATTACTTTGAGCGGGGATCAGTCCTTGGGCTGTATAGCCTATGAAAAGTTCTGGAACTCTGTAGTAATATCTTTTGGTTATTTATTAGCTGCTCCATGGAGGACCAGATAGAGGCAATGAACTTAGCTGACTCTTGCTGTTTGATTCGGTAGCTAGAAAGTGACCTGCCTTTTCCCTTGGTCAATATAAGTAGATTTTGATTTCAGAATTTGAATTCTGCCTTCTCCTCAGAAGATCTAAATAGGAGTCCCTTAATTTTATAAGTTCTAGCTGGGTTGCTCTGAGGTAGAAGGGACATACTCTTTCTATTAATCTTATCTGATTAAGGAGCTGTGTTCATTTTCTGCTCTGCTTTTTCCTCTTTGATGCAATTCCAATTAGGACTCCTCTAAGATAGGCCTTTAAGGCACCCCATTCCATATCAGGTTTTCCGTGGTATTAAGGTTCGTAGATATAAATTGTGAGATGTGGTTGATAACTAGTTGTACCACTTTTGGGTCCTTTAAAATTTAATTATTGATTTTCCAACGCCTTGCCTGCTTTTGAAAGTTTAGCTAAGCAAAGCTGACATGTAACAACGGAATGGTCTGTTGGAGGTCCAGGTTGTATGGTCGATTTTATTACCCCGTAAGTAGTTGCTGAAATCATAATGTAATCAATTCTAGAGGATGTTTTATGGACTGACAAAGTGAATGTATAACACCTTTCTAGTGGGTATAACGTACGCCATACATCACATAACCCTATTTTGTCCCACATGTCTCTTAATGCCCTTTGGGCTGGGGAGAGCCCTCTGAATCTATTACTTGTACAGTCCACATTAGGGTCGAATACTAGATTTAAATCTCCACCCAGAATCATAGGGACTGCCAAAAAAGGGGTTAAAATATTAATTAACTCCATGTAGAAACTAGGGGAGTCAGTATTTGGCCCGTATATGCTTCCCAGCAGTACCTCAGTAGCGTATATTTTCCCTTGAACTAATACTTATCTCCCACGGTCATCTCTGATGATATTAATTGAGTGTGAATGGAACTTTGCTTTATCCAGATCATTACCCCACAGCTTTGTGTAGTCCCTCAGCATAAACGCTTGTCTTATTTGCTGCCTTTCATTTGGGGTTCCTCCAAAACCATCAAGTGGATTCTTGAATAAAGGTGATGTCGGACCTTAATAACTGCAAGTGCTTTCAACTTGGTATTGTTTACCTTTGCCTGATTCCTTTAACGTTCCATATGGAGAACACTAAATTACTGATCATTACCTATATATTCATATCTGTATACCTCTTTAGGCCCTTGTTCTGCAGGGCTTAATCTTGTCCCAGCCTTAGAAGATAAACTCAAGCAAGCCAGACCCTCTCCCAAATCTCCCTCCCCCCACTCCCTTAAAGCCAGCCTCTGAATAGGCATACTCTGGTACTTTCATTGAATTATTTACCCTACCCTCCTCCCACCCTCATAGTTCTGAACAATGATCCACAGTGTACCTCTTTAAAGCTCTCTCTCCCCAGCACCCCGACCCAATCACAATCCCCTCCATATTTCACTTTTCGTACCACACTTTATCTAAGGTAATTTTTGAAATTCCAAACCGAGCTTTTTCATTGGACCTTCTTTAAATATTCGGTCTTCTTTAATTCTCTCTATCCTAAGTTACAATCTTAACATCTACCAGTAATTTCTGCATTACTACATTTATATATAAATCCCATAGAGCATTTGTTAGGCAGTTCAATTCCTGCTCAACCATTCCTAGCCTTGATTATTCTATACAATATTGAGCGTGGCCTTATCTGAATACCTGTGCTCCAGGTACTGATTACTTTGTACTAAATCCAAAAGTAAATACAGGAGTATCTGATAATCCTCCATAAGTTTACTATCCTTCAAAGTACACTGTTTAGGAAGTCTTTCCCCTATATACCTATCAAGATCAAAACTACCATCCTCCTCCTTACTATTAGTTCATTTGCCTCTGTCTTTGTGTCATTGCCCCTTATATCTTCTCCCCTTGTGGCTATGCATCTATTGCATTAGATAAATGACAAGATTACTAAATTAGGGGGGTCGCTTGATACATGTCCAAAGCACTTGACATCATAGTGCTGTTCGCTAGGAGAAGGAGGAAAAAAAACCCCAGTCTTTTAAACCGCATCCTGGGGTTGTGGCTAATTGCCATTGATAGTGCCTGGAATGAAATCCATTTGAACGAAAGTCATTCACGTGACATCCTGTCATGTAGGCAGCCACGCTCTTCGCACCGCTAATATTGAAGTGTCAGCTTCCATTCCATCTGTCTTGGTATTTCTGACAGTGTGAAAGGCTTCGGGAGCCCTCTAGTGGTGTTTGTGCTAAGGTCATATCGGTGGTCAGGACTACTCTCTTAAGGGATTCACTTTATATGCAAGCTGCCCCAGGAGAAAAAAAGGAAGAAGGATAGACATTGAGAACAGGGGATGTCTGTCATTCGAGAATGAGGTAGAGCTCCAGATCAGCCGCAAATCTTGCTGACATTCACATATTGTTCGAGACCCATTTCCCAGGTTGAGGTAGCACTTAAGGAGCCGTCCCTCTGATTCTGCTTTTCTGGAGGAACCTTAGTTTTACTACTAGTCACTCATGCGTCAAGTCTGCACATTGGGTGTCTACAGTGCCTTTGTAACTTGCATACAACGGGATTAACAGTACTTTACATTAGGGCAGCGTTGATACTATTCCTTTTTCTTTTGCTTCTTTCGAGTTAATCTGTGCCCTGTTACCCAGCTTTCAAACTTCCTTAAACAGATTGGGAAGGCAACTCTGAGTCCTTTAATAGCATCGCTTGGCTCTTCGTAGGTCACCCATGCTCCAGCTACCATTACCCCTACTTTCGTGAGTATCTCATCCGTATCTCACACTGGCCGCTGTTAGTTTGGTTACTAGCGAGTGAAATGAAGCCCTTTTCTGCCTAATGGATGCGGGCAGATCTTGTGCAACTCAAATTTTGCTGCCTTCTCACTGCACCTCCTGCAGCTCTCTAACCTTAGCAAAGAAATGTTGTCGCCCAGATAATTCAAAAACTTAAAAAATTAGGTAATATGGGGTTCCTCATGGTGGCTTTCAAGGAGAGATCTATGTGCTCTTTCTATTATGTACTGCTGCCCAAAAGGTGAGAGGTCTGCTAGTTTTTCCACCAATTTTTGCGTGAACAGCATTACATCAGCTCCTCTTCATTTTCTGGGAGACCTATGAGGACTGCATTATTTCTACGATGCGGCCCTCCAGGTCTTCAATCTTGGCTTCCATTTTTGTTAACTTTTGGTGAATGGCTACAATTTCGGTTCTGCCTTTTGATCCTTTTTTCGTCGAATGGATTCGGACTTCATTATCTATTGTGCGCTTCTACGTCTTCCAGTGCTTGACTCACGCCTAATTCGGCTCTTCATTTCATTGATACTATCTTTAAATGGAGCAAACTCCTGTAGAAACCGTGCAAGGTAAGGGTTGCTGCTGTTTCTCCTCCATTGTTCCAGAAGCAGGACCTTGCACTAGTTGAGACCCTGGATTTTTGGGGCCTTTTCCGTGTCAGCAAGAGGGGTGTGTTTGATGTATTTTTCTTTTGTTACCCCATACATACTCTCAGTCTTTCTCTTTATTTTGTCTCTTTCACCGGTATTATTAGAGATGGTTTGGCAGGTATTAAAGGTTGTTAACAGTGAAAATATTGACTTTGATTGAGTCGGGAGGCTGGAGCTGAACTGAGAGCTGCTAGCTGGCAAACTGCATCACATGACCACACTGGAGCTGTTTATATAGGTCTGCTCAGGAGGTGAAGCAAGAATTGGCAAAGAGGAATGCGAGTCCCAGACCTACCACAGGAAAGAAAATCCATAGGACAGCATTTCCTCTGGACTGGCAAGTAGTGACATGTCAGTGCAACAAGAACAGCATGCGACTGAATGCAAGAGAGGCGGTGAGATGTGTAGTGGTGCTGCTTCACCATGCAGAAAATAAAGATTAATCTTCTATTCCCATGGAGGAGGAAGAAGGGTGACTGTAATCCAGAGACTCAGGTATTAGTAAAACGTGCCCCCAGAGATGGGCCTGATATTGAGCTTATGCTCGAGCTGCTGTGCGAGGTTTCCAATCTCGGGGGAGAAGTGCAAAGACTCATAGACCCTGAAATGGCAGACATGCAAGCTGAAATAAAATACATCACAAGTGGTCAAATTCTGAAGACTTATGAGACTTTCTGCCAGGAGATGGTATAAAAAACTAACTACTTAAACTTAAGGAGGAACAAAGCACTCTTTCAAATAACAGACATAAGGGAGATCACAGTTCTATAGACTATCAATTTTGTCATGCATAGCAACGGTCTTATCTATGATAGAGACAATAGGAAAGAAAATGGATGAAATGGGAAATATGCCTATGTATGTTGGGGAAACTGTACATGGAATTCATTTAACCAAATAATAAGGTCGGGGGGAGTGGGGAGCTCAAAAGAAGAGAGTGATAGTTTTAAGAGCAATATAAGGTCAGTGACAGAATATCATTTACACAAGCCAATTAAGAACAAGGGCTTGGGGGGAGAGAACCTCAGTTAAAGGAAAGAATACTCATACGCCTACTTAGTCACATCCCCTGGAGGTAAAGAGGAGGGGGGGCTATCACTAAGCACAGAAACCCAGAAAGCAGGGTTTCCTACCTTGGGAGTTACTAAATAGTTTAGAATTCTAAATGGCCCAGTTGGCTACTAGAATCATATACACGATTGTTCTGTTAAAGCTTTGTTGGTTTATATGTTAATAGCCACCAGATGTGAGAAGGATATGATTATCTGACCATTAATAGAAATTAATGGATCAGATATGGAAAGTGATCACTCAGAAAACAGAACTATTTCTCTTAATATGTCAAAATGGATAACAAGAACACATTAATCTGCTCTTATAACGTTCAAGGGCTAACTAACCCAGTTAAGAGAAGCAAAATTCTGACATATATTAAAAAGACAAAAGCAGATTTTACACTTATGCAGGAGACACATCTCTCGAAAAATGAGCATGAGAAGTTGTTCAGGATGGAGTTTGAGGGGGTATATGCCTGCACATCTGGGAAGGGAAGGAGGAGAGGAACAGCAATATTGATCTTGAAGGGGGCTCAATTCCTAAAGGAAGACATTTGGATAGACAAAGAGGGCAAGTTTATGGCAGTGAAGGGACTATATAGGGACAGAGGATTATGTTGATTTCAGTGTACTTCCCCCCAGGTTCTGAATATAAAATTTATAAAGATTTTTTCTTACAGCTACAGACCTGGGCGGAGGGGACAATGATATGTGATGGAGATTTTAACCTTGCTCTTAACCCTATACTGGACACTACTTCTAAGATCTTGAGACAATCAAACAGAATTGCTAAACAGCTAAATAAGCTTTTGATGGAAATGGGGATGATAGATATATGGTGCTAGATTAACAAGACTAAGAGGGACTATACTTTTTTTTCAAATCTTCATAGGACATATTCAAGATTAGATTATTTTTTTTATGCAAAGAAGAGATGCAAAGAGTGCACTCAACTTGGTTGGAGACATGGTTTTATCAGACCATGCTCCTGTGTTTCTTTCTTTATACATAGGCGATTTTCACAAAACACAATTTGGAGGCTTAATGTATCGCTTCTCAAAGATGAGACGTACAGAAGGACATAAAAGATGCATATGAGAAACACCTGAGGAGAATAATACCCAGACATTACAACAAACATATTATGGGATACTGCAAAGGCGGTTTTGAGAGGAAAGTTTATGGAAATATCAGCAAAAAAGAAAAGAGAGAGGGAAATGACCAGAGTAGATCTTCAGAAGAAAATAAAAGTACTAGAAGATGAACAAAAACAACAATATAAAAAATATAGACAGAAAGAATTATTAGGTTTTAAAAAACAGCTGGGAAATCTCCTGGATTACCAGGTGGAACAGAAACTGATCTTTCTAAGACAGAAATTTTACGAAGGGGGCCCCCGTTTATTGAAATTATTAGCAACCAGACTGAGAGTGCAAAGAGCGAAGGCAGTAATAAGTCAACTGCAACATCCATGTACAGGACAGAGGGTGACAAAAATAAAAGATATATCAGAAACCTTAGAGAATATTATGCAGAGTTATATAGAGTAGCCCCTGCTCCAGATAATCTCACAGAAGAATTTATGGGAAAATAACACTTCTTAAAATTACTGAGCAACAAAATACAACTCATTAAACCCTTAATATACCAAGAACTTAAAATGGAGATAGGGAGATTAAAGACTGGAAAATGTGCTAGACATGATGGCTTAGCAGATGAGTTTTATAAGACTTTGAGAAATGATACAGCCCCTTTGTTCCAGACTATGCAGGCAGTGTTTAATGGAAAGGAGAACCACCACCATCGTGGGCACAGGCAATCATCTCAGTGATTCCAAGCCTGGAAAGGACACCTCAAAATGCACTGCTTACCGACCCATTTCCTTATTGAAAAATGGCAATAAACTATATACATCTATGATTGTTCATAGATTTCAAGAAGTCCTGCCTACATTGATCCATTTGGATCAGACAGGATTTGTCCAAGCAGACAGGCTCAGGACAACCTGAGAAGAACTGCACATATAGTAGACCATATAAATCATTATAAAATTCCATCGTTATTAATGAGTCTTGATGCTGAAAAGGCTTTTGATAAAGTCTCATGGTCTTTTCTGAAGAGGGTCCTTTCCGGGTTTGGGATCCCAGAAGACTTCATCAAAAATTTATTTAAACTTTATAAAAGCCCTATGGGATATGTAAGAACAAATGGACATCTTTCTATGGGATTTGTCCTTGGGAGAGGGACAAGACAAGGGTGCTCCCTCTCCCCCTCTCCCCATTACTTTTCGCCCTATACATTGAGCCTTTGACAGAAAATATAAGGCATAATGATCAAATACATGGGATACAGATGAGAGACAGGGAGAATAAAGTGGCATTGTATGCCGATGATATTCTAGTATACATGTCCAGACCGGAAGAATCTATGCCTCAGCTGATGAAGCAGTTGGACAGATCCTCGACAATTTCAGGCTATGTTCTAAATAAGGATAAGATGGAGACACTGGGTCTTCATCATATACCTACTTTTAACAATAAGGGAACAATACCCCATGAAGTGGGAGCTTTCCAGCATGAAGTATTTGGGGATTGTTGTAGGTAGGACTTCAGGAGAATTATATAATTTAAACTACCCACCCTTAATTACTGAATTAAAGGCAGATATCCTACATTGGAATCTCTTACCTTTATCATTTGGAGACAAGGTACAGGCCTTGAAAATGAACACACTACCACAATTCCTATATTTATTTAAATGGTCCCTGTGAGGTCTCACAACTCAGGCTGGCAAACTGGCAACAATTATTACTCTTTGCATGGGGAAAAACACTTTCCAGAATTAAGAGAAAATATATATATTTACCAAAAATGGAAGGAGGGCTGACTTTTCCAGACTTAGCAGGGTATTGGATAGAATCTCAAATGAGAATAGCTCTGCTTTGGGAAACAAAAGCTAGAGGAACAGACTAGCTAGAGATTGTACAACAAATACAATTAATGGAGAAGATAACCTGGGCAATTAATCAAAGAAAAGAACAATTTAATAACGTATGGAACAGATGGGAATTCCTTATCCTCCCAGATAACTAAAAGATAGAGAAAAATAATAAGGGTACATAAGAGAGATGTTTATTTAGATCAAAATAAAGATCATTGACATGAAGTAAAGTGAGGACCGAATTAGCTGAAGGTATTGTAAATAAGAGATGAACCACTTATATTAACTGAAACAAAAAGAATGCAATATAAACTAATGTTGTAAATACAAATGCAAATACCCAATAGGGTATAAGAGTACTGGTGGCTTAGAGTTTGCTTAAATAAGTTTACTTTTCTTTTCTTTTTACTGTTTTTTTTTTTTTTTTGTTCCCTGGATAATAACAGCTCATCTAAAGGACTTACATAGATGTAATCTGAACGTGAAAGATCAGATGATATGTTTATTTTATATGAGTGAGATTGTGCTATAAGTGTACAAACAAAAAGAGAAACTGTCAATTACTGTAAGACATGAAGGTTGTAATGGTGTGCATTATTTATGATATACATCTAAAAAACAGTAAAGAAGTATAAAAAAAATACTATACATAGCTTTAGCCCAGTAATTAAAATAATTTGCCATATAGCATTCTCTTGAAAGCAGAGAGAGAGAGAGAGAGAGAGAGAGAGAGAGATTTGGCAACAATAAGAACAGTGGTAGTACTGAGAATGGTAGAGTTTGACTAAGTGGGATGGGATTTGTTAAAGGTCAGGTTGTGACAGCACCCCTTTGTAAAACTACATGATTTTTGTGTGGTGGCCACTGAAATGACACTTTGAACCATGGCATCAGTCCCAAGCTCCAATAAACACAAAGTGGAGCTGGATGGACTGCAACCCTCACATACCCATTTCATGTACTGAGCGTATCTCAATATCCCTCTGTCTGCCTGGTGTTTGACCCTTTTGTAGTTTTCCACTGAAAAACTGCCATTGAAGGTGTTCCAAGTCAGAAGGTGTTAGGGTCACCAGTAGCTGGAAATGTTTTTTCATCTGGCCTGTTTCATTGGCTGCAAATGAGTTGCTATGGTAGGCTTTTCACTTTTACTCTCAGTGCACTCTGGACAGACTGTACAAAGTATCTTGACTTGCTTTATTTGACAGCATGATTCTGGCTTAGCAGGTCACAGCCAATGAAAGTTGGGGGGAAACATACCACACCAAAACTGGAGTCTCATAAAATTGGGAAGATGGCAATGTCCTCTTGTCTCCACCCCCACCCCCAAGTTATGCCCATGACTGGGAAACAGTCATTGCACTTGGCGATGAGGATTATGTTGTAATCAGTGCTATGGTGAACCTCTCCAGAACACAGAGTGATATGTCAATAACAAAGACGCAGTAATACTGAGAACAGTAGACATGTTACCACTCTTTGAAGCTGCAGGGCCTTTGTAAAACTACAGTACATTTGCAGTCTGCCTAGTGACTGACCCTGCATTTCTCATTTAAATAAATACAAAGTAAGGTGTTAGGGTCACCTGTAGGTGATGTTCTTTCCTCTGGCTTCATTCATCAGTTGCAGATGAGCTGCCATGCTAGGGTATTTACTTTCATGCTCAGCCCACTCGGATGGGAACACACAGTTTCCTGACTTTCTTTCTTTGGCAGCATGGTCCTGTGCAGCAAATGACAGTCAGTGAAAGCTGGGTAGTCAAAGCAAATCATGCCAAAACTGGAGATTTTGGAATGTTGTTAGTAATGTCCTCCTTCTCCCTCCCTAAAGGTTATACCTATACTGTCTCTGAGAAATAGTAATTATCACGCCAGGCTGTGAGAACTGAGGAGGCTATGCTGTGAAGAATACAACAGTGAACCTCTCTAAAACACATGCTCTGGAGGACTTCACTGAACAGAAGTATGCTGCAGAGGTTCGCCGCTCGCTCACAAGATTGGCAGGCACTGTTACAACATAACCAACAGCATGCTTACAAATGATGACAGAGAGCAGTAGCAGCCAAAGGTAAGCAACTTGATACACTCATTTTACAGCACAAGTGCTGGCCCCCAATGCATTGCAAAGGGGACCCCTGCAAAACACTTCCTTTATTTGTGATTTGTGCTTTTGTTGGATTTAAAAGCAGACATATACATGACAAGACAGTTACAGTTCAGTATAACACATCTTAACTTCCAGTTTATGGTACTTAACCTGTGTTCAGTTCAATTTACAGCAGTTTGCAATTAATCTTCTTATGTTTCCCATCTCAGTTTCCCCCTGTCCTGTTCAAGGCTTTAGTGTTAGAGTCTATATTCACACTTGTTCATTGACTAAAACCTTCCTGTGAACCCACCTGGCTCTGTTGTTGCCTGTTGATTATAGATTTGAGTACATTACTTGCAGGTAAGCGTTAAAGTACTTACAGCTTCTCCATATGAGGCTTGTGAAAGTGATCCCATTCCTGGTGTATCCACCCCATGCATGGTATTCTCCTCTGGGTCCTGGTACTTTAAATGCTAGATTGCATGCACATGGTATGTCCCTCTCCCTTCCTTAGATAACCCATTATTCACTCAAATCTTTTCAACATGCATAAGTGGTAGACAGCATGCACTATTAGTTGTCCCAAACAAATTGTATCATACTAGTTCTGGACATGCAGCATGTATTACCTCCATTCTTTGAACTTGGATCCCCCTGGGATGTTACCTTAATGGGTAGTAAAAGCTGTCTGACAGCCCTGCATTAATCCCATCCCATTATCTGTGGGTACCTCACGCCAATGGACCATCTACACCAAGAGCCAGGACCTGTGTATTAAGGGAGGAAACCACATGTCAATTGTTTTAGAAGCTGTTGGTATATCTCCACCCAGGCTATCTTATATTTTTCTATATAGCAGTTGTGCCTGTTATTTTCTTACACATCCATATATATATATATATATATATATATATATATATATATATATATATATATATAAAAAGAAAAATTGACTGCACCACTCAGAACCTTAGGCGTGACATCTAACTACAGGTGTTCATGGCCTAATGGGATACCTCATGTGTCCTATGAGGCAAATTATCACTCTTCAGTTCTGCTAGGGGACTGTCTGGGTCTGCTCTTTGCATATGGTCCATTTGACTGTTGCATTATGGTCTTCAGACCATCTGCCTGTGTACTTCAGTTCAAGCTATTTCTGAAACAAGAACAAACTGTACAAACATTTGCAGGTTTGCTCACTTCATTTGATTGACTAAGTTGGTGTCCAATGGTGAAGTAGCAGTTGGCACCAGGTGCCCAGGGAGGTGTTCCTCCCAACCCAGCATCCTTCCTACCCCAACAGGAGTTCCCATCACAGCATCTGTGGGGGTCCTTTAGGGGCCAGAGGCCACCTGTATCATTTTTCCCTGTTTACTTGAAATTGCCTGCTCTTTAGTGACTCCGTCTAAGGGATGAAGTCTGGGTCCTTGCTCATAATGTGGGGTATCCACACTAGTCACATAGATTGAGATTGATCTCTCCTATCATTGAAGGAACATGTTATCTGCAGCATTTTAGGGATGGTGTTCTTGGTTGCTCTTCAGTGCTGAATAGTGGGAGCTCAGGGTAAGCTATTTTATTGCTATGTCTGTCTTACCCACTGCAAGCATAGTTCTGATTATATATTTAATGTGCTTGTCCCTATACCGTGGGGGGTATTTAGGAACAAATAAAGTTCTGCTGTGATGGGTATGTGGTGACCTAAGATCTCTCCCATTTCTGCTATCTTTTCATGGATAAATGGCTGCATTTCTGTACAGAACCACATTATGTATGTATGGGTGGCTATGGCCTCCCCGAAGCCCCTCCAGCAGATGGAGCCTCTAGTGGGGATAAAATGGGTTTTTATCACAAGTCTGCAGCAGTACCTGTTAATTTGTTTCCACATGTATTCATGTCATATGTGGGACAACGTGACCCTGGCATGAGTTTCATGCACCCTGTGTCAGTCTTCTGCACTGATTACAAGTCCTGTCTCCAGCTCCCATTGTTGTGCCACCTGCAGAGTGTCATCCTTCTGTGTATGCTGCAGTGCTCTGTAGATGGATGAGATTAAATGTGATTGGATTCCTGTTTGCAGGAAGCATATTTGCACATTCACCAGTTCAGGCCGGCCTTCTGGGTTTCTAACCTCTGCTACAAGGCTGGAGATAAAGTTTCTGATCTGCAAGTACTGGTAGAAATCTAGCTGTTGCAAGTTATATTTTGTTGGAGTTGCTGATGCAGGACCCATGTCCTCCCTCCAACACCTAGAAAATGTATGTCAGGCCCATCCCAGCCCACAGCCTTTATCAGTTGTCAATGGTGGCTGGAAGATACCTCTCGGTATACGCTACTGGGTAAATAAAACCAGCCAGGGTCTCATAGAATGTTGGGGCACCACCCAGTCCCATATTCTGATAGCATTTATTACAGTATCTATGGATTGGGATGCAGCCAGAGGCATGCCTCTTTGTGACGGTGGTACAGCAACTGGGATCTCTGGCCTGCCTGTATGATGGATTTAAGACCCCCCCCCCATCTTTTATCAAAGTCAGGGTTTTACATTGTATCCTCAGTTTCTTCCCAGACCAAGCAAGTCTTGATATGCATTTCTCCCACCTACACCAGTCATGTCCCTTAATTTTCAAGGGAGGATCTGGAGTAGGCAAAGTACTCTGGGTAGGGCGACCATAAGGACTGCGTCCACCCTTCTAAGTAATCCCTGAGGCAAAGTGACAAACCTTGTCAAGTCCTCCTGTATTTGTCTCATTTTGGTCACAATAGGAACTTGTCTGCATAGCAGACCAGCTCTATAAAAATGCTGTCACCAGCAGCCCAACCCCAGTGCCTCTAACCAGCTTCTACCTGCCTATATTCCAACACTGGGTGCCCAACCCTCATGCCAGGCAGTTAACTAACAATTAAAAAACTAGGGCACACAACCCCAGAGCCACCAATGCCCCCCATTCTGATACAAGGTGCTGAACTCCTGTGCCACAACCTCTTCCTTGCCTATTCTGTACAGTAAATTAAATCCCCACTGTAACCCACCACCTGTCAGCCTTGCCACCTCCTCTCCCCATGGCCACCCAAGTATTTACATTTGGGTCCCACTGTGGTCAACCAGCAGAGCCCTTTCTCTGCCTCAGCTAGTCACCATCTTTTGCTGCAGTGTTCTGGTTAAAGGGGAAAAATGGAAAACAAAATCTAAGATGACTAGAAATTTCAAAATACGTGTAGGAGAACACCTGAGACCAGTTGCTAGGGAGAATATAATGGATGCATTGACAACGCATGTGAGTTCAGTTGGGAAGAGCTTATGTGGATGTGAGCTTAGCAAGGGATGGCAGAGGATATTCTTTCACATTTTGTGACCTGGAGCGGGTTTGTGCAGGTAGATGGGGACACTGAGACAATGCTGCTAAAACAAGAAAGTTTTGGGATCCTTAAATTAGGAACTCTTGAACAACCAGGTCCAAAGGATAGTATTGACCTGGCACATTTTCCATGAAAATAAATGATGTACTGGGCATGTCTAGCTTTAAGTGTCTGATTTAACAGTTGTGTTTTTCTTATGTGATGTGTTTTCCAGAATTTGAAACATTTTTTATTTTATTTTGCAATTTGTGGTCAGAAGAACCACACTAAGCCAAGGCTTTTTTCTAGGTGCATCCTGGGAGCACAGGGAAGTTAGGTGACTTGCTCATGGTCACACAGTATGCAAGAGATCACTGTGGGATTCAAACCCAATTCTCCAGGTTTACAGCTCAGTGTGCTTAAGCACTACACTATACTGTCTTGCAACATATCAAGTGAAAGTGATCCTTGAAATGTTTCGGCACAGCAATTCTAATACTCTAGCTCTTTCTCCAAAAGAAAAATGTGATTGGATGAGAGATGCACATATATAAATGTAGAATATTGTATAAAATTGATCTGTAGCCAGCACTCACTGCATATTGCTCTGCTAAATCTTTAAACCATTTTTGCTTCTTCTTTTTAGTGTATATTGCACTTTGTCACTCTGGGCTCGATTTTCAAAGCCCCGAGTGTGCCGCAAGTCCCTGGTGTGCCGATCATTTGGCATACAAGGATTGCAGCATTCCCCCGGTTGGTGATCGGAATTATCAGTACCAAGGCTGAATGCCACAAGTTAGACCAGGTTTTCACTATTGTAACTTCAGGGGCCCCTTTTTACGGGCCTGTGCCAAATATTTGGCGCACACTGCCATAAACTGGGAAACTGTCGCAACTGCACCCAACAATAGAACATTGGGTGCAATTGAGGCAAAGGAGTTTGGTGCAGCCAATAACAGGCTTTGATGCAGGGCTTGATGAAAGCCCTTCATCAGCCTTTTAAAATTAAAAGTCCTTTGTGTTGAGATCCTTATGTTACTGCCTAATTTAAGGATGAGTACTAAAAAATAATCTGGGGAAGCAGCATTCAGGTCCTCCTGACAAAGCACTTGAGTGTGAAACTGGTCGGGTTGTACTTTTGGGCATCCATCTATCTTTTGTTTGCTGCTATTTAATGGTATTTTTGCTCTAGCATAGCAGCACTTTAAAAAAATGCAGTTTCTGTGTTAAAATCGGGTCCAGCTTTAGAAAGGCTTGTGTTTGCCGGAAGGGTTTTGTGGCAGGGAGTTTGACACAAGTGGTGACTTGCATCAGGCGATGACTCAAGTCTAATTTTCCAAGAATCAGAGCCTGGTGCAAGTCCCTTGTGTTGAACACAGGACTTAGACCAGCTCCCCTGGTCTGCATTTGCACCATGGGGGAGCCGTTTTACGGGGCTTGTGCCATATCTTTGGTGCAAGCTATTGTAAAATGAGGGCACTGTCGCAACTTGCATCCAATGTAGTAAAATCAGGTGCAAGTTACAACATTCCCTGGGATGCAAGTGTGGCAAACTTTGCAGAGGTGCAGGGCTTGGTTACAAGCCCCGTGTCCCCATTTGAAAACCGGGCCCTCAGTCTGTCTGGTGCTGTGTTTTTTTGTTTTGTTTTGTTGTTTTTGTTTAGGGGACATTGTTTTTTTTTTTTTATCTGAGCATAGACCGTGCAGTGAAGCTACCTTATATGCTTCTGAAAACAAAATCTAAGCCACAAAAACGGACTGCATAAACTTTTTTTATTTTTGAAAGGGCACATTTTGTGTCCCAGAAAATGTATGTTGGGACCAAATGTAAAACTGCCAGTTAGGAGATCATGGGGAGGGTAAAACCCTGTGCCTCAAATGTGGTAAAAAAATATGTTAAAAAAAGTTATGGACAATAGAAAAAACTTCTGAAGGAAAAACTAAATCCCAAGAAAGTGAACCATGCATTTTGTAGCTGTTGTTGCTGTTTTATTTTGTTTTGTTTCTTGTATCTGTTTTGGGACATTTGGTTGGTTTTGTTTGGTTGAAAAGTTTATTGATGGTTATAAGCCATTACAATAAAGCATACATGTGAAAACTTAACAATACAGAGAATACATAGATTTGCTATCAACATCTACTGGTTCAAATAGGTAGAAAAGCCATCCTTCAGAGCAAAACGTGAACACATGGCCAATCTAACCAACATAATACAGTGTACATTACAAAAGAGGTAATTGACACTAACCAGTACAAATGACTTTAATCAAAAAAGCATGGGGATGAATGTACAATTGTCTTTAAAAATGCTATACTAACAACATGTAAATCAGAGACCTATAGCTCAGATGGTCCCAAATCCTAATGAAAAATTAGCCCATAAGGACAAAAAATGTCCCTGTCTTGAGTGGGGACCACATAATAAAAACACTGATACCCAGAGAAGAAAAAGCATTAGCAAATACAGAAAAAATCTTCATTTAATCCAGTGAAATTAGAAATCACAAAACTAAGAAAAAGAGTCCCACAGGGCTCGATCCAGACAATGGACTTAAACAAGCTAAGCATACGAAAAAATGCAGAACCAGTATTTCACAAAAAGACCAAATTACCTCTTCTTAAGAGATAATAGAATTCAGCACCATGGGTGGCTCATTTTACAGAACAGTAGCAGGGCTTGCTTTTCCTCCCATGTTTAATAACAAAGAAATAATTGGCAGGCGGGGGGGGGGGCATGTTAAGGGTCAGACCCTTGTGAAAAAAGCAAGTATAAATGAAGACCAGATAAACAGAAGTCGAGGATTAATAACAGCTTAAAATGCATTCTCATAAATGCACGAAGACTTAATAATAAGATGGATGATTTCAAATTGCTAATACATAGAAATAACCTCATCTTCCTAACAATTATAGAAACCTGATGATCTGAATAAGATGTGTGGGTAAAGGTCGTCTCTGACTATGACCTCTTTGACATAGACAGGATTAATAACCAAAGGTGGGGGAGTCGCAATTTACATAAAATCAGAACTACAGGGCCAAGACATTTCACATAAAATTAAAAAGTAAAGTTCTAATTTAGAAATGGATACAGAAACCTTGTGGGTCAAAGTTATCTATTATACATCTATATCATTCATAGTTGGTCTATGTTACAGACCTCCAAATGTTCAGAAGGAAGTCACATTAGGCGAGTTTGAGACTGCATGTGATGAATGTGAAACTTTTTGAGTGACCTGAATTTGTGTGATATTGATTGGGCCAATGACATTGCTCTCTCACCCTTAGGGAAGAACCTTTAGATTTAATGGAACAGTTACATCTTCTACAATATGTGACAGATCCCACCAGAGGGCATAACCTCTGACGTAGTACTGTCTTCAGATAATCTGATATAGTCAGCTGCAAAATGGGGCCCCTTTAGGTTAACAGTGACCATAACCAAATTGAATTTGAAATAAAGGCTCAATATGACATTAACTCTGTTATTACTGAGATTTTCCACTACAGTAAGGCCACTATTCAAAAAATACATAAGCTTGGAAGAAGTAGATTGGAAAAGCCTATTAAAGGATCGATCAGTGGTAGACAAGTGGCAGATACTGAAAGCATAAATTATGACCATCAGTAATATGCACATACCTAAAGTCAGGAAATACACATATAATAGGCTTAGACCAGAATGGCTTAAAAAGAAAATAAAGAATTTAAAAAACAAAATGAGCAAAGTATATAAAACATATATTACTACTCAACAGTGCAAAGTTGAGGGTACTTAAAAGTTTATAAAAAACCTGTAAGTATTCCACTAAAAAAGTCAAAGCAAAAATTGAACTGTCGCTAGTACTTAGCGCTAACAAAGGTAATATGGATCTGTCTCTAGCATTTATCGCTAACAAAGATAATAAATTGTTTTTCAGTTACGCTAAACCTCTAAAACTGCAGCATGGAAGGTGGGGCCCCAACAATAAATGGTAAAATGTCAATGAACCAATGGAAATGACAAATATTTTCAATGGGAATTTCTGTTCTGTCTTTGCCAAGAAAATTAAATATCCACCCTACTTAGAGGTGAAAGAAACAGAATAATTAATCCTCAAGAAGAAACATAAGCAAAATTGAAAATCTGAACTCGAACACATCCCCTGCTCGATACTATCTCTAGCAACAAGAGTAAGATCAATGTCTGAATACATTGCAAAACCATTACAGTACACATGAGGCATCAATAAATTTGGGGCATATACCAGAGGGTTAGAAAAAAGCAGAAATAACCGCTATATAAAAAAAGGCAACAGACAGGATCCCAGCAACTATTGTCCAATAAGCTTAAGTCTATCCTCGGAGAAAATGTTTGAAAGCATTATCAAAGATCAACTAAATGCTTCATTAATAAACCTATACACAGATCAATATGGATTTCAAAAGAGGAGATCCTATACAGCCAATTTCCTGTTTTTATGAGAAAATTACCCAACTACCAGATAAAAAGATAGCTTGTATTATCTTCTATCTTGATTTTAGCAAAACATCGTGGGCAGGATTCACAAAAGTGATGCACCAGGCGCAAGTGAGATTTGCTGGCGCAAAAAGGATGCGCCCACCAAACGCAGGGTGATCCACAAAGGGACGTGCCATGGGATGCGTCAAGTGCAACCCCACTGTGAATTGGTGAAAAGAGCATGGTGCAAGTGGAGACGTGCCAGCGCATCCCGGATGCACACAACCACCCAGGGGAGCAACACAGTGAATACGGAGCAACCCAGCAAGGCAAGTGGGAGCAACAGGAGACAGTGTAGTGGGCAAAGGAGAGAGGAACACAAGACCAATGGGCCACACCAGAGAGGGAAAAGGCACAACAGTGGCATAAACAGGCACTGAAAGGAGACAGGGCAAACAGAACAGCACCCAGAGGCCCAGGCCACAACTCACACAGGCCCATGGCAGGCACACAGAACACTGGAGCCAGCATGGTGCCACACAGCAGCGGGCAAAAGCAAGGAGCAAGGTGACGACTACCCCCCAACACCAGTGTGGGCATGCAGTGCTGGTGTACACATGAAGTGCAACACCAGTGAATGGCCATGCAGGAAGCAGTTGTGCACTGCAGCCATGCCAGAACCCCCAAAGCGCTCATCCATGAAGTTGCACATCACACAGTGATCCCACCACATACGCGACACAGTATACCCATCCCACACACACCACCGCACAGAGGCCCAGATCATATGGCATGCATGGCAGGGTGCCACAGGGCAGGTGCAGCCACACACACGCGTGCGTGTTGTGGAGTGCCCATGTGAGTATGCTGATGTGATGTGACCCAACCTCACCCCACATGTACCCATGCTGCACACGACGCTGGATACCTACCTGGCACGGGTAATGTACCCTGTGTGCATGCACCAAGA
Source organism: Neoceratodus forsteri (assembly GCA_016271365.2). Lineage (NCBI taxonomy): Eukaryota > Metazoa > Chordata > Ceratodontiformes > Ceratodontidae > Neoceratodus > Neoceratodus forsteri. The sequence continues at coordinate 1,707,765,749 of CM057455.1, forward strand.
GCCTCCAGCCATGCCCAGTCCCTCCTGGCCAGGTCGGCATACCAGTGGTGACACTGTTCTCCAGTGCGGGAAGCCCCAAGCGGTGCACCAAGCACGGGCAATGTCAGCCAGACAGTTGCCCTGGGCACTTGCAGGTCCTCCCTGCCAAACAACTGGCCTCCACATGAAGGACAAGTGCCACCAGGTGGAGCAGCTCCACCTCCGACCAGTGGCATGGCCCTCTGCCCTGTTCTGGCTGCCCTCCTGGGCATCTCAACTGTGTAACAGGTGTCCACCACTCTGCAGGCCCTGCATGGAGACAACTGCAAATGGTGCCACATGCGCTACTGGGACATGTGCATGCCCCATGCACATCGATGTGCTACATGATTGGACAGGCACGCCACATGCGCATGCACAATGTGCAATGCCATGGTGGAATGTGGGGTCAAGGGCCATGACCATGTGGTGCATGCACATCATAGCTGTCCGCCTATACATGTGGGCACGCACTATCGCAGATAGCAACTGTGATGCACGGTAGCACAACATCTCGCAGTTGGCATGTAATGCACGCATCCACTGACATCAACTGACAACTGTTACAATGTGCACTGTGCAGGGGTCATGCATCGTGGACAGACTGCACCACGGTTGTGCATCTTATACACATCCCGCATGCATGTGGTGGACCAATTCGTACAACTGCAGTGCTGTGCCAGGGGGACAACTCATGCACCGAAGCACTTGTGCCCCATTCAGGGAGATGCCCCGAATGCATGGGTAATGTGCCGTGTAGAGATGCGCCCAACTGAGCAGATGCGCCGTGCTGATTGAGATGAGCTGAAGACAATTATGCAGTTCACAGACAATGCTCCCAAATCAGCCTAATAAGCTATTCAGGGGCATCTCAGCTGTTTAACATCTCATTATCACTGCCCCAGTCCTCATTTGCATGCCCTGAGCCATAAATGCTCCCAACTCACACCACACTGAGAATAGGTGACTGAGAGGATTTACAGTCTTGAAGGTGAGTACCATTTCACTTCTACATGTATTACTTCTGCTGTAGTGGACTGGGGAAGTGCACTAGGCAAGCGCTGCTCAGACTCAGGCATGACCCGGGGAAGGGGGATACAGATGACTGCCTCAGGACAGTATTATAGAGCCATCCGTTTGTGTACAAGGCCAGTACTAGTGTAGCCAATCCACATGATGAACTTGACTGTGGACAGCCTGTCGCCATCCCATGTGCAGGGACACCTGTTGGGCAACATGGTATGCCACACACTGTCCCACAGGCCGCACCAGTAGGGAGGGGTGGGTATGCTGATGGCCGATGTGCCTGCACCAACAGTGAGGTGTGCATAGTGTGAGTGATGGGCAGCCAGCTGCATGTGTAGCTGGACATGCATCACAGGTGGCAAGGCCTTGGCCATGCAGCTGTCCATGGTGAGTTCGCTGAACACTCCAGACATGGCACCGAAAAACCGCAACACACTGTGCACCCCGACACATGTGCAATGCCTGCAGGCCCTGTCTTCCAAGTGCTGGGGTGGCCAAATGCATCCACTGTATGTTGGTAATGAGCACACGGTAATCTAGATGAGCATGGCTAATGTCTGTCTGTACTCTCCCACAGAAACCACTATGTCAGGAAGTAATAGTGCCACCAGCCGAAGGTGGCAAACTTCACAAGGATGAGGAGCAGACTCTCATTGAGACATACCATCTAAGGCGTGATGTACTGTCGGGCAGGGGTGGCAGCCGTACGGCATGGGAGGAGGTCTGGGAGGCGGTGGCCCATCATGTGAATGCCGTAGGAACATACAACAGGACCCCCCCTGGAATGCAGGAAGCATCTAAATGATGGGAAATGGAGGGCAAAGAAGAAGGTGGCCCACATAGAGGCCTCCCTGCAGCAGACAGGGGGTGGCCCGCAGGCTGATGTTCACCTCATGGCAACCATTGTCAGATCCGCTGTGCAGGGTGTCCCGGGTGGGGGGTTCCATACAGGTGGAGGCCCATCATTGCACTGTAAGTAGCCATGCACATGACACATGTCTGGCCATGTGTGTGCCCTGGCTGCCATGCCTGTCCCATTGTGTTGTGCTGTGGGACTGTGTTCCCAGGGGATGTACCATGTGTGGTGGTAGTGCATGTGTGTTCCATGCCATTGCTACGCTGTGTCTGACAGCCCATGCCCGTGGTGGCACCTGTGATGGGCCAGTGCCAGTCAGACTGCTGGGACATAAACACTGTTGGATGGGCCTGTCATGCCATTGCCACACATGGTACCATGTGGCCATGGGCTGTCACCACACAGTACCAGTCACAGCTGGCGCATGGCTGCAGTGGCATTGTAGGCACTGCACAGCTGTGCCAGGGACTGTCATGCACAACCATAGCACTACATGGTCCTGAAGCTGCCCTCCCCCATGCTGAAACTGTGCAGCTGGGCCACAGTAGAGAGGTCGCAAGGGTCCTGAAGCTGTCCTCCCCCATACCAAAACTGTGCAGCTGGGCCACAGCAGAGAGGTCGCAAGGGTCCTGAAGCTGCCCTCTCCACGCCAAAACTGTGCAGCTGGGCCACAGTAGAGAGGTCGCGAGGGTCCTGAAGCTGCCCTCCCCCACACCGAAACTGTGCAGCTGGGCCACAGTACAGAGGTCGCGAGGGTCCTGAAGCTGCCCTTTCCCACGCCCGAAACTGTGCAGCTGGGCCAGTAGAGAGGCTGGTCCTGAAGCTGCCCTCCCCCACCAAACCATGCAGGTAATGGATCTGCGGAATTAAGCATTGGAGGAGCCTGAATACAACACTGCTCGCCTGCTTGCTGAAATGCTCAGTGCTGTTATGCATGGACTGAAATGTAGAAACTTAATTTTGGCTTAATTTTTTCTGTCCCCACACATGTGCTGATAGTTTTTTAGGTTTCAATTTTCTGAAAAGCTGCATGAGTTCTATGTTGAAACCCTCTGAAGCCAGCTGCTTTGTTACCTGTACTTAATGAGTTTGCATTTTGGCGCCAAAACCCAGTTCAAATTTTACTTTAATTTGTCTGACCAAGATGTTACACAGACTGCCAAATTAACCACCTTTAATCTAAATCTAATTCAAGTAGCTCAAAGCAAGTTTGTATTTTGGCGCTAAACCCCTTTTCAAATCTTACTTTAATTTAATCCCGACAGTTATACCATAGACTGTTCAGCCTTCATAGAAACATAGAAACATAGACTTTGACGGCAGATAAGGACCGCTTGGCCCATCTAGTCTGCCCATTTCCCTACCTACAGGATAGGCCGCAGATCCTAGTTAACCAACAGCTTATTTCTTCCTACCCCCCACAAGAATTGCCTTATGTCTGTCCCATGCATTCTTGAATTCTCCCACAGTTTTAGACCCCACAACCTTCTCAGGAAGGCTGTTTCATGCATCCACTACCTCTCTGTGAAATAATACTTCTCACATTGCCCCTGAACCGCCTCCTTCTATCTTAAATTGTGTCCCCTTGTTCTTGCAAGTCTCTTTTTCTGAAAGATGCTACCCTCTTGGACTTTGTTGATTCCACTGAGGTATTAAAAGTTTCTATCATGTCCCCCTCTCCCTTCTTTCCTCAAGGTATACATATTAAGCTCCTTTAGTCTCTCCTCATACGGCTTCTTGCAGACCCTGCACCATTTTAGTTGCCCTCCTCTGACTACCTCTATCCTGTCTATGTCCTTGGAGATGGGGTCTCCAGAACTGGACACAGTACTCCAGATGGGGTCTCAACAACTGTCTGTACAGAGGGATAACAACTTCCTGTTTTCTGCTGCTGATGCCTCTCCCTATACATCCCAGTATAACCCCAGCCCTCCCTACTGCCTTCTCACATTGCTTGCTAACCTTAAGGTTATCTGATATGATTACCCCCAGGTCCCTTTCCTTTTTTTTTGTTGTTACTACCACCCCATCCATTGTGTATTCTTCCCCTGGGTTCTTGTTTCCCAGGTGCATTATTTTGCACTTCTTTGCATTGAATCCTAGCTGCCATACTTCTGACCATTCCTCCAACCTTGCCAAGTCCCTTTTCATCCTTTCCACGCCTCCTTGTGTATCAACCCTGTTGCAGATCTTTGTGTCATCTGCAAAAAGGCATACTTTTCCTTCCAGTCCCTCTGCAATGTCACTGATGAAGACATTAAAAAGGACTGGACCCAATACTGAACCCTGCGGTACCCCACTAGTAACCCTCTTTCTTCAGAGTGGACTCCATTTACAATTACCTTCTGTGTCCTGTTGTGCAGCCAATGTTTTACCCAGGCTACCACCCTGGGACCCACTCCCAGGCTGGTTAATTGACTATTAATCTTTTGTGGGACTGTGTCAAATGCCTTGCTAAAGTCTAGGTAGGCCATGTCCACAGCCCCTCCCTGGTCTACTACTTGGTCACCCAGTCAAAGAAATCTATTAGATCTGTCTGACATGACCTTCCTGCTGTGAACCCATGCAGCCTTGGGTCCTGTGCTCCACTGGCCTCTAGGTACTCAACTATTCTTTCCTTCAGAAGTGACTCTATCACTTTCCCTACCACAGAGGTCAGACTGACAGATCTGTAGTTTCCTGCTTCTGTCTTGGTCCCACTTTTGTGAAGGGGAATCACATCCGCCTTCCTCCAGTCCTCAGGTACCACACCATCCTCCCATGATTTATTAAAAAGAGTAGCCAGTGGTTTCACTAGTTCCTCCCTTAATTTTTTAGAATTCTGGGGTGAATTCCATCAGGACCCATTGCTTTGTCCACCTTCAGTTTTAGAGTTCTTGCAGAACCCTTTCTTCTGTGAAAGGACTGGGATCGACCCCCTATCAAGAGTGCTTCTGTTAATTGGATTAGGCACTTCCCTCCTCTTTGTGAATACTGAGCAGAAATATTCGTTCAGTATCCTGCTTTTCACTGTCCCCTCTGCCCACCACCGTTCATTCTATTCAGCCTCACTATCCCTCCTTTGTCTTTCTCGCTCGCTGATGTACCTATAAAAGGTTTTTATCCTTCTTAACTGAGTTGGCTATCTTTCCCCAGTTTGGGCCTCTGCTATTCTGACTTCCTCCCTGCTTCCTCCTGCCTTAACTGGTACAGCCTCTGTCCTGCTCCTTCTGTGTTTCCTTATACTTCCGGAATGCTATCTTTTCTTCCTACTTTCACAGCCACCTCTTTTGAGAACCATACTGGCTTTTTCTTCCGCTTTTGATTTGTTTATTTGCTTCACACAAGGCTTGTTGCCTCTGTGGTGGCAGTTTTGATGATTCCCCATTGTTGCTCCACACCTCCTTCTAGCCTGTTTGCTAGTGCTTTTCTGAGGCACTCTCCCATCTTGCCAAAGTCAGCCCTCCTAAAGTCCAGTACCCTCACTTTTGTATGGCTTGACTCTGTAGCCGAGTTTAACGTGAACCACACTGTTTGATGGTCACTTGTCCCCAGATGGCAACCCACTTCTAGATCTGAGATATTCTCACTGCCCCCATTTGAGAGTACGAGGTCTAAGATTGCTCCCTCACGAGTGTGTTCCGAAACTAGCTATCTAAGGCCTGCCACCTGTAGGGCATCAAGAATGGCCCTGCTCTTGGATGTGGCTGCAGCAAATGTGCTCCAGTTAACATCTGGCATATTCAGGTCTCCCATCAACAGTACCTCCCCTTTCTCTGCCATTCTAAGAATGCCTTCTATCATATCCTTGTCCATTCCCTTCCCCTGACATGGGGGTCTGTACACAACCCCTGCGCGGATTGTGGTGCCCTTTCCAGTCTCCAAGGTGACCGACAGTGCCTCCTCTCCTCCCTGTTTACTCTTTTGTTCAGTTGCTTTTATCCCTTCCTTTACATAGAGAGCTACTCCTCCCCCTCTTCTCCCCTGCCTGTCTCTCCTGTAGGTTATGTACCGTAGTATGTTAACATCCCAGTCATGGTTCTCTGTGTACCATGTTTCTGTGACTGCTACGATATCCAGGCATCCCTCTTCCATCAAGGCCACCAGCTCATGGAGCTTGCTGCCCAGACTATGGGCATTGGTACTCATTACCCTCCATTTCCTGATGGCCTTACTCCTTTTGCCCCATCCCTGTCCTTTTGCCTTTGTCACTTTCTCCATTTACCCTGCCCTTCTCCTATCGACACCTCTATGTTGGTGTTTGCCGCACTTACTACCGTGATTATTTGGGGGGGGCTAGGATTTCCCTGCTCCTTTCCAGTGCCTCCCCCCTTGGCTAGTTTAAAAGCTTGTCAATGAAGCATTTAAACCTATCACCTAGGATCCTGGTTCCCCTCCCGGACAGATGAAGCCCATCACGCCTGTATAGGCTTGCATCACTCCAGGTGGACCCCCAGTCCCCAATGAAGCCAAATCCCTGAGCTCCACACCAGTTTTTCAACCACTGATTGAATCCCATGGTGCGGAACACCCTAGCCTATCCTATGCCATAGACGGGCAGCACCTCCGAGAAGGTTACCGTGCATGCTACTTGACTAAGGCCCCTCCTCAATTCCACAAACTCTTCCTGCACTTCTCTAATCCCTTTCTTAGCCAGGTCATTTGTCCCTAGGTGGACAATGACATCCAGCTCCCTCCAAGCCATGGCGCCAGGCAGGCACCTTACCTCCCTCTCCCCTTCCTCCCCAAGTTCTACCTTCCTAACAATGGAGTCCCCCACCAGGAGTTGTTTCCTTCCCCTGCAGGGTCCCCGGCCACCCTCCTGTTGGTCTCCTTTGTGGAGGTTCCCAGCATCCTCCTTGGTCTCCACTGCGGGTGCCTCCATAGAGGAACCACACTTTGCCAGAATGGCATAGGAATTGTGGAGAGGTACAACTGGAGGGATGCATCTCTGTTCCACCACCCTCACCTTCCCTGAGCCCACTGTGGTCCAACCGCTCCTCTTTCTTGGCAACCTCTGAGGCAACGGTAGTGGCACTGGTGGTCTCTGGATGGAAGAGGAGGTCCCACAAATCCAGGCCAACTCAGCCTGGAGATGAGCAACCTCCTCCCTCAGCCCAGAGAGGTGCCTGCAGATGGGACAACACCACATCCTCCAGAACGTCTCCCAGAAGACTGCTGCTCCACAGCCACTGCACTGCACCACTCCAATCATGTCTTATTTCTGGCCCCTTAACTGTTTGCAATCCTTACTCTTTCCTCTGTTTTTTTTTCTCTCTCTCTCCTTACTTTCTGCCTGTGTGGCCTTTAAGCTCCTGATTGTCCTGTTCCGAGACAAGAATATCCTATATTTCTCAGTAGACCACTTACTTGCTGGCAGACCTCCAGCAGCTAGAGGGGGCCAGAGAGCTACTCTTGCCCTTCTAGGATGGTGGGTCTTTGGTGGTTCTGTGATCACTCACTTCCTGCTCCCAAACAGGAAGTTCCTGTTGTCAGTCAAATCCTGTGCCTATAAATTTAATCGACCTTAAATTTAATTTTAACTCCAGTAGCTCAGTCAGTCAGGTGGGTTTGCCACCAGCACAGGCTTTATCTGTTTTAATTTATTTCTGAAACATACTCTTACTGCTGCCTAAGAAAATCTCTGCCTCTGTTTAAAATCAAATCAGGTGTGAAAGCAAAGTAGCAGCCATTTGCTCCAGTTTCATTTGGGTGCCACGTATGCAATTGGTGTTTAATGCTGGCCCTTCCCCAAGACTTCTACCTGATTTAATCCTGTGCTCTCTCCCTCTCCTTGTCCACAGCTGGGCCACAGTAGAGAGGTTGCGAGGGTCCTGAAGCTGCCCTTCCCCATGCCGAAACTGTGCAGGTACAGATCCGCGGAATTAAGCATTGGAGGAGCCTGAATACAACACTGCTCGCCCACCTGCTGAAACGCTGAGTACTGTTAGCCCCTCCAGCGCTCTGCGCCGGCTGCCCCACCCTCACCACCACCCTTGATGAACATTGTATTATATACGTGAGCTCACGTGATCAGTAAAAACCAATCAGCCCACTTTCCCACTAGCAGCCTATACTCGCTCACCACTAGTGGCCACCATCCCATCCATTTCTAAATCTCACTCAAGATCATCATGACTATCTACCTACAGATGCTTGTCTCTATTGCCACACAGCTCCCTTTCTCTTCTCTCCCCCTCCCACTCTCCCAGTGGAAGAGCCACATATATGGGACCCCAAAGTCTGGCTCCCTACTTGCCCACATATACTGCCCCCCCCTCCAGAACTTCCTAAGGTCCGCCTACCATGTACTAGTCTGCACCTACCTTACCTCCAACCTACACTGCACTGCCTCCCTGACCTCCAGGGGACTTCACCCTCTATCGTCATTTGATCACCCCCACTCAGCCCCCATCCCTCACTGTCACCAGCTCTGTTAGCCCACCTCATAGGCACCCTCCCAATACTGGTCGGACCCATCAAAAACCTCACTTCTCCTCATTCCCATCGCCTTGCACCCAAACTACTCCAGAAAGCTTTCCTCCGGCATGCACTCCTCCTCCTCCTACTACTGTCAGGCAACGTGCATCCTAATCCGGGGCCACCTACTGCTGGTGCAACAACAGAGGCGAAGCAAGGCAGCCTACTACTGGCCTCCTCAATACCTGCAACCTACTAAGGAAATTCACTCCTCTCCAGGGCTAGATCGCTAAACACGCCCCTGACATCCTGGCATTATCAGAGTCCTGGCTGTCAAATAACATCCCTGATGCCTCTGTCACCCTCAGTGGCTACTCCATCTTTTGGGCAGACAGACTAAGCAAATGGGGAGGTGGGTGTGCCATCTATGTCAAAATCACGCTGCAAGTGCTCCCGGTCTCCCTCCCCCCGCCCACCCATGGTGCCCAATCCACTGCCATTAAGGTCACACTTGGCAATTATGGAAAAACGCTATACATTATGGCAGTTTACATTCCTCCCACTAACCAAAAGCCAGCCTTTGACTCTATACTGTCCAGCATCACTTATCTCCCTCCCAAGAGCGAACTAATTATAATGGGAGACTTCAACATGAATTGGCTATCCACCATATCTGCCACCTACAAAGACGCTGTTCTAGCTTACAACCTCACTCAGGTGGTCCATTCCCCCACCAGACTTGACCCCAGTACTGGGTCCTCCACTCTTATCGACCTCACCCTCACCAACCATTCCAATAATCTCTCCCAGATTAAAGTGTTTCCTGATGTGCTAAGTGACCACTCCCCGGTCACCTGCTGACAACTCTCCTGGCCTCCCTAAAGTTACAGTCTAAAGGCGCCTCAAAAAGGGTGCCCTCTCCCACCTCAAATTGTACCTTGTTTCCCGTGATTGGTCACCCATCCACAAGGCTCAGACTGTTGATGCAGCCCTCCTCTCCTCTATCGCCACCTTTAACGCTGCCTGTGACATCTTTGCCCCCTTCTCAAAGCATATTTTAAAAACAGGGATACCCCATGGATCTCACTGTCCCTGCTTGACCTGATGCACCATACAGACAACCTCTGGCACAGGGCCCAGGAATCACAGCTACCCCAGGACAGACAATTCTACAGAGAGGCCAGAAACAAATGCACCTGGGCCATCCGACTAGCCAAGGCCACTTACTATAAGCATGCCCTCACCACCACTTGCGGCTCTGGGAAAAATTCTGGAGCAATGTAAAGGAGCTGTGCAGGAAAACTGCCTCCCTGCCCCTCACAGATTCTAGTGGATGGGGCCCCACCCAGGACCCCACCACCATTTCTAATGTCACTTATACGACCTTCTCAGACCTCAGTCACATCCTCCTACATAACTTCTTCGACCCATTCCAAACTGCCCTGTGGACACCTCAGCTACCACAGTCCCTCCACCCTTCCAGCTGAGAATCATCTCTTGCAGTGAGGCAAAGCGTTACCTCACCAAAGCCTTGATGAACGTGTGCTATAGCAGTGACATTATTGACCTCAAAATTCTCAGGCTAACTCTGGATGTGACCCTACCACATCTCACCAAAATACTTAACTGGTCGCTATGCCTCAGCCAGTTCCCCCACACTATGGAAAAGTGACATTATTACCCCCATCCTCAAGAGTGGTGACTCCACTTCCACCAGTAATAACTGACCCATCTCGATCCTCCCCCCTAAAGGCACTCAAAAAAATAGTGTCGGACCAGCTTACCGAGTACTTGACCAAACATTTGCTGCTCTGCCATGAACAAAATGGGTTCCGAAGGGGGCACAGCACCACCACTGCCCTCCTGAAATTTACTTCATACATTCATGAGGCCCTGGACCAGGGGTCCATAGCAGGAGCAATCTACGTCGACTTAACCAAAGCCTTCGATACCGTCAGTCACACACGTCTGCTCCACTCCCTTCCTTACCATCATTTCTCCCCTGAGGCAACCTCCTGGTTCAAAGACTATCTGTCTGGCCAGACGCAACAGGTCAAAATTAACACCACCCTTTCCTCCAAAAGACTAGTCCAATCAGGTGTCCCCCAAGGGTCCATTCTCGGCCCATTGCTCTTCACCCTTTTCCTAAACTGCCTCCCTCATTCATGCAATGGGAAGCTATTGCTCTACGTGGATGATGCCGTAGTGCTCTGGAAACACCCCCACCCTAACTCCCTCCAATCTGCCCTACAAGGCTTTTTTAGAGAAATAGAAACTTGGTTCTCTGAGCATTGCCTAGTACTCAACTACAACAAGATGAAATTGATTATCTTTGCCCACTGCCACTGCCCACTCAGTAGTGCTCCGCTACACATCACAAACTCCCAGGATCTCCATCTTGAACAGGTCTCTAGCTTCAAATACCTGGGTGTCACTCTGGACACCTCCCCCACCTACCACACACACATCCAAAACCTTTCCTCTGCTGTAAATACCAGATTGGGAATCCTATACAGACATAAACATTGCCTACCCCCTCTGGCCCTACATCTCACTGTAACTTCCTCTGTCCTATCTTTGGTGGACTACAGCATTGTGATTTATGAATCTGCAGACCAAACGGCCCTAGGCAGCATCAACATAGCTCTCAATAAAGCCTGCAGACTGGTCACTGGATGCGATAGAGACACCCACACGTGTGAGCTTTACAAACTTGCGGACTGGCTCACCTTCAAAGGGAGGCTTAAGTATCACACCTCCCTCCAAGCCAAAAAAATGCTCCTCAATCTAGCACCCAAAGGCCTCCTCCCCCCCATCCAGACTGTCCCACACAGGAGGGCCCCTAGACGCTCCACTGGCACCTCTCTCCTAGTCCCCCACTGTAGGACCTCCCTAGGACAAAGGTCTTTCCAATATCGGGCTCCCCTCTGGCTAAACAGCCTACCAACCTCTATCTCCCTAGCCCCTAGCCTTGGCCAATTTAAAACTGGTCTTAAGAAACTCCTCCTTGAATCAGCTACCTGTGACTGCAACCGTTACGCCTCCACCCTCTCCAATTTGCAAAAGGAAGCGCATTGTAAGCAGTCTATAGCGCTAGCGCAGGGAGAAAATCCGCGATGGTAGGGATAAAATGCCCAACCTTATTCCATGACTGCATCCTCAGGTCCCACAATCACACTGCATGTAAACGCTGACTCAGGGTTCAGTTAGGACCCTCTGAATCTGTAATTTTGTGTCACAGCTTAGACCAAAGGACTACTTAGGATCCTTGACGCAATGTTTACACACTGTACTATGTGACCTATGTAAAATACTAGTAAATGTTATGTTTGTGCTTTCTGTACTGACATGGAACCTTTGCAAAGGAGTCTATGACTCAAAGGATTGTAATTCGATTTTCTCTTCAATAAATAAATGCACTGTGACACACTGTACATGTCTGTATGTTTGTCTGTATGTATGCCACTGCATATTCCAGTGCACAACCATGTTCTCCCTTCTTTCACAGCTCCATCATGCCTCACAGGTGCAGCCGTGGGCACGGCTGCACAGGATGCCCTAGCGGGTGATGATGCAGGCCCATCACACAGGGCTGTGGGCACTGCAATGGATGGTGCCATCCCTGGACCATCCACTGCACCAGCCCCACCTGCCCCAGACCCAGTGGTGGCAGGCCCGTCAGACCCCTTGGCCAATGCTGTCACGGTGGCCAGCAATGACACAACATAGCTGGAGAGTCTGCTGGGATTCTCTGATGATGACCCTGCAGATGCAGTGGACATCACAGATGCCCTCCTTGTGCTTGCATCTGGCATACGGGGGTGTACAGCAATGTCCCTGCGGAAGATGACGCCACCCAGATAGAGGTGGACACAGCCAATAGTGGGACATGCAGCACACAGGTACCTGCAGGTGGCCCCTGACACCACTGATGGCCCTGCCTATGTGGCATGGATGCAGTGGCTGCACAGCTGCCCACAACGATGGGTGCTGTGCTCCTGCATCTAGTCCAGGGAGTAGTGGCAGGGCCATCAAGGGCGTACAATCCAGGTGCTGTGGGACACACACGGCACTGTTGGAACATGACAACACGTCGCGGGCATGTTGTGGCTGAGCATGCCCAAGGTCTGCCCATGCCACAACCTGCCATGGCACACCCATTGCCCATGGATGCCCCGCAGCTTGCTGTATCACCCCTGCTCATCAGCAATGCCACTGTGACCCATCACCCACCAATGACATGGAGGGCTATGTCCGCCTCCTGCATGACACCGTGGAGGGGTAGGCACCCTCCTGCAGAGTTCAGGAGCCACAGGATGGGGATGGTCTTGTAGCACAAGTCCCTGGCTGCATGGCGGGCCCAGATGTTGACCGAGGCATGCCTTCTGTGGGTGGGCATGACCGCAGCATTGGAGTGATTGCAGCCACTGTGGAGGCAGCTGTGCATCCATTGCATGCTGTGGCCATCAAGCATCCAGCCAGACACCCAGGAGCACCTCCCGCACACCCAGGCAGCGGCGGCGTCAGGTGGACCCAGTGCTGCTGACGCCATCACCTCACATTGCACTGACCTGCGTCCCTGGCCCAGACATGGCTCATGGGGCCACCACACCAATGAGCACCTGTGCACAGTCTCATTGCAGTTACACTCCCTGAGGCTGGTGGTGCTGCAGCTGCATCCACCAATCATGGCAGAGGCCACCCATGTGTCCATGGCAGCCATGGTGTTGCCCTGTGATGTCCAAGTCCCCATTCCAATGGCAGCTCCACATTCCATCACTGTGTCCCACATGCCTGGATGATTATGCCTGGGGTGGTGTGTGTGGCAGGCACTTGCCCCAGTGCACTGCCATTGTGGGCCTCCTGTGCAGTACCATCTGCGTGTCTGTGTGCACCTCTATTTTGCTGTGTGGCATGGGCATATTGAGTGTGGTCCAGCATCTGCTGCACCTGTGTGCCAGCTGCAGTGCACACTGATCCATGCCATCCCTGGCACTGTCATGGTGACACATGTGCATGTTGCGAGATGTGTGTGTGTGTCTCTCTCTCTCTCTCCATGGCTTGTGGTCCCTGGCATGTGTGCAGTCCACTGCTGTCCAACCTCCACTGTGTGGCATGTGTTGTGTGTGTGTGCACCTGTGTAGGGCTGTTTGTGTGCTGTGCTGTGTCACTGTGCAATGCACGGCTCTGTGTCTACCTGTTGTCACCATTGTGCACCTCCCAGATACATACCTCTGATACTCACCCACGGTTCCCAAACTGCTCCTCCACCAGTGTGCTCCTGTACTGCCTTGCCTGTGCAGCCAGCCATGGGTCCTGCTGGCCCATTGGTGGTCCAGTGTTGGGGCCCTGTGGCACTGCATTATCCTCCCCACCCTCCTCCTCCTCCCCTGAACTGTCACCTTCGCTGGCTTTGATAGCTATTCCACAGTCAATGGCCATGGTGTGTAGCATACAACAGGCCAGTAATATGCCTCAGGCCTTCTCAGGGCTATACTGTAGGGCCCCACCCAACCTACACAGGCACCGAAAGCACATCTTCAACATGCCGAAGACGCACTCAATGATGGTGTGCGTAACGGTGTCTGCCTCATTGTAACGCTCTTCTGCCTCTGTTCCAGGTTGTCAAAAGGGGGTGAGGAGAAAGGGCTTCAGTGGGTATGCAGCATCACCTGTGGGGAGGGTGGCTATTAGTACAATGGTCACATGTGCAGCGTGCCCCCACTCCCTGCTCCATTCTGCACTGGTGTGTGCACTGAGCATCCACCACTGCCTGTGCCTGTCCCTTCCCTGCAATCCCCCACATCCACCTGCTGTTGCTGGGCCTGTGCCTGTTGTTGGCCCCAGGCCACCAATGCCGTTGGGGTCACACGTGCCACATCCACCATTGCCCTGCCCTGCCCAGTGTGCATTACGGCACTGTCTGCTTGTGTTGTGCATGTCCCTGCCACATGCCCACTGGCACTGCGCCCCACGTTCCATGCATTGCACGTGTGCCTCCCTGTCCCACATCTGCTACACCCTATGTGTACTGTGCATGGTGCTATCTGCACACCTCCGCCTCCTCCTGTCCTAAGCCATGGTGCCCTGCTGTGTGGCTGGTTGCCATGTCTCACACACTTACTAAATGGTCACTTGGTATGTCCCCTACCTGGAACCTCTGGCAGAAGGTGGACTGTTGTCATATGAAGGCATCATGTGTGCTTCCAGGGTGTGTGGCACAGACATTGCTGATGCACCCTGTGGCATTGCACACCACCTGGCAGTTGGCTGAGTGGTATCGCTTGTGGTTTATGTAGGTTATGGCGTCATCACCAGGTGGTGCGTGGATTGCCACATGGGTGCCATCAATGACCCCTATGATGCCTGGCATGCATGCCACCCTGTAGAACCCTTGCATGGCTTCTGTCTGCTCTGCCTGTGTGCTGGGGAAGTGGATATATTCCGAAGCATGTGGTAGCAGTACGGAGAGGAACTGTGTGAAGAGACAGGTAGTGGAGGCCTGTGATACACCAGTGGTGTCCCAGTAGACCTCTGAAGGTTCCCATGGTAAGCAAGCATATTACTGTTGTCACCTTGGTCTGCATCGATATGGCATGACCCACGTGCAGTGGTGTCTGCATTTCCTCATGGCACATCTCCCAGAACTGCCTCAGAATGGCCCTGTTCTGGCTGTATCAGCCTATTGTCTCTGCATCTGTCAGCTGCTCGAAAGACAGCCTGCCACGATACTGCCATGGGCCCGGCTGCCTACGGTGCCTTCCGACCTCTGTCTCCTCATCCTCATTAGTACTTCCACCATTACAAGTGGTGCTGCATCCATGCTGGTGGTGTGCTGTCTCTCCCTCTCCCTCTCTGTCTGCCACAGTTCTGGTGCTGCTGTTCTGCCGCTGACCTGCTGGTGGCTTGCACTTAAGTCTGCTTCCTTTATACTTATCTTTTCATGTCATATTTGGTACTTGCGCTGGGTTTGCTCTCTCATTGCATCTTCATTTTGCACTGTGAATTGCTTTGTGCTGTGTATGCCCCCTCTAGATGTGCCACATCACATCACATTATTATGCGTCTACAGTGCAGCCGGTTCAATGCGGCACATCTGGGGTGCACCGGTGCATCTGCCCTGTCTGTGAATTGTTTCATGGCTCATTTTTGGGTTGCACCCGTGCATCTCACTTACGCTGGCACATCTCTTTTGTGAATCCTGCTCTGTATCTGGTACCTCATTGTGCCATTGTCACCAAACTGTTAGAACACAAAATTGACACCAGGGGCCCAGTACTCAAAACTTTGCCCAGTGGGCAACGTGATTGTGCCCCTTTTGACCAGGGTTTGCTCCCATGTGTATAATTCAAAGAGGGCTGTTGTGCCTCCTAACAAGGTTAGCGCATTCAAAAAAAATTATGTATGTGGTGGGCAAAGGGAGTGTCAAGGACAGGAAAAACTGGTGCAGCATGATATTCAGCACGTTTGCACTGCACAAAAGGGGTTACACAGTTACTTTGCACAGCACAAATACTGTTGACAAGAAGCCCAATTTACTGCGGGCAGCCCTAGTGGCCACCAGAGCACCTGCAGCCAACAAACATGTTAGCAGTGGGGGAGTGGACAGTGGCACCCCCTACCCTCCAAACCCCAGTCCCATTAAAAAAAGTAAGTCCCTTGTGTAAAGTGGCCCCTTCCCCATCCTCCAATCCCTGGTCCTAGTATAGAAGATACTTCCCTGGTGCCTAGTGGTCCCCCCACCCTCTGATCTGCAGCCCTGGTAAGCAAATATAAGTTCCTGATGCTACTGGTCCCCTCCCTACAATCACCATCCTGTAGTGATTAAAGAATGTCACTGGTGGTCTGTGGTCCCCCTTCCCTTCTGATCGCTGGCCCGTAATGTCTATGATGTATCCCTGGTGCCTAGTGTTCCCTCTGCCCTCTGATCACCGGCCCGTATTGTCCATAATGTGTCCCCGGTGCCTAGTGGTCCCCCACCCTCTGATCACCATCCTGTACTTTTCAGGATATATCTCTGGTGGTTAGTGGACCCCCACCCTCCAATCAGCATCCTATGCATTGCATGATGTATCCCTGGCTTCCAGTGGTTCTCCCCTAGTCTTCTGCCCCGTAAAAAGTCCTGTATGCTATGGTGGCTAATGCCCCCCCCATCCTCTGTGCCCAGCACCAGGGATCTGAAAAATGCCCTGGTAGCTACTTGTCTCCCCCCCCCGATCGCTGGCCCTTTATGACAATATTGATGAGATCTGAAGGGAAACCCTGTAATTTGCAAAAAATAACTAAAACTAAAGAAAATAACTCATAGTCCCTGGCATCTAGTGGTATCCCCCCATCCACCAATCCCCATCCCCATACCAATGAAATCTGTCCATAGCATTTAGTGGTCCCCACACCGTGGGCACTGACCTCCCACCCTGCCAACTCCCCTGCACCTAAAGCACTGGCACCACAGCTGAGATACCGCGATCAGCACAGCCCTCTGCTCATCTCCTCAGTTTCACTAGCTACCAGGGAGACAGGGATCAGAGGAAGGGGGGATCATTGGTCACCAGGGATACATTTTGTTCTATCACAGGATGGTGAATGGAGGGTGGAGAGGGACCACTACATATTAGGGAATTACCCTCCCCACTTCTCTCCACCCCACCATGCCCTGCTACTCCCCATCTCTCTCCACCCCACCTACCATTCTACCCCCTCACCTCCCACCTCCCCCTACCATTCCACCCCATCCCGATCCACTCCTCCTGTCTCCCCCTCCCTATCACCCTATCTCTTGTTGCTCCACCACAGACTACCTAGCACTTATCTTTCTGTTCTTGCACTTACGACAATGTCAGATCCTTGACTGCCTACCCCCTTTTCCCACCCCTTCCCTCTTATCCCCCACCCCTTGCTCCACTTTTGTCACCCCTAGGATGTTTTTTATTTGTATTTGTGTCTTACTATATATACACACCCGTATTGTTAATTGTGCATTGATATTTGCTACTGACTGTTTGCTTCTGTGCTAGCCTATACACATGTACTGTCTTTTGCTACTAAGTTAACCTCCTGACCTGTATTGTATCTTACCTCTGCTTACTTCTATGTTAACCTCCTGACCCTGTATTGTATCTTACCACGGTTTTGCTGCACCCATTGCTGACACGGAACCTTTGTAAAGGAACCCTTGGTTCAAAGGTATTTGTAACCCTAGTAATAAATAAATATATAAAAATAAAAAAATACTTTAGCCTCTATGGGACAGCAGTTGGAGGGCATGGGGGGACCACTAGATACTAGAAAGTTCTTGCTAGTTACGGGACTGGACAATCGAGGTGGGGCGGAGGCAGTCACAGGGTCACAAACCTGCCACCACTTCCCATGCAAATGTGCCCATAATAGGTGTAGAAATGGACCCTTAGTACGTTCCATTCCCAATGGGCTAATTTGCATGGGGATTTCTGAATATCATGCCAGGAGCTACCAGCGCAATCGGGGTCTATGAGTGCTATTTTCCACACTGCTGGGATCCATGTCATGGTGGTGCTGTTTGACTTAGCACTGTGCCAACATGCCACTATATTCAGTATTCAGTCAGATAGCACCAATGCACTCTCCAACTAGATATAGCATTCTCTGGGTTCTGGGCAATGGGCAAGTGCAGCTCAAAACTTTGCACTCCACTTTGCCCATTTCAGGCCCTAGATTTATTAAAAAGACATTAAACTAGTTTTCCGACAGAATGCAAAGGATTGTGATAAATGGACACCAATCAGGGCTTGACGTGGTGTCTAGTGGGGTTTCCCAGGGTTCAGTATTGAGACAGATTATTTTCCAGATATTTATTTTAAACTTAAAGGGGGGTCTATGCAAAACAATAGTACAAAGGTCAGAACTACAGTGTGATTTGGATTTCATGGGACCATGAGTGGGAAATGAAATTCAGCCAGGAAAAATGTAGAGCCATGCAATTGGGAGCCAAAAATCCCAAACATGCATACATACATACTGTACTATCTAAACAGTCAAGCTTTATTGGAGAAAAACACAGAAAAGGATCTTGGGGTAACTATAACAAATCACTTAGAAAACAAAGAACAATCCAGCAACACAGTAGCAAAAAAGAACACGACCATGTGGACCATTAGACAAAATATAAGATCAAAGGATGAAAAGTCTTAGCCCCTTGTATAGAGAATATATCCATCCCCATCTTGATTATGTGTCCCAGTTTTGGTGCCCATACCAGAAAGGGATAAACCTCTGGATAAAGTTCAACACAAACAAACAAAACTAATAAAAGATATTTCAGATAGGTCTTACAAGGCTTGTATAAATAAGTTGAATTTAATGCCATTAGAAATTAGATGGATGAGAGGTGACCTTTTACTATACAACATTGTTATGGACCCAGAGCTCTTCTGTGATATGGGCTTTGAATTCAAGCAAACTTTTATGTACAATAGAAAACACCCTTACAAAATAGTTGACCGCAGGTTCAATACCACAAAAATATTTTTTTCCTTTACGCAAAGAGGTATAAATCCTTGGAATAACTTACCTTCCAATATCCTAATTAATAATTCTAAAACAGAGTTCAAGAACAAGTCTGACAGTTGCATTTTAAATAGAGGATGTCTAAACTATTATTAAAAGGAGTATTATGAACTAATACCTTTTCGCTCCTAAAACACCTTAGTATGAGTCTTAGTATGAGCCAAGCCGAGTAAGTAAAAAGCATCATTTACTATAAGCGAAAAGCAGGACAAGTCTTCCAGGATATGAAACAACCCTGCCAAAACTGGATGAATTTAGGATGCCCTTATTTTATCATACCATGAACAGAGAAAAAGAATATGGTTCAAATTTTCTGGTTCACCTGCTGAACAAAGGTGGGAGCATCATGTGCATGGCCAATATGTGAACATTTGGCATACAGAACATTACTTGGAAAGGTCTCAGATTTATAATATATGAAGCTATTCCGCTTGCCTGGATTGACAATGCAGTCCAAGTAGTATCTATATACAAACCAAACATTGTTTCCAACATACCAAGGAGAAAATTTTGATCTAGCAGTCATGTCTAAATCAGAATGTTGATTAATTATGCAAATCCTATTCTTAATCTATTTTGTATACGAACAGCAGTAATTTGTTAGTCAGCAAAAATTTCATCATACAGTTTTTAGCAAAAATGTATTTCTGACATCCTTAGATTCATGCTCAGTGTATTTTTAGTTTTCTCAGATATTGTTAAAACAGCTTTTACAGCTAATTTTGTAATCATGACTCATGACACAAAGATGGCCACCACCTGCAATTTTTAAAAATCTTTTCCACTGAGGTTACTTATTGTATATAAATGCTAGATTCATACTGTAGATGTATTAGGGTGGCGATGCCATATATTTCTGATGGTAAACAGCACACCACTGTACCAAGATATTTAATTTCTTCATGATGGACCATTCCATGAGAGGAGGAACTTTAAAAAAACTTCAGAGTCCCATATTTTGGTTCAGGAATGAAAGAAAAAATGAAAAATGTATATCCTGATATTTTTGCCAGATGAACATCACTGCTGAAAAAACTATATACTGTAGTTACTAACAAATA
Source organism: Neoceratodus forsteri (assembly GCA_016271365.2). Classification (NCBI taxonomy): domain Eukaryota; kingdom Metazoa; phylum Chordata; order Ceratodontiformes; family Ceratodontidae; genus Neoceratodus; species Neoceratodus forsteri. The sequence continues at coordinate 1,707,785,654 of CM057455.1, forward strand.
CTGCTGCTTTTTTAAGACTGATTAGAATTCCCTGTTTAACATAATCATATAGATATGTAAGATCATACTCTTTCTATAATGCTGTAACATGAGAAAGCCAAGGGGACAGCTTTCAGCCCTTTGCCAACCAGCTTCCATTAGGCCCATCTTCACAACATTATCATTGGAGGACCTTAGTAATTTTTATCCCATGGCCCAATACCAGGAAATCGGCTAAAGTTTTAAAACAGTCCAGACCAAGCTCCACCCTAATATAGGCTATAGGCATAGATCTAGTAAGTCAAAGAAAATATTTGAGTAATTGAACATTTTTCTAAGTCAGATACCTTGCAGGGATCCCAAATTTCAGAGCCATACAGAGACTGTGAATTCAATTTTGAAGAGAGAACTTGCACTAAACGTCTGATGCTGTTCCCTCCATATCTCTAATTACATTTTTGTCAACTGAGAAGTGTTTTTTTTTTTAACCTTAGCCTGAGTATTCAGAAAATGCAAATGCCAAGGACCATTAGATGAACAATGGAGACCAAGGTAGGTATATTTAGAGACTGTTACTGTTGCCAAAAATAATCACCTGGCTTTTATGAACATTAATAGTCAGGGAAAGGTTTTGTGACTCAGCTGCAAGACAATCAAGTGTTTTTTTGTAAGCAAACCATCGAACAAAAAGAGCTGGCACCAGCAACTGTTGTGAAGAAAAATTTTTATTAGGTGTTTTTTTTTTTAATTACACCATCCTAGGCAGAGCACCCAAAAACAAGAGAGTGTGTACTGATTTGATCGGTTTCACTTCCAAGCTTTCTCAACAGTCTAGGATGTAGAATCAGGTGATGCTTTTAAACTCCATAATCAAAGTGACAGTACACATGCTTTTAACCCTTAGGCTGCCAACAGAATTACAACGTGATAGGAATTTTAGACTGATATATCAGTCCATGGCTCTGCAAGGGTTAAAACACCATAATCAAAGTGACAGAGCAAACAGCTCAATTACAAATAAAACAACCACCTAAAAATACAGTCCACATGTGTGCACCTTACATCCATAAATGGGGGATATTACATTATACTTATTGTTCTAATTTTAATTTGCCAGACATCTATTACTTTCTGTCTATCTGGCTAAGGTGGCTAGCATAGCATACTTCCGATAGCCCTAGTAGCCACAACCTCATTTGTAGCTAGAAAGGAAGTATTCAGATAATGTCATGCCATAATTGACCAATAAATGACCCGATCGAAGTGGCTAACATTTTCAACCACTTTTTGGCGACCTCGAAATATGCAAACCTACCCTCCTCTTCTATTCCCACCTCCCCATCACCCCCACCCCAACCCCAAAGGCAGGACTTTCCGACTTCTACTTCAAAGCCTTAAAACCTGCTGACACCAAAAGCTCATCCATGGGAATAACGCCAAACCCAGTAAAGGTGACGACAGTATAGATTATAAAATTCTTAAACTCTCCATCAATGGGCGGCCAGCCTGTCAGTGCAGCGGTGGAATTTCCGCTTGCGATGCCGGTGACCTGGGTTCGGGAAGGGACCTGGATCATCAGAGGGCTGGCCGGGAGGAGAAGGATGGAGCATCCAATGGATGGCTCTCCTTCTCTGGGGGAAAGGTGTGGGTAACAATCGGAGCACTGAGGACTCCTGGTGGATGCCAGAAGATCTCGCGCTGCCGACGTTCAGTAAGGGGGGGGAAGGAGGCTGGGCAGACGCCGGCATCATTGCATGTCCCCGCCTCCTCTGGGGAGAAAAAACAGAAAAAATGGAAGGCGGGCCAGACCACCAAAGGAGTGAAGCCCTCTCCGGAGGTCCTCAATTCACCGCCGCCGCTGCAGGGACCCCGACTAGTTACAGTTCATGGCCACAGCCCTGCCCTCCAGGGGATAAGCCTGGGGTGACCGAGGGTCCTCAGCAGCTATAGGCGGTGGTGGAGGTCTCCGGGGGCCGTGATCAGGGCAGAAAAATAGTCAGTGGCCTGACCAAGAAAAAGGAGTAAAAAAACTCTCCATCAATGCCTTGGCAGTCACCATCACCAATCTACTGAACTGTTCTCTGTTCTGGCTTCTTCCCCACCATCTGGAAAATCGCCATCATCAGACCCTTATTCAAGTCTGGGCCTAGAAACAAGGTGGGCAACTACTGTCCTAGTTCCCTCCTTGCTCCTCTCTCAAAAATTATAGAGAAAATTGTGCACCCTCAACTCGCCGACTACCTGGAATCCAACAACCTACTCTCTAGTGCCCAGCATGGGTTCAGATCTAGACACAGCACCAGAACAGCCCTGGTCCAGTTCACCAGCAAAATCCTTAAAGCTAATGACAAAGGCCAGTACACTGGCTCCATTTTTGTCGACCTTACCAAGGCCTTCAACCTTGTGGACCACGCCCTCCTTCTTAACACCCTAAAAGGCCTACATCTTTCTGATGATGCCATAAAATGGGTCAGTAGCTACCTCTCCAGGAGATCCCACAAGACCACAATCGAAGGCCACTTCTCCTCGGAATGTCCAATTAAATATGATGTCCCCAGGGATCGATCCTGGGCCCCTTTTTCTCACTCTTCATAAATAACCTTCCCTCGATATGCCATTCCACTCAAATTGTCCTTTATGCTGATGATGTGGCCCTTTTCTGCAGCAACAAAAACGTTCCACAATGTTCCACAATCTGTAGTCTGATTTCATGAAGCTTCACTCCTGGTTCTCTGGTAATGGCCTTGTCATCCACTCCAAAAAGACCAAGCTCATGATCTTCTCGGGACCCAGGAAAGCCCCAGGCCCTGGTTTTAAACTCCTTGACAATTCTGGCAACCTCAATGAACAGGTGTCAGAATTCAAATACCTAGGTCTCCACCTTGACCCCCACCTCTTATACAATCTCCACATCGGTAACCTCATAAAGAAGGTGCATGTCAGACTTGGTCTGCGCTACAGGATAAGAAAGTTCATCATCCTGCATCCAGACTTCACCTCTCTGGCTGTCTCTCCTGCCCTTATCGACTACAGATCTATTGTTCTCTCCCTACCTCATCCTCCTTTTCTCCAAACTTAGAGTCACATGCAACAGCATAGCATGTTTTGTCACCAGTCTCCCTGGAAAACACACCACTGCTCACTTTATTCCTCCCTTGAGTGGTCCATTCTAGAAGGGAGGTTCCATCTTAAGATGCTGTCCTTCCTACATGAGATATACCTCAATATTCTCACCCCCCCCAGTGTCATCTCCCTATTCCCACTCGCAGCACCTGGGAGTTTGACTAGAAGTGCCTTAAGTCTGGTTTTTGACACTCCTTTCTACAGAACTAAGCATGCTCAGAACTCCATTACCTTCAAGGAAACGAAGCTTTACAAAAATCTACCCCCCTAAAATCCAGGCTTGTGGGTCCTTATACTCTTTCAACTCCTCCTAAAGGAGCACATCCTCCTCTCTTCCACCTGCAGCTGCCCTGATAGGCCTCCTCCATGGCCCTCTCAGTAAATCCCAGTGGCTCTCTCTCCCCCCCCCCGCATCACCCACACTTTTTTCTCCCCACCGAGTGCACTAAAACTTCCTACCCTATACAATTCCTGAAAACATTTCTGTTTATCAGTCTGCCTTCTGGTCGACTCTTGTACAATTTTATCCATGTAATATGCTAGTTTTATTTTGCACTTGTTAGTTCCTTGTACTTCTATACACCTGTATATATAATGTACTTTTATATACCTGTATACATAATGTATTTACTTTGTTGTATGTCATAGGTAGCTCATTGTATGTCCTATGTAGTCTATTGGCCTATGTATTTTTCATCTGTTGTACTTCCTACACTGGACGTCTTGTGAAAATGGGCATTTTGCTCACATACCTTCAATATACAAATAAAATTGATTGACTGATTGAAATGCGGGACATCTATTACTATCTGTCTATATAGCTGAGATGGCTAGCATAGCACACCTTCGGTAGCCCTTAAGTAGCCACATCCTCATTTGTAGTTACAAAGCAGGTATCCAGATAATTACCCTCATAGCGCTTTTCATGCTGTAAAAACAGAAAGAAATAGAATCAATTATTTTTTTACCACACTGCAAATTACTTGCAGTTAGCACAATTCCTTTAAACACTTATCTTAATACTTGAATCACTTCTTCCTAATTAGTGGCATCAATTCAAATTTATAATTTAATCCAGGATAATAGTGGCCTCCTAACTCCGCCATCAATGTTCCCGCACACACACACACCCTAGCTTTACCTTTTCTACTCCACTGAACTGAAACACGTTGTTCTGAACTTGTCTGGGAAAATATGTTGAGATAAAGCACTGCTACAGTCCTTTCTTTGAATAGTTCTTACATGTGTAGTTATGCAAACTTTAAACTGGTGTGATGTTTTCCCCACATAAAAAGAGCCAAAATTACATGTAGCCAAACTTACCACATTGGCACTATCACAATTTATAAAACTACATATCTCAAATGTCTTCCCAGAGTTCACTGCGGTGAAATGTGTAGTTTTTTCTATCCTATCACAGTGCTGTAGTTGCATCATCCGCACTAAAGGTGCCAAAGGGTAATGGGGTAACCATGTAATGGATGGTTGAGTTGTGGGTGGCTGATAGCTGTTCATAAGATGATCCCCCAAACGTTGTGCCCTTTTGTATACCATATGTGGGGGTACCTGTGTATGATTTCTCAAAATGTGATCTGATCTAAGGATGCCCCAGTGTTTCATCAGTATTGATTTAACTGCATTGGACTGTTGTCCATATGTAGTGCTGAAATTCAAGGGTTAATCCTTACGGGGGATCCTCTCCTGGACAGTAAGAAGCCCTGACCGAGGTGTATCAATAACATGATGTTTGGCTTCTTCCAACACGCTAGTGCTATATCCCCTTTCTTTAAATCTGGCTATCATCTCACTCTGTCTTTCAAAATCAGTGACCTCACTACAGTTACTTTTAACTCTTAAAAATGTGGATTTAGGGATATTCTGTACCATATGGCGTGGGTGGCAGCTGAATGTCAGTATTATCGTATTCCAATCTGTGGCTTTTCTGTACAATGTTGTCTTTATTGTACCATCATTTTTCTTGATGACCCTTAGGTCCAAAAAGTTTACTTCTGCCTTATTGGCTTGCACTGAGAATTTTAAATTCTAGTTTGTACTTTCTAAGTACTGAATAAAGGAATCCAATTCTTCTCTGTCGCACTTCCACACCAGAATTATGTCATCTATTTATTGCCACAACATGTCAATTCTATGGTAAAAAGGACTGACCTGTGGGCTATAGAAAATGTCTTTTTCCCATAACCCAAGGTATAGATTAGCATAATTCAGTGCAAAAGTAGCCCGCATAGCAGTATCTTTTATTTGCTTATAATAGCAGTCCTGAAAAAAAAAGGCATCAGAGGTGAGGTCAATATGTGCAAATTCACATAGGAATGTAATAAAAGCCAGATCATACTGGGTGTGTTCTGTAAGTCAGTGGTGTAAAACTGAAACTCCATCCCTATGGGGGATGTTTGTATATAGAGCATCTATATGTAACCCCCAGGTGGCGCTATCCCAAGGGCTATTCCCCCTGCCCGCCTAACTGCTAACAGGTAGAGGGGCCTAGGTTCTATGGCGGGTGCCTCCACCCAGAGGTCAGGGTTTGCAGCAGTTCGACTAACTTGGTCACAGCCCTCTGGGACACTGAGACCCCCTTTTATTCCTACTAGTGGCCCACACAATACACCATGAGTATCATCACTATTTACACTTACCCCCAGGACTGGTTGGTCAGCTTGACTCTGGGGACCCCCTGTAAAACAAGATGATGCAATACGATAGCTATAGTACAATACTTTAACATAAATGAATACCTCAGTCAGTGTAACTTTACTGAAACAAATAAATCTGATTTATTTAAGGGGCTGTAACAAGGACAGGGGGAAATCAGGTTAAATAGGTTAGACACATTAATAATCACAGTACTGTGTGCATATTCAGAGTCCCAAATGTCACTCTTACTGGGTACCCAGGATGGTGGGGAGCTAGCCAGGATCGTTGCAGCTGGTTGGGGCCCTGTGATGGAAAAAAAAACACTTGCACAATACCCAATTGTAATCCGGAGCCGGATGGCTCAGTTCATGAAGAAAGGAAGGAAAAGAAATCAGTTGAAACACTTGCAATTGGATAACAGATGGCAGGGAGCTACTCTGATTTGTACTCACAAACTCGATGCTGAAAACTTGATGGGATGCAAATTGTCCCGGATTGCCAGGAGAAACAAAATAGCTGGCCCAGACCTTGTGGCAGGGTTCACTTGCACTCAATGCAGACAGATGCAGTCCAAGTGATGCTGGCTATGACTTCCAGCTCACCGCACATTTTATATGTACACAGAACACTACCAGGCAAGCAGCTGGTCACTTCAGGAGATTGAGCCTGGCTACAGAGCCATTCTTCTCTGACTCAAACTCGGATTCAGCCCGAACCTTGCTAGGGAATCACACTCCCAGCACCGCACACAGTTCACAACATGGGGAATTACTCAAATCTTAATCCCCACAAGCACTACGCACATTTATATGTAAAAGTCACTTACTGTACCAGACCACAGAGTCCTGACAGGCCGATCGCAATTCTGCACACTTTTGGTCTTCTTCAGGTTAAGTCTGGTCCCAAAATGACTTCTGCTTCTTCTATCATTCTGAAAGCTTGGATTCAGTCTGAATTACGCTTACTAGCGGCTGCAGGCTGACTTTGGGGCCACACACGCACTTCCCGCGAGAACTACTGCGCAACAACGGCTGCACAAACACACAGGGCGGTTCCCCCCTCTGCTTCCAACTTCAAACACGGTTCACTTCTGCCCCAAACCTCAGGGCACTTCAGCATTTGCTTCCTCTTCGGAATCACAGTCCAAAAATCAAGGTTCCTCTGCTTTACTTCTTCTCCACACATGGTTTGCCCATTATCTAGGCCACAACAACAGCTTTCCTTTTTCACACCAAATTTGGATACTTGGTCTGAGAAAACACAGTTCTTTTCTCTCCCTTCAGGAGAGCTGATGACAGACAAGCCTTTTTCAGGCCTCCCGAGTGGTTCCCGCGCTGCCCCGTGTGCAGCAGCACCATGAGCTGCTCACTCTTCCAGCTCCATGCTCAGACTGAGTCTCTCAGCAGGCAGTCCGGGCATTTCCCCCAGGTCCAAAAGGTTTCAATTGGCTGAGCCTCCTTGTCCAGTCACAACAGGCTCCTCTATTGGTGAAAAAGGCGCCAGGATCTAAACCATATTCCCAGGAGGCTCTCTTCAAGCCCCTGGTGGCTGGCTCCACTTGAGAGTCCAAGTTCTGATTTGCCAGTGGGCTCCATTTTGAGGAACCCCTCCCCATTGGTTGGACCCTTTACAGTTCGGATCCGAAATGGAGGGCAAAACACACAGAGTCCCAGCTGCAAGAAAGGCAGGTTAGACAAACTGTACTGTCATTATCATTTGAACAAATTACCAGCAGATAGTTACATCTTTTGAAAGGGCTCCCCCTGCGCATATAGCAACTGCAGAAATGGAGCGATCTGCTCAGTGGCCCAGGCGGGACTCAAGCAGGGAAACACACAGTCTCCCTAGTTCAAATTAATTATACTGCAGTTTGGCAGCTCTTAAAGCGACAGTACATGGAGGCATTAGGCACTCTCACTAAATTATTTTTTAAATCAGCTGAAATACAGGGCGCCAGCTGGGCGGAGAGCATTTAGGCTCACCCAAGGAAGGCTTTTTAGAGACCCCCATTTGTAGGAGGGTTACATATAGCCATTGATACTAGCCATCAATTTTCTTCATTCTGTAGGTCCTTCAGGATGCCTAATGTGTCAGCAGTGTCTCTAATATGTGACGGCAAGGTCTGTGCTAAATTACTAGGCATCAACAACTTGTGATAGGGGTTCTAATAAGCTCCCTATGCCTGAGACTATTGGGCATCCCAGAGGATCCCACAGGCTCTTGTGAATTTTAGGTAAAACATAGAAACATGCATGATTGGGATGAGCAATAGTGATAAAATTATTAACATGCTTAGGTATTGTCCCATTGTTCACGGCCTCACACAAAAACACATCCACTTGTGCCTTCAAGTCCATTGTGGGGTCAGTAGGCACCCCCACCCTGCAGAGACTGACAGGCATTGGGGGTGTGCCTTTGGGTCATCAGGCATAATGCTCATGCCATTCCATGCCCACCCCATCCTGCAGACACTGACAGGTGTTGCAGTGTGCCTTGGAGTCTTCGGCCCTAACACTCATCCCATTCCATAAGGAAATAAGCTGAGATGGGTGCAGTATAGGAGAATGGGGTAAACATTAGGGTCAAAGACCCCGGGCACACCCCAATGCCTGTCAGTGGCTGCAGGGTGTGGGTGGGGTTGGAAAGGCATGAGCATTATGGCCTCAACCCTAAGGCACACCCCCAACACTTGTCAGTCTCTACATGGTGGGGGGGTTGGGCCTTATGATTGGAAACCCTAGTGCCCTGGGTGTTTGTTGGTATTTTCATTCCAAATTTTTAACATGGGCTTTTTGGGACCCCACCTCATGAACAGTGGCACTATCAGTTTGTTACTCAATCCCGAAAGGTGATTTCACACAGAGACAGTATCATTTGGCACCACTGGTGCAAAAACACATTTTGTGCAGGATTTGAAAGATGACAGCCATACTGTTCATGTGGTGGTGTGAAAAGCTGACAATGTTGAATATTTGGAGTGAAAATATAAAAATTTGCCAAAGTTACATGCATGCATAGTGAAATTTCAATGACTGCACGTAACTTGAGGGTTTGGGGGTATTTTTGTACCAAATTTTCAACATGGCCTTTTTAGGACCCCACTCCAAGAACAGTGACACTATGATTTTGTTAATCCATCCCGCAAGTTGATTTCGCACAGCAACCGTGCTATTCTGTACCACAGGTGTGAAAACATGTTTCAGGCAGCATGTGAAAAATGACAGCTGTACTGTTCATGAGGAGGTGTGAAAAAATGGCAATGTGGAAAATCTGGAGTGAAAATATTAAAAATTGGCAAAGTTCAGAGCGTGCGTAGAAACTGTGCAACATGCTTGTAATGCGGTCATTTCTGGGATTTGTTTCACAAAATTTTCAACATGGGCTTTTTGGGATCTCCCCTCATGAACTCTGGCACTGTCATTTTGTTAATCAGTCCCAAAAGGTGATTCTGTGCAGTGACCGTAAAATCACTTTTCAGGACAGAGTAACAAAATGACAGTGCCAGTGTTCATGAGGTGGGGTCCCAAAAAGGCTATGTTGAAAATTTGGGGCAAAATTCAAAAAAATAGCTGAGATATCAACATAAGTTGAAACCACTATTGACAGCCATTATACGACACTTACCTTGATTCTTCAGTTCATGGTTCGGCTTTGAAGAGTGCAGACGTTTCCCGGTCCCAAGAAGATCGCAGCTGCCAAACTCTGGAGGTAAGTATGGGGTAAGGGGGTGTGGAGGTGGGTGCACAGTGGGAGGGCAGGATGGGGGAAGGGGTGGGGAGACGACGAGGGACCGTTTTCTTTTTTCAGGTATAAAAAATAAAAAAAAACATTGGGGTACCATTTTCTTTTTTCCAGGGAAACATAAACATTTGTTTTTTTTGTTGACTGGGAAGGAGGAGTAGTATAGACTTTGACAGCAGATAAGCTAAACTATGCAATCATTTGTCAATGCTGAACATTCAAGGGGGGGGTCAGAGGAGCAAGGACCGGGCACAGAGAGGAACTGCCAATACAGAAAGCCACACCACAACTCATGAGAAAACCTGGGGGAGAACAAAGAGTGAGGACCAGGGACAGAGAGCGCAGCAGTGGGCAGCACAAGCTGCCAATACAGAAAGCCACACCGTGGCTCATGAGAAAGCCTGGGGGGGGCAAAGAGTGAGAAACCAGGGAGAGAGAGCACGGCAGGTGTCAGAAGCTGCCAATACAGTAAGCCACACCACAGCTCATGAGAAAACCTGGTGGGGTAGCAAAGAGTGAGGACCGGGGACAGACAGCATGGCGGCGTGCAGCAGGAGCCACCAAAAAAGAAAGCTGTGGGTGGGAGCAAAGAGTAAGGACTGGGACAGACAGCCCAGCAGTGGGCAGCAGGAGCCACCAATACAGGAAGTCGTACTGCGACTCATGGAGAAATCTGGGGGAAGGGACAGAGAGCCGGGCAGGGGGTGGCAGGAGCTGCCAATACAGAAAGCTGCACCACAGCTCATGAAAAAATCTAGGGGGGAACAAAGAGTGAGGACCAGGGACAGAGACTGCAGTGGTGAGCAGCACATGCCACCAATACAGAAAGCCACGCCGTGGCTCATGAGGAAGCTTGGGGGCGCAAAGAGTGAGAAACCAGGGAGAGAGAGCACAGTGGGTGTCAGGAGCTGCCAATACAGAAAGCTGCACTGTGGCTTATGACGAAGCCTTGGAGGTCAAACAGCGAGAAACCAGGGACAGAGAGCATGGTGGGTGGCAGGAGCCACCAATATGGAAAGCCGCATGGCGGCTCATGAGGAGTCTGGGGGGGAGTAAGCATCAAGGACCAGGGACAGAGAGCACGGCACCAGGTGGTAGGAGTGTGTAACTCCAGCCATGTGCATTAGTGTCAACTGTAATATGCATGGCTGGAGTTATGGCTACAAAAGAAATTAAGCACTTTCCCATTGGAGCAGTTCATTTCTTTTAAGTAAAAACATGCCACGTCAGCAAAGCTGAACTTGTGTCATTGGTGTACACTGCCAAGCCTATTGCAGTTTCAGCTGCAATTAGCTCTGGCAGTGGCACAACTCTCAAATGCCATATTGTCCCAATATGTTCCTTGCACAAGCGCAAGTGAACACAAAAAGGGTTGGGGAGTGTAGACAGTCCTGATGAACACCTTTATTTATCGAGAATTTTTGGGAAACACTGCCAAAAGAATCAAGTCTGACCCTTGTCCAGGTCTTACTATAAAGCTTGGAGATAATAGTAGTAAGGGTAGGATCAATGCTCCTATCATATATAAGCTATCAGAGTTTGTTCCGAGATATAGAATCAAAGGCAGAGCTATAGTCAATTAAAGCAACATACTTCTTTTTCTGTGGATCAAAACATATTTCTCCCAAAGATGTTTGAAAAAGAAATAATTATCAAGTGTTGTGCAATGTTCTTTAAATTCAAACTGCAATTCAGACCCCCCCTCCCCTTCCTGGCTAGTAGTTGTTCACGCAATCTTTTAAGAATGATTTTACAAAATATTTTAGAAGATATATCCAGAAGACTAACTGGACAATATATGCTGGGGTCAACTTTGTTGCCCATTTTAAAGATCGGAACTGTATCCAGATTATGCCAAGAATGGGAGAAGAGACCTTCACCAACACATTTATTGAAGAATAACAGAAGAAGTCCAGCTATAACAAGGAAGAATGCAAAATACAACAATACTGGCAGAAATCAAATTGGAACCAAGAGCCTTATTGCATTTCAGGTAAGTAAGAGCAGAACATACTTCAAAATAAGTAAAGGTCTAACTGTACACTGATCTGAAACAGTGTAGGAAATATTATGAATATGGTGATTATAAAAGGGAGACAAAGTGCTACACAGACTGAAGCAAGAATATAAGTATCTATGCTAGATGGAAAATTTGAAGTTCTCCTAGCAACCAGATGCCAGAATGCTCTGGTATTGTTCTTAGAAATTATAGTAAGCATAATATCCTACTGTTTATGATAATGTTCCACTTTTTATTCTGCAAAAAGTCTTATAAACCTTCCTATCAACATTAAAGGATCTATAATTATCCCTAGAGTGGTATTTCCTGGTAAATTTAATCTTAGATAGAAGTTTGATTCTCCTTCTACAATAACAGTTGAACCACCCATACCTAAGATGAAGTTTAGGCTGACAATCAGTATATTGAGTAGAGTGTATCTGAACAAAAATGGATTCCAACAGATCGTACATTTCAGAGGCAACTAGACCATCAAAGTCCAGTTGTAACCAGGGTTCTAAATAAATTGCAAAAACTTGTTCCAGCTTAAGAAAAATGCCCTCATTCCATTTAATTTTCTTCCTATTTCTAATTTCCACATTCTGAAGGGGAAAGACTGGAATACTTGCCTGCTGAATCATTAAGTTAGACGGCCTATCATTTTCCCATTTCAGAGATAGGGAAAGATGATCACCCTCGGCTTTATTAATTATAGAAAGAGCACACCACATATCTACAGGACCATCCCAAATGGCAAGATCAATAACAGATACAACCAATGAAGAGAGAAATTTTTAATTGCCCAAATTCATCTCCTGCCAGCCTGCCATTCAAAGGATACAAATTATAATCTAGCATAAATTTAATTGAACTAATGCCAGCATTGTTAGTCTTACCATCACAAGAATGTCTCACTGGGAGTTCAGGGGCATTGCATAATGTCCCAGCCACAGTGTGATCAAGAAAATCATTGAATGCACCAATTCTGGTATTAAAATCCCTATTATTGGGATTGGAGCATTGGGAAGTTCTCATAAAGATTCTCTCATCAGGTTCCCAGGAGAGCCAAGGGTCATTTAGCTTAAATTTAGCTGGAAGGACAACATATTACTCAAGAGAATGAAATGTTATAAACATTGACAAAAGAATAAGACAAAAGTCAGTCGATTTTATAAATTTAGGTAAGTATCAGTTTTGACAAAATATGCAAGACCCCTGAGTCCCTAGCTAACTTGTTAACTTTTTGGCTGGCACCTAAAATAACTCAAAATTATTAATGCTTAGGTTTTGGTCCTTTAATGCCAGGTTTCTGGAAAACATAGGATGGCAAAGCTCAATAAGAAATCAGCCCATCCTGATCCCCCAAATTAAATTTGAGGGCAGCAATATTCCAAGAGTGTGTATGATCAGAAAACTCACATTGAGAACTTTCAGTGGACACATCAGGAACAAGATTTATGTTTGTAACATTATTGCTTAGTCACTGATAGCCTAAGAGAGGAAACTCATTTGTAGTTGGAATCACAAAAGAAACTGTCTCAGAACTAATAGTGGGAAGAGTAATCGAACACATGGGAATATTAGTTTTCAGCAATTATTAGGGACAACATAAATACCCAAGCTGTCCAAAACACCACATTTGTCCAAGACTCTCACTGCAATATCCTTAGACTTGAATAGGATATCCACTTGAGCCCCATCACAGTTTTCCCATCTCGTGGCACTAATTATCCCTTCTTTCCCAATGATATTTATAGGTGACTAGAAAAGAATGAGCACATCAATTTAGTTGACTTAACATTAGTTTTACCTGAAAGCATCCTGTGCTCAAAAATACTTAAAATAAACAAAGATGTAACACAATAGCAGATGTTATCTTGTAATACATATGTCAGAATGAAGTTACATTTCTCTCAAGTGATCGTTATTGCAAAAGTAATTGAACACCTTATGCACTACATAAATGATTGGGATACAATCAAGACCATATTCATCCTGGCATTGCAAACTTCAAAATATCTCCTCATTAACATGAACCTCCAATCTCAAGTTGAAACCAAGAGATGAGTTCAAGAGGGTATTCTCAGCAGACAGGATTTCATCTTTATATCCATAAAGTCTTAGAATGCCAAGACTATCCAGTTAGAGAGCCAAAACTAAGTCAGATTTAACATTTGTATCCAAAATGGCTAGCTTCTGTGGAACTGACCTGTAGGTCATGAACTTTGTGTACAGCTAGAGACTGATTCAGAATTACTGTAGGTTCCAATGTTGCTTTAGTAGCAACAACAGAATTAACATTATTTATAAATCCAAGACTCTGATGACTACCCATAGCATTGTCACTAGATTCACCCGTATTTCCTAACTTTTCCAAAATTAAATTCCAGTCCTCCTTGATAGCAATCAAATCTGCAGGAGTGGCTAGCTTAGCAGCCAAAGATGTTAGGCTTAAGAAAGGTGTGGAGTGGGTGGAGGATAATAGAGGAAAAGCGGAGATACTAAATGAATACTTCTGTTCTGTCTTCACCAGGGAAAAGCATGGACCAGTGCCTTCAGAAGGGAAAAGAGGCGTGGGGGGGAACACAGACATAGTGATAGAGGAGGACAGAGTGAGGGAGGGTCTGCTGGCATTGAAAGTGGACAAATCACCAGGCCCGGACAGAGTACATCCAAGGGTACTAAAGGAACTTGCTGAGGAGCTGGCAGGGCCGCTAGCAGACCTATTTAATAGTTCACTAGAATCAGGCGTGGTACCACAGGACTGGAGAACAGCACATGTAGTGCCTCTTCACAAAAGTGGACCCAAGGATGATCCAGGGAATTACACACCAGTCAGTCTGACCTCCATTGTGGGCAAGCTGATGGAGACCACACGAAAGGAAAGGTTGGTGGAATATCTAGAGGAATATGGTCTCCAGGATGAGAGGCAGCATGGGTTCATGGGGGGAAGATCATGTCAAACAAATCTGATTGACTTCTTTGACTGTGTCACTAAGATTGTAGACAGGGGCCAAGCGGTAGACATCCTCTATCTTGATTTTAGCAAGGCCTTTGACACTGTGCCCCACAAAAGGTTGATCAGGAAGTCGGTGGATCTTGGAGTTGGGGAAAAGATGGTCAGATGGGTGGAAAACTAACTGAGGGACAGAACCCAGAGGGTGGTGGTGGGGGGGTAGAGTTATCTGGCATCAGAGAAGTAACCAGTGGGGTCCCACAGGGCTCTGTGCTGGGGCCGGTGTTGTTCAATGTCTTCATCAATGACATGGGGGATGGCATTAAAGGCAAAATGTGCCTATTCACAGATGACACCAAGCTCTGTGGGAGAGTAGACACAGCTGAAGGGATAAGGGACCTATAGGAAGATCTGGAAAAGCTGGGGAGGTGGTCCAAGATCTGGCAACTTGGCTTCAATGCCAAGAAATGCAAAGTTATGCATATTGGAGCCAAGAATCCCAGGACAGAGTATTACTTGGGTAGAGTCTGAGTATCTGCATCAGAGGAGGAGAAGGGCCTGGGAGTGATGATCACTAGTGACCTGAAGCACTCCACACAGTGCAAGAAAGCAACAGCAAAGCCAAACAAGATGCTGGGATGCATAGCTAGAGGGATCAGTAAAAGGAGAGAGGAGGTTATACTGCCCTTGTACAGGTCACTGGTAAGGCCACATCTAGAGTATGGAGTGCAGTACTGGTGCCCACACCTCAAAAAGGACATTAACCTGCTGGAGAAGGTACAGAGGAGGGCTGCAAAGATGATAGCCGGTCAGCAGGGCAAGGCATACGAGGAGAGGTTGAGGGCACTGAACATGTACTCCCTGGAAGACAGGAGAGAGAGAGAGGGACATGATTGAGACATTCAAGTATTTGAAAGGGATAAATAAAGTTGATAAGGAGAGTCTCCTTAAGCTGAGTGGCGACCATATCACAAGGGGCACAGTCTTAAGCTGGAGGATGGAAGGTTTGGGAGGGAGGTCAGGAAGCACTTCTTCACAGAGGGTGGTGGACACTTGGAATGCGCTGCCAGAAGAGGTCATCTCGTTGAATACTGTGGGCAGCTTTAAGAAAGGCTGGGATAGGCATAGGGGGAAGGTAAGAATCATGGGTAGGGAGGATGGGAGGAGTGGGGAGGGAGGGAAAGGACATTAGCTCAAGCTGTGGACCCTGCAATACGAGCAGACTTGATAGACCAAATTGCCTTCTTCTGCTGGCTTCTTCGTATGTCCGTATGTTCATAAGATCTGCTCCTCCCGATTCCAGATTATCAGGCCCTCTTGTAGGTTTCTGAGAATCTAGGACAGTAAATGATTTATTTAGTGAAACAGTACAGGAATCAGAAAGGTCAACACCATTATCCAACTGACCAGTCATAGGGTCCAAGGTCTGACAATAACCTTTTTTTAAATCCCTTTTTTCTTTTTGTTACACTTGGAACCCTTTTAATTTTTTTTGGACCTTTTTTGAGTACTCAGTTCAGGAAAGACAATAGAGCTAAAGTCAAGTCTCAGACAGGACTCTGCAGGTTCAGGCTCGACAAACTCCATGGAAGAAGATTCTTTGGTGAGTGAATTTGCTGAAAAGCTCTTGTAATATCATCGATCCTAGCATCATTGATAGCTAAATCTTCTCTGATAGTACCTAAATCCTTTCTAATAATAACCAACTGCTCCATCAGTGTAAGATTGTCATCATATGGGTCACTCATTAGACTGACATCAATCATCATTAAGATACAAGGGGAAATATGATATAGGCTCTTACTTTTAATCGTGGGCATTAATTACCTTAGTCAATTCCTCTATTTGGTGATACCCGGATATTGTAGGGAGCTAAATTAATCTGAGTTAATTTAACATTTACTGACTCTACTTTGAGTGATTAGATCTGTCAAGGTTTTTCAGGTCAATAATAGTGCTATGGGGATCTGTAAGTACTGTACTTCTGTCATAATAGAATTTAGTATCCCACCCCCACCACCACCCCTCGCTACCTTAGTATCCCCAGCCTCACCTAAATGAGAAGGAGAAGGGACAGGTAACTGCAAAAACATTTAGACAAGGCAGCTGCCTCACCCTGAATATTTTCATGAGAGCTACCAGGGTAAAATTCACAGCCCACTCCCCTACATTAGTATCTGCTGGATTCATTACAGGAGATTTCAAAAGAGAATCATCAAAAGCACAACAAGGCGGCTAAACAATATAGACAGAGCCAAAACAAATGTAATTACTCACAAGTAGGCAAGGAGCTCGGCTTCCCAGTCACCACCCAAGTAAAAACAGCAAAACGTTTTTGTTTCAACATAACTCTTTTATTAAACCAAATGATAACAAGCATTTGTCAATGCCGAATGTTTGCTTGCTGGCATTGGCAGTGGTAATGTAGACGTTACAGAGCTGCGTAATAGGAATGGCAGTGAAGTACTGAAGTGAAGCCAACTCCACCACCACCTGCAGAGAGTGACAGGCATTGGGGTGCATTTGGGTCATCAGGCATAATGGCCTTGCCATTTCACCACACCCCACCCTGCAGACACTGACAAGTGTCATGGTGTTCCTTGGGGTGTTTGGCCCTTATCGCTCCATTTCGTAGAAAATGCGTGAGATGGTGCGATATAGGAGAATGGGGTGAACTTTGGGGCTGAAGAGTCCAAGGCATACCTCGATACCTCTCACTGGCTGCAGGGTGTGGAATGGTATGAGCATTACAGGCAAGAATCCCAAGTCACACCCCTGATGCCTGTCATTCTCTACAGGGTTGGGCGTTATGGTTGGAAACCCTAATACCTCAGGCATTCGATGGTATTTTCACTCCAAATTTTCAACATGTTTTTTTTGTGACCCCACCTCATGAACAGGGGAATATCAGTTTGTTAGCCGAAAGCTGCTTATGCACAGCGAGTACGGCATTTAGCACCACAGGTGCAAAAACATTCCGAACAGGATGTAAAAAATGACAGCTGTACTGTTCATGGGGAGGTGTAAAAAATGGCAATGTTGCACATCTGCAGTAAAAATATTTAAAAAAATGGTGAAGTCATGAGCGTACATAGAAACTGTGCAACGCACACCCGTAATATAATTAGGTTGGGATATTTTACAGCAGATTGTCAACTCAGGCATTTGGTGCCTCCGATCATGAACAGTGTCACTGTGATTTTCTTTATCTGTGCCGAACAATGATTCCCCACAGCGACCATGCATCTCAGTGCTGAAAGTGTGAAACACACTTCAGCCATGTTGTAAAATGACAGCTGTACTGTTCATAAGGAAGGTGAAAAATGCCACTGGTGAAAATCTGGACTGAAAATATTACTAAAAGTCATGAACTTATTAGGGTGCGTGGAACTGCGCATTGCTCACTCGTAATACAGTCATTTGTATGGACTTTTGCCACCAAATTTTCAACATAGCCATTTTAAGACCTCTGCTCATGAACAGTGTAACTGTGATTTTCTTAATCTGTCCTAAACATTGCTTTCGCACACCAACAGCACCATTGTGCGCTACATGTGCGAAAACACATTTTGCGACATATGAAAAATGGCAGCTGTACTGTTCATAAGGAAGTGTAATAAAATGGCAATGTTGAAAATCTGGAGTGAAAATATTAAATTTGCAAACTTACGAGCATGCATAGGAACTGCAACGCACGCTCATAAAACAGTCATTTTTAGGAATTTTTTCACCAAATTTTCAACATAGCCATTTTAAGACCTCTGCTCATGAACAGTGTCACTGTGATTTTCTTAATGTGTCCCATACATTGATTTTGCACATACTGCGCCATTGTGCACTACATGGGTGGGAACACATTTTGGGCAAGATGTGAAAAATGACAGCTATACTGCTCATAAGGAGGTGTGGTAAAATGGCAATGTTGAAAATCTGGAGTGAAAATATTGAAAATTCGCGGAACTTACGAAAGTGTGCGAGGAACTGTGCAATGCACGCCAGAAATAACAGTCATTTTTAGGAATTTTTTCACCAAATTTTCAACATAGCCATTTTAAGACCTCTGCTCATGAACAGTATCACTGTGATTTTCTTAATTTGTCCTACATTGATTTCGTACACCGACTGCGCCATTCTGCGCTACATGGGTGGAAACACATTTTGGGTGAGATGTGAAAAATGACAGCTGTACTACTCATAAGAAGGTGTGGTAAAATGGCAATGTTGAAAATCTGGAGTGAAAATATTGAAATTTCGCGAACTTACGAGCCTGCGTAGGAACTGCACAACGCACCCTCGTAAAACAGTCATTTTTTGGAATTTTGGCACCAAATTTTCAACATGGTGTTTTTCGGACCCCTTCTCATGAATGATGTCACTGTCATGGTGGTATTTGGGCCCAAAGGGTGATTTCACAGTCACTGCGCAGTCACTGCGCGAAATCACCCTTCGGGCAAGAATACCGCCATGACAGTGACATAATTCATGAGAAGGTGTCCCAAATACCCCATGTTGAAAATTTGGTGCAAAAATTCCCAAAAATGCCCGAGATATGCAATAAAGTTGAAACCCCCCTGTGTAACCCATTATACAGCTTACCGGCATTTCCTCAGTTCGCGGTCGGCTTTGAAGAGTGCAGACGTGTTCCCGGTCCACCGAAGATCGTCGCGCCGGAGTCCGCAGGTAAGTATGGGGTGGGGGGTGCGGGAGGCTGGGTGCGCAGTGGGTGGGTGCGGGTTGTGGGAGGGGCGTTGGGAGACGCGGCGGGACAGTTTTTATTTTACAGGTCTTAAAATAAAAAAAGACGTCGTGGGACGTTTGCCACGCTGGGGTGGGCTCCCAGCATGGCACAAAGACTTGGGGTCATTCAGCCAACGGGGATTGGGCACCCTGTCGCAAAATAAAAACAAAACGCAAGATGGTTTGCCGCCTGGGTGGGCCCCAGCGTGGCACAAGGACTTGAGGCGCTCAGCCGTCGGAATTGGCACCTTTGCCAGCAAAATAAAAAAAACTGCATCACGCTTGCCACGCCTGGGTGGGCTCCCAGCATGGCACAAGGACTTGGGAGGTTTCAGCCGACGGGATTGGGCACCCTGCCGGCTATTCAGGCATTGGGCGCGACGCCTGTTCAGGCAGGGGAGCTGCGCGGAGCAGCCAATATCTTATCGGTGCTCACTCAAGCGTAGCTCCCCTTTCGACTGTATGCCTCTGCATTTTGGAGCGTGTCATAGACAGCTCCAAAATGCATTGGCTTACAGGAGCCGCGCCTGCCAGCCCAGTGCCTGAATTGGAGGAGGAGGTGACACACCTCCGAAATCTCCATTCATGGCACTATGTTTCTTGCACATGCGTGCAAGCAAACATAAAAATCCAAGTAGCAATATGTGAGATACATGCAGCAGGTAACATAGAAACATAGAATTTGACAGCAGATAAGGACCGCTTGGCCCACCCAGTCTGCCCATTTCCCTACCTAATGGATAAGCTGCAGATCCTAGTTAACCAGCAGCCTACTTCTTCCTACTCCCACCCCCTAGAATTGCCTTATGACTGTCCCATGCATGCTTGAATTCCACCACTGTTTTTGACTCCACAACCTCCTCCGGAAGGCCGTTCCATGCATCCACAACCCTCTCTGTGAAAAAATACTTCCTTAAATTTCCTCTGAGCCGCCCCATCTTCAAATTGTGCCCCTTGTTCTTTATTTATTTATTTTTATATCGGATTTACAAACCTTTGAGTCAAAGACTCATTTACAAAGGCACCTCGTCGCAGGGAGGGGAGACAATATAATTGTGAAGCAAGACAGTGGGAACAGCACAGGTCAGACACAAACAGCATATATAACAGGCATTTCAAAGAGTAAGTAAATATAGTCAAGTTGCAGAAGAGCTAACAAAGAAAACAGCTTACTCTATAGCAACTACAATTATACTGGCTCTAAGGTGAACGGTTAAACTGTCTGAAGCTACTTTTTCTACTGCAGCACAATTAACTCTATGGGAAAGTGCAGCACAGAATCTACTGCAGCACAGTTTACTCTATGGGAAAGTGCAGCACAGAAAACAGGCATAAAAAAAAACAATCTGTAGTGCTGCGCCGACTTTAGGATTTAAGGGCAGCATTTTTCTTTTAGGAGGCAGTAAGTCCAACTTGTAAAAGTTTTGGCGCCAAGTCCAACAATGCGCCTTGAATTGCTGCTGGCTGGAGCTGCTCCTGTAGCTGCGTGCTCGCCGTACTTTGTGTCGGTTGTCCGGGGTTGGGGACGAGTCCTGATTCCTTGCGGTCTGTGGGGAGGGCGGCAGCTTCCTCCAGCCCTC
This sequence comes from Neoceratodus forsteri, assembly GCA_016271365.2. Lineage (NCBI taxonomy): Eukaryota > Metazoa > Chordata > Ceratodontiformes > Ceratodontidae > Neoceratodus > Neoceratodus forsteri. The sequence goes on from CM057455.1 coordinate 1,707,806,421, forward strand.
GCGACCCTCCAGGAGCCTGTGGGTTTGTGTCGGTTGTCCGGGGTGAGTCCTGATTCCTGCGATCACTCTTGCACTTCTTGCACACCTTTTTGAAAGATGCTACCCTCTTGACTTTGTTGATTCCCTGAGGTACTGGTTTCTATCATGTCCCCCCTCCCTCCTTTCCTTGAGGCTATACATATTAAGCTCCTAAGTCTCTCTATGTCTTCCAGTGCAGACCCTGCACCATTTTAGTTGCCTCCTCTGGACGGCTTCCATCCTGTCTATGTCTTTGCGGAGATTGGTCTCCAGAACTGCACGCAGTACTCCAGATGGGGTCTCACCAGCTGTCTATACAGAGGATAATAACTTCCTGTTTTCTACTGGTGATGCCTCTCCCTATGCATCCCAGTATCCCCCCAGCCCTCCTTGCTGCCCTCTCACATTGCTTGCCCACCTTTAGGTCATCTGATATGACTACCCCCAGGTCCCTTTCCATTTTTGTTGTTGTTAGTATCTCACCCCCCATTGTGTACTCTTCCCCGGGTTTTTTGTTTCCCAGGTGCATACCTTGCACTTCTTAGCATTGAATCTAAGCTGCCATACATTTGACCATTCCTCTAACCTTGCCAAGTCCCTTCTCATCCTTTCCACCCCACCTTGTGCATCAACTCTGTTGCAGATCTTTGTGTCATTCGCAAAGAGACATACTTTTCCTTCCAGTCCCTCTGCAATGTCGCTTTTAAAGACATTGAAGAGAACCGGTCCTAAAACTGAACCCTGCGGCACCCCACTAGTAACCCCCCTTTCTTCAGAGGCTCCATTTACTATTACTCTCTGTGTCCTATTCTCCAGTCAATTCTTTACCCAGGCTGTCATCTTGGGACCCACTCCCAGGCTGGCTAACTTGTATATTAATCTCTTGTGTGGGACTGTGTCAAATGCCTTGCTAAAGTCTAGGTAGACCATGTCCACAGCATCTCCTTGATCCACTACTTTGGTCACCCAGTCAAAGAAATCTATCAGATTTGTCTGGCATGACCTTCCGCCAGGAATCCATGCTGCCTTGGGTCCTGTGCCCTCTGGCCTCTAGATACCGACAACCCTTTTCCTTCAGAAGTGATTCCATCATTTTCCTACCACTGAGGTTAAACTAACAGGTCTGTAGTTTCCTGCTTCTGCCTTGCTCCCACTTTTGTGAAGGGAATCACATCTGCCCTCCTCCAGTCCTCGGGTACCACCCCATCCTCCCATGATTTGTTAAAGAGGGTAGTCAGTGGTGTCACTAGTTCTACCCTTAGTTCTTTAGAATTCTGGGATGAATCCCATCAGGCCCCATTGCTTTGTCCACCTTCAGTTTTAAGAGTTCTTTCAGAACCCTTTCTTCTGTAAATGGGCTGGTATCAACTTCTGTATCCAGAGTGTTTCTACTGTTTGTTTTAGGTACCTCCCTTTCCTTTGTAAATACTGAGCAAAAATATTTGTTTAGTATCTCTGCCTTTTCACAGTCACCTCTGCCCACCCTCCCTCCCTTTATTAAGCCTCACTATCGCCTCCCTTGGTCTTCCTTCGCCCCTGATGTATCTATAAAAGGTTTTATCCCCTCTTAACTGAGTTGGCTATCTTTCCTCGGTTTGGGCCTTTGCTGTTCTGACTGCCTTCCCAGCTTCCTTTTGCTTTAACTGATACAGTTCTCTGTCCCGCTCCTTCTGTGATTCCTTGTACTTCCTGAATGCTTTCTTTTTCTCTTGAACCTTCACTGCCACTTCCTTTGAAAACCATAGTGGTTTCTTACATCGTTTCATTTTGTTTATTTGCTTCACACAAAGGCTTGTTACCTCTGTGATGGCAGTTTTTATTATTCCCCATTGTTCTTCCTGCCCATTTGCTAGTGCATTCCTTAGGCACTCACCCATTTTGGCAAAGTCAGCCCTCCTAAAGTCCAGTACTTTTGCCTTTGTATGGCTTGACTCTATTGCTGTGTTTATTGTGAACCATACTGTTCGATGGTCGCTAGTTCCCAGATGGCTACCCACTTCTACATCTGTGATCCTCTCTTCATCTCCATTTGACAGAACCAGGTCTAAGATTGCTCCTCTCGAGTGGGCTCCAATACTAGTTGTCTAGAGCATGCCCCCAGAGGGGCATCTAGAATAACCCCACTTTGAAGTGGCTGCTGCAACTGCACTCCAGTTAACATCTGGCATATTCAGATCACCCATCAGCAATATCTCCCTTTTCTGCCATTCTAAGCATACTTTCTATCATTTCCTTGTCCATTTCTCCCCCTGAGAAGGGGTTCAGTACAACCCCTGTAGCGGATTGTGGTGCCATTGCTGGTCTCCAAATTTACCCACAGTGCTTCTTATCCTCCCTGTTTTCCCTTTGTTCTGTTGCTTTGATTTCTTCCCTTGTAAAGAGCTACTCCTCCTCCTCTTTACCCTCCTGTCCCTCCTGTAGATAGTGTATCCTGGTATGTTTACATCCCAGTCATGGTTTTGTGTGTACCATGATTCTGTGACTGCCACGAGATCCAGATGGTAAAGGATCCACCCCCTACCTCACGTCACAACCAAATGTTTTGCGCTTCTCTCGCTTTGTCAAGTCCTTCACAAAGCACGAGAAGCGCAAAAACATTTGGCTGTGACATGAGAGAGGGGAGGATCCTTTACCTGCTGCGTGTATCTCACATTCTGTAATTTGGATTTTTATTGTTCAGATTTAATAAAACATTTATCTTCAAGCAACAACGTTTAGCTGTTTCTACTTGGGAAGTGACTGGGAAGCCAAGCTCCTTGCCTACTCAAAAGAGAATCAGGCAGCCCTCAAGGAGTTAAACACATGGGCTGCGTAGAATTATTACAGGCCAAAGGAGTAAGCCTAGGGGTAGAGGTTAAGTGCATAGCTCCAACAAACTCTGACTCAACCTTTGTGAGCCAGGTGGTAGTGCATTAACAGCAGCATCCACAGACACCACCTTAAAACTGTTGTCAGCTGTTGAGTGTTCAGAAATTTTAGGTTGGTTCTTGATTTCAGCTAGAATTTTTTTTTCTGGGGGGGGGCTGTCTATGTTTTTGAGATACCTGACATTATTTTCCACCTTTTCTTTACAGTGTCCCTCAGCTCACAGTTAGAACCCTATGGGAGTACAGTGTTAAAGCTTTTCCACTCCTAATTTAACCATACTGAAATAAAATACAAAAGACAAAATATATATATAAAATATTGCACAATATGCTTTATTTGTTTTTTATTTATTCATTTGTTAACTGGTAAGCCCACTGAGAAAAACATCCCTTTTCAGGGCAACCCGGAATTAGTTACTTTAATGACAACATTCAATTACAGAGCAATGGGACATACTGTAACTACAGCAGTGGATACACACAGGAAACAATACAATTGTTAATTACAAACATGATTAAAAAAAGAAAAAACATTATGCAAGTATTCCATTAAATAGACAATAAGGAAATGGAATCTTACAAAACAATTATGCAAAAATAGCATTAAATGGGGAAAAGGGACATGGGATGGAAGCTTTAACATTAATAACAAGTGCAGAAAGTTAGAAGAGGAAGACTGGATTTGAGGTGTTTTTTAAATGACTCAATAGAGGGACATTGTTGTAGGGGGACTGGAAGGCCATTCCACAGCTGAGAGGCCTTGCTAGAGGAGGACCATTGTTTGGATGGGGTCCTGGCTTTAGGAACTTCTAAAAGAAGCAGCCCAGAGGAGCGAGGTTTCTGAGTGCATTTTTTCACTATCCCGTGAGGTTAGGTAGAGATCCAGTAAGGATTTTGTACATGACACTGAGAAGAGAGTATGTCTCCTTCCAGGAAAGGCCACTTCAGGGATGAGAGTACTGTACAGTGGTGCTCCTTGCTATCCATCCGAGTTGCAAGCCTCCCTATTCTATGATAAACCTGCTTGAGTTTCCTAGCTCAGTTTCTTTTAGTATGGCTAGAATAGGAGCTCCATATAACAGAACAGGAAGGAGGAGGTAGTTGTAGTTGAGAGCATGCTTATTTTGTGAGGCAGGACCTCAACCTGTATAACAGGCCAAGTTTTTGGGACAGCACTCTGTTGTGTAGTTCACTTGTGGTCTCAAACACAGTTCTTAGTCAATCAGGATATCTAAATATATAAAGTTGTTCACTACCTCAAGTTTAATTTCCGGGGTGGGGAGCTGATACAGAGAGAGAATTGGACCTATAATTAGCACTTTGATAAAATAAATGGAATGACAAAATACTACTTAATGGGGTTGAACTTGAATCCACTGACAAAGAAAAAGATTTCGTATATACAGTACATAAATGAAAGGCTTGCCTATAGTTAGGTGGTCACAGCCAGCCACTCCACTTCCTGAGCTTATAAGCAGTTCCTCTAAAGCCTCACTGTGAAGCATTTTTCTTTTGCAGCCGAAGGCTCTGCCTGAGCTGGTTGGGCATCCCTGCTTGTCTCTTGCAGGCTTCTGTGTTTGTTTTCCTGCTTTGGTTTGTATTTGCCTTCGGCTGTGTATGTTTCGGCCCTTGGGGGATTTTACGCTTCTAGCATACTGCCATCTTTCAGCTGATCATAACTCTCAAATTACTTGCATTGCAACTGCAAACCTGACCTGTATGTTTCAGCTTAACTATAGCTGGTCCATGTGGCATATTTTATTACTTTCACCTGACTCAGATTTACTTGAACCTAGCTATACAGCTTACTCATGCTTATTTTACTTACCTCATTGCTGCAATCTCATTGCATTGCCTGTTGACATTAAGAGCGTTATGCCTCCTTTATTTGCAGTTACAACTCAGTGTACTCATTTGTTTACTACTGCTGTACAGGCCTACTTGCTTCCTGCTGCTGCAATATTAACCCCATTCCTATTGTACCTTGTTTACTCTGGAGGTTAGCTGAAGCTCCTGCTGAGGCTATTAAATTAGCTTTTATATCTGCATGTGGTTCTTGGCCTTCATTGCTTCCTTGTTTGTCCCACGGTGGGGACTGGGAGGTGTTTGGGGGTCATGGCCTATGTGGTTAATTCTGTTCTAAATCCTGTCTTCGCCGCCGAAAATCCTCCGTTTGTCACCTTAATTTGGCTATTTATATCTGGCTGGCGTGCCCCTAATTCAGTGCTGTTTACTTGCTATACAGTTGTCATGCAGGTCCACCTATTACTACTGCTGCTTACTGACCTATCAGGTCCACACTTGCTTACGCAACCGTTGCTCCTTGCTTACGCAAACCATTGCTTCATGCCTACTGCTGTCCCCCCCCCCCGGCTTCGGCCTGGGATTCTACTGCACTCAATATGCATTCGACCTTGCAAGGTCTCAACACTCAATGCCCATTACGATCTCAGCACACCATGCTCATTCAGCTCACCTTTCAGCTCTTAACCAATTCTGGGGCATGCCAGCCATTCTATTTTGGTGCAGGGTTCCTACAGTTGATGGTCTCGCTCTGCTTTAAGTCCGCATCATCGAGCATGTCCAACTTGGAGCGGGATCCTTCTCACCTGGCCCATAGCTGGGAATGTCCTCACCCCCGGGTTTGGCTTTAGCTGCCTGCTACGCAACAGCAGCTCCTGGTGTAGAATTTAAGACTAGCAGTAAAGGGTGGTTATGACAATCTCCTTGGCTCTAGTGTCTCACTATATAGTGTTTCAGCGCGAGGCACCTTCACCGCATCCTCCCTACGACTGCCTCTGGCTCACCTGGTTTGATTTAGGGCGGATAGGCCAGGTGAGTGCCTCAGCAGTTGTCGCTCTCCTCCTGCGCCTTGGATGCATGTATTGTTGCAGAGTTTTCTCACAACCTTCCACGGCGTTCCTGCTAGAGGGTTTGAATGAGAGCCTTCCTCCAAATTGGAATATTTTCCACCTCCCTTTAATTGGGTTTTCCAAATTGCAGCTGCAGAGCCGTCATTAAATAAATTATCCCAAGGCTGGAGGGAAGGCGACCTAGGCCTTGGATCCCCAGAGATTTCCTCCTCATAGGGTTTTTTTTCTCTCCTCCATTGCCTCAGGTCACAACACTTAGTTAGCATAGTTGTTTCCCTTAGTATCTTTAGGTAGGTTCCGTTGTTGGATGGAGGTGGAGGATATTCTGCCATTCCCTCTCTCCTTAGGGGATCCCTACTCTAAGCAAACCATCAGTACCTCACACGCAGCCTGGGCAGTCATTACAACAACTGAGCATCTCATTGCATTATCAAACTGCTTATACTTCTCTACTACTATGTTACAGTTACTACTCCTATGTCACAGTTACTGCTTGCTCATATGCTCATGTTGCCTCCTTTGGGGATGATACTACATTTTGGGGGATTCTAAGGTACCTTTAGCCACAGGAACTGTCCGTTGCTACTTCTAGGGTGGAACTTTCTCCGAGGGTTCCTTGCATCTGCATCCTACAGGGTGATAATTCCTCTGGACTAGACAGTGCAACGGCCAAACCAAACTAACACAGTTGTACAAGCATAACACTATACTGGCTACGTAGACCAGTGAACTAATAATTTATCATTTGGAGAGCATACCAGAGAAGTAGTGAGGAGAAGTAACAGAATGCTTGGATGCGTTCTGAAACACACCAAAAGCAGGGATAAAGCCAGCCCGGTGCTGTTGAGGTTGAGGCACTGGACGCCTTACCTCATGCTACGCTGGTGACCCATGTTTAAGGAATGAGCATGGGTGGGCCGGGTCGCCAGGGGCATAGAAGGATTGAGCGTCTGTGGGACTGCTCTCCTTCTCTGGGGAGGGGGGACTTCAGTGGCTGGTGCTCCACTGGCCCATAGTGGCTGCTGGGGGGCAGCGCACCGATGCTGCAATTAAGGGGAGAAGATGGGGCAGACACTTGGATAGAGAGCACGTACAGATACGTGCGCACGCTCTCTGCAGGCGTCATTGCACACCCCACCTCCACGCAAGGGGAGTAAATGGAAATATCAGTCTGGCTATATGAAGCTGTCCCCATGGCGCCACCCGTGAGAAGGCACCTCCCTAGAAATGATCCTTTTGGGGTGGGTTGAGTCACTCCCCACCACCCTGCCATGAAGGGTAAGTCATGGGTGCTTAAGGGAGGGGGTCTAACCTTTGGGGGTCGGCCCTGGGGTGACAACTGAATGGCAGCAGTGCCACAGGGGATCCAAAGAGAAATACCATAATGAAAAAAAAAAGGCAGGGATAAAAGTGTCATCCTAAATTTGTATGGTGCCCCAGCTAGAGTATTGTGCCTGTTTTAGGCATCCAGTAACATTTGGGATATTGCACTATTGGAGGGGTGAGGAAGGCAACCAGAAGGTTGTTGGAGTATCAGACTTGCCATATGGGGAGAGGTTCAGGAGCTGGCTTGTTTTCTTGAACACAGGAGACTAAGGAGTGATCTTTCCCTGGTTTACAAGGCTATATAAAACCAAGACCTGTGGAAATGTATAGGTCTCAGTAGAAACACTACGTAGAGAAACAAGAGCTTATAATTATCAACTCGGGCAAATTTTATAAAAGTACTAGAAGGGTTCCTGGATAAATCAAAGCATGGTGGGCATATGGAACAGCATGCCAGAGGAAGTAGTGATAAGTGAAACTGTGAAGCTGTTCCAAACAGCTGTGGATAACCTTTTCCATGAAAAGCATAGGTAGTACCCATTGTAAAAAGGTGAGTCATACATCGCTAGCACTTCTGACTCATAGCGTTCCTATGATTCCTGAAATTCCATCCAAGCCTAGATTACAAGACCCAAAAAGCATTACTTTGGTTTTTACAACTGTGGGCGGAGCCTACGGGAGTATTGCATGTACAAAAGGAGTGATGTCATGTTTTCTGTCCATGGAACTGACTGAAGGTGTAAATAGTCTCCTCCACCTTACCCTCCTCCAAGCAATGTTTTTCGCCCTCAAATAAATACGCTTTCATGTTAGTCAATGGTTGCAGGGTACTATTTTCTTTCTTAAATAGGTGGTACAAGAACTGGAACCTGAGTAGTGGGAGGCAGCATTAGGTTTTTTTTTTGGAGTAAGATCCACCTCCGACTCCACCCCAGACTTTTTTCTGATTCATGTGGGAGGGGCATGAGATAGCTCTAGTATGCTGTAACAAGATACATTAGTTTGGGACATAGACATGCCTTGTGCAGGGGAGAACACTACAGAACAGAACAGAAGATATTTAATGCCTTCAAATTAACTTAAAACTTTGAACAAATGATTATCTGAGCCACCTGGGCCTCAGATGGAGACCTAGACACACACATTCTAATTTACAGTAAGAGACACGTTTTCTTAAACATCTAGCAAGAGATATAGGTTTTAGTTTTAGTTTTCAGTACTGTTACAAAAGAATGTATTTACTTGAATAAAGGTAAAGATTAACAAATAAATTCTACCTTTAGTTAGATTTGGTCTGATTCAATCAAATGTAATTTTAAAAGCTATTCTGATCAGAGCTGACATAAAAAATCTTAAATAGTTTTTCTTTTCTCATGGACACTAGAAATAGGATGCCAGCTTTCACTCCATTAAACCTGTTTTTCTGTTTTTATAGCATCTTGTTAAGGCAATCTTCCCAGAATGCAATCTGGCACGGGGGTTGAAATTGTTTTAATCATGAAGCACTGTGTTAGCAATGCATTTATACAATTTTTAATTGTGTTTACAGTTAAACATGCAGTTTCATGTCAGGGCACAGTTTGGGGGATTCAATCTATTTTAAATATGGGCAACTTGGTAAATACAAGACTTTGATGATAAAGTGTATTTTTCCTTCAAGTTTGAGAAGTATGTATTATATATAAGTGTAACTGTGTTGTAAATGGTTAAATATCTTCTGTTCTGTTCTGTACTGTTCTCCACTGCACAGGCATGTCTGTGAGCTAGCTAACTGGGTTTCTGTAAGACAACAGCTACAAAATAGCTATGTTGTAAATGGTTAAGTAGGCAGTGATTAGGCTCTGAGCTACAAACCTGGAGACCTGGGTTTGACTCCCCAAAGCCCCCACTTGCATACTGTGTGACCCAGCGAAATCACTTAACTTCCTTGTGCTCCCAGGTCACACCTGTAAACAAGCTTTCAGCTTAGTGTGTCTCTCCTGGTAAAAACAAACAAACAAGCATTTGCCAATGCTGAATGTTTGCTTGCTGGCATTGGCATTGGTGGGGTGAGCCTTTGGGTCGTCAGGCATAATGGCCATGCCATTTCACCACACCCTACCCTGCAGACACTGACAAGTGTTACGGTGTGCCTTGGGGTCTTGGCCTTATGCTCACCCCATTCCATCAGGAAATACAGTGAGATAGGTGCAGTATAGGAGAATGGGGTGAACTTTGGGGCCAAAGAGTCCAAGGCACACCTCAATGCCTCTCACTGGCTGCAGGGTGTGGGTGGGGGTGGAATGGTATGAGCATTACAGCTGACAATCCCAAGTCACACCCATGATGCCTGTCAGTCTGTACAGGGTGGGGCATTATGATCGGAAACACTAACGCCTCAGGTGTTCGTTGGTATTTTCACTCCAAATTTTCAACATGGGTTTTTTGTGACTCCCACCTTATGAACAGTGGTAATATCAGTTTGTTAGCCGGAAGCTGATTTTGTACAGTGATCATGCATTTGGCACCACAAGTGTGAAAACACATTTCTAACAGGATGTGAAAATGACAGCTGTATTGTTCATGGAAGGTGTAAAATGGCAATGTTGAAAATCTGCAGGAAAATAGTAAAAACTTTGAAGTCACGAGCGTGAGTAGAAACTGCGCAACACACACCCTTAATGTAATTACTTTGGGGATTTTTTTACAGCAGATTGTCAACACAGGCATTTCGGGACCTCTGCTCATGAACAGTGTCACTGTCATTTTCTTAATCTGTTCCGAACACTGATTTCCCACAGCGACCACACATTTCTGCGCAGAAAGTGTGAAAACACATTTCGGCCATGTTGTGAAAAATTACAGCTGCACTGTTCTTTAGGAAGTATGGAAAAATGCCAGTGGTGAAAATCTGGACTGAAAATATTACAAATTCATGAACTTATGAGGGTGCGTGGAAACAGCGCAATGCTCACTCGTAACACAGTCATTTTAAGACTTCTGCTCATGAACAGTGTCACTGTGATTTTTTTAATCTGTCCCAAACATTAATTTCGCACACTGACTGCGCCATTGTGTGCTACATGCACGGAAACACATTTTGGGAGAGATGTGAGAAATGGCAGTTGTACTGCTCATAAGGATGTGTGGCAAAATGGCAATGTTGAAAATCTGGAGTGCAAATCTTAAAATTGGCAGACTTTCATGAAGTATGTGATGAACTGCGCAATAACAATTTGTAAAACAGTCATTTTGGGAATTTTTTTGCGCAATTTTCAACATAGCCATTTTAAGACCTCTGCTCATGAACAGTGTCACTGTGATTTTCTTAATCTGCCTAAACATTGATTTCACACCACTGCGCTTATTGTGCGCTACATGCACGGAAACACATTTTGGGGGAGATGTGAAAAATGACATCTGTGCCGCTCATAAGTATGTGTGGTAAAATGGCAATGTTGAAAATATGGAGTACAAATATTAAAAATTTGCAAACTTACGAGCGTGCGTAGGGACTGTGCAACGCACGCTCGTAAAACAGTCCTTTTTGAGAATTTTTTTCCCCAAATTTTCAACATAGGGTTTTTGGGTGAGTACCTCATGAACTGTGACACTGTCGTTTCATACATTGGCCCTCAAAGGTGGTTTCGCGCAGGACCGCGAAATCACCTTCGGGACCAAATAACAAAATAAAGTGCAAGAATTTTGAGGTGGGGTCCCAAACACTCCATGTTGAAAATTTGGTGAAAAAATTCCCAAAATGCCCGAGATATGCATCAAAGTTGAAAACCCTATTTAACCCATTATACAGCTGACCGCATTTTCAGTCGTGGTCGGCTTTGAAGAGTGCAGGCAGTTTCTCGTCCACCGAAGATCATCGCACTAGACTCGGAGGCAAGTATGAGGTGAGGGGTAGGTGGGGAGGCAGGGTGTGCACGGTGGGGGTCAGACTCAAGACAGTCAGCGAAGGACCGTTTTTTCTTTCTAGGTCTTTTCCTTTTAGGAAGATGACGCGGGACATTTGCCACGCTGGGGTGGGCTCCCAGTGTGGCACCTGGAAGTGTTGGGGCAGCAGACGGATGTTTGCCATGCTGGGGTGGGCACCCAGTGTGGCACTTCGAAGGCTGTTTGGGGGGGCCAGTGGAGCCGATGGGGGATTGGGCATGGGCACCCCCATCGGCCCTACAGATTGTTGCCACGCTGGGGTGGGCTCCCAGCATGGCACCTAAAACTCTGTGGGGAGCGCAGTGCAGCCGACGGGGGATTGGGCACCCTGTCGGCCATACTGTGGGGGAGCACGTGAGCATGCTGGGATGGGCTCCCAGCGTGTTCCCACTTGTTTGTGGGGGAGAGGCTGTCTATGACAGCTCTTGCACTCACAGTGCCGGCGTGTGAGCACTTTGTATACTGCGATGTCAGTATGCAGTTGCCTACATGCTGCAGTGCCCTTTCTTTCAACTGTATGCCACTGCATTTGCAAGCGCTGTCATAGACAGCTTTTGCATTCATTGGCGCAGTGGGGCCGCTCCTGCAAAAGGCAGCAGGGCATTGGAAGTAGGGAGGGACACCTACAAATTCTCATATGGTGGCACTATGTTTCTTGCACATGCGTGCAAGCAAACGTGAAAAAGTGCCCAAATTATTTTTTTAATATAGTTGAGTTTATAAGTGGTAAGTAGGCAGGGTATAATGTTTTGAATGTGGCAGTAGGATTTAGCATGTGCACTGCTTTAAAATCATTTCACAGCATTTTATACTTTCTTAAAAAGATACTCCACATTTCTGTGGGGGCTCTGGGATTCAAACCAAGATCTCCAGATTTGCAGAGAAGAGCCTTAAACCACTATGCTATACTGCCTCCCTAGTTATGGCAGTCATCTGTTTTATGGTTCATGGTGTTGGTGTAGTAAGCATATTAACATACAAAAATGCCAGCAGAATAGGCCTAGCGGGCTTTCGTGTCTGCTTCTTTGGTCAGTCCCCACCTTGGGAGCTGATCTTGCTGCCCTCCCGCCCTCTCAGGCTTCTCCCTTCCCAGTACAGAGGACAGCTAGCTAACTGGGGTTTCTGTACGACAACAGCTATTAAATAGCCATGTTGTAAATGGTTAAGTAGGCAGTGGTTTAAGGCTCTGAGCTGGAGACCTGAGTTTGACTCCCACAGCCCCCACTTGCATACTGTGTGACCCTGCACAAATCATTTAACTTCCTTGTGCTCCCAGATCACACCTGTAAACAAGCTTTCAGCTTAGTATGTCTCTCCTGGTAAAAAAAAAAAAAAAAGTGCCTAGAATTATTGTTTTAATATAGTTGAGTTTATATGTGGTAAGTAGGTAGGGAATGATGTACATAGAATCTGAAAAATTCATAACATGCTGTATTGTGAGTCAATTAACTGATAAATGGGGATCTTGGTTTCTTTTACAAATTCATTTTTCCTGACCATGGTTATACTAAAGCAAAAATTTCTCAACAAAATGCTTTTAAATAAAGAGTTTAACCTCAGCAGCAGAAGAAGCATGTTGGCATTAAAAGATTAGTGATGTGGATGTAGAGGCACCAGTATTTAAGCATGACTTTGGTAGAGGATTAATTGTGACTGGGGGTGAGGGAGGAGTGAGTCTTGATATTTGTAGCATAATGGTTTTCTGAAACTTCAACCTTCAAGGGGTTAGACTCTGCAGCCATCTGTACAGTATATCACTAAGCCATATGCAGTGTGGTATGGGTAAAACCCAGATCACCAGACCAGGACCAGTGCTGCAAAATCTGCACTGGGCACAGCTTGTGCAGATATTGCTGATCCAGTGGATCATATAAATATGTGCAAATAAATAAATACTCGGCTTCACCTCATGCTTTAACCCACCCCAGGAGTGATGTTATTACATGATAACACCCACACAGCTTTAATCCTTGTATACTACTTAACCCCAGGCCCCCTGGTCCCCCCCCCAGCTCCTGAGACCCTATTTCAAATCTCAGGTCTTCATACCACTCATTAGTCTCTCCTTGCCCCATTACAGCACTTATCCCACCCACCTGCCCCTTTTTCTCTTCTATCACTCCTTCCCATTTATTTTTCAACAAATGCCTCCAGCTATATCTTCATCCTCCCCTCTCCTCTCATCCCTGTTTCTCTGCCACACCCGGCACCTGACCCCACCCATTCCTTGTGGACATATGCATCCTAGCTGTGTTCACCATCTTACTATAGCTGCCTCTGTTAACTACCTACACTCTTCCTCCTCTCTACACCTTACTCTTCCTATAATTGACCCCTTTCAATAGCACTGTTGTACATGAATTGTTTACTGTTATTTCACCGTTGCTTCCTTGTTGTTTGTTATTTCTGACGTGAACCTTTGTAAAAGAGCCTTGGCTCAAAGGTACTTGTAATCCTAGAATAAATAAATAAAAAAATAAAACACACACCCTGTCATGCCTTATTGCTTAAATATGCCCTTTCTCAATGTACTATACTTTGATTCAGTTAGTGTATGTGACAGCCTTCATGTGAACACTCTAGGCTTCTCTTTGACTCCTGATGTCTATTTGTTTTAGCTACTGTATATTGTTTGAACTGCTCTGGTCTTCTTGATGTGGTGCCTGTGTGCCTAAACTATGTAATATGTTTATCTACTGTTATCCATGTATCTCCAGTGAATGATTGCTATAACTGTCTGTTCTCCGAGCCATTGTTTTTGGACTTGTTAACTGTACTGTCTTTGTATTAGTTTCGATGAGGTGCTTTTGTAAATGAGTCTCTGACTCAAAGTTTTGTAAATCTGATATTTTTTAAATAAATGTTTATGTTTAAACCCATGAAACACCCTTATCTAGTCAATGCATTCACAGTCGAAGTGGCTCTGCCAGAGCTTGTTTTTTTAGTGTTTAGAATAAGTTGGTTGTCCACTAGCCACTTTTACAGAATGGTGAAGTTAGTATTTAGTATGGCATCAATTTTATTTTTTTTTACGCCTGCATCAGCTCTGAAAAAGACAGAATCATCCGCATACAGTAAAGCTTGGGCCTAATACCATCAACAGTCTGAAACCCCAAATCCTCCCCAAAGTTCTTGTTCTTGCTTAAAAAATCCTCCCCCAGCAATAAAATGAAAATTTCTTAACTCTCCAACTCTTCTTGTATAATGTCTGATGACTTTTTCACATCCAGGAAAGGGATACCCTTTTGCTAATACTTTCTTGCCAAGGCAAATATCTTCTGTGGATGTTACAAATACCATTATGAACTGGGGATCGAAAATGCACAATGCTGATTGGCCGAGACATTTTTGAAGCCGTGATGATATCGAGCTACATCATCATGCCTTCAGAAAACCTCCGGCCACCAGCCTCCTCACTCTCCCCAAATCACATCCGGACCTGTTCCTTCAGTTCCCACACAAACACCACGTGTTCCTGCCACTGCCAAGGAATGTACATTTTCTAGCAGCCTCAGTTAGCTGAAATGTACTGCCACACTGCAACCCGCTATTTCTTTTAAAATGAAGCACTTCTACGTGCGACTTTGCTATCTCCCTCTCTCTCTCTCCCCAGAGGTGCGCGTTCGCTCGACCGACTACTTGTTTTCCACACACAGTAGCGCTTAGAGAAACATTTTCTATTTGTTTTTTTTTTACTTCAAAACTCCTGTATGTGCCCTATCAGTTACCAAGCCAAGCTAAATACTGACAACGAGCAACTTACCAATCTCTTGAAAAGACCGGAACTGTCCCTGCTACTCAGTCGGCTCCATTTCAGTCTGCCTTCCTTCCTTCCCCTTCTCGTGGCTTCGGTTACAAAATCCTGTGTACAGTATTTGTAAGAATAAAAGTAAAAGCACACACAGTTTCCCTGGCTCCTGACCACAGTATATAGCATTGGTAGAGTCTTACTTCACAGCTGCACCTCCTCCACAAACTTCAGTTACAGTTACAGTGGTGCCACCTGCTGCCCAGACCCTTCCAGGAACTATTTTCTTGAAAGGTGTCATCCAACACCTCAAAAACGTCATTTTTACAAGGTTATGAATATTTTTTTATGAAAAAAAACTTTTGAGCCAGTTCATAATAGCAATAAGTCACTCCGGTGTGGTATATAATGGGATAAATCACTTCTTGAGGTTTGCCTTTTCGACTCTGACCTCATGCCCAATCACCCGAGGCGTGACAATATCCCACGATATACCACACCCTGTCGTGCCTTATTACTTAGTTATAAAATGGGTACAGAGAGTCCCTTAATTTGATTAGCTGACAACCTGTGCCAGCTATGCTAATTTTTAAGTTTATAGCACACAAAATAACTAGTGCCAGTACATGTGTCCACAGTAAGGAAAAGACCCACCCGGTGTCAGTTTAAACAATTTTGCCACCTTTTTTTTCAGCTTAGCGAGCAAAATCAGAAGCTATAAAACTAAAATAAAACACTCACAAGTGGTGTTTGTAATGTCAGATCATCTTGCTGTCCTCCTGGGCAGCTCCCTTTCCCTCCTTACCCAAAGTTGTTACAGGTGCTTCAAAGTTCCTCTGAAGCCCCAAGCAGAGGGAGATTTCCAGGACTTTCAAGAAAGTTGCTACCGCAGATGGTAGCATGCTGCTGGAAAGACCAAAACAAAATTGCAGTCTTGCTGGTGACTTGATGTAACAACCTGGCAGCTGTCTTCAGCTCCCTAGTGACAGCAGTTCATTTTACAGCCGCCCCTAGCAACTTAAGGAAAGTGGTGGACTATTTCACATGAAACCAGATTTTTCTTTCATTTTGTAATTTTTTTTAAAGTTACAGTTTATCAGCATATACCCATTTTATAAGCACAATAACACATTTCTAAGGGCAGTAAGACACTAAGCCCATGGTCTCGTGCCTCACTACGCCCCTAGGCATATGTTTATCAGAGCATAACCCACACCCCATTGTGTGTTATTGCTTACGCAGATGCCTTTAATAGAAACAAACAAGAAAGAAAACAAGAAAAAGTGACCCTAAGCTGACACGGTTTTAATCACGTAAGCTATTTATCTTTAGAATTATACTAAAAGAATAAAAGAACATATATAGTTAAAAAAATCCATTCAAACTAGTATACGAAATCTAGAACGAAGAAACATATTCTGGGTTGCTCATATTAATATTTACTACACAATGAAAACTTCACAAAATTATCCATTTAGCTCTTTGTACTTTCAGTAAAAGTCTGTAAGTAAAATTACTCACCTTAGTAATGTTGTTTCTTCAGTGGAGTCTTGCTGTATTCTGACATATGCAGTTATCACCAACCTTGAACTGCCCCGAGAACAAAGAGTTAGCTTTCATGCAGGGCATGGAACGCTGAGCTCGAGCTCGGTTGAAGCCTCTGTCTGCTGTTGTTTAAACTCCAACCATCAGGTCTTTACGAGCTATACTCACTGGGCGTTCTGTGTGGAAACTGTAACTCACACTAGCCAACTGGCAACTAAATTTGATAAAAAAGGTTTTTTTGGTTTCAAAGCAAAGACTCAAGTCAGGAAACCCAAAAAACAAAACACAACACACACCCAAAATAAAGGAGGGTGAGAGAAAAGGGGCACCCTAGGTGCCAACACTGCTCCTGCCCACCCACATCCCAAAAACCAGGTTCTGAGAGGGGAGGCGGGGGGAGATCAGAATACAGCAAGACTCCACTAGAAGAAACAACATTACTAAGGTGAGTAATTTTTTCTTCAAACAACATGAAGTCTTGCTGTGTTCTGACATATGCAGACTACCAAGCAGTACCTCCAAGGAGGAGGGTCAGAACCTACTTTGGGAATAGGCTCTGAAGTACTGCTGTGCCAAACCAAGCATCACTCCTAGCTTGGATATCCAGAGAGTAATGCTTGGTGAATGTATGGACTGTTTTCCAGGTGGCTGCTTGACAGATTTCTAAGAGAGGAATATCCCTGGCAGTAGCCAGGGAAGCAGCAGTACCTCTAGTAGAGTGAGCCCTCAGGCCTGAGGGTGGGGTTCTACCCAATTTCTCATAGCAGAACTGTATACAAGAGACAATCCACCTGGCAATAGATCTTTTAGTGGCAGGTTTGCCCTTACCAACCTCCCCATAAGTTAGGAACAACTGGGGGGACTCAAACCTGTGACACTTGGTGCGCTCTATGCAGTAGCTAAGGGCTCTTTTTATGTTCAGGCTGTGCAACCTTCTCTCCCAAGAGGAGGAACGGTCAGTGAAGAAAACAGGGAGAGACACAGACTGATTAAGGTGGAAATCTGAAACCACTTTAGGCAAAAACTTCCTGTTAGTTCTGAGGACCACTTTATCTCTATGGAAAGAGATGAAATCAGGCTCCACTGACAGGGCTTGCAATTCACTGATGTGCCTGGCAGAGGTAATGACTACCAAAAACACAGTTTTCTGAGTCAAGTACTTAAGCTCTGCAGAGGACAAAGGCTCAAAGGGCAGTTGCATAAGCTGAGCAATGCAAACATTATGGTCCCAAGCAGGAGCAGGGTCCCTGAAGGGAGGATTGGTGTGCAACAATCCCTTGAAGAATTTGCAAAATGCAGGATGGGCTGATAGAGAAGAAGGCTTGCCTACTGACAAAAAAGCAGAAACAGCTGCCAAATGTACTTTGAGTGTAGCTGATCTGAGTCCCAAGCCATTGAGATGAACCATATAGTCCAGGACTGTAGGCAACCCAGCAGATTCTGGAGAAATATGCTACAGAGCACCAAATAGTGAACCTTTTCCATTTGGAGTTGTAAGTCTTTCTGGTGGAAGGCTTTCGAGAAGCCCTAAGAATATCCAGAACACCTTGAGAGAGGTGCAGATCAGCAAACTCTAACTCTTCAAGAGCCAGGCTTTGAGATTGAGAGACTTGAGATTCGGATACCAAATCCTTCCCTGAGAGGATGTCAACAGGTTGTAATTCCTGGGAAGAGACAGGGGAAGGTGGACTGCTAAGGACAGCAACAGTGGATACCAGGGCTGTCTGGCCCGATCTGGAGTGATCAGAATCACTTTGCACAGTTGAGACCTGATCATGACTAGCACTTTGAACAGCAAAGGGAAAGGGGGAAAGCACAGAGAAACTTCCCTTCCCAATTGAGGACTAAGGCATCCAGAGGGACTGAGCCCAACACTGGGGGCCTGCAGCAAAAAAGGGGAAGTTGGTGATTGTCTGGGGCTGCAAAAAGATCTATCTGTGGAGTGCCCCATCTGGAGAAAATCACTTTTAAAATTAGGGGATCTAGGGACCATTCGTGGTGGCCCTGAGATATCCTGCTGAGAGCATCTGCTAGGACATTGTCCTTCCCTGGGAGGTGAACTGCTGTCAGAGAAGTTTGCAGGAATAGGCCAGAGACCACAACTTCATTGCTTCTGTGCACAAGGTCGAGACTGAGTGCCCCTTGCTTGTTGATGTACCACATTGTGGTGGTATTGTCTGTTCTGATCTGGACTACTTTGTGCTGAACAGACTTGGAAAAGCTGCATTACCAGAAACACTGCTCTGAGTTCCAAGAGATTGATGTGAAGCAGAGATTCTTGAGATGACCACAGCCCTTGGGTGGTAAGATCCCCAAGTGGGCTCCCCTAGCCCAAGAGGGAGGAGTCTGTGGTGAGGATTAGTGAATGAGACTGAGTGACAAAAGAACTCCTGCCTTAAATTGTCCTGATCCTGCCACCATTGCAAAGCCTGGATCAGGGTTCAAGTCACTGGGACTAGTTTGGTAAGGGAATCCTTTCCTGGGACCAGAAGGCTCTCAAATGGAACTGAATGTCCCTCATCTGAAATCTTGCACCCTGGACCACTGCTGTAGAGGCTGCCATGTGGCCCAGGAGCTGCAAGAAGTGCCTTGCTGGTCGAGACACCTGAAGGGTGATAGAAGAGGCCAGTTCTATTAGTATCCTTGCTCGTCCAGGGAAGGAAGGCCTTGTTTGTTGTATCCAGCTCCGCCTCCTAAAGTGAGGAGCTGTACTGGCTCCAGAACTGACTTTGGAAAGTTTAGAGGAACCCTAAGGAAGTGAGCAGTTGTTGAGTTATCTAAAGATGTGACTTGACTTGGTCTGGAGACTGACCCACTATGAGCCAGTCATCCAGGTATGGAAAGATGGAGATCTTTTTCCTTAGGAAACCAACCACTACTGCCAGGCACTTTGTGAACACCCTTGGGGCTGATGTTAGACCAAAGGGCATTGCTCTGAATTGATAGTGGCCTGAGGGCAACTCGAACCTGAGGTACTTTCTGTGGGAGCACCTGATGGGAATGTGAAAATAGGCGTCTTTGCGGTCCAGGGAGGCTAGCCAGTCCCCTGGCCTTAGAGAGGACAGAATTATTCCCAGAGTCACCATTTTGAATTTTGGCTTTAAAAGGTCCTTGTTCAGATATCTCAGATCCAGGATGGGCCACCATTCTCCTGTCTTTTGGGGGGTTAGGAAGTACCTGGAGTACAATCCTTTGCCCCGTGTAGGTAGGAACCCTTTTTATGGCTCTGAGAGCCAAGAGGAAGAAACCTCTGCCTCTAGGGCAAGGGCCTCTGATGGATTTGCAGGTGAAAGGATCTGGTTCTCATCTTGGGAAATTTTTGAAGCTGAGAACCAGTCCCTGGCTTACTACTTCTAGGACCCACTTGTCTGATGTTAAAGACTTCAGTCCTGGACAAAGTAAGCCAGCATGCCCCTACAAGTATTGGAGAATCGCCCGGCAGACCCATCAGGGTGTCTGCTTGGCAGGGGCTTTAGGCTGAGGGGTGGAAGCAGGCCTGCTCATACCCGCCTGCCTCTCCCTCTAAAGAACCCCTCTGAGCAAAAGCAGAAGAGGAGGCCTAGGCTTGGTAAAAGGCCTTGAAAGGGCCTGCCCCTGTCCCTGGAATGCTGCCTCTGAGGAGTGGCTTGCCTTTCTTTGGCCTGAGCACTCCTGTAGGTGGTCCTGTACTGGCCCATCTTCATGTAGTTCTCTGTCTGCTCCCCAAACAGAGAATTACCAATGACAGAAAAACCATGGCCTTAGCCTGGGTATCCTGTGATAGGCTAGTACATCTGAGCTGCCATCCTCAGAAGGCCACAGATGTAGCCATGACTCTAGATGAAACATCATTGGAGTCCACAGCCGCATGAAATTGCACCTTGGATGCTTCAATCCCATCCGCAGCCACCCGCCCAGCCTCCGCAAGCTGGTCAGGGGTCTGTTTAGCTAGAGCCAGCATAGTGTCCCACCTGGACTTCTGGTATCTAGCTGTGTAGGCCATATAGTTAGCCTGCCTGAGTCCCAAAGATGCTGCCATGTACTGTTTCTTTGCCATGGCATCAATCCTCCTGGAGTCCTTATCTGGGGGGTGTGAAGCCAAGGGAATATTTGCCTTATCACAGGCAGCAGCCTGCACTACCCCAACATGGCTGCATTGTTGGGAAAGGAACTCCGTGTCTGAGCCTGAAAGAGTATATCTCTTGTCCATTCTTCTGTCCACAGGAGGTATGGAATTAGGAGTTTTTAGAATTTTAAATGTCTGTTTCCCAAAAGATTTATGGAGGGGAACAGACAATCTCCTGGACTCTGGGATGTCCATCATCTCAACAAAATCAGGCTCCTCCTGATCCTCTACTGCTTCTTCCATAGGAAGCTGGAGGGTTTCAGCCACTTTCTTGCAAAATATAAAGTGGAAGGGACTCAGAAAGCCTAGAGGAGAAACACCTGAAGGTCTGTCGGGAGATGTCCGGTCAATAGGCACATCCAGACTTTCATAATCACCATCATCATCATTATCTTCATACTTCCTCCTCCTCCTCCTCCGGTTCATAAAATTCTTCTAAAGTATAATCTGGAACCAGGGAACCGACCGAACCGAGCTCCTGACAGATGGTGCCAGTTCGGCCGGAACCGAAGTTAGCGATTGAACTATCCTTATCGCTTTGGCTAGCTCATCAGCGGGCGGAGAAAGAACTTGTGATCCGAACCGGATAATTTATCCTTCTCTTTTTAACTGGAACCGATTCCCCAGAATCGTTCTCCTTCGGTCAAGAAGTTTCGCCTGGTCAGAGGGCATCCTTCTGTTCGATCGAACCGAACCGGCTGGCTCATCCGGTCAGCGGACTTCTCGGCCTCCTTTCCTCAGTCCACCTACTCTCTTATCCAGGGTAGCTTTGGGAAAACTTTACAAATTTGGCAGTCTGAACTGAGGTGGTCAAACCTCAGACAATAAACACAGGTGGTGTGGGATCAGCCTTAGCAAAGGCTTCCCATACACACTGCAGTGTTGAAACCCAGTGAGCCCATTTTTTTCTTTGGGTTTCTCAGACATGGCCAATCCTAACCAAACTACCCTTTTTTCAGCAATCCGCCAGGCAAGACACCCTTATCGGTTCCTGACCGTAGTTACTGGTCTTGAAAAAACGTAATGAAACTGCTTTTTTTAGAACCGATACGGACCGTTACTACACTCTAATAAAGACAGAAGTTTTTACACAAACCTGATCGGTTCAAACCCAACCAATCCAATGTTTACAAGTTCCACACAGAAACTAATAAAGAAAACCTATCTAGTACTCACGGTACTACAGACAGAGAATTAAACAGACAGGTTTAGAAGCAGAAATTCGGTAGAAACCGAGCGAAAAAACGACACTTTAACCGAGTTTTTTTGAACCGAGGGAAGGAGAAATCTCTGGAGCGACTGTTCAGTGAGGCGGAGTAAAGAATCTGATGGCTGGAGTTTAAACAACAGCAGACAGAGGCTTCAACCGAGCTCGAGCTCAGCGTTCCATGCCCTGTATGGAAAGTTAACTCTTTGTTCTCCGGGGCAGTTCAAAGGTTGGTGATCACTGCATATGTCAGAATACAGCAAGACTTCATGTTGTTTGAAACTGTAAAATAAACTTGCAGTATTGTCATGCAGCTGAATGGTGTCTTGCAGGCATGGCTGACTCAGCTATACTGAGCTTCTAAATGCTCACTTTGTTCTCCCCCTAGTGGCGGCTGATGTCACTATCCTGTGAGTGCCCACAGGTATTCAATGGTGCCAAATTAAAAAAAAATTAAAAAAGATTGAATACATTCAAAAGTTTAAAGAATAAAATTATTATCTATACAATTTCCTGTAACCCCTACAATAAAACCTCAGAAAGAGAATAACATAAATGCTCGCTTCAAAGACTGTGTCATTTTATATATACCATGTTCACATGAATCACTTAGTTTTATAATTCTATCTCTATGTAGAGAATTATTGTACATGTTGTACATGTTGCATTTAAATGTTGATACAGTTATACAGTTATTACTCTCACAAAACAATGGCGAGTCAAAACTGTTTCTGTCCGGCAGATAAAGTACCAAACGCTTTGTGATTTTGTTCAGAGTGGGTTACCACTGTTCTCTTACGCTCTCCAAAGAAGTGTGGTTTCAGTATCCCAGCCAGTTCTATGTCCCACTCCTGGCTCTTCGTCTCAGGTCTAATTTTCTCAACCCTGCCTCCAAGTCTGTGGTTCCTCTGGTCCTCTGGGTCTCTCAAGCTGATTCGACATGATCCTTTCCTCATCCAGGTTCACCTGCTCAGCATGACTGCACAGTTCTGCACAGCACTCAGCGTCCACAGCACACTAAAGATAAAAGGCTGATTTCAAGGTAGTATTTCATGAAATGGAAATAATGATAAGAAATGAACTCCATGATCATAAGCAACAAATGGCATACCTGTTAAAAATGTAAATACAGCGTAACAATGTGGTGTTTAGGAGCTCCTCCTCAACACACTAGCATACAGTCACCATCTTGCAGCTCATCTTTGAAACTTAGAAACACGTGAAGTCCTAAAACAAGAAGTGAAAAACCTAGTTCCATGGACATGCACATTACAAATGGAGGTCATCCACCCAGGACAGGGCTGCACTATCAGGGCACCCATTATAAGCTCTCATCGGTCCATTTTAGCAATATGGGGGCTCCTTAGTGTCTATCAAGGGCTGGATGTGTTCAGCTAGACTGTACTCTCTTTTGTCATCTGACAACATCTCATCAATCAGAAAGAAGATAGGTGCAACAGGGATGGAACTCCTAGCAGCTTTCTGATGTCTGCCACTGTGACTACAGCTCCTCCGGGATATGGATGGTACTAGCCCTAGTGTATCACAAGGGAGTTTGCTGCTCCCCATCATGCAATGTTGATGTTTCACCAAGCAACACCTCCTCAAAGGGATATACCACACCCAGGCCCTCTAAGCATAACAACAGTCCTGCCACTAACACCTTAACAGGTTGCCAATGAGCCAGCCCCTTAGGGCAGATACCCAATAGCTGCAGCTTTTGTGGTGATAGCTGAAACTTTTTTAGTCACTTTTGTTGTTTTCCTGGCCCCTGGTCACTTTGGTACAAATTGAAGCCACCCAAAGCTCTCCTCCTCCACTTCTGGTTGCAGGCACTGCTCTTCCCACAGCCCCTCAAATGTGCTGGTTTACATTTACTTTTTTTGTTGTTTTATGTTTGCTTACATGTGCGCAAGAAACATTTTGTTACAATGAATGGAATTTCAGAGGTGTGTCACTGTTGTGTCCAATGCAGGTCAAGTTGCATGGGCTTGTCAGTGAAGTGAAACTTCCTATAGTTGAAAGGACTGAAGTGCTGCAATGAGATAGTGTTTTGGTCCTTTCAGATGACACCAAGATCTGCAACAGAGTAGATGATCCAGATGGGATGGGCAGAATGAGAAGAGATCTGGATAAACTAGCAAAATGGTCAGAAGAGTGGAAACTGGGATTTAATGCAAAGAAGTGCAAGATCATGCACATAGGAAAGAGAAACCCTGAAGCCACCTATAGGCTGGGAGGGGAGTTGCTGGCAGTCACAAAGGAAGAAAGAGACTTGGGCATCATCATCATCGCCGATGACCTGAAATCATCCAAGCAGACCTCTAAAGCAGTAGGTAAGGCTAGGGGGATGTTAGGGTGTATTAGTAGGGGTATCACAAGTCGTAAGAGGGAGGTAATAATCCCTCTTTACAAGACACTGGTTAGCCCCATCTGGAGTACTGCGTGCAGTACTGGAGGCCACACCTTCACAAGGACATTAACCAAATTGAGGCAGTCCAGAGAAGGGCAACCAAAATGGTGCAGGGACTGCATCAGAAGACATATGAGGACAGATTAACGGAGCTCAATATGTATACCCTTGAGCAAAGGAGGGAGAGAGGTGATATGATCGAGACATTCAAACATCTTAAGGACATTAATAAGGTGAAAGAGTCTAACATGTTTAAATATAAGAAAAATAGCAGGACAAGAGGATACAGCATGAGATTAGAGGGAGGCCGATTAAGGGGGAATGTGAGGAAATTCTTTTTCACAGAAAGGGTGGTGGATGCATGGAACGGCCTACCTCAGAAAGTAGTGGCTATGAATATAGTGCAGGGCTTCAAACAGGCATGGGATAGGCATAAGGGAGCCATACAGATGAGTATGAATAGATAGGCCACTGTCAGAGCAAAGGCCGATGGCACATTTATAAGGTAGAAAAAGAAATGGGCAGACTGGATGGGCCTTGAGGTCCTTATCTGCCGTTAACTTCCATGTTTCTATGTTAAAACTGTCTGGAAAGCAGCTGACTGGCTTTATGACTTTCTGGTGTTATGCTGTGCCTTTTTCTGTTTCCGTCGCCCCCCACTTGCCATCTGAGAAGCAGCTGAGGTGACTGTTTATCTGCATAAACCTACCCAGCCCCTACTATTTCCAGGTGCAGCCAGAACCAGATAAAAAAACAGCAGTACAATCTGCAGCATTCAACCAGAAAACACTGTCAAATACCCTCCTGTATAAACCAGTATATCCAGGAGTAGCCAGAGCTGACAATGAGAAAACAGCAGTGCGATCTACCTCAGCCACAGCACTGTCCCAGAAAACACTATTTGTCAAATGCCTCCTTGCATAAACCAAATGAGTAAAAAGCTCACTGTTCCTTCAAGGAAAAAATCATTTTCTCTTAATCTGAAGGCATTATTCCAACCAGTGAAGTGTGACCAACTCTTTAAACTCCCTACAGCTTTTTCTGCATTAAAGAAGCCTGCTTCTCTACTCCTCCCCTTCTGCTCTGGCCAGGTGTAACCCGTGTGGTCTGGTGTCAGTCCTGATTGCAGACCACACTGGTTCCACCCAGACAGAGCAAAGTCCACACAGAATGTGTAGAATACAGCTGAGGAACCGGTGCTAAAAAGCAAAGGAGTCATAATGTGGGGGAAATTTCACATGGGGCTCCCAGTCCTGATGCTCACACACACACACACACACACACGCATTCACACACCCAGCAGCAGTGATCCTGCCGCACCAGTTTCCATTGGCTGACCTCAAATCTGTCCCTTCCTCCTTTCTGCAGAGATGTAGGTGAATTGTGCTCCCTCTCAGGTGAAACAATTTGCTAGAAATCAGCCCTCACAAGGCACCATCTGACTTTCTCTCATATTTTTGTCGCTACAGTACATTCCATTGAATTATAAGTCACTACACTTACGTACTTAGAGGCAAAGGATTACTGATGGCTCTCTCCTTCCAGCAGCAAAGATGAAACTTACAACTTGCAGTACAGGCCAAGCTGCAGAAGAAAAGGTCCCCCCCCCCCGGTCCTTAATGTCTGCAATTAACAACTTTTTACTCCACCCAGTTCCATCCAAACTATTATCGTATGAGTACAACAGACCTTGAAGATAACACCAAAACTGCTCCCACCCTCTCCCCCACCAACTCACCACACTTTACTGCTATTTAGCACTTCTTGTTCAGTGAGTGAATCAAAGGTGTGTAAATGAAATGTGCGCTTTTAATTCCGGTGTTGGCGCCTTCATCAAGCATTCCGTCTGCTTCAAACAAAAGGATAAACCCAGCAGCAGAAACATATGACCTGAAGTGCAGCCCCCTTTCTCTAGTTACCTGCAATGCAATGTTGCCCTCCTTGTTAACTGTAATTGCTGCTAGCTATGTGCCTGATTGCTCTTTTTTCTGTCTCAAGCCACTTTGCAACCACCAAAGGTTCCCACTGCTCCGATTACTGAGGCCAAGGACCAGACTGCTGTATGATTTCTGCAATGCTTCCATCAGAGGCTAGGGATTGAACTGCTGTCTGACTTCTGCAATGCTTCCATCAGAGGCTAGGGATTGAATTGCTGTTTGACTTGTGTGCTGCCACCCATTCTGTCACCAGTATTATCACTTCCAGTTTGGCAGTTACTAAGGGGACTGTCAGGGTGGGGCTTACACAGCTGCTGTGACCTGTGTGGTTTTGCCGGTCAGCAAGGGCTGCTTTGGCCTCTCTGGTTCTGCTGGTCAGCAGGAGCTGGTTTGTCATCTCTGGCTGAGGGGCTTACATAGGGGCTAACTGCTGTGCTGTGGCCCACAGGCAGCTAACTGCTCCAATGTCCTTGTTGTGTGATTGACATGTTGAGCAACTGACTGGTTCTTGTACTCAAGAGTCAGAGTTTGCCTGCTGAGTTACCCTGTATGCACTGCCTCAGCCTGCTGTTTCACCCCAGTTTCCATGACCATGTTGTTGTGCCCTGTGTGCTTGCCTTCTGCTCCAGACTTGTCCGCAAACTTGACGGTCCATACCATCTCACATGCTGCTTGCTGCAGTGCCAGCCTACACATGCACAACTACAACTACTATCACAGTAAAAAGCTAAACTCCCGGCTCTGGGACTGGTTCCAGTGTGCTTTTTGTTTGAACCTACAGTAGGAGGAGCTGTCAGGCAGCACCTACCCTTCTTGGCAACTTTACTGCTGTAAATGTAAGTAATGTTTCCCCACTGGTTTATATTATTTTATTTATTTATTTATTAAATTTTGTTAACCAGGTAAGCCCACTGGGCTCCAAGGGTCCCTTGTTCAGGGGCGACCCGGAGTTAGTTACATAAAGCAAGGCAATACATACAGGTAGTACAGTACAGGATCTAGAGTACAGAATTTCAATGACAGTATACAGTATTCATAGTAAAGAGCAGTTATATATACTGTGTGTATAACAGCCTGTCTATCCTTGATAATAAGCAGTCTAATAACTAAGATTTCATTATTTAAAGTTCTGAAATATATGTAAAGGATATGTGTCCAAAAAAGATGGGACTCTCTAAATTAATGGATTTTTTTATGCTGCACTAACAGGGAGAGATTTCTTAGGTAACAGCAATCATTTTGAATAGCAATAGGTTAGGAAGTAATATTAGAGTATCTAGAACTCAGTGCTTTAAGGAATGACACACATCCCAGTGATACTAGTACGTTACCCCTCTATATACTTCAAGGGGAACTCTCATCTCCCCTGACCTAATATACAGGGGTTAGAGGTCACAAAAGGAGAAGCATGCCTGGAAATTGTTTTTATAACTTACTTTTCACTAAGCAGCCTTTTGTATCTGTTTGATCCTGTGAACCCCTGCCTGCCATGCTGCCTGACTATAAGGTAAAGTGACCCAAGTGGCAGAGATTCTGAGGAATGTAAACAGTGGGCTCAGCTGTGGGCACCATCTATGCACCTGTGTTATTTTGTTTCTATGTACCTGGTATATATAATATTTCACTTTAGTTGCTTCTTACAGGATTGCTGGTTTTAGGAATGATTGGACACCATAAGTAACTTCTAACAGCTCTGAGGTTTATTCAACAAACATACATTAGATAGATCACCAGGCCTCAGCAGAACTACTACTACAATCTGCTCGTGCAGTTTCTAAAACCCAGTTTCTACCCCAGACATACCATTGGCCCAAAACTGCAGGGGGATGTGGACTAAACCATTCTACAATGTTACTTGGGTAAGTTACCATATACTACATCTCCCCTTCTAGTAAAAGAAAGCAATTGCCTTGATTTCGGTTTGCATATCAATGACAAATAATTACCAAGCAATATTAACATAATGGTTGAGTCTTACTTTGTGATGAGTTAGGGTCTAAAGTCACTGGTACTCAGCTTTGTTGAAATAAGTCTTTACCACTGACTTAAGTCATAACAAAATCTCTGAACCTCTCAGGAACTTAAGCAAACGCCCTCTTCTGGTCATTCGAGTAGACTGCACACTGGGTACAGCCTCAGGACTTTCTGGCAAAGTGTCATTGAAAACAACAGGTTCCATCTCAGGTTGCTCATACTGTTGACAAGTGTCCTGTTCCTGGCTGTTGTCCCTGGACTCCACTGTTTGTGACAATACGGATTCAGTTGATTCATCTGCCCGTTGCTCTTCAGCCTCCAAAGCAACTGTTCGGTCTCTCCTCAGGTGTCTCCTGTTCCTAAGTGTATCCTGTCCTGCAGGTGTAATCACACTATAGGATCTTGGCTCATCACGGATTCTTTCCACTGTAGCAGGTTGCCACCCACTAGAAGTCTCTATGCATACCCTTTCCCCTTCTCTGAATGGAATAAGTGGAGCTGCATTCCTGTCATAATACTGTTTCTGTCTTTTCTGTAGTCTTTTCAGACATGTGCATCCTTTGGTATTTCAGGTCGCAGTGCCCTTGCACTTGCTGGTAATGTTGTCCTCAACATTCTGCCCATTAACAATTGAGAAGGTGTACAGTTCAGTCCTGTGACTGGTGTATTTCTAAGACTGAGCAATGCGAGATGTGGATCGGTCTGACCTTGCATAGACTTCAGAAAGATTCTTTTTACTGTCTGGATCATTCTTTCAGCTAAACCATTAGAGTGTGGGTATCCTGGGCTGGAATGAGTTATTTTGAACTCCCACAACTTTGCAAATTGCTTCATTTCATGACTTGCAAATGGTACATGATCCGCTACCAGTTCTTTTGGAATTCCATGTCTTGCAAATACAGCTTCAATTTTGCAATAACTGTAGCTGCTGTCTTGTCAGGCATTCTGAGAACCTCAGGGTATTTTGAAAAATAGTCCACTACTATTAAGTAGGGTGTCCCCTAAAGTCAAAATGTCTGCTCCAAGCTTTAACCATGGCATTTCAGGTATTTCATGTGGACACATTGGCTCTTTATGGTTGCTGGGTAAGAGTTCCTGACAAGGTCCACATGCTTCAACCATCATTTCTACTTCTCGATTCATGCCTGGCCAATACATCACAGCTCTGAGTTGCTGCCTTTGACCTTAATATTCCTTGATGTGCTGTGTGAAGTCTTCGTAGCATATCTGTTCTCAGCTCTTTGGGTATGATGATTCTTTTACCCACCATTATGAGTTCATTTTCTATGTATATATTGTGTCTCATGGGCCAATAGTGCTGAAGTTTGATGCTGACTTGTTTTTTCCTGTTAGGCCATCCTTTGAGGTGCATTTCTTTAAGCAACTGTAAATCACTGTCCCTCTGTGTGGCCTGTTTTAGCCCCTCTAACATGCTGTCAGGCAGTGTCTCTGTTGCTTGGATTGAGTATATGACCTTTTCACTACTTAGATCAATGTCTCCCTCTGCTGGTTTTCTTGGTACTGCCCTGGATAGAGTGTCTGCAATCAGAATATCTTTGCCTGGAGTATATATTACCTCTATGTCATATTTCTGTATCTGTAGCATCCGCTGCAATCTTGCTGGAGCCTTTCCAATTGGTTTGTTCAGTATGGACTGTAGTGGCTTGTGATCTGATTGTATTTTCACTGACCTTCCATAAACATACTGATGAAATTTCTAGAGAGAACACAATCGCTAGCAACTCTTTTTCTATCTGTGCATAGTTTCTTTCAGCACTGGACAATGACCTAGATGCATAAGCTATTGGTCTGTTTCTTTGTAGTAGACAAGCACCTAGTCCATCCTTAGATGCATCTGCTTGGATTTCAATGTCCTCTTTTGGATCAAAGAATTTTAATACTGATGCACAAGAAATAGTCTCTTTCAGCTTTTGTAAGGCTTCTTCCTGTGCTGGCTGCCACTGCCACATGACATCTTTTTTGAGTAGCTGCCTTAGTGGTGCAGTGAGGTTTGCTTCATTCGGAATGTACTGCGCCAAGTATCGAGTCATTCCTAACAGTCTCTGTAGTGCTTTTTTATCTTCGGGAGGGGGCATCTCAGCTATTGCTTCTACTTTGGCTTCATCAGGCCGTAGCCCATTTTCGGTTATGATGTGCCCCATGTATTTCACCTCACTCACCAAATACTGTATTTTATCACTATTGAACTTTACACTGAGTTCCACTGCTCTGTCCATTACTTTTCTCAAAGTATTGTCATGCTCTTCCTTGGTAGCTGCGGCTATAAGCATGTCATCAGCTATTACAAAAACACCTGGTATGTCTCAGTGTTCAGCATTTCTCTGCTGGAATATACTTCACTGCGGTAACATACAAAAGGAAGTCTGTGAAATCTGTACCTTTCCCAAAGACTGTTGAATGTACATAGGTCTGCAGATTCGCCATCTAATTTGATCTGCCAGTACCCATCTTTTTCATCTAGAATTGTAAAAACTTTTTACCTGCAAGCTTACTTGAATATCCTCCAATGTGGGGATGGAGAAGTGATGTCTTCGATAGCTTTATTTAAGTCTCTAGGGTCCAAACACACCCTGATCTCATCATTTTTCTTTTCAGTAATTACAAGGCTATTTACCCATGTTGTAGGTTTTCTTACCTTGCTAATCACCCCAATTTGCTCCAGCTGTTCCAGTGTCTGTTTTAGTCTGTCCGTGACTGCATATGGGACTTTCCTGCACCCATGTATCACAGGAGTAACATTTGGGTCGGTATATATGTGGTAAACTCCTGGGAATTCTCCTAGGCCTTCAAACACTGATTTATATTGTGCAAGAAGTTCCTCTTTTGTGCTTGGTGGCTTGGTTTTAAGCACCTTTACTTTGCGAATCAGATCCAGGATGACACATGCCTGTTGACCCAGTAGGGAAGCTCCCGATGTATTAGTGACATAAAACTGCAGATTGGCCTCTCTGTCTTGTGTCTTACACTTTAGCATCACTTCCCCTTCTGGATTAATTTGTGCTCCTCCATATGCCATTAGGATAGTACTGGTCGGCTTGATTTGTACCTTGCATGGAAACTGCGCAATCGCTTCTTTAGTAAGTATATTGGCTTCAGCCCCAGTGTCCAACTTGAACTTAACTGGCTGTCCCCTTATCTTCAAGGTAGTGTACCACCCTTCATTTGGTACTTGTGTCCGCACCATTTCTTGTTTTCTTTTTACAGCACCCACAACTAGTGCTTCTACCCCTTTGGTCATTTTCTCATGAGGTTTGTTGGACTTTTTGGACCTGCACATTTTTGCATAATGGTTGATGCCACCACATTTACGACATTCTTGTCCATACACTGGACAAGCCTTTGGCACATGTCCCTTGCCACACCTCCCACACGTGTTTGATTTTTGTGCACGCGTCTCATCTGTTGGTAGCTGGCGGTCTGGTTTTCGGCCTATATTACCATCCTGCCTTGAACAATAATTCTTAAATGCTTCCATAACCTCAGCTGCTTTCTTAGCTTGTGGGTCAGCATATGTTATATTGAGGGTATTGTACACCTCGAGGGCCTCATCCCGATCGTATAGCAGGACTGCAATTTTCATTTCCTCTGACTTATCATCTAATCCCGTGGCTGTGAAGTACAGACTTAATCTCTGTGCCCACCTTTCCAGTTTTCTGCAAGATTTCTGGTCAACAATAGTGGTGGAGGTGGCTTAAATTGCTCCATACTGCCAAAAATACTTTTGGTATATACAGTCTTTAGTAGCTTTAGGTACTCACAAATACTGTCTTTTGTTTCTTTTCTTGGCAGCACAAAATTTTCTTCTTCCTTGCAACTGCAGCACTGCAAGTTCACTTCTGACACCATATAATATTTCACTTTAGTTGCTTCTTACAGGATTGCTGGTTTTAGGAATGATTGGACACCATAAGTAACTTCTAACAGCTCTGAGGTTTATTCAACAAACATACATTAGATAGATCAGCAGGCCTCAGCAGAACTACTACTACAATCTGCTTGTGCAGTTTCTAAAACCCAGTTTCTACCCCAGACATACCATTGGCCCAAAACTGCAGAGGGATGTGGACTAAACCATTCTACAATGTTACTAGGGTAAGTTACCATATACTACAGTATACTAGCACCCTTCTATGCTGACATTGCCAGTACAGATGTTGCTCCTTTAAGGCCCAGGGAGTAGTATCAGTGCAGTGCACATTCATCAGATGTTCAGCCACGGGGAGCACTGGGGCTTATAGTAAAGCAGCATGGTGGCTGAGGTTTGCAGAATCAACCAGATATTAATAACAGCGGTAGAGTTTACAGTTAATAATCATTCACTAATGCTGCAAAAGCAATTCCTGTAACCCACATTTAAGCTCACTTTGATCAATCAGAGCAGCTACCTATTCTGCCATTAACAGGCATGCAGGGACACATAGAAAGGCAAAGCTGACACAGGTTTTCAAAAAGAGTTTGCATGTATTTGGAGTTTAGTGTTTGTGGGGGGAAAAACTATTTCTGCTGCATAGAGGAAACTAGTCTACTTATACATGCATCACTGTAACTGCCACTCTAGGGTCGTGATCTCTGAATTTATAATATAATCTAATAAGAACACCCAAACAAAAGTTATTTGCAGGTTCTTGTTATTAATATGTTACAGCCTTGTACTTGCTGAGTGAACTTTACTCCTAGATAATTGAACGGAGTTTTTTAGTTGACATGGACTTGAAATGACTTTGTTATTTTGTTTTCTGTATTACAATTAAAAAAAACAAAGAAAAAAAAGAGTATATTAAAAACAAAGTAGACAGACTATTTTCTTGATTTCTAATCGAGTCCTCGGCACTTACAGTCAGTGCACCAGTGCCTAGTATAGGAAGAGAGTTGATGGTTGGAAATTGAAATACAAGTCCCCCCATCCCCAGGTCTAGGGTATGCCTAGTGTTACATAAGGGACAAGAGTTATAACAGCAAAAGCCACAATCCATGATCCTTAAATCAGCTCTTACCAAGGCTGGCTGTGTTACTCGGCTCTTCTGTGCCAGCGGAGTACCTCTTCAGGTGCTGGACTGCAAGGGAACCACACCCACGAAGATGTCCATGGCCGGGAGAGTGGAGCATTCACCTCAGGTGCTTCACTTTTCAGTGGGGTGACACCACCAGGTCTCTCAACTTCCATCATGTACTTCTCCATTGCAGGCTTCACAGATGATGAGGGACGAGCTTCTGTCCAGCGATAGCTACAGTTACCGTCCCTAACTCGTCCCAAATCTCCAGTGCTGATTCTGTGGAGGTGACAGATCCCCCCCCCCAACTTAGCCAGGGGTAAAATTTTGGGTCAGTAGCTCCGGGGGTCTTCTGTTGACAGCTAGAGCAGACTGGCAAGAATATCACCCCAGCCCCTCTGATCTACACAGGGCACACTTTGAGGCTGTAGACTTTTCCACTATACTCCACAGCCACTTAAGCATGGCAGATGGCACCATAATTTCCGAGGCATCAGGAACAGTAGCCATTACCGTTCTTCCTGCTGACCAGGTAGAAAATGAGTTTCTTGGCAGATGAGTTCAGCGCAGCACACTAAAAATTCCACCCCGACTGTAACAGCCTCACGGGCACACCCCTCCACCAGATCACAAAACGTGCTAACAGCCAGTCCCTTGTCCAGTTAGTAAGCACCCTCTGGAGCTATTTGCATAGGGCTCACATGTACTATCCAGCAGCCTGCAGTCCTCTCAGACTCCATAGTACCACAGTGCACCAAAAGGTGCAAAAGTCTTCACGCTGTGCCATATTACTGGTTTCTTCAATCCAACAATGCTAAACCACTGCAGTCCACACTTTCCACCCAGCACCCACAAAGTCCACAGTTTAGGCAACAGGCACCTCAAAAGGTGTTCCTTGATCAGCCACCACGTTTGCAAGCCCCCCCATCCCCAGGTCTCTGATGTTACATAAGGGAGGAGGGTCACAACAGCAGAAACCACAGTCCACAATCCTTAAATCAGTTTTTACCAAGGCTGGCTGCATTACTAGATTCTTTTGTGCCAGCAGGGTGCCTCTTCGGGTGCTGAGCTGCAAGAGAACTTACAGGTTAAGCAGCAAGCAGTTGAAATAAATAAATATCCACTCCAGTTTAAAATGTAAAATGAGGGATCCCATACTTTAATTAATGAACACCACAAAAGTTCATAACTTATTTACACAATACATTCTCCTTCAGATCTGGGAGTCCTCCATGGAGTCAAACAGTGGATTTTCATTGTCGAGCTGACCTCCCATTTCCAAACCAGTTCCCTTGGCTGGGTGACCACAACTGGGATCACAACTGGGCAGTAGCTTCAACCTCTAAGGAGCCGAGTGACTCCTTTTACTCAGGCAGCAGCATAAGTCCTCCCACTCTGGCTATATTCTTGATTACTCAACATGCAATCAGGCTCCCAAACTTCCTGCATGAACATGCAAGGTGGCCACTGAAAGGGGCGCTCCCTCCTCCACTGACTCTCCCCATTTTGAAACTCGGGATCAAAATAACGATCTACACTGGACTTCTTCACCCATCTCCTTGCTGCACAGGCATACATTGTCACCATCCAGCTTTCCTGCATTCTCAGCGGCTGCAGGTTCGCGGCTACCCCCCCCACCAACTGGCTGACATACTTTCTTCTTCTTTTTTTTTGAAACCGGGTCTAACCTGGCTAGGGGATAACATGGGAGTACCACCATCTCACATAGAGCCAAAGATGCCAAGGCCAATGACCGCCACTATATCAGACCACTGCCACCTCTCTGCTGACCACTCAATGACACTGGCCTCCTACACCAAGAGCAGGCAATTGCCCCTTCCCTGCAAACTCACCACCAAAACTCCCATAGCATGGGGAAAAAAATAATTTCCAATGGCGCCCAAACCTCCTATATTTCACTGGCCACCGGCAGTGATTTTCAACCCGTGGCGACCCCACTGATAGGCGGAGGCCGTACCTATTAATTCATACTGGCAAAGGGACTGGAGAGAGGGAAATTAGTAAACCCAACCCGTAGGGTGGGTTACAGAAATGAAGTACAACATAGAAAACATTGCAGACTAATATATCAGTATTGCCTGCCATGCCGGTAGACAACTGTTGATCTTTTAGTTTGTCTACAGTGTTTTCTTGTGATAGATTCCAGTTTCCAAACCACACTGTTTTGTTCCCTCCCTATATTAAGCATTACTGTTCCATTTACTGAAAGGGTATAGGACTCGGTAGACAGAAATCAAGGGAAGCAGCTGCCTACATTTCGGAAAACTAAAATTCAAAGCTGACCCCTTGTAAATGTTCTAGTATTAAAGAGATTGCTGGGACAGAATTAAATCGGTATAAAACTGCCTGATATTCAGTTCAGGAGATAAATCTCAAGAATGTATTTTTCCAATCAAGAGTTCCTGACCACAGTTTTTGGCCCTCATATTCAAAACTAGGCAATAGCTCTGAGCCAAAATAGCACATAGCCAGCTCTGACCTATATACAACCAGGCAGAACACACTAATGGAATGCGTTAACTGACTGAATATCAGGCCATGGCGGTGCAGCACTAAGTGGATATGGGCTATGCCAGCATGGCCTAAGTCTGCATATGGTCCACAGGAGACAGTGCACACAGAACAAGAAGTGCCAGGGCTCTTGTGGGCCATATTCAGCCTAGTCATGCAAATAAAGGCCAGTGGGCATGCAAGGTACTAAGGTGCCATCTGCATGCCCATTATGGGCTCATTTGTATAGGTGCAATAGACCCCTAGTACCAATGCAGGGAGGAAGCAGTAGACATTTTCTGGTAGTCTAGTGCACCCCCCCAATCGCCCATTGTTTATTTACTTTTAAGCTCCCTGGTAATTTAGTGGACCCACCCATCGCCAGTGCCCTGTTTAGTTTGATAGTCTAGTGGACCCCCCCACTCCCTGATCACCCATTCTATGTTTATTTGTAAGCTCCCGGGCAGTCTACTGGACCTCCTCCCCCCCGCCGCTCATTTTATGTTTATTTGTAAGCTCCATGGTAGTCTTCTGGACCTCCCTCCCCTGATCACCTGTGCCCTGTTTAGTCTTAAGCTTCCCGGTAGTCTAGCAGACCCCCTCTTCCCCCACCATCCCAGTTCCCACATATATCTAAGATTCCCGATTGGCTAGCACCCTTCCACTCACTGAACCCCACCGACACCCTCCCAGTCTGAATGACACCCTCACCCACTGAAGAACCCCTCCAGCCCTCATCCCTCTCACTCTGGTCAACACTCGCCCAATACACCATATCAAATCAGTGACCAGCACAGCCCTCCCCTCACCTCCTCATCCAGCCACCATATGAGTGTCACAGAGTGTGACTGAGAGTCACACGATCATGCTTTGTGTCTGTCAGATTGCAGCTGGCTGAAGAGGTAACTGGAGGGCTGTGCGAGCCACTGATCTGAAACATTGTATCTGGTGAGTGTTGACAGGGGTGAGGGGGGTCCTCAGTGGGTGGGTGAGTGGATGGTGTCACTCAGACTTTGAGGAGTCAGTGGCATTTGGTGTGTGTGAGGAGTGGTAGTCCACCTTAGATCTTAGATACATGTGGGACCCAAGGTGATGGAGGGGTCTACTAGACTACCAGGAAGGTTGACACTAAACAGGGCACGAATGATCAAAGGGAGGGTCCACAAGACTACCAGGGAGCTTACAAATTATCCCACAGCCCCCACGTGCATACTGTGTGACCCTGAGCAAGTCTCTTAACTTCCTTGTGCTCCCAGGTTGCACCTGTAAACAAGCTTTCAGCTTAGTGTCTCTCTTCTGGTAAAACAAAGGTAAAAAAAAAAATGGGTGATGGGGGTCCAGTAGACTACCAGGGAGCTTACAAATTAACATAGAACAGCTGACCGGGGGGAGGAGTGTCCATTAGACTACAAGGGAGCTTCACACTAACCAGAGCATAGGAGACCAGGCGAGGGGGTTCGATAGACTACGAGGGAGCTTAAAAATAAACATGGCATGTGCAATGGGGGGGTGGGGATCCAGTACTCTACCAGGGGGCATGCAAATAAACACAGACTAAGTGACTGGGGGGAAGAGGTCCGCTATTCTACCAGGGAGCTTAATACTAGACAGTCACAAGCGCTCGGGGCAGAATACCAGGGAGTTTCAAACTAAACAGGGCACTGGCAATAAGGGGAGAGGGTCCACTACACTACCAGGGATGTTAGAAATAAACATACAACAGGCACTCAAGGGATGGGTTCCACTACACACAGGGATGGTTGACTGCAGTACAGCCATCCTGGAGTCCAGGTGCGGAGGTCCCCCAGGCTCTGGAACCAGAACTGGAGGTTATAAATCTCTTCAATAAAATTCTAATAAATGATCAAATGAAGGTTTTAAGGAAAGGCCTAAACTTTGTCCCCAAAAAACACCCCGAATTCCTTCAATGTAAAAGTGGATCTGTCTAAATTTTTTCATCAACTTCAAATAAAGCAATATATGGACAATGAAACACAGGGAAGGGCTACTACCAATTTACAGCTCATGAACCCCACTCAGACACCTGAAAATTATGTAATACCAGTGAAAGAGCCATCTAATCTTTTCCTAAATCTACCTTTACCCCGGTGTCCATAAATCCAACACTACTAACATATTTTAAACTGGTGGAGAAGATGTGGAAAACATTTTGAAAGAATATAGGGTAATTCATCATACAACATCACATATAAAGATGGGTGGCATTTTTTTTTTTTTTTAGTCTTTGGTAACCAGCTAAGGCCCACTAGGCACAAGTGCCTGTTTTCAGGAGTGACCTGGGAGCACTGGGCTGTTAAGTGACTTGCTCAGAGTCACACAGTATGCAAGTGGAGGTTGTGAGAATCAAACCCAGGTCTGGTCTCCTGGATGTACCAAGCTCGTTCACAACTTGTTACTCTAACCTCTAGGCTATACTGCCAGCCCAACTGGCATTAACTGAATTAGCTGCAATGCATGATGTGGTGATTCGCCCAGCTGACAAAGGGGGTGCTGTTGCTGTCTGAGATAGGATAGACTACACAAAAGAAGCTATGAGGCAGTTGAATGATGAAAGATTTTATATAAGATTGAATGGGGACCCCACCAATGAGATTTCTGGCAAAGCAAAATGTATTTCAAATACAGCACTTATGAATGAGTGGCTCACACAAAAAGAATGTGATTATCCAGCTGGCCCGGTGGCACTGAGGGCTGAGGCGCTGGATGCCACGCCTCGCACCGCACTGGTAACCTGGGTTCGGGAGCGAGCTCAGGCTGCAGGGGTTGGCCGGGGGGGGGAGGGGGGTTAGGAGTTTCATTGAGCAACCACAAGGCAGCTCTCCTCTCCAGGGAGCGAAATGGAGTTTCCCAGGCTCTTGGCTGCCACCTAGTGGAGGCTAAGTGGCAGTGCCAAGCCACAGGGGGAAAATGGTATTTAGCTGTGAGGCCAGAAGGGGCTGTCACCGGAGCCGCAGTGCACATGCTCTCCTCCACGTGCATGGGTAGCAGCAATCTGGGGTCCCAGGAACTAGAGGGTGAAAATACAAAACAATGTCTTCCCCATTGCCAAGTAAGGTGAGGTGACAATGGGGGAGCAAAATGCAATACAGAAAAAAGAAAGAATATGATTATCTGATGGCAAGCTTCCCTAAGAAACCAGCATTATACTTGCTCTTCAAGCTGTATAACAACCCACAACCAGTTCCAGGCAGATCTATGGTGTCTTCTACTGTAGCCACAACAGAAAGAGGGTCAACATTTGTAGATTAATATATTAAGAAATATGTTCCCAGTTTAGAGGCCTACGTGAAGGACACAAATCATATGGTACAGATTTTAAATTTCATTACAGTATCTGAAAATGACATCTTGGCATGTATGGACATAGAAAATTCATACACGAATATGCCTCACAAAGGTGGCCTTCAATCTTTGGAGAAAGTGCTTAGAAACAAACATGAAAATGTAGTACTTCCTAACAGACTGATTCTTGATATGGCAAGATTTGTACTGGAATCACATTTTTTTTCTGTTTGACAATAAATACTATGCAAAAATAAAGGGGCTTTGATGAGTACTACTTTTACACCAACATTAGCTAATTTATATGCGAAGATTGGGAGACAGAAGACATATACAATGAAGCTAGAAATATATACCTTAACACTATAAAAATATGGAGATGCTATTTGGATGATATTTTTATGGTTTGTTCTGGTACACGTTTGGATTTACAGGATTTTAAAAATGACATTAATTCCAAAAGCTCCCACTTAAGATTTACAGATGTGAGCAGTCTCGGAAGTTAATTTTCTGGCTCTCACAATATTTAAGGAAGAAACAATGCCTGTATAAATTTCTTTGCAATTGTTGTGGTGTATATTTGTATTTATTTTTGCAGAGGCTACGCCTATAGTTCAATGGGCGGAGCAACAAACCACTCACCCATCAGGCCTTTAAAGGCCGCTCCTCCTGGCTAGTTCCAGGATTCGTTTCTTTGTTGTGGTCGGAGGCCCCACCTCCCTTCCCTCTGGGCTTGACCTGTTTTCCTTGCACCTCCTGCTGCTTGCTTGTTCTCCTCTCCCATTCCTCGTTTTCCTCCTCAGCTTTCCCATCACTGCACAGCTTCGCTCCCTTCTCCCCCATCTCTGCTCTTTTTCTCTGCCCTCAGTCCTCCCACGTCTTCCCCATCGCTCCTGTCCTTCTCTTTCTCTTCCCCACCAACTGCCTGGTGCTCTCTGGTGTCCATTTGCATCTGCTAGCTTACCTTTTGCTGGGAGCCTCGCAATGCTGCCCACTTCTGTTTTTCTCTTCTTTTGCTTGCCACCGACCAAAGTTTGTAGTGCCCTTCTGTGTCTACTCTCCTTTCCTTTCCGCTAGTTGGGCACATTCAGTAGCTGTCCTCTACCTGGTGCCTTCCTCTGCTGCTTCTGTGCAGGGCCCACACCACTCCCGTCCTCCCAATGGCCCTTTCTCCTGGTTCTGGTGCTCCCATTCCTTCTCTCTCTCCTCATGGTCGCAGCTCCTGCTGCTCTGTTTCCGTTCCCCATAGCAACCCCTCCTCATCCACTCCTGCTGCTCGTGCCTACATTGATGGCGTAAGCCAGCTTCTGCACTTGCACCTCGGCAATTGCCTTCCCCAATCACACACCTGTGTCACTCGGCTTCTGTCTGGTAATAGTGGCTGCCTGCCGTCCTCCTGCCCTTTGATATTTTTACCTCAATGCCTTCCTGTGGGTCCCCATTTCTGTCCAGATTTTGTCTCAGTCGTCATCAGAACGGCTTCCATTTCAGCGCCAACAGAGGTGTTTCTCTCTGTGAGGGCTACCTTTCCCACTTCTTCTGCCTCCATTTTTGTAAGACAATGATTTTGACCTTCCACAACACTGACATAACTGTTTGACTACTTGAGTGCTGTGCACCCTGTATGTCTTCTGACCCAGTCTGGCACTGGTGTTCATTTTGGTTGCCACCAGGGTGTTTTGAGCTTTCTCCCTAGCGATCCTACCCTTGCCTGCTTTTTGGCTCTTCATTTCTTTGGTGTCCCTGCCCTATCAGCCATTCATCTCTGCCCCGTCGTCCATTCATGCTGGTCCTACCTGAGACTCCTGGGCATTAGACTTCTTTGTACATTCAGTATCTCCTTATCTACAGTCGTGACCAAAAATATTGACGCCCTTGCAGTTTTTTCTAATAATGCACCATTCCTTCCAGAAAATTGTTGAAATTAAAAAATATTTTGGTATCCACATATGTATTTCTTTGGTTTGCAGTGGAATAAAACACAAAAAGCAGAAAAATGTCTCGAAGTCTTAGCTTATTCCACAGAAATCCTTAAATGGCCTGGACAAAATTATTGGCACCTTTTAGAAGTAGTTAGAAATAATTAGATTTCAAGCAGGCGATTCTCCTTCACTTTAGAACTGAACTCACCTGTGGTGAGTTGCAGGTGCCTGCAATATGAAAATCACTCATTCAACCAGTTTGAATAGAGAAAAGAACACATTCTCCTGTTTTGTGTCACTGTGTGTACCGCAATGAGCATGGAGAAAAGAAAGACAGCCAGAGAATTGTCTGAGGAGCTCAGACAGAAGATTGTAGCCAAGCATGGACAATTTCAAGGCTACAAATCAATCTCCAGAGACCTTGATGTTCCTGTTTCCACCGTACGTAATGTTATCAGGATGTTTAAGGCCCATGGCACTGTAGCCAACCTCCCTGGACGTGGCCGCAAGAGA
Organism: Neoceratodus forsteri; assembly: GCA_016271365.2. Classification (NCBI taxonomy): domain Eukaryota; kingdom Metazoa; phylum Chordata; order Ceratodontiformes; family Ceratodontidae; genus Neoceratodus; species Neoceratodus forsteri. The sequence goes on from CM057455.1 coordinate 1,707,847,619, forward strand.
AAACTTGATCGAAGATTGCAGCACAGGATTGTTCGAATGGTGGAGAAAGCAGCTCGATCAACTGCCAAACAGATTCAAGCTGACCTTCAGACACGAGGTACGACAGTTTCAACTCGCACCATCCGTCGCCAACTCAATGAAAAGGGGTTATATGGTAGGAGGCCCAGGAGGACCCCACTGCTGAGAGAGAGACATAAGAAAGCCCAACCGGGGTTTGCCAAAACACACCTGAACAAGCCAAAGTCCTTCTGGGAGAATGTCCTGTGGACAGATGATACCAAATTAGAGCTTTTTGGTAAAGCACATCATCTCTGTGTTTACAGAAAACAAAATGAAGCCTTCAAAGAAAAGAACACCTTCCCTACAGTCAAACATAGAGGAGGTTCAGTGATGTTTTGGGGTTGCTGTGCTGCCTCTGGCACTAGGTGCCTTGAACGTGTGCATGGCATCATGAAATCTGGAGATTACCAGGCCATTTTGGAGCGCAATGTTGAACCCAGTGTCAGAAAGCTGGGTCTCCGTCGAAGGTTATGGGTCTTCCAGCAGGACAATGACCCCAAACACACTTCAAAAAGCACCCAGGAATGGTTCAAGACAAGACGCTGGACTGTTCTGAAGTGGCCAGCAATGAGTCCAGATCTAAATCCCATTGAAAACCTGTGGAGAGATCTGAAAACAGCAGTTGGGAGAAGGCACCCTTCAAATCTGGGAGAACTGGAGCAGTTTGCACAAGAAGAGTGGGCCAAACTGCCAGTAAAGAGGTGCAGGAAGCTCATCCATGGCTACAGGAAGTGGTTGATTGCAGTTATTTTGACCAAAGGCTGTGCTACCAAATATTAAGTCTAGGGTGTCAATAATTTTGTCAATGCCATTTCTTTTCATTTTCTGATTTAAAAGGATATATTAAATTCTGAATCAAAAACAAAGGTTCTGTAATATTAACAGAGAAATAAAAAATTATGGAGACCAAATACTGTACTGTTGTTAATTTCAACTTATGTTTAGAGGAAATTGTGAGTTATTTGAAAAAGCACAAGGGCGCCAATATTTTTGGCCACGACTGTACTTATTACTGTGTTCCTGCCTATGACTGTTTCGCCTCTCGGCATGTCAGTCCAGCTACGGCTGCCGGCATTCAGTTGATTGCTTATCTTTCTGTTTTATGTGACACTTTGGTTCAGGTCGTCTGGTCTCAATTTGCTTAACTTAACTAGTTCACTTCATTATGCGCCTTCCTGCCCTCGTGGCTCCCCCACTTCCACCTTCCACTGCTCCATCAACCCTCGCCTATTCTCCTTCCTCGTCCCGTGCTTTCTTTTGGGGATGTTTCCCTATCCTGCCATTACCATACCTATTCGTATCCTCCTTTTACTCTAGTCCTTCATTCTGGACCACTCAACTCGTATATTTTCCAATCCATGTCACATCTCCATCGTAACCGAACTTCATCCTTCCTATGCCCTGCTTGCCATCTTACCTACCCCTAACCATACCGGCCTTCAAGGCTTTCACTCCATTATCATACATCATCCATTTCATACCTCACCTTACCCGTACTGGCCTTCAAGGCTTCACTCCATAACCATACATTGTCCATTTCATATCTCACCTTCACCGTACCACCTTCCAGGCTTCATTTCATTATTATGTATCGTCCATTTCATACCTCACTTTAAATCGTTCCGGCCTTCTAGACATTTAATCCATCATCATTTCTCATTCATTTGTTCTCAACCATCTGTCCTCCTGCATCGACTTCTCCTCTTTCCATACCGACTCTCCCCTCATCATAGGCTGCGGGCTTCACCCAGCTGTCATTGTCTCTCCCTCTCATCCCGTTCAATCCAATTCTGCAGTTCCATGTTATCCCTCAAGGCTTCCTTTATCAGCATATCTCATATGTTCATTCTTGAACCTCCACTCGTCCATTCCAGCTTCGTAGCTTCTACCTCTCTACTCTTGCTACTTCGTACCTCAGTCATCGGCTGCAGGCTTTGCCTGGCCGTTCTTGTTTCTACCTTCATGCAGTTCGATCCATCCCTAATTTGTCTTCTCAATGGACCAAGTTGGCACGCACTCCTATGGTTGCTACTGCATCCTGCCTTCTCCAGACCCATGTTGGGGTCTCCTTCCCTCAATCCAACCTCTCCATAGGTCTATTCGTTCTCATCACCTACTCAAGCATAGCCTTCATATGTGTCCTATGCAACCTCGCCTCGACCTGCTCTCCACTGGGAGACATGCCTTCCGTGTCCATTGCTCCATGGCTCTGGGCTAGCCTGTAGCTGACAGTCTCACTCTGCACCCACAAAGCCCGCATCTAGAGCATGTGATGCTTGGAGCAGGGTCCTTCTCCCTAGCCTATAGTGAGAATCTCTTCGCTCTGGGTGGACCTTCAGTCGTACCTCATTTTGGCAACACCTCTGGATGTAGAATTTATGACTTCAAGCTGCAAGGGGTGGGGCTGTCATCATCAGGGCCCCTTTGGCTGCCTGAGTGGGTTCGGACGCACCCTCTACTCTAATTTCCATCTGACTGCCTCTGTTTCACCTGCTCTGTTTTGTAGGCTCGTGTAGGCTGGCTGAGTGCCTCGGCGGTCTTTTCTCTCCTCCTTTGCTTTTGGGTTGCAGAGACCTCACTTGCAACCCTCAACAGCATTTCTGTTAGAAGGACAGAGTGAGAGCTTCATCTGAATGGGAATCTTTTCCTCTTCCCTCAGTATCGACTCTAAATTGCAGTAGCTGAGCCATCACTAACCAAAACATCCTTCAGCCTGGAGGGAAGGTGACCTAGTCCTTGGATCCCTAGAGGTTTCCTCCTCAAAGGGTTTTTTTCCTCCTCTCCTTTTCATGCCGATGATCATAATATTAGACAGGCTTAGTGCTTTTCCTAGGTTCCATAGTAAGGTCCCACTGTTGGATGGAGTTTGATGGTGGCCCTGGCTGTTCCCTCTCTCCTTAGGAAGTTCACCGTTCTGCATCTTGTCAGCTTTCATTTCATTCATCATTCTCGTCATCTCTCGTTCCTCTCCTGTCCTTCCCATCTATATCTATCGCCTTCATTTCTGGCCTCGATATCTTCTGACTTCTCGCCTACTTCGATGCTCGACACCCTTTTGGGTATTCTTTTTGGGCTTCTTCCTAAGCTTCTTTTAGCCAAGGGAATCATTCCCGTGGCACCTTTTGGGGTGGAACCCTTCTCTAGGGTTCCTTGCTGTTGTACCCCATAGGGTGGTATATCCCATGGATAGGGAGGTGAACAGCCATAATGTATCTAAGTCACACAAGCATACATCATACCAAGTTGTATGAGCACATTGAATTGCAGAGGCTATGCCTGTAGCTCAATAAGCAAAGCAACAAACCACTCCCCTGTCAGGCATTTAAAGGCTGCTCCTAGTTCCAGGATTTGTTTCTTCATTGCCCCACAATCCACCCCTCCTCCAACAGCGACACATCTCTCTTTCCCCTTGGGCTTCTTCCTAAGCTACCTTTAGCCAAGGGAATCATTCCTGAGGCACCTGTAGGAGTGGAACCCTCCTCTAGGGTTCCTCACCATCGTACCCCTATAGGGTGGTATATCCCACAGATAGAGAGGTGAACAGCCACACTGTATCTAAGTCACACAAGCATACATCATACCAAGTTGTGTAAGCACATTGAAGTACTTGTAAAGCATCATTATAAATGAGCTTTTGCTCAATGGTTATAACCTTAAATAAACACACAAACAAACAAAAACAACAAAATTGTACAGAAAACCTAGCTCCAGAAATACACTTCTTGGTGGGGGGGCAGTTGCAACCCTAATTCTCTTATTAAGAACATACCTAAATGACAATTTCTCAGGTTCAAAAGAACTTGCTCTAATGACAGTGGCTTCCAGAAACAGACTCATGAAATGTATGAGAGGTTTACTGAATGTGGGTACAAAAATGAGGACATTCTTCGTGCTTATGAATATGCAAAAACCACACAAAGAGAGGTGGCACTGAGGGGTAAACCTGCAAATGAGAGGCAAAGTCAGGAATGGAAACCTACATTTGTAAGTCATTTGTAATTACTTTTGTAACTCAGTATAAGCCTGAGACCCAAAAAATCGGTGTAGTCATAAAAAAACATTGGGTCGCTGGCCTGCTGGTGCAGCAGTAGTGTTTCTGCTTGCAATGCCAATGCCCCGGGTTTGGAAATGGACCCGAAGAGTCAGAGGGCCAACCAGGGGAGGAGAATTGAGCATCTTCTTCTGGGGGGAAGGTGGGGAAGTCTCTGGTGCATATCTGACCTCTTGTGTAGGCCAGGGGTAAGCAGCAGCTGGAGCTCGCATTGCTGGCAGGCATACCAGACGTTGGCGCTCATGCGCCATACATCATTGCACTCTATGCCTCCCAAGGGACAAAGCTACAAAAAAAGCAAAAAAAGACAGCCTGCAGAATGATGCCCCACTTCATGAGCCCTGCACCGCCGACCATGGCACTTGGTGGGGACCCGAGCTTAAACGCCACCAGGAATGGCCCGGCCTTCCAACCCCTCCCTTGGGGGTAAACCAGGGAGGAACACCAGCAAAGATGTCTGCTGGAAACAGCTCTAATGTCATTAGGAACATGCTTATTCGGCATCCTCACCCTGGGGACTAAGTTAGGCAGGCACAGCCTCCACGGTAAGTCCCGAGGTGGTGAGTGCCAGGCCAGGACTGTGGGCTGAGCTAAAGATGGGACTGGGTATAAGGCATAATAAATAAAAATAAAAATTGGGACATTCTGGCCATGGATTCAGGACTTAAATCCTTAGCATCCTATATGTCCAGGGTTACATTCCATAGAAGAAACAACATTAAGGACTCTGTTGTACGTGCAGTACTTCCAAAACAGAGGATTGAAACATGGCTGCCCCCCCATGGGAAGCTCCAGATATGGACACTGCAGCCACTGCACAAGTACATATAATACTAACTTTTTTGTGCATCCTAGTGTATCCCCCCTCCCAAGTTGGGAGCTTACCTTGCTGCCTCCTGCAGCTGCCTCACGTTGCTCCTGCTGGCATGTGCTATGTAACTTCGCTCCCCCAACCTGCTCCTGGACTGCAAAAGGGCCAAGGAACAGACTGCTGTGTTGCAGTGCCTCCTAGCACCTGATCCCATGTGGCGAGCAAGCCGCTTGCATCCTCGCTCCCCCGGCCTGATTCTGAACTGCTGCCAGGGCCAGGGAGTGTGCAAAAACGGTTGTGGTGCCTGACAGTGCCAGAAGAGAATGTGACCGGCAAGCCACACACTGTGTTGCTTCCCTGCCCCCTAGAACTGCCACACAGTGGGGCGGGAGCCAGGGACAAGGCTAAAATTTGTTTCAGCACTGCAGTGCACCCACCAATAGTCGCGGCAGAAGCACCGCTTGGGTTGCAATATCCCCAGCCCCATCGGACAGCAAAGGGGGCTGGGGGAACAAAATAAACAAATAAAGACTTTTGGAAAGTGGCTCCCGACCCAATCTTTGCCTCCTGTGGGTCGGGAGTCAGGGGACAACATGTTGGCTGCAGCGACTACAAGTCCCATGATTCCTAGAAGCCAGGACTGCTGTTTCCAGAGACAGCTCCTCCTGGGGAGCCCACAGAATGGAGCTTCCGATGGAGCTTCTGTCCCCCCAAAGTGCCCCTGGCCCTAGCGACCACCAGATGGGACCAGGAGGGTCCTAGCCATGCAGCCAGATGCTGCAAAGACTGTTTACTTTTGTTTATAATGGACTGAGATGAATAGTACTGTCTGGGGGGCAGCCATCTTTGCGGAGGTCTGCTTGAAGGTAGTGTGGAATCCTATTGGTAGCTGCAGTACATCCAATCAGGATGTGCAGCTAGAGACTAAAGTGGACCAATGAGGTGTCAAGATTCAAACTAAACATTCTAGGGTTGACAGTTTGACCCTGGATCTTTTCTGTGAGAGTTTTGAAGAAGAAATAACTGATTTTGACAGCTCCTGCTGCTGTCATAGTCAAGAGACATTCAGTTTGTGCCAAATCAAACTGAGGACTTCAGAATTTATTACCAATGGGGGGGGGGGTGCAGAGCGGCAAGATGGCCGTGATGTTGCTCCACTCCCAGCCACGCTGTGCTTGCTGTTAGCTCAATTGCCGACTATCGGACAAAGTCGTAGACTTCTCTGAATGAAATTCATGTTATATAACTTACTGCTTTTAGATACGCCCTTCCCAGGATGAGTAAGCGGCTGTAAAGTGTGTTTTCTTTGCCTTTGAACACCTGCTTTTGAATATTCATCTGCTCGTTCCGTGGTTCTGCCTCTGAACACTTGTTTACTCGTCTGTTGGTGTTTCGCGTTCTGACTTTTAAATGCTACATTGAAGCGTGACAAGCAAGTAATATGTGTTAAAAAGCGCTTTAGTTATTGTATATACTGTGGAATAGGAATATTTGCAAGTTAGAAGCCTCTTCGGTTTCCTATAATGTCCTTGTGTGAAAAAGGGGATGAAATGAATGGTCTGAGAACAGAAGATCAAGAGAGAGCTTTACCTGCATGAATCTGCAAGCATGGACACATGCACTGAAAGTGCGGTAAGGCACAATTTAATTAAAAAAAGGTATGCCATTTATGCCTCAGGGTCAGAAGGAATTCAAGTTATTGGGCTCAATTTACTACACTCAGAAGAGTGATTTTTTTCTGTTTCCTTTTCAGATTAAAGTAGGAAGCAGGATACAGGCTCAGATTCAATCCATGGATTGCCTGCGAACAGGTGTTAAAGGATAGTAGGGGAGGAAATAATCTGAAGATGAGCAACCTGAGCTGAAATTTACTGAAAACCACTGAAAGTTCTCTGAAGCCCCTCACAGTAAGTTCAGCAGTAGAACTGATGTTGAGGTCTGCTGTTTGAACTTGAGTTTGGTGCATTACCACTGAACTCTATAATGACACTTTCAAGGTACGTGTTATCTATTATGAGCTGGAGTGGCTTGAGATAAGTGTACTGAAAATCTTCATGTAATGCACCAAGAATATTTGAAATGGGGATGGCTGGAAAGATTTATAATCTTAGTTTTGGCTGCTGGGATTGCTGAGACTTATTGGGAATTATTATGGAGCAAACTGTGATCTCTGGGAACTTTACGATAAGTCCCTGCCTGTTGCTAATTCGCCACACCCTAAATATAGAACTCCCTGCAGGTGTCTCTGTGTAGGATCTCTGATAAATATTACCTTTTACCAAAGGAAAAGTAAAATAGTGAAACATTAACTCCTGTAGAAGATGTTCCTTTTGGGCTCTTTTGATTATTTATACGACATGGGCTACACCCAACACTGGAATTAAGCATCCAGAAAACTCACCTGTCAGAGCTAAAACTAAGGTGCTCTGTGGGACTGTTTTCAGAGGATAGTCAAAGTCACAATGGTTTGGATGTGGACACATATTTAGGAACATTATTGTGTAATATTGCAACTGTTTAAATAATGTCCTTAATTTCACAGTTTTGCTATGAATCAAGCTTGTTTCCTGTTTTTTTAGAATGGAGCGCTGGGCTCCTAAAATGCCTTTATAGGACTCTACTTGTTAGTTAAGCTAAAGATATTTACAAACTTAAAAATTTGTTCTGTTTTGGGAGCTCACAGACCTTGGTTGGAGGGACTCCTAATATGGAGTTCACATTTCCCTTTTACTCTGATAAATAATTTCCCTCAAAACTCATTGACCATAAACAGTGGGACTAAACACAGACTTGTTGTGTGGAATCCTACTCATGTTTGGATCCTCCCTGGGCAGAAACTACTGGGTTATCGGATTTATCTTTATTAATAAGTTTCTAGATGTGATTGTGATAACTAAATTAGTGTTGCAGTGTTTTAACAACGTAGTCCTGCAGATGGGGGGAGAAACCTTACTCTATACCTTGATCTTGTTTACCCGTCTCAGATATTTTGAAAAGCCCTGATGTTTATGATTATTTTCACACAAATTCTAAGTTTATAAGTGCAGGATGGAAGTTGATGGAATTGTCTATATTATTATTTTTATTATTTTATTCATGTCAACTAATTAGTAACTGTGAAGATTGCTACAACAAGGATTAGAAGCTGTAGGTGCTCTTTGGAGAAATAGTATTTCAGTGTGATCAAAATTTGCTCCCCTAGGATCGGTTCATGTATTGTAAGGCATTTTAAGTAACAGGGTTTTGACTCATCTTTTTATGCATATCTTGTGCATTTTATCTGCCCAAAGATACAAAATGTTTTTTTGTGTGAGTTTTTTCTATCTGTATCGTAATGACTTAATAGTCAAATGAATAAACTAAACTAAACTATTGCCAATGGTCTGGTAAATCCCAGAGACAAGGGGATTTACCTCAGCCTGCCTGAACTGGTGATATTTGGCAATCCAGATATCACTGACTGCTGAATGAAGTAGTTTATCTGAACTTGGGTGAGGTAACAAAATCCACTGCCTCACCGTCCTAACCTAAGAGACTGTGATTCCTGCCAGGGGACCTAAACTCTGAGGTCCTGCCTGCCTGTTCAACTGCTGGCCTACCTGCAAGGTGGGTGAGGACAAGTCCCCCTGTGGGGTGAAGACGATGGCCTGCCTACCTGTTGAGGTGGGTGAAGACAAGTCCCTCTGTGGGGTGAAGACGAAGGCCTGCCTACCTGTCGAGGTGGGTGAAGACAAGTCCCTCTGTGGGGTGAAGAGGATCATTGCCTGCATCCACGCCAGTTTTACCTGTTCTTCCAAATTGCCGGCAAGAGGAGACATCCCCCAACTCCTGCATCTCCTATTCATCAAAAGGTCATGAGTACTTGGTTTTACCCAAGCATACTTTTCTAACTGTTCAGCTAGCTAGCTAGTTAACTTCCATCTGGGCTTCCTGTGCTATCTTAGCTATGCCCACAGCAACTGTTGCAGTCAGAATAAACTGTATTCCTACACCCTCTGGTGTAGTTTGCACTTTGCATCTGCAGCATCCAACCATTGCAATCATTGCAATGGTGCTGACCCCAGTGTCTACTAGTCACAGATCTGCAACTCCTCAGTGTGCGCACAAGGTATTTGGGAGCTCCCACAGGGACTGTGGGGTTAATTGGTGAACCAGTGGGTGGAGAGGAACTGGGACAGGGAATACTGGGTTGCAATGTACTGTGGTAGCTGATTATTCTGCCTGATTATAGTATTTATTATAAAGTTTTGTTGAATGTTTTACTTACCTTTGCTTCCCTTGTTCCTTACCTCATTATCCAGACCCAAAATAAACCCCCTAGTTTATTTTACTGCAATTACTGAATTATTTGCATTATTGTGTAGTGTAATATTTGCATGCTTAGAGTGATAAGTGGGGAGGGGAGTGTATATTGTTCTACCTGCCATGAAGGGAGGGGGCTGTATTTCATTTCCTGTAGGGAGGCACCCTAGCGGCAGACTGCTATAAAGATCCCCATAGGTGGAGGCACTGCACCACTTGCCAAGCCAATTATAACCACGAACCCAGGCGCCAACCTATATCCCTTAGGCGGCACCACTTGAGAGTGGGTGTGCAGATACATACATACGAACATATGAATGTGCCAGCAGAAACAGACCTCCTGGTCTTTCAACGTCTGCTCAATTGTGCAGCTAGCTCCCTAGGTTGCAGCTGCCCCTCCCCTCACCCCCCTTGCTCTCCCTTGGTTGTCCACCACCTCACCCACCCTTACCCACCCTCGCTCTCTGTCCCATGCGTTTTTGAAACCATCCACATTTTTGCTTGATATCACCCTTTCTGGTAGAGTGTTCCACCTTGACACCACTCTCTCTGTAAAGTAATGCCTCCTCATCTCCCTTCTGAATCTACCTCCCTCTATTCTTAGCCAGTGTCATCTACTATCCATTCCATTCCTTAGTTTAAATGCCCCGTCTCCCTTCCCTCGATGATTCCCTTCAGGTACTTGAAGATTTTGATCATGACCCCCATCCCTCCTCTGCTCCAGTGTGTACATAGTCTCTTTTACCAGTGTATTCTCGTAGTCCTTTCCCTCCATCCCCTGAATCATCCTCATCGCCCTCCACTGTACTCCCTCCAGCAGCTTGACATCACACTTCAGGTATGGCCTCCAGAACTGCACACAGTACTTCAAGTGTGGCCTGACTAGTCTCATCCAAAAGATGGTACCTAAAGAGTGCAACACCTTTTCATGCTGCACTACAGTGTCAGTATTGGAATTTAACCCAAGTGTCTGGTGTGGGGATAGAACCCACAGCCTTCTGATCTCCCAGCCTCAGAGGCAAGTGTGCTACCTGCTGAGCCACTGACACTTGAATAACTATGATGTCACAAGCACAGTATTATGACAACAGGTTGGGATGAAGCAATAGGAGATGATGAACCCTCAGGGAACAACTTTTCTGTTTTCATGCATCTGACCTCAGTAATAAATAATGGAGATAAGAAATACAGAGCTAATGAGAAATATAAGCTGCTTTGTGTTCTAATATTGTGTTCTTCAAAGTTCTTCTTGAGACATCAGTGGCTCTTTAATGCCTGGCTTGTTGCCAATGCTCTGTTTGAGTGATGCTTGCTGCAGTGCTTTTGTTCTGAGGTTGTCTTTTTTAGTAAGACTGATGCATCGAGCTATAATTTTGCTATCATGAACTGCAGGGCTTAGATTATGTGCAGTGGGCTGCACCAGCTATCAAATATTTAGAGGCATTAATACCAAGTAATCTTGTTTACTGTATGGAGATCAGCTATACTTTCCCCTTACAATGGTTATGCAGGACGACTGTAGAAGATGGCCATTATTTCCTCTGACATTGACACAACATGTAGAAGTGGCGAGGACAAATGTCCTCCCTAATTTTTATATTACTTTCAGACTTTACCTGTTGCTCCATTTGCATCTGGTTTCATGTTTTGGGATAAATATATTTCTAACTTTTTTGTAGGCTATCAATAGACTTATGAGTGAAATATAAAACTGTTCATTTACAAAAATGGAGAGGAGGCTTAGGTCTGTCAAATTTATATTTTAAAGCAGCTCAGTTGCATAACCTTTGTTATTGGTTAGCAGACCATTATGGAGCCCACTGAAAGACTGCATCTCTTTTATAAGGTGGTCTTTCTCATATGTCTGAGGTATTATTTTCTAACCCAATCCAACAAACAATGCATGATTGGGGTCACCTGTTCACACATTACCTTAAGTATTTGGTATGAGCTTTTATGGAAGTGGGAGCTGAGAAAGCAGACGGTGTGCTTGATAGCTATAGCATACACTATGATGGCAAATTTTTGCCAGTCTGGATAGATCATGGATACCAAATTTGGAAAACATTAGGACTAATTTACTATTGCCAGGTCTATGAAGATGGGGGTTTGCAGTCATTTTCGGTATTGAAAGAGAGGTGAAATTTACGTTCCACAGACTGTTATAGATACATTCAGGTTCAGTACCATTTGATGCAGACGCTCAAGGGTGACCTCATCAGTGTAATATCTGGGTATATTCAGGGAGGCCTGGAAGGAACAAATGATATAAGCCATGTTATGTCTATCTGTTATATCAGAAACTCCTGAATCGGCAGTGTCACATGATGCTCTCAGTAGAGTAACTTGCAGGGAGACTGACTTTGTCGGGGAACAAGTGACATGCATGCCTACATTTGTGCAATCCATGATTAAAATTGCCAGCTGAACTTACCAAAGAATGCAGCTTGAGCCAGCGTACCTAGTGAACCACAAATGATACATATATTTATTTATTTTTTTTAATTCTTTTTCCTTCCGGTCATGGTTCTAGGAGCCTCTCTCAGGCATCCAACCTTATCCTGCCCTGCCTGAAGTCCCCCTGATCGAACCTTCCTCCCCTCTGCCCCCACCTCACAGCTGGCACCCCCAGCTTAACCCCTCCGGGGTGGGGCTGTCCCTCCTACCTTGGGCGCTCTTAACTTTTGTAGACTCCAGCTGCAGATGTGGGCCCCAGGGTGGAGGATCTGTGAAGGCTGGCTGAGTCGGATCTGGCCATGTGCATGGGGATTGGTGCCGTCACCAACCCCTAGAACTGGGGCTTTCCTATGTTCTGTTCCACCTGCCCCTTTTCCCTGCGTGTGCACTCCCCGATGCAATGACGCATGGCTACCCTGCCAGCGTCAGGCACGCTATTATGTGCCGCTCCACACTACTGCAGTGCCCCCCAGTCTCCACAAAGGGCCACTGAAGCTCCAAGCTCCCTGATGCCCTCCCCGCAGGACAGGAGAGCAGCCCAGTGGGCACTCAATACAGTCCCTTCCCTGCCAACCCCCAGAACCTGAGCTTGCTCCCGAACTCAGGTCGCCGGCATGGCGCGAGGCATGACATCCAGCGCCTCAACCCTCAGTGCCACCGGGCCAGCCACAAATTATATTTGAGATGGACTTTGAGGGAGAGCATGGAGAGCCTTGCTCCACACCACCACAACTGCCAGAAAGGTGGCAAGGCCCAAAATGCCACAAACCTGATGGGTCCCCAGCATCCCCCGACTCACAACTGCCAGAACCGCTCACCCTAGAATGCTTCTTCCAAGAACTGGACACAAAGATGTTATCTTGCAACTCTCCTGTGACATGAAAACTATAAGTCCAGCACTGGAGGAACTTGCCAGGAGAGTGAGGGATACTGAAGTGAGGGTGAGCGCTGTAGAAGATAGGCAGGGATAGAAGAAACCTGAAGTAGAACCCCTGAGGTGGAAAGTCTTGAGATTGGAGTACCAGCTTGAAGACCAGGAGGGCTGCAGCAGGTGAAACTATTTAGTGCTGGTGGGGCTACCAGAATGTACGGAGGGGCCAGATAAGCTGCTGTTCATCCAAAAGCCGTGACAACAAATTGTGGGACCATCACCTCATGGGCCCCAACACATAATCGAAAGAGCTCACTGGGTACTGAGACCCCTTCCACCACCAGAAGACTGCCCCCTCCCCCCTGATAATCTGTCACCTACTGAACTTTTTGGATAAGGTACAAAGCCAAGCTAAGGTGAGAGAGGCCAAGGAAATTCAGTGGGGAGGGAGGAGGCCATTTCTAGTTCAAGACCTGAGTCCACATGTGAGACAGAAAAAGGTGGCATATCAAGAAATTAAGTCAAAGCTGTATGCCGTACAGATTAGATATTTGAGACGATGCTATATTCATTGAAACTTGTTGTAAACACTACTGGAGGCCAGAAGCAACTCCTCTCAGCAGAGCAAGCCAAAGCCAAACTACCTGCTCTTTTCCCTGACTTATTCCACGTGGCGCTGAGGGGAGTGGGGCCAGTGCCATGAGGAGCCACTGAGAAGGAGCAATGTGACTATAGTAAGGTAAGAGAAATGGAGTGATGGCAAGCAGGGTTTGTTTGGAATACCATGAGTTCACTACCGAGAAGGTACAGCACACGATTTGGTTATTTTTCCATTTGGAATTAATGTTGCTTGTTACATGTGGAAAAGTAGGGGATGAATTCTTCTAGACCTGGGGAGGAGAGTTTTGAATGGTTTGTGATGCACCACTGAATCATGGCACGAGAAAGTGGGACTAGAAAGTGCCATGAGGCACAGCTGAAAACCTAAGCTGCCAGTTTAGCCAAATATCTCCCCAGCTAAGTTTGACGTGAAACCAGCATCAGGTGAAGATCTGTGTGGCTGGGGGAATATAACAAGATAAAGAACGTGTAACCCCCCTACAAATGGGGGTTCCCGAAAAGTCTTCCTCGAACTTGCCTAAATGCTCACTGCCAGGCTGGTGTCCTGTGTTTTAGCGGTTTAAATGTGATTGTCAGAGAGTGCCTGTATAGCCTCTGTGTACTGTCTCTTTAAGAGCTGCCTGGATTGCAGTCATAAGTAATCTGAGAGGGAGCTCTGTTGAAAGATGTAACTACTTGCTAAAAATCATTTAGAGTGATAATGGTAATGTAGTTTGTCTAACCTGCCTTCTTTGCAGCAAGGACTGTTTTGTTTATCTCCACTATCTTGGTCCTGGACTGCCGAATTGGACCAATCAGTTCTGGTGGGACCTAAAATGGAGCCGAACTACAGGAGCTGTCTGGAGTCAAAATCTGTGGGAACTGTAGTTTTGGGCTTTTTGAGCCTTTTTGCACCTGAAGGGGGAGCCTTTGTTGTGACTGACAGGAGGATCAGCCAACCGAACCTTTTGGATCTTGGGGAAATTCCCAAGCTGCTTGCTGTTAAAGGAAGATCTAAGTTGGGATCTGAAGAAGCAAGGGCTCAATACAGACTCTGTAGAAAGGCCTGAATTTTGGCTTGCATGCCTGCCTGCTGCCCCTGAAAGGGAGAAGAGAATCAGTTCTCTAGCATCCGAGTTAGTGAGAATGAAGTAAGCCACTGAGTTGTGACCAGGATCAACCTAAAGAAGACCAAAGATTTTGCTGAATGCGCTCAGCCTGTCAGGATTTCCAGCTGCTTTTGAATCCCCTGGTTTGTGCAGAGACTTTGCGATCATGACCGGAGAGTCATTGGCCTGGTACAGTAGAATTTCCTTACATGTAAATGTGCTGTGAGTTGTTAGTGGGTCGTGATTTGGTTCCCCACTGTGTGGACTGTGTTCTGCTTGCTGGAAGCTGTATCCAGCCCAAAACGGACTGCATCCAAATTTGTCTCCATTTGGCCTGGGCCTTGCCACACTGGCCCAGCCAGACTACCTGCTGCACAGAGAAAGCCATCGATGAGAGACCTGCCTGGGGATCAGCCCCCTGCTCCACGCTTGAACAGGAATGACACCTCGGCAAATCGTGGGGGCCCTGCTTCTCCAGGCACTCCAGACAACCACCTGCAGTCTCAATTTTCGTCCAGCCTGTGTCCAGTCTTGGGTATCGTGAGTAATCATCAGGGTAGCTCCCTGCAACAACAGCCTAATCTAAAAGTGTGTCATCTGATTGTCTTGTTGTTTTCTTTTCATGAACTGAGCCCTCCAGTTCCAGATTACAATTACTGTGTGGTGCATGTTGTTTTCTTCCATCATAGGGCCCCAACCAGCTTCAATGTTCCTGGCTAGCCCACCATTCTCCATTTGGGTACTCAGAGTGTGTGACTGTTTATGGACCCTGAAGTGCATTCATAACTGTTTGATACAGCCTTTAAGCAAATTAACCTGATTACACCCCTCCCTTGTTTAAGTCCCTTAAATAAATCAGATCTAACTAAGTAAGTGCAAATAGTGTGGGTACTTGTGCGGTGTATCGGGGGTATTGTGAAAGTGATTATTGTGTATTGTTCCGGCCACTAGTAAGGAAAGAAGGGGTTACAATGTCCCGGAGGGCTGTGCCCAGGTTAGCTTGACCACTATGAACCCTGACCTCCAGGTGGAGGCACCCATTTCAGAACTCAGGCCCCTTAACCTGCTACTAGCCAAGTAGGCGGGGTAGTAGCCCTTGGGATTGCGCCACCTAGGGGTTACATTTTGGAGGCTCACCACTGGGATTTTGTGCCTTCTAGTGGCCAGAAATTAAGAATTATTGTTGAAGATTAATGGCTACCCCAGTAAAAATGGCTGTACACCAGTTGGTGGGGTGGTGTACTGGGCAGGAGATCGACCCCCAAAATGCTCTACTTATACTGGATATTCCACTGGGTACCAGTAAAGACACTGTAGAGGGAGCACTCTCCAAAGTTGAATGTTTAAAAAACCCAATGGTGGTGGGTCGACAGGCCGATTTGATCGCCCAAACTTTCATAGCCTTGGTAGAGTGTAGTGACCTTGTGGACAGCTCTAAAGTGCCACAGACTATTGCCTCAGAAGGGGTTCCAGCTGTCTAGAGAGTGATAACAAAAGACAGTAAAGACCCTGGTGAGGATGAGCTCCCACCATTATCTGAGACTTTTGAGGAGAAATTTGCTAAGTTGTTGCCGGAGGAAGGGAAAAACGTAGAGGACTCTAAGAACCTATTCCTGCCACCTGGGGGTGTTCCTTCCTCAACACCACCTCCCACTCCAGCACCTGTTACTGCCCCACCTTCTGTGCCCATGCCAATGCTGGCCCCTATATCTGTACCTGCCATTAGTCACGTCTCCTACCAAAGACTGAGAATCTTCTCAGGCACCCTCCCCACCCCCCAGAGGGAGGAAGACTGGGAGACCTGGATAGACTATGTTGCCCCTCTAGTGCTTGAATGGCAATGCTGAAAAGCACAGAAACGAAAGAGGTTGAGTGAGAGCCTCTGAGGTCCTGCCCTGGCTACTATCTGTGCCAAGTGGGCCAATAACCCTGAAGCAACTGCACAGGACTATCTTGATGCATTGGAAAATGTGTATGGGAGCACAGATTCAGATGAGGATCTGCGGTGGAGAATAAGAAATGCTCAGCAGTACCTAGGGGAGCCATTGTCTGTGTATGTACCTCAGCTTGAAAAGCTGCTATGAGAGTGCCTCAGAAAGGGTAGTTTGCCATCAAATGAATTAGATAGAACTAGGCTGGACCGCATCCTTAAGTCTGCTCTGTTTTCAGAATTGTTACAGTCAGTTGCGCCTTGCCACCCGACTGGAATCGCCACCCTCCTATGACGAGCTAATGAAAGAAATCTGGGGGTTGAGCAAAGGCGATCCTGTGGGGGAATTGCACCCACATCTGCTGCTGCTGCACAAGTTACCGAAAGTGATCAGCCAAGTGAGGCTCAGGGGCAAAAGTCGGCATTTACCGAGCACTCTGAGAATGCAAAGGACTTCCTGCCCTGGGCCCAGCATTGGAAAGACGAGCTACTAAAGTAAGTCCAAGAGTTGAAGATGGGCATCTCTGCATGGGTTTCCCCCATGGAACAAGATTCTGGACCCTTTCAGGATGTGACTGCCATGGGGTGGGGGTACACCCTTAGGCATCCGCTACTGAGGGTGGCTCCAAGGCTGAGATCACCGGGTTGACTACTAATCTAAAGGAACTGTTAAGACACGTTGCACCACTCTCACCGCTGTAAGCAGATACTAGACCCCAATCTCTTACTACTGCTTCAGTTCCTCATACGATGTTCTCTCCCAGGATGACCCAGGAGTCTATCATTTGTCACAAATGTGGAAAGGATGGCAACATGAAAAGAGAATGCCGGTCTCAGAAGGACTTAGAAAGAGTAGTAAACAGACTTCAAGGGGAGCTCTGAAAAGCAAATCAGTGGCCAAGGGGTGCCTGAAATGACTGCAGTGAGGGTTCGAGAAACCCTAACTCAAATTTCTTTGTGGCTAAATCTTCTGTCCAGGCCTCTGCTACTGCCTCTCCACACTGGTCCAAAATAGTGGCCCCTTCAATGGAGACTACGGTGACTGTGAATGGTATTCATACTCGGGCTGTGCTTGACAGTGGGTCGCAAGTGACCATTGTGTTCCAGGACTGGTATGACAAACACTTATGTGATGTGCCTTTGCAATCCCTGGAAGGCCTACATGTGTGGAGCCTGAGCGACAAGTCTTATCCTTACCTAGGGTATGTCCGCCTCTGGTTGTCTTTTCCTGCAACTGTAATGGGTGTAGAGGAGCGAGTAGAGACATTGGCCCTAGTGTGTCCCCCCACCAGACTGTATGATGGGGTCCTCCTACTAACTGGGACAAACACCCATATGTTTGAGAGACTGGCGCAACTCTGTCATGAGAAACAAGGGTGACGGACTGGGAGGGCCCTGAGAATTCTGGTTCTGATCAAGAGGGACTATGATTTGCAATGGAAACCCAAGGAAGTAGACCAGGATGAACCGGTGGGGATCGTGTGGAAGAAGGATCCCGATTCAATGGTACTGGCCCCTAACACCCAGTGTACCATTCAAGAGGAGATCCGCTTCCAGAAAGATGTCAAGAACAAAATACTGATGTTGGATGCGCCAGGCGATGGAAAATTGGCAGAAGGATTATTGGTCAAGCCCAGCATCTTGCCTGCTCGTGCCCGTGCCTATGCACAACGAGTGATGCTCCAGATTCACAATGTGTCAGATCGGGAGATCCAGGCAAACAGAGGGTGCACCCTAGCTATGGTACACTGCACAGACACTGCAGTATTGCCCAGCAACAAGCACCCTGGTGAGAAGGAGAGAGTGACCCCAGTCTTGTTTGACTTTGGTGACTCCCTATTGCCAGTTGAATGGAAGGCTAGAATTAGCAAGATACTTGCCCAGACAGACCAAGTGTTTTCGTTGAAGGAATGGGATGTGGGATGTGTCCAGGGTGCAGAGCATCACATATGCCTGCACGATGAACGGCCATTTCGAGAGCGGTCCCGACACCTAGCCCCAGCAGACACAGATGATGTGAGAAGACACCTGCAGGAAATGCTTGCTGCTGATGTGATACAAGAATCCAGGAGCCCATACGCCTCTCCCATTGTAGTTGTGCATAAAAAGAATGGGTCTGTGAGGATGTGTGTTGATTATCGAACCCTGAACCAGCGGACCATCCCAGACCAATACACTATGCCACGTATGCAAGATGCCCTGGACTGCTTGAATGGGAGCAAATGGTTCTCGGTGTTGGATCTTCACAGCGGATACTACAAGATCCTGATGGCCCCGGAAGACCATGAGAAAACAGCCTTCATCTGTTCATTGGGGTTCTACGAATTTCTGAGGATGCCACAGGGGATATCGGCCGCCCTGGCCACCTTTCAGCAACTGATGGAACGTGCGGTGGGAGATATGAATTTGCTGGAATGCCTGGTGTACTTGGATGATGTCATTGTGTTTGGGAGCACCTTAGAGGAGCATGAGAACTGACTGTTTAAAGTCCTAGACCGACTGGAACACTTCGGCCTCAAGCTGTCCATTGACAAGTGCCACTTTTTCCAAACCTCTGTGAAGTATGTGGGGCACACAGTACCTACAAAAGGGATAGAGACTGATTCCAGTAAGGATGAAGCACTGACTGCTTGGCCCCAGCCCCATAATCTGAAAGTACTACAACATTTCCTGGGGTTCTGTGGCTACTACTGCAGGTTCATAAAAAGACTATTCCAAGGTGATTTGCCCACTCTTGAACCTTACCCAGGGTTACCCTCCTTCCAATCGTAAATACAAAAAAGGGGCCATTAAAGAACCAGAAAAAGTATACTTCCACCCAGGTGAACTCTTCGGGCCCCGCTGGACGTCCGACTGTGAAGCAGCCTTCCATGAGATCATATACCAGCTCACTCACGCCGCCATCCTTGCCTATGCTGACCCCACCAAACCCTATGTGCTGCATACAGATGCTAGTCGGCAGAGTCTAGGAGCAGTACTGTATCAAGACCATGAGGATGGCCTGAGACCAGTAGCTTTCACCAGTAGGAGCTTGACCCCATCCGAACAAAACTACCCTGTGCATAAGTTGGAGTTCCTTGCGCTAAAATGGGCCATCGTTGACCAGTTTCATGAATACCTCTATGAGGCAAAGATATTGGTGAAGACTTACAATAACCCATTGACCTATGTACAGACTTCAGCTAGGTTGGCTGGGCACTGGTGGCTTTCTGAATTATCAACCTACGATTATGCTGTCGAATACAGACCACTCCTGAACCATATTGATGCTGATGCCCTATCACGAAGGCCCACTTCCAAGACTGATTGGGTCAGGCTATCTGAACCTGACATTTGAGCATTGTGCCAAAAGTTTGATAGAGATGAACAGATGTCTGCGGACACAGTGGACTGTTTAGTAGATTACTTGGGCCCTTTTGACACCTGCATACCAGCTGCTTATTGCCACTTTTCTGCTCTAGATTTTAGCGCACTACCTCAATTTGACAATGACAAAATTCAGTGGGCTCAATCCCAAGATCCTATGACTCAGCCAGCACTTGATGCCCTGCGTGCAGGGAAAGATGTGTCTAAGTTACGTTCCACTGACTTGCCAAGTGCTTTATTGTTTAAAGAAAGCCCCAGATTGAAATTGCTCACTCAGTTGTTGTATAGAGAGACAGTAGATCATAGTGGCAAAGTAGACAAGCAACAATTCGTCCTGCCCACGACCTTTAAAGATTTGGTACTGAGGTCCCTCCACAATCACATGGGGCACCTCAGTATTGACAGAACCCTTGACCTGGTACGATCTCGCTTCTACTGGCCCAAAATGGGGGCCGATGTTGAGCACCATGTAAAGGCTTGTAGTCGCTGCCTGCAAAGAAAAGCCCTGCCTCAGGGGGCTGTCCCCCTTGTTAATATTACTACCAGTGCCCCCATGGAACCAGTCTGCATAGACTTCTTGTGTTTAGAACCTGATCAGTGGAACATTGGCAATGTGTTAGTGGTTATGGATCATTTCACATGGTATGCACAAGCTTTTCCCACCAAAGATCAAAAAGCATCTATCGTGGCCAAGGTGCTAGTGGAAAGTTTCTTCGTCCACTATGGTGCCCCCCAGCTGATTCATTCTGATCAAGACAGAGACTTTGAGAGTCAGCTAATCAAAGAAATGCTTTCTCTATGGGAGGTGCGAAAGTCGAGAACCACCCCCTATCACCCGCAAGGAGACCCTCAACCAGAACGTTTTAACCACACCCTCCTAGACATGCTTTGCACCCTCCACCCAAAAGACAAGCATAAATGGAGCCAGCAGATTAGCACCTTGGTACACGCATACAATTGCGTGGAAAATGATGCTACTGGGTTCTCCCCCTATTGCCTCATGTTCGGGACAGAGGTCTGGCTGCCAGTTGATGTCTGTTTTGGGGTCTCTCCAGATGGGGTCCGAGCCAAAAACTACTTGCAATATGTACAAAAACTGAAAGCTCAATTGAACCATGTCTATCAACTGGCCCAGACAATGGCTTCCAAGAGAAATCTAGCCAACAAAGAGAGGCATGATAAAAAAGTAAAGGCTCAGGAGCTTCAACCTGGAGACCGTGTGTTGTAACGCAATTTAGGACTGCATGGTAAACACAAAATTGCTGAACGGTGGCGCCATCTTCCCCATGTAGTAGTTGGAAAGTTGGATGATTTACCTGTGTACAAGATGTGCACCCAGAGAACAACTCCAAAGCTGTCAAGACTATGCACCGTAACCACTTGCTACCTATCGGCCAAGTCATGATTGAGGCTGAACCCCCAGAAATTGAGCCCCCTGGGCCAGTGACTCATGCTGCTGCAAGAAAGAGACAGAGTCAACCTACCCCAGTGGTCACAGATTTAAGGTTTCCTCCTCAGCAGGCCCAGAATGATAGTGACTGTCAGTCCACTTCTGACGAAAGTGAATACGACCATGCCTATTACCCTGTTATGAACTGAGTCAGCTGTTTTGAGGTAACCCCCTGATAAACTGTGGGGAAGAAGCTGGGCCTTCTGGACTGCCTTACCCCACAACTTCGTCCTTGGAGCCAATGCTCCCAGAAAGTGAAGTGCAAAGTATCAGGTCTGAAGGTGTTGAGTCTGTGTATTGTGGAACTGTATGATTTGCCTGAAGAAGGGGCTGAGGGTTTGAGTCTTTCTGGTGACATACCAGAACTTGAAGAACACTACGAGAGTGCTGACTACCCCTCTTCAGTGCCTCAAACCTTGATTGTGCCTGAGCCTTCGCAAAATGAGTCAAGTGTTGTAGAAACAGAGCCTGCAGAGCAAGGAGCCAACAGTGCCTCAAGTTTGAACATTCCCACCCAGGCAGAGGCACCCCTCACAAGTGACAAGAGTCCCCAGACCAGTGCTGAGAGTACAGAGACTGTAGTTGTCCCCCCTCAGAAAGACTGGCCAAGCTGTCAAGCCAGTAGTACACCTCAGTTATGATTCTCCCGGGAGGCCAGTGGATTTGTCTCTCAACGTGGTGCACAAAGGTGTTTATGTCTCTCCAAGCTCACTGCCCAAATTGAGCTTGACAGCCAAGTCCAGGTTACTTGTCTTTCCTTCTCACCATGGTGCCCCTGCCCCCTCTAGCCCCAAGTTAGCTGATATGGAAGGGCCCCCTCTTGCATTGTTTAAGGTACAAGAAGTCATTACCTGATTCAGTATAGTAATGTTCAATTTACCTGTGTGAAATCTGCACAGTGTGTTGTCAGAATGGATATAGTGTCATGAAGTGTAGTGAATATGTATAGCAAAGTCATAAGCTTATGTTAACTGATGCACGATGGTACAGACTTGACGCGGACGCCAAGTTTTCTCCAGGCAGGGAAGGGTGTAATCCCCCTACAAATGGGGGTTCCTGAAAAGTCTTCCTCGAGCTTGCCTAAATGCTGTCAGGCTGGTGTCCTACGTTTTAGTAGTTTAAATGTGATTGCCAGAGAGTGCCTGTATAGCCTCTGTGTACTGTCTCTTTAAGAGCTGCCTGGATTGCAGTCATAAGTAATCTGAGAGGGAGCTCTGTTGAAAGATGTAACTATTTGCTGAAAATCATTTAGCTTGATAATGATAATGTAGTTTGTCTAACCTGCCTTCTTTGCAGCAAGGATTGTTTTGTTTATCTCCACTATCTTGGCCCTGGACTGCCGAATTAGACCAATCAGTTCTGGTGGGACCTAAAATGGAGCCGAATTACAGGAGCTGTCTGGGGTCAAAATCTGTAGGAATTGTAGTTTTGGGCTTTTGCGCCTTTTTTGCACCTGAAGGGGGAGCCTTTGTTGTGACTGACAGGAGGATCAGCCAACCGAACCTTTTGGATCTTGGGGAAATTCCCAAGCTGCTTGCCGTTAGAGGCAGATCTAAGTTGGGATCTGAAGAAGCAAGAGCTCAATACAATCTCTGTGGAAAGGCCTGAATTTTGGCCTGCATGCCTGCCTGCTGCCCCTGAGAGGGAGAAGAGAATCAGTTCAGACTGAATCCGAGTTTGTGAGAACGAGGTAAGCCACTGAGTTGTGACCAGGATCAACCTGAAGAAGACCAAAGATTTTGCTGAATGCGAACGGCCTGTCAGGATTTCCAGCTGCTTTTGAATCTCTGGTTTGTGCAGAGACTTTGCGATTGTGACCGGAGAGTGGTTTGCCTGGTACTGTAGAATTTCCTTACATGTAAATGGGCTGTGAGTTGTTAGTGGGTAGTGATTTGGTTCCCCACTGTGTGGACTGTGTTCTGCTTGCTGGAAGCTGTATCCAGCCCAAAACGGACTGTATCCGAATTTGTCTCCATTTGGCCTGGGCCTTGCCACACTGGTCCAGCCAGGCTACCAGCTGCACAAAGAAAGCCATCGATGAGAGATCTACCTGAGGATCAGCCCCCTGCTCCATACTTGAACAGGAACGACGCCTCGGCAAATCGTGTGGGCCCTGCTTCTCCTGGCACTCCAGATCAACCACCTGCAGTCTCAATTTTCGTCCAGCCTGTGTCCAGTCTTGGGTATCGTGAGTGATCATCAGGGTAGCTCCCTGCAACAACAGCCTAATCTAAAAGTGTGTCATCTGATTGTCTTGTTGTTTTCTTTTCACGAACTGAGCCCTCCGGCTCCAGATTACTATTAGTGTGTCTGGTACATGTTGTTTTCTTCCATCACAGGGCCCCAACCAGCTGCAACGTTCCTGGCTAGCCCACCATTCTCCATCTGGGTACCCAGAGTGTGTGACTATTTATGGACCCTGAAGTGCATGCATAACTGTTTGATTGATACAGCCTTTAAGCAAATTAACCTGATTACACCCCTCCCTTGTTTAAGTTCCTTAAATAAATCAGATCTAACTGTTTTTTCCATTTACCCTGACTGTGGTTCCAATTTGTGCAAGAGTACTGTACTGCTTTTATTTTCTGTGTATAACCTTGTTTTACAGGGGGTCCCCAGGGTCGAGCCAGAGGAAAGCCCTGGTGGTAAGTGCAAATAGTGTGGGTACTTGTGTGGTGTATCGGGGTATTATGAAAATGATTATTGTGTACTGTTCCGGTCACTAGTAAGGAAAGAGGGGGGTTGCAGTGTCCCGGAGGGCTGTGCCCAGGTTAGCTTGACCACTACAAACCCTGACCTCTGGGTGCAGGCACCCAGTTCCGAACTCAGGCCCCTTAACCTGCTATTAGCCAAGCAGGCAGGGGTAGTAGCCCTTGGGATAGCACCACCTAGGGGTTACAAACATTTTTATAAAAATGGCTAATAACTCTCTTCTTTATCACGACCGCTACCCACCCAAGTCCTCCATGACATTGCAGGACACAGAACTGCCGCATTGACATGGACAGGCTGAAAGGACATATGGACTACCAACATGATTCTAGTGCCTGCACTGTGATCGGTATCTCCCACTTTGTTCTGAGTGTCGATTTGTGCAGTTTGGTTAAGTACAACACAGTTTAGAGTAGAGTTCACAGTAATTAGTTTTTACCCTGCATTTTAAATGACCATATGCGACACAGTAGTCATACACTGGGAGACAATACAGAGAGGTTTTTCTTTACTGTTTCCCTTGGTACAGAACTGTAAGATGTGTGTCATTGGGCTGGGCTGTGTGGCTGCTCATATCTGCTCTCTCAGGGAGTGTGGTGGGAAGGAGTCCATCCAAACAGATCTAAACATCAGGAGGATATAGGCCCTCACCTTAGTCTAGTACTGGCTTTTATGGAAGCCTGCTTTTAACACAAGCAGCTAATTGCAGGTGACGGGGGTAGCCCAATCGACAAGTGACACACACACATAGATACAGTTTGCTCTTAATGCTGGTGAAGAAGGTAGTTCCTGGTGGGAGCTGAGACAGCTGCCACTCCAGCTAGTCACAGATCAGTTGGTAAACGTGGTCGGTCATCAGGACCAGGGTTAAGTGAGTGCGATGAATACTCTTTGTTTCATATGTGTTTGTTTTAGTTGTTCTAAGTGGAGTAAGTGTTACATGTGAGGGAAGGGGGTTTTAAAGTTGGCAGAAAGAAATAGCCAAAGAGGGAGTGCAGCTTGTGGGGGGGGGGAGGGCAGGCTTTTACAGGCTCAAGCCTATTAGATGCCGCAAGGGATGAAGGTGGGAGAGGGCCAGTAGAGATACTCAGTATGCATCATGTGTAGCGTTTACTGCATTGTAACATGCAACATTAAGGGGGCCAGATGAGACAGGATAGACACAGTGTGCTGTGTCATATTAAGAAATTGTAGGCCAACATTCTCTGTTTACAAGAAAACGTACCTAATTCTCATCTTTAGGTGAGAGTGGGTGGGACTAGTGTATGGGGCTGGAGACTGCACCAAACAGCAAGGGTGGGGTGATAATATTATTGGCCAGGACAGTTCCATTTCAGCTCATTAACAAAATGTGGGATCCAGATGGACATTACATCCTAATACATGAGAGGCTGGGGCAGACGGAAGTCCTTTTGGGTTCCATCTACAGACCCATTTCAGACTCACCACACTTCACCTCGTTAGTGGCAAAATTGGCTCCTTTCTCATGATTACCAATATTTCTGGGGAGGAGACTGGAACATGGTTTACCAGCCTGACCTGGATAGAACAGGGAGACAGCATAGGGTCTTACACCAAGGCAGAGAGCATTATGGGAATTTCTAGAAGCGCTGCATAGAAGGATGGGAAGTGGATCCATAGAATCACTACGGCAATAGCTAGGAGGGAGCAGCTGGATGTCACTGTCTACCTGGAGACCAATGACCTGGCCAGGAGAAGTGTGGAGTTAGCCAGAGTCCAGGATGATTTCAGGAAGCTGGGGGGAACCTGAAACAGATAGCACGTTCTATCTCATTCTCGGAGGTGCTACCTGTCCAGAGCACAGGGGAAGCTAGGGCACACCACATCCGTACCTTCAACTCCTGGTTGAAGGATTAGTGGTGTGGAAGGGAGGGTTTTGACTTCATAGGGGACTGGGGACTGACCTGGGCAGATGCAGGCTTATATAAGGAGGACGGCCTGCATCTGTCCGAGAAGGAGACCTTGCTCCTTTGTGAGAAGTTTAAATGCTTTAGCTGTGAGCATTTAAACTGGCCAAGGGGGGAGAGCCAGGAGACTTAGGAACACCCCCCTCAATGGGAACATGCAGGAACACAAGTTGACTACAGGAACAGTGAAGGCAGGCAGGGAGGGGCAGGCAGGTGAAGAATGTATAATGAGTGATACAGAGGGGGTAGGAGCACATAGGAAAGGAAACCAGGGTGAGGGGAAGATGCTGGAGAGGGAGAACAGGAGCAGAGGGAGGGCAGACTGTAAAACATGGAAGGTCATGCTAACAAACACCTGCAGCCTAGAAAATAAGGTTCCAGACCTGGAGGCCTTGTTGGCAGATGCAGACCTTGACATAGCAGCAATAGCAGAGACATGGTACTCGGCTAATCATGCCTGGGAAGTCAATATACCAAGCTATACATTGTTCAGGAGGGACAGGGAGGGTAAAAAGGGTGAGGGAGTGGCCCTGTACATCAGAGATGGTATAAAGGCTACTGAAGTTCAGGAAAGACAGGGGGAGGCCGAGGTAATGTGGGTCACCCTGGAGCCAGAGAATGGAACAGCAATATGCATTGGAGTGATCTACAGATCTCCAGCACAGAAGGAGGAAATAGACCAGGAACTAGTGAAGAACATACATGGCATGGCAGCTAAGGGCGAAATCCTGCTACTGGAGGAATTCAATATGCAGGACGTGGATTGGGTCACCCAGATGACAGTTTCAGCCAGAAGCACAGCCATCCTAAAATCCTTGCAGGGAGTTGGATTCAGGCAGCCGGTGCATGAACCAACCAGGGACAAGTCAGTTCTGGACCTGGTATGGACCAATGGGTACAGAGTTAAAGAAATACAGGTGGAAGGTCAGCTGGGGTCCAGTGACCACCACATGGTGTGGCTCAGCATAGAGACATGGACTCAATTAAGCCATACAAGGGCAAGAGTATTAGATTTCAGGAGGGCAGATTTCACTGAAATGGGTAGATGTATACAAGTAGTCCTGGGGAAGAGAGAGAGAGATAGTAGAGGGGGTGGAAAAACAATGGGAGAAACTGAAAGAAACCATAGTGGATATAACAAACCAATGCGTTAGGATAGTGGCCAAAGGAAATGAAGAAGGAAACCACTATGGTTCTCCAAAGAGGTGAGGGATAAAGTCAGGGCTAAAAGGCTGAGTTTCAGGAAATATAAGGGGAGCCAAAGGGAGGAGAACAGGGAGGTGTACCTTGAATGTCTAAGGGAAGCAGGGAAGGCTGTTAGGAGGGCGAAGACGCAGACAGAAGAGAGCTTAGCACAGTCTGTAAACAAAGGGGATAAGGCATTTTATAGGTACATCAGTGAAAGAAGAAAACCGGGGGGGGGGGGATTATGAGACTCAAAAGGGAGAAGGGAGAGTGTAAGGAGGGGGGATCTGGACAAGGCAGAAATACTGAACAAATGCTTCTGCTCAGTATTCACTAAGGACTGGGTGGATCAAGGACCACAGTTGGGTTGCAGAGGCAATGGTGGGGAGAGGTAAACACCAGTCCATTCACAGTGGACAGAGTTCTGGAAGAACTCACAAAGCTAAAGGTGGATAAGGCCATGGGGCCAGATGGCATCCACCCCAGGATATTAAAGGAGCTTGGAAGGGAACTAGCAGCGCCTCTGGCAGCCCTGTTCACAGAGTCACTCAACACAGGTGTCATTCCAGAGCAGTGGAGTCACCAGGCTGATTTAGAGGAGGCTAAAGCCCACCCAATGTAAGCTGAAGCCCCCAATAATTTCCCCCATTCAGAGAATTGAATCATGGCTTCACTGTTGCAGAAATAAAGAAGCCTTGATTTCATTTAACGATGCAGTATTTCTCAGCGTCACCGCATGGAGCGCACTTTCATTTTTCTCCGTAGGACTTTGTTATGTCCATGGAGAAAAACGAAAGCCTGACTGAGTGAGCTTGCGCTGTGTGAGTGTGCAGGCTGGGGTTCAGCTTCATGGCATTGGTTGGCTGGTGCTGCAGGAGAGGATTGGGAGGAGCGAGTTTGACCCGTCAGGACAGGTCACAGACTATGGAAGAGGATCCAGGAAAGATGAGAAGGCAGGGAGTCAGAAAAGGAAGAGGATTCAGATTGAGAACAAACTGTGACTGGCAGGCTTTACACTAGGCAACAGGTATGAATGAGCCAGCTAGGACCACAGGGTAGTGATTGACCGGGGGATGGGGGTCTTGCAACCAAGCGACCGTCTCCGCTGCCCTGCCTGTGCCAACAGCATTGTGCTTATTTCACAGTCAAGCCAAGCAGTGTACAGACACCTGGTGTGTTTTTCAAACACACACGTGGTACACTGAGTAAAGGCAGTGCAAGTCAAACTCAATAGTGTCGCAGTGGTTGGAGGTCATTGAAGGGAGAGCAGCAGTGAAGTCTCACTCTCTTCAGTTCTACTTTGAGA
This sequence comes from Neoceratodus forsteri, assembly GCA_016271365.2. NCBI lineage: Eukaryota > Metazoa > Chordata > Ceratodontiformes > Ceratodontidae > Neoceratodus > Neoceratodus forsteri. The sequence continues at coordinate 1,707,875,757 of CM057455.1, forward strand.
GTTGCATTGCAAACGGTTCCACATTCAGCAGTTACTTCAAAACAATCTACGGATCAAAAAAAAAAACCAAGTACGCCTGAGGAATATATAATAAAAAAGCCAGCAGATTATAACGTAATAATACTTTTCAGTTTACCTTCTTCTGACTGAGACAGTTGGGGGGGGATTGGTTTCTGTCAGAATTAAACTGTTTTGTTGTTGTGTTGTGGGAGAGGGTTTAATTAAACTTTAAAAACTCAGACAGCAGATGCTACTAATTAATACTTTTTTATACTTTTACTGCAGTGTACCCTGTTCTAAGCTGAAATCAAAGGCTCTCTCTGTCTCATCAAAAGCTACAGCTGAATTTAAGATAAATCAAAAAGAATAATAAGTGCCTTCTCAAGGTGGGGGTTATATTGTGGGTTTAAAATGTAACATTCTCAACTTCTGACCAAACAAATATCTAAAGCTCAGAGAAAAATAAATAACAGCATTTTTCTAAATCTAAATTGCCTAATAGGGTTTTGTGTTGTGTGTTAATACTTGTGGCAGGCAAGGATAGCAAGCTCAGAGAAGACACAAGACAGCCTGTGATACAGAGTACTGTCTAAGCTATAACTCTTTTTATTTTTTTTGTTTCATATAGGGTGAATTATGTTAGACTGTGAGCTAAGCTAACCATCAGTCATTTAGTTTTTGATTTAAGAGCCATTTCTCAGTACTTGGCATAGTTTCCAGCCCTGGTGGTGTGTGTTAGGCTCAGTTCCGTCTGATAAATGACTAGGAGCATTTTTTCTTATGGTACCAGTTGCCATACTGTGAGCCCTGTGTGTGAGGATTGGTCTGTTGCATAAAAAATAAGTTTCCCTGTAGCAGACTCATTACTTCGCATACTTTGAGCCCGGTGTGTGGGGCTCCTTATGTTGCATAAAAAATTTGTCCCTGTAGGATAATGGTGCCTTGCTGGTCTTGTATTTGCTCTGGGGGACTGTAACTTTCCAGCAGATCTGCTGGGATAATGGTGTCTGACTGGTCTCTTACTTGCTCTTGGGTTGTGTAACTTTCCCAGCAGATCTGCTGGGATAATGGTGTCTGTCAGGTCTCTTATGTGCTCTGGGGGCTATAACCTTTCCAGCGGGTCTGCTGGGATAATGGTGTCTTGCTGGTCTCTTATTTTCTCTGGAGGACTGTAACCTTCCCAGCAGATCTGCTGGGATGATGGTATTTGGTTGATCTCTTCTTTATTCAGGGGGACTATAACCTTCCCAGCAGATCTGCTAGGATAATGGTGTATCTTTTCCTCTGGGGTCCAGTAACCTTCCAACTTTCTTTGGGATTCTTAAGCTTCCCAGCAGATCAGCTGGGATAACTGTGTCTCTCTTTTCATTGTCTGACCCTTCAGTGGTCCAGTAACCAAACTTTTCCACAGGTACCATTAAATAGATGTAATGATAACCAGACTTTTCAAACACGTATTTCACTATTAAAAGGCAGGAAAAGTCACCACTTGAAGGTATAAATTTCAAAATTTTCTGGGGGGCATGCCCCCGGACTCCCCTAGCTTTGCTAGGATTTTGACTGCGGGGCATTAGCCCCGCCCAACTTTATACCTCTGGTGACGCCCCTGTTCCAGAGGACTGGAGGGGGGCACATGTAGTCCCACTGCACCAAAGTGGCAGTAAGGAGGAGGCAGGGAACTACAGGCCAGTCAGTCTCACCTCAGTGGTGGGAATGATCATGGAGACACTGCTGAAAGAAAGGATAGTGGCACATTTGGAATCCAGTGGTGCTCAGGATCTGAGGCAACATGGATTCACAGCAGGAAGGTTATGTCAAACAAATATATTTTTTTTTGATTGGGTGACTAGGGAACTTAATCAGAGAGGGGCAGTAGTCATCACCTACCTGGATTTCAGCAAAGCCTTTGGCACCATCCCACATAGAAGGCTGATTAACAAGATGGGTAGTCTGGGCATGGGAGACATGGTGAACTGGGTTAGGAACTGGTTAACAGACAGGAGACAGAAGGTGGTGGTAAATGGGGTACAATCTGGGGAGAGGAGGGTGATCAGTGGGGTACCACAGGGATCAGTACTAGGACCAGCCTGTTCAGTGTCTGCGTTAGTGACATTGCAAAGGGGCTGGAAGGAAAAGTCTGCCTGTTCGCAGAAGACACCAAGATCTGCAACAGGGTGGATACTCCAGAAGGGGTGCAGAAAATGAAGAGGGACCTGGAGAAGCTTGAAAGATGGTCAGAGATGTGGCAGCTGAGGTTCAATGTAAAGAAGTACAAAATAATGCACCTGAGTAGAGGGAACCCTGAGGAGATCTACAGTTGGGGGGTAGGAGCTGACTGTCACCAAAGAGGAAAGGAACCTAGGGGTTATCATCTCTGATGACCTTAAGATATCAAAGCAGTGTACAAAGGCGGCAGGGAAGGCCAGTGGCATGCTGGGGTGCATAGGCAGGTGTATCACTAGCAGGAGGCAGGAGGTGGTGATGCCAATTTATAAAACATTGGTAAGGCCTCATCTGGAGTACTGCATGCAGTTCTGGAGACCATACCTGCGCAAGGACATAGATAAGATGGAGACTATCCAGAGAAGGGCAACAAAGATGGTGCAGGGCTTGCACCACAAAACATATGAGAAAAGACTAAGGGACCTCAATATATACTCACTGGAGGAGAGGAGACAGCCGGGGGACATGAAGGAAACTCTCAAGTACCTCAAGGGCATAAACAAGTTGCAGGTGGGGGAGCTTTTCCAGTGTAGAAAAAGTACTAGAACAAGGGGGCACAATATGAAATTGGAAGGGGGTAGATTAAGAGGTAATGTGAGGAAGTATTTCTACACAGAAAGGGTAATCGACACATGGAATAGTCTGCCACAGGAGGTAGTGGGGGCAAGCACAGTGGAGGGGCTTAAGCATGCTTGGGACAGGCACAAGGGAAGCCTGAGAGGGGAAGGAGTGATGACAAGCCATTGATCACATAGGATCAGTGGCCACATACAATGCATAGGGCCTACAGGCAGACTGGATGGGCCTAGCAGTCCTTATCTGCCGACAATTTATATGTTTCTATGTTTATAGATCAGCTGGGACTCACAGACCCATGGAGATTGCTGCACCCCACCACCAAGGCCTTTTCCTTTTATTCCAAGCCACAGTATTCCTTCTCCCGTATAGATTATTTCCTGTTTAGTCAGGAATCTATAACAGGGTTGCAGACCTGTGAGATAGAAGCACAAGTCTTTTCAGACAATGCACCAGTATCATTCAGACTTGGCTTTTCAGGGGGAACGGAGGCAGATAGAATGTGGAAATTTAATACCCAGCTCCTTAAGGAGAAAGACTTCTCAGAGAAAATCCAGCAACTCATAGCACGCTTCATATAAGAAAACATGAGCTTAGTACAAGACGTGGATGTGCTGGGGGTGCTGCCAAGGCCTGTCTGATGGGAGAAATTATTCATTTAGTGACAAAAAGGAAGAAAGATAGGGCTATGAATACAGTGCAGGGCTTCAAACAGGCATGGGATAGGCAAATGACTATGAATAGATAGGTCACTGACAGAGCAAAGGCCGATGGCACATTTATAAGGTAGAAAAAAGAAATGGGCAGACTGGATGGGCCTTGCGGTCCTTATCTGCCATCAACTTCTATGTTTCTATGTTTCTATGTAAGAAATAACTCCAGAGCTCCTCAGAGAAATTAAGCAGATAGTGAAAAATCTGAAGCTGGCGACCCAGATCACATGGATACGGCTTCATCAGTTGAGGGCCCAGTATGCTGAGCTCCTACACAAAAGGCAGACAAGACTATATTTGGGGCATGAGTAAATTTTAATGGCCATACAGCTCCAGCAACACAAAGCCCATAGGATCATAAAATGTTTGAAAGTACAAGGGCAGGTTGAACCAATAACTAAATCTACAGACACAGCTGAAGTGTTTAGGATGTATTACCAGGAGCTGTATACGGATGACACTAACATTGCAGATACTGAACAGCATACCTCTCAACTGCTATGAATTCTGCATAGCACTATGATTTTCACACTCAGATTTACCCTTGCTCTGCACAGGTTTACTGATATTCCTCATAATGTTAGAGCTATTTCTGGACACACAAACTATTAAATCCTTGAACTAAGTTGATAGAAACATTCCTTATCACTTAACTATATGGGGCCCACTATCTGCAGACATAATATTGTTTAAAATGAGAATGTGCTACACATTCTGGCCCTTTGCTGTGATTTTTGAAGGCCAGTGCTATGATTTTTAATGCTGAGAGGTTGAGAGGTACAGTATGTTGAACAGGTCCTGCAACAATATTTGGGGGGACACTCAATTGCCACATTTAACAGAAGCCCAGCAACTCTTAGACAGGTGTATCAAAGATAGAGGTTCAGGCAGCCATCCAAAGTATGTGTCTAGATAAGGCCCAGGGCCAGACAAGTTCCTGTCTAATTTCTATAAGCATTTCTCTTTTTTTTCTTTTCCATAGAGCTGTTTGCCCACCTGTCACCACCTACACCTTGCCTTCAGGCCCTGGCTTGGGGTCTCCCAGTCCTGTTGTGCTGGCAGGGATCTCCACAGTGCAGGATCTGACAGTCCTTCAAGGACCATAACATATGGTGATGGGGGGACATGGTTTTTCCAATTTTCTCCCTCCCTAACTCTCTGGGGCCTCAGCAACACCAGCGACCCCATTCCGCCCACCCCCGGACTAGTGCCAGCCTCCCATTTGCTCAGCACTGCCACTGAGCCTCAACTCGATGGCAGACAAGAGCTGGGAAGACTTGCCTCCCCAATCCTGGAAAGGAAAGCTGCCAAGTGGCTACTCAATCTACTCCCACCCCTCACCTCCCCGGCCAACGCCCGATGGCCTGGGCTCTTTTCTGAACCCAGGTCACCGGGGTCGGAGCGGTAGAGCCTGCTCAGGTCAGCCCTCTGCGCCACTAGGCCGGCTGAATTTCTATAAGCGTTTCATTCAAAGACGACTTAATCCCCTTACTGGTTAAGGTATTTAACCATTTGTATGAAAATGGACTGCGGGGCTCCTCACTGACAGAAACAAGAATATCCCTCATAACAAAACCAGAAAGGGATAATACACATCCAAGTAGCCACCATCCCATATCTCTTATAAATGTTGACTTAAAGATTCTGGTGAAAGTGCTGGCAACTAGACTGAGTAGGGTGTGGAATGTTCTTATAGGCCCTGAGCAGCTGGAATTCACAGAGCAGCTGGGGTTCATAGCAAGGAGGATGTGTAACGACCACCTCAGGAAGCTGCACCATCTCCTTTCTGCATCCAGGGAGTCTGCTCAGCAGGCAGTGATGGTCTCCCTGGATGCAGAAAAAGCCTTCGATAGAGTGGCGTGTTTAGTATGTTGTGAAAATATAACATAGTTAGTTTTTTAATGTGGGTTTAATTACTATACCAGACTCCAGCTCTGAAGGTGTACTGTGCTGGAGTTCTGCCAGAAAACATCAGACTCATGACAGGGACGAGAGAGGGATGCCCCTTGTTGCCCATATTATTTAACCTCTATTTGGAATCCCTGACACTTAAAATTAAACAAAATTGCAGATATACAGATAATTAAGATTGGACAGCAAGAATTTAAACCGTCCACTTCTGCAGACATTATATTGTTGCATATTGTGAACCCCACTGTCTGTATCCTGAATGTGCTGGTGGAGATTCAGAAATTCAGTAACATCTCAGCCTATAAGCAGAACATTGCTAAAACTAGTGTGTTTCCTATTAGCAAACATGTATGCAAGCATGTATTAAATATGGGTCTCCAGTGAGAATTTAAATCCTTAACCTATCTGGGAATCAGTTTGTCAAAGGTTTACTCAGCACTGAAAGTGCTGCACTTAGATCCACACTGTGGGGGAGAGTCAAATTATTAAAATGAATGTGCTGCCCCACCTGTTGTACCTCATGGGAATGTTAAACATGGTCCTCCCTTTCCTGGTTTAAAAACCTGCATACTACTATAACCAAATTTCTTTGGCAAGGGAAATGTGAACGGAGGTCTTATAGTAAGTTGGCAGGTAAGAAGGAATTAGGAGGCCTTTGACTACCAAATTTCTTGTTGTACCATTATGAACTCTGTGGTAGGTGGGGCATTCTGACTCCACACTGAGGAGAAAATAGATACAGGCTGTAGTGGCTCTGCATTGAAGAAGAGCTGAGTCAAAAATAAGGCTGTCAGTTGAAAGCCTTTCTTTAAAAAACACATAGATCCCCATGAGATTCCAAAGTCTCTGTGACATACCCCAATCACTGGTCTATCCAAGCAGATCAACAAATGTGTAGAACCATGGGGCTAAAAGTATACAAAGACCTTTCCTAACCCTTGACCAGGAACCCCAACATAATCATAGGTCAGAGGCATACTGATGTACAGTTCTGAGGAGAATGTGTAGTTCTCCCCAGAACTGTCAACCCTAATGCTCACCCCATTGCAGTAACAGAAAAGCTAAGATGTGATGGAGATAGGTATGTAGGTTTCATGCATGCATACAATGACGTAAGCGTTAGGGTTGACAACCCCAAGGAAGACTCCACCCCTCATTCACTTCGGGGGTGGGGCAGGAGTTTTAGGGTTGGGAACCCTAATGACATAATTCCCTACTTTTGTTGCTTTATCCTGAACCCTGACTGATGCATTGATTTTTGTAAAGAATTTCCTTACTTTTTGAGATAGTGTAATCGTAGTCTTATTTGCCTGTGGGAGCACGGGGCCCTCTGGCCCTGCACTCCCACCCATCTATAGTTTTCGAGATAGAATAATCATATCCTTATTTGCCTGTGGGAGGGGCCCAGTACTGCCACGCCACCATAGATGCGTATATGTATGTCGCTGTGGAAGGACCCTGCACTGCCATTTATAGGACAACAGTGACAAAATTATCAGCATACCCATCTTATTACCCCACCTCATGTACCTGGTGCAGAAAATGATCGAATCCCCACCAAAACGTCATTCTGCCCCACTGCAATGCCATTCTGCACTGTAAGTGTGAAAACACATTTTGGCCAAGACCTGAAACATAACAGCTGTGACATACAGGAGGTGGGGTAATAAGAAGGCTCTGTTGAAAATTTGGGGTCAAAATATTTACAATTTCCAAAGTTATGAGTGTGCATAACAAAATTGCAACAAATGGGCATAACTTTACCATTTTTACATATTTTGACCCCAAATTTTCAATATAGCCTTTGAATCCACCTCATGAACAAGGCAGAAAATTTCTGAATCCCACCCAAAAGGTAAATTCGCCAGTGACTGTGAAATCACCTTTCGGGCTGGAGTTGCATAATGACAGTCATATTGTTCATGAGGTGGGGTTCCCTAAAGGCCATGTTGAATATTGTCAAAATAAAGAAAAAAATGGTTGAGTTATGCATAAAAGTTGAAACCCCCATTGAAATACATTGAACCACATTTACCTTAGTTTCTCATATTGCAATCACCGGTTCCAGCAGCAAGACATGACTTCAATCAAAGAATGGATCTCAAGCCTGGTACCTGTTCAGGTGAGTGAGGATGTGTGTGGGTGTACTGGGGGGTGTGGGGTGGTGGGTGCTGAGTGGGAAGTGGGGGGACTGATCAGCGAGGGACCTTTTTTTGTAGAAAAAAACATAGAGGGACATTTTTTCTTTATTACAGGAACTAAAAAAGACATAAACAGCAGCATGGAGAGGGCGATAAGAGAACGGGGAATAGGGAAGGACCACTGGACTACCAATGAAATTATATGTCATACGGGATGGCAACCAGAGAATGGGGGGGGAGGGACCACTGGACTAGCAATGAAATAATTATGTCAAACTGGATGGCAATCGGAGAGTTATGCATAAAAGTTGAAACCCTCACTGAAATACATTGAACCGCATTTACCTTAGTTTCTCAGATTGCAGTCACCAGTTCCAGTAGTAAGACGTGTCTTCAATTGGAGAGTGGATCTCGAACCTGGGACCTGTTCAGGTGACTGAGTGTGGGGGTGTACTGGGGTGTGGGATGGTGGGTGCTAAATGGGAGGTGGGGGTGGGGGGATGATCAGTGAGGGACCTTTTTTTCCAGGAAAAAAGACATCAAGGAATGTTTTTTTCTTTATTACAGGGAATGACAGGTACATAAATGGCAGCACAGGGAGGGCAGTCAGAGAACAGGGAGCAGGGAGGGACCAGTGGACTAATAATAATGTAATACGGGATGGCAATCGGAGAACGGGGTAGGGGAGAGGGTCCACTGGACTACCAGAGAAATAATTTTTCTTACCATAGGGATGGTGATCGGAAAATGGGGGATGGGGAAGGGACCACTTCACTACCAGAAAAAATATTTTTCTACTAGGGGGGACAGCTATCGGAGAGTGGGGGGGGAAGGACTACTAGACTAAGGACACATTTAACTTCAGGGGATGGAAATCAGCAGGTAGGGAGTGCCACTGGACACCAGGGAGCTATGACAGTTCGAACTGTCATGGAACTTTACTGTTCACAGTCTTTTCAGTTTGAACAGTAAAGTTCGAACTGTAAAGAATTGTGAATGGTTATTTTTGGATCAACTGATTTCTAAAGCAGAAGTTGGGGAAGTTCATTCAATCTCAGTACAATTTAACTAGGAAAGGGGGGGGACTGTCACCAAGAGAGAGGGTCAGTCGGGCCCCCCCATAGCTAGGAAAGAGCAAAATTCAAACATGAGGGGGGAATGGGGGAGGGAAAAGGTGCTGAGGGGACGGGATTACATTGGAGGGTGATATCATTAAATGCTAGGAGCCTGGGTAACAAGATTGCAGAATTATGGACATAGCCACCATCACTGAGACTTGGGCAACCACACACCATGACTGGGACCTATCTATCCCAGGTTTCAAGCTATACCACAGGGACAGAGAAAAAGGGAAAGGGGGTGGCCATCTATGTTAGGGAAGGGATAACGTGTAACAGGGAGGAAGAAGAGAGGAAGGCAGGGCAGAAGCATTATGGGTGCAACTTGACAGCTCAAAGGGTAGAACTGTTTGACTGGGGGTTGTATACAGACCACCTACTCAAAAGGAGGAGATTAATAGGGAGCTGGGAGAACAGTTAAGGAAGCTTAGTGGCAAAGGTAGTACTGTGGTGGTTGGGGACTTTACCTGCCAGGGGTATACTGGAGCATCCCTGTTACCTTATGTGTCAGGGAACAGATCCTCCTGGAGGCCTTCCAGGATGGCTTCCTGACACAGAGAGTAACAGCCAACTAGGGAGGGGAACATTCTGGACCTGGCTCTGAAGGGGCGAAGAAGTCTGAGATGTTGGAGTGGAGACCCCCCTGGCAGGAAGTGACCACTGCACAATGTGGTCTCCCTCAATCTAGGATAGGAAGTAACCACAACAAAGACTAAGGTCCTGGACTTCAGAAGGGCAGCCTTTGGCAAGATGGGAAATATACTAGAAGGGCGCATAACTAATATTCACCCATACATGGACGCCCAGCAAAAATGGGCAATCATCAGTCAGGGCCTGGCAGAGGCTACTAGCACATGTGTAAAGAGCCACAGCAAGAAAACCAGGAACAAGAAGCCGAGCTGGATGAACAGGCAGGTTGTGGAGAAGGTGAGGGGAAAAGAGGGCTGCCTTTAAGAGTTTCAAAAGATCCAACTATGAGGAAGACCGGGAGGAATACATGAGGAAATCTAGGGAGGTGAGCAGAGAGGTAAGGGCAGCCAAGGTGTTGAGAGAACTGAGGCTAGCACAGGGTATCAGAGAAGGGGAAAAGGATTTCTTCAGGTATATATGGGAGAAGAGAAAGAGCAAGGATCAGATTGTTAGGACCAAGAATAGTGGTGGGTGGGCAGAAAAGGGGGCAGAGCAGGTAGAAGTACTCAACAAGTACTTCTGTTCAGTATTTACCAGGGAGAGAGAAGAGTCCTTGCTTAAGGGGAATGGTGGAGTGGGAGTTGAGGGGAAGGGAGGAGGTTACCAATGGAGAGATCCAAGTGGGCAGGGTGTTGGAAGGCCTTAGGTCCCTGAAGGTAAATAAGGTGCCTAGACTGGATGGAGTTCACGCTAGAGTCCTGAGGGAGCTGGCAGAAGTCCTGGTGGGGCCACTGGCAGACTTATTCAACACCTCCCTGGATACTGAGTGCGTACCCAGAGACTGGAGCATGTCACACATAATGCCCTTCCATAAGAGTGGGCCCAGGGACAAACCAGGGAAGTACAGACCAGTGAGCCTTACCGCCATTGTGGGAAAGTTAATGGAGACCATTGTCAAGGAGAGGCGGGTGAAGTTTCTGGAGGATAATGGTCTCCAGGATGGAAAGCATCATGGGTTTGTCTCGGGCAGATCCTGCCAGACAAACCTAGTTGACTTTTTTGATTGGGTAATGCAGGCACTGGACAAGGACCATACGGTGGACATCCTTTACCTGGACTTCAGCAAGGCCTTCGACTCGGTGCCTCATGGAAGGCTGACCAACAAGTTGGATAACCTGGGAGCAGGGAGGAATCTGGCTGGATGGGTCAAGAGCTGGCTACAGAATAGGCAACAAAAGGTAGTTGTGGGGGTGAGCCATCAGAGCCCAGAGCAGTAACAAGTGGGGTCCCACAGGGCTCAGTGCTAGGACCAGTGTTGTTTAACATTTTCATTGCTGATACTTTAGATGGGATAAAAAGTAAGATCAGCCTCTTCGCAGACGATATTAAGATCTGTGTGGAAGTGGATGGGGAGGAAGGTGGTAGAGTGCTCCAGGAGGACTTAGCAAGACTGGAGGGCTGGTCAAACACATGACAATTAAGGTTCAATGCCAAGAAGTGTAAGGTCATGCACCTGGGAGCCAGAAATCCCAGGAACAGTTACTGGTTGGGGGAGTGCAGATAGCAACATCAGAGGAGAAGGGTCTGGAGTACTAGTAATGGGTAGAGCTGTGTGGAATATAAAATTCTGCCTACAGAATGCCCATAGAATGACCATTCCGATTCTGTGGAATTTTGTGGCATTTTCATGAAAATTCCATGGGATTTTGTAAACTTTTAAATTTCAGTTATTTCACTATAATTTTAAATGTTCAAGACCAAATAACACCAAATTTGGAATGTAAACAGTACCCAATGGCTTACAAAATTGTACTACAGTTCAGAGTTGTAGATTGAAAAGGGGTGGAGTTATATGTGGCCAAACATTTAGTCAAAATTTAATTTTCAGTTTTTTTGAGATAATTTAAAAAATTCTTATCCACATTTCTCCATAATGTCAGGATTTAGAGAAACGTCTAGCATGGGTATACGCATCATGTTTTAAGTCTCAAGCTTCAATGAAAGTTGAGTTATAGTTAGCCAAACATTTTGCCAAAATTTAGATTTCTGTAATTTTAGCATAATTTTGATAGAACTCATTGAAATGTTATATAATTTGATAGGTATACAGGTTACCAATACATTTGTACACGTACTTAGTTTCAGATTTCTAGCCTAAAATGACTGAGTTATAGCCTGCCAAAATTATTGCCAAAATTTTTATTTCAGTTATTTCCCTCTAATTTTAAAACTACATATCTAAATTTAACCAGAGTTGAAACATTTAAACTATGATACCACATGGTCATTTCTGAAAAAAAGTTCATATTTGCAGCTTTAAATGGGATTGAATTAAAAGTAGTCAGGTTTTCACAACATTTAAAAATTTAATTTTGCAAGAATGTAAACTACAAATTTATAAACCCCGAAACTTTAAAACTGGAGAATGCAATACCATTAAATTCAGCAGGTTCTTAGACCTTACAAGGAGACTGTGTGTGCCAATTTTATTAATTGCTTTCTGTCAGAAATTGCAAAATAACATCTGTACATAAAGTCAAATCCCATGAATCTTTGTGAACATTGTACATTTCATAAAAAATTCCATAAAACTGGAATTTTCTAATTTCACTCAGCCTTATCTGGGTGATTCTAATTAAAGAATAGGGGTATAAGAGTCCGGTAGTGCAGGGGGTCACTAGGTTCTGGAGCTAGATGCACAGTTTCACCAAAATATTGACAGCTGAGCTGGGTAGCACAACAGTGGTAGACCCCCAGGTTGGAGTAAGGAAGCACAGAGTGTCAACAATTCCAACCTGAATGCAGGATATTTAAGGATCACATCCAGTAAATGCATGATCCAGGGAGCCTTATGTACATGCAAGCCTGGAACTTAGAGGTACTCAGAAAGATGTAGTGGGGGAAGACAATGTCTTGAGCAGCAAGAAGAAAGAAATTAAATTCCACAACTCAGTATGCGTCCTCTACAGTATATGTTACCGTAACTATGTGAAAAAATGTTACTAATATTTTTTTTTTCTGCAAATTTAAAACTGCTACAGTAAAGCAGTTTATCCAGTTGTGTTAGGCACCAGGATACACTGACTATGGTTATACATGTCAAATGTTAAGTCTATGCATGCAAGAGCAGAGAAGTTACAAACATCCACATTTTTGATAGTTTTCACAAAATTCTGCAAATATTTATATAGTAAAGTTTTGAACTCCTGTAACTTAAAAATCTCTAATGCAACTCTCTCCATATTTAGGTAATTCTATAAGCCTTACAAAAAGGTCATCCTTACTAATTTACACATCTCTAGCTCCAAAAGTGCCTGAGTTATATGCAGATGAACTTTTTTCATGAAATTTCCCCCAAAAAATAACAATAGTCATGAAACCCTGCACATTGTTAGTTTTTTATCATCAAGGAATCATGCCAAATTTAATTTCTCTGACCCAATGTATGGCTGAGGTAGATGCAGATAAAAATGTTCATGAAATTTTTCACAAAAAATAAAATTACACATTTTGAGCACCAATAATTTTGAATCTGTCCATCTCAATGTCATGCTATTTGGTATGTTAGTGGCCCTCTATGACAAGAGTATATATGCCAAATGTCAGTGTTCTAGCTTAAACAATGGCCAAGTTATGACCACATTACTAAATTTTAAAAATTCTGCAAAAGTCCATGAAATTTTATGGAATTTTGTGAAATTTCATAAAAATTCCACAAATTCAGTATTTTCCCATTCCACACAGCTCTAGTAATGGGAGAAATGAACCACTCAGCCCAGTGCAGGAAAGCAGCTGCCAAGGCCAATAGAATGCTGGGGTGCACTGCAAGGGTGATCACCTCTAGGAGAGAGGACGTCATCATGCCCCTGTACAGATCCCTGGTGAGGCCACACTTGGAGTACTGCCTGCAGTACTGGGGCCCCTACTTGAAAAAGGACATCAAGCTACTAGACGGTGCAGTGTACAGCATCAAAAATAATCCTGAGATTGGGAGATAAACCGCATAAGGAGAGACTGAGGGAGCTCAATATGTATTCCCTAGAGGAAAGAAGGGAGAGAGGGGATATGAGTGAGACTTTCAAGTACCTGAAGAGCATAAACAGAGTGAACACTGAGAGTATGTTCAAATTAAAAGGTGGGAGGGAAACCAGGGGACACAGTCTGAAATTGGAGGGAGGAAGATTCAGGAGGGAAATGAGGAGGCACTGTTTCACAGAAAGAGTGGTTACAGGGTGGAATTTGCTGCTGGAGGAGGAGGTGGTATCTGTGAGGTCAGTAAGCAGATTCAAGAGGGGGTTGGATAGGAACAAAGGGTGGGTCCCAAAGAAAGGTTGAACTATGACGGTGTGAGAAGGAAGCAGGAGAAATTACAGAGGTGGTGGGGGAAAGGGGAAGGGAGCAGCTGCAGTCTAAATGACTGAAGTGCTGCACACCAGAGCAGACCATATAGACCATAAGGCCTGTATCTGCTGGCAATTTTGCATGTTCATAACTAATCAAGTGACAGGCGACATGATTCTTGCCCCCAAAGACATACTTGCCATCAAAATGTATAAATAATAATACAATAAGGGAACTAAACATGTGACTGAGACCTAAATACAGGTCTTGGTCATTCCTTAACAAGTAGGATGTCTTTAGAAATCAATTTGTAAAACAGGGAAAAAAAAACAAGATGGCGAAAACACAAGGCCGAATATTCAAAGGTTATGGCGCATGGCTAACAGAGTTGCACTGGCTGAAAATCACATTGCGCCCCGGTGGGATATTGAAAGGGCAGCCAGGTGCAGTGCAAATCCCGATGCGACGCGGGCGCAATGTAATAGTATGCAGTGCAGATGCAGGGGGTGTGCCCATGCATATGCAGCACATCCTGATATTCAGTTCAAAGTTGAGCCTGTGAGGACTGGGAACAACTCCTGGCCACCCACAGGTGGGCCGTTGTGTTGCAGGGCGCAACACAGCAGCCACCAGCCGTGGGTGGCCCCACACCAGAACACCACCCACAAGCACACACATATCCCTGGTAGTCTAGTGGCCCCCTCCTCCCGTGTCCCTGATCACTGGATAATGCCGTTTGTAAGTCCCTGATGGTCTAGCAGTACTCCCCACCCATTGCCGCAATGCTGCGATCGGTTGCCATATCATGACTCCTGGTGATCCAGTGGCACCCTCCACCTCCCACCCACAGCACCCCTTGCCATACCCACCCCCTCGCCCGGCGGGGGCTGCAACCGCCTGCATACCCACCCGGCCACCCTTGAATGACCAGTTACAGGTATGGGCTTGCAGGGCATACTGTACTAGTGAGTCTCAAATATGTGAATGACTTCATTCACATATTTGGGTTTCTATCTAAGCACAGTATGCCCTGCGCCCATACCGTAACCGTCACCCGCGATGGATCAAGGGTTGCAGCCGCCCGCCAATAAAGTGGGGGTGAGCAGGGTTGGCAAGGGTGCTGTGTGGTGGAGGTGAAGCCACTGATCACCAGGAAATCATGATATGGTGCTGTACTGCGATCGCGGCGATGGGCAGGAGTAGCACTAGACAACCAGGGACTTACAAAATGGCATAATCCGGTGATTGGGGACACGGGTGGAGGGCCACTAGACCACCAGGGACTGACTAACAGTTCAGTCGTCGGGGACTCGGGGGGGAGGGGGGCCACTAGACTACTAGGGCTATCGTTAATACCTTATAACACGCGATCGCGGCTACAGAGCAGGGGATGCCCCGGGATCCCCACAGCACACGTCATGCTGTGCTGGGCACCAGGCACAAGTCACCAGTCTGCCCTGTGCAAGGAATGCAAATGGTGCCATAATGACATGCAAATGGCCCCATTTGTGCCTTGCATATCTAAGGGACTCATTTGCATGTCCCCTGCTGAATATTGTGAGTGATGCACCTAGCGTACCTGCACTTGCACTGGCACATCCCCATGCTCCCTGTCTCTGGCTTGTGCTGGCACAGTGCCACTGTGCCAGGTGCAGTATGTGCGCCGACCTTGCCATGGCGCATCACCGTTGAATATCGCCTGGTTCTAGCCCTGGTGCATCCCAGTTGTGCTGCACCCAGGCTTGCGTCCCTGCCAGGGGCAGTCTAAATATCTGGGCCAATCAGTATTTCTCTGAGCACAAACAATAAATCCATATCAATTAACAGTTTGAACTGTTTTCATTTACCTGTCTAGCAGCTAATACAAAAACTGCTATAATTCAAAAATGGTGAGATATCTTCTCACCACACTATCCAGAGGCACACCTTGGCACAGACCCCATCATCCCTGAAAATCTCAAGAAAAAATGTCATTCTGTCTGGGCTGTAGATGAGGGCAAAGAATCCCATGTGGACCAATGGGAAAAATGTAGAGTTTTTTACCACTCCGTGTCTCAAAAGCCATACAAGATGCCATCACAAAACTTTCCACATCTTTAGACACTGGCAGAATGACTGCGTATGCACAACTGTGGGTTATTTCGTCACAAAATGCTAAAGTTAAGTACAACATTTTGAATTTAACATAGAAGTGCCGGTACAACCCTAATTATAATATGTTATACAAGACAGGCTCAGGCTACAGCTATTTAAAATACTCAAAAAATACATACTTTACACATTACAAGCTATTTTAAATTGGGGAAAGAAGGAGGACATCTTATGCACCAGATGTGGTAAGGAGGAGGGAACACTGGTGAATATACTATGGTATTCTGAAAAGACACAGCCCTTCTGGACATATATTAAAGGCTAGAGACCCCCTGTTAGGCCCTGTGTTGGAACTGTATTTCCAGAGCTAAGGGGGGGTCCTAAAATTTTGGAGCAGAGACAGAGGCGTGCACAGGAGCAGTGAACAAGGGGGGGGGCCAAAAATCCTGACAAAGCTAGGGGTCAGGGGCATGCTCCCCAGGAACATTTTTTAAAATCACTGTAAACAGTATATTTTCCTGCATTTTAGAGTTGGGCAAGATACGTTACAGCCCACTATAATAAAGCACTATGTTATAAGGATGTTACTGTTTCTTACATCAGAAGAGGAGACTTGTATTCCCTCCTTCCCCAAGAGTCGAATATGCAGGTGGAGCAGCCTGCCAGATAGTAAGATCAACAGTGTGTATCCTTGCCAATGTCACCTGTCCCTGTCACCTGAACCTCATCCCCCCGCCCAGTTGCAGGAAGGCAAAGTATTGTTATTATTATTTCAGCTGCATCTGCTTGTATGTTAAAAACAATTACAAATCTCTTCTGTGGTGGCGGCATTGGGGTGGTGTAGCTGGTTACCTGTTGGATTCTCACAATGGGCTGGAAGGAGAAGGAATCAGTTCATTTCAGGGAAGTGACTGTTGATTTTTGCTGATTTTATTGCTGTTGTTATTATTTCTTTATCAGCTTATAGCTTATTGTTGCTTTCCATTGGTACCAGGTTGCTTTCTGGCA
Organism: Neoceratodus forsteri; assembly: GCA_016271365.2. NCBI lineage: Eukaryota > Metazoa > Chordata > Ceratodontiformes > Ceratodontidae > Neoceratodus > Neoceratodus forsteri. The sequence continues at coordinate 1,707,892,509 of CM057455.1, forward strand.
TCATTTGGAAAGTTACCTGTTTGGGGAATTTTGCTGGTGCAGCTGAGTGTTTCTGGGTGGTGGGCATTGCTGGTGTAGCTGATTGTCTCTGATGGTCAGGAGGGAGTAACGAATTGGGGGAGTGATCACTGGACAGTGTGGTTCCAGTTACAGATGGCTAAAGAGAGGATGGCATCTGGCACAAGGGTGCTGGATTTCAGGAAAGCCAACTTTAAGAAGATGAGAGAAGTGGTACGGGGTTCCTGTGCAAAATTCAACCGGGTATGGACACACAGCAAAGGTGGGAACTGATAAGAAAGGGGATAATGGAGGCAACAGAAACTTGCAGCAGGGCCCAGACTAAGAAGGTTGGGGGAAAAAACCCAGCTGGATAAGTAAAGAGGTGCTAGCCAGGGTGAGGAAGAAAAGAGCAGCTTACAGGAGATACACACAATTGGGGAGGGAGGAATACCTGAAAGAAGTGAAGGAAGTGACCTGGGGATAAGGACAGCCAAGGTAGCAAGGGAACTCAGGCTGGCATGGGGCCTTAAAAAAGAGGAGAAAGACTTCTTTAGGTACATCAGGGAGAAAAGAAGCTGTAAGGATCAAATTGTAAGAGAAGAAGGGGGTATGGGTGGAAGAAGGGGGTGAAAAGGCAGAAGTGCTCAACAACTACTTCTGTTCAGTCTTTATGAAAGAAAATTAAGACGCGCTACCCATAGTAGGGGGGAGGATAGAAACAGATTGGGGGGGTGACGGATGGAGCAATCACAGTGGGGAGGATGCTGGAGGGGTTAAGGGTATTGAGGGTAGACAAGGCTCTGGGACTGGATGGAGTACATCAGTGAGTGCTGAAGGAGTTGGCAGAGGTGCAGCCAGGACCCTTGGCAGACTTATTTAATTCATCTCTAGACACAGGATGCATACAGCAGGACTGAAGGCTGGATCACGTGGTTCCCCTCCACAAGAGGGGACCCAAGGATGAACAGGAGAACTATAGTCCAGTAAGTCTAATATCCATAGTGGGGAAGCTAATGGAGATCATCCTAAAGGATAGGCTAGTGGCACTACTGGAGGTGAACAGGGTGCGGGACGGGAGGCAGCATGGCTTCATCAATGGCAGGTCATACCAGACCAACCTGGTGGAATACTATGACTGGGTAACTAGGCAAACTGACAGGGGCCATGCGGTGGATGTCCTGTACCTGTACTTCAGTAAGGCCATTGATTCAGTACTACATGGGAGACTTGGAATCAAGCTTCAGGGCACAGGGGCAGGAGTAAAACTGGTGGGATGGGTGGAGAACTGGCTAAAAGATAGGCAGCAGAGGGTGGTGGTAAGTGGGGAATACTCATCCCCTAAGCCTGTGACAAGTGGTGTTCCACAGGGTTTGGTTTTGGGCCCAGTGCTGTTTGGCATATTTATTGCAGACATCTCGGAGGGCATCAGCAGCAAAATCAGCCTATTTGCGGATAACACCAAGATGGGAGTGGTGGTGGATGACCAGTGGGGGTGTCGGGGGCTACAGGAGGAGCTGGCAAGACTGGGGGCATGGTCTGACAGATGGCAGCTGGGGTTCAATGCAAAAAAATGCAAGGTGCTGCGCTTTGGAACAAAAAAATTCAAGGAGAAGCTACCATCTGGGGGAGTGAAGCTGGAGGTAGCAGAAGAGGAGAAGGATCTGGGGGTGCTCATCACGGGAGCAATGAACAATTCCACACAATGCAGAAAGGCAGCAGCAATGGCCAACAATTGCTGGGGTGCATTGCAAGGGGAATTACGTCAAGAAGAAGGGAGGTTATTCTACCGTTGTACAGATCATTGGTTAGACCCCACCTGGAATACTGCGTGCAGTACTGGCGCCCTTGGGGAATTGCCATATGAGGTCAGACTAAGAGAGTTAAACATGTACACACTGGAGGAGAGGAGGGACAGGGGGAATATGATTGAGACCTTCAAATACATGAAAGGGATAATCAAAATGGACACAGAGGGTCTATTCAGGAGGAGGGTGGGGAGCGACACTAGGGGCCATGACAGGAGAGTGGAGGGGAGTAGATTCAGGAGGGAGGTGAGGAGGCAATTCTTTATGGAGAGGGTGATGGCAAAGTGGAATGCACTACCAGCTGAAGTGGTGGCATGTACCATAGTGGAATGCTTCAAGAAGGGGTGGGACAGAGAAAAGGGGAGGGCAAAGGGAGGTAAGGCGGGCAGCTGCTGAATAGGGAGCTAGCTGCATTCACGAGCAGAATAGATAGACCATGATGGCCTTTTGATGCTGGCAATTTTCGTATATTCGTAATTAGTTTAATTTAAGTGCAGAACCTGCTCTTTGCTGGTTTTAGTTCTTTTAGACTGCTTATTTCACTTGGGCTACAGTTCTGCTCATCTTGTGCTTTTTTTTTTTTAAGCCATTAACTTTATAGGGTAGAAGCTGTTTTTTGTCTAGCCCTGTAGTTTAGGGGGAGGGGTGCTAATTGTCTGGCCTGGAGCCTCAGTCAAGCTACTGCTAACTGGAGGTGGGGCTGAGTCAGAGTGGTGCAGCTGGTTACCTGCTGGATTCTCATAAGGGGCTCGAAGAGGAAAGAATCAGTTCATTTCATGGAAGTGACTGTTGATTTTTGCTGATTTTATTGCTGTTGTTATTGTTTCTTTTGCAGCTTACTGTTGCCTTCGATTGGTAGCAGGTTTGCTTTCTGACTTCATTTGGAAAGTTACCTGTTTGGGGGAATTTGCTGGTGCAGCTGAGTGTTTCGGGGGGGGGTTGCTGGTGTAGCTGGTTGTCTCTGGTGGTCAGGAGGGAGTAATCAGGTTCATTTGCAGAACCTGCTCATTGCTGGTTTTAGTTCTTTTAGACTGCTTATTTCATTTGGGCTACAGTTCTGTTTATCTTGTGCTTTTTTTAAGCCATTAACGTTATAGGGCAGGAACTGTTTTTGTCTAGCCCTCTAGCTTGGGGGGAGGGGTGCTAATTGTCTGGCCTGAGGCCTCAGTAAAGCTACTGCTAACTGGAGGTGGAGCTGAGTCAGAGTAGTGTAGCTGGTTACCTGCTAGATTCTCTTAAAGCGACACTATCAGATTTGCCCCTTCATTTTTTGACAATATAGCATGCAGTGTTCCTATTGCTCACACAACACTCGTTACTGTACTCAAAACACCCCAATATATTTAAAAGACTAGTATTTTACCTGCTTTCCCAGTTTTTGTACATATGTATACTTTCTGTGGCCCAATGATAAGTCCTCGCAAACCGGAAGCACATCAAGGTCGGGACCAAGCGTCTGCCACAAGCGCAGTCCCGAAATACAATTTTTTCACAAACAGCCCTTGGAGTCATATTGCCCCATATTACCATACTGTTATCTTAATAGGTTTCAGCTATCTGCTGCCGCAAAACGAGCACTAGAAGTGGCATTATTCATATTTGCACTCCGAAGCCGAAATCCCGCACATGTCTAAAAGATCCATGAACAAAATATCTTGCGCATGCGTAAAAGCATGCCATCAATGCTGCGTGCATGGGATTTCAACCCGTAGATGCAAAATATGAATAATGCCACTTCTAGTGCTGCCTTGGCGACGGCAGACAGCTGCAACCTATTAAGAGGGAGTAATCGGTTTCATTTCGGTGCTGAACCTGCTCATTGCTGGTTTCAGTTCTTTTAGACTACTTATTTCACTTGGGCTACAGTTCTGCTCATCTTGTGCTTTTTTTAAGCCATTAACTTTATAGGGCAGAAGCTGTTTTTCGTCTAGCCCTGTAGCTTGGGGGAAGGGTGCTAATTGTCTGGCCTGGGGCCTCAGTAAAGCTACTGCTAACTGAAGGTGGGGCTGAGTCAGAGTGGTGTAGCTGATTACCTGCTGGACTCTCTTAAGGGGCTGGAAGGGGAAGGGATCTGTTCATTTCAGGGAAGTGACTGTTGATTTTTGCTGATTTTATTGGATTTTTTTTTGCAGCTTACTGTTGCTTTCAATTGGTACCAGGTTGCTTTCTGGGGGATTTTGCTGGTGCAGCCGAGTGTTTCTGGGTTTTTTGCTGGTGTAGCTGATGTCTCTGGTGGTCAGAAGAGAAGTTTAAGTGCATCCTTAGTGATCATTTAAACTTGCCAAGGTGGGGAGGCATAGACAGTCAAGGGGATTATCATAGACCCCCACAGCACATAACTAAAAGCAGTGAGGACCCAATAACTAGCATACTATCTAACTGAAAAACTACCATGGTTACAATGGGGGAAGGAACAGAAGGTACATCACTAATGTGGCACAGGGCAAAGACCAATAAACAAGGAACATTAAGAGAGTACACAGAGTGGAAGGTCATATGCACAAATGCCCACAGTCTGGGAAACAAAATCCCAGACCTAACAGCACTGATGGCAGACACAAACATGGACATTGTAGCTATTATGGAGACGTGGTACGCAGGGAACCATGACTGGGATGCAGCCATACCAGGGTATACACTTTTTAGAAAAGATAGGGAAGGGAAGAGGGGAGGAGGGGTTGCTATGTATGTGAAGGAAGGGATTAAAGCTATGGAGGCTCAGGAATCCAAGCAAGAAGCAGAGACACTGTAAGTCACTCTGGAGTCAGGGAACAAAACAACCATCCATGCTGGACAAGTTTACAGGCCTCCCATGCAGGGGGAGAATAAAGATCTAGTATAAGTCATGGCCATCCAAAATATGGCAGCCAAAGAGGAAGTACTACTAATGGGTGACTTCACATGCCAGATGCAGATTGGAAAACCCAGACTGCAAGTACATCAAGGAACAAAGACCTCATGTCTGCCACGGATGGGGCAAACCTGAGTCAGCTTTTGGTTGAACGCACCAGGGAAGGGGCTATACTGGATTAGTGCTGACAAACGGGGACAGAATAATTGATGTTGAGGTGGGCAGTCCCCTTGGCACCAGTGAACACAGGAGTGTGTGGTTTAGAGTCAACATGTTGGCAGAAGAAAGTCATACAAAGATTAAGATCCTAAATTTCCAGAAGGCCAACTTCGTGGAGATGGGGGAACAACTCAAAATTGCCCTGGCAGCAGAAGATACAGAGGAAGGGGTAGAAGAACAGTGGCTTAGGCTCAAGAGAGCCATAGCAGGAGTGACAAGTCAATGTGTCAGACTGCTAGCAAAAGCAAAAGAAAGAAGTGGCCACTGTGGTTCTCTAAGTCAGTAGCCGATAAAGTGCGAGAAAAAAGTAAGACATTCAGGAAATACAAAGAGACACAGAAAGAAGACAGAGTGAAATATCTGGAGAAGCAGAGAGAAGCTGAGAAAGCTGTCAGATGGGCTAAGGCAAGAACGGAGGAAAGAATAGCACAGGCAAATAAGAAGGGAGACAAGACCTTCTTCCATTATATTAGCAAGAGGATGAAAACCAGAAATGGTATTGTTAGGCTAAAGAAGGGAGAGGGTGGGTGGGTAGACGATGACCTTGAAAAAGCTGAGATACTGAACAAGTATTTTTGCTCGATATTTACCAAGAAAGAGGCAGGGGAGGGGCCAAGACTCACGAGGAAAGGTTTACAGGGGGGAGAGGTGGACACCAGCCCATTTATGGTGGATAGAGTCTTGGAGGAACTAGGGAAAGTAAAGACAGACAAGGCAGTGGGCCAGACGGGATTCCCCCTAGAGTTTTGAAAGAACTCCGAGAAGTCCTAGCAATTCCACTGACAACCCTCTTCAACTAATCACTAGAGATGGGGGATCTACCTACGGACTGGAGAAGGGCAGAGGTGGTCCCCCTGCATAAGAGTAGAAGTAGGGAGGAGGCAGGCAATTACAGACCTGTAAGCCTGACTTCAGTGGTGGTGAAGCTGATGGAGTCCCTGCTTAAGGAGAGGGTAGTGAAGTTCCTGGAGTCAAGAGGTGCAAAAGACCCAAGGCAGCATGGATTCATTGAGGGAAGGTCCTGTCAGACCAATCTTATCAATTTCTTTGACTGGGTGACCAGGGTGGTGGATCAGGGAAGGGTGGTGGATGTGGCCTACCTGGATTTCAGCAAGGCCTTCGACACCGTTCCGCATAGAAGGTTGCTTAACAAATTGGGGAATCTGCGTGTGGGCTCTAAAGCAGTAAAATGGGTTGAAACTGGCTAAAAGGCAGGACCCAGAGGGTGTCAGTAAATGGCATAAAATCCGAAGACGGGGAGGTGACCAGCGGGGTGCCACAGGGATTGGTGCTGGATCCAGTCCTACTCAATGTCTTCATAAGTGATATTGCAGAGGGACTGGAGGGGAAAATATGCCTGTGCGCAGATGACACCAAGACCTGCAACAGAGTCGACACACGGGAGGGGCTAGATAAAATGAGAAATGACCTAAGACTACTTGAGGAGTGGTCAAGGGTTTGGGAGTTGGGTTTCAATGCTAAGAAGTGCAAGATAATGCACCTGGGACACAAAAACCCAAGAGAGGAATACAGTATGGAGGGGGCAGGTTCTAGTCACCACAAGTCAGGAGGGAGACCTAGGGGTTATCATACCCGATGACCTGAAGTCATCCAAACAATGCAAAAGAAAGCAGTGGGGAAAGCAAACAGAATGCTGGGGTGCACAGGAAGGGGCATAACCAGTAGGAGAAGTGAAGTGGTGATGCCACTGTATAGATCACTGGTGAGACCTCATCTGGAATACTGTGTCCAAGTCTGGAGACCGCATCTCAGGAAGGACATAAACAGAATGGAAGCAGTCCAGAGAAGAGCAACCAAAATGATACATGCACTGTACCACAAGCCTTATGAGGAAAGACTCAAGGAACTTAACATCTATTCACTGAAGAGAGAAGGAGGAGAGGGGATATGATAGAGACTTTCAAATACCTTAGCGGAATAAACAGGGTACAGGAGGGCAGCATATTTCAGAGAAGAAAGTGCACAAGGACAAGGGGACACAACATGAGGCTGGAGGGAGGGAGGCTTAAGGGGAATGCTAGGAAGTATTTTTCACCGACAGGGTGGTGGATCCATGGAACAGCCTACCAGCAGAGGTGGTGGAAGCGATAACAGTATGGGGATTTAAAAGTGCATGGGATAAGCATAAAGGCACCCTGCTGTACAGCAAAGCAGGGGGAAAAGGTAGTCCAGATAAGAGTAGGGATTGCCAAACCAAGTAGGGAAATAAGCAGACTAGATTGGCTGTATGGTCCTTATCTGCCAACAGAGTCTATGTTTCTATAGTGGGACACGGGAGACGGCAGACCTGTATTTTTTCCTCGACACTGCTGACTGTCGTCTTATGAGTAGGCAGAACAGTAGCTGGTACAGTAAACTACAGCAGCCAGAGTAGGAGCACACATTGTCCTCATTTGGACCGGGCCGTATGTCCATCTCCAAGTCCGTCCCCCATCCCCACCCCACTGCACTTGCAGGCAACAGACAGAGACATGACAGGCTGCAGCACAGCAGCCCATGATGAGCTAGCTCCGGCCACCAACCACACACATGCACTCTGTCTGCTGGCTGTGATTGCACTTTTTTCATTCCTGTCTTCCACCCTGGTCAGCTGACCGTGACCTCCTGAATGCTGAACCAGCCCCCGCCCCACCCCAATCCTAATTCCATCCCACCCGATCACAGCACCAACCATTCAACTAGCAGTTCAATTTGACCCCCCCACACACCACCACCACCACCAGTCAGTCAATCTCTGAGAGTCTTCCCTCCGTTGTCCCAGCAGCCAGCAGCACAAGGAAGCTTACTGCAGAAGAAGGGGACTTGGATGGAAACAGTCTTCTCTCCTTAAGGTAAGACAGAGATTCGTCCCATGTGGTGGGAGGATGGTAGGATGGGACAACAGGACGGGGACGGGACTAAGCAAAACAGTTCCAATGAGCAGAATATACCCGAAAGGTACAAAATACATACAGAAGACGGCACACTCAAGCACTGTTCAAAAATGTTTTCACTGACTACATTCTTTGAAAAATGTAATCAGTGCTTTGTTAAGCAAGTCCCATATAGAGTCAAGGTGCTTTATATGGGACTTGCCTAACAATCCCACTGATCCAATTTTGCACATAATAAAGTAAGTGAAAACATTTTTTCAACAGCTCTCGAGTGCACCATATTTTGTTTCTGTGCTCAACACCTATAACACCAGAAATCAGCTCCCTCATCTATTCATCTAAGTTAGTCCTAACAACTGTAGTGATCATGACTCTGTTACCTTGCTTGGAAGTCTATTACACTTTCCCACCTCTCTGTTTGAAGCAATGCTTCGTCCATCTTTCTATTTTATTTATTTTTTAAGTTTCTGTACCCAGAATTTCTCAGTGGAGATGTCACATCCCATTAACAGTGGGTAAGGACTACCCATTTGTCCAGTTGAGAAGGGACTGGAGTATGAGGGAGGTCATGTGACTTGCACAGTGGGCCCACGATTCTGGCAGGACTCAAAACCAGGATATAATCTGTTTTTGCAGGTCTGTGGTCCAGCCACTGGCCTACACTGCTTCCCCTACTGAGCCAAGTTTTGAGATTTCAGTAAAGTAGTAAGGCCTGGCAGAATGAATCCCAGTCAGTTGATTCACACAGGACCCAGGGGAGTGTCGACAAGGCACAGATCCGGAAGCATAGGAAGACCAGGAGTAGTTGTAAAATTCACAAGTAGCATTTTTTTTATCAATAACAGTAAAATAAAAAATAAAAATCATTCAGTATTTACAAAGGCAGCACAAACAGAGAAAACAAAGTCCTTCATCTGAGGGTATCTCTAATTCCAAGTTTCATTCTCTTCCCCAGCAAAAGATTGTTGCTCTTTTTATAACTGAGAAACCCCAGAACAGGCCAGAACAGAGCGTTTCTAATCACTACCCAGAGGGAAGTGAAGTGTTCAAGCAGTCACTATATGGTGTTATTTCAGTGTTACAGTAGCAGTGTACACTTCCTGCACACTTCATTTCATAATGCAGTCCATCAGTGTTTAATCAGTGCATCTTCAGGTCTCTTTTGGTGTACATGCAGTGCTGATACAGTGTGTGCGAATTATGTTAATTAGCACTGTAATCACACTGCAAAAGTACTGCAATTAGCAGTGTTTTCAACACTGCCTGAAGCAGTGTTGCATTGCTTTTTCAGTGTGTGCGAATTATGTTAATTAGCACTGCATCAACACCTGTAGTGCACTTCAGTGTGCAGTGTGATTTTGATAGCACTCCTGTCAGCAGGGTTGTAGTTCTGTTTCAGTGTATTAGGCTGCATTAAAGATGGCGTCGCGTAAAATTCAACAAAAACAAAACAGTATTCATCTGCAAGTATCTACAACCTCAGCAGAGGAAGCTTTGTTTAAGGGTTCCTGAGTGAGAAAGTCGTCTGTGAATTCCAAAGAAGATGGAGATCTTGGGGGCTATATCTATAGGAGGTACTAAAGTCTGTTACCCCATGTTTGACTCACAGTCACAAGGAAGGGGTGGACATTTAGGTAAAGGAATGACCAACAATCGCCTGGTTTGCAGAAATGGTATGGGAGCCTCCTGATATGCAGGTCCTCACCAGTATTTCCAGGTTTATCTTCAAAGGAGAACAGAGCCTCTTGTACTGGGAGCACATGTAACGGTGTGGAAAATTATTTTCGTATCAAGGGCTGTTCGAGTGAAGTGTGTATGTGTATATGTATATGTGTGTGTGTGTCTGTGTGTATATTTCTCTATATTATATATATATATATATACACACACACATACACACATACATATATAATAATATATATATATACACACACACACATATACACATATACACATAAATACTGTATATATCTCTATAATGGGATTATCAAATCGCATTGGACAAACACCATTAGGTGACTGTGCGTATATCGTAGTCCAACCATACACCTGCACTTTTACTCCGCTCCAAAACAATTTTGCCATTTTAAAGATAGATAACCCACTGTGTGGTGTGTGGAAGAACAGTGATATACACATGGCTTGGGTGGTTGATGCACTCAGCCTGCGGCCGCATGTGCAACAACACACACCAAGGTGTGCGTATATCAGAGCGTGACCGCACACCCTACAGTGGCTTATTACACACACACACACACACACACACACACACACACACACACAGAGTACTTGCTGCAAAACAAAAACACTACATTAATGCAGGCATTAGAATGCAAAGCACACAAAGCAAGAAAATGAAAACAGGGTTTGAGCCTCACGAGTCTTGGCAAATTGATTGTGTGGTGTTCCCTGGAGTTCCCAACCTTGATGCCCATCCCATACCCCCCACCAGCCCATAGTCTCCTTTCTAAAGCACAAGGTACTGCTCCAACCCAGTGCCTCCTATAGCAGCCATCTTCTGTATCTGTAAAACAAGAACAGCAATGAGCTCACAAAGGATCTGCAGCTCGATATGAACTATTATATGAAACAATGTAGGGTAAACAAAAAAACAATACTTATCTGATACATATGGTCAGTGTCCTCTCAGACCTGTAGATATAAAAGGGAAAATGGGTCAGTATGAAAAATAAAAATACCAATCAGCTGGGTCAGTTGGGAAGGCTCTGTAGAGGTTAAAATAAAAAAAAGTGGGTTGGGGGAGATACCAGACCTGTACCACACCATCAACCTGGCTTTTAGAATGGACTCGGTCACTCAGGGGATGTCATGGCTTGCGGAGGAGGAGGAGGACTCTTTGCCCGTGCCCTAGAACTGATCTTTTTGGGGTAGGTCGTCATGTTGCTCCACACACCAACCAACACAGGGTAGGATAAAGACACCAAGGAACAGATATTCAAGGCACAATGAATGCTTCCCTGGTGGTGTAGTGGATCCCCCCCTCCCTTTTCCCAATCTGCCTGTAGAATACACAGGAACACAGGTATGTGATGGCAAAAAGGGACCACAAGCCCACCTAGTCTGCCCAGTTCGCCTAGATATCCACTAGGCCTTTTCTGTAGTCCCCCCATGCCAGTTGCCCTCTGTGCTTATCCCATGCCTCTTGTGAACCTTCCACCATTTCTCTCAGCAGCCCATTCCAGTTGTCCACCACCTCTCAGTGAAGAAGTACTTCCTAATCCTTCCTCTAAGTCCCCCCAACGATTTGGAATTTCCAACTACCATCCATTGCATAGCACACTGCAGCAGGCCAACTGTGACCATCTCTAGGCAGATATCACGCAGACACAACCAGTCCCAGAACTCCTGCAGCTGGCAACAGGCAATAGTTCCATAGCCTGCAGTGCACATTTGAGCCTACACAATCTCTCATCAGATGTTTTCCACTCTGCTCTTCTCCAGAGGGTAAGTCAATCTATGACAGAACTTAGCTCAGGGAGTTCAGTGGGGCCAGTAAACCAAAGCTGAGAGCCTATATAAACTCTTAACATGCACTGTGGACAATCTCCCACCGCAAAGAACTCCAGGATCTGCTGTAAATGAAGCTGTCAGTGCAGAATCCAGCAAAACCAGTCATCATAATCCACTACACTACAGCACACAGCAGGCAAACCAAAATGTTTCCACATGCAAAGTGCACATTACACCAGACCCACAATTTATGTGGGACCATTGACACAAGCCAGCCAGTGGGTATTGTGGTAAGGAGGGACAAAACATTTTACATGCAGGTACATCAGGAGAAAAGGAAGGCAAGGGAGATATTGAGTGTCTGAAATGGGTGTATGGAGGGAGGGTAAAGATGACCGCTAAAAGCAGAAATACTGAACAAATACTTCTGTTCGGTTTTAGCAAAGGAAGAGCAGGAATGGGCCAGCATTAATAAGGATGAGAGATTATAGAAAGGACACAGCCCCTTTGCAAAAAGAAAGGATCCTCATGGAACTGGCAGCAATACAAGGCTATGGGCCAGAAAGATGCATCCCTGAACACTGAGGGAGCCAAGGGAGGTGTTAATAGGGCCTCGACTACCCTGTTCACCCTATCTTTGTAAACTGGTGACATGCCCAGGGATTGGAGAAGGCTGATTTGGTCCCACTATACAAAAGTGTTAACAGGAGGATGCAGGAACTACATACTGGTCAGCCTGACTACAACAGTGGGAAAAGTAATGGAAATACTGCTGAAGGAAAGAACAGGAGCACCTGGTTGTCAATGGTCTACAGGGGAAGTGGGGCGGGAACATTGTTTAACCAGGAGTAGCACACCATCTGAAGCTTGTTTCAGATGCAACCTGGAGCACAAAAAGTTAAGTAACTTGCTCAGAATCACACAGTATGCACTTAGACGGTTGTTGGATTCCAACCCAGGTCTCCAGATCTGTAGCTCAGAGCTTTACCCAATGTGCTATACTGCCTCCAGGACCCAAGGCAGTTTGGTTTTATGGGAGACAGGTTGTGCCCGACAAACTTAACTGAGTTTTTTGACTGATAACAAGGAAGGTGGATGGAGGAGGATGGCCTACCCAGATTTCAGCAATGCCCTTGACACTCTGCCACAGAAGGCTGGTAAATGACCTGGAAGGCTTAGGTGGAAACATAAATAACAAGGTGGGTGGAAAACTGGTTCAAAGACTGAAACCAGAGGTGGTGGTAAGGCAAATGGGGTGCATTCCAGGGTGGCAGTGGTGTGCCCCAGGGGTTGGTGCTGGGACCCATCCTTTTAATATCTATATAGCAACGACAGCCCAGTTCAATCAGGGAAGGAGAGCTGTTCTTTCCAGACCGGGGCTTGTCGCTGGAAGTGGTCTGGGCAGGCATTCTGGGGGCTACATCGCAGTGGAGAAGATGGGACTCCATTGGTGATCAACAAGGAAGCTCTTTTCTGGGGAGACGAGCAATGCATACCAGGTCCACATCAGCCACAACTCTACAAGGCGCTGCTCCAGGAAGGAGCGATAATCAGTGAATAGGGCGTGAACCTTTGACTGTGTGACTGGGCCATAAGGGCAAATAGTCCAGTCGCAATCAGAGGAGGAGAGCTGTTCTTGTTCCACACTTACTCTACCTTGGCTCTGACCTCTATTAAATGGTTGGTGAGGGCAGAGCCTTGGAGGAGGACAAGTCTAGATTGGGCAAACTGGAACACTAGGAAGCTGGATTGTTATTGATTGGGGAAAAGAGTCTTGTATACTGTGCTGCTTGGGCAACACTGACTACTACCAGGAAGGGGCAATAAGACAGACTGTGTAAATGATCAGGTATGCCAACTACATCTGAGGGAGTAGGCAAACTGTGTGTGAATCGATTACTGCTAGGGTCTCTGAGCTGGCTAGTGTTGTGATTGGCTAATTTTGCTTGGAACCGCTCACTGCTAGGGCTAGAAAACTGGCTACTGTCAAGAAAGAGGGAAAATTGCTGTAATCGAAGGGGGCAAACTGCTTGGGTTTTAGTGCAACACTGACTGAATTATTTCTGTTAGAAGGCCACATTACTCTCCTAAAATGAGGGTAGACTTGGGGATGACCAAAGCGGGCACCTTCAGTAGAGTGATTGGGTGTAGAGGGTGCGGGGGGCAATAATATTAAATTGGGCAAGGAGGTTCAGAGGGTGCCCAGTGTGTTTTCAGTTGACAGGTCTTAGGGAGGAAGTAGAGGGGATCAGAAGGCAGCTGGAAGGTGGGAGGGGTGGGGAGGAAAGGTGTGGAAAGGACCTCATGAGAGTACACAAGGCCAATATGGCATAACCCAGGGAACAGGTAGACAAGGACCATATGGTTACTCATGAGGGGTGGGGCACGAAACAAGCAATGTACGGAAATCACTTTGTAGGGAGGTGGCTGACCAGAAGGAGGGGGGACAGGAGAGAGCAGGTCGGGGGCAAGCATCACACTTACTAATCTATTCGCCTTTGCTGTATATGGGAGATGAGGTGGAGCAGGATGGTGGAGGAGCGGAGCAGGCAGACAGAGAGGGTTTGGTCAGTAAGCTGGGGAGATGGGGGGGAGAAGAAAGCCAGATCCACAGAAGGGGGGGGGAGAGACATTAGCCTGAGGTGGGAGGGAAGTGGGAGGAAGAGGGAGTGCAGAGTGAAGCCAGGGTGGGAGGAGGGAGGAGGGAGGACCGGTAGGGCAAGCATCCAGGTCAGAAGTCAACCAAAGATAAGGAATACTCTAGATAGGCTAGCTTCAGGGCAAGAGAAATCAGATGTGACGTGGAGAAGAGGGGGGAAGACGGGGGTAGGGAGAAACATGCAGATGGGGTGAAGGATGCAGAACTTGAGGGGGGGGAGGAGAGGAAGCAGGAGAAGGGAGCCTGGGTGGGGATCTGGGGATACTAGCCCAGAAAGAGTCCACGGAGATCTGGGGGGGGCACCTGTGCCACCCAGGAGGTTGGGGAGGCAAGGAGCAAGCTGAGAGCTACAGGTAGAAGAATGAGCATGGTAGGGCATGCACAGGCTTGTGATCCCAGGCTGAGGGGACAAGAGAAGCTGGGGGTTGATGACAGAAGGAAGAGCCTGGATGGAATCTAATGGGCCTGACAGTGGGGGTGGAGAAGGTGATCCTGCTGGGTGACTCCATGACCTGGGGCATCCAGTGGGAGGGGGGCCGAGGAAAAAAGTAGCCCAGTCAAGGCTACAATATATCCCAGGCTCTAGCCATAACACAAGGCCAAATTCCAGCTATACTGGAGTAGTATTGCAATGGTAACCCCAGACGAAACATCTAGGAACAAATGACCTAGAGGGGAACAGTGAATGCTAGAAATCCAGGCAAGATTCCGAGAACTGGCCAGGTTTACCTACTTTATAGAAGCGCAATCTCCTTCTTGAGATTCTGCCAGTACCTAGGTATCCAGGGAGACCAAATATAAACGAGGTGTGAACCAGTGGCTCAGGACTGGGCGAGGTGAAGGGTATGGGCTGGTGAGGGACTGGGACAAGTATGGGAGGAAAAGGGTTATATGCCAGATAGGCTACCTCAACTGCAGAGGAGGGGAGATCTGAACCAACTTGCTGGATTCATAGCCTAGAGGTGGAGCTAAACTTGTGGGGGGTGGGCATAGAGTGGCTCCAGGAGGGCTGCTCGAGGGTCCAGGTCCAGGGCATGAAAGAAGGCAGGTAACTGCGATCTAAATCCATCCAGAGCTGTGCAAGAAAGGGCATCTAGGACTGTCTAGGGTCGAGATGACTTGAGGAACGGAGAGGGGTCAGGGTGGAGGAGAGCCTGATCAGTGCTAGGAGCATGGGCAACAAGATGCCTAAGCTCCAGGTGATGCTGGCTGAGGACTGTGGATGTGGCAGCAATTACTGAGACATGGGCACTGGAAAATACTGCTGGGACTCTAAATTTGGTGGGCTACAAGACTTTTCAGGAAGGACAGAGGAGAGGAAGAGGAGGGGTGTAGCGCTGATAGTCAAAAAAATGACATAGCGGTTAGTGGTAAGGAGGCTGTAGGAGGTGAAGGAGATCTGGGTAACCCTTCAAAAGAGGGGAGGTAAAAGATTGAAAATAGGGGGTGGTGTACAGAACCCCCAACGATGGAAGAGGCCCTGGAGGACAAACTAGTTGAGAACATCAAGGGGCACTGTGACCGTGGAAAGGGAATGATGGTGATCATGGGTGACCTTAATATGCTGGGGACAGACTGGGACACTATGGCATCCTCTGTGGCCAGGGAACAGAGACTGATGGATATGTTCCAATATGCCTTCCTGGTCCAGCAGGTGTGACCTACTAGGAGGAGTGGATACGATTGTGTCCCAGCAGACAGTGACCAGATAAAGGGCCTGAGGTGTGCAGCCCGGCTGGCAGGTGGTGATCACACTATAGTCTGTTTTCTGCTGTATCTAGGGGGGATAACCATTCTAATACAATAGTAGTGGACTCTAGGGAACAGACTTTGTGGGCATGGGCAGGATTCTACAGGGGAGCTTGACAGATTAGGGCTGACATGATGCTGGCAGCCAGGGAGGCCATTAAGAAGGGGGGTAGAGGAGACCACACCCTGTAATAAAGGTGAGGCGAAGATGGTAGAGCCAACAAGCTGTGTTGGTGGACCAGGAGGCAGGAGGGTGAGTGGATAAAAGGCTGCCTATGCATGTTTTTAATCACTCTGGGGGGATAGGGAGGGTAGCAGAGTTGATGGCTGGAAGTGTCACACAGTGTGAGGGAGCCAAGGTGAGAAGGAGCAAAACCTGGCTAGGGATATCTGAAGGGGAAGGGTTCTATAGATACACAAGGAGAAGAGAAAGGAGTATCTGATCAGCATGATTAGGACTGGGGGATGGACTCAGGAGGCAGGGGAATCAGGCAGAGGTGCTAATGAGTACTTGGTTTTGATATTTACGTGAGGGGAGGGGGATCCTCCAGCCTATCGGAAGGAAGGGAGCCAGCAGAGTCGAGAGGTCCGATGGAGTTGAGAGGACTGATAAGCTGGGGTTCAGGCGGCCAAGTCTAGAAGGGAATGGGTGGTTAAATGAGAGGGTGGGCTGGGAGGAGGGAGAAATCACGGTGAAAGGGAGTAGAGGCCCTTCTGACACTAAAAGCTGATAAGGCACCAGGGCCAGATTACATCCAGGTTATGGCGAATTGGCCGATGAGCTAACACACACTGGCAGCACTTAACACCTCTCTGCTGACAGGATGGGTGCTTCAAGACCGAAGGGTGGCTCATGTTGCCTATCCATTAATGGGGGGTCTGAGAGGAGATGGGGAATTATAGGCTTGTCAGCCTAACGCCTGTGGTGGCTCAAAGTAATGGAGGAATTATCGAGTGATAGGCTCAGGAGGCAGCTGTTGTTAAGGTTGGGCAACTGATGACAAACATTATGGTTTTATCCTCGGGAGACTGTGTTAGACCAACCCCATAGATTTTATGCGACTGGGACCCTGGACCGGCATAGACTGGAGGATGGTCTCTATACCTGATTTCAGTAAGGTATTTGAATCTAAATTCTAAATGGCTATATTAAAGTTGGGGTGGGAGGACAGTGTTTTAATTGGGGGTGAGGTGAGACAGTTGCTCAGATGGGTAGAAAATTGCTAACAGAGCAAATACAGAGGTAGTGTTGTTCTCCTCCTCCTCCACGGAGTTTACCAGTGGGGTCTCCTGGTTTGGTATTGGGCCACCCTGTTCAATGCCCATGTCTTCATATGGGAGGCGTGCATAGTAGAGATGAGTCTCTTTGCAGATTACTTAAACTGGGAGCATTGGCGGATGAGATGAAGCGAGAGATGTCCAGAGGACCCACCCTGGAGTGTGGGTCAAGGAGGTGGGGACTGAGGGTTTAATGTAGGAAATGTTGGGTGCTGCATCCGAGGGTCAGAAACTCCGCCATGTATACACGTGTGTCATACCAACCAACATGTAAGCGGATCTAGGGTGGGTGAGCCAAATGAACAACACTAAAATTGCAGAAGAACTGTGGCCAAAGTAAACCGGATACTGCATAGCCAGGAGATACGCCCAGGAAGAGGGAGGTGATCATCCTCTGTATAATGCCTTGGTCAGACTACATCTCAAGTACTGCATGCAGTTCTTGAGACTTCAATTAAGGATGACGCAACACTGCTGGAGAGTGACCTGAGGAGAGCAACCAGGATGCTTCAGAGCATGGGAGGAAGGCCCTATGAGGAAAGGCTGGAAGAGCTTGGGTTGTACTGGCTGGAGGAGAGGAGAGGAGAGAGAGAGACGGCAGACATGACTGGCCTCAAATACTAAAAGGAATAAACAGGGGCTGTGGCCAAAGAGATGTTCAGACTAAAGAAGGTGGGAAACAACCAGGTGACACAGGAGTGAAGCTGGGAGGAGGAAATTACAGGGGGATGCAGAGACCTGTACCATTGATTGAGTGGTAGGAGCCCTTGAATGCACTGTCCAGGAGTCTGGTGGAGGAGGGCACAGTGGAGGGCTTGAAGAGTGAGGACAGGTTCAAGGGTAAATTGAAGAAGAGGATGACCTCTCTGGGCTGGTGGTGGGAGAGAATCCATTAGAGGTTGGCTACCGAGGAGATAACAGACCATCCGCCTATTCTGATGGCTTAATATGTTAGATATAGTGGAGGAACTGGCAGGGGAAGGTGTGTCTCATTGCAGACTATACTGAAGATCTGCAATAGGGTAGACACCCTGTAGGGGAGGGAGGCAGTGATGAGGCCTAAAGATTCTGGAGAGGTGGTCTGGAACCTTGGGCAGCTGAAATTTAATGCCAAAAGTGCAAGGTAATGCACATGGGTGTAATAACCCGAAACCCGCGCCACACATGGGGAGGGGGGGTAAGGAACCCAGCAGGACAGAGATCTGGGGATTATAATTTGTGATAACTTGAAGGCGGAGAACCAGTGCAGCACAGTGGTGTGCAAAGTGAATAGAATGCTGTGTGCATACGGAGGGTATAAACAGAAAAAGGGGAGGTGCTGATGCGCCTTTATAAATCCATGGTGAGGCCTCACCTTGAGTATGGGGTTTAGTTCTGGAGGCCTCACCTACACAAGGATATAAGACAGGATTGAAAGGGTTCAGACAAGTTCAACCAAGATGGTGCACTCTATGCATAGGCAGCCCTATGAGGAGAGGTGGAGAGGAATCTGATCTGTACCCACTGGAGACTAGTAAGCTTATTTGCAAGGAAAATAAGTGCTAGAACTAGGGATCATAAACTAAGATCAGAAGAAGAAAGTTTAGGGCAATGTGAGGGGCATTACATCACTGAGAAGGTGGTGAATTCCAGGAACAGACTACCAGAAGAGGTGGTGGCAAAATGGTGAAAGGATTTCATGGGGCAAGGGATGACACCAGGAGCTGACCAGTGGGCAGAGTGGGGGGTGTCTCTCATTAAAGATGATGATTGGGGTGTGTAAGGTGACCACTCACAAATAACCTTTCTGTCAACACCAGATTTCAAGGATTCTAAGGCAGTTAAGTAATTAGACTCACCTGTTCCATCAGAGTAGGGGAGTCCACAGTTGGGGTGTCCTTGTTTGGGGTATTCTGTAGGACCCGAAAGGGAAGAACAGAGAAGTTGAAGGACAAAGGTTCGGAGGTGCCAGAGGAGAGATTAGAGGTTAGAATTAAACAAAGATACTATCTGATTGGTATATGTTTGGCCAGACCTGTAGAAATAAAGGGAAAATAGATCAGTATGGGGGAAGTTATAGTAGCAAGAGTGAGAGATACAAAATGGTATATAGTACAGGAGTAAGGAAGAGAAGTTTCAGAGGAAAGACAAACTAGGGCCAAAGTAAGGAAACTAGAGATGAAATAAAAATGCAGACAGCTAAGAACAGAGAATAAAGTGGTATTTTGGGACTGCAACCTCTCCCCCAGCACCCCTAGGTGACCTACAGGTAGCCAATAAATTTAAGTGTAGTCCAGATGGGCAGATGGGAATGTATTTGGCTAGTGGCCCCTATATTATTTAAAAAAGGGGACACTGATGGTTCAGGAGTCTTGAGTTGTCCCAGGAGGCCAGTGGTTTGAAAGGTATAGCTCTGGTGATATAATGGGTCACTCCCTCATGGACAGTGGCAATTTTTTTTTTTTCCATATTATCTTCCCTTGGAACCTAATGTGGGGGGGAGAGGGTGACGTCCTTGGGCTCAGACTGTATTTAGTAGGCAGAAGGCTGTTCAGAAACTGCTGACCAGAAATGCCGCGTTGTTGATAGGCAGACAGTTTAGTGCTACTGAATTACCAGTGACAGTAATGGCAGGCACTTCAACTGCCAATCCCGAGGAGGTCAACTAAAATAGCCGTAAAGGTCTGCACCAGAAGCCATACAAAGAGAGACGAGTTGACAAGGCCCTTGAGAAAGGGCTAGGAGACAGGACAGAAAATTTGGTGAATCAACAAAGTCCAAAAGAGAAAGTATCTTCAGAAAAAGAGATGTGCAAGAACAAGGGGCCAAATTTGAAGTTAGAGGAGACGCCTAGGGGCAACATGAGGAAGTATTTCACAGAGAGGGTGGTGAGAACATGGAATGGCCTTCCTAAGGAGGTTGGTGTCAAAATAGTGGGGACTTCAAGAATACATGGGACAGACATGAACCACTCTACTGGTGGGTAGGAGGAAGTCAGCTGTTGGATAACCAGGATCTGCAGCTTATCCACTAGGTAGGGAAATGGGCCGGCTGAGTGAGCCACAGTCCTTATCTTCCATCAAGGTCTATGTGTCTATGATTCAGCCCACAGAGCTCAGGCTGTAACCTGCCCTATGTGTGGAATGAAGATGACATTTTGGGAGGGGAAGAGACTAGAGCAAATATGTCTCCTGTACTCCATCAGCCACAAAGTGGCATGTGAAGGTCCCCACTGGAAGAGGGTTTGAGGGTCGGAAGCCAGCAGCAGGTGGCAGGAGCCTTTAACCAAGCCGCATGGTGGCAGACTGTAGGCACCCCTGAGGGCCTGGTAGAAAGGGACAGGCAGAGCAAATGCACAAGATAGACCACAAAGGAAAATCCACAGGCAGCTGAAGGGGCAATGCCTGAACTTGACTTAAAGTAGCTGTGGGTGGGAGGCAACAGGGAAACTGTGCTCCTGACAGACCATGAAAGCAGCTAGCACTGCATAATAGAGTCGACAGCAGCTAATGTCAAAGTAGCAGGGCCAACAAAGGATTTGGGGAGAAAAACAAATAAGGTCCAGGACAGCTCACAATTAAAAACACAGAGCACTAAAGAGAAAGAGTTCTGATGGGTTATAAATATTGGTAATTTATGTAATGGGAGTGGACATAATGGAGGTGATAACTCATTTTGTCTCAGCATGTACGTGTATACATGCAGAATCTACATTTACACATATATTTATTACGTCATCTCGACATGTGCAGAGGACTGTGTCTCACATCCCCATCCCTCACCCCCGTTGTTTGACAATGCTTACTGGTATCTTGCTTTTCGTTTTGTTTCTTCCAGGTTGCCCGTCCCTCGGCCCCGCCACCTGCCATTTAGTCATACTCCTCCCCATTCTTCCCACTATCATACAGTGAGCATTTGTTTCTAACATTTACATATTTTTTTTTTTTGCTTTTCCACCAAACCTTTTTCAGCTGGCTGCTCCAAGTTGTCGACCCTCTGCATTCTGTTGCCGTGTCCCACACCTCTCGATTATAAAAACCAGAATTTTTTTTTTTTTTACACTGCTTCTCAAAAACTGATAAGCCTTCACTTACTCTTCCACTCTGGTTTCCGCTCCAACTACTCACCAGAGCCCCAGCACATAGAAACTGTGATTGTTTTTCCTTAAACTGCTTGCTCGCAATCCCACTGCTGATGAGCCCTCACCTAGGTCACACTTCTGCTGTGGTTTCAGACCTCGGCATAACTGCAACCACAGGTCTCTGTGAAGTCCTTCTCTGTAAACTCTAATGGCCTCCTGTGGCCCTATGGCCCTCCTCTTCCTGCCTTATTTCCTGAGATTTCCTATGTCTATATACCACACGTGTTTTTAACCCCCACCACCACATTTCACCCTGACCGCCAACACTATAATGCTGTCGGTCTGTTCCAGGTGTCTACTACCCTTTCAGTGAAGTAGTAATTGCTGATCCATCTTACCCCACCATAAGCTTCATCATGTCCCATGGTCCTTTTTCCCATTTGAAGGAGCCCCCCCCCAGCACCCTGTTCATCCTTGTAAGGTACTTGTGGGTCTCCATCGTGTCCCCTCTCTTTCAGGGTTTATATGTTGAGATCCCAGTCTCCTCACAGGGCTTTTGCCACAGCCCATTACAATTTTAGCTGCCCTTTATACTGCCTACGCCCTATGGCCTTTCTATGGTGCAGCCTCCAAACCTGGACACAGGACTCTTTAGGCCCTGTCCACACTACCCTCTGTAATGTTACAAAGTGCCCAAACCATATCAATGGTTTACGCCATACCTGTAACGTTACAGAAGGAGTTACAACCGTTGTTGAAAAACCACATGAGGTGGTTTCAACAACGGATAAACCGCCGCCGCAACGTTACCGGGCGTAGTGGACGCTGGCACTGGTCCCCAGTGCAGCACAAGTTGCACTGTGGGATCGGGTGCCACGGTAATGGTCACCCAAGCCCGGGCGCGGAGCAGTGGTGCCAGTCTCTTTAAAATGGACACTGCGGCAGTGTGGACACACTGTACCACCCACGGTTGTAATGGTTTCTATCTGTTACGGGTCTGAGAGGTGCAGTGATGGGGCTCATGGATCTCAACAATATGATTGCTTGCAATACCACCTCACCTCCCTCCTCCTGCTGAAGATGCCTCCCTATGCAGCCCCAGCATCCTTCTAGCCCTACCCACTGCTTTGTCACGCAGCCCAGCAACTTTAAAGAGACTTACCAAGGTAAGGTAAGGTACTGAGTTGCCTCGCACCATATCCATCGTGCCTTTGTTGACAGAGGACTAATGAAAAAGACATGTCCTCAAAATTTTGTCACAAAAGTTTGTTCTTCAAAATATACAAACCAGGTCCCAAGAACTTCCCAGTTGCTTGTTGCCGCCCCAGCCCGGGCCTCATTTTCATAGGATGATGAGTCGGTAACAGCTGGGTGTTTATCTTTATTCTGTAATGGGTAGCAGATTTTCTATTGATTTTAATGATTTAGTGACCACTCTGGCAGCCAAACGTGGGTAATCAGTCAAGCTAACAAAGTGCCCTTGTTAGCTGAACAGTGCCCACATTTTATTGCCAGGTAGCCACTATATAGTTTAAAATCAATAGAAATGCTGCCACCCATTACATATAATGGAGTGCGCCCCCACGCCCTTACTGGCATCTCATCATCCTGCTAGTGAGCATGGGGGTGGAGTTTGTGCAGCAGAAAAAACAAAACAAGAAGTCCTTGGGACCCAGTTTATATATTTTTATGAGGGACATAACTTTAATGGCTTATAAATTTAGGGACATATTAACTTCCTTGGGGTCTTCTAGCGGCAAGGCACTGATGGGTATGGTGCAAGGCAGCATCTTGGCAAGTCTCTTTAAGATCATAATAACTCCAAGGTCCCCCCCCTTAGTGATAATCAGTACCAACCCTATAAAGCAGCTCCTGGTTTCCTATGCCCTAGGTGCACAATTCCTTGCACTTTGTCATTGAACCCCAACTGCCCCAATCTTGACCACTGAGTTTCTCCAAGAGGCATGCATGTTTCTGCCCTTCTTAATGCCCACCCTACAAATTTTGGTACTGTCTGCAAAAGGCATTCCCTTTGCAGTTTTTCTGCAATGTCACTTATGAAGACACTAAAGAGGATCTGCGCTAGTACTGAGCTGAGTTGCTCACTGTCCTGTCACTGTAATAAGTGCCATTAACCATCACCCTCTGACACCTTGACCCCCACCCCAACTACTACTCCGCTTCCAACCTGCATTTCTGGTCACTCCTTCTGTTCAGCTACCACACCACCATCACTCTGGCATCTGCCAGGACTTGTTCCACCACAAAATGACTCCAATATGTGAGCAGCTGCTATAGTCAGGATACTCTACATGTTCTTCCATTCCCTAGGAGATAAGCGGCAAGGGTGCACAAACACATGCACAGACATGTGTGGCACAGCACCAGTCAAGGTCTTCCCACCCATGGGCTGCTCCCACCTGCACTGCCACTTGTGGCCACTCAGTTGGCAGTACTACAGCTGAGCTGGCTGTCCTCCTTCCCCAGAAGAGAGCCTCTTTGTATAACACAGTTGATCCTCCTCCTCTCCCCAGAGAGCCCTGACGCAAGCTCATTCCTGAACTAAGGTCACCTCCGTCAGAGGTCATAGTGCTACTGTTGCTTGAAGGGCACATGTTAACCAGTTTCTAATTAATTTTACCACTTTGGATCCCTCTTAGGCTGATCAATCTCTTTAGCCCGCCTCAAATAGTCAACCACCCTCCCATCTGCTAGATCACCCTTCCAGGCACCAGACTATCCTCCATGCAGCTGGATAACCCTTCTAGCCCCAGCCTTCACATAATGAGCACTGAGCTAGAGCACCACACAAGCTCTCGGTCAGCCGCTACCCAGCCAGCCACCCTCCCTACATCTGGACCAACCTTCAACCACATTCTGTACAACTCCCATGTAGCTGGAGCACCACCCCAAACCTCCACTCTAAACAGACCACATATCTGAAGCTGTCCCTCCAAGCCCATGGACTAGTAGTCCCCCACCTAACCACTCAACCTACAGCTAGATCCACCAGAAGCCCCCATACCAGCCTCACCATCGAACCACCCACCCTGCAGCTGGACCTCACTTCCAACCTTGAACTAGCCCCACCACCACCACCACCAGCTACCCTCCCTGCTGCTGGATCACTCTTTCATGCCCTGGACTAGCCTCCCCCAGCAGACAATCCTCCCTGCAGCTAGACCCCTGGGTTCATTCCCACCCACAGACCAGCCTCCCTCCCCTCTGCAGGTTGAGTAACTTCCCCAGAGCTGGACACCCTTTCCAAAAGCTGGACACACCCACCATCCAGAGCAGAACCTTCCTACACCTAGACCCCCCCAATCACCCTTCCTCAACCATGGACCCCATACTTCAACGTAGTATTTAAAAAAAAAAAAACTAACATATTGCATTTGCAGTGTCAGTGGCTCAGCAGGTAGCACACTTGCCTCTGAGGCTGAGAGATCAGAAGGCAGTGGGTTCTAATCCCATACCAGGCACTTATGTTAATATCCCAATACTGATGCTGTAGTGCAGCATGAGGGGGATGGCTGCACTCCTGAGGCACTGTCTTTCAGATGAGACGTTAAACCGAAGGTTCCATCTGCCTATTCTGGTGGTAGTTCAGGTGGATGTTAAGGATCCCATGGCACTTCTCGAAAAAAGCAGGGAAATTTTCTCCAGTGCCCTGGCCTATCCCCTCCAATTCACTAAAATACCACCAACAGCTTAATCTGGTCCAAGGTCAGTTGGCTTTCATCTGTATTCCTCTCCCTCTGGGTCGTGCCTGAAAATAGGCAAGAATCTGTCTAGTGCACTTAGCCGGTCAACAAAACAAAATAAACATAAAATATACATTAATGCAGTCCTTTAGCAAAAGAAGAAAAATGTCACTGATCCCCAGATTAGAAAATGGATTAACACATGCAACTGTTAAAGACAAATATTAAACGCAAAAAATAGTTCCCCACAAACACACTCAAATATCTGCAGTAAATAATTCTTCCTTTAGGTAACCCAGATTTTCAAATTAAAAGTTGTAATCTTTTCTATGCATTCTGAATTTGCTCAGGTATACAATCGTCCTGCTGTTTATTCTCCTGCCCCCACCAACACTACTTTAAAGTAACTAAATCAGCAAAATTTCCACAAATAACAAGTAATCTAGAGGCACAATACATCCTAAACACTTTAGGGGGTTGATTGAAAATAAAATGTGTATTTCAAAGTTTAGCCAAGAGTTCAGAGAAGAGAAAATGTTTTCAAGACAAAACATTGAAAGTGAAACTTGCACAGCATTTCATTTTGGGAAAAAAAAAACCTGAGTGATAATTCCTTTACTGTATTTAACATTTTAGGAGTTAAAAAGATGTACTTTTTAAACATAAGCTCTTACCTTAACATGTAAATCTTAGCTGTAGAAACCTCAGATGTTCAAAATGTAGACCACAGACCACTGTGCAGTTTCATCAGACTGAACACAGACAGGAAGAGAGCTGGGAAATGTAGGCCTCGACTGAGTAGACTTATGGAAAAGTAGTTTAGAATAGACTTTTAATAAAGAGACACTGCCAACTTGTTTTGCACCTTATTATTTCCAAGTAAAAACCCACATTTTATGATTGCTTACCTTCTCTAAAATTTATTAGTGTTGTTGGTTGTTTTATCTGTCTCTTGCTTAGTAGAACTGTAATGCACGGTAATGTACCCAGCCTTGATTGGCTAATTTAAATCGTAAAACTACTCTGCTGACTGTAATCTTCATTTATGATTCAGTTGTATTAAAAAAAATGTACTTTTAAGAGCATTGCAGATCTATTTCTAATCCTCATTTAGCAATAACTTACTCTTGAACAACTAGTCTGCTGAAATACTTCTTAGAATTTAGTATTCTTAGCGGTTGTATATTTTGAATGATGATTAAAGATTATTAAAATGACTAAAGTTAGTCTTTGAAGGCAAATTACGAATGCTTTAATACTAAATTTAGTATTTGACTTCAGTGAGGGTTCCGGCACAGCCCTTGGGCCTGTACCTCCCATGACCACTCACATCTTGAACACCCTGCCCAGATGACCACCCAGCTGGACAACCATATCAACATCCCAATAGACCTCTCCCAAGTTGTGTACCTTGCCTGCAGCTAGTCCACCCTACAAGCCCCAAACCAGCCTCTCCCCATCAACTATCATCCACCCTGTAGCTGGCTGCTCCAGGCCATCCTTCCTACCCTCAGATATGATCCCCTCTGCAGATGGAACCCCCCAGACCTGCATCCCCACCTCAGTAGACCACCTCCCTGCAGCTGGACCGACCTCCCAGTCTCACCAAACAAAGCACCCTCCTTAGAGCTGGACCAGCACTCTCAAGATAAGAACTCTTTCTGCATCTGGACCCACCCACACTACCCATCTTGCCCAGATACCAGTTGCCCATCGCACCACTGACCACTCTGTTTGCACATAGAAAACCCTGCCCTGCTAGGTACCCTTTTATAATCCTAACACTTATTAGTCTGACATGCTGCATCCCACACACAACAACCCAACAGCCCCAGCAGCCCAACACACAGTGGCCTGACCTAGGACAGCGCCTGACACACTGTCAGGCCAGAGGAGGTTGGGATGCTGTGCAGCTGTTGAGTGGATTTTCCTCAAACACATGAAGCACCCGATCCCAACATATGCCTCCCATCCCAGGACCTGAGACACTACTGAACAGCACGGACAATGTGAAAACACCCACCCCCTATGTGGTGCACCCTCCAAGGACACACTGACCTGATCATAGACCCCCTGGTAAGGATGACTGTCTCACCATCCGTGAGATAGGGATGAAACAAATAGCCATGCATGCCCCAGTGTGTTGACCAGCCATCCCAGGCAGCATGGCGGATTGTCCAGGCTGATCCCTGCATGCATGATTATGTCAGCTGACAGCCAGCCAGCTGGGCATGCATGAAGGAATTGGAATACCATGCCTGTTGGTCGGTGCATGCATGACACTGCAGGCACACAGCAGAGCGGCACAGCGAGAGCATGGATAGCTGCACCAGGAAATTGTCCACAGCAACACCACATGTGGATGCCAGGACACAGAGCAGCATGCCATTGCACCAACCGTCCAATGTGCGCATGTGGCCGTGTCATGCTAGCCCACTGTGGACCTGCAGTAACCACACAGATAAAAGTCTGGAGGTGTTTTGGGGGGGGCTGTGCCACAGGAGTCCACTGTGGCATGAAGGCTGCCAGGTGTGTTGTGGGGGGTTCCACAAGGGCCCATTGTGGGAAAATGTTACCACACAGTTGCACAGCTGGAAGGGATTTGCGGGCACTCACACAGCTTCAGACCCAGCGACATGCGACCACACAGTGCAGATGTGGAGTGTGCAGGGCTGCTTGGCGATACCAGCAGTGTTGTGATGAGACATCACCACCAGGTTGGAGTGCATGTTAAATGTGGGGGTGAAACTTTATTCAACAGTAGGGGGCCACAGTGGCAACCTGGTGGCTGTGCATGATGTGTACTATGAGTGTACAACTGTCAGGTGCCAAGTCATCATGGAAACCCTACAGGGTGGTGTTGGGTGCCATGCCACAGAAGAACTTCAGCAGCTTGCCCCTGTCCTTGGATGCTAGTACCATCTTTATCCACTCCTCATAGCTCTTTTTGGGTGGTGTCCATGGCAGTCCACAACAAATGCCTTCCCTGGTGACATAGATCCATTGCTGTTCCCTGTGGAGTTCTGCTAGCATTGTCATGACCCCTATATGCACCTTCCCGAGCAGGGCATGGAGATGGCAGTGCCAGGTCTCGACATTGCTTTGGGTCCACGGCATACTTCGCTTGTTGAGATCTGCAACCAATCACAGCTGAGTGGGAACATGGGGTCGTATCTCGTGGGCACCTTGGTCACCCTACTGTACAGCCATATCCTGCCCAGCACATGTGTCTGCTCGAAACAATAGAAGAGTGTGGTGGCATTGGGCAGAATGGTTGACTTCAGGAGGCTGAATGCTGCTGGAATGTCCTGTGCCAGGAGATGGGCGAGGGCCACGAGTTCATGGATCTTCAGGCTGAAGTCTGGGTCACTTTGTTGTGGTGCAAGGCCAAAGCTCTGGACCTTCCGCCTTATAATCTGCCCAAAGTGGAACAGGTGTCCCTTGTTTAAGTTTTGTGGAAATTCCATCTTACAGGCATTGATCACAGCCTACTCAAAGTCAGTGATGATCGTAGGTGGTTTGAGGGTGTAGGACTGTATACTGGCATATTTATTCAGCTCCTGAAACAAGGTGCAGTAACATTGCAGGCTCTTTGTCGTCATCAGTGTATACACCAATGACATAATGAGGTTGTTAGAGCCCATCCTCACGGGTGCATGGATGGTGTACAGTGAGTGAACAGGTGTGGCACAGTCTTGAATGTACCATCCATCATCCAGAAGGGTGCCTGTGCTAGGTCCCTGATGTTGTCCTTTGTGGTGAGTAGAAGGACCTGGTGGGTTGTGCTGCCAGTGATCCTGCTGTACCATGGCCATCCAGTCATCGTCTGTAGCTGCTTGAGGATAGTGAGGTCAGCCAGTGTCACTGGTTCTGGTTAGAGGTCCTTGAGGCGGGTCCTGTTCACAATCTGCAGCAGGGCCCTCTTGCTTGGCAACTGTTGCCACAGCTCAGTGGTCATTGCAGTTGCTTCACTCTGCAGTAGCTATGCGGGGCTAGCCACGGTGCTGTGTGCCTTCTACTTGATGCCTGCCAACACCTGTGCTGGTAGAGCATCTGTCACCTCCAGAGCATGACTGTGCTCATTCTTTTTCTTTAGGTGGTGCTGGCCATCCTAGAGCAGTGTGATGGCCTGGCCAAGGCAGGACTTGGACTTATGGTGCTGGCAGCACCGTTACACTGTCTCATGCCATCCCAGTGGTGCTGAGGATTGGGCGCTGGATGCCATACATTGTAACATGCCAGTGACCCAGGTTCAGGATTGAGCCTGGGCCATCGGGGGTCAGCAGGGGGGAGGACTGGGATCGAACATCCACAGACTGCTTTCCCAGTCCTGGGGTGGGCTGGGGAATTCACTGTGCTGTAGCAGCCCCCTGGGGATGCTCAGGGGCACTACTAATGTCAGTGACACTAGATGGGGAGCACGGCAGATGTCAGTACATTGCTCCTGGATGTCATTGCACGTCCGTGCTACTGGGGCCAATCGAAGGAAAAAGGCTGGGCATGACCTTTCAGCTTGATGGCTGTGCTCTGAGCCACCCGGAGGACTTTGGTGGAGTCCTGTTGAGGAGGGTCTGGGGCTGTCCTGGCTGATAGAGGCAGAGGGGGCACTCTCCAGCAAGATGGCATGATGGCCATGCCTGATCCTCCTGGGGTGCAGTTTGAGCTACCCAGCTCTCCAGGTGGGTGGAGCTGGTTGCCGGATGCCCCAAGCTGGAGTGTGTGCCGCAGCAGGTGAAAAATACGATATGTTAAAAAAACAGTACACTGTCTCATTGTAGGTCCATTCATGGACCAGGAGGAAGTCATTCACATTTAGCTTGGACTTTCCCTTCCTGGATGGTACCACCTCACAGATTGTCCATGTTGTTGGGGTTGTAGTTGAGCACCCTGGCCCCTCCATGGCTTATTCGCTGTCCTCCATTGTGCCAGAGGACTGTGCAACATGACCGGCTTTGGTTCCAGCTCAGGCATGCAGGTGTGATTGCACTTTGTTTGCACATCACACTCCATGGGCCACACCTGTGGCAGTTGCTACTTGTCTGTGGGTGGTTTGTACCAGTACTGTAGTGCCACTGTCTGCCCACAGTCCCAGTGCTTCAAGGCTGTGCTGCGCACCATGGTCACATTCAAGTTCTGTGTCCACAGTGTCCTGTGCCCCTATCAGCTACTGTGCTGCAGTGGGGCTATGCTCCATGGTACACTTCCCTGCTGTCCAGCATGCAGGGATGCAGGGGTCCCTGTGTGTTGTGCACTCTGTCTACAGGTCAATGTCCACCTACCTAAGCTGGCCTTAGCACCCCCCAGTATTGGCATCCGTAGTTCCCATGCATGCCTTCATAAGTCCATGTCTGTCCACTGCCCCATGCATCATTTTCTGATGCCTACCTGTTCTCTATGTTCTCTTCAGCTGTAGTTCCCTGACCTGAGACTTCTCTGGTAGATGATCTATTTGTAGCCTCACTGTGCTCTTTCCTATGGGGCTTGCATTTTCTGCCCCTGTGCCGGTTTGTTTGTCACAGTTTCAGTTCACCTGCTTTGTTTACTAACCATTCTCCCTGCATCTGAAATGGGCTCTACCCAGCCAACCACTCTCCCTGCAGCTGAACCACCCTTTCGGCCCCTGGAGAAACCTTCCCCAAGGAAAGCACTGTCCATGGACCATTTCACAGTTACAAGGAGGGAGGAAGAGGCTCCCAGCTGAGTAGGAAGCAACTGCTGGTGGCGGACTTAATTAGGGGGATAGACTTGCGAACAGGGTGGGGTAAAGGAGAGGGAGGCAAAATACCTGAGAGATACTTTGGCTTGGAGGGATGAAAGCAGCTACAGTGGATCATTAGGCAACAGGAGATGAGAGGGAGCTAGATGTCATTGTCCACCTGGGGATGAATGACCTAGCAAGGGACGGGGTAGGGGTAGTGCAGGGAAATTTCAGGGATAGTGGGAGGGTCCTCAAGCAGGCATGGTGGCTTTTGCCAAAAGGTTGCCTATATACATCTTGGGAGAAGATAGGACTCTCCACACGGCTTTCAACAGTTGGTTAAAGGCATGGTGCAGGGTGGGGCTCAGTACTAGGAGTGGGCCTCTTCAGTGTCTTCGTAAGTGAAATTGCAGAGGAACTGAATGGGAAGGTATGTCATTTTGCAGATGCCACCAAAACCTGTTATAGGGTTGACACTCAGGAGGGTGTGGAGAAAGGGTTCACCCATGCTGGTGTGACAGCCATGTTGCTGATGCCAATTACAGCACAGGCCACATTACAGCACCAGGCAAAACGTATCCTGGGAGTTACACCACCAAAGAGCCCTCCTGGGAAACAGTCTCCATTGGGCCCTCCTCCCCTAATTATCCCACCGATCCAGGTTCTTAATTTACCTGTTCTCCAGTCCTAACCCATCCTACAATCACCCCGCAGGTATACAGTAGATTGTTACTATCCCTGATGTTCAGTGGTTTCCATTTATTTATTTACTCATTCATTTGTTTACCGAGTAGGTGCACTGGTCCGAGAACCATTTTCAGGCATGACCTGGGCCATAGAGGATGGCACAGGAATAAAAGCAAGTACAAAGGAGGCTGGGACAAGGCATACAATAGATAGTAATAAAAATATACAGGATATTTATATGAAGATATATATAAACTTGCAGCTCAATGGATTAATAACATTTATGACAATAGCAGGCACAGTAGTAGCCAAGTTGTAATACAAATTAGGCATGATCTGAGATGACTAAAGGAAAAAGTGCATCATGGCAGTGTAGGTATGGACTAAGAAGGAAAAGGAGGGAAGGGAAGTAGAGGCATGATAATAAGTTGGGAGGGCAGGAGCAAGTAGTGGAGGACAGAAGGTGAGATCCAAGGAGAGAGTGGAAGATTCCTGCAGAGTCAGTGGTGCTTAAGTGGAGAGGGTAGGTTATTCCAAAGGAAAGGGGCTGCAGATGAGAATGCACATTTACCCATATGGTGGAGACTAGGGGGCACTCAAGCATGGGGCCAACAGTGAGGCAGAGCTCTAGAACAAACACCTTTGGCCAAAGAAGGTGGGATTGCGGAGAGGTAGCTCGGTTTTGAATGGCCTTATTGACTGTGCTGGCCAGGAGATAGGTCTGTTGGGCTGATGGTGGAAACCAGTCCAGGGCCTGATAGAGTGAGCAGTGGTGTGTTGAGTGAAAGTCCTTGCCCCCTGTATATCCAAAGTCCCCACCATGACCCAGTTAGTTCTTACAGCAAATACTACCCTCTGGTCCCCAGCCTTACTGTATATTTGACACCCTTCCACATTTGGCACAGACCATCCTCTCAGCTCCTTGATCAGGCACAAAATGGATGATAGTTCACAATCATGTGCTAACTGTACACAGCTGTTCATACAATTGGCACATGAGAGCAAAACTGGCATTCTGTCCTCAGTTGGTCACAGAGGTTAGCAGAGTGTCTGTGCCAATTGTCACTGTGGGGAGAGTCCGTAAACATATGGTGGGGGCCATGAATGGTGCGAGCGGTGGGACTGGGTGAGCAGGTAGTTATTGGCAGTTTCCAATGTATGGAATGGACAGCAGCACCACTGAACACCAAGGGAAGTGTGATATTACTGATGGTGGGAGCTCAAAGGGGCAGTGGTAGGAAGCAGAGGTGATACTACCTGGTTTAGGGAGGCAACAGCTTTTAGATCCATTTACCAACTGGTCAGAGACTCACTAATTATGCTATTCAAGATATAATTTTGTGATCCTACCCTGTTTTTGGGGTGCAAAGTGTTGTTTGAGAGTCACTTACCAATTTAGCGATCGCAAATGCTCTTTTAATGTTCTGGTCTATGTGAACAATAACAGTCCATTACCAGTAAGATAAAGACAAGTGAACAAATACAAATATGGAATTGAGAGCTGTTCTCCATAAGGTTGATAATGTAATTCATCTTAACAATGTGTTAGAGTACAGAGTATGATGAGATTAATACTGGTACCACTGTACTACCACATGAGTCTAGGGTTGCTGTGAGAGGTACCAAATACTGAAATGTCAAAATAACGCAGTACCATTGTGCTACCAGTGTACCATTATTTGTGGGAGCTGACAAAAATCTCAAAATTTCGTGATACCATTGTATTACCAGTGTATGTGTGAGAGACAGAGAAAATGGTAAAAATGCCATAGGGATACTATTCTGCCAGTGCACTACCAATGCACAGAGGAAAATCTATATATCACCTACTACTGTGATACCAGAGTACCACTGGGTAGTACTATTGTGGATTTTTCAACTGACCACAGTATTGCCATTGCTATACCACTGTAATGCCATTGTGACAAATTCAGTAAGGGTAACCAGATTGCTGAGACAATGCAGTGCTAAAGAAGTGTGATAAAATTATAAAGTGTTGCCAGTGCTACTGCAGTGTGCAGCAAACATTTGTGAAGGAAATACAGTGCTGAAGAAGTGTGCATGAAAATCTAATAATTATTTGAAGTGCTCTATCAGTCTGCATCAAAAAATAAGAAAGATTGAGCAGTGCTACTGCAGTGTGCAGCAAAAATTAGTGAAGGAAATACAGTGCTAAAGAAGTGTGCATGAAAATCTGATAATTATTTGCAGTGCTCTTACAGTGTACATCAAAACATGAGAAAGATTGAGCAGTGTTACAACAGTGTAGCAGAAAGTCAGTGCAGTGTATTAACAGTGCACTGATGAAAAGCAGTGCTTTGTCAGTCTGGACTGAAATAAGACTGAAGATGGAAGTGTACACTCCACTTCCCTCTGGGTAGGTAAGAGCACTTTACACTTTGAGCACCTGTGAGTTAAATACTTTGTCAAAACAGAGAAACAAACTGTGCCCTTTTCCTAATTTCAGCTTAAATAATATGAGAGCACTCTTCACAGAGGCAAGCTAAATATTTACAAAAGTAAGGTTACTACCTAAAGTTGCTAAGTAAGTATTTCATTTTCATAAGTTAACAAATTGCAGGCTGAATTCTCAAAGAGTTGTGCTCGACGCATCTCAGTTGCACTGGTGCAAATGAGATGTGTTGAGCCTAAACTTTGGTATTCACAGAAGCTGCACCATAAGATGCTCCCGGTGCATCCCCTCTGTGAATATCAAAGTTGCACCCAACCCGAGATGCACCAGCACATCCTCCTGGTTGGGCTGGAAACAGATGAACCAGCGCAACTCCAGATGCGCTGCACACAGGTTTGGTATTCACAGCCCGAGACATGCAAATGGGGCCATTAGGCATGCAAGGTGCAATAGGGCCATTTGCATACATGTACCTTGCATGGTTGCACCCAGCAGGATGCACTGGGTGCCCTGCAAGTGTGGTAGTGCCAAACAGCAGACGACTCCCCTGGTACTGTAGTGAACTTCCCTCCCTGCCCGTAGCCCCGATCAGTTATCAAGCCCTGGTAGTCTAGTGCCCCCCCCCGCCTGTAGCCCCGATCATTAATTATTATCCCCGTAAGTAATCCTTGGTAGTCTAGTGGACCCCCTTCCCTGCCTGTAGCCCAGATCAGCATACAGTAAATTCCTGGTTGTCACCAGTACCCCCCACCCAGCCCGACCCGATCACAGTCCAAGTAAATCACACTAAATCCCTGGTGGACCAGTGGACCCTCACCCACATGTGGAACCCCCATCCTACCCTCTCCCCCGTCCCAGCAGTAACAAAATGTCAGCGGGCAGCACAACCCACCCACACTCCACCACGGCTGCCTGCCAGACTGAACTGTTCAGAATGACAGCATACAGTATGCTTCTAAGCCCATTGGTCGACCCTGTCGACCAATGGGCTTGCAGTGTGTACTGTAAGCTTTCATTCACAACTATATGAATGACTTCATTCACGGTTGTGAATGAAAGTGTACAGTACACATTGCAAGCCCATTGGTTGACAGAGTCAACCAACGGGCTTAGAGGTGTACTGTGTGCTGTTACTCACAGGCAGCTCAGTCTGGCGGGCAGCCATGGCAGTGTGCGGTGGGTTGTGCTGCCTGCTGACATTTTGCCCTGTTGTGTGAGGCGTGGGGTGGGTTCCACATGAGGGTAAAGTCCACTGGACCACCAGGGATTCAGTGTAACTTACTTGGACACAGCGATCAGGTCAGATCAGGGTGGGGTGGGGGTACCAGTGGACAACCAGGGAATTTA
The DNA here is from genome assembly GCA_016271365.2 of Neoceratodus forsteri. NCBI lineage: Eukaryota > Metazoa > Chordata > Ceratodontiformes > Ceratodontidae > Neoceratodus > Neoceratodus forsteri. The sequence goes on from CM057455.1 coordinate 1,707,927,344, forward strand.
TTGTACACTGATCTGGGCTATTGGCAGGGAGAGGGGTCCACTAGACTACCAGGGATTACTTACAGGGATAATAATTAATGATCAAGGCTACAGACGGAGGGGGTTCACTAGACTACCACGGCTTGGTAACAGGGCTATATTTTGCCGATCGGGGTAACGGGCAGGGAAGGGAGGACCACTGAACTGCCAGGGCAGGTAGGCTGCCTAGCTGCTGTTACAGTAGGGCAGCCTGTGGGAAGACACACACTTAAGTCTACTGTTTGTAGACTTAACTTTTGGAGGTGCATCTTCAGACTTGCTCCAAAGATGCGCCTCCAAGGTGGGTTGTGAACAGGGATGTGCCCCATGTACATGGGCATGCCCCCTGCACGCCCCCTCCAGATGCACTGAATACCATTATAGGTGGTGTTCGGTGCATCTGAGGTGCATCAGCGCATCACTGCCCTTTCAGATTTGTGCTTGGGCACAAGTCTGAGATGCGCTGACGCATCTCTTTCATGAATCCCCCCCTGCATTTTTAACAAGAACAGGGAGTTTAAAGCAATATTAAATAAAAAAAAAAAAACTTTCTAAGGAAAGTAATATGAGAACATTATGATTATGGGATTAAACAAATAACAGATGATGATAAAGAAGTTTTGAATTTAGTTAAAGGGACCAAAGCAAAATAGAGGTTGGTTTGTGTACAGATAAGACTGTTTGGAGAATTTTAATAAGATGAACGTTAAAGTAAAGTCTTTACATTGAGGCAGTTTACTTGGTATAAAATAACTTAAATATAAATAATGTTTTGAATGGATGTGCATACCAATTGAAAAGGTACAAGGGAGTCTGATTCACACCCTCATTTTTATGATTTCAAAAATTAAACTGTGTGCTACATTTTTGAACTGTTAAATGAAACTATGATAATTATTGTATATTTAAGCAATAAAGCATGATAGGGTGGGCATTGTGGTGGGATAATGGCACACCTAGGGTGGGTGAAAGCACGGGGCCGAAGGCCGAGTGGTTCTACCACCCTAGGTGTGCCATTATCCCACCACAACGCACACCCAGGAATGCCTTATTGCAATTATGAAATGGGCATAAAACATCCTACCAGACTTGAGTAACTATGAAATACAGAGAAGAAAAAAATCTGAAGTTATAACTTTATTACAATTAATTTAGACATAAAATAAAGATAACATAGTCCCTTCAAGAGCTTTACTGCATCACTCTACATTGTTTACACTGACTTTTTTTATAACCGCTATGATTACATTGACCTTAGCAATATTTTTTATATTTCTTCTTTTATTTCATTTTTCACTTTGCAGAATTGTACACATTAATATTGACTGTCCCATTTAGTGTCCCTATAGAGATCAGTCGTGCTGCAGCAGAGGCATCCATATAGTTATTTCCTGTGTTTCCTTGGTTGTTAGGATAATATTCACTCCTGTTTAAAAAAAAAATAAATAAATAATTAAGCAATAAGACATGACAGGGTATGCATTGTGGTTGGATAATGGCACACCTCAGGTGTGTCATGAGGCATGAGGTATCACCGAGTGCCTTCAACCACCAGAGAAGTGTTGTTACCCCATCACAATGTACACCCTGGAGTGTCCTAATGCAATTATATAATGGGTCCAAGATTTTTTTTTGAGGGGGTGAAGAAAGGCACCAAATCAAAAAAGGAAAAATGTTTATGACTTTTTTAAATAGTCACAGCACATCCCAGCATTGACATGCCATCTCAGGTTCAAATATTATGCACAACAAAATACATGTATTTTTAATTAGCTCTTAAACTCTCTCTTTTCCCCAACCCACCCCCATTTACCTGTTTTCTCACCTTTCTTTCTTCTTCTTTATATTATTCCCTCCCTTTTCTCTGTCTTGTTTATTTTCTGTCTTGCCAACATTCAAGAGATGGAATACTTACTACAAACAGAATACAATAATTCAAACCTCTGTTCAGTTCTGCGGGTAGAATGTTTACTCCCACTAGCACACAACAGAAGGCCTCAGATGGAACCAGGGCTTTTGTTTTATCTGTAAGGACTGAAACAACACATATTTCCCCAGTAAGCAGGTGAGGATAGGAGGGGGATTTTTCATGGTCAGCAAAGAAACAACATAAAATTGTAAGTACTGTAGTACTTCATTTTTTTAAGTTATGTGTGTGTGTGTGTGTGTGTGTGTGTGTGTGTGTGTGTAGGAAGAGGATTATGAGGTCAAATAGCATTTAATTAGTATGTTTTTAAATTTAAGGCAATTTTATTTTTAGGGCCTAGCTGAAGGTTTTTAGTGAGTAAAGAAGACAGACACATTTGTGATGGCAGTCAGAGATGTGTGGTACTGCTGATTTCATTGTGAAGAGGCTGCTGATTCTTCTTCCAGTGCTGTTGTGCTTGGATATCAGCACTGGCTTCCATACCTCTCAACCCCCCGCCTCATAAATCAGGGACAAAGCTTAAAAAAATCAGGGACAAATAACCAAAATCAGGGACATATCTTCAAAATTGGTGATATCTACTCAGAAACCTGGTGGAATAAGGGGCTTAGTGTAAAATGCATTTTCTAAGGAAGAACAAATCTGTAACTTTAATGTTTGACATTATTTTATGCTTACAACCCCTATTATTTGGTCACGGAAACACAATTTTCAGGAGTGACAGAGTAAAATTTTGAGGTAAAATCAGGGACATCCCTGAAAATCAGGGACAGCTGAGAGGTATGCTTCCAAGTTCCTCAGCCAATCAGATTTCTGGATTTTTTTATACCCATTTTATAATTAATTTTTTGCCTATCCCTGACGAAGAGACTAATTACAAGTCTTAAAACATTGGAATTATACAAAAATAAGAAGATTTGTGGCTAAGGAAATAAAAGGCTGTGCGCATAAAGAACTGTCTGGTCCTTTTTGGTGTTTTTCTGATGCTTATAAAAGGGTCCCTGGTCCCACCAGAAGTTGTCTTGGGAATTTTTTCAGTTCTGAAATTGCTATATCAGAGCTCCAGGGGTTCCTAGCTCTTACTGGTGCCACTTCTCAGACTGTGATTGGCTGGAGGGGGCAACATGCCCAGGATGGCTGCAGGATTCAGGGTCCAGGAGGCACGGGCTTCCTCTGGTGCAGGTCTCCAGTGGCTCAGATCACTCCCTCGGTGTGGTATTTGGGACAGTGGGGGCCTGTCAGTGGCTCAACCTCAAAGAAAGACTACCTGATGACTTCTGCATTATTGCCCTATTATGTCCCAGTAAGAAGTTAAAATGAAAATGGTCCTGGCTCTTGCATCACTGCCATTGACTTATAATGGGAAAGGGAGGCTCACTTTAAAGACTGGATCCTCCTGGGTCCTAAGCTGCCAAAGCTCATAGGCCTGGATATTCAAACTGCGCCCAAAAAGTGTGCAATAGCAGGAGCAAGCACAAATCTATTGCGCCCATGCGCAACAGACGTGATATTCAAAAAAGGAGCAAGCCAAATTGCACCTACAGCCAACGTCTGAATATCACACAACCTGCGCCATAGCGCAACTAGGGAAGGGAAGCTGAGCAGATATGATGCACTATGACGCAGTAAGGGATGTCCAGCTGAGCAGTCCAGAGGTGCCATAGTGCAAGCAGGGAGCACCCCAGCTGCAGAGCAATGTAACTGTACAACCAGGGAGGTAGGGGCCCACCGACCATGCCACAGATGGGCACAGGAACACACAGCAGAACTGACATCGTCCCCCCACACCCCAAGCACAGCTCAACTGGGGGAGGGCTGGAAAAACCACCGGCCCATGGATACAAGCAAACAACCCACAGCCGGGCCATGGTGCCCCATCACACCCACCAGCAAGCTGAGACTGCCACACAAGGAGGGCGGACCACCCCATGCCATACCACCCCCCCAGTGCACAGCACACCCTGCACCGTGACCCCCAGACACCCCCATGAGCAGTGACCACCACTGCAGGAAACCCCATGCATACCACCACCCCCACTGTGACACTGCAACCTTGTGCACCACAGAACCATACAAGCCAGCCCCACCATGAGCACCCAGCAGTGGGTGACAGCACACGGCAATGCAACAATGGCAGACACAGTGCCAACACGCACAATCCCCCCGAGGTACAGCTGAGAGACCGACCATGCGTCGGCACAAGAGGTACCCCACACGGGATAGGGCATGCCCCTGACACCACCACCAGTGATATAGCACCCTGCACAGTAGTCCAGTGACACACCCTGACCCACCACTGGCCACAACAGCCAGCACAGACACCCACAGTAGACGTGGAAGCATGCACCACACCGGATGCAACACAGTGCAGGGACAAACACCCACCCATACCCAAGGGGACACAACACAGGGACGAGTAGCTGCAGGGCAACCAAGCCCCCAGTGTGGGCCTCCATGGAAACTGCCTCACACACAGCCTGGGTAGTCCTCCATGGCACAGGAGTGCCAGCCACTCCTGCGCAGGCACTGTGGATCCATACGCCACCATCATATGCCTGGAGCACAAGTCACAGACAGTGGTGCACATCCCTTGCAACACACACAAGCCACAGCATGGAGGTGGGACAACAACCGAGGAGGCCACAGTGTCACCTGAGGCAAACATGCACCACACCAGTGACAGGAGGCAACTCAGCATTGTGACGGGTACAGTGGCTACCCTGCATGGACAGCCACCAGTGACATGGCAGCAGACCTTGCAGGTCACAGACATGCAAGGGTGTCAGCTGCACAGGACATAGACAGGTTGACAGGGGCACCATGGACACAGAGCATGCACCATGGACAACTGCACACAGTAATCCAATGTACAGGGAACAACACACACACCACAGACACCGACTGATAGCTACTCCCACACCATAGTCACTTCCCCACGGACATACACACGTACCCATGACTACACCACCCTAGACGCCATGCACACCACTGCAGCTGAGCACCTATAGCCTGCTGCAAATCAGAGACCACCACAGTATTCATATCAAAATAGTTGTATTGAAACATATCAAAAATAACTATATACAGAACTACGTCAAACGTGGGGGACATAAACAAGGTGGGGGTGGGTAAGGGGCAGGGGTGAACATATGGGAGAGGGAAGAAGGGGTGTGAGGGTGGGTCAAAGGGGGGAAGGTGGTAGTCGGGGCATGGGGACATTAACGGCCGCCCTGGTCCTCCTCCTCCTGGTGCTGATGTCTGCTCCTCCTTCTCCTCCTGACCCCATGGTGGTTTATTTGATGGAGGAGCTGCAGAGTCTCCTTGGCCACCTGGAGCAGCTCATTAATGGACTGCTGGATTTGCAGGAGCCTCCGGTCACCTAGGATGAGGGAGCAGAGTCAATAGGTGTGACTGTCCATCCCCCTGCAGCCCACCCATTGTGCATGGCATACAGCCATGTGCCACACCCCAGTGATGGTGTGCGACCACCCACAGTGACCATGTCCACAAGACCTGCCCACCCAGACAGCCACAGCCATGTGGACCACTGCACACACCCACCGCCCATGTCCTGCACAGCACCACCATGGCCGTACAGTATTGTGGCTATGCGGTGTGAAGGCAGTGCCACAGCCATGTGCCCGGTGCACGCATGGACCACCACTGGTGCACTCCCAGACATGCAGTGCCACTGGACAGTGCTGACTGTCACAAGTCGTGTGCATGGCAGTGGTGTCCATGGATGGTGGCCATGCCCCGCTGCCCATCCTGTTACACAGCATGCAATAGTAATCATGGAGTCATGGCACTCACCCTCATCGGGCCGGTCAGGTCAGCGGTGATGGTCCCCGTCCCGCCTGGATGCTCTGTCCTCCTTCCTCCGCCACTCCTCCCTCATCTGGCGACGCTTGTCCATGCCTGTGGGGGAAACAAGGAGAGAAGAATATCAGTACAATCCCGAAGCAAAGTCCCCCTGCCCCAATGTGTGTGCCCACCCCACACCCTGTAAACACCACCACAGCCAACCCTAGACTAGCCCTCCCCTATGTGCTGGACACATACAACACTGTTACCCATATGGACAATACAAGTGTGTAGACGGATCACCCACCTAGACGTGGCACCGTGCCCCTCCTGGCATGCGATCGGCTAGTAGGTCTGGCTCCCTCCTCCTGAGGTCTCCATAGCAGTGCCTGCACTGCTCTGCAGTCCTCCTCCATCCGGTGGCCTCCTCCAGGTCAGTGGCCACCCCCTGCTAGACCTGGGTCCTGGCCCTGTCCAGTGGCTCTTCCCCAAACAGAGGCCCATGGTGTGGCTCCACAATAGCCACAAGGTTGGCCAACTCTATGGCAGTCCACTGTGGGGCTCTTCTGCGCGCCATCTCAATGGCTATAATAGGCAATATGGAGCTCTGCAGCGCGGTACCCCATGTGCAAATGCTGCGCGGTACAGCGCTGCCATTCCCTATCACGCTGGTACTGAACAGTGCTATAGAGGTGCACCCATGCCTGACGCATGGTGCAAAGGGGCAAAGGTTGGGCACAGGGTCAAGGGTCTCTGGCGCAAGGCCACACACAGTGCCATCGGACGACTATGCGTATAGTGCGATTGGTTGCCTGTGTGCCAGCACCACAGTGGACTATCGGGCAGTTGTGCCATTGCACCTATGGAGGCCCATTGTCACAGCGCCATGTAGTGACCTTCACTATAGCGCCACTGGCACAATGGTGGCCGTGCCCTGCATTGACCATTGCACACAGCACGTCATCAGCATGGCAGACACCAGCATCAGCAGCCTGGGCATGCACAGTGAGGTGTACTATGCATACCATGGAACTGCGCCATTGGCTCAGCACATTCAACACAATTGCGCAAAGCGTAAAAGCGCGATATTCAGCCGTCATATGCAAATCATCCGATCAGCCATTCAATGTGCAGCACCGCGATTTGCATCTAATTAAAGTTGCTCCTCACCTAATTTGCATGCATTGCGCTATAAAAGTGTGACAAAGTGCTGCAGTGGCCATAGTCGGTTACTGCAGTTTATTGGTGAGTTGCATGCTGTGTGGGAGTGTGGACTGTGGATTCAGGGACATGCTTTGGACTGCACAGTCACAGGTAACCACTGCCACCCTTACAGGCTGAGTAATGACCGAGCAAGTTCTGGGTGAGGAGGACAACAGTGGTGGGTGGAGGAGGAGGCCCAATTTCATGACGGCCGAGACCGAGGCACTTTTCGAGGCCTACCTAGATCAGGAGCCACTGCTTAGTGGACGGAGGGGCACCCCTCTGGCCCATGCTACTGTATGGGAGGAGGTGGCACGTGCCGTGAACCTGCATGGCAGCCACCAGTGCTCCGTGCAGGAGTGTAAGAAGAAGATGGGTACTGACAGGAGGAGGGTGAAGGAGAAGGTGGCTGCCATCAGGGCGGCATGTGCTGCAACAGGTGGGGGACAGCCGGAGGTGGTGCAGCTCACACCAGCAGAGGGCAGGCTTGCTGCAAGCATGCACTGCAGTGCCATAGAGGGAGTTCTGGGGGGTGGCTTCCAGACAGGTGGTGGCCCGTCTCTGCATGGTAAGCCATGGTCTGCCTTGGGGGGGGCAGGTAGGTAACACACAGTAACATGACTTTGCTTTCCCTTACAGATCCTGAGCATCTGCATGGGTCAACTTTAGTGGGCCTGTCCACTGAGGACAGTCGGCCAGAGTCGGAGTTTGGACCATCCACCTCCACAGGTATCTGTGGATCGGCACGACAGTGGGGCCGCCTGGCTGTCCACACTGATGTTGTTGAGACAGGTGTGGGGGAAGCCCTTCCTGTGTCTCAGCATTCTGGCATCCAAGGATGCCAGCACACTGTGGCTATGGCTGGGGCACAGACCTGCAACAGTGATGAAGACACGACCATCGTGGGCAGTGACACATGTGTGCCACGGAATGGACACACAGCAGGTCAGCTCGTGCCCATGGCTCTGGCTGGTGCCGCCGTGTGGGCCAGCGTGTCAGCACAGTCCCAGGCTGTGCCTGTCAGCACCAGTGGGGCAGCACCCGGTGTCTGGTCAGGACAGTGGGACTGTTGCGGCCACTGTGGCAGCACTACTGAGCCCTTGGGCACAGCAGTTGGAGGGGCGGCAGCAGCAGTTGCCCACTGGGACTGGGGGTTCAGGGTTTAGCGGTGGCATCTGTGCACCGCCTGTGGACTTGCCCATACCTGGTCCTGGTGTGCAGCACCCACCCTCAAGGGGTGCTGAACATCAGGCCCGTGCACACCCTGAGGGACAGGATGCTGAGGAGGCAGAGACGACCTCATGGACGAGCACACCCGCCTACTGTGGGCATCAGTCCAGCAGCAGATGTGGCTTGCAACGTCCATGGAGGTACTGTGTGTGGCTCTGGAGTGGGCAGAGGAGCATTGCAGCAGTTACACCGATAGGATCCTGTCACGGATGGACCATTTGCGGGAGGATGTGACCGCTGCCATTGACAGGCATGCACAGGCGTTCATTGCTGTCAGGGCCACAATGGGCACACAGTCAGGTGCCCATGCATTGCTCACACCACACAGTGTGCTATCCACTCCCCATTCCCGGTGTCGTGTGACACCCACCCTGTTGACGCCGGGTTCAGCTGTGGGCATCCTCAGCACTCCTGGTGCAGGCATGTTCAGTGTGCTGCAGACCCCTGCGCGGGCACAGTCGCGTTCGCGCAGTGGAACCCCTGGGGGACCATCGGTGCCACCCCATGAGGCCTGTGGTCAGCCTGCCAGTGCTGGCGGGTCTCGGCGGGGCCACCCATGCATCCGAGGTGGCCACGGCACTGTGCTGAGAGACTGACCTGTCTCCCAGCATGGGCACTGTCTAGTGCTGCCCTGTGTGCATTGTGTGTTTCGGTGGGCAGTGCATGGGTGGGTGCCTGTCCCTGCACGTGGACACATGGTCCACCTGCACACCCTCCTGGCTGCTGTCCACAGGTATGTGTGCATGATGATGCCTGCATTGCGCTGTACACCAAATTGCGATGGTGCCCAGCATCTGACACACGCATATGGACAGACAGTGGACATGGTGGCCTGTGGACATGTGTGTTGCTAGGGTTGATGTTCTGGCTCGGTGTTCCTCCTGCCCTCTGTGCACGTTTGGTGCATTGTGTGTGTGTGTCCATCCATATGGCGTGTTGATGTTCACCCATCCCTGGTCGTGTGTGTGTGTGTGCTTCTGTGCCCTGCCACATCCCTTACCAGCATGCACCCCTGGTGTGTTTCCATGCATGTCTGTGGGTTGTGCCTTCGCCACTGGTGGTTGCGCATGGCACCATGACTTACCTGGGTTGGCTGAAGTGCTCCTCTGTGATGGTGTCCCGGTGCAGCTGTGCCAGCCGGATCAGTCGGGGGTCTCATCGGCCAAGGGGGAGCTGCCCATCACCATTGTCACCGGCGTCCCCATCGTCCCCATCGCTGACCCCTCTTTGACCTGTACAGCTATCCCACATTCTTTGGCCATGTTGAGCAGAATGCAACAGGCCAGGAATATCCCACAGGCCTTTGAGGGGCTGTACTGCAAGGCACCGCCAGAGGTGTCCAGGCAACGGAAACGTGCCTTCAGCATCCCGAACACCCGCTCAATGACACTGCATGTGGTGGCATGTGCCTTATTGTAGCATTACTGAGATGGGGTCGTGGGCCGCCAGTAGGGTGTGAGCAGCCAGGGACGGAGTGGGTATCCACTGTCGCCTGTGTGCAGAGGGTGGAGGTTAGTTTCATGTTCAGCTTCCGCCTGTCCCAAGCCCTGTAGGCCACACCCATGGCACCTCTGGCCATGCCCCCCCAGGACCGCGATATGTCCATTTGGTTTGCATACTCACCCACTAGGTGTCCTGTGGGGATGCCCCCACTCTCAAATTGGTGGCACAGTGCCAACTGGTGCCAGATGTATGAATCGTGTGCTCCCCCAGGGTGCGTGGCACAGGCATTGATGATGCACCCACTGGCATCGCACACCACCTGGCAGTTGATGCTGGAATAGCCCTTGCGGTTCATGTATGCGGTCCCCTCATCACCAGGTGGTGTGCGTATGGCCATATGGGTGCAGTCTGTTGCCCCTAGCATGCCAGGCATACATGCTACCCTGTAGAACTCCTGAATGTTTGCTGTGCACTCCACCGCAGTGCTGGGGAAATGGATGTACTCCTCAGCATGTGGCAGCAGTGCGCTGAGGAATTGGGTGAGGTTGCGTGATGTGGCCAACTGGGTTATGCCTATGGTGTCCCCAGTTGGTTTCTGGAAGGTACCCGTGGTGAGCAAGCACATGCAGGCTGTTACCTTTGTCTCCACTGACAGGGCATGACTCTGTCGTGTGGGTGCCTGCATCACATTACTGCACAACTCACAGAGCCACCTCAGTATTGCCCTGTTCAGGTGGTACCGGCCCACAATCTCGGTATCTGTATACAGCTCAAAGCTGGTGCGGGCTCGGTACTGCCTGTTGGGGGCATACCGCCGACGGACCCTTCCATGGCCACATCCCCCTGCTGCCTGCCTTCTCACCCCCTCATTATGGCCTCCATGTGGAAGGTGGCACTGGCCATGTCCCTGGCTTTCCCCCAGCAGCTGTTGCTTTGTTCCCCCGCTGTCCTGACTGCTACCTCCCTGCACCAGGTACACCTGTCTGTGCTGGCCTCTGGAATGTGTGGCTCCACACACCTTCCCTGTGCCTCTCTTCTGCTGTTAGTTTTCCCTGGCCTGCCCTCTTTCTGACACTTTCCCTGTCCCTGCCTCTCCCTCTGCCTCATGTGGCTTCCCTGTAGCGTTCTTGTGCCTCTTCCTTGCTCCTTTTTATTTTGGCTCATTTCCGCTATGGTGCAACTTCCGCTTGCTCCACTGTTGCGCATTGCGCAAGTCTTTGAACATCACACTGCACCCTTTATGCATGGTTCCTCCCCCTTCAGTTGCACATGCCTTCATTATCATTGCACTGTTGCTCAGCATGTTTTCGGTGGCGCAACTGCCTCCTGCTGAATATCACAGAATGGCACAATTTTGGACTTGCGCGAGCGCACCCCTATTGCGCTTCGCTCAACTCTTTTGAATATCCAGGCCATAAAGTATAATTCCAGCACTGGGTAGAGAGGAGATTCAATAGAGCCCTGAAGGATGGCTCCAGATGGATTAAGTAGGGCTGGGGGAGTGGTTAGACAAGCTGACCACTGAACACCAGTAAGTTTACAATTCACTGAGCATTTGATCTATGGAGTGTACAGTAGTCTAGTGCTTATGTAACATGCCTTATTTGCTTTTTTCTCTATAATCTCCACTCTATTAGAAGAGCCGTCAGTGGAGATCCATGGCTGAAGTGGTATCCAGTGATGATAGTAAATATAAATTAATGACTGTCAAAACAGTGACTCATTTACAGCACTATCCTTTTGGGCTACCCTGTAAGGGTAGCGACTAAAAGCGAACACAAGTGTAGGGAGGGTGACCAGAAGGGGAAGGATAGGGAAGAGGGTTTATGTGGGGTAGTGTGCCTGCTGCAACTGAGCTAGCCATGTGGTGTGGTGTGGTGTGGTATGGTGTGGTGTGGCACAGTGGTGAGGGTGGCTAGCATCAGTGCAGCAGGTACTGGGTTCAGGGCTGAGGACCGAGAACAGTTTTACTGCTGCCTCTTCCCTGCCACTGTGCCTTTTAAAAAAAATTCAGACTGTCTCCCCCTCCCCAACATGCACCCCCCCGGAGTTGGTTATATTTAAGCAGGGGGGGTTCAGGGGATGATGGAGGCATAGCCCCCTACATAAACACTTAGTTATTTGCCAGATGTCTTTTTGCTTGCAAGAGTATATCGCTAATTTGCTTTTCGGCAATATACACTTGCTATAATAGCAATCACTGTTATGACATGGAACCAGCTGAAGTAAATGAAGGTCCAGGATAAGGAGTCAAAAATTTAGAAAGAGGAAACTGCAGGACCCGTCTCCACTTCATGGAATTAATATATATCTTGGCATGGAGAAGAGGAAGTAAACACAGTGGTGAAACCTCTAGGGACTTAATGCCTCAAGTATGCCTTCCCGCCAGACATCACAATTTATGAAGAAGAAATCTGATGAGCTAGTTGAATTTCATATAATGGTTCTTTGATGTATAATTCAAGACAGGAGGATGACCATCTGCCCATAACTTTGATGATGAGGGCTGGAATCTGTTTTCAAGATGCAGTTGTAGCTGCTCCGATCCTGAAGATGAATGTTTAAATTGGATTTTAATAGGAAGATTTGAATATCAGAGATGTACTGCTTGATGGTGGAATGAGATAAAGTTTTTGCTAGGGTAAAGTAAGACATGAAGACTAAAGTTTGACCTATCCTGCGGTCAGCATTGGAAGATGTTGCAGACAACAATGTATAGCAGGTTCAAGCTGTAGTGTAGAGTACTTTAAGTGAAGAAGCTAGGGATCTCCAGATAGCTTGCTGTGCACGCTTCAAATAAACAGCTATATCATTCTGAGATGTTTGTATTACAGTGACTGAGTGTGTTGAAGATCTGCATAAGGGACCAGTTGATGAAGGCTGTAAATCAAAGTGGGATAAAACGTCAGCAATCTGGTTAGACAAACCAAGCTTGAAGAAACATTGATTTTTACAAGTGTCCAGAGAGGACAGTCCATGTTAATTTATGGAGGAAATCCATTATGAGGGGAGCGGATGATCTTCCTAAATTAACAATAAAGGTAGTAGCCATGCTAAGGCAATAGACGGTTACTTATAGAGACATCCAACAATTATGCCATTGCAATGCAGCAACCACAAAAGGGCATGGCTCAAAAAGTGGGGCATGGTCTGCAATTCTGGAATACTGAGGAGATTGAATAGTCATGAGTGGGACAGACAGTCATTTGCATAGAAGACAAACCCAAATGATGGGAATGAATCCATAAACACTTCATACACTGACTGAGAAGGAGAGTCATAAAAGAAATTCAGCTCCACTAGCTTAGAAAATGATTCCATGGTGCAACGATCAGATATGGCAACAGATGTGAGGTTGATATAGTGATCCAGAAGGGGAACTGACGTAGCTATCTGAAGTAAATATGATATAAAGGATCTCCCTTGTGCTATAATATGCATTACAAAGTTCAGGTACCCCAGTATGGCTAGCAGGTTTTTTCTTCAGTATTTGTGGGTTTGGAAGGACAGGATGATGTCAGCAATGCAGGGGGCCTTTTCCAGAAGTAGTCCAGTACAATTCCCAGGAACTCAATTTCGGTAAGTGGGCTGAGCATTTTGTACGGTGTCAAGGGGATTCACACTGTACTGAACAGAGAGGCATACAGATTTAGTTTTGCCATATTGGTCCTTGTAAGAACAGATCCAGAAGCAAATGGTTTGAAACATTTTATTGGACCAACTTAGATGTTACAAAAAGAATTAAGTGCTTAAGCTTTCGGACTAAAGAAGTCCTTCCTTGGAAGCTTATGACTAACTGTCATAAGCTTCTGAGGAAGGACTATTTGCTTCTGGATCTGTTCTGAACAGAGAAGTTAAGCAGAGGGTACTTGCTGCAGGTGGAACATGAGAAGAACCAACTAGAAGAAACTAGCTGAGTAAATTCATGACACATGGGCATTATAGGATATTGAGAAGAATCCAACATAAGTAATCAGACAGGTTGTCAAAACATTTCGGGCTGCTTTTGCACCCGGAAGTTAAACAAACTGCAAAGTAGTATCTGAACTGCCACTGTATCCCATAAAGATGCAAGAGATCAGGGTGAATGGGTTTTAACTTTAATGCATTCAAAATGTTTGCTTTGGGGAGCCATGCCCCAGGTCATGCTAACTTGATGTAATGTATCACATCATCTATTCGTGGGGTAGACCAAGGAACACTTATCAGATGGTATTTGTGAATTACTGTATGAAATTGAGACTACATGTGGAGCTAATAAACCAGTAATAAGCTTGTGAGGGTGTGATGTTTTTAGCCCTCTCTTTTAAGTAAGCTGCAGCTAAAATGTGAAAGGAAGGGTGGAATAATGCACAGCCCCCCCTTCTTGTTTTGTCTGTTAATCTGTTCTAGGGTGGAATGTGGGAGACCTTGTTTGGTTTAGGGAGCACACCTGGAGGAGATGTAACTGGGGCAGGAGTTCATCAGTTATGGTCTCCTTCAGCAAACTGCAAAAAGAAAAGAGGAAGATGCTGCTAACAAAGTCTGGTATGGTTGAGAATATATTGAGAATAACTGCCAAAAGGGAAGCCTGTGTGTGGAGTATGGGTTTGGCAAGGCAATAGACTGGGGTGGGTCCCTAGTGACACAGTCAGAGACATTAACTTAATAAAAATAAGGAAAGACTCCTCAAGCCGTCATTTCTAATAAGCTGCAGTGGAATAGCTGTTCTACCTGGCCGGGTAAAAATCCGGAGTAATGCCTGGCCTGTGCCTGGTCCATTATGTGAGTCCCGAAGTTTTCTCCACCCTAACCTATTCCTCTTTCTTTCTTTCTTTCTTTCTTTTTTCTTTCACTGCAGGGGCCCCAAGGGTGTAGACAGGCATACTCACTGTACACATTTGTGTACAGTTTTGTTGAGTGCCTGTCACAAACCATAAGCCACTCTGATAATATTATAATTCTAATCTGTAGTATCTGGGTTAGTGTAGGCCACTGATGAGTGTCTCTGTTAAAACTTCTGTTGTTTAGGAGACAGATACATGTATAACCTCTTTAGAGAGCAGAAGAATCATCTGACAACAATCTGATTTGTTTGGAATGGGGTGCCATTTGGAAAGGATGCATACACTTTTTAATGGGGGGGTGTAACTGTTGGAGATTGTGTACAAAACAGAAATTTCTGGCTACACTCTTGTGCAGGGCTATGGCAAAAACAGAAGTAAAATAGAGACATGCTAGCAAACAAGATGCACATCTCTAAAAACATGAGCCCTGATAGCCTGCTCATACTGCTAAAATCTTTCTTCTTTGTCAGCAGCTGGTTCAAGGCAGCGTTTATGCCCCTCTTACAAGCACTCCTCCATTTGCATTCTGCTGCTTATGTTTGTAGATAAGCCGTCCTTTCTACCTTTATTTGTACCCTTGAGGATTGTGTTCAGTTTCTCCTATGCTCTATAAGTCACCTGCCTGATGGAGTTGTCCAGTTTCTCCCTGTATTGCTCAGCACTGTATTTAAAGAAATAAAAAGAGCTTTTTGTTAGTGTTTTTTCAATGTAAAGTTTAAACACCACAGAGTGGTGATTCCCTTACAGCTGATAGTGTTTAAGCTAAAACAGAGCTGTCGAGTATGCTGTTAATTTGAAAGGGTTGAATGTTAAATAAATTAAATAACTTTTCCTGAGTTCCAGGAAAGAAATTGGGATTGATAACTCCTGAATGCTGAACTCGAGCCTGTATGTTGTTCCCCTCTGTCACAGTATAGGTGTAGGTCGATGCTACCTGCTGATACTTTGTATATACTGTATTGTTGTATTTCACTTTAGTCATATTATTACTATTTTCTTGTGTGTTGCATCCCATATATATTGTCCCTTGTTCCTTGTTAACAAACCCAGGTCCACCTCGAAAATGAGCTTGCTCAATGGTGATCACCTGGTTAAATAAATAAAGACTTTGATTGACTTTGACTTTGATATGACATCCATGGATTAGGCCAGACATCAGAAATGAGACAAGAACCTGATTTGGATAAGAGATAAGTAAAGCTTATAAGTCTACCACATTCACAGGAGTGCATGATAACAAATAACTTTGATGTGTGCTTTGCCACAGAAACTACAAATAAGTAACAAGCAGCAGGTATCAGCCAGGCAAGATGACTCAATAAAATTATTGCATATAGGGCACTCTGGTGCAAAGATAATTTGCAAGCTTCTTTGTCTATGAGGTTACGATGTGTGAAGAATGCACCCAGAGTTCTAGATGACAAAGAGCATAATTTGACTTAAAGGTGGAGATAGTTGGTCCTGGACAGTAAGCAGACAAATGGAGAACTGATGGGAAAGAGATACACATACGGACACAATAGTGCTTTTTGACCTGCAAAGTAGAGACAGAACAGCTCATTGCCTAGAACTGAAGGCATGAATGAGAGAGGCTGGCACATATGGTGCAGGGACAAGATCCAAAGGAAGACTGGGAGCAGGCATAGGTGCAGGGAGTCTCACTTCTAGGGAGGAGATTTGGGATTCCAATCAAAACAAGTTCAAGTTGACTTAAGTTATGCAGTTCGTCCATGGGTTTTGTGATAGGTAGAGGATCAGATGAAAGGGGTTTGCTAGTGCTAGCTTGGAGAGCTGTTGAATAAAAGGCAAACAGAACCTTCTTCTTATCTGAGGCCAAGAATGGGAAAGATTCTTCAATGCTGCAATAACTTTGATTGGAGTCTACACCTGATACTGCCATTTGGATTTTAAAGAAGCATTTCGAGGAGAGTGTTTTGACAGGACTGATTCATGTCGTTCATCCTGAGCTGAATGCTGATCACTAGCAGAACCCATCATGGTGTTTCTAGAGGAAAAGGAATTACACACTGTTAGAAGCATGAAGAAGACAATGTGGAATAACCCATCCAAGTAGCTCACCACCAACAAGGGACCATGGCATCCAGGGAGCAGAGCCCAAGAGGATCCATTGTATTGTTATTGGTAGGGGGCTGCAAAAAACAGATGACTGGGCAATTGCTCTCGCCATTTTCACAACTCTAAGGTGCCCACATAGGGCAAATGACCTCCAGCAGTCCTGCACTGAACACAGCAGTAGCAGACTGCAAGGGAGCAAATCTGATGTGAAATAATGTATGGGAGGGCTACACTGGGTAAAAGGCCATGACCAGAGGTCAGAGAGAAGTCAGAGAGCTTATGTGTAGTGATGAGGTGGGAGGCAATAAGACCAGTTAATTGAGGCAGGAGTACCATTCAAGGAGTCTTTAGTCTGTGTAACAGGGGATTGACATGGCAGGCAGAACTGATGGGCAGCTATGTAGCTGAGAGGCAACTAGTCAAAGACTGGCACTGGGTTAGGAAGGAGTGGCTTGAACTGGAGAATTGTAGCATCTGCACACAAATGCCAATGAACCATGCAGGAGGCATGCAGGAACTGAGAAGTCACAGGGAAGGAGCTACAACCTGAAGGGACATGGAGTGAGGAATGCAATCTCCCCCCCAGAGCTCAGAGGTTTGCAGAAGCCAAGTCTTGATACAGAGACACAAGCAGTTCCCTTTGGAGTTTGTTGGGTGAGGGGCGGTGGGGCGGAACAACCACCAGAGAGGACAGTGGGGAAATGCCAGCGAATCTAGCCACATAGTCCTGGAGAAGGGGTAGAACCGGTAAGTAAATGGAGGAGGCAACACAAAGGCAGAAGTAGCCAGCAGAGACTGCAACTATGGCAATCGGCAGAGCAGGTGGGAGATGAAAGGCAGAAAATGACATAGGGAAAAGACCCAGAGGCGGGAGCCAAAACAAAAAGCATTTGTCAATGCTGGATGCTTGCTGCTGGTATTAATGTTGTACCGGGTCAAGGTGAAGATCCCGAGCCATGCTAGAAGACTAAGACTTGGACCGGGGGGGGGGAGCAGTTATGGTGGGGCAACAACTGACAAAATGAAGGTAATTTAAAAGAATAAAAAATACAGTTTTCACCATTCTCAGCTTGGAGTGGGGGCTGGGCTCTCAGTGTAGAGGTTCTTCTGCAGCAGTGCTGCTGTAGTCTGGTGTATGTGGGTGACTTCAGAAAGGAACGTGGCTTCTATTCCCACCAGTCTGGTGTGAGAACATCATAAAACTGAACTGTAGGTTGTGGTAGAGCTGTGTTCTATGTTAGGAATAACTGGAGCACCCAGGGACATATTTTTCTCATCTGTCTCCTTGCCTTTCTTAGTAGTCTGCTGCAGCAGTGCCATTTTCCTATCCTATTTATTTCCCATTTTATGCCTCGGTAGATTGGCCACCTACCTAGGTAGTCTCCCCTCTCACTATTCTCTCTCTTACATTTTTTTCTTTTCTGTCCATATGTAGTGCTACAGTGCCTGCTGTGCTGAATAAAATGCTTGATATGCATATGAATAAGAAAAACTGCTTAAGAATTGTGACCGAAATGCATAGTGAAGCCCTAGCCTGACAGAGGCAGCTGGTTCTGTATTGGGAGTGAAAGTGGTACATCAACTGTCTCAAAGAACTGCTTCTATAGTTAATTTGGCAGAAGTCTCCCCAAACAGATTTATAGCCTTTCCCATGTGTTGCCCACATTACAACAGACTTAGTGCATTCCAAATAGCATGCTTCAGGCACATACGTTAACCTTTCCCTGCTCTGACACAGAATGAAAGAGCTGATTTATGAATGTGTCTGTCGGCACAATGTTTTGAAGTCCAAGCACTTCATGCCTGAGAGTGTCATAATCAGTCTTACTGATTATTGGTCAAGCCCCTTGTAGACTCTTCTGAACTGAATCACTGCGACACACCTCTCAAAACCTTGTATCATAGCAAAATGCTTTGACTACAGCAAGCATAACAAGCATTTGTCAATGCCGAATGTCTGCTTGCTGATATTAGCATTGGAAGTGCATGAGTTAGAGAGATGCAGAATAGGAATGGCAGTGAAGTACTTAAGTGACGCCAACCCCAACCCACCCTGCAGAGATGGACAGGCACGTCAGTTTGTACAGGGTGGGACGTTATGGTTAAAAACCCTAATGCCCCGGGCGTTTGTTGGTATTTGCACTACAAATTTTCAACATGGCCTTTTTGTGACCCCCACCTCATGAAAGCATTTGGGACCTCTGCTCATGAACAGCAGCACTGTGATTTTGTGACTCTGTCCCAAACGTTGATTTCCCACAGCGACTGTGCCATTCTGCACCAGATGTGTGGAAACACAGTTCAGGCAGGATGTGAAAAATGACAGCTGTGCCATTCATAGGGAGGTGTGAAGAGATAGCAGTGTTGAAAATTGGAGTGCAAATATTAAAAATTCTCGAACTTACGAGCTTATGTGGAAACTACGCAATGCGTGCTCGTAACACAGTCATTTCGTGGAATTCTTTCACCAAATTTTCAATATAGGCATTTTGTGACCTCTGCTCATGAGCAGTGTCACTGTGATTTTCTTAATCTGTCCTGAATGTTGATTTCCCATAGCGCCGTGCACCGTCTTTTGGATGAGACGTTAAACCGAGGTCCCATCTGCCTGTTCTGGTGGCAGTTCAGGTGGATGTTTAAGATCCCATGGCACTTCCTGAACAGAGTAGGGGAATTTTTTTATTTGGAACATAAAGTAAAATATACACAAAATATTACTTCATCATACAAATCATAGGAACAAAAATTAGACAGAAATATGTCTTGCATCATACATAAAAATTAAACATAATTGGAACATATTTTCTCCACTTGAATTCATAGAAAAAGAAAAATGGTCTTTAACCAAATATTTGATCTCATACTTCATACACAGTCCTTTTATATACAACCAACAAAGAAAAGTACATACCCCGTCCTACTATAAGAATAAGATTTTTTGACTGAGAGTTACAGAAATAAAGACAACAATATAACTCATGTAACCTAATTAAAAAAATATTCCAAGAATGCTTCACTCAAAATAATGGGAAAAAAAGTTTTAGTGAATCATACCTATGCAGAATTGAAGTAATAATCCAAAATTGTCAAACTATCATGACTCATCTTACGACGATGGTTGCCGTTTACATACACACCCTATTACTGGTAAAGTGCTAAATTAAATATCAACAATCCATGCACATGGCGCCCAACACTTCTTAAATTTATCCTGAGGTAAAGAATCTTGTTCCCTTTTGTAAATAACATTTAAGTCAGCCAAAATCTGAATTACTATATGTGCTCCAGAATATGTTTTCTGTTGTAATAGTTGAGCACATCTAGCCTGCCTTAGAAAGTATCCACAGAGGGCAAATAGAAGTTGAAGAGTACTAGAATGATATTTAGAGAGTGTAGCTGGAAACGTTCCATACACCAACATTTCATGTGAAATGTGTGAGATTTGCTTATCTTTCCATTTATGAAGCCACTGAGTCCAGAAATCTCTACTAAAAGGGCATTCCGTATAAAAATGTTGCATAGTCTTTAGCTCATTTTGGCAGGTATTCCTAAAACACATTCTGTCTTCTCGAGATTTATGTCGATGGTTGCCTCTCACTCCTAACCTCCCAAGACAAGATAACCATGTTACATCCCATAACTTTGGGGGAAGCCTAGTATCTATAAGTGGCTGAAAAATGATATTGTTGTCTAGCTCCATACCATTAGTGTCTATTTCTAGGGGTGTCTGGAAAATAGGATTGCAAGATATTACCATACAGTTGCTTTCTTGGCATAGTTTGAATTGACTGATAGGTTAATTTCCATTGCTTAGTTTTAAGAAATATTGGAAACATGAAAGAGGGTATACCATATGACCTAAAGTTCCTAGGTATTTCTTTTTTTTTTTTTTAACTTTGTTTATCTCCAACCCTGGAGAACTCCTTCCAGCGACCTCGGGAGCTCCCAGCCTCTACCTCCTGCCATGACCATTCCTCTCCCCCCTTGCACCAACAAGCACCACCTCCAGGTTTGAACCCTCTGGAGGTAGGGCCACCCTATCCACCCAGGGTGCTCTATCTTATAGGGCAAAGTGCCCAGCACACAAGAGTCTGGCAGGAGAGGAGATGGCCAGGAGTTGGGAGTGTGGACTGTGGAAGGTCGAGGCGCCTTCATCTATCCCCAGGATTGGGGTATTTCTTACTTTTTCCTGTTCCCCCCTGCAGAGCTCGGCCAGCGAGGCAATGTAATGTCATAGCTCTGCCCACCCCTGGCACACGCCACGCTGCTCAGATGGCGAACCTCCAGCTGCCACCAGAAGTTGCTCCATGAGTGAGCGTCTCCCACACCCTCCCCTAGGAAGAGAGAGCAGTCCTCTGGATGCTTGATCTCTCCCCCCCCCCGCTGACTCCCGACTCGTTCCCAAACCCGGGTCGCCTGCGTGGTGTGAGTTGTGGCATCCAGCACCTCAACCCTCAGCGCCACCGGGCCGGCTTCCTAGGTATTTCTAAAGAAGGGCCATTCCATTTTTCACATAAGGAGGTTACTAATTCTACCAAAATAGAAACTCATTGAGGGGGGAAGGGTGCATCAGGGGAGAGAATAAAAACTTAATAAAGAGGTAATGAAAAAAATCCCACAGGATTTTTCATCCTCACTCCTCCCATATAATAATCTAAGTACAAAAAAAAACTCTTTATAGGGTTCAACCTAGAACCCCAAAATCCTTGAAAGAAAATATTAATTTTAGCCTCTAAAACAAAGGGCAGGGAAAAAATAGTAGCTATATATAAGAACAATGGTAACACCAAGGCTTTTAAAAGCATTACATGTTTTCTTTTGGAAATAGTTTTTCCTTTCCAGGAATTAATTAAGTTGAGACCTTTATCTATTGCCAAATTCCAGTTATAGCTTGAATCATCAGAAGTTCCAAAATAAATCCCTAGAATTTTTATTGGGCCTTGTATTATAGGAATACTGGCTATATAGCCAAGATCTGAGTGAGCACAGAGCTAGGGATAATCTTTGCCATATTGTTATGGTGGTTTAACCTAGAACCTGAAAAGGTCTCAAAATCAGAAATTATCTTATTGAAACTTGCAGAATTAAGAAGGAGCATAGTACATACACATAAATCGTCCGCATATGCACATGTGATTGGGACATATTGACCACCTGGAAGTAATAGTCTAGGTATAGCAGGGTGGGAAGTAAGCTTTCTCAATAAAGGATCAATCTGGAAAACATACAAGGTCGGGCTGAGGGGGCAGCCTTGTCTTACTCCCCTTTTGCCTAACAACACTTTACCAGGTGGATTACTGATGTGTGCAGTATTGTATAAAAGTCTGATCCATGACACAAACTGTTGAGGTATATGATATTGTACCATAACTTGAAATAAAAAGGAATGTTCTACTCGGTCAAAGGATTTTTCTTGGTCTACTGAGAAAAAAAACACCTTATTGTCTTCTGTGCAAGAATGTACCACATTCCTAACGTTTGATAGTGTGTGTAACATGGATCTACCTGGGACAACACAGGACCGTTCCTTTGAATAACTATGGCCGCAATAGGCTACCCAGAATCTTATAATCCACATTAAAGAGACTCAGAGGTCTCCAGTTTTTAATCTCAGCCCTATCACCTTTTTTGAAAATCAAAAGCATTATGGCATCATAAAAATGTTTTGGTACAGAATATGTATTTAAAATACTATTAAATACTATAGTTTGGGCAGGGGCAAAAATATATATGAAGGAATGGTATAATTCTGCCGTTAGACCATCTACAGGCAGAGAACACCAAGAAGAAGGAGCTGCTGTTATAACTATACTTCTCTACTGGGACTAAAGAACTAGAACTCTATTACTGGGACCTTCAATTTAGGGTAAAAACAAAACAAAACAGAAAAAAAATGAGTGTGTTTGTCTGAGTTGGCTGAAGTGAATTGTTATCTGTGCAGTTATCTAGGTGTTTATCTCAGGTGGCTGAAGGGAATTGTTATCTGTGCAATTAACTAAGAGTAGAAAGAGCTGTGAAGTAGGGGGAGTGGCTTAGCTAGAAGAAAGCCAGGTTAAAGCCAGATTTAAAAACTGCCCTAGATAGCTTCTGCCAGAGAACAGGCAGAGAACACCAAGAAGAAGGAGCTGTTGTTATAACTATACTTCTTTACTGGGACTATATTGCCCTCCTTTCCACCCCCCCCAAGCCAGTTCTACTTTTATAGGCACAGGATTTGACTTGACCACAGAACTTTCTGTTTGGGAGAAGGAAGTGAGTGATCACAGAGCCATAAAAGACTCAACATCCTAGAAGAAAAAGAGTATCTCTCTGCGCCCCACCCCCAGCTGCTGGAGGTCTGATTCTGAGCAAGTAAGGAGACTATTGAGAAATATAGGAACTTCTTATCTCAGAGCAGGAAGATCAGGAGCTTAAAGGGCACAGAGGCAGTAAGTAAGTAGGGAGAAAAAAATAAAAAAAAAAATAAACAGAGGAAAGAGTAAGTATTCCAAACAACAGTTAAGGGGCCATAAATAAGACATGATGGGAGTGGTTGCAGTGCAGTGGCTGTGGAGCAGCAGTCTTCTGGGAGATGTTCTGGAGGATGCGGTGTTGTCCCATCTGCAGGCATCTCACTGGCCTGAGGGAGGAGGTTGCTCATCTCCAGGCTGAGTTGGCCAGGATTTGGGGGACCTCCTCTCCCACTCAGGGACCACCAGGGCCACTGCCGTTGCCTCAGAGGTTGCTAAGAAAGAGGAGCGGTTGGACCACAGTGGGCTCAGGGAGGGTGAGTGTGGTGGAACAGAGGTGCATCCCCCCAGTTGTACCTCTCCACAATTCATATTCCATTCTGGCAAAGTGTGGTTCCTCTATGGAGGCACTCACAGTGGAGACCAAGGAGGATGCTGGGAACATCCATAAAGGAGACCAACAGGAGGGTGGCATGGGACCCCAGAGGAGAAGGAAACAACTCCTGGTGGGGGACTCCACTGTTAGGGGGGTAGAACTGGGGGAGGAAGGAGAGAGGGAGGTAGGGTGCCTGCTTGACGCCATGGCTTGGAGGGACAGGGAGCGAATCCTCAGGATCGCTGGAGCAGCTGCACGGGGAGGGATCTGGATGTCATTGTCCACCTAGGGACTAATGGTCTGGCTGAGAAAGGGATCAGAGCACTGCAGGAAGAGTTTGTGGAGTTGGGGAGGGGCCTAAGACAAGTAGCACACATGGTAACCTTCTCGGAAGTGCTGCCTGTCTATGGTATGGATGAGGTTAGGGTGCTCCACACCATGGGTTTCAATCAGTGGTTGAAAAACTGGTGCAAAGCTCAGGGATTTGGCTTCATGGGGGACTGGGGGTCCACCTGGAGTGATGCAGGCCTATACTGACATGATGGGCTGCATTTGTCCAGGAGGGGAACCAGGATCTTAGGTGATAGGTTTAAATGCTTCATTGGCAAGAATTTAAACTAGCCAAGGGGGGAGTCACTGGAAAGGAGCAGGGAAATCCTAGCCCTCCCCCCCAAAAAAAATTAGGGTAGTAAGTGAGGTAAACACCAAGATAGATATGTTGATAGGGAGAAGGGCAGGAGTAAATGGAGAAAATGACAAAGGCAATAAGGACAGGGATGGGGCAAAAAGGGGTAAGGCCATCAAGGAATGGAGGGTAATGAGTACCAATGCTCCTAGTCTGGGCAACAAGCTCCCTGAACTTGTGGCCTTGATGGAAGAGAGATGCCTGGATATCGTAGCAGTCACAGAAAACCATGACTGGGATGTTAACATACCAGGGTACACAACCTACAGCAGAGACAGGGAGGGTAGAAGAGGGGGAGGAGTAGCTCTCTATGTAAGAGAAGGGATAAAAGCAATAGAATAAAAGAGTAAACAGGGAGGAGAGGAGGTTCTGTGGGTCACCTTAGAGACTGGAAATTGCACCACAAGCCACACAGGGGTTGTATACAGACCCCCATGTCAGGGAGCATGAATGGACAAGGATGTGATAGAAGGCATCCTTAGGATGGCGGAGAAAGGGGAGAGACTGTTGATGGGGGACCTGAATGTGCCAGATGTTAACTGGAGCACCTTTGCTGCAGCCACATCCAAGAGCAGGGCCATTCTCGATGCCCTTCAGGTGGCATGCTTCAGACAGCTAGTTTTGAAACCCACTCATGAGGGAGCAATCTTAGACCTGGTACTCTTAAATGGGGACAGTGAGAGGATCTCAGATCTAGAAGTGGGTAGCCATCTGGGAACAAGTGACCTCCAAACAGTGTGGTTCATGATAAACTCAGCTACAGAGTCAAGCCATATAAAAGTGAAGGTACCGGACTTCAGGAGGGCTGACTTTGGCAAGATGGAAGATTGCCTTAGAAAAGCACTAGCAAACAGGCTAGAATGAGGGGTGGAGCAACAATGGGGAAACATCAAAACTGCCATCACAGAGGCAACAAGCCTTTGTGTGAAGCAAATAAATCAAAACGAAAGAAAAAGCCACTATGGTTCTCAAAAGAGGTGGCGGGGAAGGTTAGGGAGAAAAAGATAGCATTCAGGAAGTATAAGGAAACACAGAAGGAGCAGGATAGAGAACTGTACCAGTTAAGGCAGAATGAAGCAGGGAGGGAAGTCAAAATAGCAAGGGCCCAAACTGAGGAAAAGATAGCCAACTCGCTCAAGAAGGGGGATAAAACCTTTTATAGGTACATTAGGGAGCATAGAAAGACAAAGGGAGGGATAGTGAGGCTGAATAGAAAGGACGGTGGTGGGGCAGAGAGGGACAGTGAAAAAGCAGGGATACTGAATGAATACTTCTGCTCAGTATTCACAAAAAAAGGATGAGGGGGAGGTGCCTAATCCAATTAACAGAAGTACTCTGGATAGGGGGGTTGATCCCAGTCCTTTCACAGAAGAAAGAGTTCTGAAAGAACTCCTAAAACTGAAGGTGGACAAAGCAATGGGGCCTGACAGAATTCACACCAAAATTCTAAAAGAATTAAGGGAAGAACTTGTGACATCACTGACTACCCTTTTTAACAAATCATGGGAGGATGGTGTGGTACCTGAGGACTGGAGGAAGGCGGATGTGATTCTCCTTCACAAAAGTGGGAGCAAGACAGAGGTCGGAAACTACAGTCCTGTCAGTTTGACCTCAGTGGCAGGGAAAATGATGGAATCATTGCCGAAGGAAAGAATTGTTGAGTACCTAGAGGCCAGTGGGCACAGGACCCAAGGCAGCATGGGTTCACAGCGGGAAATTCATGTCAGACAAATCTAATTGATTTCTTTGACTGGGTGACCAAAGTAGTAGATCAGAGAGGGGCTGTGGACATGGCCTACCTAGACTTTAGCAAGGCATTTGACACAGTGCCATACAAAAGATTAATAATCAAATTAACCAGCCTGGGAGTGGGTCCCAGGGAGGTAGCTTGGGTAAAACATTGGCTAGACAACAGAACACAGAAGATAATTGTAAATGGAGTCCACTATGAAGAAAGAGGGGTTACTAGTGGGGTACCGCTGGGTTCAGTACAAGGTCCAGTCCTTTTTAATGTCTTTATAAGGACATTGCAGAGGGACTGGAAGAAAAGTATGCCTCTTTGCAGATGATACAAAGATCTGCAATAGGGTTGATACACAAGGAGGAATGGAAAGCATGAGAAGGGAGGTTGGAGGAATGGTCGGAAGTATGTCAGCTTGGATTCAATGCAAAGAAGTGCAAAATAATGCACCTGGGAAACAAAAACCCAGGGGAAGGTTATACAGTGGGGGAAGGAGTAACAACAACAAAAATGGAAAGGGACCTGGCAGTGGCAGAGCCAGGTTTGGTAGCATTTGAGAGCCAGGGAAGCCATTCAGTCAATCACGGGCTCCACAATGGGCACCAAACAGTGAATAAAGATGGTCGCGAGGCACTGTGGCTGAGTGGGTTCTAATAACAGACACCAGGCAAGGATTTAAAGTGCATAAAGAATGCTTACTTCAGGATTTATCATTTTATTTTTCAAATGATAGAAAAGTCCAGATATTTACAGAAAAGAATATAAGGTGGTGTTAAATCCTTCACACCAACGAAAAATATAAAGTTCAACAATTAGGCAAGTCCTCTTCTTGACTTCCTCTCTTCTCTGTATATATAATATTCTTACTTCAGCATACCAGATGTGTAAGCTCTCACACCTCCTTTTTGGTCAGGAGATACTGACCATCCTCCAACTCTCGCTCACCTGAAGCCCTCTAGTGGAAAGGATTTTATAATAAGAGTCTGATGACCTCATCACCATGTGACCAACTAATTTAGTCTAAATGTCTTACTTTAACATCTAGAAGAGGTTCAACATGCTATGGGTCCCTTCGTAGTCTATCACATTTCACCTATATTTTATATAACAGGAAAGAACTAAAAAAAACATTGTCTTTCAATGAAAATAATCTTAATTAGTTATATGACCTCATAACGAGTCCTTTAAGCTCCTCCCCTATTTGTGACATCACACATCTCTTTCTATAAAGACAGTCATTTTCTGGGCTGCCTTGCCTATAGTAGAACTTTCCCCAATTACACAGGCTTACATCAGGTAAATAACAAAAAAAAAATTACAAAATTCAATTCTTTCAGCAAACATGTAGGACCTTTCTAATCTTCCCAGTATTAAACAGACTGGGGGGCGCGCTTCCCCATCTATTTATCTTGGCAAGTAGGAGAGGTCCAATAGTCTTTTGTTTAAATAAAAAAACCTTTTATTTTCACCGTACACACATATCTACTTTATTTCCCAATTAAGGTCTTTAGGTAAAACAGACAGCTTTAATAATTGTAACTTCTTTAGTAACAGCCCTTTTTTCAGTGCATGGCTGTTTTAAACAACGCTGTATCAACTTTCACCCGACGGCTTTTCTTTCAGCAGTCAGCATCTACTTTTAGAGCTCCTTTCCTTAGTAATTGCCTTCCAATACTGCACATGTCAACTTCCCAACATTTATGCAAGCATCAGCCGAGCAGGGGTTTTGGTTGAAAGAAAACAAACGGAAAACTTTTACTTTTTTTTTCCTGCAAGAACGAGCGGTTGTTTACTGTTGCCCTGGGTAACAGCCCGCTCGCTTCTTGCCACATCTTTAGGACCGCGCTTGCTTCTTTGCTTTACTTTAGCAAGCGGTCCTTCTCCGAAAAAACTCTGTGGCTCTAAATTACTGGGACAGCACTACTGAGTGCACAGTTCCAGCACGAATGTGCGCTGGTGCGCATACCTCCTGCACGAACCTGCGATCGTGCGCATGATCGCCTACATAGCGAGTGATTGTGAACACCAATGCTACTTCCACAAGCTTTACCTCTGAACATTACAGCTACTTTTCTAAAGAGGTAATAAATGAAAACTCTTGGGGAAAACAATGCAGGGTGGCTGATTTTTAACTCCTAAAGATATAATTTATTTTCAAGATAAAGGGATAGCACAGTATTAAAAGAAATAACAGGTTGGCCAACCTGTCATGAAATATAAGGATAGTCAGAAAAGGAATAGAATAGTACAGTGTGAAAAGAAGTAGGGAACTACCTTCAGGGTTATTTTCTCATCCTGCCACAGGCACCACTACTCCAACTGGGGCAGCCAGGAGGGGCAACCGCCCCTTCCAGCCCCCCCTCTAGCTCCACCACTGGGACCTGTGGGTAATCATATCAGATGACCTTAAGGTTAGCAAGCAATGTGAGAAGGCAGTAGGGAGGGCTGGGGGATACTGGGATATATAGGGAGAGGCATCACCAGCAGAAAACAAGAAGTTGTTATCCCTCTGTACAGACAGTTGTTGAGACCCCATCTGGAGTACTGCATGCAGTTCTGGAGACCCCATCTCTGCAAGGACATAGGATGGAGGCAGTCCAGAGAAGGGCAACTAAAATGGTGCAGGGTCTGCAAGAGAAGCCATCACGAGGAGAGACTAAAGGAGCTTAATAGGTATACCCTTGAGGAAAGGAAGGGGGACATGATAGAAACTTTCAAGTACCTCAGTGGAATCAACAAAGTCGAAGAGGGTAGCATCTTTCAGAAAAGAGATGTGCAAGAACAGGGGACACAATTTGAAGAAAGGGGGTTGGGGGACGGCTCGGGGGCAATGTGAGGAAGTATTTTTTCACAGAGAGGGTGGTGGACACATGGAACAGCCTTCCTGAGGAGGTTGTGGGGTCTAAAACTGTGGTAGAATTCAAGAATACATGGGACAGACATAAGGCAATTCTTGTTGGGGGTAGGAAGAAATAGGCTGTTGGTTAACTAGGATCTGCAGCTTATCCTGTATGTAGGGAAATGGGTAGATTAGGTGGTCCAAGGGGTCCTTATCTGCTGTCAAAGTCTGTTTCTATGTTTCTATGTTATTCCTGGGGAGGTGTGCTTTTTTAGTTTTCTAATAGCACTTGCTGCTTCCTCGACTGAGATTGGGTTCAATAGGACATGAAGATGATCCTCAGCAACCTCTGGCATTTCTAAATCATAAAGGAACTGACCAGGATCTAGGGTTTCAGATCTTATACCAAACATCTCTTCCACATAGGACTGTACTGTGTGCTTTAAGGATGTGAGAGAACTATGTTGCATTCACGTAGTGGGGTCTGTGAGTTGTTCAATAATCATGGAGAAATTCTATCTGAGCAATTTTTATATGGGTCTGTAGAAGTTTTAGAAGCCTGTGTGCCACACTGAGCTTCACGTTTTAAAGAAACTGCCTGGTCATATTGGTATTTGTCCATATTATTGTTTAATTCCTTGATTTGCTGGGAGAGATCAATTTGTGATTCATAAGCCCTGGAAATAGTGTCTAAAAGCTGCTTTCATAACTTTGCGTATCTAAAATAAGTTGATCAGGCCCTAAATCCAGCAGTTTTTAGAAAATATTTCCTCAGATCAGATTTGGTATCTTCCCACCAAACAACAGGGGATTGATACGCATCTAACACAGTGATCCTTGCTTGCAACAAATTCAAACACCATTTATAAATATAAGACTCATCAAGCAAAGAACTGTTTAATTTCCACCAAATCCACAAGGCTACCGGAAAGGATCCTTCAGCTGGGGAACATATTAAGGCTACTGCCATATGGTTAGATGTTTCACAGGGAATTACAGAGGCCTGGGATACTAGGTGCTTATACTAGGTGAAGAACGGGAGAAGGCTGTTGCAGCCCATTATATTGTTCCCCACGTTAGTGGGACCATTTATGTTTGTTTTGCGTTAGCCAACCATCAACACCCTTCTTAAAACATAGCAGGGTCTAACTCTGTACCAGTTCCTTTGGCAGATTATTCCATATTCTGCCTGTTCTATTTATAAATGTATATTGCCACCTGCTATTTCTTGCTGTATCTACTTTAATTTGCTTATTGTGCCCTCTTAAATATGTTGGTTTTTCCTGTATAGATACCCATATTTCTTCCATTAGCTTAACATCTTTCATCATTTTATACATAATTAGGAGCCCCCCCAACACTCTTCTTTGCTGGAGTGAGAACAGCCCTAACTTGCACAGTCTTTCATCATAGTCAGATTTCTTGAGCAAACCCATCATCCTTGTAACTCTCCTCTGTGGTTTTTCTATCCTTTTAATTTCACCAGATGTGTATAGACTCAATATTGCGGACCCGTAATCTAAATGTGGTCTTACATAAGTTCTATAGATTGGCATCATACAGGCTACTGATTTATTTAAAAACTCCTATTTATGTTTCTTATTATATCATTTTTTAATCACATTCGTCCTATGTTGTTTAAACTGCAATTTTTTATCAACAATGATACCGCAATCTTTTCCATAAGATGATGTTTTTAATTTATTTCCTCTCAACAAGTATGACTGTGGCATGCTCTGTTTGCCCAAGTGCATCACTGTGCACTTCTCAACACTAAAGAGCATTCCATTTCTGTCTGACCAGTCCTCAATTCTTTCCAAATCCTCTGTAATGCATAATTTTTGTTCTGCTGTTCCGACTCGTCCTCCCAACTTAATGTCATCGGCGAACTTCACCAACATGTTAGCTATGTTGTCCTGAAGATCACTTATATATAATGTGAACAGAACCAGCCCCAGCACCGATCCCTGTGACACCCCACTGGTCACATCCGCTGGCTCCGAATACTCCCCTCTGATACGCACCGTCTGTCTTCTTCCCTCTAACCAATTCTGGATCCATCTTATTATCCTTCTATCAATTTTTATTTTATTATTATTATTATCTATTCAATGCAAAGAAGTGCAAGGTAATGCACATGGGAAACAAAAACCCAGGGGAAGAGTACACAATGGGGGGTGAGATACTGACAACAGTAAAAATGGAAAGGGACCTGGGGGTAATTATATCAGATGACCTAAAGGTGGGCAAGCAATGTGAGAAGGCAATAAGGAAGGCTGGGGGGATACTGGGATGCATAGGAAGAGGCATCAATAGTAGAAAACAGGAAGTTGTTATCCCTCTGTACAGACAGTTGGTGAGACCCCATCTGGAGTACTGTGTGCAGTTCTGGAGACCCCATATCCACAGGACATAGACAGAGGAGGCTGTCCAGAGGAGGGCATCCAAAATGGCAGAGTCTGCACCAGAAAACATACGAAGAAAGACTAAAGGAGCTTAATATGTACCCTTGAGGAAAGAAGGAGAGAGGGACATGATAGAAACTTTCAAGTACCTCAAGGGAATCAACAAAGTCCAAGAGGGTAGCATCTTTCAGAAAAAGAGATGTACACGAACAAGGAGCACAATTGAAGATAGAGGGGGACGCCTCAGAGGTAATGTGAGGAAGTATTTTTCATGGAGAGGGTTGTGGATGTGTGGATCAGCCTCCCTGAGGAGGTCGTGGAGTCAAGAACAGTGGGGGAATTCAAGAATGCATGGGACAGACATAAGGCAGTCCTAGTGGGGGGTAGAAGGAAGTAAGCTGTTGGTTAACTAGGATCTGCAGCTAATCTGTTAGGTAGGAAAATGGGCAGACTATGTGGGCCAAGCGGTCCTTATCTGCCGTCAAATTCCATGTTTCTATGTTTCTATTAAGCTTATCCACCAATTTAACATGTGGAACCTTATCAAAGGCTTTAGAAAAATCTAGATACAGAACATCCATTGCTACATCATTGTTTAGATTTTTGTTTATATACTCATAAAAGCTCAACATGTTAGTGGTGCACCCCCTATTTTTTTTTTAAAGCCATGCTGTCTTCTGTCCTCATATACTAGATTACCCAGGTTTTCTTCCAGCTTTTCTTTAAGTATACTTTCTGCAGTCTTACACAGTATTGCCATCTGGCTTATGGGCCTATAGTTTGAGGTTTCTGATCGATCACCCTTTTTGTACAGGGGGACAACTGTTGCCAACCTCCAATCCTCCAGTATCTCCCCAGTTAAGAAGGAACCATTAAATTTATTTACCAAGGGTTCAACTATATAATTCCTTATTTCTTTCAATAATCTGGGATGAAGAGCGTCTGGCTTGGCCGATTTATGTGCTTTTAATTTGTTTAGTTTATCCAGTACACTCTTTCTATCTGTTGATAAAACTAACCCTGGATATTGTTCTGTTGTTTCCCCATTATTAATATTCATACCATGTTCATATACTGAACTAAAATATTTATTAAATTGTTCAGATATTTCTCTAGGGGCTGTTATTTATTTATCATTTACTTTTAATGGGCCCACCTGATTGTTACTATGCCTCTGTCTACTGGTATAAGCATAGAAACTTTTTCCATTATCATTCTTGTGTATAAGATTACATTCTAGTTTGCTTCTTTCTGATCCTATTGTTGTTTTTACCCTTCTCAGTGCAATTTTATACTTAGATTTTTCCTCCAGTGTATCACATTTTTTCATTCTTACATGCTTTCTTTTTATTTATTATTTTGAGTACTTCGTTTGTACACCATCCTGGTCTTTTTCCCCTCTTTTTGTAAATTTTTTTATTAGGTGTATAACATTCTTCCATCTGTTTCAGTTTTGTTTTTAATGTGTCCCATTTCTCCTTTACTTTCATACCCCCAAACTCTTGCTCCCAGTTCCATCCACTCAATTCTTGTGTAATCTTTTTGAAATCTGCTTTATTGTAGTTTTTAACTACAGTTGAACCCTTTGTATGTAATAGATTCTGTTTTATTACAAATTTGATAATATTATGGTCGCTATTACCTAAGGTATCTCTTATATTAACTATATTGACCATTTCCTCTCTGTTGGTTATAATGAGGGCCAATATGTTTCCACCCGTTGTTGCTTTGTTGACTAATTGGGAAAAATTTGTAATCTGTAACATTTCCACAAGGTGATGCCTCTTTGTCGTGTGTTTTGTCTGGGATGACCAGTCAATTTCCGGGTAATTAAAATCCCCTGTTATAATCACATCGCCTTTTTTTGCCAAGTTTTATTTCAGTTTTCTCGTCTACATATCTACCTGTGTTCAGTGCCCTATAATACAATCCTAAATGTACCTTCTTATCATCTTTTCCTTTTATTGTTAACCAGATAGATTCTGTTTATAAATTCCTCTAATTCACTGTATTCATAGCTCTCTAATATGTTTTTAATATAGACTGCAACTCCGCCTCCCTTTTTAATTACCTGTTTTTTAAATACAACTTATAGTCGTCAATTTCTTTATTCCAATCTAGATTGCCTTCCCACCAAGTCTCAGATATCATGCAGACTTCTACCCTTTCTTTAAAAAGTAGTACCTCTAGTTCAGATTTTTTGTATATATTTAAACTTCTTGCATTTCATGCCCATATTTTTATTTCTGTTCTTTTTTTCTATTATTGCTATCATTATTATGGAATGTTTTCCTTACTCCTGTTTTTAGTATGTATTCCCTTCTCCTTCTATTCTCTAGTTTAAAGAAATATCCACATATCTTTTTAAAGACAAGCCCAATTTTCACTACCCTTCTTACTAAGGTGCAAACCATCATAACAAAAGTATGATTGATCTACAATGAACTCTTCCCAATGTTTTTTTTTTGTATAATGTTTTTATTTGCTTTTACTGTATACAACAATCATACATACATTCAGCAAACTAAAAAAAAACTAAAACAATAATCAACCATATCACTTCATTTCAATAAACATACAACATAGATTAATAGTGCAACCAATTGATCATGCTCTTAAAATTCTTACCCTTTCACAGATCACCTAGGCCATTCCTTTTCTTTCTCTTCCCTTTATCACCCTCCAGGCAAATCCATTTACCATTTATCATTCTTTCTTCTTGCCATAGTCCTTCCTCCTCCTACCTCCACTCCCTCAATGTATAGTGCCTTCCCTCAGGATCCAGCCCTCCTCCACTTATAAAGAAGCTAGAAGTGGGGCCTAACACCTGGCAAAACCGTCCTCTCTCCCCCCACATTATATAAGTCAGCCTCTCCAACCCCAGGGTCTGTAGCACCATCTTCCACCAAGCTTGTGCAGTTGGAGTGACTTGTGAGACCCAAGTATTTTGAATCCTATGGTGAGCTGGAACATACAGGACTTTGATCCACCTAGGAAGCAATGACCACTCCTCTTCCTCTCCAACCTCCACTCCAAATAGACAGCTCAAGGGATCCAATGGTAACTCTTTACCGGCAAGCCTCCCCACCTTGGAGACCACCTCCCTCCATCCAATATTTCTGTAGCACCGGGCAAGCCCAGAAGCAGTACATGTACATTCCCCTCTCCTTCCCACACCTTCCACACAGAGGCAACATTTCCGGGTGTGCCTTATGCACAATCACTGGTGGGTGGTACAATCTGTGGATAAATTTGAAGTACGCCTCCTTGTATTTGTTAGGGACCATGATCCCGGAATGCATAGGAAGCAACATTCTCCAGTTCTCTTCTGTAATGCATCTGCCTAAATCCCTTTCCCATAGCCATTTTGTTTCACAGTCCTGTCTGGGAGTATCTGTTTTCCTCATGTCACCACCCAGCCTATGAACCCTTTCTCCTTGTCCTGAGCCTGGTAGATCATTGTCTCCACCAGATCCATCTCATATATATACCCTTATCCTCCTTTTCCAAGCTTCTCATAAATGCCCTTATTTGCAGATACCTAATCCTTTCTCGTCCACCTCCCCCTACTACCTCCTGTAGTGCTTGCAGGGAGCAAAGCTGCCTTCATACCAGTAAATGCCCCAAACTCTGTATTCTGTTTTGTTCCCATTTCTGAAAGCCCTTATCCTCTAACCCTGGCAAAAAGTAGGGATTATCTGCCACAGGCAGTAGCAATGTCTCTTTACCTTGCATCCACCCTCTTCTCCTTAGCACCCTCCAGGCTAATAATACCTGCACTACTAAGGGATTAACTTCTTCTCCCATTCTATATGCCCTCAATCTTCTGCTGTGAAGATATACCGTTATCTTGCCCTGAGCCGTCTCTTGTTCCAGCTCAACCCAACTGGCTACCTTAGGCCTATGCACCCAATCCACCACATATCTTTGCTGTATAACCAAAAAATAATTTTCCAAATCTGGAAAGTTTAGACCTCCTCTCTCTCTGTCTGCCTTCAGCCTTCCCAAGCTTATCCTTGGGTGCTTCCCTCTCCAGATAAAGGAAGAGAAGGCCCCCTCTAACCTGTGAATGTCCTCCTTATTCAACCCCAGATGTCACATATGTAATAAGTATGGAATCCTAGGCAGCATGTTCATTTTAATAAGATTGATTTTGCCCAGCCACGACAAAGGCAGCTGCATCCACCTCCTTAGATCCACCTCAATGATTTTTATCAGTTTGCTGTAATTCAAACTATATAGGGACCCCAGGGATCTACCCACCTGTATCCCCAAATATGACAGGCCCGTCCCCACCATTTTTAACCCCCATTGTCTCACCTCATTCCCTGAGCCCTTATGCCACATTACTTCCAATTTTCCTAAGTTAATCTTATAGCCCGAGAAGGCACCAAACTCCTCCACCAACAATAAGAGAGGAGGTACCGACTGGCTCGGATCCTTCAGGAACAGCAGCATATCATTGCATACAGTGCAAGTTTATGCTGCGTTTTACCCACCCCCTGTATTCTCTCACTTCCTCTTATGGCCACAGCCAGAGGTTTGATCATTAATGTGAACAATAGTGGAGAAAGCGGGCATCCCTGCCTTGTGCCCCTTCCTAGATTGAACTTCTCTGACCTGTTGCCATTCACTACCACCTGCGCCCGGGGCCTCCTATACATCGCCTTTATCCATCTCAGGAATATCTCACCCAGACCAAACCATCCCATCACTTCAAACAGGTATTCCCAGTCTACCCTGTCAAATGATTTTTCAGCGTCCATTGATAGAATCCTTATATCTTCCTTCCCCCTGTTTGCTCTCCAGATCATATTAAGCAACTGCCTCATATTATGATATGACTGTCACCCTTTTATGAACCCAGTTTGGTCTGGGTGAATCAATCCCGGGAGGACCTCCTCTAACCTACTGACCAACACTTTAACAACTATTTTAAAATTACAGTTCAACAGCGATACCGGCCTATATGAAGCACAAGACTGTGGATCCTTCCCCTCCTTTGGTATGAGGCATATAGCAGCATCATAACATGTATCAGGCAACTCAACCTCCCCCAACTCTCCCTTCTGCTGAAATACCTCTCTTAATACCCTCGCAGTCCGGGATCCCATCAGCTTATAATATTCCACAGAGTATCCATCCGGCCGACTAGCCTTCCCCTTCTGCAACTTTTGGATAGTCTTCCATCACCTCCTCCATAGTTATTGGTTGTCCCAACTTATCCCTTTGTACCTGAGTGGCTTCCGGTACTTTGATTTTCCCCAGAAACTCTAACATCTGTGCCCTCGTCCCTGTACCTTCCGCTCGATATAATTGTTGATAGAAGGAGCAAAAGGTCTTCTGCATCCCTTCATCCTCCCTCTGTAGCTTTCCCTGCTCATCCTTCACCCCTGTGATTCTGCCCATCCTCTTGCCGCCCTTCATAAGGCGGACTAACATTGGTCCTGGTTTATTTCCCCACTCGAATATATGCATCTTATTAAATAAACCAGTCCTCCCTGCTTCTGTCCTCAAATGAGCATTCAAGACCTCCCTCACCATATCCAAGGATCGGGCAGCCTCCCCCTGTTCCCCCAGAGCTACCCTCAGTTCAAGCTCTTTTAATTTTCTTTCCAGGTCTCTTCTCTGTTCCTGTCTTTTCCTCTTTATCTGGGACATATATTCAATAATTGCTCCCCTCATAAAAACCTTACCCATTTCCCAGAGTATGTCTCTAGAGACTGTCACAAACTTGCTCAGCCAGTCAGCCCTCTACTCCCAAAGTGCCAACCTCTGAGCGTATGATTTGTGGACAGTGAACAGAACAAGGTAACCCTCTTGTCTGTTTTGTGGGTTCAAGTCACTTTAGTCTCACGTTCTGGAGGGATTCAAACTGATAACCTCTTGTTAGCGTAACCAATTATCAGGCTCAGATAATTCCGTCTTTTGGGGGCCAGATATCTTTGCCTATGGGCACCCAACCAGGTCTTTCAAATGAACCCTTAGAACTCTATGCAAGACTTTAGAGAACTCTGTTTCCCAGTTTGGTATATCAATAAGCCCATACAAGGGTGTTAACTGTAACCTTTGTAAGTTCCACTTAAATAAAAAGAAATGTCAAGGCACTCCAGGCAGTTTCCGTTATAAAATATATCTTTACTTTAAAATATCAAAACAGAACAATAAATACAGAACAAATATCCCAAACACATACAATCTTAAAAACAAAACAGGATTTTAAAGTACAAACTAAGCTCTCTTATCCACATTATACTTATCTACTACAGTGCTGATGTTGTCCTTCTTCTCTCAGTCAGAAATAAAATAAAATGTGTCTCTCTAAGGCTTGCTCAGTTAGATAAAAGCAGTCCTGAGCCAGCCTCCTCTCTGAGGTCATTAAACTCCGCCTTGGAGTATTAAAAGTTATATTTTACAGCACAGGATGTCCCAACAAGATTTAAAAAAATAAGTGACATACTCAATTTCCTCTCCTCAGGTTAACTGGTCAGAACTGTTTTTTGTTCTGCCACACACACACACACACACACACACACACACACACATAAACAGTTTCTGTGATGTCCTTCCAACACATCCTGGGAATGTGTATTGGACCTTCCAAATTCATCTGAATCCTTGCTATCTACACAACAAAGGTCTTTCTGATGTAATTCAAGGGCTCCCAGCAACACCCCTCCCAACACAGGTTCTTCCTGGCAACTATTGCAAGTCAAAGGATCTCCCTGAGGGCATTATAAAGTGGATACTTTGGTTCCTGCCTTCAAAGAAAATTTAACAAAGGAATAGCATTTTAAATAGCTGCAGATTTAGCTATGTCCTGTTCTTTGAACTTATCCCTGTTTTTTTTTGGATGTGTCAGTTCAGCAAGACTGTGGGTCTTCTGACTGCCCTTACCTTACATAAATTATATGTAATACAAAAAAAAATTGATACATGGATCAGAATCAGTGGTACAAGTGTGACAGAGACCTCCTCTGTGTCATTTGTTTCCGTAGAGAGATCCCATCTCTCCTCCAAAATGCTTCTTGAACTCCTCGTTCTGGGCCATATATATGGGGAATTTCCAGGGGGGGAACACCTGCTTTTCCCCACCTTGGATTTTCATCACCACCATTGCATGATCTGATACATGTATTGGACTGTGCCGGATATCCCATATCCAGGAATACCACTCTCTTGTGACATAGATGTAGTCCAGCCATGTCCACGTCTTGTGGGGGTTTGAGTAGACGGTATACTCTCTTACTCCAGGATTTGCCGTACGCCAGGCATCCACTAAATCTAATTCCACCATAACTTCTTGCCATTGCTGCATGCAGCTTGATTCCCTCCCTTTCCCTTCAGAGTGGTCCATTTTCGGGTCCACTGTCCAGTTCAGGTCCCCTCCCACTATTAAGCTCGGAAATTGCCCCCGAACCAATAAATCCAGTAAAGTGATATAAAATTGTTGGTCATAGACTGCAGAGGCATACACCAACCCCAAAGTAATCTGCTCCAGCTTCATAGATCCCGATATAAAAATATACCTACCCTCCTCTGTATCTCTAACCACACTCTGCACCTCTAGACGGAGGGTCTTATGTGCCAAGATGGCTACGCCTCGTTTATGCACAAAGCAGAGGCCGCATAACACTTCCCCACCCACCCTCGAGCCAGTTTGGCATGCTCCATCTCTGTCAGATGCATTTCCTGTAGCATTGCTACCTGGGTCCCCATTCTTTTGAGTGCTGTTAACAGCATAGTCCTCTTTACTGGATTTATGATACCCTGGACGTTCCAAGTGACCACATTAAGACTTTTCTTTACAGACATTGAAATACAGTATTTTTTTCACTTTCAGTCCCACATTTTTGAATGAGAGCATGACTTTCCCACATATATGATATCTTGGTTGCACCTTTTTTCAAAAAAAAACATCATTATCAGAACAAACAACATTAACAACGTCAACATATATCTTTTTACATCCCCTGCTCTGTCCCTCTCCCTCCCCAAATCCTCCCCCCCCAAGTTGGCTGCTTCCCCCTCCACCACACCCCAGCACCCCTTTCGTTATCTTCCTTCTCTCTTCTGTCCCAGGTCTCACACCAACACCCCTTCTCAGCACTCTGCTCCTGCTGTCCCACATATCTTCTACATCCCCCACCATGCCCCCCTCCATATATCCCTCCCAGAGCACCTGACCCTTTTCCTCCCACCCCTTTGTCTTCCACCATTCCCTTAGACACTAACAGTCTCCCTGACTTGAGTGTCTGCCTCATCCCCATGTACTGACAAAGATGATCCCCCACCGTCCCTCCCTCCACAGCCATTTTCATCCTTCCTCCCTCATCCTGCTACCATACACTGACACTCTTTCCCCTTGCAGTTGTTTGTGTTACATCTTCCCCCTACTCCCCTCAGTGTCTCATTCCCACTGCTATATCTCACCAAGTCCCGTTCCCATTCACCGTGAATCCCTCCCCAGTCTCCTTCCTACTCCCCACACCAGCTCCCCCCCCTTGCAATATGGAGTCGGGTTCCACAAAATGGACGACCAGGGCTACAAGCTAAGGCAAGCAGGGAGACTAGGCCATGCTCAAAAACCAATGCGCTAAGCCCTGCTCCCCACCCGCCCTCCTACCTTCATCCATAAATGTTTGCAGCAGCGTCTGCCTTTTCTCCCTCTTCAGTCCTTCTTCCTCCTGCTCCGGAATGCTCCTTCTTCATAACTCCGGTCCATCCATGAAGTGGCTCTCTCCTCATGCACTCATTTTCTCCATATCAGTCCTTTAACCCATTCCACATACAGCAGGGAAGTCCAGTGGGCGGGTAAATCCATTAAGTCACATCCCAACCAACCGAGCCCCTGGGGTATAAACATTCTTCTCTCTCCAGCACAGTTCTTCAGTTCTTAGGAGTTAGGCAGAGAAACACAACTCAACAAAGAAACACAAATGGTCTCCCCTCCTCCAGCCTAACCAAGTAGCACACTGTTCCATTTTTCCTTTTCACTGCAGCTTCTGCTTTAAAGCCCGAACAAATTCCTCGGCCTTCTCCACCTCCCAAAATGAGTATGTTGCCCCCCATGCTTTATTTTCAGGGTGGCCAGATACACTAAGAAATTCTCGACCTCGTGTTCTCTTAGCTGTTGCATAATACTATTGAACATCTTCTTCCTCTTGAGCAGTCGTGCCGAGTAGTCCTGCGACACGTAAAGGCAATGTCCCTCATATTCCACGGTACCCTTCTCACAGAAAGCCTTCAGCACCAGTTCCCTGTCTTGGAAGTGGTGAAACCGAAAAATTATTTGTCTCGGCGGCTGATCTCTTGGCGGTTTGGGCATCACTGCCCTGTGAGCCCTTTCTAGTTTAAACTTTCCCTTCGCGGGGTGGAGGTCCAGTAAATCAGGCAGCACCCTTGTCCAAAAGTTGATCACGCTTCCCCCTATGCCTCAGCAAGCCTCTCAGCCATAATTTAAGGCATCAGTGGTAATTTTCTTGATAGTCGAATGCTTCCTTCAGTTTGACTAGTTCTTTTTGGAGAGCTGCTACCTGCCCAGGAATCATCAACAGTTCGTCTTCAACATGTGAGACCCTCTCTTCCACCTCATTTATTCTTCCTGCCTGTGCCACTTGCTGCTCCTGTATTTCTTGGAGCTTCAGATCCAGCTTCCCCTCCAACTTGATTAATCTCGGCTCCAGGGCTGCAATGACCTGCCCCCTAACTTCTCTACTCAGAGCGGCAACCTCGGCCGCCGACAACGAGACCAGGCTGCCATTCTCTCCCCCTTTTTTTGCATTTTTAGAGGCAATCATTTGACTTTTCAAGGAGCTCTGGGTGAGATACTCGTCCATCCTGCCTTCCTACACTGCAAGGTATGTAATTCCGTGGACTTAGGCACTCTTTTCCTATTTTAAAATGTACTTTTAGGCTGTTTGGAGAGAGCAACGTGGGATCACATGTCCGTTCCGCTAGCTGCTCATCAGTGCCCCCTTCCTCTTCTCCTTCCCGATGTTTAATACAACCGATTCATTTTTACATATAAATAAACAATCTATGCGAGTGGCCAGTGTTCCCCTGTAATAAGTTTTAGTCCCCATCTTGTTAACAGATTTATATCCATCTACCAAATGGGCAGAGTGGATCACTCTTGACAATGTAGCAGAATCACTAAATGTTTTATGGGCGTTACTAGTTCTGTGTGCAATGGAGAGACCACAATTGAAATCCCCTTCAAAACAAACCTGCCGGGTGGTATATAAGTATGGTTGTATTTTAAGAAATAAAGCAGACCTGGCTGCTATACTTTGCGAGGCATAGGTATTAATTAATTGGAAATGTATTAATCCATACTTTCCATCTATTAAGATGACCCTTCCAGGAACTACATCTATTACTCTAGAAATTTTAAATTGGTAACCAAAAAATAAAATACCCACCCTGTCGCAAGTATCTTCCCCATGCTACTCAAAAGAGGGCCCTACTGTCCAGCTATTTGTAACCTGTGTGACCTCTTGCCTAGTTTTAAGCCTGGTGTCTTGTATAAAATGAAAATCCTGCTTCAGCGTTAGTAAAAATCCTAACTTGGAAAGTTGCTTGCAAAATGATTTTATACTGCACATGTTCAGAGTGCAGCATCTACTTTGAGTGAAGTTTGGCATAGTTAAGAGAAGCCACAGAAAGGTTTAGAAATAAATTTGACCCCTGGAAAAAGAAAATCTTTCCAATTAAATTTAGCCATGTGGACAGACCATCAATGTTACCTATGAGGGAACTGTGCTCTCTGTATTTTCTCTAGTTGATAATTATCCTTACCAGATTCTGAAGAGAGATCCATAGGGGAGGAGAAGGAGGCTGTAGATGAATCAGAGTCCTCCTCTTCACCTTCGGTGTCACCCCACTACCTTCTCTTGGCTAGCATCTGAAACTTGTTGTGGGTAATAATGGATTTTGTGGGGTATGGGACTCTGATCTGCATTTACCTTTCCCTCGTTTAGATGGAGGAACCATAACAAAAGGCATTTCAGCTTGGAGGGGCATGCAACCTACCAAAACCGGTACTTGAGGATGGAAAGATTCAGCCTGAGGACACTGTTGTTCAGACTCTAAAACCTGATCAACTGTCACACTAATTCTGGGGGAGTGAGAGACAGGGGAGTGAGAGACAGAGGCTTCTGAGGGAGGGGGTACTTGCAAACAGGTGATTTCCATACTTTCACCTGGCGCCGGTCCTTGCACTACAAGACAGCGCTCCTCTTGCCATTTCTGCGCCTGTACTTGAGATTCAGAAATGATGTTCATGTGGTCCTGCGGGACCCTGTCAACTCTATTGTGCTCTGCCCATGGGCATTGGTGGTAAATTATGACCTTGTTCATCACATAAATTACAGTACCTTGCATTAGGACAGCCTAAACTGACATGGCCGTAGGTAAGGCATAAAGTACATCTGGGTTGGTCACAAGTGAGTTCTAGAGCCACACTTGTGACATGTACGTGGTTGCCCAGGATAAAAACATACCTCTGTCACGTCCTATATAGAAGCTACCTGGAATGTGCATGACCACTTGTTCATTTTGCCTGAGCTGAACTTTTATCTTCCATCCCCCTATCCAGACAAAATCCTTATCCAAAATAGGGTGAGGAGACTCTAACAAATCACACCGTTGTCTGAGCCAGAATGGATATCATTTATGTTGACCCCTTCACTTCTGAATAATAATATAAGAACTTTTACCAGTGGTTTAGTAAGTGGGAGCAACATGAATGAAGTCCATACTGGGGTTTGTTTCACTAGCTCATATTGAGCCCAGAATTTTTCCAACGTATGAATGTTCTTGAAACTCGCATCATAAACTGTTTCACCTTTGATCTGAATAAATGCAAACAGTTCTGATGGGCTAATCCCCCATAGAGTCTCTTAGCATACTGTGGAGAACAATTCTTCATGAAGGAGCCGCTGAGGTATCGCCTAGAAATTTTAATCGTACAGCATTCCTTCTCTGAGTGGGCTCCCCCACAGATTTAAATAAATCAGTCATTCTGAATGTGGTTTGTGATTTATCTTTTTCAGTAGCTGAAGTAAAAGTTTGCTTATTTTGTGTTGTGCACTGTTCGTTGGGGCCCGTTGATTGGATCGTGATTCCCAAGGACCTGGCTGTGTTCTCATCGATTAGTGGTTATGCAAAGGAACCTGCAACAGGTTCTACTATCATGGAAGAGTCACTTAGAACCATGTTAGATTTAGCAGAAAAGTTCTCGGCAGCTGTCTCAATAATTTCAGCTGCAGAAATGGGACCGGGTGAAGTCCAGGGTTCTCCCCTCCGATGACTGCTGCCAACCTGCAGCTTGTAGGGCATCTTTGGGAGACCAGGTAGCGTCCAACTCTTTAGAGGTTCTGGATGTAGGTCTTAGATGCAGTTGCAATGTTTGTGGAATATTTTGTGAGGCAGAAAGTACCGCAGGTTCTTTTCCAATGGGTTCTTGTGGGGCAGCACTCATAGAATAATCAGCTTCAGGGATTCCTTCTTGAGTAGTCATTTCTTCTTGTAGCAGTTTTAAAATGAATTGCTTATGCTGGGAGAACATCTGCCTCAGCTGGGCTTCAGGAATATCAGCTTCTTCATGGCTGACCTATAGTTCTGTGTTCCCAATCCTATTTAAATCAGTTGTAGAGTTGCTAGCTTTTCCTTTGGTATTTTCTGGATTATCCAAGCCTTCTATGTTGGTCTGTCGAGCCCCAGATTCAATATCACACAAAGGTTCCATAGATAATTCAGTGTCCGTAGGCAGAGCAGAACCTCCACCTCCTGCAGCATGAATGTCGGCCATCTTGGACAGAGGGACAAAAGTTCCCCCTGCTGATCGAGTAGGGGAAATTTTTATTGAAAAACATCAGAGAAAAAAAGGTGAATCATAACAAACAGTGTTTCAGTCACACAAAATCAAAAAATGACTAACAGAGTAACCCAAACCCTTTAAAGTACAACCCAGTAATGCCATCCTTCACCAAACCCCATTTTTTACCATATAATAGTAAAGTTTAAACAGCCAAAGGCAGTGAAAGACAG
The DNA here is from genome assembly GCA_016271365.2 of Neoceratodus forsteri. Taxonomy (NCBI): domain Eukaryota; kingdom Metazoa; phylum Chordata; order Ceratodontiformes; family Ceratodontidae; genus Neoceratodus; species Neoceratodus forsteri. The sequence goes on from CM057455.1 coordinate 1,707,971,419, forward strand.
TGTTAAGCACTCATTTATATTTGATGAACATAGAAAATTCCTTCCACCAATTATTTACCTTTCTGGTAGTATGGACTTCTGCATCTTTAATGTAGACATTCTCCATTGCCTTTTGAATCAACAATCCTACTGTCTCATAGGGCATAAGCCTCTGATACAAAACCCATTGGCATCTAGCTTGCCATAAATAATACCTGAGACAACAGCAAAAAATGACCAATGTATCCTTGTGATAAAGATTTCCGATATTATGAAATTGTCCCAAAACTAAATTGTCATAAATTAAGTTAAGCTCCTTAACCACCCCATTTTTCATTTCAAGGCTAGGAATTTCCAGAGGGAACAGGCATAGGAGCACTGAAACAAAAAATGCACCATGGACTCTTCCTGATGTATACAAGCATCATAGGGACAATTTCTTTCTTCTCTGACCTTATGCTTAGCTTTACCTCTAACACCTATCCTCCCATAGACAGAAAGCCACAAAAATTCCCACATGTGTACAGGTATTCTAATATTATTCAATTGCTGCAGAACCCCTGGAATTAAAGCAGCAGTGCAATGAAAAAAGGTTTTCTAAAAATCCAATTTTCTGCTATGGTTATGAAAAATATTGGCAGAACTGTTGATTTTGGGTTTTCTGGATGCTTCCTATACTGTATATGGTACATTTGCATGTTTGTCTGAATTCTAACCCTCCTCAGGTACTCTATATTATTTCAATGCAAAAATGAGGCGGCCATCTTTTTTTCTTGAGAAATTATTATTTTAAATCTTTCATAAAGTTCTTAAATGATAACGGAAACTGAAAATTTTACCACCAGAATAAACTGGAAGATATCTGGCATCGATTAGGAGAAAAAATGGTGGGGTCAAATTTTAGGCCATTTTCATTGCACTGCTGCTTTAAAGAAGTGGGGCAGTTTTTAAAACCTGGTTCCATAGGATGGAGTGTGGACATCATCACCTGGTATTACTTGAGCCCTTTATTGTCCCTTACTAGTTGTTTAGTGAGGCCCCATTTATAAAGCTTTTGCGCCGCAGGTCTAAAATACTGTGGCACATGTAGGTGCTCTGATAACTTAGGGGGAATTATGTGCCGTGCTGAAAAATATCTAGAAAAAGTTGATCTTATTAAAGAATTATGCAGCAAAATCATGGGAACCAGGCCGACCCTGATTGTCTGGGAAAGGAAAAGAGTGTGAAAAAAGACTACTGGATCAATTGCTCCCAGACCTCCTCTTTTCTTGGCTAAGTAAGTATATTGTCATTTGATATGATTCAATCTATTAATATTATTTGATAAGATTCAATCTATTACCCCAAAGCATTTGGAAAAAAAAACTGTAGTTTAGTTTCTAGATGAACCGGAAGGGGAAAAATCATTGCTATATATAAAATCATAAGGATGATAAACTGTCTAATTATTAGAACCCATTTAAGTTTAGACAACTTCCAATGTTTCCACCTTTGAATTTTATGATCTACAGCAGTCAGGGTGTTTTCCAAATTCAAGAAGGGGAGATTTTGGGGTCCAAAAAGAATCCCCAAAATCTTCAGTGGTTCTGTAGACATTTGAATGCCATGAATCATCTCAGGATCAGGATATCCAACACTCACAAAGAAGGCCCTTACTCTTCTGGGTATTCAATTTGGAATTTGAAATAAAAGAATAAGTATGCATAAATTCCAAAAACGAGGTTACTTGGGTATGATCAGAAAAAAATAAACAAATATCATAAGCATAGGCTTGTAAATAAAGTACCTCATCTGTGGTTGCCCCTAACACCCCTGTCCAATGGGGAGAACCAGTTAAAGACTGAATTAGTGGGTCAGTAGTAAATATATACAGAAGGGGACTGAGCGGGAATCCCTGTCGAACCCCAGTCTGTAATTGCAGTGTTAGTTGCTCAGCAGGTAGCACACTCACCTTTGAGGCCTGGAGATCAGAGGGCTGTGGGTTCAGTTCCCACATCTGGCACTTGAGTTAATATCCCAGTACTGACACTGTAGTGCAGCATGAGAGGGGTGCTACACTTCTGAGGTGCTGTCTTTTGGATGAGATGTTAAACCGAGGTCCCATCTGCCTGGATTGGTGGTAGTTCAGGTGGATGTTAAAGATCCCATGGCACTTATCGAAAAGAGTAGGGAAATTTCCCCGGTGTCCTGGCCAAATTTCCCTCATTCACTAAAAATACCACCAACAGCTTAATCTGATTCAAGGTCAGTTAGCATTCATCTGTATCCCCCTCCCCCGGGTCATGCCTGAAAATAGGCAGGATTTGTCTAGTGCAATTACCCGGTCAACAAAAACTAAAATAAAAAAAAAAATTGGAACCCTTCTGTGACTTCATTTTTTATTACAGGGTGTACTATTGCAGTGTTATATAAGGATTTGACCCATCTTATTAGTTGAGCAGGGACACCATATGCCTCCAGGGTTAAAAACAAGAAGGAGTGGTAGACCCTATTGTAGGCCTTCTATTGATCTACTGAAACAATACTTCCATATTTCCCATTCAATGATAAATGTGCAAACAGATCTCTGATAATCATTAGAGCGTGTTGAATTTTTCTACCCGGAAGGCCACAGAATTGCATAGGGGAAATGACTGAACAAGCATAAACCTGCAACCTAGCATTCAAAATACCAGTCAATATTTTGTAATCAGAATTTAGTCGCGGACTTCCGGTGAGCGCACCAACTGAATGGCTGCCTAGTTCAGACACCTCAGTCTGCCACTAGCTAAATCTGCCTTAATCTTCAATTAATCGGAACCATCCAATGGTTAAACTTGCAGGAATAACGGGTACAATGTTCTCCAGACACAAAAGTAAAGAGAAAATAAATGTGCAGCAGGTAAAACTACACAAAACACTGTTGGACTTTGCTCAGCAGGCCACGGCCTACATACCACCCACCTCACCGAAACAGGGAACCAGCACAGAGGAGGTGGAAGAACAAGAATATATTATTACCTCCAAACAGTTGTGCGACACCCTCCAGAAGATGAACGCTACACTAGAGAGAGACTAGAGGCAAAAACTAATGAAGACCGGGAGAAAATAAAATTAACTTCCCAGAAGGCAGAGCGGATGGAAAGGGCGCTGACTGACTACACAACCACCACAGAAGTGCACAATGCTGCCCTGCTAGACCTACATCGGAGAGGGCTGATATTGGAAGCGAGATTAGACAAATTGGAAAATTGGAACAGGCGGAATAATGTCCGTATTCACGGACTACCAGAAGGGACAGAAACGGGTCTAGTGCCACAATTTCTGGAGTCTTTTTTACCGGAGATCCTGGGCTGGCCAGCAGATAAGCCTCTCAATATCATCCGCGTCCATCGTTCGCTGATACCTAAGCCGCGGGACCCGAAAGGTCGGCCCAGGTCCCTGGTAATAGCTTTCCTGGGTTTCCGCACCAAAGAAGAGATTTTGAGGAGAGCGTGGTCCAAAAAAGAGATTCTGTTTGGGAATACCCGCCTCTATTTTGAGCAGGACTACTCCCTGCAGCTCTTAGCACAACGCAGAAAATTGTTACCAGTGGTGCGCCTATTGCAGCAAAAGGGAATCAAAGCAGTTATAGAATATCCTGCACGACTTAAGGTGGTCACAGAGAATAACATCAAATGATTTATAGACTTACAAGCTGCCTCAAAATTTCTGACCTTGATGGGGATAGAGATTCCCAATAGTACATCACAGCAAAAGGAGTGCCTGCTTGAAAGGGCCTGGCATCAGGGTGGAACCAAAAGGAAGGAGCTGCACGACCGCCCGGGGACTTCCGCTATGTGGGACTCACTCATCGCGCGAGGAGAAGTGACCATTGCTAGGCCCGCACGTGGAGTCGAACAGAATGGAGAGACGGGAGAGTCTTCGGATCAGAACAACCTGTCAACAGATCCAGCGACCTGAAAGAAGGTAGACTTTGGGCTGATGCCTGAATGTGAGTGACTTTAAGGAGAGGGGGAGAAAAATTGCTGCAGATCTCAGCTGTTGTACCTACTGAAGTGGGTGGGGGGAATGGTTCAGATCAAATGTTTAATATATAAAGGGAGGGGGGTTTCACTCTTCTCTTACATTTTAGAAGGTGGATGAATGATGACCTTTAATTGATCCCAATGCTCTGGCCCTCTTTGAACAGGGAAAGCTTGGGGACTGAAATGTGATGCAGGGGTAGATTTTGAAGGGGAAGGGGTAATGGCACGATAAGAGCAACTATAACTGCAACTCAAAAATTGGAATGCCGGACACCTAGGGAGGGGAGCAGGGAGGAGGGGGAAGGGAAAGGGAGATCACAAAGTCTGGCAAGTAAGGGAAAGGTTAGCACGAAAGGGGAATCAAGACTAATCACAGAACGACCCTCAGTGGTTCATACTGCTCAGGTTATATTTAAAAGGAGAGGACCTTTGTGATCAAACTATGGGGTCGGGGGTAGGCCTAATCTTGGAGGGATGGGAGTAAAAGTATGGTATGAGCATTGACAACCCAGAATATCGAAGTGCTTGAGCAGAGGGGATGGGGGGAGGGTAAGGGGGAGGAAAGGGAAACTATAGAGTTGGACCCTAGGCTTAGAGAGGAGGGGAGAAATTAGCCCCTCCGAATAGTAGGAGGGCTTTGAGCAGGAGAGAGATCAATGGGGAAGACGAACCAAGATTAGTAACAGGCTACGGTGGGGGGGGGATGGTTTCAGGTGAGACCAGGCACATTTTTTCCCTTGATAGCGATTTTCCTTTTCTCAGATTGAGGCTCAGAAAACTGCTCATAAAGCGCCTGGAACACGCAGCTACGGTGCTTTCGATCTGCCCTTCTGGTGATTGGGCTGATATTGGCCTAAAGCCAGGCAGAGGGCCCACAGTGTTGGGGTCATCCAGCCATGCCTCCAGCATCAGGGGTTTTGCAGAGGGTGGCAAGAAGGGCAATTGCATCTTGAAGTCAGAGAGGTTAGATAAGGCTATACTGGTTACTAATTTGAAGTTGGGTTATAAAGATTACTTGTTTAATGAAACAAAGTTACATGTTAGAAACAATGCACAGAACAAATGTATGGTGTGTTTTAAATGTGTGTCCCCATCCCCGGAAGACCACCAGGAATGTGTACCTAATTCAAGGGATTGAGAATGGCTGATTTAAAGGTTGTTTCCCTAAATGTGAGGGGTATTAACAACCCGGTGAAAAGGGCCAAAATATTGTAAGACATGAAGAGATGAGGGGCCACGGTGGCCTTCCTTCAGGAAACGCATTTGGCGGCCCAAGAGCATTTGAAATTGAAAAGAGCTTGGGTAGGAAGTGTGTATGCTTCACATTACATTGACAGCTCGCACCGTAGGGGGATAGCAATTCTGATAAAAAGAGATGTCCCTCTGATAATTTCAAAAGTCAAAACGGATCCAGAAGGCAGATTTGTGCAGATCTGGGGGAGCTATGGGGTCAAGATTGCACCCTAGTAAATATATTTGCACCAAACGAAGAAGCTCCAAGGTTGTCATTCCTAGAGACAATAATAAAAGAAGCGATCACAGATGCACAAAGTATGATAATCATTGGGGGAGACTTCAATGAAGTCATAAACCCAGGAGTGGATAGATCTGGGAAGACCCCAGGAGGGGCAACACGAACAGGGAAACTTGTTCTCACACTGGGTCAGGAACTGGGATTAACGGAGTGTTGGAGGTTTTAGCACCCCAGAGAATGAGATTACACCTATTACTCCCCGCGACACGGAGTTTACTCCAGTATAGATTACTTTTTAATCTCTACCAATTGGGTACAAAGAGTAGAGCAGTGTTGCATAGGCCCAATAGTCATCTCAGACCATGCGCCAGTCTCCCTTAGTGTCTCTATGGCCCAGATAGTGGCGCAATCCTGCTGGAGGTTTAATGTGAGCCTTCTCACCAGGGAAGACTTTAAAGAACTAATAGAGAATAAAATCCGACAGTTTGAGCTGGAAAATCCAAAGGAGACACGAGGGAGGGAATGAGATGGGACGCCCGTAAATGTAGTCTTAGGGGGGAGATCATAAAATTTGCTTCCAAAATTAAAAGAGAGAGAATTCAACAGAGGGTACAGCTCGAACGGAAGATTCTCCAGCTCGAATCCACCCATCAGGTGAGCCAGGATCCCAAAGTCAAACAAGAGCTTGATAAGGCCAGACATGACCTAAACCAGATTTTAGACACCCAAATTGAGGGGCAACTGCGGTACTCTAGACAAAAATATTATGAACAGGGCAACCGGGAGGGGAAACTATTAGCTTGGCAGCTTAGACAGGAGAAGGCAAGTAGAGCAGTGATCCGTCTGCAGGGGGACAATATGGAACAGGCAACCACCTCTCCAGCAGAAATTGTACAGAGATTTGAAAATGATTATATAGATTTATACAGAGCTGACACCTTTCCGGGGCACAGGAAAGCGGTGGAATCTTTTTTAGATGGTCTTAATTTACCTACCCTGGCGGACCCGGTAAAGAAAGGGTTAAATGCCCCAATTACAGTCCAGAAAATTACAAGTAAAATAAAAAAATTGAAAAATGGTAAAGCGCTGGGGTTAGATGGGTTCGGGGCTGAGTTTTATAAAGGTTTTAGGTCTCATGTAGTGGGCCTGCTGATGGCCACCTGCGATGAGATACTGGTGGAGGGGGAACCGGTTCCACCATCCTGGAACTTGGCCCAGATATCAGTGATTCCAAAGCAGGGTAAGAACCCAGAACTATGTAGTTCGTACCGCCCGATATCCTTGTTGCCGGTGGATTTAAAAATCTTTACGGGTATTCTAGCAGATAGGCTGCAGGGCTGCATCTCCACTCTGGTCCACCCGGACCAGACAGGATTTATCTCAGGAAGATACTTACAAGACAATATAGGGCACCTTCTGAACATCATCACGGCTCAGAGAGGCTCAGTGGCCCTGCAGTTAGCAATCAGTATGGATGCTGAGAAGGCCTTTGACAAGGTGGACTGGCACTTTATGTCATCCACCCTGTCAAGGTTTGAGCTGGGGGAACAGTTTGTTTTGGCCATTGCCGCACTGTACCACAGACCAGAAGCCAGGATTAGGGTGAACGGCATGCTCTCGAACCATCTGCCCCTTATGAGAGGCACCAGACGGGGGTGCCCCCATCGCCATTGAAATTTGCCCTCTCTCTGGAGCCGTCGGCAATCTGGATACAGGGCAACCCACATATCAAAGGTATTTGGGCAGGGGGAGTGGAACATAAAACAGCACTCTATGCAGATGATTCCCTTTTCTTCCTGCAGGATCCTCAGAGTTCCCTGCCACATCTTTTGGAAGCTTTAGAAAAATTCGTCTCCCTAGCAGGATACAAGATTATTCTATCTAAGTTGGAAGGGGTGGCGTTGAGTGGCACCCTTAATAGACAGCTAAGAGAAACCTTCCCATTTACTTGGGCCAAGAAAAACACGTTTAAATATTTGGGAATACAGGTCTCGGTGGACACATCCAAGCTATACCGTAACAACCTGCTTAAATTGCTTCTAGTTTTGAGATCAGACTTTGCCCAAAGGAAACTCCTACCCCACTCTCTCTATGGCAAAATCCAAATCATCAAAATGAACGTTTTGCCCAGACTATTATTCTTATTCCAGACACTCCCTATTCCCATACCGTCTCAGTTTTGGAACCAACTTACAAAAGAAATTTCTAAATTCATATGAGGAGGGGCATGTCCAAGGATAGCACTTGGTACCTTGATGAAGTCAAGAGAGATGGGAGGTTTGGGCCTACCATACATGTATCATTATTACCTGGCCACACAGGGAGCACAACTAATTACATGGGCCAAACAATGTACCGAGTCCAGGTGGTATCTCATTTAAAATGAATCAACCCCTAATGGCAAAATATGGACATACCCAACCTGCCATGTCGACCCACATAACTGGTGGTTAATCTCTAATCCTTGGATAAAACAATCCTTTCATATTCTTCTCAAACTTAGGAAAAAAACAAACACCCTGAATGCCCTGGGCCCCCTGTCTTTAATCAGACACACAACAAATTTTGTTCCCCTGAGGTTGGATCAGGGATATGCTTTCTGGGAGCATAAGGGTTTAACCACCTTTAGACAACTGATAGATAGAGGGTCTTGCCTTGCATATGCCACACTTCAGGAATGCTTTGCATTACGTAGGGAAGATTTTTACAGATACCTTCAAACTCGGCTCTTTATAAACACAGGTGAAAATCTCTAAAAAATTACTAGGGCCTTAACTCCCCTTGAGGAATTCTGGTGGGATTCTAGAAGAATTAAAGATAAATTACCTTACCTTTCCATCCTGTATAGGATACTCATAGGGAAGAAGGGGACCCTGGTGTTAGAAGAGATTAGAAAGAAGTGGGAGATAGAATCCAGGGGGACAATTCCTAAGGGAGACTGGGAACGTCTCTTGCAGAGGGGATGGCAGGTAACCTCAGCCATGACATGGCGTGAATTTAACTGGAAAATTCTGACCCGTTACTTTCACTCCCCAATAATTACCAAATACTTTAATCCTCAGGCGTCATCGGCCTGTTGGCGTGTATGCAGAGAAGCTCAAAGCACACATTACCATATATTCTGGGGTGTGCAAAGTTACAGAGATTCTGGTCTCAGATCCAGGGGGTTATGACCCGAATGGGGGGGTTACCTATACCATACACGTTTCAGGACCTAGTCCTAGGGTTGCCAACCCTTTCCTCCCAAAAAAGAAGTGTGGAGCTATACCAGATACTGCGGATTGCAGCACTAAAATGCATTACTATTAAATGGTTAAAACAAGATCCACCAGCCTTTCAACAATGGACCTCCAAAGTGGAGGAAATTGAAAGACTAGAAAACATAACCTACACTATCCAGCTAAGAAAGGACAACTTTTCTAGAAATCTGGGGACCCTGGCATTGCTGGAAGGAGGGGTTGGGTGAGGATATGGGGGTAGGAGATGGAGACACAAGAGGGGAGGAGGAAAGATAAACAATATAGGGGAAGAGAGTGGGATGACATAAAAGGCTGGAGGGAGAAGCAGATAACTGGAGGGTAAAGAGATACCGGGATAGGATGGTCTTCCTGCAAAATAGGGATGGGGGCACAAACATGTACATGTACATTCTTAATATAGAATTAAAAGCATCAGTCACAGTGCATTGGTTTTGATCTATATAAGTCGATATGGTTATAAATGGTTTGGTTAAAAGGTTAGATAAAAAGTAATGAAAACATGATAAGACATGTAGTTAACTGAGGAAGTAGAATTCCCAGGAAGGAAAAGAAAATATTAAGACAGAAGAAGAGAAGAAGATTCAAAACCAGAACTGGGACATTAACATGGGCCACGCTACGAGGAATTGAATCTATCAACTAAGAGCCAAAGGCTTGATAGTGTGTACCCATAATTTCATTCTACTATCTGATGAGATAAGATGTTGGAATATGTCAAATATTAGAAAGCTTGACTAATAGAAGTATAGAATATAGAAAGGAACCAAAAAAAAAACAGAATGCAATTAATGTATAGACACTCTTAATAAGATATCATGTGGAAATGGATGAATAATGATATGGATTTTAATAAAACTGATGAAGTTAAAAAAAAAAAAGAATTTAGTCGCCAATTGTCTAGAGAGGTTTTATCCCCAGATTTAAACAAAAAAATCAGTAATACCTCCATGAACCATATAGGGAAAATCTCTGTTGATAAAAAAGAGTTACATACTTTTTCTAAACATAATGAGAATTCTACAGGAAAAGTTTTATATAATTCATTGTTTAGGCCATCAAGACCTGGTGATGTCCCCCTCTTCAGGGTCTTGATTACTCCCTCAATTTCTGCTGCCATAATGGGTCTAGTCATCCCCAAGGACCCTTCTGGATCCCGTGGAAAATAAATAGTGTGTAAAAACATTAAAATATCTGACTCACAGGGGAGCACTGAGGGGTGATGAGATGACAAAAAGTCCTTTATAGTAGTATGAAGACCTTCCTTAGAATGAATAATTCTTCCATCTTTATTTTTCAAAGAGTCTAAAAAAGTCGCATCTTTACATTTTTTAAAAGCTTCATAGGGCTCTCCCTGTGGGGATTTTTTTGTTCCATTGCATTAACATACTAAAATGTCAGCAGAATAGGCCTAACGGTCTTTCGTATCTGCTCGTTTGGTCATCGCCCGCCCTGGAAGCTGGGAGATTATGTAATAATGCCTTCATGGTGTTAGCCCTATCATATTGATACTCCTGCATAGTTTTCTTTAAGGCATCTGTCTGGAATTTATAGCTATGTCTGGAAGTATTAGCCATTGAAAAAAGGTATTGCAATTGCTGCCGTAATTTAAGATATTTGAGAAATTTTACATTCTCTTCTGTCCTACCCAATTTCAGATGTAAGGTCTTAAGGTCCGCTTTAGAATCCACCCACCAGTCTCCTAAATTATCATAAAGAAAGGTAACAGAAAGTCTAGCAAGTAATAACTTTAATTTTCAACAACACAGCGAGGTTCAATAGAACAGAGGAGTTCAGTTTCCATCTAGGTTTCTGTGGTATTTGTAATGGGGATGGTAAAGAATTACATTGCAAAAGCAAATGGTCTGAAAACTCAACTGGAATAGTCTTAAAGTTAAAGGGGTGAAGACTGTTGGAAAGAAACATATAATCTATAGTAGAAGTGTATTTATTTCATCTATAAGTAAACCCAGGGCCACTGAGTTGATTTTGTCTACTATCCAAGAGACCTGCTGTGTCAACTAGGTGCCTAAGGGCATTCGAATCACAATAAATCTTTTTCCTTTGCCCTACTGATCCCTCAGTCTTTGATTGCAATACACAATTAAAGTCCCCACATAAAAAAGTTTTGTAAGAGGTAAGTAGAAAAGGCCTCAGGGCAGAAAAAAGGCCTACCCTTTCAGCCTTGACCTGGGAGCAATATACAATAATTAATCTACAGGCCACATGTTTCCATAAGCCATCTATAATCAGTAGTCTCCCAGGAATTAAATCTATCAATTTAATTAAAGAAAAATCATAAGAGTTAAAAAGTAATCCTATCCCATAGGCTGTTTCTGTACCAAAAGACCAATAGGAAGGGCCCCATATCCACTTTCTCTGGAAATACCGTGCCTGGTCACTTGTAAACATCCAAGTTTCCTGAAGAAAACAAATATCAATAGCAGTTCTGTGAATATACTCAAAAACTACCTGTCGTCTCCTAGAATTTAATAAACTATGAACATTTAATTAATCCACACTAAAGGAAGCCAGGTCTTAAGCTGGAAATCAAAAATCTTTTTTCCTCCTCTTCTTTTTCTTCCCTTTATACCCCTCCTGAGGATGCAGTGGGGTTTGTGGGACTACTTTAGAGGACTGGGAGTCGGAATCTCCACAGTCTATCTCCGAATCTCCCCATTGTGTGGCGAGAACTACAAAAGAATTGCTGGACTCAAAATCCGCAGGGGTTGAGGCCAAATTGGGCCTAATATTATGGGTTGATCTCCGAACAGGTACTACCAGAGGAGGTGCAGGGGGTGGGTCCGGGTCCTCTGTCACCCGCGGTTCTGTATAACACACTAGTGTCAACAGAAGAGGGACAGAAGGAAGGGGGAAGGGAGGGTTCTTCTGTTCATCTAAATCTTCTTGTAAAGAGATAAGAGGGGGAGGCTGAACCTCTGTGGGACGTGGATGAGGCTCAGTCAGATCCTGATCAGGGCAAGAAACAGAATCCTGTGCCTGTTGAATTAAGAGATCCGGACTGATACATGAAGCCTTATTCTTGGCTGCCCAAGTGCATTCTGAAAAGACATGCCCAGTGTCCTCACATAGGTCGCATTTAGTAAGATTGGCACACTGGAATGAGATGTGACCTGTTTCCCCACAGTTGTCACATCGGGGCTTGTCACAAGAGCTAGATAAATGGGTTCTAGATCCACACTTATAACAGGCCCGGGGTTGCCCTGCATAAAAACAGACACCCCTATCACGCCCCAACAAAAAAGAGTTTGGAATATGTTCAATTCCTGCATCTGTTTGTCTTGAGTTTCACCTTATAGCGCCAGCCCCCCATCCAAAACTGTTCAGTATCAAGAATAGCCTCAGGTGAACTTAACACTTCACATTTAAGGGATAACCAATAAGTAATATCCTCCACGTGTACCCCCTCATTCCGAAACATAACTGTTATGAACTTAATCAATGGTTTAGATAATGGAATGACCAAAAAGGGGGTCCATGTGGGGGAGAACTTAACCTGGTTATACCGTTCCCAAAAAAGGTCAAGTGCATAAGCCGAACGAAAACTGACATCAAAATTGTCTTCCCCTGAGATATTCATAAAAGCAAATACTTCCCTCGGGGAGAAGTGCAAAGACTCCTTTAAGAATAATTTTCCAACATAATGCCTGTCAGGCCGAACCGCCAGTCCACCTTTATAACGTATCCGAACCGTGTTCCTCCGAGGTGCAGCTTGTTTCTTGATTTTCGAAAATAAGTCAGATAATAAAGGTTTGGGGTCCTCAGGAGTGTCCTTTATTGGGAAAATATGTTTAATCTCTCTTTCAGTAGGAATGTCTGGAGCTGCCATGGTATTCAAGTTAGATACAATTGGGTCTACACCCTGTCGTGGTAAATCTTGATGTATCCCAGAAATATCCAAACCAGTCACTGGGAAGGGGGTTGTAGAATTTCTTGGAGTAGCTAATACCTTGGGCCGCCATTCAGGTGTATTTTGTACAAAATTTAATTTGGGGTCCCAGTCAGGGGTGGGGAGCCACATCCCTGATCCATTTTGTGTCCAGCCTGCCTCACTCAGAGCCCTCTGAGGTGACCAGAGTTCAATGGAAGACATGGTAGGGCTTTGAGATGAAGATTTCAGGTTATTGAAGGGAAGAAGTAATGCAGGTGACCCCTCGTGGGCTAAATTGGACCCCACTGTTGTATGAAGAGCAACTGTACTCCCCAAATGCCTATTTGCCAAAGTTATGGCAGTACATTTGTCTTTTTTCTCTCCTCCAGACCCCAACCGAGGTGGCAAGCCTCATTCGGAGAAGGAGAAAACAGTCATTCCATCCTGTAATGCAGGGTCATTTTGAAAAATTACATCAGCCCCTGGGACCCCTACCTGTCCAGAAGAGGGAGGTGGATCTCCGTGGAAAACAAATCCCGTAGTTTTAGACATAGTGGTGACCCCAGGAGAATCACCCTTGCTAGGCTGAACGATGTCAACCACACTCGTTCTGTCGGGGCCTGTGAGTTGTTTACTCCTGTTGCTGCTTTTTCGAGTAATATGCTCCTCAGGATTAACTTCAACTATCGCAGGCTTTAGGCACGAACCCTGTATGGTTCCAGAATTGCCAGTCTCTGAATCAAATAGAGTAATTTGAGCATTTACAGAGGGAACAGAAGAAGAGCTGGGAGACTCACCCGACCTTGCGGCCACTTTTGCTGTTGCCATATCATCCCTTAAATCAGGCCCTTTGACAAGCGGCATCAAAGTTTTGACAGCCACGCTCTCCTTTCGTAATTGTGTCAGCCTTTCCTGTAAACAGTCCATCTGTATCTGCAATTGCAACGTTTCCTCGGTTGTAAGAATATCTCGTATCGCAGACTGCTCATTGATTTCCACACCTGACTTACTCAGATCTTCAGCGGACACAAAAATCTCCGCATCCTCCTGCTCACTATGAATTATTTTTGGCTCATTGAGTATGATGCTCTCCGAAAAGACAGAATGCTTTATTCTCTCACCACCCTCATGGACCTCCATTTCAACTGGAGTTCCAGTCTCCAGACTACCAAAGTCCGTTTGCAGAGGAGCAGCCATAACTCCAAGCTCCTCCATGCCTTCCACTCTCCACACACCGACCAAGACTGACACAGAGACAGTAGTCCATCCTCCTACAGGAGAGATGGGGAATTTCCCCAGGGCCCTGGCCAAATTTCCCCCCATTCACTAAAAATACCACCAACAACTTAATCTGGTTCAAAGTGAGTTGGCATTCATCTGTATCCCGCTCCACCAGGTTGTGCCTGAAAATAGGCAGAATTTGTCCAGTGCACTTACCCAGTCAACAAAAACTAAATAAGTAAATTGTGTGCCAGATGTGCGAAAACACATTTTTGGCAGGATGTGAAAAATGACAGCTGTACTTTTCATAAGGAGGTGTGCAAAAATGGCAATGTTGAAAATCTGGAGTGAAAATATTAATTCTCGAAGTTACGAGTGTGCGTGGAAACTGTGCAATGCACGCTCATAACATAGTAATTTTGTGGAATTTTTTCACCAAATTTTGAACATAGGTATTTTGGGGCCTCCGTTCATGAACAGTGTCACTGTGATTTTCTTAATCTGTCCTGAACATTGATTTCCCATAGTGATCGCACCATTGTGCACCAGATGTGTGAAAACACATTTTGGCCAGGATGTGAAAAATGACAGCTGTACTGTTCATAAGGAGGTGTGAAAAAATGCCAATATTGAAAACCTGGAGTGAAAATATTGCAAATTCTCAAAGTTACAAGTGTGCGTGGAAACTGCACAACGCATGCTCATAACACAGTCCTTTTTTTGAATTTTTTCACCAAATGTGCAACATAGGCTTTTTGGAGGCCACCTCATGAACAGTGACACTGTCGTTTCGTTAATTGGTCCCAAAAGTGATTCCATGAGTGACCGCAAAATCACCTTTTAGGACCGAATAACCACATGACAGTGACTAAATTCATGAGGTGGGGTCCCTAGAACCCCATGTTGAAAATTTGGTGCCAAAATTCACAAACATGGCCGAGATATCCACTTAAGTTGAAAAAAAAACACCATTTATGCCATTATACAGCTTACTGGCATTTCTTCAGTTCGTGGTCAGCTTTGAAGAGTGCAGATGTGTTCCCGCTACACTGAAGATCATTGCTCCAGGCTCCGAAGGTAAGTATGGGGTGAGGGGTGTGGGGAGGTAGGGGGCGCAGAGGGTGGGTGCAGGTTGGGAAGGGGGTGCTGGAGACAACGAGGGACCGTTTTCTGTTTTCACAGGGAAAAAATAAAAAAAATACATCAAGGGATTTTTTTTCTTTTACAGAGACAACTGGCACACTGGGGTAGGCTCCCAACATGCCACTTGGGTGTTTGTTGGGGAGAGCATGGAACCGACAGAGATTGGGCACCCCGTCGGCACATAAAATGTGTTTTTCTTTGAGGGGGGGCACATGAGCTGAGGGGGACTGGGCACCCCCCCTTGGTACACTACTAATGGGGGGACATTATGCCAATGGGGATTGGGCTCCCCCATCAGCAATGAACTGGGGAGTGGTTATGCCAACAGGGGAATTGGGTACCCCCGACATCAGATTTCATGGGGACTGTGGAAAAAAAAGGTTATATTTTGTCTGATTACAAGCGGCAAAGCAAGGCATTTGTTTTAATGTCATAGACGTGGAGGACTGCCAGAGAGAAGGGGGATGTAAATATTTTTACTACAGACGTGGAGGAGGGCCAGAGAAAAGAGTGACATAAATATGTAAAATAGCGACATGTTACAATCACTGATTGTGTGGAGCTTTTCTTTCAAGTGAAGACTACTGCTGCCAAACTGCTGTCATATACAGCTCACCCATCCATTGTTGCGTAAGGGATGTGCCTGCTACACCAAGAACTGCATTGGGCAGGAGTGTCACACACCTCCAAAAAGTCATACTGTCCCAAGATGTTTCTTGCGCATGCGCGCAAGCAAACATAAAAATGAAAGACACAAGTGAGAGCATAGCCCCAGCCCCAGAGGTAGGTCTATTTGGGCAATTCTGGCCAGATTAAGTGGGGCTGGAGGAAGTGATTAGATCAGCTGACCACTGAACCACAGAAAGCTTACATTTATCCTACAACTCTCTAATTTACAGATACAAAAGATGGCCAAACAGTCCCAGTCACAACATTCAGTCCCAGCTGTAAGGTCACACAACTCCTGTTTCACTGTCTGCTTTAGTTATCTCATTTGAAAAGAAAAATACTATTTTTTCTACATCTCAGTGTCTCCCTACAAAGATAATGTAGCTATTTAAGGAACAGCTGCAGTGTGTTTGGTTATATAAAGAGCTGAAAATCAAAAAAATGAATTGAAAAGAAACACCAAAATGTTTGTCATAAATGTCTGCTTTCTCTCCAAATTTTCTGGTACATTTGTCAATCAGGGTATTGAGAAATGTTTCTGAACTCCAGCTTTCAGTGCCTCATTCAAATTCATAAAACTGTCTTAGACAAAACACTTGTCAACTGTGAGCAGCAATTTTCAGGTTGCTCGGGCTAGCTTTAACCACCAAGTCACCATAGAAACAACTCAGCACCCATTTTCTACACTGACGTATGGGCCCTACATAGAGCTTAGAAACTCCAGGCCTTAATGAAACACTTAGAAAATTATCTGGTGCTGAAGATATAATAGAATTCTTTTCTAACATGTAACCCCTAGATGGTGCTATCCCAGGGGCTACTACCCCTGCCTGATTTGCCACTAACAGGTTGAGGGGCCTGGATCCAATGGCGGGTGCCTCCACCCAGAGGTCAGGGTTTGCAATAGTTAAACTAACTTGGTCACAGCCCTCTGGGACACTGCAACCCCCCTTTCTTCCCACTAGTGGCCCACACAATATATCAGAATTACCTTCACAGTATACACTTACCCCCAGGTCTGGTTCCGGCACTGGGACCTCCTGTGAAATGAGATACAGTGCAACAATCACAGTACAGTACTTTAACATAGACAAATACCTCAGGCAGTATAACTTTGCTGAAACAAGCAGCTCTGATTTATTTAGGGGGATATAACAAGGACAGGGGGAAATCAGGTTAATTAGCTTATCACTCTAATAATCTACCTATGGCTCTGTGCACAGGCCTATCCCTCTCAGTTACTGTCCCTGGGTACCCAAGCCCTAGTGGCTAGTCAAACCGTGGCAGCTGGTAGGGGCCCTTTCACCAGAGAAAGGAGAATTAAACAGTCAGCAGTACAGTAATTCCATTTGGATTTAATGTGGCAATTCAACAGGGAGCGACCCTGAATTAGTACTCACGACCTCCAAATAAGATAGGGCCCTTCAATGTCAGCAGGGCTCACTTGAGTACACAAACCTCTTCACACATCCATATACAAGAAAGCACTACACCAGGCAGGCTGCATCTGTATCGATGCAATTACTGCACAATGCCGGGAGAACACACAGCAGATTCAGTTCTGACAGACCGAGTGTAATTCAACAATTTCTCCAGTCTTCTACAGGGTGAGCCTGGTTTCTACTCTTCAGAGATCCTTTGATTCTTTTCACAGGACGGATTCAGTCCTAACAAGCTGTTACACAAGCTGCAGACCGGAACTCTGGGCCTTACACCGTTTTTGACTAAAACTGCACACTGAAAAAGCACAGGGCTCCTTCCTTCTTCACTGCCAAAGCTCAACTGAACTCCAACCGACAAAACGGGCATTTCCTTTGAGTTCCTCCCAGTTCTTGACTGGATTGGCTGTCACTCACAATAGACTGCTGCTGTTGGTCCAAAAGGCACTGAAGTCTAAACTACATCTCCCAAGTCACTGCCCTATAATCCTCTTGTGGCTGGCTCAGATTATGAGTCAAGTTCTGATTACGTCCAAGGCACCATTTTAGAGCTAACTTACCCCACACTGATTGGTCCAGTTCAGCAGTTCAAAACTAGAATGGGGAACTAGCAGACACAGTTCTGACTGCAAAGAAAGCAGGTTAGACAAACTGTAATTTCATTATTACTCTAAATAATTTCTGGCAAACAGTTACATCTTTCAGATAGGTTCCTTTCACTCCTAGTGACTGCAAAATGAAGTGAATTGGCAGCAGCTCGTGGTGGACTCAGAGGAAGCACAGTCCCCCATACAAACTAATTATGTCTGCAAGCAGACAGCTCTTAAAGAGACAGTACCAGAGGCCTAAAACACTCACTGATAAATGGCTTAAATGCCAAACACCATTCAGGCTTGGAGCATTCAAGCAAGCTCCTAGAAGTCTTTTGGGAACCCCCATTTGTAGGGGGGTTACACCCTTCCTGGCCTGGGAAAGCTTGGCGTCGCGTCAAGCAAGTACCCCCATAAGTTTCAACTGCAACCATATACATTTGCATTAGGCTCGCACATGTAATCATCAGTCAATATATGATTTTACCAAGAACACATTTCTGAAACATTGCAGTCGTCCTCTTTACACAGTATTACATACACATTGTACCATAACTCAAGTTATTACCTCTTGTACATGAAACCTGAAGAGGGGGACCTTCCTATCAGTTACCTTGGGGCTGGATGGGGCAAGGGCACCATACTTAGGGCAACACAAGTAACTTGGAGTTAGCACTGATGCTCAGTTTGGGCAATGAGCTCGGGGACACATACACTCCTTTATGGACAACATTGAGAGGCAAGTCCACAGGCCTCCCAAGTGAATCATAACTGAGGTGCACCACAGGCTTTACAGCTCGACCAGTCTTTCTAGGGGGAACTGCTATAGTCTCTGCACTCTGAGCCTCATTTTCAGCATTGTCCTCACTTGTCAGGGGAGTCTCCATGGGGGTAGAGAGGCTAGAACTTGGGGCACTTTCAGCTCCAGGAGTTACAGTTTCTGAGTCCACAACATTTGGCTCGCATGGAGAGCTTTCGGACACTGGCAGATCATCTAGTTTGCCCACTACAATGTGAGGGAGATGGTGCCATCTGTCAGCAATCTTGTGCTTGCCATGCAGTCCCAGATTTCTTAGCAATACCCGATCTCCTCCTGGAGTTCCTGTGCTTTCACCTTTTATCATACCTTTCTTTGTTGGCCAGATTTCTTTTGGCAGCCATGGTTTGAGCCAGTTAGTGCGCATGAGTTAGCTGGGCCTTTAACTTTGCACATACTGTAAATAGTTGTCAGCTTGAACCCCATCAGGAGAGACCCCAAACACACATCTACTGGTAGTCGAGCTTCTCTTCCAAACATCAGGCGGTAGGGAGAATCCAGTGGCATCACTTTTGGTGCAGTTATAAGCATGTACCAGGGTGCTAATTTGTTGGCTCCATCTAGGCTTGTCCTTTGGGTGCAGGGTGCCTAGCATATCTAGCAAAGTGCGGTTGAAGCGTTCAGGCTGTGGGTCCCCTGGGGTGGTAAGGAGTGGTTCTGGACTTCGCCTCCCACAGAGAAAGCATCTCTTTGATCAGACGACTCTCAAAGTCTCTCCCTTGATCAGAATGGATTCTTTGTGAGCCCCATAGTGAACAAAAAGTTTTCTACAAGTACTTTGGCCACAGTGGATGCTTTCTGGTCTTTGGTGGGGAAAGCTTGGGCATATCTCGTGAAATGGTCAGTGACCACCAGCACATTACTGATATTTCTTTGATCTGACTCCAAACTCAGAAAATCAATACAGACCAGCTCCATGGGTGCACTGGTGGTGATGTTAACAAGGGGCAGCCCTCTGGGGCAAAGCTTTCCTCTGTAGCTAGCGACTACAAGTTCGAATGTGTTGCTCCACATCAGCCCCATCTTAGGCCAATAGAATCTGGATCTCACCAAGTCAAGTGTTCTGTCTATACCAAGGTGCCCCATGTGGTTGTGCAAGGACCTCAGTACTGAGTCTCGAAGGCAGTGGGCAGCACTAGTTGTTGTTTGTCTACTTGTCCCCTCTGTCTACTGTTTCTCTGTATAACAGTTTATTGATCAGTTTCAACTTAGGACCTTCTTTGTATAACAGTGCAGTTCTCAAATCAGTGGGCGTAATTTGGACACATCTTTTCCTGCATAGAGGGCTTCTAAAGCTGCTTTGATCATGGGATCGCGAGTTGAGCCCGCCGAATACTGTCATTGTCCAGCTGAGGCAGTGCACCAATGTCTATTGCAGAAAAGTGGCAATAAGCAGCAGGTATGCAATTCTCAGAGGCTCCCAAGCAATCCACCATGCAGTCCACTGCGTCCGTGGACATTGTTCCTCCCTGTCAAACTTCGCGAGTGCCGAATGTCAGGTTCTGCCAATCGGACCCAATCATTCTGGGGAACAGGCCTCCGGGAGAGAGCATCAGCATCTATGTGGTTCAGACCTGCTCGGTATTCGAGAGCATAGTCATATGTAGATAATGCAGAAAGCCACCTATGGCCAGTGGCATCCAACTTAGCTGAGGTCTGCACATAGGTCAAAGGATTATTGTCAGTTTTACTAGTATTTTAGCCCCATACAAGTACTCATGGAATTGGTCAACAATAGCCCACTTCAAAGCTAGGAACTCTAACTTATGTACAGGATAGTTCTTTTCGGATGGGGTCAGGCTTCTACTGGCAAAGGCCACTGGTCTCAGGCCATTCTCGTGCTCTTGGTACAACACAGCCCCAACCCTTGCAAGCTAGCATCAGTGTGCAGGACATAAGGTTTTCTTGGATCGGCATAGGCCAGCACTGGAGCATGGGTAAGTTGATATATGATCTCATGAAAAGCAGTCTCACAATCAGGAGTCCAACGGGCCCAAATACTTCACTCGGATGAAAATACACTCTTTCAGTCTTGAGGACGCTGACTTTTGGTATTTTTGTGGGTTGGGGATACCCTTGAGTAAGGTTAAGTAAAGAGGCGGATCACTCTTGAATAGTCCTTGATGAAGCGCCGATAATAACCACAGAATCCAGGAATCTTTGCAGTTCTTTTAGATTTTTGGGCTGTGGCCAGGTGGTCAAGCCTCAACTTTACCTAGGTTAGGTCTCTATTCCCTCGGTGGATACTATGTGTCCCTACTTTACTGATGTTTGAAAGAATTGACACTTATCAATGGACAGTTTAAGGCCAAAGTCCTCCAGTCGGTCCAATACCTTAAATAATCTGCTCTCATGTTCCTCCAGTGAGCTGCCAAACACAATAACATCATCTAGGTATACCAGGCACTCTAGTAAGTTCATGTCCCCCACTGCACGCTCCATCAATCGTTGAAAAGTGGCTGGGGCACCTGAAATCCCTTGAGGCATCCTCATGAATTCATAGAAGCCAAGCGGACAGATAAAGGCCGTCTTCTCACGGTCCTCTGGGGCCATCGGGATCTGGTAGTACCCACTGCGGAGATCCAGCACAGAGAACCACTTGCTCCCGTTTAGGCAGTCCAAAGCATCCTGAATGCGGGGCATTGTGTACTGATCAGGGATAGTCCGCCGGTTTAAGGTGCGATAATCCACACATCCTTACTGTTCCATTCTTTTCCTCACTACCACAATGGGGAAGCATAAGGGCTTCTGGATTCTTGTATTACACCAGCAGCTAACATCTCTTGCAGATGCCTCTCACATCATCTATGTCAGCAGGTGCCAGGCGTCGAGACCTCTCACGAAATGGTCTTTCGTCATGCAGCGGATATTGTGCTCAGCTCCTTGCACGCATCCTACATCCCATTCCTTTAAAGAAACACCTGGTCTCTCTGGGCAAGCTTCTCACTGATCCTCACTTTCCATTCAGCTGGCAGCGGGAGTGCAAATCAAACAAGTCAGGCGTTACTCTGTCATTCTTCCTTGAACTCTTGCTGCTGGGTAGCACTGCAGTGTCTGCACAATGCACATTAGCCAGGATGCAACCTCTGTTTACTCGAATGTCTCTTTCAGACACATTATGAACTTGGACCATTACCCTTCTGGCATAAGCATGGGCTCTAGCGGGCAAAATACTAGGCTTGACCAGCAGTCCCTCTGGCAATTTCCCATCGCCTGGTGCATCCAACATTAATATTTTATTCTTAACATCCTTTCTGATACGGACCTCTCCCTGTAAGGTACACTGGGCATTTGGCGCCAGGATCAGAGACTCAGGATCCTTCTTCCATACAATTCCGACCGGTTCCTCTGGTTCTGTTTTTCAGCATCTCTGTGCCTCATAGGCCTTCTTAATTAAAGCCGGAACTCTTAAAGCTCTACTAGTCTTTGACCCTGTTTTTCATAACACAACTGTGCCAGCCTTCCGAACATATGAGCATTTGTTCCAATCAACAAAGGACACCATCATACAGCCCAGTGGGGGACACACTAAGGCTAGGGTCTCTACTTGTTAGAGCCACTCCAGCCGGAGGTGGGAAAAGACAAGCCAAATTCGGATATACCCGGAATAGGGGTAGGCCTTCTCCTCTTAACCCCCATACATGCAGTCCCTTCTAATGGTTGTATGGGCACGCCTGACAAATGCTTCTGATACCAATCCTGGAACATAATTGTCACTTGGGAGCCACTGTCTAATACAGCTCTTGTAGACACTCCATTCACCTTTACAGTGGTCTCCATGGAGGGACCCACTATTCTGGACCAGTCTGGAGGCGGTAGTGGGGGCCTGGGCAACTGACCTTGCCACAAAGGACGTGAATTAGCATTTTGGTGCCCTCACTGGGATCATGTCGTGCACCTCTTAACCACTGATTTCTCCTAAGCTCTCCTTGTAGCCTATATGCAACTTTGTCAGTGTCTTTTGGGGACTGGCATTCCTTTTCATGTGCCCATCTTTCCCACAATTATAGCAAAACATACTTTCTGGAGTTTGAGCTGGCCGAGGCGCCACACTGGGAGCCAGGGCGGGGTATTACTAACTGGAAACCTGGGTGCCATCTCTGTTCTGGGCGTGATAAGCATTTGGAGACATCTCGTCAGTTTCTCCACTTCCATGGTCAAGGAATTGAGTTTGGAGCTGTTATCAGCAGGAGATACACGGTGGGTACCCCACCCCATAGCAGATGCAGTCGGATATAGGTCAGGGCCCGTACTTGCAGGCGTGGCCTTCATAAAGGGACTGTTTTTGAATTCCCGGATCTCTCTCAACAGTTCGCCCCATTGTGGCATATCTTTTTCCTTGTCAGAGCACTCATTGAATTTCAACCTCTGCCCCTGAACTTCACTTGATGGGTCACCCTCAGTCACTCGGGTCGTAGCCACAGCTGTTGGTGCAGGTACCTCCGAGGTTGCCTTTCTCAACTCCTCCAATTTCTCTCATTAACTCATCATAGGAGGTGGGATTCAGTCGATTTGCCAGGCGTAACTGAAAGCAACAGCAGTTCTGAGAAGGGGCAGACTTAAGGATTCTGTCCAGTCTGGTTCGGTCCAGTTCAATCGCTGGCAAACTACCCTTTCTGAGGCATTCTTGCAACAATTTTTCCAGCCGAGAGACATACACAGACAACAACTCCCCTTGGTACTGTTGTGCATTTCTTACTCTCCACCATAGGTCCTCATCAGAATCTGGGCTCCCATACACATTCTCCAAGGCCTCAAGATAGGCCTGTGCAGTCGCTTCAGGGTTACTGGCCCGTTTAGCACGGATGGTAGCCAGGGCGGGACCTCGGAGGCTCTCACTAACCCTCTTTCGCCCGCCTTCCGAGCATTGCCATTCTAGCACTTGGGGGCAACATAGTCTATCCAGGTCTCCCAGTCATCCTCCCTTGGGGTGGGGAGGTGCCAGAGAGATCCTCAACCTTGGTAAGAGTCGTGACTAATGGCAGGTGCAGAAATAGGAGTCTGCATTGGTTCAGCCACCATTACGGGCACTGGAGCAGGAGAGGGTGTTGGGGAGGAACACCCCAGGTGGCAAGAATAGTTTCTTCAAGTCCTCCACAGTTTTCCCTCTCCCAGCAACCATTCAGCAAATTTCTCCTCAAAGTTTCAGATAGTGGTGGGGCTGATTCCCCGGTCTTTACTGTCCTTAGTTATCACTCTCCAAGCAGTGAGGGCTCCCTCTGGGGTAATGGTCTGTGGCACTTTGGAGCTATCTATGGGATCCTTAAACTCTACTAGGGCCAGGAAAGTGTGGGTGAGCAGATTAGCATGCCGACCCACCACCACAGGGTTTTGTAAACCTTCCACCTTGGAAGTACTCCTGCACAGTGTCCGTATTGATACCCAGGGGATGTCCAGGATAAGCATAGCATTTTGGGGTCGATCTCCTCCCAGTACACCCTCCACCAGCGGTGCACAGCCACTTCTGTCGGGTACCCATTTTTTCTTAACAGTGGTTCGTAAATATGGCCACTAGAGGACACACAATCCCAGCGGTGAGCCTCCAAGATGTAACCCCTAGATGGTGCTATCCCAGGGGCTACTACCCTGCCTGATTTGCCACTAACAGGTTGAGGGCCTGGATCCAATGGCGGGTGCCTCCACCCAGAGGTCAGGGTTTGCAATAGTTAAACTAACTTGGTCACAGCCCTCTGGGACACTGCAACCCCTTTCTTCCCACTAGTGGCCCACACAATATATCAAATTACCTTCACAGTATACACTTACCCCAAGGTCTGGTTCCGGCACTGGGACCTCCTGTGAAATGAGATACAGTGCAACAATCACAGTACAGTACTTTAACATAGACAAATACCTCAGGCAGTATAACTTTGCTGAAACAAGCAGCTCTGATTTATTTAGGGGATATAACAAGGACGGGGAAATCAGTTAATTGGCTTATCACTCCTAATAATCTACCTATGGCTCTGTGCACAGGCCTATCCTCTCAGTTACTGTCCCTGGGTACCCAAGCCCTAGTGGCTAGTCCAAACCGTGGCAGCTGGTAGGGGCCCTTTCACACAGAAAAGGAGAATTAAACAGTCAGCAGTACAGTAATTCCATTTGGATTTAATGTGGCAATTCAACAGGAGCGACCTGAATTAGTACTCACGACCTCCAAATAAGATAGGGCCCTTCAATGTCAGCAGGGCTCACTTGAGGTACACAAACCTCTTCACACATCCATATACAAGAAAGCACTACACCAGGCAGGCTGCATCTGTATCCGATCGCAATTACTGCACAATGCCGGGAGAACACACAGCAGATTCAGTTCCTGACAGACCGAGTGTAATTCAACAATTCTCCAGTCTTCTACAGGGTGAGCCTGGTTTCTACTCTTCAGAGATCCTTTGATTCTTTTCACAGGACGGATTCAGTCCTAACAAGCTGTTACACAAGCTGCAGACGGAACTCTGGGCCTTACACCGTTTTGACTAAAACTGCACACTGAAAAAGCACAGGGCTCCTTCCTTCTTCACTGCCAAAGCTCAACTGAACTCCAACCGACAAAACCGGGCATTTCCTTTGAGTTCCTCCCAGTTCTTGACTGGATTGGCTGTCACTCACAATAGACTGCTGCTGTTGGTCCAAAAGGCACTGAAGTCTAAACTACATCTCCAAGAGTCACTGCCCATACAATCCTCTTGTGGCTGGCTCAGATTATGAGTCCAAGTTCTGATTACGTCCAAGGCACCATTTTAGAGCTAGCTTACCCACACTGATTGGTCCAGTTCAGCAGTTCAAAACTAGAATGGGAACTAGCAGACACAGTTCTGACTGCAAAGAAAGCAGGTTAGACAAACTGTAATTTCATTATTACTCTAAATAATTTCTGGCAAACAGTTACATCTTTCAGATAGGTTCCTTTGCACTCCTAGTGACTGCAAAATGAAGTGAATTGGCAGCAGCTCGAGTGGTACTCAGAGAAGCACACAGTCCCCCCATACAAACTAATTATGTCTGCAAGCAGACAGCTCTTAAAGAGACAGTACCAGAGGCTCTAAAAACACTCACTGATAAATGGCTTAAATGCCAAACACCATTCAGGCTTGGAGCATTCAAGCAAGCTCCTAGAAGTCTTTTGGGAACCCCCATTTGTAGGGGGGTTACAAACATAACAGACAACAAAACACACTCCTTCAAGAAAGATACCAAAGGAAATGAATAAGGGGCAAGGGCTGTTAAGCAAATCACCATAGAGACAGCTCTCTGACATAATTACATGAAGTAGCAAGGACTAGAACATGAAGTACAGTGCTACAATTATTTCTGTATTTTGCAGCATCTCAATCTTTTTGTAATTGTTAGCTATCTAGAGAAAGTATTTATTCAAAAATATGGGATTGGAAAAGCATGTTGAACAAAAGCTTGTTTACAGTTGTGTCCTGAGAGCACAGGGCGGTTAAGCGACTTGCTCAGGGTCACACAGTATGCAAGAAAAGGTTGTGGGAATCAGACCCAGTTCTGCTGGATGCTTCATGCTCATTCATAGCTCAGTACTCAAACCGCTATACTGCCATCCCACAGGTCAAGCCAAGTCAGTCATAATTAAACCAAGCGTTTTCTTGGCAGCCTGAGCAATTACTGCAGGGGTGGAAGTGTACCACTCTTCTTGCACAGCTCACGTGGGATACTGTCAGTATCGTAGAGGACAGTCTGCAGCAGACATGGCTTGGCTTGTGCTTTAACTCATAGAGGCCAGCTAGACCCGTGGCTCTGCTCTGGCTTGGTTTTAGGTCAACATACATGAAAAATCTGGAGTAACTGGTCCTGAAAAATAAGTTAAACACACAAGGGGTCCAGGTTTCTGGACTTTAGAAATAAAATCAGTACTGAGAAAACGGAATCACACTTGGTATAAAATTCACTTTTTTTCTATATTTGTCCATTATTCTGAAAATTCCAATGTTTCATTCCAGGGAAGTGCTGTAGACATGGCCTACCTAGACTTTAGCAAGGCATTTGACACAGTCCCACACAAAAGATTAATAAACAAATTAGCCAGCCTGGGAGTGGGTCCCAGAGTGGTAGCCTGGTTAAACAGTTGGCTGGACAACAGGATACAGAGCGTAATAGTAAACGGAGTCCACTCCGAAGAAAGGGGGGTTACTAGCAGGGTACTGCAGGGTTCAGTACTGGGTCCGGTCCTTTTTAATGTCTTTATAAGTGACATTGCAGAGTGACTAGAAGAAAAAGTATGTCTCTTTGCAGATGACACAAAGATCTGCAACAGGGTTGATAACGGGGGTGAAAAGGATGAGAAGGGACTTTGCAAGGCTGGAGGAATGATCAAAAGTATGGCAGCTTAGATTCAATGCAAAGAAGTCCAAAGTAATGCACTTGGGAAATAAAAACCCAGGGGAAGAGTACACAATGGGGGGTTGGGGGTATTAACAACAAAAATGGAAAGGGACCTGGGGTAATCATATCAGATGACATAAAGGTTATCAAGCAATGTGAGAAGGCAGTAGGGATGGCTGGGGGGATACTGGGATGCATAGGGAGAGGCATCACCAGTAGAAAACAATAAGCTGTTATCCTTCTGTACAGACAGTTGGTGAGACCCCATAAGGAGTACTGTATACAGTTCTGGAGACCCCATCTCCACAAGTACATAGACAGGATGGAGGCAGTCCAGAGGATGGCAACTAAAATGGCACAGAGTCTGCAACAGAAGCCATATGAAGAGAGACTAAAGGAGCTTAATATGTATACCCTTGAGGAAAGGAGGGATAGGGGAGACATGATAGAAACTTTCAAGTACCTTCAAGGGAATCAATAAAGTCCAAGAGGGTAGCATCTTTCAGAAAAAGAGATGTGCAAGAACAAGGCGGCACAGTGTGAAGAGAGAGGAGGACAGCTCAGGGGCAATGTGAGGAAGTATTTTTTCACAGACAGGGTGATGGACACATGGAATAGCCTTCCTGAGGAGGTCGTGGGGTCAAAAACAGTGGGGGAATTTAATGCATGGGACAGACATAAGGCAATTCTGGTGGGCGGTAGGAAGAAGTAGGCTGTTGGTTAACTAGGCTCTGCAGCTTATCCAATAGATAGGGAAATGGGCAGACTGGGTGGGCCAAGCGGTCCTTATCTGATGTCAAAGTCTATGTTATGTTTCTGTTTCATTAATAATGGCTTCATCAGAAACAGTAGTAGACTTCTGCATACACTCAAAAGCCACATCATTTTATTATACAAGAGCCTCAATTCACCCACTGGAAGACTTATAATATCAGGGATCGATTCAATAACAAAACCCCTTTCAAAGTGCTGAGATGTAGGCAGCCTGCCCTTTTTCCTGGAAACTCACCTTTGGCCATCTTTCCAGGGTTCTCCGGTCCTACTGGATACAAACGAGAGGGCCACCTAGATTCTTGGGGTACTAGAGAAACTCAATCCACCTAAGGTAGTGCTTGGAATACCTAGAAATAAATTATAGGTTAACACCCCCCAGGAAATTATACTAACTGCCCCCCCAGTACCTTCCCCACACAATAACAGTTTCCCCCTTTTGCAATAAGTCACTGTACTATTATGTAACAACAATTAACAACTTTATTTTGGGGAAGGGGAGAAAAGGAGAAAAACAGCATAACACCAGTAATTGGTGCATCATGTTTACCCACAAAATCTCCGCCTCCCACCCACGGGTACACCCTGTTCCCATTTTGGCAGCTGCCCAAAAGTCTCTTAAGTGCCATGGTGGGTAACACACTACAGGTGCAAAAGAAGCAGAGTATATTTTGTTGGATCCCAAATAATTTCAAGGAAATGCAGAACCTTTAAACTTTGAACTGGGCAAACATTTGATATTGCAAACAGTCCTGCCCAGAAATTTACTTCTTTGTGTTTGACTAGTTATATAATTGATAAGAATTTCCCAAAGCCACAGCCTGGGATACTTCCAGTTCTGTATATTCTTTTTGGGGGTTTGCTGATATTGGAAATCACAATACCTTGCTGGAATTAGGAGTGGTAGTTGAAATGCAAAGTCACTGGTTGAAGCTATGGTGAAGGCCAGTCTTCACCTGCCAAGCCTTTCCAATCTTCACCTGTTGGGGCCTTTGTGTGTGGTCTTCACTTGGCAGGCCTTTTAATCTCTAACTTTCCAGAACTTTCTCTTTGTCTCAGTACACTCTCTCACACACTTTATCTTACCTTCCTAGAATTTTCTCATTGTCTGAGTACAAATTATCCATCTCCACCAAGGAGAAATACCTTTAAACTCAGATTTTCAAAGTCAGCAGAGCACTGTGGATTGTTTGGTATTTACCTATACAGTCTCCGAAGTCTAAACTTTTCAATGCACTTTCTGCACTGCAGAGAAGTCCCATTCCTTCTGGAGCAGTCTCACCTTTTTTCCTCTTCTCGAGCAATGGGGTTACTGCTACCAGTCATGCGTTTGAATCCCTTGCGCTCCCTCTCTAGAGCAACATCTCTTCTCAAATCTCAGGCTCCCTCTTTGGAGCAAAATCTTTTCTCAAACCTCAGGCTCCTTCTCTGCAGCAAAATTCTCTTTTCTCACAGCCGAAGGTCCCATTCTGAGCAACAGCTCCCAACGGCCTGCAACAACTTCGTAAAGGCCCACTGCAGCTTGTCCTTTTCTGTGGCCAACAAAACTGAGGAACAAACACACAGTCCTTAACATTCTCAGACTTTTTTTCTTCATACGAAACCTTAGCCCCTTAAAGTCACAGTCCCCCACAGCACTGCCACCACCGTGATCTCAGTCACTTACAGTTCTGTCACAGCTAGAGGCTTCACAAGGTTCTTTTGGCCGGGGGAGGGGGAACAGAACACTGGCAACTCCAGGGAAGGCACTTTTCTGTCCTGGAAACGTCTTTCTCTCTGGTACTGGAGCCCCCTCCTGCAGGAGGGAATCCTGAAGAACTGACCCAGAACAACAAGTCTCTCAGATTTTGGGAGCTCTCTCTAGCTTCTGATTGGTCCACACACCTGTCTCTCCAGAAAATTAATATTCATTAACCTCCAGCAGGTCTGGTGGTGCAGAGGGTTGAGGCACTGGTTGCACACCTCGCACCAGGCTGGCGACCTGGGGTCGGGAGTGAGCTTGGGTTGCTGAGGGTCGGCTGTGGAGGGAGAGGATTGAGTGTCCAGAAGACAGCTCTCCTCCCCTCTCCTGGGGAGGGTGGGGGACAACAGCTGCTGCAGCACTGGCCCCTGGTGGCAGCCGAGGATGGTGCATGGTAGCTCAAAGCATGGGGATGGCAGGGCAGATGGCGGACCTGCAGCGTGCAGGTGCATGCGCTGCGACGTCCTAGATGTCATTGCACACCCGTGCTGGAAAAAGGAATCCTTCGGCGTGCATGAGGCATCAGTCTACTGGTGGCACACCGGACACACCAGGATTCTCCCTCCCAGCCCAGCTCACCAGGAATTCCCCAGTGTGCGGGGTACGTGCCCAATGGGTCAAGACCTGGGTTGTGTGCAGGAAGAAGGAGGTAGAGAATGGGAGCTGTGTCCTGCTGCCGGAGGTCACAGGACTGAAGGGGAACCATAGGCAACACCCCCAGCCGCAGAGGAAGGCGCATAAAAGTAAATTAAAAAAATATATAATCATTAACCTCCTTTAACACTCTATTGGTCCCTTGAAATGGTGCCTAGAAATGCCCCTGTTTTTATTCCCAAAAAGTCTTATTTCAGTCCCATAAGTCTTCTGGTAAATCCTGGCTCTCTTATTAGATGAATCAGGAGTTAGGGACACAAGTATGGCTGCTGATGTTCAGTCCCAACAAAGTTCTCACAGTCAAATACATTTCCCAGCCAAAGCAACACTTTTAACATTTATTTTCCCCACAGAGACATGTCCTCCCCCCTGCCCACTCACACACTGGAGGAGTTTAACATTTTTGTGAACTTCCCTGCCCAACGCTGCTATCGAAAAACACTGTCCCCAGGCAGCAGATGGGCTCTCATCAATATTCATGAGCCTTCATTAATATTTAAATGGCCCTGAATTCTAGTGCTACAGGCACTCTTAAACGAAATGACTTCGGGGCTTCTCTTTGGCCTACTCCAGGTGTCGGGACCCTTTTCTGAAGAGTACGGGGGTTGGGAACACTGGAGAGGCAACAGGGTGGCTGCCGCAGTGGCAAGAAATATATGCGCAAACCGCACATGCGCGGATCACCACTCAGCAAATTAGCGCAGATCCCACCTGTGGCACCATGACCCGACTCCTCCGAACCCATTTTGCAGCTGAAACATGAATGGGGGCTGGATAGAAACACCGGTATACATTTGGGACCCTGTCCAATGGCAGTGACAAGTTGGGGAAAATCAGGAACCACCACAAGTAAGCCCAACAAAGTTGGGAGGCTCACATAGACCTACAAATTAAGCCATTTGTCAATTGTAGTGTAACCAACCCCTCCCCAGGCCAATTAAATAAGGGGAGGACCTTCTTGGGTTATTGGGCCCAAAAACTGGGTGATTAGCCCCCCCCAAGGAGACCAACCACACCAACAACTGGTAAAACTGAGAGAGCCAAAGTGAATGGGAGGCTCTTTCCTTTAACGTGGGTACCACTGGGTGATCAGCAAAAAGAGGCAGACACAGCGGACTCAAATCAGATTTACTTTGAATAAAAGGTGAAGACGAGCAGTATAGCGCAGTGGTCTAAGGCTCTGAGCTGCAAATCTGGTGACATCCAGCAGACTAGACCTGGGTTTGAATCCCACAGCTTCCACTTGCATACTGTGTGACTCTGAGCAAGTCACTTAACTTCCTCGTGCTCCCAGGTCGCTCCTGTAAAAAAGCTTTCAGCTTAGTGTGCTATACCTGGTTAAACAACTAAATAAAAAAAAAAAAAAGATGAGCAGGGGGTAGCTACCATTCTAAGTGAAATACTTCAGCAAATATAATTCTAGTAAAAAAATAACTGGTGAAAGTTCAAATGGGACTAGGAAGGTCCTGAAGGGCAGTGACTAAGATGTTGGCCCCTTTTGGTCACCCTGAGGTGATCACCTTTTGATCCCATGCCATAAGATGTCTGCGATGGGACAAGCTGCTACAGCATTGGGCCACTTATGACCACCCCAGATGGTCCAATTTTACACTCATGGCCTGCTGTCTCTGGTTGTCTTGAGGGGCCCCAAGCTCCCCTGGATCCAGATGAAAGATCCCCACTGTGGGGGGGGTATGACACGGGGGTATATGTTTGGTATAGGTTAAATCCCAGAGAAGATGGGTGACAAGGTTGATGATGAGGATGGGAAAGAAGGGAACAGTTGGTGGAAAGGGGCCCATAATTAAAGGAAATGAAAAAAAAAAAAAACACAGACCCAATACATTTGGAATGGAGGCTCTTCAGGAATGAAAGGGAAGAAAATGAAGGTATGCCACTGGATGAATGGGTCAGGACACTACAACCAAACTGGCTAGCTTGGCTATGAAGGGGGAGTCTCACAGTGAATTGCTCAGTTACCCATGGCACACTTAACAAGGCACACTTTAGTCCTGCGGGAGTGAAAATAAATTTGGGACATTCAATGCTCTTCTTGTTGGTAGGGGTCATGAGTCCTTTTTCCCACTCGCACAAATAATAGCAGCATCACTAACTGTGGGGACTGTTGGACTACATTTGGCTCCAGTAGGGTGCCACCATCTTGAACATGGCAACATCAACACAAATGTACCTTGTGCCATTGCTGGGACCACTTACCAATTGGCCTGAAACACAGGCCCCAAGTCCAGGAATGGTCTGGTGGTCCACCCTAAAAGTTGTAATGTTATTAATTCTAATGGTTCCTGTTTGTTGTTACAGGCTTTCTGATTCTTTTGTTTCACACACAACATAAGGTATAATCATAATAAATTGTCCTTCTTGGCTTCGGAATGAGGGGGTGCTGGTGCCCCCTGTGGGGGTGAGGAGAACCTGGATGTTCCCCGAGTCCAATTCTGTACTGGAGGGCTTGGCCCAATCTGACTTCCTCTTTAGGATGTTAGCTTAGCTGACTTACTTACTATACTCGCATGAAACATCTGGGGATTCTCCACACTGGTGTATAGGTAGAAAATCCTGAATCATTAAAAAAGAGGGGAGTGTAGGTAGCAAAATTCCAAAAGCAGCCGTTCCAAATTGCAACTGCCCTCTCAACACACATGCTAGCCACCATTACCCTCCTCCCCCATTTCAGGTCAAGCCAAGCCAATTATATTTAGGCCAAGAATTTGTTTCAAGCCTGAGCAATTACAGCAGGGGTAGAAGCATACAACTTGTCTTGCACAACTCATGAGGGACATCATCAGTATTGTAGAAGGCAGCCTGCAGCAGCCATAGTTTGGCTCATGTTTTGTGTCATTGAGTCAAATCCACAAGCCTAACACCTCTGCCCAGCTTGGCAAAATTCCTAAAATTACCGTTCCAAATTGTGATCCCCCCCCTCCCAACATACCTGCTAGTCCCCATTGCCCTCCTGCTCCCCCATAGCCCCCAAAGTGAATTATCACTGCAGGTCATGTCAGAGAACAGAGCAGTTGGTCCCACAATGGAGCAGTTGGCTTGTCTTCATTCCCAAATGCCCAAATGAAATGATGACAGCCTCCAACAGTGACACCTGATTGACCACTTGCCAGCAAGTGACCAATCAGGTGTTCAATGTGAGGGAATAACGTGCTTGTGTGAACTTATGATTGTGCATTACTGTGGCTTTATTCGTTCTCACCCCTTTTTATCGAGAGGCCGGATCGGAAAATTTAAAGCCCAGAGAAGGGGTAAGAAGAGCGCCGAGTAGGAGGAGGTAGGGAGGATGAAGGGTGTCCAAAATGAACTAAGCGCTGTGTTAGTTTTGGAAGTGTGCTAAATAGTGTTAGGGGGCAGAGTTATTCCCTTCCCTTGAACCACGGGCTAGGCACTCCAATTGAATGTGAAGGAATAACATGCTTGTGTGAACTTATGATTGTGCATTACTGTGGCTATACTCATTCTCATCCCTTTCTATCGAGAGGCTGGAATAGAAAATTTAAAGCCCAAAAAGAAGTATTGTGGATTGGTCCTCCAACTCGGGGGAGTGTGAATGGCAGCATGCAGGAGAGGGGAAAAAAACCTGTCGGGGGAACCTCAGAGGAACCATGGCTGTCGAACTGCCCTTCCTCTGGGCATACTAAGGGAGGTAATCTTATACTAAATTTGTGAATTCTGAGTGCAGGAGGGTGACTGTCCAGGGAGGATAAGGGTCATGGGTGTCTTCTTCTTGGGAGTTTCTTCTTCATTGCAGAGATGATCTAGATCGAAGAGGTGTAGATGAAACCTTTTGAGTAGTAGTTTAAGTAGAAATAGGTCCTTGTCCATGGATGTTGATGAACTATGGAGCAGAAGTCCTAAAGAGTGTTTCTGAGTTTTGGGCCCATCGGGGCCGAGCTGGAAAATGACGTCTGTGTAGAGATAACCGAGTAAGGAATCGAGAGCTGATGTACCGCTTGTGAGTTTTTGTGCATGACAAGTTGGTGTGAGCTATAGTGCCAAGTAGAACTGCCAAGGAAAGACTTCAAGAAGTGCATTCAAGAAGGGTAGGATCTCTTTGGTTGGCTGGAAGGGCGGGATCTCCGCGTAGGTCCACCGAGAGCAGGAAATCCACAAATTGCTGGCTAAGCTTCCACGTGAGCCAAGCTTGGAATGGCAGAACCCCACATGGTTCTGCCGTGGGTAGAGTCGAGGATGAGTGAGCCATGGGGCAGGCTTCCATGTGGTCAAAGCTAGGGATGGTGAGACCCCCCCACATGTGCCTGCCATTAGTCAGATTTTAGGATGTTTGAGCTGCGAGTCAGGCCCCTGCGGGCACATGTTGGGATAGCAGGACCCCCGTGGGTCCACCATCTGGCAGTATGAAATGAGTCGAGAATGGTGAAACCCCACATAGG
Organism: Neoceratodus forsteri; assembly: GCA_016271365.2. Classification (NCBI taxonomy): domain Eukaryota; kingdom Metazoa; phylum Chordata; order Ceratodontiformes; family Ceratodontidae; genus Neoceratodus; species Neoceratodus forsteri. The sequence goes on from CM057455.1 coordinate 1,708,005,831, forward strand.
TCTGCCTTTAGTTAGATTGAAGGATGTTCAAGCAGTGAGTTAGGCCCCCCTTGCGGGGCATGTAGGGATGGTGGGATACCCACATGGGTCTGCCATCTAGTGCGTATGGAATGGTCTAGGAATGAAACATAGAAACATAGAATCATAGAATTTGATGGCAGATAAGGACCGCACGGTCCACCTAGTCTGCCCATTTCCCTTCGTAACGGATAAGCTGCAGATCCTAGTTAACCAACAGCCTACTTCCTCCTACCCCCCACTATAACTGCCTTATGTCTGCCCCATGCATTCTTGAATTCCCCCACTGTTTTTGACTACGACCTCCTCAGGAAGGCTGTTCCATGCATCTACAACCCTCTCTGTGAAGAAATACTTCCTCACATTACCTCTGAGCCATCCCCCCTCTATCTTCAAATTGTGCCCCTTGTTCTTGCACATCTCTTTCTGAAAGATGCTACCCTCTTGGACTTTGTTGATTCCCTTGAGGTATTTGAAAGTTTCTATCATGTCCCCACTCTCCCTCCTTTCCTTGAGGCTATACATCTTAAGCTTCTTTAGTCTTTCTTCATATGTCTTCTGGTGCAGACCCTGCACCATTTTGGTTTTCCTCCTCTGGACAGCTTCCACCCTGTCTATGTCTTTGCGAAGGTGGGGTCTCCAGAACTGTACACAGTACTCCAGATGTGGTCTTACCAACTGTCTGTACAGAGGGCCAACAACGTCTTGTTTTCTACTGGTGATGCCTCTCCCTATGCATCCCAGTATCCCCCCAGCCCTCCTTACGCCTTCTCACATTGCTGGCCCACCTTTAGGTCGTCTGATATGACTACCCCCAGGTCCCTTTCCATTTTTGTTGTTGTCAGTATCTCACCCCCCATTGTGTACTCTTGCCCTGGGTTTTTGTTTCCCAGGTGCATTACTTTGCACTTCTTTGCGTTGAATCTAAGCTGCCATACATTTGACCATTCCTCCAACCTTGCCAAGTCCCTTTTCATCCTTTCCACCCCACCTTGCGTATCAACCCTGTTGCAGATCTTTGTGTCATCTGCAAAGAGACATACTTTCCCTTCTAGTCCCTCTGTAATGTCACTTATAAAGACATTAAAAAGGACTGGCCCCAGTACTGAACCCTGCGGTACCCCGCTAGTAACCCTCCTTTCTTCACTGTGGACTCCATTTACTATTACCCGCTGTGTCCTGTTGTCCAGCCAGTGTTTTCCCAAGGCTACCACCCTAGGACCCACTCCCAGGCTGGCTAATTTGTTTATTAATCTTTTGTGCGGGACTGTGTCAAATGCCTTGCTAAAGTCTAGGTAGACCATGTCCACAGCCCCCTCCCTGGTCTACTACTTTGGTCACCCAGTCAAAGAAATCAATTAGATTTGTCTGGCATGACCTTCCTGCTGTGAATCCATGCTGCCTTGGGTCCTGTACCCCACTGGTCTCTAGGAACTCAACAATTCTTTCCTTCAGCAGTGATTCCATCATTTTCCCTACCACTGAGGTCAAACTGACAGGACTGTAGTTTCCGGTCTCTGTCTTGCTCCCACTTTTGTAAAGGGGAATCACATCCGCCCTCCTCCAGTCCTCAGGTACCACACCATCCTCCCATGATTTATTAAAAAGGGTAGTCAGTGGTGTTACTAGTTCTTCCCTTAGTTCTTTTAGAATTCTGGGGTGAATCCCATCAGGCCCCATTGCTTTATCCACCTTCAGTTTTAAGAGTTCTTTCAGAACCCTTTCTTCTGTGAAAGGACTAATATCAACCCCCCTATCCAGAGTGCTTCTATTGACTGGATTAGGTATCTCCCCCTGCTTTTCCATTGTGAATACCGAACAGAAGTATTCGTTCAGTATCCCTGCTTTTTCATTGTCGCTCTCTGCCCAACCACCTTCCTCTTTATTCAGCCTCAATATCCCTGCCTTAGTCTTTCTTTGCTCCCTAATGTACCTATAAAAGGTTTTATCCCCCTTCTTAACCGAGTTGGCTATCTTTTCCTCGGTTTGGGTCTTTGCTATTCTGACTGCCTTCCCCGCTTCCTTCTGCTTTAACTGGTACAGTTCTCTGTCCTGCTCCTTCTGTGTTTCCTTATACTTCCTGAATACTATTTCTTTCTCCCTTACCTTCCCCGCTACTTCTTTAGAGAACCATAGAGGTTTCTTCTTTCATTTTGATTTGTTTATTTGCTTCACACAAAGGTTTGTTGCCTCTGTGATGGCGCTGTTAATGTTTCCCCATTGTTGCTCCACTCCACCTTCTTGCCTGTTTGCTAGTGCTTTCCTGAGGCACTCTCCCATTTTGACAAAATCAGCCCTCCTGAAGTCCAGTACCTTCACTTTTGTGTGGCTTGACTCCACAGCTAAGTTTATCGTGAACCACACTGTTTGGTGGTCGCTTGTTCCCAGATGGCTACCCACTTCAAGATCAGATATCCTCTCTCCATCCCCATTTGAGAGTACCAGGTCTAAGACTGCTCCCTCCCAAGTGGGTTCCAAAACTAGCTGTCTGAGGCATGCCCCAGTAGGGCATCGAGAATGGCCTTGCTCTTGGATGTGGCTGCAGCAAAGGTACTCCAGTTAACATCTGGCATATTCAGGGCCCCCATCAGCAATACCTCCCCTTTCTCTGACATCCCAAGGATGCTTTCTATCATTTCCTTGTCTATTTCCTCCCCCTGAGGCGGGGGTCTCTATACAACCCCTGTGCGGATTGTGGAGCCATGATCCCTTCACTTACATAGAGAGCTACTCCTGCTCCTCATTTTTCCCTCCCTGTGCCTCCTGTAGATTGTGTACTCTGGTATGCTGACATTCCAGTCATGGTTCTCTGTGTACCATGTCTCTGTGACTGCCACAATATCCAGGCATCCCTCTTCCATCAAGGCCACCATTTCGGGGAGCTTTTTACCTAGACTACGGGCATTGGTACTCATTACCCTCTATTTTTTTATGGCTTTATTTCTTTTTGTTCCATCCCTGTCCTTACTGTCTTTGTCTTTTTCTCCATTTACCCCTGCCCTTCTCCCTATCGACTGCTCTATCTTGGTGTTTGCCTCACTAACTACCCTGATTTTTTTGGGGGGGGGCTAGGATTTCCCTTCTCCTTTTCAGTGCCTCCCCCCTTGGCTAGTTTAAATGCTTGCCAATGAAGCATTTAAACTTATCACCTAGGATCCTGGTTCCCCTCCTGGATAGATGAAGACCATCAAGCCTGTATAGGTCTGCATCCCTCCAGGTGGAGCCCCAGTCCCCAATGAAACCAAATCCCTGAGCTCTGCACCAGTTTTTCAACCAGTCATTGAATCCCATGGTGCAGAGTACCCTAGCCTCATCCCTGCCATAGACAGGTAGCACTTCAGAGAAAGTTACCGTGTGTGCTACTTGTCTAAGGCCCCTCCCCAACTCCACAAATTCCTGTTGCACTGCTCTGATCCTATTCTCAGCCAGATCATTCATCCCTAGGTGGATAATGACATCCAGCTCCCTTCCACTTGCAGCTGCTCCCACAATCCTGAGGATTCATTTCCTGTCCCTCCAAGCCACAGCGCCGGGCAGGCACCTTACCTACCTTTCCCTTCCCTCCCCCAGTTCTATCCCCCTAACAATTGAGTCCCCGACCAGGAGTAGCTTCCTTCCCCTGTGGGGTCCTGTGCCACCCTCCTGTGGGTCTCCATTGTGGAGGTTCCCAGCATCCTCCTTGGTCTCCACTGCGGGTTCCTCTATAGAGGAACCATGCTCTGCCATAGTGGTGAATGAAATTGTGGAGAGGCACAACTGGAGGGATGCGCCTCTGTTCCACCATCCTCACCCTCACCCTCCCTGAGCCCACCGTGGTCCAACCACTCCTCTTTCTTGGCAACCTGTGAGGTAGTGGCGGTGGCCTGGGTGGTCCCTGGGTGGGGGAGCAGGTTTTCCAAATCCTTGCCAGGTCAGCATGGAGACGAACAACCTCCTCCCTCTGACCAGATAGGTGCCTGCAAATAGGGCAGCAACGCAGTCTCCAGAATGTCTCCCGGAAGACTGCTGCTCCACAGCCAGTGCATTGCACCACTCCCTACATGTCTGTGTCCCTTCCTGTTACAGATGCTTTTCTTTTGTTGTTTTTTGTTTTTGTTTCATTGTGTGCAAGCTTGTGAGACCCACACATGAGACTGCCTTTAGTTAGACTGAAGGATGTTTGAGCAGTAAATTAGGTCCCTTTTACGGGGCATGTAGGGATGGCAGGATCCCCGCATAGGTCCGCCACAGAGTAGAGGTCAGAATGATCGAATCGGGAGAAAGGCCTCCATGTGAGCCAGATTAGTGGCAGTGTGACCTCCACATAGGTGTGCCATTTGGTAGAGTTTGATCGGTTATGAATGAGGGCCTCCACGTTGGCCAGAACTCTACATAAGTCTGCCACAACAATTAGGAGTTGAAATGAAGTTGGAAGTCAGAGATTGCTGGACCAGAAAGCCACCAGGAAAGGGATGGAAGATATGATGGAAGCGAAGCGCCACTAGTGAGGTAGGCATGGACAGGTGGCCCTAGGATGGGTTCCGCTACAGAAGGTGCAGACATGCAGGTTGTGACACCCATAGGCAAAGCAACTGGAGGAATTGTAGTTGTTACAAATTGGTTGAGTACCTACGAAGGTGAGTGGTTGACCTCTGCTATCGTGACTGGAGCGAGGCAGTGCCCTCGGATTTGGTATGGTGCATGTAAGGCCAGTGGAGGCAGGAATAGAGTCCCTGGGCAAGAGTCTTGAAGGAGGATCCATTGACTGATCTATAGAATGTGGGTAGAGTGCAGCAAAGTGGGAATAGGCTCCACACAGCTGGCAGGATAAGGCTCATTGGCTGGTAAATTGGCAGCAAAACAATTCATTGTCCGGGGTAGACCAATCTATTTTGGCATTAAAGTGAGCTAAGGTGGCTGCTGCCTTGGCAGAGAAGGAGCAGTGGTAATCATAGAAGAGTGTGCCCCCGTATCTGGCCCCCAGGTCTACCAAGAGATACAGGTAAGAATCAAGTTCCTGGCAGCGGGAAGGAAAAGCAGAACAGACAATGTCCCTGTATAAACTAAATGTAAGCACAAATTCGGGGACAGTCAGCTTTTTGTCAAGCCAAGGGTCTTTAGATTTCAGCACCACCGAGATGTCGCCACAGGAGACTACTCTGTTTTCTAGGGTGTCGTGGGAGGAACTCAAGAAGGAAATGAGGTTAGCGTCCTTGCTGTCGATGACATCTCAGTGCAGGTGAATCGGGACCAGGTGCATTGCAGATATCACAGAAAGAGGAGCAGCTGAGCTGGAAGATGCAGGATCCAGGGTAGTCTGAGAAACTGAAACCGCCAGACCCATGGATGGTGGGGAAGCTGAAGGTAATCCTTCCAAAGTACTGGAGAGACTAGTAGGCAAGGTGGGAGGTAGCATGGAGAGGCTAGACTGGGTACCCACTCGGGCTTTGAGAGCTAAAAGGCATGCCTGCAGGTCCATTATTGCTGGACTGGGCTGCTGTTGAAGAGACAGACAGGCTTCCAAGGAAATAAGGTGATTCTGGAGGTCAGAGAGGGAAGATGCCAGGGGAGTCAGGAGTGTACACATTTCAGCATAGGAGTCAGGTGCAGGCTGGGGTGGCAAGGTATCAGGAGAAGGAGTAGTGTTAGGTCCAGTATCAGCCAGGAGCAGCAAATCAAATAAGTCTTGCTTCTTAGCAGTAGGAGAATAGGGAATGCCCAGTCTCTTGAGCTGAGCTATGAGACGAGGGATGGCCAAATCTTTCAAGGAGTAATGAGGCTTAGGGGGCCTTTGTCAAAGAGCCGACTGGTCCTGTAAAGAAGAAGGAGGTGATGACGTGCCCTCCTTGAGGTCATCTGAGTCCATGGCAGAAGCATGACTCTGCTGATGGGAGAGAAGATTAATGAGCCTGGAGATCTCCATCAGTAGCAAAGGTCCGGCGGGGGACCTGAGGAGGCAGAGAATATCTCTAGTGGAATGAGCAGATGGAGAGAAGACCAAGTCCAGGAGCTTGCTTGCAGGTAATGGAGCCGCAATTGGACCCCGCAGAGATCTGGGGTAGCATGTGGAATCCTGTGCAGGATGGGAGCAAGCAGGGATGGAGATCCATCAGTAATTATAAGACCCACAGTGACATAAGGCATGGACCTTACCCCAACAAGAAATAACCACCGTCCACACTTGAAAATTCTAGGATTGTAAGGCCCGTTGAGGCTGCACAGAAATACCAGCTGGGGTGTGCTTGAGGGGTAGTATGGCTCAGTGGAATAATGGCTCAGTCAGGAAGCTCAGAAGCTAATGCAATAAACAGTCAGTTTATGCCAAATAGGCTAAGGCAGAATATGTTAGGAATTGAGGGGCTGTGCCTTGATGCAAGCAGGACCCGAACAGGAATGGCCAAGTGCAGAAACCAGTCCCATTCGGAATAGGGCTCTGCTTAGCCCAGGCATGCTGTGTATAATGTCAGCAAAAATAGGTGACTGTGTCTTTAAGGGAGGAATAACAATCAGTCCAGCACAGAGCGAAAGGCACAGCGAGGCAATGTTTTCCAGGCGAAGGTTAAACCTCTGCTAATCCAGTGCAAAGGAGCATAGGGAGAGGACTTCTGGAGAATTGAGGATGAACACCGTGGGCAGTGGTCCCAGAGGGAGAGAAGGCAGAGAGAGAGAGAGAGAGAGCGGGGCGAAAACAGAGAGGACAGCCAAGCAGCAACGACAGGTGTATCACCCAGAAGTCGACCGGAAGGCACTAGCAGAGAGCGTGAGGTGCTGGTCAGACAAGCAAGGAACCCAGCGAAGCAGAAGCCCAAAAAAAGAAAAACCAAAGGTACAAAGAGTGAGCAGGCAGGAGGTGGGGGAGAGGAAACTGGAATGGGCAGCCGCAGCATGGCACTGGGGGAGGATGAAAGCCTCAAGGGACGAGGGGGGACAGACACAGTCAGAGAGAGAGAGAGGTGAGAGCAGGAGCAAGAAGACAGGAGAGGGGTGGTGTAAGTTCAAAAGCAGAGAAGGAGAATGGGAGGAGAGCAAATGAGGAAGGCACTGGGGGTGGGAGAACAGAAAGCAAAGAAAAATAGAAAAAACAGGCACCAAAGCATGACCACAAACCATGCAGCAACTCAGACCAAAACAAACTATGCTGTGTGAGTTTTGGATGTGAGCTAAATAGTGTTAGGGAGCTGAGTTATTCCCTCCCCTTGAACCACGGGCTAAGACCTCCAATTACTAGCAGAGGCTGTTATCATAAGTCACTTTTGGGGCTGTGGAGGGAGGAGGGCACTGGGTGCTAGCGGGTGTGGTAGGTTTTAAGCCCAGCACCAAAATCCTGCGCATGCGCACAACAGACCGGTACAAAGATCCCGCACATGTACAAGAGCGGTGCTGCTCTTGCACATACGCGGGATTTCAGCACTGGGCTTAAAATGTATTTTGTTAAACTCTCACTGCTCATTTTTTATTCAGCACTGGCAAGTCCAATTCAGGATAAAACGCTGCACAGACGAATACTATTTTTGGAAGGCACATGTAAAAAGTTGTTGTTCGTGACAGCGCACCGCTACAGATGCACGTTCTCATCTTCGATATGCTTCCAGTGGGCAGCTCTTTTTTGCTCGCACTGCATGGAAAGTAAATGTTTGAAAAATGGAAAAATCAGGCACAATTTATTTGTTTTACTATGCACAAAGGCATTCTAGACTACTTGTTAGATATTTGTGTGCCAAGAGGCACACTGGTGAAATATATTTAAAAACCGAGGGGCAAAGCTGACAGTACCCCTTTAAGTGAAATACTACACCACTTTGTTTATCTCTTGTCATGCCTAATTTAACAGCAGATCCTGACACTGACTACATAGGGGGAAGATGAAAACAATGCTCACACACAGAAAACACAAATTGCACATACCCCAATAATGTTTGGCTGTAAGGCCAGTTATCCTCCGGGATAACCCATGCCCCAGTACATTTGCTCTGAGCTTCTTTTATAGTTCTCTTTACCCACAGAAGGAAGATCTGGTGCACACACAAGGCTGTCTGTGAAACTTTTAGGCAGCTATGCTGCAGCACTGATTTTTCTTTTATTATGTCCTCTTTGGTAACTTCTATTATTAAAACACATTAAATGTATATTTCACTAAATCTTGACCTTGGGATAACTCTTGAATGACTCCCAAATAAGTTTTAAGCCATTCCCTTTACGGCAGGTCGAAACCTGAGCAAAAGGTCAAGTGTAATTTTTTCATATTTTTATTACAAATTTCCGTGGAGAATTACAAAAGTATGCACAAGTAACCCTACTGATTACCTAAGATTGAGTAAAATCAAATGTTTATAAATTATTTTTCCAAGTGTTTCTGTATCCCCCTCTTTTTTTTTTTGGTTCGCTGCACATCTACCCCTTGATTGATTGGTTCCTGCATTTACCTTCCACGGAAATAGGCTCATTGATTTCTAACTAGTACCCATGTATTTAGAAAGCCAAAAAGAATAGTATAAAAAATGTTTGTTATTTTTTTGCTTAGAATGGCTATGTAAATAGTGTTCAATCAGCTGTGCTGAGGTTCACACTATGGCCTCTTGTTCACAAAGCTAGACCGTGTTGACGGTGATGGAGGGTGCTGGCTCTGGTAGCAAAGAAAGGAAGAGTTGGGTGGGGGAAGGGGCAGATTTTAGGGTCTGTTTCAGGAGGGAGGGGGCATTTTCTATGTGTCTATGCTCGAAGAAGCTGCCTGCGATTCTGCCTTACCATTGTGCTGCCACAGTGCTCCGGCATAGTTTCCAGTGATTCTGTTTATGCAGTTCTTCCCGTCCATGGGCCGCATAAATATACCCACTTCCCGGTGCACTACTTTTCCTTTCCGCAACTGCAGAAGTGATGGCTGCCGTGTGCAACAATGTGGCGCTAACTTAAACTGCACATGCATGACTATCATGCATACGTAGTTATGTCAGCATTGCCGTGTTGCACACCGCTGACTCTGGGGCAAACTGCACATGTGCGAGTATCACACATGTGCAGTACTGTAATCGCTGCAGTATTAATTACAGCTGACTCTGGTGCAGCGAGAGCACTGCATATTCTTTTCAACGCTCTTGCCGCTCTAAAAGCTCTCCACAGCCATTTTGGTTCTGACCAGAGTTTGTTATAATGGCTAGCATTTCTTGTCAAATTTGTGGACATCAAAGTCCATATAAATCTGATGCATTTTTAGACTTCACATGTAGTGTTGATAAAACCGCTGTACAAATCATCCTCTGCTCAATGTTCATGTGTTTACAAGGTGCTAAAAAAACTGGGACTCACTTCCATCTATATCTGTCTAGATCTTATTACACTTTCAAACAGAATTTGAGACAGTATTGCACAGAGAAATCCAGGTGTCACTGTTTTTATTGACTGCTTATAATGTATATATAGTCTGTGTTTCCACTCTTTTGTGTGTAAGTGTTGTAAGAATTTTATGTATGTAACCTATTTTTTTATTTATCTGGGTCCTCCATGAAAATGGGCATATGATGCCCTTGGAACTACCTGGCTAACAAATTTTAAAATAAATACAAATAACATATACATGTATGATGTATTGCTGTATTTTAAATCTGAAATGAAAAAATATGGCACAATGAAAAATAAGATTTAAAAGGAGCAACTATGAATAGACAGTCTCAGCTGTTTTGATTACAAGCATTACTTGTTCATGTTAATGTACTTGTGCTTCAGTTTCATTTTTCAGTTTTTATTGCACAGAAAATCCTCTAAGCAAGCATTTATTTTCAAAAGATCTAGAGTTATACATAAGTTATATGTGAATACACAGAGAAAAAAGCAAAAATTACAAGGAATTAAGATGTACAAATTAGTATAAGGAATGCATTGTCAGGAATGTCAGGAACCCATATGGACAGATGGCCTCTAGCCATCAAAAGGAGCTTGTTTACTAACCGAATCAGAGCCAATTCACAATACTATACATGAGCCTGAAACCAGATCAAAGCTTTTAATAGATGTCATAATTGTAAAGGCACTCTGGGAGCAGAACTGACATCCCTTTCTTGATAACATTCCCTAAGAAAAGTATGCTTGAGATTGGGTAGTTATTATCGATTAAAACATGGGGTTACTTTATTGGTGTAGGGCTGTCAACTGACTGCATTAATGCACCATATGCAAACAGTTGATGTGAAGGGGCATCAAGAAGGATCAGTGGATGATCAGGGCTCGTTATGTACCTGAGAAATCCAAAGCATAAGGCAGCCATTAGAGAAGCATGAGCAGCAACAGGGAGTTAAGTAAGGGCTGACACAGTTTATGTTGCATGGATAATTTCCGTAGTTGTGGTTGCACAGCATTTGTTTCCGTTCACTGTTGTTTTCCCTCTGGTGGCTTCCTGCACCATATCTGCCTGCCACTCCCATTACTGGCTCTTGTTTTCCCTCTAGTCCCGTCCTGTGGCGTTTGTCCATGGTGTGCTCATTGCTGGCTCTTCTTTTCCCTCTGGTCCCATCCTGTGGCATTTTTCCCTTTCATGCTCATTGCTGGCTTTTGTTTCCCTTCTGTGGCATGTGTCCCCTGCTGTGCTGTTGTGGCTAAAGTCACCAAAGTGTCTGTCCTGTGTTCGTCCCACCCCCCACGATCTGACATCATAACCTGCTGTGGGTCCGAGAACACCACGGGTGCTGTCCTGTGTGGCTATGGGTGCAGTCCGTGTGACACAGCATTGCAGGCAGCAGTAAATGGAGAGCGTGAGAGAGCGACTGCATGACTGGCATACAGCCAGCACCAAAGTGAGAGACAGCATCAATGACTGAATTTGTTATTCCCTCCTGTGCTCTGGAGTTGCCAAACAATGTCACCAGTACAGCCAAGCTACTTGTCTTCTCCAGTAAGAGGAGGCAACTGCCCTGAATGTGCCATGCCTCCTTTGACACAGTACTCCCATAATATGGCCAGTGTGATTTGTGGGAGGTGCACAGTTTAGTAATACAATTGTGAGTTGTGTGACATTCTCAGCAGACAGTGGCATATCCTCTGAGTGGCCAGAGTCACACAGTTCATTCAAAACATCCTCGGTTGTTTCAGAGTGCTCACCACTGCCTTCCGCTGTTTGCTGGTGCCATACCAGCTGTTGCACTTAGTGGACTACAGGCACAGTGTTATGAGTGTGGTAAAGCTGGTAAGCACAGTGTTATGCTTGTGTTGTAACCCAGTGGCACATTTTGTAAATGGTGGCAAGTGCACAGTTCCCTGATGACGTACCCAATTGTTTGACATTCCACAGCAGTGGCGTGCGGTGTTTGTTGTTCCCAACCCAGGAGAGAGCAAGAGACACACACTGTACATCAACGTTCTTGCAATGTGCTGTGTGTGTGTCTCTCTCTCTCTCTCTCTCTTCCTGTCTCTCTGTGCAGCAATAGTTCAGGAGAGAAGGAGAGAAGGAGACAGAGCAGCCACCACCGGTAGTGTCTCTCCCGGAGGGAGTGGGATTTGTAACAGAAGGGCTGGGGAAATGTCTCTATACCATTTACAGCTCAACACACATTGCTACATGCAATGTCATCGATTGTGTCTTTGGCATGCTCAAGATATGGTCCAGGTGCCTTGACCGTTCCACTGGTGCCCCATAATACACACCTCAGAAGGCCTGTGCCATATTCCTTGTCTGTTGCATACTACGCAACATGGCACTCAACAATGGGATATGCTTGCCAGCCCCAGAGGGAAACACTGCAGCAGATGCAGATCCAGTGGACCAGGCGATGCAGGAGCAGCTCAGTAGGCATGATCCCAGAATGTCCAGGAGGTCACAGGAGTATAGAACCCACCTCATGATAGTCCTCTTCAGACCTAAACGGTGAGTACAGACCACACAGGAGACTGTAATGTTTTTAAAAAATGTATTATGGAAATAATGTGCCAAAGTAAAACAGGGATAAACACTAATAGCAAGCCATCCAGGTGGGGATGAGGGACAGGGGCAGAAATAAAATAAGATGACATCAAGGCAGGGGGTTCAAAGGGGGACACATGGAAATCCATTGCCATCCAGGTGGTGGGGGAAGGGGCTGGAACAAAATAAGATGCCATCCAGGTGGGGGCTCAAAAGGGGACAAACAGAAGTCCATTGCCATCGGGGAGTGGACTGAAACAAATAATATGCAATCCAGAGGGGGCAACATGGGTAATGTGGGGGCATAGTGGCACATGTGGGATAGGGCTGCATCCCTAAGTGTCCCATACTACCTCCACAGATATGGGAGCGGGGGGGGTTATCATCCACTGTATGGAGGACAGGTGTGGGGGTGGTGTTAGCCACCCATGGCCATGGTCTTGTGGGGTACTGAACCCGCTGAGCAGCAGGCCATAGTCAGGTGTCTGTGGTGCCCTGGATGTCCTGGTTATGCTGCGTGTCTGGATGCCTGCACTGTGAGGGGTGGCATGACATTGGGGCATCTGCCATGGGTTGACACTCCCTCCACTGGAACCGTCAGTGCTTCGGCTAGCCCCCACGGTGCCTGCGAACATAGCTGCAGCCTCCAGCACAGTGGCAGTCAATATCTCAAAGCCAGCATCCATACTGGCAGACAGGGACTGCTGCAGTCCACCCAAGGCCATCATGTGCTCCACATGGCAAGCCTCTGCACACTGGTTATTGTTCTGCAGCATGCAGTCTATGTGGCCCAGTTCAGCCTGCACACCTTCCTGTGCCCCCATGGCTGTCTGCAGCAGCTGTCTGTTGGTCATCTCCAACGGTAGTCATTGACTAGCCTGAGGAACAGGGTCAGGCTGCACCCAGGACCCTTGTGTGGCCCGGGTTTGCATCATGGTCAGTGCTGCACACTGTTCTGGTGGCAGGGTGGCATCACAGTGACTGTGCCATTGGAACTGGCCTGGGGGCAGGGCAGTGGCCATGCCGATGGTGGGGTCCTAAGGTGGCACAGCAGTGGCCCCCCTGGTGAGATTGACTTGGGAGGGCAGGGTGGTGGTCATGCTGGTGGCAGCATAGTGGCACAGCAGTGGCTCTTCCAATGGCAGTGGGTGGGGCAGCACAGTGTTGGCACTCCCACGGGGAGGGGTCACTGGGCCCCATCAGTAGGAGATCTGGCAGAGGGCAAGCAACCACTCCTGGTCCGAGCTGGTCCCCTCTTTCCTCCACTCCTAAACATAGGTGTCACCCTCATCATTCTCAAGCACATCCTCCTCCATGTTGCTGGACTCAGACTGCACCCCCTGCATGGGTGGGCCTCAGGGGCAATCATTGTCGTGATGGTCCCGGATCATCCTCTGAGATTCTGTTCTATAAAATGGAGTGTGCCACACTTGCAGTGCAGTGCCAGTACACCCACAGTTCTGTACACACCACACACACCATTACTAGTGATCACACAGGTGATTACCCCACAGACGGACACCCTACCAGGATACTTGGGTATCAGCCTATGGCCGACACTCATTGTGTAACACGTGCAACAGTCAGTGGCTGGCTAGTGTATGGAGGACCTGACTACAAAGTCAATACAGCAGCCAACCCAGGATATCAATAGGGGAGGAACCAGGGTGACACACGCATGCAAATATTCCACACAAATGTGATACACTAGCTCTGTGTGTTCCCACTAAATATACCTGCAGTGCCACCAGTACTGTATCCAAATAGATGATAAATGCATGGAGCTGTTGAGGGCAGCAGGTGACATGATGAAACCCAGCTATGGTGGGGAAACACATGGAACAATCAAGGCTTCCTGCTAGGCCTGTCCAACCCTGCAAACAGGCACATCATTACAGACAGGGCGTGCACCAGTGATGTCCCCATCTGTGTGGTGTCCTCTGGACCATACAGGATGCAAGCCTATGCCTACAGTAGGATGTGTACACATACCACTGATCTGTGCAGTACATTCCATGCCTGCACACTGTGCCTGTATGGACAGGACCACCAGAACAATCCCTCCCCCTGCACTCCTCAACACCACCTGTGTATCTATATATATGTACGCACACACACACGCCCAATGTGATGAGGCTAACAAGGTCACTCTCATGGCTGTGCTGCCCCAACCTGGCTCTCATAGCCACCTCTTGGGACACCCTTCACCTCCACAGGACACAGGGTGGAGACGATCGCCTCCTCTGCAGGGGCTAGGGGGACAGCTGTGCTGGGGCCACTGCCTATGGCACAGTGGTCTTGGCAGGACTTTGCCAGGACTTGCTTCACCTGCTTCCTAATGTTGGTCAGCCATTTTTTTACTTCCTGCATGGAGCAGCCTCTTCCCATGATGGTGTTGACAGCCTTGGTGATGTCTACCTAAGCTGTCCTTATTTCAGCCCTGGTCCCCCTCGTCTTGCTTGCCAGACTCTCCAGAGCCATGTAAGTTTGGGCCAGGGTCAGCACTTCATCCTTGGTGATCCTGCACTTTCTCTAATGCTCTGCATTATCCATGGTCCCTGTTGAAAATGGGGAGGACAAACAGCATTGAGCACTGCATACATACAGCCGTGCACACAGCAAAGGTACAGTAGCATGCAGGCCTCAGTGCCCCCTGGCCAAAACCCGTACATGTTCCTGCATGGTCATGTCCAACACTTAGCTAGCCACCTGCCTAACACTACCCTTGGCCATGTGCAGATACAGTAGTAGTCTAATCCTGATACAGCATAAACATAGTGCTATGATCACCCATGTCCCTACTGCAGGCCGTTCCACAATACACTTATCTCTAGCCGCCTGCAGGTCCTCTGTGGCATCTGTTTGGTGTCCTTTCCTCCTTTTACATGCTGCAGGCACCATTACACATGCAAATGAATGAAGACATTTCAGTAATGCCATGCAAATGTTGGATTTGCCCCGACTGTGAAATTAGTTCATTTGCATACGGTGTTTGAATACTGCAGGTTTGCCCCAAGTGCTATTGTATTACCGCTTGCAATGGTGCTTGCTCTGCAAAATTGTGCTAGCACTATGTCCACATGTGGTGCAGACATGATGTCACACATTGGGAGGGATGTCATGATGCAGGCTGTATGCATGCCATGATGTCGCGATATGGCACTGCACATGTTCAGTGCTGTCCAATGCATGTGCACCATATGCACATAACACTCAATTTCTGCAGATGACCTCGCCACTGGAAACACACATAGTGCTGTGTTAATCAACATTAGTGTTGCACTAATGCAAAAATCTGTTGCGCAAATGGCTGGACATATCCATACAGCCAGGGAAGTCACATTAGCTTGGTGTGAGGGCTGGTGACATATATCAGGCAGGAAGCCATGGCAGACAGGAGGAGGACAGCTGTGCACCAACGGGACACCCAGTGGTCAGCCACAGAGCTGATCAACATTGTTGACCTGGTTGTGGCCAGGGAGGACCAGCTCCTGGATGAGGAGGCATAGGCTACAGACAGGCTTGGTGTGAGGTCTGGCCGGTGGGGTGGTGCATGGCATGGCACACCAGGGCAAATCAGACAGGGGAGCAGTATAGGCACAGGTTTAATGACCTGTCCTATAGGGAACCTCAGAGCCTTCAGCAGCTCCAGGTGTTGGTGGACAGTGTCACTGTGCCATGACCAGGTGAGTAAAGAGGGCTGCATGTTTGGTTACTGTTGTGCTTGGTGTGCAGTACTGTTTCCATGCTAATGTACTTCTGGGTTATTGTCCCTGAGGGAATGTGCACTGTACCTCTGTGTCCCTGCTGTGCTCCTCTGCTTTATGGGACCTGCTCCACTGTATAGCCTGATCTTAGCTATGTATGTGTATGGGACCACTGTCTCAATAGATGTCTCAGTGCCCAGCACATTACAGAATCTGCTATGGATCTCTGAGACATGCACCTGCCATGGTACCTAGGATGTGTGCTAACACCCTGACATGGGTGCAGTGTCAGGGTGGATGACCATGTCATGTGACATGTGGTCTCCATGTAGCTATGGTGGCAGGTGTACCGAACAGCACTTCACAAAGGCCATTGTCTGTTCCATGTACACTGTCTGTGTTATATAGTATGGGTGCCGGTACGCATATGCTATGTGATGAATGGTAAACTATTTTATTGCACTGTGTGTGCCACTCTTGGTCCTGCCTTTGTGCCTTTGTGTTGAACTACATTTAAGGCACAGTATCCTCCCCTACCGCTGCTGAGGTATGGTTTCCATGCCCCAGTTGTATGCATCCTGGGGCTACATGCATCTTACTCTGTACTATAAGGTGTACCTGGCCTGTAGCTGACATGTATGGGTATGCTGCACAGGTGTGATGAGGACGGCTGGAAAGGGGTATTACAAAGGTCTTGCATACACAGTGCTAGGCCATACCTATAATAGTGGTACATAGCATTCTGGCTTCACCTGGACCATGCACATCTCTGTGTGCGTACTGTGCCACAGCTGTGCACAACATTAAGACATGACCCTGCAAGGTTCTGTCCATCCCCACCATCCACAAGTGGCTGCTGGTGCACAGGATCATTATATAGGCATGCATACTGTTTAGGGCTTATATTACTATTCCATATGTTCCTCTGCATGCTAGTGATCATGTCTCCTTTGTTCTCCACCACAGACAGAAGGTCAGCAAGGACAAGCCAGGGCCAGGGAGCAGGAGCAGGAGCAGGGTAGTCAGAACCAGTGGTGGTGGTAGGTGACACCTGGCCACGATGGGGCCCAGCATGGTAAGCCAGCGGAGGGATGGTGTCGTCGAGGCACAGGTCAGGAAGCACAGGAAAACCAGGAGCAGTTGTAGAATTCACCAAAAATGATTTATTTACACTAGCAGTATTATAAAATAAACGTATTAATTATAACTATTTACAAAGGCAAAATAAAATAAAGTTTTCTTTCTGTCTCTGTGCCCCTTGTTCTCCTAATCTTTCTTGTAGTTGCAGCTTAGCTCTTTTATAAGTCTTTTCAACCCCCATCCTTAGCAAGCATCCTGTTTTCGTAAATATCAGGCAGGAGCTACTAGAACACATTGTGCTTCTTGAGGTTCCCTTTGCACAGCTTTTGCAAAAGGCTCAAACATTTGCACTCAAGTAACCTCTGGACTTTATAATAGCGTTCTGCAATCATCTCAAATTATAATTATATACATTTCAACAGTAACGCTATACATTTTCTAAACAAAAGGGATCCCAATATCAGTTACATTTCCATACAATGATTTGCACATAATTTTATATTAGCATATATGCAAGGGGGAAAAAAACAAACAGCAAGGGAAAACTGAGAGACAGTGAGAGCCAAAGAATTGCAAGATTGTCGGGGTGATCAAATCTGAAGTCTCACAGGAAAATGTGGTTGCACAACCAGACAGAGAAGAAACAGAAAAGGAAAGAATAGATCCTTGCATTTAAACACTTTCTCTAACAACTGGGACAGGGTCATATTCCACCCCGTCACATACACACCTCTCCGTAAGAGGGAACCTGTTTTATTAAACAGGTTTCCAAAACCTTTTATTCTCTAATAACATTTGCTGCTTTCAGCAATTAAGCACATATGCATGAGCTGTTTTTTTTTTATAACAGTACAGCCAGCAGTAAAGTTCAAACTCATACATTTGTTTTTCAACCTTCAGAACTCTCAAGTCCTGATCCATATCTTGACAGAAAATCAGCATTGCTATTCTCGTCACCAGATTTGTGTATCACAATGCATTTAAATGACTGTAGTGCCAGGTACCACCTTGTAATTCTGGAATTTTTATCTTTCATCTGGTTAAGCCAGCAGAGAGGAGTGTGATCTGTTACAAGAACAAAATCAGTTCCTAGCAAATAGAACTTCTGGGACTCCATGGCCCACTTTGCTGCTAAACATTCCTTTTCGATAGTGAAATACCTTTTCTCTCTGTCATGCAGCTTCCTACTTATGTACAGAATAGGATGTTCCATCCCATCTATATTTTGACTCAGTACTGCACCTAGGCCTACCTGTGATGCATCTGTTTGTAGCAAAAATGGTTTCTCAAAGTCTGAGCTTTTTAAAACAGGGGCTGAACATAATGCAGCCTTTATGGCTTGAAAAGCTTCATCACACTCTGTGGTCCAGTTCATATTATTTGGGTACCATTTTTTCGTGAGCTCAGTGAGGGAAGTAGCTAACTCAGCAAAGTTGGGAACAAATCTCCGATAATAACCAGCCAGCCCTAAAAATGACATGACATGTTTCTTTGTTTTAGGTACAGGGCTGTTAGCTACAGCCTCTATTTTACAAACCTCTGTCTTAACTTCTCCATTTCCCAACACCTAGCCCACATATCTAGTTTCCTGTATGCCCAATGCACATTTGGTAGGATTAATAGTAAGACCTGCATTTTTGACAGCTTGGATAACTGCTCGTAGGTGTTCCAGGTGGATTTTCCAGTCTAGACTGTACACCACAACATCATCCAGATACACAGCACAATAACCAGTGTGAGCAGATAAAATGACATCCCTGTACTGTTGGAATGTAGCTGGCACACCATGTAAACCAAAGGGCATGAAGGTGAACTGATAGAATCCTATAGGGGTGGCAAATGCAGATTTATCTCTGGATTCTTTAGCTAAAGATATTTGCCAGTAACCCCTGGTGAGATTGAGGGTACTGATATACTTTGCACTCTCCAGTCTGTCCACCAAATCATCTATCCTGGGCACTGGATAACTGTCAAATTCTGACACTTGATAAAGCTTACTAAAATTAACACCCTTTTTTTTTTCATTTACAATTACCATGGGAGATGACCAAGCCGTCTTTGACTCGTCAATGATTCCCAGTTCTTTCATGTTTTGTATTTCCTTAACCACATCAGCTCTTAACTGCTCTGGCAACCTGTATGTCTTTTTTCTAATAGGACATGCATTCCTTGTCACTATTACATGCTCAACCTCTTTTGCTTAGCCTGGTACTGTGGTAAAAGTACTGTTAAATGTCTTTAGCACATTACGAATGTCTGCAGTGTGTTCTGAGGTTAGGGAAACATTCACCTTTACAGCATCAGCATTTACAGTTTGTTCCAGTCTGTCATAAGCTACATCAATATCTTCCTTATCAGTTTCTGGTAAAACTAGCAATGCAGCTTTTGGCATTTTTTCAACTCATTTCTTGAGGAGGTTAACATGGTATGTCTTAATAGGATTTTTCTTGTCAGGGGTCTCAATCTCGTACTTAACAGTGCCAGTACGTCTAAGAACCTTATATGGCCCTTGCCACTTCATTAACAGTTTATTTTCTGTTGTGAGTAACAGTAGCAAAACCTTTTCACCTGGCTTGAAAACTTTTTCTTTTACATCATGATCATAATATACCTTCTGCTGGTTTTGGGCCTCTTCCTGATTACTATAGGCAATTTTAACATATTTTGCCAGCTTCTTTCTTAGGGCATGCGTATAAGAAGATATAGATTGTTTCTGAGTGATCACGTTTCTTTTATCACATCCAGTGGCCCGCTTGGCTGCCTACTGTGCAGCATTTCAAATGGTGAAAACCCTGTTGATGCCTGTGGCACTTCTCTGTAAGCAAAAAGTAGGTAAGGCAAGTAATGGTCCCAATCTTTCCCTTCCCCTTTTACAAACCTTTTTAGCATGTGTTTTAAGGTTAGTTTAAAATGCTCAACAAGACGGTCTGTCTGAGGGTAATATGGGGAGGTTCTTATGGCAGTGATACCTAGTAGTCTGTACAGTTCCTTAAGTAATGCAGCACCAAAAATTACTACCCTGATCAGTAATAATTTCTTTAAGCATGCGTATGCCCACTCTGCTGAAAATTTTGGTAAGCTCTGCTGCAACTTTTGGGGCTGTAACAGTATGCATTGGAACTGCTTCTGGGTATCGAATAGCATAGTCGCACACTAACAGGATAAATCTACTACCCTTTTTACATTTGTCCAAAGGACCAACCACATCCATTGCAATTCTCTCAAAAGGCGCATCTATCAAGGGTAGAGACACCAGGGGCACCTTGTCTTTTCTTGTAACTGGGCTACTTTCTGACACTCAGCACAGGAATTACAATAGGTAGAAACATCTTCATAAATTGCAGGCCAGTAAAATCTACACAGCAATCTGGCAAGGGTACGATCCCTTCCTGAGTGACCAGCCGTAGGATTATCATGTGCTACCTGTAACAACTCTGTTCTATACTTCTGAAGTATAACCAATTGTTCTGTCTGTTCCTTTGTCTGAGGTTTAACCCAAACTCTGTACAGTAACCCATTACATTTTTTAAACATTGGTCCACCCTGTTTTGGTTTCACCCCCAGCTGCTTGAAATAACCCTGAAGAGAAACATTGTTAGCTTGTTCTGAAAGAAAATCACAATCAGTTTTCAATTTAGTTTCAGCATTTTTATATGTTGACCCTTCATGTCCATCAGTCATTTGCTGCCACAGTTTCTTCAGGCACAGTCTTTCTTTCCTGGATTTCCAGATCTTGGAGCTGTGTTCAAACAACTCTGAATCAAAATCGCTGAAATGGAAAGTGTCCCCACCATCCAAACTTTTCTTTGCCTGTGCTCTTGTCACCACAGCTGCTGAAACATCAGGATTTACTCCTTCGATCAACTCAATAAATCCTGGGAAGTCATTTCCAATAATCACAAGTACAGGTAACTTAGGTACTACCCCCACTTTCATTTGGTGTGACACACCCTTAACGGTCAGAGTCACTTGGGTGGTGGGATGATATCGAGTGTCCCCTTGGATGCAGATGACACCAGTACCTGGTTCCTTTGCACAGTGTTTTCCCAGTACTTTAACATGCACTAGGGTCTGTCTGTGTCTGCTTCCCGAATCAATGAGTCCCTTTACAGTCGTATCCCTCACCCTCACATCTGTTAAGTACTTGCCCCAATTTGCCAAGGATAAATCTGCTCCAGTGCCACTCTCCTTACTATGGCAGTTTCTTGCAAAATAACCTGGCTTATTACAGTCATAGCAGATAATGTCTTTAGGACCAGATTTGTTACCCCCACCAGAGTTCTTATCAGGCTTGGAGTTTAAATGGAAAAAAAAGAGTGTCTTACCAGTGCTTGGCTGTTACCTCACTGCTGTGGCATCTGTCTGGCCATTTGGTAGTCCTCAGCCAAAGAAACAGCCTTTTCCCCACTCTCTTGTTGGTGTTCCTTTACCCACAGCTGCACATCTGTAGGCAAGACGTTGATGAATTGCTCATTGGCAAATGTGTCGATGATTTGTGGAACTGTTTTGCTCTCTGGTTGGATCCATTTTATCAGGAGTTCTCTGAGTCGGGTGAAGGCTTCTAGAGGATTGTCGAGCAAGTTGTACATCAGAGAATGAAATCTCTGCCTGTAAGTCTCTCCGGAGATGTCATACCTTTTCAGGATTTTGCTTATTACCAGGTCATAGTTTTCTGACTGTGCAGTGTCCATATTGCTGTAGGCAAGCTGGGCTTTCCCTGTCAGGTAGGGTACCAGCCTGATTGTCCATTGCCGCTTTGGCCATTGGCAGGCTGTGCAACTCTTTCAAAAGTTGTCAGGCATGCCTCAATATCATCTGAGGGACACAACTTTGTAAGTTTAATGGCTTTTAAGTTGCTTGCATTTTGTTGCTTGTCTGGATCTGTGCCGGATCCTCTGCCTGTGATAGCTTGCAAGGCATCCAGCCATCGCTGCTCCCGTCACTGCATCTCTTCTCTCCTCTGCACTTCTAAACATTGCATCTCTTTTTCTCTCTCTCTGCTGCTCCATCTCTTTTTGTTGTATAGCCCGCCATTTGAAAAAGTCCATCAGGCTTCCAGATTCTGTCACTGCCTGTTCTTTTTCCATAGCTTGTTTTGGCTGTACAATCTCAGCTTGGACTTCTGTCTCTGATAGTTTGGCTGCCATTCTCCTGGTAACCACTCCTGGACTTGCTCCTGCAGAATCCATACCTTTCTCTGTGCTTCCCTGTTACTAGGTCCAGTACCTACACACAAAACTCGTCTTAGGGTATGCACAGTGTAAATCCCACTTAGGCTGACACCATCTGTCATTGAGACACAGGTCAGGAACCATAGGAAAACTAGGAGCAGTTGTAGATTTCACCAAAAATTATTAATTTACCCTAGCAGTATCATGAAATAAACTTGTTCAGTATAACTATTTACAAAGGCAAAATAAAACAAAGTTTTCTTTCAGTCTCTTTGTCCCTTGTTCTCCTAATCTTTCTTGTAGTTGCAGCATAGCTCTTTTATAAGTCTTTTCAACCCCCATCCTTAGCAAGCATCCTGTTTTTGTAAATATCAGGCAGGAGCTGCTAGAACACATTGTGCTTCTTGAGGCAACCTTTGCACAGCTTTTGCAAAAGGCTCAAACATTTGCACTCAGGTAAAATTTTGCAATCATCTCAAATTATAATTATACACATTTCAAAAGCAGTGCTATACATTTTCTAAACAAAAGGGATCCCAGTATCAGTTACATTTCTATACAATGATTTGCACATACTTTTATATTAGCATATATGCAAGGGGGAAAAAACAGACAGCAAGGGAAAACTGAGAGACAGTGAGAGCCAAAGAATTGCGAGATTGTCGGGGTGATCAAATCCAAAGTCTCACAGGAAAATGCGGTTGTGCAACCAGACAGGGAAGAAACAGAAAAGGAAAGAATAGATCCTTGCATTTAAACACATTCTCTAACAACTGGGACAAGGTCCTATTCCACCCTGTCACAGATGGTCTGTGGATATGGGTCCTCTCAAGTACCCTGCATTGTGTGTTTCACTGTCTGGGTTGCATGTCTGCACTATGCTGCATGCGTCTGCTGTTGGAGAGGGATATGTATGTGTGTCTCACCAGGGTGCACACATGCCTGTGGGGGGCAACACCTATGAAGTAGCAGTTGGGGACTCTCACCTGGCCCTTGGGGCATTGTTCCACCACTAACATTATGGTGTGGTCAAGGTCTGTGCAGTCTACTGTTTTGCTGATCTCAACAGGCATGCTGCCCTTTGTGTATGTACTGTGCCTTGGCATGCATGACACCATCTAGTGGCATGTCTCCTGCATAGGCGCCAACGGGCGGAGGCGGCCGCACCACTTTGTGCAGTCTAGAGAGTGCCCTATTATACTTCTGTGGAAGGGTAGGCGGAGCCGACTGGCGTCTCGTTTTTATTTCTTTTACTTTTCACGGTTTTCCAGCAGCTTATTCTCTTCCGACCCTAGCCACTAAACATTTTCATTTTTTTTAAGGTGGGGGTGGTCTAAACTTATATGCCGACAATGAACCCAGCCAGCGGACCTGATTGAGATCAGTAAACATATCTCTCAATCAGGTCCGCTTTAAGAAATGAAGGCTGACTTCAGTTATGGATGGGTCGCGTGGCCATTTAAATGCCCAGAGATTTCCTCCACTTTTATTCCTGGCTGTTCGTCCCTTTACGGCGACTACTTGAGTGGTGACCCTGTGAGACGTGGATGGTGCACAGCAGTCAAGCGGAGGACGAGGACGGGCTATTTAACTTGAGGAAGAGTGGCGAGCGCCGTAAAGGGCAGAGCGGTCGGTGATGCTGGTGGAGAGTGCAGGGGTGCCGGAAGATGGTAAAAACTGGGGGGGGGCGGAGGATCAGAGGGGCACTTTTAAGTGTCAAAAGGGCACTTTCGATACTAGTTTTTGCCATACAAAAAAACAATAAATCATGTACACACATCATAATGTTAAGAATGCACTCCCATTTAGGACTAATTATGCAACGGCATACAAAGGTGCCAGCAAAAACACCACCCTCATGTGTACAGCTATATTAAGAAAGCAGCTGCCAACCCATTCCTCAATAGCTCCACATGACATTTGAACCTCATTTCCTTAACCTGTTGCAGTGGTTGTCCAGGTGCAAAGAGAGATGCCATAGTAATGTGCATCACCAGTCCCAAGCATGCAGTCTTCACACTAATGAGTTAGGAGTTTTTGGTTCCACTAACTTCAAGATAGAAGTTAGCGGTTAAGCCCAACCACCAGCGACAAGGTAAACTCCTGAGGCTGGGGAAATAAAGACACAGAGCCATTATGTTTACACAGCTTATTTATTAATGAATCACAGTGTACATCGTAAAGTGTATTTATTAATGAATCATAGTATACAATGACAGTAAACAATATTGTATAACGACAGGGGTATAAACAGATTTTTACAGCAAAGTCTGGATGGATGGAGGTGGGATACATTTGGAAATGGGCCAATGTTCCACAGAATTCAATGGAGGAAAGACATCTGCTCATTCATTCCTGTACTGTTGCTACTGCATGCCACAGACTCACCCAACCAACCAATTTACCATTACATCTATACTCCTGCCATGAATTAATCCTTGATGCTCTGGTTACCACTTCCGGATGGTAAGCCTGTGCAAGCCTCCACCAAGCCCTGGTGGCCACCAAATCATCCCATGAATGCTCTGGGAGCCACTTCAGGCTGGTAAGCCTTGCAAGCCTCCACCAAGCCCTGGTGGCCACCAAATCATCCCATGAATGCTCTGGGAGCCACTTCAGGCTGGTAAGCCTTGCAAGCCTCCACCAAGCCCTGGTGGCCACCAAATCATCCATAGATGCTCTGGGAGCCACTTCAGGCTGGTAAGCCATGCAAGCCTCCACCAAGCCCTGGTGGCCACCAAATCATCCCATGAATGCTCTGGGAGCCACTTCAGGCTGGTAAGCCTTGCAAGCCTCCACCAAGCCCTGGTGGCCACCAAATCATCCCATGAATGCTCTGGGAGCGACTTCAGGCTGGTAGCTTTGCAAGCCTCCACCAAGCCCTGGTGGCCACCAAATCATCCCATGAATGCTTGGAGCCACTTCAGGCTGGTAAGCCTTGCAAGCCTCCACCAAGCCCTGGTGGCCATCAAAATCAACCAATTCACCATCACATCTACACTTCTGCCATGAAGTAATCCTTGATGCTCTGGTCACCACTTCGGATGGTAAGCCTGTGCAAGCCTCCACCAGGCCCTGGAGGCCACCAAAATCAACCAATTTACCATCACATCTATACTTCTGCCATGCATTAAGTGAGCAGTTAAGCCCAACCACCAGTGACAAGGTAAACTCCTGAGGCTGGGGAAATAATGACAAAGCCATTAAGTTTACACAGCTTATTTATTAATGAATCACAGTGTACATGTAAAGTGTATTAATGAATCATAGTATACAATGACAGTAAACATTATTGTACAATGATATGGGTATAAACAGATTTTTACAGCAAAGTCTGATGGATGTGGATGGAGGAGGATACATTTGGAAATGGGCCAATGTTCCTAAAGAATTCAATAGAGGAAAGACATCTGCTCATTCATTCCTGTACTGTTGCTACTGCATACCACAGACTCACCCAACCACCAATTTACCATCACATCTATACTCCTGCCATGAATTAATCCTTGATGCTCTGGTCACCACTTCTGGATGTTAAGCCTGTGCAAGCCTCCACCAAGCCCTGGTGGCCAGCAAATCATCCCATGAATGCTCTGGGAGCCACTTCAGGCTGGTAAGCCTTGCAAGCCTCCACCAGGCCCTGGTGGCCACCAAATCATCCCATGAATGCTCTGGGAGCCACTTCAGGCTGGTAAGCCTTGCAAGCCTCCACCAAGCCCTGGTGGCCACCAAATCATCCCATGAATGCTCTGGGAGCCACTTCAGGCTGGTAAGCCTTGCAAGCCTCCACCAAGCCCTGGTGGCCACCAAGTCATCCCATGAATGCTCTGGGAGCCACTTCAGGCTGGTAAGCCTTGCAAGCCTCCACCAAGCCCTGGTGGCCTGCAAGTCATCCATGAATGCTCTGGGAGCCACTTCAGGCTGGTAAGCCTTGCAAGCCTCCACCAGCCCCTGGTGGCCACCAAATCATCCCATGAATGCTCTGGGAGCCACTTCAGGCTGGTAAGCCTTGCAAGCCTCCACCAAGCCCTTGTGGCCATCAAAATCAACCAGTTTACATCATCTACACTTCTGCCATGAAGTAACCCTTGATGCTCTGGTCACCACTTCAGGATGTTAAGCCTCTGCAAACCTCCACCAAGCCCTGGTGGCCACCACAACCAAGCAACAAATTTACCACCATATGAATCTCTAAAGTACAGAATTTCTGTATCAGATTTTTCCAAAAAAGATTGTCGCTCGTTTGCTGTAATAAACTCTCGAACAATTAGTGTCCATCCAAGTTGTCCGTTTCTCTTTGTGAATGTGCAACAGCATTAGGTGATTGTACCTCTTCTGTCATGGTGCTTCTTAAGTAAGACTTTATTGTCCGCTGAGTTGAAAAAGATCTTTCCCCAGTTGCTGTACTCATTGGGACGAGTAGGTAAATTTGAATGAGCTTCACAACTTCTGAATGCAGTATCTGCTGCTGGCAGTCTTTCCCACTAAGGCATCAATAATGGTGTTGATTGAAGTTACTGCTCTCACCTCTGTGAGAACCTGCTGCACAAGTCCTGGAGAGCAAGTTCAGTTGTGCATTCAGAATTCAGTGTCCAAGTCCTTATCTCCATACAACTGTGTGATCTGAGGAGGAACTGAAAGCGTCTTTGCATTGGCTGCTTGAAGCAACAAATTCTCCATGGATGACAGCAAAGCGTAGGTTTCTTGATCAAAGCGTCCGGTCAGTTCAACAAGACAAGCATCAATGGCTTCATAGTACATCTGTCGATACCAGTCCTTAGCAGATTCAGGATGGTGATGCTGTACCACCATGTTGCCTGTCTTGCAACATAGTGCTGTCCGGAAGTTTTGGCTCTTTCACTTTTTTCAGTAGTTGCGCTCTCTCATTGATGCCTTCATAGACCTGGTCAAAGTCATCGCTACTGATGTAAATTCTTCTTCAGGAGTTTATGCTCATCATTGTAGTTTCTGCTGTCAGTGTTTTGTTTGCAGGATTGACGCACTTGTTCTGATATCGCTGAATATGTTGTATGATACAAACCAGTCCAAAATAGGTCCAAACTTTTTCATCACCGACATCAGGCCTTTGACCTTAGTTCGTACATCTGTAGCTTTGTCCCGTTTCAGCTCCTCTAAGGTGTCATGGAGTGCTCCATAGTTTTTGAGAACAGACTTGATACTCTTTGTTCTTGCTGTCCATCTTGTTGGACAAAGTAAGTGCAGGCCTTCTACCATCATGTAAGGGTCCTCGCTGTCATTCACTGCAATATTTTCATAAAGAGCCAGCCTCTGTGGGGATCCCCGAATCAACACACTTAAATTCTGGACAGAGCTGAGGGCATCGTCAATGGCATCACTCATTTTGCTACAGTTTTGCAACACCAGGTCCAAGGAATGACTTGCACAATGGACATTCAATGCTAGTGGATTTTCTCTCTTAATTCTTGTTGCAGTTCCATAAATGCATCCACTCATATTTGTTGCTCCATCATACGCCTGTCCCCTCAAGTTGTTGATTGGTAAGTTGCATCTTACTAGAACATCCTAATGGCACTGGTGATGGATTCGCATCAGTCTTCGCCATTTCATACATCCCAATAAAATCTTCATGTATAACAAAATGGGGAATGAAACCCATCGGATACATATTGTCATCTGTTCATGTTGGCTAATATCCCGTGATTCATCTGCGATGATTGCATACAGCTTTGATTCATTGCGTATCTCTTTCCGAAGGTTCCTCAGCGCTGATGTGCCATGATTTCCATGACTTCATTCACAACATCTGAACTCTGATACTTCCTTCCTGGATCCATCCCTGTAGTTCTGGCATGTCAACTGCCCTACTCAGCATTTCCCACCTCAGGTTGCTTTCCTGTTCTTCATGGCCACGGTAGCTAGTCCTTGCCAAACTAGAAGCTTTATTGCATTTCTTACCTGTTTCAGGAACCGTCTCTGTTTCTCGCCTGTTCCTGTGCAAGATGCTGGCTGAGCTGAGCACCAACGTTCATCCTTGTGTTGTTGAATGCAGTATACTTCTCAACAGCTTCATGGTGGAATAATGATGTCTGATGTTTCTTGAATTTGTCAATTGCTTTCTTCCAATCACTAAATCCTGCTGAAATGAAGGTAGTTTCTCCACAACGACTGCCTGTGATTAGTTTTCTTTCACTGCTGCCCGACAGTAGTAGCAGAACACACATCCGTTTGAAACACAGTATGTTAGCCAGTTGAAAGATGAAAACCACCGTGTTTGACAAGTTCTTGTTTCACTTCTCCCATTGGTTCTCAGAATGACTTGTTTGATCAAGTGTCTATAACACTGCTTGGTTGAAACACACTGTTAATATTGTGGCAACAAACAGAAGAGCAGGAGGGGAGAGGCAAAGAGACAGCAGATTCAGGCACAGTTGGTTCAACTGCAGTTACCCATGCTTTCTCAGAACAGGAGGGGAGAGGCAAAGAGACAGCAGATTCAGGCACGGTTGGTTCAACTGCAGTTACCCATGCTTTCTCAGAACAGGAGGGGAGAGACAAAGAGACAGCAGATTCAGGCACGGTTGGTTCAACTGCAGTTACCCATGCTTTCTCAGAACAGGAGGGGAGAGACAAAGAGACAGCAGATTCAGGCACGGTTGGTTCAACTGCTGTGAGCTGGGTATTCTCAGAGACATGCGTGATGTTGCCATCACTGTTGCTGTTCATGGGGAACAGCTCTGCAGCTCTGTTTTCTGTATCAGAGACAGAGCAGGCCTTACCATCCAGGGGCACTGGAATAGCAGCTGCAGGACAATCAGGCAAGGAACATGTTGGTTCTAGCACTGATGCAGCATTTGAACACAGGCTGCATTAGACTCTGTCAAAAGCCATTGGCAGCGTAAGTGGTATGCACAGTTACATTGGCACTTACAATGTCATAGCTGACAGCTGCAGTGCTTGTGGCAGTGTCAGTGGTATTATTCCTGGCAGCGATGTCCCTTGCATGCTCTGAAGATATTGCATCTTGGCACTCCCAAACCAGTAATTTAGTTTTCTTGGCATCTTGGCAGCAATATCAGCCAGTTGTTTCTCCATCTGTGCTTTCGCCTCTCAGACGTGGCACTTTTGAATTCAATGAGACCGTGCAAGCTCTGAGAAAGAATTGTGTATACAGTTTGGAACCCATCCGATTACTATCTTCTGATAAGGTACTGCAGCATGAACATTAAGCATGCTAGCAATAGAATTTCTATGGCAAACATTTTATATCCCCCAATCTTTTGTCAATAGTTCGCAATCCGCAACTACTGGGCCTACTTTAGATATTCTTGGCTAGTGATCCATGCATCAAAATGCTTGTGTACTGCACCACCAGTGTACAAGATGAGGTCCAATAACATTTTAGGAGCTTTGGCTTGTAGACACCAGGAGCAGGACTGGGGTGCCTCCTGAAGACATGCCGCAGTGCAGGAAGGGAAAATGATAACTGAAAAAAAAAAATTGAGACGTATTCTACTTAAGGAGATTTGGTCAGTAAAGCGATGGGTAGTAAGACGAGAGAGGAGTATAAACTGTTGTAAATCACTCAAATAAGCTACATACTCCTCAGAATGGACACACTACTGGCCTAATAAGGGTTTGGAGGTATGATTTGATGTCCAGCCAGTCAACTGGATTCTCATGGAGATCAAAAATGATTTTCTATTAACCAAGTTAACCTTTGGAACTAGGTGGACTCATGAGTGTGACCAGCAAAGATGTTACAAAAAAGTGTTTTGCTTTTCAGACCATTACGCTTTGACTATTTTGGTGACTTCTACCTTCAAAACGAGATTTTGCTCAAGAGACTGTCATGTTAAAATTTATAAAATAAATGAATAAACCATTCTTTGTCTTTAGTCTCCTTTCACTAACTTGCTTATTTTCCCCTAGGTCTTCACCTTGTTTTACCTATTGGGGATCTCTTACTCCTCCCTCCCTCCCACCCATCCTGACATGTCCCATGCTCCCCCAATCATGCAACACTGCAGAGCTGGCAGAGACAGAATTCACCTCATGCCTATAAGATGAGTCACACTGCTGCAGAGACAGACCAGCATCCCACCCATCTCCACAGGCCACACAGACACCTTATTACCGCTTTTGCTTACTGCAGTGCTTACCCCATGACAAGGCCTTTAGGACAGGAACCAAGACCCAGCCTACTGGCTAGCTTGCTAACCAATTTGAAGGTTTAGCAAGACAGCAAGCATGCTAGCAAGCCAACCAGCAGGTTAGCTCTTGGTTCCAGTCCTGAAGCTTCCAGGGCCCAGTCAGGGTATCCCCAAGCCATCAGACACTGCAGAGCTGCCACAAACAGAGTTCACCCTCATGCCAATAAGATGAGTCACACACTGCTGCAAAGACAGACCAGTACACCCCACCCACCGCCACATAACATTCCCCTTCAAACACAGAAGTGCCCCAATGCATGCAGGCATGCATATCGCACCCAATACAAGCCTTCCTCCTGGACAATCACAGTGCAGCATGCTGAAAAATTGCACTGTGATTGAACAGTGAACCCTAATGATTTTCTCAGGGGCAAGCACAAACGAAGGGGAAGGGAGGGAGGTAACAAGATAAAGGTGCTAGTTTTAAATAATGCCAGCCACGGCCTTCCTAATTAAACAGCGGTTAGTGTTGCAGGGGGTTGCAGATGTGTCACATTCAGCAGCAGAGGGCAGGTGCAGCGAATCGGGGAGAAATGTCTTAAAAAGGCGATTGGTGGCAAAATATTGCTGGGGCTCAGTGTCCCATGGGCCCATACAACCCGGCTACTTATGGGTAGGTAACCAATGCTGGCAACACAGGAAATTACTGCACTGGTTTGTTACACATAACTGCATTATAAATTCACTGCAGTTACAGTGTACTTTAAACAACTACAGTGTTATGAGAACATAGTGCTGTTTCACTAGTTAGCACATTTATTTTGAGTTTTATTCTGTGTAACTTGCCCCAATATACATTTCCTCAACAGGAAGGAGGTCATTATATTTGCCATTATTGCCAATAATGATAAATTACCAACTTTCCGAGGCTTCAAACTGAGACATGGTCCATCTTGGACCATGTCCTCTCCAAGACCATGTCATCCCATGGGTACCACCTTAGTAGAGTATGCTGCACACAATTAAATAGTGTGTTGCTCTGGCCTTGCTGGCCCACATTAACACCAGTAGCAAACATCCAGATTAAATGCAGCATTCTGCTGCAGCAAGTTTCAAATCATGATGTACAGAAAATAAGTTCAAGCAAACTCATGCATATTGTGTTCAGACATTCGATCTGCATGTATTGCTCCTCCTCCTGACAATCCCATCCCAGCCCGCTTACACTCACCTCAGTTGCTGAGCAAACCTCACTTCACTTCAGTGACTCCCACAACCACACCGGTTTGTTTTCACACACCTCCTTGCAGCTGATCAGGTTCAGGTACCTTAGTTCACTGCTGCCGGTCTCTTCTGCCTGGAGTCCCTCTCTGCTGCTGGCAGACAGACGACCAGATGCAGTTGTCTGCACAACTAGTCTAACCTAACAGGAAGGAACACACTTTTCCGTGCTCCTGCTGACATGCTTGTGGTGCAACACAGGTGCAGGGGTTGAAGTTGCAGACTGTTGTCCAGCACAAGCAGTGCCACAGTAGTGCTGAAAACTGTCACTCATGGATTAAAAAAAAGAAACAAAAACAGCTCCTCCGAATCAAACAGGTGCTCAAGTAGATACTGGAAGTGCAGAGAAAGCGAAACTCAGCACTCTGTAATTGGCGTTTTAAACAGGCATAATTTTATTGACAAGAACGCCAAGCCTAACCTGGTGACGTGCAGAGCATGAAACCGGTTGGGATTTTTTATCTATGTTCCTTGTTGTTAGGCTTGGCGTTCTTTTGTCAATAAAATTATGCCTGTTTAAAACGCCAATTACAGAGTGCTGAGTTTCACTTTCTCTGCACTCATGGATTAGCAGTCAGCAAAAAAAAAAACCACAAGGGACAAAACCAGGACAAATGTTACATTTTGCAAATTGTGTGGAGATAGTGGGACATGCCTAAAATAGGAACCGTCCTGGGAAAATAGGGACTGTTGATAGCTTTAAATAATGAAGAAAGTGTGATTTAGCTAGAATACTGCATTGAGGCAAACATCTGAGACAGTGTGACATGATAACCTTGTTGAGTGTGCACTCGTCCAGCACGTCTATAACAGGGTAGTAGTATAACACTTTGCTACTGTCTAGTGCAAGGTTGGGGAGGGGGTATTTCTAATCTGGCAGGTATCTTCAAAGACATTCAGACAAATGCTCTGATGACATTGCCAGCAGATTGTCTGAGTAGAAGCTGCTAGTTGCTGTATCTGTCAGTTTAAAGTTACCAGATGAGCCTTTATGGTGGAGACTCCCGTAGACTTTAACATAACGACCCTGACACTATTCTTTTAGCACTGCCCTTGTCCATATTTAAGGGTCATACTAACATACTAACATACTATTTGCCAGCAGATTAGGCCTTACGGTCTATCGAGTCTGCTCGAACCTAGATCCTTAGTTGGGTGCCGAGATCCTCCCATCCCTTGTTCTCTAGAAACCCCTATCATCCATCCCCACCCCCCCGGGACAGGCCATCATCTGATACATCCACTTTCTTGTCTGTCCCACCCTCTTGAAGCCCTCCACTGTGGATCTCTGAACCAGCTCACCAGGCAGTGCATTCCAAGGGTCCATCACCCTCTCGGTGAAAAACCTCCTCCTCTTTTCCCCCCTCACCCTTCCACCTTCCAACTTCAAACCATGCCCTCTGGTGATACCTCCCTGCTTTAGTCTAAAGATCCCCTCCATGTTTACCCTTCTTGACCCCATGGTGGTTGGGGGGGGGTCCCAGATCCAGTGTGCAGTAAGCACCTCTGGGCATTTGGGGACACTGGCTGGTCCAGGGATAGCCTGGGGAAGTGGACCAGAATGTAAACAAATATGGCCAGCATGCAGATGTCTGTGGCCTTGAACCTTAAAGGAGCTGCAGCTCCAGAGTAATAGCTTGGCCATGTGGCCACAGTTTAAAAAGTTACCTGGCTCCAGGGCAGGCAGCAGAGCTAAGTACTTCTCACCTCTAGGCACCTGATTGGTGACCAGGAAACCCCCCAAATAGGCAGAGGGACCGAATGGTGAAAGTAAGGTGCACAGTCATGTACACTGGTAAGCAGGGAAGGCATGAACTGGGTGCCTCTTGTTTCTGGAGCCCCATACAAGTAAAGGGAGGGTTTCTGGACCCAGAGTAAGCAGGGCTAGGACATATAGTCATACCTCTCAAATAGCCAGGGAAGCATCAAGTAAACAAATGTGGTATCCCCCAACAAATCAATTCCCCTGCCACAGAGGACCCTGGGAAAGGATGAGTGAGGGCAGCTTGAGCACAAGAACTGATTTGACTGGCCAGTCAGGTGGGGGGATGGGATCAATGGGCTGTTAGAAGAAGAGCCATAGCCTGGGAAAAGGTACAGTACAGAGAGATGGAGGAGGAGACTGCAAGGGTGCTACACCAGCCTGAAGATAGCCTGGATGTTTTGTTTTGCTCTTCCCTGACCTTGCACTATAGCAGGTAGTCCTCCTCACTCAGCTGCAGTCTGTGTGGTACTGGTTGGCCACTGTGTTGTTGCAAGTGGAGCCCCTCTCCATCACAACCGTAACTCCACACAGGCTGCTGGGTTGATCCCACCTCTACACTTGATCCTGGGTCCTTCTTTAACAAGCAAGGGCACTTGAAACAATCAAAAAACCCTGCCAAGCCATTGCCAACTCCTCACACTCATGGTTTAATACATAAAACATTTATCAGCCCTGAACCACTGATCCCAGACAACCACCTAATAAACTTTCTTGCCAATTGCCAATTTGCCATGCACTCAGCACTTTGACTAATGTTAGTGATACAGGTTAGGATAAAGCCAAGATCCCTAAGGTCATGTGTTTATTTTCCCAGTCTGATCCCCGGGAAAGCCCTGCATGTGGTTCCATAGTAGAACTGAACTCAAAATCACAGCCAGGCCCAGCCATCATATAACATAGTACCCTCAGGAAAATAAGACAGTGAGTGACTTACTTCTTTTCTGGTGATGTATCCGTTGCAGTCCGTGAAGTTGCTCTGCCGCCGACCCGCAGTTGATTCTCCTTCTCGAATCCGGAATCATGATCCCAACAGACGCCACTCAGTCCAGCCCAGGCCCAGTAGCTCAAAGCTTCCTCGATCTCCGGAACTTTTCAGGCTCCTCTCCGACTAGGCGACTACTAGGCAACTACCGAGTCCCAGAGTAGCTTCCTCCTCTTTAGGGAAGCTCAGGCTGGCTAACTAGCAGCCGCATGTCGCAAGTAGCGATCAGCAAGCAATACTAGCAGGCCTGAGGCCCAGTTGGAAGCTGGATCCCGCCGCTCCACTCCGACTACCACGCCACGCCAAGTTGCTGCTGCAGCCTGCAAAACAGACAAAGAGGCAAGAGAGGTGACCGTCGTGACTAGCCACTGGTAATAATGCCACCTCGCTTAGTCGCTCGCTAGCCGCTGCACTGCCCTGGACCGATGCCAGTTGAGAATAGCTCCTCCAAGTCCACAACAGCAATTACTTAAGTCTCACTCTCCCATAGGTCGCCGGAAACGGGGGGGCGGGAGGGGCGGCCGCCCCACCACTTTTTTGTGCAGTCTAGAGAGTGCCCTATTATACTTCTGTGGAAGGGTAGCGGGAGCCGACTGGCGTCTACGTTTTTTTATTTCTTTTACTTTTCACCGGTTTTCCAGCAGCCTTATTCTCTTCCGACCCTAGCCACTAAGCATTTTCATTTTTTTTTAAGGTGGGGGGTGGGGTCTAAACATATGTCGACGTGCCCCAGCCAGCGGACCTGATTGAGATCGCAAACATATCTCTCAATCAGGTCCGCTTTAAGAAATGAAGGCGTGACTTCAGTTATGGGCGGGTCGCGCGGGCCATTTAAATGCCCAGAGATTTCCTCCACTTTTATTCCTGGCTGTTCCCTTTTACGGCGACTACTTGAGTGGTGACCTTTGAGACGTGGATGGTGCACAGCGGTCAAGCGGAGGACGAGGATGGGCTATTTAACTTGAGGAAGAACGGCGAGCGCCGTAAAGGGCAGAGCGGTCGGTGATGCTGGTGGAGAGTGAGACTTAAGTAATTGCTGTTGTGGACTTGGAGGAGCTATTCTCAACTGGCATCCGGTCCAGGGGCAGTGCAGCGGCTAGCGAGCGACTAAGCGAGGTGGCATTATTACCAGCGGCTAGTCGCGACCGGTACACCTCTCTTGCCCCTTTGTCTGTTTTGCAGGCTGCAGCAGCAACTTGGCGTGGGCGTGGTAGTCGGAGTGGAGCGGCAGGATCCAGCTTCCAACTAGGCCTCAGGCCTGCTAGTATTGCTTGCTAGTCGCTACTTTGCGACTTGCGAGAAGCCTTGCCCCTAGTTAGCCAGCCTGAGCTTCCCTAAAGAGGATGAAGCTACTCTGGGACTCGGTAGTTGCCTAGTAGTCGCCTAGTCGGAGAGGAGCCTGAAAAGTTCCGGAGATCGAGGAAGCTTTGAGCTACTGGGCCTGGGCTGGACTGAGTGGCGCTCTGTTGGGACCGTGATTCGGATCTCGAAGGAGAATCAATCAGTGGTCGGCGGCAGAGCAACTTCACGGACTGCAACGGATACATCACCAGAAAAGAAGTAAGTCACTCACTGTCTTATTTTCCTGAGGGTACTATGTTATATGATGGCTGGGCCTGGCTGTGATTTTGAGTTCAGTTCTACTATGGAACCACATGCAGGGCTTTCCCGGGGATCAGACTGGGAAAATAAACACATGATCTTAGGGATCTTGGCTTTATCCTAACCTGTATCACTAACATTAGTCAAAGTGCTGAGTGCATGGCAAATTGGCAATTGGCAAGAAAGTTTATTAGGTGGTTGTCTGGGATCAGTGGTTCAGGGCTGATAAATGTTTTATGTATTAAACCATGAGTGTGAGGAGTTGGCAATGGCTTGGCAGGGTTTTTTGATTGTTTCAAGTGCCCTTGCTTGTTAAAGAAGGGACCCAGGATCATGTGTAGAGGTGGGATCAACCCAGCAGCCTGTGTGGAGTTACGGTTGTGATGGAGAGGGGCTCCACTTGCAACAACACAGTGGCCAACCAGTACCACACAGACTGCAGCTGAGTGAGGAGGGCTACCTGCTATAGTGCAAGGTCAGGGAAGAGCAAAACAAAACATCCAGGCTATCTTCAGGCTGGTGTAGCACCCTTGCAGTCTCCTCCTCCATCTCTCTGTACTGTACCCTTTTTCCCAGGCTATGGCTCTTCTTCTAGCAGCCCATTGATCCCATCCCCCCCCCACCTGACGGGCCAGTCAAATCAGTTCTTGTGCTCAGCAAGCTGCCCTCACTCATCCTTTCCCAGGGTCCTCTGTGGCAGGGGAATTGATTTGTTGGGGGATACCACATTTGTTTACTTGATGCTTCCCTGGCTATTTGAGAGGTATGACTATATGTCCTAGCCCTGCTTACTCTGGGTCCAGGAAACCCTCCCTTTACTTGTATGGGGCTCCAGAAACAAGAGGCACCCAGTTCATGCCTTCCCTGCTTACCAGTGTACATGACTGTGCACCTACTTTTCACCATTCGGTCCCTCTGCCTATTTGGGGTTTCTGGTCACCAATCAGGTGCCTAGAGGTGAGAAGTACTTAGCTCTGCTGCCTGCCCTGGAGCCAGGTAACTTTTAAACTGTGACCACATGGGCTGTTATTACTCTGGAGCCGCAGCTCCTTTAAGGTTCAAGGCCACAGACATCTGCATGCTGGCATATTTGTTTACATTCTGGTCCATTTCCCAGGCTATCCCTGGACCAGCCAGTGTCCCCAAATGCCCAGAGGTGCTTACTGCACAGTGGATCTGGGACCCCCCCCCAACACCATGGGGTCAAGAAGAAAGATGACCCTTAAATATGGACAAGGGCAGTGCTAAAAGAATAGTGTCAGGGTCGTTATGTTAAAGTCTAAGGGAGTCTCCACCATAAAGGCTCTTCTGGTAACTTTAAACTGACAGATACAGCAACTAGCAGCTTCTACTCAGACAATCTGCTGGCAATGTCATCCAGAGCATTTGTCTGAATGTCTTTGAAGAGATACCTGCCAGATTAGAAAATACACCCTCCCCAACCTTGCACTAGACAGTAGCAAAGTGTTATACTACTACCCTGTTATAGATGTGCTGGACGAGTGCACACTAGACAAAAGGTTATCATGTCACACTGTCTCAGATGTTTGCCTCAATGCAGTATTCTAGCTAAATCACACTTTCTTCATTATTTAAAGCTATCAACAGTCCCTATTTTCCCAGGACGGTTCCTATTTTAGGCATGTCCCACTATCTCCACACAATTTGCAAAATGTAACATTTGTCCTGGTTTTGTCCCTTGTGATTTTTTATTTTTTTGCTGACTGCTAATCCATGAGTGCAGAGAAAGTGAAACTCAGCACCTGTAATTGGCGCTTAAACAGGCATAATTTTATTGACAAAAGAACGCCAAGCCTAACAACAAGGAACATAGATAAAAAATCCCAACCGGTTTCATGCTCTGCACATCATCAGGTTAGGCTTGGCGTTCTTGTCAATAAAATTATGCCTGTTTAAAACGCCAATTACAGAGTGCTGAGTTTCGCTTTCTCTGCACTTCCAGTATCTACTCGAGCACCTGTTTGATTCGGAGGAGCTGTTTTTGTTTCTTTTTTTTAATCCATGAGTGACAGTTTTCAGCACTACTGTGGCACTGCTTGTGCTGGACAACAGTCTGCAACTTCAACCCTGCACCTGTGTTGCACCACAAGCACACAGCAGGAGCACGGAAAAGTGTGTTCCTTCCTGTTAGGTTAGACTAGTTGTGCAGACAACTGCATCTGGTCGTCTGTCTGCCAGCAGCAGAGAGGGACTCCAGGCAGAAGAGACCGGCAGCAGTGAACTAAGGTACCTGAACCTGATCAGCTGCAAGGAGGTGTGTGAAAAAAAACCAGTGTGGTTGTGGGAGTCACTGAAGTGAAGTGAGGTTTGCTCAGCAACTGAGGTGAGTGTAAGCGGGCTGGGATGGGACTGTCAGGAGGAGGAGCAATACATGCAGCTCGAATGTCTGAACACAATGTAACGCAGGTTTGCTTCGAACGAATTTCTGTACATCATGATTTGAAACTTGCTGCAGCAGAATGCTGCATTTTAATCTGGATGTTTGCTACTGGTGTTAATGTGGGCCAGCAAGGCCAGAGCAAGCGCACTATTTTAATTGTGTGCAGCATACTCTGCTGCGGTGGTACCCATGGGAGTGACATGGTCTTGGAGAGGACATGGTCAAGATGGACCATGTCCCAGTTTTAGGCCTCGGAAAGTTGGTAATTTTATCATTATTGGCAATAATGGCAAATATAATGACCTCCTTCCTGTTGAGGGGAAATGTATATTGGGGCAAGTTACACAGAATAAAACTCAAAATAAATGTGCTAACTAGTGAAACAGCACTATGTTCTCATAACACTGTAGTTGTTTAAAGTACACTGTAACTGCAGTGAATTTATAATGCAGTTATGTGTAACAAACTAGTACGTAATTTCCTGTGTTGCCAGCATTGGTTACCTACCCCATAGGCGCCGGGTTGTATGGGCCCATGGGACACTGAGCCCCAGCAATATTTTGCCACAAGCTGCCTTTTTTAAGACATTTTCTCCCCCCGATTTCGCTGCACCTGCCCTCTGCTGCTGAGTGTGACACATGCCTGCAACCCCCTCGCAGCACTACCGCTGTTTAATTAGGAAGGCCGTGGCTGGCATTATTTAAAACTAGCACCTTTATCTTGTTACCTCCTCCTTCCCTTCTGTTTGTGCTTGCCCTGAGAAAATCATTAGGTTCACTGTTCAATCACAGTGCAATTTTTCAGCATGCTGCACTGTGATTGTCCAGGAGGAAGGCTTGTATTGGGTGCGATATGCATGCCTGCATGCATTGGGGCACTTCTGTGTTTGAAGGGGAATGTTATGTGGCGGTGGGTGGGGTGTACTGGTCTGTCTTTGCAGCAGTGTGTGACTCATCTTATTGGCATGAGGGTGAACTCTGTTTGTGGCAGCTCTGCAGTGTCTGATGCGTTTGGGGGGATACCCTGACTGGGCCCTGGGAAGCTTCAGGACTGGAACCAAGAGCTAGCCTGCTGGTTGGCTTGCTAGCATGCTTGCTGTCTTGCTGAAGCCTTCAAATTGGTTAGCAAGCTAGCCAGTAGGCTAGGTCTTGGTTCCTGTCCTAAAGGCCTTGTCATGGGGTAAGCACTGCAGTAAGCAAAACGGGTAATAAGGTGTCTGTGGTGGCCTGTGGAGATGGGTGGATGCTGGTCTGTCTCTGCAGCAGTGTGTGACTCATCTTATAGGCATGAGGGTGAATTCTGTCTCTGCCAGCTCTGCAGTGTTGCATGATTGGGGGGGGGACATGTCAGGATGGGTGGAGGGAGGAGTAAGAGATCCCAATAGGTTAAAACAAGGTGAAGAAGACCTAGGGGAAAAATAAGCATGTTAGTGAAAGGAGACTAAAGACAAAGAATGGTTTATTCATTTATTTTATAAATTTTAACATGACAGTCTCTTGAGCAAAATCTCGTTTTGAAGGTAGATGTCACCAAAATAGTCAAAGCGTAATGGTCTGAAAAGCAAACACTTTTTTTTGTAACATCTTTGCTGGTCACACTCATGAGTCCACCTAGTTCCAAAAGGTTAACTTGGTTAATAGAAAATCATTTTTGATCTCCATGAGAATCCAGTTGACTGGCTGGACATCAAATCATACCTCCAAACCCTTATTAGAGCCAGTAGATGTGTCCATTCTGAGGAGTATGTAGCTTATTTGAGCGTAATTTACAACAGTTTATACTCCCTCTCGTCTTACTACCCATCGCTTTACTGACCAAATCTCCTTTAAGTAGACTACGTCTCGATTTTTTTTTTTTTCAGTTATCATTTTTCCCTTCCTGCACTGCCGGCGATGTCTTCAGGAGGGCACCCCAGTCCTGCTCCTGGTGTCTACAAGCCAAAGCTCCTAAAATGTTATTGGACTCTCGCCTTGTACACTGGTGGTGCAGTACACAAGCATTTTGATGCATGGATCATCAGCCAAGAATATCTAAAGTAGGCCCAGTAGTTGCGGATTGCGAACTATTGACAAAGATTGGGGATATAAAATGTTTGCTATAGAATTCTATTGCTACATGCTTAATGTTCATGCTGCAGTACCTTATCAGAAGATGGTAATCGGATGGGTTCCCTAAACTGTATACACAATTTTCTCAGAGCTTGCACGGTCTCATTGAATTCAAAAATGCCACGGTCTGAGAGAGCGAAGCAGATGGAGAAACAACTGGCTGATATTGCTGCCAAGATGCCAAGAAAACTAAATTACTGGTTTGGGAGTGCCAAGATGCCAATATCTTCAGAGCATGCAAGGGACATCGCTGCCAGGAATAATACCACTGACACTGCCATTAAGCACTGCAGCTGTCAGCTATACCGGATTGTAAGTGCCAATGTAACTGTGCATACCACGCTGCCAATGGCTTTGACAGAGTCTAATGCAGCCATGTGTTCAAATGCTGCATCAGTGCTAGAACCAACATGTTCCTTGCCTGATTGTCCTGCAGCTGCTATTCCAGTGCCCTGGATGGTAAGGGCCTGCTCTGTCTCTGATACAGAAAACAGAGCTGCAGAGCTGTTCCTCATGAACAGCAACAGTGATGCAACATCATGCATGTCTCTGAGAATACCCAGCTCACAGCAGTTGAACCAACCGTGCCTGAATCTGTCTCTTTGTCTCTCCCTCCTGTTCTGAGAAAGCATGGTAACTGCAGTTGAACCAACCGTGCCTGAATCTGTTGTCTCTTTGTCTCTCCCTCTGTTCTGAGAAAAGCATGGGTAACTGCAGTTGAACCAACTGTGCCTGAATCTGCTGTCTCTTTGCCTCTCCCTCCTGCTCTTCTGTTTGTTGCCACAATATTAACAGTGTGTTTCAACCAAGCAGTGTTATAGACACTTGATCAAAATGTCATTCTACAACCAATGGGAGAAGTGAACAAGAACTTGTCAAACACGGTGGTTTTCATCTTCAACTGGCTAACATACTGTGTTTGAAACGGATGTGTGTTCTGCTACCAATGTCGGGTAGCAGTGGAAAGAAACTAATCACAGGCAGTCGCTAGGAGAAACCACCTTCATTTCAGCAGGATTTAGTGATTGGAAGAAAGCAATTGACAAATTCAAGAAACATCAGACATCATTATTCCACCATGAAGCTGTTGAGAAGTATACTGTATTCAACAACACAAGGATGAACGTTGGTCTCAGCTCAGCTAGCATCTTGCACAGGAACAGGCAGAAACAGAGACCGGTCCCTGAAACAGGTAAATGCATAAAGCTCTAGTCTCGCAAGGACTAGCACTGTGGCCTATGAAGAACAGGAAAGCAACCTGAGGCAGGAAATGCTGAGTAGGGCAGTTGACATGCCAGAACTACAGGGATGGATCCAGGAAGGAAGTATCAGAGTTCAGATGTTGTGAATGAAGTCATGGAAATCATGGCACATCAGCTGCTGAGGAACCTTCTGGAAGAGATACGAATGAATCAAAGTTGTATGCAATCATCGCAGATGAATCACGTGGATATTAGCCAACATGAACAGATGACAATATGTATCCGATGGGTTTCTGCCCCATTTTGTTATACATGAAGATTTTATTGGATGTATGAAATGGCGAAGACTGATGCAATCCATCACCAGTGCCATTAAGGATGTTCTAGTAAGATGCAACTTACCAATCAACAACTTGAGGGGACAGGCGATGATGGAGCAGCATATGAGTGGATGCATTTCTGGAACTGCAACAAGAATTAAGAGAGAAAATCCACTAGCATTGAATGTCCATTGTGCAAGTCATTCCTTGACCTGGTGTTGCAAAACTGTAGCAAAATGAGTGATGCCATTGACGATGCCCTCAGCTCTGTCCAGAATTTAAGTGTGTTGATTCGGGATCCCCACAGAGGCTGGCTTTATGAAAATATTGCAGTGAATGACAGCGAGGACCCTTACATGATGGTAGAAGGCTTAACTTACTTTGTCCAACAAGGTGGACAGCAAGAACAAAGAGTATCAAGTCTGTTTCAAAAAACTATGGAGCACCCATGACACCTTAGAGGAGCTGAAACGGACAAAGCTACAGATGTACTAACTAAGGTCAAAGGCCTGATGTCGGTGATGAAAAGTTTCGGACCTATTTTGGACTGGTTGGTATCATACAACATATTCAGCGATCAGAACAAGTGGTTAATCCTGCAAACAAAACACTGACAGCAGAAACTACAATGATGAGCATAAACTCCTGAAGAAGAATTTACAACTCAGCGCTATGACTTTGACCAGGTCTATGAAGGCATCAATGAGAGAGCGAACTACTGAAAAAGTGAAGGAGCTAAACTTCCTAGACAGCACTATGTGCCAGCAAGGCTGCAACATGGTAGTGCACCGATCACCATCCTGAATCTGCTAAGGACTGGTATCGACAGATGTACTATGAAGCCATTGATGCTTGTCTTGTTGAACTTGACTCAAGTTTTGATCAAGAAACCTCACGCTTTGCTGTCATCCATGGAGAATTTGTTGCTTCAAGCAGCCAATGCAAAGACGCTTTCAGTTCCTCCTCAGATCACACAGTTGTATGGAGATAAGGACTTGGACATTGACATTCTGAATGCACAACTGAACTTGCTCCCAGGACTTGTGCAGCAGGTTCTGCCAGAGGTGAGAGCAGTAACTTCAATCAACACCATTATTGATGCCTTAGTGGGAAAAGACTGCCAGCAGCAGATACTGTATTCAGAAGTTGTGAAGTTCATTCAAATTTACCTACTTCCCAATGAGTACAGCAACTGGGGAAAGATCTTTTCAACTCAGCGGACAATAAAGTCTTACTTAAGAAGCACCATGACAGAGAAGAGGCATAATCACCTAATGCTGTTGCACATTCACAAAGAGAGAACGGACAACTTGGATCGACACTAATTGTTCGAGAGTTTGTGCAACGAAACGAGAGACTTACTTAACTTTTTGAAAAATCTGATACAGAAATTCTGTACTTTAGAGATTCATATGGTGGTAAATTTGTTGCTTGGTTGTGGTGGCAACCAGGGCTTGGTGGAGGTTTGCAGAGGCTTAACATCCTGAAGTGGTGAGCAGAGCATCAAGGATTACTCATGGCAGAAGTGTAGATGTGATGGTAAACTGGTTGATTTTGATGGCCACCAGGGCTTGGTGGAGGCTTGCAAGGCTTACCAGCCTGAAGTGGCTCCAGAGCATTCTATGGGATGATTTGGTGGCCACCAGGGCTTGTGGAGGCTTGCAAGGCTTACCAGCCTGAAGTGGCTCCCAGAGCATTCATGGGATGATTTGGTGGCCACCAGGGCTTGGTGGAGGCTTGCAGGCTTACCAGCCTGAAGTGGCTCAGAGCATTCATGGGATGACTTGGTGGCACCAGGGCTTGTGGAGGCTTGCAAGGCTTACCAGCCTGAAGTGGCTCCTAGAGCATTCATGGATGATTTGGTGGCCACCAGGGCTTGGTGGAGGCTTGCAAGGCTT
Source organism: Neoceratodus forsteri (assembly GCA_016271365.2). Classification (NCBI taxonomy): domain Eukaryota; kingdom Metazoa; phylum Chordata; order Ceratodontiformes; family Ceratodontidae; genus Neoceratodus; species Neoceratodus forsteri. Next base: position 1,708,049,364 of record CM057455.1, read on the forward strand.
ACCAGCCTGAAGTGGCTCCCAGAGCATTCATGGGATGACTTGGTGGCCACCAGGCTTGGTGGAGGCTTGCAAGGCTTACCAGCCTGAAGTGGCTCCCAGAGCATTCTATGGGATGACTTGGTGGCCACCAGGGCTTGGTGGAGGCTTGCAAGGCTACCAGCCTGAAGTGGCTCCCAGAGCATTCATGGGATGATTTGGTGGCCACCAGGGCTTGGTGGAGAGGTTGCAAGGCTTACCAGCCTGAAGTGGCTCCCAGAGCATCTCATGGGAGGATTTGGTGGCCACCAGGCTTGGTAGAGGTTTGCAGAGGCTTAACATCCTGAAGTGGTGACCAGAGCATCAAGGATTAATTCATGGCACAATTGTAGATGTGATGGTAAATTTGGTTGGAGAGTCTGTGGCATGGTAGCAACAGTACAGGAATGGATGAGCAGATGTCTTTCCTCTATGGAATTCTTTTGAACATTGGCCCATTTCCAAATGTATCCCACCCTCCATACACCCATCCAGACTTTGCTGTAAAATCTGTTTATACCTCTGTCGCTTGTACAATATTATTTACTGTCATTGTATACTATGACTCATTAAAGAATACACTTTATTATGTACACGTGATTCCTTAATAAATAAGCTGGTGAAACTTAATGGGTTTGCATATTATTTCCCAGCCTCAGGAGTTTACCTTGTCACTGGTGGTTGGGCTTAACTGCTCACTCTAATGCATAGCAGAAGTATAGATGGATGGTAAATTGATTGATTTTGGTGGCCACCAGGGCCTAGTGGAGACTGCAGAGGCTTAACATCCTGAAGTGGTGACCAGAGCATCAAGGATTATTTCATGGCAGAAGTGTAGATGTGATGGTAAATTGTTAATTTTGATGGCCACCAGGGCTTGGTGGAGGCTTGCAAGGCTTACCAGCCTGAAGTGGCTCCCAGAGCATTCATGGGATGACTTGGTGGCCACCAGGGTTTGGTGGAGGCTTGCAAGGCTTACCAGCCTGAAGTGGCCCCCAGAGCATTCATGGGATGATTTGGTGGCCACCAGGGCTTGGTGGAGGCTTGCAAGGCTTACCAGCCTGAAGTGGCTCCCAGAGCATTCATGGGATGACTTGGTGGCCACCAGGGCTTGGTGGAGGCTTGCGAGGCTTACCAGCCTGAAGTGGCTCCCAGAGCATTCATGGGATGATTTAGTGGCCACCAGGGCTTGGTGGAGGCTTGCAAGGCTTACCAGCCTGAAGTGGCTCCCAGAGCATTCATGGGATGACTTGGTGGCCACCAGGGCTTGGTGGAGGCTTGCAAGGCTTAACAGCCTGAAGTGGCTCCCAGAGAATTCATGGGATGACTTGGTGGCCACCAGGGCTTGGTGGAGGCTTGCAAGGCTTACCAGCCTGAAGTGGCTCCCAGAGCATTCATGGGATGATTTGGTGGTCACCAGGGCTTGGTGGAGGCTTGCAAGGCTTACCAGCCTGAAGTGGCTCCCAGAGCATTCATGGGATGATTTGGTGGCCACCAGGGCTTGGTAGAGGCTTGCAAGGCTTACTAGCCTGAAGTGGCTCCCAGAGCATTCATGGGATGATTTGGTGGCCACCAGGGCTTGGTAGAGGCTTGCAAGGCTTACCAGCCTGAAGTGGTGACCAGAGCATCAAGGATTAATTCATGGCAGAAGTGTAGATGTGATGGTAAATTGGTTGGTTGGGTGAGTCTGTGGTATGCAGTAGCAACAGTACAGGAATGAATGAGCAGATGTCTTTCCTCCATTGAATTCTGTGGAACATTGGCCCATTTCCAAATGTATCCCACTCCTCCATCCATCCAGACTTTGCTGTAAAAATCTGTTTATACCCCTGTCGTTATACAATATTGTTTACTGTCATTGTATACTATGATTCATTAATAAATACACTTACGATGTACACTGTGATTCATTAATAAATAAGCTGTGTAAACATAATGGCTCTGTGTCTTTATTTCCCCAGCCTCAGGAGTTTATCTTGTCGCTGGTGGTTAGCTTAACCGCTAACTTCTATCTTGAAGTTAGTGGAACCAAAACCCTAACTCATTAGTGTGAAGACTGCATGCTTGGGACTGGTGATGCACATTACTATGGCATCTCTCTGTTGCACCTCGACAACCACTGCAACAGGTTAAGGAATGTGAGGTTCAAATGTCATGTGGAGCTATTGGAGGGAATGGGTTGGCGGCTGCTTTCTTAATATAGCTGTACACATGAGGGTGGTGTTTTTGCTGGCACCTTTGTATGCTGTTGCATAATTAGTCCTAAATGGGAGTGCATTCTTAACATTATGATGTGTGTACATGATTTATTGTATTTTTGTATGGCAAAAACTAGTGTCGATAGTGCCCTTTTGACACTTAAAAGTGCCCCTCTGATCCTCCGCCCCCCCCAGTTTTTACCATCTTCTGGCCCCCCTGGTCTCCTGTCCCACAGATCTGGTACAGCAGGGCATTGGAGGCAATATTCACAGCCCCAGATGGTACATCTGTGATTGTCAGTTGGGTCTGTTGTGCCACATGGTCAGGACTAGGTGTGTGTGTCTGTCTGGTGGAGGTAGGCATGACCCACTGTTGTACCTGTACACCCCTGTGACATGCCGTGTGTGTCATACAGTGCCCAAGGCAGTTTGCCCACTTCAGTGCCATCTTCAGTGCCGTATGTGTTATGTGTCATGCCTTTGCGTCTTGACAGAGTCAGCCTTATGTGTCATGAGTTCAATGGTAGGGGGAGACACTGATGGGCATTGAATGTACCTTACCATATGTGATTGACAGTGTGATGCACAGTCTGTACTGTCTAACCAACACAGTGATGTCCAGAGTTTGATGACTCCATGGTACACAGGCAGGGTCATGCATACATTATGACACAACTGGGTCTTCGCAGGGCCAACATCCTGTACTGGCTCTGCATAATGGTAAACCTCTACCTGGGGTGGGACCACCGTCTGCTTGGATGGGGATGCTACAGATGGCGCTGCATCTCACACTGGTTTTGTGCTGATTGCAGTACAGTGTGTACGATGCCCCCTCTGTACAATCGCGCTGCACTCATGTGTTACCCTACCTTCCCATACAGTGGTGCATGAAGGTGCTATACATATACAGCTGTGCTATGCTTTTCATGAGTGAGTGTCTGTCTGTCTGCATGCCTGGGCTTGCCCTGCTACTGACCAGGGTGGCTAATGGATGTTTGTTGTCCTGCACACCTGTGTTACTCCATGTGCTGGCTTCCTGGTCTACAGGACGCTGTGTGTGTGGGTGTGACTCCTAACTGCTTGGGCCATTACACTACCTATCAGACTCTGACTTGGTGCTGCTGTTGCATGTGCTGCATTTGCACATCTGCCATGCCTGCCAGTGTTATCATAGAATCATAGAAATCCGACAGCAAAATGGACCCCAACAGCCCATGGAGTCTACCCTTCCTCCCCTACTCATCTGCTTTTCCATGGGTCCCCTTCCCCACTTACCAACCCCATATGTCTGTCCCATGCCCTCTTGAATCCTCTCCACTGCTTTAGCCCCCACCACCTCCTCTAGTAGTTTGTTCCAGGCCTCCACCACCCTCTCCATGAAGAAGCACCTCCTCACATTACCTCTACTGTATATCTTCCTCCTGCAATCTTAGGCTATGCCTCTAGTTTTATCCCCTTCTTCCTTTTTAAATAAGCTCCGTCCTTCACCTTATTGATCCCCTTCACGTACTTAAAAGTTTCAATCATGTCCCCCTCTCTCTTCTGGTCTCCAATGGGTACAGATACAATTCCCACACCTCTGCTAGTATGGCTTCCCCCATCTATGCACCATCTTAGCTGCCCTTCTCTGAACCCCTCTCTATCCCATCTATGTCCTTGCATAGGTGCGGTCTCCAGAACTGGACCTGCATCACCCAATTGAAGAACTCTGTCAGATTCATCTGACATGACCTCCCATTCATGAAGCCATGCTGCCTATCATCCTGCAGGCTGCTATCCACCAGGTAGTCCACCACCCTTTCCTTTATTAGCGCCTCCATCACCTTACCCACCACCGAGGTGAGGCTGACCGGGTGATAATTCCTGCCACCTCCTTGCTACCCCTTGTGCAGTGGCACCACATCCACCCTCTTCCAGTCCTTGGCACCCACCCTGTATCCAGGGACAAGTTAATCAGTTTTGTCAGTGGGGCAGCCAGATCTTCCCTCAGTTTATTTATTTATTCATTTGCTTTTGATAACCAGGTAAGTCCACAAGACGGGATTGCTTATTTTCAGGCATGTTCATGGTGTACCCTTGGGTGCAAGCCATCTGACCCCATTGCTTTGTCCACCTTTAACCTGCCTAGTTCCTCTCTAGCCCTGTCTATGCCGAACAGGCTAGGATCCATCTTTTTGTCTTCCCTACCCTTCCTCCTCATCTCGGGTCCCCTACCTGCCTCCTCCTGCATGAAGACTAAGCAGAAGTAGCTATTCAGCACCTCTGGTTTCTCAAAGTCTTCCTCCAGTTGTATTCCTCCCTCCCCCCCAACTGTACGATCTCCTGCCTTGCCTTCCTTCTTTCCCCCAAATTCCTAAAATGTTTTATCTCCCCTTTTGGCCTTTGCACAGCTCATTCATGCTCTGTTGCAGCATGACACACTTATTGTACAGTATGTGCAGTCTTCTATTGTTTGGGTACACAGTGCTGTCATGTATGCCATGCACATTCTGTTGCAACTGTTGGACTGCTTCCACCTATGTGTAGCATGGTGGCCTATGTGTTGGCTAAATGAACTTCTGTTATGCACATTATGCCACTCCTGTGTCCCCATTCTGTGTGTGCATAACTCACTGAGTTCAGTGTATTTCATTTCATAGGTGTCCAGAGGGATGCAAGAGCCCACGGGTCGGAAGGACACAGCCATAATCAAGGGGTAATGTGGAGGAAGTATTTTTTCACAGAGAGGGTTGTGGATGATGGAACAGCTCCCTGAGGAGGTTGTGGAGTCAAGAACAGTGAGGGAATTCAAAAATGCATGGGACAGACATAAGGCAATTCTAGTGGGGGGGTTGGAGGAAGTAAACTGTTGGTTAACTAGGATCTGCAGCTTATCCATTAGGTAGGAAAATGGGCAGACTAGGTGGGCCAAGCAGTCCTTATCTGCCATCAAATTCTATGTTTCTATGTTTCTAAGGGACTGGATGGCCTCCTAAGATGACTGGTCCAGCTGCTAAGGCTACTACTATGGCAGGTGGGTAACTGCACCCATGCGGCTGGTGAATGAACCCGTGCAACAGATGGTATGTCTGCAGCATTCACATGGGAACTGTGCCATCCACCACCACCACCTGCAGTCTCTTGAGTGGACAGAGGACAATTGACATTTTTTTTAATAATCTTTTTATTAATTTCTTCATAACAAAGACAAACAAAACACAGACAAAACAACAAACAGATGCAATCAGATTTCCTGGACAGATGCAGACCATCCTGTCAGTATAGGCTGGTGTCCCTCCAGGTGGAACCCCAGTCCCCAATGAAGCCAAACCCCTGTGCTCCACACCATTTTTTCAACCATTCGTTAAACTGCATGGTGCAAAGTACCCTCGCCTCACTCATGCCATTGACAGGCAGCACCTCTGAGAAGGATACTGTGTGTGCTACTTGTCTTAGGCCCCTCCCCAAGTCTACAAAGTCCTTCTGCACTGCTCTAATCTCATGATGAGCCAAGTCATTTGTCCCTAGGTGGACAATGACGTCCGGCTCAGACTCCCGTGCAGCTGTTCCCGTGATCCTGAGGATGCGCTTCCTGTCCCTCCAAGCCATATTACTCATAACTATCACATAAGGATGTTCCAATCCCACCAGCATCTTGTAGCTCCCCATTATGCCCCAGCCCCCGAGCGCCTCTGTTCCAATCCCTGCAATCCTTGTTATAAAGTACTGCACCAAAATCCTTCACATCATCAGTTGCATCTAATAACATATTAACAATAACAACATAACTAACAGTTTGAACATCCTCCCCTCACCCTTCCCGTTCTTCCGTTACCTCCCCCTCACCCCCTTTCTTTATAAGCCCCGCCGTATCTCTCAGTATTAATAGACATCTGGCTTTCCAATAAGTCGAGATACTGATGTCCTCCCCTCCTTTCCAAGCATCCTGTCCTATTGAGCTAATAAGCTCCCCTCTCCATCCCATCCTCACAATATGCAAGCCCTCTTCTGACACTAAGCGCCTATAAGGCACAAGTGTTTGGAAAAAATTTCCCCTCAAATGGTGTGAGCATCCCACCGCTCCGCCCCCACTGCCGAGCTCCCCCTGGAGCACATACTCCCTGCAGCTGTTTTAGATCTCTTTCACACGACTCAGCACCTCTTCTCTTTCCTTATTACCCCCCCAATCATCGTCTGTACTTTCTTTAGGTCTGTGATTCGTGATTCTGTGCTGAGCTCCCAAAGTGACAGGCATTTTGAATGTGCATCATTTACACCTCCTAGTGGAATCCCTTGCTATCCCATCCTTTCTGACTAATGCCTCAGCACAAGGGGTAGCCATTACACTTTCTCCCCTTCTACCCGTATTTCTTGTGGGTGAGCAAAACCCAGGCCAGCCCTCTTAGGTTTACACAACTGAGGAAGGAATGATCACAGGCCCCCTCTACCCTTACTGTCTGTCAGCAATCCCTTGACTTACCCCATCCATCAGATCAGTTCCGCCCCCCACATCTCTCTTGTCATGGAACATAGATCCTGTCATCTCTCTCTTACTTCGCCTCCCCTTCCCTTATTACTCCCGATCTGAGACACCAGGGCAGGATTCAGGACAGAGCCCCCACACAAGAAATCTAGAACCCGTTTATGCCCTGTTCCATTACATGCTTTCGCCCTCCATCTGGGAAAGCCTGCATGCGTCAACGGTCTCCCACAGACCCCAGTGGGAGGGGCTAGGCCACGCCTTCTTTCTCACGCACTAGGCCCGCTGCCCCAATGCTCGAATCCAAGAAGCCACCAGCTGCATTAATCGAACAGCATTTAAGCAAAAGGGTGAAAAACAGTTAACAATGTCCTGCTTAATCCACGAGTATCCATGAGAAGCCCTTGAAGCTTCTGCCTTCTTCCATCGTTAATGTTCTGCCATTCATTTATTTATTTATTTCTGTCCCCCCAGAACCATTACATGCCCCTTCTTTAACTCGGAATTTTTAAAAAAGGTGGCCAGCAAACAAAACAAAGCAAAGCTCACCCAACCTCTCAACTTGGAGTAATAAAACAGTTAAACAGCATAAACTGGTGTTCGTTCTGTTTACGGAGCTAGTACTAACATCTTGCCTCTTCCATGCTCTTCAACGCATTTTCTTTCGCAGGGTCTTAATGAATTCTTCAGCTTTCTCTGACTCCCAAAAGGAAAAGGTCGCTCCTTCATGCTTTATTTTAAGTGTGGCCGGGTATATCAGGAAATTCTCCACTTGTAGGATTCTCAGCTGGGCCATCACCGCATTGAACCATTTCCTCTTCGCTAGTAACCTTGCAGAATAGTCCAGTGAGATATACAACCAGTTCCCTTCATAAGTTAAGGAACCTTTTGCTCTGTAGGCCCTCAGGATCACTTCTCTGTCTTGGAAATAGTGGAAGCGCATTATGATTTGTGGCGGGGGTTGGCCCGCCAGCAGCCACGACATCACAGCACGATGGACTCGCTCCAACTTCATTTTCCCCTTCGCAAGCTGCACCCCTAGCAACTCAGGTAGAACCCTTCCACAGAAGTCAAAAGCTCCTTCTCCTTCACTGCCTTCCGGCAAGCCTCTCAGGTGCAAATTCGGGCGCCGATGGTAGTTTTCCTGATAATCATGAGCTTCTTTCAGCTCCTGTGGTTTCTTCTGTAATTCTGCCATTTGACCGGGAACAGACAGCCGCTCGTTCTCCAAGTGAGAGACCCGCTCCTCCACCTCTGTCATCTGGTTGCAGTGTTGTGTCTGTTGCTCCAGGACTTCCTGCAAACGCGAGTCTAGCTTGCCCTCTAACTTAACCAACCTCGGCTCCAAGGCCGCTATTACTGGATGGTCAGCTCCCGACCTAGCACAGGTAACCTCCGTGGCCGACATGGACCAGGCCTGTATTTTCTCATCGCTTACTGGCTAGCGATTTTTGCCAGTTTTCCCTGCAAGATGCTGACTCTTACCGGTATTGGGGTTAGGTACCCCTCCATGATGCTTCTCAGTGCCATGTATTATAATACGGACGCCACCCAAAGGTATTTATTACTTTTATTTGTAATTATTTTACAGCGACCAGAGTGGAGCAACAAGAAATGCGTCTACCTCGTTAGCTGCTCATTAGCGCCCCCCCAATTGACATTTAATGGTGGGCATGTGCCCTTTTTGTTGTTTTCATGAGCAGGTGGCCTATTTTTTGTTTTACATAGGCGGGTGCCCTTTGTTTTCTTTTCATGGGCAGGTGGACTTCTGTTTTGTTTTAATGGGTGGTTGCCCTTTTTCTTTTGTTCCCATCCTTTATACAGGGGTTTGACCTTCTTGTTGTTTGTATTTTTATTATTATGATAGCCTTGCCTACCATACTTCCTTACATAAAACACCAATGATCATTCATACAACTGAAAAGTATTCAGTGTAACCTCTGCATAATTACCAAAACACTGAACATTTTGGTTTATTCCAAACTTCCCAATTACAGTTAGCTGAGAACAAATTAAATATCAGACTACTGGTGGACACCAACTTTCGTCATATGTGAAAGGGGCCAGTTCCTTCAACTTGATATGTTAACGTTTGCTTTTATGTGTTATGCTTGCTGTGTGTTTCCTTATGCAAATTATATCGGAGTTGTAGCATCCCAAAGTTGAAAGATTTATTTAAAAATCTGTTGCATAAAACGTGAGGAATAACCAAGACCCTACCATACATTAGGTCGTAATTTTATCAACAGGTTCTGGGGCTCGATATTCAAAAATGGGCGAAGTGTGGGAGAGAGGAAAATTTAAATGAAAGACTTAATAGAGCAGCAAAAGGGTAAGCGATGGCAAGGGGCAGACAGAGTAATTTTGCATCAAGGCCATCGGGCTTTTGCCTTTAGATGGGTTTAAAGTGAGTAGTGTCTTGAGTGCTGCAGAGGGAGATGGGGAGAAGCTGAAAGGTGGGACAAGGCAGGGGAGGGAGGGGTGAGGCTGGAGAGAGAGAGGAGAGGAGGGAGGGAAGCACAGGAGGTAAAGAATGTGTTAAACTCCTTGGCTACAGAGGTGGGTCATACAGGGTAGTGTCGGCTTCCCTAAGGATGGCAACAAGGGGCTATTTTGGGGAGAATAGTGCATTGACCATCTTCCAGAATTTGAAAGGGTGGTTAATGTTTGCTTAGACGGTGTTTGAAAAGTACTCTGCTTTAGTGTGCCTAACTAGGTTTCTGCAGATGTTCAGAATACTTGATAACTTTAGTAGGCCCAGAGAGGGTGAAAATTTGTGGTCTTTCCACGCTTGGTCCTGGGTCATTAGACAATCCAGGAGGTCCAATGTGATCCATGGGAGGTGGGAGTCGTGGACTCTAGTGTGCCAGAGAGGGGAATGTTGATTCCAAATTCTGAGGAATGATGTTTTGAAATAGTCAAGAGCCAAATCGAGTGAGGTAGCAGAGTCTATAGGGGTCCAATCTGTGTTGAATTGGTCATTGAGCAGAGGAGTGAGATTTAATGATTTGAAGGCGCAGATTGGTAGGAATTTGGGTGGGGCTCGAAGGAACTGAATTTTCCGTACACAATTTGTGATATGGTGGTTGCTTAGAGTGTCTGGTTGGACACCTGCAATAATAATGCAGTGTGGGTGTGATGCTAGGACTCAGTTGATGAATGAATGGTTAAGAGTTTTAGTGTTGAGTCATGAGGATTCAGAAATGAGCTGCGAGATATTTAGCGCAGTGATTTCAGAGTGGGATGGGGAGTGAGCGGCGTCAAGCCAATTCAGGTTAAAATACCCCAGGATCAGCAGTTTGCTGAGGTAGCGTGGGATGAGAGGGGCACGGCCCTGTCAAATAAGGGTGAAGCCAGGGATGGAGACCCAATTGTATGGGATCTTGGGGCTGAGCCAGGATTCAGATAAAATGAGAATGTTCAGCCAGAGCAAGAGAGCTAGGGGTTGAATTTGGTCAATTTTGGGTAGGGGGCTCCTAATGTTAAGGTGGACAATTTTTAGTCCATGAGGTAGTTGGAAGGGCTGGGGGGAAGAAGGGCCAGGGTTAGGTTCTATGTCTCCTGCCAGGAGCAGCAGGGCAATCAAGTAATGGATGAATATGTAGAGACGTTTCTTTGGCAGCCTGGGGGGGTCTTTGTGGAGATCATTCGGTGCCTGGTGCCTCCTCCAGGCCCAACAACACCAGGGCCGACTGGACCAGGCCCCACATTGACTCCTACCATGATGACACGCCCTGCTCACTCCAGGGCGTCGACATCCTCATTGCCTTCACTGCAATGCTCAGAGCCCATTGACAAGGATCAGGAATACATTCCTGACCTCATCCCACAAGAAAAAGAGGAGAAAGATATGGATAGGAGTCCATCTAGGTCTAACTCCACCATTTCCTCAAGGAGTGAGGACTCTACAAGGTATACACTGAGGTCCCTCCTGAAGACCCCTCCTTCATTCGATGATGAAGCAGTTCCAAACAGCAATGGGGTTTGATGGTGAGGAGCAAGATATTTCTAGGAGAAACCTGGTTGAGTTTCTGAAACTACCAGATTCTCCCCCTTATTATTCCTCCCTTGACTGGCTACACTAGAAGATGCAATCATGGCTACCTGGTACAAACCGAGTTTGATCCCTGCCATGCCCAGAAAGGCAGATAAACTGTACCTTCTCCCTCAGGGAAGCCCTTTTTCACAGGGAAACCTCAGGCTGATTCAGTAGTGATAAATGCAGCCCATGATAGATCCAAGAGGCTTCAACACCTCAGTTCTCTTCCCCCAGATAAGGAGTCGAGAAAATTGGACTTCCTGGGCAAGAGGACCTTTGGTTCTACCATGCTGGGCCTCAGAATAGTGAATTACCAGGCCCATATGGTCAAATTCCAAAACGCCCTCTGAAAAGGCCAAAGCCATAGCTGAGGCCCTTCCAGAGGGTCCCCAGAAACAGGAGATGCTCAAGGCACTCCAGACTGGGGCTGATGTGGGTAAGTACCTCTTGAGGTCTACCTATGATATTTCAGGTGCCTTAGCCAGCGCAGCTGTGGCTGGCATCTTCCTCAGAAGTCATTCTTGGCTCAGGGTCTCAGGATTTGCTAGTGATGTCCAGCAATCCATTCTAAATGCCTCCATCAGAGGTTATAAGCTCTTTGGGGCAGATGTGCAGGATATCCTTTCTGACCTGCAAACCTCAGGGAGGACTCTATGGTCAGCCACTCCCTCTACCACACCCAACCAAAAAGCGGGCAGAGGGTGCCCTTTCATCATGCCACCCACAGACCCTGGTTGGGGACCAGAAAGCAGGGCCAGGGCAAAGCAGGAGCAGCTTTGTCTGCCCCTACCTCCACCACAGAAAAAGTCCAGAGAGGTGGAGATGCAGCCCAGATGCAGGTTCCTCTTCAGCATGACTCCTTACTAGACCTCCAGTACTCCAGGAGGTGGCAGTAGGGAGTCGTTTCTTCCTCCACCTGGACAGATGGAGAGAGATTACAACAGATGTTTAGGTCCTGCAGCTCATAGAGCAAGGCCACACTCCAGAATTTCTGGAGTTTCCTCCAGACTTTCCTCCAAATCACTCAACCTACCCTCCAGACCACATACCAGTGCTACTGGAGGAAGTTCATACTTTGCTGCAGAACAGGGCTATGGAACCAATTCCGGGATCCGAAGAACAGGGGTTCTATTCCCACTCTTCCTAGTCCCCAGATCCACAGGGGACTTGAGGCACATCCTGGATTTGCGAAATCTGAACTTCTATATTCAGAACAAAAAGTTCAGGATGGTAACACTGCAAGGCCTGCTGCCCCTACTAAAAGGGAGACTGGATATGCTCCCCGGACATGCAGGACACTTACCTGCATATCAAGGTTTGCACTCCTCACAGGAAGTACCTCAGGTTCCTGTTTCAGAGGGATCACTACTAGTTCAGGGTATTGCCCTTTGGCTTGTCATCTGTGCCATAGGTCCTTACCAAATGCATAGTGGTGGTGGCAGCAGCCCTCAGGAAGGAGGGACTGTACACCTTCCCTATCTGGACGACTGTTTTCTCAAAGCTCAGTCCAAGGAGCAACTGTCTTACACCCTAGTGCATACCAGACAACTGTTCAACACACTAGGTATCACGGTTAATCTACCCAATTCATTCTTGACCCTTTATCAGCATCTCCAGTACATAGCTGCTATACTGGACACTGCTCAGGGATCACCTTCCTGGCCTAGGACAGGGCAGAGTGCCTGGTAGCTCAGGCTCAGCTGCTTTACAGCAGCAGGTATGTCACAGCCAGGACATTAGTGAGACTGCTGGGCCTGATGCAGCAGTCAGTGTCATGGTTCTCCTGGCCAGGCTGCACATGTGGATCCTCCAATGGATATTAACAGTCCAATGGGATCAATGCACCAATGATCTAGATCAGAAGGTTCTAGTAACTTCACCAGTAAAAAAGGTGATTCAGTGGTGGATGGAGCCCAGCAATTTCCTCAAAGGGGTTCCTTTCCTAATCCTTTCCCCTCATCAGATCCTCACATGGATGCTTCGATGATGGGCTGGGGGGCACATCTAAGGGCCTCACCAGACCAAAAGTACATGGACCACAATGGGGAGTTTCCTACACATAAAGAGAGGGTGGAACAGAGTGAGGGGGTAATTATGAGGAGCAGTGAGGAGGGTGGGGCAGCTGCAAGTTGAGGGGCTAGCTGCACAATCGAGCAGACTCGATAGACCATTGGGCCTGTTTCTGCTGGAGTTTCGTATGTTCGTAAAGCAAGTCAACAAAAGGGGCTGGCTCGGTGGCACTGAGGGTTGGGCGCTGGACACCACACCTTACTCCACGCCCGGCGACCGGGTTCAAGACCGTATTTGGGTTGTCAGTGGGTCAGCTGAGGAGACAGACTGAGCGTCCAACGACAGCTCGTCCGTCTACAGGGAGGGATTTGGCGATGCCCAACACTTGACATGACCTCGAGCGGAGGCTCGAGGAAGTAAGCTCCAACTCAGGAGAAAGAGGGTGGCCAATGAGCAGCAAGGATGTCGGCATTAGCACCTTGACATCAGAGAGCCACTCGCTGCCTGGGAGGGGAGAAAGCGTGGAAAAATGCCTGCCACAGCCGGAAGATGGGCACCAAGGCCGTGCCTGCAATGTGCCGGGACCGCCAGCAGCCCTCGACCGACGAAATGTAAGTATCGAGGCGTTAGGGTCCCCACCTCGTCCCTGCCCGGGGAGGGTAAACCGTGGCTCCATGGGGCTTGAGGGTCTCTCTGTGTAGGGTTCTAGGTAGTGGGATGTCCACTTGTCTCCCATGAAGGGTTGGAAGTGGCAGGTAAGGAGGAGAGATAAAGAATAATTTAAAAAAAAAAAAAAGCAAGTCAATATAAAATTAGGAGTATTGTACAGGCATAAGCATTACCTCACCCCTGCAGCTAAGTGTATGATGGTCTTCAGCTGCATTCTCCCAATACTGGACTATAGCCTGTCAGTTTATAGTGCAGCAACAGATACGGTTCTCAGTAGGGTCAGACTAGTACTAAATAAGGCCTACCACTTTGTCCTAGGAGCTGATAAGCTCACACACACCTGTACCCTCTAATCAAAATCCAGTTGGCTCTCATTGCATGATAGAATCAAATATCAGGTGTGTCTTATAGGGATTAAGGTGCTCAAGGGCCTCTCCCTTCCCCCATCATCCAAAATCTCCTGCGCCCAGTTCATAATCAATATGCAACCAGAAGTGTGACTAGGAATGCATTTTCTATACCTGTCCATAAAACAAGGCAGGCTCAGTGTACCTTCACTTACAGGGCTCTCACTGGTTAAATAAGCTGCCTGAATCACTCCTGAACCTCCCTAATCTGCCCTAGTTTAAGAAGGAGTTAGAAATGTTCTTACACTCAAGTCCAGGTTTGACTGCCTCCTTTGACAAATCTGGATGCTCTGCCCTATCACTTGTAGCCTTGAAGTGTGACAACCTTGTCAGCCTTAATTTGTTTGATGAGCACTGTATACACTTTTGAAATGCTTCTGCTGCACCTCTGTAACAGTCTGTGACAAGGCTCTATCGAGCACTACAACTCTTGTGACCAGGCTCCAATGGAGCTCCTTAACTCTGCCTGATTAAACTTTGTACTACCTATTGTAACCTTTGGGACTTTGTACTACCTATTTTGACTTGGAACCTTTGTAAATGAGCTCTTGAGTTCAAAGGTGTATTTCTGAATTAAATAAATAAGATATGGGCCATTCTATATGGCCTGAAAGCCTTCCAGAATCACCTGTCCCCAGGGCCTCTGGTGGTGCAGACAGACAACATCAGTGTAGCATCACATAAACAAGCAAGGGGGATCCATTCATGCCCCTGTGCAGAAAAGCAATGAGGGTTTGATCTGCACTCTAGAACATGGTCTAGAATTGTCGGCAGTCCATGGTCCAGGTGTCCAAATTTCCTGGCAGACAGGCTAAGCAGGTCACAGTCCAGAATGCGTGAATGCGAGCTGCTGACCTCGGTAGTAGAAGACCTGTTCAACAGGTGGGGTCATCCAGAGTTAGACCTTTTTGCATCCACACTCAACGCAAAACTGCCATGTTTCTGCTCATTCTAGGGTCTGGAGTTTTCTGGCCAGACACGTTGTCCCACTCCTGGAAAGGGAGGTTCCATTATGCCTTTCCTCCCTTCCCTCTATTTCAGAGGGTGTTGATCAAGCTTCAGATGGAAGAAGTGACTCTGATACTCATTGCTCCCTTCTGGTCTTGTCAGTCAGTACCCCTTGCTGCAGCAGTTGGTGGTGGAACCTACAGTATCCCTATCCCTGTGCAAAGGATTGCTATCACAGATGCAGGACACCCTACTCCATCCAGACCTCAAGTCCCTCTATCTTCATGATGGCTCCTGAAGACATAGCCATGGCTTTATTTGGGGTATCCTAAAAGGTGGCTGATGTCCTGGTGGCTGCTAGGAAACCTCTTCACCAGGACCACGTATTCCATGAAGTGGAAGCACTTTGCTCTGTGGGCTGCTTCCCATCACTTGGATCCCTTCACCTGTCAGGTGAATCAGATTCTGGAGTATCTGCTGTCCCTTACAGATGCTGGACTGCAATACTCTTCCATTAAGGTGTACATGGCTGCCATTTCAGCTTTCCATGTGCCTGTTGATGGCCTTATGGTTGTACAACTTGGTGTTCCGTGACGCTCTTGAGGGTCATTCCTTCATTTGAAGCCCTCTGTCCACAGTCCAGTCCTTGCTTGGGACTTGAATTTTGTTCTGGAGAAATTTACTTTGGCTCCAGTTGAGCCAGCCATGACTTGTGAGCTACACTTTCTGTCATGGAGTTTTTTTTAGTTGCTATCACTTCTGCTTGAAGGATCTCCAAGCTTCAGGCTCTTATGTGTGAGCCTCCTTATTTGATTTTCTACAAAGACAGGGTGTCTTAGTGCACTAACCCTAAGTTTTTGCCAAAGGTGGTGCCTGAGTTTACACTCGAATCAAACCATACACTTGACTGTTTATTTCCTGGAGCATGCCAATCTAGGGAAGCATTGCTCCATAATTCAGATGCGTGGCTGGCATTATTTAAACTAGCACCTTTATCTTGTTACCTCCCTCCCTTCCCCTTCGTTTGTGCTTGCCCCTGAGAAAATCATTAGGTTCACTGTTCAATCACAGTGCAATTTTCAGCATGCTGCACTGTGATTGTCCAGGAGGAAGGCTTGTATTGGGTGCGATATGCATGCCTGCATGCATTGGGGCACTTCTGTGTTTGAAGGGAATGTTATGTGTGGCGTGGGTGGGGTGTACTGGTCTGTCTTTGCAGCAGTGTGTGACCCATCTTATTGGCATGAGGGTGAACTCTGTTTGTGGCAGCTCTGCAGTGTCTGATGCGCTTGGGGGATACCTGACTGGGCCCTGGAAGCTTCAGGACTGGAACCAAGAGCTAGCCTGCTGGTTGGCTTGCTAGCATGCTTGCTGTCTTGCTGAAGCCTTCAAATTGGTTAGCAAGCTAGCCAGTAGGCTAGGTCTTGGTTCCTGTCCTAAAGGCCTTGTCATGGGGTAAGCACTGCAGTAAGCAAAACGGCTAATAAGGTGTCTGTGGTGGCCTGTGGAGATGGGTGGATGCTGGTCTGTCTCTGCAGCAGTGTGTGACTCATCTTATAGGCATGAGGGTGAATTCTGTCTCTGCCAGCTCTGCAGTGTTGCATGATTGGGGGGGCATGGGACATGTCAGGATGGGTGGAGGAGGAGTAAGAGATCCCCAATAGGTTAAAACAAGGTGAAGAAGACCTAGGGGAAAAATAAGCAAGTTAGTGAAAGGAGACTAAAGACAAAGAATGGTTTATTCATTTATTTTATAAATTTTAACATGACAGTCTCTTGAGCAAAATCTCGTTTTGAAGGTAGACGTCACCAAAATAGTCAAAGCGTAATGGTCTGAAAAGCAAACACTTTTTTTTGTAACATCTTTGCTGGTCACACTCATGAGTCCACCTAGTTCCAAAAGGTTAACTTGGTTAATAGAAAATCATTTTTGATCTCATGAGAATCCAGTTGACTGGCTGGACATCAAATCATACCTCAAACCCTTATTAGAGCCAGTAGATGTGTCCATTCTGAGGAGTATGTAGCTTATTTGAGCGCAATTTACAACAGTTTATACTCCTCTCGCCTTACTACCCATCGCTTTACTGACCAAATTCCTTTAAGTAGACTACGCCTCGATTTTTTTTTTCAGTTATCATTTTCCTTCCTGCACTGCCGGCATGTTCCTCAGGAGGGCACCCCAGTCCCGCTCCCTGGTGTCTACAAGCCAAAGCTCCTAAAATGTTATTGGACTCTCGCCTTGTACACTGGTGGTGCAGTACACAAGCATTTTGATGCATGGATCACTAGCCAAGAATATCTAAAGTAGGCCCAGTAGTTGCGGATTGCGAACTATTGACAAAGATGGGGGATATAAAATGTTTGCTATAGAAATTCTATTGCTAGCATGCTTAATGTTCATGCTGCAGTACCTTATCAGAAGATGGTAATCGGATGGGTTCCCTAAACTGTATACACAATTCTTTCTCAGAGCTTGCACGGTCTCATTGAATTCAAAAGCCACGGTCTGAGAGAGAAAAGTGACAGATGGAGAAACAACTGGCTGATATTACTGCCAAGATGCCAAGAAAACTAAATTACTGGTTTGGGAGTGCCAAGATGCCAATATCTTCAGAGCATGCAAGGGACATCGCTGCCAGGAATAATACCACTGACACTGCCACAAGCACTGCAGCTGTCAGCTATACCGCATTGTAAGTGCCAATGTAACTGTGCATACCACTGCTGCCAATGGCTTTGACAGAGTCTAATGCAGCCATGTGTTCAAATGCTGCATCAGTGCTAGAACCAACATGTTCCTTGCCTGATTGTCCTGCAGCTGCTATTCCAGTGCCCCTGGATGGTAAGGCCTGCTCTGTCTCTGATACAGAAAACAGAGCTGCAGAGCTGTTCCCCATGAACAGCAACAGTGATGGCAACATCATGCATGTCTCTGAGAATACCCAGCTCACAGCAGTTGAACCAACCGTGCCTGAATCTGTCTTCTGTCTCTCTCCCTCCTGTTCTGAGAAGCATGGGTAACTGCAGTTGAACCAACCGTGCCTGAATCTGCTGTCTCTTTGTCTCTCCTCCTGTTCTGAGAAAGCATGGGTAACTGCAGTTGAACCAACTGTGCCTGAATCTGCTGTCTCTTTGCCTCTCCCTCCTGCTCTTCTGTTTGTTGCCACAATATTAACAGTGTGTTTCAACCAAGCAGTGTTATAGACACTTGATCAAAAGTCATTCTACGAACCAATGGGAGAAGTGAAACAAGAACTTGTCAAACACGGTGGTTTTCATCTTCAACTGGCTAACATACTGTGTTTCAAGCGGATGTGTGTTCTGCTACTAATGTCGGGTAGCAGTGGAAAAAAACTAATCACAGGCAGTCGTTGTGGAGAAACAACCTTCATTTCAGCAGGATTTAGTGATTGGAAGAAAGCATTGACAAATTCAAGAAACATCAGACATCATTATTCCACCATAGAAGCTGTTGAGAAGTATACTGCATTCAACAACACAAGGATGAGCGTTGGTGCTCAGCTCAGCCAGCATCTTGCACAGGAACAGGCGAGAAACAGAGACGGTTCCCTGAAACAGGTAAATGCAATAAAGCTTCTAGTTCGGCAAGGACCAGCAAAAGTAGCCATGAAGAACAGGAAAGCAACCTGAGGCAGGAAATGCTGAGTAGGGCAGTTGACATGCCAGAACTACAGGGATGGATCCAGGAAGGGAAGTATCAGAGTTCAGATGTTGTGAATGAAGTCAAAATCATGGCACATCAGCTGCTGAGAACCTTCTGGAAGAGATACGCAATGAATCAAAGCTGTATGCAATCATCGCAGATGAATCCGGATATTAGCCAACATGAACAGATGACAATATGTATCCGATGGGTTTCTGCCCCATTTTGTTATACATGAAGATTTTATTGGGATGTATGAAATGGCGAAGACTGATGCCAATCCATCACCAGTGCCATTAAGGATGTTCTAGTAAGATGCAACTTACCAATCAACAACTTGAGGGGACAGGCGTATGATGGAGCAGCAAATATGAGTGGATGCATTTCTGGAACTGCAACAAAATTAAGAGAGAAAATCCACTAGCATTGAATGTCCATTGTGAAAGTCATTCCTTGGACCTGGTGTTGCAAAACTGTAGCAAAATGGTGATGCCATTGGCGATGCCCTCAGCTCTGTCCAGAATTTAAGTGTGTTGATTCAGGGATCCCACAGAGGCTGGCTCTTTATGAAAATATTGCAGTGAATGACAGCGAGGACCCTTACATGATGGTAGAAGGCCTGCACTTACTTTGTCCAACAAGGTGGACAGCAAGAACAAAGAGTATCAAGTCTGTTCTCAAAAACTATGGAGCACTCCATGACACCTTAGAGGAGCTGAAACGGGACAAAGCTACAGATGTACGAACTAAGGTCAAAGGCCTGATGTCGGTGATGAAAAAGTTTCGGACCTATTTTGGACTGGTTGTATCATACAACATATTCAGCGTATCAGAACAAGTGGCGTCAATCCTGCAAACAAAAACACTGACAGCAGAAACTACAATGATGAGCATAAACTCCTGAAGAAGAATTTACAACGCCAGCGCTGATGACTTTGACCAGGTCTATGAAGGCATCAATGAGAGAGCTAACTACTGAAAAAGTGAAGGAGCCAAACTTCCTAGACAGCATCTATGTGCCAGCAAGGCTGCAACATGGTAGTGCACCGCATCACCATCCTGAATCTGCTAAGGACTGGTATCGACAGATGTACTATGAAGCCATTGATGCTTGTCTTGTTGAACTTGACCGACGTTTTGATCAAGAAACCTACGCTTTGCTGTCATCCATGGAGAATTTGTTGCTTCAAGCAGCCAATGCAAAGACGTTTTCAGTTCCTCCTCAGATCACACAGTTGTATGGAGATAAGGACTTGGACATTGACATTCTGAATGCACAACTGAACTTGCTCCCAGGACTTGTGCAGCAGGTTCTGCCAGAGGTGAGCAGTAACTCTCAATCAACACCATTATTGATGCCTTAGTGGGAAAAGACTGCCAGCAGCAGATACTGTATTCAGAAGTTGTGAAGCTCATTCAAATTTACCTACTCGTCCCAATGAGTACAGCAACTGGGGAAAGATCTTTTCAACTCAGCGACAATAAAGTCTTACTTAAGAAGCACCATGACAGAGAAGAGGTACAATCACCTAATGCTGTTGCACATTCACAAAGAGAGAACGGACAACTTGGATCGGACACTAATTGTTCGAGAGTTTGTGCAACGAAACGAGAGACGACTTAACTTTTTTGGAAAAATCTGATACAGAAATTCTGTACTTTAGAGATTCATATGGTGGTAAATTTGTTGCTTGGTTGTGGTGGCCACCAGGGCTTGGTGGAGGTTTGCAGAGGCTTAACATCCTGAAGTGGTGAGCAGAGCATCAAGGATTACCATGGCAGAAGTGTAGATGTGATGGTAAACTGGTTGATTTTGATGGCCACCAGGGCTTGGTGGAGGCTTGCAGGCTTACCAGCCTGAAGTGGCTCCCAGAGCATTCATGGGATGATTTGGTGGCCACCAGGGCTTGAGTGGGCTTGCAAGGCTTACCAGCCTGAAGTGGCTCCCAGAACATTCATGGGATGATTTGGTGGCCACCAGGGCTTGGTGGAGGCTTGCAAGGCTTACCAGCCTGAAGTGGCCCTCAGAGCATTCATGGGATGACTTGGTGGCCACCAGGGCTTGGTGGAGGCTTGCAAGGCTTACCAGCCTGAAGTGGCTCCTAGAGCATTCAGGGATGATTTGGTGGCCACCAGGGCTTGGTGGAGGCTTGCAAGGCTTACCAGCCTGAAGTGGCTCTCAGAGCATTCATGGGATGACTTGGTGGCTACCAGGCTTGGTGGAGGCTTGCAAGGCTTACCAGCCTGAAGTGGCTCCCAGAGCATTCATGGGATGACTTGGTGGCCACCAGGGCTTGGTGGAGGCTTGCAAGGCTTACCAGCCTGAAGTGGCTCCCAGAGCATTCATGGGATGATTTGGTGGCCACCAGGGCTTGGTGGAGCTTGCAAGGCTTACCTAGCTGAAGTGGCTCCCAGAGCATTCATGGGAGGATTTGGTGGCCACCAGGGCTTGGTAGAGGCTTGCAGAGGCTTAACATCCTGAAGTGGTGACCAGAGCATCAAGGATTAATTCATGGCACAATTGTAGATGTGATGGTAAATTGGCTGGTTGGGTGAGTCTGTGGTATGCAGTAGCAACAGTACAGGAATGGATGAGCAGATGTCTTTCCTCTATGGAATTCTTTGGAACATTGGCCCATTTCCAAATGTATCCCACTCCTCCATCCACCCATCCAGACTTTGCTGTAAAAATCTGTTTATACCCCTGTCGTTGTACAATATTATTTACTGTCATTGTATACTATGACTCATTAAAGAATACACTTTATCGGCGTACACGTGATTCCTTAATAAATAAGCTGTGTAAACTTAATGGCTCTGTTGGCTATTTCCCAGCCCTCAGGAGTTTACCTTGTCACTGGTGGTTGGGCTTAACTGCTCACTTAATGCATAGCAGAAGTATAGATGTGATGGTAAATTGATTGATTTTTGGTGGCCACCAGGGCCTAGTGGAGGCTCGCAGAGGCTTAACATCCTGAAGTGGTGACCAGAGCATCAAGGATTATTTCATGGCAGAAGTGTAGATGTGATGGTAAATTGGTTAATTTTGATGGCCACCAGGGCTTGGTGGAGGCTTGCAAGGCTTACCAGCCTGAAGTGGCTCCCAGAGCATTCATGGGATGATTTGGTGGCCACCAGGGCTTGGTGGAGGCTTGCAAGGCTTACCAGCCTGAAGTGGCTCCCAGAGCATTCATGGGATGACTTGGTGGCCACCAGGGCTTGGTAGAGGCTTGCAAGGCTTACCAGCCTGAAGTGGCTCCCAGAGCATTCATGGGATGACTTGGTGGCCACCCAGGGTTTGGTGGAGGCTTAAGGCTTACCAGCCTGAAGTGGCCCCCAGAGCATTCATGGGATGATTTGGTGGCCACCAGGGCTTGGTGGAGGCTTGCAAGGCTTACCAGCCTGAAGTGGCTCCCAGAGCATTCATGGATGACTTGGTGGCCACCAGGGCTTGGTGGAGGCTTGCAGGCTTACCAGCCTGAAGTGGCTCCCAGAGCATTCATGGGATGATTTAGTGGCCACCAGGGCTTGGTGGAGCTTGCAGGCTTACCAGCCTGAGTGGCTCCCAGAGCATTCATGGGATGACTTGGTGGCCACCAGGGCTTGGTGGAGGCTTGCAAGGCTTAACAGCCTGAAGTGGCTCCAGAGAATTCATGGGATGACTTGGTGGCCACCAGGGCTTGGTGGAGGCTTGCAAGGCTTACCAGCCTGAAGTGGCTCCAGAGCATTCATGGGATGATTTGGTGGTCACCAGGGCTTGGTGGAGGCTTGCAAGGCTTACCAGCCTGAAGTGGCTCCCAGAGCATTCATGGGATGATTTGGTGGCCACCAGGGCTTGGTAGAGGCTTGCAAGGCTTACCAGCCTGAAGTGGCTCCCAGAGCATTCATGGGATGATTTGGTGGCCACCAGGGCTTGGTAGAGGCTTGCAAGGCTTACCAGCCTGAAGTGGTGACCAGAGCATCAAGGATTAATTCATGGCAGAAGTGTAGATGTGATGGTAAATTGGTTGGTTGGGTGAGTCTGTGGTATGCAGTAGCAACAGTACAGGAATGAATGAGCAGATGTCTTTCCTCCATTGAATTCTGTGGAACATTGGCCCATTTCCAAATGTATCCCACTCCTCCATCCATCCAGACTTTGCTAAAAATCTGTTTATACCCTGTCGTTATACAATATTGTTTACTGTCATTGTATACTATGATTCATTAATAAATACACTTACGATGTACACTGTGATTCATTAATAAATAAGCTGTGTAAACATAATGGCTCTGTGTCTTTATTTCCCCAGCCTCAGGAGTTTATCTTGTCGCTGGTGGTTAGCTTAACCGCTAACTTCTATCTTGAAGTTAGTGGAACCAAAAACCCTAACTCATTAGTGTGAAGACTGCATGCTTGGGACTGGTGATGCACATTACTATGGCATCTCTCTGTTGCACCTCGACAACCACTGCAACAGGTTAAGGAATGTGAGGTTCAAATGTCATGTGGAGCTATTGAGGAATGGGTCATGGTTGCTTTCTAATATAGCTGTACACTATGAGGGTGGTGTTTTGTTGGCACCTTTGTATGCTGTTGCATAATTAGTCCTAAATGGGAGTGCATTCTTAACATTATGATGTGTGTACATGATTTATTGTATTTTTGTATGGCAAAACTAGTGTCTAAGTGCCTTTTGACACTTAAAAGTGCCCTCTGATCCTCCGCCTCCAGTTTTTACCATCTTCTGGCCCCCCTGGTCTCCTGTCCCACAGATCTGGTACAGCAGGGCATTGGAGGCAATATTCACAGCCCCAGATGGTACATCTGTGATTGTCAGTTGGGTCTGTTGTGCCACATGGTCAGGACTAGGTGTGTGTGTCTGTCTGGTGGAGGTAGGCATGACCCACTGTTGTACCTGTACACCCCTGTGACATGCCGTGTGTGTCATACAGTGCCCAAGGCAGTTTGCCCACTTCAGTGCCATCTTCAGTGCCAGATGTGTTATGTGTCATGCCTTTACGTCCTTGACAGAGTCAGCCTTATGTGTCATGAGTTCAATGGTAGGGGAGACACTGATGGGCATTGAATGTACCTTACCATATGTGATTGACAGTGTGATGCACAGTCTGTACTGTCTAACCAACACAGTGATGTCCAGAGTTTGATGACTCCATGGTACACAGGCAGGGTCATGCATACATTATGACACAACTGGGTCTTCGCAGGGCCAACATCCTGTACTGGCTCTGCATAATGGTAAACCCTCTACCTGGGGTGGGACCACCGTCTGCTTGGATGGGGATGCCTACAGATGGCGCTGCATCTCACACTGGTTTTGTGCTGACTGCAGTACAGTGTGTACGATGCCCCCCTCTGTACAATGCCGCTGCACTCATGTGTTACCCTACCTTCCCCATACAGTGGTGCATGAAGGTGCCATACATATACAGCTGTGCTATGTTTTTCATGAGTGAGTGTCTGTCTGTCTGCATGCCTGGGCTTGCCCCTGCTACTGACCAGGGTGGCTAATGGATGTTTGTTGTCCTGCACACCTGTGTTACTCCATGTGCTGGCTTCCTGGTCTACAGGACGCTGTGTGTGTGGGTGTGACTCCTAACTGCTTGGGCCATTACACTACCTATCAGACTCTGACTTGGTGCTGCTGTTGCATGTGCTGCATTTGCACATCTGCCATGCCTGCCAGTGTTATCATAGAATCATAGAAATCCGACAGCAAAAATGGACCCCAACAGCCCATGGAGTCTACCCCTTCCTCCCCCCTACTCATCTGCTTTTCCATGGGTCCTCCCCTTCCCCCACTTACCAACCCCATATGTCTGTCCCATGCCCTCTTGAATCCCTCCACTGCTTTAGCCCCCACCACCTCCTCTAGTAGTTTGTTCCAGGCCTCCACCACCCTCTCCATGAAGAAGCACCTCCTCACATTACCTCTACTGTATATCTTCCTCCCTGCAATCTTAGGCTATGCCCTCTAGTTTTATCCCCCTTCTTCCTTTTAAATAAGCTCCCGTCCTTCACCTTATTGATCCCCTTCACGTACTTAAAAGTTTCAATCATGTCCCCCCCTCTCTCTTCTGGTCTCCAATGGGTACAGATACAATTCCCTACACCTCTGCTAGTATGGCTTCCCCTGCGTACCATGCACCATCTTAGTTGCCCTTCTCTGAACCCCCTCTATCCCATCTATGTCCTTGCATAGGTGCGGTCTCCAGAACTGGACCTGCATCACCCAATTGAAGAACTCTGTCAGATTCATCTGACATGACCTCCCATTCATGAAGCCATGCTGCCTATCATCCTGCAGGCTGCTATCCACCAGGTAGTCCACCACCCTTTCCTTTATTAGCGCCTCCATCACCTTACCCACCACCGAGGTGAGGCTGACCGGGTGATAATTCCCTGCCACCTCCTTGCTACCCCCCTTGTGCAGTGGCACCACATCCACCCTCTTCCAGTCCCTTGGCACCCACCCTGTATCCAGGGACAAGTTAATCAGTTTTGTCAGTGGGGCAGCCAGATCTTCCCTCAGTTTATTTATTTATTCATTTGCTTTTGATAACCAGGTAAGTCCACAAGACGGGATTGTCTATTTTCAGGCATGTTCATGGTGTACCCTTGGGTGCAAGCCATCTGACCCCATTGCTTTGTCCACCTTTAACCTGCCTAGTTCCTCTCTAGCCCTGTCTGTAACAGGCTAGGATCCATCTTTTGTCTTCCCTACCCCTTCCTCCTCATCTCGGGTCCCTACCTGCCTCCTCCTGCATGAAGACTAAGCAGAAGTAGCTATTCAGCACCTCTGGTTTCTCAAAGTCTTCCTCCAGTTGTATTCTCCCTCCCCCCAACTGTACGATCTCCTGCCTTGCCTTCCTTCTTTCCCAAATTCCTAAAATGTTTTATCTCCCTTTGGCCTTTGCACAGCCATTCATGCTCTGTTGCAGCATGACACACTTATTGTACAGTATGTGCAGTCTTCTATTGTTTGGGTACACAGTGCTGTCATGTATGCGTGCACATTCTGTTGCAACTGTTGGACTGCTTCCACCTATGTGTAGCATGGTGGCCTATGTGTTGGCTAAATGAACTTCTGTTATGCACATTATGCCACTCCTGTGTCCCTCATTCTGTGTGCATAACTCACTGAGTTCAGTGTATTTCATTTCATAGGTGTCCAGAGGGATGCAAGAGCCCACGGGGTCGGAAGGACACAGCCATAATCAAGGGGTAATGTGAGGAAGTATTTTTTCACAGAGAGGGTTGTGGATGCATGGAACAGCCTCCCTGAGGAGGTTGTGGAGTCAAGAACAGTGAGGGAATTCAAAAATGCATGGGACAGACATAAGGCAATTCTAGTGGGGGGGTAGGAGGAAGTAAACTGTTGGTTAACTAGGATCTGCAGCTTATCCATTAGGTAGGAAAATGGGCAGACTAGGTGGGCCAAGCAGTCCTTATCTGCCATCAAATTCTATGTTTCTATGTTTCTAAGGGACTGGATGGCCTCCTAAGATGACTGGTCCAGCTGCTAAGGCTACTACTATGGCAGGTGGGTAACTGCACCCATGCGGCTGGTGAATGAACCCGTGCAACAGATGGTATGTCTGCAGCATTCACATGGGAACTGTGCCATCCACCACCACCACCTGCAGTCTCTTGAGTGGACAGAGGACAATTGACATTTTTTTTAATAATCTTTTTATTAATTTCTTCATAACAAAGACAAACAAAACACAGACAAAACAACAAACAGATGCAATCAGATTTCCTGGACAGATGCAGACCATCCTGTCAGTATAGGCTGGTGTCCCTCCAGGTGGAACCCCAGTCCCCAATGAAGCCAAACCCCTGTGCTCCACACCATTTTTTCAACCATTCGTTAAACTGCATGGTGCAAAGTACCCTCGCCTCACTCATGCCATTGACAGGCAGCACCTCTGAGAAGGATACTGTGTGTGCTACTTGTCTTAGGCCCCTCCCCAAGTCTACAAAGTCCTTCTGCACTGCTCTAATCTCATGATGAGCCAAGTCATTTGTCCCTAGGTGGACAATGACGTCCGGCTCAGACTCCCGTGCAGCTGTTCCCGTGATCCTGAGGATGCGCTTCCTGTCCCTCCAAGCCATATTACTCATAACTATCACATAAGGATGTTCCAATCCCACCAGCATCTTGTAGCTCCCCATTATGCCCCAGCCCCCGAGCGCTCCTGTTCCAATCCCTGCAATCCTTGTTATAAAGTACTGCACCAAAATCCTTCACATCATCAGTTGCATCTAATAACATATTAACAATAACAACATAACTAACAGTTTGAACATCCTCCCCTCACCCTTCCCGTTCTTCCGTTACTTCCCCCTCACCCCCCCCTTTCTTTATAAGCCCCGCCGGCATCTCTCAGTATTAATAGACATCTGGCTTTCCAATAAGTCGAGATACTGATGTCCTCCCCTCCTTTCCAAGCATCCTGTCCTATTGAGCTAATAAGCTCCCCTCTCCATCCCATCCTCACAATATGCAAGCCCTCTTCTGACACTAAGCGCCTATAAGGCACAAGTGTTTGGAAAAATTTCCCCCTCAAATGGTGTGAGCATCCCACCGCTCCGCCCCCCACTGCCGAGCTCCCCTGGAGCACATACTCCCTGCAGCTGTTTTAGATCTCTTTCACCGACTCCAGCACCTCTTCTCTTCCTTATTACCCCCAATCATCGCCTGTACTTTCTTTAGGTCTGTGATTCGTGATTCTGTGCTGAGCCCCAAAGTGACAGGCATTTTGAATGTGCATCATTTACACCTCCTAGTGGAATCCCTTGCTATCCCATCCTTTCTGACTAATGCCTCAGCACAAGGGGTAGCCATTACACTTTCTCCCTTCTACCCTGATTTCTTGTGGGTGAGCAAAACCCAGGCCAGCCCTCTTAGGTTTACACAACTGAGGAAGGAATGATCACAGGCCCCTCTACCCTTACTGTCTGTCAGCAATCCCTTGACTTACCCCATCCATCAGATCAGTTCCGCCCCCCACATCTCTCTTGTCATGGAACATAGATCCTGTCATCTCTCTCTACTTACTCCCCTTCCCTTATTACTCCCGATCTGAGACACCAGGGCAGGATTCAGGACAGAGCCCCCACACAAGAAATCTAGAACCCGTTTATGCCCTGTTCCATTACATGCTTTCGCCTCCATCTGGGAAAGCCTGCATGCAGCAACGGTCTCCCACAGACCCCAGTGGGAGGGGCTAGGCCACGCCTTCTTTCTCACGTACTAGGCCCGCTGCCCCAATGCTCGAATCCAAGAAGCCACCAGCTGCATTAATCGAACAGCATTTAAGAAAGGGTGAAAACAGTTAACAATGTCCTGCTTAATCCATTTAGTATTCCATGAGAAGCCCTTGAAGCTTCTGCCTTCTTCCATCGTTAATGTTCTGCCATTCATTTATTTATTTATTTCTGTCCCCCCAGAACCATTACATGCCCCTTCTTTAACTCGGAATTTTTAAAAAAGGTGGCCAGCAAACAAAACAAAGCAAAGCTCACCCAACCTCTCAACTTGGAGTAATAAAACAGTTAAACAGCATAAACTGGTGTTCGTTCTGTTTACGGAGCTAGTACTAACATCTTGCCTCTTCCATGCTCTTCAACGCATTTTCTTTCGCAGGGTCTTAATGAATTCTTCAGCTTTCTCTGACTCCCAAAAGGAAAAGGTCGCTCCTTCATGCTTTATTTTAAGTGTGGCCGGGTATATCAGGAAATTCTCCACTTGTAGGATTCTCAGCTGGGCATCACGCATTGAACCACTTCCTCTTAGCTAGTAACCTTGCAGAATAGTCCAGTGAGATATACACCAGTTCCTTCATAAGTTAAGGAACCTTTTGCTCTGTAGGCCCTCAGGATCACTTCTCTGTCTTGGGAAATAGTGAGAGCGCATTATGATTTATGGTGAGGTTGGCCCGCCAGCAGCACGACATCACAGCACGATGGACTCGCTCCAACTTCATTTTCCCTTCGCAAGCTGCACCCCTAGCAACTCAGGTAGAACCCTTCCACAGAAGTCAAAGCTCCTTCTCCTTCACTGCCTTCCGCAAGCCTCAGGTGCAAATTCAGGCCACCGATGGTAGTTTTCCTGATAATCATGAGCTTCTTTCAGCTCCTGTGGTTTCTTCTGTAATTCTGCCATTTGACCGGGAACAGACAGCCGCTCGTTCTCCAAGTGAGAGACCCGCTCCTCCACCTCTGTCATCTGGTTGCAGTGTTGTGTCTGTTGCTCCAGGACTTCCTGCAAACGCGAGTCTAGCTTGCCCTCTAACTTAACCAACCTCGGCTCCAAGGCCGCTATTACTTGGATGGTCAGCTCCCGACCTAGCACAGTAACCTCCGTGGCCGACATGGACACCAGGCCTGTATTTTCTCATGCGTTACTCGCTAGCGATTTTTTGCCAGTTTTCCCTGCAAGATGCTGACTCTTACCGGTATTGGGGTTAGGTACCCCTCCATGATGCTTCTCAGTGCCATGTATTATAATACGGACGCCACCCAAAAGGTATTTATTACTTTTATTTGTAATTATTTTACAGCGACCAGAGTGGAGCAACAAAAATGCGTCTACCTGTTAGCTGCTCATTAGCGCCTCCAATTGACATTTAATGGTGGGCATGCCCTTTTGTTGTTTTCTATGAGCAGGTGGCCTATTTTTGTTTTACAGGTAGGTGCCCTTTGTTTTCTTTTCATGGGCAGGTGGACTTCTGTTTTGTTTTAATGGGTGGTTGCCCTTTTCTTTTGTTCCCATCCTTTATACAGGGTTTGACCTTCTTGTTGTTTGTATTTTTATTATTATGATAGCCTTGCCTACCATACTTCCCTTACATAAAACACCAATGATCATTCATACAACTGAAAAGTATTCAGTGTAACTCTGCATAATTACCAAAACACTGAACATTTTGGTTTATTCCAAACTTCCCAATTACAGTTAGCTGAGAACAAATTAAATATCAGACTACTGGTGGACACCAACTTTCGTCATATGTGAAAGGGGCCAGTTCCTTCAACTTGATATGTTAACGTTTGCTTTTATGTGTTATGCTTGCTGTGTGTTTCCTTATGCAAATTATATCGGAGTTGTAGCATCCCAAAGTTGAAAGATTTATTTAAAAATCTGTTGCATAAAACGTGAGGAATAACCAAGACCCTACCATACATTAGGTCGTAATTTTATCAACAGGTTCTGGGGCTCGATATTCAAAAATGGGCGAAGTGTGGGAGAGAGGAAAATTTAAATGAAAGACTTAATAGAGCAGCAAAAGGGTAAGCGATGGCAGGGGCAGACAGAGTAATTTTGCATCAAGGCCATCGGGGCTTTTGCCTTTAGATGGGTTTAAAGTGAGTAGTGTCTTGAGTGCTGCAGAGGGGGAGATGGGGAGAAGCTGAAAGGTGGGACAAGGCAGGGGAGGGAGGGGGTGAGGCTGGCAGAGAGGAGAGGAGAGGAGGGAGGAAGCACAGGAGGTAAAGAATGTGTTAAACTCCTTGGCTACAGAGGGTGGGTCATACAGGGTAGTGTCGGCTTCCCTAAGGATGGCAGCAAGGGGGCTATTTTGGGGGGGGAGAATAGTGCATTGACCATCTTCCAGAATTTGAAAGGGTGGTTAATGTTTGCTTAGACGGTGTTTGAAAAGTACTCTGCTTTAGTGTGCCTAACTAGGTTTCTGCAGATGTTTCAGAGATAACGATAACTTTAGTAGGCCGGCGCAGAGGGTGAAAATTTGTGGTCTTTCCACGCTTGGTCCTGGGTCATTAGACAATCCAGGAGGTCCAATGTGATCCATGGGAGGTGGGAGTCGTGGACTCTAGTGTGCCAGAGAGGGGAATGTTGATTCCAAATTCTGAGGAATGATGTTTTGAAATAGTCAAGAGCCAAATCGAGTGAGGTAGCAGAGTCTATAGGGGTCCAATCTGTGTTGAATTGGTCATTGAGCAGAGGAGTGAGATTTAATGATTTGAAGGCGTAGATTGGTAGGAATTTGGGTGGGGCTCAAGGAACTGAATTTTCCGTATACAATTTGTGATATGGTGGTTGCTTAGAGTGTCTGGTTGGACACCTGCAATAATAATGCAGTGTGGGTGTGATGCTAGGACTCAGTTGATGAATGAATGGTTAAGAGTTTTAGTGTTGAGTCATGAGGATTCAGAAATGAGCTGCGAGATATTTAACAGTGATTTCAGAGTGGGATGGGGAGTGGCGTCAAGCCAATTCAGGTTAAAATACCCCAGGATCAGCAGTTTGCTGAGGGTAAGCGTGGGATGAGAGGGGCACGGCCCTGTCAAATAAGGGTGAAGCCAGGGATGGAGACCCAATTGTATGGGATCTTGGGGCTGAGCCAGGATTCAGATAAAATGAGAATGTTCAGCCAGAGCAAGAGAGCTAGGGGTTGAATTTGGTCAATTTTGGGTAGGGGGCTCCTAATGTTAAGGTGGACAATTTTTAGTCCATGAGGTAGTTGGAAGGGCTGGGGGGAAGAAGGGCCAGGGTTAGGTTCTATGTCTCCTGCCAGGAGCAGCAGGGCAATCAAGTAATGGATGAATATGTAGAGACGTTTCTTTGGCAGCCTGGGGGTCTTTGTGAGACTTCTCGTGCCTGGTGCCTCCTCCAGGCCCAACAACACCAGGGCCGACTGGACCAGGCCCCACATTGACTCCTACCATGATGACACGCCCTGCTCACTCCAGGGCGTCGACATCCTCATTGCCTTCACTGCAATGCTCAGAGCCCATTGACAAGGATCAGGAATACATTCCTGACCTCATCCCACAAGAAAAAGAGGAGAAAGATATGGATAGGAGTCCATCTAGGTCTAACTCCACCATTTCCTCAAGGAGTGAGGACTCTACAAGGTATACACTGAGGTCCCCTCCTGAAGACCCCTCCTTCATCTCGATGATGAAGCAGTTCCAAACAGCAATGGGGTTTGATGGTGAGGAGCAAGATATTTCTAGGAGAAACCTGGTTGAGTTTCTGAAACTACCAGATTCTCCCCCTTATTATTCCTCCTTGACTGGCTACACTAGAAGATGCAATCATGGCTACCTGGTACAAACCGAGTTTGATCCCTGCCATGCCCAGAAAGGCAGATAAACTGTACCCGTCTCCCTCAGGGAAGCCCTTTTTCACAGGGAAACCTCAGGCTGATTCAGTAGTGATAAATGCAGCCCATGATAGATCCAAGAGGCTTCAACACCTCAGTTCTCTTCCCCCAGATAAGGAGTCGAGAAAATTGGACTTCCTGGGCAAGAGGACCTTTGCTTCTACCATGCTGGGCCTCAGAATAGTGAATTACCAGGCCCATATGGTCAAATTCCAAAACGCCCTCTGAAAAGGCCAAAGCCATAGCTGAGGCCCTTCCAGAGGGTCCCCAGAAACAGGAGATGCTCAAGGCACTCCAGACTGGGGCTGATGTGGGTAAGCATCTTGAGGTCTACCTATGATATTTCAGGTGCCTTAGCCAGCGCAGCTGTGGCTGGCATCTTCCTCAGAAGTCATTCTTGGCTCAGGGTCTCAGGATTTGCTAGTGATGTCCAGCAATCCATTCTAAATGCCTCCATCAGAGGTTATAAGCTCTTTGGGCAGATGTGCAGGATATCCTTTCTGACCTGCAAACCTCAGGGAGGACTCTATGGTCAGCCACTCCTCTACCACACCCAACCAAAAGCGGGCAGAGGTGCCCTTTCATCATGCCACCCACAGACCCTGGTTGGGGACCAGAAAGCAGGGCCAGGGCAAAGCAGGAGCAGCTTTGTCTGCCCCTACCTCCACCACAGAAAAGTCCAGAGAGGTGGAGATGCAGCCCAGATGCAGGTTCCTCTTCAGCATGACTCCTTACTAGACCTCCAGTACTCCAGGAGGTGGCAGTAGGAGTCGTTCTTCCCTCCACCTGGACAGATGGAGAGAGATTACAACAGATGTTTAGGTCCTGCAGCTCATAGAGCAAGGCCACACTCCAGAATTTCTGGAGTTTCCTCCAGACTTTCCTCCAAATCACTCAACCTACCCTCCAGACCACATACCAGTGCTACTGGAGGAAGTTCATACTTTGCTGCAGAACAGGGCTATGGAACCAATTCCCGGGGATCCGAAGAACAGGGGTTCTATTCCCACTTCTTCCTAGTCCCCAGATCCACAGGGGACTTGAGGCACATCCTGGATTTGCGAAATCTGAACTTCTATATTCAGAACAAAAAGTTCAGGATGGTAACACTGCAAGGCCTGCTGCCCCTACTAAAAGGGAGACTGGATATGCTCCCCGGACATGCAGGACACTTACCTGCATATCAAGGTTTGCACTCCTCACAGGAAGTACCTCAGGTTCCTGTTTCAGAGGGATCACTACTAGTTCAGGGTATTGCCCTTTGGCTTGTCATCTGTGCCATAGGTCCTTACCAAATGCATAGTGGTGGTGGCAGCAGCCCTCAGGAAGGAGGGACTGTACACCTTCCCCTATCTGGACGACTGTTTTCTCAAAGCTCAGTCCAAGGAGCAACTGTCTTACACCCTAGTGCATACCAGACAACTGTTCAACACACTAGGTATCACGGTTAATCTACCCAATTCATTCTTGACCCTTTATCAGCATCTCCAGTACATAGCTGCTATACTGGACACTGCTCAGGGATCACCTTCCTGGCCTAGGACAGGGCAGAGTGCCTGGTAGCTCAGGCTCAGCTGCTTTCAGCAGCAGGTATGTCACAGCCAGTGAGACTGCTGGGCCTGATGCAGCAGTCAGTGTCATGGTTCTCCTGGCCAGGCTGCACATGTGGATCCTCCAATGGATATTAACAGTCCAATGGGATCAATGCACCAATGATCTAGATCAGAAGGTTCTAGTAACTTCACCAGTAAAAAGGTGATTCAGTGGTGGATGGAGCCCAGCAATTTCCTCAAAGGGGTTCCTTTCCTAATCTTTTCCCTCATCAGATCCTCACATGGATGCTTCGATGATGGGCTGGGGAAGCACATCTAGGGCCTCACCAGACCAAAAGTCATGGACCACAATGGGGAGTTTCCTACACATAAAGAGAGGGTGGAACAGAGTGAGGGGGTAATTATGAGGAGCAGTGAGGAGGGTGGGGCAGCTGCAAGTTGAGGGGCTAGCTGCACAATCGAGCAGACTCGATAGACCATTGGGCCTGTTTCTGCTGGAGTTTCGTATGTTCGTAAAGCAAGTCAACAAAAGGGGCTGGCTCGGTGGCACTGAGGGTTGAGGCGCTGGACACCACACCTTACTCCACGCCGGCGACCCGGGTTCAAGACCGTATTTGGGTTGTCAGTGGGTCAGCTGAGGGGAGACAGACTTGAGCGTCCAACGACAGCTCGCCGTCTACAGGGAGGGATTTGGCCGATGCCCAACACTTGCATGACCTCGAGCGGAGGCTCGAGGAAATGCAAGCTCCAACTCAGGAGAAGAGGGGTGGCCAATGAGCAGCAAGGATGTCGGCATTAGCACCTTGACATCAGGGAGCCACTCGCTGCTCGGGGAGGGAGAAAGCGTGGAAAAAATGCCTGCCACAGCCGGGAAGATGGGGGCACCAAGGCCGTGCCTGCAATGTGCCAGGACCCGCCCAGCAGCCCTCGACCGACGAAATGTAAGTATCGGGGCGTTAGGGTCCCCACCTCGTCCCTGCCCGGGGAGGGTAAACCGTGGCTCCATGGGGCTTGAGGGTCTCTCTGTGTAGGGTTCTAGGTAGTGGGATGTCCACTTGTCTCCCATGAAGGGTTGGAAGTGGCAGGTAAGGAGGAGATAAAGAATAATTTAAAAAAAAAAAGCAAGTCAATATAAAATTAGGAGTATTGTACAGGCATAAGCATTACCTCACCCTGCAGCTAAGTGTATGATGGTCTTCAGCTGCATTCTCCCAATACTGGACTATAGCCTGTCAGTTTATAGTGCAGCAACAGATACGGTTCTCAGTAGGGTCAGACTAGTACTAAATAAGGCCTACCACTTTGTCCTAGGAGCTGATAAGCTCACACACACCTGTACCCTCTAATCAAAATCCAGTTGGCTCTCATTGCATGATAGAATCAAATATCAGGTGTGTCTTATAGGGATTAAGGTGCTCAAGGGCCTCTCCCTTCCCCCATCATCCAAAATCTCCTGCGCCCAGTTCATAATCAATATGCAACCAGAAGTGTGACTAGGAATGCATTTTCTATACCTGTCCATAAAACAAGGCAGGCTCAGTGTACCTTCACTTACAGGGCTCTACACTGGTTAAATAAGCTGCCTGAATCACTGCTGAACCTCCCTAATCTGCCCCAGTTTAAGAAGGAGTTAAGAAATGTTCTTACACTCAAGTCCAGGTTTGACTGCCTCCTTTGACAAATCTGGATGCTCTGCCCTATCACTTGTAGCCTTGAAGTGTGACAACCTTGTCAGCCTTAATTTGTTTGATGAGCACTGTATACACTTTTGAAATGTCTTCTGCTGCACCTCTGTAACAGTCTGTGACAAGGCTCTATCGGAGCACTACAACTCTTTGTGACCAGGCTCCAATGGAGCTCCTTAACTCTGCCTGATTAAACTTTGTACTACCTATTGTAACCTTTGGGACTTTGTACTACCTATTTTGACTTGGAACCTTTGTAAATGAGCTCTTGAGTTCAAAGGTGTATTTCTGAATTAAATAAATAAGATATGGGCCATTCTATATGGCCTGAAAGCCTTCCAGAATCACCTGTCCCCAGGGCCTCTGGTGGTGCAGACAGACAACATCAGTGTAGCGCACTACATAAACAAGCAAGGGGGGGATCCATTCATGCCCCTGTGCAGAAAAGCAATGAGGGTTTGATTCTGCACTCTAGAACATGGTCTAGAATTGTCGGCAGTCCATGGTCCAGGTGTCCGAAATTTCCTGGCAGACAGGCTAAGCAGGTCACAGTCCAGAATGCGTGAATGCGAGCTGCTGACCTCGGTAGTAGAAGACCTGTTCAACAGGTGGGGTCATCCAGAGTTAGACCTTTTTGCATCCACACTCAACGCAAAACTGCCATGTTTCTGCTCATTCTAGGGTCTGGAGTTTTCTGGCCAGACACGTTGTCCCACTCCTGGAAAGGGAGGTTCCATTATGCCTTTCCTCCCTTCCCTCTATTTCAGAGGGTGTTGATCAAGCTTCAGATGGAAGAAGTGACTCTGATACTCATTGCTCCCTTCTGGTCTTGTCAGACCTAGTACCCCTTGCTGCAGCAGTTGGTGGTGGAACCTACAGTATCCCTATCCCTGTGCAAAGGATTGCTATCACAGATGCAGGACACCCTACTCCATCCAGACCTCAAGTCCCTCTATCTTCATGATGGCTCCTGAAGACATAGCCATGGCTTTATTTGGGGTATCCTAAAAGGTGGCTGATGTCCTGGTGGCTGCTAGGAAACCTCTTCACCAGGACCACGTATTCCATGAAGTGGAAGCACTTTGCTCTGTGGGCTGCTTCCCATCACTTGGATCCCTTCACCTGTCAGGTGAATCAGATTCTGGAGTATCTGCTGTCCCTTACAGATGCTGGACTGCAATACTCTTCCATTAAGGTGTACATGGCTGCCATTTCAGCTTTCCATGTGCCTGTTGATGGCCTTATGGTTGTACAACTTGGTGTTCCGTACGTTCTTGAGGGTCATTCCTTCATTTGAAGCCCCCTGTCCACAGTCCAGTCCTTGCTTGGGACTTGAATTTTGTTCTGGAGAAATTTACTTTGGCTCCAGTTGAGCCAGCCATGACTTGTGAGCTACACTTTCTGTCATGGAGTTATTTTTAGTTGCTATCACTTCTGCTTGAAGGATCTCCAAGCTTCAGGCTCTTATGTGTGAGCCTCCTTATTTGATTTTCTACAAAGACAGGGTGTCTTTGCGTACCAACCCTAAGTTTTTGCCAAAGGTGGTGCCTGAGTTTACACTGAATCAAACCATACACTTGACTGTTTATTTCCTGGAGCATGCCAATCTAGGGGAAGCATTGCTCCATAATTCAGATGTACATAGGATACTCAGATATTACATTCACCGTATGAGGGACTGCAGGAAGTTCTTGCAAATTTCCGTTTCCTTCACCCCTGGGAAAAATGGCATACCAGTTTTGAAACAGTACCTGTCCAACTGGTTGGCCAACTGTATTGCTTTTTGTTGCAGGAAGTATGGTAAGAAACTTCCTGGGGTTGTGCATGGGCATTCAGCCGGAGGCATGGCCACTTTTGTTGCCTGTTTCAGGAATGTGTCTGCTGCAGAAATTTGTGCTGCTGCAACTTGGAGTACTGTCCACACTTTCACTAAACACTACAGTCTGGACATTGCCTCTAGAGGAAGGGCAGGTTTCCACTCAGCTGTGCTTCAAGGCTTCCTCTCATAGACCTATAGCTTCCAGCCACCCTAACTGCCTATCTGTCAGTATTGCGTAGGACTCGTTCCATAGGTGTGGCCTGATGAAAGAGATATCCTGGAAGAAGATAGTGCAGTTACATAAGAACTTACCATAACAGTAGGTGTTTTGAGAGAATCTTTCAGCAGGCCATGCCATCCCATCCTCTATCCTCCTTGGACTGACAGCTTTTTAGTTCCTGTCTCTCTCTCTCCAGTATAGTCTATGTACTGCTTTCCACCTTGCCTAGTGGCAGAAACCTCTAGGTCCCCCCTTGGTTCCCTAGGAGGAGGTATTCTGTTTATGATCTCCTGTGAGAAACTGAGGAGGGTGCAGGGATGCCCACATTTATATAGTAAGGACGTTGACGTATGATGTCATCATGGGCGGTCCCTTAAAGACTGCTAGCAAAAATGTTTCTGTGTGGTCCTAGCACCTGGTGGCTGTAGTCCCATAGGTGTGGCCCGATGAAAGAGATTCTCTCAAAGATCTACTGTTATGGTACATTCTTATGTAACTGTACTTTCCCATGGTGCCCAGTGTCCAAACTCACATTGGTCCTAACCCAGTAAGGGTACGAGATGTCCCATGCTGCCCGGTACCCAGCCCCATTAAGTACACACATGCCTTGGTGGCCAGTGGCCCTACCCATCACCAGTCCTCAGTCCTGTCACCAAAACAACATCCACTCCCATGTGAATGTTGTAAGTGCAATGCGTGGTGCACAGCGACCAAGCACAACTATCCCCTGTTGTACTCTGGTACCACTCAGATCTCCAAGTCCATTGTTGAAAATGACATAATCCCTGGGGTCCAACATCCCCCCCCCACAGCACCAACCACCCACCCTGCCAAGGCTGGGCTTGCGCATCCTATGTATAGCATAGGGCATGCATTCACTCTACTATATACAGTATATATCAAGCCTGTGCCCCTGCATCCTATGTCTACCCTAGGCGCACATCTGCACTACTGTATACTGTACTGTGTGCTGTATAGTAGAGCAGACGTGAGCCCTATGCTATGCATAGGACGCACAAGCCCAGCCTTGTCATATGGTGGTTGGAAATGTGTGGAGGGCTGTGCTGGTTGCCACATGGGCTCACGTGGCACTGACAATGCAGGTAAGACAGGGTTGGCAGGGTGAGTGTTTGGTGCCTCGGGGGGCCACTGGACCCTAGGGATTATGTTATTTGCAACAGAGGACTCAGCAATTGGGAGGGTACTGGGACACAACAGGGTATAGTATTGTTTGGTCACCATGCACCGCGCATTACACTTACAGCGTTCACATGGGAATGGATGTTGTTTTGGTGATGGGGTTGGGAATCGGTGACTGGGGGGGCACTGGCCACCAGGGCATGTGTGTACCTAACAGGGCCATGGATAAGGGACCGTGGAGGTCACTGACTGCCAGGGACATCTCATCCCCTTAACGGGCCAGGACCAGTGGAGTCTGGACACTGGGCACCAGGGGAACTATACTTGTAATGCTGACCAGTGATCCGGGGGGGGATTTGGCTACCAAGGCTGTATTGTGTGTACATCAGGCCAGCCCTCAGAGAGGAGGCCACGGACCACCAGGGGGCAGGTGTGCTCCCCCACTGGCCAACTTGGTTGGTTGTTTATTTATTTATTTGCTTTTGGTAACTGGGTGGGTGCACTAGGCATAGAGATGCCTATATTCAGGCACAACCTGGGAGGATACAAGTCAAATACAAGAACAACAACAACAACAGCAATGTGACACAGCACATAGAATATGAAGATGCAAAGGTAGTCAGAAAAATACAATTTGCAAGACTGTAAAATACAGGGTTGAAACAAAGTACATAATATGAACAATATACAGGGATTTACAAAAAAGATGAATCAAGTGCAACACAAGTACAGCAATTAGTACTAGTCAGTGTTATGGACTGTATACAGAAGTGCCATTAGCAAAGCAAAATAAACATAGTCGAAAAAGTAGAGGGGGGAGGGGATAGAGGAAGGAGAGGGGTGTAAGAGTATATACAGGAAGGGTGGAACTAGAGTAAGATAAAGCAAAGGTGAGAGATGAGCTTAAGGTGGATGGAAGCAGGTACAAGGACTCGATGCAAGTAGATGTTCATGGTGGAGCTTCTTAAAGCCAGCATGTGTTGGGGCAAGACAAATTACTTGAGGGATAGAATTCCAATACTTAGGGGCACAATAGTATAAGGCTTGTGCACCCATAGAAGTCTTGCACCTAGAAATGTAAAGAGGGGTTTGGTCACTTGAGTGAAGCCCATAGGAGGGGGTTTGCAAGTGTAGTAATGAGGTGAGGGATTGAGGGAGGCCTGATCTTGTTATACAATCTATTAAAGCGCCATAGGATAGGAGACAGTGAGCAGCAGGACTAGGCCATTTTAGATCAGCATAGAGCTGACAGTGATGTTTGTACTGAGGAGAGGCAGAAGCATAACGGCAAATGTTACTATAGGTGGTGTCCCATAAATGGAGGGAGGTCTTAGTTGCGCCTAGGTAGGTAACGGAGCCATATGCCAGTGATGGGAGCAAAATGCCTTGTGCAACAGCGAGTCTGGCCGATGGAGTGAGGACATAGCTAGTACGGTAGGCTCCCCCAATTTTTGTATTAACGGATTTACAAATAGCAGTGATGTGGAGATCGAACTCCAGAGATTCATCAAGAAGAATGCCCAGGTATTTGAAGGAAGTAGTGCTGACTAAGAGAAAATTATCAGCACAGGATATTTTGAGGCAGTGTCGATTTCCTTTTAGTTTAGCTGGGGAGCCAAATAGCATAGAATGAGTTTTACTTACATTAAGAACAAGTTGATTTACAGTTAGCCAGGATTGTATGTTTAGGAAGTCGGAAGCAAGGGAGTTATTTATGTCCGATACATTACTGGCACTGTGGTAGAGGACCAGGTCGTCCACATAGAGCAAGGAAGAACAGGTAGGTGCCTGGGATGGAAGGTCATTAATGAAAATAGTGAAAAGTAGGAGGCCAAGTATTGAGCCCTGAGGAACACCAACCTGTATGGATGACAGATCGGACATTGCTGAGTTGAAAGCTACAGCCTGCTGCCGATTGGACAGATAGCTGTCGAACCAGTTCACCAATTCAACTGAGAAACCAAGGGAGATGAGTTTTGTAAGGAGAAAGGTATGATTAACCAGGTCAAATGCCTTGGTTAGATCAATGAAAATAGCACCTGTCAGGAGACCAGAATCCATGGCAGAATAAATGTCATTAGTAAGTTTTAGGAGGGCAGTAGAAGTACTGTGACCTTTACGGAAACCATGCTGTGAACCAGAGAGGAGGTTGTGTTGCCATAGATACTCAATGGTTTGGGTTGCCACTAATTTTTCTAAGATTTTATTAAGCACAGAAAGGATAGCAATGGGTCGATAGTTAGCCATATCTTTAGGATCACCTTTTTTTAGGATAGGGGTTATTCTAGCTATCTTCCATATGCTGAGGACTACACCGTGGCATAGCGACAGGTTAAAGATTTTAGTTAAGGGGGAGGCTATGAGAAGGGCAGCAGCTTTCAGGAGTCCGGGTTCCAAACTGTCCGCGCCAGAGCTAGAGGTGTCTGAGATAGTGAGTAGCAACTTTAGGACTTCAGCTCTAGTGACGGTCCAAAACCTGAATAGTGGACGAGAGAGCATTGGTTCAGTAAACACAGGAGTGGAAGAGGGGTGGCCAGTGGGGACAGTGTTGGTTACCGTACCACTGGCAGACACTAGGGTTGCCCAGTGTAAGACAATGGTTTGTTGGACAGTATTTGCACAAAGTGACCACACTATCCCATTTGTGCTGCACAAATCAACTGAATATAGGGTTACACGGGTATTCATGTCCCTTCCCTCCCTTTGCCTACCTGCATACATTATGCATGTGTGCTAACCCTGTTAGTGCATTCATCTGCCCCTTTTGAATATTGCACTCCAGTGCAAACCCCAGTTTGCACGCACTAACACCCATTTCTGCCTGCGTAAACTTTTGAATATCAGGCCCCTGGTGACACAATAAACCGAGAGAGCTTTATCCATCTCATCTGAATCCCCCCCAAAAATGACAACCTTATTTATCTATTGTTTTGGAGTACAGTAGTCCAGTTGTTATAAAATGAGTTCAAAAGGCATTGGGCTCCTCATGTAGGAACAGTTTAGGATTGAACAGGGTGACTGAAGTAGTAGTATGGACCACAACTGCAACTAACCTAAATATAGCAGTACCCTGCTGGAATGGCCTCTTCAGTCCCTCTCTGGCATTCATTCTTCTCACCTGCTCCCCACACCTAAAACTGGTGAGTTCACTACCCTTCCGCATCATGAATGTGTTTACTACAGCCTCCCGTGTTGTATTTACATATTAATAATAAACATGATCTTCTGGTAAGCTAGGCTAATAGCAGCATGGCACAAGTGGAAAAAATAGGCATTCCTACCCATATAAGATCTAAGCCACCTATGATTAGGCACTATTGTAAGATGTGTGTAATGATGTGCACACCCATCATTTAATAGTGCCTAATCAAAGGTAGCCTAGATCTTTTAAGGTTAGGAAAGACCATCATTCCCCTTGTTCCCTGCTGCTTTGAGCCTGACTTACTGGAAAGATATGTTTATATTTGATGTGTCAAAATAAAATGGGGACTGTACTACTTGCATTCATGATGCAAAAGGGTGATGAGCTCACCAGTTTTTGGTGTGAGGAGGAATAGTGAAGAATGAATACCAGAGGGGGAATTGAGAAGGTCACTCTTGCAAGGTACTGCTATATTCAGGGAAGGGGAAAGACAGAAGAAGAGAAATATGAGCAGATTACTGTGAGAAATAAGATGTGGGGCTGCCAGCACCTTGATCACTACCTGACCCCGTTGTCCTGGCCAACATTCCCCTTCCCATAAAACCAGTTCATGCAATTGTCCAAGGCTGTGTGTGGATATTAGTGTATGAAATGGCTGCCACTACACATTCAGTCACTTCTCTACCAGTCTAGTATTGCTTGTAAAGCACTTTGGGATACAATGTGTATGAAAACTACTATATAAATGATAATTCTTATTATTATTATTTCCCATGGAAAAAGAAGACAAGACAAACATATATTTGAGTTTTGAGAAAGTATGAACTCTAACATTAGACTGCACAAGAACTTTACTACCAAAAAATTATGGCTGTAGGGGGTGGTGAAGGGTGTGGTTGCACCCCGCCATATAGTAACGTACTTGCTTGCTGTTGCATTATACTTTATTGAAGAAGTCTGATTTGTTGATTGTACAAATATTTACAAACTATGGATTACATTTGTAGGTTCTGTCAAAAGCGTACTAGAAAAGAATAATAGCAGAAAATATAAAGGTTTAATAAAAATGTTAAAAAGTGCATATTAAGCATGCACACCACCCCAACACCCCACTGTAGCATTTTGATCCACCATAACCACTAGACCACCAGGTTATTCAAGATGTGTACTGCACTGTGGTTTGCCACAGAGAAAGCTCGGTTTGATTAAAACACATTTTCAGCATGTTAAAGTAAACAAAATGAACAGAACCATAGCCTGACATGTGCATTATACAAAATAATGCACATGGTTTTGACCATTTAGGTGAAACAATTCTATACAAAGGGAAAAAAGAACTAGTTTGAACTATAGAGAGCCATCTATCTCACTGACTTTGGCTCAAATGATGTCATCACATAACACATTTGGTGGCCATTTTAGGAAGCAGGTAAGACAGTTTTTTTTGAAATTGGAAGGTTGATGTTACAATTTTCAAATGCTCTGGAACAACATTTAGGCCAGTTGTGTAAATGTAGTTTTAGGATTAATGAATACAGCAGCCTTTCCTTTAGTCACTTACAGATTCAGATTTTTGAATAGTTTGTTGTCAAAATGTTGTTTAGGTATCCTTTAAACTTCACAGGTTATGAAGTCATCACACACCAAGGGTGTGTAACTAAAGATAAATTCCCCCAGTTTCTGTATTTGGTTTTGCACAGTTACTGGTGTTTATTCACTGAAGACAGTTGACTCCATTTACCTGCTGCTGCTGCTCTATGCTTCCAACAGAACACGAGCTGAGTTTCACCAACATGGCCAGACTGAAACTGAAACAGTGAACCCACAGAATGAAACTGAAAGCATGGGTGCAAGATGAAACTCCGTAATACACAAGACGTTGTACACACTCATGTATTATGAAGTTTTCTCTAACTGGCTTTCAGTGCATTATTGACCCTTACCGGTAATTATTTATGTATTTATAAAATTAGAAATCATGTTACATGTGTAAACTCCTCTCAAAGGATGAAGTAAGTGGTTCGGCCATCAGTAATCTGCATGCACAGATGAGAACATTTACCGAGCCTGTGATGGGACTCAGCAAGCACAAAAGCTGGTTCCAAGATGTAAGGTGAAATGTGA
Source organism: Neoceratodus forsteri (assembly GCA_016271365.2). Lineage (NCBI taxonomy): Eukaryota > Metazoa > Chordata > Ceratodontiformes > Ceratodontidae > Neoceratodus > Neoceratodus forsteri. The sequence continues at coordinate 1,708,092,593 of CM057455.1, forward strand.
AGGGACACACTATGCCACTCGGAACTCTAACTCCCGTAGGGAGTAATTGTGTAAGGCTGAGTGACATGTCCTACCCCTACTTAGGCCATGTGAAGTTGTGGATCACTTTTCGTATGACAGTATCCGGAGTTGGACTACAGTACCAATGAAAACTTTGGCACTGGTATGCCAGAGTCTGGAATGTATGACAGTGTGCCAGTTCTGACTGGAATGAACACTTACATGCTAGGGCACAGGCCCAATTCTGCAAGGAGTGTGAAGCACAACAAAACGAGACTGCTGTAGGCACAAAATGTTTAGTGGAGTTGAGGGATAAAATAATTATTATTCAAAGCCTTAGGCAAGCATATGAATCATTTTTTAATGACACACTAGATACAGTGTGCTTCTCCAAAGTGACTTCAGCCATGTAGAACAGTACAAGGCGGTGCATGGCAGGCTGTTTCATTAAATGTTTTGCAAACCATGCTTCCCACAAAAGGCTACATAATGGTCCATTTATACATAAGATTTCTAGCTGCAGAAAAGACATGTTATGTACTAATTGGGCGAGTTTACATGGAAGTAGCAGGTGGACAATTATCAGTGAGGGGTAGGGACATAGGAGAGCCAGGTGAGAGTAGGACTGTACTTGTTAAGCTTATTGACCAGTAAAACATTTCAAATAATTTCAAGGGTATCGGCAAGCATATGCACTGTACTCAGCAGAGTACAGTAAAAAAAATCGGGCAGGGGCAATAAAAAGAGGAAAGCAAGGGCATTGTGAGTCACATTGTGTCTGTGTCACGTTGAGCCCTTTGGCCTTTGTTGTTCGCTATGGGGCACTGATGCCACAAGCCAAATATACAAACAAGAGCAACTCACCAGGCAGGCAGAAAAACAAAGGAAGGAGGATTACAGGAAGAAACTACTTGAACTCAGACATGACAAATGGGGGGAGGGGCTATTGTTGCTGTGGCATGGCAGCGCATATTTTGGTTTATGTTTATATAATGGGGGCAACAGTGCATCAGTTTTGAGTACAAGTTTAAAATTCCTAGCTACACCTCTGAATAATTTGTAGTTAAGGAAGCTCAAGAATTACGCTAATTTTAACTTAATAGATAATTAGCTGCTTCGGTTAAAGATTTAGGAGTATCATAGAAATCAGTACCACTGTATCAACTGCGAGAGCATGAATAAGATAGAGGTAGGAGTCTAAATCTTCATGCCTGGATGACAATACCTCTAATACAACTTCTTGGTAGCTGGGCAAGGCTGAATGGATTCGGCTACTGTGAATTCTGTAGTAGCCATGGGTCATTAGTCTTTAATACTGTGGATACATCACTGCAGGAAACTATCCTTTTCTCTTTGGTTTTTTGATACCAAAACATGGCTACAAGTAATGCCTTTCCCTTTGCCAGTGTCTTCACTGACTTGATCTGGAACCAGAAGGAAGGACAAGCAGAAATTGGCAACTGAGTCAGAGAAGTTAGTAGTACTTGAGACAGGTATATAGTTGGACCTAGAAACTTGTTGAAGGACCTGATGAAGCAGATAAATTTGAGAGTGGAGGTGTTAATGGAGCACAGACTGCTGGTTGGGGTAATGAGAGAGAGAGAGAGAGAGCGCTCCAGGAACATTTATGAGAACTGGAGCATAGAAACATAGAAACATAAAAGTTGACGGCAGATAAGGACTGCAAGGCTCATCCAGTCTTCCCATTTCTTTTTCTACCTTATAAATGTGCCATCCGCCTTTGCTCTGTCAATGGTCTATCTATTCATACTCATCTGTATTGCTCTCTTAAGCCTATCCCATGCCTGTTTAAAGCCCTGCACTATATTAATATCCACCACTTCCTGAGGTAGACCGTTCCATGCATCCACCACCTTTTCTGTGAAAAAGAACTTCCTCACATTACCCCTTAATCGGCCTCCCTCTAATCTCATGCTGTGTCCTCTCATCCTGCTGTTTTTCTTATATTGAAACATGTTAGACTCTTTCACCTTGTTAATGCCCTTAAGGTGTTTGAATGTTTCGATCATATCACCTCTCTCCCTCCTTTGCTCTAGGGTACTAGGGTATACATATTGAGCTTCGTTAATCTGTCCTCATATGTTTTCTGATGCAGTCCATGCACCATTTGGGTTGCCCTACTCTGGACTGCCTCAATTTGGTTAATGTCCTTGTGAAGGTGTGGCCTCCAGTACTGCATGCAGTACTCCAGATGGGGCCTAACCAATGTCTTGCAAAGAGGGATTATTACCTCCCTCTTCTGACTTGTGATACCCCTACTAATACACCCTAACATCCCCCTAGCCTTACCTACTGCTTTAGTAGTCTGGTTGGATGATTTCAGGTCATCAGTGATGATGATGCCCAAGTCTCTTTCTTCCCTTGTTACTGCCAGCAACTCCCCTCCCAGCCTATAGGTGGCTTCAGGGTTTCTCTTCTCTATGTGCATGATCTTGCACTTCTTTGCATTAAACCCAAGTTGCCACTCTTCCAACCATTTTGCTAGTTTGTCCAGATCTCTTCTCATTCTGCCCACCCCATCTGGATCATCTACTCTGTTGCAGATCTTGGTGTCATCTGCAAACAGACAAACCATACCCTCCAGTCCATCTGCAATGTCACTGATGAAGATATTGAAGAGGACTGGCCCCAGGACTGATCCCTGAGGTACCCCACTTGTGACTTGCATCTCTTCTGACTGTATACCATTTACAGGATACAAACCATGTAATTGGATGGTTCTGAGACTGATGCAACTATTGTAGCTCTAAGATCAAATATGAGATGCTGAAATGAGGCAGCAAGTCATGCAGGTCCAACATTGTGGAGGGTGGCCACAATGTGAAAACAGTCCATGCTAAATCATCTGCTGGATTTGGGTGCAGCCTTCTTATGAACTGGTTGAAGACAAATTTTCTTGATCTGAAGGAAGTAGTGGATCCATTCTTATGTAAAGACATGGCAGCTAGACATAATGAACAAAAGAAATGAAAAGCTCATGATGAAACATGTCACAAGGAGGTAATCACTAAGGGTGAATGATCCCCAGCATTCTGAGTGATGCTAGATAGTGGATCTGGTTCCAAGTCAGGCTTTGGCTAGGCACACAGCAGTACTATTGTGTATACCAAAACCACTGCACTACCTCTATGACACTTATCCTGGAGCCCTGAGACTGAAATCTGCAATGATCCTGAAAATGGAGGGGTCCAAACCAGCACCTAACAGAGCATATCATAGAAGGCCTGGTCAAGAGTGATGCTGGAAACACTGCAGCTGCTGCTGCAGAACTGGAAGACAAGACAACCAGGTAGTGTCCAGAGGAGAAATGAATGGAAGCTCAAAGGCAGAAAACAGCTGAAAACCAACAAGAAAACAGAGGCAGGAGAGAAGCATCGAAGAAGACCAGGGATCAGAAGAAGAATGAGGAACAGAAGAAGCAGGTACCATAACAAATGCCAACAGCCAAAAACTCAAAAGGGAGACCAATGGAAATGGCTGGCCAGAGCAGAAGTGGAGGCAGGCAACACAAGAGCAGAATAAAGGAGCAGAGGCAGGAAAACATGTGTGGAAGCAGAAAGAGGAACACAGCAAGCACCAAAACACTAGTGAGAAGCAGAGTGGGGGCCAGGGAAGAGGGGAGGCATCGAGGCAGAGACAACAAAAGGCAAGAAAGAAGGAGAAACAAATGAGTGGGGGAAGGGCAGAAAGCCACCAGAAAATGGAAGGGGGTGGCAGAGCCACAAAGAAAAGAAACAGTGGACACAAGCACAGAAGAAAACACAGAAGAGTAAGGGGGAACAGAAGAGATGGGAAGCAAAGAAAAAACACTGGAAAAAAACAGTGGAGGGGATGAGGCGAGGACACAAACATAGACATGAAGAAAGCAGCAACAGGGGGAATGCAAAAGTAGACCACAGACCAAACAGAAGGGAGGCAAGCAGAACAAAAGGAGATAATGGAGAAGCAATGAGCGGGAGGGGGGGTGCAGAAGCAGGAGGGACCCACAAGCAGAACCATGGATGAAACATGAAGGAGGCAAGCAGAATGGGAGAAAAGGACAGAAAAGACAAGGGAGGGAAAGAGCAGCAGGAGGAACCCACAATGCAGAAACCAGAAACAACACAGACAGCAGAAAAAAACAGGCAGCAGGAATAGTGAGTACGGAAAAAACACACTGGGAAGGGGCTGATGGATTGTGGGTATTTATGTAGTTGAGAGGGGGAGGAGTCTGGCAACCTCCCACTGACCCACAGAATAAACTTTTCAATTCTGAGAAAGGGAACCGGATATTACCCTTGTGCAAAATGCAATAAATAATATACAATAAAAAATAAATATAAGCCACCAACTAACTTAGACAATTACCTACTAATGCCCTAATAATGCTACCCTAGCATATAATTGCTGTGTAAAATAAATAAAAGAAAAGAATAATATATATAAATCAGTGCAATCTTTAACCACAATATTATTTGCTGCACAAATAATATACAGTGAGATAATCGCTATCTAAAATATGCAGTCCCAGCTTCTATAGTCGATGTGTCATGATCTCCATGGTGTGTAATCTTCCGCAATAGTCAGCAATTAAATTTCAGAGAAGCAGTTAGCATTTAAATAGTCAGCAACTAAATTGCAGAGAAGCAGGTAGAAATTAACATTTGGATCAAGTTACAATGTGCCAGATACTCATCTTATACCTTCCAGCAAGAAAGGAAAGAATATTAACCTGGAAAAGTCAGCATAGACCCCAAGTTAATTAAGGATTAACAGGGGAAACCAAAGGTGCTTTTATGAGTTTTTAATTCAAAAATCTGTAGCCAAGTCCCCACATTTTTTCAGAGTTCTCAGATACTGTACTTTTCTGAACCTTTAACTTAGGAAAGTCTACCAGGCTTTCAGGAGTAAGAATGTATTTTGGTTAGTATTAGAAAATGGGCTTGAAAAATAAAGCATGCTGATTGGCTGAAAGCCATGCTCAGCATGCATTTATTTTTCAATAAAGTCCTGTAAAAAACAAGTGCCAATTCGGGGTGCCCCATTACTTAGGGTATCTTTGGGCACCCTGAATTTTCAAACTGACCAACCGCCATTTTTTGTCTCCTGCTTAGTGGGCAGCCAAGCGACGCAGACCCCCACCCCACCCAAGAGAACTCACCTTCACCACGCACCCTTTAGCCAAACCATAACTTAAAACCAAAAAAAAATGTTATTAAAATAAATTCCAGCTTTTCAGTCACAGAATACTGTTAAGTCAGGACAGAGGTACTCGCAGCTCCCACTCCCTCAAAAACCAGCCGATTAAGTACTTAATGCAAGCTGACAATGTGTGTCAATGCCTGGGGAGCAGAAGTTAACAAAGTCCCACCATGGCTCTTCACTCCAACCCCTCCCCACCACCACTCATTCACAAACATTTAAATCCACCAGTTTCAACACTTTCTCCCTTTACTAAAATACCTTTTTATAATTCCTGGTATGAACGCTCCTGCCTACATCTACCTCTGCTCCTGAATACTGATTTCTGAGCGACCGCTACCCGCAGGACCACAAGCAGCATGTTCTCTTCCATCATGGCACAAAGTAGCTCCTCAATACAGTCCTGGCTCCCAAAAACATTTCTTGGAACCAATTGGGAGGGGGGGGACATTAAATAATATTACAGAAAGGGATCTCAGAACAAAAGCGCCAGGGACAAATCAAATCAGGCTGGTGGGGGGGGTGCACCGCTGGCTGTGACATTGGACTGCAACTCCCAAGAAACCACAGGCCAGCCATGCATCTCAGTCACACAGGGTCTACTAAACAGCAACCCCCTCTACTGACAAGAATAGCACACTACAGGTACTACTTTGCAAGAAAAATAGTTTTTTTCATTATACATGTTTTTAATATTTTATTTTTTTATATTGAAAATGTTACGAGTCATTTTCTAAGCACAATAACCTCCAGGGTGGGCGGTATTGGGCATTACCAGACCTTCCAGTGGCTATAAGGCCCTCCACCAGTGGCATCAGGCCTCATTACGCCCCTGGCCGATCTGGTATTGCCCAATATCGCCCACCCTGTTGGGTATTATTGCTTACTTAAGAACACTAAAATTAGAATATAACAAGCTCTAGCACAATAAATTATAGAAGCCTTCAAAGATATTCTTGAATTAGTTCAGTTACGTGTAAAAAAAAAAAAATGTCTCCAGGATAAGAGTAAAGGCAAAGTAATTTCGCATGTCCTTGGTTTGAGCTGTGGCTTTTGGTCTAATGTAGGTCCCAGTTAAAATCTTTTTAAAGCTACTTGTGGTGCCTGGGCTTTTATCCCACTTCTCACTTTACTGTTTACAGCCTCCAACCTCATGTTCAGTGACACACCCAGGCTCTCCATGGGTATCTCTGTTTCCAGGTATTTTATTGATGAGACAGTACTCCATATTTTTTTTTTAAACAAAAATAGAAAATATAGCAGCTTGAAAGTACCATAAAGATGTCTGTTTACTATTCCTCTCCTTTGTGAAAAATGATGCTCTCACTGTCCCATATGAAATACCATTAATTGGAATTGGCCAAATTAAAATACACTTTTTTTTATCCAATTGCAGTATATTCATTTCTCTGGGTAGCAGTTGGTAATTCAAGTAATGTTAGCAAAAAACTCTGGTTACTCTCGTTATCTGTTATTAAGCATTTCTGCATAAAGAAAGAATCATAAAACGCATTTGTAAACTCTTATTAAAAGCCATGGTGTTGGATATTTGATGGTGTTTTCCACTCAAGTATGTTTGCTAACTGCAGTTGTTTCCGTATGACCTGGCTACAACTGAATATGGCACATTATACTGTATGTCATACATTATCACATGGTGGGCAGCCTCCATTGTCTCGATTATTGGGCTATGATTGGACAATTCAAATTTAAAGGATACTTATAATAAAATAAGAAATAAAAAAACTCATATAAAGAATCTATAAAAAACAAATAAAATGCATTGAGCTTGTGTCTGTTTCTTTCCCACTATAGATGTTAGCCCTATAATCTGAAGAACAAAAAAAAGGAGACTTTATTCTGATTAAGGAAGACTCATGTTCACCTCTAGATAACTTCCACTTAAAGAGCACCTTTCCCTGTCCTTTTGACTTTCATACATAAATCACCCCTTCTTGCATTGATTCTGGAACTGTATTTCATTACTGTCCTCTGCAGTTAGTTTTTGCATTCTGAGCTGCTAAAATCTGCAAGGTGTACCAGAGCTTCTGTAAGCAAGCCTGGTGTTTCTGTGGATCCAAGGCTGTACTGTTGACATCACTAAATGGCAGAGGAGTGACTCACACTGTGCAGTGCAGTATAGTGCAGTTACGGCAGTTTTGCAAAGGAAAACTACCAGTACTCAATGTACATACTGAGTTTTCCCCTTACCCAAGATACCCTGTTAGCAATGCATTATGCCAAAATCTGAATGTCTTGTCAGTATTTTTTCTGTAAAATTGACTTGTGTGTGAGTCACTCCTTTGTCATATAGTAACGTGAGCAGTACAGCCCTGGGTCCACAGAAACACCAGGCTTGCTACAGAAGCTCTGGTACACCCTGCAGTTTTTAACGGCTCAGAATGCAAAAACTAACTGCAGAGGACAGTAATGAAATGTAACCTCCCCCCACCAGCCCCCCTTGTTTCTACTAGCAGGGCTGCTCCTCTCACCTCTAGGTGCCACCGAGAGTGGTGGGGGTAGTCACTACAAATATCTCACAGACTCTGTATAATCCATTACTTCTACTACGGAGCCTGCTGGTCAGAGACACCCAAGTAAATACGGACACTGGAAACAAGTTGGGATTCTAGAGTGTGGTTTTTATTCACATAAAACAGAGAATAACAAAGCAAAGATGGACCCCCACATGGCTACTCTAACTGGTAATGCAGATTACTGAGGTACAGAGCACACTTCCTCACTATGAACCCTCAGGTTCTGAACAGATCTGGGCACACATGGCCCGAACTGGTACACTTCTCTTCTTTTTCATTGATTTGGCATCCCAGCCAGTACTAGGACACTTTTCCATATTGCATGGAGATTGATGGTGGATCCCTAAACCACCCACGAGCACATTCCATCTCTCAGGGAAATCCAAAATCCCACGTCTGGGTGCTTTCCTCAGGCATTGGCCAAATGCGCCGAGAGAAAACAAACATAGGTGCCCAAACTTGAACCCGGAGAGGTAAACCTGGTTACTCCAGATAGGGGGTCTCCCACCTTTCGCTCCTAGATCTATACTCGGCCATTCATCTGGTTACAACACCTTTCTTCAAAACACTGTTTGTAGATGCTCTCTAGAAATGTTTTGCACATTTAACATTCTACAATTCACTCTACGGAGGTGTCCTGACTTTAAAAGTTCCATATGTGGCTATGTCTTTACCCTAGACCCCCCCCATTATTGCAGATGCTTTTAAGTCATACACAATCTAAAAGTTCTGTACTTGGCAAGTCTTCCTTTGACCCCACAGTAGGCAGACACTTTTACTTAAACACAGTCTTGGTGAACATAGCCTCTTTGTCAGAGCAAAACTCACCATTGTATTGCAGGTGCCCCAGGGCTTTTTCCTCACAAAACAGTCTCAGGTACTCACAGAACAAAAATTACTCTCAGGTAGCTTCACCCTCTCCAGGCTGGACCAGGGGATTGCCCCATAATCCTGGAATTCCCCCCATTCCGCTGGGGATGGGGCACTGGAAAATCTCCCAGGAATGGTCTCTACCACTTCACAGATGGTCTTCTGTGTTCCTCTCTAGTGTAAGAACACACAACCCCTTTTTCTAAGTTAGCTCTCTCTCTCTCAGAGCTAGGTCTGAGGAGCGGCACTCTGCAGCACTCCTCACTCTCCTGAGTCTCCACACAGACTAACTCCAGACTGAATTGAATTCCCCAATGTTCTACTGCTAACCCCTGCAGCTAGCATTCCATTGTGGCTTATGCTGCTGTGAGAATTCTAAGGTGACATCATCACTCCAGCTCAGTAGAAACTGAAAACAGAGTGTGACAGTGTGAAACCCATTTAACTGGCTTCTCACAAGCTGCCTTTCCCTGCCTGCCACTGATTCTAAGTAGGATTCTAGTACCCCCTGGGAACAAGGGGGTTACACCCACCCTCGGCCAGGAAAATGACTGTCCGCAGTCATTACCTACCCAGCACCAGACTATCCTACCCTATGTACTACCTACAGAGAGGGGTTATCAGGCCTCTCCTACCATGTGTCAGGCACAGGCAGGCAACACTAAGGGCCCAGAGGCCATTGGCTGACGCATCAGCCTCTACACTACAATCTTACTTTGGTAACCAGTGGCCCTGGAAGAACTGTCCAGAGCATAGCCCTTATAGACCAGCACTGCGGCCCCTATGGATGGCCAGAACCACAACCTGTCTATCCCCTAGCCCTCTAGAGAAAACCTATGTGACCAGAAACAAAACTACCCAGAACAGGGGAACCTCCCCCCCTCCCTGGACACCTGCAAACTAAATCAAGGAGCTAACACAACACCTAAGCATTACACTCCCTCACAGCTACACCTGTGGAAGGAGAAGTTATCACGTTAACAACTACACAGTACTTTAAACACCACACTTTAAAGCACATGAGGAACTCCGATGAGTCCCCCCAATCCTCTTCTTGTCTTCTCTTCTGTCTTCGTCAGGAACCACCTGAAAGAGAAAAGACCAAAACACACCCCTAATCTGCAAATACAGTACGCAATCATAACCCTTACCATCAAAACACTGGAGAATCCCAAAAAATATTTTTTATTAAAGTAGAAAACAGTAGAAAAACATCAACATTATATACTATACACATTTTGGGGATAGAATGCCCTAAATGTCCCAACTAGTGACAACAGTGTCTGAAGGCAAGTCCAAGAAAAAGTCTCTCCTGGGCCAGAGCCCGGTGAAGCACAGTTCTTGTAGTACTGTAGTCCCAAAGGGGAGAGTCTTTGTGGACAGTTCAAACAGTCTGTAGTCTGCCAGGTGTAGGATGTGTATTGCAATGTCAAAGAAAGAAAAGTCTGGACTTACCAGTCCCTTGAAGAACGAAAATGGAACAGCACCTGGATCTCCAACCAAAGACTCTCCCTGGCTTTTTTTGGATACAGCTGGGTGGAAATCTTCTGGAAATGACAGGATGGCATGTCTGGAAACTGCTGGGTTTATGTCATCTCTGGCTGATGTCATCTGGAGATGGAACCTTGGAACAGGAAAGGAACAGCTGGTCTGAAGTTATCCAAAATCCCAGGCGATGAACCAGGAAACAAATGGGATGATGTCATCTCTGGTTGATGTCATCTCTGGAAGGCCAGGCGATGGAACTGGAAGGCACACTGCAAGGCTGATGAATCTGGACATACCTTTGGATCCTGGAACACCAGACTGGTGGAACAACATGGGTACGACAACAGCTGGATGGCAGTACTGGCTACCACTGCTCTGCTTTCCACTTGGTAGGCATGGGCACATTCTCAGGAAGCTGGTTACATTGAGGGTAGTACCACAATGGTTCAGGTGCAAGAATTATTACCCCATCTGTGTGCTCATAATTCACATTGTAGAAAGTCTCATTGCCCTGTCTATCCACAATTCATACAGTGTCTATGAACAGTGTCCTACCCACTTTCCAATACTTGAATCTGTCTCTGACAGCTTTGTCTCTGACATATCGAGTTGCACCTGGGTGCAGGTCTTTAGTTGTCTCTTCCACTATCCAGGCTTTCTTGTTTCTCTCAATCTCCTCCCAGACTCTCCGAGGAAAGGTAGGAAAGGACATTCCATAGATCTCATTTGCCTTTCTACGAACCAGTCTTTCCTCCTTACTACTCTTGATCAGCTCAAGACCACTGGCCTGGCTTGGGGGTAGCCAGCCCTGGTTCTGCCAGTGACGCATGCTCAATGCTATGTAAAACAGATCTCTGACTCCTCCTTGTGGGGACAGGGCTGTGGAGTCACCCTCTTCTTCTGGTTCCTCCGAGGCAAGAGCCCGAGGCTGTGGACTAGCACCTTGATCATAAGGATACATAGTTCCCCCCCTCCTCCTCTTCCTCACTGAGGATCTGAGCCCAGGAGTGAGCAGTCGTTCTCACTCCTGAGACTGTCCACTCTTCACTGGGTGTGGAGGTCGACACCTCCCAATCTAGGGTCTCTCGCATCTCATCTTCTCCTATGAGAATAGGGCTTGGACCCTCTCTCCACAGATCTACTGATGCTCCCTCTGCACTGTCCATCTGTGACCCAGACGTGGAGACATCACAAGGACTCTGCTCTGCCTGTACATCCACACCCTCTTCCTTTGTGCCACACTCTGCTGGGCTTCCCCCAACAGGCTCCACCTGGTGCTGTGTGCTGCCATTTTGCAGAATCCTTAAGCTTTGTCCACGTGGGAGCCAAATGAATCTTGGGTGCATTAGTTAGACCTTGCTTCTCTAGGCGCCCAGAATAGTGAGGAATCATGAAGACGTCCCTTCCAGCCTTGAGGCGCATTATGCATACTCTCACAGGGTATCTGGGAATCGCAACATGAGGAGGCAAACATCCACCGTAGAAACATCTCTCTATTTCTTTCAGCTTGTTAACCTCTTCCACTATCATAGCCCGGGCATGATCTGGGTAGCGGGATGATCCCGAAGCCATGACTGCAGAAAAACACACAAAAGTTCACTGTTATCACTGAGTTCACTTTGCTTGGAACAGTCTCACAAAATGGCTTCCTGCTGCTGTGTTTACATTACTACCCCACCCTGTAATGACAGAGGCAGCACTCCTGGTGCATCAACATTCTGTATCTGACTCAAGCCACTATGCATCCAATTTACTGCATACTGATAAATTTTACTCAAACTGCACAGACTGCACTGTTTTGCTTCCTCAGCACATCTATATGATTTTCTTGGACTTGACATTAGCTTTCAATCACTTTTACTTGCTTAAAGTCACTAAAGTCACAGTATTTCCAGGAGCAAGATTGCCTTATTTTTGCAGCCTCTCATACAACTCACAGTCTCTTTTTGCTCATAAAATTACACTGTTGCTGAATCCATAATCATACTCACAGTCTAATGCTCAGAATTCTTGCTTGGGTTTGATTTGCTTTACAGTCCTTCTTTGCAAAAACAATCACACTGTTTACACACAGATCCAGCTGGCTTTAGAAAAATCACACACAGTTTGAGCTCAGTTTTGCTGAATGGTACTCACTGAATCAGTAGCTGGCTTTTCAATGGAAATTTCGGCCTACAGCCGATCCTGGAGGCCTTTGGGTTGAAACAGGATGGCGGTCTTGCCGATTGTCCCTGCGAACACCACGCTTTCTCCCCAGTCGATCAGAATATGGCTTGAGCCCGATTTAATACAGAAAAGTCAGATGTTTTAACTTTTAGAACATTTGCAGTCATCGCGACGCTCCTCCTGGCTAACCAGCTCACACACCACTCGCTCTCTCCATCTCGAACACTGGGCAGCACTCTGAAGCTGGCTTGGGGCGGGACTGATTGCAGTCTCACCAATCACTCGACGCCATGCAAATGAGCCTCTCTCTTGCTCTTCCTGTGCTCTTCTCCTCCACAGCAATCGTCGAGCAGGCAAAATTTAAACTGCAAAACAACTTTTTTCTTTTCAACTGTAACTCCTCGGTGGGAGCACCATTTTAATCATTTTTCATGGCAATTTCCTTAGCGACTCCCCCAGTCCACACAGCAAGCACTTTAAACTTCTAGGGCACAAACATCTCTTTGTTTTCCACAGTTCTCCATACTTTTTCTTGTCACAACTTGAAAATTAAAAGCTGGCAAACGTTATTTTTGATGCAGGACAAGGGGCACACACAATCTGGCTTTACAGCTTCTTGGTAAACATTGGCACAATCACAGCAGCACATGAACAGCAGCACACAGCAGCACATACGGCTGGCACTTCTCTGGTCAATCCCTTATGCGCAAAGCTTCCAATTTTTTTGGCTACCTCCTTCCAGACAGACAAAATGCTAGCCACAATCTGAGCAAACCTTTCTTGTTTTCTCCCAAAATTCCAAAACAAATCTTCAGCAGTGCCTCCATTTTGTAACCTCCCCCCACCGGCCCCCCTTGTTTCTACTAGCAGGGCTGCTCCTCTCACCTCTAGGCACCACCGAGAGTGGTGGTGGTAGCCACTACAAATATCTCACCGTTTCTGTATGACCCATTACTTCTACTATGGAGCCTGCCATCCTCAGACAGGCAAACCAAGTGTGGCAACTATCTGGCTCACACCTGGGGGGACCGCTTAGCATGGCCATCAACCTGGGTCCCTGGGAGAAAACGTTTGCTCAGCATTATGCTAGGTTTGCACTTCTGGTCAGTGGCACCCAAGTAAATCCGGACACTGGAAGCAATAATGTAATGTCCAAACCAGGTTGGGATTCTAGAGTGTGGCTTTTATTCACATAAAACAAAGAATAACAAAGCAAAGATGGACCCCCACAGGGATACTCTCGCTGGTAATGCAGATTACTGAGGTACAGAGTACACTTCCTCACTATGAACCCTCAGATTCTGAATGGATCTGGGCACACATGGCCCGAACTGGTACACTTCTCTTCTTTTTCCTTGACTTGGCACCCTAGCCAGTACTAGGACACTTTTCTATATTGCATGGAGATTGATGGTGGCTCCCAAAACCACCCACAAGCACATTCCATCTCAGGGAAATCCAAAATCCCACGTTTGGGTGCTTTCCTCAGGCATTGGCCAAATGTGCGAGAGAAAACATAGGTGCCCAAACTGAAGACAGGGAGGTAAATCTGGTTACTCCAGATGGGGGATCTCCCACCTTTCGCTCCCAAATCTATACTCAGCCATTCATCTGGTTACAACACCTTTCTTCAAAACACTGTTTGTAGATGCTCTCTAGAAATGTTTTGCACATTTAACATTTTACAATTCACTCTATGGAGGTGTCCTGACTTTAAAAGTTCCGTATGTGGCTATGTCTTTACCCTAGACCCCCACTATTGCAGATGCTTTTAAGTCACACAATCTAAAAGTTCTGTACTTGGCAAGTCTTCCTTTGACCCCACAGTAGGCAGACACTTTTACTTAAACACAGTCTTGGTGAACATAGTTTCTTTGTCAGAGCAAAACTCACCATGGTATTACAGGTGCCACAGGGATTTTTCTCACAAAAACAGTCTCAGGTACTCACAGAACAAAAATGACTCTCAAGTAGCTTCACCCTCTCCAGGCTGGATCAGGGGATTGTCCCATAATCCTGGAATTCCCCCCATCCCGCTGGGGATGGGGCACTGGAAAACCTCCCAGGAATGGTCTCTACCACTTCACAAATGGTCTTCTGTGTTCCTCTCTAGGGTGAGAACACACAACCCCTTTTTCTAAGTTAGCTCTCTCTCTCTCTCTCAGAGCTAGGTCTGAGGAGCTGCACTCTGCAGCACTCCTCACTCTCCTGAGTCTCCACGCAGACTAACTCCAGACTGAATTGAATTCCCCAATGTTCTACTGCTAACCCCTGCAGCTAGCATTCCATTGTGGCTTATGCTGCTGCGAGAATTCTAAGGTGACATCATCACTCCAGCTCAGCAGAAACTGAAAACAGAGTGTGACAGTGTGAAACCCATTTACCTGGCTTCTCTCAAGCTGCCTTTCCCTGCCTGCCACTGATTCTAAGTGGAATTCTAGTAACCCCTGGGAACAAGGGGGTTACACCCACCCTCAGCCAGGAAAATGACTGTCCGCAGTCATTACCTACCCAGCACCAGACCATCCTACCCTATGTACTACCTACAGAGAGGGGTGATCAGGCCTCTCCTACCATGTGCCAGGCACAGGCAGGCAACACTAAGGGCCCAGAGACCATTGGCTGATGCATCAGCCCCTACACTACAATCTTACTTTGGTAACCAGTGGCTCTGGAAGAACTGTCCAGAGCATAGCCCTTATAGACCAGCACTGCAGCCCCTATGGATGGTCAAAAATGACTCTCAGGCAGCTTGACCCTCTCCACGCTGGACCAGAGGATTGCCCCGGAATCCTGGAATTCCCCCCATCCCTCCAGGGATGAAGCACTGCAAAACCTCCCAGGAATGGTCTCTACCACTTCACAGATGGTCTTCTGTGTTCGTCTCTAGGGTGAGAACACACAACCCCTTTTTCTAAGGTAGCTCTCTCTCTCTCTCTCTCTCAGAGCTAGGTCTGAGGAACTGCACTCTACAGCACTCCTCAGTCTCCTGAGTCTCCACACAGACTACTCCCTCCAGAGTGAATTGAATTCCCCAACATTCTACTGCTAAACCCTGCAGCTAGCATTCCATTGTGGCTTATGCCGCTGTGAGAATTCTAAGGTGACATCATCACTCCAGCTCAGCAGAAACTGAAAACAGAGTGTGACAGTGTGAGACCCATTTAACTAGCATCTCACAAGCTGTCTTTCCCTGCCTGCCACTGATTCTAAGTGGGATTCTAGTAACCCCTGGGAACAAGGGGGTTACAGAAATAAAATTCCAGAATCAATGCAAGAAGGGGTAATTTATGAATGAAAGTCAAAAAGGACTGGAAGGGTGCTCTTTAAATCTCAATCGCTCTTTTGCTCAACAAAATATTGCTCTTGTTTATGAGATGTATTTCCTAGCAGTTGAAACTCTGCCTCCTGTTCTTGTAAGTTTCATGTCCTATCTTTCACAAAATGGGGTAACTTGTGCATGAAAGTCAAAAGGACTGGGAAAGGTGCTGACAGCAAATCTATTTTCTCTCAGTCCCCATGTTTTGTTACAGAGGCAGAAGTAGGTCAATCTTACAAAAAAAAACATACTGACAAGGCATTTGGATTTTGGCATAATGCATTGCTAACAGGGTGTCTTGGGGAAGGGGGAACACAGTGTGTACATTGAGTACTGGTAGTTTTCCCTTGTAAAATTGCTGTGACTGTGCTGTACTGCACAGTGTGAGTCATGTCTCTGTCCTATAGTGATGTCATCAACATCTAGCAGCCCAGCAGCTGAACAGCGAAGGCAAGTGCAGCAGGGCTCAAAAACAAATCCAAATGATGGAAGGCAGAGTAAACCTTGGCCAAAAATAACAAATGCACATGCCCTTTCAGGTCTAGTATTGCATATAATGACTACAAGCTGTAACTTTTTGGACCATCAGGAAAGGTGCTCTTTAAATCATATATACTGTTTTTCTGATGTTACTTTAATTCTAAGTTAATTTTGATTTTCTTCACCCACTCTTCCAACTCAGAATCAATTTCACAATGCTCTATTACTGGCACTGTTCTTGTCCTTTATTCCTCCAGTTCTTCATTACTCCATATTATCATTTTAATTTCCTTGCGTCCTTCAATCCTTTGGTCTTCAGTCTTTAGTCCTTTAATCATTGGTTCAGTTTTCCTTTGTCCACTCTCTGTTTATTCTTCAGCTGTATTTCTTCTTATCTCCTCTTGCCTCCTTAGTCTTGTACTTCCTACTTCCGAGGGGCAGTGTGGTCTGGATGCTATAGTCAAGGTACTACAATCAGGGAGAAGCCAGACCTAAAACAGAGAAAGTAAAGCACAAGGCACCCTCTACGTACAATAAACCCTTCACATGAAATACTATAGCTATTCTACAATCATGCTCCCTTTGTCATAAACAGCATAGCTGTTAAAAGATATAGTCAAGCCTATAATTAATCACAGAAACAGCTTCTCCTCAGTGCGCTCTGTTCACAGGATTGCCATCTTGCTCCAAGCCATGTTGATAGTTTCTCTGGCCCCAGGACTGCTGGAAAGGGATCACAGGGCAAACAGCCAGTCCAGGAACATTAGGTAGTCCTGGACTAAGCTTTGCATGGTCAGCAAGCTGAAAGCTAGCTCAGGAGTCAGTGCATCCTTTTCCCATGTAAAATGACATCAATTTAGAGAGCACTCAAGCAGCTCATGACAAACAGCCAATCCTCATCTCACTGCTGCAAAAGCCACTAGTTGCAAACTAGCTCAGGTTACAGTGGATTGTGTGTGAGTGCTTTCCCTGGGACCAGCCAGTGTAAACACTGCTATCATTGCAAACTGTGATGACCAGACAAACTGTGCTGGTAGTCTGAATTATTTTATCAGATGCTAGTACCTTCTGTAGAAATGGGGACAAGGATGGATTAATCAAATGTCTGTGACAAAACTGACCTTATTGGGAGATTTTCAGCAGCCCAGCAGAGTTTCTTAAGTGGTATGGACCATCACTGTAAAAGGCTTCTTGAGAGGGGGGGTGGGGTCATTAGTAAACAAAGGCTCAGAAACAGATTGTCTTGACTGCATCTGGCCTCTCTCCTTTCTTTCTTTCTTTCTTTCTTTCTTTCTTTCTTTCTTTCGTAACCAGGTAGGTGAACTGATCCAAAGGACCATTTTCAGTAACAAACCAAGCCACAGCATGGCACAATAAGCAATACAGATACAGGTAGCACATAACAGTAAACAGGCCTCAACAAGAGGTGCAGTAAATACAGTACAAAGAGGAATACATGAAGTATAATTACATAAGATACAAGGTGCTATAATAGGTGAACTTACAGGTCAAATACATAGTCGCAGGCCAGCGTACTGGTCAAACACAAGTCGCAAAAAACACAGAGAACATACATAATTGTCAGATATGATACATAATGTAAATCTAAGAATTGAAGTGTAAAATATCACCTTAATAAAGTGCAGAGGCATTAAAGTAGGGAGGTGAACACACCAGCAGGAGAGGAGGGGTGACAGCAGCGAGGGTGCCACCCTGCTAGTAGATGTGGGGGAGGTGAGAGGAGAGGATGCCCAAATTTACCTGGGTGAGCAGTGGCATTTGGCTTCAGACAGTAGCCAGTCTTTGAATTTGTTTTTGAAGGAGAGGTGGGAGGAGGATGAGTGGAACAAGGTGGGGAGTCTATTCCATAGGGAGGGGGCAGAGACAGAAAAGGCTTTACTGCCCATGGTAGAGGAGATATGTGGAATGACTGGGGGGACACAGATGGCTCACGGAGGCTCCTAGATGCCACTCTGCCTATGAGGAGGGATGAGTATGGGAACAAGGGACAGGTAGCTGCCTCTCAGAGTATTGTCAACAAGGCAGCCAAGGGCAAAATTTAACCACCCTTGCAGTGGGAGCCACCCAAGTGACTGGTACAGCACACAGTGATGGGTAGAATATGGAGCTTGGACAACAAAATGACAGATACTATTATAGACTGTGTTCAGTCTTGAGTGCAGGGCTGCCGATATAGGGGAATTGACAGGACAGTAGTATTCAAGAAGGGATAGTAGGTTTCCTTGTGCAATTGCAAGGAATTGTTTTAGGCAGTAGGCAGCACCTAGCTTCTGATTAACTCTCCACACAGAATTATTGATGTGGTCAACGAACATAATGGAGGGGTCCAGGGTAACACCTAAGTATTTGAAACTAGGGACATTTTCGAGGGATGGGCCTGCAGGTTTAAGTACAAGGAGGGAGGAGTTGGTCTTGGAGACTTTGGTGAGGAATGATTTATATCTGAGTAGAACTGATTTTGTTATTTTGTTTTTTTGTTTACCAAGAATCTGTTGGAGAGAAACCAACTGGGTAGCATCATAATCAAGTGTGAGAGTAGAGGATATGTTTACAAGTGACTTATCACTATGGTAAAGGACAAGGTCATCTGCATATAGATGAGAGCCTCACAGGTGAGACTCTCAACAGGGAGTGAATTAATAAAAATGGAAAATAGTAGCGTGTCAAAGATGGAGTCTTGGAGGACCCCTGTGGATACTGGTAGGGCAGTGGAGGATGTTGTCCCAATTATAACAGACTGTGACCTGCCTTCAAGATAGCTTCTAAACCAGGCTGTTGGAGGAACAGCCAGAGTCAAGTAGAGTGGAGTAGAGGAGGGGGGGTGGTCGACAAGGCCGAAGGCCTTAGCCAGATCCATGAATAGAGTACCAGTGGCCTTACCCACATCCCAGTTTCTGAGGACATGGTTGGAGAAGTGGGCTAAGGCTGATGTGGTGCTGTGGTGCTTATGGAAACCATGCTGTTGGTAGCACAGTAGATTATACTTACCAAAATGCTCCAAGAACTGGAAATGCACAATTTTCTCCAGTAGCTTGCTCAGGTGAGGGAGGAGGGAGATAGGCCTATAGTTATCAGGTGAAAGGGGATCACCTGTTTTGAAAATAGGTACAACATTAGCATGTTTCCAGGAGTCTGGCGTTGTGGATGTGGAAAGGTCAAGGTTAAATATGAATGTGAGGGGTTCACTGATTACCAGGAGATGAGCCTAAGGAACAAGGGGAAGAACCTATCATTGCCAGGGCTACCCCTGGTTGGGACGGACTTCAGGAGCTTGGTGGTAACACTTGGGTCAATGGCGCTAAAGTAGAAGGGGGGACGGAGGGGGTGGAGGCAGAGGAGGAGGAGGAGTGACTACTAGGGCTGGGGGGTGGCTGGGAGGGAAGTTTTCTAAGATAGATGGAAAGGTCAGAACATTTTTTGTTAAATATCTGTGCAGTCTCAGAGGGATCAGTCAGGGGACCTGAGGGGGAGGCGAGCTGAGAGATTTGGTTGTGGATCTTGGATTTGAGCAAGGACCTGATTGAGACCCAGAAGTGACGGGGATCACCAAGGTTGTTCCTTTGTAGATTTAGGTAGAAATTACGCCTAAAGAGATTTGGCAGTTTGCTTGCATGTGTTGCATAAGCAGATGTAAGTGTTCCAGAGTTGGGAGGAAGGGGACGCTTTATAGGCTTTTCACTTATTGTCCCTTTCTTTCATCAGGGACAGTAACTCCTTGGATATCTGGCGGGTGCAGCCCCCTCTCACCCTATGAGTAGTGAGAGGGAAGTGGCGGTCCTGTAACTGAAGAAGGGCATTTGTGAAGAAATTAACTGCAGATGTTACAGTGTTGAAGAGGCCAGTTCACTGCACTAACATCCTCAAGGAGATTAATGGGATCTGGGCAGCTGAAGTTTCTGAAAGACAGGTATTTGGGGAGGGGTCGTTTGGTTTTGGTGGCCAATATGATATATGTAGGGAAGTGGTCACTTATAGAATCCAACACTGTACCTGGCTGTAGGACCATGTCTACCTGATTTGTGGCTACCCAGTTGAGTAGGGAGTGGTTCAGTGTACAGGTGTTGTGCATGGTGGGGGAGGAAATGATTTGTTCAAAGTTGTGTGTTTTTAGGAGGTTTGCATAGTTGGGCTCTTGGACTTCTAACCAATTGAGGTTAAAATCCTCAAGTAATATGGTGTCCCTGGTTGGAGAGTAGCCTACGGCCATCAAGGAGGTTAGATAAGTCAGGGATACCTCCGGAAGGGGAGGTCGTAGTATCAGCCCAGGTAGAACTTTTTGAGGACCCCGGGTCAATTTGGTAAGGAGCCATTCACTGAGTGAGAGGGGATTGGAGCAGCAGACAATGGTGGCAGAGATATGCTACTCCCCCACCCTTCTTTTTCCCTGGTCTAGCAAGACAAAGGAGGGAGTAGCCTAGGAGCTGGAAAGAGGGGTCAGGGTTAGAGGGTTTCAACCAAGTCTCAGAGAGCCCTAGAACATGGAGCTTATACAGGGACATCCAGGCTTCAAGGTCCTGAAATTTGGATAGGAAGCTGCAAATATTTAAATGGGCAACTCTTAGACCAGTCAGCCTTGCCCAGGTGACATTAGTATGGTCAATATGGGTTTTTATAGGGTCTGGGTTACTGTGGATGTCACCAGCAAGGAGTAGAAGGGAGAAAAAACAGCAGATAGGAGGGAACCGGGGGGGTGGGTGAGAAGGTGAGGGAGTACAAGAAGAAATCAAGCAGTCTACATTCAGGGTTAGAGAGGAGGGCAAGGAGAGTTGGGTCTAGGGGAGATTATTCATATCTAACCACAGTAGGGGAGGCCCAATGGGCCAGTGGTGAGAAGTAAAGGAGGATAAATGTTGCTGATCGATGGCAAGCACTGAGGCACAAAAATCTGACACCAATAGCAGGCCTGTTATGGAAGCGATCAGAAGGGGGAACAGTAATAGCTTCATTTGTAGGTGTTATAATAGTTAGCAACCAGAATCACATTATGGCAGTGTTGGCCAAGTGGGTAGGGCTCCACAATGCAGCAGTGAGAGGGATGAAGAGCCAGTTCAAGTCCCACGGCCCCACTGAAAAGGATGATTTCCACAAATGAGTAACGGGGTGGGATTAATGAGTAAGAAAGAAGTGAGGGGGAAAATTGGTGAAGGAAAGACCGAACCAGTAGTTGTTTAGGGGATGATAAGGGGGGAGGGGCAGGGGGAGTGACTTCAATGTTACTGCAGCGGCTGGGGCTGGGTGGGCTGAACCAAGTGGGAGTGAGGGTAGTGGGGCAAAAGTGGGCTGATAGTTCTGGCAGGTATAAAGCACGACCACCCTGGGTGGGAAGGTGGTTGGGGTGGGTTGGTGGGAAGAGCCAGACAGTACGGTGGGAAGGTGGTTGGGGTGGGTTGGTGGGAAGAGTCAGACAGTATGAAGCAGTGGAACAGTCTGAATTTGGGAAGGGGTAAAGCTCAGGAGCATGCTGGCTGCTCCGGATGCCCAAGAAGGCTGAAGGTGCAGTCCTGGACTGGGCTGGAGAATGAAACAGAGAGAGGGAGGGAGGTTTAAGAACATAAGTGGCAGGGGGCTGGAAGGGAAACCTGAGCCCTAGAGGGAGGGAGGAAGGGAGGGCTAGTTGGAGGAGGGCAGACCTCTGCCCAAGGCTGCTTATGACAGCCCAGGCCCTTTCCTCCAGGCTGCAGGAAGAAAGGAAGTAGCAAGAGAGACAACAGTGCAAGGTCAAAAACATCCAGCGTAAACATGTAATAAGGTCAATGACTACCTGTACACTATAAGGCAGCCGACCAACCAGCGCAAACAGTATATTTCAGCATTGCAGCAAGCACTGAGGTTAGCAGCAGATTGAACCACAAATTACCAGGGTACAAATTGCATTAAATAGACAAAATAACACCCCCCAGGCTGCTGATTGGTGAAAACAGTATTGTAGAATACACTATGCAAGTCCTTAAAGTAGCAGCCAGAAATCCCTTAAGGGAACGGTAAAAGAGCAACTTAAATTTCGCAAAAACAGTCAATCTGTTGATGTCTAATGACACCAATACTGCCGGGTCATGTGGTGTGGCATGGTACATAAGGGAATTTCACGGCCAAGATGGCGCCCTGCAAGATGCTATGGTAAGCAGCTGAGGATTACCTGGGGAAGATCCTTGGAGTGCAGTTTGGACATGGGGAGGGGGGAGAGCTCAGAAGCACACTGGCTGCCCAAGAAGGCTGAAGGCACTGTGCTGGCAGTCCTGGGCTGGGCTGGGGAAGTTCCTTGGAGTGCAGTCTGGACGTGGGAAGGTGGGAGAGCTCAGGAGCACACTGGCTGCCCCAGACACCTAAGAAGGCTGAAGGCATTGTTCTGGTATTCCAGGGCTGGGCTTTCAGATGCTAAATAATCTTTGTGAAGAAGCTGGATCCCTGAAAGGCTAAGGTTAGATAATATCACATGGTAGGCATCACCCAATATTCCAGGCCTAAAGTGGTTTCAGCCAATCAGATGAACTTAGGTGGGGAAAGTGATGTCAGAGCCTCGCTCAACAAAGGCACCAAGGAAAAAGAGAGGAAGCGGTACGAATGCTTCAACCAAGGTCATTTGTTATCTTTTCACTGCGCTATCTATGAGAGTGGATCCAAGGGAGGGAGCCAGACTGTGTGTGTCTGTAGAGAGATATGTCAGGAAACAAAGCCTAATGTGGACAGTGAGGTAACAAGACCTTGTAACTGATAAGGAATATAGAAGCATTTACCTTCACAAGTGTGCAAGCTTTCATTTGTAATCCTGTATGTGTACTGTTGTTTGACTATGTTTAAACGGTGTAAATACCTGAATATTACTGCTGTTTTTGGACAACCAGTGTTTAGTAATAAATTAGTTATTTTTCTAAAGACTGGTGTAACTGTTTGTTTGTGGCTGCATCTCTGAGGGAAGGGTACCTGAATAAAAGGGTGCACAGTACACATCTCAGAGAGAGAGGGAGTGTGTTCTACCCAGAGCCTAAACCTTTACTACAGGGAGTCTAAACAGCAGACAATGGCAGAAAAGGGTAATCAGAGCACCAGGTTCTGTGTTCTTGTTAAACAGGGGATCTTGACAGTGGCAACACTAGTCCAGACAGTCTCAGTAGCAGAGGTCTGAGAGAGAGGGAAGGAGGCTCATTGGGGACTGTGGGGTACACTGATCATCACACTAAAAAAAAAACTACTTTTCCTATTTAAGGCCTTTTGGCCCTAAATTAAGATCCGTTACTTTGTTTGAATTACTTTTCTGTGTGAATACTGTTTAAAGTCACATGCTCATTAGGGTAATCATTATAGAACTGTATTAGTTCACAGGTGGGTTTACCATGTGGGGAGGTGGGAAAGTACTGCATCTGCGGGGGTTGTACCCTACTAATACCAGGCCCATTTAAAACCTTTCCCTTGGTGGAGTCACTGGACAAATAATTTAAAACTGGGATGGACCCCCATCAGGATTTTAATGACCTAGACCCCTTAACCTTGTCTGAGCCCACAAGCAAGTGGTAATAACCAACAACATCATCCATAGTGACGTTCATCTTTGGAAGCACTGCTGGGATCTACTGTTAGCCATCCAGACAATCATGTGGACCACTAGTGTGGTCAAGGAACAGTTTTCTCTCCCAGTCCTAAAATATTTGGAAGGGATTTTAAAATTTCTCAATATGGCCTTCCGGGAGGTTGGAACCCAAGAAGATGCTGTTCGTGAATAATATCAGAGTGGGTCAGCAGAGTCAATGTTATGAACGATTTGTAAGTTGGACTTGATGGGATAGGAAACATGAAGCTCCACCAGCTGTCATATGATCCTGTCACTAATACAATGACTGAAATACTAGAGAGTAGTAAAGAAGTGGATGCACTAAAAGTTTCTGCCAAGTTAATGTCTGTGGATACTTCAGAAGACTGGAGCCTGATTAGCCAGAAGACAACAGAGGACCCTCACATGAGCCATCCTGAAAAGGAGAACTAGATGTCAAAGTTGAAGAATTTACTCAACAGTGAGGGGAAGATGGTGCAGAACTTGTACACATTCATGGCACCTAGTGGGAACATGTATGATGGAGAAGGTCCAGAAGCCACCACAAGACTTCACAGAGTATAAAAGCCTCTGCACATTTTCAGGAATCATGCCTACCACCAGCAGGGAGGAGGGCTTGGGCACATAGATTGAACAGGCTGGTGCAGAACCTGAAGTGTTCTGATGAGGAAAAGAAAGCCCTAGTGGCTGACTGTCTGAAAGGACTAGTGCTGGATACCATCCAGGCCTTGAAGTTTACCAGACCTAATGCTTCCCTACTCAACAATCTAAGTTGAAGGTATGTTTGGGTGTGTGGAGAAACCTGAATGAGTTATGACTTAGTTAACCTTTATGTATCAGAAAGAGAGAGGGAGGTTCTCTGACTTCTTGACAAGGATGGAGAAAGAGGTGCATAGGGTGTACCAGAAAGGAAGTTTTTTTAGCTGCAGATCTGGACTGTGTCTGGATGGAACAAGTGGTACAACACGCAGTGTACTGTGACAAACATTTGACTAACTTATGGCAGGTAAAAGAGAAGGAGGACTGGATTCCAAAATTAAAGACTCTTCCAGCACCCCAAGGGCTGGCACACAGTTCAATTCCCATAAATGCTACCGCAGATGAAGTAAATGGGTCGGCCATCAGTAATCTGCATGCACAGATGAGAACTTTGACAGAGCCTGTGATGGGACTCGGCAAGAAAAAACGCAGTTCCAGGATGTATGGTGACATATGAAGGGACACACTATGCCACTGGAACTCCAACCCCTGTAGGGATTAAACATGTGATGCTGACTGACATGTCCTACCCCTACTTAGGCTATGTGAAGCTGTGGATCACTTTTCCTATGACAGTATCCGGAGTTGGAGTACAGTACCAGTGAAAACTTTGATATCGGTATGCCAAAGTCTGGAATGTATGACTCATATGTTAGGGTGCAGGGCCCAATTCTGCAAGCGGTGAGAGGCACAACAGAATGGAAGAGTATTGCCCATGCATGAACTCATGAGGCAAGTTTACCAGAGAAAGGCCCAGAAGATGCCTGAAAATTGAGAAGACCCAGTTGGTGAAGCGTGGCATCAGGATACCAAGAGCTGGTATTGCCACCCAATATAGAGTGCAGTATCTGAGGCTTGATCAGATGAAAAAAGGATGTGAAAAACCAGATCTTAATGACTGATGCTACATAACAGCATGGATTACCAAAAGGATTACTGGTAAAGCCCAGCATGTTGCCTGTGTATGCACATGCATATGTAAAAAGGACCACTGCTCAAAAGAAAAACATAACTGCGCCTGATATCACTGTAAGAAAGGGATGGACTTTGGGCAGGCTGTACTGTGCACACATGGCAGTACAGTACAGCCCAACCCCACTGCTGAGGAATTCAAGAAGGAACTGACCTACAGCTTTTGATTTTGGAAACCTACCTCTGAGGAATGCAGGATAACGGTGAGCTATCAGCTCACTAAGTGAATCAACATCTTCTCATTGAGTGACTAGGATCTTGGATATGACAGGAGAAGAACATCATATCTGCTTGCATGACCATGGCTCTTTCTGAAACAGTTCTCAATGTTTGGTGCCTGTGGACATCAAAGATATGTGATGCATCTGCAGGAACTGCTAGCTTCCAGAAGAATCCAAGAACCTCTGAGCTCATATGCATCACCCATCATTGTTGCCAGCAGGAAGAACAAGATGAACTGCAAGTGCATGAATTATTGGATGCTCAACAAGAGAACAGTGCCAGACTAGTACACAATGCTCAGAATTCAGATTGTCCTATACTGTCTAAATAGAAGTCAATAGATCTCTGTGTTGGATCTAAAGAGTGGATATTGTCAAATATCAATGGCTCATGGAGACTGGGAGAAAACAGCATTCAACTGTCTGCTCAGATTCTGAGTTTCTATGCATATCCCAAGGTATCTCTGGTGCCCCAACTACATTTTATGGAAAGAGCCATGGGAGATATGAATTTGATGACATATTTAGTCTACCTGAACAATGCCATCAGGTTTGAGAAGACATTGGAAAAACATGAAACCTGCCTGTTTAGTTTCAAGTTTATTGTTCGACCTTTAGATCATTGCAATTCTACAAATAAACACTATAACAAACAATAAAAGAACATAACATTATAGACAGTGCAATATATACAGTGCAACAGTGAGTATTAAACACACTTAAATATTATATGTCCCTAATTGGTCTATTCATGTCTAATAGATTAGTGTCAAGCAACAGTCAATTCAAGATAACATGAGTTTGACTCTGGTTAATTTTCCCCTTAGCATTGTTGATCTAGTTTAAATTCTGGCACTGTGATCACTGAGCTGTCCCCAAATCTATGTATTTTATTCCCAGTAAAATCACTTTTCAGAAGGCAAATAAATAGACTCATACCAAAGGGTTACATCACCATCAGTTTCTCCTGGGTCTAATCACATTGATTTTTTTAGTCTGAAAATAATGAAATGTTTACCTAGAAGGGTTTCATTAATAGTTACTATACATTCTTGTTCACCATAATTATAATTATAGCATACCTTAGATGTCATAAGATCCCTAATGATACGACGTGTCATAACAAATTAGAGATTTATAAAAATCTTCTTAGCTGTCATTAACACATTTACCTCCTGCTAAATAGATACCTGATATGGCAATTTTTTGTATGCTAAAATCATGCCATGTGCAATCAGATCTGTTAAAATAACATCTCTTTAATTAAGACAGATCACTATAAAATACAAATAGCACAAAAGTTAAAATACAGCCAAAAATAGGATCAATCATATTGTCACACTATCTTACATAAAACTTCCAATGAAATAAAGCAAATTAGAACATGTGCAAGCCAAACATACATATAGGTAGTTGATGGAACATAAAATCTTTTGTTTGAGTTTTACGTACCCCAGGTAAATCTCTTTTGTTAAAAATCCAAGGAAAAGAGGTTGGTTTCCAATAGCAATAAAGTTTGTTGTACCACTCCTGCTTTAAGTTTTGCGGTCTCCAAGGCCTTTAATTTTTAACGTTAATATCATGTGCTAAAAATAAGCCAAAGGCTGCTGCCATTCCCCCCAGCATTTTGTGTTTAAGCGAAAGTTAAATAGTCGATTTAAAATGATTAGCTGCAAAACATTTGTATTTCCACAGCAATCCTATATTTCAGTGACCACTGGGGGAAATTATGATGTGAGGGAGGTCAAAACACTTCAAATGTTCATACCAATAATCCAAAAAAAGATTGTAAAAAGCAAAAAATGTATATTGTGCTTATTGCTTACATTGGCTCTCTCTGTCATCTCAGTCCTGCTTTCCTTAAAGAACATAATGGGCATCAAAGAGATGTTCCACTAAAATTAGCAACCCCTGTATCAGCAGTTCATCAACTCGAAACCATGTCAAATAATCATGGTAGAGCATCTGCTTTAAATAAGTCACTTCTCACTATAAACTAAAGTGGATTCTGGCAGACACAAAAAGAATGCATACAACAAGAGTCCAGGCTCCACCGAAAAAAAGAAGTACCTCTTAGGGAAGATTTACTCCATGGTCAGTCTCCACTATTCGCTGGCACAGTGTCTTTGTAAGTTAACAAAGGGAAGTCATTGCATGGAAAACCCAGCTGTTGAAGCTTAAGAGGTGTTGATACATACATCAGGAGTTCAGGCTCCATAAAGAGAGTTCAGACTCCATGGCGCTAGTCACTAAAACTGTGCCAAAGCACCCAAACCCAGCTATCTTTGTTCATTAACAGGTCTGGGCATCAAGTTAATACCTGGAAAAATAAAAGCAATACCTCTTAAGGATGTTACCTGGTGTTCCAGCAACCCCATGTCAAAGT
This sequence comes from Neoceratodus forsteri, assembly GCA_016271365.2. Taxonomy (NCBI): domain Eukaryota; kingdom Metazoa; phylum Chordata; order Ceratodontiformes; family Ceratodontidae; genus Neoceratodus; species Neoceratodus forsteri. The sequence continues at coordinate 1,708,120,560 of CM057455.1, forward strand.
CATAAGTTTTTGCCCAGTACATGATGGTCATCTCAACCATTTAAAATCCACAACAAAAACATGGGTTGCCATGTTTGCTTTTACGTTACATTGGTGAGACATGATCTTTCTTTACGGTAAAAATCCAGAAGGGGTCTGATTGTTTTCTTTGGTTATAACATCAATATTTTAGATGTCAACATGAGTTTGAAAGAAAATGTGAAACAAGGACATAACTAGTAAGGCCCTTAAAACTTTCCAGAATATTGTACTTGGGGCCATAAACAAACAAGCACCCATGATGAAAATCCACACTAAGAAAAAATCATGCCCCTGGTTTACTGCCACTTTGAAATCAGCCCTGCTTAACTGAGATATACTTTGAAGTAAAGAAAGGAGATCCAAACTCCCTGCTGACTGGACAGCCTTCAGAATGGCTAGGAACCATTGCATGAAACTTGTCAGAGCAAAAAAAAATATTTCCGCACTGAACTAGTCTCCATTTCCAATTGCTCTGCTAAATTCTGGAGGACTATTAAGGACATTGAAGGGCATGTGTCTCCAAACTCTTTCCCTGCAAAAAGTTCCTCTGGCGGCTCCCTTACCACTGATAAACCAATAATTCTTGACCTACTTAATAACCATTTTGCTACTGTGGGACAGCATTTGACTCTACCCCTGCCTATAACCTCCATGCTCAGCTTTGTGGGAATGACCCAATGTTCTTGTACGAAGTCACCCAGTCTCAGGACGCTGTTTTTTCATTTCACCCCATTCATCTGAAAGACGTAGAAGACTTACTCCTACAGCTGGACACCAGAAAGAGTGTGGGCGCTGACCTTATCAAACTATACTTTTTAAAACTTGCCTACCATATCCTGGCGGTACCTACAGTATCACACACCTCTTTAATCTGTCCCTTGCGCTGGATGTCTTTCCTTCATTATGGAAAACTACTCAGGTTATCCCACTGCTCAAATTGGGTGATCCAAGTGCTCTAAATAATTAAAGATCAATTTCTTTTCTTCCTATCCTTTCTAAACTTCTTGAGAAAGTAGTTAATACACAACTCAGAAACTTCTTAGACTCCTCAAACTTGCTCAGTCCTGCACAATCTGTCTTCAGACTGTGACACAGTATAATCTTTGCTCTTGCAAAAGTGATGAACTGACAGCATGCTCTAGATGAAAAGAACTATGTGTGTGCCGTATTCCTTGATCTAAACAAGGCATTTGAAACAGTGGACCATGACTTGCTCCTGTCCACACTTCATAATATCTGTCTGGACTCACTCTCACTGAAATGGTTCTCCAGTTATCTAGCAGGTCAGCTTCAACAAGTCAATGCAGAAGGGGATCTTCCCCCTGAAACCACTACAGAGAGGTGTGACACATAGATCTATCTTAGGCCGTCTGCTTTTTGCCCTGTACATTAACAATATCAACTTCAGAATCAAATCAGTCAACATCCATCTCTTTGCTGATCATACTGTTCTATATATCAATGGACCCTCCTCAGAACGCGTATGTCTGGACCTCCAACTAAACTTTAATCAGCTGCAACTAAACCTACTGAAGCAAAGACTCCTCCTAAATGCCAAGAAAACAAAGGCTATGCTTTTCTCGCCTTATGTCAACATTGGAACATCTTCCGCTCTAGGCACAGCTCCACAAATTTCCACATTATTAGGTGAATCCCTGGATTATGTACCCAAATGCAAATAGTTGGAGGTATGGATTAACTATAAACTTTCCTTGTCTGACCATATTGAGGAACTGGCTGGACTGGCAGTAGCCTAGAGGTTAGAGGAACGAGGTGTTAAAAAGCTTGATACATCCAGCAGACCAGACCTGAGTCTGATTCTCACAACCTCCACTTGCATACTGTGTGACTCTGAGCAAGTCACTTAACTGCCCAGTGCTCCCAGGTCGCCCCTGAAAACAGGTACTTGTGCCTAGTGGGCCTTAGCCGGTTACCAAAGACTAAAATAAATAAAAGAAAAAAATTAAATAAACTTTCCAAAAAGCTTAAACAGAGACTTGGCTTCTTCTACAGGATTAAACATCTCCTCACTCAGGATGCTAAAAAGAGACTGGTCAAATCTACATTCCTTTCTCTTGTGGTCTATGCTGATTTCCTCTATGGACAAGGCCCTACCACAGTGCTTGCCAAACTTGATACCCTCTATCACAGAGCCATCAGGTTTATCTCTGGAGTGTCTTACATTACTCATCACTGCTCTCTTCATTCCCTTGTAGGCTGGTCATCCCTTAATTTTAGAAGGCAAAGAAATGCTGCCATCTGGACCTTCAGAGCTACCACCCAAAAGATTCCACGATATATCTCAGATTGTCTGTCCCTTTGCATACCAGGTAGCTACTCCTTGAGAAGTCATTCCTACATCTCCTTAATTGTCCCCAAAGTTAAGCCACATTTTGGTAGAGCCTCTATAAGTCACACACTTCCTCAACTTTTCAATAAGCTTCAAAAAACCCTGAGGTTGGCCTTCTCCATAAATCTGTCTACATATAAAACACTACACGCTAAATCTTTCACCGAATCCTGTAACTGATCCCCAATAACAGGTTGATGCCTGCTGGCCTCAGTTACCTTACCCTTTGGTTCTCACCTCTACATCATTTTCCCCATTTATATCAGTTATCTTCCCTCTCCTTCCCTTCCCTTCATCCTATGCACTTTGTGTGGCATTTAATCACAGTCCAATATTCCTGTGCTCTCCATGTACATATGTACAATTGTTGTTATTAGTATGAGTGTTATTTTGTACATAATGTACTGAACCTACCTTTGTAATTATTTTCTGGACATATGCATATTGTATTGTAATACAATATGTAATTGGTGGCCACCGATTGTTGTACATTCTTCTTGTTGTTGTATACCCTCTTAATTGTTATATTGTTTATTGTTAAACCATCGTACTGACTTTATGCACCCTCCAGCTCCACCTTGCAAATTAACTTGTTCAAAGGTGTTTTGCCTGGTTAAATAAAGATTGATTGATTGATTGATTGATTGATTGATTGAAGGACACATCATTTGTCATGATGCTTGCTTCATGTTTTCCACAAATGCAAAAATAAAGAGTAAAGTATGAATGCTGTGACATCTTCTTGAACTGATACTCCCAAAAAAAGGGGGAACTATTTGTATGTTTTTATGCATAAAACCATTTCAGACCCATGCCATTTCCATAAAACCTTTCTCATAGATGTAGAATATGATTATGAATACAAAAACAGAAAGAAATATAGGGGTTGCCATGCTTCTTTCAGTTATATCTGATTTCAAATTTGCAGTTTCAGAGGTGGCTGGCTCAGGGAAAAAATAATTGAAACATCCCAATAAAACTCACAAGAATGCTACTCAAACAATTCAAAAGTACATGCAGACTGGCAAGGACTTTACTATAAAATAAACAGTGTAACTAAAGACAGACCGTGTCTTGAATTATACCAACTGCTGCAATTGTGAAAACTAATTTCCTTGCTGCCATCCTGTATATATTCTTAGCTGGACATGACATACTAGGATAAATCATTATTCTAAAAATGCTTCCATATATTTAAGAATGTACTCGTGCCACAAAACATCCATGAAAACTTTTTTGAGAGCATTAGAAAAATGGGAATTTGAAATACCAGGGAATGACTTTTGAGGGAATTACCCCACAACTGCAACCACTGTCACTGAAACAGAGTCTCTGCATGAGTCAACAAGGGGAACCACCACAAGCAGAGCACAAACAAACATATCTACCCTCTCTTGGTCTAAAGGTCTGGGAGTCCAAATCTCCCTAGAGGGTCTCACCCAATTTTCCAATATCTCCGTATTTCAGGTTTTCTTCTGCTGTGGTTCATAAAAAGAATAAACGTTCCACTGAGCGCAATAAATTTCATCCCAATGGGAATACTGAGACCCCTCCAGTCCCAGGCAATGGTGGAATGCCTTTAGTTGGGGAAAAATGAGCACATCAGCACAGACAGTGCAGTATCAACTCCTTTTTGTCTGTTTTTCTTCAAGCCTCACTCAGCTTTCTTCAGTTAGGGGGAGAACTCCAAAGTCAGTCGGCATCAATCTTTCTAATTTTCTCTGCATTGAAATAGGGGACCACTAGGTTTTTACATACGAGAATGGTAGAGTCAGGTACACTGTATAGCACTGGTGAACAAAAGCATCTGTAGCACCAAGCGCCTTTAAGCAAGCTCTGACAACATTTTCTCCATGGTCAGAGCATATAGCTATTTAAAATATTAAAACTCAAAAACTTCTCAAGCATTCTCAGGTTATAAAAGATTGCTTGTATTAAAATGAAATGGCTGAATAATAGAGGAAAAATTACCAAGAAAAAAACAACAGAACTTGGAGCAGAGAAGAGCAGTAGCACTGCCATCATTCATACCTGTCTGCCACCCCCTCCTTGAATACACAGGTTTGTAAAGGCATACCTCCTATTTAAAGTTCTAGATCATCTGGAGGAGGTTCTGGGTTCAAACTCTTCATAGACAAATGTTAGTTTCTCAAAGGCTCAGAAAAGTATGTGGGACATATTGTTACTGTAAGTTATATATTCTGCATACCGATGCCTGCCTTAGTGGCAAGACAACTTTTATTGATATAGTGCCCAATCCCACAGGCACTGGGTTCTTTACAATGACACCATGGAGCAGAGCATTAGTTAGGGCAAAACATAAAGTATTAACTATACTCCGCTAAAATACATTAAAAATAAAATAAATAGTTAACCATGTAACAGATAACGGGCCAGATATTCAAAACTTTGCCCCGGGGCTAAATTAGCACTGCCCGGTGGGCAAACTTAGCCCAGAGCAAAAAGCAAGCTATATTCAAAAGGAATAGCCCGGTGCAAAACCAGCTGAATACAGCAAGCAAAGGAAGTCAGGCAAACAGGGCCAGGAGCAGTGGCGTAATCATGCATACTTATTGTACACCAGTGCATACAGAAAAAAATCCACTTTTTTTTGTGATGCTGGTCCCGAACCCTGGTTCCTCAGTCTCAGTAGCCATGGGGAAGAGGACTTCAAGTTCTGAAACTTCAACTCATCAGATATCAACGCCCGGCACCACCGCACTGTTGTTCCTTTTCACTAGGCAGCAACTGCAGCAGTTTCAGCATCCAGTGGAGCAACTGGACAGTTTTTGTCCATGTGTTTCTTTGCTTCGCCAACCACTTGCTGCAATTTTTTATGCTGTCGGAGATAGTGAGGTTGGACTTGCCATACCAACTAAGAGCCATTTCAGTTTCATCAGGCAAGCTGTGAGACAGTATGCACCGCTAAGGCTGCCTGCCTTGCCCCCCTCAGTCCTCCAGTTCCCACCCCAGACCAAGTTTGTGCCTTGATCCTCGAATCTGGCTCCACCAGCCAGGCCAGTCCACCTTTTTATTTTCAGTGCCTCCGACAACTCCATTCTCCTGAGCACCACTTTGTCATGGTGTCTGGTTGCCTTGCCTTCTTGCCCTGCAGTAGCCCCCCAATTTGTCTTTGAGCTGCTGCCTTGCCCTTGCCACAGCCACAGTGGCACTCAAGAGAGGAGTCAGGATCAGCCTTGGAAGAGTGAAGACATAGGCCTATGCCAGCCCCAGGCCAGCCAGCCATTGGCCTGGTTACGACCCACGTGGCACCTAGTAGAAGACTGAGCAGCAGTTATTGAGCAGAGCACCACCAGCCAGCCTATGGGATGGCACCACCAACTGGCAATGACTACTACAAGGAGAAGAAAAAGAGCAGAGAGACCCAGGACTCATCCGCAGGCCAGCATCCAGCAGCCAGTTGAGGTAGGTGACTCCAGTCAGTGATAGCCTGGCCTCACAGAAAATGTTACTGCAGTGCCTAACATAACAGTAGTATAAGTTCATATAGCTCATCAAATGTTAAATTTCAGCCAATCAGCGTGTGCCACGTCATTTGACAGGTGAGCGTGGCCTAAAATGGACCAATCAGAATCATCCCTTGTTAAACGGGAAGTCGCTGCCTAAAATGTGCTAGCACCACCCACTTCCAGTGGAAGTGGTGTGAGCTTGAACCCGTGTCCGGCCCCTTGCGCAGGAAATGACATGCATGAGAACCTGTGTCTTGCCCACTTGCGCAGGAAATTACCCACACTGAAACCCTGGAAGTGACATAACACCACCATTTTGTAAGCGTCATATGCCCCTCGTTCTCATACACTCCTCGAACCCCTGCCACCCACCATTTTGTAAGCATCCTATGCCCCTCCTTCTTGTACATTCCTCAAGCCCCTGCCACCCACCATTTTGTAAGCATTCTATGCCCCTCCTTCTTGTATGCTCCTCGAACCCCTGCCACGCCATCCTGGCTGGAACCCAAGTCCCCCATCCTAGCTTGAACTCCTGTCCCCCTCCTTTCTCCTGCACCCCACTGTCCTGGCTCAAACCCCTGTCCCTCTTCACCACCATGCCCCACCCCAAAAAATAAGTTAGGGTTTATGTAGTGTTATGTGCCCCCTGTCGGCTTGGGATTATAATTGCAGGGGCATGTGTGTGTTTTTTGATTAGGATATTTTCAGAAGGCAGTATCTAGGCAGCAACCTGATCATGCAGAGGTTTCACAGATCTGTTTGGAGACCCCCCAGAGGGAAATCCATCTGCCTGCGTGAGTACCCCTTTTTCTGTTTTATAACAAGGTATAAAATAATTAACAAGCATCTTTAGGACTGTGTAAAACTTGCACCAAAAGGATACCTTTATGCATGTAACATTTATAAGTTAAAACAGGGACCTGTATATATGTAAATAAGATGGTTCAACAGTTTCTCTGGATAGCATTGCAACATGCTGACAGTATGGTGTGTGTGTGTGTGTGTGTGTGTGTGTGTAATTATTCTAGAGCAATCACAAACTAATCATTTATAACCCATCAGGAATTACAGAATAAAATACATCAGAAAAAATGGAAGACTTTTATGTGTGTTTTAAGACTGAGAAAAACAAAAATAAGTTGAATCTTTTGAAGGGAGATGTGTGAGCTATGTTACACTAAATTACTGATTTAAAAAGGCAGTTATTTAGAAAAAGGCAGAATTTCCATTTTGACTTTTAAAAACATAACTTAAGTTAGCATGCAACTGTCGTTATTATAAACTGTGTCTTAAGACTGAGAAAAAACATCCGTTTAATTAGACTGTGACCAAAGTTTTAGCAGAATGGCATTACTCTTTCTAGACCCCTACTGTGTAAAAGAGAAAAACGGGTGATTCTCATGATCAACTTTTTTAGGAAAAAAAATAAGTTTTATCTTCTGATTAGTGGAATGTAAGCTGTTACACTGAGTTACTAATTTAAAGGATGCAGCTGTTTTAGGAAAAGTCACAATTTCCATTTTGACTTTTAAAAACATTATAACTAAGTTGGGCATGCAACTGACCTTATTATAAAAATGTGTCTCTGTTTTAAGACTGAGAAAAAAAACATCTGTTTTAATTAGACTGTGACCAAAGTTTTAGCAGAATGGTATTAGAGAGATGCCTTCCAGCTGTAGCAGGAAGTGAAAACAAAGCCTGTAAGGAGTAGCCTAGGACTTATATATTTTCCCATGGAGAAAGGGTGGGGAGGGTGTTTTTGATGGACAGTAACAGATGTTCAGACAGTTTTTCAATACTTGGGGTGGGGTTTTACACATTTTATATAAGCATTCAAGATACTGGGAGCTAAAGACAAAGGACAGAGCGAGACTGCCAAAAATACGACCTGAGCTAAAAGAATTTTTAAAAACATTAAACAATCAACAAAAATGGAGCTATGGGGTGGAAATGAAGCCCTTTTCCAATCGATTGAAGAGCTAAATAATGTACAGTTTACCACTACAGAAGGTGTGCATTTTAATTTTTACCCAGGAAAAAGGCTGCAACTTTCAGATTTGAATTTTGTTTTACAGTATAATGCTGAAAATACGAAAGTAGTGACAGGGGTGTCTTTTCTGTTTTTACCAATAGCACAAAGAAATACCGCAGGGGAGAGAGAGGGAAAAAGAGGCCATTACTTGAATGTGAAGTTCTTCACAAATGCGCAAAAGTTTCTGCTGGTGTGAGTCATGAGCAAAATAGATCTTGTGTGAATTTGAAGGATGGCGTACACCCATCTACAAGCAGTAACACAGGAATTTCTGTCAAACAGCCATTGCACCCAAGGTTTCAAGAAATGGACATTGACACGGTGAAAGTAGGGAAAGCGTGTATTTTACTGCAGTTGATTCTTTGTTCAATGGCATGGTAATTGAGAGCAGATTATCTAGTGAGGATTATGATCATCAGATTCTTAAATCTGAGTTTTGTAAAGGTACTTTACTGAGCAGTGTATTTTCTTTATTATGTGCAGCCAAGTTCTCATGCTCAGAGCTGAAACAGATGGCAAAAGTGACCCACGTGTTTGAAAAGTACAGGAGAATGGAGGAAACGCTGTCCAAATACAAAAATAAAATTACAAAGTGAAAGCACAGAAACTTTCACAAGCTGAGTAAAAAGGGTGGCAGCACTAACAAAATGAAAAAAAAAATAACAAATGGGGTTAAAAAAGAAAAATCTGGGTTAAAAATAAAACAATCTGAGAAAATTTGAAAAGAAAAATAAAGTGTGCCGGGAAAATATTATATCGTAGGGTATTACAGCATGTTGCTGATGTGCGTCGAGCTGGTGAATTAGAAAACCAACTTGCCGCACATATGCAAGATAATGATGATGAGCTGGCAAACAGGGTGCTCCCTACAGTTTTTTTAGAATCTGTGCAGCAATATGAACATGTTTTAAAAAAATTTAATGCTACAGAATTTCATGAACAATATAGTTTTATAAATCTAGATAAAATAAAATCTTTTACAGAGGCCATCACTGCAATGCACCAGGCTATACAAGAATTGCTGGACAGGGTGATGAGACAAACACACCGTGGAGACTTTATACAGTTAAGATTAAATGCTGCTTCTTTAAATCACCCCTTGTTCTCAAAGAAAACACGCCCTAATGAGTTAAATGCAACCACCTTCTTAGATCAGTTTTCTGACATGCTACAGAGCAATACTGAAATCATTACTGATGACACTATACATCTTGTGGTAACCACTATCAGGAATCACCAGGGGTTGGGGGTAGGGGGGAGACGGCCACTGAGCTCCATCTTGTATAGCAGGATTTTACAAAAAAGAGATGATACTTGATTGATTTAAATAACAGAGATAATAGTTTGTGTTTCGGTGGCTCCATCCTCGCACTCCTAAATCCACATATGAGTGACAGTCAGTTGCTGAATAAGGCTAAAATATTGCACGCTGAACTAGGTTTGTCAGACCAAACCCCTGTCACTTTCAGTGATGTGCCCCAGTTTAAACGTTTTTTAGGAGTCAAAATTAAGATTTTATATCATAATGAAGGAAACTGGCAAACATTTTCAACAGGGCCAGAAAGACTTCCTAAAACACTGTGGGCCAGATATTCAAAGCTTTGCGCGGTCCGCAAACAGTTTATGCAGGTTTATCACGAGATTAGCGTGGGACTGCCATATTCAAAAGGCCACATAGCACGGGCAAAGTGCATTAGCGCTGAGCAAACCATAATTATATGCAAGGGGCAACGTGAACATGAATACAAGCGCTATGAGATATTCATTGACTAGCGCCACGCTAAGGTGATTAGCGCGACATAGCACAACCCTTAGCGTGGAACAAATTACCGCTCAGGAAAAGCTGGTCTTAACCCTGGGCAAACAGCTTTGCACATCATTGGTGCATAGCGCAGTGTTTGCATGGGATTAACGCAGCTTGCACGATCCTAACATAAGACCATGACACGCAGAAGATACTTGACATGGAGGACACATGCTGCTCACTGCTGGCACCACCATGATGCCAACAGCTGCTACTGGTCCCAGCCAAGCACAGACAGTAAGGGGGATCTGACCCACAGGGACAACTAGGTAGTATGGCCATACAGCACACACCTGCTGACCATACATCTGTGGTGACCAACAGATACCAGCACACACATGCAGCACTGTGGGCATGGTGGCCATTGAGGGGAGGGTGTATGGGTGGCCAGACCTCACCACAGCCCAGGTATGGCCACATGGCTGGGACACATCATGCAGTGCACATGGGCCAGTAGTGGGAATACCCCACCACCTGAGTGCCTGTCGGAGCATACATGCCCCCCCAGCCACATACCACACAACTGTACAGAAGCCACAGCATACACAGCTGGCCATGCAAATGTCATTGTGAGCATCCCATGCCACAGGTGCAGCATCTGTGGAGCATACAATGACGAAACAGTACTGTCCACTGTCAGTAATCACCTGCATGATGGGCCTGTTGCTGTGTCCCTCACACTACCAGCCCCCTTGCTACTGTAGCATCTGCTGTGGACTGTAGCATGGTCTACAGTGTGATGGTTGCATACAGCACCACCACCGCCTGTGCCTATGCTGTGTTCTCCCTGGGGCACACAATGCTATGCTGTACTGCATACATGTAGCCTGCAGCAACCATCATGCACTGTCAGACTGACCTACAGGTGGAGCTGTGGCCAGACCTGGCCAGCCCTTGTACTTCCAGACTGACCTACAGGTGGAGCTGTGGGACCCTGTAGTAATGCTGGGAAAACTGCATGCAAATCAGGGAATGATGAGATGCTAATCTGGCTGTTTGCCCAGGGACTACCTAAGTAGGCTCATTTGCATGTCACTTTTGAATTTTTTTATTTTTTTTTATTTTATTTAAGCAGCTGTTTGGAAAACCTTTGAGCCATAGGCTCATTTACAAAGGTACCTTGTCACAGTAAGACAAACCAAAATACACAGTATAGCAGTACAACACATAAGTATAACAGTAAAATTAAGACATAGATACAAACAAGCTGGTACAGGTAGGATGGATGCAAACAATACCAGAGTTATGTTGTCCTTAGCAGCTTAGTAATAAGCTTTGTCATAAGTATTAGTCTGGCTTTGACTAGTGGCAGTTACAGCATCAGGTGTATAAGGTGGTTCACGTGAGGAAGTTTTGAAGCCGCGATATGGTTAGACTTGAGATGGAGGGGGCAGTGTGTTGAACCAGGAGGGCCCTAAAGCTGAAGGCTCTTGGCCGTGAGAGGTCCTAGCTCTAGGGATAACAAGAGAGGTTTTCCCAGAGGTCCGAGTATGAACTAATGGGACAGAGCGCATATGGTGGTGGTCAATCCTGGTGGGGAAAGCCCAAGGAGGGTCTTTTTGTAAGGGTACAGGTAAGATATTTGAGGCACCTCATGAGATCAAGTACCAGCGCTTTTAGCATACAGTAGACAGGTGTGTGTCATCCTAGGTGCTCCAGTAATTAACCTGCAGGCCTTATTCAGAGTAGTGTGAATTTTATGGAGTGCAGTCTGATCAGCAGCACCATACACCGGCAGTCCATAGTCCACTAGGGACAGGATAGAGGAGGTGATCATGAAGTCAAGAGCCCTGGGGAGGCAGTGTTTATACCGATGTAAGATGCCCAATTGGATATTAGTGGCAGTGGCTAGGCAGTGATGTGTCCATGGAAGGAGAGGGATGGGTCAAAATGGATCCCTAGGTATTTATAGGAGCAAACTTGTTCGAGTGGGAATGAGGACCCAGAGTGAATGAGGAGTTTGAAGTTGCAGGACTTGTTTTGGGATGAGTGAAGAACATGGTTTTTGTTTTTAAGATTTATCACCAATCTATAGCCTTGAACCAGCCCTCGGCTTCAGTGAAGGACTCTGCAGCGAGTCCTGAGGCAGTAGGGTTACGACTTGAGGCAAAGATGACTGCATCATCAGCGTACAATAGAATGTTCCCGAGCAAGAGCATGGAAGGGTGTTAAGGTAAAGGAGAATAGTAAGGGGCCCAGAATGGAGCCCTGGGAACCCCAGAAAAGATGGGACAGATGTCTGAGTAGGTCCCATTAATTTTTACACGCTGTGAGTGGTCAGACAGATAACTGGTGCACCAGGAGATAGGCCCAGCAGCAAACCAGAGAGACTAAGGGCATCAAGAAGGAGGGGTGGAGACAGTGTCGAAAGCCGAGAGGTCAATGAAGACAGCACCAGCCAGAGAACCAGTGTCTAAGGAGGAGTGGAGAAAGTTGGAGAACTCTAGAGGGCTGTGTTGGTACTTGTGGCCCACCCAGCTTCATGCTGCTCAGGACAAAGGACATTGTAGGTGGAGAGGTAGTCAGAGATTTGAGAGGCCACCACTTTTTCCAAGGCCTTGGAGAGAGGAGAGAATGGAGATCGGTCGATAGTTTCCAGCCACAGTCCTATCACCACCTTTAAAGATAGGGGTGACAGTGGTGACTTTCCAGGCAGTTGGAACCTTCCCCAGGCAAAGAGAGTGGTTGATGAGGCATGTGATCGGGTAAGGACTGTGTCTAAGACCAGCCGTGAGGATACACGGATCAGGGTGTCACTGCCTGTACTATTACTCTTGAGGGCAGTGACAAGGTGCGGCCTAAGTTCTTGGGCAGAAACACGGCAGAGGAGAAAATAAGGCGAGAAAGATTTATGCAGGTGCTGGGGAGGAGGGTCAAAAAATTTGTAGGGAGGATAGGGCTAAGGTCAGTGAATGAGGTGTTGAGGTGGTTGGCTATGAGGGCTGGGTCTGAGGAGATCACACCATTAATGTTGATCTGGTGGGTTGGGGAGTGCACTCCATTTAACTGTTTAATGTTATCCCAGAAGGTTCTGGGATTCCCCATGAGGCAGTGAGTGAGGACCGATGGTGCTCAGACTTGGCCTTTCTGATGGCCCAAGTGCACTTGTTTCGGTGCAGCATATAACCACCTGTCATTGGGCCGGCCAGTCTCAATGGCATGGTGCCATAGGTTGTCCCTATGTTTGAGCTGGTGGATCAAAGCTGGGGTAACCAAGGGGGCATTCTTCCTTTTAGAACGGCGGGTCAACACTGGGGCAAAGATATCACGGGCATTATTAAAAGTTTGGGTAAAGAAGGAGAGAGCTGTGTCAATGTCAAGAGTTGCCTGTATAGGAGACCAGTCAATTTGGGACAGAAGTTCCTTAAGTTTTATCAGTCCACCAGGTATTAGACGCCCCCGGCATGTGGACTGTGCTATGGGTTTGGGGACTGAGGTGGACCAGTGGAATAGAATGGGGGAGTGATCGCTGAGAGAGTCTGGGAGGACTTGTACATTGGGGATCCGATTAGGGTGGTTGGTGAGTACCACATCAAGCAGGGTACTGGAGCCTCTCTTGGGGTTAGTCCTGGTAGGGTGGGTAACTAGTTGCGTTAGGTCTATTGCAGAAAAGGAGTCTCGGGTAGAGGAGGAGGAGGCTGAGCCAGTTGACATTTAAGTCACCCACCAGAATTTGATCAGCGGAAGGAGGTAGAGAGGTAAGGTATTCTGTAAGAGAGACAATGGCCTGCGTTTGGTCCCTGGGGGGCACGTATGCAGTAGTCAGATAAAGGGTTCCCTTTAAAGGGTCAGGGGTTAGTTTCAGCGTGAGCGCCTGGGCCCTGGAGTCAAGGATGGGAGTGGGCAGGGCTAGTACGGGGAGAGATTCCTTGACATAAATAGCGCAGCCGCTGCCCCGTCTCCCAACACGGTCGGACCGGAAAAGGGTGAAACCAGGAAGGGAGACTAGGGAGTCAGGGGAGGATTTTGACAGCCAAGTCTCAACCAGGGTGATGACATCAGGGTTAATTGATGTGACCAGGCATTGTAGTGAGTCAAACTTTTTTAGGAGGCTACAGATATTCATGGAGACCATGCATAGGCCTGTGGTGCGAGTTGGGGAGCTCCTGGGAACCGGGCCAGGGTTTGGATGAATGTTCCCTGACAGGAGTAGTAGCATGACTAACACCCTGGCTGGGAGATGGTGAGAGGTTTTCCTACGATTGACATGAGAGGGAGGGGAGGGAGGCTAAGGGAGCAGGGGGTGGGCAGGGAGGTACAGGAGGGGAAAGCAAGAATAAGAAGACACCCAGATGTGCCTGAGGTGAAGAGAAAGCTAGGGGGAGGGCAGGGGGGACAGGGACACACAGAGGTCCCAAGGGGCAGGAGAGGAGGTTCAGGAGCAAGGGGAGGGAGGGGTGCCAGGGCACAGTGTGGACTAGCAGATGGGTAAGTGGGTAGGTGCACTGCTAGTGGGGATAGGCACAGGCAGAGCGTGAGGCAGGGCCAATACATTGTAGTGAGCAAGATACCAGGAAGTAGTGCTGTACAGGTAGGAGTGGGAAGTAGTGAGGAGCATAGGTCCCTCTAGTGGCCAGCAGGTATAACCTGCAAATGGGAAAGTGGGGAGATAGGTTCTGGGCAACAGGACGTGATATCACCGGATGTGATGTCACGGGGTGGATCCTTAAATTGACAGCCGCCCCTGGGTGGGAGGGTGGTTGGGGCGGCCGGGCAGACGGCACAAGTGCGCGTCGGGCTAGCACCCTCTGCAGGCATCCAGATGAAGAGAAGAGGCCTTTACCTCGAAAGTTATCAGGCTGGAGATTTGGCTTCCTCAGCTACTCAGGTGAGCTGCTTGTGCTTCAGTTGCTTGATTGTCCTGAGTGCCTAGCTTGGGGAGCTGCCTATGTTGTGGAGAAAACAAAGCCTCTCATTACTATGCAGCGGGAGAATATGTTGTGACTTACACAAAGGAGCTCCACTCTAAGCAAACAGGGCTATTCCAAAATGAGGTCACACTAGGACCCAGCTAACCTAATGCCTTCAGTAACAAGCACAATTAGCTCAATACCACCATATTAAACAAGTCTGATCTATATTAGCTGCTTGGTATATCTGGCTTTAAGATGAAATCAGCAATTAGCTCCAAATACCACCATATTAAACAAGTCTGATCTATATTAGCTGCTTGGTATATCTGGCTTTAAGATGAAATCAGCAATTAGCTCCAAATACCACCATATTAAACAAGTCTGATCTATATTAGCTGCTTGGTATATCTGGCTTTAAGATGAAATCAGCAAGGCAACTCTAGAAAAGCCAGTGAGTCCCTAGCTTTACACTTCAGCAATTAGTAGCACAAAGAGAATCAAATAACAAGCCCACCCAGTGGTGAACAGGAACAAAGTTCATAAAATATAAGTGTTCATCAGGTAGCACCCCTCTGCAGGCATCCAGACAAAGAGAAGAGGCTCTCTTTACCTCGAAAGTTATCAGGCTGGAGATTTGGCTTCCTCAGCTACTCAGGTGAGCTGCTTGTGCTTCAGTTGCTTGATTGTCCCGAGTGCCTAGCTTGGGGGAGCTGCCTCGAAAGTTATCAGGCTGGAGATTTGGCTTCCTCAGCTACTCAGGTGAGCTGCTTGTGCTTCAGTTGCTTGATTGTCCAGTGCCTAGCTTGGGGGAGCTGCCTCCGAGTTATCAGGCTGGAGATTTGGCTTCCTCAGCTACTCAGGTGAGCTGCTTGTGCTTCAGTTGCTTGATTGTCCTGAGTGCCTAGCTTCTGTGGGGGCTGCCTCGAAAGTTATCAGGCTGGAGATTTGGCTTCCTCAGCTACTCAGGTGAGCTGCTTGTGCAATATGGCAAATCTTAGCACCGGGCAAACATGTTAGCACTGGGCTAACAGTTTAGCTCTGCACTAAAGCCACGCTTACATGTTAGCGTGGCGCTAACGGTTCAGGGATATTTATACAGGTTTGATCACTGTTCTTTCACATCTGCTGCTGCCTGCTGCTGTACTGGGTCCATTCATCTGCTGGCATGCACATTAGCCACATAGTTCATCTCTACCTGCCCTCACGTCGCTGTGCACTGTGTTGTTGTGGTTTGCACTTCCTGGTTGCTATATTCAGTGCTGCCTTATTCTAGGGCTATGTTTGCCCTGCACTCCCAGCCCTGTTTGCACTGCCTCATTCCCATGCTGTATTCAGAAGCTGTTTGCCCCATGCTTTTCCTTTTGAATATAGCTTGCTTTGTGCTCCAGGCTATGTTTGCCTGCCAGGCAGTGTTAACTTAACCCAGGGGCAAAGCTTTGAATATCTGGCCCTGTTTGTATTACTTCATGACAATCATTATTATGGTATAAAAGATGTAAAGAAATTCATCGGTGCTAAATACCTATGTGAATATTGTCATGTAGCCTACAGTCACAAGGACCAACACGTCTGTGCACAGCAGTGCAAAGTTTGCTTTGATCCCAACTGTACACAACAGGAAACTGACACTGCATCCTGCCCCTACTGTAAAAAGATTTGTAGGTCTTTAGCATGCCTAGAAAGGCATTTGGCTAGAGCTGATGGGAGTACAGGGTCTTGTAAATCCATGAAACTGTGTGAAAAATGTTTTGTCTTTTACAAGGGATCTCATACATGTAAATTGATTCAGTGTAACAGATGTGGTTCTTTCATGACCACAGACAAGCATCTGTGTTACATGTCACCACTCACAGATGTAAAAACCACTGAGAAATATATAGTGTTTGATTTTGAGGCCAGACAAGAAACTGGGATGCACATACCAAATTTTGTGTGTGCTAAGCAATTAGATGGGGAGAGGTCCTGGGAATTTGAAGGGGAAGATTGTATAAAAGATTTTGTAGGACATTTTATTGACACACCATTTAGACACTATGCATTTATAGCACACAATGCCAAAGGCTATGACAGTTATTTTATCGTTAGCCAGCTAGTCAAGGAAAGAATTGATATTAAATTGCTCACACAAGGAGGAAAATTACTGCGTCACAGTGACATCCCTACACATCAGATTTATCAACAGCCATTGTTTTCTTCCTTTTAAACTAGCAAAATTCCCTGCAGCCCTTGGATTTGAAAATGAGATTGCTAATAGTTACTTTCCCATTTTTAACACCAAGACTAATGAAAATTATGTAGGCCCCCTACCCAATGCTCAGTTTTATGGTTCTGAATATATGCCGCCTGCAGAAAAGCAAGAGTTTTTGCAATGGTACCTAGCTAACTGACATAGAGAATTTGATCTGAAAAGAGAGCTTCGCTACTACTGTCAGTTAGATGTTGAAATTCTTCGAAAAGCCTGTGACAAATTTAGGAAAGAAGTGTTGAACATGACAGCCAAAAGTGTTTTAAAACAGTCAGACGGTGATACAGTAGAGTATGAAACAGTATCCTTAGATCCCTTCCAGTACATCACGATAGCCTCAGTCTACATGGCCATGTACAGATTTTTATTTTTGAAAGAATGCACTGTCGCTGTTCTCCCCCAGATGACTACCACAGGCAATTAAAGAGAAACTCCACACCTGCTATTCAGTGGCTTATGTACATATCTGAGAAAGAAAACATTTCTATTCAGCACGCACTAAGGGGTGGTGAATTTAAGGTAGGGCCGTACTTTTTGGATGGCTATTCTGTCATAAATGGAATACCCACAGCATTTGAATTTAATGGTTGTTTTTTTCACTGCTGCAACATCTGCTACTGTGAGAAAGATAGAAACACATGACAGGGACTAGTTTTGGACAGTTATTCAATAGGACCATGCACAAATTTCATTTTCTAAAAAGCAAGGGTTTTGCCATTAGAGTATCGTGGGAACACGAATGGAAAGCAATGCTGGCTACAGATCAGGGTTTGAATAATTTCTTGAGGGACAGGCAGCTACCACAGCCACTCAAACCTAGGCAGTCACTGTCTGGGGGGAGAACAAATGCCATTTGTCTGTACTATAAGACGCAGCCTGATGAGAAAATACACTATTATGATTTTACCAGCCTCTACCCTTTTGTTAACAAAACAAAACAGTATCCAGTCGGTCATCCTGACATCATTTATGGCAATTTTGATGACCTCACTCAGTACTTTGGGTTAGCAAAAGTAAAAGTCTTACCCCCTAGAGGCCCCTTTTTCCAGTGCTGCCATCCAGGATTGGTAAAAAACTTGTGTTTACATTATGTCTCACATGAGCTGAAAGCAGACTTCAAACAACATTGTGCGCACACAATGATGAGGAAAGGGCATTTACAGGTACCTACTGTACTGTAGAATTAAACCTGGCACTGGAAAAAGGCTACAAAATCATTAACATTTATGAAGTTTGGCATTTTAAAGAGTCATGCACAGAGCTTTTTGCAGACTACATCAAGCTGCATCTAAAAGGCAAGCAAGAGGCGTCTGGTTTCCCTTCATGGGTAAAAATGAAGCGGATAAAGTCAGGTACATACAACAGTATTCTGAAAGGGAAAATGTACACTTGAACCCTGCGGCCATAGCTGTTAACCCCGCAAGGAGACAGATATCTAAACTGTTTTTAAATTCTCTTTGGGGTAAATTTGGGCAGAGAGCTAATTTGCCGACCACAAGCATGGTAACAGACCCTGACAAACTCTTTCAGTATGTGTTTTCCCTTACTATGATATAGCCTCATGCTTTTTCATCAATGATGAAACAGCTTGTTTAAGCTGGAATTATACAAGCGATCATTACCCAAATTCTAATAATATCGACATATTTATAGCTAGTTTTACAACAGCATATGCCAGAGTGGAACTCTACAACCTGCTAGATAGGTTACAAGACAGGTGTGTTTACCACAACACCGACTCTGTCATTTTTGTGTTCAGACCGGGTGACTGGACCCCACCTCTGGGCAATTATTTAGGGGAGTTAACCAGCGAAGTTCCTGCAGATGAACACATTATAGAGTTCATTTCTGCAGGTCCAAAAACTTACGGCTACCGGCTGTCCAGTGGAGAGGTTGTTCTTAAAGTGAAAGGGTTTACAGTAAACACATTAATTTTGAAAGTCTGAAGGACCTGGTCTTTGATTATACGTGGTCACAGATCTCTAAATAAATTACTGTGAGTCAACCCAGCATTGTTAGGAATAAAAAGCAGTGGTCCCTTGAAACAAAAACATTGTCCAAGACCTAGAGAGTAGTTTATGACAAGCGAGTTTTACAAGCCAATTTTAAAACACTTCCTTATGGATACTGATTGTGAAAACTGGAAACCAGGTTGCAGCATCCCTTTACTTGTCTGTTGGCTGGCCCCTCTAATAGTGAGAAGATCTTCTTTATAAAGCAGTTGTTGGAACATGTTGATACCACTTTATCACACAAGCCTGAAAATATTGTCTGGTTCTACAGCTGTTGGCAACCTTTGTATAATGAATTGTTGTTAAAGTTCCCTCAGATTAAATTTGTGAAGGGGCTATTGATGTCACTAGCTGACAATGATCTTTTACCCCCTGGGAAGGTAAATTTTGTTGATATAGATGATTTAATGGACTCTTCCTGTCAAAATAGTGAAGTCGAGTATGAGTTTACCAAGTACAGTCATCATAAACAGTTGACAATATTTTTAATTGTCCAGAATGTGTTCTGTCAAGGTAAAAAAAAAAAGCAGGACCATCACACTAAATGCCAAATACATGATTTTGTTTAAAAAATCCAGAGACAAGCTGCAGATCATAACTCTGGCTAGGCAGATGTATCCTGGTCAGACAAAATTTTTCTTAGAAGCTTTTGAAGATGCCACAAGAAAGCCTCACAGCTATTTACTGGTTGATTTAAGATCCAATACACCAGACAAATATAGACTGTGCAGTGGGTTGTTTCCCCCTGACTAGCCTGTGGCATATGTCATGAAAAAAATACATTCTGCTTCTAAAAATATTTGATACTATATTGTCATTATGTCTAAAAGACTGCAGAGAAATCTGTCTGTTTTAAAGTTACTAGTAAAAGGGCCTCCGAGCTTAAGAAAAGCTATTTTATGTTCAGCCTCTGATGATCTGATATCAGCTATAGCTGAGATAGCCTTAAACACTCTCAAAGGAAATCTTCCACTGCCTGCAAAATAGTTAGGTTTGCTGAAAAAAACAGTCATTAAAACTTTAAGCGATAAACAAATAACCTTAAAAAGGAAAAAGAAAATAGTTAACCAGACAGGTGGCTTTATAGGGACACTGTTAGGAATTGCCATACTTTTGATCACCGGCCTGCTGGCTAACAGATAATGGATTTTACTCAGAAAATGTATTTGGTGGCTCAGCAACAGATGGATCACATTAAAACTAATTACCCTGATCAGGATATGAGAAAAGTTGCAACAAGCAGTTTGGACACTGACATGCGAGCTATACTGTCCCAGACTGATTTATCAGACTATGACAAAGCCAAAATGTACTCTGCTGTGTTACAGCACTATCTGACTTTGGTAAGACAAGAAGAACAAGTTAAAACCAGTTTGACATTACTGATTCCTGAAAATGAATCAATATCTGAAACCCCTGCAGCTGCTGAGATAGCTTCTGCACCAAGTGCTATGGAAAAATACATTTTAAGTAGTGTTTCTCATCAGTCTAAAACCAACGCTGAACTTTTGTTAAAGCATATGGCAAAGAACAAGGATATTGTTTTATGGAGTGATAAGGGGGAATTAATGTATAAAGGTACTGTTGTTTCTGGGTCTCACATGGTGATTTAGTAAGCGCGGCTACAGCCACTCACACAATCCCTGACCACAGAAAGCCAACGGGCTGGGTTGTTTTTGTCAAAACAATGGCTGAGTCTAACATACCCACCTAAGTGTTTGCTCATTCAGCAAACAGGAGCTATGTGGAAAGGTTGAAATCGACAGCTGGTGCAAAACAGACACAGCCATCTCCAGTTAACCAACGGCCAGTGATGCCCAAAAAATGAAAGTCTTTTAAAAAACCTGTGTGACTCACTATGTAAAACTTAAATGCCATCTCTATGTATGAATGTCATATACCTCAGTGACTGCTGTGTACAACCTATGTTAACCATTTACCTCATATTGACTATGTAATCCTGTTTTTACAAAAAAGTGTTTATGTTGATGCACGTTAGCCTACTTCATAGTTAAATATGTTAACATGATTTTAGAAAGAAGTGCTTATCATAATTCTACCTCAGTGCTATGTCGTATATAGTGTGCATTTTTTAACAGGAGATGCTTCTGTTTATTATATCTTATCCATGATGTTAAAACTAATGTATGTCATATTTTATTGACATGTTTTTTTACAATAAATACCTTTATATTTTATATATTTTTGTCATTATTGATGACATTGCATATCTGAAAATGTACCCCCAAGTTTATTATAAGCAGTTGCATATTTTAAATTCATTACAAGACAAACAAGTCTGAACATGTTGCCACCTCACTGATACATGCTCTGACATGTTTAGATGCCTGAAAAGGTGACATACAAAACTAGTTACCATGGCATCATTTTTCAGCAAATCATTAGAGTACATTTTTAGAATTTGATCATAAGAAAGTCCTTTGCATCTGTGGTGTAAGAAAAAGATGCAGTGAAATCCACAGGTGGTAGAGAAGGTATCTTGCAACTATGTGTTTTGGTACAAAATGTTCTTTGCATTTCTGTTTAAAAACAAAAAACAATTGTTTGTGCATGATTGTCAGGATGAAAACCGTAGCTGTTGAAGAACTCCCCAGTCCCATTTTCTGAAATGTATACAGCTAACCAGTGCTGTCCAGGGAGGTCATGGGGGTCAGTATTGATGACTAGTGCTGTGGGAAGGTTTCTCAGCCTCTCCTTGGGTAGCAGATCACAGGGAAACACGCCCAGAAAGCAGTCACAGATGTGGGAGTCATTGGTTACAATTTTTTCCAGCTGCTTTGTGTTCATTTTTTATGGTTTATTACATATAATCCAAAATGACATTTCTTCTCTGGTTTATTTCAATGACATTATCAAACACAGCATAGATAATGAGATTAACTGTTTGTGGAAAGGCTTCTGCAAATCTAATATCAGCTCTGAGGTTCCCAGTTTTAATTAAAGAGTAATGATCAGCACTTTCTTGGTCTGGAGTGAGATCAAAGGCAAACAGGGTGTACCCTTGGTTAAATTCCTGATGGTTAACAACTAGTGTTCGCTCTTTCATAGATTTCCTTGCCACTAGTACTAGATTAAAATATTCTCTAACAGCATTCCCATTTCTAAAACCGGGCTGCAGAGATTTAGTGGGGATTTGTTCACCGTCCAGATACAGAGCCACAAAATTAATGTTTAAAGTTAAAGGGGTTTTTAGTGTAGGAACCGCTAAAAGCATCATTGTCAACAAATCCCATGACCATCATTTTTGGTAACTGTCCCAAAAACAAATTATCTTGGTTGCAGACCCTGCTGCCTGCAGGGAGGCTGAACACTTTCATTCCCACTCTGTCTATATGATATTTAGCGTTGGAGGTCAGCAGGGCTTCTGAGTGTCCCAGACAAACACCGGGGGTCACTTTAACCCTTTTGACAAACAGAGAGCTTTTAAGGCTTATAAGGCTCAGCACCTCCACTCTTCAGGCAAAAGCTGTCCCTGTTGCATGTCAATTTAATTTTAATATCCACGCCATTCAGCATCAGTTTCTCTTGAAAAAACAAGTTTGTGTGCAAGTGTCCCAGCAGTTCTACCCCTCTACTGAGATGTGTGAAGGAGCTTCTTTTATTAAAACCTACATTGTTACCATCTCTGTCTGTGATTTCATGTTTCCCCAGGGTGTCTTTATAAAATAACCCTGTGGTGAATTGGATAGAAAGGGTCTCTTCACTGAAGTTCAGCACAGATTCTATGACTGCCCTGTAGGGGTAACAGTTATTGCTCTGACTGATGAGCCGATCACTGACAGTCACATCCAGCTGACTGAAAATGGTGGCCACTGGGTAGTTTATAAGCCCCACTTTGGCCGCTGCAGGTATATCACCACCATCCACTTCAGTGATTTTGCAAACCAGATAAAGAAGCATGTTGTTTAGATCCAAATAGCCTTCACCATTCCCTGCTATATAAAATTCAATCGGTGAGTTTTCTGAAAGGGCAGCCAGCGGGGGTATCTCTACATAAATGCTTTTTTCAATGCTTGTCTGAGTGGTAGCAACAGCAAACAAGTCAAGTTCTGATTTTGTGCATTCTTCAGAACCACAGTGCACGAAAGCCATGTTTTTTTTTTTTAGAACAGGTCTCTGCTTTTTTTACACCCCCTTGAAGGTCCTTAGGCCTTTGAACTCTTTCTTTTATGTGAAGTTTTGTGTTTTGAAACACCTCTTTTAAAGTAGCTGGGAGGTCCGATGAGAAGCGAAGGGTGTACTCTGCACTTTCTCTTTTTACCTCTCTTGAATACAATCAGCCCTGAACCACCCTGAGTAGGCTTATCACCCCCTGACATCTTTTGAGTGACAACACTAGTCATATGCCCCACAACAGCCTTTTTAGCAGCTGTCTGTAGATATGGTTTTGCAATTTCAAACCCCCTTCTTAAAAATGGAACTGCTTTTCTGAACAGACTATGAAATATCCCTCCTATACCAGAACCATACATAGTAGGAAGTCCGTGAAAGCCAGGCAGACCATATCCTGCCTGTGCCTTGTAATAGCTTCTGTACAAGGCAGGGTCCCTATAATGTTGAACGATCACCATCCTTGCTTAAATTTTAAAGCACTCTCTGGGGGTGAAAATGCAACTTCACGATCACCTTTCCAAATTGAAATGGTACAGGTTAATTTTGATCATTCTTTATTTCAATAGTGACTGTATCAATCTGATGTTTACTGACTGCTTGATAATGGGGTTTATCATAGGTCACAGTCACTATCTCATTGTCTTGGCCCCTGATGGGTACGCATCTCAGCAAAGGCACTAGACTGTCACCCACTATTTCATGCGTGATAATGTCAGTGTAGATATATAATGTGTAAAGGCCCCCATTAATATCTTTTGTGGTCTTTGTTAGAGTCTTTCCTACACCTACCTCGAGTCTGCTAAAACCCAGAAGGTACTGTAACTGCCCGTGCATAAACAAAATGCATTTGATGTCACTGTCAATGCTTATTTCTCTCCTGATGGCTTGTTGTTCCAAAACCACTGACAGTTCATTTACTTCAAATATGTTTTTATTAATTTTGAGTAATAACACTTGCCATGTTAGGATAATAGCCCGATTAAATTTTAAATGCTGCTGACTCAGTAAAGGGGCCGGTTGGTGGTGTTTTACTGTGGGCTACACTTAGAGGCTGATAGAGCATACTGAACCTGTTTTTCTGTGCAGGCACATTGTCCCAGGTATGAGGATACTGAATTTCTGCTAAGTCCACTTCCCATTCATCAAGTAGTTCAAATGTTTGTGGTAACTTTACTGTAAAAGTGGATATAGTATTGTTGGGGGAAATGTTGTGCGAGGTGTTGCTGGGCAAGGTGATATAAAAACTATTTTTGAGCATTTTAAGCCTTATCTGCTTTTAATGTGTTGCCTCAATCCAGTTATTAAATTTATTGGGCCACCCTATCCACTTTACCAGATACCAAGTTTTTCTGCCACGCTTTTTCTCTGCCAGGATTTTCTGCACCCTATACACACGATCCTCATCCGGTTCAATTTTTTGCAACTCCTCAGCATAAAAAGTACCTTTGATGTCTTCCCCCGATAGTCTTTTAGCTTATAGGTGGGCCTCTGGGTCTTTAAGATCTCCGTCACAATAAATATCTCATCTGTGTACATCTGTTCATATCCCTTTTCAAACACCCCTTTTAGCTTAAATAGTCTCACGTGATTATCTTTCTGAAGGGTACCCTTTTGTTTTTTGCCAAGAACAGTATTACTGTAGAGGATCTTCCATACACCCAGGGCATTGGAAGGGTTAACATCCACAGGCCTGTGTTTAATGCTTCTGTGATAAGTATGGTTATAGCTGTACCAGGTCTGACAACACATCTGTATATTTCCAAGTATTCTGGGCTGTAAAGTAGCATCACATGCATGACTTCAGTGTCCTATTAAATCTTTCTACAATGCTGGCCATAACTTCATTATTCATCACAAATGGTGTATTCTATTTTGTTTTAATAGGTTCTTTAAGGAAGCATTTAGAAACTCTTTACCCTGATCAGTCTGCAACTTCTGAAGTGTGCGTCCACTTTTAAAAATAGTTTTAAAGGCTTGCGTCACTGCCTTGCCTGATTTGTCTTTTAAAGTCACTACCCAGGCATACTTGGACAGCACATTGATGCATGTACTTTACATATTGACTTATATCCACTAAATCAGCTTGCCATTGTCTGTCTATGTCAGAAACAATGACAGGATTTCTCTTAAATCGGACTCTGGCTGCTTTGTGTAATGAATAGGGGTCCTGCTTAGCAAGCCATTCTGCAACACCTTTCCTGGTGACATCTTTATCAAGTTTTTTTGCAGCCTTATACAGCTGAGTCACCCCTGTGAAACTACCCACTTTTTTGCATTAAATATATACTCTTTAGCAGGTGATCATTCATCTTCTTTCGTCAAACCCTGATACATCTGTTAGCTAGCAAAACTCTTGTCACCAGTAAAATAAAGCATGTGCTCTTTCTATTCTTTTAAAAACACTATGACAACCACAAAGTGCAATGCAGGATTATATTTTATTTATAAATACACACGTCATAACAGTATTTGAAGGTTTACTTTATATACTTTATAATACATAAACTAATGCATATAGCTGCTACCTACAAAAGGCATAACACATGGCAAGCATGCAATGATTACATAATATCTTGTTTTCTACTCTTCCAGTTTTACACATTTTACAGTACCCAGAGACAGTAACTTTTGAGCTGCATGTTTTACACAAGCATGGGCTTCATCCACTTCCCCCTTAGTGATGAGGTGGGCACAATACATACACAGATCTGCCATGCACCACTCAGAATAATCAGCCTGATTTTTAAGAAAATCTGTTACATCTACAATGTCGTTCACCTTACATACTGCTCTACGATTAGTTTTTTCCATTACTTCAATATAGAGTTTCCATATAAAGTGAGGCAACGCTTTAATCAGAGTCAGTGTGTTTTCTGCCAGTGAAGTAGCTGCATCTTCAGAGCAGACATTTAATGCAGGCTGCTTTCCAAAATATACAGGTTCCTTTAAAATGTCCTTTATCACATGGTACATTGTAGACATCAAGACTGACTGGAATATTGAGAGCATGTCAGTACGTTCCATCTGAAAGTATATTATAATACACTATTTAGGAAAAGCATATACTAAATCTGATTTATGAAACACAACAAAAGTGATAAAAGAAGCAAAATATATGATGACAGACTCAGACCCCCCGTTCTGCAGACTAAACACTAAAAATTCAACAGCGGTACAGATAAAACCACAAAAGTGTACTACATCATAAGGATCATGCATAAACTCTATAGCAATTTTATACATTGCATCCTCAAGAGTAGCACCCTCATCCTTAAAATAATCCACAGTTTCCTTTTGGGGTCCCTCTGTGATACTGTCAAAAAGGCCTTGGCATGTCTCTAAAAGTACAGAAGGTGCTCGTCCTGTAGGTAAATTTAAACCAGGTTGTTTTGCTCTGTGTCTGACTAGTTGGTAAGTAAGCCTCTGGACACACTGACAGGATGTTTCTCATCATGATATACTCTAGAAAAAAACATATAGCACTATGTTTTAGTGACCTCTCACTGCATGGTGCAGTTTAGCAAGCAGAAAAAAACAGGATAACAAGTAACAGTTTTTTTTGTGGGGGGGGGCTGTTTTTACTTCCCTTATAAAAAAATTTTTTAAAGGGCCCTTTGCTGACCAGTGGATCATTTCAGCAAGCAGAGAAGTCAGGTTAACAACACGTACAATATCACAAGGTTTTTTCTGCTTTATAGTACACACACACATGACTATGACGATCATGATGTAAAATCCACAAAGACATTCATTGTCTTCCGTGAATATATCAGCAAACACTTTAACATTTTCTACAAGTGGCAACACTGATTCATTTATATATTTATCTGTATCCTCCCATACTTCTGGAGGGGCACACATCATCAGTTCAGAGGCTGCATTTATCTCACAAAGGCAAATGTCATATTGAGGTGAACCAAACAGTGATGGATGGCAGTAATGGCTTAGGATCAGATACATAAGTCTTTGGATTCTCTCTGTATTTGCATCCCATATAATTATCTGTAAAATAAAATATGACACTTTTTGGTACTGAAATGTTTTCATGTATCAATTTTGGGGGGGTAATATTTTTACAATATAAACAGGGTCCCTGAATTTCTTTTTAGAAATTCTTTAAAGGAGCCTTTGCTGACCAGACGTGTGGCCTCTCTTCTAATCTCTCTGTCTGTCTGGTGGTACATATTTTTAATACACCGCTTGGGATCATCAGCTCTTTTCACATAATTTAAAACATGACCAATATGCTATAGTGTTTCGTTGGTCATATTTAAGCCCTGTTGTTTCATTGCTAATGCTAAAATAACAGGCTTAAGTTGCCCTATATATATATGGCTTCAGAAACATTTCTGTATAATTCTATAGCGGTCAATTCATCGGTGATACAAGAATGATTTTTCTGACTAGAGTCATCTGTCTCGCACCCGGGACAGGCATCAATCAATTCAGCATGTATCACCCTCTCTATCACTGCAGCAATTATGCCACAGATGGTATGATACATAACATACTTACAATACATATCATGGTCAGTTTTGGGGGGTTTACTACTGAGGCCGGGTTTTTCACATGAGGGCCCCTGTCTAATCTCAGTAGAAGAAGAAGAGGGTTGGGTAGTGATCACAGCCTGTTCTGTGACATTTTGAAACATTCTATCACTCTCTGTATTTCTAACATACTGGTCCTCACACATCTCATTAACACCCACATCTGTATCTTTCACACAGCAAACACAGTTGAGCAGTAGATTTGTGGAAAGTCGCGAATCCATGCTGTCCAAGTATGACTGCTGCTCCATCGCAAATCTTTCAGTCTATTAAAGTAAAATCAGAAAGCAGCATTGGTCCTGTGACTCACTATAGGTAAGATTTAGTTCTACTGCTAACTCATCTCCTCAGTTACACCATGTAAGCATGTCACCACTCACACATTTTGTAATGTTAAAATGCATTTACCTCATCAAGGCAACTCTTCTTCTTCTTCTTCATTTTTCTTATCTTTCTCTTTCTTAGCCTGGGTTTGACTGCTTGTGGCTGCATTATCATCTTCCACCTCTTTGGCACAGGCGCCTCTTGGCTGTGTCTTGGATTTCTTTTTCACAACTTTCTCTGATGCTTTTTTTGGCAGTGTCTCACTGCCCATCTTCTCTGGCTCCCCCCTCTTGTTGCTCTCTGTTTTGGGTTTCATAGTAACATCTTTTTCTGCATCAAATTCAAACCCCAGCAACTCTTCAAGGTCTTGCAGTGGTGACTCTTCAGAAGGACAGTCAGATTTAGGATTTTCTGATTCACCAAACTGTTCAGTGAGTTTCTTTTTTATGTCAGACATTCTTCCACTCAACAAGACTTGTGTGGGACATTCTTTTTCACACCTCATGTAGTACACATACGTTGGCTTGGGTTGTGGGGCCCCGATAGCCATCTTCTTGCTTGGTTTTTCCATCTTCAGACTTTTCATTCAGTGGTGTGACAGTCTGGCCTGTTGCTGGAAGGTTAAATTGAGAAGCGCTGCGCTGTGCCATCTTCTTCTTGATGTTTTTGATAATCTGCTCCAAGTCTATAAAACAGAATCTGAGGAGTCTCTCAAAAAGCTGTGCCTTCTGGCTTCAACTGCAGGGTTTATATAAAGCTTTGTAAGATGGACTGCCCCTTGATAAAACCATCACCACACCCATCATACTATACATGGTAACATGTGTCACAGACACACCTATTGTAGCCCCCCACCCTCTTTTTAAAAACATTATAAATATCACTCACATTTCATTCAGACTTCTCCTTGATACTACACAGAGCTGAGTGGAGAACTATAGGTATGTGTCTTCCTTTTTTCTGATATATTTTATTCTTTTAATTCATGATGGGGTAAAATGATTAGTTTGTGACTGCTATAGAATAATTACACACACACATGCACACACACCATACTGTCAGCATGTTGCAATGCTATCCAGAGAAACTGTTGAACCATCTTATTTATACGCAGTTCCCATATACACACACACACACACACCACACACACAGCCAGCATGTTGCAATGCTATCCAGATAAAACCGTTGAACTATCTTATTTACACGCAGGTCCCTGTTTTAGCTTAAAAATGTTACATGCATAAAGGTATCCTTTTGGTGCAAGTTTTACACAGTCCTAAAGATGCTTGTTAATTATTTTATACCTTGTTATAAAACAGAAAAAGGGGTACTGACACAGGCAGATGGATTTCCCTCTGGGAGGTCTCCAAACAGATCTGTGAAACCTCTACATTATCAGGTTGCCACCTAGATACTACTTTCTGAAAATATCCTAATCAAAAAACACCCACATGCCCCTGCAATTATAATCCCAAGCCGACAGGGGGCACATAACACTACACAAACCCTAACTTATTTTTTGGGCTGGGGCACAGTGGTGAAGAGGGACAGGGATTCAAGCCAGGATTGTGGGGTGCAGGAGAAAGGAGGGGGACAGGAGTTTGAGCTAGGATGGGGGACTCGGGTTCCAGCCAATATGACGTGGCAGGGGTTCGAGGAGTGTATAAGAAGGAGGGGCATAGGATGCTTACAAAATGGTGGGTGGCAGGGGTTCGAGGAGTGTATGAGAAGGAGGGGTGTAGGATGCTTACAAAATGGTGGGTGGCAGGGGTTCAAGGAGTGAACAAGAACGAGGGGCGTAGGATGCTTACAAAATGGCGGTGTTATGTCACTTCCAGGGTTTCAGTGCAGGTCATTTCTTGCACAAGTGGGTGGGACACAGGTTCAGACGTGTGTCATTTCCTGCACAAGGGGCAGGACATGGGGTTCGAGCTTATGTCACTTCCACTGGAAGTGGGCGGGGCTAGTGCATTTTAGGGAGGACTTCTGGTTTAACAAGGGATGATTCAGATTGGTCCATTTTAGGCCATGCCCACCTGTCAATTGATGTGGCATGCACTGATTGGCTGAAATTTAACATTTGTCGAGATATATGAACTTATACTACTCATAACTTTTAGTTACTGGAAGGGTGACTGCTGCAGATTGCAGAATAAAAGCTGTGGGCCAGCCACGGTGCCAAGAGGCCACCCAGGAGAACCAATCCAATGCCTCCATATCCTAAAAAAATCCACACTATCCATTGAACCATTCCTGTCTGCTGGCAGTCCCTCCTGATCTCGCTAACAGGACAGCCAGGCTCATTATGAGCTGCCCTGACTGCTCAATTAAATCAATTTGAGGGCTACTACACATACCTAATATTCATTAAAAATCTTTCAAGGGGATGCTAACATTAGGCTAGGCATCTAAGGAAGACCTTTTCCAAATTCCTTTTGCTTACCATTCAGTAAAGTTATTCAGATGGGAGATATGCTGCATATCTCAGATATGCATATCCCCACATTTTTATTTACCTTGTGGCTGTTTCTGAAGGATTTACAACTGTATCTTCAAATCGTGTTTGTTTATCCTAAATGGTTTGATGTGGCTGAGCCACATAAAAATTAATTTCGAAGTAATTGATCTGCTGCATTATTTATTGAGATAACACTTGTCCCTTAAATCACTGTCCCATTTTATATTTGATTTCTGATAGTCTAAGTGAATTCCCCCTTCCCTGGGGTCTTACAACATTTTAAATGTACTGCAAAACTATAACTATTATTTTCTATATTAATATTTACAGAACTGTTCAACACATTCAAAGATCCCTTTTCCACACTCTGCTATTCTGTGATACTATAAAGTTGGAAAAGGGTATACTGTGTGGGGAAGCAAGCTGTTGAGCAGTCTGAGTCTGTCTCTGAAGTGTGTCACTGACAGTCAATTAACTACTAAGCACCTTGAGGCTCGATTGAGCCATTTTGCAGTTTGCACATAATTTGGATGGGCCCTAAATCTAAATTAATACAAAAAAAACCTGTTCCATCTGAATGCTCTTCCCGGTCTTGATTTATCCCCTTTGCTTGCCACTTTGCAGAGTGTGGCCTAGCTAACTCTTATGAGCATGTTTTAAGTTTTCATCCATTCTGCATGAAAACTGATGCTGTTTGGATTACCTGTTTACCTACAGGCTACACAGAATATATCCAGAGGGCCAGATATTCAAAACTTTGCCCCTGGGCTAAAATTTCACTGCCTGGTGGGCAAATATAGCCCATAGCACAAAGCAAGCTATATTCAAAAGGAATAGCCTGGGGCAAACAGCCTCTGAATATAGCATGGGAAAGAGGCCATGCAAACTGGGCTGGGAGTGCAGGACAACCATAGCCCTGGAATATGACAGCACTGAATATAGCAACCAGGAAATGCAAACCATAACAACAACAATACAGTGCACAGCGATGTGAGACTAGGTAGAGAGGAACTATGTGGCCAATGTGTGTGCCAGCAAATGTGTGGACCCAGTACAGCTGCAGGCAGCAGCATATGTGAAAGACCAGTGATCAAAACTGTAAAATATTCCCCGAACCGTTAGCGCCACGCTAACACATTAGTGCAGCTTTAGCGTGGAGCTAAGCAGTTTGCCCAGTACAAACACATTTGCCTGGCGCTAAACTTTACCATATTCAAAAGTGACATGCAAATGAGCCTACTTAGATAGTCTCTGGGCAAACAGCCACATTAGCATCTCATCATGCCCTGATTTTCATGCAGTTTGCCCAGCATTACTGCAAGGTCCCACAGCTCCACCTGTAGGCCAGTCTGGAAGTACAAGGGCTGGCCAAGTCTGATTGCAGCTCCACCTGTAAGTCAGTCAGGCAGTGCATGATGATAGCTGCAGGCTACATGTGAACAGTACAGAATACGTTAGCATATCGTACCCCAGGGGACAACACAGCATAGGCACAGGTGGTGGTGGTGCTGCATGCAACCGTCACACTGTAGGTCATGCGACAGTGCACAGCACACACTACAGTTGCAAGGGGGCTGGTAGTGTAAGGGACACAGCAATGCTTATGCTATGTAGGGTGGTGATGACCACTGCACTGTACACAGTGACAGGCCCAGCTTGCAGGTAATTACTGACAGTGGACAGTACTATTGCGCTGTTGTATGATCCACAGATGCTGCACCTGTGGCATGGGATGCACACAGTGTCATGTACATGGCCAGCTGTGTGTGCTGTGGCAGGTGGCTGGGGGGACATGTAAGATCCGACAGGCACATAGGTGGTGGTGTATTTCCACTACTGGCCCATGTGCACTGATTGATGTGTCCCAGCCTTGTGGCCACACCTGGGCTGCAGTGAGGTCTACCCACCCCTACACCCTCCCCCACTGCCCACCATGCCCACAGTGCTGCATGTATGTGCTGGTATCTGTTAGGCACCACAGACATATGGTCTGCAGGTGTGTGCTATATGGCCACACTACCATGCTGTCACCTGTGAGTCAGGTCACCCCTTACTATCTGTGCTTGGCTGGGACTGGTGGCAGCCACTGGCATCATGATGGTGTCATCAGTGAGCAGCATGTGTCCTCCATGTCTGGCATTTTCTAAGTGTCATACTCCTATGCTAGGGTCTCGCAAGCTGCACAAATCCAGTACAAACACTGCGCAATGCACCAATGATGTGAAAAACTGTTTGCCCAGGGTTAAGACCAGCTTTTCCTGGGCGGTAAATTGTACCACACTAAGGGTCATGCTATGTCGTGCTAAACACCTTATCGCGGTGCTAGTCACTGAATATCTCATAGCGCCTTTATTCATGTTTGCCATGCCCCTTGCATATCATTATGCTTTGCCCAGCACTACTGCTGTTTGCGTGCACTAGTTGGCCTTTTGAATATGGCAGACCCGTGCTAATCCCGCTCTATTCCCATGCAAACTGTTTGCGAACTGCAGAAAGCTTTGAACATCTGGTCCAGAGAGTCATCTAGTCATAAATTAAGCTATCCAAACCACACCAAGCACATGTTTGTATCATGATGTACAACTTGCAACTTCAAGCCCAAGGCATTTTGGATGTGGTGTGGAGGAATCAAGGAATGGATTTGTGATGTCAATTTGGACACAGACAGACATAATCAGCATCTGCTGCAGTTGCAATTTTTTTATAAATTCTGCCTTCTGTACCAAATATCTATCATGTTCATGCCCAGTGTGTCGTCTGTGATCTAAATGTTGCTGATCTGTTGTGCTGCTGATGTTCATTAATATTATCTGTCTGATACATTGGAGAATGCAGTAAATGTACAATTACAAACAATTTAGGAATCCCTGTATCTTTACTGTTTTCTTCAATATAGCATTATTATTACTGCACATGACTGATGTGCAATACTAATGTGATATATTGAAAAAATGCAGTAAATATACAGGGTTAGTGTTCCTAAATTCTAATTGTATATTTACTGCATTCTCTATCAGATAATAATGAAACAATCCAGTGAATATTTTATTTACCAGGCACAGTGTATGACTGTTGCATCAGTCAAGTGAGTGGGCTGGTGATCTAAGGCTGCTTTGCTGTGAAGAAGTGAGATAGAAGGTATTGCAACATTTTTTTATGGTTCTTTTTTTCTTAATATGGCATTGTTGGTTCCGGTGTTGCCACTGTGAATACTGAGGGTTTTATTTTCCATGTACCATCTTAGCTGTAAAGTGTTTATTGATCTTCGGTGATTATGGATCATGTATGGACAGTAGACCTAGTCATGTAAAGCACCTGTGTGTATGATGTGTATCTAATAGAGGGCAGTATCACATGTGTATGGGCCCCCCTGTAATTCAGAAGGAGCCCTAATAGAGGTGCCCTATGTCTATGTATTATGTGCCCCCAGCCCCAGTAATTATGTCTGCATCGCTCCCTTGAGAGACTGTTAGGGTTGCAAAGTGGAGAACAATCACTGGCATTTGTGAAGGTGAAAATAGTATTTGTAGTTACAGTGGAAGCAATTTCCAGTTCTGGGTACATATAAATTGTTGGCTGGCTCCCTGCATCATGTAGGTGGGGCAAACAGCAAATGGCCAGAAACATTTACAAGCAACTGCAAAATGTGCTGAAGTTTCCTGCCCGTTTTCATTATTCTAAATGTGTGAAAAGTTGATTAATGTTGATTACAAGTATATATTTTACATTTTTATTGACCATTTACCACATTGAAATAACCTTTAAAAACATCAAAACACAGAAATTGTTGGCAGATGAGGAGTGCTGCTAGGCCCATCCAGTTTGGCCATAAGCCCTATACTTGTATGCAGGCCTGGCCCCTGACCCAGCCTGGTCAGTGTGGCTTCTCATCGCTCCCTGCCCACCTCAAGGTTCCCTTCTGACTGTCCCAGGCATGTTTGGAAATAAAACAACAAAAAAACACTGTGCTTGCTCCAACCACGTCTTGTGGCAGACTACTCCATGTGTTCATCATTCTTCACATTTTCTCTAGTCTTAATCTGTCTCCTCTCCAGTTTCATATTGTCCCCCCAATACTGTACTCATTCTACGTTGGAAAATGTTAGTCTCCCCCCTGTACCTTGTAAAAAGGCTATGGTGGAAGGGTGCTGAATACTCCCACAATTGGCCCCAAAATGCACCAGAAAGCATCACAAAATGCCAAAATTTTAATCGGCTGGAGTCACTGACTTGTGCGTACACTTTTTAAAAGGCTGGTTATTCCACTGGCCAGGAGTGCAGGGCAAAAATTGCCCAGGAATAAGACAGCAGCTCATTAGACTCTGTAGCAAGCCAGTGTTGCAGGTGGAGAACATTGTGTGTGACTGCACAGAGATGTCTCACATCTACTGCAAACAACAATGTAAGCCACACACTGCAGAACTGTGCTATGCTGAAGTGAGGTTTGCCCAGGGCAAACCTGATTGCAGAGTGCTAACACATTATTCCAGTGCAAACTGGTTAGCCTGTGGCAACCGGGAGCTATATTCAAAACTCCCATACAAATGAGCCTACTTAGATAATCAGTGGGCAAACAGGCACATTTGCATCTCATTATGTGTTGATTAGCATACATTACCATGCAGTTTGCCGGGTACTACTGCATGGTGCACACAGCTCCACCTTTTGATCAGAATGGAAGTACAGGCTGGGCGCTGCAGGCCAAGGCATGCCCACAGCATCCCCTGTTGGTTGGAATGGTCTACAGAGCAATATGGCCATTTGTAACATGGCATTAATGAAAACATTGGAAACAAGTAATGTGATTTGTCAAAAGGCATCAGCTGACACATTTACAACTGTGCATTAATTCCCTAGATATGCCCACTTCTCAACGGGAGCACGCCTAGTCCCAAAACAGAGACACAAATTAAAGAACTCCCTGTGCAAGATACGTAACACATACGTCGATTCCTCCCTATAGGTGGCACTATCGCCAGACACAGGAAACCCTCATCCACTATCTGTATATGAGAAGTGCATCTCGGTGCTTGTTGCATGTCGCTTACCAGATGCAGACCCCATGGAATCGCACATTGTAACGGAGCAGCAATCAGTTTTAAAAAATGCACTGGTAGTGATCCGTCTTACAGAGCTGTGCTGAAGAAGAAACCGGTTCATCACACCATCAGGTAGACTGCGGTTGTGTAGGAAGAGGGACGTAGAACCAGATGGTGAGATCGGTGGCACAGAAATATGCAAATGTTTGTGTTTTACCCTATATGCAGTAGTGAATGGGTAACAGAAAGTAAAGTGATGAGTTAACTATAACACTTTATTCGAACAGAAATTTTTTTTAACATGCTATCCGTGAAGTTTAACAAAAGGGAATGGCAGGAAGTGCAAAGTAGAATCATAGCAGAAAAAACAGTCACAATATTAACGAGCAGAGAGAACTGAACGTGCATGCGCACAATTCTATATGCAAGTGAAGAGGAAAGAATGCAATGCATTGTAATATTATCCGTATTTCTTGATATATGTAACAAACTTATTGAAATGAAAACACTGTTTTCCCTGCACTTACCATGTTAAAAGTGCATTAATCCCCTCGACAGAAGGCATTTCCCAGGAATTAATGCATGGTTGGGTGGTGGGAAGTACTCGGCCTTCAGCCTCGTGCACCCCAAACCATGCATTAACCCTGGAAATGCTCTGTCTCTGTGATTAATGTTATATATACTCACACATACACATATGTGTGTATATGTGTGTGTATATATATATATATATATATGTATATCGTATGTGTGTGTATGGATGTGTGTGTGTGTGTATAGATATATATATATATGTGTATATATATATATATATATATATATAAATATATACACACACACACGCACGTATATTCACTGCCTGAGGCCACACATGCCCTGGAGGACAGCCCCCATACCTCTTATGTGTCTCTCATTACGAGGGTCATCCCTCATTTGGCCCCTTACAACTGCTCTGTCCCTCATCCATCCCTCATGGAAAAGGTGCTGCCCACACAGTGAATGTGCTGTATATTCAGACTGTACTGCATGAATACTGTACAGTCCACATCACTAAATCTGAACTATGTATTGTACGGGTAAACACTATGGTGTCACAGTGTCCTGACCCTCTATCTCCATGATTGAGGATAGGTCCTTCATTCTGAGGGTCTGTGGCCCTCATTTTCCCTCATCTTGAGTGTCCAAATATGTCCATGTTCCTCATTCCATTGACACAGGGTTAAGAGGTATGACAGCCCTCCCCCCATCAATCCCCAACCCCACAGCACAGAATAACCTGGTGGTCTAGTGGTCCCCCAACCCCCCAGCACGAATCCTGACCCCTGTTCATGGTTAAATAAAAGATTTCTCTGGTAGTCTAGTGGCCCCAGCATGAATCCTGATCCTGTTTGTGGTTAAATAGAAGATTTCCCTGGTAGTCTAGTGGTCCCCCCCACCCAGCAGTGATTCTCCCGTTACCCCCGAACATGTCATACCTCTGGAGCCGGCGACAGGCTGAGCCCTCCTCTCTCCACCACGGCTGACCACTGACTGTGGTATTCAGGAGTGCTCCTGAAATGAATAGGCACGCCTGTTCATTTCAGTAGCACTCCTGAATGCCGCAGTCGGTGGCAGGCCGTGGTGGAGACAGGAGGGCTGAGCCAGTCGCAGGCTCCATAGGTATGATGTGTTCAGGGTTAACGGGAGATACACTGCCGGGTGGGAGGACCATTAGACTACCAGGGACATCTTTTATTTAACCACAAACAGGGATCAGGATTCATGCTGGGGGGCCACTAGACTACCAGAGAAATCTTTTATTTAACTATGAACAGGGGACGGGATTCATGCTAGGGGGGGTGGGAGGACCACTAGACTACCAGGAAAATCTTTTATTTAACCTGGGACGGGGGGTCAGGAAGGGATTCATGCTGGGGGCACACCGCTGCATTACTGCCAGCTTATTTTGGGCGGTATCTAGCACCGCGTTACAGGTCGCGCTAATGCCTGTAGCGTGGCACTATACCTTTGAATATGCCACGCTGATGGCATTCCTGGGTGCTCCCCTATCCACACCCCTGCATGCCATTATCTATTACATTATCTATTATCTGCTACAAATCTCAATGGCTGAGAGGGACCTGGGGTGGTGGTGGATGTCAAGATGAACAACTCTGAGACTTGTAGGAGGGCAGCGGCCAAAGCCAACAGGATGCTGGGATGCATCGCTAGGGGGAATAACCTCCAGAAGGAGGGAAGTGATACTCCCTCTGTATAACTACTTGGTGAGGCTGCACCTCAAGTACTGCAGGAAGTTTTGAAAGCCACACTTAAAGAGGGACATTGAACTCCTGGAGAGGATCCTCGGAGAGCAACCAAAATGATCTGGGGCTTGGGGGACAGGACCTATGGGGAGAGGCTTGAAGAGCTAAATATGTACACTTTGGAAGAGAAGGGACATGGGGGACATGATAGAGGTCTTCGGGTACATGAAGGGGGTAAATAGGGGAGGAGCAGTCAGGGTACTCCGAAGGAAGGAGGGGGGGCAACTAGAGGGCATGGGTGGAAGCTGGAGGAGAGATTCAGGGGAGAAAGGAGGAGGTGCTACTTCACTGAGAGGGTGGTGGAGCCATGGAATGCACTACCCAGGGGGCTGGTGGAGGCAGAGATGGTGGAGGGGTTCAAGAGGGGGTGGGACAGGTACAGGGGAAGGGTTCTGGAAGCAAAGTCGTATGCAGCGAGAATATCTGGGACTGGGAAGGGAGAAGCCAGAGAGGGCGAGGGTGGCAGCAAGGTCAGCTCCCAGTGTGGAGGCTGACCAAACAAGCAGACACAAAAGACCATTAGGCCTATTCTGTTGGCATTTTAGTATGTTAGTATTAGCATCGGCACTACCACACAATGACGGCACTAATAGGGCTTTTAAATATTGCAGCCTCATGCAAATCCAGTGCTATTCCAGCGCTACAGATTTGCACTAGGCACAAAGGTTTGAATTTCTGGCCCAATAACAGCTGTGAGTAAAACCTCAAGGTGCAATTCAGGCTACATGCATGAACAATAATATAGTGTATAATAGAGCATTGTTCTGTATAGAATTTCATCCATTTCTGAATGCTGTTGTACCACAGTTCAAAGGTCATGGAATGTGATTGTACCCTTCTGTGGTACACCAGCATTCTGGAACCTCTAGAGACAGCACAAGTCAGCTTCATTCAGAAAGCCAAAGAACTGCTATGTGCACATTTCACATAATACTATACACTATAAAAAATACAGGATGAGCAACTCTATGCACAACCAGTGTGCTCTGCCACCTCAGGGTTCTGATTCCCATGGGCCTCTCAAGCTTCACTCTCGAGGTCACAGGGAATCAAAACCCCTCTGTGGCAGAACACACTGGTTGTGCAAAGTTGCCCATCCAGTATTCTCTATATTTTAAGTCTCTTTTTAAATACCATCATCAAGGGCAAATTCAGATTCCTTTAGGTTTGATCTCGGGACAGCCAAATGGTTATCACTGGTGGAACAGAGAGGATGACCACATGTATATGAGGCAAAGAGATGACCCCCAGATTCTTCACCCTATCCATAGCCAACAGTGGCCAAGCTAGCAAACCACGCTGCTTGCCTGACTTCACAGAACCGGTTTCTACCAAAGGCAGCTCCATTGTACATGAGTTGAAACTAAGCCAGCCAGAGGCCACCCATTTAGATTTCTTGTAGGCAGCATCTCAGACTGGCAATCGCATCATGAGTAAAAAAGAGGTACAACTGAGTATCATGTGCATATCAGTGAAAATTCAAGAGGCCTCACCACAGCTTTTTTAAGAGCCACAGGGCAGCCACCTTCTGTTCCAGAACACAAGACAATACTGGAGCCACTGGACCCAGAAATTCCTGGCAATCCCCAAATAGTTGGGTAGGACCTGGATCCAGATTACAGAAAGTAGGATGCAAGTCCCAGATCGTCTCAAGCATCTCCACAACAGAAACTGTCTGAACTCCATCCATGGCATCTAAGGGCCATTGTACCTCATGAGCTTGACACTGCGTGTCCCTAACAGGCCACCTGAAGAAATCACAGCCCTGGTATAAAACAAAGCCAAAGTACTGGCACATGCTGTCTGTTGATCCAAATTTGACACCAGTTATTAACAGCCGTCCCAAGCTGGTATACAAAAAGAGCCAGAGCATTAAAGATACTGTCATCACCAGTCACTTTCAGTCCAACAGAGAAGGCCCACCCACCCGTTTTTCATTGCACAACCAACAGGGTTCCACAACTGTGGATCATGTAGTACCTGCAGTTACACCTCACAGTGCACTTTTTACTAACCCAATCAACTAGAAAAAGAATGAGATTAGGCAGCTGATCACATCTTGTGCACCATTTGTGGTGTATGCCTTGTGGTGTGACTTCCCATCTCTGTACATTGAGTGTAATGCTGGTGTAACCCCCCTACAAATGGGGGTTCCCAAAAAGTCTTCCTTGAGCTTGCCTAAATGCTAACTGCCAGGCTGGTGTCCTGCATTTTAGCAGTTTAAATGTATTGCCAGAGAGTGCCTGTATAGCCTCTGTTTACTGTCTCTTTAAGAGCTGCCTGGATTGCAATCATAATTAATCTGGGAGGGGGCTGAGTGTTTCTATGCTCAAGTCCTGCCTGGGCTGCCAAATAATCGCTCCATTCTGCCATCGCTATTATCACAGAGGGAGCTCTGTTGGAAGATGTACTTGTTTGCTGATCATTTATTAGAATAGTAATAATATTGCAGTTTGTCTAACCTGCCTTTTTTGCAGTATGGACATTTCTGTTTATCTCCACCATCTTGGTCCTGGACTGCTGAAATGGGAAAATCAGTAGCTTTGGGGACTCTAAAATGGAGCCTGTCCCCAGGGGCTTTATGGGAGCAAAATTCTGTAGGAATTGTAGTTTTGGGCTTTTGGCACCTAAATGAACCTGGAGGGGGAGCCCTTGTTGTGACTGACAGAGGAATCAGCCAACCAAACCTTTTGGATCCTGGGGAAAGTCCCAGGCTGCTTGCAGCTACTTTCAGTTTGAGCTGGGGAGTGAAAGAAGTAACAGCTCAAGATAGTCGAGCAGTAAACCTGCATAGATTCGCATGGGAGAACTGTGAATGGGCTGGGTTTTGCCTGCCTGCTGTCCCTGAGAGGGAAATTGAAGTTTATTCGGACTGAATCCAAATTGTGAGGACGATTTAAGCCACAGAACTGTGACCAGGCTTTAAACTGAAATAGACCGAAGATTTGCTGAATGCGATTGGCCTGTCAGGATTTCCAGCCACCTTTGAACTCCCAGTTTGTGCAGAGACTCTGTAATTGTGACCGGATAGCAATCTGCCTGGTACAGTAGAATTTCTTACATGTAAATGTGCTGTGTGCTGTTAGTGGGTCGTGGTTTGGTTTCCCACTGCATGTTGAACTGTGTTCTGCTTGCTGGAGGCTGCATCCATCACCAACAGATTAAATCCATTTGCATCTCCATTTGGCCTGGGCCTTGCCACACTGGCCCAGCCAGACTACCCACTACACAGAGAAAGCCGTCGATGAGAGACCAGCCTGGGGATCAGCCCCCTGCTCAACACCTTGAACAGGAACGGCACCTTGGTGATTCGTGTGGGCTCTGCTTCTCCTGGCACACCAGCTCAACAACCTGCAGTCTCGATTTTGTCCTGCATTGGGCATCGTGAGTAAACATCAGGGTAGCTCCCTGCAACAACAGCTAAATCTAAAGTGCTGTCATCTGATTGCTTTGTTGTCTTTTCCTTCGTGAACTGAGCTCTCCGGCTCCAGATTACAAATAGTGTGTGTTGTGCATGTTGCTTTCTTCCATCACAGGGCCCAACCAGCTGCGATGCCGGCCTACCCCGGGCAACGGTCCTGGCTAGCCCACCATTTTCCTACCTGGGTACCCAGAGTGTGTGACTATGTAGGGACTCTGAAGTGCATGCATAACTGTCCAATTAATTTAGCTTTTAAGCCAATCAACCTGATTACACCCTTCCCTTATTCAAGTCCCCTGAATAAATCAGATCTAAATCTTTCAGCATTTAACCTGACTGAGGTTTCAGTTTGTGCTAAGAGTACTGTACTGCTGCTATTTGCTGTGCAATATCTTGTTTTACAGGGGGTCCCCAGGGTCGAGCTAGAGGAACCAGCCCTAGTGGTAAGTGCAAACAGTGTGGGTAATTGCATGGTGAATAAGGGTCATTGTGAAAGTGATTATTGTATATTGTTCAGGCCACTAGAAGGGAAAGAGGAGGGTTACAGTGTCCCAGGGGGCTGTGCCCAGGTTAGCTTGACCACTAACAACCTTGACCTCCAGGTAGCAGCACCCAATTCAGTACCCAAGCCCCTTAACCTGCTACTAGCCAAGCAGGCAGGGGTAATAGCCCTCGGGATAGCACCACCTAGGGGTTACACCACACCAGCAAAATAGAGGATATAGGAGCATTTGCCCTCCATTATGAATGGTATGTGTGAAATGCCAGTTGGCACACATTGGTACAGGGTCCATACTGGTGATGTGAATCGCTTTCACTTTGTGGACCTAGACCATGTTTCTGCACACTCCAGAGGTGAAAATAGGGTCCACACACTGTTAGAAAGGCAAAGTAAATTAATCTTTTCCCTTAGAGCCGCTTCCCCTAATGGCCTTAATGAAGACTGTGACGTGTTTACATTCAGGAGATTTCTGTGTTGTTAATGGCATTTTTTCTCTTTCTCATTCCACAGATTTCGTGGAATGTTTTATCCAATCCATAGAAACATAGAAGTTGTCTGCAGATAAGGACCTCTTGACCCACCTAGTCTGCCCAGTTTTCCCTGCCTACTGTGCCACTAGTGTATCCAGTTGATGCTCTACCTCCAGTATTGTTGGGGTATTAGCTCACTTAATTGCTCCAACTGAATTTATATATTAGGATTTATGTATTCTGTGGCTTTAATAAGTTTTTATTTACTTTCACACTGGGGGCATTTGTAATACTATATTTTCTAATTATAAATGCAATGTTCGGGAATAATGTGCTGCTTGTGCATTTACTTGTACTTGGTGCTTACTTAACTTATACTGGTTTGGTCTTACTCATCCCCACCCTTGGTAGAGGCAGTTTAGTAAGAATGGAGACCCGGAGTGGAGGGTGAGAAAAGTGACAGAGAAGGAGGAGATGGGGGTGGATGGAGGGTGAAATCAAAACGGCTAAGCGACACTGAGCTGAGTGTATGGGGTTAAATAGGGAAGGGGGAGCAGTTATTCCCACCCACTGAACTATTGGCGGAGCCCTCCAATTCAATGTGCGGGAATAACGTGCTGCTTGTGCATTTACTTGTTTGTGCTTGGTGCTTACTTAACTTATACTGGTTTGGCCTTACTCATTCCCACCCTCGGTAGAGACAATTTAGTAGGAATGGAGTTTGCAAATAACACCACCTCCAACTCACAGAGAATGTACTTGGTAGCATGCAAGGGAGGAAAAAAAAACATTTTGAGGAGGAAACCTCTGAGGAACCATGGCCACCAAGCTGCCCTTCCTCTGGTCACACTAAGAGGAGATGGTTTGAAAAGCTGAATGGAGTTCTTGTTCGGGGTTTGGTATGTACATTTTGAAGCAGGAAGAAATCCACCTGCCCAGTCTCTTGATTATATGTGCTGGAATGTTGTTCCTGGAGGCTGATGAGGCTGCTCCTAGGTGAAAAGAGTGACCAGGAAAGGATAGTGTATCCGCATCACAGGTGCTGGAGAAGAAATCTAACGGAGTCCATAAATTCTTTCATAGAAAGAGGAGTGCAATTTGAGGTAGGCAGTAGAGGAGCAGAAGAATTGGAGTTGGCGTGTAAGCGAAGAAATTGATCAAATACTCAGATCAGACACCAGTTACTGAAAGTGAGAAGGTAGGTTATGGTGACTCCTTTGTGTAGTCTATCAGTCTTGGAGGATGGAAAGTGAAGGACGTAGTGATCGCCTTGTTTCTTCAAATGAACCACAGTAAGGAAGGAAGAAGCAGATGGTGAAGATATGGTAAATTCACCTGAGTGAAGAACTCATAGAACACGAGACAAATCGCAGCAGATATAATGATGTTTGAGGAAGGTTCAAATGGGTTGGTTTGAAGCAATTCAAGTAATTGTCATTAATATCGGACTGTCAATAGGTTAACGTTTTGATGGCTTCTTAGTTGTTGCTTTGTTAATACCAGTCAAAAGTAGCTTAACTGAAGAGTTGGAAAGGATTGAGTCCATGGTGGGATCTAATTGGCAAGGAATTACTGAATGCCAGATAAATATTGCCTTATGGTGCCATGAGAAAGATTATGAGTTTGGAAGCAGTAGGTAATCAAAGCTAATACATGTTGAAGGGAGGCAGGTACTGATGAAATGGAGTGCATGGCACAGAAGGTAGTGTATTT
Organism: Neoceratodus forsteri; assembly: GCA_016271365.2. NCBI lineage: Eukaryota > Metazoa > Chordata > Ceratodontiformes > Ceratodontidae > Neoceratodus > Neoceratodus forsteri. The sequence goes on from CM057455.1 coordinate 1,708,164,258, forward strand.
GCTCCAAGCTAAAGTATAGGCAGACTGGGTGCTCAAGGATAAAACAGACCACATCATTTTCTGCGCTTGGTCGAGATAAAACTTTAAGTCATGATTAGATCTTCGAACTGAGCAGGAAGAGTCATGAGCAGGTCTGCTGATGGATGAAGAGTCGAAATTCCTGAAACTGAAAATGAGATTGATAATTCACAGCAGTATTAGCAGAACCAGGGATGTGAAAACAGCAAATTGAGAATTTACGAAGCAGTGAAATCCAAGTCAATCTCCACATGAACAGCATTATGAAATGTGACGATGATCTGCCTTCATTAACAATGTCAACTATAGACTGATTGTCTGAAAATATGGATATAATTTGGAGGGACCAAAGATGCCCCCACATAAAAGCAGCAGCTACTATAGGATACAATTTGAACAAGGGTGAGGTTGTAGAAAAGTCTGGAAGTTTAAAAAATGTCTTGAGGCCATGGAGCAGCAATCCAAGAATTCTCGAATACAGTGACAAATCTGAAATTCAGAGAGGCATCCATGTAGACCCTGGGAAAAAGATCAGGACAGATGTCCTTGAAAAACATGGAACAACCACTCCAGGTCTTCAAAAAGAGAGCCCACATAGCTAAGTCAGACTTGGCAGATGCTGAAATTGAGATGTGGTGATACAATGCAGAGACACAAGATGCTGAGTCAAGAAGGTATGATATAAAAGAATGACCATGGGGAATTATGCACATTACAAAGTTTAAATATCCCAGGAGCAAGAGAAGTTTTTGTTTCATGCAGGAGGATCTGGTAGAAAAGGAGCTAACCATGGCTTCAGTCCAATGCAGTTTATCCTGGGGTAATCTGGCTTCCATGTTTGCCGAGTCTAATTTGATGCCTAGGAATTCCAAAGTGGTAGTAGGTCCAATAGTTTTTTGTGCGGATATAGGGATGGCTAACTCCTGAAATAAATTTTTCAGGGATGAGATGCCAGCTGCTGGGGGAGCGTTGGGTGATTCTATTAGTAGAAAGTCATTGAGTAAGTGTACGACAGCAGAAATGTGACAGGTATCGAGTAACAACCAACACAGAGTGTCCGAAAATATATCAAACAACTTGGGGCTGCTTTTACAACCAAATGTCAGGCATACTGCGAAATAATAGGAGTTCTCACATTTAATGCTGTAGAGATGCCATAAAGAAGGATGGATAGGTGGGAGCTTGAAGGCGTCTGAAATTGCAACGCGAGTTGGGCATGTACGGTTAAATAGGGAAGAGGGAAGTGGTTATTCCTGCCCATTGAACTATGGGCAGAGCCCTCAAATGATTAGATTAATCATGGATAGGTATTAGGGATACTGTTTGTCTACAAGGTGGTTCTTATGATTTGGGTCCTAACTTTAAAGCTCTGAGCAACTGCAGTATTTGTCAATAATGAAACATACTTACTGTGTATGTATACCTTTAACCTGCTGCTTTAAAAATTGATCTGACAGTACCAAGCACCTGCCCCATGATGAAAAATCCAGCAAGGATTCGAAATGCTGTGATTTGCTATCAGTCCTCTTGGCCAGTGCCTTCTTTCACAATAAACATTTTTCTTTTGCTTCACTTACCCTGCATGCCTGTTATTTTGCATGCCATCTTTTGGCTTTGTTATTTGCTTTCACAGGATGTTTTGGGCTTACACCATTCCCCGTTTCTTATGTGCTGAGGTTTTTTGGTACCTAATGGAGAACACTCTGTCCAGGAAAAACTGATTAAACTCTTCATACCTTTCTGCTGACAAAAAAACTCCAGACTGCAGAAGTGGGAAATGAATCAATTTGCTCACAGTGGACTCAAAGCAGTCCTCTACCAAGCCAACCCAGGAAGAACGCGACCCGTTATCTTCACCAATAACAGCTTGATGCCATCAGAATGGAACTACAGTGTTCATAAGTTAGAATTTTCTAGCACTCAAATGGGCCATTCTGGATCAGTTACATGAATATCTCTATGGAGCACACATCACGGTCAAGACAGACAACACCTTGACCTACGTAAAGACCAAGGCAAAGATGGATGCTGCTGGACAAAGGTGGTTATCTGCATTACCAACATATGTCTGCTGTGTCAAGTACAGGCATAGATTCAACCATGTGGATGCAGATGCTCTGTCCTGAAACCCAAATATTTTTACCACTGATGAACAGGAAGGAATCCACATTCCAGAAAACTCTATCAAAGGACTATGTAAGAAGTCTCAGACCAGTAAGCAACCATCATCCACCAATAATCATCATCTTGTAGACAGCTTTCGAGCTTCCAGTGAATGTTTGCCACCAGCCTACTACAGTTTTACATACTGGACCGTGTGACATTGTTGTAACTGAGCCAGCATGATGCACAGCATGAACAAAACTGGATCTCAGTTTGCAGGATTTAATTGGACTCCAAAAGGGATGGGAAGCAAAACAGGTGGTACCCAAGAATGGAGATTCCCACCTATTGTTGAGGGAGTGGCCTAAGTTGAAACTGAAAGACAACTTATTCTACATGGAAACCCATGGACCTAGGGATTTCCCAACAGCAGCAGTTACTATGCAGAAAATTTGGGAAGATCATACTGCATGCCTTGCATAATGAAAAGGACACTTAGGAAGTGAGCAGGTGTTGGACCTGGTCCATACCTATTTCTATTAACCTTGGATGGGACGAGTCATGGAGCACTACTGCAATTAGTGTTGTAGGTGCATACAAACACTCTACGGTTGCAGCAGTTGACATTCTCAGATATTTCCTGAAATTTCTGTGATATCTCGAGACAAATGCTGTGCCTGCCTGCCTGTAGTACCTCCATAGGGCCATTAGTGAAAATTTCTTTAGAAATATCATAAAATAGGCCCTTAGGGGAACTGGTGGCTCCTTCTGGCTCCTAGGAAAAGTGGGTGCCATTCACTAGCAAAAATAAGCAAAACAAACTCCTTAATAGTGAAGCAGAAGTTGTTTTAAATATGGGGCAACCGAAATGGGTGATGAACTCTGGATCACAAGCGGGAACCTTTAAAAGCATGCAACATCAGAGAAGCCCAAGCAACTCATCCTCCAGGGCCTCAGATTACACACAAGGGTCTGGGGCCCGAAGACGACAAAGTTGCTTCAACAGCTGAGATTGCATTTGACCGCTCCAGTACCACTACAATTTTATAAACCCTGCAGAGCATTGATGCTAATGTAGCTGAGATACACAAAGACTTTAAGAAACATGAGCAGCGGGCCACCACAATGGAGGTGGCAATCTCTGAATCACACATCATGGGACGCATGCTGCTCTATCTCTGTAGGCAGAGGGTGAATTAACCAAAAATGCTGAAAACTCAGAGGCCAGAGCCAGGAGGAAAAACTTGAGGCTCTTTAGTTTGCAGAGCAATGTGAACAACCAGACCTCAAAGCCCTCTTAATCTCCTGGCTGCAGCAAGAACTTGACCTCTCTGCAGACTACAACTAGTGGAGAGGGAGAGGGAGAAGAGAGCAGCCTTTAGAAAGTGTAAGAGATCTAACCGAGATGAGGACAGGGAGGAATACGTGAAGAAATCCAGAGAGGTGAGCAGAGTACTGAGCGCAGCCAAGACATCTAAGGAACTAAGGCCGGTGCAGGGGATCAGGGAAGGAGCAAAGGATTTCTTCAGGTATATAAGAGAGAGGAGGAAGTGTAAGGACCAGATTGTAAGGATTAGGAAGGATGGTGGGTGGGCAGATCAGGGGCAGAGCAGGTGGAAGTACTAAATGAGTACTTCTGCTCAATGTTTACCAGGGAGAGGGATGGGCCTATGCCTCAGGGAGGGTGGGGGGATCGGGAGGAGGTAACAGATGTGGAGATCCCAGTTGATAGGGTGTTGGAGGGCCTTAGGTCCATAAGGGTAGATAAGGTGCCTGGACTGGACAGAGTGCATCCTAGGGTAGTGAAGGAATTGGCACAGGTCCTGGTTGGACCACTGGTGGATTTGTTCAACACTTTCCTGAGTATTGGATGCATGCCCAAGTATTGGAGGCTGGCACATGTGGTGCCACTCCATAAGAGTGGGACCAGGGATGAACCAGAGAACTACAGACCAGTGAGCCTTACAGCCATTGTGGGTAAGCTAATGGAGACTATCCTTAAGGAAAGGCTGGTGAGCTTCCTGGAGGAGAATAGTCTAAAAGATGACAGTCAACATGTGTTTGTATCTGGTAGATCATGTCAGACTAACCTTGTTGACTTTTGAATGGGTGATGAGGTCACTGGATAGCAGCCATGCAATGGATGTCCTTTACCTGGACTTCAGCAAGGCTTTTGACTCGGTGCCTCATGGAAGCCTGACCAGCAAGTTGAATAGCCTGGGAGATGGGAGAAAACTGGTCAGGTGGATTAAGAGCTGGTTACAGGGTAGGCAGCAGAGGGTGGTAGTTGGATGAGAGCTCTGAACACCCAGAGCTGTAACAAGCGGGGTCCAATAGGGTTTGGTACTATTTAACCTCTTCATTGCCGATATATCAAATGGGATAAGGAGCAAGATCAACCTCTTTGCAGACAACACTAAAATCTGTGCAAAGGTGGCTAGTGAGGAAGGGGGTAAAGCAATACAAGAAGATTTGGTGAGACTCAAGAACTGGACAATCACATGGCAGCTGGGGTTCAATGCTAAAAAATGCAAGGTATTGCATTTGGGGCAAAAAAAACAGAGAACAGCTACTGGTTGGGGGAGTGCAATTATGCACTTTGACCAAGGAGAAAGACCTGGAGGTGCTGGTGACAGAGGACATGAAACACTCGGTGCAGTGCAGAAAGGCAGTGGCAAAGGTGACTATAATGCTGGGATGCATCACCAGGGGAATCACCTCTAGGAGGGAGGAAGTTATTTTGCTCCTGTTCAGGTCACCAGTGAGTCTGTACTTGGAATACTGCATGCAGTTTTGGTGCCCCATTTGAAAAAGTACATCAAACTATTGGAGGGGATCCAGCGTAGGATGACAAAGATGATCCTGGGGATGGGGGACAAAACATATGAGAAGAGACTGCGGGAGCTCAACATGTACACCCTGGAGGATAGAAGGGAGAGAGGGGATATGATTGAGACATTCAAGTACCTAAAGGGCAAAAACAGAGTTAATTCTGTGGGTTTGTTTAAGTTAAAAGGGGAAAGGGACACTAAGGGACATAGTCTGAAATTGGAGGGAGGACGGTTCAAGAGGGGTGTGAGGAGGCAATATTTCACAGAAAAGGTGGTGGCAGGCTGGAATGCATTGCCAGAGGAAGTGCTATCACTGCGGACAGTGGGCAACTTCAAGAGGGTTGGTTAGGACCAAAGGGAGGATCAAAACTGTGGAGAAGTGGGGGGGGAGAGAAGTCAGAGGAGGGGAGCACTAAATCAGAAGGGCGTGCAAGGGAAGGGGGGCAGCTGCAGTTTAATTAAACAAAGTGCTGTACACTCGAGCAGACTAGATAGATCATAAGGCCTGTACCTGCTGGCAGTTTCGTATGTTACATCAAACTAGAAAGGGCATGCCATGCTGTGGATTCGAAGCTGCCCCCAATGCACTGCCCCATGCAATAGTGGTTACATTTTTGAAACTCTGCATTAAGGAAGATCTAGTGCATTGAGCTTGGGCTAAGAAGGACTTCAATTTTAATGGAAAATAGGTGTATATGGACCAAGAATATCCACCCACCCTGCTTCTTAAGAGAAAACAAGTGCTGAATGTGATCGTACGCTACCCTGCAAAACTTGTGATTGAAGAAGGTGCTGGTATGAAAACATATGATTTTCTGCTGCAGGAGGCAAAAACACTGGCTACCCATGTAACTGAGGTACCAGACGCACTGGAGGATGTCTACACGAGGGATGCTCTGCAGATGTCTTGGGCCATCACTGGAAAAGGAAAAGATCAAGCAAAATTAGGCCTGAAAAGATACAGGATACTAAAGGATGTAAGGCAGGATGTGAAAAAAATGTTTTATAAGGGTCTGAAGCAAGAATCCACTGGATAACAGAACTCAGTTGTTCTCCTCGTTCTTGTTTTATTGTGACAGTATGGGAGTGGAGTGATTACATACACATAGCTCCTCTCTGGGACTAACCCTTAACTACCTTCTTGAGACCCTGCTTCTGCTTTTTGTAAGCAGGTACTGTTCTCCCTTCTCTTTTCTCTACACTTATAGACAGTCCCTAGCCACTATTTACAGAAATCAGACTTTGATGGTGTTTAGCTTGTACAAGAAAAATGGCAGATGGTTATGATGATGCCGGACTGAGCCTTGCAATAAATATTTCAAGGACAATTCTTTCGGAGAGTTCTGTGCCTTGGAACACTTTAGTTCTATAGCTCTCCTCCAAGCAAAGTGTCCTTTTGCCCCATGATGGTGCAAGATGGTTGGATATATGATGACATATTTCCATTTATGGACTATTATTTACATGTACTATTAGGGAAAAATTAAAAAAAAGCATTTGATGGGAGTTGGTACAACTTGAGGGGCTAGTTGGAGTCGGGACACAGGTTAATGCAGTAGAATCACCTTCCTCAAGACTGTTTAGGTGAGTAGTGATCTTTGTATCTTCCTAGAGGACTGGATGTGAAGGGGCTGATCTCAGGAGAGGTAGAAATGCCTAGATAGAGGGCTCCATGCTTCCTGGCATCTAGCATGTAATAGGTGGATGGACTGTAAATGGATCTCAAGCAATGGGTAGGGTGGGTGGCTCTCCTGACTCCTTTATGCCCATTTAGGGCTGAGTCGGGGGGGCTTAAACACCTACCCATTTAGGCTCTAAATTAGTATATCTAACGGGGGACAGTCGATGACTACTGAGTAAGCTTGATGGAGGCATAACTGGAGGCTCAACTTTCTTACCTATACTCAGGGCACTGGCTTGGTGAAGTTCTAGGCTCACTAGTGTTATCAACCCATTTATGGGTTGCCCCCTGAATTGGAAGGCTTTCTCTCTGGAGGTCTGCAAGCCGATTGACTGCACATACCCCATGGGTCCATGCTGAGGGCACAGGCCTGCAGCTCATTTATGACAAAGTCTTCAAGAACTGATTTGTATATACAGTAGTAGTTCACTGTTGTTAGGTGTTCTGTTTTCATGTATGGGATGCACAAATATCCACCGGTGTTCAATTAATTATAGGCACGACAAGCAGAGGAACTGGATTAGTTGACAAATAATAGATCACACAGCCATCTGCCAGGGAGCAGGCAGGATAGGTCATTTGAATTGCAGCAGCAGGGGAAAGGTGTATAGCAGAAGGAAAGATGTAGTAATCTTAGAGGGATATTATTATCTCGCAAGTTTTATCCTCTCCTACCAAGTCAAAGGCCTAGGTTCGGTACTGAAACATACCAAGATTTTAGTAGTTAAAGAACAGTGCCTGCAACACTGGGTTATTACGAGAAGCTTGGCTAACAATGGCAGAACATCTGAAACTGCAATATCAGTGGGTGGGTAATGTAACAGCAGCATCCCAACCTGATGATAAGAAGGCTGGAGTAACTGGCCATCCTGCTTAGGAAACAATTACCTTGGCAGATTATGGATCCGTTTTTGGATGCAGAGGGCTGTTTCACAGTAGCTTTCTTGCATTCAGGTACCCAAGTTATCCACATTGTAAATACTTACAGTCCCACCCCAACGCAGCTTAGTTTCTTCAAAGGGCTTTTTACCAGATTATCTACCCTTCCAGCAGAACTTTTAACATTAGGTGGGGATTGGAATGTGATGGAAGAACAAAATAAAGATCATCCTTCAGGATCAGTAAATGTGGGGAGAGCAGTGGCTTAGACCCTTAGATATTTGAGGGAAGAAATGGGGTTGGTAGATCCATGGAGGGTGCAGAACCCACAGGGTAGGAACTTCTAATTTTTCTCTCCAGCCTGCAATAGTTACTCGAGGCTCAATCACTTCTATCTGCCTTAATCGGCAATGTCCTTGGTCAGAGGATTTAAAATTTTGCAAATGGCAACATCAGACGATGCCCCAATAAAAGTGCAACTTGACATAAGTGCCTCACAGAGGGACACTGCTTAGAGGTTAAATGCTGGCTGGTTAAATGATGAGATGTTTGTTACACAGGTTAGACAGCAAATTTGCACATCACAGGGGCCCTTAGCCACATCAGAAATATATATAGGATGCCCTTAAGGCAGTGTTTCAAGGGAACTGCATAGCATACATTTCATATGAAAAAAAAAATAAAAATCCAAGCATGCCAGAAATCCCTGTTGCAAGATACTGCGAAACTGGAGGCTGAGCATAAAAATAATCCATGTAAACCTGTTAGTTGAGTGGTCACTTTGATTTATTAAAATCTTAACTGTAAAAGTTAATAAAATATATGGAAAACTCACCCCCATTGAAATCAATGGAGCACGCACATGTGGTATTCATTTTGTGACATCACAAAATGAGGCTGCATCTACCGACGTGGGGGCGTGTTGGCAGCATGAGGAAGTGACTGCGTTTTTGGCTGGAGTGTCCAAATCAAAAATTATGAGGGTTATAACTCTTTAGCATGGCAGAAAAAAATGGAATTGTTTATGGAAATACACTGGGGGCCAGGTGAGCTTTCGTATACATTTTAGGGGAGCGACAATTAAAAAGCTGCTCTTTCAGCAGCTTTATGCTATGGTCTTAAAACGTTTTGTGAATCGGACAATTCCACTGCTGCTTCTTTGCAGTCTGTCTCTATGGGAACAACTGCTGCAAGCATTTTAGTTTTTAGCAAAAAAAAAAAAACAAGCAATGTTTTTAACTTTATTCATGTGTTTATTTTCATTTTCTTTTTTTATCTAGAATTTTTTATTTCTTGTTATTTCTTATTTAAGAAAAACACAGGTCTCTACAAATAGGCTTCACACAGTAGTGGAAACTCTGGCTCAAGGTGACCAGATGGGATTAATCCCGAATTGCCATATATATAACAACATCAGAAAGCGTTTTAAATGTAGCAGTATTGGTGAGAGGCAGTAGGGACTCCAATGTGGTTGTAGTGACTGAAGCAGAGAAGGCATTTGACCGCCTTGATTGGCACTTTCTACTATGCACCTTGGATGAATTCGGCCTTGGACTGTAGATTCATGATGGCGGCGGTGTGTGAGCTGCCTGAGGTCGCTATCTAGACGCTGTGTTTTTTGCTTTATTTAATGTGTTTTTTATTTATTCTTTAGTTTGTTCAAATTTTAGTTTAGTTAAGGCCATTTCAGTGAAGTAGCTTAGCTCTCCGAGCGTTTTTCGGGTTTTGCTTTTACGTTTTGTTCGGCTGCTCTCCTTGTTATACAGGAGCTTAGCCACCGGTGCAGTTCAGCCGTTTTAGCTGGTAACTGCATGTATTTTAACCTTATCATTGTATGTGGATTCGTGAATTTGCTATTTTTAGGAATTGTGCCCAAATCCTGCTATAATCTGCGCTTTGTGGTTATTGTACCTGTGAAGCTGCGAGAGTTGCTGCTGTTGCATCTGTGAAGCTGCAAGATTTGCTGCTGTTTGAACCTGGAAAAGCCTGAATTATCATCGTTATTTCAACTCTTGGTTACTGAATCTATGAAGTCGTGAGATCTTATGAAGTTGTGAGAACTTCTGTTTACTTGAATTTTGGAACTGTTACTGTTTCCTACGAACTTCTGTTTTGTTTAGAAGATTGCACATCTATGCGAGCAGCGTTGTGGTGAGAGCGCTTTTAACACATCTTCCAAATATGAGTATTGTGTCTACTTTGATTTAAACTCGCACTTTCATGAGCTAGGATTTCTAGAGTGATTTAGTTGCTGCTTTTTGAAGCCCAGGGGTGCTGGGGGTCATTGAGTGGTGCAGGGTGGGATCCACTCCTCCTTATACATTGGGTCGCCTCCCTTATTTCCCCTGACCGAACGGGAGTTTCCTCATCTTCCTTTGGGGAGTCAGAAGAGGATTTTGAGGTCTTCTAAGTTGCCCTGGGGGTGGACTAGGTTGTTTACCCTCATGACTTCTGTAGTTGCAGATACAGGCGATAGGGGTTTGAGCGGCCCAGGAAATGTGGATGGGATGTTTGGGGTATCCCTTTTGTTACCAGACAAGGTTTGCACACTCTTGGCCTTTGCCAGAAAAACCCTTAAATGGACATGGACTTTAAAGGCTGATTAAAACTGGTTTTTACTATTCGACTTCGAGATTTGGAGTTCAACAGGTTTTGGGACTATGATTTACTGAGATAAAAGAAGAACCACTATTGAGACATTTTTTAGGAGAACTTTTTCTGTTGTTTGTTATTTGTGCAAATGTCTGGGCAGTGAGAATTCCCAAACTATTATTATTATTTTTCCTTTTTCGGGTAGTGTGAGTACCTGAAAATTTGTAAATTTGTATTATTTTCCTTATGGTTTTTGATCCCCAGGATAGTGAGAGTACCAGGGTTTCAGAATTTGTTGCATTTATTTTTATTTGTAAGATTGTTTAATTATTTTATGTTTGGGATTTAAATTCTCTTCAGAAATTGACTCTTAATGGGTGGTTTTCTTTTTGGGTCGTTTGATTTATAATTTATTTGTATTGTTTTATTTGATCATTTTAGGTTATAGTTTTTAAGTGTCTATATCTAGGAAGGCTGAACAATTGTGACTTATTTTATATAAGTTGGTGATTATATATTTTTTGTTATTTGTTCTGTTTCTTTTTGTAATGTGTCGGTGTGATTTGGCGAAGGTTGGACATTATTCCCCCACCAGACTTAGAGAATTGTGTCCCTTTGAATGTCCTCCACTACCATCCGACACCTATTTTAGGTGTCGTGCTTTAGGCATTTTGAGGAAGCATAAAAGAAGATGGAGAGCGAAGTCTGATGGGGGACAGGAGGAGTGAGGGCGGATTGGGGTGGTAGGATCCAGGAGACACCCTGGGGCAAAATGGGGTCAAGATAGAGGTTACTCTTGTCTTGTTCCCATACCCAAGGGTTCCGATTTTAGTAGGCAGGAGTCGAGGTCTTCCCAGACAGCTCATCCAGTCTTGGCGGTGTTATGCAATGCCAGATCTATTATAAACAAGACAGCTATAATAGCTGATCTTGTTGCACCAACTGATCTGGCATGCATCACCAAGACCTGGCTGGATGATAATTCAGGCCATATATTGGCCTCAGCAACACCAGCTGAGTTCTCGGTGATACACCGTCCAAGGCTGGATCATAGGGGTGGGGGTGTAGCCATTATGTTTAAAACTGAGCTGGGCCTTGTGGATGCACCTTTGGGAAGTACCAGATCCTTTGAATATATCCTGGGTGAGGGTGTAGGTTGCGGAATTCTCCTCATCTACCATCCACCAGGAGATGGTGGAGAATTTCTGCAGGAGATAGCAGACTTCATCGTCGACCTGGTATTGCGGTCCCCCAGACTGTTAATTCTGGGGGATTTCAATGCCTGGGTCGACGATGAACTCTCTGGTTTTGGTCAAAATCTCCTCCAGTTGATGATTTCACTGGGCCTAACACAGGTTGTTACCTCCTCGACCCATATAAAAGGTCATTCATTGGATCTGGTCTTCCTTTTGGATATGGAGATTGCTGACTTGGGGGTGGAACCAGTCAGTTGGTCTGACCATCACATCATAAAGTTCAGCTTCAGGGCTCCCCCTAATAGGTCTGCCCCTACGGAGATGGTTCAGTACCGCCCTTTAAGGGATATTAGTCCCAGCAACCTGACGGTGGTACTGGACCTATTGGGTTTGTCTGGTGAATGCATGAGTCCAGACAATCTCGTATTGGCCTATAATAAGGCTGTGGGAGATGCTCTTGACAAGATTTCTCCTGTTCGTGTTCGGCCTCTCGCCCTCCGTTCAAGGAGTCCTTGGTTTGATAGCTCCTTGAAGGAGTTAAGGAGAGTAGGCAAAAGGTTGGAGAGAGCCTGGCGGAAGTCCGGAAATGATTCTGACAGGCTTAGGTTGATGGCACATATGATGGCTATCAATCAGAAATCAACCGTAAGAAGGCAGAATTCCTGTCAGGGAGATTTCTGCTGCACAAATCGACCCGGCTCAGCTTTTCCGGACTGTTGACAGATTGTGCAATCCAATCTGTCTCCAGCCCAGAGAAGCCTTTTCTCAGCTAAGATGTGAGGAGTTTGCTCGGTTCTTTAAAGATAAGGTTGCTAGCATCAGGTCCGGTATCAGTCCGACTCCTCCTTTAAGGGACTGCAGTTGTCGACGGGAAGTAATATTCACCCAGTCTGTCTGGTCAGATTTTCGCCAGCTGGAGTTCACTGACATTGTGAAGATCATCCAAGCATTACGGCCAACCAGTTGTAGTTTGGATCCGGGTCCTACAACCCTCTTGGTGGGATGTTTAGAGGTTATCTTCGATCCTTGCTGACATTGTCTGGAAATCCTTGGAGAGGGTCTTTTCCTGATCCCCTTAGAGGTAATTCAACCACTCCTAAAAACCCTCCTTGGATCCAGACTGTCTAGCTAACTACCAGCCTATCTCTAACCTTCCTTTTGTTGGTAAGGTTATTGAGAAGACGGTTGCGCTACAACTGGATGATCATCTTACAACTCACAATGTCTATGATACTCTCCAATCTGGTTTCAGGAAGAAGCATAGCACAGAGACTGCCCTTGTCCGGTGTTAAATGACCTCCTAATGGCTAGAGATCGAAAGGCATGTACCATTCTGGTCCTTCTCGATCTCTCTGCGGCATTTGACACTGTAGACCATGGTGTGCTGTTGGAGCACCTGCGGATTTATTGTGGACTGTCTGGAACAGTCCTCAAATGGTTTCAATCTCCTCACAGACAGGTTTCAGAGGGTTACTACTGGAATTTATTCCTCTGGTGCTCACTCCCTGCCTTGTGGGGTACCGCAGGGTTCCATTTTAGTGCCCATGTTGTTTGCAGTGTATATGCTGCCTTTAGGAGATATCATCAGGCGATACAGCTTGGGTTTTCACTGTTACGCAGATGATACTCAGCTGTATCTGTCCTTTCCACCCGGGCAAGATGGTGCTCTCTCCAAGCTAGACAATTGCCTTACTGAGATCAGATTATGGATGAGTTCTAGCTGGTTGAGACTGAATCCGGATAAGACTGAGGTGTTGGTAGTGGATCCGGGTCGCCCGGTGATGGGTTTGGGGGCTGGCTAACTGCCAGGCTTATTGCTCAGTGGTATGTCGCTCACTACCTCCGATCAGGTGCGAAATCTGGGCATTATTTTGGACGACGGCTTGACCTTAAAATCTCAGGTGTCAGCCATGGTCAAATCCTCTTTTCTTCATCTGAGGAATATCGCCCGGATTAAACACCTGGTCCCACCGGGCGATCTGCCAACGTTGGTCCATGCCTTTATCACTACCCGTCTTGACTACTGTAATTCCCTGTACCTAGGGCTATCTAGGATCGATATCCGTCACCTCCAGTTGGTGCAGAATGCGGCAGCAAGGCTTTTGACTGGGATCTCTAGATCCAGTCATATTACGCCTGTGCTCCGCGATCTGCACTGGCTGCCTGTGAGGTGGCGGATTACCTATAAGGTTGGTTTACTAACCTTTAAAGCCCTACATGATCAGGGACCCAGCTACCTGAAAGATCTCCTTGTACCCTATTGCCCCCTCCGTCCTCTCCGCTCCGCCAACGAGGGATTGCTGGAGATTCCCAGGGTTCGATTAAAAACATCTGGATTTCATGCTTTTGCCTTTTCTGCACCAACCCTGTGGAATTCTCTACCTTGTTGGTTGAGAGATTGTCCAACCGTTGAGAAATTTAAAAATGATTTAAAGACATATTTATTTGGTCTAGCTTATCCTAGTTATAGCTTTAATTTATTATTTTAATTTATATATTTATGTGAATCATTGTACAGTGCCTTGGTTTTGAAAGGCGCTTTATAAACAATGATGATATGATATATGATATGATATAGTTTTGCAAATGGCTGGCTGAGCTTTATGATGGCCCAGTGGCATGGATAAAAACCAATGGGGTATTCTCTGATCCGGTTCACATCATGAAAGGTACAAGGAATGGTTGCCCCCTTTTGCTGTTGCTTTTTGCTCTTTGCTCTAAGCATTGAATCTCTGGCAGAGGTGATCAGGAACTCTGCAGAGATTCAGGACATTACAGCAGGGGGGTGGAGACAAGAGTTACGCTTTATGTGGACGATACCTTGTTGTTCATTTCACACCCCGAGAAAACAATGCAAATATGGTTAGATATTTCACAACAATACAGGGCAGCTTCTGGGTTGAAAGCTAACAGGGAAAAATGAGAGATCATGCTGCTTAGCAGACACATATCAGTGACCTGGAGGAAGGACTGTGGGTTTAAATGGGTCACCAGGCAGTTTTGATATTTTTGTATACAGAACCCCATGGATAACTGTAAGTTGTCTGAGGTAAATTATCCTCCCTTATTGATCACCATGGAGGTGAATCTTAAAAGATGGGGTGAATTACCCCTTTCCATTACTGGGCAGATTGAATCCATAGGAATGAACATTCTGCCCCACTTCCTGTTCCTGTGCTCCTCCTTACCAGTGGAATAACCTAGGGACAACTGGTGCAGAATTCATACAGGGTGGTCAGAATTTACATGGGAAACTGCACGCCCACATGTCAGCCGGGCACTTCTTATGTTCCCAAAAGGTAGTGGTGGTCTCAGCCTTCCTAACTTGATGGCATATTTCAGGGCTTGTCAGATTCAACACCTGTGCTCCTACCTGCAAGGGGAGGGAGCACAAGATTGGACACTCATGGAAGGAAGAGAATGGGTTAGGACATAAACCTTTTGGCCCCCTTGAAGATAGGGAGATTCGAGTAATACAAAATCCATGGGCACAGGTGCTGCTTAGATCATAGAAGGCAGTGATAGCAAGTGGCGGGGTTAAATTGCAAGTAAACACTCACTTACATTAAAAGTAGTGAGGGATTTGGCCTGGGGAAAGTTGATCCAACCTTTTGAAAGTGGGAATAGCATGGATTGGTCAGACTAGGGCAGCTCCTCCTGGAGGGACAGCCCTAGTCATTCCAGCAGTTACAGAGGGAATTTAACCTCCTGCATAGGGATTTCTATCACCACTTGCAAATTAGAAACTGTATCACTACAGAGTCCCACAGAACACAGCTGAGTAAGAACCCAGGGCCCTTTCAGTCACTAATGGAAGGGATCAGGAACAGTAACACTCCTAAACACTTAGAGCTCGATTCTCAAAGCCCCCAGTGCAGTGCAAGGGACTTGTGCCACAAAAAATAGCGCAAAGTGCCCCTTGTGCCAAATGATACATCGGAAGCAATTCTCAATGGCAGCCTGTGTCAACCGCAGGCTGCCTGCTCCAAATGGGTCTTACGCTGCCAGTGTGCGGGCCGTGACATGGTGCTAGGGGTATGTGGCAGAAGCAAACTGCCACACCTCTGAAAATGGGATTCTCAGAACTCTCCCAGAGGGAGAAATTCTAAGTACCCTTAGACCAGCGAGAGAAGGGGTTTGTTTGTTTGTTTTATTTGTTTAAACTGGAAAGTCCATGGGCCAAAGACCAGTTTACATGGTCAACTGGTTTGTGCATACTTATATTAGGGAACAGAGTCATGGAATGGGAAGGGGTGCACTAGACCACCAGGAAGGGTTATTTACCAACTTATGAATTGGGGCAACATTGGGGATCAGGGAAGGGGGCCACTACACCACCAGGAAGGGTTATTTAACAACTTATGAATCAGAGCAACATCGGGGATCGGGGGGCCGCTAGATCACCAGGGTCCAGAGTGGCACACGGCAACTCTGAGGCTTACAGCAAACTCTCCCAGTGCACCCTCTGTTTGTCGCATGACCACAGTTGCTGCAAGCCATGAGACTTTGTCACTGGGACCCTGCCTGACAGAGAATCCGGTGCAGGGTCCCTGGCACATCAGGCTTTGACACAAGCTGCCTTTGGTGGCAGCATGCGTTAATCTCAGGGCTCTTTGAGAATCAAGCCCTTAGTGTCTCAGTTGTACTAACTTTGCTGTATACCTAATGAAGAACTAAGGAAAGGAATACAGGAAAAATAGGAGGCAGAGGTGGGGGTTACTCTTTCAGACAAAGAATAGAGGACATGCTAGGAAAATGCAGTGAAAACTTCAGCCTCCCCAGACTGGAGGAAACATTGCTGGAAGGTTCTATTCAGATTTTTTAAAACCTTCATAGTGATAGCCCATTATGGGACTGCCAGCTCAGATAAATGCAGAAGACTTTGTGATCAGAGAGTCCACTAGGAACATGTATTTTAGAGTTGTCCAAAGCTGGGGTCATACTGGGAAGAGATTTCTAAGACAGTATGCAACACTTTGGATGTCCCAACTAGGGAAGGTATTAAGTCCATGGTTTGGGGCTAACACCTAAGAGGATCAGAATGAAAGAGGGCACCTACCTTTTCAATCTGATTACTTCATCAGCCACTAAAGCATTAGAAATGGCTGTAGGTCTCACCACCCACTCATGCAATGTGGTTAAACAATGTCAGAAGTTTATTATTTATGGAATGGATTACTGCAAAATTAAGGCACACAACACAAAAATGCAAAGGGATATAGCTCCCATGTTTGGATATACAGAAGAAACAGAGAGGACACCAGTACTTGAACAACTTTCCTGTCTTAAAAGTTCCAAAATCCCTTTATCGCACCCATGACTCCTAGTTGAATAGGGAGAGGTAAATAGTACCAGTTCACACATTGGCATAATTTAATAGACAGACATTGACATGCAGGTGGAATATATTGCTATATATATATCTATATGTATACATATACATATATATGTATATATATGTGTGTGTGTATATATATATATATATATATATATATATATATATATATATATTGTCATGAGATTTATACAATATGTAAGCATCCCAGTGTGAATGTTTGTTTTGTTATTTTTATTTTACTATGTCTTGTGTGTTTTATTTAGTGAATTCTCTTGTTATCCCCCTCTTTATCTCCCTGGTATGTGGCATTATGGATGTATGTAGGATGGTTGGCTCTGATTATTGACTGTGAAGGCCCGAAGACTAACTTACAATTTAACATGCCACACCTATTTGTAATGTAAAATTTTATTCAGTTTTGTGAAGATTGTATGAAGCACGCTGTTCACTTGTATTGTTTCTTTGTATTGAAAATGTCAATAAACATTACAAAAAATCACAAAATATCTAGAAATATCTAATCATGTCAGTTGCTACAACTGTACGTAGGAGAGCTTCCCCTGTAGTGAATGTTGTTACAAGTGCACTCAAGGAGTTATTGTGCACTGATTTCCCTTAGCCTGGAACCTAATACAAAGAATATTGCAAACATTCTTGTGGTCACAGACCATTTCTCTAGATAAGATCAGTCATATCCAACTAAGGACCAAAAGGCCACTATGGTAAAAAAAAATCCTGATGGAAAAGTTCATTGTGTACTACAGAGCACCCAAGAGGATCCACTAAGATCTGGGATGAAATTTTGAAAGCAGCTTAGTAAAAGAATGTGGTCCCTCTGAGGAATTCATACATCTTGCACAACCCATGTCACAGTCAAGGTGATCCACAGCTAGAAAGATCTAACCAGACCTTACTCAACATGCTTGGTACATTGGACCTCAAAGACAAGGTTAAGTGGAATCAGCAAGTGAGTGCACTGGTGCATGCATGTAATTGTATGAAAAGCGATGCAACTGAATATTTACCATATCACCTGATGTTCAACAGGGAAGCCAGTCGACTTGTTCTTCAGAGTCTCTACTGATGGAGCCCAGCCAGATACTTGTCATCAGTATATCTATCTATTAAAGGATCAGTGGAACTCCACTTACCAACTATCTTCAGACATGACTAGAAAGGGAGTCAGAGCCAAAAAAAGCTTGGTATGAAAAAAAAAAGGAAAGGCATACAAGATGTTGCCAGGAGACAGAGTGTTGTTGAGAAATTTGGGACTACTCAGAAAGCATAAGGTTGCAGACAGATTGGGGGACACCCTTATGTTTTTATAGAACAAGTATGAGACAATTACTGATAACTAAATCTGGTACATGCAGTCATAATGCAGTACACATGATAACATGGCAGGCACCATCAGATACCAAATGACACTGAAGAATAATCAGATAAGGAATTGAACCTGGGTGTCATTTGGGAATCTGAGTGCACCTGAATGACTCGCAAGAACAGTCAGATAAGGATGTGGACTTATTTAGGTATTATTCCACCATGGATTTTCCCAGACTACTCGCTGGTCTGCCAGATACCCTTGAAGTGATGCTTCACGAGTAGCCCAACTTTACAGATTCCACATTGGACCCCATTCTTGCGTTCAGACAAAGGGCCCACAGCCAAATATATCTCCACCCAGGAAGGAGATGGAGAACCCCTGGAGCTGGAGGAAGTTGTGGAAACCAGTTAAACTGAGGATACTCCATTGCTATCAAGTGGACAGGAAGTACAAACCTGGATTCTGAGGAAGAAGTGTCAATTCCACTCCATTGCTCTGAGAAAGCCACCATACCTTTACTCAGGTTAACTTATGACTCTCCAGGTGCCTCCACTGACCTGCACATGCACATAGCCTGATGAGGTATATGTATTACCCCCAGGTGATTGCCCCATATCACATTTGTTAATGCTTCTGAGTGAAGAGTGGGGGGTTGCCTCTGAACAACTACTTATACAGAAACTGATGTGTCTAGATAGGATCTTATGATGATTGACCTCTGGTAGCTAGGATTCAGTTGTACAGACAGCCTGTCAGTGTTGTTGCTGAATAATGTTAGGAAACAATTGTCTAGATACGATTGTTAATATTGTTGCTTCACAGAACGACTCTGATACTGACTTGATGCAGACCCCAGTGTTTAGATAAGGGATAGTGTAAACCTCCCACTCCCACCATAGTGTGGGTGCTTATCTTTAGTTCTGTGGAGCCCAGCTAAACTGCTGCCATTGCCTTTGCTGTCTCCAACCCCTGCAGACATCACCTCTATGGTGGGGGACTAGAGAAGAGCTGCCAACAAGAAGACAGGAGCAAGATTTCTTTGGCACTTCCTGTACCATCAAAACCGTGGCTCAGCCACACAGCAAAGGTGGCACCTGCCACCACCAAGGCAAGCAGTTGCACTCACCATTGACAGTGATACCCCTACTCAACACTTCAACCAGACCAGACTGCCAGCATAAACCATGCAAAAACTACAGGAGGCACCAGATAACTTGTTTTATGGCACGTGCCCTGTATAAACCAAGGCTGGGGCAAGAGCCCCAGGACTATGAAAGGACCACCATCTTGTGCTCTCTGACCCCCAGTTTCACAGCAAGAGGGGTCACAGTTTTCACCTTCAGAAAGTCAGGATGCAGAGCCTGGAAAGGAAGCCACTAGAACATTCTAGGGCCAGGAGAACTACAGAATTGCTATTGCGAGTTTCTGGCTCATCATATTTTGAGTGATGGCTCCTCAGCTGGGTCCCAGAGTGACTGACAGCCCAGTGGATCAGTGGTGAACTGCCATTATCCAGTGAATAGCAGGGACTGTTCCTAAGCCCAGTATGTGTGTGTGCAGACTGGCAATGGACACTGAGAACAGCCGAAGCTGTGCTGCATCACACAGACAGACTGTGCATCTACAAGAAAAGAAGTGAGAAGCAAAATCCCTGCCTACAGAAAAGAAGATAATCACATGCTAGGTCAGCGTGACAGCTTAGGTTGAAGACTGCAGCTGAGGGAGAGAGAGAGAGACTTTTGTTGTGCTGCGGCCAGAGACCGTGATGGAAACCACCTAGCCAGTACCACAGCCTAGTAGTGGTTATCACCACTCTTTCGGACCAGATACCAGAACACAATAGGTAGGGTGGTACAGGATTGTGTTTTACCAGCATAGTTGCCCTGTGAAGAGAGAGAGAGAGAGAGAGAGGATCATCTTCTGAATGCAGAGGTCAAGAGAGGCCTGACTGGGACCTGTGGCAACACTATCTGTAAGTCACTATCTGAGGCCTGCACCACTGGAAACGAGAGAGTAAAACCAGCCAGAGAGGTACTCATAGCAAACTCCACCATCTCCCCTGTGCATTGAGGAAGATCCCCTGGTGTTGGGAAACATTAGTAAACTCAGGGCTTGTCATGCAACTTTAAACCTGTAAAATAGTTGGAAAGCTGTTACTAGACTTAACCATCCAGCCAGGACTTACAAATACCCAACTTGGGGTTTCATGAGAATTTGGGGCTGGGGTTTTCATCTGCAAGCATTGCTCTGTTTAAGTACACCACCATCAGCCAACCATGTGCAATGTCATTCACCCTACACCATTTCCACATCTGAGTGGCCAGTGACACTAATAAAATTACTGCTCACCCACTACCAACAGGTGGGCCAGTCTAAGGTCCTTACTCACTCAGGATAACACACTAGAGGCCTATACAGTACAGCTGGCCGAGTCAGATGATAGCAGGAACAGGCCTCTCCCACATGTCAAAGTAAAAGAAAATATAACACCCAGCAAATCAGGCTTAAAACCCAGAAATACTGTATATAGTGGAAGTCCCTGGTTTCCCACTTACTGGGTTTGGTAGAGTTCTTCCCCTTACCAGGAGTGGGATCATCGGGGGAGAGAGTGAGACATCCCATTCTCTCACTATGTTGACTGACGAGCAGAAAACACTACCTGTACTGGGGGTAGTGCCTCAGTACTGGTGGGCAAGACGCAACTGTACTGGACATGCATGGAGTGGGGATTGGCTACTTTATCTTAGGCCAAGCTTGATCAGGCAGATAGCAACAGTCCAGAGAGAAAAAATTACTGGCTGTGTCTGAACAAGCAGTGGAAAAGCAGCCCTGTGTTTAATTTGGACTGTGCATGACTGGGCACTAAAGAATCAGCCAGGGTGTCCCCTGCTATCATTGCTAACCAAACCCCCTTACCCTGTTTAGTTCCCTTAAATTCCTAAAGTTCTCTGTTCTTTTGTTTGAATTACTTGTTTGAATGAATATTGCTTAAAGCGGTAAGTTGCGTGCTCATTGGAGTGACTCTTATTGCACTGTATTGGTTCCCGTGTAGGGTGTTTCTGTGGGGAAGTGGGTTGGTACTGCATCACTCGGGGTTGTGCCATACAGACAATGGCCCACATAAAACATGTCTATGGATGAAGGAAATTCATTTAAACCTCTGATACAAACCCCCAATCTGCAGTTTAATGACCCAGTCTCCTCAGCCTTGTTTGAGCCCACAAGGTAGGGGTAGTAACTGCAACATCCACGGTGACCTGGCTACACACAGAGCATAAGTTGGTAGTTACAGTAGGTATAAATAAAAAGGTTCCCTGTCTCAAAGCTGGGACGCAACACCTCGCGCCATGACAGCAACCCATGTTTGGGAACGAGCACGGGCTGCTGAGAGTCGGCAGGGAGGAGAAGGACTGAGCATCCCATGGACTGCTCTCCATCTCTGGGGGGGGGGCAATCAGCGGTCAGAGTTCACCTGACCCCTAATGGAGGCTGGGAGCCAGCACTCCAAAGCTGCAACCAATGGTGGCTCGGGAGTGAGGCAGACACTTGAAGAAGGGCACACACCCTGCTGCCAGTGTCACTGCATGCCCCGCCTGAATGGGGAGAAAACCAGGAAAAAAGACCCTGGTGGTTGGTCACTGTGGCTTGATGGCTGTCCCTGGCACTCCATCTCCAGAGGTAACACCCCCAAACTGAATCCGGATTGGCAGGTGAGCAGGGGGCTCTCCACCATGAGGGGTAAGCCATGGGAGTTACAGGGGGTGAGGGCCTGACGTGGAGCAGAGCGATGGGACAGCAGCCAGACAAGGGGCTGACTGGGACCAGAGGAGAGTAGAGGAAGTAGCAAAAAAAAGGGTGGGGGTTGGATTTATTTCCTGTGGGGCAGCAGCTTGGCAGCCAGCTGTCTGAAGGATCCCTATAGGTGGAGACACCGCATCCTTCTGCAGTACCAACTCAGCCCAGGTGCCATTCACCTGAAGGCCTTATGTACTGTGTTCAGGTACCATCGGCTAGGTGTAGTCTCACAACTCATGGGTGGTGCTGGCTATATATGCAATAATGAGAACTATAGAGGAGGTTAGTATAGAATATGTGGCACTGGGTCAGAAGAGTGCTGTCAACAACAGCGCCGTATTGACAGCACTCTACAGAACAGCACCACAACAGAATGCTGCCATGCAACACAGTGCCAACAAACAAATAACATTCATGTGGGAGGCTCCACCCCCTCACCCCTCAAGGCAAGGGGCTCTGTCACCAGCACCCCCTGATCTTTAGGATTCCCACTCCAGGGGGAGAGGATCTTGGGGAAAGAAGAAATACATGGGGCCATGGCATGGAATACTGTTTTCATGGCCTCTCGTAAAAAAAAACAAAATCCCTCAAGGAAGACCAGGATTAGAATCCTGGTCTCCACCACCATTCTGCCAAGCTGCTTCTTGCCTTAGCCTTCCACACCACAGGAGCAGCTCAGCAGCCTCCTGATTTTCTCTGTCCTTGTGATCTTCTGTAGCACCCCGGACAGCGACCTGGGGAGCGCTTACTACATAGTGCTGTTAACCACCTATTGCTGTCTGGGGTAGCTCTGTACTGATTGCACTCTTCTTCCTAGCACTATTGTTGTAGCACTATTCTAACCGGGTAGGGAGTAGGCAGCAACACTGTTCTGCTGAGACTTTTTAGTTACGAAGATCTTCCTCACAAACAAGATTCCGTATCATGCAGGACACCAATCCTTTTAAATCTTTATTGTTTTTCAGGTGGCACATCTTGTACATTTCTCAACAGTGATAGAATCTTTGCTAACCCCAGTGTGGCTTTTACCTAAATTTCATACACACTATGGTAAAGAATGTTTTTCATATGAAGCCCTTTTTTCATGGAACAACCTGCCCTGCAGCTCAGAAATTTGCCCACTCTGAGCATTTTTAACAATGGCTTTAAAAAGTTGGCTGCTATAGGAACAATCTGCTTGTAACTGCTTTTATTATTTGATTCTATATGTTGTCCTGTTTAATGTTCTGTTATGTTTTATTATATTTTATGACTTGGGATGCTCTGTCAATGAGACTTGTTTCTCATGGAACTTATCCTGTATTTCACAAAACTTTTAAATAAAAATAAAACCTCCTATCTGCACCAGAAGACATATCAAGAGAGACTTAAGGAGCTTAATACGTATAGCCTTGAGGAGAGGAGGGAGAGGGGGGACATGATAGAAACTTTCAAGTACCTCAAGGGAATCAACAAAGTCCAAGGGGGTAGCATATTTCAGAAAAAGAGATGTGTAAGAACAAGGGGGCACAATTTGAAGCTAGAGGGGGGACGGCTCAGAGGTAATGTGAGGAAGCATTTTTTCATGGAGAGGGTTGTGGATGCATGGAACAGCCTTCCTGAGGAAGTTGTGGAGTTAAAAACAGCGGTGGCATTCAAGAACGCATGGGACAGGCATAAGGCAATTCTAGGGGGTGGAGGTAGAAAGAAGTAGGCTGTTGGTTAGCTAGGATCTGCAGCTTATCCATTAGGTAGAGAAATGGACAGACTAGGTGGGCCAAGTGGTCCTTATCTGCCATCAAATTCTATGTTTCTAGCAGCATAACAATAGATACAAATTGATGCAAAGAGGTGAGCAGCCATATGCTCTGGACAATGTCCTGCCCAGCCATTTATACCTGGTGTTATACTGGGACCTACTGCACACAGTCCCTGTAAAAGGAGATGATCCTAACAGAACATTAAACAGCTGAGCCCATTTATGGCCTTGCGCCACTGAAGAGTGCATGCACACTGCCATTCATGTAAGAGCTTCCGAAAAGAATACTTGGAATTTAAAATGAATTAGAATGTTTCCATCCATGTTTTTTTAAGGAACATGCAGTTAAAAATAAAATGGACAATACAATACAGAAATATTTCATTTCATTTTCTAAAGCTCTGTTTTTTCTCCACATACAGTAGGTTCTCCAGCAGCCCAGGCCCTTCCACAGCACTTCTATATACTACTGTATCGCCACCTGCTGTTAGTAAAGTGCTACAGCACAGCACAATCAGGAGGTACAAAGCCTATGTCCATCTCAACTAATCCAGCTGCTGTATGGGGTTCATCTATAGCAAAGTACTGTGCAGCCAAATGCTGCTGTACGTGCAACAGCTAAACCAACCCAAACCAAATTACTCATGCTTTCCATGTAAACATAATTACTGTTCAAACAAAATCATCTGCATTCCCAAAAAAACAGTATGGCTGATGAACAATCAAACCCACAGGCTCCAATAATATAACCATAAGCGTGTGATTATTAAAACATATGGGGTTTTGGTCATCGCATGGGGGCTTGCATCTGGGCAAGCCTTTTCGTTTTTAAATGTTAAATATGTCAGACTGTTAAAGGAGAGCTGCACTAAACCTATAGAAGCTGATTTTTAAATACTGGTTCTAGTTCTGCTACTCTTCCTTTTCTACAGAATTTTTATTTATTCTAGTGGATGTTTCTGATTTACAAACAGATAGTAAGTACCATTTTAGAACTGTATGATGTAGTTGATCAGTTCTTTCATTGTTGGAACAATGCATCTGTGTTCTACTATTAACCTCTGTGGTTAAGAGGAACATAAACTGCATCACACAGTCCTAAAATGGCACGTAACACCAAAATATTAATCAGAAACACCAACTGAGCATATTAATAGGGTCGTATAAATGGAACAATAACAGAATTGGAACAGTTATTTCAAAAAGTAGCTTCTAACAGAAAAAATTGACTTACAGTGCAATTCTCCTTTAAGACTGCACAGGCCCAATTCTGAGTTGCTCTTGTGGGTAGAGTAAAATGAGTGTTTTGTGCCCACTTCATTGTGTTGCAACCCAAAATCACCATACTTCTTTTTAAATGACTTTTTTCTGCCCTCCTCTGCTTCTGTTACCCTCAGTTTTCTAAATATAGATTTGATCTCCCAGTCTGCACAACTGGCTTACAGAGTCTGAGATCTTTAAAACACAACTTAAACAGCACCTCACCAACTTATCCACTTGCAGCTGCTTCAAGCAATACCTGCTTCCCTATGGGAGAGCCATCCCTTCACTTAGTAGCAGCACTCAGCCTCTCACCCCGGCCACCCCTACCTATAGTAACAACCCTTACAGCACTTGCCTTGTGAGTCTCTAATCCCCCCCACCCCATCCCTTCGTGTATCTGAGGACCCCCGCAGTCCAGCCTAGGGCCTCACCACCTATGCTGGTGAGGCTGCTCCTCCCACTACCCTCTCCCTCCAATTCACCCCACTTTTCCCCGGACACTTCCCTCCCATCACACCGCTGATTCCCCCCCCCTCCCATCCGCTTAGCTATATCACTAACTAAGCTCTGACAAAGCCTTCCTCTGGTGGCAAAGGGTTTCTCTTTCCATCTCTATAATCCTTTCTATTCTTTCCCATTCTTCTTTAATTAAGATCATATAGTAGTCTAAACTCTATAGTATTATGTCTCCGCTCTTTACACTAGAATGTATAAACCACTCTAACGTCTGTAACTGAGTGAAATTATTGTTTAGAACCTTGCCAGGTGACCTTGTAGTTGATTCTTGCGACATTGCTATTTTTCTGTATTGTATGTCCTGTCTAGACGTGGAATCTTTGTAAACAAGCTTCCAGCTCAAAGGTTGTTTCTTGAACCAATAAACTTGAGGTTTGAACCCAATTCCATTTGCAACAGGCAGCAATAGGTAACATCCAGACATACCTTTGGTGGTCTTTTTTTTATACAAAAGCTCATAGCCCAAATGATCTGGAATCATATGTAGCCTCTGGGTCAAGCCCCCCCTCGCTCCCCCCAAACTGTAATTTTTCTGGAAAGCAACCCTCTTTCTTTGTGTGCTCATCCCTTAAAGTGTTGTACTTTACTGTTCCTCTGCACTCCAGCAGCACTGACACGTGCCAGCCAAGTACTATCCTCAGCCACCCAGTATACAGTACCTGACTGCACCAACCCAAACACAGATCCAACTGATATCAACCAAAAGGTCGGGAATAAGCAAAGAGTATGTAAAACATGTTTATTTTTAGCTAAATGCCCTAAGAGTCCTTTAAAGCTTATGCGAAAATGAGAAAGGCAAACATGGATTAACACAAAGATTATTTATTTTTTAATTCGGAAATCAGATAGGTGTGCTGGGCCAAGGCCCTTTTAAGATATGATATTTGACTTCTCTGAACAGCTTATTGCCCTGTTTTAGCAATGAATGTGCAATGAACTTGTATATAAACAGAACATCGACATGATGTTACTTACACATCACTGCTTGTGTATCAATTGTTACTAGCACTTTAAACAAGTCCTGCTCTAAAACTGAAGACATGGACACCTCATTTT
This sequence comes from Neoceratodus forsteri, assembly GCA_016271365.2. Taxonomy (NCBI): domain Eukaryota; kingdom Metazoa; phylum Chordata; order Ceratodontiformes; family Ceratodontidae; genus Neoceratodus; species Neoceratodus forsteri. The sequence goes on from CM057455.1 coordinate 1,708,190,591, forward strand.
GCTTTCCATGCTTTTGTGGTTCTTTCTCTTCCCAGTCCCAATTATTATTGAATTATTTACAGTTTGGTGACTGGGACAGCCATGCTGAGCTAGAACCCGTTTTCAGGTATGACCCCTGGGAAGGGGTCAAATAGAGAGCAGGGGAAAGACGGTATAGGGGGAGTTTAGTGATGCTGCAAAAGAGGCTTGGAAACAAAAAGAAAAGGAGGAGAGTAAAACAAAAAAAGAAACAAGCATTTTTCAATGCCGAATGTTTGCTTGCTGGTATTAGCATTGGAAATGCAGGAGTTAGAGAGATGCAGAATAGGAATGGCAAAATATTGAACTTTACGCCAACCCCACCTCCACCCTGCAGAGACAGACAGGCATTGGGGTATGCGTTTTGGTCGTCGCCATAATGTTCATGCCATTTCACTTCACCCTATCCTGCAGACACCGACTCATGCTGAGGTGTGCCATGGGGAGTTCGGCTGTACAGTCACCCCATTCCATAAGGACATATGCTGAAATGGGTGCAGTATAGGAGAACATTGTGAACTCTGGGGACGAAGAGTTCAAGGCACACCTCGATGCCTGTCACTGCTGGTGGGGTGGGTGGAATGGCATGAGCATTACAGTCGGCAATCCAAAGGCACACCCCTGATGCCTGTCAGTCTGTACAGGGTGGGACATTATGGTTAGAAATCCTAAAGTCACAGGCATTTGTTGGTACTGTATTTGCACTACCAATTTTCAACATGGCCTTTTTGTGACCCCCACCTCATGAAAGCATTTGGGACAGCTATTTTTATTTTTTTTTTCAATTGTTTAACCAGGAGTGGCACACTAAGCTGAAAGCTTGTTTACAGGTGTGACCTGGGAGCACAGGGAAGTTAAATGCCTTGCTCAGAGTCACACAGTATGCAAGTGAGGGCTGTGGGATTCAAACCCAGGTCTCCAGATTTGCAGCTCAGAGCCTTAAACCACTGAGCTATACTGCCTCCCCTCCCTCTTCTCATGAACAGTAGCACTGTGATTTTGTTAATGTGTCCCGAACTTTGAGTTCCCACAGCAACCGTGCCATTCTGTGCCAGATGTATGAAAACACAGATAAGGCAGAATGTGAAGAATGACAGCTGTACCATTCATAAGGAGGTGTGAAGAGATGGCAATGTTGAAAATCTGTAGTGAAAATATTAAAAATATTTGAATTTCTGGGTTTACGTGGAAACTGCGCAACGCATGCACGTAACATAGTCATTTAGTGGAACTGTTTCACCAAATTTTCAACATAGGCATTTTGTGACCTCTGCTCATAAATAGTGTCACTATGATTTTCCTAATCTGTCCTGAACATTGATTTCCCACAGCGACCATGCTGTTCTGAGCCAGATGTGTAAATGCATATTTTGGGCAGGATATGAAAAATGACAGCTGTACTGTTCATAAGGAGGTGTGAAAAAATGCCAGTGTTGAAAATCTGGAGTGAAAATATTACAAATGCGCGAAATTATGAGGGTGCGTGGAAACTGCACAACGTATGCTCGTAACACAGTCATTTCATGGACTTTTGTCACTAAATTTTCAACATAGGCATTTTAGCACCTCTACTCATGAACAGTGTCAATCTGTCCCAAACACTGACTTCCCACAGCAACCATGCTATTCTGTGCTGGAAGTGCGAAAACACATTTTGGCCAGAATGTTAAAAATAACAGCTGTACTGTTCATAAGGAGGTGTGGAAAAATGCCAATGTTGAAAATCTGGAGTGAAAATATGACAAATTTGAGAAGTTATGAGCGTGCATGGAAACTGCGCAATGCACACTCATAACACATATAGCATAGTGGTTTAAGGCTCTGAGCTGCAAATCTGGAGACCTGGGTTTGAATCCTACAGCCCCCACTTGCATACTGTGTGACCCTGAGCAAGTCACTTAACTTCCCTGTGCACCCAGGTTGCACCTGTAAACAAGCTTTCAGCTTAGTGTGTCTCACCTGGTTAAAGCATTGGAAAAACACAGTCATCTTATGGACTTTCATCACCAAATTTTAAACATAGGCATTTTAGGACCTCTACTCATGAACAGTGTCACTGTGATTTTCTTAATGTGTCCCAAACACTGATTTCCCACAGCGACCGCACTATTCTGCGCTGGAAGTGCATTTCTGCACTTCAGTCAGGATGTGGAAAATGACAGCTGTACTGTTTATAAGGAGGTGTGAAAAAATGCCAATGTTGAAAATCTGGAGTGACAATATTACAAATTTGCAAAGTTACGAGCGTGCATGGAAACTGCACAATGCACGCTCGTAAAACAGTCATTTTTTGGATTTTTTTTCACCAAATTTGCAACATAGGATTTCTGACAGCCCACCTCATGGACACTGGCACTGTCATTTTATTAATCGGTCCCAGAAAGTGATTCCATGCAGTTACCGCGAAATCACCTTTCGAGACAGAATAACACTATGACAGTGGCTGAATTCATGAGGAGGGGTCCCATAAACCCCATGTTGAAAATTTGGTGCCAAAATTCCCAAAAATGCCCAAGATATGCACCAAAGTTGAAAAACCCCTATTTATGCCATTATACAGCTTACTGGCATTTCTTCAGTTCATGGTCAGCTTTGAAGAGTGCAGATATGTTCCCAGTCCACCGAAGATCGTCACGCCAGGCTCGGAGTTAAGTATGGGGTGAGGGGGTGTGGTGAGTAGGGTGCGCAGTGGGTGGGTGCGGGTTGGGAGGGCGGCAACCAGTGTGTGGACATTTCTTTTTTCAGGAGAAAAAAGACATTGCAAGAAGGTTTTTTCCCAGGCTTGCTTTCAGCATACTGGGGTGGGCCTCAGTGCGCCACCTGGCTTTTTGGGTGGGGGTAAATAAAGTCGATGGGGATTGGGCCCCCTGTCTGCAAAGAATGACTGTTTGGGGGCATGATGCCGAGGGGATTAGGCACCCCTCGGCACACAACAAATAGGGAAGGGGGTTACCTCATGCAGATGGGGAGTGGGCTCCCCGTCAGCAAATGAACTGGGTCAGGGGCTGCTGATGTGGGGATTGGCCACCCCCATCGGCTTTCATGGGGCTGAGAGGCAGCAGCAAGCCACCACCATGTTTAAATAAATTGTTACACTACGCAAGGACTGCCCTGCAATGACGGGTCACTCTCTCATTGCAGCGGAATGACCGACGCTGCAATGACGAGGTGGCCCCTCATGGCAGCGGCAAAAATGTTTCAATTTGGTGGCACTTTTGGAAACCAGTGTCATCAGCACACTGTGCCTCCATTGGTCCACCAGTGCCAAGCCCCCAAATGCAGTGCCTCCGTTGGCTGCCACAGTGCCACACCTCCACAACCCACTTCTCTCCTAAGCTGCCGCATAATGTTTCTTGTGCATGCATGCAAGCAAACATAAAAATGGGCCCAAATAACCATGCCAGTCAGAGAAAGCCATATGCTGACTCTCGTTGTGATGCTAAAATAAGTTCCCTTTTATTGGCAAAGCTTGAAAGAACTGGAAGCTTGTAAGAACTGTATTTCACAAATGCAACTTAACTAATGATCTCACTGGTGATGGCATATAATATGCGTATTAAGAGGGTGCCTGTAGGATTTTAACATTTTGGTATATTTGGGCTCAAGAGAGCAGTAATTTTGTCCTCCCCAGTGTAAGAATTGTGCCCCAAGTTTGATGAGAGGGCAGAATTTGAAATAAACTCTGAGAATCTAGTGAGAGATTCACATTTTTGAGTAGTGAGGCTGTAGGCAGAGGCTGAGTGGTGCTTACCACACATCATTGGGCACCCAGCCAGAGCCTCGAGGTTCCTTTCAAACTAAAGGCAGCCTGACCTGTCAAGTGTGTCATTCTACATGTGCTCATCTCTAGCTTACCTGCCTGCTGTTCTGTTTTCACACACAAATATGGGCAGTTGCTCTAATGCATGTATCTAGAAGCCAAAAGCAGCAGTGTGCAGGCTTACAGCTGCAATCATCTTGGAGTAGGGTGACCAGATTTCCTAAGTTAGAAACTGGGACATGCATGTGAAAAAAATTCTGATGTAGGATGCCAAAACATTTAACATAAAACCAGGGGTGTGGGGGTCACCAGGCCCCCATAAGCTCTGGGGTTTTAGAAGCTCTCCGGAGCATTTTGGGGCTTGCTGGGAAGAAATAAACACTTCTTTTAGGTCTCAGACTACATGTGATTCAAGGAGAAGAATTCTATCCTCACCCTCAGAATTTTGTATTTTTTAACTAAAGACAAGGGTCTGAATAAGTAAAGACTGTTTTTTTTTTTTTACTCACTAATGACAGCCTTCCTTCTCAAAGAGAGTCACACAGCTGGTAGCCCTGATCTGCATGCCACGAGTACCACCTTATACTCTTCTGACCTCCTGTCTGGCTCTTCTGTCTTTTCCTCAGGATTTCATTTTTTAAAGACTGTTTTTTTTTAATTTACTGACATTTCTTTTTACAGAACTTTTACTTACTAATGTGACTCACACCACCTTCCCTCATCTTCTCTCTCAGCAGCTGACAGGCCTTATCAGCATCAGATTTCTCCCACTCTCTAGACTCTCCACCTCACACTTCCACTCCTTGTCCTGTCTCACCTCCAATCCAAGCTCAGAATTACATTTTTAATTATATTAATAAGGAACTGATCCAGGTAAATAATGAAAAAAGAGAAGACTGACCACAAAGCAGGAGAGTATTGGTCATTCAACCCACCATCTGACACCAACAGACACTGTCCCTCAAACGTGAGCACACTGCACGCATGCATCCAGCTACCAAGTTGCAAATTCTGACCAATGCTGATCTCCATCATGTGTGTGTGACAGACTGTGTGGTCACATTGGTGGGGTTGGAGTTTGCTTGGTGGTGTGCAAGCAAGCTCTCATTGGGCAATCCACAGAGTTCTATGTTAACCATGGGGCAATCACAGTTGGGAGTCTCTGTCTCAGTGGAAGGAGTAGACTGGAGGCTAGGTGGAAGGCAGGCAGGAGTAAGGGTCCAACTCCACCCATGTGGCAAGAAAATGAAGGCAAGCAAATTTTTGAAGTGTAAAGGATCAGGAGGCCAGCAGTAACATCAGTACCCTAAAGGGCCAATTTTTCCATGATGGAAGTCAGGTCTGCAATTAAAACTGGGACAAAGTATTGGTTTCAAAGGTATTATGAAGACACCAGGACAGGGCAACAAAAATCAAGATAGTAAGATGATGTCTGGAATCAGCACATGCCTTGGTGAGGGGCACCAGTTTCACAGCCAGGAACCCAAGGGGAGCAACTGCACCCACAGCTCCTCAACTGTTGCCCTCAGTTTTCTGAATGTTGTCTTGAACCCAATTCCGTTGGCAACAGGCAGTAATTCAGTTAGCTTTTGTTCAGATGTTATGTTTGACAGAATGCAGTCAAACTTCTGGTGGTCTAATTTTTATACAGAAGCCCATAGTCCAAATTATCTGGAATCATATGTAACCTTTGGGTCAAGCTCTCTCCCCAAAACTGTAATTTTTCTGGAAAGCAACCTTCTTTTCTTGTGTGCGCCTTCCCTTAAAGCATTGTACTTTGCTGTTCCTCTGCATTCCAGCAGCACTAACACGTGCCAGCCAAGTACCATCCTCAGCCACTCAGTATACAGTACCTGACTGCACCAAACCAAACACAGATCCAACTGATATCAACCACAAATAAGTCAGGAATAAGTATACAGTACGTAAAAAAAATATTTTTAGCTAAATGTCCTAAGAGTCCTTTAAAGTGTATGTGAAAATGAGAAAGGCAAACATGGATTAACACAAAGATTATTTATTTTTTCATTCGGTAATCAAGTAGGTGTGCTGGGCCAAGGCCCTTTTCAGACATGATGTTTGACTTCTCTGAATAGCTTATTGCCTGTTTGGGCAACAAATGTGCTATGAACTTGTGTAAAAACAGAACATCAACATGTTACTCATACATCACTGCTTGTACATTACAGTAGTTGCTACTATCACTTTAAACAAGTCCTGCTCTAAAACTGATGACATGAACACCTCATTCTTGCCTTCCATGTATTCATGATCCTTTCTGTCCCCCAGTCCCAATTTATTTGTTGATTTATTTGCAGTTTGGTGATTGGGACAGCCATGCTGAGCTAGAGCTTGTTTTCATGTATGACCCCAGGGAAGGGGGGTCAAATGTAGGGCAGGGGAAAGATGGTGCCCGAGGAATTCAATGATGCTGCAGAAGAGGCTTGGGAACAAAGAGAAGGGGTAAGGAGTGTAAAACTGAAAAAATGGGCTCAAATAGCCACGCCAGTCAGAGAAAGTCATATATGGACTCACACTGTGGTGCTAAAAAGTTCGCTTTTATTGGCAACACATACAAAAACCTCAGGGATCTAGCAACTCCAAGCAGCACATTGGATGATACTTAGCTAGGCTTTGTTTTTCCCTCTTCCCCCATTCTTCTGTATTCTCTTCTCCATTAGTTGTTTCTCTCTCAGCTTTTGTTCCCACCCTTGCATATTTTATTAGTCCACTTGTGCTTCTTAAGGGAGTTCATGTTATTGTACTTTTTCTTTGTATGATTGAATCAACTAGCAATGGTTACTAAACTGTGAAAATAACAAATGGTGTGGTTAGTAATCGCTTGTCCTAAACTATCAGCTAGCATTGCAATATCTTAATGGATAAATTCATGTTATGTATTTATGAATGCAATGCACTTTACTGGTTGTGCAGTAACTACTAGCACTGCACCTTATGGTTATTTGCTCCTACTTGGGACACTGTCTCTTTAATTGTATTTGTATAAATATTCTTGTCCATAAGAGGGCAGTTACCCATGATTAAGTGCGCAATTTGGTGCAACATATTGTGCTGCTAGACCCCTAAGGTTTGCATGTGTTGCCAATAAAAGTGAACTTTTTTATCACCACAACGTGTGTCAGCATATGACTTTGTCCAACTGACATGGCTATTTGAGCCCAGCTTTTTGTTTTGCTTCATCGTGTTTACTGTGTGATCTACCTGTTCCAACAGTGGCCCCTTTCCTGTTTGCATCAGAGGGAGGAAGAAGATAGGTGATGTGGACAGTGGTGTCCAGCAATCCCAGTAGCCTGGACAACCCTGAACCATGACTGGGATCTCTCTATTCTGGGATTCACTCTCTACAGGAAAGACAGAGCAGGGGGAAGGGGGGTAGTGCTTTACACTAAGGAAGGGAGCATGGCCACAAGGGAGGACATGTAGGAGACAGCACTGAGTCAGTCTGGGTACAGATTCAAACAGGGAGAAAAATAAGGGTGGGAGTGGTGTATCAGCTACCAAATCAGAGTGAAACTACAGACCAGAGTGGGGAGAAGAGATCAGGAAGGCAGCAGAGAAAGAAGAGGTGGTGAAAGTAGGAGATTTTACCTGCCCAGAATAGAATGAGCATACCACATGCAAACAGCAGCAGCTGCCAAATGCTCCTGCATGCAGTTCAGGATGGGTTTTTAACCCAGGGGGTGATGGAGCTGACTAGGGAATGGGCCATTTCGAACCAGTTACCCACCTGACAGTGACTTTTTGACAGCAAGGTCTCCTACAGTGCCATGCCGCTGTAGAGAACCCGCTGGAACCTGGCGCTGTCTGTCAGGGGTCCTGCACCACCCCTAAATCAGCTCCGACTCGGAGTTGATAATCCTAAGCGGGGTGATGCAGGGGCAAAGCCCCTGCATGGGGTGTTGGGGAGGAGAAATTGAGGCAATACATGCCAAGCAGCAAAAACCCTGCACCATGCCGACCACAACCAAGCATCCCATGCCTCCCAGCTGACCACCCTCCCCATGACGCCAGCGATCTGGTTCTAGCAGCTGCAGCCGTTACATCTCCACATACCTTCCTCCCATGTCTCCCCACACAGGCACGCACGCATATACGCAGCAGTTCCTGTCGCAGTTTTGCCGACTGCAGTATCCAGTCACCCTCCTCCCTAGGTAGCCATGATCACAGTTGCGAGATTGATTACTACGTTTTTACAAGCTCAATCTTGGTCCTATTGTCACGGACTACCATGCGAAAGGGTAAAGGAGGTAAACAATACTTTTTTTTTTCAGTACATTCAGGAAAAAAGGATGACAAAAGAAGGTATTGTTAAGCTGACAAGGGGACCGGAGTGGCTGGAGGACAACAGAGGAAAGGCAGAGGTATTAAATGAATACTTTTGCTCAGTATACATGAAATAAAAAGATGGACCAGTTCCACAGGGAAAGATAGGGACAGGTGGGGGGGGCAGTATGTACGAGGAGGTGATTACAGAGGACAGGGTCCTTGTGGGATTCAAGGCCCTCAAAGTGGATAAATCCCCTTGGCCAGATGGCGTGCAACCCAGGATGCTGAGAGAACTGGCAGCAATTCTTGCAGCCTCCTTGGCTGACCTGTTCAACTGTTTCGTGGATACAGGTGTGATGCCACAATAGTGGTGGACTGCTAACGTAGTACCCCTGCACACAAGAGTGGGGCACGGGACAAACCAAAGAATTACAGACAGGTCAGCTTGACATCAATATTCAGCAAGCTGATGGAAACCATTCTCAAGGAATGATTGGTTGAGTTTGTTGAAGTGAGTGGCTCCAGGATGACATGCAACATGGATTTTACACCATGGAGGTCATGTCAAACAAATGTGATCAATTTAGTTACAAATGCAATTGATGGTTACAAAGGCAGTTGACAGGGGTCAGCCAGTAGACACACTTAAATGGACTTCAGCAAGGCCTTTGACTTGGTGCCACACAAGAGACTGATCAAGAAGCTGAAGGACCTAGGGAAGGGTAAAAAGTTGACTAGGTGGGCAGCAAACTGGCTAAGGGGGAAAATCCAAAGGCTGGTGGGGGGGTAACACTCAAGGATGAGGGAGGTCACCAGCAGGGTTCCGCAGTGGTGGATGCTCAGTATGGTGCTGTTCAGTGTGTTCATATATTACACTGCAGAAAGTATGAAGGGCAAAATCTACCTCTTTTGCAGCTAACACTAAGCTTTGTGGGAGGGTGGGCATGAGGAAGGGAGTCTGGGATCTGAGGGAGGACCTGGCACAGTCGGAAAAATGGTCAGAAATCTGGCAACTAGGGTTCAATGTAAAAAAGTGCACGGTCATGCACAAAATGAGCTATAACCCTCGGCCTGGGCACAGACTATAGGTTGTGACTGTCATGGGGTCCAAGGAAGAGAAAGACCTAGGGATGGCAATCACAATCAATCTCAAACCCTCTATGAATCCCCTACCCCAAGAAAGACATCAGCCAGCTGGAGGTGGTACAGAGTTCAGCCACATAGATGATTCAGGGTCAACAGGGACTTTTGTATGTGCAAAGGCAGGAGAACCTTAACATGTACTCACTCAAGTAAACAAGGAAGCGATGGGGACATGAAAGAGACAGAACAGTTACATAAGAACTTACCATAACAGTAGATCTTTGAGGAGATCTCAAGTCATCAGGTCACACCACAGGAACTTCACCATCGGTGAAGCAGGATCCACATGGAATACTTTTCCAGCAGTATAACTAGGGTTGCCCACACCGATGTTGCCTGCCGACATCATCAACCCTATATTGATTTGTTGATTTATCAAAGGCCTTTGATCTGGTTAACCATGCCATGCTGCTCTGGAGACTGAAGGACATAGGCCTAGCTAATACTTCTTGCTACTGGGTTAAAAGCTACCTATCAGATCCTCCTTTAAGGGTTTGTTTTGGTGGGGCTATGTCCTGTTCATGGATATTAGAGCAGGGGGTACCTCAAGGGTCCATACTTGGAACCTTGTTATTCTCTATTTATATTGATCCAATTTCTAAAATTGCAACCAAATCAAAACTACTTCTTTATGCTGATGATATTATAATATTTTCTAGTTCGGCATCTGTTGTAGAAATAAATGACTCAGTAAATTGCAATTTCCATGCTTTAAATAATTGGTTACATCAGCATCATTTAGCGTTAAATACTAAAAAAAACACAATGCATTTTATTTGGTTCTAAACCTAAATTGAAAAAGTCTCAATTGTTACAAATATCTGATCTTGCTGGTGTTATGTTGCAACAAGTTACAGAATTTAAGTATTTGGGACTATTAGATCCCAATCTTACTTTTTCAGGCGAGACTGCTCTGTTTCAGGTGCTCAATGATCTCCTGATGGCGAGAGATCAGAGGAATCGTTCCATCTTGGTACTCCTTGATTTGTCATCAGACTTTGACACTGTGGATCATGGGGTTCTGCTCGAGCACCTGAGGTATATCTGTGGGCTGTCAGGTACAGTTCTCAGATGGTTTTCATCCTTCCTCGCTGGTAGAACTCAGAGAGTTGTATCGGGAATTTTTTCTTCCAAGCCTTTCTCTCTGTCTTGCGGGGTTCCTCAGGGCTCAGTGCTGTCCCCTATGTTATTTGCAGTGTATATGCTGCCCCTCGGAGACACTATAAGATGTTATGGGCTGAGGTTTCATTGCTATGCTGATGATACCCAGCTCTACCTGTCTTTTGCCCCCGACCAGATTAGTGCAATCTCGGTGCTAAATGATTGCCTCACAGAAATCCAAGATTGGATGAGTTCTAGTGGGTTAAAGTTGAACGCAGGAAAGACTGAGGTTTTGGTGGTGGACCTGGGTCACAGGCCTGCGGGGTTGAGGACTGATCTCCCCTCTGGTGTAATCCTGGGAGGGGCACAGATCCTTACCTCTGAATGGGTGCGTGACCTGAGAGTGGTGCTTGATGACAGGCTGACCCTTCATCATCAGGTGTTGGCCGTGGTCAAGCTGGCCTTTTACCATTTTAGGAACATTGCCAGGGTCAGGCACCTTCTTCCGCCTAGCGATCTGCCTGTTTTGGTCCACACCTTTGTGACTTCGCGCCTTGACTATTGCAACTCCCTTGAATTAGGGCTTCCTGGGGTTGACATCCACCGCTTGCAGCTAGTGCAGAACGCTGTGGCACATTTGTTGACTGGGGCTTCTAGAAGATCTCATATCTTCCCTGTGCTGCATGATCTGCACTGGCTGCCTGTTGAGTGGCGGATCACCTTTAAGGTAGGTTTATTAACCTACAAAGCCCTACACGGTCAGGGTCCCCATTATTTGAAAGAGCTCCTCATTCCTTATACCCCTCTGCGACAGCTCCACTCGGCTGACGAGGGGTTGCTGGAGATTCCGAGGGTTAGTTTAAAATCTTCAGGGGCCCGTGCCTTTGTGTTTGTGGCCCCTACCCTTTGGAACTCTCTGCCCCATCAGCTTCGGGAATGCAGGACTGTGGGGTGCTTTAAGCAGGTATTTAAGACCTATTTATGGAGTAAAGCATACCCTGAATTCTGCTGTTTTTAACTATTTATTGTACTGTTTTAATTTTCTTTTTCCTGTTCAGCGCCTTGATGTTCGAAAGGCACTATATTAAATAACATTTGTTATTATTATATTAGGAGAACAGTTAAGTCTGTTAACCAGAAATTTGGTGCTTTATATAGGGTTAGGGATTGTCTAACCAGGGAAGCTAGGGAATCCATATCAAAAAGCATATTATTGTCAACATTGTATTATATATAATTCATTCTTCTTTACTAACTTAACAGTGATTTGGATCTAGTCAATAAAATGTTTAACTCAATTTGTAGAGTTGTAGCCATACAAAACCCACCACTGTATACTCTATAATGAATTGGGGCGGCTGCCCCCAAAATTTCATTTTCAATACAGGCTAGGTTGTTTGCTTAATAACATGCTTAGGCTTGAACATGTTTCCCTTATTTACCCCGACTGAACCAAAGGATGAAGCAAGAACACTACGATCCTCCTCCCTTTCTCATTTGGCCCTACCAAGAATTACAACCTGCATGGGGAAGCAGGCTTTCTCAGTTTTATGTCCGAAACTGTGGAATTCCTTGCCTCAGCACTGTAAAAATACTACCAGTCAGGCTAATTTAAAAAAATGTTTTTTCAACCATTTACAATTCCAAGTTATTTGTAAATGTTTTTAAAATATTGTATTTTTGTTATTATTGAAACATAGAAACATAGAGGTTGACGGCAGATAAGGACCACAAGGCCCATCCAGTCTACCCATTTCTTTTTCTGCCTTATAAATGTGCCATCGGCCTTTGCTGTGTCAGTGGCCTATCTATTCATAGTCATTTGTATTGCTCCCTTATGCCTATCCCATGCCTGTTTGAGCCCTGCACTGTATTCACAGCCACCACTTCCTGAGGTAGGCTGTTTCATGCATCCACCACTCTTTCTGTGAAAAAGAATTTCCTCGCATTCCCCCCTTAATCGGCCTCCCTCTAATCTCATGCTATGTCCTCTTGTCCTGCTATTTTACTTATATTTAAACATGTTAGACTCTTTCACCGTGTTAAAGCCCTTAATGTGTTTGAATGTTTCGATCATATCACTTCTCTCCCCTCCTTTGCTCAAGGGTATACATATTGAGCTCCATTAATCTGTCCTCATATGTTTTCTGATGCAGTCCCTGTACCATTTTGGTTGCCCTTCTCTGGACTGCCTCAATTTGGTTAATGTCCTTGTGAAGGTGTGACCTCCAGTACTGCATGCAGTACTCCAGATGGGGCCTAACCACTGTCTTGTAAAGAGGGATTATTACCTCCCTCTTACGACTTGTGATACCCCTACTAATACACCCTAACATCACCCTAGCCTTACCTGCTGCTTTAGAGGTCTGCTTGGATGATTTCCGGTCATCGATGATGATGATGCCCAAGTCTCTTTCTTCCTTTGCGACTGCCAGCAACTCCCCTCCCAGCCTATAGGTGGCTTCAGGGTTTCTCTTCTCTATGTGCATGATCTTGCACTTCTTTGCATTACATCCTAGTTGCCACTCTTCTGACTATTTTGCTAGTTTATCCAGATCTCTTCTCAATCTGCCCACCCCATCTGGATCATCTACTCTGTTTGCAGATCTTGGTGTTATCTGCAAACAGACAAGCCTTACCCTCTAGTCCATCTGCAATGTCACTAATGAAGATATTGAAAAGGACTGGCCCCAGGACTGATCCCTGAGGTACCCACTTGTGACTTGCATCTCTTCTGACTATACCATTTACCACCACTCTCTGTTTTCTGCCCATCAACCAGTTTGCCACCCAGTTGACCAACTTCTGACCCACCCTGAGCCTACCTAGCTTATTTATCAATCTTCTATGTGGAACAGTGTCAAAAGCTTTGCTGAAGTCACGGTAGGTGACATCAACTGCTCATCCTTGGTCCACCACTCTGGTTACCCAGTCAAAGAAATCTATGAGATTAGTTTGACAGGACCTTCCTTTTGTAAACCCATACTGTCTTGGATCCTGTACCCCTATGGATTCCAGGTGTTGCACTATCCTTTCCTTAAGGAGTGCCTCCATAATCTTGCCCACTACTGAGGTAAGACTGACTGGTCTGTAGTTCCCTGCCTCCTCCCTGCTACCACTCTTGTGGAGAGGGATCACATGAGCCCTTCTCCAGTCTTCTGGGACCTCTCCTGTGCTCGGAGACTCACTAAACAGTTCTGCTAATGACTCTGCTAGTTCTGCCCTTAGCTCCTTAAGTACCCTAGAATGTATGCCATCAGGTCCCATTGCCTTGTCCACCCTGAGCTTAGCGAGCTCTTGTAGGACCCTTTCTTTTGTGAAGGGAGTAGTGCTCACATCCCTCCCCCTGTGTCCATGGTGCTGAGCTGTGGGCCCTGCCCTACCCTCTCTTCAGTAAATACTGAGCAAAAGTATCTATTTAGGATAGATGCTTTTACAGGGTCCTCCTCGTCACATGCCCCCTTTTCTCCTTTGAGCTTAGCAATACCCCCTCTGGACTTTCTCCTTTCACTAATGTATCTATAGAAAGTCTTGTCGCCTTCTTTTACTGTTCGTGCTAGTGTTTTCTCAGTATGGGACTTTGCCTGCCTTACTGCCTTCCCTGCTTCCCTTAGGGAATTTGGTATGCCTCCCTATCTTCATCCCACTGTGTTCCCTTATATTTCCTGAAGGCCAGCCTTTTGGCTCTGACCTTTTCTGCTACTGTATTTGAGAACCAAAGTGGTTTCCTTCTTCTTTTGCACTTCCTTTTCTAACACAATGGGATGTTGCTTCAAGTATTGCATCCTTAATGTTTGCCCACTTTGCCTGTACCCCCTCACCTGTGTTTCTTTTTGCCAGGGCTAGCTTAAAGTGATTTACCAACTTCCCCCGATGTCATGTTTGCAGATCACCTTCCCTTCACTGAGTGATGCAAAGCTCAGCTGCCCTGAAGTTAAGTATTAAATATATTCAGATGCTTAGTTTTTTAACATTTTTGTGCCACAGTTGTCTCTGCATGTTTTTTCTTTGTTTGAAGTTTGCACATGAGCAGTGCATCCACATGCATGAGTGACATAAGCACAGGGAAGGTGTTCCCACTGCACCTTTCTCACTACTCGTTCATTCATCTTTTCAGGACCCAGCCTCAGTGAGTGCAGATCCAAAACTGAACTGGCAAAAATTACAGCACTGATGACTGAAACGGTTTGTTATATTGGCAGCTGTTGTACTTGCTTTTGGGATTGCAGAAGTGGTGATTTCTCCTGATTTTCAATTTTACTCATCTAAGCTCTGTGTCCTAGGTCCATCGGTTCTAGGAACATCACAATCTACATTGCTTGAGTACAGTATTACAGTTTTAATAAGTGCTGCAAGTATATAATTATAACAAGTCTGTATAAAAAATAATTTTTTTTAACTGAGTGGAGCTGTAATCTGTAGCATATTGGGACACAAAAGGATGACTTTTGAACTGGGCAGATCTATAAATTGAAGTAAACTTTTCAGTATTGGTACATAGAGGTCTGTGTTAAATGGATGACTTTTTCAACAGTTCAGAATTGTAATGTGCAACAAGAGTATAAGCACTGAGCTGCACAGTCCAATCCCAGGAGAACAGTGCAATAAACTGTGTATTTTTGGCAAGTGCTGCTTCCAGTGTGATTGCTTCAGTAAACTGCCTTTGCTATTACATTTCTGATTGTCACCATCATTATAGACAGTTTATATTTTTTCTTGTGCTCCTGTGCTTTCTTAGGCTCATTTGGTGTTCTCATGCAAGCACCATAACACTGATCACCAAAGTATGCTTAGATGTGCATGAATAAAGGGACATGGTGCACTGAATTGTTTCTCCAGCTTGCCAGCTCCTCGCTAAGTTTATAAATGAATGCAATAAAATCATTTATATACTGTACATAGTTATACTGTACATAGTTTACAGTGTATCTCAAAATTAAAAACACTTAGTTTTTTAACATTTTAGCATACAGTCTTTATTTATAATTAGGATTATAGCATCATTGTATGTGCTCCGGAGCATCAGCAAAAGAAGAGACTGCAGTTGCTGTCCTCTCCCGACACTGGTGGTACCAATGTACGGCTTCTATGGTGTTTTATTGCAAAGTGTGCTAGTCAGTTCGGCATACTTAGGGAATAATGTCTGAACCAAAATATGGGCTACACAGCAATGAATGCAGGAAATCTACACAATGCACCATGACATCAGTAAGGCTTGGGAGACAGTATAGTGCAGCATCTGTTGTATTTGCTGTACACTTTACGCATGTGCATCAGAGATCCACTGTAATGGACAAAATTAGAAAACACAAATGGCTTGACACAAGCCGAAGTGGTAATGAAGTATGGTGACATAAGTGAGGAAGGGTGGTTCAAATATAGTCTAACACTTGAGTACCTACCGCAAGGATATGTCCCTTTCTGTAGTGGACCAATCAAATGGTACTTAGGCTATCTAAACATAAATGCGGTCCCTTTCTCCATGAGAAGGGTATTGGCAGTGTCATTTTTAACCTTGGGGGGTGGGGGACGATCACCGACTGTACGGTGTATTTTTTCCTCAATTCATAATGCACCTGGAGGCACACATGTAGCGGCAATAAGCCAATGCCAGGATGGTATTACAGATGCTTATGCAGACACTAATGGCAGCTGCAGTCTGTATAGTTTCTGAGCACTTAGAGGTAACACAAAACTGGTGCAATAATTTGTAGTTTTAAATTTATAACATGCCGTAAACAGGGGAACTGGTGACTTTGTCACGTTACTCAATCACTGATACCTCTAAAGGGGAAAGTACAAGCAGGCCCCCAACCCCCAAACACACACATACACAGAGAAGAAAGTTATAGTGTAGACCAGTTGGCACTAGGGCAAAGATAGACCCAAACAGTATAAATAATTTACAGATAATGAAAGTTCTATGCTGCAGCATTTTTCTAAGTGTATGTGTGCAGCTGGGGGTTTGGAGTGGTTGGGGTACAAGGTGCCTGCTTTTAATTTCCACCCTGTGCTTCATCAGAGTGAGTGACTGATAAATCAATTGGCGGGAGGTCACTACTAACTAGTACCAGGTGAGGAATTTGGACAAATTGGATTTGGACAAATTGTGAGCCATTTATCCTGCTCAAACAATGCCACCAGATCGAGCTGTGCTCTCAGTGTCAAGCTGGAGTGGCCAACAACTCGTTAGCATAGGGAAAGCAATCCCCGCCCCCCCCCCAAAAAAAAAAAAAGAAATACAAAACCCAGGGTACTATCACTAGCATTTGTGTGGGCACATCGATGCTGGGAGTAACAGAACACACACCATACCTCAATTTTGCACAGTAAAATGACAGCAATGACTGGAACCAAACTGTAGCACTAAGTAGCAAAAGATAATATTGACAGTCCGTGTTGCTAAGTCTGCTCTCACTGTTGTACTGGAATGGATCGGGACTACTGCTGTGATTGCCTGAGCTACTTCCCACATCATTCTCGCTGCTGTCATAGGGTTATCCCTATGGGGATCTACTATGCAGTGGCTGTAAAATTGTGGCACTATGTCAGTGTCTGAAAGATCACTGTTAGTGCATGACAACATAATGGCCCAGATATTCAAAAGAGCTGAGCCATGCACAATAGGGTTGCACCTACGCAAGTCCGAAATTGCGCCATTATGCGATATTCAGCAGGAGGCAGTTGCGTCCCCCAAATCATGCTGAGCAACAGCACAATGCTAATGAAGGCATGCTCAACCGAAGGGGGAGGAACCATGCATAAACTGCACAGCCCGATATTCAGCCAGGCCGTGCAGAGTTATGCAGGCACAACCCCCTACCTGCGCCCGCACAACTTTAAGCCCCCAAAAAGGATCAAGTCGAGGGCCACCCACAGGTGAGCTGCCGTATTGCAGGGCACAACACAGCAGCTGCCACCTGTGGGTGGCCCTCCACTTGTTCCGGTGCCCCAATAGCCCGATCGCGGGCAGCAGAGTATTCCCCGCAGCAGCCCGATCGCGGGCATAAAAAGACACAACCCCCAACTAGCCTGATTGTGGGCAAATGTAATACAAACCCCCGACTAGCCGATCATAGGCATAACTTCAACCCCGACTAGCCCGATCGCGGGCATAACTAACCCCGACTAGCCTGATCGGGCATAACTTCAACCCCTCCCAAAGACCAATATCCTGATGGTCCAGTGGACTGCGAAGCCCGATCATGGGCATAAGGTCAAAACCACCCCAAGTCCAATATCCTGGTGATCTACTGGCCCCACCCCACCCACCCATGGAGCCCCACCACCCTGCTCCCCATCAGCCGGCAGGCGGCAGGCTATGTGGACTGCCTTGCATGGTATGGCTGCATGCCCGTGGCACTACTCTGAACCAATGGGCATGCAGCCTACTAGCTGTCAGGTCGGCGGGCGGCTGGGTGGCAGGTGGGTGGGGTGCTGCCAACTGACGGGGAGAGCAGGTTGGTGGGGCTCTGTGGGGGGTGGGGTGGGGCCACTAGATCACCAGGGATATTGGACTTGGGGGTGGTTTGACCTTATGCCCGTGATTGGGCTTCGCGGTCCACTGGACCACCAGGGATATTGGTCTTTGGGGTGGGTTGAAGTTATGCCTCGATCAGGCTAGTCAGGGGTTGAAGTTATGCCCACAATCAGGCTAGTCGGGGTGGGGGTTGAAGTTATCCCGTGATCGGGCTAGTGGAGAGGTTTGTATACGTTTTGACCACGATCGGGCTAGTCGGGGGTGGGGAATGACTTACTGAATGCCCATGGGCTAGTCAGAAGTGAGAGGTACAGTATGTTATGCCTGTGATCAGGCTGCTGTGGGGAGGATGTTATGTTATGCCGCGATCGGGCTGCTGGGAGGGCGTTATGTTATACCTGCGATTGGGCTGCTGCAGGAGGACTACTCTGCTGCGCGATCGGACTTCGAGGAGATTACATTATGCCCGATTGGGCTGCTGGGGACTGATCTGCCCGCTGATCGGGCTGCACAGGCCGGTCCTCGATGACTGCTGCCTGGCAGGGCGCCAGGCACAAGTCGTTGGGGATCGGCGCACCTGCATGCTAATGGCATGCAAATGGGGCCGTAATTAGATGCAAATGGCCCCCCATGCACCTTGCATAAATTATGGCCCCATTTGCATGTCACCTTTTCAATATCGCAGGTTTGCACATGGCGCAATGGAACTTGCGCCACCGCATCTGAATGCTCCACCCTGACCACTTGTGGTGGCACAAGTTCCACTGCGCCATGCACAGTGGCTGTGGCCAGGCAGGCGATATTCAAAGGAGTTGCTCAATAGCACAACTCCATTGAATATCGCCCTGGCCACACCCCTGCGCAACTTTTTTGAGCAGCGCAAGGGCTTGCGCCACAGAATGGCGCAGTTTGAATATCTGGCCCAATGTTTTCATCATCGGACCCTGAAAATGAACTGTTTGACATTGCTATTGTCGTGCTGCATGCTGTGACCAAGAGCTCTGTTGTCAAGACAGAATCGCTGTGATCAAGAACTAATTTTAATTGCAGAGCACATATCTCCCTGTGGTGACATTGCAAAGGTAATGAGTGTCAAAGGTCACCAAATACAGGCTCCAATACACAAAATGACACTTCCTGGTTTGTGAGGGTGAAACCCTGATTTAATTTGCTAAAATAGGCTATGCATCTATCAAAATACATTGTGAATCAGTTCTATATGCAGTCACCTTGCAGTATATGCGTTCATATATAAAAACTTGGTAAATCGCTTTAACTCTGTTGGCCATCTTGTCAATGTCAGCTCCTCTGAAGTCCCATATTTTTGCCTTGGAATGAGATGATTTGATGTAGTGGACAAATTGAACCATACCATGTGATGGTCACTGGCCCCCAGGTGACCTTCTACCTGGAGATCTGTGATCCCTTCCCTGTTAGTCAGTACTAGATCTAGGATAGCCCTGTCTCTTGTGGGTTGTTGTACCAGTTGTTTGAGGCCCTCCCCCTGCAAAGAATCCACCATGTGTCTAGTTCTGGCAGATGTTCCTGCTGGTATTGATCAATCTGTATCTGGCATGTTGAAGTCTCCAATTATTAGAACCTCCCCTTTAGCTGTCATGTTTTGTATATCTTCTAACAGTAATGTGTCTATGTCCTCCCCTGGTCTGGGGGCCTGTAGACAACCCCAGTTCTTACGGCTGTCCCATTTCCTGTTTCCAGTGTGACCCACAGTTCTTCTGGCTCCTTATGCGTATTCTGAATTTCTGTAGCTTTGATATTTTCATTGACATACAGGGCCACTCCACCCCCCCTTTTTGCACCTCGGTCTCTTCTGAACAGTACATAGCCAGGTACTGAAGTCTCCCAAGTGTGGTTACTGGTAAACCACATCTCACTAATTGCTACTATGTCCAGTTTAGCCTCTGACATTATTGCCTGCAGGTCTGGGATCTTATTTCCCATTGCATGTGTGTCTTGCTGTATTGTATTTTGTAACATGCTTCTTAGCCTCTTTGTGAGGCTATGGGTCATTCCTGAAAATGGGCCTTGGCTCAGTGTACTCACCCGGTAAATAAAGTGAAATAAAATGAAATGAAATGAAATAAAGGCGTGAGCAGCCCTGCTTCCTCCTCAGTTCTTTCCCCCGGAGACAAACGGAGCAAACTCCTGCAATGGGGTACTGAGGATAGAGGGAGGTGCCCAGGCCAAAACAAAAGGTTGGAGACACCAGATAGCCAGTCTGAAAAGAGGACTCCAAGAAGGGGGATGGTGGGAGGGAAGGCAGACCTGATGACTGAGAGCTCCTCGAAGATCTACTGTTACGGTAAGTTCTTTTGCAACTGTTCTGTCTTCTTCAGGGGTATCTCAGTCTCAGGTCACACCATAGGAATGAGTCCCAAACAGTTGCAAGCACATGACGACAGTCTGGGATGCAGGCAGACTGAGGCCTAAGACAGAAGGCCTTGAAGTACAGCACAGCCAAAGCCTGCACAGGTTCTACAGGCAATGTCCAGACTGTAGTGCCTGGTGAAAGTATGGACAGTACTTCAGGTAGCAGCAACACAGATGTCAGCTGTGGAGACCCCCTTTGAAACAAGCCACAGAGGCAGCTATGCCCCTTGTGGAATGGACTTTCACCATCCCTGGCAACTCTTTGCCATGCTTATTGTAACAAAATATAATACAACTGACCAACCATTTGGACAAACATTTTTGGAAACCTGAACGCACTCTCTTCCTTGGACTAAAGAAACAAAAAGCTGCTTTGACTTTCTGCAGTCCTTAGTTCACAACACGTAATACTTCAAAATCCTGTGCGCATCTAAAGTATGGAGCAGTGCTTCCCCTAGACTGGCACACTCTGGGAAATACCCAGGTAGTTGGATAGATTGGTTCAGGGAAAACTCAGAGACCACCTTAAGAAGACACAAGTTTCACATCAGATTTCATTCAGTTACCTCATTATAGTTTCACTGCTTTAAGGCTGAGCTTAAACAGTACCTCTCTGGAAGCATAGTCTGTTGCTGTAGGCAGTAATTGCACTCCCAGCCCTGCAAGTCTTAAGACACAATCGCCTGGCTGACCAACATGGATCAAGTCACCTCCCATACCCTTTTTAACAAAGCCCCCACAGGGCCTCTGCCCACATCCTGGATCCCTCACCCCCACCTCTCTACATCAATTCCACTACGTAGATGGATCTAGCTCCCTGGCTACTGAAGATTGTACCTTTGTGCCTAGCCTTTGGCTGTTGTAAATTATACCCGTGTACCTGACAATGTTTGGCCTTGTCATGTTTCTTTGCACTTATCAGATAGCTTATGTCTCTGCTAGTAATGTTTCACCATTGTAATTTGCTTACACTGGGGCTCCGCCCTCCTTTGTTTTCTTGTTCTCAGTTGTTCACACTTTGTTGTACCTGACGTGGAACCTTTGTAAAAGAGCTTTTGCTCAAAGGTAATGTCTGAATCTAAAAAGAAAGAAAGAAAGAAAGAAAGAAACAAACAAACAAACAAACAAACAAACTTAGGATTTGTGCACAGACACCCTGTCTTTGTGAAAAATCAAATAAGACAGGTAGGTAGAAAATTTATTGTTCAACTAAAAGTCATTACCATTCTTAAAAATAGTTAAGAAACAGACAATTTGTTACATCAACAAACATTACTATTGCACATTAATAATTAATCATTCTTTAAACTAATTCAGAGTTTACTACTTTGAGTGCTACAGCTTCACATGAGATTTCATTCAGTTACCTCATTATAGTTTCACCACTTTTAAGAACTTACCAAGAGGGACAAGTATATTCTTATTATTTGTGTTAAACAAAAGGGGTGAGATCAAGGGTGCCTAATATTGGTGCCAACCATTTCTTCCTTGCCATCTCACATTTTGGACAGTATAACACTATGTGTTTGAGATCATCCTGAAATCCAAGCGAACAGCTACATTTAGAGCTCAAAATTCCAGGTCGCTTCTGACTGTGTAATATATAATTTGCCGAGTATAGTTCTAACCTAAATCTTGTAAGAAGTCTTCTCTCCTGTGGATTTGTTAAAATAGTCAGATAAAATTCGAATTTATGTTCTGTTTTCATTATTTTAAACCAGCAAAAATGTTGTAATCTGTTGATTTTTTCCCTGATCTAATGATATAAAAATATCTGTAATTCTTCTTTTAACTTGCTCAGCTATCTTTGGGAATGGGATAATATGAATTTCGTAGAGTAAATTTCCCAAACTTCACTACAGTATGTTTTCTTTTATAGTTTTGATTATATCTGATGTAAAATTCGAGTTATGATATTTTATTTGCTCTTCTAAGCAAAGCCTTGGAAGTCTGTGATCAGGAAGAAGAAATAGCTGTAGTATGAAATTTATCCTATGTTCAATTGCTAGTGCTGACAATGAAAATTGTCCTAGCTCTTTTCTTAATATTTCAGCAGGGACTGGCTGTTGCACTTTCAATACAAAGTGATACATTTTATTAATTATTGTTTCTAGTGGTTTTATATCTGCTGGTGTCCATATTTCTATTCGATATAGGATGCTTGTTTTGATTTTGATATTTATAATGTTTAGTAAACCTAAAATTAAACTTTGGCCCATTTTCCCATTGAATCTTTTGAAAGCTCCAAATGCTGTTTTTAATTTCTGGGTCATGGTACTAATAGGTAGATTCCAAGAGGGGTTAGCAGAAGACCCAAGGCCCAGATAGTTATAATATGTTTTTGATTCGATTTTGCTTTTTCTTATAAAAAGTGAGGGGACTTTTTTATTCCTGCTGCCAAATATAACCATGTTAGTTTTTTGGATATTTATAATTAACCCATCTTTCCTACATAATTTTGAAAATAAGGTTACTTTACGCTGGAGACCTAGTAGGGATGTAGATATCAAGACAATGTCATCCGTGTAGGCTAGGGAGGGAATTTTTTTCATTAGAACACTAGGGGAATGAAATTCTGAATTATTTAAGTCCTGCAAGATGGTATTTATATGCAGATTAAATAATAAGGGGGCTAACAAACAACCCTGATGTACCCCTAAATTGGTATATATCTTATTTGTTAAATCACCTTGTTGATTATATTTAATTTTAAGCCAGGTGTTATTATGGAGTTTTATAAGTATATCTAAAATATCTGGATCCATATTATATCCTTCTAATTTTCACTACAGTGTTTTCTTACTTATGGACTCAAATGCAGTTTTAAGGTCAACAAAACAGCAATGTAGTTTGCCATTTTTAATGCTGACATGTTTCCAAACGAGATGTTGCAGAATAAAACAATGTTGGACTGTTGATATTTTTGACCTACATCCGTTTTGAAATTCGGATAGTATATTGTTCTTTTTCTACCCACTGTTGTATTCTGTTTAGTATTATTCTACAGAATATTTTATTTACTTAGCTTTTGTTGACCGGGTAAGTGCACTAGACAAATCCTGCCTATTTTCAGGCACGACCCAGGGGAAGGGGATACAGATGAATGCCAATAGACCTTGAACCAGATTAAGCTGTTGGTGGTATTTTTAGTGAATGAGGGAAATTTGGCCAGGACACCGGGGAAATTCCCCTACTCTGCTTCCTGTGAGCAGAGGGGACCCTTTTGCTGGTGACTCCAAGATGGATGCTGTTCCAGATCCTGGTGGAGGTGGTGGAAATTCTGTGGAAGGCAGGGGAGCTATCCTTACTGATATGGAGACTGAGGATGGAGTGGTGAAGAGTTCTGCTGTATGCACACTGTGGGAGCACTTTCAAGAAAGCCGCGAAGAATACCGCTCTATGGGAGAGGCAGAAACCATAATGAAACACACCATGGAGCTTACGGATGCTGTTGCAATTCAGAATCAGGAAGTTGGTGGCCCGGATGATTTGCAGGATGGCGAGCGGTGTACAGAACCTCCAGTTGTGGAGGAGGAGGGTTCGCTAGTTCCTGGTGCAGCTAGGATGCCTTTCCAACCAGAGGAGGAACGTGGAGCTACTTGGAAGTTAAAGGCGACATCGGAGGGCTTTCCAGACAGGGACTGAAGCAAGAAGACTGCCCTGCTCGATGCAGGCTGGATGAGAAAAGATGGTAAATGGATTCCAGATGCTGAATGGCTCACTTTTTCACCAGAGGGCATGGCTGCTCAGGAGTCTCCAGGGCCAGTGCAACCTGATGAGGTGCAGATGGAGGCAGGTAGTGCTGCTGGTGGTGAGCCTTTTTTTCATGTTGGGACAGACTCTGGGGCTGCTTCTGGGCCATCGGGTGTTCCTCCCCTTCCTCCCCTCAGAGGGAACAATTTAATAAAGGTCCTCACTTTTCAGACCTATTTCATAACAATCATTTGGAACAAGCCCCCAGACAGAACGCTGTCCGCCTTAGGTATGGGGGGCTTCCGAAACCACCTGACCGTTTCTTCGTGGCCTGCAGGCTACTCAAGGGATCGATGGATTTCCAAGCATCAGATATCTATGCCCTTATTAACATTCGAGAGGAAGAAACATTTGATATCAGTTTCAAATCCTTTGTAGGACTTGATAAATTTTGGCAAAAATATGATTCCCTCAAAACAACCCCTTTGTGGACTCCATTTTGGGCAATTCCTATTACAAAACCACTGTTTAAAACTGTTCATGTTATGTTTTGAAATGAAGGGGTAAATTTGGGGGATATTTTGTATTGGCTTGAAAGTAAATGTTCTGTCCTGGGTACTCCTGAATCTGTCATTGATGGGGGGGCATTTGGACAGGTGGTTGGAGGTTTAAAATAAAATTGCATATTGTGGGGGATTTGGTACAACATATTCCAAACAGTTTTTTCCTGGGTAGGGATCGAAGTGTCTGCTTTTACCCTGGTCAACCCAAGGCATGTTACAAATGTGGAAGCCCACGTCACCTTAGCAGTGCTTGTGACAAAATCAAATGTGCCTTATGTGGGGAACTAGATCATGACAGTTATACATGTCACAATGTTTTTCGCTGTAATTTGTGTGATACCCAGGGTCATGCATATCATCAATGTCCATATGCTGGCCCGAACAATTCTGGTGGGTTAGATAAAGAAACCTTGATTTCGGATGCACAAGGCCACTTTAGGCCAACTACAGAGGAAGCAGCCTTCACTGACCCCAATCCTCCTGGTCCACACCACATGGGTTCACCTCCCCCTGCGGTAGATGCATCTGATTCTTCTGGTATACCTCCTGTTGTTGTCCACCCACAAGAAGGTCAGGAGTGCATTGACCCTCTAGTGCTCGGAACTGCCCCCCCATCTGCCCCGGAGTTTCAGGCGCCTCATCCAAAATGAGTGACACGATCCCATGCCAAAAAGCTTGTTTTACCACCCCTTACTACTACGCATAATACTTTTCAGGTTCTGCAGGATGTAGAAGGAGACTCTGAATCTGATTTATCAGTTGCCTCAGGGGTCTTATTTGGGATGGAGTGTGATGAGGAGTAAGGACCCGAATTCTTGGCATCTAAAAAGAAGTCGAGACAAAAATGAAAAAAAGACAAAACTTAGTTAATGCATACTGGCTTTTTTGTCAATAGCTTCCTTGAATTCTTGTAGCTTCAAGAATTCAAAAAAAGTCTAGGGCTTTTGCACTTTTGTAAAACCTTACCTGCAGATATTATTTTTCTGCAGGAGATACATTTTTCTACCCTTACTGATGTTAATTACCCCAAAAAATTGTGGCGTGCAGGACTCTCTTTTTGGTCCTTTGGCTCAGATGTTGCAGATGGAGTAGGGGTATTATTTTGTCATCCTTTCATTCAAGTTACTGGCTTGGTTGACATAGTCATAGAGTGGGCCCTACTCCTAGACTGTGTTTGCCGAGGGTTTTTTCTCCGGGTCATTAATGTTTATGCACCTCAGGTTAAATCAGCCAGGGTTGCTTTATTTTCTGACATACAACAATATTTGTCTACCCCCAGGCATGTCATTCTGGGGGGGATTTCAATTGTGGATTGGATATTAAATTTAAAGATCACAAGCAGCGTAAGATGTATTGTGATTCTCATGCCTTGTTTAAATTATTGTCAATGGCATCCTTGACAGATGTTTATAGAACATTAAATTCGAGTCCAGGATTCACTTATAAATGTGGTAATCTTGCAACACGGATTGATTTTATTTTTTCTTCCAGATTTTTGTTACCTTATTCTTTTTTGTTGGCCCCATGTGAATTCTCGGATCATTTCTTGTTACAAGCAAAATTTTCTTTAACTAAGATTCCACCGGCTTTTCCGGCCTTGCCGGCTAGGTGGAAACTAAACCCGACAATCCTTGCCACTGAGCGCTATCAGATATGTTTATTTCAGGTTTTTGATAATCGCCTTTCGGTAGCTGAGATGTATGATTCCTGGGGGGATTGGTGGATGGACACTAAAATGGAATTTCGACGGGCCTCAAAGACACATCATTGTGCTACCCAGTCCACAGATTACCTTGAGTACTTTAAAACTCAGAGCACAGTTCTATAAACTACTGTCACGGTCTTCAGTTTCTGATGATTTTGTTAAGGAATGATTGGCTATACTTAGACAAAGTATGAGGAATTACCATTATGGCAAGGCATGCAAAATTCATGAAGACTTATCCTATGGGCTTAAGTCTTCACCAAGTTCAGATCCTTATTCAGCATGCAAACAAACTTTGAATAGTAAAGTTATGGAGGGTCTTTATGATTTTCAAGGGGTTCTACACACTGCAGACACCGACATGCTACATATAACAGGGAACTTTTGCGATCCCAACATGGTACCATTTTTCAGTCCACCATTTTATGGGAGGATTTGTTTACTTTTCATCCACCTACCATAACTACCTCTAACTCTCTTATTCTAGATGCTCCAATAACACTGGCCGAGGTTAAATCAGAAATAGCACACTTAAAATCCAGAATATCACCTGGTCCAGATGGTTTAATTAATGAACTATACAAGCTCATGGCAGATGACATCAGTGTCATCCTGACTTCAGTTTTTAATGAGATTCTGGATTCTTCATGGATACCGGCCAGTTTTTCGGATGCTTTGACCTTTTTTGTATTTAAAAAAGGGGTTAAGCACCGTATTAAGGATTGGAGATCGATCTGTTTATTAAATACAGATTACAAAATTTTTTCGGCCATCCTGTGTCATTGGCTTCAACAGGTTGCTCCCTTTTTAGTACACCTGGTGCAGACATGTTCTATCCCAGGGAGACATGTTCAGCAGAATTTGACTCTATTATGGAACGTGTGTGAGTTTGGGCACTTAGGAAAACTTTCAGGGTATTTACTTTCTCTGGATCAGGCAAAAGCCTTTGATAAGGTGGCACATGAGTTTTTATTCGATGTTCTCCGACGATATGGGTTTTCTGTTAAAACAAGAACCTGGGTGCCACTTTTATATAACAATGCTCACAACTTCCCAATTGTAGATCGTTTGGTGGGGGAAGGGATTGATTTTTGTAGAGGAGTGTGCCAGGGTTGTCCACTCAGTCCCTTACTATATACCTTTGTTTTGGATCCTTTGGTTCGGGAAATCCTTCATCATCCACACATTTGAGGCTTAACTCTGTCTCTAGAGGTTCCACCTCAGTGTTCAGCGGTATATGTGGATGATATGTGTTTCATGCTCAAGGATGTAACAGAAGGACTAGCCGTATTACATATAGTGGAACGTTTTGGTTGGATTTTGGGAACATCCGTGAAATTATGAGAAAAGTGCTTGGGTTTTTTTAGGCAACGGGGTTTCTGTTTCCATGATTGGACAGATAACTGTTTCTTTGGGGCCCATCAAGATTCTAGGATTTTTTTTGGTTCTGGAGATTTAAATGATATTAATTGGCAATCACATATTGAAATAGGAGAAAAGAAAGTACAATTGTGGAAAAACTAGTCATTTTCTAAACAGAAACGTGTATTAATCATTAAAAATGTTTACTTCCCTTATTTCTTTATTTGAGTTCAGTTTTTCCTTTACCTAGGAATCAGAAGACCCGTTTGTATAGTATTTTTTTTCAAATGTTGTGGGGTAGCAGATTGAACCCAGTCAAACAGGATTTTACCTATCTTCCAATTAAGGTGGGAGGTCTAGGGATGATTAACCTGGTAGTCTTTTATTTTTCTTTTTTTATTAAAACTACTTTTCAAGAATGGTCGACCACAACTTGTCATCCATGGGATGCCTGGACTATGGCTTTCCTCCAGGATTTCTTCTCAAAGTGGTCTACTTTAGCACCTATTGTAAAAATTAATTAAAAAGTTCCCTCTTTTTTTGCCAATAGTGGCAACTAAGCTTCGTGCGTGGAGGGTGGTTAAAGATGAGTTTTTTTGGCTTACTCGGAAAGGTCTTTATCAATATATAGTGTCCCAGAATTTATTTGTTCAGGTGGATTTTCCCAGGTGTAACCCCTTGAAAGTACCACTAGCTCTTAAAGTTCTTACGGATGGGAGGATTCCATCTTGGATGTGGGATATTACATGGTTAAGTTGCCATGGGAAGCTTGGGGTTAAGGGAAATTTAAAACATAAAGCTTTAACAGAAAGAAATTGCATCCGCATTGAATGCGTGGGTATAGAAGAAACCCAAACTCACTTTTTCCACAATTGTCCACATACAAAACAGTTTTGGTCTGCTTTGTCTGAGACATGGGGGTGGGGAATAGCATGCCAGATTACATATGAATGTTTGGTTTTAGGAGAATATTCAGGATATTTTTCTCATTTTCATCCCAGCACTCTTCATGTAATTTTTGCTTGTATCAAGTTTTATCTTTGGCAAGCACGATGTTCTTTTTCTATACAACATACCTGTATTTCACCTAGGTTAGTGATCAGTCAAATTGAGACGGCTTTACGGATACAAAAAGATTTTGAATACCATCATATTCCGAGTTCATTATTTTTTGAATACTGGAAATATGTTTATTGAATTTGAAATGTTTTGTGCTTATTTTTTCTTTTCATTATTTATATTGTTTTGTTTTATATCTGAAATTTGTATAGTGATGCTGTATTTCCAGTTTTACTTTCAATTTGTTTCCATTGAGTATTTGTATTGATGGTTTTTGGTTTTTGCAATAAACAATTCCCCTACTCTTTTCGATAAGTGCCATGGGATCTTTAACATCCACCTGAACTACCACCAATCCAGGCAGATGGGACCTCGGTTTACAATCTCATCCGAAAGACGGCACCTCAGAAGTGCAGCACCCCTCTTATGCTGCACTATAGTGTCAGTACTGGAATATTAATCCAAGTGCCAGATGTGGGAACTGAACCCATAGCCTTCTGATGTCCCGGCCTCAGAGGCGAGTGTGCTACCTACTGAGCCACTGACACTGATGCAATGAGCAAACTAATTGGGCTATACATTGTGGGGTTATTAATATCTCCTTTTTTGTGAACTGGGCATATTATACTGCCCTTCCAAGAGTCTGGAAATTGTTCTCTTTGAACACCATAATTAAAGAGAACTTGCAAAACTGGAGTCCACCACTCTTTAAAGGATCTATACATATCTGCCAATATTTGATCTAGGCTAGGTGCCTTGTTTGATGATATTTTGTTTAGAGCTTCTAAAATTTCTAATTGAGTTATGAAGACAGAGTCTGGAAAAACTGTTTTTTAGACTTATTACTATACATTTGTCTATGTTCTGCTATTTGTGAAAAATAAAGGCTTGCATAATGTTGTTCCCAGGTTTGTGGGGTAATTCCTGCCTCAATACAGTTGGCATATTTGTCATAGCCTTTTCTGACTAGCGTCCAAAACTGTTTGGTATCCTTCTTGATGATGGATATTCCAAGTTTTTCCTAAACTGCTTTCTGGAATTGTAATCTTTCTTTATATATTATTTACTTTTAAAGTTTTCTTTATTATTTTGTTTGTTATCATAGAACTTTTATTTTTATATTGTCTAGCCATTTTGTTTCATTTTTGTTTACCTTTTCTACATTACATTAAACCAAGTATATTTCTTGTTTCTTAAGTCAAATTGATAAAAGAAGGATCTAAGCTAGAAAGAGACATCTTCCCAAACAGTCATTATATTAATAGTTGGCTCAACTTTTAAAATTTCATTTCTGTAATTTTCCATCCAACCATTATTCAGTATTTCCTCGAATTGTAAAATACACAAGTTCTGCCATCTTATTCTTTCCGAATTAATAACTTCAATATAGGCTTGTTCCTGCCTATCACTTTCCTGTCCATCCCCTATTTCCGTCCGCCATTTTGTGAGAACTGGTAATTGTGCAGATTCTGGTCTTATGATAACTTCTAAGCCTATTATTTTATTAATTGCTTCTATGTTTCCTCAGACATGGTCAATTACTGTTGACCCCTTTGGCCCTATGAAGGTATTTTCCCCTTCCTGATCACTTTTAGTTCTCCAATTAAAAATACAGTAATCCAGTCTGGACATAATATTCATTAGGCATTTCCCATTTCTATTATTTTTGTCTCTTGACTTGCATTGACAAAATATGTTTTTATTAATTGTGTTTATTCCATCTAACAGTTCCTGGCTTACTAGACTGTTTTTTTGTAATTCTTGTGTTAAGATCTTTTAGGACTATTATAATGCTGTGCCCATGTTCCTCTGTTAATTTTTTTAATATTGTTTTAACTTTTTCCAGTATTCATCCTGGGTTATTTTATTAGTTGATGACACATATGCATTAATGATTATCACAGTTGTTTTATTATTTGCCAATTTTAGCACCTGACAATTTAACAGTTCCACCTTTTGAGGCATTGTATTAAAATTTAAACTAGTCTTACTATAACTCACCAGACCTGCTTTTGGCCTACCAATTTTCTTAGATTTTGTTGCTGGAAGGTTAAATCCTGAATAACCAGGAATCATCAGGGGTCTTCTTCCAGCATCCAAGTCTCTTGGAAACAGATAATATCAGAGCCCATCAAAAAATTCCTAATTTCATTGTCGGCTAATCTATTATGTAGCCCTTCTATATTCCATAAATTATCCTTCATGTTCACATCCCCTAAATCTGTTTGGTAATTTGGGTTAGTATCTCTAAGGGGAGCAATGGGATTTGTTGTTTCCAAGCCTATTTGATCATTTTGGTTTCATATGGCACCTGTCATATATAAAGACTCAGTGTCTGTAAGATACAGAGCATGAGTATCCAAAACTTTGGAGGCCTGTAACACCAGTGCTATCAGTTTACTAGATTGGAATGTAATATCAATCTGTGGCATATCTGAATCAGTCTTATGCACATGTATAAACGTTATAGTATGCCTACTGATATTCATGCCTAAGGCACAGGAGAGATAAGTACCTATTTCTTTTTTTAATGTTCCTATAGTGTAACCTCTGGCCACTTCCCAGCTGAAAAGTAATAAGGTCTTATTCTCCCATTATGCTACTCTAGAGGAGTTGTAATTTGAGATAGCATTGCTAACCTTCTTGAACCAATGAGTGTCTTCTATAACTTCTCTCCTTATTATTGGTTCTTCATAACAAGTTAAAGGTACAACTTGCGGGGGGGGGAGTATGTAAATACCTCTTTTACTTAGCTCATTTTCCAGGTCCCAAATTTTCTGAGCTACCTCTTCTTTTGTGCAGTATACCAACACACAATCTTTGTAATCTAAATTTGGGGGTCTCATAATAAAGACTTCTCCTCTATCATTTGTATCGTGCACTAATTTTAATATCCAATTTGTAATTATCTGTGCAATCTCATTTCTCAATTTGTGAACCCCATACATTTCTATCAAAAATTCCTCTTTCAGTGGGGTTATAAATTTATCATTAGAGTAATCTTTAGTCAAATTCTTACCTTGTTATTTTTTTTTGCATCCTACTTTGAATCCTGTTATGGTTGCCCTTGGTCTCCCCTTCAGAACAACATACCACCTTAATAATTGGAGTTTTCAGATTTGATTCTTCCTCTACTATGATCATCATATTCACCATATCCTCACTTAACATGATGTTTTTGTCTCTTATAGTGATCTCAACAGCTATACTATGGATACTCTCATTGTTACTCTTAGGTCTCTCTATCAAAGGGGACTGTGGGTATAATTGTCTTTTGTTAATTCCCTTCCCATTTTTCTTTTTTTGCCTTTTTTGATTGTCTCTTATAATCCCTGGATTCCTTGTTTCCCTTTATAGCCTTTTTGGAATCTATTTTTTATGCTGGTCTTCAGCTTCTAGGTTTGCCAATTCTGGAATAATTTCTCTCCCTTTCTGAAATGGAGGGCAGAGATTAACTTGTATGACTCTGTTGCTTTTGACAACAGGATCTACATTTCACTGATTTTCCTCTTCTATTAAATCTGAACTGTTATTAACCATTGGTCCTATCAAATCCAACAAGGCTCTGTTATATGCCACATCACCTCTTAAATTCTCCAGTTCTTGTTTTAAGGCCCATATATTTTCCAATATTATTACATTTGCATAATATTGGTTCTTAATCATTTCCAAAATTTGTGGTGATGGGGTGAATTTGAAGTAAAATACCCTTTATGTGTAAAGAAATTCTTTGTTATACCTGACTTCCTCTTTTTGTAATAGATCATTGTTTGTTTGCTTATGACTTGAAAATGAAGATGAAAAAGATAGGGAAAACCTAAGAGAAGGTGAGCCTGAGCTATAATCACCTTGATTATCTTCATTATGTTTCTCCTCCTGACTTGACTATAACTGCCTGAGTTTATGTAAAGTATGATTCAAATCCTTTAACATTTATGGGAGGCCATTTGATTTATTAACATTTAATGCCTCAATTCT
Organism: Neoceratodus forsteri; assembly: GCA_016271365.2. NCBI lineage: Eukaryota > Metazoa > Chordata > Ceratodontiformes > Ceratodontidae > Neoceratodus > Neoceratodus forsteri. Next base: position 1,708,223,131 of record CM057455.1, read on the forward strand.
TTCCGTGTCTACTCTTAAAGGTGTCTGTTCTTTATTAAATTTAGAATTATTACTTGTAAGACCGGTCCCCCTTGCTTAGGTGTTATTTCTTATCCCAAACTTATGGTAGAACCTTTATCAAGTGCAGATGAGATTTCCCATGATGACGCTAAATTTGGGGCTGAATCGTATCCCATTGTATTTCTATTCTGAGCCAAAGAGTTGACAGATCGATTTGACCAGCTACTAAGGCTGTAATTGTCTAATGAAATAATTTCATCTCATATATATTGTGAGTGGTGGGAAAATTATTGTGAGTGGTGGGAAAATTAATGGAGAGTATACTAAAGGAACGATTGGGGGTGTACTTGGAGGAGGTGGGAGGTCTGGATAGTCAGCAACATGGGTTTGTGCCAGGTAGATCATGTCAAACCAATCTTGTGGAGTTCTACGAATGGGTAACATCAGAACTGGACAGGGGAAAGCCTGTGGATGTATTATTTTGGACTTCAGCAAGGCGTTTGACTCTGTCCCCACAATGGTCTGGTGGAGAAACTGATGGGGTTGGGAGTAGGCCCTTTGATGGTCAGATGGATTGAAAACTGGCTAGCTGGATGCACCCAGAGAGTAGTGGTCTGTAGGGCTCTCCGAACCCTAGAGAGGTTGGTAGTGAGGTACCGCAGGGCTCGGTCCTGGGTCTGATCCTGTTTAATGCATACATATCAGACATCAGGGAGGGTATAGGGTGTGAAATGAGTCTCTTCGCTGATGACTCCAAGATGGGAAAAGTAGTTGAGGGAGAAGAGGGGAGGTTGGCCCTGCAAGGGGACCTGGACACCCTGGAAAGCTGGGCTCACACATGGAAATTAAATTTCAATATCACCAAGTGCAAGGTGTTACATCTTGGCCGGGGAAACCCTAAACACAGGTACACCCTGGGAGGGAGGCGCTGGAGGCCTCAATAGGGGAAAAAGACCTAGGGGTCATGGTGGATGCATGTATGAATAACTCTGAGCAGTGCAGGAGAGCGGCTAGCAAGGCAAACAGGATGTTGGGATGCATCGTAAGGGGGATCACCTCTAGGAGCAAGGAAGTGATTCTGCTGCTGTACAATGGACTGGTTAGACCACACCTTGAGTACTGTGTACAGTACTGGAGACCACACTTGAAGAGGGACATACAGCTCCTGGAGAGGGTACAGAGGAGGCAACTAAGATGATACAAGGGCTAGGGATTTGACATATGAGGACAGACTTGAGGAGCTCAGCCTGTTTTCATTGGAGGAGAGGAGAGACAGGGGACATGATTGAGGTCTTCAAGTACCTCAAGGGAATAAATAGGGTAAACATGGAGGGGATCTTTAGACTAAAGCAGGGAGGTATCACCAGAGGGCATGATTTGAAGTTGGAAGGTGGAAGGGTGAGGGGGGAAAAGAGGAGGAGGTTTTTCACTGAGAGGGTGGTGGACCCTTGTAATGTACTGCCTGGTGAGCTGGTTCAGAGATCCACAGTGGAGGGCTTCAAGAGAGGGTGGGACAGACACAGAAAGTGGATGTATCAGATGATGGCCTGTCCCAGTGGGGTGGGGATGGATGATAGGGGTTTCTGGAACACAAGGGGGGGAGGGCCTCAGCACCCAACTAGGGATCTGAGGTTCGAGCAGACTCGATAGACCGTAAGGCCTAATCTGCTGGCAAATAGTATGTTAGTATGTTAGTTCTGTGCATCACTAACATTTTTAGTGTTAGTAAGGGCATCATTTTTGGGACTATCTACCAAAGAACCTCTATTCCTTGCCAAAGTGTTGAAAAGAGATATCTCCTTGGTGGGATTAGGGGTCGAAGTGTCAGGTTCTATGCTTCTAAAGAAAGCTTTATTTTAGGCTATTTCGTATTATTCTCTTCATCCTTCATTATGTTGGAATCTTTATTGCTTATTTGCTTCTTATTTTTACCTTTATCAAGATTTTCTTCCTTAGCTTCTTACTGTTTTGGTTTAACTGATCTGTTAAAAGTGCAAGACAAACCACTTCCGGTATTAACCATTTTTTTAGGTTTTATCTATAAGCCAGTTATCAGCTTTACACACTTTACACTTTGATATTAAAACCTTATTCCTTTGAATAGCACAGCACAGCACCACAGAACAAAGTCAGAAATAAATTAATTCACATAGGGGCACAAATATAGCTTTATGTAAAGGCAATAATCACTGAACTATTTCCAATAAATCCTATATCTCCAACTTCAAGTTCAAAATGTTTAGAGGTGACAAATTATTACAATGATACTGTAAATGTCCTAAACGTCTTTAAAAAGGAGCTCTGCAGCTACCTCATCTCCTCTAATCAATGCCTTTGCATCAACCCCCCCAGCACCACTCCTACTCTCACTGCTGTGCATTTGATCTGCTTTCTACCTAATGCCTTGCACTTAATCATTCCCCTACCTGTCTACTTATCTCCCCTCCCAACTTGATATGCTTCTCCTCTTTAGCTTATCTCAAACCCCTTGCCCTGTCCTACTATAACTAATTCTCAACTCCTTAGATCTTTATAATCATTGTCAAAAAGCTCCTACTTACAATATTCTGTGCCCTATCTCCCAAACCGTGTGAATGTTTCTCCCCTAAGGATCTGCCTACCATATGTTATTTTGTAATTTTCCCTGTTCATTATACCCGATAGTACCTTGCAAGTATATGGTTGTTTGTTTTCAATTAACCTCTTGCTGAACTTTGCATCATAATAATTCCTTGCAAATATACTAGCTATTTATTTATTTATTTATTTATTTTATTTAGTTTTTGTTGACCAGGTAAGTGCACTAGACAAATCCTGCCTATTTTCAGACACGACCCGGGGGAGGGGGATACAGATGAATGCCAACTGACCTTGAGCCAGATTAAGCTGTTGGTGATATTTTTTTAGTGAATAAGGGAAATTTGGCCAGGACACCAGGGAAATTCCCCTACTGTTTGGCCAGTGAGGAGCTCAGCTATGTCATGATGGCCACTTCTGGAGAGCGGTTGAAGGAGGAGGTTGTGTCTGCTGCTGGCAAGGGAGCTGAGCAGCATAGCGACACGGTTTGAATCTTTCTACAGTGTTTGAAATGGAAAATAACGAGCATTTTCATGATGCAGTTTCATCTACTGAGGCTTTACCTTTATCGATGGATGCTGAAGGGAGTTCCTTGAAGGCTGATATAGCGGAGGCTCCGTTATGTTTCTTGTCTGAGACTTTATGCACTACAGCTTTAAAACCAGCTTTGGTTTCATCTCTGGAGGAAAAGAATGCAGAAGTACGTTTGGAGGGAGGCGGTGTTTTGATGGCTGCTGCAATGTCTGAGGCTCAGGTTTGCACTACGGGACGTGTCTGTGAAGGAGGTGTTTCTGGCTTAAATAATGTTTCGGAAAGCTGAGGATGACGCTACGGAGGTCGACGAATCTACTCAGAAGTGCCGGTCGACGGATGAGGGAGCTGAGGTGTTTTTGACTGCCCGTTTGCAAAAGAAAGGCGAGGTTGTGAGTAATGTGCAGCTGAAGGTTGCGTTTCAAATGATTACCCTGCACAAAGAGACTGGGTTTGTTTTCAACCCTACAAGGGTGGGAGTCGGGGGTTTGAGTCTCGATACCCCTATTAAATATCAAACGGAGGCAAATGAACAGGAGGGGGTAACAGTATTTAGTTTTGCAAACTCAAAAGGTTCTGTGACACAACAAAGTATTGCCCCGAGACTTATTAAGGATGTTTGTGCAGGGTCTCGCGGCCTTTGAGGGGGTTGCCTGTTACACCTCTCAGTATTGAAAATCACGATGAAAATTGGTCTCCTCAGGGTGCCCTGGTTGCAGCAGGTTGGAAACAATTAGGTAAAGGGGTTTGGACTCCTGATTCAGCATGGGACTCCTCTCTGGACTTACACAAAAATTCTCCTATTTAGAGACCGGGTAAAGTGAAAGAAACAGCATGTAACATAGAAGGGGAAGAACAGAGTGTTAAAAATAAAGACATATCTGCAGGACTATTACCTAATTTGTCTGAACTTTCTAATAAAAAGCATGTATCTGGGGGATCTAAGTCTGGGGAAGATCCTTCTTTTGTAAAACCCCTTATGTCTGCATTATTCTCTCAAGCCAAACGGGAAGCTGCACCAAGACATAATGCAGTTCATATAAGATATAAAGGGGGGATGACAGAGAGACCAGATAGGTATTATGTGGGGAAAACCCTGATAAAAGAATCTTTGTCCTTTTCCCCCGAGAGATGTTTTTGCTTTTATTAACATCTCGGGTGAGGATAACTTTGATGTTAGTTTTCGTTCTCCCTCCTTACTAGAATTATTTTGAGAATGGTACAATCAGGTAAAATTCTCACCTTTATGGACCCCCTTTTTGGTTATACCTCTCACAAAACCGTTGATTAAACATGTAACAGTAATGTTTAGAAATGAGGGTGTTCATGTCGAAGATATTTCCTACTGGCTATCCCAAAGATGCAATGTTCAGAGCGACCCAGAGCCTATTTTGGATTCCGAGCATTTCTGGATGGGAGGCTGGAAATTCAAGGTTAAATTAAGGCAGTCTAACATGGGGGTGGAGCATATCCCTAATTCCTTTTTGTTAGGGAGGGATAGATGGGTTTGTTTTTATAGCGGCCAACCCAGGGCTTGTTATAAATGTGGTTCAAGAACACACTTTTCCAGCACATGTGACCAGCCAAGATGTGATAATTGTGGAGAAGTTGGTCATATAACAATGCAATGTAACAATGCAACGAAGTGTGATCTTTGTGAAGAACATAATCATGTCTTTCGAGACTGTCCATGGGCAGCACAAAATAAGACCTTTTGTGGTAACCTGGATTTAATTATCCAACAGGCTCAAGATGCTAGGGAAAGACAGAAGGGTGATTGTGGTACCCTGAAGCCCCCTTCTTTGCCCCCGAACACTGTAGAAACTCATTCAGTGGAAGTTCCAACCCGGCCTCTGGCCTCATCTGACCTATCTATTAAAGAGGAGGTTATAGACTTTTTGCAGCCAGTTTGTTATAAAGCTCCAGATGAGGATTTAGTAGTTGACACTGCTTCCCAACTTCCTTTACCCCCAGAAGATCTTGTAGGAATTTTAAAACAATTCCGCCTCCTGAAAATGAGCCCATTGAATCTAAAAATTCCTATGCAGCCTTATTTTGGGGTGATTCAGAGATGGACCTTGGGGATACCGACTCCCAAAAATCAATACAGGATGCATTAGCGCCCCCTAGGGATGATTATAAAGAAAAAAAAAAGAAAAGGCGGAAGAAAATGAGATAATGTTTCTGTCATTTAAAAAAACAAAATGGGTTTTCTATGGGCCTCCTTAAATACACATAGGCCCAGATATTCAAACTGCACCCAAAATGTGCGCAACAGCAGGAGCAAGCACAAACCAATTGTGCATAGGTGCAACAGGTGCGATATTCAAACATGGAGCAGAACAAATTGCGCAAGCAGCCAACGTCTGAATATCGCACTAACTGCGCCATAGCGCAACCAGGAAGGAGAAGCTGAGCAGAAATGTTGCGCTATAGCGCAACCATGGCAGCCCAGCTGAGCAGTGCAGAGGTGCCATAGCACAAGCAGAGCCCTCCCCCCCAGAGCAATGGAACTGCACATCCAGGGAGGCAGGCTGGGGCCCACCGCCAGCCATGCCACACATGGGCACAGGAACACACTGCAGAACCAACACCACACCTGCACACCCCAAGCACAGCATCACTGGAGGTGTGACGGATGATCTACTGGCCCATGGGGACAAGCCAACAAAGCACAGCAGAGCCATAACACTCCAGCACAACCACTGGCAGGCTAAGAGTGCCACACACAGGGGGTTGACAACCACAGTGCACATCAGCCCCCCGTATGCACAGCACACCCTGCACTGTGACCCCAAGACACCACCCATGTGCAGTGACTGGCACTGCAGGAAACCATGCATCCCCCCCAGCACACGTCAACCCCGTGCAGCACAGAAGCATACAAGCCAGACACACCCTGTGCACCCAGCAGTGGGTGGCAGCAGACAGCAAGACCAACAGAAAGTCACTGTCATGCTGGAGATACCTCCCCATGCACACACACACACACACACACACACACACACACACACACACACACATATACCCAGGACCATACCACCCCAGATGGCATGTACACCACTGCAACTGAGCACCCATAGCCAGCTGCAAATCAGAGACCAACACAGTATTCATATCAAAATATAAATGTATATTTAAATTCTCAAATAATAAATAACCAAAACAATAAACAACAACTATTTACAAGGGGGACGGGTACAAGGTAGGGGTGTTCAAGGGGTAGGGATGAACAACTTGGAGAGGGAAGGCAGGGTGGTAGGGATGGGAGAAGTGGGAAGGGTATTGTGTCCTAAGGCCCAGCCGGCTGGTCATCCTGTGCCTGGTTCCGCACTCCCCTGTGATGCCTCCTCCACAGGCCATGGCACCTGATGGACTCAAGGATGGCCTGGTTTTCAAGGGACACCTGTGTCAGGCCCCGAATGTCTCGCTGAATCCTCTGGAGAACCTTGAGGCCTAGGAAAATGGGAACACAGTCAATGGCTGTGACTGACCACAACCCTGAACACCACCCAACCTGCAAGCCATATAGCCCAATGTCCCGCACCTGTGATGGCATGCACCCACAGTGAACATGCACATGGCCATCACAAACAGGCGGCACCAGCTATGTGCACCACTGCACACACACACTGCCCATGTCCATCACAGCACAAACAAGGCTGTCAAGTGACATGGCAATGTGGTGCGATGCCAGTTACACAGCTATGTGCCCAGTGCATGCATGGACCACCAGTGACGCATACACAGACGTGCTGTGATACTGGACAGTGATGCATGTCACCTGTGTCGTGCATACATACATAGCTGCATAGACAGTGTCGGCAGATAAGGGCCTATGGCCCACCCAGTCTGGCCATTTGAGCTTGTCAGTTCACTTTGTTTTCCTATAAGTCTGTTGCACCTTACCCTGACCTCCAGAATTCCTTTATGTCTATCGTGCATTCTGAAATCCCGTGATTGTTTCAGCCCCACCACTTCCTCTGGCAGGGTGTCCACTTGTCCACCACCGTTCTGTGAAGAAATTCTTTCTCATGTTTCCCTGAATTGTCCTCCTCCAACTTCATCCCATGCCTCTAGTCCTGGAACATCTTTTCACTTAAAATAGTGTTTTCCTGCACCCTGTTCCTCCCTGTAAGATACTTGTATGTCTCTATCATATCCCCTCTCTCCCTCCTCTCCTCCAGTGAGTACATGTTCAGTTCCTTCAACCTGTCTTCATCGGACTTGTGATGCAATCCATGCACCATCTTTGTTGCCCTCCTCTGAACCTTCTCTGCCCAGTCTATGTCCTTACATAGGTATGGTCTCCAGAACTGTACACTGTACTTCAGGTGGGGCCTCACTAGTGTCTTGTACAGTGGAATTATGACCTCCCCTTTCCTGCATGGTTGTGTTGTGCAGGGTTGGTGGTCTCCTTCCCCCAGCATGCAACAGCATCCATGAAGTAATGATACTCACACTGCTCAAGCAGCTGGGTCTGCTGCTGATGATGCTGCTGCTGCTGCTGCTGCTGGGGTGCAACACCCACCAGCACCGGGGCCCTTGCATGGCCCTCCTCACCCCATTCCGGCATCCTCACATCCCGGCCTGTGGGAGACATATGTTGAGACAAACATCAGTGTGACTCCAAAGCAGACTGCCCCCTGCCCCAGTGAGAGTGCCTGCCCACACAGCCAGACCCATGCATCTCACACCTGCACACACTGACACAGCCAACCATGGCAGAGCCATCACCTATGCACAGCTGCCAAAACACACTCACAACCCTACAGAGAATACAGGTGCATAGATGGTACACCCACCTGGCCTAGGCACCACGCCCCACCTGGCACATGACCGCAGCCGATCAAGACGATCTGGATCCCTCTGGCGGAGGTCACCATACCGGTGCCGGCACTGCTCAGCTGACCGGCACCGTCCAGTGACCCCCACCAGGTCAGTGGCCACTTGCTGCCACACCTGCATCCTGGCAATGGTGAGGGGTGCCTCACCATAAAGTGCCCCATAGTGGGGCTCCACTAGGGCCACCAAGTTGGCCAGTTCGACTGGGCTCCACTGAACTGCTCTTCTGTGAGCCATGGTACCAACTTTACAGCAGGCAATATGGTGCCCGCTGCGCCGTAACCCCACGTGGAGATGTTGCGCAATAGACCACCACAGGTTCCAATCGCGCTGTTCGAACAGCGCCGTCACTTCACATAGCGCTGTCACCAGACAGCGCAAAAAGGCCGTACACATGACGGCTGAACAGGGCCAGGGGGCAAAGGTCGGACACAAGGTCATGGGCAATGACGCAAGGCCACGCACAGCGCCATCTGACGTATACGCATCCTGCACGACCGACCAGCTGCGTACCAGTGCCACAGTGGACTATTGTGCAGTAGTGCCATAGCACCATATAGTGCCCAGTGCTGTAGCACCACTGGCACAATGGTGGCCATGGCCTGAATTGCCGATCGCGCACAGCATGTCAGCAGCATGGCAGACGCCTGCGTAAGCTATCTGGGCATGCGCAATGCAGTGTATCACACAGTCACAGATCTGCACCATTGGCTCAGCTGACTCAACCGTGATAGCAAAGCGCCAAATGCGATATTCAGCCGACACATGCAAATCATCTGATCAGCCATTCAAAGGCGCGGTGACGCGTTTGCATGTCACTATAGTTGCTCCACTCTAATTTGCATGCATTGCGCTATAAATGCGACATTGGGGCGCTGGCCAGATTCGGTTACTGCAGGTGAGAGGTGAGTTGCATGCTGTGTGATGTTCTGGACAATGGTCATGGGAAAATGCTGTAGACTGCACAGTGACAGGTGTCCACTTGCTCCATACAGATCGCCATGACCGAGCAGAGCCAAGGTGAGGTGAGGACGTGGGGCGAAGGAGGAGGCTCAACTTTACCCCAGCAGAGACAGAGGCCCTCTTCCAGGCCTACCTGGATGAGGAGCCAGTAGTGAGTGGATGGAGGGGCACCCCTCAGTCCCGTGCGGCTGCATGGGAGGGGGTAACTCGGGCCGTGAACCTGCACGGAAGCCACCAGCACTCCGTGCAGGAATGCAAGAAGAAGATGGGGACAGACCGCAGGAGATTGAAGGAGAAGGTGGCAGCCTTCAGGGCGGCACGTGATGGCACTGGAGCTGACCCCGGCCAAGGAGACACTGGTTGCATCAATGCAGCAGAGCGCTATTGAGGGCGTACCAGGAGGTGGATTCCAGACAGGTGGAAGCCCATCACTGCATGGTATGACATGGTGGTGGTGTTGGGGGGGGTTGGGGGGAAGGTTGTTCACATGCACTCACATGTACTCTCTTTCTGTTACAGATCCTGTTCATCTTCAGGAGACGGTGGTGGTGGTGGGTCCAGGCAGTGATGATGACCTGCTGGACATGGAGGAGGGTCCATCCACCTCTATCACCAGCCAGCAGGCACAGCAGCAGCATGCACGCTGGGCCGCCAACTCTGGTGTCGGTGATTCGGGTGTGGGGGGTGCACAGCCTGTGTCTCAGCAGTCTGGCATGCAAGCATGTCAGCACGCTGTGACTATGGCTGTAGCACATACCTGCACCATTGATGATGCAAGGACTGCAATGGGCAGTGATAGGTGTGTGTCCCATGACGGACACACAGCAGGCCAGCACGTGCCCCTGGGCCTTTCTGGTTCCAACTTGTGTACCAGCATGCTGGCACAGTCCCAGGCTGTGCCTGTCAGCACCGTGGGACAGCACGGTGGCTGTGCAGGTGTCTGGCACTGTTGCTAGCACAGCGGTGGACGAGTGGACCCTGGGCACAGCAGTTGGTGGAGCAACAGCAGCAGTCACCCACCAGGTCTGGGGGTCAGTGTCAATGGTGGCACATGTCCACCGGCCTTTGATCCACCCATTCCTGGTCCTGGCGAACAGCACCCACCTCAAGGGGTGTTGTGCATCAGGACCTTCCAGCCCTGGGGACAGGATGCCATTGGGGCACAGTACCCATTGGACGAGCACACCCGCTGCTGTGGGAATCAGTACAGCTGCAGGGCGGGTTGCAATGTCCGTGGAAGCACTGTCTGTGGCTGTGGAGCGGCACAGCAGGGAGTGTGCTCTGACCATGCAGAGCTGGAAGCGAGCGAGACGGATGTGACCACCGCCATTGACATGCTGACTCAGGCGGTAGTCTCTGTTGTGGACATTGGGCACACAGTCAGTGCCCTGTACTGCACACCCCACAGTTCACCTCCACTCCCGTTCCGGCGCATGCGACACCAGGCCTGTCGACGCCGGGTTCTGCTGTAGCCATCGAGCACCCCTGGTGCAGGTTTGTTCGGCATGCTGCAGACCCCTGTGCGGGCAAGGTCGCGTTCACGCAGTGGGACCCCTGGTGGTGCAACAGTGCCACCCCATGTGGCCCCTGCTCAGCCTGCCAGTGCTGTTGGGTCACGGTGGGGCCGCCCACGCATCCGCGGTGGCCGTGGGACAGTGCTACATGACTGAGCTGTCTCCCAGTGCGGGCCCTGTCTGGTGCTGCCATGTGTGCAATGTGTGTCATGGTGGGCAGTGCACTGCTGGGTGCTCTGCTCACCACGCCGACACACAGATCACCTGCACACCCTCCCAACTGCTGTTCACAGGTGCGTGTGCATGATGATGCCTGCATTGTACTGTACACCAAGGTGCAAGGGTGCCCAGCATCTGACACATGTACGTTGACACAGGTGGTGGGGTGGTCGTGGTGCTGTGTGTTAGCAATGTCAGTTCTGCGAGTGCTGTGCATCTTCCATATGCGCTCTGTGCCTGGTGTGTGTGTGTGTGTGTCATATGAGTGCTCACCCCTCCCTGATGGTGTGTTTGTATGCCTGGATCCTTCTACTCCCCTGGCCGTCATGCATCCCTGGTGTGTTACCCTGTGTGCCTGTGGTTTGCGAATGGACAGTGTTGGTTGCATATGTCCCCTTGACTTACCTGTGTTGTGCATAGTGCTCCTCTGTGATGGTGTCCCGGTGCAGCTGGGCCTGCCGGATCAGTCGGGGGTCCCGCCATCCTGGGGGGGGGCTGCTCATCACCATCAACACCGGCGCCACTGGCATCCCCATTGCTGTTCCCCTCTTCAACCTGTACGGCTATCCCATAGTCTTTGGCCATGTTGTGCAGGATGCAACAGGCCAGGAATATCCCACAGGCCTTTTGAGGGCTGTACTGTAGGGCACCACCAGAGGTGTCTAGGCATCGGAAGCGTGCCTTGAGCATCCCAAACACCCGCTCTATGATGTTGCGTGTGGAAACATGTGCCTCATTATAGCATTGCTGCGATGGGGTCATGGGGCCTTGATGCAGTGTGAGCAGCCAGGGCGGAGTGGGTATCCACTGTTACCTGTGTGGAGATAGTGGAATCAGTCTCATGTTCAGGTTCATATTGCCCATATCCTGTGTGCCACTACCATGGCACCTGTGGCATTCCCACCCTTGCCCCGAGTTTGCATTCCATACATGTGTACTCACCCACTAGATGTCCTGTGGGGATGTCCCCACTCTCGAATCGATGGCACAGTGCGGACTGATACCATATGAAGGCATCATGTGCTCCGCCAGGGTGTGTGGCACAGACATTGATTATGCACCTAGTGGCATCACACACCACCTGGCAGTTGACACTGGAGAATCCCTTTCTGTTCCTATATGCAAGCCCATCGGGGCCAGGTGGTGTGCGAATGGCCACATGGGTGCAGTCTATGGCCCTAACCGCCAGGCATACGTACTACCCCGTGAACTCCTGCATGTTTGCTGTACACCTGCCGCTGGTGCTGGGAAATGGATGTACTCCGCAGCATGTGGCAGCAGTGCGCTGAGGAATGGGTGAGGATGCGTGGCGTGGCCACTGTGTGATGCCTGTGGTGTCCCCTGTCGGCCTCTGGAAGGTGCCCAGGAGCAGGCACATGCAGGCTGTCACCTTGGTCTCCACCCGACAGAGTGTGACTCCATCGTGAGGGTGCCTGCATCACATCACTGCACAGCTCACAGAAGCCGTCCTAGTATTGCCCTGTTCAGGCGGTACGCTACGATCTCTACATCTGTGTACAGCTCAAAGCTGATCTGCAGACACGGTACTGCCTGTTGACGCATACCGCCAGCGGGCCCTTCCACGCCACGTCCCCTGCAGCATGCATTCTCACCCCCTCATTACAGCTTCCATGTGAGCTGGCACTGTCCATCTCCTGGCTTGACCCCCCTGGCTGGTGTTGCTGTGTTACCCCTGTCCTCACTGCTACTTCCACTGCACCGGGCACCCCCCACTGGCCTCTACAGCCTATGGCCCACGCTTTCCTTGCCTGCACTAGCCTGTCTGTTGTCTGTCTGTCTGTCTGTCTCTCTCCCCCACTTGGCAGCCTTGTAGCGTTCTTGCACCACTTCCTTGAGCCTTTTTATTTTGGCTCATTTCCGCTAGTGCGCAATTTCCGGCTGTGCCGCTATTGCGCATCGCGCAAGTCTTTGAATATCGCATTGCACTCTTTATGCATGGATCCACCCCCTTCGGTTGCGCATGCCTTCATTTTCATTGGATATATTGTGGTGAACCCATTAAAATAAAAAAACATTTAAAAGACAAAGAACCTCTGTGCGCAAACACTGAGGCAAGGGTTACCCCAAGGGGCATTTGGCTGGGAAGCCAAGTTTCAAGAAAATACAACATCACACATGCCCCCACAATGCAAGGCATCATGGGCTGTATATGCAAATCACCACAGAATGTTATGCTGGTCCAACTTTAAGCAGAATTGCATGGTGCCGAAGGCCTCTCACACAGTTTGCAAAGGTGCTAACAGAAGACATGAGACACGTGTTTACGTCCTACCAGGACTCATCAGTATGCCTCGTCTGTTTGACACCCCAGTGGAATGGTCCAGCTACCCTTAAGGCAGTGTGCCTTGGATATATTGTGGTGAACCCATTAAAATAAAAAAACATTTAAAAGACAAAGAACCTCTGTGCGCAAACATTGAGGCAAGAGTTACCCCAAGGGGCATTTGGCTGGGAAGCCAAGTTTCAAGAAAATACAACATCACACATGCCCCCACAATGCAAGGCATCATGGGCTGCATATGCAAATCACCACAGAATGTTATGCTGGTCCAACTTTAAGCAGAATTGCATGGTGCCGAAAGGCCTCTCACACAGTTTGCAAAGGGTGCTAACAGAAGGCATAGACACGTGTTTCGTCCACCAGGACTCATCAGTATGCCTCTGCCTGTTTGACACCCCAGTGGAATGGACCAGCTACCCTTAAGGCAGTGTGCCTTGGATATATTGTGGTGAACCCATTAAATAAAAAACATTTAAAAGACAAAGAACCTCTAACAAACACTGAGGCAAGGGTTACCTAGGGCATTTGGCTGGGAAGCCAAGTTTCAAGAAAATACAACACACATGCCCCTCACAATGCAAGGCATCATGGGCTGCATATGCAAATCACCACAGAATGTTATGCTGGTCCAACTTTAAGCAGAATTGCATGGTGCGAAAAGGCTCTCACACAGTTTGCAAAGGGTGCTAACAGAAGACATAGACACGTGTTTCATCTACAGGACTCATCAGTATGCCTCATCTGTTTGACACCCCAGTGGAATGGACAGCTACCCTAAGGCAGTGTGCCTTGGATATATTGTGTGAACCCATTAAAATAAAAACATTTAAAAGACAAAGAACCTCTGAGCGCAAACATTGAGGCAAGAGTTACCCAAGGGGCATTTGGCTGGGAAGCCAAGTTTCAAGAAAATACAACATCACACATGCCCCACAATGCAAGGCATCATGGGCTGCATATGCAAATCACCACAGAATGTTATGCTGGTCCAACTTTAAGCAGAATTGCATGGTGCCGAAAGGCCTCACACAGTTGCAAAGGGTGCTAACAGAAGGCATGAACACGTGTTTAGTCCCACCAGGACCCATCAGTATGCCTCGCCTGTTTGACACCCCAGTGGAATGGACCAGCTACCCTTAAGGCAGGTGTGCCTTGGATATATTGTGGTGAACCCATTAAATAAAAAAAACATTTAAAAGACAAAGAACCTCTGTAAGCAAACACTGAGGCAAGGGTTACCAAGGAGCATTTGGCTGGGAAGCCAAGTTTCAAGAAAATACAACACATCACACATGCCCCCACAATGCAGAGGCATCGCCGGCTGCATATGCAAATCACCACAGAATGTATGCTGAGTTCACTTTAGCGAAATTGCATGGTGCCCGAGGCTCTCACAGTTGCAAAGGGTGCTAACAGAAGACATAGACACGTGTTTCATCCTACCAGGACTCATCAGTATGCCTCGTCTGTTTGACACCCCAGTGGAATGGACCAGCTACCCTTAAGGCAGTGTGCCTTGGATATATTGTGGTGAACCCATTAAAATAAAAACATTTAAAAGACAAAAAAAACCTCTGTCTTGCAAACACTGAGGCAAGGGTTACCAAAAGGGGGCATTTGGCTGGGAAGCCAAGTTTCAAGAAAATACAACATCACATGCCCCACAATGCAAAGGCATCATGGGCTGCATATGCAAATCACCACAGAATGTTATGCTGGTCAACTTTAGCGAAGGATGCATGGTGCGAAAGGCCTCTCACACAGTTGCAAAGTGCTAACAGAGACAGACACGTGTTTCGTCCTACCAGGACTCATCAGTATAAATCGTTTTGACACCCCAGTGGAATGGACAATAGAGAATTTCTGAAAAGGTTATACCGCAATTTAGTTCAGTTAATTTATTTGTCATTGATACATAATCTTGTTTGATTTTGTGTATTGAGTCTCTAAATATATTGTTGGCTCCTGCATGGATTATAACATTTGAGTTATGGGATTTGGGTATAATGTCCTCTAACATTCTGGTAATGTCTCCTATTTTGTACCTCTAAAGAAGACACTGTTCTATTTTCTTTGTCAGGATTGCAAATTTGACGGTCTAGGAACTTACCAAGGAGTCACCAATATAAAAGTTGGGTGGGTGGAGAACATGTGGCTTCATTGTTTGAGTTTGATTTATATTAATTTCAGGATTTGTTATTTGTTCTTGAGTTTGAATTTCCATATTACTATTGGGAGAAATTTCTAAAGTCCAATTATGTAGACAAGTCTCTATGTCATTAGCTAAATTTAACATTGAGTATTGATTTGATAATGGTAGTTCGAAGGCTTTTGCCCTTCTACCCTTTTTTGCAGCTCTTGTATTATTTACAGTTATCCAGTCGTCATCTAAGACAGGATTTTCGCTTTCTAGTTCTTTTCTATTGGTTACTGGAGGTCAGTTAATAGCCTAGTGTTTGTATTTTGAGAATGTAGGTCTACCCTAACTGAGGTTGTATTTGTCCGAAAGTTTATTAAATCATCTGTTGTAGTTTCTGCCAGGTTTACACTATTTTCTATTGGCGCTTTGATTATTTGATCATTATTTTGTTGAAATCTATTCACCATACTTTTTTGACTTGATTCCAGTTTTTGAAGTCTTTCCCTAATGCAAGTATTTCTAGCTGAAGTTCTTCATTAATTATACATTTTATAAATTTATTGCTTGATTTTGGATCCAGAAATTCTGTGGTAAATGAATACATGGAACATATAGGACATTTAACACCAATTTCCCCACTCTCAGATTTAATGAAGTCTGCCATAGTAGGTCGCTTAAAGTTATTTTTAGACTGGTACAACTTACTGTTTACTCAGTTTGTTGTCTGGATTGTTCAACAGTCCACTCTCCCACGCCGAACACGCCAAACATGCGTCGAACACGCATGTCTTTGCGCACGTCTTAGCATAGCTTTGGCGCGTTGCCTGCTCTACTCACCCTGCTCGTTATGTTGCAAATATATGGGGATAATGACCGGAAGTGGTTCGTGAGGGTCACTAATGTTTTGAGCTGAAAAAGCTCACAATTTAAAGTGCAAACTGAATAATAAACAGTTTCTTTGTCCCCAGAAGGTGTTTAGCCAGACAGAATGAAATAAAAATAGTAAAATGAGTCTGTAGTTCTCGGTGGGAGTTTGAGAACTACAGTCTCCTCTTCCTGCTTCCTGTGCAGGGCTCCAAGAATCACACAGTTAAAACAAGAATTAAACAGTAGGCTTTTGCATTTAGTAAAACAAATGACTGAGTAATACACAGAAAATGGTTTATATCAGGAAATTTTGCAGCAGAGTATCTAATTTTTTTAACAAATCTTTGGAACGTTCTTCCCTCAGGATAGCTTTTCTAGTTCTCAAACAGTCTACCTTGTTGTTGTCATAACCAGACTCCTTAACCTTTTTCTTTAATTGCAATTTCCTTTCCTTAAGGTCCTTTATCAATAAGTTTATTTCATCAACTTCTTTATTTGAAATTGAGTCAATAATTGTTTGGATACTCCACTCAGCTTGATTTCCAGGATTGTTCCACCTATCAATTCTCCCTTTATCAGTCTTAGTTTTTGAAACTCCTAACCAAAGTCTGCTCTGGAAAGAAGTTCTCTGCCTCTATTACTGGAACCTGTGGCTTCATATTAATTCCATGGCATTGAGAATTTTTTTTTCCAGAGACATAAAAATCAACAAGAGTCCTCACAATAGTTACCAATTCCAACAGCTGGGCATTCCCAAAACTAATTTCTTTCTTTAGATCATTGATTTTAGATATTACATTTTCATTTTCAAATCCATTAAACCCACCAGTCTTCTTTCTGTGACGGACTTCACCCTTTGATATATTCAAGTGTGATTGACCCTGCTCACTTTCACACAATAGCAATTACTCTTTTACATTATCAAGGTTTGTTAATTTTTCCTCTAAGTTGCCAAACTGTGTAAAAGGGAACAGAAAAGAGTCAAAGTCTTTCAGGAAGGATCTACTTTTTGTAAACTGTAATTCAGGCAAATTGATATTTCTATTGCCTTAGTAGTTTCCACCTTTTGGAGTTGGTTTACAGAGTTAACTTCATCAGTTACACCTTCACTGTTATTAATAACATTAAAGGGGACATTTGATATTTCTCAGATATCTGATTCTCCTTTGCTGCAAGACTAGCCCCCCCCCCATGAGATCAGATAGATGTAATTCAGGAGCTGCTTCACATAGTGATTATCTCATGTAGAATCTATGATCTCTTTATTACTTTTTTCCCCAGGCTTGTCTGAGTCCATTTTATATGACTCTCTGAGGCTTCTTCTAAGCTCCTAATTCTTTTTAACAATGGATGCATAGATGCCTGTGAATCTAGAAGTTCAGACCTTACTGGAGATTATGTCAGTTGCGCGGAGCAAAGGGTTTTATTATTCTTTTATTTCTTAACTCTATTTGATTGATTGGAGATTTAAAGAACTGGGTAATTTTTTTATTTAACCCCTTCGGATCCTTTTCTACTATTTTAAATCCCTTTTCCCTCTTATTGAGACATTTCTTACTATATGTTTTCAGAACCTTCTTCATTTTTCAGATGGATCCCTTCAGGCTTTCTACAACCTATAGCAATAACTCCTAAAAAGGAGAAAACAACAACCATATGGTGACCACACACTATTTCTTTAAAACAGATATTCAAGAGTCCAGGTACTCCAAGAAACTCTGTTAGAAAAAATAGATCTAGGAGCTGAGAAAAATAAAACAGCTGTACAAGGGGAGACAACAAGCACAAATCTTCACACTCTTCACTCTCATCAACTCTTCAAAACTTCTCTATAGTTCATTCTCGTTTGCAGTACGTAGATGTCCCAAGAGAAAAACATCAGTGTCCAATATAAAATCCAAGTATCAAAATACCAAAATGTCTGAATATCCAAATATCCAACTACCAGTCCAGATGGAAATCAAACAGAAATACGCAGCAAGGGTGAATTCCAACTCTCCACTTAACTCTCCAATTAGCAGATTTGCTGGTTTGATGATTTACTTTCCCAAGCACTAGACACATCTTGTCACAAGGCTTTCCACCAACATAGAAGGACACCTTCTGCTATAAATTCTCCCATTTAGCCTCCTTGCTAAAAAAAAAGGAAAAAAAAATGTGGCTCCCGCAGAGCGAAATACAGAGCAATCTCTTAGGGGCTTCAAAAATGTAGCAATACCCCAGAAGTTTTCAGAGACAGCTCTCTCCAAAAGGAAATATAAGAAGATTTTGAAACCAAAACCAAAAAACAGAAGACACAGAGTGCAGAGCAGCATGACCACATGCGCACACCCTCAGAGCAAGCTAAAGAATGATTCATGTCTAGTGGCATCTGCCACCCTCCACTCTCCATCCTCATATATTGTTCTATCATCCCTGGTGTCTAGTGGCACTTCCCCACCCTCTGAATCATGTCCCCATATAGGTATAAGCATTCCCCTGGTCTAGTGGTAGCCACCACCCTCATCCCCATACCCATATTCCATTCTGTAGTCCCTGGTGTCCAGTGGCACCCCAATCTCTGATTCATGTCCCTGTACAAGTATAAGCATTTCTTGGTGTCTAGTGGGACCCACCACCCTCTGATCCCCATCCTGGTACTCTTCTATAGTCCCTGGTGTCTAGTGGCATCCCCTCATTCTCCCATACCCTTACTCTGTTCTGTAGTCTCTGGTTTCTAGTAGCACCCCCACCCTCCAATCCCCATACCCATACTCCATTCTGTAGATCCTGTTGTCTAGTAGCAACTCCCACCCTCTGATCACCCACCACCATGTCAGGCAAGCTGTCTCTGGCATCTAGCAGCCCCTCACAACTGCCAGCAACAAGCAAACCACCCTGCCAGCCCCCCTTACCACTGTCGCTGGTGCCAGGGAATGCTTGTACATGTACAGGGATGGGGATCAGAGGGCAGAGGGTGCCACTAGACACCAGGAACATCACTACTACTACAGGCCCACGTGTTGTCTTGCTCCCCATTAAGTCAGGGTTTGTGGTGCAGTAACTTGCACCTGTTAAGGTGGTAGTTATCATCTGTGCAAGCCTCTCACTATCCCACTGCAACCATATGCAGGGGACAACCCCCTCATTTGCATTGGTACAGTGGCAACTTTGCTGTGAGGGTGTCTGAATTTAGACCCCACCCAGGCACAGAACATGATTAGTGCTGGAAAACCCCCTTTAGCCCCTGGGCTAAGTTCTGAATATCTGGCCCCTGGTGTAACTAAACATATATAAGGGACCATAAGTTCACACAAAATATATGGAAATATGTAATGTTAAAAACTAATTGTCATATTATGCTGGAGAGAGGAATAACTAACAAGTAATAGAGTTATTATTTTTATAGGTTCATAGGATGTTACGAGTTAGGGGAACCGAATGGTCCGTATGAAACTCGACACCTATATAGGTGGAGGAAAGAAATCAACGGTAGCGATTTAATAAATTATATTTTTCTTTTACCTATGTAATAATCAAGTCTATTTTTAAAAATTGCTAAGCTATCACTGTTTACAACATCAGAAGGCAAGGAAGTCCAAGCTGGAATTATTCTCTGAGTGAACCAGTTATTACATCTGTTTGTCTTATTTGTATTCCCTTTTAGTTTTAAATGGTGAGATCTCATGCAAAAGTGGTCAGTATATCTTACTAGCCCTAGGGTTTCCATTAGATAATCATCTTTTATAGCTTTATAAGTAAAGCAGAGATCTCCCCTAGTTTATCTGCATTGTAAGGAATACAATCCCAAGTGTCCAGTCTTTGTTCATAATTAAAGTTTTTTACAGTAGAAATGTGTTTTGTGATTCTTCTTTGCACTCCCTCTACTAATTTTTTACATCTGACTGCGGTTGGAGCACATAAAGGGGCGCAGTATTCAAGATGTGGGTGGACTAATGTTGAATAAAGTGATATCATGACCTTGGGATCCCTACTTTTAATGTTTTTAAATATACAAGTAATGATTTTATGATATTTTTTAACAGCTGTTTTGTTATGCATGTCAAAGGTTAGTTTGTTGTTAATTATTACTCCCAAATCAGTTTCATTATTGATTTCTTGTAATGATGTATTATTTATTTTATAAGCATATTTAATTATTGGCCCTAGGTGCATAACCTTACATTTTTAATATTGAAGCTCATGTTATTATTTTTGCCCAGAGTACAAGATGATTTAGATTATTTTGCAGATTAATTGCAGATGATACATTATTAACTATACAGCCCAATTTACAATCATCTGCATATTTGACTATCCAGGTGTCACCTGTAGATTGCATTGATGAAATAAATATTTTAAACAATGTAGGCCCCAGCACTCAACCCTGGGGCACCTCATTTGTTGCAGGTCCCCATTCAGATTGATATCCTCTTAATGTAACTCTGCCTCGGTTAGTGAGCCATGAGCAAATCCAATTCACAATATTATTTTGTGTTTTAATTTTAAGAAGTATTTCAATCAATATTTTATGTGAGACTGTATCAAATGCCTTGGAGTACTCAAGATATATGACATCCACAGGCAAGCCTCCATCAAGGGCTACACTGACAGGTTCAAAAAAATGCATTGTTAGTCATACACGATCTTCCTGGTTGAAAACCATGTTGGTCAACATCAACTGAATTGTTTTGATGAATATATGTATCTCCATCCATTTTTGAATAAGTCTCTCTAGTGTTTTACAAATGACAGAAGTTAGGCTTATGGGCCTATAGTTACTAACATCTTTTTTACCACCAGCTTTAAAGATGGGGGTCACAATAGCTTCATTCCAGATAGGAATAGTTTTCCCTTCTTGTAAAGAAATATTAAAAAGTAGGGTAAGGGGACCTATTAGAACCTGACTTAGTTCTTTAATCAGTTTAGGGTGAACCATTTTGTTTTAAGTGAGAAAAGGCTTCCATTATTTCATTTTCTGTAAAGGGAATCCATTCTAAACTGTTACATTCCAGCGGTGTAGATATTAATTCTTGAGAATTAAATATACTCAAGAATTGTTTATTAAACTATATTGCCATTTTGGCTTCATCGCTAATAATTTTGTCACCAGTAATCAAAGGACCAATGTTAGCTTTGTTACCATGCAGGGACCCTATGTAATTAAAGAAGCTTTTTTATTATCTGTTTTTGTTACTAAGTGTAATTCTAAGCTATGTTTAGAGTTCCTTATAAGTTTTTTACAGTAGTTGCACTTTTTATATAGTTCCCAGTTAACATCTGAAGACTTTTTTTAAATGTCTTGTAGTGTTTCTTTTTCCTATTAAATGCTCTTTTAATTTTCCCATTCCACCAAATCGGAACTCTGCGGTTATTTTTATATTTTGTCCTAGTCAGGACCCATTTGTTTTATACAATAATTGTAATTTATCCCATAGTAAGTTCCATATCGTGATAAAATCCTTATTATTAAGTTCCTTTTTCCAATCCCAAAGTGCTAGATACTCTCTCATACATGTATAATTAGCTTTATTGAAGTCTTTCACAATAGTAGTCCCTTTAATGTGTGTTTTACAGGTTATGCTGAATTTGGTCATGTTGTGATCACTGGTACTCAGGGGTTCAAGGATACATGGGGTATTAATATCCTCCTCACAATTTGTTAGGACCAAGTCTAACAAACTGTTACCTCTAGTGTTACCCTGAACTACCTGTTACAGATTGGAATTAATTGTAAAATTAAGAAATTTGTTTGCTAAGGATCCTGAGGCATTTAAGGTGGACCAGTTAATATTGGGAAAATTAAAATCACCCATCAGGATATAGTCTGAATGTATTTCCATGTTCTCCAAACTAGATAGAAATCTATCATTTTCAATATGATCCAAATTGGGGGGGCACGATAAGCTAAACCAATTGTTAAATATTTACTTGGTAAATTAATATTTACCCATAAGGTTTCTGTTTCATCATATGGGGCTGTGATAGTATCCAGAGTGTGGGATTTATATTTTTTGGAGATATATAGAGATATCCCACCTCCATTCTTGTTTTGTCTGTTTTTAGAGTATCTGTTGTAACCTGGGATATCAATACCCCAGTCACTGTCCTTTAACCATGTTTCGGTAATACCACATATTGCAATATCTTGTTCTGTTAATATGTATTTGAGCTCTTCAATTTTATTTGTTAAGCTTCTAGCATTAGCCAATAAAATATTAATTTCTTGGGGATGAAATTCAGATTTGCCTTTATCTGATTGAGTAATCAAAGCATTGTTAAGAGATGCAGAATCTGGCTGCCTCTCCCCGAATTATTCAGTTTAAAGTGTTATTTATTAACATGTTAAATTGTTTCTCAAGAACAAGGCTGCCTCTTCTAGTCAAGTGTAAACCTTCACTGCAGTACGGTTCCAGGTGATTCATAAATTCCTCCCAGTGTGTGATGCATTTTATCCCGTTTGCAACACCAGGAACATAGCCATAAATATACATTTTTAATTTTAGTATTAAAAAATTTTGAAGTCCTGGGTATGAGCAATAGTATAGCCCATATTTATTAATTTATTTGTGAGGACTACTAGATTTTGCTTTACTTCCATTAACGAATTATGGAAAATATTGTTTGCTCCAGCGTGGATAAGTACTACATCAACTTCTTTATTTGAAACGTCATTTTTATTGACTATAGTATTGACCATTAGTGTAATGTCTTCAATTCTTGCTCCACTGAAGCTGGATAGAGTTTGACTAACCTTGTCGGGATTGCAAATAGCCCTGTCCAGGAATTTTATTATTGAGTCCCCAAGTACGTAAATTGATGGTGATAATTGAGAATTAGATCTGGGGCCATCAGAATGGGTACTTAAGGTCAATAGATTAGTTGAAGAAGTGTCAGCTTGGTTTGTTTCCCTAGTACCTTGATTAATTGTATTTACAGTTGGGAGACCACAATTTTTGGTTTGTTCCTGTGATGATTTACTTGTGTCAAGGGATGTTGTTGCTATACATTTCAAATCTCTAGTGTAGTATATAGAATTATTATCCCTGGACATTTCTATATTTGGATCTGATTCAGTGACTTGTATAAGTGGATCAAAGGAATTGAAGAGAGAAATATTAAAGGTGTCTGCCCTCCTTCCTTTTTTTGGTAATTTTATATTCTGAACTGTGTACCATTCCTCATCTATGGTTTCAGATGTGTCTATTTCTCTAGCTATTTTTCTGTTATGTTCTGTATTTGGTGTATCTGTAGTAGGGGACATGCAGTTTTAGTTTTGGCAAATTTCAAAGTAATGCACTGCTATGAGTGTATTATTATTAATCAGCCTGAATAGGGCAGTTAATGTAAACAAAAAAGTTACATAAAAGCTTCAATGCTATTCATGAAAAAATTAATAATAGACACAGCCAGTGCTGGACAATGAAAATCATTTATCTCTGTAAACCAGAAGATGATGCCAGGCAGAAAAGCAAAGGTAAGCTTATATAATTGGTAATAAAGACATAAGTCACCAAAACAAAAAAGAAAAAAAAAGCAGCAGCTAATCCATTGAAAACCAGACTGAAAGGTAACTAAGCAAGCAGAAATAAAAGGAAACTGTACTTGTTAAAACAGCAAAGAAAAAATTCAGGAGGGAAAAAAGCGTTCAGAGACATGTCTAAATAATGCCGCTAATGCTCAAATGGAAATAAACTACTTTTTGCTACAAATTTAAAAATTAAGTGGAATTACACCTATACATATACACTTTAATTATAATCTTAGATAAGGAAAATTATGCAGCAGATCTCAGAAGACTATTGGAAGATATTGTTAGTTACAGACACTTGACTAGTGATTCTACAGAAGATTTGAAAAAATGAAATTCATGATTTTCTGTATATTTTAATTCTTGTGATCTAGGTTGGATCTCTACTGATGAAAGGGACTATATGCTTGCACATCATCTGGTCACTCTGACCATATATGTGCTTCTAAAAGTCCACAAGAACCAGGCAAATCTCCTGTTGGGAGAGGACAAAGACCCATTTGCTTTATTACATTTTTTTTTTGTTAGACTTTGTGAGGTGTTTTTTTTTTCTACAGCTACTATTATCATAGGGAGAGGGGGAACTGGGTGGCAAGGGTGCTAAGAGGGTGGGAGTGGGTTACATCAAATAAATGGCCACTGGGCTTGGGCACCACACTGGTTCTATTTTATATACTGCATAATCAGGAATAGCCACCAGGCTTGAGCTACCAAATCACTAAATCAATTCTAAGAAGGTCTGACTTTCTCAATTTTTATATATTTCAGCCTTCTAGAACTTTTACACCACTCAACCGATCATTACTAAATTTGAAGGATTTGGAGATCCTGCACCCCAGAACAAGCATGTCACTCTTACAGCTATTGCATCCAAAAATTACTGTTTTTAGGGTGCAGAAATGGGGTTATAACACAGAAATGCATTCCTCACCCCTAACTATAGGTGCAACAGGGGTATCTCATCAAAGAGTGAATCAATAAAAGCGGTGAATTACTATGAGTGAAAAACAGCGAATGCGATATTGCCAAAGTGGTAATTACAGTGAATGGTTATGTGAGTGATACAGGTGGTAGTCTTCAGTGAGGCCAGGCACTGTACATTCATGAATGTGCACTGCTTCATCATCCTGGCAGTGTGGTCTAGGTGTTAGAGTGACAAGCTGTGAATGGTGTTGGTATGTGTAGCTTACCTGGGTTTGAGTCTCAGTGTGACATTTTTTTGGGGAGGGTTGCCATCACACCCCCTTGTCCCAACTTTGTCCCCCTCCCCGAGTTATGTCCCCCCCCAGAGAATGTCCCACCTCTCAACTGTCTCCCCATCCCTGAATTGCATCCTGCCCCCCCGGTGATGGCTATTTATCGTAAGAGTGGTACCAGGGCCACAGCCCCCCACAGAAAGTCACTGAGGCACTGTTTTCATGGTTGATATTGATCACTGTTATTTGCAGTCGCTGTTTGTGGATACAACGTTGTTGAGTTGCTGTTTTTGTCTTTGTAGTTTGATTTGCACTTTTTTTCACATGGAACTGCTACAGGGTGGACAATATGTAGGTAAAATAAAACAAAATATCACACATATGTATATATTTTTTCAATAGGTGCCACTGCATTGCTGAAATGATATTCAACATTTTCAAACTGACTTTTCACAGCAGTAAATTTTAGCATTGAGACAATCATCGTGATTGTATGTAACCCTAAGGCAGCGCTATCTCTAGGGTTGCTACCCCACCTGTACTTTTCACCACAAGTTAAGGGGCCTGAGTTTAAACTTAACAATTACCAGGTTTTCCTGCCCTTAGTAATCACAATATTTTGGTGCCTCCACCCAGAGTAAAGTATGTGGGGTAGCTACCTAACCTGGGTATAGCCCTCTGGGAAGCTATAACTACCCACAAGCCTGCCTAGTGACTACGTACCATGCAATGGGAAACAGCCCTTTACAGCAGTTAACACACAGTTAGCAATGAACATTAATAATATGCACACATCCCTTGCACTTACCACCAGGGTTTGGTCTTCGGCAAACATCCTGGAGCCTCCTGCAAAACAGTATTCAAAACAGGCATGCACTTTTATATGCTTTTTCCCCAGACACATTGACCTCAAACCAGGCAATGAGATCTTCATGAGTCAGTTCAACAGTGAAACAACAAATCTGAATTTATTGAGGGGATGTGAACAAGGGAAGGAGCAAATCTTAATGACTGATTACTATACTGGATTTAGCCAGGATGCTTTGCATGCATACATTTAGTCCCTTTGTAGCAGTCTCACAACTGCGGGGTACCTAGAGTGTTGGTGGCTAGCCAGAACGGTGCCTGGGGTTGCAGCTGTTGTTGGGGCCCCTGATGGCAAGGAAAGATGGTTGATCATGCACAGAGATCTTGACTAATTGTATCCTCGGCCAGTTGGCCTAGTCCACTGTAACCCTGCAAAAACACACTGGCTGAAATCAGATGGTACCACAGGATGATTTAAGAACTTGTTGCAGGGAGCTACCCTGAATTTACTCACAACATCAGTAGGTAGATGATGGCCTGGCAAAAAGAAGACCTGCTGCAGAGCAGTGAAGAGCATGGGGAAGCTGGACCGACATGACTCACCTCCACTTTACGGTCTTTCTCTCCAGGTGGCTCCAACCTGCAATACTTTGCTGCACAGGGGCTGGATCCCCAAGTTGGTCTCTTGCCTGAGAAACAATAACTGGTGCAGAAACAGACAGCTTGGGATGATTTTGGCATTAGCCCAAGGTCAGATAAACACTTCTGGCAAAGTTCAGTTATTTTGCTGGTGAACGCCACCAGCTGGCTGACAATTTTGCTAAACAAGGCAACTGGCACCTGGTGGCAAACAGACATCCTTGATTATTAGACTTCTGCCCACCTCGAACATTCAGCACATTTAATGGAAACAGCATCCACTTCTCAGTTCAGCTTCAGACTGGTTCACAATTATAGCTGCTCTGCTGCGCAAACCTTTTAATCTGCAAAAGCAGTCACTCACAACCAATTCCCGAACTCAGGACCACAGACACACGGCACAGGAACTAGGCCTTTCATGGGACAGAACTCTGCAAGCTCGGCCAGGGCTCCTACTCCATGGAGTCTTGGAATTAACTCTCCACAGAAGCTCCTCTCAGTTCAAGAGCTCGAGCTGCACTCCCTGTTTGAATAGCAGTTCTCGGACCAATCCGTTTTTCCTGCCATCAATTGGTCAGGGGGAGCTGTCAGTCACAATCCTGTGCTCCCATTGAATCCTTTAGGTGCCAAACCTTAGAGTTCACAGTTTCTCCTACAAGGCACCTGAACTAAGGATCCCTGTGTCCCAATTGGTCCCATTCCTGGAAGTCCTGGACCAAACACGGTGGCTCCCATTGGGATTCATAAGCTGCAAGAAGGCAGGTTGAAATAAGCACTCTAATTTAAATACAATGACACATTAGAAGTAATTATTTACAGTACTAATCAGTGCTCCCTCTGCTTTGCTATGGACCACAAAGTGGGCAAATCAGGGCGCCACTTGGCCGGTCACGAGCTTTGAAGCACTCGGATCCCTAGCTCAGGCCATTCACAATATGCTGGCAGTCACTTAAAGGGACGGGCATATAGGCACATCATGCCACTCTCACACAGACCAACAGGGTCACCAAATTACCATTGATTTACCATCTCTGCAGGACATCTGCCTGGCAGTGGGCATTGCTGGCAGTGGGCTTGGGAGCCCTGGAAGACACTTAAGGTAAGCCCCAAATTGGTGGAGAGGGCTACATGTATAAATGTTGATAATCAAAGAGATTGCATGATTATTGATACAGAGGTGATGATTCCTCAGTTATGAGAATAGTACCACTACAATTAATCATAGCATAGTTATTTGCAGAATGCTATTTACCAGCCAGCATTTTCATTAGGTTTCACTGATACTGTTCATTTAATATTGTCCATCTGACACTGTCTGATAAACTAAAGTGAAGCTTTCATCATTCAATGATCATGATACAGCATCTTCAGTTTGCCACTTAATACTATGCATAGACATTCGGTTCCCACAGACCTGTAGAGACTTGAGAAAATGATTCTCCACCACCCAACTCGATAAACTACATAAATCCCTTGTAAAACACTATCAAGACTGAAACAGAGAAATGTCAAACAGAGCATCTAAAGGCAGGAGAGGTTTGAAAATAACCCCTGAAAAACTTGTTGTTCAGAGATGCAGATCAGTGCAAATAGGGCCCGAGGCCTCAAGATAGAAGTAGATCTCCATCCAGTACCAAAGGCTCAGAACAGGAAACAGATGGGGAGTTAGAATAGTTATCGATAACTGATTTGAAACTCTTCTAAATGAGATACAGGGATCCAGAAAGGAAAATCGTAAAGAATTCAAAAACTTATCTGATAAACTCACTAAAGTAGAAGCTCGAATGGATACACTAGAGGAATGAGTTGCGACTACAGAACACCACACGCAGCAGTTAAGCAAAATGATAGATCTGCTTCTCCATCAAACTGCTGAATTGCATGCCAAAACATTGGACCTAGAAAGCAGATCACTGAGAGATAATTTGAGAGTTTACGGGCTGAAAGAAGGAGCGGAGACATATCCAATAGCAGAATATATGGAGAATTTACTCACTGATGTACTGAATCTTCCTACTGGATATACTTTAAGAACTGAGAGGGCTCACAGATCCTTGGTGAAAAAACGACTGATCCAGAGGCTCGTCCCAGATTCATAGTAATCAAATGTGCTAGTTACAAAGTGAAACAGGACAAACTGCATCAAGCCTGGTCTCAAAAAAAACTGAAGTACTTAGATTCTAAACTTAGACTTGATCATGACTATCCACCAGAGGTACAGAACGCTAGACAAAGATATGCACCTATCTTAAAAGTGCTCAGAGAACAAAACGTCAAATTTCAGATCCCATTCCCTGCACGCCTTAGAGTTATGTGGGACACTGGAGCTGTTTTCTGTTTTTTTTTTTACATTCAAAGTTTATTGAATTTTAATATATAACACATCATAATCACATAGTACAAAAATTATACTGATACATACTTTCGGCCCAATCATAAACTTGAAACTAATTTCCTTTCTTTCCCCTCTCACCCCCCCAATCCCCTCTATCTATTTAATAAAAAGGAAACATACCCCCCCTTAGAAAGCCTCACCTCCCTCCATTCCTGGCTTGCATTTCTTGAGTGGTGGCTCATTCATGTCCTTTCTCTCCTAGATTCATTGCCTTGGTTTGTCTAAAGAGACTAGAGGGTTAGTAGTGGGGCCCAGATTTTGTTAAACTTATCCATTCTATTCGACAGGCTAGCTATCATTTTTTCCACACTAAGGTTGGCTAATAGTTCTTTCAGCCATTCAACATATGATATATCTTCGTTATCCTTCCAATGTCTTAATACCAACTTCTTCACCGACACAGATATTAATGCCATGTGATATTTGCGGACAGTTCTCAGGATACCCGAATAATCTCCTAAAAGACAGATTCTCTCTGTGAAAAGATCAGTGAGCCCCAACAGTGGGTCCATTTTTTGTTGGATTTGTGTCCACAGGGAGGTTACTTTGGGACACAACCAGAAGATATGCAGTAAGTTGCCTTCCCCGTGCGTGCACCTTTTGCACCTAGCCGAGGAGACAATACCAAATTTAGCCATTTTTGGGGGGATGTAGTATATATTGTGTAGAATTTGGAACTGTGTTAGCCGGAGTTTGTCCTGAACTATAAATTTATGACACCCTTGCCAAAGTACCTCCAAATTAATGGGTATCTCGGGAAGGGGTTTCGCCCAATAATCTGACAGTCCAAAGGGTCTGGGATGGATCCAATCATATAAGACATTGTAGACCTGATACTGCATGTGGAGACCTATTACCTGCCCTAGGTTAACCCCATAATTAGGGCTCTTGGTTGGCTGAAACTTCACCCCAAAAATCCTAATAAGGGTATGACTCAGTTGATAAACTTTGAAAATGTTAAGACCGGGATTCCCAACTTGTTTAATATTTCTAGTGATGAAAGCCATTCCCCTTGGCTTCATTCCAAAACATATAGTTTAGCCTCCTTGACCTGCGGAAGCCATTGTGGAAGAAGAACCTTTCCTTCTATTTTAATATTAGGTTGCTTATCAACAGCTGTTCCAAATCTACACAATGATTGTACTTCTTGAAGCTACACAGTTGGGAATGCACCTTACAGATGTTGCAGTGGTGTCGAGTTGGTTGCTTTGAAGGCTTTTGGGTCTCACGAAAAGCAACGCCTCTGGGGAAAGTTGTAGTAGCGGATTAGGCTAATTCTATTTTTATCCAAAGGGGTTTATATTCATAGGTCTTCTGGATCCTTTCCTTTGATCCACCTTAGGTGTTTATTTAAATGACTGGCCCAATAATAAAGGCCTATATATGTGGCACCCGAAGGCCACCTCTAAGTTTTGGGGCCACTAGTTTATTGAACGCCAAGCGGGGGCACCTTTCCGCCCAGATAAAGTTAGCGATAATGCTATGAACCTTCTTAAACCATGACTGAGGTAACCATATATTCAGAAGACTTAATGGATAATACAGTCGAGGGAAAACATTCATTTTAATGAGGTTAATTCTACCCCAGGTAGTTACTGGGAGACAGGACCACCTCTTTAAGTCTTGGGTGATGACTTTCAGTAATATATCTAAATTTTCCTTCTGCAACTATGTGACATTTCTCGTAAGAACTATACCTAAATATCTCATTGATTTTTTTTTCCCAGGATAGGCCTAATGTGTTAACTTCGTGCTTCAGCACTCTCTGATTTAGAGGGAAAACCACCGTCTTATCTACATTCGATGTATAATTAGAGAGCCTGCTGTATTCTTCAACAACTTCTAGTAAATGTGGAATGGATTTCCCGGGATTGGAGATTTGAGATAAAAGATCATTAGCGTAGGCCGAAACTTTGACTTCAATGCCTTGCACGGTGATCCCCTGGATTTCAGGGTTAGCACTTAATCTTCGAATGAGTGGTTCTAAGTACAGGTTAAAAAGTAACGGGAATAGGGGGCAACCTTGTCTAGTGCCCGAGCCCAAAGGAATTAATCCCAAGATACATCCATTACACATGACTCTGGCTGTGGGGGCCTTGTAAAGCATTTGTATCCACTTCTGGAATTCAGAAGGAAAACCGAATGCATGCAGCACTCTGAGGAGAAAAGTCCAATCCACTCTATCAAATGCCTTCTCGGCGTCCAGGGACACCAAAGCCGCCGGGTATTCAGCATCCCTGGACACCGAGAAGACATGTGCCAAGGTATGCATGTGGTCACTGGCCGATCTCCCCTTCATGAAGCCTACCTGCTCTGCTCCTATTAATTCAGGAAGTACTCCGTTGAGGCGGTCTGCCAACAGCTTACTCAGAATTTTAATATCCTGATTAAGCAAAGATATAGGCCTGTAGTTGGCCATGTGCACCTGATCTTTTCCGGGCTTTGGCAGCAGAATTATCAGCGCCTCAAATAGTGTATCGCTGTACTATTACCTGCAAGTATTTGTTGAAACAATAAAAGTAGGAAAGGGGCTAGTTGTTTTGCGAATTTTTATAAAAATTGGATGAAAAGCCATCTGGCCCAGGGGACTTATCTAGGGGGAGGCTATCTATTGCTGTTAGGATCTCCTCTTCTGTTATGGGATTACACAGAGAGACTTGCTGTATTTCTGAGAGACAAGGCAGATGGGACTCGACTAGATAGGAGCCCATTACTTTGAGCGGGGGGATCAGTCCTTGGGCTGTATAGCCTATGAAAAAAGTTCTGGAACTCTGTAGTAATATCTTTTTGGTTATTTATTAGCGTTCCATGGGAGGACCAGATAGAGGCAATGAACTTAGCTGACTCTTGCTGTTTGATTCGGGTAGCTAGAAAGTGACCTGCCTTTTCCCCTTGGTCAATATAAGTAGATTTTGATTTCAGAATTTGGAATTCTGCCTTCTCCCTCAGAAGATCTAAATAGGAGTCCCTTAATTTTATAAGTTCTAGCTGGGTTTGCTCTGAGGTAGAAGGGGACATACTCTTTTCTATTAATCTTATCTGATTAAGGAGCTGTGTTCATTTCTGCTCTCGTGCTTTTTTCCTCTTTGATGCAATTCCAATTAGGACTCCTCTAAGATAGGCCTTTAAGGCACCCCATTCCATATCAGGTTTTCCGGTGGTATTAAGGTTCGCAGATATAAATTGTGAGATGTGGTTGATAACTAGTTGTACCACTTTTGGGTCCTTTAAAATTTAATTATTGATTTTCCAACGCCCGTCTGCTTTTGAAAGTTTAGCTAAGCAAAGCTGACATGTAACAACGGAATGGTCTGTTGGAGGTCCAGGTTGTATGGTCGATTTTATTACCCCCGTAAGTAGTTGCTGGGAAATCATAATGTAATCAATTCTAGAGGATGTTTTATGGACTGACAAAGTGAATGTATAACACCTTTCTAGTGGGTATAACGTACGCCATACATCACATAACCCTATTTTGTCCCACATGTCTCTTAATGCCCTTTGGGCTGGGGAGAGCCCTCTGAATCTATTACTTGTACAGTCCACATTAGGGTCGAATACTAGATTTAAATCTCCACCCAGAATCATAGGGACTGCCAAAAAAGGGGTTAAAATATTAATTAACTCCATGTAGAAACTAGGGGAGTCAGTATTTGGCCAGTATATGCTTCCCAGCAGTACCTCAGTAGCGTATATTTTCCCTTGAACTAATACTTATCTCCCACGGTCATCTCTGATGATATTAATTGGTGTGAATGGAACTTTGCGTTTTATCCAGATCATTACCCCACAGCTTTGTGTAGTCCCCTCAGCCGCAAACGCTTGTCTTATTTGCTGCCTTTCATTTGGGGTTCCTCCAAAACCATCAAGTGGGATTCTTGAATAAAGGTGATGTCGGACCTTAATAACTGCAAGTGCTTTCGAACTTGGTATTGTTTTACCTTTTGCCTGATTCCTTTAACGTTCCATATGGAGAACACTAAATTACTGATCATTACCTATATATTCATATCTGTATACCTCTTTAGGCCCTTGTTCTGCAGGGCTTAATCTTGTCCCAGCCTTAGAAGATAAACTCAAGCAAGCCAGACCCTCTCCCAAATCTCCCTCCCGCCCCCACTCCCTTAAAGCCAGCCTCTCTGAATAGGCATACTCTGGTACTTTCATTGAATTATTTACCCTACCCTCCTCCACCCTCATAATTACTGAACAATGATCCACAGTGTACCTCTTTAAAGCTCTCTCTCTCCCCAGCACCCCGACCCAATCACAATCCCCTCCATATTTCACTTTCGTACCACACTTTATCTAAGGTAATTTTTGAAATTCCAAACCGAGCTTTTTCATTGGACCTTCTTTAAATATTCGGTCTTCTTTAATTCTCTCTATCCTAAGTTACAATCTTAACATCTACCAGTAATTTCTGCATTACTACATTTATATATAAATCCCATAGAGCATTTGTTAGGCAGTTCAATTCCTGCTCAACCATTCCTAGCCTTGATTATTCTATACAATATTGAGCGTGGCCTTATCTGAATACCCGTGCCCCAGGTACTGATTACTTTGTACTAAATCCAAAAGTAAATACAGGGAGTATCTGATAATCCTCCATAAGTTTACTATCCTTCAAAGTACACTGTTTAGGAAGTCTTTCCCCTATATACCTATCAAGATCAAAACTACCATCCTCCTCCTTACTATTAGTTCATTTGCCTCTGTCTTTGTGTCATTGCCCCTTATATCTTCTCCCCTTGTGGCTATGCATCTATTGCATTAGATAAATGACAAGATTACTAAATTAGGGGGGTCGCTTGCTACATGTCCAAGCACTTGACATCATAGTGCTGTTAAGCTAGGAGAAGGAGGAAAAAACCCCAGTCTTTTAAACCGCATCCTGGGGTTGTGGCTAATTGCCATTGATAGTGCCTGGAATGAAATCCATTTGAACGAAAGTCATTCACGTGACATCCTGTCATGTAGGCAGCCACGCTCTTCGCACCGCTAATATTGAAGTGTCAGCTTCCATTCCATCTGTCTTGGTATTTCTGACAGTGTGAAAGGCTTCGGGAGCCCTCTAGTGGTGTTTGTGCTAAGGTCATATCGGTGGTCAGGACTACTCTCTTAAGGGATTCACTTTATATGCAAGCTGCCCCAGGAGAAAAAAAGGAAGAAGGATAGACATTGAGAACAGGGGATGTCTGTCATTCGAGAATGAGGTAGAGCTCCAGATCAGCCGCAAATCTTGCTGACATTCACATATTGTTCGAGACCCATTTCCCAGGTTGAGGTAGCACTTAAGGAGCCGTCCCTCTGATTCTGCTTTTCTGGAGGAACCTTAGTTTTACTACTAGTCACTCATGCGTCAAGTCTGCACATTGGGTGTCTACAGTGCCTTTGTAACTTGCATACAACGGGATTAACAGTACTTTACATTAGGGGCAGCGTTGATAACACTATTCCCCCTTTTTTCTTTTGCTTCTTTCGGAGTTAACTGTGCCCTGTTACCCAGCTTCTCAAACTTCCTTAAACAGATTGGGGAAGGCAACTCTGAGTCCTTTAATAGCATCGTTTGGCTCTTCGTAGGTCACCCATGCTCCAGCTACCATTACCCCTAATTTCGTGGAGTATCTCATCCGGTATCTCACACTGGCCGCTGTTAGTTTGGTTACTAGCGAGTGAAATGAAGCCCTTTTCTGCCTAATGGATGCGGGCAGATCTTGTGCAACTCAAATTTTGCTGCCTTCTCACTGCACCTCCTGCAGCTCTCTAACCTTAGCAAAGAAATGTTGTCGCTCCAGATAATTCAAAAACTTAAAAATTAAGGGGCGATGGGGGGCTCCCGCTGGTGGCTTCGGACGGAGAGATCTATGTGCCCTTTCTATTATGTACTGCTGCCCAAAAGGTGAGAGGCCCGCTAGTTTTTCCACCAATTTTTGCGTGAACAGCATTACATCAGCTCCCTCTTCATTTTCTGGGAGACCTATGAGGACTGCATTATTTCTACGACTTCGGCCCTCCAGGTCTTCAATCTTGGCTTCCATTTTTGTTAACTTTTGGTGAATGGCTACAATTTCGGGTTCTGCCTTTTCGATCCTTTTTTCAGTCGAATGGATTCGGGCTTCATTATCTATTGTGCGCCGCTGTACGTCTTCCAGTGCTTGCACTACGCTCTTAATTTCGGTCTTCATTTCATTGATACTATCTTTAAATGGAGCAAACTCCTGTAGAAACCGGTGCAAGGTAAGGGGTTGTTGCTGTTTCTCCTCCATTGTTCCAGAAGCAGGACCTTCGGCACTAGTTGAGACCCTGGATTTTTTGGGGGCCTTTTCCGGTGTCGCAAGAGGGGTGTGTTTGGATGTATTTCTTCTTTTTGTTACCTCCATACATACTCTCAGTCTTTCTCTTTTATTTTGTCTCTTTCACCGGTATTATTAGAGATGGTTTGGCAGGTATTAAAGGTTGTTAACAGTGAAAATATTGACTTTGATTGAGTCGGGAGGCTGGAGCTGAACTGGAGAGCTGCTAGCTGGCAAACTGCATCACATGACCACACTGGAGCTGTTTTATATAGGTCTGCTCAGGAGGTGAAGCAAGAATTGGCAAAAAGAGGAATGCGAGTCCCAGACCTACCACAGGAAAGAAAATCCATAGGACAGCATTTCCCTCTGGACTGGCAAGTAGTGACATGTCAGTGCAACAAGAACAGCATGCGACTGAATGCAAGAGAGGCGGTGAGATGTGTAGTGGTGCTGCTTCACCATGCAGAAAATAAAGATTAATCTTCTATTCCCATGGAGGAGGAAGAAGGGTGACTGTAATCCAGAGACCTCAGGTATTAAGTAAAATCGTCCCCCAGAGATGGGCCTGATATTGAGCTTATGCTCGAGCTGCTGTGCGAGGTTTCCAATCTCGGGGGGGGGGAGAAGTGCAAAGACTCATAGACCCTGAAATGGCAGACATGCAAGCTGAAATAAAAATACATCACAAGTGGTCAAATTCTGAAGACTTATGAGACTTTCTGCCAGGAGATGGTATAAAAAAACTAACTACTTAAACTTAAGGAGGAACAAAGCACTCTTTCAAATAACAGACATAAGGGAGATCACAGTTCTATAGACTATCAATTTTGTCTATGCAGAGCACGGTCTTATCTATGATAGAGACAATAGGGAAAAGAAAAATGGGATGAAATGTGGGAAATATGCCTATGTATGTTGGGGAAACTGTACATGGAATTCATTTAACCAAATAATAAGGTCGGGGGGAGTGGGGAGCTCAAAAGAAGAGAGTGATAGTTTTAAGAGCAATATAAGGTCAGTGACAGAATATCATTTACAAGCCAATTAAGAACAAGGGCTTGGGGGGAGAGAACCTCAGTTAAAGGAAAGAATACTCATACGCCTACTAGTCACATCCCTGGAGGTAAAAGAGGAGGGGGCTATCACTACGCACAGAAACCCAGAAAGCAGGGTTTCCTACCTTGGGAGTTACTAAATAGTTTAGAATTCTAAATGGCCCAGTTGGCTACTAGAATCATATACACGATTGTTCTGTTAAAGCTTTGTTGGTTTATATGTTAATAGCCACCAGATGTGAGAAGGATATGATTATCTGACCATTAATAGAAATTAATGGATCAGATATGGGAAAGTGATCACTCAGAAAACAGAACGACTTCTCTTAATATGTCAAAATGGATAACAAGAACACATTAATCTGCTCTTATAACGTTCAAGGGCTAACTAACCCAGTTAAGAGAAGCAAAATTCTGACATATATTAAAAAGACAAAAGCAGATTTTACACTTATGCAGGAGACACATCTCTCGAAAAATGAGCATGAGAAGTTGTTCAGGATGGAGTTTGAGGGGGTATATGCCTGCACATATGGGAAGGGAAGGAGGAGAGGAACAGCAATATTGATCTTGAAGGGGGCTCAATTCCTAAAGGAAGACATTTGGATAGACAAAGAGGGCAAGTTTGCGGCAGTGAAGGGACTATATAGGGGACAGAGGATTATGTTGATTTCAGTGTACTTCCCCCCAGGTTCTGAATATAAAATTTATAAAGATTTTTTCTTACAGCTACAGACCTGGGCGGAGGGGACAATGATATGTGATGGAGATTTTAACCTTGCTCTTAACCCTATACTGGACACTACTTCTAAGATCTTGAGACAATCAAACAGAATTGCTAAACAGCTAAATAAGCTTTTGATGGAAATGGGGATGATAGATATATGGTGCTAGATTAACAAGACTAAGAGGGACTATACTTTTTTTTCAAATCTTCATAGGACATATTCAAGATTAGATTATTTTTTTTATGCAAAGAAGAGATGCAAAGAGTGCACTCAACTTGGTTCGGAGACATGGTTTTATCAGACCATGCTCCTGTGTTTCTTTCTTTATACATAGGCGATTTTCACAAAAACACAATTTGGAGGCTTAATGTATCGCTTCTCAAAGATGAGACGGTACAGAAGGACATAAAAGATGCATATGAGAAACACCTAGAGGAGAATAATACCCCAGACATTACAACAAACATATTATGGGATACGGCAAAGGCGGTTTTGAGAGGAAAGTTTATGGAAATATCAGCAAAAAAGAAAAGAGAGAGGGAAATGACCAGAGTAGATCTTCAGAAGAAAATAAAAGTACTAGAAGATGAACAAAAACAACAATATAAAAAATATAGACAGAAAGAATTATTAGGTTTAAAAACAGCTGGGAAATCTCCTGGATTACCAGGTGGAACAGAAACTGATCTTTCTAAGACAGAAATTTTACGAAGGGGGCCCCCGTTTATTGAAATTATTAGCAACCAGACTGAGAGTGCAAAGAGCGAAGGCAGTAATAAGTCAACTGCAACATCCATGTACAGGACAGAGGGTGACAAAAATAAAAGATATATCAGAAACCTTTAGAGAATATTATGCAGAGTTATATAGAGCCAGCCCCCCTGCTCCAGATAATCTCACAGAAGAATTTATGGGAAAAATAACACTTCTTAAAATTACTGAGCAACAAAAATACAACTCATTAAACCCTTAACATACCAAGAACTTAAAATGGAGATAGGGAGATTAAAGACTGGAAAATGTGCTAGACATGATGGCTTAGCAGATGAGTTTTATAAGACTTTTGCAGAAATGATACAGCCCCTTTTGTTCCAGACTATGCAGGCAGTGTTTAATGGAAAGGGAGAACCACCACCATCGTGGGCACAGGCAATCATCTCAGTGATTCCCAAGCCTGGAAAGGACACCTCAAAATGCACTGCTTACCGACCCATTTCCTTATTGAAAAATGGCAATAAACTATATACATCTATGATTGTTCATAGATTTCAAGAAGTCCTGCCTACATTGATCCATTTGGATCAGACAGGATTTGTCCAAGGCAGACAGGCTCAGGACAACCTGAGAAGAACTGCACATATAGTAGACCATATAAATCATTATAAAATTCCATCGTTATTAATGAGTCTTGATGCTGAAAAGGCTTTTGATAAAGTCTCATGGTCTTTTCTGAAGAGGGTCCTTTCCGGTTTGGGATCCCAGAAGACTTCATCAAAATTTATTTAAACTTTATAAAAGCCCTATGGGATATGTAAGAACAAATGGACATCTTTCTATGGGATTTGTCCTTGGGAGAGGACAAGACAAGGTGCTCCCTCTCCCCCTCTCCCCATTACTTTTCGCCCTATACATTGAGCCTTTGACAGAAAATATAAGGCATAATGATCAAATACATGGGATACAGATGAGAGACAGGGAGAATAAAGTGGCATTGTATGCCGATGATATTCTAGTATACATGTCCAGACCGGAAGAATCTATGCCTCAGCTGATGAAGCAGTTGGACAGATCCTCGACAATTTCAGGCTATGTTCTAAATAAGGATAAGATGGAGACACTGGGTCTTCATCATATACCTACTTTAACAATAAGGGAACAATACCCCATGAAGTGGGAGCTTTCCAGCATGAAGTATTTGGGGATTGTTGTAGGTAGGACTTCAGGAGAATTATATAATTTAAACTACCCACCCTTAATTACTGAATTAAAGGCAGATATCCTACATTGGAATCTCTTACCTTTATCATTTGGAGACAAGGTACAGGCCTTGAAAATGAACACACTACCACAATTCCTATATTTATTTAAATGCGTCCCCTGTGAGGTCTCACAACTCAGGCTGGCAAACTGGCAACAATTATTACTCTCTTTTGCATGGGGAAAAACACTTTCCAGAATTAAGAGAAAAATATTATATTTACCAAAAATGGAAGGAGGGCTGACTTTTCCAGACTTAGCAGGGTATTGGATAGAATCTCAAATGAGAATAGCTCTGCTTTGGGGAAACAAAAGCTAGAGGGAACAGACTAGCTAGAGATTGTACAACAAATACAATTAATGGAGAAGATAACCTGGGCAATTAATCAAAGAAAAGAACAATTTAATAACGTATGGAACAGATGGGAATTCCTTATCCTCCCAGATAACTAAAAGATAGAGAAAAATAATAAGGGTACATAAGAGAGATGTTTATTTAGATCAAAATAAAGATCATTGACATGAAGTAAAGTGAGGACCGAATTAGCTGAAGGTATTGTAAATAAGAGATGAACCACTTATATTAACTGAAACAAAAAGAATGCAATATAAACTAATGTTGTAAATACAAATGCAAATACCCAATAGGGTATAAGAGTACTGGTGGCTTAGAGTTTGCTTAAATAAGTTTACTTTTCTTTTCTGTTTTTTTTTTTTGTTCCTGATAATAACAGCTCATCTAAAGGACTTACATAGATGTAATCTGAACGTGAAAGATCAGATGATATGTTTATTTTATATGAGTGAGATTGTGCTATAAGTGTACAAACAAAAGAGAAACTGTCAATTACTGTAAGACATGAAGGTTGTAATGGTGTGCATTATTTATGATATACATCTAAAAAACAGTAAAGAAGTATAAAAAAAATACTATACATAGCTTTAGCCCAGTAATTAAAATAATTTGCCATATAGCATTCTCTTGAAAGCAGAGAGAGAGAGAGAGAGAGAGAGAGATTTGGCAACAATAAGAACAGTGGTAGTACTGAGAATGGTAGAGTTTGACTAAGTGGGATGGGATTTGTTAAAGGTCAGGTTGTGACAGCACCCTTTGTAAAACTACATGATTTTTGTGTAGCACTGAAATGACACTTTGAACCATGGCATCAGTCCCAAGCTCCAATAAACACAAAGTGGAGCTGGATGGACTGCAACCCTCACATACCCATTTCATGTACTGGCGTATCTCAATATCCTCTGTCTGCCTGGTGTTTGACCCTTTGTAGTTTTCCACTGAAAACTGCCATTGAAGGTGTTCAAGTCAGAAGGTGTTAGGGTCACCAGTAGCTGGAAATGTTTTTCATCTGGCCTGTTTCATTGGCTGCAAATGAGTTGCTATGGTAGGCTTTTCACTTTTACTCTCAGTGCACTCTGGACAGACTGTACAAAGTATCTTGACTTGCTTTATTTGACAGCATGATTCTGGCTTAGCAGGTCACAGCCAATGAAAGTTGGGGGGAAACATACCACACCAAAACTGGAGTCTCATAAAATTGGGGAAGATGGCAATGTCCTACTTGTCTCCACCCCCCCCCCCAAGTTATGCCCATGACTGGGAAACAGTCATTGCACTTGGCGATGAGGACGTTATGTTGTAATCAGTGCTATGGTGAACCTCTCCAGAACACAGAGTGATATGTCAATAACAAAGACGGCAGTAATACTGAGAACAGTAGACATGTTACCACTCTTTGAAGCTGCAGGGCCTTTTGTAAAACTACAGTACATTTGCAGTCTGCCTAGTGACTGACCCTGCATTTCTCATTTAAATAAATACAAAGTAAGGTGTTAGGGTCACCTGTAGGTGATGTTCTTTCCTCTGGCTTCATTCATCAGTTGCAGATGAGCTGCCATGCTAGGGTATTTACTTTCATGCTCAGCCCACTCCGGATGGGGAACACCACAGTTTCCTGACTTTCTTTCTTTGGCAGCATGGTCCTGTGCAGCAAATGACAGTCAGTGAAAGCTGGGTAGTCAAAGCAAATCATGCCAAAACTGGAGATTTTGGAATGTTGTTAGTAATGTCCTCCTTCTCCCTCCCCTAAAGGTTATACCTATACTGTCTCTGAGAAATAGTAATTATCACGCCAGGCTGTGAGAACTGAGGAGGCTATGCTGTGAAGAATACAACAGTGAACCTCTCTAAAACACATGCTCTGGAGGACTTCACTGAACAGAAGTATGCTGCAGAGGTTCGCCGCTCGCTCACAAGATTGGCAGGCACTGTTACAACATAACCAACAGCATGCTTACAAATGATGACAGAGAGCAGTAGCAGCCAAAGGTAAGCAACTTGATACACTCATTTTACAGCACAAGTGCTGGCCCCCAATGCATTGCAAAGGGAACCCCTGCAAAACACTTCCTTTATTTGTGATTTGTGCTTTTGTTGGATTTAAAAGCAGACATATACATGACAAGACAGTTACAGTTCAGTATAACACATCTTAACTTCCAGTTTATGGTACTTAACCTGTGTTCAGTTCAATTTACAGCAGTTTGCAATTAATCTTCTTATGTTTCCCATCTCAGTTTCCCCCTGTCCTGTTCAAGGCTTTAGTGTTAGAGTCTATATTCACACTTGTTCATTGACTAAAACCTTCCTGTGAACCCACCTGGCTCTGTTGTTGCCTGTTGATTATAGATTTGAGTACATTACTTGCAGGTAAGGCGTTAAAGTACTTACAGCTTCTCCATATGAGGCTTGTGAAAGTGATCCCATTCCTGGTGTATCCACCCCATGCATGGTATTCTCCTCTGGGTCCTGGTACTTTAAATGCTAGATTGCATGCACATGGTATGTCCCTCTCCCTTCCTTAGATAACCCATTATTCACTCAAATCTTTTCAACATGCATAAGTGGTAGACAGCATGCACTATTAGTTGTCCCAAACAAATTGTATCATACTAGTTCTGGACATGCAGCATGTATTACCTCCATTCTTTGAACTTGGATCCCCCTGGGATGTTACCTTAATGGGTAGTAAAAGCTGTCTGACAGCCCTGCATTAATCCCATCCCATTATCTGTGGGTACTTACCCTCGCCAATGGACCATCTACACCAAGAGCCAGGACCTGTGTATTAAGGGAGGAAACCACATGTCAATTGTTTTAGAAGCTGTTGGTATATCTCCACCCAGGCTATCTTATATTTTTCTATATAGCATGTGTTGTGCCTGTTATTTTCTTACACATCCATATATATATATATATATATATATATATATATATATATATATATATATAAAAGAAAAAATTGACTGCACCACTCAGAACCTTAGGCGTGACATCTAACTACAGGTGTTCATGGCCTAATGGGATACCTCATGTGTCCTATGAGGCAAATTATCACTCTTCAGTTCTGCTAGGGGGGGACTGTCTGGGTCTGCTCTTTGCATATGGTCCATTTGACTGTTGCATTATGGTCTTCAGACCATCTGCCTGTGTACTTCAGTTCGAAGCTATTTCTGAAACAAGAACAAACTGTACAAACATTTGCAGGTTTGCTCACTTCATTTGATTGACTAAGTTGGTGTCCAATGGTGAAGTAGCAGTTGGCACCAGGTGCCCAGGGAGGTGTTCCTCCCAACCCAGCATCCTTCCTACCCCAACAGGAGTTCCCATCACAGCATCTGTGGGGGTCCTTTAGGGGCCAGAGGCCACCTGTATCATTTTTTCCCTGTTTACTTGAAATTGCCTGCTCTTTAGTGACTCCGTCTAAGGGATGAAGTCTGGGTCCTTGCTCATAATGTGGGGTATCCACACTAGTCACATAGATTGAGATTGATCTCTCCTATCATTGAAGGAACATGTTATCTGCAGCATTTTAGGGATGGTGTTCTTGGTTGCTCTTCAGTGCTGAATAGTGGGGAGCTCCAGGGTAAGCTATTTTATTGCTATGTCTGTCTTACCCACTGCAAGCATAGTTCTGATTATATATTTAATGTGCTTGTCCCTATACCGCGTGGGGGGGGTATTTAAGGAACAAATAAAGTTCTGCTGTGATGGGTATGTGGTGACCTAAGATCTCTCCCATTTCTGCTATCTTTTCATGGATAAATGGCTGCATTTCTGTACAGAACCACATTATGTATGTATGGGTGGCTATGGCCTCCCCGAAGCCCCTCCAGCAGATGGAGCCTCTAGTGGGGATAAAATGGGTTTTTATCACAAGTCTGCAGCAGTACCTGTTAATTTGTTTCCACATGT
Source organism: Neoceratodus forsteri (assembly GCA_016271365.2). Taxonomy (NCBI): domain Eukaryota; kingdom Metazoa; phylum Chordata; order Ceratodontiformes; family Ceratodontidae; genus Neoceratodus; species Neoceratodus forsteri. The sequence goes on from CM057455.1 coordinate 1,708,265,968, forward strand.
ATTCATGTCATATGTGGGACAACGTGACCCTGGCATGAGTTTCATGCACCCTGTGTCAGTCTTCTGCACTGATTACAAGTCCTGTCTCCAGCTCCCATTGTTGTGCCACCTGCAGAGTGTCATCCTTCTGTGTATGCTGCAGTGCTCTGTAGATGGATGAGATTAAATGTGATTGGATTCCTGTTTGCAGGAAGCATATTTGCACATTCACCAGTTCAGGCCGGCCTTCTGGGTTTCTAACCTCTGCTACAAGGCTGGAGATAAAGTTTCTGATCTGCAAGTACTGGTAGAAATCTAGCTGTTGCAAGTTATATTTTTGTTGGAGTTGCTGATGCAGGACCACATGTCCTCCCTCCAACACCTAGAAAATGTATGTCAGGCCCATCCTAGCCCACAGCCTTTATCAGTTGTCAATGGTGGCTGGAAGATACCTCTCGGTATACGCTACTGGGTAAATAAAAACCAGCCAGGGTCTCATAGAATGTTGGGGCACCACCCAGTCCCATATTCTGATAGCATTTATTACAGTATCTATGGATTGGGATGCAGCCAGAGGCATGCCTCTTTGTGACGGTGGTACAGCAACTGGGATCTCTGGCCTGCCTGTATGATGGATTTAAGACCCCCATCTTTTATCAAAGTCAGGGTTTTACATTGTATCCTCAGTTTCTTCCCAGACCAAGCAAGTCTTGATATGCATTTCTCCCACCTACACCAGTCATGTCCCTTAATTTTCAAAGGGAGGATCTGGAGTAGGCAAAGTACTCTGGGTAGGGCGACCATAAGGACTGCGTCCACCCTTCTAAGTAATCCCTGAGGCAAAGTGACAAACCTTGTCAAGTCCTCCTGTATTTGTCTCATTTTGGTCACAATAGGAACTTGTCTGCATAGCAGACCAGCTCTATAAAAATGCTGTCACCAGCAGCCCAACCCCAGTGCCTCTAACCAGCTTCTACCTGCCCATATTCCAACACTGGGTGCCCAACCCTCATGCCAGGCAGTTAACTAACAATTAAAAAACTAGGGCACACAACCCCAGAGCCACCAATGCCCCCCATTCTGATACAAGGTGCTGAACTCCTGTGCCACAACCTCTTCCTTGCCTATTCTGTACAGTAAATTAAATCCCCACTGTAACCCACCACCTGTCAGCCTTGCCACCTCCTCTCCCCATGGCCACCCAAGTATTTACATTTGGGTCCCACTGTGGTCAACCAGCAGAGCCCTTTCTCTGCCTCAGCTAGTCACCATCTTTGCTGCAGTGTTCTGGTTAAAGGGAAAAATGGAAACAAAATCTAAGATGACTAGAAATTTCAAAATACGTGTAGGAGAACACCTGAGACCAGTTGCTAGGAGAATATAATGGATGCATTGACAGCATGTGAGTTCAGTTGGGAAGAGCTTATGTGGATGTGAGCTTAGCAAGGGATGGCAGAGGATATTCTTTCATTTTGTGACCTGGAGCGGGTTTGTGCAGGTAGATGGGGACACTGAGACAATGCTGCTAAAACAAGAAAGTTTTGGGATCCTTAAATTAGGAACTCTTGAACAACCAGGTCCAAAGGATAGTATTGACCTGGCACATTTTCCATGAAAATAAATGATGTACTGGGCATGTCTAGCTTTAAGTGTCTGATTTAACAGTTGTGTTTTTCTTATGTGATGTGTTTTCCAGAATTTGAAACATTTTTATTTTATTTTGCAATTTGTGGTCAGAAGAACCACACTAAGCCAAGGCTTTTTCTAGGTGCATCCTGGGAGCACAGGGAAGTTAGGTGACTTGCTCATGGTCACACAGTATGCAAGAGATCACTGTGGATTCAAACCAATTCTCCAGGTTTACAGCTCAGTGTGCTTAAGCACTACACTATACTGTCTTGCAACATATCAAGTGAAAGTGATCCTTGAAATGTTTCGCACAGTAATTCTAATACTCTAGCTCTTTCTCCAAAAGAAAATGTGATTGGATGAGAGATGCACATATAAATGTAGAATATTGTATAAAATTGATCTGTAGCCAGCACTCACTGCATATTGCTCTGCTAAATCTTTAAACCATTTTGCTTCTTCTTTTAGTGTATATTGCACTTTGTCACTCTGGGCTCGATTTTCAAAGCCCGAGGTGTGCATAGAATCCCTGGTGTGCCGATCATTTTGGCATACAAGGATTGCAACATTCCCCGGTTGGTGATCGAATTATCAGTACCAAGGCTGAATGCCACAAGTTAGACCAGGTTTTCACTATTGTAACTCAGGGGCCCTTTTACGTGGCCTTCCGTGCCAAATATTTGGCGCACACTGCCATAAACTGGGAAACTGTCGCAACTGCACCCAACAATAGAACATTGGGTGCAATTGAGGCAAAGGAGTTTGGTGCAGCCAATAACAGGCTTTGATGCAGGGCTTGATGAAAGCCCTTCATCAGCCTTTTAAAATTAAAAGTCTTTGTGTTGAGATCCTTATGTTACTGCCTAATTTAAGGATGAGTACTAAAAAATAATCTGGGGAAGCAGCATTCAGGTCCTCCTGACAAAGCACTTGAGTGTGAAACTGGTCGGGTTGTACTTTTGGGCATCCATCTATCTTTTGTTTGCTGCTATTTAATGGTATTTTGCTCTAACATAGCAGCACTTTAAAAAAATGCAGTTTCTGTGTTAAAATCGGTCCAGCTTTAGAAAGGCTTGTGTTTGCGGAAGGGTTTTGTGGCAGGAGTTTGACACAAGTGGTGACTGCATCAGGCGATGACTCAAGTCCTAATTTTCAAGAATCAGAGCCTGGTGCAAGTCCCTTGTGTTGAACACAGGACTTAGACCAGCTCCTGGTCTGCATTTGCACCATGGGGAGCCGTTTTACGGGCTTGTGCCATATCTTTGGTGCAAGCTATTGTAAATAAGGGGCACTGTCCAACTTGCATCCAATGTAGTAAAATCAGGTGCAAGTTACAACATTCCCTGGGATGCAAGTGTGGCAACTTTGCAGAGGTGCAGGGCTTGGTTACAAGCCCCGTGTCCCCATTTGAAAACAGGCCCTCAGTCTGTCTGGTGCTGTGTTTTTGTTTTGTTTTGTTGTTTTTGTTTAGGGACATTGTTTTTTTTTTTTATCTGAGCATAGACCGTGCAGTGAAGCTACCTTATATGCTTCTGAAAACAAAATCTAAGCCCACAAAAAAACGGACTGCATAAACTTCTTTTTTTTTATTTTTGAAAAGGGCCACATTTTGTGTCCCAGAAAATGTATGTTGGGACCAAATGTAAAACTGCCAGTTAGGAGATCATGGGGGAGGTGGTAAAAACCCTGTGCCTCAAATGTGGTAAAAAAAAATATGTTAAAAAAAAGTTATGGACAATAGAAAAAAACTTCTGAAGGAAAACACTAAATCCCCAAGAAAGTGAACCATGCATTTTGTAGCTGTTGTTGCTGTTTTATTTTTGTTTTGTTTCTTGTATCTGTTTTGGGACATTTGGTTGGTTTTTGTTTGGTTGAAAAGTTTATTGATTGGCTATAAGCCATTACAATATTAAAGCATACATGTGAAAAACTTAACAATACAGAGAATACATAGATTTGCTATCAACATCTACTGGTTCAAATAGGTAGAAAAGCCATCCTTCAGAGCAAAACGTGAACACATGGCCAATCTAACCAACATAATACAGTGTACATTACAAAAGAGGTAATTGACACTAACCAGTACAAATGACTTTAATCAAAAAAGCATGGGGATGAATGTACAATTGTCTTTAAAATGCTATACTAACAACATGTAAATCAGAGACCTATAGCTCAGATGGTCCCAAATCCTAATGAAAATTAGCCCATAAGGACAAAAATGTCCCTGTCTTGAGTGGGGACCACATAATAAAAACACTGATACCCAGAGAAGAAAAGCATTAGCAACACAGAAAAATCTTCATTTAATCCAGTGAAATTAGAAATCACAAAACTAAGAAAAGAGTCCCACAGGCTCGATCCAGACAATGGACTTAAACAAGCTAAGCATACGAAAAATGCAGAACCAGTATTTCACAAAAGACCAAATTACCTCTTCTTAAGAGATAATAGAATTCAGCACCATGGGTGGCTCATTTTACAGAACAGTAGCAGGGCTTGCTTTTCCTCCCATGTTTAATAACAAAGAAATAATTGGCAGGCGGGGGCATGTTAAGGTCAGACCTTGTGAAAAAAGCAAGTATAAATGAAGACCAGATAAACAGAAGTCGAGGATTAATAACAGCTTAAAATGCATTCTCATAAATGCACGAAGACTTAATAATAAGATGGATGATTTCAAATTGCTAATACATAGAAATAACCTCATCTTCCTAACAATTATAGAAACCTGATGATCTGAATAAGATGTGTGGGTAAAGGTCGTCTCTGACTATGACCTCTTTGACATAGACAGGATTAATAACCAAAGGTGGAGAGCATGAATTTACATAAAATCAGAACTACAGGGCCAAGACATTTCACATAAAATTAAAAGTAAAGTTCTAATTTAGAAATGGATACAGAAACCTTGTGGGTCAAAGTTATCTATTATACATCTATATCATTCATAGTTGGTCTATGTTACAGACCTCCAAATGTTCAGAAGGAAGTCACATTAGGCGAGTTTGAGACTGCATGTGATGAATGTGAAACTTTTTGAGTGACCTGAATTTGTGTGATATTGATTGGGCCAATGACATTGCTCTCTCACCCTTAGGGAAGAACCTTTTAGATTTAATGGAACAGTTACATCTTCTACAATATGTGACAGATCCCACCAGAGGGCATAACCTCTTGGACGTAGTACTGTCTTCAGATAATCTGGATATAGTCAGCTGCAAAATGGGGCCCCCTTTAGGTTAACAGTGACCATAACCAAATTGAATTTGAAATAAAGGCTCAATATGACATTAACTCTGTTATTACTGAGATTTTCCACTACAGTAAGGCCACTATTCAAAAAAATACACGAAGCTCTGGAAGAAGTAGATTGGAAAAGCCTATTAAAGGATCGATCAGTGGTAGACAAGTGGCAGATACTGAAAGCATAAATTATGACCATCAGTAATATGCACATACCTAAAGTCAGGAAATACACATATAATAGGCTTAGACCAGAATGGCTTAAAAAGAAAATAAAGAATTTAAAAAACAAAATGAGCAAAGTATATAAAACATATATTACTACTCAACAGTGCAAAGTTGAGGGTACTTAAAAGTTTATAAAAAACCTGTAAGTATTCCACTAAAAAAGTCAAAGCAAAAATTGAACTGTCGCTAGTACTTAGCGCTAACAAAGGTAATATGGATCTGTCTCTAGCATTTATCGCTAACAAAGATAATAAATTGTTTTTCAGTTACGCTAAACCTCTAAAAACTGCAGCATGGAAGGTGGGGCCCCTAACAATAAATGGTAAAAATGTCAATGAACCAATGGAAATGACAAATATTTTCAATGGGAATTTCTGTTCTGTCTTTGCCAAGAAAATTAAATATCCACCCTACTTAGAGGTGAAAGAAACAGAATAATTAATCCTCAAGAAGAAACATAAGCAAAATTGAAAATCTGAACTCGAACACATCCCCTGCTCGATACTATCTCTAGCAACAAGAGTAAGATCAATGTCTGAATACATTGCAAAACCATTACAGTACACATGAGGCATCAATAAATTTGGGGCATATACCAGAGGGTTAGAAAAAAGCAGAAATAACCGCTATATAAAAAAAGGCAACAGACAGGATCCCAGCAACTATTGTCCAATAAGCTTAAGTCTATCCTCGGAGAAAATGTTTGAAAGCATTATCAAAGATCAACTAAATGCTTCATTAATAAACCTATACACAGATCAATATGGATTTCAAAGGGAGATCCTATACAGCCAATTTCCTGTTTTATGAGAAAATTACCCAACTACCAGATAAAAAGATAGCTTGTATTATCTTCTATCTTGATTTTAGCAAAACATCGTGGGCAGGATTCACAAAAAAGTGATGCACAGGCGCGGTAAGTTGCTGGCGCCAAAAGGATCGCCACCAACGAGGGTGATCCACAAGGGGCGTGCCATGGGATGCGTCAAGTGCAACCCCACTGTGAATTGGTGAAAAGAGCATGGTGCAAGTGGAGACGTGCCAGCGCATCCCGGATGCACACAACCACCCAGGGGAGCAACACAGTGAATACGGAGCAACCCAGCAAGGCAAGTGGGAGCAACAGGAGACAGTGTAGCGGGGCAAAGGAGAGAGGAACACAAGACCAATGGGCCACACCAGAGAGGGAAAAGGCACAACAGTGGCATAAACAGGCACTGAAAGGAGACAGGGCAAACAGAACAGCACCCAGAGGCCCAGGCCACAACTCACACAGGCCCATGGCAGGCACACAGAACACTGGAGCCAGCATGGTGCCACACAGCAGCGGGCAAAAGCAAGGAGCAAGGTGACGACTACCCCCCAACACCAGTGTGGGCATGCAGTGCTGGTGTACACATGAAGTGCAACACCAGTGAATGGCCATGCAGGAAGCAGTTGTGCACTGCAGCCATGCCAGAACCCCCAAAGCGCTCATCCATGAAGTTGCACATCACACAGTGATCCCACCACATACGCGACACAGTATACCCATCCCACACACACCACCGCAGAGAGGCCCAGATCATATGGCATGCATGGCAGGGTGCCACAGGGCAGGTGCAGTCACACACACGTGTGCGTGTTGTGGAGTGCCCATGTGAGTATGCTGATGTGATGTGACCCAACCTCACCCCACATGCACCCATGCTGCACACGTACGCGGGATACCTACCTGGCACGGGTAATGTACCCCTGTGTGCATGCACCCGCAGCCTCTCCAGCCATGCCCAGTCCCTCCTGGCCAGGTCGGCATACCAGTGGTGACACTGTTCTCCAGTGCGGGGAAGCCCCAAGCGGTGCACCAAGCACGGGGCAATGTCGAGCCAGACAGTTGCCCTGGGCACTTGCAGGTCCTCCCTGCCAAACAACTGGCCCTCCACATGAAGGACAAGTGCCACCAGGTGGAGCAGCTCCACCTCCGACCAGTGCATGGCCCTCTGCCCTGTTCTGGCTGCCCTCCTGGGCATCTCAACTGTGTAACAGGTGTCCACCACTCTGCAGGCCCTGCATGGAGACAACTGCAAATGGTGCCACATGCGCTACTGGGACATGTGCATGCCCCCATGCACATCGATGTGCTACATGATTGGACAGGCACGCGCCCACATGCGCATGCACAATGTGCAATGCCATGGTGGGAATGTGGGGTCAAGGGCCATGACCATGTGGTGCATGCACAATACATAGCTGTCCGCCATGTTACATGTGGCACGCACTATCGCGCATAGCACCTGTGATGCACGGTAGCACAACATCTCGCATTGGCATGTAATGCACGATCCACTGACATCAACTGACAACTGTTACAATGTGCACTGTGCAGGGGGTCATGCACGTGTGGACAGACTGCACCACGTGCTGTGCATCTTATACACATCCGCGATGCATGTGGTGGACCAATTGCACAACTGCAGTGCTGTGCCAGGGGGGACAACTCATGCACCGAAGCACTTGTGCCCCATTCAGGAGATGCCCCGAATGCATGGGTAATGTGCCATGTAGAGATGCGCCCAACTGAGCAGATGCGCCGTGCTGATTGAGATGAGCTGAAGACAATTATGCAGTTCACAGACAATGCTCCCAAATCAGCCTAATAAGCTATTCAGGGGCATCTCAGCTGTTTAACATCTCATTATCACTGCCCCAGTCCTCATTTGCATGCCCTGAGCCATAAATGCTCCCAACTCACACCACACTGAGAATAGGTGACTGAGAGGATTTACAGTCTTGAAGGTGAGTACCATTTCACTTCTACATGTATTACTTCTGCTGTAGTGGACTGGGGAAGTGCACTAGGCAAGCGCTGCTCAGACTCAGGCATGACCCGGGAAGGGGGGATACAGATGACTGCCTCAGGACAGTATTATAGAGCCATCCGTTTGTGTACAAGGCCAGTACTAGTGTAGCCAATCCACATGATGAACTTGACTGTGGACAGCCTGTCGCCATCCCATGTGCAGGGACACCTGTTGGGCAACATGGTATGCCACACACTGTCCCACAGGCCGCACCAGTAGGGAGGGGTGGGTATGCTGATGGCCGATGTGCCTGCACCAACAGTGAGGTGTGCATAGTGTGAGTGATGGGCAGCCAGCTGCATGTGTAGCTGGACATGCATCACAGGTGGCAAGGCCTTGGCCATGCAGCTGTCCATGGTGAGTTCGCTGAACACCTGGTGACATGGCACCAAAACTGTGAATGACACTGTGCACCCCGACACATGTGCAATGCCTGCAGGCCCTGTCTTCCAAGTGCTGGGGTGGCCAAATGCATCCACTGTATGTTGGTAATGAGCACACGGTAATCTAGATGAGCATGGCTAATGTCTGTCTGTACTCTCCCACAGAAACCACTATGTCAGGAAGTAATAGTGCCACCAGCCGAAGGTGGCAAAACTTCACAAAGGATGAGGAGCAGACTCTCATTGAGACATACCATCTAAGGCGTGATGTACTGTCGGGCAGGGGTGGCAGCCGTACGGCATGGGAGGAGGTCTGGGAGGCGGTGGCCCATCATGTGAATGCCGTAGGAACATACAACAGGACCCCCCCTGGAATGCAGGAAGCATCTAAATGATGGGAAATGGAGGGCAAAGAAGAAGGTGGCTCATAGAGGCCTCCCTGCAGCAGACAGGGGTGGCCCTGCAGGCTGATGTTCACCTCATAGGCAACCATTGTCAGATCCACTGTGCAGGGTGTCCCGGTGGGGGTTCCATACAGGTGGAGGCCCATCATTGCACTGTAAGTAGCCATGCACATGACACATGTCTGGCCATGTGTGTGCCCTGGCTGCCATGCCTGTCCCATTGTGTTGTGCTGTGGGACTGTGTTCCCAGGGGATGTACCATGTGTGGTGGTAGTGCATGTGTGTTCCATGCCATTGCTACGCTGTGTCTGACAGCCCATGCCCGTGGTGGCACCTGTGATGGGCCAGTGCCAGTCAGACTGCTGGGACATAAACACTGTTGGATGGGCCTGTCATGCCATTGCCACACATGGTACCATGTGGCCATGGGCTGTCACCACACAGTACCAGTCACAGCTGGCGCATGGCTGCAGTGGCATTGTAGGCACTGCACAGCTGTGCCAGGGACTGTCATGCACAACCATAGCACTACATGGTCCTGAAGCTGCCCTCCCCCATGCTGAAACTGTGCAGCTGGGCCACAGTAGAGAGGTCGCAAGGGTCCTGAAGCTGTCCTCCCCCATACCAAAACTGTGCAGCTGGGCCACAGCAGAGAGGTCGCAAGGGTCCTGAAGCTGCCCTCTCCACGCCAAAACTGTGCAGCTGGGCCACAGTAGAGAGGTCGCGAGGGTCCTGAAGCTGCCCTCCCCCACACCGAAACTGTGCAGCTGGGCCACAGTAGAGAGGTCGCGAGGGTCCTGAAGCTGCCCTTCCCCACGCCGAAACTGTGCAGCTGGGCCACAGTAGAGAGGCCGCAAGGGTCCTGAAGCTGCCCTCCCCCACGCCGAAACCATGCAGGTACGGATCTGCGGAATTAAGCATTGAGGAGCCTGAATACAACACTGTCTTGTTTGCTGAAATGCTCAGTGCTGTTATGCATGGACTGAAATGTAGAAACTTAATTTTGGCTTAATTTTTCTGTCCCCACACATGTGCTGATAGTTTTTAGGTTTCAATTTTCTGGAAAGCTGCATGAGTTCTATGTTGAACCCTCTGAAGCCAGCTGCTTTGTTACCTGTACTTAATGAGTTTGCATTTTGGCGCCAAAACCCAGTTCAAATTTTACTTTAATTTGTCTGACCAAGATGTTCACAGACTGCCAAATTAACCACCTTTAATCTAAATCTAATTCATAGCTCAAAGCAAGTTTGTATTTTGGCTTAAACCCCTTTTCAAATCTTACTTTAATTTAATCCCGACAGTTATACCATAGACTGTTCAGCCTTCATAGAAACATAGAAACATAGACTTTGACTGCAGATAAGGACCGCTTGGCCCATCTAGTCTGCCCATTTCCTACCTACAGGATAGGCCGCAGATCCTAGTTAACCAACAGCTTATTTCTTCCTACCCCCACAAGAATTGCCTATGTCTGTCCCATGCATTCTTGAATTCTCCCACAGTTTTAGACCCACAACCTTCTAGGAAGGCTGTTTCATGCATCCACTACCTCTCTGTGAAATAATACTTCTCACATTGCCCCTGAACCGCCTCCTTCTATCTTTAAATTGTGTCCCCTTGTTCTTGCAAGTCTCTTTTCTGAAAGATGCTACCCTCTTGGACTTTGTTGATTCCACTGAGGTATTAAAAGTTTCTATCATGTCCCCTCTCCCTTCTTTCCTCAAGGGTATATATTAAGCCCTTTAGTCTCTCCTCATGGCTTCTTGCAGACCCTGCACCATTTTAGTTGCCCTCCTCTGACTACCTCTATCCTGTCTATGTCCATGGAGATGGGGTCTCCAGAACTGGACACAGTACTCCAGATGGGGTCTCAACAACTGTCTGTACAGAGGGATAACAACTTCCTGTTTTCTGCTGCTGATGCCTCTCCTATACATCCCAGTATAACCTCCAGCCCTCCCTACTGCCTTCTCACATTGCTTGCTAACCTTAAGGTTATCTGATATGATTACCCCCAGGTCCCTTTCTTTTTTTTTGTTGTTACTACCACCCCATCCATTGTGTATTCTTCCCCTGGGTTCTTGTTTCCCAGGTGCATTATTTTGCACTTCTTTGCATTGAATCCTAGCTGCCATACTTCTGACCATTCCTCCAACCTTGCCAAGTCCCTTTTCATCCTTTCCACGCCTCCTTGTGTATCAACCCTGTTGCAGATCTTTGTGTCATCTGCAAAAAGGCATACTTTTCCTTCCAGTCCCTCTGCAATGTCACTGATGAAGACATTAAAAAGGACTGGACCCAATACTGAACCCTGCAGTACCCCACTAGTAACCCTCTTTCTTCAGAGTGGACTCCATTTACAATTACCTTCTGTGTCCTGTTGTGCAGCCAATGTTTTACCCAGCCTACCACCCTGGGACCCACTCCCAGGCTGGTTAATTTGACTATTAATCTTTTGTGGGACTGTGTCAAATGCCTTGCTAAAGTCTAGGTAGGCCATGTCCACAGCCCCTCCCTGGTCTACTACTTGGTCACCCAGTCAAAGAAATCTATTAGATCTGTCTGACATGACCTTCCTGCTGTGAACCCATGCAGCCTTGGGTCCTGTGCTCCACTGGCCTCTAGGTACTCAACTATTCTTTCCTTCAGAAGTGACTCTATCACTTTCCTACCACAGAGGTCAGACTGACAGATCTGTAGTTTCCTGCTTCTGTCTTGGTCCCACTTTGTGAAGGGAACACATCCGCCTTCCTCCAGTCCTCAGGTACCACACCATCCTCCCATGATTTATTAAAAAGAGTAGCCAGTGGTTTCACTAGTTCCTCCCTTAATTTTTTAGAATTCTGGGGTGAATTCCATCAGGACCCATTGCTTTGTCCACCTTCAGTTTTAGGAGTTCTTGCAGAACCCTTTCTTCTGTGAAAGGACTGGGATCGACCCCCTATCAAGAGTGCTTCTGTTAATTGGATTAGGCACTTCCCTCCTCTTTTGTGAATACTGAGCAGAAATATTCGTTCAGTATCCTGCTTTTCACTGTCCCTCTGCCCACCCACCGTTCATTCTATTCAGCCTCACTATCCCTCCTTTGTCTTTCGCTCGCTGATGTACCTATAAAAAGGTTTTTATCCTCTTAACTGAGTTGGCTATCTTTCCTCAGTTTGGGCCTTTCTATTCTGACTTCCCTCCCTGCTTCCTCCTGCCTTAACTGGTACAGCTCTCTGTCCTGCTCCTTCTGTGTTTCCTTATACTTCCGGAATGCTATCTTTTTCTTCCTACTTTCACAGCCACCTCTTTTGAGAACCATACTGGCTTTTTCTTCCGTTTTGATTTGTTTATTTGCTTCACACAAAGGCTTGTTGCCTCTGTGGTGGCAGTTTTGATGATTCCCCATTGTTGCTCCACACCTCCTTCTAGCCTGTTTGCTAGTGCTTTTCTGAGGCACTCTCCCATCTTGCCAAAGTCAGCCCTCCTAAAGTCCAGTACCCTCACTTTTGTATGGCTTGACTCTGTAGCCGAGTTTAACGTGAACCACACTGTTTGATGGTCACTTGTCCCCAGATGGCAACCCACTTCTAGATCTGAGATATTCTCACTGCCCCCATTTGAGAGTACGAGGTCTAAGATTGCTCCCTCACGTGTGTTCCGAAACTAGCTATCTAAGGCCTGCCACCTGTAGGGCATCAAGAATGGCCCTGCTCTTGGATGTGGCTGCAGCAAATGTGCTCCAGTTAACATCTGGCATATTCAGGTCTCCCATCAACAGTACCTCCCCTTTCTCTGCCATTCTAAGAATGCCTTCTATCATATCCTTGTCCATTCCCTCCCCTGACATGGGGGTCTGTAACAACCCCCTGCGCGGATTGTGGTGCCCTTCCAGTCTCCAAGGTGACCGACAGTGCCTCCTCTCCTCCCTGTTTACTCTTTTGTTCAGTTGCTTTTATCCTTCCTTTACAGAGAGCTACTCCTCCCTCTTCTCCCCTGCCTGTCTCTCCTGTAGGTTATGTACCGTAGTATGTTAACATCCCAGTCATGGTTCTCTGTGTACCATGTTTCTGTGACTGCTACGATATCCAGGCATCCCTCTTCCATCAAGGCCACCAGCTCATGGAGCTTGCTGCCCAGACTATGGGCATTGGTACTCATTACCCTCCATTTCCTGATGGCCTTACTCCCTTTTGCCCCATCCCTGTCCTTTTTGCCTTTGTCACTTTCTCCATTTACCCCTGCCCTTCTCCCTATCGACACCTCTATGTTGGTGTTTGCCGCACTTACTACCGTGATTATTTGGGGGGGGCTAGGATTTCCCTGCTCCTTTCCAGTGCCTCCCCCCTTGGCTAGTTTAAAAGCTTGTCAATGAAGCATTTAAACCTATCACCTAGGATCCTGGTTCCCCTCCCGGACAGATGAAGCCCATCACGCCTGTATAGGCTTGCATCACTCCAGGTGGACCCCCAGTCCCCAATGAAGCCAAATCCCTGAGCTCCACACCAGTTTTTCAACCACTGATTGAATCCCATGGTGCGGAACACCCTAGCCTATCCTATGCCATAGACGGGCAGCACCTCCGAGAAGGTTACCGTGCATGCTACTTGACTAAGGCCCCTCCTCAATTCCACAAACTCTTCCTGCACTTCTCTAATCCCTTTCTTAGCCAGGTCATTTGTCCCTAGGTGGACAATGACATCCAGCTCCCTCCAAGCCATGGCGCCAGGCAGGCACCTTACCTCCTTCTCCCCTTCCTCCCCAAGTTCTACCTTCCTAACAATGGAGTCCCCCACCAGGAGTTGTTTCTTCCCGCAGGGTCCCGGCCACCCTCCTGTTGGTCTCCTTGTTGGAGGTTCCCAGCATCCTCCTTGGTCTCCACTGCAGGTGCCTCCATAGAGGAACCACACTTTGCCAGAATGGCATAGGAATTGTGGAGAGGTACAACTGAGGATGCATCTCTGTTCCACCACCCTCACCTTCCCTGAGCCCACTGTGGTCCAACCGCTCCTCTTTCTTGGCAACCTCTGAGGCAACGGTAGTGGCACTGGTGGTCTCTGGATGGAAGAGGAGGTCCCACAAATCCAGGCCAACTCAGCCTGGAGATGAGCAACCTCCTCCCTCAGCCCAGAGAGGTGCCTGCAGATGGGACAACACCGCATCCTCCAGAACGTCTCCCAGAAGACTGCTGCTCCACAGCCACTGCACTGCACCACTCCAATCATGTCTTATTTCTGGCCCTTAACTGTTTGCAATCCTTACTCTTTCCTCTGTTTTTTCTCTCTCTCTCTTACTTTCTGCCTGTGTGGCCTTTTAAGCTCCTGATTGTCCTGTTCCGAGACAAGAATATCCTATATTTCTCATGTAGACCACTTACTGGCAGACCTCCAGCAGCTGAGGGGCCAGAGGCTACTCTTGCCCTTCTAGGATGGTGGGTCTTGGTGGTTCTGTGATCACTCACTTCCTGCTCCCAAACAGGAAGTTCCTGTTGTCAGTCAAATCCTGTGCCTATAAATTTAATCGACCTTAAATTTAATTTTAACTCCAGTAGCTCAGTCAGTCAGGTGGGTTTGCCACCAGCACAGGCTTTATCTGTTTTAATTTATTTCTGAAACATACTCTTATCTGCTGCCTAAGAAAATCTCTGCCTCTGTTTAAAATCAAATCAGGTGTGAAAGCAAAGTAGCAGCCATTTGCTCCAGTTTCATTTGGGTGCCACGTATGCAATTGGTGTTTAATGCTGGCCTCCCCAAGACTTCTACCGATTTAATCCTGTGCTCTCTCCTCTCTTGTCCACAGCTGGGCCACAGTCAGAGAGTTGCGAGGGTCCTGAAGCTGCCCTCCCCATGCCGAAACTGTGCAGGTACAGATCCGCTGGAATTAAGCATTGAGGAGGCTTCACACAACACTGCTCGCCCACCTGCTGAAACGCTGAGTACTGTTAGCCCTCCAGCGCCTCCCGCGCCGGCTGCCCCACCCTCACCACCACCCTTGATGAACATTGTTTATATACGTGAGCTCACGGATCAGTAAAACCAATCAGCCCACTTTCCTCACTAGCAGCCTATACTGGCCACCACTAGTGGCCACCATCCCATCCATTTCTAAATCTCACTCAAGATCATCATGACTATCTACCTACAGATGCTTGTCTCTATTGCCACACAGCTCCTTTCTCTTCTCTCCCTCCCCTCTCCCAGTGGAAGAGCTCATATGGGACCCCAAAGTCTGGCTCCCTACTTGCCACATATACTGCCCCCTCCAGAACTTCCTAAGGTCCGCTACCATGTACTAGTCTGCACCTACCTTACCTCCAACCCACACTGCACTGCCTCCTGACCTCCAGGGACTTCACCCTCATCGTCATTTGATCACCCCCACTCAGCCCCCATCCCTCACTGTCACCAGCTCTGTTAGCCCACCTCATAGGCACCCTCCCAATACTGGTCGGACCCATCAAAAACCTCACTTCTCCTCATTCCCATCGCCTTGCACCCAAACTACTCCAGAAAGCTTTCCTCCGGCATGCACTCCTCCTCCTCCTACTACTGTCAGGCAACGTGCATCCTAATCCGGGGCCACCTACTGCTGGTGCAACAACAGAGGGCAAGCAAGGCAGCCTACTACTGGCCTCCCTCAATACCTGCAACCTACTAAGGAAATTCACTCCTCTCCAGGGCTAGATCGCTAAACACGCCCCTGACATCCTGGCATTATCAGAGTCCTGGCTGTCAAATAACATCCCTGATGCCTCTGTCACCCTCAGTGGCTACTCCATCTTTTGGGCAGACAGACTAAGCAAATGGGGAGGGGTGTGCCATCTATGCAAAATCACGCTGCAAGTGCTCCGGTCTCCTCCCCACACCCATGGTGCCCAATCCACTGCCATTAAGGTCACACTTGGCAATTATGGAAAACGCATACATTATGGCAGTTTACATTCCTCCCACTAACCAAAAGCCAGCCTTTGACTCTATACTGTCCAGCATCACTTATCTCCCTCCCAAGAGCGAACTAATTATAATGGGAGACTTCAACATGAATTGGCTATCCACCATATCTGCCACCTACAAAGAGCTGTTCTAGCTACAACCTCACTCAGGTGGTCCATTCCCCACCAGACTTGACCCCAGTACTGGGTCCTCCACTCTTATCGACCTCACCCTCACCAACCATTCCAATAATCTCTCCCAGATTAAAGTGTTTCCTGATGTGCTAGTGACACTCCCGGTCACCTGCTGACAACTCTCCTGGCCTCCTAAAGTTACAGTCTAAAAGGCGCCTCAAAAAGGGTGCCCTCCCACCTCAAATTGTACCTTGTTTCCCGTGATTGGTCACCCATCCACAAGGCTCAGACTGTTGATGCAGCCCTCCTCTCCTCTATCGCCACCTTTAACGCTGCCTGTGACATCTTTGCCCCCTTCTCAAAGCATATTTTAAAAAACAGGGATACCCCATGGATCTCACTGTCCCTGCTTGACCTGATGCACCATACAGACAACCTCTGGCACAGGGCCCAGGAATCACAGCTACCCCAGGACAGACAATTCTACAGAGAGGCCAGAAACAAATGCACCTGGGCCATCCGACTAGCCAAGGCCACTTACTATAAGCATGCCCTCACCACCACTTGCGGCTCTGGGAAAAAATTCTGGAGCAATGTAAAGGAGCTGTGCAGGAAAACTGCCTCCCCTGCCCCCTCACAGATTCTAGTGGATGGGGCCCTCACCCAGGACCCCACCACCATTTCTAATGTCCTTAATACGACCTTCTCAGACCTCAGTCACATCCTCCTACATAACTTCTTCGACCCAATTCCAAACTGCCCTGTGGACACCTCAGCTACCACAGTCCCTCCACCCTTCCAGCTGAGAATCATCTCTTGCAGTGAGGCAAAGCGTTACCTCACCAAAGCCTTGATGAACGTGTGCTATAGCAGTGACATTATTGACCTCAAAATTCTCAGGCTAACTCTGGATGTGACCCTACCACATCTCACCAAAATACTTAACTGGTCGCTATGCCTCAGCCAGTTCCCCACACTATGGAAAAGTGACATTATTACCCCCATCCTCAAGAGTGGTGACTCCACTTCCACCAGTAATAACTGACCCATCTCGATCCTCCCCCTAAAGGCACTCAAAAAAATAGTGTCGGACCAGCTTACAGTACTTGACCAAACATTTGCTGCTCTGCCATGAACAAAATGGGTTCCGAAGGGGCACAGCACCACCACTGCCCTCCTGAAATTTACTTCATACATTCATGAGGCCCTGGACCAGGGGTCCATAGCAGGAGCAATCTACGTCGACTTAACCAAAGCCTTCGATACCGTCAGTCACACACGTCTGCTCCACTCCCTTCCTTACCATCATTTCTCCCCTGAGGCAACCTCCTGGTTCAAAGACTATCTGTCTGGCCAGACGCAACAGGTCAAAATTAACACCACCCTTTCCTCCAAAAGACTAGTCCAATCAGGTGTCCCCCAAGGGTCCATTCTCGGCCCATTGCTCTTCACCCTTTTCCTAAACTGCCTCCCTCATTCATGCAATGGGAAGCTATTGCTCTACGTGGATGATGCCGTAGTGCTCTGGAAACACCCCCACCCTAACTCCTCAATCTGCCCTACAAGGCTTTTTAGAGAAATAGAAACTTGGTTCTCTGAGCATTGCCTAGTACTCAACTACAACAAGATGAAATTGATTATCTTTGCCCACTGCCACTGCCCACTCAGTAGTGCTCCGCTACACATCACAAACTCCCAGGATCTCCATCTTGAACAGGTCTCTAGCTTCAAATACCTGGGTGTCACTCTGGACACCTCCCCCACCTACCACACACACATCCAAAACCTTTCCTCTGCTGTAAATACCAGATTGGGAATCCTATACAGACATAAACATTGCCTACCCCTCTGGCTCCTACATCTCACTGTAACTTCCTCTGTCCTATCTTTGGTGGACTACAGCATTGTGATTTATGAATCTGCAGACCAAACGGCCCTAGGCAGCATCAACATAGCTCTCAATAAAGCCTGCAGACTGGTCACTGGATGCGATAGAGACACCCACACGTGTGAGCTTTACAAACTTGCGGACTGGCTCACCTTCAAAGGGAGGCTTAAGTATCACACCTCCCTCCAAGCCAAAAAAATGCTCCTCAATCTAGCACCCAAAGGCCTCCTCCCCCCCATCCAGACTGTCCCACACAGGAGGGCCCCTAGATGCTCCACTGGCACCTCTCTCCTAGTCCCCCACTGTAGGACCTCCCTAGGACAAAGGTCTTTCCAATATCGGGCTCCCCTCTGGCTCAAACAGCCTACCAACCTCTATCTCCCTAGCCCCTAGCCTTGGCCAATTTAAAACTGGTCTTAAAAACTCCTCCTTGAATCAGCTACCTGTGACTGCAACCGTTACACCTCCACCCTCTCCAATTTGCAAAAGGAAGCGCATTGTAAGCAGTCTATAGCGCTAGCGCAGGGAGAAAATCCGCGATGGTAGGGATAAAATGCCCAACCTTATTCCATGACTGCATCCTCAGGTACCACAATCACACTGCATGTAAACGCTTGACTCAGGGTTCAGTTAGGACCCTCTGAATCTGTAATTTTGTGTCACAGCTTAGACCAAAGGACTACTTAGGATCCTTGACGCAATGTTTACACACTGTACTATGTGACCTATGTAAAAATACTAGTAAATGTTATGTTTGTGCTTTCTGTACTGACATGGAACCTTTGCAAAGGAGTCTATGACTCAAAGGATTGTAATTCCGATTTTCTCTTCAATAAATAAATGCACTGTGACACACTGTACATGTCTGTATGTTTGTCTGTATGTATGCCACTGCATATTCCAGTGCACTAACCATGTTCTCCCTTCTTTTCACAGCTCCATCATGCCTCACAGGTGCAGCCGTGGGCACGGCTGCACAGGATGCCCTAGCGGGTGATGATGCAGGCCCATCACACAGGGCTGTGGGCACTGCAATGGATGGTGCCATCCCTGGACCATCCACTGCACCAGCCCCACCTGCCCCAGACCCAGTGGTGGCAGGCCCGTCAGACCCTTGGCCAATGCTGTCACGGTGGCCAGCAATGACACAACATAGCTGGAGAGTCTGCTGGGATTCTCTGATGATGACCCTGCAGATGCAGTGGACATCACAGATGCCCTCCTTGTGCTTGCATCTGGCATACGGGGGTGTACAGCAATGTCCCTGCGGAAGATGACGCCACCCAGATAGAGGTGGACACAGCCAATAGTGGGACATGCAGCACACAGGTACCTGTGCAGGTGGCCCCTGACACCACTGATGGCCCTGCCGTATGTGGCATGGATGCAGTGGCTGCACAGCTGCCCACAACGATGGGTGCTGTGCTCCCTGCATCTAGTCCAGGAGTAGTGGCAGGGCCATCAAGGGCGTACAATCCAGGTGCTGTGGGACACACACAGGCACTGTTGGAACATGACAACACCGGCCGTGGGCATGTTGTGGCTGAGCATGCCCAAGGCCCGCCCATGCCACAACCTGCCATGGCACACCCATTGCCCATGGATGCCCCGCAGCTTGCTGTATCACCCCCTGCTCATCAGCAATGCCACTGTGACCCATCACCCACCAATGACATGGAGGGCTATGTCCGCCTCCTGCATGACACCGTGGAGGGGTAGGCGACCCTCCGTGCAGAGTTCAGGAGCCACAGGATGGGGATGGTCTTGTAGCACAAGTCCCTGGCTGCATGGCGGGCCCAGATGTTGACCGAGGCATGCCTTCTGTGGGTGGGCATGACCGCAGCATTGGAGTGGATTGCAGCCACTGTGGAGGCAGCGTGTGCATCCATTGCATGCTGTGGCCATCAAGCATCCAGCCAGACACCCAGGAGCACCTCCCGCACACCCAGGCAGCGGCGGCGTCAGGTGGACCCAGTGCTGCTGACGCCATCACCTCACATTGCACTGACCTGCGTCCCTGGCCCAGACATGGCTCATGGGGCCACCACACCAATGAGCACCTGTGCACAGTCTCATTGCAGTTACACTCCTGAGGCTGGTGGCTGCAGCTGCATCCACCAATCATGGCAGAGGCCACCCATGTGTCCATGGCAGCCTGGGTGTTGCCCTGTGATGTCCAAGTCCCCATTCCAATGGCAGCCCACATTCCATCACTGTGTCCCACATGCCTGGATGATTATGCCTGGGGTGGTGTGTGTGGCAGGCACTTGCCCCAGTGCACTGCCATTGTGGGCCTCCTGTGCAGTACCATCTGCGTGTCTGTGTGCACCTCTATTTTGCTGTGTGGCATGGGCATATTGGAGTGTGGTCCAGCATCTGCTGCACCTGTGTGCCAGCTGCAGTGCACACTGATCCATGCCATCCCTGGCACTGTCATGGTGACACATGTGCATGTTGCGAGATGTGTGTGTGTGTCTCTCTCTCTCTCTCCATGGCTTGTGGTCCCTGGCATGTGTGCAGTCCACTGCTGTCCAACCTCCACTGTGTGGCATGTGTTGTGTGTGTGTGCACCTGTGTAGGGCTGTTTGTGTGCTGTGCTGTGTCACTGTGCAATGCACGGCTCTGTGTCTACCTGTTGTCACCATTGTGCACCTCCCAGATACATACCTCTGATACTCACCTGCGGTTCCCAAACTGCTCCTCCACCAGTGTGCTCCTGTACTGCCTTGCCCGTGCAGCCAGCCATGGGTCCTGCTGGCCCATTGGTGGTCCAGTGTTGGGGCCCTGTGGCACTGCATTATCCTCCCCACCCTCCTCCTCCTCCCCTGAACTGTCACCTTCGCTGGCTTTGATAGCTATTCCACAGTCAATGGCCATGGTGTGAGCATACAACAGGCCAGTAATATGCCTCAGGCCTTCTCAGGGCTATACTGTAGGGCCCCACCCAGCCTACACAGGCACCGGCACATCTTCAACATGCGAGCGCACTCCAATGATGGTGTGCGTGGCAGTGTCTGCCTCATTGTAACGCTCTTCTGCCTCTGTTCCAGGTTGTCAAAGGGGTGAGGAGAAAGGGCTTCAGTGGGTATGCAGCATCACCTGTGGGAGGGTGGCTATTAGTACAATGGTCACATGTGCAGCGTGCCCCACTCCCTGCTCCATTCTGCACTGGTGTGTGCACTGAGCATCCACCACTGCCTGTGCCTGTCCCTTCCTGCAATCCCCCACATCCACCTGCTGTTGCTGGGCCTGTGCCTGTTGTTGGCCCAGGCCACCAATGCCGTTAGGGTCACGTGCCACATCCACCATTGCCCTGCCCTGCCCAGTGTGCATTACGGCACTGTCTGCTTGTGTTGTGCATGTCCCTGCCACATGCCCACTGGCACTGCGCCCCACGTTCCATGCATTGCACGTGTGCCTCCCTGTCCCACATCTGCTACACCCTATGTGTACTGTGCATGGTGCTATCTGCACACCTCCGCCTCCTCCTGTCCTAAGCCATGGTGCCCTGCTGTGTGGCTGGTTGCCATGTCTCACACACTTACTAAATGGTCACTTGGTATGTCCCCTACCTGGAACCTCTGGCAGAAGGTGGACTGTTGTCATATGAAGGCATCATGTGTGCTTCAGGGTGTGTGGCACAGACATTGCTGATGCACCCTGTGGCATTGCACACCACCTGGCAGTTGGCTGAGTGGTATCGCTTGTGGTTTATGTAGGTTATGGCGTCATCACCAGGTGGTGCGTGGATTGCCACATGGGTGCCATCAATGCCCCTATGATGCCTGGCATGCATGCCACCCTGTAGAACCCTTGCATGGCTTCTGTCTGCTCTGCCTGTGTGCTGGGGAAGTGGATATATTCCGAAGCATGTGGTAGCAGTACGGAGAGGAACTGTGTGAAGAGACAGGTAGTGGAGGCCTGTGATACACCAGTGGTGTCCCCAGTAGACCTCTGGAAGGTTCCCATGGTAAGCAAGCATATTACTGTTGTCACCTTGGTCTGCATCGATATGGCATGACCACGTGCAGTGGGTGTCTGCATTTCCTCATGGCACATCTCCCAGAACTGCCTCAGAATGGCCCTGTTCTGGCTGTATCAGCCTATTGTCTCTGCATCTGTCAGCTGCTCGAAAGACAGCCTGCCACGATACTGCCATGGGCCCGGCTGCCTACGGTGCCTTCCGACTCCCTGTCTCCTCATCCTCATTAGTACTTCCACCATTACAAGTGGTGCTGCATCCATGCTGGTGGTGTGCTGTCTCTCCCTCTCCCTCTCTGTCTGCCACAGTTCTGGTGCTGCTGTTCTGCCGCTGACCTGCTGGTGGCTTGCACTTAAGTCTGCTTCCTTTATACTTATCTTTTCATGTCATATTTGGTACTTACGCTGGGTTTGCTCTCTCATTGCATCTTCATTTTGCACTGTGAATTGCTTTGTGCTGTGTACCCCCTCTAGATGTGCCACATCACATCACATTATTGTCACGTCTACAGTTGCAGCCGGTTCAATGCGGCACATCTAGGGTGCACGGTGCATCTGCCCTGTCTGTGAATTGTTTCATGGCTCATTTTTGGGTTGCACCCGTGCATCTCACTTACGCTGGCACATCTCTTTTGTGAATCCTGCTCTGTATCTGGTACCTCATTGTGCCATTGTCACCAAACTGTTAGAACACAAAATTGACACCAGGGGCCCAGTACTCAAAACTTTGCCCAGTGGGCAACGTGATTGTGCCCCTTTTGACCAGGGTTTGCTCCCATGTGTATAATTCAAAGAGGGCTGTTGTGCCTCCTAACAAGGTTAGCGCATTCAAAAAAATTATGTATGTGGTGGGCAAAGTGTCAAGGACAGGAAAAACTGGTGCAGCATGATATTCAGCACGTTTGCACTGCACAAAGGGGTTACACAGTTACTTTGCACAGCACAAATACTGTTGACAAGAAGCCCAATTTACTGCGGGCAGCCCTAGTGGCCACAGAGCACCTGCAGCCAACAAACATGTTAGCAGTGGGGAGTGGACAGTGGCACCCCTCACCCTCCAAACCCCAGTCCCATTAAAAAGTAAGTCCCTTGTGTAAAGTGGCCCTTCCCATCCTCCAATCCCTGGTCCTAGTATAGAAGATACTTCCCTGGTGCCTAGTGGTCCCCCACCCTCTGATCTGCAGCCCTGGTAAGCAAATATAAGTTCCTGATGCTACTGGTCCCTCCCTACAATCACCATCCTGTAGTGATTAAAGAATGTCACTGGTGGTCTGTGGTCCCCTCCTTCTGATCGCTGGCCCGTAATGTCTATGATGTATCCCTGGTGCCTAGTGTTCCCTCTGCCCTCTGATCACGGCCCGTATTGTCCATAATGTGTCCCGGTGCCTAGTGGTCCCCACCCTCTGATCACCATCCTGTACTTTTCAGGATATATCTCTAGTGGTTAGTGGACCCCCACCCTCCAATCAGCATCCTATGCATTGCATGATGTATCCCTGGCTCCAGTGGTTCTCCCTAGTCTTCTGCCCGTAAAAGTCCTGTATGCTATGGTGGCTAATGCCCCCATCCTCTGTGCCCAGCACCAGGGATCTGAAAAATGCCCTGGTAGCTACTTGTCTCCCCCGATCGCTGGCCCTTTATGACAATATTGATGAGATCTGAAGGGAAACCCTGTAATTTGCAAAAATAACTAAAACTAAAGAAAATAACTCATAGTCCCTGGCATCTAGTGGTATCCCCCATCCACCAATCCCCATCCCATACCAATGAAATCTGTCCATAGCATTTAGTGGTCCCCACACCGTAGACACTGACCTCCACCCTGCCAACTCCCCTGCACCTAAAGCACTGGCACCACAGCTGAGATACGCGATCAGCACAGCCCTCTGCTCATCTCCTCAGTTTCACTAGCTACCAGGAGACAGGGATCAGAGGAAGGGGATCATTGGTCACCAGGGATACATTTTGTTCTATCACAGGATGGTGAATGGAGGTGGAGAGGACCACTACATATTAGAGGAATTACCTCCCACTTCTCTCCACCCCACCATGCCCTGCTCTCCCCATCTCTCCACCCCACCTACCATTCTACCCCTCACCTCCCACCTCCCCTACCATTCCACCCCATCCCGATCCACTCCTCCTGTCTCCCCCCTCCCTATCACCCTATCTCTTGTTGCTCCACCACAGACTACCTAGCACTTATCTTTCTGTTCTTGCACTTACGACAATGTCAGATCCTTGACTGCCTACCCCCTTTTCCCACCCTTCCCTCTTATCCCCCACCCCTTGCTCCACTTTTGTCACCCCTAGGATGTTTTTATTTGTATTTGTGTCTTACTATATATACACACCCGTATTATTAATTGTGCATTGATATTTGCTACTGACTGTTTGCTTCTGTGCTAGCCTATACACATGTACTGTCTTTTGCTACTAAGTTAACCTCCTGACCTGTATTGTATCTTACCTCTGCTTACTTCTATGTTAACCTCCTGGACCCTGTATTGTATCTTACCACGGTTTTGCTTTGCACCCATTGTTGACGGAACTCTTTGTAAAGGAACCCTTGGTTCAAAGGTATTTGTAACCCAGTAATAAATAAATATATAAAAATAAAAATACTTTAGCCTCTATGGGACAGCAGTTGGAGGGCATGGGGGACCACTAGATACTAGAAAGTTCTTGCTAGTTCACAGGACTGGACAATCGAGGTGGGGCGGAGGCAGTCACAAGATCTGACCTGCCACCACTTCCCATGCAATGTGCCCATAATAGGTGTAGAAATGGACCCTTAGTAATGCCCATCTCCAATGGCTAATTTGCATGGGGATTTCTGAATATCATGCCAGGAGCTACCAGCGCAATCGGTCTATGAGTGCTATTTTCCACACTGCTGGGATCCATGTCATGGTGGTGCTGTTTGACTTAGCACTGTGCCAACATGCCACTATATTCAGTATTCAGTCAGATAGCACCAATGCACTCTCCAACTAGATATAGCATTCTCTGGGTTCTGGGCAATGGGCAAGTGCAGCTCAAAACTTTGCACTCCACTTTGCCCATTTCAGGCCCTAGATTTATTAAAAGACATTAAACTAGTTTTCCGACAGAATGCAAAGTTGTGATAAATGGACACCAATCAGGGCTTGCGTGGTGTCTAGTGGGGTTCCCAGGGTTCAGTATTGAGACAGATTATTTTCCAGATATTTATTTTAAACTTAAAGGGGGGTCTATGCAAAACAATAGTACAAAGGTCAGAACTACAGTGTGATTTGGATTTCATGGGACCATGAGTGGGAAATGAAATTCAGCCAGGAAAAATGTAGAGCCATGCAATTGGGAGCCAAAAATCCCAAACATGCATACATACATACTGTACTATCTAAACAGTCAAGCTTTATTGGA
Source organism: Neoceratodus forsteri (assembly GCA_016271365.2). Lineage (NCBI taxonomy): Eukaryota > Metazoa > Chordata > Ceratodontiformes > Ceratodontidae > Neoceratodus > Neoceratodus forsteri. The sequence goes on from CM057455.1 coordinate 1,708,291,002, forward strand.
GAAAAACACAGAAAAGGATCTTGGGGTAACTATAACAAATCTTAGAAAACAAAGAACAATCCAGCAACACAGTAGCAAAAAAGAACACGACCATGTGGACCATTAGACAAAATATAAGATCAAAGGATGAAAAAGTCTTAGCCCCCTTGTATAGAGAATATATCCATCCCCATCTTGATTATGTGTCCCAGTTTTGGTGCCCATACCAGAAAGGGGACATAAACCTCTTGGATAAAGTTCAACACAAACAAACAAAACTAATAAAAGATATTTCAGATAGGTCTTACAAGGCTTGTATAAATAAGTTGAATTTAATGCCATTAGAAATTAGATGGATGAGAGGTGACCTTTTACTATACAACATTGTTATGGACCCAGAGCTCTTCTGTGATATGGGCTTTGAATTCAAGCAAACTTTTATGTACAATAGAAAACACCCTTACAAAATAGTTGACCGCGGGTTCAATACCACAAAAAATTTTTTCCATAGAGGTATAAATCATTGGAATAACTTACCTTCAATATCCTAATTAATAATTCTAAAACAGAGTTCAAGAACAAGTCTGACAGTTGCATTTTAAATAGAGGATGTCTAAACTATTATTAAAGGAGTATTATGAACTAATACCTTTTAGCTCCTAAAACACCTTAGTATGAGTCTTAGTATGGAGCCAAGCCGAGTAAGTAAAAGCATCATTTACTATAAGCGAAAAGCAGGACAAGTCTTCAGGATGTAGAAACAACCTGCAAAACTGGATGAATTTAGGATGCCCTTATTTTATCATACCATGAACAGAGAAAAAGAATATGGTTCAAATTTTCTGGTTCACCTGCTGAACAAAGGTGGGAGCATCATGTGCATGGCCAATATGTGAACATTTGGCATACAGAACATTACTTGGAAAGGTCTCAGATTTATAATATATGAAGCTATTCCGCTTGCCTGGATTGACAATGCAGTCCAAGTAGTATCTATATACAAACCAAACATTGTTTCCAACATACCAAGGAGAAAATTTTGATCTAGCAGTCATGTCTAAATCAGAATGTTGATTAATTATGCAAATCCTATTCTTAATCTATTTTGTATACGTAAAGCAGCAGTATTTGTTAGTCAGCAAAAAAATTTCATCATACAGTTTTTTAGCAAAAATGTATTTCTGACATCCTTAGATTCATGCTCAGTGTATTTTTAGTTTTCTCAGATATTGTTAAAACAGCTTTTACAGCTAATTTTGTAATCATGACTCATGACACAAAGATGGCCACCACAATTTTAAAAATCTTTTCCACTGAGGTTACTTATTGTATATAAATGCTAGATTCATACTGTAGATGTATTAGGGTGGCGCTGCCATATATTTCTGATGGTAAACAGCACACCACTGTACCAAGATATTTAATTTCTTCATGATGGACCATTCCATGAGAGGAGGAACTTTAAAAAAACTTCAGAGTCCCATATTTTGGTTCAGGAATGAAAGAAAAAATGAAAAATGTATATCCTGATATTTTTGCCAGATGAACATCACTGCTGAAAAAACTATATACTGTAGTTACTAACAAATACTGCTGCTTTTTTAAGACTGATTAGAATTCCTGTTTAACATAATCATATAGATATGTAAGATCATACTCTTTCTATAATGCTGTAACATGAGAAAGCCAAGGGACAGCTTTCAGCCCTTTGCCAACCAGCTTCCATTAGGCCCATCTTCACAACATTATCATTGGAGGACCTTAGTAATTTTTATCCCATGGCCCAATACCAGGAAATCGGCTAAAGTTTTAAAACAGTCAGACCAAGCTCCACCCTAATATAGGCTATAGGCATAGATCTAGTAAGTCAAAGAAAATATTTGAGTAATTGAACATTTTCTAAGTCAGATACCTTGCGGGATCCCAAATTTCAGAAACCATACAGAGACTGTGAATTCAATTTTGAAGAGAGAACTTGCACTAAACGTCTGATGCTGTTCCTCCATATCTCTAATTACATTTTTGTCAACTGAGAAGTGTTTTTTTTTTAACCTTAGCCTGAGTATTCAGAAAATGCAAATGCCAAGGACCATTAGATGAACAATGGAGACCAAGGTAGGTATATTTAGAGACTGTTACTGTTGCCAAAAATAATCACCTGGCTTTATGAACATTAATAGTCAGGAAAGGTTTTGTGACTCAGCTGCAAGACAATCAAGTGTTTTTTTGTAAGCAAACCATCGAACAAAAAGAGCTGGCACCAGCAACTGTTGTGAAGAAAAATTTTTATTAGGTGTTTTTTTTTTTAATTACACCATCCTAGGCAGAGCACCCAAAAACAAGAGAGTGTGTACTGATTTGATCGGTTTCACTTCCAAGCTTTCTCAACAGTCTAGGATGTAGAATCAGGTGATGCTTTTAAACTCCATAATCAAAGTGACAGTACACATGCTTTAACCCTTAGGCTGCCAACAGAATTACAACGTATAGGAATTTTAGACTGATATATCAGTCCATGGCTCTGCAAGGGTTAAAACACCATAATCAAAGTGACAGAGCAAACAGCTCAATTACAAATAAAACAACCACCTAAAAATACAGTCCACATGTGTGCACCTTACATCCATAAATGGGGGATATTACATTATACTTATTGTTCTAATTTTAATTTGCCAGACATCTATTACTTTCTGTCTATCTGGCTAAGGTGGCTAGCATAGCATACTTCCGATAGCCCTAGTAGCCACAACCTCATTTGTAGCTAGAAAGGAAGTATTCAGATAATGTCATGCCATAATTGACCAATAAATGACCCGATCAAGTGGCTAACATTTTCAACCACTTTTTGGCGACCTCGAAATATGCAAACCTACCCCCTCCTCTTCTATTCCCACCTCCCCCATCACCCCCACCCCAACCCCAAAGGCAGGACTTTCCCGACTTCTACTTCAAAGCCTTAAAACCTGCTGACACCAAAAGCTCATCCATGGGAATAACGCCAAACCCAGTAAAGGTAGCGACAGTATAGATTATAAAATTCTTAAACTCTCCATCAATGGGCGGCCAGCCTGTCAATTACAGCGGTGGAATTTCCGCTTGCGATGCGGTGACCCGGGTTCGGGAAGGGACCTGGATCATCAGAGCTGGCGGGAGGAGAAAGGATGGAGCATCCAATGGATGGCTCTCCTTCTCTGGGGAAGGGTGTGGTAACAATCGGAGCACTGAGGGACTCCTGGTGGATGCCCAGAAGATCTCGCGCTGCGGCGTTCAGTAAGGGGAGGAAGTGAAGCAGACGCCGGCATCATTGCATGTCCCGCCTCCTCTGGGAGAAAAAACAGAAAAATGGAAGGCGGGCCAGACCACCAAAGGGTGAAGCCCTCTCGGGTCCTCAATTCACCGCCGCCGCTGCAGGGACCCCGACTAGTTACAGTTCATGGCCACAGCCCTGCCCTCCAGGGGATAAGCCTGGGGTGACCGAGGGTCCTCAGCAGCTATAGGCGGTGGTGGAGGTCTCCGGGGGCCGTGATCAGGGCAGAAAAATAGTCAGTGGCCTGACCAAGAAAAAAGGTGTAAAAAAAAAAACTCTCCATCAATGCCTTGGCAGTCACCATCACCAATCTACTGAACCGTTCCCTCTGTTCTGGCTTCTTCCCCACCATCTGGAAAATCGCCATCATCAGACCCTTATTCAAGTCTGGGCCTAGAAACAAGGTGGGCAACTACTGTCCTAGTTCCCTCCTTGCTCCTCTCTCAAAAATTATAGAGAAAATTGTGCACCCTCAACTCGCCGACTACCTGGAATCCAACAACCTACTCTCTAGTGCCCAGCATGGGTTCAGATCTAGACACAGCACCAGAACAGCCCTGGTCCAGTTCACCAGCAAAATCCTTAAAGCTAATGACAAAGGCCAGTACACTGGCTCCATTTTTGTCGACCTTACCAAGGCCTTCAACCTTGTGGACCACGCCTCCTTCCTTAACACCCTAAAAGGCCTACATCTTTCTGATGATGCCATAAAATGGGTCAGTAGCTACCTCTCCAGGAGATCCCACAAGACCACAATCGAAGGCCACTTCTCCTCGGAATGTCCAATTAAATATGATGTCCCCCAGGGATCGATCCTGGGCCCCCTTTTTTCTCACTCTTCATAAATAACCTTCCCTCGATATGCCATTCCACTCAAATTGTCCTTTATGCTGATGATGTGGCCCTTTTCTGCAGCTACAAAAACCTTGCCATGATGTTCCACAATCTGCAGTCTGATTTCATGAAGCTTCACTCCTGGTTCTCTGGTAATGGCCTTGTCATCCACTCCAAAAAGACCAAGCTCATGATCTTCTCGGGACCCAGGAAAGCCCCAGGCCCTGGTTTTAAACTCCTTGACAATTCTGGCAACCTCAATGAACAGGTGTCAGAATTCAAATACCTAGGTCTCCACCTTGACCCCCACCTCTTATACAATCTCCACATCGGTAACCTCATAAAGAAGGTGCATGTCAGACTTGGTCTGCGCTACAGGATAAGAAAGTTCATCATCCCTGCATCCAGACTTCACCTCTCTAGCTGTCTACTCCTGCCCCTTATCGACTACAGATCTATTGTCTTCTCTCCCCCTACCTCATCCCTCCTTTTCTCCAAACTTAGAGTCACATGCAACAGCATAGCATGTTTTGTCACCAGTCTCCCCTGGAAAACACACCACTGCTCACTTTATTCCTCCCTTGAGTGGTCCATTCTAGAAGGGAGGTTCCATCTTAAGATGCTGTCCTTCCTACATGAGATATACCTCAATATTCTCACCCCCCCCAGTGTCATCTCCCTATTCCCACTCGCAGCACCTGGGAGTTTGACTAGAAGTGCCTTAAGTCTGGTTTTTGACACTCCTTTCTACAGAACTAAGCATGCTCAGAACTCCATTACCTTCAAGGAAACGAAGCTTTACAAAAATCTACCCCCCTAAAATCCAGGCTTGTGGGTCCTTATACTCTTTCAACTCCTCCTAAAGGAGCACATCCTCCTCTCTTCCACCTGCAGCTGCCCTGATAGGCCTCCTCCATGGCCCTCTCAGTAAATCCCAGTGGCTCTCTCCCCCCCCGCATCACCCACACTTTTTTCTCCCCACCGAGTGCACTAAAACTTCCTACCCTATACAATTCCTGAAAACATTTCTGTTTATCAGTCTGCCTTCTAGTCGACTCTTGTACAATTTTATCCATGTAATATGCTAGTTTTATTTTGCACTTGTTAGTTCCTTGTACTTCTATACACCTGTATATATAATGTACTTTTATATACCTGTATACATAATGTATTTACTTTGTTGTATGTCATAGGTAGCTCATTGTATGTCCTATGTAGTCTATTGGCCTATGTATTTTTTCATCTGTTGTACTTCCTACACTGGACGTTTGTGAAAATGGGCATTTTTGCTCACATACCTTCCAATATACAAATAAAATTGATTGACTGATTGAAATGCGGACATCTATTACTATCTGTCTATATAGCTGAGATGGCTAGCATAGCACACCTTCGGTAGCCCTTAAGTAGCCACATCCTCATTTGTAGTTACAAAGCAGGTATCCAGATAATTACCCTCATAGCGCTTTTCATGCTGTAAAAACAGAAAGAAATAGAATCAATTATTTTTTTACCACACTGCAAATTACTTGCAGTTAGCACAATTCCTTTAAACACTTATCTTAATACTTGAATCACTTCTTCCTAATTAGTGGCATCAATTCAAATTTATAATTTAATCCAGGATAATAGTGGCCTCCTAACCCGCCATCAATGTTCCCTTACACACACACCCTAGCTTTACCTTTTCTACTCCACTGAACTGAAACACGTTGTTCTGAACTTGTCTGGGAAAATATGTTGAGATAAAGCACTGCTACAGTCCTTTCTTTGAATAGTTCTTACATGTGTAGTTATGCAAACTTTAAACTGGTGTGATGTTTTCCCCACATAAAAAGAGCCAAAATTACATGTAGCCAAACTTACCACATTGGCACTATCACAATTTATAAAACTACATATCTCAAATGTCTTCCCAGAGTTCACTGCGGTGAAATGTGTAGTTTTTTTCTATCCTATCACAGTGCTGTAGTTGCATCATCCGCACCTAAAGGTGCCAAAGGGTAATGGGGGTAACCATGTAATGGATGGTTGAGTTGTGGGTGGCTGATAGCTGTTCATAAGATGATCCCCCAAACGTTGTGCCCTTTTGTATACCATATGTGGGGGTACCTGTGTATGATTTCTCAAAATGTGATCTGATCTAAGGATGCCCCAGTGTTTCATCAGTATTGATTTAACTGCATTGGACTGTTGTCCATATGTAGTGCTGAAATTCAAGGGTTAATCCTTACGGGGGATCCTCTCCTGGACAGTAAGAAGCCCTGACCGAGGTGTATCAATAACATGATGTTTGGCTTCTTCCAACACGCTAGTGCTATATCCCCTTTCTTTAAATCTGGCTATCATCTCACTCTGTCTTTCAAAATCAGTGACCTCACTACAGTTACTTTTAACTCTTAAAAATGTGGATTTAGGGATATTCTGTACCATATGGCGTGGGTGGCAGCTGAATGTCAGTATTATCGTATTCCAATCTGTGGCTTTTCTGTACAATGTTGTCTTTATTGTACCATCATTTTTCTTGATGACCCTTAGGTCCAAAAGTTTACTTCTGCCTTATTGGCTTGCACTAGAAATTTTAAATTCTAGTTTGTACTTTCTAAGTACTGAATAAAGGAATCAATTCTTCTCTGTCGCACTTCCACACCAGAATTATGTCATCTATTTATTGCCACAACATGTCAATTCTATGGTAAAAGGACGACCTGTGGGCTATAGAAAATGTCTTTTCCCATAACCCAAGGTATAGATTAGCATAATTCAGTGCAAAAGTAACCCGCATAGCAGTATCTTTTATTTGCTTATAATAGCAGTCCTGAAAAAAAGGCATCAGAGGTGAGGTCAATATGTGCAAATTCACATAGGAATGTAATAAAAGCCAGATCATACTGGGTGTGTTCTGTAAGTCAGTGGTGTAAAACTGAAACTCCATCCCTATGGGGGATGTTTGTATATAGAGCATCTATATAACCCCCAGGTGGCTATCCCAAGGCTATTCCCCTGCCGCCTAACTGCTAACAGGTAGAGGGGCCTAGGTTCTATGGTGCCTCCACCCAGAGGTCAGGGTTTGCAGCAGTTCGACTAACTTGGTCACAGCCCTCTGGGACACTGAGACCCCCTTTTATTCCTACTAGTGGCCCACACAATACACCATGAGTATCATCACTATTTACACTTACCCCCAGGACTGGTTCGGTCAGCTTGACTCTGGGGACCCCCTGTAAAACAAGATGATGCAATACGATAGCTATAGTACAATACTTTAACATAAATGAATACCTCAGTCAGTGTAACTTTACTGAAACAAATAAATCTGATTTATTTAAGGGGCTGTAACAAGGACAGGGGGAAATCAGGTTAAATAGGTTAGACACATTAATAATCACAGTACTGTGTGCATATTCAGAGTCCCAAATGTCACTCTTACTGGGTACCCAGGATGGTGGGGAGCTAGCCAGGATCGTTGCAGCTGGTTGGGGCCCTGTGATGGAAAAAAAAACACTTGCACAATACCCAATTGTAATCCGGGCGGATGGCTCAGTTCATGAAGAAAGGAAGGAAAAGAAATCAGTTGAAACACTTGCAATTGGATAACAGATGGCAGGGAGCTACTCTGATTTGTACTCACAAACTCGATGCTGAAAACTTGATGGGATGCAAATTGTCCCGGATTACCAGGAGAAACAAAATAGCTGGCCCAGACCTTGTGGCAGGGGTTCACTTGCACTCAATGCAGACAGATGCAGTCAAGTGATGCTGGCTATGACTTCCAGCTCACGCACATTTTATATGTACACAGAACACTACCAGGCAAGCAGCTGGTCACTTCAGGAGATTGAGCCTGGCTACAGAGCCATTCTTCTCTGACTCAAACTCGGATTCAGCCCGAACCTTGCTAGGGAATCACACTCCCAGCACCGCACACAGTTCACAACATGGGGAATTACTCAAATCTTAATCCCCACAAGCACTACGCACATTTATATGTAAAAGTCACTTACTGTACCAGACCACAGAGTCCTGACAGGCCGATCGCAATTCTGCACACTTTTGGTCTTCTTCAGGTTAAGTCTGGTCCCAAAATGACTTCTGCTTCTTCTATCATTCTGAAAGCTTGGATTCAGTCTGAATTACGCTTACTAGCGGCTGCAGGCTGACTTTGAGGCCACCTGCGACTTCCTCTACAGCAACTACTGCGCAACAACGGCTGCATAAACACACAGGGCGGTTCCCCTCTGCTTCCAACTTCAAACACGGTTCACTTCTGCCCCAAACCTCAGGGCACTTCAGCATTTGCTTCCTCTTCGGAATCACAGTCCAAAAATCAAGGTTCCTCTGCTTTACTTCTTCTCCACACATGGTTTGCCCATTATCTAGGCCACAACAACAGCTTTCCTTTTTCACACCAAATTTGGATACTTGGTCTGAGAAAACACAGTTCTTTTCTCTCCCTTCAGGAGAGCTGATGACAGACAAGCCTTTTTCAGGCCTCCCGCGTGGTTCCCGCGCTGCCCCGTGGGCAGCAGCACCATGAGCTGCTCACTCTTCCAGCTCCATGCTCAGACTGAGTCTCTCAGCAGGCAGTCCGGGCATTTCCCCCAGGTCCAAAAGGTTTCAATTGGCTGAGCCTCCTTGTCAGTCACAACAGGCTCCCTCTATTGGTGAAAAAAGGCGCCAGGATCTAAACTACATTTCCCAGAGGCTCTCTTCATACAAGCCCCTGGTGGCTGGCTCCACTTGAGAGTCCAAGTTCTGATTTGCCAGTGGGCTCCATTTTGAGGAACCCCTCCCCATTGGTTGGACCCCTTTAGCAGTTCGGATCCGAAATGGAGGGGCAAAACACACAGAGTCCCAGCTGCAAGAAAGGCAGGTTAGACAAACTGTACTGTCATTATCATTTGAACAAATTACCAGCAGATAGTTACATCTTTTGAAAGGGCTCCCCCTGCGCATATAGCAACTGCAGAAATGGAGCGATCTGCTCAGTGGCCCAGGCGGGACTCAAGCAGGGAAACACACAGTCTCCCTAGTTCAAATTAATTATACTGCAGTTTGGCAGCTCTTAAGCGACAGTACATGGAGGCATTAGGCACTCTCACTAAATTATTTTTTAAATCAGCTGAAATACAGAGATGCTGGCGGGAGAGCATTTAGGCTCACCCAAGGAAGGCTTTTAGAGACCCCCATTTGTAGGAGGGTTACATATAGCCATTGATACTAGCCATCAATTTTCTTCATTCTGTAGGTCCTTCAGGATGCCTAATGTGTCAGCAGTGTCTCTAATATGTGACGCAAGGTCTGTGCTAAATTACTAGGCATCAACAACTTGTGATAGGGGTTCTAATAAGCTCCCTATGCCTGAGACTATTGGGCATCCCAGAGGATCCCACAGGCTCTTGTGAATTTTAGGTAAAACATAGAAACATGCATGATTGGGATGAGCAATAGTGATAAAATTATTAACATGTAGGTATTGTCCCATTGTTCACGGCCTCACACAAAACACATCCACTTGTGCCTTCAAGTCCATTGTGGGGTCAGTAGGCACCCCCACCCTGCAGAGACTGACAGGCATTGGGGTGTGCCTTTGGGTCATCAGGCATAATGCTCATGCCATTCCATGCCACCCATCCTGCAGACACTGACAGGTGTTGCAGTGTGCCTTAGAGTCTTGCCCTAACACTCATCCCATTCCATAAGAAATAAGCTGAGATGGGTGCAGTATAGGAGAATGGGGTAAACATTAGGGTCAAGACCGGGCACACCCAATGCCTGTCAGTGGCTGCAGGGTGTGGGTGGGTTGGAAAGGCATGAGCATTATGGCCTCAACCTAAGGCACACCCCAACATATCAGTCTCTACATGGTGGGGGTGGGGCCTTATGATTGGAAACCCTAGTGCCCTGGGTGTTTGTTGGTATTTTCATTCCAAATTTTTAACATGGGCTTTTTGGGACCCCACCTCATGAACAGTGGCACTATCAGTTTGTTACTCAATCCCGAAAGGTGATTTCACACAGAGACAGTATCATTTGGCACCACTGGTGCAAAAACACATTTTGTGCAGGATTTGAAAGATGACAGCCATACTGTTCATGTGGTGGTGTGAAAAGCTGACAATGTTGAATATTTGGAGTGAAAATATAAAAATTTGCCAAAGTTACATGCATGCATGGTGAAATTTCAATGACTGCACGTAACCCGGGGGTTTGAAAGTATTTTTTGCCAAATTTTCAACATGGCCTTTAGGACCCCACTCCAAGAACAGTGACACTATGATTTTGTTAATCCATCCCTGAAGTTGATTTCCTTGCAACAACCGCGGCTATTCTGTACCACAGGTGTGAAAACATGTTTCAGGCAGCATGTGAAAAATGACAGCTGTACTGTTCATGAGGAGGTGTGAAAAAATGGCAATGTGGAAAATCTGGAGTGAAAATATTAAAAATTGGCAAAGTTCAGGCGTGCGTAGAAACTGTGCAACATGCTTATGTCTGCGGTCATTTCTAGGATTTGTTTCACAAAATTTTCAACATAGACTTTTGGGATCTCCTCATGAACTCTGGCACTGTCATTTGTTAATCAGTCCCAAAAGGTGATTCTGTGCAGTGACCGTAAAATCACTTTTCAGGACAGAGTAACAAAATGACAGTGCCAGTGTTCATGAGTGAGGGTCCCAAAAGTATATAAAAATTGGACAAAATTCAAAAAATAGCTGAGATATCAACATAAGTTGAAACCACTATTGACAGCCATTATACGACACTTACCTTGATTCTTCAGTTCATGGTTAGGCTTTGAAGAGTGCAGGCGTTTCCCGGTCCCAAGAAGATCGCGCTGCCAAACTCTGGAGGTAAGTATGGTGAGGGGGTGTGGAGGTGGGTGCACAGTGGGAGGCAGGATGGGGAGGGGTGGGGAGGCGGCGAGGGACCGTTTTCTTTTTCAGGTATAAAAAATAAAAAAACATTGGGGTACCATTTTCTTTTCAGGAAACATAAACATTTGTTTTTTTGTTGACTGGGAAGGAGGAGTAGTATAGACTTTGACAGCAGATAAGCTAAACTATGCAATCATTGTCAATGCTGAACATTCAAGGGAGGTCAGAGGAGCAAGGACCGGGCACAGAGAGGAACTGCCAATACAGAAAGCCACACCACAACTCATGAGAAAACCTGGGGGAGAACAAGAGTGAGGACCAGGGACAGGAAGCGCAGCAGTGGGCGCTTTGGCTGCCAATACAGAAAAGCCACCCCGTGGCTCATGAGAAAAACCTGGGGGCAAAGAGTGAGAAACCAGGGAGAGAGAGCACGGCAGGTGTCAGAAGCTGCCAATACAGTAAGCCACACCACAGCTCATGAGAAAACCTGGTGGGGTAGCAAAGAGTGAGGACCGGGGACAGACAGCATGGCGGCGTGCAGCAGGAGCCACCAAAAAAGAAAGCTGTGGGTGGGAGCAAAGAGTAAGGACTGGGACAGACAGCCCAGCAGTGGGCAGCAGGAGCCACCAATACAGGAAGTCGTACTGCGACTCATGGAGAAATCTGGGGGACAGAGAGAGCCGGGCGGGGGTGGCAGGAGCTGCCAATGAAAGCTGCACCACAGCTCATGAAAAAATCTGAGGGGAACAAAGGTGAGGACCAGGGACAGAGACTGCAGTGGTGAGCACATGCCACCAATGCAAAGCCACGCCAAGGTGGCTCATGAGGAAGCAGGGAGCAAAGAGTGAGAAACCAGGGAGAGAGAGCACAGTGGTGTCAGGAGCTGCCAATACAGAAAGCTGCACTGTGGCTTATAATGACCTTGGAGGTCAAACAGCGAGAAACCAGGACAAGGCATGGTGGTGGCAGGGCCACCAATATGGAAAAGCTTAGCATGGCGGCTCACTTGAGGAGTCTGGGGAGTGGCATCAAGGACCAGGGACAGAGAGCACGGCACCAGGTGGTAGGAGTGTGTAACTCCAGCCATGTGCATTAGTGTCAACTGTAATATGCATGGCTGGAGTTATGGCTACAAAAGAAATTAAGCACTTTCCCATTGGAGCAGTTCATTTCTTTTAAGTAAAAACATGCCACGTCAGCAAAGCTGAACTTGTGTCATTGGTGTACACTGCCAAGCCTATTGCAGTTTCAGCTGCAATTAGCTCTGGCAGTGGCACAACTCTCAAATGCCATATTGTCCCAATATGTTCCTTGCACAAGCGCAAGTGAACACAAAAAGGGTTGGGGAGTGTAGACAGTCCTGATGAACACCTTTATTTATCGAGAATTTTTGGGAAACACTGCCAAAAGAATCAAGTCTGACCCTTGTCCAGGTCTTACTATAAAGCTTGGAGATAATAGTAGTAAGGGTAGGATCAATGCTCCTATCATATATAAGCTATCAGAGTTTGTTCCGAGATATAGAATCAAAGGCAGAGCTATAGTCAATTAAAGCAACATACTTCTTTTTCTGTGGATCAAAACATATTTCTCCCAAAGATGTTTGAAAAAGAAATAATTATCAAGTGTTGTGCAATGTTCTTTAAATTCAAACTGCAATTCAGACCCCCCCTCCCCCCTTCCCTGGCTAGTAGTTGTTCACGCAATCTTTTAAGAATGATTTTACAAAATATTTTAGAAGATATATCCAGAAGACTAACTGGACAATATATGCTGGGGTCAACTTTGTTGCCCATTTTAAAGATCGGAACTGTATCCGTATCATGCCAAGAATGGGAGAAGAGACCTTCACCAACACATTTATTGAAGAATAACAGAAGAAGGTCCAGCTATAACAAGGAAGAATGCAAAATACAACAATACTGGCAGAAATCAAATTGGAACCAAGAGCCTTATTGCATTTCAGGTAAGTAAGAGCAGAACATACTTCAAAATAAGTAAAAGGTCTAACTGTACACTGATCTGAAACAGTGTAGGAAATATTATGAATATGGTGATTATAAAAAGGGAGACAAAGTGCTACACCCAGACTGAAGCAAGAATATAAGTATCTATGCTAGATGGAAAATTTGAAGTTCTCCTAGCAACCAGATGCCAGAATGCTCTGGTATTGTTCTTAGAAATTATAGTAAGCATAATATCCTACTGTTTATGATAATGTTCCACTTTTTTATTCTGCAAAAAAGTCTTATAAACCTTCCTATCAACATTAAAGGATCTATAATTATCCCTAGAGTGGTATTTCCTGGTAAATTTAATCTTAGATAGAAGTTTGGATTTCTCCTTTCTACAATAACAGTTGAACCACCCATACCTAAGATGAAGTTTAGGCTGACAATCAGTATATTGAGTAGAGTGTATCTGAACAAAAATGGATTCCAACAGATCGTACATTTCAGAGGCAACTAGACCATCAAAGTCCAGTTGTAACCAGGGTTCTAAATAAATTGCAAAACTTGTTCCAGCTTAAAAAAATGCCCTCATTCCATTTAATTTTCTTCCTATTTCTAATTTCCACATTCTGAAGGGAAAGACTGGAATACTTTCCTGCTGAATCATTAAGTTAGGCGGCCTATCATTTCCCATTTCAGAGATAGGGAAAGATGATCACCCTCGGCTTTATTAATTATAGAAAGAGCACACCACATATCTACAGGACCATCCCAAATGGCAAGATCAATAACAGATACAACCAATGAAGAGAGAATTTTTAATTGCCCAAATTCATCTCCCTGCCAGCCTGCCATTCAAAGGATACAAATTATAATCTAGCATAAATTTAATTGAACTAATGCCAGCATTGTTAGTCTTACCATCACAAGAATGTCTCACTGGGAGTTCAGGGGCATTGCATAATGTCCCAGCCACAGTGTGATCAAGAAAATCATTGAATGCACCAATTCTGGTATTAAAATCCCCTATTATTGGGATTGGAGCATTGGGGAAGTTCTCATAAAGATTCTCTATCAGGTTCCCCAGGAGAGCCAAAGGGTCATTTAGCGTAAATTTAGCTGGAAGGACACACATATTACTCAAGATGAATGAAATGTTATAAACATTGACAAAAAGAATAAGACAAAAGTCAGTCGATTTTATAAATTTAGGTAAGTATCAGTTTTGACAAAATATGCAAGACCCCCTGAGTCCCTAGCTAACTTGTTAACTTTTTTGGCTGGCACCTAAAATAACTCAAAATTATTAATGCTTAGGTTTTGGTCCTTTAAATGCCAGGTTTCTGGAAAACATAGGATGGCAAAGCTCAATAAGAAATCAGCCCATCCCTGATCCCCCCCCAAATTAAATTTGAGGGCAGCAATATTCCAAGAGTGTGTATGATCAGAAAACTCACATTGAGAACTTTCAGTGGACACATCAGGAACAAGATTTATGTTTGTAACATTATTGCTTAGTCACTGATAGCCTAAGAGAGGAAACTCATTTGTAGTTGGAATCACAAAAGAAACTGTCTCAGAACTAATAGTGGGAAGAGTAATCGAACACATGGGAATATTAGTTTTCAGCAATTATTAGGGACAACATAAATACCCAAGCTGTCCAAAACACCACATTTGTCCAAGACTCTCACTGCAATATCCTTAGACTTGAATAGGATATCCACTTGAGCCCCATCACAGTTTTCCCATCTCGTGGCACTAATTATCCCTTCTTTCCCAATGATATTTATAGGTGACTAGAAAAGAATGAGCACATCAATTTAGTTGACTTAACATTAGTTTTACCTGAAAGCATCCTGTGCTCAAAAATACTTAAAATAAACAAAGATGTAACACAATAGCAGATGTTATCTTGTAATACATATGTCAGAATGAAGTTACATTTCTCTAGCAAGTGATCGTTATTGCAAAAGTAATTGAACACCTTATGCACTACATAAATGATTGGGATACAATCAAGACCATATTCATCCTTGGCATTGCAAACTTCAAAAATATCTCCCTCATTAACATGAACCTCCAATCTCAAGTTGAAACCAAGAGATGAGTTCAAGAGGGTATTCTCAGCAGACAGGATTTCATCTTTATATCCATAAAGTCTTAGAATGCCAAGACTATCCAGTTAGAGAGCCAAAACTAAGTCAGATTTAACATTTGTATCCAAAATGGCTAGCTTCTGTGGAACTGACCTGTAGGTCATGAACTTTGTGTACAGCTAGAGACTGATTCAGAATTACTGTAGGTTCCAATATTGCTTTAGTAGCAACAACAGAATTAACATTATTTATAAATCCAAGACTCTGATGACTACCCATAGCATTGTCACTAGATTCACCCGTATTTCCTAACTTTTCCAAAATTAAATTCCAGTCCTCCTTGATAGCAATCAAATCTGCAGGAGTGGCCAGAAGCTTAGCAGCCAAAGATGTTAGGCTTAAGAAAGGTGTGGAGTGGGTGGAGGATAATAGAGGAAAAGCGGAGATACTAAATGAATACTTCTGTTCTGTCTTCACCAGGGAAAAGCATGGACCAGTGCCTTCAGAAGGGAAAAGAGACGTGGGGGGGAGGGGAACACAGACATAGTGATAGAGGAGGACAGAGTGAGGGAGGGTCTGCTGGCATTGAAAGTGGACAAATCACCAGGCCCGGACAGAGTACATCCAAGGGTACTAAAGGAACTTGCTGAGGAGCTGGCAGGGCCGCTAGCAGACCTATTTAATAGTTCACTAGAATTAGGCGTGGTACCACAGGACTGGAGAACAGCACATGTAGTGCCTCTTCACAAAAGTGGACCCAAGGATGATCCAGGGAATTACACACCAGTCAGTCTGACCTCCATTGTGGGCAAGCTGATGGAGACCACACGAAAGGAAAGGTTGGTGGAATATCTAGAGGAATATGGTCTCCAGGATGAGAGGCAGCATGGGTTCATGGGGGGAAGATCATGTCAAACAAATCTGATTGACTTCTTTGACTGTGTCACTAAGATTGTAGACAGGGGCCAAGCGGTAGACATCCTCTATCTTGATTTTAGCAAGGCCTTTGACACTGTGCCCACAAAGGTTGATCAGGAAGTCGGTGGATCTTGGAGTTGGGGAAAAGATGGTCAAATGGGTGGAAAACTAACTGAGGGACAGAACCCAGAGGGTGGTGGTGGGGGGGTAGAGTTATCTGGCATCAGAGAAGTAACCAGTGGGGTCCCACAGGGCTCTGTGCTGGGGCCGGTGTTGTTCAATGTCTTCATCAATGACATGGGGGATGGCATTAAAGGCAAAATGTGCCTATTCACAGATGACACCAAGCTCTGTGGGAGAGTAGACACAGCTGAAGGGATAAGGGACCTATAGGAAGATCTGGAAAAGCTGGGGAGGTGGTCCAAGATCTGGCAACTTGGCTTCAATGCCAGAAATGCAAGTTATGCATATTGGAGCCAGAATCCCAGGACAGAGTATTACTTGGGTAGAGTCTGAGTATCTGCATCAGAGGAGGAGAAGGGCCTGGGAGTGATGATCACTAGTGACCTGAAGCACTCCACGCAGTGCAAGAAAGCAGCAGCAAAGGCAAACAAGATGCTGGGATGCATAGCTAGAGGGATCAGTAATAGGAGAGAGGAGGTTATACTGCCCTTGTACAGGTCACTGGTAAGGCCGCATCTAGAGTATGGAGTGCAGTACTGGTGCCCACACCTCAAAAAGGACATTAACCTGCTGGAGAAGGTACAGAGGAGGGCTGCAAAGATGATAGCCGGTCAGCAGGGCAAGGCATACGAGGAGAGGTTGAGGGCACTGAACATGTACTCCCTGGAAGACAGGAGAGAGAGAGAGGGGACATGATTGAGACATTCAAGTATTTGAAAGGGATAAATAAAGTTGATAAGGAGAGTCTCCTTAAGCTGAGTGGCGACCATATCACAAGGGGGCACAGTCTTAAGCTGGAGGATGGAAGGTTTAGGAGGGAGGTCAGGAAGCACTTCTTCACAGAGAGGGTGGTGGACACTTGGAATGCGCTGCCAGAAGAGGTCATCTCGTTGAATACTGTGGGCAGCTTTAAGAAAGGCTGGGATAGGCATAGGGGGAAGGTAAGAATCATGGGTAGGGAGGATGGGAGGAGTGGGGAGGGAGGGAAAGGACATTAGCTCAAGCTGTGGACCCTGCAATACGAGCAGACTTGATAGACCAAATGGCCTTCTTCTGCTGGCTTCTTCGTATGTCCGTATGTTCATAAGATCTGCTCCTCCCGATTCCAGATTATCAGGCCCTCTTGTAGGTTTCTGAGAATCTAGGACAGTAAATGATTTATTTAGTGAAACAGTACAGGAATCAGAAAGGTCAACACCATTATCCAACTGACCAGTCATAGGGTCCAAGGTCTGACAATAACCTTTTTTTAAATCCCTTTTTCCTTTTTGTTACACTTGGAACCCTTTTAATTTTTTTTGGACCTTTTTTGAGTACTCAGTTCAGGAAAGACAATAGAGCTAAAGTCAAGTCTCAGACAGGACTCTGCAGGTTCAGGCTCGACAAACTCCATGGAAGAAGATTCCTTTGGTGAGTGAATTTGCTGAAAAGCTCTTGTAATATCATCGATCCTAGCATCATTGATAGCTAAATCTTCTCTGATAGTACCTAAATCCTTTCTAATAATAACCAACTGCTCCATCAGTGTAAGATTGTCATCATATGGGTCACTCATTAGACTGACATCAATCATCATTAAGATACAAGGGGAAATATGATATAGGCTCTTACTTTTAATCGTGGGCATTAATTACCTTAGTCAATTCCTCTATTTGGTGATACCGGATATTGTAGGAGCTAAATTAATCTGAGTTAATTTAACATTTACTGACTCTACTTTGAGTGATTAGATCTGTCAAGGTTTTCAGGTCAATAATAGTGCTATGGGGATCTGTAAGTACTGTACTTCTGTCATAATAGAATTTAGTATCCCACCCACCACCACCTCGCTACCTTAGTATCCCCAGCCTCACCTAAATGAGAAGGAGAAGGGACAGGTAACTGCAAAAACATTTAGACAAGGCAGCTGCCTCACCCTGAATATTTTCATGAGAGCTACCAGGTAAAATTCACAGCCACTCCCTACATTAGTATCTGCTGGATTCATTACAGGAGATTTCAAAGAGAATCATCAAAAGCACAACAAGGCGGCTAAACAATATAGACAGAGCCAAAACAAATGTAATTACTCACAAGTAGGCAAGGAGCTCGGCTTCCCAGTCACCACCCAAGTAAAAACAGCAAAACGTTTTTGTTTCAACATAACTCTTTTATTAAACCAAATGATAACAAGCATTTGTCAATGCCGAATGTTTGCTTGCTGGCATTGGCAGTGGTAATGTAGACGTTACAGAGCTGCGTAATAGGAATGGCAGTGAAGTACTGAAGTGAAGCCAACCCCACCACCACCCTGCAGAGAGTGACAGGCATTGGGGTGTGCATTTGGGTCATCAGGCATAATGGCCTTGCCATTTCACCACACCCACCCTGCAGACACTGACAAGTGTCATGGTGTTCATGGGGTGTTTGGCCCTTATCGCACCATTTCATTAGAAAATGCGTGAGATGGGTGCGATATAGGAGAATGGGGTGAACTTTGGGGCTGAAGAGTCCAAGGCATACCTCGATACCTCACTGGCTGCAGGGTGTGGAATGGTATGAGCATTACAGGCAAGAATCCCAAGTCACACCCCTGATGCCTGTCATTCTCTACAGGGTTGGGCGTTATGGTTGGAAACCTAATACCTCAGGCATTCGTTGGTATTTTCACTCCAAATTTTCAACATGTTTTTTTGTGACCCCACCTCATGAACAGGGGGAATATCAGTTTGTTAGCCGAAAGCTGCTTATGCACAGCTGACTACGGCATTTAGCACCACAGGTGCAAAAACATTCCAACAGGATGTAAAAATGACAGCTGTACTGTTCATGGGGAGGTGTAAAAATGGCAATGTTACAAATCTGCAGTACAAATATTTAAAAAATGGTGAAGTCATGGCGCACATAGAAACTGTGCGCGCACACCCGTGTCGTAATTAGGTTTGGGATATTTTACAGCAGATTGTCAACTCAGGCATTTTGGTGCCTCCGATCATGAACAGTGTCACTGTGATTTTCTTTATCTGTGCCGAACAATGATTCCCCACAGCGACCATGCATCTCAGTGCTGAAAGTGTGAAAACACACTTCAGCCATGTTGTGAAAAATGACAGCTGTACTGTTCCAAGGAAGTGTGAAAAAATGCCACTGGTGAAAATCTGGACTGAAAATATTACAAAGTCATGAACTTACGAGTGCGTGGAAACTGCGCATTGCTCACTCGTAACACAGTCATTTATGGACTTTTGCCACCAAATTTTCAACATAGCCATTTTAAGACCTCTGCTCATGAACAGTGTAACTGTGATTTTCTTAATCTGTCCTAAACATTGCTTTGCACACCAACAGCACCATTATGCTACATGTCTGAAAACACATTTAGGCGACATATGAAAAATGGCAGCTGTACTGTTCATAAGGAAGTGTAATAAAATGGCAATGTTGAAAATCTGGAGTGAAAATATTAAATTTGCAAACTTACGAGCATGCATAGGAACTGCGCAACGCACGCTCGTAAAACAGTCATTTTTAGGAATTTTTTCACCAAATTTTCAACATAGCCATTTTAAGACCTCTGCTCATGAACAGTGTCACTGTGATTTTCTTAATGTGTCCCATACATTGATTTTGCACATACTGCGCCATTGTGCACTACATGGGTGGGAACACATTTTGAGCAAAGATATAAAATGACAGCTATACTGCTCATAAGGAGGTGTGGTAAAATGGCAATGTTGAAAATCTGGAGTGAAAATATTGAAAATTCGTGAACTTACGGTGTGCGAGGAACTGTGCAATGCACGCCAGAAAAACAGTCATTTTTAGGAATTTTTCACCAAATTTTCAACATAGCCATTTTAAGACCTCTGCTCATGAACAGTGTCACTGTGATTTTCTTAATGTGTCCCATACATTGATTTGCACATACTGCCATTGTGCACTACATGGGTGAGACACATTTTGAGCGAATATGAAAATGACAGCTATACTGCTCATAAGGAGGTGTGGTAAAATGGCAATGTTGAAAATCTGGAGTGAAAATATTGAAAATTCGTGAACTTACGAGTGTGCGTAGGAACTGTGCAATGCACGCTCGTAAAACAGTCATTTTAAGGAATTTTTTCACCAAATTTTCAACATAGCCATTTTAAGACCTCTGCTCATGAACAGTATCACTGTGATTTTCTTAATTTGTCCCGTGCATTGATTTCTCATACCGACTGCGCCATTCTGCGCTACATGGGTGGAAACACATTTTGGGTGAGATGTGAAAAATGACAGCTGTACTACTCATAAGAAGGTGTGGTAAAATGGCAATGTTGAAAATCTGGTGAAAATATTGAAATTTCATGAACTTACGAGCCTGCGTGAAACTACTAGCACACCCTCGTAAAACAGTCATTTTGGAATTTTGGCACCAAATTTTCAACATGGTGTTTTGGACCCTTCTCATGAATGATGTCACTGTCATGGTGGTATTTGGGCCCAAGGGTGATTTCACAGTCACTGCGCGGTCACTGCAAATCCACCCGGGCAAGAATAGCACGCCATGACAGTGACATAATTCATGAGAAGGTGTCCCAAATACCCCATGTTGAAAATTTGGTGCAAAAATTCCCAAAAATGCCCGAGATATGCAATAAAGTTGAAACCCCCCTGTGTAACCCATTATACAGCTTACCGGCATTTCCTCAGTTCGCGGTCGGCTTTGAAAGTGCAGGCGTGTTCCCGGTCCACGAAGATCGTCGCGCCGGAGTCCGCATGGTAAGTATGGGGTGAGAGTGCTGCAGAGGCCTAGTGCGCGGTGGGTGGGTGCGGGTTGTGGGAGGGCGTTGGGAGGCGCACCGCGGGACAGTTTTATTTTACAGGTCTTAAAATAAAAATCGATGGGGCGTTGCCACGCTAGGGTGGGCTCCCAGCATGGCACAAAGACTTAGAGGCCATTCAGCCAAGCGAAGTTGAGCACCCGTCGGTAAAATAAAAGGCTCGCGCGCGCGGTTTGCCACGCTGAGGTGGGCTCCCAAGCGTGGCTTCAGGGCTTTCAGAGGCGTTCAGCCGGCGAAATTAGGCACGTCGGCAAAATAAAAAAAATCTCAGCACGTTTCCCACGCTGGGTGGGCTCCAGCATGGCACAGGACTTGGGGGCGTTCAGCCGGCGGGATTGGGCACCCGTCGGCTATTCAATCTTGAGCGCGCCGCGTCTGTCTGTGCGTGGGGGGAGCTGCGCGTGAGCAGCCAATATCTTATCGGTGCTCACTCAAGCGTAGCTCCCCCTTTCGACTGTATGCCTCTGCATTTTGGAGCGTGTCATAGACAGCTCCAAAATGCATTGGCTTACAGGAGCCGCGCCTGCCAGCCCAGTGCCTGAATTGGAGGAGGAGGTGACACACCTCCGAAATCTCCATTCATGGCACTATGTTTCTTGCACATGCGTGCAAGCAAACATAAAAATCCAAGTAGCAATATGTGAGATACATGCAGCAGGTAACATAGAAACATAGAATTTGACAGCAATAAGGACCGCTTGCACCCAGTCTGCCCATTTCCCTACCTAATGGATAAGCTGCAGATCCTAGTTAACCAGCAGCCTACTTCTTCCTACTCCCACCCCTAGAATTGCCTTATGACTGTCCCATGCATGCTTGAATTCCACCACTGTTTTGACTCCACAACCTCCTCCGGGAAGGCTTCCATGCATCCACAACCCTCTCTGTGAAAAAATACTTCCTTAAATTTCCTCTGAGCAGCCCCCCCCATCTTCAAATTGTGCCCCCTTGTTCTTTATTTATTTATTTATTCATATATCGGATTTACAAACCTTTGAGTCAAAGACTCATTTACAAAGGCACCTCGTCGCAGGGAGGGGAGACAATATAATTGTGAAGCAAGACAGTGGGAACAGCACAGGTCAGACACAAACAGCTATATATAACAGGCATTTCAAAGAGTAAGTAAATATAGTCAAGTTGCAGAAGAGCTAACAAAGAAAACAGCTTACTCTATAGCAACTACAATTATACTGGCTCTAAGGTGAGCAGTTAAACTGTCTGAAGCTACTTTTTCTACTGCAGCACAATTAACTCTATGGGAAAGTGCAGCACAGAATCTACTGCACAGTTTACTCTATGGGAAAGTGCAGCACAGAAAACAGGCATAAAAAAAAACAATCTGTAGTGCTGCGCCGACTTTAGGATTTAAGGGCAGCATTTTTCTTTTAGGAGGCAGTAAGTCCAACTTGTAAAAGTTTTGGCGCCAAGTCCAACAATGCGCCTTGAATTGCTGCTGGCTGGAGCTGCTCCTGTAGCTGCGTGCTCGCCGTACCTTGTGTCGGTTGTCCGGGGTGGGGGACGAGTCCTGATTCCTTGCGGTCTGTGGGAAGGGCGGGCAGCGCTTCCTCCAGCCCTCGCGACCCTCCAGGAGCCTGTGGGTTTGTGTCGGTTGTCCGGGGGTGAGTCCTGATTCCTTGCGATCACTCTTGCACTTCTTGCACACCTTTTTTGAAAGATGCTACCCTCTTGGACTTTGTTGATTCCCTTGAGGTACTAAGTTTCTATCATGTCCCCCCCTCCCTCCTTTCCTTGAGGCTATACATATTAAGCTCCTTAAGTCTCTCTTCATATGTCTTCCAGTGCAGACCCTGCACCATTTTAGTTGCCCTCCTCTGGACGGCTTCCATCCTGTCTATGTCTTTGCGGAGATTGGGTCTCCAGAACTGCACGCAGTACTCCAGATGGGGTCTCACCAGCTGTCTATACAGAGGGATAATAACTTCCTGTTTTCTACTGGTGATGCCTCTCCCTATGCATCCCAGTATCCCCAACCCTCCTTGCTGCCCTCTCACATTGCTTGCCCACCTTTAGGTCATCTGATATGACTACCCCCAGGTCCCTTTCCATTTTTGTTGTTGTTAGTATCTCACCCCCTATTGTGTACTCTTCCCCTGGGGTTTTGTTTCCCAGGTGCATTACCTTGCACTTCTTAGCATTGAATCTAAGCTGCCATACATTTGACCATTCCTCTAACCTTGCCAAGTCCCTTCTCATCCTTTCCACCCACCTTGTGCATCAACTCTGTTGCAGATCTTTGTGTCATTCGCAAAGAGACATACTTTTCCTTCCAGTCCCTCTGCAATGTCGCTTTTAAAGACATTGAAGAGAACCGGTCCTAATACTGAACCCTGCGGCACCCCACTAGTAACCCCCCTTTCTTCAGAGGCTCCATTTACTATTACTCTCTGTGTCCTATTCTCCAGTCAATTCTTTACCCAGGCTGTCATCTTGGGACCCACTCCCAGGCTGGCTAACTTGTATATTAATCTTTTGTGTGGGACTGTGTCAAATGCCTTGCTAAAGTCTAGGTAGACCATGTCCACAGCATCTCCTTGATCCACTACTTTGGTCACCCAGTCAAAGAAATCTATCAGATTTGTCTGGCATGACCTTCCCGCTGTGAATCCATGCTGCCTTGGGTCCTGTGCCCCTCTGGCCTCTAGATACTCACAATTCTTTCCTTCAGAAGTGATTCCATCATTTTCCCTACCACTGAGGTTAAACTAACAGGTCTGTAGTTTCCTGCTTCTGCCTTGCTCCCACTTTTGTGAAGGGGAATCACATCTGCCCTCCTCCAGTCCTCGGGTACCACCCCATCCTCCCATGATTTGTTAAAGAGGGTAGTCAGTGGTGTCACTAGTTCTACCCTTAGTTCTTTTAGAATTCTGGGATGAATCCCATCAGGCCCCATTGCTTTGTCCACCTTCAGTTTTAAGAGTTCTTTCAGAACCTTTCTTCTGTAAATGGGCTGGTATCAACTTCTGTATCCAGAGTGTTTCTACTGTTTGTTTTAGGTACCTCTTTTCCTTTGTAAATACTGAGCAAAAATATTTGTTTAGTATCTCTGCCTTTCACAGTCACCTCTGCCCACCCCTCCTCCCCTTTATTAAGCCTCACTATCGCCTCCCTTGGTCTTCCTTCGCCCCTGATGTATCTATAAAAGGTTTTATCCCCCTTCTTAACTGAGTTGGCTATCTTTTCCTCGGTTTGGGCCTTTGCTGTTCTGACTGCCTTCCCAGCTTCCTTTTGCTTTAACTGATACAGTTCTCTGTCCCGCTCCTTCTGTGATTCCTTGTACTTCCTGAATGCTTTCTTTTCTCTTGAACCTTCACTGCCACTTCCTTTGAAAACCATAGTGGTTTCTTACATCGTTTCATTTTGTTTATTTGCTTCACAAAAAGCTTGTTACCTCTGTGATGGCAGTTTTATTATTCCCATTGTTCTTCCTGCCCATTTGCTAGTGCATTCCTTAGGCACTCACCTATTTTGGCAAAGTCAGCCCTCCTAAAGTCCAGTACTTTTGCCTTTGTATGGCTTGACTCTATTGCTGTGTTTATTGTGAACCATACTGTTCGATGGTCGCTAGTTCCCGGATGGCTACCCACTTCTACATCTGTGATCCTCTCTTCATCTCCATTTGATAGAACCAGGTCTAAGATTGCTCCTCTCGAGTGGGCTCCAATACTAGTTGTCTAGGCATGCCCCAGAGGGGCATCTAGAATAACCCCACTCTTTGAAGTGGCTGCTGCAACTGCACTCCAGTTAACATCTGGCATATTCAGATCACCCATCAGCAATATCTCCCCTTTTCTGCCATTCTAAGCATACTTTCTATCATTTCCTTGTCCATTTCCTCCCCCTGAGAAGGGGTCTGTATACAACCCCTGTGCGGATTGTGGTGCCATTGCTGGTCTCCAAATTTACCCACAGTGCTTCTTATCCTCCCTGTTTTCCCTTTTGTTCTGTTGCTTTGATTTCTTCCCTTATGTAAAGAGCTACTCCTCCTCCTCTTTTACCCTCCCTGTCCCTCCTGTAGATAGTGTATCCTGGTATGTTTACATCCCAGTCATGGTTTTGTGTGTACCATGATTCTGTGACTGCCACGAGATCCAGATGGTAAAGGATCCACCCCTTACCTCACGTCACAACCAAATGTTTTGCGCTTCTCTCGCTTTGTCAAGTCCTTCACAAAGCACCAGAAGCAAAAACATTTGGCTGTGACATGAGAGGGAGGATCCCTTAACTGGCTGCGTGTATCTCTACATTCTGTAATTTGGATTTTTATTGTTCAGATTTAATAAAACATTTATCTTCAAGCAACAACGTTAGCTGTTTCTACTTGGGAAGTGACTGGGAAGCCAAGCTCCTTGCCTACTCAAAAGAGAATCAGGCAGCCTCAAGGAGTTAAACACATGGGCTCGTGAGAATTATTACAGGCCAAAGGAGTAAGCCTAGGGGTAGAGGTTAAGTGCATAGCTCCAACAAACTCTGACTCAACCTTTGTGAGCCAGGTGGTAGTGCATTAACAGCAGCATCCACAGACACCACCTTAAAACTGTTGTCAGCTGTTGAGTGTTCAGAAATTTTAGGTTGGTTCTTGATTTCAGCTAGAATTTTTTTTTCTGGGGGGCTGTCTATGTTTTTTGAGATACCTGACATTATTTTTCCACCTTTTCTTTTACAGTGTCCCTCAGCTCACAGTTAGAACCCTATGGGAGTACAGTGTTAAAGCTTTTCCGACTCCTAATTTAAACCATACTGAAATAAAATACAAAAGACAAAATATATATATAAAAATATTGCACAATATGCTTTATTTGTTTTTTTATTTATTCAATTTTGTTAACCGGGTAAGCCCACTGAGAAAAACATCCCTTTTTCAGGGGCAACCCGGAATTAGTTACTTTAATGACAACATTCAATTACAGAGCAATGGGACATACTGTAACTACAGCAGTGGATACACACAGGAAACAATACAATTGTTAATTACAAACATGATTAAAAAAAGAAAAAACATTATGCAAGTATTCCATTAAATAGACAATAAGGAAATGGAATCTTACAAAACAATTATGCAAAAATAGCATTAAATGGGGAAAAGGGACATGGGATGGAAGCTTTAACATTAATAACAAGTGCAGAAAGTTAGAGAAGACTGGATTTGAGGTGTTTTTTAAATGACTCAATAGAGGGACATTGTTGTAGGGGGACTGGAAGGTCATTCCACAGCTGAGAGGCCTTGCTAGAGGAGGACCATTGTTTGGATGGGGTCCTGGCTTTAGGAACTTCTAAAAGAAGCAGCCCAGAGGAGCGAAGGTTTCTGGAGTGCATTTTTTTTCTCACTATCCCCGTGAGGTTAGGTAGAGATCCAGTAAGGATTTTGTACATGACACTGAGAAGAGAGTAGTTTTGTCTCCCTTCCAGGAAAGGCCACTTCAGGGATGAGAGTACTGTACAGTGGTGCTCCTTGCTATCCATCCGAGTTGCAAGCCTCCCTATTCTATGATAAACCTGCTTGAGTTTCCCTAGCTCAGTTTCTTTTAGTATGGCTAGAATAGGAGCTCCATATAACAGAACAGGAAGGAGGAGGTAGTTAGTTATTGAGAGACAAGCCTATTTTGTGAGGCAGGACCTCAACCTGTATAACAGGCCAAGTTTTTGGGACAGCACTCTGGTTGTGTAGTTCACTTGTGGTCTCAAACACAGTTCTTAGTCAATCAGGATATCTAAATATATAAAGTTGTTCACTACCTCCAAGTTTAATTCCCCCGGGGGGTGGGGAGCTGATACAGAGAGAGAATTGGACCTATAACTAGCACTTTGATAAAATAAATGGAATGACAAAATACTACTTTAATGGGGTTGAACTTGAATCCACTGACAAAGAAAAAGATTTCGGTATATACAGTACATAAATGAAAGGCTTGCCTATAGTTAGGTGGTCAAGCAGCCAGCCACTCCCACTTCCTGAGCTATATAAGCAGTTCCTCTAAAGCCTCACTGTGAAGCATTTTTTCTTTGCAGCCGAAGGCTCTGCCTGAGCTGGTTGGGCATCCCCCTGCTTGTCTCTGCAGGGCTTCTGTGTTTGTTTTCCTGCTTTGGTTTGTATTTTGCCTTCGGCTGTGTATGTTTCCGTCCTTTTTGGGGGGGGGGGGATTTCTACGCTTCTAGCATACTGCCATCTTTCAGCTGATCATAACTCTCAAATTACTTGCATTGCAACTGCAAACCTAACCTGTATGTTTCAGCTTAACTATAGCTGGTCCATGTGGCATATTTTATTACTTTCACCTGACTCAGATTTACTTGAACCTAGCTATACAGCTTACTCATGCTTATTTTACTTACCTCATTGCTGCAATCTCATTGCATTGCCTGTTGACATTAAGAGCGTTATGCCTCCTTTATTTGCAGTTACAACTCAGTGTACTCATTTGTTTACTACTGCTGTACAGGCCTACTTGCTTCCTGCTGCTGCAATATTAACTCCCATTCCTATTGTACCTTGTTTACTCTGAGGTTAGCTGAAGCTCCTGCTGAGGCTATTAAATTAGCTTTTATATCTGCATGTGGTTCTTGGCCTTTCATTGCTTCCTTGTTTGTCCTACGGTGGGGACTGGGAGGTGTTTGGGGGTCATGGCCTATGTGGTTAATTCTGTTCTAAATCCTGTCTTCGCAGCCGAAAATCCTCCGTTTGTCACCTTAATTTGGCTATTTATATCTGGCTGGCGTGCCCCTAATTCAGTGCTGTTTACTTGCTATACAGTTGTCATGCAGGTCCACCTATTACTACTGCTGCTGTACTGACCTATCAGGTCCACACTTGCTTACGCAAATCAGTGTTCCTTGCTTACGCAAAACCATTGCTTCATGCCTACTGCTGTCCCCCCCCCCCCGGCTTCGGCCTGGGATTCTACTGCACTCAATATGCATTCGACCTTGCAAGGTCTCAACACTCAATGCCCATTACGATCTCAGCACACCATGCTCATTCAGCTCACCTTTCAGCTCTTAACCAATTCTGGGGCATGCCAGCCATTCTATTTTGGTGCAGGGTTCCTACAGTTGATGGTCTCGCTCTGCTTTAAGTCCGCATCATCGAGCATGTCCAACTTGGCGCGGGATCCTTCTCACCTGGCCCATAGCTGGGAATGTCCTCACCCCGGGTTTGGCTTTAGCTGCCTGCTACGCAACAGCAGCTCCTGGTGTAGAATTTAAGACTAGCAGTAAGGGTGGTTATGACAATCTCCTTTGGCTCTAGTGTCTCACTATATAGTGTTTCCCTAGCGAGGCACCTTCACCGCATCCTCCCTACGACTGCCTCTGGCTCACCTGGTTTGATTTAGGGCGGATAGGCCAGGTGAGTGCCTCAGCAGTTGTCGCTCTCCTCCTGCGCCTTGGATGCATGTATTGTTGCAGAGTTTTCTCACAACCTTCCACGGCGTTCCTGCTAGAGGGTTTGAATGAGAGCCTTCCTCCAAATTGGAATATTTTCCACCTCCCTTTAATTGGGTTTTCCAAATTGCAGCTGCAGAGCCATCATTAAATAAATTATCCTAAGGCTGAGGAAGGCTACTCTAGGCCTTGGATCCCCAGAGATTTCCTCCTCATAGGGTTTTTTTTCTCTCCTCCATTGCCTCAGGTCACAACACTTAGTTAGCATAGTTGTTTCCCTTAGTATCTTTAGGTAGGTTCCGTTGTTGGATGGAGGTGGAGGATATTCTGCCATTCCCTCTCTCCTTAGGGGATCCCCTACTCTCTAAGCAAACCATCAGTACCCTGCTACGCAGCCTGGGCAGTCATTACAACAACTGAGCATCTCATTGCATTATCAAACTGCTTATACTTCTCTACTACTATGTTACAGTTACTACTCCTATGTCACAGTTACTGCTTGCTCATATGCTCATGTTGCCTCCTTTTGGGGATGATACTACATTTTTGGGGGGGATTCCTAAGGTACCTTTAGCCACAGGAACTGTCCCGTTGCACCTCTAGGGGTGGAACCCTCTCCGAGGGTTCCTTGCATTCGTACCCCTACAGGGTGATAATTCCTCTGGACTAGACAGTGCGAACGGCCAAAACCAAACTAACACAGTTGTACAAGCATAACACTATACTGGCTACGTAGACCAGTGAACTAATAATTTATCATTTGGAGAGCATACCAGAGAAGTAGTGAGGAGAAGTAACAGAATGCTTGGATGCATTCTGAAACACACCAAAAGCAGGGATAAAGCCAGCCCGGTGCTGTTGAGGTTGAGGCACTGGACGCCTTACCTCATGCTACGCTGGTGACCCATGTTTGGGAATGAGCATGGGTCGTCGGGGTCGCCAGGGGCATAGAAGGATTGAGCGTCTGTGGGACTGCTCTCCTTCTCTGGGGAGGGGGGACTTCAGTGGCTGGTGCTCCACTGGCCCATAGTGGCTGCTGGGGGGCAGCGCACCGATGCTGCAATTAAGGGGAGAAGATGGGGCAGACACTTGGATAGAGAGCACGTACAGATACGTGCGCACGCTCTCTGCAGGCGCCATTGCACACCCCACCTCCACGCAAGGGGAGTAAAATGGAAATATCAGTCTGGCTATATGAAGCTGTCCCCATGGCGCCACCCGGAGAAGGCACCTCCAGAAATGATCCTTTGGGTGGTTGAGTCACTCCCACCACCCTGCCATGAAGGGTAAGTCATGGGTGCTTAAGGAGGGGTCTAACCTTTGGGGGTCGGCCTTGGGGTGACAACTGAATGGCAGCAGTGCCAAAGGGGATCCAAAGAGAAATACCATAATGAAAAAAAAAAGGCAGGGATAAAAGTGTCATCCTAAATTTGTATGGTGCCCCAGCTAGAGTATTGTGCTCAGTTTTAGGCATCCAGTAACATTTGGGATATTGCACTATTGGAGGGGGTGCAGGGAAGGGCAACCAGAAGGGTTGCTGGAGTATCAGACTTGCCATATGGGGAGAGGTTCAGGGAGCTGGGCTTGTTTTCTCTTGAACACAGGAGACTAAGGAGTGATCTTTCCCTGGTTTACAAGGCTATTAAAAACCAAGACCTGTGGAAATGTATAGGTCTCAGTAGAAAACACTACGTAGAGAAACAAGAGCTTATAATTATCAACTCGGGCAAATTTTATAAAAGTACTAGAAGGGTTCCTGGATAAATCAAAGCATGGTGGGCATATGGAACAGCATGCCAGAGGAAGTAGTGATAAGTGAAACTGTGAAGCTGTTCCAAACAGCTGTGGATAACCTTTTCCATGAAAAGCATAGGTAGTACCCATTGTAAAAAGGTGAGTCATACATCGCTAGCACTTCTGACTCATAGCGTTCCTATGATTTCTGAAATTCCATCCAAGCCTAGATTACAAGACCCAAAAAGCATTACTGTGTTTTTACAACATGGTGAGCCCTACGGGAGTATTGCATGTACAAAAGGAGTGATGTCATGTTTTCTGTCCATGGAACTGACTGAAGGTGTAAATAGTCTCCTCCACCTTACCCTCCTCCAAGCAATGTTTTCGCCTCAAATAAATACGCTTTCATGTTAGTCAATGGTTGCAGGGTACTATTTTCTTTCTTAAATAGGTGGTACAAGAACTGGAACCTGAGTAGTGGGAGGCAGCATTAGGTTTTTTTGGAGTAAGATCCACCTCCGACTCCACCCCAGACTTTTTTCTGATTCATGTGGGAGGGGCATGAGATAGCTCTAGTATGCTGTAACAAGATACATTAGTTTGGGACATAGACATGCCTTGTGCAGGGGAGAACACTACAGAACAGAACAGAAGATATTTAATGCCTTCAAATTAACTTAAAAATCCTTTGGAACAAATGATTATCTGAGCCACCTGGGGCCTCAGATGGAGACCTAGACACACACATTCTAATTTACAGTAAGAGACACGTTTTCTTAAACATCTAGCAAGAGATATAGGTTTTTAGTTTTAGTTTTCAGTACTGTTACAAAAGAATGTATTTACTTGAATAAAGGTAAAGATTAACAAATAAATTCTACCTTTAGTTAGATTTGGTCTGATTCAATCAAATGTAATTTTAAAAGCTATTCTGATCAGAGCTGACATAAAAAAAATCTTAAATAGTTTTTCTTTTCTCATGGACACTAGAAATAGGATGCCAGCTTTCACTCCATTAAACCTGTTTTTCTGTTTTTTTATAGCATCTTGCTAAGGCAATCTTCCCAGAATGCAATCTGGCACGGGGGGGGTTGAAATTGTTTTAATCATGAAGCACTGGTGTTAGCAATGCATTTATACAATTTTTAATTGTGTTTACAGTTAAACATGCAGTTTCATGTCAGGGCACAGTTTTGGGGGGGATTCAATCTATTTTAAATATGGGCACAGTACTTGGTAAATACAGACTTTGATGATAAAGTGTATTTTTTCCTTCAAGTTTGAGAAGTATGTATTATATATAAGTGTAACTGTGTTGTAAATGGTTAAATATCTTCTGTTCTGTTCTGTACTGTTCTCCACTGCACAGGCATGTCTGTGAGCTAGCTAACTGGGGTTTCTGTAAGACAACAGCTACAAAATAGCTATGTTGTAAATGGTTAAGTAGGCAGTGATTTAAGGCTCTGAGCTACAAACCTGGAGACCTGGGTTTGACTCCCAAAGCCCCCACTTGCATACTGTGTGACCCAGCGCAAATCACTTAACTTCCTTGTGCTCCCAGGTCACACCTGTAAACAAGCTTTCAGCTTAGTGTGTCTCTCCTGGTAAAAAAACAAACAAACAAGCATTTGTCAATGCTGAATGTTTGCTTGCTGGCATTGGCATTGGTGGGGTGAGCCTTTGGGTCGTCAGGCATAATGGCCATGCCATTTCACCACACCCTACCCTGCAGACACTGACAAGTGTTACGGTGTGCCTTGGGGTCTTTGGCCCTTATGCTCACCCCATTCCATCAGGAAATACAGTGAGATAGGTGCAGTATAGGAGAATGGGGTGAACTTTGGGGCCAAAGAGTCCAAGGCACACCTCAATGCCTCTCACTGGCTGCAGGGTGTGGGTGGGGGTGGAATGGTATGAGCATTACAGCTGACAATCCCAAGTCACACCCATGATGCCTGTCAGTCTGTACAGGGTGGGGCATTATGATCGGAAACACTAACGCCTCAGGTGTTCGTTGGTATTTTCACTCCAAATTTTCAACATGGGTTTTTTGTGACTCCCACCTTATGAACAGTGGTAATATCAGTTTGTTAGCCGAAAGCTGATTTTGTACAGTGACTGCGGCATTTGGCACCACAAGTGTGAAAACACATTTCGAACAGGATGTGAAAAATGACAGCTGTATTGTTCATGGGAAGGTGTAAAAAATGGCAATGTTGAAAATCTGCAGTGAAAATAGTAAAAACACTTTTGAAGTCACGAGCGTGAGTAGAAACTGCGCAACACACACCCTTAATGTAATTACTTTGGGGATTTTTTTACAGCAGATTGTCAACACAGGCATTTCGGGACCTCTGCTCATGAACAGTGTCACTGTCATTTTCTTAATCTGTTCCGAACACTGATTTCCCACAGCGACCACACATTTCTGCGCAGAAAGTGTGAAAACACATTCCGGCCATGTTGTGAAAAATTACAGCTGCACTGTTCTTTAGGAAGTATGGAAAAATGCCAGTGGTGAAAATCTGGACTGAAAATATTACAAATTCATGAACTTATGAGGGTGCGTGGAAACAGCGCAATGCTCACTCGTAACACAGTCATTTAAGACTTCTGCTCATGAACAGTGTCACTGTGATTTTTTAATCTGTCCCAAACATTAATTTCGCACACTGACTGCGCCATTGTGTGCTACATGCACGGAAACACATTTTGGGAGAGATGTGAGAAATGGCAGTTGTACTGCTCATAAGGATGTGTGGCAAAATGGCAATGTTGAAAATCTGGAGTGCAAATCTTAAAAATTGGCAGACTTACGAGCGTGCGTATGAACTGCGCAACACACACTTGTAAAACAGTCATTTTTGGGAATTTTTTTGCCAAATTTTCAACATAGCCATTTTAAGACCTCTGCTCATGAACAGTGTCACTGTGATTTTCTTAATCTGCCCTAAACATTGATTTCACACACCGACTGCGCTATTGTGCGCTACATGCACGGAAACACATTTTGGGGGAGATGTGAAAAATGACATCTGTGCCGCTCATAAGTATGTGTGGTAAAATGGCAATGTTGAAAATATGGAGTACAAATATTAAAAATTTGCAAACTTACGAGCGTGCGTAGGGACTGTGCAACGCACGCTCGTAAAACAGTCCTTTTTGAGAATTTTTTTCCCCAAATTTTCAACATAGGGTTTTTGGGTGAGTACCTCATGAACTGTGACACTGTCGTTTCATACATTGGCCCTCAAAGGTGGTTTCGCGCAGTGACCGTGAAATCACCTTTCGGGACCAAATAACAAAATAAAAGTGCAAGAATTCTTGAGGTGGGGTCCCAAACACTCCATGTTGAAAATTTGGTGAAAAAATTCCCCAAAATGCCCGAGATATGCATCAAAGTTGAAAAAACCCTATTTAACCCATTATACAGCTGACCGGCATTTCCTCAGTTCGTGGTCGGCTTTGAAGAGTGCAGACGTGTTCCCGGTCCACCGAAGATCATCGCACCAGACTCCGGAGGTAAGTATGAGGTGAGGGGGGTATGGGGAGGCAGGGTGTGCACGGGTGGGGGTCAGACTCAAGACAGTCAGCGAAGGACCGTTTTTTCTTTCTAGGTCTTTTCCTTTTAGGAAGATGACGCGGGACATTTGCCACGCTGGGGTGGGCTCCCAGTGTGGCACCTGGAAGTGTTGGGGCAGCAGGCGGATGTTTGCCATGCTGGGTGGGCACCCAGTGTGGCGCCGAAAAGGCTGTTTGGGGGCCAGTGGAGCCGATGGGGATTGGGCATGCGCCCCCCATGCCCCTGATTGTTGCCACGCTGGGTGGGCTCCCAGCATGGCACCTAAAACTCTGTGGGGGCGCAGTGCAGCCGACGGGGATTGGGCACCCCTGTCGGCCATACTGTGGGGGGGAGCACGTGAGCATGCTGGGATGGGCTCCCAGCGTGTTACTTGTTTGTGGGGGAGAGAGGAGCTGTCTATGACAGCTCTTGCACTGCAGTGCCGACGTGTAGGCACTTTGTATACTGCCGATGTCAGTATGCAAGTTGCCTACATGCTGCAGTGCCTTTCTTTCAACTGTATGCCACTGCATTTGCAAACGCTGTCATAGACAGCTTTTGCATTCATTGGCGCAGTGGGGCCGCTCCTGCAAAAGGCAGCAGGGCATTGGAAGTAGGGAGGGACACCTACAAATTCTCATATGGTGGCACTATGTTTCTTGCACATGCGTGCAAGCAAACGTGAAAAAGTGCCCAAATTATTTTTTTAATATAGTTGAGTTTATAAGTGGTAAGTAGGCAGGGTATAATGTTTTGAATGTGGCAGTAGGATTTAGCATGTGCACTGCTTTAAAATCATTCACAGCATTTTATACTTTCTTAAAAGATACTCCACATTTCTGTGGGGCTCTGGGATTCAAACCAAGATCTCCAGATTTGCAGAGAAGAGCCTTAAACCACTATGCTATACTGCCTCCCTAGTTATGGCAGTCATCTGTTTTATGGTTCATGGTGTTGGTGTAGTAAGCATATTAACATACAAAAATGCCAGCAGAATAGGCCTAGCGGGTTTCGTGTTCTTTTTGGTCAGTCCCCACCTTGGGAGCTGATCTTGCTGCCTCCCGCCCTCTCAGGCTTCTCCTTCCCAGTACAGAGGACAGCTAGCTAACTGGGGTTTCTGTCTGACAACAGCTATTAAATAGCCATGTTGTAAATGGTTAAGTAGGCAGTGGTTTAAGGCTCTGGCTGGAGACCTGAGTTTGACTCCCACAGCCCCCACTTGCACATGTGTGACCCTGCACAAATCATTTAACTTCCTTGTGCTCCCAGATCACACCTGTAAACAAGCTTTCAGCTAGTATGTCTCTCCTGGTAAAAAAAAAAAAAAGTGCCTAGAATTATTGTTTTAATATAGTTGAGTTTATATGTGGTAAGTAGGTAGGGAATGATGTACATAGAATCTGAAAAATTCATAACATGCTGTATTGTGAGTCAATTAACTGATAAATGGGGATCTTGGTTTCTTTTACAAATTCATTTTTCCTGACCATGGTTATACTAAAGCAAAAATTTCTCAACAAAATGCTTTTAAATAAAGAGTTTAACTCACAGCAGCAGAAGAAGCATGTTGGCATTAAAAGATTAGTGATGTGGATGTAGAGGCACCAGTATTTAAGCATGACTTTGGTAGAGGATTAATTGTGACTGGGGGGTGAGGGAGGGAGTGAGTCTTGATATTTGTAGCATAATGGTTTTCTGAAACTTCAACCTTCAAGGGGTTAGACTCTGCAGCCATCTGTACAGTATATCACTAAGCCATATGCAGTGTGGTATGGGTAAAACCCAGATCACCAGACCAGGACCAGTGCTGCAAAATCTGCACTGGGCACAGCTTGTGCAGATATTGCTGATCCAGTGGATCATATAAATATGTGCAAATAAATAAATACTCGGCTTCACCTCATGCTTTAACCCACCCCAGGAGTGATGTTATTACATGATAACACCCACACAGCTTTAATCCTTGTATACTACTTAACCCCAGGCCCCCTGGTCCCCCCCCCCAGCTCCTGAGACCCTATTTCAAATCTCAGGTCTTCATACCACCTCATTAGTCTCTCCTTGCCCCATTACAGCACTTATCCCACCCACCCTGCCCCTTTTTCTCTTCTATCACTCCTTCCCATTTATTTTTCAACAAATGCCTCCAGCTATATCTTCATCCTCCCCCTCTCCTCTCATCCCTGTTTCTCTGCCACACCCGGGCACCTGACCCTACCCATTCCTTGTGGACATATGCATCCTAGCTGTGTTCACCATCTTACTATAGCTGCCTCTGTTAACTACCTACACTCTTCCTCCTCCTCTACACCTTACTCTTCCTATAATTGACCCCTTTCAATAGCACTGTTGTACATGAATTGTTTACTGTTATTTCACCGTTGCTTCCTTGTTGTTTGTTATTTCTGACGTGGAACCTTTGTAAAAGAGCCTTGGCTCAAAGGTACTTGTAATCCTAGAATAAATAAATAAAAAAATAAAACACACACCCTGTCATGCCTTATTGCTTAAATATGCCCTTTCTCAATGTACTATACTTTGATTCAGTTAGTGTATGTGACAGCCTTCATGTGAACACTCTAGGCTTCTCTTTGACTCCTGATGTCTATTTGTTTTAGCTACTGTATATTGTTTGAACTGCTCTGGTCTTCTTGATGTGGTGCCTGTGTGCTAAACTATGTAATATGTTTATCTACTGTTATCCATGTATCTCCAGTGAATGATTGCTATAACTGTCTGTTCTCCGAAGCCATTGTTTTTGGACTTGTTAACTGTACTGTCTTTGTATTAGTTTCGATGAGGTGCCTTTGTAAATGAGTCTCTGACTCAAAGTTTTGTAAATCTGATATTTTTTAAATAAATGTTTATGTTTAAACCCATGAAACACCCTTATCTAGTCAATGCATTCACAGTCGTAGTGGCTCTGCCAGAGCTTGTTTTTTTTTTAGTGTTTAGAATAAGTTGGTTGTCCACTAGCCACTTTTACAGAATGGTGAAGTTAGTATTTAGTATGGCATCAATTTTATTTTTTTTTACGTCTGCATCAGCTCTGAAAAAGACAGAATCATCCGCATACAGTAAAGCTTGGGCCTAATACCATCAACAGTCTGAAACCCCAAATCCTCCCCAAAGTTCTTGTTCTTGCTTAAAAATCCTCCCCAGCAATAAAATGAAAATTTCTTAACTCTCAACTCTTCTTGTATAATGTCTGATGACTTTTTCATCCAGGAAAGGATACCCTTTGCTAATACTTTCTTGCCAAGGCAAATATCTTCTGTGGATGTTACAAATACCATTATGAACTGGGGATCGTAAATGCACAATGCTGATTGGCCGAGACATTTTTGAAGCCGTGATGATATCGAGCTACATCATCATGCCTTCAGAAAACCTCCGGCCACCAGCCTCCTCACTCTCCCCAAATCACATCCGGACCTGTTCCTTCAGTTCTCACACAAACACCACGTGTTCCTGCCACTGCCAAGGAATGTACATTTTCTAGCAGCCTCAGTTAGCTGAAATGTACTGCCACACTGCAACCGCTATTTCTTTTAAAATGAAGCACTTCTCAAATGCGACTTTGCTATCTCCCTCTCTCTCCCCCAGAGGTCTTGCTTCGCTTCGACCCGACTACTTGTTTTCACACACAGTAGCGCTTTAGAGAAACATTTTCTATTTTTTTTTTTTACTTCAAAACTCCTGTATGTGCCCTATCAGTTACCAAGCCAAGCTAACACTGACAACGAGCAACTTACCAATCTCTTGAAAAGACCGAACTGTCCCTGCTACTCAGTCGCTCCATTTCAGTCTGCCTTCCTTCCTTCCCCTTCTCGTGGTTTCGGTTACAAAATCCTGTGTACAGTATTTGTAAGAATAAAAGTAAAGCACACAGTTTCCTGCTCCTGACCACAGTATAAGCATTGGTAGAGTCTTTTCACAGCTGCACCTCCTCCACAAACTTCAGTTACAGTTACAGTGGTGCCACCTGCTGCCCAGACCCTTCCAGGAACTATTTTCTTGAAAGGTGTCATCCAACACCTCAAAAACGTCATTTTTACAAGGTTATGAATATTTTTTTATGAAAAAAAACTTTTGAGCCAGTTCATAATAGCAATAAGTCACTCCAGGGTGTGGTATATAATGGGATATCGTCACTTCTTGGGCGGTTGCACGCACTCGGCCTGCGGCCTCATGCCCAATCACCCGAGGCGTTACAATATCCCACGATATACCACACCCTGTCGTGCCTTATTACTTAGTTATAAAATGGGTACAGAGAGTCCCTTAATTTGATTAGCTGACAACCTGTGCCAGCTATGCTAATTTTTAAGTTTATAGCACACAAAATAACTAGTGCCAGTACATGTGTCCACAGTAAGGAAAAGACCCACCCGGTGTCAGTTTAAACAATTTTGCCACCTTTTTTT
Source organism: Neoceratodus forsteri (assembly GCA_016271365.2). NCBI lineage: Eukaryota > Metazoa > Chordata > Ceratodontiformes > Ceratodontidae > Neoceratodus > Neoceratodus forsteri. The sequence continues at coordinate 1,708,329,084 of CM057455.1, forward strand.
TCAGCTTAGCGAGCAAAATCAGAAGCTATAAAACTAAAATAAAACACTCACAAGTGGTGTTTGTAATGTCAGATCATCTTGCTGTCCTCCTGGGCAGCTCCCTTTCCCTCCTTACCCAAAGTTGTTACAGGTGCTTCAAAGTTCCTCTGAAGCCCCAAGCAGAGGGAGATTTCCAGGACTTTCAAGAAAGTTGCTACCGCAGATGGTAGCATGCTGCTGGAAAGACCAAAACAAAATTGCAGTCTTGCTGGTGACTTGATGTAACAACCTGGCAGCTGTCTTCAGCTCCCCTAGTGACAGCAGTTCATTTTACAGCGTCCCTAGCAACTTAAGGAAAGTGGTGGGACTATTTCACATGAAACCAGATTTTTCTTTCATTTTTGTAATTTTTTTTAAAGTTACAGTTTATCAGCATATACCCATTTTATAAGCACAATAACACATTTCTAAGGGCAGTAAGACACTAAGCCCATGGTCTCGTGCCTCACTACGCCCCTAGGCATATGTTTATCAGAGCATAACCCACACCCCATTGTGTGTTATTACACGCAGATGCCTTTAATAGAAACAAACAAGAAAGAAAACAAGAAAAAGTGACCCTAAGCTGACACGTTTTAATCACGTAAGCTATTTATCTTTAGAATTATACTAAAAGAATAAAAGAACATATATAGTTAAAAAAATCCATTCAAACTAGTATACGAAATCTAGAACGAAGAAACATATTCTGGGTTGCTCATATTAATATTTACTACACAATGAAAACTTCACAAAATTATCCATTTAGCTCTTTGTACTTTCAGTAAAAGTCTGTAAGTAAAAATTACTCACCTTAGTAATGTTGTTTCTTCTAGTGGAGTCTTGCTGTATTCTGACATATGCAGTTATCACCAACCTTTGAACTGCCCCGGAGAACAAAGAGTTAGCTTTCCATGCAGGGCATGGAACGCTGAGCTCGAGCTCGGTTGAAGCCTCTGTCTGCTGTTGTTTAAACTCCAACCATCAGGTCTTTACGAGCTATACTCACTGGGCGTTCTGTGTGGAAACTGTAACTCACACTAGCCAACTGGCAACTAAATTTGATAAAAAAGGTTTTTTTGGTTTCAAAGCAAAGACTCAAGTCAGGAAACCCAAAAAACAAAACACAACACACACCCAAAATAAAGGAGGGTGAGAGAAAAGGGGCACCCTAGGTGCCAACACTGCTCCTGCCCACCCACATCCCAAAAACCAGGTTCTGAGAGGGGAGGCGGGGGGAGATCAGAATACAGCAAGACTCCACTAGAAGAAACAACATTACTAAGGTGAGTAATTTTTTCTTCAAACAACATGAAGTCTTGCTGTGTTCTGACATATGCAGACTACCAAGCAGTACCTCCAAGGAGGAGGGTCAGAACCTACTTTGGGAATAGGCTCTGAAGTACTGCTGTGCCAAACCAAGCATCACTCCCAGCTTGGATATCCAGAGAGTAATGCTTGGTGAATGTATGGACTGTTTTCCAGGTGGCTGCTTGACAGATTTCTAAGAGAGGAATATCCCTGGCAGTAGCCAGGGAAGCAGCAGTACCTCTAGTAGAGTGAGCCCTCAGGCCTGAGGGTGGGGTTCTACCCAATTTCTCATAGCAGAACTGTATACAAGAGACAATCCACCTGGCAATAGATCTTTTAGTGGCAGGTTTGCCCTTACCAACCTCCCCATAAGTTAGGAACAACTGGGGGGACTCAAACCTGTGACACTTGGTGCGCTCTATGCAGTAGCTAAGGGCTCTTTTTATGTTCAGGCTGTGCAACCTTCTCTCCCAAGAGGAGGAACGGTCAGTGAAGAAAACAGGGAGAGACACAGACTGATTAAGGTGGAAATCTGAAACCACTTTAGGCAAAAACTTCCTGTTAGTTCTGAGGACCACTTTATCTCTATGGAAAGAGATGAAATCAGGCTCCACTGACAGGGCTTGCAATTCACTGATGTGCCTGGCAGAGGTAATGACTACCAAAAACACAGTTTTCTGAGTCAAGTACTTAAGCTCTGCAGAGGACAAAGGCTCAAAGGGCAGTTGCATAAGCTGAGCAATGCAAACATTATGGTCCCAAGCAGGAGCAGGGTCCCTGAAGGGAGGATTGGTGTGCAACAATCCCTTGAAGAATTTGCAAAATGCAGGATGGGCTGATAGAGAAGAAGGCTTGCCTACTGACAAAAAAGCAGAAACAGCTGCCAAATGTACTTTGAGTGTAGCTGATCTGAGTCCCAAGCCATTGAGATGAACCATATAGTCCAGGACTGTAGGCAACCCAGCAGATTCTGGAGAAATATGCTTACCAGAGCACCAAATAGTGAACCTTTTCCATTTGGAGTTGTAAGTCTTTCTGGTGGAAGGCTTTCGAGAAGCCCTAAGAATATCCAGAACACCTTGAGAGAGGTGCAGATCAGCAAACTCTAACTCTTCAAGAGCCAGGCTTTGAGATTGAGAGACTTGAGATTCGGATACCAAATCCTTCCCTGAGAGGATGTCAACAGGTTGTAATTCCTGGGAAGAGACAGGGGAAGGTGGACTGCTAAGGACAGCAACAGTGGATACCAGGGCTGTCTGGCCCGATCTGGAGTGATCAGAATCACTTTGCACAGTTGAGACCTGATCATGACTAGCACTTTGAACAGCAAAGGAAAGGGGAAAGCACAGACTTCCCTTCCCAATTGAGGACTAAGGCATCCAGAGGACTGAGCCCAACACTGGGGCCTGCAGCAAAAAGGGAAGTTGGTGATTGTCTGGGGCTGCAAAAAGATCTATCTGTGGAGTGCCCCATCTGGAGAAAATCACTTTTAAAATTAGGGGATCTAGGGACCATTCGTGGTGGCCCTGAGATATCCTGCTGAGAGCATCTGCTAGGACATTGTCCTTCCCTGGGAGGTGAACTGCTGTCAGAGAAGTTTGCAGGGAATAGGCCAGAGACCACAACTTCATTGCTTCTGTGCACAAGGCCGTAGACTGAGTGCCCCCTTGCTTGTTGATGTACCACATTGTGGTGGTATTGTCTGTTCTGATCTGGACTACTTTGTGCTGAACAGACTTGGAAAAAGCTTGCATTACCAGAAACACTGCTCTGAGTTCCAAGAGATTGATGTGAAGCAGAGATTCTTGAGATGACCACAGCCCTTGGGTGGTAAGATCCCCCAAGTGGGCTCCCCTAGCCCAAGAGGGAGGAGTCTGTGGTGAGGATTAGTGAATGAGACTGAGTGACAAAAGGAACTCCCGGCCTTAAATTGTCCTGATCCTGCCACCATTGCAAAGCCTGGATCAGGGTTCAAGTCACTGGGACTAGTTTGGTAAGGGAATCCTTTCTCTGGGACCAGAAGGCTCTCAAATGGAACTGAATGTCCCTCATCTGAAATCTTGCACCCTGGACCACTGCTGTAGAGGCTGCCATGTGGCCCAGGAGCTGCAAGAAGTGCCTTGCTGGTCGAGACACCTGAAGGGTGATAGAAGAGGCCAGTTCTATTAGTATCCTTGCCTGTCCAGGGGAAGGAAGGCCTTTGCTCTTATTGTATCCAGCTCCGCCCCTATAAAGGTGAGGAGCTGTACTGGCTCCAGAACTGACTTTGGAAAGTTTAGGAGGAACCCTAAGGAAGTGAGCAGTTGTTGAGTTATCTAAAGATGTGACTTGACTTGGTCTGGAGACTGACCCACTATGAGCCAGTCATCCAGGTATGGAAAGATGGAGATCTTTTTTCTCCTTAGGAAACCAACCACTACTGCCAGGCACTTTGTGAACACCCTTGGGGCTGATGTTAGACCAAAGGGCATTGCTCTGAATTGATAGTGGCCTGAGGGCAACTCGAACCTGAGGTACTTTCTGTGGGAGCACCTGATGGGAATGTGAAAATAGGCCTTTATGTCCAGGGAGGCTAGCCAGTCCCCTGGCCTTAGAGAGACAGAATTATTCCCAGAGTCACCATTTTGAATTTTGGCTTTAAAGGTCCTTGTTCAGATATCTCAGATCCAGGATGGGCCACCATTCTCCTGTCTTTGGGGGTTAGGAAGTACCTGGAGTACAATCCTTTGCCCCGTGTAGGTAGGAACCCTTTTATGGCTCTGAGAGCCAAGAGGAAGAAACCTCTGCCTCTAGGGCAAGGGCCTCTGATGGATTTGCAGGTGGAAAGGATCTGGTTCTCATCTTGGGAAATTTTTGAAGCTGAGAACCAGTCCCTGGCTTACTACTTCTAGGACCCACTTGTCTGATGTTAAAGACTTCAGTCCTGGACAAAGTAAGCCAGCATGCCCCCTACAAGTATTGGAGAATCGGCCCGGGCAGACCCATCAGGGTGTCTGCTTGGCAGGGGCTTTAGGCTGAGGGGTGGAAGCAGGCCTGCTCATACCCCGTCTGCCTCTCCCTCTAAAGAACCCCCTCTGAGCAAAAGCAGAAGAGGAGGCCTGGGCTTGGTAAAAAGGCCTTTGAAAGGGCCTGCCCCTGTCCCTGGAATGCTGCCTCTGAGGAGTGGCTTGCCTTTCTTTGGCCTGAGCACTCCTGTAGGTGGTCCTGTACTCGTCCATCTTCTTCATGTAGTTCTCTGTCTGCTCCCCAAACAGAGAATTACCAATGACAGAAAAATCCATGGCCTTAGCCTGGGTATCCTGTGATAGGCTAGTACATCTGAGCCAAGCCATCCTCAGAAGGGCCACAGATGTAGCCATGACTCTAGATGAAACATCATTGGAGTCCACAGCCGCATGAAATTGCACCTTGGATGCTTCAATCCCATCCGCAGCCACCCGCTCCAGCTCCTTGGCAAGCTGGTCAGGGGTCTGTTTAGCTAGAGCCAGCATAGTGTCCCACCTGGACTTCTGGTATCTAGCTGTGTAGGCCATATAGTTAGCCTGCCTGAGTCCCAAAGATGCTGCCATGTACTGTTTCTTTGCCATGGCATCAAACCTCCTGGAGTCCTTATCTGGGGGGTGTGAAGCCAAGGGAATATTTGCCTTATCACAGGCAGCAGCCTGCACTACCCCAACATGGCTGCATTGCTGGGAAAGGAACTCCGTGTCTGAGCCTGAAAGAGTATATCTCTTGTCCATTCTTCTGTCCACAGGAGGTATGGAATTAGGAGTTTTTAGAATTTTAAATGTCTGTTTCCCAAAAGATTTATGGAGGAACAGACAATCTCCTGGACTCTGGGATGTCCATCATCTCAACAAAATCAGGCTCCTCCTGATCCTCTACTGCTTCTTCCATAGGAAGCTGGAGGGTTTCAGCCACTTTCTTGCAAAATATAAAGTGGGAAGGGGACTCAGAAAGCCTAGGAGGAGAAACACCTGAAGGTCTGTCTGGGGAGATGTCCGGGTCAATAGGCACATCCAGACTTTCATAATCACCATCATCATCATTATCTTCATACTCTCCTCCTCCTCCTCCTCCGGTTCATAAAATTCTTCTAAAGTATAATCTGGAACCAGGGGAACCGACCGAACCGAGCCCCTGACAGATGGTGCCAGTTCGGCCGGAACCGAAGTTAGCGATTGAACTATCCTTATCGCTTTGGCTATCTCATCAGCGGTCGGAGAAAGAACTTGTGGATCCGAACCGGATGATTTATCCCTTCTCTTTCTTTTAACTGGAACCGATTCCCCAGAATCGGTTCTCCTTTTGCCCGAAGAAGTTTCGCCCTGGTCAGAGGGCATCCTTCTGGTTCGATCGAACCGAACCGGCTGGCCATCCGGGTCAGCGGACTTCTCGGCCTCCCTTTCCCTCAGTCCACCTACTCTCTTATCCAGGGTAGCTTTGGGAAAACTTTTACAAATTTGGCAGTCTGAACTGAGGTGGTCAAACCCCAGACAATAAACACAGGTGGTGTGGGGATCAGCCTTAGCAAAGGCTTCCCCATACACACTGCAGTGTTGAAACCCAGTGAGCCCATTTTTTTCTTGGGTTTCTCAGACATGGCCAATCCTAACCAAAACTTACCCTTTTTTCAGCAATCCGCCAGGCAAGACACCCCTATCGGTTCCTGACCGTGTTACGGGTCTTGGAAAAAAACGTAATGAAATCTGTTTTTTTTAGAACCGATACGGACCGGTTACCACACTCTAATAAAGACAGAAGTTTTTTACACAAACCTGATCGGTTCAAACCGAACCAATCCAATGTTTACAAGTTCCACACAGAAACTAATAAAGAAAAACCTATCTAGTACTCACGGTACTACAGACAGAGAATTAAACAGACAGGTTTAGAAGCAGAAATTCGGTAGAAACCGAGCGAAAAAACGACACTTTAACCGACTTTTTTTGAACCGAGGGAAGGAGAAATCTCTGGAGCGACTGTTCAGTGAGGCGGAGTAAAGAATCTGATGGCTGGAGTTTAAACAACAGCAGACAGAGGCTTCAACGAGTTTCGAGCTCAGCTGCTCCATGCCCTGTATGGAAAGTTAACTCTTTGTTCTCCGGGCAGTTCAAAGGTTGGTGATCACTGCATATGTCAGAATACAGCAAGACTTCATGTTGTTTGAAACTGTAAAATAAACTTGCAGTATTGTCATGCAGCTGAATGGTGTCTTGCAGGCATGGCTGACTCAGCTATACTGAGCTTCTAAATGCTCACTTTGTTCTCCCCCTAGTGGCGGCTGATGTCACTATCCTGTGAGTGCCCACAGGTATTCAATGGTGCCAAATTAAAAAAAAATTAAAAAAGATTGAATACATTCAAAAGTTTAAAGAATAAAATTATTATCTATACAATTTCCCTGTAACCCCTACAATAAAAACTCTCAGAAAGAGAATAACATAAATGCTCGCTTCAAAGACTGTGTCATTTTATATATACCATGTTCACATGAATCACTTAGTTTTATAATTCTTATCTCTATGTAGAGAATTATTGTACATGTTGTACATGTTGCATTTAAATGCTGATACAGTTATACAGTTATTACTCTCACAAAACAATGGCGAGTCAAAACTGTTTCTGTCCGGCAGATAAAGTACCAAACGCTTTGTGATTTTGTTCAGAGTGGGTTACCACTGTTCTCTTACGCTCTCCAAAGAAGTGTGGTTTCAGTATCCCAGCCAGTTCTATGTCCCACTCCTGGCTCTTCGTCTCAGGTCTAATTTTCTCAACCCTGCCTCCAAGTCTGTGGTTCCTCTGGTCCTCTGGGTCTTTCAAGCTGATTCGACATGATCCTTTCCTCATCCAGGTTCACCCGTTCAGCATGACTGCACAGTTCTGCACAGCACTCAGCGTCCACAGCACACTAAAAGATAAAAGGCTGATTTCAAGGTAGTATTTCCCATGAAATGGAAATAATGATAAGAAATGAACTCCATGATCATAAGCAACAAATGGCATACCTGTTAAAAATGTAAATACAGCGTAACAATGTGGTGTTTAGGAGCTCCTCCTCAACACACTAGCATACAGTCACCATCTTGCAGCTCATCTTTGAAACTTAGAAACACGTGAAGTCCTAAAACAAGAAGTGAAAAACCTAGTTCCATGGACATGCACATTACAAATGGAGGTCATCCACCCAGGACAGGGCTGCACTATCAGGGCATCCATTATAAGCTCTCATCGGTCCATTTTAGCAATATGGGGGCTCCTTAGTGTCTATCAAGGGCTGGATGTGTTCAGCTAGACTGTACTCTCTTTTGTCATCTGACAACATCTCATCAATCAGAAAGAAGATAGGTGCAACAGGGATGGAACTCCTAGCAGCTTTCTGATGTCTGCCACTGTGACTACAGCTCCTCCGGGATATGGATGGTACTAGCCCTAGTGTATCACAAGGGGTTTGCTGCTCCCCATCATGCAATGTTGATGTTTCACCAAGCAACACCTCCTCAAAGGGATATACCACACCCAGGCCCTCTAAGCATAACAACAGTCCTGCCACTAACACCTTAACAGGTTGCCAATGAGCCAGCCCCTTAGGGCAGATACCCAATAGCTGCAGCTTTTGTGGTGATAGCTGAAACTTTTTAGTCTGTGGCAGCTGTAAAGGCCTCTCACACAGTTTGCAAGGGTGCTAACAGAAGACATAGACACGTGTTTCGTCCTACCAGGACTCATCAGTATGCCTCGTCTGTTTGACACCCCAGTGGAATGGACCAGCTACCCTTAAGGCAGTGTGCCTTGGATATATTGTGGTGAACCCATTAATGGCATGTGTGATGTTGTATTTTCTTGAAACTTGGCTTCCCAGCCAAATGCCCCTTGGGGTAACCCTTGCCTCAGTGTTTGCGCACAGAGGTTCTTTGTCTTTTAAATGTTTTTTTATTTTAATGGGTTCACCACAATATATCCAAGGCACACTGCCTTATGGGTAGCTGGTCCATTCCACTGGGGTGTCAAACAGACGAGGCATACTGATGAGTCCTGGTAGGACTAAACACGTGTTCATGTCTCTGTTAGCACCCTTTGCAAACTGTGTGAGAGGCCTTTCGCACCATGCAATTCTGCTTAAAGTTGGACCAGCATAACATTCTGTGTGGTGATTTGCATATGCAGCCCATGATGCCTTGCATTGTGGGGCATGTGTGATGTTGTATTTTCTTGAAACTTGGCTTCCCAGCCAATGCCCTTGGGTAATCTCTGCCTCAGTGTTTGCACACAGAGGTTCTTTGTCTTTAAATGTTTTTTATTTTAATGGGTTCACCACAATATATCCAAGGCACACTGCCTTAAGGGTAGCTGGTCCATTCCACTGGGGTGTCAAACAGACGAGGCATACTGATGAGTCCTGTAGGACGTAAACACGTGTCTATGTCTTCTGTTAGCACCCTTTGCAAACTGTGTGAGAGGCCTTTCGCACCATGCAATTCTGCTTAAAGTTGGACCAGCATAACATTCTGTGGTGATTTGCATATGCAGCCCATGATGCCTTGCATTGTGGGGGCATGTGTGATGTTGTATTTTCTTGAAACTTGGCTTCCCAGCCAAATGCCCCTTGGGGCAACCCTTGCCTCAGTGTTTGTGCACAGAGGTTCTTTGTCTTTTCATTTTCATTGCGCTGTTGCTCAGCATGTTTTTGGTGGCACAACTGCCTCCTTCTGAATATTGCAAAATGGCACAATTTTGGACTTGCGCATGCGCAACCCTTTTGAATATCCGGGCCATAGTATTTTGAATACACAAAAGAGACGGGCTGTGTTTCAGTTACTTCATGATAAACAGATTTCAATATGTTTTTTGCAGGAAACCTGGATGTTTTCTAAAGAACAAATTGTTTCTTTTAAAAATGATTGGCCATGGGGACCTTCTTATTGGCCTTTTGGGGAAGACAGGGCTGATGGGGTTGGGATTCTCCTTAATTCATATCAGTTTGTCTTGTATAAATTGATTGATTTAATTTCGGGCAGGGTTCTAATCATAGACGGGAAATGGAAATCCAATACCTTTAGATTAATTAATATCTATAACCCCCAAACAAAAGCAGCTAGGGTTGCTTGTATGAAAGGGATTCAGCCCTTTTTAGTCACTTCCTTACCCATTCTTTGGGGTGGAGATTTCAATTGCAGTATAGGAGCAAAAGAGAGGGGTTCAAATAAAAAAACCTATTGTGATTCCAACTGTTTAAAGGAAATTGTGAAAACTGCAGATTTAATTTCTTGTGAGGCTTTCTGTACTGATAACTCTGGTGGCACCTTTTTTAAGGGGAATAAGGGGTTTACAATTGATTATCTTTTTATTTCTAAAACAATTCCAGCAAAAAATTTAATTAAGGTTCCAGTAGAGTTTTCTGATCATGTACTTTTACAGGTAGAGGTAGGAGCTTTTTCGGGGCAAGAGAAACAAAGGAAAAGATGGAAACTAAACACTTCTATCTTACAAGACCAGCTTGTACTAAATACCATTAGATTGATTCTAAAAGCCAGATTATCTGTGGTGTTTTTGTACTCCGATATTGGAGTATGGTGGCAAGAAACTAAAAATGACTGCATTGCATGGTTTAAAAAATATGGAATCCATCGGAGGAACTCTGAGTATTTTGCCTATTTAAAATTAAGATCCCAATTACAATATTTACTTACGATAGCAAATTCCTCAAGACAGGATTTTTCTGCACATATAGAGACCATAAAATCACAAATGAGGGTCTTGCAATATGACAGAGCAAAAACTTTACAGGCTTTAATAACTAATCACATGAGAAAATTGGTTATAGGTGATCCGTTTGAATTATGTACATCAATTAAGGATCATTCATCTTCAGAATTTTTAGAATACAGGGGTTGTAGAGTGGAAACAGTGGTATCTATAGGAAATAGGATTAAAGCACACTTTCGGGAATTACAATCCAAACAACCTCCTTCTTTTCAGCAGATAAACCTTTTTTAGCCCCCCCCCCCAGATATGGGTTTAGATCAAGGTAAAATGGATAATATTAAAATGCCCTTCTCTCCTCTGGAGATAGATACAGTAATTAACAATTTAAAATCTAACGTTTCACCTGGGTTAGATGGTCTTTCCAATTCTTTCTATAAAATCTTTCATACAGAATTAGTGCCTTGTTTGGCTTTAGTTTTTAATAAATTTTTAGAGGGTGACTTTATCCCGGCTTTTTTTTCAGAAGGTTTACAGATATATATTTTCAAAACAGCGGATAAAGGGGATTTTTGGAATTGGAGACCAATTACATTGTTAAATTCTGACTATAAAATATTGGCCACCTTAAATAATAATAGATTAAAAAATTTGGCTAATGTAGTTTTTTCTCCAGCTCAGCATTGTGGACTTCCGAATAAAAGAATCCAGTCGGTTCTTTGTACTATAAGAGATGTAATTGAACATTTGGACGACACAGGAGAGTCAGGGTGCTTACTATCTTTAGACCTTGAGAAGGCTTTTGATAGAGTTAGTCACCCTTTTTTGTTTTCAACTTTAGAATTTTTTGGGGTGCCCGCGGGATTGCTTAATTTGATAAAAGGGCTGTATACCTCTGCAATGGTGTATCCAGTAATCAAAGGGGAATTAGGGACAGGTTTTGTCATGGGAAGTGGAGTAAGGCAGGGTTGCCCCTTAAGCCCCCTCCTATACATATTCTCTTTGGAGCCCCTTATTAGAGCAGTAAGTACTATCCCTAAGTGGACAGGAGTGCATATCCCTTTAACAAATTCCTTTTTGACCATACAGGCATATGCAGATGATGTTTGTCTTTTTTTTAACAATGTTGCACAAATTGGAGTTTTTTTTCAAGTATTTCAATCATATTCCAAACTGTCAAATGCCAAAATTAATCTTTCTAAATCCAGAGGTTTATTAATGGGATGTACCTATCAGAGCCCTTTGCGATATAATACTATAAATGTTTCTACAGAGCCCCTTACAATATTAGGGGTAGTTTTTGGGTCAAAAAACCTTCCTGAGGTAAATTGGATCTCTGAGTTAGATAAGGTGGAAATGAAAGTGAACAGATGGAAGAAGTTTCGGTTTTCTAAACTAAAAAGAATTCAGGTATTAAAACAGTTTATTTTACCATGTTTACAGTACCTAGCAGTCATTTACCCCCTGATTGCCCATTATGAAACCAGACTTTACAGCATTTGTTTTCAATTGTTATGGGGCAATAGACTAAACCCTGTTAAAAGGTGTTTTACTTACCTGGATAAAGATCAAGGAGGTTTGGGAATGGTAGACCCGGTAGTTTTTTGTTTTACATTATTTTTTTCCTTTTCATTGAAAAATAGTCTAGGACCACCAGATAGTCAGGAGAGTTTTTTTCTTAGATCTCAGTTAGGATGCTACCTAACAGCTTGGCTGCACTACGCACCTAAATTATCCCCTCATTTTTCTTTACCAGAATTTTTCAAGCCTGCAGCACAAAAACTGTATAAGTGGCAGGTAACTAAAAACCAGATCAAAGGGGGTTCGCCTCAGAAATTATATAAAGAAATTATATTATTAATCTATCCCTTAAGGCCAAGTTTTAAAAAATTGTCCTTCAGGATTGATTCCTAACATATTAGAACAGTTAAATAATCCCAGGCTACCATTATATACGTGGGAGGTACAATGGCTCATAATGTATGGGAGGCTGAATGTTAGAGGGACAGCAAAATATAAAGCCAAGGAAGAGAGAATTTGTCCATATAATGAATGTGTCAATCAGGAGAAAACCATGGAACATTTTTTTCTACAGTGCTCTTTCCCGTTAAAATTATGGGCTTATTTGGCCAAGAAATGGGAATTGAATTTGTTGGCAAATTTGAACTATGATATATTAGTGATAGGCAATTTCCCTCCAAATCTAAGGAAGTATGAGAAGGGTACTTTGAGAGTACTATTAGCATGTTTACGGTTTTGCCTTTGGCAAGTAAGATGTCAATGGGTATTATATCAAAAAAAAACTTCACTGGAAGGGTTTAATCTGTATGTAGTAAATGAATTAAAAAAATATTTCTTAAAGATATGCAATTGTATAATGTAGACAAAGTCAGGAAATGATGGAAAGGATTTTCACATATTATCAAATATAAATAGAAGGTTAATGTTTTCTTCTCTTTTTTTTCTCCCCTTTCCTTTTTTATGGTTTTTTTTTTGGTGGATGATAAGTTTCTTTTTTTTTTTTTGGACAAAAGGGTTAATTTAGGGCTGGGTAAGGAGATGAAGTGTATAGTGGACTCTTTATTTTGGTCTTTTCTCTGGGTTTTTTCTTCTTTGTTAATTATATTTTGGGATGCATATGTATATTGTTTCTGGTTTGTTTTTCTGAATGATTTGTATTTATGTTTCTATTGCAATAAAATCACCCCTACTCTTTTCGATAAGTGCCATGGGATCTTTAACATCCACCTGAACTACCACCAATCCAGGCAGATGGGACCTCGGTTTAACGTCTCATCCAAAAGACGGCACCTCAGAAGTGCAGTACCCCTCTCATGCTGCACTACAGTGTCAGTACTGAGATATTAACCCAAGTGCCAGATGTGGGAACTGAACCCACAGCCCTCTGATCTCCCGGCCTCAGAGGTGAGTGTGCTACCTACTGAGCCACTGACACTGCTGACACTATGTTCCGCACCTGCCTATAAATTGCCTTATCGCATGTTTTGTCATGAATCACACTGTTCTGTACCTTGCTCTCATTACCTTGCTTGTATTTTTACTGTAAAACCTTGTTTTGTTTCTGTGTTTTATGTAATTCCACTCTGTAACCTCCCGGGTCATGCCTGAAAATAGTCATTCCTATGGCTAGTGCACCTACCCGGTAAACAAAAACTAAATAAATTATAGATGTATAGTCCAATATAAATATTCTGCAAAATATCCAGTCCTCAACCTTTTATACTTCAGTGTTCAGTATTCCGATTGAGAGTATAGCCTCCAACTTCTTTATACAACCTTTCAGGCCAAACACTTTCACTTATAGCCAGATACCTCCCAGCATGTTCAAAATGTATTCAGAAACACCTTTAAAGCCCACAATAGAATTCTGCAGTTGGATCAATTGTCTCAAAAGGCAAATTCTCAATAATTTGGTTATGCAGTCAATCACAGAGCACCGCTTAGTTTCCCTCAAGTCTTTCACTAAGAAAAACAGAGAAAAATATAAGCGTGTAAATGGTGTACGTGGAGTAGATAAAGCAGTAAATAGACCTTCTCCAAATAGCTACAGAATACAGAAAACAGCACACCAGCAGACAATGTTAGCTGCAGCCCCTGTATATTCAATTCAAGAAATGTATGCTATATGTATATACTGACATATATATATCCTTAATTCCTTTTACCCCTTTTATCCTTGAATTCATCTATTGTATTCTTTATACCATAACAAAATTATAAAATATAAAATTCTGCTTACTTTTGCCAGGATGCAAAGGTGCTTGAAGTTGTTAATAAAGTGGCTTTAGAACACCAGAGGACATCTGAGGTCGGCAGAAGAAGGAGCACAAGCTTTTTTTTTTAGCTTCTACAAACCTTCCTACATATGTAAATGCAGACCACAGCCTGTTCCCAGTTTCTATTTTGGGCGGGTGGTGTGCTTTGTTTAAATTAACTGGCCTGTAGGCCTTATTGCACTACAACCACGCTAGTCATTTTGAAAAACAGGGATTCCACGAAAAACTATGTTCGCAGTGATGGCTCTTATGGTCTTTACTAGCATGCTACTTATGTGCTAAGCTCACAAACATAAGCCAAGGGTAAGGTGAAAAAAAATAAAGTGCAAAATGCAACTTGACTCTGTAAAACTAAACTGCAAAACTGCAGAACGACAAAGATGTTAAAAATGCAAGTGATCCATAAAAATGCTCAGTGTTCCAAGACTGCATAGTTATCTGGCTATAGCAGCTTGTACATGCGTTTTCAAACAAAGGGTCATGTGTTAAAAAATCTGCATATAGTGCGAAAATATAAAACATTTAAAAGATTTAAACTCCAACTTATAAATATATGTACTTGCTATATAAAATATGCAGATATGCAAATACTCTGCCTAACTTAAAACAATAGGCATATATAGACATTTCTCTGCTGCGTTTCTACCATGCTGGATAGAAAGAAAGGTAAAATGTTTTAAACACTCAATCGCATAAAAATCAGAGAACAGGATTTCACATATTACACGTATTACACCTGTTACACAAATAAAAATAGAATTTCTGTTGGTACATCCCTTTTTTGCAGGCAGTACTCACAGAGAATGCGGTGAATGATGCAGTAAGTGGAAACTGAATCCCCAGGACCCAGCCAGGTATGCTCAGTAGTGGGTGTGTCTCTCCACCGCTCTAACAGCCACTCTGAAGACTCCTCTCTTCCTGACTCACAATCCTGCACAACTTCAGGGAAATTCCCCAGGCCACCGTCGGGCCTTCCTCCTGTGAACTGAAAGAGCAAAGAGTAGCATGGGGGCGCACAACAGAGGCCAGCAAAAAGAACAACTGGTAAGGAAACAAACTATTTAGGCAAAGGTGGCATACCTTTTGAAGAAAAATTACAGGCAATATCTCCCTGCTTCTCTATTCCCCTCCACAAGATAGAGAGCATGTAGCTAGGTGTCCGTCTCAGTCAGTCTCCCAAATCAGTTTCACCAGTAACATAAGTCAAAAAATCAAATAAGACTCCTCACACCAGAGAGTCTGAAGCTTGGAAATCCTTTGAGCAGAAGTAATAGCAGCCAAAAACAATGCTTTCCATGAAAGGACGTGTAGCTCGCAAGTCACGGCTGGCTCAAATGGAAACAGGGTAAATTTTTCCAAAGCAAAATTCAAATCCCAAGCTGGGACAGGATTGCAGATTGGAGACTTCAGATGCAGGATGCCTCTGAGAAAAGTATGGGTCAACTCTAACTGAGCAATGGTCCGGCCCTCCACCAGCTTGTGAAAGGCAGATATAGCTGAACGGTGCACCTTAAGATGAATGCTGGAGGCCTGAGTCTGACAATGGAATCAGGTAGTCCAGGATTTGACTCACCGGACAGGTGAAAGGGTCCAGATCATGCTTGGCAGCCCAGATGGCAAACCTTTTCCACGACATGTCATAGGTGCACTAGTGGAGGGCTTCGTAGCCACCACCAGGACATCAGCCACTTTCTGGGAAACCCCAAACCAGGCAATGGCTATTTCCTCAGGAGCCAGGCATGCAGATGAATGGATATGAAGTATGGATGAACTAGGGTCCCCTGAACCTGCATCAACAGATCCCTCCAGAGAGGCGGGGTAATCGGAGGTTCACTGCTAACTGTTGCAATAATGGAAACCATATCTGCTGTGGCCAGTAGGGTGCTACCAGGATCATGTTGGCCCCCTCCATCTGCAGCTTGATTAATAGCCTCTGAATTACAGGAAATGGAGGAAAGGTGTACAGGCACCTCCTGCTCCAAGAGAGGGACAACATATCTTGCCAGAAAACTCCAGGCCCTGGATTTAGTGAACAAAAACTGGGCAGTTTTGTGCTGAGTGGGGACACAAAAAGGTCCAACTCTGGATGACCCCACCTGTCGAACTGGTCTTCTTTAACAGATGACAAAAGCTCCCATTCATGCATCCTGGACTGAGTCCAACTGAGGCTGTCTGCCAGGGTGTTCAGCAGACCTGGGACATAAACTGCTGATAGTTCCAGGCCGTGGTCGAGTGCCCAGTACTATACCCACATTGCTTCCCTGCAAAAGGGGTAGGAATATGTTCCGCCCCGTTTGTTGAAATAGTTGACCACACTGATGTTGTTTGACTGAATCAACAACTGGCCCGGAGAGAGGTGGTTCTGGAAGGCCTGCATGGCATACAGAACCACCCTTATCTCGAGGACATTTATATGGAGGGATGTCTGGACCTGGGACCAGGTACCCTGAGTCTGGAAGGGACCCAGGTGCACCCCTGCCCCCGCCTAATCTGGAAGCATCCATAGTAAGAACCTGCTGGGGAGAAGCGATCAGGAAGGGGACCCCCTCAAGAGATTTTGAGGTTCCATCCATCACTCAAGGAGTTTGTAGACCGGAGAGAAGAACAGCACCAGCTGCTCCAGTTCATCAGTGCGGTGGTCCCACTGCAACAGAAGGGTCCACTGAAGCACCCGCATGTCATGGTTAGGCCCAAGACAGCAGACGCAGAGATCATGGTCATCTAAAGAAGCAATCTTCTTTCTGCAGCAGCAGTGACAGAAGAGAGATGTGGAAGGAGTGACTCTCAATATAAACAAGGTAAAAGAATCTCTACTAAAGAGAGATTCCCAAATAAAATACTAAAGAAAAAAGCATAGGTAAAAAGGCTTGAACTGCAACAGAGCTTCCATGGAGACCCATTCAAGTGGAGTTGATGGTGGAAAGAACTGAGGGAGTGGGGCAGCTTATGCCTTTATAGGGTTGATGATGTCAGCAGGCGACACTGGCGTGGGCTGCCCAGCTGTACTGCTGGAAAAGTCTTCCTTGTGTATCCTGCTTCACCAACGGTGAAGTTCCTGCAGTTTGACCTGATGACTGGGATACCCCTGAAGAAGATCTTCAGGTACTGTACCTCAAAGGTATAAACAGTGCTGATCTTGGTGACCATTTTAGGTTCAGCAAAAACAAGAACATGGGGGGGCCATATTTACATATTGGTGGAAGGAAGGTTCCAGGAGGCCAGGAGGCACATCTTCACAGAAAGAGTGGTGGCAGGGTGGAATGGGCAACCACAGGAGGTCATAAACCAGAAAACAGTAGGGGAGATTTAAGAGGGGGTGGAATAAAGTCATGGGGAGGGTAAGAGCATTGGGGAGTGGGTGCAGCGCTGCATGTAACACCAGAGCTCCGTATCAGGCAGAGTCGATAGACCAGAATAGTCGCCTTCTGCTGGCAATTCTGTATGTTCATATGATAACAGCAATAACAAATGTAGTGAAAACATTGGGAGTATGTGCAGCACATGAACCATAAAAGCAAGTTACAGGAAATACATTCCAGAAAGAGAACAGAAAACAATGCAGAATGTGTGCAAAGTACATAGGTTACAGAACACACAGCACCCCCACCCTACATTTCATCCCCTATATGAAGCTTTGGGTTTTTAAAAAGCAGCATATCACATACTGGAAAAAAACACAAGGAAAGGGGAAATTGTTTTATCCAGGAAAGGCACACTAAGTTGAAGCTTGTTTCCAGGTACAACCTGGAAACACAAGGAAGTTAAGTGACTTGCGCAGGGTCACACAGTATGCAAGTGGGGGCTGTGGGATTCAAACTCCGGTCTCCAGGTTTGCAGCTCAGAGCCCTAAACCTCTGTGCTACAATTATGAGTTATACCTGTAAGTATGTACACTCCTCAGCTTGGAATAATTTCTGGAAAGTCATGTGTAAGAGCCTGTAACTCTGGTCACAGAGCTGAAGGAACAGCGCTGAGGACATCTGTAAAGAAATTGTGCTTAAAGGGAACACAAACCTTCCTTTACCTTTTATAATATAATCAATAATATGGTCATGTGTGTAGCCTTTTCAATCTCCCTACAGGGTGTTTTCTTTTATTCACTTAATGCAATCTTGTTTTGGTTTTTTTCTTCCTTTTTAGGGCCCTTGTTGATCCTGCCTCTTGCTGTATAGCCAAAAGCAGACTGTTTGTGGAGGCAGTGGTAGGAGTGGCCAAAACAGGAAAAGACAAATTACTCTGTTTTGCTCCCTCCAAGGGATAGCAACTCAGCAGACAGTGACTTGTGAGGAGCTATAATGCAGTGCTATAGTCAGTGTACAGTAGGGATTAATGGTACTCACAAATGGAAGTTAAGGAATTGTTTGCTGCAAAAATGCTGTTGGGTACTGTAGTTATTTTCCTTTTGCAACCAATGGACTACTTTTCCCAGAATGCTGTTTTTTTATGTTTTTTACACAGGCTGTAATGTTAGTTAGTTTGTTGTTGACCAGGTAAGTGCACTAGACAAATTCTGCCTATTTTCAGGCACGACCCGGGGGAGGGGGATACAGATGAATGCCAACTGACCTTGAACCAGATGAAGCTGTTAGTGATATTTTTAGTGAATGGGGGGGAAATTTGGTCAGGACACCGGGGAAATTCCCCTACTCTTTTTAAGAAGTGTCATGGGATCTTTACTACCACCAGAACAGGCAGATGGGAACTCGGTTTAACATCTCATCCGAAAGACAGCACCTCAGGAGTGCAGCACCCCCCCACCATGCTGCACTGCAGTGTCAGTACTGGGATATTAACTCAAGTGCCTGGTGGGGGGAAAGAACCCACAGCCTTCTGATCTCCCGGCCTCAGAGGCGAGTGTGCCACCTGCTAAGCCACTGAGCCTGTAACTGTATGGACTTCTCTGGCTGTCCTGACTAACCCTGTTTTCCTCCTCACAATTTTAAGGCAAACAATGATGG
Source organism: Neoceratodus forsteri (assembly GCA_016271365.2). Taxonomy (NCBI): domain Eukaryota; kingdom Metazoa; phylum Chordata; order Ceratodontiformes; family Ceratodontidae; genus Neoceratodus; species Neoceratodus forsteri. The sequence goes on from CM057455.1 coordinate 1,708,347,871, forward strand.
CTTGAATCACATTCTACCAGCAAGAAAACAGTTTTGTCTGTTAAAGTTTTAAACTCAAACAGTAATTGACCTTATATTTTACAAAATAAAAATAGTCCAACTGTGTTTTGCTTTCATGGTTTATTATGCCACTAGAATCCCTCAATGGAATTCAAGGGTTGGAGGTTTTTTTTTAAAGCCACAAGTCCAGAATGATTTTTTTTTTACATACTGCAAGTCCGTGCTTTATTTCAAGTGACTTGCTGAACTCTCCTCTACCTTGCCACATTTTTTTTCTTAACACTTATTGGTTTGGAAAGCTTTAAGAAAAACTCTAAACAGTCAAGTAGGGGAAGAATTGCTGCTAGAAGCGTTGCAAAGTTTTACTTTTCTGGAAAACCTTTAGCAAAGAGACAGGCTTTGAGCTGTGTGTGCACTTATCCAACACTTCACAGCACAAAGTAGATTTTTAAAAAAAGGCTCAAAAGAATTAAAATATATGTTCCCATCCCCTGTCCTCTTATGGCACTCTATCCCACCCTCCTTCCCCACAGCCTGACCTGTATAATGATGAACCACACTTCCTCATCCAATCAGTAGCACCCAATTCCCCATCCCCCACCCTAGCAAAATAATCAATAAAGTATTCCTTTCCTCACCCACTCAGCAACACCAGATCCCTCCCCAGCCCTAGCCAAAAAAGACAATGATATCCCCCCACCCTCTCAACACCCAAACCTCCCACCCTCCTATGACACCAAATAAAACATTACAAGAACTGTGGCAGAGAGAGGAACAGTCATTGGCGTAGACTCTCCTCCTACCATCTTGGCCAGCAGCACAGATGATATTAAAATCCATCCAAAATTTTGAAGGCTGGTAGGTGGTGACACATCACATTACAGCAAAATGCTATTATGCTATTGAACAGAAACTGGTCCAAGTTCACCACCCAGCTGCAATTTTTGATTGGAAGGGAGAGGAGGGTGTTTCTGAATAAAATGTCATCAGCACAGTGAGGCACTCAGGAATCATGGCACCTGACATTAGAAGTCCACTGCACACTTACAAACAGGGAGTTGGGTGGGTACAAAAATAGAGGGAAAGAAATTACCATTGAAAGGAAAATGACAGAAAGGCCCATCTACACTGATGTCTGCTGGGTACTTCAAAGAGCGGCACTCCCATTGTTTTAAAGGCTTTTTCTGCAGTTTGAAGGGGCAATGATGGACACACACCACACACCCCTCCGAGTGGTATAAAACTACACATGTCCAAGCATCCTTGGACACTCAGATTTTTCTCAGTTGCCTCATGGCTGCTCTGGTTCTTTCTGCTTCCCTTCCCCTTACCTAGCGGCCATGGGACTGTCTCTGCGCATCCTTCCTTGTCTCCATGTCCCTGCCTGCTCCTGTTCTCCCTCTGTGCATGGCTGTCCCATCACTCTCATCTACTCCCCCTTGTGCTAATTGGACTTTACTCTATGGGGCATATGTTAGGGATCACAGCCCCTTTTGTGGCTACTCCTGCTATTATGCCACCGTGGGTCCTTTTTTTGGCAGCTTACTTTCCTAGTCAAAGAGTTGGTTGATTGCTCAGTTGCAGCCAAGCCTTGCTTCCCTTTAGTGCTGCTATCCACTGCGGGAAGGAAGTTGGAGCAAATGAGTCCTACTGCTAGCTGGATAAGGAGGCAGAACTCTGAAGGGTCCTAAAAGCTTTTTGTATTACTAGGCTGCCTGTACTGATTCACGTATTCTTTACTGTGTTTCTCTGTTTGCCTTACTGCTTGCTGTTCAGCCATTGTCGGCCTTTACCAAGTTGCCTAGTAACCTTTTCATGCTCCCTTAGACTCCCCTTATGTGAGTGTTGGCATGCGTCCACCACTGATGCGTGTTGCTTTTCAGTGAAGTCTCTCAGTCCGCATGCCATGCCTCTGTCAGCCATTCCAATGTGCCTTATTTTAAACCTTGTCAACAGCTGTCAGGCTCACCATCAGCCTCCTACTACAGTCCTGCTCTCCTACTAGCTCCAGATTCATGCCAATCATGACCATGTCCTGCATTCCAGGGCTTTCCGCCTCCGATAGCTTTGCTTTGCTCCCATGAAATCCTCACCTTGCGGGTGAGTCCCTCAACTTGGGCAGGGTCCTTTTCTTTCTGCCCCTCGGGTGGCAACATTCTAGCTCAGAGGAAAACTTTAGACATGCAGACTGACAAGACGGCACCTCTTGATGTAGCATTTAAGACTTTGGCTGTCAGATGGTGGGGCCTCTAAGTCCTCAGGAGTTCCTTTACGTCTGTAGACCATGTCAGCAGCACCTTCAATGCTATTCTCCCCAAGACCATCTACAGTTTACCTTGTCTCCCCCAAATTCCCTTCCTTTCATCTGCCTCCAAGGGAGAAGATCTATACAACTACTCAAACAGCTCTGCCCATCAAGGGCTCAGCTCCAGTGCCTTGCCCCTCAGAGGTGTGACTTCATAGCTAGGCCTCCTCTCAGATGTGAGGCCGGGTGAGTGCCTTTTAGCAGTCGTTGCTGTCCTCCTTCCCACCTTGTGGGGTGGGCATCCTTCACAGGGAACTTCCTTTAGCTGCACCCATTAGAGGGATGCACTGAGAGCCCTTCCTCTAAAAGTATTCCCCCAAATTGACTCTAAATTGCAATAGCCGAGCTGTTATTACTATTACTCATAGCCTGTAGAGATGGCGAATTTGACCTAGAGTCCCCAGAGGTTTCCTCCAATAAAAAGGGCTTTGTTCCTCTCCTCTGTGCTGAAAATCATAATATTAGTTTATCTCTGCAAGAATAGGAGATGGATGTTCTTTTTCCTTTTACATAGTCTCAGTCTGGCTATGCCCCTTCTCCTTAGGATGAATATATTTTGTCTATGTTGTTCTTTTGGGCCTTTTTTCCCTGAGGTGCCTTTGGCCTCGAGGGACCTCATCCTTGCAACACTTTGAGGTGTTGGAACCCTTTCATGAGGATTCCTGTGTCCCAAAAGGGTGTCAGTCCCCGTAGAAGGACAGAGAGAAGATGAGCCAAATTACACCGTTGCACATGCATCACATACTCAGTATGTCAATCAATCCTAAACCATTTTCATAAGAGCCCAGTGACCCTCTGAATTTAAAGGCTTTTGCCTGCAGTTTGGAGGAGCATTGGGTGACATACTTCATGGACCCTCTGAGTGGTATTTAACTGTGCATGAATTTTTCTTGCCACCTTCCTCCCCTCCTCCTCCTGTGGCACATCTCTTTCCTTGGGATTGTGCCTTCTTCCATAAGGTGCCTTTGACCGCAGGGACCTCATTGCTGTGACACCTTGAGGGGCTGAAACCCTTTCATGAGGCTTCCTGCATTCTTGTGAAACCCCAGCGGAGTGGTAGTCCCCACAGCAGGGACAGAGAGAGCATAAGCCAGATTACACAGTTGCACAGGCATCACATACTCAGTTTGTCAGTCAATCCTAAACCAAACTCATAAGAGCCAGATTTCAAGGAAATGCAAAGCACAGTGGAAAGTACATGCAAATCACCAATAAAGAGTTTAAACTGGTTTCGCTTCAGAACTAGATGACCTTTTAAACCGTGACTCAGCACTCCTGTATTCTGCCCTGGGGTACACGGAAAAAAGGCAGCTCAAAACAGATCAGTCAGTGAGCAAGAAGTAGTGGCTGAATTAGGTACCAAAGTGACTAGGAGGGGACTCTTGACAGGAACTGGGGACACCATCAAGAGATAAGTACAACAGAAATAAAACAAAGTTTGATTGATCAGATGTTCCCCAGCCCTGATGTCTTCCTAAATCTATGTAAAAATTAGGCAAGTCCTTATTCAAACAACATGAAGTCTTGCTATATTATGACAGTAGCAGTTTGATCCAGCACTAGAACTGCTCCGGAGGTGAAATGGTTAATACCATTCCAAAATAGAACTTTGAGCACGAGCTCTAACAGAAGCAGTTCTATCTGTGTAATTTCAAACCTGAACTGTCAGATTCTTTACTCCGCCTCAGTGAACAGTCGCTCCAGAGATTTCTCCTACTGCTCGGTTCATTTCTCGGTTTAAACAGTGTTTTCTCGGTCCGATTCAACCGAGAATAGTTTTATTTTAACCGCAAAACCGTTCGGTTCAAGCTCTATCTGTGGTAATCGTAAGTAATTAAAAGGTTTTGTCTGTGTGGAACTTGTAAGTTTATCGGTTCGGTTTTGAACCGATCAGCTGGGTTTAAAACTCATTAATTTTAAAGTTTAACATTTTAGAGTGCGGTTCCCGGTTATCGGTTCTAAAAAAAACGGATTTTATTACGTTTTTTTCCAATACCCGTGACACGGTTGGGAACCGATAAGGGTGTCTTGCCTGGCACTGCCGTTTAAAGGGCAAGTTTTCTGGTTAGGCTGGCATTATGTCTGAGAAACCCAAAAGAAAACCCGGGCCCACTGGGTTTCAACACTGTGATGTCTGTGGGGAAGTCTTTGCCAAGGCTGACCCACACACCACATGTGTCTATTGTCTGGGGTTTGACCACCTCCAGTCAGACTGCCAGATATGTAAGAATTTCCCTGCAGCCACCCTGGAAAAGAGATTGGGCAGGCTCAGGGAACGAGAGGCCAAAAAGTCCGCTGACCCGGATGGCCAGCCCGGTTCGGTGCCAACCGAACCGGAGAGAGTGCCCTCTGACCAGGGCGAGACTTCCTCGGGCAAAAGAAAAGCTGGTTCTGAGGAACCAGTTCCAGTAAAGAAAACAAGAAAGTCAGCAGGTTTGGAGTCCAAAATCCCTTCTCCAACTGCTGCAGAGATAGCAAAAGCCATACAAATTGTCCAGTCACTGTCTCAGGTTCCGTCCGAACTGCCACTATCTGGCAAAAGGTCGGTGCGTCCGGTTCCAGTGGTTCAGGAATATGATGTTGAGGAGTTTTATGAACCAGAGGAGTGGGAGGATGATTATGAACAGTATGAATGTGGCTGGGAAGGTCTGGGTGTGCCCATTGAACCGGACATTTCCCCAGAGAGACCTTTAGAATCTCCCCATATGCTATCTGAGTCCCCATCTCATTTTATGTTTTACAAAAAAGTTGCTGAAACCCTCCAGCTTCCCTTGGAAGAAGCTGTGGACGAGCAAGAGGAGCCTGATTTTGTAGAAATGATGGATATTCCATAGTCTAGGAGATTGTCTATTCCTTTGCATAAGTCTTTTAGGAAGCAAACAATAACAATTTTAAAAGCTCCTAATTCTGTGCCTCCTGTAGATAAAAAGATGGACAGAAGGTACACATTGTCAGGTCCTGATACAGAATTCCTTTCTCAGCAATGCAGTCATGTTGGGGTAGTTCAGGCTGCAGCCTGTGATAAAGCTAATATTCCCCTGGCTTCACATCTTCCTGACAAGGATTCCAGGAAGATTGATGCCATGGCAAAAACAGTATATGGCAGCCTCTCTGGGACTCAGGCAAGCAAATTATATGGCTTATGTAGCTAGGTATCAGAAATCTAGATGGGATACTGTTATGGAATTAGCCAAGCAAGCCCATAGCCAGCTGGCTAGCGAACTAGAACAGGTGGCTGCTGATGGCATTGAGGCTTCTAAGGTACAGTTTCATGCTGCTGTGGATGTTAATGATGTTTCCTCTAGGGTCATGGCCACATCTGTAGCTTTTCATAGGTTGGCCTGGCTCAGGTGTACTAGCCTGTCACAGGATACCCAGACTAAGGCTATGGATTTTCCTGTGGTGGGAAATTCTCCGTTTGGGGAGCAGACAGAGAATTACATGAAAAAGATGGATGAATATAGGACTACTTACAAAAGTGCCCAAGCTAAGGAGCGGCAAGCCACTCCCCAGAGGCATACCCCCAGGGGTAGGGGTAGGCCTTTTCACAGGCCTTTTTATCAGACTCAGGCCTCCTCTGCCTATGCTCAGAGGGGCTTCTTCAGAGGCAGAGGCAAATGAGGGGTGGGCAGGCCTGCTCCCACCCCTCAGCCTAAAGCACCTGCTAAGCAGGCACCCTGATGGGGTGCCCAGGGCCAATTCTCCTTTACCGGTAGGGGGCAGGCTGGCTTACTTCAGTCAGAACTGGGCTTCTTTAACCTCAGACAAGTGGGTTCTGGAAGTAGTAAGCCAGGGTCTGGTTCTCAGCTTCAAAAAGTTTCCCAAGTTGAGAGCCAGATTTTTTCTACCTGCAAGTGCTTCAGAGACCCTTGCTCTAGAAGCAGAGGTCTCAACCCTGTTGGCTCTCAGAGCAGTGGAAAGGGTTCCTCCCCTGCACCAGGGCAGGGGTCTGTATTCAGATACTTCCTTACCCCAAAAGACAGGAGAATGGCGGCCCATATTAGACCTCAGATGTCTGAACAAGCATCTTTTGAAACAAAGTTCAAAATGGTAACTCTGGCAATGATTTTACCCTCCCTAAGGCCAGGGGACTGGTTAGCCTCCTGGACCTCAAGGATGCCTATTTCACGTCTAATCAGAAGCTCCCATCGAAAGTACCTCAGATTGAACTACCTTGGGTCATTACCAGTTCAGAGCAATGCCCTTCGGCCTCACCTCTGCCCCAAGGGTATTCACAAAGTGTCTGGCAGTGGCAGTGGCTCACTTAAGGAGGCAAAGGATTGCTGTTTTTCCCTATCTAGATGACTGGCTTATTGTAGGCCAGTCCCCAGAACAGGTAAAATCTCACCTGCAAGTCACCCAGCAGCTTCTCACCTCCTGGGCTTCCTGCTAAATCTGCCAAAGTCAGTTCTGGAACCAGTCCAGGTACTCACCTTTATAGGGCAGAGTTGGACACAAAGCTAGCCAGAGCTTTTCTTCCCTTAGAAAGGGTGACGAATTTAGTGGCTCTGGCCTCCTCCTTCACTCTGCAGGTCTCTCGACCAGCAAGACACTTTCTGCAGCTCCTGGGGCACATGGCTGCATCCACAGCTGTTGTGCAGGGAGCAAGATTTTAGATGAGAGACATTCAGTTTCACTTGAGAACCTATTGGTCTCAGAGGAGAGACCCCCTTTCCAAGTTGGTCCCAGTGACTCGAACCTTGATCCAGGCCCTCCAGTGGTGGCAGGATCAGAGCAATTTAAGATTGGGGTTCCCCTTCATTCCCCTGCTCACAATTTGACTCTCACTACAGATGCTTCCCTTCTGGGTTGGGGAGCCCACATGGGCGACCTTTCCACTCAGGAAGTGTGGTCCCCCCAGGAATCTCTGCTCCACATCAATTTGCTGGAACTCAGAGCTGTCTTTTTAGCTCTTCAAGCATTTTCTGCATCTGTCAACAACAAGGTGATACAAGTCAGAACAGACAACACCACAACAATGTGGTACATCAACAAACAGGAATTACTCGGTCTTGCCTTGTGCACCGAGGCAATGAAGTTGTGGTCTTTGGCCTATTCTGAACACTTCCCTCATAGCAGTTCATCTTCCAGGAAGGACAATGTCTAGCAGATGCTCTCAGCAGGATTTCCCAGGGCCATCACAGAATGGTCCCTGGATCCTCAAGTGCTGGGGACAGTCTTTGCCAGATGGGGCACCCCTCAGATAGATCTTTTGCAGCCCCAGACAATCACCAACTTCTCTGTTCTGTTGCAGGCCTCCAGTGTTGGGCTCAGTCCCCTGGATGCCCTTCTCCTGGATTAGGCGGGGAAGTTTCTTTATGCTTTCCCCCTTCCTCTCCTATTCAAAGTATTAGTCAAAATCAGATCTCAGCCTTGCAGGGTGATTCTGATTGCCCGGATTGGGCCAGGCAGCCCTGGTACCCACTCCTTCTGTCACTGACAATCCATCTTCCCCTTTGCCTCCCCAGGATTCACAACCTATTAACTTGTGCCCAGGGAAGGGTTTGGTATCCGGACCTCAAATCCGTCAACCTCAAGGCCTGGCTCTTGAGGAGTTAGAGTTTGTTGATTTACACCTCTCAGGGTGTTCTTGAAATCCTAAAGGCTTCAGAAAGCCTTCCACTAGGAGCTACTTATAGTTCTAAATGGAAAGGTTTTCCATTTGGTGTGCTAGGAAAATATTTCCCTAGAATCTGCTGATTTGCCCATTGTATTAGATTACATGGTCCATCTTAATTCCTTGGGTCTCAGACCAGCTACCCTGAGAGTCCATTTGGCAGCTGTATCTGCTTTTGTTTCAGCAGGAAAGTCATCCCCTCTTTCCACTCACCCTGTGTTTTCCAAGTGTTTTAAGGGATTACTCCATACTAATCCACCCTTTCGGGAACCGGCCCCTGCCTGGGACCTTAATGTTTGCATTGCCCAGTTAATGCAACCCCCTTTTGAACCTCTGTTTTCTGCAGAGCTTAAGTATCTAACTTGGAAAACTGTTTTTCTGGTGGCTATCACTTCTGCTAGACGCATAAGTGAGTTGCAAGCCTTATCAGTAGAAACTGACTTTATTTCTTTCCACAGGGATAAGGTAGTCCTTAGGACTAATAGGAAGTTTTTACCTAAGGTGGTTTCAGATTTCCATCTTAACCAATCTATCTCCCTTCCAGTATTTTTCACTGATCACTCCTCTTCTGGTGAGAGGAGGTTGCACAGCCTGGATGTTAAGAGAGCTCTTAGTTACTACATAGAGCATACCAAAGGTCACAGGTTCGAATCCCTCCAACTTCTCCTTACCTATGGTGAAGTTGGGAAAAGCAAACCTGCCACTAAGAGATCAATTGCCAGGTGGATTGTCTCTTGTATCCAATTTTGTTATCAGAAACTGGGCAGAGATTCCCCCTCTGGCTTGAGGGCTCACTCTACCAGGGGTACAGCTGCGTCTCTAGCTGCTGCCAGAGACATCCCTATATTAGAGATATGCCAGGCTGCTACTTGGAAAACGGTACACACTTTCACCAAGCATTACTCCCTGGATGTCCAGGCCAGGAGAGATGCTCGGTTTGGCACAGCTGTTCTTCAGAGCCTATTCCCTAAGTAGGTTCTGCCCCTCCTCCATGGAGGTACTGCTGTGTAGTCTGCTACTGTCATAATATAGCAAGACTTCATGTTGTTTGAAGAAAAAATTACTCACCTTAGTAATGTTGTTTCTTCTAATGAGTCTTGCTATATTATGACCTCCCAACCTGCCCTCTCAGAACTTCTACTTGGGTGGGGTGCGGGCAACTTAGTGTGGCACTATTTTGTGCCCTTTTAGCTTTCTCCTTTTGGGGTTTGGGGTGTGTTTATTATACTGTTGTTTTATTCTCATGTTGTTAGAATTGTATTAGTAGTTCTGGTCCCCGACTTGGAGTCTTGGGTGTTGGGACCAGCAATGGTTGTTAGTATTTGGGTAGCCATTTGGCTAGTGTGAGTTACAGCTTCCACACAGACCTTAGTGAGTTTTGCTCGTAAAGATCTGACAGTTCAGGTTTGAAATTACACAGATAGAGCTGCTTCTTAGAGCTTGTGCTCAAAGTTCTATTTTGGAATGGTATTAACCATTTCACCTCCGGAGCAGTTCTAGTGCTGGATCAAACTGCTACTGTCATAATATAGCAAGACTCCATTAGAAGAAACAACATTACTAAGGTGAGTAATTTTTTCTTCCCTTTCATCTAGAGGTTCCCACCCATTCCGGGGTTTGGTGCAAGAGCCAGGTCTTACAGCAGGGCAGATTAAACTAAAGAAGCGACTGCAGTTGGAGACAGAGGCTGAAAAGAGGGCCCAAAAGAAGCTAATGTGGGATTACAATGTGTGGTTTTGGTAGTGCAAGAAAGCTGGCAAGGGAGACAGGGGAGAGTAAGTAAACCTGTGTGAGTGGGTTGGGGGACATGCAATATGGTAGAGAATAGGGACAGGGGAGCTGTAAGGGAATAGTGGATATAGGATCTGGTGCTGGAGAAGGGGTTAATAATGGATGGAGGAGCAAGAAATGAGTGTGGAGTGCAAGTTTTGGTGTGAAGGAGACAGGGTGTTAGTACTGGGGAGGGGCAGATAATGGAGAGAGTGACAGGACAGCTGCTAATGGAAGGAGGGGGCCAGGGTAATGTATGTGTTTGTATCTGTATCCCTAGAGAGGGCAAAGGTTATGGGATATACAAGTGAGGACAGGAGAGTTGACAGTGGAAGGAGAGAGCCTGGGTAATGTATGTGTTTGTATCTGTATCCCTAGAGAGGACAAAGGTTACAGGATATACAAGTGAGGACAGGAGAGCTGATAGTGGAAGGAGGGGGCCTGGGTAATGTATGTGTTTGTATCTGTATCTGTATCCCTTATAAAGCTAATGCATTAGCAGACATATTGGCTCTGACCACAGTTTGTTATAACTACTGATCTGTTCCAGAACCCAGTGGCATCAACTGAGCAGAAGCTCACGGTACAGGTTTGAATGCAGCGATTCCCTTCAATTGATGTCACCAGGTTCTGAAAAAGATCAGTTACTATAAAACTGAACACCAGGTTGGAAAAGGCAGCATCAAAAAGGGACCATTAAAAGGAAAAATAAACAAGACTTTAAAGTAAACAAAAAAGCATGGTAAGGGGATAATGGTGGCTGTACATGCCCAAATTTCCAATTATATTAAAAAAGGTCAAGCAAAGCCAGCCTACTGACGTAGCAGTAAAGTTACTGCTCATGATGCCGGCAACCCATATTTGGGAATGAGCCAGAGTCACTGAAGGGCCCCAGAGGGACAGGGTTTGAGTGTCCCAGTGGATGTCTGCCATCTCTGGGGGAGGGTGTTTCTTTGATTCGCTGTGTGAGCAACTCCAGTGGTAGCATGAGAGGAAGTGGCATGAGCAGACAGCAGGTTGAGGAGACTGGCTCTGTGCCTGAACATACACATTGCAGGCTCTCTCGTGCATGTACACCCTGCTGACTCCAGGGAGGGAGGAAGAACAGGAGAAAATGCCAGCCAGGAGTAGGATGACTCCTACACCATACAGGCCACACTCCCACGGCTACGCTCAAGGCTCCAGTCATGGCTGCAGGATCTGCCCTCCACTCCAGGTGGCCTTGCCATGGGAGGTGGCATGCCATGGGGTAACAACAGTTAAGTCCTGGGGCTGGCTGGGTGATGATGCTGAAGATACAGGCTGAGAGAGGCACTGGCACTAAGGAGAGTGAGAACAGAAAATTAAGAAAAAAAAAGGTAAAGCAAGACTTAAGTTACCATTAAAGATGCTCTTAACATAATAGGGGAAAAAAAAACAAATCGCTTAGACTTCATCTGCTTTGTCTGCTTGTCTACACCCAAGGTTGTAATCTCCTGCTTGTGACATCAAAATGCATTCCTTGGCAACAGACTGCGATGTGAAAGGCAGAAGACTCTGACTCCAGATATACACATTAGAAGCAAATGAACGCTATGGGACCACGATCCTTGACATCAATAATAAAGAAAGAGAATGTGAGAATTACAAAAAAATGAGATTATATATATATATATATATATATATATATATATATATATATATATACACTGCAAGCCAAATGGCATCTACAAATTAAACTGTTTAAATGTCTTCCCATGTGAAGTAAGGAGCTGTCCACATTCACTGCCAAGTTTGCAACCTAATAGCACCCAAAGAATATATCAGCATTAGGAGAATATATCTCATAATAAATCAGTAGAGAGAAAAAAAAGCGTTGGCTCATTTTTTACCATTAGTTATTTTTCTCAAGGTTTAGTGTCAAGTTTATTCTTAAAACACTGGCTAGTCTTCTCAGAAGCCAAAATCAAGACGAAAACCAGATCAGCCTAATACTGAAATAACATTTTTGGAAGTAAGAGAAAATGCTACTGAACTGTACGCTACATGTACTTTACACCATTTTTTGTCATTTAAGTTAATGCAAAAAGAGTCATGATCGCACTTTTGTTTTTTTAAACAAGTCAGAAGGTATAAAAATGGCCAAAACAACAACTATGGGAAAACTGGGGTCAGCAGGATGATTGGAGCAAAGCATCTGAAGAAGTTGTCCAGGCCATGAGACAGGTTTAAAAATCTGCATCTAGTCTGAAAATGTTGTCTGCTGCTTGGGACATCACTCCAAACCGTTGATATTCAGATACTCTCTTTTCAAAGAAGTTTGTTTTCCCTTCCAGTGAGATGTTCTCCATAAAATCAAAAGGATTCTCCACCACAAATGCCTGGAAAACACAGTGACAATAAAGTAACAGAGGTTAGCAGGGCAAAGTTACAGTTGGCCCGAATAACCCAAGCCATTTATTAAACCAAAAGCACTTGCAGAGAGTTTCCATTGCTTCTCTGTGGGAGACTCACAGCTTCTTTCAAACTCTCTGGCTTCATATTTACGACAGAGAAATTAGAATAGTCTTAAACTGCTCACAAGAGAATTGGACCCTCGCATCTTTGAATATTTCACCAGGGGTGAACAGAGACACAATTTTCTCTCTACAGGCCACCCTGGGTTCACAATTTATTTATTTTTTTTTGTTTGTTTATTTAAGTCTCAGAATACCTGTGAGCTATGAGCTCATTTACAAAGGTTCCACATTGACACAATGACAGAGTACAGAACAAACAGTAAGAAGTCAATTGAGATTTGGTACAAAAGCAGTATAGTTAATAACATGAACAAAAAAACGACAGGCATTGTACAATGTATGCCTGAAGCTAATCTAGCAAAGAGCTCGGGTTAAGAGAGAGAATTACTAGTCCTAGAACAAGGAACAATTAAAGTATAAATTACAAGTAGAGCAGCTCTGGAGCCTTGTCAGGGAGGAAAGGGGGATACAAGGTAACAAGTTTAGGGTGAGGGAGGAAGTAGGCCGGTGATGCCAGAGTGGGGGAGGTTCAGGAAGTGCCTGTGTGGGAAGGGGGAAGAAGGCTAAAGAGTTAGTGGAGTGGAATCAGAGCAGGAGTTTAGAGTGGGGAAGCAGGCAAGGGTGGGAGGGGGAGAGGGGAGAAGGGAGGGTAGGAGATGAGAGGTAGCTAGATTATTGTTGTGGTGAATCAGAGGTTGAAGTAGGGAATGGAGGGGTGGAAGTAGGAACTCTGGTGTTAGAGGAGGATAATGGGAGGAGAATTAGGAGTAGTGATGTTTGCAGGGGGGGCATGGGACAGCCTAACTGTAGCAATCACAAGTGACATTTTCCACAAGGTGTTGCCGATGCTTTCATTTGAAGGAGCCAAGTGTGGCAGTGTTAGAGATGTCACAATGACGCGAGTTAAACTGGGTAGAGGCTCTGACGGCAAATGACTGCTGACCTTGTGAAGTTTGACATTGGAGCACTTGGAAGGTGAGGTTTTCAGAGGTTCTTGTCCATCGAGAAATGCAGTAAGGGCTAGGAATCCTCTGAACTCCTGGGGGTACAAGACCAAGGATGACTTTCTTAGCGAGCAGGCAAGTTTGATAGGTGACCCTATCCTTCAGTTGAAGCTAGTTTGCTAGCACATAGATATCACAGGTGTGTGCAAGGCATGCAGCTCCAGTAAGGAGTCGACAGGCCTTGTTCAGAGCAGCAGAGATATGATGCAGAGCTGTGACAGTGGCAGATCTGTAGCTCACATGCCTGTAGTCGATGATGGAGACTACAGAGCTTTGGATTGCCAGCTTGAGAGCTAGAGTAGTTAAACAATGCTTGTGTCTGTACAGCAGGCCGATGCGAGAGTTCACAGTTTTGGTAACATTATCAATATGGTGGGTATAGGATATGTGCTGTCTAGGGTGACCCCAAGGTATTTGTACTGTTGTATCTCTTCCAGAGCAGTGCCCGAGCAGTTGCTATTAGTTTATGTGATTTATGCTTGCTGTGTGTGCTATTAAAGAGCATTGCTTTTGTTTTTTTTATAGTTAGTTAAGAATGAGCTGATGTCTAATGAACCAGGCCTCAACAATCACAAAGCTGTTCTGTAGCTGTTTTTGAAGAAGTGAGGGGTCTTGGTTGCTGGTATAGATAACAGTGTCATCCGTATAGAGAAGGAGTTGGTCGTGGCAGGAGTTGGGGAGCTTGTTTAGAAAGATGCTAAAAATGAGAGGACCCAGGATGGATCCTTAGGGGACACCTGAGCAGACTGGTAGCTTTGTTGAGAGGACATCTCCAATCTTCACTTGTTGTGATCGATCACAGATGTAGCTTTTAAACCAGGCCATAGTGTCCTTTGATACCCAGTGTTGGTTAGTTGATCAGTCAGCAGTGCGTGGTTGTTCGTATCAAAGGCCTTGGTAAGGTCAATATAAATAGCTCCAACAATCTGGCATTGGTCAAGTGCATTATGGATGTAGTTTGAGAATTCGAGTAGAGCAATGGTGATACTGTGCCCCTTCCTGAATCCGTGTTACTGAGGGCATTGCAACTGGTATTTCTCCAGATAGTCAACCAGTTGGTCAGCCACAATTCATTCGAGCGCTTTGGGGAGAGGGGGAAGGATGGAGATTGACCTATAGTTACCATGACATGCCTTGTCGCCACTTTTGTGGACTGGGGTCACCAAGGCTGATTTCCACATTCGAGGGAATTGAGAAAGCATGAGGGAATGGTTAATGATCTTGGTAAGGGGAGTCAGAATCACACCCAAAGTTAGGGCAATGAGCTTTAGGTCAAGAGTATCCCCACTGGATCTGGTTTTCCCATACACCTTAAGTATGTACTTTTTAGCCTCACCTTCAGTTACCGCTTTAAAGTAGAAGGGCGGATGGGCCTGTTGTGCCAGAGTCACCTTGTGATCAGTGTCTGAGGGGGTGTCAAAGATGCTGGTGGGAAGTACATGATTAAGGTCCATGAAGGTAGAGTTAAAAGTATTGGTGATGGTTAGAGGGTCAAGAGTGGAGGTGCCAGCAATGTTAAGCATGGTGGGTGCCACTTTTGGGTCCTCCATTGTGATTTCTTTCAGATTACTCCAGAATTTACTACCATCATTCCAGGTGTTGGCTAGGGCATCTCTGTAATACTGTTTTTTTGGAGAACAGATTGTTCTGGTACATTCATTCCTAGATCTTTTGTAGGTCTGAATATCTGCTTGCTTGCCCATGGCTCGTGCCCGATACCACAGATGGACTCGGGTTTTCATAAGATCTATGAGGTCTGTTGCAACCCAAGAATTGCTAGAGCCCCTGAACCTACGTTTTTTGTAGTTGGCATGGATATCACAAGCTGTGTTAAAGGTAGAGATGAAGTAAGCCAGTGTAGTGTCTACATCAGCAGCACTATCAATTTGCAACCAATCGTGTTGGCACAGGAGCATTTTTAGAGGCTGGAGGTGACCCCGGATCAGTACTCTACTAGTAACTGTATTAGCCGGGGGTTTGATGAATTTATTAGACCAGTTGCACAGGATGGAGGAATGGTCATTAATGGTCACTAATAGAATCAGGGAGAACTTTCGTATTTGAGATATGGTCAGGGAGGTTTTTAAGCACCCAGTCCAGTAGTGCACCATTCCCAGTTCTATAGTTCATCCTGGTTGGAGACTCAACAAGCTGAGTGAAACTGATGGCAGTCAAGGCATCCTTGTAGGTGCATGCGTCAGGGGAGAACCAGTTCACACTGAAATCTAACATTATAATTTCTGAGTCATGTCCCAGGGTGTGGATGCAGTCAAGGAGGAAGTTTAGGCTCAAGGCAGTCTGCTTTGGCAGGATGTATACCGAGGTAACAGTAAGCGCTTTGTTGTGGGCACCCAGCAGTATCCTGATGGCAAGTACCTGAGTGTCGATTCTAGTGCTGGGCATGAATAGGGCATGCCCCATTGACGGTTCTTTCCTGTAAAGAGCACAGCCACCAGCTTTTTTTGGATAACCTGTCTTGTCTAAAGACAGTGCAGCGCGGTATTGCTATGGCCGTATCAGGGATCTTTGGCGAGTGCCAAGTCTCAACAACTGATAGAACATCCGGGTTATGCTGCACGACCCATGCGTAAGGCATCAAATTTTGAGAGAAGGCTGCAGATGTTGATGCTCACCAGTGAGAGTAGCCCTGACCTCCTTATGCTACTGTGACTATGTCGGGGGGGCACGGCCAGGGTTGGGGTGAATGTTGCAAGAGATTAGTAGCAGCAGCAGTATTATCTGACAAGATCCTTTAGGTGCTTGGTTCAAAGCAGGTGTACTCTTCTAAGGGAAGGTTGTCTGTTGAGTATTCACTGCATGGTACAGTAGCCTGGGAAGAGCGATAGAAACAGAGAAACATACAAGTTGATGGCAGATAAGGGCTGCAAGACGCATCCAGTCTGCCCATTTCTTTTTCTACCTTATAAATGTGCCATCGGCCTTTGCTCTGTCAGTGGCCTATCTATTCATACTCATCTGTATTGCTCCCTTATGCCTATCCCATGCCTGTTTGAAGCCCTGCACTGTATTCATAGCTACCACTTCCTGAGGTAGGCCGTTCCATGCATCCACCACCCTTTCTGTGAAAATGAATTTCCTCACATTCCCCCTTAATCGGCCTCCTTCTAATCTCATGCTGTGTCTTCTTGTCCTGCTGTTTTTCTTATATTTAAACATGTTAGACTCTTTCACCTGTTAATGCCCTTAAGGTGTTTGAATGTTTCGATCATATCACCTCTCTCCCTCCTTTGCTCAAGGGTATACATATTGAGCTCCGTTAATCTGTCCTCATATGTCTTCTGATGCAGTCCCTGCACCATTTTGGTTGCCCCTCTCTGGACTGCCTCAATCTGGTTAATGTCCTTGTGAAGGTGTGGCCTCCTGTACTACATGCAGTACTCCAGATGGGGCCTAACCAGTGTCTTGTAAAGAGGGATTATTACCTCCCTCTTACGACTTGTGATACCCCATCTAATACACCCTAACATCCCCCTATCCTCATCTACTGCTTTGGAGGTCTGCTTGGATGATTTCAGGTCATCTGTGATGATGATACCCAAGTCTCTTTCTTCCTTTGTGACTGCCAGCAACTCCCCTCCCAGCCTATAGGTGGCTTCAGGGTTTCTCTTCCCTATGTGCATGATCTTGCACTTCTTTGCATTAAATCCCAGTTGCCACTCTTCTGAGCATTTTGCTAGTTTATCCAGATCTCTTTTCATTCTGCCCACCCCATCTGGATCATCTACTCTGTTGCAGATCTTGGTGTCATCAGCAAACAGACAATCCTTACCCTCTAGTCCATCTGCAATGTCACTAATGAAGATATTGAAGAGGACTGGCCCCAGGACTGATCCCTGAGGTACCCCACTTGTGACTTGCATCTCTTCTGACTGTATACCATTTACCACCACTCTCTGTTTTCTGCCCGTCAACTAGTTTGCCACCTAGTTGACCAACTTCTGACCCACCCTGAGCCTACCCAGCTTATTTATCAATCTTCTATGTGGAACAGTGTCGAAAGCTTTGCTGAAGTCAAGGTAGGCGACATCAACTGCTCCCCTTGGTCCACACTCTGGTTACCCAGTCAAAGAAATCTATGAGATTAGTTTGACAGGACCTTCCTTTGTAAACCCATGCTGTCTTGGATCCTGTGCCCCTATGGATTCCAGGTGTTGCACTGTCCTTTCCTTAGAGTGCCTCCATAATCTTACCCATTACTGAGGTAAGACTGACTGGTCTGTAGTTCCCCGCCTCCTCCCTGCTACCACTCTTGTGGAGTGGGATCACATGAGCCCTTCTCCAGTCTTCTGGGACCTCTCCTGTGCTCAGAGACTCACTAAACAGTTCTGCTAATGGCTCTGCTAGTTCCACCCTTAGCTCCTTAAGTACCCTGGGATGTATGCCATCAGGTCCCATTGCCTTGTCCACCCTGA
The DNA here is from genome assembly GCA_016271365.2 of Neoceratodus forsteri. Taxonomy (NCBI): domain Eukaryota; kingdom Metazoa; phylum Chordata; order Ceratodontiformes; family Ceratodontidae; genus Neoceratodus; species Neoceratodus forsteri. Next base: position 1,708,365,498 of record CM057455.1, read on the forward strand.
GCTTAGCGAGCTCTTGTAGGACCCTTTCTTTTGTGAAGGGAGCAGTGCTCACCTCCCTCCCCCCTGTGTCCATGGTGCTGAGCTGTGGGCCCTGCCCTGCCTTCCCTTAAGTAAATACTGAGCAAAAGTATCTATTTAGGATAGATGCTTTTACAGGGTCCTCCTCCTCACACGCCCCATTTTCTCCTTTGAGCTTAGCAATACCCCCCTCTGGACTTTCTCCTTTCACTAATGTATCTATAGAAAGTCTTCTCACCTTCTTTTACTGTTCATGCTAGTATTTCCTTAGTTTGGGCTTTGCCTGCCTTACTGCCTTCCCTGCTTCCCTTAGGACAGTTTGGTATGCCTCCCTATCTTCATCCTGCTGTGTTCCCTTATATTTCCCGAAGGCCAGCCTTTTGGCTCTGACCTTTTCTGCTACTGTATTTGAGAACCAAAGTGGTTTCCTTTCTTCTTTTGCACTTCCTTTTCTGTCTAACACAATGGGATGTTGCTTCAAGTATTGCATCCTTAATGCTTGCCCACTTTGCCTGTACCCCCTCACCTGTGTTCCTTTGTGCCAGGGCTAGCTTAACTCTGTTGGCCATCTTATCAAAGTCAGTTCCTTAGATGAAGTGGCCAAATTGAACCATACCATGTGATGTTCACTGGCCCCCAGGTGGCCTTCTACCTGGAGATCTGTAATCCCTTCCCTATTAGTCAATACTAGATCTAGGATAGCCCTGTCTCTTGTGGGTTGTTGTACCAGTTGTTTGAGGCCCTCCCCCTGCAGGGAATCCACCATGTGTCTAGTTCTGGCAGATGTTCCTGCTGGTATTGACCAATCCGTATCCGGCATGTTGAAGTCTCCCATTATCAGAACCTCCCCTTTAGCTGTCATGTTTTGTATATCTTCTAACAGTAATGTGTCTATGTCCTCCCCTGGTCTGGGGGCCTGTAGACAACCCCAGTTCTTATGGCTGTTCCATTTCCTGTTTCAGGGTGACCCACAGTTCTTCTGGCTCGTTATGTGTATTCTAGTTTTGTAGCTTTTGATATTTTCATTTGACATACAGGGCCTCCACCCCCCTTTTTGCGACTCGGTCTCTTCTAGACAGTACATAGCCAGGTACTGAAGTCTCCCAAGTGTGGTTACTGCTAAAACCACATCTCACTAATTGCTACTATGTCCAGTTTAGCCTCTGACATTATTGCCTGCAGGTCTGGGATCTTATTTCCCAGGCTGTGAGCATTTGTGTACATGATTTTCCATTGGCCAGATTTTGGTGTGTTAGTTGTTGGGTGAGGTTTGGCATTTCCCCTGTCGTCGTATGGGGAGATGGACCTTTTTTTCTTACCTGGTGATGCAAATGAACTGCAAACATGCTGAATCCCTGTTTGACCAGTAGCTGAGGGGGGAGGGGTGTTCTTCCCATTCGACGTATTGGGTGCTGCACCCCTCTCCCCATTTGCTAATTTAAATATTCTGAAAAGACGTCAAACTTCTGCCCCAATGCACTGACTCCCTCCTTAGTCATATGCAGTCCATCAAATTTAAAGAACTTTAGAAATTTAAAGAAGATAGTGTGCAGAAAGATGTAGGGATACTGGATGGAGTCCACACATACATCAGCGTGTGTTGTACCCCTAGAGGTTTAACACTGGTGATGTCTAGGGCTTGGTTGGAGGTAATAGATCCATAGACATAGAGGGGGTACATATCTATATGTAATAAGTATCAGAGCGGGGAGTTCACTCCCCATCTATACCTGCCAAGGCAGTCAGGGTGAGCAGGATGAATAGACAGGGCACTACGAATCTTGATGCCATTGTGCATTCAATTTTGTAGTTAGGTCCATAGTTGTGCTGTAGGGTGCAGCTAGTAGCTGATTAAGTATACAAGGATTAGCCCTCTAGTGGCTAAACAGGATAACTTGCAGATGGTAAACCCACTACTTGAAAAATTTGAGCAACTGGACAGGTGATCAAGGGAGCTATATAAGTAAGTGTCCAGATGGGGGTGAGGGGGGAGCAGGCTCAAAGCGCTGGAGGGAAGTTAGCTGGGTGCTGGTAGTGATCTGAACTATCACACAGAGCTGCAGCTCGGAGCACACGTTCAGGGCTGTGAGGCTCTGGGGGAGCAAGTAAAAGAGAGAGGTTAAAGAGTGAATAATCAGGGAGCAGAAAAGCAGGGTCTAGTGGCAGACAGCAAGATTCAGAGGAACAGAGAGGCACAGTGGGGGTTTGGAGACAGAGTCGTTAGGAAGACAATGGCAGGGGCTTGAGGGGGAGAACACAGCCGTGGTGGGAAGCAGCTTGAGATCAGAGAGGCTAGGGGATAGAGAACTGTGAGGATAGGCAGCAAAAAAGTAACAGAAAAGGGGCTTGACGGGAAGAACACAACCACGGCAGGAAGCTGCTTGAAATTGGAGAGGCTGGAGGGTTAGAGAACTGAGAGGGTAGCAGTAAGAAAGTAGCAGAAAGAATCAGCTCAAAATATCTAAGGCAGTTAAAAATTCAGCTATACAACTCAAGCTATTAAAATAATACAAATTTCACAATGCAAATCGGTTCCAGCACAGATTAAATTGAGCTAAGAAACATCCAGGAGATATAAAATAGAGAAGCAGAGGCAGCTAGGGGAAAGCAGCCAATCGGAGGCACCCAAGGATTGGGAGCACCCAATCAACTACCAGACAGTGAGGCACTGAAAGAATTCAAGCAAGAGGTGCGCAGCGTGCCCGAGGACACTTACAGTTGAGGGATGTTAGCTGGGCACTGGTAGTGATCAGGAGAGCAGGCAGCGCAGCAGCAGATCTGAAATGCCGCACAGAGATGCAGCTTGGAGCGTCTGTTTAGGACTGTGAGGATAGCTGAGGGAAGTCAGATGGGTGCTGGTAGTGAGCAGGAAAGTGAGCGGCGCAGCAGTGGCTGATCTGAAGTGCCGCACAGAGCCGCAGCTTGGAGCACCCATTCAGGGCTGTGAGGATAGCTGAGAGAAGTTAGCTGGCCGCTGGTAGTGATCAATGAATAGCAGAAGTTCCCAACTAGTGAAACACAATTGTGGAAAACATTCTACATAGAAAGACCAGTGCTGCTGGGAGCCATGAAATACATGTAAGCCCTCTCTCATCTGAGAGGGGCTTACTGCTCACCTTAGGATCCCCTCTTCCTTTCCCAGGGTAGAGTTTTAAGAAGGTGCCCTGGCAGAGTGTCATTTCTGCTGGTTGCCACTAGGGGCAGCAGAGGTTGAAAAGGTATATAAGCAGGTAGGCAGGAACTGAGAGGGGAGATAGGAGGATCAGCAGGAGGAGAGGAGGTCATCGGGCTCTGCTAGGGCAGTTGAGGGCCAACCCTCATAAGCAGGGTGTCCATGCAGCGGCGAGGCACCAGGAATGGAGTGGGTCTCTGCTGGGGTGGCAATAGGCAGCATTCGTTGGTGTTGTTTGGGGTCCTGGGTCTCCTGGAGGCTAGGGTGGTGAGAGGGTGGAGAAAAGTTAGGTCTTAGGGGACGTTTGGGGACTCTGGTAAGGAATTTGGATTCCCGGGATGTCAGGGCTGAGAGCTGTGGCAGGGCTCTCACAGAAGGGAAGCTGGTGGCAGCAGCTCCCCCTTTCCTGCGTGGCACACCAACCCAGGGGGTTCGAGAGGGGGCCCAGGGGGAGGCTCTACCAGTGTAAGGGCCTGTTTGGAGGGACAGGCCTCGGGGCTGCCGGACTTTGTCGAGTGGGCCACGGAGTGCCCTAGAAATCTCCTCCAGGCTGGTTGCTCAGCATGAGCATGGGAAGGTTGGATGGGAGATGGCTCTAATGGCTGCAGTATTTAGGCCATCTGGGTACATCTTTAACTGGGAGCCTGTTTCCTGCATCTGGAGAAGGGTGTAGAGGTTCCATCAGTTTTCCGGTGCCCATCAAGACAGGTTGGTATTAGAGGTGCTTACTATGTGGAGGTAGAGTTACAGTTATGTGGGATTTCTAAGCTGCAGGGTCTGGGTCCCTGAAAAGGAATGGCCAAGTGAGTCAGGGGCCAGATGTGAGAGAAGCCCTTCGCTTCTTGCGTACAGAATGGGCATAAAAGAAAATGCTGGGCTGGTACCTACCTGTGTCAAGGAGTTTGGGAGCACCTTGCTTCTGGAAGCTTACTGTCCTAGTTTCATGAGATTTAAGCTGCATGTGGTGTAGTATGAACTTCTCTGCCTTTGGTATCCCTGCTTTGTTCCTCTCCCTGATGGTGTACAAAAGTTAGCACCATGGAGCTGTGTATCTTTAGTTTTAAGCAACTGAGCCCCGGGCCCCCTTAAGATTATTAGGGGGGCCTGGAGAATAAATTGGGTTTGTTTGAAAAGTTGGGCTGTGTGTGATTTAACCTATTTCACTCTCTAATGAAATCATTTCTTAGTTTTAGAAAATCCCAGAGCCTTTTTTTCCCAGGGCAGTTTGAGAAGTTTCCTGAAGATTCCAGGAATGCTGAGCCAGAGGGTGGATCTGTGACCATTGGTAATGAATTAATGGGTACTACCCTTCTGGACATTCGGTGGGGGCAGGGGCCTGCATCTGCCTGGTAAGATCCACTTTTATTACTTTTCCTCAAAACTGTTTTGGGAGCCTGCAGGAGGAGCACCTGTGCTGTATCCCCCCCTCCTCAGGAATATCGGCCCCTAGACATATGGGGGGGGGGCTGGGTTACATACACACACACAAAACAAACAACAAAAAAAACTGTGAAAACTGATACAATTTTAAAAGAAACAGCAACTGTGCTGCTAAGACACCAACCACCCCAGCGCTTTGCCTCACTCTGAGGCTTTATCAGGGGGTTAGGAGAGCACTGTTTATCTTCTTTTTTCGATGGAGGTCATACATGTTGTTTTACATTAGTTTGCTCTGAAGCCTCAAGTGTGCTGTTTGTTTTGCATGTTCCCAATTAGTTGCCTGTGTAGAAAAGAGGAAAGGCTGAAGAGCCTTAACATGTACTCACTGAAGAGTCAGAAAGCCGGACAGACATGACTGAGACCTTTAAATACCTCTAAGGGATAGACAGGGTGGAATGTAGGGAGCTTTCTATGTTGGGAACAAACATGGCTTTAAGAGGGAACACCATGAAGTTAGAGGGGAGAAGTTTCAAGAGGAAGGTGAAGAAGTATTTCTTCATGGAAAGGGTGGTGGAAAGATGGAACAGGTTACCTAGGGAGGTGGTGGGGGCAGAGACAGTGATGGGATTCAAGCATGTGTGGGACAGGCATACGAAAGCAAGAATCACCCCGAAAAGGGTGGGGGGAGCTTGGGGCCACATAGGGCCCCCTAGCCACAACACAGGGTAGGTAGGGTTAAGGCAGACTGAATGTGCTTTGCGGTCCTGTTCTGCCGACAAAATCTATGTTTCTGTAAGATCAACTTGTCAGCCTTGGCAGTTTCTTCTGACAAAGACTGCCTACCCTGATGTGCATGAGCATGCGTCAAGTGTGAGCGGGTTTTGTTTTGTTACTGAATTGAAATTTCAGCATAAAGATGGTGGGAAGGTCCCACAGGATGCAATATCTCATTTTCATGAGGGTCCCTTGGTACAAGTTGGTTCAAACTGTAATACAGTGAGGTGCATGCAGGTCACAGTGGAGAACACTTATACATACAGAGGGGATCATGATCCTCTAGATAATGGGTACAGACATTCTCTTAGTCATAGTTATGGGGGCAAGAGGAGGATGGGTACTGCTGTCTTGTGCAAGCACTACAAGGCTTAAAGGGATATATGTATGACAGTAGTAAGGATGGTAATCTCTCTGGGTGGGGAGGGAGAGCTTGGAACATACTGCACATACAAACATATGAAGAAGCCAGCAGAAGGTGGTCATTTGGTCTATCTAGTCTGTTCATATTGAAGGGTCCACAGCTTGAGCTACTGACCATGCCCCCCTCCCCACTCCTCCCATCCTTTCCATTTTTCCAACTCATAATCCTTACCTTCCCCCATGCCTATCCCAGCCTCTCTTTAAGCTGCCCACCATCTTCTACAAGACCATCTCTTCCGGCAGCACATTCCAAGTGTCCACCACCATCTCTGTGAAGAAATGCTTCCTGACTTCCCTCCTAACCCCGCCCCCACTTAAGACTGTGCCCCCTGATGTTATGGTTGCCACTTAGCTTAAAGAGATCCTCCTTATCCACCTTATTTATCCCTTTCAAGTACTTAAAGGTCTCAATCATGTCCCCCCCATCCTCCAGGAAATATATGAAGCCAAGCTGCCAGATCCTGGACCACCTCCCCATCTTTTCCACATCGTCCTTTAGGCCCTGTATCCCTGTCCATTCTCACGCAGAGCTTGGATATAATCCTTGAGTAGGCACATTTTGCCCTGAATGCCATCCCCAATGTCATTAATGAAGATGGTAAACAACACTGGCCCCATCACCAAGCCCTGCAGGACCTCACTGGTGACCTCTCTGGTGCCAGATAACTCTCCCCTCACAACCATCCTTTGGGTTCTGTTCCTCAGCCAGTTTTCCACCCATCTGGTCATCTTCTCCCAAACCCCAGGATCTTCCAACTTCCTCATCAACCTTGTGGGGTACAGAGTCAAAGGCCTTGCTGAAGAGTTAGGGAGTTGTGTTACCTGGACAGCTACAGGGGTAGAGGTGGGCAAGCCTAGAAATTTTCACCTACAGCCATGCCATAGCAGAGCCAGGGGTCTGGCTAGACTCTACGAACCAAAGTATGACCTGAACCATGGCTGATGCAGGCTGTCCTCTGCACTACTAAAGGCATCCCTCATGAGTTTGCACAGGATGAGTTGAAAGTTTCAGTCACTGCACTAACTGCTCAGGCTGGCAAAAATGCTTGCATTGATCATAACTGGCTCAGCTTGACTTTAGCTCACAATTGATAACAGAGGTCATGCTTAGCTAAGCAAGACACTAGGCTTGAGCCAGCCTCAGGCCTGCTTTTGCCTGCCCATCGCTATATAGGGCTCTTTGAGCTGCCCAGGCAGCAGCGTCCGGAAAGCAGGAAGATCAGGAGTTAATCAGAGGGAAGTTGGTAGTTTGTTCCAGTCAGCTGAGCCTGAGAAAGAGACAGCCCATTTTCTACAGTCTTTCTTGACTATAGGCAGTATCCAGCAGGGAGCCTCCACAGATTTTAGGGAGTACAGTGTAGGTGCTGAGGGGAGAAGAGGGACCTGAGGTATGCAAGGGCTGGGTGCGGATGCACTTTTTGACATGTGTGTACCACTGGAAGTGCCTAAGGGCAGTGAGGCGCAACTGTCAAGCTAGCTGTGATTTATTTATTAAAGGGTTTTGCCAGGAAGGGCCTGCTGAGCCAATACAGCTCGTTTCCAGAGGTGTGTTAGGAAAAGGGTATCTGAGGGCAACATTTAAAACAGGACAATAATGTAATATTGTACCCGGTACAAGAAATGCAACAAGGCAGTGGTTACACAGCAGCAATTAAAAGGCGTGAAAGGGTACAATTACAGTGCCATCAATTATGCAATGCAGTAGGAGAAGGAGAACAGTGCAACACAGTGTAACAATTAACAAGGTGCAGAAGGACAAACTTTAAGTGCATCAATCTAGCAATGCAGTATGAGGGGGAGAACAGTACAACATAGTGTAGCAGAAATTAAACAAGGTGCAGAAGGACAAAGTTACAGAGCATCAATTCAGCACCGCAGTAGGAGGAGGGGAAGAGTGCAACACAGTGTAGCAGCAAATAACCACGGTGCAGAAGGATTACGTCCTAGTACATCAATTCAGCAATGCAGCAAGAGGAGGAGACTAGTGCAACACAGTGTAGCAGCAAATAAACACAGTGCAGAAGGACTACGTTTCAGTACATCAATTCAGCAATGCAGCAGGAGGAGGAGAATAGTGCTGATGAGGTTCATGTATAGTTACTTTTCAGAGCCTTACATCTCCACCACTGTCTTTGGATATCTGATCTTCAGGAAGTCTCCCTAGGCCCAAAAACCATTGGTGCACACTCCTTGAGGGGATGCCCACCCAGGAAACATGCTCTGCTCCCACTGCCCTATCACAGTCCAGACTGCCCAGTAAACTCTTAGGCTCTGACAAGATGTGAGGACCCTGCACAGTGGGGATCTACAAACAAACAACAACAAAAAGGGTCTCCTGGGTGACAGGATTGAATAAGGCACTGTCTCATTTGTTACACAGAAAGAGTTAAATGCAAGGATCTCTTCTAACCTCTCCTTCTCTGTCTCGTCTGGTTGCGCGACCAAATATTCTTGTGAGACCTAGGAACTGATCACTCTGATGGTCTCACAATTCTTGGCCTCTCGCTATCTCTCTGCCTTTACTTGCTGATTCTGTCTTTTCTTCCCCTTTGTGTATCTGCAGTTATGTTGTAAAAATATACAAGAATCTTTATGTGAAACTGGGATCCCTTGGTATGAAAATGTATATAGTTATATTGTTGAAAGAACTGCAAAAAGCTATTTGGAACTGAAGGGGTTAAACCTGTCATGCAGCACAAACTTTGCAGAGCTGTCAGCAGGGGGCCAGCCTGTGACACTGCTCTATCTGTTTTACCTACAAGGAAACTGACAAGAACATTTTGAGAAAAAACGGATATCTCTTAATGAGTTCCCAGGCAAAGACTTGTAAAAAAAGAGCAGCAATACTTTTGCTAGAAAGAGACTGAAACTTGGAATTAGAGATACCCTCGGATGAAGGACTCTGTTTTTTCTGTTTGTACTGCCTCTGTAAATAGTGATACTAAACAAGTTTTATTTTTTTTTATTTTACTGCATTGATAATAAAATGTTACTTGCAAATGTTGCAACTGCTCCTGGTTTTCCTATGCTTCCTGGCCTGTGCCTCAATGACAGATGGTGTCAGAGTGGGATAGTATTGAGTGTCCCCATGGATGCAGATGACACCAATACCTGGTCCTTTTGCGCAGTGTTTTCCCAGCACATCAACATGCACTAGGGTCTGTCTGCTTCCTGAATCAATAAGTCCCTTCACAGTCTTAACTCCCACCTTGACATCTGTTAAGTACTTGCCCCAATTTGCTAAAGACAAATCTGCACCAGTGTCGCTCTTCTTACTACCGCAATTTCTTGCAATATGACCTGGCTTATTACAGTTATAGCAAATAAAGTCTTTGGGTGCAGATTTGTTACCGCCACAGAGTTCTTACCAGTGCTTGGCTGTTACCTCGCTGCTGTGGCATCTGTTTGATCAACTGGTAGTCTTCAGCCAAAGAAACGGCCTTTTCCCCACTTTCTGATCAGTGTTCTTTTACCCAAAGCTGCACATCCGTAGACAGGATGTTGATGAATTGCTCCTCAGCAAATGTGTCAATGATCTGTGGGACTGTCTTGCCCTCTGGTTGGAGCCATTTAATAAGGAGTTCTCTGAGTCAGGTGAAGGCTTCTTGAGGATTGTCGAATGAGTTGTATTTCAGGAACTGGAATCTTTGCTGGTAGGTCTCTCCTAAGATGTCATACCTTTTCAGGATTTCTCTTTTCAGCAGGTCATAGTTTTCTGACCGTGCAATGTCAATACTGCTGTAGGCAAGGTCGGCTTTGCCTGTCAGGTAAGGTACCAGCTTGATTGTCCATTGCTGTTTTGGCTATTGGCAGGCTGCGGAAACCCTTTCAAAAGTTGTCAGGTATGCTTCAGTATCATCTGAGGGACACAACTTTGTAAGTTTAATATCATTTAAGTTGTTTGTGGTTTGTTGCTCTGCTGGACCTGTGCCAGATCCTCCAGCTTTGATAACTTGCAAGGCATCCAGCCGTCGCTGCAGCTCTTCTCTTCTGCTCCTGTCGCTGCATCTCTTGTTTTCTCTGCTTCTCGAGTTGCTGCATTTCTTCTTTTCTTTGTGCCTCTAAACACTGAATCTCTTTTTCTCTCTGCTTCATCTCTTCTCTGTTTCTCTGTCTCTTTTTGTTGTATAGCCCACCATTTAAAAAAAGCAGTCAGACTTTCAGGTTCTGTCACTGCCTGTTCTTTTTTTCCCATGACTGGTGCTGGCTGTACAGTCTTACCTTGGACTTCTGTCTGCTAGTTTGGCTGCCATTCTCCTGGTAACCACTCCTGGGCTTGCTGCTGCAGAAACCATACCTTTCTTCTATGCTTCCCTGGTACCAGGTCTAGTACCCAGGCATGAAACTCCTGACATAGAGTATGCAGAACGTAAATCCCTCTTAGTCTGACACCATCTGTCATCGAGGCACAGGTCAGGAAGCATAGCAAAACCAGAAGCAGTTGTAAAATTTGCAAGTAACAGTTTATTATCAATAACAATAAAATAGAATAAAAAAACTTGTTTAGTATAACTGTTTACAGAGGCAGTACAAACAGAAAAAACAAAGTCCTTTGTCTGAGGGTATCTCTTAATTCCAAGTTCCAGTCTCTCGGTCTTTTTCTAGCAGAAGTATTGCTGCTCTTTTTTATAAGTCTTTGCCTGTGAACTCGTTAAGAGACATCCACTTTTTCTCAAAATGTTCCTGTCAGTTTCCTTGCAGGTGCAACAAACAGAACAGTGTCCCAAGCTGGCCCCCTTCTGATAAGATTGGATAACTGCTTGTAGGTGTTCCAGGTGGCTTTTCCAGTCTGGACTGTACACCACGATATCATCCAAGTAGGCAGCATAATAACCAGTATAAGAGGATAAAATGACATCCGTGTACCGCTCGAGTGTAGCGGGTGTACCATGTAAACCAAATGGCATGGTTGTGAACTGATAGAATCCAATAGGAGTGGCAAATGCAGTTTTGTCCCTGGATTCTTTAGCAAGGGGAATTTGCCAGTAACCCTTGGTGAGATCGAGGGTACTGATGTACTTGGCATTCCCCAATCTGTCCACCAAATCATCTATCCTGGGCATAGGATAACTGTCAAATTCTTCTGACACTTGATTAGGTTTCCTAAAATCAAGGCCGATTCTTACACCCCTTCTTTTTTATGTACAGTCACCACTGGTGATGACCAAACACTTTTCGACTCTTCTGTGATATCCAGTTCTTTCCGTTTTTGTATTTCCTTAACCAAGTCTGTTCTTAACTGCTGTGGCAGGAAGAAGTAGGCTGCTGGTTAACTAGGATCTGCAGCTTATCCATTAGGTAGGGAAATGGGCAGACTGGGTGGGCCAAGCGGTCCTTATCTGCTGTCAAATTCTGTTTCTATGTGTTAATCTGTATGTCTTTTGTCTGATAGGGTGAGCATTCCCTGTCACTATTATGTGCTCGACAACTTTAGCTCAGCCTGGCACTGTGGTAAAAGTACTCTTAAATGTCTTTAGCAAGTTACAAATTTCTGATGTTTGTTCAGCAGTAAAGGAAACATTCACCTTTACAGCATCAGCAGTTGAAGTTTGTTCCAGTCTGTCATAAGCTATATCAATATCTTATTTATCAGTTTCTGGTAAAACTAGTAAAGTATCCTTTGGTGTTTTTCAACCCATTTTTTTCAGGAGGTTAGTGTAGTATATTTTGGTAGAATTTTTCCTACAAGGGATCTCACTCTCATAGTTAATTGTGCCAGTACGTCTAAGCACCTTATAAGGCCCTTGCCACTTCATTAACAGTTTATTGTCTGTAATGGGTAACAGCAGCAAGACCTTTTCACCTGGCTCAAACACTTTTTCTATTACTCTATGGTCATAATATCCCTTCTGCTAGTTTTGAGCCTCTTCCTGATTACTGTGGGCAACTTCAACATATTTTGTCAGCTTCTTTCTCAGGGCACACATATAAGATGTAATAGATTTTTTTCTGAGTGGGTTATCATCCCATGTTTCTTTTATTACATCTAGTGGCCCTCTAGGTTGTCTACCATGCAGCATTTCAAATGGTGAAAAACCTGTTGATGCCTATGGAAATTCTCTGTAAGCAAAAAGCAGGTCAGGTAAGTACTGGTCCCAAACTCTCCCTAGCCTTTTACAAACCTTTTCAACATGCATTTTAGGGTTTGGTTTAAACGCTCAACAAGACCATCCATCTGAGGGTGATAAGGGGAGGTTCTTATGGCAGTGCTACCTAGTAGTCAGTACAGCTCCTTCAGTAATGCAGCACCAAAATTACTACCCTAATCAGTAATAATCTCTTTAGTTATGCACACCCTGCTGAAAATTTTGGCAAGCTCTGCTGCCACTATTGGGGCTGTGACAGTACACACAGGAACTGCCTCTGGGTATCGAGTAGCATAGTCACATACTACAAAAATGAATCGATTACCCTTTCTACTTTTGTCCAAGGGGACAACCACATCCATTGCAACCCTTTCAAAAGGCAATTTATCAAAGGGTAGCATCAGTACCTTTCTTTCTTTTCCTGATTTCTTGCTCTTGGAGCTGGGCTCAAACAAGTCCGAATCAAGGTCACTGAAAGAAAAAGTGTCTCCACTATCTGAGATTTTCTTGGCCTGAGCTCTTGTTACCATAGGTGCTGAAACATCAGAATTTACTCCCTCTGTGATTAACTCAGTAAATCCTGGAAAATAATTTCCAATAATCACAGGTACAGGTAACTTATGTACTACCCCCACTTTCATTTGGTGTGGCACATCCTTAATATTCATAGTCACTTGGATGGTGGGATCTCTTGGTGTGAAGATGTATATATAGAAAATACTGGATGAGCAACTATGCACAACCAGTGTGTTCTGCCACAGAGGGGTTTTGATTCCCTCTGACCTCGAGAGCGAAGCTTGAGAGGTCCATGGGAATCAGAACCCGAGGTGACAGAATTCCTGAGTTAATGCATGGTGCTCATCCTGTATTTATAGTATATAGTAGTACTATGTGAAATGTGTGGTTTGTGTTTTTTCTTTTTCATAATGAAACTGACTTGAAAAGTCTCTAGAGGTACTAGAATACTGTCACCACAGAATTAAATAGAGGAAAGCAACAATGTGCCAGGATTCCAAGTGGTTCTACCGCAGTAGTGACATCACTAGTGCAGCAGAACAACATAATGACATCACTACTGTAGCAGAACAAGCAAATTCCAGGCATGGAATTTCATGCATAACAGCATTCCACTATACACTATATATAGGATAGTGCATGAGTACCAGTTAACAACAGGGCTATTCTTTCACCAAGTTGGTACTATGACAACAGATTACCTCGAGAGTGCAGCTCGAGAGGTAATCAGGTGTCATAGTACCAACGAGGTGAAAGAACAGCCCTGTTGTTAACTGGTACTCATGCACTGTTCTGTATAGTGTATAGTGGAACATTGTTGACTCAAAAAAAAAAATACTACATCTTTTTTTAAAATAAGACTGTCAGATTGCTGCTCGAGGAAACCATGTGTGACGTCCGCACTGCAGCACAATGAAAAGTCTTTTTCGTTCTGCTGTCCTGCGGGCATCACTAGTGCAGCAGAACAACATTTTGAGAGTGCTAGATTTCAGTGAACAACGACATTCCACTATTCACTATAGTTATATTGTTGAAAGATTGCAAAAAGCTATTTGGAACTCAAGTGGTTAAACTGCCATGCAGCACAAACTTTTGCAGAGCTGTCAGCAGGGGGCCAGCTTGGGACACTGTTCTATTTGTTGCACCTGCAAGGAAACTAACAAGAGCATTTTGAGAAAAACAGGATGTCTCTTAACGAGTTCCCAGGAAAAGACTTTGTACTGCCTCTGTAAATAGTTATACTAAACAATTTTAATTTTTTTATTTTATTGTTGTTGATAATAATAAAGTGTTACATGTGAATTTTACAACTGCTCCTGGTTTTCCTATGCTTCCTGACCTGTTCCTCTATGACACCCTGACACCTTGTATTTAAACCATCAATACGTGCATTAGGACTCCCCAGGCTACTGCCCTTCTTCCATGAGGCACCGAACCAACACAGCCCTCTGCAAGGTACAGCAACCAAGTTGTCTTCAGACAGCATTCACAGGGCAGTCTTATACTAGGCAATGACAACCCCCCTGATGTTAAAGCAGATGGGGGCTGGTGAGTTCCAGTGTGACTCCAGGCCTGGGACCTCGCCACTACCCCAGACCTGGAAGGCCCCCTCCAGCCAGTCCTGGCGGAAAATGCCGAGACTTGACATCTCCTAATCTACACTCTCAAAGAACTCTAGGAAAAACTCAGTAACTTCCCACCCAAATCTCCTTATATACTCCTGTCCCTAGTCTCCTCCCCACCTACTAAGGACAGAGTCATGGTGCCAAGCACTCAGTGCTCCAATAAGCACTGCTAGTAACTTCCTGCCCCCTAACATGGGGAGGGAGTTGTGACACTAACCTAAAACCAGTTGTGGTCAAACTCTGTAATACATGTTTGTGATGTCACAAAAATGTTTTACACAGAAATACCGAAGTAGCTCAAGGGTCGGATTTTCAGAACCCTCTGTTTTCAGCACACATGCAAAAAAACCTTGCGAGTCTGCAAGATGTTTCTGCGTACGCCATATTTTCCATTGTGGATGCAGTTTGCGAACAGGTCCACAATTTATGCCATCTATTTTCTGTCACAGCTGACTGCTATCACTGAAAGCTGTGACAGCGGTCATACAAACTCACTCACACCATCTTCTACCAAGTGAAAGATACAGTATCTTCTTTTTTTTATATTCTATTTTTCGCTCCTCTGGTCTGGCATTATTTCATCTTGTCTGAAGCCCCCAACCCCATCCCCCACTCACAGCTTACCTCTGCTCCAGCGACCACACGGCTTGCCCCCCATGGTGGAGCAGCGGGGATCCCTCAACTCATCACATACATGAATCCGGAGCTGGAGGGGGTTACTGCTCATCACAGGGGTGGTGCCTGTGAGGCTTGGAAGTCATTAGGCACGCCAGGACCGATTTTCCTCCTTTCTGTGTTCCTCAGCTGAGGCGTGCAGTGATGCCACAAGGAAGGAGCATGCAAGCATCTGCACACGCTCCTCCAGGCATCTACCTCGACTCTACTGCCTTGATACATCGGTGCGCCAGCCCCCAGCCTCCACTAGGGGCCAGGCGTGCACCGAGTGCAGATGTCCCCCCTTCCTGGAGAAGGAGAGCAGTCCCATGGATGCTCAATACTTCTCCTCCCCTGCTGACCCCTGGCAGACCGTGCTCGTGTGGGTCGCCGGTGTGGCGTGAGGTAAGGTGTCCAGCGCCTCAGCCATCAATGCCACTGGGTCAGCCTTTGCTTTTTATTTTAGTGAAAACCAGTACTGTAATTACAGAAAAGAAAGTAATAGGTGTCAAGAGTATTTCTTGATTGTTTTTACGCCACCATGCTGTATGATAGATTGACAGACCACTTCAGCTTCCCTCTCTTGGTTACATAGTACCATACACCTTGGAGGGGTGTAAAAAAAACAAACTTATAACATGCTTATGCCAGTACCAGGTCAATTTGTTCCAGTGAAAACTGTGCATGAAAAACAATGTGGCTGAAAGAGCTAAAGGCAAAGCAGCTACAGGGACAGAATATTGAAGATGTTACCACTATCCCTGTAGCTATGTTGCTTTTAGGGAAAGCGTTGAAGACTCTTATTGGTGGCGTGCTGCCGAGCAGCTGAAGTGACTCAGGTGCTACAGCCACAGGCAGGGAGGACAGTGGAGTGTCAGTGTCCTGGGGTTTGATGCTCCATCCCGGGACATCTGATTTTATTTTTTGTCTTGTGTCCTTTTCCTCTTCAAGTATCCCCGAGATTTATCCCCATCCCCAGGCTTTCCTCCTCCCAAATTGGTTAATCTAATGTGGGGGTTCAGGGGCGCAGTGCCCCATAATGGGGGGGTGCATAGCCCTCCGCGAATATACAGTTTATGTCTTCTGTGCCCTGTTTTCAAAGGCAGTGCTCACTGTTTTTGTTGTGGTCAGTGTTTTAGCAGGTGCTACCTTTGATTTCGACATTGCGGTTGCTTGGTTTTTGACTGCTCTGTAAATGCCGGCGACATACTGACCCCATGCCCTTATGCCCATACATATTCTATATTTACAGTACCTCTACTGTTTGAGGGAAGCTGTATTTTCTCTTTTAGTGCCTCTTGTCTCTTTACTTCATCTTACTTAGTTTAGATTATGTGGACTACTAGTCTTCCTTTCCTTTCTTGTGAAACTAAGGCATTTAATGTAAAAAAGAGTGAACAAGCAGTGAAAGCTAGTGATACTCAATTTGTTACCAAATGAGGGGCCACAAGAAAAATAGGGACATGCTGTATGCTAATATCGCCACTGAGACCACTCTTACAGTTGTAAGAGTGGACTTGTGCATTCTTAAGATATGAGAACCACAAACCGAAGGTGAGCAGTTCTGCTACCCTATGGATGCAGCTAAGACCACTTTAACAACTGTAAGCGTGGTCTCCATGGCAGCATTATTTTTGGAACTGATTGAGATTGATCAATAGTGTGTTAAAATTTTCAGTTTCCCCAAACATACATGGTTCTAGGGCAGCTGTGTGTGAGACACTCTTCACAGAAAAAGAGTGCCTCACATGCAGAGGAAAGGAGCACTCTGATTACTCGGAAGTGCTACCTTGATCTACAACCTTGTTTATGATCCACCTAGTCCTCCAGGAGGCAGCAGAATGGAGTACCACAGCAACTAGCAGATGCTGAGCCATGGGCATAGGGATGCCACGAGTGGCAATTTAATGTGTTATTACCAGCAACAGACGTTATAAGTAGGCAATGAGACATTGTAGGGGGTGTAACTATGGTGCAGTGATTATATGCCACAAGTGTGTTCTTAGGCATGAGGGTACTTTTGTAGACACAGTAAATGCAGCAGACAATGAGAGAACACACTGCTAAACTGCTTAAAAATGAGGCCAATGCCTTAGTCACATACACCAATACTTGCGATGGAAATAAGATTTTATTTCTAGCCAGTCACAATACAGAGAAAAGGCTCCGAGTATAGGCAGTGTCCTTGAGTATTTATATACTATGTTCTCTCTTCATGTTAGTTTCCATGAAACTATTTTGCAATGACAAAGGCAGAGGTATTAAAAGCATCACAAGAAATAACACTTAGAACAGAGAATGTGTTTGCACCAGCACTGGGCTGAAAATGTTAAGATCTGAGGTGAAGGGTAAGGTATTGTGGTATTCTGTACACGTTTCAATGCCATGCATTCCTGAATACCTGAATAAACTGAACTATTTCATTTTGCAATCAAAGGCTATGCAGCTCAATACTGTATATATTAAAAAAACATATATTCAAATTCTAAATGTCAGGGATGGTACAGCTCTGTAAACTTACAGAGCTCAAGGCCACAGATTTAAATCTGCCTCAGGCTAATATCACTCAAAGAGTCTTATTTTGTGGCCTGGCTGAAATGAGTTGTGGCTGTCTCCATCCAAGTCCTAGTTGACATGAGTTACTGTTACTTAAACTGCCATTTCACTGTGACAAACTGGCACCCTAATCAGCAGGCTGACAGGAGAGGCCAAGGGTTGAAAGGGCACAGTGTGTGAACTACTCTCTCACCTACTATAGCTACAGTAGTCTCACCATCAGGACAGGGTGGAGGCACACTACAGAGACAGCTTGTGGAAGTTTGGATCGGTTGTAAAGGCTGCTTTCTCAAGCATGAAGATTCACTATGAAGTGCCCCTCGCTCACCACTCACACCATGAATGTAGCTCAACAGAGGATATGATGATGTATCACCAAGGCCCCTGAAATTCTGCGAATCCATGACCATGGAACTTTCTACAGAATTTGCATCATGTCGCAGAATACATATAGTGCCATAGAATTAATTGTAATTGCTGAATTTTCTTTCAAATATACAGTTTTTCCATAGTGCCTGGCTCCCTTCCCTGTCTCGTTTATCATGAAGCCCCTCCTCTGTACTCTGCTTGTGATGTTATCAATGGCATCACATCAATATTTTAGCCAATGGCAGGACTGCATTCTGCTATATAAAGTAATAAATCATACCACAGAAATCTGAAAATGCTAGCCTTGGAGCCCTGCTGTGGAAATCCAGACAAAGTGCAGCACAGCTCTAAGGGTCTGTATATCACCTGAAGCTGGAGAGCCAAGAGGATTGAGCATCCCACTTCCAGTTCCTACCAAATCGACATTCTATCAGAATCCCATAATCACTAGGATATGACTGTCCTAACTGATTGGCTGGTGTTTTGAAACTTTGCAGCTTTTGGTCTTCAACATTATTCTTGGTGTCGCATAAAATGAGACAGAGATTGTTTTAACTTAGACTTTTTCCTATGGTATTGCAAATTGTCATCCTTTCTAATTTTTGGGACCCCATTCTCACAAGTGAGGAGACTGTGTGGTGATCGTGGCCCCTAAGCACTATCGACAACCCTTCAAAGGTCTTTGCCACAGTCTGGAAAAGGAGATGACATGCTAATGGACTACAGAGCCATGCACAATGGTATGGTGGCAATCACATGCTTGATCAGAGCCTCCTGCATCTCCTTGGGTTACTGCTATAATGGGAGAGGAGCACATTGCAGTGACCATGCATAGCAGCCCACTAGAAGGAGTAGGATTAGGAGGTGGACCACAGCACTTGGACATGACTGGACGTGCTGGGGCTAGTGAGGTGGGGAGGGTCGCTGGATGCCAGGGACACGTGCCACTGTCTGGGAAGCAGGTGGAGGTCACTGGACCACTAAGATACTGGCTACCAGCCAGAGGGGACAGAGACAGTCCTTCTGATCTCATGATGCACTGGGGAGTTGGGAATGGGAGACTTCTGGATCATCCATAGTTATGACAGTGCAATTGGCTCTCAGTCAGTATGGCATTGCACCATGTGACTGGTACAATACCATGGATTTCAAATGTGCAGTGCATGATTGTCACCTCCCCATGGTAGGTGCCAGTCTTTTTAGTGATGCTGTGGAGGGGTGGCATAATAGTGCATCCAATTTCCAAAACCATAAGGAATGCTGTTCAAGGGATGTGGCAGTGCCCCATGTAGAATTAAAAAAGAGAAACATTTGGGGGGGGCCTTGTGAAACCCAAGCTGAGAGGCAACAACTTCGGGAGCTCTGTTAAAATATATCAAAATCTTTACAAACAACTCCCTAAACACTGCAAATAGAAAAATGTTATATTGCTCGACAGTTGAGACTTTAGAGAGCTAAATGAGGAAATCCTCGGAAAGACAAAGGTGGTAGCTCCGCAGGTACAGCATCGGGAACTTCCCTCACCACGAGGACTGGTGTGGAGGTGCAGGCCGCATCTATGCCAGAGCCAGAAGAAGCAATGTCCTCATTGGGCCTCAAGATGCAGAGGCTTGTTTCTGCAGTTTCAGATATCAACTTGAAGCTGGGCTTTTTTGCCACTAGAGTAAATGTGGTAGAGAAGACGATGGAAATGCTTCAAACTGAATTCTCCGACGTAAAGAGACAGACTGAATCCACTTCTGCGGCCACTACTACAGTTTTAAAAGAAAACACCTGTCTCAGAGCTTGTTTGGAATCTCTGGAGAACCAGGCCCATGCAGCCCATATTTGGATCCTAGGTCTCACAGAGGGGATTGAGGGGGATCATCCTCTCATGTTCTTTCAAGAGTGGCTAGAGGAGAAATTGTTACCGGAAGGCCAGCATTTATGTTTTAACCTCCAGAAAGCCTATCGGATAACCCTGCAGGGTTATAGAGTGGACTCTGAAGCACCTCAAATGGTCTATCTGGTTACAGATGGAGTTGGAACCAGGGACAAAATTCTTCGATTGCCCCGACAAGCAGGGCCACTTACGCAGGATGATCGAGCAGTGTACCTGTTCCCAGACATCGACTATGCTACCAGGATGCGACGCAAGAGATTTTATGTTACTAGGAAGCAGTTTAAGGCAGCAGCGATACTTCATGCCATTCTTTTTCCTGCCAGACTGAAAATTGTGAATCAAGGAAAAGTTTGGGTGTTTGTGGATCCGACCGAAGCGGCAAAGTGGGCGACTCAATTTGTTTCCACCTCTTGGAAGGGCGTTGATAACCGGGAAGAGGACGCAAGTGATCCAGAGGATGTAGGCACTGGCTGACAGACATTTAATGGACCTAAGCAGTAATCTTTTTCTGTTGAATATTGCTCCTCTTACATCATTAGGCATTTTATGGTTTGGGTCACCCTGGAGACAGGAAATGGCACTACAATTTGCATGGGGGTTATATACAGACCCCCATCTCAGGGGAAGGGAATAGACAAGGAAATGATAGAAGGCATCCTTAGAATGGCAGAAAAAGGGGAGATATTGTTGATGGGGGACCTGAATATGCCAGATGTTAGCTGGAGCACCTTTGCTGCAGGCACATCCAAGAGCAGGGTCATTCTTGGTGCCCTACAAGGGGCATGCTCTCAGACAGCTAGTATTAGAACCCACTCAGAAGGAGCAATCTTAGACCTGGTACTCTCAAATGGGGATGGAGAAGAATCTCAGATTTAGAAGTGGGTAGCCATCTGGGAACAAGCAACCACCAAACAGTGTGGTTCATGATAAACACAGCCATACAATCAAGCCATACAAAAGCAAGAGTATTGGACTTTAGGAGGCTGACTTTGGGGAAATGAGAGAGTGCCTCAGAAAAGCACTAGCAAACAGGCAAGAAGGAAGGGTGGAGGAACAATGGGGAGTAATCAAAACAGCCATCACAGAGGCAACAAGCCTTTCTGTAAAGCAAATCAACAAAACACAACAAAGGAAAAAAACACTATGGTTCTCAAAAGAGGTGGCAGGGAAAGTTAAGGAGAAAAGACTAGCATTCAGGAAACATAAGGAAACACAGAAGGAGCAGAACAGAGAACTTTAGCAGTTAAAGCAGAAAGAGGCAGGGAAGGCAGTCAGAATAGCAAAGGCCCAAACTGAGGAAAGGATAGCCAACTCTGTTAAGAAGGGGAATAAGACCTTTCATAGGTACATTAGGGAGCGAAGAAAGACCAAAGGAGGGATACTGAGGCTTAATAAAGGGGAGGGAATGTGGGCAGAGGGTGACAGTGAAAAAGCAGGGATACTGAATGAATATTTCTGCTCAGTATTCACAAAGGAAGAGGAGGGGGAGGTACCAAAACCAAACAAGAGAAGCACTCTGAAGACAGGGGTCGATACCAGTCCATTTACAGAAGAAAGCGCTCTGAAAGAACTAATAAAATTGAAGGTGGACAATGCAATGGGGCCTGATGGGATTCACCCAAGAATTCTAAAAGAACTAAGGGTAGAACTAGTGACACCGCTGACTACTCTCTTTAACAAATCATGGGAGGGTGGGGTGGTACCTGAGGACTGGAGGAGGGTGGATGTGATTCCTCTTCACAAAAGTGGAAGCAGGAAAGAGGCAGGAAACTACAGACCAGTTAGTTTGACCTCAGTGGTGGGGAAAATGATGGAATCACTTCTGAAGGAAAGAATTGTTGAGTACCTAGAGGTCAGTGGGGCACAGGACCCAAGGCACCATGGATTCATGATGGGAAGGTCATGTCAGGCAAATCTAATAGATTTCTTTGACTGGGTGACCAAAGTAGTAGACCAGGAAGGGGCTATGGACATGGCCTACCTAGATTTTAGCAAGGCATTTGATACAGTCCCACACAAAAGGTTAATACACAAGTTAGCCAGCCTTGGAGTGGGTCCCAAGGTGGTAGCCTGGATAAAAAAATTGGCTAGACAACAGGACGCAAAGGGTAGTAGTAAACGGAATCCACAGTGAAGAAAGGAGGGTTACTAGCGGGGTACCACAAGGTTCAGTATTGGGACGGGTCCTTTTTAATGTCTTTATAAGTGACATAGCAGAGGAACTGGAAGAAAAAGTATGTCTCTTTGCAGACGACACAAAGATCTGCAACAGGGTTGATACACAAGATGGAGTAGAAAGGATGAGACAGGACTTGGCAAGGTTGGAGGAATGGTCAAATGTATGGCAGCTCAGATTCAATGCAAAGAAGTGCAAGGTAATGCACCTGGGAAACAAAAACCCAGGGAAGAGTACACAGTGGGGGCTGATATACTGACAACAGTAAAATTGGAAAGGGACCTGGGGATAATTATATTAGATGACCTAAAGGTGTGCAAGCAATGTGAGAAGGCAGTAAGGAAGGCTGGGGGGATACTGGGATGCATAGGGAGAGGCATCAATAGTAGAAAACAGGAAGTTATTATCCCTCTGTACAGACAGTTGGTGAGACCCCATCTGGAGTACTGTGTGCAGTTCTGGAGACCCCATCTCTGCAAAGACATAGACAGAGTGGAGGCTGTCCAGAGGAGGGCACCTAAATGGTGCAGGGTCTGCACCAGAAGACATACAAAGAAAGACTAAAGGAGCTTAATATGTATACCCTCGAGGAAAGGAGGGAGAGGGGGGACATGATGGAAACTTTCAAGTACCTCAAGGGAACCAACAAAGTCCAAGAGGGTAGCATCTTTCAGAAAAAGAGATGTGCAAGAACAAGGGGGCACAATTTGAAGATAGAGGGGGGCAGATCAACAGTAATGTGAGGAAGTATTTTTTCAAGGACAGGGTTGTGGGTGGATGCATGGAACAGTCTCCCTGAGGAGGTTGTGGAGTCAAGAACAGTGGGGGAATTCAAGAATGCATGGGACAGACATAAGGCAGTCCTAGTGGGGGGTAGGAGGAAGTAAGCTGTTGGTTAACTAGGATCTGCAGCTTATCTGTTAGGTAGGAAAATGGGCAGACTAGGTGGGCCAAGTGGTCCTTATCTGCCGTCAAATTCTATGTTTCTATGTTTTTAATACTGTTGGGTGGGTGAGGGTAATGGTTTTCCCTTGTTCGCTGGAGCTCATTTACTGCCTTTGAAAATTGGATTCTCTCTTTTCTTTTGATGCCCATCTGTAGTGTTGTTTGTAATTTGGGCTTTTTCTGGGTTTATACATAGATACATAGACAGTGTCAGCAGATAAGGGCCTACGGCCCACCCAGTCTGCCCATTTGAGCTTGTAAGTTCGCTTTATGTTTTCCTAGAAGTCTGTCGCCCCTCACCCCTGACCTCCAGAATTCCTTTATGTCTATCCCATGCATTCTTAAATCCCGTGATTGTTTCAGCCCCCAACACTTCCTTTGGCAGGGTGTTCCACTTGTCCACCACTCGTTCTGTGAAGAAATTCTTCCTCACGTTTCCTCTGAATCATCCTCCCTCCAACTTCATCCCATGCCCTCTAGTCCTGGAACATCTTTTCCACTTAAAAATGGTGCATTCCTGCACCCTGTTCCTCCCTGTAAGATACTTGAATATCTCTATCATGTCCCCTCTCTCTCCTTCCTCCAGGGAGTATATACTCAAGTCCTTCAACCTGTTTGAATTATTGCGGCCGATTAACAAAGCGTATATGGACTTGAGATATATAGTATTACGCCACAAGCTCCTGCTGGGGCGTGCAACATCAGACACTCCTTCAAATTTGGACTTTAAGTTTTTATGAATAAGTCATATTGCTCTTGGGCTAGTAACACAGCTCACTGTTTAGTTCATAAATTTAAGTTGTTACTACAGAAACAGCCAAAGGCCGTATACCCCCTCAGGTGTGTAGTGCCCACCTGGGGCTCGCACCTCACCGCCAGAGGAAAAGCTACAAGTCTGTCCTGGGAAGCAACCCACGATTCTGCTACTGCAAATTAGCAGACCCTGAGGCTTTCTTCCCCTGTTGAAACTGCCACCCAGGATCCTCCGAACTCCGGTTCGTTGCAGGGCCCAGAAATCTACAGAAACAGCCAAAAGTCGTATACCCCCTCAGATACGTTGGTATTTGGCGCCTTTGGACATTCTGAATTTTTAGCGCCAACACTCTGATTGTAGGATCTCAGCCTTACTGACTTCTTCCTGCTGGTCTCCATTTTACCTTGCTTCATTAGAGACATTTATCAGTGCTGCTGACCCTGGGTCTATCCTTTTTTATAAAGCAAGAGTCTCATTTTTTCCTTTTTTTTGTAAAGAAATTGTTCTTTTTTGTAAAGCTAGAATGGCATGAATGTCCCAACCCCCCCTCCACTGTTTCTCTCCTCATCTATCAATCCAGTTTAGGCCATTCAGTGTTACACTGCCATTGTTTAAAGCTATCTACCTGCTCTGAATGCACTGTGATTACATCCCTCTTTAGAATTCATTCTCTGCGAAAGGCTGAAGAGTTTTAAGTTGACCTTTTAATGCACTCCTTAATATCATAAAACTACAGCCTATTCCTTTTTATTATTAATTCTGAGTGTAAAACTGTAGAGTCTTAAGATTATTAGACCTGTACTGCACTATTATTCTACGTGAACAGTTGAATCCTTTTTAGAATTAATTTCTGTGTAAAGCTGTAGTTTTAAATTGACCAGACTTTTCAGTGTACTGCCTAGCATTCCAAATTTAAAGCCCAATCCTTGCCTGTCACTTTGCCACCTGTCTGCCCTCTAACCCACTTACATCTCATAGAAACATAGACTTTGACAGCAGATAAGGACCGCTCGGCCCATCTAGTCTGCCCATTTCCCTACCTACAGGATAGGCCGCAGACCCTAGTTAACCAACAGCCTATTTCTTCCTACCCCCAACAAGAATTGCCTTATGTCTGTCCCATGCATTCTTGAATTCTCCCACAGTTTTAGACCCCCACAACCTCCTCAGGAAGGCTGTTCCATGCATCCACTACCCTCTCTGTGAAATAATACTTCCTCACATTGCCCCTGGACCGCCCCCCCTCTATCTTTAAATAGTGTCCCCTTGTTCTTGCATGTCTCTTTTTCTGAAAGATGCTACCCTATTGGACTTTGTTGATTCCACTGAGGTACTTAAAAGTTTCTATCATGTCCCCCCTCTCCCTGTTTCTATTGCCCACTTTGTAGTTTAGCCTCCTCCTTCCAAATAATAGTGACACCCTGTTTCTTTGTTTGAGTTAACCACACCTCCCCTGCCAGCTCCTACTTAATCCATCTCCTTTCCTCTCCCCCTCAGGTGTGTCATGCCCACCTGGGGCTCGCACCTCGCCGCCACAGGAAAAGCTACAAACCTGTCCTGGGAAGCAACCACGATTCTGCTATTGCAAATTAGCAGACCCTGAGGCTTTCTTCCCCTGTTGAAACTGCTTCCTGGGATCCTCCAAACTCCGGTTCGTTGCAGGGCCCAGAAATCTACAGAAACAGCCAAAAGCGGTATACCCCCTCAGGTACGTTGGTATTTGGTGCCTTTGGACATTCTGAATTTTCAGTGCCAACACTCTGATTGGAGGATCTCAGCCTCACTGACTTCTTCTTGCTGGTCTCCATTTTACCTTGCTTCATTAGGGATGTTTATCAGTGCTGCTGACCCTGGGTGAGAGGTGGTGAGAGGACCTTGTGTCCATTATTTTAATTTGGATTGGACTCTCTCCCTGGGTCGTGAGAGAACCTGGGGGGGGGGGGAAGAGACATGTTATTTTTTGGTTTAAAGTTTAAACTGTTGTTGATTTGTTATTATTTTATATCTTGCAGTGACAGTGCTAAGGTATTCTTTTTTCCTTCTCTCTCCCTGGCTGTGAGAGAGCTAAGGGGGGGTAATTATTTTTTTGTTTCTTTTTGGTTGTAGGGGTGGTGAGAGAACCCTTACATTTACATTTTATTTATATTTATATTTATTTCTATTTTTTTTGTTTGTTCTTTATCTTAATTTATTTTATTTTATTTGTGAATCTTCAGTCTAGTCCAGACTCAGTTTTTCTGTGAGGTGAGGTTTTTGTTTATTTGATTTTGTTTATTTATGTTGGTTAGGTTTGGGATTATTTGGTTAATTTTATGCTGTTAAGATTGATTATTTTGTGTTTGGGGTTTATTGTTTTGTTTAACCAGCGACATGGGCCGGCCTTTAGTCCCCATGGCGGTGCGCTATTCATCCTGCTCTCTTCGTGCCCTCCACCCTTTTATACTTCTCCCCTACAATTTGATACTTACCAGTGCTGTAGGTTATTGGGGATTGTCTGTGAGGAGGAGTGAGGAGGGTGGGGTGTGCTAACAGGAGAGGACAATGGAGGGAGGCCAATTTTATCGGGATTATTAATTCCAGAAGGTGCCCTGGGCTAATGGAACCCAGATCATGGTTTACCATGTCTGGTGCCCATACCCAAGGGCACTCCTGAATGTAGTAGGCAGATAGGCCTGATAGCCTCCGAGGTTTGTCCAACTCGAGTGGTGTTATGCAATGCCAGGTCCATCAGGAATAAGACCGCCATTATTGCTGATCTTGTTGGCTTGGCTGACTTGGCTTGCATCACCAAGACCTGGCTGGATGAAAATTCAGGCCCCATAGTGGAGGCCATGACACCGGCCAGGTACTCGGTGATACACCACCCGAGATTGGACCGCAGGGAAGGGGGGGGGTTGCAGTCTGTTTTAAAACTGAATTGGGCCTCACTAATGTAGCATTGGGTGAAGTTGAGTCCTTTGAGTGCACGGTTGTAGCGGGTGTAGGCGTTCGAATCATTCTCACCTACCATCCACCCGGAGATGGGAAACGCTTCTTACAGGAAGTAGCAGATTTCCTCGTCGACATTTCGTTTGAGTCACCCAGAGTGATGGTTCTGGGTGACTTCAACACCTGAGTCGACGAAGAACTCTCACAATTTGGCAATCACTTTCTCCAATTAATGTCTTCTTTGGGCCTTACACAGGTAATTTCCACTGCTACTCATAAATCTGGGCACTCTCTGGACATAGTCTTCCTCTTAGGGATTGATGCATCCGACATGGGGGTGGAACCAGTCACCTGGTCAGACCACTACACCATGATGTTCAATTTTTGCACCCCCTCTGAGAAGGCCCTCCCCTGTGGAGATGGTCAGGTACCGCCCATTATGGAATACTACTTCCCAAGACCTTGCGGTGGTCCTTGACCTATCATCCCCCGTGTTGAGAGCAGTAATCTGGAGCGCTGGTGGCGGCCTATAGTGTGGCAGCTACGGCAGCCCTGGATTTTATTGCTCCTGTTCATGAGCGCCCCCTATTCCTTCACCCCAGGTCCCCTTGGTTTGATGGGACACTGGGGGAGATGCAGAGATGGGGAGAAGGTAAGAGTGTTGTTGGCGCAAGTCCCCCCTTGATGTCGACCACCTTAGATTGATGGAACATTATTCTATCTATCAATCTGCAATCACCCGTAAGAAGGCAGAATTCCTGTCCAGGGAGATTGCAGTTGCTCGGAATCAACCAGCTCAGCTGTTTTGGACTGTAGACAGACTGTGCAACCCAGCCTGTCTGCAAGTTCGGAAAGCCTTTTCACAATTAGAGTGTGAGGAGCTCACTCGTTACTTTGCAACTAAAGTGACCGACATCAGGGCGGACTTATGTCTGGCAATCTCTAAGGGTGATGTCGTAGAACAGTGTGAGTTCACAGTACCTCAGTTCTCTTGGAGTTCCTTTGGTCAACCTGAGTTTGTGGATATTATGAGGATCATCCATAGTGTGCATCCCACAAGCTGTAGTATGGATCCTGGACCAACTAATTTTGGGTTGTTCTGATATCATCGGTTCAGTCCTGGTGCAAATAGTCTGGAGCTCCTTGGAGGCAGGTGAGTTTCCTAGCTCCCTGAAAGAGGCGGTGGAGACACCTCTTTTGAAGAAAGCTACCTTGGACCCAGACTGTTTCTCAAACTACAGACCTATCTCTAACCTTCCCTTTATTGGGAAGGTTATTGAGAAGGTAATGGCTGCCCAATTGGAGGACCATTTAACCACCCATAATATCTACGAATCCTTCCAATCCGGTTTTCGTAAAAGACATAGCACTGAGACTGCGCTAGTTCGGGTGCTTAATGATCTTCTGAGGGCGAAAGATCAGAAGAGACATCCTATTCTGGTTCTCCTTGATCTCTCATCAGCTTTTGACACTGTGGATCACCTGGTGTTGATAGCACGCCTCAGACAAATTTGTGGAATGTCGGGAACTGTTTTACAATGATTCACCTCATTCCTTACTGGGAGATCACAAACAGTTGTGTCGGGAGTCTTTTCCTCTGGCCCAACTCCTTTGTTGTGTGGAGTGCCTCAGGGTTCTGTGCTGTCACCCATGTTGTTTGTAGTGTGTAACCCCCCTGCAAATGGGGGTTCCCAAAAGACTTCCAGGAGCTTGCTTGAATGCTCCAAGCCTGAATGGTGTTTGGCATTTAAGCCATTTATCAGTGAGTGTTTTTAGAGCCTCTGGTACTGTCTTTAAGAGCTGTCTGTTTGCAGACATAATTAGTTTGTATGGGGGACTGTGTGCTTCTCTGAGTACCACTGAGCTGCTGCCAATTCACTTAATTTTTGCAGTCACTAGGAGTGCAAGGAACCTATCTGAAAGATGTAACTGTTTACCAGAAATTATTTAGAGTAATAATGAAATTACAGTTTGTCTAACCTGCTTTCTTTGCAGTCAGAACTGTGTCTGCTAGTTCCCCATTCTAGTTTTGAACTGCTGAACTGGACCAATCAGTGTGGGTAAGCTAGCTCTAAATGGTGCCTTGGACGAATCAGAACTTGACTCATAATCTGAGCCAGCCACAAGAGGATTGTATGGGCAGTGACTCTGGGAGATGTAGTTTAGACTTCAGTGCCTTTTGGACCAACAGCAGCAGTCTATTGTGAGTGACAGCCAATCCAGTCAAGAACTGGGAGGAACTCAAAGGAAGTGCCCGGTTTTTGTCGGTTGGAGTTCAGTTGAGCTTTGGCAGAAGAAGGAAGGAGCCCTGTACTTTTCAGTGTGCAGTTTTAGTCAAAAACGTGTAAGGCCCAGAGTTCCGGTCTGCAGCTTGTTAGGACTGAATCCGTCCTGTGAAAGAATCAAAGGATCTCTGAAGAGTAGAAACCAGGCTCACCCTGTAGAAGACTGGAGGAATTGCTGAAAATTACACTCGGTCTGTCAGGAACTGAATCTGCTGTGTGTTCTCCTGGGTATTGTGCAGTAATTGCGATCGGGATACAGATGCAGCCTGCCTGGTATAGTGCTTTCTTTATATGGATGTGAAGAGGTTTGTGTACCTCAAGTGAGCCCTGCTGACATTGAAGGACCCTATCTTATTTGGAGGTCGTGAGTACTAATTCAGGTCGCCCCTGTTGAATTGCCACATTAAATCCAAATGGAATTACTGTACTGCTGACTGTTTAATTCTCCTTTTCTCTGTGTGAAAGGGCCCCTACCAGCTGCCACGGTTTGGACTAGCCACTAGGCTTGGGTACCCAGGACAGTAACTGATAGGGATAGGCCTGTGCACAGAGCCATAGGTAGATTATTAGAGTGATAAGCTAATTAACCTGATTTCCCCTGTCCTTGTTATATCCCCTAAATAAATCAGAGCTGCTTGTTTCAGCAAGTTATACTGCCTGAGGTATTTGTCTATGTTAAAGTACTGTACTGTGATTGTTGCACTGTATCTCATTTCACAGGAGGTCCCAGTGCCGGAACCAGACCTGGGGTAAGTGTATACTGTGAAGGTAATTTGATATATTGTGTGGGCCACAGTGGGAAGAAAGGGGTTGCAGTGTCCCAGAGGGCTGTGACCAAGTTAGTTTAACTATTGCAAACCCTGACCTCTGGGTGGAGGCACCCGCCATTGGATCCAGGCCCCTCAACCTGTTAGTGGCAAATCAGGCAGGGGTAGTAGCCCCTGGAAGCGCCATCTAGGGTTACATCTTGAGGCTCACCGCTGGGATTGTGTGTCCTCTAGTGGCCATATTCACTGAACCACTGTTAAGAAAAAATGGGTACCCGACAGAAGTGGCTGTGCACCGGCTGGTGGAGTGGTGTACTGGGAGGAGATCGACCTCAAAATGCTATGCTTATCCTGGACATCCCCTGGTATCAATACGGACACTGTGCAGGAGTACTTTCCAAGGTGGAAGGTTTACAAACCCTGTGGTGGTGGGTCGGCATGCTAATCTGCTCACCCACACTTTCCTGGCCCTAGTAGAGTTTAAGGATCCCATAGATAGCTCCAAAGTGCCACAGACCATTACCCCAGAGGGAGCCCTCACTGCTTGGAGAGTGATAACCAAGGACAGTAAGACCCGGGGAATCAGCCCCCACCACTATCTGAAACTTTGAGGAGAAATTTGCTGAATGGTTGCTGGGAGAGGGAAAACTGTGGAGGACTTGAAGAAACTATTCTTGCCACCTGGGGTGTTCCTCCCCAACACCCTCTCCTGCTCCAGTGCCCGTAATGGTGGCTGAACCAATGCAGACTCCTATTTCTGCACCTGCCATTAGTCACGACTTCACCAAGGTTGAGGATCTTCTCTGGCACCTCCCCACCCCCAAGGGAGGATGACTGGGAGACCTGGAAGACTATGTTGCCCCCAAGTGCTAGAATGGCAATGCTCGAAGGCTAAAAAGCGAAAGAGGGTTAGTGAGAGCTCCGAGGTCCTGCCCTGGCTACCATCCGTGCTAAACGGGCCAGTAACCCTGAAGCGACTGCACAGGCCTATCTTGAGGCCTTGGAGAATGTGTATGGGAGCCCAGATTCTGATGAGGACCTATGGTGGAGAGTAAGAAATGCACAACAGTACCAAGGGAGTTGTTGTCTGTGTATGTCTCTCGGCTGGAAAATTGTTGCAAGAATGCCTCAGAAAGGGTAGTTTGCCAGCGATTGAACTAGACCGAACCAGACTGGACAGAATCCTTAAGTCTGCCCCTTCTCAGAACCGCTGTTGCTTCAGTTACGCCTGGCAAATCGACTGAATCCCCACCTCCCTATGATGAGTTAATGAGAGAAATTGAGGAGTTGAGAAAAGCGACCTCGGGAGGTACCTGCACCAACAGCTGTGGCTACCACTCGAGTGACTGAGGGTGACCCATCAAGTGAAGTTCAGGGCAGAGGTTGACAGTCAATGAGTGCTCTGACAAGGAAAAGATATGCCA
The DNA here is from genome assembly GCA_016271365.2 of Neoceratodus forsteri. Taxonomy (NCBI): domain Eukaryota; kingdom Metazoa; phylum Chordata; order Ceratodontiformes; family Ceratodontidae; genus Neoceratodus; species Neoceratodus forsteri. The sequence continues at coordinate 1,708,396,232 of CM057455.1, forward strand.
CAATGGGCGAACTGTTGAGAGAATCCGGGAATTCAAAACAGTCCCTTTATGAAGGCCACGCCTGCAAGTGCAGGCCCTGACCTATATCCGACTGCATCTGCTAGGGGTGGGGGTACCCACCCATGTATCTCCTGCTGATAACAGCTCCAAACTCAATTCCTTGACCATGGAAGTGCAGAAACTGACGAGATGTCTCCAAATGCTTATCACGCCCCAGACAGAGATGGCACCCAGGTTTCCAGTTAGTAATACCCCGCCTAGCTCCCAGTGTGGCGCCTCGCCAGCTCAAACTCCAGAAAGTATGTTTTGCTATAATTGTGGGAAAGATGGGCACATGAAAAGGGAATGCCAGTCCCCAAAAGACACTGACAAAGTTGCATATAGGCTACAAGGAGAGCTTGGAGAAGAAATCAGTGGTTAAGAGGTGCACACATGATCCCAGTGAGGGCACCAAAAATGCTAATTCACGTCCTTTTGTGGCAAGGTCAGTTGCCCAGGCCCCACTACCGCCTCTCCAGACTGGTCCAGAATAGTGGGTCCCTCCATGGAGACCACTGTAAAGGTGAATGGAGTGTCTACAAGAGCTGTATTAGACAGTGGCTCCCAAGTGACAATTATGTTCCAGGATTGGTATCAGAAGCATTTGTCAGAAGTACCCTTACAACCATTAGAAGGACTGCATGTATGGGGTTAAGTGAAGAAGGCCTACCCTATTCCGGGTATATCCGATTTGGCTGTCTTTCCCCACCTCCGTGGCTGGAGTGGCGAACAAGTAGAGACCCTAGCCTTAGTGTGTGTCCCCCACTGGACTGTATGATGGTGTCCCTTTGTTGATTGGAACAAATGCTCATATGTTCGGAAGGCTGGCACAGTTGTGTTATGAAAACAGGGGTCAAAGACTAGTAGAGCTTTTAAGAGTTCGGCTTTAATTAAGAAGGCCTATGAGGCACAGAGAGATGCTGAAAAACAGAACCAGAGGAACCGGTTCGGAATTGTATGGAAGAAGGATCCTGAGTCTCTGATCCTGCGCCAAATGCCCAGTGTACCTTACAGGGAGAGGTCCGTATCAGAAAGGATGTTAAGAATAAAATATTAATGTTGGATGCACCAGGCGATGGAAATTGCCAGTGGGACTGCATGGCAAGCACAAGATTGCTGACCGATGGCACCATCTCCCATCATTGTAGTGGGCAAACTAGATGATCTGCCAGTGTACAAAGTAAGGCCTGAGAATAATTCAAAGATGTAAAACAATACATAGAAATCATTTACTGCCCATTGGACAAATCTTATTGAGTCTGAGCCCCTAGAAGATGCCCCTCTGGACCAGTGACTAGAGCTGCTGCTAAGAAAAGATCAAGAAAGTCTGCACCTACAGAAGCAAAGTTAAAGTGTTCCTCCACAAGTCCCAGTTGAGCATGACTGTCAGTCCATATCGGAAGAAAGTGAGAGTGACTTTGAATACTATCCTTCTTACGAACTGAGTCAATTGTTTCGGGCAATCCCCTAGTCAATACTGGAGACAAAGCTGGGCCTTCTGGACTGTCTAAGCCCCAGCTTCATCCCTGGAGCCAATGCTCCCAGAAAGTGAAGTGCAAAGCATCAGATCAGATGAAATGGAATCATTGTGCATGGTTGAACTGTTTGAGCTTTCAGGAGGAAAATGATAGATTAGGGCAGACTGGTGATACACCCGAACAAGAAGAGTATTTTGAGGTGCCCTGACAGTCCACTGCCAGTGTCCGAAAGCTCTCCATGCAGCCAAATGTTGTGGACTCAGAAACTGTAACTCCTGGAGCTGAAAGTGCCCCAAGTTCTAGCCTCTCTACCCCCATGGAGACTCCCTGACAAGTGAGGACAATGCTGAAAATGAGGCTCAGAGTGCAGAGACTATAACAGTTCCCCTAGAAAGACTGGTCGAGCTGTAAAGCCTGTGGTGCACCTCAGTTATGATTCACTTGGGGGCCTGTGGACTTGCCTCTCAATGTTGTCCATAAAGAGTGTATGTGTCCCTGAGCTCACTGCCCAAACTGAGCATCAGTGCTAACTCCAAGTTACTTGTGTTGCCTCTCTATATGGTGCCCTTGCCCCATCCAGCCCCAAGGTAACTGATAGGAAGGGCCCTCTCTTCAGATTTCATGTACAAGAGGTAATAACTTGAGTTATGGTACAATGTGTATGTAATACTGTGTAAAGAGTGACGTACTGCAATGTTTCAGAAATGTGTTCTTGGTAAAATGATATATTGACTGATGATTACATGTAGCAGCCTAATGCAAATGTATATGGTTGCAGTTGAAACTTATGGGTACTTGCTTGACGGACGGCTAAGCTTTCCCAGGCTAGGAAGGGTGTAACCCCCTGCAAATGGGGGTTCCTAAAAGACTTCGGGAGCTTGCTTGAATGCTCCAAGCCTGAATGGTGTTTGGCATTTAAGCCATTTATCAGTGAGTGTTTTAGAGCCTCTGGTACTGTCTCTTTAAGAGCTGTCTGCTTGCAGACATAATTAGTTTGTATGGGGGACTGTGTGCTTCTCTGAGTACCACTCGAGCTGCTGCCAATTCACTTAATTTTTGCAGTCACTAGGAGTGCAAAGGAACCTATCTGAAAGATGTAACTGTTTACCAGAAATTATTTAGAGTAATAATGAAATTACAGTTTGTCTAACCTGCTTTCTTGCAGTCAGAACTGTGTCTGCTAGTTCCCATTCTAGTTTTGAACTGCTGAACTGGACCAATCAGTGTGGGGTAAGCTAGCTCTAAAATGGTGCCTTGGACGAATCAGAACTTGGACTCATAATCTGAGCCAGCCACAAGAGGATTGTATGGGCAGTGACTCTGGGAGATGTAGTTTAGACTTCAGTGCCTTTTTGGACCAACAGCAGCAGTCTATTGTGAGTGACAGCCAATCCAGTCAAGAACTGGAGGAACTCAAAGGAAGTGCCGGTTTTTGTCGGTTGGAGTTCAGTTGAGCTTTGGCAGTGAAGAAGGAAGGAGCCCTGTACTTTTTCAGTGTGCAGTTTTAGTCAAAAACGTGTGTAAGGCCCAGAGTTCGGTCTGCAGCTTGTTAGGACTGAATCCGTCCTGTGAAAAGAATCAAAGGATCTCTGAAGAGTAGAAACCAGGCTCACCCTGTAGAAGACTGGAGGAATTGCTGAAAATTACACTCGGTCTGTCAGGAACTGAATCTGCTGTGTGTCTCCTGGGTATTGTGCAGTAATTGCGATCGGGATACAGATGCAGCCTGCCTGGTATAGTGCTTTCTTTATATGGATGTGTGAAGAGGTTTGGTACTCAAGTGAGCCCTGCTGACATTGAAGGACCCTATCTTATTTGGAGGTCGTGAGTACTAATTCAGGGTCGCTCCTGTTGAATTGCCACATTAAATCCAAATGGAATTACTGTACTGCTGACTGTTTATTCTCCTTTCTCTGTGTGAAAGGGCCCCTACCAGCTGCCACGGTTTGACTAGCCACTAGGGTTTGGGTACCAGGGACAGTAACTGATAGGGATAGGCCTGTGCACAGAGCCATAGGTAGATTATTAGAGTGATAAGCTAATTAACCTGATTTCCTGTCCTTGTTATATCCCCAAATAAATCAGAGCTGCTTGTTTCAGCAAAGTTATACTGCCTGAGGTATTTGTCTATGTTAAAGTACTGTACTGTGATTGTTGCACTGTATCTCATTTCACAGGAGGTCCCAGTGCCGGAACCAGACCTGGGGGTAAGTGTATACTGTGAAGGTAATTCTGATATATTGTGTGGGCCACTAGTGGGAAGAAAGGGGGGTTGCAGTGTCCCAGAGGGCTGTGACCAAGTTAGTTTAACTATTGCAAACCCTGACCTCTGGGTGGAGGCACCCGCCATTGGATCCAGGCCCCTCAACCTGTTAGTGGCAAATCAGGCAGGGGTAGTAGCCCCTGGGATAACGCCATCTAGGGGTTACAAGTGTATATGCTGCCCCTCGGAGACATTATAAGACAGTATGGGCCGAAGTTTCACTACTATGCAGATGATACCCAGCTATACCTGTCTTTTGCACCTGACCAGGATGGAGCTCTCGCGGTGTTTAACAACCGTCTGGAAGAAATCCAGGGTTGGATGGATTCTAGTTGGTTAAAGTTGAACTCAGAGAAGACATAGGTTCTGGTTGTGGACCCGGGTAGTCAGATAGAGAGGTCGTGTGATGGCACGCCCTCTGGAATTTTTATTGGTGGCATGTCACTTCCGACCTCTGAACGGGTGCATAGCCTCGGGATTGTCCTAGACGACAGGCTGACATTACAGTCTCAAGTGTTGGCCGTTGTCAGGACTTCCTTTTACCATCTTAGGAATATCACCAGGGTTAGGCACCTTGTTCCATCTGACTCTTTGCCAACGTTGGTCCACGCCTTTCTGTCCTCGTGTTTGGACTACTGCAACGCCCTTTACTTTGGGCTTTCTGGGGTTGAAATCCGCCACCTGCAGCTGGTGCAGAACGCTGCAGCCCAGGTTCTGACTGGGACAAGTAGGTCCTGTCATATTACCCGTGAACTGCACTGGCTTCCTATACGGTGGCACAATCGCTCCACTCGGCAGACGAGGGGTTGCTCGAGATTCCGAAAGTGAGTTTAAAATCCTCTGGCAGCACAGCATTTTTTCATGCTGCTCCCACTCTTTGGAATTCTCTACCATGCCGGTTATGGGAGTGCACCTCCGTGGAGGAATTCAAGAAGAATTTGAAGACTCATCTGCGGCAAATGGCCTTCTTGGATGGCTAAGTTAATTTTATTCTGCTGCGATCTTATTTCGTATTTATTAATTGATTTTAATATTTTGTTATTGTGTTATGATTTTATTTACATGTATTACTGATTTATATTTGATGTTGTGGTTTTAATGTGTTCAGCACCATGGTATGCTGAAAGGCGCTATACAAATAAACTTTTTATTATTATTTTTTGTAAAGCAAGAATTTCATGTTTTCTTTTCTTTTTTTTGTAAAGAAATTGTTCTTTTTTGTAAAGCTAGAATGGCATGAAAGGGCCCCCCCACACACACACTGTTTCTGTCCTCATCTATCAATCCAGTTTAGGTCATTCAGTGTTACACTGCCATTGTTTTAAGCTATTTACCTGCTCTGAATGCACTGTGATTACATCCCTCTTTAGAATTAATTCTCCGCGAAAGGCTGAGTTTTAAGTTGACCTTTTAATGCACTCCTTAATATCCTAAAACTACAGCCTATTCCATTTTATTATTAATTCTGAGTGTACTGCCTAGCATTCTAAATTTAAAGCCCAGTCCTTGCCTCTCGCAGACCCTGAGGCTTTTTCTTTCATTTTTTTTTTTTTTGGTCTTCTTTCTCATTTGTAAATTACACTACATAGGCACTAGAGGGCTACAACAGTGGTCTTTTCTGTTAAAGAGGAAACACATCATATTTTCTACTTCCTCTTCTGCTCTAGTGGACCTGGGATACCTCTCTTTCTGAGGACCATCCCCCGGGTTTTTCTGCCTGTTTCTCAGGCTGAACCATGCTCATCCACTAAGGCTGCAAGACTTGAACGCCTGTCCCCACTTCCATTCTGTACTGGTGGAGCAGGGCAAGAAACAGAAATGAAAGCTACAGACCAATGTTGCCACACCAGATTCCAACCTTGAACCATCTCACTGGCTCAGCTGCAAAGAGTTGCTCCACAGGTACGTTCAGCACCAAAACCGCCTCTCAGCCAAAAAAAGGATTTTGAATTTATGACACCTGATCGCCAATTTGTCTAGGCTTCTAGTGACTTTTACTGCCAGCTGTTGTGGCATTTAGATCTACCATGAGAAGTTACAGCTGGTTCCTCGGTGTGTCACTAGCTTTACTAGCGCTCAGCTCAATTCTTCAGAACCCTCATCCCTGCCTAAAGTGGAATGACCCTTGCGCTTCTCCCTGTCCTGCGTCCAACAGCTCCTTTCAGGTAGCCATTCTGGACTATTGGGCTTCTCAGCTGTCTCTGCTGGGGTGTGGGACATCTCCCGAGTTGCCTCTGCAGATTACTCCCCCATCCAGACTCGAGATTTCCTACTCATGACAAATTCCTGCCAGAACACTAGTGGCTGCAACACTAGGCCAGTATAATACCAGGAGTGGGTACAAGCCTACCCATCGACACCACCTCCCCTATCACCCAAAAAATAGTGTTTACAAATTACAGTTCGCTGCCTTAAAAAGAATCCTGCTTCTTTTACTATTGTGCTCAGGCAATGTCGAACTCAACCCAGGACCATTAGACACCCTTGCTTCTCCATCAGACTTGGCAGGTATCATAATCTTAATCATCTTAATGCCTGTAGTTTGCTGAAAAAGTTCACCCTTATCCAGGCTTAGGTGAGCCACACCCTACCTGACGTCCTAGTGATCACTGAGACCTGGCTTAGTCCAGCCACCCCAGACAATGAAATCAATATCCCAAATTATTTACAGTTCTGACTGGATAGGCAATCAAGAGGACGTGGGGTGGCAAATTATGTAAGGGACAAATACTCAGCCACATGCATAGACGCATCATCCTCCCCCAAAGAATTCGAGTGTTTCACCCTAAAGATCGAACTTTCTCTTTCCAGTGCACTCTGTGTAATAGGCTACTACAGGCCCCCTTCTGCTGGGCCTCATCTTCTGTCTCACCTCAGTTCCGTACCGGGGCTCAGTTCCTTGGAAACCATTATTCTTGGTGACCTGAACTACGATTGGCTATCAAGTGCATTGACTCCCTTGAAATCCTTTTGTGACACTCCAGGGCTGGTGCTACTCATTGGCTAGCCTACTCGCCCAAATAAAAAGAACCTTAACAACAGCTCCCTCTTAGATGTAATTTTGGTTAGCAAGCCACATCTGTTCTCTCATGTCGGAACATTTTTCTCAGACATTAGCGATCATTGTATAATCACCACCATTAGATCCATGCACAACCCACAGTTTGTGGCAAAGTTCTCTATCAAGTGCTGCAAACGCAACTTCGATTTGTTTGCATAAGTCCACGACTTGAAACATTCACCGCAATGGCAGGAATTCTTCCTAGCCAAAATGGTTAACAGGGCATATACTATTTTTTACGATATTTTAAGTGAGGCTTTAAATAAGCATGCACCCTTGGTTAAGGTGCGGGTCAGGAGCAGCACCTGCCGTTGGTTCTCGCCTGAGCTCAAAGCATCCCTGTTAGAAAGGGATACTTTATGGAAAAAAGCCTGAAGAAGCAAGAATGACTCGGATTGGTGTCTTTTTAAGAGAGCATGTAACAAGTGCACCAAGTTGGTCAGAGCAGCCAAGGCTGCCTACTATTGTTCGGAGCTAGCCTCTGCCTCAAGAAACCTTTCAAAGCTCTGGAAAACATTAAAAGACATGTCTGGACACACATCTGGTAATTCCATTCCAGCAAAAATTAAGTCCGTTGGCAGTGTTATTTCTAATCGATCGGAGATACTGGAAGCCCTCAATAACCATTCTGCAATGGCAGGGCTAGCATTTGATACTTCCCCTGCCAATGACCTCCGCACAGCTCAGGGCCCACCAACCCACGAGTCTACCCCTACTGAGGAGGCCTTCTCCCTCCTGCCTGTCTCTCTAAAAGAGGTGGAAGACCTACTGCTGCAACTGGACACCAGGAAGGGAGCAGGCTCCGATTTCACAGAGCTATACTATCTGAATGTGCCTACCATGTGCTTGCAGTGCCAATCACCCACCTATTCAACATGTCACGCTCCCAGGGTAACCTTCACCCTCAATGGAAAATAGCCCATGTCATCCCTCTATTAAAAGCATGTGACCCCTTCGATCTAAATAATTACAGACCGATCTCCCTCCTCCCCATCTTGTTTAAATTACTAGAAAATATAGTGTGTGGCCATCTAGGGGTATACTTAGAATCCAGACGCCTATTAAACCCAGTTCAGTCTGGATTCAGAGCAAAGCACAGCATCATAACAGCCCTAGCTAAGGTGACCAATGATTGACTCCTAGACCTTGACAACAAGAAGCATGTCTGTGCCATTTTCTTGGATCTTAGTAAGGCATTCAACACAGTCGATCACAGCCTGCTTCTTTCCTCCCTAAGCACCTTAAGCCTGGACCATAAATCTATGTGCTGGTTTGCAGACTACCTCGGAGAATGGAAACAGCAGGTTAAAGCTGAAGGTGATCTTTCTCCATTAAAACCTGTGCTGAGGGGCGTGCCCCAGGGCTCTATCCTTGGCCCCCTCCTCTTTGCAGTCTACATTAACAACATCAATGACCCCATCAAAAAAGCCAACATCCACTTATTCACAGACGAGGTACTGTACTTGAGTTGTCCCACGCTGGAAGCAGCCTGTGAAGACCTCCAAGCTGAATTTAACCTTCTACAATACCAGCTTATAAACAAAAAGCTTTTGCTCAATGCGAAAAAGACAAAAGCCATGCTCTTCTCCCCCTCCTTGCATGCAGCAATTCCTGCTGGGGGGGGGCTACCCCACAAATTACCACTGTTCTTGGAGAAACACTAGAGTATGTAGCTAAATTCAAATATCTAGGAGTTTGGCTCGATCATAAACTTTCCTTCGCCAACCATCTCGAAGAACTACAGAAGAAACTAAGGCAAAGATTAGGATTATTCTACAGAATTAACCACCTGCTCACAAAGGAGGCCAAGATTCAACTGGTTCAAGCTACCTTCCTATCTTTAATAGATTATGCGGACCTGCTCTACAGCCACTGCACTGCCTCTGCACTGGCTAAGTTGGACACCCTCTACTACAGAGCTATCAGGTTCATTACTGGCCATCCACTTTCCACACACCACTGCTCCCTGTACTCATCGTTAGGCTAGACTTCCCTTCACTATAGGAGGAACAGAAGCACCGCCCTATGGGCCTTCAGAGCAGTCACCAACAAGCTCCCCTCATATGTCTCAGATTGTATTCCCTGGAGTGTGTTAGGCACCTGTGCTCTAAGGAGCTATTCCCTAATTGCCCTCCAAGTTCCAAGGGTCAACACTCATTTCGGCAAAGCTGCTCTAAGCTTCTCTTTACCCACATTGTGGAATGGTTTACAAAGGAACTTAAAGATGAGCTGCCCTGTTAGCCTGAATATCTTCAAGGCACTCTACAATCACTACATGAAAGCACCTTGCAAATGTTTTCCTCACCGCTAGACCACTAATTCCGCAACTCCCCCTTTCCATCCTGATGCTCGCCATGTTTCTACCCCTGGCTCTCACTCTTTCCCTATTAACTCTTCCTGCTGTGTCCACCCTTCCCTGTCTGCTCCAGCCTGGCTAAAGTCCCACCCCATCCATAGTAGTGTCCCAATTATCTACCCCTCCTCCGTCATTATCATAATAAACAAGTACATGACAACCATAGTCACTTTCTGTCATTTTAGCCCAATTTTTCCCCCAGTCATCGGTAATACATCCCTCCTCTTCTTTACCTCTATAACCTGCCACCCCATACACGGCCTCTTTCCCCTATATGTGCAGTTGCCGGCTGCCTCACTCAAAAGATCTCTGCTTATAACCCCTGTATGCCTATGGTTGATTGTATATCTGCTGACTTCTTCAACTATAAAATAATGCTTTTTTTAAAATTTATTTCAACCTTGTACTGTACTGTATATACATTTTCTTCCTTGTATATTATTGCATTTTGTATACCTGCTTCTGTACTGTACTTTGATGTATTCATGACCAGGTCCACCTTGCAAATGAGCCTTGCTCAATGGTACCCGCCTGGATAAATAAAGATTTTGATTGATTGATTAACTTTAGATTAACCTCCCAATGTGGTATCAGTATATCTGGGATGCATTTTTATTTCCTTGTATTAAGGGAATTTCTTCTCCAGTTGGTAACTAAATTGTAATTGACTCTTGTCTCAGATATGGAATGGTTATTAATTGTAATCATAAAAGAAAATAATAAACATAAAGTATAAAAAAAAAGAAAAGAGAAACATGGCAACAACAACTCTTGGAAATTAAAGGACATACAATGCAGTTCATAAGGATTTACTGAATAAACATTCTATTCACAAAGTGCCAAACAGACACATAAAGTACACCCCCAAAAAAACACCACAATGTTTCTAGTTTCAAACAGACCCAAGAAGAGTGATTCATGAAACATTGGGGTGTTTGTTTGGGGTGTTCCTCATGTGGTTGTTTGCCACTGTGAAAGTACAATACTTATTTACTAAACCCTTTTTCAACTGTGTTGTTGAGGCACAGGCCAGTAAGCATAGGGAAAACCCATGAGCAGATGTAAAAATCACCAAAACTTTATTTATTGTATCAGTAACATAAAATAAAATAAACCTGTTCAGAATAACTATGTACAGCAGCAAAAATAAAATCTTTCTTATAAAATAAATCTCCCTTGCAACTCAGTTTAGCTGTTTTTATGAGTCTTTTTCAACCCCCATCCTTTGCAAGCATCCTGTTCTAGCAAAACATTCTGTTCTCATCAATTTTGGGCAGGTCTGCTAGAACAGTGTGCTTCCTGAAGTCCCCACAGAGGCTGCAAAAGGCTGAGACATTTGTACTCAAGGAACCTCTATTTTTCTACAGTCATCTCAAATCATAAATATAAATATTGCATTTCAACAGTAACACCATATTTTCTAAACAAAAGTGATACCATTATCAGTTTCATTTCCATATATTGAATTGCACATATTCTTAAATTACTAGATCTAGATATGCAAGGGAGGAAAATAGAGAGGAAGAGAAAACAGAGACAGAGAGAGGCAAATAATTGCAAGACTGTTCGGGTTGATCAAGTCCAAAGTCTCACAGGAAAATTTGGTTGCGCAACTAGACAGAGAAGAGACAGAAAAGGAAAGAATACAGATCCTTGCATTTAAACACTTTCTCCAAAACAAATGGGACGTGGTCCTGTTCTACCCTATCACATATACCCACCTCTTGAAGAGGGAACCTGTTTTGCAAAAACAGGTTTCCAAAACTTTCTATTTTCCACTAACACTTTCTACTTTCAGAAATTAAGCATATTTGCCTCCATTTTGTTTTAAGAGTACAGCAAAAGGCACAGTTCAAACCCATAAATTTTTTTTAACCATCAGAACCCTCAATTCCAGATCCATAACTCGACAGAAGATCAGCATTGCTATTCTCTTTACCAGATTTGTGAATCACCGTGAATTTAAATGGCTGCAGTGCCAGGTACCACCTTGTGATTCTGGAATTTTTATCTTTCATCTGGTTAAGCCAACAGAGAGAATTGTGATCAGTAACAAGAACAAATTCAGTTCCAAGAAAATAAAATTTGAGGGACTCCATGGACCACTTTGCTGCTAAACACTCCTTTTTGATAGTGGAGTACCTTTTCTCTCTGTCATGCAATTTCCTACTTATATACAGAACAGGATGTTCTTTCCCATCTATATTTTGGCTTAGGGCTGTGCCTAGGCCTACCTCAGATGCATCTGTTTGTAGCAGAAATGGTTTCTCAAAGTCTGGGCTCCTTAAAACAGGTGCCGAACACAATGCAGCCTTTATGGCTTGAAAGCTTCATCACATTCTGGGGTGCATTTCACAATATTTGGGTACCATTTCTTTGTGAGTTCAGTGAGTGGAGTAGCTAACTCAGCAAAGTTAGGAACAAATCTCTGATAATAACCAGCCAGCCCTAAAAATGACCTGACATGTTTCTTTCTTTTCAGTATAGGGCTGTTAGCTACAGCTTCTATTTTACAAATCTCTGGTTTGACTTCTACATTTCCCAACACATAGCCCAAATATCTAGTTTCCTGCATGCCCAAAGCACATTCGGTAGGATTAATTGTCAGACCTGCATTTCTGACAGCTTGGATAACTGCTCGTAGGTGTTCCAGGTGACTCTTCCAGTCTGGACTGTACACCACGATATCATCCAGGCACGTAGCACAATAACCAGTGTGAGGGGATAAAACTACATCCATGTACTGCTAGAACGTAGCTGGTGCACCATGTAAACCAAAGGGCATGGTGGTGAACTGATAGAATCCTATTGGGGTGGCAAATGCAGTTTTAGCTCTGGATTCTTTAGCTAAAGGTATTTGCCAGTAACCCTTGGTGAGATTGAGGGTACTGATATGCTTTGCACTCCCTAGTCTGTCCACCAAATCATCTATTCTGGGCATAGGGTAACTGTCAAATTCTGTCACTTGATTAAGTTTCCTGAAATCAAGCCAGATTCTAACACCCCCTTCTTTTTTGTTTACAGTTACCATGGGAGATGACCAAGCACTCCTCGACTCCTCAATGATACCCAGTTCTTTCATTTTTTGTATTTCCTTAACCACATCAGCTTTTAACCTCTCTGGCAACCTGTATGACATTTGCCTAATAGGACGAGCATTCTTTGTCACTATTATGTGCTCAACCCCTTTTGCTCGGCCTGGTACCATGGTAAAAGTACTGTTAAATGTCTCTAGCACATTACGAATGTTTGCAGTTTGTTCTGAGGTTAAGGAAACATTCACCTTTCTGGCATCAGCATTTACATTTTGTTCTAGTCTATCATAAACTACATCAATATCTTCCTTATCAGTTTCTTGTAAAACTAGCAAGGCAGCTTTTGCCATTTTTTTAACACCATTTTTTGAGGAGGTTAGCATGGTATATCTTGGAAGGATTCTTCTTGTCAGGGGTCTCAGTCTCATAGTTGACAGTGCCAGTATGTCTAAGAACCTTACATGGCCCTTGCCACTTCATTAACAACTTGTTTTCTGTTGTAGGCAACAGTAGCAAAACCTTTTCTCCTGGCTCGAAAACTTTTTCTTTTACCCCATGGTCATAATATACCTTCTGCTGGTTTTGAGCTTCTTCCTGATTACTATGGGCAATTTCAACATATTTTGCCAGTTTCTTCTTAGGGCACACATATAAGAAGATATAGATTGTTTCTGAGTGGGGTTATCTTCCCACATTTCCTTTATCACATCCAGTGGCCCTCTTGGCTGCCTAACATACAGCATTTCAAATGCTGAAAACCCTGTTGATGTCTGTGGCACTTCTCTGTAAGCAAAAAGTAGTTAAGGCAAGTAATGGTCCCAAACTTTCCCTTCATAGATACATAGATACATACACAGTGTCAGCAGATAAGGGCCTATGGCCCACGCAGTCTGCTCATTTCAGCTTGTAAGTTCAGTTTATGTTTTCCTAGAAGTCTGTTGCCCCTTACCCCTGACCTCCAGAATTCCTTTATGTCTATCCCATGCATTCTTAAATCCCGTGATTGTTTCAGCCCCCACCACTTCCTCTGGCAGGGTGTTCCACTTGTCCATCACCCATTCTGTGAAGAAATTCTTCCTCACGCTCTCTGAATCGTCCCTCCTCCAACTTCATCCCATGCCCTAGTCCTGGAACATCTTTTTCGCTTAAAATATGTATTCCTGCACCCTGTTCCTCCCTGTAAGATACTTGTATGTCTCTATCATATCCCCTCTCTCCCTCCTCTCCTCCAGGGAGTACATGTTCAGTTCCTTCAACCTGTCCTCATAGGACTTGTGATGCAATCCATGTACCATCTTTGTTGCCCTCCTCTGAACCTTCTCTACCCTGTCTATGTCCTTATGTAGGTAAGGTCTCCAGAACTGTACACTGTACTCCAGGCGGGGCCTCAGTAATGTCTTGTATAGTGGAATTATGGCCTCCTTTTCCTGCTGGTGATGCCCTCTGCCTATGCATCCCAGCATCCTATTTGTTTACCTGCTGCCTTGTCACACTGTTTCTACCTTGAGGTCATCAGAGATGATAACCCCAAGATCTCTTTCCTGCTTGGTACATGCTATATCCTCACCCCCAACTGATATATTGTGCCAGGTTTTGTGCCCCATATGCATTATTTTACACTTCTTTGCATTGAATTTCAACTGCCAAACCCCTGACCATTCTTCAAGTTTCTGCAGGTCCTTCTCATTTTGTCTACACCCTCTGGTGTGTCTACTCTGTTACAGAGATTTGTGTCATCAGCGAACAGTGAAATTCTGCCTTCTAGGTCCTGCTCAATGTCACTGATGAAGATGTTGAATAGGACTGGTCCCAGCACTGATCCTTGTGGTACCCCACTGGTCACTCTTCCCTCTGTGGAGTGACAGCTATTTATCACCACCCTCTGTGTCCTGTCGCCCAGCCAGTTACCTACCCACCACACTACTGTCCTGCCCACACCCATATTCCCCAGTTTGTGTAATAGTCTTCTATGTGGCACAGTGTCAAACAGTGTCCCCTTTTACAAACCTTTTTAACATGCATTTTAAGGTTTGGTTAAAACACTCAACAAGACTGTCTGTCTGAGAGTGACAGGGGGAGGTTCTTATGACAGTGATATCTAGCAGTCCGTACAGCTCCTTAAGCAGTGCAGCATCAAAATTACTACCCTGATCAGTAATAATTTCCTTAGGTATGCCCACTCTGCTGAAAATTTTGGCTAGCTCTGCTGCAACTTTTGGGGCTGTAACAGTACGCATTGGAACTGCTTCTGGGTATCGAGTAGCATAGTCGCATACTACCAGGGGCACCTTGTCTTTTCTAGTGACTGGGGCTTCTTTCTGACACTCAGCACAGGAATTACAATAGGTAGCAACATCTTCATGAATTCCCAGCCAGTAAAATCTATACAGCAATCTGGCAAGGGTATGACCCTTCCCTGAGTGGCCAGCCATAGGATTATCATGTGCTATCTGTAACAATTCTGTTCTATACTTCTGTGGTATAACCAGTTGTTCTATCTGTTCCTGTGTCTGAGGTTTAACCCAAACTCTGTACAGTAATCCATTAAATTCTTTAAACATTGGGCCTCCCTGTTTTGGTTTTACCCCTAGCTGCTTGAAATAACCCTGGAGAGAAACATTGTTAGCTTGCTCTGAAAGAAAATCACAATCAGTTATCAATTTAGTTTCAGCATTTTCATATTTTAACCCTTCATGTCTATCAGTCATTTGTTGCCACAGTTTCTTCAGGCTTTGTCTTTCTTTCCTGGATTTCCGGATCTTGGAGCTGTGCTCAAACAAGTCCGAATCAAAATCATTGAAAGGAAAGGTGTCCCACCATCTGAAATTTTCTTTGCCTGAGCTCTTGTCACCACAGCTGCTGAAATATCAGGACTTACTGCCTCTTTGATCAATTCAGTAAATCCTGGAAAGTCATTTCTAATAATCACAGGTACAGGTAACTTTGGTACTACCCCCACTTTCATTTGCTGCGACACACTGTTAACAGTCAGAGTCACTTGGGTGGTGGGATAGTATCGAGTGTCCCCGTGGATGCAGATGACACCAGTACCTAGTCCCTTTGCACAGTGTTTTCCCAGCATTTTAACATGCACTAGGGTCTGTCTGCTTCCTGAATCAGTGAGTCCCTTTACAGTCTTATTCCCCACCTTCACATCTGTTATGTACTTGCCCCAATTTGCTAAGGACAAATCTGCTACAGTGCCACTCTCCTTACTATGGCAGTTTCTTGCAAAATGGCCTGGCTTATTATAGTTATAGCAGATAACGTCTTTGGGCACAGATTTGTTACCCCCACCAGAGTTCTTATCAGGCTTGGAGTTTACATGGGAAAAAGAGTTTCTTACCGGTGCTTGGCTGTTACCTCGATGGTGTGGCATCTGTCTGACCATTTGGTAGTCCTCAGCCAAAGAAACAGCCTTTTCCCCACTCTCTGGTCGATGTTCCTTTACCCACAGCTGCACATCCATAGGCAAGATGTTGATGAATTGCTCCATGGCAAATGTGTCGATAATCTGTGGGACTGTTTTGCTCTCTGGTTAGATCCACTTCATCAGGAGTTCTCGAAGTCAGGTGAAGACTTCTCGAGGCTAGTCAACCGAGTTGTACCTCAGAGATCGAAATCTCTGCCTGTAGGTCTCTCTGGAGATGTTGTGCCTTTTCAGGATTTCACTTTTTACCAGGTTATAGTTTTCTGACTGTGCAGTGTCCATACTGCTGTAGGCAAGCTGGGATTTCCCTGTTAGGTAGGGTACCAGTCTAATTGTCCATTGCTGCTTTGGTCACTGGCAGGCTGTGGCAACTCTTTCAAAGGTTGTCAGGTATGCCTCAACATCATCTGAGGGACACAACTTTGTAAGTTTAACGGCCTTTATGTTGCTTGCATTTTGTTGCTCCTCTGGATCTGTCCTGGATCCTCTGCCTTCGATAGCTTGCACAGCTATCCAGCCATCACTGCTCCTGTGCTGTATCTCTTCTCTCATCTGCTGCTCCTGTCGCTGCATCTCTTCTCTTCTCTCCTCTGCACTTCTAAATGCTGTATCTCTTTCTCGCTCTGCTTCTCAGTCTCTTTTTGTTGTATAGCCCACCATTTGAAAAAGTCCATCAAGCTTTCAGGTTCTGTCACTGCCTGCTCTTTTTCCATAACTTGTGCTGGCTTTACAATCTCAGACTGGACTTCTGCTACAGAATCCACACCTTCCTCTGTGCTTCCCTGGTACTAGGTACAGTACCCATGCACAAATATTCTGTCTTAGGGTATGCACTGCTTAAATCCCACTTCTAAGATCATCTGTCATTGAGGCACAGGTCACAAAGCATAGGGAAAACCCAGGAGCAGTTGTAAAAATCACCCAGACTTTATTTATTGTAGCAGTAAGATAAAATAAAATAAACCTGTTCAGAATAACTATGTACAGAAGCAAAACTAAAATATTTCTTATAAAAAACAATCTCCCTTGCAGCTCATCTTAGCTGTTTTTATAAGTCTTTTTCAACCCCCATCCTTTGCAAGCATCCTGTTCTAGCAAAACATTCTGTTCTCATCAATTTCGGGCAGGATCTGCTAGAACAGTGAGCTTCCTGAAGTCCCCACAGCAGTTGCAAAAGGCTGAGACATTTGTACTCAAGGAACCTCTATTTTTCTACAGTCATCTCAAATCATAAATATCAATATATACATTTCAACAGTAACACCATATTTTCTAAACCAAAGTGATACCATTGTCAGTTTCATTTCCATATATTGAATTGCACATATTCTTAAATTACTATATCTAGATATGCAAGGGAGGAAAACAGATAGGAAGAGAAAGCAGAGACAGAGAGAGGCAAATAATTGCGAGACTGTTCGGGTTGATCAAGTCCAAAGTCTCACAGGAAAATTTGGTTGCGCAACCAGACAGAGAAAAGACAGAAAAGGAGAGAATACAGATCCTTGCATTTAAATACTTTTTCCAAAACAAATGGGACATGGTCCTATTCTACCCTGTCATAAACTGCAAGTTGGCTCTGCGTATGTTCTTTGATTTCTACGGTTGCTTGAGCAGTGTTTCTTTCCATTTGCATCCAGCTTCCACATGTTTTCACTGCCTGCCACCCATAGCAACTGAGAGTTTGAACTTCTATTGCTTTAAACTAGGCTGCAGACAGCCTTTATAAATTTCAGTTTTTTGTGTGTTTTTTTTTTTTGGTAGTAATAGACTTATGATAAATAAAGAAAAGACAGAGGTGATGCAGTTTAATTCACTGCATATGAATAAACAGAACACACAGATCTGAGTCTACAGAAATGGCAACAGAAAGTTCCACAGTGTCCCAAATTATAAGCATCTAAGTTTTTGGCTAGACAAAAATTTAACATGGGACAACCATTTAAGAGTCCTACAAAAAATATGAATTCCAGGACTGGCTTTATGTATATGAAGGAACACATCTTATTTCACAAAGGATGTGAGACAGAAAATTGTATGGACAATGATATTGCCTTTATTTATGATGATATAATTTATGATGGATTATTAAAAGTTAATTGCCTATGGTTAAAGGCTTCATATTATAAATGGGCTCATTTTGTTCTATTTGAACCTAAACAGACACACCACTATGCCCTTCTTAAATCTCTTGATTGGCTATCCTTGGATCAAGTTAGTCAACATGTATATGCCGGAAGCTGAGGGGGGAGGGCATGATAAAAACATACAAACACATCCACAGAATTAGCAAAACAGACACTGAGGAGCTGTTTACACCGAGTGGGAAAACAAGCATCAGGGGGAATTCAGTGAAGCTGGTAAACAGGGGAGAGATATAGGAGGGCCATCAGAAAACATTTCTTCATAGAAAGAGTCAGAAAGAAATTCCAGAAATTTCAGACCAGGTGGGATATTTACGAAGGATTGTGATAACCAGTCCTATATCCAGGTTTTTGTTTTTCCTTTATATGGACAAACAAATAACTCACCTGCCTCAATGAGCTTTAGTGCCATAAGCTCATTATTTTAGCACTAAATAGACACCCAAGAGGTTTTACTAATTAATGATATTTACTGAAACATACTTAGAAATTATGAGCCCAAGTATAATTATGCATAAGCATGTATTTTTTTTTTAGCCTCAGAAATAGTCATTGCTTTAAAATGGATTGTCAGAATGTTCTGCTTTCTTTTCCTGTTTTTAGGAGCTCCTTGTTTATTTAGTGTATTATTTATTTTTGGGTCTTGTCTCATAGTTTTTAAGCTGTCACACGGTTTTTACTCTTTAATTATCACGGATGATGTTGTGTATGAAACATTATACACAGTTTATCAATGTACTAGTCAATAAACTGAGTATAAAAAAAAGAAAGAGTTAGAAAGAGTGGTGGAAGGGTGGCACAGGCTACTAAGGGAGATAGCCTGAGCAAAATCAGTGGGAGACACAGACATGGGTGGGATAGGCATATGGGGCTGACAAAATCAGTGGAAAAAGTGGAAGGTGGAAAGGGTAGTGGATAAGGGCCATGCTTTGGATTTACTCTACTTTGACTGCAGCAATGGTTTCGACTTGGTGCCTCACAGAAGGTTGCAAGAGAAGCCATAGGTTCTTGGTGCAGTGGAGGGCACAGTTAGATGGGTGAGAAGCTGGTTGGAAGGCAGACAGCAGAGGGTTGTGATTAACAGAGTCAAATCAGAAGAGAGGGAGGTCACCAGTGGGGTGCCACAAGGATCGTCCTTGGTCCAGTCCTTTTTAATATATTCAATAGCGACATGGGAGATGGAATCCAGGGCAATATGTGTCTCTTTGCAGACAACACTAAACTCTATGGCAGGGCAGACAGTGAGGATGGGGTTAGGGAGATGCAGAGAGTCTTGCAAAGTCTGGAGAGGTGGTCAAAGGTTTGGCAATTGGAATTCAATGCCAAAACATGCACGATGATACACATAGGGAACAAGAACCTCAAGACAGAGTACTGGATTGGGGTAAAGCTGAGCACAACCTCTGACAAAAGAGACCAAGGGGTTATCATCAGTGACTAAAACAATCAAGTCAGTGTAACAAGGTCTACAATAAGGCAAACAGGATACTGGAGTGTACAGGAAGGGGTACTGACAGCAGAAGGAAGGATGCATTACAACCTCTCTGCAGATCACTGGTGAGGCCCCACCTGGAGTTCTGTGCCCAGTTCTGAAGTCCTCACCCAAAGAATGATAAGGACAGACTGGAGGTGCTGTAACAGAGGGTGACCAAAATGATTCAGGGCCAACAGGGCTGATCTTACAAGGATCGTCTCAACGCACTAAATATGTACCTACTGGAGGCCAGACCAGAGAGGGGAGACGTGATAGAGACCTTCAAGTTCCTGAAAGGAATGAACAAAGTAAACTGTGAGAAACTATTCAGCATAAGTAGCATATCAAGAACATGGAGGCACAAGTGGAAACTGATGGGGGGAGGAAGTTAAAGAGGAAAGTGAGAAAGTTTCATTTTACAGAAAGGGTGGTGAAGCCATTCAACAATCTGCCAACTAACGTGGTGGGCACCAAAACTATCAATGGCTTCAAACATGGCTGGGACTCAGTGAAGGACTTAGTGGTTGCTCAGGGTGGTAGCAAAAGGGCATAGAGGTGGATGGTGTGAGTTAGAACACTCTATGGACAATAGATGAGCAGACTGGATGGATTAATGGTCTTTTTCTGCTGTCATTGTCCTATGTTTCTATGTAATGTCCTTTGTTATAGAGCCATAGGTCAGGAAGCATATTCTCAAGTAGCATTTTTATTATCAGTAACAAAAAAATAAAGAAAAATAAAATTGTACAAGATAGTTCTTCATACAGGTAGCACAAACAAAGACCTTCATCTGAGTCTCTCTCTCTCTCTCTAAAATCTCAATCTCTCTCTCTCTCTGTGCAGAAAACATTGCTCTCTTTTTTATAAGATGTCTTTTCCTGGCAGTTTGAACTCTGTATCTTGATTGCTGTTAAGTTACTTCTCCTGTTTTTTGCAAAGTGTATCAGAACATTGTCAATTTCTTTCCTAAGGCAGCCTGAAGAACACATCTAGTTTTAACAGGTGCAACGAAATAGAATGTTATCTTCCAGAGCTGGTCTCCTGTTAACAACTCTGTAAACAAGCTTTTGCAGGTCAAAACAGATCTCAAGGTCAACCCCATAGCTTTCTGCAACCATTTCAACAATATAATTTCATACATTTGCAAGCCAAGGGATCACAGTTTCACATTTATATTTTTCAACCACAGAGAAGGAAGGAAGGAAGGAAGAGCCACTGAAGGAAGGGAGATAACAGGAGGAAATTGTGGGACCATTGGAGTAGCCAGTTCCTAGGCAATGCAAGAAAATTTGATTGTGCAATCAGATACCTGTAGGCAAGAGACAAACAAGTGACTTAATGGAAGAGGACAAAATAGATCCTTGTTTTTAACTTTCTCTGCATAAAAAATGGGACAGATTTTTACCCAACCCTGTCACACACACCTCTTCTTTAAGAGAGTACCTGTTTTTAAACAGGTTTCCAAAACCTTCTTTTATTTCTCTTTTAACATTACCTTACAACATTTACAATTCTTTACATATGCAGTATCACTTTTTCCATAAAGAACAGTTACATAAGAACTTAACATAATAGTAGATCTTTGAGAGGATCTTAGTCATCATGTAACATTATAGGAACTTTCACCATCAGTGAAGTGGAATCCACATGGAAGATAGTCAGCAGTACAACTGGGGCCGCCCATGCCATCGACATCCATCAACATCGCCAACCCTATATAGATGTGGGCAGACCTGCTCCCTCCTCAGTTCTTTCCCCCAAAGACTAAGGGAGCAAGGCTCTCACCCTGGGGGACCAAGGAGAGAAAGAGGTACCCATACCTAAGAGAAAAGCTGGATACACCAGATAACCAGTTCCTAGACAGGAGCCCCAATAAGGGGAATGGTGGGAGGAAAAATATACCTGATGACCGAGATCTCCTCAAAGATCTACTGTTACAGTAAGTTCTTACGTAACCGTTCTTCTTTGGGGGTGTCTCAGTCATCAGGTAACACCGTAGGAATGAGTACCAAGCAGTTACAAGTACAAAACAGACAGTCTGGGAGGAGGGCTCTCCATAAACTTAAGACAGGAGTCCCTGTAACACTGCCCTGCCAAATCCTGCATGGGTTCTTGAGGCAATGTCCAGACTTTAGTGCTTGGTGAAAATATGGACTGTACTCCAGGTGGCAGCCGCACAAATGTCAGCAGCCAAGACCCCTTTGAAACAAGCCACTGAGGTAGCCATGCCTATGGTGGAATGAGCTTTGACAGAACAGGGCAACTTTTGCCATACTTGTTGTAGCAGGACACAATGCAATTTGCCAACCATTTGGATAAACATTGCTTTGAAACTGAATGACCGCTCTAACCGGGGTGAAGGAAACAAACAACTGCTTTGACTTTCTGGACTCCTTAGTCCTAAGCAGGTAGTACTTCAAAGTTGTGTGCACATCTAACATATAGAGCAGTGCTTCCCCTGGACTGGCACGCTCAGGAAAATAGACAGGAAATGGACAGCCTGATTGAGTGTGAATTTAGAAACGACCTTAGGCAGAAACTTAAGATTTGTGCACAAAGACACCCTGTCTTTGTAAAAAATCAAATAAGGCTCCTCACACCAGAGGGCCTGAAGCTCTGAAATTCTTCGAGTAGAAGTAATTGCAACTAAAAACATCGCTTTCCAAGAGAGAAAGCGCAAAATGCGGTTGGTTCAAAAGGAGACATGGTCAACTTCTCCAAAATAAAATTTAAATCCCAAGCTGGGACAAGGTAACGGATTGGAGGTTTCAGATGCAGGATGCCCCTAAGATAGGTACGGGAGACATCCAGCTGAGCAATCGTGTGGTCACCCACGTGCTCATGAAATGCAGAAATAGTTGAAAGGTGGACCCTGAGGGAAGAATACTGGAGGCCTGAACCACACGGTGAGATCAGGTAATCCAGGATATGATTCACCGAACAGGTAAAAGGGTCTAAGTCACGTCTGGCAGCCCAGATGGCAAACCACTTCCACTTCATGGCATATGCGGCTTGAGTGGAAGGCTTCCAGGCAGCCATCAGGACATCTGCTACCCTGTTAGAGACCCCGAACCTGGTGATGGCTAAGTTCTCAGGAGCCAGGCATGCAGATGAAGGGACCGGAGGTTGGGATGGACCAGTATTCCCTGAGCCTGGGTCAGCAGATTCCTGCAAAGGGGAAGAGGAACAGGAGATTCCTCCGCCTTCTGCTGAGGTAAAGGGAACCATATCTGGTGAGGCCAGAATGGAGCCACTAGAATCATGCTGGCCCCCTCCATTTGCAACTTGATTAGCACCCTCTGTATCAGAGGAAATGGAGGAAGTGCATAAAGAAACCTCCTGCTCCAAGAGAGGGACAATGCATCTCACCAGAAAACTCCAGGCCCTGGATCTAGCGAGCAGAAATTGGTCAGTTTTGGGTTGAGTGAGGACGCAAAAAGGTCCAACTCTGGATGAACCCATCTGTTGAACAAATCTTTTGCGACAGATGAGAGAAGCTCTCATTCTTGCATGCTGGACTGAGTTCTGCCAGGGTGTTTTTTTTTTGTTTGTTTTTTTAAATTGCAGTTTTTATCCCTCCTCGTCCTGCCAGCACTGACCCTTCGGGGCTACTAAGGAGTCATTCTCCTGCCTCCAGCTCTACCCACA
The DNA here is from genome assembly GCA_016271365.2 of Neoceratodus forsteri. NCBI lineage: Eukaryota > Metazoa > Chordata > Ceratodontiformes > Ceratodontidae > Neoceratodus > Neoceratodus forsteri. Next base: position 1,708,419,160 of record CM057455.1, read on the forward strand.
TCCACCTCTGTGTCCCCCATGGAGCCTCGGATTACCCTCCCCGGGCGGGGACGGGACAAGGCCCTAACACCCCGAGCTACTCACTGTTTTTTGTTGGTCCAGAGGTGGCAGGGTGAGCGGGGGCACATCGGAGGCACACTCCAGGTAGCCTGTCTTCCTGGTCCTGGCAGGTGTTTTTCCTCTTTTCTCCCACCCCTACAGCGTAAGACCCAGACGTCAAGGCATTGAGCGCCGACGTCAAGCTGTGCAACACCCGCCCATCCCCTATTGTTAGGGGCTTGTAATACTTCAAGCCTCCACTCGGAGTCATACAAGAGTGCAGGCTATGGCCTTAACCCTCCCCAGAGTAGGCGAGCTGTCATAGGACGCTCAAGCCTACCTCCCCACGGCTGACCCACCAGCGACCCAAGTCCGCTCCCGAACCTGGGTCACTGGTGTGGAGTGAGGTATGGCATCTAGTGCCTCAACCCTCAGCACCACCGGGCCGGCTGTGCCAGGGTGTTTCGGACACCTGGCACATGGACCGCAGGGAGTGTCAGACTGTGATCCAACGCCCAGTACCACATTCTCATGGCCTCCCAGAAAAGGGGGTATGAGTGAGTTCCACCCTGCTTGTTGATGTAGTATACCACACTCAAATTGTCTCACTGCACCAAGCAGCTGGCCCAGAGCAAGATGCTCCTGAAAAGCCTGCATGGTGTTGAGCACCACTCATCTCCAGGACACTGATATGCAGGGAGGATTCCCACTGTGACCAGGAGCCCTGGGTTTGGAAGGGACCCAGGTGAGCTCCCCGGCCCACACCTGATGCATCTGTGGTTAGGACTTGATGCGGGGAAGAGATCTGGAATGGAATGCCTTGAAGCAGATTCAAGGGGTCCATCGACCACTGCAGTATCTTGTGTACTGGGGAAGAGACCAGGATTGGATGGTCTAACTCGTCTATGTGCTGGCCCCACTGCACCCACAGGGTCCACTGGAGGGTATGCATATGAAGCCTGGCCAGCGGAACAGTGAGTATGGCAGCTGCCATTAGGCCCAGCAATCTGAGATACACCCTGGCAGGAATGTACCGGCTGTAAGTGACTTTCTGAGCTTGGGCTAGGAGGCACTCTGCCCTGTTTTGGGTCAGGAAGGCCTTCCCTTGTGCTGAGTCCAGAACTGCCCCTATATACTGCAGCCTTTGCGACAGTACTAGAACCGACTTGGGAAGGTTGAAGGTAATGCCCAGGGAGTGGAAGAGCTGGAGAGTGTGCTCTAGAGTCAGCAAAAGCTGTTCCCTGGATGGGGCCTTTAGGAGACAATCACCCAGGTAAGGGAAGACATACAGTCCCTATCTTCTGACAGCTGCTGTGACCACTGCCAGACACTCGGTAAAGACTTGCGGTGCAGAGGATAAGTCAAAGGGCAGCACTTTGAACTGATAATGCTCACCCTGAAAGGCAAAACGGAGAAACTTCTTGTGCGTAGGAAAGACTGAGATGTGCAGGTACGCATCCTGAAGGTCCTGTGAGCAGAGCCAGTCCCCTGTCTTGAGGAGGGGCATTAGGCCTGGCAAAGTTACCATCTGGAACCTTTTGTACTGGACAAACAGATTGAGGTCCTTTAGATCTACAATAAGCCTCAGACTTCTGGTCTTTTTGAGGACCAGGAAAAACCTGGAATAAAACCCCTTGTTTCTCTGGTGCCTAGGCACTGGTTCAATGGCCTGCTTGCACAGAAGACACCGCACTTCCTCCTGGAGAATAGACAAGTGAGCTGAGGGGGTAACTGGAGGGTGGAGGCAGGTGGGGTGTCTGAAGGCTGCTCTATGAGCTCCAAGGTGTGACCCTTTTCTATGATCTGCAGAATCTATGCATCCACAGTTATGATTCTCCATTGGTTCAGATGGAGGGAGAATCGACCTCCGCCCACCACCTCCTGGTCCAGGACCAGAGGAGGAGGGTCTGGCAAGGAGTCAAGCAGAGGTGGAGCCAGCTACAGTGGCTGATCCCTCACTTCTGGGGCACTTGGCCGCCTCTCCAACACCGGATGGGGTGGGCAAGGGTGCCTGGGCTGTACGTTTTCCTTGGGGATGGAGAACTGTTCCAGGCCTACTAGTCTGTTTAAGAAAAGGAGGCTGCCTGCTACCTTTTGGCCGAGTGTGGTAGAGGTAATGGATTGATTTGATGGCCCTGCCCCAGGCTTGCAGATCATTTATGAGGGCCTGGACATCAGGGCCAAATAGCTTAGTGCCATTAAAAGGGGCATTAAGCACTTTCTGCTGCACATCAGCTGCAAATCCCAATACTCTGAGCCAGGAGTGCCTACAGAGGCATATGCCCACAGCAGATGCTGTGGAAACAGTGTCAGCCATGTCATACAGTGCTCTGAGGAGATGTTTGCTAACATCCTCAGCTGTCTGGAAGCACTGAAGCAACTCCTGTTTTTGAGTGCCCTCAGGAAGGGCCTGGGCCACAGCCTTGCCCTTCTTCCAACTGGTATTTTGGTATTTAGCCATGTGTGACAGATAGTTAGCAATCCTCAAACCTAAGGTGGAGGAGGAATAAACTCTTTTTCCCCATAGGTCAATTCTACGAGATTTCTTGTCTGGGGGAATGGCACTAAGGTGTTTAGACACCTTAGATCTCTAATGAACTGCCTTAATGAGCACTGAGTCAGTTTCTGCCTGGGCAGCATGATAGGGAGACCCTGGGGGGCATGATAAAGTTTACCCACCCTGCATGGCTTAATTGACACCATGTCTGGTCTGTGCCAGGCTGCTGTGGCTGCATTCTTCAATGCTGGGAGCACTGGAGGAATTCCCCTTTGTGGGAGATTCCGGAATCTCCAGGAAATCCACCAGATCTTGCCTGGTGACATCCTCTTCCTCAGTGTGGAAACCCATGGCTGAGGACAGTTGTTTCATCACATTAAAAAATGAGGGGTTGCCAGCCCACTGGTGCAGCAGTATCACTACCGCCCACAACACTGGTGACCCAGGTTCAGGAACAAGCCCGGGAAGCTGGAGGGTCGGCCGGGGGGGTAGGAGGCTTGAGCACCCGAGGGGTGCTCTCCTCCTATGGGAAAGGAGGGATGCTGCTTCCGCTTCAACACCGCCACCTGGGTGCACACAGGTGAAGGTGCAGTGGAGAGCACCAGGTGGGAGGGGAGGACATCAGCTGGGGTCTGGAGCGGCATCATGTCTCAGCGTGCACATGCCTCCACAGATCTGCTTGGCTGCCAGTGCATCAGGGGATAACGGGGAGAAAACGGAAAAATGGCCCCACAGTTGTGCCTGGCAACAGACCCTGGTGGGGGTGCAGTATGGTCCCGGATCAATCAGAGGTCCGACACATAAGGTGCATGTGGGGAGGCAGCTTGACCTCCCTCTTCCCCACCCAGGGGGTAATTCGCAGCAGGATGGGGGCCAAGGACCAAGTTACGGGGCTTAGGCTCCCTGAGGAAAGGTAAGCTGCGGAAAAGAGAAGGGGGCATAAAGCATAAATAAAAAATAAAAAAATTTGTGGGGTTCTCAGGAGAAGACTTGGGAGTATACTTCACAGAGTCCTCACTGACAGAGGAGGCTGTAGGCCTGTCAGAGAGCAGAACCTCTTCCTCTTCCTCTTCCTCATCCTCAGAAAGAATGAGGTCTGGATGGTTCTCCTCCTTGACATCGATCTCTTCAACCTCTGGGTCTGGCATCGGGTGCGCCATTGACGACCCATGGGGAGCTTCCCAGGGCCAATGCATTGGTGTCGATGATGAAGCTGTTGTCAATGGCGTTGGCGAAGGGGACTGTTTAAGGCACCCAGTTACTGCACAAGCACACCGATGAACTTGAGCAGGACTTCACTGAGGTAGACAGTAGGCGTCGACGGAAGGGGATTTGACAGCACAGGTGTCGACCCTCCTGCTGTGTCCTGAGAACCCGTCGAGCCTGTAGCTCTGATGGGAGAAAAGGTAGGCCTCGATGGTAGGGCTGTCGATGACGAGCCTGTCATTGATGATGGAGGGGCTGAGGGCCTGTGAATTGGGTGGAGGTTCTGTCAATATGAGTCTGGTGGGCACAGAGATCTGGATGGTAGTTCTCTTCATCGGAGCGGCTACAGTCAACGAAGATCTCGCAGAAGAAGAAGAGGCCGACGGGGAGCGAGATCGATGCTGGGGGGGGGGGCAGTCACAATCTTTGTCTTTCTTATGACGTTTCCCCGAGGACTTGTCCCAATCCTTGGAGGCATGGGAGCTCGAAGAACTGGCCAGCGACTGGGGAGCCAGGGCCCTGGATGACCCTTGCCCAGAGCTGGCTACCTGTTGATCCATCAGAAATTTCTTTAAAGCCTTTTTGTGTCACCGAAGGGTTGTTTGATTAAACTTCTGGCAGAGCTCACAGTTAGAAACTTCATGGTCCGGCCCAAGACAGCAGACACAAATGGAGTGTTCGTCTGTAGAGGCAATCTTCTTTCCACAGTGGCAGTGATGGAAAAGAGAAGTAGAAGGATTAACCCTCGACATAAACAAAAATAAGAAATCTCTTAAAAAATTAATTTTTTACAAGGTAAGTGAAAAAAAGCCGTAGGCTGAAAAAAGTCACGAATATTGCAACAGAGCTTCCACAGAGACCCATGAAAGGGAGTCAACAGCAGGAAAGAACTGAAGAGGTAGCAGGGCCACCCATGCCTACATAGCTGATGTCATCCAACATCGACGGCATGGGCGGCCCCAGTTGTACTGCTGAAAATCTTACATGGGGATTCCCCTTCACCATCAGCGAATGTTCCTATAGTGTTACCTTATGACAGATACCCCCGAAGATCACCTTTTACAGCAAACATTTCAGTTAAGAACACACATTTTTCAGGTTTCTGAATTCTCAATTCCTGAACCACAACTTGGCAGAAAATCAGCACTGACAATCTCTTTTCTGGATTTGTGCCTCACTTTGCATTTAAATGGCAGTAGTGTCAGGAACCACCTTGTGATTCTGGGATTTTTATCCTTAATTTGATTAAGCCAACAGAGAAGATGTCAGCTCCTAGCAGATAAAACTTAAGGGACTCCATTACCTGTTTCACAGCAAGACATTCGTTTTCAATACTGGAGTACTTTTTCTCCCTGTTGTATAGTTTTTTACTCATATACAGAATGGGATGTTCCTTTGCATCTATATTAAGATTCATAACTGCACCTAGGAAGTAAAACTTAAGGACTACATGGCCCACTTTGCCACAAGGCATTCCTTTTCAATGGTGGAGTATATCTTCTCTCTGTTGTACAATTTCCTACTTACTGTATGTATAGAATAGGATGCTCTTTCCCATCTATATGCTGACTCAAGACTGAACCTAGGCCTACCTCTGATGCATCAGTCTGTAACAGAAACTGTTTCTCAAAGCCTGGACTTCTTAAAACAGGTGCTGACTATAATGCAGCCTTGATGGCCCGAAAAGCCTCATCGCACTCTAGGGACCATTTCACATTATTCAGGTACCATTTGTTGCCAGTTCAGTGGGGAGGAGGTAGTTAACTGAGCAACGTTGGGAACAAATTTCAGTAGTAATCAACCAGACCTAGAAAATGACCTGACATGTTTGTTTCAGGGCAGGACTGTTAGCTACAGCGTCTATCTTGGAAATCTCTGGCTTTACTTTTCCATTTCCCAAAATATAACCCAAATATCTGGTTTTCTTCATACATAATGTGCACTTGGTAAGATTAGTGGTCAGACATGCATTTTTGATAAGATTGGATAACTGTTCATAAGTGTTCCAGGTGGCTTTTCCAGTCTGGACTTGTCATCACAACATCATCCAGGTAAGCAGCACAATAATCAGTGTGAGGAGCTAGAATTACATCTGGGTACTGCTGGAATGTAGCGGGTGTGCCATGTAAACCAAACAGCATTACAGTGAACTGACAGAATCCAACTGGAGTGGAAAATGCAGCTCAGTTTCTGGATTCTTTAGCTAGGGGAATTTGCCAGTAACCCCTAGTGAAATCGAGGGTGCTAATGTACATGTGGCACTTCCCAATCTGGCCACCAACTCACCTATCCTGGGCACAAGATAGCTGTCAAATACAGACGCTTGATTAAGTTTTGCACATTATTACACACCCTTCCTTTTTATTTACAGTCCCCATAGGGGATGACCAAACACTTCTCAATTCTTCAATGATACCCAACTCTTTCATTTTTTGTATTTCCTTAACCATGTCTGCTCTTTTTTTTTTTGTGTAAAATTTTTATTTGCATTTCCAAACATTTACAACAAACAAATAAATATATGTCTCATTCCGCCACAGGCAAAATACAATAAAAGGCCCACATATCTACTTCATCACAGTACTTGGTGTATATTTAACCATTTTGAACTCAATTAAAAGCTCAGTTCCCCAGTGGCGAAGACCATTTCCATTCTAGGAAAAAAAAAGGCAAAAGCCTTCCCTTTTCCCCAAAACAAAACCAAATTGATCAAGAACAATACAATCAACTATTTACAATGATCCCATCCATTAATGCATATGTGCTGCAAAACAGTTAATTAAAGTCCTCACAGGGTTACTGAATCACTGTAGATGGTAAGCAATAGGCTCAGGGCATGTGTGTTTCAAGGAAACTACTCAGAGCTAGAATCGAGAACAGGCACCCATCATAACATCCCCTGTTTTCACAACCTCCTTCTCTATGCCCCTATCCTGCTGGGAGAGAGCCAAGAGGAGTGGACTCCATATAATTCCGAAGATCTCTGCTCTTTCCTGAATCTGATAAGCCCTCCTCTCCATAGCCAAAGCTGGCGCTGCCAAGGTTTTCCATTGAGTGAGAGAGGGATCTTTTGCCGAGATCCAGGTGTTTAGGATACACTGCCTGGCAACTGCTAAGGCCACCCTTAACCACTTCCTGTGCATACTCCAATCGTCCCCACCCTCCCACTTGATTCCGAATAAAAGTTCTGTCGGATGAAGGGATATGCCGGCCTCTGTTCTCTCATTTAAGAACTCCACCAATTCCTCCCAAAAGCTCTGTAGTCAGGGGCACTTCCAAAAACAATGAAAATATGTGCCCACATCCTTATTACATCGGGGACATACTTCTGAAACCTCCGAGCGGCTTTTATGGACCATAACCGGGGTGTAAAAAAGCCTATGGACAAACTTATAGGCCGACTCCTTGTATCTGTTTGATAACAGTAGGCCCATGTGTGTTTCCAATATCAGCTCCCAGTTCGATTCTGAGATCCCGATCCCAAGGTCCCTCTCCCACAGTGCTCTCCTGCTCGAGCTATCCTCTACCAAGCCTTCCCTCAAAATATGCACTACGGCGCCTATTATTCCCTTAGGGTTACTCCGGGCCTTACAAATTGCCCCTTCCAGACTCATCTGACGCATGGGCTGAGAGCCTGGTTCTCCCAGCCTACGAGCAAAATCTCTCGCCTGCAAAAACCTGAATGCATGGTTACCCGGGATCCCCCATCTTGTCCTTAGCTCCTCTAAGGAGGAGACATGCGGGCCCTTGTATAGGTCCTTCACACACTGGATACCTCTCTCGTCCCAGACTCGAAAGCCCTGGTCCTCCAGTCCAGGCAGAGGGATTACCACTCAGGGGAAGGAGTAACGCTCGGGCTTGCCGTCCCCAACCCTTGCCTCTATCTGTTCCCACCCTCCAAGGTCCATATTACCATTGGGCTGGGATGTGGTTGTGTGAGTATGCCCTTCTACCTCCTTTCCTCAAAGGCTGATAGCCGCCTTTCACCCCTCCCTCCAGGTCCAGCCAGCTTGCTGCCTCCGGACGCCATCCAATCCTTAATTATCCTTGCCTGCGAGGCTAAAAATAACTTTTGATGTCTGGGAAGCCTAACCCCCCTCTTCTTGTCTCTAGTTTCAGTCTTTGTAGGCTGATTCTAGGCTTCTTTCCTTGCCAAAGATATCCGGAGAACCCCCTATCCAATCTCTTCATATCCTTTTTGGTGACACCCAGGGGAAGCATCTGTAAGAAGTACAAGATCCTGGGCAGGATATTCATTTTTATAATGTTCATCCAGCCTAGCCATGACACCGGATATGCCCTCCACCTTTTCAGATCCCTTAACACTTCTTCGATCATTGGCGTATAATTTAATCTGTATAGATCGGCTAATGATCTTCCAATTCCAACCCCCAGATATTGCAGAGCCCCTCTCACCTCCCGCAGACCCCATTTCCATAGATCCGCTGGCTGTCCTCCGCCCAAACACATTGCCTCTGATTTTGCTAAGTTTATTTTGTAGCCTGAAAACAATGAGAAGCTCTCAATTAGATCTAGCACAGCAGGGAGGGATTCTTCTATCCGACTCAAATACAGGATCATGTCGTCAGCATACAAAGATAATTTATGCTGCCGCTCCCCCATACCCAGAACTCCCTTCACCCTCTCGCATTGTCTAATGGCAGCAGCCAAAGGCTCCAGAGCGAGGTTAAACAAAAGAGGAGAGAGAGGACATCCCTGCCTAGTCCCCCTGAATACTTCAAAAACTTGTGAGAGGCCACCATTAACCACCACTGCAGCCTTTGGTGAACGGTACAAGACCCTCACCATGTTAAGAAACCCCTGGCCAATCCCATAGCGCCCTAAGGCCTCCATCATATATTCCCATTCGATCCGGTCCAAGCGCCTTCACCAGTCAGTGCCAAGACTAGAGTGGTCCTGAGCCGAGGAAACATGCACCACATTCAACAGTCTCGGACATTGTGATATGAATGCCTCCCTTTTATAAATCCAGTTTGATCTGGGTCCACTAGGCTAGGCATCAATATCTCAAGCCTGCCTGCCAGAACCTTCGCATATATCTTGGCATCCACATTCAATAATGAGATGGGGCGGTAGGCAGCACACTCCCTAGGGTCCTTACCCTGCTTAGGGATCACACATATGGTCGCCATTTCCATAGATGGTGGCAGGGACACCCCTTCCCTAGTGCCTCTGTATACTTCCCAGAGCAGATCCATTACCTGGTGACCCACTGTCTTATAGAATTCAATAGGGAGCCCATCTGGCCCCGCCGCTTTGCCCGACCCTTAATGGCCTTCCCTATTTCATCCTTAGTAATGTTGGCCTCAAGGGCTGCTCTTTGCTGCTCAGACAACTGCCTTAGCCTGATCCCATCGAGAAACTGTTTCATCCTGTCCCTAGTCCCTTCTGCCTCTCTTTGATATAGCGTACTGTAGAATTCTCTAAATCTTTCCCTAATAGCCTGAGGATCCTAGATACGTTCCCATGTCTGTTCCGATTTCCAACACCCTGGCTTTCCCTCTTCTACCTTTAATCAGGTTAACAAGAGGGGCCAGGCTTGTTCCCCATTCAGAGTCTCTGTTCACTAGCCACAGATGCCCCTTGCCTGTTCCTCCAGCATATTATTCAGCTCTCCTCTAGCTGCCGCCAACCCGGCTCACTAGCTACGTCTCCTTTAGTACCTGTCCTCAGTTCCTTAACCCTTTGGAGTAAGGTCTCATATTTTCTGTTTCTTTCTTTTGTAACCCGACACAAAGCCAATAATAGCCCCCTTAGGTAAGCTCCCCGCGCCCCATAAAATCTGTGGGAGGAGCCTTTCCTTATTTAGCTCTACATATCTCTTCATCTGTTCATCCAGAAACTCCTAAACTTCTCATTCCCCATCAGGTATGAAGGAAACCGCCACATATTAAGCCTCTCCCTAGGTCCTTCCAGTTCTACCATCAAGGTGACCATGGCATGGTCAGATATGTGGATGGGTTCGTGTTGTACCTCCACCACCTTTTGATACCACCCCCCCTCAATGTAAATGTGATCTATCCTCGACCAGCTCTTATGGGGGTTAGAAAAGAAGGTGTATTCTCTTATTTTTGGGTTCACCGTCCTCCACACATCTGTTAGGTCTAGATCCAACAGTCCTTCCCTCCATTCCTTTAAAAATTTACCCCCCTTTCCCCTACCCTTCGAGTGGTCCATCACCGTGTCAGGGGTGCAATTAAAATCTCCCCCCAGAATTAACCCCTTGAATTGTTCTTTCGCCATTATTTCTAATAAATGCTTGTAAAACTGAGGCTCAGTGACTGCAGGGGCATATACGCTACCGAACGTGATCGGAGTTCCTCCAAGTACCCCCTCCACAAGCACATATCTGCCATCCCTCCTATCAGACACAATTCTGGTTACCTGGAAAGGAAGATTCTTGTGGATAAGAACTGCGACCCCCCTCTTGTGCGAGGAGAAGGAAGCTGCATGTACTTCCCCTACCCAGTTCCTGACTAACTTTCTATGCTCCGCTGGAGTCAGATGAGTTTCTTGCAAAAGGCCTACCTGTGCTCCAACCCTCCTTAAGGCAGTGAGAAGCAGGGTCCTCTTGATTGGGGATGACACACCCAGAACATTCCATGACACTACTTTCAGTTTAGCTTTTATCGCCATCAACCTTGTAAACTTCTGTTTTCTCCTTTCCTTCCCTTTCTCCGCTTTTCCCTCAGCCCACTCTGTCTAGTAACCTGAAAACTTTTCTTTTTTTGAAATGTGGATCGGACGCAACAATTTTTAACATAACAAACCCCCCAACCAACAATTAACACCATGTCTGCTCTTAACCACTCTGGTATGCTGTAAGTCTTTTGCCTGATAGGGTGAGCATTCTCTGTCACTGTTACATGCTTGACCCCTTTTGCTCAGTCTGGCAGTGTGGTAAAAGTACTTCTAAATGTCTTTAAGAAGTCACAAATGTCTGCAGTTTGTTCTGTGAATAAGGAAACATTCACCTTTACAGCATCGGACGTTACAGTTTCTTTCAGTCTGTCACAAGTTGTATTAATATCTTCTTTAGCAGTTTCTGGTAATACTAACAAAGCAACATTTGGTGTTTTCTCAGCCCATTTCTTCAGGAGGTTAGCATGGTACTGTATACAGTATCTTGGTAGAAGTTCTCCTATCAGGGGTCTCAATCTCACAGTTAACTGTACCAGTATGTCTAACCACTTTATAATGCCTTTGCCACTTCATTAACAGTTTATTGTATGCAGTGGGTAACGGTAGCAAGACCTTTTCACCTGGCTTAAAACCCTTTTCTTTTCCCCATGGTTATAATACACCTTCTGCTGGTTTTGGGCCTCTTCCTGATTACTATGGGCAATCAAGATGTAAAAGTTTCTTCCCATGTTTCTTTTATTACATCTAGTGGCCCTCTAGGTTGCCTACCATACAGCATTTCAAAGGGTGAAAAACCTGTTGAGGCTTGTGGCACTTCTCTATAAGCAAAATGCAGATAAGGTAAGTATTGGTCCCAGTTTTTCCCTTTACCTTTCACAAACCTTTTTAACATGCATTTTAGGGTTCGATTAAAATGCCCAAAAGACCATCTGTCTGAGGGCAATAAGGGGAGGTTCTGATAGCAGTGATAACTAGTAGTCCATACAACTCCTTCAGCAATGCATACTACCCTGGATCAGTAATAATCTCTTTAGGTATGCTCACCTTGCTGACAATTCTGGCAAGCTCTGCTGCCACTTTTGGGGCTGTGACAATACGCATTGGACTTGCCTCTGGGTATTGAGTAATACAGTCACATACTCCCAAAATGAATCGATTACCCCTTTTTACTTTTGTCTAAGGGGCCAACCACATCCACTGCAATTGTCTCAAAAGGTACATCTATCAAGGGTAGGAGCACCAGGGGCACCTTGTCTTTTTTAGTCACTGGGGCTACTTTCTGACATTCAACATAAGAACTGCAAAAGGTAGCAACATCCTCATAAACCCAGGCCAGTAAACTCTATACAACAATCTGGCAAGGCTGTGGTCCATACCTCTCAACTGTCCCTGATTTTCAGGGATGTCCCTGATTTTGCCTCAAAATTTTCCTCTGTCCCTCATAAAATTCATGTTTTTGTGACAGAATAGTTGGGATTAAAATCACAAAATAATGTCAAACATTAAAGATTCAGACTTGTTTTTCTTCAGAAAATGCATCTTAACACAAATCCTCTTATTCTATCAGCATTCTGAATGAATAGTATTAATTATTAATATGTGTCCCTGATTTTGGGTCTTTGTCCCTGATTTTTTTAAGCCTTGTCCCTGATTCAGGAGGCAAGAGGTTGAGAGGTATGCTGTGGTCCCTCCCCAGTGACTAACCATAGAATTATCATTTATTATCTTTAACAACCCATTTCTATACTTCTTTGGTATGACCGACTGTTCTTGGCAGTACAGTGAAGTTCTTAAGAGTACTGAGCTACAAACCTGGAGACCTGGGTTTGAATCCCACAGCCCCCACTTGCATACTGTGTGACCCTGAACAAGTCACTTAACTTCCTTGTGCTCCCAGATCGCCCCTGGAAACAAGCTTCGACTTAGTGTGCCTTTAATGGTTAAATGATTTCCCCTTTTCCTTTCTATCTGTTCCTGTGTCTGAGGATTACCCAAACTCTGTACAGTAGCCCATTACATTTTGTAAACAGTGGTTCATCCTGTCTTTGTTTCACCCCAGTTGCTTAAAATAACCTTGCAAGAGAAACATTGTTAGTTTGCTCAGAAACAAAATCATGATCAGTTATCAATTTAGTTTCAGCATTTTCATTTATCAGGCCCTTATGTCCATCAGTCTTTTGTTGCCACTGTTTTTTCAGGTGTCTTCTTTCTTTCCTGGACTTCCAGATCTTGGAGCTGGGCTGAAACGAGACTGAATCAAAGACATCAAAAGGGAAAAAGTCCTCAACATCTGAGAATTTATTTGCCTGTTCTCTTGTTATCACAGCTGTTGAAACAGCAGGGTTTACTCTCTCTGTGATTAACTTAGCCAATTCTGGAAAATCATTTCCAATAATCACTGGTACAAGTGACATTGGTATTACCCCCACTTTCATTTGGTGCAACCCCCATTAATGCTCAGAGTCACTTGACTGTCTCCGTGGATGCAGAAGCATCTGGTCATTTTACATAGTCTTTTCACAGAACTTCAGCCTGCACCAGGGTCTGCCAGCTTCCCAAATCTGTAAGTCCCTTCACAGTCTCACCTCTCACCTTTACATCTGTCAAATATTTGTTGCAATTTGCTAAGGCCAAATTTGCTCCAGTGTTACCCTCCATTTTTTTTATGCCAGTTGCTTGCAATACGGTCTGGCTTATTACAGGCAACATCAAATGAAGTTTTTGGGTGCAGATGTGTTACTCCCATCACAGTACTTATCTGATCTGGAGTTAATCTGAGAAAAAGGGGGTCTTACAGTTCCATGGCTGTTACTTCACTGCTGCGGTGTCTGTCTGCCCATCTGACAGTCCTTATCCATAGAAAAGGCCTTCTCCCTACTTTCTGGTCGGTGTTCTTTTACCCAAAGCTACACATCTGTAGAAAGGATGTTGATGAAATGATCCATTGCAGATATGTTGATGATCTGTGGGACTGTTTTGCCATCTGGCTGGAGCTATTTAATGAGGAGTTCTCTGAGTTGGATGAATGCTTCTCAAGGACTGTCGACCGAGTGGTATCTCAGGGACTGGAATTTCTGTCTATAGGTCTCTCCTGAGATGTCATATATTTTAAGGATTTCTCTTTTCACAAGATCATAGTTTTCTGACTGTGCAGTGTTCATATTGCTTTAGGCAAGTTGGGTCTTACCTGTCAGGTAAGGTACCATCCTGATTGCACATTGCTATTTTGGCCCTTGGCAAGTTCCAGTGACTCTTTCAAAAGTTGTCAAGTATGCTTCAATATCATCTGAGGGACACAGCTTTGTAACTTTAACGTCTTTTAAGTTGTTTGTGTTTTGTTGATCTGTTGGACCTGTACCAGATCATCCAGCTTTGATAACTTGCAAGGCATCTAGCCATCGGTGCATCTCTTCTCTTCTCTGTGCCTCTAGAAACTGAATCTCTTTTTTTCTGTTTTAAATCTCTCTTTGTTGTATAGCCCATCATTTGAAGAAGGCAGTCATGCTTTCAGGTTATGTCCCTGCCTGTTCATCTCTTTCTTTACTGGTGCCGACTGTACAGTCTCAGTTTGGACTTTTGTTTCTGTTTCTAGGTTGGCTGCCATTCTTCTGGTAATCACTCCTGAGCATTCTGTTGCAGGATCCATACCTTTCTTCTATGCTTTCCTGGTACCAGGTCTAGTACCCATGCACAAAACTCCTGGCACAGAGTATGAGCAGCATAAATCCCACTTTGTCTGACACCAGCTATCATAGAGCCATAGGTCAGAAAGCATATGCAGACCAGGACAAGTTATAAAAATCACAAGTAGCGTTTTATTATTATCAATATCAATAAAATAAAGAAAAATAACATTGTATAGGCTAGCTCTTCGTACAGGTAGTGCTAACAAACTCCTTCATCTGAGTCTCTCTCTCTCTCTCTCTCTCAATTTAAATCCTAGTCTCTCTCTCTCTTACTAAACAAAACATTTCTTTCTTTTATAAGATGTTTTTCCTAGCAGTTTAAACTCTACATCATCATTGTCAAGTTACATCTCCTGTTTTTCACAAAATGTGTCAGAACTTAGTCAGTTTCTTTCCTGAGGCCAGTCTGAAGAACACATCTAGTTTTATGCAACAAAATAAAACATTTCGTCCCAGAGCTGGCCCCCTGTTGACAATGCTGTAAACAAGCTTGTAGAGGTCACACTACAGCTGAAGATTAACCCCATAGCTTTCTGTAATCATTTCAACAGTATAATTGTATACATTTGCAAATCATGGAATCCCAGTTTCACATAAAATTCACATGTATGTTTTTAACCACAGACAAGTAATGGGAGAAAGACAGAATAGAAACAGCAAGTGAAGGAAGAGAGATAACTAGGAAATTCTGGGACCATCGGAGTGGCCAATTCCTAGGTGTCACAAGAAAATTTGATTGCACAATCAGATAGGCAGGAGACAGGCAAGTGGCTGAATAAGAGAGAACAGAATAGATCCTTGCTTTTAACTCTCTGCATAATAAATGGGACAGGGTCTTACCCAACCCTGTCACACCCTTATATAAACAACAGTAGGTAGGTAATGCCAGGTAGACTCGATGGGCCGCAGGGCCATTTTCTGGTGACAACAGCTTTATGTTTCTATATGGACAAGCACTAGGGAAAGGCAGGAGGCACCTCAGCTACACACCTCATCCAAAGGACGACACTTACAGGGCAGCCACTGTGGCTCCAGGAATTAAGAATGACTGGGGCACAGGCAGGGCACAGCAACTTTATAATCGAGTACATACAGTACACGGAATGTCAGACTGGGCTATGCTGACAGCCATGCCTCACTACTGGGGCACAGCTTAGGCACAGCAGATTTTTACTGGTGCATGCGCCTCATGTAGCTCCAACCTGGAGCTGCCTCTGCAGGGCAGCACCCCACCCAAATAAATGCACTGCAGTATGAGCCCAAGTCTTCAGTGTGGGACATGGACCTACAACCTTCTATCCCAGAAGAGAACAAGCTACCAATTGAGACACCTTGTCACTACCGCACTACAGAACCCAGTCTGGTGACAGAATACTGACTGTAATGCTCTTAGTAGAGGGTTACCAATTTAAGATTTAAAACGTTATCTTTACCTTAGGAAATCCAAGTTCTGCAAGCAAGCGGTCTGCTACAAACTCAATGTATTGTTCCATTAATGTGCAATTCATCCCAATCAGATTCACAGGAAGTGCCTCTGTCAAAAATTCCTGGGGGTGAGAAAAACACATTATGCAGTTTTTGTTAAGGTTAAAAAGAGAGACTAGGCAATATAAACTGCTGCCACCCTCATGGAAAGGGTGGCGGAACTGTGTTGGGACACTATGCCAAACATTTTTGCACCCTGCCTGCTGTCTAGAGAAAGAAGGATTGGGTTAGGCAGGGAGGAATAACACAGCTACACCATCAGTATTGTGAAGGAGATGGTGGGAAAATGGATATGAAGACAGCAATGAACAACAAGAGGATAAAGAAACAAGTGGTTCAAACCCAAACATTCTTTCCTGGATTGTTTTTGCGTCAGAAAGGTCACACATGGCTATATCCTAAAAATGCTTAACCATGCACACCGAACACCTCTCTAAGAATAATTTTTCTGTCACTAATGTTCTGTACTGGCATATCTTACTGAGACAAGGGGCCTCAAAGGATTGTTGCTATGTGTTCACAATGACCACTTAGTGACACCCCATCACTTGCAAACCCATCATGCTATGCACAAAGGGGGTTCTAGCCCTTCCCTGCTCAGTTACAAATAACACTGTGAGTCAGAAAGTCAGTGATGATCACCATGCAAATGACACAGGACCATGTACAATGCCTGGAGATCTTGCAAACCCTGAGACAGAGTTTTGTAACACTTCTTACCTATTAAATTGTTTTAGGTGGGTGGTAGTGGTGTCACAAAGCTGTAGTTGTGTTGGGGAGAGAAAGTGGGGGACAGAGATTATCATGAGACCATCTGGAAAAGGACAGTGTATAAGTAAAAGGGGCTAGGGAAAGAGGTGCCAATGGGCTCCAGGGGTTGATGTGAGATTGTGTGTGGACATCACTGGACCACAAGGTCATGGAACCGGAACCCAGAAAAAATAAAACATGCTGTGATCCAGAAATGTACCTAGAGGTACAGGCAGGCAGGTTAGTAGGCAGGATTTGGCAATAGTGGCAGCCTCTACTGCTCTTAAGCATGGCACTGCACTATGAGACTGATGCCACACCATGTTGCAAAGCAGAAGGCAGTATGGTCTAGTGATTAGAGCACCAGCTGAGGAACCAGGAGATCACAGGTTCAAACCCCACTAGATCTAAATACTCACTGTATAACTCTGGGCAAGTCACTTAGCCTCCCAGTGTTCCAGTCCCTTTTGTGTATAGGCCCAAAGTGTGGATCTGCAATGATACAGTTGTTAGCATTCTCTTTTGTGCCTCCACATTTTACAACTTTGTACTGGGACTAAGAGCTATAATTATACCTCATGGTTCTAACTCCATTTCCATGTATTAAACAGCAGCAAGAAACCGCACTCCTCAGTCAGAAATGTGCAAATAGTAAGAGATACTTTATTTATTTAGTACATAAAAAAACAAAGTGAAAACACCATACAGGTGAAAGGCTTGTAGCTGAGTGATACCCCCGACTAGTTTTGTACAACTAGTACATCATCGGGGGCTCTTTGATGACATACTAGTTGTACAAAACCAGTCGGGGTATCACTCAGCTATGAGCCTTTCACCAGCATGGCGTTTTTACTTTGTTTCTTTATGTACTAAATAAATAAAGTATCTTTTGCTATTCACACATTTCTGTCTGAGGAGTGCAGTTTCTTGCTGCTCTTTATGTCGATTTTGGACTACTCGCACCCTCCTCGAGCTGTGGAGCTGTTTTGTTCTTTGCTGTATTTCCATGTACTGCACGTCCATTTCAGAACCAAATACTCTTCCCTAACCTGAGTCAAACAGTACACAACCCACAACAGAATATAGCTGAGAATGAGGTGTGAGTGTAGACTGACCAGTTACAAATCAACAGATACTATGGTAAGCAGTTTTCAGTATGGACATCATTCTCCGCAAAGAAGCTGTATGGACTAAATAGAGAATACTGGATGGGCAACTATGCACAACTAGTGTGTTCTGCCACAGAAGGGTTCTGATTCCCTCTGACCTTGAGAGTGAAGCTCGAGAGGTCCATGAGAATCAGAACCCCGAGGTGACAGAACACACTGGTTATACATAAAGCTGCTCATCCTGTATTTTTTATAGTGTATAGTATCATGTGAAATGTGTGCATTGTGTTTTTTTTTCTTTTTCACAATGAAACTGACTTGTGAAGTCTCTAGAGGTTCTAGAATGCTCTTCTACCACAGAATTGGGTAGAGGAAAGCAACTATGTGGCAGCATTCCAAGTTGTTCTGCTGCAGTAGTGACATCACTACTGCAGCAGAACAACATAATGATGTCACTACTGCAGCAGAACAAGCATATTCCAGGCATGGAATTCCATGCATAACAGCATTCCACTATACACTATATAGAGGATAATGTATGGGCATACACCTGGTAACCGGTTTGTTAACCAGCGACAGGTTGCCATGGTGACTGTGTAAACCTCAAAAGCAAAGCTCGAGAGGTTTACATCACCATGGCAACCTCGAGCCGATTATTCAAACTGGTTGGCGATGTATGACCATACATTATATTTTACAGTGTATGGTCACACACATCTAGTTAAAAATTAAGTAGGATGATCCTCACTGTCCAAATTTTGTTACTGCCACTCCACACGAGATCATGCTATCACCGCCGCCAACATTTTAGTCAGGACATCGCATCGTGATGGGCACATGAGCAGAGTGATCACGGTTGTTATGCCAATAATGTAACGTATGTGACGTACCATCGATGGATTAACAACTTAGTAAAAAGATGAAAATCACCGTATAACAATGTTCCGTCATACATTATAGAGCCATAGTCCATAATGGAAAAAAGTCGGCTATGGGTCAAAAGTTTACATGACTCTTGTATGAGAAACACATGCACCCTGAAAAGAAGACCCAACCTGTGATGAGCTGTCCTAAAGGGGAACAGTCAATACTAAAAACTCTACACCCAAGTGTGGAGCTGGTCCCAAGTTGTACTTTGTGTGTGTAACCCTCCCAAATGGTGGGCTTACCTTTTTCTCCTTGCTGTCTCAACCAGGAAGGACTGCTTTCTGCCCACCATTTCAGAGCCATCTCCAGCCCCCAAGATTTCAGCCTGATGGGGGACAGGAGAACTGAGGATCAAGGAGCCAGTGCCTACTTGGTGGTTCTAAATTGTCGCACAGTTAATATGTGCACATTCAAGCAGCCACTTGCCGGAACATGCGAACTACCTTCACTGCACTAAGCACGACCATCAGAAAAAGGAACTTTCCCACTGCTGCAACCTGCGGCCAGGTCTCAATAGCTCTCATGTGCACTCCAGCCCCAGGGACACCAGTAGGACATCGGGGGTACAGAGTCACTAGGATGGGGAGAACAAAAGAAACACGGGTTTGGCGCCATTGCACATGTGTGCAAAAGAGACTGCTCTGCATGTGGGGGATCAATAACAGCGCTCCCTATGGGGCAGTAAAAGCCCCATTTTGCTCACAACCGGATAACTAAGCACAGGTGTGCCTATCAATCAAGGGGTCAGATAAAGTAAAGTAAAAAAAAAAAAGGGGAAGGAGCCCTACCAAAAGACTTTAAAGTAAAGCAGCTGTTTCTTCCTGTATGAACAGCCGCCATTTTACCGACTCCTGGTCTCGCAGCAGCCAATCAGAGGTCAGGGATCTCAGTACATGACTACAAAAGTATTCTGGGAGAATGACTGTGCTGATTTCTTGGTATCCTTTCCATCAGCCAATAGGGCATCCAGTGAACATTATGCATACTAATTCTGTTGCTTGACAGGCTGTTGTGCCAGTCAGAAGCTGCCTTTGCCCAGGGAAATGCTGAGGGCTGTTCTAGAAGACGGAGTCGGCAGTCAGCTCTCATAGAGTGAGGAGGGTGTGTGCTACTGGCCAGAGCCCACTCAAGGAAGCTTGCCTGGGCTTCCACAGCCAATTGATCAGGAGGAGACCACAGTGGTATCACCCATGTAGAGCGCTTATTATTGAGTGCTACACATTTGAGCGACTCAATAATAGCACACTACAAGACAGCGAGTGGTGCAATACCTCTCTATATCCTGTATAGCGAGTACAGCAAGGAGCTGTACTCACTACTGCAGGATACAGCATCCTTTGTGGCCAATTCCTGCTGAGCTGCTTGCATAGCGTAGTGGTGTACACCACCGCTTGCTATGCAAGCAGACCCGGGTTCGGGTCCAGCTACATGTACAAATATATTTTTTTACGATCCGGTAACTTGCCCAGTTATCCGCACCCCCCTCAGAGTTGGTAATTAAAATTTGGGGGGTGTGAGTGGCTTGCCCCCCACAAGGCGGGGTGCGGGGGACACAGCCCCTGTATAAAAAAAATATTTCTGCGTGATTTAGTTAAGTATTGTAGCGACCGTCGCTATTTGCAATGGTCGGTACAATATCTGTCGCTCTTTTGACTATGGGCTCAAGTATGCTCGCTCTATGTGACAGGTGGTCTTTGAGACTCGCCTTTATCACATAAAACCAACCACAGCTGTCAGCCCGTGGGCATAAGAGACTGACTAAGTACATCGGTGTAAGAAAACCTGCATCAAGCCGGCAGACAGTCTGGGAGAAGGCTGGGTAGTGCTGCTGCCAGGTACTAGCTAACGCACCACACAAGGGTTCTGAAGCCTAGACGTGGGTATGAGGCATGTGGCCCCCGCTCCTTCTGCAGAGGATGAAAAGTGAGAGGAGAAACAGGTCCAGAAGACTGTGAACATAGATATCCTGATCCACATCCAGAGGCAGCTGAGATCAACATCATCGAGCTGCCACCCCAAATGCATAGCTAAACCATTAGCCTGAGAGAACCTGCACCTGCAGAGAGGAGAAAAAGGAGCCCATGTTGACAGTGACGCAGGTAACACCAGAAAGTACAGTTACGGAAGAACTTATCGTAACAGTAGATCTTTGAGAGGAGCTCTTGCAACAAGCAACACTGGTAGGACTGAAGCCCCCAGGAGCCAGGACCACATGGAAAACTTCTAGCTAGCAGTCTATCAAGGGGGACCACCCCCACTGATTTCACCTGTCCTATAAAGAGGGCGGTCCCCCAAATCTACCTCAGTTCTCACACCGGAGACCCCAGCACATAAGGTGTAAAAAGGAGAACTGAGGTGGTTCCTCAAAGCCAAGGAAAAGCAGAGTAAATGCAAAGGAGAAACAGCCATCGGGGGAAGGAGGGTGGGAAAGCAGCACCTGCTACAAGAGCTTGTCTTGAAAATCTACTGTTACAGTAAGTTCTTACGCAACTATACTATCTTACTTCGAGGGGGCTCTTGCAGCCAGCAACACCGAGAGGACCGAGTCCCAAGCAGTACCAGAACCTACCCCAAAGGGGAGCCAGGAGGAAGCAGAAAGAATCAGCTGAAAATTCAGGAAAGAAGGCCCTGAAGAACTGCTAGTCTGAAATTGTCCCTGCGTCTGGACGCAATGTCCAGGCTACAGTGTCAGACAAAGGTGTGAACAGAACTCCAAGAGGCAGCTGCAAAGATGTCCACAGCAGACACATTCCTGAAACAGGTGGTAGAAGCAGCCATTCCTCTGGTGGAGTGTCCCTTACCACCCCACGCAAGGGCTTGTTGTACTTATGGTAACAGTAAACAATGCATTTTACCAACCATTTCAATAAACACTGTTTCGAAACAGGTGCCCCTTCTCTCTTGGGGGCAAATGAAACAAACAATTGATCAGTCTTTCTCACCATTTGGTTGTGAGTTGTATAATAATGAAGCACCCTATGAATGTTCAAAGTATGAAATAAGACCTCCCCCTGATTACAATACTCACGGAAATAAACGAGTAGGTGGATGGATTGGTTTAGTGTGAACTGAGACACCACCTTAGGCAGAAACTTAGGATTAGTATGCAAGGTTTTTTCTTTGTGAAAAACTAAATAAAGCTCTTTACACATCAGAGCCTGAAGCTCGGCAATCCTCCGAGCTAAAGCAGCAGCTACTAAAAACAACGCTTTCCACGACAGAAAGTGCAGCTCAAAGAGAGGCAGAGTGAGCTTTTCCAGCATGAAAAGAAGGCCCCATCGATGGACAGGGTCCTGAATGGGGGGGCTTCAGATGCAGGATACCCCGCAAGAATGTGTGGGATACCTCCAACTGTGCAACAGCTTTGCCCTCAATAGGTGCATGGTACGTAGTGATGGTGGAAAGGTGCACCTTAAGGAAGGAGTACCCCAGACCAGAGTCTGAAGGGGAGAGCAAGTACTCCAAGATCAGATTCACTGAGCAGGTGAAGGGATCCAGGTGGTGAGCAGCAGCAAATGGGGAGAAGTGCTTCCATTTCATGGCATAAGTGGCTCTGCTGGAAGGCTTTCTATCAGTCACTAGGACATCAGCGACTCTGGAAGAAACTCCTAAGTGGGCAACAACTAAGTCTGCAGAAGCCACGCATGGAGAAGTAGAGACTCGAAGTCAGGATGGACAAGAGTTCCCGGTGCACTGGGGCAGGGGTACTGGAGGTTCCACTGCCAGCTGCTGCAGCATGGGGAACAAAATCTGATGTAGTCAGTAGGGAGCTATGAGAATCTTCTCTGCTCCCTCTGACTGAGGCTTGAGAAGAACCCTCTGCAAAAGTGGGAAGGGAGGGAGGGAAGGCATGCAGAAGCCTCCCTTTCCAGGAAAGGGACAACGTGTCACACCAGAAGACTCCACGCCCTGGAATGAGAAAGCAGAAAAGTGGCAGTTCTGAGTTGAGTGGGGGATGCAAAGAGGTCCAACTCTGGGTGGCCCCACCTGTCGAAGAGATCTTTGACCACTGAGGACAGCAGTTCCCACTCCTGAGTCCTTGACCTGGACTGGCTTAGACTGTTGGCCAGGGCATTTTGGTCACTTGGAACATGGACGGCAGAGAGTTCCAGGCCATGTGCAATGGCCCAGTACCAGACTCTCATTCCTTCCTGACAAAGGAGCTATGAGTGGATGTCCCCCTCCTTGTTATACTACAGACATGTTGTCTGTCTGAATCAGCAGCGGGCCAGGAAGAATGTGGGTCTGGAAAGTCCGCAGAGCATAAAGAACTGCTCGCATCACCAGTATATTGATGTGGAGATGCTGTTCGGACTTGGACCAGGTACCTCGGGTCTGACGGTCTACTAAGTGAGCACCCCAGCCCAGACCCGAGGTGTCCATAGTAAGAATCTGCTGAGGGGACACAGCTTGGAAGGGTACTCCTCACAGGAGTTTGGCAGGTTCTGCCACCACTCCAGAGTCCTCCTCATTGGGTCAGAAGCCATCACCGGCTGATCCAGGTCATTGGTGCATTGGTCCCATTGGACCCGAAAAGTCCATTGGGGGACCCTCATATGTAGACAGGCCAGGGGAACTGTGGCCACAGCCACTGCCATGTGTCCTAACAGGTGGAGGAAGGCTCTGGCTGGTATTTGATGGCTGGAGGACACTAGTCAGGCCTGTGCTATCAAGTGCTGTGCTCTGTCCAACAGCAGGAAGGCTCTGTCCAGGGACAGATCCAGGATCACTCTAATATACTGGAGGCATTGGCCTGGAGAGACAGACAAGACTTTGGCAGGTTGACTGTGATCCCCAGGGCCTGGAAAAGTCAAAAAGTACCTTCCAGGGTCTGTAGGAAGAGGTCCCTGGAGGCAAATGTCAGCAGCCAGTCGTCTAGATAAGGGAACACATTTATTTTATTTTTATTTTATTTATTTTGGTCTAGGATTACAAATACCTTTGAGCCAAGGCTCTTTTACAAAGGTTCCACGTCATGAATGACAGCAGGACAAAACATAAATGGCATTAGCAACATTGAAGGCGGTACATAGAGCATTTGCAGTACAGAGCATGATGTAACTATTAAAAAAAGAAGAAAAGGAATGAGGAAGAAGGGGGTTGGGGTGAACAGAGACAACAAGTAAGGGGAGCATAGCAGGGGATGGTAGAGGTAAGGTGGGTGGAAGAACAGGAGGGAAGGGTAGAGGGGCTGGGGTGGGTCGGAGGGAACAGGTGGGGGCTGCAGCCAGGTGGCATTGTCAGAGAAAGGAAGTGAGTGAGTGGGGCAGGGTTGGGGGAAGTGCTAAGAGGCGGTGGCCCTAATGTCTGCAACAAACAAAGGGAGCCTCAGAGTAGATGATCCATTCTTTATCCGGGCAGTCCCAGATGGGGGGGATCTGTTTAATATACATATATAGTATACATATATTATATATATACATATACATATACATATATTATATATTATACATAGAAGCCTTGTCTCCTTAGGGCCATGGCCACCACTGTCAGGCACTTGGTAAAGCCTTGGGGTGCCAAGGAAAGGCCAAAAGGGACGGCCCTGAACTGAAAGTGGTCCCCCTGGAAACAGAAACGGAGGAAGCGGCAGTGGGCTGGGAATACCTGGATATGAAGATAAGCATCCTGCATGTCCAAGGAACAAAGCCAGGTCCCCTGCTGAAGGAGGGGCAACAGCCCTTGGAGAGTGACCATCCCAAAGAGCTTGTACTCTGTGTAGAGTTTCAGGTGGCTGAGGTCCAGAATCAGCCTCAGGTCTCCTGTTTTCTTGGGGAAAAGGAAGAAGTGAGAGTAGAATCCCTTTCCCCTTTGAGCCGGAGTGACAGATTCTATGGCCCTTTTGCACAGGAGTGCCTAAATCTCTTCCTGAATGAGGGAGCTGTGGGTCTGAGAGTAGTGGGAGGGCAAGGGAGGGCTTTCCGGAGGGGGCTCCAAAAATTTGACAGTGTGACCCCATTCAATAATCTGCAGCACCCACTGATCTGAGGTTACTGTTTGCCACCCATCGTGGTAGAGGGAGAATCGACACCTGAACGCCTCCCCCAAAGCCTCTGCTGGAGGGGGGGGCAAGGAGTCAGGCGGTGGATCCGGAGGTGGGCAGAGCTGCTGCGGGTGCCCTAGGGGCCCTAGGGGCAGCTGCTTCAGCTGGTGGAGTGTAAGCCTTACGTTTGAAGGGCTCTTTCGACTGTTGGCCTTTGGAGGGCTGGTGAGAGGACCAAAGAAAGGACTGACACTGGGAAGACCCAGGCTGGGATCAGTAGAGGGAATGCACTTATCTAAGCGCCTTACCTGATTCTTGTAGGTGGGAGATAATCTCCTGGGCATCTCCCCTCAAACAAGACAGAACCCTGAAAAGGGGCATCCATTATTTTGGCCTGAACATCAAGTGTAAAACCAGACACACTGAGCCATTAATAGCAGCAAAGGCAGGTCTCTGCCGCCGCCCCATGCCCGGAGGCATCAACAGTGTCATATGCAGCCCTCAGTACATAGTTGCTCACATTTGATCTGGACTTCAAGAGATGGGCCAACTAAGTTTTGGTAGAGTCCTCATGGAGGTTTTGAACCAAATCCCTCACCTGATCCCAGAGAGCATTCTGGTATTGTACCACGTGGGCTAGGTAGTTAAGAGCCCGAATAGCCAGTGTGGAGGAGGCAAACATACGCTTGCCCAACTGGTACAGCTGGTGAGATTCCTTGTCAGAGGGTGGGTACTAAGATGCTTGGGTTTCTTTGTACAGTCATCAGCCCCATTAATGACCACAGAATCTGCTATGGGGTGCTCAGCAAGGAAGGGCTTTCCCACCAGCACATGATACAGGTGATCAGCCTTCTTGGCCAAAGCCAGGGTGGAAGAGAGATGGTTCCACACCACCTTTTAATATCTTCTTAAGAGTCAATTAAAGGAGGTACCACCAAAGGAAGGGGCCCCTTTTTCTGGAGGTATACAGCCAAGTGACAGAGCTCCAGGTCGAGCTCCTCAGTTTCCCACCCCTTGAGGGATTGACTATGACACATAACGATAATGATCTATACACAGGGGACAGGCTATGCTTGAGCGGGGAGGGGAAGGGAGTGTTAAAGCAGAGGACAGAGGGGTACATAGCAACAAAGGTGGATTTAAACTAGGTGGAGGGAGCAGGTGGACAGCTGGTAGGCAGGGATCCCAGAGAGGGGAGTCAAATGAGCTTACCCCCCAAGCTAGCGGAGAAGGAATCAAGGTAGTGACATGGGGGAAATTAGGAGAGTGGAAAACCAGGAAGGGAAAGAAACGGGGTGGAGGGTGGTCGCACTGAATGTGAGAAGCCTAGGTAACAAGTCAGCTGAGTTGCAGGCTCTCGACAGTGGGGAGGGTGGACATTGTGGCCATCGCAGAAACGTGGGCCACCCAGTACCAGGACTGGGATATGATGATTCCAGGGTATAGGATATTCAAGAAGGGGAGGGCTAATGGGAAAAGGGGAGGCATGGCAATTTATGTGCATGAAGGGATAAGGTGTATAAGGGAGGAGGGGAGGAAGGCAGGACAGAGGCCCTATGGATGTAGTTTCAAGACTCGAAACGTATGACACTGAGGATGGGGGTAGTATACAGACCACCAGCTCAAGGGGATGACCAGAACAGAGAGCTAGCTGAGCAAATCAGAAGGGTCTGTAGGAAGGGGAACACAGTGGTGGTGGGGGACTTCAGCCTACCTGGGGTGGACTGGAGCACCTCAACAACCATGAGTGCAAAGGAACAGGTCATACTAGAAGCATTTCAGGGCAGCTTCCCGGTGCAATTGGTACATGAGCCAAACAGACTGGAGAGGACTCTGGACCTGGTACTATCAAATGGGGAGGCTGTAAGGGATCTGGGAGTGGAGGATCCTCTGGCTGGAAGTGACCACCACTCAGTGTGGTTCACGCTTAACATGGGTAGGGAAACTGGGGGGATGGAAACCAGGGTGATTGATTTTAAGGAGGGGGGCGGACTTAATAAGGATGGGAGTGGCCCAGATGGGCTCCCAATGGAATTCTATAGGGCCATGAAGGAGCAGGTGATTGAACAGCGCTAGGGGTGTTTAATGAGGTTAAGTGGAGGGGGGGCACTCCCTGCCTCCTTTAGGGAGGCCGTTATCTGTCTGGTCCCAAAATCGGAAAAAGACCCACAAGAATGCTCCTCCTATAGGATGATCTCATTGTTAAACTGTGACTCGAAGATCTTGGCGAAAAGTTTGGCTAGTAGATTGGATCAAATATTGCCGGAGCTTGTCCACCCAGATCAGATCTGGTTTGTATGTGGGAGATACTCCTATCATAATATGCAAAAGTTACTTAATGTAGTATGGCTCACATTTCTGCGTCCAGGTGGCACAGCTGTGCTATCCATGGATGCAGAGAAGGTCTCTGATCGCATGGAATGGGAATATCTTATGGAGATGTTGATCTGGTTTGGTCTTGGGGGGGCAGTTGTAGAGATGGTTCAGGCAATATACATGGCTCCTGTGGCAAAGGCCTCAGTTAATGGGTCACTGACGTAAGTTCCTCTGTTCAGGGGCACAAGGCAGGGATGCCCCCTCTCCCCACTACTGTTTGCCTTGGCAATACAGCCATTGGCTATCAGCATTCGGGAAGAGCCAAGTATTCTGGGGATACAGGGTAGAATGGGCAGGCAGCATAAGGTGACCCTCTATGCTGACGACATGCTCCTTTATGTTTCAGACCCACCTAGGTCGATACCACCATTACTACAGTTAATAGGGCAATTTGCAATTTTTTCCGAGTATAAAATTAATGTTACAAAATCTGAGGTAATGCTATGGAAGGAAGATGAGTATGTGTCCAGGGATTGGACTTGGGGATTGCAAAGAGTCACCACAGCATTTAAATATTTGGGCATAAAAATAGGGACCTGGGCACACTATACAGGCTAAATTATACCTCTGATCACGAAAATAGAACAGGAGCTCCGTAGGTGGAGAGAATTACCGATTTCATGGATGGGGCGCATAAATGTTATAAAAATGAATGTGCTGCTGAGGATACTGTATCCCATGCAAATGTTACATATGGGTCTCACTAGGGAGGATTATAAGAGGATTGAGAGAGCTTTCACGAGTTTCCTCTGGAGAGATAAACACCCTAGGATTAGTATGAAATGGTTGCAGCTGGACAAATCACGAAGGGGACTCAATTTCCCAGATCTCAGAAACTACTATCTTGCCATACAATACCAGTTCATCAGTGATTGGGTTAACAAACCACTGGCAGTGAGCTGGCTGGACCTAGAAGAATAGTACTGTCCAGGGAGATTCTCAGCATATTTGGGAATGTGGGGATATTGAAGTTACAGGCGAGTGGCAAAAAGAAACCCCTTAGTGGAGTCAGTGATTCAGGGCTGGAAGAAGATTAGAAGTTGAATGGAAGCACAGCAGGAGGAAACTCTGCTCCTTCCAGTAGCGGGGAACCCAGCGTTTATAGTAGGTATGAGGGATGGGGGAATTCCAGAGATGGGAGAGGGGAGGCATTACTTGGCTCAGGGATTTATAAATTAGGGACCAAATGGTAACTTTGGAGGAGATAAGGGGGGGCTAGAACTGCCAGCTGGGCATCAGTATCGGCTTTTACAGATCAGGGCCTATATTAATAGGCTAGGGAGGACTGTGGCCTCAGTTGCACCACTCTCGCAGGTTGAACACCTGGTCTTGGTGTTGAGAAAAGAGATGAAAGATCTAATTGGTAAGGCGGCACAACTAGGTAGGAGAGCCCTCCCGGATTATACACAAAAAAACAAGCGACAGTGGAAGATGGACTTGGGCCGGGGGATCCAGGATGAGAATTGGCACCTGCTACTACAGTTGCATAGGGGAACTACTGATCTGTAATAGATATCAGGAGTCTTACTACAAGTTCCTACATAGGTTATATTGCCCACCTGCCATGGTGCATAAATTTAACCTAGGTATCTCCCCTATGTGTGAGAGATGTGCAACAGAGGTGGGGACCTACAGTCATTACTTTTGGTCTTGTGCAGTGCTGCAGAGGTTTTGGGGTAAAGTGGCTACTGAACTGGGAGCCTTGCTGGGAAGAAGGCTCTGAATGAACCTGGTAACTATGCTATTCGGGGTGGAGGAAAGTCAGGAAGAAAGCTGAGACCCCCTGCCGAGGTGGATACAGGTGCTGTTGGCCCTAGCAAGGTATTACATCCTGAATACATGGGTGTCAGCAGTAACTCCAACAAAACAACAGTGGAGAAAGATAGCCATACAAGTATTAGCACTTGCGCGCATAGGGTTACCACCTTTGGATGAGGTAAAAACCGGATCCGAAACCACACCCCAAACTCCGCCTCTGGCTCCACCCCTTTTTGTGACTGGCGAGTATATCACTCCTCCTCCAAAGCCATTTGTAATGTTGGAATAGTCATTGCTAGTGATAGGAAATTATTTTTATACTGTTATTTATTTGATTTATTTATTCATTTATTTATCTTTATTCTTTGGCAACCAGGTTACCTCCCATAGGCTACATAGCCCATTTTACAGGAGTGACCAAGGAGCACAAGAAGGTTAAGTGACTTGCTCAGGGTCACACAGTATTTTAAGTGGAGGTTGTGGGAATCAAACTCAGATCTGCTGGATGTGCCAAGCTCAGCCACAGCTTATTGCTCAGCCCTCTGTTAAACACTCTCCCATTTTCCTTTCCATGTCAGCCATGTATTCTGATTCCTTGACCAATTTTTTATAACTTAATTGTCAGTGCTTGTGGTACCCTTAATACTGCACCGTGTTCCCCTTTACCTCGGCAGCTACTGCTGTTTCTTTTCATATTTCTAAGACATTCCACAATTTCAGATACACCATTCCATGCTGTTTATCTGAATGACTTGTCAAAGTGTAGCTAATATCATGGAATGTTCAGGTAATACAAAAAATTAGAGCAAATGTAGTGATAAAAGAATAAAAGTTTGATTATTAATCTAACAAACATGGGTTTAAAACTTACCATAATATAGAACAAACAAAAGGAAACACATGAGAGCACATCAAGGTGTAAAAACTGTTTCCTGTCATAGCAGTAAAAGACCATACTTATGTAACCCCTAGATGGCGCTATCCCAGGGGCTACTACCCTACTGATTTGCCACTAACAGGTTGAGGGCCTGGATCCAATGGCGGGTGCCTCCACCCAGAGGTCAGGGTTTGCAATAGTTAAACTAACTGGTCACAGCCCTCTGGGACACTGCAACCCCTTTCTTCTCACTAGTGGCCCACACAATATATCAGAATTACCTTCACAGTATACACTTACTCCCAGGTCTGGTTCCGCACTGGGACCTCCTGTGAAATGAGATACAGTGCAACAATCACAGTACAATACTTAACATAGACAAATACTCAGGCAGTATAACTTTGCTGAAACAAGCAGCTCTGATTTATTTAGGGGGATATAACAAGGACAGGGGAAATCAGGTTAATTAGCTTATCACTCTAATAATCACCTATGGCTCTGTGCACAGGCCTATCCCTATCAGTTACTGTCCCTAGGGTACCCAAGCCCTAGTGGCTAGTCCAAACTGTGGCAGCTGGTAGGGGCCCTTTCACACAGAGAAAAGGAGAATTAAACAGTCAGCAGTACAGTAATTCCATTTGGATTTAATGTGGTAATTCAACAGGAGCGACCCTGAATTAGTACTCACGACCTCCAAATAAGATAGGTCCTTCAATGTCAGCAGGGCTCACTTGGAGGTACACAAACCTCTTCACACATCCATATAAAGAAAGCACTATACCAGGCAGGCTGCATCTGTATCCGATCGTAATACTGCACAATACCCAGGAGAACACACAGCAGATTCAGTTCCTGACAGACCGAGTGTAATTTTCAGCAATTCCTCCAGTCTTCACAGAGGTGAGCCTGGTTTCTACTCTTCAGAGATCCTTTGATTCTTTTCACAGGATGGATTCAGTCCTAACAAGCTGCAGACCGGAACTCTGGGCCTTACACGTTTTGACTAAAACTGCACACTGAAAAAGTACAGGGCTCCTTCCTTCTTCACTGCCAAAGCTCAACTGAACTCCAACCGACAAAACTGGCACTTCCTTTGAGTTCCTCCCAGTTCTTGACTGGATTGGCTGTCACCACAAAGACTGCTGCTGTTGGTCCAAAAGGCACTGAAGTCTAAACTACATCTCCCAGAGTCACTGCCCATACAATCCTCTTGTGGCTGGCTCAGATTATGAGTCCAAGTTCTGATTCGTCCAAGGCACCATTTTAGAGCTAACTTACCCACACTGATTGGTCCAGTTCAGCAGTTCAAAACTAGAATGGGAACTAGCAGACACAGTTCTGACTGCAAAGAAAGCAGGTTAGACAAACTGTAATTTCATTATTACTCTAAATAATTTCTGGTAAACAGTTACATCTTTCAGATAGGTTCCTTTGCACCCTAGTGACTGCAAAAATTAAGTGAATTGGCAGCAGCTCGAGTGGTACTCAGAGAAGCACACAGTCCCCATACAAACTAATTATGTCTGCAAGCAGACAGCTCTTAAAGAGACAGTACCAGAGGCTCTAAAACACTCCTGATAAATGGCTTAAATGCCAAACACCATTCAGGCTTGGAGCATTCAAACAAGCTCCTGAAGTCTTTTAGGAACCCCCATTTGCAGGGGGTTACACCCTTCCTAGCCTGGGAAAGCTTGACGTCCGCTGCAAGCAAGTACCCATAAGTTTCAACTGCAACCATATATATTTGCATTAGGCTCGCATATGTAATCATCAGTCAATATATCATTTTACCAAGAACACATTTCTGAAACATTGCAGTACGTCACTTTTACACAGTATTACATACACATTGTACAATTAACTCAAGTTATTACTCTCTTGTACATGAAACCTGAAGAGAGGGGGGTCCTTCCCATCAGTTACCTTGGGGCTGGATGGGGCAAGGCACTATACTTAGAGGGCAACACAAGTAACTTGGAGTTAGCACTGATGCTCAGTTTGGGCAGTGAGTCGGGGACACATATACACTTTATGGACAACATTGAGAGGCAAGTCCACAGGCCCCCAAGTGAATCATAACTGAGGTGCACACACAGGCTTTACAGCTCGACCAGTCTTTCTAGGGGGAACTGTTGTAGTCTCTGCACTCTGAGCCTCATTTTCAGCATTGTCCTCACTTGTCAGGGGAGTCTCCATGGGGGTAGAGAGGCTAGAACTGGGGGTGCACTTTCAGCTCCAGGAGTTACAGTTTCTGAGTCCACAACATTTGGCTCGCATGGAGAGCTTTCTTTGACACTGGCAGTGGACTGTCAGGGCACTCAAAATACTCTTCTTGTTCGGGTGTATCACCAGTCTGCCCCAGTCTATCATTTTCCTCCTGAAAGCTCAAACAGTTCAACCATGCACAATGATTCCATTTCATCTGATCTGATGCTTTGCACTTCACTTTCTGGGAGCATTGGCTCCAGGGATGAAGCTGGGGCTTAGACAGTCCAGAAGGCCCAGCTTTGTCTCCAGTATTGACTAGGGATTGCCCAAACAATTGACTCAGTTAGTAAGAAGGATAGTATTCAAAGTCACTCCTTTCTTCCGATATGGACTGACAGTCATGCTCAACTGGGACTTGTGGAGGGGAACACTTTAACTTTGCTCTTGTAGGTGCAGACTTTCTTGATCTTTTCTTAGCAGCAGCTCTAGTCACTGGTCCAGAGGGGGCATCTTCTAGGGGCTCAGACTCAATTAAGATTTGTCCAATGGGTAAATGATTTCTATGTATTGTTTTACATCTTTTGAATTATTCTCAGGCCTTACTTTGTACACTGGCAGATCATCTAGTTTGCCCACTACAATGTGAGGGAGATGGTGCTAATCGGTCAGCAATCTTGTGCTTGCCATGCAGTCCCAGATTTCTTAGCAATACCCGATCTCCCTCCTGGAGTTCCTGTGCTTTCACCTTTTATCATGCCTTTCTTTGTTGGCAGATTTCTTTTGGCAGCCATGGTTTGAGCCAGTTGGTACGCATGAGTTAGCTGGGCCTTTAACTTTTGCACATACTGTAAATAGTTGTCAGCTTGAACCCCATCAGGAGAGACCCCAAAACACACATCTACTGGTAGTCGAGCTTTCTCCAAACATCAGGCGGTAGGGGGAGAATCCAGTGGCATCACTTTTGGTGCAGTTATAAGCATGTACCAGGGTGCTAATTTGTTGGCTCCATCTAGGCTTGTCCTTTGGGTGCAGGGTGCCCAGCATATCTAGCAAAGGAGTGCGGTTGAAACGTCTCAGGCTGTGGGTCCCCTGGGGTGGTGAGGTGGTTCTGGACTTTCGCACTCCCCACAGAGAAAGCATCTCTTTGATCAGACGACTCCTCAAAGTCTCTCCCTTGATCAGAATGGATTCTTTGTGGAGCCCCATAGTGAACAAAAAGTTTTCTACAAGTACTTTGGTCACAGTGGATGCTTTCTGGTCTTTTCGTGGGGAAAGCTTGGGCATATCTCGTGAAATGGTCAGTGACCACCAGCACATTACTGATATTTCTTTGATCTGACTCCAAACTCAGAAAATCAATACAGACCAGCTCCATGGGTGCACTGGTGGTGATGTTAACAAGGGGGCAGCCCTCTGGGGCAAAGCTTTCCTCTGTAAGCAGCGACTACAAGTTCAATGTGTTGCCCACATCAGCCCCCATCTTAGGCCAATAGAATCTGGATCTCACCAAGTCAAGGTGTTCTGTCTATACCAAGGTGCCCTATGTGGTTGTGCAAGGACCTCAGTACTGAGTCTCGGAAGGCAGTGGAAAGCACTAGTTGTTGTTTGTCTACTTGTCCCCTCTGTCTACTGTTTCTCTGTATAACAGTTTATTGATCAGTTTCAACTTAGGACTTTCTGTTGTATAACAGTGCAGTTCTCAAATCAGTGGAGCGAATTTGACACATCTTTTCCTGCATAGAGGGCTTCAAAGCTGCTTTGATCATGGATCGCGGGATTGAGCCGCCAGTCAACACTGTCATTGTCCAGCTGAGGCAGTGCACCAATGTCTATTGCAGAAAAGTGGCACAAGCAGCAGGTATGCAATTCTCAGAGGGTCCCAAGCAATCCACCATGCAGTCCATCGCGTCCGTGGAAATTTGTTCCTCCCTATCAAACTTCCGCAGAGTGCCCGAATGTCAGGTTCTGCCAATCGGACCCAATCATTCTGGGGAACAGGCCTCCGGGAGAGAGCATCAGCATCTATGTGGTTCAGACCTGCCCGGTATTCGAGGCATAGTCATATGTAGATAATGCAGAAAGCCACCTATGGCCAGTGGCATCCAACTTAGCTGAGGTCTGCACATAGGTCAAAGGATTAGTATCAGTTTTTACTAGTATTTTAGCCCCATACAAGTACTCATGGAATTGAGTCAACAATAGCCCACTTCAAAGCTGAACTCTAACTTATGTACAGGATAGTTCTTTTCGGATGGGGTCAGGCTTCTACTGGCAAAGGCCACTGGTCTCAGGCCATTCTCGTGCTCTTGGTACAACACAGCCCCCAACCCTTGCAAGCTAGCATCAGTGTGCAGGACGATAAGGTTTTCTTGGATCGGCATAGGCCAGCACTGGAGCATGGGTAAGTTGATATATGATCTCATGAAAAGCAGTCCACAATCCAGGAGTCCAGCGGGCCCAAATAGCTTCACTCGGATGAAAATACACTCTTTCAGTCTTGAGGGCCTTTGACTTTTAGTATTTTTGTAGGTTGGGGATACCCTTGAGTAAGGTTAGAAAAAGGCGGATCACTCTTGAATAGTCCTTGATGAAGCGCCGATAATAACCACAGAATCCCAGGAATCTTTGCAGTTCTTTAGATTTTTGGGCTGTGGCCAGGTGGTCAAGGCCTCAACTTTACTTGGGTCGGTCTCTATTCCCCTGGTGGATACTATGTATCCCACATACTTTACTGATGTTTGAAAGAATTGACACTTATCAATGGACAGTTTAAGGCCAAAGTCCTCCAGTCGGTCCAATACCTTAAATAATCTGCTCTCATGTTCCTCCAGTGAGCTGCCAAACACAATAACATCATCTAGGTATACCAGGCACTCTAGTAAGTTCATGTCCCCACTGCCGCCTCCATCAATCGCTGAAAAGTGGCTAGGGCACCTGAAACTCTTTGAGGCATCCTCACAATTCATAGGCCAAGCCGGACAGATAAAGGCTTGTCTTCACGGTCCTCTGGGGCCATCGGGATCTGGTAGCTCCACTCACGGAGATCCAGCACAGAGAACCACTTGCTCCCGTTTAGGAGCAGAGCATCCTGAATCACGGGGCATTGTGTACTGATCAGGGATAGTCCGGCGGTTTAAGGTGCGATAATCCACACACATCCTTACTGTTCCATTCTTTTTCCTCACTACCACAATGGGGAAGCATAAGGGCTTCTGGATTCTTGTATTACACCAGCAGCTAACATCTCTTGCAGATGCAGCTCCCACATCATCTATGTCAGCAGGTGCCAGGCGTCGAGACCTCTCCACAGAAATGGTCTTTCGTCATGCAGCGGATATTGTGCTCAGCTCCTTGCACGCATCCTACATCCCATTCCTTTAAAGAAAACACCTGGTCTCTCTGGGCAAGCTTCTCACTGATCCTCACTTTCCATTCAGCTGGCAGCGCGGAGTCGCGAAATCAAACAAGTCAGGCGTTACTCTGTCATTCTTCCTTGAACTCTTGCTGCTGGGTAGCACTGCGAGTATGCACAATGCATTAGCCAGGATGCAACCTCTGTTTACTCGAATGTCTCTTTCAGACACATTATGAACTTGGACCATTACCCTTCTGGCATAAGCATGGGCTCTAGCGGCAAAATACTGGCTTGACCAGCAGTCCCTCTGGCAATTTTCCATCGCCTGGTGCATCCAACATTAATATTTTATTCTTAACATCCTTTCTGATACGGACCTCTCCCTGTAAGGTACACTGGGCATTTGGCGCCAGGATCAGAGACTCAGGATCCTTCTTCCATACAATTCCGACCGGTTCCTCTGGTTCTGTTTTTTCAGCATTCTCTGTGCCTCATAGGCCTTCTTAATTAAAGCCGGAACTCTTAAAGCTCTACTAGTCTTTGACCCCTGTTTTCATAACACAACTGTGCCAGCCTTCCGAACATATGAGCATTTGTTCCAATCAACAAAGGGACACCATCATACAGTCCAGTGGGGACACACTAGGCTAGGGTCTCTACTTGTTCGGCCACTCCAGCCACGGAGGTGGGGAAAGACAGCCAAATTCGGATATACCCGGAATAGGGGTAGGCCTTCTCACTTAACCCCCCATACATGCAGTCCTTCTAATGGTTGTAGGGTACTTCTGACAAATGCTTCTGATACCAATCCTGGAACATAATTGTCACTTGGAGCCACTGTCTAATACAGCTCTTGTAGACACTCCATTCACCTTTACAGTGGTCTCCTATGGAGGACCCACTATTCTGGACCAGTCTGGAGAGGCGATGTGGGGCCTGGGCAACTGACCTTGCCACAAAAGGACGTGAATTAGCATTTTGGTGCCCTCACTGGGATCATGTCGCACCTCTTAACCACTGATTTCTTCCGAGCTCTCCTTGTAGCCTATATGCAACTTTGTCAGTGTCTTTTGGGGACTGGTATTCCCTTTCATGTGCCCATCTTTCCCACAATTATAGCAAAATACTTTCTGGAGTTTGAGCTGGCCGAGGCGCCACACTGGGAGCCAGGGCGGGGTATTACTAACTGGAAACCTGGGTGCCATCTCTGTCTCTGCGTAGGATAAGCATTTGGAACATCTCGTCCAGTTTCTGCACTTCATGGTCAAGGAATTGAGTTTGGAGCTGATTATCAAATAGGAGATACATGGGTGGGTACCCCCCACCCCATAGCAGATGCAGTCGGATATAGGTCAGGGGCCCGTACTTGCAGGGTGGCCTTCATAAAGGACTGTTTTGAATTCCGGATCTCTCTCAACAGTTCGCCCCATTGTGGCATATCTTTTCCTTGTCAGAGCACTCATTGACTGTCAACCTCTGCCCCTGAACTTCCTTGATGGGTCACCCTCAGTCACTCGGGTCGTAGCCACAGCTGTTGGTGCAGGTACCTCCCGAGGTCCTTACTCTCAACTCCTCAATTTCTCTCATTAACTCATCATAGGGAGGGTGGGGATTCCAGTCGATTTGCCAGGCGTAGCTGAAGCAACAGCAGTTCTGAAGGGGCAGACTTAAGGATTCTGTCCAGTCTGGTTCGGTTCTAGTTCAATCGCTGGCAAACTACCCTTTCTGAGGCATTCTTGCAACAAATTTTTCCAGCCGAGAGACACTACAAGACAACAACTCCCTTGGTACTGTTGTGCATTTCTTACTCTCCACCATAGGTCCTCATCAGAATCTGGGCTCCCATACACATTCTCCAAGGCCTCAAGATAGGCCTGTGCAGTCGCTTCAGGGTTACTGGCCCGTTTAGCACGGATGGTAGCCAGGGCAGGACCTCGGAGGGCTCTCACTAACCCTCTTTCGCTTTTCGCCTTCCGAGCATTCCATTCTAGCACTTGAGGGCAACATAGTATATCCAGGTCTCCAGTCATCCTCCCTTGAGGGTGGGGAGAGTGCCAGAGAAGATCCTCAACCTTCGGTAGAGTAGTGACTAATGGCAGGTGCAGAAATAGGAGTCTGCATTGGTTCAGCCACCATTACGGGCACTGGAGCAGGAGAGGGTGTTGGGGAGGAACACCTCAGGTGGAAGAATAGTTTCTTCAAGTCCTCCACAGTTTTCCTCTCCCAGCAACCATTCAGCAAATTTCTCCTCAAAGTTTCATATAGTGGTGGGGGCTGATTCCCCAGGTCTTTACTGTCCTTAGTTATCACTCTCCAAGCAGTGAGGGCTCCCTCTGGGGTAATGGTCTGTGGCACTTTGGAGCTATCTATGGGATCCATAAACTCTACTAGGGCCAGGAAAGTGTGGGTGAGCAGATTAGCATGCCGACCCACCACCACAGGGTTTTGTAAACCTTCCACCTTGGAAAGTACTCCTGCACAGTGTCCGTATTGATACCCAGGGGATGTCCAGGATAAGCCTATAGCATTTTGGGGTCGATCTCCTCCCCAGTACACCACTCCACCAGCCCGGTGCACAGCCACTTCTGTCGGGTACCCATTTTTTCTTAACAGTGGTTACGTAAATATGGCCACTAGAGGACACACAATCCCAGCGGTGAGCCTCCAAGATGTAACCCCTAGATGGCGCTATCCCAGGGGCTACTACCCCTGCCTGATTTGCCACTAACAGGTTGAGGGGCCTGGATCCAATAGCGGGTGCCTCCACCCAGAGGTCAGGGTTTGCAATAGTTAAACTAACTTGGTCACAGCCCTCTGGGACACTGCAACCCCTTTCTTCTCACTAGTGGCCCACACAATATATCAGAATTACCTTCACAGTATACACTTACCCCCAGGTCTGGTTCCGGCACTGGGACCTCCTGTGAAATGAGATACAGTGCAACAATCACAGTACAGTACTTTAACATAGACAAATACCTCAGGCAGTATAACTTTGCTGAAACAAGCAGCTCTGATTTATTTGGGGATATAACAAGGACAGGGGAAATCAGGTTAATTAGCTTATCACTCTAATAATCTACCTATGGCTCTGTACACAGGCCTATCCCTATCAGTTACTGTCCCTGGGTACCCAAGCCCTAGTGGCTAGTCCAAACCGTGGCAGCTGGTGGGGCCCTTTCACACAGAGAAAGGAGAATTAAACAGTCAGCAGTACAGTAATTCCATTTTGGATTTAATGTGGCAATTCAACAGGAGCGACCTGAATTAGTACTCACGACCTCCAAATAAGATAGGGTCCTTCAATGTCAGCAGGGCTCACTTGAAGTACACAAACCTCTTCACACATCCATATAAAAAAAGCACTATACCAGGCAGGCTGCATCTGTATCCCGATCGAATTACTGCACAATACCCAGGAGAACACACAGCAGATTCAGTTCCGACAGACCGAGTGTAATTTTCAGCAATTCCTCCAGTCTTCTACAGGGTGAGCCTGGTTTCTACTCTTCAGAGATCCTTTGATTCTTTTCACAGGATGGATTCAGTCCTAACAAGCTGCAGACCGGAACTCTGGGCCTTACACCGTTTTGACTAAACTGCACACTGAAAAGTACAGGCTCCTTCCTTCTTCACTGCAAAGCTCAACTGAACTCCAACCGACAAAAACCGGCACTTCCTTTGAGTTCCTCCCAGTTCTTGACTGGATTGGCTGTCACTCACAATAGACTGCTGCTGTTGGTCCAAAAGGCACTGAAGTCTAAACTACATCTCCCCAAGTCACTGCCCATACAATCCTCTTGTGGCTGGCTCAGATTATGAGTCAAGTTCTGATTCGTCCAAGGCACCATTTTAGAGCTAGCTTACCCCACACTGATTGGTCCAGTTCAGCAGTTCAAAACTAGAATGGGAACTAGCAGACACAGTTCTGACTGCAAAGAAAGCAGGTTAGACAAACTGTAATTTCATTATTCTCTAAATAATTTCTGGTAAACAGTTACATCTTTCAGATAGGTTCCCTTTGCACTCCTAGTGACTGCAAAAATTAAGTGAATTAGCAGCAGCTCGAGTGGTACTCAGAGAAGCACACAGTCCCCATACAAACTAATTATGTCTGCAAGCAGACAGCTCTTAAAGACAGTACCAGAGGCTCTAAAAACACTCACTGATAAATGGCTTAAATGCCAAACACCATTCAGGCTTGGAGCATTCAAACAAGCTCCTGGAAGTCTTTTGGGAACCCCCATTTGCAGGGGGGTTACACTTAAAATTCAGAGTGGAAAAGAATAGGTTAATTTACTGCTAATGATCTTAATGGCCATACTTTACACCTCTCAGACAGTCTGGTTTACAAACAAAGGCAGGTCTGAATGGCTGTGACAGCAGAACTTCTTTGTAACCTGGACATGTAACGCAGCCAAAACAGTGAATGATTTGATACATCAGTTTTAAGAGTATATGAGCACTCAGAATGGCCCAAAAAACGGACTGCATGTAACCAAAACCGGATGACCGGATAAGGACCCTAAAAACCAGATTATCCGGTCAAAAACTGGATAGGTGGCAACCCTATGCGCGCATCTCTTACAGTACATGATAAAGGCTAGGAAGGATAGATTTATTAGAGATTGGGGACCTTTTCTGTATAGACTCCTTATCACAAGGACAGGCAGAGGGGCTTTGATACATAAATATAGGCATGTACCTGACTCCTCACTCTGATGGTCCAGGGGGCAACATTGGGATAGGGTAATTTCATTCTAAAATACAATTAACTGTAGCTAGGCATTTATTTATTTCCTTTAAAGCCACAATCAATATATATTAATTTTTGGTTAAGAGGATAATTAAGTACAACACATAAAAAAGGAAAAAGTGTAAATGAAATCA
Organism: Neoceratodus forsteri; assembly: GCA_016271365.2. Classification (NCBI taxonomy): domain Eukaryota; kingdom Metazoa; phylum Chordata; order Ceratodontiformes; family Ceratodontidae; genus Neoceratodus; species Neoceratodus forsteri. Next base: position 1,708,458,966 of record CM057455.1, read on the forward strand.
GACCCATGCTGTTTTTGATGTTTTATAGTTCTATAAATGTATGTGGATTGTTTGTCAGAGTTGTGTAAGCTGCATAATAATGTAAAACGAAAAGGAAGGCTGTATGTTTGTTTAATTCTGACAAAATCTTAATAAAAATATTTTGCAAAAAATAAAATGATAGGGGACATTTTGGGTATACATCTGGCGGGAATTCAACCAAGCATGGATGCCAGTCAAAAATGGGTTATTATTTAAAAAGGGCTGTCGGAGGCTACTGGAACATGTACAAAGACATGTAGTAAGAGGGAAAGGGCAAAGAAGCCCAGCTGGTTGACTCAAGAGGTCATGGAAGGGGTGAGAGCCAAGAGAAAAGCATTTTGGAGACTCAAGAAATCGGGAGGGGGAAGACAACAAGAATGAGTACGCGAAGAAGTCCAGGGAGGTTACTAGGCTAGTCAGAGCAGTCAAGGCTTCGAGGGAGCTGAAACTGGCACAGGATATTAAGGAAGGAGAAAAGGTCTTCTTCTGATACATTAGCGAGAGAAGGAAAAACAAAGACCAGATTGTGAGGATCAGGAAGGACAGAGAGTGAGTGGAGAATGGGAAGGAACAGGCAGAGGCATTAAATGAATACTTCTGTTCTGTGTTCACAAAAGAGAAAGTGGGGCAGATACCTCAAGGGAGGGATGGAGTGGGCAGTGGGGGAAGGGGGTGACTGGTATAGGGATTACAGAGGAAAGGGTTCTGGAGGGATTAAGGGCACCGAGGGTGGACAAGGCACCAGGATCAGATGGCATTCACCCTAGGGTACTTAAGGAACTAGCAGAGATCCTGGCAGGACCACTGGCTGACCTGTTCAATACCTCCCTGGACACAGGATGCATACCATGGGGCTGGAGGATGGCCCATGTGGTGCCCATTCACAAATGTGGCCCTAGGGATGAACCAGGCAACTACAGACCAGTGAGCCTCACATCAATTGTGGGTAAGTTCATGGAAACAATCCTTAAAGAGAGGTTGGTAAGCTGGCCTGGTAGCACTGAGGGTTGAAACACTGGATACCACACCTTGCACCACGCCGGCGACCCGGGTTTGGACGCAAGCCCGGGCCACTAGGGGTCGGCAGGGGAGGGATAGGTTCGAGCATCCGGAGGACTGCTCTCCCATCTCAGGGAGGGGATCAGGGAAGCACCGCTCTGTAGCAGCCCCTAGTAATGACCAGGGGCACTACCAGACCAGTGGCAACGTAAGGGGGTGGAGTGCGGCAAGACATCGGCACGTCAGTGCCCTGAGGTCACTGCACTCCACACTCCAGGGCCGAAAAACATTGAGGAAAAATATGGGGGATGATCTCTGCGGCTGATGGCCATGCCCTGCACCCCCCGGACCCGAGAGAGGCACCTGTACAGGGTACGGCGTGATGTTGGCCCATCCCTGTTTTCTGTGGTTTCATGTGGCCCACGCGCACAACCAGGTCCAGTGGACACAGGCACAGTGGCCGGAGATCGTGGGGCTCGCTCTGCCAAGGAGGCAGATAAATAGAAAAATAAAAACAAAAAGAGAGGTTGGTGACCTTTTTGGAGCACAGTGGTCTCCAGGATGGTCAACAGCACGGGTCTGTCTTGGGCAGACTCTGCCAGACAAACCTAATTGAGTACTACGACTGGGTGACCAGGGAACTGGACAAGGGCCATGTGGTGGATGTCCTGTACTAAGACTTCAGCAAGGCCTTTGATTCCATGCCGCATGGAAGGCCGGGGGGCAAGTTGGAATATATAGGGGTGGGAACAAAAGTGCTCAACTGGATCATCAGCTGGCTGAATAGGAGGTAGTAAAGGGGGTTCGTGGGGGGGGCTCTCGTCACCAAGTGAGGTGATGAACAGGGTGCCACAGGGATCGGTATTGGGACCAGTGCTGTTTGTGATATTCATAGTTGATATCTCACATGGGATCCAGAGTAGGATCAGTCTGTTTCCAGATGATACGAAGATGGGGGCTGTAGTAGATGATATTGAAGGGTGGAGGGGGCTGCAGGAGGACCTAACCAAACTACAGGAGTGGTCGGAAACATGGCAGTTGGGGTTCAACGCCAAGAATTGTAAGGTCCTGCACTTCGGAGATAGGAACCAGGGGAGGTGCTATCAGCTGGGATGGATACAGCTGGAAAGCACAGATGAGGAAAAGGATCTGGGGGTGCAGTTGAATAACTCAGCTCAATGCAGGAAGGCAGTAGCAAAAGCCAACAGGATGCTGAGGTGTACAGCGAGGGAAATCTCCTCCAGAAATAGGAAGGTGATCTTTCCCTGTACAGATCTCCGGTCAGGCTGCACCTGGAGTACTGCATGCAGCACTGGCACCCATTCCTGAAGAAGGACATCAAATTGTTGGAGGGGGCACAATGTAGGGTGACAAAGATGATCCAGGGATTGGAGGGAAAGTCCTATGAGGATAGGCTGGGCAAGCTGAACATGTACTCCCTGGAGGAGAGGAGGGATAGGGGGGATATGACTGAAACCTTTAAATACCTGAAGGGGATAAACAAGACTAATACAGAAGGGATTTTCCAGATTAGAAGAGGGAGGGAGGGATACAAGAGGGCATCAGCTGAGATTGGAGGGGGGTAAGATTCAGAAGGGAAATCAGGAGACATTTTTTCACAGAACGGGTGGTAGACAGGTGGAATACTCTGCCCGAGAAGGTGGTAGCCTGTAGAAACGATGGGTGGTTTCAGGAGGGGTTGGGACAGGATGGGGGTTAATGATGGGGAGGGAGGGTGGGGCAGCTGCGAGTTGAGGGGCTAGCTGCACAATTGAGCAGACTCGCTAGACCACAAGGCCTGTTTCTGCTGGTGTTTTTGTATGTTCGTAAGAAAAGATGGATCATCGGGGGAGACTTAAGGATCTCCTTAGGATGCTCCTGACCTTTGGAGGAACCTCTGGAGTCCTCTGAGGATACTGAGGAGGAAGAAGAAGAGTCTCCAGATTGATCACCGTCAGGGACCGGCATCTAATGGCAACAGTCGCCCATATGCTGGCCCGAGTTCCCCATGCATCCCCCAGAGGACCCTGTGGTACGGGAGTTGCTAGGTCCTGCTTGGTCTGAGTCCTGAGGAGGTGGGTCAAAGGGAGGACGAGGAGGAGGAGGTCGTCTGGGTGCATCCTTATTCTGCAGGAAGGACCACCAGGCTGAAAACAGGCATTATAACACACCAGTGGAGAAGGATCATATGGCGGATAAGGATACTGAGAAAGAGGGTACGGGTATGTTGGTGAAGTAGCAGGTATAGGGTACCCTGGCATAGGCCCACCTAGCACCAGCTGAGGATTCCAAGAAGGGCCAGCAGGCATTGGTTGTGGTGTAGGTTGAGTGGAGGTGATGACGGCTGAGGAACCATTGGTGGAGGAGGCAGCGTAACTGGCACCGGCCAGAGAGGGAAAGGCTGGTGTCAGTCTGGCAAAGCAGCTGACATTGACCCCAACGGTAAGGCAGGCGCCTGTGGGGGACAATTCCCCAAGGCAGAGGCATCACCTGGGTGGAGGAAGAGGTGCACACTTGTTCCGAGCAATGCTTGGAAGGGCTATTGCTGGCCCCAGAGTCAGGGATCAATGAAAGCAATGCCACAACTGGGAGGGTGATGGGCGAAGACCCACCACCCAAGATTCCAGCCCGGCCAAGCCACCTGGCTGAGGACCCATGGATACTAAGGGCCTGAGTATCAGGAGCTGGGAGGCAGAGGACAAAGTCTGTTGCCCCGAAGAGCCACTGCCTGATATACAGATGAGGATGGGTTGCTGCATCACCAGCAGCCCGGAAGGAGTGAGGGCTGCCAAGGAAGGAGGGAACGACCTCCTGTGGGAGGAAGACACAGCAGCAGAAGTCAGTTTATGTGGTGAATGCGAGCGAGAGGCTGACCAAGGACGGTCTTGGTGCATGTCCCAGTGCTTATGCTTCCCACTTGATTTCTTCTCCTGAAGAAAAAGATGCCCTAGAAGACTGAGCCAGGGAGGAGGAGGAAGAAGAACCTTTGGCCTGAAACTCTATCTCCATCATGGTCAATTTCTGCTTTAGCAGGTAGCTTTCTAAAGTCTTCAAGCAGCGTCTCCGTGTGGCCTGGCTGAAGTCCTGGGAGTGCTGGCAGGCCTTGGCATCGTGGTTGGAGCCTAAGCAGAGCAGGCAGGAAGAATGACCATCTTTGGCAGGTATCTGCTTGCCACAGGCACACTTCATCGGCCAGTTGGAAGACAAGGCTGGAGAAGAAGACATAAATCTTTCAAAGAAAACACTGAAAATTTTATGTTACTAACGGTTATTAAAAAAAATATTGTGGTAAAACGCAAGCAAACTGGAGGTCAACTGAAGCAGGTGTACATGGAGGCCTGACATGTATGGGTCAACAGCGATAAAAGAACTGACGTAGGTCTGGGGGACTGCCCCCTTTATAGGATAGGCGGACATCAGCATGCTGACATCAGCAGAGGTGGTCCCCCATGATAGACTGCTAGCTAGAAGTTTCCCTTGTGGTCCTGGTGCCTGGTAGCTTCAATACTGCTGCAAAAGCCCCTCAAGGTCAGATTCGTGAGTAATCTCAGGGCTTGCCCTGCAACTGGGATTTTGTATAAAGTTTGCCACCAACTCTACAGATTTGGCCAATGGGCCAGGAGTTACAAATACCTCAGTTAACATATTGCCATTTAAGCAATTGCATAGCCAGTGGGTTTTGGGTTTACTAAAGTGTTTTGCTCTGTTTAAGGTGCACTACAGCCAACCAACCAGCCAGCTGCAACGTCACCAGGCCTGCACAGTGAGAAGCTCCCTTTATGGATTAAGGGTTTAAACTGGTACCAGTGGAAAGTGGGTAGTGCCCCCAGTATAGGTGGACTGGTTAATACCAAAGGTTTTATAGTCTTATCTGCCACTGCATTGTCTTGGCCAGTGGGCGGTGAGCACTGTTACTGTGTTTTAAAGTGTTTTACTGGCTGAGCCGAATCATGCAACTACCTTCGGCCCTGCCGCTTTACAGTTTACCATATCTGCCTAAAACAGTTTTGCTTGAGTTCCCAATCACTTGTGAATATCCTCCAATAAATATTTTATTGGTATTTTACATTTTGTCTTGTGAGCATATTATTAGTTGTAAGTCACTAACTGCACTTTCGTTGATTTTGAGGTTGCAATACAGGTTTTTCTTGTGTTGGAGAACACTGTGGGGAGGTGGGAGGTAATGGATCCCAGAAGGTAGTACTGCTCTGACACCAGGCCCACTTTTAACTTTGCACTGGGTAGAAGCACTGCGCAAAACTTAAAAGATCTGGATACGAACCCCCAAATCAGGAGAATCAGAACTCAGGCCTCTCAATTTTGTTTAAACCCACAAGGCAGGCGTAGTAACCACAAGGTCCACCTGATGCGGTTACATGAGCATTAAACATGTTTTTCGGTTTTTTTTACTTACTGTTTACTGTAGTATAGTAGCTCGTATCAGATTAATTTTGCTTACTTACAGGCTAACATTTTCTCTAACTGCAAATTCCAGAATTCCCTGCAGCTGACATCAGAGCAGGACTGCAGCAGTAGGAGATTCAATAGCCTGCAGTGCATGTTACAGATTTTACAAGCTCTAATCAGATGTTTTCTGGGCCTGCTATTAGGGCTGGGTGGACTGTTCCACGGGAGATCCGGATCCCCTTCTTGAACCTGCAATTCACAGACCCAGATAAATACAGACTTTGCCATAGACGTCCGGTTTCGGGTCCGTGGAGATGCCATTTCCAAGATTTTGCTGTCTGTTGCCATGGGGATGCTGTCGGCACATACAGGCAGTTGACAGCATCCAATTAGGCAACAGAAGGTCACATGATGCACTCATGGTATACAACCATGCTGAGTGCGCAACACAGCCCCAGACGAGCAAGGAGGACTGGAAGAGCAGAAGCTGCGCTCAGCAGAGCCAGGCAGCCAGCAGAGAGAGTCGCCAAACAAAAGCACCAAAACCTCCCAAAAATGCAAAAAAAGTCAGAAATACATGAGCTGGAGGGGAGGGGAGGGAAGAGAAGAAATTAGGGAGAGTGAGAGAAAGGAGGGAGAGAGAAACCGATCATTGGGGTGGGTGAAGGCAAGTCGGGGAGTCGGGACTTGGGAGATAGTGGTGATCTGGGTGGCTGCCGGGGGGATGCAAATTGCAAACTAATGCAGTGTGGCAGTACTGTGTGACTGTATGTACGAGTAAGGGCAGGCTGGCAAAATCTTTGACTTGTGCCATTCCAGATCCATAGGAAAGAGGAAGAGACTGACGAACTCTGTCCCTTCCCCACACTGGTCACTCTGCCAGTTATTAATTTCTCTGCCCCACTTGTAATGCTGTCTCTCTAAACACCTTACTTTCTTCTCTGCCTTACCTACAAACCCTTTCCTTACACCCCCCTGCTGCTGCTGTCCTCCTCAGACATCCTGGTGCCAAAGCACAGACGACCCCATTAACTCCTCTTCTAGCTCCAAATAATTGCCCTGCATTTACCACCTCTTCCCCTCATGCTTGTCTTTCCCATTGCCTGCCCCACTGAGCTTGCTATTGTGCTCTAGCTGTATTTAATCCTCTGTGTTTCCTCCTTGTTCCACAGACAGCCCATCTGTGGGCTTCCTAAGCTGCTCCTGTGGCCTTGGCTCTTCCGAGCAGGCCACAGCCATACTGACCACCCGACTGACCCCGGACAGATTCAGGTACGCACTGACCTCCGAAACTCGTGGTTTTGAATGCCACTGTTTTGACTGGATGCCCAGTGGAGGAACCAGGCACTGACTGGCAGCTGTACTCCTTGGCTGATTTTCCAATGCCTGGTGCTTCCTGGTCTCAGGAAATCTCTTTCTGTGCTTTGTTCTGGAGTGAATTCCTTCAGTATGTAAATAGACCCTTACTCCACCTTCCTCAGCCTAGCAGCAGATTGGTCACTCCACTGCTGCACATTTTCATGCTATTGGCCTCCCTGTCTTCAATATCTGACTTGACCCACTTTCTTACCGCCTCTTTTTAAAGCTGTCCCACCCACAGGATCCCACATTTCCTCTCAACCTTTTCTCCAGCCACTCCATCTAACTCCTCTCAATTACTGCTCTACCTGCCCTATTGTTAGGGACCTCACCCTAATTCGACTATATACCCTTTCAACTATAAACCAGCTTGCAGTTAAGCAGGCCAGCAACACCATACAAACTACCTTGGGGTGCAACCACCTACTACTACTCACCACTACCTCTTTTGGCATTGCTGGTACCATACACATCCTTTTGTTCTGCAAATTTTGGACTCCCCGCTGTTCTGTCTAACCCTTTATGTGAATCCACTTTATTAACCCTCACTCTCCTTCTCTCCCTCAGCCGAGAAACTGTCGCCCAGGCTCCCAGCTCCTAAGCCGCGGGATTCCGGCTGGCTACGGGCGGTCGGCGCCCTCTAGCGATGCTCGAGACGCGAACTGGACCCAAGGCCCTACAAGGTACAGCAACTGCACGCTTTTTGACCGCCCCTCCCCACCTCCGCTGATTATTAAATACAGTAGCTCCTGCCAAAATAGTCACGTCCCTGGCGCAGTGCCCCACCAATAGAGACTTAGCTCAGGATCCCCTCTTCTCTATCCAGCCTCAGGGATCCAACTCTCAGGGCCTCGCCTACTAAAACGCATAGGCTCTCCTTGGCTGTGCTTCACCACTAAATATCTTTAATGCTATCAAATTTGGGTCGACCTGGATCGGAAAGCTACTGATAAGCTGCATTAATCCAGCAACCCCACTGGCCCTGGGCTAACAGAGTGGCTCCTTTTGAGGTACCATCATGTCGTGGCCTATATGGCTCCTTTACTGCCCCTTCTTCTGCTGATACCAGCTGCCCGGCATTGGACACCTGAACTACCATCATGTTTGGTCTACAGCGGCACTTGTGCTGTATACCACATGGCAACTTATCCTTTAATTGCCTCCGTGATTCCAAGTACCAGTACCTCGAACCCTGCTCTTGGACCACACATACCAGTAGTACTTATAACACTCCCCCACCACAAGACCCACCTCCCACCACGCAGACTTCTATCTCCTCCTGCCTATTGTGGTAGGGGTACTAGCTCTTGCTACAACAGATCAGCTCTTCTATGGTGGCTACTTTCCAGTCCCTAAAAACATCAGATCTACTAGACGGGAGAAAGGCAGGAATTACAAGCTTATAATTAGCGCTCTTAGAAAAATCCTACTTATCCTCCTGCTTTGTTCAGGCAACGTAGAACTCAACCCTAGCCCCCCAGAAGCTATTGCTTTGCCAGCAGAACTAGCAAATTTAAAAGGAATAAGCTTCTTGCATATTAACGTATGTAGCCTCCTTAAAAAGATAACCTTAATACAAACCTGGGTAAATCATACCTCTCCTGACATACTTGTGATTTCCGAAACTTGGCTTAGACCCAGCACCACTGATAGAGAAGTAAACATACCCAACTATGCCTTGTTCAGAGCTGATAGGCATGCCAGAGGAGGAGGGGTAGCTATCTACGTTAAAGACAAATTTTCTGCCTCCTGCTTGTCCTCGGCATGTGCCAGCTGAATTCAGATGCCTAATTCTCAAAGTGGAAATTACACAGACTACTGCACTCTGCGTAGTGGGATGCTACCAGACCACCGTCTGCTGGCCTACAACTTGTCATATCTAAGTGACAAGTTGGGACAGGGCTGCCAGAAACTATTATTTTAGGAGACCTCAACTTTGACTGGCTCTCTAACACAGCTGCCCCTTGCATCCTTCTGTGATGAACATGGGCTGGCGCAACTTATTACTGAACCAACATGCCCAAACGTGAAGAACCCCAGTAAAAGTACACTTTTGGATGTGCTAATGGTGAGCAAACCTCATCTCTTCTCCCACGCTGATGTCTTCTTCTCAGACACCAGTGACCATTGTTTTATTGCGGGAGTAAGATCCACCAACAACCCAGCACCCATCAGCAAGTTCTCTATGAAGAGATCCAGGTGCAACTTCAATGAACATGCCTACCTAAACGAGCTTAAGTACTCCCCTGAGTGGCAAGATTTCTACCTGGCCAAAACGATTACGTCAGCTTACAATATCTTCCACAACATTCTATCAAGGGCCCTTAATAAGTATGCTCCCCTTATTAAAGTTCGAACTAGGACTAAAACCTGTAAATGGTTCACCCCTCAGATCAAGTCCTTGCTTCTAGAAAGAGATAAGCTCTGGAAAAAGCACGCAGACTGAACACTGCAGAGGATTGGAACCAGTTCAGGAGACTACGAAATTTATGTACCAAAACAATCAGAGAATCGAAGGCCACCTTCTTCAAATCCGAACTCGACTCTGCCACAAAGAGCCCAATCAAGCTCTGGAACACAATCAGTGATCTGCTAGGCCACTCCCCAGGAAATTCACTCCCGACCAAGATTACCTCTGGCAACTTGACTATAACCGAAAAGATGGATATACTTGACGCATTCAATAACCACTTTGCTACTGCAGGCATGGCATTTGATAACTCCCCTGCAAACATACTTCGCTCCCAGACTGCCAGCCAACTGCCTGAAACTCCGATAGCTTCGCCACCTTTCTCACTTCAACCTGCCACACTGAAAGAGGTAGAGGACCTCTTGCTTCAGTTGGATACTAGAAAAAGTGCTGGGGCCGACTCCCTTGACCCTTACTTCCTAAAAATTGCCTACCACGTACTAGCAATACCCGTCACCCACCTTTTTAACTTATCCCTGTCTCAGGGCACCTTACCACCTATATGGAAGACAGCACATGTCATACCACTGTTCAAATCAGGTGACCGTGGCGATCTCAATAACTACAGGCCAATTTCCCTCCTTCCGGTCCTGTCCAAGCTCTAGAGAAATTGTAAATGCACAGCTGAGGACTCACCTTGAGTCTAGGGAACTGCTAAATCCTATGCAGTCCGGATTCAGAGCTAAACATAGCACTATCTCAGCCCTCGCCAAAGTTACTAACGACTGGCAGCGTAATCTTGAGAGCAAAAACTTTATTTGTGCTGTTTTCCTTGATCTAAGCAAGGCTTTCGACACCGTCGACCATAGTCTGTTCCTCTCCGCCCTTCAAACCATAGGTGTGGACCCCTCCTCTCTACGTTGGTTCACTGACTATCTTACAGGGCGCCTTCAACAAGTTAAAGCTGAAGGAGGCCTGTCCCCCTTAAAAACTCTGCAAAGAGGGGTACCTAAAGGTTCTATATTAGGGCCCTTACTTTTTGCAATCTACATTAATAACATCGACTACTGTATAAAAGAAGCCAACATCCATCTGTTTGCAGATGATACAGTTCTCACGTGAGTCGCCCAACACCTGAAGCTGCCTGCAATGACCTACAGTCAGAATTCAACCTTTGCAAAGCCAACTCCTCCAAAAAGCTACTCCTTAATGCCAAAAAACTAAAGCGATGGTCTCTCTCTTTTATCCGTGACAGCTAACCCTGTGTCCAGTGGGACAGTTCCCAAATTACCACAGTTCTAGGTGAAAACTAGAATTTGTTACAAAATTCAAGTATCTGGGAGTTTGGATAGACCAAAGACTCTCCTTCATTGAACATATTGAGGACTTGCTAAAATGACTTCGCAAAAGCTTGGACTGTTTTTAGAATCAGCCAATTTCTCACCAGAGATGCCAAGAAACAACTGGTCCAATCCATTTTCCTATCATTGGTTGATTCACTGACTTCTCTACAGCGAATGCCCCAACTCTTACATGGCTAAACTGGACACCTCTACCATCGAGCACTGAGGTTTATAACGGGACTCCTTCGACACACATCACTGCACCCTATATGCGGCAGTGGGATGGACATCACTAAAGTTCAGGCGCCACAGAACGCCGCCTCTGGACCTATAGAGCCATCTCTAATAAGCTGCCTTACTATATCTCCTGCTGTCTTCCCTGAGTGTAATTGGGAAATGCGTTAAAGTTACTCAGCTATTACACTTAAAAGTACCCAAAGCAAAATCCACCGACGAGGGCAGCCATAAGCTTGTGCTACCTACCTTATGGAACGATCTACAAAACCCTCAAATTAAGCACTCTAATCGGTATAAATGCTTTCAAGATGCTTTATTTCTGTACAATCAGAGAAGTATGTAACTGCTTCACCCACTCAGACCCAGTACCGTGTCTGCACTGGTATATAGCCACGCCTAGACCCAATTTTAAGTACTGACCCCCAGCTTGCTCCTCACCAGCCTAATTGTTCTCTCTTATCCCCTGTCTTATCAACACTAGGCCCATCCATCCCCTTATTCTTCCTTTCCCAACCTGGATAGGAGCTCACTACCCTGGGTTGTGACATCCTACCATGCCCGTACTTTAGCATTCAATCCCGGGCTCACATACTCCTTTTCTCCATCCACCTTCTCTACATCCAGCTTTACCAACTCCTTTCTGTGCACCGTGCCCTCCTAGCCTTTCTCCCCCTACTTCCCTCCCTCTCTTCCCCCCTACCTTCACCTCTACCTGGTGTATATTTTTATTTTTATCTTCCGTTACTTCCTCCTGCAACCTTAGATAACCTGCTTTAACTTCCTATAGACACTTCTATGTATGTAAATACCGTGTAATCTGTACAATATCTGTATAATTCTATGTACATATGAACTTCTTTTTCTTCCTCTCTGTAAAGAGTATTATCTGTATTGCCTTGTAAATACCTGTGTTGACCTGTATATACAATTGTTCATGCTCCACCCAGGTCCATCTTGCAAATGAGCTTCTGCTCAACGATGAACGCCTGGTTAAATAAAGACTTGATTGATTGATTGATTGATTGATTGAGACTACTGGGGGCTCAAGAGAGATTTTAGAGTTACAGAAAATCCCAAATGAAAGTGTTTTTTTCTTTTCTTGGCCTCAGATAGTGTAGCTGTGTACTTGAGAAAGGGCAGGCATGCAAAATCTTTAACTTGTGCCATTCCAGATCCAGAGGAGAGAGGGAGAGACTACTGGGGGCCCAAGAGAAAATTTACAGTTACAGAAAATCCCGAATGAAAGCTTTTTTTTCTTTTTTTGGCCTCAGACAGTGTAGTGTAGACTTGTGCCATTCCAGATCGAGAGGAGAGAGGGAGACACTACTGGGGGCCCAAGAGAGATTTTACAGTTACAGAAAATCCCAAATGAAAGATTTTTTTTTTCTTTTCTTGGCCACAGTCAGTGTAGCTGTGTACTTGAGAAAGGGCAGGCAGGCAAAATCTTTAACTTGTGCCATTCCAGATCCAGAGGAGAGAGAGAGAGAGGGAGAGACTACTGGGGACCGAAGACAGATTTCAGAGTTACAGAAAATCCCAAATGAAAGGTTTTTTTCTCTTTTCTTGGCCTCAAATAATGTAGCTGAGTGTGTGTATATGAGAAAAGGCAGGCTGGCAAAATCTTTGACTTGTGCCATTCCTGGTCCAGAGGAGAGAGGGAGAAACTACTGTGGGTCCAAGAGAAATTTTACACTTACATAAAATCCCAATTTTTTTTCCTGGCTTCAGTGTGGCTGTGTGTACAGGGCAAGAGCAGCAGTGTGGCAAAATAAATCTTTGACTTGTGCCATCCAGTCACGAATCACAATCATTTGTTAATGTTCATTCATGATCTCGTCGAAAGAGGGGAGAGAGAAAGAGAGAGACAGAGACTGCAGGGGGGCTGGTGATAAATGTAACAGTCCCAGAAATCCCAAATAAAATTTCTTTTCCTGGCTTCAGTGTGACTGTGTATACAGAGCAAGGGCAGCAGGGTGTCAAACTAAATTTATGATTTGCGACGTCCAGAGGGGAGAGAGAGAGAGAGAGAGAGAGAGAGAGACTGCAGGGTGGCCCACGATAAATGTAACAGTCCCAGAAATCACAAATAAAATTTTTTGTCCTGGCTTCAGTGTGGCTGTGTGTACAGGGCAAGGGCAGCAGGGTGGCAAAATAAATCTTTGACTTGTGCCATACAATCACGAATCACAATCACTTGTTAACGTTCACTCACAATTTCATGTATTAAAAAAAATACTGTTCAGACAAACAACATATAAGTTGATGTGCCTGTGATGCTGGCCGTGGGTGGCCCAGGGGATAATCTGACTTTGTGACTTGTAGCAGGCTGTTTATAGTACAACACAAGTAAAGTACAAGTACAGTATGTCTCGAGTTAGCCATCTGCCAATCATTATTTGCAACATATATGTCTGTTATATATTATGTGATTTCTGTGTATGTTTAAATACCAATGTAACAAGGAATGGATTGTTTTCTTTAAAATGGCTAATATGCCTGTAACCTGGGATTCCCAGGGAACCCAGAAGTTGAATTTCCTGCCTAAGCTAACACAGGGGTCATAAACCAGCTTGTATAATCATACAATCTTACAAAATGCTTTATGATCTCAGACTTTATCATAGGATATCACATTTTATGAGGTAACACAATGTTTGAGCCAGGAATTGGATGGCAGGAGACCATTATAGCAGTACTATGTAAAATTCTAACATGACATTGTAAATTAGCTCAGAGGATGTATATTGGTATATCAAAGTTAACAGTGACTTGTCCTGTTTGTTTATTTATTTTTTTTATATTCTGAATTTTGTTGACCGGGTATGCCCACGGAGACTAGAAGTCCCTTTTTCAGGGGTGACACGGGGGTGGGGATACAGATGGTAACCAACTGAAACTGAACCAAATTAAGCTGTTGAAGGTATTTCTAGTGAATGGAAGAAATTTGGCCAGGACACTGGGGAAATATCCTCTACTCTTTTCGAGAAGTGCCATGGGATCTTTAATGTCCACCCAAACAACCACCGGAATAGGCAGACGGGACCTCAGTTTAATGTCTCATCCGAAGGACGGCACCTCAGGAGTGCAGCACCCCCCTCATGCTGCACTACAGTGTCAGTATTGGGATATTAACCCACATGCCTGGTGTGGGGATAGAACCCACAGACTTCTGATCTCCCGGCCTCAGAGGTGAGTGTGCTACCTGTTGAGCCACTGACACTGTTACTAATTAATTATGGAGGCAGGATTTGTGTTGAAGCTGAGTAACATCACCAGGTGGCCAGGAAATTGTGCATCACTGACTGGAATAAAGCTGACACTGCAGTTCAGAAAAAATAAACAAACTCTCAACACAGTCACTCAGGGTCATTCTGGTTTTGGACTTCCTCCTGACACAACAGACCAGCTGCTACACAGAAAAAGGACTTTGAACATTTTCATCTTTAAGGTAGACGTTAACAGTTTAAGGCGTTTATACTGTATACTTTCCAAAATTTGTTTTCCATACTGTAACTTAAATTTGTATATGTTCTTTTTTACTTGTAACTACTTTTATTTAATTATTTTGGTAAGTACTTTTGGGCCTTCCTCCTGTGTGTAATAGCCATGAAAAGGGTTCATATTTGGCCACAAAACTCAAGACTGGTATTGTGCCCTGGTCCAAAGTATAGAGGGATACTCTGGGACCTTGTGGCAAGTGTTTTGTTATAAACCCAGTGAACACATTGGGCGGACATGAGGAGGGTATCCCTGTTTTCCCCTCTCTCTGTCACAAACTGCACTTACGGGTGGGCACTGTGAGCTCAGTGATCTGACCCTCATGAGTGGGTTCATGACACTGTATACACAAGTGTCATCATCATCATCATCACTCATTCCCCATTATTCCTCCTTATTATCATTAGTTTTATAGTATATTGTGTGATTTTATGTATAAGCATTAACCAACACCCAGTGTGGGACTGCACTGCATGCGACTATGCACCAGATGTGTCTGCATCCCCAATTCAAATTTTGAGGCACACTTAACAGTTGCTGAATTTGGTCACTTAACAGTAAGTAACTGTATTGAAACCACTCAGAGTTGTTCACAGTTTGTGGTGCTTGTGGTAAATATAACAATCAAAACCAAAGAAACCTCAGCACTCACTCATGCTGGGAAGATCCAAAAACAAATTATAGGATTCAGTCCTTTACAGAATATTAGCACTCACAGTACCTCCGCCAGACCAACACAGAATAATCTCAACGTTTCACGCAGACACACTGTGCTTTTTCAAGAGATAGATTACCAGCAGCCATCACCATATTAAATACTAAACCACTAATTTAAAACACATGTGAATAATTAATCACATGACATTACTTAGAATAGTCACTAATTTATATCTATTATACATAGTAAAAAATGCCATGTTTCTATTCCTTATTTTTATATATTGCATATAATTATATTTAACATTAGCTATCAAACTTTAAGCTAAAATATTATTTTTGTGAAACAATATCAATAACATAGAAAGGCTATCTTCAAAGTGTTTACACAGCCTTCTAAGCCTATATTTTACAAATGTGGGAGCAATTCAATTTTGTCATTTAACCCTGGATATTGTGTAGCCTGTAATTTAAAAATCCAGAAATTTTCTCTACAGGCTAACTTATTTTCAATGTTACCACCTCGAGGACCAATTGTAATTTTCTCAGTGCCTATAAAGCACCATTCATGCTGTTTCTTATCTTGTACAAAATGAATGTGATACGCCGTAGCATACTCCAAATTATTACTGGCGATCGCTCGTATATGTTCGCCAACTCGCTCTTTAAATTTTCATTTCATTCTGCCAACATAACATGCACCACATTTACAATTGGCTAAATAAACAACATGAGTGGTGTCACAATTAATACATGAATAAATATGCAACTCTTTCCCATCCTTGGGATTTAAAAATGTTTTTGACACTGTTATACAACTACAGTATTTGCATCTCTTGCATCTAAAACAACATTTTCAATTACATTTTTTGTCTTTCTGCAGAGTAAATGTCAGAATAATTCACTAATTCATCCAGGATATTTTCAGCTGAAACATTTTTTCCTACTTCAAAAACAAGTGGTTCTAGAGGGATTCGAACAGCAGGCAAAATAATTGGTCGATAACTCGCAGTTAATTTGTTACCAAGATTTGGGGCTGTTCTATGCACCAGATGAAGAGGTAATTTACCATAATCAATCAATTTTTCCACAGTTTGCAGGACAGGCCAATGTTTTAAAACAACTTTTTTAATCTCTGCTAAATCTATACCATATGTAGTCACAAAATTTAACCTTGAATGTTCCTGATTTTTTTCTACTACATCTTTATTTTTCTCACAAAGCAAAGTGACCCTAGAAGCCAGTCTCACTTCATTTTTAATTTCAAATAACACACTCTGTTTATATCCCCTCATTTTGAACCGATTTTCTAAATCTTCTGCCCATTTATCATATTGTACTGTATCAGTGCAATTTCATCTCACACGAGTAAATTAACCCTTTGGAATAGCTTTTATTGTATGCCTAGGATGGCAAGAGTTAGTTGGCAAAACAACATTTTTATCAGTACTTTTCCAAGAAAGTGTAGTAACCAAACCATTGTGTTTATCCTTCGAAATGGTAATGTCTAAAAAAGCAATTTTCTGCATATCAGTTTTTACAGCAAACTTTAGAGTGGGATTAGTGCCTTCCATATATCTTACAAAAGCACTTAATTCAGATTCCGTATCCAACCCAATCAAAAAACAATCATCTATAAATCGTTTATAAATTCCTATAGAACTATAAAAGGGATTTTCATCAGAATTACATATATGGGCCTCCTCCCACATACCCAAATACAAATTTGCATATTTGGGGTCGAACTTAGCTCCCATTGCTGTACCATTTAATTGCAAAAAGAAATTTCCCTGAAACATAAATGTATTGTACTCTAAAACGAATATTGCCAGCTGTAACAAAAACTTTGACGGTGGCTGCTGAACTACTCTTTTATTAAGATAATATTCTAGTGCCTGCAGCCCACCTTTATGTGGAATATTGGTGTACAAGGCCTCCACATCGAGAGTGACTAGACGGTCAGATGACTCGACGTGGAGGTCCGCAACAATATTCAAAATATGTTTGGTGTCTCTGATATGGGACCTTAAATCAGGAACAAAATCTTTAATATGGTGATCCACAAATTGGCTTAAAGGTGCAGTAATAGAATCTGTTCCTGCCACAATCAGATGCCCAGGGGGATTTGTCAAACTTTTGTGTATTTTTGGAAGCATATAAATCGAGGGGCGTATGGGGTGATATACTGTAAGAAATTCAAAAGTGTCTTTATCTACAATGTTTTCCAGTAAAGCTGTACATAAGAATCCATCTATTTTATTTTTAAACATTAAAGTTGGATCACTACTCCGTGATCTATAAACTTTCATCAGACAATTGTCATTTGACTTCAGCTACATAATCATCAGTATTAAGCACCACCACACCGCCTCCCTTGCCGGCCTGCTTAATAATAATCTCTCTATTATCTTGCAATTTGTGAAGAGCTTCTGTCTCGGCTTTAGTCATATTTACATAGCCTAATCTTTTCCTGTCATTAATGAGCCCATGGAAATCAGCTTCACTTGCTCTGTAAAAAACCTGAATTGTTGAATTTTGTGGTGGCATAAATCTAGATTTTGCTCTAAAATGCCCTTTAACATTCAGCAAGGGTATTACAGAGCTATCATTAGTACTACCACTTGTCCTGCTTAATTCCGCATTGCTAGAAAAAAACATTTTAAATTTAAATTACGCACAAATTTATTAATATCTGTAAACAGATCAAAGACATTGCATGTGGCAGTAGACACAAACTTAAGTCCTTTATTTAGCACCAGGCGTTCTGTCGCTGTGAGTTCATAATTAGACAGGTTAACAACATTATTTTCCTCTTCATTCTCAAATGCATCTAATAAAATCCTCTCCTGCCTCATCTCCTTGGGCAATGTTGTCCCCTTCTGTTCCTCTGGTTTCCTGAGTTCCAACCTCTCCCCAGGGTCAAGTAAGTACACAGACTCCCTTGTTCATTTCCCTCTTCTTACCCTTCTCGTACGTTTAATAGTCCTCGGAATGCCACTCTCGGACTGCGTCGTAGGGGTAACTGTTCTTGTGTTTTTTTCCTTGCTTGCTGTTGCTCCAAACCCTCCTCCACGCTGTCTTCTTAGAAAATGGAGGAAGCTGCATCTGACACACTATCTGTTGAACGTTGTTCTGAATTGCCATAATTTATATTCTTATGCTTCAAAATGGACTTAGGCTGATTTTTTCCAGTTGAAAATACAATTATTAACATAGTCTCTTTCATCTCGCTTAAATTTATTTTCTTTTTGTGTTCTTAATTTTTTATCTAATTTCTCAATTGCTTTATACAGATCTTCCTTCAGTCTTTCATACTCTGTCAATTGTGAAAAGCTATTAAACCTCTGTTCTTTACATTTTATCAGTTCAATCAACTTATTCTGCTCTTCAATTAACTCCTTGACTATCAATTCAATCAGTCTAAGCGAGCTTGAATGTATTTCTTCCAACCAGGGATCAAAAAAACTTTTCTGGTTTTTACCAAAAGATGGAAACTTTAAGATTCTCAATCCTGTCAGAACCCTTTTGACCTCAAGATATCATTCCATTGTAATTTGTGTCCAAATTAGTCTTCAATTTTGTAACGCCGCTTTATGATACTCATAATATGCCATTTAATGTCCAGAGCTTGTACTTGTTCATCTGAATTTTTAACACCAGGGTCATTGCTCACCACCTGCGATACATTTAAAGTAGGCTTATACAGCAAAGTATCCAAAACATTCACACCTATGTTGGTAGGCAGAACACGAACGTTCACCTCACCCGGTTCAGCCACCAGGTCGGTAGGAGGCACTGAGTTCATCATGTTGTAAAGGATCCTTGTTAGGATATCCAAATAGTGTTTTACTAGAGCCTTTTACTCACAACAACAATCTTGAAACCACTCAGAATCGCTCACAGTTCATGGTGCTTGTGGTAAATATAACAACCAAAACCAAAGAAACCTCAGCACACACTCACACTGGAAAGATCCCAAAACAAATGATAGAATTCAGTCCTTTATTGAATATCAGTACTCACAGTAAGCAACTGTATTGTAGGAGTCAGTCTGGTAATCCTGGAAGGAAATGGTGGTGGACTGCTGTGCTGTTGGTGTGCTATGTACAGTCACAAGTCACAACAGTAAATATGTCCCTAGCCTGTAGGTGGGTCATCAGAAGGACATCACGTTAGTTAGAGGGATCTTTTGTTACAGGTTAGCATACTAAGAAAAAATGGATCAAAGTGTTGATAAGGCGCATTCCATTTCTCAGGTAGGCAGTGGCACTGCAAAAGACAGCAATCAGTCTGTAAAGGGGAAACAAAATCAAACCTCAAAAAGTGATTTTTTTCACGTCTAAAGTTTCATCTTCCAAGTGAATGCTTGAAACCAAAAAAGGTGAATGTCTCAGATCATCATTAGTCCCAAATAAAAAAAAAAATTATGTAGCTAAAAAAACTAGAGATGTGGTGGGTACAACCTGCAGAGGCACCCAACGGTATGGAACAATTGCATACTATGCTACTGCCAGTCCCTCATCCAATTCTTCTGAGGCTGAACCTGACGAGGGTAATAATAAAGATGAAGAGAATGATCAGGCAGCACTTGGTTTACTGGAGTGGATGGAAATTGCAGATGAGGAAGAAACAGGCACAGATGTTTTGGTTGTGGAGGGTAGCAGTAGGAATAAATCACAAGAGGAACAGGCCCAAGAAAAATCTGGGGGGGGTGGACCCTGAAAAGGTGATTGAGGTGCTGTGTCTTCCTGGGAAAAAAAACTAAAAAAATATCTTTTGTTTGGTCATACTTCTCCATTAGTGCTTCCAATGAGTTGGTAGCAAGATATGCTATTTGTAAATGGCCAGTCAGCTGGGGTAAAAAGAAAGGAGCATTGGGAACTTTCAGCACTTAAAAGGCACTTAGATGTCATAACATTACTAAGAAGTCCATTTGTGAGTCTTGAAGAGAAAGTGACAGTGATAGCTCACTACACTCAGGGGCAACTCCCATAGATGAAAGCAGTGGCAGCCCCCGCAGCACTACTGAAACACCTCCACCACTACTTCCTCCCATTCGAAGGACTCCTCCAACAGTTACTGAAAGTGACCATGTGTTCAAAAGCCCTCTTCCATCAAGGAGACAGCTTACCATCTCAGAAACATATGCGCATAAAGCCAAATATGCCTCGAATCACCCTGTTGCTGTTACAATAACCAAAAAAATTTCAGAAATGATAGCTGTTGATTTGCTACCATATAATGTGGTTGAACATACAGAATTCGGGTGGTTACTTGAGTACCTCGAACCTTGATATAGTATACTATCACAGAAATACTTCGACAACAGGGATTCCAGATCTTTATGATGTCATATGTAAAAAATTAAGACGTGTCTTGTGCAGTGCTGTTGGGAGGATGGTGCATCTCACAACAGATATCTGGACAAGCTGTCAGCCTGAATCCTTCATGTCTATCATAGCACATTGAGCATGTTTCGATAATTCACATGGGACTGGGGACAATGAAGCATTGTAGTTTGTTGTTCTAAGAATGTTTTATTTTCCATCTGAACATACCTCATACAACATCAGTGAAGAGCTCCAAAAACCAATACAGCAATGGCTCACTTCACAGGGACTGTCAGTTGGCTTTATAGTTGCAGATAATGTGTCCAGCATAAGGAAGGGCTTGGAGGGGAGGGGACTTGGTTCACATCCGCTGCTTTGTGCATTGCTTACATGTAATAGTTTACGGTTTTCTCGATGATGACAGAGATATTAAGGCTCTCGTTAGCACTGCTAAAAGAATATGCATTAATTTCAGTCACTCAAGCAAAGCCAGTCACTTGTTTGAAAAAATACAGCAGGAGCACAGTTTACCTTTGAACAGACTGATCCAAGACATTTCTACTCGATGGAATTCTACCTTTTATATATTCCAAAGGCTGCTGGAACAAAAGAAAGCTGTCAGGCAGTACACTTTAGAACATAAAATTGGTGATGCAGAAATCTATATTACTTCACCACAGTGGGCCATGCTGCAGTTTCTACTTTTCCTGCTCCATCCATTTGAGGAAATCACCAAGGAAGTTTGTGTAAACACAGCAACTCTCAGTCAGGTGATACCCCTAATAAAAATTGTAAAATTCAGATTGAATCTGATTAGGGAAAAGTTAGACAAGCAAGACAGTTCCATGATCACACAGGCTGCCAGTGGTGCTGCTGACACATGCAGGTTATCCCCCCAGAATACAACAGGATCTAACGAGACGTATGATCAAAAAAGTTGCAGAAGATGACAAACTATGTAAAATGCTTTGTTCTGAGTACTACATTAAAGCAACAATCTTGGACCCATGATACAAACTGAAGCAATTATTGAGTGATGATGATGATGACACTTGTTTCGAGATAAACAAACAAGAAATAATTGACGAGGTGCATGCTGTCATGGAACAGAGTACAACAGCAGCACCACATTCAGAATCTTCTTCACGACTCAGCACAGCTTCAGGTGGCTCATCCTCTACTGTTGCGGCATTTTCTCCCACTTCCTCCTCAGCCACTACAGCTGAATCGTCTTCTTCACCACCAGCCAAGAATAGCACTGTCCCACAGTCACTTGATTCAGCTTCATGTCTCTGGAGTCACTTAGAAGGAGTAACTGTAACTTCTTCATCTGCATCTTGTAACACAGCCTCAGCACAGACCATTGCTGGAATGTACCTGGCAGAGCTCAATATCAGCTAGAATGCTAAGCCTTTGCAATACTGGAAATCCAAACAAAATATGTGGCCTGCTTTAGTAAACATTGCAATGAAGTACATGAATTGCCCTCCGACTAGCATCTGTTCAGAACGATTGTTTAGTTCAGCTGATAGTGTCATTACTGACACACAATCCTGTTTGACACCAGAAAATGCTGAGCACCTAACATTTCTCAAAGTCAACATTCCTCACTTTAATTTCAAATATGATGCTTGAATAAAACATAGACTGACTGCTCTGAGCAGGTCCTATGCACAAAACACTCTCAAGAATTTGTGCCTGTGATGAAAATCTTTTGTGAACAGGGTCTACTACATGAGGTAGCAATTAATTGCAACAAGTCTGGTCAGGACGGACTAGGCCAGGCCACTATTACTTGAATGATCACATGAGCAGCACAGAACAGAAAAAAATTACATCAGTGGTTTCAGAGTTCAAACACAGCAAGCAACTGTATTTCATGTAACAAACTTACTTGGTGGTACTTGGTACCACTATCTGATCTGGAAGGTAGGGTACTGCTGTCTACTACTGCTAATACTACTGTCACTTTTTGTCCTCCCGAGTCATGACTACTACTTGTCACTTTGTGTCCTTACTCCAGTCCTTACTACTACTACTTGTCACTTTTCATTCTTACTCCAGTCCTTACTACTACTTGTCACTTTTTTTGCCCTCAGCAACTGATCCTGACTACTGTTTTAATTTTTGTACAGTGCATGGCTTAGCAGATGCTTGAAACCCATAAACTGCATACTCTTTGTATATTTCTCACGTCCCCCCACATCTGGCTGTGAATACTTCACAGAAAAAAATGCTACTAAATTCATATAATTTTGTTATTGTTTGTGTGTGCATGGTATGCTAGCCTGGTTACATCTCACTTACAGTAACTGGGCTGAGATTATTACTATATTTTATTTTTGATACATTACTTGACAGTAGCTGGCAACAATTGTGGAGCTAGGAAGGATGTAATTGTGTGTGCCATCAGGCTTTCAGGTGGCAGTGGCAAACCTTTTTATGACTGCACTGCACTTGACCGATGCAATGTGTGACTGGCTGCCTGCCTGGGTGGTGGTGATCACTGTGTTTTTCATTTTTTCTTCTGTAAGGATTCAGCATGTTGATCAGATTCAGTAGAAGTAGTTGTAGTACTAGAAAACATTACCACCTCTTGGACTAGGTAGTATACCATATACCACAGTACACTGGGCTGAAGCAGTTGCATCATTCCATGGGTAGGGTGGGTGGGCTCTCTTAGTGCTGCTCATTTGATCATTCATATCTATTTCTTTGGCATGTTCAGCTCTGACTGGAACATCCATTAAAATAATACCCACACAGCACCATTAATAAAAAGAAATATGAGCTGCCTGCAGTGCTTGGTGGTGCTATGATATAGGTATTTGCATCTGTGTGTCTCTCTCTGTCTCTCCCAGCATACTCATGTCACGGACCCAAGCAGGATATGCCACCCCACCATTATAGGCCAGCCATGAAGGGGCTAGTAGTGAGTGATTGCTTTTTTATTTAGCAGTTTTACATTCATTTTTATACAAATAATCCATTAAATTATTTCCTTTGAACCTCTGTGTAAAATGTAACCGACTTTGGCCACTTTTATGCATTTTTCACATTTTTTCAAGTATCTGTCAATAAATCAGAACAAATTAGAACGTCACCGTGTTCAGGTTCTTATTTAATAAGGGTCAGAACTTCACCGTGTTCTCCCGGCCATACCTGCTATTCTGCCAGGCCTAAGTACATTCCTCTGTGACTGTAGTTAGCCCAGGGAGGACAGTGGCATCAGCAAACAGAAGATCAGAGCTTATATAAACTCTAACATGCACTGCAGGCTATTGAATCTCCCACTGCTGCAGCCCTGCTCTGATGTCAGCTGCAGGGGATTCTGGGCTATGTAGTTAGAAAAAATCCCAGGCTGGAAGTAAGCAATATTAGTCTGATACACTCTACTATACTATGGTAAGCAGTACCTTAAAAAAAAAGTTTTTGTGCACAAACTGAAAATTGAGAACATCCCCACACTTCGTTGTCGAGCTCCTACTGATGGTTCCCTTTTAACCAATTGGGTCACGTGTGGCTCAAAGGAGAGAGAGCTAGCCAAAGTGATCCCCATGTACTTGAAAGTAGCAAAACACTTTATGACTTCACCATTCAGGTCATGAATATTAAGGAAAACTTCTTTATGCTATCTGGGGCCCTTAAACAGCATGGATTTGGTCTTCTTTGAACTGAAGACCAACATAGGGGACCTAAACTGCTCCTGTATCCTACTGAACTTTACTTGAACCCTCTCATTAAGTTCCTGAATATTATCACGAACACTGAAGACTACAACATTATTGGCATATACGATGAGCTCAGTTTGCTGACAGACACCAGGAACTGAATTCAGGAAAGGGGGAAAAAAGTAGGAGACAAAAAATGGAATCCTGTGGGACTCCACAACTAAAGGGCGGAGCTCAGATCTCACCCTAGAGATTTCAGTCTCTGTGAAACTGGTTCTCAAGAAAGCTACTAAACCAGAACAACACATCTTTTGGAAAATTAACATCCGCCAGGGAGTCAAGTAAGGGTCAATGATCAGCCAGGCCAAAAGCCTCGGGGAGGTCTGCAAAAACCGCTGCAGCATAGAGTCCTTTGTCAAGGGCACCCTGTACGTGGCTTGTGAACCTCATCAAGACTGTCTCAGCATTATGGTTTACTCAAGAGTCCACATTGAGAAGCAGTAAGGATATTATTTGGGGCCTGCAATTCATTTAGCTGGTTAAACACCACTCTCTCACTTTGGGAGAGGTGCCAGCAGTGAGATGTGTCGTAATTTGAGACAGTATTAGTCAACCCATCCTTATGGATTGGTCTGATTGTAGCCAATTTCCACACTTTTGGGAAAACACCATAGCACACTGAGAAACTGAGTATTTTTTGAGGGGGAAACACCATAGCAAGCGACAAATTGAGTATTTTGTTGAGGGGAGGGGCCATAACATCGCCAACCAATTTGAGACATCTGCAATTTATGCCATCTGGGCCTATACAAGGGTGTGAGTTGCACTTCTGCAGGTACTTCAGAACCCAGTGGTGATAGCTGGTCGCCGCTGCGAGGGAAGGTCTTTTTTCTCAGTTTCCAAGTCCTGACTTCGACCACATTAATACTTTTTCTTAGGGTGATGATGGGGGGAGGTGCTGGGTGTTAGTGAGTGTTGGGGTAAAGCTCTGTATGTACTAGTCACAATAACAGGGAACCGGGGTCGGGGTTGGAAATGTGATTATATGCCACTGGGGTAGGAAGGGTTTTTTTATTATAAGAGACAGTCTCATAATTAAAGAAACTTTGCTGGCAAACTGGGGAGAAGGAGGGAAGTGGGTGATATGAAGGTGGAGGGTGGGAGGTGGTGAGGCATATTTGTCAGCTGGTGGTGTGAGAGGGGTGCGGTTTTATGCTGCATGAGGATGATTGTGTTTTTTATTAAATTTAAAGAAGCTAAACAAAAAAAAAAAACTACGCGTACTGGCACTTTGCTAGTGAAGGTGTCTCTACGTGTAGTTTTTGACTGGCAGCACTATGTGTCATGTTACCTTAGCTAGCAAAGTGCTACTATGTCTAGTCTCCACCTGGTAGCACTCCACTTCATTTGGTGGAGAAACACAATAAAGCACTGAAGCCAGCATTTTGTGCTACAAAGTGGGCCACTTGTGTAGTTCCACGGTAGCTTAAGTTTAAAAACTTTGCATGCATCTAACCTTGATTTAATATCTCATCAAAAAGACAACTCCTCACAACAGCACACTGTCCCACTTACAAAAAACTGGGGCATCCGTATGGTTCCTTATATCCAAGGGGAGAGTGCCACCTGCAGAGCTACCAACACCACTTCCTGCAGCACCTGGTGTGCACTGGAGGTTTTCCATCTGAGCACAGACCTGGCTAACCCTGCTTAGCTTCTGAGATCTGAGAGGTTCAGGTTCCGAGCTGGTAAAGCACCACGCAGCTCCTCCTTAACAATTTAAAAATACTTGGGCATATTTAACATTAACAAACATTACATTTTGCTGAGAGAAAGAAGAGAGAGAGAGAGTGAGTGAGTGTGTGTGTGTGTGTAGGAATGCATACACTATGTAAGCCATAGTGTACAAATTTATTTCTGTGGGGCAACATTTTGCCCTACCAGAGGGCACCATTTCACCCACATTCTGATGTTATGATATAATTTGTCTGCTCTATGTAAGCAAGTCACTATGTAAATGTAGACAAGTAAGTACTGCTTCAATTTTCTCCCATGCTTAACACAACATTGAGGTACACAACTGTAGGGCAACAACCAGGGTACAACTGGGGGCAACAACCAACAGGATGGTGCAACAAACAAGGTAGGGACAAGGCAGTGAACAAGGATATGGTGTACGAAACGGTGTACCAACTTTATTTGCCTAGTTACACTCATATATGTGGGTGTGTATGAGATGTCTTAGTCATACTAGCCAATAACGCAATGTACGGCCTGGGGGTGTGTTTTTCTGTGGCAAATCTCAGGTTAAGTGAATGAAAACGCAAGTCGCATGCAGCTTACCTGCTCAATTTTCACTGCATTAATAATAATCTCCCCTGACCCTCTCTTCTGAAGGCTTGTTTACTAAATATTTAAACATCAGGCAGGCAAAATCACAGTGAAGGCCCTGAAACAAGAAATAATACTGATGTTATTTGCTGCTTGGACGATGGTACTTTACTTTTAGTAAACAATCTCAAATGTGATTGAATTGTAACATGCCAAACTAGTTTACTCAAATGACTGTGTCTGGCCGAGCAGAATCCCTCTTGTCATGCTGTTACCCCAGATGCCTAACACTAACTGCAGTGCTTGACAGAATATATAGGGCAGCGTTTTCTCAAAAGGATCTGTCTAAGATCTGCCTGCCCCATCCTCAAAGCAGAAATGCATCCCAAACTGTTAAAGACAATCAGATGATCTGTGTCTGAATTGTACAGCAACAATGATGCAAATCACACTTCAGTCACTTTGTTTTACCACAAGTCATGCTTTTTTGGTTGTAGACGGATGCATTTTTTTTTTATAGACGGTACCTGGGCTGTTCAGATGCAGTTGGGTGCAGCATGCATCTGCGTCCGCATCTGAGCCTTCTAAAAATCCGGCCCATAGCGTTTAACCAACAGAGTAGATCAGCATAGTTACAATACAGAGGATTCTAGGAACCCCCACTCACTTATTCTGTGGGGATAGTTTTTGTCCTCCAAGATCCTGAAATCTGTTTTGCTGCATTTTATATAGTCTACCCTCGTTTGAAACATAGAAACATAGAAACATAGACTTTGTCGGCAGATAAGGACCGCTAGGCCCATCTAGTCTGCCCATTTCCCTACCTACAGGATAGGCCGCAGATCCTAGTTAACCAACAGCCTTTATCTTCCTGCCCCACAAGAATTGCCTTATGTCTGTCCCATGCATTCTTGAATTCTCACAGTTTTAGACCCCACAACTTCCTCAGGAAGGCTGTTCCATGCATCCACTACCCTCTCTGTGAAATAATACTTCCTCACATTGCCCCTGAACCGCCTCCTTCTATCTTTAAATTGTGTCCCCTTGTTCTTGCAAGTCTCTTTTTCTGAAAGATGCTACCCTCTTGGACTTTGTTGATTCCGTTGAGGTACTTGAAAGTTTCTATCATGTCCCCCTCCCTTCTTTCCTCAAGGGTATACATATTAGCTCCTTTAGTCTCTCCTCACGGGCTTCTCTTGCAGACCCTGCACCATTTTAGGTTCCTCCTCTGGACTGCCTCTATCCTGTCTATGTCCTTGTGGAGATGGGGTCTCCAGAACTGGACACAGTATTCCAGATGGGGTCTCACCAACTGTCCTTACAGAGGATAACAACTTCCTGTTTTCTGCTGCTGATGCCTCTCCCTATACATCCCAGTATACCCCGGCCCTCCTACTGCCTTCTCACATTGCTTACAACCTTAAGGTCATCTGATATGATTACCCCAGGTCCCTTTCCTGTTTTGTTGTTGTTACTAGCTCCCCACCCATTGTGTATTCTTCCCCTGGGTTCTTGTTTCCCAGGTGCATTATTTTGCACTTTTTGCATTGAATCCTAGCTGCCATCGTCCTGACCATTCCTCCAACCTTGCTAAGTCCCTTTTCATCCTTTCCCGCCTCCTTGTGTATCAACCCTGTTGCAGATCTTTGTGTCATCTGCAAAAGGCATCTTTTCCTTCAGTCCCTCTGCAATGTCACTGATGAAGACATTAAAAAGGACTGGACCTAATACTGAACCCTGCGGTACCCCACTAGTAACTGCCCTTTCTTCAGAGTGGACTCCATTTACAATTACCTTCTGTGTCCTGTTGTCCAGCCAATGTTTTACCCAGGCTACCACCCTGGGACCCACTCCCAGGCTGGTTAATTTGACTATCAATCTTTTGTGTGGGACTGTGTCAAATGCCTTGTTATGGTTTGGTTATGTTTGGTTAGTAATTTTCTTGTGAAATGCCCTGAGATAATGGAAGGGCGCTATAAAACTACTACTACTACTACCTAAAGGTGAAAGACTTTGCCTTTCTGTTGCTTTGTTTCTCAGTATATTTATTACCTCTGTATACTATACTCACAGTTGCTTGTGCAGTTTGTATACCTGTTGTATTCTGTGTCTATCCCATGATGCCCCACCCCCCAGTCTGCATCAGGAAATTAGCCTTTGAGTGTACTTTTCCTGGCCAAAATTTAAAAAAATATATAATATCAGGGAGAGGAACTCCTAAAGGGGAAGGCGGCATACTCCTCAGTAATCATTGAGGGATCCGCATTACAAGCAGACAAAATAGATCTTTTGACCTTTTTCTGCTGGTATTTTTTTGTATGTTCATATCTACGTTAATACTATAAAATGTATCAGACTGTTCACTAAGTCAAATTTGATGCAGACCCACATGGCTAAGAGAAATGTTTCCCACAGTATGGAGAGTCCAGGAAAGAAGAGCACTGTATTTCAGTCGATAGAATTGCAGTGTGGCATGATGGGATGGAGGTAACTACATGGGTGCACTACTGCTAATAACAGGTGTTACTGTAAGTGTGACAAAACTAGGGAGGGAGCTACGAGTTAAAATGGGGGGCATAGTAGTAGCACTGTAATTTGGTGCTGCATCTTTAAATGGTTGCCTTTGGTACAGTAACATAATTACAGATGTGGCAGGGGTCAGTCTGCACCTGGTAAGCTGCACTAGTTGGGAGTGGTTGCACTGCAAGGGAGGGTGTTATTTTGTTGCTTTAAAATAGGTATTCCTGACTTTCAAATTCCTGTACTGAATGGACTATTGGACTTTTTCTGCAATCATTGTCTATGTTTCTACTTCCCATGTGATCTGTGAGACTAAGCTGAAAGACTGGGTTGTGCTTCCTCTTTTGTCCATGTGATCTTAGTCAGACCTGGTAGCGTAGGCTGTTGATTAGATGTCATGTGACCTCATTCAGGTGCACTGCTGGGCAGCTGAGATTCAAGCAGAGATTCTAAGCTGTCTTTTTTTTCTAGGTAAGTGGACATTTCATTAGCTTTTAGAGCAAGGGGGGCTATGCATCAGTGTGGGGCCAGGTACACGTGATTCGCATGGACCCAATCCACGAAGCTCCGCACCTCAGGACAGGCACATGTTGTGCAATATGCACTACCATGCACCTCCACAGGGTGCCTGTCCATGGCCTGCCAGCTAGCACACTACTGTGCAGGTGACAGATTGAGGGACACAGGTGGGCATCCAATTGAATGCCTGTCCTGGATCCCGGAGTGTATCCCCTGCTCCAGGTAAGCAGGGGATCGTGGGAAGGCATGGGAGGGATAAACTGAAAGTATACAGGTGAGTGCCGAATGGCCTTCCCCAGCCCTTCTTCTCTATCCAGAGGACTAGGGCAACTTGGTAGGGGGGTGGTTGTGTCCCATTAGTGGTCAAAATCTGTGGGGAGGGGTGCACAATGGATATGCCAGGGTCCTAGCCTGTGTGTCCTGCACCCACCTCACCCAAAACTCTGTGACTTCATGAATGGCGTGGAGTGCAGGCACACCCCAGACATGCCCCCAGATTGACTGTGTGCATAGCTGCATGATTGGCCGGAGGATCCCATGCAGAAGGGACATGCATCCCTTTCACACGTGCATGCAGGGGTCCAGGCCCCCCCATGTGGGGCATTGTTACTAAGGATTGCCTATGTGCCACTGATCCATGGTACATAGGCAGTCCACACAATGGTGCACAGACCCCAATGTTTGCAGAAGTTTTGCTGATGGTTTAGTGATGTATCTATGCATGTTTCTGTTGTTGTGTAGAACCACAGTTTTGAAAGACACTTTGTGTTTTTATTACTGTAAGAGTTCAACATTTTTTTCTTGAGTTGTGTGCGACACTGACGCTTCTAGGGTTTAGATCTGTGAATAGGAAGTACTGTATGTTTTTCAAGATAGAGTTCCTTTATAGTTTGTGATTCTTGAGCTGTGTTGTTGGGGTGGAGGGGTGTCATGTGTTTTTTTTTTTTTATTTTTGTTAAATGCTCATGATATAGAGAATAATGCATGGGGTAGTGTATGCTATGAATTTAATGTGTGCCTGAGATGTGGAATGCTACATAAACCCTGAGAGCGAAGCTTAAGGGGTTTATTAACGCATCCCACACCGAGGGTGCACATTAAATATGAGAGCCATACAGTGTCCCATGCTTTATTTTTTATAATTACTGGGGATAAATTTTTTCCAACTTGATTTCTCTGCACAAGTGTCTCACACACACACACACACACACACACACACACACACACACACACACTGAGGAGACACTGAAGCGCTCCGGCCCCCGACACCTCGCCACCGCACTGCCCATACTAACAGAGAAACACACACACATGGAGTGACTCTCACACAGAAACAGTGTGAGTCTCTGGTACTCTCTCTGCGTTTAGTGAATGAGGATTTTCTTTTTTTATTAACTTACTGTTTGCTTGCAATTGCTGCAGTTCATGTCGGCTCGGCTGTACGTTTATCCTGAGGCAGTGCAGTGGACGAAGAGTGGGATGAACAGTTACATGATACATGTTTTTTGAAGATAATGGCAGGATCAACCAGATAGAGTGCTAACAGAAGTTAAACAAAAAATAGCAGATGAGACCAACGGTTTAAGCAGTGAATGAGTCTTGTGGGGTGTGGCAGCTCTTCGCTAATCGAGAAACGGAGCCGCCATGTTTGTGGAATTGTTCCACCCACCCATACAAAGAATTCAAGTCAATGAGGGGGCAATATGCTTTGAGTGGCACTGCACATGAATGCCAGAATAATAACTGGGAAAACCCTAAGAAAAAAATGATGCCAGCTTTTCCTTTTTAAAGGAACACTGTCAGCTTTTTTGCTTAATTTTAAATCCCTATTACAAATATGTGCTGACAGCCATTTAAAAACATTTCCATTAGATAACTGCATCCAGAATGCCTCGTTATTGCCATGTCTAGTATTTTCAGTTTTAGTCAATGCTAATGCACGTGCCAAGAGTCAGAGCTTTATTTTACAGACATTGATTTAGCACAGTTACAACGCTTGTTTTTAAACAAGAGTTAGCACAGTAAGTTCAGCTCACTTCATATCATTAAAATGTGACATAAAAGTGCTAGTGGAATCAAAATAAACAGACAAGAAAATAATACAAATATTAAGATGCAGTCAATTATAAGTTTTTATTTCGTAAGTAATTTTCGTTTTTTTTTTGCTCATTAGAAAGTGTTCTATGTGATAGTATTGTGCTGGGTGTGTGGAACAGCTCTTAGCCTGGCAGCTGAAACATCTATCTCTATCACCCCCCCACTACATCATCAGCAGTGTGATGGCACTGACAGTGACATCACAGGCGACTGACCTGGCAGCTACTGAGTGGCTGCTCCTAAGCAGCAGTGATGTCACAGTCACTGAGGTCACAGTGCTGATGATGATGTGGGGGGGGAACAGAGACACGATATGTCAGCTACCAGGCAGAGTGCTGTCCCACACATCCCATCTACTAACATCAGGTAAACAATCTTCTAATTAACCACAGGGAAAAGAAAAAGTATCTCAGACATAAAAGGTAACGGTTGACTGCTTTTAAAAAATAACATTAGTTTTAGGCAGTACACAAGCTCTTTAACCCCACAGTGCTTAAAAAATAGTAAACTTGTCCATGAACGAGTTTACTGGTGCCGCAGCTCCATGGTTCAGTGCAACCAAGCAAAAGCATCAGACGGCCAGGAGTAGAACGGGTTGTCAGGAAAAGGCAGTTATACAAAAAAAAATACCAGAAATGGCAATAACCAGTCATTGTGGACACACGTATCTAATGGAAATGCTTTTAATGGCTGTGGGCACATATTTGTAATGGAGATTACAAATTAAGCAAAAAAGCTGACGGTGTCCGTTTAATGTTGCTGTGTTGTTTGATTTGCACTGTGACCTTTTTGACCCTGAGGATATGTAACTATCATACTGACCTTTTTGACCCCAACTAGTTGTGCTCTTGATTAATGCACCCCTATCATGTCTCCTAAGCAGAAGTATATGCTAAGTTAACGTAGTACCATGTACCGGGGTCCGGACCACTGAGGAGTTGGAACTGACCAGACACCATTTTGTAATGCTGCTTACCTCATCCCTGCTAATGAGCTCATTCGAGAAGGTAAGCCCAGGCATAAGTCCTCGCTTCTTCAGCCAGAATATAGCAGCAAAAGAACCAGAGAAAAAGATCCCTTCCACTGCAGCAAATGCAACCACTCGTTCCCCTGCAATCAAATATAAAAATACTATTACACATTTCTACTTTTTTATTAATTTGGATTTATGTACCCTGAATAGTCTCCTTCAGAAGGTACACAGAGTTTCCAAGTTGGCCCTGGAAGGACATTGCAGCAGCAGGGATAAGAAAAGGAAAGTAAGTTACCGTACCTCTTGATCTTCTACAGTACCTCGTCCATACAGCCACACTCTTTGATCTTAGCCGAACCCTGTGGAAGTCAGACACCTTACAGGGTTTTAAATAATTGATTAGCAGTTTTTTTTCTTGGGACAACTCTAACTATACATAAAGTATTTATATAGGTTTTCTAGAAGTGTTGTATTTGTTAAACACAGTGAGGCAAGAGCTATGCATTTTCATAAAGTTTTACCACTTTTATGAGCAAAATGCTAATAAATTTTTAGAGTTAAATAAAACCCTGCCTTGGGAAGCCCAATGCCTACTTACGGGGCCAATGCCTGAACAATGCACAAGCCTTCTTCATATATAGTGTGACACCACACCCAACCATTTCTGTTACCACTTCCCCCAGAGTGAAAAATAAAAAAACTGGCAAAGAATAGTGGGGAAGACTTCAAACTGCAGAAGATGGGGAAAAGAAAACAAGAAGAAAAACAAACATTTGTCAATATCGAACGTTTGCTTGCTGATATTTGCACTGGACGTGCAGAAGTCAGATGCAGAATAGGAATGGCAGTGAAGTACTGAACTCACGCCAACCCCACCTCCACTCTGTAGAGACAGACAGGCATTGGGGTGTGCCTTTGGGTCATCGCTCATAACGCTCATGGCATTTCACCTCATCCTATCCTGCAGACACTGACAAGTGTTGAGGCGTGCCTTGGGGTGTTCGGCTTTACAGCCAACCTATTTCATAAGGAGATACACTGAAATGCGTGCAGCATAGGAGAATGGGGTGAACTCTGGGGCCGCACAGTTGAAGGCACACCTCGAAGCCTGTCACTGGCTTCAGGGTGGGGGTGGAGGTGGAATGAAGTGAGCATTACAGCTTGCAATACAAAGGCACACCCCTGACGCCTGTCAGTCTATAAAGGGTGGGACGTTATGGTTAGAAACCATAATGCCCTGCGCATTTGTTGGTACTTGCATTACAAATTTTCAACATGGCCTTTTTGTGACCCCTACCTTATGAAAGCATTTGGGACCTCTGCTCATGAACAGTGGCACAGTGATTTTGTTAATCTGTCCCGAACATTGATTTCTCACAGCGAACACGCCATTCTGCGCAAGTCAAGATGTGCAAAAACACACTTCGGGCAGGATGTGAAAAATGACAGCTGTACCATTCTTAGGGAGGTGTGAAGAGATGGCAGTGTTGAAAATCTGGACTGAAAATATTAAAAATGCTCGAATTTATGAGCGTACATGGAAACTGCACAACGCACACTCATAACACAGTCATTTAGTGGAATTAGTTCACCAAATTTTCAACATACACATTTTGTGACCTCTGCTCATGAACACTGTCACTATGATTTTCTTAATCTGTCCTGAACGTTGATTTCCCACAGCGACCATGCCATTGTGCACCACTTGTGCGAAAACACATTTTGGGCAGGATGTGAAAAATTACAGTTGTACTGCTCATAAGGAGGTGTGCAAAATTGACAATGTTGAAAATCTTGAGTGTAAATATTACTAATTCTCGAAGTTACAAGTATGCATGGAAACTGCGCAATGCACGCTCGTAACATAGTCATTTTATGGACTTTTGTCACCAAATTTTCAACATAGGCATTTTGGGACCTCCGCTCATTAACAGTGTCACTGTGATTTTCGTAATCTGTCTGAACACTGATTTCCCACAGGCGACCGCGCTATTCTGCGCTGGAAGTGCAAAAACACATTTTGGCCAGGATGTGAAAAATGACAGCTGTACTGCTCATAAGGAGGTATAAAGAAATGCCAATGTTGAAAATCTGGAGTGAAAGTATTACAGATTCTCAAAATTATGAGTGTGTGTGGAAACTGCGCAACATACGCTTGTAACACAGTAATTTTTTGGAATTTTTTCACCAAACTTGCAACATTGGCTTTTTGGGAGCCCACCTCATGAACAGTGACACTGTCATTTCATTAATCGGTGCTGAAAGGTGATTCTGCGCAGTGACTGTGAAATCACCTTCCGGGACCACATAACCAGATGACAGTCACTGAACTCAGAAGACGGAGTCCCAAAACCCCCATGTTGAAAATTTGGTGCCAAAATTTGCAAAAATGGCCAAGATATCCACATAAGTTGGAAAAAACCCATTTATGCCATTATACAATTTACCGGCATTTCTTCAGTTCACGGTCGGTTTTGAAGAGTGCAGACGTGTTACAGGTGCACTGAAGATCGTCACGCCAGGCTCCGGAGGTAAATATTGGGTGAGGAGGGGTGTGGGGAGGTGGGGTGCACAGAGGGTGGAGGTGGGTTGGGGAAGGGTGTGCTACAGACAGCGAGGGACCGTTTTCTTGTTTCAGATTTGGGGGGAAAAAAACCACCGCAGACCGTTTTTCCTTTTCCACACACACTGGGGTGGGCTGTCAGTGTGTCCTATCATTAGGGGGGTCATGTTAGTCACACTGGGTGGGTTCCTAGTGTGGCACACAATGGGGAAGGAAAATGCCGACACGATGGGTGGGGGTGTTAAACATGTCGACAGAGGTTGGGCACCCTGTTGGCGAGCCTGTCGGGGTGGGATGATGTTGAAGGGGACTGGGCACCCCCTTCGGCACACAGACACAGGAATGGGGCACATATGACAACAGGGATTGGGCTCCCCTGTTGGTAAATGGACTAGGGAGGGGGCATGCCGACAGCGGGATTGGCCACCCCTGAAGTTGGCTTGCTGGGGACAGTGAGAGTACAGTGATAGCTGCCGCCATCTTTATTGAAATGGGACACCAGACAAAGCAAACTGTGATTCACCGCTGGGATCAGAGACCGCCCCAGCAGCAAAAACAGCTGATTGTTAATGACAGGGCACTCCCTGATTGCAGTGACGAGTTTCTTTCAAGTTGGTGGCACGCTACAATACTGCTGTCATGGACAGTGTGCTCCTCTATTGGCGCCACAGAGACAAGCCCCAAAATGGACATCTAGCATTCACTGTAACACTGCCGCACCTCCACAACTCACTACTACAGCAAGCTGATGCAGTATGTTTCTTGCACATGCATGCATGCAAACATAAAAAAGGGGGCGTGCAGGGGGGCGCTGTGGAGCCCAAGCTGTGTGCAGCAGGTTTTAGCAGCTCTTTACAGCCTGGAGAGAAATTCAGCTTATTTTATATCTGAGACACTATATATCGAAATTTGAACTACAGCAGTGAAACGAGCGACCCTGAAAACATCAGGATGGGTAACCTCAAGAAAGAAAAATACTCAGGAGAAGCAGAGAAAAGTAAGGCAATTGGAGGATCCGGGAGAGCTGAAGACGCCATGGCTGAGGAGGATAGGCCTACCTCAGGAGAGACTATTACCACCTTGGGTCATAAACTTCAGACCCTAATTGCATCTATCTCTACTCTCAACCAGAAGGTAGATGATTTTAAGGGACGTGTGGTACTTTTGGAAGCGACACTGGAAGGCATTAAAGGGGACATTCGAGAGGTGCACAAACAGGCCGATGCCTCTACTGCAGCAACCACGCTTCTGATTAAGGAGAATCAGCACCTGAAGGCAAGATTGGAGGCCCTCAAGAACCAAGCTCGGGTAGCAAATGTCCGGATCCTAGGCCTCCCTGAGGGCTTGGAAGGCGATCATCTGATTCTAGGCATTCATGAATGGCTGACTGAAAAATTAGCCCCAGAGAACCTGGATATCGACTGGGAGGTTAAAAAAGTCTATAGAGTAACCCTACGTGGCCGCTCTCAGAATACCGGGGTGCCTCGGACCCTCATGCTCGTGACCTCGGGAGTGGCGGCTCGGGACAGAATTCTTAAACAGGCTAGAAGAGTAGTGCCACTAATACAGGACGAACAACAGGTGCATTTTTTTCCAGACATCAGCTATTCTACCAGACAGCGCTGCAAAAAGTTTGACGGAGTGAGGCGAGTCCTCCGAGAATTGGGAGTTCCACACACCATGGTTTTTCCTGCCAGGCTTCGAATTATACATCAAAGCAAGGTATATCTGTTCTTGGATCCAATAGAAGCCGGTAAGTGGGCTGACCGAAAGGCGGCTGAATCCCGCAGAAGAACCGTCGGAACGGATGATGAGGAAGATGAGGTGATACCTTGAAGAATTCCCTGGGTTTCTAGGACTTCTTTGATAGTGGGAACTCACTTAAATAAAACTTTAGTTTGTAGGTTCCTGGATCATTAAGTCTTATAGTCAAGGCAATCTTTATTGAGATGGAGCTCACAATTTCTTTTTCTTGGTGAAAATTTAAAACTTTGACTATGAACACGATTAATGCCACTCGAATGCTGCCGTTTATTCGATGAAGGACAAATTACTCTAATTATAAGTTTTCTGGGGCTTATAAGCTCTGTTATAGTTATGAGGCAGATATTTTAATTTAACTTAACTTTAAGTTTGGTTTTTTGCTCACTCCAGGCTGTCAAGTTATTCAGTCAAGCTGCAATTTAATGTTATGGCGTTTTTTGTTTTTTTTAACATTTAAGCAGTGAACATGGCACCATTAGTCCCTCTTGTAGGGGCATGGCTAAGTACTGGACTGGAATCTATGGACATTTTATTAATTTTGGACTATGCCATGTGGCTCATGGGTTCTATTTTCAGCACAAATCAGAATATATATAAAATATTTTGGTATAACACTATATTGGATACCCCCATATGATGTAACAACATATAGTGGATACATAGAACTCCTATGATTAAGGGATCTGTTGTTGCTCCCAATGGTGATGACTAATTTTTAATGGCTTGTCTACTATATGAGATATACTTGTTATGTTTATAACAAAAGGAAAAAATAGAGTTAAAAAAAGGGGTGGGGGGGTGTGCTGGAATGACGATGGGAGCCAAAATGAAACCTGAAATAAAAATCCCGTTTTTCATTTGTTGAACCACAAATAGAAACTAAAATAAAAAAAAATCTTTTTATTTGTTTTCACTTGCTAAATAAATTACCAGAGTCTTTGATGATGTGTGCAGATGTCACACGAAATGCATTAGGCCCAGATGGTCTTGTGCAGCCCAGTGTTGGTGGGTTGGGTTTCTTCCTATTACTGAGTCTGTAAAAATGTTTGCACAGTAATTTTTTTGCACATTTTGGAAGCTTTGCACTTCAATAAAGATGGAATTTTGCACTCTCCTGATGTTCTTCAAATCTACCTGCAACATGTGTTCAATGGCCTACGCAGTCAGTATAGTGTTATGCTTGTGCAACTGTATTAGTTTGGTTTTGGCCATTCGCACTCTCTATTGCAGAGGAATTACCACCCTGTAGGGGTACCAAAGGCAAGGAACCCTCGAAGAGGGTTCCAACCCTAGAGGTGCCACGGGACGATTCCTGTGGCTAAAGGTACATTAGGAAGGATCCCCCAAAAAGAATGAAGTACGAAGCATATAAACAAGCAGTAGCTGTGACGTAGTAGTAGATAAAGCATCAGGCAGCTTGATAATGTAATGAGATGCACAGGTTAGCAATAGCATGAGTTCAGTGGGTAGCGCTTGAGAATGAAGGAACCTCCTAAGGAAAGAAGGAACGGCAAGTAGGGACACCATCCGCCTCCATCCAACAGCGGAACCTACCTCATAGAACTAGGAAACACTAACTACAGCTAACTAACTTTTATGACCTGAGGCAAGGAGGAGAGAAAAAAAACCCTTTGAGGAGGAAATATCTGGGGATTCAAGGTCTAGGTTGCCTTCCCTCCAGGCTAGGATATTTTATTTAGGGACGGCTCTGCAGCTACAATTTGGAAACTCAATTAAAGGGAGGTGGAAAATATTTCAATTTGGTGGAAAGCTCTCGCTCAATCCCACTAGTGGAAATGCCGTGGAAGATTGCGAGAGTGCTCTGCAACATCGGGGGCAACCAAGGCTGGAGAAGGAGCAGCGCAATGACTGCTGAGGCACTCATCTGGCCTACTCACCCTAAACACAAACCAGGTGAACCAGAGGCAGTTGTAAGGAGTATGCAGTGAAGGTGCCTTGCTAGGGAAACTACTAAAGCCAATCGATAACCATTGTAGTGGAACCACTAGAGCCAAAGGAGATTGGAGTAACCACCCTTCACAGCCAGTCTTAAATTCTACACAAGGAGCTGCTGTCGCATCAGCGAACAGCTAAAGCCAAGCCTGGAGCAAGGACATTCCCAGCTATGGGCCAGGTGAGAAGGACCCAGCCCCAAGTCGGGCATGCTCAAGATGTGGACTTAAAATGCAGAGTGAAGATGTCGGCTGCAGGGAAACCGTGCACCAGAATGGTAAGACTGGCATGGCCCAGAACTGATAAGGAGCTGAATGAGCGTAAGGTGCTGAGACCTTGCAAAGGTCGGATGCAGTAGTGAGTGCAGCAGACATCCCAGAGGCTGAAGCTGAGGGGATGGTGGTAGGAATGAAGCAAAGACTGCATAAGCAACAGTGGACCTGCATGTAGGTCAGTAACAGTGTAGCAATAGTTGGACCTGCACGTAGGTCTGCAAAACATAGTAGCAATGAAGCAGCACTGTGAATAGTGGGACAAGCCAGCCAGGCATTCAAAAAGCCAATAAAGGTAACACATACTCTGAGGATTTGTCAGCAGCGACGACAGGATATAGAACATAAGTAATTTGCCATACAGGGCCACGACTCCCCAAACACCTCCAAGTCCCCGCCATAGGAAAAACAAGAAAGTGACGGAAGGCCTGAGACCCACATGCAGGTATTGAAACTAGTTGACAGCATCAGCAGTAGCTTAGCTGACCTCAGAGAATAACAGACTGTATAAGCATAGAAACAGCATCTGTATTGCGTACACTGGGTTGTAAACTTCAATAAACATAGAAAGAAAGGAGACACCATGCTCTGAAGCAGCTATCACCTGGCAGTGCAATGAAACTGCAGCAATGAGGTAAGTAGAATGAGTTGAGAGAGCATGATTGAGCTGCATAGCTATGGTTCAGTGTGAGCCTGAATCAGGTGAAAACAATTAAGTGCAGCATGGACAGCAGTTATGGTTGAGCTAAAACACACAGATAATTGTTGCAGTTGTATTGCAAGTAATTTGAGAGTTGTAAGTAAATGAGAGCAAGTAATATGAGCTCTGGAGTAGCAATATACTAGGAACTTAGAAACAAAGCCCCAAAAGACAAAACCAAAAACATACAAACACGGAGAACAGGGAACAGGGCCCAAAACAAAGACACAAACACAGAAAACAAGGAGTAATGACAGAAAGAAGCACACAGCCAGAGGCAAAATACAAACTAGAAGCAGGAAAACAAACGCAGAAGTCCAGCAGAGACAAACAGAAGCAACAAGGAGGGGGGGGTGGTAAGCCCCAGGGTAGGCCTCAACCAGCTGCAGAGGACAGACAGACAGAGCCTCTGGCCAGCAAAGAAAAAAGTGCTTCAGAAGGAGGCTGAGAGGAACTGCTTATATAGCTCTGGAAAGTGGGAGTCGCTGGCAGCTTGTCCACTGAACTAGAGGCCAAGCCTTCCAATTCTTGCAGTGGGTGAGTGCCTTGAAAGGCACCCTCATTCCATGGTGCTGCTGCCATATCAGTTAAAAGTTCATTCCAGGCCCAATGATGTGGAGGGCTGAGGCGCTGGTGCCTTACCTCCAGCCACGCCAGCAACCTGAGTTCGGGAATGGCTGAAGTTGCTTGGGGGCTGGCCAGTTGCAGGAGGATTGAGCATCCTAAGACAGCTCTCCTCCCTCAGGGAGGAAAGAATCAGAGTCCCACCTCTTGCCTTCCACCTAGTGGAGGCCAAGTGGCAGCACTGGCAGGACCAGCAGTCATGGGTGTGGGTGTGGGTGTGTGTGTGTGCTGGCATAGCACGCATGTGTATCAATACGCACATGCATGCGTGTGTCACTGGCAGATGCCCCAGGGAGAAAATGAAGGAAAATGCCTCGGCTCTCTTGGCATCCCCTGGAAGTACTGCATGACCCTATGTGACTGGCTACCCACCAACACAGCTCTCTGTAATTGGTGGTTAACCCATAAGCCCACGAGACAGGTTGATGACAGGACTGGGGACAGCAGGCGGAGAAACAAAGAAAAAAAGATGTTTATTCCACCACTCCACCAACTTCCTTCTTAAATCTACCTCCACCCCTGCCAATTTTCTTTCATGCCCTCCTGGTATCAGAGTCACCACTCACTGTGAACAGCTTCTTTGAGTTTACTTAGTTTATGCCGTGCATATATTTAAGTGTTTCAATCCTTATCATCCGCTGTCGTCTGTTCAACAGTAAGTACATGTTGAGGGTTGAAGTTTTCAGCTCGCACATCCTCCCTTGCAGGCCCTGTATCATCCTAGTCACCCTCCTCGGCACTGTGTCCAACATGTCCAGCATGATTATGTCCTTCCTTAGGTAAGGGTTGCAAAATTGCACACACTACTCCAGATGCAGTCTCCCCAGGGTTCTGTTCAGAGCAAGGTGACCTAGTTTCTCCTGCTGCTGAAACCCCCTCCCAATGCATCATAGCATTATGTTCACTTTCCCTATCGCTTTATTACACTGTGCTGATCATCTGAAGTTTTTGGAAATCACCATTCCTAGAACACATTCTTGCTCAGTCAACCCTCATCCCAGTCTGTACTCAACCCTCAATTTCGGATGCCTATGTGCATGACTTGACACTTTTTGACATTGAAGCCCAGCTCTCAGATCTTAGACCCCCTCTCAAGCCTTTCTAGCTCTTCCCTCAATTTGATAATATCCTCCTCACAGTCAACCCTGCCACACAGCTTGATGTTATCTGCAAAGAGGCAGATTTTCTCTAGGATACCTTCTCCTATTTGGCTGATGAAGATATTAAAGAGTATCGTCCTGCATACAGACCCCTGCGGAACCCCACTGGTGACCTCGTTCACACCTGAGAATTGCCTGTTTATCACCACTCTCTGCATTCTCCTCCCTTAGCTAGCTCCCCATCCATCTTGTCAGTTTGTCCTGCACCCCAAGGTTCCCTAGTTTCTGGACCAGACACTTGTGCAGAACCAAGTCAAATGCCTTGTTAAAGTCCAGATTAAGTACTGTATGTCAGCTGCCTGTCCTTTATCAACAGCCTTCGTTATCTAGTCAACAATGTCAGTCAGATTTGTTTGACAATATCTGCCCACTCCAAACTCTTCTTGCCTTCCATCTTGTAGCCCATCTTTCAGTCTATCTGCCACCAGGAACTCCGCTAGCCTCTCCTTGACTGTATTTTCCAGTAGTATGTCACCTACTGAAGTCAAATTGACCAGTCTGTAGTTTTCTGGCTCATGATTTTCTCCACCTTTGCGATGGGGTACCACATCCACTGTTCTGCAATCTACAGACAACTCTGTAGACTGTAGGAAATAAGTTATATAGGTCTGCCAAGGGAGCTTCCATCACCTACACTATTTCCCTCAGCATCTTAGAATGCAGCCTGTCTGACCCTGGAGATTTGTTTACTTTCAGGGCCTGCAGACCTTTGAGTACTCCTTCAGTGGGAATTGGTTCCACAAATAGTTTTGTCCCTCCGTCTGGTCTGGTGATAAATTTTTGCTGAGGTAGCAGCCCCTCCTTCTCTTTTGTAAATATCAAACAGAAGTAATTGTCCATTTTTGCTTGCTTTACCCTTGTTATCCTCCACCTACCCCTCGAGCAGTCTCAGCTTGACTATGCCTACCTTTGTGTGTCTTTTTCCCCAGTGTATGAAAGAAGGCCTTATCACTTTCTTTTACTTCCTCCGCTGTCCTTAACTCTGTTCCCACTTTAGTCTTCCTCACCACCCTGTTGACCTTACTCAGTTTTTCTAGGTGGGCATCCCCATTTACTCTTTTGGCTCCTTTTGTATCTCCTGAAAGCCACCCTTTTCAGCCCTTGCTGCACTCTCCACCTCCCTTGTAAACCAGATTGTTTTTCTATAATTCTTTCTTTTCCCCACCTGCCTCATACAGGAGCTGGTGACCTCCTGTAGGACATTCTTAATGATGGACCATTTCCCCTCTACACCCCTTCCCCGTCCCCTGTACACCCGCCAACCCCATTTTTCAGCTTCCCCTTCATTGCACCAGAATCTGCTCTTCTGACATGTGACTTTAGTTTGGGAGCTGGTGTTTTCCCTACCTAGCATGATAGCAAACCACACTAATAAATGGTGGCTAGTAAACAATAAATCCCTACATGAATGCCCGTGATATAGTCTTTGTTTGGTTATGCAATGTCAAGAGTTGCCTCTCCCCTCATTGACTACCTGACCTTCTGGACCAAGAAGACATTGTGCAGTGCATCAGTGAGTGCTCGACATCTGATGCTGCTTGCACCCAGAATGCTCTAGTCTACATTAGGTAGATGTAAGTCTACCCAGAACACCACTTCCCTCTGTGCTGTTGCCCATTTGAGCTCCCCTTCAAGTTCCTTTTCTCCCTCCCTTCCTTTTGATTCAGAGGCCAACAGACCACCCCAATCTCACCTTCCTGCCCTGCCCCCTCCTAATTCCAGCTGTATCTACAGCTACTCTGTATCTGCTGTCTCACTCGCTATCATATCCCTGGTAGCCTTGATGCCCTCCCTCACATATGTACCGGGCCAGTCATCCCCCTTGCCCCAAGCCTTTTATTTTCTAAAGGCTGAGGACCTGATATTGTAAGGTCCTAGTTATAGTATAGTGTCTCCCAGGTTTCTGCATGTCCAGTAAGTCCAGTTCACCTTCCACTACTAGTGTCCGAAGGTCCCTAACTTTGTTGCCTAGGCTCCTGGCATTAATGCACATGGCTTTGCAGAAGCCTGGTGCCACAATCTATGTTTATTCAAGTGTATGCCTCACCTCTACTCCAGTATTTGCTGCCCACTGTGTTCCGGTTCCCAAACAGCACATTTTAATATGCCTGCTTGTTCTCAGGCAGTCCAGTAAGTGTTCCCCCATGTTACCCCTTCCTATCCCTACCGACACCTACCCTGAATGTACTGCCTGGGGGGTTCTATGACACCCACTATGAGAAATCACATGCCCTGTGCTACCCACCATCACCACATAGTTAAAATTCTTGCTGACATACTCTTCCTGTTTCATACGAACATACGTAAATCACGCTTTCTTCCAAGTGCCCCTGGTTATCCCTTCACTGAGATGCAGACATTCTACGTATACAAGGCCTGGTTTTCCCAGTGAGATCCTCAGTCCCCTACATACCTCAACCCTTGCTCTCTGCACCACTCTTTTAGCCAAACACTGAAGTCTACAATTCTTGCCTTTCTAACCTGACTAGCGTGTGAAACTGGTAGCACTTCTGAGAAGGCTACCAAGTTTACTCTATCTCTAAGCTTCTCCTCCAGCACCCTACATCTCTCTTGGATACTTACACCTATTGTACATCCCTCCAGATCAAAGGTAACCACAAATGGATCACAACATCTGGTTTCTCATCTTCCCCCCTCTGGTCAGGATCTGAAGCCTGGGAAAGATCTTGTCTGGCATCAAACACATAGAATTTGTCAGCATAAAAGGACTGCTTAACCCACCCACCCAGTCTGCCCAGATGGTCCCTGCCTTGTCTGTCTCCGCAGACCCTAACTGGTCTCTGGAAACCCTTCCTCCTCCCTGCTTATTTATTAATATTCCCGTGTCTATCCCATACATGTTTGAAGCCACCTAATGTTTTTGCCTCCACCACATCTGCTGGCAGTCTGTTCCAGGTGTTTACAACTCTTATAAACATGCATAGAAACAGAATCTGATGGCAGAGGACTGCTTGGCCTATCCAGTCTGCTCATTTCTCCTTGTCTACACTATTACCGCAGTCCATGCCCAATCTACTGCTCCTTCTCCCTCTACCCTTTCCTTTCCACTATGATACCCTTGTGCTTATCTCATGCATTCTTGAAC
Organism: Neoceratodus forsteri; assembly: GCA_016271365.2. Classification (NCBI taxonomy): domain Eukaryota; kingdom Metazoa; phylum Chordata; order Ceratodontiformes; family Ceratodontidae; genus Neoceratodus; species Neoceratodus forsteri. The sequence continues at coordinate 1,708,503,480 of CM057455.1, forward strand.
CCCCACTGTTTTCATCCTCACCACGTCCACTGGGAGGCTGTTCCAGGAGTCCACCACTCTCTGTGAAGAAGTACTTCCTCATATCTCTCCTGAACCTACCTCCCTCCAGCTTCATAGCATGTTTCTTTGTTCCTGAGCTCCTTTTCTTCTGAACAGTACTTCCCTCCTGTACCTTAGTCAGGTACCTTATTCAGGTATTCAGATGAAGAGGAACTGCACCACTCTTTCAGTGAAGTAGTACTTCCTCACATCCCTCTTAAACTTCCTCCTTTCCAGCTTTATCGCATGATAACCCCAAGGCCCCTTTCCTGCTTAGTGATTGTCAGTACCTCCACCCATCCTATATGGTGCTTCTTATACCTGACAAGCACATCACCTGCCTTCTGCCTGTCTCTGGGTTCTCAACCAACTTTCCTGTCCCTCTGATAATTGAGTCCCCTTATACCAAAACGCTCCTAATCTTGCCCCCTTGATTTTCTACCCCATAACAGGCTCCATGCACACAATCTGGATATCTTTAGTCACTGTGGAACCTGACACTGTGCACCACTGTAGTATTTTGTACAAAGACTTTTGCTGTTTCTTCCACTTCTTTTATTCTACAGCATTTTATGTTTTTGGTCCAAACTACAGTTTATAGCGCATTATAACATGGCCAGGGAAAATGGACCGCTCCCATTCATCAGCAGCTGTCAGGTGACCATGGATTAATTTTCAATTAATCCACAGTTGCTCCCTTCACAGCTGAGACCCAGTGCTTGTGGTCACAGGATGCCCCCTCAAGGTGCTGAGCCACTTCTGCTAGTCTACAGACTGCAGTGTGTTTTCTCAGCTTAGTCTTGAAAATGCTACCCATCAAACTCTCCCCAGGTCCACTTTCTGGGCTCCGATGTCACAGTTAATTCTGTAGCCATGTTGTGTCCCCGGGTCCTGCTATGTGGCTTGTTTACAGTTTCCCCCAGTTATTCAAGTTCTCTCTCTCCCCGACTCCTGGTAGCCCTCCCTCCGTACTGTTTTGCTCCCTGACTGGTTGTAGCCTTCCCTGCTTACTCTTACCTTCCCGGCTCTACTTTCTGGGCTCCAATGTTCTCCCTGCCTCCACTGTCTACGTTCCAATGTCAAACTTAATTCCAAGAGGAAGACCGGAGCGCAACTTTCTCCACCTACCCTCGGTTTGCTCACTGCTCTCTCTTTGTGGTGCTTATAGGCTCCTTCCTCTGGGATAAATCGGCCATTCTGGCTCTGGGCAGGATTTAATTGCGAATTACCACTATGCGTTTTCCCAGAGAAGCGAGGGTGGTGGAGGTGGTGGCGGCATCACAATCCAGAGAACACAAGTACTGTACAGCAAAGCCTCTTGGGGACGGATGCTGGCACGGCTTCAGCATGCGGTAGGTGTACACTGCAAGGGTACAGGCCATAAGTACTACATGAGCAGCAGCACTTACAGTTCTGCTGGAGAATGGAATGCAGAGTTGTTCCTGTGTGAGCAATGCTGCTAAGTTAATTTAGATGCAAGGCAAACTTTACATGGCTGTGCAGGCAGCTGTCCTGGGTGCAAATTTAATATATGTGTATTTGTAACATGGCCAGGGAAAATGAAGTTGTGTTCGCCCGTCTGTTGCATCTGTAACTGCACAGTCCCCATTTTCCCTGGCCATGTTATAAGTGATTTTACCAACTCCAGTGTGTGGGTTACATGGGGAATTAATCTATGTCTGGGTGGTTGCCGGCACTAGGCCTGCAGCCTCACGTGACAACCTTCCCAGGCGTGGATTAATTCCCCAGTAACCCACGCTCTGTCGTGGGTTAATCCTTACTTATGTGATAAGCCCATGAAGTATATGTATTAGATGCATACTGATTCCTGCTTTCCTGTCGACATTCTGAACAGCAGTAGGGACAGCTTTGCATTTACTGATGAATCCACTCTCTCCTCTTATTTCATCCACAGTACCTTCTTTAACTGTTACAATTACCTAGTACACCTGTCAAGCCTGACACCTCCCACTGCACAAAACCCATCAAAAGGACAGACTATCAGGACAGCGTTAGCCAATTCCCTTCCAAAAGTGGTCTCAATATTTCTATAAAACAATAGGTCATGAAAAAGGTATTTCTAAAAAGTAACCTCCGGGGCTACATATGAACTTCATGACCTTGCAGCAAGATAGCCCCCGTTATGTTTTGAAGGCTACACTTAGTTGACAGATGTAACTAGCATTTTAGATTTATGTTGCTACAGAGGAGGAGAGCTCAGGGCAAATAAAAATACAGATACAGTACCAAAAGTAGATTCTTTATCAGCTATCCATTGCAGGGCCCACTCTGCTTTCCTTTTCACACATGGCATTGTTTCAACAGCATTAAACAAAAACTCCCTAGAAATGAAAAAAAGGCACTGTTATAATGTCATCTGTATTTTAGATTACAGATCACTTTATAAGCCATAGTATGTGAACACTGCTAGGATTTATTGACTTTCAGGAGGGCCTCCCGCACTTGGAAGAGCCTAAAACTTGTCATGCTTCATCTTCTATCCATTTACTTTTCTGCATTTATCTTCCAAGTGTTGCTATTTACTTAAATAGTTATGTTTAAATTAGAGCACTCACCATACCTCAACTCCTACTGCCTGAGCATGTAATGACAGCAAACAAACATTCACATTTAATAAAGAAAGAAGACCACGATGCCGGTCCAGTCAAGTAGCGTGGAAGACTGAGGTGCTGCACCTTACCTCCTGCCACGCCAGGGACCCATGTTCGGTGATGAGCATGGGTTGCTGGGAGTCAGTTGGGAGGGGGCACTGGGTGAGGATTGAGCAGCTGCTTGGCAGCTCCCCTCTCCTAGATAGAGGAGGTTGGCTCTCCCGGCCTTTGACTGCCACCATGCGGAGGCGTGGTGGTGGTGTGGGCAACAGAGAGAGCCAGGTGCTAGGCCAGGGGTGGGAGGAGCGGAGTCACTCGGGTCAAGGCATGCATGTGTGCTTCCACATGCACATCTGATATTGTCTTTGGCTCTGGGGGTAATGGGGAGAAAAACAGGTGGAAAATTGGGGGTCGAGGCTTGCTGAAGCCCCGCCATTAGCACCGATGGTCCGCCCAAGGTTAGAGGAAGTATGACTCAGGATGGCTGAGGAGCAGGAATGGGATGGGCTGACACAGCCGCCCACACTGCCAGGAGTATAAAGGAAAGTATAGTAAAAGAAAGAAGACCACTTGCCCATTGAGCTCTGTCTCCCACCAACTGTGCCATAATGCTGCGTTTATGTCATCATAATATGTGTGCCCATGCAGGGATCTGGGAGTCCTTAACAATGACTCATCCAAGCAAACCAGCCAATGCAATAAGGCCTATAGCAAGGCATCTAGGATGCTGGCGTGTATAGAGAGGGGTTTTGATAGTGGGGTGGGGATGATACTCTCCCGATACAGTTCGTTGGTGAGGCCTCACCTGGAGTACTGTGCCCACTTTTGGAGTACTCACTTGAGAAAGGACATTAATAGGATAGAGTCAGTGCAGCAAAGGGTCACCAAAAGGATTCAGGGTGGGGGATCCAAGATGGCAGAGGACACACTTGCAGGGTAGGAACACTCTTTCCCCATGCAGCTTTCATCACCACAGTACATGCTGCTAGAGTTTAAAGTAACTAAAACTTAGTGGGAGAGTCATTGTGGCTTCTCCTGCTTGGTTTACTTGATATTATAGGACCAAAGTAGGCCGATGGCCCATCGAGATTGTCCCCCACCACCATGGTGGGAAACTGGTTGAACTCAAAATGTAACAGACTACAATCCATTGGTCCAGATATTTTTTAAAGGAAGAAATAGATGGGCTGTCCACTAAATATTGCGGAAGGGTGTTCCTCCGAAGGGTGCTCTAGTATTTTGTATTTTGTAAGGGTATTTATGAGCATATATATTACTAAAGTTTGTTAAAGAGCTGCTGACACCATCTGGCCAAAAGTGCTACATTGCAGAATTAGAATAAGCATATCCCTAGTAAATCTCATACCAAAAAGTAGATTTCTATGTTACTTCATTTTAAAGATAAAAGCCAGTTTCAGTAAAGAGCTGCTGCTGATGTCATCTAGGGATCTTACAATCTAGTATTAAGCAGTGTCAGTGGCTCAGTAGGTAGCACACTCGCCTCTGAGGCTGGGAGATCAGAGGGCTGAGAGTTCAGTTCCCACATCTGGCACTTGGGTTAATATCCCAGTACTGACACTGTAGTGAAGCATGAGAGGGGTGCTGTACTTCTGAGGTGTTGTCTTTCGGATGAAACGTTAAACCGAGGTCCCATCTTCCTGGATTGGTGGTAGTTCAGGTGGATGTTAAAGATCCCATGGCACTTATCGAAAAGAGTAGGGGAATTTCCCAGGTGTCCTGGCCAAATTTCCCTCATTCACTAAAAACACCACCAACAGCTTAATCTGGTTCAAGGTCAGCTGGCATTCATCTGTATCCCCTTCCCCCGGGTCGTGCCTGAAAATAAGCAGGAGTTGTCTAGTGCACTTACCTAGTCAACAAAAACTAAATAAAAATAAATAAATAAAATTTCCTGTCAGCAAGCTTATAGGACCTGTTTCTTTAAAGTTGTAGCGATCATGTGCAGTGGTTTTCATAAGTAAAACAGGTAGCATGAGTTAGTAAGCATTGCTTTAACAACTTTGTGTTTCAGGCTTTGTACCAAAACTGACAATATTTTGTCTGGGTGCCTTTTTATTGAGGTCCTTTTTAGGGCTGCATGGACGGATCTGCAGTCCTTTAACGAACAGAGTGAGGACTCTGGATTTTTTCCTTAATTAAAAAAAAAAAGATTTTCTCTGGCCATCACAACCCCGCCCCTCTCTGGTGACCGTGCTCTTTTACTGCAGCTCCTCCCCACCAAGCTCTCGAAACCCTCCTGCTACGGCCCACTGTGCACTGTACCGCCCCAACCCCTCTTTTCCCATTCCCTTTATTCTGAGCATTGCACTCAGCCAAATCTCATAGTGCTTGAAAAAAATCCCCCAGAGGGTCTGGTTTTTTTTTTAGTTAATAATTATTATTAAATATAGTTTCATTAAGATACAAAACAACATCACAGTACCATTTATAAGCACATAGTCACAATGCATATCATGTGAAACAATATAGTACTCATGAAAAAAGTAACAAAATACAGCAGTCATATTATGATCACTATATGTGAAAGAAAAACAGCAGAGATTGTCAGGGAGATACAGCCATTCTTTAATCTGGGGTCAAATGAACAAAGACAAGAAGACAAAGCACAAGACCTGTGGGGAGGATTGGGTTCTTTTTGACCTAGGTCAGATGTTGGATTTGTGCAATCAGTGGGGGAAGGGGGGATTATTGTTACAGACTTAAACTGTGTGATGTTATTAAAAAAGGTTGATTGCTGTGCTGATTGTTCAATCTATTCATATGATTCATGTTGCTTGCATTTCTAGGCCAGATGGGTTTTTGAGGACTAGCAAGGATCACCAGGTGATAGGTTTGCTGGCTAATGGATTCCCTGTGCTCCAAAAATGGTAACAAACAGAATTATATCATGGAATGTAAAGGGCTTCACTTCCCCAATTAAACATGCCAAAATACTAGCTGCAATTAAATGGAAGGGAGCCATTGTTGCACTGCTCCAGGAGACTCACCTGACCCCACATGAGCATGCCAAATTGGTGGGAGGATGGGTTGGGGCATGCCATGCGTCCTCATACAACTCCCACAAGAGGGGAGTTGCTATACTGCTACATAGGAATTTTCCATTTGTTGTACACTGGACTGTAAAAGACCCAGTGGGTGGTAGATTCATCTTTGTAGTTGGGGAAGTATATGGGAGGGAAATTACATTTGGTAAAGTTTATTCTCCCTTGGTACTGGACCCTGCCTTTTACCAAAAAATAACAGACGTAATTACTAGGGAACAATTCCCTAATCTGATAATGAGAGGGGACATTAATTGTGTTGCTGACTCTAAGTTGGTTCTATGTGATAACGGCAATTGCAGAATAGCGATTACTGTTAGGGCGAGTGTACATCACCGAAAATAAATTTCGGCGCTGCACACACGTGGCGAACGAGAAGAGGGTGCCCGAGATCCATGGTATTTTCTCTAATATGGGAGGGCTATGCCCCACACCCCCCCAATAAAAGATTCTCAACTGCAGGGGGGGTGCATGTCGGGGGGTTGAAATGTTTAAAAAATTAAAAAAGCCATCTGCCAGCAAAAAGACGTACTGCACCATGCCGGACCCGAACCCTGTACCCTGCACCTCCCAACCGACTACCCTCCCCACCATGCTAGCGGACCAGCTCGGCAGCTGCCTGCTACATACCTTCCCCCCTTCCTTCCTTCCCCCCTCCCCCGCACGCACGTACATCCCGTCACCCTACCTCGCTCACCCAGGTATCTGGTCGCTACCCTGCCAGGTAGCCCTGAACACAGGCGCCATAATCGAGTCTCCATTTTTGTAAGCGCTCAATTACGGTCACCCTGTTCACTAGATATCCCCTAAGTTGGATTACTCTGGGACAAGATCTTGGGCTGCTACGGCAATTAAACAGTGGTGCTTGGGGCTCTCGGATCTGGATATGGTGGACGCATGGCAGTCCTCCAATCCTGGCACCAAGGAGTACATTTTCTTTTCCCACCCTTATGCCTTGTGATCCAGACTTCACTACATATATATTCAAAGAGAACTGTATGCAGCACTGGCAGATGCAAAGCACAGTCCTATTTTTGTGTCAGACCATGCCATGGTGCAAATAGATCTGCTTCTGACACAACGGGAGAAGAGATTGGGAGGATGGAGGTTTCCCACTTACTTACTTGTGAAGAAGGAATTCTGGGAATATATTAAAACACAGTGGAGGTTCTATGTGGAACACAATCAGGGATCGGTAGACACAGTTGGTATTTATTGGGAGTCAGGAAAGGCCTATATGAGGAGGGTAATAATTGAGCACACAGCAAAATTAAAGAAAGAGAAAAGGCAAAAGCAAGAGGATATGGAGTATAAAATTCTAGACTTGGAACATAAAGCCATTAAAACAGGAGATGAGGGGGGTATTAAGGGAGCTACAGGTTGCCAAGGAGGCTCTCAATATTTGTTGGACTGAGGAAGCTAAGTCCAGATTACTGTTTGCAAGACAGAGAATCTATGAATGGGGAAACAAGCCAGGGATACTCCTGGTGTGCCTAACATACCTCTCAACTGTACCACATTACGAGGAACATTCCTCATTTTACTTCAAAAAAGCTCCATGTTCCACATTGTGAGGACTTGTTCCACATTCAAAGTCAACACTTTAAAGCAAAAATCCATAGTAAATGATGGAAAAAATAAATTATTCAATTAATAACAGACTTTCTGAACATAAATGCAACATTTTTACAGCGTTTTGAGCCTCTTAGGTAAAGATTTGATTAAGTGTTTCACATTTTGCTCATTTGTTCCACATTTTGACAGGCAATGTTCACATTTGCGGGACAAAAGGTTGAGAGGTATGGTGCCTAATGAAGGGTGGCAAAGCCACGAAGAGGACAGTGAACATCAGGAACAGGAATGGAACTCTAGTGCATGAGGATGCACAAATTAGACAGTGTTTCAGAGATTTCTGTGATAAATTGTACCAGGCAGAATGTGGGGGATCAGGGCACTTTGTTTTTGTAAACTTTATTTTAAAATTGCAGCAGTACATTTGAATGTATACGTTATTACATTTGTACAGTACTTTGTAACAATCATATTCACTTCATGTTGCATTACAAGGTTCTATATTGACGTACAGGAGAGTGCCATGCACCCTCTTTGAAAAGCCATTGAGTTTAAGCCTATCTTTAGGCTCCACTCAGTCCGTCTTCAGTTGTAGCTTTTAGATATTATACAAAGAGGTGATTCCCCCTCCTGACCTATCTCCTTTGTTGGCAAGGTCCACCTATGTTGACAGGAAGGATTTAAATATCCTTTTGTAACTTTTTATGACTCTGGAATGTCAGGTCCCACGAAATTTCCTCCCTCCATCCCTGCTACAGGGTAGGGAACAGGGACAGGCCAGAGATCGTTCTAATGGCCCCCACACTACCCAGTATTTCTCATGCCTTCCTGTTGCTTAATATTGGGTGTGCTCTATGTAACCCCTAGGTGGCACTATCCCAAGGGCTACTACCCCTGCCTGCTTGGCTAGTAGCAGGTTAAGGGGCCTGAGTTCTGAAACGGGTTCCTCCACCTAGAGGTCAGGTTTGGTAGTGGTCAAGCTACCCTGGGCACAGCCCTCCAGGACACTGTAACGCCCCTCTTTCCCCTCTAGTGGCCTGAACACTGTACAATAATCACTTTCACAATACCCTGGTATACTACACAAGTACCCACACTGTTTGCACTGCAGGCTGGTTCCTCTGGCTCCTACCATGGGGACCCCTGTAAAACAAGGTTATGCACAGCAAATAGCAACAGTACAGTACTTTGAGCACAAACAGGAACCACAGTCAGATTACATGCAGAAAAAGTTAGATCTGATTTATTCAGGGGACTTGAACAAGGGAGGGGCAAAATCAGGTTAATTAGCCTAAAGGTTATATCAGTCAAGCAGTTATGCATGCGCTTTGCGTCCCCCACACAGTCACACCTCTGGTTACCCAGGTGGAGAAGAGATGGGCTAGCCAGGACTGTTGCCCGGGGTTGGCCGATGGTGCAGCTGGTTGGGGCCCTGTGATGGAAAGCACAACATGCACAGTACACAATATTTATAATCCGGAGCCAGAGGGCTCAGTTCGTAAAGGAAATGAAACAACAAGACAATCAGATGACACACTGAGATTAAGCTGTTGTTGCAGGGAGCTACCCTGGTATTTACTCACAATACCCAAGACTGGACACAGGCTGGACGAAAATTGAGACTGCAGGTGGTTGATCTGGAATGCCAGGAGAAGCAGGGCCCACACGAGTCACAGAGGCATCATTCCCATTCAAGCATGGAGCAGGGGGCTGATCCTCAGGCAGGTCTCTCATCGATGGCTTCTCTGTGCAGTAGGTAGTCTGGCTGGGCCAGTCTGGCAAGGCCCAGACCACGTGGAGAAAAATTTGGATGCAGTCCGTTTTGGACTGGATACAGCTTCCAGCAAGCAGAGCACAGTTCACACAGTGGGGAACTAACTCACAACCCACTAGCAGCTCATCGCACATTTACATGTACAGAATTCTGCATTGCCAGGCAAAGCGCTCCCGGTCCTATCATAAAGTCTCTGCACACACCAGGAGCTTAGGGGTAGCTGGAACTCCTGACAGGCCGATAACATTCAGCAAAATCTTCGGTCTTCTTCAGGTTGAGCCTGGCCCACTTCAGTAGCTTACTTTAGTCACACAAACTTGGATTTAGTCCAAAATAATTCTCTTCTCTCCCTCTCAGGAGCAGCAGGCAGACATGCGGTCCAAACTCTCAGCATTTTCACAGTTCTCCCATGCGAATCCACTCAGGATTGCTGCTCAGAATCACTTCAGCTCCTTCTTCTTTAGCTTCCAGCTTAGATCTAACTGAAAACTGCAAGCAGTCTAGGACTTTCCCCCAGATCCAAAAGGTTTGGTTGGCTGATTTGGCTGTCAGTCAAAGCAAGAGCTCCCCCTTCAGTGGCAAAAAAGGCGCAAAAAGTTCAAAACTACAGTTCCTACAGATTTTGACTTCAGACAGCTCCTGTAGTCAGGCTACATTTTAGGTCCCACCAGAACTGATTGGTCCAATTTGCAGTCCAGGACCAAGATAGTGGAGACAAACAAAACAGTCCTTGCTACAAAGAAAGCAGGTTAGACAAACTACATTATCATTACCACTCCAAATGATTTTCAGCAAATAGCTACATCTTTCAACAGAGCTACCTCTCAGATTACTTAGGCTGCAATCAGGCAGCTCTTAAAGAGGCAGTACACAGAGGCTACACAGGCTCTGGTAATCACATTTAAACTGCTAAAACGCAGGACACCAACCTGGCAGTGAGCATTTAGGCAAGCTCAAGGAAGACGTTATGGGAACCCCCCATTTGTAAGGGGGGTTACATCTAGTTTCATGCTTTGCAGTAGAAGCTTTGCCTATTGTGCAACTGTGGGGATGGTATCTTGTCCCCAGTGTAATGCCAGGGCCTGTTTACCCACCACCATGGCTAATGCCCATAGAGGGTGGTTCAGGCATCCCTTCCCTCTCATCTTTCCTGACAAGTCTAGTATAATCTCCTCAGCCTCCACCTCCTGATTGTCCTGTAGTACATTATGCATTATAGAAGTGATGGCATACCAGTAATTTTGAATCTTTGGGCATCCCCACATCATGTGAAAGAAGGTTCCTTTCTGTGACTTTCATTTCTGAAATAGATCCAAACTCATGGGGTTCATTTTATGGGCTAGCTGTGCGGTGAAATACGCTCTGTGGAGAATATTACAGTGAATGGTTCTCAGTCTATTATTAACCAAGTAATCCATTCCCTTTTAATATCAAGTCCCAGTCCCTCCCCGGTCCACTCCATTTATGTCTCAAGGACTCCAACAGGTTGGGTAGGACATTCTGGAGAGTCCTGTAACAATTAGCTAGTGGTTTGTTTGGACAATTCTGGGGCTGTTTCTTTAAGAGCTCCTCTAGAGGGGATCTCCTTAACTTCTCTGTGGGGTTTTCTATGCCATATACTGGTAAGATCTTGGTGCGGAGCTGCAGGTAGGAAAAGAACTGTGTCAGGCGTAGATCATATTTTTTGGATAGTTGTTGGTATGTGAGCAGGGTTCCTCCATCATAAAGTTGCAGAATGCAAGACAAGCCTTTTTTTCTCCATGCTTGGAGTACTTGTCTGGTGTGCCCCGGTATCCAACCTTCCTCCCAAAGTGCATGCATTATGGATGTGTCTGGGGATAGTGTTTTCAGGTGCTTCAGTATTTGGTGGGCCACTAGCGAAGCCCTCATTGTAGCCCTAGTGAAAGGGTTCAATATTTTTTTTCACAACCCCTCTATTTAGAGCTGCTGCGAAAAAAGGCATCTCCAAAAGACCCCCCACTGATAATTGCTCCATTTTTATCCACATATTTTCTATAGAACTGTTGTGAGCTAGTTCTGTTAGGGGGATGATTAAGGCAACTAAATAATATAGATACATGTCCGGGAGTCCCAAGCCGCCCTCTACACTGGCCTACTTAGGACTGCCTGATGAATTCTGTGTCTCTTTCATTTCTACATAAGGGTAGTGATCGCTCCCCTCAGATCCCTAAAGTAGGTTTTGGGAACATGTACTGGCAAGGTCTGAAAGAGGTAGGGACATTGTGGTAATATGCACATCTTGACCACATTAGTCCTCCCTATTAGTGTGAGGGGGAGGCTTCTCCACCTCTCACATCCTTCCCGGATTAATTTTATGAGAGGCTTGTAGTTCACTTCACAAATCTTGGAGAGCTTTCTAGGGATTCGACTACCCAAATATTTGAGGGATGGGGTGGGACTCAGTACGATAATCCGGATATTTACCGTAGCTTCACGCTTACCTAGCGGCAACCATTCACATTTAGACCAGTTGATCTCCTGTCCAGATATTGGTCCATAAGTATCAAATAAATTGGTCAGGGCTGGGATTGATAACTCGGGTTCTTTGAGTAGGGCAATCTGTAAAGAGTGATATCACGTGCTGTTGCCCTCCACCTGTGTACCACTCAATAGCCGGGTGGAAGCAGACCGCTGTGGCCAACACCTCCATGGTGAGGATGTACAACAGGGGTGAAAAAGGGCACCCCTGGTATGTGCTTCTAGTGAGTAGAAAGGGTGCTGATAGGTTGTCGTTTGTCTATGTTTGTGCTCGAGGATGACTATACAGTGTCTGTACTCATGACCGAAACCTGGCTCAGAACTTAAATTTCTCTAATGTGGCGAACATGAATGGCCATTCCACGTGGTCAAAAGCCTTTTCCGCAGCTAGTGCCAAAAGACCCCGCCCATTGTGCCCCTTATTTGCTGTCCATCCATGGATGACATTTAGGGTTCTGCGGATGCTATGTTTTGCCTGTCTTCCCTTCACAAAACTGCACTGATCTTGGTGTATCAAGGTAGGCAGCATAGTTTCTAGTCTTAGAGCCAGAGTCTTGTCAATGATTTATAGTCTGCATTAAGCCGGAATACTGGATGGTAGGACCTGCACTTAGTGGAGTCTTTCCCTGGCTTGGGAAGAACTGTGATGATGGCGAGTTGCAGCGTCGATGGAAGGCTGCGCCCTCCTGTACCATTAATGTGAAGATATGTTTTGGCTCTGGCCAGAGGACCTTACAAAATTCTAGGGGGATGCCATCCAGGCCCGGGGCCTTGCCCGTGTTAGTAGCCCAGATGGCTGTTCATATTTCTAGTGTGGTGATCGGGCTATCCACATTGTCCTTGGTTTTAGAGTCCAAGGTGGGGAGTGCAACCCCATCCAAGAACCCATGAGGGTCTACTCCCAGCGGCGCCTCTGTTTTATATAGTGACTCACAGAATTGTTTAAATGTCAGGTTAATTTCCATGGGGTCTGTGGTGACGACTCCTCCCCTGTTCTCTAGGGATATAATTGCTCTGTCTGCCCGCTTTTTCTTAAGTTGCCATGCGAGCCACTTTCCTGCTTTCTCTCCCTCAAAATGCAGGCCCGCTTTGGACATTGATCTCTCTCTATTCTATGGGAAGAGGTCTGACTTAATTTACCTTTTAAATTCTGCAGTTACCTATCTATCATTCCCCCACCCTCCATCAACTTACCCTCCAGCTTTGTTGTCTGGGCCTCCAAGGCTCTTTCCCCTTCCAGAGCTTTTTTGCACTTATGGGATGCATATGATATGGTTATGCCCTGTATATATGCTTTCAGTGCCTCCCATGTTGTTGAGGCTTAAGAGTCCTCCACCTTATTGTTTTCTAGAAATTCAGTTATTGTTCTAGATAAGGCTTCCTTAAAGTTCCTGTCCATCAGGAGAGTGGGGTCCATATGCCACTGTTTGCTGGGAGTGGATCCCTGTTAGGAGTGAAAGAGAATTCCAGAGGTGCATGGTCCAAAATACATACGGGCCCATAATTTGCTGTTATTTCTCCCTGCATAATGTTAGGGGACGCCAAAAAACAATCAATTCTAGTGAATATTTTATGCATATGTGAATAGAAAGAGAAGTGCATGGTGTCAGGGCATAAAAACCTCCAAACTTTCCTTAGCGCCCTCTCTTTGGCCAGCCCTCCCAAGGCTGCTGAGCTTTTTGGTGGAGGACATAACCTGGTGCCTGAGTGGTCCACACCCATGTCCCATTATGTACTGAAGTCCCCACCTATAATGATATTGTCCGGGAATGGAGCCAAGATCTTTGCCAAGTGATGGAAGAACCTGGGGTTGTCTACATTGGGATCACAGATGGAAATCAAGGTATACCTTCCACCCCCTACCATGGCTTTCACCACCAGGTAGCTACCTTAGGGGTCAGCTATGGTTCAGTGCACCTCCACTCTAAGGTGAGGGCAGAACCAAACTGCAACCCTCCTGGCCCTGGATGTGTATGGAGAGGCTAGCAGTGTACCTACCCATGCTCCAACCATTCGGTCTGCCTCCATCCTAGTGAGATGCAATTCCTGGAGAAATACGATATCCCCCTTTACCTTTCTAATATAGCTCCACACTCTTTTCCATTTCACTACCGTTTCTAGGTCCCTGACATTCCATGTCACACATTTCAAAGGTCCCATGATTGTAGTTTGAGACAAAGACCTCTACAAAATCTATTGCGTACCTTGGCAACATGGCATTGTTTATATGCAATATAATCTGCTGCTTCTTGTTTTTTGTTAACCTAACTTAAACTTGAACCTCTGTACCTTGAAACTGGTACCACCTTAACACACTTGTTCCCAAATAACCCTTTGTTTTCTTGCCCCCCCACACACACACACATAGTATTTCCTCCCTTTCTTCATGGTCCTCCTTTGAAAAACCCTAAACAACTGTATGTAAGAAATACTGACAAGAAAACTCTACTTGTAACACACATCCCTAACCCAATCCCCCCATACACACCTTTGTTCTGCTTAGGGTGCCACACATGTCTCGCTACTCCTCGTGGAAAAGCCTTGGGACACCCACTCAGCTTGTATTCCAGTTTACACTGCTTTAGTGTAATAGCCATTGTCATCCATAGGCCTGATTGATGAGGATGGCCCGGGAGCGCCTAAGCTTACCCAAAAGCTGCACTTAAAATCCACAGCACCACCTCCACTCCAGCCAAAGGGGTCCTCTTGACAGTAGGTCTGCCGCTGTCTGTGAGCTCCCCCGAGTGGAGCACCCTTACGATAGGCCTCCATCCAGTATGCTTTTTCCAGATTGCCCCCATTGCTCTAGTATTGAAAGGCACCCTGAAAATGCCTGTTGGCAACCCGCCAATGGTTTCCATCCACCCCCAGCATCCCCACCCCTGCAGCACTCACAAAACTTTCCTATACCCCCATCAAACTTGTTACATTTTTCAAGTTTGTGTTTCTCTGCTGATAGATATTAAACGCTATATATGGAGTGATCCCTCAAAGTGTAGTTCTGGGACACACCCACTATGACTGGTCTCACTTGGTGTGCTTAAGCCCTCATGGTCTTAGTTACACCCAGGTTTGTGTTCTACTGAGTCCACATTGGCAGATCACTTGTACTTCTGGAGTACTCCTCAATGTCCCAGTCATAGGCAAAATTAGCTCCCCTTTATTATCGTCTACTTGAGGCTTCTTTTATTTCTTCTCCCTTACTGGCGATATATCTTAAAGTTACAACAGTTGCTAATGTTCACTGCCACCAGAGTCTCCCGGGCCAACAAGTATGTGACTTAGCCTTCTCGGATAATTTTATTTTACTAATGAAGCTTCTCACTTGTTGTTTTGACCATTTGTTTAATGTCCAAGCCCGCCCCCCCCAGTCTCCTTGATGGGCTATCTACCACATGATGGGGTCACGCCTAGAGTGAGATGCCATCCCTGCCCTGCCACTATGGGCTGGGTAAGTACCCCATTATGGGCACAGAAATCAGGTCTCCCCACAGCAACACCCCATGGGACCCATTCGATGTAAGGTTAGATTTTTATTTATAGTACCTCAATTTATGGAGACTCAGGGTTGGTGTCCATCGATCGGGAAGGAGGGAATCTTTCTCCAGGACCTGGGTGAAGTATTTCATCACTGCATCTGGGTCTGTAAAAGCCTTCTTTTCTTGATTTTGAGGCCTGATGATGAGGCGTGCCAGATATACCATGGCAAACTGGCAGCCCAGGGCGTGGAGTTTTTTCTTAGCTGCTGTGAAGGCTTGTTGTTACAACTGTAGTTTCTGGGAGTAGTCCGGAAAAATATTGACTTTATTCCCCCTTACCATGATTGGGTCAGCTTTTCTGGTGGCATTTAGTACTGCCTGCTTGTCCTGATAACGGAGGAATTTCATGAACAGATGGCGGGGCCTCTCGTCAGGGCCTGGGCAACGGCCCGCTGAACGATGTGCTCAATGAATTTCTGAAGAGACTGTACCAGGTAGGTTAAGTGTTTTGGCAAGCCAGGGTCCAATAAATGCTCCAGAGTTCTTGCCTTCTGTCCCTTCCAGCAACCCCACCAGACAAATATCGCAACATCTTTAGCAGTTCTCGTGATCATCTATAGCCACCTTGAGGTACTCTATTTCTGTCAATGCCTTTTGCAGGAAGGTTGAGGACTGGTTTTGATGGTTTTCAGTGGTGCTTACTCGAGATTCTAGCTGATTGAGCCTGCTGGTATGTTGTTCTACTATTTCCCCCATGGTGTTAACAGTTTGCTGAAGGTGCAACCTTTGAGCTCCCAGATTCTCAAACTCTGCCTTCATTTGTGCAGTTATGTCCACTTTTATTGACTTAATTAGCTTCTCCAGTGAACCCAGAGATGTTAGATTTTGCCCATCCATGCTTGATTGTCTCACGCTTCCTCAGACTTAGCCTGAGAGGTCGCTCGCATTACAGGTGGTTCTTGGCCTACTTGGGCCGAGTTTTCAGCAGGTAGTTTAAAGGTTAGTTTTGCCTGTTTCTTACCCAATTTGGGGGTTTTCGTCATAAGTGTAGTTGCTGCAGTCAGGTCAGATGGTTGAATACTTTCCAGATTAGAGGATGACACAGATAAATGCTAGGTTGTCCCGGAGTTCTGGATTCAAGCATCCATTGCTCTCCTCAGCTTGGCCATGCCCCCCCAGCATCAGAGCACTTAATGGAGGAATTACTAGGGGTGCAAAACATTCCCAATTTAAATAAAGACCAGAGGACAGCACTGGGGTCCAGGATTACTACAGAAGAGGTTTCTAGGGCTACTGGAACACTGCAGAGGGCAAAGGCAGTGGGTCCTGATGGTTTGGGGGCAGAATATTATAGAGAACTGCGGATGGAGCTAGCTGGGCTGCTCTGGAACTTGATGGAGGAGCTGAGGGGGGAAAGGGGACTGCCCAGAATGTGCTGTGAGGCTAATATCTGTGTTCTCCCAAAGCCGGATAAAGATTTAGCAAAATGCTCTTCATATAAACCCATCTCCCAATTGAATTATGATTGTAAAATTATGATGAAAGTTTTGGTTTTTAGGCTGGAAAAGGTGCTTCCCCTTATTGTTCACCCTGACAAGACGGGATCTGTGCAAGGAAGGCTATCTTATCACAACATGAGAGGATTATTAAATATGATCTGGTGGGGAACAAGGTGTCCTGGACAGGCCTGTGTACTGTCCATGGATGCCGAAAAAGCGTTTGATAGGATAGAGTGGTCATACACGATGAATGCCTTGCAGAAATTTGGCTTGGGAGATGAATACATAGAACTAGTGAGTGCTTTCTATTGGGTACCAATGGTAAGGGTGCTGGTTAATGGCCTCCCATTGGAGGAGTTCCGGCTTGGGAGGCAGGAGCGCTGACAGGGGAGGAGCGCTGGGGCAACTGTCCCAGGTCCGGACGTCTGACCAATTATCAATTTTTTCCCAGCAGCTAGTCCCATTTCCCTCCTCTGTAACTTCTCATCACAGGCTGAGAAGGGCAGGCTGCAGCCTGCTGTATATTCCTTACCACCTCCCATTCCCTCCCCTGACCCGGCGGTCTCTGACCCAATGCCGGCATTTCCAACAGACTGTGCTGGCTGCCAAGGAGGCTACTAGCTGGCAGCAGACGGCGGCAGCAGTCTCCTGAGTGCTGGCTGCTCTTCCTTCACTCTACTTCCTGGACAAGGATGAATCAGGGGTCAGGAGGTCACTCAGGTGGGTCACAGATCAAGTCATCGGGCCATGGCCACCACATCTGATGCTGCGCATGTGCTGCTGCTTAGTCCTCATGTCGTGTTCTTTGAGGAGGAGACAGACTAGTCGTCAGGATGGACTCACTTTTGCTTGCAATCACAGACTGACTTTCAAATAAATCAATCATACCGACCGACTGTAAGTTGGAAGGGACGTTGAACTTATTTGGAAGTGAGAGTGCCCCAAGGAAGGACAAGGAGACCACTGCAGAGTGGAGGATTCCTCATTCATGGCCTGGGCAAGTTGGGCAAGAGGCAAGCTGTGGTGGATGGGACATGGAGCTGGACCCTGGATCCTGGACTGGTTAAGTTAAATAAATATAACAGGACTTCCGGTTGCGACATGGCACTGTAAACACACGCGGGGATCTGAGCTCCTCACCCACCGCAACTACAAGAGGCATTTCCTCCTCACTCCACCAAATATTTGCCACTACAAAACACTTACTTTGTTACCTTGAGCATCGAGGAGGAACCTTTTATAGAAGATATCCCCTCGGGGCATGGCACGCTGGGACTGTAACCACAATCGCTTTCAGCACTTGCACGAGCTACCAGAGGATGAGCATAGCGGCCTGCTGGATTCCAACATAACTTCTTGCTCCACCCCGCAGTCAGAGGCCAGAAAGGGTAAACGGGACAAAGAAAGCCAGTGCCCAATGACCCACAATCAGAGGCAATCCTCTCTGCAATTGCTGAGTTTCGTTCAGAGACGAGGGATGCTTTCAAAGAAATCCGAACAGACCTAGTGGACCCAATGCCCAAATATCTGAAAATTCAGACAAAATTGCCATACTGGAGAGAACAGTGAGAGCCCTGGCCAAGGAGCAACTCCACACCTCCATGAGACAGGAGGACATGGAAAATCAAGGAAGGAGGAAAAATATCAGGGTCTATGGGATCCTGGAGGGAGAGGAGGGGAATGATCCAGTAGCATATGCTGACTACTTGCTGCGTCTGGTACTGGACTTGGGTCCTGATTTTCAAATCAGCATTGAAAGGGCACACAGAGTGCTGGGTCCCCAGCCATCGAAGCCCGAGGCCAGACCCAGATCTTTTGTAATGCGTTTTGCCAACTTTAATCAGAAAGACCAGCTTCTTACTAAAGTCTGGCACAAGCAAAAAGTAATGCTGGGCAACAATCGCATCATTTTTGATAACAACGATGCACCTGCCACCCAACGTATGAGGCAAGAGTATTCCCCCTTATTTCCCGTTCTGCAGGCAAAAAACTTGAAATTTCGTACCCCATATCCTGCTAAACTGGTAGTCCTGTTCCTGACTGGATCCTCTACCTATAACACAGTGACAGAGGCTAAAATAGATCTGCTTCAACGGGTGCTCCTCTCACAAAATGACCCCAAGCTTACACCAAGAGACCTACCTGCGCCTTATAGGCCTGGCGCTCAGGAAAAGTCTTGCATCAAGAGAGGAGATCCTTACCTCCAGAAAATAATGGACAAAGTTCGGCAACTGAGGAATGCGACATTGCAGGCAGACTGAGAACTACAGTGAGGTACTGTTCCACCGGGGAGCCAGCTGTGCTGAGGTGATGGGGGTAAAGGACGGGTAATGGCTCTTTAGAAGGCCTCATGGGTATTATGAAAACAAAATCTATAGCCTCTATTGCTGATTTGGCTACCAAATGAGGCCAGCAGAGCGTCTTGCTCTCCACCTCCCCCTGTGCGGCCTGGCTCGATGTTACTCCCCCTTTCGTCCTTCCAGGTGGCGAGAGAGTGTTCCGCCTCGTCTCTTTCCTGAGGATAACTGGCTTGTATCTTCATAGATGAATACTAATTAGCCCATTCATCACCCCATTTTGGATTATTTAGATCCTAACAGGCATGGAAGTTCCAACTGCACTACAGTGGACACCTGGACTTACAAGGGGGAACATGAAGTGCGATACTGAGCCTGGGACATTGATGCTTTGGAGTGGTGTACTTACAATTTAAAACTCTATACCTTTCTCTGGGGTGAGCGGGGAGGGGAGGGGGGAGACTAGGGCGATATGTGGAGTTTTGGAGAATTGGTCATTTTACATAGATCACGGAGCATTACCAGCTTCCTTCTTGGACCGAGCTCATTACTATTACTACCCTAGGCCTGGTGGTGGGGGCCGAGTGCCAGTTCAACTTTGCTTAGTTTCATGTCACCAAGTCCTTTGGCCCCTGCTTGGTGAGGCAAGCTTGGTTGGTTTCTGTATGCCTCCACTTGCAGCTCGTGGCCCCCTAACCTACCAGTTGCGGGGAGGCTTTGATGTTACTATAACTGCTGGGTGAGGGTCTTGCAATGATGCCCTTTTCCCCTCTCTGTCAGATCCTGGCTGCATGAGGGAGGTTCGGCTGATGTTGTTTGGGGCTGGTCTTGGGATCCTTACAACAAGAGTAGTAATATACAGCTTGACAAGCTCTATACACCCTCCCAGAGGCCATAAAGCCCAGCCCTGTATTAAAAGCAGGAGTCTCGCCTCCAGTTCATGCTTCCTGGCCTAACTTCATAATTTTGTAAGTAGACCCCCGAAGGGCTTCGGCCATCTTTTCCTATGTGAGTAAGGAGACAGTTCTTTTTCCCTACACTTATGAGAATTTGACATCCTCATAGGCTAATGTAACACCCATGTCAATACCAACCCGGGAGCAGCTTTCTTTATTGTTAAGACTGTTCCCAGAGGGGGAGTACCCCCTCAGGTGGGTCTTTATTCGCCAGTGCTGGGTAGAGTCCCACTTTCCTAGGGCAGGGGAATATCACTTTCCCTGGGATCTGGGAGGGAGACTGCAATGTCTCCCCCAATGTTGGAAGAATGACTGTATGTAGTTATCTCCATAAGGAGACAGGTTGTTGGACAAGGTTCCTGGTTGTTGAAACTTATGTTAACTTTTGTTCTACTTAGGTTAATATTAAAAATGGAAGGTGACACAATCTTTAAAAGGAGCTATGATGCCCCCTTCATGACTGGAGGAATTGCTCCCCAGAGGGCTATTGGTAATGAAGCTATCACTCGATCCAGAACTGCTGGATATGGTCTGATAGGACCACCGGATGCAGGGTGGGATGCAGGAAATATAATTTTCTTTGGAGTTTCCTGTCCTCTGGGGATACAGCAATCTTCTAGACACACAACAATTCTACCTCCTCCATGAGACAATGGTTAATGTACCAGTAAAACATTTTTCCCAGAATGTGAATGGCTTGCATTCTCCTGTAAAGCAATACAAGATCATGCAACAGTTGGGAAAACAGAAGGTAGATTTGTATTTTTTGCAGGAATCCCACCTTTCAGTAACTGAGCACTCCAAGTTGCATTGGGAAGGCAGATATCATGTGATTGCATCCCCTCACCCGAGGGGTCACAAGAAGGGAACAGCTGTTTTAATCCCAACCTCAACTCCACTGGAAATACAGGATACCTACCTAGACCCATAGGGTAGATATGTGATCCTTACAGGATCACTCTATGCTCAAACAGTGACTCTTGTTAATACATATCTGCCCCCACAAACATCACTTCCAGTGGTTCGGACCTTTTTACAGCATGCAACGGAGAGGCTCAGGGGGGTCCTGATTATGGGCGGGGATTTTAATATCCTCTTCCATCCACATCTTGATTCTTCTAACCCCAACCTGAACAGGCTTTCTAGTGCCGCTAAATATTTAAAAGGGAATTTAACTTTTCCTGGTATCGAGGATGCCTGGCGGAGACTTTTTCCGTCAGTTCCAGGATACACTTTTTCTCGGGGAGACATGGCACTTACTCTAGGCTGGATTATTTTTTTATTACAGGGGAACATCTCACCCTGATACAAGATATACTAGTCGACCCAAGGGTATTATCTGATCATAATCCCATAATTCTGAAAATTGATCTGGGTAAACAAAAGAAATTCAGGCTCTGGCGATTCAATGTGTCCCTCCTACAGGATCAAGAATTTCGGGATCATTTTAGGAAGCGCATCCCACAAGTAATTCAAGCTAATTCAACCCCTGAAGTTTCTCACCCAATTCAATGGGATGCTTTAAAAGCAGTCATCCGAGAGTTCTAGAATACACCTCTCGCAAACAAAAGAAAATGAACACCAGGCTTGAATTTTTAACAGATCATCTAGCTTCACACCAGCTCTTATATAGGGAGGACGATGTAGCTCTCCAGCGCCATAACAGAAGTCTAAAACATGAAATACAACAAATCTTGGATTATAGAACTTTCCAGAGCCTGAATTATTTAAGACAATATAATTACGAAGGGGGAGCCAAAACAGCCAGGGTTTTGGCTCAGCAACTTAGAACTAACAAACGAGCTTCGACTATTTTAAAATTACGATCCAATTCTTCTGGTACAACCACTTACAAAGAAGAACAAATTAGACAAGTTTTCACACAATTTTATGAAACCCTATATGAAGCTCCCCAACAACCCCAAACTCAAACTGCGGTGAGACATGTCTTCTTAGACAAGCTCCACCTTCCCAAGTTGTCAGAGCAACAAACCAATATCCTGGAGTGGACAATAAGACCAGAAGAGATACATCAAAAGGTTAAAGATTTAAAACCCCTGAAATGTCCTGGCACAGATGGTTTTAGTCCAGAGTGGTATAAGGCATGTGCACCACAGCTGCTTCCCAATTTTCTACCGGCCTGTCGAGCTGTGGCAGACGGGGAAACCCCACCACCCTCTTGGAGTTATGCTGTTCTTTCTCCCCTACTTAAGTCTGAGAAAGAGTCCACCCTTCCATCGTCTTACCGTCCCATTTCTATTCTGAATGTGGACTACAAAATATTTATGGCTGTATGGGCCAAACGGTTGGAACCCATACTTTTACAGCTAATACATAGGGACCAATTGGGTTTCATCGAACAGAGTAGTACATCGGATAATATACGTTGAGTCATGCTCCTCTTGGAATATATCCACGCCAGAAAGATCTCCTCCACCATAGTAAGTTTAGATGCCGACAAGGCGTTCAATAAGGTGGGATGGGAATTTTTATGGGCTACCCTCTCCAAATTCTCCTTCCCTGATTCGTGCCTTTCCTGCTTGCAAAACATTTATTTGCACCCCAAGGCCTATATTCGAGTCAATGGCTCCTGGTCTCAACCAATACTTATACACAGGAGCACGAGACAGGGATGCCCCCTATCCCCTCTACTATTCGCCCTTTATATTGAGCCTTTGGCTGAAGCCATCAGAAGCAGTACTCAGATTGAGGGAGTCCCAGTGGGTCAGAGAGAGCACAAGGTGATTTTGTTTGCCGATGACAATCTGGTGATGACCCTTTCCCCAGAGACCTCACTCCCTGCATTGTGGGAAACCCTGGAACATTTTACTGCTGTCTCGGGTTTTCAGCTCAACATAGCTAAAACGGATCTTCTCTCATTATTTTTAACCCCTTCTTTAACTCTTAAGAATAAATATCCAATAAAGTGGTACCAAACAAAATTAAAATATTTGGGAATTCACATTCCAAGAAATTTAGATAACCTAGAGTTATTAAACTATGAACCCCCTATCTATCCAGATCCAGTCAGATTTGATGAGTTGGTCTAAATTACTGCTAAGTTTCTTACAAAGAATCGAAACTATTCGTATGATAATATTACCTAAACTTTTGTATTTATTTCAAAATATCCCTTCCTTCCTTCCCATCTAAATTTTATTTTCAGTCATGGAATAAAACTATATTGAATTTTATTTGGAACGACCAGCGGCCGAGGATCAGAATGTCTCTATTACAGCTCCCGCTTTCTCTCAGTGGAGCCTACCTACCTAATTTGCAATTCTATGCACTGGCAGCCTTTTTTAAAATATTATCTCTATGGTTGTCCCCATCATATGAGGCACCCTGGAAAGCCCTGGAATTTGCAATGAATGATTTATATGATATTAGCAAGATAACTCTCTCCACGGCAGCCAAGATACCACCTATGCGAGATTACACACCTTTCACGGCCCAAATTTTAAGACAACGGACTTGGTATAAGTTAAAAACACATAAAGGCTTTGGGGCACTTTTCTTTTTTTACACACACATCTCGGGGGATGATAGATTTTTGCCGCCAACTACAGATCATATTTTTTCAAAGTGGAGGACAGTGGGTCTCCAATTTTTTAAGCAATTCCTCTCCCCGACAGACATCATCCCATTTGAAACCCTTAAAAAAACTTATGATTTATCAGAAACGGACTTCTACAGATATACCCAGGTTAAAAATTATATATTGCTCCACAGAGAGGTAATTTCAAGGTTACCAGATCCCATTCCAATGGCGTGGAGATACCTTGTGGATCATGTTAATGGACATGTGTGGGGTCATCAAGTGGGACATTTATACAAAATTCTCAGGAAGGGGATGCGTGATTTCTTGCTTACCATTTTAAAAAGCAGGTGTAAAGATTTAGAATTAGACATTTCTGAACGGGATTGGTTGCATGCATCTCCCTTGGCATGCAAAATAACTCATTCCATTAAATGGCGTGAGTTTGCCTGGAAATGTCGCAGTCACTTTTTTCATTTGTAACCCTCCTACAAATGGGGGTTCCTGAAAAGTCTTCGTTTAGCTTGCCTAAATGCTTACTGTCAGGCTGGTGTTCTGCATTTTAGTAGATTAAATGTATTGCTAGAAAGTTCCTGTATAGCCTCTGGCCCGGATATTCAAACTGCGCCAGGCTGTGGCGCAAGCCTAGGCGCAGCTCAACTTTGTTGCGCAGGGGTGTGGCCTGGGTGATATTCAATGGAGCTGCGCTATGGCACAGCAGGTTTGAATATCGCACCCTGGCCACCCCCACTGTGCATGGCGCAGTGGCACTGCGCCAGCGCAAGTGGCCAGAGTGGAGCATGGAGCTGCGCTAGCACAAGTGCCATTGCGCCATGCACAGCACCTGCGATATTCAAAAGGTGACATGCAAATGGGGCCATAATTTATGCAAGGCGCACATGGAGCCATTTGCATGTCATTATGGCCCCATTTGCATCCCATTAGCATGCAGGTGCGCTGATCCCCGATGACTTGCGCCTGGTGCCCTGCCAGGTAGCAGCTGTCAGGGACTGATGCCCCCTGCAGCCCAATTGCAGGCATTTGTCTAAAATATAATCCTCATCCAATATCCCTGG
Source organism: Neoceratodus forsteri (assembly GCA_016271365.2). Classification (NCBI taxonomy): domain Eukaryota; kingdom Metazoa; phylum Chordata; order Ceratodontiformes; family Ceratodontidae; genus Neoceratodus; species Neoceratodus forsteri. The sequence goes on from CM057455.1 coordinate 1,708,527,883, forward strand.
TGGTCCAGTGGACCGCTATGTGCCCGATCGCGGGCATAGGGATAATACAGCCCCCCCAATATCCCTAGTGGTCCAGTGGACCGATCACTGCCCGATCGCCGGCATCTTTTGAAATCCCCTTCCCGCCAATATCCCTGGTGGTCCAGTGGACCACACTCTGCCGAATCGCGGGCATCTGTAAAACACAGAACAATCCTATTACCTGGTGGTCTAGTTTACCCCCTCCCCACCCGCCCACTGAGGCCTACCGCCCGCTCCCCGGTCAGCGGTGGGCGGCAGCACCCACCTGCCTGCCGCCCGCCGGCTGACAGCTCACTAAAGGCTGCCGCCCATTGGTTCAAATGGGCGAGCCCAATGGGTGCAACCTACCATGCTACACAGTCCAAATATGTAGATGAATTATTCTTGTATTTGGACTAAGCTAGCTCTTGATATGGGCTGCGCCCATTATTGGCTCGCTGTAGCTCAATGGGCGTCACCAGCCTGTCGGTGGGCGGGCAGGTGGGATGCTGCCGCCACGCGCGGCCCTGACGAAGCGACGCGATGTGAGGCTCGATAAAGCGTGAACACCAAGATAAGAGACTATTCTGTGTTCTGAATGCCACTGTCAGGCAGAGTGCGATCCACTGGACCCACCAGAAATACTGATGAGGGGTGATTTCAAAGATGCCTGCAATAGGTCCACTGGACCACCAGGGATATTGGGGTCTATTATACCGATGCCGCGATCGACACATAAGGGTCACTGGACCACCAGGGATATTGAGAGGGGCGTCTTTACATGGATACCCGTGGTGGGGCATGAGAAGCGCCGCCGGAAATGCGGCAGGAACTTCGGTGGCCAGCCACGGTGGCAACTGCGTGTTGCACCCTGCAATGTGGCAGCTCACCTGTGGGTGGCCATCATTCCTTTTTGGGGCTTAACTTTGTGCAGGCGCGGGTAGGGTTGCGCATGCATGACTCTGCACATCCCAGGCTGAATATCGGGCTGTGCAGGTTATGCATGGGCACGCCCCCTGACCTGTGCTCTGTATATACTGATGTGCTCCGGCGCATCAGGATTTGTGCGGCACACTTTTTCCCTTTTGAATATCGCGCCGGGGCGCATCAGTGGGTTGTGCATGGCGCAACCCTTTTGAATATCTGGGCCTCTGTGTACTGTCTCTTTAAGACTCTGCCTGGATTGCAGCCTTAATTAATCTAAAAGGGAGCTCTGTTAGAAAATATGCTTGTTTGCTGATCAATTGTTAGAACAGTAACAATATTGCAGTTTGTTCTAACCTGCCTTCTTTGCAGCAAGGACTGTTCTGTTTATCTCCACCAACTTGGCCCGGGACTGTCAGAATGGACTAGTCAGTGCTGTTGGGACTCTAAAATGGAGCCTGCCTACAGGGGCTTGGTGGTGTCAAAACTTGTAGGAATTGTAGTTTTTGCATTTTGGTGCCTAAAATAACCTGGAGGGGGAGCCCTTATGGTGACCGACAGATAAATCAGCCAACCGAACCTTTTGGATCTTGGGGGAATTCCCAAGCTGCTTGCAGCTAGTTTCAGTTCTGAGTTGGGAAGTGAAGAGATTAACAGCTTGAATGATTCAAGCAGCAGCCCCAGCGTAGATTCGCGCGGGAGAACCGTGGAAAGGCCTGAGTTTTGACCTGCATGCCTGCCTGCTGTCCTTGAGAGGGAACTTGTGCCTTTTTCGGACTGACTCCGAACTTGGAGAGCGAAGTAAGCCACTGAATTGTGACCAGGCTCTTACCTGAAGAAGAACGAAGATTTGCTGAATGCGATTGGCCTGTCTGGACTTCCAGCCACCTCTGAACTCTTGGATTGTGCAGAGACTCTGTAATTGTGACCGGAGAGCCTTTTGCCTGGTACAGTGGAATTTCCTTACATGTGAATGTGCTGTGTGCTCCTAGAGGATCGCGATTTAGTTCCCCACTGTGGTACTGGTACGGTGTACAAGGAGTACTGTGAAAGTGATTATCGTATATTGCTCAGGCCACTAGAAGGGAAAGAGGGGGGTTACAGTGTCCCAGAGGGCTGTGCCCAGGTTAGTCTGACCACTACCAACCCTGACCTCCGGGTGGAGGCACCTGTTTCAGAACTCAGGCCCCTTAACCTGCTACTAGCTGTGCAGGCAGGGGTAGTAGCCCTTGGGATAGTGCCACCAAGGGGTTACATGTTCACCAGCAATTCTAACTAAATACCTCCCTGCCCACTTTGGCAGATGTTGGCGGAGATGCCCATGCCCATACACCGACCTTACGCATGTCTTTTGGTCTTGCCCTCAGTTAACACCATATTGGTATGTACTACAACAGGAGTTCTTGGATTGTTTGGGGGAGGGGGTAGAACTTACAGCTGAAATGGTTCTCTTATCTATATTTCCTCCCCATAGACCTTCCTGGCATTGAACCCTACTACCTATTTATATTTTAGCCTCAAAGAAGGCTACCACCAGACTTTGGAGATCTACTATTATTCCCACTTTAGGAGACTGGAGGGGGGTGGTCTCAGATATCTATTACATGGAATCCCTCATGGCCAGACTCCACAATAAATACTCGGTGTTTGAGGTGTTGTGGAGACCCTGGGTGATGTACCTGTCCAGGCATGATCCGGACTTTATCCCCTGAGCCTCTCCAGGAAACAGTCATTTTCCTCATACTAGGGGGGACTGGACCTCAAGTGGGCTTTGAGTGTAACCTTCACTTCTGCAACTACAAGTATTCTATTCCATGGAAGAATACGACACAGATGAAATTTCTGAGGCATTGTATAACTGCTGAGATAACAATTCAGCCATTCTTTAAAGAACAATGTGTACACAGGAAAGAGTAAAATGGTATATTTATTGTTAAATAAGCACTAAACCAAGAAAAACAATTACTGTAATAAATTCAGCAAAAGATGACTGTAAAACATATACATGCCCCCTCCTTTTAATAAAAAGAAATAAAAAAAAAATGTAAATATAACAGTGATGTGCTGGGACTGGAAAGAAAAAAAATAATTATTAAGGTAGGTCAGGCAGGTGTGGGGGGGGGCTAACTAACTGTTACACTTCATACAGTCTACCTCCTCAGTACCTCTCACTCTACATACTGCCTACCTAAGCTACCATACCACCTAGCTAGCCTAGAACTCAGCACCTATATAAGGAATTATTAAGGTGGGCCAGGCGGCCGGGGGGGGGTCTGTTACAACTTACAGTAAGTTACACTCTCTTAGTCTATACTAGTGTCTGTAAGTTTGTAACTGTGTACTTAATAATCTACCTCCTCCACGAGACAGTAACTTGCTCTACCTATCTACCAACTAGGCTAAAATACCACCATAAGGAATTATCAAGAGCTGAAGGTAGGCCAGGCTGAGGGGGTGCAAACTATTACACTTGTCTTGTTAGACTCTGTACTAGTCTGTACTGTCTGTGACTGTGTGTACTTAGCAGTCTGTACCTTCTCCAGTACCTTGCTCTACCTACCTAGCTACCATACCATCTAGAACTACTAATATAAGATACTAATTCTGTTATTTTTATAGTCTCATCAAGCAGCATGGCAGAGTAATATTTATTTAAATATAAATTTACTCATTTATTGATTTATATATGTTTTATGAGGGCATGGGAGGGTGAGGGGGACCTGGTCTTAAAGATGTGTCACAGGCCCAGAAATTTCTATCGACGCCCCTACTGGGAGGGGTACCAGGCAGGGGTGTCCCCTCTCCCCCCCGTTATTTGCTATAGAAATTGAGCCACTTGCTATTAAGATAAGAAGTGATCCATTCATTTTGGCATCCCAGGTTGGGGGGGGGGGCTCCCAACATATCATTATCCAACATGCCTGGATGATATCCTGCTCTTTGTAACGAAGCCCCAGCACTCTATACCCACTATCCCTTGTATTATAGATACATTTGCTATGCTCTTGGGGTATAAACTTAATTTGCATGAATCAGAAATAAAGTATTTAGATAAGGGGGCAAGGGAGGGTGGGAGGGCCACCTGGGGACTAAAGTTAGTAGTCAGGGCATTCACATCTCTAGGTGGGTTGGGAACGGACTTGGGGAGCTTGTATGCTTTAAACTACTCACCACTAGTTGAAACAATCTTGAAGGATTTGTGCAGGTGGTGTGCACTGCCGATCTTGTGGTTGGGTAGGATTAATCTCCTTAAAATGAATGTCCTGCCAAGGATTGTCTACATCATGCAAATGGTACCTTGTTGCCCAACAAATAAGGACATCAAGAGAATGGAAAAGGGCTTTACTGACTTCATTTGGCAGAGTAAAAAAATTAGAATTAGTGTAAAGAAACCTAAGGCTTCAAGGGAAAATAGGGGCATGAATTTCCCAGACATTAAGGGGTACTACCTGGCTGTACAACATGTAAGCAGTAAGACACAAGGGGGCGTGCATTAGACATTTCTAATGCACGGCCAGGGGCATAATGAGGCACAAGGCCGCAGGCCTATTTTTGGACAACATTTAGTCCTGGTCAAGCTTTGTCAGTTTTCCTTACACAAATATTTGCATAGTGTTACCCATGATACATCTAGGGCGTGTGTGCATATGTGGTTGGGAGAGACAGACACAGAAACTGAAATGCATTTATTTATTTACGCTGCAGACATTGCATTTCCAGGTGTATCCTGGGTGAAATGAAAGGAGAAATGGGTATATTAAAACAAAGTATATGAGTAAGTGAAAAAATACAACAAATGAACAAATAGATGATACACTAAGTAATGGGAACAACTTACAGCAAAAACTGCAATGCACACTACGCTACAGCAATAAATGTAAAGGGAGAAATTTTCTTTGCACTTCACTAAATATCGGGCCCCTGGTCTTTTTTAATTTTCAGCCCTACAGGTGGGGGATCAACTCTAAACAGGGCAAGTGAATGGCTAATTTGAAAGGTACTCTATATAGCACATTAAATCTTCTGTCACAGCACCCTGGTAAAAATGGACTGAGCATGAATGTAAGCTACTCTGTGCAGGGGATGGGATGTAGAAAACCTTGCTGGTTGTAACCCAGACTCCTACCTGCTATGCCCTAGGGGAGCTGCTTTTTGGCCTAGCGTTCTGGGGCCTGATATTCAAAATACGAAGAGCCGGATTTTGCTAGACAGTGATAATTAAATGGGTTGCTCTGGGCTCTCAGTGCGGGACACAGTAGTTGCTCACACTGAAGAAAAGGGTGTGTGGCCATGAACACTCTGCTAAGCACTTGTGGGCTTGCTCAGACACAACCAGTACAAACAGAAGGTTCATGACCACATCCCCTCCCAGTGCAAGCACTTCTGTTGCTCACATGGGGGGAGGGGGGCACCTGAGCTTTCATACTTTTCAGCCCTACAGGTGGGGAGGCGAAAAAGCTAAACAGGGAAGTCCTTAGTTACAAATGCCCGCAGCCTGGAAAATATAATTCCAGACCTGGAGGCCTTGATAGTAGAGGAAGACCTGGACAGAGAGGCAATAGAAATCTGGTACACCGCAGATCATGACTGATGCAAATGTTCCAGGTCATAATGTATTCATGAAAGATAGAGTGAGTAACAAAGGCAGGGAAGGGGCCCTGCACGTAAGGGGAGGAATACAAGCAATGGAAGTACAGGGGAGACAATGGGAGGCTGAGGCACTGTGGGTCACCCTTGAGCCCGGCACTGGCACAGCAATCTGCACAGGGGGTGATCAATAGACCTGCTCCTCAGTAGTGGTTAGATCCTGGAGGCAATGCGGGCAGAAAAAATAGGGGCTGCCGATGATCACCACAGAAGAAAGTGACCTGGGGGTTATCGTTTTTTATGACCTAAAGGTGCATAAGCAGAGTACAAAGGCTGCCTGGAGGGCCAGTGGCATGCTGGGGTGAACAGGCAGAGGTATCACTGGCAGAAGGCGGGAGGTAGTGATGCCAGTGTACAAAATGGTAGTGCAGTCTCACCAAGTGCACTGTGTGCCTTGTGAGTCCCCAGTTATAATACTTTGAGGTGTACAATTGAATGACTTGGTGGTCAGCTAGACAGTTGGTCGTCAACAGTAAAATTCTCATTTCAAGGCCTGGTACTGTTACTTTCACTGTATTCCAGATGTTCCAGTGTATATACCAGTATTGTACACATCAGACATGACCTGACAACAATTACAGCTGTGCATTACATGCTTTCCAATTTTCATTTCATTTCTACATTTCTTATAAACAGCCTCTATTACAAATAATACATTAAGCAGCATAAAAAGAATTTTTGCAAGATAGTTTTCACTTTGCCTTTTCATGGTAATGATATAGTTCCCAAAATTCCTAAGACTGCATTTAGTGGAGCACTGCGACAACACAGTACAATATTCATATGTGTGTGTGTGTGTGTGTAACACCAAACACAGCACAGTATTACAATTCAGGGGCAGCAGTCATGTTTGCGCCTACGCTGTGCAGCTTATGTAGTGCTGTGCATATGCATTGTATTTCAGTGTCCCCAAATGTGGGTACTCCAACCCACTTTTGCAAATGGAGAGTTCTGTCTGTTTCATTCAACTGGCAGACAAATATGGCATGAATCTAGTGTAATGGTTCTTTAGCAGCTCTTCCCTCAGAGGTCTATCAACAGGTGCAATGTTTCTGGTATGCTTGGTGCTTCCAGAGCACATACGTTTAATAGTTGACCATGCTTTGTGCCATCAACAAATCTGTTGGGTATAGTTTCGGCTGTCGGTTTCATGACCCAATTTTTGCTGAGCTTCGAGAACACAAAGCTACATCATGGTTGACCTTTGCTTTCACCGCTCTTTATCACTGTCTGCTTCAAATGACAGTTTTCAATGTAGTCAAGCAATGTTAGCTGGGTGTGACACTGTATTCCAAGATATGAGAAATGCTGCCTCTTTGGCCAGTATTTGTTTAGTAGTGAATGAAACACCTCGAGGTTTTCCGGTGTGGCAAAATTGTGTAATCTTGTCAATGTCCTTGAGGAGCCTGGTATCCATCACTATTGAGCTAAGCGCCTCATATGCAGGTTCTCCCGTTGTAAGCCATAAGACACTTTCTATGTCTTCTGGTGACAAAGTTGCATGTGCATATTGACAGAACTCCAAACCGACTGTCCAGGTGTGGTCATTTGTGATATGCTCCAAAACAGATATCCACTTCTCACGCAGCAGGATGCAGTTACCGAAATATGTTGCCCCACGCCACCACAAGTGATTCACGATGGAACGTACCCAAGGTGTTAGTACCTCACACTGCCTTTGTTTTGCCTTTGAGCTTAGTCTTTTGACAACTGATTTTGCTATGTGCCAGATGTCAAAGTGATGTTCCACACTTGGAAAGATTTCACCTTTCGACATAACACTCACAATCTGTGGATGTCTATCGGTGGCAATCGTCTTTATGCTCAGACCCCCATATAGAATGCTATTCATTGCTCTGACAAAGCCCTCCTTCTCCATGACATTTGAATTTGCTACCTCAGAGACCTGAATTAGCATAGATTCTACCACCTTCCTCGAATCCAAATTCATGATGGTGTATGTGCAATATTTTGCTGAATGTCCAGGTGAATCGCTCCAGCTATCGCCCATAACCATGAATGCAGTTCCACAAAGTGCTGTCCAGTTTATTCGCTTGCATGTCTGCCATGTGTGATTCACCACCTGAAACAAATACTTTTTCTGAACCTCACTGTACTGTGACTCGCACATCATTGGGACAGACAGAAAAAGCAGGAGGTCTGAAATGCACCTGTAGGTGTTACCGTTACCACTGAAGAGGATGCAGCCACTCAGCAAAAGATTTCCAGCACTCATTTTTCCAACCATTGGCTGTGACTGCCATGAAAACGTGTGTGCGTTTGCGCAACAGAATTCCACCACAATCATAGTTCCAAGGGTAAAGCTTTTGCTGATTAGCAGTGGCAGATGGCACAGCTGACAAAACAGAAGATGAAATGGGGGAATAGTGATGACTGGAACACAAAGTATTTTTGTTCCATGACTGGGGTTGTCTCAGCAAGGATAAATGACTCTCCGTCCGATGTAGTGGCCTCACTCTCATCATCCAAATCACATGATGAACCTGGTGAAAACATGGATATGTTGCCGTCATTGACAGTCATTTCGGAGGACAAAAATGAATCTGCTTCCCAAATGCATGTGGTGGTGGTCGGTGAACACTTCCTTGGCATGGAAGTGCATTCAGGTTCAGGTGTGGGGACACTCGCTGTAATAGCCTCTGGGAAGTAGACGTTGAGTGGTTTGGTGGGGCTCTCAGCATCATTCAAGCACTCACACAGTGAATAAGATTTTGAATACCGATGATCTTTGAACACTGACTCTGGCATTTCTGGCCACTGACATGCACAGTCTTGCACAGATGGTTCAGGCTGGGTCACCACTGAAACCACTTCAGTGACTTTTGAAGCAATATCTGCCAATTCAATGGGGTTGCACTGTGCTGAGGTACTGTGTTCCTCAATCCACGTACACTGTAATACAAAAAAGATCATCAGTGACTTGACCACGCACAGCTACTTTTCTAGCACCTTGCTCTGAAAACAGTTTGAGCGCCGCCACTAGTCACCATACCTTTATGAAGTCACTGAGTGACATGCGTCCTTTGGAAGGAATGGAGACATGACGGATGGATGGAACTGCATCCTCATTGAGCCTTTCACTGGATTGCCTGGATCTATGAAATAAGATGTTGAACCTTTATATTTTGATACTACTGAGAAGATTGGTCTAACTAGCAATTTTCCAGAGTAATGTTGGCCAAGAACTTGTTTCGCAATGGCTAAGCAGTGATGCACCTGTCAATATGCAGACATTGTTACGGAGACGCTGTGCCATCTGGACAGATACCAACCAATGACGGACACTGTTATTAAGGTGATTTCGGTAGACCTTGATGTGGACATCACATTGCAAATGTAATCCTCGGCACTGATCTGTGAAAGCAGACACCCCCACAACAAATCCAATATGCGCAGCCACACTACAGCAGCTTGCTTTTCTATGTGGGTAAGGTGGATGCGAAGAACTGCGCCAGCAGTTGGTACATGGAAACAAAACAATGGCTTTCCACGCAAGTGAACTGGGTGCTTTCCATTTTGTCAGTGTGCCCAAAACAGTGGCCATGTGATAGGAACACAGACAATGGGGCACCTTTGACAAAGCAAGTACTGCATCACCATGATGCCACGTCCTGTGGGTCACAAGGAACTGGTGAAACATACCAGAAACATGTTTAAATATTGCATACATGCTAAAAAAGACAACAGAGTTTAAAAGACACAATTTGAATGTGGGTGTTCGGCAGGAAATATCAAACATAGGAAAAAGCATGGTTAGTGCTTACTCTTTTGAAGGAGCATTGTCAATGTTTTGTATGGAACACAATACTGATGCACCACAAAGTGGTCACACTAACCCTGGAGAGGACTCTTGTGTTTTGGACATGCACAATAATGTTTTCACTTAGTCTTCAGAGCTTGTGCACAGGTGATATGGAAATCTGACTCACTGAAGTGATTAGAGCAAACCACATTATGTCACATCAGTGAGAAGGTTTCACTGTCTAGGTCTGACCGGTTCAGGAATATCAGTCATTGTCCCCGTAGTTCATCTCTCATGGGGATGTGGTGATACATTGGTTTGGGATCACTGACAGTTTTGCAACTGGTGTTGTGGCACCCTGGAACCATGCAGGTTGGTATTGCAGAACTGTAAACATAGTTGAAATTCCATTCCGGGTCTTGCAATGAAGTGACGGCAGACAACACTAGGCATAGGAAAAAGACGAACAAATTACCGAATCAAAGACAGAACAATGCCTTTAACATGCCTTGCTGAGACTGTTCTGTAGGCATTGTGTCACCGAGGACTGCATACATTGGACATCTATCACATTACCTGACATGCACCGCACAAATAAACCAGCATGCTACACCACTGGAACAGCAGTGGTCTTTTGGATGAGATGTTGAGACCAAGTAGCCATCTACCTGTCCCGGTGGTGGTTGTTGCCGAAGTTAAAGTTCCCGTGGCACTTCTCAAAAAACAGTTGTGTCATCTCCTCTTGTGTACTGGTCCCTTTACAAGCATCCACTTAAAATACCACCAACTGCTTGAATACGGTTCTGTGTAAGTTGTTTACCATCTAATTAACCACCCCCACAATGTGTCATCCACGGAAAAGGGACTTCCAGTTTAAGTATGCCCACATGGCAAACACAATTCATTAAATAAAACATGGTCTTAACATCATTGTCCCACATGGTTCAACATTGGTTGCACATGCCTTGGCAACATCCACCGGTGGAATTTTAGCTTTTTTGATGCACAATTTCCGGAAAGTCGAGCACTACAGACATTCACGTTAAGTGTGATGTCTGTAGATCAGGGTACATGACTGAACATTTTATCATCACTTCACAGGACGTAGTCTTTCATGCATGTTTCAAGGAGTATTTTATTGATTTTCCAACAACTTTAAATGAAATGCGTTATATGGGATCACTCGAAACGCTGAAATCATTGCTTGTTACACATGCACATTTCACAGCTATGAGTCCACTGGCAGTTCAACAGTCACATTATACTCGTGTTCCTTATGATTGCGCACTACTTTCGACACATTACCATGATTTAATAATTATTAACTGCCATTAGAAATTAATTCATTACACCTATTCCCTATTCAACTATTCGAGAGGAGAGCAATTTGTCTATCATCAATTAGTTATTGGTTGCATTTGTATGGTCATATTCGACACTGTCAAAGTAAGCGTGAAAGCTCATGTACGTTGTGCCCATCATCCATTGAAAAGTTCATTGAAAGATTAGTAGAACTCATTTAGGAATGACTGCATCCACAAATTGTCAACTTCTTTGTCCGCTTCCATGAAACCTGTGTCCTGACCACTTTCCTCTGGCCACTTTGAATGAATGGCCGTGATAACACAGGATGGAATTATGCAGTGCACCTTCTTTCCCAGGATATAATGCGCCCAGTGCATATACTGTATATATGCGACGAGATGCCTAGACCTGCAGGAAGATAGGAAAGCAGTCACAATCAGATAGCATTATAATCACCACCCGCACGCCCTACCCAGTCAAGTTACTGCAGTCACATGCTCTACCTGTAGGGGCATGGTACAGCACTGAGATGCCACTGCCTACAGGGAAAGGCAGCCGCACTCAACAGCAAGGATAAAAAGGTTGACTGCCCTCCCACTCAGACAAAGTAACATGACTCAACTGTCAACCTTCACAATACTCAATTTCTAGCAACTGCCCTTTCTGCATAGCGCAACCGACCTGCCCCACTCCCGAAAAGGAATACAACATTCTGGCATCCACCCTGTCATGCATTTATGCAAACAAGTAACAGAAATTAAAGAAAAAAACTAAAGGTTAGTGCTTTCAGACAATAACCACTTCTTTTAACGATTTAAACAGCTACACACAACCTCTGCCTCCCACCGTCGTCAGCCACCACCCCACCAGCAGCAGCCAGCCCCAGCCTACTTCATACCTATGTGTCTGGCCAACCTCTGCTATTGGTCGACAGGACATATTTGCACAAAGCCAGCTAGGTAAGCCCACTGACACCCACAAGACGTTGGCTGGCAGCAACAGAAAGGGGAAGTTGAGAGCCACTGTTTACATTAGTAGAAAAGCATTTCGAGGTTATTAAAAAAAAATGTTAATGTCTGAAAGCTGTCTGAAAGCACTGATCAGGCATTTTTGTATCAACTAGGGAAAGCTGAGCCTTTTCCAGTTTTTCCATTTAACAGGAAAACAATTAGTTACCTATTCGGAGGGGGGTCAGCAGGCATTGGATGCCTGTGGCAGGCACAGATCATTGTTAGGGCCAATTGTACAATCACTGGCTCTAGGCATCCCATAATAAAATGTTGGTGGTCAGAGATGCACTGTAACCCATCCAGCTTTTCACCCAACTGATTAGACAACTCCTGGCAGCATAGACACTCGCGGACTGTGGGCATCACGGAGCAATGACCACATCAACACCAAGTCGATATGCCATGTAATCGGGTCTGCATGGAGTGTTCCTGCTGGCTGTACCATGTGGCTTCTGTAGAGTGTGATGAATTGCTGCTTGTTGCAGTGTTGCTGGACTGTCGTGGTCTACAAGGTTCAAACATATATGGCTGTATGACATTACTGACAGTGACTGACAGCATGTCCTGTAGCACATCATCTGTGTCACCGTCAGTGTCGTACACATCAGACAGATCTGAACTGCTGCCAGCGTCACTGATTCCTCCTCACCTTGCTATTTGGATGCGCTGTTGTAGTCTGTGTTAATGATACACAACCCGTAGAAATTTCAACCACTGCAGAAGTAACGCCCAAAACGTAGTCAGTATACTTTCCACAAATTTTCAGGTACAGTGTGTGTATAATGCTAGCACTTCACTGTTGCAGTTGCGATTGACTTGTCTGGCCAGACCAGTTCACGCCTATAGGGAGAAAAATAGACAGGAGGCAGCATAGCATTGTACTTAGGGGAACTGAGCAGTAACCCTGGGGATCTGTTTGTTAATCTAATCAGTCCCTGCTTGCATACATTGTGCCACAGATTAAGTCACTTCACTTCCTTGTTCTACCAGGTCAGACCTGTAAACAAGCTGTGGTTTAGCGTGTGTGCACCTTTCCGGGTTAAAGTAGTTCCTCTACCACCTTCCTTGCATAACATCATGGCACCAGCAACCAGATTCATAAAGAAAACATTTTAATAGCTCGATCCTAAATTAGGAAGCACAAGTAAGGTGGTTATTTGTTGTTTGTTGAATTTTGTTGACCCGGTAGGCCCACTGAGACTAGAAGTCCTTTTTTCAGGGGCGACCGGGTGGAGTAATACAGATGGTAACCAACTGAAATTGAACCAGATTAAGCAGCTGTAGGTGGTATTTTTAGTGAATGGGGGAAATCTGGCCAGGACACCGGGGAAATTCCCCTACTCTGCGGACAGAGGGCACTGTGTCTCTGTCCGTCAGGGTTCTGCATTCTGTGATGGCTGCCATTGGAAAAGGAAGCTCTGTTCCATCACAGGAGATGGCTCCCGAGACAGCTGGATTGTGCCTGACAGGCGGCCAGCATCAGTCTCGAGTAGTGAGCCTCTCCCCCTGCATGTGGATCTGCGGTTCAGACAGACATAATTTTGACTCCCCAGCAGCCCGTATTGGGCCTTTCTGTACAGCCCCCTGATGCTTCTTCGGAAGAAGACTTACTATGATTGGTGGCCCATCTTCAAGCTGCTGAATTAGAATATTTTGCTGCTCACCAAAAATCGGAAGAGGAACAAGTGAAACGTAAGCGTTCACAACAACCTTCACCCTCACAGATGCCTGCCCAAAATAAAAACCTTTTTGTTGCTTCTACCAGTTCCCCCGATGTACCAGTGCCTGCAGTAGCTCACACAGCTTCGCCTCCTGTAGATTTCCTAGATCCCTCCTCTTGGTCGGCTGATGTGGCCTTGCAGGATGCAGGTTGGACCCGGCGAGCCTCCGGTACGTGGACTCCTGACCACGCGGTGCCGCTCCCTGGATCTTCTCCGACGTCACCGGCGGTTGTTGAGGCCTCTGCAGTTGTGGGTTTGGTTCCTGCCCCAGCAACTCACGCTATCACTTCTGCTATGGACCCTTTGCCTATGGAACTCTCTCCATTGGATCTCCCGGCTGATACAGGTACTGTTCCCTTTTCACCGCTACTAATTATTGATGTAGCTCCCAAAGCTGACTTTTCTGATGTTTCTACCGGACTGCCTTGTCGGAGGGAGGAAATGGGGGGGTCTTCCTATTCCTGATGATACTACTACACCAGTTCCACAGCAGACAGAGGCTCCCACTTACACTAGCCTTTTGAAAAAGCTGGTTGAATTTGCAAAGCGGCGCTATGCTGTTCGCCTTTGCTTTTTGGGGCCTGTGGATGATACCCCAAGTAGATTTTATGTGAGGAAAGTCCTCTTAAAACAACAAATGGGATTTTCTCCTGCTGAAGTATATGCACTTATCCATTTATCTGGATAACAGTTCTTCGACATTAGTTTTCATTCTTCTGACATTTTGGATAGATTTGGTTAAAGTATGCTACTATGAAAACAAACCCCTTATGGGAAAAGTTCCAAGCCATACCCCTCACTAAACAGACTTTTAAAGTCATTACTGTCCTTTTCCATAATGAGGGAGTTAATATCACGGATATTTAGTACTGGTTGGAAAAACTGTGTAAAATCCAGGGCAACCCTGACCCCATTCTTGATGATGAAGGTTTCTGGACTGGGGGGTGGAGGGTGAAAATTAATCTGCATCAGGATGACTCTGGTTTACATCTTCCTTACTGTTTCTATATTGGTTGTGACAAAGGGTTTATTTTTTTATCCGGGTCAGCCCCATCACTAATAAATGTGGCTCTCCTAGACATTTGAGTGACACATGTGATATTGTTAAATGTGCCCAGTGTGGGGATTTTGGTCACTCCATGTTCCATTATCGTGGCCCTTTGAAGTGAAGCTTGTGTGACGATGGTCACTCATTCACTGACTGCTCCTGGACTTCTCATAACACTTCCAATAATGATTATGCCATACAAGACTACTATATTAACGCTGCTTTGAAACAGGCTGCCAGACATCTGTCTAATTCCCAGCCTTCCCCCATCACGGAAACCCTTTCCAGTTCCTGTGGTTCCGGTGATGGTTCCACCCACCTCTAATGGTTCCGCAGGTTACACCGATTCCCCTTGACCCTTTACTTGTTGATCCTGTACCTGTGTCCCTGCCTGGTGATCCTCCCAGGATATGCCCCTTCCCCTTCTGGTTCCTGATCCCTTTCAAGTAGTTGGGAGCGTCGGAGTGCTAGACGCAAGAGTAGGGAGGTGACATTACCTCTTCCTGACCCTCTTCCCACGCAGAATAAATTTGATAGTCTCCCTCCTGAGGATGGTGATATGCCTCCTTTCATTCTTCCCAGACTGATGGGGCTCTGAGGGTGAACTCCCACAGGAAGATCATGACCCCAAACCCCAGGCTCGGAGACTGGGTTCCAGGGCTCGGGTGCGGAAAAAACGCTGATGAGCATTTTCTAACTCTGCTTCATTACATAACACTGCTGTAGCTTCTTTGAATGCTAACAGCATCAAATCTGAGAGAAAACAGGCTGTGACTTAGGCACAATTGTCCTCTATCTCCTCAGATATATTTTTTTATAAGACACTTGGTTACATTCCTTGGAGGATGTGTCTTCTGCTAGTTCAGTGTAGTTATTTAATGCATCCTTTTGGTCTATGGGAGAAGATGAGTGTAGCGGTGTTGGGATTTGTCTGAATAACCCCGATATTACTGTTGTACACCAGGTAGATATAGTCCCTGGTAGGGCTTTTCTGCTGGATGTTTTATTGCTCGCAGCAGCTTTTCGCTGCATAAATGTTTACGCTCCTCAAAACAAAAAAGGCACGGACTGAATTGTTTCAAGCCATCCAACCTTATTTGTTTACCTCCAGTTATATTTTCTTGGTGGTGATTTCAATTGCAGCAGGTATAAGACTGATAGAGGGTCTCGGACCTCTACAGTTTTTTGTGATGTTTCTAGTCTAAATACTCTTCTTATCAATAGTAGCCTGAAGGATGTTTTTCATAGGCCTGGGCGTATTCCCCCCAAAACATATTTCAGACGGGTTCTCTCTACCAGAATTGATTACTGGTTCATTTCTCAAACTTTGGATATTATTCAGTCTACTACTATACCGGTTCCCTCTTCTGATCATGTGCTTTTAAACCTTACAGTCTCTAATTTTGAGAAAATGGAGAGGGGTCCGGGGTACTGGAGAATGAATCTCACGTTATTGAACACTCCTTTGGTGGATGATGGCTTTCAGGGACTTTTACAGGTCAGAAAGTCTGTTTTTTGTATGATGACGCCCAAATTTGGTGGGAGGATACTAAAACTGACATTCAGTCTTATTTTAAACTGATAGGGCAGCGTATTGGCGGACACAAGACAGACCAGTATCTTTTATACAAAATGGAGTTCCACACCCTTTTTTCCCCAACAGGCGACTTCTACTTTGGATTTATCTGCTCAGATCCCTTTGCTTAAACAAAGGATGACTGACATTCAGTACAATAGATATAAATCATTATTGGCAGAACAGAGGTTTGGGACTCAGGGGTCTCAAGCTTTCTCTAATCCCTTTCAATTTGGCCTTTCCCAACACCATAAGAAAGTTATGTCTCATTACTACACAACAGGGTACCGTGTTTACTAAACACTCTGATATTTTAGCAGAATTGGATAGGCATTTTTCTTCTATGTTTCAGGCTCCTATTGGTGTTGAAAGTGGTATTGACTTATGGTTGGAGAACTGTGATCTGCCCTGTTTACCTCCCTCACTAACAGCTTTATTACTTCAGCTATTACAGCTATGGAGCTTCAGGGAGTCTTAAAGTCTATGACAGTAGGCTCAGCACCTGGTCCAGATGGTATTTCATGCGAGCTTTACAAACATATTTCACGTGTTTTGCTCCCAGAATTAGTATAATTATTCAATACTATGTTGACTAAGGAACAGTTATCACCCAGCATGTGGGAAGGCCTTGTCATATTATTATACAAAACTGGTGATAGGTCCCTGTTGTCTAACTGCAGACCTATTTTGCTATTGAATACTGATTATAAGATTCTTTCCAAATTGTTGGCAAATAGATCGGCATTGGTGGCCGGTGATCTGACACATTCATCCCAGATATGTAGTATCCCGGGCAGATCTATTTTTGATAATTTAATCTTACTTCGTGAAATCTGGGGTAGGGGTCAGGCTGGTGAACTCACAGGGTTCCTTTTTGCATTAGATCAAAGCAAGGCCTTCGATAGGGTTCTCCATGAATATCTTTGGAAATGTTTACAACATTATGGCATCCCTCCAAAATTCATCAGTTGGTTAAAATTGGGTTATAAGAATGCCATCATTAGACCTTGTTGTAACAGTTGGATTGGTAACCCTATTAAGGTGCAACAAGGTTTACGTCAGGGTTGTCCCCTTAGCCCCTTATTGTACATCTTTTCTTTAGACCCCTTAATTTGTAGATTAAACCAGGACAAAATGATTACGGGCCTATCTTTTTCCAGTTTGGATCCTGAAATCTAATCTATTGCTTATGCAGACGATTTATGTCCTTTTAGCGGACACTAAATTCGGAAGGGAAGGGACCTGCAGAAACTTGAAGAATGGTCAAGGGTTTGGCAGTTGAAATTCAATGCAAAGAAGTGCAAGATAATGCATATGGGGCACAAAAACCCTGGCACAATATATCAGTTGGGGGGTGACGATATAGCATGCACCAAGCAGGAAAGGGATCTTGGGGTTGTCATCTCTGATGACCTCAAGGTAGGGAAACAGTGTGACAAGGCATCAGGTAAAGTAAATAGGATGCTGGGATGTATAGGCAGGGGCATCACCAGCAGGAAAAGGGAGGTCATAATTCCGCTATACAAGACACTAGTGAGGCCCCACCTGGAGTACAGTGTACAGTTCTGGAGACCATACCTCGTAAGGACATAGACAGGGTAGAGAAGGTTCAGAGGAGGGCAACAAAAGATGGTGCATGGGTTGCATCACAAGTCCTATGAAGACAGGTTGAAGGAACTGAACATGTACTCCCTGGAGGAGAGGAGGGAGAGGGGGATATGATAGAGACATACAAGTATCTTACAGGGAGGAACAGGGTGCAGGAAAACACTATTTTAAGCGAAAAAGATGTTTCAGGACTAGAGGGCATGGGATGAAGTTGGAGGAGGGACGATTCAGAGGAAACATGAGAAGAATTTCTTCACAGAACGGGTGGTGGACAAGTGGAACACCCTGCCAGAGGAAGTGGTGGGGGCTGGAAACAATCACAGGATTTAAGAATGCATGGGATAGACATAAAGGAATTCTAGAGGGCAGGGGTAAGGGGAAACAGACTTCTAGGAAAACATAAAGCGAACTTACAAGCTCAAATGGGCAGACTAGGTGGGCCATAGGCCCTTATCTGCTGACACTGTCTATGTATCTATGTATCTATGTAAATCCTGCACTACTGCCGGCCACATATTATCTTTGTTTTCTCGATGCACGGTCGCTCGGCTAAATTTTCACAAGAGCAAATGTTTATTGATTAGTACCACACACTTTGATTGGACTGAGATTATTGGTGTTTCCTTATGCTCTGACCCCTGCAGTATCCTTGGAGTGCTTTTTGGGAAAGGGTATATGGCTCTTCTGAATTGGCAAACCAAAATTCAGCAAGTACAGGCCAGGTTGATGTCTGGAATAAATGGAGAATGGCTAAGGCAAAGAGAATCTATATGATTAAAACATACCTACTCTTTTTTTTTTTTTTTACATATTAGTATTGTGTACCCATTACCACTACAGCTCAAAACTAAGATATATGGTTTGTTTTTTTCCTGCATATGGGGTAGTAGGCATAATCCAGTAAAGAGGGGCATTTTATTTTTGGACAAGAAACACAGAGGCCTTCGCATGGTCAACCCGATCCTTTTTTTTTTTCCATGTTTACTTTCAAGAACTTGAGTCCGGTTTTATTGACTAAGGACAAGTTATGGATCCCAGGGGTCACGGACAGCATTAGTCCCGTATTTCAGTTCTGTCCTTTACATGGTGTTATTCCTAGAAAAAGATCCTTACTATCTCTCCTGGGTGTTTTTTCTTCCTGTTTTAGTAAAATTAAGCTTTGGTATTTATCACAGGATCATTTTATTTTTTTGACCAGAAAACAGTTTTATCAATTGATTTTGGAAAAGTTTTTTCTGGAACCTTCCCCTTTTGTTATGAGTACTGTTTTGGAAAGAACCCAAATAGGTAACATGTTGACTTGTCCTCGTATACCCCCTCATATGTGGGATGTTATGTGGTTATCTGCTTCGGGTAAATTGAATGTTAAGGGTAACCTAAAACACAAAGGTTTGAAAGACAGATTTTGCCCCTGATTCTCATGTTCCACTGAAATAGAAACCATGAATCATTTATATTTTACTTGTCCATTTATTCGGTCTTTTTGGGTATTGGTAGGTCACAAATGGAGTTCTTCTCCTTTTACAGACATCAACTTTGACATTTTATGTTTAGGTCTTCTACCTTCCCAGTGTCTGCTTTATAACACTCCTACTATCTGGATAATTCTGGCGTGTTTGAAATATTTTATTTGGAATGTCAGATGTCGTTTATCACTTCAACAACTTAATCTTACAGAATTATAATTACTTTACATGATTGAGTCTGCCATCTTGACAAGCAAGACCTCTGAACGGAATCTTTTACCCCTCAAGTATTTCATGCCCTGTGGGGACCCATTCATTGGATTCCCTGAACTGGCTTGTTCTGTCCTGTGCCTCCTGTTATAACTTAGTTTGATTGTCCTCCTTAGCCATTTGCTGTATATGTTTTCCCTTTTTTTGAAGGGCTGTGTTGGGTGTTTCATTTCTCTTTTCTCACATTACAATTTTTCTTTTTCCCTTGTCAGTGCCAACATTGGTGATGAGACAGGCTCACCTGCACAGAGGAGTATCTGCTGGATTCAGTAGGTTGGATAGCTGCTGGGTGTAAGTGGACTCTAAGTTGCCATGCATTTCCAGAGCCTGAACTTGAATCTAAGATACTTTATTCTTTTTTTCTTCCTTCCTGCTCCATTTTCAAATCTGGATTTTCTTGGGAATCGGCCCCTTCTCCCTCCTCCTTCTGTGGGGGGTTGACCCGTACAGTTTTGCTTGCCACTTCACCACTATATGAATGCATCCCTGGTTTGCTTGCTCTTTTTTATGATTTTGGATGATTTTCTAGGATTTAATATATGCTACTGTTTCTTTACTGTTATGCAAAACATATGAAAAGTTTTTTGGGGGGGGTATTACAGTCTTCTCTGCTGGTGCTTTTAGATCTCTGTGACTGTAACACTTAATTGATTTTCTTTCCTTATGCTTTGTATACTTTTTTTGTGAGCATTACCACTGTAATCAATTTCTTTGGCTTTTTCGGTTGCTAAGACATAATTTCCCCCTATTCCTTTAATAGGGGATGGGGGGTATCTCATTTTAGAATTTTATTTTTGGGAGTTTAAGCACTGGTTGAATGCAACCAGGTCACTGTTTGTACTACCTGTTTGATTTCTGTTATTTTATGATTTTTTTTTATTGCTTTGTGTGAATTCAACATAGTTTGTTATTATTTGTTGTTAAATATTTCATAACAAATCCCCTACTCTTTTCATGGGACGGGTGTTTTAGTTCCTTGATTTAGTTTTTGGGTCCCCATAGTTTATTCAGGAGTAACCTTGACAGTGCATCACTGTATGAATTGAGTTCTCTTGTTTTATGATTTGTTCCTTATTTTGTGTGAAGTTAAACACTGTTTTTTATTATTTATTGTTGCAATTCTGATAAAATCTCCCTATTCTTTTAGTGGGGGGGTTTTCATGTATTAGGATATGCTTTGGGCCTTACTGCTTTATTTTGGACTGTGTATGACTATAATACTTACCTGATTTTTTTATGTTTTGTATCTTCTTTTTGTGTGAATTAACACTGTTTATATTTATTTGATTCTTGAAGTTTATAATGAAAATTCCCCTACTCTTTTCGAGAAGTGCCATAGGATCTTTAATGCACTTGAACAACCACCAGAACAGGCAGACGAGACCTCGGTTTAACGTCTCATCCAAAAGACGGCACCTCAGGAGTGCAGCAGCAACCCCCTCTTCATGCTGCACTACAGTGTCAGTATTGGAATTTAACCCAAGTGCCAGGTGTGGGGATAGAACCCACAGCCTTCTGATCTTTCAGCCTCAGAAGCGAGTGTGCAACCTGCTGAGCCACTGACACTGCTTACAGCACCATCTCGGTAGCCACAAGATGACTGTATAAAACACGCTACTGAAAAATACTCCGTGGGTGACCCTAGGCAAGTAAACTAACCTCCCATTGCTATGGGACACACAGAGGAGGAAACAAACACCAAGTCAGACGTTATCCTGGATAGATACATTTTAAATTAACACATGCCAGTGACAATATCCCACCCAAGAGGTGCAGGTGTTATTTTGTGGCCATAGTTGAGTAATAGGTGGCAAGCCGGAAGGGGTGTAATGAGGCAAGGCTTGACAGGATGAATGCACATCAGCCAAAGGGTCGAAATAGTACCAATTATATTCACCACCCCTAAAACAACACTAACTAAAACTACATGTTGATTAGTGTGTACTTTTCTTGAAGTAGAATGAAGTCTGGCTAATATATCCAGTTTTACTACTTGATTGCCATGGTCTTGCTTCCTCAAACAGAGAAACATGACCCAATAGATAATGTTTGATAAATCATTAAAAAAAAAAAAAATCAAAGTCTCCAGCACCCTTTTGCTGTGCGCTTTGAGTGTACATCGCTGAAATTGATTTTCGGCAATGTACACTCGCCCTAATGGCAATCCCCTTTCCGCAATCGCTGTTATCACATGGAACCCTCCTCCCCACTCATTTTATGTCAGCAATAAGGCTTTATGGGGATGTGGCTGTCATGGGAATAAATACCCAACCAAATGCATAGTGAGTTCCAAGGCATCTGCACTGAGGGCCATCAGCCCCTGGGAGGATGTTTATCCCATGACAAACCTCAACCCTGAATGTCTTATTGCTGTTACAGAATGAATCTCCTTGTAAAAAATGAGAGTAAATAAAAAATGCACATGCATACACCACAGAAATCTAATTTCAAGTCTTTTTAAGCAAAGCAAAAAAAAATAAAAAAATAGTCCCAGTACACTTAGTTTCAGCCACTATAATCTGGGTCTGATGTTAGCATAGTTATGAAGGTAGGTAGGGAGGTCTGTTTCTATCTGTTGATTTTATTTCTTTTTATCTGCCACACGTTTCTGTACTCTCAATCGCACTGGTCTGCACACTGCGAGACATGCAGACAACAGTTCAGACATAGAGTCGATACTACAAAACAGCAAGTGACACTGGCTGGCAAAGGCGAAGGTTTTTTGATGTGAAAAGGGAGAACGCCACCGCCCTCTCCTCAAATTGCACAATATTTACCAACACCTGGCACACAACCAATTTTGGACCACGTTTAACACACTGGGGACCACTCATAGCCTGACTGGATATAAATATATCATACTGAATGGACAAGACTTTCCCGTTGTGAATCCATGCTGCCTAGGATCATGTGCACTGCTATATTCAAGAAATATCAAAATCCTTTCATTTAGAAGCCCCACCCCGCACTCACTACTGTTCCTTATATCAGTCTTTGGCTCTCCACTCCCTCTCTGATCGCCGTGTGCACTAACTTTACTGGCAAGTTCGGGCGCACTTGACCCCTACATGTAACTGCCCTTAACTGGAGGCAGTCCACTGCTCCCCACCCCCACATTCTGCTCTCAGTCTCCTCTTCCTACCCTTCCTTTGTCTGCTTACCCTTTTGTTAGTTCCCCCTTCATCTCATTATACTCCCGTTGCTTTGTGTCATGTCACCCAATTGTTAAAATATATATCATTCCTGTAGCGCAGCACTTCTGTTGTTTGTTTAACTATGCAGTCTGTCAATAGCACTTGCCTTTTTTATATTTTTATTTTTTGCCTATTGTATCTTAATTGCTATTACCTGCTGAATGTTTTTCCATGCCCTCTTCCCCCCAGGACGCATCTGGAAAGAGCAAGTTATTGCTCAGTATGTATTCATGGTGAAACATTTCAATAAATAAATAAATAAGAAGCAACTCCATTAATTTCCCCAGCACTGAGTTCTGACTGACTGGCCTGTAGCTGGACTGCCAGCCTCTTCCCTGTTCCCACTGCTGTGTAGAGGGACTACAGTTTCCCTCCTCCCATCCCCCAGAACCACCGCTGTCTCTATTGATTGTACCCTTTCAAATTATAAAGTTCCTTTCGGAGTCTTTCCACTGTTACCAGCTGGTGTGACTCTCTCTCCCACTGGTGCTCCAATCCACAATTACCATCAAAGGGACAAGGTCTGGGATTTTTTTTTCCTAGGCTGTGTGCATTCATGCATATGGCCTTCAAAGTCTTGCACCTCCCTTTCTTGCCTCATGTCTTCCTTCCCTTCTTCTCCTGTTTACTCTCATTCTTCTTTATCTATGCCATTCTACCTATCTTAATTTTAGTGTCAGTTTCCCAACCCTTGGGTCCTAAATACTGACTGTTTCATTGGGGGGGGGGGTTCAATTAGCTGTTTTCTGCCTACTATCGACTACCACCCTTGGCTAGTTGAAATGCTTGCCATTGAAGCATTTAAACCTCTTGCTAAGGATCTTAGTTCCTCTCCTGGATAGACACAGTCCATCGCAGTTGTATGGGCCTGCATCCCTCCAGGTGGGACGCCAGACCCCAATGAAGCTGAAGTAGACCTCAGCTCGGCACCTGAAGTGTGCTGCTGGTACACATAACTGTCACTGTACCATCACTCTGGTGTACTGAGTTGCATGAGTAGTGGGAAGTTTAGGTAAACATTCACAACTCTGCCACTAGTGTACCCATCCTACCCTAGCAATTGTGATGACTGTGAAGCACTCTAGCCCAGATGTGCTTTAATTTGTGTGCAGGCATACTTATGGTAGGTAAGGCTGAAACCCACGTAACCATGGAAGAGTGGTCCTGTGTGTGCTCTGAGTACTTGCCAGTATACAGTCAACAGAAAATGTAACAAAAAAGCATTCAAAGAAACAACACAATTCCAGTGTGGTCCAGTACTTTTGCAAAGACAGGTATGGGACAGTACATGACATGCTTTTACAGGTTGCGCTATGCCACCCACCCTGCAAGGGAAACAAGTTGACCAGAATACCTAGCTGTACTCAGGGTACATGGTGAGAGGAGGGTGGTGTTGGGGTGCAGAATGCACACACTGAATGCATGTCATGTACAGACATATATCAATCAATCAATCACTTTATTTAACCAGGCATAAACACCATTGAGCAAGCTCATTTTCAAGGTGGTCCTGGGCATTAATACAATACAGTACACTTCATAAGATTACAATTACGGTGGACAGCGGTGCAAAAAAAAAAAAACATTGTGAAGGTGCCGGTCAATATGGGCCTATACATAACGGTCAACATAATTAACATGCAAAGGTACATAATGATAAGCTTTACTGGAATGAGAAGAGACAACAATCCCATATAGTCTCCGCTAAGTAAGAGCTCATACCTAAATGATAAAAAATAAGGAGGTATTAAGGAATAGGGTAGAAATTGGGGTGAAAGAGTAGGCAGCCAAGAGGGAGGCCAGAATAGGTAAAAGGTAGACAATAGGCAGGTGGTTTAAGTCCTTTCTCACTGGCAGAACTCAGAGGGTGGTGTTGGGGATTTTTTCCTCTGACCCATTCTTTCCATCATGTGGGGTCCCTCAGGGCTCGGTGTTGTCCCCCATGTTGTTCGAGGTGTACGTGCTGTCCCTCGGAGACATTGTAAGATGGTATGGACTGAGGTTTCACTGGTACAGTATGCTGATGATATCCAGCTCTATCGGTCTTTTGCACCCGACCAGTATGGTGCGCATTTGGTATTTAACAACTGCCTCATTGAAATTCATGATTGGATGAATTCCAGCTGGTTGAAGATGAACTCGGAAAAGACTGAGGTGATGGTTGTGGATCTGGGCCACCGGATAGAGGGTTTGGGGGCGGGTCAACCTTTCAGACTTTGCCTGGGAGTTTTCCAGCTTCTCTCCTCTGAATGGGTGCAGGACCTGGGGGTGATTCTTGATGATGGGCTGACACTGTGATCTCGGTGTCGGCAGTCATCATGTCCTCTTTTTACCACCTGAGGAACATCACCAGGGTCAAGTGCCTTGTTCCATCCAATGACCTTCTTACGTTGATCCATGCCTTCATGACCTAGCACCTTGATTACTGCAACTCCCTGTACCTAGGGCTACCAGGGGTTGATATCTGTCGCTTGCAGCTAGTACAGAATGCTGCGGCCCTGTTGTTGACGGGGACCCCACGAGTGTATCACATCAAACCGGTGCTGTGCAAACTGTACTGGCTGCCTATTCAGTGGTGGATCACCTTCAAGGTCGGGCTTCTGACCTATAAAGCCCTATACAGACAGGGCCCAGACTATCTGAAAGAGCTCCTATCTCCCTACTGCCCCAGGCAACAGCTCTTCTCAACTGACAAGGGGTTGCTGGAGATTCCCAGGGTATCCCTGAAGACATGAGGGGCCCATGCATTTATGTATGCAGCCCCAGCTCTGTGGAATTCTCTACCCCATCAGCTACAGGAGTACATGACCATGGAGGGCTTTAAGAAGGCCCCAAAGACCCACCTATGTTGCTAGGCTTACCTAAACTGATTTTAGCTGTGATTTTAGCTGTGTATTTGTTGGAATTGTGATTTTTACTGTGTTATTTATTCTGACATTCAGCGCCTTGATATTTGAAAGGTGCTATACAAATAAAGATATTATTATTATTATGCTGTATTGGGAGAGGTCTTAGGCAAGTAGCATGCTCAGTGGCTTTTGCTGAGGTATTGCCTGTCTACAACGGGAAGGGGATAGGGTTCTCAGCACCAGGAACTTCCACTTGTGCTTGAAGGAATGGTGTAGAGAGGCAGGGTTCTGCTACATTGGGGATGGGGACCAACCTTGAGGGATGAGGGCCTATACAGGGGTGATTGCCATCCAGGAAGGGAATCGCAGTCCTCAGTGGACAGTATAAATGTTATTTTGATGAACATTTAAACTTACTGAGGTGGGTGACAGAAGAAATCAGGTAGTCACAAACTGTACCCCTCAAGACTGAAGCACAGAGAAGGAGAATCTGAGGACAGGTAAATCCCCCAGGTACAAAATAAAGGAAAAAAAGCAGAGTGGTAGAAATAAAAAGAAACGAGAACATCATCTGTAAAATGAGAGCTCAAAAGGAGGCACAGCAAAAAGGAAAAAGGAGGGCAGCAGAAAGAGGGGTAACAAAATGTGGAAGGCCAAATATACAAATGCATGCTATCCAGTGTGATGTTGGGTGGATAGGGAGGAGTATCACCAGCAGAAATAGGAAGGTAGTGTTGCCACAGTATAGATCCCTGGTGAGATCCCACCTGGAGTACAGTATCCAGTTCTGGAGACCACATCTCAGGAAGGAGAAAGACAGAGTGGAGGCTGTTCAGAGGAGAGCAAATAAAATTGTGCAGGGTCTGCATCAGAAGCTCTACAAGGAGAAACTGATGGACCTCAATGTGTATACCCCGGAAGAGAACAGGGACAGAGGGGTCAGAGGGGATAGAGACCTATAAATACCTCATGGGGAAAACATGGCACAATAGAGGAGTATTTTTCAGAAGAAAAGATGCCCAAGAACAAGAGAACACACAATTAAGCTGAAAGGGGGGTAAATTCAAGCAAGATGTGAGGTAGTACTTGTCACAGCGTGTGGGAATAAACATCAGATGAGGCAATTTGCAGAGTTAAAACACACTGTGGTGTGATATTTAGTTTTCAAATGTTCGAAAAATAATAAATGAAAACAAAAAAATTGCAAATAAAATCACTACTTAACATCAGTAGTTTCTCCCATAATATAGTCCTGGGTCTTAGAGCTCCTGAGACCCTTCTCATCTGCATTCAACAGCTTGTCCTTGCAAACAGTAGAACCTCTCCTGCTCTCTCAGAGCTGAGCCCCACTGGACTGAACTGAAGTGAACTCAGTGAAGAGGTTTTTATATCTTTTGGTGGTGTCACCTGACTGAACCCTTTCCTATTTTCATGTATGAACATGCTGTTACATGTCTGGACGTGCTGTTTTAAAACCAAGGGAGTTTGTTTGTTTGTTCCAGGGAGCTTCCTGGTTCAATTAAAGGTACAGTGTATATCTCCACAGATATTGATTCTCTATATCTCTGATCCACAGTGACTAAGCACTTTTATAACTTTATAGTGTAACAGGTTTATAGTGTGAATTTATGAAAATACCTTAAGGATTTCTTATAACTGTATTAATCATTAAATTATTATTGTTTTTTATGGCTTCTGAATCCTTCTATTTAAAAAGGCTTTATAAACTGTATGTATTCCTATTTAAAATAGCCTTCATGTTTTTTGTACACAAAATTCACTTATGCACTTTACACGACATCTCTCCAAGGTACACAATCTACAGGAGGGACAGGGAGGGTTAAAGAGGAGGAGGAGGAGGAGTTCTCTACATAAGGGAAGGAATCAAAGCAACAGAACAAAAGGGTAAACAGCGAGGAGAGGATTCACTGTGAGTCAACTTGGAGACAGGAAATGGCACCACAATCCGTGCGGGTGTTGCATACAGACCCCCATCTCAGAGGGAGGAAATGGACAAGGAAATGATAGAAAGTATCCTTAAAATGGCAGAAAATGGGGAGATATTGTTGATGGGGACCTGAATATGCCAGATGTTAACTGGAGCACATTTGCTGCAGCTACATCCAAGAGCGGGGTCATTCTCAATGCTCTGCTGGGGGCGTGCCTTAGACAGCTAGTACTGGAACCCACTCAGGAGGAAGCAATCTTAGACCTGGTACTCGCAAATGGAGATGGAGGGAGGATCACAGATTTAGAAGTGGGTAGCCATCTGGAAACTAGCGACCACCGAACAGTATGGTTCATGATAAACATAGCAGTAGAGTCAAGCCATACAAAGGTAAAGCTACCAACAGTCACTATTTTCCCAGGACAGTCCCTATTTTAGGCAGCATGTCCCAGTGTCCCCACAAGTTTTGCAAAATGTCACTTTTGTCCTGGTTTTTGCTTATGTGTCCCAGTTTTGTCCCTTTTTGTTTTTTTTGCTGACTGCTGATCTGTGAGTGACAGTTATTTCTGCACCAGTGTGGCACTGCTCAGGCTGGACAGCAGTTTCCAACTTTAACCCTTGTGCCTGTGTTGCACCGTAAGCATATCAGTGAAAGCACAGTAAAGCGTGTTCCTTCCTGTTAGATTAGACCAGGTAATAGTGCAAACAAGCCCATGTGGATGTCTGCCTGCCAGTAGCTGAGAGGGACTCCAGACAGAGAAGGGACCAGCAGGAGTGAATTAAGGTACCCGAACCTGATCAGCTATAGGGAAGTGTGTGAAAACAATCTGGTATGGTGGTGAGAGACACTGAAGTGAAATTTGCTCAGCAAATGAGGTGAGTGTAAGCAGGTTGGATGGGACTGTCAGGAGGAGCAATACATGCAGCTCGAATGTCTGATCACAATTTAATGCAGGTTTGCTTCTAATGAACTTTCTATACATCATGATTTGGAACTTGCTACAGCAGAATGATGCATTGTTTTAATCTGGATGATTGCTGCTGGTGTTACTGTGGGGCAGCATGGCCAGAGCAAGCAGTAAAATTGAATTGATTGTGTGCAGTGTTGTCTGCGGTAGTGCCTGTGGAAGTGACAACGTCATGGTCAGGATGGACCGTCCCAGTTTTAGGCCTCGGAAAGTTGGTAGCTTTATACAAAGGCAAAGGTCCTGAACTTTAGGAGGGCTGACTTTGTGAAAATGGGTGAGTGCCTAAGGAATGCACTAGCAAATGGGCAGGAAGGTGGGGTGAAAGAACAATTGGGAATAATCAAAACTGCAATCACAGAGGCAACAATCCTTTGTGTGAAGCAAATAAGACAAAATGAATCAACAAACCACTATGGTTCTCAAAGAAGGTGGCAGGGAAGGTTAGGGAGAAAAATTATATTATTCAGGAAGTACAAGGAATCACAGAAGGAGCAGGACAGAGAACTGTATCAGTTAAAGCAGAAGGAAGCAGGGAAGGCAGTCAGAGTAGTGAAGTCCCAAACCAAGGCAAAGATAGCCAACTCAGTTAAGAAGGGGGATAAAACCTTGTATAGGTACATCAGGGAGTAAAGGAAGACCAAGGGAGGGATAGTGAGGCTTTAAAAAGGGGAAGAGGTGGGCAGAGGGTGACTGTGAAAAGGCAGAGATACCGAACAAATATTTTTGCTCAGTATTCACAAAAGAAAAAAAGGGGGAGGTACCTAAACCAAACAATAAAAGCACTCTGGACAGGGGGATCGATACCAGTCCATTCACAGAAGAAAGTGTCATGAAGGAACTCCTAAAACTCAAAGTGGACAAAGCAATGGGGCCTGATGGGATTCGCCTCAGAATTCTGAAAGAACTAAGGGGAGAACTAGTGACACCACTGACTACCCTTTTTAACAAATCATGTGAGGATGGTTTGGTACCAGAGGACTGGAGGAGGGTGGGTGTGATTCCTCTTCACAAATGTGGGAGCAAGGCAGAGGCAGGAAACTACATACCTGTTAGCTTGACCTCAGTGGTAGGGAAAATGATGGAATTACTTCTGAAAGAAAGAATTGTTGAGTACCTACAGGCCAGCGGGGCACAGGACCCGAGGCAGCATGGATTTACAGCAGTAAGGTCATGTCAGACAATGCTAATAGATGTCTTTGACTGGGTAACCATAGTAATAGAACAGGGAGGGGCTGTGGATATGGCCTACCTAGACTTTAGCAAGGTATCTGATACAGTCCCACACAAAAAAATTAATAAACAAATTAGCCAGCCTGGGAGTGGGTCCCAGGGTGGTAGTCTGGGTAACAAGCTGGCTGGACAACAGGACCCAGAGGGTAATAGTAAATGGAGTACATTCTGAAGAAAGGGGGGACACTAGTGGGGTACCACAGGGTTCAGTATTGGGACCAGTCCTCTTTAATGTCTTTATAAGTGACATTCCAGAGGGGCTGGAAGGAAAGGTATGCCTTTTTGCAGATGACACAAAGATCTGCAACAGGGTTGATACACAAGAAGGGGTGCAAAGGATGAGAAGGGACTTGGCAAGATTGATGGAATGGTCAAAAATATGGCGGCTTAAGAGTCAATGCAAAAAAAGTGCAATGCACCTGGGAAACAAAAACCCAGGGGAAGAGTACACAATGGGGAGGAGATACTAGCAACAACACAAATAGAAAGGGACCTGGGGGTAGTCATATCAGATGACCTTAAGGTAGGTAAGCAATGTGAGAAGGCAGTAAGGAGGGCTGGGAGGATACTAGGATGTATAGGGAGAGGCATCACCAGTAGAAAACAGGAAGTTGTTATCCCTCTGTACAGACAGTTGGTGAGACCCCATCTGGAGTACTGCATACAGTTCTGGAGACTCCATCTCTGCAGGGACATAGACAGGATGGAAGCAGTCCAGAGGAGGCAACTAAAATGGTGCAGGGTCTGCAACAGAAGCCATACGAAGAGAGACTAAAAGTGCTCAATATGTATACCCTTGAGGAAAGGGGGGGGACATGATAAAAACTTTCAAGTACCTCAAGGGAATCAACAAAGTCCAAGACAGGAGCATCTTTAAGAAAAAGAGATGTACAAAAACAAGGGGGCACAATCTGAAGATAGAGGGGAAGGTTCAGGGGCAACGTGAGGAAGTACTTTTTCACAGAGAAGGTGGTGGATACAAGGAACCACCTTCCTGAGGAGGTTGTGGGGTCAAAAACAGTGGGGGAATTCAAGAATGCATTAGACAGACATAAGGCAATCTTAGTGAGGGGTAGGAGGAAGTAGGGTGTTGGGTAACTGGAATCTGCAGTTTATCCAATAGGTAGGAAATGGGCAGACTAGATGGGCCAAGCGGTCCTTATCTGCTGTCAAAGTCTATGTTTCTCCGGGTGTTTGGCATCATTCCAGGGACTGGATGGATGGAAATGGAAAAAGAATGAAAAGAGAGAACTAGTAGGAAGTTTAGCAGGGACAGTAAAGAACTACGCTAGGTGGCCAACCTAGGGTAGTTGAAAAAAGAAGAAAAGCAAAGAGAAAAGCGTTAACTGTTACTAGGAAATAAGAAGATAGGAAAAGTGGCCCATCAGTCACAGCTGAGGGTGTAGCCTAACTCAGTCACACCCCTCCCTCCTTAAGAAAAATACAGTTCTGAAAACTATACTGTTATTTCAAGAATCCCCTCTCAATCATAAATATTCTACCAAAACAGTAGACGGAGGTTGGTTGAAACTTTCTCTCACCCACTATGAGAGCTTCACCCCAGGGTCCCTTAATTCAGCTATTTTTAGTATTGTCCACCATACCAAGTTACTGCAATACAACAATACTTTCACTATATTACCCTGGGGCTGTCATACAGCTCAGCACAATACCCATCTTGCTCTCAAAGGACTTCAGTCTGTAGTGACTGTCTACCCCCTATTTCACTCTGGTTACTATAACTCAGACATTTCATATATAATATCAGGTACTCATCAATAGACATCATTTCAGCACCCATCACTTGGCATCATTTTAGAACCCATCCTTTGGCATCATTTCAGAACCCATCCCTTGGCATTGTTTCAGAACCCATCACTTGGCATTGTTTCAGCCGTGTGTGCCCACTCTCATACCTTCATCAGTACATTAAAAAAGAGGAAGTAATATACATCAGTTTTATGCTGACTTCTAGCTTCCTCCATACCCATCACTTGGCATTGTTTCAGAACCTCTTCACTTGGCATCATTTCAGCCCTGTGCACCCACTATCGTACCTTCATCAGTACATTAAAAAAGAGGAAGTAATACACAGCAGTTTTATGCTGACTTCCAGCTTCCTCCATCTAGCTATCGGGGAGGCCGTACAGGCCTATACCACAACTTTCTCCGGGATGAGTTGTACCCAGCTCTAACCCCATTCTAACACATTGTTTCCACTCAGGGGCCCAACCATAGGTTCCACCCCATACCTAGATCCTCCATGACCCTAGGTTCCTCATTTTATATCATACGGTATAGACATTTCTTTTGTGTTATATATTTCTTGTAATCATTTCACACATTTCATTTATCCATTTCCCTTTCATATATTTTTTGGTAGACAAGGACCCTTCTCATGCTGAACATCAAACAGCCAGTTCCTAACTTGCCAAACCTTTGGCGTTTCCTTAAAACCCTTATTTGTAACATACCAGGGGTTTCCTTTTTACCCTTATTTGTAACATACCAGGAGTTTCCTTTCAACCCTTACACTGTTCTGGTACCCTCAACTGACTGTACTCAGAACCAGCCTTTAAAGCTATATTAATTTTAAACATTACATGTTTCATTCATTTCATAAGATATAACAGGGGGTTCAAAACATGGGAAAGTCCCTTCAGCCACCATGGTATCTTCCCTGTTGCTTGTTGTCTTCACCCCAGTATGCACATGTCCTGAAACAGTCTTACCCAAGGCCTTCATCTCATTGTCCTCCAAGCAGCAACAGCCCAGAAAAAAGGGCAACAACAGGTCTCAAAAGTGTCTGGCAACAAAGTTTCCATCAGGGGGTCCTCCTCCTCCTCTAGAACCCATGAATCCTGGTTCTCTGTCTCTGCCATGAAATTCTCCGGTTGGGAACCCTCCATCAGCAACTGGCAGCGGTGCTCCACCTCTCTTCGGTGCTGGTCCGCCTCTGCATTCCATCAAACTCCAATTCAGGCAATAGCTCCTCTCCAGTTCTCCTCACCTGGGCTCTGGTATGTACACCAGTAAGCCCCTCTTCCTTCAACAGATCCTCGGCAGCCATGAGATCCTGGAGGTATGCCATCCTGCTCTTTGCCCCTATGTCTGGATACCGGGGCTGGTATCTGGGTACTGGTCCCTCCTTGTTTCTCTGGACAACCAGTACTATCCCACTTCTAACACCAAGTTTGTCACATCGTGTGGGAATAAACATCAGACGAGGCAAATTTACAAGTTTAAAACACACCGTGATGTGACATTTATTTTTTAAAAGTTCAGAAAATAATAAATGAAAACAAAAAAATTGCAAAGAAAATCACTACTTAACAACAGTAGTTTCACCCATAATACAGTCCTGGGATTTAGAGCTCCTGAGACCCTTCTCATCTGCATTCAACAGCTTGTCTGTGCAAACATTAGAACCTCTCCTGCTCTCTCAGGGCTGAGCCCCTCTGGACTGAACTGAAGTGAACTCAGTGAAGAGGTTTTTATACCTTTTGGTGAGGTCACCTGACTGAGTCCTTTTCTACATTCATGTCTGAACATGCTGTTAGATTTCTGGACATGCTGTTTTAAAACCAAGGGCGTCTATTTGTTCCAGGGGACTTCCTGGTTCAATTAAAGGTACCGTGTATAGCTCCACAGATATCGACTCTCTAAATCTCTGATCCACAGTGACTAAGCACTTTTATAACCTTATAGTGTAACAGGTTTATAGTGTGAATTTATGAAAATGCCTTAAGGATTTCTTATAACTGTATTAATCATGAAATTATTATTGTTTTTTATGGCTTCTGAATCCTTTTATTTAAAAAGGCTTTATTAACTGCATGTATTCCTATTTAAAATAGCCTTCATGTTTTTTGTACACAGAATTCACTTATGCACTTTACACGACACCTGTCCAAGGTACACAATCTACAGGAGGGACAGGGAGGGTTAAAGAGGAGGAGGAGGAGTTCTCTACATAAGGGAAGGAATCAAAGCAACAGAACAAAAGGGTAAACAAGGAGCCGAGGAGTCACTGTGGGTCAACTTGGAGACAGGCAATGGCAACACAATCCGTGCGGGTGTTGTATACAGACCCCCATCTCAGGGGGAGGAAATGGACAAGGAAATGATAGAAAGTATCCTTAAAATGGCAGAAAATGGGGAGATACTGTTGATGGGGGACCTGAATATGCCAGATATTAACTGGAGCACATTTGCTGCAGCTGTTTCCAAGAGCGGGGTCATTCTCAATGCCCTGCTGGGGGCATGTCTTAGACAGCTAGTACTGGAACCCACTCAGAAAGGAGCAATCTTAGACCTGGTACTCGCAAATGGAGATGGAGAGAGGATCACAGATTTAGAAGTGGGTAGCCATCTGGGAACTAGTGACCACTGAACAGTATGGTTCATGATAAACACAGCAGTAGAGTCAAGCCATACAAAGGTAAAGCTACCAACAGTCCCTATGTTCCCAGGACAGTCCGTATTTTAGGCAGCGTGTCCCAGTGTCCCCACAAGTTTTGCAAAATGTCACTTTTGTCCTGGTTTTTGCTTATGTGTCCCAGTTTTGTCCCTTTTTTTTTTTTGCTGACTGCTGATCTCTGAGTGACAGTTATTTCAGCATCACTGTGGCACTGCTCAGGCTGGACAGCAATTTGCAACTTTAACCCTTGTGCCTGTGTTGCACCGCAAGCATATCTGTGAAAGCCCAGTAAAGCATGTTCCTTCCTGTTAGATTAGACCAGGTAATAGTGCAAACAAGCCCATGTGGATGTCTGCCTGCCAGTAGCTGAGAGGGACTCCAGACAGAGAAGGGACCAGCAGAAGTGAATTAAGGTACCCGAACCTGATCAGCTATAGGGAAGTGTGTGAAAACAATCTGGTACGGTGGTGAGAGACACTGAAGTGAAGTTTGCTCAGCAAATGAGGTGAGTGTAAGCAGGTTGGATGGGACTGTCAGGAGAAGCAATACATGCAGCTTGAACGTCTGATCACAATTTAATGCAGGTTTGCTTCTAATGAACTTTCTATACATCATGATTTGGAACTTGCTACAGCAGAATGATGCATTGTTTTAATCTGGATGATTGCTGCTGGTGTTACTGTGGGGCAGCATGGCCAGAGCAAGCAGTAAATTGAATTGATTGTGTGCAGTGTTGTCTCGTGGTGCCTGTGGAAGTGACAACGTCATGGTCAGGATGGACCATCCCAGTTTTAGGCCTCGGAAAGTTGGTAGCTTTATACAAAGGCAAAGGTCCTGAACTTTAGGAGGGCTGACTTTGTGAAAATGGGTGAGTGCCTAAGGAATGCACTAGCAAATGGACAGGAAGGTGGGGTGAAAGAACAATTGGGAATAATCAAAACTGCAATCACAGAGGCAACAAGTCTTTGTGTGAAGCAAATAAAACAAAATGAAGCAACAAACTACTATGGTTCTCAAAGGAGGTGGCAGGGAAGGTTAGGGAGAAAAATATAGCATTCAGGAAGTACAAGGAATCACAGAAGGAGCAGAACAGAGAACTGTATCAGTTAAAGCAGAAGGAAGCAGGGAAGGCAGTCAGAATAGTGAAGTCCCAAACCGAGGCAAAGACAGCCAACTCAGTTAAGAAGGGGGATAAAACCTTGTATAGGTACATCAGGGAGTAAAGGAAGACCAAGGGAGGGATAGTAAGGCTTTAAAAAGGGGAAGGGGTGGGCAGAGGGTGACTGTGAAAAGGCAGAGATACCAAACAAACATTTTTGCTCAGCATTCACAAAAGAAAAAGAGGGGGAGGTACCTAAACCAAACAATAAAAGCACTCTGGACAGGGGGATCGATACCAGTCCATTCACAGAAGAAAGTGTCATGAAGGAACTCCTAAAACTCAAAGTGGACAAAGCAATGGGGCCTGATGGGATTCGCCTCAGAATTCTGAAAGAACTAAGGGGAGAACTAGTGACACCACTGACTACCCTTTTTAACAAATCATGTGAGGATGGTTTGGTACCGGAGGACTGGAGGAGGGTGGGTGTGATTCCTCTTCATAAATGTGGGAGCAAGGCAGAGGCAGGAAACTACATACCTGTTAGCTTGACCTCAGTGGTAGGGAAAATGATGGAATTACTTCTGAAAGAAAGAATTGTTGAGTACCTACAGGCCAGCGGGGCACAGGACCTGAGGCAGCATGGATTTACAGCAGGACGGTCATGTCAGACAATGCTAATAGATGTCTTTGACTGGGTAACCATAGTAATAGAACAGGGAGGGGCTGTGGATATGGCCTACCTAGACTTTAGCAAGGTATCTGATACAGTCCCACACAAAAAAATTAATAAACAAATTAGCCAGCCTGGGAGTGGGTCCCAGGGTGGTAGTCTGGGTAACAAGCTGTCTGGACAACAGGACCCAGAGGGTAATAGTAAATGGAGTACATTCTGAAGAAAGGGGACACTAGTGGGGTACCACAGGGTTCAGTATTGGGACCAGTCCTCCTCTTTAATGTCTTTTATAAGTGACATTCCAGAGGGGCTGGAAGGAAAGGTATGCCTTTTTGCAGATGACACAAAGATCTGCAACAGGGTTGATACACAAGAAGGGGTGCAAAGGATGAGAAGGGACTTGGCAAGATTGAAGGAATGGTCAAAAATATGGCAGCTTAGATTCAATGCAAAAAAAGTACAATGCACCTGGGAAACAAAAACCCAGGGGAAGAGTACACAATGGGGAGGAGATACTAGCAACAACACAAATAGAAAGGGACCTGGGGTAGTCATATCAGATGACCTTAAGGTAGGTAAGCAATGTGAGAAGGCAGTAAGGAGGGCTGGGAGGATACTAATATGTATAGGGAGAGGCATCACCAGTAGAAAACAGGAAGTTGTTATCCCTCTGTACAGACAGTTGGTAAGACCCCATCTGGAGTACTGCATACAGTTCTGGAGACTCCATCTCTGCAGGGACATAGACAGGATGGAAGCAGTCCAGAGGAGGCAACTAAACTGGTGCAGGGTCTGCAACAGAGGCCATACAAAGATAGACTAAAAGTGCTCAATATGTATACCCTTGAGGAAAGGAGGGAGAGGGGGGACATGATAGAAACTTTCAAGTACCTCAAGGGAATGAACAAAGGAGCATATTTAAGAAAAAGAGATGTACAAAAACAAGAGGGCACAATTTGAAGATAGAGGGGGATGGTTCAGGGGCAACGTGAGGAAGTACTTTTTCACAGAGAGGGTGGTGGACACAAGGAACCACCTTCCTGAGGAGGTTGTGGGGTCAAAAACAGTGGGGGAATTCAATAATGTATTAGACAGACATAAGGCAATCTTAGTGAGGGGTAGGAGGAAGTAGGGTGTTGGGTAACTGGAATCTGCAGTTTATCCAATAGGTAGGAAATGGGCAGACTAGATGGGCCAAGCGGTCCTTATCTGCTGTCAAAGTCTATGTTTCTATGTTTCTCCGGGTGTTTGGCATCATTCCAGGGACTGGATGGATGGAAATGGAAAAAGAATGAAAAGAGAGAACTAGTAGGAAGTTTAGTAGGGACAGTAAAGAGCTATGCTAGGTGGCCAACCTAGGGTAGGGGAAAAAAGAAGAAAAGCAAAGAGAAAAGCATTAACTGTTACTAGGAAATAAGAAGATAGGAAAAGTGGCCCATCAGTCACAGCTGAGGGTGTAGCCTAACTCCGCCACACACCTCCCTCCTTAAGAAAAATATAGTTCTCAAAACTATACTGCTATTTCAAGAATCCCCTCTCAATCATAAATATTCTACCAAAACAGTAGATGGAGGTTGGTTGGAACTTTCTCTCACCCACTATGACAGCTTCACCCCAGGGTCCCTTAATTCAGTTATTTTTAGTATTGTCCACCATACCAAATAACTGCAATGCAACAATACTTTCACTACATTACCCTGGGGCTGTCATACAGTTCAGCACAATACCCATCTATGCTCTCAGAGGACTTCAGTCTGTAGTGACTGTCTACCCCCATTTCACTCTGGTTACTACAACTCAGACATTTCATATGTAATATCAGGCACCCATCAATAGACATCATTTCAGCACCCATCCCTTGGCATCATTTCAGAACCCATCCCTTGGCTTCATTTCAGAACCCATCCCTTGGCATTGTTTCAGAATCCATCACTTGGCATTGTTTCAGCCCTGTGCGCCCACTATCATACCTTCATCAGTACATTAAAAAAGAGGAAGTAATACACATCAGTTTTATGCTGACTTCTAGCTTCCTCCATACCCATCACTTGGCATTGTTTCAGAACCCATCACTTGGCATCATTTCAGCCCTGTGCACCCACTATTGTACCTTCATCAGTACATTAAAAAAGATGAAGTAATACACAGCAGTTTTACGCTGACTTCTAGCTTCCTCCATCTAGCTATCGGGGAGCCGTACAGGCCTATACCACAACTTTCTCCGGGATGAGTTGTACCCAGCTCTAACCCCATTCTAACACATTGTTTCCACTCAGGGGCTCAACCATCGGTTCCACCCCATACCTAAATCCTCCATGACCCTAGGTTCCTCATTTTATGTCATACAGTATAAACATTTCTTTTATGTTATACATTTCTTCAGATGAGGCAAATTTACAGGTTTAAAACACACCGTGATGTGACATTTATTTTTTGAGTTCAGAAAATAATAAATTAAAACAAAAAAATTGCAAAGAAAATCACTACTTAACATCAGTAGTTCCTCCCATAATACAGTCCTGGGATTTAGGGCTCCTGAGACCCTTCTCATCTGCATTCAACAGCTTGTCTGTGCAAACATTAGAACCTCTCCTGCTCTCTCAGGGCTGAGCCCCTCTGGACTGAACTGAAGTGAACTCAGTGAAGAGGTTTTTATACCTTTTGGTGAGGTCACCTGACTGAGCCCTTTTCTACATTCATGTCTGAACATGCTGTTAGATGTCTGGACATGCTGTTTTAAAACCAAGGGAGTCTATTTGTTCCAGGGGACTTCCTGGTTCAATTAAAGGTACCGTGTATATCTCCACAGATATTGACTCTCTATATCTCTGATCCACAGTGACTAAGCACTTTTATAACCTTATACAGTAACAGGTTTATAGTGTGAATTTATGAAAATACCGTAAGGATTTTTTATAACTGTATTACTCATGAAATTATGATTGTTTTATATGTCTTCTGAATCCTTTTATTTAAAAAAGCTTTATTAACTGTATGTATTCCAATTTAAAATAGAATTCATGTTTTTTGTACACAAAATGCACTTATGCACGTTTCACAACACCGTTCCTGGTGTTTGGCATCATTCTAGGGACTGGATGGATGGAAATGGAGAAAGAATGAAAAGAGAGAACTAGTAGGAAGTTTAGTAGGAATAGTAAAGAGCTACACTAGGTGGCCAACCTAGGGTAGGTGGGAAAAGGAGAAAAGCAAAAAGAAATGCGTTAACTGTTGCTAGGAAATAAGGAGATAGAAAAGTGGTCCATCAGTCACAGCTGAGGATGTAGCCTAACTCCGCCACAGTACTTATTCACTGAAATTGCAGTAGACGCCTGGAGCAGTCTTCCAGTGGAGGTGGTGGGGGAGAAATCAGTGGGAGGATACAAGAATGCATGAGCAGGCATACGGGAATCTCAGTGGGGTGAGGGAGCTGGACATCAAGTAGGGTCTGCAGTAATAGTGTAGGCAGGGGAGACAAAAATGGGCAGACTGGGTAGGCCAAGCGGTCCTTATCTTCTGTCAAATATATGTGTTTCTATATGATGTCCATAAGCTATAATATACATTTTTAATTGTTTAATTTTTTTAAATAGATCTGTTTGTTATAATTTGCCAGCACCACTGAAGCAATGCAGGAGGGGCAGCTCACCACTGGGTCACTCATTAATTTTCTTTCTCAGGCGTTAACTTCCCATCCTCCTCCTCCTTCTTCCAGGTTTTTCAAAATCATTTCTCCCCATCACCCAATAATCCTTAAAAGAACTTCAGTTCTGACTGGCAGTCAGTGGCAAGTAAAAATAAGGCTACTTGCTTACTTCTCGCATTCCCCTCAAAAGGATTAACTAACAAGTCCGCAAAAGGACTTTAGATTTAAAAAATATATACACGTATAAGGGTCAACACGGCTGCTATTGCAATGCACTCTCCAAAAAGATGTTTTGCTCTGGTAGTCCTTAAAAGGACTACTATAAAGCAAGACAATGCTATACAAAAATGCAATTTATATTGTCCCCAACATCCTTAAAAGGACATTTTTTTCTCCTACAGTATTGTTTTCATAATCCTTACAAGGACTTTTTTTTCAATTGGTCAGTTGTTTTTTTTTTTTTGTAGTGAGCTCTCTCTGCTATCAATCATTTGTCAAACTGTGTACAACTCTCTGCCCTCTCTGATGGCTAAGTCTGCGCACAGTCTGCCTACAGACCCATTTTGCAGACAGCCTGGAGAGGAGAGAGCGGATTGGATCAAGTTTGCATGGCTGTCAGACAGTGTGGGCA
This sequence comes from Neoceratodus forsteri, assembly GCA_016271365.2. NCBI lineage: Eukaryota > Metazoa > Chordata > Ceratodontiformes > Ceratodontidae > Neoceratodus > Neoceratodus forsteri. The sequence goes on from CM057455.1 coordinate 1,708,567,882, forward strand.
GGGACTGCAATAAGGCCTCAGAAGGCATTACCAGTAGAGTGCAGGGATGCTCACAGGTTGAGTTGGGGTAGGGTGGGGCTACAGTTCTCTTTTGTGATCACCTCTTAACTGAACAGCCTTTCCTGCAGCTATCCCCCCCCCCCGAGTCACATTGGTCATAAAGAAAGCATTTTCTAACGCAAGTCCAGAGTATGCATACCGTGTGATCACAGAGGGAGACTAGAACCATGCTTTGCATGTTGCGTGCTCCCATCAAAGATTCACTCCATGTTGCACTTGACACCACATCACTCACTCGGTGACCCTGCCCAGTGTAAACCTGCCACAGCCAGCAACACAGTAAGTGACATGTACTGTATTGCATGCAAAGGGATGATCCACATGAACAGGCCTGTTCTTATTTGCATAAAGAACAGGTAAGTCTCATCCCCTGATTCCTTGGCAAGTTCACTTTGGGGAACAGTATGCTGACAGTATATAGTTAATTTTTCAGTAAGTTCCCAACTAGTAGCAAGTTGATACTCAAAAAATATTAAGACACTCATTATTTTTAACATGAACATGTCTGTGATCTCACAGTTTTCATTAAGCTAAGGTAAAGATGGAAACAAGCTGAAGAAGGGGCAATGCCCATTTCTGAAGTATTTTTCTTCAGAAGTGCAGCACTTTGGGACTATGACGAACCTGCCATGGCACAACAGCAAGATGCTGCGGGAAATGTTTCTAGCCTAAGTTTAACTGCATGTCTCAATCAGTATGTTTTATTAAATGTTACTGGAAGTTTCTTTTGCACTCTGTTTTAACTTTATTGTACTGTGGGGATTTTATTTATTTTGCACTTAGTAACTGGGTTGACTCTTAGCAGAAACCTGCCCGTTTGCAAGTGTCCTGTGAAACAGTACAAGAATAGTAGACATACAAGTATAAAAATATACAAAGGAATCCAGAACAATACATTGCACTAGATGATGTTACAGCAAGGAGGCCAGTGGGATGAATTTAAGGCAATGTTTCAAGCAATGTTTAAAATTCAGTTTTGAGCTGCATGATAAAGGAAAATAATTCTAGAGTGTGACAGCATTAAAGGTAAAATATCTCTGACCTCGTACTGCCCTTCTAAAGGGCAGTTCATAACCTTGTCTGCCCATGGCACAAGAAATGTAACAAGAAAAAAATGGCAAGAAATTACTTACAACAGAAACAGAGGAAAGGTCAAGAAAAAATAGTATGTAGCACAACATCAGAGAAATATTTAAGATGACAGAGGGCAGTCACTCTACTTCATTGTAAAGGTCACAATGTGTTGTGCAGAATCAGCAGCAAGAGCAAAGTGAAAACCTTGTTGAGAAGTATTCTGACTCTGTCCTGGACACCATCAGAGGCAGCAGAATACAGTCAATCAAAATGCCATAATCAATACGGGGAAGAAGGCAAAGAGATGGGCGGCAAGCTTTCTAGTTTCAGCAGTGAAATTCTGTCTATTTCAGTGCAAAAGGCCTAAGCAATAACGAGATTTGATAAGAGACTTAACAAGGTCACTGCTGTTAGTTGTGAAAGTCCTCATGAAGGACTTCTGTCAGTGCATTAACTGACTTGTGCCGCATAAAAAAAAACCTGTCTCATCTGCGTACAATAAAAAGTCAGATTTAACACATACGAGTACTTTGGGAATTTTGTTAATGAAAAGGCTAAACAAAAAGGAGGCCCAGAACTGAGCTCAAATGGAAATCAGCTTTCATGAAGAAAGACCATTACCACTTTTGACATATTTAATCCTTCCATGAAGATAATCATGAAACCAATTAACTGCAGTGGAAGCAAAGCCAATGTTGGACAGCTGTGCTAGGAACCTCATGGTGATGGACCCAATCAAAGAACTTAGTAATGTGTATAAAAACCCACAGCATCACCACTGCCAGAATCCAGGGTTTGGTGGAGATGGTCAGTAAGAGTTAGAAGCACAGTGGTAGGGATATGATAAGGTCTACAGCCATTTTGTTGGTCAAATTCAATCCTTTCTAAATGTATGGCAAAAGAATTTGGGAAAGAAATAGGATGGTAAATAATTATCAATCAGGCACCTACAGATGCTTTCAAATCTAGGGATAACAGGAGCCTGGTTCAATATTACAGGAACAGATTGAGTAGTGAGAGAAGTATTAAAGAGCATACATGGGAAGCCTATCCTCTACTAACAATTTTTATTACTCTCATGTCTAATCCATCTGGGACAACCCTGGTTTTAAGTACAGTTAATTTTTTTAAGTATCTGTAAACAGTGGATTTATTTAAGGAGGAGAAACAGAATTTTGGATTTTCACTACTCAAGGGATTGGGTTCTATCAGAGGAGTGGAAGAAGATGTTCATCAAAATATTTCAGTGGAGGTTATACATACAGGGTGGGATATTCAAAAGGGTTGCACCATGCGCAACTCACCAATGCGCCCCGGCGCGATATTCAAAGGGGCAAGTTGTGCTGTGCAACTCCCGATGTGCCAGGGTGCATCGGTAATGTATGCGGTGCAAGTGTGGGGGGGTGTGCCCATGCATATGCGGCACATCCTGATATTCAGCCCGGGATGTGCGGTGCATATGCTGGAACAACTCCGCCTTGCGCTGCTCAGGGGGGTGCAAAGTTGTGTCCAGGAAAACCAGGAGCATGTCCTGGCCACCCACAGGCAAGTTGCTGTATTGCAGGGTGCAAAACGGCAGCCACCAGCCGTTGGTGGCCACCCACCCACCGAGAACACCGTCCACAAGCTCCCTGTCCTGGGAGCGTTGTGCCCCCCTCGCCAGATTGCGGACATAAGTTCAAAATATCCCTGGTGGTCCAGTGGACCACCCTCCATCGCCTGATCACAGGCATAAGTTACAAATATCCCTGGTGGTCCAGTGGACTGCTCTCCATCACCTGATCATGGGCATATGTTAATAATATCCCTGGTGGTCCAGCGGACCACTCTCCATCGCCCAATAGTGGGCATATGTTCATAATTTCCCTGGTGGTTCAGTGGAACCCCCAATGCCAATTTGTGGTGGAAATAGCAAACACAATCCTGGTGGTCTAGTGGTACCTCCCACCGCCCACGAGGTCCCCTGCCACCCAGCACCCCCCCAGTCAGCGGCAGGTGGCGGCACCCCGCCCGCATGCCACCTGGCCATTCGCCAACTGACAATGTACAGTACTGTCTGTATGCCTATTGGTCCACTGCATAGGCCAATGGGCGTACAATCTGTACTGTACTACACAGGCCCGATATATGAATGAACGCATTCAAGGGACAACTTTTGCCCTTTTAAGCTGAAATGGTGGGGGTTGACAGCATTTAAAACATACAGTAGGAACTGCTTCCATGCTTAAAAACAAAATGCATTTTCAATTTTAGGGCTGTGGGCAGAGCCTACAGCCCTTCAGTCATCATCAGATCATAGCTCTAAAAACAGCTGATCTTAGAACTTTCATTTTAGACTTTTGCATGTATTCCTCCACCTCCACAGCTGCAATATAGTGCACTCCCCCTCTGATTTTTACTATTTGTTGCTCTATGTTAAAGGCATCTGAAGGGGAAGGGGGGATGCTACTGTACTGTACTGTACTGTACTGTACCTCAGAACTTCTCAGGATATTAACAAATAAAAAAACACTTTTTAAACTGCTGTTTCTAGCATCCGTCCAGCTCAGTCTAATAGAGTTATTCCATTTTGTTCAACAACCTAGGGGTGAACTCATTATCTAGTGGAATGTCCTCATATCGAAAGTTAGACTACAGTGTCAGATTGCAGACTTTGCATCTGGAATTGTAAGCAATCATATTCCTATGGGCAAGACAGGCTGTGTTCAAGCATGCGCTCACACACACACACACATAGAAACATAGAAACATAGAATTTGACGGCAGATAAGGACCGCTTGGCCCACCCAGTCTGCCCATTTCCCTGCCTACTGGATAAGCTGCAGATCCTAGTTAACCAGCAGCCTACTTCTTCCTACCCCAACCCCCTAGAATTGCCTTATGACTGTCCCATGCATGCTTGAATTCCACCACTGTTTTTGACTCCACGACCTCCTCCAGAAGGCCGTTCCATGCATCCACAACCCTCTCTGTGAAAAAATACTTCCTTAAATTACCTCTGAGCTGCCCCTCTATCTTCAAATTGTGCCCCTTGTTCTTGCACACCTCTTTTTTTGAAAGATGCTACCCTCTTGGACTTTGTTGATTCCCTTGAGGTACTTGAAAGTTTCTATCATGTCCCCCATCTCCCTCCTTTCCTCAAGGCTATACATATTAAGCTCCTTAAGTCACTCTTCATATGTCTTCCGCTGCAGACCCTGCACCATTTTAGTTGCCCTCCTCTGGACAGCTTCCATCCTGTCTATGTCTTTGCGAAGACTGGGTCTCCAGAACTGTATGCAGTACTCCAGATGGGGTCTGACCAGCTGTCTGTACAGAGGGATAATAAATTCCTGTTTTCTACTGCTGATGCCTCTCCCTATGCATCCCAGTATCCCCCCAGCCCTCCTTGCTGCCCTCTCATATTGCTTGCCCACCTTTAGGTCATCTGATATGACTACCCCCAGGTCCCTTTCCATTTTTGTTGTTGTTAGTATCTCACCCCCCATTGTGTACTCTTCCCCTGGGTTTTTGTTTCCCAGGTGCATTACCTTGCACTTCTTAGCATTGAATCTAAGCTGCCATACATTTGATCATTCCTCTAACCTTGCCAAGTCCCTTTTCATCCTTTCCACCCCACCTTGTGCATCAACTCTGTTGCAGATCTTTGTCATCTGCAAAGAGACATACTTTTCCTTCAGTCCCTCTGCTAGCATCGCTTATAAAGACATTGAAGAGGACCGGTCCTAATACTGACCCTGCGGTGCCCACTAGTAACCCTTTTCTTCAGAGTGGACTCCATTTACTATTACTCTCTGTGTCCTATTCCCCAACCAATTTTTTCCCAGGCTGTCATCTTGGGACCCACTCCCAGGCTAGCTAACTTGTATATTAATCTTTTGTGTGGACTGTGTCTAATGCCTTGCTAAAGTCTAGGTAGGCCATGTCACAGCCCCTCCCTGATCTACTACTTTGGTCACCCAGTCAAAGAAATCTATCAGATTTGTCTGGCATGACCTACCTGCTGTGAATCCATGCTGCCTTGGGTCCTGTGCCCCTCTGGCCTCTGATGCTGACAATTCTTTCCTTCGAAGTGATTCCATCATTTTCCCTACCACTGAGGTTAAACTAACAGGTCTGTAGTTTCCTGCTTCTGCATTGCTCCACTTTTGTGAAGGGATCACATCTGCCCTCCTCCAATCCTCGGGTACCACCCATCCTCCCATGATTTGTTAAACAGGGTAGTCAGTGGTGTCACTAATTCTACCCTTAGTTCTTTTAGAATTCTGGGATGAATCCCAACAGGCCCCATTGCTTTGTCCACCTTCAGTTTTAAGAGTTCTTTCAGAACCCTTTCTTCTGTAAATGGGCTGGTATCAACTTCCTGTATCCAGAGTGTTTCTACTGTTTGTTTTAGGTACCTCCCCTCTTCCTTTGTAAATACTGAGCAAAAATATTTGTTTAGTATCTCTGCCTTTTCACAGTCACCTCTGCCCACCTTCCCCTCTTTATTAAGCCTCACTATCCTCCCTTGGTCTTCCTTCGCTCCTGATGTACCTATAAAGGTTTTATCCCCTTCTTAACTGAGTTAGCTATCTTTCCTCGGTTTAGACCTTTGCTGTTCTGACTGCCTTCCCAGCTTCCTTTGCTTTAACTGATACAGTTCTCTGTCCTGCTCCTGCTGTGATTCCTTGTACTTCCTGAAAGCTTTCTTTTTCTCTTGAACCTTCACTGCCACTTCCTTTGAGAACCATAGTGGTTTCTTACATCGTTTAGTTTTGTTTGTTTGCTTCACACAAAGGCTTGTTACCTCTGTGATGGCAGTTTTATTATTCCCCATTGTTCTTCCACCCTCCTTCCTGCCCATTTGCTAGTGCATTCCTTAGGCACTCACCCATTTTGTCAAAGTCAGCCCTCCTAAAGTCCAGTACCTTTGCCTTTGTGTAAGCTTGACTCTATTGCTGTGTTTATTGTGAACCATACTGTTCGATGGTCGCTAGTTCCCAGATGGCTACCCACTTCTACATCTGTGACCCTCTTCATCTCCATTTAGAGAACCAGGTCTAGATTGCTCCCTCTTGAGTGGGCTCCAATACTAGTTGTCTAAGGCATGCCCCTGTAGGGCATCTAGAATAACCCACTCTTGAGTGCTGCTGCAACTGCACTCCAGCTAACATCTGGCATATTCAGATCGTCCATCAGCAATATCTCCCTTTTCTGCCATACTAAGTATACTTTCTATCATTTCCTTGTCCATTTCCTCCCCTGAGAAGAGGTCTGTATCTCAACCCTGTGCGGATTGTGGTGCCATTGTCGCTCTCCAAATTTACTCACAGTGCTTCTTCTCCTCCCTGTTTTCCCTTTTGTTCTGTTGCTTTGATTCATTCCCTTATGTAAAGAGCTACTCCTTCTCCTCTTTTACCCTCTCTGTCCCTCCTGTAGATAGTGTATCCTGGTATGTTCACGTCCCAGTCATGGTTTTGTCGAACCATGTTTCTGTGACTGCCACTATATCCAGATGTTCCTCCTCCATCAAGGCCACTAATTCAGGAAGCTTGTTACTCAGACTACGGGCATTGGTACTCATTGCTTTCCATTTTTTGATGGCTTTACCTTCTGTTGCAGCATCCCCCACTGACCTTTCTACCTCGGTCTTGCGTAAGAAAATAACTGGTCATTTGGTAACTCTTCACAGCCCTGTCAGTTCACTGATTCAAGTTCATTTGTAATAGAGTCCCTTCTAAAAGTCCTGCATTTCTCAGTGTGGGTTTCTTTTTTGGGTGTGTTGCTTAAAGCATCAGTATTTATGTCTGTTCCTGATTTGAGGCTGTATGCAGTGTACACCAACCTGTAATATTTAAACTGTGTCCTTTTAAAGATGAAAGAATATAAGCATTTTTTTTTTTTTTTATTATTATTCTTTGGTAACCGGGTATGGCCCACTAGGCACAGGTGCCTGTTTTCTGGGACTACCCGGGAGCACTGAGGTGGCTAAGTGACTTGCTCAGAGTAACCAGTATGCAAGTGGAGGTTGTGGTACAGTTCATAAATGTAATTTAATAAATATATATGCATGTTTTCCTTTGGTAACCAGGTAAGGCCAACTAGGCACATGAGCTTGTTTCTAGGGACAACACAGGAACACTGGGGAGATTAAATGACTTAATCAAAGCCACCGAGTATGGGAATGGAGGTTGCGGGAATCAAACCCACGTCTGAATGCTGGACGTACAAAGATCATTTACAACTCATTACTCTAACCCCTAGGCTATACTGCCAGCCACACAAATAGTGAACAATTTAGACTGGGCTGTTAATATCTCAAAGGAGAACTGCCCTGAATCAGCAAACATGCATTTTTGTAGAAGTAGATGTTATTTTTTGACATACCAGTTCTCATTTTGTTACTGCTTAGTCTTAGCTGGCCTTTTGGTAAATTCAGTGAGTGTTTCTGATTCACACACTGCTGGCATTGACCATTTTTGAATAGTATGATCTTGTCAAGAACTTACATTGTTGACACAATGCATCTGGGTTCTAATTTAGAATTCTTAGGTTCATGGAGACATAAACAGCAACATACAATTGTATTGCTGTCTTATAGGATAATGTCTCTTTGTGTCTCACTTTTTTAACTTTGAAAAACAAGTTGGAACTGTTATACATGAACTGAACCCTTAATATTACATATTAAATATTCTGATATGGTATAAAGGTATTTTTAAAATTACTATTGTCGTCATAAATATGTGTAACCCCCCCTCCCCCACAAATGGAGTTCGCGAAAAGTCTTCCTTGAGCTTGCCTAAATGCTCACTGCCCGGCTGGTGTCCTGCGTTTTAGCAGTTTAAATGTATTGCCAGAGAGTGCCTGTATAGCCTCTGTGTACTGTCTCTTTAAGAGCTTCCTGGATTGCAATCACAATTAATCTGAGAGGGAGCTCTGTTGAAAGATGCAACTATTTGCTGAAAATCATTTAGAGTGATAAGGATAATGTAGTTTGTCTAACCTGCCTTCTTTGCAGCAAGGTCTGTCTTGTTTATCCCCACCATTTGGCCCGGCACTGTGAATTGAACCAATCAGTTCTGGCGGGACCTAAAATGGAGCTGGACTATAGGAGCTGTCTGAAGTCAAAATCTGTAGGAATTGTAGTTTGGAGCTTTTGGCGCCTTTTTGCAACTGAAGGGGGAGCTCTTGCTTTGACTGACAGATGACTCAGCCAACTGAACCTTTTGGATCTGAGGGAAATCCCCATGCTGCCTGCTGTTTAAGGCAGATCTAAGTTGGGTGCTGAAGAACATACGAACATACGAAATTTGCCAGCAGATAAAGGCCTAGAGGTCTATCAAGTCTGCTTGAATGTGCAGCTAGCACCCCTTATTCTGCAGCTGCCCCTCCCTTCCACCCTTCCCACGCATTCCACCCAGCCACCACCCTCTCTGTAAAAAAATGTCTCCTCATCTCCCTCCTGAACCTTCCTCGCTCCAGTCTCATATCATGGCCCCTGGTGGCCCTCCCCTCCCTTACTTTGAACAGCCCCTCTATACCCATCTTGATTATTCCTTTCATGTATTTAAAGGTTTCAATCATGTCACCCCTGTCTCTCCTCTCCTCCAGTGAGTTCATGGTCAACTCCTTCAACCTCCTCTCGTATGATAAGTCCCCCAGCCCCTTGATCATCTTTGTCGCTCTGCACTGCACCCCCTCCAGTAACTTAATGTCCCTCTTCAGATACGGATGCCAGTACTGCACGCAGTACTCCAGGTGTGGTCTAACTAATGACCTATACAGTGGTAGAATAACTCCTCCCCTCCTCGAGGATATACCCCTTGCAATACAACCCAGCATTTTGTTGGCTTTGCAGCTGCCTTCCCTACATTGTGCCGGAGTTGTTCATTGACCCTGTAATGAGCACACCCAGATCCTTCTCCTCCTCTGTCTAGCTAGCAGCACTCCTCTAGCTGGTAACTCCTCCTTGGGTTCTTCATCCCAAAATGCAGCACCTTGCACTTTTTGGCATTAAAGCCCAGTTGCCAGGTGTCTGACCAGGTTTCAAGCTTTGCCAGATCATCCTGCAACCCCTGCCACCCCCCCTAGGTCATCCACCACCGCGCCTACCTTGGTATCATCAGCAAACAGACTGAGCTTGCTCTTGATGTCCCATGATATGTCTGCAATGAATATCCCAAACACTGGTCCCAACACTGAGCCCTGTACTGAGCCCTGTGGAACACTGCTCATCACTGCCCTTGGGTGTCAGAGCTCCCCACCCACCACCACCCTCTGTTGCCTTCCCTGCAGCCAGTTTCCTACCCATCTCACCAGCTTTGCACCCACCCCTGTGCCTACTAACTTCCTTCCCAGCCTTCCATGTGGCACTGGGTGAATGCCTTACTGAAGTCCAGATACAGGACATCCACTGCATGCCCCCTGTCCAGTTGCCTAGTTGCCCAGTCATAGAACTCGACCAGGTTGGTTTGGCAGGATCTGCCACGTATGAAGCCATGCTGTCTGCTGTCCTGTAGTCCTTTGGCCTCTGGGGAGGCCACGGCCTCTCCTTCAGGATAGTTTCCATTAGCTTACCCACGATGGATGTGAGACTCACTGGTCTGTAGTTTCCCGGTTCATCCTTGGGGCCACTCTTGTGGAGGCACCACATGAGCCATCCTCCAGTCCTGAGGTACACACCTAAATGTAGTGAGGCATTAAATAGGTCTGCAAAGGTCCTGCAAGGACCTCTGCCAACTCCTTCAGTACCCTGGGGTGGATGCCATCTGGGCGTGGCCTTGTCCACCCTCAGTGCCTTCAAACCCTCAGGCTCTGCTCTCCATGATTTCCTCATCTGTCACCACTTCCCCCTTCTGCCATTTCTCCCACCTTGGGTGTCACCCCCTCTTCTCTTTAGTAAATACTGAGCAGAAATACTCATTTAGTGCTTCGCCTTATCGCACCCTGCTTCCACCAACCCCCTCCTTCCTAATCATTACTATGTGGTCCTTACAGCTCCTTTTCTCCCTGATGTACTTAAAGAAGTCCTTCTCCCCCTTCTTAATGCCTTGTGCCAGCCTGAGTTCCGTAGATGCTTTGGCTCCCCTTACTGCCCTTGTCACTTCCTTCGATTCTGTCAAGTACTCCTCCCTGTCCTCCCCTCCCTGTTTTCTTGTACTTCCTAAAGGCAGCTCTTTTCCTCCTTACCTTTTCCATGACCTCCTTGCTCAACCAGATCGGTTTCTTAGCCCTAGCCTTCTTGCTCTGGGCTTTGCAGCAGGTTTTGGTTGCCTCCACTATCCCCAGCTTATGAGCTCCCACCTCTGGTTAGTGTCCATACTAGATTGAATTCTGGCCAGGTACCCTTTTACCACTTCCCCCATCCTCCCAAAGTCGGCCCTCCTGAAGTCCAGCACTATTGTGCCAGATTCCACTCCTTCCTTGCCCATATCCAATGTGAGCCATACTGAGCGGTGGTCACTCCTGACAGCGGTTCCTCCACTGTAAGTTCTCTCACAAAGTCCCCATTTGCCAGCACAAGGTCAAGGGTATTTCCTAACCTGGTTGGTTCACTGACCATTTGCAGCAGAAGCTGTCCTGGAGGCATCCAGCAGTACCTGCTCCCTTCTGTTCCTGGTTGTTGGGGTGCTCCAGTCCACTCCTGGCATGTTGAAGTCCCCCACAATCACCACACTACCCTTCTCGCAGGTCCTCCTGATCTGTCCCGCTAGTTCCCTGTCTAACTCCTCCGTCTGAGATGGTGGCCTGTACACCACTCCCATTCTAAGAATCCTAATCTTGGAATCCTGGATTTGCATCCAAAGTGACTCCGTTCTACCCTCCTCCCCTTCCTCCCTTACACACTTCAGTCCTTCCTTCACATATAGTGCCACCCCCCCTCCTTTCCCAGTCACTCTGTCCCTACGAAATAATCTGTACCCTGGTACAGACAGGTCCCAGTCATTGTATTGGGTGGCCCATGTTTCCGTGATGACTGCAATGTCCACCTCTCCCTCTGCCATGAGAACCTGTAACTCTGCAGTTTCCTCCCAAGGCTCCCAGCATTAAGGGTAACCACCTTCCACCCTTTTCCCCCCTCCCATCCTGCCCTCCTTTCCTAGCATCACCAACAGTACTTGCCATTTGTCCTTTGTCACTGTTATGGGGGTAAGCTCATATGGTTTCCCAACCTGTGGTCTCTGCATATCTCTCTTCCCAACTGCCACCCCACTCCTAGTTTAAATTCCCAACTTCCTCTATGTACTCCTCCATCCTCTGTTTCAACACTTTCTTTCCCTCTTCACTCCAAGTGTAGTCTGTCCTTGGCATAGAGACTACTGTCTTCCCAGGTCCTCCCACCCACCCAGCAGCCCATACCCTTTTAGCTACCAGGTTCTTAGCCATCCGTTAAATTCCTCTATTCTCAGCTTTCTTGTTGTGCTTGCCTTTGGCACAGGAAGTATCTCTGAAAAAGTTACTGATCTTCCTGCCCCCTCACATAATTGTGCTAGTTCCTCAAACCTCCTCTGGACTGTATCTACTGTCTTGTCAGCCAGGTCGTTTGTCCCAAGATGTATAATTAAATGAGGCTTGTCTCTACCTCTTCTAGCATATTTCAGAACAGACTGTCCCACCCTTTCCGCTGTCATTCTTGGCATGGCCTCCACCCAAATGCGACTATGCCTCTCCCCCTTGCTACCCCTACCTGACTCCTCTTAGTATTGGAGTCCCCAGCACTAAGATTCCACCCTCTTACTCCCTGCTTGCTTCCATTCATCTCCTCTCTCATTTCCAGCTCCTCTTCTTCCTCCTGCACATTATTTCCCCTTTTACCCCTGTTTGCAATTCTCCCAGCAGAACTCCCCCGCTCCAGTTTGGTCCAGGCATTTATCAATTACTCCTCTAATTTCATCATTTCCCTCCTCCACCTTCTTCCTCTCTAGCAGTGCAGAACTATTTTCTGAAGGCCCGTCACAAATGCCCTCCCTCTCTCTTCATAGTAACCTGTTCTCTCCTTTCCACTCCATGACTTTTGCCACTTCTTCGCCTCCCCTCACAAGTCCCTATCTCCTCCTTCCATTTGTCTTTTGTCTCCTGACCTGGTTTCCCCGGTAATTGTTCTTCCTGGCCTGGACCCCTTTGTCTCTGCTTCCCTTCTTCTGACCCTCTCCTCACCACTGTTGGCTTAAATCGCCCTCCCTCATCTCCCCTTCTTCCTCCCTCCAGTATTGGGCTAAACCCACCCCCAATCTGCCTTGCCTGTCTTAGTTCCTCCTGCAGACCCTCAATCTCCTTTTTAAGTTTTTCTATGTGGTTGCACACTAAACATCCTCCCACACGCCAGGCAATTTTTAGAAAGACTGGTGCACCGCAGTTGTTGCAGCCTACCACCCTACCCATTGCTGTCACTGCCCACCAGCGACCCCCCACCCTTCCAGATGCAGGATACCAAACACTCCCCCAAGTCTCCCCTCTCCCTCCTCTATCAATGCAAAACATTTTCTTTATTTCCCTTACCTCCTTTGTTGCACGTTTAGATATGTTGAGCAACTGCTTTTTATATTCCTATCTTTCCTATCCACACTCAAAAACAGACTTTAAGTAGCCATTGTACAACCTTCTTCAAACTCCTACTCCTCCTTTCCCCAATGCAATATCAATGCGAAGAAGTAATAATGAAAGCTCCTAGATTTGCATTTACTTCCCTTCCACTGAGAGAGCAGTCACCTCTTCACTTGCTGCTGTTCCTTTCCTGGATGTCTGCTTTGCTATGACAGGTGCATATCCTTTGCCTGTTTGAGAAGTGATGTCAGAACCCTGGTATAAAGGAAATAATGGACCAAGGGTGGGGGACCAGCCAAGTCTTCCAGAAACAATCAGGTAGCAGAGGCCTCTGGTCAGACCATTAGCACCCTTCCCCCACTCTGCACTCAAACTTTGCAGCTAGTGAAGCCAGCAACAATGAATCACAATTCTACTCAAAGCCCCCAAAATAAGTTTGCTACCCAAAGAAACAGGACTCCAATTCAAACAGCTTCACCGACGACACATCAAACTAGGCTTGGAATTAGAAGATATACTGTATGTCTCCAATTCAAAGAAACAGACCCAGTTAAATCACACCAATTATGTTTTAAAACAGAAGAAATAGGTCTCTACAAATGCAGCCTGCCACACAGTGAATCAAACAAATGGGCCCACTTATAGCTACCAAAACAGGTTTCAAAATTCCAACAGCCCCAAACAATACACTGCTAGCCCCTTAGTAGTAAGAAAGAAAATAAATAACCTTCTACCAAGTAGAATCCACAAGAAACAATGTAAAACAAGAAACTACTGTACTGTAGATCTGATCTTGTCCCTCTTCTAGTTCCTTCTGAGAAGCCAAAGCACTGAGTTCCAAACTCTGTGATTTCCCTTGTGCTGCTTTCAAAATCAGACAGTTCCAAACTCTGTGATTTCCCTTGTGCCGCTTTCAAAATCAGACAGTTCCAAACTCTGTGATTTCCCTTGTGTCAAGAAGCAAGATGCTGCTCTGAGGGGGGAAAGAGAATTATTTTCGGACTGAATCCGAGTTGTGTGACTAAAGTAAACTACTGAAGTGGGCCAGGCTCAACCTGAAGAAGACTGAAGATTTTGCTGAATGCAATCGGCCTGTCAGGATTTCCAGCTACCCCTAAGCTCCCGGTGTGTGCAGAAACTTTGCGATTGTGACTGGGGAGCGCTTTGCCTGGTACAGTAGTATTCCCTTACATGTAAATGTGCTGTGAGCTGCTAGTGAGTCGTGAGTTAGTTCCCCACTGTGTGAATTGTGTTCTGCTAGCTGGAAGCTGTATCCAGCCCAAAATGGACTGTATCCAAATTTGTCTCCGTTTGGACTGGGCCTTGCCACACTGGTTCAGCCAGACTACCCGCTGCACAGAGAAAGCCATCGACGAGAGACCTGCCTGGGGATCAGCCCCCTGCTCCATGCTTGAACAGGAACGATGCCTCAGCGACTTGTGTGGGCCCTGCTTCTCCTGGCATTCCAGATCAACCACCTGCAGTCTCGATTTTCGTCCAGTCTGTGTCCAGTCTTGGGCATCATGAGTAAATACCAGGGCGCTCCCTGCAACAACAGCTTAATCTGAGTGTGACATCTGATTGTCTTGTTTCTTTTCCTTTTCGAACTGAGCCCTCTGGCTCCGGATTACAAATATTGTGTACTGGGCATGTTGTGTTTTCCATCACAGGGCCCCAACCAGCTGCGACACCGGCCAACCCCGAGCAACGGTCCTGGCTAGCCCATTTCTTCTCCAACTGGGTACCCAGAGGAGTGAGTGTGGGGGTGGACTCAAAGTGCATGCATAACTGCTTGATTGATATAACCTTTAAGCTAATTAACCTGATTTCACTCCTCCCTTGTTCAAGTTCCCTGAATAAATCAGATCTAACTTTTTCTGCATGTAATCTGACTGTGGTTCCTGTTTGTGCTCAAAGTACTGTACTGTTGCTATTTGCTGTGCATAACCTTGTTTTACAGGGGGTCCCCAGGGTCGAGCCAGAAAAATCAGCCCTAGTGGTAAGTGCAAACAGTGTGGGTACTTGTGTGGTGTACCAGGGGTATTGTGAAAGTGATTATTGTACAGTGTTCAGGCCATTAGAGGGGAAGAGGGGGGCTACAGTATCCTGGAGGGCTGTGCCCAAGTTAGCTTGACCACCACCAACCCTAACCTCCGGGGTGGAGGCACCCGTTTCAGAACACAGGCCCCTTAACCTGCTACTAGCCAAACAGGCAGGGGTAGTAGTCCTTGGGATAGCGCCACCTAGGGGTACATGTGCATTTACTGTATATAAAACCCTGATTTGGAAAAAGTGCCCTTTATGATGCAACAAGTGCCCTTTTTATCTTGGGCACCCTCATTTTTTACAGTCTTACCACACCCCTGTGGCCACACGTGCACACACACACACACACACACACACACATATACACACGCACGCAGGTACACACACACCACCACCACCATGTACCCTGACTAAATAAATTTATGAGGACTGAGTTACCAACATGCCAGTTTTTGATGACTGTGACTAAACTGCACTATAGGGAACCAGCAAGAAAACACCTTTGGTCATTTTGTAGCTTTTCACAGCCCTATCGGCTCTGGCTAGATTTTGTTTTAAACGTAACAATCGGGTGACAGCATTTCAGCTGTAGTGGAGGAAAGCGACTCCAACTGGCCTCACTAAGCTAGCTCCCTATGAGCACAGGGAGGTCAATCTGGTGCCAGAGTCGGGTCACAGTCATGTTAAACATGATGGAAACTAGCTTTGCTCCAGGAAGAAGTACTGACAGATAACCATCAAAAAATGTGACAGTTTCAGCTACTTCTCTGTAAGAAGTATGAGTCTGTCTAGTTGGTTTTGTCATACTCTCCAATTTTGTTTTAAAGTGTGAATCACTGACTACCTCTGATCAATAGGCAATGAAGTGTGCGTCATCAAAAGGGCCAGCTAATGAGAGATAAGGAAGGAACTGCATTAACTGAAAGCGGGAGAATGATTATAGAGATAAGGGATCTGCTTTGAAACTGTCAAGTGTTCTGCCCTTTCTGTCTAATCCTCAGAGTAAATTAGTACGTTATCTGCATATATACTGAAACCAAAGAAGGGAACCTTGGCTCAGAAAAACATGTTGTACCTTCCTAAGGCGAAGCAGAACACAGATGAAATGACCAAAGCAAAAGGCAGAATCAGACGATTGATAAATAGTAAAATACTGTTCATGATGTACACATCAAACTGAAAAACAATAACAGCATTACATTCTGATCTGAGTTCCAAAATGTGGAGGTGCACCACGAACAGTCAGAAAAAAGCTGCACGTGTTTCACAGATAAAAGTATCACAGTTCAGTTTTTTCTAAAATCTACATTCTGCATTGGTAGTTAAACCAAAGAAGACCTCTTTCACAAATATTGTGAGTGAAAAGATAAGTAAATGAAACTGTTATAAAAATATTGCAGTCAGTAGGAGCTCCTTCAGCAAGACATTCTAGCAGACAGCAACATCTCTGGAACAGAAGACAATAGTCTATAATGCTAGGAAAAAATAAGAATGGGTGACAAACGTGTGTGTTATGGAATTTTTTGCACCTCGAGGTGTGCGATGACCCATAAACCTCAAGAGTGAAGCTGAAGAGGTTTATGAGATCATCTCAACGGGGAGGGGAGTGTAAAAAAAAAAAATCAACAGACACAGAGTTGTCTACGTTGTATTTATATTTACAGCATCTACAGTGAGAAAACCGAGCATGAAACAATGCTCAAACAAAGCTTTGCTTTAATAAAGGTTCAGTTACAGGGTACAGCACACTTTCAAAGAATTAATGCATAACTGTAACTGTATTACTGTGGTCTACTGTAGATAAACTTTGCAGAATAAATATTTTTCCCAGCTCATGTCATTCAGCGTCCATTTACAAAATGTCACTAGCTCACAATATTCACAGTACCTCGCCCTGAACTGCCAGTACTGCTGTCTCCACTTCATACATACCCAAAAAACAAACTTTTTTTTAATCATGTACTTGACTTCTGCAGCTATTACAGTAAATAACGTTAATTGTTAATGTCCTACAAACATTCGTGTAACGCCCTCTGCAAATGTGGGTTTACCTTATTGCCCATTTTGCTCCTGTCTGCCTCCTGATTGTTTCCTTTGTCTCCAGGTCACCCAAATTTCCCCTGTATTTCATCACCTTGGCCCAGGTCCAGTAAAGTGCTTGCAGGTCCCTGTGTGGCCCCTTTCCTAATTTTTGCCCTTCATGGGCTTGGAGAGCGCTGTGGAGCTGCCAGCCATTTTCCCTTCCACTTCATAGCTGGTCAGCAAGCTTGCGCATGCACACAAGCACCTCCTGACTACTGACCATGATCACAGTCACGAAACAGAGTCCCATTGGTCCCGGTCCCACCTGGGGCTGACAGGAGACCGGTGACCATAGTGGCACCTAAGAGACCCCTTTATATTTTGTAAATAAAGAGTGCTGAGCAGTGCTAGGCACAGGGCTGCTCATGAATATTAAAGAGCATCAACGGTCAGGGGGGAGGGTGAGGGGCGTGGCCACTGTAGTATAGGGGTGCTAGCTGTGCATTCGAGCACACTTAATAGACCATGAGGCCTGCTTCTACTGGAAAGCTTCATATGTTCATATGAATATTAATGAGGTGCCTGTCTGCTGCGGGGGACTGTATATTATAGCCGCAGTAGCAGGCTCAGGAGTAAAACAAAAAATTAATTGAGAGCAGCATTTGAAAGGAATTAAGGGGCTATCACACAGAGCAACATGTAAATAAATAATGTTTATTCTGGCTGCACCCAAACTGGTAAGTCAGGACTTCTATGAACCACCTGTCTGCTGCATAGGGGCACTGTATTTCGACAGCAGCAACAGGCTAGAAACTGAAGCCAAGTGCTTAAAAGTGGCAGAGTCTAAAAGGGCACTAATGGGACTACTGAATCAAGGGGAAAGCAAATAAATAAATAAACAGAAGTATTCATCCTGGCTGCACCAGAACTTAATATTTGATAATCTCCAAGGCGACTGTATTTCTACCAGCCACATTTGTGCAGCAGCAGCAGCCAATCAGAAAATCGGGATTTCATGGCAAAGACTGTTGGGACAGTTTTAGAGACTTATGGGACTTTGCCAAGTGTTTGTGGGGAACGTGCAGGGACCTAATTCAGGCACAAAAACAGGGAACCTATTGAGCAGCAAGTGAAGCTAACGAATATTCATTTTGTGGACTGACAGGTGACTTCAGCCTGTTATGATGGGACACACAAGTAGCATCAGACAATTGGGAACCCAAGAATGACTCCATAAAACCCAGTGTTTTTCCAGGCTGAGGAATTCGTTCAGGCAGGGGCCCCTCCACAGGGAGGGGGAGCTCAGGCCCCCAGCTAACAAAAATGGGCCTACGATTCTGCATGAGCCTCTCCACAGGGAAGGGGGGCTCTCCATCTGCCAAAGAGACAAATGGCTGCAAGCAACAAAATTCGCTAGCCTGGGGGTTGCCAGAGATTGTTCTCCAGGGGCTAGTCTTGTCCCTTCAGCATCAGGAAAATGTGGAAACGAAGCCAGCATCTGCCTGCAGTTGTGTGGGAGCTGCAAGAAATGCTTTTGCCTCAGCAGTGAGAGTGCTGAAGAAATTGCCTGCAACTTCCAGAAAAGGCAAGTATTGAAAATCCTTCCAAGTGAGTAAACCTCTACTTGCAAATGCAAGTTTTGAGAGATCTGTAAGGGGCAGAGAAGCCCATAAAGTTTAGAGAGAGAGACTGTCTGTCTGCACCCTGCGTCTCTCTAATGTTGAGAAAGGGCGGACATCTGTTACAAGTGACCAGAGAAGGGTTCAGTATTTGAGAATGGTGATGTGACTGCTTTAAAAAGTGCGTACAGGATTGGAAGAGGGAGTGCCCAGAGTGTGTGGCTCTTCCTGACAGTTGCCTGTGAGGACAGTACCTGTCCAACTGGAGCTGCTAACGCCAGCGTAGCCAAGAGGGACATTTTTTATGTGTTTAATCATCCAGTTGGAGCTGCTAACACCAGTCAAGCCACAAGGGACTATGATTGTGTGATTTGTGCTTGAGAGGCTACAGTAATTATCTGAACTATCCAGTCAACACAACCTAAATGGTGGGGAGCTGTGCCTCAGGCTCTGTTCTGTGTTAAAGTGCATTGTGGAAACAAATTGGTCTTACATGGACTGTAACTAGTCGGGTCACCACAGCCTCAGGGAGCAAGCACCCACCTGGTGAAAGTCTGTATCTAGCGTTCAAAGGACCACGGCGGCCACGCTGGCCCATGGTTGAAGTGACTGCAACCAGCTAAAGTAAATGTAAATGTGCTGTCGATAAATGTGCTGAATGCAATGCATCCATCGCAGATTGGCCTGGGACACAGTCTGGTAGTGTGCCACCTAGAGCGCTGCCATATGCGCTTCCCCTGTGAGGTATAGCCTACACATGGGGTCTGAAGCATGCCTGCCCCGGTCCTGGCCTGGTCTGATCCAGAAGGTGAGTTCAGCCCAGAGAGGGGCACTGTGAAAGGGGCACCTGTATTTCTCCTTCTTGGCCCAGGTCCAGTAAAGTGCTCAGAGGTTCCTGTGTGGCCCCTTTCCTAATTTTTGTCCTTCGTGGGCTTGAGGAGTGCTGCAGAGCTGCCATCCATTTTCCCTTCCACTTGACAGCCAACAAGCTCACACATGCGCACAAGCACATCCCAACTCGCGGTAATGAGGTGTCTGGCTGCTGCAGGGGGCTGTATCTTATAGCAGCAGCAACAGGCTCAGGAGTAAAAAAAAAAGTTACTTGAGGGCAGCATTTGAAAGGGCACTAAGGGGCTATTACACAGAGGGGCATGTAAATAAAATAATGTTTATTCTGGATGCACCCAGACTGGTAAGTCAGGACTTCTATGAGCCAATGTCTGCTGCATAGGGGCACTGAATTTCAGCAGCAGTGGAATGCTAGAGACTGAAGCCAAGTGTTTAAAAGTGGCAGCGTCTAAAAGGGCACTAAAGGGACTAGGAAACCAAGCAAATAAGTAAAGTAATTATCCTGGCAGCACCAGAACGTTATATTTGGGACTGTGATAATTTGCAATGGGACTGTATTTCTAATAGCCATGTTTGTGCAGCAGCAGCCAATCGGAAACCCAGGATCTCGGGGCAAAGACTGTTGGGACAGTGTCAGAGACTTATGGGATGTTGCCAAGTGCTTGTGGGGAAAGTGCAGTGACATAATTCAGGCGTCAAAACAGGGAGCCTATTGAGCATCAAGTGAGACTAACGAATATTCATTTTGTGGACTGACAGGTGACTTCAGCCTATTATGATGGGACACACAAGTAGCTTCAGCCAATCGGGAGCCCCAAAGGACTCCATAAAACCCAGTGTTTTCCCGGCTGAGGAGTTCGTTCATGCAGGAGCCCCCACTACAGGAAGGGGGGCTCAGGCCCCCAGCTAACAAAATGGGCCTACAGTTCTGCATGAGCCTCTCCATGGGGGGGGGGGGCTCTCCTTCTGCCAAAGAGACAAGTGGCTGCAAGCAACAAATGTTACTAGCCTGGGGGTTGCCAGAGATTGTTCTCCAGGGGCTAGCCTTGTCCCTTCCACATCCGGAAAATGTGGAAAAGAAGCCAGCATCTGCCTGCAGTTGTGTGGAAGCTGCAAGAAATGCTTCTGCCTCAGCAGTGAGAGTGCTGAAGAAATTGCCTGTAACTTCCAAAAAAGGAAAGTACTGAAAATCCTTCTGAGTAAGTTAACCTCTACTTACAAATGCAAGTCTTAAGAGATCTGTAAGGGGCAGTAAAGCCCAGAAAGTTTAGAGAGTGACTGTCTGTCTGCATCTTACATCTGTCTAATGTTGAGAAAGGGCGGACATCTGTTACAAGTGACCAGAGAAGGGTTCAGTATTTGAGAATGGTGATGTGACTGTTTTAAAAAGTGCCTACAGGATTGGAAGAGGAGTACCAGATCATGGGGCTTTTCCTGACATTGCCTATGAGGACAGTACCTGTCCAATTGAAGCTGCTAATGCCAGCGTAGCCAAGAGGGACATTTTTGATGTGTTAAATCATCCAGTTGGAGCTGCTAATACCAGCCAAGCCACAAGGGCTATGATTGTGTGATTTGTGCATGAGAGAAGCTACAGTAATTATCTGAACTACCAAGTCAATGTAACCTAAATGGTGGGGAGCTGTGCCTCAGGCTCTGTTCTGTGTTAAAGTAAATTGTGAAAACAAATTGATCTTACATGGACTGTAAGCAGTCTGGTCGCCCTAGCCTCAGGGAGCAAGTACCCACCTGGTGAAAGTCTGTATCTAGAGTTCAAAGGATCATGGCGGCCATGCTAGCCCATGGTTGAAGTGACTGCAACCAGCTAAAGTAAATGTAAACGTGCTATTGATAAATGTGCTGAATGCAATGAATCCATCACAGATTGGCCTGGGACACAGCCTGGTACTGTGCCGCCTAGGGCGCTGCCATATGCGCTTCTCCTGAGAGGTATAGCCTACACGTGGGGTCTGAAGCATGCCTGCCCCGGTTCCGGCCTGGTCTGATACAGAAGATGAGTTCAGCCCAGAGAGGGGCACTGCGAAAGAAGCTAAAGATGTTTTACCACCTACAACAGCTTTAAGATCCTGCAGTCAGAAATGGAGTCCCTGGCTGTAAGCCTTTGCCCAGCATCCTAGCCTCCGGAGTCAGAGTCTGTCTGCTGCAATCATCCAGTCCTATTTTGTACAGTCTGATTTGACCTACCTATGATGACCACCAACCTGTGAGTACATTGGGTCCACTGCCCTGTTCCAAATCTGGAGAGATTGTAAATAATTAATACTGCCAAGTTCAGTAATTATAGTTTGACTTCCTTAAATCAAGAAAAGGCTTTAAAATCTGTCTTACTGCAGTCATGACGTGTGTCTACAAATTTAAGATAGGATTAATCTGCTTATTTTCTCTAAGGTCCCCAACAGCCAGCCAACAACAGCTGCACCATATAACAGGCCTGCAACATTTGAGATTCTTTATATATTTAGGATTGCGGAGTCCTAAGGTAATTTGGGGACTGGTATTGTGTGGGCATTTTGTAAACAGGTTTCTGCCATTACTGCAGCTAGCTAGATAGACAGTAAACAAGCTGAACACCTCAGAGGTTGGTGGGTGCCACTGTGATTACTGTTTGACTCTAAATGCAAAATGATAATTCAAACCAAATCAATCCAAATACCAATCAATGTAAACAGCCTGACCTCCACTTCCAATTTCCCTGTCCTAACCCTCTCCTTATGTTAATAAATTGTTGTTGTTTTTGTATACATCTGTTGTCATGAGCATATTATTAGAGAGAGTCAATAATTCAAGATGTCTGAAATGTGGGAATTTGGGGTGGTAATGTGGGTGGGCACAGCATCCCAGAGGGTTGTACTAGGTATTATTCTAGCCCACATACGTATACTCTGGGTGGAGGCGCTGCGCATTTATGTTAACTTGGGAAAGGACCAGTTTTAAAGTTAAACAGGAACCCAGGCCCCTCAATCTGGTTTGGCCAACCAGGCAAGGGTAGTGTAGCCCTTCAGATAGATGGTGTCAGGGTTACATACGGTTTGTACTTTTATTTACCTTTTTTATTCTCTCCTTAATTGAATTAATTGAATTGTTGTTGCTGGTATACCTTCTTCTGCATTATTACAAGGTGTGCCTACAGGTGTGTGCTAACAGATTACTGCTGTAATCTTCTGATTCAAATTGTCTTTTGCAAGGTATATCTTCTGTTACTGCTTTATTTTTCTCTGGAGCAAAGTGTTTCTTACAGGGTATATCTTCTCTGAAATTACTGTATTACAGGTGGAGCTTACATTTTTGTGACTTTTTTATCATTGGGCTAAGCAAAATTACTGTTTGACACTGTGTTTTATTTTATTCTTGTTTGTTGAAAAGGTTTGTTGTCTCAGAGGTGTTTCAGTCTCCTTCTCACATTGAAGGAGCTAATTGCTTTTCCTCCCAAGCTCTTCCAAAGGATTAGGTGTGTGTGTGGGTGGAGCTGGCAAACTGTCAGTAATTTCCAACAGAAAGAAGGGTTAAAAGTCAGGTTAGTTTATATCTTGGAGGTAGAAGACTTGGTTTGCTGGCCAAGGCACCTAGCTTCACCTGAGCTCTTTCCTCTAAGACTGCTTGAAAGGCAGAGTAGAGAAACTTACCAGAGCAAGGGAGAAGGATTAAGACTTAGTTTGGCTAAGCAGATTTACTGTGTGGTGGTGTTTTATTTTTACTCACAGGGATTGCTACTGTTTGTTGCTAACATTTCATTGCTTTATTTTTCTCTGATTCAAATTGTTGTTGCTGGTATACCTTCTTCTGCATTATTACAAGGTGTGCCTACAGGTGTGTGCTAACAGATTACTGCTGTAATCTTCTGATTCAAATTGTCTTTGCAAGGTATATCTTCTGTTACTGCTTTATTTTTCTCTGGAGCAAAGTGTTTCTTACAGGGTATATCTTCTGAAATTATTACAGGTAGTGCTTTACAGGTTTTACAGTTTTATCTAACATTAGGATAAGCTTTCAGGGTTACTGCATTTGTTGTTGACTGATTGTTTCTGCTCTTACCTCCTTGTTCTTTCGTCCGTGGTTCTTCTTTTTAGGCAGGGAAGGGCCCAGCCACCACCCCATCCCCAACCACCCGCCACACTCCTTTTATAGGGTACCACAGTTGTGACATTTCCTGTGGCAGAGCAGGAAGGGGCGGATCAGTGGGGCTTCACAAGGTGATCTCATTTACAGGGCACTAGTAATTTAACTTGTTATAACAAGTTAAACAAAAGCACAATTAAACCATTACTTGCATTTTTTCCTTTTTTTCCTTCTAATTACTCTGACTAGGTTACAAACCCAGCAACTTATTTGGAATGGATTTCATTAACTGCAGGTACTGTGGAACAATTTTCAGAAGGACAGTCTTACAGGATTTAGGGACACTGTCCTACATGCTGGGCCTTTGGAGATCTTAGGTCTCAGCTCCGGGCATCATGGGCAGAGATTGCACGCCTCAAATTTCATATTGAAGAGGAAATACATTATAAGAACCACCGCCATTTCCTAGCATCCAACAGAAAACCTTGACCGCAGAGGGTAGTTGGTCCAGGAGGTTGGCAGGTGGTTAGGAGGAGCAAATCAGGTGCCCCATCACTCTCTGCTCTCCAACACATTACCTCCAAAAACCATATAAACACTACAAACAGGTATCTGCCTCTATCTCTGAAATCAAATAAAGAGGCAGAAGACACTGCAGAGCAGGACACTGCAGCACAGGAGCTAGAACAACAATACTCACCCAAATCAGGAACCAAAACTAAACAAGCACAAAGGAAATCCAAAACTTCTGATCATAGGAGACTCCATGATTCGGGAGTTGATACCCATCTCCAGCCAGGGTGATGGTCAGATGTCTCCCAGGTACATCAGCATGGAGAGACACTGACCGCATTACTAAAATTGTTCACAAAGCAGGAGAAAACATTGATGTCCTAGTACACATAGGGACTAATGATCTCGCCAGCCGGTCAGTTGTGGAGACCAAGGAACACCTGACTAAGCTGGGTGACAAACTATCATCTATTCTGTCCAGCATCTCCTTCTCTGAGATCCTGCCAGTCTGGGAGAAGGAGCAGATGGACGGAAGGTCAGAGAAGGGAGATAGGGAGCTAAACACGTGGCTCAGGACTGGTGCCAGGAAAAGGACACAGATTTGTAGGGACTGGCAACAGTTCTGGGAGCAAAAGTTCTTAAATTTGATGGACTGCATCTGACTAAAGAGGAGTCAGTGCATTGGGGCAGAAGTTTGACGCCTTGCAGAATATTTAAACTAGCAAATGGAGAGGGGTGCAGCACCCACTAGCCGAATGGGAAGAACACCTCTCCCCTCAGCTAGTGGTCAAACAGGAATTCAACGTGTTTGCCGCTCATTTGCATCACCAGGTAAGAAAAAGGTTTGTCTCCCATCACGATGCACAGGGTAATGCCAAACTTCACCCAACAACTAACACACCAAAATCTGGCCAATGAAAATCATGTACACAATGCTCACAGCCTGGGAAATAAGATCCCAGACCTGCAGGCACAATGTCAGAGGCTAAACTGGACATAGTAGCAATTAGTGAGACGTGGTTTACCAGTAACCACACTTGGGAGACTTCAGTACCTGGCTATGTATTGTTCAGAAGAGACCGAGGGGTGCAAAAGGGGGAGGAGTGGCCCTGTATGTTAATGAAAATATAGCTACAGAAATTCAGAATACATAGGAGCCAGAAGAACTGTGGGTCACCCTGGAAACAGGAAATGGGACAGCCATAAGAACTGGGGTTGTCTACAGGCCCCCAGACCAGAGGGAAGACATAGACACATTACTGTTAGAAGATATACAAAACATGACAGCTAAAGGGAAGGTTCTGATAATGGGAGACTTCAACATGCCGGATACAGATTGGTCAATACCAGCAGGAACATCTGCCAGAACTAGACTCATAGTGGATTCCCTGCAGGGGGAGGGCCTCAAACAACTGGTACAGCAACCACAAAGAGACAGGGCTATCCTAGATCTAGTACTGACTAACAAAGAAGGATCACAGATCTCCAGGTAGAAGGTCACCTGGGGCCAGTGACCATCACATGGTATGGTTCAATTTGGCTACTACATCTAAATCATCCCATTCCAAGGCAAAATATGGGACTTCAGAAGCTAACTTTGATAAGATGGCCAACAGAGTTTAAGCTAGCCCTGGCAAAAAGAAACACAGGTGAGGAGGTACAGGCAAAGTGGGCAAGCATTAAGGATACAATACTTTGAAGCAACATCCCATTGTGTTAGACAGAAAAGGAAGTGCAAAAGAAGGAAACCACTTTGGTTCTCAAATACAGTAGCAGAAAAGGTCAGAGCCAAAAGGCTGGCCTTCAGGAAATATAAGGAACACAGCTGGATGAAGATAGGAGGCATACCAAACTGCCCTAAGGGAAGCAGTGAAGGCAGTAAGGCAGGCAAAGTCCCAAACTGAGGAAACACTAGCACCTAACAGTAAAGAAGGTGACAAGACTTTCTATAGCTACATTAGTGAAAGGAGAAAGTCCAGAGGGGTACTAAGCTTAATGGAGAAAGGGAGCATGTGAGGAGGAGGACCCTGTAAGGCATCTATCCTAAATAGAATACTTTTGCTCAGTATTTACCGAAGAGAAGGTAGGGCAGGGCCCACAGCTCAGCATCATGGACACAGGGGAGGGGGTGAGCTTACTCCCTTCACAAAAGAAAGGGTCCTACAAGAGCTTGCTAAGCTCAGGGTGGATAAGGCAATGGGACCTGATGGCATACATCCCAGGGTACTTAAGGAGCTAAAGGAGGAACTAGCAGAGCCATTAGCAGAATTGTTTAGTGAGTCTCTGAGCACAGGAGAGGTCCCAGAAGACTGGAGAAGGGCTCATGTGATCCCGCTCCACAAGAGTGGTAGCAGGGAGGAGGCGGGAACTACAGACCAGTCAGTCTTACCTCAGTAGTGGGCAAGATTATGGAGCACTCCTTAAGGAAAGGATAGTGCAACACCTGGAATCCATAGAGGCTGGGATCCAAGACAGCATGGGTTTACAAAGGAAGGTCCTGTCAAACTAATCTCATAGATTTCTTTGACTGGGTAACCAGAGTGGTGGACCAAGGGGAGCAGTTGATGTCGCCACTTGACTTCAGCAAAGCTTTTGACACTGTTCCACATAGAAGATTGATAAATAAGCTAGGTAGGCTCGTGGGTCAGAAGTTGGTCAACTGGGTGGCAAACTGGTTGACTGGCAGAAAACAGAGAGTGGTGGTAAATGGTATACAGTCAGAAGAGATGCAAGTCACAAGTGGGGTACCTCAGGGATCAGTCCTGGGGCCAGTCCTATTCAACATCTTCATTAGTGACCTCGCAGATGGACTAGAGGGTAAGGCTTGTCTGTTTGCAGATGACACCAAGATCTGCAACAGAGTAGATGATCCAGATGGGGTGGGGCAGAATGAGAGAGATCTGGATAAACTAGCAAAATGGTCAGAAGAATGGCAACTGGATTTAATGCAAGAAGTGCAAAATCATGCACATAGGAAGAAGAACCCTGAAGCCACTTATAGGCTGGGAAGGAGTTGCTAGCAGTCACAAAGGAAGAAAGAGACTTGGGCATCATCATCACTGATGACCTAAAATCATCAAGCAGACCTCTAAAGCAGTAGGTAAGGCTAGGGGGTGTTAGGGTGTATTAGTAGGGGGTATCACAAGTCGTAGAGGAGGTAATAATCCCTCTGTACAAGACATTAGTTAGGCCCATCTGGAGTACTAAGTGCGAGTATTGGAGAGCCACACCTTCACAAGGACATTAACCAAATTGAGGCAGTCAGAGAGGGCAACCAAAATGGTGCAGGTACTGCATCAGAAGACATATGAGGACAGATTAGCGGAGCTCAATATGTATACCCTTGAGCAAAGGAGGGAGAGAGGTGATATGATCGAGACATTTAAACACCTTAAGGGCATAAACAAGGTGAAAAGGTCTAACATGTTTAAATATAAGAAAAATAGCAGGACAAGAGGACACAGCATGAGATTAGAGGAGGCGATTAAGGGGAATGTGAGGAAATTCTTTTTCACAGAAAGGGTGGTAGATGCATGGAATGGCTTACCACAAGAAGTGGTGGCTATGAATACAGTGCAGGGCTTCAAAAAGGCATGGGATAGGCATAAGGGAGCAATACAAATGACTATGAATAGATAGGTCACTGACAGAGCAAAGGCCGATGGCACATTTATAAGGTAGAAAAAGAAATGGGCAGACTGGATGGGCCTTGCGGTCCTTGTCTGCCATCAACTTCTATGTTTCTATGTTCTATGAATAAAAACTGCAGCCTCTCTTCCTTGCTGCAACTGCCACAACTTCACTGCAACTGCCGCACCCCCCGCCCCCCCATTCGGGCTAGCTCCACCAACAAGAAAAGAAACAATAAAAAACAATTCTCTTGCCTAATTTAAAAGGAAAACCAAAGGCATATCTAATAAATCAGCCCTACTAGATGCCCTTGCTACAACTGCCACCGCTCTCCCTCACTGCAACTGCCGCACTCCCCAGTGCACTCCTCCAGCACTCGGGCTCGCTCTTCCACAAAACAATTCTTTTAATTTAATTTAAACAGAGGGTTTAGAAGTGGAAAGGGTAAGACTCAGAGCACTTCATGACTGGTGCGTGGTGCTGATGGCGAGTCATCTTTCACTGAATGTCTCAAGATGGTAGAGTCATGCATGATGGGGGGGGGGCAGAACTAATGTGGTCAGAAAATACCATAATCACTGGGTATGATGTCAAATGGTGTATTAAAGGGGGTCACCTGTAATTATAATAAAATGCTAAAAGGGTTACCTAAGCAATAATATATGACAGGGTATGCATTAATGCATTTTATAAAAATGACAAGAAAAAAACTTTAGAAATTTCATTGGTTGACAGACGTCACCTGACCATGCATCAGATCTCTAGAAACACATGGTCAGGTACCAAATCTCATTTTCCTCCCCCAAAAAACTACTTAAGCCATTTTATAAGTGCAATAAGCCCCTCCAAGATGTGCATCACAGGATTTTAATGCACTTCCCAGGAGCATGATGACACTCAGCCATCAGCCTCGTGCCTTACTACACTCTTGGGGCATGCATTAAAAACCTTTATAACATGGGTTGCAAAAAATGCACAACCTTATTGGTGGAGTGGCTCAGCATGGCTGTGGATTAAATGACCTATTTAATCCACAGTTCTGCACAGCGAATCTGGAGATCTGCTGCCGGGTCTCGTTCTGTTGAGGGAGCAGCAAATCGGACCAGCAGTCAAGTATAATAGGGAGACAGTGAGTGGGAGTGGAGGCCTGATGTTCAGTGCCAAAGTGTAGACTTCTATTTCCCCATCCATGCCAGCTACAGTGAGAGAGATAGAGACACACACAGCGCAGGCACTTGCCTCAATAGTGAGTAAATCAGAGGCAGAAGGAGAGTGTGATTTGCCGTTTCCACGGTCCCCCAACCCCCCATGAGCTATGGAAGTGGCAGACAGTGAGAGACAACCTGGGTAGAGCCTGCTTCTGTGTAGCGGACTCTGGGAACTTTGGATCTTACTATGGTTCTTCCAATTATCAAAACGCCAGTGCCTCCACCCAGAAGCTTCTTACTTAGCAAGTAGCAAGTAGGTTGTACCCCTGGGAATCCCTATGCTGGTCTCCAGCAGACCTTCCTCACAGTACCTACAACTGGCACTAAATCGATGCATTGAAAATACAAGCAATAACATAACAAAATACAGTAAATGCAGTCAAAAGAGTGGACAGGATTTGTTAGGGGAAAGCCTCTGGGAAAGAAGATATGGGTTAGGCAACTAATAAGACACAGTAAAACACAAATGATATGCTCACAGGTGAGCCCTGTAAATGTCACTGAACTCCAACCAAAATAACCCCAACCATGGTCACCACCTAACGCAGTGCTGAGAGAAAGAGGGAGAGACATACACACAGAGACAGCGTGATCGGGATGTGGAGTGTGGCATTCCAACAGCATGTATATATGTGTGTGTGTGTATCTCTCTCTCTCTCTCTCTGTCTGCAGGCTGTGCTTCAATCAAATTCAGGACCGTCTTTTACTCTGTGAGACAGCTGAGTGGCAAGGCAGCCATTTAAAAATATTGATGGTCGACGGCCCGGTGGCGCTGAGAGTTGAGGCGCTGGATGCCACACCTCGCACCATGCTGGCGACCCGAGTTCAGGAACGAGCTCGGGGAGCCAGGGGTCGGCAGCTGAGGACTAGGATTGAGCATCCATAGCCAGCTCTCCTAGTCCTGGGGAGGGTTCAGGGATCTCCCGATGCTCTGGCACCCCCTGGCAGAGGCTGGGGGCACTGCAGTGCATGACAGCAGATGCTTGGAGATTGGAGCACGGCGGACGTCTTCCAGGGGTGTGCGGGAGCACACGCTCACTGGGCAGGAGCGCACGCTCACTGGGCGGAACATCATTGCATGTCCATGCTCTGGGCAGGAAAAACCACGGAAAAAGCCCTCTGCCCTCAGGTGAGGCGACGGCGATCACTGGCAAGCCGACCCACCACACGCCTAATACTGACTAATTCTCCGGTTCTCCTTGAGGTCTGGAAGGCCTCTCTGTGGGGCAAGGAGAAGAGCCCCAGATCTCACATACCAGATGTAGCTTCTGGAGCAATCAGTTCAGGTAAGTGGTTGAGTGTGGAAGCTGTCAGTGAGACCCTGAGAGATGCCCCGAGGACAGGGTGAGAAATAGACCCTACAAAAAAAATATATATATTGATGGTCGAAGATGTTTGTGCCCGCCTGTTGGGGGAGGGGCATAGTGTCAGTACATCTTGAGGGGGTGATGCAAGTGCAGTGTTGTGCCCTGCCAAAGCAGTAACTGAGTGTCCCCCACAGTGGGGCTTAAGAGACAGAGAGGGATTCTGTAGCCACAGCGAGCCCTGCAGCAATGCCGACAAGGCAGCAATTCCTTCGGCCTCGTACCTCACAACACACCCCGGGTGTTGATTAATCCCCAGTAACCCCATACCCTGTCATGGGTTATTGCTTACATAATGCACACCCTGTTGTGGCTTATTACTTACTTGATGCATGCTCCAGGGTCTTGTGAGGCACGAGATCAAAAGCTGAGTGTCCTCACAAACCTTAAGAAGTGCATCACAAATTCATTAATACACAACCTGAAGTGTATTATTGCACTTATAAAATGGATTTTGTGTATAAACAGTTTGTTTAAGGTATAGAAAAGGAATCAGAGACTAGACCACACATGAATAGTGTTGTAATGCAAGATAAGGTAGCATGTCTCAACCAATATGGTTTCTACATTTGTTCTTGCTATTTTATAATTGTACTTATTCATTTATTTTGACATTCTGCACACTGGTATAGACTTATTTAGGTATAACCCCTATTTTCCAGGAGGGTCCTGGTGGGACAGCAACAGCAGCAGAGTTGTGTACACTTTAACAACATAACCATCTAAAGTACTAAAATACATACAATGACTATATATATTCTATCTGAATTTCAAATCATACTGCAGACAGAATTCACTGACATTTGTAATTGTAACTAAACGGAAATTGTCTGAGTGATCCTCTAACAGTGTAACAACCTTACCTGGATCAACATCTACTGTCTTGGTCCATATGTTGCATTTGTACTCCCATAAGGCAATGTCGAAACTGATGAACTGTAATGAGTTTGCCCTCATATTTGTAAAATGTTGAGGCCACTGTAACGTACTTAATCACAGGACAACTTTGAAAATAGGCCCATGGTGGCCCTAGCAGTCCTTATCCAGTCTAAACATAAAGATTTCTATTTATACAGCACTGTATGTAATGCAGATACAACCCAATAAACAACGCAACATGCTATACAATTGAGTAATCAATCTAGTATCTACACCAGGGTAGCTAAAGGGAGGATGGGATAACATTTATTTATTTATTTTCATTTATTTAAACATTTTCAGTCATGATCCTGGTGCAATAGCACATACGATGGGGGTAGGACATGATACAACAGTTCAGGTACAAAAAAAGATAAAACAGGTAAAATACAATATACAAAAAGTGAAGACACAAAATGTCAAGCATGGTACAATGCCACTGGCTTGAGAATATATACAACATTTCTGATTTAGAGTACAAGAGGAAGTACAACAGTGTCCTAGAAAGCAAGTAAACAAATACATTGGATATTGGAGGAAAAAGGACATGGAAGAAAAAAGGTACAAGTCAAGTATGATCCCAAGCAACTGGCCTAGGGTTGGAATGAGAAGAG
This sequence comes from Neoceratodus forsteri, assembly GCA_016271365.2. Taxonomy (NCBI): domain Eukaryota; kingdom Metazoa; phylum Chordata; order Ceratodontiformes; family Ceratodontidae; genus Neoceratodus; species Neoceratodus forsteri. Next base: position 1,708,599,405 of record CM057455.1, read on the forward strand.
AAATAACAGCATTGAACAAGATAACAGAAAATGTTTTTGAGGGTGAACAAGGGGATTGAGGGGCAAGGAGACCCAATGGAGATTTAGAGAGGAGGGGTGGAAGAGAGGGAGGAAGGAAGAAAGACGTGGCGATTACTGGAAGGAAGGAAGGAATGATAGATTATGAATGGGGAAAACAGTGGCTAAGATCATAGCTGGTTGGAGGGGAGTCATAAGTGCGCTGCTAGAAGGGAGGAGGGGGAAGGTAATGGGATGAGAAAGGGGGTCAAGGTGGTGGGAAGCGGATCTATGTCATACCGGCAATTGCCGTTAGGGCAAGGGTACATCGCCAAAAAAATATTTTGGCATTGTACTCCCCAGCGCACAGCAAAACGGCACCAGGGAGTTGGGATTTTCCACTCCCCCCTACTTAAGATTCTCAACTCCTGGGAGGTGCATGTTGGGAAGGGTGCAAACGCAGAAAAAATAAAAATTCGGGCCGGGTGCAACAGAAAATACCTGCGCCCGGATCTGAACCCAGCACCATTACCACCGCAGTCCTGAACCCACCCACCACACCACGGAAGCAGCTTGGCAGCTCACATCACAAGTACCACCCCTTACAACTCCTCTGTCCCCTCCCATCCCACACTCGGCATGCTCGCTCCCCCCCATGCGCGTAGACGTGTAGCAACAAGATGTCGCTATTTTGCACACACCCTCATCCAGTTGCCCACCTTCCCCAGTTGCCCCAATGACAGGTGTCATGATTGATTCACCCTTTCAGTAGGTGCCCAATTGCGGTCACCAAAGTCACGGGATACCGTGGGAAGCATAGGTAGTAGGGGGGTGAAGGGCAGAACTGGGCAAGTTACTGGTAGCAGCGGCATGTTTGAGATGATGAGTATAGCTAGGAGGGTAGAAGAGGAGAAGGGTTAGTATCTATACATAACATGTTGCTGTTGTTGGTTTAAAGGCAGGTACTGCTGACCAAAGGGTGGGGTCTTGTGGTTAACCCAGGCACCGAAGTCTCCAACACTCAAAATCTTGGGGTACCTAACACCTGGTCAACCATAAAAACCACCAGCTCCTGCAGGAAATGACCTCCATACCCTTGACAGTATAGGGGGATGATCCTACAACCTACACCTGACCCAGGTCTATCAGCTACACATTAACAGAGATCTGGAGGGCCCTGTGGCATACACCATGAGTCCCAATAGTAAGATACAACTCTGAGTTTGCTGACTTTGCATGGTCCCTACACAACTGAAAAGGCCATAATAGTTGCCTTTTGGGACCCAAAGCCCTTGAATATAATTAAAAGAATGATTCTTGAAAAGTGACTACAAAACTTGATTTTCTTTTTAATGGAGATTCCTTGGGGTGATTCACATCTTGAGAAGATAAAACAACATACTTTAAAGTCTAAATAAAGTTGTTAACCTGTCACTGCTGCTATAAATTTGGTTTTAAGAATTAGTTCTTTCTTACTAACCCTACATACATCATAACATTATGTTTTGGCAACTTAATTCATGTCTTCTGGTCAAAGGCACAGGATTCTGCATACAGACATTTCCCACTAATGGTTATTCTTATTTAAGAAAAGAACAAGGAGCTTTCTCCATTAAAGTCTACAAATCTCGCCCTCAGTTAATTTCTTATGTATACAAGTCATGCCATTTAAACATCTTACCCCCCACCCCAAACCACATATGATCCCTTGCCATTGGCTTAAACTAATAATTTTTCTCAAGGTATGTCACAGCTGTGCAGCAGCAACCTTCTCAACAACCTTAGCAAAAAAGGGAAGGTTGGAGGCTGGTCAATAATTGACTGAATTATCAGGATCTAATGATGCCTCCCCTTCCCCCAAATATCATGTTTATTGACATTTTTCAAATTAAATTGTGACAGGGTTGAATAAGGTCTGCCCCATTTGTTATGCAGAAAGAGTTTAAATAAAGGGTCTGTTCTAGTCTCCCTTCTTCTGTCTCTTATCTGTCTGGTTGCACAACCAAATTTTCTTGTGAGACCTAGGAACTGATCATTCCAACGGTTTCGCAATTCTCCGCCTCTCGCTAGCTCTCTGCCTTCCCTTGCTATTTCTGTCTTTTCTTCCCTACTGCATAGCTACGGGTATAAAAAATATATGTAAATCTTTATGTGGAAATGTCACTAATACTGGGGTACCTTTGTTTAAAACTGTATAAAGTTATACTGTTAAAATGATTGCAAAGCTATTTGGAACTCAAGGGGTTAACCTGAGATGCAGTTTTTAAGCAGAGCTGTAAACAAGAGGTCAGTTCTGAGTCACTATGTTCTTTTTTGCTGTACTTGCATCAACACTGACAAGAACATTCTGTAAACTTACAAGAACATTCTGTGAGAAGCAGACTCCCTTAACAAGTTCCCAGACAAAGACTTATAAAAACAGCAGCAATGATTTTCATAGTGAGACAAGGAGAGTAAGAGACTGAGAGACTGAACCTTGGAATTAAGAGATACCTTCAGAAGAAGGACTTAGTTTTTTTTTCTCTGTTTGTACTGCCTTAGTAAATAGTTATACTGAATAATTTTAATTTTTTATTTTGCTGTTATTGAGAAAAATAAAATGCTTTTTGTGAATTTTGAAACTGCTCCTAGATTTCCTATGCCTCCTGACCTGTGCCTTAATGACATACATAACAAATAACAGTATAATAAAGAGCAAAACAACATCATCAACATGCTGCAGTTTGGTGTGAGAGGAGGCTATAGCAGGAAAAACTAAGGAATGATCATTTCTCTTTATTGTACTACTTTGGCAGGGATATGAGTCTCCTGGCTGTAACTGACTAAGTTTTTTGAGCTGTCGGGTGTCTGCTATGCTTGTTCTCTATCTTGTATCATTGTCTATGGTATGCCCCCTGTACAGCAACACTATTACAGCGAAAACATTGATGCTGACAACATCGACATTTTCATTATAATAATCCACCCATGACCCCAGCACTCTGTCTCCTGGTCCTGCACCCCCTGCCTGATCCAACTCTGACTCAGAGTTAGAATCCCAGAGATTGGGGTTGTGGGGGCAGAGCCCCTGCATGGGGGCTTGGGGCGCAAAGACCCCCGATGAAAACACAGCCGGGGTCTCCAGTTGGATTTATGTCGACCACAAATTGCAGTTGACATAAATCCGTCACTGTGATGGCAATCGACAACTTAGTTGTTGAACCGGCATCATAAAGACATTGTCTATTACCATGTATGAGACAATAAACATCTAATACTCATGGAGCAGGCACAAGGAATGTGGTGCTGCTATGCTAATTAAATCCAAAAGAATCACCATAAAGCAGAGCACACACAAACCTCAATTATTTACAAAAGCACCAGTCTCATAAAAAAAGCACTTTTTTTATTACATGAAACAATAAAATGGAGGCAACAGCCTGAAGCATTTCGGATGCTCCACTATCCTTTATCAAAGGCTAACTTTGTTTCAAACAATGGCCTTTAAATACAGCATTCAAAAAAAACATCACTACGATGTCATCACAAATATTGCCATATCATTGGTTACTAATAACGGCAGCACGAGATATCACCGCTGGGGATTGGGCACCTAGAATAATGGTGACCCAATCCCAAGCATATGTCTCCCAGGGTTACCATAGGGTAGGGCGGCCAGGTGGGGAGGCGGTGAATATAGCGACAGGGCGTCGCTATAATCAAATGCTGCGGGGCGAGCATGCACAGCGAGGAGTGGGAGGGAATGTGAGGGGTGGTGCCATGGTGGGCTGCCGAGCTGACCCCGTGGTGTGGTGGGTGGGTTGGCGGTGGGGGCACAGCCCCTTCCCACATAAAACATTAAAAAACTAAGTCCCCGGCGCTGTTTTGCTCTGCGCCGGGGTGTCAGAGTGCTACAAGAAAAATTTTCGGCACTCCTGACTTCTCGATAATGGCGATCACCTTTAGGCTTTCACAGTTATCACATATAACCCTAATAACTTAGTGCTTAATTCTATATACAAGACTCTAAACTGTTAAAACATGTGAAAAACAGTCACCAATAAAAAGAGCCCTAATAATTATAAGAGAAAAGATGAAGGGAGATGTGGGGGCGAGAGCAGCATCAAGACACACAAATTAGTACAGTACATCATAATATTGTAGTGCTAGCATAAATCACATGATTGCTCAAATGCTAGTTCATTTATTTAACAAGAAGCCCTAGAGCTAAGGGTGAAAACAAGTACCTATTCATAATCATGATGACTATAATCAATAGCCTACTGGTCTAATTATTTGTTCCTTCTTTTCTTTAAAAATGGTTTTAACTCAAAAACCACAATTCAGCCCCCATTTTTTGAGGCATTCAAATTAATAATCCAGAAAGTTTCTCTAGAGAGTAGCAAATCATTAAAATTACCCCTTTTAGATTTCTGTCACACTTTATCTATTCCCATAAACTGAAATTCATATTCTCCTTTATTTTTAGAATTCATTATGTGTACCGCTGTTGCATAAGTACCGTCTTTTTTTCTCTATTGCTCTGACATGTTCCTTGACCCTAGTTTTTAGACTTCTCACTGTTTTTTCAATATAAAAAGCTCTACCTTTACATGTGGCTAAATAAATAATTCCCATTGAATCATAAGTAATAAGCTATCTAATCTTAAATACATGTCCTGAATCCTGGTCCTCAAATTCCTTCCCCTGTTGAATATATGAACAAGAATTACAGTTTCTACTTTCATGTGCCTGAGCTGAATAGGGTAGCACAAAATTAAACCTTTGGGGGGTCTGACTAGTAGTTGCCACATGACTACCTTCTAACAGTTCATCTCTATTCAAATCTACTACTGCCTTTATTCCTTCCTCAATGCTAATTTGGCCATAACCCCGCTGTTCCAACCTAGTACTTAATTCCTCAACACCCTGTTCAAAGCATCTGAAACATGTCAGGCTGTTGCCTCCGTTTTATTGTTTTATGTAATAAAAAAAGTGTTTGTTTTTTATTGAGACTGGTGCCCTTGTAAATAATTGAGGTTTGTGTGTGCTCTGCTTCGTGGTGATTCCATGAGACAATAAACCTTTTGATCTCATAGGATAAAGTGCAGATTTTTCATCGAGATGTGCATTACCCATCTTCTCCATCTTGTTTCAAAGGCTGGATATCAGTAATTCAGTTGGGCCGTAATTTTTCTCCATGATGTATGTATATGTATATATATATATATATATATATATAGATAGATAGATAGAGAGTAGTATATATATTATAGTAGCAGTAGTGCCACTATAGATTAAAGGTTAGTACCCCATATAAGGTTAAAGTGCAAAATTTTGCACCGAATAATCTTGCGCTGTTGGACAGATTTGCATCTGAAATTGGCAGGCACAGAGCAGTAGCATAGATCTTGGGATCAGACTGGTTGGATATATGGTTGCAGAGTTCTTAAGCAACATTCCGTAGTGCATTTACACTTTTCCTGCGCATTCTTGCTTTCCTACAAAGTCCATCGGTTTGTGCGACTGGTCCAAACTTTCAGGAAACATGTGGACAGTGTCCCCGATGTGCCTTTTGAAGATTTTGTGAACAAATATTGAACGGTTCAAATATTATTCAAAAAACAAGTTTCCCATTAAAGTCAATGGGAAAAGTTAACAAAAAGTTCGACAGTTTTAAGTGTCACAAATGACCCCAGTGGTGTCGCAAATCCACCATTTTGTTTTCAGTTTCTGATCACAGAAATGCTTGGCATTTTAAATTGGGACCCTCTAGGGACACAATTATTTTTGTGTTTACCTAGTCGAGCCCTGAGAATGCTAGGCATGTCTTTATTTTGGGGTTAAACATATGTTTTTGAAATTTTTGGGAAAAGTAGTGTCGCTAAGTAGTGGTGAACCTGCGACACTTTTGTGATTTTTTTTTGCGAAAGTGTCGTGATTTGCGACACTACTATTCAACACTATGAGGAAAATAAAATGACTTCTTTGCCACCCTGCTGCAAAACACTGGTTTGGTCTTTTGGGCTGAAATTTGGAAGGAAGACAGCCAACATCTCACAAATGTGCCTTTCGGTGGTTTGGGGACAAAATATTGCACGGATGGAAGGTTATGGTGCTCCAAAATTGACGCTTTTTCCCATAGACTAACACCAAGGTATCCGCCAAGACTTCAGCCAGTATCTCGAAATGTCGAGATACGGACTTTCTCTCACAAAAATACAAGTGCAAACTAGCCAGGAAAGTCATAAATATGAAATTTTATTATTTTTTCTACGTCATGCGGTTCCTGAGATATAAGCAATTTAGTATTCCAGGTGCTCATTTTCTGGTCCGAGGCCCATTATTATGCATACATTCTTTGTACTCACTGTGTTTCTCTATGCAGCTGTTGGGGAAAACCAGGGTGTGTGCTTCTGTTACTAGTACACTTAGCATTTCCACTTGCGTTTCCGTATCCGTTTGCGTTAGCGTTCCTGTGCACGTCACCGTGTGCATTACCCTTTGCGTTTTCATTTGAGCTTGCATTTGACTTTCCACTACTGTTTGTGTTTGCATTTCGATTTGAGTCACCGTGCGCATTTTCATTTGTGTTTGCAGCTGCCCTTCCATTTACGTTTCTCTTTCGATTGGCGTCATCGTTGCTGTTACCGTTACCATTTGCATTTCCAATTGTGTTACCGTGACCATGCATGTTACAGTTTGTGTTTCCGTATGCAATTGTATTTGCGTTTCCCTTTTGTTTGGCATCATTGTTGCTGTTACCGTTACCATTTGCTCTTCCAATTGTGTTACCGTGACAGTACGCATTATGGTTTGCGTTTCGGTATGCACTTGTGTTTGCGTTTGTGTTTCCATTTCTGTGTCCTTTGGCGTTATTGTTGCTGTTACCATTACCATTTGCATTTCCAATTGCGTTACCGTGACCGTGCGCATTACGGTTTGCGTTTCCGTACACGCTTGCGTTTGCGTTTCTGTTTCCTTTGGCGTTATTGTTGCTGTTACCGTTACTATTTGCATTTCAATTGTGGAAGAGTTAGGACTGACGACCCCAACGCACACCCCGATGCTGTTGGGGGCGGGTGGGGTGGAGGGGTTTAAACCTAACATCGAATTTCCTCGCTATTATCGCTGTGGAACAACCCTAACTGATGTACTAAATGGAGTTTTTGCCATGTGTGTGTGTGTGTATATATATATATATATATATATATATATATATATATATATAATATAGAGTTAGGGCTGTGTAAGCACTTTAATGTTAAACCTCAAATTTTGCACCCTAATAACTTTGCCACTGTAAGCCGGATTTGCATGAAATTGTACATACACGATCTGGTACCACAGATCTCTGGATCTGGCAAGTTGTGTTATGGTCAGATATACGGCTGTGGAGCTACAGAATGCCAAAAAATGCAAAAAAAAGAGGATGCAATCTGGGTCACCGATGTGCCTTTCGAAGATTTGGTGTAAAAATATTAAACCATTCAAAAGTTATTCAAAAAACAAATTTCCTATTATAGTCAAAGGGGAAAAAATATATGTGTCTCACAAAAGTTTCGCAAATGTAATTTTACTTTCACAAATGGCCCTTTTACTTTCATGCTGTGACCATCTTGTTTTCAGTCAGCAAGAGAGAAAAATGCCTGGCATTTAAATTTGGGACACTCTAGGTAAACACTGACTGTTGGGTTTACCTAGTCATGTCCTGAGGATCACAGCCCTGTCTTTTTTTTTGGGGGGGGGGTAAAACCCCCAGAAATGCCATTTTAAACATAGAAGAAAAAATACCTTCACAAATCATGAAAGAAACTGTTGAAATACTTCTGCACATCGAAAGTTTCATGCTATTTTTTGCAAAACTTTCGTGATTTGCGAAAGTATTTAAAAAAAAGCAACAAATCTTTACTATCACCCTGCAACTGAACGGTTGGGTCTTTTGTGCCGAAATTTGCAGGGTGGCAAGCTCTGGTCCCACATGTGCCTTTTGGTGGTTTGGTGCCAAAACATTCAAGGGGCCTAAAATTTCAGTGTTCCAAAGTTGAGAAATTTCCTACAGGATGACATTGAGGCGTCCGTTACACTTTTTGGCACCCGTATCGCAAAAACAAAGTGAGATATGGAGTTTTCGCAGTTTGGAAATCATAGATTACACCAGCAGTGGAATTTTCTTCCTACTTGCTATGGTTACAGAGATATTGGCAAAAACATGTTCCAAGGGTGTCTTTTTAGCGCTTTTTGGTACCCGTAGCTCGTAAACTATGTGAAATAAAGATTTGGTCGACTCATCTCACGAAGACGTCTCACTGTCATGATTACAACGACACTTGAATTTTTCTTGCAGCTGCTACAGTTGCTGAGCTATTGGCACATTACTTTTACAAGGGTTTCTTGTCCTATAGGGCAGCTGTATGGCTCCGTAGTTATGTATATGTGGGTGCGCAGGGCCCAGAGGGCCAGCGCTCCCACATACGCATACCATTATGCAAAAAATGGACAATGTGAAGGGGGCACAGGGCCCATAAGGCCAAGGCTTCCAGTAACACATATCACTTACATTACACTTTCTCAAAAAGAAGGGAAATTAATTCCAAAAATACTCCATTAATGCATCAGTTAGGGTTAATAGTACAACGACAAAAGTTTGGAAATGTGCTGTTAGGGTTCAAAACACTAACCCCACATTCCCCCCACTACCAGCTCCCCCCTCCCCACACACATACACACATGCAAGACACATGCAAGATTGTAAGACACTGTACCACTCCGTCACATCTGTAACCACAATAATCACAACACTGTACTCCTTTCACATAACACTATGTAATGAAAAAACCAAATATAGTATCATTGACTCTATGCTGCCAGCACAGTATGATGACACATTATTGCTGGCATATCTTCTTCATACAATGAGACTAAGTCTGTACACATTTTCAAAATATTGATTTTTACGTGTCACTATTCAACAATTGGGTTGCTGCAGGTATCGCTGCTACCACATGGGCATGTGGTAGCAGGAAAGACAGAGATGACTCAGTACTTTTAAGATACTGCTCAGGTATGAAACTAGCACCATCACATGTTGTTATACTGCTGCGTTACCTGGAAATATTCATTAGCAGCATGTTATGGTTAGCTTTGGATGTTACAACTATTGCGTTCACATGTTACTTGCAAACTATACTACAAATAATTACTTTTATTATTACCACCGTTTGTTATTAGGACTGACTCACTCTATCAGAAAAATAAATGCAAACATCCAGTGACTGTTGTTAGGCTTATACTAACTCTCATTTCCAAGAAACTATCTGTGGATAATATACTGTGTGTTTCATCACTTCTTCGTTATTGAAATACAGGCATCTGCTTAAATCTTGTTATTGCTGTTTGTAACACAAAAATGCTTACTGTGGGGCATCACCCATTGTTGCCCAGCATGCGTGTGAACACCCAAGGCACTATGATGGTGGCAGAACTCATACAGTTGGTGACCCATGATGATGGATATGTCTTGCAGTACATTTAGAGAGTTGTACATTACTTGTGTTACCTGATGCTGGTTGTCTCAGATTGGTTGTGTTGCCTTGGCCCTTCCCCTGCTTGCATATGTGTGTGTGTGTGGGGGGGGGGAGAATGTGGAGTGAGGGCTTTGAACCCTAACAGCACATTTCCAAACTTTTGCCGCTGCACTATAACCCTACCTGATGCATTAACGGAGTTTTTTAAAATGAATATGTGTGCATGTGTGCGTGTGTGTGTGTGTGTGTGTTGTGTGTGTGTGGTTATTATACTGGTGCAGTCGCACCAGTATAGTTAGGGTTGAATAAGCAGTTTAATGATAAAACCCCCAGATTTTGTACCTTAATAACTTTGCAACCGTTCAATGGATTTGCACAAAATTTGGAATGTGCAGTCTCGTATGGTAGCTCTCTTGATGTGCCAAGTTGTGTTTCGGTCAAATGTGCGGTTTACATGCAGCAAAGCATTTTTTTGTCACTTGTTTGCTAATTATTGCCCACTGTGCTGCGGCCACACCATTTGGTATTTTGCTCTGTATGTTTCAGGGTAGAAAAAGGATTCATCAAAGAATAATCCAGCATTGGTTTGGTGAAAAAATATTAATCCGTTCAAAAGTTATTTAATTTTAAAGATTCGGGTTCTGAGTATTCTCAGTTCACTCCAAGATTTATATGTATGTTTTGCGAAAGGGGATTGAGCTCGCAGATCCAAGGATTTTGTCAGTTTACAAATGGGGATTTATATAATCCACATTACGTGAAAAAATTCTTAGTTGTGAGCCACCATTTTGTTTCATTTTTTCCCCAAACAAAATGTCGTAGCTTGCCCCATGGGTGACTTTTGCACAAATAAGGTATGGGTTTTGTTCAGAGTGATGCCCTCTACAAACCCATGCCTTTGGTTTCGTTCATTTAGCCCAAAAATGGCTGTTTAAATTGTAAAATTCTTCATTATGACTTGCTTCAATCCGTGTTATGAGGTGACAAATTCCCCATTCGCAAGCCAATCTCCTTTCACGAGTAGCAAAATCCTTGATCATGACTTAGGGACCAGATAGCCTATCTTGCAAAGTGGATCGGCTGCAAATGGGTATTCTGTCAGCTCACAAAGAAGTTGGGTTTTGAATCCCCTTTACATTGAGCTGACAGAATCGATCATGGAACCTATCCCCTTCATAAAGCTGACAAAATCCTTGATTGTCATTTCCCAACCAGATGACCATTCTCGCAAACAAGGACTGGCTCGCAAATGGGGATTTTGATACCTCGCGAAACAGGATCGGCTCACAAACAGGGATTTTATCAGCTCACGAGAGGGGATTGGTTTTTCAATTCCTTGTTCACGAGTTGTCAAAATCTCCGTTAGTGAGCCAATCCCCTTTCACGAGCTGACAAAATCCCCTTTCATGACTTGCAGACCAGATGGCCAAAATCTGATGATCAAGGATTACTCGCAAATGGGGATTCTAACAACTCATGAACAGGGACTGACCTCGTGAATGGGGATTTATAAAATCCCTGTTTGTGAGAAAAATTTTAATTTGCAGAGACACCATTTGTTTTATTCCCCCCAAACAAATGATGACTTTTTACGATGTGACTTGTTGCACAAATAAAGCATGAGTTTTGTTCACGGTGATGCCTCTACAAACCCATGGCTTTGGTTTCTTCATTTTGGCCAATTCTTCATTCGCAATTTGCTTCGATCCTTGTTCGTGAGGTGACAAAATCCTCTATTCTGGCTTGATCCACACCAGATGGCCATTCACCGCAAATGAGGATTGGCTTCCGAGATAAGGATTTTGACACCCTCGAAAATGAGATCAACTCACAAGCTGACAAATTCCCCTTTTGCAACTTGCAGACCAGATGGCCAAAATCTTATAATCAAGGATTACTCACGAATGGGGATTTTGACAGCTCATGAATGGGGATTGACCTCGCGAAAGGGGATTTTGACACCTCGCGAACTAGGATTTTAAAAACTTTGCCACTGCACTGTAAATAAACGGCTTGGTCTTTTGCCCCATAACTGGAGAGTAACCAATAAAATACAGTATGCATCTGCACTGCATCAAGATATGATGTCAGGTTCAAGAAAGAACGACCCCTTGATATTAGTGGAAATACAAGACTGTGGTTCAAACCCTAGGTCTTTTGCCATGCCATAAATATCTAGAGATCTGTTTATCCCACTTCCAAAAATAACTGCGTGGTGGGGTCACAGGAAGAGTTGGTGCCAAATACAGTATCCTGGGCAGTATATTCATCCTGATACTGTCTACCATTTGGCTAAGAGGAGTGGGAAATAAGACCATACTTCAATAAGTAAATGCCTGTGAAATGAGATCATAGTTCAAGGGCATGACCATCCCCGACTCTTTTGCCAGTAAAATTTCTAAATATTTAAATGCCGGCATGTCCCACTTAAACTGACAGTGCTCTTCAGTTTTTCAGGAGGGAACACAATGGAGCTGAAGCACCTCTGTTTTTGCTGTATTTAAATTATAACCTGCCAGCTCCCCGAATTGCTGTAATGTATCCCAAAGGTAGGAAAGAGCACCTTCAGTGTTGGATAAATAAATTAATAGGTCATCCATATGTAATGCCAATTTCTGCTTCCTACCTCCCAGATGCGCTCCTATGATATCAGGGTGCTGCCTGACGGTTTGGGCCAGGGGCTCTAAATAAAAGTACATTTAGTAATGAATTATTCCGTCTCCGAACAGAGGTGCCTCTCTCCTTACCCAGAGCAAGTTCCACCCACAGTAGGGCATAGTCTGACAGCAGTATTGGCAAAATTGTACACCTTGTAATCTTGTGGGCATGCTCAGCCGAACCCGTGCAGGGACAAAAAATATGTATATGAACCAATTGCAGGATGGGTGATATGCCGTGTATCTACCCACACTATTTCTCTGAAGAAGGAACAACTGTTTTTTTGCAATGGTATATCTTTAAGGGGCTTATTGTTAGTTGTATCCTTGTTGGATAGAATATAGTTATATATAACTATATTCTATCCAATATATAATATTGGATATATAATATACTATATAAGTATATGAATAATTATATGCATATATAAGTCCCCATGAATTATGAGCATGTCTTCTTGGAAGTTTACTGTCTTCCTATAAAGCTGCTTTGCAAATGAGGAAGTGGAACTGGGGGGGAAGTATAGACTGACCCAAGTAAGTTCCTGATTCAGGTAGGAACCCTTTGCTATGGCCAGACAACTTTGTGTACCTATAGAGGCAGCCCTAAGCTGGAAAGGCATCTGCCATGGGATGAGTACAACTGTGCTCTTGCACTTCCTGTTTTGAAATGAAGATGCCACCAAATGGGCAAATCCGAATTTAACTAATTTATCATGTTCTGCTGGTACCAGATGGGTTTCTTGCAAACACACAGACATGGGACATTGCTTCTTTATTGCCACAAGGACTTTAGACATTTTAACAGGGTGGTTTAAACCACTGACATTGTCAGAACACACCTTAGTAGGGATCAGTCTGTCAGGTTGCACCATCATAATAATAGTGCAGGAACCAGGGGTCTATGGTCCCATATAATATACACCAGGTTATAGGTATTGCAACAGGGTAAGTTTCATCAGGGCACCAAAACATGAATCTCTGAACAACATCAGTATTTACCTTTAGCCTAGATATCAAGTAGGGAGCCAAGTACTGGAAACATGTACTCAACAGGAGCAGAACAAACAAGACGGCATAAATGTGGCTTCTAAGGGATGAGGACTCACTGAGACGATCCCTGTGGGACAGAGGCAGTAGAGAGGTGGAAACTGGTACCTCAGTCTGGGGAAAAAAGGCCCCACTGACCATGCAGATTGCCTCTTGGGTGCAACTTTTTTGTACCGGTAGTCCTCTGGCCTGGATGGACTAAGAGGGTAGAGCTAGAGGTATTAATGGACATCACTGACACTGAGGAAGATTGGTTGGATTAAAAGCCAACTGAAAAAAACTGGGATAAAATCATCAGTTATAGCCAGGAAATTAATGTCGCCTGCTAAAGGTGTAAGCGCTCCCTCTGTTAATATATGGTATAGCAACTACACGAACCGAACAAGTCCAGGACAGGCAAGCAGAGCCAAAGCTGAAATATTAAACTTTTGTAATATACACAGTGTAAATCAGGTAATACTGTCCACCCCTAGCAACACACTTTCTCAGTAAACCATATTTAAGCCCTCCAGTAGTTCGAGGATGAGAGAATTAGCTCCTCTAATTTTACTCATGAGGGAGAGCATGGCATTACCAGCCAAGCTAAAGTGCAGGGGCTGTCTGTTTCTCAAAATGCAGTCAGTGACAGGGAGTTAAGTGGCAGAATAAGTCAGTAATTGCAACTCCAGGCCACTACCAAGGTGATGTGAGTTCCCATTTCTATTCATCCTTGCAGAGCTAATTCTACTAATTAGGTAATGTGGGGGACCCTGTATAAACACATATAACCTTGTAAAAGCAAACAGAGAGAAAAAAACAAAATCCTGTAGGACATCTAGTTTGCTGCTCAGGGCAGTCAATTACTAAGTACTTTGCTGCTGAATTGAGCATGAACGGTAAGTTCCAGTGTTTATATGTCAGCAGCCTAGGGTGCACCACTAGAGATGACCCTCTCCCTGCAGGGACTGCAGAGGCAGAGGTGCTCAGTAGTGTAAGTCCAGAGGCCCAGCATCAGTAGCTGCTCTGGTCTTGAGGTGAGCTCCCAGTCCACCCCTCACCCCCAGCAGGCAGAAGCTCACCCACTGGCACACCACACAAGGCAACATAAATGTAGATAGTGATGGAGTATGGAAACCATCCTCCCAGCTTACCAGTCATAAATGCTATAGTTCTGATGCTGCAAAAAGTAAACAAATCCAGAGTGGTAGGAGACACACTTATTCACCAAGTGGAACTGATAGAGCTCTCCTGCCATTCTTCCATTGATCCTTATCCTAGAAAAGTCATCATTCAGTCCCCATGCAGAGAGCAAAGTGAAATGTCTGAGGATACTGTGACCTCTGGTGGGTGATCAACAACATTTTGCTCCCCAGTCTATTGCCTGGTCTCGAAGATCTAGTGAAAAGGTTAAAGCAGGATCAAGGAGAAAGAAAAATCAATGCTGCTACAGGATGTCCATGTGAGGTAAACAGGATCTCGGTAAAGGACACGGTCTGTGTGTCCGCAGCCTAGGAAGCTAGACTTTGTCAGAGAGGCAGTAAATGCAGTCCAGTATCCTGGTGGGAGGCATTCAAAGATTTTTCTTGTTGGTTGGATAATGAACACAGGAGATACCTGACTTCCTGCATTGTTGTAGGGGCTGCATTTCATCCCTTGTGCCTGATCCATTGTTGCTTAGCCTGTTGCCAATCAATGGTCAGGAATGTCCATTGTCTCTGAGTGCTGGGTGCAGCTGGGATACTCCAGCCCTTCTCCCACAAAGCTCCAGCTCCGTCCTTGGGTGTACAGTAAATTTTCAGACCAGTGTCACAAAAGATGTGGAGATGAGTTGGGTAGGGGGTCTGGAACCTGACATTATATTCCTTCAAAGCCTGGAGAATTCCTCCATATGCTTGCCTCTTTTGTATGACCTCTGGTGGACAGTCCTGGCCGGAAAAGATTTTGGCTGCATTGTATGTGATGTTTTTGGTTTGACAGGCAATACGTAGGATTTCTTCCTTATCTCTGTAGGAACTAAGTTTCATGATAATTGACCAAGGTTTACTGTTGGGTCCAGTCAGTTTTGGAAGGAGGGTGTGATGTGCCTGTTCAATATGAAAAGTCACTATAGGAGGCAGAGTGAGTAAGTCAGATTTTCCAGAAAGTCAGTTAGGTGCCCCATTTCCAAATCTCCAGGAAGGCCATACATTCTTAATCCCTCCCACAGCATCCTTTAAGATCCTGGCATTTATCAGATAGCTTTTCATTTTGCTCTACTAGGAAGGTGACTGCTCTGTGTAACTGTAGTGTGCTGTCTTCTACTTGGGTTACCTGCTCCTTCGTTTTGTCCACCCGCTTTACCAGCATTTGTAACTGGTGGTTCAGTTTTTTTAAATTCAGCACAATTCTCCTCTCGGAAACCCTTTATTTCACGGGTGATGGCCTCAAATCTATATAGAGACAGTATGTCTGTCTTAGTATCCACATCATATCTCAGGCCTCTGTGCTGGCCAGGCACATGCTTTCTACTACGATCTGACAGGTCACACGGAAATCCATCATCATCTTTTTGCTTGTCCTTGCTGCCTGACCTGGATCTGGTCAGTCGATCTCCCCCATCTCTAGTTGAGGCCATTATATCACTTTTTTATTGATTCTGCACCTATTTGGAGGAGTTATTAATATAGAGAAAGTGAAGCCAGTGTTTCAAGGTGCCATCAGTGCCACGACATCACTGGAAGTCTAATGATGCCTTCTTTAGAATGTGCCTCATCACTGCCTTTTTTTTAAATGGTGTTGACATTTACCCCTCCCTCAGAGGGGCACTGACAATACCAGTCAACACTGGGGCCAAACCCCCCCAACCAGTCTTGAGCAACTGGGAGAGCGCTGGGTCCATTATGCATGTTGTGCAATGCAGGTCCATGACCCCACTGAGGATCTCTTTCTTCATTCAACTGCTTCAGCTCCACCCACCCAATTACTGGGCCTCCTAAGATCTCACCTGTATCTCTATTGCCCCTTTTTGAGTATGCAGTAGCACAGTAACATAGTTATTTCAGGTCAGAAGGGACTCTAGATTTATCATGCCCCACCCACCACTGTTTTATAAAAAGGACGAATAAATATGCTTTGCAAACATGTAATAATACATAGGGATCTCCCTACCCACTCTAATACCCAGTGTACCCAGTGATTCCCTTGCTGAGCAGAAATTTGTCCAGGCTTACCCTGTAGACCTCTACTGTCTTCATGTTCACTGTCTCTGCTGGCATGCTGTCTCACAGGTTCACCACCATCTGAGAGCAGTGCCTCTTAAAATTAGCCCTGAATTTACTGCTTCTAAGCTTCAAGGCATGTTCCCACGTCCTGCTAGAGGATACCACATCAAATATCTCTGTCTTTTCAACCGTATCAATACCTTTGAGTATACGGACGACTGAGATCCTGCCTCCTCTCAGCCTCCCTTTCTTCTCAAAGGATAGAAAGACAGAATTCCTTTTTATGAAAACCATCCTAATTAATAAAGATTTTTTTTTCTCATGCAATCTATCAGTCCTCGAAAAAAAAAATCTACCCTGAAGCTTATTACTGATTTCTACTAGATAGGGCTACATCAGCAAAAACCATCACTATTATGGATTTCAACATCAACTGGGTCAATTCCTCAGATACCAATGCAAAAGACTGGGCGATCGAACATTACCTTACACAGTTAATTCATAAACTAACAAGATACGATCATAGAGCCAAGAACAATGCCTGCATTGATTGAATGCTTACAAATAGGTCAGATGGAATTATAGAAGCCGGCATCTTCTTTGACTTATAAAGTGACCGCAGTCCCATCTACTGTGTCTTGAACTGCAAGCCCAGTAGCCCCCACCCCCCCAAGGTAAATCAAAATTCCAGCATACAAATTCCTAGACACACAAAACTGTGCACAGGATTAGGAAAGCCTGACACTTCTTCCACATATTGAATCAGCTTGGTTTTCTTTGCTTCTAAAGTCAAAGGTGTCTTCAACAATCTGCTTCCCACAAAGCTCATCAACAGTTAGAGGGGTCAGTACAGGTGGATTATACTCAAGGCCCCTTGGAATTCTGCGATTCTGCGGTTGCTGAATTTTCCGCAGAATTTGCATCATGCCACAGAATTCATATAACGCCGCAGAATTCACTGTTTTTTGTGAATTTTCATTCTGAAATTGTTTTTTCATAGTGCCAGGCTCCCATACAGATCTGGTTCATCCTGAAGTCCCTCCTCTATGCTTGGTACGTGAGATCATCAATGATATCACATCATATTTTAGCCAATGAAAGGGCTGTATTTTGCCACATAAATGAATAAATCATGCTGCAGAAATTGGAAAATGCTTCCGCAGAAACCTAAAAGCCCTGCCTCAGAAATCAGAAATTGCCACCGCAGAGCACTAGGGGCCCTGATTATACTGGAACTACTAACCATTTCACACAGTAGGACAAAGCTTGGTCTATGTCCAAATCTTGTGATGACTACAGAGACTGAAAACTTAAGCTACAAAGACGCGGAAAGCAAAGGAGAATTACACCAGATACTGGGAGACTCACAATGCACCCTCCCCGAAAAAAAGCCTTTGGTCAGGGATAAGTATCCTACAGGGCAAAGATTATGCCTTGTCAGCCTGACTTCGGTGGTGGGTAAAGTAATGGAATCATTACTGAAGGAAAGGATTGGGGAATACCTTGGAACCAGTGGATTACAGGATCAGAGGCAGCATGGTTTCACAGGGGGGTGATCTTGCCAGACAAATTTGATTGAGTTCTTTGACTGGGTGACCAGGGAAGTGGATCAGGGTGGAGCAGTGGATGTGGCCTACCTGGATTTCAATAAGATCTTCAACACCGTTCCACACAGAAGACTGCTGAGCAAGCTGGGCAGCCTAGGAGTGGGTCCTAAAGTAGTAAAATGGGTAAGACGTTTGTGACATGGTGACCCCTGTCATACTGGACACCCCTGGGATAAATTGAAACCCCTTCCCCAAGCAGTATATATGTTTTGTATCATGTTCAACATGCTGGTTGGCTGGTTATAAATTAAGTGCTGAAGTGCTTATAAAGCTTTCTGTGCATATTAACCTAAAACAAAACTAAGAGTACAGTTACAAATCTAAGAGGGTAGTTTTAATAGAAGAATAACAAAAGTTTGTGTTTGCTTTTTCTAGATGTTAGCAGCTCCCTTCTAACATATATTTTGCAGCAGACATCATGAGGTAATATGACCCTGCAGGAGAGTTTGGGAGAGCACAGAATGTTCTGACCTCGGCTCTGACCATTCCAATGTTGTAAACAAGTTTTTCTGTGCTCCAGGTGGCTGTCAAATTACTGTTCTCTATGGAGCAACAGTGGCCCCTAGTGGCTAGTTTTACATTATGTCTGCTGTTAATCAAAAAGCAGTGGAAACTCTTTTCAACGTCTAGTGAGCTTATAAAAAGCCCTACCTCAGTGCTGAGATAGGATAGATAGGGTAGTCAGTTGGATACTGACTGAGGAAGATGGAAGACCTCCTGGTAGTGTGTGCTTTCACACTGTTTGATTCATGCTAGGCTGAAGAAAAGCCTTAGAAACTGTTGAAGCTAAGTAGTTGTCTGACTTATCATTTTGCTTTCTGTATATTTTACTTGATAAAAATAAAATGACAAACCCACTTCTATGTTTTTTATTCACCTGACTTGTGGTCTGCCTAAAATTGTGTTATCCTAAACCCACGCCCTGTGACATATGGTGTCCGAAGTGGGATCTGACTGAACGTCTGAGGTAACAAGGGGGAGTTCAGTCAGTGGTATCGAACCTGGCACCTAGGATACACGGCAGGGGTGCATGGCACCAAAGATGATGGGGACAGCGCCTAATGGAGATAGTGACCTGGGCTAGGCACCATGAATGGGATGAGAAAGATCAGACGGCCAAATGGAGATCCTGATATGGCTTCTTCACTGGATGAGTGGGAGATGGCTGGAGGCTGATCAATGTCGGAGAGAGGTGGAGTGCAGATGCCAGGAGCTACTCGAGAGGTCCCACTCTGAGAATGTTGAGGAAGAATCGGTGGAGTAGGATCCATAGACTCTGGAGGAGGAGGACCCCCTGATGGAGCATTTGTAACCATTTGTGGAGATCCCATTGCCCATTTTTCCGGGCTGCTATTTGGTGGAGGATGGCGAATGAGAGGAGGAGACCCCAGGTAAGACTTTGACTGGCAATGCATTACTGGGGCAGAAGACTTCAAGCAACATGGAAGGAGACATTTTGGCTGAAGGGACTTTTGCATGTTTTAAACCTCCTCCTCCTCCGCCTCCTATGAAAAATAATTATCTTGGTACTGACTGAGAAAAGTTGCAGGTGGGGGATCCTGAAGTAACCCAGTTAAGGGAGTATGTAAAAATCAAGGATGGGAGACAAGTTAATGGTGGTGCAGGGGACAGGTTATGGTGGTATGAACTTAGAAAGGAAGTTCTATATCATATGAGGCCCAACCCCCAGACAAAGCAAGTGGATGCCAAGGTAGTGGTGCCTGTGGCATATAGAAAAAGGTGATGGAGGATGCACACTCCAGTAACATGGGGCTGAGCCATGGGAAGGTACCAGCTAGACTCACCCCACATTTCTATTGGCCATGCATGTATAGGCAGGTGGCAGCATACTATAAGACCTGTTACAGGGGCAGACAGATAGCTACCCCTGATAGTGATGTGGGAGGAGTAACCTAGAGGGTGAAGGGCAAGAGATGGCACCCTTGGAGAAGGGGGAGACACCCACATGGAACAGAAGAGACTAGATGGTAGCCAACACCACTAGTAATGTACAAGAGTTGATACAAAAACCCAGAGGTTAGGGACAGGCTGTCAGGCCTACAGAGTGGTATGTTACTAGCTTATCTTTGAATGTCTAAGTGGGGATGGAGCAAGGTAGTTCTCCCCCAAAGGCAGTTCTACTGGGTGCTGGATTGTCCAGCCATTCGAGTGTATCTGGTCAGGGAAAGTGAGTAGATGGCATAAAACTGCTGTTAGTAGTTCTTTCTCCTGGTGTATGTAATGCTTTGTAGTTTACTAATGTAGTAAACTTGTAAAATGTCCCAGGGTATTTGTATTGTTATGAAGATACTTTACAAAAATTTTTTAAAGGGACCCTGAGATGAAGCTTCTGGTGAGGGTGGGCCAAAGCTCCACACTCTTCCAGGGTGTTAGTTGAGATTTGGACAACTGTAGGATGGTTGCCCTTATGTGGGGGGGATTTGAGACAGGGTGACCCCTGTCATAGTGGACACCCCGGGGATAAGTTGAAACCCCTTCCCCAAGCAGTTTATATGTTTTGTATAATGTTCAGCATGCTGGTTATAAATTAAGTGCTGAAGTGCTTATAAAGATTTATGTGCATATTAATTTAAAACAAAACTAAGAGTACAGTTACAAAACTAAGAGGGTTGTTTTAATAGAAGAATAACATTTGGTGTCTTTTTCTAGATGTTAGCTGTCCCCTTTCTATGATATATTTTGCAGCAGACTGCATGATGTAATATGACCTTGCAGGAGAGTTTAGGAGAGCACAGAATGTTCTGACCTCGGCTCTGACCATTCCAATGTCGTAAACAAGTTCTTCTGTGCTCCAGGTGGCTGCCAAATAACTGTTCTCTATGGAAAAACAGTGGATCCTAGTGGCTAGTTTTATATTATGTCTGCTGTTAATCAAAAGGCAGTGAACAATTTTTCCAACTTCTAGTGAGCTTATAAAAAGCCCTACCTCAGTGCTCAGATAGGGTAGATAGGGTGGTCAGTTGGATACTGACTGAGGAAGGTGAAAGACCTCCTGGTAGTGTGTGCTTTCACACTGTTTGATTCATGCTAGGCTGAAGAAAAGCCTTAGAAACTGTTGAAGCTAAGCAGTTGTCTGACTTATCATTTTGCTTTCTGTATATTTTACTTGATAAAAATAAAATGACAAACCCACTTCTATGTTTTTTATTCACCTGACTTGTGGTCTGCCTAAAATTGTGTTATCCTAAACCCACGCCCTGTGACATATGGTGTCCGAAGTGGGATCTGACTGAACGTCTGAGGTAACAAGGGGGAGTTCAGTCAGTGGTATCAGACCTGGCACCTAGGATACACGGCAGAGGTGCATGGCACCAAAGATGATGGGGACAGCGCCTAATGGAGATAGTGACCTGGGCTAGGCACCATGAATGGGATGAGAAAGATCAGACGGCCAAATGGAGATCCTGATATGGCTTCTTCACTGGATGAGTGGGAGATGGCTGGAGGCTGATCAATGTCGGAGAGAGGTGGAGTGCAGATGCCAGGAGCTACTTGAGAGGTCCCACTCTGAGAATGTTGAGGAAGAATCGGTGGAGTAGGATCCATAGACTCTGGAGGAGGAGGACCCCCTGATGGAGCATTTGTAACCATTTGTGGAGATCCCATTGCCCATTTTTCCGGGCTGCTATTTGGTGGAGGATGGCGAATGAGAGGAGGAGACCCCAGGTAAGACTTTGACTGGCAATGCATTACTGGGGCAGAAGACTTCAAGCAACATGGAAGGAGACATTTTGGCTGAAGGGACTTTTGCATGTTTTAAACTCCTCCTCCTCCGCCTCCTATGAAAAATAATTATCTTGGTACTGACTGAGAAAAGTTGCAGGTGGGGGATCCTGAAGTAACCCAGTTAAGGGAGTATGTAAAAATCAAGGATGGGAGACAAGTTAATGGTGGTGCAGGGGACAGGTTATGGTGGTATGAACTTAGAAAGGAAGTTCTATATCATATGAGGCCCAACCCCCAGACAAAGCAAGTGGATGCCAAGGTAGTGGTGCCTGTGGCATATAGAAAAAAGGTGATGGAGGATGCACACTCCAGTAACTTGGGGCTGAGCCATGGGAAGGTACCAGCTAGACTCACCCCACATTTCTATTGGCCATGCATGTATAGGCAGGTGGCAGCATACTATAAGACCTGTTACAGGGGCAGACAGATAGCTACCCCTGATAGTGATGTGGGAGGAGTAACCTAGAGGGTGAAGGGCAAGAGATGGCACCCTTGGAGAAGGGGGAGACACCCACATGGAACAGAAGAGACTAGATGGTAGCCAACACCACTAGTAATGTACAAGAGTTGATACAAAAACCCAGAGGTTAGGGACAGGCTGTCAGGCCTACAGAGTGGTATGTTACTAGCTTATCTTTGTATGTCTAAGTGGGGATGGAGCAAGGTAGTTCTCCCCCAAAGGCAGTTCTACTGGGTGCTGGATTGTCCAGCCATTCGAGTGTATCTGGTCAGGGAAAGTGAGTAGATGGCATAAAACTGCTGTTAGTAGTTCTTTCTCCTGGTGTATGTAATGCTTTGTAGTTTACTAATGTAGTAAACTTGTAAAATGTCCCAGGGTATTTGTATTGTTATGAAGAGGATACTTTACAAAAATTTTTTTAAAGGGACCCTGAGATGAAGCTTCTGGTGAGGGTGGGCCAAAGCTCCACACTCTTCCAGGGTGTTAGTTGAGATTTGGACAACTGTAGGATGGTTGCCCTCTTATGTGGGGGGGATTTGAGACAGGGTGACCCCTGTCATAGTGGACACCCCGGGGATAAGTTGAAACCCCTTCCCCAAGCAGTTTATATGTTTTGTATAATGTTCAGCATGCTGGTTATAAATTAAGTGCTGAAGTGCTTATAAAGATTTATGTGCATTTTAATTTAAAACAAAACTAAGAGTACAGTTACAAAACTAAGAGGGTTGTTTTAATAGAAGAATAACATTTGGTGTCTTTTCTAGATGTTAGCTGTCCCCTTTCTATGATATATTTTGCAGCAGACTGCATGATGTAATATGACCTTGCAGGAGAGTTTAGGAGAGCACAGAATGTTTCTGACCTCGGCTCTGACCATTCCAATGTCGTAAACAAGTTCTTCTGTGCTCCAGGTGGCTGCCAAATAACTGTTCTCTATGGAAAAACAGTGGATCCTAGTGGCTAGTTTTATATTATGTCTGCTGTTAATCAAAAGGCAGTGAACAATTTTTCCAACTTCTAGTGAGCTTATAAAAAGCCCTACCTCAGTGCTCAGATAGGGTAGATAGGGTGGTCAGTTGGGTACTGACTGAGGAAGGTGAAAGACCTCCTGGTAGTGTGTGCTTTCACACTGTTTGATTCATGCTAGGCTGAAGAAAAGCCTTAGAAACTGTTGAAGCTAAGCAGTTGTCTGACTTATCATTTTGCTTTCTGTATATTTTACTTGATAAAAATAAAATGACAAATGCGCTTCTGCGTTTTTTATTCACCTGACTTGTGGTCTGCCTAAAATTGTGTTATCCTAAACCCACGCCCAGTGACAAAGTTGGCTATGCAACAGGAGTCAGAGGGTGGTGGTACATGGTGTTTACTCTGAGGAAGGCACGATGACCAGCAGGATGCCACGGGCAGTACTAGGCCTGGTCCTCGTCAATGTTTTTGTTAGCAACATCACAGGAGGGCTGGAGGGAAGGGAACATATGCCTGTTCACGGATGACACAAAAGTCTGCAACAGAGTGCACACACTGGGGAGGAGGTGGAAAAACTGAGGGACAGTCTGAAAAAGATGGAAGACCGGTCAAGGATTTGGCAATTGGGTTTCAGTGCCAAAAAGTACAAAATCATGCACTTGGGGCACAGAAACCCGGGGTCAATGTACTAACTGGGTGGGAAGGTATTGGCAACCACATAAAACAGGAAAGGGACCTAAGAGTATTCATTTCTGATGACCTGAAGGTAGCAAAGCAGTGTGATAAGGCAGTGGGGAAAGCTAGCAGGATGCTCAGGTACATAGGGAGGGGTATCACCAGCAGAAAGAGGGAGGTAGTGTTACCCCTGTACAGGTCAATGGTGAGCCCCCACCTAAAGTACTGTGTCAAGTACTGGAGGTCCCATCTCCAGAAGGGCATAGATCGGGTGGAGGTGGTACAGAATAGGGCAACCAAAATGGTGCAGGGCCTGCATCAAAAGCCCTATGAGGAAAGACTCAAGGAATCAAATTGTACTCTTTAGAGAAAAGGAGGAAAAGTGTAAATAAAAATGTAGAGTAGCAGTGGCCCCAGCATAGATCCCAGAGGGATGCCGCTTAGTATACCTCTCCACTCAGCGTAATGCCTGTCCATCATAACCCGCTCCTTCCTGCCACCAAGTCAGTTAGAAATCCACTTTGTGTAGGCCTTGTATATACAACACTGGTGTAATTGCCCATAAGCCTTTCATATGCCACAGTGCCAAGGACCTTGCTGATGTTCAGATAGGTTATGTCTATTATCCTGTCCTGGTCCACCTCCCCGGTCACCTCCTCAAAGCAGGTAGTTTGACAGCATCTGCCCCTCATAAAGCCACGCTAAAAAGTGGCAAGAACCTTGCCTTCAACCAAGTACTCCATTATTTTGTACAGGATAATGGCTTCCAGGACCTTGCCAGGCACTGATGACAGGCTGGCCATTCTGTACTTGCCTGGTTCTAAACCTGCCCTCTTCTTGACTACGTTCCAGTCCTCCAGCACCTCATCTGTCTGGACAGATTACTGTCAGTGGTACTGCCAATTGTTTGCATAGTTCCACTATGATCCTGGTGTATCCCATTTATCCCTTGGGACTTAACCTGTCTTGATCTTCACCAAGCAGTCAGCTTCCAGCGCAGGTGTGATGCCTGCAGGCTGCATCATGGGTACCGCTGATGCCATGGGCCCTCCCAACTAAGCATCCTCAATCCCCATCAGCTTAGTACCTAATCACCAAAATCAGTTTAAATTTAGAATACAGAAGAACAGCATTTGGATGTATTGCACAGCTGCAGCCTGTGATAAGTAGCATTACACATGTAGATATATCACAGGAAACCATGCTGAAATGAATAGGGGTTTTACAGTGCTGTATCTAGATATTAGGCAGCTTTTTACTGGTTGCCTTTGAATTTAGCACCTTTTATGAACAAAGCATTTCTAAGTGTTTTAGAAAGCACTGAGCAAGAAATTGGTAACACAGAAACATTGACTTTGACGGCAGATAAGGACCGCTTGGCCCACCTAGTCTGTCCATTGACCTACCTACAGGATAGGCTGCAGATCCTAATTAACCACCAGCCTAGTTGTGCAGCCCAGTAGCCTACTAGTGCTGAAAGTGTATGCAGATAAACATGGGAACTATTAAAGGAAACAGGAATGATTTATACTAACTGCCCTTCCATCATCCTTTCCATGCCAGTTATGTATTCTGACGTGCTTTTACCAATGTTTGATAAATAAATAATCTACCTTTGGGGTGCCCTCAGATCTACATAGTGTTCTACTCTCCTCGCCAGCTACTGCTCTTTCTTTTCGTATCTCTAAGACATTCTACGACATCAGTAACACCATTCCAAACTGTTCATCTACATGACACGGTGTAGTGTTATTGATGTCTTAGAACATTATGAAAAGAGAGAGAGCAGCAACTGCTGAGAAGAGAGGGATTCAGGGTAGTTACAAAGAGAACAAATTAGATTACTGATTTAACAAAAAAGGACAAAAACATATTAAAATATTGGGCAGACACTAAAAGGACAACTGGAGGGCATCTAGAGTTGTAAAAACTGCTTCCTATCACTTTTAAGGGCCTGATCCATGATGATGTCAGAATACGGGCACTTCACACATAACCATCCAAAGGAGCCCTGCACCCCACTGCTACTCCACACTGGATGGTGTTCAGAGCCCCAAGCCACCCCTGTCAACCTTAACATGGGAATATTCGCCGGCCAGGTGGCGCTGAAGATTGAGGTGCTGGACACCACACCTCGCTCCATGCTGGTGACCCGGGTTCAGGAATGAGTCAGGTGCATCGAAGGCCGGGGGGGGGTGAGGATGTGAGAATGCTGCTGGCAGACAGCACTCCACCTCAGGAGGAGGAGGTATCCAGCTCTCTCGGAGCTTGGCCACCCTCTGGTGGAGGCCGGAGGGACGGTGCCACAAGAGAGTTTTGACATAGGTCAATGGGGAGGGTTGAGGGGACCCAGTCCAGAGCTGCAGTGCACATGTACGCCTCACCGCACATGCATCACTTCTTCTGGGGGTCCCAGGATAGTTCACAGGAGAAAACGGAGGAAACTGTGGGGGCCCACATGAATGATGCCCCCAGACTGACTCTGGTGATCTGCTGGGGCACGCATGGTGCTAGAAGACCCCGAAAGACCCCGAGTTCGGTAGGCTCAGTGGGCGATGAGGTTGACCCACCACAAGGAGGATAAAAATAATCTACAAAAAAAACCAAAAACATGGGAATATTCAATGGTACCAGAGCCAGTCAGCAGTAGAGTGAATCCACTGCTTCTCCAAGGACTACAATATCCCTTTTGGACCCAGTATTTTTAAATAAAATAAAAAAGTGCTCAATAGCCCTCCATAACAATCCAGGAGGGCTGGTGCTGTGTGTGTTGGGGGCCCATTTGGGCCTGACATTCCCATGGGTGACATGCCAGGAGGACACACATTACTTACTGTAGGAGTCCCCCATGTGTAGTCTGCACGCCCTCCTGGAACACTACATAGCATGCACATCATGCTGAATATAGTAATGGGGTGCCTACACATCCCTTCAGTTGACCTCAAACAAGACCATACAAGCAGAGGTGCAGATAAGGTCATGGGTGCACTCTGCAGGTGGTGTGTCACGCCAGGGAGATGCACAGAGGCCTCCATACCCACGAATAGGCACCAACATAGGGGTACATAGGTTTCAGTGGCTTGGACCCTAAGAAAGTAACAGCTTCCACACATGGCCAGGGGTTCATTTTGTGCATATGTGTGTGTGTGTGTTAGTCAAAAACTCCAATGCGTCCAAAGTCATTCCATTGTTTTGG
This sequence comes from Neoceratodus forsteri, assembly GCA_016271365.2. Classification (NCBI taxonomy): domain Eukaryota; kingdom Metazoa; phylum Chordata; order Ceratodontiformes; family Ceratodontidae; genus Neoceratodus; species Neoceratodus forsteri. Next base: position 1,708,626,448 of record CM057455.1, read on the forward strand.
AAGTCTAAATATGTCCCAACGGCCAGATTTATGATAATACTATAAGAGACCAGTTTTTAGAAGTACTCCAGGTAAAACACCACATCTTTAAGAAAAAATTACCATTTTGATTTCCATGCCTGCAAAACTGAGTGTCACCTTGTTTTCTGTTTTGGAAGTTAAAAACATCCTCCCTCTTTATTTTGAAACATTTCACCTTATTTTCAGATGTCAAAAACTTCCAAATACTTTTCCAAACAGTGTAAACAGAAGCCCTGCACATGCCTATATGCACTTGTGTTAGAACTTGGTGTACTGAAAGAATATTTGCCAGACCAAATTAGGTATATCCTGATTCTTTTCAAGTAGTGTATGGGGTCTGTGACTTCCACCAGAGCTGGGCAGAGGGGACCTAGCTTAATGTCTCAGTAAACAGCCAACCTACTAGTCAACATGTGGGAAAGTGATAAAACTTTAAGAAGTTGGAACTATACAGGCCAAGACTACAACTGGAATGCCTACTAAAGTTTCTACAATTTCTGTGAAAGGAAGGTTAGAAAATCCAAGGTGTAATTGTAAGAAAAACACTAGAAAGCAGTAGTCAAAAATGTAAAAGTATCCGGAATGACATAAATTCAGTGCTAGGAAGATGCAACAAGTCTGAAATAAAGTAGATGAACACCAGTGGCACACTCAGCTCAGACCCAGTTGAGATGGACGATTCTTTGAAATCATCTTATCACCAACCTGAACTTGCCAATACAACTACTCCCAACCATTGATTCAAAGGGCATGTATGAACCCCGCTCAACCCTATATTAAGTGACAGGACCCCTTTGTTCTCAGTCACCTCCATTGCCCACGCAGTGACTCTTTGATTGTTAAAAGGTCTATACACCTCTACCAGCCTCGGGATTAACTGCCTGGATCCCAAATTGATCACATTTTTGAGTCTCTACTGGCACCACCTCTTACCATTCTCTGACGTTTCCCATGCAGCTGGCAAATATCCCATCTGCTGCATCTGGAGGAAGGTTGTGGTAACTCCCCTCCACAAACTGGGGATCGAGGTGGCATTTAACAATTACAAGCCATTTCTGGTCCCTCAACATGGTACTGGAAGAAACTGGTCCACTTTCAAACCCTCTTCTTTGCCCTCAAGTGGAACAATGAGCCATATTTTCCAATGCAAGTGCAGTGCCTGCAGATAATGGTGTGGACAAGCACTTTAGTGATGGTAGTACGCTATGCTGAAGTGCTGCAACTACACCCTATTTTCCAATCTCGGGCACATTTACAGCACTTAAACTTCCAGCTGTGATACGAACATACGTACATACGTAAATCTAAGCAGATAAATCTAGAGGTTCATCAAGTCTGCTCGGAATGTGCAGCTAGCACCCTTATCCTGCAGCTGCCCCTCCCTTCCACCCTTCCCTTCATTAACCCTCCCCTTGTCCTGTCCCATCCTCGTTTGAAGCAGTCCACTGTTCTGCATACCACTCAGCAGGTAACGCATTCCACTCAGCCACCACCTCTCTGTAAAAAGTGTCTCCTCATCTCCTCCTGAACCTTCCTTGCTCCAGTCTCATATCATGGCCCCTGGTGGCCCTCCCCTCCCTTACTTTGAACAGCCCCTCTGTACCCATCTTGTTTATTCCTTTCATGTATTTAAAGGTTTCAATCATGCCACCCCTGTCTCTCCTCTCCTCCAGTGAGTACATGTTCAACTCCTTCAACCTCCTCTCATATGATAAGTCCCCCAGCCCCTTGATCATCTTTGTCGCTCTGCGCTGCACCCCCTCCAGTAACTTAATGTCCCTCTTCAGATACGGACGCCAGTACTGCACGCAGTACTCCAGGTGTGGTCTAACTAATGACCTATACAGTGGCAGAATCACCTCCTCCCTCCTCGAGGATATACCCCTTGGAATACAACCCAGCATTTTGTTGGCCACACAATGCCAAAAGAGGTAAACAAGTGGCCCTAACACTGACGTCCACTGAACAATAAAAACGTTGTCTAACAGGTGTCAGTATGAAACAGGGATGAAAAACCTCAAGGTTTTTCCACAAGTCCCATACAGCATATATCCAACATACACAGGGCTTGCAGAAAACAAACTGATTTGAAAATTCATCCTATTGTCTTTGCTGAGCAGTCTGATTTCAGATCAGAGCACATAACCATTGCAGCATTACTCGAGGTGACAAATGACACTGCCCTGGTTTGAGATTTTTGTCTTTCGTTGAGTGCCCTCTTTACTGATTTTACAAAAGCCTTTGACCAGGTAAACCACAACAACTTGTTAAATAAACTCCAGTCAATGAGCTTGTGCTTTGCCTCCCTCAAATGCATAGCAAACCACTTTACAGGAAGATCCCACGTTCATCTGAAAGATGGCGCCTCCAGCAGTGCAGCATTGTAATATCAGTGCCAGCTATTATTCCAAGTGCCTGCTGTGGGACTTGAAGAACCCACAACCCAGGGCTGGCGGTATACCTTGGAGAGTAGAATAAGAGCTGTGAATGAGCTTGGTAGATCCAGCAGATCTGGGTTTCATTCCCACAACCTCCACTTGCATACTGTGCGACCCTGAGCAAGTCATTTATTCTCCCTAGTGCTCCTGGGCTGTCCCTGAAAACAGGCCTTACACCTAGTAAGCCTCACCCAGCTACCAAAGAGCAACATTAAAAAACATTCAATCTTTCTGGTACAGATGTGAGAGTGTTACAAACTGAGCCACTTACACTAGCATACTGTTCTCTGCATTTATGTTGGGACTGGGGGGGTAGAGGGAGATATGAGTGTTTCAAGGGTGGGAAAGGTGGTGGGGCTATTAAAAATAATCAGGTCTAGTGGAAGAGGCTGGGACAGTACTGCTATGTGGGTGGGTGTGAGGTGGTATTTTGTTTTTAAATACTTTTTGGAAACAAAAGAAAATTCTACTGCACAAAAGTTGGTGGGGGGCTTTTGCCCTATAGGCAAAATAAAGTTTCCGACTTAATAGCAAAGTTTTTAGTTCATTGCCTCTCTATTCTGAGTTTAGGAGGGTGAGAAGTGGGGTGTCTCATGGCTCAGTCCTGGATCCTGTGCTCTTTAATCTGTTTAAATGTTACATTTGAGAAGGGTTCCAGGGCACAACATGTCTCGTTGCAGACGACACTAAGATATGTGGCAGGGCGATCAGTGAAGAATAGGGTAGGGACTGAAAAAGGACCTAGAGAAATTGGAAAAGTGGTCCAATATCTGGCAGCTCAGATTTATTGCCGAAAAATGCAAGGTTGTGCACCACGGCGAAAGAAACCATAAAACACAATACAGGTTAGACAAGACTTCAGAGGAAATGGACCAGAGGGTTACCATAAGTGACAGCCTCAAGAAAATTGGCCAATCCAATTAGGCACATGTGAAAACCTGCATGATGCTAGGGTGCAAAGGGTCTTTTCTAGCATAAGGAAGAAGTGATTCTGCCCCGCTATAGGTATGTAGGTGAGGCCAACCTACAGTAATGCATGCAATTCTGGAACCCTTACCTTAAAAAGGACAAAGCCTGCTTAGAGTCAATTAGTAGCAGTAGTAGTAAAAAATCTTTATTTTTATACAGGAAGATGGAAAATACAATCATCAGGGCCAAGGTCCTGTTTACAAGGTGCTCCTGTGTATGTAATTCATATTACAATTTGGAAGATCGCATTTACATTCAACTTTCCTCATGAACATAAACTGGAAAATTAAAATAGGTACTTCAGAACAATGTTCTGTTACGTGTAAATGTTTGCACTACAATTAATTCCACATAGACACATTACAGTACAAATTAATTCAATGAAACAGTATCAGACAATCCTTCCTAACTGTTTGATTAGTTAACAATTACAATCTTGTTTCAAATCCCTTTTTATGTGGGCACAAAAAATCTTTAGATGCAACCCAAGTTCTTCATTGTAGGATTTAATAAAGTGCCAGTGCTCATTTGCATTATATGAGAAGGTCATAGTTCCATATTTATTTTTACTCTTATGAGTCAAGAATATATTCTCGTTATTATTTCTAAGGTTATATTTATTTTCTCTTTTATTTAATTTGTCAAGTAAATATACTGGATTTCCTGATTGTAATGTTTTACATACCAGACATGTCCTTTTGCTTTCTTTTATTTTCTAAGTTTAGCCACTTTAAATTTGTATACATTGTACAATGGTGCATAGTGTAATTACATTTCAATACAAATCTTGCCAATCGGTAACATACTCTATCTAATTTCATCAGATTTGTTTTATTTCTCAAAGGGTATATGTGATCCCCATAATTCAATATAGTATAGTATAGTACAGTACAGTACAGTATAGAGGGAGGCAGTATAGCACAGTGGTTTAAGGCTCTGAGCTGCAAATCTGGAGACCTGGGTTTGAATCCCACAGCCCCCACTTGCATACTGTGTGACCCTGAGCAAGTCACTTAACTTCCCTGTGCTCCCAGGTTGCACATGTAAACATACTTTAAGCTTAGTATGTCTCACCTGGTTAAACAATTAGGGGAAAAAATGGGGATTGAGAGTTGATTTACTACGCACTCTCTCATACTGAAGTTTAAACAATGTCTCATTCTTCTGAAGACTCCCAATCTGGTGTCTATTTTCCTGATTAAGTTATTTATATGATGTTCAAAACTTAGGGTTGCATCCATCCAGATATTTAAATATTTATATTCACTAACCTGAGTCAATACTATGTTTTCCCTGTTTTTTTTATTGTGATGGATTTTATATTCTTTTTTTTCCCTGATGGACCAAATATCATTGTCTCGCACTTTTTCCCATTTAGGACCAGCCTAGATTCAGTGAACCAGTCACACAGTACATCAAAATCATATTGGAGAAGTTTTTCCACCTCTTGCAGTGTGCTGCCCCAGCTAGCAGCACAGTGTCATCTATATACAAACGCAGACTTGTTTTTTCCATGCACTATGCCACTTGGTTCATGTACACCAAAAATAGTGTAGGATCTAAAATTGATCCCTGAGAGACAGCCCTAACTATTGATAATTTCCTAGATAGAATATTTCCAACCAGTACCTGTTGGGACCAATTTCCTAAATATGAATTAACTTGTAAAGTATCTTCTGCTATTCCAATTTCCAACAACCATCTTCTGCTATTCCAATTTCCAACAGCCTATCACTCATGATTTCATGGTCCATTGTGTCAAAAGCCTTGGATAGATCCACAAACACCACGCCCACTTCCTGGACATCATTCAAAGAAGTAGCTACCATGTCAACCAGGTCGGTGAGTGAGGTGTCCGTGGAGTACCCCTGCCTAAATCCAGACTGAAATATTAATGAATATGTATCCAAATATTCTCGTAGATGTTCTTGAACTAGAGCCTCTAAGATTTTAGACACTATGGACAAAATCGCTGTTGGTCTGTAGTTTGCAGGTTCTATTTTTTGCCCACCCTTGTGTATGGCAATTATTGTTGCTAGCTTCCAAGAACTAGGGAAATGCCTCACAGTTAAACTCCAGTTTAGTAGTTTTGTTATAATTGGGATTACAATATCAATTGAATCCTTTATGAATCCAGTTTCCAATCTGTCCAGGCCACAATATTTACTTATATTTAACCCTTTTATTTTCTTTTTCACTTGCTCACAAGTAATTTTCCTAAATCTAAATGTAGGTCTATCCAAGATTGTTCTTTGCATATGGGTTTTATGATTCCCATTTTGGGGTACATTTGGAATTCTTACATCAGGTAATGTTATGAAATAACTATTTAGTAAGTCAGCTGATTTTTTTAGAATTTTGAAGCATCCCATTTTGCATCATTTGTACCTTAGGTTTATTGTTTACTGGGGATTCTAAAGACTTAATTAAATTCAAGTACTGGCTAGGATTTGTTGTTCTTTCGACCTTCTTTTTATAGTCATTTCATTTGGTAGTTTTTAACTGTTGTTTTAACTTATTTCTTGCCATTTTATATTTAGTCCATAATTCAGTGTCTAGAGTTAAGAGAAGAGCACCAAAATGATACATGGGCAGCAGGGTAAGACCTATGAGGAAAGACTGTTGGACCTCAATGCGTACTCTATAGAGGACAGAACTCTTCAGCAAAGGGAAGGCAATGTTATCTGGTGATTTCTGTACTAGCCAGAGACAACCTTAGAAAGAAAGAAATGTACCATTCTCATGACCACTTTGTCTCTGTCAAATATTAGGTAGGATTCCTGTGTAAAAAGGCTTGAATTTCACAGATTCGCCAAGCCAAGCAGATGGCTATGAGACATAGGAAATGAAGAAACAGGTGACAGAGTTACAACATTTGAAAAGACTTACAAGAAGAATCCATTAAAGCCTCAAGGACCACATGTAGCTTCCCAGGAGAGGGCATTGGTGCAGTACTCAAGGACATCTTTGACAGGCTTTTAAGAAACAGATGATGTCTAGATGAGACCCCAGAGGTTGTGACCCCCACATGATCCCTTATCGCCAAACGAACCAGTACCCAACTGACAACCCTTTGTCCAGGCTCTTCTGCAGAAACTCCGAGACACTGGACAGAGAGGTGGCATTGAGCTTGATATGAAGAAGCTGTGCCAGCTGCTGAAAGTATCCCAGACTCTTCTGTAGGGTCTTGTGGTACAGACCTTTCTGGATGCATCAAGGCCAGAATAAATCTTGCCAAGTAGCCTGCTTTCACAAATCTCCTGCACTGAGGAGCCAGGCCATCAGCTGAAAGTTGTCTTGGACTGGATGAAGAATCAGCCCCTGATGAAAAAAGTTTAGATAACTTGCAATGTGATGCAGTCACACAGTACAAGGTGGATCAACCCTGAGTATCATGATCTGCATGACTAACAAGGTTCTACATTGCTGGACCCTTTCTCATCTTCTTTTTTTGACTGTTGGGATCATTGGTCACTTGAAGGAATGTACACAGTAGAGTGTCCAGCCATGCCAATGAGAGGCAATCTATGCCTTGTGACTACAGCTCAACATATCTGCTGAAGTACCTTGTGATCTTTGCACTAGCCTTAGTTTCCATGAGGTCCACAAAAGGGGTTCCCCATTTGCTGCAGAGCATGTGTGACACTTCCTGGTTGAGGTGCCATGCTCCTAGATGTAGCTTCTGACAGCTGAGCCAGTCCACTTGACAGATGAGAGTGCCTGCCAAGATACTGAAGGTTCCTTTCTGCCCAGCAGAGCAGTCTGTGGGCTTCCTCCATCGTGGACCTGCTGTTTGTGCCTACCGGATGCCTGAAATAGGCCACTGTTACCACACTGTCAGAACAAACCAGGGTTAGGGGATTACCAAAAAAGTCTTCCTTGAGCTTGCCTAAATGCTCACTGCCAGGCTGGTGTCCTGCATTTTAGCAGTTTAAATGTGATTACCAGAGTCTGCATAGCCTCTGTGTACTGTCTCTTTAAGAGCTGCCTGACTGCAGCCTAAGTAATCTGAGAGGGAGCTCTGTTGAAAGAAGTAACTATTTGCTGAAAATCATTTAGAGTAATAATGATAATGTAGTTTGTCTAACCTGCCTTCTTTATAGCAAGGACTGTTTTGTTTGTCTCCAATATCTTGGTCCTGGGCTGCAAATTGAACCAATCAGTTCTGGTGAGACCTAAAATGTAGCCAGACTACAGGAGCTGTCTGAAGTCAAAATCTGTAGAAATTGTAGTTTTGAACTTTTTGCGCCTTTTTTGCAACTGAAGGGGGAGCTCTTGCTTTGACTGACAGCCAAATGAGCCAATCAAATCTTTTGGATCTTGGGGAACTCCCGGGCTGCTGGCAGTTTTCAGTTAGTTCTGAGCTGGGAAGTGAAATGAGAAGAGCTCAAGTATATTTTGGGCAGCAATCCTGAGTGGATTTGCATGGGAAAACTGTGAAAGGGCTGAGGTTTTGGCTTGCATGTATGCCAGCTGCTCCTGAGAGGAGAAAATTATTTTGAACTAAATCCAAGTTTGTGTGACTAAAGTAAGCTACTGAAGTGGGCCTGGCTCAACCTGAAGACGACCGAAGATTCTGCTGAATGCGATCAGCCTGTCAGGAGTTCCAGCTACCCCTAAGCTCCTGGTGTGTGCAGATACTTTGCCATTGTGACTGGGGAGTGCTTTGCCTGGTACAGTAGAATTCCCTTACATGTAAATGTGCTATGAGCCACTAGTGGGTTGTGAGTTAGTTCCCCATTGTGTGAACTGTGTTCTGCTTGCTGGAAGCTGTATCCAGCCCAAAACGGACTGCATCCGAATTTATCTCCATGCAGTCTGGGCCTTGCTAGACTGGCCCAGCCAGACTACCCACTGCACAGAGAAGCCATCGATGAGAGACCTGCCTGGGGATCAGCCCCCTGCTCCATGCTTGAAAAGGAATGACTCCTCTGCGACTCGTGTGGGCCCTGCTTCTCCTGGCATTCCAGATCAACCTCCTGCAGTCTCAATTTTCATCCAGCCCATGTCCAGACTTGGGTATCGTGAGTAAATACCAGGGTAGCTCCCTGCAACAACAGCTTAATCTGAGTGTGTCATCTGATTGTCTTGTTTCGTTTTCTTTACAAACTGAGCCCTCTGGCTCCGGATTACAAATATTGTGTACTGTGCATGTTGTGTTTTCCATCACACGGCCCCAACCAGCTGCAACCCCAAGCAACAGTCCTGGCTTGCCCATCTCTTCTCCACCTGGGTACCCAGACGTGTGACTGTGTGGGGGGACTCAAAGGGCATGCATAACTGCTCAATTGATATAACCTTTAAGCTAATTAACCTGATTTTGCCCCTTCCTTGTTCAAGTCCCCTGAATAAATCAGATCTAACTTTTTCTGCATGTAATCTGACTGTGGTTCCAGTTTGTGCTCAAAGTACTGTACTGTACTGTTGCTATTTGCTGTACATAACCTTGTTTTACAGGAGGTCCCCAGGGTTGAGCCAGAGGAATCAGCCCTGGTGGTAAGTGCAAACAGTGTGGGTACTTGTGTGGTGTACCTGGGGTATTGTGAAAGTAATTATTGTACAGTGTTCAGGCCACTAGAGGGGAAAAAGGGGGTTTACAGTGTCCCAGAGGGCTGTGCCCAGGTTAGCTTGACCACTACCTACCCTGACCTCCGGGTGGAGGCACCGTTTCAGAACTCAGGCCCCTTAACCTACTACTAGCCAAGCAGGCAGGGGTAGTAGCCCTTGGGATAGCGTCACGTAGGGGTTACAGTAGCATGACCCTAAAAGTTAGCAGCACCTTAAACACTGCTCACATTTCAAGAATGTTGATAGGCAACTTCTTTTCTAGAAGGCTCCAGGACCCCTGGGCTGAGGATTTGCTGAGAACTGCACCTTGGACTGTGACGTCAGCTTCTGTGGTAAGCGTAATCCTTTCCATATCCTTTATAAAGACCTGCTGGTTTCAATTTGTGGGCATTGTCCACCATCTGAGGGATGATCTCACCTAGACCATCAGCAGAATTCTGGCCAAAAAGATTGCTTTTGTGGGTCCAAAAGGAGCAGCAGATGAAGCTGAAGTGGATGACAGAGAAGTCTGGCCTGCTGGGCCAGCTCTATACGTGCTGCCATGAGATCTAGGATGTAAAGAATCATCTTTTCAGGCACCACAGGAGTGTGTATATGTCTTGTGCAGGCCTGCATGAGGTTCTATAGTCTGTCTGGCATGAAGGCTACCATGAAAGTAGAAGCAGATGAACTGGTAATGTGACAGATGAAATGAAACATGCAGAGATTCATCTTGCAGTTCTAAAGGAGCCAGATGAGCTCCTGAATGAACCGCCACCATGGTAGATTGCAGCATTTCCATCTTGAAGTAAGATCACTTGATTCTCATGGTGGAGGGTGGTGTCTCTAAATGCTATAAGAATGAGGAACAAAATGGTGAGATTGCAGTAATTGCTGGCTGAGGGACAGGTGGACAATACCATCACAGAGACATGGGCCACACAAAACCATGACTAGAACAGTGTAGTTCCTGGGTATAAAATGTACAGAAAGGACAAGGGACAGGAAAGGAGGAGTGGCACTGTACATGAAAGAGAGGATAATTTGCATCAGAGTGAAAGATGCAAAGGGCAAGCCTGAAGCTTTGTGGGTGCAGGTCCAATTCTATTAAAGGAAGGAAACTAAAGATAAGGGTGGTGTACAGACTACCCTTTCCAGGATGAGGAACTGGACTGGATATTGGGGTCCTAGATCATAGATATGTCCAATAGGGAGGAAGTAGTAATAATTGGGGTTTCAATCTACCTACGGTGGACTGGAAAATCCCTGCTACTATCTGCAGTAGGAAACAAGTACTGCTGGATGATTTCCAGAGTGCTTTCCGGACTCATGGAGCCCACTAGGGAGAGAGTTGTCCTGGATCTGATCCTGTGTAATTGTGGACATTTTCAGGATGCGAAGGTGGATATGCCTCTTGTAGGAAGTCACCACCACATGGTGTGGTTTCCCTGGGACATGGGCAGAGGGATGGTCAGGACCAAGACGAGGGTCTTGGACTTTCAAAGAGCTGACTTTGGCAGGATGGGAGAAGTTCTGAAAGGGCACCTTGCTGGGGTCAGAGTGGGGACGGATGTGGAAGAGAAATGGGCTGATTAATGGAGGCCACTGCTGAGTGTACCAAAATCAAAAGTAAAAAAGCTGGTTTGGCAAGAAGCTGTCTGGGGCAAGACAGCAGCCTTTAGAAAGTTGGAAAGTTACAAGCATACTCAGAAGGAGGAGGACAAAGTGTGGACTATGTTGTTAAGTCAAGACAGGTGAACAGGGTGGTAAGGGAAGCAAAGGCCACCAGAGAGGTACAGATAGCCCAGGGGTAAAAGTAAGTGAGAAGGCCTTTTCCAGTATATAAGGGAGAAAAAGGATGAGATTGTCAGGTTAAAAGGGGGGTTGGTCAGAGCAGTGAAGAATAGGAGTAGGTGCTGGACTTCCGGTTCAGGTCTGCAGAGGAACGGCAGCATAGCCCTCGTGCCCAGCCAAAACCGGGGGGGGGGGGGACATCCCTCTCTAATAAACATCATTACTTACAAGATCTACCACCTACTATGCCGAGAGGGAACAAGCATACAGACCTGATACCTGCACAAATTCTGATGGAAATGGCCGAGGATTCACTTATGGAGCACTCTGATCTCGAACCCGATCCTGATGCTACGGACTCGCAGGCCTCCAAATCAGCCAAAGTAGCAGGCCGCACTCCAAAAAAACAAAACAAAAAAATTAAGCTGGACACTATTTACAATGAACTCTGTTCCTTTCGAGCTGAAATTAAACAACTTTATGGCGAAATTAGGAAAGACATAATGCAATTAGAACAGAGAGCGGACGATTCTGAACACCAGATAACAGCCAAGGAGAATCATGTAGATGATATGGAATCCTTAGTTCAGCAGTTAAAAGCTCAGCAGGAGATGATTGAGGAGAGACAGGAGGGTGCGGAAAATCGTGCATGCAGAAAAAAACAGGATTTACTGTATCTCCGAATGCTCCAAGGGTAATAATATTAAGGACTTTCTTGCAACAATATTAAAAGTGGCCCTAGAGCTTCCTGCTGACTGATTTACAGTTCGGACGAGTTCATCGTGCTCTTGCCCCAAAGCCCACTTCAGTGAATGCAGCACCTAGATCCATAATTGCACACTTTCATTTCTATACCATTAAGGAGTAAATTATTACAACCGCATGGCGCAAGCAGAAGGTCTTCTATGGGCAACAAATGACTTTGCACCGAAAACTCTCTGACTTCACCGGGCCTACCTTGCTCTCCTCCCCACCTCTTAAAGGTAAGGCCATTAAATTCAACACTCCATACCCTGCTAAACTCATGGTACATCTCCCTGATGGAGTGAAAAAGAAATAACGCCAATGCACGAGAGGCTAAAGATGATCTTACAACCCATGGCATAACCTTTTCTGAAAGACAGACTGCGATGGCCGCGAAGAAGCCTCAGACCCCGAGATGGCAAACATCGATCAAAGCTGCTAGAATATTGAACAATAATAGGAAAGTTGCCCAGGATTTACAGCAGAGACTTGAGTCCTTCCGTAGAACCAACACTTTAACAACGTGAACAGAGAAGGCAGCTGTGTATTGTTAAATTGTCCGAGTCTTACCTCAGGTAGGATGACTAGTTGGGGTGGGTAGGGAAATTATATCATATTTCCCTGGTTCAGATGGCTCTCTAGGCCCTGGAGCCCTAGATCCTCTATCTACTCCCTCTATAACTGCGAGCCTGGAATCGGATGCCACTTGGGTTCGTGAAGAACCATTATCCCCCTTTCCTACTCTGTAGAAGGGATCCCTCCTTAACCTCCAGCCTGGATTACAATGTAATCTGATATTCACTGACTGTGGACTGGGGTAGTAATCTGAAAACATGAAGGGACTCAATCATGAAAAACTTTCCCTCCACAGACACATGTTGGACATTACCTTAACGCTTATGATTTGGATTTGTAACCTTACCATCTGCTGTACTAGCACTCTGAAAGCAGGGAATCAGAGATGGTTTTCTCATTATAATTCTGTTTTTTTCCCGGTGGCTGTACTGACATCAGCCAACCCCTCGTAGATGACTGATGACCTTCCTGTTTCCCTATTTTTTTTCTTTTGACCCCCATAACTTTTACTGGCTATGCTGTAATAGTCACTTTATGTTGGGGCTCTTTTAGCTGCCAGGGGGCCCAGGAGAACCATTCTCCTGGCTTTACCCCCTACTCTGATTGCCAATCCTTTTTTTTTGGCATTTGGGGATTTACAGGGAGAGCATATGCGCTCTCTCCCCCACCTTGGAAGTTACTGCACTATATATAGCATTTATAATGTTTTCAATTGTTGTTCTATCATTAGGACAATGTTTCTGCAGTTTTCTAGTTTGGACCCCATTGGTCAACCTTAAACTGTGGTTGCACAGATTTGTGGACCAACCCTTGTTGAACCTAACTGCAGGTTTTAGATATTTGGTTAACCTTGTTATATTTAAAATGAGACCTATTTATCAGATTGTTAGCCTAGATGTTATTAAATCTGTCGATCGTCTTTTCATGAATAGTGATAACAGATTAGATGAGCCAAAGGGAAGAGACTAGAGAGTTCTTTAAGATTTAGATTTGGGATCTTTCTATTCGTGGGAGCACTTCAGTTTATCCAGAATACCACTTATGCCAGCTATTTTTGGCATGGAAGGAGAAAGGTGAATAGCCTTGTCATTATGCTATATTTCTTACTAGTCACATGGTTAATAAGTCATTAATAATGTCACTCAATATTAATGGCATTCACAATCCAATCAAAAGAGCCAGGCTGATAAAATATTTAAAATCTCAACATCCAGACCTGATATTCCTTCAGAAAACCCACCTCTCACCTGAGGAACATGGAAAATTAGAGAGATTTGGTTACCAAAAGGTGCTGTCAGCCTCACACAGTTCTGGCCGTTGGAGAGGTATAGCAATTTTAATCCCTCATGCCACCCCTTTTAACCTTCAAGCTCAGATAACTGATAAGGAGGAATGCTACATGGTAGCGAGGGGACTCCTTTATTCAAAACTGGTAACCCTAACCTCCATTTATTTTCCTCCGAATTCCAAACCTAAATTGGCTAAGAAGTTTTTCGAAGATTTACTATTTATCCAACAGGGTCAGTTAATTCTGGGTGGCGATATAAACACCACCTTAAGCCCTACTCTGTATGCCTGTCCCCCATTGAAACATAGAGCTTCCCCATTACAAAGATACCTAGTCAAAACCCTCCCTAACCTAGGCCTCATCGATCTGTAGTGGCACTTTTATCCTAAAACACAAAAATATATTTATCAATCCCCTAAAATGCATAGTCTCTTGAGACTTGATTATATTTTTGGCTCAGTTGAACATTTGGAATCTATACAAGATATTTATTATGATGCCACGCCACTGTCAGACCACAGGCCAGTGCTCACCAAGCTGTTACTTGGCCGCCCACAGGGCTAATCTTTCTGGCACCTGAACCTTATGTTATTAAAGGATTCCAAAATTTAAAGAACTAATAAAAATAAAATTACTAGGATACTAGCTGATAACCCTAAGGGAGCCACCTCGTACGCAATCCGTTGGGACACCTTGAAAACGGTTCTTAGAGGAGAAATAATAAAATATGCATCATATAAGAAAAAGGTTAGAGAATGAAACCTTACAGAACTACAGAAAGAATATGATAGTCTCCAGGAGACTCAGCATGGGGGAGATAAGACTGTTGTTCCCAAATTACAACTTTTAAAACAAAACATTCAGAAAATACTAGATTTGCAAGTGAAACAGCAGCTCTTATACCTTAAGCTAAACGCATACAAAGGAGGACCAAAGGCAGCTAGAAACCTTGCTAGAAAATTAAGAAGAGCCAGATTGTATGCTAGGGTATGGCATCTTATTGACCCTGACTCTGGCAGACTTTTAAACCATCCACAAGCCATTAGACAGGCTTTCGTCCAACTATTATGAGAAATTATATAAGGAAGATATCAACCCCCAGCCTGCACAAATTGCAAATTTCCTTGCTAGAGCCAACCTACTGAGGCTCACTGAGGCCCAGTCTCAGGCATTACTAGCCCCAATAACTAAAGAAGAGATCACCTTTATAATTAAAAAACCAAAAACAATGAAAGCCCCTGATGCTAACCTACTCCCCTCTATAATTGCTGAAGACCAGGTGGGTTTCATCAGAAAAAGGCAGGCCAGAGATGCAGTACGACGTACTGCTCTCATAGTGGAGCACGCTACAAAACGCTACAAAACATAGTATCCCTCTGACCATCCTTGGGCTTGACGCAGAAAAGGCCATTGACAGGGTCAACTGGGCCTTTTTGTGGTCCACTTTTGAATATTTTGGCTTACTGCCAGCCTTTACCCGACAAATCATGCAGGTATATGAGTCTCCCAAAGCCTATTTAAAATTGGATGGAGCTGTATCTAAACCCTTTCTCCTCACTAGAGGAACCCGCTAGGGTTGTCCCTTGCCCCCCCTATTATTTGCCCTCTACCTACAGCCCTTAGCCCTGAAATTCACCTGACATAACTGGCCTTACTGTAGGAGAAAGGCAACACAAAATTAACCTTTATGCAGACGATATATTGCTCACTCTGACCTCCCCAGAAATATCAATTCCCGCAGTCTGGCCACTTTTAGAACAACTCGGGATCCTGGCAGGCTATAAGATCAATAATACTAAAACAGAAGTCCTAAAATGCCTCTTCCGCCCTTCCCCTTCCCTTAAACAAAACTTCCCTTTTAAATGGAGTAGAATATCAATGAGCTATCTGGGAATACAACTTCCATATAATTTAACACACCTTGAAATGGTTAATTTCGAACCCATTACACAACAAATAACTAAAGATCTAGCAGGATGGACAGAACTCTGTTTGACTTTTATTAATAGGATAGAAACTATTCAGCAGAACATTATTCCCTGTTTGTTATTCTTTCTCCAGACCCTTCCCATAACCCCAAATAATACTTATTTCCATTACTGGAATAAAGTAATCTCTAGATTTATTTGGAAAAGGAGGCCCCCTAAAATTTAATTTTCAATCCTTCAACTGCCTAAGTCAAAAGGTGGCCTGAATCTATCAGATTTAAGGACATATGCCACAGCAACCCAACTACAGATCCTACTAAATCATATCAACCCAAAGTATAAAGATCCATGGAAGGAACTCGAGCTAACAGTAATAAATAATCTAGATATACTCTCCCTTCTGTTTGGAAATCCACCAAAATGTATTCCATTAACTCAATTTACTGAATTCATAGCAGAACCGTACAAGACTTGGCTTCCTATGTCAGATTCAATACTTTCCTTCTCTGAAAAACCTTATCTTCGGCCTTTAAATGCAGATATGCATTTATTACCTAAACAAACAGAGGAAATAACTAAATCTTGGTCAACACGAGTCTGATATGTAGGCCAATTAGTTACCCCTACTGGGTTATCATCTTTTACTGCCCTTCAAAAAAAGTTAAAATTCCCGTAATTCTCCAGTCCCTACTACTATAAGTTAAAATTCCCGTAATTCTCCGGTCCCTACTACTATAAGTTAAAAATTCATTACTACCATTTGAGGATCGCCTGGCTAAAATAACAGAATCTCCAAATGCTTTGATACTACTTATTAAAGCAGGCCTGGAGGGGCAAGAACAACTCCATTTAACTAGTCAATTGTATAAAGCTATAAAAGCTTATAAGGAGGACTTCACAGATCATGTAAGGTGGGCATGGGCCTTGGAACTAAAAGCAGACATAAACAGTGACCAATGGAAAGCTAGCTCCCTCCCAGCTCTAAAAGTTTCAAATTCCTCTGATTGGCAGGAATTTGCTTGGAAATCTAGGATTCGTTTTTTTAGGCCCCCAGTCGTAGTTGCTAAATACTGCGGTCCAGAACTGGGAGAATGCTGGAGAAAATGTGGTAACAGCCTGGCTAATATAACTCCTATACTTTGGGAATGCCCCCTGTTGAGCCTCTATTGGACAGAGATCCTCTCGGAATTGAAAGATCTTCTTTGGTCACCAAGATCTTTTCACTCATGCCTATATTTTAATGGCTACCCCTCCAAAGGACCTGAAGGTTTCTAAGCAAATATTCAAAATAACCACAACCCTAATTTTAGCAGCTAAGAAGGCTATTATAAAACGGTGGCATACTGGGAGTGTTCCCATGGAGGAATGTTGGAGAGCCATTGACTTATGAAATGTACAATTTAGATAGAATAATAGCTAACATAAACTCATGCACCAAATCTTTTAAGACATTTTGGCATGCATGGGTAACCTACCAAACAATTCATTATCCTGACTTTATCCCATAACTAGCTTCTTTTTAACCTACTAAGATTGATATTCATACCTACACTCACTGAATGACTCACTCATGGGTAATACTAACCTTTACATAACCATATACCTCCTGGTGCTCTCTCTCTATATATATATATATATCTTCTAACCATTTCACATCTTCATACCTGTTTTAATGACTGATTTACATCTAATTTTACATAAAACAAACCTTTTAATGCCCCTGAGTCTTTCCCATTATATGTTAAACACAGGAACGACAGCACTATCTTTCTAACCTGACTCCTATAAGGGAGAAATACAAATCAGACAGCAAAACACTCTAGAAAATAAGTCATGACCACCACAGAGGTGCACAAGGTACATTTTATTTATTCTTAAAACAAACATTACATGAGAATAATTTTGTTACAGCTCTTATTTTTTCTCTAGCATCTGTCATATGAGCTTGTAAACCTACTAGAACTGGACATGCTTGTATAAAGATTAGTGATATTGAGAAAACTTTGACTATGACTATGTGCCTAAACGTACTTTATATTTGGTCTCTCAACGAATTGTGTACATGCAAAAATGTAATAAAAAGGCAATTAAAAAAAAGACTAGAAGGAAGTGTTTAATGGGTACTTCTGTTAAGTCTTCACTTGGGAGAAGGACGGATCGGTACCACAAGGTAGTAGGGGCATAGGAACTGGGAAGGGGCTAACAGAAGGCACAAATCAAGCCAACAGGGTACTCAAGGGCCTAAGGGCCCTAAAGGTGGACAAATCACCAGAGCCAGATAGCATGCACCTCAGGGTTCTTACAGAACTGGAAAAGGTTCTGGGAGTCCCCTGGCAGGCCTGTTTAACACCTCTCTGGAGTCCAGAAATATACTCCAAGACTGGAGAATGGTGTATGTTTTTCCCCTCCATAAATGTGTGACAGGCCCATTTGTTACGCAAAAAGAGTTAAAAGCAAGGATCTTTTCTTTCCTCTCCTGTTCTGCCTCTTGTCTGTCTGACTGCACAATCAAATTTCTTGTGAGACCTAGGAACTGATCACTCTGATGGTCTCACAGTTCTCCTCCTGCTATCTCCCTGCCTTCACTTGCTGTGTCTTGCTGTTTCTATCTTTTCTCCCCCCTTGCTTATCTGTGGTTATAGAAATATATGTAGATCTTTATGTGAAACTGGGTTCTCTGGTTTGAAAATGCATATAGTTATATGGTTGAAATGATTGCAAAAAGCTATTTGGAACTCAGGGGGTTAACCTTGAGATGCAGTTTGACCTCTGCAAGCTCATTTGCAGAGTTGTCAGCAGATCAGTTCTGGGACACAGTGTTCTAGTTTGTTGTACCTGCAAGGAAAGAAACTGACAAGGTTTTGGGACTTTGTGTGAAAACAGGACATGTATCTTAACAAACTCAGAATGTATAAATTAATTGCCAGGAAAAGACATTATATATAAAGACAGCAATCTTTTGTTAGAGAAAGAGAGAGAGAGAAGGAGATTTAAAATTGAAAAGAAACCCTCAGACGAAGGACTTTGTTTTCTGTTTGTACTACCTTTTGTAAAGTGGTATCCTGAACTTTTTTTTTACTGTTATTTATGATATTATTTTACTGAAAAATCTCAGAAGCGTGCCCTATGACTAGTGGAGTCCCACAGGGTTTTGGTGCTCGGTCTGGTGTTGTTTAACATCTTCATAAGTGTCATCATGGATGGGATCATGGGCAAAATCTGCCTGTTCACGGACAACACCAAGCTCTATGGGAGGGTGGACACAAAGGAGGAATTTCAGGAACTCAGGGAGGACCTGGTTAGGCTAGAAAAGTGGTCTGGCATTTAGCAGCTGGGGTTCAATGCTAAAAAGTGTAAAGTTATGCACTTGGGGGCAAAGAATCTAGTGGCCAAACACTGGTTGGGTGGCGTACAGCTAACCAGGACAAAGGAAGAAAAGGACCTTGATGTAATGATCACAACTGACCTGCAAGACTCTGAGGACTGCAAGACAGCAGCACCCAAAGCAAATTGGATGCTGGGCTGCATAGCCGGGGAATTACTATCAGGAAGGTGGAGGGCATTCTGCCACTGTAAAGGTCACTGGTGAGACCACATCTGGAGTACAAGTGTGTAGTTTTGGTGCCTGTAACTTAATAAGGATATCAACTTGCTGGAGACAGTCCAGAGAAGGGCAACCAAGATGATACAGAGACAGCAGTGTAAAACCTATAAGGAGAGGCTCAGGGAGCTCAACATGTACTCTCATGAAGAAAGAAGGGAGAGGGGAGACACAGTGAGCACTGTGGGCCTCTTCAGCCTTAGCAGGAACAAGACCACTAAGGGGCACAGCTTAAAGCTGGCGGGGGGGGGAATTCTGGAGGGAGAATGAGGAGGCACTTTTTCAATGAGAGGGTGGTAGCCAAGTGAAATGAACTGCCAGAGGAGATAGTATCCCTAAAAAAGGTGGAAATCTTCAAGAGGAGTTGCGACAGGGTGAGGGGGAAAGTTGCGGGTAGAAGGGGGGCAAGTAGAGGGAGAGGGTGAAGTTGAGGGAGGTCAAAAGGGAAATAGGAAGGGGGCAGCTCTCTTTGTAAATATGCATGGAGTTGTATAATCGAGCAGACTAGATAGACCATAAGATGTTTATCTGCTGGCATGTTCATATGTTCTATTGTTGAGATATTTAAAGTTTAACATGGTGTGGAAGACCCTGGTCTGTTTGGGAACAATGAAGAAAATGGAGTACAGGCCTGTGCCTTGGCATTCATTGAAGACAATGCCTAGCATCCAGTGGGGCATAGGTATTTCCATCCACCTGTTAGCAAATAACAGCAGTCTTACCCCTAGGAAGTGTTCTGGACTAGTCATGGGCTGGAACTGAACTCAACAGGTTTGGTTTGCCCTGTGGTCTCTGATGTCTTTGCAGTTTCATCTGCCTCCTCCGTTGTAGTAAAAGGATTCCTGGCTGGAAAGGTTGGGTGCCATATTCTGAGAGTAGTTGAACCAGTGTACTGGGCAGTTTTAAAGTGTGTTTAGAAGGGAGCAATGCCCTGCTGTTCTGAGGCAGTGTCATTTTTTGAGTCTGAGGTTTGTTTAATGATGGCCTCTAGATTTGATCCAAAGAGTAGGTTCCCATGAAAGAGCATATTTAGGAAGGATGCCTTGGAGCAGTTGTCTGCATATCAAAGGCAAAGTCAGTCAGCCCTCTGAGCCATTACCGAATACAGAGATAATTTAGTGGTGAGCTGCTGCAAATCATAGGATGCATCTGCTAAGGCCAAATACATGGAAAAACAAGGCATCAAAATTGCTGCTTCAAACTCATGTGGCAGATTACAAGTCTACATCTGCTAACCAGCCTACTGGGTCAAAATGTCGTACACTTTATGTCGTACAACGAAACCGCACAATGGGAACAGCACAGTAGGGAAGAGCAACAGGGTGCAAAACCACAAAAGAGTGTATGTGTGGTAGTGCACCCTCGCACTCTCCCAGGCAGAGGATAAGACCTCTGCTGGGGCAGGGGGTCAGCGAGCAGCTGCCGTGGCTCAATGAGATGAGCCACTGGCAGCAAGGGAGTTAGGCAGTGCATTTGGGACTGGGTTTAAATTCCCGGTCCCAGATGCATGGATTTTATTTTAGCACTTTGTGCAATTTTAACTGTTAACACCCCCGAAGTTAGCTATTTTAGTTGGGGAGGGTTCAGAGTGCAGCCCGCTGCAATGGGAAAAGGGGTAGATCTCAAGAAAACAAAGACTTATGCCACTGGCAATATATTGCGCTGTATTAGCAGCACAGTATATTGCTGCAGCATAATGTCTTGTGACATTATAACCCTGTGCCGCTAACCAGTACACCACTTCTTGGACTATGTAAGCCAACACTACCACTGCCTTTATCAAGGCTTCTCCTACATCATATGCTTTCTTTATTACTGATTCCACCTTCTTATCTAGTGGGTCTTTAAAAGTCATCATTCCCTGTAGTGGCTGGGTAGCTTTCTTTATTGTTTTAGAAATGGTGCATCAATTCTCGGAACTGTTTTCCAAGACTTTTGTGTCATTGCTATTCTTCTTGTACATCCTTGCAAATCCCAGTGTGGAAGTGTCTTATCCATGTGGGACCATTCTTCGGCGACAATGTCCTTGGCTGTGTCACACATCAGAAACACCTTCTCTCTCTCGGCTACTCTTTTTAAAGAGTCAGCCTCCTTTTAAGCCTCCCACGGCGGCTCATTCTTCATGCCCCCTGTGATGCAGGTTTGTTTCATGGGGATACTAAGATGTTCCCTGCTAGAAAAAACTGCCTGCTCGCTCCCCTTCATGATCTTCATCGAAGAAAGTACAGTTACAGAAGAATTTACTGTAACAGTAGATCTTCGAGAAACATTCTTTCAGTAGGCCAACATTGGAAGGACTTAGCTGCCAGGTGCCAGGACTACACGGAAACTTTCTAGCTAGCATTCTACCACAAGGGATGGGCCACAGCCGACGTCAGCCTCTGACGCCAGCCTATCCTATAAAGGTGAGTGTTCCCCCACACCCTCCTCAGTTCTCCCGCCAGAGACCCAGAGCAGGCAGCGAATGAAGAACCAAGAAGGCTCCCAAGAGCCAAAAGAGGGAAAACAGAAGTAGTGTGAATGGAAAAATGGAACAGAAGAAACAGCAGGTGGAAGCAGGGAGGGAAAATTAGGGCCTCTTGCAAGAGCTTCTCTCGAAGATCTACTGTTACAGTAAGTTCTTATGTTACTGTACTATCTTACTTTGAGGAAGGCTCTTGCAGCAGGCCAACACCAGTTGACAGCAAGAGGAAGGAGGTGCTGTTAGAACTTTAGTACTCTACTGGGACTTAAGAACTGGAACTCTATTACTGGGACCTTCAATTTAGGGTAAAAACAAACAAACAAAAAAACAAGAGTTAGTGTGTTTGTCTGAGTTGGGTGAAAGGAACTATTATCTGTGCCATTAGCTAGGTGAAGAAAGGAACTGTGAATTAGGGGGAGTGGCTTAGGCAGCAGGAAGCCAGGTGTTTGGATTTAAAACTGCCCTAGATAGCTTTTGACAGAGAACAGCAAGAGGAAGGAAGTGTTGTTAGAACTTTACTACTTTAATGGGGCTATATAGCCCTCCTCTCCACCCCCACCCTTAGCCAGTTCTACTTTTATAGGCATAGGATTTGACTGATAACAGGAACTTCCTGTTGGGAGCAGAAAGGGAGTGATCACAGAGGCATGAAAGACTCACCATCCTAGAAGGAAAAGAGTAGCTCTCCACACCCCCCCCAGCTGCTGGAGGTCAGACTCTGAGCAAGTAAGAAGGAAACTACTGAGGAATACAGGAACTTCCTGTCCCAGAACAGGAAGAGGAGGAGCTTTAAGGGCATGGAGGCAGTAGAAAAGTAGAGAGAAAAAATACATATAAAATACATAAAAATAAACAGAGAGAGGAAAGAATAAGCATACAAAATAACAGTTGAGGGGGCCACAAATAAGACATGATGGGAGTGGTGCTGTGCAGTAGCTGTGGAGCGGCAGTCTTCCGGGAGATGTTCTGGAGGATGCAGTGTTGTCCCATCTGCAGGCACCTCTCTCTGGGCTAAGGGAGGAGGTTGCTCATCTCCAGGCTGAGTTGGCCAGGATTCGGGGGACCTCCTCCTCTCCCACCCAGGGACCACCAGGGCTGCCGCTGCTGCCTCAGAGGTTGCCAAGAAAGAGGAGCGGTTGGACCACAGTGGGCTCAGGGAGGGTGAGGGTGGTGGAACAGCGGTGCATCCCTCCAGTTGTACCTCTCCACAATTCATACGCTGTTCTGGCATAGTGTGGTTCCTCTATGGAGGCAACCGCAGTGGAGACCAAGGAGGATGCTGGGAACCTCCATAAAGGAGACCCACAGGAGGGTGGCATGGGACCCCACACGGGAAGGAAACAACTCCTGGTGGGGGACTCCATTGTTAGGAGGGTAGAACTGGGGGGGGCGAGATAAGGTGTCTGCCTGGCGCCATGGCTTGGAGGGACAGGGAGCAAATCCTCAGGATCACGGGAGCAGCTGCACGGGGGAGGGAGCTGGATGTCATTGTCCACCTTGGGACAAATGACCTGACCGGGAAAAGGATCAGAGCAGGGCAGGAGTAGTTTGTGCAGGTGGGAAGGGGCCTTAGACAAGCAGCATGCACAGTAACCTTCTCGGAGGTGCTGCCTGTCTATGGCATGGGTGAGACTAGGGTGCTCTGCACCATGGGATTCAATCAATGTTGAAAAACTGGTGCAGAGCTCAGGGTTTTGGCTTCATTTGGAACTGGAGGTTCACCTGCAGGGATGCAGGCCTATACTGGTGCAATGGTCTGCATCTGTCCAGGAGGGGAACCAGGATCCTAGGAGATAGGTTTAAATGCTTCATTGGCAAGCATTTAAACTAGCCAAGGGGGGAGGCACTGAAAAGAAGCAGGGAAATCTTAGCCCCCCCCCAAAAAAAATCTGGGTAGTTAGTGAGGTAAACAACAAGATAGAGAAGTTGATAGGGAGAAGAGTGGGGTAAATGGAGAAAAAAGCAGTAAGGACAAGGATGGGGCAAAAGGGGTAAGGCCAACCAAAATGGAGGGTAATCAGTACCAATGTCCGTAGTCTTAGTAACAAGCTCCCTGAACTGGTGGCCTTGATGGAAGAGGGACACCTAGATATCATGGCAGTCACAGAAATGTGGTATACAAAGAACCATGACTGGGATGTCAACATCCCAGGGTATACAATCTACAGGGGAGACAGGGAGGGTAGAAGAGGAGGAGGAGTAGAAGTAGCTCTCTACGTAAGGGAAGGGATCAAAGTAATGGAACTAAAGGATAAACAGGGAGGGGAGGAGAGGAGGCACTGTGGGTCACCCTGGATCCTGCAAATGGCACCACAATCCGCACAGGGGTTGTATACAGACCCCCGTCTCAGGGGGAGGAAATGGACAAGGAAATGATAGAAGGCATCCTTAGGATGGCAGAAAAAGGGGAAATATTGTTGATGGGGGACCTGAATATACCAGATGTTAACTGGAGCACCTTTGCTGCAGCCACATCCAAGAGCAGGGTCATTCGTGATGCCCTACAGGGGGCATGCCTCAGACAGCTAGTGTTGGAACCCACTCAGGAAGGAGCAATCTTAGACATGGTACTCTCAAATGGGGATGGACAGAGGATCTCAGATCTAGAAGTGGGTAGCCATCTGGGAACAAGTGACCACCAAACAATGTGGTTCACGATAAACACAATCTCAGAATCAAGCCATACAAAAATGAGGGTAAGGGACTTTAGGATGCTGACTTTGTCAAAATGGGAGAGTGCCTCAGAAAAGCACTAGCAAACAAGCAAGAAGGAGGGGTGGAGGAACAATGGGGAAACATCAAAACTGCCATCACAGAGGCAACAAGCCTTTGTGTGAAGCAAATAAACAAATCAAAATGAAAGAAAAAAACACTATGGTTCTCAAAAGAGGTGGCGGGGAAGGTTAGGGAGAAAAAGACAGAGTTAAAGCAGAAGGAAGTGGGAAGGCAGTCAGAATAGCAAAGGCCCAAACAGGAAAAGATAGCCAACTCGGTTAAGAAGAGGATAAAACCTTTTATACATTACACTAGAGAGCAAAGAAGACCAAAGGAGGATAGTGAGGCTTAATAAAGGGAGGGTGGGTGGGCAGAGAGGACAGTCAAAAGCAGGATACTGAATGAATACTTCTGCTCAGTATTCACAAAAGAAGAGGAGGAGGTACCTAATCCAATCAACAGAAGCACTCTTGATAGGGGCATCAATGCCAATCCTTTCACAGAAGAAAGGGTTCTGAAAGAACTCCTAAAACTGAAGGTGGATAAAGCAATGGGGCCTCATGGGATTCACCCCAGAATTCTAAAAGTACTAAGGGGAGAACTAGTGACACCACTGACTACCCTTTTTAAAATAATCATGGGAGAATGGCGTGGTACCCAAGGACTGGAGGAAGGCGGATATGATTTCCCTTCACAAAAGTGGGAGCAAAGCAGAGGCAGGAAACTACAGACCTGTCAGTTTGACCTCTGTGGTAGGGAAAGTGATGGAATCACTTCTGAAAGAAAGAATTGTCGAGTATCTAGAGGCCAGTGGAGCACAGGACCCAAGGCAGCATGGATTCACAGCAGAAAGGTCATGTCAGATGAATCTAATAGATTTCTTTGACTGGGTGACCAAAGTAGTAGACCAGGGAGGGGCTGTGGACATGGCCTACCTAGACTTTAGCAGGGCATTTGACACAGTCCCACACAAAAGATTAAATAAACAAATTTGCCAGCCTGGGAGTGGGTCCCAGGGTGGTAGCCTGGGAAAACAATTGGCTGGACAACAGGACACAGAGGGTAATAGTAAATGGAGTCCACAGCAAGGAAAGGGGGGGTCACTAGTTGGGTACCGCAGAGTTCAGTACTGGGTCTGGTTCTTTTTAATGTCTTTAAAAGTGACATTGCAGAGGGACTGGAAGGAAAAGTATGCCTCTTTGCAGATGACACAAAGATCTGCAACAGGGTTGATACACAAGAGGGGGGGTGGAAAGGATGAGAAGGGACTTGGCAAGGTTGGAGAAATGGTCAAAAGTATGACAGCTTAGATTCAATGCAAAGAAGTGCAAAGTAATGCACCTGAGAAACAAAAACCCAGGGGAAGAGTACACAATGTAAGAGGGGGGAGGTATTAACAACAACAAAAATGGAAATGGACCTGGGGATAGTCATATCAGATGACCTAAAGGTAAGCAAGCAATGTGAGAAGGCAGTAAGGATGGCTGGGGGATACTGGGATGTATAGGGACAGGCATCACCAGTAGAAAACAGGAAGTTGTGTTATCCCTCTGTACAGACAGTTGGTGAGACCCCATCTGGAGTACTGCATGCAGTTCTGGAGACCTCATCTCCGCAAGGACACAGACATGGCGGCAGTCCAGAGGAGGGCAACTAAAATGATGCAGGGTCTGCAACAGAAGCCATATGAAGACAGACTAAAGGAGCTTAATATGTATACCTTTGAGGAAAGGAGGAGAGGGGGGACATGTAGAAACTTTTAAGTACCTCAAGGGAATCAACAAAGTCTAAGAGGGTAGCATCTTTCAGAAAAAGAGATGTGCAAGAACAAGGGGGCACAGTTTGAAGATAGAGGGGGGACGGCTCAGAGGCAACGTGAGGAAGTATTTTTTCCAGAGAGGGTGGTGGATGCATGGAACAGCCTTCCCGAGGTGGTCGTGGGGTCAAAAACAGTGGGGGAATTCAAGAATGCATGGGTTAAACATAAGGCAATTCTGGTGGGAGGTAGGAAGAAGTAGGCTGTTGGTTAACTAGGATCTGCAGCTTAGCCAGTTGGTAGGGAAGTAGGCAGACTAGGTGGGCCAAGCGGTCCTTATCTGCCATCAAAGTCTATGTTTCTATGAGTCCCAAGCAGTTCCGTGTATAACCAGGAAAACAGCGCTGGGAGGAGGAAGGGTTTTAACAGCCAATAGCTCAGGAGAGAAGGCCCTGAAGAACTGCAAGGCCGAAACTGGCCCTGCACCGAAAGGCAATGTTCATACTGTAATGCTTGCTGAAGGTGTGGACAGAACTCCAGGTGGCAGCTGTACAGATATCCACAGCAGACACATTTCTAAAACAAGCCATGGAGGCAGGCATACCACTGGTGGAATGGTGCTTAACCACTCCTGGAAGGTCCTTGTTGTACTTACAGTAATAATAAACAATCCAATTGGCTAACCACTTAGACAAACACTTTGGAAACAGGGGGTAAATGAAACAAACAACTGGACAGACTTCCTTGAAGCCTTGGTCTGGTGTGTATAGTACCACAAGATTCTATGCACATCCACAGTATGGAGAAAAGCCTCCCCTGATCAGAGTACTCAGAATAATAAACTGGAAGGTGGATAGATTGGTTCAAATTAAACTCTGACTCCACCTTGGGAAGAAATTAGGATTAGTACACAAAGACACCCTGTCTTTGTGAAAAAACAAATAAGGCACTTTACACGTGAGAGCCTGAAGTTTGGAAATCCTTCAAGCAGAAGTAACAACAACCAAAAACAGTGCATTCTGTGACAGAAAGTGCAGCTCACAACTCATGGCTAGTTCAAAGGGAGGCAATGCGAGTTTCTCAAGCATAAAACTGAGATCACATGGAGGTACCAGGTCCCGAATGGGAGGTTTCAGATGCAAAATGCCCCACAGAAAGGTGCGG
The DNA here is from genome assembly GCA_016271365.2 of Neoceratodus forsteri. Taxonomy (NCBI): domain Eukaryota; kingdom Metazoa; phylum Chordata; order Ceratodontiformes; family Ceratodontidae; genus Neoceratodus; species Neoceratodus forsteri. Next base: position 1,708,653,453 of record CM057455.1, read on the forward strand.
GACACCTCAAGCTGAGCCATAGCCCTGCCCTCAACAGGCACATCATACACAGACATAGCAGAAAGATGCACCTTGAGTGAGGAGTACCCCAAGCCCGAGTCTAAGAGGAAGAGAAGGTACTCCCAACACTTGATTCCCTGGGCAGGTAAGGGGGTCCAGTTCACATGAAGCAGCCCAAAGGAAGAAGTGCTTCCATTTCATGGCGTAAGAAGCCCTGGTGAAGGTTTTCTAGCAGCCACCAGGACATCTGTGACCCTAGACAACACTACAAAGTGGGCGATAGCTAGGTCCACAGCAGCCATGCATGGAGATGCACAGACTTTAGATCCAGATGGACCAGGGTGCCCTGGTTCTGAGAGAGCAAGCTGGTGCACAGGGACAAGGGCACTGGAGGTTCCACCACCAGCTGTTGCAGCAAGGAGAACCAAATCTGATGCAGCCAGAAGGGGCTATGAGTATCATCTTCACCCCTTCCAACTGGAGCTTGAGCAGGACCCTCTGCAGTAGCAGGAAGGAAGGGAAGGTGTACAGAAACCTCCCCTTCCTGGAGAGGGACAATGCATCTCACCAGAAAACTCCAGGCCCGGGAACAAGCGAGCAAAGAAAAGCAGCAGTTTTGAGTTGAGCGGGGATGCAAAAAGGTCTACCTCTGGACAACCCCACCTGTCGAAGAGATCTTTAAGCACCGGGGTTAGGAGCTCCCACTCGTGAGCCCATGACCGGAAGCAGATCAGACTGTCTGCCAGGACATTTTGGACACCTGGAACATGTATAGCTGAGAGCTCCAACCCATGCTTGATGGCCCAATACCAAACTCTCACTGCCTCCCTACACAGGGGGTAAGAGTGAGTCCCCCCCCCCCGTTTGTTGATGTAATACACCACGTACATGTTATCCATTTGCACCAGCAGTGGACTGGGGAGGAGATGAGTTTGAAAGGCCTGCAGAGTGTAAAGGACTGCTTACATCTCCAAGACACTGATATGGAGACCCTGTTCCACTTTTGTCCAAGTGCCCTGAGTCTAGCGACTGGCCAGATGTGCTCTCCAGCCCAGAGCCAAGGCATTCATCATGAGAATCTGATGAGGGGGCGAGAGTTGAAAGGAGACCCCCCCCCCGAAGAAGGCTGGCCAGTTCCAGTCACCACAACAGGACTCTCTTGACCGGGTCAGAGGCCATAACCAACTGGTCCAGGTCATCTGTATGTTGGGCCCACTGGACCTTTAATGTCCACTGAGGGACTCACATGTGCAGGCGGGCGAGGGGAACCATAGCAAAGGCTGCCGCCATATGACTCAAAAGATGTAGGAACACCCTGGCAGGGGCCTGGTGACTGAAGGAAATGAGGTGGGCCTGTTCCATTAGGCATTCTGCCCTGTCCCTGGACAAAAAGACATGCCCTGGTCAGTATCCAGAACTGCCCCTATGTACTGGAGGTGCTGGCAAAGAGACTGGCAGGATTTCGGATGATTGATGGGGATCCCTTAGGCCTGAAATAGTCGAAAGGTGCATTCAAGGGGCTGGACCAGACAGTCCCTGAAGGGTGCTAATAGCCAATCATCAGGGTAGGGAAAAACGTAAAAACCCTGCCTCCTCAGGGCAGCTGCCACCACCTCCAGGCACTTGGTAAAGATCCTGGGGGCCGAAGAAAGGCCAAAAGGGAAGGCCCAAAATTGAAAATGAGCTCCCTGAAAATGGAAGTGGAGGAAGCATCAATAGGCAGGAAAAACCTGGATATGTAGGTAGGCATCCTGCAGAACCAATCCCCTCAGTGCAGGAGGGGCAACAACCCCTGAAGGGTAACCCTCATGAAACATTTGTACTCTATGTACAAATTCAGCTGACTCAGATCCAGGATGGGCCAAAGATCCCCGGTCTTTTTGAGGAGGAAAAAGAAGAAGTGGGAATAAAACCTTCTACCCCATTGAGCCGTAGGGATGGGCTCTATGGCCTTTTTTTGCAGAAGAGCCTGAATTTCCTCCAAAATGAGGGGCAGGTGGGTTGGGGAGTAAGAAGAGTTTACCGGAGGATTTTATGGTGGCTACTCTAGAAATTCTAGAGTGAGGCCGTGCTCTACGATCTGAAGTATCCAGCTGTCACGGTTATGTCCTCCACCAGTCGAGGTGGAGGGAGAACACGACAGCCTCCCCAGAACCCTTTCTGGAGGGTTGACTAAGGAGTCAGGAGGTAGGAGCAGGCACTGGGAAGGCAGCCACAGGTGCTCGAGGGGCTCTGGCGGCAGTGGCAGAGGGGGCTGACACTGCCTTGCACGTGCTCTGACCTTTGGTAGGCTGGCAGGAGTGCTTACAAGAGGAGCAGCGAAAGGAAGGACGCTAACCCGCCCTGGGTTGGGTATGGTACAGCAAGTGAACACACCAGAGGCCACGGCCCGACTCTTGGAGGGTGGAAATTATATCCTGAATGTCCCTGCCGAAGAGGACAGAGCCCTGAAAGGGGGCATCCAAAATGCTGGACTGCACAACTGAGGCAAAACCAGACACCCGGAGCCATGAATGGTGCATGAAGCAGACACCAGTGGTTGCTCCCCAACCAAAGGCATCCATGGCATCGTAGTCAGCCCAAAGAACATGACTGCCAACATTGGAGCCCGATTTAAGTAGTTGCGTGTGCTGCATGAGATCCTCAGGCAAAGCCTGAATGAGATCCCTGGCTTGGTCACAGAAGATGTTCTGATATTAGACCATATGGACCAGGTAGTTAATGGCCTAGCTAGCCAGGGTAGTGGATGCAAAGATGCGCTTACCCAAGTGGTCAAGTTGTCTGGATTCCCTGTCTGGGGAGAGAGCACTAAGGGGCTTGGGCTTCTTGGTACAGTCATGCGCTGCTTTGATGACCATTGAGTCAGCCTTAGGGTGGCCCCCCCAAAAAGGCATACCTGCTGGAGCATGGTAGAGCTTGTCTGCCTTCTTAGGTTGCAGAGGAGTAGAAGAAGTGTGGTTCTAAGCTGCCCTGGTAACACTGTCACAAGAGTCAATCAGGGTCGGCACCACCACTGGGGGGACATCCTACTGCCACAAATAAATGGCCAGGCGACACCTCTCTGGGTCCTGCTCCTCTGTCTCCCAGCCACTAATGGACTGGATGTGTCTCATGACATCCATGAATGATGGATTGTCAGGAGGGGACTTGGAAACCACTTTTGTGAGCTCTTCAACCTCAGAAGATTCCCCTAAGGTGGAATAAGACTCCGAGTAGTCTGAGTCATCGTCATTGGGCTCCTCCTGCTCATGCTTGGGCATCAAGCACCCATCCTAACGAGAATAGGAACCATTTTGGGGTCAGAAGCCTGAGGACCTCAGTGGCTGGGAATTGCTGGCACCAGACCACCCTGATCCTGACGTAAAAGGTCCGTACTGGCTACCAGGTGGATGCCGGAGGTGGGCATTGAGGGGTGGGGGTCTGTTTCTGTACAAAGGACCACCACACGGATAACAGGGCATTATAGTCCACAGGAGCTGGGAAATTGTAGACCGGTGGGTAAGAGTAAGCCGGCGCCAAGACGGGGTATGACGGCAGTGAGGCCAGTGGAGCCGGCAAAGGGTACCCTGGCAGGGGACCAGCCGGCATCAGCTGTGGGTCTGATGCTGGCCCCATAGGTGTTGGCAAGGGCACAGGCTGTGGGAGAGGTGACACAGGCACTGGGCCTGAAGGTTGAGGCAGTGGCAGAATTGGTGGTGGCCCAGCGGGTGGCGGTAGGGAATGCCTGGAAGAAGAGTCTGCCAGTGCCAGCTTTGCAGGAGAAGTAGGTACCTGGGGGGCAGACACCACCCAGGTGAAGGCAGAGGTGACGCCGGACTGGGGGAGGTGGTCTTAGCCTGCTGCAGGCACTGCCTGGAAGGACTGATGCTGGATCCCGAAGAGAGGACTGACGTAGGCAGTGCCTTGACCAAGGGGATGACGGCCGAAGAGATGACACCAGCAGCACCAACAATGGCCGAGCTTCCTGGCTGAGAGACCGTAGAAGAAACGGTCCTGAGTGTCAGGGGTGGAGGAACAGGAGACAGAGTCTCCTGCCTTGAAAAGCTGCTGCACATGATAGCAATGAGGGCGGGTGGCTGTGCCAACAGCAGCCCAGCGGAGGTAAGGGCTGGTGGGGCAGTGGGAGCTGACACCCTTTGGGAGGACAACCCCCACGCAGTCGAGGGCTTATGTGGTTACTGCAAGCAGGAAGCAGACTGGTTCCAGTCCCAGTGCTTGTCCCAGTACTTACGCTTCCCGGCAGAATTCTCCCAGGAGTGATATGAAGAGGAGGCCCTGGAAGACTGTGCTGGAGAGGCAGAAGATCTCCTGGCCTGCAGCTCCTTTTCCATAGTGACCAACTTCTGCTTGATGAGGTGTCTCTCCGGTATTTTAGGACAATGTCTCTAAGTGGCATGGCTGAACTTCTGGCAAATCTAGCAGGCTTCAGTGTTGTGGCTGGGGCCTAGGCAAAGGATGCACCCAGAGTGGCCATCTTTTTCAGGAATTTGCTTGCCAAAGGCACACATTCTGGAGCATTCAGAAGATGAGGCAGGTGGAGTAGAAAAACTCGACAGTGGAAACACTGAAAAATCAATGTTTATACTAAAGGAAAAAGGAAAATAAAAAAGCATGGCAAGCACAAGTAATGACGGACAACTGTTGCTGCCACATCCGCTAAGGTCCGACGTATGCGGGTCAATGGTGGTAAAGATCTGAGGTGGAGCTGGGGGACCGCTCACCTTTATAGGACAGGCCAAAGTCAGAGGGTGACATCAGCGGTGGGCGGTCCCCCATGGTAGACTGCTAGCTTGGACGTTTCTGTGTGGTCCTGGTGCCTAGTGGCTAAGTCTTACCAGTGTTGGCCTGCTACAAGAGCCTTTCCTCAAAGTAAGATAATATATTTACCTTCTTACTGCTGAATGGCCAAAAAGAGTCACTGCCATGGAAAGGTGTTGGTGATTCATCCATAGGTGACAATCATACCCTAGATCACGGTCTCGCCAAGTCTTCTGAGGGGTGCCAGAAGAGCCTGTGGTGTTCTTTCCCTTTTGTGTGTGGGGTGGAGTTTCTCATGAATACGTTGCCTCCATGAGAACATTCACAGCATTAATAACCATATCAATCACAGCTCCCCTTCTGTCCCTTTTGGAGGCAGTGACCTCAAAGCTATGTTTGGCTTCTTGTGGTGTATGGGATACAGGTGGTGCGGTTCCTTGGATGAAGCAGACTTAGATTTAGCCTCCCAAGGTTATTTTTGTGGAAGGCTGACTCTGTTGGGGTATGATGAGCACTTTGCCTCACTTGCCTTGGAGGAGGAAGATGCTTCATCACAAGATGGGCAGGCAGAGACAGTGAAATGAAGCCTAGCCTTTCATCTCTTGCACTTTAGAGCTGTTGATCTGTTCTCCTTTAACCACAGAAACATAAAAATTAATGGCAGATAAGGGCCGTTTGGACCACCTAGTCAGCCCGTTAGCACTAGATTTCTATAGTCACTAACCCTGCTGCCTAGTAGATGCAAAACTAATTAATTAATTAACTCATTCATTCATTCAGTAGTTATTTTTTTTTAAAAAGACCTTCCCAGCTGTTTTATATGTGGTCACGGTTATTGTCCCTGAAAGAGAAGCAGAGGTTTTCTTTTATTTCATTTTACAAATTTAAATCGCTGGGGCCACAGATCTGGTCCAGAATAAAAGAAGTGTGGGAAATGATTGTTTTGGTGGTTGGAGGGAGGTGGGGAATGAAAAGGGGGGATTTGAAAAAAGCATACAGTGGACACCGAATTTATAATATACCATTGGGGGGGATTGCTGACACCCATTGAGCAGGAAAGGGACCTGGGGGTGATTTTAACAAATGACGTGAAGGCGACCAGGCCATGCGAGAAGGCAGCCAGGAAGGCCAGCGGAATGCTGGGGTGCATAGGCAGGCGCACAACTAGCAGAAAGAGAGAAGTGGTAATGCCACTCTATAGATCCTGGTGAGACCCCACCTGGAATACTGCATCCAGTTCTGGAACCCATATCTCAGGAAGGATATAGACAGGCTGGAGGCAGTCCAGAGGAGGGCTACAAAAATGATGCAGGGGCTACACCAGAAGCCATATGAGGAGAGACTGAGGGACCTCCATATGCACTCATTAGAGATGCGAAGGGGATGGGGAGACATGATAGAGACCTTTGAATACCTAAGAAGTATAAACAGGGTTCAGGAGGGGAGCATATTTAAGAAAAGGGTGTGCTCAAAAACAAGAGGTCACGAGATGAGGCTGGAAGGTGGGAGACTCGGGGAATGTGAGGAAATATCTCTTTACTGAACTGGTGGTGGACGCATGGAACAGCCTCCCTAGGGAGGTCGTTGGTGTGCAAACAGTGAGGGAATTCAAAAGTGTTTGGTATAGACACAAGGGAATGCTAACGGTAGGGAAAATATGGTAGACAGGGGATGCAGAGGAATAGGGTTAATGGGCAGACTAGATGGACCAGGCAATCCTCATCTGTCAGCATAATGTATGTATCTATGTATTAAATCTAACAGATCCCAATTGGATACACTGTTCATTTGGCCAAACCCAGTATTGATTTTACCTTGAGTTTTCAGTACACATGTGACCATGGCCTGCTGTTTGATGACCTTTACATTCTACTTTGGAAGCTTCTTGCCGATCTGCAGATGATAATGGTCTCCATAACAGAAATGTCTGTTTATGTTTCCAGGATACCAAAGGTGATTAGCCATAATGTTGCATAAGCAAATAAAAGAAGCCTATCTAAAATTTGGCAAGTACACTCTTTCTTTGGGAGGTCAAGGGGTATAAAATTTTTAAATTTGAAAAGAGAAAAATAAGAAAATTGCGCAACACATATTTGGCCATATAATTTGTTGATATAGTATTTTCACACATTCAGCACTGTTCACTTTATTTACTTTTTTTTTTTTAATTGCTTACAGGGGAACAGTCAACAATAAGAAGAGCCCTACGCCCAAGAGTAGGGCTGGTCTCAATTTGCACTGTGTGTGCAAAATCATTTTTTTTTTTTTACTTACTGTTTACTACAGTATAATAGATTTTATCGGGCTAATGTTGTTGCCTTCCAAGCTGACATTTGCTGTAGCCAGAAATCCCAGAATCCCCTGCAACTGACAGCAGAACAGGGTTGCAGTAACTGCAGACTCAATAGCCTGATCTCACTGTCCCCTGGAGCTAAGTACAGGCACAGAGTACTATGCTTTAGCCCTGAGAGAACAGTGGGACCAGCAGACATCTGATCTGAGCTTATAAAATCTCTTACATGTTGTAGTCTATTGAATCTCCCACTGCTGTAGGATTCCTCTAATGTCAGCTGCAGGGGTGTCTGGGACTTCTGGTTACAGCATGTCAGCTTGGAAGGCAAGAGAATTATCCTGATACAATCAACTTGCAGTAAACAGCAAATAAAAAAAAATGTTTGCACACAAAGTACAAATTGGGACCAGTCCAACACTTGGGTGTGGGATTCTTTTTCCCCTTTAATTCATCTATTTGAATTTGAGCACGGTTATGTGTGCTAGCCCGACAGCATTTTCTCACTGTACACCTCTGTGGTGACAAATTCGGTCGGGGTTAGCACACCAATTAAATATAATTGTTCGTTCTACTTAGGCTGTGAATTTCCTAGCTGAATCCTCCATTGATGAAGCCTCCACTGTAGAGGCGATACACAGGGGTTTCAGCTCTGTGTCCCTTTGTATGGATAACAAAACAATTTGAGTCTGACATTAGTGTGCGTGCTTTTTTTGTTTTTTTAGCAACTTTTTCTGTGTTTTCCTCTGTAGTAAATATTAATGGAAGAAATTCTGTTTGTTTCTAACAAGAAAGATTTTTCAAATTTAAAGCGTGCCTATTTATTTTCAACTAATTGGCTTCTGCTATTTTAACCATGGGTGCAGTGGCTGTCTGGGCATTCTACTATTTTGCCTAACTAAACTAACGGGGGACAGATAAGTGTAGCAGAACTTTGCTATGGCCAGCCCAGTTGCACCACGGTAGCACTACTGCTGGCTACACCTGTGACCCAGGTTCGGGAACCTCCGGATCATTCTTGTAGCCCCCCTCTGAAAGTCTCTAAATCTCTCCCTGTCCTTCAGATGTGGGTACTAAAACTACACGCAGTACTTCAGAAGTGGCACAACCAATGATCTGTATAGTGGTCATAACACCTCTTGGTTGCGACTAACCCCTCCTGATGAATCCAAAATCCTGCTGGAAGAAGCTTTTTGTTTATCATCCCACGGTTCCTTTCCTCTTATGACTGCTCAAGTATGACCCCAGTGATGCAATATTCTATCTGCAGATTATTTCCAGTGTGTATCACTTTACATTTCTTGGCACTGAATTTCAGTTGCCAATGTGTAGACCACTGATCCAGCTTGTCTACATCCCTTTTCATATTATTCATTCCCTCGTCACTGTCTCCTCTCATACAGAGTTTTATGTTGTCCACCACCAGACTCACTTCATCCTGTAACACCACCTGGATATTACTTATATACGTGTTAAAAGTACTGGCCCCAGGGCAGCCCCCTGTGGCTCCCACTTGTGAGCCCCCCCCCAAACAGAGAGTTTACCATGCAGCACCACTCTCTGATTTCTGTTAGTTATTCAGCCCCCAATCCACCTATTTATCCCTTTCCCTATCCTGTCACCCACCTTCTGTATGTCAGTAAAAAAACATTTAAACGTATTTCATGAATTTAATGTGTAGCTCTACCCAGTCAAAAGCAGTATCACACATATATTAAAAGCTGACTAAGGGTGCTAAACAACCAATCCATATGGATTATAGCTGGGCAAAAACTCTACATATAACCCCTGACAAAACAGCTTGAGATAAGATCTGGGGCTCGATTTTCAAAGGTCTGGGAATGATGTACGGTACTTCCATATGTAACCCCTAGGTGGCACTATCCCAAGGGCTACTACCCCTGCCTGCATGGTTAGTAGCAGGTTAAGGAGCCTGAGTTCTGAAATGGGTGCCTCCACCCGAAGGTCAGGGTTGGTCAAACTAACCTGGGCACAGCCCTCCGGGACACAGTAACCCCCTCTTTCCCTTCTAGTGGCCTGAGCAATATATGATAATCACTTTCACAGTACCCCTTGTACACCATGCCAGTACCCACACTGTTTGCACTTACCACCAGGGCTGGTTCCTCTGGCTCGGTCCTGGGGACCCCCTGTAAAACAAGGTTATGCACAGTAAACAGCAACAGTACAGTACTCTTGGCACAAACTGGAACCACAGTCAGGTTAAATGCAGCAAAAAAGTCAGATCTGATTTATTCAGGGGACTTGAAAAAAGAAGGGGGTGTAATCAGGTTGATTGGCTTAAAGGCTATATTAATCAAACAATTATACATGCACTTTAAGTCCCCACATAGTCACACACTCTGGGTACCCAGGTAGGTAAATGGTGGGCTAGCCAGGAACGTTGCAGCTGGTTGGGGCCCTGTGAAGGAAGAAAGCAACATGCACAACACACGCTACTTGTAATCCGGAGCCGGAGGGCTCAGTTCATGAAAGAAAAAGCAACAAGACAATCAGATGACAACATTTTAGATTTAGCTGTTGTTGCAGGGAGCTACCCTGATGTTTACCTACGAAACCCAATACAATGACACAGGCAGGACGAAATTGAGACTGCAGGTTGTTGAGCTGGAGTGCCAGGAGAAGCACGGCCCACACGAATCACTGAGGCGTCGTTCCTGTTCAAGCGTTGAGCAGGGGGCTGATCCCCAGGCAGATCTCTCGTCGATGGCTTTCTCTGTGCAATGGGTAGTCTGGCTGGGACAGTGTGGCAGGGCCCAGGCGAAATGGCAATGAATTTGGATTCAGTCCGTTGGAGCTGGATGCAGCCTCCAATGAGCAGAATACAGTTCAACTCACAGTGGGGAACCAAATCATGATACACTAACAGCACACAGCACATTTACATGTAAGAAATTCCACTATACCAGGCAGATTGCTAACCACTCGCAATTACAGAGTCTCTGCCCAAACCAGGAGTTCAGAGGTGGTGGCTTGAAATCCTGTCAGGCCAATCGCATTCAGCAAATCTTCGGTCTTCTTCAGGTTAAAGCCTAGTCACAGTCCAGTGGCTTAAATAGTCCTCACAACTTAGATTCAGTCCGAATAAACTCTATTTTCCCTCTCAGGAACAGCAGGCAGACAGGCAGGCCAAAACTCAGCCCTTTCACAGTTCTCCCACGCAAAACTACACAGGACTGCTGCCCAAATCACTTGAGCTGTTACTCATTTCACTTCCCAACTCAGAACTAACTGAAAACTGCAAGCAGTCAACAGCCACCCAGGCTATTATATGTAAATACTTGCAAAAACTGTGTTGTCTCACTAATGTATTGATCACCGTTCCTATTATACGACAATGCCCCAGAAGCTGCACTTGCTCTATAATTGTTCCACTGTAATAATATCAACACCCTAACTACTACATGTATAGATTTTAAGCCACCTTGGCTATCATATGTAAATACTTGAAATGTGATGTCCCACTAATGTACTATCTCTGAATGTATGACTATACTGACACGGAGCCTTTGTAAATGAGTCTATGACTCAAAGGGTTGTAATTCCTATGACTGACTAAATAAATAAATTAAATTTCCCCAAGATCCAAAAGGTTCAGTTGGCTGATCTGTCTGTCAGTCACAGCAAGGGCTCCCCCTTCAGGTTAATTTAGGCACCAAAATGCAAAACCTACAATTCCTACAAGTTTTGACCCCACCAAGCCCCTGCAGGCAGGCTCCATTTTAGAGTCCCAACAGTACTGATTGGCCTATTCTGACAGTCCTGGGCCAAGTTGGTGGAGATAAACAGAACAGTCCTTGCTGCAAAGAAAACAAGTTAGAACAAACTGCAATATTATTATCACTCTGATAGATATTCAGCAAATAAGCACATCTTATAACAGAGCTCCCTCTGTGCAAATAGCAATGGCAGAACGGAGCAATTATCTGGCAGCCCGGGCGGGGCTTGAGCATAGAAACACTCAGCCCCCTCTAAGATTAATTATAACTGCAATCCAGGCAGCTCTTAAAGAGACAGTACACAGAGGCTATACAGGCACTCTCTGTCAATCACATTTAAACTGCTAAAATGCAGGACACCAGCCTGGCAGTGAGCATTTAGGCAAACTCAAGGAACACTTATCAGGAACCTCCATTTGTGGGGGGGGGGTTACACATAAAAAATGTTTAAAAATAATAACGCAAAGGGGACCTTGCGCCACATCATGTGGCATTCCCAATTTTTGTTCACAGCCTGCGCCATAAGGGGGGGCCACCTGCACTACTGGGGCTTGTGCCATGCTTGTGGTGGATACACAGCTGTGCCATGGCAGACAGGGGCTTGTGCCACAACAGTGATGCAGCATCCCCCAATTTCGGATTTACAAAGCCCCTTAATGGCTGATGGACTTGCTGGTGCAAAAACTAGCCGGGCCTGGTCTAACGCCCCATGCACTGCTACCCCGCCAGTAGGGTGTGGTGTGATGTGTTGTGTCTGGACATGGGCAGGACACCGCATGCTGGACCATCCCAAGTGTGTGTACAGTTCACAGAAGCAGTATGAACACATGTAAGCAGCCATGCAGGTGGCTGTTTCAAAATGAAAGGAGCATCAGAATACCACAGATACCAATGCACAATTGCAGTGGACAGGTGTGCACCCTGACTGAGCACAGCAACTTCCTCAGTAGGTGTACACTAGGGGCAAATGCTGCCCTCATAGCCATCCCCTTGCAGTGCCCACTACAAGTCCCCTTAACAGGAGATGTGTGATAGGTCTCACCTCCTCTGCCAGTACACACAAACATGCCACACACATTGATATAAATGGGTGTCCTGCATGGTTCCTCTCCCATGGCCTGAACACCGTCATATGGACGTGCAGGCATCACTAGTGGCCAGTCATCTGCAATGTGTCAGTTATGCAGGAGACATAGGACATCGGTGGCATCCAGAATGGAGGCTGGGGAGGAGCAACCCACAACGCTGATGTGTGCATCAACATCTGTCACACTGGGTGCCATTGCTGGTCACCATCAGGTGGGGGTGGGGAAGGGGGCATCCAGGTCCTGATAGCATTTAGGGGGTCTGTGAGTAGTAGAGCACCTGGGAAACATGCCAATAAGGATTCCAGCTGTCCACTGAAACTGTGCCACTAGGGCATGCTGTCTACAGTACAAGTTGCATGCTGTGGTCATACTCCATTGTGGGATTCCACTGTAAGTGTGCTACACTGTCACTCTGTATCTGGGCACCACCCGATCAGACTGTGTGCTTTCCCACAGGACAGTTGCAACCCTCCATGTCCCTTGGCTGCATGGCTAGTTGGGTCCATGGTTGCTAACCTCATACCACCCAGAACTGTAGCCTCTATGGAGAGTGACACTTGTGTATGGTCTTATCTCTGGCCCTGCCTGCCTGGTGGACATGCTGACATGTGTTGGGCAGCCCAGACATCTGTTGCCCCGTGGTCCATGGACTGGGAGTCAGATATATTAGTGTAGGCACTGTCCGTGGCAGTTCCATGTTCTGTTGAACTACACTGACAAATTATACCCTACCACTGGGCTCAGCTGGCCAAGTTGGCACCACCACCCATGACAGCTACCACCCTGCAGTCCACATGGTGTGCCTGTGTTGTGGCAGCGCTGGCAAGTTGGCACCACCACCCATGACAGCTACCACCCTGCAGCCCACATGGTGTGCCTGTGTGGTGGCAGCGCTGGCATGCCTTGGTACTGACTACAGCATGTGCAACCATCATATCTGATTGGTGTGCCACGACTTCCATCCAGCAGCACTTGTGCTGGGCATCCTGTTACCCCTGCCATGGTTGGCTTTGTCAGTATCAAATGTGATGCAGCCCATGGGAGTGTCTGCTTTTCACTTGGAACAGTGGCAATATTACAGTACTGCTTGCCTTTGTCTGTGGCATGGCACTCTGGGACAGCTTCAGCGTGTCTGCTGTGTGTTCCCGCCTCACATTGGGCAAAGAGCAGTCAGTGATGGTAACTCCCATCAATCCCTTCCCTTGTGCCATCTGGCTGACACATGGGACCACTTGCAGCATCTTCTGGGACTTTGGCACCAGCGCCCCACTTCTTACCAAAATGCAGCACAGGGTCCCTGGTGCGCCAGAGTTTGCCACAAGCAGGTGTTCAGCACATTTTGTGTCGCTCTAACAGGGTTTTGAAAAATGAGCTGCTGGAGTTCATTGTAAGGATCAGTTCAATTCAATATGTACAGACTGGTGCGATTTAGAATTATACTGGAGATATACTGCTCATCTCCTATGAGACCTGTACTAGGTGTTGTTTAGAGCATGAATCATTATAACACATACTGTGTTTCTGCTAATGCCACAAAATGAGACCTTTTGGGGGAAAAAAATGCAACAAGAAATGTATTTATTTATTGAATTTTGTTACTCAGGCAAGCCCGCTAAGACTGCAAGTCCCTTTTTCAGGGGTGACCCAGAATTAATTACACAGAAGATAGCATACAAGAACTGGAATAACATACAATCCAGTGCAAAAATTACACACTGGTTCTTAGACACGTTAGAAAAACATGAAAGAAAAGGGGAGTGGGGCAGCTGCAGTGACTTAATTGTTAGCTGCGTTCGAGCAGACGTGATAGACCTTATGGCCTTAATCTGCTGGCATTGTCGTAAGTTCATATAATTTACAACAGTATGAGAGCAGGTACAAAGAAACCCAGGTCTGGGGTTAAAGCAGCAATATTTGTTAGTTACCATATAGTTTTGCTTTTTTCGGCAATAAAGATTTGCTGACAAAAGTGTCAAGACACCTATTTTTCTTTTTGTTTTCTTTCAAAGTGACGAGTGGCGTACTTCAAGGCTCGGTCTTGGAACCAACCCTTTTCAGTATTTAAATCGCATGCTTGCAGATGTCAAATCATTTTTGGAACTGCAAGTTTGCTGACAATGTAAAGATAGGAGCAATTGTTGAAAATGAAAAATCCATAGAACAGTTTCAACTGAAATAAACAACATAGCTGTGGCCCAAAGATCACATGCTAACATTTAACACAGAAAAGTGCAAAGTGATGCATTTTGCAGGCAGGAACAGGAGGGCGTCGTACTTCCTAAACAGGAAAAGGACAGTGGCAACTAACTGTTCTCAGCAGCCCTTAGCTGGATACTCATGCTGCAACTTTTATCTTTCACTTTGCATTTGGTTGTAACCTGCCTTACAATTGTGCCTGTACCTATGCTACAAAATCTTGATATATTTAAATGTGTCAAAATGTATACCTTATCTTGCACTGTGAAATTTGAATGTTATGTTTTTGCCACACTTTGTCATTATCCTCTCTGCAATGTCACCGAGTAGCACCAGGAAACGAGCCGCGGCTCAGTGTGCTTTTCCCAGTTACCAATCTTTAAATAAATAAATAAAATAAATAAATAAAACTGTGAAAGGGATCTTGGGGGTTTTATTACTGACAGGGTGTCGAATAGAGAACAATGTAGAGAAGCAGTCAGCAAATGTAATAAGATCATGGGCTGTAGCCTAAGGAATGTTAGAAGCAGAAATAGAGAGGTCCTGTTGCCCCGTATAAGACCTTGGCTCAACCACATTTAAAGTATTGTGTACAGTTCAGGGCCCCTCACACTAAATATAGCATCAAAATGTGAGACAACCCAGTGGAAAGCTACAAAAAAAATCAGGCAGCTATCAAACAGATCATATGGTAATACTCCCTCAAGTACAGGAGATTGAGGGGGGGTCTATGTTTAGTATATAGATGTAACCCCCCTGCAAATGGGGGTTCCCAAAAGTCTTCCAGGAGCTTGCTTGAATGCTCCAGGCCTGGACGGTGTTCGGCGTCTAAGCCGTTTATCTGCGAGTGCTTTCAGAGCCTCTGGTACTGTCTCTTTAAGAGCTGTCTGCCTGCAGACATAATTAATTTGGATGGGGGTCTGTGTGTTTCCCTGCATGAGTCCCACTTGAGCTGCTGCCAAATCGCTCCGTTTCTGCCGTCACTAAGTGGGCAGAGTGAGCACTTTCAAAGATGTAACTGTTTGCCAGACATCATTTAGAGTAATTGAAAATACAGTTTGTCTAACCTGCTTTCTTTGCAGTCAGAACTGTGTTTGCCTAGTCCCCATTCTAGTTTTGAACTGCTGAACTGGACCAATCAGTGTGGGGGGACCTTTGAAATGGAGCCTGCTGCTGGCAAATCAGAACTTGGACTCTCACTGTGGAGCCAGCCACCTATGTACTGTATGGCCAGTGCTTCTGGGAATTGTAGTTTGGACTTCGGCGCCTTTTATCCACCAACAGGGGGAGTTTACTGTGAGTGACAGCCAAACCAGCCAATTAAACTAGGAGGAACTCAAAGGAAATGCCCAGCTCTGTCTACTGGAAAGATCAGATGAGTTGGGGCAGTGAAGAGACAAGGAGCTGTGTGCTTCTTCGGTGTGTAGTTTTAGCATGGGAATCGCATGCAAGGCCCTAAGTTTCGGTCTGCAGCTTGTGCAAGCGCCTGTTCGTACAGAATCCAACCTGTGAAGAGAATCAAGGAGATCTGAAGAGTAGAAACCAGGCTCACCCTGTAGAAGACTGGAGAAATTGCTGAATCGTGCTTGGTCTGTCAGGAACTGAATCTGCTGTGTGTTCTCCCAGGTATTGTGCAGTAATTGCGATCGGCATAGAGAAGCAGCCTGCCTGGTATAGTACTTTCCTTTTACATATAAATGTGTGTAGTGCTTGTGGGGAATCGCATTTCAATCCCCTGTACAGTGAATTGAGTGCATGAAGCTGGAAGTAAACCCCAGCTTAATCCAGACTACATCCACTTGCTCTAAACTGCAGTGGGGTAACATGGTCTGCTCCTCCTGGCAATCCAGGACAATCTGCCTTACATCCAATTCCCAGCATTAAGTTTGTGAGTACAAAGCAGGGTAGCTCCCTGCCATCTGTTTATCGAATTGCAAGTGTATCATCTAATTGTTGGTTTTTTTTTTTTTTTTTCATTTCTTCATGAACTGAGACAACCGGCTCCGGATTACAATTTGGGTATTGTGCCAGTGTTTTTTCCATCACAGGGCCCCAACCAGCTGCACTGATCCTGGCTAGCCCCCATCCTGGGTACCCAGTGAAAGTGACAATTTGGGACTCTGAATATGCGCACAGTACTGTGATTATTAATGTGTTTAACCTAAGTAACCTGATTTCCCCCTTCCTTGTCACAGCTCCTTAAATAAATCATATCAGTTTGTTTCAGCAAAGTTACACTGTCTGAGGTATTCATTTATGTTAAAGTATTGTACTGTGGCTTTTGCATTGTATCATCTTGTTTTACAGGGGGTCCCCAGCGTCCAGGCGACAGAGCCAGTCCTGGGGGTAAGTGTACATTGTGAAGATATTCCTGATGCATTGTGTGGGCAACTAGTGGGAAGAAAGTGGGGTTACAGTGTCCCGGAGGGCTGTGACCAAGTTAGTTTAACTACTGCAAACCCTGACCTCTGGGTGGAGGCACTTGCCATTGGACCTAGGCCCCTCAACCTGTCAGTAGTCAGTCAGGAAGGGGTATTAGCCCTTGGGATAGCACCACCTGGGGGTTACATCTTGGAGGCTCACCGCTGGGATTGTGTGTCCTCTAGTCGCCACATTTACGAATTACTGTTAAAAATAAATGGGTACCCCAACAGAAGCAGCTGTACACCAGTTGGTGAAGTGGTGTACTGGGCAGGAGATCGACCCCCAAAATGCTGTACTGGTCTTGGATATCCCGCTGGGTACCAGTACGGACACTGTAGAGGGAATACTTTCCAAGGTTGAATGTTTACGAACCCTATGGTGGTGGGGCGGCTGGCTGATCTACTCACCTAAACTTTCATGGCTCTAATAGAGTGTAAGGACCCTATAGACAGTTCTAAAGTGCCACAGACCATTACCCCAGAAGTAGCCCTCACTGCCTGGAAAGTAATAACTAAAGACAGTAAAGACCCCGGGGAGAATAAGCCCCCCCCAACTATCTGAAACTTTTGAGGAGAATTTTGCTAAATAGTTGTTGGAGGAAGGGAAAACTGTGGAGGATTTAAAGAAACTATTATTGCCACCTGAGAACGCTCCTCCACCAACACCCTCTCCCCCTCCAGCACCCATTATTGCTCCTCCTTCTGTGCCAGTGCAAGCCCCATGTCTGTACCTGCTAATAGTCATGACTCTTACCGCAGGTTGAAAATTTTCTCTGGCACCCTCCCCACCTCACAAGGGGAGGATGACTGGGAGACCTGGATAGACTATATTGCCCCTCAAGTACTAGAATGGCAATGCTCAGAAGCAGAAAAGTGAAAGAGGGTAAGTGAGAGCCTCTGAGGTCCTGCCCTGGATACCATCCATGCCAAATGGGCCAGTAACCCTGAAGCGACTGCACAGGACTATCTTGAGACCTTGGAGAATGTGTATAGGAGCCCAGATTCCGATGAGGACCTGTGGTGGAGAGTAAGAAATGCACAACAGTATCAAGGGGAGTTGTTGTCCTTGTATGTATCTCGGCTGGAAAAATTATTGCAAGAATGCCTCATAAAGGGTAGTTTGCCAGCGACTGAATTGGACCGAACCAGGCTGGACAGGATCCTTGAGTCTGCCCCCCTCTCAGAACTGCTGTTGCTTCAGTTACGCCTGGCCAATCAACTGGAATCCCCACCCTCCTATGATGAGCTAATGAGAGAAATTCAAGGAGTTGAGAAAAGACGACCCTGGAAGGGACTTGCACCAATAGCTGCTGCTACGACCCGAATGACTGAGGGTGACCCGTCAAGTGAAGTTCAGGGGCAGAGTTTGGCAGTTAATGAGTGTTCTGAGAAGGAAAAGGGTGTGCCACCATGGGGGTGAACTGCTGAGGGAGATTAGGAAAGCAACAGACAGTCTCATCATGAAGGCCGCTCTTACGAGTACGGGCACTGACACTTGCCCGACTGCTTCTGCTATGGGTGTGGGGGTGCCCACCCAGGCACCTCATGTTGACAACAGTTTGAAACTTGATGCCTTGGCCATGGAAGTGAGGGAACTGAAGAGATGTCTCCAAATGTCCACCCCACTGCTGGCTGAGGTGGCACCAAGGTTTTCTATTGACAGTACCAACGCCGCAGCCCCCAATGTGATGCTTCAGTCACCCCAAACTTCAGCTGACATATTTTACCATAGTTGTGGGAAGAATGGGCACATGAAGAGGGAATGCTGGTCTCGGAAAGACTTGGAGAGAGTGGTGAGCCAGCTACAAGGAGAGCTTTGGAGCACAAAACAGTTGTTAAGAGGTGCAAGAAATGACCACAGTGAAGGTCACAAAAGTGTTAACTCACGTCCCTTTGTGGCAAGGTCATTTGCCCAGGCCCCCACTATCGCCTCTGCAGACTGGTCCAGGATAGTGGGTCCCTCCATGGAGACCACTGTAAAGGTGAATGGAGTGTCTACAAGAGCTGTATTAGATAGTGGCTCCCAAGTGACAATTATGTTCCAAGACTGGTATCAGAAGCATTTGTCTGATGTACCCTTACAACCGTTGGAGGGGCTGCATGTCTGGGGGTTAAGTGAGAAGACCTACCCCTACTCAGGATATATCCAAATTTGGCTGTCTTTTCCCACCTCCGTGCCTGGGGTGGCAGAGCAAGTAGAGACCCTGGTCTTAGTGTGTCCCCCTACTGGACTATATGATGGGGTTCCTTTACTGATTGGGACTAATGCACATATGTTTGAACAGCTGGCACAGTTGTGTTATGAAAAACAGGGATCAAGGACTAGTAGAGCTTTAAGAATTCCGGCTTTGATCAAGAAGGCCTATTAGGCACAGAGAGATGCTGACAAAGTGGAACCACAGGAACCGGTTGGAGTTGTCTGGAAAAAGGATCCTGAGTCTCTGATCCTGGCACCAAATGCCCAATGTACCTTACAGGGAGAGGTCCGTATCAGAAAGGATGTCAAGAATAAAATATTAATGTTGGATGCACCAGGCGATGGGAAATTGCCGGAAGGACTGCTGGTCAAACCTAGTATTTTGCCTACTAGAGCCCATGCTTATGCCAGAAGGGTAATGGTTCAAGTTCATAATGTGTCTAACACAGAGATTCGAGTAAATAGAGGTTGCACCCTGGCTAATGTGCATTGTGCAGACACTGCAGTGCTACCCAGTAGCAAGAGTTCGGGGAAGAATGACATAGTGACGCCTGACTTGTTTGATTTCAGTGACTGCCAGTTGCCAGCTGAATGGAAAGTGAGGATCAGTGAGAAGCTTGCCCAGAGAGACCAGGTGTTTTCTTTAAAGGAATGGGACATAGGATGCGTGCAAGGAGCTCAGCACCATATCCGGCTGCATGATGAAAGGCCATTTCATGAGAGGTCTCGACGCCTGGCACCTGCTGATATAGATGATGTGAGACGGCATCTGCAAGAGATGCTAGCTGCTGGTGTAATACAAGAACCCAGAAGCCCCTATGCTTCCCCCATTGTGGTAGTGAGAAAAAAGAATGGGACAGTAAGGATGTGCATGGAATATCGCACTTTAAACCGGCAGACTATCCCTGATCAATACACAATGCCCCGCATTCAGGATGCTTTGGACTGCCTGAACGGCGTGGTTCTCTGTGCTGACTTCCGCAGTGGGTACTACCAGATCCCGGATGGCCCCAGAGGACCGTGAGAAGACAGCCTTTATCTGTCCGCTGGCTTTGTTGAATTCATGAGGATGCCTCAAGGGATTTCAGAGCGCCCAGCCACTTTTCAACGATTGATGGAGCGTGTAGTGGGGGACATGAACTTACTAGAGTGCCTGGTATACCTAGATGATGTTATTGTGTTTGGCAGCTCACTGGAGGAACACGAGAGCAGATTATTCAAGGTGTTGGACCGGCTAGAAGACTTTGGCCTTAAATTGTCCATTGATAAGTGTCAATTCTTTCAAACATCAGTAAAGTATGTGGGACACATAGTATCCACCGAGGGAATAGAGACTAACCCAAGTAAAGTTGAGGCCTTGACCACCTGGCCACAGCCCAAAATCTAAAGAACTGCAAAGATTCCTGGGATTCTGTGGTTATTATCGGCGTTTCATCAAGGACTATTCAAGAGTGATCCGCCCTTTACTTAACCTTACTCAAGGGTATCCCCCAACCCACAAAAAATACAAAATGTCAGCGTCCCTCGAGACTGAAAGAGTGTATTTTCGTCCAAGTGAAGTATTTGGGGCCCGCTGGACTCCTGATTGTGAGACTGCTTTTCATGAGATCATATATCAACTTACCCATGCTCCAGTGTTGGCCTATGCTGATCCAACAAAACCTTGTCCTGCACACGGATGCTAGCTTGCAAGGGTTGGGGGCTGTGTTGTACCAAGAGCACGAGAGTGGCCTGAGACCAGTGGCCTTTGCCAGTAGAAGCCTGACCCCATCCGAAAAGAACTATCCTGTACATAAGTTAGAGTTCCTAACTTTGAAGTGGGCTATTGTTGACCAATTCCACGAGTACTTGTATTGGGCTAAGATACTAGAAAAAACTGACAATAATCCTTTGACCTATGTGCAGACTTCAGCGAAGTTGGATGCCACTGGCCATAGGTGGCTTTCTGCATTGTCTACATAAAACTATGCTGTTGAATACAGAGCAGGCCTAAACCACATAGATGCTGATGCTCTCTCCCGGAGGTCTGTTCCCCAGAATGACTGGGTCAGACTGTCAGAACCTGTTATTCGAGCACTCTGCCAGAAGTTTGACAGGGAGGAACAAATGTCCACAGAGGCAGTGGACTGTATGGTGGATTGTTTGGGACCCTCTGAGAATTGCATACCTGCTGCTTATTGCCACTTTTCTGCAATAGACATTGGTGCACTGCCTCAGCTGGACAATGACAGTATTCGCCGGGCTCAATCCCTTGATCCCATGATCAAATCAGCTTTAGAAGCCCTCTATGCAGGGAAAGATGTGTCCAAATTACGTTCCACTGATTTGAGAACTGCATTGTTATACAAAGAAGGTCCTAAGTTGAAACTGATCAACAGACTGTTATACAGATAAACAGTAGACAGAGGGGGACAAGTAGACAAACAATAACTAGTGCTGCCCACTGCCTTTCGAGACTCAGTACTGAGGTCCTTACACAACCACATGGGGCACCTTGGTATAGACAGAACACTTGACTTGGCGAGATCCAGATTCTACTGGCCTAAGATGGGGGCTGATGTGGAGCAACACATTCAAACTTGTAGTCGCTGCTTACAGAGGAAAGCTTTGCCCCAGAGGGCTGCTCCCCTTGTTAACATCACCACCAGTGCACCCATGGAGCTGGTCTGTATTGATTTTCTGAGTTTGGAGTCAGATCAAAGAAATATTAGTAATGTGCTGGTGGTCACGGACCATTTTACAAGATATGCCCAAGCTTTCCCCACCAAGGGCCAGAAGGCATCCACTGTGGCAAAAGTACTTGTAGAAAACTTTTTTGTTCACTATGGGCTCACAAAGAATCCATTCTGATCAAGGAAGAGACTTTGAGAGTCGTCTGATCAAAGAGATGCTTTCGCTGTGGGGAGTACGAAAGTCCAGAACCACCTTACCACCCCAGGGGACCCACAGCCTGAGACGTTTCAACACACTTTGCTAGATATGCTAGGCACCCTCCACCCAAAGGACAAGCCTAGATGGAGCCAACAAATTAGCACCCTGGTACATGCCTACAACTGCACCAAGCGTGATGCCACTGGGTTCTCCCCTACCGCCTGATGTTTGGAAGAAAGCTCGTTGCCGGTAGATGTGTGTTTTGGGGTCTCTCCTGATGGGGTTCGAGCTGACAACTATTTACAGTATGTGCAAAAGTTAAAGGCCCAGCTAAATCATGCATACCAACTGGCTCAAACTATGGCTGCCAAAAGAAATCTGTCCAACAAAGAAAGGTATGATAAAAAGGTGAAAGCGCAGGAATTCCAGGAGGGAGACCAGGTATTGCTAAGAAATCTGGGACTGCATGGCAAACATAAGATTGCTGACCGCTGGCACCATCTCCCTCACATTGTAGTGGGCAAACTAGATGATCTGCCTGTGTGTAAAGTAAGGCCTGAGAATAATTCAAAAGACGTTAAAACAATGCAGAGAAATCATTTACTGCCCACTGGACAAATCTTGATTGAGTCTGAGCCCCCAGAAAATGCCCCCTCTGGACCAGTGATTAGAACTGCTGCTAAGGAAAAATCCAGAAAGTCTGCACCTACAGAAGCTGAGTTAAAGTGTTCCCCTCCACAAGTCCCAGTTGAGCATGACTGTCAGTCCATGTCAGAGGAAAGTAAGTGTGACTTTGAATACTACCCTTCTTATGAACTGTCAGTTGTTTCGGGCAATCCCCTAGTCAATACTGGAGATGAAGCTGGGCCTTCTGGACTGTCTAAGCCCCCAGCTTTTTCCTGGAGCTAATGCTCCCAGAAGGTGAAGTGCAAAGCATTAAGTCAGATGATATGGAATCATTGTGTATGGTTGAACTGTCTGAGCTTTCAGAGGAGGAAAATGATGGACTGGAACAGACTGGTGACATACCAGAACAAGAAGAGTGTGTTGAGTGCCCTGATAATTCACTGTCAGTGTCAGAAAGCTCTCCATGTGAGCCAAGTGTTGTGGACTAAGATTGTAACTCCTGGAGCTGAAAGTGCCCCAAGTTCTAGCCTCTCTACCCCAATGGAGACTCCCCCCTGACAAGTGAGGACAATGCTGAAAATGAGGCTCGGAGTGCAGAGACTGTAACAGTTCCCCCTAGAAAGACTGGTCGAGCTGTAAAGCCTGTGGTGCACCTCAGTTATGATTCCCCTGGGAGGCCTGTGGACTTGCCTCTCAATGTTGTCCATAAAGGAGTGTATGTGTCCCCGAGCTCATTGCCCAAACTGACCATCAGTGCTAACTCCAAGTTACTTGTGTTGCCCTCTAGATATGGTGCCCCTGCCCCATCCAGCCCCAAGGTAGCTGATAGGGAAGGGCCCCCCTCTCTTCAGGTTTCATGTACAAGAGGTAATAACCTGAGTTATGGTACAATGTGTGTGTAATACTGAGTGAAGAGTGACGTACTGCAAAGTTTCAGAAATGTGTTTCTGGTAAAGTGATATATTGACTACTGATTACATGTATGATCCTAATGTGATCCTGATGCAAATGTATATGGTTGCAATTGAAACTTATGGGGGTACTTGCTTGACGCAGACGCCAAGCTTTTTCCAGGCCAGGAAGGGTGTAACCCCCTGCAAATGGCGATTCCCAAAAGTCTTCCAGGAGCTTGCTTGAATGCTTCAAGCCTGGATGGTGTCCGGCGTCTAAGTCGTTTATCTGTGAGTGCTTTTAGAGCCTCTGGTACTGTCTCTTTAAGAGCTGTCTGCCTGCAGACATAATTAATTTGGATGGAGGTCTGTGTGTTTCCCTGCATGAGTCCTACTCGAGCTGCTGCCAAATCGCTCCGTTTCTGCCGTCACTAAGTGGGCAGAGTGAGCACTTTTCAAAGATGCAACTGTTTGCCAGACATCATTTAGAGTAATAACGAAAATACAGTTTGTCTAACCTGCTTTTCTTTGCGCCTTTTTTCCACCAACAGGGGGAGTTTACTGTGAGTGACAGCCAAACCAGCCAACTGAACTGGGAGGAAATGCCAGGCTCTGTCTACTGGAAAGATCAGATGAGTTGGGGCAGTGAAGAGACAAGGAGCTGTGTGCTTCTTTGGTGTGTAGTTTTAGTGTGGAAATCGCATGTAAGGCCCTAAGTTTCAGTCTGCAGCTTATGCAAGTGCCTGTTCGGACTGAATCCGACCTGTGAAGAGAATCAAGGAGATCTGAAGAGTAGAAACCAGGCTCACCCTGTAGAAGACTGGAGAAATTGCTGAATCGTGCTCGGTCTGTCAGGAACTGAATCTGCTGTGTGTTCTCCCGGGTATTGTGCAGTAATTGCGATCAGCATAGAGAAGCAGCCTGCCTGGTATAGTACTTTCCTTTTACATATAAATGTGTGTAGTGCTTGTGGGGAATCGCGTTTCAAATCCCCTGTACAGTGAATTGAGTGCATGAAGCTGGAAGTAAACCCCAGTTTAATCCAGACTACATCCATTTGCTCTAAACTGCAGTGGGGTCTAGTCACAAGGACCTTGTCCACATGGTCTGCTCCTCCTGGCAATCCAGAACAATCTGCCTTCCATCCAGTTGCCAGCATTGAGTTTGTGAGTACAAAGCAGGGTAGCTCCCTGCCATCTGTTTATCGAATTGCAAGTGCATCATCTAATTGTTTTTTTGGGTTTTTTTTTTTTCCATTTCTTCACGAACTGAGACAACCAGCTCCAGATTACAATTTGGGTATTGTGCCAGTGTTTTTTCCATCACAGGGCCCCAACCAGCTGCACCGATCCTGGCTAGCCCCCCATCCTGGGTACCCAGTGAAAGTGACAATTTGGGACTCAGAATATGCACACAGTACTGTGATTATTAATGCGTTTAACTTAATTAACCCGATTTCCCCCTTCCTTGTTACAGCTCCTTAAATAAATCAGATCTGCTTGTTTCAGCAAAGTTACACTGTCTGAGGTATTCATTTATGTTAAAGTATTGTACTGTGGCTTTTGCATTGTATCATCTTGTTTTACAGGGGGTCCCCAGCGTCCAGGCGACAGAGCCAGTCCTGGGGATAGGTGTACATCGTGAAGATATTCCTGATGCATTGTGTGGGCCACTAGTGGGAAGAAAGGGGGGTTACAGTGTCCCAGAGGGCTGTGACCAAGTTAGTTTAACTACTGCAAACCCTGACCTCTGGGGGGAGGCACTCGCCATTGGACCTAGGCCTCTCAATCTGTCGGTAGTCAGTCAGGCAGGGGTAGTAGCCCTTGGGATAGCGCCACCTGGGGGTTACATAGGTCTATGCACGACTGAGACCTTTTTGAATGTGTTGCATTAGTTAGAAATATATCAGGAAGAGAGAATAGGTCTCACTGTTATCAGTTGAAGGGTGACTTCTACATAACTACAAACTGCGGTGCATGGTTTAATCAGAGAGTTGTCAGCACCTAGAATAGACTACCCACGGAGATAGTTCTAAGTAAATTGTTGGATTCCTTTAAGGCATCTCTCGATAAGTACATGGTCAATAGGAAGTTTGAATGTTTAGGTTAAATATGGGCGACTCACAAAGCCAATGGCTACAGACTCGTACACTGCCATGATCCTATGATCCAATGATTCCTGAACCAAGATATACTGTAGGATTTTGAAGTTTTTGAAAGTTACCACTCCTGTGACATGTCCACCATGACAAAAAAAACGTGTTGTGGCACACTGCTTACCATCAGAAACATGTAGTAACACCATTCTAATACATATACATTATCAATCTAGCATGTGCATTCGACAGGTAACCTCAACAAAAGAAATTTTTAAAAATTGTGAGTGGTGGTCATCTTTAATGATATGAGTCATTAATTACAAAATCAGTTACAAAAGCTGTTTTAAAAGCCAGCCTGGTGGTGCAGAGGGCAGAGGCGCTGGATGTGTTACCTCCTGTCATGCTGGCGACCCAGGTTCGGGAGCAAACCCATGCCACAAGGGGTTGGCTGGGGTAGGTGAGGATATAGAAACATAGAAACACAGATTTTGACGGCAGATAAGGACCGCTTGGCCCACCCAGTCTGCCCATTTCCCTACCTAATGGATAAGCTGCAGATCCTAGTTAACCAGCTTCCTACTTCTTCCTACCCCCACCCCCTAGAACTGCCTTATGACTGTCCCATGCATGCTTGAATTCCACCACTGTTTTTGACTCCACAACCTCCTCTGGAAGGCCGTTCCATGCATCTACAACCCTCTCTGTGAAAATAGCTTCCTTAAATTACCTCTGGTACGCCCCCTTCTATCTTCAAATTGCACTTCCCTTGTTTTTACACCTCTTTTTGAAAGATACTACCCTCTTGGACTTTGTTGATTCCCTTGAGTTACTTGAAAGTTTCTATCATGTCCCCCTCTCCCTCCTTTCCTCGAGGCTATACATATTCAGCTCCTTAAGTCTCTCTTCATATGTCTTCGGTGCAGACTCTGCACCATTTTAGTGCCCTCCTCTGGACAGCCTCCATCCTGTCTATGTCCTTGCAGAGATTGGGTCTCCAGAACTGCCAGCAGTACTCAGATGGGGTCACACAACTGTCTGTACAGAGAGGATAATAACTTCCTGTTTTCTACTGGTGATGCCTCTTCCTATGCATCCCAGTATCCCCCAACCCTCCTTGCTGCCCTCTCACATTGCTTGCCCACCTTTAGGTCATCTGATATGACTACCCCCAGGTCCATTTCCATTTTTGTTGTTGTTAGTATCTCACCCCCCATTGTGTACTCTTCCCTGGGTTTTTGTTTCCCAGGTGCATTACTTGCACTTCTTAGCATTGAATCTAAGCTGCCATACATTTGACCATTCCTCTAACCTTGCCAAGTCCCTTCTCATCCTTTCCACCCCACCTTGTGCATCAACTCTGTTGCAGATCTTTGTGTCATCTGCAAAAGAGACATACTTTTCCTTCAGTCCCTCTGCAATGTCGCTATAAAGACATTGGCGAGGGACCAGTCTAATACTGAACCCTGCGGTTCCCCACTAGTAACCCCCTTTCTTCAGCGTGGACTCCATTTACTATTACTCTCTGTGTACTATTCTCCAGCCAATTCTTTACCCAGGCTGTCATCTTGGGACCCACTCCCAGGCTGGCTAACTTATATTAATCTTTTGTGTGGGACTGTGTCAAATGCCTTGCTAAAGTCTAGGTAGGCCATGTCCACAGCCCTCCCTGATCTACTACTTTGGTCACCCAGTCAAGAAATCTATCAGATTTGTCTGGCATGACCTTCCGCTGTGAATCCATGCTGCTGCCTTGGGTCCTGAGCCCCTCTGGCCTCTAGATACTCAACAATTCTTTCCTTCAGAAGTGATTCCATCATTTTCCCTACCACTGAGGTTAAACTAACAGGTCTGTAGTTTTCTGCAACCATTGGCTCCTTAAGGGCCATCAGCCTACCTCCCCCCCCCCAGCGGCAACAGCTTCCCCCAGGACCCACCTGTACTCCTGTGGATTCCCATCATGGCAGGACCAGGGGAGGGAGGTCTGTGCTCCCCATCTGCAGAACACAATCCAGCTGGCAGGTCCCAGGTGGCAGTGTGGGCCGGGTGGCGGGCATGGCTTCCTACGCTGGAGCTGGGATATCCTAAGGGCTGCTCTCCTCTCCAGGGGAGAGGGCACTTGATGTGCCGCTCCAATACTGCCACCATGTGGAGGCATAGTAGCAGGGCAGTAGGCGCATCATAGGCAGGGACTCCACACACGTGTGCCTGAGTCACTGCATGCCACTGGATGTAAGGGAAACCAGAAAACATGGAAAAAAGTCCAGCTCCAGTGTAGGAAGCCATGCCCGCCACCCGGCCCACACTGCCACCTGGGACCTGCCAGCTGGATTGTGTTCTGCAGGTGGGGAGCACAGACCTCCCTCCCCTGGTCCTGCCATGATGGGAATCCACAGGAGTACAGGTGGGTCCTGGGAAGCTGTTGCCGCTGGGGGGTAGGCTGATGGCCCTTATGGAGCCAATGGTTACAGGACAAAAGCTTGATTAACAAAAAAAAAATGGTTTTAAACACGTCTGAGAAAACTGAAAATCTAAGGATGTCAGAAATACATTTCTACTTAAAAACTACATAATAATATGTTTTGCTGACTAACAAATACTGCTACTTTAACAGGGGGTTTTTCCTGAAGAACATTATGTAACTGGAACTGGGCTAGATCAACATTTTCATTTTTCTATTTTATCAATCACAGGCAAGACAGTAATCACACACTGTCTGATAACGGAGTGCCTAGTTTAATTATAAGTGTACATGAGGAATCCAGCCTTCTGACTGGCTGTGACCCATGTGAATACCACATGACATACACATGGTTTGTGTGCCTTGCTGTTGTGTGATACAGGATGCCTGCAATAAAAAGCTAACAGTCAGAAGTACTTTTTTTTTTTTTTTTATTATTAAAATTAGTGCTTAAATGCTTCACCACATTTCATAATAGCGGTTAAGGTGAGCCCGTGGTGGCAGGCCCAACTAAACCATGGTATCAGTATACGAAATTGCATTTCCATTTTGTAATGTCTTCTAGAATATTGATCTGTCCTTTACTGGGCAAAGGACTTTGTAGTCTATTTGGCAATTAAAATCAATTTGGAAAGACATAATAGTCTGCAATTGCCCTATACTGCGGCATGGAAGGGAAGTAAGAAGTGTATGTTGTCTGGATTGTATTTGGTATTGTTTGTCGCATATATTTGATTCATAAAAGTTAATGAAGCACATTCAATAAAAACAACCTGTTATGTAATATTCAGTCCTCATTGCAAAGTAATATACCATATTAGTCTGTAAAAATAACAAATTTATTATATTTTATTTTGACTCTACATCTTTAGTGTTTCCTACCTCCTTCCACAAGGAAACACAACTGAAAATGAGCTGATTCAGCTCAAAAGTTCCTTCCTGGGCAAATCTGAAATCAAGAAGATACCTACGTACTGTCCCAACCACCACTGGCAATGTAGCAGATCTAACAATGTCTTTAAATTAGTTTGTTACCTTTTCTCCGGGTCTTTAATGTAAGTTTCTATTAATAGGCTGTACATCTCAGAATGAATATTCTCAATTAGGATCTGCATGCCATAGAAACAGCGTGCTTCTGGGACTTGCACCTCCTGGCTAAACCGCTCCACCTGTGTGAAGGTGTGAAGAAGAAAAAAAAGAAATTGTAAGAGACTTGCCGTAATTTCTTTTTCTGTTAATTTTAACGCTATCGCTGTACTGTTCATTTACTACTGGATCCACCATGCATCCCTTGTGAGGACAGACACCCCCCCCCAAAACTGTAAGATCATTACATAACCCTGACTCCTTCTCCTTCACAGTGCTAGTTCACTTGGAACCTTCAGTTGTAATTCTTTCAGAGCTGTCAAGGGTCCAGACACCAAAACTTAACATATTCCATTCTTTTAAAAAATATCATGGAATCAACAGTCCTACCTTAAAGAAATGACTATTTGCAGCCAAACGAATGCCTGCACATGTTTACAAGACATCTGTTGACAGGACTAAGGCTCTGTGGTTCAGTAGATGGTTATCATCACCATGAGTCTTAGCATGAACTGAATAAACAACAAGGTTGCAAGAAACTAAATGTCATACAAGAGAAACTCTGTATGTTGAAACAAAGGACAAACACATTAGTGCCTAAGTCAAAGAGCATTAGGTTGTGGGATAAAGATTCATAAATCTGATATAAAAGTTTTTGATGAAGAATATTCTCAAGAAATGAAGCTCCTGGGTCGCCACTGAAAACAGGTACTTCTGCCTTATGGGCCTTACCTGATTATCAAAGAGTAAAATAAAATTAATAAAAATAAGCAGTGCCCATAAACTCAGTGGGAGGGAGGGACAGAATATTCTTCTAACGTTTATCTATTTATCTCCTCACCCCTGCCTGTAATGCCGTATGGTAAAGTCACAGCATCTGCAGAACTCTACATGTCCGTTCTGTGCTGTTTCACAAAATATATGCAAGTAAGACCAGGTAGCTCCCATGCACAGGTCACACACTGAAGCTTCTACTCTCTGTCCAGGAGGCTGACAGAACCCTGGTTGAATGTGCTTCATTCAATACCTCTATCAGAAGCCTTGCATTCACACATCTATACCACACACACAATGAAAACTCCTCTAGCCAAGGGGGTCTTGGAAGTGTGTTGGTTCCTCTTCTCAGTACCAATGAGTGAAAGATGACCAGAAACCTATAAAGACTGCGTTTTTACATGTCTTAACCGCTCTGGATATGTCTGACTCATGGAATTGGTTTTTCCTCCAGTAACTGGCTTTGGACAAAAAAGAAAGGAAGATTAACCCTTTAACATGGAACTCTGATGAAATTTTCAGAGGAAAAGGTGGTACAAGAGTGCAACAGAGTCTGTGACTGTTAAATTCTGAAGGCCTGGAGTGAAGATGAAGTCCTCTGGAAGCTGTGACAAAAGTTCAAATGGTGGCCCATATGGTGCATAAAGATCCCACAGAAGGATTGTGATCTTTGGGGGACATATTCAGAGCTGGCCGGATATGCGCACAAAACAATGCACCACAGAAATAAAATTGACTGGCCGGCTATAGCGTCATATTCAAACAGAATGCGCGATCTGAATAGATTGCGCAATCTGTTTGAATATCGGACCCTGGATGTGCGGAGGCACAGCAAGCAGGTGCCATGCATGGTGCAGTGCATCCAGGGTGGAGGGCTGAATACCGCCCATAGGGGAATGTGTGGTGCATACCTGTATGCGCTGCAGCCCCCATGGGAGATATTCATCCCAAACATGCAAATGAGCCCATTGGGCATGTATGGCACAAAGGGGCAATTTGCATGCCCATTATGGGCTCATTTGCATGGCTGCGCCACTGTGGTGTGCGCTGGGCCAGCTCCCCCCTGTCCTGATCAGTGAGAAAAGTAAAAGAATAACCCTATCCCCTTTTCTGCAGCATAGTGTCCCCCCCCCAAGCCCTGATCTGTGTGAAAATAACAGAATAACCCTATCCCCTTTTCTGCAGCATAGTGCCCCCTCCCAAACCCCGATCTGTGTGAAAATAACAGAATAAATCTATCCTCTTTTCAGCAGTGTAGTGTCCCCTTCCCTAGCCATGATTACTGGTTCAAGGCTTCCAAACCCAATCCCCATTCCCTGGTGGCTAGTGTTCCCCCAACACCTCAACCCCAGTAGGCAGTAACCCACCACCCCACTCCCCCCATCCAAACCCCTGCCGGTGACTGGTACAGCCCTCCACACCTTGCCATGGTCAGCCGCTGACTGATGGTTACAGGAGCAAGTACAGTACATAGGACGCACTCAACCAATGCAATGTTCAAGAAAATCCTCTGAACCCTTAACTGCTGGTGCTGGAGCTGTCATTCATTAATTTACATAAGGATTATTCCACCGGTGTCAAAGCTGAGGACATTTCTAACTATATGCCTGCAGCTGAGCAAGCATGTTTACAAGTGACTTCTAAGCATTTATCATTCATGGCAAAAAGGCTGAAGAACCACTGGCAGCATGGTTTCACAGGGGGGAGGTCTTGTCAAATTAATCTTAGATATCTTTTACTAGGTTACCAGTTAGGTGGATCAAAGGAGAGCAGTGGACATGGTCTATCTGGACTTCAGTATGGTTTTCAACACTGTGTTGCCCGAGAGGCTAGTTAAACTAAGCAGCCTGGGCATGGGGCAAAAAGTAACAAGCTGGGTATCAAACTAATTAAGGGATAGGAGACAAAGGGTGGTGGTAAACAGAAATCACTCAGGAGATAGGAGAGTGACTACTGGAGTGCCACAGGGTTCGGTGCTGGGGCCGGTCCTCTTCAATGTCTTCATAAGTGACACTGTGAAGGGAGCTTTTTGTTTTATTCTTTGGTTACTGGATGTCTCTTTGCAGATGATACAAGAATCTGCAACAGGGTTGACACTTAGGAAGGGGTGGAGAACATGAAAAGGGATCTGAAGAAACTAGAGAAATGGTCTGGGGTGAAAGCTGGGTTTCAATTACAAAAACTGCAAGGTTATGTATGTGGGGCTGCAGAACGGGGGGGAGATGAGTTCACAGCGATGAAGCAACAAAGAGAGCTAGGGGGTCATCATATCTGATGACCTCAAGGTATTTAGGCAGTGTAACAAAGCAGTGGAAAAGGCTAGCAGGATACTTGGGTGCATAGGGAGAGGGATTTCTAGCAGAAGGAGGGAGGTGGTGCTGCCACTGTATCGTTCACTGGTGAGGTCCCAACTGGAGTACTGCATCCGGCTCTGGAGGCCGCACTTCTGCAAGGACACTAAAAGGGTGGAGTGGCTGTACACAGGAGAGCAATCAAAATGGTGAGAGGGTTGCATGAGAAGCCATAAAAGAAAGGCTACAAGAACTCAATACGTACTGCCTGGGAGAGAGGAGAGTGAGAGAGGACGTTGAAACCTACAAATACCTCACAGAGTGAACAAGGTGCAAGTGGAGGGTCTATTTCAGAGAAAGGAAGGCACTACAGCAAGGGGGCATGCAATGAAGCTAAGAGGCAGAAAGTTTAGAGAGATATACGGAAATACTTCTTCAGGGAAAGGGTGGTGTATGATTGGAACAGCCTGCCAGAGGAGGTAGTGGGCCAAAAACTGTGGGAAGCTTCAAGCATGCATGGGATAGACACAGGGGCATATTAGATAGAGGAATGGGAAGAGCACATGACACCAATGACCGGACAAAGGACAGACTGGAAGGCCCTAAAGGACCTTCTATACCAACAAAATTATATGTTCCGTCATTAGCATCTGTCAGGGTAGCTACACTTTCACTGGAATGACAGTCCACCTGACCATAGAAGAGATAGTTTCATTTGAACTGGTGAAGCCCTTCATTTCTTAAAATACTGAGTCCTGAAAAGGACAGTGTTTTGTCTACATCTTAGTCAATTGCCTTTCCATGATTATTCTTGTTTTTAACAATTTCTGCAAAAATACTCAAATTTGGGGAGGCATTTAGGAACATTCCCCTGGCAAAATGGGGTTCATGTTTAGCGAATCAAAAGACCAAATCTCCAAAAGCTGTAAAAATCAAGTCTCTAAAACCAAAGTTTATACAACCAGAAACAAAGTATAGTGACCATAAATGAGATGGAACTGAGGTAGCATGTACTTCCTCTACTCATTCCTCTTCATCTTTTCACCTTCACAGTCACCTTCACAGTCTGCAGGGTCGCCTGGATTATGAGGATTTGTAGGACTGTCACTGTCTTGGAAGCCTTCCAGATCATTTGGCTGAGGAATATACAGTGGTACCTTGACAAGCAGAATATGGAAGTGATTGTAATTCTCTTACATCTCTTCACTTTCAGAATCTGCAGGGACATGAGGGCTCCGAGGCTTCATAGGATTATCATTCCAACTGGAGCCTTACAGATCATCTGGTTGATTGAGGGAATTTTACCCTGCCCGAACAGATTTGAAAATGATACGAAGTCAGTAAGGACATCCTTCCCACTCTAGCGATGTAAAGGATGTCCCATTACATCGGGACACACATCTCCCAACTCCCTAGAGGGAGGGGTCACTTGAGATTCGAGTATCTTTGCTGGGCAGCCTTTGAGTCTCAGATGAAGGCTCTTCCCTTTGAAGATCTCCTTGAGATAGTAGATAAGAGCAAGCTGCCACTACCAAAACTGTAACCAGATGCATCTTCCACGGGGCCACCAACAGTCTAGGGATCAGAAGCTACAAAGTTAGCCCGTCTAGCTAGTACAGAATGGGAAGCACATACCACACAGAAACTGACTTACACTTTTATGATGCACTTTGCATTTCTTATTAAAAGTAAAACGGCCTGCAAATGCCATGTTGCTAATCTCTCTCAAAGCAGTAAAAACAAATAATACTTGCATCCAAAAACACATTGGCTGCTGCATCAGGGACTTGCCTTAAAAGTCTGTGTCAGTTATAGGAGCCTACATCTACGGTTTTCATACTTTGCATCAACTGCACTTGCATCACATTGCACACTTGTGTCACCTTGCACACTTCTTTTCTGATCTTGCATCAATGTTTTCACAGTCTGCATAACTGTTGTGCATTTGTGCCAAGTTTTAGGTAGTCTGCTTCATTTTTGCAGACTTGCATCAATATTTGCTTCCGTCAAGCTGCACACCCTTTTTTTCCACAACTACAGCAATTTTGTGCATTTTGTGACAAACTACAATATGCATCATTTTTTTCTGCAGTTTCATAAATTCTTCCACAAATTGCTCAATTTTGTGCAAAACCACTAAAAATAATGCAACTGTGTCAGAAAAAAAATTATGCCGTTTGACTCAAAGTGCGGCAACAATGGCCAAAAGTTAAAAAATGTCTAAAAATAACTGACCTAAAAAAGGTTACCAGCCTATTGAACACCCCCTCCCAAACACCCAGGGTGAGGAGGTGAGGAGGAGTCTCTGCAGAAACATCTACCTAGAGAAGAAAAAACAAGCAGACAATGCTGCAAAGGGAGGGAACTGTCCTGAGAGAAGAACATTTTAAACTCACCAAAGACACCAGGCTAGCAGGCATACATTAACATCAAAGATAACAGAATTATCAAACACCCTTCTACATTTATAGGCAGAATGATAGAACGAGAACAGCAAGCAACAGCACCAAAAGGTAATGTGCAAACAGGCTTTATGCCAGTGCAAAATACAAAACTGCCAAGCAGATCAGGAGGGGTCCTTGACTGGTTTCGCATGGCTAGTGCATCGCCACGAGGATGTATGTGTAACCCCCCTGCAAATGGGGGTTCCCAGAAGTCTTCCAGGAGTTTGCTTGAATTTTCCAAGTCTGGAGGTGTTCAGCATTTAAGCTGCTTGAGTGTGAGTGCTTTTAGAGCCTCTGGTACTGTCTCTTTAAAAGCTGCCTGCTTGTGACCAAAATTAATTGAGGAAGGGGGACTGTGTGTTCTAATGCCTAAATCCCGCCCCAGCTGCTGCCAATTCGCTCCATTTTTGCAGTCGCTAAGAGTGCAAAGGAAGCCCATCTGAAAGCTGTAACTGTTTGCCTGCAATCATTTAGTAGCATTTCTGAGATTGCAGTTTATGTAACCTGTTTTATTGCAGCTGGGACTCTGTGTGTGTTTCCCCTCTATGTTGGAATTGAACTGCTGAACTGGACCAATCAGCATGGGGGACCTTTAAAATGGAGCCTGCTGCTGGCAAATCAGTACTTGGACTCTTAAGTTGAGCCAGCCACAATGGGACTGTATGGCAGATGCCTCTGGGAATTGTAGTTTGGACTTCGGCACCTTTTTGCACCAACAGGGGGAGTTTATTGTGAGTGACAGCCAGACCAGCCAACTGAACTGGGAGGAACTCAAACGAAATGCCCGGCTCTGTCTACTGGAAAGATCAGATGAGTTGGGGCAGTGAAGAGACAAGGAGCTCTGTGCTTCTTCGGGGCATAGTTTAGTGCAGGAAGCACGTTTAAGACCCTGAGTTTTGGTCTGCAGCTTGTGCAAGCGCCTGTTCGGAATGAATCCGACCTGTGAAGAGAATCAAGGAGATCTGAAGAGTAGAAACCAGGCTCACCCTGTAGAAGACTGGAGAAATTGCTGAATTGTGCTTGGTCTGTCAGAAACTGAATCTGCTGTGTGTTCTCCCGGGTATTGTGCAGTAATTGCGATCGGGATAGAGAAGCAGCTGCCTGGTGTAGCACTTTCCTTTTACATATAAATGTGTGAAGTGCTTGTGGGGAATCGCGTTTCAAATCCCCTGTACAGTGAGCTGAGTGCATGAAGCTGGAAGTAAACCCCAGCTTAATCCAGACTACATCCATTTGCTCTAAACTGCAGTGGGGTCCAGTCACAAGAACCTTGTCCACATGGTCTGCTCCTCCTGGTAATCCAGGACAATCTGCCTTCCATCCAGTTCCCAGCATTGAGTTTGTGAGTACAAAGCAGGGTAGCTGCCTGCCATCTGTTTATCGAATTGCAAGTGTGTCATCTAATTATTGTTTGTTTTTTTCATTTCTTCATGAACTGAGCCAACTGGCTCCAGATTACAATTTGAGTATTGTGCCAGTGTTTTTCCATCACAGGGCCCCAACCAGCTGCACTGATCCTGGCTAGCCCCCATCCTGGGTACCCAGTGAAAGTGACAATTTGGGACTCTGAATATGTGCATAGTACTGTGATTATTAATGTGTTTAACCTAATTAACAGGATTTCCCCCTGTCCTTGTTACAGCTCTTAAATAAATCAGATCTGTTTGTTTCAGCAAAATTACACTGACTGAGGTATTCGTTTATGTTAAAGTATTGTACTGTGGCTTTTGCACCGTGTCATCTTGTTTTACGGGGGTCCCCAGAGTCCAGTCAACAGAGCCAGTCCTGGGGATAAGTGTACATTGTGAAGATATTCCTGATGCATTGTGTGGGCCACTAGTGGGAAGAAAGCGGGGTTGCAGTGTCCCAGAGGGCTGTGACCAAGTTAGTTTAACTACTGCAGACCCTGACCTCTGGGTGGAGGCACCCGCCATTGGACCTAGGCCCCTCAACTTGTTAGTAGTTAAGCAGGCAGGGGTAGTAGCCCTTGGGATAGCGCCACCTAGGGGTTACATATAGTAGAACACCCAGTTGTCCAACAGGATGGGTTTTAAAAAGCAGGAGTGAATTAGTAAAAAATAACAGGTATGCTTTAAATTTAAAATAATGCTTGTTAGAATTAAAAAGCTACGCCTGTAGTTCAATGGGTGAGCAACCAGCCACACCTGCTTTCTGAGCTATATAAGCAGTTCCTTTCAGCCTCCCTCTGAGGCCCCTTTTTCCTTGCTGGCTGGAGGCTCTGTTGGTCTCTTTTCTCACTCTGGTCCTGCTGGGGCCTTGCCCCCCCCCTTCTAGTTTGTGCTCTGGACTCTGCTCGTTTTTTTCTGGTTGTGTTCCTGTGTATGGTATCTCCTGCTTTGGTTAGCATTTGTTTTGCTTCTGGCTGCTGTGTGCTTCCTTGTGTGCTTGTTTTTATGTTTTCTTATGTTTGTTTTGGTTTGTGTTTCTTTGGGGTTTTTCGCCTTTTCCTAGCATCTTGTTGCCCTTTGTTTGCACTGTTTATCTTGTGCCTCTGCCCCTGACTTGTACCAATCCTCAATTTTCCTGCATTTGCTGTTGCCTGTTTCAGATCCCCCCTGCGTGTTTCTGCTCAGTCTGCTCTTGCTGCCTCCCAGTTTCTCCTTTAATTGATTGCACCTAGTCTTGGCTCTGCTGCTCAGCTGGCAGCAAATCCCTGTTTTCCTGCCCTGCTCCTGCTTTACTTAATGTTGTCTCGGTCAATTCTGTATCGGGGTTCTTTGTGTTCTGCTCTATTTATTCCCTGTTTGCTCTGCCAAGGCCTTTGAGTCCTTAATCTGCTTCACCGTCGTAACTGCTGTTTGGTCCATGGTACTCCGCTTGCATGCAGCCTTTTAGGGTTTTCACTCTGCTCAACCCTGTTTATTTGTACTCAGTGGGACTCAAACCAAAGTCTAATGCAATTCTATCTTATTTTCACCTTATGAGTCCAACCTGCTTACATGCAGTTGCACCAAGCAATTGTTTTTGTTTCAGTGCATTACTGCCCGTGACTACAAATGTCCTGATCGTCAGCTCAGCTACTGCTGGAAGCAAACTCTTTACTGCTTGTAAGTTCTTGTTTCCTTCCTACTACTGTACTTGAGTTTGTTTTATTTCTTTAGAACTTCTAGTCTCCCAGAGCCCTGTTTCTACATTGTTTGTTTGTGCTGCAGGTTACTTATTTTTGTTTTCTTACCTTTTTCGGCCCTGTGCCTGCCATGGCTCCATTTTCTCGCTGCAATTTTGCAGGCACCTGTTGCTTTCTTGCCTCGCAATCCACCCTCTGTTTTCCCACAACTGTTGTTTGTTTCAGTTCCCATTTCACCTTCTCTGCTGCTGTTGCTTCTGTCAACTCATTGCGCCTGGCCTAGGTTCCTACTCTCAGTTGCAGCTTGCTCTCTGTTCTTAGTGTTAGCACCACTCAGATTCTGCCAGCAGCCTTGCATTCCACTTTCATTCTTTCCTGCTTCTTTACCGCCACATTTCCTTTATTTGCCTCACAATTCTTTCCATCCGCCCTCAGTTTTGTCCAGCCCTTTTGGGGTTTTCAATCTGCTCGACATGTTTATATGCACTCAGAGTCCGGCCTGCGCGATCTTCCAATTGGACTGCACATGCTTTGCTTCACTCTGCAGTGCTTGGCCTGTGCTTGATCTCCTGATTGGACTGCATGTTGTCATGTTTCTTTCTGCTGTGCTTGGCCTGTGCCTGATCTCCTGATTGGACTGCATGTTGTCATGTTTCTTTCTGCTGTGCTTGGCCTGTGTTCGATCTCCTGATTGGGCCGCATGTTGCTATGTTTCTAACTGCTGTGGCCCGTGCCTGATCTCCTGATTGGGCCACGTGTTGCCATGTTTCTATTTGCTGTGGCCCATGCCTGATCTCCAGATTGGGGTGTGTATTACCTTGTTTCTATCTGCTGTGCCCTGTGCCAGATCTCCTGATTGGTCCGCATGTTGCCATGTTTCTATCTGCTGTGTTTGGCCTGTGTCAGATCTCCTGATTGGGCCGCATGTTGCCATGTTTCTATCTGCTGTGGTCTGTGCCTGGTCTCCTTATTGGGCCGCGTGTTGCCATGTTCTGTCTGCTGTGATACCCAGTCTCCTGATTGGGCCATGTGTTGCCATGTTTCTATCTGCTGTGGTCTGTGCCTGATCTCCTGATTGGGGCACGTGTTGCCATGTTTCTATCTGCTGCGGTCTGTGCCTGATCTCCTGGTTGTACCACGTGTTGCCATGTTTCTATCTGCTGTGGTCTGTGCCTGATCTCCTGATTGGCCGCGTGTTGCCATCTTTCTTTCTGCTTTGTTTGGCCTGTGCCTGATCTCCTGATTGGGCCGCGTGTTGCCATGTTTCTTTCTGCTCTGTTTGGCTTGTGCCTAATCTCCTGATTGGTCCGCACGTTGCCATTTTTCTTTCTGCTCTGTTTGGCCTGTGCCTGATCTCCTGATTGGGCAGCGTGTTGCCAGGTTTCTATTTGCTGTGTTTGGCCTGTGTCTGATCTCCTCTTTGGGTCACACGTTGCCATGTTTCTGTCTGCTGTTGGCCTGGCCTGATCTTCTGGTTGGGCCGTGTGTTGCCATGTTTGTTTCTGCTATGTTTGGCCTGTGCCTGATCTCCTCTTTGGGCCGCATGCTGCCATGTTTTTATCTGCTGTGTTTCACCTGTGCATGATCTCCTGATTGGACCATGAGTTGCCATGTCTCTTTGCTGTGTTTGGCCTGTGCCTGATCTCCTGATTGGGCCACATGTTGTTTTCACTGTTTCCCTCTTTATGTTGGTTCCTCTTCATTCCAGAACCTGCTTTCTCATGGCTTCCTCCTCCTCCTCCTTGGATGCCTCAGTACCTTATCCCCATTCCACCCCTTTGAACAGAATTTCAAACGTAGCAGCCAAGCCGTCACTAAATAACATAGCCCAAGCTTGGAGGGAAGGCAATCTCGGCCTTGGATCCCCAGAGATTTCATTCTTAAAGGGTTTTTTCTCTCCTCCATGCTGCTGATCACAATACTTCGTTAGTTTTAGTAATGCGCTTAGCTTACTTAGGTAGGTTCCGCTGTTGAATGGAGATGGATGATGGCCCTAATAGCTATTCCCTCTCTCCTTAGAAAGCCCCTTACTGTCTTCAGTGCAAGCCATATTTTTGGAGCTATCCTGCTAACTTGTGAGTCTCCTCTATGTTTCATTAAGCTGCTTGTTGCCACCAGTCTGCTTCTCTACCTCCTAGTCACCGATCGCTGCTACAGTTCTTTTGGGGTTTCTTCCTAAGGTACCTTCAGCCAAGGGGCCCTTCCCGCGGTACCTCTAGGGGCGGAACCTTCTTACAGGGTTCCTTGCCTTCAGTACCCCTGTACAGGGTGGTAATTCCTAATGAACTAGAGAGTGTGAATGGCCACAACAGTGTAATATAGTTGGACAAACATAACATTATTCTGGTTGTATGGGCCATTGAAACAAAAGAATTTTCTGCTGAGAGTTACCAGAGAGAAAACAAAAATTATAAAGTACTGTACACTTCAAATAGGACAGCCCTCTAGCTTTGCTGCTTGTCCCTTCGACCCACCTACCAAATAAGGGTTCTAAACTGTGATGTCACTGTGAAGGGGGAGGAGTCAGGGTTCCACCGCTGTCACGGTTTTGACTGTGTCAGTCCCTATTAGGCATGCATGGTAGACTATGCAGTACATGAATAGCCCAGTGATAACGTGAAACAACATGAAATCATGAATTCTAAACAAGCACCAGAACACAGCAGTTATGAGATGGACTCACACCTACTGTTTCATCAAATCTGTCCAGTCCTCATGACGATGGCATCACAAACATGGGCTCATTTCATCCTTATGATGGTGAGGTCACTAAACATACTATCACAGTCCCCTCAGCAAAGCTGCTATGAATCTCTTTAACTAAAACTATAATGGCGAGGTTACTGCTGGTAGTGTGTTCCCCTCTGCAAAACTGGTTAGGAATCCCTTTTACTTAAATTATAGTCGTGAAGTTACTACTGGTAGT
The DNA here is from genome assembly GCA_016271365.2 of Neoceratodus forsteri. Classification (NCBI taxonomy): domain Eukaryota; kingdom Metazoa; phylum Chordata; order Ceratodontiformes; family Ceratodontidae; genus Neoceratodus; species Neoceratodus forsteri. The sequence continues at coordinate 1,708,693,698 of CM057455.1, forward strand.
GTGTGTATCCCTCAGCAAGGCTGGCTATGAATACCTTTTACTAAAATTATAATAGTGAGGTTACTACTGGTAGTGTGTGAGCTGGTTCTGAATCCCTTTAACTGAAATTATAATGGTGAGGTTACTACTGGCTGTGTGTGAACTGGTTCTAAATCCATTTAATTGAAATTACAATGGTGAGGTTGCTACTGGCTATGTGTGAACTGGTTCTAAATCCATTTAATTGAAATTACAATGGTGAGGTTGCTACTGGTATTGTGTGAACTGGTTCTAAATCCATTTAACTGAAATTATAATGGTGAGGTTACTACTGGTAGTGTGTGAACTGGTTCTAAATCCATTTAACTGAAATTATAATGGTGAGGTTACTACTGGTAGTGTGTGAACTGGTTCTAAATCCATTTAACTGAAATTATAATGGTGAGGTTACTACTGGTAGTGTGTGAACTGGTTCTAAATCCATTTAATTGAAATTATAATGGTGAGGTTACTACTGGTAGTGTGTGAACTGGTTCTAAATCCATTTAACTGAAATTATAATGGCGAGGTTACTACTGGTAGTGTGTGAACTGATTCTAAATCCCTTTAACTGAAATTATAATGGTGAGGTTACTACTGGTAGTGTGTGAACTGGTTCTAAATCCCTTTAACTGAAATTATAATGGTGAGGTTAGTACTGGTAGTGTGTGAACTGGTTCTAAATCCCTCTAACTGAAATTATAATGGTGAGGTTACCACTGGTAGTGTGTGAACTGGTTCTAAATCCCTTTAACTGAAATTATAATGGTGAGGTTACTACTGGTAGTGTGTGAACTGGTTCTAAATCCCTTTAACTGAAATTATAATGGTGAGGTTACTACTGGTAGTGTGTGAGCTGGCTATGAATCCCTTTTACTGAATTTATTTATTTATTTGTACATCAGTTTACAACCTTTGAGCCAGAGGCTCATTTCCAAAGGTACCTCGTCACAAAGAGGACAAATACTTCACAACATTTTGTTACATTATTGTGGTTACAGCTTTGGCAGTCACATGCAGTTATTTCTTTGTTACATCATTTAGGTTACAGGTTTGGCATTCACAAGCTTTTACAGTTCTTTGTATACAGAGTAACAGATTAAACATACATTGGTATAAACATACACGTGGTAGTGTGCAGAGACTGCAGGAGGTAAAAGTTCAGAGGGCTATAGGACGTGGTTGGTGATTCGTTTGGGTGAGGAGCCACTCAGTGAGTCTTGTCAGTACATAGTAAGCTAGATCACCTTAGAGACAAGCGCAGCTATGCGTGTTAAATAGCTGACTTCGAAGTGAAGTTTTGAAGCAGGAGATCGTGGGGTTATCAGAGATGGAGGTATGGAGTGTGTTATACCAGGAGGGAGCTCTGTAACAGAAGGACCTTTGTCCATGTGTGGTCCTGGACCTAGAGACTAGTAGAGTGGCCTTGCAGGAGGTTAGAGTTTGAACTAAGGGTTGTGTTAGGTGGATGGAGGCTGTCAGCCCGGGCGGGGATAGCCCAAGGAGGGTTTTTTTTCGTTATGAGGCAGGTTTGGTATCTGAGTCATTCGTCCAGGTTAAGCAGCATTGCCATGTCATATAGCTGGCAGGTATGTGTTAGTCTAGGGGCTCCCGTAATTAGCCTACAGGCCTTATTCATGGTGAGGCGGATTTTATTGAGGGCGGTCATGTCCGCAGCACCATAAACTGGCAGGCCATAGTCCACAAGAGACATTATTGAGGATGTGACCGTTAGTCGGAGGGCATTGGGGAGGAGGCAGTTTTTGTAGTGGTATAGGATACCTAGCCGAACATTGGTGGCTGAGGCAAGAGCATCAATGTGGTCATGGTATGTGAGGGTTGAGTCAAAGGAGACCCCAAGGTACTTGTATAAGCGGACTTGTTCGAGAGGATGCTTGGAACTAGGGAGGATGTGGAGTGGAAGTTGCTTGCTTTGTTTTGGGGATGGGCAAAGAGCATAGTTTTTGTTTTTTTGAGATTGATTACAAGTCTATGCTCTTTAAACCAGGTTTCGGCATCATTAAAGGATAGTTGCAAGGTGTCCTGTAGGGAGATGGGGTTTCGGTAGGTAGCAAAGATGACGGCATCATCTGCATACAGCAGAATTTTACCAGTGCATGCATTGGGCAGGGTGTTGAGGTAGAGTGAGAAGAGTAGGGGTCCTAGGATGGAGCCCTGGGGAACACCTGAGCAGATAGGACATGTATTGGAAAGGGTCCCATTGATTTTAACATGCTGAGAGTGGGCAGACAGGTAGCTGGAGCACCAGGAGACCGGCCCAGTGGTGAAGCCGGTGTGGCTGAGGGCATCCAGCAGGAGGGGGTGGGAGACAGTGTCGAATGCCTTTGAGAGGTCAATGAACACTGCCCCGGCTAGTGAGCCAGAGTCCAGGGAGGAGTGTAGAAAATTTGAAAACTCTATGAGGGCAGTGCTGGTACTGTGACCTGCACGGAAACTGTGCTGTTCTGGGCAGAGGATGTTGTGTTTGGTCAGGTAATCCATAATTTGAGTAGCCACCAGTTTTTCTAGGGCTTTGGAGAGGGGTGGGAGAATGAAGATGGGCTGGTAATTCCCGGCTGTGGACCTGTCACCTCCTTTGTGTATGGGCATAACTGTGGCAGTTTTCCAGGCCAAAGGGAATTGCCCCAGGCAGAGGGATTTATTGAGAAGGCTAGTGAGTGGAGCAAGGACCTGATCAGAACCCGTCGGAGGATACTGAGGTCCAGGGAATCGCTGCCAGTACTATTGCTCTTTAGTGCTTTAATCAGGTGTGGTCTGACTTCCTGGGCAGTTACCCTGCGTAAGTGGAAACTAGGATGTTGGATGACTGGGGCAGGTAGGGAGGGTCAAAGAAATCGCTAGGGAGGACCGAACTAAGGTCCGTGAAGGATGAGTTGAGGAAGTTGGCTATGCGGGCTGGCTCGGTGGAGATAGAGCCGTCAATGGTGATGTGGGGGGGGAGCGTACGCTCCAATTTAGTTGTTTGATGTTGTCCCAGAATGTTCTTGCACTCCCCCAAGAGGAGGTGAGCACGGCCTGATAGTGATTGGCCTTTGCTTTTCTCATGGCCCAGGTGCATTTGTTTCTTACGGCATTGTATGCCTGTCTGTCTGCTGACTGGCCTGTTTCTGAGGCCAGGTGCCATAGGTTATCCCTGTGCTTGAGCAGTTGAAGCAGGGCAGGGGTAACCCAGGGTGCATTACGTACTTTGGTTTGGACTTCTGTTAGGGGTGGGAAAATGTCACAGGCTTTGTTGAAGGTTTGGGAAAAGAAGGTTAGGGCAGTATCTATATCAGGGCCGTAGTGTATGGGAGACCAGTTAATTTGGGCAGGAAGTTGCTGAAGGCCTTTTAGTTCACCTGGTCTGAGGCGCCGACGTAGAGTGGAATGGGCCGTGGGTTTGGGTGTGGAGGTCGCCCAACGGAAAAGGATAGGGGAGTGGTCACTAAGTGAGTCAGGAAGGACCTGGATATCATGGACTTGTTCGGGGCGGTTGGTGATGACCACATCTAGAAGGGTGCTGGTACCTCTCTTTGTGTTTACTCTGGGGGGTTGGGAAATGAGTTGAGTCATGTCTATGGCTGCGAAAGAGTCATGGGTGGTGGAGGAGGATGTGCTGAGCCAGTTAATGTTCAGGTCACCCACAAGGATTTGGTCAGCTGTGTGATGTAGGGTTGTAAGATAATCTGTTACCGAAACCAGTGCCAGGGTTTGTTTTTTGGGGGGAATGTAGGCAGTGGTGAGATAGAGGGGGCTCCTGGAGGGTCCGGGGTCAGTTTGAGGGTTAGGGCCTGCGCCTCGTATACGAGAGCTGGGGCAGGGAGTGCTTGTCCAGTGAGAGAGTCCCTGGTATAGATTGCACAGCCCCCTCCGTCTACCTACACGATCCTCCCGTAAAGGGAGTAACCTGGGAGGAGACAAAGGAGTCTGGAGTGGATTTTGATAGCCAGGTTTCCACCAGCTGCTAGGACATCTGGTCTATGCAACATGACCCAGCATTGGAGGGAATCAAATTTATTCAGAAGGCTGCATATATTCATAGATGCTATGACAGCTCAGGTGACCCTGCTGGTGGGCTAGTGTGGGCTGGGCCTGGGTTGGGATGTATATTGCCTGTCAGGAGTAGTAGAATGACCACCGCCCTGGCCAGGGGGTGGTGCAGGGTGATCTTTCAATAGGTATGTGGAGGAGAGGAGAGGAGAGGAGAGGAGCTTCTGGGCACAGGGGGTGGGCAGAGTTATCCAGGCTGGAAAAGCGAGAACAATAAGCCTCCAGTGGGAGCCTGGGGAAGCAGCTGGGAGGTGACTAGGGGGAGGGTGTCGTGGGCTAGGGCACATGGTGAGTGTAGGGTGGGATTGTACTAACTCCGGAACAAGTGAGGGAGCTAGTGCCAGTGAGCCTGGGGGGGTGTTAGGTAGGTGGGACAGTGGTATCAGGGTAAGGATGAGAGGGAGGCATTTTAGTAAGAGGTGGGCTAGCATATCGCTAGCGGTAGCAGCAGGGGAGGTAGGTAGATAGGTATAAATAGTTTTGTTGCCCTCCAGCAAGCGTGGATGCCATTTTGGATCAGTGGTAGTGACACGGACTCTGGTGGACAGGGTACCAGGTTCAGGACTCACTCAGGGCAGTTGGAAAAGGGACCTGGGTGAGAGCCATGCTCCACGTTCTTGGGGCCAGAAGCAGGCTAGGCTTGGGCCCAAAATGGGGTGCGAAATAGCGACTCCTAGTGGTCACTCAGTGTGGGCTTGGTGGTGATGGCAAGAGGTCCGAGAGTGGGCTAGCTATAGGGCTGGGTGTGGGAGGAGATGCGGGCAGGGTAGCTGTAAGCCGAAGAGAAGAGAAGTGGAATACGTAGTTAGAAGGGATCCAGGAAGAAGGGAGGAGGCTATCTGAATAGAGGTACTTGTGGTAGGATCTCATGGTCCCTCTAGTGGCTAGCAGGTATAACCTGCAAATGGAAAAATGGGGACTTATTATTTCAGACAGCAGGAAGTGATGTAATGAGGCAGGGCTTATAAATCAAGAGATGCCCCTGGGTGGGTGACTGGGGTGGGCGGGGCAGTTGAAGCACGCAGCGTGTTGACGGGCTAACCCCCCTCACAAATGTGCTGCTGTGTGAGGTACTTTATTACCTCAATGCAGCCCCGATACATGTCCGCTTCAGGAGGGAGCTTGCAGGAGGGATCCTGGTATGTCTGGGGAGTCGGGAGGGCACCCGGAGGCCTAAATGAGGAGTGGAGACAAAGAAAATAAATTTACTATGCAGCAGAAGACCTGGGATCGTTCTGCGCATGCACGGGAATAATATCCCAATTGTAGCAGCCACGAAGGGGATACAACAACAACAGTAAAAGGTAAGCTGGTCAAAACCAAAAAATATGCTTCTAATTCATGAGCAGTAGTCTAATGTTATCGCTAAGCAGCTCAGAATCCCCAGTAATTCTAGCGCATATTCCCCCCAAGCCCGAGAGTTACAAGGCAGCATAGACAGAGTACAACCAGAAAAACCAAAAGCACATTGCAGTAGTAGGCGGTGAATTAAGCATTAAATGCAGTTTCAGACAGTCCAAGCATGGTGTCCCATACGTTTAAAGAATAATAACCCCCCTCACAAAGGTGCTGCTGTATGAGGTAGTTTATTGCCTCAATGCAGCCTTGATACGTGTCCGCTCCAGGAAGGAGCTTGCATGAGGGATCTTGGTATGTCTGGGGAGTCGGGAGGGTGACTGGAGGCCTCAATGCAGCCCCGATACGTGTCTGCTCAAGGAGGGAGCTTGCATGAGGGATCCTGGTATGTCTGGGGAGTCGGGAGGGCGACTGGAGGCCTCAATGCAGCCCCGGTATGTGTCTGCTCCAGGAGGGAGCTTGCAGGAGGGATCCTGGTATGTCTGGGGAGTCGGAAGGGCGACCGGAGGCCTCAATGCAGCCCCGATACGTGTCTGCTCCAGGAGGGAGCTTGCAGGAGGGATCCTGATATAATGGTGAGGTTGCTACTGGTAGTGTGTGAACTAGTTCTAAATCCCTTTAACTGAAATTATAATGGTGAGGTTACTACTGGTAGTGAGTGAGCTGGTTCTAAATCCCTTTAACTGAAATTATAATGGTGAGGTTACTACTGGTAGTGTGTGAGCTGGTTCTAAATCCCTTTAACTGAAATTATAATGGTGAGGTTACTACTGGTAGTGTGTGAGCTGGCTATGAATCCCTTTTACTGAATTTATAATGGTGAGGTTGCTACTGGTCGTGTGTGTGACCCCCACCAAAGCTGGTTCTGAATCCCTTTTACTGCAATTATAATTATAATCCCAGAAATCTCTGCCACCCCCTCCCCTCCTTTCCACCTCCCCCTCCCACACCCATGGGATTTCCTGTCCTTGGTGTTTTCCTGACCTCTGTTTCTTCTGCTCCTCCTTTTCATGGCTTCCCCATCTCAGTTTAAAGCAGCCCAGTGCTAGCTCCACTCTCCTTCAGCATCCGCCCTCTGGTCCTCTTACAGTAGTTCACCCCCACCAAGTCTTCTCCTTTTGTCACCTGACCTTTTTCCGTTGTAGCATTTTGTATTTTGTACTCTATTTGACAATGACAGGACAATTTGATTTATTTTGCCTTTGTGTGGAGTGCCCTGTTCATTGCCTCTGGGGTTTGGAGTGTGCTACAATCGGGAGTGGATTCTGCACAGGAGGCCTGTCCAGCAGTGTGCGCTGTTTACAAACTAGGTACTCAAGATTGTCATTGTCTGCTCATCTGGTTCAGCAGTTGGGGATTTAATTTGGACCAGTTGGGCCACTTGCTGGTGTGAGGGCAGGACTGTTTGATCTCTTTTGCCCTTGTGTGGCATGCCCTGCTAGTTGCCTACGGGGTTTAGACTGTGCTCCAATCAGAAATGGCTTCTGCTACAGAGGGCGTGTCCAACTTACCATTTAAACATGGTGTATTCTTACCGGTCCTCCACTGTGGGCCTTTAAGTAAAGGGCCGTAATTTAAGGGCATCACATTGGGGGGTGTCAGAGTTGGGCAGCAGTCGGCAAGAGATGCTGCATCCCTCTCTTCCCCTTCCTCCTCCATTCCCCTTGACATCCTGGGTGTTATCTCCTTCCTGCTACTTGCTTCATCTTGAAGCTCTCTGGTGATTTCTGTCCCTTTTCCCCTTCTACCTCCCCTTCTCCCTTGCCCCCCTTCTCCAACAAGCATGCTGGTTATGCAGCAATTATTTCACTGAATCTCAGATTGTATCTGACTCTCCCCTGCTAACCACACAATTGCTGTTTGTGACATCAGTCTGTTGTCATGGCGAGCTCTATGATGTTGTAAATAAAGGCACTGTAAGGTAACTAGGGGAGAGGCCAATGTTTTCAAATGTTTTCTATACAGACCTTTTAGATGGACTACCAAGATGTGCTGTAAAACTTGTAAAGGAACATTAAAAATGAAAAAAAAAGGTATTACCTAGTAAATTGTATCCACTGAAACATCTAGCACATGCTGAAGTGCAGAGTTGCTCTTTGAACTCCTTGTTTCCTTGCCACTTTTGGTAGCAGGAGACACTGAACTAAATCCTGGTCCCTTCACCATAACACCCCCTTCAGCTTCCCAAAGGACTGAGGGCTGCCCTTTTAAACATCCGTGGCCGCCTCCCAAAAACTGACCAACTGCAACCTATCATGCTTCACCTACGTCAGGATGTGCTTGTAATATCTGAATCTTGGCTCTCTATTAAGGTCCAGGATTTCACTATAGCTATTCCTGGTTACTCCTTAGCAAGGCAGGATAGCACAAAGAGGTGTGGTGGTGTTGCAGTTTATGCATCTACCAGCATCCAATTTGTGACTGTGCTTGCTGTCTCTTCTCCTTCCTCCTATGAGCCTCTTCTCCTCAAATGCCCCCTTTCCTTCTCTGTTCCCATCTTTATTGCTGGGGTTTACTTTTGTTTTGCCCTGGTATGTCCTATGCTTTAGCTATTGGGCTCCTTTCCTCTATCTGATCCCCTTCCTCCAGATGTGAGTTACTCATCCATGGTGACTTTAATATAAATTGGCTCTCCCCCCTCTACAAATGAATTCTCCTAAAATGTAAATCCTTCCAGCTGACTCAATTAGTTTCTGAACCAACACATCTAAATTTTAAATCTTTAAGTCACTCACTCTTAGACTGGGTCCTTTCATCCCATACCCACCATACAATGGATGAAGGTATCCTTCCTGATTTCCTTTTACATCATCCTATGCCCCCCCTCCAATTCATCTATCTCAGGTCAGTTAGCTCACTGGAGTTGTCCTCCCTCCTAGCCCACCTTTGGGCATTTGATTGGTTCCCATCTCTGCAGCCAATAACATTAATTACGACCTCTATTACTTTCAGGCCAAATTTATGGCTGTATGGGATATCATGAATCCCTGAGGATATCCAGAGTATGGGGCTTCCATCTTCCATGGGTATCAGCTGAGTTGTTAGCTTGCCTCCATACAAGAGATATTGCCTGATGATCCCTTCCCTCCACTTCAAAACATGGAGCCAGTGTGGGAAAGATTCACCCTTCACGTCCAGGAGTGGGAGGGCAACACCTCAGATGCGTGGGTCCTCTCGGGGGCACACACTAGAGTTCCTGGAGTTTCCTCCAGACTCTCCTCCTGGTTACTCACTTTACTCCCTGTACCAAGCCCTGTTGGTCGAGGAAGAGATCAGGACTCTGGAACTGAAGGCAGCAATAGAATCCATGCCTGTGTCTCAGAGAGGAAAGGGGTTTACTCCCACTTCTTCCTGGTCCCAAAAAAGATGAGCAACCTCTGACCAATCCTGGACCTCAGCAGTCTGAATCTCTTTGTCCAATACAAGAGGTTCTGCATGCTAACTGTTCAGAGCCTCCTGCCCCTTCTGCAGCAGGACCACTGGCTCTGTGCCCTGGACATGCAGAATGCTTACCTGCATATCCCGATCTTCCCGGGCCACCGCCGCTTCCGTCGGTTTTGTTTCTAGGGGGAGCACTTCCAGTTCACAGCCCTCCTCTTTGGCCTTTTCTTGGCACCCAGGGTTTTTACCAAGTTCCTAGCGGTTGTGGCAGCAGCCTTACGCCATCAGGGTGCAGCGGTGTTCCCCTACCTGGATGACTGGCTACTGTCACCTCCATCCAGGGACAGCCTTCTGGACCCCCTCTTGGTTACTCTGGACCTTTTTTCCCTGACTGGGGATCACAGTCAATCTCCCCAAGTCATCTTTAACCCCCTCTCAAAACTTTCAGTTCACAGGGATGGTTTTGGACACTGTCCAATGCAGAGCCTTTCTCCCCTCAGACAGAGCAGAGACTCTTCGAGAGCAGGTCATCCTGGTGATCTTGTCCAGATCTTTTCTGGCCAGAGCATTGCTATGCTTGCTGGGCCTGATGGCAGTCTCTACCTCCACAGTTCCTTTAGCCAGGTTGCATATGCGGATCTTCCAGTGGATACTACGCATCCAATGAGACCAGCGCTTGGACAATCTGGACCATCTAGTTCTGGTCTCCAGCACAGTCAAGAGGGATCTACTATGGTGGCTAGACCCTCTGAATCTGTCCAAGGGACTTCTCTTTTGAAGTTCCCCTCCTCTATGGACCCTCACCACAGATGCTTCTTGTCTAGGTTGGGGAGCTCACCTGGGGAACCATAGAACCCAGGGTTTATGGTCCCAGTTGGAGATGACATTGCACATCAATATTCTGGAGATGAGGGTGGTTCTTTATGCCCTTCAGGCTTTTCAGACCATCCTATCACGAGGAACACTGCTGATCCAGACAGACAATATATCGGCAGTCTGGTACAGCAACAAACAGGGAGGCACCCAGTCGTACCCCTTTGCAGGGAGGCGATGAGGGTGTGGAATTGGGCAGTCCAGCATGACCTGTTTCTCACAGCCGTGCATGTTCCAGGCATTCACAACGTCCTGCCAGACAGCCTCTGTTGGACGTTGTCCCTCGCTCATGAATGGGAATTAAGTCAGAAGATAGCAGACTGTCTTCCAGAAGTAGGGTCACCCAGATATCGATCTGTTCGCCTCCCCATCCAACGCAAAGCTTCTCAGCTATGGCTCTCTCATTCCAGAGCCTGGAGCTTTCTGGCATGACACATTGTCACTATGTTGGACAGGGAAGTTCTTGTATGCCTTCTTGTCCTTTCCCATTCTTCAGAGGGTACTTCTCAAGCTCCAGGCAGATGGAGCTTGGATAATCCCGGTAGCTCCTCTCTGGCCAAGGCAAATCTGGTTTCCACTAATGCAGCAGCTCTCAGTGGAACCTCCAATTCCTTTACCTCTCAGGCACGATCTGTTGACTCAGGACCAAGGCAGGTTGGTACATCCAGGACTCAGGACCCTGCATCTTCATGCGTGGCTCCTTCAGACATAATCAGAGCTTGTTTCAGGGTCACCCAAAAGGTCGCTTAGGTCCTGGTGGAAGCGAGGAAACCCTCCACCAGATCCACCTATGCCATGAATTGGAAGCGCTTTTCCATTTGAGCGGCTTCTAAAGGCTGGTACCCCTTTACCTGCTCTGCTCCACAGGTCATGGAGTACCTCCTGCACCTGTCTGATTCGGGTCTGTCATATTCGTCCCTTAAGGTTCACTTGTCGGCCATCTCAGCCTACCACGTGCTGGTGGAATGAAAAACCATGGCTCAGTTGGAGGTCTCTAAGATCTTTTTGAAAAGGATCCTCCATCACAAATCTCCCATTTGTAACCTCACCCCACCTTGGAATTTGAATTTTGTGTTAGTGAAGCTTACGCTTCCTCCCTTTAAATTAGTGATGAGTTGTGACATGTGCTACCTTTCTTGGAAGGTGCTATTTTAAGTTGCCATTACTTCTGCTCTTAGGATTTCTGAGCTTCCGTCCCTGATGCATAAGGAGCCTTATTTGATTTTCCACAAGGACCGGGCGGTCCTGCATACTAATCCTAAGTTTCTTCCTAAGGTGGTTTCTGAGTTCACCTTAAATCAGATGGTTGAACACCCGGTTTATTATCCTGTTCATTCTAACAGGGGGAGGATCTCCTTCACACCTTGACTATTCATAGAAGCCTCAGATGTTATGTTCATAGAACTAAGGAGTCCAGAAAGTCCGATCAGCTTTTTGTCTCCTTTGCGCCCAAATCCTTGGGGTCGACAGTTTCTAAACAGTGCCTTTCTAAATGGCTCGGTATCGGCATTCGCTTCTACTACCAGAAGTACAATAAACCTCTTCCGGGGGAAGTCAGAGGTCACTCTACTAAAGGCATGGCTACCTCTATGGCATTTCTGAGAAATGTTTGTGCAGCACAGATCTGTGCAGCAGCAACCTGGAATTCCATCCATACCTTCACGAAACACTACAGTCTGGACATTGCCTCTAGGCGTAGGGCTGGGTTCGGCTTTGCCGTCTTGCAGGGCCTACTGTCTTAGGCTGGTCCTGAGCTGTCTTTTCAGTTGCTCCTCCTCCCGGGACTCTCTTGGTCTCTCTCTGAGTGACTGCTTGGGATTCAGTCCTACATGTAATCACTTAAGGCAGGAACCCTCTCAAAGTAAGACAGTACAATTATGTAAGAACATACCATAACAGTAGATCTTCAAGAGACGTTCCTGCAGTAGTTCACCTTTTCCTTCCCTCCTGCCCCGAGTTTTCTGCTTTCTTTAAGCCATTCTGAACTGGGGCTCCAGGATTTCATCCTTTCTCCTGTCTCATCCTACTTGGATCTCCAGCGGGAGAACTGGAAGGCGGGCACGGGGACCACCCACTATAGAGGGTCACGCTGACATCCATCACGTGACATCGGGTGGGCGGTCCCCCACCAGACACTGCTGGAAAAGTCTGCCATGCGGTCCTGATGCCAAAGGATGCAGTCCTACATGTGATGACCTACTGCAGGAACCTCTCTCAAAGATCTACTGTTACGGTAAGTTCTTACGTAACTGTACTTTCTTTCTTAGCTCTCTTTCTGCTTTGACTCCTCCTCCATTATCACCCCTTTTCAGTCTGGATTTAGAAAATCCCACTCCATTTCTCCCTCCCTCCTCTAGCTTACTGACCCTATCCTTTCAGGTATGAATCAGGGTTTGATCACCTCTGCCATCTTTGTTGATGTTGCTAAAGTTATTGACACTATGGCACAACCCCTCCTTCGAGACAAGCTTAAAGCAGACAACCTTGAGGGCAGGTCTCCAACAGTCCAGACTAGTAGCTCCCTTCCTTGTTCCTTTGTGTCCATCCATACGTATGCTGATGATGAAGTACTCTGTGCATCTGGTGCCTCTTCCCATGACCTTACTTTACAGCTGCAGCTGGATTTTGACAATATTCAGCACTGGTTCCAGTCTAACCAACTGTCCCTCAGTGCCAAAAAAAAACAGTCTGGCAACCAAAAGAGGATTGCCAGGCTCACATCCCATTGTTCCACACCCTTGATGATGCCACACTTGAGATATATACTCCTCTAAGTACCTTGGGGTCTGGCTGGACCATCATCTTGATTTCTCAGTGCACATACACCATAAGGTTCTCCTGAAGCTTGGTGCACTACACAGGAACAAAGTGAGTATCCATCCCGATTCCTGCTTGCTGTGTGATTGTTTTAAAGATGATTCTCCCTGTTTTTGCTATGGCGACATAGTTTACAATGAAGGTCCTAAATCAACCCTTGCTGTACCGGACCCCCTCTTTCACTCTTTTTGTTGTTTTGCCTGAGACTATTCCCCTCGTACCCACCACTGCTCACTCCACTCTTTCACTCTCTTCTCTTGATGCCAGGTGCCTTTCCCATTGTGCCTCATTTCTATCCAATTTCTGGTTTGGTTCCTTTCCAGCCTACCTTATCTCCCTCCCGTCCTCTTCCCCTCCTACCCTCTCCACAGCAATGTTTCCCATTCCCTTTCTATTCCATCTAGGACATCTACTATTATTCAAGCTGCCCTCTCATATCACTTTACTAAACTCTGGTCCACCCTTCCCCTGTCGAGCTGCTCTGCCTCTTCTCCCCTCTCTCTTAAGTCTCTTCTTTGTGACTTTTCTACTCCCACCTGCAGCTGTCCATGATCCCTACCTCTTTGATCTCCTTCCCCATTACACGTTTTGCCCTTGCCATGTTGCTCTCCCCCTCCCCCATGCCTGTAGGGGCGATTTCCCCCTTGCTTAGTCATATTCAGTATCTGCCATATGTACCTGTTGTACTCGTATGGCTTGCAATGTCTATGATTATGCTCCTTAGATGTACTGTATTGCTGTATATGTCTAGTATTTTGTAATGCTGTTAATTACTATTTATTTTTTCTTCTCCTGTACTGTCTTCCATACCCCTTCCCCCCAGGACACATCTGGAAACGAGCTGTTATCAGCACAATATGTCTTTCCTGGTAAAACTTTTGTAACAAATAAATAAATAAATGCATTTTTTCCTTGTTTCTTTTTCTCTCCTGTGACATCTGGGAGCAACTTCCCATCCCTGTCTCAATGGACTGGCATCTGCTTCCCCCTGGACCACTTGCAGTCGGGAATCATCATGGATCCACCTCCCCCCGTGGCAGGGGTCAGGAGAAGGAGGGCAGTCCCCCCCCCCAAATTCACATCCTCCAGTTCAGACTGCAATGGTCTGGAAACAGTGCAGGTCCGCAGACAGACAGGCAGGGCTTCACTAAGCCCTGGAACCCTTTTCCACTTTTCTCCCTTCCCTCCTGTGGCCAACGTGAGACATGTGTGTGGACACACAATCCATAGCCCCTCCTGTTCTGTGCCACCCTAGCCCACACTACCACCAGGCCCCCACCTGGTGACAAAGGCCAGGCTAACAAACCCTCTCTCCCATGGAGTGCAGAGCAGTCCCTCAGACACTCTATCCCTTCCACCCCGGCCAACCCCTGGCAACTTGAGTCTGCTTCCAAATCCAGGTCACCAGTGCAGTACGAGATGTAGTGTCCAGCACCTCAACCCTCAGTGCCAATGACCCAGCATAATGGGAGGGCTTTAAGCCCATGGTTCGATGGGCGGAGCAACAAACGTCACTCCCCCATCTAGTTTAAAAGTGTCACAACATCTTGGGCTTACTAGGATTCTATTTCGTTGCCCACCATCCACCCCTCCTCCTCCTCCAGCGGCTCTTCTCTCTTCCCCATGGGCTTTTTCCTAACCTACCTTTAGCCGACTCATTCATTCCTGGCACCTGTAGGGGGGAACCCTCCTCCAGGGTTCCTTGTGTCGTACCCCTACAGGGTGGTATATCCCATGGATAGAGAGGCGGAAATCCACAAAGCAAATCAAGTTACACAAGCATTATCTCATATCATCTCATTCAGTTGTGTAAGCACATCGAAATACATTTTATTTGCCTGTTATTTGCACTATGGAGTCCTTTTGTGCCATTGCCACTTGGACTGTGACTGCTTTCTTACCTGTATTTTTGAGCATTGTCATCTCCTCTTTTTACCATTGTATCTACTGTACTCTGTCTTCCACACATCCCTTTTCCCAGGTCACACCTGGAAATGAGCCTTAGCTCAGTCTGCCTTTTCCAATCACCAATTTATAAATAAATAAAATAAAATAATAGAAAGGTTGCTACAGGTACTGCCTGTGATCCTTCACAAAGTTGCCTATTTCGGTTCTGCATAATATTGCAAAATCTGCAACAAAAGCTTAGAACGTTTCTATGTGTCTTATTTGTGCATTGTACCGAAAGTGCACATTTATTGCATACTGCATCCTGTTTACAATATGCAATATAATGCAAAATGCACTAAAATTTGCAAACGTGCACAATATCTTCATTTTTTTCACAATTCTGAATGTGCACATTTTATTACTGAAAGTGCCCATTTTTGTGCATACCATGAGCTCCATTTTCAAAGAACTCTTACAGCAATGCAAATTGTGTCACTTCAAGGCTGCAGCAAACTCTTCAGTGCTCTCCCTGGGAGATTATGGCACTGCCATCTATGGTACCGCCAACAACACAGCCCTTAGCAGGGTCATGGTTGCCTTTAATAGAGCCTGCCGTCTGGTGACCGGGTGCGACAGAATGACACATACGTGTGACCTCTACCAGATCTCCAACTGGCTAAATCTCAAAGGGAGATTTCGTTACCACATCTGCCTTCTTGCTAAAAAGTTCCTCTTCAGGCTGGCCCCACCTGGCCTTCACACCCTACTTCAACCTGCCCCCCTCCCCCCACATGGACCACCAGTCTCTCTTCCTGAGCTTTACTGACAGTCCCCCAGTGTAGGATCTCCCTGGGTCAACGTGCTTTCTACTACAGAGCGCCACTTTGCCTAAATGAGCTACCCGCTGAAACTACAACAATACCGAGGATCGGCCATTTCAAGTCTTCACTCAGAGAAGTGATAATTTTTTCCAGTAACTGTGATTGCAACTGAACGACCACCCTGATCCTATATTTCAATATGTCACTCAAAATTACTCGCTGCCTATTAACTGTACCACCACTTACTATTTTGACTCAGGGCAATGTGCCATCATAATTTATCCTCTGTAACCACTAACTATTATGTTGACTCAGGGCAACTTGCCTGTTGCAACTACTCCTCTGTAGCCAACACAATGTGTATTCACAGTACTCTCTGCTCTGTTACTTATCCACAACCACTGTTATCTATGCACTAATACTGTTAGTATGTTATTTCTTCCCCTTTGTTTTATTCTTACCTGGACGTACAGCCTTTGTAAATAAGTCTCTGACTCAAAGGGTTGTAAATCTGATCTCAATAATAAATAAATAAATAAACTCTGGGTGCACCAGAAACCCTGTGCCCAGTTCTACAAAAATTAGGGTCCCAGCGCCAAACTCCCTGGGTTTGCTGCAATCTGACAGCTGTGCCAAACAGTTGGCGCACCTGTGGGAATCACCGTAGGGATCTGGCCTCCCCCACCCGATGTAACACTAGAGGGGCCAGGATTGGTGGTGGTGGTGGTGAAGCAGGGTATCCGGTGATAATAGCACAACAAAAACAGTGTGAGCATTTAACGCGTGTTCTTAATAGCACTGCTTATAAGGGCGACCGTGACATAACAGTGCCTTACTTGTTTTCGCAAGTACGTGCTGTGAGTACTGTGAAGCTTCACCAACACCATGCCGCTTACTCACATATTAATAGTGCAGTGAACAGCCGTACTGAATTTCTGTGCTGTCACCTTTACCCATTACTCACAGCTTGCCATATAAAGCCAGTGTTACCCATTTAGTTTCACCCATCAACACCCATACTGACCCGTACTTTATTTCTGTGCTGTCACATATTAAACTTCTTCCATATTGCCTGATGCTTAACTGCAAAAAACAAAACAAAAATAGCCAGTTCTACTTATGCTCTGCAGTTAGTTCAGTCACAGTGCAGTAAAGTTCTCTTTACGATCTGCAGTAAGTGTGAGTGCAATGTAGTGCTGCCACCAGCAGGTGATCACTGGGAACTGACGCATATATTTAAAAAAAAATAGCAATTTTCACTTTAATAAATGCTATCAGCATTTAAAAATAAATAAGCATTCCAGTCAGTAATAACTGTCAGTAATAACATTTCATTTGGCATCACTGTTCCAATGCATACAATAGGCAGAGAGTAAATTATGCTTGTAACTTGAAAGTTATATCAATATCACCATTATTCAGCAACTTGTTGCAGGTACTCTTGTGCAAGATGAGTGCAAGAAGTACAAGAAGTACAGAAGTACAAAGACACTGTAAACAATTGGAGCAATGTTTCTGAATATTGTAAGTCTAGGTATTTATTTTTGCAGGCACAGCATATGACCTACAGTATATGCTATGCCTCGCAGGTAAATCGTACCTAGACCTGCTACCATATTCAGAAACGACTGCTCCAGTTCATTTTGCAGTGTCTTTGTACTTCTGTACTTCTTGTACTTCTTGCGCTCAGCTTGCACAAAAGTACCTGCAACAAGTTGCTCAGTAACGGTGGTACTGAACAGCTGTTCTGATTGAAGAAACTCTAAGACCCTCCATATGGATGCTGCGCTCACACTTACTGCAGATCATAAACAGAACTTTACTTTACTGCACTCTGATTTTCAAACAGCTTAGATCTACCTGCAGAGCGTAAGTAGAACTTGCTATTTTACAATGTTGAATGCGGGAACATAAATTAGAGTTTTGTTTTTTGCAGTTGAGCATCTTTATTCAAACTCAATATGTAACAGCACCGAAATTCAGTACGGGTCAGTACGGGTCAGTACGGGTCTATGTGGCACTACATTTACTGCTGGATTCTTAGGAAATTAGAAGGGTAACACTCGCTTTATATGGCAATCTGTGCACTACCAATCTGTGAGTAATGGGTAAAGGTTACAGCACAGAAATTCAGTACGGGTCAGTATGGGGTTCGCTGCAGTATCAATCTGTGAGTAGTGGGTAAAGGTTACAGCACATAACTTCAGTACGGGTCAGTACGGGTGTTCACTGCAGTATCAATCTGTGAGTAATGAGTAATTACAGCACAGAAATTCAATACGGGTCAGTACGGGTGTTCACTGCAGTATCATGCTATGAGTAATGAGTAATTACAGCACAGAACTTCAGTACGGGTCAGTATGGGTGTTCACTGCAATATCAATCTGTGAGTAATGAGTAATTACAGCACAGAAATTCAATACGGGTCAGTATGGGTGTTCACTGCAGTATCAATCTATGAGTAATGAGTAATTACAGCACAGAACTTCAGTACGGGTCAGTATGGGTGTTCACTGCAATATCAATCTGTCAGTAATGGATAAAGGTTACAGCACATAACTTCAGTATGGGTCAGTACGGGTGTTCACTGCAGTATCAATCTGTGAGTAATGAGTAATTACAGCACAGAACTTCAGTACGGGTCAGTATGGGGTTCACTGCAGTATCAATCTGTGAGTGATGGGTAAAGGTTACAGCACAGAACTTCAGTACGGGTCAGTACGGGTGTTCACTGCAATATCAATCTGTGAGTAATGAGTAATTACAGCACAGAACTTCAGTACGGGTCAGTATGGGGTTCACTGCAGTATCAATCTGTGAGTGATGGGTAAAGGTTACAGCACAGAACTTCAGTACGGGTCAGTACGGGTGTTCACTGCAGTATCAATCTGTGAGTGATGGGTAAAGGTTACAGCACAGAACTTCAGTACGGGTCAGTATGGGGTTCACTGCAGTATCAATCTGTGAGTGATGGGTAAAGGTTACAGCACTGAACTTCAGTACGGATCAGTATGGAGTTCACTGCAGTATCAATCTGTGAGTGATGGGCAGGGCCGCAGTAATGGGGTGGTAAGTGGGGAAGTTGTCCGGGGCCCCGAGCTCAGGAGGAGCCCTCCTGAGGAGCTGGGATTACCTCTGTCATTAGCTGGTTTGGGAAACGGGGGCCCATTCCAAGTGACTTGTCCGGGGCCCCAGGATTCATAGCTGCAGCCCTGGTGATGGGTAAAGGTTACAGCACAGAACTTCAGTATGGGTCAACATGGGGTTCTCTGCAGTATCAATCTGTGAGTGATGGGTAAAGGTTACAGCACAGAACTTCCGTACGGGTCAGTATGGGGTTCACTGCAGTATCAATCTGTGAGTAATGGGTAAAGTCAAACTGTGAGGCTGTATCAGTAATCAAACACCATGGTGTTAGCACCATAAAGCGTAGGTGAAGTAGACCAGTAACACTGGGTTTTTCTAACCGTAAACAGACTGATGAACGCAAGCGTTGTCTATGCTCCTAAGCAATTTTTATAAGCACTCTATTTGACAAGTGCTGAACTATTGGCACTATAATGAACCACACTATATGGTCATGTGGTATTGACAGTAAACCAGGGGGCAGAAGGGGCATGGGAGGTGGTGTAGGGGGAGTCAGGGAGACAGCAGGCATGAATGGGATTGATGTGTTCACTAGGGGATTGATGTGTTCGCTAGGGAGGGGTATTGGATATCTACAAAGCAAGGCACGATGGGGATAGAAGCAGTAGTGAGTGGGATCAGGGGAGCAACAGAAATGGAGCAAGAGGGAGGGAGAGGTACCCAAGGGGTGTCACATCAGGATAAGGATAAAAAGGCCAGTAAGGTGTAGGGGACGGATGATGCTATCGCCACCTAAAGGGTGTGGTTAGCCCTTAAGGCCCTAAAGAAAGATAAATCTCCTGGGACGGATGCCATTCATCCGAGAGTACTATGGGAATTGGCGGACATACTGGCTGCACCCCTGGCGGAGCTCTTCAACAGGTCGCTTGAGACAGGGAGGGTACCTAGGGATTGGCGAGAGGCACATGTGGTGCCAATCCATAAAGGGGGGGTCGAGGGAAGTACCAGGTAACTATAGACCAATCAGTTTGACCTCTGCAGTGGGAAAATTAATGGAGAGTATACTACAGGAACGATTGGGGGTGTACTTGGAGGAGGTGTGAGGTCTGGATAGTCGGCAACATGGGTTTGTGCCAGGTAGATCATGTCAAACCAATCTTGTGGAGTTCTACAAATGGGGAACATCAGAACTGGACAGAGGAAAGCCTGTGCATGTATTATTCTTGGACTTCAGCAAGGCGTTTCACTCTGTCCCCCACATTGGTCTGGTGGAGAAACTGATGGGGTTGGGAGTAGGCCCTTTGATGGTCAGATGGATTGAAAACTGGCTCTGGACGCACTCAGAGAGTAGTGGTCGGTGGGGAGCTCTCGAACCCTAGAGAGGTCGGTAGTGGGGTACCGCCGGGCTCGGTCCTGGGTCCGATCCTTTTTAATGCATACATTTCGGACATCAGGAAGGGTATAAGCTGTGAAATGAGTCTCTTCGCTGACAACTCCAAGATGGCAGCAGCAGTTGAGGGGGAAGAGGGGAGGTTGGCCCTGCAAGGGGACCTGGACACCCTTGGAAAGGTGGGCTCACACATGGAAATTAAATTTCAATATCACCAAGTGCAAGATGTTACATCTTGGGTGGGGAAACCCTAAACACAGGTATACCCTGAGAGAGGAGGCGCTGGAGGCCTCAACAGGGGAAAAAGACCTAGGGGTCATGGTGGATGCATGTATGGATAACTTTGAGCAGTGCAGGAGAGCGGCTAGCAAAGCAAACAGGATGTTGGGATGCATTGTAAGGGAGATCACCTCTAGGAGCAGGGAAGTGATTCTGCCACTGTACAATGGATTTTTTAGACCACACCTTGAGTAGTGTGTACAGTACTGGAGACCACACTTGAAGAGGGACATACAGCTCCTGGAGAGGGTACAGAGGAGGGCAACTAAGACGATACGAGGACTAGGGGATTTGACGTATGAGGACAGACTTGAGGAGCTCTGCCTGTTTTCACTGGAGGAGAGGAGAGACAGGGGACATGACTGAGGTCTTCAAGTACCTCAAGGAATAAATAGAGTAAACACGAGGGATCTTTAGACTAAAGCAGAGAGGTATCACCAGAGGGCATGGTTTGAAGTTGGAAGGGTGAGGGGGGAAAGAGGAGGAGGTTTTTCACTGAGAGGGTGGTGGATCCTTGGAACGCGCTGCCTGGTGAGCTGGTTCAGAGATCCACAGTGGAGGGCTTCAAGAGAGGGTAGGACAGACACAGAAAGTGGATGTATCAGATGATGGCCTGGCCCAGAGGTGTGGGGATGGGTGACAGGGGTTTCTGGAACACAAGGGGATGGAGGGCCTCAGTACCCAACTAGGGATCTGAGGTTTGGGCAGACTCGGTAGACCGTAAGGCCTAATCTGCTGGCAATTAGTATGTTAGTATGTGGCACCCAGAGGTATGCATATGCCTTTGTATGTATTGCAGCAATGTATATCACTGTGGTGAAGATTATTATACAGTGCTGTACATATACATTCTACTGTATATACATTAGACAGTTCAAATCCAACACATCCATGGAGGGGCAAATGCTATGCCCAAATGGCACGGAAGCATACTGAAATGGAAATAGCATATGCCCCTTTGTGGATGTGTTGGATTTCAACTGTCTAATGTATATACAGTAGAATGTATAGGTAAAGTACTGTATAGTAATCTATAATGAAGTGATAGACATTGCCGGAATAAATACAAAGGCATACGCACCCCACCTGGTGCCACATCAATCCCATTCATGTCTGCTGTCTCCCTGACTCTCCCATGCCACCTCCTGTGCCCCTTCTGCCCTCTAACCCCACATTCAGACACCTCCCCATTCACCATAGTGTGTGTGGCACTGGTGCAAGGCACTTATACCACCTCTTGGCTGGACTAAGTTGAGCCCCTTGCTGTGTCCACGCCTGGGCTCACAAAATCCTGAAAAGGGGGATGTTGCAGCCCCACCATGGTACAAGCCCCCATGCAACCTAGCACACCAGAATGTTTGCCACAATTGTGTTGCAAGAGGGCTTTGGCACACCTGCATCAGCTTTGTTGCAGGCTGCATTACAAAACTGCAAACGCCAGCTCCGTGGTACACAGCGAAGGGGTTTGCTCAGCATGCTGCCAATCCAGATTCCTGCCCCGAGCCTGGGTACCAGGAGTGGAGACCGGCAGGGAGGGGATCTAGAGTGTCCATTGGACACTTCACTCCTGGGCCTGGGCAGGGCCTCGGCACCTGCTGGCAGAAAAGGTGGAAAATGCCCCATGGCCCAACCGGATGATGGCCACTGGTACACCACAAAGCCCAGGATAGCCCCGTGCTGACCACCCCACCGCCAATCCCAGGGCTAATGTAGAGGTGCCTCTTGGTACTTCTCCCCCGGAGGGGGGGAACCCACCTGACAAAGGGTTACGTCAGATCACCCAAGGGATTGATGGGCGGTTGCGGGGGGCAGCAGGATAGTGACCGGTGGAGGAGGGTGGCCATGGGTCCAGGTGGCCTGAAGCGTGGCCAGCCAGGGGTAGTGGAAGGAGCATAAAAAAAATTGCAAATGCTACAAGTCGTGACTCATGTCACCCCTTGCGTTACAACCTTTTGACGCAAGACCCTTGTGTCGATCTAAAACACCTTTGAAAATGGGGGCCCTGTATCTTATTAAAATGTGTAATTTTACAGAAGATGCACCAAAACAACCAAATGTAAAATAATTGCTCTTTTATATTTCTCAGTTTTAAAGTGTGTATGTTTCAGCTGACAAAAGCCCCGCTTTTAAAATCAAGTTTATTTTTGTGGTGTGTGACATTTTGCAAAGATTTGGCAATTTTCCTGAAAACTGAGCCAGTTTCACCCAGCTTCAGTAAATCACTCATACAGCACTTTGATTCTCTGCCCATGAATTTAAACAAATTAATCTGTTGGCTGCGGGAAGGGCTGTCACAACTATGGGGTCTCTTTCCATTTGCTAGAAACAGTTAGTGCTGAACGCCATCCCTGCTCTGAGCTGGAGGCTGCACAGTGCTGTGTCTAATGTCAATTGCAAACCTTGAAAGACCACAAAATAAATAACACTGTTTCCCAGTGTCTGAAGTACTGCTTGAAAAGCTAGAAATCAAGCAGCACACTATGTTTGGAGAGAAGAAAAATGGTTTTAAATATTTACATCCACATCTGCGTTGATCCTTTGCACAGAAATGGGGTTCTGCAAACAGCTTTTTGTCACTGCCTGTGTAATACTAGTGGAAAGCTTTAATGTTGTGCCAGGTTACCTCTGCTTTGTTACAAGTGATGATAAAGTAACCAATGTTTGCTTCGAAGCCAGTACATTTATTTGGCATCGGCCCACTTTCAAATCTCCTGCAGCATGCAGGGCAAATTACTGTCAGGAAACCCCCTTTCTGTAACACATGTCCTTGTGATCACTTGCACCCTCCAAAGTGAGCATAAGGAAGATTATGGCACTCTCCACTAAAATGGTGCTTTTTGTCATTCTTCAATATTTTTTTTTAATTATTAATAATCTGCCTCAAACCAAAAAGAGCACTTAGCACCTAAGTAAATCGAGTTACACTGTTCAACAACAAAGCATGGTTCTGGGATTTTTGTTTGTTCATTTTAGGGGAATGTTGTTATATCCTGTAAAAGTATAAATTCAAAAGAGGCACACACACAAGAATAGTTTGTCTGTATGTACCCCTGCCCCCAAAATGGGGGGCTTACCTTAATGGGCTCCTCAGGGCCCACAGCAGCATCACCGGCAGCCATCTTCAACTCCTGGCCCCGATCCCAGGACTTGCAACTGTAGGGGACGTGGGTTACAGTGAAGAGCAAAAGCAGCAGGTGCAGTCAGCGCCTTAAATCTTTATAAATCCGGGTGCACTGAATGCCCCAGCTCTGCTGTCATTGTCAGAGAAAATATCCGGCAGGAGCATCCACAATGAGAGACTTATCCCTGGCCCCTGGGCAGGCAGAGGGGCCAGGACAAGACTTCAGGACCCTCAGGTGCATGGGTGCAAGAGCTGACAAGCCACCTTGTGCCTGCAACTGAACCTGTTTCTGGCCTCAAGGAAGGCAGCGTAGCCTGGACAGGACAACATTAGCACCTCAGTTTTCTTTTACTTTCTCTTTATGCTCCCTTCCTGTCTGCAGCACCTGCCTCCCACAGGAGCATCCTAGGCAAACCTGAACCCCCTGTACTCCTACCTATGAATGCTATCCCCTAAGGAGCGTTGGCTATACCCCCAGGTGGGTATGGGGTTGGGGCACTTATCCCTGAGTGGTACCATGCCCAGATATGCCATGGTCCATCATCACAGGTGCTGGAATCATTTTACATATTCCTTCCAGCCCACTAGAACATCAGCACATAAGGGGCACGGTGCTGGGGGTGGAAAATGACACCCTGGCCACATGCTCAGCTGATGTTCTCCCTCTCGCTCTGCCTCACACTGCGCTACCACCCATGGTCAAGCAGGTGGCAGCACTGAAGCTAAGGCAGCAACCTTACCTCCATTTAAGGAGGAGGAGAGCATCCTCTGGAATGTTCGGTCCTCCTCCCCTGTCTGGCTGGGCCGTTTGCTTCACAGGCAGTAGCCCAACATCTGGCCTGACAGACCAGCTGGCACCTCAGTTTTTACTACATTACTAGAAACTGAAAAACACAGGAGGGAGCCAAATGTAAACAGATATGGTGCTGGCCATGCTAATTTCTGATCTCCAGGAAATGTGGGATAGGCTTCAGAGGACACCAGTGGCTTCAGCTAATCACGAACTCAGGATCCGTAGAGCACATATGCTGCAGGTCTCTGCATGGACTGTACAAGGTCTGCCCATGAATCCGGACCAATCAGAAAGCAGGGACCGGAGTAAGTGGAGAAAGTGAAGCTAGAGTTT
The DNA here is from genome assembly GCA_016271365.2 of Neoceratodus forsteri. Lineage (NCBI taxonomy): Eukaryota > Metazoa > Chordata > Ceratodontiformes > Ceratodontidae > Neoceratodus > Neoceratodus forsteri. Next base: position 1,708,717,907 of record CM057455.1, read on the forward strand.
CTGGACTGTTCGAGGAGTTATTGATCAGCACTGAGAGCGGATAGATATGCTGTCAGTGCTGGTAGGGGACCAAGAGGCCCAACAAAGAGATCCCATCTGAGTTATCTTGGGTGACGCAATTCCAGCTCCTGGCTCAGAGGAGAAAGGCAGAGATCTGCTGGGGAACAAGGCAGAAGTGTCTAATGGCTGTCCCTTTTGGGATTTTCTCTAGCTCTCTGCAGTAGACACAGAGATGCAAACATCTACATCTGTGTTCCAGACAAAGTCAAGTGATTACCAGCAGTGCCTGTGCATTGGTACCCTGCATCTTGTGCAGTTACTGTTGGCTAGTGCCAACAGCTGGAAAGCATACAGCTGTTTATGCCCATAGGGGTGTGTGTTGCTTTGAGTCTTCTATGGTGTACAGATAGGCTGGTGCCCTAGTGGTTGCTGCATAACCAGCAAGTCAAAGAAGATGGCTAAAGGGCTCTTCAGGAGTGAATTGAACTGGAGTGAAAGAGGAGGCGGGGGAGAGAGAGAGAAAGTACAGTTGCATAAGAACTTACCGTAACAGTATATTTTCAAGAGTATCTCTTGCAGCAGGTCATAACACATGGGATATCAGCCGCGGTATTATTTCCTCATGATGACTTCTCAGCAGTCAACCCTGGGACCTCCCTCTAATGTTACCACATGGTGTCTGTATGACATATATAAAAGGGGAAGGTCCCAGCTACTCCTCAGTTCTTTTCCATCCTAGTGAACGAATGAGAAACCATTTCTTGGGCCTCCGATGGGAACCGAGGAGGGAAATAAGGCAGCAGCCCATGAAGTCATGAAAGGACAGGAGCAAGGAACCCTTCTGAAGTAACAGCAAGGGGGAAGGTGGGTGAGGGTGCATGACCTGCTGCAAGAGATACTCTAGAAGAGCTATTGTTATGGTAAGTTCTTTTTTTTTTGTACTTTTTATTCAGTTATGTAAAAACATTCACATAGCATAGTTCTGATGCCAGACATGATAATACATATAAGAAATCCCACAGGTACAAAAGGTTACATGCAATCTGAGCACTCTGATAAACGGATGTGGAGGTAGTCCAAGCATTATACTATATCCATACAGGAGTCCAAACAAAGCTGCACCCTGCAAGTATGTGGAGGTCTTATCCAAAATAGCAAATATACCCAACATTGTACAGCCTCAACATCCAGTGTTGATGTGACCCCAACCAAAAATATTTAATAAAATCTGAATGGGTAGCATCTTAGTACCCCTCTCCTGAACTTAGCACAGCAAATCATTCTACTTCCTATCTTGTAAAGTAGACAATATGAGAGCTAAAATAGCTTAATTCAATATCGAAAACAGTAGAAAACCTTTCGGTTCAACAACAGCATAAACAGAAGTGGATTTCACAAAACACTTGCCACATTGTCCAGACTTTTATAGCCTAAGAAATATTGTAAGTCCAGATCGTGCCCCAAAAAACCTTTCAGGTATCTTCATCTTCTGATTCCAATGGTGCAGCAGACTGTGCAACTTCGAACTCCCTTGCTATACATTCTGCCTGTTTACCCGCTTCTACAGGGTCAGTGTATTTGTAAGTTTGTCCCCCATAAAAGATACGCAGGCGGGCAGGCATAAGGAGTGAGTGCACTACTCCCAGACTATGCAGTCTGGCTCGCACTCCGTCGAATTTTTTGCAGCGAGTCCAAGTGGCGTATGAAAGATCTGGGAAGATGTGTAGCGTGGTATCCTGGAAATGGAGTCGATCAGAGTTTCTGGCCACCTTTAGGATGTTATCTCTGGTCCCCACTCTGTCTGTTACTAGCAAGATGGTTCGAGGAGAGTCATTATTGTTATGTATTCGAAATGGTAATGCATTGTGTTACTTCTGCCACCTGGGGCAGCATTCCTATATGAGTAGGCAGTGATAGAGGGGGGAGTGTGTCGATGGGGCCACCAGAGAAGTACCTCAATAAAAACGAAAGCTGTTCAACTCCTACTGCAGTGTAAGTTTGTCGAACTAAACCAGAATAAATGTTAGTACATAACATAATTGGCGACGAGGTGTTTAATTACTCTTCGGTACCTTACAAGAACAAACTACAGCTGTGAGGGGTTCTGAGATGTAACTTTGGACCCACGAGTGAACCCACAGAGAGACACATAAAGATAGCCACTACCATAGGACATATTGATGCCTTTGATGAAAAGGTGGAACAATGGACAACCTATATCGAGAGATTTGGACATTTTGTCACAGCAAATGATATAAGTGATGAAAAACAAGTGGCTGTGTTACTGAGTGTCATGGGCAGCACAACGTACAATTTGCTAAGAAGTCTCATAGCGCCAGAAAAGCCCGGGGAGAAAACGTTTGCCAGTATTGTGGAGGTCTTACAGACACATTTCTCTCCCAAGCCTCTTGTAATCGCTGAAAGATTTCCCTTTCACAAACGAAATCAAGCAGAGGGTGAGTCCGTTTGCGCAGTATGTGGCTGTTCTCAAGAAATTAGCTGAGCATTGTGAGTTTGGCACACATTTGGACGATGCTCTCCGAGACAGATTTGTGTGTGGTTTGAAAAGTGAAGCGACGCAGAAGCGTCTCTTAACGGAGGCGGGACTGACATACAAGAAAGCGATGGAGATCGCTGTATCAATGGAAACAGCTGCACGGGAGGCTCAGCACTTAAGTGATTCCCTGAAGGTAAATGCTTTATCCTTCTCTTCCGCCAGGAAGCCTAATAAATGTGGACGTTGTGGGAAGGCTAATCACAGTGATGAGGATTGCTGGTTTAAAGAACAGACATGTCATAACTGTGGGAAGAAAGGCCACATAGGGCGAGTGTGCAGAGGGAAAAAGAAAGAAGGGAAAAGCGATGGAAGCAAAGGGAAGCTATTTGCGAAATGTAGAAAGAGAGAATTACATCATGTGGAAACACAGGGAACGTGCAGTGATGACACTGATACTGAATTAGCATTACACGTGCTGACTCTTAAAGGGGAAATGGCAACCATCTGTGTAACACCGGAAATTGAAGGGAAACCACTGAAAATGGAATTAGACACAGGGGCTGCAGTTTCATTGATTTCAACAGACAAGTATGAAGCTATGTTGAGACATCTACCCCTGCAAACGACTGATATTGTACTGAGGACATACACTGGCGAGGCAATTTCACCTGAAGGTGTCATCAAAGTGCAGATGAAAATAAATGAACAAACGGCACTACTGCCTTTGTACATGGTTAAAGGTAACTATCCTTCACTTTTAGGCAGGGAATGGCTGAAGAAAATACGCCTCAACTGGTAGGAGATAAGGACTGTTACTACGAGTGACCACAACACTCTAGAAGCAGTGTTGCAAAAACATACTCCTTTATTCAAAGGGGGAGCTAGGCACAATGAAGGGCATTGAGGCAAAAGTGTCTCTGAAGATGCAGCACAAACCAAAGTTTTGTCAACCACGCCCAGTACCATATGCACTTAGACCAAAAGTGGAGGCCGAGTTAACTCGCCTAACCGAAGCTGGAGTATTGTCACCTGTACAATGTAGCGACTGGGCAACGCCAGTAGTGCCAGCAGTAAAGAAAGACGGTTCCGTGTGAATATGTGGAGACTTTAAAGTAACCATTAATCCAGTCCTGTGTGTGGAACAGTATCAGATTCCACGCATCGAAGACTTGTTTGCATCGCTGGCACAGGGCCAACGCTTCAGTAAGCTGGATTTGTCACATGCTTATCTACAAATGAGAGTAGACGAAAACTCAAGGAAATATCTCACAATAACCACCCAAAAGGGCCTCTTCTGCTATAATCGTCTACCTTTTGGCATTGCATCAGCTCCAGCCATATTTCAGCGAGCTATGGACCAGGTCTTACGAGGTCTTCCTAATGTTCACTGTTACCTGGACGATATACTGGTGACTGGAAGAAATGATGCAGAGCACCTGAAGAACCTGGATGTAGTTCTGCAGCATCTGGAAGATTTTGGCTTGCGTGTCCAGAAGGAGAAGTGTGAATTTTTCAAGACTTCATTGGAATACCTGGGCACACACATAGACGTAGCAGGCTTACAAATCGCTCTGAGAAAGAAAAAGCATTGTGACGCCCAGCACCGAAAATGTGGAGCCAGTTATTTCGTTCTTTCTATTAAATTATTATGGCAGATTTATTCCCAATCTGGCTACAATTCTCAGCCCACTAAATGGTTTGCTGTGCAAAGGGAAGTCCTGGTGTTGGACAAAGGACTGCGAGAGCGCATTCAAGAAGGCTAAAAAGCAGCTTGTTTCACAAGATGTGCTCATTCACTACAATCCACAGCTGAGCATCAGACTGGCATGTGATGCCTCACCTTACGGTGTGGGAGCAGTCCTTTCCCATGTTTTACCAAATGGAGATAAAAAGCCAATTGCCTTTGCATCCAGAACTCTCAGCAAAGCTGAACAAAATTATGCCCAAATTGAGAGAGAAGCGTTGGCAATAGTGTTCGGAGTTCACAAATTCCACCAATACTTCTATGGTCGAGAATTCACACTCCTCAATGATCACCGTCCCCTCACGACCATTTTCAGCCCCCACAAAGGTGTTCCTTCCATGGCAGCAGCCAGAATGCAGCATTGGGCTCTTTTGCTATCAGCTCACAACTACCGCATTGAATACAAGAAGGCGGCTCTTCATGGCAATGCTGATGGGCTCTCAAGATTGCCTCTGCAGGTAGCTCACAGCGACAAAGTTGACACTGTTGATGTCTTCTACATCAGCCAGCTTTAGAAACTACCCATCACAAGTTCTGAAATTAAAAAGGAGACAAAAGTTGACCCTGTGTTGTCTCAAGTCTTGGAGTTAGTAACTAAAGGGAATTTTACTGTAAACCAGGACATTCACGGTGAGTTATCACCATTCTATGCCAGATGTAATGAGCTTTCAGTACAGCAAGGTTGCTTGATGTGGGGTGTCCAGGTGATTGTCCCTTCAAAACTACTCACTCGTGTTTTGGAAGAGCTACATGTGGGACACCCGGGCATGGTGAGAATGAAGGCTTTGGCTAGAAGCTATATTTGGTGGCCAGAGATTGATTTTCAAATTGAACAACAAGCAAAAACATGCACTACATGTCAGCGTGTTCAGAAAATGCCATGTCCCTCACCTTTACATCTCTGGATGTGGCCAGGTGCACCGTGGCAGCGCATTCATGTAGATTTTGCGGGGCCATGGGAGGGACACATGTACTTAGTCATTGTGGATGCCCACTCAAAGTGGCCTGAAATTCAAGTCATGGACACCACTACTACCAGTAAGACCATTCAAGTGCTGCGAGGACTGTTTAGCCGTTACGGGATTCCTGAATAGCTGGTCAGTGACAATGGACCACAATTTATTTCTAGTGACTTTGCAGCATTTTTGAAGGCCAATGGTGTGAGGCATATCCGTAGTGCCCCATATCACCCCTCTACTAATGGGCTAGCGGAGCGTTTTGTGCAGACCATGAAGAATGCTCTGAAATCAGCGGGGGGGTCCTTGACCTTACAACACAAGTTGGATAACTTCCTGCTGGCATACCGAAATACACCCCATGCTACAACAAAGGAATCTCCAGCAATGTTGTTTTTCCGGCATAAGCTTCGCTCCCGTCTTGATTTGCTTAAGCCAGATGTGGCCTCAGAGGTTTTGAAGAACCAAGAATCTCAAATACTGCGCTGGCAAGCTCACTCAAAGGATAGGCAGTTCATTGTCGGTCAAGAGGTGCTTGTTCGAGATTACTGGAAGGGGGAGAAGTGGACCTCTGGTGTGGTGACATCTCAGACGGGCCCAGTGTCATATACAGTTGATGTTGAATCTGGAGTGAAATGGAAACGTCATGCTGAACAGCTCCTAGATCTTCAGCAGCGCACAGATGGGGACACCTCCAGGGAAGAAAACCCACGGGAAATGTGGATTCCATCTGCCGTAGCTCACAGAAGCCCCACTACGGAAATCCCAACACCTTCTGAAGACGCAGAGGAGGAGGTGGAGAGGAGCATTGGTGAGGCTATACAACCACCAACCGAGGATCGGAGGGATGTACCAGACAGGGCAGCTAGGGCAAGTGTTGCTCACGAGAAACGTTATCCATCCCGAATTTCAAAACCTCCAGATCATTTGAACTTGTAAGACATTTAAAAGAAACAAATGTCTTGTGTAGTTAGAGAGCCAGATCAACTTAACGGGGCAGAATAATCCCCTTGACTGGTTCGAGGTCTGGGGCAGTCTACCCCCTACCTCTAGCATAGTATGAACCATATTAATAACAGTGAATAATACTAATAATTGTTCATTTGGTAACAATATAATTTAGTTGGGAGGAAATGTTATGTATTCGAAATGGTAATGCATTGTGTTACTTCTGCCACCTGGGCCAGCATTCCGATATGAGTAGGCACTGATAGAGGGGGGAGTGTGTCGTTGGGACCACCAGAGAAGTACCTCAATAAAAACGAAAGCTGTTCAACTCCTACTGCAGTGTAAGTTTGTTGAACTAAACCAGAATAAATGTTAGTACATAACAATTATGGATCAGAGCCAAGCGAGGGGAAATGCAGTATGTTCTACAGAATTGCAGTGCAGTGTTAGGGCTTGGATTCAAAGTCCCCAGTAACCATTGTTTCAGAAAAGTTAGTAAGTTAGCATGCCTTGATGGCTCCCTCATCTCAAACACTGAGTCCTTCAAGTACCTTGGGGTCACTTTGGATCCCACACTTGACCTGTCTCAACATGTCAATATGGTGTGCCGTGCCGTCAATGCTAAAATTGGCGGAGCTTATCACGTGCACCACTCCCTCACTCCTTCCGCTAGACTTTCTATTGCGAGAGGTATTCTCTTACCCCAGCTCCAATATGCTCTGCCCCTCCTCTTTGCTGCAAACTCTGCTACACTCCACAAATGGGACACTGTCTGCAACAACATCTGTAGATTCGCCTTAACTGCCCCACGTCTTACCCATCATTGTCTCCTTTACGCTGGCTTAAATTGGCTGTCACCCTAAGGATATTCGAGCCTACTCCCTGGGCTGCTTTATCGACTCCTGTCTAGACCTCCTGCCCTGTCTATCTTGCCAACCTCCTGACTCCTGCCTCACACACCTGCCCTCAGGTCTTCCTCTGTCCCCATGCTCTCCACTAGACCTTGCATGACAAAAATGGGTGAACAGGCATTTGACCATTTTGCTCCCAAATTCTGGAACTCACTCCCCTATGGTGAAAACGTCATCCTCCCATCGAGAATTCAAAACTTGCTGTTCACCCACCTCCTAGCCTCTGGCCAATGCAAATGCTCTTAATTTGCTTTGTCCCACTGCAGGCTGTCGGGTCTGACCCTGAGTACTACACTAATGTTCTCCCATGTAACACGTTTGTCTAGGTGGCTATGAACCTTGATGTCTTTACTGTTCTCAGCTGTCTTATGGTTACCCTAATTGCTTTATTTTACATCCTTATTATGATCTATGCCTAAAATGTACCCTTATGTAACTGTTACTGTGCTACCCAATGTATATCTTGTTTTGCTCCTGTACACCTATATTATGTCTGTGCATTTCTGCATATTGTAACCAATGTCCTGTGCTCTCCCGGGTCATGCCTGAAAATAGGCAGGTCTGTTGCCTAGCGCACTTACCCGGTTACCAAAAGCTAATGAATAAATAAGTCCTCCCCCTTGCCCTCCACTCCCTCTGGCAATTCAATAATACGTACATGTGAGGCCCTGTTTGCATTTTCTAAGGCCTCCAACCTATACTTTAACTGAGCGTTCTCAATTACTATTTTGTTAATCGCCGCCAGAGCTTGCAAGGCCTGAGATTCTGCAGCAGCCACCATTTTAGTAGCCGCCCCTATTTTGATGTCTTGTTCTCCCATTGGGCTCAGTATTGTTTCAACCTTCAAATCTATCGTTTGCATTGATAGTTGAAGAGATTTCCATGGTGGGCTACCTTCGGCGAGGCCTACTTCCACTCCCACAGTTTGGGGCTCCATCGATGTTGATGATTTTGAGCCACCTAGGCCTCCCTTCTGTATTTGTCCAATGATAAATGTGGTATCCCTTTGAACTGCTTAACTTGCTGCCGTTGAATTTTGGGTTTATTTTGCTTTTCAACCACCCAAAATCGAAATTTTTGTTGAATTACTGCCACCAGTCCAACGAGAGGTCTGTAGATGCATCTGTACAGCAGGTGTGCTCAACAGGGCCCCCCTGTGGAGTCTATGGTAAGTTCTTATGCAACTGTACTATCTTCTTCGAGACAATCTCTTGCAGCAGGTCATAACACATGGGAAGGTTCCCAAGCAGTTATTATGCCAAAGGGAGGAGGAAGCGAACTATCAGGACTTAGGACAGGAGGCCTTGTAAAACGGCCTGTTCAAAAGCAGTCTGCTTCTTGGAAGTGATGTCTAGACTGTAATGTTTTGTGAATATATGTAGAGTAGACCATGTGGCAGCTTCACAGATTTCAAAGGCAGAGATGCCCTGGAAGCACACCATGAAGGCAGCCATGCCTCTGGTAGAATGGGGTTTTACTACCCCTGTGAGAGGTTTGTCATATTTTTTATAGATAAACATAATGCAGTTGGTTAATCACGTGGACAAGCACTGCTTTGAAACCTGAACGCCCTGATTTCCAGGGGCGAAAGAAACAAAAAGTTGCTCAGTTTTTCGCAACTGTGAGGTGCGGAGAAGATAAAGACTCAATGTTCTATACACATGGAGAGTATGAAGCAGGGATTCCCCTGGATTTGCAGGCTCCACATAGTACACTGGTAAGTGGATAGCCTGATTTAAAGTAAATTCAGAAACAACCTTTGGCAAAGACGATGGATTGGTGCGTAAAGTCACCCTATTGTTATGAAACTGTAGGTAGGGATGTTTGCACATTAGTACCTATAACTGAAATACATCTACCCAATGTAATGGCAACTAAAAATACAGTTTTCCAAGAAAGATAATGGAGCTTGCTGGATTCAGCAGGTTCAAAAGGACTCGTAGTCAATTTTTCAAGCACAAAATTCAAATCGCACACAGGGACTGGATCCTGGATAGAAGAATGAAGGTGCAGAATGTCTTTCAAAACGGTTCTGGATAAAGGTTTGTTGCCCACAGGTAAATGGAATGTGGCAATGGCAGAAAGGTGGACATTTACAGAGGAATATTTCAGACCACCCTCTGACAAGGAGAGCAAATAGTCTAAGATGCTCTGAGGGAAACACTCATAAGGGTCTAAGTCCTGCGTAGATGTCCAAATGGAGAAGCGTTTCCATGTCATAGAATAGAAAGGCTGAGTAGATGGTTTCCTGGCAGCCCGGAGGACTTCAGCCACCTTTGGAGACACCCTAGAGTGCGAGAGGACTATATCCTCAGGAGCCAGGCGTTCAGATGGTGGGAGTGAAGGTCCGGGTGTAGCAGGAAGCCTTGCGCCTGGGACAGCAGAGTATGGCAAATTGGCAGAGGTAGGGGATCCAGTTCCGAGAGCTGTAGAAGCAGAGGGAACCAAATCTGTCTCAGCCAGAACAGTGCTATGAGAATCATAGATGCCTCTTCGAAGGACCAGTTTGAGTAATACTCTCTGAATGAGAGGAAAAGGCAGGAAAGCATAAAGAAATCTTCCTGTCCAGGAAAGAGATAACGCTTCCCACCACACAGTTCCAGGACCTCACTTGAGAGAGCAGTAAAAAGGCAGTTTTGCATTTTGTGGAGAGGCAACTAGGTCCAACTCCGGTTGGCCCTATTGGTGGAAGACATAGTTTAGGACGTCTGGTAAGATTTCCTACTCGTGGGCCCATGCAGTGGATCTGCTCAAGGCATCCACCAGGGTGTTGGACACCCCAGGGATGTGGACCGCCAGATGATGGCTATTTTTCTGGATTGCCCAATACCAGACCCTCATCAATTCTCTGCAGAGAGGGTATAAATGGGTGCCTCCTTGCTTGTTTAGGTAGTGAACTACCGCAGAATTGTCTGATTGCACCTGAAGGCAACCGGAAGGAAGGAGAGTCTCGAACACCTGTAAGGTGTAGAGGACTGCCCTCATCTCTAAGACACTGATGTGGAGGCCTCCACTGGCATCCAGGATCCTTGGGACCAGACATGCAGGAGATGAGCACCCCACCCTGTCAAGGAGGCATCTGTAGTCAGAATGAGACAAGGGACACGAGAATGAAATGGCATGCCTCACATTAAGTTGTCCCTGGACTTCCCCATTGTACAGTTCAAAGAGCCGGGGAAGAACACAGGACTAGGTCATCGAAATCATCTTCCTTCTGGTCCCATTGGACTCTCAGGGATCACTGAAGGACCGTCATAGTCAACCTGGCATTGGGAACCATCGGAATCATGGCCGTCCAATGTCCCAGGAGACGCAGGTAGTCTTGAGCCAAGACCAATCTACTGGACTCTAGGCTGCATGCCAAAGCAATCAGGGCATCCACCCAAGCTATGGGCAAATATGCCATCCCCAAGGAGGTGTCTAACATGGCTCTGTTATATAGGAGGTGTTGCGCTGGGTCCATATTAAACTTTGGATAGTTTACAGCTGTCCCCACCTGGGCGAACAACTGCAGGGTTCGAAAAAGCATGGACAACAGCCTTTGGTGGGAAGATGCTTTCAGGAGCCAGTCATCCATGTAGGGAAAGACATAGAGGCCATCCCTGTGCAGGGCCGCTGCAACTGCCACTAGGTATTTTGTGAATACCCTCAGGGCTGAGGAAAGGCTGACTAGAGGGCCCTTAACTGGTAGTGATGACCCTGAAACAAATCATTCAGTCTTTAAAAATGGAGAAACCATCTGTGAGCAGGGTGCTTCAGGATATGGAGGTATGCGTCCTTCATATCAAGAGAGCAGAGCCAATCTCCCTTATTCAGCAAGGGGAGAAGTGCTGGGAGAGACACCATCCTAAACATTTGGTATTTGATATAGAGGTTGAGATGCCTTAGATCCAAAATGGGGCGCAAGCGGCCCCATCCATTTGGGAACCAGGAAAAAATGGGAGTAAAATCCTGTACCCTTCTGTGGAAGGGGAACTGGCTTGATAACACATTTTGTTAGCAAAGCATTGATTTCATTCCTTAAGACCAATGCTTGGTCTGTGGGGTAATGAGAGACTCTTGGTGGCAAAGCAAGGGGCATCTCTCCAGTGTGTTTCCTGACTCGATCAATTGCAGGAGCCACAGCTCAGAGGAGATGACTTGCCATCCTTGTAGGTGCAGGTAAAACCTGCCCTTGATGGCTGTGGGAAGGGTTTCTGGTTCCACGACCGGAGGAAGACCTTCAGACCAAAGACTGGCCCTGCTGGGGAGCAGCAAGGACACAGCTGGACATTTTCTGAGTATTTCTCAGACCAGGCAATGTCAATTGAGTTTTTCACTTATTGACAGGTGATCTTTGAGCACTGGGATGCACCCTGTAGGGGCGGCCCCTGGAGGATCCCCTGAAGGCAGGTTTTGCTTTTGGATGATACAGGGTCTGAACCAATTGAAGGGTACGACCTGAGTCCTGTAAGTACTTCAACATTTCTTGGATCTGTGGACCAAACAGCTGATCACTCTTAAAGGGATCGTTAAGGATAAATTGCTGTACATCCTGTGAAAATCCCGACACTCTGAGCCAGGCATGACGTCTGAGACAAACACCTGCGAGGATGTACGGGCCGCAGTGTCAACAGCATCATAGGTGGCACTGAGCAGGTGGTGGCAAACAGCTGCCGCCATAGACAATTTGGCTGTCAGAGCCTCCTGGGCAGAACCTGCAGGGAGGGACTGCACCGTTGCCTGGGAGGCTTTTAGGATTTCCTCCTGATATTTCAGGAGGTGTCCCATGTATAAGTATACAGAGAGACATAGCAGCCAAGGCATAAACCCTTTTCCCCATTACGTCCAATTTCTTGGATTCCTTATCAGGGGGTTGAGCACTCATGTGCTGAGTGATCCCCACAGAGTCTGACTGAGGCGCAGACATGAAGTAGGGGTGGTCCACTGGGGCCTGATAAATCCTATCAGCTTTACAAGGATTGGAGGGAGTTTTGAAAGGTTGCTTACAAGCAGCCCAAATAGCCTCTTCAAAGGTGTCCACCAAAGGGGGGATGACCAGAGTGGGGCATTCTGGTACTCCTAAATACTGTGACAACTTCTTTCTTGAAGCATCCTACTCAGTGCTCTGGAACCCAAACATTTTCTGAAGGTGTATCATAATGTATGAAAATGTGGGATCATCTGGCGGAGAACATGGGAGTTCAGGGGTAGGTTCACCCTGTACAGATGAGGCAGCCAAGGAGGACTGAGAGGAGTCCTCCTGGTCCATACCTTCCTCATCCTCCAGGTCAGCCAAATCCCAGTCCTGCAGGAAAGGGTCATCCTTGTCCACATCCTGAGGTTGAAAATCCAGGGAGACAGGAGAACAGCTGGCTGTCTTCTGGGTTGAGGAAGGCCTAGAAGGAGCAGAAACCAGAACTGACCCTACACTGGGGGGGGTGGCGAGGGGTCTGTGTAAGGCCTAGGATAGTATTTACTAGAGCCTGGACATCAGTCATGGCCATCTGCCCAGAAGATGTAGCTAGGATAGCATGGACTGAGTGAATAGGGACCAATGACATTACCGAAGAAGGCAGTGGAACCAAGCGGGCAGCCACTGATGAGGAGTGTGTATAGGACCCCAGATCATCGACGAGGATGCTAACATAGAGCCCTGTGAGGTAAGGCCGGTCATCAATGAGAGGATCATCGACGGGCCAGAAGCCATCATCGACGGACGATGGCTAGAAACCACTGGGGGGGGGAGGCAGCGGTGTGAAGCTGCAAGTTCACCCCAGAGTCCATCATCAACAGAGGAGCCATTGATGAGGGAAGAGAGGAGCCAACAATCCTTGATGGCATAGAAAACGATGTTACAGTGGCAACCTTCTCAATACTTACCTTTCTGGTAGTGACTGGGGTATGCGTCATTGACAATGAGGGCGTGACAGAAATGTGCTTTGTTTTGCTGGCATGCTTCTTACCAGAACCCTGTCCCATTGACGAGGAGAGTTCACCCACAGAGTGGTGAGACCCTGAAGAGGATGTTGAAGACTCCCTGTTTGGCTTGGAGCATTGCTGTTGCTTCAGAGGGGCAGCCTTTTGCTCCATGAGGGACTCACAAAGCTGCTGAAGCCTTCGACGTTTGGTGGCTTTGTTGAACCGCTTACAGATGATACAATCCCAGGTGTCATATTCAGGACCAAGGCATCGAACACAGACATCATGGAAGTCCTCTGTAGCAATTCTGTGACCACAGGTACACTTTCAGAATAAGGGATCCGGAGACATCAGTAGATGAACCTGTTTAGAATGAGCGTTTGGTCAGTAGAACTCTTCATCGACGACTGGTAAGCAGAGCTCTAGTTGCGGTTGAAAAGAACTGAGGAGTAGCTGGGACCTCCCCCTTTTATACATACCATACAGACACCACATGGTAACATTAGAGGGAGGTCCCAGGGTCAACTGCTGAGCCGTCATCCAGAGGAAATGTCGCCTGCTGCTGATATCCCATGTGTTATGACCTGCTGCAAGAATCTATCTTGAAGAAGATCAGTGGAGACGTACATTATGGTTCGAGAGCTCACCAGACTTTTTGAAGGGGACGCCCTTCCACTTACTGATCTGTACAACTTCATCCAGCTTTGGGGAACCACAAGTACTACATGGACCCAGGCTCTGCAATTGGAGTTAATCTAGTTACGGGGTTGGGAGTAATCTAACGGGGTTGGGAGTAGGTCCTTTAATGGTCAGATGGATTGAAAACTGGCTAGCTGGATGCACTCAGAGAGTAGTGGTTGGTGGGGAGCTCTCGAACCTTAGAGAGGTCGGTAATGGGGTACCGCAGGGCTCGGTCCTGGGTCCGATCCTGTTTAATGCATACATATCGGACATCAGGGAGGGCATAGGGTGTGAAATGAGTCTCTTTGCTGATGACTCCAAGATGGGAGCAGTAGTTGAGGGGGAAGAGGGGAGGTTGGCCCTGCACACCCTGGAAAGGTGGGCTCACACATGGAAATTAAATTTCAACATCACCAAGTGCAAGGTGTTACATCTTGGGCGGGGAAACCCTAAACACAGGTACACCCTGGAAGGGGAGGCGCTGGAGGCCTCAACAGGAGAAAAAGACCTAGGGGTCATGGTGGATGCATGTATGAATAACTCTGAGCAGTGCAGGAGAGTGGCTAGCAAAGCAAACAGGATGTTGGGATGCATCGTAAGGGGGATCACCTCTAGGAGCAGGGAAGCGATTCTGCCGCTGTACAATGGACTGGTTAGACCACACCTTGAGTACTGTGTACAGTACTGGAGACCACACTTGAAGAGGGACATACAACTCCTGGACAGGGCACAGAGGAGGGCAACTAAGATGATACGAGGACTAGGGGATTTGACGTATGAGGACAGACTTGAGGAGCTCTGCCTGTTTTCATTGGAGGAGAGGAGAGACGGGGGGGGGGGCATGATTGAGGTTACTTCAAGTACCTCAAGGGAATAAATAGGGTAAACACGGAGGGGATCTTTAGACTAAACAGGGAGGTATCACTAGAGGGCATGGTTTGAAGTTGGAAGGTGGAGGGGTGAGGGGGGGAAGAGGAGGAGGTTTTTCACTGAGAGGGTGGTGGATCCTTGGAACACGCTGCCTGGCAAGCTGGTTCAGAGATCCACAGTGGAGGGCTTCAATAGAGGGTGGGACAGACACAGAAAGCGGATGTATCAGATAATGGCCTGGCCCAGGGGGTGGGGATGGATGATAGGGGTTTCTGGAACACAAGAGGGGAAGGGGGAGGGCCTCGGTACCCAACTAGGGATCTGAGGTTCGAGCAGACTCGACAGACCATAAGGACTAATCTGCTGGCAATTAGTATGTTAGTATGTTAGTTAGGACAAGGGGTGATGGAAGCCCAGGGCAGCACTGTGCTCTGAGATAGCCAAGCTAGAGCCCTTCACCTAGGTCTTTGGGCCTCAGTACCATTTAAGGATTATACCCATTTCTACTTTAAATTTATTTGGTTAATGCTTGCAACCCAAGCTGACTGCCAGTATTGTTGGTGCCCATAGTGCCTTAACAACTGGGAGATCCCATTTACAGTGATTAAGAGCTCCCAACGGACCTTGCAATGTTAGCTGGTAGACCAGTTAAGTGTGACATAACTGTTGGATTGCCAGTGGGTGGCTGGATTGAGACTGCTACTGTGTTATTTATCACAGCATATCTTGCCATCCTTGTTTAATACCCTATCCTTACCATTTTTTCTAATAAATATTTCCTACTTTTGCTTTGTACTTTGCGTGTGCTACTGTATTTGAGCTTGTGTGTCAGCAGGCATTGCAAGGGACTACCCCAGGTGTAAGCGATACACTATTAACTACAGGTAGCCAGTGATATACTGTATGTACCATCAGAACCCAGGATGACCCTCAAAATGGCATGGGGTATTGTCCCCCTGTGAGGGTCCTGGTCATACATGTACTTACGGATTTGAAACTAATTTTTTTCTTTTTTTGGTAACTGGGTAAGGACCACTAGACACAAGTGCCTGTTTTGAGGGGCGACCCAGAAGTACTGGGGAGGTTAAGTGACTTGCTTAGAGTCACACAGTATGCAAGTGGAGGTTGTGGGACTCAAACCCAGGTCTGCTGGATGTACCAAGCTCATTCATAGCTTGTTACTCAAACCTCTAGGCTATACTACCAGCTGGTAGTATAGCCACTTACAAGGTTTGTGATCTGGGTTTGGACATGGACTCAAGTCACTCGAGAAAAGGCCGGGGAGGGAGAATTGAGTGACCCAGGGACAACTCTCCTCCCTTGGGGGGGAGGCGCCCTGCTCTTAGACTGCCACCTGGTAGAGGACATGTAGCAGCACGTGGACACACTCAGAAGGGAAGAGGGGCAGTTGCTGGGCACTGGCATGCATATACTGCACAAGAAAACCAGGACGTCACTGGCAGCCTCCACAGGCTTTCACATGACCGACAGGACAGTTACCCACAACAACTGTGTTCCTAAATAAGCAGTGGGACAATAAGTACTGGGAAGGTCAGTGATGGGGCTGGGGTGATGAAGCTAGAAAAGGGGGCAGGACAGAGGCCAGAGAAAATACTTGATTTAAAAAAGATTTGTACTTTGGCAAAATGTGTTAAAACCCTAAAGCATATAAAGCAGCCACACTTGAATAAGGGAGCCATTCTTTGTCCTGTGAGTGGGTGACTCTAAACTGCCGCAGATTAACCGTGTTTAGTAGCACACGTCTAACCTCTGTTATCTAACTGTAAGCTGGGCAGCCACAAGTGCCAGGCTGCATTGTTGGCATCATTAAAAGAGTGAATAAAAAGGTTATTTGTGCTCAACCCACGGGATGCCCTATGTATACAATGGGCAACTGGGCTTTCTACTCTGTGGTGTTAGTTTCACAGACTAGTTGAATTCAGGCTACAGTTACATTTTATTTGATTAGGTGGGGACCTGGGAGAGTGGGGGCTGAGCTCAGGGTGAGTTGCAGATTTAAAATAAAAAAGTTTTGTTTGATTTTTTTTTTTATACCCTGGCTAATCACTAGGCCTCGCTGAACTACTACATTATGTGGTGCTGTTGGCTATCAGCGGGCACTACAGTAGCACTACAGCCTGCTCCTGCTGCTGCAATGTAAGGATTCCAAAGGAGTCAGATTTAACCTTTTATTTGCTGGGGGAAAAGAACTCCACCAGCGCTGCCGCGGAAATAAAAGTTACAGTGGAAATTGCATGTTATTTCCACTGCAGCTCTCAAAGTATCCCATTCTATTTACCACTGTTATTCATCACCCCTATTGTATACATTAACATAACTCTATATCAAGGCTTTAATAGCACCCAGACAGAGATATGATTCTTCCAAGAGCAAGACAGTCAGACTACTAAAACATTTATTTGGGAGACTGCAAACTGAAACTAAACAGACATAAACAAAACTCTAAATCAGCAGGTCTTGGGGAAATGTACTGTACTGTCCGCAGACTAAAGGGCTGCCATCTAGCCAGTCATGCTAGCCCAACATTATTTTAGTTTACACAAGCATGCCCCACATTATATATATATTTTTTAACTATGTTTATTGAGTTTACAGTAAACATACAGGCCCGGATATTCAAAGGGGTTGCGCATGGCTAAACAGAGTTGCGCTGGTGCAATCCCTCATTGCGCCTTGGTGGGATATTGAAAAGGCTGACCGGCGAAGCACAAATCCCGATGCGCCGGGGCGTAATGATAATGTATGCAGCGCAGATGCAGGAGGCGTGCCCATGCATACGCGGCACATCCCGATATTCAGCCCAGGATGTGCGGCGCATATGCTGGCACAACCCTGCACTGCACCGCATAAGGGGGCTCAAAGTTGAGCCCGTGAAACGTTGGAACAACTCCTGGCCACCCACAGGTGGGCTGCTGTATTGCAGGGTGCAACACAGCAGCCGCCAGCTGTGGGTGGCCACCGCCCACCCAGAACACCGTCCACATGCACCCACAGCTCCCTGGTAGTCTAGTGGTACCCCCTCCTCCCCAATTCCCCGATAAATGTTCATTGCATCATTCCCTGGTAGTCTATCGGACTCCCCTACCTCCCAATACCCCAAAACCCCGATAAATGTATAATAAGTCATTCCCTAGTAGTCTAGTGGACCCCCTCCCTCCCGATACCCCAAAACCCCGATAAATGTATAATAAGTCATTCTCTGGTAGTCTAGTGGACCCCCCTCCCTCCCGATACCCCAAAACCCTGATAAATGTATAATAAGTAATTCCCTGGTAGTCTAGTGGACACCCCTCCCTCCCAATACCCTGAAACCATGATAAATGTATAATAAGTCATTCTCTGGCAGTCTAGTGGACCCCTCTCCCGCCTGATTCCCCGATCGCAGGTAGCGCGCCATAATACATATCCCTGGTGATCCAGTGGCACTCCCCACCCCACCCACCAACACAGTACCCCCTGCCCACCTTCCGCCGTCCTCGCGCGGCAGCTTCCAACCGCCCGCATATCGCCCGGACGCCCGCTAATGACAGGTACAGTATGGTCTGGAAGCCCATTGGTCCAAAGTGTGGACCAATGGGCTTGCAGGGCATACTGTACAAGACAGTCCCAAATATGTGAATTCACATATGTGGTACAGCGCGTCACCGGCGATCAGGGAATCGGGCGGGAGGGGGGTCCACTAGACTACCAGGAGATGACTTAGTGTACATTTATCGGGGGATCAGGGGGCGGGACTACCACTAGACTACCACGGATGTACATTACATGGCCTCATTTGCATGCCCCCTGCTGAATATCACAAGTGATGCACCTAGCGCAACTGCATTTGTGCTGGCACATCCCCGTGCTCCCTATCTGTGGCTTGTGCCGGCGCAGTGCCACTGTACCATGTGTAGTACGTGCACTGTCTGTGCCTTATTTGGCCCAAGTGCATCACAGTTGCTCTGCGCCCAGGCTTGCGCCACTGCCTGGTGCAGTCTAAATATCCGGGCCTCAGTTTAGATTCCAGATGCATTACATGAGGAGATATATAAATAAACACATAAAGGCGCCACCCCTTTTAATACATGCCAATAAAAAATGTGTTTTCGTAATACATCAATTAGATACATCTCTGGGAGTACACATTATATATTTATTTAAGTCTAAGATTACAAGTACCTTTGAGCCAAGGCTCTTTTACAAAGGTTCCATGTCAGATTGAGGACAGCACGACAAAGTTACAATAGTAAATGGTTCAACAGAAATTATGGCAGAAAAAACAGGTTAACCAACATTATAAATTGCAGATAAGTAATAAATTGTATGTGCTACTAATAAGGAGCCTACGAGCTGCATGTAAGAAACTACACACGAAGTGCAAGTATATGAAACTAATCTCTACTTCCTATTGACGGAAAAAAGAGAAACATTATTTCCCCATATAGTGTACCACATAGGTACTAACACGTTAGGATTATAACTCTGCCCATAGCATCTTGAAAGGTGCATTTAAACTAGTATCTTAATAATCACTAATTGGCAAAAATTTTCAAATTGTATAACAAGTTTAAACTGGAGCGTATATGATTGGCTGTCAGACTATAATGCCTACAAGAGACCCATTCATAAATATAAATACATATGGAAAAGTGCAAAACAAGCTACTACAGGTGGAAGGCAGATAAAAGTCAGTCAGGCCTTCAAGCAAACCTGAGCCTGGAGTTGCTGTATTCGATTCAGGTTTCAGTTTCTTCTTCGTTCTCCGAATCGGACTATAAACGCTCACCTCTCCTCTTTTGTGGCTGAGTATTCTTTTGGGCCCATTTCAATGCCTTTGAGGGGTCCTCGTGAATGAGGTGCAGTTGAGCTGGGAATAGCATACCATGAGACACCCCTGCTTCTCGGAGCATAGCACGAATGCCGTCAAACCTCTTTTTTCTTTGGTGGGTGACGTAGTTTAAGTCCGGGTAATGAGAAACTTGTTGACCATCTTATACAGAAATGTGACAGCAAAGAAAGGCCACACGGCCCATCTAGTCTGCCCAACACCCTACCGCCCCCCTTCTGTTATGCTTCCACCCTCTTTTCCCAACCCCTTAAATCTATCCCAAGCCCTCTTGAACCCCTCCATCATTTCAGCTGCCACTACTTCCTCCGGCAGCTTGTTCCAGGCCTCCACCACCCTCTCCATGAAAAACTGCCCCCTGACATTACCTCTGTATTGCACACCTTCCAGTTTGTGGCTATGTCCCCTTGTGTTCGTTCCCTTCTTCAATTTGAACAAGCTATCACCCTCCACCTTATTTATTCCCTTCAGATACTTAAAGATCTCAATCATGTCCCCCCTCCTAGTCTCCAGAGAGTACAAATTCAGCCCTCTCAGTCTTCTCTCATAGGGTACATCGTGCATCCCTCGTACCATTTTGGTCGCCCTTCTCTGTACCCTCTCCATCAACTCAACATCTCTTCATAGGTGAGGCCTCCAGAACTGCACCCCATACTCCAGATGCGGCCTGAACATGGTTCTGTATAATGGCATTAATACCTCCCTCTTCCTGCTAATAAAACCCCTTGCAATGCAGGCCAACATTCTATTTGCCTTTCCCACTGCCCTGCTACTCTGGCTGCCCACGTTGCGGTCACGTGATACTTAATCCCCAGGTCCTTTCTGTTTCCTTCTCATAATACCCCCCCAAGGAGTTAGTTTCCCTCCTATTCCTCCTCCTCCTCCCCAGGTGCATCAGCGAGCACTTTTGTGCATTAAACTTCAATTTCCAGGTGTCAGACCACCTCTCCAGCTTCTCCAGGTCCCGTCTCATGGCTTGTACCCCACTACGTGGATCTACCCTATTGCAGACCTTTGTATCATCTGCGAACAGGCACCCCCATCCCTCCAGACCCTCCACTAGGTCACTAACATAGATGTTAAAGAGTACTGGTCCTAGCACTGACCCCTGTGGCACCCCACTGGTCACCACCCATTCCCTGGAATGTGTCCCATTTACCACCACGTCTGACTCTTTCCCTTCAACCAGTTTTCCACCCACCTGGTGATCCTGTGGTCCACCCCTAGTCTGTCCAGCTTATGTACCATTCCACCATGCAGAACGATGTCGAAGGCCTTACTGAAACCCAGATAGGCCATGTCCACCACTCCTCCCTGGTCCACTATCTGTGTCACACCATCGAAAAACTCTATCAGGTTACTCTGACAGGACCTTCCCTTGGTAAAGCCATGCTGCCGGTCATCCTGCATGCCATTCATCTCCAAGTATTCTATCAACCTAATCTTAAGTAGTGTTTCCATTACCTTCCCCACTACCGAGGTAAGACTAATGGGATGGTAGTTTTTGACCTCGTCCTTCCGCCCCACCTTATGTAGTACAACCACCGCTGACCTCTTCCAGTCTGTTGGCACCACGCCTGTAACCAAGGACAAGTTAAACAGCCTCACCAGATGCGGCGCCAGTTCATCCTTCACTTCGAGAACCCTTGGGTGTATTCCATCAGGCCCCATTGCCTTGTCCACCCTAAGTCTACCCAGCTCTTCCCTTACTCCTTCAGCTGTGAATTCTGCCACACCAACCTGCCTGTGGCTGTCACCTTCCCCACCCTGTCCTGGTCCCCTGCCCTCTCTTTCCTCCGTGAAGATTGAGGCAAAATAACTATTTAATGTCTCTACTTTTTCGAAATCTTCTTCCAATATTGTTCCACTTTCCACCCTTATCCTTCCAATCCCATGCTGTGCCCTCCTCCTTTCTCCAACGTACCTAAAGAAGGTTTTGTCCCCCCTCCTTGCCTGCTTCGCTATCCTCTCCTCAGTGGCCTCCTTAGCCCTCCTTATCTTTTGTCCTGCCTCCTTTCTTTTTTCCCTGTAGGGTTCCCTGTCCTCATCCTTTTCTGTCCTCCTGTACCTCTTGAATGCTCTAGTCTTTTCCTTGACCCCTAACGCCACCTCTCTAGTGAACCATAGAGGTCTCTTCTGTCTTTTATTCTTTTTTACCCTTCTTATAAATGAGTCCATGGCTTTAAATACCCCTCTCTTGATGGCTGCCCATAATTCCTCCACCCCTTACACATCCCCTATCCTCAACATTTCTTCCCTAGCTACCTTCCTCATTCCATGAAAGTCAGCCTTCCTGAAGTCCATTACCTTGGTTCTCATCCTAACCCTCTCCCTGCCCTCTCTCACCCTGACCCTGACAGCCCTGTGGTCACTGGTGCCAAGTTCTTACTCCACCTTACGGTTCGGTCTTGCCAGGGTCGATATACAATCATGAGTTCCAACACCATCCAGCACTAGAACTATTGCCATAGATGCCTCCATGTTCACAGGTCTTCCTCGATACGCCACTCTATATGCCTTCTGAATAGTGATGTTTTGATCCACCAGTGGTTGTCCCAAATGCTGTTCGAGCCATTCTTTTAAAAATAAGCCCAAATGATCTCCCTCGCTGCCTTCCAGCATCCCAACAACCCTTAGATTCGCAGCCCTGGCCTGGTTCTCCAAGGTCTCGAGCTGTGACCTTGGGTGCGTGTTCTCTCTCACTAAAGTAGCTGCAGCACCCATCATGGCTTCGGAGTGTTTCCTGGTCTCAGTTGCTTCCATTTTAAGGAAGGTCACATTGGTTTCTAGATTAGTGACTCTGTTTGTTAAGGAGTCAAATTTCTCTGATAGTCCTGCTAGGGATGTAAGAAGTCAGGTCATTTTCTGACCAAGCATTTGTAGAGCTTCCTCTCCTTCAGCAATCAGTTCAGAGAGGATGTGGCCCTGAGTAGACCGCATGGCTGGAGGACCAGGAGCACTTTTGATTTTATTGCCATCCGATAGGGTTTTATCTTTCTTCAGATTACCCATGCTCACTGAGGAGGTCTTCCGATTGTAGAAGAAATCAATTTCACCAATCTAAGTGTCCAGCAAAATGGGTTTAGCAACTAATAAAGATATCAGCTATGCAGGCGTTAAATCCTGGTCGGCATTTTGCCCGGCCCACAGTGCCCCCGCATTCTAAAACAACCAAGTGGTTGCACAACTGTCTGAATTTTAACAGTAATTTGAGGAAGAAAGGAGTCTGGGTCCATCATGTCCCCCCAACCCCGCTTTAAAAAAGGGATTAGCAAGTACAGTACTCTGTGTAAATACGTATTAGTTAACAGGAATACCCCATCCATTCTACTACCCTGGGTACCCTGTAACTCCCTTGGTAATTAGATATTTGTTAGGGATCACCAGAAAGGCCTGTATTGTCTGTCTTCATATTCACTGCCTCCACTGGTAGGCTGTTCTATAGGGTCACCACCCTCTAGGAGAAAAAGTGGCTCCTAACGTTACCCCTGTATTCCCTACTTCCAAGCTTCAGAGCATTTCTTTGGACCATGCTACAGTACACTAGAACAAGCATCTCTGTTTGACCTTGTCTATACCCTTGAGTACACAGAAGACTGAGATTCTAACCTCCCCCAACTCAGCTTGCTGTTTTCAAGGGTAAACAAGATGAGGGTCTCCAGCCTCTCTTCTTACCATTTGTCCTCAATACCCCTGATCATTTTGATTGCCTTACATTGCACCCTTACGTCTGCCTCTACATCCTTTTATATTGAGCAGCCCAGTACCGCACACAGTGCTCTAGGTGGGGTCTGACCAGGGTTTGATAAAGTGGCAAGATTACCTTTTTTGCTGGTCTCCCCACTTCTGATGCCCCACAGCATTCTGTCGGCACTTTTTACAGAGGCAGCACACTGCTTGTCCTGCTTCTGCACCATGTGTAGTTAGACCCCCAGGGACTTTTCCTCCTCCACTGCAGCAAGAGGAGCCCCACACAGTGTGTAGATCCTATCTCTATTTTTCTTCACCAAACGTAGCACCTGGCACTTGGCTACACTGTATCAGAGACACCAGGAGTTGGACCAATCACTCAGCTTGTTCACATTCTCTTGAAGTTTGTCCCCATCTTCAAGAGAGTCCACCTTACTGGACATCAGTAAATGAAAGCAGCCAACTGGAGATCTCTTGTGTCCAGATCGGTAACAAGAATGATGACTAGCAGTGGCCCCAGCACCGATCCCGGAGGGACACTGTTGAGTACCCATCTCACATGCAGCAAAG
Organism: Neoceratodus forsteri; assembly: GCA_016271365.2. Lineage (NCBI taxonomy): Eukaryota > Metazoa > Chordata > Ceratodontiformes > Ceratodontidae > Neoceratodus > Neoceratodus forsteri. Next base: position 1,708,741,524 of record CM057455.1, read on the forward strand.
CCTGCCCACCACAACCCACTGCTTCCTTCCTTTCACCAAGTTAGTCGCCAATCCAGCTTGGATATGTCTCATATATACGGCACTGGAGAACTTTGCCCAGAAGCTTGTCACGTGCCATTCAGTCAAGTATAACCCTTGGGATGGGATCCTCGTGAGTTCGCAAAAATAAGTAAACAAACTCTAGTCAGAGCCAATACGGCTGCTAATACCTTACCCTGATAATAGAACTAGAAGAATGTGTGCTTTATTGTAAGTTACATGTTGTATTATTGTGATGTAAAATCCCCCATTTACTGAACAACAGGGAAAAAGTTTGTAGGGCATGGATTCAGCTACCCTCCAGGAACTGCTTGAAATGGTGGTGTGGGGGGATTCAAGCAGCTGGTATGCAGTATATTCCTATACAATCTGTAGCACTGCATTACAGCTCTGCTGTGGGCGGCACCCCACTGACTTTTTCCCTCAGAGGGGTTAAAACAGCAAAGTTCACATTTTCCAGTTTGGCCATGCCCAGCAGAACACTAACAAGAAGTCTGCTTTAAGTGTTACAAATGGAAAGGATTCACTGAGGGAACCCATCACATGTGATCTACTATTGAACACACCTGAGAGGGGTCTGGGGATGTTTCTTCATTATATATTGCATTTTTACACTTTATTTAGTCAGTTGTGTGTCTTTAGTGCTGTGTATTTTACATAGAACCAGTCCTTTCTTATTTAACTCCTGTAACTGAGTCAGACATTTAATTTTACTCCCAGAACTAAGTTCCCGGGGGTTCCCTCCCATTTCTACTACTGTCTGCTTTAAGCTTCCCTAACCAGCCTAAAAAAATGTGACAGGTGGATGGTATTGAGGTCTAGTGGTTAGATCTCAGGCTTGGGAACCAGCAAGTTCAGGTTCATAACCCACCTGAGCCACTTACTCACTGTTGTCCTGAGCAAGCTGCAGTAGCTAAGTGCAAGAGCTAGGTTCTCGAGGTTACAGGAATGAGTATGGTGTTCAGCAACAGGATAAACTAGAGTTTCCTCTGCTTCTATTAAGACGCAAGCACTGAGTGCCCTTTCCCAACAAAACTATTGCACTCATTTTTTATCCTTTCTTCGTTTGCACACTTCTCACTGACACTGATATCTGCAGAAGACATTGTGCATAACAATGTCAATCTAGTTTGGTCTATTCTGATGTAGAACTGTGGCAGCCATGTTGGTCCAGTCTATAGTAGTATAGTGCAGTGGTTTAAGGCTCTGAGCTGCAAATCTGGAGACCTGGGTTTGAATCTCACAGCCCCCACTTGCATACTGTGTGATCTTGAGAAAGTAACTTAACTTCCCTGTGCTACCAGGTCGCACCTGTAAACAAGCTTTCAGCTTAGTGTGCCACTCCTGGTTAAACAATTGAAAAAAAAAAATGATGTAGAAGAAAAATTAAAAATGTGTTGCACGTGATACCTTTTACTGGACTAACAAAACTGTTTTTGAGACTAGCTTTCAAAAGTTAAAAGTCCAATAAAATGTATCAGAAGTGCCACCTGGTTCCTGCATGCTCAGCCCTTGGGAGATGGGTGCAGAGAGGGGACTGCCAACCCCATGACAAACTTAAGAGTCCAAAAATACTCTGCACTCATATGACACAATCACCACGAACACAAAAGTAATGAAATTCAAATAGGTTTATTAAAATTTAAACCTCAGCATTCAATTTGAAGTGGCGCCTCTCGTGTGTCTCCACAGAAAGTACTCCCCAGTGCTTCGACCAATCAGCTAGTCTTCATCAGGTAGTGAAGTATATTTTACCTGATCCCTTAAATAGCCACTATTAATTGGAACATGGGTAGTGTCCCCTATTATTAAAGTCATAGGTGCATTTTGTACATGCAAGTGGCTCTAGGGGTTTCAAACCTGTTTGGAATCAAATTTGTATTTCAAACGTCTTACAGTAAATTGACATCACAGATTATTCACAAAACTATGAGATATTTAAGTATACCACAATTAACATTGATTTCATACTAAATGTAAACCATTTTAAACAGCACATAAAACTAAAATAAAGAGAAGTCTTCAAGTATAAAAAACACAGGTTACTCACCTGTAACAGTAGTTCTAGGAGTGGTATATGATGTTCATCCACACTGTCTGGCAGATGCCTTTCCCTTTAATTCCTGCCAGAATGTCTTCAGGCTGGCTCTTCCCACCCACCCACCCTGGTGGTAAAACCCTTGGTCCGCCCCTAGATGCCAGATCTTAGCCTACTGGAAGCAAGGCTGTGTGCCTGAGCCTCGGGAGCTCGGGTGGGTTAGTGTGGATGAATATCATATACCACTCCTAGAACTACTGTTACAGCCGAGTAACCTGTGTTTCTAGGGATGTGGATATGATGTTCCATTCACAATGTCTGGCAGACTCCTAGCAGTTCTCCAAGAGGAGGGAGGCAAGGTGCACACCCCCTACTTGTGAAAAAGAGATTGGAGAACTGGGGTCCCAAAACCAGCATCTCGACATGACTTGAGGTCAATGTGGTAATGGAAAATGAAGGTGTGTGCTGACTTCCAGGTAGCAGCCCTGCAGATTTCCTGGATAGGGATGTCCCTAGAAGTAGCCACCAATGCAGCAGTATGGTGGGTGGAACGAGTCCTTAGCCCTACAGGAGGCTCCCTACCCACCAACCTATAGCAGAGATCAATGCAGGAAGTGATCCACCTGCCAATCATCTGCTTGGCTGCAGGTCTGCCAGGTGCAGCTTCAGCGTATGTGACAAACAGCTGGCGAACCTCTCCCCAAACTTCAGCCATCTGCTCTTTATAGTAGGTGAACGTTCATTTCCGGTCCAAAGTACAGAGTCTGTACTCAGCCTCCGAGGTGTAACTGGGGTAGTACACCAGCAGAGTCAACACCTGGTCAAGGTGAAACTCCGATACAACCTTTGGAAGGAATTTCAGGTGGGAGCACAGGACAGCCTTGTCCCTGTAAAAGACCAGGTAAGGTACTCCACTGAAAGCGCCTGGAGCTCCCCAATCCTTTTGGCCGACATGATAGCCACCAAGAAGGTGATCTTCCATGTCAGATGGCAGATGTCACACCTGTGCATCGGTTCTAATGGCTTGCCCAAGAGCTTTGCCAAAACCAGCAGTAGATCCCAGAGGTGGTGGTTCATGCACTGGAGGGGATATGTGATCTAGACTCCTGAAAAAGTTGCAGACCACCTTCTCCTGTGCCACCGACTGCTGACCGACCCGCGCCTGGTAAGCAGAGATGGCTGCCAGGTGCACCTTAAGGGTCGTCGACCAAAGTCCCCCTTGGGAGAGGGACCAAAGGTAGTCCAAAATGCTAGCCACTGGATAAATTGAAGGGTCCGACCCTTTGCCCTGACACCAAATGGAGAATCTCTTCCATTTGAAGGCATAGCATTTTCTGGTTGATTCCTTACGGGATGCTTCAACAACCATGAGGACCTCTTCCAGGAGACACAAAGCCTGGAACTCTAGCCGCTCAGGAACCAGGCTGTCAGTTGCAGGGATTAAAGGTCCAGATGAAGTACCTTCCCCTGATTGATGGAGAGCAGGTCTTGGCATGCTGGAAGATGCTGCAGGAGCCTGTTGCTGAGGCTGAGGAGATCGGGGTACCAAAACTAGCGGAGCCAGTCCGTAGCCACCAGGATCACCTGTGCCTTGTCCCTCTTGACTTTATGAAGCACCTTGTGAATCAAGGGAAGTGGAGGGAAGGCATAAAAGAGGCCTGGGGTCCATGGCCTCAAAAAGGCATCCCCCTGCAGCGAGCCCTGCTGAGGAGGGCAGGCACAAAACAACCTCAGCTTTGTGTTCTCCCTGAAGGCAAACAGGTCCACCTGAGGGGTGCCCCACTGGGAGAACAGATCATGTACTACCTCCAGATGGAGCGACCACTCGTGAGATGCCTCGCCCACTTGGCTGAGGGCATCCGCCTGCTGATTCGAGGCTCCTGCCACATGGATCAGAAGGAGATATGACTCCAGGCTGTGCACAAGGGTCCAGATATGGAGAGTTTCCTTGCACAGAGGCAAGGAGTACATTCCACTCTGCTTATTGAGATAGTACATGGTCGTGGTATTGTCCATCTGGACCCGAACCACTTGACCCTGAATGAATGGAGCGAATGTGGTCAGGGCTAGCCGTACCACTCAGAGCTCCAGCAGGTTGATGTGACATCGGGACTCCTGAGGGGACCAGAGCCTGTGGATTCTGTGCTCCCCAGGTGGGCACCCCAGCCTGTCAAAGAGGCATCGGTCATCAAGATGACCATCGGCTTGGGGAGGACAAATGGGATCCCTTCATACAGATGTGTGGTGATGAGCCACCACTGGAGGGTGTCCCACATCCTCTGGGTCACAGTGACCAGTTGGTCAAAGTGACCTTTGTGCCGAGATCAGCTAGCTGGCCAGCTCCCACTGGAGAGAATGCACATGCTAGCAAGCCCATCGGATCACACTGGTGCAGGCTGCCATGTAACCCAGAAGGTGCAGGAAGTCCTGGGCAGGGCATCATTGCCCAACCAGAAATGATTGGGCAAAGGAAGAAAGAACCTCCGCCCTGCCTGCCAGGAACCAGGCTCTGGCTCGGCAAAAGTTGAGCTCTGTCCCAATAAAATGGATCACCTGCAAAGGCATGAGTTGCGACTTGGCCTCTTTGACAAGGAGGCCCAGCTTGAAGCAAGTCTGGAGGGCCATGTCTCTGGACTGCTCCACCTCCTACCTGGAGGGACCTGCTATGAGCCAGTTATCCAGATAGGGGTACACCCGGATCCCTCAGTGCCTCAGGTAAGCTGCTACCACTGCAATGCATTTGGTGAAGACCCTGGAGGGTGAGGAGAGGCTGAAGGGCATGGCTCAGAACTCGTACAGGATTCACTCCATCTGAAAATAGAGGAAGCTTCGATAGGACAGACAGATCGGGATGCGAAAGAACAAGTCCTAAAGATCCAAGGAACAAAACCACATGCCTTGTTCTAGAGATGGTATGATCTATGCCAGAGTTACCATCCTGAAGGCGTGAGACCTGAGAACTTGTTCAGGTCGTGCAGATCTAGAATGGGGCACCAGTCCCCCATCTGTTTTGGTACGAGGAAATACCTGGAGTCAAACCCTGGGTGTTCCGGAGGATCTGCAACTCTGACACCAACCTCCTTGCAGAGGAGCTGGTCAATGTTGTCTCGAAGAGCCGAATGAGTGACTGTGGAAACCAAGTCCTCCCGTGGGGTGTGGGCTTGGCTTGGAGGGTACTGCTCAAACTCCAGAGGCCGACCACTTCTAGAACCCACCTGTCCATTGTGGCAATGGATCAGGTGGAAAGACAGTGGCAAAGTCGGCCCCCCACGGGAGCACCCAGAGGAGGCATGACGGGTATGAGGGTGGTGACCCCATCCCATCACTGAGCAGGCTTGGAGGAGGAGGAGGAGGATCAGGCCGAAGGGCCACTGGGTCCCTTCCCTCCAGGCTTTCTGACCAATGAGGCCACCGACTTGGTCCGAGGTCACCAAGACTGAGCCTGCTGTTGCTGGGCTGGTTTTGCCGCAGAAGTGGAGGACCGAAAGGGCTTGTGTTTCTGGTGCTTAGGGCCCTTCTCCTTCTGGGCAGATGTCACAGAGTCCAAGGTGGCACTGTGGTTTTCAATGCACTGGAGGTGACCCTCTACACCAGGCCCAAACAAGTCAGTGCCCAAAAAGGGGACATCCACCAGCTTGTGTTGGGTATCCGCCGTGAAGGTCGAGATCCTCAACCAAGCCCTATGGTGCATGGCAACTGCGGCCACGACTGAGCAGCTACAAGAGTTGCCAATAACCAGAGCTATCTGGAGTTTCTGATTCGCCACTGCCCTCCCTTGGTCTCAGACCTGCTTGACCATAGTCTGGAGGTCCGCTGAGAGGTGAGGAATCACCTCGTCCAGGGAGCCCAACAGGGTGTGAGAGAAGTGTGCCATCAGCATGGCCGAACTAGCCTGGTGAAGGCCAAGCGAAGAGGCAGCACAGACTTTTTTAGTTGAATGGTCCAGAAACATAGAAACATAGAATTTGACAGCAGATAAGGACCATTTGGCCCACCCAGTCTGCCCATTTCCTTACCTAGTGGATAAGTTGCAGATCCTAGTTAACCAGCAGCCTACTTCTTCCTACCACCACCCCCTAGAATTGCCTTATGACTGTTCCATGCATGCTTGAATTCCACCACTGTTTTTGACTCCACAACCTCCTCCGGAAGGCCGTTCCAAGCATCCACAACCCTCTCTGTGAAAAAATACTTCCTTAAATTACCTCTGAGCCACCCTCTATCTTCAAATTGTGTCCCCTTATTCTTGCACACCTCTTTTTTTGAAAGATGCTACCCTCTTGGACTTTGTTGATTCCCTTGAGGTACTTAAAAGTTTCTATCATGTCCCCTCTCTCCCTCCTTTCCTCGAGGCTATACATATTAAGCTCCTTAGGTCTCTCTTCATATGTCTTCCGCTGCAGACCCTGCACCATTTTAGTTGCCCTCCTCTGGACAGCTTCCATCCTGTCTATGTCTTTGTGGAGATTGGGTGTCCAGAACTGCACACAGTACTCCAGATGGGGTCTCACCAGCTGTTTGTACAGAGGGGTAATAACTTCCTGTTTTCTACTGGTGATGCCTCTCCCTATGAATCCCAGTATCCCCCCAGCCCTTCTTGCTGCCCTCTCACATTGCTTGCCCACCTTTAGGTCATCTGATATGACTACCCCCAGGTCCCTTTCCATTTTTGTTGTTGTTAGTATCTCACCCCCCCACTGTGTACTCTTCCCCTGGGTTTTGTTTCCCAGGTGCATTACCTGCACTTCTTAGCATTGAATCTAAGCTGCCATACATTTAACCATTCCTCTAACCTTGCAAGTCCCTTCTCATCCTTTCCACCCACCTTGTGCATCAACTCTGTTGCAGATCTTTGTGTCATCTGCAAAGAGACATACTTTTCCTTCCAGTCCCTGTGCAATGTCGCTTATAAAGACATTGAAGAGGACCGGGTCCATACGGAACCCTGTGGTACCCACTAGTAACCCCCTTTCTTCAGAGTGGGCTCCATTTACTATTACTCCTGTGTCCTATTCTCCAGCCAATTCTTTACCCAGGCTGTCATCTTGGAACCCACTCCCAGGCTGGCTAACTTGTATATTAATCTTTATGTGGACTGTGTCAAATGCCTTGCTAAAGTCTAGGTAGGCCATGTCCACAGCCCTCCCTGATCTACTACTTTGGTCACCCAGTCAAAGAAATCTATCAGATTTGTCTGGCATGACCTTCCCACTGTGAATCCATGCTGCCTTGGGTCCCTGTGCCCTCTGGCCTCTAGATACTCGGACGATTCTTTCCTTCAGAAGTGATTCCATCATTTTCCCTACCACTGAGGTTAAACTAACAGATCTGTAGTTTCCTGCTTCTGCCTTGCTCCCACTTTTGTGAAGGGGAATCACATCTGCCCTCCTCCAGTCCTCGGGTACCACCCATCCTCCCATGATTTGTTAAAGAGGGTAGTCAGTGGTGTCACTAGTTCTACCCTTAGTTCTTTTAGAATTCTGGGATGAATCCCATCAGGTCCCATTGCTTTGTCCACCTTCAGTTTTAAGAGTTCTTTCAGAACCCTTTCTTCTGTAAATGGGCTGGTATCAACTTCTGTATTCAGAGTGTTTCTACTGTTTGTTTTAGGTACCTCCCCCTCTTTCTTTGTAAATACTGAGCAAAAATATTTGTTTAGTATCTCTGCCTTTTCACAGTCACCCTCTGCCCACCCTCCCTCCCTTTTATTAAGCCTCACTATCCCTCCCTTGGTCTTCCTTCGCCCCCTGATGTACCTATAAAGTTTTATCCCCTTCTTAACTGAGTTGGCTATCTTTTCCTCGGTTTGGGCCTTTGCTGTTCTGACTGCCTTCCCAGCTTCCTTTTGCTTTAACTGATACAGTTCTCTGTCCTGCTCCTTCTGTAATTCCTTGTACTTCCTGAATGCTTTCTTTTTCTCTTGAACCTTCACTGCCACTTCCTTTGAGAACCATAGTGGTTTCTTACATCATTTCTTTTGTTTATTTGCTTCTCACAAAGGCTTGTTACCTCTGTGATGGCAGTTTTATTATTCCCCATTGTTCTTCCACCCTCCTTCCTGCCCATTTGCTAGTGCATTCCTTAGGCACTCACCCATTTTAGCAAAGTCAGCTCTCCTAAAGTCCAGTACTTTTGCCTTTGTATGGCTTGGCTCTATTGCTGTGTTTATTGTGAACCATACTGTTTGATGGTCGCTAGTTCCCAGATGGCTACCCACTTCTACATCTGTGATCCTCTCTTCATCTCCATTTGAGAGAACCAGGTCTAAGATTGCTCCCTCTCGAGTGGGCTCCAATACTAGTTGTCTAAGGCAAGCTTCTTGGATTCTTTGTCCGACGGTCTATTGACCTCCCCTGTATTACCCAAGTGCCGGAAAATGGAGTCAGCCACCAATCCCTCGTCCAAGGGATGCTCCAAAAACCTAGAAAGGGAGCCAGTTGGTACCACATACTTGAGGGCCATCCAGGCTGAGGGTGCCGGGCAAGAGGCGGGATGCTGCCAAAGCTCCAGGGTCAGACTGACAATGGCCTCGGCCACCAGGAAGGTCTCCGTGGGAGAATCCCCTTTGTCCAGAATCTTTGTGAGGGGATACCAAGCCTGTTTCTGGACAGGCTCGAGCTCCATCCCTGTGGACTCAGAGATGAGCCGAAGAATGCCCATGAACAACGAAGGACCTTCGTTCATGGAGATGCCTCCCAATGACTCTCAGTGTCGATGGGACATGAGTGCAGGGAGAAATCCTCGGACTCCGCATAATGTGGGCAGCCACCAGCGTTGTCCTCAACCCACCTAGGATGGTCGGGAGTGAGGGTGACTGACAGTCAGTGGGGAAGTCCCTTGGCTGGCCGTGCCTCCTTAGTCGGAGCACTGGTCGTCAGCTAGTTAGGTGGCGGCTCCACCACGATTGGCAGAGAGGGCTGCTTTGGCCGAGCTAACATGGTCTGCACTGGCTCTACTGGGGGAGGGACAGTGTCGATCAACCCGGATGGGGGAGTCGACTTCGCCCATTAGGGTGACAGCCACTTAATGGCCAGGGTAGAAACTGGTGTCGGTTTTGGTCCGGTCAAGACCAGCTGCTGCCACGTTAAATCTTCATAGCACTGATGCAATTTGCACTGAAGCCTCTCCGCATCCAAGGAGGATGAAGAAGAATAGCGGCAGCGTCACTTTCCGTGATGCCGGAAGCGAGATCACCGATGATGGTAAGACCTGCCCGACTCAGAAGAGGAAGACCGAGACCTTGATCTTGACTGTCGGTGGTGTTGACGGGGAGCCTCAGAGGGAGCCGGGGAACCCCGTGGCTCCTCCCGACCAGGGTCTGAGACTGGCAGGTTTGACTCAGCAGGCTGGGCCGACCCATCAGAGGTCACCAGGAGGACCAGAGTCCTAAAAAGAGAATTATCAGCCTCTTCGGATGACAACCGATCGACTGGGTCGAGAAAAATCTCAGCCGTGTTGTCATTCAGTGTCTCAGCCAACTGGTCTGATGGGGTCATCAGAAAACAGCAACCACAGCTGTGGTTCTGACCAAAGTTGAAACCAAAGTCTTCTGAGAACGGGAACATTCCCGATCCCAGGAACACTGATGATGAGTCTTAGCCTTGTCTTTCTTCGACTCCTTCTTGCGAGAGCACGAACCGTGTGATCCCAAAGGACCCTCTCCTTCAGTTGAGAGGGACTGGCACAGCTCCTTGAAGGAAGCTGAGTGAGTGGAACCCAGTTGGAGCAGAACAAAGGCTGAAGCCAAAGAGGTTTGAGCGGCGGCCTGGGCCACCTCCTCCTCAAAGGCCTTAAGCTGTTCAAGCTACTTAGTGGACCCTGCAGCCGTGGAAACCACCCAATGGGCATCCTTGGACTTGACCGGTGGATAATGCTTCTCCGGTCAACCAAGCTGGAGTCAGGCAGCGCGGTCATCCAGCACATTCGGGTGGAAGGACTGACAGGCATCGCAGGCCAGCGGATCATGTTCATGGCATAAACAGTACACGCACATGGTATGAGGGTCGGTCCATAACATCTTCTGTCCGCAGGGGCACCAGCAAAACCCGGGAGCAGTCTTGTCTTCCGTCATGGGAATGACTGAAGAAAAGGTCGACGTTTTAAGGTAAGTTTGGGAAGCAAATCTGAAGATTCAAACGACAGGGCATACTTCACATGGGAGCAATAAGGAGGGAACCTGAACCTTCCAAGCGGTAAGGAACAGCTGACGTCTAGGGGCGAAGCCAAGGGTTTTACCAGCCGGGCAGGTGGGAGGAGCCAGCTTGAAGACATTCCGGCAGGAATTAAAGGGAAAGGCATCTGCCAGACAGTGTGGACAGAACATCATATCCACATCCCTAGAAATAATATTTGGTTGGAACTGAGAGTTACATGTGCACTTATTCCTGTCTAATTAAATCATACCTGTTTACAAATATGGTATTTTATGAATTTCCAATAGTTGGTACTAAATATTCTGTGAAATGAATTCTTAAGTGCACTACATCAATAATGGTAACTAATATGATGCTAACACTACTTATATACAGTACAATTCCCTCTTTATTTCTGATTTTTAACACAGTTTAGTTATATTGAGGTAATTAACCTCTTATTAAACAAGTGAGTTCTGGGTAGTAGTTTGGCCAAAGTAGTAATCACACCCTTTACTGGATCCATCTCACTTACGGGGGCATCCACCAGTCTTTGATCAAAAGTGACCCCAAGAACCTATGAGGGTGAAAAGAAAATTAATGAGGCTAGTTACAGACTGCTCTTTTTTGTATTTAATTCTTCTTTCCTTTTAAAAAGGGTTTAAGATCCCACTCTGTATTCAAATGCTTAGGTTGTAAACTATCCAGTGTGAAAATCCAAAAGCTTTCTTTTTCAAGCAGTAGATTAAGTCTGTCACCACCCTTGGGGTTACATTTTGCATGTTCCAGTGCCATGAATTTAATGCCATCTGCCTTTTTATCATGTTTTTCAAAGAAATGTCTCACTAGAGGCTTATTGATTAGGCCCGCCTTTATGTTGCGGATGTGCTCCTGAATCTGCATTTTGACAGGTCTAATAGTCCTTCCTATATAAAGCAGTTTGCAGGGTACCATGTTGCATACACTACGTAGGTGCTATTGCAATTCAAAAATGTTCTGATCTGTACTTTGTAATCATAACCTTCTAACTCGAAGGTTTTACCTTGATAAAATATTCACATGTGTTACATCTCCCAAATCTGTGCATGGGGGCAACCATGTATCCCTCATCTGAGGTGGTGTTTTAAACCTGCTGCGGACCAATTTGTCCTTGATGCTTACAGCTTTGGAAAATGTGACTCTTGGATTTTCTCCTATTTCTTTTGATAGCAGAGGGTCATTCATTGGGACTGGCCAATACTTTCTTACTACAGCCCCTGTCTGTCCTGCTTGGTTACTACATTGAGTTATGAAAGTGACCGGCTGACTGGAGGCTACCTGTGTTTCCACACTGTCTTTATGTTTTTGTTTAGGGTTAATAAAAGATTCCTGTCCACATTTCTTGCTCTTTCCGAAGCTTATATCAGACTATTTTTACTGCGCCCTCTTTGTTCAAATCTTTTGAACATTTCAGAGGCTTATGTTTCAAAATCCTCCATATTTTAACAATTCCTTCTAAAATAGTGACAGAAGGCATTCAAGCTATACCAGAAAACAAACAAAGAAGAAGACTGGGTGTCATACAAGGAGAAAATGAAAGAAGCCATCAAAAAAATAAGGCAGGCAAAAGTGCAGACAGAAGCAAGTATAGCAGAGAGGGCAAAGAGAGGAGACAAATCCTTCTTTAGATACATCTGGGAAAGAAGGACGGCAAAAGGGGGTGTAGTCAAGATTACAACTCAGTAAGGGAAAACAGCAAGAGATGACCCAGAAAAAGCAGAAATCCTGAACAAATACTTCTGCTCAATATTTACTGAGAAGGACCCAGGCGATGGCCCAGAAATGGCAAAACGCAACATACCTGGACAGGGGGTTGATACTAGCCTCTTCACAGAGACCAAAGAACTGGAGGAACTAAATAAACTGCAAGTTGACATGGCCATCATGGGGCCAGATGAAATGCACCCCAAGATCTTTTGACCTGTTCGCTCTCCGCACTATGTTCAACAGCCAGTGGACATTATGATATGAAAGGTGCCCTTTCATAAACCCAGTCTAATCTGGGTGCATGAGGTCCAGTAGTACCTGTTCCAACCGGGCAGCCAAAATCTTTGCTAACATTTTTAAATCACAGTTTAACAAAGAAATAGGCCTGTACATAGCACACTCTGTCCGGTCCTTTCCCAGTTTAGGGATCTGGCATATGACTGCATCAAAGCACGGGGCAGGGAGCACGACTCCCACCCCCTCCGGCTGCTGGAAAACCTCACATAGAGGTCCCTCCAACTGGGTTGTCATACCCATATAATATTCTGCTGGGAAACTGTACGGGCCGCTAGCCTTGCCTAATTTCAGGCTCTGAATAGCCCACAGCACCTCTACCCTCCTGACTGGCTGGTTAAGTCTATCTATTTGTCCTCCCATTACTTCTGTGAGCATCAATTGGTCCAAAAAGTCCCTAGCCAGGCCCAGTTGCCCACTACGCTCCACCCTGTATAACTTCTCATAGAAGGTCTGAAAACACTCTCTAATTTTTGCTTATCTCGATGAAAGGCATCCACCCCTCCCGAATACCAGGGATCCGAATAGGGCACACTCTTCCTCCCCCACATCAGACAGACCAGGAATGAGCCGGGTTTGTTACCCCACTGAAACATTTGATTCTTCCAAAACATCCATCATTTCCTGGCTTCACCCCGCAGCAGTGCATTCAGAGCCTCCCTGGTGGCCTCCAAGAGGCCTCTAGCTTCTCCCTTTTCTCCTCCTGCCACTCTTCTCTCCAACTCTTTCAAACAGGACTCTAGATCTAACTCTTTTTCATGTCTCTGTCTCTTTTCCCTCATATACACCATCCCAGCATCCCAATATATATTGGAAGTGGGGGAGCCCGCATTAGCCCCAATATATGTCTTCCACTGGTCCTCCAGAAACTCTCTAAACTTTTTATCTCCCAGCATATACTGTATGTGGGGAACTTCCACGGGGGTGGACCTTCCCTTTGCTCACCTACAGAGGCCACGTACCATGAGGGCTAGAGAAGAAAGTGTACACCTGTGCTCCTGGGATTGCTATGTGCCACCCATCCACCAGATCGAGGTCAGCCATAGCTATCTGCCACTGCCTTACAGCCTCCCCAGTCCCACCCTGGCCTACAGAATGTTCCAGGAGTGGGTCCATAGTACAATTCATGCCCCCCCCCAATATGAGCCCTTGGAATTGTTCCTTAATTAACAAAGAGAGGCATGCCTGACAGAAATTCAGGTCATAAACCGCTGGGGAGTAAATACTCCCAAATGTAACAGTTTCTCCATACACCTCCCATGTGACAAATATATATCTGCACTCTCCTGGATCCTTCACCACTTTCTTAACCTGAAGCGGAAGATTTTTATGCAATAAAATAGCAACCCCTCTTTTGTGAGATGAATAAGATGCTGCAAAGTAGGTCCCAACCCAACCTCGTACCAACTTTGCATGCTTAGGATCAGTGAGGCGGGTCTCCTGCAGCTGTGCCACCTGGGCTCCCTGCCATCTGTGAGCCTTCAAAAGACCTGTACGCTTCACAGGAGTGGCAGTTCCTCTGACATTCCAGGATATTACAGTAATATCTTTCAGCTTAGCATGATACATAATCAGACTCTTCCCCTGTGCATACCTCCTCAATCTAAATGAGTTCTCTGAGCCCCAGATGAACAGCCAGCCCCTCCAATATCTGTTTTCTATTATGACCAACTGATTAATGTACTTTGTGCACCTAAAATGGATGTATTCATAAGAAGACGAACACTTCAAAACACAATAACAGGTTCTAACCCCCCCAACCACCCACCCAGCTCCCCTTTCCTCCTCTATATACCTCCCGTTCAACAAATTTCGTTCCTTCCTACCTACCCCCCTCCTGTGATACCCAGCCACATCCAGTGATATACTACTAATGTTAGAAAAACTATTTGAACTTCTCCCCACTTGACCCTCCAACTCCCGATCCCCACAACTATTAGTACAAAAATTCATATATGTACCCTCCCCAAGTCCTCCCTTCCACAACAAGCCCCATCCAAAAATGAAGTATAAAGACAATAACTGCTGACTATGAATGAGTGCCTATCAGTCTCCCATGAAGAGCATGCCCCCCCCCTCTTCCCCACCAGCTTACTACACCCATAAGATGTCCCATACAGAGCCTTTACCAAAGGCTAGGCCCAAACTTGGTTTTGAAAAACATGTTAACGACAACATGGACGATTCCAACCTCAACACCCTCCGATCCCACCCCCACTGCCCCCATGTCCCGTCAATACACCCCATCTCAATAAACCCCCTCCAGACATAACCAGGTGGGCATACAGATTTCCACGCCGAGGGAAGAAACCCAGCACACCATAGTCCATTATACAGTCTTAGTCAATGCCCTGAAGACAGCAAAAAATACATGAACCACAAGCCAGTTCCAGGATAGGGGGCCAGGCGGCGTGCCCAAATACATATGCTGTGCCTCTCCCCCCCATATCACACTACCTGCAGCCTGGGTCCCAGCCATACTTCTGATTCGCCCCTTGCAGGTCCCTTCTGGATATACTCCTTCTTTCCATGCTCTCCTCTAAATGGCCCTTCTCATGTCCACACCAAGCCTCCATATTCACCCCAATCATACCACCAGCACCCCAGTGCCACTGTGGGCCTCCAGCTCCCTTGGGAACCCAGAGCATGAGCGCCCCAAAGATCAGGAAGTTACAGAATGACCAGTATCTTAATTCCATGGGGCAATTAAGTCGATCAATCAGCAAACTGTCCCAGACATGGCTCTGCCTCTCTTGTCAGTCTGGAGGAGTTAACAGGTAGCATGGGACTACGAGCAGTAGTTAAACAAGGGAGCCAGGGATAAAATCAACATACAAACAAATCAGGTGAACGATTCAAGCCACAGTCACTCCGTAGTCCATAGTCCTTCACCCAATCTTCTTCCACAGATCTCTCACAAAGGTATTAGCTTTGTCCACCACCCAAAACAAGAACGTGACTCCCTCGTGACAAATTTTTAACGTGGCAAATAGACCATGAAGTACTCCACCTTCATCTCATGTAGTTGAGCCGTTACAGCGCTGAGCATTTTCCGCTTTTCAGCAAACAGGCTTTGAGTAATTCATGAGATAAACAGCTTTGTGCCCATCATAACATAGTTACAGGGACCCTTTTTCTGTAGGCTCGCAGAAACTGCTCTCTGTCCTGAAAGAGATGGAATCTCATAATAATTTGCCTGGGGGGCTGATCTGCGGGTGGCCTAGGCATCACTGCTCTGTGTGCCCTCTTCAATTTAAACTGCCCATTCTTCGGTGTCAGGCCCAGAAGCGCCGACAATATTGCCGCACAGAACCCCAACACATTTGTTCCTTCTTTACCTTCTGGCAGACCCCTCAACCTTAAATTCAATCTGCAGTGATAATTTTCTTGGTAATCGAAGGACTCCTTGAAGTCCTCCCGTTCTTTTTGCAGTGCCGCAACTTGCCCCGGGATCGAAGTCATCTTGTCTTCCAAGCTAGAAATATGATCTTCAGCCTGCATGATTCAAGCCGCTTGTGAGGTTTGCTGAGTTAGGACCTCCTGCAATTTGGCATCCAGCTTGTTTCCAACTTGGTTAAGTGGGGTTCAAGCACCGCAAGAACCTGGCCCATCAGCTATCGGTCTAGCGCAGTGACTTTCACTGCCGATAATGAAACTGTGCCCATGCTTTCCTTTTGGTTGCTGGCCACTTGCTTTTTTCCACTTTTCCCTGCAAGTCTTTGGCTTTTGCCAACATTCAAAGTAAGATATTCTTCCATGCCACGTTCAACTCTCAACCCGAGCATTCAACGACCAAAAAAAAGGGAGATCTTTGCAATTATTTTAACTTTTTTAAGCCGGTATCGTGGAGCAAGGAGAGAACACGTCCACTCAGTTAGCTGCTCATCAGTGCCACCCACACCCCAGGATCTTAAAAGAACTGAGATTAGAGTTAGCTGCTCCAATGGCTAAACTATTCACCAAATCCCTACAGAGTGGGGGTTGGTGCCCAAAGACTGGAAAGGGCAACTGTGGTCCCACTCCACAAATTAGGCAGCAGAGAGGACTCTGGAAATTACAGGCCGGTAAGCTTCACATCCATAGTGGGGAAGTTAATGGAGACACTACTCAAACAGAGGATCATGGCATTTCTAGAGGCTAGCGACCATCAGCACCCCAAGCAGCACGGTTTCACAGTGGGTAGGTCATGTCAGATAAACCTGATTGAGTTTTTGACTGTGTTGCAAAGGTTATAGATGACAACAGTGTGGTAGATGTGGTCTACTTAGACTTTAGCAAGGCCTTCGACTCAGTTCCACACAGAAGGCTGGTAAAGACACTAGACCACAAAGCAGCTGGATCAGAAGTAGTTAGATGGGTTAAAAACTGGTTACAGGGCAGGACCCAGAAAATGCAGGTAAATGGAGCACTGTCAACAAAAGGTAGGGTGACCAGCAGCGTGCCCCAGGGTTTAGCACTGGGGCCCCTGCTCTTCAATATTTTTATATCGAAGATAGTCAACGGACTACAGGGAAAGGTGTGTCTGTTCACAAACTACACCAAAATATGCAACAGGGTTGACACCCAGCAGAGGGTGGACAAGATGGAAGCTGACCTCAAGAAACTGGAAGAATGGTCTGGAACATGGCAGTTGAGATTCAACACCAAAAAGTGCAATGTCATGCATATAGGGAAAAAGAAATCCAAATAAGGCATATTACCTTGGAGGGGGAAAGACTAGCTGTCTCCACCCAAGAGCGTGATTTGGGAATCATTATCTCAGACAACTGGACGGTAGGTAAACAGTGTGAGAAAGCAACATTAAAGGCCAGCGATATGCTGGGATGCATTGGGAGGGGAATCACATGCAGGAAGAGAGAAGTGATCCTGCTGCTGTACAGATCACTGGTTAGGCCTCACCTGGAGTACAGCATCCAGTTCTGGAGGCCCCACCTGAAAAAGGACATTGACTGAGTGGAGATGGTGCAGAGTAGGGCAACAAAAATGATTCAAGGACTGCATGAAATGTCCTACAGGGATAGACTGAGAACTGAACACGTATTCCCTGAAACTGAGAAGAGAGAAGGGTGACATGATTGAAACATTCAAGTACATAAAAGGCATAAACCAGGTGCAGATAGACAATCTCTTCCAGTTTAAGAAGAGCAGCAGAACCAGGGGACATGATCTAATGCTGCAAGGAGGGCAGTTCTCCACCAAAACCAGGAAGTTTTTCTTTACAGAAAGAGTGGTGGATGCCTGGACAGCCTGCCTGCAGAGGTGGTGGGGGCAAGCACAGTGGCAGGTTTCAGGAATGTTTGGGACAGATACAAGGGAGCCCTCAAACCCAAGGGCAGTTAGAAGGCTAGGCTACAAGACAATCAGAAGACTAGATGGACCTGGTGGTCTCTTTCTGCCGTCAACTTCTATGTTTGATGATCAAACAGATCCAGAAGCAAATGGTTTGATACCTTTTATTGGACCAACATAGATTTCACAAAAAGAACAAAGGCACTTTGTTCTTTTTGTAACATCTATGTTGAGCCAATAAAAGGTATCAAACCATTTGTTTCTGGATCTGTTCTTAAAAGAACCAATACAGCAAGAAAAGACAATACTGGATATAATTTTCAACCAATACAGCAGCTAAACTAAATCTATTGGTGATGAAACAGGCAGAAGAGGAATAGTCAAACCAGAGCTCAAATCTCTGCTTACATTGCCACTCTCTGAATGCCTATGTAAACTGGAGTCATTATCAGCATAATGACTACTGCTTGCATCATTCTCTTGCCACCATTCATCTGTTCTCTCAGCACAGTACATACATATGGAGGTAAATAAAAAACTGTTTATGCTATTTTGTATCTGCATTAGTTGATGATAGACATGTTCTTCAGTCACTAACATTTTCCCTGCTGTGTTAAGTACTATGTGTGTACTCAGCAGCATTCTTCGAGTTGCAGAGGTGGCACAGAAAACAGAAAAAAGTGCCTCAGCCATAGATTCATGAATAAAGTAGATCAGGATTGAGGAAAGGGAGGGTGATGGGGGCACAGACAGGCACAGAAGAGCAGGATCTCATGCATACCATTGAGGTGATGAAACTCCACTGTGGAAGTAGATAAGGAATATGCGGGGGATGCCTGTGGGATAACCAAGTTATCTGTACAGTTGCCTGTGACCACTGGTGCGGGGTTATGAGTGGTCACAGGCAACTGTACAAATAACTTCGTTATGCCACAGGCACCCCCACATATTTCATTTATGCAACAGGGAAGGAGCTTGTGTACAATTTTAATTTTTTCTATTATGAGTTTTAAGTAAAGTATTTTTAAAATATGTGTGTTTTTTTGTGTTGCTGTGCATCCTGGAGTGCCGTTTCTATGGCCAATGCTATGGCGATGACATGCACACATGACATTTTGTGGATAATGCTGTTATTGATTGGTGGCACGATCAGCGTTTAAATGAAGAAAAGTGTCTGCCATTGTAAGCAAGTGGTTCTGGATGTAGATGGTGAGAAGCGCTTGCATTAGTCAGTGTAGGCTTAGAGAAGAAAAAAGTGTCAGTCAGTTTTCGTTTTTAACAGATAGTTGTCCCGTACATTTCCCAATGCTGTTAGTGGAACAGGAAGAGGATAGACGTGAAGCAGGGTAGCAGACTTTTGGATGTGTGTGACATGCGGAGAGCAGGTTGGGAGAACTTGCAGTCTGGCCACCGGCTAAGAGTGGAGTCGTGTCAAGCAAGAAAACAGAATACGGGAAAAGGTTTTGTATGATATGGCCTAGCATTGAGAAGCAAATGATTTAATGTGTGTTTTTTTAAGAAGGTGGCTGCTCCTACTAGTGCAAGCTGACATTGGAAATTATGAAAGTAGTGCAGACGGTGGGTGGGGGGATGACGTAGTCACTGTGTGGATAAATGGGGTATGATGTAATCACTATGGTAATAACTTTGAGTTATTACAATAGTGATTACGTTATACCCATTTATCCACACAGTGACTCAGATAAATGGAGTTATGTGCCAGTTTTCATCCTGCTGCCTGCTGCATAAAAGGTAATCACTGGTTCCTATTCCTGTCTGCCCTACTCCCTATCCTCTTGATAGCAATACACTGCATAGCTATCACTATGCAGCCAAAAAAAAAAGTTGCTTAAGCACCAAAGGGCTAATCCATGGCTCCTGCTGGCTTTCACATTCATTAAAGATACTGGTGGCAAGGTGGACGGCGCTGTCTACAGCAGCACATATGCTGAGTTGCAGTGCTTCCAGAGTGTTCCGTCTGAGAGAGACAGAGGTCTGCCTGCATCTCTCTCTCTCTCTGCTCTGCAGAATGCAATTGCTTTTACGAAATGAGAACTTTCAGGCTGATGGTGAAGTGGTAGAGACTATTCCCTGCAATGTCCCCTGCTGGGAGTAAAGGTAAAGTCAACCCTGTGGACCAGAACTTGTAAGTACTCTGCTATAAATATCAGAGCATGACTGTTAGACTTGGCTCAGACAAGGCTCAGTCACCCTGTCAGTAATAAATTAAGCAAATTCCTTGTGGGGGCTAATCTTGCAAACACTCAGATTTTGAAAATGTCAGATATTCTTCCACGGGTAAAGGGGGGAGGGGCAGTAGCCTCTCTCCTGCTCTGTGGGTTGGTGGATAGATAGACACTTCCAGAGTATCCCTTAACTGAGGGTCAGGCTGCTTTGCATTTCCTTCCAAGTGCAGGCTGCTGCATGTGCCAAAGCAATATGCCCAGTGTGTGCAGAAGAAACAGTCCGGTTAAACTGTAATTTGCTCTGATGCAATACTAAAGCACCCAGTGGGGGGTTCTGCCAAGTTCACTGCAGCAGCTCTTCCCTCACCTAGAAAAAGGTAAGGGCTATTGGGGCAATGGACACAGTATGCCCAAGAAACTTGTGCTCCTAAAACCTTTCATATTGTGGGAAGCCAACAAGCTGGAAGGTAGCCTGAGACTTGTCTCCACTGTGGTCTCCCAGTATGAACTAGATGCATAATAG
Source organism: Neoceratodus forsteri (assembly GCA_016271365.2). Lineage (NCBI taxonomy): Eukaryota > Metazoa > Chordata > Ceratodontiformes > Ceratodontidae > Neoceratodus > Neoceratodus forsteri. The sequence continues at coordinate 1,708,761,771 of CM057455.1, forward strand.
GCACAGTAATGAAATCTCTGACTACGGACAAAGTACAAATCGAAATACAAGCAAGTGGGTCTTTCCCAGGCAGAAATTCAAAATAAATTAATATGACTTAAGCTGCGTAGTGCTTGCTCTGTCAATACTTTTGCAACCTGTACTGAAGCTCCCTTGGAGCCATGTCAGTTGTAAACTCCTACCGGGGAAGAAGCTACATGTAGTAGCTCATCCAGGATCTGGGTGCAATGCCCAAACTTGCCCATAGGTGCATTGAGGTCCCTGAGGTGATGGGAATTGAAATACCTAAGATTTGAGCCATTTTCCAGTCTTAGTTTGCTGAGTCAGGAGCAGAGGACATAAGTTAATTGGGGGTGTGGCTTGAACAGTACAAAAGCAGGTGTCTCCAATTACAGCTTCCTGCTGCTAGCTTCTGGCAGAAGAATCTTGCTTTCAGAGCAATAAACACCTGACTAAAAGCTACAGCTTTTCTTACTGATAAAACACTTCTATTTTGGCAGAAGTCAGTGCCTGTTGGGATTAAGCAAACAAGATGCTTTATTAGAAGCAAGGGGGTCTCATTTACAGTATAAAAAAAAGAAAAGAAAGTCAGTGTGTGTGTTTCTGTGTTAGGAAAGGGGACTATATCAACTTAGTTTGCCAAGTCAGGAGCAGAGGAGAGACGTTAATTGGGGGTGTGGCTTGAGAAGTACAAAAGCAGGTGTCTCCAATTACAACTTCCTGCTGCTAGCTTCTGTCAGAAGTTTGCTTTCAAAGCAAGAGACACCTCACTAAAAGCTACAGCTTTTCTTAGTACTTGCCCTCCCTTCACGCTGCCACCCTCCCACCCTAAGCCAGTTCTACTTTTATAGTCATTGGATTTGACTGAAAACAGGAGCTTCCTGTTTGGCAGTAGGAAGGGAAGGATCACTGAGACACATTAGTTTCATCAAACATGAAGGAAAAATAATAGCTGTTTCTCCCCCCTAGCTGCTGGAGGTCTGAGTCTGAGCAAGGAAGAAAGAGACTACTGAAGAATACAGGAAGTTCCTGTCCCAGAACAGGAAGGGTGGGAGTTGTAAAGGCACATAGCCATTAGGAAAGTAGGTGGAAAAATACATAAAGGGAGGGGAGAGTAAGCATACAAAGCAGCAAGAGAGGGGACACAAAATAAGGCATGATGGGAGTGGTGCAGTGCAATGGCTGTGGGGTGGCAGTGTTCCAGGAGACATTCTGGAGGCTGCAATGTTGTATGTTTTGTGATATATGGTTCTGTGTGTTACATTTTACATTCTTATCTAATTTTAAGTTAACATCTCATTTTTAAATAGACTATTTGTGTCTTCCAAGTCATTCTGTTTTTGCCAGTGATGTGTGGATGGTTAAGAGTGTGACAACACTGTGCATGAGCTTATATAGTAATACCAAACTGGGAACAGGTAAGAGTTATCTGAGGTCTTTATTAGAGTTTTTAAGGGTTCATTTTGTACACCTGGTTAGGTGCCTGCAGGCGAAAGATATCTGGCCCACCTGAAGAGCAGAATTATCTGAGCCTGTACATTGGGTATGCTAACAAGAGGTTCACAGTTTGAATCCCTCCAGAACTGAGACCAAAGGTTGATTCAAATCCACAAAACAGACAGAAGGGTTACCCTGTTTCTGTTTCCTGTTCACAAGACTGCGCTTGGAGGTTGGCACTGTGGGAGCAGAGGGCCTGACCTGCTGAGTGGGTTTGTGACAGAATGGTTGGCAGCAGTGCGAAAATGCTGGTAATACAAGCTTTAATTGTTCAGTTTGTCAGCTTGAAACCATCCGCTCACTTGCAAAGAAAGAAAAAGGCAGTGATTTATTTTTTAAAAAGGAGACAGAACTCTATAACTTGGCGTACAGTCAAGTTCCTACCCATTTTATTTTTTTTTCTAAAGTGCAAGTCAGAGTAGCCATAGTTTAGGGAAGAAGATGGCTTCCAACTACAGCAGGCACACTATAGACTACTTAAAGCAGTTGTGCGGGTACCGAGGAGTCCAGTTCGAGGTGAAAGTCAGCAAACAGAACCTTGTGGATGCCCTGATGGTAGCAGATACCCAGAGCATCGAGTCACAGACAGTGACTGAAAAGAACCAAACCTTGAGTGTGGCAGGGCTAGCGGCCAGTACAGTGTCCAGATCCGATGAGGAGGGCAACTGGGCCACTGTCAGCAAAGGGCCAAAGCAGCAGGGGAAGATCACCAGTATCCTGGATCCAGAAGTACTCAGGCTGCAAACTGAGTTGCGCAGAATGGAGCTGGAGTTCCAGAGGGAGAGGGACCGTGAACAGCGGGAGGTGGAATGTGAGGCAGAGCGAGAACACCAAGAGGCAGAGTGAGAACACAGAGCTGCAGGCCATGAGAGGCATGAGCGCCAGAGGCAACATGAACTGGAGACATTACGACTCCAACCACCAGCACCAAAGCAGGTAAGTGGCTTGGGTTTAACTAGGACTGCAGGACTGGGTTACAAATTGAATTCCAAATTGATAGCCGAATTTAAAGAGGGGAGGACATGGATGCCTTTTTAAATTCTTTTGAAAAAGTTTGTATTCAGGCTAAAATTCCTAGAGAGTCCTGGAGCTACCAGCTATCCCCACTACTTACCGGGAAAGCTCGGGATGCATTGGGTCAAATGGACAATGAGGACAGTGATGATTATAGCAAACTTAAAGCTGCACTCTTAAAAAAAATCTGAATTAACTGCTGAATCATACAGAGCTAAATTCCATCAGCTCAGGAGAAGACCTGACATGAGCTATGAGGAGCTAGCCATGAAACAACATCGGATTTTAAAATATTGGTGGGAAAGAATTGAAGCAAACTCTGTTGATAAAATTGCAAATGTGATTTTGTTAGAACAGTTTTATTGGGCTTGCCCAGCAGAGCTGAAAACCTGGCTGGAGGACCGAGATCCCAAAACAGTGCAAGAGGCTACTGAACTCTCAGACCACTATGCCAAGAGCAGACCTGCTCTGAGAGCGAATGGAGTGGGTGTGGCAGTGCAGAAAGGGAAAGTGCGCTTACAGGGCAGCTAAAACCCTCGCTGCCTCCACCGAAACCAGTTAGCCCCAGGTTTCAGAGGAAAGATTTCTCTGAAAAGAAAAGTGAATGTTGGTTATGTAAAGAAACTGGGTATACTGCCAGACAGTGTCCCAAAAGAATGAGCACTAATACGCAGAATGGTACTAGAAAAGAAGTGAGTTGTGTGTCCTTGGAAGCATGTCTGTGAACATGAGGGAACACATGCACCCAGTCATTGTGAATGGTGTACAGACGCAAGAGTTAAGGGACACAGGGGCATCCCTGACATTGGTAAAAGGGGATCTAGTACAGCCTGATCAGCTTATACCCAATAAATACGTCACTGTACAGTACTTTACTGGTGAGGCAAAAACATTGCCCCTCTCCAGTGTTCTCCTAGACTGGGGTAAAACAGGGGGGGGACTATGCAACAGGTGGCAGTAGCCAAAACGTTAGCAGTGGATGTGATCCTGGGCAACAATCTCAAACAGGGGATGGTATGTGCAGTTACCCATAGCCAAGTGGCAAGGAAAAATTGTAGTTCCCTGAACCCCACAGAAGCCACTATGGAAACTGCTGAGAGGCTGGTTCCCTAGATTGTGTCTCCAGATGGGGAGACTAATGAAAAGGGGGTAGAAATTTCCCCAGTAGCAAGTACCCACACAGCTACAGAGGGTTACTCTGAAGAGGGAGGGGTGACCCATTGTCAGAGGGTTGGGACTGACAGTGATCCTGAGTGCCCTGATGCTAGTGCTAGGGACCCTATCTTAGCGACTGAAGGGGACCTGTCCCATACCTTGGGAATGTGTGAGGGGTTTGCAGCTGCTCAGAGAAGTGACCCTAGTCTAGAGAAACTGAGGGCTTGGGCAGACTCTGGCAGACCACAGGGAGGTGACGGCAGACATAAGGTTTATTGGAAAAATGGACTTATGTATACTCAGGCAGTACAGACAGAGGGAGGGGTGCAAGGCAGGCAGCTTGTCGTTCCCCAGGGGTATTGTGAGCAGTTGCTCAAGATTGCACATGATATTCCCTTGTCTGGTTATCTGGGAATCACGCACACGACGCAGCGGTTAGCCCAGAATTTCTACTGGCTAACTTCACCCAGCAAGTGAAGGAGTATTGCAGGTCTTGTCACCGGTGCCAAGAAATAGAGAAGGCAGGCAAGAAAACCCAATCTGCCCTGATTCCCTTGCTCATAGTGGAGGAGCTATTTCAGAGGCTGGAACTGGATATTGTGGGGCCTTTAAATACCCCTGGCTCCTCAGGGAAGATATTCATCCTGACTGTGGTGGATTACGCCACCCGCTACCCAGAGGCAGTTGCCCTATCCTCACTGAGGACAGACAAAGTGGTAGATGCCTTAATTGAGATTTTCTCCCGTGTTGGGTTTCCGCAGGAGGTTGTCACCGATCGAGGGAGTTCCTTCATGTCAGACCTGATGAAATGTTTATGGGAGAAGTGTGGAGGGGTGCAGAGATGTACGACATCGTATCCCCCACAAGCCAATGGGCTTGTGGAAAGATTCAATGGTACCCGGAAGTCAATGCTCCAGGCATTTGCTGAACAGCATGGAAGGGACTGGGAGAAATAACTTCCCCACCTGTTGTTTGCATAGAGGGAGGTGCCCCAAGAGTCGACAGGATTTTCCCCCTTCGAACTCTTATATGGACGCCGGGTACATGGTCCCCTAGACTAGATCCGGGAGGACTGGGAAGGCAAGCACACCACCCAGGGAACTCCCATTGTGGATTACATCCTTAGGTTTAAGGAAAGGCTGAAGGAGCTTATGGGGACAGCCCAGAGCAACCTGGCAGCTGCCCAACAGAAACAAAAAGTGTGGTACGACCACAGAGCCAGAGCTCGCTCGTACATGGTGGGTCAGGAAGTCATGGTCCTTACTCCGTTCCGGAAAGACAAGCTGCAGGTTGAGTGGGCAGGACCGAACAAAGTAGTTTGGAAGGTAAATGACGTGAACTATATTGTAGAGTTACCTGACCAAAGACAGACAGAGAGCAGGGTCATTCTTGATGCTCTACAAGGGGCATGCCTCAGACAGCTAGTGTTGGAACCCACTCGGGAGGGAGCAACCTTAGACCTAGTACTCTCAAACAGAACGGAGAAAGGATCTCAGATTTAGAAGTGGGTAGCCATCTGGGAACAAGCCACCACCAAACCGTGTGGTTCACGATAAACACAGCCATAGAGTCAAGCCATACAAAAGCAAGAGTATTGGACTTTAGGAGGGATGACTTTGGGAAAATAAGACAGTGCCTCAGAAAAACACTAGCAAATGGGCAAGAAGGAGGGGTGGAGGAACTATGGGGAATAATCAAAACAGCCATCACAGAGGCAACAAGCCTTTGTGTGAAGCGAATCAACAAAACAAAATGAAGGAAAAAACCACTATGGTTCTCAAAAGAGGTGGCAGGGAAGGTTAAGGAGAAAGGGATAGCATTCAGGAAATATAAGAAAACATAGAAGGAGCAGGACAGAGAACTTTATCAGTTAAAGCAGAAGGAGGCAGGGAAGGCAGTCAGAATAGCAAAGGCCCAAACCGAGGAAAAGATAGCCAACTCTGTTAAAAAGGGGGATAAAACATTTTATAGGTGCATTAGGGAGAGAAGAAAGACTAAGGGAGGAATACTGAGGCTTAATAAAGGGAAGGGAATGTGGGCAGAGGGTGACAGTGAAAAAGCAGGGATACTGAATGAATATTTCTGCTCAGTATTCACAATGGATGAGGAAGGGGAGGTACCTAAACCAAACAAGAGAAACACTCTGGATAGGGAAGTCGATACCAGTCAATTCACAGAAAAAAGGGTTCTGAAAGAACTCTTGAAACTGAGGGTGGACAAAGCAATGGGGCCTGATGGGATCCACCCCAGAATTCTAAAAGAACTAAGGGTAGAACTACTGACACCACTGGCTACTCTCATTAACAAATCATTGGAGGACAGGGTGGTACCTGAGGACTGGAGGAGGGTGGATATGATTCCACTTCACAAAAGTGGGAGCAGGGCAGAGGCAGGAAACTACAGACCAGTTAGTTTGACCTCAGTGGTAGGGAAAATGATGAAATCACTTCTGCAGGAAAGAAATTTTGAGGACCTAGAGGCCAGTGGGGCACAGGACCCAAGGCAGCATGGATTCACAGCGGGAAGGTCGTGTCAAGACAAATCTAATAGAGTTCTTTGACTGAGTGACCAAAGTAGTAGACCAGGGAGGGCTGTGGACATGGCCTACCTAGATTTCATCAAGGCATTTGACACAGTCCCACACAAAAGATTGATATACAAGCTAGCCAGCCTTGGAGTGGGTCCCAAGGTGGTAGCCTGGATAAATAACTGGCTGGACAACAGGATGCAAAGGGTACTAGTAAACGGAGTACACAGTGAAGAAAGGAGGGTAACTAGTGGGGTACCGCAGGGTTCAGTACTGGGGCCAGTCCTCTTTAATGTCTTTATAAGTAACATTGCAGAGCACCTGGAAGGAAAAGTATGTCTCTCTGCAGTCGACACAAAGATCTGCAGCAGGGTTGATACACAGGGCAGGGTGGAAAGGATGAGAAGGGACTTGGCTAGATTAGAGGAATGGTCAAATGTATGGCAGCTCAGATTCAGCATAAAGAAGTGCAAGGTAATGTACCTGGGAAACAAAAACAAAAACCCAGGGGAAAGAGTACACAATGGGGGGTGAGATACTAACAACAACGAAATGGAAAGGACCTGGGAGTAATTATATCAGATGACCTAAAGGTGGGCAAGCAATGTAAGAAGGCAGTAAGGAGGGCTGGGGGGATACTGGGATGCATAGGGAGAGGTATTAATAGTAGAAAACAGAAAGTTGTTTTCCCTCTGTACAGACAGTTGGTGAGACCCCATCTGGAGTACTGCGTGCAGTTTTGGAGAGCCCATCTCCGCAAAGACATAGACAGAGTGGAGGCTGTCCAGAGGAGGGCAACCAAAATGGTGCAGGGTGTGCACCAGAAGACATACGAAGAGATACTAAAGGACCTTAATCTGTATACCCTCGAGGAAAGGAGGGAGAGGGGGGACATGACAGAAACTTTCAAGTACCTCAAGGGAATCAACAAAGTCCATGGGCATAGCATCTTTTAGAAAAAGAGATGTGCTAGAACAAGGGGACACAATTTGAAAATAGAGGGGGGGATGGCTCAGAGGTAATGTTAGGAAGTATTTTTTCATGGAGAGGGTTGTAGATGCATGGAACAGCCTTCCTGAGGAGGTTGCGGAGTCAAGAACAGTTGGGGAATTCAAGAATGCAATGGGCAGACATAAGGTAATTCTAGTTGGGGGTAGGAGGAAGTAGCTGTTGGTTAACTAGGATCTGCAGCTTATCCATCAGGTAGGGAAATGGGTAGACTAGGTGAGCAAAGTGGTCCTTATCTGCCATCAAATTCTATGTTTCTATAAAGTTCCAAACCTCAAGGCTCTGACATTCAGAATGGAAATGTGACTGAAGCTGTTTGTGCTTTACAGCAGCACATAACTAAATCAAAGAGGAGAACAAGGCCCCCAAAGATCATTAACATGGTGCTGAGGGATTGGTCCAAGTTCCCTGCAGCCCCACACCATGGTCTCTGATAGACACATGTGGAGCCCGAGAGAAAGCACAGTGCTGTGAGCAGAAGCATTCTGTCTCTACGTCCTGAAGATAGCGCCAAGCCACAAACTGTGAGCAATTTTAAGCCTTTCAGAAAATTAAATAACAAAACCCTGTTGCAGTTTGAACTACCAAACAGCAGTAGTAGCAAGGACAGAAGCAGTGACTGAGGTTTGTGCAGCCAACTAGCAGCATTGCATAGTGTGCAAGAAAAGTGGTACTGTCCCACAGCGGACTACAACAAGGAAAAGGGAAAAACATTTGTGTTCAAACTCTACACTTCTCCTATAACTTCCACCATCAGTTGACCATGCCCCTGGTTTTCCGGCTGAGTACTGACACAACGAAGTTATTCATACGAACATACGAATATATGAAATAGCCAGCAGACACAGGACATTCGGCCTATCTAGTCTGCTCAAGTGTGCAGCACGCTGTCTTGTTAGACTGCAGCTGCCCCCCTCCCCTTGCTCCCCCTTCTAACTTAGTGCCCCCACTTCCGACCGCTCTCCCCCCCACCCTCTCCATGGTTTTCACTCTCCCTATGGCCCTGTTCCACAATCTCTTGAAGCTGCCCACCATCTGTAGTGCCACTACTTCCTCTGGCAGTGCATTCCAACCAGTCACCACCCTTTCCGTGAAATAGTACCGCTTCATCTCTCTTTTGAACCTTCCTCCCTCCAATTTCAGGCTGTGTCCCTGGGTTTCCCCTCCCTTTTAACTTAAACAAGCCATCTGAATTAACTCTGTTTATGCCCTTCAGGTACTTGAATGTCTCAATCATATCCCCTCTCTGCCTTCTATCTTCTAGGGTGTACATGTTGAGCTCCGTCAATCTCTCATCATATGTCTTGTTAGGCTTGGTCCCCGCACCCTTATTGGCAACCCACTGTGCACCACTGGCAATATTTATTATGTTATACTTATAATCAGTACTAACATTTAGGGTGTTGGCACTTACTGTAGAAGAGTAAGTTACCAGGACATAATTATGATTATTACCAATATTATTACTATGCTTATTGCTGGACATGCATAAGTAATGTGCCAAGAATACACTTCTGTGTTCTTTGTTACATTCTTCTAAGAAGTCACTGTTTAGCCTACACTGCCACCATGAGGATTTATTTGACACCACACTTATTTTCTGTATTTTGTATGAATTTTTTCTTATTATTTTAGCTGATTTTACACTTTTTGTATATCTCTATGTACACTGCGGAGCCACCTAACTTTTGGCCAATAGGGCCTGTTTTATGTATCTAACTCACGTGCAAAGTAATAGTTGCTATGGTGATTATCATAGTATATAACCTGCTGTATTAGGTTTTCTTTCTGAGACCGTCTTCATACCCTGGGGTACTGGGAAACTCTGGCTTCCAGTGTCTATTTGGTAAAACCTGTTTTTTAGGTCATAAGTCTGCTTTTTGTGTAAAAAACAAGTTTACTACCGCATATGCCACTTGTCTATTGTTTCTTCTGCTGGTTTATTACTACCAAGGACCTGAGAAGGGCTTAGAACCTGACATTATTGGCGACCATGCACAGGTGGTCTGAACTAGTAAAGATTCACTGTTTGCTGGCTTTTCTCTTGTGGGTAGTAAGTAGGTGTACAAACCTGCATCACCTCACCTGTGTTTTTCACTCTGTAGCATCATGTAAAGTCTGGCTGCTTATTGGGCAAGGTTGGTGCCATCTCACCTTGTTCAATGGCACTTTTGAATTGCAGGATTGTGTGAGTGCAGACGCCCAGCCATCTGTGTGGTTCAACCACTATGAATCGATACACAGCAGGGTAACCACTGACGGGTTCATTTGGGTTTCCCAACCTTTTCTACCATGTCCAATAGCTAGGCAGATCTGAGACTCGATGTCTCAAACTTTCTTGCTTCCCATGGAGGCTGCAATGACCTCGCACTTAGACATGAAAAACTCTGATAACTCCATACTGGGGATCTCAACCCAGTACTCAGAGGCAAAACAAACAGCCAAAAAGCATGATTCAAAAGGGCTGTTGGTCGCGGCTCTCTATGCTACTTTGGAAGCCTCCAAGGTCAGGTTTCTTACCCTTGAACTGCAAAACTCCACTCTTAAGAAGGAGATGGGTTTGCACACATCTGAAAGTCTTAGGAAAGAACAGAGACTGGAAGAAGAACTTCAGTCCCTGCATACTAAGAACGAGATTCTTTTGCATTATACTATACAGAATAACGATCGAGAGTTATGCATGTTGAGAGTGGATTGTGACAGGCTGAAGCAGGATAAGAGGCAGATTTTGCAAATGAATGATTTGTTGAGTGAGACAAATGAGTCTTTGCACGAGGAGAATGAGGATTTGAGAGATGACCTGAAAAGGGTAAGTGATGACTAGGATAGAGAGCTTAGGGACAACTGTGAATTGAGCACCACGTCTAGAGTGTTGCAGGAAGAGGTTGCATAAGGTGTTGGGCAGAACAATGCAAAAGTTAGTATACAGTGCAGAGCTAAGATGGAAAAACTGTCATCAGCAAGAGGTGCTGGCTGGTCACATCAAAATGACGGGTGAGTTCCATTACACACTCATCAACTTTACATCATCTGGAGATGACGATTCTGGTGACGACAGCAGCCAAGATGGCACCCAGTCACACTCTCAATATGACGCTTCCCCCACCCCCCATTCACGAGATGGTGGCTCCCTACGCTGTAATAGGTGTCAGTCTGGGTCAGTAGGTAGCACATCCACCTCTGGACCAGAAGGTCATGGGTTCTCATCCCACACCGGGACTGGACTCATACCTAAAAAAAAAAGCTGGCATCTGAGTGCAGTATTAGGGGGTGCTGTACTGCTGGGATGTGTCATCCTTCAGATGAGACATTAAACCAAGGTCCCTTCTACCCATCCTGGTGCTGTCCTGGTGGGTATCCAGGTGGAAGTAAAATAACCCGGAGCACTCTTCGCAATGAGTAGGGGACATTCCGGTGTCCTGGCCAACATTCCCCTTCCCACAAACCAGATCATGCAATTGTCCAGGCTGTGTGTGGGTGTTGATGTGTGATATGGCTGCCACTACACATTCAGTCACTTCGCTACCAGTCTAGCATTGCTTGTAGAGCGCTTTGGTATACACTGTGTATGAAAAGTGCTATATAAATGCTGATTCTTCTTCTTCTAATATTGTGACCCTACGTCATGAGAAATATGGTGACTCTCATGTGCGATGCCAACCCCAATGATTGGGGGAGGTCGAGGACTAGCCCCTCCAATTGCCATCCTGAAAAAGGAAAACATAACGGAGATCGATCAGATGATTAAGGCAACCCTCACTAGGACACAGATGACTGAGGAGCAAAGATGGATCTTTCGTGAACACATGGAAAGCATGCTGAAGGAGGCCACTGCTCAGCAGCCACTTGTCCACTCTGAGGCTGCCGCCACAGTGGAGGCCACCCTTCATGGCACACACACTCCAACCCTTTTCCTGATCTGCATCCCATAGTTCAGAAAAATCCCCTTCAGGCAGCTCGCTCTGCGCAGCAGATAGCTGACAATGACAATCTCAGTTGTCATTTGGAAAAAGTCCATTCCAAACGTGAGATCCTCAGTCTACCGGCAGCATACCAAGTACAGATCCTCCAGCAGACTGTAGACCCTGGCCTCTGGGCAAAATTCTTACAGGAAATCTGCCAAGCCACTGATGCAACTTTTGACGATGTAGCCACGGAACTCATTGCCACACACTCCCCAGGCATGGTTGGCGTTATGTTGGCCCATCCTGTCAAACAGTATGCCAAGGAAAGTCCAATATTATACCATCGGAGGTTATGGTTGGCCTACCGTACTGGCAAGGTGCTTTCACAAGAGATAGTGGACAGAGACCAAACTGAATACAAGACCTTGTTTATACAGAACATGATTCCGGCAGTGCGTGACAAGGTCAAGCCCATGGTTTTCCCCAGAACTGACAAATTCTCAGACATTCTGACAAGGATGGAGAGTGTCTACCAGCTCTACCTCTGAGATCTGAATTCTGTCTCAAAAGCCAAGGTGGCTACGGTACAACCTGCCAACAAACCCACAACTCACTACACAGTGGAGGGCAAGGCCCAGGACAATAAGGCCTCGCCCTCTGTCAATAAACAGATCTATACGACGGGGAAACTGCAACAGAAATAGGAACAAAGAAACTGGAATAACCCTAATCCTGATTAGAATGACAACCGGGGCAATTTAAATTATTGACAAGGTCCTTCCTACCGTAAGGTAGTAGTGGAGAATAACAACCTCTGCACACTCCTTGGGAAAGTCCAATCAGTGGCTGAGTCTATCCCAAGGCAGACCGTTGCAGCATTAGCTCTGGTGGCCCCGTCCCTACTAGACCAAGGAGATACTAGAACCTCCTCTGGCCAGGCAACAGCAGGCCCTAATTCTGTTGCTTTATTCATTGCAGCCACTACCAGTACCCAGGATTCCCTTTATCTTATACAGGACCTGGAAGATGCCTGGCAAGACCCTGCTGCAATGTGTTTTCAGGACCCACCTGAAGACACCAGTAATAGTTCAGATTGACAATTACAGGACCCAGTCCATATTGTGAGTAATATTATTATTGTCACAAACGGTGGCCTTGTACCAAGGCCATGGTAGGGAGCCGCCAAATTGTTGTGTTGTTAGATACAGGTGCAGCTGTGTCTGTACTACATGATGAGGATCCAGCTTCTTCTTCTGGGTCCACTGGCTGGAGGACCAGTGCTCAAGGTGTGGATGGCACTAGGCTGCCTACCTTATGCTGTACTGTACTCGCCGTAGCATTAGGAACTCTCAACATGAACCACACTTTTGACCTCATGGCATTACTTCATCATCCCAGCATCCAGGGAATTGATTTCCTAGCACTACATGGCTGAGTAGTGCACTTGGTCAATCAGCTCTTGATTCAAATCAGAGGACAATACCATATTGTCATGATACCAGATTCCCACATGGTGGCCGCCATTGCAGTTAACAACAAGGAATATGACACCATAGCTCTGTTCCAGAAACATGAATTCTTCGAAGAACTTTGGCCCATTCTGCAGGAGCACCTCGATGTTTTCACAACACAAAATCATGATTGTGGGAGAATGCAAACCATCATTGAAGTTCCAAGCCCTGAACATGACAGGCAAAGGCAATACCCTTTTCCTGCAGAAGATTTGCCATCTCTCAGAGAAACCATCCAGTCACTTCTTCAGCAAGGTGTGATCACGCCTTGTGTCTCAACTCTCAACTCAACCATCTGGCCAGTGAAAAAGTCCAATGGATCTTAGAGACTCACTGTTGACACAGGAGATTTAACCAATTCACTTCTAGCTGCTCCCCTACAGTGGCATCAGCACCAGATGTGCTCAAATTGCTAACACCAGATCGTAAGTGGTTTAGCACCCTTGATATCTCCAATGGGTTTTGGTCACTGCCACTGACTCAGGAAAGCCCACACAAGTTTGTTTTCACTTTTGAGGGTCATCAGTACACATGGACTTGCCTCCCGCAGAGCTTCCACAACAGCCCTTCCCTCTTCCATCTACACATGATGGAAACCTTGCAGGGTTTCTCTGCCCAACAATGTCATCTGCAGTACGTGGATGACTTACTCTTGGCAACAGCCAACAAAGAGCAACATTTTGACCTCCTTGATGAGTTACTGACTCTCTTGCAGAGAGCAGACCTCAAGTGCAAACCTGCAAAAGCACAGTTGTGTCAGAAAGAGGTTATCATCCTTGGTCTGCATATCACAGAACAAGGCAGAAGCCCAGCCTGGAGAAAGATCCAAGGCCTACGAGATTTGTCACTTCCCACCAGTGTGGCAACACTCAGATGTTTCCTGGGAATGGTCAGCTATTCAAGGGATTTTATTTGTGACTTTGCACAAAAGGCCACCCCTCTGTATGAGCTCCTGAAAAAGGATGTCCCCTGGTCTTGGGGTCCCATTCACACCAATGCTGTGACACTTCTGAAACATACTCTGGCCTCTGCTCCAGCACTGGTTAACTCCAATCCAGCCTTACCTTTCCATCTAGAAACAGCTACTTGAGACATTGCCATGTCTGCCGTACTTGCTCAAAAGGTTAATGGCATTCTAAGACCTATTGCCTATGCTTCCCAGATGCTGTCCCCAGTGAAGCAGAAGTACAGTCTTTGTGAAAGACACCTTCTGGCTACCAACTGGGCTGTTAAGCACTTTCTGTACATCATTGGTTATTCACCCATAATTCTACACAACAATCACACCCCCACAAATGTCCTGCTGTCAGACAGAGTGAAGAATGGCTCAGTATCTAATATCAGATTAACTCACTGGTCTTTTCTCCTCCAGGACTGTGACATACAGGTCCATACTGCCAAAATGCCCTCAATTCTGGCCCATGGTCTCCTGTATCAAGGCGCCCCACATGATTGTGCACTCCAGCCTCCTGATTTGTCTTATCCAGGCCCCTTTCTTCCCGCTACTCCAAAACTCCTGGCTGACACTTCCCTGTGTCATGTCTTTACTGATGTCTCTGCCTCATACTACCAAGGAGAACAGACAGCTGGATTTGGAGTGCGTATCATGTACCCTAATGGTAACACTGTCTATGCGCCCAAACACTGCAGTGTTGTGTCTTCTTAGTATGCAGAACTGGCAGCTGTGGCCTGTGCTCTTGAACTGATACACCATGGTACCACAGATACCATTATCTTCACAGACTCTAACTGGGTCTGTTGCTCTCTCACTGAATTTTTGTCATTCTTGGAGAAGAACTCTTTCACATCTTCTGACGGCACCCCTGTGAAATACAAAGCACTCTTTGTATACATTCACAATCTGACTCAACAGTTTAAGCACAAGCTGTTCATTCACAAGGTGAAAGCCCACTCTAAGTCTGATCCGTACCATGGTTTCATTGACCATGCAGACAACTCTTACAAAAGAGGGTGCTTGAGAGGGGAACACGTGGGATATGGCTCACCTGTAGCTCTGGAAGCTATACACACAGCTGTTATGAAAAAGAAGAAAACTGAATCTTTTGTGCCATTGGACTTGTCCACAGCACAGAAATCTGATCCTCAGCTGAAAGAAGTGTTCAGATACTTAGACAAAGGAACTGAACAAGAACTACTGACCAACAACCCTTACAAAAGACATGCATACAAACTGCACTTATCACATGACAATAAGCTGATATGGTTTCAGCCTGATGACCTGAACTACAGGTTGTGGATAGTTCCCAAATCATTGCAATCTGAGTTCATCCATCATGTCCCTGACACCCCAACTGGAGGATACCAGGGGGTGGAAAATACAGTTCAAAGACCGAAATCTGTGGGTTGGTGGCCTGGCGTTACTAGGGATGTTAAATATTGCATCCACAACTGCCTTGTTTGTCCACAAAACAATCCTGCCCCAACCAAAAGGAATGCTAAATTACTTCCCCAGAGACAATCTGGTCCTTGGCATGCAATTCAAATTGATTTCATTGGCCCTCTGACCACCATCAGTAGGAACAACAAGTACGCCCTCATGGTCACTGACCTATTCTCCAAATGGGTCAAGGCTTTTCCCACTCGACGGTGCATGGCAAAGGCAACTGCAAAAGTCCTGGTAGAACAATTGTTTTCTAGGTGGGGCCTACCTTTTAAAGTAGACTCTGATCAAGGAACCAGCTTTACAGGTGAGTTGATGCAAGAAACGCTCAAACTTCTTGGAGTACACTAGAGGTTTCACATTCCCTACCACCCTCAGTCTTCAGGTCAGGCAGAAAGAGTCAACCAATGGATAATACAGAAGGGCATCTGGGATCCAGCGACCACCATATTTCATTTCATTTTTAATTTTTTATACTTGTAAGCAGGATGAGCAAAACTGCCCGTTTTCACCAGCGACAAGTTACAAAACATACGTAAACATACATAGTATTACACACGAACAAAACATTTAGAAATAATACAAAAATACAGAAACAAACAATAATGAACAATCAATTATTTAACTTGAACATGTGCAAATATCATTATCCATCATCCAATATTTTAGTCTAGTTTTAAAAGACCACACTGTCATACTTTCTGTTCGGTTTGGCATGGAGACAGAGACTCAAGCCACACAAGGGCAAAAATATAAAATTTCAGGAGGGCAGATTTCAGTGAAATGGGTAGATGTTTAAGAGCAGCCCTGGAGAAGGGAAAGGTAATGGAGGGAGTGGAGGAACAGTGGGGGAAACTAAAAGGAGCCATAGTTGAGGTAACTAACCAAGGCCTTAGGATAGTGGTCAAAGGGAAAAGAAGAAGGAAACTACTATGGTTCTCTAAAGAGGTAGCAGACAAAGTAAGGGCTAAAAGAGCAAGTTTCAGGACATACTGTATAAGGGAACCCTAAAAGAGGAGGACAGGGAGGTGTACATTCACAGTCTAAGGGAAGCAGGAAAAGCTGTTAGGAGAGCCAAGGCACAGACAGAGGAGGGTTTACCACGGACTGTGAAAAAATGGGATAAGACACTCTATAGGTACATCAGTGACAGAAGAAAAACCAGGGGAGGGATTGTGAGGCTCAAAGGGGAGGAGGGAGAGTGTAAAGAGGGAGATCTAGACATGGCAGAAATACTGAACAAATACTTCTGTTCCATATTCACTAAGGAGGGAGAGGGTCAAGGACCACAGTTGGGGAGAAGAGGTAATAGGGGAAGAAGTGGACACTAGTCCATTCACAGTGGACAGAGAGTTCTGAAGGAACCCACAAAGCTGAAGGTGGATAACGCCATGGGACCAGACCACACTCACCCGAGATTATTAAGGGAGCTGAGAAGAGAACTAGCAGGCGCCTCTAGCCGCCCTGTTCACAGAGTCACTCAACACAGGCATGTTTCTAGAGGACTGGAGGAGGGCCCATGTAGTCGCACTGCACAAAAGCGTCAGTAGGGAGGAAGTGGGGAACTACAGGCCAGTCAGACTCACCTCAATGGTGGGGAAGATTACGGAGACACCGCTGAAAGAAAGGATAGTGGCACATCTGGAATCCAATAGTGCCCAGGATCTGAGGCAACATGGATTCACAGCAGGAAGGTCTTGTCAAACAAATCCGATAGATTTTTTTGATTGGGTGACTAGGGAAGTGAATCAGAGAGGGGCAGTAGACATTGCCTACCTAGATTTCAACAAAGCCTTTGATATCATCTCACAAATAAGGCTGGTTAACAAGATGAGTAGTCTAGGCATGGGGCATAAGGTGATACATTGGGTTAGAAACTGGCTGATGGACAAAAGACAGAGGGTGGTGGTAAATGGGATCCAATCCTGGGAGAGACAGATGATCAGCGAAAGTACCACAGGGATCAGTACTGGAACCAGTCCTGTTCAACATCTTCATTAGTGACACTGCAGAGGCGCTGGAAGGAAAGGTCTGCCTATTTGCAGATGACACTAAGATCTGCAACACAGTGGATACTCCAGAAGGGTTGAAGAAAATGAAGAGGGGCCTGGAGAAGCTTGAAAGATGGTTGGAGGTGTGGCAACTGAGGTTCAATTCAAAAAAGTGCAAGATAATGCACCTGGGTAGGGGGAACCATGGGGAGAGCTACAGAATGGGGGGAGAGGTGCTGACTGTTACCAAAGAGGAAAGGGACCTAGGGGTTATCATGTCTGATGACCTTAAGGTATCAAAGCAGTGTGCAAAGGCTGCAGGGAGGGCCAGTGGCATGCTGGGGTGCATAGGCAGAGGCATTACTAGCAGGAGACAGGAAGTGTTGATGCCATTGTATAAAACACTGGTAAGGCTTCACCTGGAGTACTGCGTGCAGTACTAGAGACCATACATGTGTAAGGACATAGACAGGGTGGAGGCTATCAAGAGAGGGGCGACAAAGATGATGCATGGCTTGCATCACAAAACATATGAGGAGAGACTAAGAGTTCTCAATGTGTACTCACTGGAGGAGAGGCGAGAAAGGGGGAACATGATAGAAACTTTCAAGTATCTCAAGGGCATAAACAATGTGTAGGTGGGGGATCTTTTCCAATGTAGAAAAGATATCAGAACAAGGGGACAAAATATGAAATTGGAGGGGAGTAGATTAAGAGGTAATGTGAGGAAGTTTTTTTACACAGAGGGGTGGTAGACACTTGGAACAGTCTGCCACAAGAGGTGATGGGGGCAAGCACAGCAGAGGGGTTTAAGCATCTCTGGTATAGGCACAAGGGAACACTGGGTGGGGAGGGAGTGACGAAAAGCCATTGATCACTTAGGGTCACTGACTGCATACAAGTTTAGGGCTTATGGGCAGACTAGATGGGACTAGCGGTTCTTATCTGCTGACAATTTCTATGTATCTATGTATCCAAATTCATTGAGCACAATCCCAAGGACTGGGATTCCCTTTTGTCTTTACTCTTTATGGCAATTAGGAGTACTCCTTCAGCTACCACTCAGTGCACACCCTTTGAGGTGATCACTGGTAGAACCATGAGATTACCTGACTACCTGTTGATTGATCTGAACACATCCACTGCAGACTGAATGTCCGTGGATACGTATGTCGCAAAACTGAAAGATGACATCATTAAGACAAACATGTACGTTGCACATCACATGGGCAAAGCCCAACAACAATCTAAGATTCATTTTGACAAACATGCACAAGAAGTGGACAGGCAAGTCGGAGACCAGGTAATGGTACTCAGATCTGCACACCGTACTCATCCCTTCTACAATAAGAGAACCTTACCCCATCACCAAACTCAGTCCCGTGGTCTACAAGTTAGACTTACCAGCCAGAAGAAACCTACTGATAAATGGCTGCATGCTAATCAGCTCAAATTGTACAAAGGAGAATAATTACTTTTTCCAACCCCATTGGGCAGAATAGTACCTATTGACCTTTTATTTCTTCCTTACAGGTACCCACAGAAGATGGCTATCTTGTATTTTATCCTCCTTCTAGAAGCGCTCCCCATTGTCCATGGCAGGGATATGAAAACTATAACCAATTACAACCAATGCCTAAGGTGACTCCTTCCACTTCTCGAACATCCAAAGGAAAGATATAACGCCCCACAAAACAAACCCACCTCCATCCCCGAAGGAGTCAGCATAGATGTTCCCAGCAAATTAATCACTGTTCAGGAAGGCACGGTGCCTACCTGACTGCCATGGTTGTGGCACCTAACAAATCGTCCCTCCAAATTGAATGGCAAACTGACAGTCATAGACAGATACTCTCTGTTGCCCACCTTTATAAAGGCACCTTTCAAGGATGGCCCAATACTAGAATTGCCCCAAATGGCATCCTGTCTATCCGCCAAGCCAATTAAAGACATACTGGTCTATATAATCTTACTGCTTTGATTGATTCCATTTTTTGAGATAAATACCCAGAAGACTCTGTAACAGACTTTTGTATTCATAATTATATGGCTACTGTAGCTATGTTTCAGCCTGCAGCACCCCCAACTGAAGCAGAACTTACTGACTGTCCCGTATAGGAACCCGGCCTGCTTAGTGGTCTGACTGCCACCTCCCTTCCAGGTACACTTGTGAATAATGTGCAATTTATGCACATTCCTGTCATTTCTAATCTCACACATTGGAAAATGGCTAAATTTGCTATGTATTCCAAAACTAACACTTCTAGGTTTTATAGTACTATGTCATTAGATAGTCTTGAAGCATATCAGACATGCACACAAGATCCCGTGGCTGGTCCACATACTACTGAACACTTAGGGTTATTCAGGTCTAGACCTAACCCAAACAGCAAGAACATTTCCTCATTATGTAGGAGGCATACTACTGCTGATGTCTCTGGTGCAACTGGCACCATATCCGGACTCCCCGGATCTGGGATATCCATCTGGAACCAGGCAGACATTGCTGCCATCAAAAGCCAAACAGCTATATTCCAGACTGGCATGAAAAATAATGTTCTACCCCCTTTATTGCATGGTACAGATGGACTAAGTCAGAAAGAGAGAAACGCTGTGTACAACATGCATGACATTGCCAAAAGTTTTAATGACACTAAGAATAAAATCAATTAACTTGTTTTCCAAAAGAACAAGGAGGCAGACAAGCAATATATTGCTAGGGCACTCCTATGCTCTGCTTATGGCTCTTATGTCATAACCACTGTCAATAATCTCTTCCATGGTTTGGAATCTGGGTGTATTCCAGATATTATCCATGAGAGATGACTTGCTAAATGGTACTGTCCACATTGTAGATCTACTGCTTGTACTACAATGTGTATGTCTAAATCTGCTGCTATACCGATGTCTACTGCTAGAAATCTAGGTTATATCACATGCCATCCCAACAGGGGCCCCTGTTACACTGCCAAACGCTGTACCATCCATGACACCATGTTCATGACCTTCACTGTCTCCTTGCCATGCTTTGATCTGCAAACTGCCATTTCCAACAGACTGGCCTCAATCCATTCCATTGGGCTTCTCAACGAGGACATCTACTGAGAGAAGATCAACCTTCCACCTCTTCTGGTCTTCCATCCCACCCTAGAAGCTTGAGTGGTGCCCCATACAGACTGTTATGCCAAAATGGGATACCACTACTTATGTCGCTGTGACGTGTTTGACATCATCCAACTGGTTTGTGGATACTCACTGGACAGCATTGACTAGTCTTTTACTCTGGACTTGGACATTTCTTTAAATGGAACTGGTACCCCTAGGGCAACAGCATCTTCAGCTTCAGGTACATCATCACTAGTGGACAACACTGAACATCTCTACCAGAACTATGCAGAACAGGTTCATTGCTTCACAACCAGACTCACGAATCAATCTTTCACCTGCCCAATTCAACAGCAGAAATGGCAGATCCCTACAGTGAGAGTGTCATATAATTCTGATGGTCAGTATTGTGTGGTTACTAATCATAAATACTTTGCCTATGGGCCCAAAACTTGTGACATACAATATTCTAATTTCTGTTTTATTCCACATCAAACTACTGTTATTGGTCATACAGTGCTAACTCTTGTTCCTGTCCCGGAACCTGACATTATTGATACTGACCCTGAATGTTTGCTTGCTCTATCTCAGTATTTACCCATTTTTAACGTCCACATTAATCCATTGACTCTGCCACTTTAAGCATTTAGACAGAAAGGATACCCATCTCATCTACATCAGCAATAACATCTCCAAAGCTGGAGAAGCTCTTAACACCCTTATCCATGATGGTGACTTAAGCACTGCACTTTCCAGTACATGGTTAGAGTTAACTTTTTTTTTAAACTTTATTTTTTAGTTTCTCATATGACAAGCACATCATAGCTCAAAAAGACTCTTAACTTGGTATCAACATCACCAAATATAAAGAGATGATTCTAGACTTATGCAACTATTAAGCTTATGTTAATGTCCTTTTTACAGAGATTGTTCAAGAAGTGGCCCCCACACCTCCTACCAAAGAGACCAAGAGGGCAGTCCAGCAATGCCCCATGGTCAACTCCTTCCAGAGGAGTGATGTGCCAAAGTTTCTTGTTGATACGTCCATCTTTATAATCCTCAAGATAGGGTATCAACCTCCTGCTCATTCTTCAATCACATAAACAATATACATAATTCTCTAACAACAGTCTACCACATAATAAACACACATTTAACAACTTTATTTGCATGATCTAGTGTCTTTCTTACTAGTCTTAAGCTCACTACTGTATATCCTCCAAGGTATTACCCCTTCCCAGCCTCATGTTGCTGGTTGCCCCCTGGGCATGGGTGCGTTAAATGAGCCATGGGAACCAGGTCGTCAGAAATTTGTCAATTTTTAAATGGACAGAAGCCGTGATCTTCTCCATTCTCTCCACTTCCTCAACCTTTTGTAACCACGTAGAGAGTTGTGGGGTCAGGGGAAAGCCATTTCTGGTTAATATATTTAAGAGCCATCAGCCTCAATATGTGGAACAGTCTATGTCTACCTCTAGTGTTCACTAATGGTTTATCTACCCCCAGCACCAGGAGCTGAAAGGAGCAAGCATATGGGAACTCCCGGGTGCTTTGAATCTGGGAGGGTATCTGCTGCCAGAATACTTTTATTCTTGGGCATCCCCAAAAGGTATGCCAGTGGGTGCCCCTCTCCCCACAGTTCCTCTAGCACCGATCCATGTTCGAAGGGTCAAAGTGTTTAGTTCGGGTAGGGGTCAGGAAAAATCCGGTAGTTGCTTTCCAGTTGAATTCTCTCCATGTTGGGGATGAGGTGATAGCCCACCCCCTTTCCAATCTCAAGGCCCAAACAGCTGGGGAGATTTGTAGACCTGTCTCCTTCTCCCAGCTTGTCCGCAACCTCTCCACAGGAGAAGGGGCATTCTCTAGTAGCATCTTGTACAGCTTGGATATGGGTCTTAATTTTGCTGCCAACTTAACCCCCCAGAAAAACAGGTTTTCAAGGTCCAAGCATGGTCTTAAGACCAACTCTCTGTGATTTCTGTGCTGGAGAAAGTTCCTGATGTGGAGAAATTTAAAATGATCCTCCCTTCCCAAACCGTATTTTCGTTTGAGCTGTGCAAAGCTCATGCAAACCCCTTGGACATAGAAATGTGAGAAACATACCAGTCCCTCCCTCTCCCAATGCGAGTACAGTAGTAGCACCAAATTAGTCAAAGGATTTTTAATGATTTTTTAAAAATCCCTATTGAGAATTGTGAAACCTTTAGTTAGGGATTTTGTTTTGTTTGTTAGTGTGTTCACTGCTACACAGAGAGGATTGTCTCATCTGATAGTGTAGTTGAAAATCTACCAGATGGCACTTAAGTACTGTAATAGGAACTGGCCTCTTTCTGTAGGTATAACAAAAAGATTTTTAGAGGATTTTGTTTCCCCTAAATTTTGTGAAGGATAAATAGGGAATCTCACAAAACTGCTTGACAAATTCGGCAATACTAGTGTACCTCTTGTCTATAGCCAGAGGACCAAAATCTACATGGTGCCTTATTAGTGACAGTGGGCCCAACTCACTTGGGGAGCCTAAACTATTTGTCTACCGCACCAAGGTCTCCAGTGTATGTTTAATCCAGGAGTTATTTATTTTAGCCCAAATAGACCCCGTAATTTTGGCAGTGGGTAGCGCCCACAGAGGTAGACCTTCTAATTGTTCTTTTTTTATTTTGTACCACCCCGACTCCTCTTTCTGTTTCAACCATGTGAGAATCCATGGGCCCTGAGCTGTTAGACAGTAGTTTTTGAAATCTGGGAGACCCAGTCCCCAAGCAGCCAACAGTCTATGGGACAGGCAGAGGCCTACCGTTACCCCAGATAAACCTCCTCAAAGAGACTATGAGATCCCTCCAGAAGTCCTCCGGAACAGTGATCGGTAATGTCTGAAAGAGGAACAAGAAATTAGGTAAAATATTCATATTAACTGTTTGAGCCCTACCGTACAAGGACAAGGGAAGAATTCTCCAACCCACCAGGTCTTGCGTAACTGTATGCAGAAGTTTTTTGTAGTTATTTGTGAAAAGCTGAGAGGTGTCCACAGATATCTGTACCCCTAAGTACCTAATGGTATTTTTAGGTGCCCATGTGAATGGGAAGCATGAGCCGAAACCACCAGGGGGAGCTCCACTCAAAAGGAGGGCCTCTGATTTGCTCTGATTTATTTTGTATCCGGCCAGGTCTTGATAAGTACTCAGCACCTCTAGGAGAGGGGGAAGAGAGCTAGGGGGATCGGCCAGAAAGATCAATGCGTCATCTGTGTATAACGCAATTTTATGTTCCGTGCCTCCCGCCTCCACCCCCCCCCCTATCAATTGGTGGTCTCAAATTATAGCTGCCAGAGGCTCCAAAGATAAGGTGAAGTGAAGTGGTGACAGGGGCAACCTTGTCTGGTGCCCCTGCCTAACCCAAATCTCTCTGAAGCACATCCGTTGACTCTCATCAAAGCTTCTGGGTTTGCATATAGAGACTTAACTGCACCTATAAACTTGTCACCCAGACCAAACTTGCACAGGGTTCTTTGTAAAAAATACCAATCAACCTGTCGAAAGCTTTTTCAGCATCAACCCCGATGGCAATCTGGACATTTTTTTTACCCTTTTGTGATGTAATAATGTTTAGGAATCTCCTGATGTGTTATCTTGAATTAGCCTATCTTTAATAAAGCCAATCTGATTGTGGTGCACTAGTTTGCCAATTACTGTTTATAATCTACTTGCCAAAATGGCAATAGACAATTTAAGATCTGTGTTCAACAATGATATTGGCCTGTAGGAACTACACTCCTCCAGGTCTTTCCCGGGTTTGGGTAGCACTGTAATTTGAGCGTATCCCCAAGATGTTGGAGCAGTGGCCCCCTTGACAACTGAATTAAAGACCTCTAACAAGGGGGGGGCATCACGTCGGGCAGAAATGTCTTGTAAAATTCCGAGGGAAATCCATCTAACCCCAGCGCCTTCCTGTTCTTCAGATTCCCCACATGTTGTTTCAACTGTACTCTGGTAATTGGAGCTCCCAGGGTTTCAGCATCTTCCACCCCTAATGATGTCAGGGTGAGTTTCTCTACATAAGAGTCTACCTTCTGGGTATGTTGGGGACCCCTCTCCTGTTTATATAATGCCTCATAGAAGGCTGCAAATGCCTGAGCTATCTCTTTCAGTTTGTTTACAGGTGCCTCATTGGGGTCCTTCCTAATCCTAAGGACCGTTCGGTTAACTGCCTCCTTTCTTAGCTGTGCAGCTAGTAAAGTCCCTGCACTGTTCCCATGTTCATAGTATGTCTGCCTCGCATATTTGTTCTCTATTAGTTCACTCAGTTTTCTTCTAGCTTCTAACAATTTTGACCCACATGAGGAATCCTGGTTTTGTTTATGTTGAGCTTCCAATAGGGCTATTTCTGACTCAAGCTGAGTCTGGAGCTGTATAGCTGATTTCTTTAAGTAAGAGGCAAAGGACACAATTTTCCCCCTCAGATAAGCCTTCAGAGCATCCCACAAAATTGAGGGGGCGATGGTGTCAGTCTGGTTTAATTCAAGGAAGGACTTTATTTCCTTAAATAGCATTTCTTTGAAGTCCTTCCTGTTCAGGATGCCCACATTTAACCACCAGGATGTCCCCTTCACTGGTGGGTCAAAACATACAGACATACTATACATATAAAGTATAAAAAAAAAACATATAGACATACTGACCGGTGCATGATCTGAAATCGTTGAGATTTCAATGCGTGCCTCTTCCGCTGTATAGACCCACTCAGAAGATAAAAAGAAAAAAATGTAATCTTGAATATTGGTGGTGTCTGAGTGAATAGAAACTGTAGTCCTTAACTCTGCAATTATGATACCTCCAAATATCTAACAGCCCGAACTCCCTCATAACTTTCTGTAAAGTGGAGGCCGATTTAGACCCATGCCCAATGTTATCCTTACCCAACCTGTCTAAAGTGGGATTCAGGACTGTATTAAAATCTCCTCCCACAATGTTCACCCTCATGGGTTCAAAATCTGCCTGGGCCATGGTCCTCACGAAAAATGCATGCCTCTGGGTGTCTTCATTTGGTGCATAAATATTAATTAAATTTACTTTTTTGTCCCCATATTCACCTGCTACTCTAACAAATTTGCCATCAGGGTCTGCATGAACCTCCTTGATGTGCAGTGGTATATTCTTCTGCAACAAAATGGCCACCCCTCGTTTCCTGGTGTGTCCCTCGTAGTGAGAGGCATAAACCTCCTCAACCCAAGACCTCTTCAATTTTCTATGTTCCTCCACCCCAGATGGGTTTCTTGTAGAAACACAATATCAACTCTAAGTATATTCAATTCCTGCAGCAACCTGGTACATTTAATCGGACTGTGCATGCCCCAAACATTATATGTGACTAGTTTAAGTCCCTCCATTAAGAAGTCCTTGGATTGGAGAGGGCCCAACAGGACCTAGTACTATAACCATGCAAAACAATAAAACCAGCTGTTGAACATGTGCATAAAAACTTACTTTCCAACAAACATGTTCAAAATACATCTCAAAATATCAGCTTATAATATACCTCTGAATGAGAAAATACAACTATTTTATTTTCCGTTACCGAAGAGGTTAACTGGGGATATGAAACTCCTCCCCAGCAACCTCAAGGTTAAAATACCCCCTTCTACCTCACCTCCACCCTACCCCTCATTAAGGAGATAGATGATGGGAGAGGGGAAACAATGTAATGGAAGCTGAGCTACTGTATCCCCTCTCTAACAGTGAGAGGGAGAGGGTTGTCATGGGGAACAGTCTTCTTGGCTCACTGGGTAAGATGTAGCAATCCCCAAAGTTCCCACCCTCCTATGCAGATAATGAGCAAATCATATTTGTTAACCCTCAGCGTGGTGATTAGGCCTTACTGCTAACTTGTGCAGCTGCTAGGCTGCGTGCATATTTGAACCCCTAAGGGGGGGGGGGGGGGACTGAGCCTCTGGAAACACCACGCCGTAGGAAGAACTTATCACTCCATCCCCACTTAGATATAGAAGCACATTATCCTCTGGCTCGGTTCGCTACCAATATAACCAACTGTACCACCAGTTCACCATGGAGTTGCCCCTCAGTGGTTACTGTCCGAATCTGCAATCTCTTTGTTGGGCCTTGCCTTCGGATCTCCGGGGCCATGTACGGTTGAGTCACCTTGCACTTGGGCTTTTTCCTTCAGTACCTCCTTCCAGATATCCCCTCGCCTTATTCTTGGAGCCTCTCCTGTAGCCTGTCTGACGCTGCCATCATGTGGACCGCAGTTCCTTCTTGGGGAAACCCGGTGACCAATCATCCAAAGAGATGCCCAGGTCCTTCAGAAAATCCCTTGCCTCCTCAATCTCTTCAAACCTCTTTTTGCCCTCCGATGTTTGCACTTTCAACTGCGCAGGGTACTCTGAAAAGGCCTTCAGATCCTTCTCTTTCAATTTCCTCTGGATGGCTAGAACTCTCTGTCTCTTTTGAACCGTGGCAGGAGTATAGTCACATTCTAAGTAAAGGCGGTTGTCCCCAAAAAAGACCTCCTTCTTGCCCCACGCCATGCAGAGAACTTGCTCTTTAACCCTGTAGTCCATGAAGGCCATGATAATCGAGCATGGCCTGGCTGAATTATCCTTCAGCGGTGCTACCAGCAACCTGTGGGCTCGTATCAAATTTAACTGCACCTCAGGTGGCAGCGGAAGAACCTCTTTTAACAGCCCCTCCATAAACTGGATCGTATTCTCAGATTCTGCTCATTCTGGCAGGCCACGCAACTGAATATTGCTCCGTCGGCTTCGGTTCTCTAAATCCTCAACTCTATTAAACAGTTCCAGCTCCCTTCTATGTCAGTCCAAAAGGGCTGAATTATGTCTGTCCAAGGTGTGCGCCTGATCCGCCACGGCCTCCTCGAGCTTCCTGGCTCGATTCTCAAGGGCTCTGATATCCAGCGAGTTGTCTGCCATCAAGGACTCCAATTTTTGTAGTGTGTCTCCTATTTTCTGTAATTGCCCCACTAGCTGCTTTGAAGTGATAGTAAATTCAGACTCTGCGTCATTTTCCTTTTGCGAGGCATCTTAACTAGCTCCCGACATTGCCTCCATAGGGCCCGGTGCAGGGGAGGGCTGGCAACTTAACGTCGCATGTTTAACCGTTTTCTGTGACACACTCAATGCCAATTCCTTGTTTTTTCACCTGGTAGACATCTCCGCGATTTAGCGAGGGCTTTTGGCCGCAAAAACTAGTGCCGATAACTGGGGGATGGAGTTAGACAGTGGAGGCTAGTCGGAGCTGGCGTTTTAAGCTGCCATTTCCCGGGTGACGTCACCAGAAGTCACTAGAGTTAACTTTTAAAGGTTTTGTTATTGTACAACTGTTTTTGATTATCTTTTTGATACTAACACTTTGCTGTCTATGGCATACTCTAAAACACTGTGAACAACTCAAATTTCTTTACAAGGCACACACCTCGGGTCTGTAAACAATGGATATTGCACCCACAATTTACCCATTAGTTGTTGCCTTTTCAGTAAGGCAATGGGGGGGAATGTTAGGCTTGGTCCCTGCACCCTTATTGGCAACCCACTGTGCACCACTGACAATACTTATGATGTTATACTTATAATCAGTACTAAAATTTAGGGCGTTTGACACATACCACATAAGAGTAGGTTACCAAGGACATAATTGTGATTATTACCAATATTATTACTATGCTTATTGCTGGAAATGCGTAAGTAATATGCCGAGAATACATTTCTGTGTTCTTTGTTATATTCTTCTTAGAAGTCACTGTATAGCCTACACTGCCATCATGCGGATTTATGTGACACCACACTTATTTTCTGTATTTTGTATGAGTTCTTTGTTCTTATTTTAGCTGATGTTACACTTTTTGTATATCTCTAGATACACTGTGGAGTCACCTAACATTTGGCCAATAGGGCCTGTTTTATGTATCTAACTCACGTATGAAGTAATAGTTGCTATGGTGATTATCATAGTATATAACCTGCTGTATTATGTTTTCTCTCCGAGACCATCTTCATACCCTAGGGTATTGGGAAACTCTGGCTCCCAGCGTCTATTCAATAAGACCTGTTTTTAGGGCATAAGTCTGCTTTTGTGTAATAAACAAGTTTATTTACTGCATATGCCACTTGTCTGTTGTTTGTTCTGCTGGTTTATTACCACCAAGAACTTGAGAAAGGCTTAGATCCTTGTCAGTATTGTCCCCCATTCCCAGGATCATCTTCGTCACCCTACACTGGACCCTCTCCAATAGTTTGATGTCCCCTTTCAGATATGGGCACCAAAACTGCACACTGTACTCCAAGTGCGGCCTCACCATGGACCTGTATGGGGGCAAAATGACTTTCTCCCTCCTAGAGGTGATTCCCCTGGCGATGCATCCCAGCATTCTGTTTGCCTTTGCAGCTGCCTTCCTGCACTGTGCCAAGTGTTTCATATCCCCTGTCATCAGTACTCCCAGATCTTTCTCCTCATCTGAAGTGGCCAACTGCACTCCCCCCAACCAGTAGCTGTTCTTTAGGTTTTTAGCCCCCAGGTGCAAGACCTTGCATTTTTGAGCACTGAAACCCAGCTGCCATGTGGCTGACCAGCACTCAAGTGTCTCCAAATCCTCTTGTAGTGCCTTAACCCCTTACTCACTATCCACCTCCGCACAGATCTTAGTGTCATCTGCAAAAAGGTTGATTTTGCTCCTTACCCTTTTGCTATGTCTGCTATAAATCTGTTATGATATTGTCTAGGTGCCTTTTCAAAATTATTCCCATCCTGCCAAAGCCTGCCTTCTTGAAATCCACCACTCTTGTTTTGGTATTGGCTACATCCTTCCCCAGGTTGAGGGAGAACCACAATGTGCAGTGGTCACTTCCTGCTAGGGGGTCCTCCACCTCAATGCCTTGAACTAGCTCTCTATCCGTGAGTACCAGGTCTAAAATGTTTCCCTCCCTGGTTGGCTCTGTCACCTTCTGTGGGTGTCCTTACTGCCCCCTCTGCCCCACCAATGAGGGACTGCTAAAGAGTCCCAGGGTCTGCCTGAAGACTTCTGGTGCCGGGGCATTTTCGTTTATGGCCCCTACCCTGTGGAATTCTCTACCTCGTTCAGTAAGGGAGTGCCTGATCATGGAGAGCTTTAAATTGGCCTTAAAAACCCATCTGTTTAATCTTGCCTTTTTGGACTGTGGATAAATGACTGTTCTTGGAATACTGTTGACTATATATGTTTTTAAATTGTGTATGTGTTTTAAATTTCTGTATCTTTTACTATTTGTACAAGCACTTGGAAAATTTTTGACTTGTGCTTTTTAAAAATAAAGTGAGTTGAGTTTCCTGCAAGGCCTCCAAGAGGACCTGTTTGCTGGCACTTGAAGTAGCTGGGGTACTCCAATCCACCCCCGGCAGGCTGAAGTCCCTGACCACCACTGTACTGCCCTTACCGCTAAGCCTCTTAATTTGTTCTCCCAGCTCCCTGTCCATTTCCACACTTTGGGATGTTGGGCTATACACCACCCCCAATCTCACCCTCCTTCCCTTGGAGTGCAGTAGGTGGATCCATAAAGCTTCAGCCTTGCCCTCCTCCCCTTCCTCCCTGTTGCACAATATCCCCTTCTTAACATACATAGCTAGCCCTCCCCCTTTCCCTTTGTTCCTGTCCCTCTAGTACAGTTTGTACCCAGGGATCACTAGATCCCAGTCCTGGTACTGGGTTTCCCATGTTTCAGTGATAGCGGCTATATCCACCTCCCCTTCTGCCATCAAAGCCTGCAGTTGTACCATCTTATTGCCAAGACTTCTTGCGTTCAGTGAGACCACCCTTCGCTGTGAGTTCTTCCCCTGTTTGCCTATACCTTCTTCCCTAACCCTTCCCCTTTTGTCTTTTGCTTCTCCTCTTGCTGCCTGTCTATGGGAGGGAGCCAGGTGGTCTTCCTTGTCTGGTGGCTGAGTTTGCTGCCCACACCCTGCCTTTCTCAATGATTCCTCCCCTCCCCAATGATCAGTGGTCCACCTTATCCCTGACTCTCTTTTTGTTCCCCGTGTATTGAAAAAAAAAGGACTTATTATTCCTCTTGATCCTCTGTGCAATCCCACCTTCTGGACTAGCATTGGCTGAGGCAGGCTTAGTCCTGTATTCCTTCTGTAAAGAACAGTTACATACTTACTGTAACAGATGTTCAAGAGAATCTCTTTCCTTAGGCCACACTTTTGGAACTATATCCACATAAGCACTGGGACCACATGGCAACTTTTACTAGCTGGGGGCCACCAAACACGTCAACGTCTACATAAATGAGGGTGGCTCCATCTCTCTTCAGTTCTCCACTGGAAACTGTGCTCAGAGCACTCTATTCTTGGGGAGCCAGGAGATTACACCAGCACCTCTGATATTAGGCAGACACAGGTGATGGAAATAGGAGCCACTGAAATCCCAAGGCAAAACTGGATGCCATATTCCCCTACAGCTGATAAAAAAGGGGGAAGGAAGGAGGGCTGACATGGCATAAGGGAAGAGATTCTCACGAAGATCTACTGTTATGGTACGTAAGTAACCATTCTATCTTCTTTGAGGATATATCTTTCCTTAGGCCACACCTTTGAAAAGAGTCCCAAAAGCCAACTGGGAGGATGGTGTAGTCTGTTCATGACAGAAGAATCATGTAGTACAGCAAGGCTGAAGCCTGGCTGTCTATGACAAACAATGTCCAGATTGTAATATTTAGTGAAGGCGTAGACAGTACTGTGGGAGACCTCAGCGCAGATGTCAGCTGCAGAGACTTTTTTATTTAAATTAGTACTTTTTAGATTCCCCCCTTTTTCTACCCGACCCGGAACCCAGCAGACATGTGCGTGCATGTACATGGAGGTGCACGTGCATGCTGGGTACCAGCTTGGCCCCTTCCACCCCACCCCTGGCTATTGCCACTGCATCCTCGCACCTACGCTTTCCACTGGACCTCCACTCGGTAGGAGTGGAGCTACAGAGGGTGCGGGCATCCACCCTGTAGGGGAGAGTCACCTTGTGGCTGCTCAATCCCGCTCCCTCCCCCCCATGCCAGCTCCATGATGACCTGAGGTCGTTCCCGAACCCGAGTCACTGGTGTGGCTCGAGGTAAGGCGTCCAGCACCTCAGCCCTCAGCGCCACCTGGCCAGCCCATAGAGACATTTCTGAAGCAAACAACAGATGTGGTAATCCCCCTGGTAGAATGGCCATGAACCACACCAGGAAGTTCCTTACCGCAACGGAATACAATATGCTAGCCATTTGGACAAGCACTGTTTTAATACAGGGACGCCCTCTTTCCCGGGGCAAATGAAAAAAATAGCTGAGAGGACATTCTTCAGTCCTTGGTGCAAGCAATATAGTATCTTAGTATTCTATGTACATCCAAAGTATGGCACAATGCTTCACCATGATTGGCATGCTCTGGATAATAAACTGGAAAGTGGATGGTTTGATTTAGTGCATCTCCTGATAAAGTCTTTCAAGGCGAAACATTGAGGATCCATGCCTTTTGGAAGTGAATAAATAAAAGCGTATACAAAAGCAAAATTTGATGATGTGGACTGTCTCTTCCAATTCAAGTGTGCCCCCCCACCCCATTTATCTTTTCATCTTAAACTCACTATAGCATGGGGTGGCTGCAGAACTACACGCATATCATTTCCCATGGACTATCCTGTTATTTTACAGGGAGCCTCACAGTAAGAGTAAACTAAGACAGCACCTCTGGCAAAAACTTAGGATTCACTAAAAATACCACCAACAACTTAATCTGATTCAGTGTCAGTTGGCATCCATCCGTATCCCCTTCCCTGGGATGAGGCTGAAAATAGGCAAAACTGTCTAGTCCTCCTTTCCCAGTCAACAAAAACTACCTAAATAAATAAATAGTATGTAAAGGCACGCTGTCTTTATGGAAAATCAACTGAGGCTCACACATTAGAGCTGCAGCTCTGAAATCTTTCAAGCTGAAGTGATTGCAACTAAAAATAGTGTCAGTGGCTCAGCAGGTTGCACACTCACCTCTGATGCCAGAAGATCAGAAGGATACGGGTTCTATCCCCACACCAGACACTTGGATTAAATCCCAATACTGATACTGTGGTGCAGCATGAAGAGGGTACTGCACTCCTGAGGTGCCGTCTTTCGGATGAGATGTTAAACCGAGGTCCCATCCGCCTGTTCTGGTGGTAGTACAGGTGGATGTTACAGATCCCATGACACTTCTCGAAAAGAGCAAGGGAAATTTTTATTGATAGAACATAAAAGTAAGAAACAACCAAACAGTGTTACAGCACACAAAATCAGAAAAACAGGAAAGAAACAAAAATATGTATTACATCATACATTAAAACAAAAGTAAGCAAAATAGCTTGCCCCCCCTGAAATCAGAAAAAGATCAACTTAAATGAGCATTTAACATCCTACTCCCCGCGAAAAAAACAGTTTGTATATAACCTCAAAATTAAAAAAAAAGAGACCCCACTCCTCCCCTCTTATGAAAGGGTAGGAAAATGTTTGTTTTAGTAAGAAAACAGAAAAACAGAACCAAACAGCATAACACATGAAGTCAGTGTAGCAAAAAGAAAAACGGAAACAGATATTACATCATACATTGAAGCAAAAAGTAAAATAAAATAAAGCAACTTTCCCCACCTGGAAGGCAGAAATATTAACATGACTCAAAAAGAAAGAGCATCAATGACAAATAAATCATGGAACAGGTGAAGGAAATGTACACTGTAAAACCAACAAAACCCCATAACAAAGCTATGTTGTAAAAGAAAAACATACCAAATAACTACAATAAGACAACTCCATGTCATTGAGTTTTAAGTGATTGGGGCATCGGTATCAGTCACCCAGGGCAACCCCTTCCATGATTCCAACAGAAGCCATCTATTAAGCCTTTGTGTCTCTGTGATATAACAGTTTCTTAAATCCATTATTACTCTAGTATAAATTTCCATATAATCACTCTCTTTTTGCTGTAATGTAAAACCACACCTAGATAACCAAATATTCCATTTTAGGATTAACATTATCAGTTGCAGTGCATGTATATTCCAGATATGCCACTCAGAAGAAAATACTCCATACATCAAATTAACAAATGTTAAGGAGCCCCAAATCTGCAGGCCCCATTTCCATGCTAAAAAATCCCCAAAACCCTAAATGAAAGAACAGGTAAAGAATAAATGAGTCATCGTTTCCTCCTGTTGAATGCAACTTGGTCTGCTACAGAAACGCTCTTCAAGTTTTTATGTTTCTGATTAGCTTTGACATTTATTTCATCATGACGTGCAAGCCAATGAAAATCCCACATACAGACTGGTATCCTGTTATTGTTAAGAAATTTCAGCAGATGATCTGTATAAACCAATGGACATTTCCTAAACACTACTTCCTCATGACAAACAACATCCAATAGACAAAAATATAATTGTTTCCTAGGCAATATCCTAGTCTAGTGCTCCGTTAATTTCCATTGTTTGAGTCTCAGAAAAGTACATCTAAGATATTCCGGAATATTGAGAGACTTCTTTAGTACAATAAGCTTGTGCGAAGTCCATAAGTCTAACCAATGCCCACACTTTTGTCTGACAAAAATCTCCCAGCCAGCCACAGAATTAGCAAGTAAAGGTCTAACATTAGTATATAAAAAGAAACTGTTAAAAAATAAAATCGGATTAACCATATTCATACCTCCCCTCTTCAGAAGTAGATATAAAATATTCCTCTTAATAGAGTTCAAGCGGCTGCCCCAACAAGCTTGAAAAAAGATACTGAGCAATTCCGTTTCCCTGTGTTTAGGAGGGGGGAAGATATAACTAACTAACAAAAAAAACAGGTACTAAAAAAGTTTCCATCTGTTCCAGGATACCACCTTTTGCCTACCCAAATCTAGTTGTTTGCTCCAGTTCAAATCATCTAGCTCTCCAGGCCCAAAGACAATGCCCAAAATAAAAAGTGGATCTGGTGCAATAGTAATGTTCGCTACAGTGCCCACATATCCCAAGGTATAATCCAATCATTGCCCCACACATTTCTGTAAATTTAAAGAGGCACCTGAAAGCTTACCAAACTGAGCACAAAAGGCTATAGCCTGAGTTAAAGAGTTTGCGTCCTGAACTATAAGACTTATATCATCCGCATAGGAAATCACCTTATATGGAAAGTTACTATCCTGTATTTGAACTGGAAGAAGTAAATTGGAAGCATTCAGTTTCTGCAATAACGGGTCAAGAAAAAAAACATAAAGAATGGGGCTAAGTGGACATCCATGTCTCACACCCCTTTGTAACTGTACCATACGTCCTTTCCAGCCTTGCATTACCGGGACAACCATGGCAGTTCTATAAATGCATCACAGCCAGTCTATCAACAAAGGTGGAATCCGATAGTGTAACAACACTTCCCAAAGAAATGTATGGCTAACTCTATCAAAAGCTTTCTCTTGGTCAAGTGACACCAGAAAGCCATACACTGTCTCCTTTTTTCCCCAACTCTACTATTTCCCTGAGAAGTAAAAGATGGTCTTGTATATGTCTACCTGGAATAGCATAAGATTATGCATGGGAATCTACTACCAATGCTGCTACAGTCAGTCTGTTAGCCAAAATTTTAGCCTGGAGTTTATGATCAGAATTTAACAAGCAAAGTGGTCTCCAATTATCAAGCAATGTGGCATCCCCTTTTTTAAAAATAAAAGTCAATATACCCATATTCATAGATAGAGGAATAATCTTGGTAGTCAGAATGTGATTAAAGACTAAAGTCACTTCTGTGAGAACCTCAGGCATCAAAAGCTGTAAAAGTTCATTCAGTAAACCATCTGGTCCTGGGGATTTACCTAATTTTAAGTTTCTCAACGCTTCTTGGACCTCAGTCTCCTGTATAGGTCTAGAGATCTCCTCTGTCAGGTTAGGGTACAAGTCCGGAATGACCAAATCAGTCAAATAGTCCAAAATAGTCCCCATCTGCAAGTCTAAGGGTGCATACATAGTACTAGTATAGTCACCCACAATGTTCAAAAGGGCCATCTTGTCCGTATATGAATTCCCATCCAGTCCCCTGAGGGATGTAATTTCCTTGATTTTTTTAGCTCTAGCATAGCTCTCATAGGGGACCACATCTGTCTGTCCCTGAGTACCGAATTTGTGCTGAAATTCCAGAGATTGAGCTTTCCTTGCATTAAGGTCTCTCATAGCACGTGTCACCTGAGCAATCTGGTCAGAAAAATACGTCACATGTCAGCAGATAAAGACAGCAGCCGTTGTAGCTGCATCCTGTTTTGCAGATATGTAAAATATGTTCTACTTGAATTAAATTTGCTCATTTGCTTACAGAGCTTTTGAAGATCCAATTTAATGTCCTCCTACCATGAGCTTGGATCTTCAAAAAAATAAATACTGACTTCCTAGAAGCGATAAAATCCTGAAAAGTGCGCATGAAATACATATCAGACAAAAAAGTATTAATTTTCCAAAATCCAGGCCCCTTCTTGATATTTAAAGGGTCCTCCAGTTTTATACCCACAATTCTATGATTTGAAAATTCTATAGGATAATTCTCAGCCTTTATAACAGGCAGATGAAGCGACAGAAACACATAGTCAATTCTAGACGTTAGGGAACCTTTCTGAAAAGTAGGAATGTGTTTCTTAGTGTGAGTGTAAAAAGAATCCTTCAAATATGCCTGCAAAATCAATTGATTCAAAAGATGAGAATCACAGTAAGTTTTAGGGGACTTTGCTATCAAAGGACAATTAAAATCTCCAGCAAATATAAGATGGTGTGATGTAAATAAGAAAAGTTGTATTGTTTTCAGTAAATCACATCTACCTGCCTTAGTTTGGGGTGCATACAAATTAATCAATCTAAAGGCTTCACCCTGTATCACTACATCCAAAACAAGTGTCCTACCTGGCACTAAATCATAACAGTTTCAATAGCTTTAATTCAGGTAATCTAAACAAAATTCCTACTCCCGAGCAGGTTTCCTGCCCAAAGGACCAGTAGGAAAGCCCCACATACCACTCCCTTGATGCCATGTGTATCCCTTTCAGAGTGTGAAATCTAACATCCTGCAAAAAATAAATACCAAAGGACAGAGTTTTAAGAAAGGAAAAAACTATCTTTCGTTTACTGTCCCTCTCAATGCTATTAACATTAAGGGTAAAACATGTAAAGGAAATAAGCATCACTCAAATTGTTCATTTATATTTCCCCCTTCTAGTATTTTGTCTCTTCAACTTTGCTTCCCTCTTCTGGGGACCCTTAACAGGCACCTGTTGCTCAGTATCAGTAGTAGCCTCCGGCAATGAAGAGGCTACTGAAGAATCATCCGATTCCTCACCAGTCAGATCAGATTGCAGGACATCAAATTTATTGCCAAGGGGTACAGGGATTGGAGTCCCCTGCAGTTTTAAAGCAGAAGCCCTCATTTGCTTAGAGCCCTGAATCCAGCCCTTTGGTCTATCTGATGGTTGTGGAGGGGGGGGCATAAGAATCCCAGAAACCTCCATTTCTAAATTAAAGGCAGCTTCTGAAGCCCTGCCCCCCACAGGTGTCTCATCCTGTATGGCATCTACAGGCTGTGGTACAAACTCTTCTACCTGCCGATCAACAGTCCCCACTACTTCCTGCACATCATCAATATCTTGTGCATATGGAATAATAGATGGAGCCAACACATCAACCTCCAGACCTACCGGATGCCGTTGGTTTCCCAACGTCTTTTTTGTGCAAGGGTAATCAGTAATCGTTGTTCTTCCCCAGCAGCTGTGTCAGGAAGATTGCGTGCTGCCCATTTGCAATTCTGAAAGGTGTGGCCCAAGGTATCACAAAGATTACATTTACATTCATTAGTGCCATCTGACCCAATATGCCCTAGTTCCCCACAGACATTGCACCTTGCCTTGTCACAGATACTGCTGATATGTGCAATAGACCCGCATTTATAACACATCTTTGGTTGCCTAGCATAAAATAAAATACCACGATCTCTCCCTAGAAAAAAATAATTGGGTAAATGTATCATTCCTGTATCTGTAGTTTTGAGCAAGACCTTGACCTTCTACCCCCCAGTCCAAATGTTCTCAGAGTCCAAAATGGCCTCCAGATCATCAGTAATAGTACATCTTTGTCTCAGCCAGTATATTAAGTCATTTACACTGACCCCTTCATTTCTAAACAGTACTGTAATAATTTTCTGCGCTGATTTAGTCAGGGGATATCGCTACAAATGGTGCCCATAAAGGAGTCTTCTTCAACTGAGAAAAATTCATCCAGAATCGTTCCAAATCAGACACTGACTTGAAACTCACATTGAACGTGGTTTCCCCAGACACATGTATCAGTGCATACAATTCAGTAGAAAAGAACTTCATAGAGTCTTTTAAGCATGTTTTCGCTACAAACACTCTATCTGGTGGGTCCTGCATGCCACCTATACAGGACAAACGGACCGCATTGTGTTTCTTTGCAGGAAAAATCAGAAGCTAGAAGAAAGAAGAATAGGAGCATGGAGCATTTCTCTGAATCAAATTCAGAGGCCTCTGTGGTTTTGCTAACATAACACTGGTGTGTCCCCCAGATGCAGCAGTGCTCACAGGGCCGAAATCATGCACAGTATTTTGAACTGTAGTCAGCACTGGATTTTGTGTCAGCTGGAGTTCCTCTGGTACCTCTAAATCAGAAGCCTGGGTATATGAATGCAACAATTGTACAGTTGGCATTGTGATGGGGGAGTTCCCCGCAACCCACTGACCTGTGCTTTCTGCTCGCTCTGTCGGTACTTCAGTGTGTCCTAGGCCAGGCTGTTCGACGCCCGTTAGAGCCATTCCTGATGCAATAACTGCCTGTTCAGGCTGTGGCTGTAAGTCTAAACTCCCCATTTGTTCCACAGTCTCCGCCCATGACTCTGGCAAAGCTTTTGATGTCGCTACGTCACTTTCACACAGCTGAGCAGCTTTGACAGATGTCTGCCCTTTTCCAGCATGTAAGTCCTGTATTTGTTTCTACAACTGCATTTTCCGAAACGAAAACGCTCTCTCTTCACCTTCCAACATTTTTAGTATAGCAGTTTCCTCCTTTGCTGAGTCCCCGTGCTGTAGCATTTGCAAACATACAGCTGCTGCAGTATCACTATGGTCCAACGAGCTATCCGCCAGTAACTCAGGAAAAGAAATGACATCAGAAAGTTCAGTAAGCACAGAATCCTGTGGGGGAACCCCATCCCTGACAAGGGAATTATCCAGTCCTTCCATTACCATCCGTTCAGTTTCTGGTCTTGACATAGTAGCCTCCACTGGCTCCAACTCCAATTCCTCCTGCTGTTGTCCATCAACCTACAGATCGGCCATGTTGGATGGTAGTCAGGGAGACAAATTTCCCCAGTGTCCTGGCCAAATTTCCCCCATTCATTAAAAATACCACCAACAGCTTAATCTGGTTCAATGTCAGTTGGCATCCCCCTTCCCCGGGACGAGGCTGAAAATAGGCAGAATTGTCTAGTCCTCCTTTCCCAGTCAACAAAAACTAAATAAACAAATAATAATGCTTTTCATGAAAGAAAGCGTAAGCCACAACTCATGGCTGGCTCAAAAGGAGCCAAAGTAAGTTTCTCAAGCATATAATTGTGGTCCCAAAACAGAACTGGATTGCGAATGGGAGGTTTCATGTGCGGAATACCTCTCCAAAAGACATGGGAGACCTCTAACTGAGCTACCATACGCATATCAGCATGGGCATAGAGAGCTGGTATAGCTGCCAGATGCATCTTCAGTGAGGAATACTGCAGACCGAAGTCTGACAGTGACAGCAAGTATTCCAAAACCACATTAACTGGACAGGTGAATGGGTCCATATGTCTGGAAGTGGCCCACAAACCGAAATGCTTCCACTTCAAAGAGTTTGTTATGTCTGGCGGAAGGCTTTCTTGCTGCAACCAGCACAGCAACTACTTTCGGTGATACCCAAACCTTGCAATGGCTATATCTTCAGGAGCCAGACAAACAGGTGCAGGGACCTCAGGTCCAGATGGACCAGACACCCCTTGTCCTGTGACAGCAGGCCTCTGCACAGAGGCAAGAGTACTGGAGACTCCACTGCTAGTTGTTGTAGCGGCAGATACCATATTTGTCGAGGCCAAAGAGGTGCAATGAGGGTGAGGACTGCACCCTCCATCTGCAGTTTCAGTAATTCTCTTTGTATTAATGGAATGGGAAGGAATACATACAAAAACCTCACTTTCCAAGCAGGAGACAGTGCACCTCACCAAAAAAACTCCAGGCCCTGGACTGAGTGAGCAGAAACATGGCAGTTTTACAATATGTGTGGGGATGCAAAAAGGTCCAACTCTGGATGATTCCACCTTGTGAAGAGGTTGTTTACCATTAAGATCAGCATTTCCCATTTGTGCATTCTGGACAGCGACCTGCTTAGCTTGTCTGCTAAGATGTTTTGGACCCCTGGGGATGCACAGCTGAGAACTCTAAGCCATCTTAAAAAGCCCAGTATCACACTTTCATTGCTCCCCGACACAAGGGATAGGAATGAGCCCCCCCTTACTTGTTTATGCAATGCATAGTACTGGTGTTGTCCATCTGTACTAGCAGATGATCTGGAATCAGATGCTCCAGGAAAGCCTGAAGACCGTTTAAGACAGTGCTCATCTCTAAGACTTTTATGTGTAATTTGGTTTCCACTGGTCCATGAACATTGAGTTTAATAAGGGCCCAGATGTGCTCCCCACCCAGATCCAGAGGCATCCAAGGTGAGAATCTGAGTTGGATTTGGGATTAGGAATGGAATGCCTCTCAAGAGGTTGCTGCGGTCCATCCACCATGTCAGTGTTTTGTGTAAATGGGACGTGACAAGGACCTTTTGGTCCATGTCGTCCATCAATTAGTCCCACTGCACTCTCAGTGTCCATTGTGGTATCTGCATGTGCAAGCAAGACAGGAGCATAGTCACAACAGCTGCTGCCATGAGCCCAGGAAACACAGGAAAGTTCTGGCTCGGACATAATGACTGCTGTATACCAGTTGTGCTTGCGCCGTGAGACATTCTGCCCTGTTCTGTGTCCAGGACCGCACCTATGTACTGCAGTCTTTGACAAGGCGTCAGTACTGACTTCAACACATTCACTGTACCCCCAGGTCTTTGAACAGTTGTCTTGTTCAGGACAGTGTTTGCACAAGTTGGTTCCTGGAACTGACTTTCAATAGCCAACCATCCATGTATGGAAAGACATATAGACCTTACCTGCAAAGGGTTGTTGTCACCACTGCCAAATATTTAGTTAAGACCCTTGGCACAGAAGACAAGCCAAAGGGCAATACTCTGAACTGGAAGTGCTCCTTCCAGGACAAATCTCAGATATTGTCTGTGATGCTGTCTAATCTTGATATGAAGTTATGTATCCTTCCTATCCAGGGAGCAAATCCAGTTCCCTGTTTGCAATAGGGGAATCAGATTTTCCAGGGAGAACATCCAAAACTTCTTGTATTCTATGTAGAAGTTTAGGTCTCTCAGATCTAACACTGGCCTGAGATCTCCTGCCATCTGGGGACCTGGAAGTAGAATCCTTTGCCCTTCTGGCTGGAAGGTACAGGTTCTGTGACACATATGGTTACCAAAGCTTGTACCTCCTCTTTCAGCAGGGACAGATGTGCTGGAGGATAAGCTGAAAGAGACAGATGATGCTCTGGAGAGGTTTCTAATAACTTCAGAGCATGTCCCTTTGCAATTATCTCCAAGACCCATTAATCTGTGGTAATCTCCCTCTACTGTGTCAAACACAGGGAGAAGTGACTCCCTACCACCACATCCTGTGGCTGAAGTGGTGTGGGCAGAGTTTGACACAAGTCATGCTGAGCTGTTGGGGGGGGGGGATCAGCTTTGATGCTTTGGAATGGACTCCTGGGGGTAGGGAGAGATATCTCAGCCTTGCTGATGGTAGGCTTGACAGCCATCTCTGGCAGCAGGCTGTCGAAAGGATTATTTATCCCTACCTCTACCAGGCATGGGATACAAGCATTTGACTGACCTTAAAGTCATTTTTGAGACTTGGAAGGCCTCTTAATGCCTCTTCCACATGGTATCCAAACAGTTTGGTTCCTCTACAAGGAGCACCAGAATTATTTGCTGCACATCCATTGAAAACCCAGCCGCCCTAAGCCAAGAATACTTTAAAAATGCAAATAGCAGTAGCAGCTGCCCTTGCAGATGCATCTGAAACATCATATGCTAAGCATATCAGATGTTTGTCTTCCTCAGCTCCAGAAATCAGATTTTTAAATAAGTCATTCTTTGCAGTACCTTCTGGAAGGGCCTGTGTTGCAGCTTTATCAGCCTTCCACAGGCTACTTTGATACTTTATTTTGTAAGCCTGGAAGTTAGCAACATTCAGACCTAGTGAGGCAGTGGCATATGTTCACTTGACAAATACATCAAGCCTCCTGGATTCCTTACCGGGGGGCATGATGCTCATGTGCTTTGGTGCCCTGGCTGTATCATGAATACCCATTATAACCACAGAATCTGTTTCAGGCTGGTTGGCATAGTAAGACTTGGCAGCAGGAGCAGGGTACTGCTTTTTAGCCTTTCTAGGCACAGCTGGCATAGTATTTGACCTGTACCATGCAGCTAATGTTGCATCCTCTAATGCAGAGTAAACTGGAGGAACGAAATGATGGATGGAGTACTAGGTACCTAATCCTCTTCTTCCACAGCAAATCCCACCACAGTTTGCATTTGCTGCATCATGGTTTGGAAGGTAAGGTGTTCAGGAGGAGATCTGGGTGTATACGCCACAGAACCCTCACTGCAGGAAGATACTGTGGAGCTAGAACATGGAGCATAATGTTCCTCTCCATGATACTCCCCTTCTTCATAATCGTCCTCCATTATGAGGTCTGGATTATATTCTTCCTCATGGTCGGCACCCCTGTCAACAATGCAAACTGAAAACACGGCTGGCAATGCTGGAGGCCACTGCTACTTGCTGTGCACCAGCAGATGATGTCAATGGGGCCTGCAACACAGAAACCCCCGTCTACAGAATTACAGCACAAGGAAGGAGGTGCTGTTAGAACTATACTACTCTACTGGACTAAAGAACTACAACTCTATTACTAGGAACTTCAATTTAGAGTAAAACAAACAAACAAAAACAAACAAAAAAAAAGAGTGTGTTTGTCTGAGTTGGGTGAAGGAATTGTTATCTGTGCAGTTAGCTAGGTGAAGAAACAAACTGTTAATAAGGGGGAGTGGCTTAGAGAGAAGAAAGCCAGGTGTTTGCATTTAAGAACTGACCTAGATAGCTTATGGCAGAGAACAGCAAGAGGAAGGAGGTGCTGTTAGAACTATACTGCTCTACTGGGACTACATTGACCTCCATCCCTCCCCTCCACCCTTAGCCAGTTCTACTTTTATAGGCACAGGATTTGACTAACAACAGGAACTTCCTGTTTGGGAGCAGGGAGTGAGTGATCACAAAGGCACAAAAGAATCACCATCCTAGAAGGAAAAGAGTAGCTCTCCATCACCCTCTAGCTGCTGGAGGTCTGACTCTGAGCAAGCAAGAAGAAGACTACTGAGGAATATAGGAACTTACTGTCCCAGAATAGGAAGATCAGGAGTTTTAAGGGCACAGAGGTAGTAGAAAAGTAAGGGGATATATATATATAAAAATTAAACAGAGAGAGGAAAGAGTAAGTATACAAAACAACAGTTAAGGGACTGCAAATAAAGACATGATGGGAGTGGTGCAATGCAGTGGCTGTGGAGCAGCAGTCTTCCGGGAGACATTCTGGAGGATGCGGTGTTGTCTCATCTGCAGCCAACTCTCTGGGCTGAGGGAGGAGGTTGCTCATCCCCAGGCTAAGTTGGCCAGGATTCAGGGGACCTTCTTTCCCACCCAGGGACCACCAGGGCCACTGCTGCTGCCACAGAGATTGCCAAGAAAGAGAAGCGGTTGGACCACAGTGGGCTCTGGGAGGGTGAGGGCGGTGGAACAGAAGTGCATCCCTCCAGTTGTACCTCTCCACAATTCATGCGCCATTCTGGCAGAGTGTGATTCCTCTACAGAGGCACCCACAGTGGAGACCAAGGAGGATGCCGGGAACCTCCACAAAGGAGACCCACGGAAGGGTGGAATGGGACCCCACAGGGGAAGGAAACAACTCCTGGTGGGGAACTCCATTATTAGGAGGGTAGAACTGGGGGAGGTAGGGGAGAGGGAGGTAAGGTGCCTGCCTGGCACCATGGCTTGGAGGAACAGGGAGTAAATCCTCAGGATCGCATCAGCAGCTGCTCGGGGGAGGAAGCTGGATGTCACTGTTCACCTAGGGACAAATGACCTGGCTGGGGAAGGGATTGAAGCAGTGCAGGAGGAGTTTGTGGAGTTGGGGAGGGGACTTAGACAAGTAGCATGTGTGGTAACCTTCTCGGAGGTGCTGCCTGTCTATGGTATGGGTAAGGCTAGGGTACTCCACACCATGGGATTCAATCAGTGGTTGAAAAACTGGTGCAGAGCTCAGAGTTTTGGCTTCACTGGGTACTGGGGCTCCACCTGGAGGGATACAGGCCAATACTGGCGCAATGGTCTGCATCTGTCCAGGAGGAGAACCTGGATCCTAGGTGACAGGTTTAAATGCTTCATTGGCAAGCATTTAAACTAGCCAAGGGAGAGGCACTAAAAAGCAGGAGTGAAATCCTAGCCCCTTCCCAAAAAAATCAGGGTAGTTAGTGAGGTAAACACCAAGATAGAG
Source organism: Neoceratodus forsteri (assembly GCA_016271365.2). NCBI lineage: Eukaryota > Metazoa > Chordata > Ceratodontiformes > Ceratodontidae > Neoceratodus > Neoceratodus forsteri. The sequence continues at coordinate 1,708,805,662 of CM057455.1, forward strand.
CAGTCAATAGAGGCATGGGCAGGGGTAAATGGAGAAAAAGACAAAGGCAGTAAGGACAGGGATGGGGCAAAAAGGAATAAGGCCATCAAAAAATGGAGGGTAATGAGCACCAATGCCCGTAGTCTAGGTAGCAAGCTCCCTGAACTGGTGGCCTTAATGGAAGAGGGATGCCTGGATATCATGGCAGTCACAGAAACATGGTACACAGAGAACCATGACCGGGATGTCAACATACCAGGGTACAGAATCTACAGGAGGGACAGGGAGGGTAGAAGAGGAGGAGGAGTAGCTCTCTATGTAAGGGAAGGGATCAAAGCAATGGAACTAAAGGTTGAACAGGGAGGACAGGAGGCACTGTGGGTCACCCTGGAGTCTGGAAATGGCACCACAATCCGCACAGGGGTTGTATATAGACCCCCATCTCAGGGGGAGGAAATGGACAAGAAAATGATAGAAGGCATCCTTATGATGGCAGAGAAATGGGAGGTATTGCTGATGGGGTACCTGAATATGCCAGATGTTAACTGGAGCACCTTTGTTGCAGCAACATCCAAGAGCAGGGCCATTCTCGATGCCCTACGGGGGCATGCCTCAGACAGCTAGCATTGGAACCCACTCAGGAGGGAGCAATCTTAGACCTGGTACTCTCAAATGGGAATGGAGAGAGGATCTCAGATCTAGAAGTGGGTAGCCATCTGGGAACAAGTGACCACCAAACAGTGTGCTTTATGATAAACTTAGCTGTAGAGTCAAGCCATACAAAAGTGAAGGTACTGGACTTCAGGAGGGTTGATTTTGTCAAAATAGGAGAGTGTCTCAGAAAAGCACTAGCAAACAGGCAAGAAGATGGGGTGGAGCAACACTGAGGAAACATCAAAACTGCCATCACAGAGGCGACAAGCCTTTGTGTGAAACAAATAAACAAATTAAAACGAAAGAAAAAAACACTGTGGATCTCAAAAGAAGTGGCAGGGAAGGTTAGGGAGAAAAAGATAGCATTCAGGAAGTATAAGGAAACACAGAAGGAGCACGACAGAGAACTGTACCAGTTAAAGCAGAAGGAAATTGGGAAGGCAGTCAGAATAGCAAAAGCCCAAACCAAGGAAAATATAACCAACTCAGTTAAGAAGGGGGTTAAAATGTTGTATAGGTACATTAGGGAGCAAAGAAAGACCAAGGCAGGGATACTGAGGCTGAATAAAGAGGAGGTTGGTTGGGAAGAGAGGGACAGTGAAAAAGCACGGATACTGAATGAATACTTCTGCTCAGTACTCACAAAGGAAGAGGAGGAGGAAGTACCTAATACAGCCAATAGAAGCACTCTGGATAGGGGGGTTGATATCAGTCTTTCACAGAAGAAAGGGTTCTGAAAGAACTCCTAAAACTGAAGGTGGATAAAGCAATGGGGCCTGATGGGATTCACCCCAGAATTCTAAAAGAACTAAGGGGAGAACTAGTAATACCACTGACTACCCTTTTTAACAAATCATGGGAAGATGGTGTGGTTCCTAAGGACTGGAGAAGGGCAGATGTGATTCCCCTTCACAAAAGTGGGAGCAAGACAGAGGCAGGAAACTACAGACCTGTCAGTTTGACCTCAGTCATAGGGAAAATGATGGAATCACTTCTGAAGGAAAGAATTGTTGAGTACCTAGAGGCCAGTGGGGCACAGAACCCAAGGCAGCATGGATTCACAGCAGGACGGTCATGTTAGATGAATCTAATCAATTTCTTTGACTGAGTGGCCAACGTAGTAGACCAGGGAGGGGCTGTGGACATGGCCTACCTAGACTTTAGCAAGGCATTTGACACAGTCCCACATAAAAGATTAATAAACAAATTAGCCAGCATGGGAGTGCATTCAAGGGTGGTAGCCTGGGTAAAACACTGGTTGGACAACAAGACACAAAGGGTAATAGTAAACAGAGTCCACAGTGAAGAAAGGGGGGGTTACTAGTGGGGTACCGCAGGGTTCAATACTGGGGCCGGTTATAAGTGACATTGCAGAGGGACTAGAAGGAAAAGTATGTCTCTTTGAAGACGACACAAAGATCTTCAACAGGGTTGATACGCAAGATGGGGTGGAAGGGATGAGAAGGGACTTGGCAAGGTTGGAGGAATAGTCAAATGTATGGCAGCTTAGATTCAACAAAGAAGTGCAAAGTAATGCACCTGGGAAACAAAAACTCAGGGGAAGAGTACACAATGGAGGGTGAGATACTGACAACAACAAAAATGGAAAGGGACCTGGGGTAGTTATATCAGATGACCTAAAGGTGACCAAGCAATGTGAGAAGGCAGTAAGGAGGGCTGGGGGAATACTGGGATGCATAGTGAGAGGCATCACCAGTAGAAAACAGGAAGTTGTTATCCCTCTGTACAGACAGATGGTGAGACCATATCTGGAGTACTTCGTGCAGTTCTGGAGACCCCATCTCTGCAGACATAGACAGGGTGGAGGCTGTCCAGAGGAGGGCAACCAAAATGGTGCAGGGTCTGCACCAGAAGACATATGAAAAAAGACTAAAGGAGCTTAATATGTATAGCCTCAAGGAAAGCAGGGAGAAGGGGGACATGATAGAAACTTTCAAGTACCTCAAGGGAATCAACAAAGTCCAAGAGGGTAGCATCTTTCAGAAAAAGAGATGTGAAAGAACAAGGGGGCACAATTTAAAGATAGAGGGGGGATGGCTCAGAGGTAATGTGAGGAAGTATTTCTTCGTGGAGAGGGTTGTTGATGCATGGAACAGCCTTTCCGAGGAGGTCGTGGAGTCAAGAACAGTTGGGGAATTCAAGAATGCATGGGACAGACATAAGGCAATTCTAGTGGGGGGTAGGAGGAAGTAGGCTGTTGGTTAACTAGGATCTGCAGCTTATCCATCAGGTAGAGAAATGGGCAGACTAGGTGGGCCAAGTGGTCCTTATCTGCCATCAAATTCTATGTTTCTATGAAGTTCCACATAGGGGTACCAGACTTTGGGATGCCAAAAAGAGGACAAGTAGTCCCTTCCCTAATGAGCCCTTGTGCCAGACCTCAAGTAAATAGGTTTAAAGTCTCCACCACCTTCACAGCTCATTAATAAGGAGGTCTTAAGTAGGAGCAAGTAAAAAAATTATTGAAATAATAATAATAATACAACAGGATAGGGAAGGTACATGAAAAATATTTGACAGCTGGAAAAGAGGACATGTCCTCGTAAAAGAGGACATCTGGTAACCCTAGTTCCAAACCTCAAGGCTCTGACATTCAGAAAGGAAATGTGACTGAAGCTGTTTGTGCTTTACAGCAGCACATAGCTGAATTAAAGAGGAGAACAAGGCCCCCAAAGATCATTAACATGGTGCTGAGGAATTGGTCCAAGTTCCCTGCTGTCCCACACCATGGTCTCTGATAGACACACGTGGAGCCCGAGAGAATGCACTGTGCTGTGAGCAGAAGCACTCTGTCTCTAGGAGGGGTAGGAGGAAGTAGGCTGTTGGTTAACTAGGATCTGCAGCTTATCCGTTAGGTAGGGAAATGGGCAGACTAGGTGGGCCAAGCGGTGCTTATCTGGTGCCAAAGTCTATGTTTGTATGTTTCTTTTTTACAGGCTGCATATGCAAGCCTGGAAGTCTGCACCGTATCATATCTGAAAATAAAACTAGTATTGCCTGTATGTTGATGATGCCCTGGCCAGGGGCCGTGACTGCTGTAGTCGATGGCTGGCCTGGACCATCCATAGTAGGTACAATAATGCCTAAGCCAAACCCCGACTTTGGTGTCTGGTCAAAGGTCATGAGGGCTGACGTCATCACTGCCAGGGGCAGATGATGATGATGCAGATTAAGTACCTGCAGGCTGCAATAGCAACCTAGATCTCACTGGGGAAGCAGATCTGTTCCTATCCATAAACTTATGTCCTGAAGACAACCTGTCTTTTTCACGGTCTTTCGACTTTGTCGACTGAGAATAGTGGGTGGGGCTGGCGACACCGCTTTCTGACCCTGGGCTTCTTCCATGGCTGCTAAAGTTTTCTCTAATAAAAACTTCTCCAGTGCCTTTCTTCTGCATTGCTTGTTTGCTTGACTGAAGACCCCGCATATCTCACAGGTCCTGACACTGTGAGAGAGGCCTTAACAGCAGGCACACACTTCATGTGTATCATCCTTATAAATCTTTTCTCTGCACTTGCAGTACCAGAACAATGTTGTTGGTTTCGACGGCATGCAGAGGCAGTGATATCACTAAAATATTAGTGATTATTTAAGAATAAAATAATAAACGACAACAGGTAGTTGGTTGACGTTTCCACAGTAGGTCCAACAAGTACAACTGAAAGCAGGAAAAGTATTGAGGAGAGATGTGGCTGCCCACATTTATGTAGATACTGACATGTGAAGTTGCCATATGCAGCCTCCAGCTAGCAAAAGTTTCCACGTGGTCCTAGTGCTGACGTGGGTATAGTTCCAAAGGTGTGGCCTAAGGGAAGAGATAGCCTTGAAGATTTCTCTATATTCTATTCCTTTGCTCTGTCCCCAGACTCCTTCCACTTATACACCCTTTTACATTCTTCCCCTGAAGTTCTTTGGAAAATCATGGATCCTTTCACCTAGCCCTTTTGCCTTTGTTGCACAGGGGGACACACCTAGCCACTGCTTCCATTATACATCATTCTGCTTCAGCCCCCCACGTGGCATTAGCACTCTCACTCAGTGTTGTATTCATCAAATTAGCCACAATATTTCAAGGTCAAGCTTCACAGATACCTAAATGGAAAAATGCATTTTGTGGTATTGCTGTCAGGATAACGGAGGTGAACTTGATAAGCTGCTGAATGTCCTTACTTCATCTCATTAGATAGAGAATAATGGATATGCAAGTGTGTGTTATGGATTTTTTTTACACACCCAAGGTGTGTGATGACCTGTTTATTAAGCCATCACACACCAAGGGTGTGTAAAAAAAATTTGTAAGAACACACTTGCATATCTTTTATTTTTTATAATTTCTGGTGCAAGAAAGTGTCTTCCCTACCTAAAGACACTCACTCTTTCTCCCTCTCTCATTTGCAGTCAACATACATACACACACACACACACTCTCTCTCTCTGACACACAGAGTCACACACTCTCAGTTGCAGACATACTCCCTCGCTCTCTCTGACAGACTTTTTTTTTTGGCCAGCTACCTTGTCTGCAGTATCGCTATCACCCGGTCCTGGCTCTCACTCCGAGTCAGCGTCTCCCGATTGGGAGACAGCAGGATCAACCAGATATTTGGGGGGATTTAAAAGGCAGGATCAGCCAGATAATGAATTAAAAAAATTAGAAATATTGGGAGCGTAGTTAAGAGTAGCGGCTCCTCAGTACGTGGAAAACCAAGCCACCATTTTTTTAGTACTGTTCAGCCTGCCCACACACACAGCGTGAGCCACTGAAGTGGCATGATATGCTCAGGACAGACAAAGGACACTGGGGGTGAAAAAAAAGTTTAGTGAACGCTGTAATAACATGTTTTTGGTTTATTACAGCATTTTGGAGACCCTGAAAACAGGTTGATAAAGGGGGTGACCAGTAATTATACGTATATACCTACTACTGTAAGTACTGTGGTAAAACACACTGTACAGCAGCATTCATACAAGGGTGGATGGATCAGAAACATTTCCACCTGTCCCAGAACACAGGAAGCTATGAATTGGGTTGACTTGGGAAGAGTAAAGTCACCCTCCCCCACTGCGCAGCTAAGCTGTAGAAATGCTTTCTCCTAAATTGAAATGGCATTGCATAGTCCATGTGGCACTTGCCCTAAACTAAAGATGCCATGCTTTGAAATGGTCTGACAACAGAAATACCTGCTCACGGTCATTAGGATTTGCCCACCCCAGGTTTATAGTAATACATGGCTCTTACCAGGTTTTCATTGACAATTCCATCACTTGCAGCAAAGAAAGCCAAGATACGGGAGATGAAATATTTCTCATCAGATTTCATCCTAGCCCAGTGCACAAGATCCTTTGATAAATCAACCTGATGAACAAAAAATGCATGATTACTCTTAACCTGGCTTCTTCAGACCTCAATTGAAACTCCAACCACACCGCACCTGCTTCTGCTACCCTTCCTCATGATACCCCCTCCGACGTTGCCTCGAACATCCTTGTCTGGGTCTCACGCTGGGGCTCCTCTACCTGCGTACCGTCTGTACCTCCCCACCACCACTGCTCTTATATCTACCACAGGGTTAGGCATAATCACATTTTCCAGTCTCTCGTCTGTTGTCAGTTAGTAACTGCATGCTGTGGACTGCCGTTTCCCCTTACACTTGAATCGGGGGTCCCATTTTTTTTTTATTCGGGATCTCATCTTGAGCTGTGATCACACTTTGTCTGTTTAACTTTATTTTTGCACCAATATTGTACCAACCAAATGTTGTTCTAGTGACTTGTTTCCTGTACTGAACCGTACTTCTGTTCCCCCGGGTCACACCTGAAAACAAACCTCAGCTCAGTATGCCTCTCCCAGTTATAAATTATTAAATGAATAAACCTCTAGCTAGAGTTTTATCAGCAGCACAAAAAGACACCAGATAATTCAATACAGAAAACTGTTTCAATTACTTATTCTATTAAAATTTAATATTCTGAATACCATGCAAACTCATTAAGATACAGCATCTGGTTTCCTATGAAGTCCAGATGGGGGTGTCAAAAAACAGCAGTATAAACTGACAGGAATACAAGGGTGAAAAGCTTAACTGCATGTAAGTACACCATAACTGCAGGGTAATTATGATGCAGTTATATTTAGCAAAAGTACAAGTACTGTGTAATTACCTCTGTTGCATGTAATATAAGATCACCTACTCCATAATTAAACTGACACTTACAATAAAGTGTCACTGAATTAAAATACATCATAATTATGGCTTCAGAGTATCACAGTACATTGTATATTTACAATAAGAACAAGAGGTATACAAAAATACAGTACATGTATTCAGAACAGTATAAAGTGTATGAATAAGTGTTATCAAAGCAGTCACATCAAATTGAGATAAATTCAGTAGGGGGCTGAGTAAGGTATCACAAAATAAAAAATTTAGAGGTGGTGCCTAGTTCTGTGGTGCCGCACAGCATGCAGTCATCTGGCATGCTGGTGACCCAGCTCATACCTTAACCTTGGGACATCAGTAGCAGACCAACAGAGAGACACTGAGCATTACCACAAATGCTTGCCTCCTCAGGAGAGGGGAGATGTTACTACCACTGTTTGATTACTCCCAAGTGTCACAGAGGGTGGAAATTGTCAGCCCAAGAAAGGATGCAAAGGGCATGAGTATTGTTGGGGCTTCTTAGTGTCAGGAGTGACACAGCGGTATGCACTCCTGATGGCATGAGGAGGGCAGTAAACTGAAGGAAAACAGTGGACATGATCCAGGCGGTTACTTGAAGCCCATCCGCGATCCCAATGGGTAAAGCCATCTTTTGCTCCATCCTTGGCCAACCTCGGCCATCCCTGCATGATTTTAACTCCTGGACTGTAAATGAGAAATGCTAGCCAGGCCCCACTAGAAGGGGAAAGCTGAAAGGGTGCAAGTCATAATAGGAAAGAGAAGAGGACTGCCGATTAGTTACCGGGATAGGCAGAGGAATAGATGAGGTGGAAGGAGGTCCTGCCTAGACAATCACAAAGGTAATGTAGGAAAAAAATTATTCTAAAAACATTTAGAGCAGATAAAGGACACTGTATAAACAAGCCCTGATAGTTGACAAGCAGGTCCTAAATTATAGGTACACAGTCTTCAAAGGTAGTTGTACATAGCTCTTTTAAAATGAAACAGGTTATGTATTTCTCACAACTGTCTAGGAGGGCATTCCCACTGAGAGAGACTGCATCTGCAAAGGTTGGGTTTCCAACTGCCCTGTTGGTTTTTGGGACTGCTCTATAGTTCTTGGACTTGCGATACAACCACAGAAAGACAGAAAATGTCAGCAGAAAAAAGGCCCAGCTGCCAGTCTAGTCTGCCCTTGTCTGCCTATCTATTGAACTGAGCCTCTGCCAGTTCCCTGACCTCCCTTGCCCCAGCCCCACCCCCGTATCCAACCTCACTATAGTCATATGCCTTTCAGATCCCCTCTTGATTCCTCCATCCCCCATGTCTCTGCACATGTGACATTGTCTGGAAGTCTGTTCCAGTCTACTACCCCCTTTCAGTAAAAATGTACTTTCTGACATCTTCTTTAAAGAGCAGCTGACACCTATATGCCCTTGGCAGGGTTCTCAGTATGATTTTTTGTTCAGGAGTCACAGACTTTCTGGGGGGAAAAAATGGGGGTCCTAAGCTAAAATTTGGGAGTCACTGTGAAATTTTCAAGGGTCCCCATTGAAATGAAAGGAATGAGTCTGGATAAGTGCATTTCCAGTGTGCTTTTATTTTCCCCAGGTATTTCTTACACTATTCAAGTTATTCCTGAGTCAGGCATGCAGATTTGACAATAGTTTTTGGTCATACAGTGTTTTCTTCTCAGCATGGTTGTCATTTACAAGACACCTTAACTCGTGGATAAACCACAGCAATTATGATCACAGTCACAAAATGCCAATAGAATTTTCACCTGTACATGTGTGTTGTAGGTTCACAGTAAAGTGAACATCTTTAATTGTAAATCTGTATTTTAAACCAATATGCAACTAAGTGTATTCTGTGTTCAATGTCTGCACCTCTAATGTTGTCCAATGTTGTATCTGCACAGTGTTCTATTGTCTTGCCCTCCCTGCGATGAGGTGCCTTTGTAAATGAGTCCCTGACTCAAAGGTTGTAAATCTGACTTGTACAAATAAGCAAATAAAAGTGAGAATAAATTGTACTTAGTTTTGCAGTCATTTCTGCCTGTTCTAACATGGAAATTCTATCTTGCTGCAGTGCCCCCGGCCCTCAAGCAGATTCGTGCCAGCCTGGCTACAAAAAAAAGTCAAAGCCATTTAGGTTAAAGTACTAACTACATGTTCACTAAAAAATTTAATTGGGCCTGCTACACAAACAGTGAGCTGACACAGTCGCCTATGTCTTCCAGTCATTCCTCCTGCCCCAAATACTGTACTTCTCCTCTCTTCTCTCCTGCATATCTGGACAGTCTTGCATAATTTTCCTGACCAAAAAACAGTAGCCCCTCCCTCAACCCACCCACTTTGTTAAGTGGCACAATGTATCCCAATACCTCTCTCTTCTTTTCTTTCCTGAACGTCTTGCATAATTTGACTACAAAACAGTCCCCCCAAACCACTCACTCTGGTTAAGACAGTGGCACAATCTAGCTCTCCCAATACTTCTCCTTTCTTCTCTCCTGCACCGTCTTGCATAAAACATTTTACTGACTAAAACAGTGCCCCCCACCCACCACCTATCCACACACTCCCAATCTGTCAGGTTAAGACAGTGGCATAATCTACATCTGGTGGTTGTGATCTGGACTCCTAACCTCCTGCCCATGACTTCTCCTTACACCCGCCTGCTCAAAAGTTCTTCTAATGCCCTCCTGCCCATAACTTCTCCTAATGCCCTCTTGCCCATCACTTTTCCTTACATAGCTCTCTTTCACATTTCTTTAGTTCTGTGTGGTTCTTGATGAGAAAAGAAGCCACTGTTTACAGCCACTGTGGAAAGAGCAGAATGGGGTTAGTGTAGTTGTTAGACATATCTCTCCCTCCCACCAAAAAACCCATGGTGTTGTGAGATAAGACCAGATGGGGCTATTACTTGTTATGGCCACCCCACCACCTTTATATAGGAACAAAATACTTCTTTTTTTCTCTCCTGTGCCCAAGTTTCCATCACAGTCATCTTTTGTCTCTGGGTCAGTAGTCTAGGTCCGAAACTAAAAAACAAAATCAAAATTTAAAACAATTTTAAAACATTATTTTCTGTGCACTCTAATGGCCTTAAATTTTTTACAAGCTGGAAGAGGTTCATGTCTTCAACTTCAGCTTCTTCTTGGGCTATCGCTTGAGTTTGCTCACAGTGTCAGCCTTCAGAGAACTTCTACCATTTGTTTTTATTTTGTTTTGTACAGAAAAGCATCTTTCACGTGCCACGGATGTAACAGGTGGCACAAGTAAAATCTTAGCCATTGTGACAAAATCTGGGAATACATCTGAATAGTTCTCAGTTAAGTCTTGACAGACACTGCTGAGCAAAGTCAGTCCTTTTTTTTTTAGATTTCAGAACAAGTCTGAATTGTCTGTAATCTTTCTCAGCCATTTCTTGACCAATAAGTGATGGTCTGGCAGTGTTTCTTCTTTGAAGGTTGTGTCTTGGAAATAAGTGCAAACATCCTTCAGTTCCTGCAGTCTCTGGTCCATTATCTTGAAGTCATCAGGGAGACACTTAAGAGTTATAAGAACATTTATGTTGTGCAGTAACTCCACTGAAGATGTCTCAAATCTTGTGTGAATGTTTTTTAATGAGCTGCATCAGGTATTCCTGGGATGCTGTCTGGAACTGCATAGGCAGTGCTGGTCTGTCATTCACTTTTTGATCCTGCCACATGCCAGGATGTCAGTCAAATTCTTGAAATGTCTTCTGTAGCTCTACCCCACTCTGCTCATTGAACTGTTGCATTCTAGTAACAGTGGCTTCTATCAAGCTGCTGGCCACTGAAATGTCAATATTGTCCCACTGCATGACTAGGAACAGGTTATTCACCACATCTAAGACATCAATGAAAAAAGAAGTGAATAAGATAAAACAGACAGATTTTAGTTTTGTCTGAAGGCCCTTTGCTTTTTGGACACCTTTTGCTGTATCATGCTCTAAGGCTTGTAACAGTGCAGGGTATGATCTGTAAATTGCTTGCCCTGCAGCATGCAGTGACAGCCACCGGAAACTTACAGGTTTTTCTAGAGACAGATATCCAATATTGTCATCATTGAGTGTTTCTTGGATGAAACACACAAGGCATTGCACCGTTCTGCTGAGTTGTTGTAGCACCTGTACACATTTTGTACGGTTACTTGATAGTCATTGAAACCACTGTTGTCCCTACTTGCTTGTCCTGCTGCCAGTGCCAGTCTGTGGGTACTACAAGGGGTCTGAATCAGCCTTGGATTTACTTGTTGTCTTAACTTCCCACCCCATTGTGCATTCCAGTCATGATGCTTGCACCGTCACTTGCTAGTGTGATGATCTTCATAGGGACAACTGCATTGGCAGAGCACACATTTAACAGTTCTGCTGCAATTGTCTCTGCACACCCATCAGGTATTGTAATACAGTCAATTAAATGAATTTTTGACTGTGCATTTAGTATGCACTTTACAAATATGTTCATTTTTTTGTGAATGGTTACATCAGTAGTTCCATCCACTGTTACCCAAGAAACTGAGAACCAGCTAAGTGAGATTTGACTTCTTCTTGTATGACTTTGTTTATGTAGTCCAGCATGTCATATCTGGCATCCCAACCACAGTAGATTGTGCCACTGTCTTGCAATGCTGGACAGCCATTTCGTTTCTGTGAATGTAAAAGACAACCATCAGTGATTTTCATTCCACAGGCAAGGCCCAAAGCCCCAGCCCTCTGAAAGATTCCCTTCCTCCTCACCTGTAGAGATATCAGTGTTTAAAACCGGTTCAGTGACTGCCCTTGTTTGGTAAGGTAGTACGTTGTCATTAAATGGGCAACTTTACTGTCATTCTTTGCTTCAGGACCAAATATCTGCTTCTCAAATGCCACTGGCAGAGACAATTTGTCAACTGTTTTTTTTTCCTGTTTGTGTCAGCAAATGTTCTTTGTTTCTTTCATGTCTGTAAAAAGCAAGACACTTGCAGATTGGTTGTGCCAGTTGTGGCAAATGGATTGCTATTCCCACCTTTTTTTTTTTTACATCAGCTACACTTCCCCACAGTGTCCCTCTACTTCCTCATTTACTACCCATGGCAATAACTTTGTCCAACTGTCCCTCTACAAACTTTTCTTGCTTCTTTTAGCTGAACCTGCAGATGCTGTCCCCTCAGACTGCTTATTATTAGCAGTTTCAACATTCACAATCTCCTGAGATATGTTAATGTCACACTCAGAGGACAATGTTGTTTCCTTGTCCTTTGCTGCTGAATCTTCTACAGCAAAATAATCAGTAAGGCTTTGCTGAGACATTGCCATCTGTCGCTGACCACAAGACCCTCAATTTTCCCTCCCTTCTTGACTCTCTGCAGTTTGTACTAACTACAGCTGATGAGCAGTGCCCTATAAAAATAAAAAAATTAAAAAAAAAAAAACAGTAAACTCTAAGCTTACTAAACCATCAGCAAAAATGGTCACACAATGCCCTTACTGCCTAAAGAGTAAGTGATATGTTACCTCCAATTTTGTGAGTTGATTGCCGTTCAGTGCAGCCTGCCTGGCCAAGTGCACATTCCAATTCAAGTTTCCCGGGTCAAGTGGATGAGCCGACTTTTTTTTTTATTGTAAAATTGGACTTTTTTTTATGTAAAATCGGCATTGAGGACTTTGCAGCCCTGCTGTCTCAGGTGCCTCTAAATGGCTGCTCCATTCCACACGCAGTGTCTCCTCGAGACTAACCAACTGCTGCTCCTTCCAGGGGATGACATTACAGTTCCTCTTATTCTTCATTGGATCCATCGTGTTTCATTCCCCCCATTTCACTGGTTGTCCACCCTCGTGTGAATGATGCAGAAATCACACCAGGTGACCAAGGGGGAGAGGGAGGGGGGGAAATGAATTGTGCATTATGCGCATGTGCAGTAAATCTGACCCATTCAGACTCCCAGGACTGCAATCCTAAACATCTCAGTAACTTTCTGAGAAAAAAAAATGCACATCCAGAAGCACAGAATGTGCATACATGACATGGGTACCCACATCCCTGAGAGCCTTGAATATATTTAAACAATAAGGCATGACACAGTGTGGGTTATTGTGGAATTTACCCACGCCTTGTGTGGTGTGTCACGAGGTGCAGTCAAGTGACTTAACCACACAAGAAGTGGTTAAATCCCCCAATAACCCACATCCTGGAGTGCCTTATTGCAATTATACAATGGACCCATGTGCAAAATAAATTGTTTTTTATGAATGCCATTTCTCAGCCATGGGTTATTACAGGATATATCGCGGTCATGTGAAGTGTTTTGACCAATGAGGTTACAGGATTTTCACACCCCATTGTATAATCATCAGTAACATTGGAGAAGGAATTCAGGGTGGGTTGTGTCTATTCACAGATGACACAAAACTATTCTGTAGCATTGATAACATGGAAGGGCATAACTGAACTGCAGAGAGACCTGCAAAGACTGGAAGATTTGTCCATGATCTGGTAGCTGAAATTCAATGCCAAAAAGTTCAAAGTTATGCACTACGGGAACAAAAAAACCCAGAACAGAGTACTGGATGGGTAGGGTTCAGTTGGACACAACAACAGAGGAAAGGGACCTAGGAGTCATCATTAGGGACTCCCCTAAACAAACTAACCAACATAACATGGCCTTTAGCACAGTTGACTGGATGCTAGAGTGCATGGGGAGAGAGTTCCACAGTAGAAGGCAGGAGGTACTGTTACCACTGTACAGGTCACTGGTGGAGTACTGTGCCCAGTTCGGGAGTCCTCACATAAAAAGGGCAGGGACAGGCTACAGAAGGTACAACCTAAGATGACCAAGATGATTCAGGGCCAGGAGGGCAGATCCTATGAGGACCAGCTAAAGGAACTAAACATGTGTTCACTCGAAACCAGAAGGGAGAAGGGGGTTATGACAGAGACTTTCAAGTTCCTGAAGGGACTTAATAAGTTGGACTGTGAGGAGCTATTTAACAGGAACAGAGAGGACAGGATAAGGCTTACGAGTGGAGGTTAATGGAGGAAGGTTTATAAAGGATGTGAGGATGTGTTAGTTTACAGAAAGAGTGGTTGAGCCATGGAATGATCTGCTGACAGAGGGGGTGGGTGCCAAATCGATAAATGGCTTAAAACACAGCTAGGATAGAGTCAAGGAGATATTAGCTACTCAGCAGGAAGTGGGGGTGGTGGAAAACAGATAAAAAAAGGGTGAATAGTGTAAGAAAAGACCCCACAGAGACAATAGATCCTGGGGTATGATAGGGTAATATGGCCAGACTGGCTGGACCATTGGTCTTTTTCTGCCATCATCGTCTATGTTTCTATGACCCAAAAAAAAAAAACGCGTAAATGTGAGCTGGTCACTGAGAACAGATTTTATTGGTTTTCTCAAGCACCCTCTATCACAATTTGAAGCATTAATAGTATGTATTATCTGTTCATATCCAAGCTCACTTTCTCAGTTCTTTTAATCCTTGATCATGTATTAAATGGAAGTATATTTTCTTTGTGATGTTAATATAATATCCTCCATTGTAAAGCATTTTTGCATATATTCCTATGAAAGATATTATTATAAATGGCATTGTATTATGTTGCATTGGGGCCAAAGAACTTGTGTAAATATGTCCAAATAACAGTACTCTAACATAAGACTTATAAATTCATACTTGTACGGTATTATAATACTCTATAAATCAAACTAAAATTAGCAACCAGGCATACCTACCTCTTCCACTGTCCAGAAGGAAGCTTGTGCCTGTTTGTACATCCTCCATATATCTGGGTACTGGATGGGAAAAATAACAAAACGACGTGGATTTTCTTTTAGAAGAGGTTCTTCACTTATATCAGAGCCATTCTGAACAGGATGTTTGCAGAAATTCTGTAAGAAAAGACTTTAATTGTGGGATTTCTTGACAGAAGTTACTATACACAAATTTCACTCACTGTTTTACTATCTTTACTAAGCAAGTGTTAATGCAACTGGATCTTAAGTTACTGTATATAAATGTGGTTCTACATCAGAATATCAACAACCACATTGTCGACTTCCTGAACAGCAATGGGAACAATGTCGACTGTCAGCATTGCTCCACTCGGGACAAAGGGTTTTTTAGCGGAGGGCTTCGCCACTCGCACCCCCTCCCCCCTAACTCCGAATAACCAACTCTGAGTCAGAGCTGGTTTGGGGGTGGAGGGCGAAACACCAGGAGTCGGAGTATTGGCGAACAGCGGACCATTACAGCAACCTGGCAAGATTTGTCGCTGTGATGGTCTTCACTGTTTGGATGTCGTGGTGGCATGCTACCCATAAATTTCACTCACAACTTTACTATCTGTTCTAAGCAAGCGGCAGTGAAGCTGGACAGCTGGGAAAATACTTGGAATATCAGTTGCATTTTTGGAGGTGCAAGGCACTCTGAAATGAGTGTGTGGACTATAAGGTCATGGGGTAACATTTAAATGCTGAAATTGGGCAGCTTTGTTGGGGGAATGGATATATATGTAGATATAAAACACACTAGTGCTTAAAGCAGAACCAGTCTCAATTCTTTAATGGTGATTGCATATACTCCCCACGCTGCTTTGCATTATGGGACTATGCATAATTTACATTTCTTTGAAACCTGGCTTTATTGTCAATGCCTTTTTTGGGTAACCTTGCCTCAGTGCTTTTGTGCTGAAGTTCTTTGTTTTTTAGATCACTTTCCTGTTTTGAACTCACCATGACCCAAACCAGTATGACCAAAATATGACTGGTTCATCTGTCCCCTGGGCTGTTACAGACAAGGCACACTGTTGAGTTTTATGTAGGAGAGGCACATCTTTGTGTCTTCCATTTTCAGCTTTTCCAGAATGCGTGAGAGGTCATTTGGCACCACACACTCTCACTTAAAGCTGAGCCCATCTAAGCTGGCCCAGCAGCACTGAGGCGCTGGGTGCCTTACCTCTCGCCACGCCAGCATCCTGTGTTTGGGAATGAGCATGGGTTGCTGAGGGGAAGGGGGGTCTGGGAGTGGATAGAATAGCTGCAAGGCAGCTCTTCTCTCACGGATTGGGGAGGTAGGCCTCTCCAGCTCTTGACTGCCACTGAGTGGAGGCTCACTGGTAGCGGTGGAGCACTGGAGGGGCTGACACTAAGCTGGGTGGGCAGATTGGTGTGCGCTCAGTACTGGTGTGCCTGTCACCTCCATGCACATGCGATGCCATGAATGGCCAGGGTTCCGGGGTAAAAGGGCAAAAACCAGGTGGCAAAAAACAGAACCTCCGGAGGCAGGATGAAGACCACCCCCACAGACTCCGCATCAGTGGCTGGGTGCATACAACAAGTCCTGTGGCAGAGGACGAAGGTGCAAGGTAAGTCCCTTGGGAGCTGGGTGATGGGGCTGGGGGGTCAGTTAGACAGGGGGGCAGCTGGAGAAAGGAAAGCAAAGAGATAATGAAAAAAATGGAACCTATCTAAAGTCTTTCATGGTGTTTTGCATATACTTCCCATGATGCTTTGTATTATGACAATATGTGTAATTTTACATTTCTTTGATATCTGGCTTTAATCCAATGCCCTATTCAGGTAACCCTTGCCTCAGTGCTTTTGTCTGAGGTTCTTTGTCTTTTAAATTACTTTCCTAGTCTAGGTTCACCATAACTCAAACCAGTAAGCCAAAATATGATTGGTTCATCCTTTTTCTGAGCTGTTACAGATAAGACATATTAATGAGTTCTGTGAAGAACAAAATATGTGTGTGTGTCTTCTGATTTCAGCCTCTTCATAGTGTATAAGAGTATACTGGGTACCATAACCTCTTGCTTAAACCAGAACCAGTCTAAGGTGATTTGGTGATTTGCATATACTTCTCACAACGCTTTGCATTATGGAAATATGTGCAACTTTACATTAGCTATAGATATATAGAGGAAAATGGATTGGCAACAGAACTACACTGTAATCACATCGAGCGGTTTCCATGACAACTAGGAAAACTTCGAGAGTGCAGCTTGAGAGGTTTACAGTTGTCATGGAAACTGCAAGATGCGATTTTTTGGCAATTATTGTCTGTTGCCCATCCATTAGCTTTTATATGGAGTAAACTACACTATAAAAGCTAGTGGTTTTTAATAATAAAAGACAGTCAGTAATCATGGGTTTGAGACCGGAATGCGGTCTTACCTGATGTGGCAAAATAGCAGGTAGGTGGGATTCAAACAATGAAGAGCATTTATTGAAGGTTCAAAATTAAACAGACAAAATCAACTTGCCGATTCAGTCGGACAAAAACAATTAATTTTAGATTCCCCCATAGCGCCACTCTCCGTTAGGATGATTTCTCATCACTGCAACCAGCATTCCGGAGCCGCAGATTTGCAGATGCGCTCCCATTGTTACGGTATCGATGTGACATAGTCAAGAGGGGTTAACAACCTCTTGATGTCACATCAATACCATAACAACATAGTAAACTGTCTGAATTCAGACAGTAGTAAGGGCTCCCCAAACATTATATATGATTTATGCCATACCTGTGAGTATATTTCAGGGCAGATATCAGTGATATTCTTGCTTCCAGGGGACGTAGAGTGAGGATATTGAACTATCCTCACTCTAGGTCCCAAATATACATGTAGCGTGTGATGGAACATTGTTAGGGATGGATATCCATCCCTGGATTAGATTTGTTGTGCTGCAGTAGCTAGGTAATCACAGCTGTTGTGCTGCACTAGATACATAGCTACTGCAGCATAACAACATGGAACGTGATCACGCATGTGCATTCCGTAAACTGGAACATGTTCGTGCATGTGCATTCCACTAACCCCGCTCCTCCTGAAACAGTCATGGTAGTGAGAGATGACCCTCGAAGAGAGCGGCTCTGTAGAAAAGTGAGTGTGGACTAATTTCTCCCATTTATAATGAATCATACACTACAGAAGACAATGTATGGTCCATGATCTATGACAAGAGAATGTAACCATCTCAAGTGTGACATGGCAAGCAAAACCTCTTGAGCTGTGCTCTCCAAGCTTAAATAGTCACCATGGCAACTTCTCGATGACTACACACGCTTGTTATAGATCGTGGACCATACATTATCCTCTATATAGTAAGTCCTGATTGGCTCATTCAGAACTCATGTGAATGTTTGGCCTCAGTAGCAGTACTAGTCATATTCAAATGTGAAGAACTTTAAAACGAAAAATGACAGCATGGTATTGTGAGCAGGAAATTTGTTCAGCACAAAAATATCTATGAAATGAGTGATGTTTCATTCATAGCTACCTTTTACTTTTTTTATAATTAGCAAAAAAACAGCAGAAAATGCAATTTTTTTTCACTTTTTCGACAAACAAATTTGAATAACTTTAAAACGAAAAATGATAGCATGGTATAATCAGCACAAAATTTGTTCAGCACAAAAATATCTACAAAATGAGTGGTGTTTCATTTACAGATACCGTTTAGTGTTTTTTTTATAATTAGCAAGAAAACAGCAGAAAATTAATTTATTTCACTTTTTGTAACAAACAAATGTGAATAACTTTAAAATGAAAAATTACACCATGGCACTTTGAGCACAAAAGTTAATCAGGACAAAAATATCTGCAAAATGAGTGGTGTTTCATTTATAGATACCTTTTAGATTTTTACCATCAGCAAAAAATGGCAAGAAATGTAATTTTTTTCCCGCTTTTTTGGCGGTACCCCCCTACTGGAAATATTGTTAATATTTTTTGTTCTCATGCCAACTGACCCAATGACATCACTCATGGCCTCCCCACTCGTGATGTTAGTGGGTCAATTGGCATGAAGAAAAAATATCAACAATATTTCAATGTAGAAGATAGATATATATATATATATATATGCCCAGATATTCAAAGGTTGCATGGTGCAACAGTGTTTGTGCCATCGCAACCCACTGATGCTCCCCAGCGTGATATTCAAAAGGGAGAAGTGCATGGCACAAATCCCGATGCACCAGAGCGCATCAGTAATGTATGCAGGCACAGGTAAGGGGGCGTGCCCATGCATAACCTGCACAGTCCGATATTCAGCCCAGGATGTGCAGAGCCATGCATGCACAACCCCTACCTGCACCAGCACAAAGTTAAGCCAAAAAAAAAAAGGAACAACTGATGTCCACCCACAGGCGAGCTGCTGCATTGCAGGGTGCAACACGGCAGCTGCCACCTGTGGGTGGCCACCCGAGTTCCGGCTTTACCTGGTGGCACCCCCCCATGCCCGATCACGGGCATTTGTACAAAAAAGTAATGAAACTGTCCAATATCCCTGGTGGTCCAGTGGACCAGCTATCTGCCCGATCGCGGGCATGTGTAAAAAGAATATATGCCATTATCCCTGGTGGTCTAGCGGACTCTATCTGCCCGATCGTGGGCATGCGTAAAAAGAATATATGCCATTATCCCTGTGGTCTAGCGGACCCTATCTGCCTATATGTGAATCACATATCTGGAATGTGTAGTACGGTACGGGCTGCACGCCCATTGGCTCACGCTATGAACTAATAGGCGTCAGCCCTACTGAGGTGTCAGCGTGGGCAGTGGGGGAGGGCGGTGGGGTACTGCCACCTGCTGGCTGGACGGGGAGCGGGCAGTGGGGCTCAGTGGGTGGGTGGGGGTACCACTAGACCACCAGGGATATTGGAATTTGTTTTTACAGATACCCGTGATCAGGCAAACAGCGATCCACTGGAAAACCAGGGATATTGGTCTTATCTCGTTTGTACAAATGCCCGTGATCAGGCAGATAGGTTCCGCTAGACCACCAGGGATAATGGCATATATTTTTTTTACACATGCCCGCGATCAGGCAGATAGGGTCCGCTAAACCCCCAGGGATAATGGCATATATTCTTTTTACACATGCCCACGATTGGGCAGATAGGGTCCGCTAGACCACCAGGGATAATGGTATATATTCTTTTTACACATGCCCGCGATCGGGCAGATATCGGTCCACTGGACCACCAGGGATATTGGACCTGTTATTTTTACAAATGCCCACGATCGGGCAGATAGAGGTCCACTGGACCACCAGGGATATTGGACATATTAGTTTTCCTTTGCACTACTAATGCCCGTGATCGGGCTGCAGGGGGTGTCAGTCCCCAACGGCTGCTGCCTGGCAGGGCACCAGGCACAAGTCATTCGGGGATCGGCGCGCCTGCATGCAAATGGGGCCATAATGACATGCAAATGGCCCCATGTGCACCTTGCATACATTATGGCCCCATTTGCATGTCAACTTTTGAATATCGCTGGTGCAGTGCATGGCACAATGGAACTTGCGCTAGCGCATCTCCATGCTCCACTCTGGCCACTTGCACTGGTGCAGTGCCACTGCGCCATGCACACTGGGGGTGGCCAGGGTGCAATATTCAAAGCTGCTGAGCCATGGCACAGCTCCATTGAATATCGCCCAGGCCACACCCCTGCATAGCCAAGCTGAGCTGCGCCCAAGTTTGCACTACAGCCTGGCGCAGTTTGAATATCCAGGCCATTATATACATAGTGGCAAACTCATCTCTCTCAGACTTAGCTTGTCACTGTTACCAGCTTTCTCAGAACCATTCAGATGCCTGCAAGGGTAATCAGTAGCTGCTACCACTCAGCGCAGACATTCTTTCAGGTATCTTCAGGTCTTGATTTCTCTTGAGCCACTGCTCATGTAGTATAGTGCTCTTTGCTAAAAGGCCACTGACCTACCCCTCTTTGTCACAGCTGAGAACTCCTTACTTTAGAAATAGAACAGCAGCCTTCTCTTCAGAGGTGGACATACAGTTTTGTCAATTATAAATCAATTAGCTGTACCTCAAAGAACTCAGTCAAAAAAACATGAAGAATAGGAAAAATAAATATTTTAATACTTCAAGATATTCACACATATAATACAGTATGCTACAGAAAGACTATGGGGAGCAGTAATTCTACAGAAATAAAAAGAAAATTGTTTTGAACAATATGTTGCACATAGAAAAACCTCTCTCTCTCTCTCTCTCTCTCTCTCTCCCACTCTTGCTCTCTATTTAGCAAGGTAGAATGATTTACCACACAAGATACTTTGGTGAATCAGGGCAGACTCGATCCCTGATATGGTTGTTTGTTCACAGTCCCAAACCTGTCTTTTTTAGGCTCTGCCAGACCTTAAGACCCTCCAGCTGCCCCCATGATACATCATCCAGTATGTCACTCTGACATCGTAGATTCAACATTCTTTATGTCTTGAGAGCTGGGTACTCATAAAAAAATTTGTTTGATCTGGACCTCAGACTTGCTATATACAAAGACATCTGTTTCTTGTCCCAAGTCTTGTCTGGCCCAGCAGGACTGACTCCTTCACTCCTTAGCCCAGGCCCTCCACAAAACATGGAAGAGATGTTTAACTGGCCCAAGAGATTTTTTTTTAATTTCTCTTTATTGATTTGATTTTATACAGAACCCACAAATACAAACAACAGGCAACAAAAAGGCACCTCAGATGTATAATACAGCAATATGCAATGTCATGGCAAATTCACGTGACTGTCTAATACAGAGAGCGTACTGCCCACTGATATGAGTTCACAGAACATAGTCTGATCTGTTCCCTAGCATATAAACCACCAATCTGTGCCATGATAATTCAAATTTTCTATCCTATGACTAAGCTCTGCAGTAAGTTTTTCTGTTTCATATACCTGTGTCATAATATCTTGCCAATGGTCCATGGTCAGTGTTGTGGGAGTAAGCCTGTTAAATACCTTTTCAGCCACTAACAAACAGATATTCAACAATTTTCTAACCTGAAGTTCCTGGAATCCTTGAGGAGAATCCAGGAATAATAGCGCTGTAACTGAGAGGGTGAAATCTGTGCCATAATGGGCTGTAGTACATTTATTAGCTGGTCCCAATATGGTTGGAGTGCAGGGCACATCCAAAACACATGACCATGCACTGCTGGGGAGATGCCATAGCATGCATTCATAGGATGGAATTCAATGACTAAATGTGGGTGTAACCCCTTGTTACCCGGGGTTACTAGAATCCCAGTAAGACCTAGTGGTAGGCAAGGAAGGCAGCTTGTGAAACTCCAGTTAAATGGGTTTCACACTGTCTCACTCTGTTCTCAGTCTCAGCTGAGACTGAGAGATGACATCACCAATAGAACTGTCGCAGCTGCATAAGCCACATTGGAATCTGCAGCAAAAGGAGTTAGATAGAACGTTGGGAGTTTTCAAAGAAGTCAGTCTCCTGTTTGCTTTCAAACAGGAAGAGTCAGTTCCTGTTTGCCTTCTGTAAGGTCCTGTTCAGACTAGCAATAAGCTATAAAAACGTTTTTAAAAACGTCACCATTCAACCCGTTTCTGTGCGTCCACATTCAACAGCTGAATCGGTTTTTAAACCGTTACTCTGCATCCACATCAGTGTTCCTTCTCCATTTTCCTGTAACGTTTTGCAAAGTGTTACAGTCCGCTGGAGGACACATTTTACAGAAAACACCTCGTTCATCCGTCCGCATTACTCCTCAAAATGAAGAAAAACAGGTAACGTTTCAGCAACCGTGCTAAAGACCTGCTCTTTGGTGGTTTTAAAAATGGTTTAACGAATGCTTTTTAAACCATTACAGGTCTGGACGCAACCGTTTTTAGAGCAAGCGGTAATGTTACAGGGCACTAGTAACATTACCAAAGCTCTAGTCTGGACAGGGCCTAAGAGAAGGTCAGTCTCCTGTTTGCTTTCAAACAGGAAGGGTCAGTTCCTGTTTGTCTTCTGTAAGAGAAGGTCAGTCTCCAGTTTGCCTTCAAGTGGTGGAGACCGCTGTTCGGGTCTCAGTGCCCCCTTCCCTCCAGGGGGGAGTAAAGATCCACATGTAGATTCCAGGGGCAATCCCCTAAATTCTGCCAGAAGAAAGAAAGCTGCCTATTTCAGTTTCAGTCTGTGTTTGGAAAGTGGGAAGAGTTGTACTTCGCCTGTGGGGCACCTGCAACAAAAGGGTGAGTGTTTGCTCTAATATGAGAGGGTAAAAAATGTGTTTCTTCAGCCTGGGATATGTAAAGAAATCTAGGATTTGAACTACTATTTGGGAAGCCTATAGGACTAGGTCCAACAAATGGAGTAGTGTCAAAAGCTAGAGTGCTGTGTGAAGTCAAGTAATATTGTAGAGGGGGTGCGACAGTTCATCCACCATTTAATCTACATTCAGAAGTTTCAGTTTTTCCAGAGAAATGGACGGGTATGGGCTGTGGGAGCTGGAGGTGGGAACACCCCCCATCTTTAGTAACCAGGTCCACCTCTACGGATTTCTGCTGTGATTGATACTTGTCTCATGCGCTTGGCCAGTGATGAGGGAAGTACCCAGACGTGGGTCGCAAATGGCAAAATCTCTCTAGGAGTCGCAGACGTTAAATGATGTGGGGAGCCACAACAAGAAATTGGGTTCATTCTTCCAATGGACCGCCATTCAAGTGGCCGGCAGGGGTGCCGGGCCAGTCAGGCTGTGTACCCAAAGCGCGTGCAAGTCCGGGCTATGTACCTGGTGGGTCCAGAGCCTGAAAGCAGTAGAACTGGTTCATTCTTCAAGTGGACTGCCTTGTAGTCTCTAATCTGCATTACCAGTAAATGTAGCTCCATGGGGGTCCATCTATGCTTTGTTGTGTTCAGCTAGTTGTGAATAAAAGCCACACTGTAAAATCCCAGTCCTGGTTCTGGACATTACAGTTATTGCTTCCTGTGTTCGGATTTACTTGGGTGCCCCTGTGCAGAGTAGCCAAACCTAGATCTCCTTGTGCCGAGTAACCTCATCCTCCCCAAACCCAGGTCCCCACCAGGTATTGCTGCCAGTGCCAACAGCATGCCACCTGTCATTTGGTAAAAAGGCAGGGGTGAGGGGTTACAAAAATGGAGGCACCACTTTGGATTTTGTTCGGGAAGGAAAGTGTTTGGGCAAGGGGGCTAACATTTTGGCTATCTGGCAGTGGGTAGCCCAAAAAGCTGAAGCAATTTCCCTAGTGTGTTGCTGTGAATCTTGTGCTGCTGTTTAAAAATGCCAACTGTTTACCAAGGAGCTGTAAAGCCGAAGAGTGTGCCCTTGTCCTGCATCAAAAAATTGTTTACAGCGTTTTTGCCTGCTTTAAAAATGAACTGTGGTAAATAAAAGTGTGGAAGACTAAGGGTAGCAACAGAGAAATTGTGCCCTGGACGTTTGAAATGCTTTTTAAAATGAATTATTGTAAAGGAAAGTGTGGAAGACTAGGAGTAGCAAAAGGAAGATTATGCCCTGGACGTTGGAAATGCTTTCTGTGTGAATGGAGAGACTGCAGAGTTAATGGCTAAGTTATATGGCTGAAATGGGCTCCCGCCGTGGAGTCAGTTGAAAAAAAAAAAAGTGCATTCTGCAGTTTAAATTTGCCTGCTCAACGATCACCGCGAGGAGAAGAGCCCTCGCGAGGAAGAAGAGGCTCATTTGCATGGCGTTGTGTGGTTGGTCAGGCTGCAATCAGTCCCGCCCCTCAGCCAGCTCTACTGAGACTACCCCAGCATTCGAGAGGGAGTGAGAGTGGAGTGTGTGTACTGGCAGTGGAGGAGCATCGCGGAGTATTCAAAGCGCTGTGAACAGTTAAAAAAAATAGACTTTTAGTTTAAAATCGGGCTCAACCCGCAAATCGATCATTAAAATAGCGAGTTTGGTGGTTAAAACGACAATTGCTAAGACTGCCCGCCCGTTTGTATACTTAGGCCTTCAAGAACTGGCAGCAGGCTGTTTTACCCCATCGCAGCAAGCTGCCACTGATAATAGTAAGTAAACAACTAAGAAACTGCTCGAACAGTGATTTTCAGCCTATGCCATATAAAATGTGTGTGCAGCAGTGTAGTCGCTTTGCAAGTAATGACTGTGTGAAGTCCTGCCAGCAAGTGCAAGTCTGTTAAGCCATTGAATGTGTACATAGAAGTGAAATTAGCCTCAGTTTAAAGTTTGCAGCCAGAGAGAGACTGTGGGTTGTAGAAAAGTGCAACACTAGTAAAAGCAGGCAATCCTGTGCTAAAACCTGAAGCTTTTAAGGGACTGTGAGTTAAATAAATGTTACCAGCTTGTAAAAAGTCCAAAGAAAATCCTGTAAATGTGTGTAAAGCCAAATCAGAGCAAGTTGTGCAGTTTGAGTAAAAGTTATCAGTAGCTGGTGTAAATCGGGTACGCAGTGGCTTGACCCAGATTCTAAATGTTGATGCACAGGAGTGCTGCCGCCGCCATTACAGGGTGGGGTAGTAAAGTAAACACAGCAGCAGAGGAGCCATTTTAAAACTACAGAGTGTGTTCAGTAAAGTGGGACTTTGTTACAGTGAACTTTTGTTTATTTTTCTGCAGTTATGGCTTCAGGACCAGCTCATTACCTGGATCATGCCCGGGTTGCAGTAACAGCAGCAGTAAATAGACTGAGAGATATTGAAAAGTGGTGCTATGGAGGGCAACTGCCTCCTGATGTGGCGATTCCTAATTATCCAGTGCGTGCATGCCAAATATGCTTGAGTGCTGGAAGGGACATCTTCATGATTCCTCACTGTGCTGGATGCCTACAAAAATATGGCTTGTATAAAGCGCCTCCAACTCGTTTGGCCCCTACATGGACAAAATTCAGGAATCTGCAGTTGGCAGCACACAGCACCAGGCGGAGCCTGTGGAGGAAGGTCCCTCAGGGGAGTGTGGCACAAAGCTAGAGGGTGCAGAGTTAGAGACAGAATCAGAAGTTGAAGTTTTGGATGCTGGATCCCAGAAAGAAAGTTCGGATAAAGCATCAATAGATCCCTGGGTGGGGGGCCTAGCCCAAGTCTCTTAGGTGAAGATGAGACGCGGGAGGCCTTTGAATGGGAGGTGTCGACCGCCGTGCCTAGTGATGAATGGATAGTCTCGGGGGTGAGAACTACTGCTCACTCTTAGGCTCAGATCCTCAGTGAAGAGGAAGATGAGGGGGAACCTATGTGGCCTTGTGAGAAAGGAATGGGTACACAGCCTCAAGATCTTGCCTCAGAGGAATGTATTGAAGAAGGTGGTGATGCCACTGCCCTGGCTTTACAGGAGGAAGAAGTCAGGGATCCGTTTCTAATTTCCTTGAGGATGTGTAGCTGGCAGAACCAGGACTGGCCACCCCCAAGCCAGGCCAGCGGTCTCAGATTGACCAAAGCAAGTAAAGAGGAGAGACTGGTTCGTAGAAAGGCAAATGAGATCTATGGTATGACCTTTCCTACCTTTCCTCGGAAAGTCTGGGAGGAGATTGAGAACTGCAGGAAATCCTGGATCTGGGATGAAGCAATGAAAAGTGTGCATCCTGGGGCCAACCAGCATGTAAAGAGTAGACTGTTCCACGAAAAGTATACCCAATGGAAGAGAGGCAGGACACTGTTTATGGACAGAGTGAGAGTGGTGGACGGAGAGGGATATGAAATCTCCCACTGTGTGAATTATGTGCTCCCATACGGGCTAATAATTCAAGCCCCTGACCCCCGGTACTATTGGCCTCAGTGCAAGGACCTCCCAGCAATTAAGCCCGTGCCTACAAAATGGAGAGCCGAGCAGTGGTAGTCAATACTGCCACACCAGACTGTGAAGTGCCCTTATTGATCCGCCAATATGAATAACCAGGACTCAGGTGCCCCACATTCATCAGTCTACAGTGTACTGCCCTGTCCAGCAACCATCCACTGGCCCACCAGATGACTTCAGATCCAGAGAGGACACCAGTCCAGCTGTTTCCTGTTCATCGCCTGATAATCGTATGACGTCGGACCAGCTGTTTTCTTTTTGTTCCTGTTCTAAGGTTCCGTCTCCAGAGATGACATCAACCCAGCTGTTTCCAGATGTGCCCTCCTGTGGTTCCTGGAAGATGTCAGCTCAACTGTATCAGAAGAAATGCTGACAGGGAGAGTCTTCGGCTGCGGTGCAGGTTAGGTGCCTAGTATTGTACTACAAGAGGCTGGTAAGTCCAAACTTTTCTATCTTTATGACATTGCAGTACACACCCTACACTACAGACTTAAAAATGTGTGAACTGTCCTCAAAGACTCTCCCCTTCGAGACTTTGGCCTGTTAGAACTGTGCTTCACCGGGCTCCGGCCCAGGAGACACTCTTTATTGGACTAGCCTTCGGGCCTTGTGGTCACTAGTTGGGACTTTTAGGGCACTCCATCCCCCCAAATGTGTATTGTAAATAATGTCATTGTTGTATTCTAATGTAAATACTGTTTTTCTACCTTTTTCTAAAAAATCTTTTTGGGATTTTTCAGTATTTTGATGGTAGGGTTTAGGTAGACTGTGTATGCAGATCAGGAGTGTGTTTTGTCTTTCTTTTTTTTTTTGAAATTCAAAATTTTATTGTGACAAAATCTCATATCAGATACACTACACATAGGAAAAAACAAACACATCTTGTTCTATCGTAACTATTGACAAAATCAAATCAAGTCACCAATTTTCTCTCCTCAGCCCTCCACAATATCGAAACCGCCCCTTCCCCTGGACTGACCCACCCCCCACTACATCATACCCTTAAGGAAGATCTGCTCACCCACCATCATCCCTCCTCCTGCTTTTATTCGTTCTGGCTACACCTAGGAAGGTATACGCTGGAAAAGCGGCTCAAATCTTTTCATATATGGAAACCTGTTGTCCCTTCCCACACCCAATTTCTCCATGTTTAAATTAGACAACATCTCCTGTAGCCATTCCATATACGTAATTGGTGAGTCAGTCATCCAATGTCGCAAGACTACCTTTTTAAGCGAGCATGAAATCAGGGCCATGTAAAATCTACGCTCCCTAAACATGATGCCAGAGTAATCCCCTATCAAACATATATCAGGGGTAAAATACTGATCAATACCCAACAGTGGGTCTGCCCTCTGCTTAATCTGCATCCACAACTGCTTTATCGGTGGGCACTCCCAAAAAATATGATACAAGTCCCCCACTGCCTGACGACACCGGAAACAATTTTGGTCCGGCCTACTACCCACCTTAAATAGCTTGGAAGGGGTCCAGAATAAGTTATTCAAGAAGTGAAACTGCATCACCCTCAGCCTGTCCTGTCTAACATACCTGTGCATCTGCTTCCAGACAACCTCCCAATCCTGCTCTTGCTCCCCCAAACAATTAATCCAATATCTAGGTTTGTGGTCCAAATCCACAAGAACTTGGTCGAGAAGTTTCTTATATACTCTAGAGACCGCATGTGGTTCCCACACCACTTGCGCTAATGACTCAAACCACCTCCCGTCCACACGCCCCTCCCGGAGATTGATCCCCACTTGCGTCAACAAATGAGTAACTTGGTATAATTTAAAGACCTTCTTAACATCTACATTGTACTTTGCCAGGATCACCCTAATTGGGAGTACGCGACTATCTTCCATTAGGTCCTCAATTCGCAGTCCTTCCAACTGGGGAATCCATCTACCCAAAATCATTTTCCCCCCAATCCTCAAATTCGGATTTTGGCATAGCGGTTGATGCATGTCCCTATCCGGGATATAACCAAGCTTACTACAAATCTGCCTATGTATACACAAAAATTTTACTATTGGATTAGTAACCAACCTAGGGGGCAGCCTCCTGGGAGTGGAATAGAGCAACACGATCGGGTCCAATCCTGCCTCCCTGATCACCTCTATCTCTAATCTAACCCACGAGGGAACATAGGGCAAAGAGTCAAGTTTGCTGTCAGGAACCACCCATCTCAAGTATTTGCACAGATTACTTGCCCAGTAGTATAATCCGAAATGTGGAAGTCTCAGACCCGCTCTCTCCCTGGGGGCCGCCAGCTTACTATAAGCCCTACGGGGCCTTTTCCCTCTCCAGATAAAGTCAGAGATTAATGAGTGCAGCTCTCTAAACCAATTTAGGGGTAGCAAAACATTAAGCATATTGAGTGGATAAAAATCCTAGGCAGGATATTCATTTTAACTATGCTAATCCACCAGAGCGATATCGGCAATCCGCTCCATCTTTGCAGATCCTGCTTAATAATATTTCTAATGGCGTTCAGATTTAGATTGACTAATTTCTGATCCGATCTGGCCAGATAAATACCCAAATACTTCAGCATATCGAGTCCACTGCATACCCATTTCCAACACCTCCGACCTATGCACTCTCATATTCAGCGGAAAAATTTGGGTTTTCCACATTAATCCTGTAATTAGACAGTCTGCTATACTCTCCAATGATTTCCAGCACCGCTCAGTTGAGCTATTTGGCTGAGCAACATGCAACAAGATGTCATCCGCATATGCTGAGACTTTAAGCTCCTGTGACCCGACTCTAATACCCATAATCCTGGAATCTAATCTCACTCTGGTGAGGAGAGGCTCCAGATACAAATTGAATAGAAGAGGCGACAGGGGGCAACCCTGCCTGGTCCCAGAATTAAGCAAAAAACTTGCAGAAAATACCCCATTACAATATATTTTGGCCTTTGGGTCCCTGTATAAAGCAAACACATATTTGATAAACTGGGCCGGAAAACCAAATTTTTCCATAGTAATAGCTAAAAACTTCCAGTCCACTCTGTCAAATGCCTTCTCCGCGTCCACTGACATCAACACACATGGGGATTTACAGTCCTGGAGACGAGAGAAGACAGGAGACAATTCTCACCAGGTGGTCCGACGCCAGCCTGCCCTTCATAAACCCAACCTGATCATGATGAACTAGCCTGGACATGACCCTGGACAACCTAGAGGCTAGAATGTTCGCCAAAATCTTGATGTCGTAGTTAATCAGGGAAATAGGTCTATAACTTGTAACTTTATCTAACTCCTTCCCCTCTTTCGGAATAAGCACTATCAGGGCTTCGAATAAATAACCATCTACTTTGTCCAGGGTCAAAATACTCTGAAATAATCTTTTTAACCCGGGGCATAACAAGGTCGTAAAACTTTTGTAAAAATTAGGTGTGAACCCATCCGGGCCAGGAGCCCTATCATTGGGGGCGTTTAATTGCCTCCAGAATCTCCGCTTCAGAGATGGAAATAAAGTCTCTCCTTTGATCTTCTGATACCTGGGGAGATTACAGGCAGATAAAATCCTCTACTTCTTGCACTAGGTCTAGGGTCATTGGGCTGTATAAAACCTTATAGTAATCTTCAAATTCTGACAATTCCGTGGGTGATGTTTTAACAGTCCATCAACACTAGGCGTGATACTCTGAATTATTCTAGATGCCTCCACCCCTTAACCTCATAGCTAAGAGCCTACCTGATTTCTCTCCCTGGTTCAGATACAGGGCCTTGGTTTTCAGAATCGCATATTCTGCCCTCCTCCCAGGATCCTTCATACTCATGACGCAACAATTAGTAGCTCCCTAGTCTCCTCTGGCGTATTCTTTGACAGATCCTTCTCTATATCCTAATTCGTGTCAACAAAGATCTAACCCTTTCCTCCCTCTTCCTCTTTCTTTCCACCGCCAGCTTAATAAACTCTCCCCTCAACACACACTTTAGAGCACACCACCATAAATCTCCCTAGTAATTAAATGACTATTCTCCATCTCATACTGTTCAATTGACGTCCAACATACTCCCTTGTTTCTTATGAACATAATATTTGGTTATTCAACTTCCAAGAAGTCTGTCTGGGAGTGTTAGGAGTCAAATTGAGGGAGCAACAAACCATGGAATGATCCGAGAAAATCCCAGGCACAATATTACAGTTCACCAATCCTGACAACAACCCTCTACTCACCAAAAAATAATCTATCCTAGATCTAGATTTATGGACCTCTGATAAAAATGTATATTCCCTACCTGAAGGGTTCAAGACCCTCCATGGGTCACATAATCCCAAATTATCAACCAAGTCCCTAATAGCTCTCTGAGATGGCGATAGACCCTTAACTCGCTTACCGTCCTTATCCAGATCTGGAGTGAATGGCAAATTCCAATCCCCACCCAGCACTATCGGAAGCTGATGAAACGGACTTAAGATATTTAGTAGATCCACAAAAAACCCAGGAGAATCAGCGTTGGGTCCATAAATACTTCCCAACACTATTCTTGTTTGGTTTAAAAGCCCTACAACAATTATATGCGCCTGCCAGGTCCACGTTCCTTCTCACACACAAAAGCCACATTCCTATGGATTAAGAGTGCTACCCTCTACCCGCTGTACTAAATCCAGCCCCAAATATTTGACCGACAAACTGACATCTAAGTGTGTTTAACTCTTTATCAAAGCAAGTCGTTTCCTGTAAACAAATTATCTGTCCCTTTAATAATTGTAAATGTTTTAATATTTTATATCTCTTTATTTTTGCCTGACTCCTTAATGTTCCACGTACAAAACTCAAAGGGCTACCCATACACCAGGTAATCCTCGTACCACCTTCTAATTACCTTCTCTGCTACACCAGACATCATTTTGGGACAAACTATTGGGTGACAGATCTTCCCAAACCTATCTTCTCTGATCCTTACTAATACCCCCCGTCTAACCCTTGAATAACCCCCATAACAGTCCAACTACATACATCTATTATTAATACAACCAAGAACCTCCCCACCGAACACCCCCTTCCCAGCACCCCCCGCCCCTCCCAAAGACACTTTGGTCCATGACATCCATAGCTCCGCTAACTAACCCTTCCCTCCATTCCCCCCTCGGCAATATCATCAACTACTTAACCCCTTCAAACCGAAACTTCCAATAAAACCAGTATTCTCACACAGCCCACCAAACACGGCATAAACCAAGTATTTATTTCCAAAATACCCATTTCACAATTGAGTCCCCAGCCCCCAAGCCCCACCCCCAATGCACACAATGTATCCCGGAAAGCAGAAGTACAATCAATTGGGCGGTAAACAACCTCTGCAAATCTTATAGTAACTTCACACTGTCTATAAAAGCAGAGAAGAAAAAAAAAAGGGGGGGGGGAGTGGGGGAAGACTGAAAAAATGTTCTTATCTGTAAAGGTTTCAACGGAAATAATCCAAGGTTCCATAAGGGATATATACTCCACATGGAACACTGCTAGAATCCACTTCCAAAAGCAGTATCCATTCAGATAACTCCAAGTCCCAAAAGCTCATATCCAGGACCGGCTTTAATTCCCTCAGACCGTCACCGAAAACAACAACGGAGGCATAAATTGTCCTAGACCCAGATGAACACTCCAGCTCCTCCCTTCCAGCAAGATGCATCCCCGTAACAGCTGCCGTCCAAACAAGACCAGAGAACATCCATCATCAGGGGAAGGCATAGGATGCCCTCAGTCCACTCATGAGGGCCACCACAAGTACAAATGCAAGCTGCAGCAAAGATAAATCCGGTCCGCCCCTCCACGTATCCAGCGCCGGTCCGGGTTCACTGCGCTCTGTTACACAGGAACCCCCCCCACACTGGAGAGGTGCTTCGTACTGTCCACTGGAGGCCCTTTGTACACCCACCGGATTACCTTTCAGGAGTTCAAACCCACATCCCCAACTCACGAGGAGGAACTTGTGCTTCTTTTAAGTCCGGATCCATTTACCGAATCACCACACATCCTCCTCAGGCAAAAATTATAACAGTAACCAGTTCAGGATCAAAGATCTCCGTCGAGCGAGGATCACACACCTTACACTAAGCCAAAGAACAGGAACCAAACACGGGCAAGCTCTCACCCTACAGAGACCCAGGGCTATTTAAATAGCTCCAGGAGGCAGTAGCCAAACCTTTACTCCTGCAGGTGCGTCTTCAAAAGTAGACCACTGACCAGCCAGCAGCATCTGTAGTTTCGCCGGATAGAGAACCTTGAACCTGATGCCTGCCGGGATCAATTTGGAAACTATGGGGTGATATTCCGCCCTCCTTTGTCTCACTGCCACGGGTAAATCTTGAGTGATCCTAATGGGGGTCCCCTTCCACTTCAGCTCCCTGGTCTCCTTGGCCTTCATGATCGCAAATTGACGTTCCTGATAGTTCAAGAAGCGAACTATAAATACACGCGGGGGGGCACCCGATGCTGGAACCGCACGCAGCGCCCGATGAGCCCGCTCAATTATGAACTTTTCGCCAAAAGGCATCGGGCCTACCAGTTCCTTGAAAAAGCTCTGGGCAAATAGAATCGGGTTGGCTCCCTCCTCACGCTCTGGTAGACCGATAACTACCAAGTTATTCCTCCGGCTCCGACCCTCTAGGTCCTCGATCTTCGCCTCCATCCTAGATATCTTGTGTCTAAGATTAATTATCTCCGGTTCTTGCTTCGAGAATCTTTTCTCCAAGGAGGAGACTTTCGCTTCCATGTCCCCTGTGCGCCGTGACAGATCTTCCAAGGCCAGCGTGACCGCTTTCAACTCTTCGGTCACAGTACATAACTCCGCACGGAAGGGCTTAAATTCAGCCAAAAACTGTGCTAGGGTCAGGGGCTCATTTTCTGGAGCGGGGCTATCATTTTCAGGGCCTTCACCCTCCGTTGCGACTCTCGCCTTTTTCGGCTGGGCCTTAGCCGGAGAAACAGGCGGTGTGTGTCGGGGCGTGCTCCTTCTCATTTCAATCTCCATATATGCCCAATTCGCCACCAAACTTATTCGAATAACTTATGAAACCCGCTGAGATCAAAATAAAGTCACTAGTTCCTCCAATATTAAGAAAAATTCTACTTTTATGCCGATAGGAGGCTGGAGGTGAAGGATCAGACTGCTTTCACAGAGCTGGCATCACGTGAATCTGTGTTTTGTCTTTCTTTTCTTACAGGTGTTCCTGGGAAGACAGAAGAGAAGACAAGAAGAGGAGGAGGGGCTCATCGGAGTTCCTCGTCAGTGCTTTATTGTGTAGAAATTTAAAGTACTGTGGTGTTAATGTTATGGTTATTGCTGTATTAACCCTTTCCTTCCACAGGTGTGGTTGTGGGAGTAGGGAGGAGGCAGTAATTGGTATTTTAATGGTGTGGTTGCAGGTTGCCCAAGGTCGGGGAGGTCCCCGGGTTGTTTTTGTTTTGGAATATTATGTTAGAGGCAGATAGGTTTTCCCTAGAGGGTTAGGGGGGATGGACAGGCTGTGGTCCTGAATGGTCATTGGGACTGCAGTGCTGATCTATCAGGGCTATGCTCTGGATAGTTCTACCAGAGCCACTAGGTGTCCATAGTAAGTGGATAGTGTAGAGGCTGACATGTCAGCTACAGGCCTCTAGGCCCTTAGTGTTGCCTGCCTGTGCTTGCACATGGTAGGAGGGGGCCTGATCACCCCCCTCCGCAGGTAGCACATAGGGTGGGATGGCCTAAGGCCGGGTACATAATGACTGCAGACAGTCATTTTCCTGGTCAAGGGTGAGTGTAACCCCTTGTTACCCAGGGTTACTAGAATCCCAGTAAGACCTAGTGGTAGGCAGGGAAGGCAGCTTGCGAAACTCCAGTTAAATGGGTTTCACACTGTCTCACTCTGTTCTCAGTCTCAGCTGATTTTTGTAGACATCCAGCACAGTGAGGAATCATGAAGACATCCCTTCCAGCACTCAAGCACATCTGGCATACATGCACTGGATAATTAGGAATTGCCACATCAGGAGGGAGTTGCCCTCTATAGCACCAATTTTCAATACCTCTCAATCTATTTACTGCTGCTGTTACTGCAACCCGGGCATGATCCGGGTAACGAGCTGGTCCTGAGGCTGATAACTGCAGAAAACAAACAAAAGTTCACTGTAACTGAAAGTCCCACTTAAATGAACACACTCTGTAGCTTTAAAATGGCTCCTCTGCTGCTGTGTTTACTTTACTACCCCACCCTGTAATGGCGGCGGCAGCACTCCTGTGCATCAACATTCAGACTCTGGGTCAAGCCACTGCGCACCCGATTTACATCAGCTACTAATAACTTTTACTCAAACTGCACAACTTGCTCTGTTCTGGCTGTTCACACATTTACAGGATTTTCCTTGGACTTTTCACATGCTGGCAACATTCATTTAATTACAGTCCCTTTTAAAACTTCAGGTTTCAGCACAGGATTGCCTGCTTTTACTAGTGTTGCACTTATTTTACAACCCACAGTCTCTCTCTGGCTGCAAACTTTAAACTGAGGCTACTTTCATTGCTATGCACACATTTAATGGCCTTACAGACTTGCACTTGCCAGCAGGACATCACACAATCGCTACTTGCAAAGCGACTATACAGCTGCACACACATTTTATATGGCATTATCTGAAAATCACTGATTTGAGCAGTTTTAATTCGTTTACTCACTGTTATTGAAGCAGACTGCTGCGATGGGGTAAACCGGCCTGCAGACAGATTTTGAAGGCCTCAGATTGCAAACGGGTGGGCAGTCTCCGCCATCGTAGTATTAACCACACAATTCACTGATCCCACGATCGATAAGCGGGTCGGGCCCGATTTTTAACTGGAAAGTCACTTTTTGACTGTTTACAGCGCTTTGAACACTTCGCGAATGCTCCTCCACTGCCAGTACACGCACTATTCTCTGTCTCCCTCTCGAATGCTGAAGCAGACTCTGAAGAGCTGGCTGAGGGGCGGGACTAATGGCAAACTGCCCAACCACACGACACCATGCAAATGAGCCTCTTCTTCCTCACGAGGGCTCCTCTCCTCACGGCGATCATCGAGCAGGCAAATTTTAACTGAAAAGATGAGTTTTTTTTTTTTACAATTGACTCCACGGCGGGAGCCCATTTCAACCATGTAACATTGCCATTAACTCTGCAGTCTCTAGCATTGCACAGAAAGCATTTCCAACGTCCAGGGCATAATTTCCCTGTTGCTACCCCTAGTTTTCCACACTTTTCTTCACAGAACTTCATTTTAAAACTGACTAAAATGCTGTAAACAATTTTTGATGCAGGACAAGGACACACACTTTGGCTTTACAGCTCCTTGGTAAACAGTTGGCATTTTTAAACAGCAGCACAAGATTCTGGCGCTAGCACACACTAGGAAATTGCTTCAACTTTTTGGGCTACCGACTGCCAGATAGCCAAAACAGCTGGCCTACTTGCCCAAGCACCTTCCTTCCCAAACAAATCCAAAGCGGTGCCTCCATTTTTGTAACATGGATATACATATGTATCTACGGGCAGGGAAGGATGAGGTTACCTGGCACAAGAGACCTAGGTTTGGCTACTCTGCACAGGGGCACCCAAGTAAATCCAACTACAGGAAGCAATAACTGTAATGTCCAGAACCAGAATTGGGATTTTTCAGTGTGGCTTTATTTATTAACTCACTGAACATAAACAAAGCACTGCATGGTCCCCCAAAGGGCTACGTTACTGTAATGCAGATTAGAGGTTAAACACAGCGGTCCATTTGAGGAATGAACACATTACTACAGATGTCTGGCTTTGGACCCACCAGGCACTCAGCCCGGACTTTGCATGCACATTGGGTACATAGCCCGACTGGCCCGGCTCCCCTGCCGGCCACTCGACTGACAGTCCACTTGGCGAATGAACCCAAACTTTACTTGGAAAGACGTCCCATCAAACAAGGAGACTCCCAAACTGTGGCTCCCCACACCACTTGAAGTCTGCGACTCCTAGAGAGATTTTGTTTTCGTACTTCCAATCGAAACTCCCATCAAACAAGGAGACTCCCATCCAACAAGGAGTAATTTTCCCATCCTGTGGCTCCCCACACCACTTACAGTCTGCGACTCCTAGAGAGATTTTAAAGTTGCGACCCACGTCTGGGTACCCACCCCATCACTGGCCAAGCGCATGAGGCAAGTAGCAAAAACACAGAAGAAATCCGTAGAGGTGGACCTGGTTACTAAAGATGGGGGGTTTTCCCACCTCCAGCTCCCACAGCCCATGCCCGGCCATTTCTCTGGGCACACAGAAAACTTTAGACTTTAAAATGTAGATTGAACGGTGGATGACCTGAAGCATCCCCTCTACAGCGAACTTTAAATCCATTTAAACTTTAAACAGTTGACTGCTCTATTTGTTTGTCCTAGTTGACATAGTCCTCCCAAATAGCAGTCCACATTTATTTCCCAACTGAAGAAAAAAAGTTGTTTGCCCCTTCCAATGGAGCCAAACACTCACCCATTCATTGCAGGTGCCCCACAGGTGAAGTACTGTAACCTTTGCTGTTATACATGAACAGACTGAACTTAAATCAGGCAGCTTCCTTCCCAGGGTGGGAGAAGGGGATTGCCCCTGGAACCCACAGAGAACTTCCCAGAGGGAGGGGGGCACTGAGACCGGGGGAGCAGTCTCCACCATTTTAAAAAGGTAAAATACAGGAACAGTTCCTTTTTTCTGAGTGAGAAATCACACTGCACACTAATGCTTCCTTCTTGCTTAAGGACAAACGGAAGACTCTCTTTGAATTTCCCAAAGTTCTAAACTTCACTCCCTGAGCTGAAGATTCCAGATGTGGCTCATGCAGCTGCGACAATTCTATAATGATGTCATCTCTCAAGTCTCAGCTGTGACTGAGGACAGAGTGAGACAGTGTGAAACCCATTTAACTGGAGTTTCACAAGCTGCCTTCCCTGCCTACCACTAGGTCTTACTGGGATTCTAGTAACCCCGGGTAACAAAGGGGTTACATATGCTTTGTTGTGTTCAGCTAGTTGTGAATAAAAGCCACACTGTAAAATCCCAATCCTGGTTCTGGACATTACAGTTATTGCTTCCTGTGTTTGGATTTACTTGGGTGCCCCTGTGCAGAGTAGCCAAACCTAGGTCCCCTTGTGCCGAGTAACCTCATCCTCCCCGAACCCAGGTCCCCACCAGGTATTGCTGCCAGCGCCAACAGCATGCCACCTGTCGTTTGGTAAAAAGGCAGGGGTGAGGGGTTACATGGTGTATGGAAGAAGCGAATAACCATCTTCCAGGAGAACTCTTTCTGACCCAAGAGATGTTTATCATTCTCCAGATCCCTCTGACATTCCTCTGATATGACATGCCTCTGGGAGTTAACTTTATCAGACAGTTTCTATTTCAGCTGAAATACTGACAACAGGTCTATTAATCATAGAAATTAAACACCAAAACATGAAAACAATTACATTAAAGATGTTACATATATATCATGAAAAAGGATTCACAAGGAATGTATAGATAACCTCACTGTGTGGAGCCCAATTGTTTAAACAAGTGCTGAGTTGTGTATCTCTTAGCTATTAACAAATGGCTGTCTTACCTACTCGGGATACAGTATTTTTAAAAACTATTTTATAAAATAAAAGAAAGTCCATTTTTTTCTTGCTGGTAAATGACTACATACTACTGTAAAACCAGTTCCTGTGGGCTTATTTTTCCTGTGCATACTTCCACTCCAGAAGCCACAGAAACAAAAAACAATATAGCCCATACCAACACACTAATGAAACCCTCATCCCTTTTTCAGCAGAGAAAGGTGTGAGTGAGTAACCCATGCAGCTCCTACATGGAAACACTGTGCAAGCACTTCCAATTAGTGCAAAGAAAGGAGCTGCAAAACTTTAAAGCGACATCCTCAACTCCTTTTAGGCCTAAAATAGATCAGCAGAATTGTGCTTCCATTACAGCTGGCCTGTGGGTTAAATACTGGAAGTGTAGTGACTGTACTCAGGCAATTGTGCAACCATTGTTTATTTATTTTACAGTACCAGGACAGTTCAACTGTGATGCAACATAATTACCAACTAATATGCATAACAGTGTAGTCAGTAACATAGTAACGTAGTAATTTAAGGTCGAAGGGACTCTACTGTAGGTCCATCATGTCTGCCCCCTGCTTCATAGCAGGTAACATGTTTTGTACTATTGTGTATTTTTCTGCCATTGTCTCTGTCATATTAGCAATGCTGTTTATGTCACAGAACATTGCGTAGATTTTTCCTTGTATGGTTGATTACCTCTGAACTACACATGTTATTTGGTTGATTACCTCTGAACTATACCTGTTATTTGTTTTGTCTGCCAATTTTGTATTGTAACCTCCCGGGTCATGTCTGAAAATAGTCATATTTTGTGGCTACGACACCTCACCCGGTAAACAAACACTAAATAAAATAAATAAATAAATAATGAATAGGTATGCTGCGTAAACATGTACAAACATAAAGGGATTCCCTACTCAGTCAACTGCCCAGGTAACCCAGTGATTCTCTTAAAATCTGTCCACACTTACCTTGAAGGCCCTTATTGTGTTTATGACTTCATATCCATCCTTTCCACTGGTAGGCTGGTCCACAGATTTACCACCCTGTGAGAGAAGATATGCTTCCTAACTCTACCCCTGTATTTACTACCTTTGAATATCAAGACATGTCATTGAACTCCAATGACTGCCTGCTGCTCCATGAGGAGCTGTTTGACTTTAGGCCAGCTGGCCCTTCTGGACTTTCTTACTATTCCCGGACTTGGGCAACTGGTGGGCTAGTTGCCAGATGGCAGTAGCTTCTGATTTCAGCCCCTGCTGCAATCGGGAGCATAGTTGTGGGAAGGGGCGTGGCTACTGAAGAGCACTGTTCTATTCAAACTCCAGTGACTGCCTGCTGCTCAGTGGGGAGCTGTCTGACTTCGAACCAGCCCACCCTTTTGAACTACCTTTCCTGCTGTTCCCTGGACTTGGCAACTGGTGGGCTAGTTGCCAGGTGGCAGTAGCTTCTGATTTCAGCCCCTGCTCCAATCAGGAGCATAGCTGTGTGAAGCAGGCATGGCTACTGAGGAGCACTTTTTCAACAGCGCTTGTATTCGAACTCCAGTGATTGCCTGCTGCTCCATGGGGAGCTGTTTGACTTTGG
Source organism: Neoceratodus forsteri (assembly GCA_016271365.2). NCBI lineage: Eukaryota > Metazoa > Chordata > Ceratodontiformes > Ceratodontidae > Neoceratodus > Neoceratodus forsteri. The sequence continues at coordinate 1,708,845,221 of CM057455.1, forward strand.
GCCAGCCGGCCCTTTTGGACTACCTGTCTTGCTATTCCCTGGATTTGGGCAACTGATGGGCTAGCTGCCAGGCTGCAGTAGCTTCTGATTTCGGCCCCTGCTCCAGTCAGAAGCATAGTTGTGTGAAGGAGCATGACTACTACTTCATTGATAGTGTATTTAAGATCATTCACCTAGCAGTCCTCCACTACAGTCCTTTCGCTAAAGGCCCGTAGCTTAAGGGCATCATTCTGTGGGCATCAGTGTGGAATGGCAGTAAGACAGAACACTCTGCACCCACAGTAAGACAATAGTTAACAAAAGCAAGCATATTCTCCTCGGGTTGTGTCACTATGTCATTTAGAGTGTATGTTCCCTGCAATCATCTAATGCTGCATTTACTGCTTGCTAGTTCATTTAACTAATTATATGCTGCGTTGTACTAGCTACTGTTCTTAATTGTTGTGACACACCACTCAGTTTATGTGTGTCTGATCAATTGCATTGTATGGCTCTGCTTCCCGTTAGTATCTGCTGTACTACTAATCTTAAGTTTACTACGTTTGGGGAAAGGGTAATTTTATGTGTGTGTTGTGTTCTACTTTGAATTAAGGAGTGTTCAGAGCAAAGGTACTCTGCTCTGTTTATCTTCCTTACTGCCTTACTATTGCCTTCCTATCTGGGTCAATCATACCTCAAACGTCGCCCACTATTCCTGTTCAGACCTCACTTCTCCAAACATATATTTTACTGTGATACTCTTTGGCACCTTCTGTCTCTTTTCTCCTCATTTTTTCCCTCCCCTTCCCCTTATTCTAGGCAGCAAACTTGTGCTTTAAAACTCATTGTCAGCCTTCTACTTCTGTTAGCAGGTGACCTTGAAATTAATCCTGGCCCCATTACACCGTCACCTTTGCAACTTCCTAAAGGTTTGCGGGTGGCTCATTTAAACATCCGTGCCCTTCTCCCTAAAATTGACCAGTTAATACCTATTATACTTAACCTTTGGCTGGATATACTAGTTTTACCTGAAACCTGGCTCTCCTCTAAGGTCCAGAATTCCAGTGTAACTATACCTAGCTACACCTCAGTCAGGCAAGATCGCTCTAAAAGGGGTGGTGGTGTTGCAGTTCCTATATCCTTACGACTGTTGTTGCTGTCTCCTCACCCTCTTCCCATGAGTTGTTCTTCATTAAACTTTCCCTTCCCTTCTCTATTCCCATCTTTATTGCTGGTATTTACTGTTGCCCTACTACATCCTCTGCGTTAGCTACCGAGCTTCTCTCTTCTATATGTTCTAACTCCTTGAGTGGTGAGCTACTAATACTTGGTGACTTCCATTTAAATTGGCTCTCCCTTAATGCAAACAAATTCTCACAAAATGTAAAGTCATTGCAGCTGACCCAATTGATTTCTGAACCCACTTGATTAAATCTGAAATCCTTAAAACACTCTCTATTAGACTGGGTCCTTGCTTCTCATCCATACCATGTAGAGGATGCAGGTATCCTTCCTGATGCTCAGTAATCATCATATGGTTTACTGTGTGCATAAACTACATCATTCTAAAGCCCCCCCCCCAAATTCATATATCTTAGGTCTTTTAAATCACTTGACTTGGCCTCTTTCCTAGCTGATCTTTTGTCAATTGACTGGTCCCCTATCTCTGCAGCCAGTAATATAAGTTCTGCCCTACATTATGTAACCCCTAGATGGCGCTATCCCAGGGGCTACTACCCCTGCCTGATTTGCCACTAACAGGTTGAGGGGCCTGGATCCAATGGCGGGTGCCTCCACCCAGAGGTCAGGGTTTGCAATAGTTAAACTTACTTGGTCACAGCCCTCTGGGACACTGCAACCCCCCTTTCTTCCCACTAGTGGCCCACACAATATATCAGAATTATCTTCACAGTATACACTTACCCCCAGGGCTGGTTCAAGCACTGGGACCTCCTGTAAAATAAGATACAGTGCAACAATCACAGTACAATACTTTAACATAGACAAATACCTCAGGTAGTATAACTTTGCTGAAACAAGCAGCTCTGATTTATTATTGGGGAATATAACAAGGACAGGGGGAAATCAGGTTAATTAGTTTATCACTTTACTCATCTACCTATGGCTCTGTGCAAAGGCCTATCCCTACCAGTTACTGTCCCTGGGTACCCAAGCCCTAGTGGCTAGTCCAAACCGTGGCAGCTGGTAGGGCCCTTTCCCACAGAGAAAGAAAAATTAGTTTAAACGTCAGCAGTACAGTGATTCCATTTGGATTCAATGTGGCAATTCAACAGGGAGAGCCCTGAATTAGTACTCACGACCTCCAAACAAGATAGGGTCCTTCAATGTCAGCAGGGCTACTCTTGAGCTCCACGAGACTCCTCACACATTTATATGGCAAACTGCAACAGGCAAAAGTCCTTTAATGGCAGCAGGATTCACTTGAGCTAACCAAGCCTCCTCACACATTTATATGGTGAACAGTAACAGGCAAAAGTCCTTTAATGGCAGCAGGATTCACTTGAGGTACACAAGCCTCTTCACACATTTATATGGTAAACAGAAAGTACTACACCAGGCAGGCTGCTTCTCTATCCCGATCGCAATTACTGCACAATACCCGGGAGAACACACAGCAGATTCAGTTCCTGACAGACCGAGTGCAATTCAGCAATTTCTCCAGTCTTCTACAGGGTGAGCCTGGTTTCTACTCTTCAGATATCCTTTGATTCTCTTCACAGGACCAGATTCAGTCTAACAAGCAGTTACACAAGCTGCGGACGGAACTCTGGGCCTTACACCGTTTCCCGACTAAAACTGCACACTGAAAAAGCACAGGGCTCCTTCCTTCTTCACTGCCAGAGCTCCACTGAAACTCCAACAGACAAAACCGGGCACTTCCTTTGAGTTCCTCCCAGTTCTTGACTGGATTGGCTGTCACTCACAATAGACTGCTCCTGTTGGTCCAAAAAGGCGCCAAAGTCTAAACTACATCTCCCAGAGTCACTGCCCATACAATCCTCTTGTGGCTGGCTCAGATTATGAGTCCAAGTTCTGATTCGTCCAAGGCACCATTTTAGAGCTAGCTTACCCCACACTGATTGGTCCAGTTCAGCAGTTCAAAACCAGAGTGGGAACTAGGCAGACACAGTTCTGACTGCAAAGAAAGCAGGTTAGACAAACTGTAATTTCATTATTACTCTAAATGGTTTCTGGCAAACAGTTACATCTTTCAGATAGGTTCCTTTGCACTCCTAGTGACTGCAAAATGGAGTGAATTGGCAGCAGCTCGAGTGGTACTCAATCAAAGAAACACACAGTCCCCCATACAAACTAATTATGTCTGCAAGCAGACAGCTCTTAAAGAGACAGTACCAGAGGTTCTAAAAACACTCACTGATAAATGGCTTAAACGCCAAACACCATTCAGGCTTGGAGCATTCAAGCAAGCTCCTGGAAGTCTTTTGGGAACCCCCATTTGCAGGGGGGTTACAATTATTTTCAGTCTAAATTTTTAGCTATATGGGATCGTTATGCACCACTGAGAAGTTCACATCTTCCCTGGATATCAGCTAAGGTACATCTTACCTCTGCAAAAGAGACCTTGCCTGATGTACTTTTAAAATCACTGGTTCCCAGTTTTCATTGGCCTACTATAGACGCCTTTGCAATGCCTGTACCAAGGCCTTCGAGTTGGAACAGTCTGAGTATTTTGCTTCCACACTCGAAAACAATATTAATAACCCCTCCAAGTTCTGGAAGGTTGTCCATTCCCTTTTCAACCATCAGACCCAGTTTCCCTCTTCTGTTCTTCAGGTTGGTGATTCCCTTATCTCTGACCCTTCTGCTGTTGCTATGACTTTTAAAACCTACTTTACTACCTGTGCCCTCTCTCTCTAATCCCTTCCTCCTCTTCCCCCTTCCTCTCTCTCTCTCTCTCTCTGCCTTCCTCTCCTCTTTCTTTTTCCTTCTCTCCTATCACTCCCCCTGCTTCCCTTAAGGCTCTGCTTGCCCTTAATCCTCTAAAGGGAGGTAGCCCAGATGGCCTTGACACTAAGCTTCTCCTGCCATTGCTCTGCCCATTACTCTTCTCCTTAGTCTTTCCTTTCCTTTTCCTCCGCTACTGTTCCTGATATTTGGAAACAGGCTACTGTCACACCTCTTCACAAAGGTGGTGATCCCACCTCTTCTGGTAACTTCCTTCCAATATTTCTCTCCCCCACCTTGGCAAAGTTACAGGAACACACTGTTCTCTCTCAGCTCTCTTCCTTTCTTGAAAACTCTCCTTTTTCACACCTTTCTAGTATGGTTTTAGAAAATCCCACTCCACTTCCACCTCCTTCCTTCAGCTCACTGACTCCATACTCTCAGGTATGGATCAAGGACTGATTACTACTGCCATTTTTGTTGATCTTCCTAAAGCTTTTGACACTGTAGCACATTCCTTCCTTCTGGACAAACTTAAGGCATTGGGCTTGTCTGACTCTTCAGTCAGCTGGTTTCGTTCTTATATTGAAGGAAGGTCTCAAGCTGTCTGGATAGGAAAATACATTTCATCTCCACTTCCCATTAGCTCAGGTGTCCCTCAAGAGTCTGTCCTGGGTCCTATTCTCTCTTCCATTTTCTTAAATGACCTCCCAACTTTCTGTTCCTCTGCATCCATTCATATGTACGCTGATGACACAGTTCTTTCTGTTTCGTACTCCTCTACCAATTATCTTTCCTCCCAGCTGCAGTTAGATTTTGACAACATTCAACGCTGGTTCAGGTCTAACCAACTCTTCCTCAATGCCCCAAAAAACAGTCTCCATGACTTTTGACACTCATCAGAGGCTGACTACTTACTTCTCTCCCACTATTCAACACCCTTGATGGTACCAAGATTGAAGATGCAAGTACCTCGGGGTCTGCCTTGACCGGCATCTTGATTTATCAGTGCATATTGATGCCATTCACCATAAAATGCACCTTAAACTTGGGGCATTGTACAGCAATAAAGTGAGTATTCTGCTTCCTGCTGACTGAGAATTGTATTAAAAATGATTCTCCCTATCTTTGACTATGATGATTTAGTCTACAGTGAAGTCCCTAAATCCTCCCTTGCCATTCCTTTTGTAATTTTGCTCTACATTGCCACCTTGTACTCACCACTGCTCTCTAACTCAGCCCCTTCTCTTCCATCCCTTGATGCTAGGTGCTTTTCCATTGTGTTTCTTTTATATCCAAATTTTGGTTCGGCACCCTTCCTTTTTATCTCAATTCCCTTCTATCCTCTCCTCCTTCTTCCTCCTACCTCTCTGAAACAATATTTTTCTCTCTCTCTCTCTCTTTACTTCTAAAAATCTAGTGCTGGTCAATCTGCTTTTTCTTACCAATTTCCTAAACTTTGGTCTTCCCATTCCCTTTCAGTTCAATCTGCCTATTCTCCTTCCTCCCTAAAGTCTCTTCTTTATGACATTTGTTATCCTACCTGCAACTGTTTATGACCATTTTCTTTTCAGTCCCCCTTTCACTAGTTTCAACCTGTTTATGCTTTTTCACTATTTTTCCCTTCTTTACATATAAGAATGTGTTTCTACTTGCATTCATTTACTTTTTACAACTAATTTGATGGTTATGTTTCACTTATTACTATATTACTTAAGCAATAATGACTGAAAAGCCGATCATTTCCTAGAGATTAACAACTGGGTGGGGGGAATGGTACCCCACCCAGCCGGTCGTTCATCAAGAGGAAATGACCTGCTCTGAGGTCATTATTGCGATTATAAGTCTAATCGCAATAATGATGTTGTTTATGTTGTTTTTAGAATTGTTTTTGTGACGCTGTTTCTGCAGTGCCATGTGCACTGCATAGTGAGAACAGCAGAGAGGATGCCATGATGGTCACTTCTAAGAGACTTCAGACTGGAACGGCAGCCAATCACTGCCATTCTTCAGTTCATGAATAATTAATTAGACTTCTAATGTGTTTTACTTCTTATTTTTAGTACTTTTATTGTTTAGTTATCTCCCTCTCCCCACTCCCCCAAGGCAAATCTGGAAATGAGCTGTTATTCAGCTCAGTATGTCCTTCCTGGTTAAACTTTTAAATAATTACATAAATGCATACATATGTAAGCCTCCCTCACGGGGTGGGCTTACAATTCCGGTGCTCTCTTTTTTCTCCCCCCCCCAGGTTTTAAGTTTGGGCATTTCCTGTGTCCCTACACCTAGGGGTAGTGTTGTGCCAGCTGTATAAGAAGGGAAGCAGAAAGAAATGGGAAAGAGTGAGAAAGATGACGGGTTTGGCAGGGTAGGTGGCTATGAGACAACCCCCGCCTGGCCCAGAAGGTACTGGCTTAACTGATGGCTGAGTGCGGCTCACATCTCCATGGGGGAGGGTAGCAGGAGTTGGCAACCGATGGGGTCGGGGGAGCGTTCGCAGTTTGTGGTGGGTCGGAGATCGGAGGTAGAGGCAAGGCTGGGTCATCAGGATGCTGGAGTCTCCCGTTCCTCATAAAATTTGGGATGGATTGGCAGTGGGGCTGTAATGGTGGTGGCAGGACTGTGACAGGGCGCCTTGGAGGTGGCAGCTTCAAGGAGGTAATTTCCTGTGTGGCACACTGCTGGATGTAAGCTTGGAGGGTCTGCACCCTGGGATTTGCTTTATTGGGCCTGCGGTGCCCAAGTCTGGGGCAGGACCCATGTCAGACCCATGAAGGTGCAGGGGGAACGTGGTAACAAAAGAAGGGAGCCATTGTCCAGCTTCACTGTTAGAAGCCACCATGCAACTTTAAACAGAGGTGGGAACAGCGTTTGGTTTGGCTCTGGGAAAAGGGAAATGGAGCAGCCACAATATGGGATTATGCTGCATTAGGCCCCAGTTCTAAAAGGTCCGAAGGTGGGACAGAGTTTGGCACCCCCCCCCCCGGGGAAAGGTTGTTTTCAGGAAGTACAGTTGGCAGGAGTGAGCCTTGATTCCGACTCGCAGATTTATGCGTGGAGCCTTTTTCAGGTCTGTTTTCTAAGCCTTGGTGATCCAGCTGTTCTGTGTTTTCCAGTACCTGTGTACCTGCCAAGTTTTTGCCATATGCTCTCAGCCCCATGGAGCTGCTCCTTATATTTATTTTTTTTTAAATAATTAAATTGGGGGGGGTGCAGAGCAAGTTGGTTGGAAAAAAATCGGAGTTTAAGCAACTATTGTTGTACTACATGGCTGATGACTGCAAGGCAAAAGCATCTTCATCGTCGGATGAGTACACGTCGCCGTGTAACCGACCACTGGAGAAATATTTCAGACTACAAACTAGCTTAAATGGCAAGGGGGTTGGAGAGAGTAGCCCTGACTGGTGGAACGCTGTTAGCTTGGCCGCTACAGCTCTCAAAGGACTCAGCGGAGGTGAACAGACCTGAATATACTAAAATGCCCTTAACATCCTTATCTCCCCATTCACCAGAAGACAAAACAATTGACTCAGTGAAAAAAACAAGTGTTTATCACTCTGAGCTACTTGTAAATAGGAAACTGGCATCTCCTCTTGGTAAGTCAAGCCCAATTATGTTTCTAATGGAGAACAGTGGAGTTGAAACATCTTCAAAGTCAGATGACACAAATTATAGATCGGGACAAGCAGAAGTTAAAAATATGAGTGTGTTTGCCTTACCTGATCTGCCTAATCTACCTGTGGACAGAACCGAGGGAACTGAAAACTGGAGCAATATTCCTCCATTGAGGAGGCAGTATAGTGCAGTGCTTTAAGGCTCTGAGCTGCAAATCTGGTGACATCAAGCAGACCAAACCTGGGTTTGAATCCCACAGCTTCTACTTGCATACTTGCAAATTACAGTGGCAACCCCTGGATATTATTCATATAAGGACATGGCAGAGAAACAAATTTTAAATATCATACGTTCTACCCAAACCATTACATTAACGCTGTGTTATTTAATAAACAAAAACAAATTGACAAATCTAGGAGATCAGTTCATGTAAAAAAAATCTACGCTCCCAAAATTACTAATAAATATGGTGAACAAACTCTGGGCTACCAAACATCAAAATATTGGAACATCTTACCCTTTTCAGCACGTACATCAGCATCCTACGATCTATTTGTTCAAGAAATAAATGAGATTAGTAAATTCAGATGTGTCTGTACTTAGGGGGTAGATTATGGGAATTTTGAGGTCCTAGGCAGTATTTATTTAAATAGACAGATTTTTCCACCTGTCAAGTAATTATTATTGTATAAATGTTAATTGATTTCTTACAAAACTCTAAGGTTTGCTACTGTGACACTGATATTGTGTTATCGAACTTATAGTATCTATATGTTTAGATAATTTTAAACAGCATGTTTTAAGTGCTGTAGTAGAGATAGTAATGTCTCAAAATGATGTGTAACTTATAGGATGGTTAAGGAAATGTTACATAGTTGTCCGTGTGTACATGTTTAGTTGTAACATTAAGAACAGGTCTGTCTTGAAAACTGGGTTACCAACCCAAATGGCATTTGGCATGTATCCTGTATAAAAATAAAATTTTTTACTACTACTACTACTGTGTGACCCTGAGCAAGTCATTTAACTTCCCTGAGCTCCCAGGTCACTCCTGCAAAAAGGCTTTCAGCTTAGTGTGCTACTCCTGGTTAAACAACTGAAAAAAAAAAAAACTGCAGCAACAGCCAGAGATGGCCACTGGGCGTCGCCATTCGTTGGATTCTCTCGGAGATGCTTTGGAAAAGTTATTAAAGTGGACGCATTCGTTTAACTTAAAGTTTAATGCTTTATCACAAAAAGTAGATGTTCTGCAAACTGATGCTAGGCAAAATCGTGAAACGATAGAGGAAGTCACAAAGGAGGTCATTGATATCAAAAAGGAAGTGGAAAAATCTACAAACTAGATTACTGGTGTGGAAGCTACGGCAGCAAATCTTTTAAGGGACAGTTACACAATGACCAGAAAAACTGAGACTTTGGAAAACCAACAGCGGTATAAAAATCTTTGTTTCCTGGGTTTACCTATGTCCTTTAAAAAAGATTTCCAATCAGCCAGAGATCTAGTGAAAGATATTTTTTACAAATGTTTTCGAACTGTCGGAAGAAAACCTTCCATTCATTACTAGAGCATATAGATTACCTGTTAAACCCAAAATACAACTGGAAGAAGCTTCAGATGATTCCTCACAAAAGAAAGTCACAATTTTGGTAACATTCGCTTTTGACACTGACAGAGACTTGATAACTAGATTGTCTAGAATGAAATAACCTTTGATCTATAAGTCACATTAGATTTCTGTTTACCCTGATTACTGTTATGCAACACAACAGCGTAGACGTCACTTTTTTGTCATATAGACAATAAATATTGGAGTTGGTAGCAGAATTTCAGCTTTTAGCACCAGCTAAATTAAAAGTTAAATTTAAGGGTAAACAATATTTATTTTTCGATATAGATCAATTAACATTCTTTATTAGGGCGCAATATGTTAAAAAGGATGAAAAGAATGATGAGATTGACTCCCCTACTCTTTCTGAAGAAGAAATGATGAATATGTGAAGTTTAAGAGAGTTAAGAAAAGTTTGACTTGAATCAAATTTGTTTAAAGTGTTGTGAATGGGGGTAGGATGTCTGGGCAAGGGGGGAGCTGTTTCCTTTTTTTTTTTCTTTTCTCGTTCTTTCACCAGAAAATTTCAAAACAACGTATACTATTAAATGAGAAGCTTAGCGAGTAACTGAGATGGAAGTAAAACTGTTTTTGATAGTATTAAAGTTAGCAGTTATTGTCTGTGAATTAACTTTATTAGTTTAAAATATCCCCCCTCTCTTGATCGGTCTAGACTCACCGTATACAAGATATAAAAGTATTTACTTTGCATTTCTGTATGTATGTATGAATGTATATGTATTTACTTTTATGATCTGTATATATAAAAAGGAAAAAATTAATAAGCAAGTGTAGAAAAAATCATTAATAGTGTCAAATTAAATGTTATTGTATTTTCTTCTTACATGGTGATACTAGGTTATTTAATGAACTAACCTAACTGATCCATCCAAAGAAGGTTTGCCTGCCTCCTTGTTCCTCTCGAAGTCCAGCAGAGGGGTGCAGAGGCATGTGGAACCGCATCTGCCTGGTGCGGTGAGACCATTTAGTGCTTGAAGTTTCACCGGCCAGGTAAGGCCTGAAATCTTACTATCTTTGAAACTGTGGTTGCTTACTGAAGTACATCAGGTTCTATACCCCTTCCCCTCATTTTACCACCAGGGCCCCTAGACAAGTTGAGGGAGGAGGGGGCTACAGACATGGGGGCTTGTCTAGGATCCAACAGCAGTGTTTACAAGTTCAACGCCACAGTGTGGATTACAAGGAGTTGGGAGTTTGGCCACCGCCATGGGCCTGGCTGAGTTTGATGCAACACTGCAGGCCGCCATTGGGAGGTTGGCACTTTTTTCGCCTAGTGTATCTAGCAAGGCACCAGTCATCTGGAAGGGGTGGTCAGGTGGAGTGAGGCGGCGCTTAGGATTGGCTCCCTGTTGGTGGTGCTAGAAGGTGTGAGCAGGAGGCACCGTTTTCCCTTATACTTGTGGTGGAGGAAGATGCAACTGGTGACAATCTACAAAAAATGACTGAAAAAGTCCCTTTGCAGTAGCCCCGCACTACCATCCGCACTTCATTGCTGACCTGGCTGTGGAAGTCAGCAGGGAGAGGCATGGCAGAAGAAAAATGTGTCTGATGTGATTATCGAGGTGAGGGAGTGGTGCAGCTGCCGCTGAGCTTGGTCTGTTCCAGTGGGCACCTGTAGAACTCTGGGAAGGCACCCCCTTTGGTTATGCTTGGCCCTACCCAGTTGGCATGTCTGTGGACTCTGTTTTGTTGTTTTCACAGGGAAGTTTGGATTTGGGTGTGGAGGCCAGCCCAGTGGCCCCTACCACAAAGCCCAAGTTAGCGCCTAAAACAGAGGACCCAGATGTCATGGTGGAGGCCATGGAGGAAGTCACCAGTGAGGGTGCTGTGGAACACAGACATCTGCCCAGTCCCACAGTGCCCACCACCATCGACTATCTCCGTGGCAGAGGGAGAGGCAGAGAATGTGGGTCAATATCTGGTGACCCCCCCCCAGGGCCCAGGGAGTCTGCTGTAGGTTCTCTGTCTGGTGATGGTGGCTCATCCAGTGCCTCAAGGGAGGAGACCTCATACTTGTGTACTCCTGGACGTATAAAGGAAGAGGGAGCTAGGGATGAGGCTGTATGGGAGGTGCCTGTTCCATTGCCACAGGACAAGACTTTAAGCGGTACCAGTTCACTGATGATGAAGTATACAGAGCCTTTCCTCAGCCATATGAGTGGCCTGCAATAAAGCTGCCCGACACCACCCCATGCCTTCCAGCGCTGTGCAAGGCCCTTCGATTGAAGATGGACAGCTTACTGATTAGTGACCCTAAGAACATTCCATACCGGACCAAGGTGTGGTCGCAGCCAGGAGTGGCCAGGTGTACTAGTGTGTGAGTCCTGCCCCAGTGGTCTCAGGCAGAGAGATGGGTGCAATGAAGGATCCATCTGGAATATCCCAGTGCTGAATACCCCTATGTTTCTGAACGTCTTTGGGACATAATCAAGGAGAAACAGTTGGACTGGGTATTCTGGAGCATGGTACAAAATCTTCAGCAGCACCCTGGGACCTCTGACTGACCCACTCAGGAAGTCATCCAGAAGGCGAGAACCCTGTGCTTTTCCATGCCTTGGGCTGGCCTCACATTATTTAAGCATCTCGCCCTTGTGCAAGATGTGGCCGGATGTTGGATGCAGTACTATAGGATATCTATGAATTCCTTTGCTGAGGAGACCAGCAAGCCTAATCCAGATTATTACTATCACCGTGGCTGAGGGCCCACCAACTGAAGAGGGAATGAATGCTCACCACCATCGTGATTTACCATGACTGTCATGTTTAAACTAAGCTGTTCAGTGAAACTCTCAAGGTTACAAGAATACTGTGCACAGTAGAGGTCGCTCCAGGACTATCCCTGTCTGGGGGTTGGGACTGTTGGACTAAAATCGCTGAGACTGTTGTGGTTGAAGGGTAAGAAAAAAAAAAGAGTGTTTCTTTCTGATTACTCCTGTTTGGAACAACCTCCAAAGGAATCATTTAAAAATATGTTTAACAGTATTATCTCTACCTCAAATATGAATGGTGAGAATATGGATGTGTTGTGTGGATGGATGAGAGAATGGTGTGTGAGTGTAATTTTTATTAGGATGATAATTAATGGTGTGTTTCAAGATTTTCCAGTTTGGATGGTTAACTTTCTGGACAGCCAGGCCATATAGTACTGCTATAAGTTATTGCAGTTTAGAATCTTTTATCTGTCTCTTTGCCAAACTCGCTCCATGTGGTAGTATAGGTAGGCAGGCCCGGGAAGCTTGGGTTTGGGGTGTGCTCTGGGGAGATTCTCGGCTGGGTGAGGAGTGCACATACCCACCCTGGTTGGGGTCCCCAGGAAGGTCCCTCTTCCTCATCTCCAGGAGGAAATGGTTTAAAGGGAGGGGGGAGAGTATAATCCACTCCCGCCTCACAGGGTGGGCTTACTTTTCTGGTCCTCTCTTTTTTCTTCCCCCCTTTAGGTGTTAGCTTCAGGCATTTCCTGTGTCCTGCCCCTAGGGGGCACTGTTACTGCCCGCTATATAAGAAGGGGGCAGCAGAGAGAAATGGAGGAGAGAGAGAGAGAGACGGGTTTGGTAAGGTAGTGTGGCCAGGGTCTAAAACTCCCCAGCCCAGAAGGTACCAGCTTGACCAGCAGTGGATTGCATGTCACATCTCCATGGGGGAGGGTGGCAGGAATTGGTGACTGATGGTAGTCGGGGAAGCGTTCGCTATTTGCGGTAAGTTGGAGCTTGGAAGCAGAAGCAAGGCTGGGTCATCAGGATGCTGGAGTCCCCCGTTCCTCATAAAATTTGAGACAGATTGGCAGTGAGGCTGTCATGGTGGTGGCAGGACCACAACAGGACCCCTTGGAAGTGGAAGCTTCAAGGATTGTCATTTCCTGTGTGGCACACTGCTGGAGTTTGTGGTAGAGCTACACTCTACCTAGGAAATTGGTGTAGCAGTTAGGGACATTTTTCTATCTTCTCCCCTTCCTTCTGTATAAATCTGTTGCAACAGTACCTCTGGAAAACTATCCTGTTCTTTTTCTAACACTGCAGTAGGTTGGCCACCTAGGGCAGTCTTTTTGTATCCTCCCTAAATTTCTTTTCTTCCTTCCTTTGTTTCTTAATCACCATTCCGTCCCTCACCAAAAGCCATATGCCTTTCTAAGGAAATAACAGATATGGCTACAAGCAAATACAGTAGCTAACTGTATATAGGAAGAAGGCTGGAACCTGAATAAATATGTATACCTTCATAACATGCCAAGCTTGCTTGCTGGCTGTTCATTAAAGAACTACATGTGCTTTATATGAAGAAAGATAAAGTGCGTAAGGTACTTTCAGACATAAAGTGCTGGCAGTGTATTAATGAAGTGCAAGGTGCTTTATAAAATGAAACTTCATGTTGTTTAAAAACAGTGCTCTACAAACCCTGGAAGGGAAGAGGTTTGATATAGTTAGAGTGCCAGATAAAAAAGAAACTGCTGTTGTTTAAGCTATTGTTATTAAGTGAAGTCAGAAATAAAGTGCAGCATACCTAAAAGAAATGACTGGCACCATGCATTCCTGCTTGAAGCTGAACCAGCCTAAAATGTCATGGTGATTTGCATATACATCCCATGATGCTTTGTATTATGGGGGTATGTGTGATTTTGTATTTCTTTGAAACTTGGCTTATTGCCAGTGCCCTTTGGGGTAACTCTTGCGTCAGTGCTTCTGAAATGAGATTCTTTGTCTTCAGCTTGTTTTGGGCTTTTTACTTGGGCTCCCCATCACCCAAACAATCAAGACCAACATAGGGGATAGTTTCTTTCCACAGGAAAGATAGATCAGTGGGTCAGTAGGTGCTGACCAAGTAATGAGGAAGGACATGCCCAGGGGGACACGCATTGTCTGTTGCTGCAAATTGATGTACTGAAGAAGGGATACACCATTGCTTAAGGATATCACCTGTGGTCACTAAGGAAAGTGAATTGCCTGCAATTCTGTACAGAATTTTGCTTTATTTATTTTGGAGTTACTTATTTTATCCTGATTTTGAAAGAAAATAAAGCCACACTGCGGTGTGTTGCACAATCTGCTGTTGTCTGGGTTATCCTTCACCCACACCGGGCCACAGAGGTAAGCTTGGAGGGCCTGCACTCTGGGATTTGCTTTATCAGGCCTGCTGTGCCGATGTATGGGGAAGGCTCTGTGCCAGACCCATTAAGGAGTGTAGGGGGAACGTGGTAACAAAAGAAAGGAGCCGTTGTCCAGCTTCACTGTTATAAGCCACTGTGCGACTTTAAACGGAGGTGGGAACAGCGTTTGGTTTGGCTCTGGGAAAAGGGAAATGGAGCAGCTGCGATATGGAATTTGGCTGAATTAGGCCCCTGTTCTAAAAGGTCCGAAGGTGGGAGTGAGTGAGTTAAGCACTGCCCCCCAGGAAAAGTTGTTTTCAGGAAGCACAGTTGGCAGGAGTGAGCCATGATTCCGGCTCGCAGATCTATACGTGGAGCCTGTTTCGGGTCTGTTTTCTAGGCCTGTGTATTCTAGCTGTTCGGAGTTTTCCAGCACCTGTGTGCCTACCAACTTTTTGTCATTTGCTCTCAGCCCCATGGAGCTGCTCCTTACATTTATTGTTAAAAAAATCATCAATAACGTCAAATTAAATGTTATTGTATTTTCTTCTTACATGATGGTACTGGGTTATTTAATGAACTAACCTAACTGATCCATCCAAAGAAGGTTTGCCTGCCTCCTTGTTCCTCTCGAAGTCCAGCAGAGGGGTGCAGCGGCGTGTGGAACCGCATCTGCCTGGTGCGGTGAGACCATTTAGTGCTTTAAGTTCCACCGGCCAGGTAAGGCCTGAAATGTTACTATCTTTGAAGCTGTGGTTGCTTACTGGAGTACACTAGGTTCTGCCCCTTCCCCCTCTTGTTTTACCACCGGGACCCCTAGACAACATGAGGGAGGAGGGGGTTACACATACATGCATACATACATACATATATACATAAATAAATAACTGTCCCATGTCCTGCTGGAGGACACAAAATCAAATATCTCCATTTTTTTTTTTTTTTGCTGTTATTTTCTTTCCTTATGACGTCTTACCCCAGGAGGGTACCCCCCAGTCCCATCCCCTGGCATCCACCAGCCGATGCTGACCCAATCTCCCAGGGCTTACCCCCCCGGCGGGGTCAGCAGGGTTGTACAACCCCCACCGAGGTCCGGATCCAGTGGGTCAGTGCCGTGGCTAGCCGGGAGTGGAGCCTATGAGGCACCCTCTGTCATTGTGCCACGGCAGATATTTTCCAGTGTTCTCCCTCCAGGAGTCTGCCCCAACTCCTCCCCTCGCTGTAGTGTGGCGCTCTCTCCCCCAGCCACTGCTGGAGGGTGAACGAGCGCCGACCACTAAGGACCCCCCTCCCCGGAGAACGAGAGCAGTCCAACAGACACTCAATCCTTCTCCCCCCCTGCTGACCCCCGGTGGCCCGTGCTCGTTCCCGAACACGGGTTGCCAGCACAGCGCAAGGTAAGGTGACCAGTGCCTCAGCCCTCAGCACCACCGGGCCAGCAAATATCTCCATTTAATATTGCTGAAACCCTTGGATTTAAGATCATGTTCCCCCTCAGTCTCCTTTTTATGAACCTGAATATCTTAAGGGCCACCAGCCTCTCCTCATAGCTTTTGTCTTCCATACTCCTGATCATTTTGGTGACCTTGTTTTGTACCGTCTCAACTGCCTCCTTGTCCTTTTTGTCTTGCAGGACCTAGAACTCCATGCAGTAATCCAGATGGGGCCTGACCACAGCCTTACACAGAGGCAGGATAACTTCCCTTATAAAATGGGTAGAAAATTTCAATGTTTCTGATTGGCTGAAAGGCACAATTAGGTGTGTCCTTATACAGCCATGAACTGCCAACCCACACTAGCTTTGCCAAGCACAACACAGCACACTTAGAAATCAATGCATGCCATGGCTATCCCACTGCAGCTGCACACCCAGCAATCAACTGAACTGCAACAGCTGCACCGGGAGAACACCGCCACCTTGACATAAACAGCACCCCTCCCCAGATTCTGTAACAGAACCCAAATGAATTAATATAAAACAAAACATTTATAAAGGAAACATGTGACCTCTGCTGCTGCTATTTTAGAAAGAGCCATTCACGATCACTGCTTCACAACCAACCACCTGCACTCCACCGAGCGTTCATGCATGCTACCAACAAATGGCTTTGAAATCAAAGCCAATACCCGCGCCTCCACCAGCCTTGCTGCCATTACTGTTACAGGTATTTAAAATTACTGCCATCAGCACAGGGAGTAAATCCACTTCAGGACGAGTGCCACTGCTGCCTGTTACACAAAAACTGATCGTGCTGCTGTGATAAACTACAGCGCTACAAACAAGTAGCTACAGAGGCTGGTAAGGGACATGCCCGCTCCCCACTCAGTCCTTCTAAAATATGGAAACCAGTCCTTCTCTCGTCACTCTGGCCTGACAGTATAAAATAATTAAATCTTCTCAAAGGTGTTTGTGTGTTGAGGAGGCACAGACATAAACACCCTGTGGTGGCTTTCTAATGACAGAGAAAGCGCTCATAGAAAAGCGCTAACTAGGGGCAGTAAGGGACATGCTCACTCCTACCAAAACCGACTCACATTGAAAAAAAAAATAAAATGTTGAAAAGAAATGCACTTTGGAAGGTGCTTATATAAGGATGGGGCAGAAAAGATATACAACATTGAGGATTTTGTGTGTGTGGAAGGGGAAGGGGACATACATGCATTAACACCCTGCACTGGCAAGGACTACTTTCCTATTAACATACAGTATACAGTATTTTGCACTTTTTAATGCTGTTTATTTGGATAATTGAGCTTTATATTTTTTTTTTTACTCAGGGACCCATTTTATAAGCGGAATAAAACAATCACTTCCCAGGTACTAAAGGCACTCGGCGCAAGCGCCTTGTGCCTCATTACGCACCTAGAGTGTGCTCTTATCAGCCCATAAACCACACCTCATCATGTCTTATTCCTTACTTGCTCTGCTGGTCACCCCCTTTTGATGCACCCCTGCCAGCAGCCATACACTTCTTGTCAAGCTTCAGCCCCTTGTCTGTCATGACCCCAGGATCCATCTCCTCCTCCACTGCAGCAAGAGGAGCCCCACACACCACTGTTATATACATACAGTGAGGGGTGTCTCTTACATGATAAGAAGGTTATCTCATGCCGGCCCGGTAGTGCTGAGGGTTGAGGCGCTGGGTGCCTTACCTCGTGCTATGCAGGTGACCCGGGTTCGGAATAACCCTGGGTCATCGGGTGCTGGCACATGGGGGTGAGGAGCAGGATTGAGGAAGCCGGCAGGCTGCTCTCCTATCCCGGGGGGTGGGTTGTCACACCCCCCCCGTATTTCTGCTCCCGAGTGGAGGTCTGGTGGGTAGCACAGGCGGGAGGGGGCAGCACTGTTATGGGTTGGCAGAAGGGGCTGAGCTAGTGCCATGGTGTGCGTGCCCGCCTCCAAACGCACAGCCATAAGCCGGGTCCTCGGGAGAGGAGTGGAAGAAAAACCTAAAAAAAAAAACCACCACAAACACCTATATAAAGAAAAAGAAGGTTATCTCATGCTGTTTTGGGTGGGAGGACTGCAAAGTGAATCTGAGCTGTTCTGTCAGGCCAGAACAGCACAAGATAATCTTCTTATCCCATAACAGACATCCCTCACTGTATCTCTTAATATATTATGAAGCAGTGGAACTGCCTCTAGCCCCAAAGAGTACAAACTTCAGTGAGAATGTTCGTTTTATCTGTGCCCGTTTTGCTGGTCTCCCCTCCTGTTTTATGTGGTAGTGGTATGTTCCATGAGTGATCTTTACGGCTGCTTACATTCCGTGAAATGGTGACAGCAGGGTGACTTCAGATACAACTTTTTGTTATCAGAATATTTTGTAGTATGTTTTGTATTGTGCATTCAGAACAGGGTCTAATTTTGGGGAGTATGTTTTTGAATCTGCATTTCAAAATGGAGCATCGCTTCTATGGTGGCGGTTGGAGGATCCACGGATTAAAGCTTTTCTTCCTTTTTTTTACATTTTGCCAACATCTTTGAGGTTTGCTAGATACTAGCATTAATGGAACAGTGCTTTTACTATGGATAAAGCAATCAAACTGTGAGGTACACTATTAAAGGAAAACTGTCATAACTTCAAATCCCCAACCCCCACCCCCGGATTAGGCTTCTCGCAATGTAAACACTTTTTTTTATGAGTTCTAACTTACTTTATTTTATTGTTCCAGGGTCCAGAAGTTGGTAACATGGCATATGCTGCGCAGTTTCATTTCAAGTGAAAGTGCAGCACCGCCCCACTCACATCAGTTCAAATGTACTGAAGCGAGCGCTGCGGCGCTGCAGTTCCACATGAAATGAAACCACACAGTGTCCACCATGTTTCCAACTCCCAGACTCTGCAACAATAAAATAAGCTAGAAGATGTAAAAAAAAAACTTGTCTACATTGTGAAAAAAACCTAATCATGGGGTTAGGCTTGGGTGGGGGGATTTGAAATTCTAACAGTTTTACTTTAAACAGACTAATTTGGTATTTGTTACACTTCTAGATCAGTCATGTGGGTGGAGGAGTGCTCGTTTCTAATACTGCAGTGGCAGTTTATCTGGAACTTTTCTGCTTGAATACAGAGATCACAAGCGAGAGTCACCGTGACAGAAATCAGCTGTGTGGATCAGCGTGAGGAAGCAACTGTATGCTCAATAAGAGGTACAGTAATGCTGCACTCTGATTGGTCAAGGCAGCTCCACTGCTTTATAATTTTCCTTACAGGTGTAGCATCTTGCATTTGGCTACACTGAATCTAAGACTCCAGAGGTCCAAGCCATCACCCGGCTTGTTGAGGTCCTTCAACAGTTTGCCCCATCCTCAAGGCAGTCCACCATCCTGCCCAGCTTAGAGGTGTTAGCATACTTGAGCAGTCTGCTAGAGACCCCAACTTCCGGATCATGCATAAAAATGTTGAATATCAGTGCCCTCAGCACCAACCCCTCACGGACACTGCTGAATACCCATCTCCACTTAGAGTGGTGTCTTCCCACCACAAACCTCTGCTTCATGCCCAGAAGTCAGTTAACAATCCACCTAGTGTATACTGTCTCACACTGGCGTACTTTGCCCAGAAGCTTGTCCTGTGCCACGGTGTCAAAGGCCTTGCTGAAGAGCTGGCCCGGTAACGCTGAGGGTTGAACCACTGGATGCCACACTTCACGCCATGCCAGTGACCCAGGTTCGAGAACGGACTTGGGTCGCTCGGGAGTCGGCTGGGGTGAGGAAGGATTGAGCATCCAGACAGCTCTTGTTCCTCGAGGAGGGGGTACAGTGCTGCACACTGTAGACTGACACCCTGTGGTGACTTGGTGTCAGCACAGGCACGCAACCAGAAGGGGGTGGGACCCACATTCAGGGCATGAAGCTGCCTCTGCGAAGGTGGAGCCCAGTCATTTGCCCACTGCACATTCGTAGTTCCCGGGGAGGTCTCGGCCCTGTCACGGGGAAGGGGGGTAACCCATGAGGGATCTCCCAGGGAGGATCGGTGTGGAATGCCGGGCCGAAGAGGTGAGATCCTCCCAGGGAGAAGTCAGAGCCGCCTGCCAGCTCCACGGAAGGCGAAGAAATTGCAAATAAAAAAAAGGCCTTGCTGAAGTCCAAATAAACTGTCTAAAGCCCTACCCCAGTCCATCTCACTGGTCATCTCTTTCAAGAAGATGATCAGGTTGGTTCAGCATGATCTAACCTACATAAAACCATGCTGAGAGGGGTCAATTATTCTGTACTTCATAATGGCTTCCATGACCTTGCCCAACACTGAAGTAAGGGTGACCAGACTGTAGTTGCCAGTGTCAGACTTTGCCCACTTCTTCAAGATGGGGACCACACTGTTCACTTTCTAGTCCTCCTCCACTACACCCATCCAAGCAAACACCTAAAAGTACTGAAAGAGCACACACCCCCAAGTGTTCCTTTAGACCTACTATGATCCTGGAATGTATCCTGTCCGCCTCTTGCGGCTTACCTGACTTGATCTTCACTATGTAGTCAGCTACCAGAGCAGTGTGATGTCCACAGACTGCACCATGGCTACTCCTAGGGCCCCACAGTGCACACAATAGCAAAGTACTCATTCAGCATCTCAACCATCACACCAGGCTTTCTCCAGGTTGGTGCTGCAAATCCTGAACTCGTAACCACATACGTAGAAAGGACCCAGCACTCTGTGCACAAAAGAAGCAGCAGACTTTCAAGTCCATAATCAAAAGCTCATTATTTATTGTAAACAGTTAAAGCAGAGCAAAATGGTGTCGCCCAGGGAGGCTACCCACAAGCCAACATTTCACGCCCTTACTGGGGGAACAACCCTTTACTGCTTGTTTGAAATCCTACAGAGGGTAAATGCTCAGGGGTGTGCTCATATCTCACCAGCAGCCATGATGAGTCAACGGAGAATCGTGAGCAGGATGGCAGAGGAGACAGCTGCTAGTAGCAGCTCTTCATCTTCCAGGGAAGCACCCTTTGGTTTCTCTGCTACCATTTTCACTAACACCGCTGACACAGAGGAGATCTTGACATTACCAATAGCTGGTGGAACAGCTAACGCAGCAGCGGCTGCAGGACATACTGAATCAGCTACATTGAAACCTTTAACTCTGAAGAAAGCATTTCCGAACTATGAAAGACTCACTTTAAAGGCGTGACGAGTCTTCTGGCAAACACAAAACCATGCAAGCTTACCTCAATGTAAAAAGAGTACCAAGGGGGCTCAGAATTTAGAAGAATCCAGCCTTTGGAAAAGATCGAAACATTTTCATTTATTTTCTATTTCTGGCTGTGCTAGCCAGGGTGGAGATGTACTCCTTGTAAGCCCTCTGACCCCCGCGACCACCCCCTCTCCCAGCACTCCTTACTGCTACCCTGTTAGGGAGGACCGTGACTTTTCCCTCATGGAGGGGCTGCTCTCGGAACAGACTGATGTAACATACCTTCGACTTACCCTTGGCTGTTCCAGGGCCCTCAAGGTCCTCACAGCAATCACCTTTGAGGGGGCCGGCCTGGGTTAGGACAGGTAGGTGTAGAGTAGTGCGGCGCCTCCACCTGAGGAAATTGTAGGGAATACATGTGGGCAAGTAGCAGGTTACCACCCCCCAGAGAAATACATTATCTGCCCCCAAACAGTCCCACACAAACACACACACAGTGACAGTACCCCCTTCCTTATAGAGACGCAGTATAGCAGCAATTAACATGAACATCAACAACACTTTATTATAAGGGGGAGAGGAAACAGCAACAATAACTGACTAACCGTTCTGCCCCAAACAATCCCCACCTCCCACCTATGCGTGCACCTGTCTTTCCCTTGGACACTGCCCAGAAAGTCTATATAGTCTTTGGTGGGTACCTCACCGTACGCAGAAGTCGACGGGGGGGGGGGGGGATCTTTCCTTGGGGCCCAAACTTTACATTCAAAACTCTTAACTTTAATTTTCAAGCCTGGGCACAGTTTTCTGGCCAAGTCCTTCCCAGTGCTCAACCCCTTTCAATTCAACCTATCTAGCTAACTAAAGATTCTCCAAAGCCGCAGCTCAGGGTACTTACAGTTCTTGAAGTTAAAAGCGGGGTTTCAGCAGGCTAGGTTTAATACGGTATAGTACGGTACCATGAGGGTATGTTGTTGGTGGTGCATCACAAGGCTGAAGATCTGCTGAAGAAAGAGTTGAAGAATGCTGTTCTTCACCTTCCAGGCCTTGTCAAATGCACCTCAGAGGCCTTTATTAGCAGTTTTCATCAGGCAGGCCTCTCGCTGTCTTCCTCTCCGGTCATCATCTTCTTCAGTCTAGGGATAAGATAGACATAGCTCCCTAGGCCCCTCTGTTGCACACCCTGCACACTCAGTTAGCAGCTGGGCTTCAGCTCAATCTCTCTTCCACAGCACTCTCATGTTGGTTCTTTAAACACAATAATGGCTGGGCTATGGCACAGTCTCTGGCCTCCACACACTCAGTCACTCCCCTTGCAGTGGTTTACTCTTTTCATAAACTCTTTTCAGAATTTATCCCACTGAGGAGGAACTCAGTGACTCAGTCTTTGCACAACACTTGTAGTACCTTCTAAATCAGACTATACTACTTGCAGTCTCTGATCTTCCACTGCAATGCTTGACCTTTTTCTGTTTTCACCTGTAAAACTCCAAAATCCTCTCCCAGCCACAGGTTCCAAAATCTCTTCCTTCCTTCCTCTGTTAGCAGGCTTATTCCTTTAACACTCTGCTTCGCTGGAACAAACTGGGGCTGAACAGGCCTATGAAGCCTGGAGCGCAGAAAATGGGCTGAGCAGCCCACAGCTGTCTTTCTTGCACTCCCACTCTGGCTGATCTCTCCCTTTGGTGGGCAAACAGTCCCTTAAATAACTTTTACCCACCTCTTCTTCTCACTGGCTGCTTCAGTCCCAGGCTTTTTCTGTGCCCTCTCACCCTATACTAGTAGCCCCCTTGCTTCTGTAGTCCCATGGTGGCTGCCATCTTTGTTTATGTTTACCCCCCTGACAGTCCAGCCCAAATCACTTATGATTTATGCCCTTCAGAGGGCAGGAAACACTTCCCCCTAAGCCTGGAGGCTTTACTATGTTGATCCCCAGCTCCACTGCCTGCTCTGGAGCCGGGGATATTATTTAAATAATGTCCGGAGCCCAAAAACACTCCTTGGGAGCTGCGGCTCCTTTAAATTTTGACTCCTGGCGGTCACACATGCACTGATGATGGCATGGCACCACCATCTTGTTAGTTTACATTCAGCAGTCCACCTTCTCAGCTTACACAGACCACCGACATGTCCTTCACCATGCCCAGAGGCGCAAAAACAATGTTCTGGTCCTCGGCCCCCTCTGCTAATGGGCCGAGGGCATGGAATTTGGCGGCAGCAGCTGTGGGACAACCTCGGGACCTCCCAGGGTCCAAAACACTCCCAGATCTACTGGAGGGATAGTGGCGGGGTGCTGAGAGGCAAGCCCTGAGCAGCCAGCAGGGCTTACGACCCCCTGCCAAATGCTTGGTGTCCTGACAAGCCATTAAAATTACAACCCAATCACCCCAGTTCAGTAAAATAAAACATGAACGCATTTCTGTCTAAACACCTGATTCCTGTCTAATGTAAAAGATAAACATTAAAATACAGTCACAGTAACATGGTCACCAAATCATTGATACCTAGACATCGAATACCATTTATATATAGGCACGAACAGGTATGCACATACACCTACCCACCCTGTCCACTGGGAAACACATTGAGGGGGTGAATAATGGAAACCACCTACTTGTGGGCGACATGGAAGCGGTATCAGAGGAGGCACCAAGTGTATCTTATGTGAGCTCGATAATGGGCTTATGCTGCTTTTCTGATCTTCTAGGCAGGGCTGTGCCTGGTATTGCAGTTTCCCTAGGAACAGGCGGCGCCCCTACCTGTCCTTGGTCTATGGGCAGCACCGGGGCACCATCTGTCAAAACATCATCATCAGGAACTTGCTCACAGGGGCCCGGGTCAACTGCATTGTCCATTTCAATGTCCCTCTCAATGTCCATTTCCTCTTCCGGCACTGGGATACTGGGCCTTTTCACTGGGGTAAAAGGTACTGCTTAGGATTCAAAGGGGGCCTAGGTTCAATAGGGACACGCTAGTAGATGGCTGCAAATTCCTACTGGCCATCTACCACTGATCCAAGTCTTGACTTGTCTCTAGCACACACTCCCAATATGCCACATCCTCGCCCCACTCAGAAGAATCTGCATCACTTGAATCAGGATCTGATGCAGGCCACCCAGGAGGCTCAGTTGGACCAGTATTCAGGTTCAATGTGGTCCTCTGTGGGGGCACAGACAAAACAGTATCTCTTCTTGCTGGCCACTTGGAAGGCTCAGTTGGACCAGTGTTCAGGTTCAAAGAGGTCCTTTTAGGAGGCCAGACCAAGACAAGGCTTCCTTTTTCCTTTTGTCCAGTCTGCCTCCTTGTTCTTAGCCTTCTTACAACAGGAGTCCCAGTGTCAGGAGCTGGGTCAGGGACAATTTCACAGATGGTGAGCAGGTGATTTCTGTGTACTGTCTTTTCTAACCCTGTCCCTGCCTAGATTCCGGAGCAGCACTTGATCCCCCACTTGCAGGATTTGATGCTTCACCAGTTTGTCATATCTGTTCTTGTTGCCTTGGTTGGGCTTAGCTGCTGACTCTGCTGCCAGTTGGTAGGCCTTCCATAACTGTTCCCTGAGCTTGTGGGTGTATTCAAGATAAGACTCCTCTGAGGGTGCCATCAGGTTTTTGTTTTTTTTTATTTAAAAGTTTGCAATTTACAGGATATGTTCCCTGAGAAACTAATTTCGTTTACAGAACATCAACAGTCAATAAAATACAAACTGACAAAATTCATGACAATAAAATACATCAAGACAATATCACAAGCAAGGTTCAATATTCCACAATATGGACAGCTACAATGGTAAAAAATACAATTGTTTTAAACATATAACATCAGGTGTAACAGGTACAAATAGTGTCAGGTGACATGCCAAATCATAGGTCTTCGGGCAGCCTGGCTTCACGCCCGAACATAAGAAAGAAGGGGGATCTTTACGTGGCATAATTTTTGTACAGTTGTAGGCATGGACAAGGTAGCTGACCTTTTGGCTTCAATTAGCCTTGTCAGCTGGGTCCAGTGTACCCAACATGTCGAGGAGAGTCCTGTTAAAGCGTTTGGGCTGTGGGTCCCCTTGGGGGTGGTAGGATGTTGTTCTGGACTGCTTTGTACCATAGGCAGCCAAAAATTATTTCACCAGCCAACCCTCGAAGACCCTGCCTTGGTCAGAATGTATTCACTGCAGTATCCCATAATGATCAGCAAACTGCTGAAAGACCTTAACCAAGGTGCTGGCCTTCTGATACTTAGTCGGGTAGGTCTGGGCATTCCTTGTGTAATAGTCTGTTATGACAAGGATGCTGGACTTGTTCTTTCTATTGGGCTCCAGTTACAGGAAGTCCATGCACATGAGCTCTAGAGGGCCACTGGTTTGAATGTTAACTAATAGGGTAGCTCACCTGGGGAGAGTCTGCCTTTTAATATACCTCAAAATAACCCTTGCAATGTTTCTCAATATCCTTCTTCATGTGGAGCCAACAGAAGCGAGCCCTCATCAGGTCTAGGATTCTCTCAAAGCCTATGTGGCCTATTTCATCATGAAGTGATACTGTAAGAACTTTGCAATACTTCCAGGGCAGGGCAAGTTGTGTCTTGGAGAGGTCAATGTCATCAGCATCATGTACCATGTGAACCAACAGCCCATCTTTCATAGCCAGCTTGTTCCCTTCCCAGAGTAATATCTTTGCATCAGGGAGGAATTACTGTACCTGATCAGGATGGAGACCCTTCTCCAAGGCCCACATGATATCATGGAAGACAAGGTCCTCTCTCTCTCTCTCTGGGCCTGCTGAAGCTTAGATTTGCTCAGGTGCAGGAGAGAGAATAGGTTAAGCCCTGCGAAATTCAGGTATGCCTCAAGAGTGGCATCGGGTGGTGCCCCTAGCATGTCGATGGCTCTGTCGGGGTTACTTGGGATGCCTTCACCTTGTAC
The DNA here is from genome assembly GCA_016271365.2 of Neoceratodus forsteri. NCBI lineage: Eukaryota > Metazoa > Chordata > Ceratodontiformes > Ceratodontidae > Neoceratodus > Neoceratodus forsteri. The sequence continues at coordinate 1,708,871,007 of CM057455.1, forward strand.
TAAGAACTTGGAGCACAGCACTTTAATGGTTTCACTTGACAGCTGTACACTAGGATCAGGTTGCTCATTGTATGGGTGCCTGGACAGGGCATCTATGTGTAACCCCCCTACAAATGGGGGTTCCTAAAAGTTTCCTCGGAGCTTGTTTTATGCTCCGTGCCTGGTTAGTAATCGGCACAAAAAACGCTTAAATGGGGAACCGTTGAGCACTTTGAGAAGCCTCTGTAAGCTGTCCCTTTAAGGGCTACCTGTTGCAGTCATAATTGATTGGAATGGAAGGGGAGCTATGGGTTGTATGCCCGAGTCCCGCCCGAGCCACTGAAAAATAACTTCCTGCTGCCATCGCGAGTGGTGCACAGGGAATTCTGCTAGAGGATGTGAATGTTTGTTTAAAATACTGTAAAATAATAATGATAGTGTAGTTGTTTTAACCTGCCTTGCTTTGCAGCACAGATGGTTTCGACTGCCTCCTCCATTTTGGTCCAGAACTATTGAATTGGACCAATCAGTACCTTGGAACCCCACAGAGCTGGCTGACCAATAGAGGAGCTGTTTGTATTTGAGAATGGTATTATGGGCTATGGCGCTTTTTCCGCACCACTGAAGGTGAGAGGAAATGACTGGCATGTGCAGCCAGCCAATGAAAACGGCCAGCGACCGATCTGGAAGGAGTGCTCAGTGCTGCCAGGGGCAGATGCGTTGTGGCTGGTGAGGAGCTTCTATGTTTCTGCGCTGGAAAGTGTTCGCGCGGGAAGCGCGTGAAGGCCTGAGGTGGCCGTTTTTCTCCGTGAGCGATTTTGCTCTCAAATCCGCCAGCGGTCGGTCAGAGGAGACTGTGCCCTGTACAGCTACCCACCAGGCTCGACCTGTAGGAGGGATTTGAGGATTTCCCAGTTCCGCCAAGCTGTGGAAGGCTGAAGCTGCCGCTGCAGCCTTGCAGTGGTTGTGAGTCTGTGGGAGCCTTGGAAGCAGCTGCCTGGTGTGGTACCCCTCTGTTGCTGTTGGCCACGTAAATGTGTGAGAAGTCTGGTGAAGTTCAGGCTCCATCCTGGTAGCGTTGATGGAATCATTATTTGCTGGGGTTGTGAGTACTGATTCAGGGTAGCTCCCTGCAGAGTGTTACACAGTGGTTTCAGTGCATTATTGTGTTACTGACTGCCTAATTAAACTTTCCTCCTATTCTGACCTGCTCAAGACTGGGTGTTATCTGTGTTAAGGGCCCCAGCCAGCTGCCATGTTGGACTAGCCATTTGGGCTTGGGTACCCAGGGACAGTAAATCGTAGGGATAGGCCTGTGCACAGAGCCCTAGGTAGGTAAGTATAGTGATAAGCTAATCAACTTGATTTCCCCCCCTTTCCCTTGTTATCTGCCCTTCTAATAAATCAGATTGCTGTGTTATAACTACACCCTGGCTATTGTGTACATTACTGGAGAACTGCTGCCTGGGGATTGCAATATAACTGTGCCTTACTTTACAGGGGGTCCCCGGAGTGAGCTGGAATATATTATCCATGGGGAAAGTATACTGGTGAACAGAATTGTTGGTACCCAGTGTGAGTCACTAGGGGGATGAAAGGGGGGTTGCAGTAGCCCAGAGAGCTGTAACCGAGGTAGTCTTAAGTATACTAACCCCGACCTCTGGGTGGAGGCACCTGTCAATGGATCTGGGCCCCTCACCCTGCCTCCGTGGGGGCAGACAGGGGTAGTGGCCCTAAGGGTAGCGCCCCTTGGGGGTCACAAATTGGAGGCACCGCTGGGATTTGCATCCCCTAGTGGCTCCGTGAGGAAATACATCAGAAATGGAAAAAATGGAAGGGGATATGTTGGAAAAAATTAAACTGGGACCCATTAAAACCATGGTACACAGATTGATGGGTTGGGATGAAGCCGAGGAGCTAGACTCCCAGAAGATTGTATTATTGTTAGATGTGCCCCTGGGTACCTCAACTGTTGATATTGTCTCTGTTGCTGAGCGAGTAAAGTGTTTGGGTAAGGTTGAAGTGAAAGGGCGTATGGCTGATCTGCTTGACCAGACACTGCAGGTGTTACTCCTATGCAGTGTGGCCATCGACCCTGAGAAGGTACCTCCTGTGATCTACCCGGAGGGTGCGTCCCAAGGGTGGAGGCTAATTCATATCCGAAGTGGGTCAGTCACCCCTGGGGGTCTCCCCAGATGAACAGTTTTAAAGACTAACTGCTTAAATTGCTAGCTGTGGAGGGGAGGACTACCCAGGAGTTGTTGCAAGCCTTGGATTTGTCCAGTGATACTACCCCCCGGGGTTCCCCGGGCACCTCCCCTTGCCCGCCCAAAAGTTCCGTGCTGGCTTCTTTGCCCCTGGCAGTCCCATCCATACAGCTTGATTCCTACCGTAAGTTAAAACTTTTCTCTGGCACGGTACCAGTGCCTTCCAGGGAGGATGACCTGGAGGCATGGATGGACTATGCCACCCCTTTAGTCCAGGAGTGGCAATGCTCCGAGGGGGAGAAAGGAAGAGGCTGATGGAGAGTTTGCGGGGTCCTGCCTTAGAAGCCATTAGATTCTTCCGAGCCACCCGTCTGGAAGCCACTGCTGCAGAGTATCTCTCTGCTTTAGAAGGGGTTTTTGGGAGTACAGAGACTGGTGAAGATTTACTATGGAAATTCAGGTCTGCTAAGCAGTGGAGAAATGAAAAACTGTCCGCTTTTGTTACTAGAGTGGCGCGGGCATTGCAGAAGGCTTATAGAAAAGGGGGAATCACTGCTACAGCCCTGAATCAGGTTCGGTTAGAACATGTGTTAAAGTCTGCCAGATTCTCTAGTGTAACGCTGCTGAAACTCAAGTTGCACGATCGGGGGGCCACCCCGCCTGAATATTGTCAACTGATGAGGGAAATTCGGGAAGTGGAGACTGATGAAGAGGGGTGAGAACCCTGTGTGGGGGCAGTGAATCCTAGTGGGACCCCTGAGTCTAACACCCCTGAGGAGACTGGCTCACCTGGAGGGTCTGAGGGGTCACCAAATTTTCCAGGTACTGTGGGGATGCAAGCTGTTTCCTCTGACCCCTATGTAGAGGGTGAGTTGAGGGCTGAGATCAGGAATTTACGGGAACTGGTGAGGGACTTAAAGCAGTCTACTGCGTACCCTACTCGGCCCGGGGCCTCTAAGTCATGTAGAGCCCCGAACCGTAGCCCTAGAGAGCTTTCTCACTCCCCTCAGGGCCCCTCTCAAAATAGTGATCCCCGGGACCCCAAGTTTTGTTACCACTGTGGGGAAGATGGGCATTTCCAGCCTGAGTGCCAGAGGCCGGAGAATTTAAGGAAAGTTAACAGCAGACTGATCGCCCGACACCGCCAGGCCCAGTCTCGGGCCCCCAAGAAAAGTTTTTTGACTTAGGCCCATGCCCGCTGGGCTACCAATGCTGCTACCCCCAACTGGTCTGATGTGGTCGGGCCATCTATGGAGACCCAGGTGTGGGTAAATGGAATCCCCACTCGAGCTGTACTGGACAGTGGCTCCCAGGTGACCATCATGTTTCAGGACTGGTACCAAGCACACTTATCTGAGGTGCCCCTGCAGCCTCTAACTGGTCTACATGTATGGGGGTTGAGCGACAAGGCCTATCCGTATTTGGGGTACATATGTGTCTGGTTATCCTTCCCTGCAACCTTGAATGGAATAGATGAGCAAGTGGAAACCTTAGTTTTAGTTTGCCCACCCACTGGACTATACGATGGGGTGCCCTTGTTGATTGGGACAAATGCACACATGTTTGGGCGATTGGCCCAATTGTGCTCAGAGAAGCGAGCATTCCAGACTGGGCGAGCTTTGAGCGTACCTGCTGTGATTCAAAAGGTCAAGGCCACTCAGAAGAAGGGTAGTCTGGAGGAACCTGAAGGCCCTGTGGGGGTGGTGTGGAAAAAGGATCCGCCCCTGCGGTACTTGGCCCCAAATGCACAATGTGTTCTGCATGGAGAGGTACGACTAAAACAGATGTCAAGAATAAGTTGTTGATGCTGGATGCGCCTGTGGAGGAGGATTACCTGAGGGTTGTTGCTCAAACCCAGCATTCTGCGCTAGAGCCCATGCTTACATTAAGAGGGTGATGGTTCAAGTGCACAATGTGTCTGATAAAGAGATCTGAATAAGAAGGGGGTGTACCCTGGCTAGCGTTTATTGTGCAGATACTGCTGTGCTACCAAATAAAAAGAGTTCCCGGACGGGTGATAGAGTTACTCCTGATCTGTTCGACTTCGGTGACTCCCCGCTGCCCGCCGACTGGAAACAAAGGGTCAGTGAGAGGCTTGCCAAGAGGGACCAGGTTTTTTCCCTGAAGGAGTGGGATGTAGGATGTGTACAAGGGGCTGAGCATCACATTCGAATGCACGACGAAAGACCTTTCCGAGAGATATCCCGACATCTGGCTCCCGCTGAAATAGATGATCTAAGGTGGCATCTGCAAGAAATGTTGGCTGCTGGCGTAATTCAAGAGTCTAGGAGCCCCTATGCCTCTCCCATCGTAGTAGTAAGGAAAAGAATGGGGCAGTTCGGATGTGTGTAGACTATCGCACTTTGAATAGGCAGACCATTCCGGATCAATATACCATGCCATGCATACAAGACGCCTTGGATTGTTTGAATGGTAGCAAGTGGTTCTCTTTGTTGGATCTTCAGAGCGGATACTACCAGATCCCGATGGCCCCAGATACCGGGAGAAGACTGCTTTCATTTGCCCCTTAGGCTTCTATGAGTTTATTTGGATGCCTCAAGGAATTTCGGGTGCCCCAGCCACTTTTCAGCGCTTGATGGAACGAGCTGTGGGGGACATGAACCTACTCGAGTGTTTGGTCTATTTAGATGACGTTATAGTGTTTGGCCGATCATTGGAAGAACACGAGCAACGACTATTTAAAGTCCTGGATCAGTTGGAGGATTTCGGCCTTAAGTTGTCTATCAACAAGTGTCAATTCTTCCAGACTTCCGTGAAATATGTGGGCCATATAGTGTCCACTGAGGGCATACAGACTGACCCTGGCAAGGTGGAGGCGTTGACCACTTGGCCTCAACCCAGAAATTTAAAAGAGCTGCAACAATTCCTGGGGTTTTGTGGATACTATAGGCGGTTTGTCAGAGACTATTCACGAGTGATTCGCCCCCTCCTTAATCTCACTCAGGGGTATCCGCCTACTCACAAAAAGTATAAGAAGGGTGTGCACACTGACATAGAAAAGAAGTATTTTCGGGCCAAACGATATGTTCGGGGATCGATGGACTGCTGAGTATGAGGAAGCTTTTCACGACATCGTATATCAACTTACCCACGCTCCAGTACTGGCCTATGCTGACCCAGTCAAGCCCTACACTCTTCATACTGATGCCAGTCTACAAGGATTGGGGGCTGTGTTATACCAGGAGCACTTGAATGGGCTGAGACCTGTAGCGTTTTGCCAGTAGAAGTCTGACGCCTTCAGAGAAAAATTACCCTGTGCACAAACTAGAGTTTTTGGCTTTGAAGTGGGCCATTGTTGATCAGTTTCATGACTATTTGTATGGTGCCAAGATATTAGTAAAGACTGATAACAACCCTCTGACCTATGTACAGACCTCTGCCAAATTGGATGCTACTGGGCATAGGTGGCTCTCTGCCTTGGCCACTTACGATTACGCTGTAGAATACTGGGTGGGCCTCAACCATATAGATGCGGACGCTCTCTCTCGGAGGCCTGCGCTCCAGACTGAATGGGTCCGTTGTCTGAACCTGACATAAGAGCCCTCTGCCAGAAATTTGATAAAGAAGAACAGGCATCTCCTGACACGGTGGACTGTGTGGTAGATTGTTTTGGGCTGCCGGAAAACTGTATACCTGCCGCTTACTGTCATTTCTCTGCATTGGACACCAGATCCCTGCCGCAACTCAACAATGATGATCTCCAACAGGCTCAATCCTGTGATCCTATGATAAGAACAGCCATGGAGGTTTTGCGGGCCGTAAGGGATGTATCCAAACTACGCTCCACTGACTTACGGACTACCTTGTTATATAAAGAAGGGCCCAAATTAAAGCTGATCAACCAACTACTATATAGAGAGACTGTGAATAAGGAGGGCCGGGTACACCGACAACAACTGGTGCTGCCTTCAGCCTTCAGGGAACTAGTTCTAAGGTCCTTGCATAATCAAATGGGGCACCTGGGTATAGATCGAACACTTGACCTGGTACGGGCTCGATTCTATTGGCCGAAGATGAGTGCGGATGTGGAACAGTATGTCGAGACCTGTGGTCATTGTTTGCAAAGAAAAGCATTACCCCGGAGAGCAGCTCCCCTGGTCAACATTACCACTAGTGCCCCTATGGAACTGATCTGTATTGATTTCTTGAGTTTAGAGCCTGATCTGAAAAGTCAGCAACATATTGGTGGTCACCGATCATTTTACCCGGTACGCACAGGCTTTCCCGACCAAGGATCAGAGAGCAACCACGGTGGCTAAGATACTTTTCGAGAACTTTTTCGTCCACTATGGGGCCCCGCAGCAGATTCATTCTGACCAGGGAAGGGACTTTGAGAGTCGCTTGATTAAAGAGATGCTATCTTTGTGGGGAATAAAATCACAAACCACCCCCTATCATCCGCAGGGAGACCCTCAGCCTGAAAGGTTTAATCGTACATTGCTTGACATGCTGGGCACCTTACAATCAAAAGATAAATCGAGATGGAGCCAACAGATCAGTACTTTAGTTCACGCCTACAATTGTACGAAAAGTGATGCCACAGGGTTTTCCCCCTATCGACTGATGTTTGGGAGAGAGGCTAGATTGCCAGTGGATGTGTGTTTTGGGGTTTCCCCCGATGGGGTGCGAGCAGACAACCATCTCCAGTACATACAGAGATTAAAGGCCCAATTAAACCATGCCTACCAACTGGCCCAGACCATGGCTGCTAAACGAAATCTGGCTAACAAGGAGAGATATGACAAAAAAGTGAAAACAGTAGAGTTGAGAGAAGGGGATAGAGTGCTGTTGAGAAATCTGGGACTGCATGGCAAACATAAGATTGCTGACAGATGGCATCACCTCCCTCATATTGTTGTGGGACAGCTGGCAGACCTACCTGTATATAAAGTGCGGCCTGAAAACAATTCGAAAGATGTGAAAACCATACACAGAAATCATTTGCTGCCAATTGGGCAGATCTTGATTGAAGCTGAACCTTCCACTGCCACTCCCTCCCGGCCTGTGACTAGATCTGTTGCTAAGAGAAGAACCAAGCCCGTGGAGCCTTCAACAAGTCCACCAAGGGAGCCTTGTCCCACCCCTCCTACAGGAGGAGATGATCAACACTCAGTGTCGGAAGATAGCGAAGGTGATATTGAATACTATCCCTCTTATGAACTGAGTCAATTGTTTCGGGGCAATCCCCTTGTTAACTCGGGAACTGAAATTGGCCCGTCGGTACTGATTGAGCCTTCTACTTTGTCCCCGGAGGCAATGCCTCCAGAAGATGAATGGAGTAGCAGACAAGCTCAAGGGGCTGTCCTTAGGCCTGGCTGAATTGTCTGGCCTGGCTGAATTACCTGACTTTTCAGAAGAAGAGAGTGAGATGGGGGAACAAGCCAGTGATAGGCCTGAATTGGAAGAATATTTTGAATGCCCTGATGGTTCCCCTCTAGTACCTAAATCACCCCCAGATGAGCCTGGTGGGGTGGGTTCAGGGATAGAAGGTCAAGTCCCTAATAGTATTATAAGCACTGAACCTGTTCCCCTTGAGGAGATTCCCGTTGCTAATGTCACTGATACTGAAGTGGAGTCAGGGCCTGGGTTAGGATCCCCCGAGACTCCTAGACGATCCGGCCGACAAATACGGCCAGTAATAAAGTTGAGCTATGAATCTCTGGGTCAGCCAGTGGACCTGCCCTTAAATGTGGTTCACAAGGGGGTATATGTGTCCCCGAGTTCTTTGCCTAAGTTAGCCTTGGGGGGTAACTCCCGACTGTTGGTATTGCCTTTTGAGTGCGGTGTCCCTGTCTCGGGGAACCCGCCAGTAACTAAAAGAGAGGGATTCCCTCAGTCCCGGTGTCACGAGCAGGGACTAATGACCTGAGTTAAAGAGGAACAAGACTTTATATGTATAATGTGAATAAACTATAGTACACTGTGAATGTAATATTCATGTATGTAATGCAAAGGATGATATAGTGTTACTTAAGCTGTTTGCCTTAGATGTGATTTAAAGGTAACTACTTGATGCGGACGTCAAGCTTTCCCAGGCCAGGAAGGGTGTAACCCCCCTACAAATGGGGTTCCTAAAAGTTTCCTCGGAGCTTGTTTTATGCTCCGTGCCTGGTTAGTAATCGGCACAAAAAACGCTTAAATGGGGAACCGTTGAGCGCTTTGAGAAGCCTCTGTAAGCTGTCCCTTTAAGGGCTGCCTGTTGCAGTCATAATTGATCGGAAAGGAAGTGGAGCTATGGGTTGTATGCCCCAGTCCCGTCCGGGCCACTGAAAAATAACTTCCTGCTGCCATCGCTAGTGGTGCACAGGGAGTTCTGCTAGAGGATGTGAATGTTTGTTTAAAATACTGTAAAATAATAATGATAGTGTAGTTGTTTTAACCTGCCTTGCTTTGCAGCACAGATGGTTTAGATTGCCTCCTCCATTTTGGTCCACAACTATTGAATTGGATCAATCAGTACCTTGGAACCCCACAGAGCTGGCTGACTAATAGAGGAGCTGTTTGTATTTGAGAAAGGTATTATGGGCTATGGCGCTTTTTCCGCACCACTGAAGGCGAGAGAAAATGACTGGCATGTGCAGCCAGCCAATGAAAACGGCCAGCGGCCGATCTGGAAGGAGTGCTCAGTGCTGCCGGGGGCAGATGCGTTGTGGCTGGTGAGGAGTGAGGAGCTTCTGTGTTTCTGCACTGGAAAGTGTTCGCGCAGGAAGTGCGGGAAGGCCTGAGGCGGCCGTTTTTCTCCACGGGCGATTTTGCTCTCAAATCCGCCGGCGGGCGGTCAGAGGAGACTGTGCCCTGTACAGCTACCCACCAGGCTCGACCTGTAGGAGGACTGGAGGATTTCCCGAGTTTCGCTCGTTTCGTGGGAAGGCTGATGCTGCCGTTGCAGCCTTGTAGTGGTTGTGAGTCTGTGGGAGCCTTGGAAGCAGCTGCCTGGTGTGGTACCCCTCTGTTGCTGTTGGCCATATAAATGTGTGAGAAGGCTGGTGAAGTTTAGGCTCCATCCTGGTAGCGTTGATGGAATCGTTATTTGCTGGGGTTGTGAGTACTGATTCAGGGTAGCTCCCTGCAGGGTGTTACACAGTGGTTTCAGTGCATTATTGTGTTGCTGACTGCCTAATTAAACTTTCCTCCTATTCTGACCTGCTCAAGACTGGATGTTATCTGTGTTAAGGGCCCCAACCTGCTGCCACGTTGGACTAGCCGTTAGGGCTTGGGTACCCAGGGACAGTAAATCGTAGGGGTAGGCCTGTGCACAGAGCCCTAGGTAGATAAGTATAGTGATAAGCTAATCAACCTGATTCCCCCCCCCTTCCCTTGTTATCTGCCCTTCTAATAAATCAGATTGCTGTGTTATAACTACACCCCGGCTATTGTGTACATTACTGGAGAATTGCTGCCTGGGGATTGCAATATAACTGTGCCTTACTTTACAGGGGGTCCCCGGAGTGAGCTGGAATATATTATCCATGGGGAAAGTATACTGGTGAACAGAATTGTTGGTACCCAGTGTGAGTCACTAGGGGGACGAAAGGGGGGTTGCAGTAGCCCAGAGAGCTGTAACCGAGGTAGTCTTAATTGTACTAACCCCGACCTCTGGGTAGAGGCACCTGTCAACGGATCTGGGCCCCTCACCCTGCCTCCGTGGGGGCAGCAAGAGGTAGTGGCCCTAAGGGTAGCACCCCCTGGGGGTCACATATGTCTATATTTGTTTTTCCACTTCTATACTCCAATGAGTAATTGTCTGTGGACTGTGAAAACAGCCATCGGTGCCCAGTGGTGTCCAGCTTGGCTGTGGTGTTATTGTAGATCAATAGGTTAACTGTCCCTACAGTGAAAGGCACCCTGTACAGATAATCATAGAACTTTTCCCTCACAACCCATTTCAGTGCTAGAAACTCCAGTTTATGGACCAGGTAATGTTTCTCAGATAGCGATAAACTGTGGCTTGTGAAGACCACCGGACGGAGCCCTTCAGGATGCTCCTGATACAACACCACTCCCAACCCATTCAGGCTAGCATCTATGTGGAGGACATAGGGCTTGTTGGGTTCTGCAAACACCAGGACAGGCACCTCACACAATCTTTTAATGATCTTTTTAAAAGCAACTTCACACGTCAGGGTCCTCCGGTCCCCAAAAGGCTTGTTCACCTTGAGGTACTCTTTCTGGGGTCCATCTCTCTGAGTTGTATACTCCTTTTTCTGGTTGGTCAGTGGGTAACCTTGGGTCATCTCATTAAAGGGGTGCAGCATCATCGAGAAGTCCTTTACAAAACTTCGGTAATACCTGCAGAACCCGAGGAAGGACTGAATAGCCTTCAAGTTATGTGGACAGAGCCAGCCGGTAAGGGCCTCAAACTTAGCAGGATCCATCTGTACCCCATGCGCCGAGATGATGTGTCCCATGTACTTCACAGATGGCTGGCAGAACTGGCATTTATCTATCAAAACCCTCTAACCAGACTCCTGCAGTCTGCCCAGCACTTTCATCAGCCGGTACTCATGTTCTTTGAGCGCGGTGCCAAAGACAATAAGATCATCCAAATATACAATGACCTCCAAGAGGTACATATCCCCCGCTGCCTTTTCCATCAATCTCTGAAACATGGTGGGCATTCCAGAGATCCCTTGCACTGATCATTTTCACTCCAGAGGTCTAATACTGAAAACCACTTACTCCCTGACAGACTGACCAGTGCATCTTCAATTCAAGGCACCGTATACTGGTCAGGGATGGTTTTCTTGTTCAGGGTGCGGTAATCAATACACATCCTTACAGCACCATTCTTTTCCGTGCCACTATGAAGGGAGAAGCATAGGGGCTCCACAACTCTTTAATTGTACCCGCTTCCAGCAGCTGTTGCAGATGTTTCTGGACATCCTCTATGTCCCCTGGGGCCAGTCTTTGGGACCTTTCCCTGAAGGGTCTGTCATCTTGGAGGCTAATCTGATGCTCCTCTCCTTTGACGCAGCCAACATCCCACTCATGGAACGAGAGGACTCTGCACCTCTTGGCCAGCTTTTGGCTTAGACTCTACCAGTAACTATCAGGGATTGGTGAATCCCCAAAGTCAAACATGACTGGGTCTATCTCAGTTTTCGTGGTGGTCCTTGGATCCACTTCGGTGACAACTTCTACCTTGAAAATGCATGCTAGCACCTGACCTCGTTCTATCATTATGGATCTATTCGACCCATTCTTCATTCTCATGGTTACTCATCTGGCCTGAGAGGTCTCTGGAGATGGTAGCACCCCCCGCTGCACCATCAATCCCTTCAGTAAACTGCCTCTGGGGGAGCATTAATAACAAAAGCACATCCTTCAGGTAGCTGGGCAAAGGCTGCAATGCCTACCACCCAACAGTCAGAGATGGGTGGCAAAATCAGTTCTGTGCTGTCTACTCTCCATACCACACCAACAGGCTTCTCTGTCACATTGGGCTCTGGCACAGCAGCTTCCTCAGATAGGCTGACTCTATTCACTACTGCTTGGATGGATGGGTTCAACAAGGTATGCACTCCGCCCCTCTCCTGGCAAAGTTTTGCCAGCCTGCTGAACATATTCACATTTGTCCCACTCATCCCCTCGGACTCAGGACATATTAAGGCCACAGTCTCTAGCTGGTGTGGCTCGTTTGTCTCCTTGGAGATGAAGGCAATCATCACTATACAGTAGCCATCGTAGAGGCAATTTGTGTCCCCTATCCCCCACATGGACAAGTCAGACAGTGGTAGGAGCAGCAAGTGTCCCAGGTGCTGATCGTAAAAGGCCCAGCGAATTATCGTGACCTGCAATCCGCTGTTGAGCAGGGCAACACACCGCACTCCTTCTATTAAGATTTCTACTTTGGCACAGGGATCAAATAATCTTTCTGGCACCTTACTACCTGGGAGGGGGGATCTCTGGTTCTGCCCACTTGATGGAGCTTACTAATTCTGGTGACCCAGTTCACTCCATCACTGGGCCCTGCTGTCGTTTCCCTGTCACCTATATTGCCTCTTCTCCTCCATGAACTGAGGATTTGCTGGGCGGATACAACCCTGGGCAATCTTCACATTGATAACAGAAGGCATCAGCTGCCAGGACTGTGGGTTGAGATACCCTGCGTGGGGTCACTGAAGTTGACCGTGAAGAAGGAACCCAAGAGTTTCCAACCATGTTCTTCAATTCCATCAGCTGCGCAAAGACCTCCCTCATAGTGATCACCTCAGCTGGGTCCGATGGGGGTGTTACTATTCTACTAGCCACTGGCAAGCTGGATACTACGGACTTAGGCTCCTTAGGGTTAGCACTGGACTAGCTCACCTGCATCACCACACTCTTTAGTTCTTGAACTAGACTGCGAAGCTCTGTCATCTCCCAAGGGCCCCCTCCGTCTGACACTTGGACACTGGTAAGTGCAGCCGAGATGTACTCTCACTGCCCATCTTGTTCCTCTGCTTCTCTAACCTCTCACAGGAGGGCTCAATGCAAGGGAGGGTTAGCCAATCTTTCTTTCAGATGCAACTTTAGCACCAACAGTTTGGAAATTGAGCAGTCTTCAACACCTGCTCGAGGCGTACTCTGTTCAGGTCTTTGGAGGCTACCCCCCCCCCTCCCCAAATGATACACTTTCTGCAAGACCTTTTCTAGTCTGTGGAGGTAGGCTGAAAAGGTCTCCCCCGCTGCTGTTTGGTGGTCTTAAACTTACAGTATAAACTCACAGGACTTTGTGCTCCCAAAGGCACTGTCCAGAGCAATGAGGTACTCTTCCATTGTGGCCTCAGGGTCAGTAGCTCTCAGTGACCTGATGGCATCCAGTGCCAGTCCTTTCAAACTCTCGACCAGTCTTTTCAGTTTCTCAGCCTCCATATACTGCCACTCCTGAAGCATGGGGACAGCATAATAAATCCATGTCTCATAATAGTCTTCTCCAGCTGGGGTGGGGAGTGTGCCAGACAAAATCCTCAGGTGCCTGTAATAGTCTGAGCTGGCAGCGCGGGTCCTCGGGTCACCCCCATCAGCAGCAAAGCCTGTACATCCTGAAGGGTCTTTCCCTCTGCAGCCACAGAAGACTCCACTTTCTCTAACAAATTCGGCTCTGGGGCTGGCAAGGGGGGCCAGTTATGGTTTTCTCCCCTTACCAAACAGACACTAGGTGCCTTCCACCCCCTCAGCAGTGAAGGTGGCTGGCAGTTTGCTCTCATCCACATCTTTGTCACTTTCAACCAGGATCATAATACTCTAGATACCTCTGTTATACCTCATTCCCAGGATCTTTAATTTTGCAATATTAGGTATACTCTCCAGGTCTTCTATAATATCCTCTCTGTCCGTACCCTCAGGGACCACTGTCACCAGGATAACTTTCTGCAGGACCAGGCACTCCCCTCAGCACCAATCAAGCAACTCTTGCTGCTCTATTCTCCATCTCCCAGATCCTTACTCTGTGAGGGAACCACATTTTTCAAAATTGTACTCTTGTGGGGTAATCATTAAGTGCAGGCAGATCCCAGCAGTCCCTCCAGTTGTAACAGCCCTTCGACTTACCTTTGGCTGTTCCAGGGCCCTCAAGGACCTCACAGCAATCGCCTTCAAGGGGGCTGGTCTGGGTTAGGACAGGTAGGTGTAGAGTAGCGCAGTGCCTCCACCTGAGGAAATCGTGGGGAACACCTGTGGGCAAATAGCATGTTACCACCACCCAGGAAAATACATTAGCTGCCCCCCAAAAAGTCCCCCACACACAGATTGAGATGTTAAAGTATATGAAGGGATTCAACAAAACTGGTACAGATGGGTTTTTTAGGCTGAGAAAGGGAAGGGACATCAGAGAACACTTGCGCTGGTGCAGTGCCACTGCGCCATGCACAATGCAGGTGGCCATCGAGTGATATTCAACGGTGCTGAGCCATGGTGCAGCACCGCTGAATATCACTCTGTCAGCGCCCTGGCACATCCCAGTTGTGCTGCGCTCAGGCTTGCGCCACAGCCTGGCGCAGTCTGAATATCCCACCCACAGAGTGCAATTACCACATTTATACGTGCCACATGGGGGGTCTGGTAACCAGTTTGCATCTCTCCTCTCCCTTTCTGGGGTTGAAGACTAGTCACTACTCAATCTGGCAGGTTACTAGCTCTCCTGAAAGTAATTCTGGGGGTCCCCTTGTGTGATTGTACAGCACAGGGTCCAGTTGTAACACATGCCAATTCTGTTTGATCACAGCATTCACCTTTTGTGTGCTGATACCATAGGTAGTGACAAAACTCACTCTATTGTCCAGGTATGTTCTGTTTCGATTACTCAGTCTCAATAACTCTTCCTTGGTTTTATTATTGGTTTTCTCAATAGCCTCTGATATAACTCTTTCTGAGTAACCTCTCTTCCTGAATCAGTTTCTCATTTCTAGTGTTCTCTGCTCAAAATCCTGTTCATCTGAGCAATTTCGCCTGACCCTATAAAACTGGCTTCCTTTTTTAACTCGTCGGAGATGCAGAAACAATCTCCTCTGTAACATTTTCTGCCATCAATCCAGATATGCCTACAGTGACACTTAGCAGCTCGGTGTCAGTATCAGTGGCTTGAAGAGTGGCAAAGCCCTACTTTGCAGGTTTCTTTGGGGTTTTCAGCCATTTAACAAGAGACATGCTAACAGAACAGCTACAGCTAGTAACAGCAACAGAACCACAACAATTACCACAGTCCCGCTTTGTTATGGAACCTCAGAGATACTGTATTTGTAGATGTCAGTGTATGACAGTTGTTTGAGAGCAACATGTAGCGATGCGTGATGGTTAATTGGAGCATTCCCAAAAGTGAAAGTGACTGCACGATAGAAACTTTACGCGATTATTAATAGTTCTACAATATGCTGTGCACTCTGGTCCTGCAGATACACCCACAGCCAGTGAGAGCTACTGATGGCTACAGCCACACAAATGAAACTCCCTCCAGGAGGTTTGGAGAGGGCAGCCACAAATGGAGGACATCCAACAAGGAACTGGGTCACGCAAACCACCTGTCCAGGTCTGACTGCCTCTGGGACTACTGACAGGACAGTTCTCACTGAGTGCATGGTTGCATTTCTCCTCTGCTTAGGGCTACCTGCCTTTCATAGAAGCATAGAATGTGATGGCACATAAGGGCCGCTGGGCCCACCCAGTCTGCCCATTTCTGTTAACCTTCAGTTTTTGCTGCAGACCCTATTTGATCTATGATGCAATCCCCACTTCCTTATCCATATGACCACCTTCTGCCTGTCCAAGGCATTTTTGAATATCACCACTGTTTTCTCCCCCACCACCTCCGCTGGACGGTTGTTCCAAGTATCCAATCCAGACAAACAGGGACTGCTCCTAGTTATCCTGTGGCTCACAGTATACATACTACAGCAAAACAACAAACCGGGTTTAATGGTGAAACCATCACTAAAACAACAGTCTTGTTCTGACTGAGGTCAAAAAACTATGTATTAAAGTAAAGCACTTACAAACAGACAGTAGGAATCTGCTCATCCAACGTTTCATGCCCTAAAGTGGTGCTTAATCATGGGTAACGAGCACCACTTAGCAACAGACATTTAAACCATGCATTTAAAGTGACAGTGCTCATTTCTTTAAAAAATACATATCAATAATATATAACAAGAGGTGCAATACAAGTTTATAATATTGCACTGGTGAAATAACTCATTGCCAATACTGAATTTCATGAATTAGTGACATCAAAAAACAACTAGCCAAACAAGGGTGTTTACTAGCCCACATACTAACATGAAAAAATGGCAAATTTCAGCATTTGATATCTACCCCTCCTGTAGACAACACCAGTATAGACAATAAAGTTAAAAACATTAGAATCTACTGGGACCATATGCCATTTATTTACATGTTAGTCCCATTTCTCCAATCAATGTATTTGTAATGCATTAAAAAATATATATTTTTAAGGTTCCACAACATCCTTAATGCTCCATTTTATATGTTTTATCCAGTTTTCTTCCTTGGTCTCTATATTTGCTAGCATGTCTGCTGTAATGCACTGAAGTATCTTGTATGTATATGCCTTGTCTTATTTGTGTCCACTATGTACTGTATATACCATGTAAAAATCATTACCTGTACTGCTACTCCTTTACTTGTATGTTAAATCTACTGTATCACCTTTGTCTGTTTAGTTTCCACTGTCCCGGGTCTCATCTGGAAGCGAGCCTTGGCTCAGTGTGCCTTTCCTGGTCAGCAAAATTTCAAATAAATAACTAAATAAATAAATATGTGCATGTTCAGCCAATTTAAAGCCACTAATTCCAATTTTTGTAAAATAAGGTGCCAATTCAATTCTTCTGTTTAGCCCTGAGTTTTTATACACATTTAAGTTAAAAATCATCTGGCTTCCCTCCTCAGAAGCAGATTATCCAAATTCCCTCCTTGGACCCAGTCAAGTTTTTTCAGTACCAATAAAGGTGAATTGATGTCCACTACCCTTTTCCAGAATGTGGCATGCTGAAGCATTTTCTACCATCCCCCTATTGATTTCACTAGTATGTTTACCTATTCTAACTTAGAATTTGTGAACAATTTTTCCCCACATAAAAACACTGGCAATTGCATAATGCCAAGGAAATGACACTTTCCATTGCACAAGTTATAAAATTCCTAATCTGGAAGGTTTTGTTGTTTGTTGATACCTTTAAAGTGTTACAGGTGGTAATACAGGCACTCTGAGTGCAATTGCCATATTTATACGTGCCACACCAGGGGTCTGGTAACCAGTTTGCAACTCTCCTCCCCCTTTCTGGGGTTGAAGACCAGTCGCTACTCGATCTGATAGGTTGCTAGCTCTCCTAAAAGTAATTCTGGGAGGTCCCTTGTATGTTTGTACAGCACAGGGTCCAGTTGTAATACATGCCAATTATGTTTGATCACATCAATCACCTTTTGTGTGCTGATACCATAGGCAGCGACAAAATTCACTCTATTGTCCAGGTATGTCCTATTTCGATTACTCAGTCTCAATAACTCCTCCCTGGTTTTACTGTTGGTTTTCTCAGTAGCCTCTCATATTTTCTGAGTAACCTCTCTCCCTGATGCTGTCTCTCATTTCCAGTGTTCTCTACTCAAAATCCTGTTCATCTGAGCAGTTTCGCCTGACCTTATAAAACTGGCTCAATGATGTATTACCCATAAATCTAGGGTGGCAGCTGCTGTTCTTCAGTAAAGAATTGCAGTCTGTGTTTTTTCTATACAGATCTGTACCCAAACTCCCATTTGGTTTAACCTTAATCATCAAATCAAGGTATTCAGTCCTCTCTGGACTAATGTTCATAGCAAATCTCAGGTTATTATTGCTACTTTTTAAAAGCTACTTAAACTCAAAAAGCTCTTGTTCTGTTCCATGCCAAATGAAAAACAAGTCATCTATAAAACATCTGTACGTGAGTATTTTCCCAAAGTAGGGTTAGTCATGGGCTCCTGTATAGTTTCCCTTTCCCATGTTATAAATACAGACTGGCATAATTTGGTGCAAAGGTGGCACCCATGGCCGCCCCTTCCTTTGGAGAAAATATTTCCCCTAAAAAGAAAAGTTGTTACAAGTAAGCACTAGCTCAGTCAATTTCAAAATGTACCCATTCAGGAAGTCCGCCTTCTCTAAGTCACCCTTTACCGGACCTACCCCCTTCCCTTTAAGTCTCACCATCCCGTTTGGATTTTCTTCTCTCGCTGACATACCTTTAGAACGTTTTATCCCCTTTCTAATCTCTCTGGCTATCCTCTCCTCTGTATTTGCTTTTGCCCTCCTCATTGTCTGTCCTGCCACCCTCAGCTTCTCTCTGCATACCTCTCCTCTTCCCGTCTTCCTTATAAGTTTCATAGGTTCTTTACAAGCAAAGTTAGACAATATGTCCATATACTGCTCGCCTTTAACGTAGGGGTTATAGCCCTTAATTACATTCTTATTGCACTATACTGTATATCAAGTTTTGTTTTAAATTCCTCCATTGTCTTACTGCCCATGACTTCCAGTGGTAGGCTATTTCATACTGACACATCACTTTGAGAGAACTACACTGCTATTTTCTTGGAGTGATTCAAATCACCTTTAGCTACAGTATATGCGATCTAGTGCTGTACCTTATTTCTCTAGTTTCCAAGTCGTCATCTTTATTTTTAAGCGCTATTCCACAATGATCAAAGCACTGTACAAATCCATAAAACATCAATAAAAACTTTAAAAATCAGACTTTAAAACATAATCAAAGATAGATAAAACTACCCACTACTTAAATCTGGAAATGCTAAACAAAACAGGTATGTTTTAAGAGCAGCTTTAAAGCTCTCGACAGTCAGGTACTCTTGTCCAACAAGGATTCCAGGCCGATGGTATCCCATAAACTGGGGTTAACGAAGGACAGACACTGAGGAAAAAAGGACCGCCACAGGAAAAGGGTGTGTGGGCCAATTGGCACAGTCAGCAGTAACAAGAAAGGCTTGTACTCCAGTGTGCACAGTAAAAATATATACCACAGTAAAAATATATACCACGAGTCAGATGTAGTAGATAAAAGATTTTATTTGACTTGCGTCAGTAGTGAAGACCAGCAATATGAATACAGAAAAACCCTTTTTCTGGCTGTGGGGCACTGCATTCAGATTGCTGGCCTTCACTACTTACGTAAGTTAAAATAAATCTTTATCTACTACATCTGACTTTTTCTACTACATCTGACTTGTGGTATGCATTTTTACTGTGTACTTTGGAGTGCAAGCCTTTCTTGTTATTGCTGTTAGGATACCTAAACTATCAAATGTCACAGATCTGGTTTTAAAAAAATGACTCCATAGACCTTTAAGGGAGAGACTGATGTTTGCATTACTGCTGAAACTGCATTTATCTAAGCAGGATGAATGCCGTTTCATAGGGTCTGGAAAATGTAAACATAGCCTCTCTGCATTGAAAAATCCTTCCTTACCCATACCCTAAAATGGCTGCCAAACACACAGCATGACGATATCAATGACGAGAGAGTTCACAACTGAGCAGCCCTAACATCAGAGTAGAACAGTGCTGCACAATTGCTTCTTTTATTGTCCTTTGTGATAAAAAACACAGAACCATCTCTTAACATGTGTATGATTTACACCTATACACAAGTTAAAAAGCTCCAGTTTGGACACTAAGTGTGTTTGTAATATACTGATACCAGGTACAGACTGCCAGGGTGCTGGACAGTCTGTGCCTGGTCTCAGTATGGCAGGGACACACATAGGCTCCAAACCGGAGCTATTTGAAGGTACGGCAATATAGTAATCTGTATTGCTGTACTTTCAAATAGCTCCGGTTTGGAACCTACATGTGTTCCTGCTATACCAAGACCAGGTACAGACTGTCCGGCACCCTGGCAGTCTGTACCTGGTATCGGTATATCACAGACACACTTAGTGTCCAAACCAGAGCTTTTTTTTGGTATCATCTTTTTATTAAACCAGTTTTCTTTTCTTTCCTTTCCTTTACATACATTGCATATTACCTTTTAGCACTTCCATTTGCATTTCTATAACATTTGTTTTTTACATCTTACAATCCTTATAATCAGGTTAATTCCATCCTTGCCCCTTGTAGTGCTATCCTGGCACTAACCTGATGTGTCGTTAAACATAATAAAGTTAACAGACATAAATAAAACATCTTTAAAACAACTTTAAAACAACTGTTTGTGCACAGTAAATCTTAGCTTTCATATACTATTTTTACTTAATTAAATGTCTTGTTCTAGAATGATGCTAGATGTTAAGTGTTCCTCATCCCCTTACTTCACCCATCCGTGTTTCTTTACTACCCAAAAGCCTTTGATTTATCCAGCCTCCATCCCTTCGTGCAAGACCTGCACCTCCATCAGTGAGAGTGTTTCTAGGAATAGTCTCCAGGTGTTAAAGAAGCTCTCCCCCTTTCCTCTCACCCTGAGCGACAGTTGCTCCAAGGACAACATCTGTATGGTCAGAGCTCTCCATTGTCTTATTGTTGGGGCTGCACTCGACACCCATGTGTTTTGAATACAATGCCTAGCAAGCGCCAGCAACACCCTTGCCCACCTAGGCAGGGGTACCCACTCCTCTCCTTCATAGAAACACAGAAGTTGACGGCAGATAAGGAATGCAAGGCCCATCCAGTCTGCCCATTTCTTTTTCTACCTTATAAATGTGCCATTTACTTTTGCTCTGTCAATGGCATATCTATTCATACTCATCTGTAGTGCTCCCTTATGCCTGTCCCATGCCTGTTTGAAGCCCTGCACTGTATTCATATCCACCACTTCCTGAAGCAGGCCGTTCCATGCATCCATCACCCTTTCTGTGAAAAAGAACTTCCTCACATTACCCCTTAATCGGCCTCCCTCTAATCTCATGCTGTGTCCTCTTGTCCTGCTATTTTTCTTATATTGAAACATGTTAGACTCTTTCACCTTGTTTATGCCCTTAAGGTGTTTGAATGCCTCGATCATATCACCCTCCCCTCCTTTGCTCTAGGGTATACATATTGAGCTCCGTTAATCTGTCCTCATATGTTTTCTGATGCAGTCCCTGCACCATTTTGGTTGCCCTTCTCTGGACTGCCTCAATTTGGTTAATGTCCTTGTGAAGGTGGGGCCTCCAGTACTGCACGCAGTACTCCAGATGGGGCCTAACCAGTGTCTTGTAAAGAGGGATTATTACCTCCCTCTTCCAACTTGTGATAGCCCTACTAATACACCCTAACATCCCCCTAGCCATACCTACTCCTTTAGTGGTCTGCTGGATGATTGCAGGTCATCGGTGATGATGATGCCCAAACCTCTTTCTTCCCTTATGACTGCCAGCAACTCCCCTCCCAGCCTATAGGTGGCTTCAAGGTTTCTCTTCCCTATGTGCATGATCTTGCACTTTGCATTAAACCCCAGTTGCCACTGTTCCGACCATTTTGCTAGTTTATCCAGATCTCTTCTCATTCTGTCCACCCCAACTGGATCATCTACTCTGTTGCAGATCTTGGTGTCATCTACAAACAGACAAACCTTACCCTCCAGTCCATCTGCAATGTCACTGATGAAGATATTGAAGAGGACTGGCCCCAGGACTGATCCCTGAGGTACCCCACTTGTGACTTGCATCTCTTTTGACTGTGTACCATTTACCACCACTCTCTGTTATCTGCCTGTCAACCAGTTTGCCACCCAGTTGACCAACTTCTGACCCACATCGAGCCTACCCAGCTTATTAATCAATCTTCTATGTGGAACAGTATCGAAAGCTTTGCTGAAGTCAAGGTAGGCAACATCAACTGCTCCTCCTTGGTCCACCAGTCTGGTTACCCAGTCAAAGAAATCTAGGAGATTAGTTTGACAAGACCTTCCTTTTGTAAACCCATGCTGTCTTGGACCCTATGCTCCTATGGATTCCAGGTGTTGCACTATCCTTTCCTTAAGGAGTGCCTCCATAATCTTGCCCACTACTGAGGTAAGACTGACTGGTCTGTAGTTCCCTACCTCCTCCCTGCTACCACTCTTGTGGAGCGGTATCACATGAGCCTTTCTCCAGTCTTCTGAGATCTCTCCTGTGCTCAGAGACTCACTAAACAGTTCTGATAATGGCTCTGCTAGTTCCACCCTTAGCTTCTTTAGTACCCTGGGATGTATGCCATCAGGTCCCATTGCCTTGTCCACCCTGAGCTTACCAAGCTCTTATAGGACCCTTTCTTTTGTGAAGGGACTAGTGCTCACCTCCCACCCCCCTGTGCCCATGGCGCTGAGCTGTGGGCCCTGCCCTACCTTCTATTCAGTAAATACTGAGCAGAAGTATCTATTTAGGATAGATGCTTTTATATGGTCCTCCTCCTCACACGCTCCCTTATCTCATTTGATCTTAGCGATACCCCCTCTGGACTTTCTTCTTTCACTAATATATCTATGGAAAGTCTTGTCACCTTATTTTACTGTTTGTGCTAGTGTTTTCTCAGTTTGGGCCTTTGCCTGCCTTACTGCCTTCCCTGCTTCCCTTAGGGAAGTTTGGTATGCCTCCCTATCTTCATCCCACTACTTTCCCTTATATTTCCTGAATGCCAGCTTTTTGGCCCTGACCTTTTCTGCTACTGTTTTTGAGACCCAAAGTGGTTTCCTCCTTCTTTTGCATTTCCTTTACTCTCTAACACAATGGGAAGTTGCTTCAAGTATTGCATCCTTAAAGCTTGCCTACTTTGCCTGTACCCCCTCACCTGTATTTCTTTTTGCCAGGGCTAGCTTAACTCTGTTGGCCACCTTATCAAAGTCAGCTCCTCTGAAGTCCCATATTTTTGCCTTGAAATGGGATGATTTAGTCGTGGTGTCATCCTCCTCAACTCCAAATAACCCCACCATAGGGGCCACTGTTAACGACCTCCCCATCATTGTCCCTACTTCTCCCAGTACTCCTTTCCAAAATAGCTGTAGCACTGTACATGATCAAAAACAGTGGTAGTACATGCCCACCTCATATCCGCATCTCCCACACAATGGAGATACTGCTGGGTAAAATTTATGCACAATCTGAGGAGGGCAATGCAACCAGTGTACAAATTTGAAGAAAAACTCTTTACATCTATTGCATACCCGGAGTCCCATATGTAGTTTCAGCAATATCTTCCAGTTGCCCTCCCCCATCTGTATACCCATATCCTGTTCCCCCAATGCCTTTGGTCTTTTCTGTAAGATCTGGAGAAAATAGTCTGCCCAGCTGCATTGCCTTGTGGATAAGGCCCCTTTGGTCCCTTCTGGCATTGTGTATCAAGTGTTCCACTTGTTCCAGCAGCATATTGCTTGTGCCAACCCTTTCTAGCTTCTGGGTGTAGGCCCTAACCTGCAGATACCTGAAGAAGTGTGTACCATCTAGCCCCAATGTTCCCTGTAAGGCCTCGAATGAGCACAACCTCCCCCCCCCCCGGAGAAGAGATCCCTTATACTTTTAATACCCTTTTGCGCCCATTCCCTAAACCCAGGATTCTCTAATCCAGGCAAAAAAAGATGGATTCTTAGCCACCGGAAGCATGAGCGTGTCCTGCTCCCCCATCCCCCTTGTCTGCATAATCTGTGCCCAATTTTCAAGCACCATCACCACCATGGGGTTAGCCCCTCCCGTATTAATGTAAGATTTCTGTCCTCTTTTACTTAAGTATGCTGACAGTCTTCCAGAGCAGCCTTCTTCCTCCAAGTCAACCCAACTTGCCTCCTTTGGGTGGCTTACCCAGTCCTGTATCTAGCGATGCTGGATTGCTAGGTAATAATTTCATAGGTCCAGAAAGCCCCAGCCCCCCTCCTCACCACTCGCCTTGAGCCACTGCAGACATGCTCTGGGTCTCTTACCCTGCCAGATAAAGGCAGAGAAGGCTGCCTCCAGCTTCTTGATATCTCCCCTAGACCATCCCAAGTGCACCAACTGCATTACGTGCAGGATGCGTGGAAGAATATTCATTTTAATTAGATTAATCCTGCCCATCCATGAAATCGGCAGGGTGTGCCACCTATGCAGATCAGCCTCCACCGTCCTAAGGAGTGGGGTATA
This sequence comes from Neoceratodus forsteri, assembly GCA_016271365.2. Taxonomy (NCBI): domain Eukaryota; kingdom Metazoa; phylum Chordata; order Ceratodontiformes; family Ceratodontidae; genus Neoceratodus; species Neoceratodus forsteri. The sequence goes on from CM057455.1 coordinate 1,708,894,760, forward strand.
ATTCAGCTCATATATTGACCCCAGGCTTTTACCCACCTATATTCCAAGGTATGTATTTGATTTAGTAACTTCCCTTAATCCCCAGGAGCCCCCCATCCCTGTCCCCCCTCTCCCTGCACTGTCATAATTTCTGACTTTCCTAGATTTATTTTATAGCCTGAGATGCCTGAAAATGTGGCTATAGTCCACAGCAAAGGAGGCATCGAGTTCTGTGGTTCTCTAATACATAGCAGCATATCATCTGTTTATAGTGCAGTTTTGTGCATTCGTCCTGACACACCCCTTACCCCCACTATTTCCTGATTCTGCCTAATGGCCACTGCCAGCGGTTCCAGCGCTATGGAAAAGAGTAGAGGGGAAAGGGGGCACCCCTGCCTGGTTCCCCGAAACAATGGGAACCATTCAGACAGGGTCCCATTAATCAGTACCTGCGCAGTGGGGGAGCTATACATTGCCCTGATCATTCCCACGAACTTGTCACCAAGACCAAACCGGGTTAGGGCCTCAAACAGATGCTCCCATTCAATACAGTCAAATGCCTTCTCAGCATCCATAGATAGCACACATGTATCTATATTTACTCAAGCCGTCCCCCATATCACATTTAGCAGTCTGCAATCATTATGATAGGAGAGCTGCCCTTTGATAAACCCAGTTTGGTCTGGGCGAACATGCTCCAGCAGCACCTGCTCCAGTCTGTTCGCCGTAATTTTTGCCAAGATCTTCAGGTCACAATTCAGGAGAGATATAGGTCTGAATGAGGCACAATCCTCCATGTCTTTGCCTGGTTTTGGAACGAGACATATTATTGCATCAAAAAAGGTTTCAGGCAACCTCCTTCCCTGCTCTTGCCTCTCCTCCAAGATCTCATTTAGGGGGCCACTAATATATGCCATCATGTGGCTGTAATATTTGACAGGAAACCCATCTGGCCCACTGGCCTTACCCTTGCGGAGCCCCCTTATCACTTTCCTAACCTCTTCTGGAGATGTAGGGCTTCAGAATTATCCCTCTGCTTCTGTGTAGCTCTGGGCAATTTAAGCTGGTCCAAGAATTCTCTAGCTTTCTCCAGGTTCACACCACATTTCACCTGATACAGCTGCTGGTAAAATCGTCGAAACCTTTCTTGTATCTGCTTTTTGTCCCTTATCATCCTTTCACCCTCTTCTTTAATGCCCGTTATCACCGTCTGCTTTCTTCTCCCCTTCATCAGTTTTACCAATAGAGCCCTGGTTTATTTCCCCATTCAAACATGTGCTTCCTAATGAACATCCATGACTTCCTAGACTCCTGCATCAGGAGGGCATTTAAAGCTCCTCTGTTTGTTTCCAGGAGGGCTCCTGCCCCTCCACCTTCTCCTCCCGCTACCCTCCGTTCCAGATCGTTTAGTTTGCTCTCTAATGTTATTCTCTTTTCCTGTTGTTGTTTTTTGTATTTGGCCACGAAACTGATTATAGCCCCCTTCTAAAAGGCCTTCCCTGCATTCCACATAACCCGTTTGGGTGGGTTTTCATTCCAGTTATCCTCCATGTAATGTTTCCATGGCTCCACTAAGTACTCCTTAAAATTCTGGCTACTCAATACGTAGCAGGGGAACTTCCATGGGGTTGGCCCTTTCTTGGCTCATTTATGGTAAAGGCTGCACAAACCAGGGCATGACCCGAGATCTGTATAGGGCTGCGCGAGATGTTCCGTACCGGCACAAACCAGCTCCTCCGTGTATACACTGTATATGTATATATATATATATATATAGTCACTATGGGACCACGTTTTGTGCAGGTTGGAGTAAAAAGTCAACTCCTTAGCCCCAGGGTTCGCCGTTCGCCAGCAGTCTATCAGGTACAGGTCGCACAGCCCCATCTGCCACTGTGTCATGGCCCCCAGTTCCTTCCCCTTCCCCTCTCAGTGATCCAGCTTGGATCCATGGTGCAATTTAAGTCTCCCCCCCCAGGATGAGGCCCTGAAATTGTTCCTTGACCAGTGGTCCAGCACTCCCTGATAAAACTGTGGGTCAAAAACTGCCGGGGCATAAATAGATCCAAATGTGACATTCTCTCCGTACATTTCCCCCTGTTACAAACACGTAGCGCCTCCCCCTGGGTCCTTCACCACTCTATGGATCTTAAATGGTAGATTCTTGTGTATCAAGATGGTGACCCCTCGTTTGTGCAAGGAGTAGGATGCTGCGTGACATTCCCCCACCCATCCCCCTACTAATCTGACATGCTCCGCATCCGTTAAGTGTGTCTTTGCAGTAAGGCCACCCACGCACCCTGTCTTTTCAATGTAGTCATTAAGCTGGTTCTTTTGACTGGTGTGGTAAACCCCCTAACATTCCAAGATACCACCATTATATCTTTACATGTAGCCATAATTTCCTTTACATCTTCTTCCCTCCCCACCTTTACCCCCTTTTTATTCCATATTGCCCCCAGCATATACATTCAAATGTTCCCACATACAGTAATCATAATTATTTCTTTGTACTGTGCACATACAATAAGAAACATAACAAACATCATTAACAGATAACTGTTTTAACTATAATACAGTCCCATCCCCCCTTCTTGTACCACCCATCGCCCTCAATGGTGCGTAGTAAGGCAACCCCGTCTGTTCGTTAAAATCTACCCCAATCATAGACTTATCACCCCCACCCCAGCTCCAGTTTACATTTCAGTGTAGCATACTCGTCCCATGAGTAACATTAACATTTCACATTCTTTATCTACCCAACCTCTTAGGTAAGATAAAGGAACACAAGGAATTCTCCATCATTCCTCTTCTGCCTAGAACAGCAGTCCGCAGCAGTAGTGATGATGAGGCCCTTTTCCCTCCCTCCTTCATTCCTTCTTATTTCTTTTTCCCTTTCTTGTCTTCTATTTTAGTCCCATTAGCTCCATTATCCCCCTTCTTTCCACTGTTCTTACTGTGTACTGTCCCTCAGGAGTGGGTATGAGTCAACATCACCCCCTCCTACCTACCTGAAGCCCTGAGCAGGACCACCAGGGCACATAGCCCATTCCCGGGACTTGTTTGCATGGACCGATCTGATCTAAACTTATGTCCCAAAGTACAGTCTCAGTCCTGTGGTTTACACCAGCTTACAGCCAGCCGCACACGGTTGAGGACGAGGTGTTTCTGATATGTCCACCTTGAAGCCTCACATTCCCAGGGTCACCAGTCCCACCCTACATGTGCTCCTCCAGTCCAAGACCAAGGTAAAAAAAACATTAAAAGATCTGTAATTCCAATGTAAAGTCCCCGTCCAACTATTCATCCTAACTTGCATGAAAGTTGTTGCCTTGTCCACCTCCCAGAAGGAATATGTCGCTCCCTCATTTTTAATCTTGAGCATTGAGGGGTATAACATAAAGTTCTCTACTATAAGCTCCCTTAGCTGCGCCATTACCGCACTGAACTGGTGCCTTTTCTTTAGCACTCGCAGAGAGTAATCCTGACTCATGAACAGCTGCATACCTTCATGCCTTCATAAATCTTATTAGGTATTTATTGGGTAAGAACGACTGTTCTAGTGGAGCTACCTTGTAGTGTGGAAAAGTTTTAACTTGTTTTCTTGTGGCTTTTTTATTTATTTTATTTATTATTGAGTTTTGGTGGGGATGGAGTTTTTTCTTAGTCATTATTTGTTTAGATGCTTGTGTTCTGCGATTTTGATTGTTGTCAGCCTGTGGAATGTGTAGGATCTCTCCCCCAGTCGTGCATTATTCGCCCTCTGCTCTCCATGCCTTTCACCCATCTACCCCCCGCCTCTGTCGTTTTCTATCTACCAGCACTGTTGAGCACTGGGTATTGTGCGTAGGAGGGGTGGTGGGGGGGGTGCGGACATCTGAGGGCGAATGAGCGGGTCTCTCGTGTAACCCCCCTACAAATGGGGGTTCCCAAAAGACTTCTAGGAGCTTGCTTGAATGCTCCAAGCCTGAATGGTGTTTGGCATTTAAGCCATTTATCAGTGAGTGTTTTTAGAGCCTCTGGTACTGTCTCTTTAAGAGCTGTCTGCTTGCAGACATAATTAGTTTGTATGGGGACTGTGTGCTTCTCTGAGTACCACTCGAGCTGCTGCCAATTCACTTCATTTTGCAGTCACTAGGGTGCAAAGGGAACCTATCTGAAAGATGTAACTGTTTGCCAGAAATTGTTTAGAGTAATAATGAAATTACAGTTTGTCTAACCTGCTTTCTTTGCAGTCAGAACTGTGTCTGCTAGTTCCCATTCTAGTTTTGAACTGCTGAACTGGACCAATCAGTGTGGGGTAAGCTAGCTCTAAAATGGTGCCTTGGACGAATCAGAACTTGGACTCATAATCTGAGCCAGCCACAAGAGGATTGTATGGGCAGTGACTCTGGGAGATGTAGTTTAGACTTCAGTGCCTTTTTGGACCAACAGCAGCAGTCTATTGTGAGTGACAGCCAATCCAGTCAAGAACTGGGAGGAACTCAAAGGAAATGCCCGTTTTGTCGGTTGGAGTTCAGTTGAGCTTTGGCAGTGAAGAAGGAAGGAGCCCTGTGCTTTTCAGTGTGCAGTTTTAGTCAAAACGTGTAAGGCCCAGAGTTCCGGTCTGCAGCTTGTGTAACAGCTTGTTAGGACTGAATCTGTCCTGTGAAAAGAATCAAAGGATCTCTGAAGAGTAGAAACCAGGCTCACCCTGTAGAAGACTGGAGAAATTGTTGAATTACACTCGGTCTGTCAGGAACTGAATCTGCTGTGTGTTCTCCCGGTATTGTGCAGTAATTGCGATCGGGATACAGATGCAGCCTGCCTGGTGTAGTGCTTTCTTGTATATGGATGTGTGAAGAGGTTTGTGTACCTCAAGTGAGCCCTGCTGACATTGAAGGACCCTATCTTATTTGGAGGTCGTGAGTACTAATTGGGTCGCTCCTGTTGAATTGCCAATTAAATCCAAATGGAATTACTGTACTGCTGACTGTTTAATTCTCCTTTTCTGTGTGAAAGGGCCCTACCAGCTGCCACGGTTTGACTAGCCACTAGGGCTTGGGTACCCAGGGACAGTAACTGATAGGGATAGGCCTGTGCACAGAGCCATAGGTAGATTATTAGAGTGATAAGCTAATTAACCTGATTTCCTGTCCTTGTTATATCCCCTAAATAAATCAGAGCTGCTTGTTTCAGCAAAGTTATACTGCCTGAGGTATTTGTTCATGTTAAAGTACTGTACTGTGATTGTTGCACTGTATCTCATTTCACAGGAGGTCCCAGTGCCGAACCAGACCTGGGGTAAGTGTATACTGTGAAGGTAATTCTGATATATTGTGTGGGCCACTAGTGGGAAGAAAGGGGGGTTGCAGTGTCCCAGAGGGCTGTGACCAAGTTAGTTTAACTATTGCAAACCCTGACCTCTGGGTGGAGGCACCCGCCATTGGATCCAGGCCCCTCAACCTGTTAGTGGCAAATCAGGCAGGGGTAGTAGCCCCTGGGATAGCGCCATCTAGGGGTTACACTCGCATTGGGGTTGTTAGGCCTAGAAGCTGCCCTGGGGTGAAATAGAGCCTGGAACATGTTGTTTCATGTCTAGTCCCCATACCCAAGGGCACCACTTCTTCCGGTGGTCAAGTAGCTGGGGCGACTCTTGAATCCCATCCAACTCGAGCGGTATTATGCAATGCCAGATCTATTAAGAACAAAACTGCAATTATTGCAGATCTTGTTGGAACAACTGATCTGACATGCATCATCGAGACCTGGCTGGATGAAAATGCTGCCCTTCATTAGAAGCGGCAATTCCGGCTGCGTACTCGGTGGTACACCGCCCAAGATTGGACCGCATGGGGGGGTAGCGGTCTGTTTCAAGACCGAGTTGGGCCTCACAAGTGTACCAGTAGAGGAGGCAGAGTCTTTTGAGTGTACTGTGGTAGCAGGTGTGGGTTGTAGGATAGCTCTCATCTACCGTCCACCTGGTGACGAAAAGCGATTCCTGCAGGAAGTAGCGGACTTCGCCGCTGACATGGCATTGGAGTCGCCCAGGCTGATGGTTCTGGGCAACTTCAACGCCAGGGTCAACGACAAACTCTCACTTTTTGGACAGCATTTCCTCCAGTTGATGACATCTCTGGGTTTCACACTGATTGTTACCTCTGCTACCCATAGTTATGGTCACTCTTTGGACTTGGTTTATCTCCTGGGGATTGAGGCCTCTGATTTTGGGGTGGAACCTGTCAGTTGGTCCCATCATTACACTGTGAGGTTTAACTTTTGTGCCCTCCTTCGTAGGCCTTCCCTGTGGTGCTGGTCAGTTACCGCTCTTTACGGGATGTGAACCCTGAAGGCCTAGCGGCGGTGATTGATCTCTCAAAGTTTCCTGTGTCCAGCTCAAGTCCAGAGACCTTGGCCATGGCCTATAATAAGGCCATCTCCTCAGCCCTGGACTTGATTGCTCCTGTCCATGTTCATCCTCTCCCACTTCGCCCTCGGGCCCCTTGGTTTGATGAGTCTTTGAGGGGAGTTGCGTCGACTAGGACAAGGCTAGAGTGAGCTTGGCAGAATTCCGCCTGGAGGCTCGACCACCTTAGATTGGTAGAGCATTATCAGGCTTACCAATCAGCGATCTCCCGTGAAGAAGGCAGAATTCCTGTCCAGGGAGATTGCTGTCGCTCAGAATCGACCAGCTCAACTCTTTCAAACTGCGGACAGGTTGTGCAACCCAGCCTGTCTGCAGCTCCGAAGAGCTTTTCGCAAATGGAGTGCGATGAGCTTGCTTGATTTTTTGTAAATAAGGTGGCCAACATCAGGTCGGAGATCCTCTTGACTCGCTCTGTGGGGGATACTGTTGGTCGGTGCTCAGTCACTCCACCTCGTGTCTCCTGGAGTGCCTTTGACCTGCCAGAGTGCATAGATGTTATGCAGATTGTCCAGGGTATGCGCCCTACATGCTGTAGTTTGGACCCGGGCCCAACTTACTTGGTTATGGGTTGTTGTGATATTATTGGCCCGGTCCTGGCTTAGATAGTCCAGTGCTCCTTGGACTCGGGTGAGTTTCCGAGCTCCCTGAAGGAGGTGGTGGTAACACCCCTCCTGAAGAAAGCTTCTTTGGATCCAGATGCTCTGGGAAACTACAGACCAATCTCAAACCTTCCCTTTATAGCGAAGATCATCGAGAAAGTAGTAGCAATTCAGCTGGAGAACCACTTAACCATCCATAATGTCTACGTACCTCTCCAGTCCAGTTTTCATAAGAGGCATAGTACTGAGACTGCTCAGGTTCAGGTGCTCAATGATTTCCTGATGGCGAGAGATCAGAGAAACCGATCCATTTTGGTGCTCCTTGATCGCTCCTCAGCTTTTGACTCTGTGGACCATGGGGTGCTGCTTGAGTGCCTGAGGCTCATCTGAGCCCTGACATGTACGGTTTTCAGGTGGTTTACATCTTTCCTCACTGGCAGAACGCAGAGAGTTGTGTCTGGAATTTCTCTTCAGACTCACTCCCTCTGTCATGTGGGGTCCATCAGGGCTTGGTGCTGTCCCCCATTTTTTGCAGTGCATATGCCACCCCTCGGAGACAATGTAAGATGGTATGGACTGATGTTTCACTGCTATGCTGATGATACCCAGCTCTACCTGTCTTTTGCACCTGACCAGGATAGTGCTCTCTCAGTATTTAATAACTGCCTCGTTGAAATCTAGGATTGGCTGAATTTGAGCTGGCTAAAGTTGAACACAGGAAAGACTGAGGTGATGGTTGTGGATCCGGGTCACTGGATAGAGGGGTTGAGGGCTGGTCAGCCCTCTGAACTTTTTCTAGGGGGCTCCCAGATCCTTACCTCTGAACGGGTGTGGGACCTGGAGGTGATGCTTGATGACGGGCTGACCCTTTGATCTCAGGTGTCGGCAGTCGTCAATTCTGCCTTTTATCATCTTAGGAACATCGCCAGAGTCAAGCACCTTGTTCCATCCTGCAATCTGCCTACACTGGTCCACGCCTTTGTGACCTCGTGCCTTGACTACTGCAACTCCCTATACTTGGGGCTTCCTGGTGTTGATATCTGCCACTTGCAGCTAGTGCAGAATGCTGCAGCACGATTGCTAATGGGGACTCCCTCTCCCTGCATATTATTCCAGTGCTGCACGATCTCCACTGGCTGCCGATTCAGTGGCGGATCACCTTTAAAGTTGGTTTACTGACTTATAAAGCCCTACATGGACTTGGCTCTGACTACCTGAAAGAGCTTCTTGTTCCCTACTGCCCTGTATGACAGCTCTGCTCGGCTGACGAGGAGATTCCGAGGGTGACTCTGAAATTTTCTGGGGCCCAAGCATTTATGTTTGCGGCCCCTACCTTCTGAAATTCTCTACCCCATCAGCTTCAGGAGAGCGCGACTGTGGGGGGATTTAAACAGGTGTTTAAAACCTTTTTGTGGCATCATGCTTATCAGTAGCATATAGTTATATGGATTTTGTTGTGTTATTAATATTGTATTTGCTATTTATGAATTCTGTTTTAACTTTGTACAGCGTCTTGATATCTTGAAAGGCGCTTAAAAAATATAGTTATTATTATTATTATTATACTTCAATGACCCAGTAGCCTGATATGCTACCAACACCGCTTCCCGATCTTGAAAGTTGTGGAAGCGCATTGTGATCTGCCGTGGAGGATGATCTGCAGCAGGCCTTGGCATTACAGCGTGGTGCACCCTTTCGAGCTTGATTCACTCATTCTTGGGGGTCATACCCGGCAACTTGGGTAGTTTCATCGCACAAAAGTCAAGGACACTCTTTGCCTCATTCCCCTCTGGGAGGCCCCAAAGTCTGAGGTTTAAGCATTGGTGATAACTGTCCTAGTAATCAAACATTTCTTTATATTCCTTCAAATCTTGTTTTAGGGATTACATCTGTTCCTCCATCAGGCTGACCACTTCCTCCAGCACTGAGATCCGATCCTCTGCATCTGCTAAACGGGCTGTTTGCGTACCCTGCAGGTCCAGTACCTCCTGCAACTTACTCTCAAATTTCTTTTCCATTTGTCCCAGCCATGGCTCCAAAGCTGCTAGAACCTGGCCAGTCACTTCGCAGCCTAGGGCACTCATCTCGGCTGCTGACAACGATATTGGGCCTGCGGTTTTCACCTGTGTACTTTGCAGCTGCTTCTTACTGTTTTTGCCACTGGTCCGCAATGACTTCCCAGCGTTATGGGACAACTACTAGTCCATCCTCACTTCAGATACAGATCTTGATAGTTTCGGAGAGTTTCTTTGTAGAAAAAGCTACTTTTTAATACTTATTTTGCTGTATGTGGAGCGGGGCTAGGGAAAACATGTCTTCACGTGGCATTGCTCATTAGCTCCCCCTACCAGAGCTTTTTAAAACTGCCACATTAAAGGAATCCAATTGACGAGTCCCGGCTGCTCCCCACAGGATGAGTCATACTGGGGACAGCCGCAGGTGATTGTGGGCACGCCGGGGAGGGCTCTTAGTTGTAAATTGCCGACGGGGAGTGCACAGGATCAACCAGATATGATTTAAAATAATATATTGCACAGTAAGCTCCCACATTACTTCTATTTTTGAAACTGCTAATTGGACCCTGCTTCACACGGAGGTGGATCCTGATCAGATGTGGAGGTTTCCCTTTAAAGGTCTAGGGAGTCATTTTTTTTTAAAACTCAGATCTGTGAAATTTGATGTTTTAAGTATCCTTTAAAGGCATGAAAAATTAAGCAAAGGTCCCCACCCAGCCTACGATACTCTAATGTACGCAAGTCCAGGTTACGTAATCTGTTCTCATACTCTTGGTTCTGCAAACCAGCTATCAGCTGTACTAGCTCTAATGATTTAACCAGATGGTTAAGATGGTGGGGAACCAGATGATCAGATGGATAGGCAATTGGCTCCAGGACCGGACCCAGAGGGTCATAGTTGGGGGGATAGTCTCATCCCCAAGGAGGGTCATTAGTGGGGTCCCACAGGGATCAGTCCTTGGGCCCCTTCTGTTCAATGCCTACGTATCAGACATAAGGACAGGAATCAGGAGTGAGATGAGTCTCTTTGCAGTGACTCGAAACTGGGGGCGGTGGTGGATGGGGAGGAGGGGAGGGTGGCCCTACAGGGGGACCTGGAGGCTCTGGAAAGATGGTCTAGAAAGTGGAAGCTGAGGTTCAATGCAGGGAAATGCAAGGTACTCCACCTGGGGGCCAGAAACCCAGGTCAAGTGTACACCCTGGGGAATGCTACAAGTCTCGATGGCTGAGAGGGACCTGGGGGTGGTGGTGGATGTCAAGATGAACAACTCTGAGACTTGTAGGAGGGCAGCAGCCAAGGCCAACAGGATGCTGGGATGCATCGCTAGGGGATCACCTCAGAAGGAGGGAAGTGATACTTCCTCTGTATAACTGCTTGGTGAGGTCAGCACCTTGAGTACTGCGTGCAGTTTTGGAGGCCACACTTAAAGCGGGACATTAACCTCCTGGAGAGGGTCCAGAGGAGGGCAACCAAAATGATTTGGGGCTTGGGGGACAGGACCTATGAGGAGAGGCTCGAAGAGCTAAATATGTACACATTGGAAGAGAGAAGGGACCGCGGGGACATGATAGAGGTCTTTAGATACATGAAGAGGGTAAATAGGGGAGGAACAGTCGGGGTGCTTCGAAGGAAGGAGGAAGGGGCCACTAGAGGGCATGGCTGGAAGCTGGAGGGGGGAAGATTCAGGGGAGAAAGGAGGAGGTGCTACTTCACTGAGAGGGTGGTGGAGCCATGGAATGCACTGCCTAGGGGCTGGTGGAGGCAGAGACAGTGGAGGGGTTCAAGAGGGGGTGGGACAGGTACAGGGGAAGGGTTCTGGAAGCAAAATCCAATGCAGCAAGAATATCCGGAACTGGGAAGGGAGAAGCCAGAGAAGGCGAGGGGGACAGCAAGGTCAGCACCCAGGTTGGGGACTGACCAAACGAGCAGACACGAAAGACCGTTAGGCCTATTCTGCTCGCATTTTAGTATGTTAGTATGTTAATCTCAGTTTTTGTACAGGAAGCCCAAAACTGAGCACAGTAGTCCAAATAAGAGCCCAAAATCAAGCACTAAAGTCCAAATGTGGCTTAATCAATGAACAATACAATGGCATAATCACCTTTTTGACCCTACTATCTATGTGCCTTCTTACAGCCCAGGATCCTGTCAGATTTTCTTTCTATCTGCTGACAGTGTTTTTTGAAACTCGAATTGTTCATTATTATAATTCCTAGGTCCCTCTCCTCTGTTACTCCACCACTTTTTGTCTTAATGGGATGTGTTGAGTCAGTTGGTCCAGTGTTTGCTGAGATTGCCCGGTGCTCACTTTCTGATGGCTTTTTCCCAATGCCCTGAAAGAAGCGTTGGTGAAACCCCTCCTGAAGAAACCATCACTCGTTTCTGATGTCTTGGCGAATTATCAATCAATCTCCAGCCTCCCATTTCTGGGGAAGGTTGTTGAGAAAGTGCTGGCTCTGCAGCTCAAGGTGCACCTTGCAGCCTCTGATATCTACGAGCCATTCCAGTCCGGATTTCAGTCAAGGCATAACACTGAAACAGCGTTAGTCAGGGTGAAAAATGATCTCCTCAGGGCAAGAGATAGAGGAGACCATTCAATTCTCGTTCACCTGAATCTCTCCTCAGCATTTGACGCTGTGGACCATGCAGTGCTACTGGGTCACCTCAGGGAGCTCTGTGAACTCACCGGTATTGTCATTATCTGGTTTGAATCCTTCTTCATGGGCAGGACACAGCAGATAGTGATGGGGAATTTCTCCTCCTGCCCGAAGCCCCTGCCTTGTGGAGTTCCCCAGGGTTCGATCCTGTCGCCTTTGTTGTTCGCAGTGTACATGCATCCCCTGGGTGAGAGTATTAGATGTTACAGCGTGGGTTTTCACTGCTATGCAGATGATACCCAGCTCTATATGTCTTTTGCTCCCGGAAAGAGCAATGCTGTGGAGGTGCTTAACAAATGTCTGGCTGAGATCCAAGACTGGATGTCCTCTAACTGTCTGACACTTAACCCCGACAAGATGGAGGTACTAGTGATTGAGAAACAAACAAACAGAATCCAGTGCACAACACCCCCCCCCCCCCCAACATGACACATCTGAGAAATAAAATATTTAAACCACTTGAACTGGCTATTTTCCTACTTTTAACTCCATGAAAATGGGGTACTCTTCATTATCAGATTGTAATTCCAATGCAAGCAAGCCAAACCACCAATCGTCAAGGTGGAACCCCATGGTTTGGTCCCTACTTCCTAACTTTGAAATGACTGCTTATACACTGCTTAAGATCCTCCCCCATTTTGTTGTTTATTTGCACACACTTCCCTTCTTGTGAACAGAGTAGATAAGCACACAAGCGTTAGTGTTAACCGATACTTTTGAATCCAGGTACTATATTGGATGTAGCTAAGCATTTTAGAACACTAACCTTCTAGAAAATTAATGATTTAAGATTCCTGGCCCTGCTGTCCTATCTGTCCTGGCTGATACCGGCAGACACGCGCAGATGCGTGCTTGCCTCTGTGAGTGTCGCCTCTGCATGTTCGCCTCCACTCACACTTGGCTCTGTTTACTAGGGGCCGAGCTTATATGACAGGAGACCCAGAAGTGGCTCTAATCAGGTTGCACTACCAACTGGGCCAACAGTGCACTTTTAAAATACTAAAAACAGTAAAAGGAGTTTGCAAGGCTTTTAAAAAAAGCTCTGCAGAGTTTGAAATTAAAAATAATCAGAAACACTGTCCGTTTACAGTTCTGTAGTCCCCCTAAATTGCTGGGGACTACGCTTCCCAACATCTCCCTAAGCAGTCTCCTAGCAATGGAGCTACACACACAGACACACACACACACACACACACACACACACACACACACACACACACACACACACACGCACTTCATCTTTTTGGGGAAGGGGGTCAGTAATTTTTAGTGCTCCACACAGCAATCACACCAGCTAAAGCAGGACTTTTGGGGTAGGGATCTAACGCCATACACAAACAGTAAAAATCAATATCTCCTTAACTCTAGCTGAGTCCTTAAGTATCAATCAGACCAGGACTGCTGAGGCCTCCAACAATGCTTCCTTCCATTCTATCATGAAAGGATTACGTTCCAGTCCAAAAGCTGGCCATTTCAAAATGCATAAACTCCTAGGCACTCTCCCAACCCTCAAATAGGCTTCCAATGTTACCAGCTGCCAGTTAAACCATCTCATCTTGAGGGCTATTCTCTCATACCTCCGGAAGGCATCTGTAATAGTCATTGGCTCTTCCGGTGAATTTTTTCACCAGTACAGAGTTATGCAGGAAGTACAGCTGGAATTAAAAGTAAAGGAAGCTGCTTTAAATGAGTTTGCCTCCTCTAGAGACTTTGACCAATATATGGAGGAACTTAAAGACATAAGTTTGAAATATGACCAAAAGATCAAGGCAGCCAAAGAAAATACGTTTATTAGGGATTGGGATGATTATGCTAATAACTGGGTGTTTGATTGGTCCAAAAAGAAGAAAAGTAAAGTACCTCAATCAATCCTCAGGCAGGAGGCAATGGCCACTAGTGGAAGCGATACAGATGGCTAGTGGTAACACAGCTTTTTTAGAGGGGAGCTCATTGTCACCCTCCCTCCCATGTATAGGGTCACTGAGGAGAAACAACAGGACCACCAGGTTCCAGTTTCAAAACAAACAAGTAGAGGAAGGTGGGAAAGAAGACATACAATGGAAGCTCAGCAGGAGGTACAGGGACAATAGTCAATGAGGCTGGAACAGCAATTAACGGCAATGGAGACAAAACAACAGCAATGACAGCAGAAGTCCAAATCGAGGCCACAGCAACAGGAATGGCAACAGTCCAGCTGGAATGAACAGAACAACAGTGGCAACAGGAACAACAGAAGAGGCAGGGGTAGGAGGTATTAAATATTGTTAATATGTAATAGCATCCATGAGGCCTAAACCCTCATGGATGCAAAGACTTCAGTCCTCCAGAAGGGAGTTAACTTTCATACCTTCAGTACAGAACTTTGAACTTAAGATCCTTTTTTGAAAACATAAATGAAAATGGGGGAGAACAGAGACAGAGATTTAACACAGGTAATTGAGAGACACTGTGTTGATGGGATGAGGGAAATGTCAGCACAAAACATGCTCTCTCAGTTGAAAAAACAGTCTACTTTTTGCCCCCCCCCCCAAAACCCCACTGTGCAGGTATTTGAAAAGACTCTTTTTACAACAACTTGAGAGTCTGTTTGAGAATGTTGAAAGACCTGGCTATGTTAACTGCAGCCAAAAAGAATATAAAGCAATAGAATAACTGAGGAACAATAATCTAAGTACTATCATACCAGCTAACGGTTTGGGGCACAGTAATTATGAACTATGTGGATTATAACAGGGAGAGCAATAGACAGTTGAATAATATGGAGTTTTATCAGACCTTGGGTGTGGACCGGACTCCACAACTAATTTTAAACAAAGAATAGATGGAGTGTTGTTACAAGTGTAACCCCCCTGCAAATGGGAGTTCCCAAAAGTCTTCCAGGAGCTTGCCTGAATGCTCCAAGTCTGGGCGGTGTTCGGTGTCTGAGCTGTTTACATGTGGTTCCAATTGAGTGCTATTTGAGCCTCCATGTACTGTCTCTTTAAGAGCTGTCTGCTTGCAGACTTAATTAGTTTGTATGGGGGGATTGTGTATTTAATGCTCAAATCCCGCCCGAGCTGCTGCCAGTTCGCACCGTTTCTGCCGTCGCTACACGTGCAGAGGGAGCCCTGTTGAAAGATATAACTGTTTGCCAGAAATCATTTAGAGAGACTGAGAAAATGTAGTTTGTCTAACCTGTCTTTATTTTAGCACAAACTGTTTCAGTGTAGCTCTTTCATTTTGGTCCTGAACGGCTGTGCTGGGCCAATTGGGTTAAGGGAGCCCTAAAATGGAGCCTGTGGATGAATCAGAACTTGGACTCTTAATTTTGAGCCAGCCACAAGGGGATTGTATGGATAGTGACTCTGGGAAATGTAGTTTTGACCTTGGCGCCTTTTTCCACCAACAGAGGGAGTCTTATTGTGAGTGACAGCTGAACCAACCAACAGTATGGTGTGGAGCTAAAGGAAATGCCCTGCTCTGTGACTGGAAAGCTCAGATCAGTTGTGACAGTGAAGAGAGAAGGAGCTCTGTGTTTCTGCGATGTATAGTTTCGCGTGGGAAGCACATGTGAGGCCCTGAGGTTCGGTCTGCAGCCATTGCAAGTGCCAGTTCGGACTGAATCCGATTGTGAGGAGAAAGAAGGAAGTCTGAAGAGTGGAAACCAGGCTCACCCTGTAGAAGACTGCAGAAATTGCTGAATCGCGCTCGGTCTGTCAGGAACTGAAGCTGCTGTGTGTGCTCCCGGGTATTTTGCAGTAATTGCGATCAGGATCGAGGAGCAGCCTGCCTGGTATAGTACTTTCCTTTTACATATGAATGTGGTTAGTGCTTGTGGGGAATCGCTATTTCAATCCCGGTTGTGTGCTGAAGCTGGAAGCAAACCCAGCTTAGCTTGGACTAAATACGCTTTGCTATCAACTGCAGTGGGTCCAGTCACAAGGACCTTGTCTCCATGCCCTGTTGTTCTGGCAATCCAGAAGAACATCTACCATCCGGTCCTCAGCTTGGGTATTGTGAGTACAAATCAGGGTATTCCTCTGCAGTCTGTTTTCAATCACAAGTGTGTCATCTAATTCTTGTTGTTTCCCTGCTTCATGGACTGAGCCATCCGCCTCCGGATTACAATTGGGTGTTGTCCATATGTAACCCCCAGGGGGCGCTATCCCAAGGGCTACTACCCCTGCCTGACTTGCCGCTAATAGGTTAAGGGGCCTGGATCCGATGGCGGGTGACTCCACCCAGAGGTCGAGGTTAAGACAGTCTGATATGACTTGGTCACAGCCCTCTGGGTCACTGCAACCCCCCTTTCTTCCCACTAGTGGCCCACACAGGTCAATCACAGTACCCTTGCAATATACACTTGCCCTCAGGCTTGGATCAAACAGCTGGCTCTGGGGACCCCCTGTAAAGTAAGATGCAAGTAGACAATGACCACCTGAACAGTAATTCAACATAGACACACAGATCAGTCAGTATACCTTTGCAAAACAACCAATCTTATTTATTTAGGGGGTATAACAAGGACTGGGGGAAATCAGGTTAATTAGCTTACCACTCATATATATCTATATCTATATCTATATATATATATATATATATACACATATATGTATATATCTATGGCACTGTGCACAGGTCTAACCTATAAGTCACTGTCTATGGGTACCCAGGCAATAAAAGGCTAGCCTCTCGATGCAGCTGGTTGGGACCCTGACGCAGAAAACAAGCATCTGATTCCTAAGAAGATTAAGTAGAGCCAGCAGGTTCAGTTCGTGTAGCCAGTAAAGTAGCCAGACAAATCTTGCCCTCACTATGAACATCTGACAGGGAGCTACCCTGATTTAGTACTCACGACTCCAGCAGAAAGATCGCTCTCACACCACTCGCAGGACCGAGCCTGGAATTCAAATACTTCTCCACACATTTATATGAAGAGCAGAAGGGTACCATACCAGGCAGCTGCTGTAGAGTCCTGATTGCTTCTGCTACAGAACACCGGGCCCAATGATGCAGCTTCACTTGTCCTGACAGACCGAGCTCGATTGAAGCAGATTCTCCAGTCCTTTACAGGGTAAGCCTGGTAGGTAGCTGCACTTTTGCACAGCCTCCTCTGACCGCTGCCTAGCGGATTTAATCCGACACTTGCTGGCGTTTAATCCGCCGAAATCTGGCCTTTCACATGCGCTTCCCATGCGAAAGCTCAACAGTGCCTGAGCCCAGAGCTCCTTCCTCGCTTGCAACCACAACGGCTCTGCCCCTTGGCAGTTTGGGCAAGGACTCTCAGTTCGGGCGCCACCCGCTCCCATTGGTGGGCTGCAGATGCCAGTCACTTATTTCGGCCCCCCATTGATGCAAAAAGGCGCCGAAGTCCAGAGCTCCATGTCCCAGGATTACTGACTGTATCCCTTATGGCCAGCGGGCTCCAAAATGAGTCCTGATTCTGGTTGGCTCAAATGGTCTCCATTTTAGTTACCCCTCTCTGACCATTGGCCCAGTTCGATAGTCCAGGTCCAAAATGGAGGGGCCAAGCACACAAAGTCCCAGCTGAAATGAAAGCAGGTGAGACAAACTGTAATTTCACTAACACTCTAAATAATTATAGTCAAACAGTTATATATATCAAAAGGGCTCCCTTTACGCTTACAGCGAGTACAAAATTGAAGCGATCTCACCGCAGCTCAAGCAGGGATTCAAGCAGGAAACCCCAGACCCCCTTGTACACTGTATCGATTTCGTTCTTCAAGGGACTGGTAAGTCCAGATTTTTCTATCTTAATGACATTGCAGTACACACCCTACACCCTACACCTAGCAGACTTCAGACTGTTTGAACTGTCTTCAAAGTTTCTCCCCTTCGGGATTACAGTCCTACCAGAACTGTGCTTCACCAGGCTGTGGCCCAGGAGAGACTCTTTCTTGGACTTGCCTTCAGGTGCTGTTGTCACTAGATGGGACTTGAAGGGCCTTCCATCCCCCAAAATGTGTATTGTAAATAATGTTGTTGTTTTTCTACTGTTTCTACTGATAATACTGTTTTTCTACTTTTCTAAAAAAATTTATTTTTGGGATTCTCCAGTGTTTTGATGGTAGGGGTTAGATAGTTACTGTGTTTGCAGATTAGGGTCTGTTTTGTCTTTTCTCTTGCAGGTGAGCCTGAAGGAGACAAGAAAAGAAGACAAGAAGGGAAGACAAGAAAAGGAGGAGGGACTCATCGGAGTCCCTCATGTGCTTTAAAGTAGTTGTGTTTAAAGTACAGTGTTGTTGTTGACTGTGTTAACTTTTCCTTCCACAGGCATGGTTGTGGGGGAAGTGTGGAAGAAACGCTTAAAGTGTAGTGTTAGCTCCCTTGTGTTTTGGTTGCAGGTGTCCAGGGATGGGGGAGGTTCTCCTGTGTTTCTGGGGTAATTTGGGTTCTGGTCAGATAGGTTTTCCTTAGAGGTTAGGGGGATAGACAGGCTGTGGTCCTGAACAGCCATAGGGGCTGAAGTACTGATCTATGAGGGCTATGCTCTGGACAATTCTCCCAGGGCCACTAGGTAACCATAGCAAGGTCATAGAGTAGAGGCTGATATGTCAGCCGATGGCCTCTGGGCCCTTATTGTTGCCTGCCTGTGACTAGCACATGGTAGGAGAGGGCCTGATTACCCCTCTTCGTAGGTAGCACATAGGGTAGGATGGCCTAGACCAGGTAAATAATAACTGTGGACAGTCATTTTCCTGGCCGAGGGTGGGTGTAACCCCCTTGTCACCCGGGGTTACTAGACTCCCACTTAGAACTAGTGGCAGGCAGGGAAAGGCAGCTTGTGAGACACCAGTTAAATGGGTTTCACACTGTCTCATTCTGTCCTCAGTCTCAGCTGAGCTGGAGGGATGACATCACTATAGAATTCTCGCAGCAGCATAAGCCATAGTGGAATGTTGGCTGCAGGGGTTAGGTTAGAATGTTGGGGATTTTCAAAGTCAGTCTGCAGAAGTCTAGAGGGAGACTCAAGAGGAGGAGGAGGTGTGCTATAGTTGGCAGCCCCTCAGAGTCTAGTTCTGCTTTAGAGCTACACCAGAAAGACGGTAGTGTGTTCTCACCCTAGACAAGAACACAGAAGAGATTGCAAGAAGTGGTAGAGACTGCTCCCCGAGTTGTTCCAGTGCCCCATCCCCGGAGGGATGGGGGAAATCCAGCATATCAGGGGCAACCCCCAGCCCTGTGTGGAAAAGGAAAAAAGCTGCCTGACAGAAGAAATTGTACTGAGGTACCAGAGAATATGTTTTGTGGGAAGAAGCCCTGGAGCACCTGCATACCACGGTGAGTCTGCTCTGAAACAGAGCCCATGTGTTTCACCAAGACAGAGTTGTGTAAAAGTAACTGCCTACTGTGGGGTCAGGAGAAGACTAGCCAAGTACAGTGCTTTTAAATTTGTATATGGCTTGGAAGTATCTGAGACAGTGAGGGTCTAAAGAATGGACATAGCCACTAACAGAACTGTCTGAGTCAGGACACCACCTAAATACAGAGTAGAATGTTAAATGTATCACACATTTCGAGATAGCATGTACAACCAGTAGTTTCAAGGAAAGGTGTTGTTCCAAATGAATGGCCGGGTATGGATTTGGGAACAAGAGGTGGGAGATCCCCATCTGGAATAACCAGGTTTACCTCCACGGATTCACTTTGGGTACCAATAGCTTTCTCCCAGGCACCTGGCCAGTGTCTGCAGAAAGTACCCAGATGTGGGATTAAGGATATTTTCCCTTTAGAGCTAGAAAATGCTCATGGGTGGTTGAGGGAGCCACCATCAAACTCCATGCTTTATGGAAAAGTGTCCAAGGACTAGCTGGGGTGCCATGTCAAGGAATCCGAGTAGAAGAAGTACCAGTTCAGGCCGTGTGAGCCCTGTTGTGTTCAGAACCTGAGGGTATTTTGTAGTAAAGAAGATGTGCTCTGAACTCTGTAAATCTGCACTTCCAGTAGTGAAGCCCCGTGGGGGTCCATCTTGCTTTGTTATTCTTGTGTTGAAGTGAATAAAAGCCACACTCTAGAATCCCATTACTGGTTTGGACATTCTCAGTTATTGCTTCCTGTGATTGGAGTTACTTGGGTGCCCCTGAACAGAAGTACAAACCTAGCCATGATGCTGAGCAAATGTTTTCTCCCCGAACCTAGGCTTACCCGAGTAGTGCTTACAAAATAGAGGCACTGCGGAAGAGGGTGTTACACTAGGATTATAATACCTTTGAACCAGAGGTTCTTTTACAAAGGCAGATACATTCAGGAATTGCACATACAAAATTTGGATTTTATAGTACAAGATAGGAGGATAACAATTAACAAATGACAATATATGCACAAACACTCAGTTACGTAGTAAAGGAAACAGTACACTGACTGGTGCATAAAGTCAGTTACAGTAGGAATACAGTCCAGAAAAACAACTGCATGAGCGGCAGGATAAACAAAAGAGAGGGTGGGGGGAGTGCAGTCAGCTAATATGACTTTGTCAGTCAGGGATCAGAGAGAGAGGATAAGCAAAGAAGGGAAAGATGAGAAAAGGATAAAGAAATAAAAGAAGAGAGAGAGAGAACAAAAACCCCCAAAAAAGGGGAGGGGGTGAAGCAATCAACAGGTGTCCTTGTCAACCAGACTGAGGTGGTTGTGAGTAAGTTAGGGGGAGTAGGACAGGTGAAGAAGGAGGAGGGGTGAGGGATAGGGTGGGAGAAGAAGAGGGTAGTTAGCCATGTAGGAGCGAGTAGTGGGCTATTCATAGTAAGGGACCAAGTAGTTCATTGAAGATGCTCTGCGTGTGTTGCAGGGGTTAGGGGCTGGTAGCAGCAGAGGCAGGGTGTTTGATGGAGCTTTGCCAAGGCTGTTTTTTTTCACAATTAGACAAGTCTGATAGGTGATCCTAGTTTTGAGGTTCAACCAGTGAGTTTGTGCATAAAGGTCACAAGTATGGGTGTACCTGTGGGCACCTGTAACCAGCCGACACGTCTTGTTGAGAGCAACGGTGATTCTTTTCAGGGTTGTATCGGAGGCTGCTCCATAGATTATCAGGCCATAATCGACTGTGGAGATGACTGAGCTGGATACAGCTAGCTTGAGAGCCTCAGGGGTGAGGCAGTGCCAGTGCCTATAAAGGACACCGATATGAGAGTTTATAGCTCTAGATAGTAGGCTGATGTGGGCAGAGTAGGACAGGATGCTGTCTAGTGTTATACCTAGATATTTGAAGACCTTGACTTGCTCGAGGTGGAGGTGTTGTTTGTTTAGTATGTTTAGGCAGGTTGCTTTGTGTCGGTTATGTGGGTTAGTGAAAAGCATCATCTTTGTTTTTTTGTAGTTCATCAGCAGTTTATGATCTCCAAACCAGCATTCTACCACCTCAAAACCAGTTTGTAAGTCTCTGGTGAGTAGGGGTGGGTCAGTTTGGGCAGAGAAGAGGACAGCATCATTTGCGTACAGAATTATGTTGTTTGGACATGCTTTTGGGAGCAAGTTGAGAAAGAGGCTAAACAGTAAGGGTCCAAGGATGGAGCCTTGGGGAACTCCGGATCTTACCGAGAGGCAGCTGGAAAGTGTGTCATTAGCTCTAATCTGCTGCATCCTGCCTTCAAGATAGCTGGCGAACACTGGCCCGGTGATGCTGAGGGTTGAGGCGCTGGACGCCACACCTCACGCTATGCCGGCGACCTGGGTTCGGGAACGAGCTTGGGACAGCAGGAGTCAGCCTGGGAGGAGAGGATGGAGCGTCCATTGGACTGCTCTCCTCTTCTGGGAGGAAGGGGGGACTATCTCGCACAGACAGTGACACCTGGTGGAGACCGGGTGCACTGCAGCCGCAGAGACCATGCTGGGAAGGGGAACGTTGGGCGGCCATCTTTCGGACGTGTGCAGGAGCGCTCATGTAGTGGGCTGGACAGCACTCCACATCCCACGCTCGGGAGGAAGGTCACTAAGTGAAAAACTCCCTCCCTTGGGGATAGGCAAAGGCACCTCTGCCCCGGACCACACTCCCAATACTGGGTGCTCTCCTTTCTCCTGGTCCCTCTCACTTAGCCTGACACTCTATACTATAGATAGAGTGCCCTGGGAGGATAGGGCAGCCCCTCCCTGGGGGCTCAGATCCAGGGGATGTGTCGAGCGAGGCAAAGGAGATAAAGGAGAGGTGTCTCAGGTGGGAGGTAGAGACTGGTGACGGAGGATGCCAGAGAGAATTCTCTGAGATGAGATGCCAGAAACAGAATTTGGAAAAAAAAAAAGAAAAAAGATCACTGGTGAACCAGTTTGTGATCTCGTTGGAGAGACAGATGGCCTGAAGCGAGTGGAGTAGGAGTGAGTGGTTCACAGTGTCAAAGGGCTCATTGAGGTTAATATAGATTGACCCCACCAGCTGACCACAGTCGAGTGCACTGTGTAGGAAATTAGTATACTCCAGCAAGGCAGTATTAGTGCTATGTGTTTTCCTGAAGCCATGCTGCTCCATGCACTGTATGTTGTATTTAGTCAGGTGTTCAGTGAGTTGGTCAGCGACAATACACTCTAGCACTTTGGAAGTGGGGGGAGGATAAAGATAGGACGATAATTAGAGGGTTGCATCCTGTCGCCATTTTTATGGACGGGCACAACGGAGGCAGATTTCCAGCACTGTGGGAACTGCTGACATGACAGGGAGAGGTTGATAAGTGTGGTAAGGGGCTTGAGGACAGAATCAAGGGTGAGGCTGAGGAGTTTAAGGTCTAAGGAGTCACTGCTGTATTTGTCTTTTCCCAGTACCCTTTGGAGGTATTTCTTCACCTTCATTATGGGTACTCTTTTAAAATAGAAGGAGGGAGACCGTCAGGAGGAGAGAATTCACAAGTACTACGATGACTATCAGTCCTCTTTAGATAGTCAGGGGAGTATGCCAGTGAGGTCTATGAAGGCCTTATTTAGGGTGTCCGCTATAGTAGTGGGGTCTTGTGTGAGAACACCACCTGCACTGATCACGTTAGGGGTGCTTTAGAGGGCTTCCTATTGAGGTTTTAAATGTTGTCCCAGAGTCGCTTTCCATTGCCTCATGAGTTTGAGAGCTCATGTTTAAAATGCTCCCTTTTAGAGCAACATATTTCGAGGGTACAAGAGTTTCTTGTGGCCTTGTACCACTGCACGTTCGCTTGTCTCCCCGAGGCAGTTGCAAGGTGCCAAAGATTATCCCTGTCATGCATCTTTTTTAATAGATCAGTGGTGATCCAGGGGTTAGTTACCACCTTTATCTTCATTTTGCGGTAGGGGGCGTGGATGTCACAAGCTTTGTTGAATTGACAGATGAAATAGTCGAGGGCAGTATCTACACAGTGGGTGTTGTTCATAAGGGACCAGTCAGCGTGTGTAAAAAAGTGCAGTAGGTGCTTGAGTTGCCTTTCCTTGAGAATATGTGCTGGGATTCGGCCTTAGCAGGATCTTTGGGGGCTTTGTTTGTCCAGTAGCAGATGACTGGAGTGTGGTCAATTAGTGTGTCTGGTAAAACCTCGGTAAGCGATATCTTGTCTGGGTGGGTGGTAAGGACAAGGTCAAACAGTCAGTTATTACCAGTTCTGTAGCTGATCCTAGTGGGAGTAGTTACAAGCTGTGTTACGTTGACAGCTGCAATGGCGCCCTTGAAAGGGTCAGCCTGAGGGGCCAGCCAGTTCGTGTTGAAATCCCCTAGTGCCACTACTTCATTGTTAGTACATCTGGTAAAACCTCGTTAAGCGTTATCATGTCTGGGTGGGTGGTAAGCACAAGGTCAAAGAGTGAGTTATTACCAGTTCTGTAGCTGATCCTAGTGGGAGTAGTCACAAGCTGTGTTACGTTGACAGCTGCAATGGCGTCCTTGAAAGGGTCAGCCTCAGGGCCAGCCAGTTCATGTTGAAATCCCCTAGTGCCACCACTTCATTGTTAGTACATCTGGTAAAACCTCGGTAAGCGTTATCATGTGATTTTGGGATATTTTACTGTTTATCTTGGGGGTGGGGTGAATAATGCGTGTTGCAACAAATTCTATATTTTTTGTCAGGGGAAGAAAATATTGATATTCATTTTTGTGCAGATGTTATTTTACGGTTTAGGCTGCTCAGCCATTTTTCTACTTACTGATAGAGCCATTGCTGAAGTAAAAAAGTAATTGTTATTCACAGATTGCTAAATAAATTGGCTCTAGTTTGAAGAGATTTTCTGCCTTTGTGATAATTCATATAGCACTTTTGTTATGGTAAGAGAGTCATGCCCCAAATTAATGTCTGCCAGCCCTGTGTCTAACCTTCCTTGCAGCTAGCCGGATTCCATCTCAAAGATAGGTGAAAGCAGTGTGTAGGTGGGTGTTATAATTGGCACCACAACATGGAGCAGACCTATTAAAGTTGTAACAGCAGGTTAAGCCAAAAAGTAGGTGTATTTTAAAGTAAGTGGAAAAAAAGTACTAACAGGAAAAAGCAGAACTCTCACTTGTAAAAATACTACAGACATTGTTTCTGACGTGTTCAGAACTCAATGGCCCAGGGTCCCTCAGACATGTATGAGCAGGAGGGTTTTAGGCAGAGGGGGAACACAGCCGGAGTTCAGTGGCATGGTGTACTGTCTGGATCAGGTGGGTGTGATGCTCTGCCACCTGCTTAATGTTATATTGTATAATATTTGTATTATAAATAAATTTGTCTTTGACTGCCTGGCACACAAGTCAGCCAGTGTGTCAGAGGCTTGACCTTTGACCTCAAAAGTGTCAGTGTGAGTGAAGCAGCAGGCTATCATGACACTGGCCAGTGAAACCACTAATTAAAGACTTCCTTGCAGAGGGACAGTGTATTACCCCTTATAACCTGCTCCTGCTTTTGAAGCTGGAAACTAAATATGAATTTTATGACCCTAGCAGGAAGGGAAGTAATTTGGCTGATCCTTTATGGTTTTCTCACCTAGCAGAGAACAAGTGACAGATTGTGGGGTTATGAAACATCAAAGGGAATGTTTTGATCAAAGAGACTCATATTTTGGGAAATTGCTAGTTGCTGATTTTCATTGTAATAACATACATCCTTGTGGATATCCATATTCAGATTACAGATTTATCACAGATCTAACAGTGACCTCATGGGTTACATCACCGGGAGGTGGAGAAAACTGACTTTTGAATATTGCTTGCATCTGAGAAGCGTGCAGAAGGACTCTCTGAAAATCAAAGACACACAGTCTGTGGACTGGTAACTAGGCACTTTGGAAATACATAATTCAGCTGGAACTTTTAAGTATTTAGCAGGCGCTTTGTTTGTTCTGTAATTTCCCAATTATTTTGTTGAATGTAAGTATTAATGTATATGTTCTGTGTTTGATATTTAACCTATTTTACAATTTTTAGTAAACAATATTTTTCCTTGAAATACTCCTTGTGGCTTCTCAGTTTTCTTTTGTATGTGAATGCTGAACCAGTGTTTAATTCTGACAGCTGTTAAGGGCTTGAATGTGTTACTAATCTTGCTAAAAGTAAGACTATACCTTGGTCTCATATTGAGTCATAAGGGTACATTTTTAAAACCTGGCTGGGTGCCACTGGGGTGAAGGATTGTATTACATCCCCCGAAGAGAATATATATATCTGAGCCTGTTAACTGGGTATGCTAGCATAAGGTTCACATTTTGACCCCCAGGACTCGAGGCTGGTAAGTTATTTGGACCCACAACAGACAGGAGGGTTACCTTGTTTGTCTCCTGTTCACACTATTGCACTTCGAGGTTGGCACTGTGGGAGCAGAGGGCCTGACCTGTGGACTGCGTTTGCGAAAGTGGGTTCCAATAATTCCTTTGAACCATGGAGGAACATGTTGGGGCTGGATGCCAGTAGAAGACCCCTGCAGATGCAGGCTATACCAGTTGGAAGAGGTCATGGACGGGCAAAACCAAGTGTAATAGAGAGTCAAGAAGAGGGAAAAGAGGGCAAACAAGTTGGAGAGAGAATGGATAGGCTGGAAAGTATGCTGACCAAGCTTGTCTCCAGTGTGGAACACGTGAGTGTGGCAACAGAGAACAGAGGAAGAAGTAGAGAACCACAAGTACAGAGGACATGGGACTCATATCCCATGTCTACTCCGGGAAGACCGAGAGATGCAGAACAGGAGTATGTTGACTAAATTAGGAGTGAATATAGACAGTGGTGAGACAATACTGCACCATCCATTGTCCCTATCTTCACACCACGGATGGGAAATAATCTGCCCACCTTTGCAGGTGACTCAAAAGAGAACCCCAGAAACTTCTTGAGAGAGTTTGAACAAGTACTCAAGCAAGCTAATATCCCTGAAGCGAACTGGCTACATCACTGGGAGGATTCCTTGCAAAGACATGCCAGCAAGTGGTGGCGGTACAAGAGCACTCAGATTCAGAATTGGAGGCAGTGCAAGCTGTACTTCTTAACATATTTCGACAGTATCCATAACAGGCAGCATCTCAGAAAGGAGCTTGATAGGCTCCAACAGCCAAGAGATAAACTTAATGACTTTATCCTGGACAAATTGGAGGTCTACCAACATCTGTACCCTGGAGCACGAGAAGAGGAAGGAGTGGAGTTCATCACAAGCACCTTAGAACCTGAACTGCAAAACCATTTTGTGTGCACCAAACCCCTGACTATTGAGTTCCTGGTCCAAAAGCCCAAGAATTGTCAGACACCCTGAAATGCAAGCCTTTCGACAGTCAGACCTCACCAATGGGACCGTCACACGGGTCAACAGAGGAAAGGAGAAGTGGTAAAACCAGGTAGCCACAGCCAAACCGAGGCTGCAGAGTGGCACCAGCATCAGGAGAAAAGAGGTGCTTCAAATGTGACAGCCCAAGTCACCTCAGTTACAACTGTCCTCAGCAATCACCAGCAGCTAATGTTGTAAATGTTGCCAGCCCAGTGGAAGGAACCAACTTGGTTACCACAGCAAGTCCACAAGAAACTGCTGCAGTCATAGGGGATGCAGCAGATCCAAAGGAAAAAGAGAAGGCACAGTTGTTATACCTCACAGTTGCGCTGGCAGGGACTCCAGTGCAAGGTCTGGTCATCACAGGAGCAACTCATAGAAACATAGAAACATAGAATTTGACGGCAGATAAGGACCACTTGGCACACCTAGTCTGCCTATTTCCCTACCTAATGGATAAGCTGCAGATCCTAGTTAACCAACAGGCTACTTCCTCCTACCCCCACTAGAATTACCTTATGTCTGTCCCATGCATTCTTGAATTCTCCCACTATTTTTGACTCTACAACCTCCTCAAGAAGGCTGTTCCATGCATCTACAACCCTCTCTGTGAAGAACTACTTCTTCACATTACCTCTGAGCCGTCCCCCTTCTATCTTCAAATTGTGCCCCCTTGTTCTTGCACGTCTCTTTTTCTGAAAGATGCTACTCTCTTGGACTTTGTTGACTCCCTTGAGGTATTTGAAAGTTTCTGTCATGTACCCCCTCTCCCTCCTTTCCTCGATGCTATACATCTTAAGCTCCTTTAGTCTTTCTTCATATGTCTTCTGGTGCAGACCCTGCACCATTTTGGTTGCTCTCCTCTGGACAGCCTCCACCCTGTCTATGTTTTTGCGGAGATGGGATCTCCAGAACTGTACACACCATTGTCTCACGTAAAGCATTGAAAAATTACATGGAGGCATGGACCTGGTACCAAAAAGGAACAGAGATAGAAGTCAGGCTCGCTTCAGAAGAGGCCTATCATCCTTGGGGACATGGTGAGGTAGAAATTGGAGCAGTCAGAAAAAAGTGTCAGGACCATGCCCTCATCTTCGATCATTCCGTGGCAGATGTGATACTAGAATATAGACATTATCAGAGACTTAGAACTAACAATTGATGTCTGTGGCAGGAGTGTGTCCACACCACAGGGTTCAGTAGCCCTAACGTCTGACAAAATCCCAGTTCTTGAGCCATTCTTATGGCAGTTCCTGGAAGAAGGAACCACTGAACAGATTACCACCATCTTACAGCTAGAGCCAGTGCAAATCTTTATGTGATGCAGCTTCGCTAATCTGTAGTGCTACCAAGGAGGGAGGAGATGCTGAGACCATGGCAAAGTTTCAACTCTAAGAAGTTCTACAGTTCCCTGAGGTAATGACAGAACAGATGGTACATACTTGAACGCTGAGCCATGTCCACCAGGAAAAGCACTATGATCAGAAAAGAAGGTGTGTCACTTTTAAAATGGGGGACTTGGTGCTCTTAAAACGACATGTGCAATCCAGCAAGGAAGATGGCTTCTGTGCAGAGTTAGCCCAACCATGGGAAGGGCCCTACATTATTTCCAAGAGGTGTTCAGACATTACGTATGGACTAGTGGAACCTATCACTGAACAGAGCAAGGGGGTACACCACCTCTCAAACCTTAGGAAGTTCAGGGATAGGATAGGACACATGCACCCTAACACTGAATTGGGGGGAGAGACCAGTTTGTCTCATGCTCCTTCACCTGGTGAGGAGAAGAATCAAAATAATAGGGACTCAGGGAAGACTAGGCTTAGATCAAGGGTACCAGTGGATTATAGAGCTCTGCACAACTGTCATGCCATGAAAACAGAATGTTAATTGTAAATAGTGAATTGTTAACTGAGTATAGTAATGAGTTGCTGCTTCTGTGTTTAAGCCTGCCAGTTGGCAGTCTTGTCAACTTCGTTGATGCTTGGGGAAGGGGAATGTAACGGGCATGACCACCCCGTTACAGTCAACCCACCAAATAATTGCAAAATAAACTGACTTACCTGGATGCAGTGTGCCAAGGTGTAGCCCTGGGGAGAGGTCATTTGCACAGCGGCTAGTGAAGGCTAGTGGGTGGCTAGTGCCCTTTTCATTATGTGAACTGGGGGGATTGGGACAGCAACAAGCAAAGAGAGGATGTAAGCAGACGGCAGCAAAAGCCCAGAGGGGCATAAATATATAAATAAATAAAATATATCTATAAAAATAAAATGGCTACCTCAGACCCTCCAATATTTCACAGATCAAAATAGGTACACTTCTGTGTTGCAGTGAGTGGCCCCCCACCCACCACCACCGGTTTGCCAATGGTTAGCTGAGTTTAATATTACAAGGGCCCATTAAACATTTTAGTTACTGGATGAAACATTTTGGTTAGGAATCACCAGGCGACAGGGTCTGAGGGAGGAAAACTTAGGCAACTGAGAACGGAGCTAAGTTTTGGCAGGATCTGGGATTTAGTCCCCAGAACAGCTGACAGCTCAGTGAACCAGCCATTTAGATGTCCGTCACATTAATAAACCCCTCGAACTCCCTAGAACATAACGGTGTTTCCCAAGAACATTTGGTTGGTAGAGGGGAGCCTGGACTTTGTAATCTTGGGAACAGGTCCTGAGAGGGAATGGGGGTTAAGCAATATCACATTTGGCAATTATTTTAGCAGTAATGTAAAAAAACAACAATTTCAATAAATGCAGTGCTACCCCCTTGCCAGGAATGAAAGGCTGTTGTCTGGCCTATCTGCAGAGATACCTCTGTAGCTTGGTGACCCCAGCTCCCACAAACGATTACCTTGTGAAGCCTACTGTACTGTAAGGACTCTCACTACCCACAGTAGCAGATCTCCACAGTTCTGCAATACACTCCAGCACTTCTCTATTTAACTGCAATTTCTTGTCATCCTACCCAGATGAAACACACAACTGTAGCCCTAATGTTGTGCTGCCCAGGATCATGTGAGGGTGCACTCAACTGCATATACAAGCTTGCAGTTTACCTTACCTGACTGCCTAGATTGGCTAGCACTTTATCGTAGCACATTTGTATTCCAGAACAGGGAAATCAGAACTCAACAAACACATTTAATGCAATAGAAAAACTGAGTGGCAACAATCTGACTGGCTACTAGGCTAGTACTGACATATCCTGGATTAATGCAGAACTTAATCAGCTACAGTCTCAGCATTGTTTAAGCAGATGCGATGATGCAGGCCTGGTGCAGAGTCAGACTTCAACACTGACAGACAGCATGCAGCCCTTACCCCCACCCACCCCCCACCCCGCAGCACAACCCCTTAATTTAACAGCCTCTCCTGGAACCCACCTGGACCCTGGACCCCCTCAAAGTGGCAACTACCCGTCCAACCCAACCAGTAGAGCATCACTCCCCATGGTGTCAGATCAATGATTTATCACAGAGTACACCCCATCGGACCCTTCACCTGCTGCAGAGAGAAGGATCCGGTGTCATGTCGGGAGACGTTTGGGCTGCCTACAGTCAAAGGATCGATCCATCGTGAGGGGGAGGAGATCTAAGTGCCTGCGCCTGGAGTGCAGTCAAATTAAAGCATCTCCCCGAAGACCACAGGGGCGAGCTGCTCTGACATTTCTGCCACCGGCTCTGAAGGCAGCATTGAGATAAAGAAAAGTGAAAGCACTGCAACTGGCATGGCTCTGGGTGGGCAGATAGGCATGGGACGACAGCAGTATGCCTCATGGCCCGAGGAATCTTTACATTTTAATAACTAAGCAAGATACCTGTGCTGTGGTCACTGGTACTATTAGGCAGGGAAAAACACTGACTCCTCGCTCAGCTGCTCCAGTGATGATGCACTTAACTCAGCTGCAGCAGCACCGGTGAGACTCTCAGCTGGATGGAGAGTGCCAGTGATGACCCGAATGTTTTTTTTAATCAAATCCACTGGACATCAACAATCAAGCGTGCCGCTGCAGCTTGGGCTGGGTACTCCTCTCAACTGTGAACTGTATCACTACGAGTTAACTGTCAGACTCTCCGACACTAGGTCCCACCAAATGGAAAACATCAAGGAAAGGGCAAGCATGGCTGCGCAATGAGCAAGCAAGCACTCTCAGTACTTCTGGGGTCAGCAAGCATCGTCAAGGAGCCCTCTGCTGGCAGCACCACAGTATGGCAGCACAGTGGTATGGTTACCATGGACACCGGGACATTCCCCGCCTCGGACTGTGCTGGCTGAGTGCTCCAGCAAAAAAGTAAAGATTTCTGGGGGAAAAATTAAATTGAAGACATGGCGAAATGGCAAATTTGGTACACTGTATGATCCAGTCAGGAAAATACAGTACTGTACCGGCAAAAACGGTATAGTTGGAAAGTCTGCTAGTACCGGGGGGGGGGGGGCAGGCAGTTCCCCATAGCAAGCTACAAGCAGACCATGTTGTGAAATGTCTGTTGGCTGGATCTGATGTCACTAGGACAGCAGGAGGTGGAACCAGCCTGATAAAAGATTTAATCAGAGTAAAGGGAGTGGTATTCAGGGGAGGGGCACAACAGCAGTGGGAAGGAGCTGGTACAAAAAAAAGTTCCTAACTTTGAAAGTGGCTAAAGCTGTCTCTCTCCTTATTGGCTGCCAGTGACCTCAGCACCAAATGCTCCAATCAGGTACCAGAAGGGTGAGCTAGAGTGTTCAGTAGTGTAACTCAACCTTTTGTTCGCTCTCTCTGTTCTCTGAGCTGGAAATAGTGGCAGTGTAGTGCCAGGGCTTAGCCACTCACTTTAATAAAAAAGCAAGAAAAATGGAAATTAAGTTTTAAAGTATAGGCTAGTTAGCTAAGGGGCTATCAGTGCCAAGGTAAAATAACAGTTTTTCTAGCTAGGAATGCCAGCTAGAGTAACTGAGTTCCAGAACTTTTGGGCCCTGATAGACTAAGCAAGAAGGAGGGGTGGAAGCCAAGTTTGCAAGATAACAGACAAGATCCACAACGAGTTTGTTATTTTCTAGCTAAAGTTTGTAGGGAGGGTTCACCTGTTTGACAGAGGACAGAAAAGAGGACCAGAGGAGCAGCTGAGAAAACCAGGACATGGGAGGACCAAGAAGCAGCAGAGCCATCAGTGGACATTAGCAGGTGACTTCTCATCAATCCCTGGCCAGGGTAGCACAACAAAGGAATTCATTCTTCAAGGACTACACCCATTTTGGGTTAAGGTACCAGAGGCTGTGGGCTTGATTCTCAAAGCTCCCGGCATGGCACAAGGGGCTTGTGCCAAAAAGAATGGCACAAAGTGCCCCTTGCGCCAAATGATGCACCAGGAGCGATTCTCAAAGGCAGTCTGCGTCAACTGCAGGCTGCCTGTTCCAAATGGGGCCTGCGCCACCGCTGCACCCAGGAATGGGCTGCAACAAGGTGCTAGGGGGCATGTGGCAAACTCAAGCTGCCACAGCCCCATCATTGCAATTTATTTATTTATTTTAAATTGGTAACCGGGAAAGGCAAGCTGAGCTGAGGCTCGTTTCCAGATGCGACCCGGGTGAGAGTAACACAGTGAGGAGGGCTGGCTCTGTCTGCGGATGGGAGGGCACTACCTGCTGGGGTGGGGGTTGGGTTGTACTGGACCACCAATGAGGGGCTGTTTTATTTGCCAGACTGACAGGGACATCGGGGATCTGGGCGGAGGGATTCTGTTATATTTATTAGACTTGTGGGGCACACCAGGGATCTGGGCATGGGGATTCTAATATATTGATTATACTTGTTGGGCACATCGGGGATCTGGGCAGGGGGATTCTAATATATTTATTGTACATGTGGGGCACATTGGGGATCTGGGTGGGGGGATTCTATTATATTTACAGTATTGTACATGTGGGGCACATCAGGGATCTGGGTGAGGGTATGCTTATATATATTTCTCTAGGGGCACAACGTGGATTGGGTTAGGGGACCAGCTTGCCATTGCTGCAAGGGGCCTGCAGCAACCCCTTTCCATTTACCATGTGTTTGCCCCATGGGAGGGGTTACCATAAGTGTGGGAATGTAGGGGCCGGAACCCCTCCTGTACCTGAATCGGGTGCAGGGTCCCTGGTGCATGGGGTTTTGATGCAAGCTGCTGTTTTCCACAGCTTGTGTCGAACACAGCCGCCTTTGAGAATCAGGCCCTATGACTTTTAAAAAGAGACTTGAAACGATTGTGGGACATTTTACTGTTTACCTTGGGGGTGAGGTGAAAAGGTGTGTTCTATTTTTGTCAGGGGAAGAAAATACTGATATTCATTTTTGTGCAAATGTTATTTTACTGTTTAGGCTGCGCAGCCATTTTTCTAGTTACTGATAAAGTCATTGCTGAAGTAAAAAAGTAATAGTTATTCACAGAATGCTAAATAAATTGGGTCTAGTTTGAAGAGATTTTCTGCCTCTGTGTTAATTCATACATCACTGTTGTTATGATAAGAGAGTCATGCCCCAAATTAATGTCTTCCAGCTCTGTGTCTAACCTTTCTTGCAGCTAGCCAGATACCATCTTCCAGGTAGGTGAAAGCAGTGTGCAAGCGGGTGTTATAGGACCCTTTCCCATACCTCCACTTCTTGCCATATCACAGCAGTCCCCCTCCCTTCAGCTTGCTGCCTTTCTTGAAAGGATCTGCCCTTTCTTCCACTTGCTGCCTTGCCTGGACGCCCCCCCACACACACACACACACACACACTCTGCTGCCATGCCTTGCAGGCAGCCACCTGGACTTGTAACCTACTGCTGTGGAGGTCTCCCTTCTGAATTTCCTTCCTTTGTCATGGCTGCCTTAACCATGCTTCTCCTGATTCATTTTTGGGGCAACACCACTGGAAACTCCCGTCTACTATCTCCAAGTCCCAACTGTCGGATGTGGCTGTTCTTTTCCCCCCACAGGTTTTCGGAAATTCAATCTGCTGCTTCCAGTTTAACATATTCACTAGATGCCAAGGCCTTCTCTGGCTTCTCTCCTCAGGGCTCAACACTCATGCCATCCTACTTACACAGGACTACTCATACGTTAACATACTATCATATTTTCTTACTTTTGAGCACATGCCCTAACAACTATGAGCACACACCCCTCGTCCAGGTTGGATTCTCAAGATAGCCAGCCACGCTAAAACGTGTGGGATATAACAACATGAGGTATTATATATGAAAAGAGAAGTAATATATGGCCCATACTGTACAGCCATTGCTCCCACATACCTTGCTTACCAATTAAAGGCATGAAAAGGCTCCTAACAGGTACACTGAAGATTCTACAACCTCTGGAGAAAAGTCATACAATAACAAGCAAAGTAACTTTAACTTGTAAAATAGACTTATAACCAGAACCGGTAAACATGGAATACAATACAGTGGAGCTATGGTATATTATTATTATTACTTACAGGTGATGACTCTGACTGTTAAAGGAAGGTATAAAAATTCCTACAAATGCATGGAACCCCCCTGCCTGTCTGACAGACAAGGCAAGGCAGCCCTAATTGAAACTGCGCAGTGGGAGCCATTTTAAAATCAATAAGACCCATCCACAATACTGAATATATAACTTGAGAGATATCACTTTTACAAAGGGGAAAACCATCACAACAGTAAAACAGATCAAATATAAAGTCTAAAAAGGAAATGTCCCCATCCAGCTACACACTTTGCATAAAACTGTCACCTGGTTCAGTAGTCCATCTTTTTATCAGGAAATCAGTCCCCCTCGTCTGAGTCAATCAGCTGATTTTGTCCTGGAGGTGTTCTAGCAGAAAACTCTGCCACAAACTCTGACATCTACTTTCTTTCACACCTCCTCTGGATCATTAAAGTGGTATGTACATCCTCCGTAGGTGATTCAGAGATGAGTTGGGGCCAACGGTGAGTGGGCCACTCCCAAATATCTCAATTGCCTGTGGAGGGGATCGAACAGTTTATGTCAGCGTCTGGTAGCATCGGACCAATCAGGAAAAAGATTTATCTCGTGTACTTCCATTCTGAGAGGATAGTTTACCCTTGCCCAGTTCAGAACTGAGTCCCAAATTTCAGGTCTTGTAGTGGCGAGCAATATCATTCTGGAGGCCTCTCGGTCGTCTTGTGCCCTCCTGAAGTTGACTCGATAGGCACCCTTGAAGGCATCCACATCAGACTGTGCCTCCAGGTGCACAAACGTATGAATCCACTGACATAAAAAGTGAGTAGATTATCTTCTTCGATATTCTCCAGAACCCCCAACCAAGCATAGGTTCATGGCCCTATTCACATTTTCAAGTGTTTAGCATTTGGGTGACAATTTTCCAAAGTCGTTTTAGTGAAGGCAGCTTGAGTTTTCTGTGAGTGATTGTCAGAGCTTGTAGTGGTTTTTACTGCTATATCAAATTTTACATCCTGAGCACCCAATCTGTTGAGTACCTGCTCCACCTTTCGATCCATATCCCTGACTGCCTGCAAAACAGAGTCTCATGGAGGGGAATTTCCTGCTCCACTCACGACCGCTGCTTGGTTCGGAGCTCCACATTGGGCCTGCAGTGTTTGCTGTGTCACTTTCTGTCCTGCACCTCCTGCTGGACCCTTCGGATGTCCCATAGCTTATTTGGTATTGCTGGATTCTGAATGAATTGGAGAATCAAGTTAATGTAAAAAGTTTTTTGCTAAATTGCCTTTATATTGTATTTTCCTCCGTTAGATGTAGAGCATGATGCAGAGTTGGTAAGAAGTGTGTCCAGTCACCAGAGCGGCTCTCTAGCACCTCCCTCAAATAAAATGTTAAGCCTTAAGGAATGGCAGCCTAAGGCCTTGCATCCTCAGAGGTTTCTTCCACAAGGTATCTTTTTTTTTTTTTTTTTTAAATTGCAGTTTTTATCCCCTCCTCATCCTGCCAGCCCCGACCCTTCGGGGCTACTAAGGAGTCATCCTCCTGCCTCCTGCTCTACCCACTTCCACCTCCATGTCCCCCATGGAGCCTTAGATTACCCCTCGGGCAGGGATGGGATGAGGCCCTAACACCCCGAGCTACTCACTGTTTTTTCGTTGGTCCGGAGGTGGCAGGGCGAGCGGGGGGCACATCGGAGGCACACTCCAGGTAGCCCGTCTTCCCAGTCCTGGCAGGTGTTTTTCCTCTTTTCTCCCACTCCTACAGCATAAGACACAGACGTCAAGGCATTGAGCGCCGACATCACACTGTGTAACGGCCACCCATCCCTCATTGTTAGGGGCTTGTAATACTTTGAGCCTCCACTTGGAGTCATACAAGAGCGGGGGCTATGGCCTCAACCCTCCCCGGAGTAGGCGAGTTGTCGTGGGATGCTCAAGCCTATCCCCCCCCCGGCTGACCCACCACTGACCCGAGTCCACTCCCGAACCCGGGTCGCCGGCGTGGAGAGAGGTGTGACGTCCAGCGACTCAACCCTCAGCGCCACCGGGGCTGGCTTACAGAAGGTATCTTTTATTGTCATCCATACTGAAGATCATTTTATAATATAACAATAAAGATAATAATAATAATAATCATATACTGTAAATTCTATCACTGGAACTGGGATCTGGATGATGAATTTGTCTGTCTGTATATCCTAATCTGCTTCATCAAGCACTCAGCTCAAGCCACCTTAGAATCATAGAATCGTGCTGGCAGAAAAAGACCTTACGGCCCATCGAGTCTGCCCAATAGCCGCCTTCCCCCATTACTCTTTTATCTCCCACCCCGCCCCTCCTCTTCTTAGTCCCATATAGCAATCCCATGCTCTTTTGAATTCCCCTCTCTCCTTGTGTGAAGCTGTGTTCTGACCGTTCTATTCATTATCTGCAGCTCAGAGTTTTTCAAGCATCTTCCCTACGGTATCATTAGAAACTTCTGCCACAAATTCACAAAAGCCCTAGATAATGAAACTGTTTCATGTTGTAATTGTTTCTAAATTGTTGCCAGTGCATTGTGTGCTTAATTTTATCATTATTTTCTGTAATTGCAACTTCCTAAATCAGGATAACTTTGTAAACAGTACAAATTTGTTCTAAATGTCCCCTCTTGATGAAAAATAAAGATTTACCTACCTACTTAGCTATGTTCCTGTGGAACTTCCATGGACGGAACCCTCCTCAAGTGGGTTACTGTGCTTCATGGTACCCCAATGGGGGGTGGGGGGTGGAGTCCATGAAAGGCCACACGTTAGTTACATAAGCAAATACAAATTACCTAATAGTCCCAATGCCATCAACAGAACATGGCAACCTGTTACAACACCTTATCTTCAATCAATCAAATCAATCAAAATCTTTATTTATCCAGGCGGGCACCATTGAGCAAGGCTCATCTGCAAGGTGGACCTGGTCATGAATACATCAAAGTACAGTACAGAAACAGGTATACAAAAAGCAATAATATACAAGGAAGAAAAAGTATATACAGTGTATACAGTACAATACAAGGTTGAAATAAAAAAAAAACAGCATTATTTTACAATTGAAGAAGTCAGCAGATGTACAATCAACCATAGGCATACAGGGCTTATAAGCAGAGATCTTTTGAGTGAGGCAGCCAGCAACTACACATATAGGGGAAAGAGGTTGTGTATGGGGTGGCAGGTTAGAGAGGTAAAGAAGAGGAGGGATATATTACAGACGACTGGGGGAAAATTGAGCTAAAACCACAGAAAGTGACAATGGCTGTTGTGTACTTGTTTATTATGATAATGATGGAGGAGGGGTAGATAATTGGGACACTACTATGGATGGGGTGGGACTTTAGCCAGGCTGGAGTGGACAGGAAAGGGCGGGTGCAGCAGGAAGAGTTAATAGGGAAAGAGTGAGAGCCAGGGGTAGAAACATGGCGAGAGTCAGGATGGAAAGGGGGAGTTGTGGAATTAGTGGGCTAGCAGTGAGGAAAACATTTGCAAGGTGCTTTCATGTAGCGATCGTTGAGTGCCTTGAAGATATTCAGACTAACAGGGCAGCTCAGTTTCAAGTTCCTTTGTAAACCGTTCCACAATGTGGGTAAAGAGAAGCTTAGAGCAGCTTTGCCGAAATGAGTTTTGACCCTTGGAACTTGAGGGCAATTAGGAATAGCTCTTAGAGCGTAGGTGCCTAACACACTCCAGGAATACAATCTGAGACATATGAAGGGAGCTTGTTGGTCACCGCTCTGAAGGCCCATAGGGCGGCGTTTCTATTCCTTCTATAGTGAAGGGAAGTCCAGCCTAACGATGAGTACAGGGAGCAGTGGAGTGTGGAAAGTGGAAGGCCAGTAATGAACCTGATAGCTCTGTGGTAGAAAGTGTCCAACTTAGCCAGTGCAGAGGCAGTGCAGTGGCTGTAGAGTAGGTCCGTGTAATCTATTAAAGATAGAAAGGTAGCTTGAACCAGTTGAATCTTGGCCTCCTTTGTGAGCAGGTGGTTAATTCTGTAGTATAATCCTAATCTTTGCCTTAGTTTCTTCTGTAGTTCTTCAAGATGGTTGGCGAAGGAAAGTTTATGATCGAGCCAAACTCCTAGATATTTGAATTTAGCTACATACTCCAGTGTTTCTCCAAGAACAGTGGTAATTTATGGGATAGCTCCCCCCCAGCAGGAATTGCTGCACGCAAGGAGGGGGAGAAGAGCATGGCTTTTGTCTTTTTCACATTGAGCAAAAGCTTTTTGTTTATAAGCTGGTATTGTAGAAGGTTAAATTCAGCTTGGAGGTCTTCACAGGCTGCTTCCGGCATGGGACGACTCAAGTACAGTACAGTGCCATCCGCGAATAAGTGGATGTTGGCTTTTTTGATGGGTTCATTGATGTTGTTAATGTAGACTGCAAAGAGGAGGGGACATGCCCCTCAGCATAGGTTTTAATGGAGAAAGATCACCTTCAGCTTTAACCTGCTGTTTCTGTTCTCCGAGGTAGTCTGCAAACCAGCACATAGATTTATGATCCAGGCCTAAGGTGCTTAGGGAGGAAAGAAGCAGGCTGTGATCGACTGTGTTGAATGCCTTACTAAGATCCAAGAAAACAGCACAGACATGCTTCTTCCTGTCAAGGTCTAGGAGCCAATCATTGGTCACCTTAGCTAGGGCTGTCATGGTGCTGTGCTTGGCTCTGAATCCAGACTGAACCGGGTTTGGTAGGGTTCTGGATTCTAAGTATACCCCTAGCTGGCCACACACTATGTTTTCTTGTAATTTAGACAGAACGGGGAGGAGGGAGATCAGTCTGTAATTATTTAGATCGCAGGGGTCACCTGCTTTTAATAGAGGGATGACATGGGCTATTTTCCATTGAGGGTGGAGGCTACCCTGGAAGAGTGACATGTTGAATAGGTGGGTGATTGGCACCGCAAGCACATGGTAGGCACATTTCAGATAGTATGGCTCTATGAAGTCGGAGCCTGCTCCCTTCCTGGTGTCCAGTTGCAGCAGTAGGTCTTCCACCTCTTTTAGAGAGACAGGCAGGAGGGAGAAGGCCTCCTCGGTAGAGGGGGACTCATGGGTTGGTGGGCCCTGAGCTGTGCGGAGGTCATTGGCAGGAGAAGTATCAAATGCTAGCCCTGCCGTTGCAAAACAGTTATTGAGGGCTTCCAATATCTCCGATCGGTTAGCGATAACACTGCCACCGGACTTAATTTTCGCTGGAATGGAATTACCAGGTGTGTGTCCAGACATGTCTTTTAATGTTTTCCAGAGCTTTGTAGGATTTCTTGAGGCAAAGGCTAGCTCCGAACGATAGTAGGCAGCCTTGGCTGCTCTGACCAACTTGGTGCACTTGTTAAGTGCTCTCTTAAAAAAGACACTAATCCGAGTCGTTCTTGCTTCTTCTGGCTTTTTTCCATAAAGTATCCCTTTCTAACAGGGAAGCTTTGAGCTCAGGCGAGAACCAACGGCAGGTGCTGCTCCAGACCCACACCTTAACCAAGCGTGCGTGCTTCTTTAAAGCCTCACTTAAAATATAAAAAATGGTATATGCCCTGTTAACCATTTTGGCTAGGAAGAATTCCTGCCATCGCGGTGAATGTTTCAAGTCATGGACATAAGCAAACAAATCAAAGTTGCGTTTGCACCTCTTGATAGAGAACTTTGCCACAAACTGTCGGTTGTGTATGGATCTAATGGTGGTGATTATACAATGATCGCTAATGTCTGAGAAAAATGTTCCAACATGAGAGAACAGGTGTGGCTGGATAACCAAAATTACATCTAAGAGGGAGCTGTTGTTAAGCTTCTTTTTATTTGGGCGAGTAGGCTCGCCAATCAGTTGCACCAGCCCTAGAGTGTCACAAAAGGATTTCAAGGGAGCTGATGCACTTGATAGCCAATCATAGTTCAGGTCGCCAAGAATAATGGTTTTCAAGGAACTGAGCCCCAATACAGAACTGAGGTGAGACAGGAGATGAGGCCCGGCAGAAGGGGGCCTGTAGCAGCCTATTACACAGAGTGCACTGGAAGGAGAAATTCGATCTTTAAGGTCAAGCACTCGAATTCTTTGGGGGAGGATGATGCGTCTATGCATGCGGCTGAGTATTTGTCCTTTACGTAAATTGCCACCCCACCTCCTCTTGATTGTCTATCTGCTCAGAAGGGTAAATCATTTGGGATATTGATTTCATTGTCTGGGGTGGCTGGCCTAAGCCAGGTCTCAGTGATCACTAGGATGTCAGGTAGGGTGTGGCTCACCCAAGCCTGGATAGGGGTGAACTTTTTCAGCAAACTACAGGCATTCAGATGCATAAAAGACATTCCTTTGATACCTGCCAAGTCTGATGGAGAAACAAGCGTGTCTAATGGTCCTGGGTTGAGTTCGACATTGCCTGAGCACAATAGTAAAAGAAGCAGGATTCTTTTTAAGGCAGCGAACTGTAATTTGTAAACACTATTTTTGGGGCGATAGGGGAGGCGGTGTTGCTGGGTAGGCCTGTACCCACTCCTGGTGTTATACTGGCCTAGTGTTGCAGCCACTAGTGTCCTGGCAGAAATTTGCAATGAGTAGGAAGTCTCAAGTCTGGATGGGAGAGTAATCTGCAGAGGCAGCTTGGGAGATGTCCCACTCCCCGGCAGCATACCACTTAGATGCTCACTGAACTGGTGACGTACCTTCACTGAGCGTCAACTCAAGAGTTCCTCTGACTGAGGATGAGTTCCACCTGCTGGAATATCTTGATGGACAAGTACCAGGCCCATTCCACATCCTGAACCAAGCAAAATTTCAATTTGTGAAAAAAAAAAAGCAGGTGAGTATCTACAGATCCAGGATGGGGCAAAAATCTCACCCATCTGCTTTGTTACCAGAATGTACAGACAAACAAATCCC
This sequence comes from Neoceratodus forsteri, assembly GCA_016271365.2. Classification (NCBI taxonomy): domain Eukaryota; kingdom Metazoa; phylum Chordata; order Ceratodontiformes; family Ceratodontidae; genus Neoceratodus; species Neoceratodus forsteri. Next base: position 1,708,935,383 of record CM057455.1, read on the forward strand.
TACTGAGCTTGGCCTTCTGGAATAGCTTCTACTGTATGCAATGACAGTAGTTTCTGAACTTCTTCCTAAAGCATGCTAACAGATTCTTGTGAGAGCATCTGTCCAGCACTGCATGGGACTAGCAAGGGGACACCATCTTGAATTCCAGAGAGAGCACCAAGCCATTCTCTTCCAATATCCACTTGTTAGAGGTGACAACAGACCGCTGGGGGATTAAGTAAAGGAGTCGGCCACTGATAGGGAGCTGCGATAGGGTCTGCGGCAGGCGACTGATGGGGCCCCCTTCCTGTCACTTCTTGTTTTAGAGGTGGATTGGAACACAAGCCCTCTGGAGTTACCACTGCAACCACTCTTATAGTTAAACAGAAACATAGAACATGACAACAGAAAAAGACCATCGATCCATCCAGTCTGTCTGTAATACCCTATCCCACTCTGAAACCTAGTGTCTATCTGGGGTTATTTGTCCTCGCTACCTCCTCCCCATTACATGCCTTACCCCTATCCCCTGGGTCACTCTATGCTCTTAACTCTGCCCCAACCATTTTTGAAGCTGCTGATGATTTTGCCAGAAGGCTGTTCTATGGCTCAGTCATTCTCTCTATGATATAGAATTTTCTCACATCCCCCCTGACATTTGCCCCAGCAAGCTTCCACTCATTCCCCCTGTGTTCTAGACTCACTATTCCTGATAAATAGTTCATCACAGCTTATCGTATTTATTCCTATGAGGAACTTGAAGGTCTCTTTATCATATCACCCCTCTCTCTTCAGGCTTCAAGTGAGCACATGTTCAGTGCCTTAAAGAGGGAGTCTGGCCAAAATTTCTAGCATCAGTAAATTCAGAATTTGGATTAGCATATTCCCAGTCAGCAGCATGCCAAAAACGAGATTTGTAAGTTACTTTGTTTAAAAGTTACAAGTCATTTTGTAACCCTAAATTTACTGCCTGTTCAAAAAAGCCAGTTTCAGTGAAGAGCAACTGATGTCATAAACAGAACTCACATCCTAGTCCTTCTAGCAAACTACCTTACAAGACTTATTTCTCCAACATTACATAAAACTGCAGTTGTAGTAAACATGTGGAAAAGGAAAGCGGACAATGGATGTGTCAGTACATGTATTTCTATAATGTGCAGATGCAAGGTACAGTACTTAAGAATGTGATGGGGGGGTTGGAATACAGCGGCAAACATGGCTTTAGAATGACAAAAATATGTGCAATTTTTATAATTAGTGCAGGGATGAGATTTTGAAATGTCACCAGACTGCAACTATAGAATGTAGCAATTACACAATCTCAGAAAGTAGGTGGGACACACAGTTTTGGAAAGTGGCAGGGATGCTAAAATTCTTAATGTGGAGGTGCCATATAGTTTTAGAATGTGGCAGAGATACACAAGTTTGAACTGAGGGAGACATATAGTTGTGGTAGGGATATGTATTTTCGTAATGTGTCTTGGATGGATTAATTTGGCATGTGGTGCAGTGATGCAAAATTTCAAAACTTGGTTGGTATGCTTGATTTCAGATAGTGGTGGCAACATTCAATTTCAGAATATGGCGTGGACATGAAATCTCAGACAGTGGCAGTGACGTACTTTCAGAATCTGGTAGCCACATGGAATTTCAGAATGAGGCAGGGATTCATAATTTTAGAATGTAACTTGAGCATGCAATTTTTGAGTGTGGCAGTGATACTCATCTTCAGAATGTGATGGGAACGTGCAATTTTGGAATATGGTGGAAATGCACATTTTCAGAATGTGACAATGACAGGCATGGAAGTTTACACACAATTTCAGAATGTGGCAGGCATGTACAATTTTTGAATGTGGAAGAGATGCAGTTTCGGAATGTGGCAGTCATGCACGATTTCAGATTGTGGCAGTAACACAGTTTTGGAATGTGGCATTGACGCACAGTTTTGGAATGTAGAGGTGATACAAATTTCGGAATGTGATGGTGATGTACAATTTCAGAATTTGGCGAAGATGCACAAATTCAGAATGTGGTGATGATGCACAATTTCAGAATGTGGCTGACGCGCTGTTTCGGAATGTGGCTGACGCGCAGTTTCAGAATGTGGCTGACATGCGATTTCGGAATGTAGCTGACACACGATATCAGAATGTGGTGATGATGTGCAATTTTGGAAGGTGGTGGTGATGCTGATGTACAGTTTTGAAATGTGGCGATGACACGCAGTTTCAGAATGTAGCAGTGACGCACAGTTTCAGAATGTGGCGGTGACGCTTAGTTTCAAAATGAAGTGGTGATGAACACTCGTGCAGTTTCAGAATGTAGTGGTACCATGCAGTTTCTGAATGTAGTGGTACCACGTAATTTCGGAATGTGGTGGTGCCACACAATTTCGAAATGTGTCAGTGCCACGTGATTTCAGAATGTGGCAGTGCCACGTGACTTTGGAATGATCAATGTGACAGTGCCGCGCAACTTTGGAATGTGGCGGTGAGGCATGACTTCAGAATGTGGCAGTGAGGCATGACTTTGAAATGTGGTGGTTATGCATGACTTTGGAATGTGGTGGCGACACATGACTTTGGAATCTGACAGTGCCACATGACTTCGGAATGTGCTGGTGCCACATGACTTCAGAATGTGGCAGTGCTGTACAACTTCGGAATGTGGTGGTGCTACATGACTTTGGAATGCGGCAGTACTGCACGACTTCAGAATGTGGTGATGCCGCATGACTTCGGAATGTGGTAGTGACGCACTACTTTGGAATTTGGCGGTGATGCATGACTTCAGAATGTGGCAGTGAGGCATGACTTCAGAATGTGGCAGTGACGCATGACTTTGGAATGTGGTGGTGCCACACAACTTTGGAATGTGGTGGTGCCGCACGACTTCAGAATGTGGCAGTGCTGCATGACATGACTTTGGAATGTAGCGGTGACGCACAACTTTGGAATGTGGTGGTGATGCACAATTTTGGAATGTGGTGGTGATATATGACTTGAAATGTAGTGATGATGCACAACTTTGGAATGTGGCACTGACGCACAACTTCAGAATGCGATGATGATGCACAACTTAGGAATGTGGCGGTGATGCACAATTTCAGAATGTGGCAGTAGTGCACAGTTTCGGAATGCGGTGGTATTACACAGTATTGGAATGCAGTGGTGATGCTCAGTTTCAGAATTTGGTGGTGACACTCAGTTTAAGAATGTGGCGGTGACGTACAATTTTGGAATGTGGCGGTGATACGCAGTTCCAGAATGTGGTGGTGATGCACAGTTTCAGAATGTGGCAATGACACAATTTTGGAATGTGATGGTGACAGTTTCAGAATGTGGCATTGAAACACAACTTTGGATATGTGGGTGTGCAATTTTGGAATGTGGCGAGGATGCGCTATTTTGGAATATGGCTGGAACACACTATGTTGGATTATGGTGGGGATGTGATGCACGATTTTAAAATGTGGTGGAAGCATATAGTTCCAGGATGTGGCAAGGACAAACAGTTTCAAAATAAAATGCTGTGTCCTGCCATATTACAACGCCGTACATCCTTACTTATATTCCAGAATTGCCAGTCCCCAATAAATTCTTCAATGTGTGTCCCTGTTGCATTCTGAGATTTTGTGTCCTACCACACTGCGAGATGGCACATCCCTGCCACATGCCGAGATTACATGTCCCCCCACATTCTAAAACTGTGCACCACTTTGACAGTCTATACCTTGGTTCAGTGCTGCATTCCAAAACCACCTCCTGATGCGTTCTAAAGTACAGTACCATCAGGGGTCGATCTTAATATTGTTTTACTAGCCCAAACACTAGTGCAAATTGACCAGGGCTAGTGCAGCCAACTCTCTACTAGCCCGCCTAGACTAGTGCAGATTTTCATGGCTGTTAGTGAAGTTAAAAATGTCTCTACTTTAGCATTCTCTAGTCTTCATGTTAATCTCTCTGTGTTCCAGATGGCCAGGTGTGATTAACAGCTCATTAAGAGCTGCAATTATCTGGCAGTTCAATAGAAGGATCCCACAAAAGACTCAATGTGAGTCATTATCACTCCACTGTTGAGACTTTCAGCTAGTATTCAGGGTGTGATCAAGAGTAGAGTGCTGTTAAGTCAGCAGGTTCCAGTTTTCTGAATGTGTCTATGTCTAACAATTTGTCCAATATTATTAAGACCAGTGCCCCTCATTTCTCTACATTTTCAGTGTTTGTATCCAACATTTCAGTGACAAAATGCAAAGAGGTATACAGGATCGGCCCTGCAGGTGGTGAGTTTTATCCCAGCCTCACCATAACTTCCCTCTTCCCTCCAAATCTCTTAACTCTGTTCTTTCCCTGGACACCACTGCAGACCAGACTCTGAAGTGACCATCCATAGCTGCCATTACTGGCAAGTGTAGGGGGTCCATAACTCTTCTAAATGGACCATGCCATTCATCATCCATACCGTTCCACCCTTATCCCACTCAGCATGTCCTTTCAGCCTAAAAACAAAGCTTTGGATCATCATAGGAGGCGGTATAATGCAGTGGTTTAAGGCTCTGAGCTGCAAATCTGGAGACCTGGGTTTGAATCCCACAGCCCCCACTTGCATACTATGTGACCCTGCGCAAGTAACTTAACTTCCCTGTGCTCCCAGGTTGCACCTGTAAACAAGCTTTCAGCTTAGTGTGTCTCACCTGGTTAAACAATTAGAAAAAAGGAAAAAAAAAATTTATGGTACAAAAATAAACCTTGATAAAATACATAATTTGAATCCTTGAAATAGGTATTCCTGGGGTGCATAGATCATCCTATACAGAAATAGTGTAGTGTTATGCCTGTGTACTGTTTCCCCTGGGCTGATGAAAGGACAATGTTAAAGAAAAATCTGTTATTGTTAGTGCAGAGCATATTAAAATCAATGCTTTTACAAATAAAAATCTCAAAGTTTTCTATTTCCCAAGCCCTCTAGGTTTGTCTAGCCCCCACCCCAAAGAAATCTTAGATGTGTCCTGGCTCACTTGAGACTGTACAAAAACTTTCAGAAGTGCAGGTCTCTAGTTGACTACAGGGTGGGGACCGAGAGTGTCTTTCTCTGCCTGACTCTGTTCATTGCCCTGTGGGTGGTGGTGACAGTGTGGTGAGGTGCATGATGATGTCAGCTATTGTGTGCACAGAGCTAGGACTGCTTGATTGAACATTTGCTGTTGTGATATCCTCTCTCTGTTTGGTGTGGGGGGGGCAGAAAGAGGAAGAGAGGAGGCCATGGTACAAAACAATGGGGGGGGCTCACCGTCATGGCATGGCAGTCTTTTTTTTTGCTGGGGAGCTGGAAGCAATGTGGGAGCAGGATAAATGTGCAATAATCAGAATATTTCTTGGCTTTGCTTGCATTGTTTCCTGCATAAGTGATCAAAATTTACCATAATAATTAAGGGCTAGTGCAATCATCTGTGGGCTAGTGCAATTTTGAATCAACTTGCCCTGCTGGCTAGTGCAAAAAAAAGTTAAGGTTGACCCCTGAGTACCATGCATCTGAACATTCTGGAAACACGAGCACTGCAGGCAACCCTGTGTCAGTTTTTGTTTTTTAAATAAATACTACAGCTACAGTTTCGATAACTTTGAAGAAATAGGTCCTATAAGGTTGCTGATAGAGAGGACTAGTCTGTGAGTTCTGGTTGTGACATCATCAGTGGCTTTTCACTGAAATTTGCTTTTTTGAACAGGGAGTGGAATCAGGGTTACAAAATAGCTCATAACTTTAAAATGAAGTAACGTAGAAACCTAATTTTGGTATGAGATTTATTGGGGGAACGCTGATTCTAATTCTGCAATGTAGTACTTTTGACCGGACTCCCTCTTTAAGTCAGACCTCACAGGAACTGTTCTGCAGACTATGAACCATTTTGGTTGCTCTGCTCTCCCCTGTTCTCCTGTCCTGAGATCTTGGTATGGAAGAACATGGCAGAAGGTCCTCTGCTGCTGCTCTCGTTGCGGACCATGAAAGGATTTCCAGAAACACCCTGATGCAGGTGCATTATGTTGTGCTGGCTGCATGATGCATGATGGCACGGGGTCATGTTGTCGCATACAAAAACAGAGCAGCACTATACCGTGCTGTCAAAACAGCAAATAAAAATAAAAACACTAAAACACTTTTCTGGAAGTTTGACCCCCACCTCACCCCCATTAAAATAACCTCTCCGTGGGGGGCAACTGGGGAACAGGGTGAAACTCAGATAAACCACACAAAAGACAAGAAAAAAAAAATTAAACTAACCTAATCTGGGACCGTGACTAGAACCCCAGTCCACAGCCGCTCCACTGTCCTCCAGCACTGATGGCTCTACTCCCTGAGCCACGGCAGCTACTAAGCGTCACCCCCCCCCCCTTCCAGCAGAGCTCTTACCCTCTGCAGCAGAGTTTTCCAGACACAGCTACAGGGTCACCACTACTGATCCACATTATTTGTGTCATGCAGCATTGTGTACCCTGTAGCTGTTCTTTCCCGCGCTGTTACTGTTGCACAGTTTTGCCCTGCGGCATTCTCCATACAACATATTGACCCAGTACAATGCATGACATAGCAGAGTGGTATAGCTTGACATTGTCTGCCAATGCAGTTGTCCATACAGGTGCCAGTGTGGGTACTGTTTGGATGTGCCATGTTCTACAGCCATACCATCAGGTGGCCTGATGAATAAGTGGCTAGCACAGAATGGCAATGTAGGGTGATGGATAACTATTCCATACATGCGGGGTTTCATTATGGGAGCGACTCCATGAAGTTTACATGCAATGTGTTATTAAGTCTAAATTACTATCATGGCGTACCAACATTTTGAGCATGTGCGACTGAGCAATCAGGACGAGTGCAGTAACCAACAGGGTGGTGCCATCTCTGGGCGGAATAGCTGAAGTGCTTATCCTGCAGTGTTTCCTGGGCCACAGAGACTGGAGCAGTATGTACAGTGGGTAGCTGCTTTAGTTCCTGTGTCACTGGCAATGACTAATTGGTGGCGTCTACCCCTAGGTCAACTGTGTTTTGAACCCAGTTCAGTCAGCATACTTGTGTTGACTCTGCACAGCCACTCCACCTCCATATACGATGAGGTCAAGGCGCGTTCTGTGAGCATGCCAGACACTTTGCAAATACAGCTCTTTACCCTTCTGTGCTGCTACACACATCAGTCTGTACCACACTGTTAATCTGCTGGTCTGTGCAGTTGCTACAGTATGCATAGCTGTGTATACCATTTACATAGCTTTTACCCAAATCTCACGTACCTTTGTGTATCAGGCCTAGAGAGGACATAATGAATTAACTCGAGGCAGCTTGGGATAAAACTGATATTGTGACCCAGCAAAAATTCATCTGTGTAACTTAGGTAGTTTCTTTTCTCACCAAGATATTCTTCACCCCCCCCCCCTCACTTGGAGCAACAGTGACACTTAGTGGCCAACAGGGTTTATTGCTGAGGCATTTATTCTGATTAGGTTTCTGTTCTGTAAATTGACAACTAAATGTTTTTTGTGCGGTATTAGCCACTGCTTAGTGATTCAGTCATGAACTGTAGTGAGAAAGAAATTATGTGACCTACTTTTCTATAAGTTGGGAGCTTCTGCTCTTTTGAGACAGTGTTCCATGCCTGTAGGACAAGCACATAGCTCTTTAGTCTGGAAATTATTAAAGGTGATGGTAGACCCTAAAAAAACTGCCTATGTTCACAACAGCTGTAGTAAATATAAGTACTGAGTTGATATAAACCCCATTTTGTGACTGTTACGAGATCCATTTTCCTGTAACTATCCACATACAGGTTAGGGGACATCTGTCAGGTTTGGGAACCTCTTGAGGATGTTCGTGCAGTCAGTTACATCAGCGACCACTCATTTAACTCGCCTAACTCTGCCCATGTCCTCAAAGTGAAATCAGATTGCAAGCATTTGAGTAAGCCAACAAAAAATAGCTTTATTGCAAACAAAATAACAAAACTGAGAATATCACTACCATCATTTTTAAACCTCTATAGAATTTTTTTCTTAATTGGCATTTTTAAGTATCAGGGATTACTCCAGTGGCCCAGACAATATTCTTTATATCACTCAGTCAATCAATCAATCAATCAAGCTTTTGGTGGTATTTTCAGTGAATGGGGAAATTTGACCAGGACAGCCGGGACATTCCTCTACTCTTGGATTTAATTTTGTTAAACTGACTTTCTTTCTTTCTTTGATTTTCTTCTAATAAAACTCTCCTACTGTTGTCACTGGATGTTTAAGGCATAATCACATGGTACATATACAGAATTCTCTAACCATGTTTCTTAGTATCACTTAAATGCAACCACTCGACATATGGCAGACCCTCTGGTCCTTCCCCCCTTCCTTGGTCCTCATGCTACCTCCCTCACCAACCAGTATCCATGGCAACCAATTAATCTTTTCCAGCATGCTATACTACAGTGTAGATAAGTTGACAACAACTGGGCTGTTTCACCAACACCTTGTTTTGCCACTGGTTCAATATCTCAAGGACAAGCTGAACCTTCCCTATAGTGCTATACACTGTGCCTCACACGTTTCCCCTATGGCTGGCATTCCTCTACCTCACACTTGCTGGCGACATATCCCTGAACCAGGGCCTATGCCCATGCCTGCCACAACCTCAAAAAACTGGACCACTTGTAAAGGTTTAAAGGTAGCCCACTTAAACATCCGCAGCCTACTTGCTAACAAGGTGGAATTAACAGTTTGAGCAAACAACTACCAACCTGACATTCTCAGCCTGAGGCATGGCTCAAACCCACTACAAATGGCATGACTTGCTCCCTTCCAGATTACAATAATATGAGGCTGGATTGCACTGGGACAAAATGTGGTGGCAGCTTACTTGTTCATTATAAATTCTACCTGAATGTCTCTTGTTCCGGCCACTCAGCCAAGTCACCTGTTGAGTGCTTACACACTAAGGCCATAGACAGGAGGGTTATGCACCACGAACATCCACCTCATATGAGTGTGTAATCCTCCTATCAGTGGCCTTAATGGCCTGTCTCAACTTCTTGCTCATGTCAGAAGCTCAGTGGGGTCAAATGAGGTTCTCATCATGGAGGACCGTAACTTAAATTAGCTGGGGTCAAGTTGCAGCCTCTTTGAGAACATGCTATCTGAACTTGGTCTCTTTCAAACCATCACTAACCCAACAAGGCTGTCCGGGGGGTGGGGGTCCCACAAGCTTATTGACTGGACCATGACAAACAGGCCTGACAGAATCCTAAAAGCTGGTGTTTCCTGATGCCATCTCGGAACACTACCCAATCTACTACATCTGGAAAATTAACCTTCTGAAAGTGTCACCCAAAATCGTAAGCCTATAAGACTTCTCAAAGTTTGACCCAGGGCTCTTCCTCTCAGACCTTACGAACACTACTGGTCCCATGTCTATGCCTCCACCTCTGTCACCACTGCCCTGGCTGCTTTCACCCAGGCATATGTCTCTCTGCAGGAGGCCCATAACCCCTCTGTCAGCAGGAGGGTAAGAGGTGCAGTAACAAAATGGCTCCACAGCCACTGCTTCACAACGAATGCCCTCAAACTTGCCATAACTAGTTCTGTACTGTCCGTGATAGATTATGGTCTCGTCATCTACAGCTCAGCATCTGAATCTAGCCTAAAAAGAATCACCCTCTCCCTTAACAAGTCCTGCCGGCTACTCCGGGGTGTCCCATCCCTAACCCACACTTGTAACCTATACTCACTTGCAAGATGGCTAAACCTTGACAATCATATTCAATACCATCTCTGCCTCCTGATAAAGAAAAGCCACCCTTGGCTTGACCCCCACCAGAAGTCCAGTCCATGCTGTGCCCAACAGTCACTACCAGACTGACCAGGGGATCACACAACACTCAATTTAAAGTCCCCTTCCACCGCACAACCCAAGGGCAGCTGTCCTTTGGATATCGTGCTCCAAAGTGGCTCATCTCACTACCGGGTGACCTCCTAGCCGAACCCAAATTAGGGTCATTCAAACCAAAACTACACTCCCACCTCACCAGCCAGTCGACCTGCTCTGGCCCCCAATAACAACTGTATGTGGCCTAGGCCATGAAACTATCCCTCCTGTACTTCTTGGTATCCCGTGATAAGAGCGCTGGGGAATGGGTGCCTACAATAACGGTGACCCACTCCCTGGCGCATTTCAGGGACGGCTACAGGAGGGTAGGGCGGCCGGATGGGGAGGTGGGTGACTATAGCGACAGGATGTTGCTACACTTACACGCGTCAGGGGGTAGGAGTGGGCATGCACAACAATGGATGTGATGGGTGGTGCCCCAGTGGGTTGTCGAGCTGACCCCGTGGCATGGTGGGTGGGCTGCCGGCGTCGGTCGGCAGGGTACTGGGTCTGGTCACTGGTGCTGTTTTGTTGTGCCCGGCCCGAACCTTTTTTTTAATGTCCCCCAACATGCACCCCCTGGGTTGAGAATCCTTTAGAAGGGGGTACGGTGAAAACACAACCTACAGAAAACATTAAAGAAACTAAATCCTAGTGCTCCTTTTGTTTGTGCGCTGGGGTGTTAGAGTGCTAAATACATTTTTGGTACTCTTGACTTCTGCATAACGGCGATCGCCTTTAAGCTTTTGCCGTTATGACATAGAACCCACTTCTTTACCAAGCCCTCTGCCTGCTGATCTCCCTTTCCCTTATTTCTAACTGCTCTCGACCTCTTCACATCCACCCACCACTCCCTCTCAACCCCTCCCTGCCACCTCTCCACTCCCCCTCACTCCCCATTCTACCACCCAGCTCCACCTCTCCCCTACTCCCCCCACCTACTTATGCCACATTTCACTCCGCCTCCCCTCCTCCCTGCTCCTCCTCCTCTCCTTTCTTCGCCTTGACCAAACTCCTTGCCACACTCTCCTCCATCTCCTTCGCTGACAAAGGTAATCAAGGGTATTCCTGATTCCCTGTCTTGAAACCTTCTACTCTTTCCTCACTCTTCTCTTTTCCATTTCCTTGTTCCTGCCTCCACTGACTTTATTTCATCACCACTTAGTGCAACTTACTTATGCCCTATTGATTCTATGCAAATTACCCTACATTATATATTGTTCAGCTACTGTTTTTTACTCGCCTACTCGTCCACCAATGTTTCTTATTATTACTGTATGTTTCTGCAATGAATATGTCTTTTAATGTTTACTGTATTGTACCCTTCTGACGTGGAACCTTTGCAAATGAGCTTCACGCTCAAAGGTTGTAATCCGAGACTTGAATAAATAAATAAACAGCGACTTCCTAAAGCTTCTCAAGCAGAGAGACAGAAAAGAGCTACTGTTAATAAGGTGTCCCAATCCTATCTGACCTACGAGTACAGAAGGCTGCAGAACATTTTCAAGCACGAAATCGTACTGCCAGAGGTGTTCTTTGCATGAAACCCTGCTTGCCTCTGAAAAAGATTCAAGGTCTTTCTGGCAAAACATCAGGGGCCTGGTAGGAAGTTCCTCTAAGCAGCATCCCAATGACATTCTGGTAGGTGGAGTATACTGTGGCAAGACAAAGATGGTTGCTGAGGCATTCAACCGGCAATTTACAGATCTTACAACTTTCACCTCCCAGTTCCCATCCACCAGTGCAGTGGACACCACTGGCAGCCCATGCCCCCCGATCCCCCTTCATACCATCCTCATTCTACCTCAAGGTGGTGATGACAAGTACCACCCTCAAGCTCCTAACTAGTCTCTCTCTCCCTATATCTGTGCTGGATGTGATGGCCTTGAACCTAAACTACTGAGAATCAGTGCCCCCCTCATTGCCCCTGTGGTCACGCACATCTTTAACCTCATGCTTCTGTCCAGTACTGTACCTGATGCCTGGAAGCTTGTCAGAGTTGTCCCTGTGCTAAGGCTGGGGACTCGAGATGCCTTGAAAATTATCGCCCCACTGTGATACGCTCTGTCCTTAGCGAACTGCTTGAGCATGCTGTGGCCGACCAACTCACCGAACACCTCTCCACCCATGATGTCATAATGCCTGACCAATATGGTTCCATAAGGACCATAACACCTCCACTGCTCTCGCCACAGTGCTCACTGACATTAAATCTGCCATGGATCAGTCAACTCACTCACGGCATTTTTGTTGATTGGTTTAAGGCTTCTCATTTGGTCAGCCACAGTCTCATGTGTTCCAAACTGCAGGGTAAGGACCTGTCCACTCACGCTGTCATCTGCTGCATGCACTACCTGTCAAACTGATGACAAGTGGGAAAGTTCAATTGCTCCATCTCTGAGCCAGCTCTTGTTAAACTTGGGGTCCCCTGGGGCTCAATTATCGGGCTTTCTTTTCTCACTGTTTATAAACAGCTTCCCTATCATTAATGCAAATTGTAGCAACACAATGTTTGCTGATGGCTTGGTGCTCCTCCACAGTTCAAAGAACATAAATCTCATCAACTCACATCTTACTGAGGGCTTCCACAAACTGCAAGTCTGGTTCATCAAACACAAGTTACTTATGAATGCTAAAAGGACTCAAACTATGCTTCTTGGCTCCCCTGCCACACTAAGAAAATGCCCCACCTTCCTATCTATCAAGTGTACAGATGGAATGTCCCTGATGGTGGCACAGTCCTTTGAATACCCTGGGGTCACATTTGATCTGCACGTTGACTTCTCCTTCTACATCCACATTGTTTGTAGGACTGTAAATGCCTAGCTTGGTCTGGCATGTTGGGTTAAAAACTGCCTTATACCCAATGCCCACCTAGCCCTTGCCAGGGGTGTCCTACTCACCTCCCTCAGCTATGGGCTAGCATCATTCTCTTGTATCTCTGTGTTGCTGCTTGCCAAGTGGGAGACTACCTACAGAAACATTTGCAGGTTTCCCTTTTGCTAAACACAGCAACACATCACTACAACTTCTACAGCTGCCTAAGCTGGCTATCCCACATAAACAGTTGTCATTTTGTTCTAGGCTGTTTCACGGACAAATAATTAGGACTGGCAGCCCCACCTCCATTGTGGCCCTGCACAAGTCCTCACATGTGTCCTACCCCCTAGGATACAATGAAAATTCCCTTCTTATTGTCCCCAAAACATCCACTTGCATGGGAGACCAGGCCTCACTGTTACTGCACCCAAGCTCTGGAACTCTCTATCGCTTGCACTTCATAGCTCGTCCTCCCTCCCTCCATTTACAAAGTCTCTGTGGGTTCAGCTAAAGGCCAAGTAAGCATTAAGCTACGACGAAGGTGGCATCTAATGCTGGATTGATGCATGGGGGCGGTGGGGCACGAGGCCGAAGGCGAGGGCTACCACCCGTCCCCCCCATGCATCAATCGCATTAGATGCCACCGACGGAGTGGCTTAATGCGCTTGTAACATGGGCCGCGGGTCGGTGGAGGCATCTGGAGGGGGCCCAGTCTGCGAGATGGACAATGAGAGATGGAGGGGCTGTGAGAGTTGTCAACCCGTGCTTCGCTGTCACACTATGGTGCATAGCACTACACACGTACAGATGCGGTCATTACCTGTTGTCCCTGGAGTCGCGCAGATCTATGCACCCAACATCGCTGTACCACTTCTGTCCAGTTCGGTGGGGCTATTCTCGTCATCCCCGCTCCAGGAGGCCTCCGGTGAAGGGTTTAAGCACCGCGAGGAGGATTCCACTCGCGCTGTGCATGCCGGGGGGCTTCACTTCCTCTTGCCTCCCGCACACTGCTCTGCCACTGCCCTGCTCCAGCTCGGCTGTCCCTGCTCCTCCTGGGTCTGCCCTGCTGCCTCTCGCGGATGTCCGCCACGAGTACTGGTCCCCCTTGCCCGTTTCCGCCCTCGGATGCCGAGTGGGGCTGGCGCTCCTCTCCTTCCTGAGCTTGCTCGGCCACAGGACCCAGTGCTGCTAATCTCGGGGTCTGGCTGGTCGCGGTACTGCCTCAGCGGGCACGGCATATAACATAGGTTAATGCCTGCTCCGGCTGCTGTCTCATGACCCTCTTGCGCCTATCGGTGATCGGGATTCCGTGCACACAATTAATGCCATGTTACAACTTGAGTTGTACCTGCATGTGAGCCTCCAGGGTGTTCCCTGCCCTCAGGCTGCTTAGCCTTGCCATTAGCAGGTCTAAAGTAAACTAGTCCATGCGCATATCCCATTACTAGGTAAAATGGAGGGCTGTGCATTTCCTTTGCTTTCTCAGTTCTTGTTGTCTAGGTATTAGAGTCAGCCTATAGCTCACAAGATTTCTAGCCTGCTTATGTATTTTTCATGAACAATTGTACCTTATATTTGTGTTTTTATCTTTTTGCTCCACACCATGCTTTGCTGTATTTGTTAATTTGCCGCATTGGTCCTTATTGTGTTGTAATTATTGTATGTTATGGTCCTTACTATATTGTAACTTACTGCATCGTATCTTTGCATGCCACAATTGTATGGACTGTCTTTTATGCTTCCAGGTCGTACTTGAAAATAGGCACAATTGTGTCTAGTGTACTTACCTGGTCAATAAAAGCTAATAAGATGAGTAGGAGGCAGTATAGCGCAGTGGTCCAAGGTGCTGAGCTGCAAATCTGGTGATATCCAGCAGACCAGACCTGGGTTTGAATCCCACAGCTTGCATACTGTGTGACCCTGAGTAAGTCACTTAACCTCCTTGTGCTCCCAGGTTGCTCCTGTAAAAAAAGCTTTCAGCTTAGTGTGCTATACCTGGTTAAACAACTAAATAAAAAAAAAAAATAAAGACGATGCCCGTTTCTCTTTAGTCACATACAGTTATGATTTTCTCTTTGCTCTTACATTTTGTCTGAACAAACAGCATTACTGATTATTGTAACTGTACATTCAATGTCATTTGTTATACTTTTGTATGATTCTTTTCTTCTAATAAAAAAAAATCTCCTCCCTTTGGATACTTGGCTATATACTGGATATATACCACAAAATGACCAAATGAATTAACTAAGTGAACTAAGTTACTAAGAACTAGGCTGGCAGTATAGCCTAGAGGTTAGAGGAACGAAGTGTAAACGAGCTTGATACATCCAGCAGACCAGACCTGAGTTTGATTCTCACAACCTCCACTTGCATACTATGTGACTCTGAGCAAGTCACTTAACCTCCCAGTGCTCCCAGGTTGCCCCTGAAAACAGGCACATGTGCCTAGTGGGTCTTACCTGGTTACCAAAGACTAAAAAAAAAACTAAAAAGTTGGAACTATCCTTTCAAATGTTCACAACAAGCTCTAGAATGCAGCTGTATGCATATATGGGTACTGACCTAAGGAATGCCTGCACCAGAGCCAGCAGGCTTACCAAGGCTGTACTTTTCCTCCTCTTTCCAGAACAATCTTAACCACTTCTCCAAGTTCTGGAAGGTCATCCACACCCTCTTCTCCACCCCCCCAGTCCCCCTCCCCAGTCCTCAAGGTGGGAGACACCCTAATTTCTGACCCTCCTTCTGTGGCCTCTGAGTTCAACTCTTTCTTCACCTCCTGTGCCTCCTGCCATCTCTCCTCCCTCCCCACTCCCACCCACCTGCTTGCCCTTCCATCACTCTCCTTCTCGCCAGTCATTCCTGCTGATTCTCCTAATGCCCTCCTGGCCCTCAACCCTCTGAAAGGTAGGAACCCTGATCGGGTCACCCCAAGCTCCTACACCTCTCTGCCCCTACCATTGTCTTCCCCATCTTCTCCCTTCTCAACCTCTCCTTCTCTCTTGCTTCTGTCCCTGATTCCTGGAAGCGTGCGACTGTCATTCCCCTTCCTAAAGGAGGTGACCTTTCCACTCCCGGCAACTTCCACCCTATCTCTCTGCTCCCAAACTTAGTTAAACTCCAGGAGCACACAGTGCTGTCTCAACCCTCTCCCCTCTTTGATTCCTCCTCTTTTTTTTACCCCCTTCCAGTCTGGTTTCACAAACATCACTCCACCACCTCCTCCCTCCTCCAGCTCACTGATTCCATTCACACAGGCATGGACAATGGCCTCCTCACCTACCCCATCTTTGTTGACTTGGCCAAAGCTCTCGACACTGTCTCCCACCCTCTCCACCTTGACAAGTTCAAGTCAGCAGATCTCTCAGACTCCACAACTAACTGGTTCCGTTCCTACCTAGTGGGTAGATCTCAATCAGAACTAGTGAGTCCTTATCTCCCCACCCCCTTCCCACTTGCACTGGTGTGCCCCAAGACTCCGTTCTTGGCCTGCTACTTTTCTCAATATTCTTAAATGACCTTCCCTCTGCCTGTTCACCTGCGTCCATTCAAATGTACGCACACAACACCAGCCCTTTTTGCCTCTGGTTCCTCCCCTTCTGAGTTAATAGCCAGGCTTCAACATAATTTTGACAATGTCTAGCGATGGTTCAGGTCAAATTAGCTATCTTTAATTGCCAAAAAAAACAGTCTCCATGACCTTTGGCACTAAGCGGAGGCTTTCCAGGCTCCCATCCCTCCCCTATGAGGCCAGAAGGGGAAGGATCCAGATTCATTTCAGTGCAGTGCAGTAACTGCTCATTGCTGTTTATATTTTAAATCTAGATTTATGTGATTTTAGTGGTGCTGTTATTTCTTTTCTGTCTTTAGTTGGAACTGTTTTGGGGCTGTTGAAAATCTAAAGCCTAGTTTTGTGTGCTTTTAGTGGTGCTGTTACTCCTTTGCTGTCTTTACTTGGAATTGTTTTGAGGCTGTTGAAAATTTGAAACCTAGTTTGCTGTGCTTTTAGTGGTGCCATTTATTTTCCTTTGCTGTCTTTACTTGTTGCTAATTTTGTCTTGTCCATCTTGCCCTGTAGTTTGGGGAAGGGGTGCTAATTGTATGACCTCTGACCTCAGCTACATGATAACTGGAGGCAGGGCTAAGTCAGATTTGAGGTAGCAGGTTGATTTTTGGTTTCTCAGAGGAGGCCAGAAGGGGAAGGATCCTAATTCATTTCAGTGCAGTGCAGTAACTGCTCATTGCTGTTTTTGTTTTAAACCTAGATTTGTGTGCCTTTAGTGGTGCTGTTACTTCTTTGTTGTCTTTACTTAGAACTGTTTTGGGGCTGTTGAAAATTCGAAGCCTAGTTTTGTGTGTTTTTAGTGGTGCTGTTATTCCTTTGCTGTCTTTACTTGGAATTGTTTTGGGGCTATTGAAAGTTTGAAACCTAGTTTGGTGCGCTTTTAGTGGTGCTGTTTTCCTTTGCTGTCTTCACTTTGAATTGTTTTGGGGCTGTTGAAAATTTTAAACCTAGTTTGGTGTGCTTTTAGTGGTGCTGTTTTCCTTTGCTGTTTTTACTTGCTGCAAATTTTGTCTTGTCTGTCTTGCCCTGTAGCTTGGGGGAGGGGGTGCTTATTGTCTGACCTCTGACCTCAGCTACGTGATAACTGGAGGAGTGGCTAAGTCAGATTTGAGGTAGCAGGTTGATTTTTGGTTTCTCAGAGGAGGCTGGAAGGGGAAGGATCCAGATTCATTTCAGTAACCGCTCATTGTGTTTTTATTTTAAACCTAGATTTGTGTGCTTTTAGTGGTGCTGTTATTCCTTTGCTGTCTTTACTTGGAATTGTTTTGGGGTTGTTGAACATTTGAAACCTAGTTTGGTGTGCTTTTAGTGGTGCTATTTTCCTTTGCTATCTTCACTTGGAATTGTTTTGGGGCTATTGAAAATCTGAAACCTAGTTTGGTGTGCTTTTAGTGGTGCTGTTTTCCTTTGCTGTCTTTAGTTGCTGCAAATTTTCACCCACCCTACCTCCCCCACCCCACCCCCACTCTTAATTATATGTCCTGTTAAATCTGAGCCAAGCACAGGGAATAGCAGGGGTTGTGGAGTAGGACGGGTATAAGGGTAAGGAAACCCGCCCTCGGCACAAATGTTTTGACTCATTTTTATGTTGTCTTGCACATGCAGCGCAAGCAACATTTTGTGGCAGTTTGCCGGAGTAGCAGGCTGTGGAGGTGCGGCAGTGTTGTGGCCAGTGGTACCACTGCTTTTTTGGGCTGGTCTCTGTGGCACCAATAAATAAGCACACTGTCTATGACAGCAGTTCAGAAGTGTGCCACCAATTTGAAAGAATTTTGTCACCACAATGAGGGAGCACCCCGTTATTGCAGGGCATGCCTTGCCTGCTGAAACATCTCAATAAACATGGTGGCAGCTGCCACCATCCACCTCTCACAGTCCCTAGAAAGCTGACATCGGGTGTGCCCAATCCCCCATCACCATGCCCTCTCCCCAGTTTGTTTGCCGACAGGGGAGCCCAATCACCATCGGCATAATGTTCCCCCTTGTTTTATTTGTCTGCTGAAGGGGGTGCCCAGTCCCCCCTCGGCATCATGCCCCCCCAACACAGACACACTTTCTTTGCCAATGGGGGGCCCAATCCCCATCGGTTTCAGTCCCCTGTCCCCAAAAAACACAGGTGGCACACTGGGAGCCCACCCCAGAGTGCCCAAAGCAAATCTGTAAGAAACAACCTTCCTGCGCTGTCCTTTTATTCCCCCCTATAACACAGAAAATGGTCCCTCATGGTCATGACACCCCCCTCCCCCAACCCGCACCCACCCTTTGTGCACCCCACCTCCCTGCAACGCCCCTCAGGCCATACTTACCTCTGGAGCCCAGCGCAATGATGTTCGATGGAGTGAGAGACATCTGAACTCTTCAAAAGTCGAACATGAACTGAAGAAAATCATAATAAGTTGTATAATGGCATCAGTGGGGGGGGTTCAACTTAGGTGGATAGCGCCGCCATTTTTGCAACTTTTGGCTCCAAATTTTCAACATGGGGTTCTTGGGACCCTACCTCATGAACTCAGTCACTGTCATTCCGTTATTCATTCCGGAAAGGTGATTTCACGGTCACTGTGCAGAATCACCTTTTGGGGTTGATTAATGAAGCAACAGTGTCACTGTTCATGAGGAGGGCTCTCAAAGAGCCTATGTTGCGAATTTGGTGAAAAAATTCCAAAAAATGACTGTGTTACGAGTATGCATTGCGCAGCTTCCATGCACCCTTGTAAGTTTGAGAATTTTTAATATTTTCACTCCAGATTTTCAACATTGCCATTTTTTCACACCTCCTTATGAGCAGTACAGCTGTCATTTTTCACATCCTGCCCGAAATGTGTTTTCGCACATCTGGTGCACAATGGTGCAGTCGCTGTGGGAAATCAATGTTCGGGACAGATTAAGAAAATCACAGTGACACTGTTCATGAACGGAGGTCCCAAAATGCCTATGTTGAAAATTTAGTGAAATAATTCCACAAAATGACTGTGTTACGAGCGTGTGTTGTGCAGTTTCCACGCACGCTCATAACTTCGAGAATTTTTAATATTTTCACTCCAGATTTTCAACAGTGTAATTGCTTCACACCTCCTTATGAACAGTACAGATTGTCATTTTTCACATCCTGCCTGAAATGTGTTTTCGCACATCTGGTGCAGAATTGCGCAGTCGCTGTGGGAAATCAATGTTTGGGACAGATTAACAAAATCACAATGCCACTGTTCATGAGCGGAGGTCCCAAATGCTTTCATGAGGTGGGGTCACAAAAAGCCCATGCTGAAAATTTGGAGTGCAAATACCAACAAACGCCCAGGGCATTAGGGTTTCTAAGTGTAACGTCCCACCCTGTAGAGACTGACAGGCATCAGGGGTGTGACTTTGAATTGTCGGCTGTAATGCTCATGCCATAACCCCCACACCCACCCTGCAGCCAGTGACAGGCATCAAGGTGTGCCTTGGACTCCTTAGCACCAAAGTTCACCCCATTCTCCTATACTGCACCCATCTCATCGTATTTCCTTATGGAATGGGGTGGGCGTAAGGCCCGATGGCCCCAAGGAACAACGTGACATTTGTTGGAGTCTGCAGGGTAGGGTGAGGTGAAATGGCATGAGCGCTATGGCCAATGACCCAAGCGCACACTCAATGCCTGCAGTCTCTACCGGTGGTGGGTTAGGCGTCAGTTCCATACTTCACTGCCATTCCTATTATGCATCTCTGACTTCCAGACTACCAGTGCCAATGCCAGCAAGACAACATTCGGCATTGACAACTGCTTGTTTGTTATTATTTCCTTCTTTTAAAAAAATTTATTTGAGGATCAGTGGCAAGATTTTCATTACAGTAAATTAATAAAGAGGGAACTAGAAGGAACTTCAGTAACAGACAACTACTGGAATAGCAGTATAAGTGCAGTATAACATGGGGAGTGGTGAAATGCAGTGGATGTGGGGCAGCCATATTCAGGCAGACCTTCTGGATGCTGAGGTGCTGCTCCACCTGCAGGTATCTCTCTGGACTTAGGAACGAGATAGCCAGACTCAAGAGTGGAAGTAAACTGTGTCAGGAGTACCTTTGCTCCTATCCAGAGTCCACCCAGTCCAATGCCACTGCCTCAAAGGATGCCAAAAATGAGGAGCACTTGGATGAGGGTGGGCTCGGGGAGGGTTAGGGCAGTCAGGGAGATGCACATCCCAAATCCTATTCCACTCCAGAACTTATATACCGCACTGGCAAATGGGGACAACCAAACAAAGGTACCCAGAGAAGTGGAAACGAAGGATGTGGAGGTCAACCAAGGAGGTGACCTCACCTGGTAAATGGGGAGCTTAAGGAAGTTTAGGAAGAGTTTAGGAAATTGGAGAGTGGTCGCAAGCAAGTAGCTACATCTGTCACCTTCTCAGAAGTACTACCTGTAAGAAGCATGGGAGAGCATAGGGGCACATGCACCAGGAACTTTAACACATGGTTGAAGAACTGGTGCTGCGAGGAAGGGTTTGGATTCATTGGTGACTGGGGACCCACCTGGATGGATGGGGGCTTGTTCAAGCCAGACGGCCTACATCCATCCTGGAGGGGAATCCAAGCACCCAATGATAAGTTTAAATACTACATGGACAAGCATTTAAACTAGCCAAGGGAGGTGGCAGGCCAGCAAAGAGGGTACCTAATTGCCCACCCCCCGCAGCTAGCAGTGGAACCAGTGAACAGGAGGCAGGGATATCTCTACAAAGCAGTGTGCAAAAGATGCAGATAAGCACCCAGGGGGTGGATAAGCAGAAAAGGGGAACAAATTCAACAGAAGGGCAGACAGCAGGGAGAACCAGGGATAAAGGACAACCAGGAAGGGGGCTGGAGTGGAACAGTTAAACAGTCCAGGGAGTTCACATCATAGACAGCCATGCGTGTCAATGCCAGGAGCCTTAGCAACAAGGAGGATCTGGAGGCTGCCATGGTGCAGTTAGACCTGGACATTGTGGCCATCAAACAGACTTGGTGTAATGATAACCATGACTGGGAGATGGCCATACCAGGCTATAACATATTCAGAAGAGACAGGGCAGGCAGGAAGGGAGGAGGAGTAGCACTTTATGTGAAAGATGGCATAAAGGCCACAGAGATCCGGATGAAGAAAATGGGGGAGAGATACTGTGGGTTAAGCTGGAAAGGAAAATGGAGTCAGCCATCTGCACAGGGGTTTTCTACAGACCACCAGCCCAGGAGGAAGAAACAGATAGGGAGCTGATGCTAGCCATCCAAAGGATGGCAGACAAGGGGGAGGTGGTGCTGGTTGGAGACTTCAGTATTCCAGATGTGGACTGGAGCCTCCCAGCAGCAGCATCAACCAAGAGCAGATTTATCCTGGACTCCCTTCAAGGTGCCTTCCTTAAGCAACTGCTCATGGAACCAGCTCAGCAGAAGACAATACTGGACCTCATGTTCACAAACAGGGACAGTGTGATGGGGTAATGGCGGGGGAGCACCTGAGCAACACTGTGGTTTGAAATCACAGAAGAAGCAGAACCAAACCGCACAAAAACAAATATCCTGGAGTTTAAGAGGGCAGAATTTGGGACAATGGGGACATGCTTGAAAGATGCACTAATGGGAATGGGAAGGGAATCGGGGTGGAGGAACAGTTGGCAATGTTTAAAACAGGGATTACAAGAGCAACCGAATTATGCATTAAGCAGGTTAGCAAGGGGACAAGAAAGAGGAGGCTGTTATGGTTTTCCAAGGAGGTAGCGGAGAAAGTGAAAGCTAAAAAGATCGCATTCAGATAATACAAAAAGACGCAGGCAGAAGGGAATAGGGAGAAGTACCAGGAGAAGCAAATGGAGGCAGCGAGGTCAGTAAGGGAAGCCAAAGCTCCGACAGAAGAGCACATTGCAAAATCAGTGGGTACAGGGGTTCAAAACCTTTTACAGGTACATAAGTGAAAAAAGAAGGGCAAAGGGAGGGATAGTGAGACCGAAGGGGGAGGACGGGGTCGTGTGGAGGATGACAACAGTAAAGCGGACATATTGAACAGATGTTTTTGCTCAGTCTTTACTGAGGAAGAGGAGGGTAATGGGCCTGAATGGAGTATAAGGGTGGGAACAGCGCAGAAATGGACACAAGTCCCTTTACATGGGAAAGGGTCATAAAGGAACTGGAAAAAATAAGAGTCAATAAAGCAATGGGGCCAGATGGGGTGCACCCCAGAGTCCTAAAGGAACTAAGAGAGGTGGTGGCTGAACCTCTGGCAATTCTGTTTATCCAACCACTGAAAACAGAGGAGGTACCCAAAGACTGGAGGACAGCAGATATAGTCCCCTTATACAAAAGTGGGAACAAAGAGGAAGCGGGGAACTACAGACCAGTCAGCCTGACCTCGGTAGTGGGGAAAAATCATGGAAGCACTACTGAAGGACAGATTGGTGAAACATCTGGTTGCCAATGGACTACAGGGCCCAAGGCAGCATGGTTTCAACGAGGGAAGGTCATGCCAGACCAGCCTCACTGAATTTTTCGACTGGGTGACAAGGGAGGTGGATCAGGGGAGGGCTGTGGACGTGGTCTACCTGGACTTCAGCAAGGCCTTTGACACTGTGCCACATAGAAGGTTGCTAAACAAACTGGGGAATATGGAAGTGGGCAGGACAGTAGTGTGGTGGGTAGGTAATTGGCTGGGCGGCAGGACACAGAGGGTGGTGGTAAAAGGCTGTCCCTCCACAGAGGGAAGAGTGACCAGTGGGGTACCACAGGGATCAGTGCTGGGACCGGTCCTATTCAGTGTCTTCATCAGTAACATTGCACAGGACCTAGAAGGCAGAATTTCCCTGTTTGCTGATGACATGAAGCTCTGTAACAGAGTGGACACACCAGAGGGTGTAGACAGAATGAGGAGGGACCTGCAGAAGCTTGAAGAGTGGTCAAAGGTTTGGTAGTTGAAATTAAATGCAAAGAAATGCAAACTAATGCATATGGGGCACAAAAACCATGGAACAACATATCAGTTTGGAGGGTGAGGATATAGCATGCACCAAGCAGGAAAGGGACCTTGGGGTTATCATCTCTGATGATCTCAAAGTAGGAAAACTGTGCGGCAAGGCAGCAGGTAAAGCAAATAGGATGCTGGGATGCATAGGCAGGGCTGTCACCAGCAGGAAAAGGGAGGTCATAATTCCACTGTACAAGACACTAGTGAGGCCCCACCTGGAGTACAGTGTATAGTTCTGGAGACCTTACTTACGTAAGGACATAGACAGGGTAGAGGAGGTTCAGAGGAGGGCAACAAAGATGGTACAGGGATTGCATCACAAGTCCTACGAGGACAGGCTGAAGGACTTGAATATGTACTCCCTGGAGGAGAGGAGGGAGAGAGGAGATATGATAGAGACATACAGGTACCTTACAGGGAGGAACAGGGTGCAGGAATACACTATTTTCCAGCGAAAAAGATGTTCCAGGACTAGAGGGCACGGAATGAAGTTGGAGGAAAGGCAATTCAGAGGAAATGTGAGGAAGAATTTATTCACTGAAAGGGTGGCAGACAAGTGGAACACCCTGCCAGAGGAAGTGGTGGAGGCTGAAGCAATCACTGGATTTAAGAATACATGGGACAGACATAAGGGAATTCTGGAGGTCAGGGTTAAGGAGCAACAGACTTCTAGGAAAACATAAAGTAAACTTATAAGCTCAAATGGGCAGACTGGGTGGGCCATAGGCCCTTATCTGCCAACAGTGTCTATGTATCTATGTATTTCCACATCTTAGATGGGGGTCACAACTGACAAGGTGCCCTCATTTAAGTACCATGGGGTCTGGCTAGACCTAGACTTCCCACAGCAATGGATGCCATACATAAAAGACTCCACCCCAAACTCAGCGCACTATATAGGAATAAAAGCTGCATCCAGCTTCCTGCTCACAAAGATATCATCACTAAAATGATCCTCTCCATCACCGATTATGGCAACATTGTCAACAGTGCTGCCCCAAAGTCTATCCTGGAAAAACAGGACCAACTCTTTCACTCCTTCTGCTGCTTTGCCTTGGATTGCATGCCTCGCACTCACCATTGTTCCTTATACTCTGCCCCAACCCCCCCGGAAAGTCACTAACTAATCCACTGTGCCTCTTTTTCTGTAAATTCTGGCTGGCCCCCCTCCCCCCACACCGTAGCTCTATCCTCCCCCTCGCCTCCCTTCTTACACACCCTCCATAACTCTATCGTTCCTTCGTGCTCCCCTCTCAGAAATCCCACCCTGCTCAGGCTGCCTTCTCCTTCTGCTTTCCTAAACTTTGGAACTCTCTCCCCCTAACCCTTCACTCTGCCCCTTCCAAGCGCTCTCTCACCTCTATGCTTCGTGACCACACTGCTCCCTCCTGCGCCTGCCCTTGAGTCATAGCCTTCCCCCCTCCTCATTTTACCCTCTTCCCCTCTTTCTCCTATTCCTTGCCCCTCCCCTCACCAACTCTCCTTCCATCTCCTTTCTCCCATACTTGTTCTGTTCCCTCCCCCATCTGCACTCCTTCCTACAGTGCCCTATCCCCTGGTGCCCTCACTGTTGAAATGTACTTTTGCTTGAACCCACGAGACAGACCTCCTGCTGAAGTTTTGCCTATAATTTTCCTGTCTGATGAACTTCGTGTCTTATTGTATAAGTTATTGTTCTATTTTGTTCTTACATCCCTCTTCCACTTCCCCCCCAGGATGCATCTGGAAATGAGCTATTTGTCAGCTCGGTATATCTTTCCTGGTGAAACATTTGAAATAAATATTATGAGATCTGTGTGTGTGTGGGGGGAGGGGGGGGTTGTACCCAGTTTATACATCAGTGCCAGCTGTTCATCCCCAAACAATCATGGAACAACTCTTGGATAAGAGGATTTTCAAAAAAATGTGAGACAACACATGGTTGTCCACACATGGCAGGTAACAAGAGGTAACTTTAAACACAAAAGTGTTACTGAAAGACTGCCCTAGACATGAGTGCATAGGATTAGAAGAATCCATGCCCCACCTCTTTTTTCACTGTACATATATTTCACATTTTTAGGACAGGCTGGGGAGGAAATGGGGTGAACCATTCATATGTCATATGAATGATGAAGCTCTGGTCCTCAGCCAGACTGACAACTTGCCTTTCAGCAGCCACAGAAGTCCTCTTTTGTGTTACTAGCCTTCCTGAAGTGGTCCGTAATCCATATGGCAGGAACGCTGGGAATATGTTCTTCAACAAAAAGAGCTATGTTTAAGGATTGTAAGTGACAACATCTCCAATGAATTGAAAGCCATACAAGATAAATAATACAAAACTTTGCCTAAGGGACAGTTTTGCACCATGGTCAGATATTAAACATAGAAACATAGAAGTCAATGGCAGATGAGAACCGCTTGGCCCAACCAGTTCATTTTTCCCTACCTACATTATTACCTAAGACTGTGCCCGATCTACAGCTCCCCCCCGCCACATTATGGTTCCCCTGTGCTTATCCCATGCCTTCTTGAACCCCACTGTTTTCTCCCCTACCACCCCACTGGAAGGTGGTTACAGGAATCCACTGCTCTTTCTGTTAAGAAGTACTTCCTCGCATCTCTCCTGATTCTACCCCCTTGCAGCTTCATAGCCTGTTCCCTTGTTCCTTGAGCATCTTTTCTTCTGAAAAATACTTCCCTCCTGTACCTTATTTACCCCCGCAGTGTTTAAATGTATATGATTACAGGTGGAACAAGCCTAAGAGATGAGTTAGGCAATTCATATTATTTTTCATTGTCATTTTCCCTTTTGTAACCATATCTTATGATTTAAGCAAGAGAAACTTTTCTGAAATCATTTACTGATATGAAGTAGTTAGTTCTATCTGGATTGTTTTGGTTTTGTGTTGTTTTGCTCTTGGGATATGTTTCAGTAAAGAATCCCCCTACTCTTGTCGAGAAGTGCTATGGGATCTCTGACGTCCACTTCAACAACTACCAGAACAGGCTGACAGGACCTCGGTTTTACTTCTCATTCGAATGACAGCACACCCTGACAATACAGCATCCCCTTAATACTGCACTTAGGTAACAGTGTTTATGGTATGAGCCCAATCCTGGTGTGGGACTGAAACCTACAGCCTTTAAAGTGCAGTTATTCACTTCAGAAACAGGAGCGAGGAGCACTAGCACTGAAGTGTTACCAGGTCATGGTGGATGTTGTGGTTACTACCCCTTTCTTATGGGCTCATACAAGGTTGAGGGGCCTTGGTCATTAAATTCCTGATTAGGGAATTTGTGTCCAGGGTTTAAAGACTCTGCATGGTGCCTTTACCCAAAGAAAGGTTTTAAGTAGGCATGATGTCAGTATGGTACAACCCTCTGGTATGCAGTACTACCTCCTTTCCCAGAGGAATCACCACACCCATAAAACCAATGCAGTGCAATAACAGTTCCCAAATGAGCATGCAACTTAAACACTATAAAATACTGCACACACAAGGATTTAAACAACTAAAGAACATTAAACTTTATTTAGGGACCAGAGCCCCAAATGGGGAAAAAGGGGATGTTAGCAGCATAGAAATAGAAACAGGGAATCTCTCGGCAGATAAGAACTGCCTGGTTCACCTAGTCTACCCATTTTTCCCTACCTACAGTATCACCATAGACCCTACTTGATCTCTGGCTCTTACTTCCTCCCCTCTTCCTTTTGTGTGAAGATTCCCTTTTGCCTATCCCATGCATTCTTAAACCTCAACGCTGTTTTTGCCCCCACCACCTCGGCTGGTAGGCTGTTCCATGAATGGCACAACAATTTGTAGATAGGGGCTATAGGCAAGATGTTATACGAAAAGTTTGGCACAGGGCTAAAAACACAGGGAGGGATACATTACTGGTACCAAGATAATCTAGAGAAACAGCAAATAGTGGGAAGTCAAGCACTTTTAATTTTGTTACTGATTGTTCAAAACATGCAGGTCTCATTTCAAATATTGTAAAACAAAACAAAACATTGGCATGTTTTAAAAGCCGAACTGAAATTAAAACAGCTAACAGAACATCCACCTAGGATGGTATATAGATGTGGCAGAACTACAGGGGAATGAATTGTACTTAGTTATCAAAAGAGGAGTACATTACAGCAAAGGCTTGACTGGTTACTGCCCCTCTGAAGGGTAATTTTCCATGTGGAAATTGTAAATACTGTCCAGTTATGATTAAGACAAATAAAGGTATGAGTAAGAATAAAGGCACAGACTTTTTTAATAAAATATTTTATTAATTGTAATAATGAGGGTATAGTTTATATGGCAGTATGTGACTGTGTTTTTATGTGGGTAAAACAAGGAGAAAATTTAAAACACGCATTGAGGAACATTTTAGTGCCACTGATTGCAAAAACAAAAATAATGCATTAGCATTATGGAAACTGTCACTAACCATAAATTCAAATGTATGGAGCTAGAAAAACCACATATTATCCCAAGAGGAGGAGAGCATGATAATACACTCTTACAGACAGAATGTTCTTGGATATACAAGTTAGATGCTAAGAATGGTTTAGGTTTAAATGACAGATTTGATCTACATCCATTTTTAAAAGGAAGTATTGCACCAATAATAATATTATTGTAATTGTATATATTAGATCACTCCCCACTATTTGGTTATGTGTGTTACAATATTGATATTTTATTGTTTTATGCATATGTATGTTTTTATATTAGTAGTCATTTAATATTATATTTGTAAATTTTTTTATACATGTCATTGTCATTATGTGGTGTTGTTTTTCCCTCAGGCTGTGCGATACTGACACAGATGTTGCGTGGGTTATTAACTTAATGATGATATTGAGGTTTTCTAATGGTTACATGCTGTGCTTTTATGATTCAACTATCTCTGAAGAGGGGCCTTTAATAAGTTATGAATGCCCAGTATTTTTTTTTTATTCTCATATTTATTCCTCCTCTCTGCCCCTCAGCTCGGGTCTCCTCGGGAGACACCAAGGAGTCATCCCTCTGTGGTCTGCCCTGCCTGAACAATCCTCCATCACCCATGTAGCCTCAGTTTACCCCCGGGCAGGGCCGAGGTAGGCCCCTAACTCCCCAAGCAGTCAGTAGCGTCGGGAGGGAGGGTGTCAGGCAGGTGGCCGCAGATCAAGGGTAAGCTCCAGTGCTCCGTCTCCGCCAGAGCTGAAGGGTGTTTTTCCCTGTTTCTTGGGAAGTGGCTGGTGCCCTGACATCAAGGCATGTTACCGATGTCTCGCTACCCCCGCCTCCTTCTTCTGTGTCGCCGCTGCTGCAACTCCGGCCTCTGCCAGAGGGCAACTGAGCACCGACTCAGGACCCCTGTCCCTCCCAGGAGAGGAGAGCTGTCCTCCGGACACTCAGTCTTCTCCCTCCTCTGCCGACCCCCAGCAACCAGGGATCATTCCCGAACCCGGGTCGCCGGCATGGCGCGAGGTGTGGCGTCTAGCGCCTCAACCCTCAGCGCCACCGGGCCGGCCATGAATGCCCAGTATTGATGTAGGGGCTTATATGTAATTAGCTTCTCAATTGTGTAGGACTGCGCTTAATTTGCTAGACTCATCACCAATTTTCAAAAGCACTCAGTTTGAATAAATAAATAAATTGCTGAGTTTAATTACATCAGTATTTGAGCTGGTAGTGATGGATCCAAGTGCAATTAAGTTTGTGATCTAAGAAGGACTGTAATCATTAGATTTTTATTTATGTCTTTAAATACACTAGATTTCAATTTTTTTTACTAATTGTGTGGTGTATTTAAACATTAGAGTTGTTTTATCCGTTACTCTTGAAACATCGAGTCATGTATTCCATTGCTCCTGCTATGTGAAACTGATCAATAAATGTTACAGCATCTTACTAATTACTGTAAGAGCTTTTTATTTGCGTTTTTTGTGAACTAAGGCTCTTTGTTCTACATGAATTACATTTTTACCTGTGTGCTCCATAGCCCCTTTTGAGCTGTCTGGCCCTTCTTTAATGTTGTCTTTTTTGCTATGCTTGAAGGAGAACCACATTAAATATGAGTAGCAGTTCTAATTTAAGTGGCATTTGCAGCAGTATGGATAATAGCCAATGAACAAGTTGTCACAGTTTGTTGAGACTCTTTTTTACCAGATGGGTGAAGTTAATCCACTGTTACAAAGTAATTATAATACAGCAGATAGAAATAAGGCAATGACTGAGGACTCTGAGCTGGCTAATGTTTCGAAAGATTAAACATTTATTCATTTAGAACGGATTGCCCTTCATGCACAGTGCTTATACTGGCAATGCATGTCATTGGAAACCCATTTAAGTGTGGGAAGGATCCCTCACGGATTGCGGGTGACTAAGTGACCTATGTGTGGCAAGGATCGCAAAAAGTTTATTGAGAAATGGAATAAGGCAGCATTAGAAGCCTCAGTTGTTTTTGTCAAACTAATACTTGAAGATGCCGCAAAGTTGGAAACAGAGGTTCATGCTGAATTCTTAGTTTGGGAGCAGACTATGAGTACATTTTCTAGTCATTCTTTGTATGAAGAATATAGAAAAATATTACAAGAAACCATTGCTAAAACTAACAAAGTAATTAGCGCTCGGAAGCAGAGAAAATTTAACCGAGATGCTAAGGATTATAGAAGGCGCACCATATTTGATTGGAGTCAGGGCTCCCGCAACAGAGAAGATAATAAATCTATTTTTTTTTTAATCTGGACATGACTGACATGTCAGCAACTAGTGGGTCAGATGCTGAAAGTGAAACACTTATGTCTTTTTTTTAAAAGAGGAAGGGGAAGAAATTCCTTGTGCACAACCCAATCGGTGGTCAGTACAATGACTCCTTCACCTATGATTGAGCCTTCCTCAGTAACAACAGTATCAGTACCCTCCTGCCCCCCACCCACCGCAGTCTGAGGATACAATGCAGAAATCAAAATCCGCAAGAAGATGAACGGGAAGGAGCAGGCAGGCTAAATTACCGAAGACAACCTTATTATTTCGGGAAGGGACCCCAAGGCAGGAATCAGGGGCCAGAGACAGCACAGTCAATGCAGAAACAACAACATGCACAGAAGGTACGAAACATATTCTAATTGAAATGAAATGGACATTGCTTTTGATGGGACATGTGTGAATTACAATCAAATTATTGATGAAAGTGACGATACTGAACTTTGGATCAAAATCTAGAAAATGACCAGAGACTTAATATGTGAATTTATCTACTGGTAGTTATCTTTTAAGTGACATTGAAATTCAGGTTTTTAGTAACAGATTGAAATGTGTCCCTACA
The DNA here is from genome assembly GCA_016271365.2 of Neoceratodus forsteri. Classification (NCBI taxonomy): domain Eukaryota; kingdom Metazoa; phylum Chordata; order Ceratodontiformes; family Ceratodontidae; genus Neoceratodus; species Neoceratodus forsteri. The sequence goes on from CM057455.1 coordinate 1,708,965,904, forward strand.
CAATCTGCAAATGCTTTTTATATAATTGTGGATTTTAATAACTTTATTAGATTGTTACATATAAAATGTCACTATGCTGGTAAGGATCAGGAAGTTATTAATATCTGTGCTATATCTGCTAATGCATACCCTAATAATAAATAATAAAAATAAATTTTATTTGATATACCACCTTTCACACATCAAGGCACTGCACAATCAGATAAAACAAGATACAATAAATACAGATAAAATCAAGGGAATTCAGGGTAAGTTTTTCCCCACAAGAAGGTCTTCAGTGCCTGCTTGAAGCACCACACTGTCCTGAACTCACATAGCTGACGGGGCAGAGAATTCCAGAGGGTAGGTGCAACAAACCCGAAGGCATGCGCACCAGATGACTTTAAACTTACCCTCGGAATCTCCAGCAACCCCTCGTCAGCCAAGCGGAGCTGTCGCAGAGGGGTGTAAGGAACCAGGAGCACTTTCAAGTATTCGGGACCCAGTCCATGTAGGGCTTTGTAAGTCAATAGACCTACCTTAAAGGTGATCTGCCACTGACTAGGCAGCCAGTGCAGATCGCACAGCACAGGGGTGATATGAATTCTCCTGGATGCCCAGTCAACAAATGTGCTGCAGTGTTCTGCACTAGCTGCAAGCGGCGGATATCAACCCCAGGAAGCCCTAAGTAGAGGGAGTTGCGGTAGTAAAGGCGCAATATCACAAATGCGTGGACCAAAACAGGCAGGTCGCTGGATGGAACAAGGTGCTTGATCCTAGCAATGTTCCTAAGATGGTAAAAGGCCAGCTTGACAACTGCCAACACCTGATGATGAAGAGTCAGGCCATCGTCAAGCATCACTCCCAGGTCACACACCCGTTCAGAAGTAAGAATCTGGGCCCCCACAGGACTAAACTGGAGGGGAGCTCAGTCATCAACCCCTCTGTCCTACGACCTGGGTCCACAACCAAAACCTCAGTCCTTCCTGGGTTCAATTTTAAACCACTGGCACTCATCCAATCTTGGATCTCTACGAGGCAGCTGTTCAGTACTGAGATAGCACTAACCTGGTCGGGGGCAAAAGACAGGTAGAGCTGGGTGTCATCAGCGTAGCAGTGAAACCTCAGCCCATACTGTCTTACAATGTCTCCGAGGGGCAGCATATACACTGCAAATAACATGGGAGACAGCACCGAGCCCTGAGGTACCCCGCAAGGCAGAGAGAAAGCCTCAGAAGAAAATATTCCAGAGACAACTCTCTGCGTTCTACCAGCGAGGAAAGATTTAAACCATCTGAGAACTGACCCCGACAGCCCACAGATGGACCTCAAATGCTCAAGCAGAACCCCATGATCCACAGTATCAAAAGCTGATGATAAATCAAGGAGAACCAAGATAGAATGGTGTCTCCGATCTTTCGCCATCAGGAGATCATTGAGCACCCGAACCAGAGCAGTCTCAGTACTACGCCTCTTATGAAAACCCGATTGGAGAGGTTCATATAAATTATGGATGGTTAAATGGTTTTCCAGTTGAGCTGCCACAACTTTCTCAAAAACCTTCCCCACAAAAGGAAGGTTCGAGATAGGCCTGTAGTTTGCTAGGTTCTCCGGGTCTAAAGAAGCTTTCTTCAGGAGGGGTGTCACCACCCCCACCTTCAGGGAGCTAGGAAACTCACCCGAGTCCAAAGAGCACCGGATAATCCGAGCTAAGACCCGGTCTATGATGTCACTACAACCCAAAATCAGGGAGGTAGGGCCCGGGTCTAAACTACAGCAAGTGGGACACATCCCCTGGATAATCCTCATAATACCCACGAACTCCGACAGATCAAAGATACTCCAGGAAACTCCGGGCTCTGTGACCAAGCACTGACCAACAGCATCCCCCATAGAGCGAAGTTGGCGGCACTCCTGTCTGATGTCAGCCACCTTATCTGCAAAGAAAGGAGTGATCTCATCACACTCATTTTGTGAAAAAACTCGACGGAACTGACAACAGGCTGGGTTGCACAGCCTGTCAACAGTTCTGAAGAGTTGAGCTGGTCGGTTCCATGTGACAGCAATTTCCCTGGACAGGAATTCTGCCTTCTTACAAGAAATTTCATTTTGATAGAGTTTATAATGCTCTAACAAAATAAGGTGGTCGGCATCCGAGGCTGTCCTCCGCTAGCGCCACTCTAACCTGCGCCCCAGCCTCCTCAATTCCCTGAGAGTCCCATCAAACCATGGGGCCCCAGGGCGAAGTGAGAGGGGTTGAACTCAGACAGAAGCAATCAGATCGAGTGCTGAAGAAACAGTCTTATTATAGGCCATAACTAACTGCTCAGGATCTGTGCTAGTCTCGTCCAACAGCGAGAGGTCCATCACCACCATCAGGTCTTCAGGGACCACATCCTGCAAAGACCGATAACTGACCATCTCTACAGGGGCCGACCTACCCAGGGGGGCTGAAAAATTTAACCCAACGGTGTAGTGATCGGACCAACCTACAGGTTCCACCACCAAGTCGGCAGCCTCGATCCCCAGGAGGAAGACCAAATCAAGAGAGTGACCACCATTGTGAGTAGCTCAGGAAACAACCTGTGTGAAGCCCGGAGATGTCATCACCTGGAGGAAGTGCTAACCAAACAGCGAGGATTCGTCGTCGACCCAGGCACTGAAGTCGCCCAGAACCATCAGTCTGGGCGACTCCAATGCCATGTCGGTGGCGAAGTCTGCTACCTCCTGCAGGAACAGTTTCTCATCACCTGGTGGATGGTAGATGAGAGCTATCCTGCACCCCACACCAGCTGCCACGGCACACTCAAATGACCTGGCATCCTCAACTGGTACACCAGCTAGGCCCAATTCAGTCTTGAAACAGACCGCAACCCCCACCCCGCGGTCCAATCTCAGGAGATGTAAAACCGAGTACCCGGTGGGGATAGCTGCCTCCAAAATAGGGGCAGCGTTCCCATCTAACCAGGTCTCGGTAATGCAAACCAGATCTGCTGTACCAACAAAATCTGCAATAAGAGCAGTCTTGTTGCAAACAGATCTGGCATTGCATAACAGCACCCGAGTTGTACGGGGTTGGCGAGCCGTCCCAACTACCTGCCCTCCCAAAACAGAGCTGCCCTTGGGTATGGAACCAGAACAGGATCACTACGTTCCAGATACCATTTTGCCCCAGGGCGTCTTCTGGTCCTAACTACCCCAATGGGAGAGCACCACTCATTCAGGCTCCGCTGTCCGCAACCCCCCCGCTCATCCCCAACTCCCACCCCTGTGAGCAATTCCCAGCGCTCGACAGTGCTGATAAATAGAAGCAGGCACGGGGAGAGAAGAGAACGGGCGGAGAGCGGAGGCCGAATAGCACAGGACAGGGGAAGCTTTTACAAATGGATACTGTAGGTTGCCTTAGGGATATGAGGAATAAGTCACAATTTATGCCATCTATGAATCCAGTTGCGTTATCTTTTAGAAATTTGTGTGAAAGGGATTTAGATCAATTATTTGCAGATTTGCCAGAACCTCACTATGTTAATTTTACTAAAATGCAATTTGCAGCTATGAAAAGCCTTAGTGAAAATTGTGCCATTAACTATTAAGCCTCCAGCAAAGATGGCTCAATAATAGTTATGGATTCTTAGTTTTATGGGCAAGAAGAGTTTTCACAGTTAAGTAATACTGAGTTTAATAGTTCATTCAGAATAGACCCCGCCCTAATTTTAAAAAGGATATCGACAGTTTTGCCAAAATTACATAAAAATAGGGAGAAGTTGCCTGGCCGTTCAATTATTTCCATTATAGGTTCATTACCTGAACCTTTAGCGAATTATGTGGATGCCCATATTAAGCAAAAAGCAAGTAGATATCCAGCCTATTTACATGATACTATTGATTTTCTAATTATTATGAAAGATATTCAAGTGACTGATGACACCGAATTGGATATTTTGGACATTGCTTCACTTTATACTAATATTCCACAGAGAAGGGTTGGAGTCCCCGTATGCAGAATTATCCAGGGCCAACATGTATACAGAACAATAGAATAGATTTTCATGTTTATTGGATGAAAAGTACTTACATTTAATGTGTTTGTATTTTTGGGTAAATATTATTACAATGTAAAGGGGCAGCAATGGGGGCATCATTCACCCCCAACTATGCTACATATATTTGGGTAAATGGGAGAATGCTGGAATAAGGGTCTCTGCACATGACCCCTTCTCCAATCAGATATGTTTATAGAAACATTATATAGATGATACAGTTCTATTTTGGAAAGGTAGTGTGAAGAATTTGTATAAATTTGTTAGATAGCTTGAATCGTCCAATGAAAATTTAAAATTTCCTGTCAACTATGATTTTAAACAAATGCATTTTCTGGATATTTTATTTGGCAAGAATAGTGAGGGGGAAATTTAGACTACAGTTTTTCAGAAACCAATGGACCAGAATTTTTTGAGGGGAATTTCCGAGCTGCCATCAAAAAAATACAGTTACAAATATTCCAGTTAGTCAGTTTCTTAGATTAAGGTGTAATTGTAGTGACAAGAGTAGTTTTGATGTACAGGCCTCTCTAATGGCACAACAATTTATAGACAGGTGCTATAGGCAAGATGTTAGACAAAAAGGTTAGCATAGGGCTAAAAATACAGAAAAGGATGCAGTATTGGTACTGAGGCAAATATCTAGTGAAACAACAAATTGTGGGGAGTCAAGTGTTTTAAATATTGCTACAGATTATTTGATACTAGCAGGTCTAATTTTAAATACTGTAGAAAAATACTGGCATGTTTTAGGAACTGAACCAAAATTAAAACATCTAACAGAACACTCACCTAGGATGGTATATAGATGTGCCAGAACTACAGGGGACTGAATTGTACTTCATTATCAAAAGAGGAGTACATTATATCAGAGGCTTGATTGGTTACTGCCCCCTCCAAAGGGTAATTTTCCATGTGGAAATTGTAAATACTGTCTAGTTATGATTAAGACAAATATAGATATGTGTGAGAATAAAGGGACAGACTTTTTTTATAAAGGATTTTATTAACTGTAATGGTAAGGGTATAGTTTATATGGCAGTATGTGATTGTAAGTGTTTTTATGTGGGTGAAACAAAGTGAAAATTTAAAACACGCATTGGGGAACATTTTAGTGCCATTGATTGCAAAGATAAAGATAATGCAATGACATGACACATTATGGAAAATGGCACGAACCATAAATTCAAATGTATGGGGTTGGAAAAAACACATATTAACCTGAGAGGAGGAGACCATGATAATACCCTCTTACAGAGAGAATATTTTTGGATATACAAGTTAGATACTAAGAATGGTTTAGGTTTAAATGATAGATTTGATTGACGTCCATTTTTGAAATGAAGTGTTGCACTAATAGTAACATATTTTTTATATATTAGATCACTCACTTGATAGTATATCTATACATTTCTTTATAGAAAAAGGAAAATGTCCACTGACATGGTGATGTCTGCCCTCCACAGATTGGACCTCGAACTACGGACCGCAACCCCTCGCTCCCCACCAGTACCACTAAAGTCCGTCAGGGAACCAGCAGCCCCACCCGGGGGGGGGGTAACCCAGGGTGCTTGGGGGGGCGGACGTACGTCCCGGAAGCAGTGGCAGGGGCCGAGCTCAGAGCTGAAGTAGACTGATGGGGGTCAGTCGAACTGGGGGAGCAAAAATAAATAAATACATGTCATTATGTGTTGTTCTTTTTCCCTTAGACTGTGCGATATTGACATAGATATTGCTTGGGTTATTAACTTAATGATGGTATTCAGGTTTTTTAATGGTTAAATGCAGTGCTTTTAAGATTCAGCTATCTAACATCTTGAATCTATTGTGGGAACTTCAATAGGTTATGAATGACCAGTATTAATGTTACGTAATTACGTCCCTTAGTTGTAGGAGATCGCGTTTCATTTGCTAGATTCATCACTATTTTCAAAAGCACTAATGTTGAATAAATTGACACATTTAATTACATCGATATTTGAGCTGACAGTGGTGGATCCAAGTGCAATTAAGTTTGCGATCTAAGGAGGTCTATGATCACTGAGTTTCGCTGGTGTCTTTGAATGCACGAGATTTCACACATTTTGTTATTGTTTGGTGTATTTAAACATAAGTGTTGTTTTGTCTGTTACTCTTGAAAAAAGCATGTATTTGTACAAAACACCAAGTCATGTATTCTGTTGCTGCTGCTACAGTATGTGAAATTGATCAATAAATGTTGCAGTATCTTACTAATTACTGGAAGAGCTTTTTATTTGTGTTTTTTGTGAGCTAAGGCTCTTTGTCCTACATGAATTACATTTTTGCCTTTGTGCTCCATAGCCCCTTTTCAACTGTCTGGTTTCTCTTTGTTCCTTGCATCCACCACCCTTTCTGTGAAGAAGTACTTCCTTACATCCCTCCTGAAACTGAGCCCCCCGTCTCATAGCAAAATGAGGTAGGCAGTTGAAAACAGACTGTTCTTCAGTTGCCATACATTGACCCAGTACAACAGCAGTGCGGCTGCTCTACTGTTGTCCTGAGCAGGCTCAGCCAAAACAAATAGTTTCCTGGTCTGACACCAAAAATGCCCAACCAGGCACAACCCTTACACTTATCCTGCCGCCACACCACAGTGCACACTACAGTATTGACCCCTCGCTCTCTTATACTGGAGGTGCTACACCTCCCCACTGGTACCAGGCAGTACTTCTACCCTTTCAAAACCTTTAAGGGAGCTCCCAACATGTTACAGATACCCAGTCGTGGAATCGGTGTAAGCCTGTTGTCATTCTATGTGGTTGGCCAGCAGTGGTGCGCACAAACAATTTAAAGCAATGCTTTAAAATTAAACCCCAAACCCAAAGGCCATGCAAATTGCAAAAATGGCTCCTACCTCAAATTGAGGTGTTTGTAGCTGCTGGCCAGATAGCCAAATGCAGTTGAACAATTCCCAATTATTTTACAAGTTAGGAGATGCAGGGGCAAGCGCTGAGCTAACTCATCATTTTCCAAACCAGGGGGATCCCCCCTGATGTGCAGGGGTAATGGTATAGTTTTCAGCAAGTCTCTATCTGGCTGATGTCACTCTCCTCTCACTGTGGTGCATGTCTCGTGTGACACATCGATATTGCTCAGGGGCTCTCATGGCTTAAGCAGTCATTTGGCAACCTCTTCCTTTTCCAAGGCAGATCAGTCTAGGAACCCAGGGGCCACACATCTGACACACCATGTCCTGACATTCAGTCCCTAGTGCAGATGCTGATCAGCTTCCCAGTCTGACTGTGGTCACAGTCCAATGTGTGGTACAGCTGCAGTACAGCAAAGTTCCTCCCTCAAACTACTAGTTCTCTGCAGTTTCTTTTGTGCTGGGCTAGCACGCATTTACCTCCTTTTCTGAAGGCAGGACTTCTCTTTCTCACTTTATCTCTTCCAGCCACTTGTGCAGTCTGCCTCTGCAGCCCAGCTTTAGCTGTCTCCCTGCATATAGCACCAGTCTGCCTCCCTCCACAAACACACACAGATACACCCAGACATACTATACATACACAACTGCATGTGTCCTGGCACAGCTCCTGCTGTCCTCTGGGGAATGTCTTCCCCAATGGTCATTGCAGCTCTTTGTAATTCTGGGCCTGGCTAGAGGTTCATCTCTCAATAGGTAATAGACTCCTGATTCGTCCCCGAAATCTGGCAGTTCTCCACTATCCCAGAGTTCCTTCTAGCTCGTTTTCCAGGCTCCACAGCCTGAATGGTAGCTGGTGAAACCCTGATCTGTTGCCATGAAGGAGGGGTCAGGTGCACGAGATGGTGGTGTTTCTGTTGCTCTGGAGCAATGGCTCAAATGTTTATATTTCAGAAGGGCTCCCTAATGATTTATATGGTGCACTCTGTGTTGTTTGTGCAGTTCGCGCTGATGTCCTGTTGGATCAGGTGATCAATCAGAAGAATCCCTAGCCTGTAAAGAGCACCTTTGGTGCTCTTCATCCATGGCAGCCGGCAGGGCCTTTGATGTGTGGTTGGAGCTTTAGAGTCTTGTTGGCACAGGTGGCGCTGAAGAAAATACGCAGTCCCTCCTCCTGCACAGCTTTCCTCTGATTCCCTCCGTAGAAAGGGTATCCTTGGGGGCCAGAGACAGCAAGACAACGTAGCAGCTGTCTGCTGGACTCTGTAGAGCCAGGCAAGCCTCTACAATTTGGGAAGGAGTTACCTCAATTTAAAAAAATAGAACACAAAACATTATAATTAACTGTGGCCAACTTGAGTAATTTATAATATTCATACGTGCAATGCTAGATGATTCTTATTGTATAGTAAGTTTGGGCAGACAAAATCGCTCAGCTTCCCTATGCTGTCATCTTGCCTAAACTGCATGAGATGACACTCTTACACTATTAAAAAAATCTCATGCAACACATGTTTATTTGGTTTTGTTTACAGAGTAAGGTGCACTAGACAAACATTCACCTATTTTCAGGCACGACCCAGGACAGTACAAACCATTGACATTTTACAATTTGTTCCAAGACAACAGTAACACTTTAGTATACACAAACATAATATCAGCACAGGCATACAGAAACATTTAGGAAGTAACAATTGCAAGTCAACACTGAACAATAAACGTACTGGAGGTCAATCAGAAAACATGTCTCTAGATTGCGCAAAAAGTGCAATGAAATTCAAGACAAGGGAGGATGGCAGATAACAGAAGATATTTCTATAGCCTAGGCAATTACAAAGTGTCAAGTGCTATGCAGATAGAGATGGCAGGATTGAATATAAGGACCACAGTTAGGACTCCTCTGTACAGGAGCATGTACAGTATACAACTGGAGTAGGTAAGATCGGAACTGGTTCCAGGAAGCACTGGCAGTTGCACAATGCCTGATGTTAGATGGGACATTATTCCAGTTTTGGGGCAGATTCAGCAAAGCCTGCCTCTCCAAGCTTGGCTCTCATCCTGGGAGTAGTAAGGAAGTCAAGATCCGTGGACCTAAGATGGTAGGCAACTCTGTATGGCACCAAATGGGAGGCTAGAGATGAAGTAGAGTGGTTGTTTAGAACACTATAAATGTCACCCCCAAGGGCGAGGTCATGTTGACCAGCAGAGGGCAGCCATCCAAGTTTGGAATACAGGGTACAGTGATGGACTAGTCGATTACTGGCTAGAGCAAAGTTACAGATCTTATTGTAAGCCATGTCCTGTTTATGCAGAATGTGATGGGAGATTTTTGAGAACACAGGAAGACCATAGGCAAGTTTGGGAAGTAAAAATGCTCCTGGCTACAGACATTCGAGCAGATGGGGTGAGGTTACAACTGGCATGATACACTAGTCCCAGCCTGACACTGCCTTCTCTGCAGACAGTGGTCACATGAAGGGAGCAATCCAGGGAAAGGTCAAATGTGATCCCCGGGTATTTGAATGAGAGGACACTGTCGGGGAAGGGGGGGTACCATCATCACTAGTCACCAACAGCAGTACAGGGTTATTCTTTAGCTGACTAGAGGTGCCAAATAGCATTGCATGAGACTTGGTTGAGTTCATTACAAGCTTGTTCTAAAGGAGCCAGGAGTGGACACACCTGAGGTCAGCAGTTAGTTTACTGTTAAGGTTGGTAGTATCCTTGGCACTTGCGTAGAAGACAAGATAGTCAGCATACAAGAAAGGAGTACTGTTTTTGAAGCAATGATGTACTGAGTTAACATGGAGAGGGAAAAACAGTGGTCCGAGTACGGAGCCCTGAAGGACGCCAACACTGATAGGGGCAGGATCAGACAAGGAAGAGCCAAAGCGGACTCACTGCTGTTTGTTGGACAGGTAATTTCTGAACAAGAGAAGGGCGGCATCTGAGATTCCCAGGTCAGTTAGATTATTGGAAAATAAAGGATGGTCCACCAGGTCAAAGGCCTTATTTAGATTGATAAATGCAGCTCCAGTGAGTTCACCTTTATCAAGGGAATTATTGATATTGCTGGTTACAGTGAGTAAGGCAGTGGTGGTGCTATGGTGTTGACGGAAACCATGCTGGGCTGATGAAAGGAGACTGTAGGTGGAGAGGTAACTGGTAAGTTACACAGATACTACAGTATTTTTTCAAGGATCATTGTTAAAAGTCTCCCACGCCGATATTCTCAAACACTCACACTACCCAGTACATTAGAAACCGCAAGCTCTCATAAGTCACACAGCCTGATATTCTCCAAAACACACACTCCCAAGTACAGTAGACACCACACACTTATTATAAGTCACACACACAAACAGACATTCTCAGACACTCACTCACTTCCTAGTAAAGCAGACACCACTCACTCTGATTTGACTGATTGTTAATATTGTAACTATACCAAACACGTGCGGGTCAAAGTTCACATGCAATCATAAAAACTCCATATACATAAAACAAAAACACATAAAGATCATATTATACATTATAATATTTAATAAACAGGTGTATACAACATTTCATAATATTCATAGTACACGAATATGTTCATTTTCTAAATAATTCATTAAACTACTGTATATCCAAATACTGTAACATACAAACAAATATTTACTGTAGGTTTGAGTCCTCACTAGTGGTCTTTCCCACTTCAACTGTTTGCATAAATTATATCATATAATATCTTTTGGTACAAGTAAACAATGTAGTTTATGAGTTGGATGACAAACTCTTTTAAAAGTCTCTCTTGCCATTTTTTCCCTTCTAACATCCAACCTTTCAAGCCCACATTAAGCAATGCCTCACTATAGCTCATTTCCCACTCCAACATAATTCTTTGTACTCGTTCCACTTCATTTGATTCATTTCTTGTATGCCCTCTATGCCAAACTACTGCCCATATACAACCACTGGCCTAACTACTGAAGAAAAATAATAAACTAAATCAGATAAACTTAGTCCAGCCCTTGTCAAAATGGTTAAAAAATATAACCTACTATTTATTTGCCTTTTTTACCATAGTTAGAACTTTCTCTGTCCAATTAAAATCATTTTGAAAAATAAGACCTAAATATTTAACTTTATTTACCATTTCCACATCTTCCCCCAAAAATGTAACATTGTTATTTCCCCTCCCATCTATTCTGCTTCCTAAATCATATCTTCTCTTTTGTTTTCTTGGGGGATGATTTGCATAAGATTATTTTTACCATTGTCCTATATAATCCAAATCACATTGCATAGTACTATCTTCAGCATGTTTCCAAATGCCTAATACTATAGTATCATCTACATACTTTATACGTGGACCCTTGGTATTTGAGTCATTTATCATAATCAAAAACAACAAAGGCCCCAATCTGGTACCCTGGGGGACTCCTCCATTTACTCCCACTACCTTACATGTCATACCTTCCATCTCAGTCCATTGTGACCTCCCCTGTAAAAAATAATAAACCCAATTTATAATACACTCAGGGATGCTTAAGCCTTCCAATTTCTTAGTTATTGTTCTGTGATCAATTAGGTCAAACACTTTTTTATAATCCACCAATACAGTTCTTATATTAATTTCTTTACCCCAGGCTCTCATACTTAATTCTAAAAATTTAATTTCAGGGCAGTGTCAGTGGTTGACCTTCCCCACAGGGATCCAAACTGTTTTTTATCTAACAGACCACCTACAATTTCCATAATCCATTCACAAATAAAAATTTCACACTCTTTAGATACTGTACACGTTAGGGCTATTGGTCTAAAATCTGTTGACATATTCTTTGGTATCATAACCTTAGAAGAGGGACAATGTTTGCTTGCTTCTATTGTAAAGGAATTTTCCCAGCTATAATTGACCTATTAAATATGTGACACACCCATGGTGCCAAGAAATCTGCTCCTTCTTTCCATATCCAATTTCGAATCGCATCAGGACCCACAGCTTTATTTATGTTAATTTTTTTCAGGTTTTTTGACATTTCCTCAATGGCTACCAATAATCTATCTGGCACAACCACCTCTAATCCATCTTTCTTTTCTGACGGGGGCAATTCCTTATTGACTTCACTCAGCACCTTCTTTAAATCTGTTAAAAATGGGACGCCACTATTTAAATCACCATACCCACACGTTTGTTTCCATTTATCCATTTGATTTACTTGCTTACCTGAGCCAAAAAATTCTTTAGTATTTTTCCACCACTTTCTCGGCTCTGATTTCCTTAATCCCTCCACTCTTCTTTCATAGTAACACCTTCTTAACCACTTCCCTTTACAGTTTACTTGATTTCATATTCTATAATATACTACAGTATCATTTCGTTTGCAAGCTGCTTGCCTCTCAGTAATTACTTTTTTTAATTCTGCAGTAACCCATGGTTTATCTCCTCCAACCCATATTTTTCCCCCATAGGCATAACCTGATCTAATGATTCATTTATTACAGATGTTACCATGTTCCATGTTTTGTTCACATCTCCACTTCCAAATCTCTTCCCCTGTAATTTCCCTGCAATTGCATCCAAAGTCCTACTCTTACCCACCTCATTTGCCTTCCTACAACTAAATTTACATTCCTTTCCTCTTAACTTTTTGCATCCTTCCAGGTTATTTGTTATCAGTACTACCCTGTGGTCTGAAGACCTTATAGGTAGCACAATATTTGGTTTACCAAACACATCACCTAAATTTGTCATAATAATATCTAAAATATTATCCTCCCCAGCAGCTCCTTCCACTATTTGTTTTAACCCTTTCTTCGCCTAATATTTTCCCAAGTGGCAATCTATTTGCGTCTCCCATTATTACAGTGCCACACATATTGCCCCTAATTTTATAGAAACACTGAACTATATGAGCCACCATTTGTTGTTTATTATTTGTTGGGGGAGATAAAACCCACCTACAATCAATGGTCTACACTGTCTTGGGAGATTTGTAATATTTAATTCTACCCATATCTTTTCAAAGTCTTCTACTTCTACCAGCCTTTCATATGGAACACTGTTATGAATATGCATTGCAATCCCTCCCCCACTTCATGCTTGTCTATCTTTCCTTTCCATCTGATAATCCTTTATTGCAACCACCTGTGTTGGGATGTTTACACAACAGCATGTTTCAGTTATCAAACCCACCTACCTGAACCTCATTTTGTCTCATTACTACAGCAAGTTCATCCACCTTCATTGTCAAAGCCCTTATTCATATTTAATAATGTTGGTACCCATCTTATTTCTATTTGGATAGTTGTTAAATTACTTCTATATATATTCCTTTTAAAAGTTCTTTGTACCCCTTTGCTTTCCGTAATCCTAACTGGAATATTACACTAATTTTTCCCCCTTTCACACAATGTTTTTATCTGATACAAATGTCCCAAGTTAGAAAAATTCCTTTTTATTTGTCCCTTTCTTTCTCTACCTGTTATTATTGGAATATCAAACTCCTCCATCTCCCTATTTCTTTTTAGAGCATATGTAGCATTTTCACCATTCTTTCTGTGAAGAAGTACTTCCTCACATCTCTCCTGAATCTACCCCCCTCCAGCTTCAATGTATGTCCCCTTGTCCTTGAGCACCTTTTCTTCTGAAAAATACTTCCCTCCTGTACCTTATTTATCCCCATGAGGTATTTAAAGGTCTCTATCATATCTCCACTCTCCCTTCTTTGTTTCAGCATATAACTATTGAGGTCCTTTAGTCTCTCTTCATAAGGCTTTTGATGCAGACCCTGTACCATTTTAGTTGCCCTCCTCTGGACCACCTCCACTCTGTCTATGTCCTTCTGGAGACATGGTCTCCAGAACTGGGCAGAATACTCTAGATGGGGTCTTAGCAGCGATCCATACAGAGGCAACACCACCTACCACCTTCTGCTGGTGATACCCTCCCTATGCACCTCAGCATCCCACTTGCCCTCCCGATGGCCTTATCACACTGCCTGGCCACCTTCATGTCATCCGATATGATTACGCCCAGGTCTGTTTCCTACTTGGTGGTCATCAATATCACTCCACCCATTTTGTACTCCACCTCTGGGTTTCTGTGCCCTAAGTACATTATTCTGCATTTTTTTCACATCGAAACTCAGATGTCATACCTTTGACCATTCCTCTAGTTTTCTCAGGTCTCTGCTCATCCTTTGCACCCCCCTGGAGTGTCCACCATATTGAAGATGTTGGTGTCATCTGCAAAAAGGCAAACCTTCCCTTCCAACTCCACCGCAATGTCACTTATAAAGACACTAAAGAGGACCTGTCCCAGCACTGATCCATGAGGCACCCCGCTGGTCACTCTCCCTTCCTTGAAGTGAACTCCATTTACCACCACCCTCTGTCACCTGTCCCCTAACCAATTTCTTATCCAGTTTACCACCTTTGGACCCACTCCTAAGCTACCCAGCTTGTTTACTAGTCTCCTATATGGAACGGTGTTGAACACTGTACTAATATCTAGGTAGGCCATGTCCACCACTCCACCTTGATCTAGTTCCTTGGTCACCCAGTCAAAAGAAATCTGTTAGGTTCAAATCTCAGCTGCTACACTCTGGACCATTCCTCCAGTTTATCTAGGTCCCTCCTCATTTTTCCACTCCTCCCAGTGCGTCCACCCTGTTGCAGATTTTAGTGTCATCCACAAAGAGGCACACCTTCCCCTCCAGCCCCTCCACAATGTCACTTATGAAGACATTAAACAGGACTGGGCCCAGGACTGATCCCTGTGGCACCCCGCTGGTCACCCTCCTTTCCTCAGATTGAGCACCATTTACCACGACCCTCTGTCTTCCATCACTCAGCCAGTTCCTAACCCAGTTTACCACCTTGTGACCCACTCCCAGGCTACCCAGCTTGTTCACAAGTCTTCTATGTGGAACGGTATTGAAGGCCTTACTGAAATCCAGGTAGGCAACATCCACCACTCCTCTCGATCCACGACCTTAGTCACTCAGACAAAGAAATCAATCAGATTTGTTTGACATGACTTTAGCACTGTGAATCCATGCTGTCTCAGATCCTGTGCTCCACTTGCTTCAAGATGTTCCATGATTCTTTATTTAAAGGAAAGCTGTCCTTTCCAGGGGCTCCTGCCCCTGCAAACCTTACCCTCCGGTTTAGCTTTATTGAGAAAATCACCTTTTTCCTTGTGCCTCCAAGTAGTTTATTTTAATTCTGAAAAGTCTGCTACCCAGAAGTATGGTGGCCACTTGGGCAGCTCCATTAACTGTAAAGGTGCAGCGCAGCACCGTGCATTTCAATGCATTCCTATTGAAGCACACGGTGCAGCCCTTACCTTCCCAGCCACTACCTTTGAAAATCATAGTGGCTTCTCTTTCTCTTGCCCTTGTTTACTTGCCTAATGCAAAGGTTTGTCATCTCCACTACTGCTCCTTTCAGATGGTCCCACTGCACCTCCACTCCCCCCTTTTGTCCCTTTCTGCCAGGGCATGCTTGAGACATATCCCCATCTTAGTAAAGCCCACCCTCCTGAAATCCAGGACCCTCACCTTTGTGTGGCTTGACTCTGCCATGGTACTCATGCTGACTGGATCCCAGGTGTTCGCCCACCCTGACTTCCTCAATCTTGTCCCCACTGGTGAGCACCAGGTCAACAACTGCACCCTCCCTGGTGTGCTCTAGCACTAGCTCCTGAGGTCTACCCCTTGTACAGAGTACAGGGTGTCCCTGCTCCTGGCAGAGGCAGCAGCTGAGATGCTACAATCCACATCTGACAGAATGAAATCACCTACCAGCAGCACCTCCCCTTTAGCTGCCACCATGTGGATGGTTTCTACTACAACCCTGTGCACCTCCTCTCCCTGTGCTGGAGGTCTGTATATCACACCTGTGCAAACAGCAGTACTGTTGCCCATCTCAAGGAAGGCCCAAAGTAACTCCACTTCCCCCTGCATTCCCTGTACCTCAGTCACCCTAATACACTCCCTTACATAAAGAGCCACTCCCCCTCCCTTTTTACCACCTTCATCCTGTCCGCCACTGTTTCCCCCTTCTATGAGTTTCATTTCCTCTGGTGATACCATAACATTATGGTCCTCCATGTTGACTTCCCTATCCTGTGGGGGTGGGCAGTTTGGTTCCCCCTGTATTCTTCTGCCCCCCCCCACTAGTTAAATTGCTTGCCAATGAAGCATTTAAACTGTTCACTGAAGACAGCGGTCCCCTCACTAAACAGGTGTAGGCCGTCCCCCTTGTGCAGGGTCACATTCCTCCAGATGGGTCCCCAGTTCACAATGAAGCCAAAACCTTTTTCTCTGTACCAGCTCTCCAGCCAAGTGTGTAAGTCCCTGGTGTGGAGGTTCCTAGCCTCCCCCTTGCCATGGACAGGCAGCATCCCCGGGAAGGTCACAGAGCTTGCTACCTGCGCAAGGCCCCTCCCCAACTTCCTGAACTCCTCCTGACAAAGGGTTTTCATACCCAGAGTGCCGGGGCACGAATGGATATCCTACAATGCTTGTACAGCATTTGCTTTACTTAATATTTGTAATAAAGCATTGAAGATAAAGACTGCTGAAGTGCTGTTTGATTCTGTTTCAGTGCAAACATCTTTGGAGCACTTTAATTATGAATACCTTTTTTTTGGACATTTGAAAATTCTTCCACATAGCAACCTTCCCTTCCCCCTCTTGAACTTTCTTTGTACAATTGGTAACAGCCATGTCTCCTGGACCATACTCAATCCCTTAAATAGAAAGGGAGCCCTGAACTATCGGTATGGGACCAATAGTCTGTCTACTGAAAGCACTGTCACCTAAACATAAACCTTTGCTTTTCCTCAGATTAATTTTGGCCCCAGAGACTGCCTCATACCCCTGTAGGATAGGTGAAGCATTCTGCCCTGATGTCTCATCTGCTGCATATAAAGAAATGTCATCTGCATATGTTCTAATTTTAAGGGGTGTGGCTAAGTGTGTGAAGCTTCCATTCCTTTAATGTTATCTGCCAATAAAAAATTCCGAATTAGAATATCTAAACAAAAAATGTTTAACGAAGAACTCAAAGGGCAGCCTTGCCTGATGCCTCTCCTGACAGGAATGGTGTTACTCAGAACTCCATTAATCATAGTCTTAAAGGAAGAATGTACATAAAAACAACTGAATCCATGCTAGAACATTGTTCAGGAATACCATTTAAACTTAAAGCAGGAAATAGAAATGGATGAGAAATTTGATCAAAGGCTTTCTACTGATCTAAACTCATTTCAAACCTAAGTAAAGATCTCAAGTTACCCATTGCCGCAATTTCTCCAGTGAGAATTAAATTTCCCACACAGATCAGCCAAGTTTGTTCTGCAGAGATTAATTTCTGTGAAACTTTGGTCAACCATGTACACAAAAGTTTATTCAAAATTTTTGATCAATATTTATTAAACTTATAGGTCTCCTGTTACCAATCTCGGCTCAATCCTTCTTTCTAAAAAGAAAAACCATAATGGCATGTATCATATTCGATGATAAAGTGCACTGATTTAAGATCTCAGTATATACTGCTACTAAGACGAGGCCCAATTCAAGAAGACATTTTTGGCATAATTCAGCACTCAAACCATCAAGACCAGGAGACGCCTTTAAACACAAATTTTAATTGCCATTACAACTTCAGTTAAACTGATTGGAGTCACTAGTTCCTGATTTTCCTGCAAGGATAAACATTCCAAAGTTGGTATATCAAGAAAAGTTTTCAGTACAGAATAGTACAGTCATGTAAGAACTTACTGTTACAGTGGATCTTTGAGAGGAGCTCTTGCAGCAGGCAACACCATTAGGACTAAGCTACCAGGTGCCAGGACCACACGGAAAACTTAGCTAGCAGTCATTAGTGGGGAACCGCCCCCGACGTTGGCACACCGACGTCCGCCTATGGTACAAAAGGGGCAGCCCCCCCAGCCCAACCACAGTTCTCCCACCGCCACCCGGCATGCTCAGGAATCGGAGAACTGAAGTGGCTCCTCAAAACTGAGGAAAGCAGAACAGCTGTGATGGAGAAACAGTCATCAGGGGGAAGGAGGGAGGGAAAGTAACACCTGCTGCAAGAGCTCCTCTCGAAGATCTACTGTTATAGTAAGTTCTTACATAACTGTACTATCTCACTTCGAGGGGGCTCTTGCAGCAGACAACACCATTAGGACTGAATCCCAAGCAGTACAGGAACTGACCCAGTCAGCTGGGAGGAGGAAGAAGTCAGAAGAAGGTGTTTAGGAAAGGAGGGCCTGAAGGACTGCAAGTCTGAAGCCTGCCCTACGCCTAGAGGTAATGTCCAAACTGTAGTGCCTGATAAAGGTAAGGACAGAACTCCACGTGCACAAATGTCTGCAGCAGACACATTCCTAAAGGACGCAACCAAAGCGGACAAGCCTCTGGTAGAATAGCCTTTGACCGGTTCTGGCAAAGGGTTGTTGTACTTGCAGTAGCAATAAACAATACAGTTAGCTAACCACCTAGACAAACACTGTTTAAAAACAGGAGCCTCTTCTCTTCTGGGGGCAAATGAAACAAACTGGTCAGTTTGTCTAACAGTACAGGTGCAATCCAAATAGTAGCTAAGCACCCTATGAACATGTAGAGTATGAAGTAAGGCTTCCCCCTGATTAGAATACTCCAGATAGCAAACAGGAAGGTGGATGGATTGATTCAAAGTAAACTCTGACATCACCTTAGGCAGAAACTTATGATTAGTCTGCAAGGACACCCTGTCCTTGTGGAAGACTAAATAAGGCTCTTTACACATCACAGCCTGCAGCTCGGAAATCCTCAGAGCTGAAGTAATGGCAACCAAAAACAGCACTTTCCACAACAGAAAGCACAGCTCACAGCTAGTGACTGGCTCAAAGGGAGGTAGAGTAAGTGTCTCCAAAATAAATAGCAAATCCCATGGTGGGACATGGTCCCTCATGGGAGGCTTCAAGTGAAGTATACCCTGCAGAAAAGTGCAGGAAAGATCCAACAGGTGCATGGTAGGCAAAGATGGCAGAAAGGTGCACCTTAAGCAAGGAGTAGCCCAGACCTGAGCTCAAAAGGGAAAAGAGGTACTTCAGAATGAGATTCGCCAGGCAGGTGAAAGGGTCCAAGTGCCGCGCAGTGGCCCAAAATGGAGAACCGCTTCCACTTCATGGCATAAGTGGTTCTAGTGGAAGGCTTCTTGGCTGCTACTAAGACATCTGATGTACCACAGGGGTCCATTCTTGGACCCCTGTTGTTTTCTTTATTTGTTAACCAGCTGCCTTCAGTTTCTGGTAACTGTCAGATCCACTTGTATGCTGACAATCTCATTTTATTTTCCCAGGCATCTTCTGCTACACTACTTGATGTTACTTTACAGTCTGAATTTTTACATTTGTGTACCTGGCTGATCAATAACCAAATGATCATAAATGTTAAAAAAACCAAGACTATGATTTTTGGTTCCAAGTACATGCTTAGAGATGCTCCTTGTTTATCATTACATGATGTATTGGGTAATTCTATTAAACAGGTTTTTGAATTTAAATATTTAGGATTTATTTTAGACCCTTGCATGACTTTTCAACCCCAAGTTACATTTGTTAGTAAGGTTATAAATCAAAAGCTTAGTATGTTATATAAATTTGAGCATTTTTTACCCCTTAATGCAAGGCGTGCTATTGTTCTTGGTACGTATCTGTCATTTTGTTCTTTTAGCACCTCTGAAAACACATCATTGTTCACTTTATTCTACGGTTGGGTGGCTATTCCCAAAGCTTAAATTCATGTATTCTTTTGGTTGCATGGTCTATCAGGCTACTCACTCTACTCACTCCTATCCTTTATCTGATTTAATTATACTTCGTAGTACAACTAACACCCTTCGCTCTACAATGGGTGTTAAGTTAGTTGTTAGTTCCCACAAGAATAAGTTTGGTTTGCATTTTTTTCTGTTGCAGCTTCTAAAGTGTGGAATGATTTACCAATTTCCATGCGGAATGCTACCTCATTGTCATGTTTTAAAATTCAGTTTAAGAAGTATTTGAAATTATTGAATGTATGTGATTGCAACATCTAAATTGCCTGTATGTATATTTTATATATGTTTGTGTTGTTGATGTGTTGTGTCCTGGGTTGGTCCTAAAAAAGGGTTTGTTGCCCGGTGTCCTTACCCGGTTAACAAATTTAAAATAAAAAAAATAAAAAAGAATCTGTCACCCAGGAAGAAACTCCAAAGTGGGCAACTGCTATGTCTGCAGGAGCCACGCATGAAGATGTAGCAACTTGAGGTCCGGGTGGACCAGAGTTCCCTGGTCCTGGTACAGCAAGTCAGAGCACAGGGGCAGGGGGACCGGAGGCTCCACTGCCACTTGCTGTAGAAGTAGAAACCACATCTGGCGTGGCCAGTAGGGAGCTATTAGGATCATCGCCACTCCCTCTGTCTGTAGCTTGAGGAGAGCCCTCTGCAGAAGAGGAAAGGGAGGGACGGCATACAGAAACCTCCCTGTCCAAGAGAGGGACAACGTCTCTCACCAGAAAATACCAGGCCCTGGATCAAGCGAGCAGAAATTGAGCAGTTTTACGTTGAGTGGGGATGCAAAAAGGTCCGGCTCTGGATGACCCCACCTGTCAAAGAGATCCTCAACCACAGAAGGCAGGTGTTCCAACTCATGTGCCTTGGACCTGGTCCTGCTTAAGCTGTCAACCAGGATGTTTTGGGTGCCTGGAACATGTACAGCCATAAGTTCTAGGTTGTGCTTTATGGCCCAGTACCATACTCTCATGGCCTCTCTACACAGGGGATAAGAGTGAGTTCCCCATTGCTTGTTTATGTAGTAGACTACCGACATGTTGTGCATCTGAATCAGAAGAGGTCCTGGGAGCAGGTGTGTCTGAAAGGCCTGCAAGACATAAGGAATTGCCCGCATCGCCAATACATTGATGTGGAGACGCTGTTCATACTGCGACCAAGTCCCTTACATCTGACAGACTGCCAGATGGGCACCCCAGCCCTGGCTCAATGCGTCCATCATAAGACTCTGCCATGGAGATTCTGCCTGGACATGAACCTCCTTAAAGAGGTTGGAGGGGTTCTGCCACCACTCTCCAGGGTCTGCTGCACAGAGTTGGTGACCAAGACTAATTGCTCCAGATCATCTGTATGCTGGTCCCATTGGAGCCAAAGGCTCCATTGAGACACCCTCATGTGCAGGCGGGCTAGAGGAACCGTAACTATGGCTGCCACCATGTGCCCTAGGAGGCGCAGGACCGACCTGTCTGTGACTTGGTGAGATGAAGATACCAGTTGGGCCTGCACTTGCAAGTGTTCCACCCTGTCTGGTGGCAGGAAGGCTTTGCCCTGAGCTGAGTCTAGAATCACCCCAATGTATTACAGATGTTGGCTCGGCAAGAGGGTGGACTTGGGTAGGTTGAGAGTAATTCCCAAAGTCCAAAACAAGTTGAAGGTGGCCTCCATGGTTCAGATCAGATCAGTTGGTCTCTGGAGGAGGCTGTAAGAAGTCAGTCATCCAGATAAGGGAAGATACTGGACCCTGTCTCCTCAAGGCTGCAGCCACTACTGCCAGGCACTTGGTAAACAACTCAGGGAGCTGAGGAAAGGCCAACGGGAAGGGCCCAGAATTGGAAATGGTTCCTCTGGAAGCAAAAGCAAAGGAACCGTCTATGGGGCTGAAAGACCAGGATATGAAGATAAGCATCCTGCATGTCCAGTGAGCAAAGCCAATCCCCTTGGTGAAGGAGAGGAAGAAGGCTGTGAAGAGTGACCATCCTGAAGTGCTTGTATTCTAGGAACAGGATCACGTGGCTAAGATCCAGAATCGGTCACAGGTTGCTGGTCCTCTTTGGGACCAGAAAGAAATGCAAATAGAATCCCTTCCCCCTTTGAGATAGCGGGACTGGTTCTATGGCCTTTTTGTGCAGACGTGCCTGAATCTCCTTCTGGATGAGGGCAATGTGAGTCTGAGGGTAATGGGAGTGCAAGGGAGGGTTGTCTGGGGGAATCTCCAGGAATTCCAGAGTATGACCCTTTTTCCACAAGCTGGAGAACCCACTAGTCTGAGATTACATTGCACCATCCCTCTAGGTATAGGAAAAAGAGACCCCCAGCCACCTCTCCCAAGGTTTCAGCTGGGGTCGGGGGATCAGGCAAGGAGTCAGGCTGAAGAACCGCAGATGGGCAAAGTAGCAGGAGAGGCTCTGGGGGCCCTAGGGGCTGAAGCTCCAGTTGCCTGAGAAGGGGTCTTGCATTTTAAGGCACTTCTGGGCTGCTGGCCCTTGGACTTCTGTCTGGAGGATCGGCAAAAGGATTGACATTGGTTGGATTTAGGCTAGGACTGGTACAGGGACTGTATTGACTCAAAGCCTTGCCCGATTCCTGTAGGTGAGAGATAATGCTTTGAGCATCTTCGCCAAAGAGGACAGGACCCCTGAAAGGGGCATTAAGGATTTTAGCTTGCACATCTGGGGAAAAGCCTGAAACCCTAAGCCAGAAATGGCAGCGAATACAAACACCTGTGGCCACCGCCCATCCAGCAGCATCTGCCATGTCATAGGAAGCTCTGAGGACATGATTGCCCATGTCTGAGCCTGATTTTAGGAGCTGGACTAGCTGAGTCTTGGTAGGGTACTTTGGGAGGGCCTGCACCAACTCCAGAGCCTTGTTCCACAGGGCATTCTGGTACTGCACCATGTGGGCTAGGAAGATCAGGGTCTGAATGGCCAGGGTTGCCGAAGCGTTGACCTTCTTACCAAATTGGTCCAGTTGGCGAGACTCTTTATCCGGAGGCTGGGTGCTAAGGTGCCTAGATTTTTTGATGCGGTCATGAGCAGCATTCATGACCACTGAGTCCACTTCTGGATGCTCCCCACAAAAGGGCTTGTCTCTGGGGGCATAATAAAGGTGGTCTGCCTTTCAGCTAAGGCCGGAGTGGAGGAGGAATGGTTCCAGGTGGCCCCGTTGACATCCTCAAAAGAATCAATGAGAGGGGGGACCACTAGAGGGGAGGGTCTCTTTTCTACAGAGAAAGACCGCCAGGCGACGATGCTCAGGTCTAGTTCTTCATCTTCCAACTCATCAGGGACTGAATGTGCCTCATAATGTCCATGAAGGTGGGATCATCAGGAGCAGACTGAGGGGTGTCCATGGGTTCCTCAGGCTCTGATTACTGGTGTTGGTGGATGACGGTCCTCCTTACGATGGTGTACCCTGACCATGGGAGACCGGGGATGTCTGGTGCCTGCCCGGTCTATGTTCAGAGGATCCCTAGGAGGTGGAGTGGGGGGGGCCTCCTCGGGGGCTCCTAAGTCTTCATAAACTTCCACCAAGCTGAAAACAGCACTTTATAATCCATTGGAGGATTCTGGGGTGGGATGGGGATGTGGCGCCAGGAGACCAGGAGTAGGATGCCCCCATGTCAGTCCCTGAGGCACCAGGTACCCGGACGTCAGCCCTTGGGGAGCCAGGTAACTAGGCATCAGTCCTTGAGGTGAAGGATTGTCTGGCATCAGTCTTGTAGGCACTGAAAGACTGGGTATTGGTCCCTCAGGCATCGGCGGACAAACGACTGCAGGGCCAGCCGGCATTGGCTGAGGTGCAGACGATGACAGCTGGGCTATCATCAAGGCCAATGCTGGGGTAGCTGGCGTTGGCCAAACAAGCAAAGACTGACACCAGTCTGGTGAAGCAGCTAGCAAAGGCCTCAAAGGAGAAGCCTGAGTAGGGGTGCTAGCTTCTGACGGAGGCAGAGGCGTCACTTTCGTGGGGGAGGTGAGCTCATGCTTTGTGCGTTGCTTGGAGGTGCCGCTCCCAGAACTTTGGACTGATGGAGGCAACACCAAGACTTGGGGGTGCGATGGGCAAAGATCCACCACCCGAAAAAGAACTGGTCAAGCCACCTGGCTGAGGACCCAATGGGTGTAAGGGCCTGAGCTTCAGGGGTTGTGAGGCTGGGAATGGAGTTTGCAGCCCCAAAAAGCCACCACCCAAAATGGTGATGAAGGCGGGAGGCTGAGACATGGGTAGCCCAGAAGGAGAGCGGGATGCCAGTGGAGGAGGAGCTGATCTCCCGCGGGAGGAAGACCCAGAGTCGCCCACCAACTTATACGATGAACGCGAAGCTAACCGAGGCTGATCCCTATGCTTCTGCCAGTGCTTGTGCTTACCGCTAGACTTCTTCTCTTTCTGGAAGGGGGAAGAAGTCGAAGCCCTGCAAACCGGGGAAGAAGAGGAACTTTTTCCCTGGAGCTCCTTCTCCATTGCGGCTAATTTCTGCTGCAGTAGGAAAGTTTGGAGGGTCTTCAATCGGCATCTCTGTGTAGCCTGGCTAAAGTACTGGCAATGCTGACAGGCCTCTGTGTCATGGACAGGACCTAAGCAGAGCAGGCAAGAAGTGTGGCCATCCTTGAAGGGAAGCTGCTTGCCGCAGGTTATTACCCATCCACTGGTCTGAAGAGGTGATGGAGAAGAAGACGCGCAAAAATCAAAGAAAAATCAAACAGAAGTTTACTCGAAATAAAAATAAAGAAATCGTGAAGAAAACTGTAGTCGACTGAAGCAGGTGTTCGTGGAGGTCCAACTTGCTCGGGTCAATAGTGGGAAAAGAACTGAAGTTGGGCTGGGGGACCACCCCTTTTATACCATAGGTGGATATCGGCGTGCAGATGTCGGGGGTGGTCCCCCGCTAATGACTGCTAGCTAGAAGTTTTCTGTGTAGTCCTAGTGCCTGGTGGCTTAGAACTAACAGTGTTGCCTGCTGCAAGAGCCCCCTTGAAATAAGATCTACCTGTATGTGGGATCCAAAAGTATTCATTAAATGTTTTTCCATTGCATTTTCTAAACCTCCTAATCAGTTACTACTTCCCCGAGGAGTTTTCAAAGCCTGTATCACTTCCATCTTTTTCCATGTCTCACAACCCTTAAAAATATCTGACGTAGATTTCAGCCCCTGAGTGCTATACTTTAACTCTGCCTGCAAAGATTTGGCCCTGTCATATTGGAGAGATCTCATTTGTTTCTTAGTTATTGTGATTTGGTCTGAGTGAGTAGGAGATTTGTAAAGAATTTTGCAGAGATATCAATCTTTGAAGCTGCTTCCGAAGATGCAAGTATTTTAAATAATTAACTTTCAGTTTCCCTTGTGTTTGAAAAAACTTGCTCAAATTCCATTTAAAATCCTCCTACCAGGACAGAATTAAGTCAAAGCAGCATAACACAGAACATTTAGCCCCAATAAATTCTCTACATGCAGCTACTATTTTCTACTCTTTTAATGTTAAGGTGCCAAAAACCAGGCCCTGTTGTTCTGTTGGTACAACCTCAAACACTAACCATTAAGACTACCTCAGATGTATACAACAATGGTTGAATAGCTTTGAATAAATCAACCCTTTTAACCTTAGTATGTGGGGCATATATCATTCCTAGTCTCAGAAAATGTCCTTGCCATTCTAAATCTAGGAATAATGCCCTCCCAGGGTCCAACTCAATCAGCTTTGAAACAGAAAATTTTGTAGACTTAAAAAGAACTCCCATCCCTGGAAAGGTGTCTTCTCCTATGAACCATAACGAGGGGCCTCAAAGCCAATGTGATTGGGCTTAATGAATGTCTGCTGAAGACTTTAGCCTGCTATCCTGTAGCATAATTATGGTAGCATCAGTATCTGTCAAAAAAAACATTTACCTCCTCTTGTCATTCTTAAGATTGTTCACATTAAAGCATAAAATAGATAATTGAGGTAAGGAAGCCATCATTAACAAGTATAAGATGGAGAAACATGGGTGACACCTCCTTTTATGAAGCCACTAACTGAATTTTCCTTTTTCTTGTTCATCCAAGTCCTGGAAGGCAGTTCCTCTGGAATAGGTCCATCTGCGTCCAATAAGTCTTTAAGTGATGATGTGATGTAGGATGCCTCCAAATCACCTTCTGCATCATCTGATTCCATTCTCGAGGACTGGAGAGCTGAAAATCTGTTAGATGTCACCATGTCTTCCTTTTCTGCCATGCTCGATTTATGATGTAGGTGAGCACCATGCCTTTTTCCAACTGCCAACTGAAAATCCTCTTCTGGACATGGAGGGAGCATACTGTCTTTTACCACTGTGGTAGCTGATTGTTGGTCTGGCAAAGAGTCAATCGGGGCTTGTTCAGGCTGCAAAGGAGGATCACTCTGGGTTGGAGGAACATTTCCTGGTTCCATATGTTGTACAGTCTTCAGGGTTTGCCCATTCAAGGCAGTAGGTTAAAACGGGGGTCAGCAACAATGGATTCTGATGCTGGAACCTCTGACCACTGAGATTTGGAAGTGGATGGCTCAGGAATAGAAGTCGTATGAGGATTCCGGGACTGCTGTTGGTCCTGTTGTACTTGTTGAACAATATTCTCCTAGTTATAATATGTACCTTTGTTATGCGCAGCCTGAGGGCTTTTAGTAGAGCCATGTCCATATTCCTAACAGAGGTTACATTTCATAGGATTCCCGCAAGAAAAACTAAAATGACCTGGTTGTAGATATAAACTGCAAAGCATAATGTCACATACATTACTGAGGTGTCTAAGAGAACCACAACTGTGACAGGTTTTGAGCTGTCCGGCATAGAAACAAAAGCCTCTGCCTCTGCCTCTCCCAGTGTAGAAGCTGCTTGGTAGGTGTCACATACCTTGATCATGTAACCGAACTTTAAGTTTTCACTCCCCAACCCCCATCCCGGTCCAAATATGTTCAGTATCCAGGATGGGCGTAGGACATTCTAACATGTCCACTCTCTGTTTTACCCAGTATAAAATATCTGAGATGTTTACCCCTTCACTTTGGAATAAGGTATACAAATGCTCGCAGTCTGGGAAATAAAATCCCAGATCTAGTGGCCATTATGGCAGAGGTTAACCTGGACATTGTCACCATTACCAAGTCATGGTGCAATGAGAACCATGAGTGGGATATAACCATACCAGGTTATACTCTGTTTAGGAAGGACAGGAAGAGTAAGAAAGAGGGAGGAGAGGCTCTTTACATGAAGGATATCATTAAAGCAACAGAGATACAGTGAACACAGGGAGCTGCAGAGGTACTGTGGGTCACTCTAGAGATGGGGAATGCAGCCGCTATTCGCACTAGCATAATCTACAGACCTCCAACACAGGGCGGGGGGTGAATAAGGTTCTGATGGAAGCCATCTAAAAGATGACAAGTAAGGGGGAGGTGCTGCTGGTGGGGGACTTCAATCTGCCAGATGTGGACTGGAACATCCTAGCTGCAGTTTCACCTAGGAGCAGGGACATCCCGGACTACCTGCAGGGGGCATTCCTAAGGCAACTGGTAAGAGAGCCCCCTCATGAGAGAGCAATATTGGACCATGTACTCACCAATGGGGACAGGGTTGCAGATATCATGGTGGGTGACCACCTGGGGACCAATGATTACCATACGGTGTGGTTCAGTATAAGAACTGTGGCAGAAGTGAACCATACAAAGGCGAGGGTCCTGGACTTCAGGATGGCCGATTTTACAAAGATGGGGAAATGCCTCAGAGAGGCCCTGGCATGGGGAGAGGACTTGGTTGGCTTGGAGGAACAGTGGGTGCAACTAAAAGCAGGGATAGTGAAGGCGACAAATCTCTGCTTCAGGTAAGTAAGCAAAAACAAGAAGAAAAAGAGACTGTAATGGTTCTCATAAGAGGTGTCTGGGAAGGTAAGGGCAGAAAAGTTAGCATTCAGGAGGTAATAAGGAGACACAGAAGGAGGAGGATAGAGACGTGCATCAGTAGAAGCAGAGGGAGGCAGGGAAAGCAGTCAGGAGCACAAAGGCACAAATGGAGGAGAAAATAGCCCAGGCAGCAAAGAAAGGGGAAAATATATTTTTCAGGTATATAAGCGAAAGGAGAAAGACCTGGGGAGGGATTGTAAGGCTAAGGAGGGAGTGTGTGAAGGGGGACCAGGAAAAAGCAGACATCCTAAACAAATACTTTGGTTCAGTGTTCACAGAGGAAGGGGAAAGCGAGGGGCCACAGATAAGTGTCAGGGACATCAAAGGAAGGGAGGTGGACACTAGTCCATTTACAGAGGAGAGAGTCCTGAAGCAACTTGCAAATCTGAAAGTGGACATGGCAATGGGGCCAGATGGAACACATCCAAGGATATTGAGGGAGCTAGATGGGAGTGGTCCCAGAGGACTGGAGGAGGGCAGATGTAGTCCCACTTCACAACAAGTTCTTGTCAGATCCACCACGGCTGCAAAATGAAGTTTGTGAAGAAAATGTGCAGACTAGGATGGCCCCTGTGGTCCTTACCTAGTGTCAAATTGTATGTTTATGAGGGTAATGTAGTCAGTTGCTGTGGAAAATATGGAATGTTAATACACCAAGAGCTATCTTTTCTGTGTCATATTGCCAATTCTGATGGTAAATTTTGTTTAAATTACACCAAGACTAGATGTAATTAAATATATTGTTACACAACTAGGGCACTTAACATTACCTGCTGAAAGCCAGGAGATTAGCTGGGGATAAATAATGGTGTGCTAAAGACTCATATTTAGTCCACTGTGTAATCCCTAACATTGTACTGCTAGGTGCAAGATTTTAAGGAGCCGTTAATCACACCTGGGCATCTGGAACAATGGCAAACATTAAAAGAAATTAACATGCTCAATTATTCCAGAGAACACTAGCACTGCTATGAAATCCCTTCTCTGCACTTACTACCCCCCTTACTAAGTATCTTATTCTAGTAAAATCCTGAGTTGATACTGTCAGTTTGTAAGATTTGCTCCAGTTTGTGGTAATCTGTCCAGTATTTTTAAGCCTTGTCCCTCTTTTTGTCTCAGAGAACCAGAGTGTACCTCTCTATTCCCCACCACCCCAACTCACATATCAGGAACAAGAAAAAAAAAATACTCAGTGACAAATTACCCAAACTATAATGTCGGAGTAATTGATTTGGGCGGGGGGATGCATTTTTCCTGAAGAGGAACTAATCTATAGCTTGCTTCAAATCCCTTCACAACCGTCAGATAAGAGCACCAGTTTTTGGAAGGGCAGTAGAAAATTCTGAGGAAAAAGTATCCCTGACAATATTGTGTAAATTATGCCAATTAAAAGTATGTTTGCAGTAGTGCAAGGTATGCATATTAAAAGTAGGTTTTCAGGTGGCCAGTGCCGTGGAAGACGTGATCGCAGCAGGAAGTTACTTTGCCATAGCCCCAGGGATTGAAGCTTTAATCTGCTTGTAAAGAGCACGCCTGGCCAGGGTGTCGGTAGGCTGGAGGTGGAAGCAGCTACCACCTGGTGTGTATGTTGTGGTGTAAGGGCAGTATAAAAAAAAAGTTTCACTTGATAGTGGCAGCAATGTCGTGAGAGGGTTTGCATTGCATGGCAGCAAAAAGGAGAGAGGCGAGCTCTGCCAATCCAGAGCCGGCCGCCAAGCCCGAGAAATGCCCCCTCCTCCCCTGCGATGATCGATCACACACACACACACACACAGACACCAAGAGAGGGACCCACCATAGGTGCCGGAAGATGGTAAAAGCTGGGGGGGGGGGGTGGAGGATCAGAAGGGCACTTAGGAGAGTACAAAGGGCACTTTTTCTAAACTAGTTTTTGCCATAGAAAAATACAATAAATATACACTTATAATGAAGATGGTAACATTAAGAATGCAGTTACACCGTATAGGAATATTTAGTACAGTACATTAAGAGCTGAGCTGTCAACCCATTCGCGTCAATAGCTCCACATGAAGTCTGAACCATCCATTGCTTAACTTGATACAGTGGTTGCCCAAGTCAAAATAAAAGAACTGCTCGTGTTCCAAATCCACAAGAAATAGGGTTCAAAAATGTCCCCATCCACTGACCAGTCACCAGCAAAAAAAGCAGAAGTAGAGCTGAGGCTGCCTGACTCATTTCTCATCATTAGTAATGCTTTATCAAGGCTTGGTTGCTGCTGACCTGCTTCTAAACAGCAAACTACACAGACTAATAACTTACCCCCTTGCCCCCTTTCTCACTCTTTTCTTCTATTCCACACTCATCCCTCTCCCAGAGTCCTCCCCTGCCCCTGATGTTGGCCCCTAAATTAACATATTCTCCCACTGCCCCCTTACTGCCCCTGTCACATGCCCTCTGATGGCACCACCCTTTCCTGTGAATGGTTACTACCCTCAGGATCGTGCTCATCCTTGACTTGTTAATTTATTGGAATGTTTATTACATATTGCACTGACTCCATGTCTATGTGTGCCTTTCATAACCTTGTAACCACTTGTTTTTGTAAATGAATACCAATGTCAACTATGCTCTGTATTTCATATTCAGCACATCATTAACCAATGAAGGATCTACGGTGTTTAATTGTAAAAAACTCTTTACACATCTGTGGCTGACTGTATGATAAAATGTTATTGTAACCTTACTTAATAAATAAACTAATACATTAATAAACCCTTCCTTGTCTCTGTTTTGATTTTAACACTAACTTGCTTATTCTTTCCGGTTCTTCCTCCTGTTATTTGCCCTCCCCCTCTCTTGCTGTCTCCTACTCCATGTTATACATTAACATGTAAAAACCTTCCTTCAGCTCCCATGTCCTTCAGTAAAGTCCTCTACATGTGTTCACAGCCAAAGTAGTCTTGCACCATACAAAGAAACAGGTGCCTGATAATACTCCACACTATACCACTTCACAGACTGGGTCTGAGCACCAGCACCAACACTGGAAACACAGAGCTGTTTTATTGAGTTTTTAATGATCTATTGAACTGACTTATTATTAAATCATGTTATTCACTAATGGCATGATAAATATTGCACCACAAGCTTTTATGTTCCCAGATTATCAGTGTTACACCTTTAAAGAGCACAACTTCCATTGGTGCATAGATCTTGTTCAAATTTGCTTGGCTCCAATGTACAAATAAGGGTGAACTTAAATGAGTAATAAATAAAAAGCAAGCCTGCTACGTCTGCTACATTCATTGTAACTTATGTCATATACTGAACAGAAGGATTTACTAATACATTGAATAGATGAATAAAAACTCAGTAAAGGAAAAGAGCTCAACCTCAGCTCTCTGTGTGTTTCCATTTTTGGTACCACTGCTAGTGGGTATTAATCATGACAGCAACTGCAGGACAGGGCACAATTATGTATTTGTCTAATTTTTTTATTATTATTCTTTATGTTCCTTGGTTCCCACAAGACTGCTACTTTCTGGTAGATCATGTCACAGTCACTATTAAGTTATTTTTAACATACAGTACATACTAGTAACTCTGATCA
The DNA here is from genome assembly GCA_016271365.2 of Neoceratodus forsteri. Taxonomy (NCBI): domain Eukaryota; kingdom Metazoa; phylum Chordata; order Ceratodontiformes; family Ceratodontidae; genus Neoceratodus; species Neoceratodus forsteri. The sequence goes on from CM057455.1 coordinate 1,708,997,098, forward strand.
AAAGTCATTAGAAACATAGACTTTGACAGCAGATAAGGACCCGTTTGGCCCACCTAGTCTGCCAATTTTCCTACCTAATGGATAGGCGGCAGATCCCACTCAACCAACAGCCTATTTCTTCCTACCCCTTCCCCCCCACTAGAATTGCCTTATGTCTGTCCCATGCATTCTTGATCTCTCCCACAGTTTTAGACCCCACAAACTCCTCAGGAAGGCGGTTCCATGCGTCCACCACCCTCTCTGTGTCTTTTTTTTTTTTAACCTGTATCATCATCATCAAGTTTTATTGTTGGATCATTCAGGTCATTACAATTGTTACAGAAAAAATATTTAAAATGATTAATTCTTCAACCATATATTCAAATACAGTGCAAAATATTAATAGATATTAGAAGTTTTAAGCTGCAATCTATACCAGTTAAATACACATTGCCCTTACACTTTTGCCACTTTAGACTTACAGTCCGGCAGTGGACAATACTATGCAATGCCTAGACGATTCCCAGGAAGGTCTAAGGTATACTCTATCCCCAGGTTCAATTCTATCCCTCCCTAATTGTGATTTGTGCTCTTATTTAATAATTAATCTCATGTGGCGACTCTGAAGACTGTCACAATGAAATGGTTAAAATACTGTCAATGTTTCTTACCACCCTATAATTATAGTTTTCTAGGCTTTTATAATTTTTTTTTACTCTCAGTAAATTCAGAAACTCAATAAATTCACAACTCTAGTAAAAAATACACAGCTCCCTATGATGCTCGTTTTCAAGACTTTTATAACTTTTTTTTTTACTCTCAGTAAACCCCCTACAGGAAATTTACAACTCTAGTATACACAGTTCCCTGTGATAATAGTTTTCTAGGTTTTTATAAAACTTTTTTACTCTCAGTAAATTCACAACTCTAGTAAAAAATACACAGCTTCATTCGGAATACCTCATCTTCAGTAGAACAATTCAAAATAAATGTTAAATTAGTTATTGGCAGCTCCATACCCTAAATTAGGGACCAATATCTTCTAAGCCAAGGAGAGTTTTAATATACAGTAGTTTTTTACCCGTAAAATAACAGCAGTACAGCCAGCAGGACGGGTCCAGAATAAATGCAGCCTACTGGATTGTTCGTGCTTTCTTTCTTGCAGAGTCCCGGTTCTTTTTTGTCCATCAGTGACCTGACAGACTGATACCATGATAAGGAGGCAGGAGGAGGACTGCACTGACTGACCTACATAGTCACAAACACATCAACTGGACTGAGATGGAGTGGGACAGTGACACTGCACTGGACTTTTCTGATTCTGAATGGGGCTGGCTGGGCAATTTGGGGGGGGGCACAAGGTAAGTTGCAAACTGGCCGGCGGCAAGCAACTGTTGGGGCAACTTGGCAAACAAGCAGCCAGGTGCCGGGTGGGTGGGTGGCTACAGAACAGAGAACTGCCCGGTCCGACTACACCAGTACCGAGAGAACTTTTAATTAAAGGACCTGACTTACGACAGCACTTTGGAATTGGACCATCGCCGCTGGGAAGTTATTTTATCAAGCTGCTGCTAAAGAAGTTCAGAGCTCTTAAACTTAAAAATTAAAATTAACTTAAAAAAAATAAAAGCAAATAAAGGGTTTTAGTGGAGTCAGAGCGCACAGCAGCATGGGCGCACTGCAAGCAACAGCAAATCCAGCAATTCTCCGGGTCCGGGCGGTCTGGTTCAGCAGTCTCCAAGGTAAGTAAATCTGAAATCGGCAACCACCCCAACACTCACTCTCTCAACCCCCCACACAACAACAAGACAACACCAGGTTGTTACAAGAGTCAGGAGGAAATGGGATCAGACGTGTTGTGGTGGCTACCTTCCTTTATACCCATTACCCTAGGCTTCTTGGCTTGCACTAGTCTGTCTTTGTTCTCGGGGCCCAGGTGAGCTCAGAAATTCCCCTGAAGTCGTCGGGACTTTCAAATAAAAATGTAAAATAATCCAATCGCCAGTGCAGTGGAGGCATAACAGATCTAAGTGAAGTGTTGTTATCTTGGCCAACTGTCTGCCTTACAGCTGGCTAGCATGGCTGCAGGGGGTGCTTAAGTCTCCTGACTCACAAAACAAAGAGGAGATGAGAGGTGTGAACATCTGCTGGGCTGCTTTAAATCAGAAGTGTTAGGGAGAGTTCTGGAGTTGTAAAGTAGGGTTGTTATAATAACAACTGTACTTTACAACTCTGCAAGAAGGCATTTAGCGGCTCTGTTTCTTTTGTTCGTGACGGGGCACGGTGGCGGCAGATTCAAGGCACTGCAAGCTGTCCCACAGTGAGACCCACTGACTGACTGTCTATCGACAGAGTGGAAATAGAGAACTGGCTTCTTTTGTATAAAAATGTCCCCACGTCAAGGAGACATGGATATTAGATCCCCCTTACACCTAAACACAGAGTGCAAAGATCAAAGTGAGCACTGAAGTGGCCGGAGCCGCTGCCAAGAAGAAGCAGAAGGGGGGACTTCTGCAAAGTGTAGCAACAAGGAGGGTATTGTTCCACAGGGGCAGACCTGCTCTTCTCTTGACTCCTTTACCAAGTGGATTGCTTTTTTTTCTGTACGACAGTCTTGCCGTGATTTTGCACTGCTGGGAGGAGGAAAAGGGGGATCACTGCTGGATGCTTATCTCACCACCTTCTCTCAAAGCCACAGATGAGGCTGATCATTGTTTGCAGGTCACATTGAAGCTGTCTGGACTGTGGTCTAACATTTTTTTGCCCAGGTAATGCCTAGTTTAAGAGGACCTTGAGTGAGTTCCGGTGCGGTGGCTCTCTGTTCACGCATCATCCATGGACCTAATAGCAGGAGGAGGAGTGGTACGTGAGCCTAGGCTGTGAGTCCCGGTGCGACGGCTCTCTGTTCACGCATCATCCATGGACTGGATAGCAGGAGGAGTGGTACGCAAGCCTAGGCTGTTTAAATTGGGGTTTATGTCAGTAGTACTGCTGTCGATGGGGTCTTCTGTTTCCCCGGGGGGTGGGTTGCTCGCTTGCTACTGTAGTGGGGACTGTACCGATCGTTTCCACCGGCTGTTTCTGTCCGTTACGGTGTCGCTCTGTCACAGGTGGTTGTTACTAGGGACCGCAGGCGGGGCTTCACAACGGGATGGGGGTATGGGGATACTACACTGCTGTCTCATGAAGCTGCACTTTTGTGAATCGGTAACTCCGCCGAGTGTTGTTAAACGGCACTGCTACGCCCGATGGGATGAGGTGTATTTGTTCCTATGGGTGTCCCTCTCTGTGGTCTGTTGGGGTGGGGTGTAGTCATGCGGCGACACAGCCCCTCCCCCCCTGAACTTGTGTCCCCCTCTTTCGACCCCATGTTTTCAAGCACAGCCCCAAATAGTACTGCCCAAGCATGTTGCCCTTCAACACCCCGTCCTCCACGCACACACACACACACACACACATTTAGTCCCCTCTTTCTAAGGAATAACACATTATTAAAATAACCACTCTCATCCCCAGACTGTCCCTTAAATGCCGAGCGAAGTTGCTGTGACCGTCCTGCTGTGCCTCGTGGCTGTCTTCCTTGGGGTCAGCGACAGCACTCCGGGGTCGAGCCGAGCCCGTGCCTCCTCCAGGAGACGTGCACCTCCTGCAGCGGGAGGCAGCCCAAGGAGCCGCTAGCCAGCCAGCTGGACACTGACTTTCTGGAGGTGGTAAAGTGGCACATCCTGAACCGGCTGCAGATGAGGGAGAGGCCCAACATCACCCACTCAATCCCCAAGGTGGCCATGGTGACGGCGCTCCGCAAGCTGCATGCTGGCAAAGTGCAGGAGGATGGCCGGGAGGAGATCCCCAATCTGGACGGCCATGCCACGTCCAGTCAGAAATTGCAGGAGCAGAGCTCGGAGATCATTAGCTTCATACAGACAGGTAAGCAGTCACTGTACTATATTAATAATGTTGGTTATAATCAGGAAATTAATGGTCACTTGATAGAAGAAAGAGTGTTTGTTGTTAGGGCACTGGAGAAGAGCAAGCCCTGCCGCAGCCATGGGTTTTCTTTTTACTGTTTCCTTGCTGTTAAGGGAAGGGGACAGAAATGGCAGGGATGCAGAAAAAATGGCCATTAAAAAAAAAACGCCCACTGTGATATAATGCAGTGCTGCAGTCCATAGGGACAACATGGGTGGATTGCTTCTTGGGGAAGGGTCAGGCGGAGGAAAAACTGTTCCACGGACGGAAAACATGACGTTAGCCCTTTTCTACATGCAAAACGTCTGCAGGGCTCCACCCATGCAGCCGTAAAAATGGTATTAGGGAGGAGGCTGGCAATTACAGGCCAGTCAGCCTGACTTCGGTAGTGGGGAAATTAATGGAGTCACTACTGAAGGAAAGGACTGTGGAATATCTTGAATCCAGTGGCTTACAAGATCTGCAGCAATATGTATTCACTGGGGGGAGGTCATGTCAAACAAATCTGATAGATTTCTTTGACTGTGCGACCAGGGAATTAGAACAGGGTGGAGTGGCGGATGTGGCCTACCTAGATTTCAGTAAGGTCTTCGACACCGTCCCACATAGGAGACTCGTAAACAAGCTGCGCATACTAGGAGTGGGTCCAAAGGCGATAAACTGGGTAAGAAATTGGTTGGTAGATAGGCGACAGAAGGTGGTGGTAAACAGAGTTCACTCCGAGGAAGGGAGGGAGGGTGAGCAGCACGGTGCCACAAGGATCGGTACTGGGAGCGGACCTCTTTAGTGTCTTTATTAGCGACACTGCAGAGGGGCTAGAAGGGAAGCTATGCCTTGTTGCAGATGACACTAAGATCTGCAATAGGGTAGAAACTTGGGGGGGGGAGGGAATGAATAGAGATCTAAGAAAGCTTGAGGACTGGTTGAGAGTGTGGCAACTATGTTTCAATGCAAAGAAATGCAAACTCATACATTTGCAGCATAGAAACTCAGGGGCGGAGTACAAAATTGGGGGAGTGGTACTGGCAATCACCAAACAGGAAAGGGACCTGGGGGTAATCATATCTGATGACCTAAAGGTGGCCAAATAGTGTGACAAGGCATTGGGGAGAGACAGTGGGATGCTAGAGTGCATAGGGAGGGGTACCACCAGCAGAAAGAGGGAGGTGGTGATACCTCTGTATAAATCACTGGTGCGATCTCACCTTGAGTACTGCGTCCAGTTCTTGAGACCATATCTCCGGAAAGACATAGAGCAGAGGCGGTCCAGAGGATGGCAACTAAAATAGTGCAGGTTCTGTATCATAAGCCCTATGAGCAGAGACTGAAGGATCACAATATGTACATCCTGGTGGAAAGGAGGGAGAGGAGGGATACGATAGAGACTTTCAAATACCTCACAGGTATAAATAAGGTTCAAGAGGAAAGCATTTTTCAGACAAAAAGATGCTCAAGAACAAGGGGTCATTCTATGAAGCTGGAAGGGGTAGACTCAGGGGATATGTGAGGAAGTACTTCTTCACCGAAAGGGTGGTGGATGCCTGGAACAGCTTCCCAGCAGAGGTGATGGGGGGAAAGCGCTAACAGGATTCAAGAATGCTTGGGATACGCATAAGGGAACCTTAGTGGTAAGGAAAGGGGGGGGGTGAAGCTGGAGATTGAGTAGGGTCTGCAGTGTTACAGTAGGTAGGGAAGAAAGGCAGACTAGGTGGGCCAAGCGGTGGCCATTTTCTGCCATTAAATTCTATGTTTCTATGTAAGATAGTAATAAACTTCACCATAGGTTTCATAAGGGGGATGACGAAAAATGGGGTTCATAGAGGAGATGACTTAACCTGGTGAAACTTGGCTCAAAATGTTCCAGTATATGTGACGTTTTAAAGCTCACATAAAATTGTGAGTCTCCAGAGATATGCATTAAGGCATAAATATTGGTGGCTAAGAACTGCAGCGATTCTTTAAGTAATTTTCTGGCAACATACACCCTGTCTGGAGGGTTTTCTAAACCCCCTCTATATTTAATCCTGACAGCATTTTTCCATTTTACATGTTCCCCCAGATTTGCAACTAAATCAGACACTCGGAAATGATCTCTCTGTCCCAGTCCTTCCTGACCTCCTTGTGAACGTCTGCACTCTCCACCAGGCTCAGAAACGTAGAAATACTTATTCCCCAAGGGAGTCTCACTGTCCGAGTTTTCCTGCTCAAGAGATGTAGCAGAAGTATTTACATGGAGTTGGAAGAAAGAACAAAATCTGTGTGCATTCCCTGATAAGAGTCATTATCGGCCGGGGGTGGGCTCAGTGTCCATTATATCACCCCAGGATGTTCTGGGATTCTCTGATACAGCAGCAGAGGGGTTATTAGAAAGGTTGTGAACATCCTGTATCTTATTCTGTGGAGAAATAGTCTCCCGAAATGGCAGCTCATTAAGTGTATCTAAACCCCCGAGTGTCCTTACTGAGGGTAATAGTGTATGTATTACTAGTTGGGGTAGTTGAAGAAACACAAAAACAGATTGGTACAGAATGAGCCCACTCACCCATATATTATTTAATTTCACTAATTTTTAATTTTTTGTTTTTTTGTAGATCTCGACACGGTGTACTTTTCATACGTTTCGGAAATCATCCTTCATCACTGATACACTGTACAAAATCTCTAAAAGTAAAATATACAACACATAGAACTGATTGTTTAACTCTTTTTTTATATGTTAAATAATAAGTGTTTTTAACGTTCAGATAGACATTTCTACTCACACAAGGTTGTAAAACACCTTGTTCTTTTTTCTGCTTTTTATTTGTTATGAACAAATATCAATTTTTAGTATTAAACCATGTTGCTTACTCCTATACATATCATATAGCTTATTGGTTAACATAATTTCAAATGTAAAATCATTTGCTTACTTTTGACAGTCATTTTCTTGTTCTAGATCACTACATTAAGCGAAAATGCACAATCAGCTGCTATAGTCCCAGACTTCATTCATTTTAATTATACTACATAGTTCTGTATTAGTCATGCTTCTAGTTACTTGTTTATACATGACTTAAATATATCTTCATTTGTTCACTTCTCACATTCCCAGCCTTATGTTATACCCTGCATTTCTTAGTTCATTCTCGGGTCTGCATGACCCGAGAATTAGCTAAGAAATGCACAGAAATTCTCACATTCCCAGCCTTATATTATACCCTGCATGAGCTAAGAAATGCAGGGTATAATACAAGACTGGGAATGTGAGAAGTGAACAAAAGAAGATATATCTAAGCCCTGCATAAACAAGTAACTAGATGCATGGTAAGGTGAATTCACAACTCACACTGCACCCGCTATCAGAACATTTTCATCACTTCACCGCTACAACATGTAATCATTTCATGCTTTTATTATGCAACATTCATTGTGTTTCAAAGAATACTTATAAATATCCACATTATGCATATGTTCTTTTCTTTGTTCAAGCCATCTAAACATAAACAAAAGTGTAAACTGGTATCTGCATTTCTGTTTTGCATTTATATACAGTTTCAGCCTCAGTTTTCTCAATTTCCAAAAGCTGACTTACTTTAGTTTTCCGTGGAGCACAGCATGATCTCCTGCTTTCTCTGTTACAGAGGTAACGTGCTGGTGCTGCTCTTGACTCTTAAAAAGGATTCTGAGTTCTGGGAATCGGGCGCACAAAGAGTGTGCAGACACATGACCTGTGACTCATCACCTGTCATAGGCTGTCACCCCTGTGCGCCCGACCTGCACAGCAGTCCTGGCAACAAGCAACAGTATTGCAAGGTGTCCCCTCGATCTTTCCATGTTGATTTTTTTATTAAATTATCATACAGTTTAACTGTTTTCTCCATTCCTGTTTTATAATTTATGCTCCATAATCTCCAAGCTACAGTAAACTGCACTTGAGTACCCCTCACTGCGCATCACACTGCGCGGAGTTCAGGGATGTTTCTCGGGGTGGAGAGGGGCTTCTGATTCTCAAGGTATATCATTTTTATTAACTGTTAAGGTGCTAGAAAATGGAGACACAAAGTATATGCCTTGGATCAGCAGAAAAAGAGGACGGGGACTCAAGTCCAGTGCTGGACCAAATTAAAGAGTGACACAGATGGACTTCCAACCATGTTCCTAAAGTATGGGCTGCCAGTCAATGCAGTCATTTAGTCCAAATCTAGGATTAGCTGCTTCAAACCTATCAACGTAATATGCTTCTCTAAGCAGTAATTTTGTTCTGTAATCTCCACCCCTGACATTCTGCTCACCTTTTTCAAGACTAAAAAATCTCAAGTAAGGTAACTGATGCCTATGCTCTACAAAATGTCTTGCAACGGGTGATGTCATGTCTGACCTACAGACATCACTCTTATGTTCTCCAATGCGTGTCTTCAACATTCTCTCACTCTTTCCAACATAGATTTTGTCATAGGGGCATTTTAGTAAATATACCACCCCAATACTCTGACAGTGTATAAGCTGTTCTATTGTCCCATCCTCATCCCATGCAGTATTCCTTATCCTTTTGATCTTGTAGGTGTTATTGCAGTGGACACAATGTCCACATTGAAAATTGCCCCTTAGGTCCAAAGTTGTAAGAAAATTTTGTGGTCTTTTTTCTGGGATTTTATATTCTGTGTGCACTAGTCGGTTCCATATTGTTCTGTTTTTTGGGGGGTTTTTTTGGCTACAACTATAGGTAGTTCCTCAAAGATCTGTGCCCCCATAAATATTGCTCTCAATATGTCCCAGTGTTTGTTCACTATTGTTTTTATATTAAAAAATACATCATTGTATGTTGTTGCTAATAATATTTTCCTTCCCTTCTTGTTTCCACTCTACTGGACCTCATTTTCACCAACTGACCATTTCCCCATTGAGCAGGTCTCTTCTTTCAGGTATCTGGGGCTAACCCTTGATACCAACCCCTCCTTTCACAATCATATCCTAAGTCTCCTGTCTGCACTCAGTACCAGGATTGGAATGCTATATCAGCACAAACACTTCCTCTCCCCAGAGGCTCTCCACCTACCAGTATCATCATTCGTTCTCTCCCTAGTTGACTACAGCCTGGTGATCTATGACTCGGCTGACCCAACATCCCTCTCCCATGTTAAGAATACCATGAACAAGGCATGTAGGCTGGTCACAGATCACAACAGGCTGACTCACACCTGTACCTTATCTAAATCCACAGGCTGGTTAAATCTGGAAACCAGACTTAAATACTTTACCTGCATTCTTGCAAAGAAAATATCCCTCAGAACTACCCCTCCTGGCCTTGACAGTCGGGTCTCAACTGCTCCCTCCCCACCTAAACCTCCAGACGTGCCTTGAGGCCCTCCCACATTGTTCCTCGCTGCAGAACCTCACAGTGTCAAAGGGCCTTTTCATATCGGGCTCTCATGTGGCTCAACAATCTCCCCCCGTCCATCTCCTTTTACCCACCTTTGGCCCTTTCAAATCTGCCCTCAAGAACTATCTCCTTGAACAATCCACCTGTGAATGCTACTGACCCTTGCTGCCCTGGATCTCTGCATTGGCCAGCATGTCACTCGCCATTGTACCCATTCCTGACTCCCTTGACTGGAGTGATTTTTATTTGTCATATCCCTCACCAGATCTTGACCTTGGGTTATACTTGCCCTGAGATACTCTGTTCAAGTTTTGTCTTGCTGTACAACCAGGGCCTACTAAGGCCTGCTTTTCACTTTGTGTAACTTGTGTGTACTTGTTCATAACCAACTGTATAACTAGGGCCCACTTGGCCTGCTTTATTCACTTTGTATTCTTATATATACTTGTGAATAACCTTTGTGCTTTATATGATTGTGTAATGCTTGCCAACTTTGTATCTGTGAAATTGTTGTCCTCTCTTGTAACTGTGACAAGGAGCCTTTGCAAAAGAGTCCTTGACTCAAAGGTTGTATTCCGATGAATAAATAAATAAATATATTTTCTAAAGTTCCCCCTAATAGAGTCTGTCTTTCTCTACTGTTGATTTTGTCTGCTGCTGCATCTGCTAAGACTCATCCTCTGTAACCCCTAGTCTCAAATCTCTCAACCATCTCACTGGAAGCCTGTTCAAATTCTGTACTACTTGTACAGTTTCTTTTTCCCTCATTAGTTGTCCACACGGAATGGATTCTATCAATTGATTCTGTTCATGAAATACATATTTAGTTTCAAAATAATCCATATAAATATTTGCGTAAGCTCTCAAAGAAATAGTAGACCAACAAAGACTAGATGAGAAACCACCTAATGATTTATTGATTAAAATGTCAGAGACTGTACTTACACAATTTTTTTTAAGTCTGAAAAACAATTTTAGTTGCAAATAAGGGGAACAGCCATGGGCTCCAGTATGACACCATCTTATGCAAATATTTATATGGATAATTTTGAAACTAAATATATATTTCGTGAACAGAATCAATTTGTAAATCACATACGGGACTAGAAACATTTTATAGATGGCGTTATTGTCATATGGACAGGAACCCAGGAACAGCTTATAAGATTTGATACCTACTTGAATGAACAAACTGACCATTTAATATTTATTATGAATATGAGTACAACAGAAATTCCGACTTTGAATTTATTAATTTATAAAGATGGAGACAATCTGGTGACTAAATTATACAGGAAACCGACAGATAAAAATGCTATACTGAGGGCTGACAGTTTCCATCCAAAGAAATAGATAGAATCCATTCCGTATTGACAACTAGTGAGGGAAAAATAAATTGTACAAGTAGTACAGAATATGAACAGGCTTCTTTCAGTAATTCCTGCAGTGAGTTCAGCATTAACATCTTGAGGGTCAGTCTGCTGGACCGCCACCTCCATTCCTTTACTATGCTGGACTGTCTGCACCTCCATTCCGATACCAGGGAAGACTATACCCATAATACCCCTCCTAGCAGTGCCTTGTTCAGACTCCAGTTGTGATACAATTTGCACTTATTTTGCTTGTTGCTCTTCAGATGCTCTGACTAGCTTAACTTGTTCATTTTTATTGCTCCTTAATTGTTAACTTATATTTTTGATTTGTGTAATCAATTGTTGTAGCTTATTGCTGTATTGTCCCTATCCCCCCCGGACACATCTGGAAACAAGCTATTTCAGCTCAGTATCTCTTTTCTGGTAAATCTTTTGAAACAACTTAGGCCCTGTCCACACTACACCTCTGTAACGTTACAAAGTGCCCAAACCCTTAACGCAACAGTTTGCGTTTACACCTGTAACGTTACAGAAGGCGTTTTCGTAACCATTGTTGAAACACATATGAGGTGGTTTCAACAACGGTTATGAAACCGGTTACACCTCGGTAACATTACCGGGCATAGTGTAGACGCGTGGCACCTGACCCCTAGCGCAGCGCAAGCTCCATTGTGGGATCGGGTGCCGCCCTAACGGTCGCCCGGCTCCCAAAGTGTGGACCGGTGGTGCCGGTCCCGTAACGGACACCATGGCAGTGTGGATACACTGCACCTCTCCCCGGTTGTAATGGTTTCTATCCTTTACAGGGTCTGAGCAGTGTAGTGTGGACGGGGCCCTAAATCTCTTACCAGGTCTTTTTCAATCAGTTAATTGGCTACAGCATCTCTTGGGTACAAAACTGCAAACACCTCCAAAAGGCGAACACCCTATCTTCCCTGAAATCTCCCCAGCGCTGCAAGGCTGCCAAGGACTCCCCTTGAAGGGAAGTCCCTCAGGGTTCCCAACCCTCCCAGTGTATCCCTTATATACTCCTAGGATTTAAAAGCGATCCACACTAAATGCACTCAGATGCCAGAGCCCTGGAATCGCCACTAATGTCATGGGCCTGTGTCTGCAGGCTACCAGGCAACTGGGCATAGAAAAGAGTTGTTCTCAACAGCTGGTTCTATCCAGAGCTGCTCTGTGGGACAACTCAAGTAGTCTGGCAAGCGACCTGAAGCAAAACACCTCAAAGGCACACTCTGGCACTTTTCTCACACTAAAATTTTAAGTTCCTCCCACTGAACTCTGAAGTCAGAGGCACGACCAATCAGTAGGCTCCAGGCCTAGCATTTTAGTAACTAACCCCTGCCCTCTACTAGTAGGAGGGGGTTGTTACACAGGTTTCCACAGTGCCAGTGGCCAAAGAGAGCCATACTCAGCAATGATATACACCAGTAATGGACCATTCCTGAAGAAGTAGCTACCAGAACAGAAAAAAAGAAAACAATTCCAACAAGAAATACTCAGCGATGGAAAAATGGCTTCATTGATTGGATGTTCACTCTCTCAGTGGCAGCAGAAAATTACTGAAGTCCCTGGGGCTTGCCCACATTATTTATTTAATTATGAGACACTGCTCATGTGCATATAGGCACATTAACGTGAGCTGCGCCATCATTACAAAGAGCTTTCTGTGAGGTCCTGATTCCAATGGCTTAGAGTCCAATGTATTATGGCCCTCAAATACCCTCAAATAAGATCTGACATTTAGCCAATGGTGGGGAAAAAAAGACCTGAAATGGAGGAGTCACCCATATTATTTAGGTGGTGCCAACAAACGGTGTCAGCTGCATGGCGAAGTGTATGGCCCCAGCTCTAAAAGTCTTATGTAGGGTCCTGATGTCAGTGGCTTCCAGTTCAATGTGTGTAGCCCTCTAGAGGTGATAACCTCAAAGAAGATACTGGACAATTGTTTTTACCAGCAGATTTTCAGGTTGTGGAACAGTCTACCAGGTGATCTAATAATGGCAGAATTGGTTATGGAGTTCAAGAGGGTGCAGGATGCCTACAGAGGTTTGAAGAGTATTAGAGGGTATAATATTGGTCCCTACTCAGCAACATGTGTAGCATGCTATGCCTCACGTAAGTGCCCCACAGAGGGCCATATGCATGAGTCATGCAGCAGTTACGCCAAGACAGGATTGCACAGCCATGGCATGCACCATGTCTATGCACAGCGTGCGCATGCCCCATGGCGGCTCCATGTGGAAGTGCATTATACAGCAAAGCGCTGCATGCAAGGCATGACACGGATGAACTAACCAGTTTATGCTAAAAAGGCACATGCACAGACCACAGCACATTTACACCAGGCAGATCCCTGAACTCTAAAGTGACAGACCCAACTACACACCCAACCACACAGGGACAGATCGGACCGTGCAATACAACCATTGCTGGCCACCCATGCACATGGCATGGAGGCCCTATGTGCCAAGGGATGTGTAACCAACACCATACTGGACCTGGCCAACAAGAGCAGTGCCACAGATGCCAATGCCTGCTGGAATGCCATGAGGAGGAGCATGAAGTAACAGTGCCCAGAACATGGTTCATGCCATGGTAGGATAAGACCCTGATGTAGGTTATGCCACCACCACTGCCAACACAAAATGTGCCCCTAAGCATGCTCCCCAAACCCAATGTGCCCCACTAGTACGCCATCTGATTGCAGGACATGCAGCATCATCCCGTTCCAGAGAGCAGGAGACATCCAGTACTGCACCCACAGGGGCAACATCATGTGTCTCAGCACAAGTACCCTGTCACTATACATCTGGCGTGCCTATATGACAGCCCCACAACCAGGCACACACGCAGTCCCTGTGTAACCACAGTGTATGCCCTGGCACCATGAGCACTGCTGGACACCCACCTGTAGCCAGTGCATGTACCCCACACCACACACCATGCCAATAATGCCCACCAGCCACCCAGCACACGAGCAGCACATGCAGCACATGCAATGATCCCACACACCATACAGACACAGCACGGTGTAGTGCATGTAATTTGTTCTGAAGGCACACCATGTGAATATCTCTGAAACTCAGGCAAGACCACAAACGTGAATTATATATACCACACAGCACTCTCCATGGCAACAAGGCACTGATGTCCCTATGTACAGGCCCCAATGTCAGATACAATGTCCGTATGGGTAACTGCACTGTCCTGTAACCAGCAGTATGAATTCCGCTGCCACCGGATGCCACACAGACACTCAGTGGAGCATGTAATACAGTGTCTGCAATGCCTGCTCAACAAACAGCCACACCCTGTGGCACCAAACCAAACATGAAATAATCAGTGCAACCCTGGAATGGTGGCCTATGTCATATCCTCCCACCTGAACCATGATGTCATTGGACTCTGTACTGCTGGTCACGGACGGGCTTGAGGATGGCGAGGCGACCGCATCCAGGCCAAATGGATCCACAGACCTCAGGAAGAGCCTGCGCAGAGGCCCTTGAAGTGCCCTGAATGACAAAGACAGGGTACAGAGCATCAGTACTACCCCCTTGTGTGTCATACCCACCAGCGGCACATCACTGTTACAACAGTGTGGTTGCTGATAACAACGGACCAAGGACTACCATGCCCACAAATCCAGTGTCCCATGAAGGGATCAGAGACACAACTGAATATGCCCCTCCACACTAAGGTGACATGTACCACTCATGGTGTCCTATCACCGGCCTGCACCCCCCTCCTTGGCATGACAACCCTGTCCATGGTTGTACCTCCTTGTGGGATGCATACGTACACTTACCAGTGATGGCTCAACAAACCTCCATACAGGCCCTCTGGTAACCACATCAGTAACTAGGCCCATCTGTGGGCCATGACAACACAGGCCCCATGGCACTCCTCCAGCTGCAGTGACAGCCTCAATGACCTGCCAGCAAACCCATGCATGGTGTAGAAGGGGAATATACAGCAGCATCACAGTACTGCATATACAGCCCCCCCAACCATGATGCTCATCTGCAGGGGCCATTTGACATTTCACAGCCAACCTACACTGTCCTGAAAGGTCGTCATGCTAGCCTGAATGAGGTTATGAGGCAGCCCAGCCACCTGGGACCATGTTGGATGCCATCTCACTGGACTGCCAGATACCACACTGCCTACTGGTACATTGCTCCTGCCTGGACTCTCCAAGATCAGCACTCACTGACTGCAAAGGCCCACACAGACTTCAACACCCTAGGGATGTGCATGCCATGCTCCCCTTTGTGAGACACACACCCAGACATGGGTGTGGCCGATGGGGTCCCCCTGGGCCATGCCACCACCGCACAGGTACATAAGTGGGTGGTACATCCATGCTTTGTACTGGACGAGTCTAACTCAGATTACCAGGGCCATATCTCCAAATCCTGCATTATGTGCCTCTCACCTTCTACATATACTAGGGCTGGAGGATGAACTGCTGTAGGATCAGGCATGCAGAAGACCATGCAGGCCACAGCTGTACCATACATGCCTGCAAATAGTCTCCCTTGCACGTACACTTTGCTTCAATCATTTCTGCCTGGATCATGATGCCATTCAAGGCATCTGCCATCTGACTCCTACCACAGCACGTCCTGTGCACTGACCATGGATAAAAAGATACTGTGCATCCTGGTATACTATGCCATGGGCTCCTTCCAGATGGTGGCTATGGATGTGACTGTCATAAGTCAGTCAACAGTGTCCCATGCACTACACCAGGTGACTGACGCCCTTATCTACCATGCCACCATCTAAATATCATTTCTTGCCACTGAACAGGCCTTGCGGGGTTCTATGCAATGCATGGCTTCCCAAACATGCTCGGGCCACAGACTGTACACATGTGGCCATACTATCCCTGACATGGAATAAGGAGATATACTACAACAGGAAGGGGTTCCACTGCATTAATGTGCAGGCAGCATGTGAAGGCAACGGTGCCATCATCAGTGTGCTGGCAATGTATCCTGGCTGCTGCCGTGATGCCTACAACATATTCGACCAGTCACTTCTACCAACACTGTTTGAGACACATGGTGTACCTGTGGGGTGGCTGAACAGTGAGTGTACATGTGAAGGGTGACATCTGTCAGTCCCTGATGTGGTTTATCATAACTATCTCTATTCTATTCCATTCCATAAGTGACAAAGGATACCCTCTGCAGACATATCTCCTGACACCCTTCCTGTCCCCAACTATCTACTCTACTCCAAAAATAAATTCAAAGGCTTTAATGCCAAATAACAAGAGTGTGTACAGGTGCTCACTGCACAGCACTTCGTCCCGGCACTTCAGGTTGTAACCCTTCATCAGGGGACCCCTGAAGAAGGGTTATGACATAATAAGTGCCAAAACGAAATGGTGTGCGGTGGTCTCTGTACACCTCGTGTTAACGTTATCTGTTAATTATTTCAAATGAAGTGTGTTTCAGGCTCTAGATGGCAGATCTTTGGTTCACCTACTGTACTTTGAGCTAGCCACCCCTTTCCTGCACCCACCAAGAGTGAGTTTTCATGGTCCTGTTTCCTGGATTTTCTGTACCCAACTACCAAGGATGAGGAGAGATACAATGAGGTGCACCATCAGACCCATTCTGTGGTGGAGTATGTGTTTCCACTGCCTGGACAGGACGGCTGGCACCACAAGGTTGGCACCAGAGAAAGTGTGCTGCGTTTACATCACATACATGATGCTGCACAACATGGTTGTACAACAATACATACCTATGCCTGGGGATGTACTTGATGCAGATTATCCTCATGTTCACGTTGTTGCTCCTTGAGATGTGCCTGCAGCAAGGGCTCAGCAGTCGACGGTGGACTGTCCAGGAGGGGGGCAACGTATCTACTAGTGCGGAATACGTTCAGCAGTTAGAGTGGACTATGGGGTAGATGTGTACCAGGGGTATGTGGACACTGCATGGGTGGTGGGCAGATACAGGACACTGCCACAGTCATGTGACCATAGCCCTGAGTGGTATGATCCCTGAGCAGGAGTGCACTGTGATGTGACGTGTATCTCAGGGAGGTGTGTTGATGCAATGGTACAAGGTACCAACACTCATGTGTACAGGGAGTGGCCATAGGCATCACAGGGACATGGGTACTCGATTAGGCCACACAGCAGGGTCATGACCCCTCAGTATCCACGGTACAGACAACATCTATAGCCCCCTCAGGAACACTGACAGAAGGGCGGTGGTGACCAGTGTACATACTAGCTACATAATGGTACTCTGCACATGTGGACCACATGGCCGGGTTGGGGGGCTTGGTACAGACTTCTGGAAAAGGAGGGACTACTTTCCCCTCCTGATACAGGTTGAGGAGAATGTGCCAAGGTGCTTGGCACCACAACATAGGCAGTGCCTTGGGCGAACTCTGCTTTGCATTGTTGTATGCCTGTGGGATGCCTCTTTGGGGCAGCCACATCCCTCTTGGGTGAGGTCTGTGTGCGTGTGTGTGCCTAGGTGGTAGCGTTGTGTGTCTGAATGCTGGCATCATGTGCCTGGGTGCTGGCCTCATATGCCTGGGAGATGGCCTCGTGTGCTTGGGTGCTGGCCACCACAATGGGCATTCATGGCAGGTGGGAACAATGTATGGACACAATCAAACAAAGGAGAAGAGTACATCAACCTCCTTAAAGGTGCTCCAGCAAGACACAAACATTTAAAAGGAAAGGAATGAAGTTGAGCACACATCAATAGAAAAGTAGTAGAAAAAAATATTTCATTTTAACAAAAAGTCATCACAGGCCAAAACTGGGCTAACACCCCTACATATCAACCTAGCAGGTGGGTCTTCCTCAGGGGGTCCTGTGGGATGCCTCTCTGGGGCAGGCACATCCATCTGGGTTGAGGTCTGTGTGTGGGCATGTGCCTAGGTTGTAGCGTTGTGTGTCTGGGTGCTGGCATCGTGTGCCTGGGTGCTGGCCCCATGTGCCTGGGAGCTGGCCTTGTGTGCTGGTGTCTGCAACGGGCGGTCATGGCAAGTGGGAACGATGTATGGTTTGCCTTTTCAGTATGTCCTGACCTGACCCAGTTCACCACAGATGTCTTGCATCTCTACCATGATCTGGGCCACGTGCTCTGTGTTCTCCCATGTGGCACATAGACCCTCAAGGTGTCAAAGCCCAGCGTAGTTAATGTCGCGGCTTGGAGTAGTGATGCCTGAGTATGCTGGTTGTGTGTGCATGCCTTTCAGGGCCTCGTGATGAGGGACAGTGGGTGTCTGTTTTGGCTCCCTCAGCCCCAGGGGATGTGGGTTGTGTTGAATGATGTCACTGTCATGGCGTTACTCAGGCCTGAAGGGTGATTTTGCGCAGTGACTGCGCACTGACTGCGAAATCACCCTTCGGGCCCGAATATCGCCATGACAGTGACTATCACTCATGAGAAGGGTCCCAAAACCCCATGTTGAAAATTTGGTGCAAAAATTCCAAAAATGCCTGAGATATGCAATAAAGTTGAAAACCCCTATCTAGCCCATTATACAGCTTACGGCATTTCCTCAGTTTGCGGTCGGCTTTGAAGAGTGCAGATGTGTTCCGGTCCACGAAGATCGTCACGCCCGAGCTCGGAGGTAAGTATAGTGGGGGGTGTGGGGAGGCAGGGTGCGCAGTGGGTGGGTGCAGGTTGTGGGAGGGGGCAGGAAGACTCGTGGGACGTTTTTAATTTACAGGTTTTGTTTTTAACAATTGTGATGCAGGACATTTGCCACGCTGGGGTGGGCTCCCAGCATGTGAAGATAGCTGGGGGGCCGTGGAGCTGCGGGGATTTGGCACCCGTCGGCTGACAACGCTGGGACGTTGCCACGCTGGGGTGAGCCCCAGTGGCAGAAGATGGCTGGGGCCGAGGAGCCGATAGATTGGCACCCCGCGGCAAACGACGGGACGCTTGCCACGCTAGTGGGCTCCCAGCATGACACCAAAGCTTTGGGGGGCGGCGTGATTGGGGGTGGCGTGACACGGTGCTCTGTATGACAGCGGTGGTTTTTCTTTGAGCGAGACCACCGCTGTCCTTGCTCCGCACCATTGGTGCAAGACCGCCACGCCTGCTCAACTGAGCAGTGGATTGCAAGGGAGAGGCACACCTCCAAAGTGTGCTACTCTACCAAAACGTTCCTTGCGCACGCTCGCAAGCGAACGTAAAAAGGCTACCAAAATGTTGCAGGGTCTGCATCAAAAGCCCTACAAAGAGATACTAAAGGAGCTAAATATGGACACGGTGCAGGAGAGGAGGAAGGGGGAATATGATAGAGACCCTTAAATACCTAGAGGGGGTTAATAAGGTACAGAATGGGGTATTTTTCAGAGAAAGAGGTGCTCTAGGACAGGAGGCATGCTATGAAGCTGGAGGGGGGTAAATTCAGAAGGGATGTGAGGAAGTACTTCTTCACAGAAAGAGTGGTGGATGCTTGGAACAGCTTTCCAGCAGAGGTAGAGGGGGCGAAAGCAGTGGTGGGGTTCATAAATGCCTGGGATAGGCACATGGGAATCGTAGGGGAAGGGGAAGGGAAAGGAAAGGAGGGGAAGAGATGGCACTGTAGATCAAGTAAAGGTCTTCAGCAAAAAATGAAGACTAAAAGAATATGGGTAGACTAGGTGGGCTTGGCAGCTCTTATCTGCTGTCACAGTTATGTTTCTATATTTATATGCCATGCCCCAGCTCCTGTGATGCCTGTCGACATGGTGACCCTGTGGTGGCGGGGAGTGGTTACCTGTCACGCATGGATGAGTGTATGTTGCTTCATTCATGTGCCACAGTCTGCATTGTCAGCCCTTGCCTAGTATGTCTGCAAACTGTGTGCTGTCTGCTGCTGCTGATGACAGTGGCATGGCTACATCCTGGGCACTCAGGGTCTGGATGCCCGGCATCTGTGGGAGGATGCTGGGGAGCTTGTACACTGCTCTGAGGGGGGGTGGGGCTGACACATGGAAGGTTGTCCATGCCATCCCCCCTCCCATTCTAACACCTCCTCAGTCAAAGTCTCAGCCATGACGGCCTCAAGCAGCGACAAGTCCATGGAGGGTCCCGAAAGGGGGCCCGCTACAGGTCTGCTTGCTATATTGGCATGCCACAGCCACCTTACATTTGGCAGTGGCATATAGTTCACGCCATTTGTGTTTGATGGAGAACAACGCTCACGGCTCAGTGCCGCACGCATTGACAGTAGCTGCATGTCCAGCCAGGTCTACATCTTCTCCTCTCCACTGGCACCTTGAATGAGCTGGTGCCATATTGGGTGCTGTAGTTGCTTCAGATCTCGGTCATCAGTATGGTCACCTGCTGGTGGCTGAAGTTGGATGACCGGGAACTTGACAGTTCATGCATGCCTCCCTTCACAAAGCCACATGTGGACTCCTGTTCTCTGGCACTAGTTGACAGTGCACCACCGCCATCCTGCCTGGGGGCTCGGGTGCTGTGGCTTGCTGGCTCCCTGGCTGCTACTTGATGTGGGGCATGTATCTGTGTCCATCCCTCCTACTCCACATGCACTTAGGTGTGTGCGCATCAGTGGGCTGCGTGTTTTCAATGCCACTGTTCACCATATATGGTGGAGTCAAGAGGCATTCCTGCCTCCTGCGGTCCCTCCCATGCCTTGCTCCACATGCTCTAACATGCCCCTACACACTATCCATGCATAGGGACATTGGTGAATACCATGTGATTTGTGCACCTTCATGGGTGCTCACATGCACACCCGCCCCATGCCTAATTTGGGTGTAAATGGCTGTGCTCGTGAATAGAAGCCATTATGACAAACAGGGCCAGACTAGCTAGGCACTGTTTCCTTCTGTCCTGAAAAATATAATCCAACATAATGTAATGACCACCAGAAGTGAACTGCTTTGTCCAACAGCTGGTGCTGCTCCCACACCAAATCTAGTCTCTCCACAGGAGGACTGAACCACTTGGCGGCTAAAGAAGTAGCCAATCAGCCACCAGAATGTCTGAGCCACTTGGTGACTGCAAAAGTGGCATATCATCAGCCTCTGGAATGTCTTCAGTGGCAGGGTCTGCCTCTCTATCACAGCCCTTCACCAAAGTGCAAGCAGCCCCAACTTGAGCAGGCCAGCAGAAAAGGGGAGTCTACACAGCAGGCGGCAGTGGGAGAGGCAGGTCACTCTTTCCTTTAAGCCTTGAAAATGCAGTGAGTGCCAGTTATTATCAATTACTGTAACTACCACCATTTGTGATCAAATGACTTGGCCATCCTAAGGCCTCCTTATCATTTAAATGCATTAAGTAACTATACATGCCTCCAGCTTATAGTGCAATCTAATTTAATATGATTATGTGCCTGACAGACTGCTGATTAGTTGTAACTGTGCTACTACATAGCTGTAATTGTACCATTCTGATTTTAATGTGCAACAGCTCCTCTGCCAAATCGCCTGCCTGCACAGGTCTACAAGTTCAGTGCAATCAATCACAATTTGTTTATTTCAAATAAAATAAATCAGAAAATTGATTAGGTATGGAGAAGAAAGCTAATTTTCAATGGGATTCCAAGATTAAACTGAATAACACATTAAAAAGAATAAAACAATTATCATGTATACAAGTATATGCATATATGTATCGGCAGGAGACACTGCACCCCCAAATGTAAAGCTCTAAGTTGATCTTTATGTAATCTGAAGCCTATATGATGTGTAAGGTTGTTGTAATTAAGATGAAACATCTAGCATCAATACAGTAACTACAAAAAGTGGGCATCATTCATACAATCTGTAAGTAATTTACAATTAAGGGGATGGTAACTTGTAATTCAAGTTGTAAAAGGTGTTAAAAAGGAAAACTTAAGTGATAGAATCATTTACATTATTATTATTTTTGTAATGTGATAAGATGCACTGATGCTGAGGTGTTTATAAGAGGGGGAACGTTATTTTAACAGAGTGTGTTTAAAATGCTTGAGAGTAACAGAATACAGGTCATTTAAAGTAAAATATTCAGGACTGACACAGGGTTAACAGATGGAGAGCAAATACACCATATCTAGAGTAGGGCTACATGAAGAGTTGTATAAGGGACCATAGTTAATCTCTAACTAGGGTAGAGATACAAATTTGGCTGCATAAGGGGCTGTAGCTAATTCCTGGCTGGGGAAGGGTAGGAATATAGTAAGGAGTCTAGGCAGTGGTTTGAAGGGCAGAAATTGGAAGGAAACTGTAGTATTATGATGAGGGAAGGAGGCATTCTGGGAAGGCATGTGATGGGAAGCAGGGTTATTTGTTGCAGAGGTGGTGGGGCAACAGTGCTCGTGGGTATGCTATGGAAGTTAGTGGGTTGCCCAGTATATAGGTGCTTTGGCCAGCTGAAGGCAGAGGTTAGGCAGCTAAGGTGGGAAATATGAGTGCTACTTGATAGAGCAAGACACAGAGAAGGGAAGGAGCAGAGTTATGTTTAGAGAAGTCTGGCAAGCAAGGGGAAAAGATGGAGACTGAGATGATACAGGTTCTATAGGTACTTCTCCCCCAGAGAGTAAGGAAACCAAGGGTGGGAGGGCTGAAAAATGGTTGGAAGAGAGGAGGGAGGAGGGAGGAAGGAAGAAAAGAAATAAGGTGGTAGCATCCCCAGTGGTGCTGGTGTGGAATAGGGTTTCATCCACCGACAAGGGACAACATGGAGGATTCCAGCATATTGGGGGGAAGCAATGCAGGGAGATAACATAAAGAAGGACGGTCAAAAGGGGGTGAGAAGGGAAGACAGAGGTGGCAGAGTAGGAGAGGGAGGGGAGGGGAAGGTGAGAGGTCATGCAAGTGGGAGATTGGACAGTCAAGTGGATCAGGAGGGGGGAAGCTGGAGAGGAGAGGGAGGAAGGAAGTAGGGAGAGCTAGCAGGGAGGTGGAAGGAGTCTCAGAAGGCAGGAAAGAAGGTTGGGAGGGGCAGAAAACAGAGGGAGGGAGAGGCAGAGATGCCTGAAGGGGAGTAGGCATGAGAGAAGCTGACAGTGGGGAGACAGTGGTAATTTTATTTATTTATTTAGTTAGTTATTTTAAGTCTTGGATTACAATTCCTTTGAGTAACAAAACTCTTTTACAAAGGTTCCACATCAGTAAATGTAGGACAAAGAAAAACATTGCTAACAACAGGTAAACTAATTAAGGGAACATCAGGATTATACTGTACATTGAGCTAATAAATTGTAAATAATCTTTAATTAACAAAGTTAGGCACTCAGTTCAACATTAAGGGGGAGAAGAGGTAGTAGAAAACCAGGGGAGAGGACAGCCTAGCAGGCCTTGTCGAGACTGAGGGAGTAGGAAATGTGGGGTGCTAGGTAGGTAGAAGAGAGAAAGGGTGGAGAAGGGGGATGAGAGTAGAACAGAGTAGGAGGGAAACAAGGGGAAATAGTATGGGTAGAGGGGGAGTGAAGCAAGACTCATATGTTGGGGTAGGATTAAAGTGCTGGGGGTATAACAACAAGCTGAGGTGGCAGCTAAAGGAGACATTCAAGCAGAGGTGGCTGCCATGGGAAACAATTGCATCTACTATTTGCTAATAGGTGTTGACAGAGATTGTGTTTGAATGGGCCCAGATTCAGTTTGGTGTCGATATCCCTGCTCAGTGAATTGAACCAGAGGGGAGCGCTATATGCAAAAGAACGTTATCAGAGAGTTGCGCGGCATCTAGGGACAGTGAAGACCTATGTTGCTGAGCTGTGAGTTTGTTGCAGGTTGCAGAAAGGGCTAAGGAGCTTTTGGACCCCAGGAGGTAGAAGTCCAAGGTGAGCTTTCTTGGCTAGCAAGCAGGTTTGGTATTGGATCCGGCCGAATAATTGAAGCCACCCGGTTTGAGCATATAGGCCACACACATATGTGTGAGGTGAGCCACTCCCATCAGGAGTCTACATGATTTATTAAGAGCAACAGTGATCCTACGAAGGGATGTAGCTGAGGCCGAGCCATTAATAACCAGTTCATAGTCAATTATGGAGATGACGGAGCTGAAAATTGCCATTCTTAGCACCTCTGGAGTCAGACTGTGCTTGTGCCTGTGGAGAAGACCAATCCTTATGTTTTCAGCTTGGGCTACGTTTTCTATGTGTTGCACGTAAGACAGAGTGCTGTCGGCAGTGACCCTATGATATCTGAAGAAGTGGATCTGTTCAAGGGGGGTGCCCATACAGTTTCTGATGATCAATGGTTTGGATTTATCTTTATTATGGGTGCTGTTGAAAAGCATCACTTTGGTCTTTTTGTAGTTTAGCACCAGTTTATGAGTGCTAAACCAGTTTTCCACCTCCTCAAAACTGAGTTGAAGGTTATACGGAAGGAGCTTTGGATCTGGGTTACTTGGGTAGATTACGGCACTGTCCTCCAGTGTAAAATGGGTGATGTGGGGGATTAATAGGAATCAGATCACCTGCAGGAAGGTAGTGTGTATGCCAGAGATGACAGCAGAATGTATAGACCCACTGATAGACAAGCATATACAGAGAATAGGGGGAACCTCACGTAATTGTCCACCTAGGGACAAACAACCTTGCCAGATGCGAGGTGGGGGTGGTAGAAGAAAGGCTTAAGGAGGTGGGGAAAATATGCAGGGGGTAGCTAGATCTGTGGCCTTCTCTGAAGTGCTGCTGGTACCTAGGGCTAATACTGCCAGGAAAAAGAGGATTGCAGATTTCATCATGTGGCTGAGAGAGTGGTGCAGGGAGGAGGGTTATGGCTGTACAGGAAGCTGGGAGGGAACCTGGAAAAATAAGACTCTGTATGCATTGGATAGGCTGAATCTCAGCAGGAAGGGCACCTGAGTGCTGACGGGAAAGATGGGGGATTATATGGGTAGTGCCCTATATTTAAACTGATAAGGGGTGGGGCAGTAAGGGTCAAAGCACCCTAAGTAACCAAGAGGTAGGGACCAACAACCCCCCCCCCCAAGTCAGGGACGGTTTTAGAAGGATCGGTCTATGGGGCAGGAAGGAACACTTATAGCAGGTGTAGGAAGGGTCCTGGTGGGAAGGAGGGAAGTGGGGGACAAGGAGAGGAGACAGAGAAAAGATGATGGGGGGTGTAGGGGGTGGGCTAGAAGATAAGATACTGTAGGAAGAGCGGTGGAGAATCTCAGAACAGATAGGGGAAGGGACAGACAGACCATGGGAGGAGACAGGAAGGAGTTATGGTGGAAAGTGATATCCCTGAACGCACGGAGCCTGGGGAACAAAATGGCAGAGTCACAAAGTGCTGATAGCTGAGGAAGAGGCGGACATGGCAGCCATCACAGAAACCTGGGCCACACCAAACCATGACTGGGACCTCTCCATCCCTGGAAACAAACTATACAGAAGAGACAGAGGAACAGGGAGAGGTGGTGGAGTTGAACTGTACATACGGGAGGGAATAATCTGTACAAGAGATGAGGAGATGGGAAGAGGACTGAGGTGTTCTGAGTGCAGGCACAGTCTACAAAAGGGAGGAAACTTAGGTGGGATGTACTGACTGCCAAACCAGGAAGAGGAGCTGAGGTCCAAAATAGTGGAGATGGTGAGCAAGGGAGAGGTGGTGATTATGGGGGACATCAATCTGCCTAACTGCTGACTGGACAATCTCGGTTACTTCCTGTAACAAGTCACAGGTGATGCTGGATGCATTTGTAACCCTCCTACCAATGGGGGTTCTCGAAAAGTCTTCCTTGAGCTTGCCTAAATGCTCCCTGCCAGGCTGGTGTTCTGTGTTTTAGCAGTTTAAATGTATTGCCAGAGAGTGCCTGCATAGCCTCTGTGTACTGTCTCTTTAAGAGCTGCCTGGATTGCAGTTATAATTAATATGGGAGGGGGCTGAGTGTTTCTATGCTCGAGCCCGGCCCGGGCTGCCAGATAATTGCTCTGTTCTGCCATCGCTATTTACGCAGAGGGAGCTCTGTTATAAGATGTGCTTATTTGCTGAATATCTATCAGAGTGATAATAATATTGCAGTTTGTTCTAACCTGTTTTCTTTGCAGCAAGGACTGTTCTGTTTATCTCCACCAACTTGGCCCGGGACTGTCAGAATGGGCCAATCAGTACTGTTGGGACTGCCTACTGTCCTTCAATCTCTGTGTAGCATGTGATTGATCGCCATCTGCTTATGTATTAAGTGGCCCTGGTAAATAGGGTCACTCATGCAATGTAATTACCATTGAATGTGTTCGTCTATTTATTCTGTATGTATAAGTATATTTTACCTATTACTGCTCACTGTAGACTATCTGTGTTTATTTTGCTCTCTTGTAACTCTGTACATTGCCCCTCTTGTTGTTATGTACCTTGTTTGAACCTGTATTTTCATGGTACTCTCCGGGGTCGTACCTGAAAATATGCATACAGACTGTCTAGTGTACCTACCTGGTCAACAAAAGGTAAATAAATAAATAAAATGGAGCCTGCCTACAGGGGCTTGGTGGGGTCAAAACTTGTAGGGATTGTAGTTTTTGCATTTTGGCGCCTAAATGAACCTGAAGGGGGAGCCCTTGTTGTGAGTGGCAGACAGGTCAGCCAACCGAACCTTTTGGATCTTGAGGAAATTCCCAGTCTGCTTGCAGTTTTCCGTTAGTTCTGAGTTGGGAAGTGAAATGAGTAACAGCTCAAGTGATTTGAGGAGCAGTTCTGTGTAGTTTTGCGTGGGAGAACTGTGAAAGAGCTGAGTTTCGGCCTGCCTGCTGTCCCTGAGAGGGAAAACAGAGTTTATTCAGACCTAATCCAAGTTGTGAGGACTATTTAAGCCACTGGACTGTGACCAGGCTTTAACCTGAAGAAACATAGAAACATAAACTTTGACGGCAGATAAGGACCGCTTGGCCCATCTAGTCTGCCCATTTTCCTACCTACAGAATAGGCCGCAGATCCTAGTTAACCAACAGCCTAGTTCTTCCTACCCCCCACAAGAATTGCCTTATGTCTGTCCCATGCATTCTTGAATTCTCCCACAGTTTTAGACCCCACAACCGGCTGTTCCATGCATCCACTACCCTCTCTATGAAATAATACTTCCTCACATTGCCCCTGAACTGCCACGCCCATCTTTAAATTGTGTCCCCTTGTTCTTGTATGTCTCTTTTTCTGAAAGATGCTACCCTCTTGGACTTTGTTGATTCCACTGAGGTACCTAAAAGGTTCTATCATGTCCCCCCTCTCCCTTCTTTCCTCAAGGGTATACATATTAAGCTCCTTTAGTCTCTCCTCACATGGCTTCTCTTGCAGACCCTGCACCACTTTATTTGCCCTCTTCTAGACTGCCTCTATCCTGTCTATGTCCTTGCGGAGATGGGGTCTCCAGAACTGGACGCAGTACTCCAGATGGGTTCTCACCAACTGTCTGTACAGAGGAATAACAACTTCCTGTTTTCTGCTGCTGACGCCTCTCCCTATGCATCCCAGTATACCCCCAGCCCTCCCTACTGCCTTCTCACATTGCTTGCTAACCTTAAGGTCATCTGATATGATTACCCCCAGGTCCCTTTCCTTTTTCGTTGTTGTTACTACCTCCCTGCCATTGTGTATTCTTCCCCTGAAGAAGACCAAACATTTGCTGAATGCGATCGGCCTGTCGAGATTTCTAGCCACCTCTGAACTCCCGGTTTACGCAGAGACTCTGTAATTACAACTGGATAACAATCTGCCCGGTATAGTGGAATTTCTTACATGTACATTTGCTGTGTGCTGTTAGTGGGTCGTGATTTGATTCCCCACTGTGTGTGCTGAACTGTGTTCTGCTCACTGCTGGCGTGATAGGTAGTGATCTGCCTGGTATAGTGGAATTTCTTACATGTAAATGTGCTGTGTGCTGTTAGTGGGTCGTGATTTGGTTCCCCATGTGTGTTGAACTGTGTTCTGCTCGCTGGAGGCTGCATCCAGCTCCAACAGACTGAATCCGAATTCATTGCCATTTCACCTGTGCCTTGCCACACTGGCCCAGCCAGACTACTCATTGCACGGAAAAAGCCATCGACGAGAGACCTGCCTGGGGATCAGCCACCTGCTCAACGCTTGAACAGGAATGATGCCTCAGTGATTCGTGTGGGCCCTGCTTCTCCTGGCACTCCAGCTCAACAACCTGCAGTCTCAATTTCATCCTGCCTGTGTCCTGTATTGGGTTTCATGACTAAACATCAGGGAAGCTCTCTGCAACAGCAGCTAAATCTAAAGTGTTGTCATCTGATTGTCTGGTTGCTTTTTCTCTCACGAACTGAGCCCTCCGGCTCCAGATTACAAATAGTGTGTGTTGTGCATGTTGCTTTCTTCCATCATAGGGCCCCAACCAGCTGCAACGTTCCTGGCTAGCCCATCGTCTCCCTACCTGGGTACCCAGAGGTGTGACTGTGTGGGGACTTAAAGCGCATGCATAACTGTTTGATTAATATAGCCTTTAAGCCAATTAACCGGATTACGTCCCTTCCTTGTTCAAGTCCCCTGAATAAATCAGATCGGACTTTTTGTGTATTTAACCTGACTGTGGTTCCAGTTTGTGCCAATAGTACTGTACTGTTGCTATTTGCTGTGCATCACCTTGTTTTACAGGGGGTCCCCAGGGTTGAGCCAGAGGAACCAACCCTGGTGGTAAGTGCAAATAGTGTGGGTACTTGTATGGTGTACAAGGGGTACTGTGAAAGTGACTATCGTATATTGCTCAGGCCACTAGAAGGGAAAGAGGGGGGTTACAGTGTCCCAGAGGGCTGTGCCCAGGTTAGCTTAACCATTAACAACCCTGACCTCCAGGTGGAAGCACCCGTTCTATTACCCAGACCCCTTAACCTGCTACTGGCCAAGCAGGCAGGGGTAGTAGCCTTTGGGATAGTGCCACCTAGGGTTTACACATTTCGCAGTGGGTTTCTGACACAATGTGTTCTGAAGCCCCCCCAGGGAGAGAGCCATCCTGTACCTGGCGCTTACAAAGGAGCACACGTTCGGGAGGTGAGAGAAGAGGAATCCCTGGCTGGAAGCGACTACCACACAGTGTGGATGCATCTGGACATGGGTAGGGAGAAAAGTAATACCAACACCAGAGTATTAAATCTTAGGAAGGCATACTACAATAAGATGGAAGAAATTCTAAGTGGGCACCTTGCTGGTCTCATAGAAGAGATGGAGGTGGACCAGAAATCTGATATAATCAAGGGGGTCTGGTGAGTTCAACTAAGAAGTCACCAACACTGAACAATAAAAAGTCTAACATCAAAAAGCCAAGCTACTGTAGTTTGATAGGCAGGTAGCTTAGGCAGTGAGGGACAAAAGGTCAGACTTCAAGAAATTCAAAAGGACCCAGAAGGAGGAAGACAGGGCGGCATACAGTGTTAAGTCTAGGGTGGTGGGCAGAGCAGTCTGGCTGGCCAAGTTTACAAAGGAGCTCTATCTGGCAGCAGGGGTGAAAGAGGGGAAGATGACTTTCTCCAAATGTTTCAGAAAGACAAGGGCTATGAAGAATGGGATTGCCAAGCTAAAAAAGGGGGGTCAGAAGGTAATGAGGAGAAGGCAGAAGTACTAAATAAGTATTTTTGCTCAGCCTTCACCAGAGAGAAAGATGGTCCGATGCCTCAAGAGAAGAAAGGGGGTGGGTAATGGGGTAGTAAGTGACACTGATGAGGATATTGTTGAGGACAGGCAAAGGAGGGGTTTGAGGGCCCTGAAAGTGGACATGTTCCTGGGCCCAGATGGTATACATCTGAGGGTGCTGAGGGAACTGACAGATATGCGAGTAGGTCCCCTGACAGACCTGTTCTATCAGCTCACTGGTGTCAGGGGAGGAATCTGAGTCTGGAGAACATTGCACATAGTGCTGCTCCACAAATGTGAGCCAAGGGATAATCCTGGAAATTACAGACTGGTCAGTTTGACCTCGATAGCAGGAAAGCTTATGGAAACCATACCAAAGGAAAGACTGGTGGGCTTTCTGGAGGATAATGGGCTACAGGATGACAGGCAGCAATGGTTTGCAGTGGCGCAACCCTTCCAAACAAACGACTGATTTTTTTTTGAGTGACCAAAACAGGGGTAAGGGCCAGGTTGTGGACATCCTGGGCTGGCTTTTCAAAAGCTTGTGAATGACGTATGCCATGAGTGCACCGAGCATACACTGCACGGAGCTTGCAGCATTCACTTGGCCAGTGATTGGAATTTTTGCTCCCATGCACCGACTGCCGAAAGTTAAACCAGCTTTTTGCTGGTCTAGCCTGTGTCAGTCCTGGGTACCCTTTTCATGGGGCTTGCACCAAATAACTGGCACAAGCTGCCGTAAAGTGAGAAAAGTGTCATAACTTCACCTGATGTACTAAATCAAGTGCAGCTGCGACAAACTGGTTTACATAATAACATAGTAGTTGACAGCAGATAAGGACCACTGGGCCCACTTAGTCTGCCCATATTCCCTGCCTGCATCAGCAGCCACTGATCCTATTTGGTTATTGGCTTTCACCTCTCTTTCCCACATCTAGGGTACCTTTATGGCTATCCTATGCATGCTTGAATCCTCCCACTGTGTTAGCACCCACCACCTCCTGGGGCAGGCTTTTCCAAGCATCTACCACTCTTTCCATGAAGAAAAACTTCCTCACATTTCCCCTTATTCGGCCACCCCCCAACCTCATATCATGCCCCCTCGTCCTTGTACAACTCTTGTACTGAAAGATGTCACCCACCTGCACCTTGTTCAAGCCTTTCAGATACTTGAAGGTCTCTATCATATCCCCCGTTCCCTCCTCTCTTCCAGTGTATACATACTGAGGTCTTTTAATCTGCACTCATATGCTTTCTGATGCACGCCCAGCACCATCTCGGTCGCCCTTCTCTGGACCACCTCCTCCCTGTCTATGTCCTTGTGAAGATGCAGCCTCCAGAACTGCACACCGTACTCTAGGTGAGACTTCACCAGCATTTTGTATAAGGGCATCACCACCTCCCTTCTCCTGTTAGTGATACCCCTTCCTCTGCACCCCAACATCCCACTGGCCCTCCCACAGCCTTGTTACATTGTTTGGCCACCTTAAGATCATCTGAGATGATTATTCCTAAATCCCTTTCTTCCCTGATGACTGTCAGCACTCCCCACCTCCCCCATCCTGTAGCTCTCCACAGAGTTTCTTCGCCCCAGGTACATGATTTTGCACTTCTTTGCATTACATTTTAATTGCCACGCTTTGGACCATTTTTCCAGCTTTTCCAGATCCCTCTCCTCATTCTTTTAACCCACTCTGGATTGTCTACTCTGTTGCAGATCTTGGTATCATCTGCAAATAGGCAAACTTTCCCCTTCAGCAATATCACAAATGAAGACATTAAAAAGGACTGACCCCAAGGCTGATCCTTGAGGCACTCCACTAATCACCCTCCTTTCCTTGGATTTGATCCCATTTACTACCACCCTCTGCTTCCTGTCCCTCAACAAGTTTCTAACCCAGTTTTCCACTTTGTGCCCCCAGCTACCAAGCTTGTTCATCAGTCTTCTGTGTGGTACGGTGTCGAAGGCCTTGCTGAAATATAGGTAGGCACTACCCACCACTCCTGCCTGATCCTCCTCCTTTGCCACCCAGTCAAAAAAGTCAATCAGATTTGTGACATGAGCTTCCTGCTGTGAATCCATGCTGCCTTGGATCCTGTGCTCCCATGGTTTCCAGGTGTTCCACAATCCTTTCCTTAAGCAGCACCTCCATAACCTTACCCACTACTGAGGTGAGGCTGACCAGCCTATAGTTTCCTGCCTCCTCCCTGCTACCACTCTTGTGAAGAGGGACTACATTTGCCCCTTCAGTCCTCTGGAACCACCCTGTATTGAGCAACTCACATAAACAGGGCTGTAGTGATACTTGCCATGCAAATCCATAATTCCTTTAATATTCTGGAGTATATCATCTGGACCTCTCACTTTGTCCACCCTCACTTTTATGAGTTCCTCCAGGACTTTCTCTCTCTTTTCTTTAAAAGGACTGGTGTTTACCTCTCTCCCCCATTGTTTCTGCTCCTAGTTGTGGTCCTGTCCTGCCCAGGAATATCAAACAGAAGCATTCATTCAGTATGCTTTTTCTAGGTCATCCTCCACACACACTCCTTCCGCTCCTTTCAGCCTTACAATCCCTCCTGGCCTTCCTTCTGTCATATATATATATATATATATATATATATATATATATACACACACACACACACACATTATATATATATATATATATATATATATATATATATATATAAAATGTCTTGTCCCCCTCTTACCATCTGAGCTAATCTTCCTCGGTTTGCACCTTCGTGCTCCTTACAGCTTTCCCTGCCTCCCCGTATCTCTCTAGGTACTCCGCCCTATACTCCTCCTTCTGAGTCTCCTTGTATTTTCTGAATGCCCCCTATTTGTGCCTCACTTTCTCTGCCACCTCCTTGGTGAACCACAGTGGTTCATTCCTTCTTTTTCCCTTGTTGTTCAGCCTAATGCACTGATTTGTTGCATCCACTATGGCTTCTTTTAGGTGTGCCCAATGCTCCTCAACTCCTCCCCCTGGATCCCTTCTTGCCAGGGCTTCTTTGATCCCCTCCCCATCCTAGCAAAGTCCACCCTCCTGAAATCCAGGACCCTTGTCTTTGTGTGGCTCTCCTGTGACACTGTACTGATGTTGAAACATGCTGCATGGTGGTCACTGGACCCTAGGTGCTCATCCACCCTGACTTCTTTGATCCTGTCTCCACTGGTCAGCTCACGGTCTAAAATCGCCTTGCTTCTGGAGGGCACCTAAAGCAACTGCCTGAGGCCTGCCCCCTGCAAGGAATCTATGATGTCCCGGCTCCTGGCTGAGGCAGCTGCTGGAATGGTCCAGTCCACATCTGGTATGTTCAAATCACCCAGCAGCACTACCTGTCCCTTTGCCGCCATCCCATGTATTTCCTCCATTATTGTTCTATCTACCTCCTCCCTCTGTGCTGGAGGCCTATAGATCACTCCTGTGTAAATCACTGTGCCATTTCCTGGCTAAAGTGTGACCCAGAGTGCCTCTGCCTCCCCCTGTCTATCCTGCACTGCTGTTGCTTCAATACCTTCTCTGATGTAAAGGGCCCCCCCTCCCCTTTTTTTACCATCCCTATCCCACCTGTGTAGAGCGTACCCTGGTACATTTACCTCCCAGTCATGGTTTCCAGGGTACCATGTCTCAGTAATTGCCATTATATCCAGACCTGCCTCCGCCATCAAGGGTGCGAGGTCTGGGATTTTGTTTACCAGACTGCGGGCATTTTGTACATGGCTGTCCATGTGTCGCTGCCTGTGCCTTTTGCATTTCTACCTTTGCCTTTCTGTTCCCTCCTTCTTGCCTGTTTTGGTTTTCTTTTGCTACCTCGCTATCTTTGCCTCATCTTTTGTAATGAGCCCAGGAATATCTGTCCATGTTTCCTAGCCTGCCTCCCTTGTACGTCCACTCTTGGCTTCCTGTTCCCCCTTTCCAACTCTGTTTTTTTTTTTCTTTTGTTGCCTCCCATCTTTTGCCTTACCCCCTGAAATGAGCTCAGGAATTTCTGTCCACATTTCCTCCTGTTTCACCCTGCTAGCTACTCTGACCTGTGGGGGTAGGCTGCCTAAGTCTCCCTGCTGTCAAATGTCCCCCCCCCCGACAAGTTTAAATGCTTGGCAAGGAAACATCTAAACTTTTCATTGAGAACTGCAGTCCCTCCCTAGATGGATGAAGGCCATCCCCCCCAATACAGGTCCCTGATTTTGGCTAAAAATGTTACTCTGCCCCTCCTAAAGATTGTGATTCTGTGACCAAATGGTGGGGGTTGTAAGTACAAAATAATGTCAAACATTAAAGTTACAGACGTGTTCTTCCTTGGAAAATGCATTTTACATGCTGGCCCAGTGGTGCAGAGGGCTGAGGCATCTCTACCTTACCTCACGCAATGCTGGTGACCAGGTCCAGGAATGACCTCAGGTCGTCGGGGAGCCGGGGAGGGTGGGAGCATAATTGAGCTGCCTAGCGGCAGCTCTCCTCTTCCAGGAGGAGGTCACCCTCCGGAGACCCGCTGCCTCAGGTGGAGGTCCAGTTGAGGCACAGGTGGGTAATGAGGACGGTGGTGGTGGAGTCCATTGGCATGGTGACGCCTCGGCCCACTCAGCACATGCTCACGCCAAGGACGTGAGGATGGGCAAAAACAGGGAAAACGCCTGAACAAATAATAAAGAAAAAAAGAAAATGCATTTTACACTAAACCCCTTATTGTATCAGTTTCCTTAGTGGATATCAACAATTTGGAAGATGTGTCCCTAATTTTGATTCTTTGTCCCTGATTTGTTTTAAGCCTTGTCCCTGATTTATGAGGCATGAGGTTTAGAGGTACAGTCCCCATCCCTCCAGGTGGGTCCCCAGTCCCCAATGAAGCCAAAACCATTATCTCCGCACCAGCCCCCTTAACCAAGTATTGAACTTGTTCATTCGGAGATTTCGAGACCCCCCCATCCTGCCGTGAACTGGCAGCACCTCTGAAAATATTATGGAGCCTGCTACCTCTCCCAGATGCCTTCCCAACCCCCTGAAGTCTTCCTGCACCTGCTCTATGCTCACTTCCTTCCTAGGTAGGTCATTTGTTCCCCAGAATGACTTTGACTTCCAGTTCCCCCCTCCTTCCTACTGCTGTAGCGATCCTGTGGATTCGCCCCCCCAAGTGGTGCCTCCTGGATGGTACTTGACCTCCCTGTGTTCTCCACTATCTGTACCTAAATCCATTCCTTGGACTATTGAATCTCCCACCAGGAGTTTCTTCCTCTTCCTCTGGGGCCCTCTACCTCCTGCCCCTGGGTCTCCCTTCTGAAGGACCCGCTCATCCTCCCTGGTCCCAACCTAGAGTTCCCTTGTGGGGCTTTCCCACTCCTCCAGGACAGCAAAGGAGTTTTTAAGTTGGACCAGATGGGGGATGCAACTCTGACCCCCCCTCCCTCAACCTCCCTTAGCCCACCATAGTCCAGCCAGCCCTCTGCCTGGGCATATGCTGTGGCAGTGGCTGCGGACATGGTGGCCTCTGGGTGGGGGTAAAGGCTGCCAGTACACCTCCTAGCTTAGCCCAGAGACTAGCAACTTCTGTCTTCAAATCAGAGAGGTGCCTGCGTATGGGGCAGCACCGCAGTACCCAGAACATCCTCCTAAAGACTGCAGCCCTGCATCCACTGCACTGCACCACTCCCTGCATTTCCCTTTTCTGCTCTGCTATAGACCTCCTTCTAATCCTAGGTAAGCTTTTTTTTTTGGTTCTCTCCTCTTTCCTTGTTTAAC
This sequence comes from Neoceratodus forsteri, assembly GCA_016271365.2. Lineage (NCBI taxonomy): Eukaryota > Metazoa > Chordata > Ceratodontiformes > Ceratodontidae > Neoceratodus > Neoceratodus forsteri. The sequence continues at coordinate 1,709,032,045 of CM057455.1, forward strand.
CTTGGTACTGTGCTATTTAAGAGTTATCCCCTCTGACTTGCCTTTAGTATACCAGCGTTACCCCTTTAACTGTGCTTTGATCCCTTTAACTGTGCTTAGTCCATGTCCCCTGTGCTTCCTCCCAGATGCCTACAAAGGCCAATGAACCCCAGGATGGGTAGGAGGGCCTTCGTCTTCAATCCCGCAAAAAAAAAATCAGCTTAAATTCAGCACTGTATGAACCGCCAGCACAATACAGCACCTTACTACCACAAACCGATAGAAACACTCAGCCCCAACAACTGAAAGACTTCCAGCCCATTAGTACAACAAGATTAAAAGAAATATCCTCAGCCCCTCAAGCCGTGCTTCTCACCAGCACAGTCTAGCCCCAGCACACCAGTACGAAACAAAAAACAAAAATTAAAAGAGTTCACTTAGCCCTCTCAGCCCTGCTCTTCGCTCATTGCTCCTCGGTCCCTCCCTCTCTCTGACGCTGCTCAGGTCACAGGCTCAGGTCTCCAGTGTCCCGCAGGCGAACTCCTCCTTCTGTTCACAAATACATCATGTCTGTTTTCTGTTACTTAATTAACTTTTGTATTTTACATTATATTAAAAGGTCCATAGAGGTAGTGAGCTGGGCACCATATACAGGATGGTTTGGCACAGCTGCGCAAAAAAATGGGTTTGACATGGCTTGACGCAAACCCTGTGTCACCCTCTGAAGATCTGGCCCCCTTTATCTGGATTCTAATAAGGTCTTTGACTCCATTCCCCATGGGAAATTAATCAGGAAGCTGGAGGATCTACGGTATGGGTAAGGCTAAAAACATGGGTACAAAACTGGTTGCAGGATAGGAGTCAGAGGATAGTGGTTGGGAGAATTCTCGTGGGCTAGAGCAGTCACTAGTAGGGTCCCCAGAGGGTTCAGTACTCGGTCCGGTGCTGTTTAATGTATTTATTAGTGGCACAGCAGAAGGAGTAAAGGATAAGAGCTGCCTGTTTGCAGATGACACCAAACTCTGTGGAAGGGTGGACACAGAGGAAGGGATACAGGATCTCAGGGAATATCTAGCCAGGCTTGAGAGGTTCTCAGGTATTTGGCAACTGGGGTTCAATGCAAAGAAGTACAAAGTCATGCACTTGGGGGCTAAGAACCCAAAGACCAAATACTGCCTGGATGGTTAGGTTGCTAAGTCAGAAGAAGAGAAATATTTAGGGGTAATCACCATGAGTCACCTCAAACACTCTGTGCACTACAGGAAGGCAGCAACCAAACCAAACAGAATGCTGAGTTGCAGTGCCAGATGAATAACTAGCAGGAAGGTGGAGTTCATTCTGCCACTGTACAGATCCCTGGTGTGTCTGCACCTGGAGTACAGTGTGCAGTACTGGCGCTCGTACCTAAGAAAATACATCAATCTTCTGAAAATGGTCCAGAGGAGGGCAACTACAATTATCCAGGCTCAGCAAGGTAAGACGCACAAAGCAAGGCTCGGAGACCTCAACATGTACTCCATGGAGGACCGGAGGGAGAGGGAAGACATAACTGAAACATTGAAATATCTCAGTGGTGTAAATAAGGTGAACTCTGAGGGTCCCATCAGCCTTAAAAGTAACAAAAACCACTAGAGGACACTGCCTTAACGTGGTGGAAGGACGATTCAAGAGGGAAATGGGGAAATGAGGAGGCACTTTGTAACTAGGAGGGTGGTGGTTAAGTAGACTGAGTTGCCAGATGAGTTGGTATCCCTGAAGTCAGTGGACTGCTTTAAGAGGGGTTGGGACAAAGAGAAGGGTTGTAATTAAAAGCAGAAACATTGCGGACTCCTATCAGGGAGGGGGAAACTCCTAATGGGGGGGCAGACACCTCAGTAATCACTGAGAGATCCACATTACAAGCAAAGACTATCAACCTTTTGGACATTTTCTGCTGGCATTTTTCATATATTCATATATTCCTGAAAATAAGGCAATTCTCTGTCTAGTATGCCTACCTGGTCAACAAAAAACTAAATAAGTATTTCAACAACAATAACATTTGTTTGCATGATGACAATGTTAAATACTGAAAGCCTATGCCTTCCCTTTTAGACCTAAAATATTCCCCAGCCAATAAAGTCCAACTGCCTAAGGTTACTAACTTTTAAGAGGCACAAAGTGGGATATTTCGTACTGAAACATGATTTTTCGCAGGACAATGTGTAACCTCAACCAATGCAGCAGGCTTCTTTTATCTAAGTAATAAAAACGAAGACTAAATGTTGTTTTTTTTATTCATATTGTTTATTATTAATGTAAGGTATTTTAGTTAAGGTATCTTAGTTGTCTGTCTTCTTTTTCTAACTTCTAGAGGAAACTCATTTTAATTTTATTATTCTAGTGTATTTTTTAGTATAATTTTGTGATGTTTGAAGTTTTTTAATTTTATGGTAATACTAAATATACACTAAAAATAGAATAAGAATCGACATTTCAACCATAGGTCTTCAAGGATTATTTAGAATGGAAAAAAGCAACGTTAGTGGAGAGGTAAGGGGAAATAAGGCGTATATATGTGAGGAAAGGAAATGGGGAGGATCTAGGAGGAAAATGATAATAGACAAGGTAAGAGAAATAGAAGCTGGAAAACAAAAAGATGATGCTCGGTAGTGGGAGTGAATGAGCTGAGGAGTGCTCAAGTGGGGCCCAATTTACATGGCCTAGTAAGAATGCTAAAAGGTGATAGATGTGGGGGAAGGAGACTGAGACAAACACATATGTAGAAAATGAAAATAGATGTGCACACATAGCTGGAATGCCCATGTGAGCATACACACACACACACACACACACATATATACACACATACATGATGGAAGTGTGTGCAGGCATGCCTACACATACAAACAATGATATGATGGGGGTGGGGTAAAAAGGACAGACTACAATGGTAAACCATAAGGTGACTGAAAAATGTTTGTAGAAAATAAGTCTGTCATTTAAACCAGAGGGCTGCTGGGAGCTTAAGCGCATGATCACCTTGGTTTCCATGTTTTCTTTCTTTGGTCATCATCTGGGAAACCCTGCTGAAGGCCACAAACAGAAAGATCACTGACATTATAGTCACTGGAGGTAAAATGGGATACAGTGGGTTTATCAGTGGCTCAGCAGGTTGCACACTTGCCTCTGAGGCTGGAAGATCGAAAAGGTTGTGGGTTCTTGCCCCACACTAGGCACTTGGGGTAAATCTCAATATTGACACTGTAGTGCATCATGAGGGGTATGCTGCACTCCTGAGGTGCTTTCAAATGAGACATTAAACTGAGGTCCCATCTGCCTGTTCTAGTGGTTGTTCAAGTGGATGTTAAAGATCCCATGGCACATCTCGAAAAAAGAAGGGTTAATTTCCCCAGTGTCCTGACCACATTTCCCCCATTCACTAAAAATACCAACAGCTTAATCTGGTTCAATTTCAGTTGGTTACCATCTGTACTCCCCCCCCCCCCACACACACACACACACATGGGTCACCCCTGAAAAAGGGTCTTCTAGTCTCAGTAGGCCTACCCGGTCAACAAAACTAAATAAATAAATCAGTGTTTCCATTCCTGACTGCCCTGTACTGATTCCTGAATCAGTCTGCCTGGCATCTGCCAGTTTCTCCAATGTAGATAGCTACACAGAATACCAGATATCACATTACTGGAATCACATGAGGATTTCTTGGTGATGTGAAAAACACATGTCTGACCTCAGAGTTCAGTGACAGTATTAATACATTTGCAGGTATAACATCAGGTTCTGTGAAATGTTAGGCATATGTAGGTTGCCTTATACCAGGAGATTCCACAGGTCGGGTGGTCCACAGTAGGAGGCAATTGATGGCTCTGTAAAACAAGCTTCGATATTAGGTTCAGCCTGCAGAATATGGAAGCTCCTAGTGATGGTCATCTGAAGAGAAAGAGTATTAGAATGGAAGAGAAGCACCAGTGGAATGCGTCACCCAACATGAGCCCTCCAGTCAGACACAACTGAACAATTTGATATTCTGCATTCCTCCAGATCTCCCCGACACAATATGAGTGAAATCTCCTCAGCAAGCGTCTCTCTTTTATGCCCACACCTACACATCTCGACATGCCTCAGGTTCAAGTTCATCTGCAGCACTTCTATTGTAGAGTACGCCTTACAGCTGCTCATTTTTCTAATGAGACTCCTCTTCCTGCAGATGATGATGATGATGACAACATTGCCAGGATAATCAATGACATCAATCCATGACATAGTGCATGGACCCCACCTCCAGAACATTTTGCTGCTGTAGATGAAAAACACTGTGACACTTGGACAGCTGGTTCTGATTAACCTATGCTTTTTGTAATATAAAAATGTGTTATTGAATGCCTCTCATGAGAGATGCTGACAGTCTGTGGAATGACACCCCCTCCCAGGTTTTAGCTACAAGGTGTGACCTGGAAGGCCAAGAAATAATTACAGGCTAGAAGATACCTAACTGCTAAGATAGATCATAAACTTTTATAGCGTTTAGAGGAAGAAGAGCAGGTTATGACTCATTATTGCGAAGTCATAAAAGATGCTTTGATGTCCTGGAAAGGGGAAGCTGCTCACAAGATCAAAGAGAGTCATTTGAAGAAAATGAGTTACACTGAGGTTACAGAATTTAATACTTGGATAAGACATCCTGCTTTCCATAGATATATTTTTTTATATTCTGACAGGGAGGAGCTAGGTGACCTCATGTAAAGAGGGTGGCAAAGCCAGTTTTTAAACAGTATTCTGTTTTCCATTTTGACACAAATGTTTGGACTCTGAAAAGGCAACATCAGGCATTATTAGATGAATATACCTTAGAAGAGACAATTCTAACAGTACTGTGGTAGGAGATTTAGTCTGCACTTTTAAACCTGTTTTGTTTAAGTGATTTGTATGTTTTGTGACATATGGTTCTGTATTTACATTTTACATTTTTTTATCTATTTTGAAGTAAACCTCTACTTTAGAGACTACTTGGTGTGCCTTTGAATTTCTTTTTCTTGACAAGTGAAGCATACATGGTTAAAGCTGACACTGCACAAAGCTTACTGGTTTTACCAAACTGCGAAAAGGTAAGAATTTATTCTGAGGTCTTTAATAGAGTTTTAAGGGTTCATTTTGTACACCTGGTTAGGTGTCCATAGGCAAAAGATATCTGCCCCCCCGAAGAGCAGAATTATCTGAGCCTGTATATTGAGCACGCTAACAAGAGGTTCACAGTTTGAATCCCTCCAAGACTTGAGACCAAAGGTTGATTCGAACTCACAAAACAGACAGGAGGGTTACCTGTTTCTGTTAATTGTTCACAAGACTGCACTCTGAGGTTGGCACTTTGGGAGTAGAGGGCTGACCTGCTGAGTGGGTTTGTGACAGACTGGTTGGCAGCGGTGCAAAAAATTTTGGTATTACAAGCTTTTATTGTTGAGCGTGTCAGCTTGAGACTGTCAGCTCACTTGCAAAGAAAGAAAAAGGCGGTGATTTATTCTTAAAAAAGGAGACAGAACTATATTACTTGGCACACAGTTAAGTTCCTAATCATTTTATTTTTTTTCTAAAGTGCAAGTCAGAGTAGCCATAGGTAGGGAAGAAGATGGCTTCCAACTACAGCAGGCACAGTGTAGACTACTTAAAGCAGTTGTACGGGGACAGAGGAGTCCCGTTGAGGTGAAAGCCACCAAGCAGAACCTTGTAGATGCCCTGATGGTAGCAGATACCCAGAGCAGCGAGTCACAGACAGTGACTGAAAAGGACCAAACCTTGAGTGTGGCAGGGCTAGCGGCCAGTGCAGTGTCCAGATTCAATGAGGAGGACAACAGGGCCACTGTCAGTGAAGGGCCACAGCAGCAGGGAAGGTCACCAGTATCCTGGATCCAGAAGTACTCAGACTGCAAATTGAGTTGCGCAGAATGGAGCTAGAGTTCCAGAGGTAGAGGTACCATGAACAGCGGGAGGTGGACCGTGAGGCAGAGCGAGAACGCTGAGAGGCAGACAGTGAGAAGTGTGAGTGCCAGCGAGCTGCAGAGGAGAAGAGGGAGCGTGAACACTGAGACGCAGACCATGAGGAGCAAGAGCGCCAGAGGCAACACGAACTGGAGAAGCTACGATTCCAACCGGTGGCACCAGAGCAGTTAAGTGGCTTGGGTTTAACTGGGACTACAGGACTGGGTTAAAAATTGAATTCCAAATTCATAGCCGAATTTAAAGAGGGGAAGGATATGGGTGCCTTTTAAAATTCTTTTGAAAAAGTTTGTATTCAGGCTAAAATTTGTAGAGAGTCCTGGAGCTTCCAGTTATCCCCACTACTTACTGGGAAAGCTCGGGATGCATTGGGCCAAATGGACAATGAGGACAATGATGATTACAGCAAATTTAAAGTTGCACTGCTAAAAAAATTTGAATTAACTGCTGAATCATACAGAGCTAAATTCCATAAGCTCAGGAGAAGCCCTGACATGAGCTATGAGGAGCTAGCCACAAAGCGACATCAGTTTTTAAAACGTTGGTGGGAAGGAATTGAGGCAACCTCTGTTGATAAAATTGAAAATGCAATTTTGTTAGAACAGTTTTACTGGGCATGCCCAGCAGAGCTGAAAACCTGGCTGGAGGACCGAGATCCCAAAACAGTGCAAGAGGCTGCTGAACTCTCGGACCGCTATGCCAAGAGCAGACCTGCTCTGAGAGTGAATGAAGCAGGCGTGGCAGTGCAGAAAGGGAAAAGCGTGCCTTCAGGGCAGCTAGAACCCTCTCTGCCTCCACCGAAACCAGTTAGCCCCAGGTTTCAGAGAAAAGATTTCTCTGAAAAGAGAAGTGAATATTGGTTATGTAAAGAAACTGGGCATATTGCCAGACAGTGTCCCAAAAGAATGAGCAACAATTCGCAGAATGGTACTAGAAAAGAAGTGGGTTGTTTGTGTGTCCCTGGAAGCATGCCTGTGAACATGGTGAATGGTGTACAGACGCAAGGGTTAAGGGACACAGGGGCATCCTTGACCTTGGTAAAAGGGGACCTAGTAGAGCCTGGTCAGCTTATACCCAATAAACACGTCACTGTAGAGGACTTTACTGGTGAGGCGAAAACATTGCCCCTCACTAGTGTTCTCCTGGACTGGGGTGAAACAGGGGGAACTGTGCAAACAAGTGGCTGTAGCCAAAACCTTAGCAGTGGATGTGATCCTGGGCAACAATCTAAAACAGGGGATGGTATGTGCAGTTACTCATAGCCAAGCGGCAAGGGAAAATTGTAGTTCCCTGAAACCCACAGAAACCATTGTGGAAACCACTGAGAGGCTGGTCCCTCAGCCTGTGTCTCCAGTTGGGGAGACTAATGAAAAGGGGGTAGAAATTTCCCCAGTAGCAAGCAACCACACGGCTACAGAGGGTTACTCCGCAGAGGGAGCGGTGACCCCTGCTGAGCCATTGCCACTGCTGTTATATCTTCCCTCATTTCTCTAGCCTCTTAAGCCCCTCTTTTCAGTTTAAATGAAGGGACTCCTCTATGTAACTCATTAGCCTCCCCCGAGCACCTCTGACCCTTTTTCATGTAGGTGCACCCTGTCTTTTGCATACAGACTTTCCTCCCTCCACGTGTCACCCCAGTCCTCAATAAGGTTGAAGCCCTCCTGCCTACACCATCCTTTTAACTGAGCATTAAACTTCATTAGAAAATGGGCCAAGAAAATCACGGGCTCTGATTGGCTGATAGCCCTGGCGAGGTGGGCATCTATCAGACAACAGAGCCCAGGTTTTAAAAGTACCAGTGACAACGATCGCATTAGCAATAGTATTGGGCACAGTGTAATTTCAAAGATCAGACCTGCCATTTTTTTTTCTCAGTAACTGAGACTGGCCCAGCAACTGATATCGGGACAGTCCCACCCTCCCCCCAACCCCTAGTGTCACAAAACTATCAGTGGCAAACAAAATAATTTTTTTATTTAAAATAAAACTTTTCACCCCCAGCAGAGTGCTGTAATGGCAAAAGCCAGCCGATCTGGTAGCTGCTGCATGCCTGCAGCACTTTTCCATCTCCAAGGACTCCAACTAACCTAACCACCGCCACCACTCCTCGGACCCATTTTGCTGTTCTCCTCAGTTTAAAAACTGTTGCCCTGCTAAATAACCCAGCTTAAAACTGCACGTCAAGAGCACAAAAAGACACAGTGATCTACCTGGTACCTCGCTACTGTAATGTAGCAGCGTGCCATTATCCCAGTGCTCTTCTGATGTCCCATTCCCTCCTGTAAGGAGTAAAACAATAGCTGCGTTGTGTTTTCTATCTTCAAATAATTCAAGCCACACCAAATGAATATTTCCCTCTGGTTTATTTTCTATTTGCGAGTTCCATCAACAGCTTTTTGTTTGATGCCAACTTATTCAATTTTATACAAGGTTTATATAATGTTTTCTTACCTTAAAACTACTAACTCCCTAGTATAGGCCAATCATATAACAAGATAACTTATTAATCTTAGGGTGTGGTGAATAACAGTCAAAGCATAGAGATAACTATATTACACATAACATCACAAGGTGTTTACCACATAATTCATGCACAATCTCATTAGTACTAACCTCATTTAGAAGGTTCTTTGTGTGCACACCATCCATAAACAGGCAATGCCATCCTAATAAGGGCATACTATCCTGTTCCAGTTCACCACAGAACATCTAAATGCTGACCATTATAAAATCATAAGGTAAAGTATAGTGTAATCATCACAAGACAGGCATCACAAGACTTTCAACTAGGTCTTGTGATGAACTGTCATAGCTAACTATTTGAATAAACACATTTGGTTATATAGTATTAGAAATCATACTGAAGCATTCTGTAAAAGGCTATACTTTACCACTCAGTTTAACTATTTATAAAAGGTTAAACTGAAATAAATGTTATACTACAAAATGTTACACCACACCTCCCAAGGGTCGACTCACAGTGCACTCGCTTCCCTCCTGACCGAGCACTGTACAAGTCTATCAGAAACAGGCACATTTAAAAAAAAATCCTTTTCCTGTTCTAAATAAAATGAAGGTGCCGCGATGCTGCCTCTCATTTATTTAGCTACTTCCAGGATGACTGAGCGTCTTAACAGCAAGCTCACAATGGGACCTAAACTTAGGAGAGACAGAGGAAATTGAACCACAGAAACGTCTTGACGGTGACAAGCTTTACCAACTGCCAGGACTTCTCTAATAATCATTCAGCCATTGTTCCTGAATGCACTCTCATTAGTACTCACTAACAACTCACCGTCTACAGACAACCAAATAATATATATAAATAAAAAATATAATATATAATAAATGAGAGTCCTTTGTCTTGCCTTCAGCCAGTGTATGTGTGTGTGTGTGGAGGGGGGGGGGGGGCTTTGAAAAGACACCATAAAAAAAACTCAGAAAAAAACACTTAACACAGACAGCAGTATCCTCTACTTGCAACTGTGCCGGACAGAAAAGGGGCTACTTTACTATAATTTTTTTTGTTTTGTATTTTTAAAATTTTTATTGTCTTGCACCTATTTTTTAACTACTGTATAAAACATGTAAGCTGATGCCCATTTCTAAGCAGAATAATACCCTCCGCGACCAAACTGATATTGTGCTATACGGATCGGCTATAATGCCCTCTGCCTGCGCAGTCCGGGCCCTCATTATGCCCCTGGTTGGTCCGATATAGCACAATACCACTCACCCTGTCAGGTATTATTGCTTACCTATCCTCCACTTTCTTATTGTATTGGCTTTGTGTACTGGAAGAACCTCCTTGAAAGTCAGAGAGCTAACCATGCCCCTATAGAATCTTTCTATGTCTCTAAATCTCTACTGCACTATTCCCACCTCATTTCCTGCTACATCACTTCTTCCTAAGTACAAAATCACATGAGGTTTGCCCCCAGCTCTTCAGATCCCATTCTTGATCGTGGGTCCAGCCCTGCCATCATCCAGTCCAGGAACACAATGATGACCTCCCTCCTTTTATGTGGGTCCCTTTTCCTAGACCAGTGGATCCCCTTTATGATGGAGTCCCCCACACATAGGACTACCCCCCCAGCTTCCCTGGGAAGCCTTGCCCCTTCATCCCTTGTTTTTCCAGCCACGCACTCACCTGATCTACCAAGGTCCCCAATTAACAGTTCTGCATTAGCACTTTTGTCCTTTTCACCCTCTCCCTCCATCCTTAACCCTACCATTCTGTCCTCCCTGTGAGTCTCCCTGCAACCCATGTTACCCAAGCCCACATCCCTTCTCCCCTTGATATCACCTCCTTCCTCAGTGGGCAACCTGCTGCTGTTTCTCTTTTCTGTTCTGCAACTGGTTTGAGCCTCACTGCCCCTGTGAGTGTTTAAGAGGTTAACCCCATCGTTACTGTTGTCCACGCCCCCATCATCTCCCATTTCCCTCTGTGCCCACCTCTCCCCTAGGACTGTGAATCGATTTGGCAGCCTCAGGTCTGAGGCTGTACATCTCCCTGAACTGCCTAACTTCCTCGTGGCACCCTCTGCACCACATGCGCGCACATGTGCCTTATGTCGATCACCCCCTCCTCCCTCCTGCCCCCCCAACTCCTTACCAGAGGTTCTTCCAGGGTTTCTGATCACAGGTCCAGCTCTACTACCCTGCAGCATCTCTACCTTACCAGTCAGCTTCATAGCCTGTTCCTCTCGAGTCTTTCCCTAGTGGGGGCTCCTACCTCCCCTTAGTTCCCACTCTATGTACCCCTTAATCAGTATATTTCCTCCCTTAGTTGTCCCAAGTGACTGCAGTCCTAGCATGCTCCTGCCCTCCACACTATATTAAGGAATACTGCCACCCCACAACCATTGCCGTTTACCACCCTTCCCCTTCCTTCCCTCCATTGCTGCCTGTCGGGTTGCACCCCACCATCCTCTCGTTCCCTCCGATCTGCGCCCACTTCCTGTCCCCAGCATTTCTGAGTTCATTACCTGAAATGACCCCAATGTATAATTTTTGCCCTACCAAGTTACTCAGCCTAATTAGGGGTGATAGCAGAATAATGCCCCAAGTAGCTAAACAGCAGCCCCAAGTAGCTAAACAGTAACTTAAACAGGTAACAACAAACATAATCTTTAAACAGGCATCAACAATAATAATCTCTAGCAGTACTAGTCCCCTAATAATCTTTAACAGTACTAGTTAAATTAGGAGTGATAACAGAATAATGCACCCAAGTAGCTAAACAGTGACTTAAACAGGTAACCACAGAAATAATCTTTAAACAGGCATCAGCAATAACAATTTTTAACAGAACTGGCCCCCTGTGCCTGTAGGAAGGCAGTTAACTGTGCCTAAGTATCCATCTCTAATTGGAGCAACGACTAGGTAAGTGAAGTAAATACTTCTGGCTTCCTTATGCTCTTGGTGCAGTGGGAGGGCTTTGCTTCAATATGCTCTCCTGCCTTGCCTGTCCTATGGACAGGGCATCCCTGGGCAGTGTGCATGATAATCAGAGAACTCAAGCATTTAATAAGTGGTGTGGGTGGGAACATTTTTCAAAATCTCTCCAGTGATTCAGTCTGAGTTTAAGTCAGGAGCAGGTCTCCTACAATTGAAAAACAAGTCAGGCATCCATGGTGCAGGGGGAGGGCAACAGAAGGAAAAAGCAGCTGAGCCCTCCGATCTCCGATGTCCAAACAGGCTCTGGCATCGACAGACTGAAAATGCTGGTATCCACAACAATTTAAAGTATGCTAGTTTGGGTCTTGACTACATTTTGGGTCCTGAAAGATCTGGCTATCTGCCACCCAACTCGCCTACTCCGCTCCTCCGATGCAGGCCTGCTTGTTGTCCCCCAGGTCTCATCTAAAACAGTATAGGGACAGAGTATTTGGCATGATAGCACCATTACTGGGGAATAGGTTACCTGTGAGCATCCACTCAGCTTGCACGGTGGAGGCCTCTAAGGCTTCTTTAAACACTTGTTTTCTTTACAGTCCCAGAGGGTTTTTAAATGAGATCTCAGTATGAATTGTATGTATGTAAATTCTGAAGTTGTTAAATGATTTTTATTTAGTTTATGTTCACTGTACAGTGCCATGAACATCAGGGATAGGCACTTTAGAAATAAATATTGCCTTGCCAGTTCAGGTACTGTATTTGGTATCCATGTGAAAACTGTGTTTTGCAGGCATATGTTGCCAAGCACAGTATTAATCCCCCCTCACACAAACACCCTCTTCCTTTAAAACAACACCTAATGTGCCAGCCCAGTGGCATGGAGGGCTGAGGTGGTTGAGCCTTACCTCCTGCCATGCCAGTGACCCGGGTTTGGTAATGGACGTGGGTCACTTTGGGGCCGGATGGTTGAGTGCCCTGGGCGATGATCTCTCCCTCGAGGGTGGGGTTCCAGAGTCCGCCACTGACTGCCAACAGGTGGCGGCGCAGTTGAGCACATAGAACACACAACACACTGCACACGGACATTTGAGGATGTATCCACAGATGCGGACCTTGTCAGTTACGTCATTGCAAGTGTGCGGTCTCAGGGAGAAACCAAGGAGGAATAACCCCTCTGGCCACAGAATGACATCTGATCCCTCGCAGACCCTAAGTCCTGGGGAAAGCTGGGTAACAGGCCTGGGGGGACTGGACAGTAGCGGGTGAGCTGGAGATGACCAGGGATAAAAATCATAGCAACAAAAAAAAAAAACTACTCAATTGCACCCTTGTTAAACAAAGGGCTAATCCACACCTAAGGAACTGCAGAAATGCTCCTCACTATCGGCCTCAGCAAAAAGTCACTATAAGCCAAAAAACAGATGTGCATGCAGGCACATAAATAGTAAATACCATTTCAGCATTCCCTCTAGCACCCTCTCCTACCCTCCTCCCCCAAGCCCCGTAAAGAATATAATAAACCTTTTCCCCACTTTCATAGTAGTACTCCTCTCCTTCTCCCAAACCTAAAGTACTCATGAATTTCCCATGACCATCGGCACCATTTCCCAGTCCCACCCTCCTCCCAACTCCTTCCCCAAGCCCTATGAGGGACTTCTCAAACTCACCTACAACAAGGGGTGCAGTAGCGCATCCAACCCCCATGGCAAACACCACAATGTCCTCACACGACCTTACCCATCTGCTGCTGAATGAATGAAAGAGCACACACACTGAAATAGTAATATATTAATCCACACTCTCTCTCTCATTCTTCCAGATGGTGGGTGGTCGAGGGGTGTCTGGTGATAAGAACACCATAATAATGTTGAATGCATATGGACAAACGCAAAACAGTGACAACAATTTGGGCGACTGTGACAATACAGCGCAGGATCACATGAGTGTTGCTGCCCTCCTGATGCCGCTCATGTGGTGTTGGCTGCAGCTTTGAGGATGCTTATCTGAGGTGGGGGGGTGAAACCCCCCCACATATGGTAATTTATGTGCCCTGTGTGCTGTTTTTCCTTTTTCTGCCATGTGTCACTGTTTCTACTCTTTGCCCTACTGCTCCATTGCCAAAATAATGGTCACCCTTTTTGACCATCGCCCTTTTCCATTCGCTGTTTTCACATAGTACCTGGTAGAAGTGGTGAGAAAAGGGTTGTGCCATCCTCATGGGGTTGGGTATGCTTGTGAACCCCTGCTGGGAGAAAGGGTGGGAAAGAGTCTTCAGAGTGTTGAGGGGAAGGAGGGCACCTTAATCTTTATCGCTGTGGGGCAGGAAAGAGGTGAAGTGTGCTGTGAGGCTCAGGAAGAATTTTGCTATTACCATTCAGGTCTTGGAGAGGAGGAGGTTGGGAGAGAAGTGCTGTGTGGGTGAGGGGAAGGTTTATTATATTCATTAAAAGTTTAGGGAGTTTAGGAGGAGAGGAAAATAGGGTGCTAGGGGGAAGGTTAGGATGGTATTTACAATTACTGTGCAAGTGCACACGTGTCTTTTCTGCACACAGCCAACTCTGATGAGGCCAACAGAGAGAAGCATTTCTGAAAGACCCAAGTGTGGGTCTAGCTCTCTACCACCCCAGCCCAACACAAGCACAATAGGTTGGTGGGGGTTAAAACTGTTTTTCAAATGCTGCATGTCCGTACTGTAATGGACCCAAAAAGGCACATGCGCCGCTATGCTCCCCCCACCGCAAAGGCAAGAACTGAAGGAGGTTCCTGCAGAGGAGGAAGGGCCTCAGATTCTGGTGTCTTTTCCCTGATTTGTGGGCTGTTGAGGATGCTAAGTGACCCCCTAGGCATCAACTGGAGTGGTCCCTGAAATGTGCCTATAAAGAGGGAACTACGCTGGGAAAATTTGGTATTGTGAAGACCTACTGGTCTGGGACTGGCTGAAAGTTGCATCACCCAGGTTTGAAGTTGAGAAGAACTGCAAGAAGGACTGCCGTTCCTTTCAAGTGGGAGAATGGAATTTGTGTGCCAGCCTGAACTATAGACGATGCTGCAGAGAGAATGTGAAGCAAAGTTACTGAGTCCAGAGCCGTTGGTCTGAGACTGCAGTGGAGCATAGGGAGGGAACCAGAAGAGAGTGCCTACCTGCATCGGAGACACCCTAGGAGAGTGGAGATCCAGTGGCCTGCTGTGTCAGGAGGAGCCATCTGTGTTCAGGAACCATGAGTATGCCACAGTGCAGCCCTGCTTTCAGGGAAAATTCATAAGATGTTCATTCCATTTATAAGTTGGCCATCAGACTGTATCCTAGTCTGTGGAGTTTGTTTTGACATTCAAGCCAATGCATAGCCTATGGGGGGAATGTTAATTTGAGTACATTGCTCTTGTTTTAAGTGCAATAACACTAGCCAACCTGCAGACACCTCAACGGGCCTACAACAGTTCAACACTTGTGGTACCCAGGGACTGTGTTTAAGGGACACACACCCTGTGTAGGTTAAATAAATGCGGTACCAAGGGAAGAGGACAGAATTGGCCCACCTTGAAGGGCACCTAATAACAGCCACGTCAAAGTTTGATGGCTGCACGAATCATTTTCTCCTCAGACTCCGGCTTGTTAATTAAGTTGTGTTCTTTAGCTAAATTTGATCTGCTTATTGATTCCCAAGTGTGGTGAGGAGTCCACCAAGAGCTGAGGCTAGTTGACTGGAGTGCCCCCCAGCACTTGCCACTGACCCCAATTATACCAGATTACCCCAGTTTACTAAAGGAGATGGTAGTGCCATGTGCAAGGCCTGGGCTCACCCTGCTGCTAGGTCCATCACAGTACCATCTGGACAACCACGTAAATGAGCCTGTTAGCCCATGGACTATCCAGAGTTTAATAAATAAATCAAATCAACCATTGAACACGGGCTGAAAGGTATTCACTGGACACAACCTGTATTTGAGATAGTCAGCTGCTGATCCAGATGCAATGCATGTCCCTATAGACTAAATAATTGTGTGCTACTAAACTCCTTGAATAGACGGACTCTAGCTCAAAGATGCCAGGTGCTCCTTAGCCATTTTAAGCTCTGTGGTATCATGGGGACATTTCCTTCTCAATTGACAAATTTATTGAATGCTCAAACTTCAGTACGTGGTCTTAGGCATGCTGCCTTTCAAGTTCCAAGAGTTACATTAAAATAAAACTGTGGTAAAGGTGTTTTCCTACAGTACTTGGTACCCTACACGTGAAATGCTCTTCAGAACTCGACCAATTGCTTCACATGTTCTTCTGCTCAGTCTAAGAAAATGGTATGATTCTCTAAAGGGTGAATGTAATTTCTTCAAAGTTATGATGATACTGCTTTAATCTGTGTGATTGTACTTTGACTTGTTGTAATGCTGCCCCCAACACCCCAGGCAGGCACTCTTGTAAAAAAGATGTCTACCTTTTGAAGCCTGTGTCAGCCATAGCCAAAAGCAGTTTTCATTATCTTATTAATGTGGCCTGGTTCTGCCCTTGTCTCCAGGCAGATTAACTAGTGACCCCTGTACACACATTTATCACACACTGAGGCTAGATAATTGCAATGGACTCCAGGTGGGCACGCTTACAGAGACAAACTGATGATGGCTGCTGTTTGTACAGAATGCAGTGAAAGAATTCCTTTCTGGAGCTCAGTGCTCAGATTATATTAAACTGAGCCTGTCTCATTTACCCTGCATTGGTGGCTGATTCCCTGGCAAATCAGCTTTTAAGTTCTGCTTGTTTATAATGCCCAGAGCGGAATGGAAACCACTTTCCCCACCAATCTCCTCATCCCTTATGTTGTTGCCTAACCCCTGAGGTCCTTTGAAGGCTGCTGGTTGTTACTAAGCATATGCAAAATTAATGTAGGACAGGGCATTTTTCAGCAGTTGTGCTTCACCTGTGCAACTCTCTGCCTCCTGACATAAGGCTCCTGCCCTCCCACTGCACTTTTTTTAACAACTTTGTTTACCACTGACTATGTTCTTGAAGATGTTGTGCCCTAGCTCCCATTCACAGTCCCCTCCTAATAGCTGCAGTTACTTCATTTGAGCTGTGACACCTTACCCACCAGCTCACCCCTGGTGCAGCGGGCCCAGTTTCAGCTGCCTCTTTCAGTATACTCTGAGGTTAAATACAATATCACTTAGCCAAGGTATCCAGGAGGGTCACTCTTTCAGAATACCCGAAAGACATGGGCAGAGGCAGACCTTTCCATCATTCTGCCTCCACCAGTGGACTGTTCCGTGGTTTTGTCCCCACTCTGCTCTCTTTTTTTGTATACTTGTAATTTTTATTGTTTAAAAGTACAAAAGTACACAGTAATAAACAGTCATAGTAAACTATGATCATAAGGCATAGAATGAATCAAGACAGGCCCCACCTTCCTCCAGTGGTGGATCCAGGATTTTACAATAGGGGGTGCTGTGGTGGTGTGCATTCTTGGTATGCAACTTTTATAAAAAAAAGTTAATTCTTTATATTACCTTTTTCATGATTTTTATTTTACCAAAAATACAAATGTAATCTATACTTTTGAATATATATTTTCTTACAATCAATATTTTAGACTTCTCCAGCAAAGTGAAATGCAGCAGAAGCAAGCAAGTTACAATGGGGGTTGTAGCTGCCTCCTTCACACAGCCCTAGATCCGCATTGCCCACCTCTGCTGGCTAAGCACATATGCTCACAACCCTCCATGGGCGGAAGTCACCAAGCAAAGTCTGGTCACCCACGTTGCCAGCGAGGTCTCCACTAAGCTGGCACCAGGTGCCACTTTGTAAGTAATGCAGCACTAAACCCATCCTCTGGAAGGAGAGGGTCCACATGGACGCTCCTCACTCACCAGCTGACCTCTGCTACTGACACCCAGGCTTGAGGCCCAAACCAGGGTCACCAGCGTGCCACAGCATCCCCCACTGCTTGACACCCAAAAACTTGTATTTTTAAAAGACACCTGAAAACCCATTTTGCGTTTTTGTAATTTTTGTATAGTAAAGCTTTATCACTTGTTTCACATTTTCTGTTAGGCACTTCAAGAAGGTTCCAGCAGAGTGCGCCATACACTGAACATATTTTTTATGAAAGTAATAAGAAAATGAGGAAGAAGGGGAAGAAAGAAGAGGAAATGGTAGGTTCTCTGTGCAAATGCCAAACGCTTGAGGAATGAGATGGAGGCTCGACTGGCATTAACAGCTGTAGTAGTGCCGGATAGTATAACTACCATAGAGATCTGGGCAACACAGAGCAAAGAGGGCTAGAATACAAGGGGGCAGGACAGTGGTATATGTCAGAGAACCTATCAGAGTAATGGAGGACAGGACTTTAAATGTCAAAGGTGAGGTTGAGTCCTTATGGTTGCAGGTGTCAGAGGGAACGAGTGAAAGCCAGAGGATTGGCATGGTCTACAGACCTCCAAGCCAATTCAAGTAGGCAGATCAACAGTTGGAGGGAGAAATTAAGAAGGCAGCCAGGATAGGCCAAGAAGTTCTCGGGGAAACTCTTGAGGCCAAAAATCAAAATACCCAGAGATTCTCCTTTTCTATAAAGGTTGTTACCCCGTCACTTGACTGTCCCCTTTCAGGCTTCAGTCTGTCCAGCCCTGTTACCCACTATCCCTAGGGTTTTATCCCTCCTCCGGCATCTCCCGTGTATTTTATTTATATTTATTTGTTTATAGAAGAATCGGAATTACAAACCTTTGAGTCAGAGACTCCTTTGCAAACGTTCCACGTCACATTTAACAATAAAACAAAGAGTAGAAAATCATGTACAACAGGGTGAACATTATTGGATACAACAAAATCTGAGGGTAGTGGAAGTACCCCGAGGTCTAACAGGAAAACACAGATATACAGTTATAATATACAATGTAGTACTGAGAATAAAACAATAATGGCAATAATATACAATGTAGTACTGAGAGTAAAACAATATTAGTAAAACCAGGAATTGTTATTAGCTTGTCCAATCGGAGTTGACCTTGTACAATGGAACAGAGGGCAATGCCAGAGGGTTAGGCACAGTCACAGGCACAGGAGGGGAGGAGAAACTCTCTTAGGTTAGATTTGAGGGGACTTAATTTCAATTCTGAAGAGCTAGGAGCAGGCAGGTCATT
The DNA here is from genome assembly GCA_016271365.2 of Neoceratodus forsteri. NCBI lineage: Eukaryota > Metazoa > Chordata > Ceratodontiformes > Ceratodontidae > Neoceratodus > Neoceratodus forsteri. The sequence continues at coordinate 1,709,050,549 of CM057455.1, forward strand.
CCACCAATGGAGTGCCTTGTAGAAGAAGGCACGTTGCCCAAGGGACGTCCTACAGTGGAGAACTAGTAGGGAGGCTTTTGGGGAACTTTTAGCCCTGGGTTGGGGAGCTGGCAGAGTTAGGTTATGAAGCTCTGGCGGGGAGAGTTTGTTGGAAATTTTCCTGGCAAGTAGGCATGAGTGGTATTTAAGCCTGCTGTTGAATTTAAGTCAGTCTGTAAGGCTGTAGAGGTCACAAGTATGGGTCCACCTGGCACACCCAGCTACCAGTTGGCAGGCTTTGTTCAGGGCAGTCTTGACACGGCGATGAGCACTGCTGTCAGCCACACCATAGAAGACTATCCCGTAGTCAATAAGGCAGAGGATAGAAGAGGGCACCACTAGGTGGAGTGCTTCAGGTGACATACAGCGTTTTGTGCCTGTATAAGAGTCCAATTCTGGAACTGATGGCCTTGCTTAGTAGAGGGATGTGTTCATGGTAGGTAAGGGAGGAGTCAAGGGTAACACCCAGGTATTTAAAGGATTTAACTTGTTCCAGTGGGGTGTCCTGATAGTTAAGTACTTGTAGTGGAAAGTCCCTGTGACTGCTTTGGCGATTGGAGAAGACCATAGCTTTAGTTTTTTTTATAATTCAACGAAAGTTTGTGTACAGTGAACCATGCTTCAGCTTCCAAGAAGAAATGTCGGAGGGCAAATTGGGGGGGTTTGAGTGACTGCAGAAAATGACAGCGTCATCCTCATGCACTAGCATCCGACCAGAGCAGGCCTTGGGGAGTGAGTTCAGGAAGAGACTAAATAGGAGGGGCCCCAGGATGGAACCCTGGGAAACCCCTGAGTGAACAGGGAGGCTGGTGGATAGGGTTGAGCTAATTTTGACTTGTTGAGATCTGTCACTTAAGTAGTGGTCAAACCAGGAGGTGGCTTCCAGTGAGAGCCCCATGGAGGGCAGGGTCTTGAGAAGGAGGGCATGATTGATAGTATCAAATGCCTCAGTTAGGGCTATGTAAACAGACTCAACTAAGTGCCCGCTGTCTAGGGCTTTGTGAATAGTGGTGGTGTATTCCAAAAGGGCAGCGGTGGTACTATGATCCTTTCTGAAGCCATCTTGTTCTTGGCAGAGCAGGTTGTATTTTGACAGATAATCAGTGAGTTGGTTGGATACAATTTTTTCCAGAGCCTTGGAGATTGGGGGAAGAATGGAGACGGGGCGGTAGTTATTCGGGAAGGGGGAGGTCGCCACCTTTTTGTATTGGAATGTCAACTGCCCATTTTCAAAGGGTTGGTAACTGGCCAAGACAGAGGGAGAGGTTTAGAATTTTGGTAAGAGGGGTGAGGACAATATCAAGGGTGAGGTGGAGGAGTTTTAGGTCGAGGGTGTCACCACTATGATGAGACTTTCCCAGAAATTTAGTTAAGTAGGATCTGGCCTCATGGGTGGAGACTGTCCTGAGATGGAAGAGCAGAGTATTAGCGGGGAGGCTGGGAGGAGGTGATGGCTCCGAGGGAGGGTCAAAAAAGTTAGGAGGAAGGACACTACTAAGGTCAGAAAATGTGGAATCAAGAGTATTAGCTATGTGCAGGGACTCGAGTGAGTGTTCCATTAATGGTGAGTTGAGGGGGGGGGGGGGTGCTGTTGAGTTCCTAAATGCTTTCCCAGAACTTGCGCCCTGAGCCCCAAGTGGATGAGAGGGCCTCCTGGAAATGGGCTGCTTCAGCTTTGCGACGCTTCCAGGTACATTTATTTCTAGCTTCCCTATAGCGTTGTCTAGCTAAAGGTCGGCCAAAAGCAAGGGTTATATGCCAGAGGTTGTCCCGGTGGTGCACAAGGTCAAGAAGTACCTGGGAGATCCAGGGAGTGTTGTGGCCTTTGATAACCTGTTTTGAGACTGGGACAAATAGGTCACATGCAACACTGAAGGTGGATATAAAATGAGAGAGTGCACTGTCGATGGACGGGGCCGAGTCAATGGGGGACCAGTCACAATTCAGGAGGTGATTTTTGAAGTTGTTCAGGGAACCCTTTTTAGGTGTCATTAGTAAATAATTATAGGGGGTTGATTTGGGGCTTTGTTTGTCCACTGGCAGAGTATGGGAGAGTGGTAACTGAAGGCATCGGGAGCACTGTGACATTAATGAGCCGGTGGGGATGATTAGTAAGGATTAGGTCAAGTGAGGTGGCCGACCCAGTTTTATGGTTGAGTCTAGTGGGAGAGAGAATAACTTGTGTACAGCCATTGCCACAATGGTATCTTTGAAAGGGTCTGCCACTGACAACAGCCAGTTAACGTGTATTGCCACTTGTGTGTGGGGGGCCATCGGGGCTGGCCAGACCCATCCAGAGCACAAGCCAGACTTGCTCCAGAGGAGGTGCCCAGTCAGTGGTGCAGGGGCTGTGACAGACTGAGTCGCTACCTGCTTGGTCAGGGTTTTTTTCCACCTGCTTTATTCCCCAAGCTGCCTGTTGTGCAATGAAGTCAGAGTATGTGCGTGTGGAGGCAAGCGCTCACTTTGCATCTGACAATGGCCCTCCCCTCAGTTTGCTTTTGCTGCACTGCTCGACAGGCACCAAGGGGAGGAGATTGCCACCAATCCTCCCCTTGGTGGCAGTTGAACAGAGGTGTGGGCAGACCCCTCTTCCCTTGGAAAGGAAAGCAGTCCAAGAGATACTCAATTCTCTCCCCCCAAGCCTACCTCATCCATCCAGAGTCAGCCATGAACCTGGGTCACTGGAATGGCAGGGGGTAGTGCTGCTGCCTAGCCATCGGGCTGGCATGGCCAGAGATTCTTGTAGGCAACAAGGGACTATTTCCTGAGCCAAAACAGGTAAAGGGGGCAATTAGGGGAAATGCAATCCAGCATTTAGTGTTGTACAGCCAGCACATTACAAGTGATGCAGGGCAAAGTGAGCACGATATTGTGAGATCTGCAGTGCTCTGAAAACTCAGAGATTAAACTCCAGTAACATGGTCACTAACTTCAGGAGAGCAGACTTTGCCAGGATAGTGGTGATTCAAGAGACAGGCTGAAGAGGATTAAAGAAGTATCAGGAGTGGAGAACAAATGAGAGGAAATTAAGAACATGGTATTAGCGGCCACTAGGGAGCCTGTCAGATATGTTAGGAAGGGCACGAGACATAGGAAACCCAGCACGGTTCCAGCAGAGTACTCCAAATATTAAACTAACTGCATTCTGTATAAAAGGTTAACACTGGTTACATCCAGGGATGCATATGAAATACAAGTGGGCTTTCATTTTTTTGTAAAGGAACACGTGGTTTTCCCCTAGTGTATCCAGTCAGGTTTCACAATTGTACATTACAACTTTGACTTTGGTTCTTAGATTGGCAAAATTGGGTAATTTTGTTTAAAAGAGTTCCCTTCGGCATAACAGATTTTATGAATTCCACAGAATTTAATTGCTGATTAAGAACAGGGCTTTCTCAAGCAAATTCAGACTCTCAATGCCAAAAAATTCAGACACTTCCAGATTTCATGGGTGCAATGCCAACAGCACAAACAAGCCAGCCAGAAGCACAGTGCAAGCACTCAACACCCCAGTCTGCAGATTGTGTTGCTGGATGACTGGTAGTAGGCAATAGGTAAAAGCAAGGGCCCAACAAGAAAACTGGTGCCAAAAGAGGAGTGCAGGTACTGAGCTGTGGCACACAGCGAGAGAACAAACAGAAGCAAGTTAACTGTAACATTTTACCCCTGGAGGGGGCTTCTTCAGAGATGACCTAGGCAATCACAGGGAGCACCTATATGGTCAAAGTTTAAGAGAGATATACAACTAATGTTTCAATATACAAGGCACACAACATAAAACCTAACCCGGTTACTGAACATGCAATAGAAAAAGTGCAAATGAACACATAAAGAAAAAGTGGGTTCAAAAACACAGCTGTTTCATCACAGGTTTTTCAGTCCAATGTAGATAATGGGCATAACTCATAGAATAATACAGCAACAAAAAAACACCACGGAAAGCAGTTAAAGGTAAAACCTGAAGAATTTAGCAACAGTATCAATTAATGAATAGTGTTAACTACTGGACAGAGAAACAAAACTAACTTGTAACATAGGGAAGAGAAAGGGTTGCACAGGATTGGTCTACTTGCATCAGCTGACCATACATTAATCCTCAATTAATGTATGGTTGTGTCTGCCGACATCGTCTTCCCCCTCTCACAAGAACCTCTTACAGATGCAGTAGTACCATTCTTGTTTGACAGCCATCTGTTGGCCAGCAATGAATTGCAGGCTAAGACTGTTAGTCTTTTATCTGCTCTCTCCCACACAGGTCTCTCCCATGACAACACCAAGTGGTTTGCCGACTACCTAGCCAGTAGGTCACAACACAGTTAAAATTAATGACATGCTCTCCTCCTGACTCCCGGTTAAGTCAGGGGTACCCCAAGGTTCCATCCTGGGCCCCCTCCTCTTTAGTCTATTTCTGAACACCCTTCCCAAGGCCTGCTCTGGGCAATTACTCCTATATGCTGACGACACAGTTCTCTTCTCCACCCACCCCGATCCACACTCACTACAACTATCCCTCCAGAGGTCCTTCACAGATGCCAAATCCTGGTTCACTGACTACCGCCTGATTTTAAACCACAAAAAAATCATAGTCGTGACGTTCGCTCACAACCAGAGCTGACACAAAGGCTACCCACTAATTATTCACAACTCCCAACTATTACCCCTTGAGCAGGTCGACAACTTTAAATACCTCTGGGTCACCCTTGACTTGGCACTCAACTTCCATGAGCATATACACTGCCTTAGCTCCACTGTCAATGTCAGAATTGGTCTGCTCCACCGGCTCAAACATTGTTTTCCCCCAGAAGCCCTCCAACTAGCAGTCTCATCATCCATCTTGACCCTTATTGATTATGGGATCCTGATTTATGGGTCAGCCGATACCTCTGCCCTCCACAGAATCCATGTTTCCCTAAACAAAGCCTGTCGCCTTGCTATGGGCTGCTCTAGTTTGACACACACTTGTGCTCTGTACAGTCTCACCAATTGGCTTGACCTTGATGGGAGACTTAGGTACCAGACATTCCTCCTAGCCGAAAAGATTACCATCAGCCTAGCCCCCCCAGCCTCACCAATCTGCTACAACCTGCACCCTCGGTGATACCTACTCACAGCTCCACCAAACCCTCCTTCCTGGTTCCCCACTGTCGAACTACTCAAGGCCAGCAATCTTTCTGCTATAGAACCCCCCCTCTGGATGAATGCCCAGCCCAGCACCATCTCCACTGAAAATAAAATAGACCACTTTAAAACCAACCTCAGGGAATGCCTCCACTCCTCAAGCACCTGCGACTGCTGCTAGCCCACCCCCTGGTACTCCCTCCAACCACGGAATGTATGATTTCTCTAGGCTTGCCTCCCGCTTCCTCAGTTCCCTCTCCTCCCTATTTCCCTTATGGCATGAACTCGCCTTTAACCTAAGTCCTTGATTGCTCTTGAGCTACAACAAAGGATCTCCATCCTGCTGACTTTCTGATCGTTGCACTCCTACTGTTTTCCTCCCCAACTTCTGAATACCTGTATTTTACTTACTGCTTACTAATGTACAGTTGTTGTATATACGTGTAATTACTGTTCCATCATCCATCATGGCCTCTGTATTGTATCTCTGAACACTATTTTGTACTGTTTGTAATGTGACGTGGAGCCTTTGTAAATGAGTCTCTGACTCAAAGGTTTGTAATTCCAATACCTCTAATAAATAAATAAATATAGTGGTTAAAACAGTCCTAGCCTGCAATTCACGGCCGGTCAACAGATGGCTGTCAAACAAGAATAGATATGCTTATGTGAAATTTCTGGTAGTTCCATCATAAGTAGCTTGAAAACATCTATATGTAACCCCCCCTGCAGATGGGGGTTCCCAAAAGTCTTCTAGGTGCTGGCTAAGTGCTCCCAGCCTGAATGGTGTTCGGCATTTAAACCGTTTATTTGTGAGTGCTTTTAGAGCCTCTGGTACTGTCTCTTTAAGAGCTGCCTGCTCGCAGGCTAAATTAGTTTGAATGGGGGGGATTGTGTAGTTAATGCACGAATCCTGCCCTGAGCTGCCGTCTGATCGCTCCATTTCTGCAGTCGCTAACAGCGCAGAGGGAGCCCAACTGAAAGATGTATCTGTTTTCCTGAAATCATTTAGAGCATTTGTAAAACTGCAGTTTGTCTAACGTGCCTTTATTGCAGGCGGGACTCTGTGAGTGTTGCCCCTCCATTTTGGACCTGAACTACTAACCTGGGCCAATTGGGTTAAGGGAGCCCTAAAATGGAGACTGCCTGAGCCAACCAGAACTTGGACTCTCACCTGGAACCTGCTTAAAGGGGGAATGTATGGCAGGTGCTTCTGGGAGCTGTAGTTTGGACCTTGGCACCTTTTTGCACCAACAGAGGGAGCCCTGCAGTGACTGACAGTTGAATCCACCACCCGAACCTGTGTGGAGCCTAAGGGAAATGCCCTGAACTGTTCCTGGAGGGCCAGATGCGAGTTGACTGTGAAGGGATTAGGAGCTCTATTCTGCTGCGGCGTGCAGTTCACGCGGGAAGCGCATGTAAGGTCCTGAAGTCAGCCTGTAGCCATTAGCGAGTGCTCATTCGGACTGAATCCGAGTTGTGGAAAGAGAAGGAGGAAGTGTGCAGAACCAGGCTTGCCCGTAGAAGACCGAAGATTTGCAGAAGTGCGATCGGCCTGCCGGGGACTCTGTTGCTGCGTATGCTCTCGGGTTTGCAGTATTTGCGATCGGGACCTAGAAGCAGCTGCCTGGTATAGTAATTTCCTTTACATATAAATGTGCCTAGTGTTTGTAGGGGCTCGCGACTCCTTTTCCCCCTTGTTCTGTGAGTTGTGAGCTGAAGCTGGAAGCTGGACTCAAAGCTAATCGGACTAAATCCGTCTGCTATCTAAATCAGTCAGGCCCTGTCACAGGAGTCTCATCTCCATGCCCTGCTCATCCTGGCCATCCAGAGCCACCTCCTCAGTTCAGCTCTTGGTTTGGGGTTTGTGAGTACAAATAGGGATACCTCCCCTCACCTATATTTAATCAAAGCGTGTCAACTGGTTGTTTTGTGTGCTTCTGTTTGTGGACTGAGCCATCCGGCTCAGGATTACAATTTGTTTGTGCATTTATTTTCTTCATACAGGGCCCCATCCAGCTGCACCAGCCAGCTAACCCCGGGCAATGGACCTGGCTAGCCCCCCACCCCAATCCTGGGTACCCAGAGAGGAAATTTTGGACCCTAAATATATGTGCACAGTACTGTGATTCAAACTTATCTAAAACTAATCAACCTGATTACCCCCCTCCCGTGTTACTGTCCCCTGAATAAACTAAATTTGTTGTTGTTATACTATATACTGGCTGTGGTGTTAATGCATCTAGAACAGTATTGCAAATTGCTGTGTATGTTGTTTAACCTTGTTTTACAAGGGGTCTTCCGAGACAGACTGCAGAATCAGTCTCAAGGGTAAGTGGTATCTCTGTGTAAAAAGTCTGTATATGTGGGGTATTGGGAAGATAACTCCCATGTATTGTGTGGGCCACTAGTGGGAACAAAGGGGAGTCACAGCGTCCCTGAGGGCTGTACCCGATCAAGTTTAACCACTACTAACCCTGACCTCTGGGTGGAGGCACCTATCATAGAACCTAGGCCCCTCAACCTGTCAGTAGCCAAACAGGCAGGGGTAGTAGCCCTTGGGATAGCGCCACCTGGGGGTTACAAATATGACTGTAATGTTTTTTTTTTTACTTGCTCTATTGGCTCAGAAACATATACCCTTTCAGTAACTAGAGCGGCCAAAAAAGAGTGGCCTTGTCAAAAACACTAATGCAAGCACACCAGACTGTTGAAAAAGTAACAATATAGTATAGCAGCCTATTTCTAATACATCAAGCAGAGCAGAAAACGGAGATGATTTCACAGTTTACAAAACAAAGTCAGCCAAAATGAGCAAAAAATAGCATACCGAATGTCATTTGGTTTCTGGAACAAAAGCCTCAGCATGGCTTTTACTTACTAGGTTAAGGAATCTGTGGTTTGGCTGAGCAAAATTCCATCTTTTAACAGTTTGCAAACTATAAGGTGGCATCCTGTTGAATAGTTATGAGACGTAGGCTATAATTACCTGTGGTTCATTTTAATCTAGCTGGTTTCTGTTGCAGAGCAGCTGAGCAGAGATGGATTATGCTGTTAACGACACACACTGGTACCTGTGATTCCAGCATTATGGAACAGCTCAAATGTACTAATATCTCCCTTCTTTTTATTTTTCCCACCCCGAGGGCAACTACTATACTACACAACTGACTAAAAGTGAGCGGTAGTAAGCCAGAAACTCTTTTTGCTGCAAGACTTTATTCTTATTCTCCATTTTTGTGTTTCTTGCACACATATACCCTGTAGGGACTGACAGGCATCAGGGGTGTGATTTGGGATTGTTGACAGTAATGCTCATGCCATTCCACCCCACCCTGCAGCCAGTGGCAGGCATCAAGGTGCACCTTGTACCCTTTGGCCCAGAAGTTGACCCCATTCTCCTATACTGCACCCATTTCAGCGTATTTCCTTATGGAATGAGGTGAGTGTAAAGCCCGAACACTCCAAATCACACCTCGATACTTGTAAGTGTCTGCAGGGTAGGGTGAGGTGAAATGTCGTGACCGTTATGAGACGACCCAAAGGTACACCCCAATGTCTGTCCATCTCTGCAGGGTGGGGGTGGAGTTGGAGTCAGTTCAATAATTCACTACCATTTCTATACTGCATCTGTCTAACTCCCACACTTCCACTGCTAATGACAGCAAGCAACACTTGGCATTGACAAATGCTTGTTTTCTGTGTGGTTCTACCCCCCCGCTCCCTACCTAGCTCTGTTTGGAACTGTCATATTCCACTGAGACAGAATTCTGTGGAATTTCTGAAAATTCCAACTTATTCCTTTTAATTCTGTCAGAAAAGAATTGGCAGAATTTCACCAGCAGAAAATGGATTATCATGTGAACTACAGAATAATAGTATATAGTAGAGGATTGTTCTGTATAGAAACAACTACCAGAAGTTGCACAGCCATCTGTTGGTCTGCCCAGGGAATTGCAGGAACAACTACCTATGCCCGACTCTCCCTATGAGGAATTGTGGGGGTCGGCAGGAAGTGACAAGCATCCATTTTGTCTGGACTGACTTTAGCCAGCCAAAATTCATGGACATTGGGAGGATTGTCCAGACTTTGCAACCAACCAGCTGTAGTTTGGATCCAGGCCCTACGCCCCTCTACAGGTTTCATAGATGTCATCTGCCTGACCCTTGCTGAAACTGTAGCTCCTTGGAGAAGGGGGTCTTTCCTGATCCCCTTAAGGAGGTGGTCGTACGACCACTCCTAAAAAAAAAATCCTCCTTGGATCCAGACTGTCTAGCTAACTACAGGCCTGTCTCTAATCTACCCTTTGTGGGTAAGGTTATTGAGAAGGTGGTTGCATTGCAGCTGGATGACCACCTTTCAACCCACAATGTCTATGACGCTCTCCAGTCTGGGTTTAGGAAGAGACATAGCACGGAGACTGCCCTTGCCCGGGTTTTAAATGATCTCCTAATTGCAAGAGATTGAAAGGCTCATTCTATCTTAGTCCTTCTTGACTTCTCGGTGACATTTGACACTGTGGACCATGGCGTGCTTTTGAAGTGCTTGCGGCTCCTCTGTGGACTTTCTGAGACAGTCTAAAGATGATTTTGATCGTTCCTTGTGGACAGGTCTCAGAGGATTGTCAACTGGAATTTAGTCCTTTGATACCCCCCCCATCCTGCGGGGCCGCAGGGCTCCATATTGTCACCCATGTTGTTCGCAGTGTATATGCTGCCATTAGGAGATATCATAGGCAATATGGTTTGAGTGTTCACTGCTATGCAGATGATATTCCACTGTATATGTCCTTTATGCCCAGACAGGATGATGCAGTCTCTGTTTAACAACTGTCTGGCAGACATCAAGAACTGGATGAGCACCAGCTGGCTAAGGCTGAATCCGGATAAGACAGAGGTGCTGGTTATGGACCTGGGTCATCCGGAGGTGGGTTTGGGGTCTGGACAGGCCTCAGGCTTATGGTTGGATAGCATCCAGCTCACTACCTCAGACCGGGTGCGTAACTTGGGCATTATTTTTGATAATGGTTGGACCCTAAAATCTCAGCTGTCTGCCGTTGTCAAATCCTCGTTTTATCATCTGAGGTATATCGCCTGGGTGAAACACCTGGTTTCTCCAGATAACCTTCCTACATTGGTCCACGCCTTTGTGAACACCCGCCTTGATTACTGCAATGCCCTCCTGGGGGTTGATATCCATCGTTTGCAGCTAGTGCAGAATGTGGTGGCCAGGCTTTTGACTGGTACATCTAGGACTAGTCATATTATGCCTGTGCTGCACGAACTGCACTGGTTGCCTGTACAGTGACGGATCACCTTTAAGGTCAGTTTACTGACCTATAAAGCCCTACACGAACAGGGATCCAGTTACCTGCAAGATCTTCTGACTCCCTACTGCCCCTCCCACCCACTCCAATCCACCGACAAGGGATTGCTAGAGATTTCCATGGTTCGGTTAAAAACATCGGGTGCACGTGCTTTTTCTTTTGCTGCCCCTACCCTGTGGAATTCTCTACCTCGTCAGTTAAGGGAATGCCTGATAGTCTCAAGTTTTAAATCTGAGTTTAAAACCTACCTGTTTCATTTAACATTTCCTGATGTCATGATCTGTTTTAAATTGTTTTAAAGTGATGTGATTTTATGATTGTAAAACGCCTTGGTTCTGGAAAAGCACTTGTAACCAGGTGTCGGTATAAGGGGTTTCGATGTTATTTAGCGCCCGGTGCCTCCATTTTTATAACCCATTACCTGGTGAGCCTGGGTTCGGGGAGAAAACAGTCGCTTGGCATCAGGGCTAGGTTTGTACTTCTGGACAGGGGCACGCAAGTAACTCTGGACACAGGAAACAAGAACTGTGAATGTTCAAACCAGGAGTGGGATTCTAAAGTGGGGCTTTTATTCACTTACACACAGGAATACAAAGCAGGAAGGACCCCCACGGGGCTACACTCACTGGTTATACAGAACTATAGAGGTCAGAACACATCTTCTTCATCATCACAACAACTTTTACCCTCAGGTTCTGAACACACTGGGCTCTCAGCCCGAACTGGTACTCTCTCTTTCCTGGGTTCCCTGGCATGGCCCTCGGCCAGCACTGGTACAACTCTTCCATATGGCATGGACACTTCTGCTGGTGGCTCACTCTACCACCCATGAGCACTTCCACGCTGTAAGGGAAAACACACATCTTAATCCCACGTTTGGGTACCTTCTGCAGACACTGGCCAAGTGTCTGGGAGAAAACTATAGGTGCCCAAAGTGAATCCGTGGAGGTAAATCTGGTTACTCCAGATGGGGGGGTCTCCCACCTCTTGTCCCCAAATCCGTACCCGGCCATTCATTTGGAGTCAACACCTTTCCTTTGAAACTCTCTGGTTGTAGAATGCTATCTCGAAATGTATGTCACATTTAACAATCTACTGTCTCTGGTAACTGGTGTCCTGACTTGCAACGTTCTTTAAGTAGTTATGTCCATCCCTGTAGACCCCCACTGGTTAGATGCATTTCAAGTCATACACATAACTTAAGTACTGTACTTGGCTGTCCTTTAATGACCCACAGTAGCAGATACTTAACACAACAGTCTCGGTGAAAACATAGGCTCTCTGGCAGAGCAGGCTCACCATGGTTCGCAGGTGCCCACGAGTTTTTCTCTCTCAGGAAGAAAAAACATACTTCTGGTGCCTCAGCACAAATCTTCTCTCAGGCAGCTTTTCTTCCTCCAGAAGGGCCAGGGGAATTGCTCCTGAAGAGCTGGTCTTGTTCCCCCATCCCTCTCAGGGATGGAGCACTGGAACAACTGGGGAACGGTCTCAACCACTTCAGCAAGTATTCTTCTGTGTCCTTCTCTAGGGCGAGAATACACACCCTCTTCTGTGGTAGCTCTGTACAGAGCTGGGGGTTCTGAGGGACTGCCAACTGCAGTGCACCTCCTCCCTCCATTACAGACTGCTCCAAGACTACTACTGACTTTGAAAATCCTAACGTTCTAACCTAACTCCCAGCTGCAACATTCCACTGTGGCTTATGCTGCTGCAAGAATTCAATATGATGTCATCCCTCCAGCTCAGCTGAGACTGAGGACAGAGTGAGACAGTGTGAAACCCGTTTAACTGGTGCCTCACAAGCTGCCTTTCCCTGCCTGCAACTAGATCTAAGTAGGATTCTAGTAACCCCGGGTGACAAGGGGGTTACACGCTCTATAAATAAAGTTTTACTTACTTACTTAATTACAGATGTCAAATCTCCTGTGCACTTAAATATATGCATTTCCCATAATGCATGGCAGCCAACTCCCAAACAACAAACACAGCAGAAAAACAGATAATTCCACAGTTCACAAAAGTAAGTCAGCCAAAATGAGCATATATTCTGAAATGTTGATCACATCTGCATGTAATCAGTCATTCAATGACTCTTCGTCACAATATTAAAAAGAAATTACTCTTTTCAGCATGCAGTTTCTCTAGTCAGGTGCAACCCTCTTTCTCTTCCCCATGGTAGGAACCTTAATATCCTCCCGGAACCTTTGTAATTTTGCACTTCAAAATTACTTTTATGCAAATATAACATGGGGAAGAGAAACATACCGAACCCCTTCTGTTCCCCATGTTACAAGTGAATTAACCCACTCCAGGGTGTGGGTCTACTGGGGATTAATGTAGGCTGGGTGGTTGGAACCACTCGGCCTTCAGCCTCATGGTCCAACCCACCCCACCCCCATACATTCAGTAGACCCATGCTCTGTCGTGGGTTAATCCTTACTTATGTCCAGAAGGTAGACGTATAACCATGTCACACAGCAAAATCAACTATCAGAAAGAGTTACAAGGTAATAACCATAACATCTACTGTACCATATGGCAACCAGGCAGAATAAAATGGTGCCATTAGACAGTTACAAGGCAGCCCAAATTTAGAAGTAACATTTATACCATGCCACTTAGAAGAGAGAAATGAGGAAAGGATAGACAGGGCATAAAGCAGGACTTTCTCAAGCAGAATTCAGATTCTGCCTAGTTTACACAATGGAAACCAAGCAAAATTAAACTTATGAAAACAAAAATGTAGGAAAGGAAGATGGCAACTGGCACAGCAAGTTCTTTCCCTGACGAGTTCAGTGGAATGTCAAGTCCCCCCTACAGTCCACAATTTTCTATGAAAACCAAAAAATATGTACTGAAAACCTGATTTAGACATAGCAAAAAAATTTAGATTTTTACATTCGTGGGCATGCGCATAGGCAGTGAAGCTCAATGTGCATGCCTACAGCCACAGCTCCAACTTTCAAACATGGACTGCAACAGGTTAGAGCACTCGTTTTTACATCAGGTTAACTTTAAACTCTTCAGTAGTGTTTGTACTACCAGGCAGTGTATTTACTGAATAAACAGAAAAAAAAATCGTAACTTGTCCATGAACGAGTTTGCCTGCGGCTTGGCACGTCCTGGTGCTCCGTAGACATGTGGAAGCATCAGCGGCTAGCTATCAAGGTGTACCGCTCAAGAATTAATTTTAGCTTAAAATTAAAAAAACTAGCAAACTTATTTACATCCTGCGGCACTGATGCATTTCTTAGTGCTTCTTATGCCAACAGGCTAACTGTAGACATGCACTTTAAAATTTCAAATAAGAGCTGACAGTGTCCCTTTAAGCTGGGATACAGTTTCTTGAATGCAGTTTACATTGTCCGTAAGTTTTATTACCCACGCAGGTGGTGTATCCTGTGAATATTCCTGTCTTGTCCCAATATCCTGAAAATATTTTTTTCTTCTCGCTCGCTGCAGTAGCTGTCTCAACCTATGCTTGCATGACATCTTTTTTCCTCTGTGTGCTCCTAGTTGGACTTTCCAATCTGCTCTTTTAAATCCCCTGTAGTGTCCTTAGTGTAATGATACCCGGAAACAGAGTGAGTAGAGTTAAACTTAAATTTTACTAGGCTTACCAGCACTGCACAGTGTCACAGATTCACTCAGCAGGTCAGGCCCTCTACTCCTAAAGTGCCAACCTCTGAGCGCAGTCTTGTGAACAATAACAGACAAGGTAACCCTCTTGTCTGTTTTTGTGAGTTCGGATCAACCTTTGGTCTCAGTTCTGGAGGGATTCAAACTGTAACCTCTTGCTAGCATACCCAATGCACAGGCTCAGATATATCTGTCTTCGGGGGGCCAGATATCTTTGCCTACGGGCACCTAACCAGGTATTCAGAGATGGACCCTTAAAACTTAATAAAGACCTCAGATTTAAAATGCTTCTGTTTCCAGTTTGGTACCGTCATACAAGCTTATGTCTGCTGAACCATAAATATTTCTTAGCAAAAGAAAGCAGTTCAAAGACAGACCAAGTTTGCTCTAAAATTAGAGTTTTTACTAAAATATATAATATGTCAAACATACAATACAAAACTCATATCAAAAGACATACTAATCTTTAAAACAAAACAAGGTTTAAAACAGTGCAATTCCTACAACTATATTTAAATTTTGTCTAGCTTTCTAGATACATGTTTTCAGTGCTCAGATGTTTGCTTAGTCAGTGTCAGATAAAAATGCATCTCTACAGTGAAAGAGAATAATCTTGTCAAGCAGTATTGGCCAACCCCTTTTGGATGAAGTCATCCAGACCCTCCTCTGGTCAAATATCTAACAAAAATATATTTTTATACAACCACAGGATGTAATTTTATTAATCTATACTATACAGCTATACAGGATGTATTAATTCTGCAACCTTAGCATAACTTAAGTTTCAATGATACCTCTTTTGATCTCATGCTGTACCCTCTTCACACAGGCTTCATAGGGTCATTTACAACCTTACACCTCTATGTAACATCCTAGCTTCCCTTATTTTAACGTCATAAACCTAGTTTATGATTTCTCTCTTAACAAAATTAACTTAACAACTCTGTAATTAGCTCAGAGAAACAGGATCCTTAATAAAAGTCTTCCAGTAACACACTGTCTCTAAAAAGACTGAGTGTGTGATACAGTGCTGTCAGCAGTTCTCTTGGCCTGCATCTGTCAGCTAAAACCTGGGGGGGGGGGTGAGAGAGTCATTCCTAGCGCATTTGAATTTTCAGCAGAGACATTAATACATTTTATATTAAAAAAATATAATACAGCACTTAGAACTGGCTGTCTACGTCACACTCCTCCCCACCTAGACTGAATCTGGGGGATCTATCCCCTACATGGGATGAGCTTCCCAAATCAGTTCACTCCCCATAGACCCTAGACAGCCCATCGGCGTTCTGATTCTTAATGCCTGCCCTATGTATGATTGTCAGATCATATCCTTGCAAAGCAAGACTCCATCTTAGTAGTCTCCCATTGCTCTTTCCCATCTGCGTCAGCCAAACCAGGGGGTTGTGGTCAGTCTACACCACAAAATGCTGTCCATACAAGTATGGCTCTAATTTCTTCAGGGCCCACACTATGGGAAGACACTTCTTTTCCACCGTGGAATACACTTGCTCCCTGGGGAGCATCTTCCTGCTCAAGTACAAAACTGGGTGATCTGTCCCTTGGCTAGATGTCTGGCTAAGTACTGCCCCAATACCCACGTCTGAGGCATCCGTCTGAACTATAAAGGTTTTGCCATAATCCGAACTTGTCAAAACAGGAGCACTGCACAGTGCCTCCTTCAGTCTGGTAAAGGCTTCCTCACAGGCTGGGCCCCAAGTAATTTACTTTGGCATCTTTTTCTTTGTCAGGTCAGACAGGGGAGCAGCCAGGGCACTGTAATTAGGTACAAACATTCTGTAGTATCCTGCTGTCCCTAGAAAGCTCCTGACCTGCTTCTGGGTTTCTGGTCTGAGCCACGCTTGAATCACCTCTACCTTTATTTGGTTAGGACAGAGCTGTCCCCGGCCTACCACATGTCCAAGGTATGCCACTTCCCCCATGGCCACCTGACACTTCTCGGCTTTGACAGTGAGCCTGGCCCTCTGTATCCTGCCCAGCACTTCCCTAAGGTGTGAAAGGTGTTCCTCCCAGCTGGTACTGAAGATGGCAATGTCATACAGGTATGCTACGGCGTACTCCTCAGCACCGTTCAACACCTGGTTCACCGACCTTTGGAAAGTGGCTGGGGCATTCTTCATTCCAAAAGGCATTACTTTAAACTCAAATAAGCCTATCGGGGTGATGAAGGCCGACCTTTTCCTAGCTCTGTCTGTCAATTCTACCTGCCAATACCCCTTGGTCAGGTCAATAGTCGTAAGGTAGGTCGCCCCTCCTAACTTGTCCAGGAGTTCGTCCGTCCAGGGCATCGGGTGGGTGTCGGACTTCATGGCTGCATTCAGTCCACGATAGTCCACACAGAAATGAATTGAGCCATCTGGCTTGGGCACAAGGACTACGGGTGAGGCCCAGGGGCTGTGGGATCTCTGGATTACCCCTAAATCCAGCATCTCCTCCACTTCCCTCCTAATGTCCTTTTGGACAGCCTCTGACACCCGACATCCTGTCCAACGTATGGGCGTCTGTGTCCCTGTCTCCACATCGTGTGTCGCTAAGGGGGTTAGTCCAGGCTTGGTGCTAAACAACGGGGCAAAGTCTGCTAAAACCTCCCTTACTTTCTGGACCTGGTCCGTGGTCAGCTGGGGAAACAGTTTTACTGCCTCCATAGAGGACTCCCGCTTACTCTCTTCCAGCAAGTCCAGAAGGGGGTCTCCTTCATCCATCCCCTCCCCATGACTACACACTGCGAACACCATGTCAGCCCTATTTGCATATGGCTTCATCATGTTGACATGGTACATCCTTTCTGTCTGTCTATGGTCAGGTAACTCCACAATGTAGTTTATGTCATTTACCTTCCTAACCACTTTGTACAGTCCTGCCCACTCAGCTTGCAGTTCGTCTTTCCAGACCAGAATAAGGACCATGACTTCCTGACCCACCATGTACGAGCGAGCTCTGGCTCTTCGGTCGTACCACACCTTTCATCTCTGTTGGGCAGCTGCCAGGTTGCTCTGGGCTGTCCCCATAAGCTCCTTCAGCCTTTCCCTTAACCTAAGGACATAATCCACAATAGGAGTTCCCTGGGTGGCGTGCTTGCCTTCCCAGTCCTCCCGGATCAAGTCTAGGGGCCCACATACCCTGCGTCCATATAAGAGTTCAAAGGGGGAAAATCCTGTCGACTCTTAGGGCACCTCCCTGTATGCAAACAACAGGTGGGGAAGGTACTTCTCCCAGTCCCTCCCATGCTGTTCAGCAAACGCTCGGAGCATTGACTTTATGGTACCATTGAAGCGTTCCACAAGTCCATTGGCTTGTGGGTGATACAGTGTCGTGCATCTCTGCACCACCCCACACTTCTTCCATAAACATTTCATTAGGTCTGACATGAAGGAACCCTCTCGATCGGTGATTACCTCCTGCGGAAACCCAACACAGGAGAAAATCCCAAGCAAGGCATCTGCCACTTTGTCTGTCCTCAGAGAGGATAGGGCGACTGTCTCTGGGTACCGGGTGGCATAATCCACCACAGTCAGGATGAATCTCTTCCCTGAGGAGCTGGGGGTATTTAAAGGCCTCACAATATCCATTCCCACCCTCTGGAATGGCTCCTCCACTATGGGCAAGGGGATCAGGGCGGCTTGGGTTTTCTTGCCCACCTTCCCTATTTCTTGGCACCGTGACAAGACCTGCAATACTCCTTCACCTGCTGGGTGAAGTTAGGCCAGTAGAAATTCTGGGCTAATCACTGCGTAGTTGGTGCGATTCTCAGATGACCAGATAAGGGAATATCATGTGCAATTTTGAGCAACTGCTCACGATATCCCTGGGGAACAACAAGCTGCCTGCCTAGCATCCCTCCCTCTGTCTGTACTGCCTGTGTATACATAAGTCCATCTTCCCAATAAACCATATGTCTGCCGTCACCTCCCTGTGTGCCCTCAGAGTCTGCCCAAGCCCTCAGCTTCTCTAAACTAGGATCACTTCTCTGAGCAGCTGCAAATCCTTCACACCTTCCCAAGGCATGGGACAGGTCCCCTTCAGCTGCTAAACTAGGGTCCTTAGCACTAGCGTCAGGGCCCTCAGGATCACTGTCAATCCTAACCCTCTGACAATTGGTCACCCCTCCCTCTTCAGAGTAACCTTCCGTAGCTGTATGGCCATTCGCTACCAGGGAAATTTCTACTCCCTTTTTATCAGTCTCCCCATCCTGAGACACAGGCTGGGGAACCAGCTTCTCCGTGGTTTCCACACTGGTTCCTGTGGGGTTCAGGGAACTACTGTTTTTCCTTGCCACTTGGCTACGGGTAACAGCACATACCATCCCCTGTTGGAGATTGTTACCCAGGATTACATCTACTGCTAACGTTTTAGCTACAGCCACCTGTTGCACAGTTCCCCCTGTTTCACCCCAGTCCAGGAGAACACTGGCCAGTGGCAATGTTTTCGCTTCACCCCCAAAGTCCTGTACAGTCACGTATTTGTTTGGGATAAGCTGACCAGGCTGTACTAGATCCCCTTTCACCAATGTCAGGGATGCCCCTGTGTCCCTTAACCCCTGCGTCTGTATGCCATTTACCATGACTGGGTGCATGTGTTCTTTCATGTTGACTGGCATGCTCTCAGGAACACACAAACAACCCACTTCTTTTCTGGTACTACTTTGCGTATTATTGCTTGCCCTTCTTGGACACTGTCTGGCAATGTGCCCTGTTTCTTTACATAACCAACAAGCATTTCTTACTTCAGAGAAATCTTTCCTTGGAAACCTGGGGCTAACTGGTTTCAGTGGAGGCAGTGAGGGTTTTAGCTACCCTGAAGGCATGCTTTTCCCTTTCTGCACTGCCACGCCCGCCCCATTCGCTCTCAGAGCAGGTCTGCTCTTGGCATAGCGGTCCGAGAGTTCAGCAGCCTCTTGCACTGTTTTTGGATCTCGGTCCTCTAGCCAGGTTTTTAACTCTGCTGGGCATGCCCAATAAAACTGTTCTAATAAAATCACATTTTCAATTTTATCAACAGTGTTTGCCTCAATTCCTTCCCACTAACGTTTTAAAAACTGATGTTGTTTCATGGCTAGCTCCTCATAGTACATATCAGGGCTTCTTCTGAGCTTACGGAATTTAGCTCTGTATGATTCAGCAGTTATTTCAAATTTTTTTAGTAGTGCTGCTTTTAACTTGCTGTAATCATCACTATCTTTATTGTCCATGTGACCCAATGCATCCTGAGCTTTTCCAGTATGTAGCAGGGATAGCTGGAAGCTCCAGGACTCTCTAGGAATTTTAGCCTGAATACAAGCTTTTTCAAAAGAATTTAAAAAGGCATCTATATCCTCCCTATCCTTAAACTCAGCTATTAATTTAGAGTTCAACTTGTAACCCAGTCCTGCAGTCTCAGTTAAACCCAAGTCACTTACCTGCTCTGGTGCCGCTGGTCAGAGTCGCATCTTCTCCAGCTCGTGTTGCCACTGGTGCTCCTCTCTCTTCTCCTCTGCCTCTCTGCATTCTCGCTTTGCGTCACGGCGTTCTCGCTCTGCCTCACGGTCCGCCTCCCTCTGTTGTCGTTCTGCCTCACGGTCTGCCTCCCTCTGTTCTTGCTCTCTCTTCTCCTCTGCAGCTCGCTGGCACTCACGCTCCTCACAGTCTGCCTCCCTCTGTTATCGCTCTGCCTCCAGTTCCATCATGCACAACTCAATTTGCAGTTTGAGTACCTCTGGATTCAGGATACTGGCGACCATCTCCTGCTGCTGTGGCCCTTCACTGACAGTAGCCCTGCTGTCCTTTTCAGTCACAGTCTGTGACTCGCTGCTCTGGGTATCTGCTACCATCAGGGCATCTATGAGGTTCTGCTTACTGGCTTTCATCTTGAACAGGACTCCACTGTCCTCGCACAACTGTTTAAACTGTTCTACAGTGTGCCTGCTGTAGTAGGACGCCATCTTTCCTAACTATTGCTACTCTGACTTTGCACTTTAGAAAAAAAAATAAAATAGGCAGGAACTTGACTGTACACCAAGTGATATATAGTTCTGTTTTCTTTTTAAATTAAAACTCTGTCTTTTTCTTTCTTTGCAAGAGAGCTTATGGTCTCAGCTGACAGAACAATAAAGCTTGTTTTTACCAAAATTATGCCACCACTGCCAACCAATCTGTCACAAATTCACTCAGCAGATCAGGCCCTCTACTCCCAAAGTGCCAACCACTGAGCGCAGTCTTATGAACAGTGTAACAGACAAGGTAACCCTCTTGTCTGTTTTTGTGAGTTCGGATCAACCTTTGGTCTCAGTTCTGGAGGGATTCAAACTGTAACCTCTTGCTAGCATACCCAATGCACAGGCTCAGATATATCTGTCTTCGGGGAGCCAGATATCTTTGCCTACGGGCACCTAACCAGGTATTCAGAGATGAAACCTTAAAACTTAATAAAGACCTCAGATTTAAAATGCTTCTGTTTCCAGTTTGGTACCACCATACAAGCTTATGTCTTCTGAACCATAAATATTTCTTAGAAAAAGAAAGCAATTCAAAGACAGACCAGGTTTGCTCTAAATTAGAATTTTTACTAAAATATATAATAATATGTCAAATATACAATACAGAACTCTTATATCAAAAGACATACAAATCCTTAAAAAAAAACAAGGTTCAAAACAGTGCAATTCCTACAACTATGTTTAGAGTTTGTCTAGCTTTCTAAACACCTGTTTTCAGTGCTCAGATGTTTCCTTAGTCAGTGTCAGATAAAAATGCATCTCTACAGTGAAAGAGAATAATCTTGTCAAGCAGTATTGGCCAACCCCTTTTGGATGAAGTCATTCAGCCTCTCCTCTGGTCAAATATCTAACAAAAATGTATTTTTATACACCCACAGGATGTAATTTTAAAGTATTCATTCTGCAACCTTAGCATAACTCCAGTTTCAATGACACTTCTTTTGATCTCATGCTGTACCCTCTTCACACAGGCTTCATAGGGTCATTTACAACCTTACACCTCTATGTAACATCCTAGCTTCCCTTATTTTAACGTCATAAACCCTAGTTTATGATTTCTCTAACAAATTAACTTAACAACTCTGTAATTAGCTCAGAGAAACAGGATCCTTAATAAAGTCTTCCAGTAACACATTGTCTCTAAAAAGACTGAGTGTGTGATACAATGCTGTCAGCAGTTCTCTTGGCCTGCATCTGTCAGCTAAAACCTGGGGGATGAGAGAGGTCATTCCTAGAGCATTTGAATTTTCAGCAGAGACATTAATACATTTTATATTAAAAAATATAATACAGCACTCAGAACTGGCTGTCTACGTCACACACAGTACAGCATTAGTCTTAGCTCTCAGTATGATTCTGGCAGGTTATAGCCCACCAACTTCTATTGATATAGAACAGTTAAATGGAATGACATCACGCTGTACATCATTAATATTCATATCCTCACATCTCCCCCTTTTAGATGTTCCCATAATAAACAACTCAGCTCACTCTGACCAGGCTTCCAGGCTGGCTGTGCATGCTCCATGGAGCAGCCAACATTTCATCTGACGTCATCAGTGGTGGGTTCTCCAATGGGTCCTGAGGCTTCTGCACAACCATAGCTGCGTCTCCCTCTGAAGGCATCTCGCTCCCCACTGCCACTGGCTCCTTTTCTCTCTCTCCTCTCATAGCCAGGTGAAATGTCCTGCAATCTCTGTGGTGATCTGGTCTGTTGCTCTGGAGCACCCAGGATGTCTCTTCGGTTCCAGTGGTACTGTTTCCCATTAGCTTCAACCACATATGAGTGAGGGGACTGGGCAGGTGTGAGGACTACTGCAGTAGTCCATTCATTGTCAGTGGTGCGCTGATGCACTGGTTGTCCTGGAGTCAGATCGGGGAGTGGGTGCACATGTTGATTATAGCAAAACCATTGTTTTTGTGGGTTTTCTCTAAAGCAGCTCGAATGTCAGTCTATTAATTTTGACTTTAAAAGTTCTGCTTTTGTAGGAATTAGATATCTCGTACAACATCCCATCAGAAGCTGCGAAGGTGACCCCAAACCTTCAGACGAGGCATCAACAGACAGAACAACTGACTTGTGCAGGTCATGATAGGCTAACATCAGGGGTTGTGTGATAACTCTCTTAAGTTCAAGAAACACTTTCTCATGCCTGTCTTCCCAATGCCAGGCCATTTCTTTCTCTAGCAGTTCTCTCAAGAGTTTATTAATGGTGGAAAGGTTCAGAACGAATTTGGCTAGGTAATTTATCATCCCCATGAACCTCTGTAAATCTGTTACACACTGTGGTGTAGGCATGTCTGTAATAGCCTTGATTTTTTCAGGATCTGCTACTAGTCACTCTGTACTTAGTTTATGCCGAATATAGAGGCTTCTCTCAGTCCTGTTTTGGATTTTTTTCAGGTTCAGCGTCAGGTGGTGCTCTCTGTAACACACATTTCAGCCTCTCATTGTGCTCTTTCAGGTCAGAACCCCAGATTAGTATATCATCCATGTCGGTCTCAACTCTCTCTAGACCTTCAAAGATTTTGGATATCTTTCTTTGAAAAGCTTCAGGGGCAGAGCAAATTCCAAAGGGCATTCGCTTAAGCTTGTAGCACCTGAAAAGGTGTATTAAAAGTCACTAATTCAGAACTGGGCTCATCGAGCTAGATTTGCCAGAAGGTATGACCATCATCTCACACAGAGTTGGCGCCAGCGAGCCTGGTGGCCACTTCTTCCACTGCCTTCATGGGGTAATGTTCTCTTTTAACTGCTTTGTTCAGATGCCTTGGATCAATACAGATTCTGACTTTGTTGAATTTCTCTCTCACAGCCATCGAGCTAACTCAGTTAGTGGGTCT
The DNA here is from genome assembly GCA_016271365.2 of Neoceratodus forsteri. NCBI lineage: Eukaryota > Metazoa > Chordata > Ceratodontiformes > Ceratodontidae > Neoceratodus > Neoceratodus forsteri. The sequence continues at coordinate 1,709,073,511 of CM057455.1, forward strand.
TTCTACCTTTTCACTAACTCCCAGATTTTCCATTTTATCAAGTTCAGCTTTAACTTTGTCTTTTAAGGCAAATAGAATTTTCCTAGGCAGATGAATTACAGGACTCGCTAAGTGTCTGTTTTAATATGGTGTCATCCTTCTAGACAGCCCAACTCTTGAAATACAGCAGCAAAACTTGATAATATCTCTTCTGCAGTGTCCCTTTTGTTTTTGTGGTCAGCAGTTACTGAAAATATTTTCTTTATAAGACTCATTTCTAAAAAAGTAGGCAGCCCTAGTACTGGAGTGACATTGGCATCCACCACTTGAAATGTAATGAGGTGGTACTGGTTTTTGAAACTTGCAGCTAACATGACTTTCCCACGCACATTCAAGTTGGTGCCCAGAATAAGAAATCAATCTTGCTCTCGATTTCTGAATTATCTCTCTTGACACAGCCTTATACATTTTATAGGGCATCATATTACACTGTGCTGCTGTATCCAACTTGAAAGTCACATTTTTACCATTTATATTCAAAGCCACTTTCCAATCAGTGTCCACAGTATTATCAGTTAACGTCTCAGTGCTGAAGGTATTCTCACCCTCGCTGCTGCTAGCATCTTCTTTTACTACGTGGACATTTGCACCTTCTTCAGTATGGCACATTTTAGCAAAATGATTTCTTCTATTGCATAGTCTGCACTTTTGTCCAAATGCAGGGCACTTAATTGGCTCATACTCTGCCATACTTCCTACATCTACACAGTCTTGGCGCTCGTGCTGGCAAACTTTCTCTGGTTTTGTTCACACTTTCTCGTTCTCCCCCTTTTCTGAGAACAGCTGCACAGATAGAGGTTTCCTCCACCAGGGTCTCACTCAAACTCCTGATTTGTCTCTCACTAAACTCTGCCGCTCAACATATATCAATCGCTTTAGCCAAGGTCAGATCGACCTCACGAAGCAGTCTACATCTCATTTAGTCGCTATGAATACCACACACTATTCTGTCTTCTAACGAAAGAATCCCACTGGCTGCCAAATTCACAGGATTTTGCTCGCAAACACAAATCAGTAACATATCTATCAATAGATTGTCAGCAGTGGTCAGCAGATAGCAGTGTCTGTCAGTGGCTCAGTAGGTAGCACACTCGCCTCTGAGGCTGGGAGATCAGAGGGATGTGGGTTCAGTTCCCACATCTGGCACTTGGGTTAATATCCCAGTACTGACACTGTAGTGTGGCATGAGAGGGGTGTTGCACTTCTGAGGTGCTGTCTTTTGGATGAGATGTTAAACCGAGGTCCCATCTGCCTGGATTGGAGGTAGTTCAGGTGGATGTTAAAGATCCCATGGCACTTATCGAGTCCTGGCCAAATTTCCCTCATTCACTATAAATACCAACAGCTTAATCTGGTTCAAGGTCAGCTGGCATTCATCTGTATCCCCCTCCCCCGGGTCATGCCTGAAAATAGGCAGGATTTGTCTAGTGCACTTACCCGGTCAACAAAAACTAAATAAATAAAAAAAATAAATAAAAGATTCACCTGGGGCTTGATTCCTAACATTAAATAAATGTCTCTCATATTTCACGTTCTTGTGTGGGTTGCAGTACCTTTCAAATAGTTCCATCACGTTAGAAAAATTCTCCTTGTATTCTTCTTGTCCTCCTCTTTCACCCATTCAAAAGTATTGTACACCTCCAGGGCCGCAGGACCAGCGACGTGAAGAAAAGCAATGGCCTGTATCTTCAGGGATTTCTCAGCAACACCACTGGCTATGAAGAAAGTTTCAATCTATTGTTTAAACTGATGCCAGTTTTCAGCCAGATTTCCTTGCAGACCAAGTGCGGTTGGTGGTGATAACTGCTCCATCTTCTGACACCATGTAATGATACGTGGAGACAGACTGAGTAGAGTTAAATTTTACTAGGCTTGCCAGGATTGCAGAGTACAGCATTAATCTTAGCTCTCAGTATGATTTTGGCGGGTTATAGCCTGCCAACTTCAGTTTATATAGAACATTCAAACGGAATGACGTCACGCTGTGCATCATTAATATTCATATCCTTACACTTAGTACCGCTGAAACTAGGGAAATCTTAAGGTCTCATCTGTTTCACTCTCTGAAGAGGATGCCATAATGCTTTCAACATAAGGGCATTTTATATCAGAAATGCCAACGGTTAACTTTGTGTAAAATTAATTTTACCTTTTAACTTCCCTTTTTTCAGTTTTTGCAGGCTTATTAGTGTCAGTTTTTTTGTGTTGGAATGTCACTTCTTTTCCCAGAATCTCTTATTAGTTTACTTAATCTTTTACTCTTTATTTGTTCTGGTAGTTCCTTGGGGTTATGTGTGTTTTTATAATCTTCCCAGCGGCAGCTTTACTCGAAGGGGCCTGTTTCTGTATTGAGTCTATCTTATCTTCACAAATTATGTTAACTATTTTGTTAGGAGCTTCAGTCACTCTGTTTAAGAGGGTAAGCAATATTCCATGCTGCTAATAAAAACAAAAACAAAAAAACACTGCTTTTGGCATGCATCATTTGCTCTACTTAACAAAGGAGTGGCTGTTTTCCACAAAATTACTTTAAACATACCCAGGGGCTATGTAAACAATAACTCACGACAGGGTATGGTGTTACTGAGGACTAATCAACACCCTTGGTGCATTGTGAGGCAGAAGGCCACAGGCCGAGTGTTCTCACAGCACTCAGAGTGTTGATTAATCCCCAATAACACCATACCCTGGAGTGAGTTATTGCACTTATAATATGGGTTGTAAAAGAAGAAGAAAATAAGCAAGACAAATGTTTTTATTGTTCTTGAAACTGATGAAATGGTAGTGTGTCCTGCCGACTCACAAAGTAGTCCTGAACAAATAATGCATAGCACACACATGCACACATGTTATGAAGGCACAAATGGTAGAAATGTAGTATTAGGTTCATTTCTGCCATTTCTTGTTCATAACATAACTGTGACTATGACTTCTGCACTCAGTAAAAGTCTCTTGATTTGCACACGTGCACTACTGCTGATTATTTGTCCCGTTCTCACTGTCACTGTCTTGCTGGCTCACACTATCACACGAGCTGCTCGCCTCCCTGCTGCCAGTCACCAAGATACAGCGGGTATGGGAGAAACAGTTATGTGCTGCTCAGGTGTTTTACAGACACAGTCTCACTGTCCCAGGCTCGCTTTCTCTTTCTCTGTCCCCCCGTCCCCTTGTCACTTTCTGTGTGTGTGTGTGTCTCTCTCTCGATCCAGGACACTGTGCAAGAAGTTAAACAGAGGGAAACACAGACAAAGGAGATGTTCCAGTCTTGCACTGTAGGTGTTGTTCTATTCTCGACTTTACCATACCATGTAATACCAATTGAACAAAATACACAGACTCGGGGATTAGGCTTCCGACATCTTTACTCCATTGCTGCTCGTGCCCCAAAAGCACCCACGTCCCCACAACGTGGTGACGTCATTTACATACACGACATCCCCCCTTTACTTGGATTTAAATTTGTTATACATCTCTTGTTCCCTTAATCTATGTATTTTACTTCCTTTTTTTTTTTTTTTTTTTTTTTTATATTTACTCTGTAGTACAGCTACTTAATAATAAAGTCCTTAAGTCTCTGAGGTAGTTTAGTTTGCCTATGAGGCCTGTCTGTTCTTGGTACTGGAGGCCTTTGTGGTGACTCCTGGGTGGACTCAACCGATCTCTGTATCATAGGATTCTGTTCTCCAGTTTCCTCGGGTTGGGTAATCTCAATCGTTTGTAGAGCAGTCTCCTCAGGCATATACCTTTTCACGAATGTTGTGTCCCTAGAATACCTTGCTCCTGTTGGTGACTGAACGACCACCCGGTTTCCCTCTCTACTGACCACCGTGTGTGGTATCTTATTAAAAGGTGTTGTGAACTTATCCACTTGGTCTTGTTTCAAGAGAACCTGATCCCCAACGTCCTGATCCCCAACGTCCACATCCAAGTGTTTGGCTCTACGCTGGTTATCTGCATAAGCTTTGTACTTCCCTTTCTGTTCAGCATCCGGGTCTCGTGTCTCTAGGTCACTCTGCAGCATGGCTATATCTGGAAGTTTCCCCCTCAATTTTCTCTTGAAAAGAAGCTCAGCCGGGCTCCGGCCTGTAGTAGAGTGATCAATGGATCTGTAGACAGTGACATATTTACGTAGCTCTCGTTTCCAATCTAGCCCCTCAACCTGTGTGATACGAATCCTCTTCATGAAGGAGGCATTCTGCCTCTCCACCTCACCATTTGCCTGTGCCCATTTCAGTGTCGTCTTCATGTGCTGTATTCCATTTTCCTGACAGAAATTCTGGAACTGAGTTGACATAAACTGCGGGCCACAGTCTGACCTGATCGTTATGGGAAGACCATGACGACTGAAAATAGTCTCCAGACTATCAATCACCTTTTCTGCAGTGGTGGACTGCATCACGTCGTATTCATAATACCTGCTGTAGTAATCTACAACTACCAGTATTGACTGTCCTGTTGGTAGTGGACCCAGCAAGTCAGTGGCAAGGTCCTGCCACGGTCCTTCAGGTAACGTCGTTGGTCTCAATGGTTCCGGCACGTCCGGTCGTGCTACAATCTGGCAATATGACATGACTTGACGTGTCTCTCTGCATCCTTGTCCATGCCCGGCCACCATACTTTGCTCCTGAGGTGTTGTTTCGTGCCCACAATACCTAAGTGTCCCTCATGGGCTAAGGCTAGAGCTCTCCGGTGAAGTCCATGGGGTAACACAATGCACGTTCCCCTGAGAACTAGCTGTCCAATTGTGCACAGCTCACTTGCTATGGGTGCGTATGCCCTGCATTTCTCGTAGCACCCCATCTGAATGGCATTTCTCACTCTCTCAGCTCGTCGCATTGCCGATGCTTCCTCACTCTCTTGTGGTCAGCTGCATCGGAGTTGCATTAGCCACAAATCAGATGTACTTTTCTGCTCCATGTGTGTGAGATTCCTTCATTGCCGTCTCTCCCAGTAGACGAGACAAAGGGTCTCCTATATTCTGTCTCCCTGGTATGTGCATAACCCGGAAGTCATAAGGTTGTAGTCTCAGTACCCATTGTTCGATGCGAGCGCATGGCTTTGAGCGAGGACTATAGATAGCCTCGAGCGCCTTATGATCAGTCATTAAGTCAAATCTCTTGCCATACACATATGGGTGCAGTTTTTCACAAGCCCAAACCAATGCAAGGGCCTCACGCTCAGTTTGTGAGTACCTGCGTTCACACTCTGATAAACTCCTGCTCACATAGCAGACTGGAACCATCTCTCCATGTTGTTCGTGCACCAGCACAGCTCCTATGCCTACTGGTCCTGCGTCTGCTATCACTTTAGTGGGCACGTCCTTGTCGAAGTAGGCCAGTGTCACCGCTTCGGCTAATTTATTCTTCAGTGCCTGAAACGCTGCCTTTTGTTCCGGCCCAAATTTAAATACTGTGTCCTTCTTTGTCAACTTCCGCAGAGGCTCCGTGAGTGTAGAGAACTGAGGGATAAACCTACTACTGTATCCCACTAATCCCAAAAATCTGCGAACCTCTGATGTTGTCTCAGGCTCCCTGGCCTCGACCAGTGCTCTTACTCTTTCAGTCGTGGGACCTATGCCCTTTTGTGAGAGTAACATGCCCATGAAAACCAACTTGTCCATGTTGAACTGGCATTTGTCTGGGTTAAGTGTCAAACCAGAGTTCTCCAATCTGTTGAGGACCCCATGCAGTCGCCGGTCATGGCTCTCCTTATCTGGGGCATGGACAATGATATCATCTGAAATGTTCTTCACTCCCTCAATGCCTGCCAGTGCTGTTGCAATTTTGTGCTGATATTGCTCGCTGGCGGATGAAACCCCAAAAATGAGTCGTTTATATCTGTATGTCCCATTATGTACTGCAAACGTTGTTATGCCTCCGATTCTGGTGTTAGCTCCAGTTGATGGTAGCCCATTTGAGATCCAGTTTACTAAACATGACAGATCCATTCATGCCTTGCAACAGTTCATCCACTGTGGGAATTGGGTACCTGCCACGTACGATTGCCATATTCGCTTGTCTCATGTCCAGACACATCCTGATTTCTTTGTTTGGTTTTGGCACAATCACAACTGGATTCACCCATGGTGTGGTGCCAACAACCCTCTCGATTATGTCCATGTCCAACAGTTCCTTGATCTTGGCCTTCACAGCTTCTCTCAGGTGAAAGGGTACCCGCCTAATGGGCTGCGCTACTGGCGTCACATTCTCATCGATGTGCAGGCTTATTTGCTTCGTGTTGAGCTTTCCCACTCCTTTAAACAATCCAGGGTATTGCTGCTTTATCTGTACTCCGACATCAGTCACTGCTGCTACATTAACACCCAGCTCAAGTACACCCAACTTTACAGCAGTCTCTCTTCCCAGTAACGGTTCACCATGTCCACATATCACTGTGAATTCGGCCTGTGTACTGCGCTTGCCTATGGCTACTTTGCATGTGAAGACCCTCTTTACTGCCAGTGGTTCAGTTGCTGAATATGTGTACAGTTTTTTGTCGGTCTTTGATGATTGACACTTGATTTGTTTGCTCTTCAGCATTTCCCAGGTCTGCTGGTCCACAATATTGCTAGAAGCCCCTGAGTCAATCATCATCAACAAGTCCACTCCTCCCACCGAGAACATCGTTCTGTCCGTGCTGCTTTTTCCCCTTATCACAAATGCATAGTCTCTGTCTGGTTTCTCTGAATCAACACATTTAACTGTATGCTTTACGTTCCCTTTAGTTTTGCACATTCTAGCAAAATGATTTCTGCCGTTGCATTTCTTGCACGTCTGCCCTCGCGCTGGACAAGTAGGGTCCTTTGCAAAATGGTCTGCGTGGCCACACCAGTAACACACCTTCTCATTTTTACCTTTTCCCTCTTCTCCTTTTGGCTTTCTTCTGCAATGTCTCTCCTCACTTTTGAATACACGATTGACTGTTTCAGGTTTTTGGGCCTCTGAGCTCACGTGCATTGCGGCCATTTGCACTTCGATTCTCTCACACCGTGCGGACAGCTCAAGTAATTTCGCTAATGTCAGCCCAGGTCCCTCCTCTAACAACTTGCGGCATACATATTCGGAATTACACTTGCTTAGTATTGCATCCCTTATCTGATTGTCCTTATCGCCTGCAAAGTCACAGTCTTTAGCCGATTGTCTCAGACAGGTAACAAATTGCTGCACTGTCTCCCCCCGTCTTTTGTTTTAACTGGTAAAAGGCCTGCCACGCAAACACGGTATTCACTTGTGGCACAAAGTAGGCATTCAACGCTGTTACCGCCAAATCATAGTCCGTTGGCCCTCCGGTGTCCCCGAGCATCGAGAAAATATTCTGTACATCTGTCCCAGCATGGTGTAGCAACAAAGCTCTTTTCCATTGTTTTGTAGCCGCACTCACATTGTCAGCTAGTATCAACCCCTTCCCATCAGTAAACAGTTCAAAGGAAGTGAGCCATCGTGTCCATCTCGGCCCAAGCATGGCTGGTTCACTATAACAATCAAACTTTGGTATAGCACTTTCCATCTCTTTTTTTTTTTTTTTTTTGCTGTGTTTCGGATCTAATTAGCGTTTCACTGATCCCATCCTGTCGCCATTGTTCTATTCTCGACTTTACCATTCCATGTAATACCAATTGAACAAAATACACAGACTCGGGGGATTAGGCTTCCGACATCTTTACTCCATTGCTGCTTGTGCCCCAAAAGCACCCACGTCCCTACAACGTGGTGACGTCATTTACATACACGACAGGTGTCACTGTCTTGCACTGTCCCTCTCTGTAGATACCCTCAGTAAGGTTACTCACCTTAGTATGTTGGGCATTCAGAGAGACACAGCAACAGAGCGAGCACCGGAACGTGCTGCTGCCATAAGTAGGAGTGGGGTGAGCTGCTTGCGGCAGTCTGTCATTCTGTCATCACAATGCACTCTCTCTGTAGCACGTCGGAGCATTCTCCCCATTTTGATTTCTGGCAAGTGGCAATAACTACTTGCACTTCAGTCCCGATGTTACCACACTTGCTCATGGGGGGTGGGGGGACCAATGTGTGGTGAGCTGCCGGGTGTCTCTCTCTCTCTCTCTCTCTCAAACTCCCTCTCCCCCCACTGCACCGCTGCTGATTTCACCTACAATATGGTGACTTCACCTGAAGACAGAGTGCTTAGGGGGGCGATTTTCCCTCTCTCTCTCCATCTCTCTCTCTCTGTCAGACAGTAGGGCAACCTATCCAGTACATGCTACATGGATTGCCAAGGTTACCGGCATGTGTGTGGGGTTACACACCTGATGTTGCGCACAGCAGGATGCTTTCATAATTGATTATTTTACATTTTCATCCAAGAATATTTCAATATGTGTGCCCCACTTCACCACTGTTCAATGGCTGCCTTCCTCTTTTTGCTTACTGAACCATACAATGAGTCCCGACAGCACTTTACTGAGTTACTCCGTGAAACTGTGGATTAAATAGGGAATGTAATCCATGGCCACGCAGAGCGACTGCACCAATTGGGTTGCACGTTTTTGCCAACCCATGTTGTAACCGGACTTACGGGACTTCTGGAAGTGGTCGTCGCTAGTCCATTTCTCGGTTGCTTCAGGTTGCTCGCCTCGAACACACTCTTATAGTGATTGTTTTTTTCTGCTTCACTTCTTGTTATAAAATGGACATCCAAAATAAAGAAGTCTCATTGGTCAAACTATATCATGTGACTGTGCACGAAATCTGTTTCATGCACAGTCATCCTGGTCCTAAACCACATCACACAATGAGCAAATCAGTCCTCCTACAATCAGAACTATCTTCCATCAGTTCCCCTACAACCAGAATTGATCTTCCATCACAAAAATGGCTGCTACCTTTACTTTGTAAAAAACTTCAACTGGGACCTAAAAATAAAATGACCTTATATAAAAAATAAAACTAATTAAATGTTGTTTCCATGATCATCACACTTTCCTTACACATAAACAAATTCAAACCATAAAGTATTGTTTGTAGTTTTCATTACAACTGTTTCTTTGCTGACAATGAAAAATCCCCCTTCTATCTTTACCTGCTCATCAGGGAAATCTCTTCTGCTTGCCCTGACAGTGAGATAACTGAGTCTCTGGCTGTAGAAGAGGTCTTTGTTATGTGTGTATGTTAGGAGAGGAACATTCTGCCAGTGGAACCGAGCAGAATTTTGAATCCATTTATAAAATGGGCTCCATTTTTTTAAAGATTTTGATTGGTTGCTAGCCATGCACTGAAAGTATCTAGCGCATGGCTAGCAATGATTCCTGGCAAGCATCATCTAAACTGACATCCGATATCACTGCTTGCATGAAACACTCACACTGCCACCTGCCGCCATTATTGCCATCCGCTACACAAACAGAAGCCACATGAGAAACACTTTCATCTGACCTGCTGGCAACTCACTAGTTCCCTCCCTTAGCTCCCTGAAGCTTTTTTTCCTCATTTTTTAACTTAATAAGTGACCTGGAGACATCACATTAAAAAACAAGAAATCCATGCCTGTCACGATCTCCCCCTACCCTGCTTGCTCACTCTCGAATCTCACTCCCACGGCCGGCTGCCCAACCATCCCCTCTCTCTCTCTCTCTCTTTCAATGGCCAACAACCAACTCTGCCAATCACTATACTTAAAAAAAATCATCCTGGAACAAGTTACCGGTACAGGTTTTCACTCATACCTCATTCAGATGCATCTCCGCTCCCCCACTCCCCGACATCCACCCCTCTACCCGGTCGCTCCCGCTGTCCTTCACCTTCCCTCTCATGCTGCCAAATACCACCTAAGCTGGTAAGTCTTTGCCTCAGACTCAGTTTATTTAAATAAAATAATAAAAAAATACCAGCAACCAGAGTTCTCGCTGTCATTCATTTGCAGCTGCCAGTCTTGCACCATGCATGCTCACTCCTCCGCATCGGTCACTCACTCCCAAATTGCTCCAGTTTAAAGTAAGGAAAATGAAAAACGAAATCATAATGGAAATAATCTGTGTGTGTGTGTGGGGGGGGGGGTAGCCAAAGTTGGACAAAAATCCTTTTCTCAAAAAAAACAACAACAACAACAGAGACATGCAGGTGGAGGAACTATTTTATTTAAAATAAAGATAAAGATTTAACTTGTTTTATTCCTCAATCTTAATAATACTAATTTTAACATGGGTGTACTATTCAAAAGCCCATTTCATAACTGCAATAAGACACTTTGGGGGGGATGCGCTAGACACTTCTACTGCATGGCCAGGGGCTGAAGGCACTCAGACTATGGCCTTGTGCCTCACTATGCCACTGGCCTTGCACCAGTAGTCTCTAGCACACACCCTATTGTGTCTTATTGCTTACGTATTCCATGGTAAACATTCCATGCTAAACATTTCATATCTTTAATCTAGATGCCAGCAAAGGACAAACTTTGTCCAGCAGTAATACAATGACATCATCAATGACATCATTTGCGGTGGACGGAAGGACTATTTTATCATAAATCTACACAAGTAAATAGATTGTTTCTACATATAAACATGCTTTTCCCAACTGAAAAAGTAAAAAAAAAAAAAATTTAGCCCATTTTATAAGCGCAATAAGACACTCCCGGGGTGTGCATGGAACAGATTTTACCACACTTCTGGGGGCTGAAGGCACTCGGTCTGTGTCCTCATGCCTCACTACACCCCTGGGTGTGTAGTAACATTTGCTCCATGCACACCCAGTCATGTCTTATTGCTTACTTGGTGGACAAACTCAGAAAGTTCTCCACATAAAGGCAAGGAAAGTTAAGTATTTGCTGATGAACACTGAAAATTTGGCATTTCCCTAAATGTCTGGTCACACAAACCTTACTTTACTCGGGAGACTTCTGCGTCAAAAGCACCTTTTCATTCAGCTAGCCAGTAGTACAGCACATATATCGAAAATGGCGCCTGCAATCAGTTAAATAAAACACCAAAATCAAGGATAAGGGAGGTGCTGCCTCAATGTTATCACATCTTTCTCATGTGGAACAAAGCAACAGTCTTGCTGCCCAACGCCTGCACATGCATAGTGCGACCTACACATGCCCCCTCTTGCTGCCTCCAGCTCTGCACAAGCCTGGAAATCGTCTACTTTAAGAGGTGGTAGAACTAGGTTTATGTGGGCTCCTGCCCAATTTAACCCCTGATGTGTAAGTAATTTGTGTATTTCCATCCTTGTAATGTGTCAACCATCCCCATTTAGCCCTGCCTCAGCAGTTGTCAAAGTATCAGTATAATCAGGCTCTAACAGTTTACCTGCCTGTGGATGAGGTTATAAACTACCTGAGCTGGCTGGAGGTCAGGACCGGCATGTGCAGCCAGACAGGATGTGAAGAATGGGAAAAGAAACATAGAAATATAGAAACACAGAAGTTGTCAGCAGATGGGGACCGTATGATCCATCAAGTCTGCCCTTGGCTTCCTACCCCCCTACTTAGCTGCCTACATGTGTATCCCACAGTGTCTGTCCCATGCCCGCTTGAATTCCCCCACTGTCTTGGCTCCCACCACTCCCTCTGGCAGGCTATTCCATGGTTCCACAACACGCTCTGTGAAGAACAATTTCTACATATTGCTTCCGAACTTTCCTCCCTTAAGTCGAAGGTTGTACCCTCTAGTCCTGCTGTAGTCCTTTACCTGAAAGAGGTTCTGCACGTGCACCCTATTGTTGCCTTTAAGGTATTTGAATGTTTCTATCATGTCCCCATGATTCCTGCATTGTTCTAGGGAGTATAATTTGAGGTCATCCAGTCTTACCTCGTACGGTTTCTGATGCAAGCCCAGCACCATCTTTGTTGCTCTTCTCTGTACCGTCTCCAGCCTATCTGTGTCCTTCCTGAGGTGTGACCTCCAGAATTGGACAAAGTACTCCAGGTGAGGCCTAACCAGAGACTGATACAGGGGCATGATTACTTCATGTCTGCTGCTTGTGATGCCCCTCCCTATACATCCCAGGATACCACTAGCCTTTAGTACTGCCTTTTCACATTGTCTACTGACCTTGAGGTCATCTGATATGATCACCCCCAGGTCTCACTCCTGCCTGGTAGCCACCAGCTGCTCCCCTCCCATTGAGTACAGTTTCCCTGGGTTATGCTTTCCCAGGTGCATGACCTTGCATTTTTTGGCACTGAATTTCAATTGCCAGGTCTTGGACCACTCCTCCAGTTTTCGGAGATCGGTGTCCATGCTTTGCTGTCCTTCTGTTGTGTCTACCCTGTTGCTTATTTTGGTGCCATTTGCAAACAGGCACACTTTTCCCACCAGTTCATTCGCAATGTCACTGATGAATATGTTGAAGAGGATCGGCCCTAGGACTGAGCCCTATGGGACCCTGTTAGTCACCCTCCCCTCCACAGACAGAGTGCCATTTATTAATACTCTCTGAGTTCTCCCATGTAACCAGTTTCTGACCCAGTTTGTAACCTAAGGCCCAATTCCCATGTTCTCCAGTTTTTTGACTAGTCTCCTGGGCGGAACTGAGTCAAAAGCTTTGCTGAAGTCCAGGTAAACCACATCCACTGCCCCACCCTGATCCACTGTTTTGGTGACCCAACTGAAAAAATCAGCCAGGTTTCTCTGGCAGGACCTCCCTGCGGCAGTTGTGGAAGGCTTGCTCTTGGAGTGGCTCTGGTCATAACCACAAATAGATAAGAGGTTAATGAAAACTGATGGCAATACCTGAGTAACTTTAGTATTTGTTTCTTGGCCTTTTTTTATTTTGAGAACCCACCCCGTATCTCCCGCTCCAGCAGTACTACAAGAGTCAGTGCCGTCGAGTGGTGGTGTGCAGAAAAATTCAAGGGGAGAGAGGCCATGCTTCTTGCGTATCTGTTCACTCCCGTGTGGGATGTTAACCCAACTGATAGTTATGCAGTAAGAGGGGTCAAAATTGTGACACTGGGAAAAGGAAAAGAAATAAAAAGGATAAAAAGAGAATAGATGCTGACTTTGTTGAGAGACAAAGCCATGATGGTCTGAGTGGCCTAAGCCTTTCTAGTCATCTCAGACTCCCTTTTTATAGCTGCATAGTGAGAGCCATTATCATTACTATGGTCAGTGTCCTGGAAAAATACATGTCAAAGCAGGACCCCACTGAAAATAAGATGCTGCCTTTCAGCTGGGCTATTCTGGGTAAATACACTGTAAAACCTGGTAAAAGCAGGACCTCACTGAACATGAAATATTACACCTCTGCTCTGCTGTCCTGGATAATACTGAGTATAGGTGTAAAAGCAGGACCCCACTGAACATCAGACACTGCATGTCAGCTGGTCTGTTCTGGGGAAATACATAGTAAAAGCACAACCCCACAGAAAATAAGATATTGCCTCTCAGCTGGGTTATCCTGGGTAAATAAATTGTAAAACTGGGTAAAAAACACCTGCACTACAGTGGAACCTCACTGGAAAAGAGATATTGCATCTCAGCTGGTCTGTCCTGGGAAAAATACATTGTCAAATCAGGACCCAACTGAGGACAATGGGACTAGCAAGCCTGATAGGGTTCATCCCTGTGAACAGGGTTCATCTCCTAACAATGGCTGGGAGAAAAAGTTTTACAATAGCAAAAAATAAATAAATCCAACCCAAATTTTAATTCTATATCTCCTATCAGCTTACTGACCAGATCTTGTTTATGAAGTGTCCCGATTTTGGCCGCTTGTGCCTGATTTTTTACAAGCCTTGTTCCTGATTTGCAATCAGTGCTAATTTTCTAACATGCAAGTCCAACGAAAACTGCAAACTGAATCAAACATGCGCATAAGCGACGTCCCTCCTCACCAGTGACATTTTTAGAATGCATGTCTCTCTCCCACATTCCAGGGTGGAGTCAGGCTATCTTGACCATCAGAACAACTATTTGCTCTTTGATATCTCCCAGGGCAAAGATCAAGCAAACTCAGATGGCCTGCCCCTACCTAGAAGCAACACCTCAAAACAGACCATATTTACATGAATTTTGGATGAAAGAGTGAAGATATTAAAACATGTGCCAATGCCCTGTGTTTGCTTTCTAAACCTTATAATTAAAAAAGAATCATATAATATGGACAAAGCCTTTTTGCGCCTGTATCCTACCGTGGAATTATGTCCTATATGGATCATTGCAATCTGTTGTATGGCAGAACAAAATCTGCTTGAAAAAGTACGCTCTGTACCCTTTCTTGAACAAGTCCTAACATAATTCACCTTTTTAGAATATTTTGCTTGGGGGGGGGGGGATTATGTGTACTGTAATTGCTTGAAGTGCAGGCCTTTTTTCCCCAAGGTGCCATTCCATAGTTTCAAGACTGCAATTACAGTATCTGAGTCTACCAAAGTCTTCATCCTAAGAACACCATTATTTAAAATGTTTCATTTGCTGCTAACATGGCAAAAAAACAAACATACAAAACAAAAAAAAGTAATGATGACAAAGAAATTTAAATCATGCAAAATTACCTTTCTATTGGACTAGAATGACAACAGCCCCCCCCTCCAATAAATGCCTCTTTTTTTTAAAGAGCTATGCCGTGGCTCAGCTGGGCTGAGTATGACTCACACCATGCCCCCCACCAATGGTATTTAAACCAAGCATGCCCAGGCATCTTTCGTATGCTCAGTTTTATTGCTACCGGCGGAGCAGCAGCAGCTGGCCTTCCATTATCTGACATATCATCTCTTCCCACGTGTTACCCATCCCCCTTCACTGCTTCTTGCTGCAGCCTTGCACTTCGTAACCTTGCATTCTATTGCCACTTTCGGATCACCCATCTGCCTCCTTAATTTGGGCTGTCCATGCTCTATGTCTTCCAATGCTGCACAGCTTTAGTAGCTACTGCTCTCCTTGCTGCTGTAGTGCTGCTTTGGTTTGTCAGGCCACCAAGGTACGTGGCCACCACTTAGGTTTAGTCCCTCCCTTGCTCACCAGGCCTAGTCCACCATTTGGCATTCCTGGCTCTTACGTTTTGTACCCTAGGTGCCCTCTATGGACTGCTTTCATGCCGTGTTTTTTCTTCCTTCCTCTATCTGCTACCTCAGCTGATTTTCCTCACTGTCTCCTGGGGCCTGCCATGGCACTGCTTCCCTGTCAGACCCCAACATCCTTCCTTCTGCTGTGCTCTCCCTATGGGTCCCTTCTCTTTCTTCTACTGTGGATGTCTATCCTTTACCTTCATGGACTTTTGGGCCTCCAGTCCACTGTTTCTCCTTCAGAAAGCAGCCCACCAGCTTGCTCAGGTGGCTGTCCAGCAACCTTCTTCCAGGGCAATGCTCATCCATGCCTTCGTTCACAGCTCTGCCCTCTTCAACATATTTGTTTTCAGGTACCAACACCCCAACAGTGACTACTGGTAACAAAACCAAATGGGCAAACACCCACCTACATCCTCCTCTCCCCCCCCAACCACCACCACCGCAGGCTCCATGCTTAACTCCAGACTCAACACCCCTCAATGGCACAGTTCTTGAATGACACCCACCACTGAGCCCAGCACTTTAGAGGGGAGCAGCTGGGCAGCCATGCTTTCTGCAGCTGTTATCAAGCAGTCTTATTCTTCTCTTCCTCATTGGAGCACCCGTGCTTTAACTGCCATTCGCCAAATCATATTTTGCTATTCATTTCTGGATTTGGCTAGTTTCTTCGGGGCTCTGAATTGCTAATATTTGATGCGGATGGCTGCTGTGTGTATCTAACTAAATGAAATGATTGGGTTTGGCTACAAATTTGGGGATTTCATTACAAAATGCCAGTAGCAGTTAGCCAAAAAAACACACATTTCAAATTTTCAGCTTATAGCTTGGGGGGCCATTCCACAGCATTCCTTTAGCTGGACAAAATCCTTGGAACTTTGTGGGTGGACCCCAACAGTTAGCATTTCTGCAGCTGCAGAGCCATGCTCTGTAGCACCATAGCAGGGTGTAAGTATTGATTATAGGGCAAAAGAAAAGAACATTATTCCTTACTATGAAACAGCATGTTGGGGGTTTCAGTGTCCTTCTTTGGGGTTTTAATAATTAAATAAAATAGTAAGCCTAGAAGGATTGTGACCTTAGGGCACTGGATCCTCAGAGGTTTCCTCCACAACATTCATCTGTACTGAAGGTCATAGAAACATAGACAATGACAGCAGAAAAAGACCAAAGGTGCTTTCAGTCTGCCCGAGTTCCCTATTTGGCCATGGGGCTTATTGTTGTTCCAGGGTCCTGGCCTTCCCCATTCCCTCCTACATTCTCCTCTCTAATTCTGATGCCCTGAGCAACCACTATACCCTTTATTCTGTCCCAGCCTTGCTTAGAACCACTAATGATGTTTGCACACACCACCTCAGCAGGAAGCCTGTTCCACGGCTCCACCACCCTTTCTGTAAAATAGTATTTCCTCATGTCCCTCCTGAATCCCCTTCCTGTTAGCTTCCACTCACGATCACGTGATCATAGGCTGGTATTCAAGTTAAATAGTTCCTCACAGTTCACCCTGTTAATTCCTTTTAGGAATCTGAAGGTCTCTATCACATCTCCCCTCTACTTCTGCTCTCCAGCCAAGTATATGTTCAGTCCCTTGAGGCGCTCCTCATAGGACATGATCTGCTGGCCCCGAATCATTTTTGTTACCCTGCGTTGCACCATCTCAAGCCTATCCCTCTCCTTCCTGAGATGAGAACCCCAGAACTGGGCACAGTGCGCCAGGTGCGGCCTCACCAAGGATCTATACAGCAGAAGTATTATCACCCTTTTACTGCTATCAGTACCCCTCCTGATACATCCAAGCATCCTACTTGCCTTGCTGAAAGCCTTGTTGCACTAATTCAGTTGCTTTAGGGAGTCACTGATGATTAGTCCAAGGTCTCGTTCCTCAGCTGTGGCACTAAGTCTCACCCCTCTCATCCAGCACTCTGTCCTGAGGTTCTTGTTCCCTAGGTGCATCACCTTGCACTTTTTGGCACTGAATTTCAACTGCCAAACTCTTGACCAGCCTTCCAGATTTTGCAAGTCTCTTTGCATTTCCTTTATTCCCGCGTCACTATCCACCATCTCACAGAGCTTCGTGTCATCTGCGAAGAGACACAGCCTGCCCTGAATCCCCACACCAATGTCACTGATGAACATGTTGAAGAGGACCGGACCCAGGACAGATCTCTGTGGAACCCTGTTTATGACCTCCCCTCTCTTCTGCTTTAACCCCATTGACCACTACTCTCTGCTGCTTCCGATTTAGCTGGTTACCTACCCAGTTTACTATGACCTTAGCCGCACCCAGAGCCTCCATCTTCTTCAGCAAGCATCTGTGCGGTACCGAATCGAAAGCCTTGCTGAAGTCAAAGTAGAGTAAATCCACAGCATGGCCCCTATCCCATTTCCTCGTCACCTAGTCAAAGAAAACTATCAGGTAAGTCTGACAAGACCTCCATGCCATGAATCAGTACTGCTTACCATCCTGGGGACTGCTGCTCTCCAAATAGTCTATAAGATCCTCTTTGACCAGTGACTCCATCAGCTTTCCTACAATAGAGGTGTAACCCCCTTGCAAATGGGGGTTCCCAAAAGTCTCCAGGAGCTTGCTTGAATGCTCCAAGCCTGGATGGTATTCGGCATCTAAGCCGTTTATCTGTGAGTGTTTTAGAGCCTCTGGTACTGTCTCTTTAAGAGCTGTCTGCCTGCAGACATAATTAATTTGGATGGGGGTCTGTGTGTGTCCCTGCTCGAGTCCCGCTCGAGCTACTGCCAAGTCGCTCCGTTTTTGCAGTCGCTAAGAGTGGAAAGGGAGCCTATTTGAAAGCTGTAACTGTTTGCCTGTAATCATTTAGCAGCATTTGTGAGATTGCAGTTTATCTAACCTGTTTTATTGCAGTTGGGACTCTGTGTGTCTTTCCTCTCTATGCTGGCTTTGAACTGCTGAACTGGACCAATCAGTGCGGGGGGACCTTTAAAATGGAGCCTGCTGCTGGCAAATCAGAACTTGGACTCTTAAGTTGAGCCAGCCACAATGAGACTGTATGGCAGATGCCTCTGGGAATTGTAGTTTGGACTTCAGCGCCTTTTTGCACCAACAGGGGGAGTTTATTGTGACAGCCAGACCAGCCAACTGAACTGGGAGGAACTCAAAGGAAATGCCCGGCTCTGTCTACTGGAAAGATCATATCAGTTTGGGCAGTAAAGAGACAAGGAGCTGTGTGCTTTTTCGGTGTGTAGTTTTAGCGTGGGAATCATGTGTAAGGCCCTAAGTTTCAGTCTACAGCTTGTGCAAGCGCCTGTTTGGACTGAATCCAACCTGTGAAGAGAATCAAGGAGATCTGAAGAGCAGAAACCAGGCTCACCCTGTAGAAGACTGGAGAAATTGCTGAATCGTGCTCAGTCTGTCAGGAACTGAATCTGCTGTGTGTTCTCCTGGGTATTGTGCAGTAATTGCGATTGGGATCGAGAAGCAGCCTGCCTGGTATAGTACTTTCCTTTTACATATAAATGTGTGTAGTGCTTGTGGGGAATCACGTTTCAAATCCCCTGTACAGTGAATAGAGTGCATGAAGCTGGAAGTAAACCCCAGCTTAATCCAGACTACATCCATTTGCTCTAAACTGCAGTGGGGTCCAGTCACAAGGATCTTGTCCACATGGTCTGCTCCTCCTGACAATCCAGAACAATCTGCCTTCCGTCCAGTTCCCAGCATTGAGTTGTGAGTACAAAGCAGGGTAGCTCCCTGCCATCTGTTTATCGAATTGCAAGTGTGTCATCTAATTGTTGCTTTTTTCATTTCTTCACGAACTGAGCCCTCCGGCCCGGATTACAATTGGTATTGTGCAAGTGTTTTTCCATCATAGGCCCCAACCAGCTGCACCGATCCTGGCTAGCCCCCATCCTGGGTACCCAGTGAAAGTGACAATTTGGGACTCTGAATATGCGCACAGTACTGTGATTATCAATGTGTTTAACCGAATTAACCTGATTTCCCCCTGTCCTTGTTACAGCTCCTTAAATAAATCAGATCTGTTTGTTTCAGCAAAATTACACTGACTGAGGTATTAGTTTATGTTAAAGTATTGTACTGTGGCTTTTGCACTGTGTCATCTTGTTTTACAGGGGGGCCCCAGAGTCCAGTCAACAGAGCCAGTCCTGGGGGTAAGTGTATATTGTGAAGATATTTCTGATGCATTATGTGGGCCACTAGTGGGAAGAAAGGGGGGTTACAGTGTCCCAGAGGGCTGTGACCAAGTTAGTTTAACTACTGCAAACCCTGACCTCTGGGTGGAGGCATCCGCCATTTGACCTAGGCCCCTCAACCTGTTAGTAGTTAAGCAGGCAGGGGTAGTAGCCCTTGGGATAGCACCACCTAGGGGTTACATCTTGGAGGCTCACCTCTGGGATTGTGTGTCCTCTAGTGGCCACATTTACGAACCACTGTAAAAAATAAATAAATAAATGGGTACCCCGACAGAAGTGGCTGTGCACCGGTTGGTGGAGTGGTATCCCGGGGAGGAGATCGACCCCCAAAATGCTAAGCTTATCTTGGACATCCCCCTGGGTATCAATACGGACACTGTACAGGGAGTACTTTCCAAGGTGGAAGGTTTAAAAAACCCTGTGGTGGTGGGTCGACATGCTAATCTGCTCACCCACACTTTCATGGCCCTAGTGGAGTATAAGGATCCCATAGATAGCTCCAAAGTGCCACAGACTATTACCCCAGAGGGAGCCCTCACTGCCTGGAGAGTGATAACTAAGGACAGTAAAGACCCGGGAGGGAATGAGTCCCCCACCATCTGAAACTTTTGAGGGGAAATTTGCTAAATGGTTGCTGGAGGAAGGGAAAACTGTGGAGGACTTGAAGAAACTATTCTTGCCACCTAGGGATGTTCCTCCCCCAACACCCTCTCCCGCTCCAGTACCCATTATGGTGACTGAACCAATGCAGGCTCCTGTTTCTGCACCTGCCATTAGTCACGACTCTTACCGAAGGTTGAGGATCTTCTCTGGCACCCTCCCAACCCCCCAAGGAGAGGATGACTGGGAGACCTGGATAGACTATGTTGCCCCTCAAGTGCTAGAATGGCAATGCTCGGAAGCGGAAAAGTAAAAGAGGGTTAGTGAGAGCCTCCAAGGTCCTGCCCTGGCTACCATCCATGCTAAACAGGCCAGTAACCCTGAAGCGACTGCAGAGGACTATCTTGAGGCCTTGGAGAATGTGTCTGGGAGCCCAGATTCTGATGAGGACCTGTGGTGGAGAGTAAGAAATGCACAACAGTACCAAGGGGAGTTGTTGTCTGTGTATGTATCTCGGCTGGAAAAATTGTTGCAAGAATGCCTCAGAAAGGTAGTTTGCCAGCGACTGAATTGGACCGAACCAGGCTGGACAGGATCCTTAAGTCTGCCCCTTCTCAGAACTGCTGTTGCTTCAGTTACATCTGGCCAATCGACTGAATCCCCACCCTCCTATGATGAGCTAATGAGAGAAATTCGAGGAGTTGAGAAAAGGCGACCTCGGGAGGGACTTGCACCAATAGCTGCTGCTACGACCCGAGTGACTGAGGGTGACCCATCAAGTGACGTTCAGGGGCAGAGGTTGGCAGTTAATGAGTGCTCTGAGAAGGAAAAAAATATGCCACAATGGGGCAAACTGCTGAGAGAGATTAGGAAAGTAACAGATAGTCCCATCATGAAGGCCGCTCCTACCAGTGCGGGCACTGACCCTGGCCCGACCGCTTCTGCTATGGGGGTGGAGGTGCCTGTCCAGGCACCTCATGTTGACAATAGTTGGAAACTTGATGTCTTGACCATGGAAGTGGTGAAATTGATGAAATGCCTCCAAATGCTTATCACGCCGCAGACAGAGATGGCACCAAGGTTTCCAGTTAGTAGTACCCCCGCCCTGGCTCCCAGTGTGATGCCTCGACCAGCTCAAACTCCAGAAAGTATGTTTTGCTATAATTGTGGGAAGGATGGGCACATGAAGAGAGAATGCCGGTCCCCAAATGACACAGACAAAGTTGCATATAGACTACAAGGAGAGCTTCGGAGAACCAATCAGTGGTTAAGAGGTGCACGAAATGATCCCAGTGAGGGTCCAAAAAATGCTAACTCACGTCCCTTTGTGTCAAGGTCAGTTGCCCAGGCCCCCACTACTGCCTCTCCAGACTGGTCCAGAATAGTGGGTCCCTCCATGGAGACCACTGTAAAGGTGAATGGAGTGCCTACAAGAGCTGTATTAGACAGTGGCTCCCAAGTGACAATTATGTTCCAGGATTGGTATCAGAAGCATTTGTCAGACATACCCTTACAGCCATTAGAAGGACTGCATGTATGGGGGTTAAGTGAGAAGGTCTACCCCTATTCCGGGTATATCAGAATTTGGCTGTCTTTCCCCACCTCCGTGGCTGGAGTGGCCGAACAAGTAGAGACCCTAGCCTCAGTGTGTCCCCCCACTGGACTGTATGATGGGGTCCCTTTGTTGACTGGAACAAATGCTCATGTGTTTGGATGGCTGGCACAGTTGTGTTATGAAAAACAGGGGTCAAGGACTAGTAGAGCTTTAAGAATTCCGGCCCTGATCAAGAAGGCCTATGAGGCACAGAGAGATGCTGAAAAAGTAGAACCAGAGGAACCGGTTGGAATTGTCTGGAAGAAGGATCCTGAGTCTCTGATGCTGGTGCCAAATGCCCAGTGTACCTTACAGGGAGAGGTCTATATCAGAAAGGATGTCAAGAATAAAATATTAATGTTGGATGCACCAGGCGATGGAAAATTGCCGGAGGGACTGCTGGTCAAGCCTAGTATTTTGCCTGCTAGAGGTCATGCTTATGCCAGAAGGGTTATGGTTCAAGTTCATAATGTGTCTGACAGAGAGATTCAAGTAAATAGAGGTTGCACCCTGGCTAATGTGCATTGTGCAGACACTGCAGTGCTACCCAGTAGCAAGAGTTTGGGGAAGAATGACAGAGTAACGCCTGACTTGTTTGATTTCGGTGACTCCCCATTGCCAGCTGAATGGAAAGTGAGGATCAGTGAGAAGCTTGCCCAGAGAGACCAGGTGTTTTCTTTAAAGGAATGGGACGTAGGATGCATGCAAGGAGCTAAGCACCATACCCGGCTGCATGATAAAAGGCCATTTCATGAGAGGTCTCAACGCCTGGCACCTGCTGATATAGATGATGTGAGACGGCATCTGCAAGAGATGCTAGCTGCTGATGTAACGTAAGAATCCAGAAGCCCCTATGCTTCCCCCATTGTGACAGTGAGAAAAAAGAATGGGACAGTAAGGATGTGCGTGGATTAACACACTTTAAACCGGTGGACTATCCCTGATCAGTACGCAATGCCCCGCATTCAGGATGCTTTGGACTGCCTAAACGGGAGCAAGTGGTTCTCTGTGCTGGATCTCCGCAGTGGGTACTACCAGATCCCGATGGCCCCAGAGGACCGTGAGAAGACAGCCTTTATCTGTCTGCTTGGCTTCTATGAATTCATGAGGATGCCTCAAGGGATTTCAGTGGCCCCAGCCACTTTTCAACGATTGATGAAGCGTGCAGTGGGGGACATGAACTTACTAGAGTGCCTGATATACCTAGATGATGTTATTGTGTTTGGCAGCTTACTGGAGGAACATGAGAGCAGATTATTCAAGGTGTTGGACCGACTGGAAGACTTTGGCCTTAAACTGTCCATTGATAAGTGTCAATTCTTTCAAACATCAGTAAAGTATGTGGGACACATAGTATCCACCGAGGGAATAGAGACCGACCCAAGTAAAGTCGAGGCCTTGACCACCTGGCCACAGCCCAAAAATCTAAAAGAACTGCAAATATTCCTGGGATTCTGTGATTATTATCGGCGTTTCATCAAGGACTATTCAAGAGTGATCCGCGCTTTACTTAACCTTACTCAAGGGTATCCCCCAACCCACAAAAAATACAAAAAGTCAGCGTCCCTCGAGACTGAAAGAGTGTATTTTCATCCAAGTGAAGTATTTGGGGCCCGCTGGACTCCTGATTGTGAGACTGCTTTTCATGAGATCATATATCAACTTACCCATGCTCCAGTGTTGGCCTATGCTGATCCAACAAAACCTTATGTCCTGCACACTGATGCTAGCTTGCAAGGGTTGGGGGCTGTGTTGTACCAAGAGCATGAGAATGGCCTGAGACCAGTGGCCTTTGCCAGTAGAAGCCTGACCCCATCCGAAAAGAACTATCCTGTACATAAGTTAGAGTTCCTAGCTTTGAAGTGGGCTATTGTTGACCAATTCCACGAGTACTTGTATGGGGCTAAGATACTAGTAAAAACTGACAATAATCTTTTGACCTATGTGCAGACTTCAGCTAAGTTGGATGCCACTGGCCATAGGTGGCTTTCTGCATTATCTACATATGACTATACTGTTGAATACAAAGCAGGTCTGAACCATATAGATGCTGATGCTCTCTCCCGGAGGCCTGTTCCCCAGAATGACTGGGTCAGACTGTCAGAACCTGTTATTCGAGCACTCTGCCAGAAGTTTGACAGGGAGGAACAAATGTCCACGAATGCAGTGGACTGTATGGTGGATTGTTTGGGACCCTCTGAGAATTGCAAACCTGCTGCTTATTGCCACTTTTCTGCAATAGATATTGGTGCACTGCCTCAGCTGGACAATGACAGTATTCAGCGGGCTCAGTCCCGCGATCCCATGATTAAATCAGCTTTAGAAGCCCTCTATGCAGGGAAAGATGTGTCCAAATTATGTTCCACTGATTTGAGAACTGCATTGTTATACAAAGAAGGTCCTAAGTTGAAACAGATCAATAGACTGTTATACAGAGAAACAGTAAACAGAGGGGACAAGTAGACAACAACAACTAGTGCTGCCCACTGCCTTCGAGACTCAGTACTGATGTCCTTACACAACCACATGGGGGCACCTTGTATGAGACAGAACACTTGACTTGGTGAGATCCAGATTCTATTGGCCTAAGATGGGGCTGATGTGGAGCAACACATTCAAACTTGTAGTCGCTGCTTACAGAGGAAAGCTTTGCCCCAGAGGGCTGCCCCCTTGTTAACATCACCACCAGTGCACCCATGGAGCTGGTCTGTATTGATTTTCTGAGTTTGGAGTCAGATCAAAGAAATATTAGTAATGTGCTGGTGGTCACTGACCATTTTACTAGATATGCCCAAGCTTTCCCCACCAAGGACCAGAAGGCATCCACTGTGGCAAAAGTACTTGTAGAAAACTTTTTTGTTCACTATGGGGCTCCACAAAGAATCCATTCTGATCAAGGAAGAGACTTTGAGAGTCATCTGATCAAAGAGATGCTTTCTCTGTGGGAGTGCACGAAAATCCAGAACCACCCTTACCACCCCAGGGGACCACAGCCTGAACATTTTCAGCACTTTGCTAGATATGTTGTGGCACCCTCCACCCAAAGGACAAGCCAGATGGAGGCAACAAATTAGCACCCTGGTACATGCCTACAACTGCACCAAAAGTGATGCCACTGGTTCTCCCTACTGCCTGATGTTTGGAAGAGAAGCTCGATTGCCGGTAGATGTGTGTTTTGGGGTCTCTTCTGATGGGGTTCGAGCTGACAACTATTTACAGTACGTGCAAAAGTTAAAGGCCCAGCTAAATCATGCGTACCAACTGGCTCAAACCATGGCTGCCAAAAGAAATCTGGCCAACAAAGAAAGGTATGATAAAAAGGTGAAAGCAGAGGAACTCCAGGAGGGAGATTGGGTATTGCTAAGAAATCTGGGACTGCATGGCAAACATAAGATTGCTGTTTGGTGGCACCATCTCCCTCACATTGTAGTGGGCAAACTAGATGATCTGCCTGTGTATAAAGTAAGGCCTGAGAATAATTCAAAAGATGTTAAAACAATGCATAGAAATCATTTACTGCCCATTGGACAAATCTTGATTGAGTCTGAGCCCCCAGAAAATGCCCCCTCTGGACCAGTGACTAGAGCTGCTGCTAAGGAAAAATCAAGAAAGTCTGCACCTACAGAAGCTGAGTTAAAGTGTTCCCCTCCACAAGTCCCAGTTGAGCATGACTGTCAGTCCATATCAGAGGAAAGTGAGTGTGACTTTGAATACTACCCTTCTTACGAACTGAGTCAGTTGTTTCGGGGCAATCCCCTAGTCAATACTGGAGATGAAGCTGGGCCTTCTGGACCGTCTAAGCCCCCAGCTTTGTCCCTGGAGCCAGTGCTCCCAGAAAGTGAAGTGCAAAGCATCAAGTCAGATGATATGGAATCACTGTGTATGGTTGAATTGTTTGAGCTTTCAGGGGAGGAAAATGATGGACTGAAACAGACTGGTGACATACCAGAACAAGAAGAGTGTGTTGAGTGCCCTGATAATTCAGTGTTAGAAAGCTCCCCATGTGAGCCAAGTGTTGTGGACTTGGAGATTGTAACTCCTGCAGCTGAAAGTGTCCCAAGTTCTAGCCTCTTTACCCCTATGGAAACTCCCCTGACAAGTGAGGACAATGCTGAAAATGAGGCTCAGAGTGCAGAGACTGTAACAGTTCCCCCTAGAAGGACTGGTCGAACTGTAAAGTCTGTGGTGCACCTCAGTTATGATTCCCCTGGGAGGCCTGTGGACTTGCCTCTCAATGTTGTCCACAAAGGAGTGTATGTGTCCCCGAGCTCACTGCCCAAACTAAACATCAGTGCTAACTCCAAGTTACTTGTGTTGCCCTCTAGGTATGGTGCCCCTGCCCCATCCAGCCCCAAGGTAGCTGATAGGAAAGGGCCCCCTCTCTTCAGGTTTCATGTACAAGAGGTAATAACCTGAGTTATGGTACAATGTGTGTGTAATACTGTGTAAAGAGTGACGTACTACAAAGTTTCAGAAATGTGTTTCTGGTAAAGTAATATATTGACTGATGATTACATGTATGAGCCTAATGTGATACTGATGCAAATGTATACGGTTGCAATTGAAACTTATGGGGATACTTGCTTGATGCAGACGCCAAGCTTTTTCCAGGCCAGGAAGGGTGTAACCCCCGTGCAAATGGGGGTTCCCAAAAGTCTCCAGGAGCTTGCTTGAATGCTCCAAGCCTGGATGGTGTTCGGCATCTAAGCCGTTTATCTGTGAGTGCTTTTGGAGCCTCTGGTACTGTCTCTTTAAGAGCTGTCTGCCTGCAGACGTAGTTAATTTGGACGGGGGTCTGTCTGTGTCCCTGCTCGAGTCCCGCTCGAGCTACTGACAAGTTGCTCCATTTTTGCAGTCGCTAAGAGTGCAAAGGGAGCCCATTTGAAAGCTGTAACTGTTTGCCTGTAATCATTTAGCAGCATTTGTGAGATTGCAGTTTATCTAACCTGTTTTATTGCAGCTGGGACTCTGTGTGTCTTTCCCCTCTAAGCTGGCTTTGAACTGCTGAACTGGACCAATCAGTGTGGGGGGACCTTTAAAATGGAGCCTGCTGCTGGCAAATCAGAACTTGGACTCTTAAGTTGAGCCAGCCACAATGGGACTGTATAGCAGATGCCTCTGGGAATTGTAGTTTGGACTTCAGCGCCTTTTTGCACCAACAGGGGGAGTTTATTGTGAATGACAGCCAGACCAGCCAACTGAACTTGGAGGAACTCAAAGGAAATGCCCAGCTCTGTCTACTGGAAAGATCATATCAGTTTGGGCATTGAAGAGACAAGGAGCTGTGTGCTTCTTCGGTGTGTAGTTTTAGCGCGGGAATCATGTGTAAGGCCCTGAGTTTCGGTCTGCAGCTTGTGCAAGCACCTGTTCGGACTGAATCCGACCTGTGAAGAGAATCACGGAGATCTGAAGAGCAGAAACCAGGCTCACCCTGTAGAAGACTGGAGAAATTGCTGAATCGCGCTCGGTCTGTCAGGAACTGAATCTGCTGTGTGTTCTCCCGGGTATTGTGCAGTAATTGTGATCAGGATCGAGAAGCAGCCTGCCTGGTATAGTACTTTCCTTTTACATATAAATGTGTGTAGTGCTTGTGGGGAATCACGTTTCAAATCCCCTGTACAGTGACTAGAGTGCATGAAGCTGGAAGTAACCCCCAACTTAATCCAGACTACATCCATTTGCTCTAAACTGTAGTGGGGACCAGTCACAAGGACCTTGTCCACATGGTCTGCTCCTCCTGGCAATCCAGGACAATCTGCCTTCCATCCAGTTCCCAGCATTGAGTTGTGAGTACAAAGCAGGGTAGCTCCCTGCCATCTGTTTATCGAATTGCAAGTGTGTCACCTAATTGTTGCTTTTTCATTTCTTCACGAACTGAGCCCTCCGGCTCCGGATTACCCCCATCCTGGGTACCCAGTGAAAGTGACAATTTGGGACTCTGAATATGCACACAGTGCTGTGATTATCAATGTGTTTAACCTAATTAACCTGATTTCCCCCTGTCCTTGTTACAGCTCCTTAAATAAATCAGATCTGTTTGTTTCAGCAAAATTACACTGACTGAGGTATTCGTTTATGTTAAAGTATTGTACTGTGGCTTTTGCACTGTGTCATCTTGTTTTACAGGGGGGCCCCAGAGTCCAGTCAACAGAGCCAGTCCTGGGGGTAAGTGTATATTGTGAAGATATTTCTGATGCATTATGTGGGCCACTAGTGGGAAGAAAGGGGGGTTACAGTGTCCCAGAGGGCTGTGACCAAGTTAGTTTAACTACTGCAAACCCTGACCTCTGGGTGGAGGCACCCGCCATTGGACCTAGGCCCCTCAACCTGTTAGTAGTTAAGCAGGCAGGGGTAGTAGCCCTTGGGATAGCGCCACCTAGGGGTTACAGAGGTAAGACTGACAGGACTGTAGTTCCCTGCCCCCCCTTTATAGAGTGGAACTATGTCTCCCACCTCCCAATCCTTCAGAACCACCCCTGTCCTTAGATAGCTAAGACCTACCAGAGGATCAGCCAGTTCAGCTGCCAGTTCCCTGAGTATCTTCGGATGCAACCCATCTGGTCCTGAGGTCTTATCAATTTTTTAGGGCTGCCAGCCTTTTCAGGACCCTTTCGCTAGTAAATGTTGGCTGCCTCATTTCCATAAACCCCTTACTGGCCATTTTGATGCCACTCTCTGGCATAGGCCCACCATTCTCCCTAGTGAAAACTGAGCAAAAGTAACCATTAAGGGCGGTGGCTTTTTGTCCATCTGTCTCAATCACCCTATATTCCTCTATTAGCCTCACAATTCCTCCTCCTTTCTTATTTGTTCACTAATATACCTGAAGAACTGTTCTCCACTCTTGACCCCCCCCTGCAATATGCAGCTGTGTGTCTGCTTTTGCCTCCCAAATCACCCTCTCTCTGCCTCCCTATTTTTCAGCAAACGTTCTTCCCAGTCTTCCTCCCCTGCTTTTCTTTAAATTTGTAGAAGGCCTTTTTCTTGGCTCTCACCACTTCCCTGAGCCTTGCTGAGAATCATAGTGGTCTCTTGAACCTGTTCTTTTTGATTACCGTTCTCATGCATACCTTAGATATCCTGAGAACTGCCCCCTTAATTGCCCCCATCTATCTTCCACCTCATCTAGGTTATCCACTCCTACTAGCTTATCTCTGACCATCTCCTTCAGACTACTGAAATCTACCCTTCTGAAATCAAGGACTTCAGTTCTTGACTGAGGTTTACCAGACCTGAGGGCCAGTTTGAACCAAACAGAGTTATGGTCACTGTTCCCTAATACCTCCCCTACTCCCACAGTTCCAACCGCCTCAGAGTTGGTGAGCACCACATCGAGAATTATGGTCTTTCTGGTGGGCTCCTTAATTAACTGCACTAATAGACAGTCCTGGAACGTATCCAGCAAGACCTGACTTCTTGTGCTCCTGGCCACTGAAACATCCCAGTCGATATCCAGCAGGTTCAGCTCACCCACAACCACTACTTCCCCCTAGCTATCCCTTTTTGTAGTTCTTCTCCGAGCTCTCTGTCCCTTTCCTCCCCTTGCCCTGGTGGTATACAGATCACCATCAAGTGCAGTTCCTTGCCTGAGGCTGCCATGAGCTGCACCAACAGCAACTAAGTCTCCCCATTACTATCCCGATGCACCCATATTCTGTCACCTCAATGCCCTCCTTGATATAAAGGGTTACTCCTCCACCCCTACCTGGTCCTCTATCCCTCCTGGCCATTAAGTACCCATGGACTGTCTGTTCCCAGTCACTATTTTCTGAAGCCCATATTTCTGTTATGGCCACAATGTCTGCCTCAGTGTATGCCATCAGTGCCTGCAGCTCCCTGATTTTATTACCTAGGCTCCTGGCATTAAGACATACCCCCTTTTTAGCTGACCCCTGATCCTGCTTTGCTACTTCTCTTGTGCTTCGTATGTCCTCTCATCACCTTGTTTTCCTTGGTGCTTGCACCCTTTCCATTCCCCCTCTCCAAAGTCTCTTCACCTAGTTCAGTATGGGCCACAGCTTTCTTTGTACCTGCTATGCTGCTACAAGCCCCCAGATGTGGAGGAGTACTATCTAGGATCCTCTTTCCCTCCCCTGCCACTGCGGTTCTCCTAGACTTGGTCTCCCCTGCAGTCAATTTAAATGTCCAATACAGATGTCAAACTTCTGCCCCAGAGCACAGGCCCCCTCTCTTGTCAGATGAAGTCCATCACCCCTGAAGAGCTTCCTGTCCCAGAAGTCACCCCAGTCCCATGCAAAGTGCTACCCCTTATCCTTACACTATCCCTTAAGCCATCCATTAAACTCCTGTATTACCTCCCTCCTTATACTATCCTGCTTCCCCTCCCTGCCCTACACAGGGAGGACTTCAGAAAAGGCCCGTATTCCTCTGTCTGCTCGCCATGCCCTGGTCCAGAAAATGATCCTACCTATTTCTGATTACGGTGATGTGGTCTACAGTGGTGCTCCTAAGTCTTCCTTAATTAGACTGGACTCTCTTTTCCACTCTTTCCACTGTTTCACTCTTGACATTCCTCCCCGTACCCATCATTGCGCCCTTTACCAACCTCTCTCTCTTCCTTCCCTAGCCAACAGGCGCCATATCCACTGTGCCAACTGTCTTGCCAAATTCTAGTTTCATTCCTTCCCTCCCTATCTCTCCCCCTCCATTTCTGTAAAACCGTCTTCCTCTCACTCACTCAGGAACCATGACCTCCACACTTTTACCATCCCGCCCAGGACTACCTCAGTTGGTCAGACTGCTTTCTCACATGGCTTCCCTAAAATTTGGAATGTCCTCCCTCTTCCCATCCTTCATTCTGCCTCCCACCATATCCTCAACTCCCTCCTCAAGGACCAATTCCCTCTTCCTGTAATTGTGTTCAATCTGTTTTGTTTTTTTTTACCTTTACCTACTTGCACTCTTTGCAGATTACCAGTCCTATAATAATTATAAAACTTTGTTCTTATTAGTGTTGTTGTTATTGTAATGTATCGCTATATAATTTTTGCTCATACTGTGTAACTTTGTATTCTAATTTCCATTATGCACTGTCTTGACTTTTGCTGCTGTATTGCTGTGTGTCCTTTTCCCCTCTCCCCCGGATGCACCTGGAAACGAGCAAGTCTGCTCAGTATGTCTTTCCTAGTGAAACTTTTAAATAACTAAATAAGGCCAGGGAGGCTGAGTGTGCTGCCAATCTGTCCCCCAGTCTACAAACATTCCGCTTCACCATCTCCACTGACTGGTTTGCCAGATCACTGATACCCAGGTGTACCAACACTCCCAGCTTCCCCTGCTCCCTCTCCACCATCCTCCCTATCCTGTCTAAATCCTAGATGGCAGGTGCCCCAGGAAGGCACAAGACCATCCCCCTGCTGTTCATCCCCCCCATCCACCACCCTCTCTACCCCCTTAATCATTGAGTCTCCCACCACTAAGACTCTCCTGGCAGACTTACTCCCCTTGGGTGCCAACACGCTGCCTTACCATTTTCCACTGACTGTCTCAAAGACACCCCCCAGCACAGTCAGGTGCCTGAACCTCCTCTAAGAGTGTGAAGCTATTCGCTTCTGGATGGTGAGGGGCTGGACAATCTCCTTGTGGCTAACCCTGCTTCCCCTCACTGTCCCCCCCACCACTCTCCACCCCCCCTTAGACCAGTGGGTCTCTGAGGGAGTGAAGTTGTGGGGGGTGGGCTCCTGCTGAGCTGATGACACAGCTGACATATTTCTAACCTTGCTGCCACCAGCTGAGCCTGGAGCTCTGCCAAGGTCCTGCAGATAGGAAAGTGCATACGAACATACGAAGAAGCCAGCGGAAGAAGGCCATTTGGTCTATTTAGTCTGCTCATATTGCAGGGTCCACAGCTTGAGCTACTGTCACTGCCCTACTTCCCCACTCCTTTCATCCTCCCTACCCATGATCCTTACCTTCCCCCTATACCTATCCCAGTCTCTCTTAAAGCTGCCCACTGTCTTCAACTAGATGACCTCTTCCGGCAGTGCATTCCAAGTATCCACCACCCTCTCTGTGAAGAAGTGCTTCCTGACCTCCCTCCTAAACCTCCCACCCTCCAGCTTAAGAGAGTGCCCACTCCTCCAGAGCATATCTCTAGAGAAGAGCGTGCCACAGCCAGCACAACTGACTGCCTTATTTCAAAAAATTCAGTCCCCATAAAGACCTACACTAAGCAGACATCTAATTTAAGTCATAGTGCTCACCTAGATGAGGTCTAGCTGTAAGGCTCAGATATAGCACATAAAAACAGAGCTAATACAAAACTACTTTGTAGTTGTCACCCAGATAGGATGTGGCTGCAGGTTTGGTTATAGCGGAAAATAACAGGCATTGAAACTACCTCATAGTGCTCACCCAGATAGGGATGTAGGCTTAACTATAGTACAGAAAACTGGAGTTAAAACTATCTTTTAGTGCTTACCCAGGTAGGATGTAGCTGTATGATTTAACCACAGAATGGAACAACCCAGCAAATGAAATGTTCACTAAGCACAAACACTGCAAATAAACTTTACAATAACTTGTAGTACATTCCTCAATATATTACAGCCAGGACCCCACACAATACTCCCACAAACGATGCTGTTAACTGTGCATATACAGCTTTACCTTGGGGGGGGGGGGCAGAGCTCCCAGCTGCTGGCTGTCTCCTGGGTGATTCCCTGGCAGATTCCTGTAATGTCTTTTGCACTCAGTCCTTCCTGAAGAGGGGGCCTCTAGTGATTACGTGAGCATTAATCACCGGCAGAGGAGGCCTCTACGGGGATTAATGCCCGCTGGGGGGGCGTTGTTGCCGAGGGCGAAGCCTGAGGGTTCAACCCCCCAGCGGGCATTAATCACCGGTAGAGGCCAAGGCTGCCAGTGATTAATGCTCTTGTAACACGGACAAGCACGATGTCTACTAGACGATCACAGTGCAGAGTCATTAAGAAAAAAGGCACCGGAGACGGAGGCAATCTTCATACAGTTTAGTCTTACTTTAGAACAGCATTACTGAAGGCTCTCTGTCGGCCCGATAGGCGCATGCCGTCACGTGGTGCAGGAGCAACACGGCATTGTGAGCCATCATGCACGTGTTGCTGTGCTGCTGACGCGTTCACGCTCAACACGGCATTATTTCTCATAATGCGTGTTGGTCTTTCTCCCGTTCCAGGCCCAACACGGCGTACTTCTCATAATGCTCAGGTTTTTATGTTCGAGCTTACACGGCATTATGAGAAATAATGCCGTGTTGGACCTATGAACGCGCTTCCCAGGACAGCAACCGGCATTATAGGCTCACAATGCCGCGTTGGTCCTGCACCACGTGACGGCGTTGAGCCTATCGCGGTATGCCCTCCTAGACTTCTGAATAATGCCGTGTTACAATGCCTTTTAAGTCCTAGTAATGGCTGCGCAGATGATTGGCTGGCAGAGCTGTAGTGGGCGGAGCCTCTTCAGTTGTTGTCTGTGACCAAAACAGGTAGATTTTTCTTTAAAGGAAAACTACACCCAAAACCTGAAAAAATGTATGTTGTGCAGAGTGTTTTAATTTGTATGTGAAGTTCTAGTGCTTCCTTCCCTCTGATTGGTATTAGGAGTTTTTCCCAAATTAGCCTGCCAGCTTTATGCTAGTTTTACGACCCCTGGGGATCTCATACCTGATAGTGTAATTGTATTTTGGTTCCCACAGTGCATTTTGTCTCATGTGACTGTGATGTAAGAGAGACCCAACATTCAGCATACGCATGCCAAACAAACTAAATATCTTGGGAGCTTTACAAGCTGCACAAAAATTACCAGCAGCAAAGTTTTTCAGGACAGTAAAACCTTTAGGATGAGGGTGGTCACCAAGCTGAATTCTACAGATTTTAAAATATAGCCATCTCTGTTGTTGTGAACTGATTGTAATGCAGTGCTTTCTGCTGGATTTATGGGCTCTCCTACATCACCATTACATGAAACAAGGTGCACTGTAGGACAAAGAAATGCAATAAAACTATTTAATATGGTGATCTCCAGGGGTCATAAAACTACCCTAAAGCTAGCAGGCTAATTTAGGAAAAACTCCTAATACCAGTCAGAGGGAAGGAAACACTAGAACGTCACATACAAATTAAAACACTCTGCACAACATATATTTTTTCAAGTTTTGGGCATAGTTTTCCTTTAAGGTAGAAACTTGCACGGATGAGTTCTTGTATACTGGTGTAACCCCCCTGCAAATGGGGGTTCCCAAAAGACTTCCAGGAGCTTGCTTGAATGCTCCAAGCCTGAATGGTGTTTGGCGTTTAAGCCATTTATCAGTGAGTGTTTTAGAACCTCTGGTACTGTCTCTTTAAGAGCTGTCTGCTTGCAGACATAATTAGTTTGTATGGGGACTGTGTGTTTCTTTGATTGAGTACCACTCGAGCTGCTGCCAATTCACTCCATTTTGCAGTCACTAGGAGTGCAAAGGAACCTATCTGAAAGATGTAACTGTTTGCCAGAAACCATTTAGAGTAATAATGAAATTACAGTTTGTCTAACTTGCTTTCTTGCAGTCAGAACTGTGTCTGCCTAGTTCCCCATTCTGGTTTTGAACTGCTGAACTGGACCAATCAGTGTGGGGTAAGCTAGTCTAAAATGGTGCCTTGGACGAATCAGAACTTGGACTCATAATCTGAGCCAGCCACAAGAGGATTGTATGGGCAGTGACTCTGGAGATGTAGTTTAGAGTTCATGCCTTTTTGGACCACAACAGGAGCAGTCCTATTGTGAGTGACAGCCAATCCAGTCAAGAACTGGGAGGAACTCAAAGGAAGTGCCAGGTTTTGTCTGTTGGAGTTTCAGTTGAGCTCTGGCAGTGAAGAAGGAAGGAGCCCTGTGCTTTTCAGTGTGCAGTTTTAGTCGGAAACGTGTGTAAGGCCCAGAGTTCCGGTCTGCAGCTTGTGTAACTGCTTGTTAGGACTGAATCCATCCTGTGAAGAGAACCAAGGATATCTGAAGAGTAGAAACCAGGCTCACCCTGTAGAAGACTGGAGAAATTGCTGAATTGCACTCGGTCTGTCAGGAACTGAATCTGCTGTGTGTTCTCCCGGTATTGTGCAGTAATTGCGATCGGGATAGAGAAGCAGCCTGCCTGGTATAGTACTTTCTGTTTTACCATATAAATGTGTGAAGAGGCTTGTGTCCTCAAGTGAATCCTGCTGCCATTAAAGGACTTTTGCCTGTTACTGTTCACCATATAAATGTGTGAGGAGGCTTGGTTAGCTCAAGTGAATCCTGCTGCCATTAAAGGACTTTTGCCTGTTGCAGTTTGCCATATAAATGTGTGAGGAGTCTCGTGGAGCTCAAGAGTAGCCCTGCTGACATTGAAGGACCCTATCTTGTTTGGAGGTCGTGAGTACTAATTCAGGTCGCTTCCTGTTGAATTGCCACATTGAATCCAAATGGAATCACTGTACTGCTGACTGTTTAAACTAATTTTTCTTTTCTCTGTGGAAAGGGCCCCTACCAGCTGCCACGGTTCGACTAGCCACTAGGCTTGGGTACCCAGGACAGTACTGGTAGGGATAGGCCTGTGCACAGAGCCATAGGTAGATGAGTAAAGTGATAAGCTAATTAACCTGATTTCCTCTGTCCTTGTTATAGTCCCCTAAATAAATCCGAGCTGCTTGTTTCAGCAAAGTTATACTGCCTGAGGTATTTGTCTATGTTAAAGTATTATACTGTGATTGTTGCACTGTATCTTATTTTACAGGAGGTCCCAGTGCCTAAACCAGCCCTGGGGGTAAGTGTATACTGTGAAGGTAATTCTGATATATTGTGTGGGCCACTAGTGGGAAGAAAGGGGGGGTTGCAGTGTCCCAGAGGGCTGTGACCAAGTAAGTTTAACTATTGCAAACCCTGACCTCTGGGTGGAGGCACCCGCCATTGGATCCAGGCCCCTCAACCTGTTAGTGGCAAATCAGGCAGGGGTAGTAGCCCCTGGGATAGCGCCATCTAGGGGTTACACTGACATAATATAAAAATATAATTTCTGCCATGAGTTGGGTCTGGATGGTGACTGTAAATTCCTGGTCTGTTGCTGCTCTGTCAGGAATTTTCTGTCCCTCTCTGGCTGTGTTCACTCGCTCTTTAAAGAGAGCACCAGGAGTCAGGCACTGCTAGATACGCCTCAGGACGTATTTAGAACTTTTAACTGGTACATCTGATCAAGGATCGCACATGGCAGGATGCCATAACCGACTTGGTGTTCCCCAACTCTGAGATGGTGATGGGGGGGGGGGCGGAGACTGTCAGGGAACCGCTGTGGTTCAGCGATCACAACACTGTGTATGTTGATGTGATGGGGATGACAATGGCCCCCTCTCCCCCTTAAAGACAGAACTCCAGGACCTCAAGCAGTCGGATTTTAGGAAGCTGCAAGAACTAGTTAGGGGAAGATTGGTATGTGTAAACTAGACAGAGGGGGTGGAAGAACAACAGAATCAAGGGGGAACTCTTGGAGGCGACCGAAGCTTGTGCAAAGAAGGTCACCAAAATGAGCTAGCACAAAAGGGTGATCTGGTTCTCAGCAGAGGCAGTCAGGGTGAAAAGAAGGGCCTTCTCTGAGTAAAGAGGAACAAGGAGCAGGAAGTCAGGGGGCAAGGGTGGAGGTCAGAAAGGCAAAGGCAGACACAGAGCTGCAGATTGCCGAGGGAGTAAAAGGTGAAGAAAATAATTTGTTTTAGGTACACAAGGGAAAAAAGTAAAACAAGAGGGGGAATTCTTAAGCTAGTCAAAAGGGCAGGGCAATGGAAAATAATGAGCAGAAGGCAAATGTACTAACAATTACTTCTGCTCGGTATTCACAATAGAGGACAATAGTCCTGTGCCAGACAGTGGTTTCAAGGCCACAAAAAAAAACATCCAGGAAATGGGAAAAGTACAGATTATAGTGGACAAGGTACAGTGGACTGGCATTAGTAGGGGGCATGATGGAAGGCAGTGGGGTGCTGGGGGTATAGCAGGGGTGAGCCATATCAGGCTGGTCAGGCCCAGAAGGTGCCCTGGAGTAAAATGGGGCCTTTAGAGAGGCCAGACATG
The DNA here is from genome assembly GCA_016271365.2 of Neoceratodus forsteri. Taxonomy (NCBI): domain Eukaryota; kingdom Metazoa; phylum Chordata; order Ceratodontiformes; family Ceratodontidae; genus Neoceratodus; species Neoceratodus forsteri. The sequence continues at coordinate 1,709,109,962 of CM057455.1, forward strand.
CTTAGTACCCATTACCAGGACCCCCACCGGACCAAGTGCGTTTAGCCAGTGGGTCAGTGGCCTCCATTGGTTCCCTTTGGGTGGTGCCATGCAGTGCTAGCTTGATTAGGAACAAGACCGCAATTATTATGGACTTCATTTCTTCAGTCGATCTGGCCTGCATCATGGAGACTTGGCTGGGGGATGATGCAGGTCCAGTGCTGGAGGTGTTGGTCCCATCTGGGTTCTCTGTAGTGCACTGTCCAAGAAGGAACGCAGGGGTGGGGTTGGGGGGTGGCCATCTGTTTTAGATCTGACTTGAATTTCTCCATGCATCCAGTGGGTTCCACGTCATCATTTGAACGCGTGGCTGTGTGCAGGGTTCCAGGTGCAGGTTGCAGGATCCTCCTCATGCACTGTGGAGCGTGAGGGGGAATACCTGCAGGAAAATGTGGACTTCATTGCCAATAGGGTGTTGGAGTTGCCCAAATGGTTATTTCTAAGTGATTTCAACGCCTGGGTTATGACAAACTCTCACATTTTGGTTATGATTTCCTCCAGATGATGACTTTGCTGGGTCTTGCACAAGCTGTTGCTTCTGCGACCCACAGCCACGGCCACGCCTTGGATTTAGTGTTCTCACTAGGGCTTGAAATCACTGATCTCAGGATTGATCCAGTCTCTTGGTCCGATCATTGCACTTTGGAGTTCTCGTTCGGGCCCCCCCTAGTCCCTCCCCTGTCGAGATGGTCCGCTACCGCCCGCTGAAGGAGTTGTCTCCAGTGGAACTATCGGCGGTGGTGTACTTTTCTGGTGTGAGTGCTGCTTGTGTGGCAGGTGCAGGCTAGGCGGTGGCAGCCTATAATAATGCTGTCTCCAAGGCGCTTGACAATGTCGCACCAATCTGTATACAACCCAGGTCTTCTCGCTTGAGAGCCCTGTGGTTTGATGGGGCTCTCAACAAGATGAAGACCAGGGGTCAGAAGTTGGAGTGTTGCTGGAGGAGGACTCGGTCCGAGGAGGACAGACTGACTTTGAGAATTCACTATGGTGAATATCAAAGGGCAATCAACTGTAAGAAAGCAGAGTTCCTGTCCAGGGAGTTTGCTATGGGGAGGAACAGACCGGCTCTGCTCTTTCAGACTGCAGACAAGCTACTTTATCCTACCTGTCTGCAGCAGAAAAGAGCAGTTTCAGTCACCTGCTGCGAGGAGTTCACTCAGTTCTTCTCTGACAGGGTGTCCTCCATTAGAACCGGGATCTCTCCAGTGGGGCAGGAGCAGCCCTGCAGTGGTGGGCCTTGCATTGCCTGAGGTGAGTTTAGGCCAGTGGGGGTGGCAGAGGTCGTTGAGGTAATCTCAAAGTTGCGGCCCCCTTTCTGTGAACTGGACCTGGGCCCAACTCATCTCCTAGTGGGACGTGTTGAATCCGTTGGTCCAGTGTTCACTGAGACTGTCCGGTGCTTGCTGCAGAGGGACTTTTTTTCCCGGTCCCTTGAAGAAGGCACTGGTGAAGCCCCTTCTGAAGAAATCATCACTCGGCCATGATGTCTTGGCGAATTATTGACCAATCTCCAACCTCTCATTCTTGGGGAAGATTGTTGAGAAAGTGGTGGCCCTGCAGCTCGAGGCACACCTTGTGGCCTATGACATCTACAAGCCACTCCAGTCTGGATTTAGGTCAAGGCATAGCACCAAAACGGTGTTGGTCAGGGTGCAAAATGATCTCCTCAGGACAAGAGACAGAGGAGATTGGTCAATTCTTGTTTTCCTCGATCACTCCTCAGCATTTGACACTGTGGACCATGTGGTGCTGCAGAGTCAACTTAGCGAGCTCTTTGGACTCATTGGCACTGTCATCAACTGGTTTGAGTCCTTTCTCATGGGCAGAACGCAACGGGTAGTGATGGGGAATGTCTCCTCCTGCCCAAAGTCCCTGCTTTGTGGAGTTCCCCAGGGTTCAGTCCTGTCACCTATGCTGTTCAGTGTTTCCCCAGGTGAGATTAATAGATGTTACAGCTTGGGTTTCCACTGATATGCAGATGACACCCAGCTGTATATGTCTTTTGCTCCCAGGACATGTAATGCTGGGGAGGTGCTAAATAAATGTCTGGCCAAGATCCAAGATTGGATGTCCTTTAACTGGCTGAGACTAACTCCGACAAGACGGAGGTACTAGTGATTGAGCCTGGTCACCGGCGTGATATGATTGCTGCCTGGTTGGGAACAGGGTTGTTCCTGGACTCCACCCTGTTGGCAACTCCCACTAGGGTGAAAAATATTGGCATCATTCTTGATGATAGATTGACACTTGAGGCTCAGGTGTCATCTGTCATCCGCAGTGGATTTTTTACCACTTAAGGAATGTCACCCAGATTAAAGCCTTAATCCTGCCTGGTGACCTGCCCTCACTGGTGCATGCCTTTGTCATGCCAAAGCTCGACTACTGTAATGTTCTATACTTCGGGGTCAGTGGGGGGATTCTCCGTTGCCTGCACGTAGTGAACAGTGTAGCAGGCAGGTTGCTGACAGGCCTTCCAAGGTCTTGCCATGTGACCCCGGTCCTGCATGACCTGCACTGGCTGCCGGTGAGATGGAGAATCACCTTCAAGATGGGCTTGCTCACCTATAAGGCCACACACAGTTCAGGCCCTGGCTATCTGTGTGACCTCATGATCCCTGTCCGCCCTGTGCACTCACTCCGCTCCTCCACTCAGGGCCTCCAAGAGGTTCCAAGGGTGTGGCTGAAAACCTCAGAAGACCATGCATTTGAGGTGGCAGGCCAAGCCCTTTGGAACTCGCTCCCAAGATCTTTGATGGAGGCCCCATCGGTGGAGGTGTTCAAGCAGGGTCTAAAGGCACATCTCTTCAGAGAAGCTTTTGGAAGTTAGCTACAGTTTTCATTATTATTGAAGTACTGCTATTGTACTGAGATTATTTTATAGAGTGTTTTATTGATCTGTCGTGATCTATTTATTACTGTAAATTGTTTAATTTATGTTTGTATACTGCATCTCTACTTTTGTAAAGCACGTAGATCCTCCAGGATTGGGTGCTAAAAAATAAATAAATCTTTACTGACTTACTAAAGGGGCTAGAATCTCTCAGGGTAGACAAGGTGCCACATCCAGATGGCCTGCACTCACCTGGCTGCAGCATTGGCAGTACCCTTAACCCGACTATTCAATGACTCAGTGCAGCCCATAGTTGTGCCATCACACTGTCTAATGTCTTGTCACCTGCCATCTCAACATTTGAAAAACTTGTTCAGAATGATACTGACAAGATCTTTAACCAACAGCTTCTCAATCATGGATGTAATCTAACTACAGAATGTACAGCGTTACAAGAACTGAGTAAACTTGACTCCAATATCATCAAAACAGCAGATAAGGGTGGACAAATACTAATCACAGACAAGGCTTACTATTTAGAGGAAATCCTGCCACAGCTCTCAAACATGGAGAATTATAAAAAAAACTGGACTCTGATCCTACTCATCTGTTTTTTCCATAGAGGTTTTTCTCCAGGGCGCATCTCAGGCGGCTGTTCTGTCCTGCCCCATCTCCCTCACCGACAACCACCTCTCTGACTCGCCAAACCCCCATATCCCCCATGGACTGCCCACCCCCTGTGGCAGGGCCAGGAAGGGGAGGGCCCATCTTCCTGCTACGCAAAGACCCATCATGCCAGATTTGAGGGGTCGGGAGCCAGTGGCAGTGCAGAGCAAGGGTGGACAGGCAGGACTCCATGGAGCCTGTGACCACCATTTTCCATTTTCTCCCCTGGTTCCCCTGCCACGGCATCATGAAAGAGTGTACACATGGAGGCATGCATGCGCTGCATAACCATGGACCCTCCCATTGCTCTAGCTGCAGCTGCTACCTCCAGGCCTCCACCCAGGGGCAGCCAAGGGCCAAGCAGACAAACCTTCCCACCCCGGGAGAGAAAAGCTGTCCTTCAGACGCTCAGTACTCTCCCCCTCCCAGCCAACTCCCAACAACCCGAGCTTGCTCCCAATCCCGGGTCGCCGGCATGGTTAAGAGGTAAGGTGCCTCAGCCCTCTACACCACTAGGCTGCCATCTACTCATCTGTTTAAGAGAAAAGTAGACCAGTTCCTAAGTTACTCTCTGTTAACCACATTACTAAAGGAATTCTTAATCCTGAAGCAAGATTTCTTACTAGCTCCAACATTTTACACTATTCTTAAGATACATAAGAACATGAAGGAACCACCTGGTCAACCCATCATGTCTGGCATTGGCTTCCTCATGGTAAACATTGCCAGATATGTTGAGTTGGTTTTACAGACTTTGGTTATACATTTACCCTCATCCTTATGAGACACCATGGTGGTTCTCAATGCTCTTCAGTATCAAAAATGTGATGCCGATAGTATGCAACTCACCATTGATGTGATGCCACTTTATACATGCATCAAACATCATTTGGGACATAATACGGTCAGATTTTTCATGGATCTGTATGACACCAAGGATATATCATCAGAATTCATCTTGGAAGCCCTGGACCTGATCCTCAACTGAAATTACTTCACCTTCGTATTCTGATTTTTATCTTCAGACTTGTAGCTCTGCGATGGGGTCAGCGATGGTCCACTCCTATGCTAACCTTTTTTGGGGGTTGGTGGGAGAAGGTGGCCATCTACGACCCCAACTTCAAACCTTACTGCAGGAGGATCAGGTACTGGGGCCACTTTATATATGATATTCTTTGTATCTGGAATGGTCCCTTGGAGGAACTACATAAATTTGTCACTTATTGACAATAATGACTGGAATTTAAGATTTACTTGTAATGTAAACCTCACCACTGTTTCTTTTCTTGACCTCACTCTTAAGTTGAATCCAGAAGGTGAAACTGCTATGGAAACATTTTGTAAGCCAACCTATGGGAACAGCCTTCTTCATTTTGACAGTGTCCACCCTGACCAGGCTGAAAATTTGTAAAGAAGGTTTCTTGAAAGAAGGTATGTCCCTAATCTTCTTGATAATGCTAGATAATCTGCCATTAATTTAAACAGGCAAACTTCGTATAAACCTAAAAACAGACCCATGGACAACCACACATCGATTAACTTTGTCACAGAATTTAACTCAGTGAGCCTACTAATTGCTGGAGCTCTTAAGAAACACTGGCATATTCTCAAGACTGATCCAGATTTGTCTGCAATTATAGCCAACTTCCTTACAGTTGTTTATCACAAAGCCAAAAGCATTCAAGACAAAGTAGTTCATAGCCACTTTGTCAATAGCCACACACCTTCACCCGGTCTTCCACCCCTCCCCAAAGGAATGCATCATTGTGGAAACTATAACACATGTCGGATTGCCAAAACCAGCAGCCTTTTCATCAGATCCACAAACAATAATGCATATGAAGTTCATCATTTCATCAACTGCAAAACATCCTTCACAATTTATGCCATCTGGTGCAACTGCCCTTCTGTTTATATAGGATGTACCATACATACGTCTGATGAAGGAAAGAATTCAGGAACATATCCATTCCATCATGAGTGGAAAATGTGACACCCCTGTTGGTGCCCACTGGCACAACTTTCATGGCTCAGACCCCAGCACAGCTCATACTATGGGCATCAATCATATTCTTATATCTGTAAGAGGTGGCAATTGCCTCAAGAAGCTATTGCAAAGGGAAAGCCATCTGATTTTTTTAGTGGGGGCTAGCTCTCCCAGGGGTCTTAATGAGGACTGGGACATGGTCCTATGTTTGTAAACTGTATGCTTTAATACCTTTGTTTTCAGCACAATTTCTATTTGAAACATATGTTTGCTATAGGCAGTATTTGTGCCTTGTGGATGAATAATATTTTTACATATAAGGATTCTTTGATACTAACGGTCATTTTTTTTTCTTTTTTCAGAGCCCCTTTCAGCTGTCTGTTGTCCATTTCCATGAGTGGCTCCTCCAGCCGCCAGACTTCTGGAGTGAACCAGCATAGCTGCCCCATGAGATGAAGTTGAGTACTTCTGCATTCCCCTAATGTCACCTTCTTCTCACTAAAATCTATTATTCACACAGTGCACTTTTATATATTTGTAATGTGTAATGCTTCATTTACACTGTTTTCTCTGCAGCCAGTTGTCTGGTGACTAGGTATTGAGCACTGTTTAATTTAACTGCTACTGCGACTTTAATTGATTACCTTATAACTGTAACTCATACCCATAGCCTGCCCCCCGTGACAAAGAACCTGCACAGGGTCTAATGCTGTCTCCTCTGTTCCATATTAAATCCCTTTTGCAGCTACCTACTGTATCTGGGAACTCTTCTCATTATTTGCGCACTCTCCCATTTTGTGTTTTCAGTGTCTACCCTTGATTCTCCTTGGCAGAAGTTAAGGGTTCAATGTCACTTTTTGAAAGGACAAAGGATATCCTTGTGTACTGACTGGCATTCTGTCTCTCAGTTAAATACATAAAATAGCTTAAAGGAGCACTAAATTGAAAATTTACCAAAAAAAAATGTTCTGCAGAGTGTTTTGATTTGTGGATGTTGTCTTAAGGCTCATCCACACTGCGCCTTGCCACAGCCGCTATTTTTCAATCAATCTTAAAAATTCTTTGGATGTGCTACAGAACCGCGTTCATACCGCATCGGTGTTGCCGCTGCCCTTCTCCCTTCTGGCGATTCCAGTGTTCCAGTGTTGTCCCTACTTTGGGTGGGGAATTGTGGTGTTTCAGGTGGTTTTGATGTTCACACAGGACAGGACACCACCAACACCACTATGCAAACCCAAGGAAAGAGGGATCGTGGTGGCAATGCCACACAACAGAAAATCGCCTAAACGGTAGGGTTCACATGGGGGCAAGGGTGCCGATCTTGCCACTGTGAGCCACTGACAATGGTTCACAGTCCCTTGTGTGAACAAGCCTTTAGTGTGTCCTTCCTTTTGTTTGCTGTAAGGGGTTTTTTTTTTTCCTACTAGTTTTGTGGCCCCCGGGGATCTCCATGTTCACATTTTTTTTATGGCTCTTTTTCTTCCTCCTACAATGCCTCCTGTCCTATGTGACATTGATACATCCAGGACCACTGATTCACACAGTAAATAACTGCTGCAGCAGCAATCTCTTGTTAGGAGACGGATAGTCCGGCTTCAACTATATAACTCTTTCTTATCCAAACTTTCTGTTTCCTAGGTAGGTTCCTAGGTCTAGCCAGCAGGAGTGAATGTTTTGCTTTTAAAGCTTTCCATTTTATTAAACTACACACAACCATGAATAAAGCACACAAAGCAACCCAGGTCACCAATGCTATAATTACTGAAGAATCTAGCTGTTTCATTACAGAAAAGAACACTCAGTATCCCTTAGGTGTTTAGTCATTCATGAATTTAGCTTTCATTAGAGCTCCCTGGACAAAAAGAGTTACTTAAAATCATAGCATTTTGCTCTAAACTTAAAAAAAAAACACAACTCTTATTGAATGAATGGTCCTGGATACAACACTATCACATAGGACTTGAGGCACTGTAGGAAAGAGAAGAGCCATAAAAATGCAAACATGGAGATCCCCAGGGGCCATAAAACTAGTAAGCAAATTAAAAAATTAAAACTTACTGCAAACCAGGCAAAGGACACACTAGGACTACACATAAAAATCAAAACACCCTGCACAACATATTTTTTTATAAACTTTCACTTTAATTTCCCTTTAATAGCAGCAGTCCATGTTATAAATTTCAACCTGCAGTCCTTTGCAACCATTGATGTTGATCGTTGCTATTTATCTTTATTTTAAATCCATTAACATGGTACCATATTTCATTTTATGTTCACTGTGTCAGAGCTTATGTTTTGTGCCTTGGAGTTAGTCCTGAGTCCCAATCCCCAGTGTCCCATAAACTCAGGAAGGAATGCCTATTGTATGCTAGTTCACGTTCGTCATAAGAAAAATGTTGTTAAATGTTTAACTATGAGTGTTCTCATACAGCTAAGAATATTGATGAAATTTGCAGCAATTATATTTAATGATGTAATATTAATTGCTTCAAATCTAAAACAAATTGCTAAGGGAGACTCAAAACAGAGATGGGGGCGCTAATGAGCAGCTGAGTAGTCGTGTTTCCCGCTAGCTCCGCCGGATTAGCCAGTTATTAAGTATTAAAACAAGGATTTCCCCGCTACGGAGCAAGTTAAACCATGATACCAAGTAGTAGAGGGAGCAATGGACGAATTTCTGACCCCATGTCCTCCAAAAGTCAGCGGGCGACTGGAAAGGCTGGCAAGAAGGGACGACAGGCCCTGGAGGAGAGAATATAGGCCTGGTATATCGCTCTGGCCCCGGCAGGTGGCGGCCCTGGAAAGGAGTTAACGGCGCAGGTTATCGCGGCCCAGAGCCACGTTTAGTTAAGTTGGAGGATAAACTAGGTAGCAGACTGCAGGAGGTACTGGAACAGCAGGCGCAGCAGAGCACCTGATTGACTGAAGCCGAAGAAAGAATTTCAAGGCTGGAGGATGAAGTACTTGCAGTCCCTGGGTAGGTTCGCGTGCTGCAGAGGGAGCTTGAGGAGTTTAAGGAGGCTTATGACTATCAGGAAAACTATCATCGGCGGCTAAATTTGCATCTGAGGGGGCTCCCTGAGGGTCTGGAGAGGGATGATGCTCTTGACTTCTGTGGCAGAGTACTACCTGAAATACTGGGTCTCAAGGTGAAAAATGGCAAGTTCAAGCTGGAGCGTGCACACAGGGCAGTAATGCCGCGGCCCCCTGTGGATCAGCCTCCTCGCCAGATAATAATGCGATTCCACAATTTTCAGGACCGAGAAGCATTGCTGAAGGCATATAGATCACAGGGCCCCCTAAGTTTCGAGGGCCATAGATTATTCATCTCACAAGATTATTCAGCTAGGTTGTTGAAAAAGCGGAAGGCCTTTAAGGGACTGATGGCGCAGCTGAGAAGCCTTAAGGTGGAGAATTTTTTGGTCTACCCCGCTACACTCAAAATCAAGCATGAAGGGGCGACCTATTCCTTTTGGGAGCTCGAGAAAGCAGAGGAGTTTATAAAGGGCCTGAAGAGGAGAGTAAGCTGAACGGCTCTGGAGGTGTTACGAAGTGTTGAGGAGATGGCGGTGGGAAGTTCCTGTATTGTTATGTTTTTTCTTCTCTCTCTCTCTCTATTCTTGTCCATGCGGTATGCTGCCATTCAGTACATAGACTATGAACTGAGTTATGTCGGGTGTGTTCTTGGTTGGCGCCATTGCGCCTTACTTATGGGAAGAGGATATTTACTGGAGGAGGGGAATGATGGCCCAGTCAAGGTGGAAGATTATTGGACTGCAGGGGCCTGAGCGGCCTGGACACTGGCCTACAAGATGCGTTCCCCTCTGTCTTCATGAGGGGCTTCCTCTTATAGACTGTTGAACTGCGGCGAATGCAGAGGCATCCCAATGTTTGTGAGGTAGGAGCGGGGAAGGGCCTAGCGCGTGTTTTTTTGATAGCGCGGCCTAGTCCTTCGCACCTGTATGGATATTGTCATGGTCTGAATAAGGGGGTAGGGAGAGTTGTTAAAAGGGGAGGGATGGGGAAAATGAAATGTACATATGGGTGAGTAAGGGTGGCAGGAGGGCGATTGGCGTGGGGTAAAGCTTCACAGGCCAACCTGAGGGAAATCTGAGTGCGCGATATAGCGTGGTGCCTATGCTTGGTGAGAGTCGGTATTGGGCATTGCGTTGCATTCAAGCATCGAGTCGCAGGGTGGGAGCAGGAGGACAAGGTCAGGCTATACAAATAGAGGGTGGTGTTGGTAGTTGCTCCACTTAGGAGTGAAGGGGAGGAGTAGTATAATGGTTTGGGATGGAGAGTTGGAGGGAGGTGTTTGGGTGGACAGTCTTAGGGGAAGGAGGAATAGGTTGCCTTAAGAGGGAATGACAGAGGACTGGAGGAGATATAGTAAGGAAGGGTTAGGGCAAGTGAGGTGGGGGATGGGGGTTGGGACGTAGAGGTGGGAAGGAGGTGAGGGTGAGGTGGGAGGGGCTCCCGAAGCAAGAGCTGAGAGCGGAAGAGGATGTGTAGATGCGAGTTGGATCTGCAAGAAACACCGGGGGATAGATCCGGAAGTAGGATTCTGGCTGCTGGTGGGGGGCGGCGGGACGCGCATCTTAGTTTTGGAAGAGGACTTCTGAACTTTTTTTTGTGTTGCAAGGCTACACTTGTGCTATGTTAGCAATTAGTGTATTAGGAGGAGGGTGGGGGAGGAGAAGTGATAAGGAGGGAGGGACTGGGAAGGAGGGGAGGAGAGGAGGGGAGGTTTGGAGGGGATGGGATATGAATGTTAGGATAGATAGATCTCTTATTGTCTTAGTTTGTAGTGTAGTTGCCTGGTCATATCTGAAGAATAGTAGTCGAGTGTGCAGGAATAAAAAAAGTGCATGTTTGGTCTGATAAGGGTTGTGATAAAGTGGATGTATACAATGCAATATCATGTAAAAGTACTCCCAAAAATGGAAAGTGCTATTAGACGGAATGGGTGATCTGGCCACCCTAAATGTTATATCCTGGAATGTGAAAGGTATAGCGAGCCCAGTGAAGAGGACCGCACTCCTAACTGTGCTTAGACGCAAGGGGGCGCAAGTGGCACTGCTACAAGAGACACATTTAACAGAGGTGGAGCATGCCAAATTGGCATGGAATTGGGTTGGGAAGCGTCTAGCGGCCTCTTATTCCTCACATAAAAGGAGGGTTGCGATACTTTTGCATAAAAACCTACAGTTTGAGGTGAAGAGGGTGGTAAGAGACCCTAAAGAGGGTAGATACATCTTTGCTACTGGGGTATGGCATGGGGAAACACTTACATTTGGATGCGTTTATGCGCCAGCAGTGTATGACCCGATCTTTTATTCCTCTTTACTGGGCCTGCTTGTTAGAGAGCAATTCCCCGGGCTTATTATGGGGGGAGACTTTAACTGGACAATGGACGTAAGGGTGGATCACTCGACAGGTAAGGGGCGAGTGGCGGAGGCTATCAGCCAGTGGAAAGTTGGAATTGCAGATCTAGATATGGTGGATAGTTGGAGAGCGGTTAACCCAACTGGACGGGAGTATACGTTTTATTCCAACCCCCATAAGACTTGGTCTCAATTAGACTACATTTTTCTGCCTAGAAGTTGGATGGGCAGGATTAAGGAGATAAGCCACAGCCCTATTTACATTTCGGATCACGCTATGGTGGTGCTAAGAATCACGGGAGAAGGGGGAGTAGGCACTCATCCTGGAGATTCCCCACGTATCTAGTCAAGGATCGAGGATTCAGGGAATACCTGCTGGAGCAATGGAAAACTTATGTAGAGTTGAACGATACGGGTGAGGTGTCCAGTGCTGTCCTTTGGGAGGCGGGTAAGGCTTATATGAGGGGGGCTATAATAGCATATGTTGCCAAGATCAAAAAACAGAACAGGGGCAAAAGAGAAGAATTAGAAAGGCAGGTGAAGGAGTTGGAGAAGCGGGTAGGAGGGGGAGAAAGGGGAGAAGCCCCCAAATTGCTGACAATGGCGAGGGAAGCTCTTAATTCCCTCCTGAGGGAAGAAGCAGGGAAAGCATGGTTTTGCTGTCAGAGGAGGATCTTCGAGTGGGGGAACAAGCCCGGGCCTATGCTGGTGAGGTTGATGAAAGGGGGTAGATGCCCAACACAGATCCTGCAGATTAGGGAAGAGGAGGGGCAGGTCACCACAAGTTCAAAGGGCATAGCAGAGCGCTTTGGGAGTTTTTATGAAAAGTTACACAGGGCAGAGCATGTGGGGCAAGAGGAGTGTATAAGGGAGTTTTTGAGTGGGGTATCACTGCAGGAAATTACGGATAAGCAGAGGGAGGAGTTGAGTCAGCCCATCTCAAGAGCGGAAATTCTGAGGGCCATACAGAAACTGCAGGAGGGAAAGGCTTGTGGACCAGACGGATTTCCAGTTGAGTATTATAGGATTTAAGGGGGGGAAATGGCGGAGGTACTGAGAAAAGTATTTGATAGAGGGGAGGAGGGACAGGTTCCAGTGCTGCCTGAGTCATGTTACGAAGCCAATATTTGTTTAATCGTAAGGGGGCCAGGATGAGCTTGAATGCTCAGCTTATAGACCGATCTCCTTCTTAATGTGGATATGAAAATCTTAGCCAAAATCCTCATCCACGAGACTGGAGAATATCCTACGGAGGTGATCCACCAGACCAGACTGGGTTTATTTGAGAGCAGTCCTATCATAATGTTATTGAATTGTTAAATATTGTGTGGCGGGCTGGACGGGCTGGTGTTAGGCCGGGGGTGATATCCTTAGACGCTGAAAAAGCGTTCGACAGGGTAGAATGGGAATACCTCTTTGAGGTAATGACCCGGTATGGTCTGGGGGACATGTTTATAGGGTGGGTCAGGGCCATGTATCTAAGGCCTTGTGCACAAGTGATGGTGAATGGGTGCTTGTCTAGAAAATTTAGGCTAGGTAGGGGGATGAGGCAGGGATGTCCTTGGCCCCCCCTGCTATTTGCCTTAGCAATCGAACCTCTGGTGGCGGCGATTCGCCAGCATGAGGGTGTGGTACGGGTGGGCGATGGGGAGGGCAGAGAACACAAGGTGGTGCTTTACGCTGACGATATGTTACTCTTCTTAGGAGAGATGCGGGACTCAATGAGGTACCTGATGGACATTATTGATAAGTTTGCAGGGTTCTCCGGGTATAAGATCAATGTTAGGAAATCGGAAGTCATGTGGTTCCCAGACGTGGACCCAGAGGTGCAGCGGAAGGGATTCAGGATTGTAGGGTCAGATTTTAAATATCTGGGGGTGTGGATTGGGCGAAGGTGGGAAGAGTTGTATAAGTTAAACTTCCACCCCTTGATCAAAATGTTGCTGGCAGATCTGGAGAGATGGAGGCAACTGCCAATATCTTGGATTGGGAGGATAAATCTTATAAAAATGAATATTATTCCCCGCATTCTTTACCCTATGCAAATGTTGCAGATGAGGCTTACACAAAGGGACGTGAAACGGCTGGAGAAGGGATTCACAGGCTTCATTTGGCAGGGGGAAAAAGCCTAGAATTAGCTTGGCAAGGCTTAAGGCAGATAGGAGTAGGGAGGCCTTGGCTTCCAGACTTAGATGCATATTATAAGGCAGTGCAACTCCGGGATGTGGCAGACTGGGTACATAGGCCTGCAGTGGCCAGCTGGGTCGGGATGGAACAGGAGGGTAATCCTGGGAGGCTCACAGCATACCTTCCTAGTAAGGGGTTGCATGCATTTAGAGAGCTGGGTAATGGCAATCCATTAGTCTGGGAGACATTAGAAGCCTGGGATCACCTTTGGTGGAGAAAGGGATTAGCCCAGAGGGAGACTATCCCACTCCCGATTGTGAGGAACCCTTTTTTTGCCCCTGGGATGGAAGATAGGGGATTCCTAGAATGGGAAAGGGGAGGAGTGGCATGTGTAGGGGCCCTATTGGAGAAAGGTGAATTGTGTGAATTCAATGAAGTCAGGCGAGAGTTAGGGATAGGGACCACTCATTTATTTCGGTATTTGCAGGTGAAGACATACGTAGGGTGACAGGGCATGAGTGGAAGGGAAGGTGTGCCTACAAGTAGAATTGAGCAGGTGGTATGCCAGGCTAGGAAGGACCAAAAAGAGTTTGTTGGGAAAATAGCTAAACTAGAGAAGCAGAGCTTGCCAGACCTAATGGGCCCCATGAAGGCATGGTGGGAAAGGGATTTAGGACTGCAGATATCGGAAGGGAACTGGGAGCTGGTGCTAGGTATGCCAGAGGGAATTATGATTTGTAATAAATTTAAAGAGGCTTTTTATAAGTTTTTGCACAGAATATACTGGCCGCCACTGGCAGTGCACAGGGTGTACCCTGCTATCTCACCGAATTGCAGAAGGTATAGGAGAGGGATGGGTACCTTTTTTCATTGCTTCTGGACATGTCCCATCTTGGCTAATTACTGGGGGAGGGTAGTTCAGGAGGTAAACAAAGGGATGGGGGCCGACTGACCCATGATCCACTAGTTTGTCTATTTGGGGTAGAAAGAATAGAAGGGGAAGTGGAGTGGCAATTATTACCTAGATGGGCAAGGGTGATGCTTGTGCTGGCCAGGCATTGCATTCAGAACACCTGGGTGGATGGAAAGGGACCCACGTTGGCCGACTGGAGAAGGCTGGTTCTACGCTCACTGGCTTTAGAGAGACTCACTTGGTTAGTCAGAGATAAGGAGGAGAGGTTCTTGAGAGATTGGGCGCCTTTCTTGGCAACCCTAAGTGTGTCCGAAAACTTAATGCTTCGTGCGGGGTTGAATATCTAAGCCTAGAGCATTTGACAGGGCTTGGGATTCACCTCCCGTGGCTGTGGGTGGGGGGGATTATGAACAGTTAACCCAGGAGTCGGGGAACGAGGGCGGGCCTGGCCCTCTTGCATAACATAAATGGGCAGTGGGACGGGGGATTGCTCTCCGTGCCTCTTATCAACGGGTATGGTTAGCTGGGGGTAGTTAAGTATACATAAGTTAATGGGATATATTTGCACACTCGACTACATTTTTGTAAGTGGAATATATATGATAAATTATTGATGTGACTGGCACTTGTTTGTTTGTATGTATGTATTTGTGTCCATATGTGTTTCTTGTTGTACGTAGTATGTATCAGTCTATGTGTTTGAAAACTTCCAATAAACAGAATATACCAAAAAAATAAAAACAGAGATAAAAGGGCAACTTACAAGACAGAAGGAAAAGGACAACGTAACAAGAAATAAAGTTTATAACTACTAAATAATAGCTGGGCCATTAACCTTACTTTTTAACAGTTCCCTACATGAGGGTAACGTTTAAGAGGATTGGAGATCGGCAACAGTCACCCCTATATTTAAAAGGGAAATAAAGCACATGTTGCTAATTATAGACCAATCAGTTTAACTTTGGCTTTGGGTAAAATTATGGAAAGACTACTTGTTAAAAGGCTATTAGCACATATTGATAATTTGGGAACTGGTGACATAACACAGCATGGCTTTGTCACCAGAAGGTCCTGTTTAACTAATCTCCTCCATTTCTTCGAGCCAGTGAGTGCAGCACTTGATGTTGGCATACCAGTGGATGTAGTGTTCCTGGATTATGCCAAAGCATTTGACAAGGTGTCCCATTCAATACTGCTGGAACAACTATGTAAGCTGAAAGTACACACTAACATAATCAAATGGGTCAAGTCTTGGCTGACGAGCAGATCACAGAGAGTATCAAACAAAGGTCATTTTTCAAGACCTGGCTTGGTTACTAGCAGAATCCCTCAAGGCTCTGACCTGGGACCCATCCTGTTCAATATAATGATATCTTCCCTGCAGCCAACTGATAACATCTGGATCTGCAAGTATGCAGATGACTACAAGGTTAGGGGTTATGCACCAACTGAAAATGATGCCAGATTATTTCAAACAAGCATTGATAAATTGGTTTCTTGGGCAAAGCTTAACAAGATGGAGTTTAACATTGAAAAATGCAAGGTTATGCATTTCAGAAATAAAAATCCTATGTACACATACACCATTGATAATAATCTCTTAACGGAGGTTCAAGAAGAGAAAGACCTCGGGGTGTTAATTATTGATGACCTTTCTTTCAATAAACATAATCAAGAAACCATCAAAAAATGTCAAAAACTAACATGGTGTATATTAAGGAACATTAAAAGTAGTTATACTTCCACTTTATACTACCCTGGTGCGCCCACATTTGGAATACTGGTCCAGATATTAAAAAGAGTTGCACCAGTGCAAGTCCGAAAATGCGCCATTCTGCGATATTCAGTGAGAGGCAGTTGCGCCCCCCAAATCACGCTGAGCAACAGCGCAATGATAATGAATGTATGCGCAACTGAAGGGGGAGGAACCGTGCATAAATGGCGCACTGCAATATTCAACAACATGCGCCATGCGCAATAGGGGAGCCAGCAGAAGTTGCGCCATAGCGGAAATGAGCCAAAATAAAAAGGAGCAAGGGAGAGGTGCAAGAACGCTACAGGGAAGCCTCATGTTGCGGAACTATAGCCAGCCACACAGGCAACACACAGACACACAGGGCAGGACAGTGAAAGGGCACCTGGAATCCACAGGCTCAGGGGAAGGTGTGGGGAGCCACAGTGCAGAAGGGGGAAGTACTTGCCACACAGCAGTGAGGTCAGCACAGACAGGTGTTCCCGGTGCAGGGGAAGTAGCAGCCAGGACAGCGGGGGAATACAGAAACAGCTGCCAGGGGGTGAACACAAGCCAGGGACATGGCCAGTGCCACCATCCAGATGGAGGCAGTAATGAGGGGGGTGAGAAGGCGGGCAGCAGGGGGGTGCGGCCGTGGAAGGGCCCGTCGGCGGTATGCCCCCAACAGGCAGTACCAAGCCCACACCAGCTTCGAGCTGTATAGTGATACAGAGATCGTGGGCCAGTACCGCCTGAATCAGGCAATTCTGAGGCGGCTCTGTGAGCTGTGCAGTGATGTGATGCAGGCACCCACACGATGGAGCCATGCTCTATCAGTGGAGATGAAAGTGACAGCTTGCATGTGCTTGCTCGCCACAGGTACCTTCCAGTGACCAACTGGGGACACCACAGGCATAACCCAGTCGGCCGCGTCATGCCACCTCACCCAATTCCTCAGCATATTGCTGCCACATGCTGCGGAGTACATCCATTTCCCCAGCACACCGGTGGAGTGCACAGCAAACATACAGGAGTTCCACAGGGTAGCACGTATGCCTGGCGTGCTAGGGGCAATAGACTGCACCCATGTGGCCATCCGCCCACACCACCTGGCCCCAAGGGGGCCGCATATATAAATCAGAAGGGCTATGCTAGCATCAACTGCCAGGTGGTGTGCGACGCCAGGGGGCGCATAATCAATGTCTGTGCCATGCACCCTGGGGGAGCACGTGATGCCTTCATCTGGCACCAGTCGGCACTGTGCCACAGATTCATGAGTGGGGACATCCCCACTGGCCACCTAGTGGGTGAGTATTCAAACCACACGGACAATCATATGGGCCTGGGGGGACATGGTAAGAGGTGACATGGGTAGTGGCCTACATGGCCCGGGGCAGGGCGATGCTGATCACCAAACTAACCTCCACCCCTACACACAGGTGACAGTGGATACCCACTCCATCCCTGGCTGCTCACACCATACCAGCGGCCTGTGACCCCATCGCAGCCACGCTACAATGAGGCACACACCACCACACGTAATGTCATCGAGTGGGTGTCCGGGATGCTGAAGGCACATTTCCGTTGCCTGGACACCTCCGGCGGTGCTCTACAGTACAGCCCCTCAAAGGCCTGTGGGCTATTCCTGGCCTGTTGCATCCTGCACAACATGGCCAATGAATGTGGGATAGCCATACAGGTCAAAGAGGGGGACAGCGATGGGGACAATGAGGACGCCCGGTGACAAGTGATGGGCAGCCCCCCCTTGGGCGACGGGACCCCCGACTGCTCCGGCTGGCACAGCTGCACTGGGACACCATCACGGAGGAGCACTTCAGCCAAACCAGGTAAGTCATGGGGCCATGTGCAACCACCAGTGGCTATGGCACAACCCACAAACACGCATGCACACACACCAGGGGTGCATGCCATCAAGGGAACTGGCTGGGCATGGAACCACACACACCACCAGGGAAGGGTGAGGTCTAACATGGCACATGGACAGACACACACACACACACAACGCAACAGACATGCACAAAGGGTAGGAGGCACACCGACCCAGAACGCAACCCCTAGCCACACACATGTCCACAGACCACCACGCCCACTGCCTATCACTGTGCGTGTGTCAGATGCTGAGCACCATTGCACATTGGTGTACAGCATAATGCAGGCATCATAATGCACATGCAACTGCGGACAGCAGCCGGGAGGGTGTGCAGATGGCCGGGTACCCACCCGTGCATTGCCCACCGAATGACACAATGCACACTGGGCAGCATCAGACAGTAGCTGCATTGGGAGACAGGTCAGTCACGCGCCACAGTGCCCTGGCCACCACGGATGCATGGGTGGCCCCGCCAAGACCCGCCAGCAGTGACAGGCTGACCACTGGCCTCATGGGGTGGCACCGATGGTCCCCAGGGGTTCCACTGCGTGAACGCGACCGTGCTCACGAAGGGGTCTGCAGCACACCAAACATGCCTGTGCCAGGCGTGCTCGGGATCCCACAGCTGAACCGGTGTCAACAAGGATGGTGTCGCATGACACCAGGAGCGGGGGGTGGACAGTGCACTGCATGGTGTCTGCGACGCATGGGCAAATAACTGTGTGCCCATTGTGGCCATGACAACAGTGAATGCCTGTGTCTGCCTGTCAATGGCAGCAGTCACATCCTCCCACAACGGTCCATCCCTGCCAGGATCAGAGTGGTGTCTCTGCTGCGACGCTCCTCTGCCCACTCCAGAGCCGCATGCAGTGCATCCACCGATGTCGCAAGCTGCATCTGCTGGTTGACTGATGCTTGCAGTATGCAGGTGTGCTCATCCAAGAGGTCATCTGTCTGATCGGCATCCTGTCCCTCAGGGTGTGCGCGGCCCTGATGCTCAGCACCCCTTGAGGGTGGGCGCTGCACACCAGGACCAGGCCTGGGCATGTCCACAGGCGGTGCACTGACGCCGCCCCCTGACACTGTACCCCCAAGCCCACTGGCCGACTGCTGATGCTGCCCCCCAGCTGCCGCTCCCCAGGGCTCACTGGTGCCGCCGCAGTGGCTGCAACAGTCCCACTGTCCTGTACACACACCAGTGCTGTCCCACCGGTGCTGACAGGCACAGGCTGGGACTGTGATGACATGCAGGCCTCCACGGTGGCACCACCCACAGCCATGGCTGCGATGTTACCTGCTGTGTGGCCATCCTGTGGCACACATGTGTCACTGCCCATGACGTTAGCGACATCACCATCAGTGACAGACCTGGCACCAGCCCTAGTCACAGCATGCTGGCATCCGTGGACACTGGCACGCTGGGACACGGGCAGGGCCTCCTCCGCACCTGTTCCAACAACATCAGTCTGGACATCCAGGCGGGCCCACTGTCGCACTGAGCCACGTATTCCTGTGGAGGTGGATGGGCCCTCCTCCATCTCCATCTCACTGGCCTCATTGGAGAGGCCCACCACCACTGACCCATGCAGACGCTCAGGATCTGTAAGGGAAAACAAAGTCACGTTACTGCATGTGACCTACCCTGCCCCCCCCCCAATAGACAGACCATGACCTACCATGCAGTGACAGGCTACCATCCATGTGGAAGCCACCACCTGGAACACCCTCAATGGCACAACGCTGCATGCTGCCAGCAACCCTCTCCTCCTGTGGGGGTCAGGCGTAGCACCTCCGGCTGTCCCCCACCTGTTGCAGATCATGCTGCCCTGATGGCAGCCACCTTCTCCTTAATCCTCCTCCTGTCTGTGCCCATCTTCTTCTTGCACTCCTGCAGAGAGCACTGGTGGCTGCCATGCAGGTTCACAGCACGCACCACCTCCTCCCATGCAGCAGCACGGGCCTGTGGTGTTCCCTGGCGTCTGCTGAGAAGCGGCTCCTGGTCCAGGTAGGCCCCAAACAAGGCATCCATCTCGGCCTTGGTGAAATTTGGCCTCCTCCTCCTCCCACAACTCTGTTCCTCTTCTCCCACAACTCGCTTGGTCATGATTCAGCCTGTGAGAATGAAACTTGTTACCTGTGACTGTGCAGTCCCATGCATGTCCCAAAATCCACAGTCCACACTCCCAAACAGCATGCAACTCACCAATAGACTGCAGTAACAGACTATGGCCAGTGCAGCCCAATGTCGCACTTTTATAGCGCAACCCATGCAAATGAGGCGAGGCGCAACTTTAAGTGGAAGCAAATTGCAGTGCTGCGCCACTGAATGGCTGATTAGCTGATTTGCATATAACGGCTGAATATCGCGCTTTTGCGCTTTGTGCAATTGTGTTGAACGTGCTGAGCCAAGGGCGCAGTTCTGTGACATGCACAATACACACCTAACTGCGCATGCCCGGGTTGATGACGCAGGCGCCTGCCACGCTGCCGATGTGCTTTGCATGGGAGGCAATGCGGGGCATGGCCACCATTGTGCCAGTGGCGTTACAGCGATGTTCACCTATATGGCACTGTGGCACTGGGGCATCATAGGCACACATTGGGCAACAGCGCGGTAGGCCACTACTGGAGGTGGCACACAGGCACCCTATCACGCTACACGCATTGGGTTCCAATCGCGCTGTGGCTGTCCGTGCGTCAGAGACCCTTGACCCTGTGCCCGACCTTTGCCCCCTAGGCGACATGCATCAGGCATGGGTGCACCACTATCGCGCTGTTCCGTGACAGCGTGATAGGGAATGGCAGTGCTGTACCGCGCAGCATCTGCACATGGCGGAACCGCGCCGCAGAGCGCCATTTTGACCCTACCGAGCAAAAGAGATGGCACAGAGGAGAGCTGCCCAGTGGAGCCAGATTGAAATGGCAAACCTGGTTGCCATTGTGGAGCCACTTGTTGGCCCACCATTTGGGAAGGCACCCCTGGACAGATCCAGGAGTCAGGTGTGGCAGAAGGTGGCCGACGCCCTGGAGGAGGCCACAGGAATGGGGCGGATGGCGGAGCAGTGCCGCCACAGATATGGGGACCTGAGGCGGAGGGACCCGGATCTGCTTGCCCGCCTGCGGGCACGTGCCAGGAGGGGTATGGTGCCACGGCCAGGTAGGTGTACCGTCCATACACTTTTATCTTCCATATGGGTATCACAGTTGCATGTGTCCAGAACATGGGGAACCGTCGGTGTTGGCTGTGGTGGTGTTATCAGGGTGTGGGGTGGGTGGGTCTGGCTGTGTGGGATTGCACACACATGGGTGCAGGGGGAATTTGCTACAGGATTGTACTGATATTCCTCTCTCCATGTTTGCACCTTAGGCCTAGAGGAGAGACAGCTGGTGAGGGACAGGAGGTGCAAGCTGGAAGACTGGCACACCAGGAGGGGCGAAGGTCCACAGCGGCAGAGGGACCAGCCTGATGATGGTGAGTGCCTTACATCCATGATTACTACTGCATGCTGTGTAACAGGGCGGGCAGCAGGGCATGGCCACCATCCACTGACACCACTGCCATGCACGCAACTTGTTACAGTCAGCACTGTCCAGTGGCACTGCATGTCTGGGAGTGAGTCAATGGTGGTCAATGAGTGCACTGGGTACATGGCTGTGCCACTGCCTTCGCACCACATAGCCATGTCACTAAACAGCCATGGTGGTGCTGTGCAGGACTTGGCCGGTAGGTGTGTGCAGCAGTCTGCATGGCTGTGTGCACCTGGGTGGGCAGGTCTTGTGGATACGATCACTGTGGGTGGTCACACACCATCACAGAGGCATGTCCCACGGTCGTATGCCATGCACAGTGGGTGGGCTGTATGGGGCTGTGCATTCACACCTATTGACTCTGCTCCCTTGTCCTAAGTGGATGGCAGCTGCGCATGATCTGGGAGGCGCTGCAGGAAATCCTGACTGTTTCCAGGCGCTCACTGGACATCCTGCAGAGGATTGAGAGGCTGGGGGTCAGGGCCATGGAAGGAGGAGCAGCCGGAGCGGGAGCGGGCTCCCACTGAGCATCACACTGCCCCTGATTTCCTACCCCCGGACCCACCCTCACACCCTCCTTCCCTGTACCATTTGGTCACCCTGCCCTTACCCACCCCACCTTGTTTGTGGCCCTCCCCACACATTTGTATATAATTGTACATAGTTTTGTTTGATGTTTTTTAATGTAATTCTTTTGATATGACTACTGTGGTGGTCTCTGATTTGCAGTGGGCTATAGGTGCTCAGCTGCAGTGGTGTGCATGAGGTGGTGCAGTCATGGGTATGTGTGTGTGTCCGTGGGGAAGTGACTATGGTGTGGGAGTAGCTATCAGTCACTGTCTGTGGTGTGTGTGTGTTGTTCCCTGTGCACTGGATGACTGTGTGCAGTGGTCCATGGTGCATGCTCTGTGTCCACGGCACACCTGTCAGCCCGTCCATGGCCTGTGCAGCTGACACCCTTGCATGTCTGTGACCTGCACGGTCTGCTGGCATGTCAGTGGTGGCTGTCCATGCAGGGCAGCCACTGTACCCGTCACAATGCTGGGTTGCCTCCTGTCACTGGTGTGGTGCATGTCTGCCTCGGGTGACACTGTGGCCTCCACTGTTGTTGTCCCACCTCCATGCTGTGGCTTGTGTGTGATGCAGGGGATGTGCACCACTGTCTGTGACTTGTGCTCTGGGCAAATGCTGGTGGTGTACAGGTACACAGTGCCTGCGCAGGGTGGCTGGCACTCCTGTGCTATGGAAGACTGCTGGCCGTGTGTACACGGTTTCCATGGCCCCATGCTGGGGGCTTGGTTGCCCCGCTACCGCGCCCCTGTGTTAGTGTGCCCTGGCATGGGTGGTGTTTGTCCATGCACTGTGTTGTCCGGTGTGGTGCATGCTTCCATGCACCACTGTGGGTGTCTGCACTGGCTGTTGTGGCCATTGCTGGGTCAGAGTGTGTCCTTGGGAGGAGGTAGGGTGCTGTACTACTGGTGGTGGGGTCGGGGCATGCCTGTCACATGTAGGGTACCTCAAGTGTGCGACACATGGTCAATCTCTCCTTTGTACCTCGGTGGGGCTGTGCGTGGTGGCACTTATGGCGTCGTCGCATAAGCTGTGCTGCCACCGCTGCTGGGTGCTCATGGTGGGGCTGCCTTGCATGGTTTTGTGGTGCACAGGGTTACATTGTCACAGTGGGGGTGGTGGCATGCATGGGGTATCCTGCACTGGTCGATGCTGCTCCTGGGCAGGGTGTCTGGGGGTCACGGTGCAGGGTGTGCTCTGCATTGGGGGGATGGTGTGGCACGGGGTGGTCGGCCCTCCTTGTGTGCCAGTCACAGCTTGCCAGGGGGTGTGATGGGGCACCATGGCCAAGCTGTGGGTTCGTTGCTTCTCTCCATGGGCCAGTGGTTATTCCAGCCTTCCCCCAGTTGTGCAGTGCATGGGGTGTGGGGGCACGATGTCTGTTCTGCTGTGTGTTCCTCTGCCCATCTGTGGCATGGATGGTGGGCCCCTGCATCCCTGGTTGTGCTGTTGCATTGCTGCCCTGCTGCTGGGGGGCATCCCTGGTTGCGCTATGGTGCATCTGGACTGCTCAGCTGAACATCCCTTGTTGTGCTATAGTGCATCAGATATGCTCAGGTTCCTCTCCCTAGTTGCGCTATGGCGCAGGTGGTGCGATATTCAGTCGTCAGCTGTAGGCACATCTTGGCCAGCGCAGTTTTTGAATATCGCTACTTTCCTTGCGTGAAGCTAGCTTGAGTTGCGCTTGTTCTTGCTAAGGCGCATCACGAGTTTGAATATTCAAATACCAGTCCAATTTTGTGCTCCTCAAGATGTCAAATCCAAGAAACTGTAGAAAAGGTACAGAGAAGATTAACCAAAAAAATCAGGACAACCAGAAATTTGAGCTATGGTAATAGACCAAAAAAATTTAACTTGTACTCAAGTAACTATAGCAGCATTAGGGGTGAACTGTGTTTAATTTTTAAATATATTAAGGAACCTTATGGATTAAATACCATAGGATTGACAAGACACATGGGTAGAGAACAAACTAGATCACATGCATTTAAATTCATTGGAGATCAGGCAGTTACAGTATGAAGAAGTAAATTCTTCACTCAGAATTGCATTAATAGATGGAATACTCTACCAAAAAACATAGTTAATTGTGACACCTTGGATACATTTAAAAAAAGGTTGGAAGAGTTTATGGGGAATCAAAAATATTTTTTCCACCGCTGAGGTGGTGACGAGTTCATTTAAGGGCCTCAACTCACTGAACTTGTACCCTATATATGAATCTATGAATATTTTCCAGAGCGTGAACTGCCATTCTAAAGCACATGGTCCCAATATTGTAAAGTCCCCCCATGCCCACAATTACTCTACATGCATGACTCAGATGCAGGGTGCGCAAACATAACCATATTCAAAAGTATCTGATAATCTCGCTGCTCCAGGGATCCTTGCACCATCTCCCTACCCCATCCTCACTCCTCTGGGCTCTGCTGGGCAGTCTACCTTCTCCCACTGTCTAGCCTGCCCTTCCTCTGGAACCTGCTTCACCCCATTCTCCCTCTCTCCCTCTCTCCCATCTCTCTCAGGCAACAGCTACAACATCACCATGCACCGTCCTGCTCCTGCATGCCCCCTACCTGATCAAACCTCCCCAGTGAAACCTGTACCTTCCAAATGGCAGCCTACCACCTGGGGTCTACACCTGCCTGAATCTAACTCCTCCCAGTAACTGCTGCACTGCTGTTTTGTTACATGCACTGTTCCCATTATTCTGCATATCACTGATACCCAATGTAACACTGTTTTTTAGCATTTTCATTGTTTATTGCACTTTTGCCATGTTAACCAGTGCACCCTGCACCTTACCTGGGGAAGTATCCCGTGATTTTGGCGACCACGATTGGGTGCCTACCGAAAGGGTGACTCAATCGTGCTGCCTGTCATTGGGGCGACTGGGGAAGTTGCTACGTGATTGTTGTGTATGCTGCTTTACCGAACTCCCCTTCTGCTTTCCCCCAGATCGCAATGAGCCTTGGCTCAGTGTGCCTTTCCAGGTTACCAGTTTTCAAATAAATATTGTGCCAGCAACAAATGAGATCCATGCAGCTGTGCTCCTGTAAAACAAGTAAGAAAACTCCCAGTTTTGTGGGAGCACAGGGAGAAACTGATATGACATACACCACATTTGAAGTAACTGAATTTCTTTTTGTTTTCCCATCCTGTTCCCTGGTACCTCAGTCCTCCAGGCAATGCCAAGCCATCTCCAATGGGGTCACTCCACAGGCCTTCAGGTCCTCACCCAGGCACCCCAGGCCCTTATGCCATCAGAGGTTTCTGGTCTATCCCATCCTGTGGGGGATCCAACGCTGTCACATACACATGGTGGTGGCTAGGAGAAGAACTTTGAAAACTGTAATTTGACACACCAGGAGCTATTTCCTCACCTAGGCTCCTCCCACCTTCTGCAGGATGTCATGTCACTCTTATCCTGTAGATGTACCCGCAACCAGTGATGTGGGGTGACCTAAATTGCTAGTCCCGTGCCAGCAGCCACAGTAGGAGGCATTAGGTTGTCTCCCCTTTCCTTAAGACCTCCACAAGTTTGGCACCTGGGATCCCAGCATGGTACTCAAAACATTACCACCAGCACAACCAGGACTGCTAAATTAGCCAATTTTCACACCTTGTTTTCTGCATATTCTGAGTAATATGATTAGTATTACTAACCCCTATCTGCTTTCCCAAGCATTGTAAAGACTCAGTTGCTGACAAAAATGAATTCTGAAATAGAAACATAAAAACACAGAATTTGTCAGCAGAAAAGGACCGCTTGGCCAATCCAGTCTGCCTGGATGTTCCTTGCCTAATCTGTTTCCGCGGTATCCCGTGATTTTGGCGACCACGATTGGGTGCCTACCAAAAGGGTGACTCAATCGTGCTGCCTGTCATTGGGGCGACTGGGGAAGGTGGGCGACCGGATGGGGGGGTGCACGAAAAGTGACATCCTGTTGCTACGTGCCTACAGCGTGTGGGGGGAACAAACACGCCAAGCATGGGGTGGGAGGGGACAGAGAGGTTGTAGGGGTGGTGCTGTGGTGAGCTGCCGAGCTGCTTCCGTGGTGGGTGGGTTCAGGGCTGCGGTGGGAGTGGTACGGGGTTTGGGTCTGGGCGCAGGTACTTTTTGTTGTGCCCATCCCAAAATTTAATTTTTGCCACGTTTGCACCCCCTCCCCCGAGTTGAGAATCCCTAAGTAGTGGGTGCGGGGGCATAGCCCCCCACATAAAACGAAAAATCCCAACTCCCCAGTGTCATTTTGCTGTGCGCTGAGGAGTACATCGCTGAAATATTTTTTCAGCGATGTGCCATCGCCCTAACGGCAATCGCTGTTATTATATAGATCCGTTTCTACAGACCCTAACTGGTCTCTGGTGACCCTCCCTCCTACCTGCCTATTTTCCAATATACCCCAAAGTCTATCCCATGCACGATGCATGCCCCACTCTTTTCATTTCACCAGCTCAGATGGTAGCTTTTTCCAGGTGTCTGCCACCCTTTCAGTGAAGAAATACTCCATATATCTCTCTTCAACTTCCCTCACTCCAGCTTCATCACATACCCTGTGGTCCTGGTGTTCTCTCATTTGAAAGAGACTCCCCTCCTGCATGCTGTTTACCCCTGTCATATACTTGAAGGTCTCTACCATGCCACTCGTTGTTCTCCTCTCTTATAAGACGTACATGTTGAAAACAAAAAAAAAAGCAAAGATCTCCAGGACAGAGATTAGAAAGCTCTGCTACATGGATAATGGGTCCAGTGACTCAAAAGGTACTGCTCAGGGTCAGACTGTCCCACCAGGAATTTTCCTTGTGGGTCTCCCTCTGCTTGGTTCCTGCCACCTTCTAAACTCTAAAAATCTTTGCATTTATCATCTATTTTCTAATTAAACATAATATTTTTGGCACTGCAAGTAAATGTTAGAGCAAACACAGAGCTTGTATATCAAAGTGAAGTGGAATACTGACATACATGTGTCACCCTGGGCCCTTCCCTATTGATTTTCCAGGTGTGCCCTTGTATCTACTTTCCAAGTGGGCCGGCAGTACTCCAGTCTGACCCTGGTACTGCTCAGAAAACATCTACTGTTACTGCAGTAGGGACAAGAAAAACCCCAGGACTTCGGATCTAACAGGGATCCTTCATCAAGGGGCCCCCTTGATGAAGGATCCCTGTTAGATCCGAAGTGCCTGGCAATCTGGGTCACTGGAATTATTGTACATGTAGTGCAGCTTTCTGATCACTTTCCTGGAGATTTTGGTTTTTTGTGCTTAGTTTGTACCTAGCAGCTGCTTATCTGGTTCCTAGCGCCGAGTGCTTTGTTTTGCTTCCAACTGTACATGTTGAGATTCCTCAGTCTTTCCTTGTAGGGCTTCTCATGCAACCCCTGCACCATTTTGTTGCCCTTCTATGGACTGTCTGTGTCCTTTCTGAGGTGCGGCCTCCAAAACTGGACACAGTGCTCCAGGTGGGGTCTCACCCTTGAGCGACACAGTGGCAACACCACCTCCCTCCTTCACCGCTGCAGGGACCAAGATTTCCCCAGCAGCACCCCACCTTCCTTTTAATTTTCCTTTTCATTTCTCCAAACATCCCTGATTTCCTGTAGAAATCCTTGTATACAACAGGTGTGCAGGTGTAGAGAGAAATACCACAGAAAAAAACTGATGTTTTTGGACCCACTTTGTAAAATATCCTATCTTACATTTCAGGGTATGTCACAATCACTATCTAGCAAAGTGGGGTACATCACATAAGGAATAATGTATGACTGACCATACATAACAAGCCTGTGTTTCTATCGGGGAGTTGAAATAACAGTATATGGAATTTGAAAGCGAAGCTAGAGCGGCCCATACTGTGATATCAACCTGAGATAAAAACACAGGGCAAGTTGTGTATGGCCGCCGATAGTTGATTTATTATAGTATATAGTTTAGAACCCTGATTGTAGAGGTCTTTAGAGTGGGGCAGCACTTTGCCCCGTGGCCTCGGGTGATGCCTACTATGCCATGAATTGGAAAATACTTTTTTTGTTTGTTTTAAGCAATCAGGCAACTCTTCACCCAACTGACTTTCCTATGGGTGGTGTGATGGGATGGCTGTGTTGTGGGTGGTATCCAGGACACGACTGAGCTGACTTTCCTGTTCTAACAGTGCCTGCTATCACCGCCGCAGCTTGTCAGGGAAACTGTGGGTTCATTATAGAACGCTCAACATGAGTAGAGTTGTACTGTCAGAACAAAAGCAGCAGCAGTTGCTGTGAGGAACACAGCTGAAGGCACTGATTATACAACATGCACAACACTTTCAGAACGTGTACAACTACATCTGAACTGTGCACAACAAGGTTTTTGAACTGGCTGAATTCCATACACAATAAGCGTTAACCATATGCTATTCATTGCAAAAAAAATGGATTAATGCACCAGTTAGGGTTCAACTTAAACATGAAAAGAAGAGGAATGTAGCATTAGGTTTTCCAACCCTAACTCCCCACCCCCAAGCAGCAAAAGGATCAGCCCACACAATCAACCACAGACAGCCATCATCAGGCAAGACAAAGAACATAAAACTGTTTCCAGATGACTCAAACGCAGTAGCACTAATGTGCTACCTTGATGGATTTGTAACTGCGGCATGCACACCACAAGACACACACACTCACTCGTCACTGCAGACAGAAATATAGAAATACCTGATACTCAAATCACAACAGTGCTTTTGTGTGCAGAAGCACAGGCCCTGGAGTGACAGATCTAAATCCATGATACCCAAATTACAAGAGTTCTTTTGTCTGCAGACATGTAGACCTGTAAGAGGCCAGTACTTCTGCAGCCTCAGGTACTCATGCACACTGTAAGACATAGACACGCATGATGGGCCTGTGCTCCTACAGCCATAGGTGTAAGATATACACACCAACCTCTGGCTGCAGAAGCGTGGGAGCCACAAAATCCATGATACCAAAATTGCAACAGTACTTCTGTCTGCAGAAGAATAGGTCCCTTAGGGGCCTGCACCTCTTCGGCCTCAGGTGTAAGACATGCACACAGACTTCTGGCTCCAGAAGGGCAGCCCCCTGTGGGGCCTGCCACTATGCAGATGGAAGTACTGTCACAATGTGGGTATCATGGTTTCAGCAGTGGCTCTAGAAACTGTTCAGGGTGGCTGATCACATGTCAACACCACCTCCGCGAAGACCATCACAGTGAAATAATTCACTGAAAAGCGTCAGGTAGCTGTGATGGTCCCCGCAGACACCGGCAGTGCATTTCCTGGTGTTCTGCCCCCTCCCAAGACAACTCAGTCTGGGAGCTGAATATTTAGAGACCGGGAGTGTGGGGGCAAAGCCCCCAGATGGGGGTTCGGGGGGCTATGCCCCCCAAAGAAAACACACCAACATCCCTGTCGCTGTCAGGGATGTCGGTGTAATGGATGTCGCAGCACTATAGGTAAACCAGTAGTAGTAGTAGTAAAAATGTTATTCTGATATCAGAAAAGGATATACCCAATTTAGCAAAAACTCATTTTCAATGGGGTCCCATATTACAAAATATCAGTTCCATAAGTAAAATTTCAGAATATACAATAAAAAACATACAATGCAAAAACAGTACTATCTCACAATCACAGATAAACAAACACACGTACATATCTCAACTACAGCAGACTTTTGGAGACTTAGCAGCATTTACAAACCTGGGTTAGATTCACAAAGACAGCCAAAAATCCTGCAACTGCGGGAAAAAGGCCTGCAGCACTGCAGAAATGCTGGTGTGGAATATTCTGAAAGAAAAATTGCACACATGTGGAAATCCGTAAAAACCCAGCAGTTGCAGAAATTCAGCAGCTGCGGAAAATTCCGCAAGTGCTGAAAATCTGCAACTGTGGATACGCAGCTGCGGAAAAGGCTTAGGAGGCACAACAGCAGTGTTCTATGTTAGCTGGAGCAGCAGACTTTGACAGTCTTGCCATAGATGTAGCTGAAAGTACCCACAGAGAGACCAACAATCCTCAACTGGGACCATTGCAGCACCACTGGTACCAGCAAAACCATGCACCACAGTGGCTGTCTGTAACTGATGGTCATGTCTCTCCCTGGAGCGTTTCTGTTGCCTGCTGCTGCAGCACTCACTACAGGCTGTTCAGCCTCTACTGCCTGTGGGACTCCTTCATGGGCTGCACTGGGTCTGGTGGTGGTTGTTTGTTGTCTTCCAATGACAATGTGTGCTAGTGTTGCTGTAACAACTGCCACTGATATACACCCACTGGTTTGCTGTTACTTGTACTTGACCTCCTCCATAATTGTATTTCAGTTGTTGGGGCACTGCATTTTGCTCAGGGAGTGTTATACCTCGCTCTCATGTGTGCAACATTTTTTCTGCATCTGCGGAAAAACACTGGCCGAGAATAGCCTTTAAGAGGATGTGCCATACTTATCAATGACTTTTTCCCCTTGGGAACTTCCGCAGCTGCACTTTTTTACACAGTCCGTAATATATTTTTTCCGCAACTGTGGAAGTTTTGGGGACTTGGGGAAGGTTTTGCACCTTCAGATTGTTTGGGGAATCCCCCCCCCAAATGTTTTCATGGCATTCCAAGATAATTCACCCTTATTCAATCTCAGGTGATGTGGTAAGCTAGTCCATAAATTGGGACCCTTGTGTACAAAGCCAAAGTTGTTCTTTATAGTTTTTATCACTGACACCATATACACTATTTCCCCTACAGTACACAAACCCTCCCTAACACTCCTTTCCCCATTAGTTCTAACATATAAGGCATTTTTTAAGTTGACAACGATATGTCAGATATAACATATGGAGATTATGTTGTTCTGACAAATCTCTCCAATCTACAGCTCTGTCGAGAGCAATGACGTGTATCCCGAGGGACATCAAGGATGAACCATGCAAGCCCACTATATGATACATCAAGCCTGTGCAGTACTCCTCCAGCTGCACCTCCAAAAACAACATCACCATAATCAAGCAGTGGAATTATCATAGAATTCACTATTTTTGATTAAGCAGGTTTTCAGATACAAAAATTACAACAGTACTTCTGTCTCCAGAAGTGCAGGCCCCTGAGGGGCCTGCAGCTGTTCAGCCACAGGTGTAAGACGCCCACACTGACTTGTGCTTGCAGAACTGCAAGCCCATGTGGGGCCTGCCAATATACAGACGGAAGTACTGCTGCAATGTGGGTATCATGGTTTCAGCAATGAATCTAGAACTGTTCAAGGTGGTAACAGGTTTTCAGTTATGCAGCTCCATATAGAAAACCATGCAATGGCAGAACATACTATCTAGTTTGGCACCCCATTCAGAGTGCATGACTACTGCTTTCTGCAGAGGCACAGGCCCACTGAGGCCTTTCGTCTGCAGAATACGCTGTATGACATACATACACAGGTGTGACTGCATAAGCACATGCCCCTGTGATGCCTGTTCTTATGCAGCTACAGATAGAAATCCACGAAGGTAGCACATTAGTACTACTGCATTATGTCATCTAGAAACAGCTGTATGTTGTTTGTCTTACCTGATAATGGTTTTCCATGGTTGGTTGCATGGACTTGCCCTTTTGCTGCTGGGGGGTAGTTAGGGATAGAAACCCTAATGCCACATTTACCTACTTTTGCTGCTTTAAGTTGAATCCTAACTGGTACATTTACACAGTTTTTTGCAGTGAATTTCCTTTCTTTTTGGGATAGTGGAATCACATCCTCATTCACATAAATAGGTCAGTCTGGCTGTGCTTCTGTGCTTCTACAGATGCAGACGTGCAGGGTCCAAATGGTCCTGTACCAAATGTGCAGTCTATCAGGTTGCAGAACTGCAGGACCATCTGGGCCCTGCACCAAGTGAGGAGTCCATTCAGGCATGGAATTTACACTTTAAAGCCAAGTGAGGAATCCATCTAACTGCAGAAGCACAGGACCTTCCAGGCCCTACACTTCCGTGTGGCTACTGATGCACTCTTATGAGCATGCATAGAAAAATTCCAACGTATGCTTACGATTTTGTAGTTATTTTAATATTTTGACCCCAAGTTTTCAACGTAGCCGGGTTATTACCCCACCTCATTAACCCGACAAGTGAAAATTCTCAAATCCCTATTGAAACATAATTTCGTGCCACAACTGCAAAAACATATTTCGGCCGGGAGCAGAAAAAAAGACAGGTCATGTTCACAAGGCGGTGTGAAAAAATGGCTATGTTGAAAATGTGGGGTCAAAATATTGAAAATTATTAAAGTTATGAGCATGCATTGAAAAGTTTCAATGTACACACATAACTTTGTTGTTTTTTACTATTTTACTTACCCCAAATTTTCTACATAGCCTTCTTATGACCCCACATCATGAACAACAGCAGAGAAAAGTTTCAAATCCAGCCCAAAAGGTGATTTTGCACTGCTACCACAAAATTACCTTTCAGGATGGATGTGCATAATTTCACAGACATTGTTCATGAGGTGGGGTCTCAAAAAGGCCATGTTGAAAATCTGGTGTAAAATTTTCAAAAATGACAAAATTATGAATAAAAGTTAAAACTCCTCTAAAATACAGTACATTAAACCACACTTACCTTATGCTCTCATATTGCAGTTGCTGGTTTTAGCAGCAAGACGCATCTTTGATCAGAGAGTAGATCTACATTGTGGGACATGTTCATGTGAGCGAGGGTGTGTGGGGTGTGTAGGTTGGTGGGTGCTGAGTGGGGTGCCAGAGTGGGGTGGGTGGAGATGCTGGGGGGAGTCAGATCGCTGATGTACCATTTTCTATTTCAGGTTACAAAAAACCAAAAAAACAATAGATG
This sequence comes from Neoceratodus forsteri, assembly GCA_016271365.2. Taxonomy (NCBI): domain Eukaryota; kingdom Metazoa; phylum Chordata; order Ceratodontiformes; family Ceratodontidae; genus Neoceratodus; species Neoceratodus forsteri. The sequence continues at coordinate 1,709,142,453 of CM057455.1, forward strand.
GTTTTCTTTACTGTAGGAGACAGAAACCGACACTGGGGATTGGGTATCCTAGTGTTGAGATGATCTTTGGTGGCATTGGGTGTAGGCACCCTGCTGCTGCCACCCACTTTTTGGGAGGACGATCTGTCGGGGAGGGGGGTTGAAAGAAGTGGTACTGCAGGCAGGCACCCAGTCCGCTATTTGTTTTTTAATATTAGGAAGTGGGAGTGAGTGACCTGGAGGGAGGGCAAGAGAAGTGGTGCAGGGTAGGCACCCCAGTCCACTTATAGAGTTAAAAGCAAAACTGGGAGGGGCAGGCGACCCTAGGAGGGGGAGAAGAACTGTACCAGGGGTGGGCACCCCGGTCCGCTAAAGAAAAAGAAACAAATAGTTAGACAGACAGACAGACAACTAGATACAGACAGAGTGAGAGAGACAGAAACAGATCAGGGCATCGGCAGCTCACTGCTCTAATTGAATCTCTATTTTATATTTTTCTTAAGCAGATGGGGTGCCCACCCTCAGTGCCATTTTTCCTCCCCCCTCCACTCCAGGTCACTCCCCCCCCCCACTGTTTTATTTATTTAGTTAGGTTTAGTTAACCAGGAAAGGAGGGCTATACAATTCTGCCTATTTTCAGCCTCATCCCGGGGGAGAGGGGATACAGATGGTAACCAACTGAAATTGAACCAGATTCAGCTGTTGGTGCTGTTTTTAGTGAATGGGGGAGATCTGGCCAGGACACCAGGGAAATTCCCCAACTCTTTTCGAGAAGTGTCATGGGATCTTCAACATGAACCTGAGCCACCACCACAACATACAGACAGGACCTTGGTTTAACATCTCATCTGCAAGACAATAATATTGAATATGTGGACCAGGGTGCCCACCCCAGTACCGCTTCTCTTCATCCCCCTCCCCTCCTGGTCGCCTGCCCCCCCTTTCCAATTATATAAATTGTGGCACCAGGTTGCCCACCCTTGATACCACAAGATCATCTTGACACTGGGCGCCCAATCCCCAGTGTCTGCTATGGACCTCCTACAATAAAAAAACAGTCCCTCATTGTTCTTTTTGGTTTTTTTTCTAACCTGAAAAAAGAAAACAGTCCATTGGCAATCTGCCCCTCACACCCCCACCCACCCCATCCCAACCCCCACTCAACACTCCACCCCCACTCCCAACACACACCTCACTCACCTGAACATGTCCCACAACACAGATCCACTCTTCGATCAAAGACACATCTTGCTGTTGGAATCAGTGACTGCGATATGAGAAAGTAAGGTAAGTGTGTTATGAATAAAGATTCAAACCCCACTGAAATACATTAAACCACAATTACCTTATTTTCTCATATCGCAGTCAATGGTTCCAGAAGCAAGATGTGTCTTCAATCAGAGAGTGGATCTACATCATGGGATGTGTTCAGGAGACTGAGAATGTGTGTAGAGGGTATGGGGTGGTGGGTGCTGGAGTGGGGGGCGGAGGGTCAGATCGCCAATGGTCTGTTTTCTTTTTTCAGGTTAACAAAAAAAAAAAGATCAACAAGGGACAGTTTTCTTTATTGTATGGGGACAGAAGAAGACATTTGTATTGGACACCCCAGTGTCAGGGATATAACCTTTGTCGGCACTAATGGTGGGCACCCTGGTGCTACCACCTGTATTAAACAGAAGGGGAGAGGGCAACCTGGAGGGCAGGAGGACAAGAGAAGTGGTACAAGGGTGGGCACCCTTGTCCGCTTATAGTACTTAAAAATTAAACACAGGAAGAGGGAGCGCACAATCTGGGGGGGTGGGGGGAGAAGGAAGTGGTACCGGGGGCAGGCACCTCAATCTGTTTAACAAAAATACAAAAATTGTTAGAAAGATAGATAGATAGACAGACAGATATAGTGAGAGACAGAGACAGACAGATAAGGGGATCAGTAACTAACTGCTGTAGTTGAAGCTAGCAGCACGACTCCAGCTGCAGCTTCACATATCAAGAAAGTACCACTGTTCTCATATTGAGAATGCAGGTGAATACATCATAGGGGCATGTTCAGGTGGTAGGGATGTGTGTGGGGAGTTGGTGCTAAGTGGGGGCGAGTGGGGTGGGTGTGGATGTGAGGGGTAGATGGCGATGGGCCGTTTTCTTTTTTTTTTCAGGTTAAAAAAAAAAAAGATCAATGAGGGACAGTTTTCTTTACTGTAGGGGGACAGAAGCCGACACTGGGGACTAGGCACCCCAGTGTTGGGATGATCTTCAGTGGCACGATGGTGGGCACCCTTGTGCTGCCACATATATTAAACAAAGTGGGGAAGGTGACCTGGAGGGAAGGGGGAAAGAGAAGCAGTACCAGGGGTGGGCACACTGGTCCACTTAGACTACTTAAAAATTAAACATAGGAAGGGGGATGACCTGGGGGGGGAGAAGTGGAACCCGGGTGAGCAGACCCGTCCGCTTAACAAAGGCAAAAAATAGACAGAGACAGACAGACACAAAGATAGATAGATAGACAGATAAATAAATAGATAGATAGATAGATAGATAGACAGGCAGAGAGATAGGTGGCCCAGGTCATGGACAGTTGTTTCGTGAGATCACATGAAATAACAATAGCTTTTGTATGACCTCTCAAAAGAACTAAAAAAACTAAGTCCCACATTCTTCTTTCATGACCCAACCTTCTTCTTCTGTGAATAACAGAAGAACTCACAAAAGAAGAATCACAACTCATGAAACAAGATGGTGGGACTTAAGTTTTTTTTCATAGTTCTTTCATAAGCCAGCCTCATCTTTTGTGAGCCAGAAATGAACTCACGAAAGAAAAATCTCGGCTAACTAAAGAAAATGGTGGGACTCTGTTTTTTTTTTATAATTCTTTTATGAGCCAGCCTCTTCTTTCAAGAGTCATGAAAGAACTCACCAGAGAAGAATCTTGGCTCACAAAAGAAGATGGTGGGACTCTTTTTTTCCTTCAACGTTCTTTCGTGAGCCAGCCTCTCCTTTCATGAGTCATGAAAGAACTTACGAAAGAAAAATCTCGGCTCATGAAAGAAGATCATCAGGCTTAGTTTTTTTTTTCAAAGTTCTTTCATAAGTCGACCTTTTGTGATTTCCTTCATGCCTCATGAAAGAAGGTCAGCTCATGAAACAAGTATGAAAAAAAATAAGTCCCACCATCTTCTCTCATGAGTTCTGTCATGACTCATAAAAGAAGTGGCCGGCTCATAGTACAACTATGAAAAAAAAGTCCCACCATCTTCTTTCATGAGCTGAGACTTTTCTTTCGTGAGATGGCAAACTTCTTTCATGAGATTCACAAAACAAGAATTTCGGCTCACAAAACAAGCCTCAGTAAGGATTTTTGGGATGTCCCAAAACTATATTTTGGATCCATTTTTCTAAAAACAAACTCTAGAATTAAGCTAAACAGGTCCCATTTAACTAGATTCATAGAAATGTAACCCCCCTGCAAATGGGGGTTCATAAAAGACTTCCAGGAGCTTGCTTGAATGCTCCAAGCCTGAATGGTGTTTGGCATTTAAGCCATTTATCAGTGAGTGTTTTTAGAACCTCTGGTACTGTCTCTTTAGGAGCTGTCTGCTTGCAGACATAATTAGTTTGTATGGGGGGACTGTGTGCTTCTCTGAGTACCACTCGAGCTGCTGCCAATTCACTTAATTTTGCAGTCACTAGAGTTCAAAGGAACCTATCTGAAAGATGTAACTGTTTCCAGAAATTATTTAGAGTAATAATGAAATTACAGTTTGTCTAACCTGCTTTCTTTGCAGTCAGAACTGTGTCTGCTAGTTCCCCATTCTAGTTTTGAACTGCTGAACTGGACCAATCAGTGTGGGGTAAGCTAGCTCTAAAATGGTGCCTTGGACGAATCAGAACTTGGACTCATAATCTGAGCCAGCCACAAAGAGGATTGTATGGGCAGTGACTCTGGAGATGTAGTTTAGACTTCAGTGCCTTTTGGACCAACAGCAGCAGTCTATTGTGAGTGACAGCCAATCCAGTCAAGAACTGGGAGGAACTCAAAGGAAGTGCCCGGTTTTTGTCGGTTGGAGTTTCAGTTGAGCTTGGCAGTGAAGAAGGAAGGAGCCCTGTGCTTTTCAGTGTGCAGTTTAGTCAAAACGTGTGTAAGGCCCAGAGTTCGGTCTGCAGCTTGTAACAGCTTGTTAGGACTGAATCCGTCCTGTGAAAAGAATCAAAGGATCTCTGAAGAGTAGAAACCAGGCTCACCCTGTAGAAGACTGGAGGAATTGCTGAAAATTGCATTCGGTCTGTCAGGAACTGAATCTGCTGTGTGTTCTCCGGGTATTGTGCAGTAATTGCGATCGGGATACAGATGCAGCCTGCCTGGTATAGTGCTTTCTTTTATATGGATGTGTGAAGAGGTTTGTGTACCTCAAGTGAGCCCTGCTGACATTGAAGGACCTATCTTATTTGGAGGTCGTAGTACTAATTCGATTAGCTCCCTGTTGAATTGCCACATTAAATCAAATGGAATTACTGTACTGCTGACTGTTTTAATTCTCCTTTTCTCTGTGTGAAAGGGCCCCACTGCCTGGTTTGGACCAAGCCACTAGGGCTTGGGTACCCAGGGACAGTAACTGATAGGGATAGGCCTGCACAGAGCCATAGGTAGATTATTAGAGTGATAAGCTAATTAACCTGATTTCCCCTGTCCTTGTTATATCTCCTAAATAAATCAGAACTGCTTGTTTCAGCAAAGTTATACTGCCTGAGGTATTTGTCTATGTTAAAGTACTGTACTGTGATTGTTGCACTGTATCTCATTTCACAGGAGGTCCCAGTGCCGGAACCAGACCTGGGGGTAAGTGTATACTGTGAAGGTAATTCTGATATATTCTGTGGGCCACTAGTGGGAAGAAAGGGGGGTTGCAGTGTCCCAGAGGGCTGTGACCAAGTTAGTTTAACTATTGCAAACCCTGACCTCTGGGTGGAGGCACCCGCCATTGGATCCAGGCCCCTCAACCTGTTAGTGGCAAATCAGGCAGGGCTAGTAGCCCCTGGGATAGTGCCATCTAGGGGTTACAGAAACATAGAAGGTGTCAGCGGATAAGGACCTCTTGGCCCACCTAGTCTGCCCTAGTTACTCTAGCCACTCCCTATATATTATCTACTCTATCCCTGTGATCTATTCTGTCACTGCCCCCCCTTTACTTCTAAGATCCCACTGTGTCTATCCCATGCTCTCTTGAATCCTGTAACTGTTTCTGACCCCACTACCTCCACCAGAAGGCTGCTTCACTCATCTACCACTCTTTCAGTGAAGAAGTGTTTTCTCACATTTCCTCTGAACCTCCCCCTTCTAGTTTCATAGCGTGCCCCCTTGTTCTTGAGCATCTTTTCCATTAGAAAATGCTACGTTTATGTACTTTGTTCTTCCCTGTGATGTATTTGTACGTTTCTATAATATTCCCTACCCCCTCCTCCTATACTCCAGTGAGTACATGTTCAGTTCCTTAAGCCTTTCCATGTAGGATTTCTGATGTATGCCCTACACCATTTTGGCTGCCCTCCTCTGAATCACCTCCACCCTAGCTATGTCTTTTTGAAGATAGGGCCTCCAGAACTGGACACAGTATTTGAGGTGTGGTCTCACCAGTGATCTATACAGGGGTATTAGCACCTCCCTCCTTCTGCTGGTGATGCCCCTGCCTATGCATCCCAGCATCCTGCTAGCCTTCCCTACTGCCTTATCACACTGTTTTGCAACCTTTAGATCATCTGCAATAATCTCCCCCAGATCCCTTTCCTGCTTCAAGACTGTCAGTGCCCCCCCCCAATCTGTATGCTGCCCTTGGGTTTTTGTGCCCCATATGCATCATTTTGCATTTTTTAGTGTTGAAACCCAGCTGCCAGTTCCTTGACCATTCTTCCAGCTTTTTTAGATTTCCCCCTCATTCTAGGCCCCCCCAAGTGGGTCCACTCTGTTACAGAGTTTCATGTCATCTGCAAAGAGGCATGCCTTTCCTCCCAGTCCTACAGTAAGAGAACTGAGCCCAGTACTGATCCCTGTAGCACCCCACTGGTTACTCTGCCCACTCCAGAGTGGGTTCTATTCACCACCACCCTCTGAGTCATACCACACAGCCAAATCTCTAACCTTAGTACCCACTCCTAGTCTCTCCAGCTTGTTTATCAATCTTCTATGTGGAACAGCGTCAAAGGCCTTGCTGAAATCCAGGTAGGCCATGTCCACAGCCCCTTCCTGAGCCACTTCCCTGGTAACCCAGTCAAAGAACTCAATCAGGTTTGTCTGTTGCGACCTCTACCCCATGAGCCCATGTTGCCTTGGATCCTAAAGACTACTGGCAACAAGGTGTTCCCCAATCCTTTCTTTTAACAGTGATTCCATTGCCTTACCAACCACGAATGTCAAGCTGACAGGCCTGTAGTTTCCTGCCTCCTCCCTATTGCCACTTTTGTAGAGAGGGACCACATCAGCCCTCCTCTAGTCCCCCGGTACCACCCCCATTTCCAATGACAGGTTGAACAGGGATGTCAGAGGTGCTGCCAACTCCTCTCTGAGTTCCCTCAGTATCCTAGGGTGCACCCCGTCTGGCCCCATTGCCTTGTCCACTTTTAGTGTCTTTAGTTCCCTAATGACCCTTTCCACTGTAAAAGGGCTTGTGTACACTTCTCGGCCCCTGATGCCATTGTCATTTATTCTTGGGCTGTCACATGCCTCCTCCTCTGTAAACACTGAACAGAAGCATTTGTTTAATATGTTTGCCTTTTTGTGGTCCACTTCTAAAGTACCCCCTTTTTCATATTTTAGCCTCACTATCCCTCATTTGTCTTTCTCTTTTCACTTATATACCTAAAAAATGTGTTATCCCCTATTTTCACTGATTTGGCGATCTTTTCCTCTGTTTGCACCTTTGGGCTCCTTCCGTTTGTGCCTTTGCACTCCTAACAGCCTTCCCTGCCTCCCTTTGCTTCTCCTGGTATCTCTCCCTGCACTCTGCCCTCTGTGTTATTTTGTATCTTCTAAATGCCATTTTTTTGCTCTTACTTTCCCTACTACCTCCCTAGAGAACCACAGCTTCTTCCTTTTACCTTTGCTAGCCTGCCTGACATAGAGATTTGTAGCCTTTTCAATGCCTCTTTTTATTTTTGCCCACTGTTCCTCTACTCCCATTTTCCTAACCCTGCTAGGTTGTCCCTCAGGCATTCTGCCATTTTCTTGAAATCAGCCCTCCTGAAGTCCAGGATTCTCATCCTCATGTGATTTGATTCCAACCCAGTTTTAATATCAAACCACACCATACCGTGATCACAGTTCCCCAGGTGGTCCCCCACTGCGACCTCTGTGACACTATCTCTGTTTGTCAGCACCAGGTCTAGAAATGCCTCCTCCTGAGTGGGTTGCATAATCAGTTGCCTGAAGAATGCCCCCTGCAGGGAGTCCAGGATATTCCTCCTCTTGGCTGATGCTGCAGTGGGGAGGCATCAATCTACATCTGGTAGACTTAAGTCCCATACTAGCAATACTTCTTCCCTGTGAGCTAGTCTTTGGATTGCTAGCATCATTTCCTTATCTAACTCATCACCCTGAGCTGGAGGTCTGCAGATTACTCCTGTGTGGATAGCTGCCCCATTCCTCCTCTCCAGAGTGACCCACAGTACCTCCTCCCTTCCCTGCTCATCCTGTAGTTCTGTAGCTTTTATGTTATCTTTTATTTAACGAGTCACTCCTTACCCTTTTCTGCCTACCCTGTCCCTCCTGAATAATGTATATGCTGGAATGGTCATTTCCCAGTCCTGGTTTTCATTGCGCAGGTCTCCATGATAGCGACTATATCTAGGTCTACCTACGCCATGATGGCCTCTAGGTCTGCAATCTTTATGTTATTTATTGAATTTTGATGACTGCATAGGCCCACTGAGAGTAAAAGTCCCTTTTTTAGGGGGAAACCCGGGGAGGGGGGAGCAGATAGTAACCAACTGAAGTTGAACCACATTAAGCTGTTGGTGGTATTTTTTAGTGAATGGGGGAAATTTGGCCAGGACAACGGGGACATTTTCCTACTCTTTTCAAGAAGTGCCATGGCATCTTTAACGTCCACCTGAACAACCACCAGAACAGATAAACGGGACCTCAGTTTAATGTCTCATCCAAAAGACAGCACCTCAGGAGTGCAGCATCCCCCTCATAATGCACTACAGTGTCAGTATTGTGAATTTACCCCAAGTGCCCAGTGTGGGGCTAGAACCCACAACCTTTTGATCTTCTGGCCTCAAAGGCAAGTGTGCAACCTGCTGAGCCACTGACACTGATGCACTTTTATTTGTACACACGGCCCTCCAGGTTGTGTTGTCACCCCCCTCCCTTTTCCCTTTTGTCCACCCCTAGCTTGCCCATTATACTTTTCAGTTCCAATTGTTTCTACTACCCTCTGACTACCTGTTTTAGTTGCTTCCTTTTTTGGTTTCACATCATTAGCATTCTCGCTGCTGGCCTTGTGAACTAGTGGGGGGGGCAGTCTTTGTCTCCCTGCCTCCTAACACCTCCCCCCTTGAAACTGTTCACTGGGGACTACAGTCCCTCCCTGGATGGATGTAGGCTGTCGCCTTTCTGCCTTATCCCTCCAGGTGGGTCCCCAATCCCCAATGATGCTAAAACCCTCCTCTCTGCACCAGTTCCTCAGCCATGCATTGAATTCCCTGGTGCGGAGATCCCTAGCCTCCCCCTTGCTGTGGACAGACAGCACCTCCAAGAAGGTCACGGAGCCTGCTACTTGCCCAAGGCCCCTCCCCAACTCCCAAAACTCCACCTGCACCCTTCCTGTCCCTGCTTCATTCCTAGCCAGGTTGTTTGTCCCCAAATGGACAGTGATATCCAGCTCCCCCCCTCCTTGCTACCACCCTAGCGATCCTCCAGATCCTCTTTCCATCCCTCAGAGCTGTGCCTCCAGGTAGGCACTTAACCTCCCTCTCCACCTCTTTTCCCATCCCCAAATCCACTCCCCTAACTATAGAGTCCCTCACCAGGAGTTGCTTCCGCCTCCTCTGTGTGTTTGTTTTTCTCCAGGACATCATTTTTATGGATTTTCAACCTTTTTTTTTTTTTGGACAAAAATTGAAACAAGATGGCTACCATACCAAAGAAGACTTTTTTATCACAAAAGAATTTTGTGAGCCAAAAATTCTTCTTTCACATCAAGCATAAGTAAAAGACCCTACTGAGCATGCTCAAGATTGAAATTTCAAATCCTTGTAACTTGGGAATGGATCAATATTTTTTCACCAGACCAACAAAACACACCATTCTAGGGCAAGCCCCTTCTACCATGAAAATTTCAGAACAAAATTCCAAACCATCTGGGCTGTAGTTGGGATAACAAACAAAGCCATAAAAAAACACCCAGATTTTTTTTCCACGTTTTGCCCTATCTGGATCTTGGAATCTGGATATCCAACCATCACAAAACTTGCCAAATCAAGAAACCTTGTCCCTCAGACTGCGTATGTGTAATTTCGTGCAATTCTGTTGAACGGGGGCGAACCTATTAAGATGCAGAGTAAGGGGTTTAACATTAAACAGCCTACTCAAACCTAATTATAGGGTCACTACCACACCCCTCTAATAACAATTTTATTTAATTTACCTAGTAGTCTTCTTGTTCAAGACTACGGATTTCTGCCCAGCCTAGTTATTTTGTACCTTGTTTATCATGTAAGTTATCATTTCCTAACATGGTAGGTACCATTGTTTTTTCATCTTTCAGGTACCTATTCTTTCCACTTGTGCGAAGTTGTGTTTGCACTGTATACATCCAGTTATTTTGCTTTGCCTATATGATGCATTCTCCCATGCACCCTTCCCCTAGGTCACGCATGGAAACACGCCTTGGATCACTATGCCTTTCCATATTACATTTTTCTAAATAAATACATGCTCATTTTGCTACCATAACTCAGTGGTAGGATTTTAAATGTGCTGAGTCCAGTTTTCTATTTAATACCAGAATGCACAAGTAGACTGTATTTCTGGTATACTGCTGCGGATACCACAGCACTTTAAATGTAACACTGAATTTCAAATATTAACAAACGGCACTGAAAAGCCTTATGTATAGGAATAGATTGCAACAGTTTAGCATTCACAATAAGATGCATGTGTGTGTTCTGTTCTTCGTTTAAGAACTGAAAAATCATTTGTGTGTGCGTACATATAAGCAGACTTTGCAGGGATTTTATCCACACCCAGCAATTGGACCAAACTGACTAAATCAACACATTTCAAGAAACCGCAAACTTCATCTCAACAAATACTGTTCTCACCTCCTTATGCAAACATACACGATTATTGTCTGCAACCCAGAGCACCACATTAGTTGATCAGTGCACTACATGTAGGGTGAAGATTCGTTTTTAAGCATTATATAGTTAAGCAATATACCTCGTCGCTTTTAAGCACGGTCCCAGATACATCTTGTGGAGACACTTCCATAGCGTTCATTCTGGTAAGGCAGAGAGACAACACATACGCTGCAACTCAGAAGAGCAGAAATAGGAACAGTGGAATGCACCCAGGAATACAAATCGGGAAAGACCACCGCCGGTGAGCGGAGCTCCTCAGTCAAGGGGCAAAGCCAGGGAGGACCCTCCTCTGAAATAGGAGAAGCATGACCTCCCGCCTCTGACACGTGGACCGGAGTATTTACAGGAGGAAATATGATAGTGGTACTACAACGATAACACTAGGAACAGTGTGATCTACAGCCGCAAAATAGGTTGGGGACAGGTAGACGTCATCGAGCAAACACTGAAAGAGCTTGACGGATAGAATGTGTAAAAAACGCATTTCAGACACCATTGGTCAGCCACCCAATTATGTGGCCAGGGCATAAAATGGGTGACAATGACACCTCATCAGATCATGGAAATGGCTCGGATACTGGACGTCAACGCCCACCCATGAGATTTTACATTTAACTGGGGGTCACAAACTAATATGGATTTGTACCTTAAATTCCCATTAGAAAATGGGTTCACTGATATTTCTGTTACTGTAAGTAGTTCATGTTTATCCAGCGTTAGAATTAACACGTTATTGAACTCTGGGGGTTATGGGGGCTGGGCCCATAAGGGCCCTATCTTTAAACTGAGCCCCCCTTCCCATTATAAGTCAGTGATGCCTGAGCTACCAGGCTGGCTTTACAGCTGGGGAACTGAGCCTGGCAAGCCCCCTGTAATTCCAACCTGCCCCCCGTAAGGGGAGTAATTACCCATCCTTCTCTCCACAGGCATTGTACCAAAGCCTGAGTGTGCATTGAGATGCTTAACAGCACACAATTGTCACAGATCTAGAAGCAATGAGTTTACTTTTATTGGATCAATAAATGTACATAAAAAGAACAAGGACGTTATTTGAGGATCAATTGTCCTTCCCTCAGAAGTTTAAACTTCTGAGGAAGGACTTGGTTGGTCCGGAAGCTAAAGTACTTTGTTCTTTTTGTAACATCTTTGTTGGTCCAATAAAAGGTATCAAACCATTTGCTTCTAGTTCTGTTCTTACAAGGCCCAATATGGCAACTAAACAATTTGTTTGGCAAAGTTGTCATGCACTTTGTATTTCCCAACTGTACTACATGCTTTGAACTGTACTGAATATTGTATTGAACCTAGAGATAGACCCATGTTATGTGCTCTACTGTGAACCACCTTGCAGGCACTGTCAAAAATGTATAGGTATGCTACGTTTAAATCTTTCAACAAAAAGATTAACAACAAGAAAATGAGTTGCCATTCAAATGCCATCATTCATCAGGTTCAAGTATTTTCCCAAGTTGGGAAACTACTTAACCTGTTGAATGCTGGTATTCGAATGCTATACTGTCAAAGCCTGTCCACACTCAGGATGCAGTCTGCAACAGGTTGTTGATTTTCTCAGCCCTCCACACCTGTAAGGGCACCTCATCAGCTGCCAGTCTGCCACCAATCAATCAAAATCTTTATTTATCCAGGCAAACATCGTTGAGCAAGCTCATTTTCAAGATAGACATGGTTAAGACCATCCAAATAGTAAAGTACATATAAAATAATTACAATGAGCACAATAATACAAAGGAAAACAATAATACAAGTAAATACACAATCTAACAATAATCATTACAGCTTAATGGAATCATCAGCTGAAAAAAGTGGTCAACAGCCCAACAAGAGAGCTGGCGCCAGCACAGAAGTTGAGAAGAGAGTATAAACTCATGGTATTCCATACAGATAAGTATTCTATAGTCAGGCAACTAAGTGATTACAGTTCCTTCTAAGTGCACTTAGGCAGAAGATCAGATTTAAATTTGGATCAGAAGGAACACAGAAGCGGACTGGGAGAACCAGCAACAAAGAGCGCACATGTTCCGATTGGCCGACGGCTATTGCCATGTCTAACTGGTGAAGGATCCAGGCTTGTGGTCTACTGAAGCAGCTAAAGCAGCGCCGAACACCCAGTGACTAAGTTTCCCTATGCTTGTGGGACAGGGAACCCATGGGGTCCTATAAACAGCAGGGTAGAGAAGTCTGGGACTGACTGCACCCATCTAGAGGTGGAACAGCAAGGCAAGGAGTGGAATTCCTTTGGCACCTAAAAGTTCAGCTCAAATACAGATTTACAGAAAGAAGTGTAATCACCCCGAATCACTCTAGCACACTAAGCAATGTCAAATATGGGTCATGCAGTCAGCAAATAAGTGATTCTATCATATTAGACCAGGTACAATAGAAAAATCAGATTTTTTGCAGAGTTTAGTAAGAACACAGGGGCAGACTATAGGAGACAATCGGAAGCCAGAGCAGAAGAGCGCTCACCTTCCGAATGGTTAGCGGCTTTAGCTATGCTTTGCTGGAGGGGAATCCAGGCTTGGAGTCTCGGATGGCAGCTAAGGAAGCATTGGACAACCGATGACCAAAAAAATCCTATGCCTATGGTCAGGGAGCACCTGTAATGCTTGACTTTGGCCAGGGCAAGAGCGCAGGGACCAGAGAGGGGAGGAACATTTAGGGTGATGGGTATCTCGTAGCACTAGAGTCACCAAAGATTTCAGGCATACATGGTTAATACTGGGTGCAGGAGGCAGAGAACAAACTACAGGTAGCAGAGAACTAACTTCAGGCAATGTTTAGGAACTGGGGAAGCAATTGCATGTCTCACACACATGTCTAGTATATAAAAACTTGAAGGAGTTTAATGCTCCGAAGGCAGCTCAATTTCAGTAGTTTTTGCAAGTTATTCCACAAGGATGGCAGCATAATCCTAACAGCCAATCTGCCAAAATGGGAGGATGTCTTGGGATACAGAATGTGATATAGGATGCACTCCTTAAGGCATACATTCCTGGCTCACTTAGAGAGAGACAGTCTAATATATATTGCGGGAGTCATTTCATAATGACTCTGTAAGTCCAAAGGGTTGCATTTCTATTACGCCTGAATAAGAGAGAGTGCCAGCCTATGGCTTTATACAAGGAGCAATGATGTGTGGAGACGGGGAGGCCAGTAATAAATCTGATGGCCCTATGATAAAGCGTATCTAACTTTACAAGCAAGGTTTTGAGACAATGACTGTATAAGAAATCTGCGTAATCGATCAGTGAGAGAAAAGTAGTTTGGACAAGGCGCAATTTTGCATCTCGGGTGAGGAACTGGTTTATTCTAAAGAATAGCTTCAGCCTCTGCCTTAGTTTCTTTACCAGGTCTTCTACATGCTCGGAGAATGAGAGATTATGGTCTAACCATACTCCTAAGTATTTTAACTTTGAAACATACTCCAATTTTTTACCAAGTATTGTGGTGATCTGAGGCAATGCTCCAGAGCTGGCCGGGTTTATCAAACCGCTAGAGGGCACAAACAATATTGCCTTTGTCTTTTTTGCATTTAAGAGAAGTTTTTTTGTGAAGGAGCTGGTTCTGAAGCTGATTGAATTCTTCCTGTAGGTCAGCACAGGTGGCTTCGGGGGTCGGGTGATCTATATATATAATACCACCGTGTCATCAGCGAATAGGTGTATGTTTGCCTTATTAATGCTTTAATCAATATTATTAACATAGATGGCAAAAAACAATGGGCCAAGTATGGATCCTTGTGGCACTCCTCTCAGTAAGGGTTTGAGTGGGGTTAGCTCACTTCCAGCTTTGATTTGCTGGTGCCGTCCTACCGGGTACTCGGTGAACCACTGCAATGATACTGAGTCCAGACCTATGTTCTTCAGAGAGGAAAGTAGCAGGCTATGATCCACGGTATCGAAAGCCTTGCTAAGGTCTAGGAAAACAGCACAGATGAAGTTTTGGCTGTCCAATTCATGGTAGCAGTCATTTGTTACTTTAGCCAGTGTTGAAATAGTGCTGTGATTAGTTCGAAAACTATATTGCATAGGGTTAATAAATTATTGGTTTCGAGGTACTCCCTTAGTTGGTTGCTGATTCTCTGATCTGGTGACTTTCTCAGTCCGAACCCCACCTGAGCCACTGCTGATACAGTACAATGCTTCTTTGGCTAAGGCCTAATTCCCTTCCCCTGTCAGTCACTCCTGAGAAACACTTTCCTTCTTAGAATATGGTAACTGTAGCCTTCTAACACAACAAAACAAGACACCCCATGGCTAGGTGTGCCATAGAGACAAACAGTATCCAGGCAAACACTCCAGCACCACCTACTGGCAAGAAAACACCATAAAGCATTAATGCTGTTTAAGAAACATAATGTTTAATTCTTCAAAAGTGTGCAGACCTCTTACCAAAAAACTGAAAGGAAACCAGCAGGACCTAATCAACTCCAAGCGGTTTTACTGGGTTAGACGTGAAGGAATTCATGAGAATGGAGAAATATTCTGAATCAAGCTTCCAACAAATTGATTCAATTAATAATTGACTATGGTGGCCAGCCTGGTGGCGCTGAGGGTTGAGGTGCTGGACGCCACACCTCACGCCATGCCGGTGACCTGAGTTCGGGAACAAGCCTGGGTTGTCAGGTGTCGGCAGGGGAGGGAGAGGATCGAGCATCCAGAGGACAGCTCTTCTCTCCCTGGGGTGGGCTCGGGGGCTCCTCGGTGCAATAGTGACACCCAGTGGAGACCAGGTGTACTACTGTGCCTGGAACACAAGGGGTAGGAGCGTGGCAGACGCTTACGGCTTCTCCGTGCAGGCATCACTGCACATCCAGCTCCTGGGGGTAACATACAGTAAAAATCATGGGCCGAGGATAGGCAAAGGCACCTCCAGTCTCCGCCACACTCCCACTATCGGGCTCGGATTACGGGGGTTCTTCGACACCTGCATGGTGCATTAAATTGTCAATAGAGTGCCAGGGTGGGCGGCCCTGCCACGGGGGACTCAGAGCCGGGGGATCTACTGGGCAGGGCCAGCCTGGAATGCCGAACTTCAGACCGGGAGGTAGAGCTGGGCTGGTAGGTAGCTGGAGAGAGTTCCTCAGGTCCCGGAGAAAAAAATAATAATTGACTATGGTACAGAAGTAAATGAGCAACTGGCAAAAGAAATAAAGAAAATGAAACTAAAGTACTGAGTTTTGTGATTATTGTGAATTTGACAAATATGAACAGCTAAAAAATAAGATCTCCAAATTAGATGAAGAACTTAAAGCTGCAAAACAAAAAAAGTTTCAGAGGGATCATGATGAGTACGAACTAGATAGAGTACATAATTGGAAGACATCAAGGAACACTAGAGGCATTCTGAAATGTGAAAAATGTGTGTCATTCAACCTAATCACAGACAGAAGCAGCTCAGAAATGGGAGAATCTGGAAATATTTCAGAAGAAGGTCAAATGCCAGCAGAATCACTACCAGGTCGGCAGAGAAGTGCAAGCCTCAACCCTTATTAATGCTTTCAAATGGAAAATGTACCAAAAAAACAAAGAGGAAGACATGGAGGGGCAAGAGGGGAGGTCAAGGAGGTCACAAAAATAGTTGTACACAGTACCAAGATGAACAGTATCAGGAACCCCCCCATCAGGACCATAGGCGAACATGGAATCACCAGAAGAATCAACAAAGGAACAGCTACAGAAGGTAATTAATTTATTTAGTATAGATTTAACACAGACTGAAATTGCACTTTTAGACAAAGGACTGTTGTTTGCACCTACAGTATCAATTAATACATTTCAAACATATATTGATTTGCAATTAGCTTTCCAAAATTTGAACTTACAGTCTTTTTACAAAAAGAAAGAAAGGCAACACTTTAATAATTTGGGGGAAGAGTCCAATAGACAATACAGATGGCAGCACTCTAACAGAAAACATACTTGTGGATGGGGAAGCCTATAAGAAATTTAGTGGAAAATCGAACTTTTATCCCCCACCAAGTGCATCCATTATGATATTTAAAGATATTTGTGAACAAGATTTGGAACAGTTGTTTAATAATTTGCCAGCCTTGCACTACAATAATTTAGCATGTGAAGAAAGGGCAGCATTAGAAAATCTACAGAAAGATAGGTCAATTACAATAAAGCTTGCAGACAAAGGAGGAAGTGTTGTTGTGCAAAATACAGATGATTACATCAAAGAAGTATTAAGATAATTAACTGACACAGGGTTCTACTGTAAATTGAATAAGTGTCCGAACAATGAATTGAAATGGTGTATAGATGATTTTGTCAATGAGTCTTATAGCAAAGGAGTGACTGATAAACATGTCAGAGATTTCCTTGTTGTAGAACACACAGTTAGAGCTCCTATATGTACTTTACCGAAAGTTCTCTTACCCCCCCCTCCCGGAACCACACTCACAATATGTGGACTATCCCACAGGAGGAAGGCATTGGGCTCAATTGCATATTTTTTTAAATACACACAGTAGTGACATCCTGCCACCTACAGATGTTTTGGTTAAACTTTCTGAGTTAGTATTAAAATATAATGCATTTACGTTTTTGGAGCAATTTTACCTACACAAAAAAGGTACAGCGATGGGGCAACCTTTGCCCCTAGTGTCACTAACTTATATGTGGGACAGTGGGAAATGGAAGTGCTTAGAGATGCAGATAAGAATCCTTTCTTCAGCCACTCAGAGCTATGACATCATTTTATCAACAATATATTGGTACTATAGAAAGGCAGTATTGAAGAATTTGAGGATTTTATTCATTATCTGCATGATTCTTTTTTGTTTTATACTTTCTTTTATCTGCATGATTCTAATCTGAATCTCAAATTTTCATATCAAGCAAGTCTTGGGAAAGTACAACTTTTAGATCTGTGCATTAGTAAAGATTTTAGGGTAATATAAGTATGGATATTTACAGAAAAACAAGTGACCAAAATACTTTCCTAATGGCATCAAGCTGCCACCCCAGACATACTGTTAACAATATCCCAAAGGGCCAGTACCTCAGACATAGACATAATTGCAGCACTGATATGTTGGCTACAATCGAGCAGTGGAGGCTTTAACCAGCAGATTTGCGGAATGAGGTTACAGTAGCCAGACTTTGGAAAATGCACAAAGTGTAGCTAAGCAAACAGATAGATTAGAAATGTTAACAGAAAATATATCTAAATAGGGTAGGTTTAACTTTGTAATTACTTATTCGGCAAATGCACACAGGATTGAAAATATAATCAAAAAGAATTGGCATATTCTTAAAGAGCAGCTGGCGCTTTTGAGAAACCTTTGGAAATCATAATAATGAGACACAATTCAGCTTGAATTTCATATGCCTTCTATAGATTGCTTCTCTCCATTATTTGTTACTGAAGAAATTCCCACAAAAACAAGATCTTTATCCCTTAGAGTTCATCTGCCTCTATAGCTTATTCTCTGCTTAAAATCATAATGCTATGTTATGACATCACTGTCTGTTGCTATGGGAATAACTGTGATGTCACAAGCAGAGTATTATGACATCAGGTTAGGAAGAAACAATAGGAGCTGATGATCCCCCAAGGAACAACTCTCTTGTTTTTATGCATATGACCTTAGTAATAAATAACGGGGTTATGATATAAAGAGCTAATAAAGGAATAATGCCTGACAGGGTGGGTGTTATGCTGGGATAACATCCCACCTTGGGTGGTTGGGTCCGAGGCCACCGGCCGAGGGCATCCAACACCCAAGAAGGGATGTTATTCCAGCATAACACCCACCCTGGAGGGCATTATTCCTATTATACAATGGCTCATTGTTTTATACAGAAAAAAAAATTTTTAAAGAATTTTATTTAGTGTTTTAAAATATTTTTTTTAAGTGAAGATGCAAGGTCTGCCATAATAACATCAGCAGGGATGTTATGCCAGGATAACATCCCTGCTGTGATGGCCAACTGACCAATCAGGAGCCAGGATTCTTTCTTGCCATTGTATAATGAGAAATATAAGCTGCTTTCTGTCCAAATATTATGTTTTCCAAAGTTCTTCTCGATGTGTTAGTGGCTCTTTAAAGGGGACCCAGGTTTGAATCAAATTAGTGCTGAACCAACAGATGGCATACAGGAGGGCAACAATTTTGCAGGATACTTTAGTTCACAATAGACAAGTCAGACCTCAGAATTATATATGGTTCATAGGTTATTACGAGTTCAGAAGACCATAGGAACTTGCCACCTGTGTTCAGGTGTAATAAATATGGAAATTTAACTAAGACATTGTATTTTTTTATTTCCCATAAAATGATCTAGCCTGTTTTTGAACATCAGCATGTTTTTATGATCTACTACATTTTTTTGGTAATGCATTCCAGGAAGATACAATTCTTTGGCTGTACCGGTCATTATGTTTTTTGGTCCTATTTGTCACAAATCCACTCCAGGGGTCAGGCCCTCTGCTCCCACAATGCCCAACCTTAAAGTGTGATTCGTGAACAGGGGACAAACAGGGACACCCTCCTGTTTATTTTGGGTCTGAACAAACTGAGAATGTCTCAGGCAGCGTTTTAAGGACAAACAAAGTTTATTAAAATTAAAAATAGTAAATAACATGCAAAACACAGAACATATATACATTAAGGCTACAGTCAGAAAATAAATGGACAATTATAAACAAACCACCTTATACTGAATAACTAATCCTAACCCAGTTTTAGCTGGTAAATAGTGGTGTTGAAATTACCTATTTTGGCAGAAGAGCCTCTCTTAGAAGCCCAGAAAAGAGTGTCTGTCTTGAAAGTCCAAATACAAGTGTCTCAGTCCCTTCAGCTAGCTTGGTTATATCAGTTAAAGTCCCACCCTCCTTGTGATGTCACAGCACATGAGGTCACTCTTAATCCTGTAATTAATTTGTAACATGACCAGGTATAACCAAATTGGTTTCATCTTAATGTTTTTTTGAAATCTGCAAAGATAGCAATATTAAATTATAACAGGCAGTGTCTCTTCATCAAAGCATACGTTATGACAGCATTTCCCTTTGATCTCTCAGCAGAACATCCTAAAGACACTTCTCTTAGCTGGGTGAATTTTCACTGGTATCTATCAGAACTGGCTTCTCTTCTGATATGTTGTAAAATGCAATATTTTACGATAAGCTGCCTGGGTTCAAAGCAGTGGAATGTTTTATATCCTGGTTTTATTGTAGTCCCAGGAAGTCAGCTTTTACAAGCTAGCTGTGAAAGCAAGTGAGGCCAGCACATTTTTTTTCCCTTTTAAAAATCAGGTGTCCCATGAGGCTCTGCTGCTTGGCCTGTTTCTCAAAAGCATATATTTTATAGCAAAAAAATATAATCAAAATCATAACGAGCCAACAGCTATTGTCACACTATTTACTTCTCCCTTTAGTTTTTGATTATAGGTTCTGGTATAAGTAGTTCCAGTATGCCTCACCAATCCTACAGTCTCCATTAAGTATTCATCCTGCATGGCCTCGAAAGTAAAACAATAGTCACCCCCTTAGTTGCTTATATTGTACTAAACATAGACCTAGGTTTTCTAGTCTCTGCTCATAGTCCAGACTTTGTACATTCTTTATCTTTTTTATAATTCTTCTTTGAGCCCCCTCAACCAGCTTTTTACCTCCTATTGATGTCGGTGCACAGAAGGGGGAGCAATAGTTGAGATGAGGACGTACCAAGCTGGAATAAAGAGGGATTATTACTTTAGGATCTCTGCTTTTAATATTCTTGAGAATGCAGCCAACAATACTTTAGCACTTTTTAACTGTCAACCTAGTATGGGTATCAAAGGTTAATTTGTTGTTGACTATCACACCTAAATCCCTTTCATTAATCGTCTCTTAAAGAATTTCATTATTAAGTCTGTAGGTGTTCTTGATGTTATTGTGACCCAGGTGCATGACCTTACATTTGGCAGCATTAAAACTCATTTTGTTGTTTAAGGTCCAGTGCTCCAGTTTGTCTAGGTTGTCCTGGAGATCTGAAGTTGATTGTGTGTTATTGACTATGCATCCCAATTTACAATCATCAGCATGTTTAACCATCCATGCTTTACCAGTGGTTTGCATGGAGGATATCAGAATGTTAAAAAGTGTGGGCCCCAAAACAGAGCCCTGAGGGACCCTACTTGTAACCGGGCCCCACGTTGAAGTATGTCCCCTTAAAACTACTCTTTGTGTTCTGCTTGCTAACCATGAGGTAACCCATTTTGTTATATTGCTGTGGAATTTGAATTTGATCAGTTGTTCTATTAATATTTTTGGGAAATCGTATCAAATGCTTTTGAGTAATCTAGGAATACTACATCCACTGAAAGTCCTTTGGTCCAAGGCAGCGCTTGCCATTTCAAAGAAATGGAGCAAGTTAGTCAAGCATGATCTACCCGGTGGGAAGCCATGTTGAGCAATGTCTCCTAGATTTTCCTGTAGTATGTGAGACTCCATGCATTTTTGTATTAATCTTTCCAGAATTTTACGTAATACTGAAGTAAGGATTATGGATCTATAGTTTTGGACATCCTTTCTGTTACCTGCCTTATGGATTGGGGTTACCGCTGCCTTGTTCCACTCCAGGATGGTTTCACCCTCATTCAGGGATGCATTAAAAAGAATAGTCAGTGGACCTAGTAGTTCCCTTGACAGTTTCTTTTATTAACTTAGGGTGAATTCCATCAGGACCAGGTGAACTGTTATATTTTAGGTTTTGTAGTACTTCCATGACCTCTATCCTAGTGAAATGTTTCCATTCTTCACTATTACTCTGGGTGGTATCTGGCAATGCTTCTTTAGGTTTAAACACACTTATAAAGTACTTATTAAATTCTGCTGCCATCTTAGTTTCTTCACTTATTATTCCCTCATTCGTGTCCAGGGGACCAACTCCCGAGTTGCTACCTTGTAATGAACCAACATTGTTATAAAACCTTTTTTTATTGTCTTTTGGGATGTAGCCAGTTGTAATTCCAATTTTGCTTGGTTTTTCTTATAGTTATTTTTACTTGATTAGCCATTTTTTTGTACAAATTCCAATTTGTGTCTGTAGGTTGTTTTTTATATTTTCTGTGACTTTTGTTTTTGTTATTGATGGCTTTTTTTTTAACTTTCTTACTCCACCAGAGCTACACTCTGCACACATTTTTATATTTTACTCTAGTCAGTACTCAGTTATTGATACAATATGATAATTTTTTTTGAAATTATATCCCAAGTAGCAATCAGGGTTTTGTTGTTCAGATCTGTTTCCCAGTCCCAGCTAGCAAGGAATAGCTTCATTCTTCCATAATCAGCTTTATTGAAATCTCTTATTTTAGTAATGCCTTAAAGTTGATTCTTCATCAAGGTTATACTAAATGTTACCATGTTGTGATCACTCTCACTCAAAGGCTTCATAACAATAGGAGCAGTAATGTCCTCTTCAATGTTAGTTAAAACATGGTCAAGTAAATTATCTTCCCGAGTATTATCCATAACTAGTTGTTCTAAGTTATGTTGTATAGCTATTTCAATAAATTTGTTTTCCACCACCCCGTGCCCTGTAAGGTGGACCAATTTATGTTAGGGAAATTGAAGTCACCCATAATGATGTAGTCCGATGTTACTTCCATATTCTTTATAGCGGACAAAAAGTTCTCATTCTCCTCTCTGTCAAGATTTGGGGCTCAGTAACCTAGACCAATCAATAGGTTTTTATATGGCAATGTTATTTGAGCCCATATAATTTCAACATCAGGGTTTACTGCTTCTTGACTGTCTACCAAGTGTGATTTGTATATTTCAGATATGTATAGGGCTATACTGCCACCTCTTTTTTGTCTACGATTTTTGGAGTGTCTGTTATAGCCAGGGATATCCATGTTCAAATCGCCTTCCTCGAACCATGTTTCTGTGACCCCGCATATTGCTATATCTTGGTCTGATAGTGTGTGGCAAAGCTCATGTATTTTATTGGTCAAACTACGTGTGTTTACCAATAGGACATTTAGCTCATGTTTGTGTTGATGTGAGTTTATGTTTGAAATTCCAATTCTGTGTTAAGAGATGCAATAGGATCTTGCCTCTCCCCCTGATTTTTTAGTTTAAAAATTTTGAGATGAATGAAGTGATATGTTTCCCAAGGGGAGCGCAGCCTCTCCTGCTTAAGTGCAGACCGTTCCCACAATATAATTCTCCATGATTGTGAAATTCCTCCCAATGAGTACTACATTTTATCCCTTGTTTCAAACACCATTTTCGTATCCACTCATTTATGTTTTTAATCTTGTTTATTCAGGTATTCTGATGCTTTTGGGATGGGAAGAATCTCTGATAGAGCAATTTCACAGTCCAGATCTGTGCTTTGGTAGTTAAGGATGCAAAATCCTATTTGATAGACCTGCCTGAGTCATGGAATACATTATTCACTCTGGCATGTACAATTACAGGGGGTCTGTCCTCTCCTTTATTAATGATTGTATTAGACATACATGTGATATCAGCCACTTGGGCTCCACCAAAACTAGATATTGTTCAATTAACTTTGTCTGGGTTACACGCGGCCCTATCTAAATGTTTAATAATTGAGTCTCCCAGTACATATATTGCTGATGGTTTGCTGGGGTCACTTATGCCGACCTCCATGGGGGTATCTGGAACTGAGTTCTCAGTATAGATGGGCAAGGTATCAGTTGGGTCTACCACTTGTTCATTTGGTTGTGAACCATATCTAAGGTTATGGCTAACATTGTGACCTATAACTAGTTCTGGCTATATATAATGTTCAATCTCCCTGGCAGTACGATCAAAACTCCCCATGAGTATAATTGGGTTAAATGCATTTAACCCTGAAGTACTGGGTACTGGTTCAGTCATTGGAGGACTAATGGGGTCAAAATGATTATACAAAGGTAATAGAAAAATACTTGCCTTGTGCCCCTTCTTGGCAACTTTTGCACTCTGAACCGTGTACCACTCCTCATCTGAGTTTTCAGGTACTTCAATTTCTCTAGATCTCTTTATATTAGTACCTGGACCATAGCTGTTAGTAGGGGAGGCCACAGGCCCCATGGAGTTTATTTTGGGCATGTTTGTCAATTTTCCTTCCTGGATAGGGTTAAAGGTGTTTTTGGTTTTGGCTTTTTCCTTCCTACATTGTATACTACTACTAATGTCAACTTGCAGCCTGGCTGCCATAGCACTTTGGCCAGGGGCGTCATTGGGGGTGGCAGGGGGGGCAGTCGCCCCCACCTGCATTGCAGACCATTTTTTTTTTGTTTGTTTCTCAGCCCCTGGATCCATCCCCACAGCTCCTTTAACCAGTTGTTGCCCCCCCCCGTTGAAAGCCGAAATGGCCCCCCTGCCTTTGGCTTTATTCAAGATCAGCCATTCTTGAGTTGAAGAGGCTAATTTCTTTGATAACGACTTCAATTTGTGCACATTTATCACATTTAAATTGGTTATTTGTAGTATTCTTAATCTTATACATATCACAGGAGATACATTTGGTTCCAACTTCCCCTTCTAGTGTCATCAAAGTGTCTGCCATATTTCTGTTTATGATTTATAAGCTTCACCACAGTGTTTGTTACAGCATACACTATGTATTAACCAAATTGTTCTACTATGTGTGTGTGTGTGTATATATATATATATATACATGTATATATATATATATATATATATATATACACATGTATTATATATATATATATATATATATATATATATACATATATAGCTGAGTGCTAGGTACTCAGCAGGTTTGACTCCACTTGAGTAAACTGTTGCTTGTCTACAGTCACTCGTTGCCGACAGTTATTTAATGCTTTAATGCTGCTAATGATGTCCTTATACACCGGGCTTACCATTTCTGCTTGAAGTGTATAGGTTAGGGCTTTTTCCACGATCCCAATAAACACACAAAACATGCGTGCAGGACGCACATGTCTTTGCACACGTCACTGTGCTTGCCCTGCTCGCAGCAGTGCAAGTTAAAAAGCTCAGAGTGACCTGGAAGTACCAGAGGGGTCACGTCTCAGTCAGAAAAATTAAAATTTGCCCCAAAATAGCCCAGAACAGAGCGAGAATCACTCATACGTGATTCTGGCTACACAAGCTGCTTTAATCTGCCCCAGAAAATATTACAGTTAGAAATACACTGAGTTGTAGTCCTCTATAACATTGGAGGACTACAGCTCACTCTTCCTGCTTCCTGTGAGATCAGCAGGGCTCCAGACAAACAACAAACAATGAGTATTATTTCACACAGGCTTTTAATATACTGATCCAGCTGACAGTGCAGTATGCTGCTATGTCAGAGATGAATCTCCAACTGCAACTGTCCTTGGCTTACTAGAAAGATTACAGGATATTTTAAATATAAAAAATGTGTGCACTGCAAGCTGGTATTTGAAAGGGATAGTTTTTTGAATCCACACAATGGGAAAAGTTTTTTCCATTTGACAGTTTGTGACATGTGACAGATAAAAATCTACATAGATCATATCTAAAATTGAACAATGTAAGTCATTACTAAAATTCCATACTGTTCTCAGAAAATATAAAAAAGAAGAAAAAAATCACAACAACAAAGGAGAGTACATGTAAACACCATATCATGTAAGAGTACATCAGGAATGAGCTACTTAAAAGGTAGAGTATAGATAAAAGGGAGGGGAAGGGGGGGAGCAAGATGAGCTGGCAGAAAGTCAAACAAGAGAGGAAAGGGGAGGGAGAGAAAAGTGTACATACAATTAAGTATATGCATCCATTTTATCTCATCCAGTTAATTCCAGACTTTATTGATTAATCAGTCTAGGGGAAACTCTTTTCCTGGTCTGCTTTATTTTTATGGGTCTACAGAGGCTTTGGGGCAGGCCGCCTCGTGGGCAATCCAGGGGGTCCAGACTATTCTAAACTTTTCTTCTCTCAAATGCAGTCTGGCCATGATGGATTCCATGTCCATGATGTTGTTAACTCTGGAAACCCATTGTCCTATTTCTGGAGGCTCACAGCGCAACCAGTGTACTGTTTAACATTTTAGAGCTGCAGCTACAAGGGCCAGGGCCAACTTCCGTTTGGATGAAGGGAAATTCACAATGGTCGGAAAGCCCAAGACTCAATCTGTGAAAGTGTCTGGAATTTGTTCTGACAACACTTCTTGCACTGCCCCCTGTACATCTTGCCAATATTGGGCAATGTTTGGGCATCCCCAAAAAATATGCCAATGTGTGCCCACTGAACCACACATTCTCCAGCATAAATATGCATTGGCATTATTATGATGTTTAGTCACTATGGGGATCAAGAAATAATGGACTAGAATTCTCCAAAAGAATTCCCCCATGTGAGAGATGAAGTCACCCTCCACCCCTGTTTTAGCCTTTTGAGCCATAGCTCATCTGGGATATTCTCTAGCATCTCTCTTTCCCAGGCTAGCTTTACTGTTTTGAGGGGATGTGTTTCCCCAGGGCCTATGGATTTATATAGTTGGGAAGTCCACTTCACCTTGTCTTTTGACAGCTGTACCGACTGCACAACATTTTCCCAGGGGCTCAGTTGGCGTGTGAGTTCCTTTATATTAGCTGGGATGTTAATGAAGTGGCATGTCTGCAAGTATCTATGAAAATCCAAGTCTTGCAAGCCAAATGTCTCTTTAAACTGGGCAAAGGGGAGACAAATGCCTTGTGCCACCAATTGCGAGAATTGGATCAACCCCTTTAGTTCCCATCTGGCATATGCACCATCTAGACGTGAGGGAAAGAAGCCCATATGCTGGGGAATAATGGGGGCCCAGGGTCTCCTCTGAGTTCATTCGCTGCCTGCACCTTTTCAGGACTCACAGGGTGTGTTATGTCCATGGATTGCCGGACAGTGAGGATACTGGTGATGCAGGCAGTGAGTATGACAAGGAACGCAGAGACACCTCCATGCAATCCTGTTCCTCCATATCCAACCAGCCTGAGGAACTGCACCCTGTGATCCAGGTCTCAACCACATGAAGTTGGCAGGCCAGATAGTACAAGTAAAAATCAGGCAATCCCAAGCCCCCTCCATCCCATGGAAGTGATATCTGTTTAGAAATTCGAGCACACAGTTTAATTTTGTAATAAAAACTATATACAGGGTATTCAATGAAAATCAGAAACAGTATCATATAGATATGCCTGTTTAAAGGCTACATTAATTAAAGAATTGTGTTTAAATTATGTGGTTAGTTCCGGTATGAGAAATGTAAAGGGATTTTCCTGTTTTGAGCAACCAATTGATTTTAACAAATCAAAATAGTATAGAATGTGTTTGTGTATTGGGTGAGTCACCATATAAATGCATATTATGTTTGAATCGTTGTTACTGATGTATACTGCATGCATTTCAAATGTGATTTTGTATCTATTAAGATATTCATGTTTTTAATTAAGTTAGAGTTTAGTACACCTGGTTTTGCCATTAGATAGTGAGAAAATTAATGACTTCATTATATGTATATAAAAGGTCCTCTGAGTATGTGTTTTACATGCCTTTTGATAAAAGGAGTTATCTCCGAAACGTGTTAAGGCATTTTTATTGGCACCTCAGTAATGTTTTGGCATTTCTCTATTTTTTTTTGTGGGAGCAGTGTCTTTTGTACCAGGTGGTGAGTGTCACAAACCCACTCCTGAGGGTCAGGTCCCCTGAGCTTACAGTGCCCACCCCTAAGTGCAATCTGTGACAGGGTGGGGGGAAAACAGGGATATCCTCCCTGTGTCCTTCTAGAATGCTCACCGAGGTCACAACCGAACACCCGCCACGAGGCCCCAGGGCTCCCTCTTTATTCTGGATAAGAGTACAATACTAGTTTCGAGTCTTGTAGCCAAATGAGAACCCTTTCTTGGTTGTCACACAAAGGGGGAAGATTCAGGCATTACAACCTCTTCAAGGTAGCTTTGTTACCCTGATTTTGTCTTCTTCCACCAGGCATGCAGTAACCTGGTTCAAATTCCCACAGACCTGTCCGTGAGACTTTCGTAGTCTCCCTATCTTTACCCAGATTTCCCTGTACAGACCCTTGTTCGATTGGTAGCTTATGGTGACACCCCTTAACAATAACAGTTTAGTCACAGATTATTACTAAACATCCCACAACCACACACAACATGAAAAATCTCGCTCAGGCAGGTTTCTTAAAAATGACTGTTTTTACTAAAATACTTAATAACCATACAGTTACAACTAAAGGTTTTAGAAAATTTGGTCACAGAATAACACAAATAAAAGTGGAAAATATACATAAAACAAATGCACTATAAGCTTTTATTTAATTTCTACCTTAAGTTCGTAGTAAATTAATATCCAGAAGAATAAGTGCAGTCTCTGGTTCTTAGTTTGTCTCTCTGTTGTGGTAGTCTTGCTTCTTGTGTTTCAGAAGAGTGTCCTTCAAAATGTGAGCCAGCCAATGCTCTGTGAAGGGTCTAACATAGGGATGGCTGTCCCAGTCGGTGGATAGGTAGTGGCCTTATTTTTGTTAGGTCAATAGATGTCACTCTTGCTTTTTCCAGATTTTAAGGAATTATTATTTATTTCCTTATTTGGGTTCTCATATCACCACTTCCTTGCACATTAATAACATTTTCAGAAATAGTGCCTTTGAAGTCCTACTCTCCTACAGTATAACACCTGTAAGACAATTCACACCAGCCTGTTAGGAAGGGCTATTTACTAGATCCTGTTTTCCAGGCATCCTGCCTTTGAAGTGGAAGAGTTTTATGATCCTAAGGGATGTCTTCTATCCCCTGACAATTTTTATGACCCTCTCCTTGACCAGCTGACTAGGGAAATCCCCCTTGATAATTTAATTTTCAGCTTCCTGGCTAGTAGCTGTTTTCCTGGGTCACATAGGAATGTCACATATTTTGCAAGACCCTTTTCTCTCTTTCTTTAACCTTTCAGTAACACTGGGTATTTTCTTGTGGCATTTAACATACACAAAATCAAATCAGAAAGAATATATAAAAATATATCTGCAAATAATGACTGGCAGTTGGCTAGCTCGCAACATCCCTCCCTTCTTAGACTGAATTTGTGGGAACACACCCCCTACTGCATGGTAAGGTTTTCACAAATTCTGTTACTGTTCTAACTGGTGAGATAGGCCATCTGCATTGGCAGTAGCCGATCCAGCCCTTTGGGTAATTGTCATGTCATAGGCTTGTAGGGCAATACTCCACCTTAAGAGATGACCATTTGTTTTACCCATCTCATTTAGCCACACCAGGGGGTTATGATTGGTCTGTACCTCAAAGTGCCTCCTATATAGATACGGGTCTAATTTCTTCAGGGCCCATACCAGCGCAAGGCACTCCTTTTCCACTGTGGAGTATGCCTTCTCCTGGGGCAGTAACTTTTTGCTCAGGTTTACGATTGGGTGGTCTTTTCCCTGATTAGATGTCTGACCGAGGACTGCTCCAATCCCCACATCTGAAGCATCTGTCTGGACTACAAATTGCATACAGTAATCTGGCCTGGCCAACACAGGGGCACTGCACAGTGCCTCTTTTAGCCATGTGAAGGCTCGTTTACAGTCTGGCTCCCAGTTTACCTTTTTGAGCTTTCTTTTCTTTAGCAGGCCAGATGGGGGAGCTGCCAGGGTACTGTAATTTGGAACAAACTTTCAATAGTACCCTGTGGTCCATACTAAGCTCCTAACCTGCTTCTGGGTTTCCGGCATAGGCCATGCCTCTATTGCCTCAGTCTTTGCTTGATTAGGGTAACGCTGCCCTCACCCCACTACATGGTCTATGTATGCCACCTCTGCCATAGTCACCTGGCACTTTTCAGCCTTGACAGTGAGCCCTACCCTCTGTATTCTGCCCAACACTTCCTTCAGGTGGGACAGGTGCTCCTTCCAGCTGGTACTGAAGATGGCAATATCATCCAAATAAGCCACTGCATACTCTTCAGTACCATGTAACACCTGGTTGACCAACCTTTGGAATGTGGCAGGGGCGTTCTTCATATCAAAAGACATCACCCGGAATTCAAATAACCCTATTGGAGTGATGAAGATCATCTCCCTAGCTCTGGCAGTTAACTCCACCTGCCAGTACCCTTTTGTTAAGACAGTTGTGGTACAGTATGTCACCCCTCCCAGCATGTCTAGTAGTTCATTCATCCATGGCATTGGGTGGGCATCAGACTTCGTGACTGTATCGAGTCCATGATAGTCCACACAAAAGCGAATAGAGCCATCTGGCTTGGGAATGAGGACTACGGGTGAGGCCCAGGGACTGTGGGATTTCTGGATTACCCCTAAGTCCAGCATTTCCTCCACCTCCCTCCTAATGTCCTTTAGTATGGTCTCAGATACCTGGTAGGCTGTCCATCAGATGGGTGCTTACATCCCTGTATCTACGTTGCATGTCGCTAAGGGGCTTAGTCCAGGCTTGGCCGTAAACAATGGAACAAAGTCCTCTAAAACCTCCCTCACCTCCTGGGTCTGTTCCAGGGTCAGCTGGGGTGACAGCTTGATTGTCTCCACAGAGGACTCCCACTTGCTTTCTTCTAGCAAGTCCAAGAGGGGATCTTCCTCACCCGTCCTCTCCCCAGGACTACACGCAGCAAATACCATGTCAGTCCTATTTGCGTATGGCTTCATCATGTTGACATGGTACATCCTATGGCTATGTCTCCTGTCAGCCAATTCCACAATGTAATTTACGTCATTGACCTGTCAGACTACCTTATATGGTCCCGCCCACTCTGCCTGCAGCTTGTCCTTCTGGACAGGAATTAGGACCATTACTTCCTGACCTGCGGTATGTCTTGCAACATTATGACCCCGTGCCTTCAAGGGTCCCACAATATTCATTACTACCCTCTGGAATGGCTCCTCCACAGTGGGCAAGGAAATTACGGCAGCTTTGGTTTTACTACCTGCCTTCCCTATCTGTTGGCACCGATGATAAGACCTGCAATATTCCTTCACCTGCTGGGTGAAGTTGGACCAATAGAAGTTCTGGGCCAATTGCTGCATGGTACGCGCGATGCCCAGATGTCTGGACATGGGCATATCATGAGCAATCTTGAGCACCCATTCACAGTACCCCTGGGAAATGACAAGCTGCCTGCCCATCACCTCTCCCTCTGTCCTCACATCCTGGGTATATAGCAGTCCATTGTCCCAAAATACCCTATGTCTCATGTCACCTCCTGGTGTCACGTCAGATTTTGCACAAGCTCCCAGCCTATCCAAACTAGGATCAGTCCTCTGAGCTGCTGCAAAATCTCCACATTTTCCCAAGGCCTGGGACATGTCCCCTTCAGTTCCTAAACTGGGGTCCATAGCTCTAGCATCAGGGCATTCAGGGTCACTGCCATCCCTAACCTTCTGACCATTTGTTATCCCTCACTCCTCGGAGTTACATTCTGTAGCTGTTTTGTGAACTGCTACTTGAGGAAGTCCTACCTCCCTTTCACTACTCTCCATGTCAGGAGACACAGGCTGGGGAACCAGCCTCCCATTTTTTCCACAGGTGCTTCTGTGGGGTTCAGGGAACTACAAGCGGCCTTTGCCGTCTGACTGCGGGTAACCACACACACCACCCCTTTCTGGAGATTGTTCCCTATACTCTCATCCAGGATGAGGTTGTCTGCCACTGCCACTTTTTGCACCCTTTCTCCTGTCTCACCCCAGTCCAAAAGAACACTAGCAAGTGGCAGAGTTTTTTCCATCCCAGTAAATCTCCTCACTGTTACAAACTGATTAGGTATAAGCTGTTCAGGCCCAACCATATCCTCTTTTACTATGGTAAGAGTTGCCCCAATGTCCCTTAACCATGGGTCTGCATCCCATTTACAGTAACCAGGTGTATGTGCTCCCTCATGTTTACAGGTATGCTTTCAGGGATACACAGTGCACCCAACTCTGTTCGAGCACCACTTTGTTCACTCTGTGCCTTGTTAGGACACTATCTAACGAGATGCCCTGGCTGTTTACAGAACCAACAGTATCATTTCTTTTATCTGAGAAACCCCTTTTTGGTAACCTGGGGCTTCCCCCTTTCTGCAGAGGCTGTGAGGGTTTTAGCTGCCCTGAAGGCATGCTTTTCCCTTTCAGCCCTGCCACACCTGCCCCATTTCCTTTCAGAGCTGGCCTGCTCCTGGCATAGCAGTCCAAGACGTCAGCAGCTTGCCGTGCTGTTTTTGGATCTTGGTCCTCTAGCCAGGTTTTCAACTCTGCTGGACAAGCCCAAAAGAACTGCTCTAAAAGTACAACCTCCTCAATTTTCCCCACAGAGTTTACTTTCACCCCCTCCCACCAACATTTGAAAAACTGATGTTGCTTTGTGGTGAGTTCCTCAAAGCTCATGTCAGGGCTTTTTCGGAGTTTTCGAAACTTAAACCTGTAGGCATCAGGAGTTAGTTCATACTTTTTAAGCAAAGCAGCTTTAAGTTTCTCATAATTGCTATTGTTCTGATTGTCCATTTGGCCTAGTGCCTCATGTCCTTTACCAGTAAGCAGTGGGGATAACTGGAAGCTCCAGGACTCCCTGGGTATATTGGCCTGGATACAGACCTTTTCAAACGAATTCAAAAATGCATCCATATCCTCCCCCTCTTTAAATTCAGCTATTTATTTTGAATTTAACTTATACCCCAGCCTTGGAGTTTCAGGTTCACCCCGACACTTACCTCTTCTAGCGCTGGTCATTGGAGTCTTAGCTTCTCCAGTTCAAACTATCTCTGTCACTGCCTTTCTTTTTCCTTGGCCTCTCTCCGAAGATGCTTTTCCTGCAACTATAGTTCAGACTTCTTCTCTCTTTCTTGCTGGGCTTCAAATTTTGCTGCTCCAGCTCCAATTTCCTTAGCTCAAACTCTAGCCTGATCCCTTCTAGCTCCAGCTCTATGATGACCTTCCTCTGCTGTTATGGCTCTGGGTTCCCTCTGGTCTCGCTGCCCTCCTCCCTGGGACTGGACTCTGTGATGGACCGTGGCACCCCCATGCCCAGGCTCTGGTCCTTTTCAGTCACTTGCTGTGACTTGAGGTTCGGGACAACCACTTGCTCATCAGCTGCCATGAGAGCCTCCACGAGGTTCTTTTTGGTTTGCCCCTCATACTGGGCCCCTCTTTCTTGACACAGCTGCCTTAGGTAGTCTGCAGTGTATTCACTGTAGTTGGAAGCCATCTTCTTCCCTAACTACTACTACACTAGCCTACACTGAGAAAAAAAAAAGAAAACAGGTAGGGAACTTTATACTATAACCAAATTATTATTTTTTTTTTTACAAATCTCTGCCTTAATTGTGTGTGGATTGTTTTCAGTTTATCAATCTGATACATTGGCCTCAAATCCAACTGTTATGCCTGTGCCACCAGTATCTCTCAAATCTCACTGTTATGCTACCAAATCTCTCGGATCCCACCCCTGTGCACCAGATCTGTCACAAACCCACTTCTGAGGGTCAGATCCACTGAGCTCACTGTGCCCACTGCTAAGTGTTGTCTGCGACAGGGAGGGGGGAAAAAAGGAATACTCTTCCCCATGCCCTTCTGGAATGTTCTTGAGGTCACAACTGAACACCCACCATGAGGCTCCAGGGCTCCCTCTTTACTCTGGATAAGGGTACAATACCAGTCTCGAGTCTTGTAGCCAAATGAGAACCCTTTCTGGGTTGTTACACAAAGGGGGAAGATCCAGGCATTATAATCTCTTCGGGGTAGCTTTGTAACCCTGACTGTCTTCTCCCACCAGGCATGCAATAACCTGGTTCAAATCCCCAGACTCATCCTTGAGACTTTCATAATTCTCCCTATCTTTATTCAGATTTCCCTGTACAGACCCTTGTTTGATTGGTAGCTTATGGTGACACCCCTTAGCAATAATAGTTTAATCGCAAATTATTATTAGATGTCCCACAACTACACACAACATGAAAAATCTCGCTCAGGCAGGTTTCTTAAAAATGAATGTTTTTACTAAAATAATTAATAATGATACAGTAACAACTAAAAGTTTTAGAAAATTTGGTCACAGAATAACGCAAATAAAAGTGGAAAATAAACATAAAACAAATGCACTCTAAACTTTTATCTAATTTCTACCTTAAGTTCATAGTGAATTGAAATCCATAAGAATAAGTGCAGTCTCTGGTTCTTAGTCTGGCTGTGTGTTGTGGCAGTCTTGCTTCTTATGTGTCAGAAGAGTGTCCTTTGAAAAGTGAGCCAGCCAATGCTCTGTGGAGGGTCTTAAATAGGGATGACTGTCCCAGTCGGTGGATAGGTAGTGGCCTTATTTTTGTTAGGCCAATAGATGTCACTCTTGCTTTTTCCAAATTTTAAGGAATTATTATTTCCTTATTTGGGTTCTCATATCACCACTTCCTTACACATTAATAACATTTTCAGAATTA
The DNA here is from genome assembly GCA_016271365.2 of Neoceratodus forsteri. Classification (NCBI taxonomy): domain Eukaryota; kingdom Metazoa; phylum Chordata; order Ceratodontiformes; family Ceratodontidae; genus Neoceratodus; species Neoceratodus forsteri. Next base: position 1,709,176,170 of record CM057455.1, read on the forward strand.
GTACCTTTGAAGTCCTACTGCCCTACAATGTAACACTTGTAAGACAATTCACACCAGCCTGTTGAAGGGCTATTTACTAGATCCTGTTTCCCAGGCATCCTACCTTTGAAGTGGAAGAGTTTTATGACCCTAGGGCATGTTTTCTATCCCCTGACAATTTTATGACCCTCTCCCTTTGACTAGGTGACTAGAGAAATCCCCTTTGAAATTGTAATTTTCAGCTTCCTGACTAGTAGCTGGTTTCCTGGGTCACATAGAATTGTGACATATTTTGCAAGACCCTTTTCTCTCTTCCTGTGACCTTTCAGTAACATTTGGCTTTTTTGTGGCATTTAACATACACAAAATCACATCAAAAAGAGTATACAGAAATATATCGGCAAATAATGACTGGCAGTTGGCTAACTTGTCACAGAGTGTGCTAAAGTTCAAGTACAGTATATTTCATTTATGTTTTTAAGCACCCCAGTCTTGTGTGATCTATTAAAAGTGACAATCTACAGGATAGCCCAATGTACAAAGATTATGAGAATTACAGGGTTACTACAGAAATTAGAAAGAAATGATTTGCACACAGCAGAAGAAACACATGGAAAAACCTTTCTATAGCTACTTAACTCTAACAAAGTAGAAAGATTCATACCACACAGGACCTTAGTGAGCCATGGCAGACTTCAGCTCTTACATGGTGTTCTGTATGAAGTCCCAACCCAAACTGTCTTACCCTTCTCATATGCAGGTTTAAGCCTGCTTGCAAGCCTGACTCCACCAACCCTTGTCACCACTGCTTGGTGACATCATTTCCAGGACCAGTACTTTTATTCTCTTGGGACAACCCCTCTAAAGGATTTGGTTGGAACTGGATCCATGGATTCTGTGTAGTCAAGGCCACCTCTCATTGTTCTGAGTCATGTCTGCCTGTGCAGGTGGTGGCTGCAAGGCCAGAACAATTTCCTGCCATTAAAGATATTGGGCTCTTTGAAGCTCCCTCACTATATAACCAGGGGGTCCTATTATTACAGGACAAAGGGACTGTAATTATCTTCCAGGGCAGCTATTCTGCCTCTGGCAACAATTTAAATCTCATTCCCCAGCACCTCTGTCCCCACAGCAGACAAAGTTAATAAAAAAGAATTGAAAAAAAGTATAAAATTACTGCTACATCTCCCTCCCTGAAAAATTAAAAGCACATTCCATTAGCACCCTTAATGGATGCATGTTTTATCATGTGAGCCAGCTGGCTGCACTTGCCATGCCCTCAGCTTCCTCTCTGTGTGAACTCCACACTAGTTGCTCACAGCACATCTTTCCCTCCCCCCTTTTTTTTATGTTTTAGGTCCTAGCTATTGTGTAGATAACCCATCGGCATTTCCATCTGTGATCCACTGCAGTGCCCAATATCCAAATTACAGGACTGCGGCATCAGGCTCCACCTTAGCAATTTGGGGTTCTGCCCACTGGTCCTATGTAGCAATGTGAGGGAGTTGTGATCAGTGACCAGGGTGAACTTCTTCCAATACAGATAAGGTTGTAGCTTCTGCAAAGCCCAGACAATATCCAGGCACTCTTTTTTGATTGTGGAATAGGCCTTCTCTCTGGGCAGCAGCTTCTTGCTCAGGTACGTGACTGTGTGTTTCTCTACGCTGTGCGTAACCTAACTCAGAACCAGGCCTAGCCCATGATCAGAAGAATCTATATGCTGCCAGCAGTCCCCCAGGGTGGTAAACATATTACCCTCATAGGGCCTGGATCGAATTAACCCTAATAAGTATCCCATAACATGCACGTCCTAATGCTCTAGAAATGATGCCCCACTCCCTAAGGGAGGGAGTTCCAAAAATATTTATAAAAAGCCATATTCACAGGCTGGCCCGGTGGCACAGAGAACTGAGGCACTGGACACCTTGCACCACGCCAGTGACCAGGGTTCAGGAATGGACTCGGGTCGTCGGGGAGCCAGTGTGGGGCAGAGGATGGGCGCAGGATCGAGCTGCCAAATGGTGGCTTTCCTCTCCCGGGGGGGTCACCCTCCCACAGTCCCGTCGCCTCCAGGTGGAGGTCCGGTAATGGTGCAGGTGGGTAATGGGTGACTGGTAGGGTGGGGCATCCCGCAGTGTGAGGCGCACATGCCTCCACACATGCACATCCATGCCAAGGACGTGAGGGTGGGTGAAAATGGGTGAAAATATGGCTAAACAAATAATTAAAAAAAAAAGCCATACTCTCACACTAACTATGTCATTGTGTTGCTGGATGTATCTCTTATGCATAAATGAATTAATTAGAATTTATTATATTATTAGATAATACACTGTAATAGTTCCTGCCAATCCCAGGTTCAAAAGAGAAAAAATATTGCTTACTTTCTTTGACACATGCTCAAGTCCAACTTAAAACTGTTTAATCATATATTTCAAAGAATGCTTCACATTCTAAATGATATTGTACAAATTATCTTTGTTACAGTCATTCCATGTGTTACATATTCAAAAAACAGTTATATATTCAATTTAAGTCACTGAAGGCTTAGTGATACCACAAACTGTGCAGAATCTAAATGCCTATAAATCACATATTTTCATGCCAGAATGTAATGTTAAAAAAAAGCCCATTTATTAACTCCAGCCCCACTGGCATGAGTAAACACCCAAGTGCTCCACAAGTGCTGAAACCTTTTCTATACCACCATGTTTTAGAGTGTGTATGTACTGTAAACTCCTTAATATTTTGGGATTACTTTATTTATTTGCTTTTGGTAACCGGGTAAGTGTGCTAGGCAACAATCCTGCCTATTTTCAGGCACGACCCGGGAGGGTACACAATTGAAAATACAGAAATGACAAACAGTACAATTCAAACAATATTGGAGAATACAGAAATGCAAACAGTACAGGATTCAATAGCAACAATTCGGCTGGAGTCATTAGAAACTAGACTGAGCTAAACCGAGGATTGCATACACAGACATTCATACAGGAATCAATAAGTTAAACAAAAGGTAACAAAAGAAATAGGTAATGCTTGAAAAGGGAGCATGCACAATCCTTCTTTAGTCCACAACTAAGTGGAAAGTGGTGGTTACATAAGCCAGTTGTTGCACAGTAGGTAATACATTTTTAGCTAAACTAGGATAGCAACCTAGGTGGCGGCTCCCCGTTAGGTGCAGTTGCCGTTACCTAGGGTATAGAGGTAAGAGAACAGGGAATGCTTAAACAAAATGTGGGAGGTGGAGATTTTGACCTGTGGGGGGAGCGAGTTCCAGAATCTAGGGGCAAAAAAGGAGAAGGCCTGTTCTCCCATTTTGGTGTTACAGGGCCGTACCGAGAGCATTGGGACAGAAGAGGACCTAAGTGCGCATGGCCGAGAGACTGGGGTAAGCATGTTATCAAGAGAGGAAGGTCGAGGGGTTCTAGTAAGGGAGTCAACAAGACACTCTAAAGTGTATGACCGGAGGTGTTTGGGAGACAACCATTTTAATTCCGAGTAGAGAAGGCAGTGATGAGTCAGGCGAGGTGCTGATAAGGCAGACCTGTAGATATTATTATAGGAAGTGTCCCACTTGCAGAAGATGCTAGCATTGGATTGGTAGAGAATTGGAAAGGCATAAAGGAGTTGAGGGAGTAGTACACCTCTAGCAACCGATTTTCTGGCTGTCGGGGTAAGTGAATTGCGCACTCTATAGGCTGATCCAATTTTGGCATTGACTGTCTGGCAGACTTCATTGACATGCTCTGAAAAATCCAGGGCTGGGTCAAGCGTTACATCGAGGTATTTGAAAGAAAGGGTATTAGTGACTTTAGACCCATCCTGGCAGTGTACAAGGAGCTTAGGGGACTCAGTGGGCATTTTTTTAGAGGACCCAAAAAGCATTGCCTGAGTCTTACCTATATTTAGTATTAGATGGTTAGCTGAGACCCAGGATTGAAGGGCTTGAAAGTCTTGTGACAGTTATAGGTTTAAGTCAGTAATAGACTTGGAGGCATGGTAAAGCACAAGATCATCAGTGTACATGAGAAGGCTACTGTAAAGAGAAGGACTGGAGATATCATTTAGGAAGAGCGAAAAGAGTAGAGGACCAAGTATAGACCCCTGCTGGACACCGCGGGTGATCGAGATGGGAGAGGAGAGCACCTTACAGAAGGAAACAGCCTGGGAGTGGTTTTCCAGATAGCTACCGAACCAAGTTAGGGTACAGTCAGAGGCGCCTAGGTCATGTTGTTTAGATAGTAGTAGCGGATGGTGAACCATATTGAACACTTTAGTTAGATCAATAAACATGGCACCCGTGAATAAGCCCTTATCCATGTTACCTTTGACATCACTGGTGAGCTGGGTCAGTGCAGTGGTAGTGCTATGCCCAGCCCTAAAGCCATGTTGAGAAGGGGATTGAAGATTAAACTTAAGAAGGTGCTCAGAGACCTGTCGATGGACTATTTTCTCCAGTAGCTTGCTAAGAGTGGGGAGAAGAGAGATGGGGCCATAATTGGCAAGTAGTTTAGCATCCCCCTTCTTAAAAACTGATATAGTTCTTGCCATTTTCCAAGCCATGGGTACAGAAGCAGAGCAAATAGAAAGGTTGAATAACCTAGTTATGGGCGCTGCAAGCCTTGCAGCAAACAACCTAAGAATCCCAGGGTGAATATCATCCGTGCCTACACTCCCACTGGCCATAACATTTTTGAATAGGCTTAGCACTTCGAGGTATGTAACTGAGGCCAGGTCAAGAGTTTGAGGAGTGGGAACCCGGGGGGGGTAGATCAGGCCAATCTTTGGGGAGCGAGGAGGGAGAAGGGGTAGGTAGCGTAGAAAAAAGGGAGTTGAAAGCTTTAGCAATGGTGAGAGGGTGGTTACAGTGGACATCATTTATGTACATATCTTTAGGCGTCAGAGGCTTATTGTTGCCAAGAATCTCTTTAATATTAGACCAATACCGCTTCGGGTTGGAGGTGGAAGAATCGAGTAGGTCCCTGAAGTAAGAGCTTTTAGCCAGGCAAATTTCTTTTTTGCATGTGTTCTGAAGGTCTCTGTAGGCTTCAAAGTCAGCAAGTAGGTAGGAGGTCTTCCAGGTAGACCACAGTTTATCCCTGAGTTTCAGATAGATGGAGCAGGGGACAATTGAGCCATTTGGTGACTTTCCCTTTTACCCTTCTCGTGGTGACCAGGATGTGTTTATTTTGTAGTGAGAGTAGGGAAGAGGTGAAATAGCCCATAGCAATGTTAATATCATCTGTATAGTAAAGTGGAGACCAGTCAACCAGGTCAAGGTCATGACTGAAAGCTTCCGAGTCCATGTTGGAGAGGTTGTAAAAAGTTAAGACTTTAGAGAGAAAGGTGGGGGTGGAGGTATCCCAAATACAGTAAACTGGGTAATGATCACTTATTGTATCTGGGAGAACACCAGACACCAGGAAAAACTCTTTCCTATTTGTTAGGATCCAGTCTAGGAGAGTGATGCAGGCTCCACCATTGGAGATCCTAGTGGGCTCTTGAATAAGCTGAGAGAGACTGGCCTTACTGGTTAAGGAGTAATGGTGGGAGGAGCTAGGTCCGGCCCAGTTAAGATTAAAATCACCGAGGCAGATGACATCATTTTTCCCAGTTGCAAATCTCTCAATTTGAGATATCCTATTATCAGTCTTATTTCAAACCAGTGTGTGCCCTATAAAGATTCATTAACCAGGATATATGTATTTTAAGTACAACAAATACCCCTTCTCCTTTACATACAGTAGTTATATTATAGTGCTATGCATTTGACATGCTTAGAGGTTTGTAAAAGTTGTACTTACCGGTTCAAATGCACTTTTTGTTTGTACCTGTAATGAAGATTTATGACTTTTTAGAACACAATCATTTTCTCTGTATGCCAAAAAAATTCTCTAATGCTTAGTGCTTAGTGGAGGAGGTTCAAGGTGTACTCACATTTCTGTAGGCTACCCTTTACGTGTTCCCCTTTTGGTTTCTACTAGCACACTGAGCACTTTCCAGTGTTGGCTTATATACCTGAGCTAGCAGGGCGTGTAGTGTGGACACTGAGGGGTGGAGCACAACGCTCACATCATGGTGCACCTCCATGCCCATGTTCAGCATTCACACCATTGCTGGGGAACGGCATTGCAATGCTGAGCAGGCCCACGGGCAGGGGCACTTCCAGGCAGGTTGCTGTTGCTGGCCTGCTACTCACCCTGTAGCAGCTTGTGAAAGTTCTCAAGCAACTGTACCCAACTAAATCAATATGCACCCACTGTAGGTGTGGCTATGTTGCTTTCCTTTCTGAAATTTGGCAGACAGGCTGGTCGGAGAGACAGTGGAAGTCTCAAGGTATCACATACTACCAGAGCCAGATACAGTATACCAGTGATATACATAGGTTCTGTAGTTTCTGCACAAAAAAAGTGTCTATTAAAGAATGCCTATATTATATCAGTAAATAAAAGTGTCAAACAGAAGTGTGACAGGGTAGAATAAGACCCTGTCCCATTTGTTTTGGAGAAAGTGTTTAAATGCAAGGATCTGTATCCTTTCCTTTTCTGTCTCTTCCGTCTGGTTACGCAACCAAATTTTCCTGTGAGGCTTCGGACTTGATCAACCCGAACAGTCTCACAATCTTTTGCCTCTCACAGTCTCTCAGTTTTCTCTTGCTGTCTTTCTTCCTTGCATATCTATATCTGCTAATATAAAATATATGAGAATCAATGTATGGAAATGTAGCTGATATTGGGATCACTTTTGTTTAGAAAATTGTGTTACTGTTGAAATGTATAAATTTATAATTTGAGATAACTGTAAAAAGCTAGAGGTTACTTGGGTGCAAATGCCTGAGCCTTTTGCAGTTGCTGTGGGGACCTCAGGAAGTTTTCAATGTTCTAGCAGCTCCTGAAATTTACAAAGGACATGATGCCTGCAAAGGATGGGGGCTGAGCTGCAAGGGAGATTTTTTACAAGATATTTTATTTTGCTTCTGTATATAGTTATTCTGAACAGGTTTATTTTATGTTACTGCAACTACAAATAAACAGTTTTGTGGAATTTTACAACTGCTCCTGGGTTTTCTCTATGCTTTCTGACCTGTGCCTCAGAGACAGATGGTTTTAGAAGTGGGATTTAAGCTGTGCATACCCTAAAACAGGAGATTTGTACACTGGTACTGGACCTAGTACCAGGGAAGCACAGAGGAAGGTATGGATTCTGCAGCTGAAGTCCATTCCGAGATTGTACAGCCAGCACAAGTCTTGGAAAAAAAACAGGCAATGACAGAACCTGAAAGCCTGATGGACTTTTTGAAATGGTGGACTATACAACAGAAAGAGACTGAGACACAAAGAGAAAAAGAAATTAAATGGTTAGAAGCATTGAGAGAGAAGAGATGCGGCAACAGAAGCAACAGATGAGAGAAGAGATGCAGCGACAGGAGCAGCAATGGCTGGATGCCTTACAAGCTATCGAAGGCAGAAGATCTGGCACAGATCCAGATGAGCAACAAAATGCAAGCAACCTAAAGGCCATTAAACTTACAAAGTTGTGTCCCTCAGATGATATTGAGGCATACCTGACAACCTTTGAAAGAGTTGCCACAGCCTGCCAGTGACCAAAGCAGCAATGGACAATCAGACTGGTACCTTACCTGACAGGGAAAGCCCAGTATGGACATTGCACAGTCAGAAAACTATGACCTGGTGAAAAGCGAAATCCTGAAAAGGTACAACATCTCCAGAGAGACCTACAGGTAGGTGTAACCCCCGCCCTGCAAATGGGGGTTCTTAAAAGCCTTCCAGGAGCTTGCCTGAGTGCTCCCTGCCTAGCTGATGTTCGGCGAAATGCCATTTAGTTGTGGGCACTGCCTGTACTCCAAAGCCTATGAGTACTGTCTCTTTAAGGTCTGCCTGCTCACTGACATAATTAGTTTGCCTGGTGGGACTGTGTGTTCTTTGCTCAAGTTCCACCTGAGCTTCTGAGCAATGGCTCCGATTTTGCCGTCGATAGTGGCGCAGAGGGAGCTCTTTTCAAAGGTGTAACTGTTTGCCAGAAACCATTTAGAAAAGTATTGAAAATGTAGTTTGCTTAACCTGCTTTTCTTGCAGCACGAACTATTCTGTGAAGCCCCACCATTTTGGTTCTGAACTGCCGAGCTGGACCAATTGGGTTGGGGGAGCCCTAAAATGGAGACTGCTTGGGCCAATCAGGAAAGGGACTTCCAGCAGGAGCTTGTTACAAGGGGGCTAAATGGAAGGAGCCCCTGGGAAGTGTAGTTCTGGTCCAATGGCGCCTTTTTTTGCACCTATAGAGGGAGCCCTGCTGTGACTGACAGTTTCATCAGCCAACCAGACTCTAGTGGATCTAAGGGAAATGCACTGAACTGCTGCTGGCAAGCCAGATCCGAGATGACAGTGAAAAGAGAAGGAGCCCTGTTGTTCGAGTGGCGAGTAGTTCGTGCGGGAAGTGCATGTGTAGGCCCCAAAGTCAGTCTGCGGCCATTGGTAGTCATAGTTCGGACTGAATTCGAGTTTTTGAGGAGGAAGAAGAAGCAGAAGTGTGGGAACCAGGCTTAACCTAAAGAAGACCAAAAGTTTGCTGAACGCGATCGGCCTGTCAGGGACTGCTGATGCTGTGCGGGCTCCCGGGTATTTTGCAGTAATTGCGATCGGGATCGTGGAGCAGTCTGCTTGGTACAGTACTTTCCTTTACATATAAATGTGCTTTAAGTTGAAGGGAGATTGCAATCTTAATTTCCCTCACTCTGCAGTGTGTGCTGAATGCTGGAAACCCAGAAACAACACCCTCCATCCTGTAATCTGTATTGGGTATCGTGAGTACAATTCAGGACAACCCCCTGCAACAATTTGTGAATCAAAAGTGTGCCACCTGATTTACTTGTGCTTTCTTTTTCTGGAACTGAGCCTTTGCTGTGGATTATAATTTTGCTGTGCATGCCTTTCTTTCTTTTAGGGCCCCAACCAGCCGCACCAGCCAGCCAACCCCGGGCAACAGACCTGGCTAGCCCCCACCATCCTGGGTACCCAGCGAGTGTGACATTCGGACCCTAAGTTTCATGCACAGTACTGTGATTTATATGTCTTAATGCAAAATCAACCTGATTACCCTTCCTTGTTACTTCCCCTGAATAAATCAGATTTATGTTTGTTGAACTATATCCTACTTGTGGTGTCAGTACATATAGCAGAGAATATTGCATAGTTGCTGTGGCATTGCCTAACCTTATTTTACAGGGGGTCCTCAGGGACGTGCTACAGAATCAGTCCTGAGGGTAGGTGGGTACTGTATGTGTAATGAGTGTGCATATGTGGGGTATTGGGAAGGTAACTCCTGTGTACTGTGTGGGTCACTAGTGGGAATAAAGGGGCGGGGGTCACAGTGTCCCAGAGGGCTGTGCCCAAGCTAGTTTAACCACTACCAACCCTGACCTCTGGGTGGAGGTACCTGTCACTGGACCTAGGCCCCTTAACCTGTCACTAGCCATACAGGCAGGGGTAGTAGCCCTTGAGATAGCGCCACCTAGGGGTTACACAGAGATTTCAATCTCTGGGATACAACTCGGTTGACAATCCTCGAGAAGCCGTCACCCGACTCCAAGAACTCCTGATGAAGTGGATCCAACCAGAGAGCAAAACAGTCCCACAGATCATCGACACATTTGTCATGGAGCAATTCATCAATATCTTGCCTACAGATGTGCAGCTGTGGGTAAAGGAACACTAACCAGAGAATGGGGAAAAAGCTGTTTCTTTGGCTGAGGACTACCAAATGGCCAGACAGACACCACAGCAGTGAGGTAACAGCCAAGCACCGGTAAGAAACTCTTTTTCCCATTTAAATTCGAAGTCTGCTAAGAACTCCGGTGGGGGTAACAAATCTGTGCCAAAAGACATTATCTGCTATAACTGTAATAAGCCAGGCCATTTTGCAAGAAACTGCCATAATAAAGAGAGTGGCACTGGAGCAGATTTGTCCTTGGCAAACTGGGGCAAGTACCTAACAGAAGTGAAAGTGGGGAATAAGACTGTAATGGGACTCATTGATTCGGGAAGCAGACAAACCCTAGTGCATGTTAAAGTCCTGGGAAAACACTGTGCAAAAGGACCAGATACTGATGTCATCTGCATCCATGGGGACACTCGATACTATCCCACCACCCAAGTGACTCTGACCATTAAGAGTGTGTCACACCAAATGAAAGTGGGGGTAGTACCAAAGTTACCTGTACCTGTGATTATTGGAAATGACTTTCCAGGATTTATTGAATTGATCAAAGAGGGAATAAATCCTAATGTTTCAGCAGCTGTGGTGACAAGAGCTCAGGCAAAGAAAATTTCAGACAGTGAGGACACTTTTCCTTTCAGTGATTTTGATTCGGACTTGTTTGAGCACAGCTCCAAGATTCGGAAATCCAGGAAAGAAAGACAAAGCCTGAAGAAACTGTGGCAACAAATGACTGATGGACATGAAGGGTTAAAATATGAAAATGCTGAAACTAAATTGTTAACTGATTGTGATTTTCGTTCAGAGCAAGCTAACGATGTTTCTCTCCAGGGTTATTTCAAGCAGCTAGGGGTAAAACCAAAACAGGGTGGACCAATGTTTAAAAAATGTAATGGACTACTGTACAGAATTTGGGTTAAACCTCAGACACAGGAACAGACAGAACAATTGGTTATATGACAGAAGTATAGAACAGAATTGTTACAGATAGCACATGATAGTCCCATGGCTGGTCACTCAGGGAGGGATCGCACCCATGCCAAATTGCTGTATAGATTTTACTGGCCAGGAATTCATGAAAATGTTGCTACCTATTATAATTCCTGAGTGTCAGAAAGTAGCCTCAGTCACTAGAAAAGACAAGGTGCCCCTGGTACCCCTACCCTTAATAGATGTGCCTTTTGAGAGAATTGCAATGGATGTGGTTGGTCCTTTAGACAAAAGTAAAAAGGGTAATAGATTTATCCTGGTAGTATGTGACTAAGCTACTCGATACCCAGAAGCAGTTCCAATGTGTACTGTTACAGCCCCAAAAGTTGCAGCAGAGCTAGCCAAATTTTTCAGCAGAGTGGGCATACCTAAAGAAATTATTACTGATCAGGGTAGTAATTTGGTGCTGCACTGCTTAAAGAGCTGTACAGACTGCTGGGTATCACTGCCATAAGAACCTCCCCCTATCACCCTCAGACAGACGGTCTTGTTGAGCATTTTAACCAAATCCTAAAACGCATGTTAAAAAGGTTTGTAAAAGGGGAAGGGAAAGATTGGGACCATTACTTGCCTTAACTACTTTTTGCTTCCAGAGAAGTGCCATAGGCATCATCAGGGTTTTCGCCATTTGAAATGCTGTATAGTAGGCAGCCAAGAGGGCCACTGGATGTGATAAAGGAAACGTGGGAAGATAACCCCACTCAGAAACAATCTATATTTTCTTATATGTGTGCCCTAAGAAAGAAACTGGCAATATATGTTGAAATTGCCCATAGTAATCAGGAAGAGGCCCACAACCAGCAGAAGGTATATTATGACCATGGAGTAAAAGAAAAAGTTTTCGAGCCAGGTGAAAAGGTTTTGCTACTGACGTACTGGCACTGTTAACTATGAGATTGAGACCCCTGACAGAAAAAATCCTTCTGTGATATACCATGCTAACATCCTCAAGAAATGGGTTGAAAAAATGCCAAAAGCTGCCTTGCTAGTTTTACCAGAAACTGATGAGGAAGATACTGTTGTAGCTTATGATAGACTATAACAAACTGTAAATGTTGATGCTGTAAAGGTGAAAGTTTCCTTAACATCAGGACAAACTGCAGACATTCGTAATGTGCTAAAGACATTTAACAGTACTTTTACCACAGTAGCAAGCCAAGCAAAAGGGGTTGAGCACATAATAGTGACAAAGAATGCTTGGTCTATTAGGCAAAAGTCATGCAGGTTGCCAGAGAAGTAAAAGCTGATGTGGGTGGGGAAATACAAAAGATGAAAGAATTGGGTATCATTGAGGAGTCGCGGAGTGCTTGGTCATCTCCCATGGTAATTGTAAACAAAAAAAAAGGGGGTGTTAGAATCTGCCTTGATTTCAGGATACTTAATCAAGTGTCAGAATTTGACAGTTACCCTATGCCCAGAATAGATGATTTGGTGGACAGGCTGGAGAGTGCAAAGTACATCAGTACCCTCAATCTCACCAAGGGTTACTGGCAAATACCTTTAGCTAAAGAATCCAGAGATAAAACTGCATTTGCTACCCCGATAGGATTCTATCAGTTCACCACCATACCCTTTGGTTTACATGGTGCACCAGCTACATTCTAGCGGTACATGGATGTAATTTTATCCCCTCACACTGGTTATTGTGCTGCGTATCTGGATGATGTCGTGGTGTACAGTCCAGACTGGAAAAGTCACGTTGAACACCTACGAGCAGTTATCCAAGCTATCAAAAATGCAGGTCTGACAATTAATCCTACTAAATGTGCATTGGGCATGCAGGAAACTAGATATTTGGGCTATGTGTTGGGAAATGGAGAAATCAAACCAGAGATTTCTAAAATAGAAGCTGTAGCTAACAGCCCTGTACCAAAAAAAAAAAATATGTCAGGTCATTTTTAGGGCTGGCTGTTTATTATCGGAGATTTGTTCACAATTTTGCTGAGTTAACTACTCCCCTCACTGAACTCACAAAGAAACGTTACCCAAATAATGTGAAATGGACTCCAGAGTGTGATGAACCTTTTCAAGCCATAAAGGCTGCATTATGTTCAGCACCTGTTTGAGAAGCCCAGACTTTGAGAAACCATTTCTGCTACAAACAGACGCATTCAAGGTAGGCCTAGGTGCAGTCCTAAGCCAAAATATCGATGGGAAAGAACATCCTATCCTGTATATAAGTAGGAAATTGCATGACAGAGAGAAAAGGTTCTCCACTATCGAAAAGGAGTGTTTAGCAGCAAAGTGGTCCATGGAGTACCTCAAATTTTATTTGCTAGGAACTGATTTTGTTCTTGTAACTGATCACAATCCTCTCTGTTGGCTTAACCAGATGAAAGATAATAATTCCAGAATCGCAAGGTAGTACCTGGCACTACAGCCATTTAAATTCTTTGTGATTCACAAATCTGGTAAAGAGAACAGTAATGCTGATTTTCTGTCAAGATATGGATCAGGAATTGAGGGTTCTGATGGTTGAAAAAAAAACTAATGTATGGGTTTGAACTGTACTTAGAAACATAGAAGTTGATGGCAGATAAGGACCGCAAGGCCCATCCAGTCTGCCCATTTCTTTTTCTACCTTATAAATGTGCCATCGGCCTTTGCTCTGTCAGTGGCCTATCTATTCATACTCATCTGTATTGCTCCCTTATGCCTATCCCATGCCTGTTTGATGCCCTGCACTGTATTCATAGCCACTACTTCCTGAGGTAGGCCATTCCATGCATCCACCACCCTTTCTGTGATAAAGAATTTCCTCACATTCCCCCTTAATCGGCCTCCCTCTAACCTCATGCTGTGTCCTCTTGTCCTGCTGTTTTTCTTATATTTAAACATGTTAGACTCTTTCACCTTGTTAATGCCCTTAAGGTGTTTGAATATCTCGATCATATCACCCCTCTCCCTCCTTTGCTCAAGGGTATACATATTGAGCTCCATTAATCTGTCCTCAAATGTCTTCTGATGCAGTCCCTGCACCATTTTGGTTGCGCTTCTCTGGACTGCCTCAGTTTGGTTAATGTCCTTGTGAAGGTGTGGCCTCCAGTGCTGCACACAGTACTCCGGATGGGGCCTAACCAGTGTCTTGTAAAGAGGGATTATTACCTCCCTCTTACGACTTGTGATACCCCTACTAATACACCCCTAACATCCCCCTAGCCTTACCTACTGCTTTAGAGGTCTGCTTGAAGATTTCAGGTCATCGGTGATGATGATGCCCAAGTCTCTTTCTTCCTTTGTGACTGCCAGCAACTCCCCTCCCAACCTATAGGTGGCTTCAGGGTACTTTTTCTGTACCGTTAAAAAAAATGGATGCAAATGTGCTTAATGTCTGAATGCAACAAATGTTAGTAGAGAAGAAAAAGTTTTGGAAACCTGTTTAATAAAACAGGTTCCCTCTTAAAGAGGGGGGTATATGTGACAGAGTAGAATAGGACCCTGTCCCATTTGTTTTGGAGAAAGTGTTTAAATGCAAGGATCTGTATTCTTTCCTTTTCTGCCTCTTCTGTCTGGTTGCACAACCAAGTTTTCCTGTGAGGCTTCGGATTTGATCAACCCGAACAATCTCGCAATCCTTTGCCTCTCACTGTCTCTCAGTTTTCTTTTGCTGTCTTTCTTCCTTGCATATTTATATTTGCTAATATAAAATATATGAGAATCAATGTATGGAAATGTAGCTGATATTGGGATCACTTTTGTTTAGAAAATTGTATTAATGTTGAAATGTATATATTTATAATTTGAGATAACTGTAAAAAGCTAGAGGTTACTTGGATGCAAATGCCTGAGCCTTTTGCAGTTGCTGTGGGGACCTCAGGAAGTTCTCAATGTTCTAGCAGCTCCTGAAATTTACAAAGGACAGGATGCTTGCAAAGGATGGGGGCGGGGGGTGAAAAGAGTTATAAAAACAGCTAAGCTGAGCTGCAAGGCAGATTTTTTACAAGATATTTTATTTTGCTTCTGTGTACAGTTATTCTGAACAGATTTATTTTATTTTATGTTACTGCAACTACAATTAAACTGTTTTGTGGAATTTTATAACTGCTCCTTGGTTTTCTGTATGCTTCTTGACCTGCCTCGATGACAAGAAGTTAATAGCTGGAAATATCATACAGTGGAATGTGTCCCATACGGGGTGATTTGGAACATGGGTATGTTGTGATGGGTAGGGAAGTGGGGGGAAGAGGGGATTTTGGAATATTGGGGATGGGCAAAGGAGGTATGTGATGGGCATGGGGGAGAGGGAGGGAAAAGGTAAGGGAGAACAAAGGTGAGACAGCATCTTTTGTATATGTTGCCAAGATGTATCCCACAATTGGTTGCTAGGTAGTTATAATGAGCAAAACCTTATTTTCTAAGCATGCCAACACCATTATAATCACTTACAGAGGCATTAAAGAAGCTCAACAATTACCAACAAACTTGCCATTCTTCATTTAAACCAAAATTCTGGTTTAATGTGTCCAAAGTATAAATCCAAAACATTTCTCATCTCCCTACATCTTTTTTCCTAGTCTCCACCTCTTTTAAGCATGTGAACTAATTCTAGTCCCCAAAACATAAGGGAAACTGCATTATGGCCTTCTTTTGTAAAGTGAGCTGAGAAAGATGAGTTTTCATTTCTGTTCTGGATATTGCTGTTATGTTCCCCTATATGTTTTTTTAAGGGATCTAAAGTTTTCCCAGTATATACATTGCTGCATAGGCACATTAACATATAAATTACATGATCTGAATCTCATGTAATATGTTCCTTTATTGGAAGTTTTTGATCAGGTTTTGGGTACTCAAAAAAGGGGTCCCACTAAGAAGGCAAGTCAAAAATGGCAAGTGGAAAACAGTGACTCAAAAACAGTGCTGGGCATTTCAACAAGGTGGTAATTACAGCGCAAGTGAAGTTTAGCGCTGTCAGAGGTATAGCTCTTTTGCTCTACTGTTTTGCAGCTCGGAGATGGTTATTTAAGTTAAGAGGGGTTCTGGGACAAAGCCCCCTGATGGGAAGTGTGGAGGGCACAGCACCCTACAATTGACATAGAATGGGGAGGTTCGCTCTCATTGTTTGGCACTGTATTGCAAAGCGCTGTTGTGGGTCTCACTGTTCTCCATTCGCAGTTTTTGCCCGGCGCCATTTTGGAGGTGTGGTTTTCATATGAAATCCTCAAAAAAATCCTTTATGCTTGTATTACTGCAGTGACAACATTGGGAGCATGGTGACATCCCAGGTTTCAGTGGCCTCTAGTAACAGTTGTTGTCCTACCTCTGGTGCTTGATAGTGATTTGTGTGGACCAAACAGTCTTTGATTGTTTTATTCTTTTTTGATGCCAGAATTGGTTTATTTTCAAATTCTGGTATTCCCATACCCTCCAGTATGGTCCAGTTTTTATCAATAATCCTTTTGATTTCCCCATTTTGCTCTGAATATTCTAGTGGAAGGACCAACCAGTAGCCTGTGTCTCTAGTTCTTCGTTGTTGTTTTTTTTTTCAGCAGGTCCTGTCTGTCTCTGTGTTTTTTTGCTTTACTGATTGTTCTCCAATTAGTTTTGCCCCTGTAGCCAATTTGTGAAAACCTAATTCTCATATTTTATAGTTCTTTCCCTGTTTTCTTCTTCACTGCAATTCCAAACTACTCTTAGCATTTGTGACTAGGGTATGTTTTAATGAGGTGGTGGGGGGTGGAAACTGGTAGCATGCAGGAGGGTATTGCAGTCTGTGGGTTTTCTGTACATTCCAATCTCTATGCCAGTCCTTCCTTTATACAGTCTGAGATCCAAGACTGGGATTTCAGTTAAGCTATACACTAAGGTAAAGGTTACGTCAGTGACTGTAGTCAGGCAATTGTGGAATTCAAATAGCGTGTTTTCTGCACCGTCCCACAAACATAAGAGGTCATCAGTATACCTGTTATAAAGCGAAATGTACTTAAGTATGGTAGGTAAAAGGGGCTAAAGATGAATTGTTCCTCAAAAAGTTCAATTTGTAAATCTGCATAAACTGGAGCCGTTGCGCTCCCAATGGCTGTGCCCTTTTTCTGTAATAGGTGTTCTTGAAACAACAGTAGTTCTCATACAGAATCAATCTTCCAAATTCCACTAGCATGCTGATGTCCTTTTTATTCGGTCCTTCCAACCTATCCACTGCCCTGCTTAAGCTGTATAAACCCTCCTCGTGGGGAATGCAGGTGTATAAATCCTTTAGGTCCATTATGACCAACAACACAACCTAAAGATTCCCTCTCTCATTTACTTTCTGAATCCAATTTATGACAGCCCTTGAATCTCTTAGATAGCTTTTCACGTTATCTACTAAGGGTTTAGCATGACGGTTTACATAGGAGGACAGTGGCTCCAAAATAGAGCCCAGGCTGAACATTCGAGGTCTTCCCGGTGGGTTTTCTATGGACTTACGACTTTTTGGAAGATCACAGAAAACTGGTGTCCTCGGGTGTTTTGTTTTTAACAAATATACTTTTTATTCCATGAGTTGGCTGAAATTTACTGCCCCATCTGTTATTTCTTTAATGCTTTCCCCTACTCTAGCTGTTAGGTCCACAGTCAAAGGAATATAATTGATCTCATCTGAGAGTAATCTCATGCATATTTCTCTGTACTTTTCATTAGCCATTATGACAAGTCCACCACCCTTATAAGTCAGTTTGACCACAATACTAGTATTTGTCTCTAATCGTCTTATTGCCAGTCTCTCTATTCTGGTTAAATTCTACGTGATATGTTTACTGGATGTCATCTTAATTTTCTCTTTATCCTCCTCCCTACTTGCAGCCCCCTCCTCTTCGGGAGACACCTATGGGCTGGATGTCATCTTAAGATTGCCTTCTACTTCTTGTGTGACTTCAGAAATGAATACCTTTCCTTGATTGTTTCTACCCATCTGTGGATTATATGAAGATTTGTATTTTAGGGCCTGTCTGACCCCCTTTCATATATGGATCCCCCTTCAGGTGCAAAAGCAAACTGTTCCGTAAGTCTTATGGTTTTAAAACATTTTTGAATATCACACATTGTCTGAAAATTGTTAACTTTTTGTGTTGTGTGAAAGGATAGCCCTTTACTTAAAACAGCCATCTCTATATCACTGATGGCCCTTTACTTAAAACAGCCATCTCTATATCACGGATGGGCCTATCACTTACGTTAAAGACTGTAGTCTGGCCTGCTACCTGCGCCTGTAACATCCTCCATGCACTCTGCCTCTGTCTCCTCTCCTGCCTCCTCCTTGTCCCAGTTTCTGCTGACCTTCCTGATAAGTATAAGTATAAACTCTTGCAGCCAGTCTGGGTCATAAAGGGTAGGGGTCCCTTGCAGTAAATTGGTTCCTGGGGGGCTGGGGGGGTAACCCTCTTCTCTTTCCTATAAAAAAAGAAGGTTTTTGTTCTTGTCCCCATTGTCTCCTAGAATTATCCTTGTGTGTTGGCTGACTACAACTGTCTTCACAGTCGGAGTCTGTGTATTCCTTTTATATGTACCCATAGGGTATATTTACCTTCCAGTTGTACACACGGTGTGTTTTGTCTTTTTTTTTATTATAAAGGTTTTTATTTCCTCCTTGGTGGATTGGGCAGCTGCATCAACCCGGTCCCCAGTTCATTCAGCCGTTCCGCATTTCCACCGTTCCTCCTCCCAAGACCGGGTGGGCCACTGGCGCTGGGTAGGCGTCATGGAGCCCATCACCCATTTTTCCTCCAGATTTTCTCCCCAGGCACAGCTGGAAGTGCAATGAGCACAGAGTGAGAACTCCACCTCCATAGAGGCGTCCTCAGCACTCCATACACCAGCCCTTCCTCGAACTGTGAGACTACCCGTGTGCTGCCTTCTGGATTCCTCCAGGTGGCAGTCAAGTGGCGAGTCATGGGATCCCCCTGCCCCAAGGGAAGAGAGCTGTCCTATGGACACTCAAATCTTCCCTCCCCGGCTGAGCCCCCGAGCAACTTGAGTCCATTTCTGAACTCAGGTCACCAGTGTGGCAGCAGGGAGGCATAGATGCCTTAACCAGCCACACCACTGGGCCGGCTCTGAGTTTTGCCTTTTTAATAAAATCCTCAAACTCTCCAACTTTTCTCTTTATGTCCTCTAATGTAGTTTTAAACAAATTGTTTTCCATTTTAAGCGCAGGTTGTTCCTGTACCTTATTAATGTCTTCTACAAGATTGCTGTGTTCCTCCAAAATGGCTTCTATAAGGGCCAGCATTAAAATCATTGCTACTTTTGTTTTGGATCCCTTCCCACCTGTCTGTCAGTTTCTTTGTATTTATGCCAGTATTCGGTTCTATGAGTACCCTTAGACTTTAGTGTATTCTTTTAAAGTGTAAATATTCCCACTGGGCATGGAAATGAGTGGTGCCAGGTTGCCAGGATGGAACTTGACCCAGCTGGCATTAGTATGGTACTGGAACAACACACCAGCTGCACTTCCAAGCTGGCTTTGGGTGACTGCCTCAGAGGGCCCATGATCCATTGAAGCTCAGGCAGAGATGGTAGGGCCTAGGAGGGAAGGAGGAGTCAGAGACTCTAGAGCCTATACCTGGGCCTGGCGAAACTGCCCAAACAAGGCTGACCTATGGAAATGAAACAAACAGGTCAGTGTCCACATGGGGAGACCCCCAGGTGAGGAGTGCAGAGCTGCTCAGTTCTCTCGGGGCAGCCCCAGTCCCCATCGGTGATGAGCTCAGCCTGCGGTTCTGGTGAGAATTCCATGCTCCAGTTGTCCTATGACTCTGAGTAGGTGCTGCCTCCAGCACTAGACTCGGGGTCAGGGACTGGCCTAGGACACAGATTCCTCTCTGGTCCTGTAGCCGGCACCATCCTCAGTACTGGGCCCAGTACTGGTTATGACCTTGGGTCAGTCCCTGCCCCGACACCGCAAGCAGTGTCAGAAGCCGGCCCAGTGCCAAACTGGGGATGGACCATCACCGGCACCACACTCAGTGTCAGGCCCATAACTGACATCAGTGCCTGAGGATCCACTTGACTGTTGAGATGGATTCCCACTGAAAGTAAAAATGGGTCAGAGGCCTCCTTCTGGGAAGGAGTGGTCCACTTCCAGAGCTGAAGTGGGACAGAGGCTGGAACTTCTGTTGGTGACATTGAGTGCTTTTGGCACCTGTACCTTTGGCTGTGCTTTCTGATGGGACTGAGGAGGCTGGCCTTTATTGTTTTGGGTTCCACTGCCCCTGCCACGAAAGGACTGCATGGTGTGAAATAAGCTACGTCCCCTGCTCCTCCGCAGGTTAAACTGGGCTGGCCTGGAGGTCTTAAGAGTTGTTCTAGTTTCAGTGGATTCTTTAAGAGACTGCTCCACCTGCTGCCCAAACAGATAAATGCCATCAAAGGGCACATTCATGATCTGTTGCTGGATGTCTGGGGTGAAACTAACAGTCCGCAGCCAGAAGTGCTGCTTGATGCAAATACCTGTGACTGTGAAGCAAGATGCTGCATCAAAGGCATCCACAGAGGCTTTAAGCTGGTGACTGTTAGATTCCATACCTAGCTTAATAGCATGCAGCATCTCTTGTTTTGCCTCTGTGCCTGGCAGAGCCTCTGTCAGAGACTTAAGCTTGCTCCAGAGGTCATACTCATACTTAGAGAAGTGACCCTGGTAGCTAACTATCCTCACAACAAGCGTAGCTGAGGCATAAACTCACTTACTCACAGTCTCTACTTTGCACAACTGTTATTATGGTGCGCTGTGACTTCCTTGGGCACTATGGCTTTGTTATTCTTGGTCAGAATAACAGTGGCATCAGCTATGGGTTGAGTGAAATACACAGGCTTACTTTTTGGGACCACGTATTTCTTGTCTGCCTGTTTGGGGACAACTGCCACAGTAGCAGGCCTTCTCTAACCCGCCTCTGAAAGTGTGTGTAGAGACGGCAGAACAGGAACAATTAACCAGACCAGGATATTAGACACATTTAAAAACTCCAGTTGGAGGTGCCTAGCGTGGTCTATGGCTGCTGGCATGAAATTCAGTGTGGAATGTATATTTCTGAGCAGAGCCTGAAGTGAGAGGTCCTCCTGAAGTACAGACACAGGAACTGGGTCTGAGCTCTTTGGACCATAATATGTCATCCTCCCCAGCATCAGAAATGATGAGGTCAGGATCTGACTTGTCTTCCTCTACACCCTCCTTACATGGAGTGTAATACAGAAGAGGGAGTCGAAGAGCTGACAACACAGCATGCAGCCATGGCAAAGCCAGGGACACTGGCCCCAGCACAACGGGCTTGGAGAACAGTGCCAGAGGCACCACAAGTGCTCGCAAGAGGAATGCTCCTGATGCCATAGGCTCATGTGACATCACATATGGCACCACAATCAGCATGGAGGCAGGCCCCTAGGGACCTGAACCAGCACAGCACACAGTGTCACATACTATGTTGATGACCCAGTTGACACCAAAGTGGCCAGCGGAGGCATTGTTGCTGTGCTCGTCCCTGGAAGGGATCGAGGCAACACCATAAGTGGGGCAGATGTTGGAGGCTGGTGCTGCAGACAGTCACATTCCTAAGTCAAGTGGCACTGCAGGCAGTGCCAGGCCATCTGACCGTGAGGGGTCAGGGGCTGTCGCCAGAAGCAGCACCACATGTCTTATTGGCTGCACCCACTGCTCCGTAAGAGCTGCCCAATGACTGAACTACCCACCAGGGTACTCCCTAGCAGACAAAGACAGAATCTAGGATGGAAACACTAACCTTATAGGCCCAGATGAACCTGGTATGATCGGTGATGATAGTGGGGAATCCAGCCCGGTGATAGTCAGATGTCTCACAGCAGAATGATCAAAAGATGACCTCGACTGGTTCTTTCCTTCTTTTGAGAAGAGGAAGTAGCTGAAATGTCGAGTGTGCATTGGATCTGGACTGTTTCTTTTTGCAGCCTGACCATTGTCAGAACACCCACCCAAATAGAGGTGTTGACTAGCCACAGACCCGTTGCCAGATCAGCTTGTCTTTGCAGGCTCCTACCTTCTTCCATGGTCATTGACCATTAGCATGAGGTAGGGCTGAGAAAAAAAAATAGGTTACTCACCTGTAACCACAGTTCTAGGAGTGGTATACAGATCATAGTCACACACTGGCAGTTCCACTGGAATGATGAAATGAGTCAGACATCTTTAAGCTAAGCTCCTCCCACCAGCGGGGCAGTATATCCACTGACTCTGCCCCAGGACGTCAGATCTTTGTATGCTAGGAGGGATCCATGTGCCACTTGCCAGGAGAGGCTGGGTGGGTTTTGTAGATGTGCACTGTATACCACTCCTAGAATTATGGTTACAGGTGAGTAACCTATATTTCTAAGGGTGTGTATACAGTTTACTGTCCACACTCTGGCAGACTCCTAGCAGTTCAGCAGGAGGAGGGGGCAAAGTGAGCAAGCCTGTTTGGTGAACAGAGATTGGAGAACAGAGGCTCCAAAAGCAGCATCCCAGTGTGACATGTCAGTGGTGAGATGGAGATATATGCTTTCCTCCAGGTAGCATCACTACAGATCTGCTGTATGAGGATGTCCCTGGAGGCAGCCACTGAGGCAGCAGTTTGTCTGGTGGAATGAGTCCTAAGCCCTTTGGCTTCTCCCAGGCATGGCTTGGGTGTATGTTATAAACAGCTGGTGAGTCTCACCCCCGACTCCAGCCATGCACTCCTTATAATAAGAGAGCATCCTCTGCAGGTTCAGGGTATGGAGCTTGCGATTGGCCTCTGAGGTTGGCTTAGTAAAGTATAACCTTAAGTTAACCACTTGGTTAAGGTGAAACTCTGATACATGCTTTGGAAGGAAGCTCATGTGGGGGTGAAGGATGATTCTGTTCTTGTGGAAGACCAGATAAGAAGACTCCACCGAGAGCACCTGGAGCTCACTAATTCTTCTGGCTGATGTGATGGCCACCAAGAAGGCCATCTTCCATAACAGATGTGACATCTGACACCTGTGCATAGGCTCAAATGGCTTGCCCATGAGCATAGCCAAAACCAGCAGTAGGTCACAAGGTGGTGGCAGTTCACATACTGGAGGGGACAAGTGGCGCAGGACTTTCAAAAAACATCTGACCACCTTCTCTTGGGCCACTGTTGACATACTAGCTTGCACCTGGTATGCAAAGATGGCTGCCAGATGCACCTTGAGGATTATCGTTCGCAGTCCCACCTGTGAGAGGGACCAGAGGTACTCAAGGATACTAGCCACAGGGCAGGCAAGGGGATCAACCTGTTTGCCCTAATACCAAATGGAAAAGGCTTTCCATTTAAAAGACATAGCACGTCCGGCCCGGTGGCACTGAGGGTTAAGGCACTGGACATCACACCTCATGCCACACCAGCGACCCGGGCTCGGGAGCGGCCTCAGGTGGCTGGGGGTCAGTGGGGATGGAGAGAGATTGAGCGTCTGGCGGACAGCTCTCTCTTCCAGGGGTGGGTTAGGCTGCAGGTTGCTCAACGAGCACCCTCTGGCGGAGGCTGGGGGTTGAGCTGAACATAGCATCGCAGGGTGTATGCCAGGGGTGGAGCTACGGGTCCAAGAAACGTAGAAAAATAGAGAAAAAACCCTCACTGCTGATAGGTGAAGGCACCTTCCCTTCACATTCCACACTCCCGTAGTCGGACCTGAAGTCCTCTCTGCTTCCCCCCCAGCCCGATGTCTCAATCCTAATAGAAAGAGTGCCCTGGGCAGGGACGACCCTTCCCTGGAGGGCAGACCCCATGGGGATGCCCGGTGATGGGGCGTAGCGGAGGAGGACACAGTAGGGCTATGCAGGAAGGTAGAGAGTGTGGCAAGGTAGGGTCGCTGGAGAGAGTTCATCGGTGTGGGAGAAAAACAGAGTTTGAAAAAAATTAAAAATAAAAGGCATAGCACTGGTGAGTCGACTCTTTTCAGGAGGGCTCCACAGCATGGTGCATATCCTCTGAAAGACCCAAAGCATGGAACTCTAACCACTCAGGAGCCCAGCTGAGAGGTGCAGGGACTGATGGTTCGGGTGCAGGACCATCCCCTGTTGTCAAGTCAGCAGGTCCAGGCAAAGAGGCAACTACCTCAGAGGCCTGCTATTGAGGCTGAGGAGATCTGGATAACAGAACTGCCATGGCCAGTCCACAGCTATCAGGATAATCTGCGCCTTGTTCTTCAGGGCCTTGACCACTACCTTGTGGATCAGTGGGAAGAGAGGAAAGATGTACATGAGGCCTGGGATGCAGGGCCTCATGAAGGCATCCCCTAACAACATCCTGGTCTGTGGGGTGGGCACAAAACAGCATCAGTTTTGCGTTCTCCCAGGAGGCAAACAGGTCCACTAGAAGTGTGCACCATAGGGAGAGAAGGTAGTTCACCAGCTCCTGATGCAGGGACCACTTGTGCAACATCTCTCCCATCTGACTGAGAGCATCTGCCAGGTGATCATCTGCTCTGGTGACATGAATCGCCAGGCGATCTGCACCCAGGGTGCATACGAGAGTCCAGGTACAAAGATCCTCTCGACACAAGAGAAGTGGGTGCGTGCCACCCTGCCTGTTCAGGTAGAACATGGTCATGGTGTTGTCTGACTGGACTTGCATGATCTAACCCCTGACCAACAGAGTAAATTCTGTCACAGCGAGCCGCACTGCATGGAGCTTCAACAGGTCGATGTGGTGATAAGACTCCCTGGATGACCAGAACCCTTGAGCCCTGTGGTCCCCCAGGTCTGCTCTCCACTCCACCAGAGACACATCCATTGTGACAGTGCGTCACTTCTGGATGGATAAACACATTGGCTAGGTCATTGACTGCAGATCCAAGTGTCCTACGCACTGAGACCACGCAGGCGCAGCTACCATTGCAGGTGCCGCATCCACTTGCAGGCTCACTGGACCATCCTGGTGTACTCCAGCAGCTGCAGGACATCCCAGGCAGGGCGTGAGGACCCAACCTGAAATGATCGGGCAAAGGTGGTAGGATTCAATGTACAGTTCACAGGGAGGCTGGCCTTGGTCTTGGCCCACAGAGTCTAGCTCTGCCCCGATGAAGTGAATCACCTGCAAGCAGATCAGTTCAGACATTGTTGGGTTGACCAAGAGGCCCAAGTCTCTGCAGGGCTGGAGGGCCAGAACTCTGGACCACACCATGGCCTCCTTGGATAGCCTGGCAATCATCCAGTCATCCAGGTAAGAGCAACCCCTGACACCCCTGTGCTGCAGGAAGGCTGCTACCCCTGCCAAACACTTGGTGAAGACCCTGAGTGTGGATGAGAGGTTGAAGGGCATGAGTTGGAATTGCTAGAGAACCCCTTCTGCATGGAACTGGAGGTACCGCCAGGGGGACAGATGGACTGGGATGTGGAAGAACACATCCTGGAGGTCCAGGGAGCAGAACCGCATGCTCTACTCTCAGGATAGTATAGTCTGGTTCAGACTGACTATCTGGAACTTGTACTTCCACATAAACTCTTTGAGATCATGCAGATCCAGTATGGGTCACCTGCTCCCCCATCTCTTTCAGGACCAGGAAGTAATTGGACAAGTACCCCTGACTTGCCACAGTGTCTGGGACATGGGCTGTAGCCCCTTTCATAAGGAGCTGAACCATGTCCTTCCTGAGGGCAGACAGCATGTATTGCAACACTGAGGACTGTCGAGGAGCATGGGATCGGTAAGGTGGGAAAGCCTCAAAACTGAGAGGCAAACCTCTGCCTACCAACTCCAGAATCCACATGTCTGTAGTAATGACAGACCAGTGTGGCCAGAAGTGGCGAAGCTGACCCCCCCACAGGAAGCTGGTCAGGGACTGGACAGGCGGGAAGCAGACATCACCTGACCCATCACTGGGCAGCTTTGGAGAGGGCACAGCTGCTGGGCCAAAGGGGCACCACTTCCCCTACCCCCACCTGTTTTCAGCCCCTGGCCAGAGAACTTGGTCTTGGGTTGAAAGGGTTTGTTTGATATGTCCCTGCTGGGGCTACTGCTGCTGAGGCTGCCGTGGCTAAAAGGACTGAAACTGAAGGGACATCTTTTTTGGTTTCTGGCCCTTCGGGTCCTTCTGGGATAAAGCCACAGGATCCAGGGTATCGTTGGACTTCTCAACCCTTGTGAGATGACCTTCCATCCCTGGGCAAGAGTGGTCAGTGCCCAAGAAAGAGACATCAGCCAGCTTATGCTGAATGTTTGCTGTAAGGGTGGAGAGCCTCAGCCAGGCCCTGTGATGCATTGTAACAGCTGCTGCCATGGCACGGGCAGATGAGTCGCCTATGTCTAAGGCTGTTTGGAGCTGGTCTTTAGCCAACGCTTGAGCCTGGTCTCTGACCAACTTCATTTGCAACTGCTTGTCAGCAGGGAGGTGAAGAAGGGCATTATCAAGCACTCCCAGCAGCAAGTGACCAAAGTGGGCCATCATCAAGGCGTACCTCACCTGACAAGAGACTGAGAGAGGAAGTGGCATAGATTTTCTTGCCCACATGGTCAAGCTTCTCCATCTCCTTGTCAGGGGCTTGTCCATGTCCCCATGTTTTCCAGACTTCCAGAAAGCCGAGTGCAAGACCTGACCCTCGGCCAAGGGGTGATCCAAGAATCTGAAAAGAGAGCCAGTAGGGAGCACATACTTGTAGACCATACAGTCCGAGGGTGCTGAGCAGGATGATGGATGCTGCCAAAGCTCCAGAGCTGGTTCAAAAATGGCCTCAGCCATGGGAAAGGCAACCCCCAGGGATTCATCCCTATCGAGGATGTCTGTGAAAGGGTACTTTTAGTTTTTTGTTGACCGGGTAAGTGCACTAGACAAATCCTGCCTATTTTCAGGCATGACCCGGGGGAGGGGGATATAGATGAAAGCCAACTGACCTTGAACCACATTAAGCTGGTTACTTAGCCGTTCTTTGTACAGGCTCCAAAATGAGTCGGAGTAGAGCCCCAAATGACACTGGACCATGGTCGGTAGTCAGCTCCTTGATCTATCCATGGTTAAAGGTATGCATCCTCGACAACTGCATGGATGAGTCATCTGAGAACTCCTCAAAAATGTCCATCAACTGTTTGCTGCTACAGACCATCCTAGAGTCATCCAACTGGGTGATTTTCACTGATAGCCAGGCTGGTAAGCCAGACACAGCATGGGAGTCCTTGGTTAGGGTCCTTGTCAAAGGATGCAGTAGAGGCGGTTCCACCAGAAAAGGTGGAGAGACTGGTGTTAGAGACAACTACCTTGGGCAGACTGGCATGGGCTTGACTGGTGCTGGCCTTAGCAGACCGAGGGAAACCTGGCCATGTGCTTCTCCAGCCACGCGGGAAGCAACAACTGACAAAGTCTGCAACTCTCCATATTGTGCTGCTCATGTATACAATAGAGGCAGGACACATGGGGGGGTCCATGTTCAACATCTTTTGTCAACATGTAACACAGATATGAAATCACAAGACGACTTCCCTTCTTCCATTGCTGGAGTTGAGTTGACAAGGTAGAACTGGAACAAAGATTAATTGAAGAAGATTAAAAAGGTTTTTCACCAAAGTGCTGCTGGAGGAACCCTCAAATGCTGCACAGCTGCAAAGAAGGAGACCTGTCTCTTTCAGCAGAAAGATCTGACGTCTTGAGGTGGAGTCAGAGCATATACCACCTGGGTAGTGGGAGGAGCTTAGCTTAAAGATGTCCAACTGATTTCATCATTCCAGTGGAACTGTTAGAGTGTGGACAGTGAACTGTATCCACACCCTTAGAACCGTAAAATGCATGTTAAACTAACAAAACTGACACAAAAATACTCTAGTAATTTAAACACTAAAGCCAAAGAACTGAACACTGTCACCAGATAGATGAAGTTCTGGTTCTCGAAGAATAGAGCAATGACACGAATGAAGTACACTCGACAGCGGGGGAAAAAGGGAACTGAGGTGGCCGAGAGCTGATTCTGCTGTATACCTGGGGGCATGTGCATCCATGTAAGATGCCGCATGCACCCAGTTCCTACCATGTCACAGACTCCCGGTTAGGCCTTGGCTTCCACGGGATCCTACTGCATCCAGTACAGATCCACAAGTGGGAATCAAAGATGAAACTTGATTCTTAGAAGATAGAAACATAAAAACATAGAAATTCATAGCAGAAGTGGATCGCAAGATCCATCTAGTCTGCCTGATATGGGTAACTACTCCCCCCCCATCCTTTCTGTGAAATGATACCTTTGTGCCTGTCCCAGGCAGTTTTGAACCCATTTACCATTTTGGCCTCCACCACTTCCCAGGGCAGGCAATTCGATGGGTTGACCACCCTCTCAGTGAAGAAGAACTTCCTAACATTGCTCCTGAATCGCCCACCCTTAAGCCTCATCTCGTGTCCTCTAGTTCTGATTCTTCTCCTGAAGGAGCTCCTGTACCCCTGCCTTATTTATACCCTTGATATACTTGAATGTCTCAATCACATCTCCCCTCTCCCTCCTCTGCTCCAGGGAGTACATATTGAGCTCCCTCAACCTATCCTCATATGCCATTTGATGCAGATCCTGAATCATTTTTATGGCTCTCCTCAGCACCATCTCAATTCTATCGATGTCTTTCCTAAGGTGTGGCCTGCAGTACTCCAGGTGGGGACGCACCAGTGCCCTGTAAAGTGGCAGCACCACCTCCCTTCTGCAACTCGTGATTCCCCTCCCTATCCAGCCCAGCATACCACTGACCTTTAGTGCTGCCTTTTTGCACTGCTTCCCCACCTTTAAGTCATTTGATATAATGACCCCTAGGTCTCACTCCTGGTTGGTGCATGCCAGCTGCTCCCCTCCCAGGTAGTATCCCACCTTGGGGTTTCCCTTGCCTAAGTGCATGACCTTGCACTTTTTGGTATTGAACTTCAACTGTCAGGCATTTGACCACTCCACGAGTTTCCTCAGGTCTGATTCCATGTTCTTGACTCCTTCTGTGGTGTGCAGTCTGTTGCAGATCTTGGTGTCATCTGCAAACAGACACACCTTCCCTTCCAGTCCATTACCGATGTCTGATATGAACACATTGAAGAGTAGGGCCCCAGCACCGACCCCTTAGACACTTCACTAGTCACTTCCTTCTCCATTGATACCACTCCATTTACCTGCACCCATTATGTTCTTCCCTTCAGCCAGTTGTTTACCCAACCCACCACTTCCTTACCTACACCGATGTGGTCCAGTTTCTTTACCAGCCTTCTGTGTGGAACCGAGTCAAAGGCCTTACTAAAGTCCAGATAGACCACATCCACTGCTCCCCTTGGTCCACTGCCTTTATTATCCAGTCAAAAGAGTCAACCAGGTTTGTCTGGCACTACCTTCCAGCCATGAAACTGTGCTTTTTGGGTCCTATTGCCCGCTGGATCCAGATGTGCTACTATTCTTTGCTTGAGCAGTGTCTCCATCAGTTTTCCTACCACTGATGTGAGGATCACTGGATGGAAATTCCAGCCTCCTCCCTGCTCCCTGATTTGTGAAGTGGGACCAATGTCACCCTCTTCCAGTCTTCAGGCACTGTCCCGCTTTCCAGTGATTTGGTGAAGAGCTTCGCCAGGGGTGCAGCTATCACACTCCCCAGTTCCTTGAGAACTGTTGAGTGAATCTCATCTGGCCACATGGCCTTGTTCATCTTTAATTTATTTAGGGCTTCCAAGACTTGTCCCTCTGTGAAGGGGCTTGAGTCTACCCCTGGTCCCCGGGTGCAACTGCTTTGCAGGTTTGGGCCATCCCCTGCATTCTCCCTAGTGAACACGGAACAGAAATATTTGTAAAGGACTTCTGCCTTCTCACTGTCCTTCTCTACTAGTCCCCCTCCCGAAACTGTTAGCCCTACTATTCCTCCTTTAGTCTTTCTCCTTTCTCTTATGTACCTAAAAAAGGTTTTGTCTCCCCCCAATACCCTGTGCTATCCTTAGCTTTTCTTATTACTTTTCCCACTTCCCTCTGTGCAGTTATGTAAGTTTCCCTGTCTTCATCCTTGTTTGATGCCTTCTAGGCCTTTCTTTTCTCCCTTACTATAGTAGCCACCTCCTTGGAGAACCAGAGGGATTTCCTTCTCTTATTTGCCTTGCTGATCCTCCTACTGCTCTGCTTGGTTACCTCCTTGATAGCTCCCTTGACGTTCTCCCACCCCTTCACCCCCCATGCTTGAGTTTCTCTGCAAGGCTGGTTCTCATTTTGGAAAAGTCTGCCTTTCTGAAGTCCAAAATTCTGATCTTGGAATGGCTGGTATCCATAGTTGTGTTGATCTGGAAACCAACCATACGATGGTCGCTGTTGCCAAGATGGCACCCTACCTTGACCCTTTCTACCTTGTCACTGTTGATCAGAACCATGTCCAAGACAGTTCCACCTCTGGTTGGTGAATCAACAAGTTGCTTCAGCCCTGCCCCCTGTAGGGCCATTACTAATTCCCTGCCTACTTGTGATGCAGTGTCCTGGCTCTAACCAAGTAACTTTTGACGGGGGAGGGGCATCTGCTAGCCCATATGAAATAATGGGTGCAGATGCCCCTTCCCCGCTTATTAGTTTAAATGGTTGACTGAAAGCTCACGTCCCTTCCTTTGTAAGGTGCAGGCCATCAAATGTAAAGAACTCCGTTTCCCAGAAGTTCTGCCAGGTCCTGATGTAGCCGTGCCCTTTTTCCTGACACCAATTTTTAAGTCAGATATTAAGCTCACCAGTGCCCCTCTCTCTGATATTCTGCCTGTCGACTCCCTTTCCCCACACAGGCAAAATCTCTGAGAAGGAGATGCTGGATGAAATGGAAGCTAGTTTTTCTCCTAGTTTTGAAAGATTTTGCTTAGTTTCTTCCACAGAGTGACTATCTAGGTCATTTGTACCGATATGGATCAGAATGTGCATGTCTCGCTTGGTGTTTCGCACAATTCCTTTGATGCGGTCTATGTCCCTCCATGCCAATGTTCCTGTGAGGCATCTGACCACAATCTCTGATGGACAGCTTTGATGGATGTAAGACTCTACTCCATGGACTATAGAATCTCCTATTATTTGTACACGCTTTTTGTTGTGTTTGGCAATTTTTGTTTTGGTTTGACCCTCTATGCATTGAATTACGGCCCCCTCCTCTGGCATGTTTGCCCTAAGTGTAGGAATGAATGACAGTGGAGAGAACCTGTTTGACAAGTGTGTGGGTGTTGGCGTCATCCTGGACATGCTATGTGGTTGAGCTTTCCAATTTCCCACCAACTGCCAGCCCCCAGGTCTGCTGGTCCTCTGGGGGAGTGGCATTTGTGGTTGGCACCTAAAGGTTGAATACGTTGAAGTGTTGTTCTGTATTGCACGGTCGAGTTGCATCCCGAGGTAGTTTATCTCGGCTAGTGCCACGTGGAGGTCATTGAGGGCAGAGCATGTACGACAATGCCCCACCTGCAATGCATAAGCTCTGGTGACTAGGGTCCCACAGTACCTGCAGTTTACGATGTCCATATTCCCAAAGAGTGAGGCTGGATGAAAAAATAAGACCTGCCCTATAGTGTGAATGGACGATGCAGAAGGCAAATCCCTCCTGAGTGGGATAGGAAAATACAAAAGTTCTGACCTGTACTTAGCATGGAAACACAAGGAAAGTTTTTTTGTCTTGTTTTATATAGTTCTTCCTCCCATCACTAGCAGGAAGTGCAGATGAAAATAGAGTGTCCTGTTTATGAGGGAACCACCAAAAACCTATATATATTTTTTTTAACTGTTCCTAGGGAGGAAGAGAGAATGAGTGGATGGAAATAGAAGGTCCTGTGTAAGAGAAAAACATGTTTTTTTGACCAAGTTATTTTGTACCGCCTCTTCCTGTGGTATGAGAAATAGAAGGGCATAGCACCGTACCTATGAAAGGAGAGATGAGCCTGAGGTGGGTGGGTGGGTGCACCTAAGCACCTCCCCTGCAGAAAAATCAGGTTAGCAGAATGCCAGGTAGGAATGAGTTTTGCTTCTGTCTGGAGTGCCTTTAGACACCTGTGACATATTTCGGTGTGTTCCTGGATAGGGAGTAAAACAATCAGTGAGAAACCGCAAAAGCTAGTTAAAGAGCAAAGTTCCCAAGTACAATGGTAAAAGGGCAGCAGTTCTGCTAACCATAGCAGTCCTATTTCCTGGCTACTAAGAATTACAGAACAGTAAACAAAAACAGAACACAAAAAAAACCTAATCCAAAGCCCTTCTACTTATTCAGTTACACAAACCCTGCAAGTTTGAAATGAAATAAATCACCTCTGCTGTGTAGTTCTTGTCAGCTCTTCTGATAATTTCTTTCAAGTTAATACCGTGGTTTATCTTTTGCTAGACTTGATTAAACATGTTAAGCTACAGTGTATACTACGGTGGCCCTGAAGTGCAAAACACACACCAGAAAAGTGAAATGCGGTCAAATAAAATGAACAAAACCAAACATAAAATGTCATGCCACAAAAAATCAAGTAGCAAAACAAAACAGAAATATACAAATTAGATAAATTAGCCAGCCTGGGAGTGGGTCCCAAGGTGGTAACCTGGGTAAAAAATTGGCTGGACAACAGGACACAGAAGGTAATTGTAAATGGAGTCCACTCTGAAGAAAGGGGGGTTACTAGTGGGGTACCGCAGGGTTCAATAGTGGGGCCAGTCCTTTTTAATGTCTTTATAAGTGACATTGCAGAGGGACTGGAAGGAAAAGTATGCCTCTTTGCAGATGGCACAAAGATCTGCAACAGGGTTGATACACAAGGGTGTGTGGAAAGGATGAGAAGGGACTTGGCAAGGTTGGAGGAAAGGTCAGAAGTACGGCAGCTTGGATTCAGTGCAAAGAAGTGTAAAATAATGCACCTGGGAACAACAACCCAGGGGAAGAGTACACAATGGGGGGGAGATAGTAACAACAATAAAAATGGAAAGGGACCTGGGGGTGGTAATATCAGATGACCTTAAGATTGGCAAGCAATGTGAGAAGGCAGTAGGGAGGTCTGGGGGTATACTGGGATGTATAGGGAGAGGCATCACCAGCAGAAAACAGGAAGTTGTTATCCCTCTGTACAGACAGTTGGTGAGACACCATATGGAGTACTGGGTACAATTCTGGAGACCCCATCTCTGCAAGGACATAGACAGGATGGAGGCAGTCCAGAGGAGGGCAACTAAAATGGTGCAGGGTCTGCAAGAGAAGCCATATGAGGAGAGACTAAAGGAGCTTAATATGTATACCTTTGAGGAAAGGAGAGGGGGGAACATGATAGAGACTTGTAAGTACCTCAGTGGAATCAACAGAGTCCAAGAGGGTAGCATCTTCCAGAACAAGAGATGTGCAAGAACAAGGGGACACAATTTGAAGATAGAGGGGGGACAGCTCAGAGGCAATGTGAGAAAGTATTTTTTCACAGAGAGGGTGGTGGACGCATGGTACCGCCTTCCTGAGGAGGTTGTGGGGTGTACAACTGTGGGAGAATTCAAGAATGCATGGGACAGACATAAGGCAATTCTTGTGGGGGGTAGGAAGAAATAGGCTATTGGTGAACTAGGATCTGCAGCTTATCCAGTGGGTAGGAAAATGGGCAGACTAGGTGGGCCAAACGGGCCTTATCTGCCGTCAAAGTCTATGTTTCTATGTTAAAGAACTTAAGAGTGAATGCAAGCAAAAAAAGCACAACTAAAAAGTGACTGCAAACAAAAAAGTACATCATAACTAAAAAGTGACCGCAAACAAAAAAGTACATCATAACTAAAAAGTGACTGCAAACAAAAAAGCAAAACACAACAAAAAAGTGAATGCAAGCAAAAAAAGCACATCACAACAAAACAATGAATGCAAGCAAAACAGCACAGCAGAACTAAAGTGAATGCAAACAAAAAAAGCACAGCACAACAAAAAAGTGAATGCAAACAAAAAAAAGCACAGCACAACAAAAAAGTGAATGCAAACAAAAAAAGCAAAGAACAAAAAAGTGAATGCGACTTCCAGTGACGTAAGCGTATGAAATGGCAGCCTAGTTTGGAGCACAGTCTGCCAGGTGTAGAATCAAGTGTAATTGGTCTACAAATTCAAACTTAAAACCAAATATTTAAGGTCTAAGGAACAGCTGGACATCTCCGCTAATGGGGCGCACACACACCAAAAAAAAAAAATCGGCACTAGCGGGTACTCGCTCTCGGGCCTCAGGCACATCATCTCAGTGGCCTATAGCTCTGAGCTCTACTACATCGAGATCCTCACTACTAGTCGAGTCGGCAGAAGAAGGCGATGACTCGTGTTCGTAGGCGGGCTCCACGATCTCAAGAAATGACTCTCATAAAATTCTGCAACTCCTTCAAAAGATTAATGGTAAAGTGTCAGGGATTCAAAAATATTTTAAGAAGTTAGAAGCCCGAACAACAAGTATTGAAACTAACATGGAGACGATGCAGGGAGAGCATATGGCCTACGGGAGATCTCTGGCCTACCTTCACAAATGAGAAAGGGCATTAACTCTCAGGGCTGAAGATGCCGAAGCCATGGCACGCAGGAACAACATATGGGTGTTCAGGATACCAGAGGGAGCAGAACAGGAGGATACAGTTCAATTCATTGACTGCTGGTTAAGAAAAGAGCTGGATCTGGGGGAAGATTTTCCCTAGGAAATTGAAAGAGCACTTAGGGTAGTTGCCCCAAAGCCAAAACAAGGTGCTCCACCCAGATCCATATTCATTAAATTCCTGAAATACCCAGTGAAGGACCAAATCTTAATAATAATAATAATATTTTTATTTATATTGCGCCTTTCAAGTGTCAAAGCGCATTCCAATAAAATAAGATAAAATACAGAATATCGAAACAGAGATACAAACGTAATATTATAAAAACACGCAAAACAAATTAATGGACAGTAAAACCATATGCCTTTTCCCACAAAAAGGATTTAAGAGCCTGTTTAAAACTCCCCACGGTCGTATACTCCCTAGTCCAACGGGGTAGAGAATTCCAAAGGGAAGGGGCCACAGACATAAAAGCCCGGGCCCAGCAGATTTTAACATCACCCTAGCAATCTCTAGCAACCTCTCATCAGCTGAGTGGAGTGATCTCAGAGGGTGGTAAGGAATCAGGGGTTCTTTCAGGTAATCAGGGCCCAGATCATGCAGGGCTTTAAAAGTCAGTAATCTGACTTTGAAGGTGATCCGCCACTGAACTGGCAGCCAGTGCAGTTCCCGCAGCATGGGAGTAATATGGGAAGATCTAGGGGTACCCATCAATATTCGGGCTGCGGAATTCTGCACTAGCTGCAAACAGCGGATATCAACCCCCGGAAGCCCAAGGTAAAATGAGTTGCAGTAGTCCAGGCGAGAGGTCACAAAAGCATGGATCAAAGTTGGCAGATCACCGGACGGAACAAGGTGCTTGATCCTTTCGATGTTTCCTCAGATGGTAAAAAGATGACTTTACCACCGCTGACACCTGAGATCGAAGGGTCAGCCCTGCATCTAATATCACCCCCAGATCTCACACCCATTCAGAGACCCGTAGCTCGACACCCCCAAAAAACAATCCAGAAGGGGTGCCGGCCGTAGGTCCCCCTATCTGGCGATCTGGATCCAATACCAACACCTCCATCTTTCCAGAGTTCAACTTCAGCCAACTGGACCTCATCCAGTCCTGGATTTCATTTAGGCAGCTGTTAAATACTGAGATAGCTCCTTCCTGGTCGGGTGCAAAGGACAGGTACAGCTGGGTATCATCTGCATAACAGTGAAACCTCAGCCCATACCGTCTCACAATGTCTCCGAGGGGAAACATGTACACCGCAAACAACATGGGGGACAATATAGAGCCCTGAGGAACCCCACAAAATAGGGAGATGAGATCAGAGGAAAAACACCCTGACACCACCCTCTGAGTTCTTCCAGTGAGGTATGACGTGAATCATCTGACAACAATCCCAGAGAGCCCACAACTACATCTCAGGCGCTCCAATAGGACCCCATGGTCAACGGTGTCAAATGCTGATGACAGATCTAATAGTACCAAAATGGACCGTTTTCTCTGGTCTCTCGCCATCAGGAGATCATTGAGCACCCGAACCAGCGCAGTCTCGGTACTGTGCCTTTTTCGAAAAACTGATTGGAGAGGTTCGTAGATGCTATGGATGGTCAAATGGTTCTCCAACTGGTCTGCCACCACCTTCTCGATCACTTTCCCTACAAAGGGAAGGTTCGAGATAGGTCTGTAGTTGGCAAGACAGTCTGGATCCAAAGATGCTTTCTTCAACAAAGGTGTCACCACTGCCTCTTTCAAGGAACAGGGATATTCACCCGAGTCAAGGGAACACAGGACTATCTGTGTTACAACCAGTAGAATGGATTCCCCACACCCCAAAATTAGGGAAGCAAGGCCTGGATCTAAACTACAGCAGGTAGGTTGCAGCCCTTGGACAATCCGCATAACATCCATGATTTCCAGGTGGTCTAAGGTACTCCAGGAGAACGAAGGGGCAGTGACCCGATCCTGGCCACTAGCAACCGCATAGAATGTGTCACACAGATCTCTGACCTAATGTCAGCCACCTTTTCAGCAAAGAACTGAGCAATCTCATCACACTGTAATTGTGAAAATGCTCTACGGAGCTGTAGACAGGTTGGGTTGCACAATCTGTCCACAGTTCTGAATAGCTGAGCTGGTCGGTTCTGAGCGGCAGAAATTTCCCCGGACAGGAATTCTGCCTTCTTACGAGAGATTTCTGACTGATAGAATTGATAATGTTCTAACAGTCTAAGGTGGTCAGCATCCAGGCCAGATTTACGCCAACAATGTTCTGACCTGCGTCCAAGTTGCAGCAGCTCCCTCAAGGCCCCATCAAACCATGGGGCCCGAGGTCGAAGGGAGAGAGGATGCACATGAACTGGAGCAATATAATCAAGGGCAGAGGTAATGGCAGTGTTATAAGCCACAACCAATGCCTCTGGATCATTGCAATGCACAGGGAATTGTGATAGGTCAAGAAACGCAGCAAGGCCATTGGAAGAAATATTCCGCAAAGGGCGGTACTTGACCATCTCCACAGGGGTCAGCCTACAAGGTGGGTTGCCAAAATTGAATCTCACAGTGTAGTGATCTGACCAGCTGACTGGTTCCACCCCCACGTCAGATGCCTCGATCCCCAGGAGGAAGACCAAGTCAAGAGAATGGCCACCTTTATGTGTAGCAGTGGTAACCACCTGTGTTAGGCCCAGTGAATCCATTAACTGGAGGAAGTGTTGTCCAAATTGTGAGAGTTCATCATCGACCCATGCATTAAAGTCACCCAGGACCATCATCCTGGGAGACTCAAAGGCCAAGTCGATGACGAAGTCTGCTACTTCCTTAAGAAATTGCTTCTCATCTCCTGGCGGACGGTAAATGAGATCAATTCAATAGCCCACACCTGCTACAACAGCACATTCAAAAGAGATGGTCTCCTGAACTGGAACACTAGTGCGCCAATTCGGTCTTAAAACAGACCCCCATGGGTCCAACCTCGGGTGATGATCATCAATACCGGCTGGAATTGCGGCCTCCAATATTGGTCCCCATTACTATCCAGCCAGGTCTCAG
This sequence comes from Neoceratodus forsteri, assembly GCA_016271365.2. Taxonomy (NCBI): domain Eukaryota; kingdom Metazoa; phylum Chordata; order Ceratodontiformes; family Ceratodontidae; genus Neoceratodus; species Neoceratodus forsteri. Next base: position 1,709,213,369 of record CM057455.1, read on the forward strand.
TGATGCACGCCAGATCCATCGAACCAACAAGACCTGAAATTACAGCAGTCTTGTTTCAGACAGATCTGGCATCGCACAACATCTCCCGGGTTGGACAAAACCCCTGGACTGCCCTGACTACCTGCCCATCACTAATGATGGTGCCCTTGGGTATGGGGACCAAGCAAGGTGGTCCTCACTCCAAGCTCCACTTCGCCCCAGGGCATCTCCTGGGATTAATCACCCTAATGGGAGCGCTCGGCTCCACTCGCCTCCACTGTTTACCCCCCCTCGCCCCTCATGGGCAATGCCTAGAGCCCGACAACATTGGTAGATAGAAAAACCCAGAGGGGGAGGGTATGAAAAGGGTGGAGGGAGTGAAGGGTGGAGGTTGAGTTGCACATCACCGGGGGGACAACAGGTAGGCACATCTCATAAATTACAACTGCTCAGATTTAAACAATTTTAAAAACAAAATAATATGCACTTAAAAATCAATCCTTTATACAATTAAATCCAACTAAATAACTACAGTTACTAAACTACTAATTTAACATAATCTAAATTAAATTAAAAATAACTACAATAATAACGACTAAACAAAACCAATTTAACTCCCCCCCCCCGACTCTCTCACAGTATTGGAGATGGGAGGAAAGGAAAACAACTAAAACATAAACAAATTCTTCCTAAAAGTCCTCTCACAGCAAGTAGGAGAGAAGTATACACAATATTAGCAATCCAGTTGAAATAATTGGCACTCTCACTGCCAAAAAGTTACATTTTTTGTTGAGAATCCAGGGCTTTAAGGTTAGTGAGGCTCTCTCACCAGCCACACTTTCTTTCAAATAGTCCAAAATTCAGTAACAGATCAAAGGTATTACTCATTAAGGTGTACAGGCTAAATACAAGTAAGCAATAATACCCAACAGGGTGGGCGGTATTGTGCTATACCGGACCGCCCAGGGGCGTTGTGAGCCCGGCGCCATGGCGGAGAGCCTTATAGCTCCTGGAAGGTCGGTATAGCATAATACCGCCCACCCTGAGGGTATTATTGTGCTTAGAAAATGGGCAGTCAAAAATAAGTTTAATAAGAAAATGTTGAAGAAAAATGTATTTAAAGTAAGATTTTTAATAAAATAGTTCCTCCGCCTGCATTCTTGGGAGGTGGTTGCTATGGTTACACACACACACATACACACACACACACACACACACTGGGCCCTTAGTTAAAAATAAAAAATAAATAACAAATTACTGCAAACCACTTTAAAATGATTTTCTTGGTAACATAGTCCCTCAGTTGAGAGCAGTGCAGTCCCACCACCGGTACTTTCTTGAACCATGATCCCTTCTCCTGACTCGGAGATGGCCCATTTTACCTATTTACTATAGAGTTACTTTGATTGGGAAACCGCACTGCACCCTGTTCAGGATGACAGCTCAGAGGATTGAGCACAGACCTGTGGTACTCCAATAAGGTGATTTATTTGAGGGAAGGGGGAGCTGGAAAGGTAGACAGCAATGCCGCTACAAGATAACCGCAGCTACGGATAAGAGATGTCTGTCCCGTGCCCTGCTTGCCGACATAAATCAACCATCCACCCGCTTAAGCTGCTGCCACAGTACTTTCTGCCACTACTTAGTCCCAGCTTAAAAGTTAAACATTTGTTTCTGTCGGCAAGCACGACGGTGGAGTGCGGGATGTGTGGTAGCAGGTTAAGGGGTGGATGGTTGGAGGATTGGGAGCATAAGGCTGAAAAGCAGTGGTGGCGCTTTTATAAATGCATTGTTGGGTTAGAACCGCTGAAAGAAGCAACATTTTGGACTGTGTATGACAGCCTCTTCTAACTCCCACTGGCTCCGTTTCCTCTCCTTCTCCCACCCGCATGGAGCAGGCCACAGCCTTAGCTCCGTACGGGGTGGAAGTTTGAAGTGGCCATAGGGACTTTCACTTCAGCGGGCGGGATTGCGCTGTGCGACTGGAAAAAGAATATGACCGTCGGGTCAAAGTTTGGCACTCCGCTATCTTTTTGGAAAAAAACTTCATTTTTTTAATGAGCCTTTACACTGACAATCGGAGGAAAACAAGACATCGTGAGAATGGGTGTGGGTCAAGTTTCAGCTCTAGCTAAGCGAGTCAGAAAAATGGTGGGCAGTTTAAACTGAGAATTTTATTGGCATCTTGATATTGGTGATAAGGTTGGTGGGGACTGGTGCTTTTAATACCAGGGCTCTGTTGTCTGATAGATGCCCACCTTGCCAGGGCTATCAGCCAATCAGAGCTTTGGGATTTCTAAGACCATTTTCTAAGTCCATAAATAAAAACAGACTAGAAGTAAACCAAAGATAACTACAGGCCCTACGCACAAGGCATGGAGCCCGCCCCTCAGCAAAATGATCAAAAACTTGCAGTTTCAGAAGCTAATCAAAGTACTTGCAGTTTTAGAATCCAGTTCCTCCTAAAATCCAGTCAGCAATAATCCAAGGAGAAGGGTACTTGCTGATTCTTAATTCCTTGAGATTCCCAACACAAAGATGGAGCTAAATCAGTGAGCTCAATGGGTGTGAATACTCCAGCCCAGCCCAGACCCATGAAGAAAACCCAGACCCCGCTACCACCCCCTTTTTAGGTAACCACGGAGCACCCAACCTAGTCAGATGAGCCAAAGATACCATGGGCTAGACCAGAAGAACGATTGATCCTCCAATCAATCTCTTCCCCCCAGGGATCGCAGCTAGGGCGGGACCCCTCACAGCCACAGCTTGTGGAATCACACCCCTTCTTTCACCTCCGGTAAGAACTTCCCAGGTCCCAAAGGATCAATGCTCCACCAACTAGAAGGCTGGGAGAATACCTGAGGCAGTAGCCCCAACTTCAGGACTCAAGGTAGTCCACTCCTCAAGACGGCCACAGCCAGTCCACTCCACCATCCGATCCGGACAGCCACAGTCTCCATTCCCCCAAATTCAGGCACACCCATGCAGCATGGGCTCCTCAATGAATTCAGCGAATCCAAGTCAACTCATGTTCCTCGAACAAAACTGGCCCACAGGCAACTTACAACTTGCAAGCAGTCCAAAAGACAAGCAACACACTGACCCCAATCCACACTCAGGAAGACAGCAAAAGAAAACACCACAGCGGTGTGTCCACAAACAAACAGCGACCGCAAAAGACTTACGGCCAAACACACAGTTTCCAGGCAAGAAACAAAAGCGCGATTAACAGCAGTGAACTTTTGATCACAATACAGTCACCAGGGTCAGAAAAACAGATCAGGCTCTCCTGTAGCTCTCCTGTAGCGAATATTCCACAGACAAAAGAAAGACTTTACTCTCTCAATAGAGAGCCTACAGACAGCAGCACAGCTGCCAATCTTGAAAATGGCCTGGAAAAAAAAGAGACTTAAACTTGGATGGGCGCAGAGTATATGTGAATCAAGATTACCCACCGCTCATGTTGGCTAAAAGGAAAAAAGTCTTATATGTAGTAAAGCAACTTAAAGAAAAAGGCCTGAAAGCCCTGATAAGATACCCTGCCAGGCTGTGGGTGTTTGATAACCTGTTAGCTGCCTCACATTTCCTGGAAACCCTAGAGATAGCCATGCCGGACTTAAAGGAAGATAAAGCAGAGCAGGAGATTGAAGAAATCTTATGGTCGGTGGCTCCAGGTGGCCTTAAACCAGGCAGGACAAGGATAGACTCCGTTGCGTCTCTGCTCAGATATAACTCGCTGGATTCACCTGAAGAAACACACTTGAACTTGCAGTAGGTCGTAATTTTCCTACTCAAATTCATTTTCTGGGGTGGTCTTGTTCCCAACCAGAGCAAGGGAAGAACCACAGGGCAGTGTGAGGTGAGGACTCATCTCTCACCCGAGAAGTTACATCATTTGAAAAAGGATTTTATTTTAGTGCTTTCCAGTGTATCCATAGACTGACTTATATGATAACCAGAAGGAACCCTTTCCAGCAGGCGGCGGTTCACTAGTCCAGCTTCCTGTGGTGAGGGACTAATTTAAGTGCATCAGTTATTTTGTTCCCCTCTTTTAGGTGCACCACATTTCCTGGAGAACAGTTCGTGGCAGAAATGTCAGTTTTAGTTTGGACAGCTACATATCTTACACTTTAAGGCTTGGAGTCAGGATCCAGAGGATGGAGGCTGGACTTTTCCCCAAAAACCTTTTTGAGTAAAAGAATTGCAGTTCCTATTTAATAAGGGGACCTTATTTTCTGAATATAACTACGCTAGACTCTCCTGCTGGCTCAAAAGGCATAGACCTACAAGAGACATTGGGCTGTATTCCTAACAGCTATTCAGTGACAATGTCTTATTTCTTTTCTTCTCTCTGGTTGCTTTATTTAACTTTTTTTTTATTATATATTCTTCTATTTTTGCCCCCTCTTCTGCTGCCAGTATTATCCGCCCTAGTCACGGTGTCCCTGATGCATCCACCTCTTACTAAGTCCTGCTTCTTCCCGGTTACCTCAGCTTACCCCCAGGGGCGGGCCCCAGCTTTCATAGAGGGATCGATGCACCGCGATTACCCGGTATCTGTTTGAAGAGCATGGGGCCGGAGGATAATCGAAGCCCAGAGACAGGGCTTCATTTAGGCGGCAGGTGCAAGGGTTTTGTCCCCTGTAAGCTGGGGCAGTGCTGTGCAATGACGCCAGAGTCTGTCCCGCCCCAGAGTTACTCAGCCTTGCGTCGGTACTAGGGCGACGACCCAGCCTCCGCCAAGTGTCGCGACTGTGCCAAGCACACAACCCCCTTCCCCCCGGAGAAGGAGAGCAGTCCGAGGGACACTCAATCCTTCTCCACCTGGTCGGCCCTCCGATGATCCGGATCTGTTCCCGAACCCGGGTCGCCGGTGTCGCAAGCGGAAATCCCACCGCTGCACCGGTGGACCGGACCCTTATTTTGTTAACTTAGCGAGTCGATTCACGCTGTGTAGACATCTGAGGAGTGAGGGAATATCAATATCAGGGTGGCTATTAACCTTGAGCAAGCAACCAAAAAACAGTATGAACAGTTTGGCAGTTTGGTCCCGAATTCTGGTTTTCTAATCGGAATGGGTTCACCCACTACAAAGGAGACCATGTATTTTCATTTTTTCTTGACTTATAGGTGGTGCCACAGGGAACAGAGATAAGAGTAATTCTCGGACAAGTTGCTATGTTAATGAAACTCTCTCCAGGGTAGCACACCCAGTTACATAAAGATGCACCTGGGAGATTCCAATGCTGGGCTGGTACCTCCCGGAATAGTTGAGTAGGAGGGAACTGGTCTAAAGATTTTGTCGGAGGCTGGAACCACTGACCTGGGGCCCTAGTTAGGGTGGCCTGTCCCTCTGGGGTTATATTCCCCCTTCTGCTAGGAGAAGCTTTTAGCTCCAACTAGTAGTTTGACAGTGGTTGCTGGGGGAACCTAGATCAACCACAGGTTCATCTTTTAGTTAGCCCTAAGGTTACAAGGGCTTGAGTTACAGTTAGTTTATGTTTGTAAGTGTCTTGTCTTGTTATGCAACTTTGTCATTTTTGTTTTATTTTTTTGTTCTATATCCCAATAATGGTGCATATGAGGGGTGGGTTGGTGGGAGGGAGCTGAAAGGGGGAGGGGGGGATTTTGGTATTAACCATGAATTTGCATAGTATAAATGGCAAACTTTAAGATATGTTCGGTAAATGTTAAAAATATAAATAATGTCGTCAAACATAGAATTTTGCAAGAACTGAAGAAGGAGGGTTGTGATATTGCCTGTTTACAGGAAACAAAACTATCACTTTCTGAACATCTTAAATTACAAAGATCATGGGTGGGGGCAGTGTATTCAGATGCACACCCACAGGCAAAAAAAGCAAGGGTGGCAGTATTGATCCGGAGGGGTCTCCCGTTTCAAGTACAAAAAGTAACAGCTTCAGGTGCAAGACAGATGGTGTTGCTCTCAGCAGTCTACAGTGGTTGACCCATTTGTGTAATGGCGGTTTACGCCCTTACACCCCCTACAGGTGAATTTTTCAGTTCTCTCTTCTGCACGATTTCAGGTCTCACAGAAGGTCAGATAATGTGTGTGGGAGACTGGAACTGTGTGGAAGATCTGGTCCTTGACAAGAACCCTCCGAAAGCAAATGGTACAAGACCCTGCTCTAGACTCCTGAGGACTCTTTGCTTGAAACATGGACTGGTCAACCCCTGGCGACAACAAAATCCCAAACAAACTGATTTTATATTCTTCTCAGCAGCAACCGGCTCATATTCGAGGCTAGACAGATTCTATACTCAGAATGGGATGGTATCCACTTTTGTCAGGACTCAGATTCATCCAGTAACCTTTTCAGATCATGCTATGATCTCAGCGCAACTCCGATGGGGAGAAATTCAAAAAAGTAGCCATTGGAGATTTGATCCAGGTCTCGTTTTAGATAAAGGTTATGTAGATTCAACCAAAGAAGTAATAACACTTATTTGGAGGAAAACAGAGAGGTAGATCCCCCCCCTAAAATTTATATGGGACGGGCTAAAGGCAGTCATCAGGTAGCATACTATATCCTTTGCCTCACACAAAAATAAACAGCACAAGGCCTGGACCAAGAAAAGGGAGGTCATAATTCCACTATACAAGACACTGGTGTGGCCCCACCTGGAGTACAGTGTACAGTTCTGGAGACCTTACCTACATAAGGACATAGACAGGGTAGAGAAGGTTCAGAGGATGGCAACAAAGATGGTACATAGATTGCATCACAAGTCCTATGAGGACAGGTTGTAGGACTTGAATATGTACTGCCTGGAGGAGAGGAGGGAGAGAGGGGATATGATAGAGACATGCAAGCATCTTACAGGGAAGAACAGAGTGCAAAAATACACTATTTTTTAGTGAAAAAGATATTCCAGGACTAGAGGGCATGAGATGAAGTTGGAGGGAGGGCAATTCAGAGGAAACGTCAGGAAGAATTTCTTCACAGAACGGGTGGTGGACAAGTGGAACATCCTGCCAGATGAAGTAGTGGGGGCTGAAATATTCACGGGATTTAAGAATGCATGGGATAGAGACAAGGGAATTCTGGAGGTCAGGGGTAAAAGGCAACAGACTTCTAGGAAAACATAAAGTGAATTTACAAGCTCAAATGGGCAGACTAGGTGGGCCGTAGGGCCTTATCTGCCAACAGTGTCTATGTATTTATGTATCTAAGAAATTGTTAGAACAAAGTAACACTCTGGAGGCAGAACATAAACATAATAGACAGAAATCTGTCCTCAAGCAGCTAAAGAAGTTGAGGGAAGAGTATAATGCCTTAATGGCAAGACGAACGGAAAATGCATTGAGATATACTGGGCAGTGTTACTATGAATGAGGGGAGAGAGAGCGGGCAGATTGCTGGCTCAGCGTCTGTGTAAACAGGAAGCAGACAGATACATCCCTTTTATCAAGTCAAATGACCCTTCAACGTCAGATATTTCCCAACCCACACAGACTGCAAATGAATTCCTGACATTTTATAAGGATCTGCACACTGAAGAGAGAGGGCCAGATCACACTCCAAAAATTCAGGACTTCTTGCAACAGGTGCAGCTGCCAGAGTTGTCCCTGGAGCAAAGTAAAGAACTAGAAGCTAAAATTTCAGAAATGGAAGTTAAGGGGGTAGTCAAAGATTTAAAGACAGCCAAAACCCCAGGCCCAGATGGCTTTACAGCTGATTTTTATAAATGTTTTGCAACTGAGTTGACCCCTCTTCTTACTAAGGTTTGTAACTTGGCTCATGAGGAAGGGGCCACTCTTAATACATGGAGTGAGGCTTAACTGTCAGTTTTACTCAAACCAGGGAAGGGTTCGACAACTTGTACCAACTTTAGACCCATATCACTCTTGAACGAAGATGCAAAAATATTTGCTAAACTAATTGGTTCTAGGCTCCAGAAGGTGATTTCATCTTTGGTGCACCCTGATCAAACAGGATTTATTCCAGATAGACACATCTAAGACAATATTCGCCTCCTCCTAAATGTATTAACCTCTGTTCCCCCCGTAAAAGATAAACCTTTGCAGGCAGTAGTTTTGCTTGATGCCAAGATTGGTTGTATTTGGATGGCACTCTGAGGAAGTTTGGATTTGGATACAAATTTTGTTGCTGGATAGGGAATCTGTACAGAAGTCCAAGAGCTCAAATTAAGGTGGATTGGGTCACTTCTCCCAGTTTTGAAATTAGGTGGGGGACCAGGCAGGGTTGCCCGCTCTCTCCCCTCCTGTTCGTGTTTAGTATGGAGCCCCTAGCAGCAAAGATTAGGCAATCTCACTCATTTCAGTGTATTAAGGTGGGGAAGACAGAGCTAAGGGTTTATTTATATGTGGACGATACTCTTCTTTATGTTTCAGACCCCCGTCGAACTCTACCCTGTATCTTAGAGCTCTTGAAATAGTTCGGGGAGGTCTCCGGGTACAAAATTAAGGAATCCAAAACAGAAATGATTCCAGGAGGAAGATACTCTGAGGCTAATCTTCCAAACTTAGATCCAATAAAGTGGGCAAAAACTGGTTTCCGATATTTATTCATTTGGATTCCCTGAAACATCAAGCAACCATGCCAGACTATTTCAGATTACTACACGAGGTACAAAGGGATTGTAATCGTTGGAAAGAACTGCCTCTGTCACTTTCTGGCAGGGTAGAATGCATCAGAATGAATGTGTTGCCATACTTTCTCTTTCTATTTATGTCCCTCCCTTTCAAACCCCCAAAGTCTTTTTGGAAAACCCTTAGAATTACTCTCAAAATTTCTGTTGGGGTGAAGACACCTTGAGTCAGGTGGAAATTACTTGTGGCATCTAAAGACCAAATTTTGGGGCTCCTTTTATTTTCAGGTATACTTTGGGGCCACTCAGTTGCAGGCCCTTGTCCCCTTTATGATAAAAGTGAAATCTACTTTATGGGTAGAACTTGAAAAAGAATCCCTAGCATTATCAAACCTGGATGACATGCTGTTTATAGACAAAGCAGGATTTCAAAAATTAGTTATTGATAACCCCTGGACAGAAGTAATACAGGCTTCTTCGGGAGAGATTTGTTGAACTTTCAAGTTACAAATGAGATTTAGAGCAGCAGCTCCATTACTAGCCTGTTTCAATTTCCTGCCTTTAACCTGGACACAGGATTTCAAAATTGGGCCAGACTGGGTCTCAAATCTTTGGGTCAGTTTTATAGCGCAGAAATTCTTAAATCATTCCAGCAACTAAGGGAGGAGTTTGCTCTGCCCCACAGGGATTTCTTCAGGTTCTTGCAGCGAAGGCATTATCTGCAGGGAGAAGGTGGCGGTGCACAGATTTTCAAGACACCCAACCCCATTCAAGAATGTATATCAAAGCTATCCCAGCAGTCACAATTAAAGAGAAGAGTTTCTACAATCACAAAAACTTTAGCTACCCTAGAACCTGATCAAATAATTAAAGTGATTTTCCGACGTAGCCAAGGGCAGCTGCCACTCACATATTGTGGTAGCTGCCCTCCGCACTAATTAATCCAGCCTGGTTTAAATAATAAATTCTGCTCCGTACCTTTGTATTTTTTTACTCGTAATTTTGTATTTTGCAATGCAGCCTGACCGGTTCTGAAGTTCCTGGTAATCGTGACACGCCCCCACGCTCAAGCACATAATGACCATGGAGAGCGCAGGGGTGCACCCCATTGAAATGAATAGGGCCGGATTTTTCATTCAGTTTTGAGCTCAAGAATGACCACCTAAAGATTAATGGAGGACACCGCTCGACTAACAAAGGTCATGTTAGTCGAGTGGTGTCTTTCATTAATCTTTAGGTGGTCATTTTTGAGCTTAAAAATGAATGAAAAATTCAGCCCCATTCATTTCAATTACCAGGAACTTCAGAACCGGTTGGGCTGCATTGTGAAATACAAAATTACGAGTAAAAATACAAAGGCACAGAGCGGAATTTATTATTTAAACCAGGCTGGATTAACTGGCACTGAGGGCAGCTACCGCAACGTGTGAATAGCTGCCCCAAATTGGAAAATTCCATTAAGGTAAGAGAAATGGGTCTCAGAGGCTGGGATTGGTCTAAGTGACTCAGAATGGGACGAGGTTTAGAAGGGAGTCAACTTCACTCCAGCCTCTCCATTTTGGAGAGAATGCTGGTGGTGAGCAGTGCTTCGTTTTTTTTCAGACACCGGTGATTACCAGACATTTTGGTAAGCACTCATTGGATCTATGTTGGCAAGGCTACCCAGATAAGGGAACCCATTCACATTTTTTGGACTTACCCGAATCTGGGGGGTTATTGAGGAGCAACTGGTGAAATAGTGGGCAAAATTTTAAATATACCTCCACCTAAAGAAATGCAGAATTGGCTCTTTGGTCTTCCCCCACCCTTTGGTTAGATCTAGAGCCCATAATTATCTATATATTAGTTTTGTGGCAACAGCCCTCAAGGCAATACCTTTAAGTTGGCTCTCCCCCAAAATTCCTACGATAGACTCCTGGTACTCCATCTGCATTAAAATAATGGAAATGGAACAGATCACTGCAAAGCTCCAATTACAAATGGATAAATATAAAGGTAGATGGATGCCCTTTTTGCACTACAAGGCATCGAAAGAGGGCAGAGACATAAGGGATATCCTTGCAGAATTAGCTTTGCAGGCAGGGGAGTAATTATAAGGGGGACGGGGGGCACAAGTCCCCCCCAGCATTTTAAGTGAGCACATTTGTCACCCCCAACATTTAGACCATATGCTGTTGCTGTCTGCTGGTGAGCTGGGAGGGACACAGGAGCCTGTTATTCTGTGGGCGGGGGGTTGTATTTTACTGGTGGGTTGGGTCAGGTCCTAGGAGTGAGAGCCCCAAGAGAGTGCAGCGAGCTACAGCAGCCAGACAGATGGCAGAGGGGGGGACCATCGCTACACAAGTGGCTGGGCCAGAAGCAGGAGGAGAAGAGTGAATTGTAGCAGGGAGGGAGAAAGTGATGGACCACATCATACCCAGAAGTAGCATAAGCGCGTGCCACCGTCAATAGCGAGGAGTCAGGAAGAGCGGGTGGGAGACTGACTGCTCGCATTGAGGAAAAAAACTGCGGTGCTACCATCAATGTGTCTGCCTACTTGGTGCTGCTTCACTTCCCCTCTCCCCCTGACTGTGACTGTCATGTCCTGCAACTCCTGCTGCCGCATCTGCCCTCCGATGATGCCTGTGGAGGAGTTGCTGCTTTGCTTTCCAGCCTGGGAGTTGGGGGTGGGAGGCTGGGCTTTTATGGCCTGGGATCAAGTGGTTCAAGGCTGTGGGCACCAGTGAGTGACTGTGGGGGTCAGATGGTTGGATCAGTTGGGGTGTCAGTCGGTCTGAGCCTGCAGTGGAAGTTTGGAAGGCAGAGCAGAGGACAGAGGAATATGGGCTGTTGGAGGCTGCTGCAAGCAATGATGAAGCAACAACTACTTGGGAGGTAGGACTGACTGGTGGTGCTGCAGTGCAGTGGGTGGGGGTGAGTAGTGATTGGGGGGCAGCGAGCCAGCAACATCATCATGCTGCAGGGGCATTTACTCACAATGTTGTATGCACAAATTTGCAAAACGGCACTGGCAAACAAGCAGAGGAGGTGGTGAAAGGGAATTCCAGTTTGCACAGGGCAGTTCTAAACTGGCAGAAGCCACACACTATTGGCCTTTTGATCTGGCACCAGTCAGGGTCAGGGAGTGCCTGGGAAAAGAAGCCTGTTGGAATCTGTACGGCATTCTCTTTACTGTTGTGTCTGGAGTGGGCCAGTGGCTCTACCACTAGCCTGTAACCAACACAATTAGCAATCAGCACAAAACTGCTCAACTTGAGCTAACATAGCTGTAATAGTCTACAAAAGGCAAGCGTAGGTGATGTTTCTGTTTAATTATGTTTATTGGTGGTCTGTTCTGCTTTGCTGTGTTGGTTGTGTCTGTACTGTCTACAGTCAATGTCTGATTTAAAATGCTGTGCTGGCTAGTGTCTCTTCTGTGTGCCACCTGAGCCTGACTGTTGCCTGCTTTGGTAGGGGCAGGGATCTGCTGGCTGGGGGGGGGGGGTTATATGGTTAGCCTAGCATGCAACTCCAGTGTTTTCCTCTGTATTACCAAAGTTAAAGTCATTTCAATGGGCTTGCGCAACTGGATGAGATGTATGTGTGTGTGAGTTCAGTGCACTTTGGCTGTTCACCTCTCTATCCCTGGGATATACCATTCTCTAGAGGTATGACACAAGGAACCCTAGAATAGGGTTCCCCCCCCCCATAGGTGGCATGAGAATAATTTCCTTGGCTAGAGGTAGCTTAGGAAAAAGAACACTGGAAAGAGAAATGAGTCACTGGAGGAGGAGGGGTGGATGGTGGGGCAACAAAGAAAACAAATGAGGACTGGCCCGGAAGAGGGCCTTTTAATGCTTGGTTTGGGGGAGTGGTTTGTTGCTCTGCCCATTGAATTCTGGCCAGCCATCAGCTTCAATGGGCTTGCGCAACTGGATGAGATGTATGCTTGTGTGACTTTGGTACATTGTGGCTGTTCGCCTCGCTATCCAAAGGATATACCACCTTGTAGGGGTACAATGCAAGTAATCCTAGAGGAGGATTCCCCCCCATAGGTGCCGCAGGAATAATTCCTTTGGGTAAAGGTAACTTAGGAAGAAGCCCAAAAAGAATGCCCAAAAGGGTGTCGAGCATCGAAGAGGCGAGAAGTCAGAATATATCGAGAACGGAAATTAAGTTGATAGACGTAGATGGTAAGGACAGGAGAAGAATGAGATATGAAGAGGATGATTAATGAAATGAAAGCAGACAAGATGCAGAAGGGCAGACTTCCTAAAGAGAGAGGGAACAGCCGGGGCCACCATCCAATTCCATCCAACAGCAGAACTAAACTACGGAACCTAAGGAAACTCCAACCCTATCTAATATTATGACCACTGGCAAGGAGGAAAGGGAAAAAAAAAACGTTTGAGGAGGAAACCTCTGAGGATCCAAGGCCTAGATCGTCTTCCCTCCAGGCTGAAGGGTGCTTTGATTAGTGATGGCTCAGCTACTGCAATTTAGAGTCGAGATCAAGTGAGAAAGAAAAGATTCCAATTTAGAGGAAGTTCTCACTCTGTCCTTCTAAATGGACAACTGTTGAGGGTTATGAGTGATGTCTCTGCAACTAGATGCTCAAAAGCAAGAGAGGAGAGAGAGATGACTGCCAAGGCACTCAGCTGGCCAATGTGAGCCTACGAAACAGACTAGGTGAACTAGAGGTGGTCCTGAAGGAGAATAGTGTAGAGGGTGCCTCCGAACCCACTTGGGCAGCCAAAGGGGCTCTGATGATGAGAGCCCCACCCCTCACAGCTGGATGGCATAAATTCTACATCCAGAGGTATCACCAAGATGAGGGATGACTGAAGGTCCACCCAGAACGAAAACATTCTCGCTATAGGCCAGGGAGAAGGACCCTGCTCTGAGCTTTGCATGCTCTAGATGCAGACTTTGTGGGTGCAGAGCGAGACCGTTGTCTACAGGTTAGCCCCGAGCCAAGGAGCAATGGACACGGAAGGCATGTCTCTGAATGGAGAGCAGTTTGATGAGGTAGCATAAGACCCAATGAGAAGTATGCTTGGTTAATCGATGTGAATGAGTAGACCCTGAGATCGGACTGAGTGAAGGAGAACCATGCTCATGTCATGAGGAAGCTACCCGTGATTGGTAACTATGGGAGTGCATGCCAACCGGGTCCATTGAGAGCCAAATTAGGAATAGATAGAATTGCATGAAGGTAGGAGTAAGAGCAGCCATGTGAAGCCAGCAGCTCATGGTGAGGTAGGTATTACCAGGAAGACATCTGAATAGGTTTGAGTAGAATGAAGGAATAGGGTCACAGGAGGAGAAGACAAGTAGGCAGGGCGATATGCTGGAGGGAATATTAGGCGATGTGAATGAGTAGGGTATGGTGGTATAGCGGGATGGCAGGATAGGGAAGCCCCCAAAAGAAAGCAGAGGTCAGAGAAAGAGAGGAATGGAGAATGAAGGGAATGGGAGGAGGAGGGCGGGCACCCACCATGGGGAAGCACAGTCAGGGCTGAAATTAAGAAAGTGCATCATGGTGTAACCAAGAGCAATGAGCAGCAAAGGCCAGGGAGAGCAAGGGCAGGGACGAATGGCAAATCCCAGAGGAAGGCTGCAGAGCACACCAGCCAGGCATACAGTCCAGTCGGATTGATAGTCCTATGATATGAAACAGGATGGGTGGCAAACAGGTTGGGTTGAGGTTGAGGAAAGAAAGGGTAGGAGTACCAGGAAGAAAATGAGGTATATGGGGAGGTAAGAGGAGACCAGACAAGAACCGACAGTAGGAGTCACAGTCCCCATAGAGAGCAACTGCCCCTTTAAAAGGGAGCCGGAAACCAATAAGGGAGATCGGGATCCGAACTACAGGGCAATAACAGTAGATGTGGTCCAAACATCAAGACAGGCTCTCGAAAATGAAGTCCTGGAACAGGTACGAGAGGCCAGGAGGTGAGTATCGACCGGGGGAGAACAGAAGTTGAAAGGAGCAAAGTAAATGCTGTCCCCCAGCTCACAGGAATCACCGAGGAGCTCAACAGCACAGGGCACTGGAAGTCACTGTGGAGAGAACTAAAGCAGAGGAGCGAGGCATCCTCCATAGCAGTGGGGATGAGCACAGTCGGCAAAAGGGACAGAGAGAGCAAAGGAAGATGGAGCGAGGGAGAAGGAGAAGGAGAAGGAGAAGTGGGAAATGTACAAGGGAAAACTGGGCAGTGGCAACACCAGCACAATCCCGGAAGAGGGAAGGTGACAGAGACAGGAGCAACAAATGGAGAGAGAGAGGGAGAGAAGGGGAAATTAAACTACAGGGGGAATGGAGCAAGGAGGATGGATGGGAGAACCAAGGAGCCACAGACAGCCACTGAGCAGCAAGACAGGAGAAGGAGCACAGGCAACAGAAGGGGGGCCACATAAAGCCATGGCGGGGAGGTAGAACTGGCAAAAGGGGCTACTCAGCATACCAGACCAGAACGGGAACAGGATGGAGGTATGCAAGTGAGGAAAAACGAACACCGGACTGGAGGAGACATGAGGAACGGAAGTCGGGTGGGAGGGAGGAAAGAGAGCTACAGGGGCCAGAGGCAGCAAGCAGTAGGATGAAAAGCAGGGAAATGGAATGGAGCCAGCAGTCGGAGGTGCTGCTAAAATGCAGTAAACAAAGAACAGGCAAGAGAACAGGAGAAGAGATACGAGGAGCAGCACCTCTGGCCACAACAAAGAAAACAAATGAGGACTGGCCCGGGGGACAGCCTTTTAAGGCCTGGTTGGGGGAGTGGTTTGTTGCTTTGCCCCTTGAACTCCAGCCAGTCCTCAGCCATCAATAAAAGAAAATCAAACCCTTACCCTGCAGGTGGGTTTGGGTGGATGGTTCAAAGGAGTCATTATGGAAAGGAAGGGGGGGGGGAGGAAGAAAGAGCTGTAGATCAAGTTGGGTCTACAGACCATGGTGATAATGTAGGTAGGGAAAAATGGGCAGACTGGGTAAGTCAAGTGAAGCAGTCCTTATCTGCCATCAAATTTTATGTTTCTGTGTTAAAGTGAATTAACAGCTGTGCAAATTAAAAAATAACAAGCATTTGTCACTGCCAAATGTTTGCCACGTGCATTGTTGTTGTGCTGGTGGGTCCTGCTAGCTTGTGCACACTTTTAGTATATATTTAACCAAAATAGACCAAATGAGATGTAATCTGTGATATGTCATTTGCAATTGGGTTCTTATGTCTGCTGCGTTTCCCAGGATAGTAAAGGTGAGATGCAATACCTCGTTTTTTTATTTTATTTAGTTTTTATTGACTGGGTGAGGCACACTAGCCATAGAGATGACTATTTGCAGGCACAACCTAACATACTAACATACTAAAAGCCAGCAGAATAGGCTTAACAGTCTTTCGTGTCTGCTCGGTAGCCAGCCCCTATTGGGCACTCGCTCCTCCACCCCTCCAGCCCCCGAGAGGGGTCATCTTCAGCTTCAGTATATCCATGCACCTGTCCCACCCCTTCTTAAAGCCTTCCACTGTGCCCTCCTCCACTAGACTCCCGGGCAGTGCATTCCATGGCCCCACCACCCTCTCAGTGAAGTAATGTCTTCTACGTTCTCCCCTGTAGTTTCCCCCTCCAGCTTCCACTCATGCCCCCTGGTAGTGCCCCCTTTCTTTAGCCTGAACATTTCTTTGGTTCTGCCTCTGTTAATCCCTTTCACATATTTGAATACCTCTATCATGTCCCCCCTGTCTCTCCTCTCCTCCAGTGAGTACAGCCCAAGGACTCCCAGCCTTTCCTCATAGGTCCTTTCACTCATGCCCTGAATCATCCTGGTTGCCCTCCTCTGAACCCTGTCCAGCAATGTTATGTTCTTTCTAAGGTGAGGTCTCCAGAACTGCATGCAGTACTCAAGATGCAGCCTGACCAAGGCATTATACAGAGGGAGGATCACCTTCCTCCTCCTGGACGTAATTCCCCGGGCTGCGCAGCGCAGAATCCTGTTTGTCTTTGCCGCAGATCTTCTGCAGTTTTCAGTGTTATTCATTTTGGTGTCTACCACCACCCCCAGGTCCCTTTCATTCATTGTGGCTTGCAGTGAGATCCCTCCCAGGGTGTATACATGACCTGGGTTTATGACCCCCAGATGCAGCACTCTATACTTCCCTGGATTAAACCTCAGTCCCCACCTTCTTGACCAACCCTTCAGTGTATCCAGATCCCTCTGGACTGTCTCTCTCGCTTCCTCCCCGTCTGCCAGTGCTCCCAGTTTTGAGTCATCCGCAAAGAGGCTCATCCTACTCCTAACTCCCCTCCCTATATCAGAGACATAGGCATTGAACAGGAGTGGCCCCAGTACCAAACCTTGGGGAACCCCACTGAAGACCTTCCTAGGGGAGGAAACTATCCCACCAACCACTACCCTCTGTGTTCTTTCCGTTAGCTAGTTTTCTACCCATCTAAGCAACTGTCCTCCCACCCCCCTCCCCCCCAACTTTGTCAACAATCTGATGTGGGGTACCGAGTCAAACGCCTTACTGAAATCCAGATATAGGACGTCCACTGGTATTTGTCGATTCAGGGTCCCCATCACCCAGTCGAAAAAATCTATGAGGTCGGTCTGACACGATCTTTCCAGGACAAAACCATACTGTTTGTCATCCATGTGCCCCAACCTTTCCAGTTGCCTCCCGAGCTTCTCCTTGATGAAGCTTTCCACTAGTTTGCCTACCACAGACATTAGGCTGGCAGGCCTGTAATTTCCCATCTCCTCCCTAGACCCCCCTTTGTGGATAGGCACCACATGAGCCACCTTCCAGTCTTGAGGCACCCATCCTGTCTGTAGAGAGGCGTTGAAAAGTGCAGCTAGTGGAGCTGCTAGTTCATCCGCCAGTTCCTTCAGAACCCTCGGATGCAGCCCATCCGGTCCCAGTGCCTTATCAGTTTTCAGCTCCTGAAAGGACTCCCTCACGCTGTCCTCTGTGATTTCTCCCTCCCAACCACCCCCTCAACTAAACACCCATCGCCTTCTAGGCCTAGCCCACCCAGTGCCCCAGCCTCTTCCGATCCTCTCAACTCCATCTGACCTCTCCGCTCAGCTGTCTCCCCCTCCCTCCCTTCCGGCTGAATGGATCCCCATCCCCTTCCATAAGTATCGAGGCAAAGTACTCATTTAGTATCTCTGCCTGCTCCCCCGCCTCCTGAGCCCATCTCTCCTCAGTCCTAATCCTGGAGATCTGTGCTCTCCCTTTTCTCTTTTCTCCATGTATCTATAAAATTCCTTTCCACCCCTCCGGATATCCCTAGCCAGGTTTTGCTCCATCCTCGCCTTGGCTCCCTTCACCACTCTGGTGACTCTCCTTGCTGTCATTTCATAGTTTCTTCTCTCCCTTGTCCCCCTGGAGCACTTAAAACATGCATAGGCAGCCTTTTTATCCCTCACTGCCTCTTGCACCTCCCTGGTCCACCAGCACAGCTTGTTGACTCTACCATTTTTATGTCTTACCTTTGTACATGAGCTAGTAGCCTCCTGTGCCCCTTTCTTAATGGTCTCCCACAAGCTACCAACATCCATGTCTGGCCCAATCTTGTTCAAGCTCTCCCTTAGAACCCTGCCCATACCCATGAAGTCTGCTCCCCTGAAGTCCACTACTACTGTTTGAGCAGTTATCCTTCCCCCCCTAGACACAGCAGAAACCAGACCGTGGCATGGTCTCCACCTGCCAGTGGACTACACACCTTCAGACCCCTTATCTGGTCGCTGTCTGCAAAGACAATGTCCAATATCCTCCCTTCCCTGATAGGTTCCCCCATCTGTTGGACCAGGAATGCATCCTGAAACACATTCATCAGTCTCTGCTCCCTGGCCACCACTGATGTCATAGTGTCCCAGTCCGCCTCCAGCATATTTAGGTCCCCTATGACTACCACCCTACCCTTTCCACGGCCACAGTGCCCCTTGATGTTCTCAACTAATTTTGCCTCCAGGGCCTCATCCATTGCGGGGGTCTGTACACCATCTCTATTTTCAATCTTTTGCCTCCCCTTGTTTGCAGGGTTACCCAAATCACTTCAACTCCCCCATCAGCCTCCACCACTCCACTAACTACTATGCCGTTCTTGACTATCAGCGTTACACCCCCTCCTCTACCCTCTTCTCTATCCCTCCTGAATATTGTGTAGCCCTCCAAGTTTAGGTCCCAGTCATTCTTCTGGGTGGCCCACGTCTCCGTAATCGCCGCCACATCCTCTGATCCCTCCAACAACATCACCTAGAGTTCGGGCATTTTGTTGCCACGCTCCTGGCATTGATCAGAACAGTCCTCCACCCCCTCCCCTACCTAATTGTCTCAGCCTTGCGCAATCCCTATTCGCCCTTTCCTGCACAGCTCTGGCTTTATTTACATTGCAGTCACCTGCCCTCTTTCTGCGCCCTAGACCTGGAACCTCGAGCAGCCCTCCTGATTTCACTTCTTCACTTATCCCTCCCCTTTACAAGTTTAAACCCCACTTCTCGACTATGAATCCAGCAAGTTTTAGTTTTAAGATCTCCCTCCTCTCTAGGTTAAGATGTATCCTATCCCTGGTATATGACCCCTTGTCCTCCCATGTGTCCCCCCAGTCCCCCACCAGCCCATACCCTTCTGCCCTGCACCAGTCCCTGAGCCACTGGTTCAACCCTCTGAGTTTGTGCTTGGTCTTCCCGGATGCCCTAAGTACTGGTAGAATTTCTGAGAAGGATACTGAACTCCTTATAGAGTGGCAGACCCTGGCCAGTTCCCGAAACCTCGCCTGGATTTCCAGATCGCTTTCCCCCTCCAAATCGTTTGTGCCCAGATGTACTAGGAAATCTGGGGATCCCTGCATTCCAATGCTAATGAGTATAGCTGGAATTTGGCCTTGTGACCGGATAGGCCCAGGATACATTTAACCTTGACTGGGCTGCTTTTTCCTTCCCCACCCCCTCCCATTGGATGCCCCTGGTCATGAAGTCTCCTAGCAGGATTATCTTCACCCCCCATCTTACTGGCCTTTTTCCCTTCCAGGCTCTTCCTTCTTTCATCTACCCCCAGCTTACTCCCAATTCTTTCAGTCCGGGGATCACTTAGTCTGGCAGTCCCACTATACTTTTCTTCTGCTTGCGGCTCCAAGTTTACTCCTTGCCCCCCCCCAACCTCCTGGATGGCATTGATTGCCCCCCATCCCCCCGCGCTCCCTTTCTGGGCCAGAATCCACAGGTCCCCCACCCAGACACCCTTCTACTGCTTCCTCCTGCCTCCAACCCTCCGGCTTGTCTCGCCCACCCCATCTGGCATATTTCTCACCTCCTTCCTCCCTCCCACCTCATCCGATTTCTCCCGCCCAACACTGGCCTTTCTAGAACACTCCCACTACTACCTCCCTCTCCTTGCCAATTTCTCCAGCCTGACTGACAGCCTGCCCGTCCCCAGTTTCCTCCCCTGGCCTCCTCGCCACCTCCCTGCTCCCATCCCCCCGGCTTGCTAGTCACACCTCGCTGCCTGCCTGTCCCTCCTGTTCCGCAACCTTCCTGCCCCCGCCTTGCTTACCAAACCCTCTCTCGTCTGCCTCTTCCCTCCAACCAGCCTCTTCCAACTCTTTCCTGGGTACAGCATGGTATACCTATTACTAAGTGTGATGCTTGCCCCCGACTTGCTTTCTCCTACCACCCTCCCTCCTTTGCTCCCTCTGATCGGCCCCCCTCCTGTGAAGTGTTTTCCGTCCGTTGCTTGTATTGTGCCCTACCTCTCCGGAGTTCCCATGGGATCCATGTCTACCGATTTCCTGGGGTATACCGTAGTAGCCTCGCCTCCTCCCATGGGACCCCTTCTACTCCTTTCCTCCCCATTCCTCCCCCCTCATGCCTTCCAACTCTCTTCTGATCCCCTCGACCTCCTCCCTAAGTCCTGTCAGCTGAAAACACACTGGACACCCTCTGAACCTCCATGTCCAGTTTAAGATTATTGCTGCCCTGCACCCCGTACACCCAATCACCCTACCGAAGATGCCCACTCTGGCCAGACCCAAATCCACCCTCATTTTGGTGTGAGCAGTACCAACCCCTTGCAGAACCAATTTAGGCAGTAGTACACAAGGACTCTAGCTGTTTGTCCCCTCTCCCAGAAGAACTCAGATTACAACACTTCTCCCTCCTTCCCTACAACAGCCAGTTTTCCAGCCCCAGTTCTCAAGCAGTAATTTTGCCCACCCCAACAAAGATCAGTAGCAATAAGCAATTTCCAAAGTTTGCCTACTCCCACAACTGTGGTCAGCATACACAGTTATACAATCTGCTATAATGTTCCCCCCTCTGATAGTAGTACACAGTGTTGGCCTTGCAATCCAGCATATAGACAGTATTGGCCTTGCAACCCCACATACAGGACCCTTGTCCCCAGTCAGCTGTAACCAGTTCACCAGGCGTAGTATTAATCAGTTTACAGTTATCATGTCCCGCAGCTGTAGGTAGCAGGTAGTAAATAGTGCCCAAGCAGGCACAGCATACAGTCCCCCTTTTCCTCAGTCAGCATCGATCCAAATCACCCTCTCTCAGCTTGCCCCTCTCCAAGGTTGCAGTTAGTCAATGGTGCCCAAGCAGGCACAGCATACAGCTCCCTTTTCCCCCAGTCGGCAGCAGTCCAGGACACCCACTCACAGCTTGCCCCTCTCCAAGGCTCCACCCCCACCGACCATTTAATAGAGGTCGGGGCCGGGGTGGGTGGTGTGGGACAAACAACACCAGCTCTCCTGAGTTGCGACTGGGCTAATGGCCTTTATAGCCCAGTCGCAGAGTCAAAGTTTCGCACCCTTAGCGCTGATTGGCCCCACCCCTTCTTGCTCCTGAGTGGCAGCAGCCTTCTAATTCACTTCCCTGCCGCCGATGCGGCTCCGGTCGGCCCCCAGTCACCAGTCGCCTTCACCGACCACTGTTGTGGTCGCGTCCTTCCCCGCCGCCGATGTGGCCCCGGAATTGCCTGGCCCAACTCCCCACAGAAACAACACCAGCTCTCCTGAGTTGCAACTGGGCTAATGGCCTTTATAGCCCAGTCGCAGAGTCGAAGTTTCGCACCCGTAGCACTGATTGGTCCCACCACTCCTTGCTTCTGAGCAGCGGTGGCCCTCTGATTCACTCCCCTGCCGCCGATACGACTCCATTGGCCCCTGGTCACCAGTCGCCTTCACCAACCACCGTTGTGGTCGCGTCCCTCCCCACCGCCGATGCGGCCCCAGAATTGCCTGGCCCAGCTCCCCAAAGAAACAACACCAGCTCTGGGAGGTTACAAAGTAGAGAATATACAATACAGAGAGAATACAAAAAATGAGGTAAATAATACAATTTCCCATGATGGCAGAGACAAATAACATAATAGGAAATAGAGTCTTGACCTAGTTATACAATGTAATTTTTAAAAAATGCAGGCACGTAAAACATTGGAGAGTAGCATTAGGGGTATAATGTAAGGTAAAAACAAACAGTAGCATGAATGGGGGGAGGGAACAAAGGGAAGATATCCAGCTAAGCAAAAATATAATGACAAGTGAACACAGTAATGAACAATACGGAATGAGTGGCACTCTGGTGGAGTACAAATTTCAAATAATAAGGGAACCAAACAATGGCAGAGACACACAGTGGTTTAGTACCAGGTAAGTGCAAGCAAAGAAAATGAGCAGAAGGATAAAAGGGAGAGGAACTATTCGGGTAAAGTCAAAATCAACAGAAAGTTTAAGGTAGAAGGACATGTCAGATAAGCAAAATTAGAATGGGTTAGGTAATCTGGGTAAGGATATGGCAGTAGTAAGTGGACTAGATAGAGGAGGACCAGGTAGGATCAAAGCACAAGCAAGGGACAGATTTGGTTAGGAAATTTTGCAGCTCCTTTTTAAATATAGCATGAGTCGGCGAGTGACAGATGGCAAGGGAAGAGAGTTCCAGTGCTTCGAGGCAGCGTGAGAGAAAGCACAGGTACCCGTTGAGGTTTTACATTAGTGTTGTCCTGCTTGTATAATGTATTTATGTATTCGCTTCCAAAGGTATGTTGATAGAAATAATGGTATTTTTCTATAGATGATTTACTTTTTGCTGGGTAACATAGCACTCACGATCTGAGGCTAGCTGAGAGTGATGTTGTCCCCCCCAACCTTTACGCCAAAATTACTCCTCTAGGTAGAACTGCGAACCGGGGTCACTACTAAAAGACTTTTAGGGACTCCGGGCCCAAGACCCTCAACATCCCAGTACTAGAGGCCCTCAGCAATGCCAACAACATCAATGAGGGCCTCAGGCCCCAGGAGACTGAGGATCTCGTGGCAGACCTCCCAGAGGGGGACCACAAGTGGTACCATTTCTTTCTTTTCTGAAGGTAATAGGAAGATTTCAAGGCTGAGCGGCACCAAGAACCCAGCCAGAATCAGGAGTGGGCCTGCCCCTTTGTGTTTTTGGTAGGACTGTCCTTCCTTCCGAGCACAGGACCACATGTGGTCAGAACCCTTCCACGACAGGGAAAGTGGACTGGACATGGCCCCCTGAAAGACTCCCTATTGTCATCCTCCATGGCCATTGACTGAAGACTCAGTAATGCTGAGAGAAAAACTGGCAGGAAAATTTTTGTAACATCACCGAACTGACACAAAAATAACAAACTCCAGTTTTAATCATTAAAACTGAGAAAATCTGAATGCTGTTGTCTTAAAGACGTGAAGTTCTGACTCCTGGCGGGTGAGCAACATCATCACTGATACACACTAGATGGTGGGGGGAAAGAAGGAACTGAGGCAGTTAAGGGCTGATGCCGAGGTAAGCCTGGTGCTGCAAGCCACGCTCATGGTGCCATACATGCACACAGCTTGCTTCAGTGCCAGCCCTCCTGAAAAGTTCTGGCTCCCACAAGGTCCTAATGCCTGTGGTCAAAAAAAGACCCATTAGTGTGAATAAATGGTGAAGACTGATTCCTGGAAGATCTACGATTACAGATAAGTATCCTATTTTTCTAGGGGCATGAATATGGTTTATTTAGCAACATGGTGACAGACTTCCTAAGTTCTTCAGGAGAAGGGGGCAAGGCGCACACCCTACTTGTCAAACAGGGATGGGAGAACTGAGGTCTCAAAAGCAGCATCCCAAAGAGACTCTAGGTCAATGTTGTAATGGGAGATGAAGGTGTGTGATGACTTCCAGGTGGTAGCCCTGCAGATCTCTGGGATAGGGATGACCCTTGAAGCACCCACCAAGGCAGCGGTATGTCTGCTGGAATGAGCCCTATGCGCTGCAGGATACTCCCTACCAGCTAACCTATAGCAGAGGTCAATACATGATGTAATCCACCTGCCAATCATCCACTTAGCTGCTGATCTGCCAAGCGTGGCTTCAGCGCACGTGACAAAGAGCTGGCAAGTCTCATCCCAAACTCCAGCTGTATGCTGTACATAACAGGAACGTGCCCACCACCAGCCCGCCGATGCAGTGGTAAGTTTTCCGCTCGCAACACCAACATCCTGGGTTCAGGAATGCACCCGAGAGTCGGAGGGCCAGCCGGGGGAGGAGGATTGAGCATCCTTTGGACCGCTCTCCTCCGGGGGGGTGGATGAGCATTTGGTACATGACTGACCCCTGGCAGAGGCTGGGAGGTAGCAACTACTGAAGCCTAGCTGGTGTGGGGGCGTGCCAGATGTTGGTGCCTTGGCATCTTATGTCATTGCACTCTATGCCCCCCCTTGGGGTCTTCTGTTAAATAACATAGCAACTGCCATGTATGACGTCCTGCTTCTCCATCCCCGACTACCCGCCGTGGTTGTCCACCAGCGACCTAGTATCAGCGTCTGTCTGACCCAACTCCTGTTGGGCAAGCCAGGGAGGCAATGCCGGTGGAAAACCCCCACCAGTAACCTTGTTCTGGCATCGTGAGGGTCCATATCTGTATGGCAGCCCCATCCTGGGGGGTAAGCCAGGAAGATCGTCAGTGGAGGTAAGTCCCAGGGGTGAAGTGGGAGAGCAGAGAAGAGTGGGGATTGAGCCTTCGGTAGTTTACCCCGAGAGTTCATAAAATATACTGGAAGGGTCATCATCTGGTTAAGGTGGTACTCCCATACAACATTTGGGAGGAATTTCAGGTGGGGGCGAAGGATTACCTTGTCCCTGTGGAAGACCACATATGGAGACTCCACTGAGAGCACCTGCAGATCACTGATCCTTCTGGCTGACATGATAGCCACCAAGACGGCTATCTTCCACAACAGGTGTGACATCTCACATCTGTACACAGGCTCAAAAGACTTGCCTATAAGCATGGCCAATACCAGCAATCAGTCCCAAGGTTGGGCTGGTTCACACACCAGAAAGGACAGGTGGTCCAGGCCTTTAAAAAAGTGCTTGACCACCTTCTCCTGGGTCACCATCAGCATACCAGCCTGCACACGGTATGCAGAGATAGCAGCCAGGTGCATCATTAGGATCATCGCTCACAGCCCCAGGTGGGAAAGGGACCGGAGGTACTCATGGATACTACCCACAGGGCAGGCAAGGGGATTAGGCTTCTTGCCCTGACACCAAATGGAAAATCTTTTCCACTGAAAGGCGTAGCATCAGCAAGTCAGCTCTGTTTGGGAGGCCTCCACAACATGGAGCTCATTCTCTTAAAGACCCAAAGCCTGGAACTCTAGCCATTCAGGAACCTACTGTCAGGTGCAGGGACTGATGGGTGCAGGACTTTCCCCTGTTGTCTGGTCAGCAGATCCGGGTGAAGAGGTGTCATCGAAGCACAGATCAGGAAACATAGGAAAACCAGGAGCTGTTATAAAACTAGCAAGTAGCATTTTATTATATTCAATAACAATACAATGAAAAAAAAAAATTGTTCAGGATAGCTATTTACAAAGGCAGTACAAAAAAATAAAGTCCTTCATCTGAGGGTGTTTCTAATTCTGAATTTCAATCTCTGTCTCCCCCCCCCCAACAAAAGATTGCTGTCTTTATATATGTCTTTTCCTGACAGTTACTGTCTGCATTCTGAGCTCATTAAAATACATCCTGTTTCGCTCAAAATTTATCAGAATGTTGTCAGTTTCTTTCCTTGCCTGTACAACAAAATGGATCATTGTGTCCCAGAACTAATCTCCTGTTGACAACTCTGCAAACTAGCTTGTGGAGGTCAAATTACATCTCAAGATTAACCCCCTGAGTTCCAGATAGTTTTTTGCAAACATTTTAACAATATAACTATAGAAACATAGACTTTGATGGCAGATAAGGACCACTTGGCCCACCTGGTCTGCCCATTTCCGTACTTACTGGATAAGCTGCAGATCCTAGTTAACCAACAGCCTATTTCTTCCTACCCCCCACAAGAATTGCCTTATGTCTGTCCCATGCATTCTTGAATTCTCCCACAGTTTTAGACACCACAACCTCCTCAGGAATGCAGTTCCATGCATCCACCTCTCTGTGAAAAAAATATTTCCTCACATTGCCCCTGAGCCATCCCCCCTCTATCTTTAAATTGTGTCCCCTTGTTCTTGCACATCTCTTGTTCTGAAAGATGCTACCCTCTTGGACTTTGTTGATTCCACTGAGGTACTTAAAAGTTTCTATCATGTTCCCCCTTCCCTCCTTTCCTCAAGGGTATAAATATTAAGCTCCTTTAGTCTCTCCTCATATGGCTTCTGTTGCAGACCCTGCACCATTTTAGTTGCCCTCCTCTGGACTGCCTCCATCCTGTCTATGTCCTTGCGGAGATGGGGTCTCCAGAACTGGATGCAGTACTCCAGATGGGGTCTCACTAACTGTCTGTACAGAGGGATGACAGCTTCCTGTTTTCTGCTGGTGATGCCTCTCCCTATACATCCCAGTATTCCCCCAGCCCTCCCCACTGCCTTCTCACATTG
The DNA here is from genome assembly GCA_016271365.2 of Neoceratodus forsteri. NCBI lineage: Eukaryota > Metazoa > Chordata > Ceratodontiformes > Ceratodontidae > Neoceratodus > Neoceratodus forsteri. The sequence continues at coordinate 1,709,239,784 of CM057455.1, forward strand.
CTTGCTAACCTTAAGGTAATCTGATATGATTACCCCAGGTCCCTTTCCATTTTTGTTATTGTTGCTACCTCCCCCCCCCCCATTGTGTATTCTTCCCCTGGGTTTTTGTTTGCCAGGTGCATTATTTTACACATCTTTGCATTGAATCCAAGGTGCCATACTTCTGACCATTCCTCCAACCTTGCCAAGTCCCTTCTCATCCTTTCCATCCCCCCTTGTGTATCAACCTCTGTTGCAGATTTTTGTGCCATCTGCAAAGAGGCATACTTTTTCTTCCAGTCCCTCTGCAATGTCACTTATAAAGACGTTAAAAAGGACTGGACCCAGTACTGATCCCTGCGGCACCCCACTAGTAACCCCGTCTTTCTTCAGAGTGGACTCCGTTTACTATTACCTTCTGTGTCCTGTTGTCCAGCCAATGTTTTACCCAGGCTACCACCCTGGGACCCACTTCCAGGCTGGCTAATTTGTTTATTAATCTTTTGTGTGGGACTGTGTCAAATGCCTTACTAAAGTCTAGGTAGGCCATGTCCACAGCCCCTCCCTGGTCTACTACTTTGGTCACCCAGTCAAAGAAATCAATTAGATTCATCTGACATGACCTTCCCACTGTGAATCCATGCTGCCTTGGGTCCAGTGCCCCACTGGCCTCTAGGTACTCAACAATTCTTTCCTTCAGAAGTGATTCCATCATATACATTTTCAAACTAGGGATCCCAGTTTCACGTATATTTTTATAACCAGAGATTTGCAAAGGGGAAGAAAAGATAGAAATAGCAAGTGAAGACAGGAAGATAGTGGGGGGGAGGTCATAAGACCATCAGAATGATCAGTTCCAAGGTCTCACAAGAAAATTTGATTGCACAATAAGACAGACAAGAGACAGAAAAACAGAGGCTAGAACAGATCCTTGCTTTTAACTCTATCTGCATAACAAATGGACAGGGTCTTGTTCAACCCTGTCGCACGAGGCAACCACCACAGAGGCCTGCTGCTGAGGCTGATAAGATTCAGATGCCAGAACTAACATGGCCAGTCCAGAGCTATCAGGATCATCTGTGCTTTGTCCTTCTGGGCCATGACCACCACCTTGTGGATTGGGGGGAAGAGGAAAGGCATACAGGAGGCCTGGGGTCCAGGGCCTCATGAAGGCATCCCCACCATTGTCCCAGACTGTGGGGGTGGGCACAAAACATCCTCAGTTTGGCATTCTCCCAGGAGGCAAACAGGTCCACAAGAGGTGTACCCCACAGGGAGAACAGGTGTCTCACCACCTCCTGATGCAGGGACCACTCATACAATGTCTCACCCACCCAGTTGAGAGCATCTGCCAGCTTATCGTCCACCCCGACAACATGGCTTGCCAGGAGATCTGTACCCAGGCTGCACATGAGAGTCCAGTTGTGAAGGGCTTCCCAACATAAGGGAAGGGAGTGCGTGTTGTCCTGTCTGTTCAGGTACAGCATGGTTGTGGTGCTATCTGTCTGGACTTGCACGACCTGACCCCAGACTAGAGGAATGAATTCCATCAAGCTAGTTACACTACAGGGTAACAGCAGGTCGATGTGGTGGCAGGGATCCCCATGCACCAGAACCTGTGGCCCTGGTGGCCCCAGGTCGCGCGGCCCCAACCTCACCAGAGATGCATACATAGTGAGAAGTGGTTAGTTCTTGGAGACAAATAGAACTCCTTCCTCCAGATGTTCTGGGATCACCACCACTGGATGATGTCCCACATCATCTGGTTCACTGTGTCCAGCTGGTCCAAGTGTCCTAGGCACTTGGACCACTAATGGCCCACCTCCCATTACAGGTGCTGCATCCAGCAGCGTGCCCACCAGATCATGCTGATGCAGGATGCCATATACCCCAGCAGGTGCAGGAAGACTGCGGCAGGGCGCAAGTACCCAACCTGAAATGATCGGGCAAAGGATGTTAAGGTCCAGTGCCCAGTCCACAAGGGGCGGGCCTTGGCCTGTAGGAAGTGAATCACCTGTGAGGGGATAAATTCAGACTTGGTCAGCTTGACTAAGAAGCAAGCCTCTGCAAGTCTGGAGGGCCAGATCCCTGGACCGCTCCATGGCCTCCTTGGATGGCCCATCTATCAGCCAGTCAGCCAGGTAAGGGTAACTCCTGATGCCCTTGCACTGCAGGAAGGGTGTCATTACTTCCATGCACTTGGTGAAGACCTAGGTCATGGATGAGAGGCCGAAGTGCATTACCTGGAACTGATAGAGCACCCCTTCTGCGCAGAACTGGAGGTACCACCAGTGGGATGGATGGACTGGGATGTGGAAGAACATGCCCTGGAGGTCTAGGGAGCAGAACCACATGTCCAGCTCCAGGGATGGCATAATATGTTTTACAGTGACCATCTGGAAATTAAAATGACATACTCACTGTAATTCTTGATCTTCCAGAATATCTTCACCATTTATTACCACTAACGGGTCTGTGTCAGAGGCACTGGGACCGTGCAGGAGCAAAGTCTTTCGTGTTTTACAGCTAGAGGGACTGACGACAGTGCTGGCATCACCCATGAGGCAGACATACTGGTCTGGCCAGTTACTGACTCTGGCCTCCCACCTTCCTCGGTTCTGTTTGCCAGTAGAGAAACAAGTGAGAGAGAAAAAAGAAAGAGACAGGGACTAAGAAAGGTAGCCCAAAGGGATAGGAAAAGGATATAGGATGTAAAATTGTAAAAAGAATAAAACCCGACTACCAACATAGAGAACTAGGAAGTGGGCCTAATAGCACAAGGTAGCAGGTAAAAAAGGGTAGGAGCCAGAGCCTACATGCCATCTGATTGATAGAGGTATGGGTAGAAGCCCTGATAAGGGACTCTATGAGTCTAAGAAGAGCAGAGGATATAGTAGGAGGATTGCTTAGGCTCTTGTACCACAGTACAAGTACAGCAGAAGAAAGAAGGAAAGAAAAGAGAAAAACAAAAGAGGTCCTCTTGCCACTCCTCTAAAAGAGGAGTAGAAAAGAGCCTGAAAAAGTGCTGTCCATGTCCTACCCTCCAGGATGACAGCCTTGCCAGCTACATAGGTTAAGAAGTTCAGCTGAACCTAGGGGCAATTACTGTAAATAACTGATTGCATAAACCATAGAGTGGAGTGTGGAGGGTAAACTTGCCAGCTAGGAGGTAAATAGGTCTGGGATGAACATAAGGAGGAGGAGGACAGGAGAGAGAGAGAGATGGGGGGGGGGAGAGAGAGTGAGAGAGAGAAAGAGAACAATTCAGAGGAAGAGAAAATCTTCCTTCCTTTTTTTTTTCGTGGAAAGGGCTTGGAGCCCCAGAATGGGATCTTACTCCCTTACTCTCCCTTTTTTTCTTACAACATAAGATCGGGGGTGCCCTTGCTAGAGAAGAGGAAAAAACAAACCTTGGATCTAGTAAGGGAGTGGCAAGAGGATGAGGAGAAAAGAATAGAGGGTGAGGTGGCCAGAGACCCTGGCTCCCAACGAGCTGGGGATGGGGGCAGGTGTGGTAATAAATGGAGAAGATATTCTGGAAGATCAAGAATTACAGTGAGTACATATGAACATATGAAATTGCCAGCAGAAACAGGCCTCATGGTCTATCAAGTCTGCTCGAGTGCGCAGCTAGCCCCTTATCTCGTAACTGCCCCTCTCGCCCCCCCAAGTACATAATTTTCATATCTTCCAAGAATTAGTCTTCACCATTTATTCCCACTAACAGATTACAGTACCAAGCTTACCACCCAAGAAGGACGGTGCTTAGAAATGGTTGTTTCCTCATCCCTCTGTGGAGAATAACCACATCAGGGCAGGGACTCCTCATGGGTCTGGCAGGACCTGGGACTGATCAAGGGCAGGCAGAGGCTGCTGTTGCCTGGGAGCAGGAAAGTGCCCTGACAGCTCACACCTGACCCTGTGGGAGAAATGTGTCCCCTGGAAACCAGAGCTGAGTACCCTACGCCAGGCCAGGAGTGCCAGCCTTGAAAGGTGAATCCATGCCATCTGCTGAATGCAGACTGTGGTTCTCACCAGCCTGGAAGCAACTTCATTGGTGTCACTGGACTCCCTCGCTTGGTGCCTTGCCCAGGTCCTGGGCGGAAAGGCAAATGGCCTGCTTGGTTGCCTCACAGTCTGGCACTGATGCTAGGAACTGACCTAGTGTTGTCCACAAGACCTGCCATAGGCCACCCGATGGGCCTGATGAGCAGAGGTGCACATCATGGTGCGTGCCACTGAAAAACTCACCTGCCCCAGACATTAAACTCCACAGAGTCAGAGTCAGGGGAAGGGGTCATGCACCGGGCACCTGTGCCCAGAGGGGTTGTCCAGGAGCAGAATCCCAGAGGAGGGATGTGGGATGGCACCTGGAGACCACACAGGAGCACAGTAACTGCACTGGACAACTCTCAGGGCTGTAGAAGGGGTAGAGGGATGGAGCCAGGCAGTCCTGCACCCCTCCATGAAATTCCAAGGCCATGGAGGGATGACTGTAGAGTCTTGCTGTATTCAACAAGGAATGACAGCGCCAGGTTAGCAGGATTGTGACTAGAAAAATGTTGCAGACCCACCTCCTGCATCATCTCCCCAAGGAACTGCTAGTACTGAGTGTACTCAGCATCAGAGGAAAGATGAACAGTGGTGTCTTCTTCCTTAGAGGAGGAAGTGGGAGAAAAATGAGAAGCTGGAGTCAGAAGACAGAGGTGCCAGGAGTTCAGGCTGGAAAATGGCCTAGTCTGCCTTACTGCGGTATTGGAAACAAGCACCAGCCATCATCCTGAACTGTTTCCAGCACAGGGCCCAAAAAGGACCCAGAATGTCTGGGAGAGGAGGAGGAAGGGGCAGAGGAGGGGGAGGAGGACGGTCATGCAAGACTAGGCCAGGTCCTCTGCCAGGGCTTCAGGAATGCTCAGGAGAGCTCTCCCAGGTGGAGGGCCTGGCAAGCCTGCCCATCAATGAACGGCCAACAGCTATGGACTGGTTGGGAATGGTGCCCTTAGGGGAATCCCCCAGTTGGAGAGAGTGGAGCCGTGCAGGTCCCAAGGGGTGACCCTGATCCCTACCCATGACAAGACCAGATGGTTCTGGAGAGAAGAAAGGGTCCACACCAGCACTGTGACTCCTGTCAGAGCTACCACTTACTCTAGCCAAGAAGTGAGCCACTGACCTAGACTCCAAAGCCCTCTCCTCACCAAAACTGGTCCTGCCCCCTTGGACCAGGCCCAGACTCCAGACTAGGGCCCCAGGGGGTGGAGATACTGGAAACAGTGCTGTGAACAGCACTGATTCCCTCCCCAGCACCATGAACAGTGCCAGGGGTAAAAGCAGCACCAAGAATGGCACCAGGACCTGAACCGGCACCGTGAATGGTGCCAGTAGGGACCCCAGTGCTGCTGATAGGCACCATAATCCAAGGAGTCCCTGACTCTGACTTAGGCCCAGAACCAGGCCCAGGAAGGCCCTCTCATCACCATATCTGCAACAAGCCCGAGGTCCTCCCTGACATCTTCCCCAGGTCATCTGACCAGTCAGGGGAAGATATCTGGAGTATCTCAAGGGGTCGAGACAGATCGACTCTGGAGACCTTCTCTCTCTCCTGGTACCACAAACAGTGATGGGACTGGACCCAGCCTTGCAGGTGACACTGCCCCACTTAGTGGTACCAGCATGAGTACTAGGAGTCAGGGTCATGCTGGGCCGGTGTAGGCCCATTGTATAGCTTCAACCTCACCACTGGGAGTTTCCACTGCCCTGAAAGGGTGACAGACTGGGAGGGGTGCTCAGACGGTCCCCAAGGGAGACTGACTGTCCACCAGTCCCCTCCTCAGGTCTTCTGCTGTCCATATCGGGGTGAGCACACAGAGACCTGGTCTTTCTCAATACGTATAGTACTGGGAAGAGGCTCAGGGGAAGAGCCCAGGGACCTTACCTTGGTGCCCCTGGTGTGATGCCTGCCTCCAAAAATGGGGGGCTTGCAACCCCACTTAAGTGCGCAGATCTGGAGGGTGCAGTAGTTCATGGAGAAACAGGCATCACATCAGTCCATATTGTGTTCAGTGCCGAAGCACATCCAACATGCATCTTGCCGGGCTGGACAGAGATGATGTCACTGGGCAGCTTTGGAAGGGGCACTGGCCACTGTGGCCAGAAGGGCAACACTTCCTCTACCTCTGCCTTCTTTTGGCCCCTGGCTGGAGAATTTTGCCTTGGGGAGCCAGGCTTGGAATTGCCCATGCTGGGGATGCTATGGCGGAAAGGAGTGAAACTGAAAGGCCTCCTTTTTCAGTTTCTGGGCCTTTAGGTCCTTCTGGGATGAAGCCACAGAGTCCAGGGTGGCACTGGATTTCTCAAGTCCAAGTGAGATGAGTGCCCACCCCATGTCAAAATTATCAGTGCCTAAGAAAGGGACATCAGCCAATTTATGCTGAGTACCTGCTGTAAAAGTAGAGAGCCTCAGCTAGGCCCTATGACGCATCGCGACAGCCACTGCCACGACATGAGTCACCAATGTCTAAGGTTGTGTGGAGCTGGCGTTTAGTCAGCACTTGACCCTGGACTGGTCTCTGACCACTTTTACTGGCATCTGCTTGTTAGGAGGAAGGTACTGGAGGACAGTGCCCAGCATTTCCAGCAGGAAGTGACCAAAGTGAGCCATCATCAAGCATAGCTCACCTGATGGAGAGCAAGTGAAGAAGCAGCACAGACCTTCTTGTCCACATGGTCAAGCTTCTTCCACTCCTTGCCAGGGGGCTTGTCCATGTCCCCAGTGCTTTTGGATTTCTGAAAGACCAAGTCTGAAACCAGGCCCTCAGCTGAGGTGTTCTCTGGGAACCTGGACAAAGAGCCAGTAGGGAGCGCATATTAGCAGACCATACAAGCTGAGGGTGCTGGGTAGGATGCTGGATGCTGCTCCAGGGCCGGTCCCATAATGCCTCAGCCATAGAAAAGGCAACCCCCGGGGAGTCATCCCTATCCAGGATGTTAATAAAGGGGTATTTAGCCCTTTTCTGAAAAGGCTCCAGAGGGACATTCGTAGACTCAGACATTCATTGGAGAAGAGCCCCAAATGTATTTATTTATTATTATTTTTTATTTATTGAAATGGTTCACCAGGACGAGCACACTGAACAACAAGTTGATCATCTCATGGTGCATCCTGGGGGGAGGGGTCATGGGAGAGTACATAAATACATACATACAGCAATACAAGCATTCAGCAATCACAATTTCAGTTTACAAGTGAATACCGATAATAATTATGTGTAACATAAGAAAGTGTTCATACAGCTGTGAATTACAGCAACAGAGGCAGAAGCCACTAACAGCCTAGTACAACAGTGCTGTTAAGTACTGTGCAAGTGCAACAATGTAAGGTTAGCAGTAGCGGACTGGATGATCCCAAAAGTAATTAGTTGCAAGTACAATTGACAGAGAGGAAATTGAGCAGCACTGAGGCTAGGGAGGAAGGAGAGGAGGAATGGCGGATCTGTTGCGGAAAAGAGTTACAAAGTTTTGGGAATCAGTATGAGAAGGCAGCCTGGCCTACAGTGGTAGAATGGTGGGGGACAGCCAGGGACCTAGAGTCGTGGGATCTTAAGCATGTGAACAGATGCTGGGTGGGCCGCTAGAAATGAAGTGAAATAAGTTGGGAGTGAGCCAAACCAAAATTTTGAGACGAATTGGGCACAGTGAAGGAAACATCTGTTTTCAAGTGAGGGAAATGCCAGGGAGTGGTAGAGCTGACAATGGTGAGTGAGAGGAGGGTAGTCAAGAGCAAAATGGCAGAAGGAGTTGAATACAGTATCCATTCTGGCTAAGGAGCACTTGGGAGTGGCACTGTAGACTACATCACAGTAGTCAAAAATGGGTAAGTTTATCTTCTGGTCCAGTTTGTGCCTAGCCGGGAGAGGGAGACAATTCCAGTTCCTATATAACACGCCAAGCTTGGGACGCAGTTTTTTCAGGATGACATCAATATGGCCAGAGAAGCTGAGATGTTGATCAAGCCAAACACCCAGATAACTGAATGAGAAGGTGTCCTCAATAGTAGTCCCATCAAGGGTATGGAAGGAGGGTAGGAAGGGGAGCCTTGAGAGTCTCTGCCTAGTGCCAAAGGTCATGGAGACTGTCTTCTTGGCATTTAGGAAAAGTTGATGATCACGAAACCAGTCCTGCACATTTTTGAAGTCCAGCTGAAGTCTGCTTGCAACATTGGAAGGTGACCGACTGGAGGTATAAAGGACCGTATCATCTGTGTACACATGTATGGAGGTGGACATACAGACACATGGGAGGTCATTTAGAAATATGGAGAACAGGATAGGGCCCAACATGGACCCCTATGTTGATAGGGAGGGGATATGGAGTCAGAGATTCTGACTGACTGGGTCCGGCCTACAAGGTATGCTCTGAACCAGTTGATGGCGAGTCAGCCAGGCCTGCTACGGAGAGGGAGTTTAGGAGCAGGGCATGGGAATGCCTTTGCAAGGTCGACAAAAATGGCAGATGTAATGTGATTGCTATTCATCCCTGAGAGGATCAAGTCAGTGAGCCTAATCAGAGGGGTAGTAATGGAATGGTGCTTCTGAAAGCCAGACTGGCATGGAGTGAAAAAGTTAGAGTTCGAGAGATAAGATGACAGTTGGGTATGGACCAAATGTTCTTGCAGTTTGGTCAGGGTGGGAAGGAGAGATATGGGGCGGTACTTACTCGGTAAGAACGTATCACCGCCCTTAGGTAGAGGGAGAACAATGGCATGTTTCCAAGTGGATGAGATGGCTGCCATTTCAAATGAGAGGTTGAAAAGATCTGACAAAGGCACTGAGATAACGGGCTGAAATATATAGCAGCTTAGGGTCCAAGCCATCGGGCGAGCTGCCTTTAGATAGGTTTAGAGTGTATAAGGCCTCCAATGTCTCTAAAGGAGCAATTTTGGAGAAGTTGTTATTTGATGGAGAGGGTGTGGGTGGTGAGGTGGTAGGGGCAGTCAGGCTAGGAGATGGGAAGGAAGCTAGAAGAGCAGAAGCACATGAGATGAAGTAAGTGTTAAATTCAGAAGCTTACACTAGGATGGTCTGGGTAATGAGGGAGTTGTTTATGTAGAGGAGGGGAGGGGTGGAGGGGGAAGAGAGAGTGAGTGACTTTCCAAAATTTTGAGGGATTGTTTATGTTAGAGTGAAAGGTAGAATTGAAGTATTCAGCCTTGGCCATCCGAGTGGCTTTCATGCACCTGTTGCAAAGAAAGCAATAAGCCGCATAATCTTTGGGAAGTTTAGAGGCTTTGTGTTTCCACCAAGCTTGGTCCCGCATAGTTTGGCAAGCAATGAGTTCAGGTGAGATCCAGGATAGGTGGTTTCCGTGAACCCTGACCTGTCGAAGTGGGGAATGCTGGTTCCAGATATTGAGAAACTTGCCTTTTAAGTATTCTATGGCTTCATCTAATGAGTTTGCTGAGCCTATGGGGTCCAATTTGTATGGGCTAGATCATGGTGGATAGGGGCAAGGTTTAGCGATTTGTAAGAGCAAATTAATAGTGTTTTATGAGGAGGCCTTGATTTTGTGGATTTTTCGTATCAGAAAGGTCATGCAGTGGTCACTTAGGGCATCTGGTAGTACTCCGGATTTAATGACCCTGTGAGGGTGTGATGTGAAGACCCAGTCTATTAAGGAGTGGTTGCCAGTTTTATGGTTCATCCGAGTCGGTTTAAGGATGAGCTGGGAAAAGTTAAGGGAATTGCTATGATTTCACAGCTTGTTCAGGGTGGAGGATGACCAATTTAAGTTGAAGTCACCCATAATGTAAGTTTCGCCCGATGAAGTGTGAGTTGATATGGAGCTAATGAGGTCTGTGATGATTATGGAGTTGATGCCTGGGTGACAGTAGGCACCTGCCACGAATATGGGGATGGAGAAAGGGAGGGATAGTCACAAAACGAGCACCTCATAGGCTTTAGGGACTGAACTGGAAAGAGTGATGGTAAATTGGATACTTGAGGAGACATACAGTAGATAGCAACTCCTCCACCCCTACCTGACTGTATTTCTGTCTGTTTTACCAGAAATGTGAACTGGATCAAAAGGCTCAGTTTTCAGCCACACCTGGGGGAAAGGGTACAACATGAGGAGTGTCACAGTACATACAAAATTACAAAATAAGTACATATCAATAAAATCATCAAAAGAAATAATTATGTACATATATTTACAAAAGTATCTACGAGTGCCAGAGCAAAGATTACAAAAGAAAGTCAGATGTAATCTAGATTAACTGACCTTTACACAACTGCATGTGGTAGATGCCTGTAAACTATTAGCTAAATTTCATTTAAAAATAGAATAATTTACTGATATATCAATACCCGTTTAGTTTATTTAAAACCTTAGGACCATAACAAGCGAAAGATCTTTCTGCTATTCTAGTTTGTGTACATTTTTCTCTAAATCATAATAATGAATCATTTCACAGTGATGTACTTTTAGTACTTGAAATCAAATTTTTTCGCAAACATGCCAATATGTTTGTTGCGAACACTTTTTGTACAAAGCTCTCAACCTTTTGAAATATTCTATCCCGTGGCTCTAGGACTTGTGCATGTGCATATAAATTGCAATGATGAGTATACTTGGAAATATTAGTAACAAATCTACAAATATTATTGAAAGTAACTATGTACTGACATTGTACTTTTGGAAGCTTGATATAACAGGATTGAACTGTACTCCAATACAAGGAGTAGTACTTGCTTTGCTACAGTATTTTTAGCCTTGATTGTTAAGTTATTTTGGTTTCGATATAGAAAACCCAGCTTACTATTCACTTTTTTAGTTACACTGTGTACATGTTTTTGCATAGTCAATGTTTGATCAAGAACTACACCGAAATAATTAGAAGTTATTACAGCACTCAGCGGTTCTCATCAAATCCCTTTATTGTATGACTTTGCCTATGCACATTTAATCTCTGTCTGGTTCCAAAAATCATCATCTTAGTTTTTTTTTTCTCATTCAGTAATAATCCATTATTACAGAACCAATTTTGTAGTTTATTTTTTTTTTGGGGGGGCGACCCCCGATCCTTACTGGAGCTCAGCCCTGCCCTGCCTACCATCCCCCCATGCCCAAGCTTACCCCCATGGGCGGGGCTGCCAGGTGGGCGCCACCTCCTGACAGACACTATAGGCAAGCCCCAGCTTACTCTCTGGGTCGGGACCATGGGAGAGGGACACCCCCCTCGACAGACATTGGTGGCAGTGGAGATGGTGGCAGAGCAGGGCGTCATGCCCGGGGCCCAGTTTTTTTTCTTGAATGCTGGATCCCTGGGGGTGGGGATGTGCAATAACATCCAGTGTCTGCCTTGCCCCCCCTAAGGTGATGGCACTGGCCACAGCAGTACCCCCAGCCTCTGCCAGGGGTCCGTAAAGTGCAGGACACTCTCCCCCCCTCTCCCCAGAGGAGAACAGCAGTCCCTGGGATGCTTGATCCTTCTCCCCCCGGCCTGCCTTCTGACTCCCACATCCGTCACTGAACCCGGGATGTCGGCACCACAAGCGGACACCTTGCCACTTATTATAGGTGTCCTGAAGGCACCCCTCCAGGTCCGCCCCTGTTTTACCAGAACAATACAACACTGTGTCATCCGCATACACTGCTGTAGATATGTCTTTACAAACTTTGGGAAGATCATTTATGCACAAGAAAAACAGGAGCGGGCCTAAAATGAAGCCCTGAGGGACACCCAAACATATTTTTTGAGGTTTGGCTTAACTATTACCAATTTTAGATATTTGTTCCCTATTTGTTATGTAATCCTGAAACTATTTAATGGCATGAACGCTGACTCCACAAAGTTTTAAATTTTTTTGTCATTATTGTGTGGTTCACCAATAAAGATGGCCCTGGTCAGCACACCTGCATTCATATTGCTGTGGGCATCTTCCATCAACATGACCAAGGCAGTCATGCTACTATAACCATTTCTAAATCTGTACTGTTCCATGGCTCACACATTGTTTGTTTCCCAATAAAATGATAGCTGACAACATACAACTTTCTCCAAAATCTTGGATAAAGTTGGCAAAACTGATATGGGCCTATAGTTTATTTCAGTTTTATCTCCAGACTTGAAAGCCATGGTCACTATTGCAGTCTTCCAACATGTAGGGACCCTGCTTTGAAATAAGGACATATTTATTATAAGGATGATAGATCTAGCCAAGTAATTTGCCCCCATTTTTAACAATTTTAGATGGAGTCCGTCAATCCCAGCTCCTTTGCTAGTGTTTATATATTTTTAAAATTTTACAACTTCTTTTCCAGTTTGCCTTTTGAAACTAAATTTGTAAGGCTGCTCACTGTCCTCTATATTAGATATATGACAATTTTGTGAAAATTCACTAATTTTATCTTTATAGACTGACATATCTGTGAAAAATTCATTTAACTCTCTTGCAATATCCTCACCTTTGTAAAAGTATTTGTCCCCAGCTTTTATTCTAGTAATACTGTCTTTTATTTTTTGTTTTAGGAAATCCTGAAAGGATTTCCAGAACAACCTAGGGTTATTAATGCTCTCCAATTGCCTTTTTTTTACAGTAATCCTGCTTTGTCTTTTTGTGACTTTTTTAACTGTATTTCTTTGATGTCTATAGTCTTTATAATGTTTATTTTCCTGGCATTACTTCTTCATTTATCTCGCACTCTCATTAATTTTAACAATTTTGAATCTATCCACAGGTTTGTATTCTTTCTTAGTCTACGTCTTTTAATGGGAGCATGCTTATTTATTATATCTCCTAGTTTACTATTAAAAATATTGATAGCATTATCAACATCTGGTGTTCTGTCTAAGTCTGGTCAATCAACATTTTTTAAATCATTTAAGAATTCACCCTCATTAAAGTTCCTAAAAGACTTTCTTTCTTCAATTTTTGTTTTACCACTTTCTTTTTCTTTTTTCTTTTTCTTAATAACATAGACAGGACAGTGGTCTGATTTACTATCCAAAGTTACACCAACAGTTGTTATATGATTAGGCTTATTTGTAAGTATCCAGTCTATCAAGGATCCTTTTTTTCTTGTTTTATTATTTGGTCTAGTGACATCGTTAACTAATTGTACTAAGTTATTTTTAGATAAACTCTAAATGTTGTTCTTTTTCTCAACAATCAACCAATCTAAGTTAAAATTGTTCGATATAATACGTTCCTTATATCCCTCATGAACCTACATAAATGTGTCCAAAATAGTCAAATTATTTAAAGCATTTGTCGATGGTAAATACAAGCAGGATACAAAAAGTTGGGTTCCTAACAATCCCCCCAACATCAATTTTACCGTTATACAATCAATAGTACCATTAAAATTCCTTGCTTCTATTACCTTACAGTTGAAAGGGTCCTTTATGTAAATTACAATACCACCCCCTTAGCTGGCCCAGTGGGGCTGAGGGTTGAGGCGCTGGACGCCACACCTCGTGCCACACTGGCAACCTGGGTGCGGGAATGGACTCAGGCCACTGAGGGTTGGCATGGGATAGGAAGGATTAAATGTCTGACGACTGCTCTCCTTCGTCTGAGGTGGGTTGGGGACACGTACCGCTCTGTAGCGGCACCTGGTGGAGGCCAGCTGCACTACAGTGGTGGGCATAGCATGGGGGGAGCGCTGCATTGCATGCCTGGCTCCCAAAAGGGAACATAAATGGTGGAAAATTGTGGGGGGGCCAGTCTTCGCGGCTGATGGCCATTCCCTGCACCCCTGGAGCTGAGAGAGGCACCTAACCAGGGTGCAGAGTGATGAAAGGCCGGCACTGTGTGTGTGGGTTCATGTGGCCCACGTGTACGACCGACTCTGGGGGTGCGGGCGACGGCAGCCAGAGATCATGAGGGCCGCTCCGCTGAGGAGAAGGATAAATAGAAATATAGAAAAGAACAATACCACCCCCTTTACCTTTTTCTTTGTCTACTCCATAAATGTTGTGCTCTGCCAAATTAATACACTCATTCAAAATATTGATTTTCAACCAAGATTCACTAAAACCTACACTATCATAATTTTCTGCTTTAATCCATGTTTGCACTTTATCAAAATTTGCTAGGATGCTTCTAATGTTTAAGTGACACATTGTTAGACCTTTACATTTCTGCACTCCAACTAAATTTCCAGGTCTAGGATTACTTTCAATGTCACCACCTAAAACTAATAAAATAATGCAAAAAATATTTCCTGTTTCCTTTTTACTTTTTAAGTGTCTTCCCCACCCTTCTGTACCTCTGTGTGACATAAAATGTTGACTTATTAATTTAGTTATATCCCATTTGTTACTTAAGACAGTAGTCTTAACTTCACAGAACATTTTAAAATTTAAATGTGTATTATCTCCCAAGGTTTTTGTAGCCCTCTCAAGTAATATATCACTTTCATTTATATTTGTGCCTGTTCTTAAGTAATTTACTGCTACAAGATTCACTGTTACTAGTACGCTACCCAAACACAGTAGATAATGCCACTCTCTCGTTTTTAAATTAGTCTTTACACTCATGTTTAAAGTTGTCTTTACACTCATCTTTAAATTTGTCTTTACACTCATGTTTAAAGTTGCCTTTACACTCATCTTTAAATTTGTCTTTACACTCATGTTTAAAGTTGTCTTTACACTCATGTTTAAATTTGTCTTTACACTCATGTTTAAAGTTGTCTTTACACTCATGTTTAAATTTGTCTTTACACTCATGTTTAAATTTAAAACAGTACAGACAAAGCAATCTAAGCAAGAAGGTATCTAGATATCTGAAACTCTATACCAAAACTAAAACAGCCTTGCCTGTGGTTAGTAGTCAGTTCCTTGACTGATTCCTGGTCAAAAGCATGCATCCTCAACAACTGCATGGAGAACCCATCGGAATCATTTGAGGACTTGTCAAACAGCCCTCAGTCATTTACAGCCGTGGACCACCCTAGAGTTGTCTGACTGGGTGATTTCCACCAGTAGCCAGCCTGGCAAGCTGGTGCAGCACATGAGTCCTTGATCAGAGCTCCCTGCAAAGGCTGTGGTGGGGGCAGTTCCACCCACAAGAATGGAGAGACAGGTGTTAGTGATGTTTTTTTTTCAGAAGGACTGGCATGGAACCAGCCCGATGGCACTGAGGGTTGAAGTGCTGGATGCTACACATCATGTCACGTTGGTGACCTATGTTTGGGAACAAGCATGGGCAGTTGGGGATCAGCAGGGAAGGAGAAGGATTGAGCATCCCAAGGACTGCTCTCCTTCTACGGGGAGGGGTGTGATCAGCAGTCGGTGCACACCTGGCCCCTAACGGAGGCCGGGGGTGGCACACTGATGCTGCTGACGTGGGGTCAGAGGTGGGGCAGATGCCTGATGGGACGGGTACAGGAGCGTGTGCACTACTGACACTGATACCACTGCATGCTCTGCCTCTCAGGGGGTGCACACTGGAGGAGGGAAAAGAAGCTCCGGCTGGATGATGGAGTATGCCTCGCAGGTCTTGCCCCTGAATAACCACAGCATTGGCCACACCAGATCAGGTCTTCAATGGGGATAAGCTCTGGGGGTATCGATCGGCGTCAGCTGGTGGGCATACAAGGATGGGACTGGGGGCTCCCTCCCTAGCTAGGGCCATGAGTAGGCACAAAAAAAGTAATAGCTACAAAAAAAAAAAAAGGACTGGCATGGGCTTGACTGGCAGTGTGTCAGTGGCTCAGTAGGTAGCACACTTGCCTCTGAGGCCGGGAGATCAGAGTGCTGTGGGTTCAGTTCCCACATCTGGCACTTGAGTTAATATCCCTGTACTGACACTGTAGTGCAGCATGAGAGGGGTGCTGCACTTCTGAGGTGCCATCTTTTGGATGAAACGTTAAACCGAGGTCCCATCTAACTGGATTGGTGGTAGCTCAGGTGTATATTAAAGATCCCATGGCACTTATCAAAAAAAGTAGGGGAATTTCCCCGGTGTCCTGGCCAAATTTCCCTCATTCACTAAAAATACCACCAACAGCTTGATCTGGTTCACGGTCAGTTGGCATTCATCTGTATCCCCCTCCCCCGGGTCATGCCTGAAAATAGGCAGGATTTGTCTAGTGCCCTTACCCGGTCAATAAAAACTAAATAAATTAAAAAATAGATAACCACAGGGGTGAGGGGTAGAGCCATACCCTACCACACCAAGACCCACTGTCACCAGAGGAGCTCCCTGTAGAGCCACTGCACATCCCACCAGAGCCTCTCATTATCTGAGGATGAGGTGGACGAGGAGCATTGATGACGACATCTCCCAGTTGAGCAGGATCGAGAGCTCAAGAGTGCCTCAACCTCGACCATTGACCTGGGGGCCGGATGTTGAGGAGAAGCTGCCAGAGGTGTTGTATAGATAAAATGCAATGGCTTCAGCTACATGACCTCCTTAGGAGGCTATTACTGAGTGGCAGTGGCTGGGGACACTGACCACTCTACATCCTCCCATGTGAGGACTGGGAAGACCAGGGTCTTGGAGATCAGCTCATCATTGATCCCCTCTGACAACTGGTCAACCAGGTAGGGAAAAATCTCAACTGCCTGATTGACCGGTGTCAAAGTTGTCAAACCCAGCAGAGACACCATGGAGCTAATGACCTGCCCCTCAATCAATATTGGCTTAGCTGGAGCTGGGCACTCAACAAGTTTCAAGCAGTAAGGGGAGTGGAGGGAGTGAAAGAAGGATGATCTCTCCCGGTCCCATGACCAATGGTGGCGCTTTTTGTGCTTCTTACTGTGGTTTTAAGGGCCCTACACATCTCACAAATGTTTCCTGTGAAGGATGCTCCAATGCTGGCCCCAGCTGGGAGCAGCGCCGAGGTGGACAAGGTGCCTACATGATGACATTTGCTGCCACTTCTTCCATGACCACGAGTTGAGCCGCAGACCCTGCCACAGTGGAGGCCACCTTGCAAGCACCCTTGGGCCACAGTTTAGGATCTCAGTCAGCTGGCTTGCCAAGGAGAAGACAAACCTTAGTTGTGATCCTCTAAGGAGGTGGGAAGTAATGTCTGACAGCTCACAAGCAATGACATCGTGTGCTGTCTTTAGGCAGTAAAGGCACATCATGTGTGAATCCATCTGTGACATCTTCTGTTGGCACGTGATGCACTTCTTGAAGTCAGGAGCTTGCTTTGCTTCTGTGCATTCCATCTTCTGTTGCTGAGGACTGGAGAAGGACTGAGGAAAGTAACAAAACTCAAAACTTGAAGAGAAAATGATTGAAAATTGCCAGTGGCACACCTTAGGCTCTACAATGCACAGAGCTGTGAAGGAGGAAACCAAACTCTTCCAGCAGAAAGGATGGGGTGGAGCCAGAGGATACACCACTGGGTGGTGGGAGGAGCTTGGATTAAAGGCATTCTGACAAATCAGCACTTCTGGTGGAACTGTCATCATGTAGATATCTGAACCATATCCATACCCTCAGAAATGAAAATTATGTACCCATCGTAATTGTTGATCTTCCAGAATATCTTCCCCATTTATTCACCCTAACAGGTCTAGGTGGAGGCACTAGGACCTTGAGGGAGCAAAGCCTTTCACAGCTGGCAGGGGACTGACGTTGTCTGGTGGCAATGCCCATGAGACTGACATAATGATGTTGCACACATGAGTCAGTCAGTAACCAATGCCAGCCCCCTCCCTTCCTCAGTTCTGTTTACCTGTAGAAGAAGCAAATGGGAAGAAAAGAGAGGGCTATAGATTTCTACCCAAAGGGACAGGAAAAGTGTATAGGATATAAAAATAATAAAATAAAACCCGACTACCAACTTAAAGAAAGAACTCAAGGTTGGGCCTACTAGATGGCACAAGGGTAGTAGGTATAAGGAGCCAAAGTCCATTATCAGCTACCTGGACAGACAGGGAAAGGATAAGGGTAAAAAGGGCAGCAGCCTTGGCATATAGTTCTGGAGTATACACAGGGATCTTGAAAGAGCCCCCTGTGTAATTAAGATAGCAGAATGCCAGCTTGAATTAAAAAGAGCAACCTTTGTACTCCCAAGAGGAAAATTTCAATGTATTATGGTAAAAACCCTGAAGCTTCCAGAGGAGCAAGGGAACAAGTGTGTCTGATAGAGTCCAAAGAGCACAACTTCTATCTTCATGCCACTCCAGAAGGAGCAATGAAAAACAATTTGTGAAAGAAGAAGGTAAGAAACATGAAAAATGTGAAAATGTACACTCTGACAAGCTGAGGAGCATAGCACAGGAAAACATACTCCAAAAAGCTGAGGACTATAGCACAGAAAATGAGGGTTACCCACCTGTAACGGTAGTTCTAGGAGTGGTATATGGTTCACATCCACACTTCTGGCTCCGCCCCGTGACATCAGATCTTGAACACTGGAAGCAGAGATTTGTGTGCCACTTGCCAAGGGAGGCTGGGTGGGTTGTGTGGATGTGAACCATATACCACACCTAGAACTACAGTTAAAGGTGGATAGCCCTAATTTCTAGGAACATGGATATGGTTCACGTATCCACACTTCTGGCAAACTCCTAGCAGTTCTCCAGGAGGAGGGGGCAAGGTGCGCACCCCATTTGATGAACAGCGATTAGAGAACTGAGGCTCCAAAAGCAGCATCCCGGTATGTCTCAAGGTTGATGCTATAATGGGAGATGAAGGTGTGTGCTGACTTCCAGGTAGCTGCCCTTCAGATCTCCTGTATGGGAACATCCCTGGAAGCAGCCACCGAGAAAGCAGTATGTCTCATGGAATGAGCCTGAAGTCCTATGGGAGGGTCCCTACCAGCCAACTGATAACAGTGGTCGATGCAGAAGACAATCCACTAGCCAGTCATCCTCTTAGCTGCTAGTCTGCCAGGTGCAACTTCAATGTAGGTTGCAAAGAGCTTACGAGTCTCACCCCAAACTGCAGCCATGTGCTCCTTGTAATAGGTGAGCACCCTCCACAAACCCATTTGGAACCCTGGTGGGGAAACCTGGTCTTGGGGTGCTAAACCTGCAAATGGCCCTGCTGGGGCTGCTGTGATGGAAAGGGCTAGAACTGAAAAGGTTTCTTTTTCTGTTTCTGCCCTCTCTGGTCCTTCTGGAAGG
Source organism: Neoceratodus forsteri (assembly GCA_016271365.2). Taxonomy (NCBI): domain Eukaryota; kingdom Metazoa; phylum Chordata; order Ceratodontiformes; family Ceratodontidae; genus Neoceratodus; species Neoceratodus forsteri. The sequence goes on from CM057455.1 coordinate 1,709,258,853, forward strand.
AAGTCACAGAATCTAGGTTGGCATCGGACTTCTCAATCCTAGTGAGGTGTCCATCCACCGCAGGGCCAAAGAGGTCAGTGCCCAAGAAGGCAACATTAGTCAACTTGTGCTGGGTATCTGCCATGAAGGTGGAAATCTTCAGCCAAGCCCTGCGACACATCACAACACCCACTGGCATGACACAGGCCCAGGAGTCGTCAATGTCCAAGGCCATATGAAGCTGATGTTTGGCTAGCGCTTGACCCTGGTCTCAGACCACTTTTACTGCAAGCTGCTTGTCAGCAGGCAGGTAAGTGAGGTCATGATCCAGCACTCCCATCAAGGAGTGACCAAAATGGGCCATCATCAGTGTATAACTCGCCTGATGGAGACCTAGGGAGCCACATGATCAAGCTTTTTGGACTCCTTGTCAGGGAATTTGTCCACATCTCCATCATTGCTCGACATGTGAAACACGGAATCAGCGACCAGACCCTGGGCCGAGAGGTGGTCTAAATCCAGACAGTGTGCCTTTAGGGAACAAATACTTGTAGACTATATGGGTTGAGCGTGCCGGGCAGGAAGCTGGATGCTGCCAAAGCTCCAGTACCAGTCCAAGAATGGCCTCAGCCACAGGAAAGGCAACCCAGGATTCATCCCTATCTAGGATGTCAGTGAAAGGATATTTGCCCCTTTTCTGAACTGGCTCCAAGGGGACCTCCATGGACTCAGACATAAGCCTGAGGAGACCCCCAAATGATGCTGGCCCATGGTTGGTGGTCAAGTTCTTTGACCTAATCATGTTTGAACATATGAGTTCTCGAGGACTGCGTTGAGGACCCATCGGAGTCATCTGAGGACTCATCGAAGATGGCCTTTGATCTCTTACCACCATGCACCTCTCTGGACTCATCCAAATGGGAGATTTCCACTGAAAACTGACAATCTGAGGACTGGCAATCTGAGGACTGGTCAAAGATGGCCTTCGAACTCTTACCACCGTGCACCTCTCGGGACTCATCCAAGTGGGAGATTTCCACTAAGGACTGGTCCTTATCTAAATCCAGACTTCAAAAACAGCTAAATTTATTAAATCAAGAGGTGTCAGAAGTTTTGAAATTAAAGCCAATACGCAGAAGTCCCAAATATTGGTCTTCGGGCAGAAACAGCCCATTGGCTCTTGGTCTTTGGGTAAAGACAAGCTACCCAATACAAACAGCTATACTTACTTGAGTCTTATCTATTCTTCTAACTTCTCTTGGTTGTTACAACTTAATTGCCTCTTGGAGCAGACAGTAAAAACCGTTAATGGCTTGAATAAATTCAAGTTATTCATACGGAGGTAATTCTATCAGGCCTCTCCTTACAGCAATAAGGACTAAACTTTTTGCCCAAATCTTATACGGTACTGAAGTTTGGGAGCACAAGGGTTTGGATAACCTAACAGTTCCAATATATAAAGTATTAAGAGCTACTTTAGGACTAAGACACACTTGCCCTTCTGCTTATATAAGGAGTGAACTAGGGTTAATTGATTTTAGAGGGTTGGTTGACATAAGGAAATTGAATTACTGGTTAAAAATAATAAGAATGCCAAAAGATAGGTTGCCCTATAAGTGCTTCATAGAAAAAGCAGATTGGCATAAGAATAAATTTAATAGTAATAGTTGGTATGACAAAATCTTAAGCCTATTAAAGAAGTATGCTCTACTGAAACTTAAAGGTTACTGTGATAGGAATATTGTGCTCAGCTGGAAATATTCTAAATACATTAAGAACAAAATTCAAAACAGTTGGTTCAAAAATGATTTGAACAATATTATTTCCTCAAGATATTCACCCTGGTTTGTCATATTTCAAGGTGATCATGGCTTTAAATATTACCTAGACATTCTAACTGAGCCTGTATTAAGAAAAGCATACACTAAATACACGTTTGAATGTTTTGATAATAATGTGATTGTAGCAAGATTCAAAAAACTTCCATAATTTGCACAGAAATGCTATTGCACTTTAGGAGAGAAAGAGGATCTATATCATGTTTTGTGGGAATGTGACCGCTATACCAATGCTAGAGCTCACTGGCTTGGACCAATGATTGACACCTGGAACACTATGGATAAGGTGTATCTTACTGTTGTGCTATTTAACACAGAAGATGATTATACTAAAATCAGGTTGGCCGTTTTTTTCTATCAAGTTAGTAAAATCAAAAACCAAAAAATGAAAGGTATAGATACCACAGTAGTATGAATTATAATGTGATAATTTCTAATTATGCTTGGAGTCTTTTTGCTTACTGTATCTTAATGCACTTTATGCTATTTATTGTCTGTTTAACTGTGTATTTGTTGTAAACAAATTGTTTTAAAATTGTGTACGACTTTTTAGTCAAACAATAAAAAGATTACTACTACTACACTGACAACTGGCCTGGTAGCCTGATGTGAATCCTTAGAAGGGGTTCCCAACAAGGGCTGTCATGGAGGCAGTTCTACCTTTATAGGTGGTGAGATGCATGTTGGCAACAGTTGTCTCAGTAGCACTGGTTTTGGCATGATCGGTGACAACCAGTTGACCACAGGGGTCAAGGGTAGAGCTCTACCCTGCCCAGCCATGGCCCACTGCTGACAGAGGAGCTCATCATAGCACTGCCGCATACACCAGTGGAGCCGCCCTCCATCTGAACATGAAGAGGAAGAGAAGCATTGACAGCAACACCTCCAGTCGAGCAGGATCGAGAGTGTGAGTCAGCAGTCGGGGGAGTTGCAGGAATGGGGAGAGCATGTCCTTTCCTATTCCCACAACAGATGGTGGACTTTCTCAGATTTCTTCCCATGGCAGGTAGACCTCTTCCCAAGGGTCTGGAGGGCCTGGTACATATCACAGAGTTCACCCGTGAAGGGCACTATGACACTGGCCACTAGCAGGAGCAGTGCCGAGACCAACAAGATACCCACCACAGCCTTAGCCACCGCCTATTCCATTGCTACAAGCTGGGCCATGGACCCTGCAGCTGCAGGGCCACCTTGCGAGCTGCCTTAGTCTTGAGTTTTGGGTCCTGATCGGCTGGCTAACCGAGAAGAAGGCAAGCCTGGTGGTCTTCCAGGGATGAGGGTAGCATTGCTTGGCACAGACTGCAACCAGTGACATCGTGTAATACCCCCAGGCAGTAAAGGCACGACACATGCAGGTCCACCCAGAACCTTTTTTGCAGGCACTGAGATGCACCGCTTGAAGCCGGGAGCAGCTTGGAGTCCTTGCGTTCCATGAAGGCACTGGTTGACGAGAGTGGAACCGAGGAAGAATCACTAAAGAACTAAGTTTTTGAGAACAAGTAATCAAGTTTGCCAAATGGTGCACTTAGAGAGGGCTACACTGTGTGCAGAGCTGCGAAAGAGGAGACCTGAGTCTTCCAGAGGAAAGGAAGATCTGACATTGTGGGGTGGAGCCAAGGGGATATATCAACTGGGTGGTGGGAGGAACTTAGCTTAAAGACATTCCTGCAAATCCACCTCTTGAAAGAATACTGCCAGAAGTGTGGATATGTGAACCTTATCCACATCCTATTACACCTACCTCTCCCTGTAAGACAGGAAAAATCAGAAGAGAGTTACACCTTGTCCCAAGTACCATGCACTTTCCACATGGCTTAAAGTTAAAAGGTATGGACAAAGAGAAGCTAACGTGAGCAACAACAAAAGGATATACCCCAAGAGATATCCCTTAGAAGGGACAGGGAGGAGCAATTAAGGCAGTGTGGAGAAACTAGTTAACTCCCCAATTTATTTTTAATTTTTTATTTTTTGGGGGGGGTTGGAATAGGACTGTGGGAACCCTTGTTCCTTTTTTTCCTTAAAAATAGAGAAGAAAAATGCCTTCCAAGAGAGAGTGGCAAGAAGAATGCCAGTGTGCCGTAGCCCAACAGGGTGAGCTGCTCTTACCTGAACGGGGGATGCTGGTCGGATCCGTGAATGAATGGTTAAGATATTTTGGAAGATCAACAATTAACGAGTATGTAATTTTCACATGTTCCAAGAATCAATGTTTACTCTTCACACCCACTAATGAGTCAGAGTAATAAGATTTTCCAAAAAGGGAGGAGTTGACTCACTCTGAGGGAAAATATCCCTCAACCCTCTGTTTGTGGGAGAACCACCTAAGGGCAGGGACTTCTGAAAGGTCCAGCAGGAGCTGAGGCTGGTCAGGGGCAAGTGGAGACTCTCGTACCTCAGGAGCAGTAGGGTGCCCCAACAGCTCATGCCTGACGCTGAGGGGAAAAGAAGTGAGTCCCCTGGAAGTGTGAATTAAGCACCTTACGATGGGCCAGAAGTGCCAACCTGGAAAGGTGAAGCCATGAAGACATGTTCTCTGCTGAATGCAGACAGCTGTTCCTAACAGCCTGGAAGCTATCTCACTGGCATTGTATGATGCCCTTGATTAGGGCTTTGCCAGCTCCAGGTCTTTGGCAGAAAGGTGAATGACTTGCCTGGGTGATTTGCAGTTAGGCACTGCAGCTAGCACCTGACTTAGCTGCGACCATAGGCACTTGTGATAAGATGCCTGATGGACCTGGTGTACAGCAATGCACATGATGGTATGTGCCGAGATAAAAACCCTCCTCCTCCAGGCATCTACCACTACAGGGTCAACCTCAGGAGGTTGGTCACACACAGGGTATTAGGCCTAGTTGGGATCTGCAGCACCAGAATCCCTGACATGGGATGAAGTATGGCTTCTGTAGATGCTGTGGAGCACAATATCTGTGTTGGACATCCTTTGGAGCTGTAGCAGGGGAAAAAGGATGAAGTCTGACAGTCCTGGATGCCTCTTCGAAGGCCTGAAGCCAAGGAGGGATGACAAAGCTGTCATCACTAAAATCCCCAAGGAATCTCAACAACAAGGACACAGGATTGCAACCTACAAATTATTCTATGTTCAACTCCCTCGACATCTCCATGAGGAACCACTGGTACACAGAGTACTCAGCATCTGCAGACAGGTGAAGGGAGAAGTTCTCACTTAGAGGAGGAAGTCAGAAAGGAGGCACTGGACTCGGGAAGAGGTGGTGCCAGGGTCATGGGTCTGACCTGGACCTGATCAGACTGAAAGATGAATTGATGTACGGCACCAGCCATCTTCCCATGCTGACAACAGGTGAGATACCCAAGAGGCCCATGATACCTGGCAACTCAGGGAGGTGAGGCAGAGGGCCAGGAGATATGAAGAAGCCAGAGGCTCTAGGCTGTCTTTTTAAAATAGTAAACTTTCTTGAATATTGATAAAGAAAACAAGAACAATACAATACATACAGCACATTTGTGGCTTGATTCTCCTTTCATCATTCAGGGAGGATCAAGCTTGCATCTGATGATACAATATTGTGTAGCATGAAGAGGGAAGAGCAGTTATATAAATAGATTTACAAAACAAGAGATTTAGGATGACATTATTGCTTGAACCATTAACTAATGAGCAAAAGGGCCTCCAGGGTACACCACCTTTGTCGGTATTTCCTGAGGCGATTACGCGTGGAACATATAATTTTCTCTATTCTGAGACCTTCTAACATTGCATTGTGCCATTCGTGGTAGGCGGGGGTAGTCTCATCCAGCCTGTACTTTAGTATGAGTTTTTTAGCAATAGCTGAGATGAGGGAGATATGGAACTTCCGAATTCCCAATACCTGGTCTAAGTTAAAACCCAGTAGGCAGATCTGTGGGGTAAAGGCAATGTCTAACCCCAGAAGAGGGTGTAAGCAGTTTTGAACAAACTCCAGTAGTGGCTTAGTCTGTGGGCAGTCCCAAAGTATGTGTTTTAAATTACCTAGAGCTTGTTTGCATCTGGAGCAGGTTTCAGATTGTAGGTGACCCATTTTGCGGCGCTTAGTGGGTGTGTAATATAGGTTGTGAGTCACTTTTTACTGCAAAAGCTTCAGCCCATCAAATGTAATGTATTTGTATATGTTGCTCCACATAGCGGCCCTGACTTTGGGGTCATTTAATTCAGGGAGTTCAGTTTGCAAAAAAGTACCAATATCCCGCTCTTCTGGGGTGAACAGTGTAAGTAGTATTTTATATAATAGCGATGTAGAATGCTGTTGACTGGCTAGTTCCAAGAGCACATCCCAGGTTGACAGGTGAGAGAGAGAGACCAGGGCCTGGGGACAAAGGTTGCTGCCAGCAGGGAAGGGTGGTATCTGTGTGTTAGGTTATTGGAGTTTAAAATTATTTAAAGGAATTAGGGTGTTATACTCCAGTAATTGACCAAGGTGTGTTAGTTGTATTGGGCCTAGAAACTGTCTGGAATAAGTCTGTTCTGGATTTTGAAGTTAGGACTACCTAGAAGTAGTTGGTCTAAAGCGAAGAGTGGCTTGGTTCTTAGGAGTCTGTGGAGTTGTTTGCTAACTAGCACAGAGGGTCCAATGGGAGTCTGTTTTGGGGGTTTGGGTAGCTTACTATACAGAATGTATATAATGGCTCTGATATTGATTCTAACTTGGTCACATAGGTCTAGTTCTATTTGTTGCCATTGTGGAGTATAAGCATGACCCTGGTTTGTGTCCTCTGCATTTTTCCACCATAATAATTTCCCTGTGTGGAGGGCTAAATAGTAAAGCTTAAAGTCTGGGAGCAGGAGGCCCCCCCTTGCACTTAGAGGGAGGTGAGTTTATGGTATGCTCTATGAGGATTCTTCTGATTCAACAAGAAGGAAGTCAGGATAATTTCCAGTTTGTGGAACTAGTGGTTAGGTATTACAGAGCCTGTCATCCTGAAGGAGTAACATAGAAACATAGAAACATAGAATTTGATGGCAGATAAGGACCGCTTGGCCCACCCAGTCTGCCCATTTCCCTACCTAATGGATAAGCTGCAGATCCTAGTTAACCAACAGCCTACTTCTTTCTACCCCCACCCTCTAGAATTGCCTTATGGCTGTCCCATGCATGCTTGAATTAAACCACTGTTCCCGACTCCACAACCTCCTCTGGAAGGCCTTCCATGCATCCACAACCCTCTCTGTGAAAAAATACTTTCTTACATTACCTCTGAGCTGCCCCCCCTCTATCTTCAAATTGTGCCCCCTTGTTCTTGCACACCTCTTTTTTTGAAAGATGCTACCCTCTTGGACTTTGTTGATTCCCTTGAGGTACTTGAAAGTTTCTATCATGTCCCCCCTCTCCCTCCTTTCCTCGAGGCTATACATATTAAGCTTCTTTCGTCTCTCTTCATATGTCTTCCGGTGCAGACCCTGCACTTAGTTGCCCTCCTCTGGACAGTTTCCATCTTGTCTATGTCGTTGCAGAGATTGGGTCTCCAGAACTGCACACAGTACTCCAGATGGGGGTCTCACCAGCTGTCTGTACAGAGGGATAACAACTTCCTGTTTTCTACTGGTGATACCTCTCCCTATGCATCCCAGTATCCCCCAGCCCTCCTTACTGCCTCTCTCACATTGCTTGCCCACCTTTAAGTCATCTGATATGACTACCCCAGTCCCTTTCCATTTTTGTTGTTGTTAGTATCTCACCCCCCATTGTGTACTCTTCCCCTGGGTTTTTGTTTCCCTGGTGCATTACCTTGCACTGCTTAGCATTAAATCTAAGCTGCCATACATTTGACCATTCCTCTAACCTTGACAAGTCCCTTCTCATCCTTTCCACCCCACCTTGTGCATCAACTCTGGTTGCAGATCTTTGTGTCATCTGCAAAGGGACATACTTTTCCTTCCAGTCCCTCTGCAATGTCGCTTTCAAAGACATTGAAGAGAACCGGTCCTAATACTGAACCCTGCGGCACCCCACTAGTAACCCCCCTTTCTTCAGAGTGGACTCCATTTACTATTACTTCTGTGTGCTATTCTCCAGCCAATTCTTTACCCAGGCTATCATCTTGGGACCCACTCCCAGGCTGGCTAACTTGTATATTAATCTTTTGTGTGGGACTGAGTCAAATGCCATGCTAAAGTCTAGGTAGGCCATGTCCACAGTCCCTCCCTGATCTACTACTTTGGTCACCCAGTCAAAGAAATCTATTAGATTCGTCTGACATGACCTTCCTGCTGTGAATCCATGCTGCCTTGAGTCCTGTGCCACTCTGGCCTCTAGGTACTCGACAATTCTTTCCTTCAGAAGTGATTCCATCATTTTCCCTATCACTGAGGTTAAACTAACAGGTCTGTAGTTTCCTGCTTCTGCCCTGCTCCCACTTTTGTGAAGGAGAATCACATCTGCCCTCCTCCAGTCCTCAGGTACCACCCCATCCTCCCATGATTTGTTAAAGAGGGTAGTCAGTGGTGTCACTAGTTCTACCCTTAGTTCTTTTAGAATTCTGGGATGAATCCCATCGGGCCCCATTGCTTTGTCCACCTTCAGTTTTAAGAGTTCTTTCAGAACCCTTTCTTCTGTAAATGGGCTGGTATCAACTTCTGTATCCAGAGTGTTTCTATTGTTTGTTTTAGGTACCTCCCCCTCTTCATTTGTAAATACTGAGCAAAAATATTTGTTTAGTATCTCTGCCTTTTCACAGTCACCCTCTGCCCACCCCCTCTCCTTTATTAAGCCTCACTATCCCTCCCTTAGTCTTCCTTCCCTCCCTGATGTACCTAAAAAAGGTTTTATCCCCCTTCTTAACTGAGTTGGCTATCTTTTCCTCAGTTCGGGCCTTTGCTGTTCTGACTGCCTTCCCAGCTTCCTTTTGCTTTAACTGATACAGTTCTCTATCCTGCTCCTTCTGTGATTCCTTGTACTTTCTGAATGCTTTCTTTTTCTCTTGAACCTTCACTGCCACCTCCTTTGATAACCATAGTGGTTTCTTACATCGTTTTGTTTTGTTTATTTGCTTCACACAAAGGCTTGTTACCTCTGTGATGGCAGTTTTTATTATTCCCATTGTTCTTCCACCCCTCCTTCCTGCCCATTTGCTAGTGCATTCCTTAGGCACTCACCCATTTTGGCAAAGTCAGCCCTTGGTAATATATTCATTTTAATAATATTAATGCAGGCCCATAGAGTGTGGGGGGGTTACTGTCCATCTGGTAAGATCCTGTTTGATCATGGAGAGGAGTGTTTCCAGGTTTTGGGAGAACATTATATTATGCTTTTACTAGTAGTGACCTGAATGCCTAGGTATTTAAGTGTGAGTGGAGTCCATGTGCACCCCCCCCCCATCTCAATACATGATGCTTGATGGTCTGGTGATTAAATCGCATAATGCAGGTTTTATCTAGGATAAGTTTGTAACCAGAGAGGTGGCTGAATTCTTTAAGGAGGGTGATTGCAGCAGGGATTGATTGGCATGGATCTTTTAGGTGTAACAGGATGTCATCTGCATAGGTTGAGATTTTGTATCTGGTGTAGCCTAATTCCCTTGATATTATCATTTAGGAGGATCCTTCTGGTCAATGGTTCTAGGTAAAGATTAATTTTATTTATTTTATTTATTTATTTAAAAGTTGATAACCGGAAAAGGCAGCACTGAGCTGAGGCTCGTTTCCAGATGCGACCAGGAGAAGGGGTTACATAGGGATAATACAGTTAAAAATACAACGTGTACTGGTTTACAATCGTGGGTCACTGTTACAAGACCCAAAATGCAAAGGACACAGAACAGCAGCAGCAAGTTAGGAAATGTGAGTCGCGGTTCCTAGACCCAAAACAAAGATGTAATAAGATATAAGCAAGAAAGCAAACATGGATTGTGGTTACAAGACCCAAAAACAGCAAACAAACAGCAATAAATAAAATAACCGGCAAATAAATGACCTGACACAGGCATACACATAAATCCACTGCTGCAATATCAGTACAGATGCAGGACTTTCAGTTATACAATTGTTTGCAGATGCAAGGTGCTTTTAGCAAAACTGGGGACCCCCTGTGCATGATGGAAATGTGGATTTACAAAGAACTGACAGCAAAGGGGCAGCCTTAGCAAATATTAAGGGGGGAAGGTTGGGAGCACTGGGAGTACTGCGGGTGGGGTAGTAGGTTGAGGAGCCTCTTGATTGAGAAGAAAGAGGATGATAGTCAAAGGTCAGGAGGAAGTTTGTTCCAGAGAGAGGGAAAATGATAGGAGAAAGCAGGCTGACCAGAAACAGAGTGAGGGTGTGAGATAGAGAAGGTGCGTGGGTCTCTGTGGCAAAGGGAGTAGCTAGAGGTGGCAGCCTGGCAGAGGTGGGAGGAGAGGTAGGAGATTAGGGTACCAAACCAGAACTTTGTGATAAGGGAGGCACAGTGAATCATTCGCCTGTGAGATAAGGGTGCAAGGGAAAGTGATGAATAAAGGAGACAGTGGTGGGTTGGGGGGAGGTGGTGGCAAAGTGACAGAAAGAGTTTAACAGAGTGGCTAGTCTGGCAAGGGATGAATGAGAGGCTGTGCCATACACCATATCGGCGTAATCAAATATGGGAAGAAACATTTTGGAGACCAGTTCACGGCGGGTGGGGAGGGGGAGACAGTCTTTATGTCGATAGAGGACAGCCAATTTGGAGCATAATTTAGTGCAGATGGTGTCAACATGGGTGGAGAAATCCAGGTGGCTATCCAGCCAAACTCCCAAATATTTGAAGGCTGGAACATTCTCAAGGGGAGAACCGTCCAATATAGCGAAGGCGGCAAGGGACTGGAGGATGGCCAGTTCTTGTCTAGTACCGAAAGTCATGGCCACTGTCATTTTTGTGTTTCATTAGAGTTGGTTATCCTTGAACCATGATTGAAATCTGTTGAAATCTTCTTGTAGTGGGCACTGTATGCTGATGGCTGAGGGCCCGGAAATGAAAATAGTAGTGTCATCAGCATACATGTGTATCTCAGAAGATTTACAGACTGATGGGAGGTTCTTTATAAAGAGGGAGAAAAGGCGCCAGCTCTGTGGTGCCAAGTGAAGGGGTTCGCTTGGCATGGTGGTGACCTGAGTTCGCGCCCCGAGCCTGGGTACCAGGAGCGGAGACCGGCAAGGGAGGGGTTCCATAAGCATCCATTGGACTCTTCCCTCCCCGGGGGGGGTGGGATTTGCCTGGGGACCTGCGGGCGGATTGGTGGCAAGCTTGGGGACGTGCTGCCTCGACATGCCCGCTGCATGCCCCTGCCCCAGGAATACCCTGAGTGCTTACGCAAGGCTGAGAACTGCAGTAGCCGGGGCACAGAAAAACAGAAATTACGCCTCGTTCCAACCGGATGACGAACGCAATGACCCCTGCCACCCAAAGCCCCGGAGCCAGCCCGGATCCAGCCCCGCAGCACCTGGGATGCAAAGTCGGCCATAAAGGCCATTCCCCCCTGGAAGAGAGGGACCCTCCCAGCATAGGGATATGCCGGGCTACCCAAGGTAGGCTGCAGTTGGGGTTGGGAGTAGGTGGCAGGAGGTCGGAGGGAGGCAGGAAGGTGCTGGCACCCCGAAGGAATGGCCGGTTGGGGTGTGGGAGGTGCATTTAAAAAAAAAAAAAAGAGGGAGAAAAGGATGGGGCCAAGGATGGAGCCTTGGGGGACCACAGAAAGGATGGGGAGCTGGGGTGATAGGGCATCTCCTGTCTGAACTGATTGTTGCCTGACATGAAGATAAGAGCGGAACCAGTTAATGGCAAGATCAGTGAGGCCGACAGAACTAAGATTTTGTAGAAGGAGGGGGTGGGAGACAGAATTAAACACTTTCGCTAGGTCAGTGAAGATAGCAGCAGTAATATGGCTCTTGTCCATAACAGAGAGTACTGAGTCTGTGAGATGGTCGAATGATGTTTCCTAAAGCCAGACTGCACTGGAGAGAGGGAATTGGTATTGGCTAGGAAATCAGACAACTTAGTGTGAATAAGGGATTCTTAAAGTTTGGTGAGAGAAGGGGGGAGGAGGGAGGGGGCAACCCTGTCTTGTGCCTTTGTGTAGGTGAAAACAACTTGATCGTACCCACTGAAAATGATGGAAGCAGCGGGGCCGGATTATAATAGTTTTACTCAGTTGATGAAGGTGCTGGAGAAACTGAAGTGTTCTAGGGTGATGTATTAAAAGGGCCTGGAGGCTCTATCAAAATATTTCTCCGTGTGCAGAGACATCAGGATTGCTGGTTGTTTGGATTATCTGGACACGGAGATAAGGTGGGCAGTTTTACGCAGGTGGTCAGATGAGAGACGTCCCTGCATAAACCCAGCCTGTTCGGGGCCTATAAGTGAATCCTACACTGCATTAACTCTAGATGCCAGTATCTTGACTAGTAGTTTACTATCAATGTTAAGGAGGGAAACTGGTCTATAGCTGGGCATTAGTTCAGGGTATTTGCCCGATCTGATGATAATGGCACTTTGTAGGTTGGGATCCAGTTGGTTATCCTCTTTGGCAGAATTGAATAGGGCCAGAGGCTCTGATAGTCATTGTGCCAGAGGCCTGTACAGATTAGTAAAGAGTCCATCAGGGCCTGGTGCTTTGTCTAGTGTTAGGTTAGATATTGCTTCTAAAACTTCTAGTTTAGAGATCTTAGCACCAAGTTTGTCATGGGTTTCAGGGGCAAGTTTAGGGAGGTTGGCTGCTGTTAGGAACTGATGGATAGCGGCTTCTGCTACTGGGAGCTCTGCAGTATATAGATTTTGGTAAAAGGTTGTGAAGGCAGAGGCGATTTCTCTGGGGTTAGTGATTAATGGGGAATTTGGAGATAGTCCTTATACCTTTCATTATTTTAGAGGTTTCTTGTTGTTGTAAGTCTCAAGGCCAAAAGCTTCCCTACTTTCTCGCCTTGTTCTACATAATAGGTTTTACCTCTGAAGATAGCAAACTCAGCCTGCTCTCTCAGTAATTCCCTGCATTTTGCCCTGGCTGAATTAAGTTGCAGCCATTTCCAGGGGTTGTAGTTTGAGAAAGTTTTCTTTCTCTTTCTCTGATCTCCTGCAATGATACTTGTGCTTCCTGCTCCCTCTTTTCCCCTGTGGAAGCCAGTCAAATCAACTCCTCCTCTTAAGGTGCATTTAAATGCCCCCCCCCCCCATAGGTGTGCATAATTCTCTACTGTGCTTGTGTTTTCTTGGAAAACGTTTTTTTCACATACTTGAATTTTTTTCAGGGTTTTGGGGCTTTTGAGGAGATTGCTGTTTGGTCTCCACACCCTGTATTTATCCACTAGTCCTGGAGGGAGAAAGGAGAGGAGCACTAGGGCATGATCTGATACTGCTCAGGGGAGAATTTCACATTAAGTAGTACTGGTGAAGTTGTCTGGTATAGTGTAAAAGTAGACTAATTGAGATGAAATATTGTGAACTAGAGACCAAAAGGTACAGTTTCTTTCTCTGGGGTGTAATACTTACCGGGGTTCAATCAATCCCAATGGGTCCGGGAGCTCTTGGTTAGCTCAATGATTGGTAGAGACCTGCTCTGTGTGTTCCAGATCTGTCTAGGGTCATGTCTTGGATAACATGCTCATCACCTGCTAGTATCATTGGCAGGGAGTTAAATCTAGTCAGTTCTGATAGCATGGTGGTGAGCACTTCGGGATCCTTCTTATTGGGATTGTAAATGCAGGCCAGTATTAAATCTGTTCTTTCGAGTGTTCCTTTAATAATGATGAATCTCCTTGTAGGGTCAATAATTTGTACAAGGAGCTGAAAAGGAACACTAAGGTGTATTAATATAGTGTATCCCGCTGGCCCGGTGGCACTGAGGGTTGAGGCGCTGGACGCCACACCTCATGCCATGCTGGCGACCCGGGTTCGGATGCGAGCCTGGGTTGTCAGGGGTCAGCAGGGCAGGGATAGGATTGAGCATCCGGAGGGCTGCTCTCCTATCCCGGGAAGGGATCTGGGGTTCCACCACTCTGCAGCGGCCCCTGGTGACAACCAGGGGCACTGCTAGAGCTGGTGCAGCAAGGGGGAAATGCAGCAGACGTCAGCACGTATGTGCGCCGATGTCATGGCACGCCTGCACTTAGGGGACCCACAAGAGGGAGGAAAATGGCAACATTGCTCGTGGCAGCTTGATAGCCGCAGCTTCCCAAGCCAGTGGGTGCTCGGTGGTGCCAAGACATGCCAGTATCAGTTCCTGGCCTGGCGCAGGGACCAAGGGGGGGTCCCTTTCATGGGTACAGCTGCATATGCTAGCTGGTGTGTGCGAGGCACCCTCGGGGTCATCAGGGGAAGTGGAGCAGTGGCTGGATATATATAGCAGGTCAGTGGCTGCAAAAAGGAGGAAAAATACAGATGAGATAAAAAAATATAGTGTATCCCACTTTTTTATTATTTATGCCAGCTGCAAATACCTGGCACACCCATTCTATGTGCCAGAGATTGTTTTGAGAGGTGAGAGTGTGGGTCTCTTGTAAAAAGGCAATTTGGGGGGGAGGGCGTGGCCAGCAGTTGAGCCGAAAGCAGTTTTTCCCTACAGCTCCATACCTCGCTACTTATTATAACTACATTTAAACAATATAAAGCTACTTAACTCTATCAACGTTGCTGTATCGCAGGATAAAGCAGTCCTGTATATGAATACGGCTTCAAAATCTGGTAGAATGGGTCACACAAAAACTGCCACTGGTGGAGACAGCGCTAAGCAAAAAGAAGCACGGACTGGCACTGAAAAAGACGGAGGCCCACCGACAGCCGACCCAAGTCAGCCCTCCAATGTCGCACTACTGAAGGCCATCCAATCCATCGATAAGAAGATGGATGAATTTACTTACAAAATAGCCATCGTGGAAACTAAACGTCAGTCAGTGGAGGAGACTGCAAAGGAAGCTAACAGGGCAGTGGAGAAAAGTATGGTGACCACAGCAGGCCTGGTTAAGGAAAACCTGGTGCTCCGATGCAGATTGGAGAGTCTGGAAAATGGGGCTCGGGCATCCCATGTGCAGATTCTAGGTCTCCCAGAAGAAGTGGAGGGAGAAGATATGGGCTGTTTTATTACACAGTGGCTCCCAGATCATCTTCAAACAGCTCTCCCGATCTCCGTGCAGAGGGCATATAGAGTCAACTCCAGAGGGGCACATCTGCATATGGAGCTGCACATCCCCTAGTAAGAGCAGTTCTGGTGATTTTGGGGTCACTACAAGAAAGGGACAAGCTGCTGCAAGCAGCACCAAAAAAGGGCCATCATAATGGCAGGGCTCCTCCATCCATATCTTACCCCGACTTGAGTTATGCCACACAGCAACGGAGAAAAGGGTTCAAAGGGATCTGGTCAAAGCTCCGATGCCTGGGGGTCCACCATGTTCTGACTATGCCAGCAAATTTGAAGATTGTGTATGGTCTTGCTGTGTATGTTAACAAGACCTACCACTTTTCAGATCCGGTGGATGCGGGGAAACTGCTCAAAAAAATCAAAGCAGACTGTGCAGCTTGAGAGACAGACTTCAGATCAGAAGTAGAAGGAGAGACCCGAGGGGTTACAAATCTGTCGCAGGAGCAGCAGGCCGGAGTAGGCACACTTGAGAGTCGGTCAGTTAATTTTGCTTTCCTTCCTGGAAGACCGGGACACTGACTCAAGCTAAGGACACTAATTTGTTACTTTAATGTTGTATTTTACAGTGTATTTTGGCTAAAATGGTGTTGTTACTTAATGGCAGGGTTCAGGAGAAAGTGAAATTGTGCATCTTGTAAGGAGCAGTTTTCTTTGAATGACTTTGTGGCTCTCCTTAATGTAGGCTCTTTATTCGATGATAGATCAAGTGTCGTAATAGCCATCTAACCTGTTATTATGTGTATATAATTTTGATATAAATATAGGTTTTAGAATTCTGCTTGTGAAACATGACAGTCAGCACAAGGCATCGTGGGACCTTAGATTTCTAAAAGAAAAAAAATGTTCTGCCCTTGCTTGCTGGAACAGATGGTTTAAAAAAAAAAGCTGACTTCCTGGGACTATAATAAAACCAGGTTATAAAACAACCCACTGCTTTGAACCCAGGCAGCTTGTCTTGAAATATTGCCTTTTATGGTGTATCAGGAGAGAAGCAGTTTCTGACAGATACCTGTGAACATCCACCCAGCTGTGAGAAGTGTTTCCAGGATGTTTCTCTGAAAGATCAAAGGGATAATTCTGACCTGTCATAAAGCATGCTCGGTGGCTCACTAATTAGGAAGTATATATATTTTTATTGGAATGTTTAGCAGTGCGCAGGGTCATGTGACTGATCAATTAATTACAGGACTAAGAGTCACCTCCTGCCAACAGCCAGAGCGATGACATCACAAAGAGGGTGGGAGTTTATCTTTGATATTGGTGAAGCATGCTGAAAGGACTAACACTTTTGTTCTGGACTTCTAAGGGACACTTCAGCCAAGATAGGTAATAGCCCAAACCATTTGCCAACTGAAACTGAGTTAGAACTAGTTCATTCAGTTACAAGGCGCTTTGTTTTGTAATTGTCCATTTCTTTCTGACTGTAATCATTATGTATATATGTTCAGTTTGATGTACTGTATTTTATTTACTATTTTTAGTTTTAGTAAATTTGGTTTTCTTTAAACCTGCCTGAGACATTTGATCATTTTGAGTGTGAATGGTGGAACAGTCTTAATATTCTAACCCAGCTGTTAAATGCTTATTGTGTCACCTTATGCAGCAATGCTAACAACATCTGTGTAAAGATCCAGCAAGGTAAGAAAAATACTAGCATCTCAACTGAGTCGGAAGGGAGCTGTGAACCAGGTTGGTTGTATGCCCGCTGGGCCAAGTATATTGTGCTGCTTTCCCCGAAGAGAGTGTGATATTTGGACCTGTTACCTGGGTGTGTTAGCTAAAAAGGGTTCATAATTGACCCCAGGACTCGAGATTGGTAGTTGCTCGGACCCAAAACAAACAGGAGGGTGTCCCTGTTTGTCCCCTGTTCATGTATTGCACTTCAAGGTTGGGCACTGTGGGAGCAGAGAGCCTTACCCCAGGAGTGGGTCTGTGACATCGAGCAGTCGGTAATTAAGGGGGTAGTAGCGCAGTTGTGCTTCCTTGAAATGTTTTAAATGATAGTAGCTTAGAAATGCTTAAATTTGGGATATAAGAATTTAAGAAACTAATTTATTTTATTTTTTTTATCACAACTATTTTTTCTATCCTTGATGCGGTGCAATCGGTGGGGGCATCCAGCCACCGGCTCCCCCAACCGGAGGGAAGCAGGCTCACTCGCATGATGGGTGGTCCAGTACAGCCACTCCCCGACCCACTGGGAGGCCCCCCTATGCCTTCCCATGCCGGGCCAAGACCAGACTCACCCCAGCGCAATTCCATGACATCTGGGCAGTATGAGCGCAGCTATCAAGCTGCTCACTCGCACCCAGTCATTTTCCTTTGTTACTGTTCCTTGGAGTGCTGACATGCAATGATGTCAAAGGCACAGCGTGCCGACATCTGCTGCACTCCACCCCTAAGTGCACCAGCTCTGGTAGTGCCCCCAGTCGTTACCAGGGTCTGCTACAAAGTGGTGGGATCCCTCAACCCTCCCTGGGATAGGAGAGCAGTCCTCCAGACACTCGATCCCATCTTTTCCCTGCCGACCCCTGGCGACCCGGGCATGTTTCTGAACCCTGGTCGTCAGCATGGCGCAAGGTGTGGTGTCCAGTGCCTCAACCCTCAGCACCACCAGGCCTAAGAAACTAATTTAGATACTAGCTTTAGAGGTTTTGGAGTTAGGTGCAAGCTCAATGCAATTTATCTGTTATGCCTGTTAAGGATGTTGGGGATATGGCACCGATCAAAGGGGCGTTGATCTAATATGTTTTTCAAGATTCCATGGGGTAATCCCCACTCAGGGCTGCAATAGCCTTTGATAAACTTATTGGGAAGTAGCAAATATATATGTTGATAACCCTCATATGATGTAACTGTAGAGGTGTGCCAATGATACTGTATTGCCAATATGGTGATTGTAATTTTTATTCTGATGTACTGTCCTTTGGGCTATGCTTGTATTTGATTGAAATATAAACTCAATAAATATAAGTTTTAAAAAAAAGGCAATTTTGGCTCCTATATTTTTTAGATGCCTTGAGATCTGGTGCCTTTTTTGTTTTGTCTGGGCCCCTTTGATGTTCCATGTAATCAGGTTATAAGCTGTGGATGTCAGGATAATGGACTAATGAAAGAGGTAATATTTGGGATAAAGAGCTTATGGGGTTCTTGGGGAGATTGTATCGAGCATGACCCTGTCAGCCAAAAGTATTGTAGTGCCCGAATTCCAAAAATAAAAGAAATGTTCCGCTGCTTCTAGTGTGGTTTGCAAAGGGAGGGGAATGTATCATCCTATTAGTTAATAAACTTACAAACAACATAGAGGGTAATGGATGGGCACCAGTTAACAACAATGCTGTGTTCCCTTCTCGAGGTTGTCAAGACAACCTAGTCAACTTTGAGAGCAAAGTTCGAGGTGTTTACTGTTGGCATGACAACCTCGAGAAGGGAACTTGCGTTGTTGTTAACTGGTGCCCATCCATTGTCTTTTACAATGTATGGACAACAGTTAAATGAAATGTCTCCTTACTTTTCCGTTTTTTGTTTTGCACTGCTCTCCTTCGGGGCCAGCTCTCACCACTGCGGCCGTTTGTCAAAATGCTGAAGTTTGCAAGACATGCATGTGCAAAGACATTCAAGGTTGTTATACTGTCGTTGTGACATAGTCAAGAGGGTATAACAACCTTTTGATGTCACAATGATAGTATAACAACGATAGGAATTCATTGAATTCAATCATTAATAGCCCTCTCCCATACGCTATATAAACAGCAAACTGTATTGCAAAAACATAAAAACAAAAGACTGTAAAACAGTACAACACAGAACTTGAACAATGAATAGGAACAGTAGTAGCAATAACACTACAAGGCAGAGGGTGGCCCCACTGGAGCAGAAAGTCAGACCCTTATAGGGCTGGGTATCTGATTGGCAGGGGCAGTAGGCCATTTTGGTTAAATCCAATCAGGGCACATATGAGGGTATTTCTCTGAACTTAAAGCATTTTTAGCATTATCACAACCTACTACAGTAACAGCAATAGACTGTGTGCATTACTGTAACCCCCTCCCCCCACCCACAAAAGTCCAAGTGAAAAAAATGTTAAAAGCTAAGTGTAGAGGGCCTGCCTGGTGATGTGGAGGTCTGAGGCACTGGGCACCTTACCTCCTGCCACACCGGAAACCCTGGGTCGGGAATGGACTTGGGTTGCTCGGGGGCCAGCAGGGAAAGGAAAGATTGAGCATCCGTATGACAGCTCTCCTTCCTCAGGGAAGGAGGTCAGTGTGGTGCGCTGCTTGACTGCCACCCAGCAGCAGCTGGGCAGCAGCACATGTGACGCCACCAAGAAGGGAAGGGGAACTCACGTTCAGGATACATGGGGTATCTCCACGAACGCGGATCTCATACATCATTGTCCATTGCACATCCATGGGCCTCAGGGTGAAAAACAGATGGAAAAACACCCCAGGGGTTGCAGGATGATGCCCGACCCTTCACAGACCCCGCACCAGTGACCAGGCACCACCACTGTCCTGTGGCAGAGGACGTCGGTGTAAGACAAGTCCTGGGGAATGCCACTTGACAGGGCTTGTGGGGGGTCAGTTAGAAGGGGGCAGCCGTGGAGAACAGGAGATAAAATGTATATGACAAAAAAAAGTCAAGTGGAGCTATTTGTATGGCAGAGGTGTAAGACGGCCATAAGTTTATTACTGTTAATGGCATCATTGGATTAGGAGAGCTCAATATGAAGAGACCCATTTGCCATCCCCCCACCATTTTGATCAGTAATAAGGTGAGCAGTCTCTGTGAAGTGAATTTATTCCCACAGTTTGTGATGTAATATTGTCTGGTATTAATTCATTGTCCCATGTAGAAGTTGTTAGCCTGACAGGTTTTAAATAAGGGACCCATTGACACAGACTGTCAGTGTCCGGTCAGGCATGTCTGTTAAAACATGCCTTCCATCAGTTTGAGATGAACACACAGGCATGGGTTTTGATGCACAGTCTGAGTCGAGTCTTTGACTCATTTCTTTTTTTTTTTTTTCAGTTATCATTTTTCCTCTCCTGCGCTGCTGGCTTGTCCTCAGGAGGGTGCCCCCAGCCCCGTCCCCTGGCATCTACCAGCCGACGCTGACTCCAACCCTAGGGCTTGCCCCCCTCGGCGGGGTCGGCAGGGATCCAGCACCCCCCCCACCGAAGTCCGGATATAGTGGGCCAGTGCCATGGCTAGCCAGGAGTGGAGCCTGCGAGGTGCCCTCTGCCATTGTGCATGGCAGTGCTTTTTCTCCTCCTGTTTCTTCCCCAGGAGTCAGGGCCATGCAGTGTCGCCAGTGGAGGGGAACGCGCATGCCTCCACACGCGCTCCCTCCAGGCATCTGGCCTGACTCCTTCCCCAGCTTGTGGTACAGTGCCCTGACCCCAGCCTCCACCAGGGGGCGAACAAGCGCTGACCACTCGGAACCCCCCTCCCCAGGGGAGAGCAGTCCATCGGACGCTCAATCCTTCTCCTCCCTTGCCGACCCCTGGCGGCCCGTGCTCGTTCCCTAACACGGGACGCTGGTGTAGTGCGAGGTAAGATGCCAGCGCCTCAGCCCTCAGCACCACCAGGCCGGCCTTTGGCTCATTTCTGTGTGCAGCGAAGAGGGGTCAGGGTGGTAATCTGGTAGTCTGCGAAGGCATGATTTTCACAGCAGTACGTGTGTGTAAAGATTTCTCCAGGGGTTACAGAGGTGAATGTCTGCAGCATGGTGACATTCTGCTACTGGTGGAGCTGACTGGATAGGTGTTTACTCAGGGAGACAGTGACCAAGATGGTCTCTCCACAGCTGGGGATTGGAATGCTAAGCTGATTGACTGACAGGTCCGATAGCTCCTGTCAACAAAATCCGGTGCAGCAGCACAAAATGGGTGTCAGTGTGGCAGGAAATCAGGACTTGATGGAGAAGATAAAGGTGATCAATGGTATACTTGCCATACTGGCTATCAGTGTCTGTTCCTTGCCCTTGTACAATAGAGCAATATATTTCAGTTTTACACACCCATTTACATAGGAAAGTAGTCCACTCCATCCCTGGAGCAAGGAAGTCTGGTTCACAGTGGAGTTACAGAGCAAACTTCAGATACAACAGTGAGGGTTACCACTCACTGCACACAGGGGTCCCAAAAATAATGGATCACAAATTCTAGAACATTTTGTCATTTCTTGGCAGAAGAGCTGTGGGGATGAGTGTGTCTGTGGGAAGACTACGGGCAAGATTCTTGGCAGTTCCCTGTGAGCAGTTTCTGTGTTAGGAAATTCATGCGAGCCAAATGTTATTATAACAAGTCAGGCAAGGCAGAGCATCCTGAAGGGTATTTGAGCCGCGTGCTAGGATTTTTAAAATTTCTTGCTATGCTTTCTGTTTATCCTGGACTGCTGGGGTAACATCACTGAAAATGAAGATGCAGTGGCCATTCTAAGAGAGAGGCCCTTTTTTACAAGCTTGAGCTGAAATATATACCTTCTCTTGAAAGTTGAGGCAGCGAAGTATTATTGCTCGAGGTTTTCTGCCTGGTGGTGGCTGTGGACAAAGGGATCTATCTGCCCATTTGATGGTATATACTGTCCCCGTCTCCTGGGGACTGGCAACTTCCTGGAATAATATTTGAACAAAAATGAGCATGTTATTTCCTTCAGCCTTTTTGGATAATCTAATGAGGACCAGGTTGTTTCTTCTACTTCTCCCTTCCTGGTCCTTGATTCTATGTTCGAGTTTTGCAACTTTTTTTGTGACGCTGTATTGGTTCTTTACTGTCCCATTCTCGTAGTCCTCGATGGAACTAATATGTGTCTCAGCATCACTGACCAGTGTAGTGAGGGCTTCAAGAACTGGTTTAACAGCTTTACAATTGCTAATCTGTTCAAAAAGGGTAAGTTTTATGGTTGCTAGTTCACTGAAAAATTTGGCCAGTTTCTCCGTGGAAGATTCATGTGGGGTTGACATCTGGCATGGAAACTCACTGTGAGTCCTGTTTATGGTGCTTGGGTGCCTGGCCACGTGGTGGTATTGGTGGTGCACTGCCAAGATCCATTTGCTGTTATTCTGGGAGCTCTATGGTTGCTGAATTTGTGAGAATTTGTTAAAAGACAAGAGTTAATGAAATAAGTATTTGACACTCCCAAAAAAGTTGGATTGAATAGGTTGTAGCCAAGTTTTATTATGTGGTTTCACGGAGCTGAGGGGAGAGCTGCCTCTCACCCACAGCACACGTCACATGACCCCAGCTCCAGGCTCTCTGCCAGGGCTGCAGGAGTACTCAAGGGCTCTCTACTGGGGGGAGGACCTGACAAAACCACCCAAGTGGAGTTGACCAACCTCAGTGGCGTGACCCACATAGTGCCCTTGGGTGGAGACCCCAGGTGAGGAGAGGAGAGTAGAGCCATACATGTCCCATGGGTTAGCTGCGGTCCTCATCAGTGACAACATCTGCCCTTGGTTCGGGGGAGAAACTGGCCACCAGGCCCATGCCAAAACACTGACCAGTTACATCTCCAATATCAGTCACAGGGACAGCAGCAGGCTCAGTGATGGTTTCCATCCCCTCACCAGGGCCAGTGCTGTCCATGGAGCCAGGCATGTCACCAGTATCAGTATTGCCTCTGGAACTGTCCCCATCCCATCACCACAAATGGCACAGAGAACAGATTCGGCACCATGAATGGCACTGGGTTCAGATCCAGCACTGTGGACAGCACCAGACCTGATCTGGCACTGTGGCTGGTGCCAGAATGGGTGCCAGAACCATCCCTGACACCAGGCCCAGGGACAACACTAATGACAACACTATCACTAGTGTCTGCTTAGAACCGGACCCAGGGTTGGCACCATGATCACCACCCCCCACTTCCCTGCCCACAAGCAGTATCACCATAGTCCTCAAGGCCACAAAGGTGCTCAGGGGAGAAGACAACCATCACATCGGACACTGGGTCAGGGGCAGCTCTGATACTGGTCCTTCTGCCGGCACCATGAACAGTACCAGAAGGGAACGCAGCCTCACGACCAGCAATGCCCCCTCATCAGTACCATGGATGGTACCAGGAGCTGGGGCAGCACCAAGCTGCGACACTGAGGTGTTCATCAGTGTAGATCAAGCATACAGCTTCAACCTCACCACCAAGGATACCCACTGTACAGGACAGAGGGATAGGGTGTGCTCAGCTGGCTACTCTGAAGGAGCTGACTGTCCATCAGACATCCCCCTCCAGGGCCTCAAAAGTCTTGGTGAGGCGAGCGAGGTAAAGGACCCTGGACTTCCTCAGCACCAGAGGTACTGGGATGAGGCCAAGGGGAAAGACCCAGATTCCTACACTTGGCATCACAGATGTGACACCTGCTTCTGAAAGTGGGGGTCGAACAACCCCACTTCAGTGCACAGACTTAGAGGACATGTTTGTCCATAGAGAAACAGGCATTGCACCAGTCCACGTTGTGGTCAAGGCCAAGGCAGGAGTGACATTTTGGATGCTGGTCCAACACTGTAATGGGACCCCCACAGGAGCACCCATGCATCGGGGGATGCCATCTTTCTTCTGTGCCCCTTTCAAACTTGGCATCTTGACACGGAATAAAACAATAAAGAGATAGAGAAAGCTCAGTTTGACTCCAAAGCTGTGAAAAAGAAAAAAAATGGGGCTGAACAGAGTGGAGCCAATTCGGCATTTAAAAAAAAATATATTCAGCACTGAAAAGAGTTACAAAATGGCAACAAACTGAGAAGACGAGTGCTGATGCAGTGGGCTTTAATTGCTCTCACAGTGCATTGTCTATGGTGTGAAAAGCAGTCCTCAGAAAGGGAGAGGGCCAGTATCGGTTACTGTCTGGCTCACGTGCATGACATGAGTACATTGGCCTTGTGGTAGCACCACCAGCCAATGCCAATCCCATCCAGCTGCAAAAGACTTTGCTCCTGCAGGGTCCTAGTGCCTCTGGCTAGACCCATTAGTGGGAATGAATGGTGAAAACTGATTCTTGGAAGATCATCCTTATCTGCAGTCTTGGCAGGGAGGCAGGAGGTCTTTGACTTAGTGTTGGTATATTCTGAGGTCACGAATCCAGTTCTGGTTCTGATCTGACCTAAAGCATTGTCTGTAAGCTAAAGTTCAATTTTTTTTTTTTTAACTTATATTTTATTGTTTTACTAGAAAACGACAGCATACAAGTCATGCATCCTACCAGGCATACATCATTCAGAAATAGGAGTTTATTTAATGGAATACAGGAACATAACAAGCCTAAGCAGTCTGATTTGAGGAGGTGGGGGTATTTCACTTGAAGTTATACATATTTAGTCCAAAAGGCTGCACCTTACGAGAGTGTGGCGATCCTACTCAAAGGTAATCTGAACATGGGTGAAATTCAACTAACAAGTTGATGTGATCCCTAACCCAACATAATAAAGCTAACTACAAAGGTAGTGCACCACCTCTGTAACTCAAAACCCAGGCCTTATCACCAATTGACTATACCCCACAAGTGTGAATATATATGAAACTTAAAGGACTTGCGGTTACAAGCAATGAAGTAACTATTATTACAGTTCACTAGGGACCAACAGTTATATTTAAAATTAACCTTCCTTACCCTAACCATAAAAAACTCTAAGGATATTTTAAACAGAGATCAGACCGACCGTGGCAGCAAGGAGGATAGACGACTGCTGTGATTACACGTCACCACATGGTAGCCGCCATTACTATACCTTTTATCAAATGCGTGCCACCTAGCCACAAGGTATGTCTCCCCTCAATGGAAGGGCAAAGAGACTTAACATTCCAGCAAATGGGCATGGAGATTCAATAAAAAAATCATTTATACAAAATTACAGTCCCCAGTATAAACTGTTTTAACAGACAGGAACAAAAAGTTCAGTGTTTCAGGTCTCCTCTTCTCCCTCTGGGTCGTCATCCACTGCAGGTCTGATTGCTGTAAATTCCTTTTCCAGGGTCTCCACTTTTTCCCCTGCTTCCTAAGGGTCAGTATATTGATACGTGTGGCCCCGCAATTTATACAATGTCTTGCAGGCATCAACAGGGAGTGCACTACACCTAAGCTGAAAAGACGAGCCCACACTGCGTTGAACTTCTTCCTGCGGGAGCGGGTGGCAAAAGACAAATCAGGAAAAAGGTGTAGCGTGGTGCCCTGAAAACTGAAATCCTGGGATTCATGAGCTGCCTTCAGCAATGAGTCTCGAATGTGTACCCCCAAAGTGACCATCAAAACAGTTCAGGGTAATGACTGTTATACCGGGCCCGATCGTGGGGAAATCCGGTATGCCCTAGTAATAAAGGAGGTGCTCCTTATCCCAGAGTCCACTTAAAGCGCGCCATGTAGCCAATTCTGTAAAAAGGAAACCAAGTTAGAACCCTTGCTTCCCTCCAGTAAACCAACAAGGTGAAGGTTCACCACTGTTTGGGCATTCTCCATTGCTTCCACCCTGTATCGTAGTTGGCTTTTTCCTGCACCAATTTGGCCATCCTGGTGATAGCTTTCATCACTTGAGCCTCCGCTGAAGTTGCAGTCTGAGTAGCCATCTCAATTGTTTTCCATATATACTTTATTCATTTTTAGTTTTCTCCCGCCCCCCCGAGGCCATGGCGTACACATGTGTGTACGTGCGTGGATTCACATGCACACGCCAGGATCCAGTGGCCCCTTCTGCCCCTCCCCTGACTTTTGTTGCCACACCATGCTGCCTATAGGCCCACTGGGCCTCCACCTGGTGGGAGTGGGACTACGGATGGGCAGGCATCCACCTCTAGGAGGAGAGAGTCATGGCTCAAGCCCACTGGAACCCACCCCCCCCCCGAGCTGGCACCCTGGTGACCCGAGGTCATTCCCGAACCCAGGTCACCAGCATAGCATGAGGTAAAGTGCCAGCGCCTCAGCCCTTTGTGCTACTGGACCAGTGCCTTCTCAATTTTTAGATCTTGTTCTTCAAGGCGCTTCAAAAGTTCCTCCACTTTACTATCAGTTGCCTTCGTGGAACTGTGAGGGATTGCCAAGGAGGGTCTCTCAACCCTGCTGCTCTCATCGGTGCCATGGCAGCCTGTTGTTCAGATGGTGGCTGATTTTTGGAACTGCCGGGGCCCTCTTTGTTGGAGCGACCCATTAAAAAGTTTAGTATCTTTTTGTTCCTTGCAAATAGAGAAATCCAAAACTTGCACTTGCAGGGCAAACTTTTATAAAAAAAAAATAGAATCTTTGGCAAAAAGAACCGAGGCTTATAGAGCCGAGATGAAGCACGTCTTCTCAGTAAGTGTGCTCACTAGCACTCCCCCCACTAAAGTTCAGTTTCATCTCTCTAGATTATTTCTTTGTCCTGTGTTAAATTGGGAAATCCAACCCATTTTTTGCATTATTCATAAGTCCTTTGACTAAAATTTGAAACTTCTTTACCAGCATTTTTACATTTTTTATAGCACTCATTGACTTTTCTGGCTGTCATTCACAAGAACATTCCAAGATGCCAGTGTGGACCCTCTTAAGTTATGGTGGTCATCTGAGCTTCTAGGTACATCTCTCCATGGAATGTGCTTATCTGATCCTGAAACATCTCTAAGTAATAAAGTTCCATAGAATCCATGCTTCTGTGAGGATTTACAGTTCCACAGAATCCATGCTTCTGTGAGAACATTTTCCTTTTTATATTAACTCCGTCCTTCCTCGCACTGGCAGGCTTCTGCATGTCTTAAACTGTTTCTTCTTCCAAGTCTCAATACACAAAGAAGCTAGTAGTCCATGTCTCTTGGTATTTACTGTATGTGCAGAATTTTCTTAATCACAATACTTTTGTTAAAGCATGATAAGTATTCTTTTTTTTTATGTTATTCTTATTTATCTGCCTGCTGCGGCAACTACCGGTGGGAGCATCCAGCTGCCGGCCCTTCCCACCGGGGAGAGCACCAGGCTCACTCACATGATGGGGGATCCGGCACGGCCATCACTGATCCGCTGGAGGGTCTCCCAATACCCTATCCAGCCAGACCGTCTCCGGACCCACCCAGTGCGATTCCATACGAGTCCTCCTGGTGAGGCATGGTGCGGCCATCAGGCTGCACGGTCGCACCCAGCCATTTCTACTTTTTCTCCCATTGGGAGTGCAGACGTGCAATGATGTCTGCACACGTATGTGCCAACGTCTGCCGCGCTTCCCCCCCAGTCACACCAGTGCAAGCGGTACCTCTGGGCATCCCCAGGGGTCACTGCAGCGCAGTGTGGATTCCCCAGCCCTCCCAAGACTAGGAGAGCTGTCTCCTGATGCTCAATCCTAGTCCTCCCTTGCCGACCCCGGCTAGTTCCCGAACCCGGGTCACCGGCGTAGCACGAGGTGTGGCGTCCAGCGCCTCAACCCTCAGTGCCACCGGGTTGGTCTATGATAAGTATTCTTGAAACAACAGAAATAAAAGAAGAAATAAAGAATCACATACAACAGTTTTTTTGAGATTAACTCTCAGGAAGACACTTCCTGGGACAACATTTGGGAAGCTTTTAAGTGCACCATAAGAGGTGTCTTGATTGTGATCTTCTCTAGAATGGAAAAAAGAGAAAAGTAATGGGAGCAGGTTGCCTACCTGTGACACCGGCAACCCAGGTTCAGGAACGGACCTGGGACATCGGAGGGCTGGCTGGGGGAGAAAGATTGAGCATCCAATGACTGCTCTCCTTCTCCAAGGGGGTGGGGGGTAGAGTATTCAGCACAATACGGACACCTAGCGGAGGCTGGATGTACCAATCTCACTGATGCCAAAGTAGCTCGGGGCGGACAGATGCTGGATGTCATTTACGTCCGCACCCCCACACAGGGGAAAATGCTGCCAGCTGCCTTAGATGAAGCCCGCCCGGCTTCAATTAGCTCCCAGGTTGGCCCTTCAACCTATCCCATTGTCTGTGGCACTATAGAGGTTCAGTGTTTAACCCTACCCTAAAGCTTGTAGGGTACTGGAGGCCGCGCCAGTAAGGGAGGGAAGGGGGTCCATGATCAGGCAGAGGGCAGCTGGTGGCGGAAAAAGTATAATAAATAAAAAAAAAAGGTGAAAAGTAATGATTAGCAAAAAACTGAAGGAGGTGTGCAACTTTGAAAATAGAGTAACAGAACATTGCAGAGATGAATCACGGACCAATTGATCTAGTGCTAAACTTCAATTTGATGAACTAATATGAAGTGAAGTAGAATTTGACATTAGAAAGTTGAAGCTCAGATACATAGATGCTGAACCTGTTACATATGAGTCCTGCTCATGGTTCAGATTCTTGTATGCAAGTGACTGAGTAAAGAAGACACAGGGCAAGTAAGTAATAAAGAAAAGTTTATTACTAAAATACTCACGCCAACACATGTAACAAGGAGTTACAAAGAGGATGATTTCCACCAGTCAGTCCCTCCCCAGTCTCTGAGATTTTGGTGTTCTTCCTATCCCTGAATGTTTTCAGGTTGGACACAACACAAAACTCTCCATCGGATGAATAAATCTCTTTAGCAGACGGTA
This sequence comes from Neoceratodus forsteri, assembly GCA_016271365.2. Classification (NCBI taxonomy): domain Eukaryota; kingdom Metazoa; phylum Chordata; order Ceratodontiformes; family Ceratodontidae; genus Neoceratodus; species Neoceratodus forsteri. Next base: position 1,709,287,274 of record CM057455.1, read on the forward strand.
CAATCCATTTGCAAAGTCGAACAGGACAAACAAGGTCTATGTTTTTGTCCACAATCCATGCAGCAGAATTAGTTCCAGGGATAAATCCACGGTTTCTTCCAGTGGTGAAAGAAGAATCAACAGGTGTTGATCCACTAGTGTTAACTCCAAAGTTCCATAAAGAGACGTTTAAAGTTCCATTTTTTAGAAGACCCAAATTAGATGTATACGACCAATCCAAGTTCATTGTTGAATATCTACAAACAGGATGGATGACATCAAAGACATCACATTTGCAGAGAAGATGATACCCTTTCCAGGCACAGTAATCAGTATGGGGAGCAGCCGAAACACTGAGTTTAGGGTGGAACACCAACAACGGAGGAAGATCCAGATGTTCACAATAAATGTTACATAAGCAATAAGACACGACAGGGTGTGCATGGAACAGATTTTACCGCATGGCCAGGGGCGTAATAAGGCATGAGACCTTGGCCGAGTGCCTTTAGCCCCTGGCGTGCAGTAAAATCTGTTCCATGCACACACCTGGAGTGTCTTATTGCACTTATAAAATGGGCTAATTTTTTTTAAAGTTTTTACTTCTCCTGAAAAACAAGTTTTTATATGTGTAAAAGGGATATTTAGGTCAGTATTTGAGATAAAATAGTCCTTCCGCCAAACTGAAAATGACATCATGTAACTGTGGAACACCTCCCATGAATCTGCAGTTGAAAGAAACATTTAAGGAGTAGTAGATTTTGGATTTTATAATCCGAGCTACAGCACAGCAGCAACAATCTCTGTTCCCAACACTGTCTCTGCAGCTCGCAGTTCGTGCTATCTGTGCCGCTGCAGCCAAAAGGGGAAACCAGAGCTCAGCCCACATCACTGCCACCTGACGAGGAACCATGAACCCACGTTTCTGGAGGAGCAGTCTCACTGGTTCCCAGCTAGCTTGCAACTCTCACCTCTTTCGCGGAAACTGTCAGCTGGAAAATTACGGGTTGGTGCCAGGCAATGGGACCCAAGTGAGTCAGGCGAGAGTTCAGTCTGAAACCATGCCATGCCCCTCTGCCCTTGGCTAGGAGAGCAATGCTCCGCTGTCCGGGGGTACCGTCACGCAGTTGAAGGCAGGCGGGATTAATTACAAACTCCGTGTCCCCGGCACTGTTCACCCGATACCGAGGCAGACGGAGACACAAAAAGAGGCAAGATTTTTTTTTTAGTAATTTTATGGTTGCCTCGAGAGGATCATTGCTCACGCTTGTTTCAGGGGACCGTCACTTAGTGTTGCTCACTGTTGAGGCTGCGGTGCTGGGATGTTAGTGAGAAAATAACAATGGCGGCATTTTTAATTGCCAACGTTCTATGCTTAATAATTTTAGCCTTTTTACTGCGGTTCTTTTTTTTACCCATGCATGAAACATATTCCATGCATGGTGAGCTTGGTCCCTGATTGGCTGGTTTAGCCTACCCATTTTATAACATCAAGATGACCAATAGAATGGACAGTTACCAGATGGTCGAAAATTGCTGATGAAGAATCAAATTGAGGTAAGGAGATGATAAATGTCACATTACATGGCATCCTGAATCACGCATGAGAGAGATGCAAAGCAAGGAGAAATGTTCGGGTGTGGGGTTATATATTCCAGATTCCTTGCTGTAGATAACTGCATAGATAAAGTTTGTTTCAAACATATTGCCACACATGATGTTGAAGGACATTGAGGGCAATACCATCGTCCAAGATGTTTATCATGGATGAGATCCGGAATATGTCTAGATTCCAGATCAAGTAACAATCCCTTAATCGTTGTTTTGATGTGGGAACCATAGGCAGTGCATAAAATTTCCCTTCCAGTTGAATACTTTTCTGCTTCCTTATTATGAGCAGAAATCAGTTGATTAATTTTTAATCTTGTGTCTTCAAACCCTTCAGATATTTCTTTCACATTATAAACTGAGAAACGCTCTTCCTGGCTTAGACCATCTACACCATGTAACAGTGGTGGAAAAATGTTATATTTAAATGCTTCATCAGTTTTAGACATTTGGGATTTTAAACTGGCTAAATCAGCCCTATTCCAAATAGACATACCAGGACCAAGGAGGCCTGTGACAGTGCTGGTAGCTGCACCAGCAGATGTCATATCAAAATGTTTATAGCGTTTTGGTTTACCTTTTTTCACAGAAGATTTGGGGTGGGGTCTAAGGACTCAGGATTCAGTGCTAAGGATCTCAGTTAAGTGATCACTAATGCGAGTTTGATACGCAGCAATAATATCAGTGAGTAAAATGTGAAAAAACTTGAAACATTTCTTTCAGAACATAAACCAAACAATTGCATGTCCCACAAGGAGAGGTTCAAAAGAACAGGGATGTGCATGAACTGCACATTATTAATCAAGGCATCCACTAAGGAATTAGCAGTTAAGCCGCTGGGTGGAGCTGGTGTTTGTTTGGGACATTCAGTTGCCTTGATAAACCAATCTTGTTCTTCAAGAGATTCAATTTCAGGTATAACTTCTAGTTGAATACTAGAATGTGGCAGGAAATGTAAGATACAGAATTTCTGACCATCGTAATTTTTAAAATTATTACATGAGCTAGGATTGAACCAAGCTATAATGTTATACAGATCAGAATGTGAGGGGTTTACATGATGGATGAAAAGGTACCATTAGGTGCCATTTTGGTGTTGGACCATCCTTGAAAAGTGCTATTAACTAAGCGGGCTACTTGTACTTTTTTTCCCATTGTGATCTGTATGCCATACAATATCAAGGCTGGTTTGATCTGAGGTGGAGACCTGACTGGCTCCTAGGAGTTTCAGAGTTTCCTGCATCAGTTCACCTGTGAAACTAGAATCTTGATCAGAGTCTACCTTCAAGGGGAGACCCCATCTGGTGAAAAGTTGTTCTACCAGAACCCTGGCAGCTATTTTTGCAGTGTTGTTTTTCACTGGGAATGCCTCTACCCATTTAGAGAACATATCAGTGACCACCAAAGCAAATTTGTTGTTGTTTTTGGTTATTGGGAGTGGCCCAATGTAATCAATTTGGATGTAATTCCAAGTAATCTAGCCAGGGCTTTTTCCACTCCTTGGTGTCCTCCAGTTGGAGTGTCATGCACTTGATGGATAAAATCCATCCTCAGTTGTCCTGGAATTACCCTCAATTTCTCAGAATTGTTGGGGTTGTGATACCGTATGAGTAGGTTATCACTTGAGAGGTGAAGGTGATCCCTTACCTGCTTGTAGGGGCTGTGTGGTGGAAGTTCTTCCTCAGTACCTTTGCCAAGGAATTTGAATACTGCCCACAGATGAGGGTCCTGTTTTTGTCTGGATGCTAGATCTAGTGGTATAAAAGGTGTTGTTTGCTGTTTCACAGCAGCAGTGCATACAGTACCTATGGTAGAGTGGGTTTTCAGTTCCCATTTCTCCCCTCCTCGAGCACTGGCTTTCTCAAGAGAGTCAGCATGGTCATTGAAAGAATGATAAGGCTCACTCAGAGTGGTCACGAACTTTGTGGATGTATAGTTTATGCTTAAACTGTTGTGCTAGTGTTGTGATGTACACCAACAAGTCTCTGTATTTTACAGGTGTACCATCAGAGGATGCAAAGTATGTTTTCTCCCAAAATGGTAGGAATTCAGACAGGGAGGAATAAACCCAGTTAGAATCTATAAAGATGATTGTGTCTGTAGTGCCTTGTGTTAGTAATTCCAGAGCACAGGCTACAGATGCCAATTCAGCATACTGTGAGGAAATGACAGTACAGTTACAGGCAATGTGGACTGTGTTATTGTCAGGATGCACAATGAAGTACCCCAAATCCTGCTGCCTGATCCCCATTGTTGTATGAGGCTGAGCCATCAGTGAAAACATGGCACAAGTTGGTGTCATTTAGTACTTCCGGTGTTGCTGGAAGAAAAGGGTCCTTGGTCAGGCAGGTCAGAGGGTTGGAGGGAGCATTCATGTGCGTCACCTGTATAAAATAGGCAATGGGCCAATAGAGATGGTAATTTTGTAGAGTGTACAGTAATGTTACAGATCCTGTAAAAGAAGAGACCAGTGTATAAGTCTGGTGTTAAGAGACAGAGCCATCTTTGACTCTATCTGACGACAGAAAGTCAGTGGGCATATGGTTGGTATGCAGAACAATGGGAGCATAACCAATGATGCATGAAAAGTGTTTCATAGCCCAGTAAGTAGCAAGGAGATTTCTTTCACAGAGGTTATACTTTCTCCCTACTGGAGAAAGCATTTGTGATGCATAGGTAATAGGCCTAAGATGTCCATTGGATTTCTGTGCTAGAACTGCTGAAATGGCTACATCTGTTGCTGCTGTTTCCAAATGGTAAGGCAAACATGGATTTAGATTAATCAAAGCAGGAGCTGAGGCCAGTGACTGTTCAGGCTGGTTACAGCTGCTGTCTGTACTGGACCCCATGTCCAGGGGCCGTTCTTTTTCAGTAACTCGTACAGAGGTGCAGCCTTCTGTGTGAACTCACAAATGAAATCCCTAGAGTAGTTTAGCATGCCTAGGAAATGTCTGACTGTTGTCACACTAGTTGGTAGGGGCAAGTCTTGTAGTCCTTGAATCTTTTTCAAGTCTGGGCTTCTGCCTTTTTCAGTCATGCAGAGGCCCAGAAAGGTGACTTCTTTCTGGCACAATTGTGCTTTAGAAGGGTTACACTTGAGGCCTGCCTTCTGTAAGAGGGTCAGTAGCTCAACAAGTAGAACCCAATGTTCTGTTTTGGTAACTGTGGACAAGAGCAAATCATCCACATGCTGCAGAAGGCATTCAGGGGCTGAAAATCCCTGTAATACATCTTTCATGTGTAAATGAAAGAGGGAGGGGCTATTATCCCTGAGGGAGGCAGATCCATGTGTACTGACACCCTTCAAAACTGAAGGCAAATTTATATTGGCTGTCCTTAGCCAGTGGTAAAGACCAAAATCTATTGGAAATGTCCAATGTGGTGAACCATTTGTGGTCAGGTGTTAACATCCTTAGCACATCTGGTACTGATGCCACTGTTGGGGCACAGCTTGGGGTTACTTGATTAAGTTTTCGGTAATCACTTGCGAGTCTCTAGGCCCCAGCTGGTTTCTTCATAGGCCAAATGGGGGAGTTTATGGTTGAAACACATGGTCTAATCACCCCCCTGTTGGAGTAGGGACTGGATAGTCTCTTTCAATGATGTCAGGGCTTCTGCAGGAAAAGGGTATTGTTTTTGTCTAACAGGGTCTTTTCATCCTGCCACAATCACGTTTGTTTGTTGCAAACACATCTTGGTGTTTTGCAAGTATGTGCTGCAGCTCACTATATGAGTCATGATCCTTGTGGATATCTATGACGTCATACTCAGTGTCATTGTGTGTAATGGCAGCCAGGACATGTGAATCACATATCATGATAGTATGGTACTGTTCCGAAATCTGAATCATTAGCCTATTGGCTAAATGCACAACACAACCATACTGAGCAAGGAAATCAATCCCTAAAGTACTGGGATGATGATGTAATACCATGAGGTCAAAGGTGAATTGGGTGTTAGGATACCCACTACCACTGGATTGGAGATGGACCTATATGTCTGCAATATGGTACCATCCACACCTTCAGCACTGGTCAACCATCCAGTGGACCAGTGTAAGGAAGCTGGATTGAAGCTGGATCCTCATCATGTAGTACTGACATAGCTGCTCCTGTATCAAGTAGCATTACCTGTTGGCAGCCCCCTACCATGGCCTCTACACAAGGCCTTCCACTTGTATCCACAACCAAAGGGGAAACAATGCGGGCTGGGGCCTCTAATTGTCATTGTGATGGGTGACTGTGTTGCTTGGTGCCTACTGTCATAGTTCACAACCCTATCACCTTAATGGCGTCCACGCTGGGCTAGGCGTTGGACTGTCGCGTGCTGTTTGTTCTGTTTTTACTTTTGCGCTGTTGTTTTGTCAATTTAAAAGCACTTTTTGCCGTTTTTAAGTATAAAATTTAAAGTTTTTGGCTTGCGCTTTTGTTATTTATTTTTGAGCGCATGTACTTATTAGTACCGAATTGCTTAGGCATTGTGAAGCTGACGAGAGCTTAAACAACAAGCGTTTGTTTTAAAGGGTAGTGTAGTAATGCTAGTTTAGTTAGGGTAAGTAAGTGAGATAGTGAGTTATAAATGCGGTGCAGGAATAGTGATTAGTGTCTTGTATTTAGACATCAGTTTGCAGTCCTTTTGAAGTCTAGTAAAATCAGTTATTGGAAATAAGAATGAACATACCTATACACGCTATACCTGTTTACTACCTGCTTAAAACTTTGATATCTTGATGGAGCAGTGAGGAGTGTTTCCGAGGACTCTGCAGGAACAAACCTTTCATAGATACATAGATACATAGACAGTGTCGGCAGATAAGGGCCTATGGCCCACCCAGTCTGCCCATTTGAGCTTGTAAGTTCAGTTTATGTTTTCCTAGAAGTCTGTTGCCCTTACCCCTGACCTCCAGAATTCCTTTATGTCTATCCCATGCATTCTTAAATCCCGTGATTGTTTCAGCCCCCACCACTTCCTCTGGCAGGGTGTTCCACTTGTCCACCACCTGTTCTGTGAAGAAATTCTTCCTCATGTTTCCTCTGAATCATCCTCCCTTCAATTTCATCCCATGCCCTCTAGTCCTGGAACATCTTTTTCGCTTAAAAATAGTGTATTCCTGCACCCTGTTCCTCCCTGTAAGATACTTGTATGTCTCTATCATATCCCCTCTCTCCCTCCTCTCCTCCAGGGAGTACATGTTCAGTTCCTTCAACCTGTCTTCATAGGACTTGTGATGCAATCCATGCACCATCTTTGTTGCCCTCCTCTGAACCTTCTCTACCCTGTCTATGTCCTTACGTAGGAATGGTCTCCAGAACTGTACACTGTACTCCAGGTGGGGCCTCACTAGTGTCTTGTATAGCGGAATTATGACCTCCCTTTTTCTGCTGGTGATGCACCTGCCTATACATCCCAGCATCCTATTTGCTTTACCTGCTGCCTTGTCACACTGTTTCCCTACCTTGAGGTCATCAGAAATGATAACCCCAAGATCCCTTTCCTGCTTGGTGCATGCTATATCCTCACCCCCCAACTGATATATTGTGCCAGGGTTTTTGTGCCCCATATGCATTATCTTGCACTTCCTTGCATTGAATTTCAACTGCCAAACCCCTGACCATTCTTCAAGTTTCTGCAGGTCCCTTCTCATTCTGTCTACACCCTCTGGTGTGTCTACTCTGTTACAGAGCTTTGTGTCATCAGCGAACAGTGAAATTCTGTCTTCTAGGTCCTGTGCAATGTCACTGATGAAGTTGTTGAATAGGACCGGTCCCAGCACTGATCCCTGTGGTACCCCACTGGTCACTCTTCCCCTCTGTGGCATGACAGCCATTTACCACCACCCTCTGTGTCCTGCCACCCAGCCAGTTACCTATCCACCACACTACTGCCCTGCCCACGGTTGGACCTTGTGGGAACTGTCAGATTTCCTGGCAAATGGATTGAGGGATTGTTTTCTACCTGTTTCTCTTCCTGTCATGGATTGCTGAAGGTGGAGAGTGGATTGGGGTTGCGTGAAGCTGTCAGTACTGTGGGGGAGCTGGCCGTTACTGCTGGGTCCAGGGGGGAGGAGACACTGAGGCTCGATCTGTTGGAGGGTGGATGGTGCTCGTTCGGTGCCTCTAGGTGTTCGGGGGGGATCTTCTGGAGAGTTGTTCCCAGCCCGGGGGCCGAATCCATGGGCTCGGTGGGTGAAGGTCGTCTCCTGCTTGTGTACTGGCAACCCCCTTTTGTGATCCCTATCCGTTGATGTGCCAGGATTTTTTAAAAGATTGTTATACTCTGTGGACCAGGTCAAGATTATTGGGAGAAGAAGATCTGAATCTAACCAAAGCATTGGTGAGAACTTTCCAATTTGAAGTACTTTGCTGGGCAGTAAAGAATACTTATTGTTTTTTGGTTTTTTTTTTGTTCACTGTTCAGTACTGTAGCCAATGTGAGAGACTGGCTCAGTGAAAATTATTATCTGGTTTAATTTTCTATTGGAGGTGAGAGCTCCAAGGAATTCATTTATAAACACGGTATGACTCAGTTTAAAATTATTTATTTAATTGACTTCCCATTGGAGGTGAGAGCTCAAATGGACCTTCATATATAGCTGGAATAATTGATTGGACTTCAACTCTGGACTGCTAATCTGGACTCTGTGAATGAGTTTTTGGTTTTTTGATAGAGTATTTCTGCATTGTGTTGTTCTAATATTTTAAAGGGAGGGCATTTTATTTGTTTTTCCTTTTAGGGTTGTTTAAGTTGGGGTTGGGAGGGCTTTGTTTGTATGAGGGTGAATGAAAGGGTTTAAAATATGTGTTGGGATATAAGTAGGATGGTTAGGCAGTACTCCCCCTCAAGACTTCGGGATCTCCGTCCCTTTGAACTACCCCCACTTACGGGGGAGGTTTATGCTAGATGTCGAAATCTCGGCATTATGAGATCAAAATGCAGAAAGATATGGGAATCCTGGAACTCTTGAGGAGAATGGGAGGGAAGAAAATAGATACGGGTAGTGAGGGCTAGGAGATGCCCTGGGGTGAAATGGGTACTGGAGCAAGGTCCTCCTTGCCTAGTCCCCATACCCAAGGGCACTGACTTGGAGTGTGTCAGGCTGGAAGTGGGATCACCCTTGGATTCCCGTCCCTTTCGGGCGGTGTTAAGCAATGCCAGGTCGATTAGGAATAAGACTGCAGTGATTACGGACCTTATTTCCTCTGTCGACTTGGCTTGCATCACCGAGACCTGGCTAGATGGAAATGCTGGTCCTGTGTTGGACTCTGCGATTCCAGCTGTGTTCTCGGTGATTCACCGCCCAAGAGTGGACTGAAGGGGCGGGGGGTTGCGGTCTGTTTTAGACAAGATCTGGATCTCAGGGAAGTGCCAGTTGGTGATACCAACTCCTTTGAGTGCATAGTGGGTGCAGGTGCAGGCTACAGGACCCTTCTTATCTACCGTCCACCAGGGGATGAGAGGGAGTTCCTGAAGGAGGTTGCGGACTTCATCGCCAATATGGTACTGGAATCTCCCAGATGGTTAATTCTGGGAGATTTCAATGCCTGGGTCGACGATGAACTCTCGCCATTTGGTCAAAACCTCCTCCAATTGATGGATTCATTGGGTCTGTCACGGGTAATTACCTCTGCAACCCATGGGGGGGCACACATTAGACTTGGTGTTCCATCTGGGGATGGAGGTATCTGTTGTGGAGGTGGAGCCAGTCAGATGGTCTGACCATCACGCCCTGAGGTTTAGATTTGCGGCCCCCCGAAATAGGCCTGCCTCTAGGGAGTTAGTACAGTTCTGTCCTTTAAGAGGGGTTACCTCAGAAGGCCTAATGATGGAGCTGGACTTCTCGGGTCTTCCAAGGGATAGCATGGATCCATGGCCTTTGGTCCTAGCCTATAATAGGGCTGTAACTGAGGCCCTGGATGCCATTGCTCCAATTCATGTTCGTCCCCGTATTCTTCACTTGGGAGCTCCCTGGTTTGATGGGGAGGTCCTTGAGTTGAAGAGGAAGGGATGAAGATTGGAAAGACACTGGTGGAAAACTCAACTGGAGATGGATGGACTTGAATTGTTAGAACATTATAAATTCTACCAATCAGCAATTTCCCATAAGAAGGCAGAGTTCCTGTCCAGAGAAATTGCTGCAGCGAGGAATAGACCATCCCAGCTCTTCCGGACTGTAGACAGACTGTGCAATCCAGTCTGTCTTTAGACTGGTAGAGCGTTATCACAGGTACAGTGTGAGGAGTTTGCAAAATTCTTCGCTGACAAGGTATTCACCATCAGGGATGAGATCTGCCAGTGTCCTTCTATTGGACATTGCACTGATCAATCGGGTGGTACTAACGCCCAGCTGTACTGGCCTGCCTTTAGACTACCAGCAGTAATAGATATAGTGAGGATCATCCAGACTCTGCAACCTATCTACTGTAAGTTGGATCCAGGCCCTGCTCACCTGGTGGTGGGGTGTGTAGATGTTATCAGCCCAGTCCTGGCTGGCATAGTGGTGGTGTCATTAGAGAGAGGGATCTTTCCGGATTCTTTAAAGGAGACGGTAGTACACTCCCTGTTGAAAAAGCCCTTTCTTGACCCCAACTGCCCAGCAAATTACAGACCAGTCTCTAACCTTCCCTTTGTAGGGAAGGTTATTGAGAAGGTGGTCACTCTGCAACTGGAGGATCATTTGTCCAGCCACAATATCTATGACCCTCTCCAATCTGGCTTCAGGAAAAGGCATAGTACAGAGACAGCTGTTGTTCAGGTATTGAATGATCTCCTGATGGCAAGAGATCAGAGGACCCATTCCATCTTGGTTCTCCTGGATCTCTCAGCAGCATTTGACACCGTGGCTCATGGGGTATTGCTCAACCGCCTGCGGTTTTTCTGTGATCTGAGGGGAGCAGTCCACAGTTGGTTTCGATCTTTCCTGGAGAGCAGATCTCAGAGAGTGGTGTCCGGAATTTACACCTCAGCCCCTCATTGGCTGCCCTGTGGGGTAACGCAGGAGTCGGTACTGTCCCCTATGTTATTCGAGGTGTATATGCTTCCATTGGAGGATATTATAAGATGGTATGGGCTGAGTTTTCATTGTTACGCTGATGATTCTCAGCTCTACTTGTCTTTTATACCTGATCAGGAGTCTGATTCCATCACGATGTTTAATAACTGCCTCCTGGAGATTCAGGATTGGATTAGTGCTAGTTGGCTTAGGTTGAATTCAGGGAAAACTGAGGTGTTGGTTGTGTACCCTGGAGGGAGGATGATAGAGGCTTGGACTGGGAAACCCTCAGGTTTATATCTTGGGGGGGCCCTGCTTCTTGCCTCTGGCCAAGTGCGTAACCTAGGCGTGATTTTTGACGAAGGCCTGAGTATGAAGGTGCAGGTATCGGCCATAGTCAAATCTGCCTTTTTTCATCTGAGGAACATTGCCCGGGTGAAACACTTGGTTCCACCGGAAGATCTTCCCACCTTGCTCCACGCCTTTGTCACCAGCCGTTTTGATTACTGCAATGCCCGCTATCTAGAGCTGCCGGGGGTGGATATCCACCGCCTGCAGCTTGTGCAGAACGCGACGGCCAGGCTATTGATGGGAGTTTCAAGATCTAGCCATATGACGCCTGTGCTGTGTGATCTGCACTGGCTGCCAGTACAGTGGCAGATCACCTTCAAGGTCGCATTACTAACCTTTAAGGCCCTACATAATTTGGGACCTCACTACCTGAAAGAGCTCTTGGTGCCTTACTGTTCTGCCCGTTCTCTTCGCTCCTCTGACAAGGGATTGCTAGAGATTCCCAGGGTATGTCTAAAGATGTCTGGAGGTAGATCTTTTGCGTATATGGCACCAACCCTGTGGAATTCTCTACCTCGTCAGATACGAGACTGCCTGACTGTCGAAAGTTTTTAAAAAACAATTAAAGACTTTCCTTTTTGCCCTAGCATTTGCTGGAACATAATAAGTGATTGTACTGTATGACTGTTGGATTTATTGTTTGTGAAATGTGTTTTAAAGTGATTTTAAATTATTGTAAAAGTGCCCTGAGCTTGGGAAGGGCACTTGATATAAATAAAATTGTACTTACTTACTATTATGGCTCCCCCCTGTGAGTCATGCAACCATTGCTTGCACTTTCTGACCAGTTCTGCCTTTATTCACATTATGAGCTGGATGTAGCTGACTGGCTAGTACTAGCCACTGCTGCCACAGGTGATGCTCCAGTGGCAGGTGTCAGTGGAGAGAGCTGCATGGGAGGTGGAGCTGGTGCTGGTAGTATGGGGGGTGGAGGTGGTGTTGAAGCAGTAAAAAGAGGCTCAGACCCTGTATCCCCCCCCATTGCAGGCTGGGATGCTGAAACAGTTGCTACCATGATGCAGTCACTATCAGGGGCTCTAGCAGATCTGACGTGATCTAACATCTCTCTTAACCTTTTATTTTCCTCAGCAATCTGTTTGTAAGGTGGCCCAGTCCGGTAATTCCGGCTGCCTTTAGTAGTCCCATATTAATTAGCATTATTATGCTTCTTACCCTGATGAGTTGTTCTTGTTGTTCTTTTTACCGTGCCCATTTTTGTTGCCCCCCCATGTCGGGGTAGTGGTGGCAGCTGAGCTAGTTGGTGCCCTCCCCCTTCCACTGCCTAAGTGGTGTAGCCTCCAGAAGGCTGCTGTATGGCAGCTACCTTGTTTTTGTCTTTAGAATTGAGAGACTGGTTGTAAATCTGATACATCCTCTCTGTTACAATTTGAATTTTTTCAAAAGTGTCTTGCTCCAGAAACACTGCACACTCAACCCTCTCATGCAGGGCTGGTGTCATGTTTCTGATATACAAATCCTTGTATTTAGTCTGGTCTGTGTTATGCTCCTATTTGCAAGGAGCTTGCCCATGCAATAAGCCATCCACAAGCGTGAATATTAGGAGGCAGGGGATCCCCTAGCCTGTTGTCTCACATTCATTGCTAAAGACACACCCACAACTCCTAGGTTGGCTGCAGATAACAAATTAGTACAGATACCATCAAAATCAATGTCATCACCATTCTGTATAGCTGGCTTGAGTCTGGACCAGAAACTAGGGTCGATTGTCAACCTTAAGACTTTAACCTTACAGTCCTCTGGAAGGCTAAGCATTTCACAGTGTGAGCTCACATTTGCCAGATGACAGCTCAAATTATCATTAGGCTGCATACGCCCAATGCTGTCAGCAATCTGTTGTGCTGAATGGGCAACCTGCATGGGGTTGCCTGTAGTTGGTTTCTGGTCAAGAGCTAGAGCTACAGCTCTGGAGGTATTATGTGCAATCTCCGCTGCAGTCTGTGCTACTGTCTCGAGTACACTTTCCTGTGAACTAGCTTTCCTTATCATTTTGTCAACCTTCTCTTGCAATTTGCCTTGCTGCTGTTCAGCGATACCTATCTTCAGTATAGCCTCATCAATCATAGCATTAATTTCTACTCTGTCTCTTGAATTCAAAACGGCAATTGCAGGAGGATAGGATAACTTCAATTTATCCTCAGCTTGCTGCCGCCGGCCATCTTGGAGGAGAGTATGGGGTAGCCATCTTGTTGTAGGTCAGTGCCATTTTGTGACACTGCTGCACAAGATGTTGACATCCACCTCCATTTTGTGAACAAGAACATCCACCATCTTGTGACAAAACAGGAGCAGGAACAGCCATGTGGCTTGCCTGCTCGGATTGATCTGCAGAACCCTCTGCATCAGAGTTCTCTTCCCCAGAAGAATAAAAATCAATGGGGCATAACTAAAGCCCTTCATAGCTTTAGTGTGACCTTGTAAGAGGAACCTTTGTTGGCATAACTTTGCCAGTTTAGCATAACATTTGTCATGATTAACCTTTGCATTTGTAACAAATAAACCTTTAGACACATCTTTCTGTAATACCCTGTACGCAGCGGAGACTTTGATGTGATCTAAACTTAACTGTTCTAAATCATGATTTACCTGATTGCAATCAGTTTTAAGTTCATCATTCTCCTGAATCAAAGAATCATTAGTTTTAGACAGTAGATCATTCATTTGTAAGACATGCTGTCTATCAAGCTGCAGCTTATCACAAACTTCTCTCAGTTCATGCACTACCTTGTTAGTTTTTTCATCTGAAGCTTCTAGCAGACTGTCATTTTGCTGACACAATGTTTGTAGCTCAGACTGAAGTCTGTTTACATTCTGGAAGACTAGGTTTGCTGGCAAAGTCACCTAGCGTCACCTGAGCTCTTTTCTTCTAGGTTTGCTTGTAAGGATAGAGCAAGGAACAACATTATCAGAGCAAGGAAAATGATTAAGGTTTCTTTTGGCTAGGCGGATTTACTGTGTGTTACTATTTTCTTTTGTGCTCACAGGTTTTCTTACTGTTTTTTGCTTACATTTTACTGCTTTATTGTTCTCTGATTCAAATTGCCGTTGCAGGTATACCTTTGGCTGCATTATTACAGGCTGTGTCTACAGGTTTGTTACTGTTTTGTGCTTGCAGATTACTGCTGTAATCTTCTCTATTCAAATTGTTTTTTGCCAGGTATATCTTCTGTGGCTGCTTTATTTTCTCTGTAGCAAAGTGTTTTTTGCAGGGTATATCTTCAGTGAAATTGTTACAGGTGGTGCTTACAGGTTTTACAGTTTTATCTATCATTAGGCTAAGCTTTCAGGTCTACTGCATTTGTTGTTGGTTGGTTGTTTCTGCTCTTACCTCCTTGTTTCTTTTGTCTGTGGTTCTTCTTTTTTGACAGGGGTAGAGCCCAACCACCCACCCCATCCACAACCACCCCATGCTACACTCCCTTTATAGAATAGCACAGTCATGACATGTCCTGTAGCAAAGCATGAAGGGAAGGATCAGAGGGGTATCCACACAGTGACCTCACTTACAGGGGCACATTTAATTTAACTTGTTATAGAAAGTTATACAAAAACAAACAAAGCAAACAAAAAAAGATATATAAAAAAATATTTTGCTTTCATTTTCCTTCTAATTACTCTGACCAGGTTATAAACTCAGCAACTCAATTGGAATGGATATTATTAATTGCAGGAACTGCTAGACACTTTTCAAAAGGGCAGTTATACAGGATTTAGGATGCTGTTCTACATGCTGGACCATTGGAGATCTGAGGGCTTAGCTCTGGGCAGCATGGGCAGAGACTGTGCACCTCAGATCGTATATTCAGGAGGAAATATATTACAAGAACTGCTCACCATTTCCCCAACATCCCACTGAAGCACTTCTTCCACAGAGGGTAGTTGGTCCAGGAGGTTGGCACCTGGTTAGGAGGGGCAAATCAGGTGCCCCATCACTTAATGCTCACCAATGCATCATCTCCACAAACCATATAAAAACTACAAACAGGTATCTGCCTCTATCTCCGAAATCAAACAAAGGGGCATTGGACACTGCAGAACAGGACACTGCAGCACAGGAACTAGCACTACAAAACTCGCCCAAAACAGGGACCAAAACAAGAAAAGCAAAAAGGAAATCCCAAACACTTCTGATCATAGGAGACACCATGATCTGGGGAGTTGATACCTACCTCCGGCCAGTGGTAATGGTCAGATGTCTTCCAGGTACATCAGCGTGGAGAGACACTGACTGCATTGCTAAAATCATGCAGGAAGCAGGAGAAAACATCAATGTCCTGGTATACATAGGGACTAACGATCTCGCCAGCTGATCAGTTGTGGAGACCAAGGAACACCTGACCAGGCTGGGAGACATACTGCCATCCATTTCATCTGGCATCTCCTTCTCTGAGATCCTGCCAGTCTGAGAGAAGGGGGCAGATGGATGGAAGGTCAGAGAAGGGGAGATAGGGGAGCTAAACATGTGGCTCAAGGGCTGGTGCCAGGAAAAAAGGACACAAATTTGTAAGCAACTGGCAACAGTTTTGGGAGCAAAAGTTCTTTAAATTTGGTGGACTGCATCTGACTAAGGAGGGGAGTCAGTGCATTGGAGTAGAAGTTTGGTGTCTTTGCAGAATATTTAAACTAGCTAATGGGGAGGGGTTCAGCATCCCATACGTCGAATGGCAAGAATACCCTTCCCCCCTCAGGTAGAGATCAAACAGGAGTTCAGCATGTTTGCAGTTCATTTGCATCAACAGGTAAGGAAAAAGGTCGGGCTTCCATATGACCACGAGGGGAAATGCGGATCAGCTGAACTTACCGAAATCTAGCCAGTGGAAAATCATGTACACAAATGCCCACAGTCTGGGAAACAAGATCCCAGACCTGGAGGCAACAATGACAGAGGCTAGACTGACATAGTAGCCATTAGTGAGACATGGTTTACCAGTAACCACACTTGGGAGACTTCAATACCTGGCTATATACTGTTCAGAAGAGACCGAGGTGCAAAGAAGGAGGGGGGCCTCTTATGTCAATGAAAATATCAGAGCTACAGAAATTCCGAATACACATAAGGAGCCAGAAGAACTGTGGATCACCCTGGAAACAGGAAATGGGACAGCCATACAAACTGGGGTTGTCTACAGGCCTCCAGACCAGGGGAAGACATGGACACATTACTGTTAGAAAATATACAAAACACGGCAGCTAAAGGGGCGGTTCTGATAGTGGGAGACTTCAACATGCCAGATACAGATTGGTCAATACCAGCAGGAAGATCCACCAGAACTAGACACATGGTGCATTCCCTGCAGGGGGGGCCTCAAACAACTAGTACAACAATCCACAAGAGACAGGGCTATCCTGGATCTAGTACTGACTAACATGGAAAGGATCACAGATCTCTAGGTTGAAGGTCACATGGGGGCCAGTGACCATCACATGGTATGGTTCAGTTTGGCCACTAGAACTAAATCATCCCATTCCAAGTCAAAAATATATGACTTCAGAGGAGCCAACATTGATAAGATGGCCAACAGAGTTCAGCTAGCCCTGGCGAGAAGAAATACAGGTGAGGGGTTACAGGCAAAGTGGGCAAACATTAAGGATGCAATACTTGAAACAACATCCCATTGTGTTAGGGAGAAAAGCAGGAGCAAAAGAAGGAGGAACCACTTTGGCTCTCAAAAACAGTAGCAGAAAAGATCAGAGCCAAAAGGTTGGCAATATAAAAGAATGCAGCGGGACGAAGATAGGGAGGCATACCAAACTTCCCTAAGGGAAGCAGGGAAGGCAGTAAGTAAGGCAGGCAAAGGCCCAAACTGAGGAAACACTAGCACGAACAGTAAAAGAAGGGGACAAGACTTTCTGTAGCTACATTAGTGAAAGGAGAAAGTCCAGAGGGGGTATTACTAAGCTCAAAGGGGATAAGGGGGAATGTGTGGAGGAGGACCAAGGAAAAGCATCTATCCTAAATAGATACTTCTGCTCAGTATTTACTGAGGAGAAGGTAGGGCAGGGCCCACAGCTCAGCACCATGGACACAGGGGGGAGGAAGGTGTGCACAAGGCCCTTCACAAAAAAAAGGGTCTTACAAGAGCTCACTAAGCTCAGGGTGGACACGGCAATGATACCTGATGGCATACATCCCAGGGTACTAAAGGAGCTAAGGGTGGAACTAGCAGATCCATTAGCATAACTGTTTAGTGAGTATCTGAGCACAGGACAGGTCCCAGAAGACTGAAGAAGGACTTATGTGATCCTGCTCCACAAGAGTGGCAGCAGGGAGGAGGCAGGGAACTATCTTACCTCAGTAGTGGGCAAGATAATGGAGGCACTCCTTAAGGAAAGGATAGTGCAACACCTGGAATCCATAGGAGCACAGGATCCAAGACAGCATGGGTTTACAACAGGAAGGTCCTGTCAAACTAATCTCATAAATTTCTTTGACTGGGTAACCAGAGTGGTAGATCAAGGGGGTGCACTTGATGTTGCCTACCTTGATTTCAGCAAAGCTTTCGATACTGTTCCACATAGAAGATTGATTAATAAGCTGAGTAGGCTTGGGGTGGGTCAGAGGTTGGTCAACTGGGTGGCAAACTGGTTGACGGGCAGAAAACAGAGAGTGGTGGTAAACGGTTTACAGTCGGAAGAGATGCAAGTCACAAGTAGGGTACCTCAGGGATTAGTCCTGGGGCCGGTCCTCTTCAATATCTTCATCAGTGACATTACAGATGGACTGGAGGGTCAGGTTTGTCTGTTTGCAAATGACATCAAGCTCTGCAACAGAGCAGATGATCCAGAAGGTTAGGGCAGAATGAAATGAGATCTGGATAAACTGGTAAAATGGTTGAAAGAATGGCAACTGGGATTTAACGCAAAGAAGTGCAAGATCATGCACATAAGGAAGAGAAACCTTGAAGCTACGTATAGGTTGGGAGGGGAGTTGCTGGAAATCACAAGGGAAGAAAGAGACTTGAGCATCATCATCACAGATGACCTGAAATCATCCAAGGAGATCACTAAAGCAGTAGGTAAGGCTAGAGGGATGTTGGGATGCATTAGTAGAGGTATCACAAGTCATAAGAGGGAGGTAATAATCCCTCTTTACAAGACACTGGTTAGGCCCCATCTGGAGTACTGCATGCAGTACTGGAGGCCGCACCTGTACAAGGGCATTAAAAAAAATGGAGGCAGTCCAGAGAAGGGCAACCAAAATGGTGCAGGGACTGCATCAGAAAACATATGAGGACAGATTAATGGAGCTCAATATGTATACATTAGAGCAAAGGAGGGAGAGAGGTGATATGATCAAAACATTCAAACATCTTAAGGGCATTAACAAAGTGAAAGAGCCTAACATGTTTCAATATAAGAAAAATAGCAGGACAAGAGGACACATAAGGGGCAATGTGAGGAAGTTCTTTTTCACAGAAAGGGTGGTTGATGCGTGGAACGGCCTACCTTAGGAAGTGGTGGATATGAATATAGTGCAGGGCTTCAAACAGGCATGGAATAGGCATAAGGGAGCAATACAGATGGTATGAATAGGTAGGCCATTGACAGAGTAAAGGCATATGGCACATTCATAATTTAGAAAAAATAGGCAGACTGGATGGGCCTTGCGGTTCTTATCTACCATCAACTTCTATGTTTCTTAGAATGATCTACATTTCTCTCTCCCACTGACTTTTTAAAATCAGTGAAACTTGACTCCACTGTGTTCAGCTTCTGTATAGAAGCATTTAAAGATGCCACAATAGTAGCGACAAGAAGTCTCTTTGCAGACTGCTTCTTAGTTGAGTGTGTCAGTTTAATATACTGCTCACAAATCAACTTAATTGGATCCAAAGCATCTTTAATTAACTCATCCTTAATTAATTCATTAAAGCACTCCCACTCACTGTGTGTAGTGAGATGAGCTGAGATGTCTTCTCTTAACTCTGTGTTAATTACCATTGACTTAGAAAATGGGCTTTTTATTTCCTGGCATCTGATTGGCTAGTACTCTTGCCAGGGGGGTACATTTATTTATTTATTTATTTACGAGTTTTACCAGGAAGGCATACTGAGCTGTGATGCTCGATTCCAGATGCGACCTGAGGGCCGAGACCCAATACAATACACAGTATTTGAGACAGAGACATTCAACAGTGAAAGGTATGGCTAGCTGCCTTACAGACATACGGCAGATAGCTACAGGCAGGCAGATAGATACAAACAGTGGAATGTTTGAAATACATGATGCAATTTAGAAAAAGCGTCTTAGCTACATGAACAGCATAGTACATTGATAGTTAAAAACAGGAGCAGCTGGAGGAGAAATGTGTGCTGAGTAGTTGGCTGCGATGGTTGGGATTCGGTGCATGTCTTATGGTAGCTGGCAGGGCATTCCAGATCTGTGGGATTCGGTAGGTAAAAGCAGCCTGACCTTTGGTTGTGCGCATAAAGGGAACGTGGAGTAGCCTGGGGTCAGTGCGTCTGAGGGAGTAAGCAGGTGAAGATTGTTGGGAGAGGGTAGAGGCCAGGTAAGGGGGTAGGGAGAGGGACCAGAATTTGGCTGAGAACCTAGCGCAATGGATTAGTCTGCGATCTTGGAGGGACGGCAGGGCTAGGGAGCTATATAGTGAGCAGTGGTGGGTGGATTGTGGGCAGTGGAGGATGAAGTGACAGAATGAGTGGAATAGGGTGTCGAGGCTGGCCAAGGCGGATGAGGGAGCGATAGTGTACACTATGTCACCATAGTCGAGTACAGGTAGTATCATCTTTTGGACTATAGCATGCCTTGTAGGTGAGGGGAGGCAGCTTTTGTTTCTGTATAATGCGCGAAGTTTGGGGAGCAGCCTCTTATATAGGGAGTTGATATGAGTGGCAAAATCGAGGTGCTGGTCGAGCCAGACGCCTAGGTATCTAAAGCTGGAGCATTGGTCCAGAGGTGTCCCGTCCAAGGTTTTGAAAGAGGGGCGGGGGCTTGGCAGGAGAGTCTTTGTTGGGAGCCAAAGGTTAGTGACATAGTTTTTTTAGGGTTTAGAAATAACTGGTTTGACCGGAACCATTCCTGGATGGCGTTGAAATCCTCCTGTAGGAGAGTTGCCACACTGCTTGTTGTAGGGCCGGAGACATACAGGACTGTGTCATCTGCATACAACTGGATGGAGGAGTGGTGGCATGCTGATGGGAGGTCATTTAGAAACATGGAGAAAAGCAGTGGGCCCAGGACTGAGCCTTGGGGGACGCCGGAGGTAACGAGCAGGGGGTTTGAGGTATGCGATACGACTTTAACTGCTTGGAGTCTGCCCACTAGGTAGTCATTGAACCATGCAGTGGCTGGTTTGGAGAGCCCGGCTTTGCTGAGTTTGGAGAGGAGCAGGGAGTGGGAGACAGTGTCGAAGGCCTTGGCTAGGTCAATAAAGATGGCCGAGGTAATGTGTCCGTTGTCCATACCAGTGAGTATGTCGCCAGTGACTCGTAGAAGGGAGGTGATGATAGAGTGAGATTTGTGAAAGCCCGATTGGAAAGGGGTGAAGAATGAGGAGGCATCCAGGTGGGGTGTGAGTTGGGAGAGGACAAGATGTTTCTGCAATTTGGCCAGAATCGGGAGTAGGGAGATGGGGCGATAGTTGCCTGGGGAGGAGGGGTCACCCCCTTTAAGGAGGGGTATGATGGTGGCTTTTTTCCAATCTGTGGGTAACTTGCCCAGAGTGAGGGAGAGGTTGAAAAGTGCGGCAAGAGGGGTAGCAATGGCTGGGGCAGACAAGAATAGCATCTTAGCATCCAGGGACGTAGGGCATTTGCCTTTGTTGGGGTTTAGGGCACGTAGGGATCTGAAGACTTCTGCTTGGGTTACAGGGCAGAAGGAGAACTGTTGGACAGGTGGGTGTGCGCTGGTTTACTGGGAGGGGACCGTTGGGGCTGGGCACGGGAGGGATGATAGGAGCGTGTAGGCACAGCTGGAGAAGTGGGTGTCGAAGGCCTCGGCTACCCCGCAGGGGTCAGTGATGTGGGTGCCCTTGACTGATAGTGTCGGGGTGGGGGCGAGTGGGGGGAGAGGAGATTTGAGCGATTTGTGAAGTCTGCAGGGTGGTTAATGTTTGCACTAAAAGCCGATAGAAAATAATTATTTTTTGCCTGGCGGATGATGTTTGTGCATGAGTTGCGAAGGGCTCTATAGGTAAGGAGGGAAGCCGGGGTGCCCTGTTTCTTGTGGGCTTTCCAGGCGTGGTCCCTGGAGTGACAAGTCCTGATTATATCAGCTGTGATCCAAGGAAGGTGGGCCACTCTGACTCTTGTTGTGCGCACAGGGGGGCATGTTTATCCCAGACATTAAGAAATCTGGTCTTGAACGCATCGAGCGCTGCATGAATGGATGAAGCCATGGAGATAAAGGACCAGTTTATGCACCCTAGGTCTGACAGGAGTGATGCTAGGTCCAGGGAGTTATATGACCTGGTGTGCAGCATCTTGGGGAGGCGGTGGGCCTGTGCACCTTCCTGATCAGGAAAATCATGTGGTGATCGCATAGGGAGTCAGGGAGCAGGCCTGCACATAAAACTCTGTGTGGGTGGGAGGTGAGAGCCCAGTCCAGAAGTGAGTGGTTTTGTGTCTTGTGATTGAGCCTGATGGGGTCAGCTATAAGTTGAGTAAGGTTCAGGGCCTTGATTTTAGTCTTCATTTGAGCTTTATCGCTGGCTAACCAGTTGGTGCTAAAGTCGCTGGTGGCGTGGAGCTCGCCACCTGCGGCTAGGGACTGTAAGGTGACTAGGTGGGTAAGGATGTCCATTGGGGGTGTACGGGGGGGGCAGTAGGTGCCTGCCATGAACACAGGGGTGGAGCATGGGAGAGACAGTTTAATTAGTATGGAGTCAGTGTGGGCTGGGAGTGAGGGAATTTGCACTATTGTGAACTGTCGACTGTTGGCGATATACATAGCAGTTCCTCCGCCTCTCTTTTTTCCTGGACGGTCATGTCTGATGATGGTGTATCCAGGTATGGATACTTCAGCATCAATATGCTGGGGTTTTAGCCAGGTTTCAGAAATGACCACGATATCAGGGCGCTGTGTTAGGGCAATTGGTTGCAGCAGATATATTTTAGATAGTAAACTGCAGGTGTTAAGGTGCAGGATCCTGATCCTTTGGGGAAAGAGAATGGGGTGTTGGTGTATGTGGTGTTGGGACCAGGGTTTGCCTCTATGTCCCCAGACAGGAGCAGAAGCAGAGAGATAAGGTGTTTTATTTTTACCCAAGTGTATTTTGGATGGCAGGTAGGGGTGTGGTCAACTAGCGGTGGGCTGCGTCTGGCTGGGGTGTGTAGAACAGAGAGCCCCGGGTGAAAGGAAGGAGGCAGGATGGTGGCACTAATGTGCCAGTAGTGGATGTGAGCCTGGGCATGGGCAGGCAGGAGGTGAGAAGCAGCATGGTAGGGCTATGGTGCAAGTCGAGGGGGCAGTCGCGGGGGAGGTTCTCTGCTTGGTAGGTCAGCTGGGAGCAGGGATGACAGAGTGGCCAGTGTGAGGAGGAGCAAGAGTGTAAGAGGCAGCATTTCGGCTAAAATGAAAGGAGGAGAGCGAATGTTCAGGTGGGGCGACCTCTGGTGGAGGCAGCTGATAAGCTGCAAATGGGAAAATAGGCTGATAGGTTATTGAGATCACGTGTCTTAGCCTATAAAGGTAGGAGCTTGCATATCTGTTAAGTAGGGGAAATCCTTAACTGTTTGTTGGTCAGCTGCTGTGTTTTGAACCACAGGAGATGAACACTGGCAAACGGGTAGGTGTGTGTGAATGACTTTAAGAGTAAGAAAAAGTTTCCACAAAAGGAAATAAAAAGTACCAGCATATAGTGCCCCTTAACCCAGTGAAATATCACAGTGCTTACCTAACCTCCTAATTGGTCAAAATACTTAATTTTCATTTAAAATTGACGCCATTTTTTTTTACCCTCGCTACACACACACACACACACACACACACACCCACTCACACTCATTCCGTAGCCCAGACACTATACCCAGTAATGTAAAAAAAGAAAATCACAGCAGTATAAAAAAGAAAATAAATACAAATATTTTTTTTCTTAGTCACTCACTGACAGAGTGATAGCGTGAGTGTGCCAGTTCCATACTACAGCCCTTCCTCACTGTCTTCTGCCCCTGATGTGTTAAGCAAACAGCCCCTTATAGGGATCTACCTAACGTTTTGTGTCCACTGGCAGGGATGATGTTCTTTGTAGCTCCACAGAATCCTATGTCAGTTCTCTTCACATTTCCAGTCCTCAGTGCAGGCAGCGAGGATCGGGAACCAGCAAACAACAAAACAAAAAGTAAATGGTAAGAGTGGACTCCAACTCTGCAGGGTAGGCAATGAGGACAGCGTTACTTAAAAAAAGCCATTAGTGAAAATCCCCACCACAAACAGCAGAGATCAAAGTGCACTTTCTACTGCCTAGCGTTGACATCCCACTAGGATCCTGGCAGTATTTTAAATCTAAACCACCGTCACCAAAACAGCGCATCTCATTTTATTTTTTCTTCCGCGGTCGGAGTGCCTCCCAGTCACAATCATGTTATCAACGGCCATCAAAGTAACACAAATAAATAAACACTTGAAATAACTATTACCGCTGCTCTTGTTTCTAGTTCATCCATCTTTTCTTAAGACATCGTGCGGGGGGGGGTGGAAGCAGAACAGAATACCTTCGGGGGTGCAACAGCAGACAGAACAGCTCATAAACGGAGGGACTACTTTACAAAAAAAACATTTTTCCTGCTCTTTGTGTTTATTTGTAGTCACTTCCTCTGTTATTTAATTACATACTTAAAACTTACACACATGCCCATTTTCTAAGCGCAATAATACCCTACAGGGTGGGCGGTATGGGCAATACCGACCGCCTGTGGGCTATAAGGCCCTCTGCCTGCAGCGTCGGGCCTCATTACACCCCTGTACAGTCTGGTATTTCCCAATACCGCCCGCCCCGTCAGGTATTATTGCTTGCATATCTATTAAGTAGGGGAAATCCTTAACCATTTGTTGGTCAGCTGCTGTGTTTTGAACCACAGGAGATGAACACTGGCAAATGGGTAGGCGCGTGTGAATGTCTTTAAGAGTAAGAAAAAGTTTCCACAAACTAGCTGCGGATTTCGTACGTCTCACTCTGCTGTTTATTTATACAGTAGACAAAGGCAGCCCGTCTGAACAGAATTAAAACTGCTTAGCGGGGATCCCAAGTGCCTTATGAGTCACACTGAAAAAACACAGACCAAGAAAAGTTAAAAGTTACTCGCAGCATCTTGCCTGTCATATGAGAAATTACTTTCCCAGCACTCAATTCCAAAGAGAGAGTGATTAGTTCTTTACTAGCCACTGCATTTGCTGTGCATCGCCGATTGTTACATATGAGTCCTGCTCATAGTTTTGATTCTTATATGCAAGTGACTGAGCAAAGAAAACACAGGGCAAGTAAATAATAAAGAAAGGTTTATTACTAAAATACTCACGCCAAAGCACGTAACAAGGAGTTACAAAGAGGATGATTTCCACCAGTCAGCCCCGGGGTTACACGTACTATATAAATCTAGATCTAGAAACAAAATGGACATGAACAAACATATGGAAAGAACACCAAAATCTCAGAGACTGGGGAGGGGCTGACTGGCAGTTACAGTTATACTGCTGATAAGGGTGCAATGTTTGGATAAGGCAGACAAATACAGTTGGACATAATATGCAGAGTGCAATATCTGGGTGGAAACACCAGGAAATACAAATGCATAGCTGGCATAAAACATAGAACAAAGGAAAATCATAGTCAGTAATAAATGGAATGACTGTTATCAGTCTCACTGGAGACAGTGAGGCTGGCAATATTTGCAAAGTAATCAGAAAAGCATACAGCATGGTATAGTAGTGTAAAATATAACAGAATATATGTGGAAACTAGAAACAGTATACTGTATATGTCAGAACCAAATCATATAGGTAAATGCATTGCAGAATATATGAGCATAGCAAATATAACGAATAAAATGGTAAGAACACTAATATAAGTAATAAAACAAGATAGAAAGAACAGTATGAGACTGTGGTAAGGCACTAATACTTATAGGTGTATAAGGTTACGGTTACATGTGGGTCAGTTGGTATATAACCGAGGCATAACAGACCCATAGCAAAAAAAAAATGACTAGCATTAAGATTGAAAAAATAAGCGAAATAGATGCCAAATAATTAACATAACTTGCCCAGCCTCTAGTAACAGGGTTACAGAGCTTAGTAAAATAAGACAAATATTTTTGGCATACTATAAAAACCTATACTTAGATTATAGAAGCCATACAGGTTGTGATGTATTTGATTTCTGTGCTGACTTGGACATACCCCTATATATCGGCACAGACTGCATCTGATATTGAGGGCCCCATAAAAACACAAGAAGTACTAAATGCAATACTTTTCCTCAAAAAAATCCCAAATTTCCAGGACCAGATGGCTATTTCATGAATTTTATCACATATTTAAAGATGTGATTCCAATACTAACAAATGTGTTTAATAAAGTATGGAAAAAAGGAAACCTCCCAAAATCAATGCAACAGGGAATCGTCACTTTATATCCAAACCACATAAAGAATTATTGGATTGCAAAAACTAAAGACCAAACACTTTGAGTAACACAGATAATAAAGTGCTGGCTACGATATTATCATCTAGACTAGAGGGCTGCAGTCAGAAAATAAGTGGGCACTCTCAAACTGGTTTTATCAAAGGAAGGAACTCCCTGGATAACATGAGGAAAATTCTTCAAGTAATGAATATAGCTGAAAAATCACAGACACCTATGGCCTTGCATGCAGTAGATGCAGAGAAGGCATTTGATATGATAACTTGGAATCATGTTTTTGATACTCTAAAACTGTGTGGTTTCCCAGCTGGCCTGGTGGTGTTGAGGGTTGAGGTGCTGGATGCCACACCTTGCGCCACACTGGCAACCCGGGTTTGGGAGCGGACGCAGGTCATTGGGGGTTGGCAGGAGAGAAAAGGATTGAGCATCTGAAGGACTGCTCTCCTTTTCTAGGAGGGAGGGGGGAGTTAATCCTGCTGTCTGATGACTCCCAGTGGAGACTGGTGGCGCCACAACAGTCGGGATTCCAGTATGGGGATTGGTCATGGTGGCGTTCCTGTGGGATGCACGGGACCACGCATGCACTGTGCTGGCACACATTGCACTGCCAGGCCTATGGGGGGACAGAAAAAATAGAAAAGCCCCGGTTGCCTGGCAGGAGAAGGTGGGTCCAGTGGAACCACCCCCACGCACAATACCGGGTCCTCGGTTGGCTCCTGGTTCTCCCTCCACTCCCTGGTTGCTCTTTCTGGATTATAGATAGAGCACCAGTAGGAGTCAGCGGTTCTGCCCTGGGGGACTCAGAGCCAGGGGTTCAAGTGGCCAGAGGTGCAAGAGTGGAGGTGGGCCCAGACCAGGAAGCTGATCGGGGACTTCAGGTGTGCAAGAGAAGGCTGGATCCTGAGTGAACACACCAGAGAGAGGCTCAGGCATAAAAAGAGTTCACAAAAAAAACTGTATGGTTTCCAGATAATTACATTGTAGGGTTTGCTTGCTTACAGCACCACAGCTACCGCTTCCTGTTTAAACGGCATTCCTTCCCCAACCATTTAGTCTTCAAAAGGGCAAACAAGGTTGTCCCTGCCCTTATTGTTATTTATTCTTTCTTTAGATCCACTAGTATGTAAACTAGACAAGGCACAGGAGGCAGAAGGCAGCCCATATAAAGGGAAACAATATGCATGAATGTTGTACGCAGATAATTTACTACTATTTATTCAAAATACACTGTGCTCTATACTGGCAGCACTTCGTGTTATTAAAACTCTCAGAGAATTTTCAGGATGCAGAATAAATATTACTAAAACCCAAGTCTTATCCCTGAATGCCTTAAGTTTAAAAAAACAAATACAAGACCTACGTCTAAACTGGGCAGATAACCACAGAGTGCCTATGTATAAAAATATATAAAGACTTGCATAAAACTTTAAAAAAATAACATCAGACTTAAAAGATAAGATTGTTACTGATCTACTGAGATGGAATAAGCTACCTGTAAATTACTGGAGTAGAATAGATATTGTACAGATTAATATACTACCAAGAGCCATCTTTGTCCTGGGTATGATTTCCTTGCTTTATCCCAAAAAATATGGTTTCAGAATCTACATTATAATTTGAATAACTTTATGTGGAACTATAAACACCCCAGGCAAAATTTATCTAAACTTTCCAGACCAAAAGAAAAGAAAGGACTTAAGGTACTTGGCCTATTTATGTATTACTTGGCTATAAAATTGGAATCAGATAACACAATGGATGAAAACAGACAGTAAACATGATTGCATTCCAGAAGGGGTGGACATTGAACAGAGTATAATAAGAGACTGAGACAATAAGCTAGAAGCACTACTATTTGCTAAATCCAAAGGTAGAGTTAATAATGTTTTTGATTAATGATTCACTTAGGATGATGACACAAATCACTAAAACATTTAAGTTAAACCTTTTTAGATCCTTTTTCCAAACACTATGGAGAAATCCAAATATTGAGTCAGAAGGTGTAACCTTTACTAATGATGACTGGGAAAATAAGGGTATAAGGAACATAAACAAGAAGGGAATTAATTTGTAAGATTTTAAAGATTAAAAGAAGAATTTAATTTGTTCACCGAAGATGAATTAATGTATGATGGGCTAAAAGAAAATGTGTGTAAATTATATAATGCAGGTGGGGGAATACCAAGAACAGGTAACAACACAGCCTCTTTGATATCAATCTGTAGGTTAAAACCAAACATCTCTACAATCTAGAACTGTCTCCTCAATGTGCTTCACAAAAATAGTTTGGATTGTTATGAAAGATGGCCCAGAAAACTGGGGAAATGCTGACACCTGGCATTGGGGAAAATATGTTTATGTATATGCATACAACCTTTATATCTTCAAATCACAGAACTAGACAATACAAACTGTAAAATAATGTATACTACACTCCAGTTCAACTGTGTTAAATGAGAAGAAAAGAACTAGATGATTGTCCAAGATGTGGGGAGGGTGGAGCTGGCATAACAAATATGTTCTAGAGCTGTAAGCAGATTGCAGAGCTATGGAAAAATATTGCTGGTTTATTTCAACCATACCTTAATGTTTCTAAAAACCTTAGTCTTGAAACATGGATACTGGGAAATTTCTCCTTAGACAGGAACTTAACTTTTAGTGAGATAGAATCAAAATAGAACTAATTGCTATGGTCACTAAAACATTATTTTAAAATACTGGATCTCAGAAACATTCCCAAGTTTTGCAGAATGGAAATCAAATCTTATAGTATCACTCAGAACAGAAAAGTTGGCGCATTGCTTTTATTCAAAAGAAACTAAATACATGGCTAAATGGGAAAATATTCTGAAATTTCTCACCAGACAAAACAATTGATTAACAAATGGACAGGTGAAAGAGATGGAAAATAATATGGGCAGAAACATAATTTAGAATTTGGAATGGAGTAAGGCAAGACCAATATTTTTTCTTTTTCTTTTTTCCTTTCCACGCTCTCTCTCTCTCTCTCTTCTTCTACTCTTTTACTAGTTGAAAATCTTAAGTATTTACATATAAACTATAAGAATATGTTAGTTAATTAGGTTTTAATCAGTAAGCAGGTTTATAAGTTCTTGATAGATGTATATATAGTATTGTTAATTGAAAAAGGTATAAATAGTTAATGTATTTATTTTGATATTTGAACAAATTTTGTTGACAAAAAAGTAGTAGTAGTACAAAATAAACTCACAGTGTTAGCTCTGATTAAATTAGATGCAATATTAAACATTCTATATCTTAGTGCAATTTTTTCCTACAGTACCTGAAAAATATAAGCAAGGTGGATACTGCAGAACTTTACCATCTTAGCGTAAACAAAGCCAGAAGGGGGCAATGTTACAAATAGGCAGGGGAGGTTCAAGAAGGAGGTCAGGAGACACTTCTTTACAGAACGGGGGGGGGGGTTGCAGGGTGGAATGAGCTCCCATCTGCGGTAGTCAGCAGACTGTGGTGGTATGGGGGTTGAAGAAGAGGTGGAACTGGGTGAAGGGAAGGGTCAGAGTTGGCAGGGAGGGGACAGGGCCCACTGTAGTCTCTAGAGTAGGGGCTCCACAATAGAGCAGACTTGATAAACGAAAAGGCTTTCTGCTGCCTTATTTGTATGTTTGCTTGTATATTCGTATGATTCTTGGATGATCTTGGCATGATATTTGCCTAGTCAAAGTCTACCACTACGGCAATTAACCCATCATTTTCCCCCTGCCCTTTCTCAGTTTTGATTTCTTTGGGAACACGGTATTATGGGCTCCCAAGCCCCTTTCCTTTCCCTCTGTGCCCCAGGCACAGGCCTGGGCTGGCAGTATAGCCTAGAGGTTAGAGGAATGAGTTGTGAACAAGCTTGATACATCCAGCAGACCAGACCTGAGTTTGATTCTCACAACCTCCACTTGCATACTGTGTGACTCTGAGCAAGTCACTTAACCGCCCAGTGCTCCCAGGTCACCCCTGAAAACAGGCACTTCTGCCTAGTGGGCCTTACCTAGTTACCAAAGACTAAAATAAAGATGGTAATGGGGACTGCAGGAAGAGTTCTGGCAGGCCTGGCGGTGTTTTAGATAGCATCCTCGATCTTCAAGGGGCTCAGTCGCATGTGCCCTCCCATCATGATTTTGCCATCTAGGTTCTTTATCCAAAATATGCTACCCTCCAATACTCCATTACATGGGGGTAGCAACAGAATAACAGCCAAGGGACAGGCCAACATAATGCCCGTGCAACCCTCTAGCCATTTTTTTAATGAGTGACATTCAGGGGGCAGAGCTGTATGAGCCCCATCCTCAAACAGTCCCCCAAGTCCACTGGCTGCTCCCCCCATCTTCACCACTGATTCACACTAATGGGTCCTTAGTCAGTGGCACTAGGACCCTGCAGGAGCCAGAACTTTTCAGGAGGGAGGGCTCCGAGGTAAGCTGCATGCATGAGTGGCACTAAGACTGAACTTGCGTGTGCATGGCTTACCTTGGCACCAGCCCTCAACCACCTTAGTACCTTTTTTACCAAGGAGGTGCAGCATAACTTAACTAGCACTTATGCACGTAACCTAAGGGCATAAGATAGCCCTGATGACCTATGTAAGAAGGGTCACAAACCAGTAACACACTGTCTTCACGGCCCAAACCAAGAACATGGGGTGAAGGCCATCAAACAGATCAGAATGAGTTCAAAGAATGGCAGGTGGGTGTGGAAATCAATGGTGAAGCTATTCCTGGAAGATCAAGAATTATAGTGACACATCATTTTCATATCATCCAGAAATCACTCTTTGCCACTGACTCACACTAATGGGTCAGAGTACCAAGCTCAGACAAAGTGTATCAGACCAGGGTGGGAGGCAAGGCTCACTCAGGACAGACATCCATTCAAGCTAGTCCTGCCAAGCCGGCCCAGTGGTGCTGAGGGTTGAGGCTCTGAACACCACACCTTGTGCCATGCCGATGACCCAGGTTTGGGAATGACCTTGGGCCACCAGGGATTGGCAGGGGCAGGAGAGAATTCAGCATCCGTTTGACTGCTCTCCTCTATTGGGGGTGGGAGGTACAGTCTGCCACATCTTGGGTGACCTTTGTTGGCAGATGGAGCTCGCACTCTGTGGAGACCACAACAAAGGGGTATGGGAGCTTCAGCGGCCATCCTGTGGGCGGCTGCAAGAGTGCTCCCATCGCGCACTAGACATCATTGCACAACTGAGCTCCCGGGAACTAAGAAAAATGCAAAAAACCCTGGCACCCGGGTAGGCGAAGGCCTGTCCACCTGACACACCCACGCTCACCGTTGGACTCGCCTCATCCAGTCTCCGAGTCCTCCATTCCCCCTGGCAGCAACTTGACCCTTAAGATAGAGTGCCAGAAGGAGTTACAGCAGCCCTTACCGGGGGGGGGGGGGGCTCAGAGCCGGGTAGTCGGTCGCTATGGAGGAACTGGTAGGATGCCTGTCGGAGGTAGGAATGGGGAAGTCTCAGACTAAGTGGGATAGTGGGTTGGGTTCAGGCAGAGCTGGAGAGAGGCCTAAGGGACCAGAGATAGGAGTGTAAGGAAAATATACAAAAAAAAAAAAAAGTCCTGCCAAAGGAGGCATTCTGAACAAAAAGATACAGCGTTCCACACATAAGGTTCTTTAATTTATTATAGTATCCACAGACATTTTCATGACTCTTTCTATATACCCAGGATCCATAGAAACATTTGTGACTTGAATTATGTGTCTCAGATTTATTTGATATAAAAACATTACCCTGAATATCAAAGGCTGCTAAGTCCAAATTGTCCCCAGTGGTGGGAGTCAAACCCATAGTCCCTCCACCTGAAAAATCCAAAGTGGAAATCAAATGGCCCAGCTCTTCTCTAGTAAATTCGCTGTCTTCAGTTGCAGGAAATGATGTTCCCCCCATCTTCTGGTTGGCATAGAAGAATGGAAAATTATTCTTACGAAAGATTTTAAAGAGCGCCACTTGTAAATGAAGGCAATTTACTTTAGGTGAAGGTATGAAGCTATAGTTCTAATGAAAGACACTTGTTTCATGCTGGTTAAGTTCATAGCTGCTTAGATTAATTATTTATTTTGTTTCTTGGGCCTCGTTAATCTCTTGGTTTGTGTTTCTTTTATACCTTCTATCTCCTCTTCTTCCTCTCCTAGTTCTTCTACTTTTGCTCCTACAGTTGCTTGTTTCTTGTTGTCCAAAAAACACAACAGTTTTCTTTCTAAAAATCCCTGATGTACCAGGAGTGCCTTCCTTGGTGGTGGTGTGATGAGTTTGTTTAAATGACTTAGGGTTATTGCTGCTCTTACTGCAATTTTGTGTAGCACTCCTTCCTCTGTTTCTGAACTGGCTTCAATTTTCCTACCTGCTCTACTGTGCTATGGCATGGGTGCCATCTTAGAGGACCTTTAATATGCTGCACCACGCCAGGTGGCCTGGGGGGGAGTTAGCATACAGCTATAGATAGTTTATTTTTATAGTCGAATGTAACCAAAATAGCAACACTGTGCCTTTAAATAGTTTTGTTTAGCCATCTGTAATCTAACTAGTGGCACTGTGCCTTTAACAGATCAGAGCTGCTGTGCTTGTAACTGTGCTGAATTCTGGTTTTTTAATGCTGTTTTATAGTCTCGTTGCATGTTTTCTTGTGTACCGGGGTTTAGGTTCTCTTTTAGGTGGCTCACATTGTTGTTCTAGCTAGACTAGCACTGATACTGTACCCCCTGCAGCTAGCTCTGTTGTACCAGTAGCCATAACAGTTTTACCTTCATGTGCCTCTGAATGTTGCTCTGCAGCTGTGTTAATACATATATTGTTCTGTCTGCCTAGCTCTTCTGTCTGCACAGCATTGGCGCTGTCTGTCCCTCAGCTGCTGCTGCTGTTCCCTCCCCCTATCTCTACTCTCCTCTCCTCCCCAGCTCTCACATTTCTACTGCCTGCCCCATTCCTACCTGCTATTTAACCCTCTACTGCTACTCCCAGGCTCCTGAATCCAACGCCGTGCTGCCAGCACCCTCAACAGGGTCTCCAAGGGCTAGCGTGACCCAGGAACCCCTCCCTATTCACCACTGTCTCCCAACTCCACAATTCAAGTACTGCAACATTTGAGCACCGGAGCTCTCCTACCTGCTCTGCATAGCTCTTGCCACCCACCCTTCCCAGTCACCCCCCACTCCCCTAAGGTGGTCTGACCTTTATTTCCTGTTCCACTAGGAACAATCAGCCCACTTTCACACCCCCATTACAAGGCACCTAGTGGTCTCCTCCACCCTCCCTTCTGGGCCCCTTGAGTGGTATCGCCTTCCTCAAAGACTCTTCTTTTCTGTAGCAAGTCAAATAGCTAAAATGACATTCTTTAGGCATAGTGTCATACTGCTAGCACTAACCATAGTCTCGCTGCATAATGACCCTCCTGATTTAAACAAAATAAGCTGCAACACATTAATAAATTTACAAATCTTGCCCCACAATAATATCACATCGACAGCCGACATTGAAGCCAAATCTGTAGGCAGCACTGTGCTGTCCCTCAACATAGTTAGACAGGCAATATCCTCGGACCATGTAACCATGCTACCATTTACACTCAACCTCACCTATACCATGCCTCCCCATAAGATGAACAAACACCATCATGACTCCAAGACCACGATGATCAAAACCCTTAAATCACTTCTCCTACATTGTATCCTGTTGCTCCTGCTGCTCTCGAGCAACATTCACCCCAATCCTGGCCCCAATGGACAAATACATACCCAGGTAACCAGTAAAGGAGCTCTCAAGCTGGCCTCCATAAACTTCTGTAGTCTTCTCCCAAAACTCGACCAACCTCAGAATTGGGTCTGTATGCACAACCCAGATGTTCTCTCTATAACAGAAATGTGGCTCTCCCCCAAAATCTCCGACTCAGCCCTAACCCTGCCTGGGTACACCCACTTCAGGCAGGACAGAGTCATCAAAAGGGGTGGTAAGTTCCTGGTCTACATTAGAGACACTCTCTGGAGCCATACCCTTCAACAACAATACATAAGCACTAAGGCACAGATCTTACCCTCAGAATACTACTAGATAGCCAGAACAAATCACTGACCATCCTAACGGTTTATCTACCCCCTAGAAAGCAACAGGGTGGTTTCAACATAGTTATCAACTACTTAAAAGAACTCCATGGCAACTGGGAGGTTGTAATTCTTGATGACTTCAATATTAATTGGCTATCCCAGGATTCGGCTCCATTTAAGGACTCCTTAACCAGTAGTGGCCTCACTTCAGATGGTAGAATCTCCTACAAGGATTAACTGCCATACTGGAACCAACACTGTCATCAACTGGGTTATTACAAACCAACAAGTGAGACTCTCTGAGGTCCCAGTCCACCCCGACTCACTAAGTGACCACTCCCCAGTCACTTGCCTATGGTCTAATAAAGCCACCAAATCCACCCCAAATGTAACTAAAAGTCGGGTCCCAAAAAAAGGGCCCCAGGTGAATTCAAGGCCCACTTCAAGCAGCTTGACTGGTCCCCCTTTGATGCTACACAAGATGTAGACCAGGCCCTGGACCTCTTTATAAATGCTTTCAATACAATCTGTGACATTTATGCCCCTCAAAAAAAGTAGAAGCTAAAGGGTCCAAGCATCGGATGGGTTATGCATTCACTCCTTGAACAGGTAAGAACACAGGACCACTTATGGTAGAGGGCTAAAGCCACTGGCAAGCCAGCCGACCTTCAAAGGCACAGGGTCATGAGGAATCTCTGTACATGCGTGATTAGGCTGGCCAAAAGTACAGCACTACAAGGACCGCCTCAGCAAAACCTGGGGAGACAAGAAACATTTCTGGAACAATTTGAAAGACCTTACTGGAAAAAGCAGTAAAGCCTCCCCCCCCGCCATGCTCACTGTTGATGGTACAATCAAACAAGATCCCAAGACAATTGCTGACACCTTCAATATTGCCTTCTCTGACCTCAGCACCATTCTCCCACCTGACTTCCTTGATAATACAGAAAGCACCCTTGACGAGACCCATGCTAACCGTAGTTCACTGACAACAGACACCCTGCCTTTCCACTTTAAACAAATCACCCTCACCGAAGGCAAAAAATACCTTCAGTGTACCGTTGGCAAAACCAGACACAGCAATGACTCCATGGATCTAAAACTGATTGCCCTCGCTCTTGACGAAGTAGCACCCGCACTCATAGCAATACTCAAACTATCACTCAGACAGCCACAATTCCCTACAAGATGCAAAATGGTAGTAGTCACCCCAGTTCACAAAAGTGGAGACCAAGCAGTTCATTCTAACTATAGACCCATATCCATAATTTAAATATTGAGGGAGAGATGGAAAGAGTAAACTATGTATGTTGGGAAGATTCTAAGTTGTTTCTTCCCGATGTCTATTCACAGTATATGGACTGTCTTGAACTATTTTCAAATATGGTGATAAAAGGGAGGGGATTATCATATGTTAGAGTGAGTGGTAAGTGGCAGAATGTATTGGTGTTTTCTAAAAACAATTCTAAGCTGCCTAAGAAACAGTTTTTTTATGCTAAGAAAATGATACTGTTACTGTTGTTGATTTCTGGGAATGTACATTTAAATCCAGGCCAATTGAATAATAATAACTATTCGATGGATGAATTTGGCAGCAGGAAAAATTTAGGATTACTTCATTTAAATGTAAGGAGTTTGCTACCAAAAATGTACTTTGTTAGGGCCCGAGTCATGACAACTAATCCTGATTTGTTAGCTCTAACAGAGACTTGGCTTGCACCTAAAATTGATGATAAGGACATTCTAATTGATAATTACAATAGTTTCAGGGTGGACAGAACTAAGAAGGGGGGGGTGTTGATTTACCTTAGAGATAATTATAAGGGTCAAGTAAAATTAGCTAAATCCATCCCTGGGTAGTTAGATCTTTTAGTATTGCAAGTACAGGGTTCTTCTGGTTACCTATTTAATTGTGCTGCCTGCTATAGGCCACCATCAGCTAGTATTTTAGCTTTACAAACTCTAAATGAGCTAATTGCGCCTTTTTTTAAAAATGAGCTAGGCTTATGGGAGATTTTAATTGGAATTTGATGCTTCCTCAACAGGACATTGTTAATCAGTTTAGTGCTCTTAATTTAGTCCAGCTCATAACAATGCCAACTAGACCAAGTAAAAGTAATAGTGCTAATGATTCATTATTGGACATAATTCTTACAAATAGAGCGGCTAGATATATTGCTGCTGTGCATGAATCAGATATAAGTGATCATTGCTACATATCTTGTATAAGAAACAATAAAAAAGATATAAACCATGTACAAACAATTTATGCCAGGTCTTTTAAAAGATTTAACATCCAAGCATATCTGAGAGACATGGCTGGAATTAACTGGCGATTAATGACAGTGTGTCCAGCTATTGATTCAGCTTGGTCATTCTTTAAAGTGTCAGTACTGGAGTTAATTCAAAAACATGCCCCCTTGAAACAAAGGAGAATTAAAAGTAAGTCGACACCTTGGTTTACTAGTGAAGTTAAACATTTGTTAAGGTTAAAATCTAAACTCTGGCAAAAGGCAAGAGAGACAAAAAACTTATTAGATAAACAAGCCTTTAGGGTCATTAGGAATAGGTGTACTCAGGAGGTAAGGAAGGCAAAAAGGACCTATTATAATAAACATTTTGAAAAATCAGAAGGCAATACTAAAGCACTTTGGAAAGGTATTCATTCAATAAGAGGTAAACAGAATTTACATTCCTTACCATCAGTTGTGAATTGTGGGGGGAAAATCTTGATATCAATAGAAGATAGGTTGAATGCACTTAATTCTTATTTTTCAACAGTGGGTAAAGCATTTGATAAAGAAAATGCAAGCCTGGATGCTCGTGTTTTGGATACAGATTTTTTATTGGGTGTTTCCAGACCAGTTTTTGCTTTACAACCGATAACCTCTGAAGACGTACTAAAGCAACTTTAAGGATTGGATACTAGTAAGGGACCAGGGTGTGATGGAATCCCTCCTTTCTTCTTGAAGACAGCATCAGTTATTTTATCACAACCTTTGGCTTATTTGTTTAATTTTTCTTTTTCCTCTTCTGAAATTCTTCAGGACTGGAAAATTGCATTTATTGTTCCTGTCCTTAAGAGGGGGAGGGATGTCCTTCTGACCCAGGTTCCTACAGGCCAATTTCTTTTCTGCCTACTTGTGTCAAGATTTTTGAAAGACTGGTGCATTGTCAGTTAAGTCACTTTTTGCAACCTGATTACCCAGGTACAAGCAGGGTTTAGGAAGGGACACAGCACCAGTAATGTGATAGCAAAGGTAGCTGATGATGTGATGAATGCCTTTGACAGAAATTATAGTGTACCAGCTGTGTTTCTGGATCTGTTGAAGGCATTCAACACAGTTCATCATATAATGTTTCTAAACTGTTTAAAATCAGCTGGATTGGGCATACCTGCCCTGAGCTGGTTTTATTCATATTTGAATAATAGACAGCAGTGTGTCAGAGTGAACAACATCTGTTCGGAACTTATTGGTATCAGATCAGGGGTACCACAAGGCTTTGTCCTGGGTCCCCTATTATTTTTGATGTACGTGAACCATCTTCCTGAATGTTGTTCACCTGACACCAGTCTGTATCTCTATGCTGACGACACCATTATGTATACTGTAAGGAAAGATATGGATGAAGCAATTGGGGTGTTACAGAGGGACTTCTTAAAAGTTCAGGGAATGCTTCAAGATTTGAGGCTTTTACTGAATGATAAGAAGTCACTCTGGATGATATTTCAAAAAAAGAACAGCAAAAAGATTTCCAATGGGAATATCCATAAATTATCTGGTGTTGCGTTGGGACAGGTTACCTCTAATAGGTACCTAGGATTGATGCTTGTCATTTGACTTTTGATCTGCATATAATTAATATTTCAAATAAGTTAAAGAAGCTGCTTGGATTTTTCTATAGGAATAAAACTGTTTACATATAAAATAAGGAAACTGATGGTTACTTCTTTATTTTTAACAGTTTGGGATTATGGAGACCGCATTTATAAAAATGCTAGAAAATCAGTACTGGGATCATTAGAACCGCTCTATAAAAGTGCACTTAGGTTCATTACAGATTTACCATATAGAACACATAGCTGTATCCTGTATACGGAATCAGGATTTACATCCTTGCAGGATCGTTGTGATACCCATTGGGATCTTTTTGTATATAAATTTGTTCTGTGGTCTTTACCAGTATTTTTACTGGATTTAATGAAAATCAGGTTAGATCCAAATTATTCTCTTAGATCTACATCTTGGATCACCTTTTATGTTCCAAGATGTAGTTCAGGATTTGGTGAAAAAACACCGTCCTCATCGGTGTCCAGGACATGGAATTGTATATCCAAGAAACTGAAGGTACAGGAATTAATATAATTGGCACGCTTTAGGTCGTAGCTAGTTGGTCTTTATAATAAACACTGTAATTATTACGGATAATTTAAAAACCTGATGTAAGTTTTACATTGTAATGATGATCTATGTAACAGTTTGTTATTATGTGTAACTGTTTGTTGTATGTAAAATTTTAAGTGTTGGATGCAATTGAAAATGAGATATTGTTATCTCAATTTGTTATCCAATAAAAAGTTGAAGTTGAAAAAAAAAAAAATACTGCCCCCACTGTCTAAAGCCCAAGAAAGAATAGTTTCAGACCAACTGGTGGAATACCTAAATAAATACAACATCCAGTGCCCCCAGCAACACAGATTCCAGAAGGCCCACAGCACCACTAATGCATTACTTGAGTACACTGACTACATAAATAAAGCACTGGACACGGGCCACTTAGTGGGCTCGATGTATATCGACCTCACTAAAGCATTCAACAACGTAAACCACAGAATTCTTCTTAGAAAACTACACACTCTTGGACAATCCCCATCGGGTGGTTTAAGAGCTACCTTTCCCACAGAACCCAGCAAGTAAAAATAAACAACACACTGTCTGATAGCAGGGACATGTCCATTGGAGTTCCTCAAGACTTCATTTTGGGACCCCTGTTGTTCAGCCAGTTCATCAACTCTCTCCCTAGTATATGCCCGGCTAAAATTCTGCTTTATGCAGACAATGCCGTCATCTTCTTGAACAGCCTTCATCAGAACCTGCTTGAAAAATAACCTATAGGAAAGCTTTTCAATAGTTAAGGATTGGTTTAAACTTAACAAGCTCCTACTTAACTATAAAAAAAACCAAAGCAATGCTTTTCACCAACCCGCAAAATAAGAACAAATCCAGCCAACTAACAATCCTAAATAGCAGTCATGATCCCCTAGAACAGGTAAACACCTTTAAATACCTTGGTATCACCCTCAAGAGCTCTCTCCCATACATGCATCACATAGATCATATGGTCAGAATGGTTAACACTAGAATCGGCCTGCTCTATAGCCACCGACACTGCATGACTGCTGAAGCACTCTTTCAAGCTGTAAATAGCTCAATTCTAACTGTCATAGACTACGGTCTCACTATTTATTGAGCAGCCACTGACACTGCCTTGAAAAGGGTAATGATAGCTCTGAATAAGTCCTGTAGACTAGTCCTTGGGGCCAGGAGCAGAACATGCACTTGCGGCCTGTATGCATAGACAAAATGACTTAATCTCCAGGGGAGGATTAAGTATCAGGTTTGCCTCCTGGGGGAAAAATCAGTCCTAGGCCTGGCCCCAACAGCTGCCCAAAATCTATTCAAACCTGTGCTAAACTTGCTCCAAACCAGAGGAAAGGCAAGAAATGCTGTGCTTATTCCCTTTTGCTGCACAGCAGTTGCCCAGAGGTCCTTCTCCTATAAAGCCCCCCTCTGGCTGAACAAACTTCCCAGGGCCATTTCCAACATTCCTAAACTGGGACCCCCTCTTTTTTTTTTTTTTTGCATCATCTTTTTATTGAGTTTTCATATATTCATACAAACACGACATACATCACACACAAAACAATTCATCAAACTATATACAAATGGGTCCAGTCCATTACTGATAAAAGATACATATAAATCACATTCTCTACCATACTTATAACCTTCTATGTGAGATATGGCATCTAGTGCCTAATTCCTTCAATCAGAGGTATGTGGGAAGTGCAGTGGGCTTCCCCCCTACTCCACCTTGATCAGGGTAACATCAACTGTGAG
Organism: Neoceratodus forsteri; assembly: GCA_016271365.2. Taxonomy (NCBI): domain Eukaryota; kingdom Metazoa; phylum Chordata; order Ceratodontiformes; family Ceratodontidae; genus Neoceratodus; species Neoceratodus forsteri. Next base: position 1,709,327,016 of record CM057455.1, read on the forward strand.
GTTTCTTTCATCAGAGTTGCCCTGGGGGAAGCTTCAATATTCAGGTATTCCACTCTTTTTATCCCCCCTCAGGACCATCCCTCACTTAGGATCTGGTTCTCCCCAGGGGTCAGTGAAGACAGAAAGGGCTCCCATGTGTTATAAAATCGCTCCCCTCTCCCTTTCAGGACATGGGAAAGTCATTCTATTGCCAAGGCCTGGATGGCCAAGCTTTGCCATTGCTCTATTGTGGGTACCACTCCTGAAACCCATGTATTTAGAAAGCAGTGTTGGGCCAATCTGAGAAGCACTCAGGACCAACATGGCAACAGGCACCATCCTTTTCTCTCCCAGGTCCTCCAGTCCAAACAAGAGAAGTAATGGCGTCACCGGCAGCGCCCTCCCCATTAATTTCCAGACTTCCCCAGCCACTTCTTCCCAGAAGGTCTGCAAGATTGGGCAGGCCCAAAAGTAATGATAGTAGGAACCCAGGTCACTATTGCACCACCCACATAATGGTGAAATGGCTGGGTTAAATTTGTGGACAATGAATGGTGGGCAGTATAGACAATGCATACATTTATAGTAGGACTCCTTATACTTATTGCAAATTAATATTCCCATATGTAGTTTTAGAATCACCTGCCAATTCTCATCAGAAATTACTACCCCCCCCCCCATATCTCTTTCCCACAAACTTCTGGTCTTCCTTGTGGTGTCTGCCCAACATAGTTTCCCTCCCTGGGCTGCCTTTCGGATAATGCCTTTGGCATCTCTTCTAGCAATAAATACCAACTGTTCTACTTGTCCCAGAGGGGAGCTCATTATCTGGTCCCTCCTCAACTTTCTGCTATATGCTCTAATCTGTACATACTGATAAAAATTAGTGTCCCAGCCCCTACCTCTCCCTCACCTCCTCAAAGGAGCAGAAACCTTCTTTAGTGTACAAGTCTCCCACGCAGTGCACCCCTCTCTCCTCCCACTCTCTAAACCCTGTGTCATTGAGCCCTAGTAGAAAGAAAGGATTCCTGGATACCGGCAGAAGGAATGTTTCTTCTGTTCCCACCTCTCAAGCTCTGCCCAGATGTTCCTAGCTGTCCAGCACTGCTGACATCAAAGGGTTGTCGTTGCCCACACTATGATATGTTCTTCTTCCCCTCTTCACCAGGTATGCAGATACTCTGCCCAGGCATTCTCGTTCCTCCAGGTCTATCCATCCTGCCGCAGTGGGGTGGTTAACCCAGTCTCGTATATAGTGGTGTTGTATTGCCAAAAAAAAATTCTGCAGATCTGGGAAATTAACCCCTCCTCCCTCCACCCATGCCTTGAGTCTTGAAAGACTAACCCTAGGGTGCTCTCCCTGCCAGATAAATGCTGATAAGGCTCTTTCCAGTCTTCTAATGTCTGCTTTAGTGAGGCCCACATGGAGCATCTGCATGATGTACAAGAGGGGGGAGAACATTCATTTTTAACAGATTAATACTACCCAGCCAGGAAATAGGTAGGGGCCTCCACCGGCACAGCTCGGCTTCAATTGTCTTTATCATGGGTGTATAATTCAGGTTATAAAGGGAGCCGAGATCTTCTCCTACTCTTATTCCCAGGTACACAAAGGAACTCCGTACCTCTTGAAGTCCCCATCCTCCTGACTGGTTCACCCCCTCTTCTCCTCCCACTCTTAATAGCTCAGATTTCCCCAAATTAATTTTATAACCCGAGAAATGGGAAAAGCTCTCAATGAGTTTGTATTAGATATGACATTGATTGTTGCGGTTTCTCCACATATACCAGCATGTCATCTGCATATAGGGTGACCTTATGTTCCCTGCCCGACCTCCTCCTAACCCCCACAATGTTCAGATTTTGTCTAATGCTCACAGCCAGTGGCTGCAGCATGAGTGCAAATAGAAGGGGTGAGAGGGGACACCCTTGTCTAGTCCCCCTACCTAATGGAAGCCTGTCCGACAAGGAGCCATTAACCAATATCTGCGCCATCGGAGCCCTCATACATGGTCCGCACCATCCCACAAAGCTTCCCCCAGACCAAATGTGGCCAATACCTCAAACAAGTGTTCTCATTCTATATGGTCAAAGCCTTCTGGCCTTCTGCATCCGTGGATATCACACAAGTGGCACCACAATGGCTGAGGCCCCCCCCACACCACATTCAAGAGCTTACACATATTATGGTATGAAAATCTCCCTTGTATGAAGCCAGTCTGGTCCAGGTGGATCAACTCCAGGAGAAGCTTGTCCAGCCACCCTGCCAGAATTTTTGCCAACATTTTTAGATCACAATTCAAAAGCGATATCAGCCAGTATGAGGCACATTCCAGTGGGTCCTAGCCAGGCTTCGGTATGACACATATAACCGCATCTCTGCAGGAGGTTGACAGTGCTCCCCCCCTCACCCCCCGCTTCTTCTACAGTCTCGCACAATGTGTCTACCACTTGAGCCTTCATCATCTTATAATATTCTGCCAGAAATCCATCCGGCCCGCTAGCCTTCCTGTTCTTCAGTCCACTAATAGCCCTCCTAATTTCCTCCTTAGTGATTCCCGAATCCAACCTTTCCTTTCTCATCTCTGAAAGGCGAGGGAGATTGATGCCATCCAAAAAACTCCCTGCCAAGTCTAGCATTCCCAAACATTCTGCTTGATGTAACTTTTGATAGAACTGCTTAAATCTTTCCCTTATTTGCTTTTTGTCCCTGACTGTTACCCTGTTCATCCTGTATGCCCGTTACCAGGTTATGTTCCTGTTTTCCTCTAATTAAGTTAGCCAACATCAGTCCCGGTTTGTTCCCCCATTCAAAAAAATGTTTCTTTACAAAGTGCCATGATTTGCGGGCCTTTCCCAACAGGAGTGCATTAAGTGCTTCCCTTGCCACCATCAGGAGGCGTGGCACCTCTCCCCCCTCCCCAGAGGCGACTCTCCGCTCTAGGTCTTTCAGGCAGGTCTCCAGATTTACCCTCTTTTCCCACATTTGCCGCTTGTGATGGAACACAAAGTTTATAATTACTCCCGTCATGTAAGCTTTCCCCACATCCCACAGAGCTGCCTTATTAGGGGCAGTGGCTTTATTCATTTGTATTTAATATTCCCATTGCTCTTGTAGGCATTTCTTAAATTCTGCATTACTCAGCAGGTAGTTGGGAAACTTCCAGGGTTGTGGACCCTCTCTCGGTTCCTTTAACCATAGTGTCATGACAACCATAGCATGGTTCGAGATGTGGATTGGGCTATGTTTTACATTCACCAAGTTAAAAAACCAACTTCTAGGCAGGTACAGGTAATCTATACGGGACCAAGACTTGTGAGGATGGGAGTAAATGTATGCTTTCTAACATTTGGGTTAGCGGCCTGCCAGCTGTCGATCAGGTCAAGGTCATACACACCCACCTGCCAGTTCCGTATATTCCCTTGCACCCTTCCCTTTTTTTCAGAATGATCCATCACCGGGTCCATATGACAGTTTAGGTCTCCTCCCAATATCAGTCCCTGAAATTGTTTCCTTACCATAACATCCAGCAATGTTTTAAAAAAGGTGGGGTCATAAGCTGCGGGGGCATAAATGTTGGCAAAAGTTACCCTCTCCCCATATAATTCCCCTTCCAGAAAGATATACTGTAGCGTCCCTCTATAGGGTCCGCCACCACTCTTTCTGTATAAAAAGGTAGGTTTTTGTGCAACGATACAGTGACACCTCGTTTATGTGAATCATAAGACGCTGCATGGCACATTCCCACCCATCCCCTAACCAGCTTGGCATGCCCACTGTCAGTCAGGTGAGTCTCTTGTAGCATAGCCACCTGTGCCTCCTGCCTTTTCAGTGCTGTAATTAGAGCAGTACACTTTATTGGGGAGGATATCCCTCTAACATTCCATGTAATTATGTTCAGCTCCTGAAACGTAGCCATATCTCAAGCCTCGGTTTCTCACATTTGGGCTATTTGCCCTGTTCAAACTTCCTCCACCCAACCCCCACATTTGAACCATTTGACATATCTCATCAATCGGACATTCTTGGACCCTTACTAGTATAACAAAGTGAACAATAAACAAGTACAAAACACATACGACAATAAACTAGGTTGAACTATAGTTCTAAATACTATTCCCCATCCTTCCCCCCCCACTGTCCCCTCCCACATTCCCTTCCCACTAACGAATTATGACATCATTCACTCCCCCAAAATGTAACTACAATTGCAAAATCTGCAAAGATATTACACTAACTAAAATCCCCAATAGTAGATCGTGTCACCCCTGCCCCATCCCCCTCTTTTCCTGTTGCATAGAATCGTAAATACATTAAATTTAAATGATACATTGGCACATAATCATTAAACCTTGCAATAACACATAATCCCATCCTTGCACGCAGGAAGTCTGATGCTATGAAGCCCCGTCCGACCGTGCAGAGGGAAGTCCCCCATATGGCAACCATCCCTTCTGCCTTTAGTTCCCATGTTGACTCACATTAAGCCCCCCCAGTCCACCCCCTCCCTGTTCCCATCACACAGGCCTATTCCAACCCTTCATATTTCCCCCCTCATTCCTTATCCCAATGTCTCATAACAGTCGCCATGTTAGGGAGAAAATATTAAACCCCAAACCCTGTGTCCTTTAACTTAAGCCAAGTTCTGTATGCCAGACAGTGAGTTATTCCCTTAGTGAGCCACAGCCAGTACCTGGGTGAGGGTCAGGCCAATGCGAATCAGTACCACATGCGGTCTCCCCACCCCCAGGTTGGCTTACCCCACCTCCGATGATCCTTCTGGTCTTTTTCTGGCATCCACACCAGCTTATCACTCACCATACAGTGTAGTCCTTGTCTCTTGGTTTTGGTTTGGTCATTTCCAGTCCTGTCAAAATCGTAGAAGGAATGCGGGCCTGAGGAGGCCTGTTGTTAATCCAGTTGTCCTGTCTTGCCAAATATATCCCACATTCAGTTCCTTATATCAGTTCCCAAGTAATCCCATGTGGTCATCAGATGTCCACCTTATTAGTGGGCAAGATGTTATGCCCTGGGTCTCCATCTCAATTTCCATCTCGCACGGATCGGTAACGTGGCTCCATGGTTCAGACAAGAAAGAGTCTTAGGCTGTGCATATGGTGGCAAGCATGCTAGCATCCTTCAACTCACCCCATCTTTCTCTTGAGCTCTCGGACAAAGGTTTCAGCCTCATGAATCTCCCAAAATGAGTAAGTCGCTCCTTATGTTTAATCTTGAGCGTAGCTGGGTACACTAGGAAGCAGTCCACCTTTAATTCACGAAACTGCGCCATCACCGGGTTGAATACTAGGTGCTTTTTGAGAAGGCTTGCTGAGTAGTCCTGCGATAGGAACAGACTCTTCTCTTCAAATTGCAGGTTATTTGTCGCTTGATAAGCCCTCAGAATAGCGCCTCTGTCTTGAAAGCTGTGAAACCGCATTATGATCTGCTGCAGCAGTTGGTCAGGATTCGGTTTGGGCATGACTGCCCGATGAGCCCTCTCTAATTTGTATTTACCATTTTTCGGCACCAGGCCTAGCATCTCCAGGAGTTTCCTAGTGCAGAAGTCTAGGACATTCACTCCCTCCTTTCCTTCAGGCAAACCACACAGCCGGAGGTTCAGCCTCCGATGGTAATTTTCTTGATAGTCAAATTGTTCCTTGAACTCCTCAAGTTCTCTTTGAAGGTTTGCAATTTGTTCAGGGACAGGGCCAACGGAGTCTTCCAGGTCCAATCCCCACTGCTCAACCTCGTTAATATGAGTTGTCTGGGTCATGTGGAGATCTACCAGTTCCTGAAATTATCTTTCAAATTTAGCTTCCATTTGGTCAAGCCTTGGTGCCAATGCTGCCAGGATTTGCTCCGTGATCTCTCTGCTCAGTGCACTCACTTCTGCCGCAGAGAGAGAAATCGGGCCTGCACTGTCCACCTGGGCCATCAGCAGTTGCTTCCTTTGACTTTTTGAGCCAGTTTGCAGGTTCTTTGCTGGATTCTGGACCAAATATTCATCCATGATGCAGCCTGGATGGTTGTATGTTGTTTCCAACGTACTTCTGTCATGATTCTATGTATTTTAATACTAATAAATTTGGTGAGGAATGGAGCTCAGCAGAAACAATTCTTTACTCTACAGTGCTCATTAGGCCCCCCAGGGCCCTTTTAAAGAGAGCTAAAGCAATAATGAACAACACTATGTGAATGTGACTGCCCTAATTAGCCATACTCACCTTTCTCCTCCTCTCTCGTCACCCTGCACCCCTCCCCTCTGCCCCTGTGTCGCATTCCCCCCACCTCCTGCACCCACCTCTTCCCTCTCTCTCTACTGCCAATCTCTGCTCGCCCCTTCTCTCTTCCCACCTCAGCCCCACTCCTCCCCTGTTCAGGCTGGGTTCCTACACCCTGTCTCCCCACCCCCAGCCCCACTCTCTTTCCTTCCTTCTGCCCTCTCGCCATACCTCCGTAGCCCTCCAACTCCACCCCTTCCGGAATGGGCTACTACACCCCCAGCTCCTCACCCCCTACCCTTCCCTCTTTCCCCTTCTCCTGCCCCCTCAGCCCTCCCCTTACTCACCTATTGTCCTCTCTCCCACCTCCCCAAGCCCCCTTCTCTACCCCACCAGGGATGGGCTCCTATGCCATTATTTTCCCCACTTTACCACTCTCTCTTCTCCCTCCCCACCTCACTTACTCAAACCCCCCTCCCCACTTTCCTGCTGCTACCTCTTGATAAATGCCTACTCCTGGCTGCAAATGATGTTTAAAAACAGAAATTAATTTATTAATTGCAACGTAATGTCTTACATACCTGATTGTATAAATCCTGCCATGCTGTATAATTGCTTTGTAAATAATTTGTGTTTCACCTTGTCTATCTACTTTGCCTACATCCATCTGTAAATTAGTCATGTTATCAGTTTAATGTTCCTTTCACTTTGTTCTGACGTGGAACCTTTATAAATGAGCTTCAAGCTCAAAGGTTGTATCCAAGACAATAAATAAAAAAAGAAATTAAAAAATAAACTCCTATTTCTGCCCCTACTGGCTGATCGAGTTGGTCTGTCCCAATTAAAAATCTGTCCAATATTATAGCCTTGTAAATCTCTTTCATGTTTTTTCTGTTTCTGAATGAAGGGTTACAGGAAGGTGACAGCAGGAAATTCAGCCCCACATGCCTCCAGCGCACATCCTCCTTCCCTGATTAGGTCCAATCCCTACGGGCAATTTCTCAGATTATGCTGCAATTGCCCGTCAGGAGTCGATTTTGAAAATCAGGCAGAGGAAATGTATTCCAGAGTTATTCACAGAGGTTGTGACACTAAGACACTTGACTCAGTGCTTAATAGGGCCAGAGAACAGAATTGGGGCTCCTTACCGACCCCCAAACTTAAAGAATCTGTAAGTAATACACCACTTACCTTCATCTTGGAATTTAATTGCATTACTCCTAAAATTAAAACCATTCTACAAAGAAACTGGAATATACTTGAGCACTGTAATATTCAGGGTCTATTTTTTGAGCCTCCAATAATAACTTATAGCAGGGCTAAGAATCTGGGGGATTATTTAAGTCATAGTCATTGTGTGTGTGAAAAATGACCACTTACTTGGCTTCAAGAGAAACCTGTGGGTATTTATCAGTGTGGCCACTGCACTGCATACAGATATGCATTGTAGGGCAAGCAATTCATACATCCAAACAAAGACATTTTCAGTGGGTATTAGAAAATTTGTGAATTGCTCTACACAATTTGTGATCTATGTGGCCCAATGTTCATGTTAATTTATTTATGTAGGACAGACTGCACATCAAGCCAAGAGAGGTTTTTGGAAAATATAAGGGACAACAGAAATGTTAATTTGGATTCTGCTGCAGTTTACACTCTAGAGATTTTCATGACAGTGATACATGGTCTCTAAAATTTACTGTAATTGAACATGCGAAACCCCTTCCGAGAAAGGGTGACAGAATTAAAATCCTTTTACAAAAGGAATCAAGGTGGAAATCTGTGTTAGAATCCATTTTTCCAAAGGGGTTAAATAAGGAACTGGATCTGAGCGTATACCTTTAATACAATATTAATATTTATTTTTTAATACTTGCCGTTCATTACTTTTCCTGTCACTTTTCTCCAGAGGTGTCATTAGGATTTATTTCTGCTGGTTATTTGGTCCAGCTATAATTTTATCCTAATAATTTTTCTAGTTTTATTGTGGGTTTTTTTCAGGTTCTTTTACATCTCTCTTCATTCACTGGCGCACTTTAGAGAGACAATGGGCCACCCATAACAAACTGCGGGAATTAGATTCAAACATAATACTAGGAAATATTTCTATACTTCACGAGTGGTGAATCCCTAGAACTTCCTTCCCATTAAGATAATTCTTAGCAAAACTAAGGAGGAATTTAACAGCAGACTGGGTAAATATATTCTATCTGGAGGAGTTCTGAATTACTACCCAAACTGAGTTATGGAGCATTCATGGGCTCAGTTCTCTTCTGGCTCCTTCATTTCTTTAGTATGATCCACTTTATCCCCTATAAGGATTGTTTCAATGTATTAGGGGGCTTGAATTTTGGTCTAGCATGACCTTGAGGTTCTTGAAGTGATCGCTTTTGCAAGATGCTTGTCACTAAAATTAGTGACCGCAATAGATAAACATTGTTCACTTGCCACTTATAATTTTTGTCTTTGACCATATCCCCTCTTTTCTCTCCCCTTTTTCTTTCCTTCCTTCCCTTTTTCCCTCCCCCAATCCAGTCCTCCCTTGTCATCTTCCCTTTGAATACAGCCGCAGACAAATTACTAACGAATAATCAAATATATTCAGTGGTTGTTGTCCCCTGTTCTATAAGGGTAAATTCAAGATGCATTTTTTGCTAGAATGAATCAGAACATTTCAGAGTTTGTTAACTATTTCACATTTATTTATATGGTGCACTTTGGGGGGGTGTTTACCATGAATATTTGATAAATCAGTTCAAAGATCCCCCTTCTACTGGAGGGATGTATTTCAAGTGTTTCATATCTTGCTGGTTCCAATTGTTTATGTGTTGTGTACTTGGTACTGTATATATTTGTAGTGTGACTTTAAATGTTTAAATGACATCATGATTTGAAACACTACTTAAATGTGAATGTTTTTTCCTTGACTCGATCCCTGATGAAGAGGGATTGTACTGTCGAAGCGCTGGGGAATTGTCTGTGGCTGCTATAATAAATTTATTATAAAGAGAACCTTTTTTGTGGAGCGCTGTATGTATACCTGCCGTTTGTACAGCTACACCAATGTAACTTTGGGTAGTGCACAGTCGTGAGTGTTGATAAAGGAGGCATTCTGCCTGGCATGGACATCCAAGGCACACTTCTTAACAAAGGTGTGCACTGTGCTCCAGGTTGCAGCTCTGTAAATATCACCCATAGGTACAGAACTAATCTCTGCCAGGGACGTAGCAACTACTCTGGTGAGTGGGCACATACCTGTCCTTCCAGCTTGACCTGCACCATGGCACAGCAGTGGCGTAGATAGCTCATAATCCAGGCAGAAATGCAAATGATTGTAATCGGCTGCCCCTTTCGATTGGGACTGAAGCACTAGAGGCTGATTCAGATGGAACTCTGACATCACTTTCAGTAGCAACTTAGGATGTATGTGGAGAACTACCTTGTCCTTGTGGAAAACAGTGTACATGGGATCTGTGACCAAGTCATGAATTATAAAGACTCTGAGTTGAAGTGATGGCCACTAGAAGAGCTGCTTTCCAAGTTAAGAACTTTAGCTCACATGTTGCAAGAGGCTCAAAGGGCTAGCTGGGGAGCATGTCCAACACAAGGTTGCTATCCCAGATAGCTAATGGTTTCTGGATGGGGGGGGCCTTGTGTGTAAAATGCCTTGAAGTAACCTCTTAAAAAGTGGCAATTGAGCCAGGGAGAGGGTACCGACACGGTCATGATATGCAGATATAGCACACAAGTGGACCTTGACTGTGGAATACTGTAAGACAGCATCAGAAAGGTCAAGCTCTGTGTTGCAGAACAACAGGGCATCACTCTGGCACACTGGCGAGCCGGGTTCATGCCCCAAGCCTGGATGTCAGGAGCAGAGGGCTAGCAGGAAGGGAGTCAGAGCATTCTTTGGACACTTCTCTCCTAAGGAGGAAGATCCGTGGCATGCTGCTTCTGTAGCAGCTCCTGGTGGTGGTTTAGCAGAGGTATTCTTGGTGGTGTGGGTGATCACACACTGTTGAATATCCCCACACTCAGGATGCCACTGCAGCTGCATGAATGTGGGAGGTGAGTGGGGTCCAGAAAACAGGAAAAACAGCTGCCTCAGTGAACCAGATGATAGCTACCATGTCCCCCATGCCACAAGTCTCATAGACACACCACTCCCATCCCCACAGCTGCTATCATCTTGGAGGGCATGGACTGTGTAACTCTCCTCCTTTGTCTCTGGGAAGGCCCCCTAATCAGGGTTAAGCTGGAACCCTACAGGACATAGGTAAACACAGGGATGTCACTAGCTGATGAGAGCGGGCAGCGAAGGGTGAGAATGGCAGCACCAGAACAATGTGCAGTCCAAAGGAGTGTCAAGCCAAGGGATAAAGCAAAGGCAGCTTAAAAAAAGCATCCAGCAACTACTCCAGAACCTTGTCAGGTGGGCAACAAAAGGGGTCCATGTAGGTTTTGGAGCACCAGATGGAAAACTTTTCCACTTGGCTGTGTAAGTGTCCCTGGTGGAAGGTTTATGGTCAGCCAAAATATTTGAGAGACTCTCTGAGATACCTTGCACCTGTTCACGTCAGCTCTTTCTGGAGCCAGGCATGAAGGTGAGCAGAGTGCAGGTTGGGAATGGATCCGGTGACTCTGAGTCAGTAAGTCCATCCTGAGTGGGAGGATCCTCGGTGTGTTGACTGACATTCTGTTCAACAGAGGAAACCATATCTGTTGAGGCCACCGGGGGGGCTGATTAGAAACATCCTGCCTTTGTGTGCCTCCAGTCTGTGAAGAATCTTCTGCACCAGAAATATTTGAGGAAATCAATACAGAAATAGATTTTGCCATTGCAGTCTGAATGCAGCCTGAGAGAAAATGCCTGTCCTGGATTTCTGGAGCAGAATCTAGGCGGTTTGGCGTTGAGTGGGGACACAAAAAGATCCACATCTGGTGTTCCCCACTTGTCAAGCAGTGATCTCACAATGTCTGGAGCTAGTGACTACTCATGAGGATCTTCCTCTGATTGGCTGAGTTTGTCCACCAGAGCATTTTGTACTCCTGGCAGGTAAACTGCTTGTAGCAGGATCCCCTGCTACAGGCACCTTTCCCACACTCTCATCAGCTCCCTGCAGAGAGGATAAGAGTGTACTCCTCCTTGTTTGTTGATGAAGTACATGACAGACTTGTTGTTTGTCTGGAGGAAGACTGTTTTGTGGCTGACTGGGTCCACCAGGGCTCTGAGACTGTACAAGACAACTTGCATCTCCAATACATTGATGTGGAGATGAGTCTTAGAGGGGTTCCAGATACCCTGTGTTTGGAGACCCTGACAGTGGTCCCATTAGGGAGACATTCATGATAATAGACACCAGAGGCTCTGGTTGGGAGAATGTAAAGCCTTGGAAGAGGTTGTTCTCCTCTGCCCGCCATGCAAGGGACCAAACCAGATTCTCGGTCACCAGTCTCGGGTGAGTTTGGGGATGGGATGCTTGTGATCACTGTGCACTGAGCATCCACTGAGTTGTTCTCATGTGTAACCATGCCAAGGGCACAGTGAACACTGAGAAAGTATCAGACCCAGCATTCGCTGCATGGAGTGCACTTGAACAGATTTGCACTCCATTATATAGTGTGCCATCTGATGAATGGCCTGCTCCTGCTCTCTGAAAGAAAGACCTAGGCCTTGGTAGTATCCAGAAGAGCTCTTATGAACAGGAGTTGCTGAGAAGCCTGAAGCTCAGACTTCTCTAGGTTCATCAGAACTCCCGTGGAGGTAAGGAAGTGAGGGACCATGGCCAATGGTAGTTCCGTCTCTTGCTTGGATGAACAAGCTATCAGCCAGTCATCCAGAAAAGGGTAAACTTAGAGTCCTAGTTTTTTCAGGTATGCTGTGAGTACAACAAAGCACTTTGTGAAGACTCAAGGTGCACAGGATAGCTCAAAGGGCAGGATTCTGAATTGATAATGCTGACAAAATACAATGAACTGGAGGTTCCTGTGGTGGTTGGGGTGCAGCAGAATATGCTGATAAGCATTTTGAAAATGGGTCATTGACCTAATGATGTGTATATAAGATCTTTCCTGTATAAAAATAAAAGTTTACTAGTACTACTACTACTACTATATCTAAGGAGGCTAACCAGTCCTGAGGTTTCAGGAATGAAAGCAGAGATCCCGGGGAAACCATTCTGAATTTCTCTTGATCCATGAATTTGTTCAGATTTCTGAGGTTGAGAAAGGGGTGCATGCCCAGCTGATTTCTTTGGTATAAGGAAGCAGTGGGAGTAGAAGCCTGTGTTGTGCTCTGACTCTGGTACTACCTCCACTGCCCTGTTGCTTAGAAGGTCCACAATCTTCTGTGCCAGGAGCTCTGACATTTTATTTATTTAGCTTTTGTTAACCAGGTAAGCACGCTAGACAGTCAAGTGCCTATTTTCAGGTGTGACCCAGGAGAATTACAAGGTACAGGCAATGACAATATAGAGTCAAGGTACAGCAATCAACAAGGTACAGTCAGGTACAAGCAGTAACAATACTGTGGCAAGTACAGAGTTAAAGCATGGCAACAACACAAAGCAGTCAAAAAAGTAGACATATGTCAGCAAGGTAGATACAGAGAGATACAGAGACAAGGGAACTGATAAGAGGGGTTGTCTTCTGGGCAGACAGTCTGGAAGGATTTCTGTAGGGTTTAGAGAGTATCCCTCTCAGATGATCCTGAGGACCCATTTGTCTATCGTCATGAACTTCCACTGATGGTAAAACTGGGTCAGGTGCCCTCCTACTGTGGAGGAGAAGTCTGCCTTGGGCAGCTGAGGCAGGACTGAGGCCAGAACTTCACAGCTGCACCTTCTTTTGTGGTTAGGGAGGCTGAAATTTATTTTCAGCTCCTCTACCTTTCCCTCTAAAGAAGAGCCTGTTCCAAGAGAAACTTCGTCTTTTCCCTCTCTGAGGATTAGCAGGGACTGGCCTAGAAGTCTTTATAGCCATTCTAGTTTTCTGAGAGGCTTCAACAGACTTCTGCACTTGTTGTCCAAACAGACAAGTGGCATCAATTGGAACATTCATGATCTGCTGTTGGACATCTTGTGAAAATCTGGCAGTACGAAGCCAGGAAAGCCTTCTGATACAAATGCCCACAGTAGCAGGCGAGAAACAGTGTCAAAGGCATCCACAGCTGCTTTAAGTTGGTGACTGTTAGATTCAATGCCATGACTAACAGTTTGCAGTATATTTTGTTTAGTCTCGGAGTCAGGTATGGACTCTGTGAGAGACTTAAGTCAGCTCCAATGTGTATATTCGTATTTGGAAAAATGCCCTTGGTAGCTTGCAATGCTCATGCGCAGGGTAGCTGCAGTGAAGCTTGCTTACTAATAGTGTCTATCTTGCTTGACTCCTTGTTAAAGAGAGGGACAGTGACCTCATGGGGCAGAATGGCTTTGTCATTCTCAACGAGAATAACAATAGCATCAGCTATAGGCTGAGGGACATACATTGGTCTGTCCTTAGGGGCAGTGTGCTTTCTATCCATCTGCTTACAGGAGGACAGAATAGAAGCAGGCCTACTCCAAACTGCATCCAATAGTGTTTCAAATGCTGGAGGAATAGGGGGACCCAAACTGACTGACATGGTAGAGATGTTTAATTACTAAAAATTGAGACGTTTACCTGGGTCAACAGCTGAAGGCTCAAAATTAAGTGCAGAATGCAAATTTTTATGCAAAGCTTGGGGAGACAAGTCCTCCTGAGAAACCGGAGGAGGGCCTGGGTCTGTAGAGTCTAGGCTCCAGAAGGAGTCATTGGCACTGACCTCAGAAATGAATTTGGGGTCAGATTGAACCCCTTCCATCTCCCCCCCCCCCAGAAGGAGGATCAGGTAGGAGAGTGGATCGCAAGTTCCCCAATACAGAATGAGGCCTCAGCAACACTGGCTCCAATTTACAAGAAGCCAGCGTCAGAAGCGGTGCCAAGGCCAGAACTAAATCTGTCATGAGGAAGTCTCCTGGCACCAAGGGCAGTGCCAGTGCTAGCACAGAGAAAGGCCCTGAGAGGTGTCAGGAGGTCTAAACCTCACTCTCAGGTTCTTGGCAATAATTGGCATGCAAGGAATCACAGACACGTTGCATAAGAGTAATAAAGCTTGTTTATTACTACAAAAAGGAAAATCACAGTTGCCCTAAGCAGTTCTTACCAATAGGAACTGGGAGCCAATGCTAAGCATTCCCAATACCTCAAGGAATCTCTGTGTCTCCTGGGGTCTCCGAGGTAGAAGACGTAATGTCTTACATTATGTACCTAAGATAATTACCATGGTTACTGTAAGATAGAAACATTTCTAGTTACAGAGATGAGCCCTATTGGCTAAATTAGAGGTGGCTCCACAGTCCAAGATAACATTATACAATTTTGTTATAGTCATCACTTTGTAGAAACAAAGAGGTACAGTTTGTACATAGCCGTGTAGTAATACAAATCATCAGAAGATGGCACTGCCAACTTATATATCATAATCATTACAAGGACACAGATGTCCTAACATCTTGTAAGCAAGAAATACATGTATATATTGGAAAGTAAAGTGTATAGCAATAATGCGCATACATATCCTGACATCTACTCTTATACGGTAGATGCTCTTAGCCCTATATGTTAGTATAACATATACCTACAGTAAATGCTAGCTGCCTGCCTGCGGTGTACCTGTATGGGTACATATTAGGGTGCAGGGACCTCATGTAACATTCTCTCCCTTGTTGCCTCTAAAAGGGGCAACATAAGCAAGAGTGAGGAAATGGATAGGGAGCAGGGGTCATTTACAGACCCGATGTGCCAGCCTTGTAAAGGAACTCCAGCTGCTCAGGGTGTTGGCGTAATGTGTGCCGTAGGCAGCACAGCATAATAATAAGAAAAAATATCAGAATGTTTGTGTAATAACAAAACCTTTAAAGGCAATCTTTAACCAAGTGTTAGTAAGTGCACTATTCAAATCACCATCATTAATGAGGGCAAGTATGGCCTTGTCTGCTTTGGAGATATTATTGCTGATGTGGATGAGATGGGTGTCTTTCCTCTCTAAAAGAGATTTTAATGTCAAAGTTAAAGGGTCAATGTGTACATTAAAGTAAGGTAAATATTCTGAAAGAGTGAGCAGATAATCAGGGTTACCATCAATAATATCAGGGTCCATAATGGGGACAGGGGTAATAACTGTGTGCCCAATAATAGTTGTCTGATGCGGGCCGAAACAAAAATTGGGAGCATCAATAGAACATGTTTGTTCTGCATACTTAAACGTTTTGTAATTAGTTACCACACAATATTCATCATCTGAATTATATTGCCTTTTCACAGTAGGCAGTCTCCATTTTTGTAACCATACTGGGCAAGTATAAGTCTGCTTGGAAATCCGTGTTGACAGGCAGTGAACCTCCTTTTGATAAGACTGGTACAACTTGGAATCATCTGGAGCAGATGTTGAGTCCTGGTATTCTGTGCCATTAGTGGTGATATCATCGTCCATGGAAAAGGACCAATCGATACTGTCTGGGGAATAGCCACATACAGGTTTAATAACATCAAATACGTCACATCGACACAAATAAATATACCCTTTCTTCGCACAGCAGTCCATGTGCGGCGAGACCCCCACATCCAGTAGAGGATGGAAAACCAATAGAGGAGGCAAATCAAGACATTCTCTGTAGATGTCTTTATTAAGGTGCCCAATGGAGTGCACAGATGCGAGTTTGTCAAATATAGCTGTAGTAGGATCAAAACCTGGTAAAGAAACAGTGAAAGACACAACCATAGTATCCTTAATTGAATATTTCTTAGAAGTAAAACAAGGACCAGTATTAGGGTGCCTGGTCACAAAACCCAAATTCCTAACAGTAGAAATTGGAATGGTTGAAGACTGAAGCATACACATGGCAACACAGTTAGGGGATTTGCAATGAGGACAATACCATTTAGAAATACATCTATCATGTATGATATCAGGGATTCTTCTGGATTCTAGATCATGGAAGAGATAGTTGGTGGTAGTGAAAATGTAAGAGCCATAGGCTGAGCATAATATTTCACGGGGAATGTATTGCTTAGCTGCTTCTTTATTGTTTTGTGTAATTAGTGCATTAACCTTATCTTTAGAATCTGAAAATCCTTAGCAATATTGTGCATGTCGTATACAGTGTATCTTTCTTCCTGATTAAGGCCATCCACACCATGCAGTAATGTGGGTATAATATCATTCACCAGACCAGTTTGAAACTTTTGTGAATGTGATTTGATAGCAGCAATGACGGCCTTATTCCAGATGGACATTGCTGTACCAAAAACACCAGCGACGGTGCCCTTGGCACCAGTGGCATCAGATGTGTCACGGGTATTATGTTTATGACTTTGATCATCTCTATTAGGTTTTCTCCTAAAATTGCTTCTATGCTCGGTGGTGTGTACCCCGGCAATAGGGTCTTGGTTACAAATCTGAGAAGCTGTTAAGCTATCAAGTAACAGAGTACTATAAAACAATGATGTATTAGTAGTGTGACACATACCAAATTATTTCATATTCCAGTAAGTAAAGTTAAACAAAACAGGTATATGCATAAATTGTAAGTTGTTGTTAAGTGAGCCAGGTAAGACAGTGGCTGTGAGACCACTACAAGGACCAGGGGTTTGTTTTGGACATTCTAAAAACTGTTTCTCAGTAGGGAGTAACACAGATAAATACATGGCAGCTGATGCCATGTTGTGTACAGCACAAAATTTCCTGGCAGAATCTTTAGACAATGAATCACAATACGAGGGGTCAATTAAGGCAGTGATATTGTATAAATCAGAATGTCTAAGAGAGGTTTGGAGCAAGGACAAAGTACCATTTGGGGATAATTTTGCATTGGGCCATCCACGTAAAGTTCCCTTGGAGAGCTTGGCCACGGGGAGTATTTGTCCTTGAGATTTAATTTGCCATTCAGTTTGTAGGGTAGATTTATCAGGAGCAACAACTGAGGCAGTGAGGTAGGCATCTGAACCTTCCTGGACAGTAATCAAATTGTCGGGAATATTGATGGTGACTCCCTCTGGGGTAGTTGCAGGTGGCTCAAGGTGAGGAAGGAAGTGCTTTGCCGTACCTTGGATGCAGGGGATAACTCCTGAGATGAGGAGAAAATGGAACAAGATAGCCATATTGTCAGTATATCTGAAAAGGAAAATCAAACATTAGTAAATTAGTACTATTTCACCCAATGGGGTGAGGAAAAGTAATTATACTCCTTTATACAGTTTCAGCTGGTTTGCATGTAACCATTTGTCAGTCAATTTGTTGGTTTGCATGAGTCTAACTTGATAGACTGCTGGACTGAGCTTGTTGACAATGGGGTAGGGTCCTTCCCACTTATTGGAGAAGGAGTGTGTGGGATGTGCAAATCTGAGAACCATTACTTGATCCCCAACTTGCCAGTCCACTTCTTGTGCATGTTTGTCAAACTGAATTTTGGACTGTTGCTGGGCCTTGCCCATGCAGTTAGCAGCATACAAATGAGTGTGTATGAGGTCTTGTCTGAGTTTTTCCACATATTGGTCCACTGAGACATGGTCTGCAGTGGGGTGTGCAGGTCAAACAGCAGGTGTTCAGGTAATCTCATTTGTCTACCAGTCATCACCTCAGAGGGTGTCAACTGGGTGGTGGCTGAAGGTGTACCCCTAACTGGCATAACGAGTAACGGTAGTAGGGAATCCCAATCCTTGGGATTGTCCTCAATGAATTTGGAAAGCATTTGCTTAATCCATCTGTTGGCTCACTCTATTTGACCTGAGGATTGTGGATGGTAAGGTATGTGGAACTTCTGATGAACTCCGAGGAGTTCAAGGGTTTCTTTCATCAACTCACCTGTAAAACTAGTTCCTTTGTCAGAGTCTACCTTGAGAGGTAGGCCCCACCTGGAGAAAATCTGTTCCAGCAGGATTTTGGCAGTGGTTTTAGCAGTGCATGTCTTAGTGGGGAAAGCTTCAACTCACTTAGAGAAGAAATCAGTTACCACAAGGGCGTACTTGTTATTTCTGCTGGTATTGGTCAGAGGACCAATAAAGTCGATCTGTATGGCATGCAAAGGGCCAGAATGCCTTTGTGGTAGTAGCTTGGCATTACATTTGGTAGGGATGGGGTTGTTTTGCACACAAACAAGGCAGTTGTCTATGTACTGTTTGACATCCTTGGTGACACCAGGCCACCAGGCAGTGGTCTTGAGCCTTTGAAGTGTGTTTTCTACTCCCTGGTGTCCACCAGTAGAGGTGTCATGCATGTGTTGCAAAAATTCAGAGCTAAGATGATGAGGAACCACCCAAAAGTTGGTGGTGTGTCATCTAGTTGATACCAGATGAGCTTGTCATCAGGGGACAAGTGTAACTTACCTTCATGCCTTTGGTAGGGGTTGTGGGTAGGTAGATTCTTCTCAGTACCTTTGTCCAGGAATCTGAACACATCTTTGAGTTCAGAGTCAGCATGCTGGGCTTCTGACAAATCCAAGGGGAAAAGGGTTCAGGTTTCTTCTTGACTGCTGCACTATGTACGGCCGCTCTGGCCTCTGGATGGTCCATCATCCAGGTGCCCCCCACTTGGGCCCCTTCCTTTGCAAGGGTGTCAGCAGTGTAATTGAAGGTATGATAGGGGTCGTGTATGGAGTGGGCCTTAACTTTGTGTATATAAGGTTTGTGTGCAAACTTCTGTGCCAGTGAATGAATGTATATTACCAGTTTCTTGTGCTTCACTGGGCTGCCATCAGAGGAGGTAAAGGAGTTCTGCCAGAAAGGAAGAAATTCTGTAAGGGAACAGCAAACCCAGTTAGAGTCTGTGAAAATAATAGTATTCTCGGTTCCATGCTGGATGAACTCGAGGGCACAGGCCACCACTGCCATCTCTGCATACTGTGATGATGCCACACTGCAACACTTAGAAATCTTGACAGTATTACCAAAAGGGTAAATGACTAATATGCCCATTCCTGCTATCTGTTCTCCATGGTAGTAGGAAGCTGAGCCATCCATGAAGGCACGACACAGTGAGGAGTTCTCAAGTATTTGCGGTGTAGCAGAAAGAAAAGAACCTGGGTCTGGTAGATCAGGTGGCTGCAGTGTACAGTCATGGGGTGCTCCTTGGAAGAGGAGACCATGCACCAGCATGGATGGCATTTTAGTTGGGTGGACCTTAATGTCTCTGTCCTAGAGAAGGAGGGACCAGTGTGTCAGCCTGGTATTCTAGACTGACCCATCCTTTACTCTGTCTGATAGCAGAAAGGTTGTTGGGGAGCGGTTTGTATTAATGATCAGGGGGAGTACCCAATGATATACAGGAAGTGCTTGACAGCCCAGTAGGTGGCCAGAAGGTTCCTTTCACAAAGGCTGTATTTCTCTTCCACTGGGGTCAAGAGCTGTGATGCATATGCAATGGGTCTCAGGGTGCCATGGACCTTCTGGGCCAATACTGAAGACATAGCAATGTCAGAGGTGGTGGATTCCAAATGGAATGGCAGGGCTGGATTAGGGTTAACCAAAGCTGGAGCTGAGGCCAAGGCCTGTTTCAGTAACATCACAGCTTGAGTGTGAATGGGACCCCAATTCCAGGAGACATCCTTTTTCAGTAATTCATACAGAGGCATGGCCTTCTGAGTGAAATCAAAAATAAAATGTCTAGAATAGTTCACCATACCTAGAAAACTTCTATGGGTAGCCACGTTGGTAGGCAGTGGTAGAGCTTGCAACCCTTGTATCTTCTTCCAGGTAGGGCTTCAGCCTTGGTCTGTTATCCTTAGGCCCAGAAAGAGCACCTCTTTCTGACATAGTTGTGCTTTTGCAGGGTTACATTTGAGGTCTGCCCTCTGGATGAGGATCACTAGTTCATCTAAGAGATCCAGATGTTGTTCCTGTGTGGCTGTGGCCAACAACAGGTCATCCACATACTGCAAGAGACACTGGGGGGGAGAGAAACCCTCAAGGGAATCATCTTGTGTAAATGGAACAGGGAGGGGCTGTTATGGAACCCCTGTGGTAAGCAGATCCACATGTACTGCCTGCCCTCAAAGGTGAAGGCAAACTTATACTGACTCTTTAGGGCCAATGGCAATGACCAGAAACCATTGGAGATGTCCAGGACACTAAACCATTATTGGTCAGGGGTCAATAGTCATAGCACATCTGGTGCTGATGCCACAGTTGTGGCACAACTGGGGGTGACCTGGTTTAGTCTCCTGTAGTCAATAGCAAGTCTCCTGGCACCTGTGGGTTTTTTCACAGACCACACTGGGGAATGTGCAGTGAAAACACATGTCCTGATTACACCTTGCTTGAGGAGTGATTTAATTGTTTCCCTAAGAGAAGGCAAGGCCTCAGGTGGAAAGGGATATTGCCGTTGCCTCTCATGAGCTGGGCCTGTCACTTCAATGACGGTGTGCATCCTGCCACAGTCATGCTTGTTAGTGGAGAATGCCTCCAGATGTCTTTGCAAAATGGGGAGTAGCTTAGGGAAAAGCTCATGGTTCTTAAACAAATCTAAGCTGTCATACTCTTTGTTGTTCACAGAGATTGTTGCAACCACATGTGAGTCAGAAATCATGATGGTGTGATGTTGTCCCTGAATTTGTATCAGTAACATGTTGGCTAGGTCTACCACACAGCCGTGTGGTGCCAAAAAGTCAATTCTGATTATACTAGGATGATCATGTAGTACCATTAGCTGAAAGGTATGATATGCCTTCGGGTGTCCCAGTGTGACGGGTAGTGGTAGGGAGTGGTATGCAGGTAACCTAGTTCCGTCTACCCCGGACATATTGGTCCTCCATCCAGTGGACCAAGGTGATGTGTCTGGGTTGTCATCCCGTAATACAGACACAGCCGCGCCTGTATCCAGTAGTACTGTTAGTAGGCGGCCCCCCGACCTCGGCCTCAGTACAGAGCCTTCCATTTGTATCCAAGACCAGCTTGTTTACAATACAGACTGGGGCCTGGAACTGTCAATCTGTACCGTGTGAAGCATGGGGGAGCTCTTGAAAGAGAGTCTTGGGCCTGGTTCCTTTGAACCATCTCACCATGCTGCACTGATGCTATATAGGGAGCCGCTTACAGGTTCAGGCCTGTAAGGGCCTGAGAGCCTGGACTTCCAGTATCTCCTCAGCCTGTTGAGGCCTGCTCTCCCAGTTGTATTGTTGCAAGGGCCTGAACAGGGATGGCATCCGTTACGGAGCATACTTGCCCAAGAAGATCTCAGAATTTCCAGTTTTCATTGGCTATTTCCCTATACGAGGGGCCTGATCTTTGTTGCTTACCCTTGTTGTTTTTATGGTGTATCTTATTTTTGTGGTAGTTCCAGTTCCCATACCAGGATTGTTGCTGTTGTTAGGCCTGCTGGGGGTGTTGGTTGTCTGTTGGGAGGGGCTGTTTCTCTTGGGCCTGCCCCTCCACCTTGGCCTCTGGAATGGCTTCCACGGCAGCTACTTTCTTGGAACCGGAGCCTGAATCACAGATGTAGAGTTGATAAACTCTCTCTGTTTTCCGAAGAATATCGGCAAACCTCTCCATGGTGGGATAGGTGGTTGGCTCTACCTTTTCTCTTACTGCAGGGATCATGTTCCTAAGGAATAGGGTCTTATATTCAATGAGGTCCACATCTGCAGCTTCTCCTGCAAGGTGCTTCCCTGCTAGGTAGGCCATCCAGAGCCTTTGATGGAAAGTCGCTGGACTTTCTATTGCATTCTGTTTCACAGGGTATGCAAGCATCACTCCTACTACACCAGGGTTGTGTGCAGAAATGAGTTCAGATGCTACTTCGTCAAAGTTGGCATGGCCGTCTTGGTGGACGACATCGGAGAGTTTCATCCACAGGCCAGGATTGATGGTCTGGCGTAGGATCTGGACCTGGTAGTCTGCAGCAAGACTAAGCATTTCACATTTAGCATGCACCTTTTCCAAGTGGCAACTAAGGTTGTGGACGGGATCATCCGACCAATGCTGTCAGCTATTTGCTGAACAGAGTAGGCCATTTGTAGGGGATTATTGGGACGATCAAGCAGAGGTAGATTACCTCGGGTGCTCTCCAGGGCTGCCTGAGCCGCAGCTTCAGCCACAGATTGAACCATGTCCTCCTGAGTGCCAGCCTCATGTACAAGCTGCCTAATCTGGGTCTTAAGAACCTGTTTATTTTTCTCAGAGATGGGCACGGTGCCTAAGGCACTTTCAATAATTTTCTCTATCTCCTGCCTGTCTTCCACATTAATAACGGCTATTGGTAGTGCTGTTGGGACTAGACCTAGGTCTGCTCCCCCCCTTTCATGGGGGTTGCCATGTTGGCATCACCCATGGTGTGCGTTATGCCGTCGATGACGTTTAAACTTGGTGTCATGTGACGGGGTCCTCCATGTTGTGGATGGCGGGAAGGGGTGTCTGGGCCATAGTAGTGGTGTGACTGGGCATTGTACTGAGAGATGTCGTCATCTGACTCCTCCCCCTCAGATGATGTTGACAAGGCAGGGGCTACACCTCCCATTGCCTTGACGTGACCAGCCAACACCTCTCACTGATGGCACAGTTTCACCATTTTAGATTCACATTCCTCATGACTCACTTTTGTAACATTCTGATCCACTTCATCCTGCATGTGCTTCTGTAACACTCTATATGTGGTGCTCCATTCGCGATTGTCCCTAGTAGCTAATCCTAAGTCATTACGTACCTGGTTTATCTCATCCTATAACTCTCCCAACTCCTCACGCATTTGTTCATTCATTCTACTTAACAAGTGATTCATTTGCAAAGCCTGCCCCTTATCCTGTCTCAAACTTTCACACTCCTGCTTCAACATACAAAGTTCCCGCTCGCCTGCCTGAGCAGAATGATGCAAAAGGGAATCCTTTTCATTTTGTGGAGTCTGGAGCTCAGACTCCAAATTCTTCTCTCGGCTCACACATTCAGTTTCCTGCAACCCCATCTCCTGCTTAAGAGATGAGATTTGCAGTTCAAGGGATCGAAACCTCACTTCAGAGGCTTCCAGAGCAGCATAAAGAGCCATGACCAACAGCCCTTTAGCTTCTCGCTTTCTGGCTGTATATCTCGTCTTTGTGTACTGGGTTAAAATCCCCAGCATAGGGTTTTCAGATTGACTTGCGTCCCGTGCGAAGTCAGCCCATCCTCCATGGGAGGCAAGGAAATTTGAGACATCGAGTCTCAGTTCTGCGCAGATATTTGATATGGTGGCCATTGTGTAGGAGGGAATGAAAAATCAAACTGTGAAAAGGCACCATGCTGTGTATCGATCCACATCAGGTGCACTAGTTCACAGTCGGGCTACTGTGCACTTGTAAGCTGGCAATTCAAAACTGCTGTGGGGTGGGTTGAGTCAGCATCAACCACACCCAGTAAGCAGCCAGACTTTGCAAGTGATTACAAAGTTGGTGAAAAATGTGAGAGGTGGTGCAGGAATGCACACCTACAGTCCCCATTGGGAAGTAAAAAGTTGTAGCAAGAAGTGAAACTTTGCAAACTCCAAATATTGCCTGCCTGCGGTCATCAATTGTCAGGAGGTCTAAATCTCACTCTCAGGTTCTTGGCAATAATGCAAGGAATCACAGACATGTTGCATGAGAGTAATAAAGCTTGTTTATTACTACAAAAAGGAAAATCACAGTTGCCCTAAGCAATTCTTGCCAATAGGAACTGTGAGCCAGTGCTAAGCATTCCCTATACCTCGAAGAGTCTCCGTGTCTCCCGGGGTCTCCAAGGTAGAAGACGTAATGTCTTACATTATATACCTAAGATAATTACCATGGTTACTGTAAGACAGAAACATTTCTAGTTACAGAGATGAGCCCTATTGGCTAAATTAGAGGTGGCTCCACAGTCCAAGATAACATTATACAATTTTGTTATAGTCATCACTTTGTAGACACAAAGAGGTACAGTTTGTACATAGCCGTGTAGTAATAAAAATCATCAGAAGATGGCAATGGCGACTTACATATCATAATCATTACAAGGACACAGATGTCCTAACATCTTGTAAGCAAGAAATACATGTATATATTGGAAAGCAAAGTGTTTAGCAATAATGTGCATACATATCCTTACATCTACTCTTATACAATAGATGCCCTTATCCCTATATGTTAGTATAACATATACCTAAATGCTAGCTGTCTGTGGTGTACCTGTGGGGGTACCAATTAGGGTGCAGGGACCTCATGTAACAGAGGCCTAAACCCAGCACCAACCCCGATGATCCATCTGGCATCAAAGTGACCGGCAAAGGCACCGTGGCTGGTCCCATCGCAGTGACACTGAATGGGGATGTGGCCAGTGGGATAGGATTTTGCTGCATGGTCACTGACAAGTGCTCTGGGGCTGTTGTCAGAACAAAATGCTCTGCCCATCTTGAAGGCCTGGCCCGTGGCTCTGGTGCCACCAGCATCTAAGGGCCAGGGACCAGTTCTGCAGACAGAGGCAAATGAGCCAGATATTGCACCCACTGCTCCATAGAGCCTCCTAGTGGTGGAACTGCCCACTGGAGTCCCCACTAATAGACAGGGAGTGACTCCTGGTCTGAGATCTTGATCTCCTGTGAATGGAAGCCCCTGGTGACACCAATGGTGCTGGTGAGGGCGTTCTGCTCCAGGACATCGAGATCCTCATAGCAGACCATGACCTCAAGTGGTACCACTTCTTCCCCTTCCTAGAGGAAAAGGAAGAACTTGAGGCCAAGCAGTTTCCTGACCCCAACTGGGATCAGGAATTTGCTTGCTTCTTTTTGTGCTTCTGGAAGGACTGCCCTCCCTTCTGGGCACAGGCTCACCCACTGTCAGAACCTTCTCCCAAAGGGGGAAGTGGACCAGACAGGGACCCACTGCCTAAGCAGCTTACCTGAGAAGGTTCCCTACCATCATCGTCCATGGCCATTGACCGTTGACTCAGCAGGACTATGAGAGACTGAGAGAAATATTTTTTAAATTCACCAAATTGACACAAAAATAACAAATTCCAATTTTAAACACTAAAACCTGAGAAAAACAGAATGCTGCTGTCATACAGACATGAAGTTCTGACTCCCGGTGGGTGGACAACGTCATCATTGAAGTACATTCGACAGCAGGAAAAAACAGAACTGACGTGGTTGAGAGTTGGAACTGAGGTAAGCTATGCAGTGCCAGCCAGTCTTGCATGCATGCAGCTTACCTCAGCACCAGCCCTCCTGAAAAGTTCTGGCTCCCGTAGGGTTCAGGTCTCTCCAACTCAAAACCCATTAGTGTGAATCAATGGTGAAGATTGATTCCTGGAAGATCATCAATTGCAAAGGCCAACATAAGGCCTCTGCAACCCCACTAGCAATTTTTTTAATGCGTGATCATTGTTGGAGAGCTGCATGTGTCCTATCCTTGAAAGGTCCCCCAAATCCATAGACTGCTCCCCATAATGTCCCATTATGGGAGGGAAGCAAATATCATCAGTGGTGAAGGCCTACATAAGGCCTATGCAACCCCTCGCTGCCTTTTTTTTTGTTAAATACATAATCTTCAGGGGGCACAGCTGTGTGTGCCACTAACAACACCCCCCCACTCTGCTGGCTGGCTGGCTAATCTGATGCCTCTTTACAGGAGCAAGAGGACATCACACATGTGGCTGACTGCCCTGGTCATGCGAAAGGAAGAAGAAGAAACCATTCAGTGATATGCTTGGGGACTTGACTTGTGTAACAGAATCTGCTGTAATTTGGACACTGGTACCTAATTCCCATCCCCCAACAGATCACATTGCTTAACTTGCTTGCTCTGCTCTGGCCACCTACACATTGACATTTTGCTGCTCAACCATATAATGGGGCATTGGGGAGGGGTGAGGTGTGGCCAAAACATATGTGGAAGTACGTATTAATAAAAAAAAATCAAGCCATAAATCAAGTTGGATCGGTTCCAACCCGATTGTGGCCTGACCTGTAATACTGGACCAAATCTGTGACCTAACCCATAGCACACTCCTAGTACTAAATGCAAGAGGCCTCTTCAGTATGTTACCTCAAAGTATACTAAATGCCTTACACCTATTCAGTATGCTCCACCCAAGTGTACTAAATGCCAGATGCCTCTTCTATATGCTACCTCAGCGTGTATTGAATGCCAGATGCTGCTTCTGTATGCTACCCCAGAGTGTACTAATTGCCTTAGATCTCTTTAGTATGTTCCATCCAAATGTACTAAATACCTGTTTTCCACTGGGGCTGACCTGGTACTTGGCTGAGACCATACAGAACAGTTACATTCTTACTGTAACAGTAGATCTTTGAGAGAATGTCTTTCATTAGGCCATACCTATGAAACTTATAGCCACCAGGGGCTAGGACCACATGGAAACTTTTATTAGCAGTGGTCAGCCAGGGGCTGCCCACAAAGACATCAGACATTAGCTCATACATAAACATGGATGATCCCTCTTCTCCTTAGTTCCCCGCCAAAGATCATACTCGGAGGACCTCTCTATAGAGAACAAGGAGAGAACCCAGCACTCTGCAAACCAGGCAAGGCAGAGAGCTATGAAGAGAACAGCATGGAAATAGGAGCAACAAAACCTAGAGTTGCAGGCCCATAAGGAGGAAGGAGGGTGGGGCAACATGGCCTGATGAAAGAGAATCTCTCAAAGATCTACTGTTATGGTAAGTGTCATGAACCAACTCCTGGGGTCATGTCCATTGACCTCACAGTGCCCACTCTTAAGTGCAATCCGTGACGGGGCGGACAGGGATAATCTCCTTGTCCTTTTTGAATGCTCGTCGAGGTCACGACTGCACCTCTGCCACAAGGATCCAGGGCATCCCTCTAACTCTGGATAAGGGCACACTACCAGTCTCGAGTCTTGTGGCCAAATATGAACCCTTCCTTGGCTATTACACAAAGGAGGAAGACCCAGGCATCCACACTCTCTTCGGGGTAGCAGTGTAAGCCTGATTTGGCCTTCTCCTTACAGGACATGCAACAGCCTGGTTCAAAATCCCTGCAGACTTGTCCCTGAGACTTTTGTATTCTCTCTATCCTTCCAGATCCATTACTGACCCTTTTTCAATTTGGTTGCTGTTGGTGACCCCTCTAAGCAATTAACAGTTGTCACAGATTATTAATACTATTTCACAGTTCACTCTCAAATACAGAAATCTCATGCATGCAGAATTTCTTTAGGAAAACAAATGTTTTTTACTAAAATACTTAAATACAGTTACAACTAAAAAGAACATACACTAATCTGGGTTACAGTATACATAAACAAAAATGGAAAAATGTACAGTGAAACACACTAAAACCGTTAGTTAAAAAGTCTACTTTGTATTTGCAGTGAATTGAAGTCCAGAAAAAATAGATGAAAGTTCTCGGTTTCTTTAGTCTTTGACAGCCACATTGGGTCTCAGCAGTTTGGCTTCTGGTGTGTGTCAAGCAGTGTGTCCAAATGAAAATGTGTATGCTAACAGCCACTGTGTCTCGGCAGTTTGACTTCCTGTGTGTCAGGTGAAGTCCAGATGAAAAGTGTGTGTAAATACCCTGATCTGGGTTATTTATATACCTGTCTGTGAATAGAGGCTGGCCCTTCCATTTTAGGCCACTGGGTGTCACTCTTACTCTTCCCCAGCACAGTGTTCTGGCTCAATAATTAACCAGTAACATGACTGTCAAAGTTAAAACTTTGATGTATCAGTATACACCCTATAAGCTAATTCACAGTGTCCTGTTAGAATTTCACACATGTTTGCTAGAAGGATGCTTCCTGTTTTTTTCTTTCATCTCATCAAAGGCAATATCTTGTGTCGCAATAGCCATCTGCCTGTTATTATTTGTATCATATTTTGCTATAAATATATGTTTCTTTGAATTTCTGTTTGTGAAACATGGCAGTCAGCAAGGCATCATGGAACTTTGGATTTTCAGAAATATACTGTTCTCTCTCTGAGTGGAAGGAAACAGCTAACCTCAAAAGAAACTAACACATGCAGAACAAAACCTGTGCGGAAATCATAAAAGTCATGTTCTCAGAGAGTTGGTGCTTTGAAGTGAAAATACTGCCTTTTTATGAGGTGACAGGAGGGAGAATGCTTCTTAGTCAGTCTATGTCAACAATCTCATGATGTTGAGAGGTGGTTCTCAGACTGTTTTCCTGAGAGATCAAAGGGGTATTGTAACCTGTCATAAAAAACATGCTGTAATGGGAAGAAGCTATTGCCTTGTTATAATTAAAAATATTGCTGTAATTGCATGTTACAAATTAATTAGAGGACTAAAAGTGACCTCATGTGTTGTGACATCACAAGGAGGGTGGGACTTTATCTCTGATATTGGTGAAGCCTAGCTGAAAAGAAAAGACACTTTTGTTCTGGACTTCTAAGGAACACTTTGTTTCCTGGACTCAAGAGAGACTACTTATTCAAAGACTGGTAATTCAAGTGTGAACTTTGCCAACTGAAAACTGAGGTAGCAATTAGTTATTCAGTTACAAGGCACTTTTTTTTGTAATTGTCCATTTCTTTTCTTACTGTAATCATTATGATACATGTTCTGTTTTATACACTGGATTTATTTACTATTTTTAATTTTAGTTAACCTTTTGTTTTTCGTAAACCTCCCTGAGATATTTGCTCATTTTGAGTGTAAATGGTGGAACTGTAGTGGTAATTCTGACACAGCTGTTAAATACTAAGTGTGTCACCATATGCAGCCACACTAACAAGGATCTGTGTAAAGATCCAGCAAGGTAAGAAAAATACCAGCGTCTCAATTGAGTCGGCAGGGGGTTACTAACCAGGCTGGTTGTATGCCCACTAGGTCAAGTATTGCGCTGCTTTCCCCGAAGAGAGTGTGATATTTGGACTGGTTACCTGGGTGTGCTGGCTAAAAAGGGTTCATAATTGACCCCAGGACTCGAGACTGGTAGTTTGCTCAGACCCCCAAAAAAACAGGAGTGTGTCCCTGTTTGTCCCCTGTTCACGAATTGCACTTAAAGGTTGAGCACTGTGGAAGCTGAGGGCCTGACCCCAGGAGTGGATTTGTGACAGATTTGGTATGCAGCAGTGTGATCTAAAAGATTTGTTTACATACTGTGCAATTATTTGGTGGCTTGGGCATTAACAGTCCAGTGTGTCGGATTGATAAACTGTAACAGTTCACAGACAAACAAGGCAGAGATTTTAAAAGAAATATATAATTTTGATTACAGTCCAGGTTCACTACCTGTTTTATTTTTTTTTTGGGTGTAAGCTAGTGTAGCCATAAATTAGGGAAGAAGATGGCTTCCACCTACAGCGAGTACACTGCAGATTACCTGAGGCAGTTGTGCCAGGAAAGAGGAGTCCGTTGTGAGGGGCGAACCAAACAGTACTTCCTGGAGACTCCTGTGGCAGCCGCTGCACAAGCGACTGCCCAAGATCTTGAGTCACAGTCGGTGACTGAAGGGGACCAGACCTTGGACATGGAGGTGCCACAGTCTATCACAGTGTCCAATCCCAGGGAGAAGGGCAGCAAGACCCATGAGAACGGAGAGCCACAGCACCAGGGAAGGGTCACCACAATGCTGGAGCCAAAAGACTCAGGCTGCAGATAGGGTTGAGGAGAATGGAGCTGGAATTTGAGCAGAAAAGGTTTGAAGCCCAGCAGCAGAGGGAGTTCGAGCAGAGGAGGTCTGAGCTTGAGATGCAGGAAATAGAAAAACCAGTGACGGAGAGAGGCTGAGGAAAGAGAAAAACAGCCTCAGAGAGAGGCTGAGGAAAGAGAGTGACAGCTTTAGAGAGAGACCAAGCGAGAGGAGCGAGAGCGCCAGAGGAAATTTGAACTGGAGAAGCTACAACTCCAATAACCAGTGCCAGAGCAGGTAAGTGGCATGGGTAAACCTGGAACTCCAGGACTGGGTTACAAGTTAAATTCTAAATTGATAGCTGAATTTAAGGAGGGGGAGGACATGGATGCATTTTTAAATTCATTTGAAAAGGTATGCGTTCAGGCAAAAATTTCCTGAGAGTCCTGGCTGTTCCAGCTGTTCCTGTTGCTTATCGGTAAAGCTTGTGATGCCTTGGGTCACATGGACAATCAGGACAATAATGATTATGAGAAACTTAAAACTGCATCACTTAAAAACTATGAATTGACTCCTGAAGTGTATAGAGTTAAGTTCCATAAGCTCAGGAGAAGCCCTGACAAGAGCTACGAAGAACTAGCCACAAAGCAACATCACTTTTTGAAGTGTTGGTGGAAGGGGGTCAAAGCGAACTCTGTACAGAAAATTGAGGATGTGGTACTTTTGGAGCAATTCTTTTGGGCTTGCCCAGCAGAGCTTAAAACCTGGCTATAGGGGAGAGATCCAAAAACAGTGCAGGAGGCTGCCGAGCTCTCGGACTACTATGCCACTAGCAGACCTGCTCTGAAAGGGATTGGGGCAGGTGTGGCAGCAGAGAAAGGGAAAAGCACACCTTCAGGGAAGCTAAAACCCTCACTGCCTCCCCAGAAAGTGGGCAGCCCCTAGGTTACAAAGAAAGGATTTCCTGATAAATGAAATGATGAATGTTGGTTTTGTGAACAACCAGGGCATCTTGCAAGACAGTGTCCGAAAAATGCATGGAGTGCACAAAGTGGTGCTCAAACAGAAGTGGGTGCACTGTGCATCCCTGAAAGCATGCCTATAAACATGAGGGAGCACATACACCTGGTTACTGTAAATGGGGTACAAACCCATGGGTTGAGGGACATGGGGGAATCCCTTACTTTGGTAAAAGGGGATTTGGTTGAACTTGAACAGCTTATACCTAATCAGTTTGTTACAGTCCAAGGATTCACTGGGGAGGAGAAAACTCTGCCACTTGCTAGTGTTCTCCTGGACTGGGGTAAGACAGGTGAGACTGTGTAAAATGTTGCAGTGGCAGAAATCTTGCCCTGGATGTGATTATATGGAACAATCTCCAAAAGGGGGTGGTGTGTGTGGTTACCCACAGTCAGATGGCAAAGGCTGATTGTTGTTCCCTGGACACCATGGAAGCCCCTGTGGAAAACACTGGGAGGCTGGTTCCCCAACCTGTGTCACCTGACATGAAGAGTAGTGAAAGGGAAGTAGAATTCCCCAGGTAGCAGCTAACAAATCAGCTACAGAAGGTTACTCTGAGGAGGGAGGGGTAACCAGTGGTCAGAAGGCTAGGGATGGCAGTGACCCTGAATGCCCTGACGCTAGAGCTAGGGACCCTAGTTTAGAAACTGAAGGGGACCTGTCCCATGCTTTGGAAATATGTAAAGGTTTTGCAGCTGCTCAGAAAAATGACCCTAGTTTAGAGAGGCTGAGGGCTTGTGCAGAATCTGACAGGACACAGGGAGGTGACGGAAGACACAGAGTGTATTGGGACAATGGACTGCTGTATACACAGGACGTAAGGACAGAGGGAGGGGTTATGGGTGGGCATCTTGTCGTTCCCCAGGGGTACCATGAGTAGTTGCTCAAGATTGCTCATGATATCCCCATGTTTGGACATCTGGGAATCATTCGCACCATGCAGCAATTGACCCAGAATTTCTATTGGCCCAGCTTCACGCAGCAGGTGAAGGAATATTACAGGTCTTGCTTCCGGTGCCAAGAAATAGGGAAGGCAGGTAATAAAACCCAAGCCACCCTAATTCCCTTGCTCATAGAGGAGATGCCATTCCAGAGGGTAGGAATGGATATTGTGGGGCCTTTGAATATCCCCAGCTCCTCCGGGAAGAGGTTTATCCTAACAGTGGTGGATTATGCCATCTGGTACCCACAGGCAGTCGCCCTATCCTCACTGAGGACAGACAAAGTGACAGATGTCTTGCTATGGATTTTCTCCCATGTCAGGTTCCTGCAGAAGGTTATCACCAATCGAGGGGGTTCCTTCATGTTGGCCCTGATGAAGTGTTTGTGGAAGAAGTGTGGGGTGGTGCAGAGAAGCACGACACCTTATCACCCGCAAGACAATGGGCTTGTGGAAAGGTTTAATGGTACCCTAAAATCGATGCTCCAAGCGTTTGCCGAACAGCATGGGAGGGACTGGGAGAAATACCTTCCCCACCTGTTGTTCGGATACAGGGAGGTGCCCCAAGAGTCGACAGGGTTTTCCCCCTTTGAGCTCTTATATGGACGCAGGGTGCGTGGACCCCTAGACTTGATCTGGGAGGACTGGGAAGGCAGGCATGTCACCCAGGGAACTCCCATATCGGATTATGTCCTTAAGTTTAGGGAAAAGCTGAAGGAACTTATGGGAACAGCCCAGAGCAACCTGGCAGCCGCCCAGCAGAAGCAAAAGGTATGGTACAACCACAGAGTCAGAGCTCGCTCATACACTGTGGGTCAGGAAGTCATGGTCCTTATTCCAGTCCAACTGGTACCGAAGATGGCAATATCATCCAGATATGTCACTGCATACTCTTCAGTACCATGTAACGCCTGGTTGACCAACCTTTGGAAGGTGGCAGGGGCATTCTTCATTCCAAAAGGCATTACCCTGAACTCAAATAATTCTATTAGGGTGATGAAGGCCGACCTCTCCCTAGCTCTGGCAGTTAACTCCACCTGCCAATACCCTTTTGTCAAGTCAGTGGTGGTAAGGTATGTTGCCCCTCCCAACTTGTCCAGTAGTTCATCTGTCCATGGCATTGGGTGGGCATCAGTCTTCGTGACTGTGTTAAGACCATGATAGTTCACACAAAAACAAGTAGAATCATCCAGCTTGGGAATGAGGACTACAGGTGAGGCCCAGGGGCTGTGGGATTTCTGGATGACCCCTAAATCAAGCATTTCCTCCACCTTCCTCCCAATGTCCTTTAGGATGGCCTTAGACACCTGGTAGGCTCTCCACCGTATGGGTGCTTGAGTCCCTGTGTCTACATCATGTGTTACTAAGGAGGTTAGTCCAGGCTTGGCTGTAAATAAAGGGGGCAAAGTCTGCTAAAACCTCCCTCAATTCCTGGGTCTGTTCTGTTGTCAACTGAGGCAACAGTTTGATTGCCTCCACAGAGGACTCCCATATGCTTTCCTCCAGCAAATCCAGTAGGGGGTCTTCTTCATCCGTCCGCTCCCCAGGATTACACACGGAAAATACCATGTCTGCCCTATTTGCATATGGCTTCATCATGTTGACATGGTACAATCTATGGGTGTGTCTCCTGTCAGGCAGTTCTACAATATAGTTCACGTCATTTACCTGTCGGACTACCTTGTATGGTCCCGCCCATCAGCCTGTAGCTTATCCTTCTGGACTGGAATTAGGACCATGACTTCCTGACCTACACTGTACGAGTGAGCTCTGACTCTGCAGTTGTACCAGACCTTTTGCTTCTGCTGGGTGGCTGCCAGGTTACTCTGGGCTGCTTCCATGAGCTCCTTCAACTTTTCCCTAAACTTTAGGACATACTCCACTATGGGAGTTCCCTGGGTAGCGTGCTTGCCTTCCCAGTCTTTCCGGCTCTAGTCTAGGGACCCATGCACCCAACGTCCATGTAAGAGTTCGAAGGGGGAAAACCCTGGCACCTCCCTGTATGTGAACAACAGGTGGGGAAGGTATTTCTCCCAGTCCCTCCCATGCTGTTCAGCAAACACTTGGAGCATCAATTTTAGGGTACCATTAAACCTTTCCAGAAGCCCATTGGCTTGCGGGTGATAAGGTGTCATGCGTCTCTGCACCACCCCACACTTCTCCCACAAACACTTCATCAGGGCCAACATGAAGGAGCCCCCTTGATCAGTGATAACCTCCTCCGAGAACCCAACATGGGAGAAAATCCCTAGCAAGGTGTCTGCCACTTTGTCTGTCCTAAGTGAGGAGAGGGTGACTGCTTCTGGGTATCAGGTGGCATTATCTACCACTGTCAAGATAAACCTCTTCCCGGAGGAGCTTGGGGTACTCAAAGGTCCCACAGTGTCCATTCCTACCCTCTGGAATGGCTCCTCCACAATGGGCAATGGAATTAGGGAAGACAGATAATAAAACCAAAACCACCCAATTTGTTGGCACCGGTGACAAGACCTGCAATATTCCTTCACCTGCTGGGTGAAGTTGGGCCAATAGAAATTCTGGGCCAATCACTGCATTATGCGCATGATTCCCAGATGTCCAGACATGGGGTTATTTATTTTATTTTTTTATTTTTGGTAACCGGGTGAGGCCCACTAGGCACAAGTGCCTGTTTTCAGGGGCAACCTGGGAGCACTGGGCAGTTAAGTGACTTGCTCAGAGTCACACAGTAAGTGGAGGTTGTGTGAATTAAACCAAGGTCTGGTCTGCTGGATGTACCAGGCTCATTCACAGCTCGTTACTCTAACCTATCATGAGTGATCTTGAGCAACTGCTCATGGTACCCCTGGGGAATGATAAACTGCCTGCCCATCACCCCTCCCTCTGTCCTTATGTCCTGCGTATACAACAGTCCATTTTCCTAATATACTCTATGTCTCATATCACCTCCCTGTATCCCATCAGATTCTGCACAAGCTCTCAGCCTCTCCAAACTAGGATCAGTCCTCTGAGCAGCTGCAAATTCTTCACATTTTCCCAAGGCATGGGACATGTCCCCTTCAGTTTCTAAACTGGGGTCCATAGCTCTAGCATTAGGGCATTCAGGATCACTACCATCCCTAACCTTCTGACCATTGGTCATTGGTCCCTCCTCAGAGTAACCTTCTATAGCTGTTTTGTGAACTGCTACTTGGGGAAGTCCTACCCCGGTTCACTACTCTCCATTTCAGGAGACAAAGGCTGGTTCCCCTGCCTCCCATTGTTTTCCACAGGGGCTTCTATAGGGTCCAGGGAACTACAATCGGCCTTTGCTGCCTGACTGCGAGTAACCACACCCACCACCTCTTCTGGATATTGCCCCCTATAATCACATCCAGGGCGAGGTTGTCTGCCATGGTCACTTTTTGTACCCTAACTACTGTCTCACTCCAGTCCAGGAGAACACTAGCTAGTGGCAGTTTTTTCCTCCCCAGTGAATCCCCGTACTGTTACAAACCAATTAGGTATAAGCTGTTCAGGCTCAACCAAATCCCCTTTTACTAAGGTAAGAGATGTCCCTGTGTCCCTTAACCCATGGGTCTGCACTCCATTTACGGTAACCGGGTGTATGTGCTCCCTCATGTTTATAGGCAAGCTTTCAGGGATACATAGTGTACCCAACTCTGTCTAAGTATCACTTTGCCCACTCTGTGAATTTTTAGGACACTGTCTAGCAAGATGCCCTGGTTGTTTACAAAACCAACAATCATCATTTCTTTTTGTCCGATAAATCCTTTTTTTGTAACCTGGGGTTCCCCCTTTCTGTGGAGGTAGTGAGGGTTTTAGCTGCCCTGAAGGTGCGCTTTTCCCCTTCTGCACTGCCACACCCACCCCACTCCCTTTCAGAGCAGGCCTGCTCCTGGCTTAGTGGTTCAGAAGCTCAGCAGCCTGCTGCACTGTTTTGGGGTCTTGGTCCTCTAACCAGGTTTTTAGCTCTGCTGGGCATGCCCAAAAGAATTGCTCCAGAAGTACAACCTCCTCAATTTTCTTTACAGAGTTTGCTTCCACTCCCTTCCACCAACATTTCAAAAACTGATGTTCCTTTGTGGCAAGTCTCTCATAGCTCATGTCAGGGCTTCTCCGGAGCTTACGGAACTTAACCCTGTATGCGTCAGGCATTAATTCATACTCTTTAAGCAATGCAGCTTTAAGTTTCTCATAATTACTACTGACTTGATTATCCATTTGGCCTAGTGCCTCATGCCCTTTACCAGTAAGCAGCGGGGATAGCTGGAAGCTCCAGGACTCCCTGGGTATTTTAGCCTGGAAACAGACCTTTTCAAATGAATTCAAAAAAGTATCCATCTCTTTCCCCTCTTTAAATTCAGTTATTAATTTAGAATTTAATTTGTACCCCAGTGTTGGAGTTCCAGGATCATCCCTGACACTTACCTCCTCTGGCACAGGTAGCTGGAGTCGTAGCTTTTCCAGTTCAAACTCCCTCTGCCACTGTTTTTTTCTTT
Source organism: Neoceratodus forsteri (assembly GCA_016271365.2). Taxonomy (NCBI): domain Eukaryota; kingdom Metazoa; phylum Chordata; order Ceratodontiformes; family Ceratodontidae; genus Neoceratodus; species Neoceratodus forsteri. The sequence continues at coordinate 1,709,363,229 of CM057455.1, forward strand.
CCTCCTTCTCTCACTGAATCTATCTTTCCCTTTTCCTTGGCCTCTCATTGCCACTGCTTTTCCTGCAACTCCATCTGGAACTTCCTCTGCTTGAATGCCAGCTCCAGTTTCCTCAACTCCAGCTGCAGCCTGATCCCTTCCAGCTCCAGCCCTGTGGGGACCTTCCCCTGCTGCTGTGGGTCTGGGGTCCCTCTGGTCTTGCTGCCCCCTCCCTGGGACTGGGCACTGTGATGGACCCTGGCACTCCCACACCCTGGCTCTGGTCCTTTTCAGTCACTGGCAGTGACTCGAGATCCTGGGCAACCACTAGCTCATCGTCTGCCACAAGATTCTTTTTGGTTAGACCCTCGTACTGGAACCCTCTGTCCTGACATAACTGCCTTAGGTAGTCTGCAGTGTATTTGCTGTAGATGGAAACATCCTCTTCCCTAACTACTGCTACACTAGCTTACACTTGAGAAAAAAAACAAAACAGGTAGGGAACTTTATACTATAAACAAATTACATATTTTGTTTGAAATCTCTGCCTTGATTGTGTGTGGACTGTTTTCAATTTAACAATCTGTTACACTGGGCTTGAATCCAACTGTTATGCCCGTGCCATCCATATCTCGAATCGCAACAGTATGCAACCAAATCTCTCGGATCCCGCTGCTGCACACCAGAGCTGTTACAAACCCACTCCTGGAGTCAGGTCCACTTAGCTCACAGTGCCCACCCTTAAGTGCAGTCCGTGACGGGGGGGGGACAGGGATACCCTCATCTTTTTTTGAATGCTCACTGAGGTCACAACTGCACCTCTACCACAAGGATCCAGGGCATCCCTCTAACTCTGGATTAGGGCATAATACCAGTCTTGAGTCTTTTGGCCAAATATGAACCCTTCCTTGGCTATTACACAAAGGAATAAGACCCAGGTGTCACACTTTCTTCAGGGTAGCAGTGTAAGCCTGATTTGGCCATCTCCCTACAGGACACGCAACAGCCTGGTTCAAAATCCCTACAGACTTATCCCTGAGACTTTAGTATTCTCCCTATTCTTCCAGATCCCTTACAGACCCTTTTTCAATTTGGTTGCTATTGGTGACCCCTCAAAGCAATTAACAGTTGTCACAGATTATTAATACTATTTCACAATTCACACACAAATATAGAAATCTCACACAGGCAGCATTTCTTTAGCAAAACAAATGTTTTTACTAAAATACTTAAATAAATACAGTTACAACTAAAAAGAACATAAACTAATTTGGGTTACAGTATATATAAACAAAAATGGAAAAATATACAGTGAAATGCACTAAAACTGTTAGCTAAAAAGTCTACCTTATATTTGCAGTGAATTGAAGTCCAGAAAAAGTAGATGAAAGTTCTCAGTTTCTTTAGTTCTTGGCAGCCACACTGGGTCTCAGCAGTTTGGCTTCTGGTGTGTGTCAAGCAGAGTGTCCAGATGAAAATATGTGTGCTGGCAGCCACTGTGTCTCAGCAGTTTGACTTCCTGGGTGTAAGGTGAAGTCCAGATGAAAAGTGTGTGTAAATGCCCTGCTCTGGGTTATTTATATACCTGTCTGTGAATAGAGGCTGGCCCTTCCATTTTAGGCCACTGAGTGCCACTCTTGCTCTTCCCCAACACAGTGTTCTGGCTCAATAATTAACCAGTAACATGACTGTCAAAGTTAAAACTTTGATGTATCAGTATACACCCTATAAGCTAATTCACAGTGTCCTGTTAGAATTTCACACACGTTTGCTAGAAGGATGTTTCCTGTTTTTTCCTTACATCTCAAAAAGGCAAAACCGTGGATCACAGCATCCTGCTTTTTGAAGTGGAAAGGGCTATCTCCTGAACACTTTATTCACTTCTGTTTCCCTCGGTCAGTTAACTATTGGAAATACCCCTGTGATCAGTTATTCCCAAAGCCTTTGACAATAACTTATCAGATTCCTGTCAAGCAAGTGGGTCTGCAGGTTAAAGGAAGGTCAAAACCTTTTTAATTTTTTAATCCAGTCTTTTCTCTAGGTGCCTTGAATTAGCACTGGGATTTTCTTGGCATGTACATATACATAGAATTACATAACAAAAACATATATACAACAGAATTATATCTACAAATAAGGACTAACAGTGGGATAGCTCACCACAGTAAGTACTAACTGTTCTATCTTCTTTGAGGATATCTCTTTCATCAAGCCACACCTCTGGAACGAGTACCAAGCAGTACTGACAGTGAAGAATGTGGGTAGCTGGAGCCTATAGGCTTAAGAAAGGAGGCCAAAGCCAGCCCATCTGCAAGAGACAATGTCCAGACTGTAGTGTTTTTGAAGGTGTGGACAGTACTCTGAGTAGCAGCTGCACAGATGTCTGCAGCAGAGACTTTTTTTAAAACAAGCAACAGAGGTGACCATGCCTCTAGTGGAATGACCACAAAACCACCCCAGAAAGTTCCTTACCATACTTCCTGTAACAGTAAGTAATACAGCTGGCTACCCATTTGGAAAAGCACTGATTGGAAACTGGGGCACCTTCTTTTCCAGAGGTGAATGAAACAAAAAGCTGCAAGGACGTCCTGCAGTCCTTCATGCAGTGTATATAGTACCTGAGTATTCTGTGTTCATCTGGAGTATAGAGCGATGCTTCCCCTGGATTGGCATGCTCCGGACAATAAACTGGCAGCTGGATGATTTGATTTAAAGTAAACTCAGTATCCACCTTGGGGAGAAATTTAGGATTAGTATGCAAAGACATCCTGTCTTCATAAAAAATCAAATAAGGAGGCTCACACAATTCTTCTAGCAGACATGATTGCAACTAAAAATAATGCTTTCCAAGAAAGCAAGCAGAAGCCACAATTCACGACTGGCTCAAAAGGAACAAAAGTAAGCTTTTCCAAAACAAAATTCAAGTCCCAAGCCAGGACTGGATTATTGATAGTGGGCTTTAGGTGTAGAAAGCCGTCAAGAATGTACGGGCGACCTCGAACTGAGCAACCGTATTGCCCTCTATAGGTACGTGGATAGGGGATATAGCAGACAGGTGCACTTTGATAGAGGAATACTGCAAGCCTGAATCTGATAGGGACAATGGATGCAGGTGGTGAGAAGCCACCCATAAAGCAAATTGCTTCCACTTCAAGGAATAAGTGGACCTGGTGGAAGGCTTTCTAGCAGTCACCGAAACATCAGCCATTTTTGGGGGAAACTCCAAAACAAGCAATGGTTATGTCCTCAGGAGCCATGCATGCAGTTGGAGACACTTCTGGTCCGGATGGACCAGAGTTTCCTGTTTTTGTGACAGAAGACCCTTGCAGAGGGGCAGAGGCACTGGGGGATCCACCGCTAGCTGTTGCAGCAGGGGAAACCAGATCTGTCAAAGCCACAGGGGAGCAATGAGTATCAGAGTTGCCCCCTCCATTTGGAGCTTGAGTAGCACTCTCTGAATTAGAGGGAAGGGAGAGCAGGCATACAGAAACCTCTCTTTCCAAGAGAGGGAGAACGTGTCTCACCAGAAAACTCCAGGCCCTGGAGCAAGTGAGCAGGAAAGCAGTAGTTTTGTGTTGTCTGGGAATGCAAAAAATGAAAATTATGTACTCATCATAATTCTTGCTCTTCCAGAATATCTTTACCATTTATCACTGGGGGCTTTATGCCGGAGGCACTAGGACCCCACAGGAGCATATGCCTTTAAAGCTTTGGAGATAGGGGACCAACGTCGAAGACGGCACCACCCATGAGGCAAACATATGATGTGGTGCTCATGACCTGGCTGGTAACCGATGCCGGCTTCCCTGCCTCCTCAGTAGTTCTGTTCACCTAGGAGAGGAAAAAGGGGAGGGCTGGAGCAAGGGAGCCCAAGGGACAGACAAAAGGATATAGGATATAAAAAAAATAAATGAATAAAAAAATGACCAAGAGAAGAAGATGGGTTTAGAAGGAGTGTCTATAGTGGCCAAAGGATGACCAGGACAACTGGGCAGGAGAGAGAGAGAGAGAGAGAGCGCAAGCAGTGGGGACCCGGAATTCTCAGGAGAAAAGCAAAGGTGTCAGAAGAGTTGGCTTGCTCTCAGCCATGGACAAGCATGGCTTATGCTTTTCTAAGGGCTAGCTGACCCTCAAGCAAAGAACTTGGTCCATGAGAATGTCAAAGGACCAGCTTAAAGGAGTAGATTGCAAGGAAAGGAGGACTTCCCTTAAGTCTCAGAAACAGGAACAGAGCTGTGAGACCTGGGAAAAACATTGCCAGCCATACTTGTCCACTTAAGGGTATGAAAACTATAATAGGTTAGAGATTAGGAGTCCCATATGATGAAAACATAATATAGGAGAATAGAGAGCCTCCAGTCTCGAAAATCTGAGAATGCTGAGTCAGGGCTCAAACAGTGCACTAATAGGTGCAGTTTCCAAGCCAAGTGGTGATATTTAGGAGCTCAGGAGATAAAAGTGCAACCCCCAAGAGGGGGGAAAAAGACTGAGAAAATGGGGTCCCCGCTAAAGAATAATTGCCAGGTATAAGAATCTACAAAAAAGGAAGGATTCCCATCCTCTCAACTCCTTATCTCTGACTGAAACATCCCAAAAATAGGGGCTTAAGAGAAAAATATGTAACAGGCCACAGCTGAACCAGTAAGGGAACTGGGCTACAATTTCCAAAAGATTTCCAGTCCCTAGAGCGCCTGCTCCCCTGCAAGGCCTTGTTCCCAAGATGTATGAGAAAAGTTTATCCAACAGCAAATAATTATAGATTCTCTCTGCCTAAAGGGTCTTGGGGGGAATGAAACAAAGGTGTCTACAGCCCATCACTACTAAAAAGGTCTCTCTCTCTTTCCCTCTTTTTTTTTGATAGGCAGAAGAAGGAAAAGGGAAAAAACAAGGACAAAAATTAGTCCTTCCAGACTTTTTTTTTTTAACCAACAAAGGGAAGGCTAGGGAAAGGGGTAGGGGTTAGAACTGCCCCAGAGAGAAAAGTCCATGTTTTTTTGAAAGTTTTTTTCTTTTTGGAGGGCCACACCAGGGCGTGTGAGGGGAACAAGTCCCCCAAAGAAGCTTGGCCCTAAAATGCATCCCCCTTTTTTTAAACAAGAAGGGGGAAAGGCTGCAAGAAAAGGGAAGGAGGACAGACTGCCCAGAAGCCTGGCCATTGCAGGGGCAGTTGAGCGGGTTGCGGTGATGAATGGTGAAGATATTCTGGAAGATCAAGAATTACGGTGAGTACATAATTTTCATATCTTCCAAGAATCAATCTTCATCATTCGTCACTGGTGGATCTGAGTACCAAGCTACCACCAAGGATGGTGTTGGCAAATGCTGTTGGAAATGATTATTCCCTGTAGGGCAAGACACAGAGAGGCGGAGGACCCCTCAAGGGCTTGGCAAGGGCTGAGACTGGTTAGGGTCAGGCAGACGCTCCCGTGGCCTAGGAGCAGGAATGCGCCCTTCAAGCTCATGCTTGGCCCCACCGGAGAAGGAGTGGGCCCCCTGGAAATGTGAGGCAACCACCCTACGCTGGGCCAAGGGTGACAACTGGGAAAGATGCCTCCACACTGTCTGCCTAATGCAGATCACAGTTCCCATTAGTCTGGAGACTACCTCATTGGCATCATTGGAAGCCCTCACCTGGTGTCTCACCAGCTTGAGATCCTATGCAGAAAGGTGTATGGCCTGGCTGGTTGCCTCACAATCTGACAGAGATGCTAGGAGCTAACCCAGGGTCACGCACAGGTGCCTGCTATAGGACGCCTGGTGTGCATCAATGCACAACATGGTGCACACTGTTGAGAAAACTCTACAACTCCAAATGTCAAACTCAGTTGAGTCCAACTCCGGAGGACAACTGTGCTGTGGGCACCTATGCCCAAAGGGAGTGTCCAGTAGCAGGACCCCAGAAGAGGGGTGTGGCATGGCTCCTGGAGATCGCAAGTCTGTGCAGTACCTGTGTTGGGTATCTCTTGGGGCTCAAGAGGGGACAGAGAGACACAGCCAGATGTCTCTTGACCCTTCCGCAAATGGTCAAGGCCATGGAGATATGACTGTGGAGTTATGACTGTACTCCCCAAGCCAAAAAAAATGGGATAGTCACAGCTCCCTCATCATCTCTGAAAGGAACTGCTGGTAACAGGTGAACTCAGCACTGGAGAAGAGATGGCCTGAGCAGTCCTCTTCCTCGGTGGAGGAAGACGAAGAAGAAGAAGAGGAGCCGGACTCAGGGGGGTGGCAGTGCTGGGGTTTCAGGCTGAAAGATAGCCTGGTTCATTGCCCTCATGTATGTGGAGAAAGCACTCACTGAAGCCCTGAATTGCTCTCAGGTCAGGGGTCTTGCAGGACCAAAACTGCCGGGAGAGGAGGAGGGACAGGTAGAGGAGGAGGAGGTGGGTCATGACAGACCAGGCCAGGTCCTTTGCCAGGGCTACAAGAGCGAACAGGGGACCTACCCCAAGGGGAGGGACTGTGCATCTTGTACACCTGTGAATGTCCAACCATAGAGGGGTGATCTGGATGGTGCCCTTGGGGGGATCGGAGCTGTAGTGGTCCCACAGGGTGGCCCCTATCCCCACCTACCACAGGCTCAGGCGGTTACAGCGGGACCAGAAGACCCAAATCAACACTAAGACTCCTGCTAGTGCCCCCATCCACTCTAGACATGGAGTGTGGTGCTGAACAGGACCTACCAGCCCCGTCTTCATCTGAATGGGCTCTGCCCCTTGGGCTAAGCCTAAGAACATCTGTATCAGCAGTATCCTGGAGCATGGAAGAGCCGGCACCACAGGCAGTGACAGGACCCCCTTTGGCACCGCAAATGGCACGAGATCCAGGAAATCTCCGATGGGCAACTGGCTCTAGAGACCTTTCCTCTCCCAGAGCTGTGAATGGCAGTAGGAGGGGACCCGGTCACGTGGGCGGCACCACCCTGATCACCAGCACTGGCCTCAGTGCCAGGAATCGAAGCAGCACCGCCCTGTGGCCCCAAGGGACCCACAGGTGCAGGCTCAGTATACAGCTGTGACTCCACCAATGGGGCTGTCCGGACTCCCGAGGTGACACCAGACTGGGAGAGATGTACAACCGGCCCCTTGGGGGTGCTGGCTGTCACAGACCGCTTCCCAAGGCCTCTTGTTTCTGTGAGATAAGGACTAGCAGAGGCCTGATCTTCCCTGGTACGTATAGTACTGGGGAAGGGCTTAGGGGGAAGAGTCCAGGGACCTTACATTAGAGTTCTGAGTGCGAAGCCTGCATCCGAAGGTGGGGGGGTGTCCCCACCTTGTTGTGTGAATATCCAAGGTGTGAAAGTCCATTGAGAAGCAGGTATTGCAGTGGTTCATGTCATGGTCCACTCCAAGGCAGATCCAGCAATGATCATGTCGGTCTCAGACAAACATGTTTCTCCCACAAGGGCACCAACACATGGGGGGAGAGTCCATCATCTTGGTAATTTTCTTCTGCTTTTTAGGCCCCTGGGAACATGACATGATCGACTCATGGAAAAAAAGAAAAACAGCAAAAAAAAAAAAAAGGTCTTGGTACCGCAAAGGAAATAGAAGAAGAAAGGCAGTGACAAAAGGCTGAAAAATGCCATACAGCATCAAGCAAGTGGTGGCAAACAGAACTTAGGCCACGTGATGCAGCAAAAATGGTAAACACTCCCACAGAGTGCTTTCCTCAATGGGAAGAACAGAACTGAGGAGGCAGGGGGCCGGCGTTGGTTACTGGCTAGCCCACAAATGTCACATCGTATGTTCGTCTCATACGAACATACATATGAACATACAAAATGATGCAGAAACAGGCCTCATGGTCTATCGAGTCTGCCTGATTGTGCAGCTAACCCCACAACTTGCAGCTGCCCCACCCTCCCTCCCTCCTCATAACCACCACCTCACCTGCCCCACCCTCTCTTAAATCCTCCCACTGTTCTGCACATACCACCTCCTCAGGCAGAGTGTTCCACTTATCTACCACCCTTTCTGTGAAAAAGTGTCTTCTGATTTCCCTCCTGAATCCCCCCCAGTCTCAGCTGATGCCCCTTCATGTCCCTCCCCCTTCTGATCTGAAGAATCCCTTCTGTATTAATCCTGTTAATACCCTTTAGGTACTTAAAGATTTTGATCATACCCCTCCATCCCTCCTCTTTTCTAGGGAATATATTTACAGCTCTCCCAGCATCTCCTCATAGGATTTACCCTCAAGTCCCTGTATCATCTTTGTTGCCCTACATTGCACCCCCTCCAGCAATCTGATGTCCCTCTTCAGGATTGGACGCCAGTACTGCATGCAGTATTCCAGATGCGGCCTGACCAGTGACCTGTACAGGGGTAGGATCACTTCTCTGTGCCTGGAGATTTCTCTCACTATGCACCCCAGCATCTTGTTTGCCATTGCAGCTGCCTTCCTGCACTGAGCTGAGTGGTTCATACTCTGTGTTATTAGTACCCCTAAATCCTTTTCCTCCACTGTGCTTACCAACTGTACCCTCCCAACTGATATTTCCTCTCCTGGTTCTTTGCTCTGAAGTGCAGTACCTTGCACTTCGTGGCGTTGAACCCAACTACCATGTCTCCAACCATTCCTGTAGTTTGGCCAGGTCTTTCTGTAGCCCCCTCCAACCCTCTATGTCATCCACCACTGCACTGATCTTAGTATTGTCTGTGAACAGACTGATCCTACTCTGGATCCCATTTGAGATATCGGCTATGAATATCCCAAACAGCACCAGTCCCAGTACTGAACCCTGGGGCACCCCACTCATAACATCCCTTGGTGATAAGAGTTCCCCCACCACCACCACCACCCTTTGCTGTCTACCCCTCAGCCAGTTGGTGATCCAGTTGACCATTTTTGTCCCCACCCCAATGTATTCCAGTTTTCCCCCCAGCCTCCCATGTGGCACTGAGTCAAAGGCCTTGCTGAAGTCCAAATATAGGACATCCACTGCATGGCCCCTGTCCATTTCCCTGGTAACCCAGTTGTAGTACTCGACTAGGTTTGTCTGGTAAGATCTGCCTGATACAAAATGGTGCTGATGGCCATCTTGGAGTCCATTGTCCTCCAGAAGGTCACCAGTCTCTCATTTAGGATTGACTCCATGAGTTTCCCCACGATTGAAGTGAAACTCACCAGTCTGTAGTTTCCTGGATCATCCTTCGGGACGCTTTTATGAATGGGCACCACATGGGCTATCCTCCAGTCCTATGGCATGCATCCTGTGTCCAGTGATGTATTGAAGAGGTCTGCCAGTGGTCCCGCCAGGATCTCTGCTAACTCCCTAAGTACCCTACGGTGAATACCATCCGGCCCCGGAGCCTTGTCCACCCTCAGTGCCCTTAGTCCCTCAAGCACCCTGTCCTCCATAATTCTGATATCAGTTTCCCCAACCCCCCTCTGCCCACTCCACCCTTCCCATGGGGTGTCTGCACCCCTCTTTCCTTCGTGAATACAGAGCAGAAGTACTCATTCAGTGCCTCTGCCTGGTCCTCCCCCTTCTCCACCCACACCCCCATCTTTCTTAATCCTCACAATCTGGTCTTTGTTTCTTCTTTTTCTTTTCTCGCCAGTCTATCTGAAGAAGTCCTTTTCCCCATTCTTGATTCCCCGTGCGAGTCTCAGTTCTCTGGAAGCCTTGGCCACTCTGACTAGCCTGGTAACCTCCCTGGACTTCTTCATGTACTCATCTTTTTCCCCTTGCCCTCCTGATTTCTTAAGCCTCCGGAATGCTTTTCTCTGGTCCTCACCCCTTCCATTACCTCCCGTGTCAGCCAGCTCGGCTTCTTTGCTCTCCCCTTCTTGTTGCATGTCCTGGTGCATGTCTCAGTATCCTCTGACAGCCCTTTCTTAATGATATTCCATTTTTGGCTGGCACTCATGCATGTCTGAATTCCCATCAGATGCTCAACCAAAATTTTCCCCATCCTTTTAAAGTCCACTCCCTTAAAATCCATCATCCTGGTACCTTTTCCTCCTGTTACCCTTCCCATATTGAGTGTGAACCACAATGTACGATGGTCACTCCCAGCCAGGGGGTCCTCCACTCCCAGATCCCTTACAGCCTCCCCGTTTGTTAATGCCAGGTCCAGAGTCCTACCCTCCCTAGTAGACCCGCGGACCAATTGCACGAGGAAGCTGTCCTGAAATGCATCTAGTAATCTCTGCTCCTTTGCACACATGGTGGTTGAGGTGTTCCATTCCACCCCAGGGAGGTTGAAGTCCCTCGCCACTACAGTGTCTCCCTTCCTACAGACTCTTCTAATCTGCTCGGTCAACTCCCTATCCAGGTCAAGCCCCTGAACTGGTGCCTGTACACTACCCCCACCCTCAGTGTCTTTCTTTTAGAGTCTTGAAACTGTATCCATAGAGCTTCTGTCCTGCCCTTCACCCCTCCTTTCCCATACACTTTATCCCTTCCCTCACGTAGATTGCCACACACCCCCTTTCCCCCTAGATCTGTCCTTTCTGAATATCCTGTACCCTGGGATCATCATATCCTAGTCCTGGTTTGGGGTGACCCATGTCTCTGTGATGGCTGCAATGTCCACCCTCCCCACAGCCAAGAGACCCTGTAGTTCAGCTGATTTGTTACCTAAGCTTTTCGCATTCAGCAAGACCACCCTCTAACCTGTGTCTTTCTCCCCCCACCCTGATTTCCTCCTCCTAATCTCTCCTTGTGTCCCCACCTCAAATACCTCTCCAATAGCTTGGGAGGTAGGCACGCTTGGCTCCCCCCTCTGGGATCCCTGCTTACTAGCTGTCCTCCCGCCACCCCCCCACCTAGTTTAAATCTATCCTTGATGCTATGTACCCCTCCAACCTCTACTTTAATACCCCTTTCCCCTCCCTGCTCTGGTGCAGCCTATCCCCTGAATATAGATCCTTATTTTCCCAGGTACTGCCCCATGTGTGGTACCATCCCTGACGTCAGTCCCCTGCCTCTAAAGCTTTAAAGGCATATGCTCCCACAGGGTCCTAGTGCCTCTGCATAGACCCACCAGTGATGCATGGTAAAGACTAATTCTTGGAAGATGGTCCAGCTCCGGATGACCTCATCATTTGACTAGGTCATCGACCACCAAAGTCAGCAGTTCCCACTTGTGTATTTTGGACTGTGACCTGCTTAGTTTGTCTGCCAAGATGTTTTGGGAACCTGGAACATGTATTGTTGATAGTTCTAGACCATGGTTCAGAGACAAATACCAAACCTTCATTGCTTCCCTGCACAGTGGATAGAAATGAGTCCTCCCTTTTTTTTTGATGTAGTACATCACACTGACAACGTCCATCTGTATTAGCAGAGGGCCTGGGGACAGGTGGTTCTGGAAGACCAGCAGGGTTCGACAAATCCGATAGCCTAACATCCCAGGATATCAGTGCAGAATCAGGGACAAGCAGTTTTTGTAGTGTTAGTAGTCTGCAGACAAATGCTGGCTGTAAAAAAAAAAAAAGTACCTGTTTGACTGCAGTTCATGTTTCCTCCACTAGGGTGCAGCGTTGAGTCACTGACAGTGCCGATTCCAACTGTCCCGGTGGTCATCTGACCAACCAGAGTACTAGGGAGCTGAGTCAGCTGTTGAAGAAGAGCCCAGGATTAGAGCAGGTGCATCGCCAGTGTGTGGAGAGTGAGTGCAGAAGAGAGAGAGAGAGAGAGACAGAGAGAGCAGCTGGAGCCAGAGAGACATCAGAGTGGCAGGGAGGACCAGAATAGAATGACTGGCAGGTCATATCATCAATGATATGATCTGCCACTGCAGGGGAATGGAACCTATTAGCCACAGTGGTGATTTGGGGGTTGTAACAGTTGTAAGAGGCACACTTGCACTCTGACTATTGAGGAGAAAGGATATATTTGTGACTGAGTTAACGGAACATGGGAAAGGCACAACATTTTTGTGTTTAAATTGCTGTGCTGTTTTACAAGTTGTGGGGATTCACGAGAGCTCTGCAATGAAGTGGAAGCAATTGATTTTATAAAAGAAAAAAACAGAGAGAATCAAAAGGGAGGGTGACTGGGTGGTGGTGAGCTGGGGGAGGAGATGGGCAGGAGCCACGAGGAGAGCCCAAGCCGCTCATCAGCGAGGTCGGGCACTGGTTGGTAGACCTATTGCATTATCCAAATCTGCCCCCAAAAGAATCAACAGAAAAGGAGAAACGAAGTGAAAGAATGAAAAAAAAAACTACAGAAAAGTGTATTATTGGGCAGGCAGGATCGTATAGGGAAAGGAATTTGTACTGTACTGTGTTGCAGCATTCTTGGCCCCCACGTGACTCATGGTAGCTGAAAGCTGCTTGAACAACAGTGCAGTGGCAATTGAGAATGCAAAATCTGCATTTTGTGCATAAGGAGATACAAAATTAAAGAAACTATCAGACCTACCAGTACTGAGAGAGGGAGGAGGGACAGGGTTGTTTTTTGTTAGTTTTTTTTTTGTGTATCTGGGAAAAATAAAAGAAGGAAAGTAGAAAGAAATAAGAAGTGAGCAAAATAAAAAGGCAAAATCTGTAGCATATTGTGCATAAGGAAATAAAAAAGAAAGGAAACCAGCAGTCCAACTAGCACTGAGAGGAGGAGGAGGAGGAGGGACAGGGTTGTTCTTTTTTTGCCTCTGGGAAAAGTAAAGGAAGGAAAGTGGAAAGAAACAAGAAGTGAGCAAAACAAAAAGGCAAAAGCTGCTTAAGGAAGGAACTAATAAAAAATTACAGGAAAGGAGTTAGACCGAGCAGTAAAGGAGGAAGAGAAAGAGAGAAGGTTGGCCTTGGTTTGTTATGTTGTTGCCCTGGGAAACGTAAACGCACTAAAGTGTAAAAACACAGAACTGAGCAAAATAAACAGGCAACAGCTGCCTGACTAACGTAAAAGGGAAAGGAAAGGGAAGGGTGAACCAACAGTAAAGGAGGAAGGGAGCGAGGGTTGGCCTTTGTTGTGTTGCACTTGCCCTGCAGCAAAAGCAAGTCAAGACAGTGTAGAACCAGTAAAACCAGAAGTGAAAAAGGCAAAAGCAGCCTATGGAATTTAAACTATTCAAGGAAAGGAAAGGATGAAGCAGCAGTAAAGGAGGAATAGAGACGAGCGAGGGTTGGGCTTTTTGTTGCCCTGCAAAAAGGTTAAGGGAAGACAGCGTAAAAACAACAAAAACCAGAAGTGACCAGAATAAAAAGGCAAAAGCTGCCTAAGGAACTTAAAATAAAATACTAAGGAAAGGGTGGACCAGCAGTGTAAAGGAGGAAGAGAGAGCGAGGGTCGGGCTTTGTGTTGTTGCTCTACAGAAAAGTAATTAAGTAAAGCAAGACGACAGTGTGAAAACCAGAAATGATCAAAATAAAAAGGGGGGAAGCTGCCTAAGGAAATTAAAATACAATTAAACAGAAGAGTGCAATAGGAAGGGAACTGTCTGGCGGATGACGGTGGGCCTGGGGCTGGCACGAGACAAAGTGCAGTAAATACAAATAAAAAAGTAAGCATCAAGCAACACCTTCTATCGACACTTGCTGTTGCTATTTCTTCCCATGCATCCCAATCCCAGTCCACTGCCTTCCTGTTCTTCCCTGCCTGCCTTGCTTAATTTATGCAGCCTGCATACGATAAGCACTAGTAGTTTTAGTGTCTGTCTGTCCCCTTCCTTCCCATTGCAGTGACCCACCAGTGAAAAAGACACACACCACATAGTGATTATAATACAAAATAGTTTATTAATAGCATCAACAACAACAAAAAAGAAAGTGACCAGACAGACAACAATATGCAGAAAACTAAATAACATACTCTCTTATCTCTCTTGTCACCAGCAGCAGCAGCAGCAGCATCCTCTTCTTGTGAGACACAAACACATTCTACTCGTACTTTCACAGCTAAAAGTAATGAAAATGAATCTGCATCTGCGGTACTAGATATAACTGCTGAGCAGGCACTTGATTTAAACAGTAAAGCTTTAGCTGAAAAAGCCCGTGTCACTTCCTAAGAAATGCAGTTTAGTGCTTGATGATGAGGTGGAAGACAGGAGAAGACAAGAAATATGACCAAGAAAAAAGGGCCAGATTGTTTCAGCCTGATTGGTTGACCTCTTACAAATGGTTGAGATACGATGAAAAAAGGGAACTAATGAATTGCACAGTGTGCAAAAAGTATCGCACTATTGCAGTTCCAGCCTTTTCAAAAAAACAGATGTCTTTGCCACAGGCTCTAACAATTTTTAGATTGAGTCGCTATCTGCACATGAAAAGTCCAGTCCACACGTGCTATGCCAGAACCAACATATTCTGGAAAGTGGCCAACATGCAGTACACTGTGTAATCAGTAAGTCACCACTTTATCAAGCCTTTGTACAGTTGGAGGAGGCCACAATGGTGAGGATGAGCATTTGTTTAACACAGCGTACTCCATTCCCCAAAATCTAAGACCCTTTCTCCGACATGGATTGGCTATGTGAATTACAAGAGAAAAATGTGATTAAGCTTAGTACTAATTATATCAATGGTAAGCGAGTTAGGGACTTTTGCAGAGCTATATCTGCTGTTCTATCCAAGAGCCAGATGCGGACTCTTATGAATGCAAAATATGTGACAGTTCTTGCTGACGGCAACACTGACAGTATAATTGAATAGGGAAATGTCTTCCTGAATTTTGTAGATCCTAATACAAAAGATGTATGTACACATCTGATCCAAACTGTGCCCTTGGAATACACACATGCAGAAGATGTCTTTAATGCAATAACAACCACATTAGATTTAGTACATCTTCCTCTCACTAACCTAGCAAATGTCAACAATTCGGGGCCACTTCTTATTTCTGCCAGTTTTGATGGGGCAAGTGTAATGATGGGTGAAAGAAGTGGCACCATTGCAAAGTTGCGGGACCACTGTCCTCGCATAATACTCATGCACTGTGTTGCCCATAAGCTGGAGTTGGCAGTTCTCGATGTGATGAAAACAAATCCCTTGATATCAAAACTTGAAAATACTCTCAAGGGAATATTTATATTCTGCCATTACAGTCCAAAAAATGAGAACACTTCAAGAAATTGCAAATGTGATTAATTGCACTGAAGTGGACCAGATTACTTCAGTATCTAACAGGTGAGATGGCTTGCCAGTATATCCCATTCAGTCCATGCAGTTCAGGTGAACCTACCCACAGTGGCACAGCACTTGAAACATGCATCTAGTTCAGCTGGTGATGATGGTTCCAAATCAAAGGCACTCTTAAGAGAGGTACAGCATGTGCACTTTGTAAAATCTCTTTATATGCTGCAGGATTTTTTACCAGTACTGAAAAACCTGTCATTGCAGTTTCAAAGAGATGACTTAATAATTCTAGAAGTACCACAACTCATTGAAACCTGTGTTAGACTTGGTCCCCTGACCTGTATTGGAAACCTACAGTACACCTCTGACAGTATCCATAGTATTATCTAATCATGGCTCCAACACAAGCTAAAATCAGTACTAACCTATTAGGGTGTAGGTACCTACCATATAAGAGTTGGGTATCAGGGACAAGCTATAAGATTATTATGATTCGTTGGAAAGATATATGCAATGTACTAATGATGTATTACTGTGTTCTGATCCTAACACATATTGTGATCTTCTGAGACGTCTTTTGTATGCCTACACTGCCACCATGCAGAGTTATATAACACCGTACTTGTTTGCTACAATTTGTGAGAACCCTTTGTATTCACAATTTTAGCTGACTTTACTACAAATGTATATCTTTCATACCGAGGAGCCACCTAGCATTTTGACCAATAGGGCTTGTCTGTAATTCTAATGTATGTAAGAAGAATGTGTTACTATAGTAATTATTTTTAGTATAAGAACTGTTGTGAGACATTTTTGCCTTGAGTCCATCTTCATATCCTGGGGTATAGGGAATACTCTGACTCCAAGTATCTAGGTAAGATTCTGTGTAGGATTTGGTTCTGATTTTGTGTAATAAACCTGTTTATTACTCACTGATGCCATTTGTCTATAGTCTCTTCTGTTAGCCTCTGACCAACAAGAACCTGAGAGATAATACTCCTCTACACCTGCCTGCTGCAGCTGATGGAACTGAAATCAAAGCAAGGGAAATACATAACGGCTTTCCTAGGTCATTACAAACCTGAACACAGATGCATGGACTATGTAATTTCAAAGAGGGGAGGTGAAGAGAAGACTGTTCTGTTCACATTCAGAGGCAACTGTCCAGAAATAAGTTTTGGAACAGGTACACAACTGCACACTTTAGTAGATGAAACAATTGCCTACATCGATGAAAGATTTAAAACTTTCTCAGAGGTGCCTCTAAAATGGTTCACCTGTCTGGATTGTAAGCAATTTGATCTCCCAAGAGAAAAATGTGCAGAGTTTGGGACCACTGAACTGGCTAATCTGGCTACATACAGTATTTAGATTTTTTCACCAAGGAGCAGCAGGAAAACAGTAAGTTAGAATATGCTGCATTTAAGGTACTCCTGAAATCTGCTGTTGGCGAACCCTATCTGCAGGTCTACACAAGACTGCTAAAAGGAAATCTGCCCCAGATTGCTCACACTCTAGAGTTAGTAGAAATACTACTGGCAATGAGTGTATCGATTGCAAAATGCAAATGAGTCTTCTTTATTCAAAACCTCATAAAAACAAAAATATGGACACGACTGTCTGATGATACCCTTCAGTCTCTCCTGCACATAGCAGTAGAGGATCCCAAACTATGGGACTTTGACCCTGATCGGGCAATCAACCACTGGCTGCTGTCTGGTCCAGGCACTCCACATTTATGGGCATGCTGCTGTTGCTACTACATCTGCTGCTGCTGTTTCTGCTTCTATGTCATCTACTGCTGCACCATCGTCATCCTATCCTACTCCTACTGCTGACAGTTCTTCTGAGTTCTTGTCCTTCTAAATAATTATTCTATATACTTTGTTTAACTTTGTTCTGGAACTGGCACTTGTCTCAGACTTCCACCTGTATTAATTTAATAGGAAAAAAATACATAATTTTTCCTGTTTTCCAGTGGCTACAGCTACATAGTATTCATAACACAACCCCCCATCATGTACTTTCTTGCTAGGTAATTTTTTTCATATTTTCCTTAAAATATAGCCTTCAGACCATGGACTACCACTCGCAGCACTGGGACTACCATTTTTGGCTCGGCCACTTGTCCTTGGACTAGTACGTCATTTTGAAATTTGTCAATCCCTGAAGTTTTGGAGTCCGTACAGAACAGCTCGCATTTCTAAAACATTTACGTGCAAGGTGCTCTCCACTGGAGTCCATGTGCTCTTTGTCTGATGGGGGCCCAAGTGCGCTCCCCAAGCTATCCCTGAAATATTTGTGGTCAGAATCTGCGGAGGGGAGGGGATATGGAATGGAGCCACCTTTAATAGGTAGCTGGGTTCCATCCACCACTTGAGCACTTTATGTACAGGGGACTTGACTAGAACCATCTGTTCTAGGTCATTGGTGAGCTGATCCCACTGGACTCTTGGAGTCCATTGGGGAATCAGCTTGTGCAGTCTGGCCAGTGGTACCATGACAATGGCCACTGCCATGAGTCCCTGAAAGTGTAGGAATGTCTTTGCTTTGTGCATTACTTGTGCTTGGACAACCAAGCAACCGGCCCCATCTGCAGGCAGAAAAGCAGAGCCCTGGGCTATGTCTAAGATTGCTCCCATGTACTGCAGCCATTGGCATGGTGTCAACAATGATTCTGGTATGTTGAAAGTCACCCCCAGAGCATGGAACAACTGTCTGGGTTGAGCTAAAGTCATTAAGAGCTGGTCCCTGGAGTGGGCTTTCAATAGCCAGTCATCCAGGTAAGGAAAAACATAGAGACATTCCCTGCGAAGGGCTACTGCCACTACTGCCAAGCATTTGGCAAAGACTCATGGTGCATGAAGATAAGCCAAAGGGCAACACTCTGAACTGGTAATGTTCTCCTTGAAATAGGAACCTCAAATATTTTCTGTGAGACTTCCAGATTTGGATATGGATGTATGCATCCTTCATATTGAGGGATCATATCCAATCCCTTGCTTACAGAAGTGGGACAAGGCCTTGCAGGGTAACCATTCTGAATTTCTAGCACACTCTGAAGAAGTTGAGCTTCCTGAGATCCAGAATAGGACTTAGGTCACCTGTCCACTTTTGGACAAGGAAGTACCGATAAAAACCTGTGTTTCTTTATTCTAAGGGTTCAGGTTCTATGGCCCACTTTTGAAGTAAAGCCTGCACTTCCTCCAGTAACAGAGGTAGGTGTTCTGGAGGATAGTTTATCACAAGTGGAGGGTGATCTGGAGGTGTGTCCAGAAGTTCCAGAACATGACACTGTTCTATGATCTTCAGAACTCATGCATCTGTAGTCACCTCCTTCCACTGATTTAAGTGGAGGGAAAAGTGACCCAGTACAACCACCACTGGAGGTAAAGGTGGTTGGGGGGGTGTAGAAGGAGTCAGGCAGAACTGGTTGGGGTGGCTCCTCCTGCACCACTACCTCTAGGGGCTTTTGAATGGACAGCTGGGCTAGTACTGGGGACTGGCAAGGCTCCTGCTCCCTTGTCCCTGCCCTGCTGTCTGGTGGCTGGGTACTGTCTGACATCAGCCAGACGAAAGAGACTCCTGCTCTGACCCCTAGGCTGGGTATGGTAGAGAGAATGCACAGACTTCAGAGAATATTTTGGACCTCAGGACCAAACAACTTGTGCCCTTGAAATGGGGCACTGGGAATGGATTGATGCACATCATTCACAAAACCTGCCACTCTAAGCCAAGAATATTTCCTGAGACAGATACCAGAGGCCACAGCCCTGGCAGAAGCATCTGAGACATCATAGGCTGTGTGGAACAAATGCTTGCCCATATCAGCTCCAGCAGTAAGAGCTTCTAGGAGCTTCTGTTTTGGGGTATCCTCAGGCAAGGCTTGTGCAGCTGCTTTGGCCTTCCTCCAGATGGAGTTCTGCTGCTTCCTCATGTGGACTTGGTAGTTGGCAATACGAAGGTCTAATGATGCTGAGGCAAATGCCTTTTTGCCTAAGACATCCAAACTCCTGGACTCTTTAGCAGGAGGGAGGGTACGAAGGTGCCCTAGACCTATCATGGGCAGCATTAATCACCACTGAATCTGTCTCAGA
This sequence comes from Neoceratodus forsteri, assembly GCA_016271365.2. Taxonomy (NCBI): domain Eukaryota; kingdom Metazoa; phylum Chordata; order Ceratodontiformes; family Ceratodontidae; genus Neoceratodus; species Neoceratodus forsteri. Next base: position 1,709,382,326 of record CM057455.1, read on the forward strand.
CTGTGTGGCATAGAAAGGCTTCCCAGAAGGTGCCATATACATTTTGTCTGCCTTCCTGGGAACAGCAGGAATGATGTTTAATCTGTACCAAGCAACAAAGATGGCATCCTCTAAAGCAGGAAGGAGAGGTAGCACCACATTGGCAGGAGATTCTGGAAGTTCCAGGAACTTTATTAAATTATTTTTAGTAGTGTCCTGTTCCTACAGCTCAAAACCCACGGCAGCTTGCAGCTGCTGCATCATGGTGAGGATAGTGGGATCCTCTGGAGGGCACATGCTTATCATGGAGTCCTCACTGCAGGTTGAGACAGCAGAGCTGCTGCCATGGTTATAGTGGCTTTCAGCATAGTCCTCAGCCTCCTCTTCCTCATCCTGCATTATTGTCTGGATTGTATTCATACTCATCATTGAGCTGGTCGATGGGGAGAAGGGAGCAGGTCAGCAATGTCAACTGCACCTAGACGGAGGCTGTGGCAAGGGTGAGCCTTGTGGCATTGATGGGGGTTAGTGGTAGGCCCCGTCGAAGGACCCCCTGGAATCAGGAGATCAAGTAGCAGGCATCTAATCATGTCTGAAAATTATGATAAGATAGACACCCTTATGGTCAATGTGTGCGACTGGAGGTGTCGTCGCAGAAAGCTGAATTCCCTAGGACATGCCAGCTGTGGTAGGCCTGGTAGTGTTTGTGCCAAGCCCCAACCTTGGTGTCAAGTCAATGGTTGGGGAGTGAGCGGCATTGCCGTCGGAGTGGATGACGGTGCTGAAGAGGTCATACCTGCAGAGTGAAAGGGTGACCTGGAATGCATTGGGGAGGTTCTTTTCTTGCCCTTATCCTGGTGCTTGTGTTTATGACTCCCTGATTCCTTGTCTTGGGTTTTGGACAACCTGGATTCAGTTGGCTGGGCCGGCGACGCTGCATTCTTCTGTTGGAGCTCCTTCTCTATTCTGGCTACTTTTTGCTCGAGGACACGCTTCTCAAGAGCCCCTTTACGGCATTGCCTGGTCATAGAATTGAAACCCTGGCAGATTTCCCGGGCTTTCATGTTGTGGTCCAGGCCTAAGCAGCAGACACAGACGTCATGGGAGTTGCCGGTGTAGCTTTTGTCACCACACTTGCAATACAGAAATAATTTATGGCAGGCAGTATAGCCTCGAGGTTAGAGTAATGAGCTGTGAATCAGCCTGGTACATCTAGCAGACAGACTTAGGTTTGATTCCCACAACCTCCACTTGGGTACTGTGTGACCCTGAGCAAGTCACTTGACCTCCCCAGTGCTCCTGGGTCATGCCTGTAAACAGGCCTTGGGCCTAGTGGATCTTACCTGGTTATTAAAGAAGAAAAAAAAATGTCAAAGGTTCTTTTGATGACATACAGGTAGTCAAAAATGACTGTAAAAGTGATTACTTTGTATATGAGAAGAAAAAAATGACTGCTATTTCAGTGCCATTTCCATCAGCAGTCTAACAAGTCTGATTAACGGTGGGAAGAGAACTGAGGAAAGGAGAGGCTGCCCAAGTTTATGTACCAGCGGACATCTGACATCACTGTGGACGGCCCCTGGCTGACTGCTTGCAAAAGTTTCCATGTGGTCCTAATACCTGGCAGCTATACGTTCCAAATGTGTGGCCTGATGAAAGAGATATCCTCGAAGAAGATCTCTTACCTCTTGTATCATAAATCAGGGACAAGACTTAAAAAAATCAGGGAAACATCTTATAACTTGATAATATCCACCCCGGAAACTGCTAGAATAAAGGGATTAGTTTAAACTGTATTTTCTGAAGAAAAACAAGTCAATGACTTTATTTTGTAGTTACAATCCATACTGTTTAGACGCGTCAACACAGATTTTAGGAGGGACAGAGGAAAATTGTGATTCAAAATGGGGACGTCCCTGAAATTCAGATAGTTGAGAAGTATGGCTGACACAGACGGCACTGCACTGAGGAGTCCCAACAGGATGAAATGCACATCTGTACATTGTTGTTCTCTGTCTATACTGGATCAGATGTAAAAGCCTGGCTGGAAGGCAATTTCTGTTCTGGTGCAGCCTTGACGGTCTCTCTTGCACATGGATTTGCATACCCATGATGTCTTGCATTGGGTTCGAGGCTACCAAACCACTTCCTGAGGGCAATACAAACTCAGCCATGGCTGCTTAGATTATGGCTTCAGTTCCACATCAGGGACCTGGAACTCCGGCTCAGTGATAACACTACAGTGCAATACAAGACAGACATTAAACCAATGCCCCATTTTGCACATTTTTGGTGGCTGTTTAGGTTAAAGATCCCATGGCACATTAAAGGGACACTGTCAAATTGTTTTGCATCATATTATTTCTAGTTAAAAACCCACATTTTGATTGCTTACTTCTCTAAAACTCATTAATGTTGCTGCTTGTTTTGTTTGTCTCCTTGTTTAATAGCGCTGAAATGCATGCTAACGTTTATTTGTAAACAACTTTGTTTTGTTTACAATCCTGAATCTATTCTTTTTAAATACCTCCTGAACATTAAAAGCACCCCCAAACAGTGCAGTCACCCATGATGAAGTAGTAGCCTCCTAAACTTCCATTGCATCATCAGTGGCTAGACTGTGTTGGAGGTGTCCCCAAGTCTGGGAAAGATGCAGTGAGAGTTGATCAAGGAATGTAAACAAACCTGTTTTTGTGTGGTAACACCAGTATGGTGGGCAATCTGTTTTTCACTTTTTAAAAAAAAATAAGAATCAGAATCAAACTACCAGTTATATCAGCAATCTTTACAGAATGTTGGCAATCATAAAATGTGTTTTTTAAACAAGGGACACTTTGAGGCCCAAAGGGGTTGACAGTGTCCCTTTAAATACCTCTGATGTGAAGGATGGGGGGGCATAAGCCTGGGAAGTTGGCAACCAGGTGCTGCATCTCCCACCATCGGGGTAAATCAGTCCATATAACATGGTATTGACCTCTATTAGATAAACAGACCACTGTGTAATAGATTGAATATATGGAATATATAGATTTTATTTAAGTTAAGTTATAATTTGGATAGTAGATGTAATATTTATTTTATCACTGAAGATAAGGATGGAATGTACTGGACACTTATGTATACAGTTATGGTGTATTTCTTTGTTGTTGGTTGTATGAATGTATTGTTTGTTTTGTATTAATTGGCTGAAAATGTTAATAAACAAATTATGCAAAAAAAAAAGACCCCATAGAAACATAGAAACACAGAATCTGATGGCAGATAAGGACCGCTTGGCCCACCTAGTCTGCCCATTTTCCTACCTAACAGATGAGCTGCAGATCCTAGTTAACCAACAGCTTACTTCCTTATGTCTGTCCCATGCATTCTTGAATTCCCCCACTGTTCTTGACTCCACGATCTCCTCAGGGAGGCTGTTCCATGCATCCACAACCCTCTCTGTGAAAAAATACTTCCTCACATTACCTCTGAGCCGTCCCTCCTCTATCTTCAAATTGTGCCCTCTTGTTCTTGCACATCTCTTTTTCTGAAAGATGCTACCCTCTTGGACTTTGTTGATTCCCTTGAGGTACTTGAAAGTTTCTATCATGTCCCCTCTCTCCCTTCTTTCCTCCAGGGTATACATACTAAGCTCCTTTAGTCTTTCTTCAGTATGTCTTCTGGTGCAGACCCTGCACCATTTTGCTGTCTCTCCTCTGGACAGCCTCCACTCTGTCTATGTCTTTCGGAGATGGGGTCTCCAGAACGGCACACAGTACTCCAGATGGAGTCTCACCAACTGTCTGTACAGAGGGATAACAACTTTCTGTTTTCTACTATTGATGCCTCTTCCTATGCATCCCAGTATCCCCCCAGCCTTCCTTACTGCCTTCTCACATTGCTGGCCCACCTTTAGGTCATCTGATATAATTACCCCCAGGTCCCTTTCCATTTTTACTGTTGTCAGTATCTCACCCCCCATTGTGTACTCTTCCCCTGGGTTTTTGTTTCCCATGTGCATTACCTTGCACTTCTTTGTATTGGATCTGAGCTGCCATACATTTGACCATTCCTCCAACCTTGCCAAGTTCCTTCTCATCCTTTCCACTCCATCTTGTGTATCATTGTGTGCTGTAAGCCATCCTCTGCAGAGCGTAATATTACCCTGATTCTCCAACCCCCTGTCCAGATAGCCTCAGAATCAGATATTGCTTCTGGGTGTCCCAATACCGTGCATCTCTGTTTCAACCAATAAATGAGATCTGTAACACTTACCCCCTCATTTCTAAAAAGAACAGTAATGGTTTTATGAGCAGGTTTAGTAAGTAGAAAAACATCAAAAGGGGACCATAAAGGAGTTTGATGAACTTTGTGATAATTAGTCCAAAATTTATCTAACCCACTCTTTAACTTAAAGCTAATATCAAAAATCTTTTCCCCTGAAACATGTATTAAGGCATACATTTTAGTTGAAGTAAATTGCAAACTATCTTTCAACAATGCTTTTGCTACAAATTTCCTATCAGGAAAAACATCCATTCCTCCTTTATAAACAAAACGAACTGCATTGTTCCTTTTAGCTGAAAAGTTAGAAGAACAAAAAATGAAGCATAAGAGCGTGGTGCAGTTTGTTCTAGGCCAGGTACAGATCCCCAATGCACTTTTCGTAGAGTTGGGGAATATACAGATGTTCTAGACAACACCTCCTATCTCAATAAAAAGAAGAGATGCAGACTTATTGTAGCAGTGGATCTTAAAGAGAATCTCTTCCATTAGGCCACACCTTTGGAACTATACCCACGTCAGTGCTGGGACCACATGGAAACTTGCTAGCCAGGGGCTGCGCATGATGATGTCATGTGTCAACGTCTGCATAAATGTGGATGGCCCCATCACTCCCCAATTCTCTGCCAGAGATTAGTCTCAGAGGACCTCCAAGTGTGGGGGAACCAGAAGATGAGACCAGCACCAAGCATACAAGGTGAGAAATGGTACTGGATATGATGGCTGGATTAGAATCAGGCACAATATCTGGTGCAATCCTTACTGAAGCAGAAAGGGGGATGGAGGAAGGGACGGCATGGCCTAATGGAAGAGATTCTCTTCAAGATCTACTGTTATGGTAAGTACATAACGGTTCAATCTTCTTGAAGGATCTCTTCCATTAGGCCACACCTTTGGAATGAGTCCCAAGCAGTCCCAAAAGCCACTGTGAGGATGGTACAGTCTGATAAATAGGTTACTCACCTGTAATCATAGTTCTAGGAGTGATATATGGTTCACATACACACAATGGCAGTCTCCATTTAAGAGCTGATTTGCTGGACAGTCTTTAAGCAAAGCTTCTCCCACCACCTGGCTGGTATATCCCTTGGCTCCACCCCATGATGTCACATCATGCATGCTGGAAGCAGGGATCTGTGTGCCACTTGCCAGAGGAGGTCATATGGGTGGTGTAGATGAGAATCATATGCCATTCCTAGAACTATGTTTACAGGTGAGTAACCTATTTTTCTAGGGGCATGGATATGGTTCACTTATCCACATGATGGCAGACTTCCAGCAGTTCTCTGGGAGGAGGGGGCATGACATGCACCTCAACTTGGCAAACAAAGACTGGAGAATCGAGGCCCCAGATGCAGCATCCTGGTGAGACTCAAGGTCGATGCTGTACTGGAAGATGAAGGTGTGTGCTGACTTCCAGGTGGCAGCCCTGTAGAGCTCCTAAACAGGGATGTCCCTGAAAGCAGCCACCGAGGCAGTGATATGTCTGATGTAATGAGCACTGAGCCCTACAGGAGGCTCCCTACCAGTCAATCTGTAACAGAGGCTGATGCAGGAAATGATTAACCTGCCAATCATCCTCCCAGCTGCCAGTCTGCTGGGCGTGGCTTCAGCTTATGTTACAAAGAGTTGATCAGCCAGCTGGCCCGGTGGCACAAAGGGAGGAGGTGCTGGATGCCTTACCTTGTGTCACACCAGCAACCTGGGTTCAGGAACTACCTTGGGTCATTGGAGAGTCGGCACATGGGGAGAGGGAGGCAGCAGGATTGAGCAGCGGAAAGGCAGCTCTCCTCTCCCAGGGAGGTTGTCACCCCCCCTCCGTAGTTCCACTCCCTTCAGGTGGAGGTCCAATGGGTAGCAAAGGCAGGAGGGGGCAGCAAGTAGTGGGAGGGTACCTCGAGGCGTGGCATGCACGTGCCTCCACACATGCGCACATGCCCGGGGCATGGGTATGGGTGAAAACAGGGTTAAAAACACAGGATAAAAATCTATATAGAAAACAAAAAGAGCTGACAAGCTTCACCCCAAACTCCAGCCATGCGATCCACATAACAGAAGAGTGCCCGCAGCAGTTCTAAGGAATGGAGCCTGCATTTGGCCTCCAAAGATGGGTTGGTAAAGTATACTGGAAGATTCATCACCTGGTTAAGGTGGCACTCCAAGACAACCTTTGGGAGGAACTTTGGTTGGGGGGCAAAGAACCACCATGTCCCTGTGGAAGGCCAGCTAAGGAGGCTCCACTGAGAGTGCCTGGAGCTCATTAATCCTCCTGGCTGACATGATGGCCACCAAGAAGGCCATCTTCCATGACAGGTGTAACATCTAACACCCATGCATAGGTTCAAAAGGCTTGCCCATGAGCATAGCCATTACCAGCAGTAAGTCTCAAGGGGGTGGTGGCTCATGCTCCAGGAGGGACAAATGGTCGATGCCCTTAAAGAAGCACTAGATCACCATCTCCTGCTCCACCATCGACATACCAGCCCACTCCTGGTATGCAGAGATGGCTGGAAGGTGCACCTTAAAGGTCATCAATGGCAGTCCCAGCTGGAACAGGTGCCAGAGGTATTCCAAGAGACTAGCCACAGGGCAGACCAGGGGATCAAGCTCCCAGCCCTGACACCAAATGGAAAACCACGTCCATTTGAAGACATAACACTGGCAAGTTGACTCATTCTGAGAAGCCACCACAACATGGAGAACATTCTCTGAATGACCCAGAACCTGAAACTGTAGTTGCTTAGGAGCCAGTCTGTGAGGTGCAGGGAGTGAAGGTCTGGGTGCTGGACTTTTCCCTGTTATTGGGTCATCAGATCCAGGTGAAGAGGCAACAGCCACGGGGTATGCTGCTGGGGCTGAGGAGATCTGGGTACCAGAACTGGCGAGGCTAGTCTGAAGCTATGAGGATCATCCACACCTTGTCCCTCTGTACCTTAACCACCACATTGTGGGTCAAGGGAAAGAGAGGGAAGGCGTACAAGAGTCCTGGGGTCCAAAGCCTTGTGAAGGCATCCATCATCGGTGTCCCAGACTGTGGGGGGCTGGCACAGAATAGCTGCAGTTCTATGTTCTCCCAGGAAATGAACAGTGTCACAAACACACTCAGCAGGTCAGGCCCTCTGCTCCCACAGTGCCAACCTCAGAGCACAATAGTGTGAACAGGTAACAGACAGGGTAACCCTCCTGTGTGCTTTTGGGTCTGAATCACCTTTAGTATCAAATTCTGGGGGGATGCAAACTGTGAACCTTATGCTAACATACCCAATGTACAGGCTCAGATACGTGCCCTCTTCGGGGATTGCGGTAAAATCTTATGCCAGGGGCACCCCAGCCAGGCTTCCAAAAATTAACCCTTAAAACTCTATAAGAGACCTTAGGTATATTATTACCTTTTCTCAGTTTAGTAACGCCATGAAGCTGCTGAACAGTTTTTAGACTTAACCATCTATACGTCACATGCAAAAAGAACTGGCAGACACCCAGGCAGTCTTTTAAATAACAGATTCTTTACTAAAAGATGATACAAATATGAAAAAATGTAAACACAGAACAATATATCAAAGAGTGCACAATCACATAAAAGAAGAACAAGGAAAACTACAGCACAAACTCCTACCAAAATACAGTTAGATCTTTTCTATCTAATGTATCACCTCTGTAGTGCTTATAGTTAGATCAGAGAGCTGTGTCTTTGAGTCCCCCCCAAAATATGTCATATTCCCCAGTTACAAGGATACATTTCAACTCCATCTCCCCACCCCCTTGGTGAGTCATCTAGCTCCCCCTTTTAGAATAGAAAAAATACAAACATGATGTCCTATCAGGAGGTATATTAAATAAGGTGACATCAGCAAAGACTAATTTTCCAAATTATGAGTCTTTGATCCACCAGTTCCTTTTGAGGTTTACAACCCTGCAATTCCATCACCCAGGTGTGAGATAGCCTGACAGGAATCAGCCAAATGATGTCCTGTCCTGTAATAAATTGTATATTTAGCTTCCCAACTTCAAAGCAGCAACAGGTCATTAAAAGGCCTTACAATGCAGCGTCTCAAGCAAGTTAATTACATTAGAGAGATCTCCTGGTCAATTATATCCTGTAGTTTCACTGAAACCTGGGGGTGGAGTACCCATGGAGCACAGGCTGTCTTATATGAGACAATCACATACTATATTTTTATATTACAAATAGCATACAATAATCATAACCAGCTGACCAAGCATCACAATCCTCCCCACCTAGACTGAATTAGGGGGCTCTATCCCCTGCGTGGGATGAGCTTCTCAAGTCAGTTCACTCCCCATATAGACGCGACAGGCCATCTGTGTTCTGATTGGTCACTCCAGCCCTATGTAAGATCATCATGTTATACCCTTGCAAGGCAAGACTCCATCTTAATAGTCTACCATTAGTTTTTCCCATTTGGGTCAGCCAAACCAGGGGGTTGTGGTCCGTTTTGTACCTCAAAAGGCTGCCCACATAAGTATGGCTTTAACTTCTTTAGGGCCCACACTATGGCAAGACACTCTTTTTCCACAGTAGAGTAAGCCTGCTTCCTGGGAAGTAACTTTTTACTCAGGTACACCACAGGGTGATCTTTCCCTTGGTTGGATGTCTGACTCAGTACTGCCCCAATACCCATGTCTGAGGTGTCAGTCTGAACTATAAAGGGTCTGACATAATCAGGACTTGTCAACACAGGAGCACTGCACAGTGCCTCCTTCAGTCTGGCAAAGACTTTTTCATAGGCTGGCTCCAAGGTAATTTTCTTAGGCATCTTTTTCTTTACCTGGTCAGATAGGGGAGCAGTCAGGGCACTGTAATTGGGTACAAATTTCCTATAGTACCCTGCAGTCCCTAGAATACTCCTGACCTGCTTCTGTGTTTCTGGTCTAGGCCATGCCTTTATCACCTCTATTTTACTTGGTTAGGACGGAGTTGTCCCCCGGCTTACAACATGCTCAAGGTATGCCACTTCAGCCATGGCCACCTGGCACTTCTCAGCTTTGACAGTGAGCCCGGCCCTCTGTATCCTGCCCAGCACTTCCCTAAGGGTCCTCCCAGCTGGTACTAAAGATGGCAATGTCATCCAGGTACTCCACAGTGTACTCCTCAGCACCATTTAACACCTGGTTCACCAACCTTTGGAAAGTGGCCGGGGCATTCTTCATTCGGAAAGGCATTACTTTAAATTCAAATAAGCCTATCGGAGTGATGAAGGCCGACTTCTCCCTAACTCTGTCAGTTAACTCTACCTGCCAATACCCCTTTGTCAGGTCAATAGTTGTAAGGTATGTCACCCCTCCCAACTTGTCCAGGAGTTCATCTGTCTGGGGCATCAGGTGGGCGTCTGACTTCGTGACTGCATTCAGTCCACGATAGTCCACACAGAAATGAGTACAGCCATCTGGCTTGGGCACAAGGATCATGGGTGAGGCCCAGAGGCTGTGGGATCTCTGGATTACCCCTCAATCCAGCATCTCCTCCACTTCCCTCCTAATGTCCTTTTGGACAGCCTCTGACACCTGATATGATGTCCACCATATAGGCGTCTGTGTCTCTGTCTCCACATCGTGAGTCGCTAAGGAGGTTAGTCCAGGCTCTGACACCCAATATGCTGTCTGCCGTATGGGCGTCTGTGTCCCTGTCTCTACATCGTGTGTCGCTAAGGGGATTAGTCCAGGCTTGGTGCTAAACAGTGGGGCAAAGTCTGCTAAAACCTCCTTTACTGTACTTCCTGGATCTGGTCCAGGGCCAGTTGGGGAGACAATTTAACTGCCTCTACAGAGGACTCCCACTTGCTTTCTTCCAGCAAGTCCAGAAGGGAGCCTCATTCGTCCGTCGCCTCCCCAGGACTACATACTGCAAATACCATGTCAGCCCTATTAGCATATGGCTTCATCATGTTGACACGGTATATTCTTTCTGTATGTCTTCTGTCAGGTAACTCTATGATATATAGTTCATGTCATTTACCTTTCTAACTATTTTGTACGGTCCTGCCCACTCAGCCTGCAGCTTGTCTTTCTGGACCAGAATAAGGACCATGACTTCCTGACCCACCGTGTATGAGCGAGCTCTGGCTCTGCAGTTGTACCACATTTTTTGCTTCTGTTGGGCGGCTGCCAGGTTGCTCTGGGCTGTCCCTATAAGCTCCTTCAGCCTTTCCCTAAACCTAAGGACGTAATCCACTATGGGAGTGCCCTGGGTAGTGTACTTGCCTTCCCAGTCCTCCCAGATCAAGTCTAGGTGCCCATGTACCCGGCGTCCATATAAGAGCTCGAAGGGGAAAACCCCTGTCGACTCTTGGGGCACCTCCCTGTATGCAAACAACAGGTGGGGAAGGTATTTCTCCCAGTCCCTCCCATGCTGTTCAGCAAACGCTTGGAGCATTGACTTCAGGGTACAGTTAAATCTTTCCACAAGCCCATTGGCTTGCAGTTGAAAAGGTGTCGTGTGCCTCTGCACCACCCCACCCTTCTCCCACAAACATTTCATTAGGTCCGACATGAAAGAACCCACTCAATCGGTGATAACCTCCTGCGGAAACCCAACACGGGAGAAAATCCCAAGTAAGGCATCTGCCCCTTTGTCTGTCCTCAGTGATGATAGGGCGACCACCTTTGGATACCAGGTGGCATAATCCACCACAGTCAGGATGAATCTCTTCCCAGAGGAGCTGGTGGTATTTACAGGCCCGACAATATCCATTCCCACCCTCTGGAATGGCTCCTCCACTATAGGCAATGGAATTAGCATGGCTTGGGCTTTCTTACCCGCCTTTCCTATTTCTTGGCACTGGTGACAAGACCTGCATTACTCCTTCAGCTGCTGGGTGAAGTTGGGCCAATAGAAATTCTGGGCCAACCGCTGTGTAGTGTGCGTGATTCCCAGATGACCAGACTAGGGAATATCGTGTGCAATCTTGAGCAACTGCTCACGATACCCCTGGGGAATGACAAGCTGCCTGCCTATCATCCCTCCTTGTCTTTACAGCCTGAGTATACATCAGTCCATTTTCCCAATAAATGTTATGTTTACCATCGCCTCCCTGTGCTCTGTCAGAGTCTGCCCAAACCTTCAGCTTCTCTAAACCATGGTCACTTTTCTGAGCAGCTGCAAACTCCTTACACATTCCCAAAGCATGGGACAGGTCCCCTTCGTCTCTAAACTAGGGTCCCTAGCACTAGCGTCAGGGCACTCAGGATCACTGTCATCCCTAACCCTCTGACAATGGGTCACCCCTCCTTCTTTGGAGTAACCCTCCGTAGCTATGTGGTTAACTGCTACTGGGGACATCTCTACCCCCTTTTCATTAGTCTCCATATCAGGAGACACAGGCTGGGGAACCAGCCTCCCAGTGGTTTCCACAATGGCTTCTGTGGGGTCCACGGAACTACAATTTTCCCTTGCTGCTTGGCTACAGGTAACTGCACATACCATCCCCTGTTTCAGATTGTTGCCAAGGATGACGTCAGCTGCTAAAGTTTTGGCTACAGCCACCTGTTGCATAGTTCCCCCTTTTTCACCCCAGTCTAGGAGAACACTAGCGAGTGGCAATGTTTTCTCCTCCTCAGTGAAGTCTTGTACAGTTACAGATTTATTGGGTATAAGCTGACCAGGCTCTACCAGATCCCCTTTTACCAACGTCAGGGATGCCCCTATGTCCCTTAACCCTTGTGTCTGTACACCATTCACAGTGACTGGGTGCATGTGTTCCCTCATGTGCACAGGCATGCTTCCAGGGACACACAAATAACCCACTTCTTTCCTAGCCCCATTTTACGCATTGCTCGTCCTTTTGGGACACTGTTTGGCAATATGACCAGTTTCTTTATAAACCCAACATTTGTTTCTTTTCTCAGAAAAATCTTTTCTTTGAAACCTGGGGCTAACTGGTTTCAGTGGTGGCAGTGAGGGTTTTAGCTGCCCTGAAGGTGGCTTTTCCCTTTCTGCGCTGCTATGCCCACTCCATTCACTCTTAGAGCAGGTCTGCCCTTGGCATAGCGGTCCTAGAGTTCAGCAGCCTCTTGCACTGTTTTGGGATCTTGGTCCTCCAGCCAAGTTTTCAGCTCTGCTGGGCACGCCCAAAGAAACTGTTCTAACAAAATAGCATTTTCAGTTTTATCTACAGAGTTTACTTCAGTTCCCTCCCACCAACGTTTTAAACATCGACGTTGTTTCATGGCTAGCTCCTCGTAGCTCATGTCAGGGCTTCTCCTGAGCCTATGGAATTTAGCTCTGTATGCTTCTGCAGTTAAATCAAACATTTTTAAAAGTGCAGTTTTAAGTTTGCTGTAATCATTACTGTCCTCATTGTCCATTTGACCCAATGCATCCCGAGCTTTCCCGGTAAGTAGCAGGGATAGCTGGAAGCTCCAGGACCCTCTAGGAATCTTTGCCCGAATACAAACTTTTTCAAAGGAATTTAAAAAGGCATCCATATTCTCCTCCTCTTTAAATTCAGCTACTGTATCAATTTGGAATTTAATTTGTAACCCAGACCTGTAGTTCCAGTTAAACCCAAGCCACTTACCTGCTCTGGTGCTGGTGGTTGGAGTCGTATCTTCTCCAGTTCATGGCACCTCTGGCGCTCATGCTCTTCACAGTCCACCTCTCGCTGTTCATATTCAGCTTCTCGCTCCCTTTTCTCCTCTGTGGCTTGCTGGCACTCACGCACTTCACAGTCAGTGGCTTGCTGTTCTCGCTCCCTCTTCTCATCTGCGGCTCGCTTCTCATGCTCAGCCTCTCTCTGGAACTCCAGCTTTATTCTGTGCAACTCAATCTGCAACCTGATCGCTTCTGGCTCCAGAATGCTGGTGACTTTCCCCTGCTACTGTGGCCCTTCGCTTGCACTGGCTCTGGCCCTGCTGTCCTCCTCACTGGATCTGGACACTGCATTGGCCGCTGGCCCCTGGCCCCTCCACACCCAAGGTTTGGTCCTTTTCAGTCACAATCTGAGACTCGATGCTCTGGGCATCTGCTTCCATCAGGGCATCCATGAGGTTCTGCTTGGTGGCACCCCCCTCGTGCAGGACTCCTCTGTCCTGGCACAACTGTCTGAAGTAGTCTACCCGCTGTAGCTGGAAGCCATCTTCTTCCCTAACTATGGCTACTCTAACTTGCACTTTAGAAGAAAAAATAAAACAGGTAAGAACTTGACTATAAGCAAAATTATATAGTTCTGTTTCCTTTTTTTAAAAATAAATCACTGCCTTAGTTTGCAAGTGAGCTGTACAGTATTAAGCTGACACACTGTACAGTTAAAGCTTGTGTTACCAATTTTTATTGCACCACTGCTAACCAAATCTGTCACAAACGCACTCAGCAGGTCAGGCCCTCTGCTCCCACAGTGCCAACCTCAAAGCGCAATAGTGTGAACAGGTAACAGACAGGGTAACCCTCCTGTCTGCTTTTGGGTCCAAATCACTTTTAGTCTCAAGTTCTGGGGGGACTCAAACTGTGAACCTTATGCTAGCATACCCAATGTACAGGCTCAGACAGATATGTACCCTCTTTGGGGATTGCGGTACAATCTTACACCAGGGGCATCCAGCCAGGCTTCCAAAAATTAACCCTTAAAACTCTGTAAGAGACCTTAGGTATATTCTTGCCTTTTCCCAGTTTAGTAACACCATGAAGCTGTTGAACAATTGTCAGACTTAACCCTCTATACATCACATGCAAAAATAACTGGCAGACACCCAGGCAGTCTTTTAAATAACAGATTCTTTACTAAAAGATGATAAAAATATGAAAAAAATTAGACACAGAACAATATATCAAAGAGCACACTATCACATAAAAGAAAAACAAGGAAAACTACAGAACAAACTCCTACCAGAATACAGTTAGATCTTTTCTATCTAATGTATTACCTCTGTAGTGCTTATAGTTAGATCAGAGAGCTGTGTCTTTGAGTCCCCCCAAAATATGTCATTTTCCCCAGTTACAAGGATATATTTCAATTCCATCTCCCAACCCCCTTGGTGAGTCATCTAGCTCCTCCTTTTAGAATAGAACAAAATACAAACATGATGTCCTATAAGGAGGTATATTAAATAAGGTGACATCAGCAAAAACTAATTTCTCAAATTATGAGTCTTTGATCCACCAGTTCCTTTTGAGGTTTACAACCCTGTAATTCCATCACCCAGCTGTGAGATAGCCTGACAGGAATCAGCTAAATGATGTCCTGTCCTGTAATAAACTGTATATTTAGCTTCCCAACTTTAAAGCAACAACAGGTCATAAAAAGGCCATAAAATGCAATGTCTCAAGGAAGTTAATTACATTACAGAGATCTCCTGGCCAGTTATATCCTGTAGTTTCACTGAAATCTGGGGAGAGGGGCACCCATGGAGCACAGGCTGTCTTATGTGAGACAATCGTATACTATATTTTTATATTACAAATAGCATACAATAATCATAACCAGCTGGCTAAGCATCACAAAGATCCACCAGAAGGGTAACCCACAGGGAGAACAGGTGGTTCACCTCCCGATGCAAGGACCACTTATGCGACAACTCGCCCATCCCACTGAGAGTGTCTGCTAGCTGATCATTTGCTCCTGCAACACAAATCGCCAGGAGATCTGCACCCAGGCTGCACATGAGGGTCCAGATGTGGAGGGCCTCCCATCACAATGGAAAGGAATGTGTTCTGTAGTGTCTGTTCGGGTAGAACACTGTCATAGTGTTGTCCGTCTGGACTTGCACGACCCGACCCTTTACTAGAGGAGCAAATTCCATCAGAGCTAGCTGCAATGCACCAAGCTCCAGCAGGTTGATGTGGTGATGGGACTCCCTGGGCAAGCAGAACTTGTGGGTCCAGTGGTCCCCCAGGTGCACTTCTCACCCCACCAGAGACATGGCCATTGTGAGAGTGACCGTCAGTTCTGGGCACAGGACTTCTTCCTCCAGATGTTCTTGGATCAGCCACCAACAGAGGGCATCCCACATTAGTTGGGTCACTTGATCAGCTGGTCTGGGTGTCCTAGGCACTAGAACAACTGAAGGCTCAACTCCCACTGTAGGTGCTGCATCTGCCAGCAAGCCCATCTGACCACGGTGGTGCAGGATGCCATGTACCCCAGTGTCATTGTGGCATTGGTCAGGAAGCATAGGAAGACCAGGAGCAGTTGTAAAATTTGCAAGTAGCATTTTATTATCAATAACAGTAAAATAAAAAAAAATTGTTTAGTATACCTATATACAAAGGCAGTACAAACAGAGAAAACAAATTCCTTCATCTGAGGGTATCTTGAATTCCAAGTTTCAGTCTCTCCCTCTCTCTAGCAAAAGCATTGCTGCTCTTTTTATAAGTCTTTGCCTGGGAACTCGTTAAGAGACATCCTGTTTTTCTCAAAATGTTCTTGTCAGTATCCTTGCAGGTGCAACAAATAGAACAATGTCCCAAGCTGGCCTCCTGCTGACACTATGCAAAACAGTTTACAAACAAGCCTGAGAGGAGCTCAAACTGCATCTCAGGTTAACCCACTAAATTCCAAATAGCTTTTTGCAATTGTTTCAACAGTATAACTATATACATTTCAAACAAAGGGATCCCAGTATCACTTACAGTTTCACACAAAGATTCACATACATTTTTATAATCACAGATATGCAAGGGTGAAGAAAAGACAGAACAGTAAGTGAAGGCAGAGAGATAGCGAGAGGCAGAGAATCGCGAGACTGAGTGATTAGTTCCTGGGTCTCACAAGAATATTTAGTTGCGCCATCAGACAGACAAGAGACAGAAAAGGAGAGGATAGACCAGCTCCTTGCATTTAACCCCTTCTGCATAACAACTGGAACAGGGCCTTATTCAACCCTGTCACACCCAGCAGCCTCAGGAAGTCCCAGGCAGGGTGCAAGTGCCCAACCTGAAATGATTTGACAAAGTAGGTAGGATCCGATGCCCGATCCACAGGGAGGAAGCCTTGGCCTGTAGGCAGTCTAGCTCTGCTCCAATGAAATGAATCACCTGCAAGTGGATCAGTTCGGACTTAGCTGGGTTGACCAATAGGTCCAAGTCTTTGCAGGTCTGGAGGGCCAGGCCCCAGACCACTCCACTACCTCTTTGGATGGCCTGGCTATCAGCCAGTCATCCAGATAAGGATAAAACCCTGATGCCCTTGTGCCACAGAAAGGCTGGCACCACAGCAATACACTTGTTGAAGACCCTGGGCACCAAGAAGAGGCCAAATGGAGTGACCTGGAACCGATATAGCACTCCTTCTGTGTGGAACTAGAGATGCCACCAGTGGGATGGATGGAGATGTGAAAGAACGTGTCCTGGAGGACAAGGGGAGCAGAAATACATGCTCTGCTCCAGAGTTGGTATTTTCTGGTTCAGCATAACCATCCTGAAATGAAAGTTACATACTCACCATAATTCTTGATCTTCCAGGATATCTTCACCATTCAGCACTGATAGGTGCCAGTCGGAGGTGCAGAAGTCTGTGGGAGTGATAGCTTTAAGATTTTTTTGGGAAAGGAGCCAACGTCGGAGATGGCGCTTCCCACAAGGCTGATGTATGATGTGGAATTCGTGGACTAGCCAGTAACCAGAGCCGGCTCCCTCTCCCCCTCAGTTACATCTGAAGGAGAGGAAAAAGAGAAAGAGAAAGTAAAAAAAGGTGGGGCAAGGCAGCCCAAGGGATAGAGAGAAAAGGTAGGAATATAAGTAAAATACTAAAACCCGACCAGAGGAGGAGAAGAATAGGCAAAAAGAAACTCTGGGCAGAGATAATTAAATAGGCCAGGGATGACCAGGACCACTGGACAGGCCAGGGAGATGTGAGAGACAGAGAGAGAGATGATCCCAGGATCTCAGTCAAAAAGAGTGTACTGAAGAGCTGGCTTGGTCTCACACCAGACCAAGGTGAAATACCCTAGTACAGCAACTCAGGGTAGGAAAACTGAGTCATAAAAAGGCGCAGATAAGAATGGTTTGCAAGGAAATGAATCTGAGTGTTTTGAGCCTTGAGGGGGGCATAACTTGCTTGTAGGAGGCCCTGTGAGGTAGAGGTCCACTACCAGTGCCCCATAAGAGCAAGGAATATAGAAACACTTCGCTATGAGTCTGAAGCCTGAAGAAAGGGCACAGACTTGTAAAAACTGATTACGGGCTGCAAAAACAGAGGGAGAAGTACTTCTAAAAATTAGACCAAGATCCTGAATCCAGTCAGACCAGGAGAACAGAATGTCAGGAAGGGCACGCTACCCATAAAAACAAGCCTGTAGGAGGATGCCAAGCTGAAATAGCTGCAGCAGCAGACTAAGAATCAGCGGATCAACAGATCAGCTGAGTCAGAGGTGGGTCACTGCAAAATACTGGTATACCCACAACAACCAAGATTGTTGCAAGCTCCATGAGGAGGGAGCAGAACACAGTCCAATGGCAACAGAGATCCTCCAAGTAACCAGAAGTGGAGGTGGGGATAGAAAAATACTAGGGCCACTAAGCCTGTCTCCTGTCTGACACTCTCTCACCCTTTTTTCTCCCTCCCTCCAAGGACCAACAGGTCCGGAAAGTGCAGTCATAGACATACTTAAAAGTGTATGTCTATGTTGCTGCAGAAGGAAGGAAAAGAAACCAGGTGACCAGGATGATTCAGGGCATGGAGGGTAGGACCTATGAGGAGAGACTGGATGAACTCAATCTGTACGCATTGGAGGAGAGGAGGGACAGAGGAGACATGATAGAGACTTTCAAGTATGTAAAGGGGATAAATAAGGGTGGAGCCAGGAGTGTTCAGGCTTAAGAAGGGGGGAACTACCAGGGGGCACGAGTGGAAGCTGGAAGGGGGAAGTACAGGGGGGAGCGCAGGACACACTTCTTCACAGAGAGAGTGGTGGAGCCGTGGAATGCACTGCCCAGGAGTCTGGTGGAAGAGACCACAGTGGAAGGATTCAAGAAGGGTTGGGACAGGTACAGGGGGAGGCTGAGGCCAGGGAGGGCCACCTCTGGGGCTGGGGGGAGTGGAGGAGCGAGCTCCCAGTAGGGGGCTAGCTTCCGAGCAGACACGATAGACCATGGGGTCTATTCTGCTGGCTTTTACTATGATGCTATAAAACCTCTTCTCTTGACAGCAGAGAAGACTTTCAGGAAAGTAAGGGCATGTGCCCTGCAGTAGTTGTCCTCCCCCTAAAGGAGGACGGACAAGAGTTCCTAAGGATGTTGAGGGTTTTTTTTTTTTGTGAAGGAAAAAGGTTTTCCTCAGGTGCCAATAGTCAGCACCCCCTTTTTGTAACTTTTTTTTTGTTAGAAAAGGAGGAAGGCAAAAGAGAGGAGACTCTGCCCAGAAGCCTGGCCATTAAGTGGAAGGTGGGTGGGTGGCAGTGCTGAATGGTGAAGTCGTCCCTGGAAGATCAAGAATTACGGTGAGTATGTAATCTTCATATCTTCCAAGGATCAATCTTCTCCATTCAGCACTAGTGGGGAGTACCAAGCCACCAACCTTGGTGGTGCTGGCAACCCTGAGGGAAAAACAAAGCTCCCTCAGCCTCCTGAGGGAGGGAAACATAGAGAGGCGGAGGCCCCTTATGGGTCTGGTGAGACGCAAGACTGGTCAGAGGCAGGCGGATGCTTCCATAACCTGGGAGAAGGAAGGTGCCCCTATAATTCATGCCTGACCCTGTGGGAAAAAGTGGGCCCCCTTGTAAGGTGAGGCAATGACCCTATGCTGGTCCAAGGGTGATAACTGCGAAAGGTGAAGTCACTTCATCTGCCTGATGTAGACTGCAGTTCCCACAAGCCTGGAGGCTACCACATTGGTGTCGTAAGATGCCCTGGCTTGGTGTCTCACCAGTTCCAGATCATGTGTGGAAAAGCTGGTGGCTCATCTTGTTGCCTCCCAGTCAGGTACTGATGCTAGGATCTGTCCCAGCATCGACCACAGGTGCCTAATGTAGGCAGCCTGGTGTGCCGCAACACACAAAAGAGGCACGCTGCTGAGAACTCCCTTCTACCCCAGAGGTCAAACTCAGTTGAGTCAGACTCTGGTGGATGGTCATGCCATGGGTGACGATGCCCAGAAGGGCTGTCTAGGAGCTCCACACCCAAAGTGGGAAGGGAGCATACTTCCTGGATACCCAACTGGTGTGCAGTACCTGTGCTCACTGTCTCTCAGGGCTGAAACAGGGGAAGAGGGATGGTGCCAGACACTATGAGAAGCTGGGCCAGAGAGGTATGACAAGTGTGTCGACACTGTATTCTGCCAAGAATGACAGCGTCGGATACAAAGGATTGTGTCCTAGAAACCTGGAGAGATGCAGGTCCTCCAGCATCTGCAAAAATAAGCGCTGATAGGCAGTGAAATCAGCGTTGTATGTGAAATAAATGGAAGAATCCCCTTCCTCATAGGAGGAAGTCAAAGATGCTGAGGAGCTGGATTCAGGGGACAGAGATTCAGGGGCTGCATGTTGGAAAACAACCTCATCCATGACTCTAAGGTATATGGGGAACACACCAGCCATGGCCCTGAACTCTTCTCAGGTCACAGGCCCCAAAGGACAGGAGAAACATGGAAGAAGGGGAGCAGAAGGCAGAGGAGGAGGAGGAGGAGTGTGAGAAGGGTCCTGGCAGACCAATCCAGGTCCTCTGCTAGGGCTGCAGGAGCAGTCAGGGGACCACTCCTGAGGGAGGAGTTTGTGCAACCCGGCCACCACATGATGCCCAACATCAGAGGGGCAAATGGGGTGGTACCCTTGAAGGGAAACCACTAAGTGAGGAGATCAGAGCTGTACAAAGCCTAATGGATGGCCCCTGTCCTCACCAACTGCAGACCTCACCAGTTCAGGGGGGGATAGGGACCCAGAGTCAGCACTACAGCTCCTCCCAGAGCTCCCAGGGGCTGCAGGACCACAGCATCGACTCCAGCCTCCTGCCCCCCGCCTCATAAGAACAGGATCTGCCCCTCAGAAATGACCTAGAGTGCAAGGCAGAGCCCAACAAAGGGAAAGAAGCAGGTCCAACACCACGAACGGCACTGGAACCCGCTGAGACACCAGTCCCGGCACCAAGACCTGAATCACTGCCCCCCAGGATAACTGAAACAGGTTCTGCACCAGAGATGGCGCCATCTCACAAACCGGCACTTACTGTTGCTTCACCATCCCCCTCGGTGTTGGGGTTGACACCGGAAGCATCCCTGGCACCACAAGCAACATCAAGGAACACAGAGGAGATGGCAACACGGCCAGCACTGAGAAGGGGACCCCCCAGCTCCACATCGACAGAAGGCCTCGGGCTGGGTCTAGGGGAGTCCTGGGGCTCACCAGAGCTGGAAAGTCAGTCAGGATCATCCAGATCATCATCCTGTGACCCAGAGGATGATATCAGGGAGATCTCCAAGCTGGCAACCCTACGGATTCTCCCTCTCCCAGCGCCATGAGTGGCATCAGAAGGGGACCGAGCCGCATGGTCAGCACCGCCCCACTCAGTGACACTGGGATCAGTGTCAGCACTGAGGCGGCACCAGGCCATGTCATTGAGGGAGATGCTGGTGCAGGCCCAGCGTATAGCTGTGACACCACTCCCAGGGTTGTCTGAGCCCCCAAGGGGGCATGGGACTACAAGGGGTGCACAACCAACTCTCCAGAGGAAGCCAACTGTCCCACAGACCCCTTGCACAGGCCTCCTGTCTCTGTGAGGCTAGTAACAGAAGAGCAAAACCCAGTTAGTATGCTGCAAGCACAGGATAGGGAGGGTGCAGGAGAAAAAGGGTTGCCAGCCCAAACGATGCAGTTTCAAGTATTTCCACAGCACTCCAACAAGACAGCAGTTACTTGCCCCGGTGCTTTGGGTTTAAACAACCCTTCATCAGGGGGCATGGTAAATGGAAGATAACACAAATAATTTATATAGTGCATACAATTAATACATAATTGATCAATTAGTGTTTTTATACAATCAAATAAAAAAGCCCAGGTGATTCATATTTACATTGTGAAAAAGTGTACCTTTTACAATTAGTGTCCCAGATCTGATAATGCTTTTCTTTAATATCAAGACCCCCTCTCTCAATCCACAGTAAATGTATACTTTACTCAAACAGTGTCGTATTTATCAGTACATTGCTTTTCTAACATTTCTAATCTGAATACAGTGTGATTTATTTAACCTTTGCTGTGCCGCTGACATGTATACATGTCCTAAAATCCTATATGTTCTAAATTACCAAGGTACCTGAAATGGGAAGGGTTTAGCTAGGATCTATAAATAATAAATAAAAAAAGTTCTAAATTATTCCATTTTCTAATATAGAACAGGTTTTGTTTAGTAGTAATCATAATATTAATAAATCAAAAATTGCATAAATCATACAACATTTTGTATCTGTAAAGATCTTTTAGTGTCTTAGAAGGGGGGGGTACAGCTTTGTACAAACAACTCCACTATAAGCAAAACATGACAGAAAATTAATCTCTGAGATGAGGCTTGATGTCCCATTGATCATTGAGCCCTACGGGCTTTACTCTCCTTAGTGTATAGATCCAGTAGCTCTCTCTTTTCAACAGCGGATTGGACCTATTACCACCCTTTTTAAATAGAGGGACATGCTCGATCACCATAAATCTCCAAGTTTCAGTGTTCGATCTGTGGTGAGTGTAAAACTGCATGCCAACAGGTGTATCATCTTCTCTCAATTGTAATAGAGCATACATGCACCTGAATTCTTTGTGTAAGTGGTCTGACCGTGCATCCCACATATAGTTTTTTACACTCACACCACAGAGTGTAGATAATGAAGGGCATGTCACATGTGATGGTGTCTTTGATTTTTAGCTGGATCCCTTCAAACAATGGATACTTAAACTCTCTTTCCATCACAACATAATCACAGACATTACAGCGGTGGCATTTAAAGAACCCCCCTGGTCTTTTTGGTAGTCACATACCATGTGATGCTGGCGTGGGTATAGGTTTAAATCTGTTATGTACCACTTTGTCCTTGATGTTGGGAGCTTTTTTAAAAGTCATCCTTGGCTTAGCTCCTACTGCATTTCTTGCATTCATGTCTCTCATGATTATGGACCAGTTTTTCTGAATGATTTTACCTATTCTACCAGCTAGGTGATTAAATTCAGTTATAAAGGTCACCATGATCAAGTCCCAACCTGAGGCAATATCTGCAGCACCACACCCGGGGTCATCCGAGCCCCCAAGGGGGCATGGGACTGCAAGTGGTACTCAACCGACTCTACGGAGGAAGCCAGCTGTCCCAGAAATCCGTCACACAGTCCTCGTGTCTCTGTGAGACTAGTAACGGAGGAGGCCTGCTGTCTCTCTGTCTGTATTGAACCAGGCAGGGGCTCAGGTGAAGAGCCCAGAGACCTGTCTCTGATTCCCCGGTATATGATGCTGCCCTCCAAATGTTGTGGGGGGTGGTGTCCTGACCCAACTTCATCGCAGGGATCTGAATGGTACAGAAATCCATAGAAAAGCAGGTGTCACACACATCCATATCAAGGTGTGGACCCAGGCAGGCAAAACAACGATCATGATGATTTGTTAAGGTCATGGGATTGCTACAGGGGCACCGACGCACAGGGGCAATCCCCACCTTGATCTTTTCAGATTTCTTAGTCCCCGAACTGAACATAAGTGACTGACAGAATGCAAAATAAAAACAACAAAAACACTTGACACTGCACTGAAGGAGAAAGAAAAACAGGTGGTATACAGTGCCAAAAATGGTGCCAAATAACTAACGATGTTGAATCATCATGGACTGCATCGAGTGAAAATGGTCAAACAGAACTGACACAGTTTCTTCAGTGCTGCTCCCATGAAGTGATGCTGCCTCGATGGTGGGAAAAACAGAACAGGAAGAGGGAGCCGGCATCGGTTACTGGCAAGTCCATGAATGCCACGTTACATGTCTGCCTCATAGGTAGTGCTGTCTCCAACGTTGGCTCCTATCCTCCAAAAAGGTCTTAAAGCTATATGCTCCCACTGAGTCCTGCGCTTCTGGATGTATTAGGCCCCAGCCTGGACATGACCGCAAATGGATAAAATAGCAAAAATGACAGTGAAAAGACTCGGTGCTGTACTAGCAGAGACAGAAAATAACAAACTGGAATTTAAATATTAAAGAAGCTGAGGTACAGCATTGAATAAAGAAGTGGCAAAACTTAGATGCAGCTATGTCGCTCCCACAAAGTGTAGAGATGCAGCCTTAATGGTGGGAAAAACAAAACTGAGGGGGAGAGGGAGCTGGCATCGGTTAATGGTCAGTCCATGAGTGCCACATCATACGTCAGCCTTATGGGTGGCGCCATATTGGACGTCAGCTTCTTTCCCCCAAAATTCTTAATGCTATCACTCCTGCAGAGTCCTGCACCTCTGTCTGGCACCCACCAATGCTGAATGATGAAGACTGAGCCTTGGAAGATCTTGTGCTTCCTCAGAGATTCATTTAGACTGTGAAGTTCCAGTATGGGGCATCACCCCCCACCCCATCTGTTTCAGGACCAGGAAGTACCTGGACACGTAGCCCTGACTTGCCAGGGCATCTGAGACATGAGCTATAGCTCCTTTTGTGAGGAGCTGAGCAACATCCTCCCTGAGGGTGGATAGCATGTCCTGTGACACTGAGGACTCCGAAGGAGTGTGGGATCAGTAGGGTGAAGAGTCTCAAAATCAAGAGACAGCCCTCTGTCAACCACATCAAGAACCCATGTGTCCGTAGCAATAATGGACCAGTGAGGCCAGAAGTGGTGAAGCAGACTCCCCACCAGGAGATGAGTCAGGGACTGGACAGGTGGGAGGTGAACATCCCCTGACCTGTCACTGGGCAGTTTTGGAGGAGGCACAGGCTGCTAAGGCTGCAGGGGCACCACTTCCCCTAGAACTGCCTTTTTATGGGCCCCTGACTGGAGAATTTGGCCTTGGCGTGCCAGGCTTGGAACTGCCCGGGCTGGGTCTGTTGCTGCGGAGACTGCTGTGGCTTAAAGGGAAAAAACTGAAAGGCCTTTTTCTGTTGCTTATGACCTTTCAGGTCCTTCTGGGATGAAGCCACAGAATCCAGGGTGGCACTGTACTTCTCGATTCTCGTGAGACACATATCCAGCCTGGGCCAAAGAAGTCAGTGCCCAGGAAAGGGACATCAGCTATCATGTGCTGAGTGTCTGCTGTGAAGGTGGAAATTCTTGGGTAGGCCCTGTAATGCATCGCAGCAGCCATTACAATGGCATGGGTGCAAGAATAGACAATGTCCAAGACTGTCTGGAGTTGGTGTTTAGCCAGTACTTGACCTTGGTCTTGGATGATCTTTACCAGGAGCCACTTGTTGGCAGGCAAGCAAGAGAGGACTGTATTGAGCACTTCCAGTAAGGAGTGACCGAAGTGGGCCATTAGCAAGGCATAGCTCACCTGGCGAAGACAAAGGGAGGATGCGTCACAGACTTCCTTAGCCACTTTGTCAACTTCGACTACTTGTCAAGGGGCTTGTCCAGGTCCCCAGTATTGCCAGACTTCTGGAAAATGGAATTGGAGATCAGGCCCTCAGCAGAGAGGTGGTTGGAGAATCCAGAGAAAGAGCCTGTAGGGATTGCGTATTTGCAGACCATACGGGCTGAATTTGCCAGGCAGGAGGCTGGATGCTGCCAAAGTTCCAGAGCCAGTTACAAAATGGCCTTGGCCATGGGAAATGAAACCCTGGGGATTTGTTGTTCTCCAGGATGTCAGTGAAAGAATATTTAGCCCTCTTTTGAACTGGCTCCAAAGGAAAGTTCATGGACTCAAACATAAGTTGGACGAGAGCCCCAGAAAGACAGTCATGAAAGACACCAGCCCATTGTTGGTGGTCAGTCCCTTGACCAATTCCCAGTCGAACATATGCATCCTCGAAGACTGCATAGAGGACCCATTGGAGTTGCCTAAGGACTTGTCAAAGGCTGCCCTCAACTGTTTACCACCATGGACCACCCTGGAGTCATTGGTGTGTAATTTCCACTGATAACCGGCCTGCCAAGCCGGTCCCCGGATGGGAGTACTTAAGTGAAGCACCCCACATGGGCTGCTGTGGAGGTGGTTCCACCAACAAGGATGGAGAACCACATGTTGGAAACAGCTGTCTCGGGTGGGCCAGCATGGGCTTGAGAGGCACTGGCCAGTCAACCATAGGGGTCAGGGGTAGGTCCCACCTGGTCTTGCCAAGATCCATTGCTGCCAGAGGAGCTCTTCACAGTACTGCTGCATTCACTAGCAGAGCCTCTTCTCATCCAAAGATGACAAGGAGTGTTGACAGTGATGCCACCCAGTCAAGCAGGGTCCAGAGCTGAAGGAGCCCCTTGACCTCAATCTGAACCTCAACCATCGACCCGTGGGCCTATGTTGACGAGACGCAGCTGGAGGTGCTGTGTAAATCACTTGCACTGGTTTCGACTGCATGACCTCTGGGGTACTGATCGTTCCACAACCTCCTGAGTGAGGACCAGGATAACTGGGGTCTTGGAGACTGACTCATCATTGACTTCCTCCAACAATGGGTTGATGGGGTAAAGAAAATCTATCGCAATCTTGAAGTGGGTATTGTGGCACTAGTAAACCACCCCTCCACCAATTGTGCAAGCATTTAACAACCATAGAGCGGTCAGGGGAGTTGAGGAAGTGGGAGGAGCATGATTCCCTCCCAGTTCCATGACTGACAGTGCTATTTCTTGCTTTTGTGCTTCTTATTGTGGTGGGCAGGGTCTCCTCGAAGGTCTAGAGGGTCCGACACATGTCATGGAACTTCCCCATGAAGGACACTCCAGTGCTGGCCCCAGCTGGCAGCAGTGCCGAGGCCAATGAGGTCTCTGCCTCAGCCTTTACTGCTGCCTCTTCTATAGCTGCTAATTGGGCTGCAGACCCTGCTGCAGCAGAGGCTGCCTGCAACCACCCTTTGCCCACAATTTAGGGTCTCAATTGACTGGCCAGCTGAGAAAAAGGTGAGCCTCCCCGTCTTCAAGTGAGGATGGGAGCATCGTTTGGCAGAGGCCTCAATTAGCAATATCATGGGTTGTCCCAAGGCAGTACAGGCACAACTTGTGTGGGTCTGTGATATCTGATGGCATGTGATGTACTGTTTGAAGCCAGGAGCTGGCTTTGCTTCTTTGTGTTCCAAGTTTTCGACTGAGTGCTGAGAGCGGGACCAAGGAGTATACTAAACATCGAAAAGTAGAGAAAAAGTCATTTAGATTGCCAATGGTGCACTTAATAGGCCCTACAATACACGCAACTGCATAGGAGGAGACCGAACTCTTCCAGTAGAAAGGAAGATCTGACATCACGAGGTGGACCCGAGGGATGTACCACCCTGGTGGTGGGACTGGGAGCAGCTTTGCTTAAAGACGTCTGCTGAATCAGCTCTTAAGGAAGAACTGCCATCATGTGGGTAAGTGAATCATATCCATGCTCCTAGAAATATACATTCAGGACAGTAGGCCTTGCAGTACAGAAAACCCTAAGCCAACATGTCTGCGAGAGACTACGTCCAGACTGTAATGTATAGTAAAGGTGTGGACAGTGCTCTATATGGCTGCAGCACAAATGTCAGCAGCAGAACCATTTCTGAAATGAGCTGTAGAAATGGCCATTCACCTGGTGGAGTGACCACAAACCGCACCAGAAGTTCCTTAATGTACTTCCTATAACAGAACGTAATCCAATGTGCCAGCCATCTGAACAGGCACTATTTAGACACAGGAGCACCCTCTTTCCCAGGGGCAAATAAAACAAAAAGCTGAGAGAACTTTCTACAGTCCTTGGTGCATTTCACATAGCATCTGAGTATTCTACATATATTTAAAATATGGACCACTGCCTCACCCTGATTAGCATGCTCAGGGTAATAAACAGGAAGGTGTATCATTTATTTATTTATTTCATTTTTGTTAACCAGGTAGGTGCACTAGACAAGAGATTTTGCCTATTTTCAGGCATGACCCGGGAGGGTTACACATCAGAAACAGCAGACACATTGTGTCCACAACAGAATACAAAACATCTAGTTGGAAGGAAAATACAGTAACACATGACAATTTAGAATATATGGCACATTCAGGAACAAAAGTAGAATATACATAGCATGAGGATAAACAGTAATCACAGTTACATAAACTTTTATAGAATTTTGAAAACAGTGTAATTGACTAAAAAAAATACATATACAGCAAACACTGGGGGTACATAAGTGCTGAGAGGAAGTACCGCTCTCAAGGTGGAAGATCAGTGGT
This sequence comes from Neoceratodus forsteri, assembly GCA_016271365.2. Classification (NCBI taxonomy): domain Eukaryota; kingdom Metazoa; phylum Chordata; order Ceratodontiformes; family Ceratodontidae; genus Neoceratodus; species Neoceratodus forsteri. The sequence continues at coordinate 1,709,409,800 of CM057455.1, forward strand.
AGTAGTGCAAGTGAGTGGAGACAAGCAAGAGGTAGAGCAGGAGCAGAGACCTGAGCTCATAAGGTGAGTTCTTAAGCTTTTTTGAAAGGCCCGCTGAGTAGCCGATTGTTTAACACAGAGTGGAAGGGTGTTCCACATTCTGGGAGCAGATACAGCAAATGCAAATTCACCCTTCTTGTGAGACATCTAGGTGTAACAAAGGAAGCATTTTGAGTAGATCTCAGCATATAGATCATCAGGTTGTTTTAGCAGAGTTACAAGGGATCTTGGAGTACTAGTCCGGGTTAATTTATCGACCAGACAACCAGCTGTGTACAGATGATAGGAGGATGGGGTGAGCCAATTGAGAGAAGAATAGAGCTGACGGCGATGTGTTAGTTTAGGAGCCACAAGGGCGAAGCGGCAGATACTATTATAACAAGTGCTCCATTTCTGGATTACTTGCTTGCTAGCATTAAGGTAGACTATACAGCCATAGTTGAGGCAACGTTGAAGAATTCCCTGAGCAATGGTCAGCCTGGCTGTCAAATTTAGGGAGGATCTTGCCTTGTAAGCCAGGTCAAGTTTACTGTTCACTGCCTTACAAGTGCCTGCAACATGACGATTAAAGTCCAGTGAGGGGTCAAGAGTCATCCCAAGTTATCTGAAGGATGTGACTGTATACAGGGTTATGCCATCAGGTCCACGAAGGGAAAGTTCCATATGACAAGCTTTTAGCTTAGGGAAAGTCCCAAAGAGCATTGACACTGTTTTGCTAGTGTTAAGTAGGACCTTATTTTGTTTTAGCCAAGCCGAGAAGCAGTCAAAGTTAGATTGAAGGGAGGTGCGAATTGCCGAAATGTCATTAGTAGCAGAGTAGGTAACCATATCGTCCGCATAGAAAAGAGACAAAGTCGATCTGGACAGGCGGGGAAGGATTATTTATAAAGAGACAGAAAAGGAGGGGACCAAGAATAGAACCTTGGGGAACACCAACTGAGGTAGAGACAAGATCGGATGCGACGTTCCCTATTTGAACAAATTGTTGCCTACCCAGAAGGTAACTGCCAAACCAGGCTGTGGCAGAATCTGAGAAACCAAGAAAGGATAGTTTGGAGAGCAGAAGAGAGTGGTCAACCAAGTCAAAGGCCTTTGTGAGGTCGATAAAAATGGCCCCAGTGAGTTTTCCTTTGTCCATGTTAAGCAGCACATCATTAGTAAATTGTAATAGTGCTGTAGTTATGCTGTGGCCGGACCTAAAACCATACTGGGCTGGGGATAATAGATTGTTTTTATGCAGATACTCCGTGACCTGCAAAGACACAGCCTTCTCTAAGATTTTATCCAAGACAGATAAGATGGCAATTGGTCGGTAATTACTCATCATTCTAGAGTCTCCTTTCTTCTGCACTGGCACAACACGTGTAATTTTCCAGATGGATGGCACCATCCTGGTCATAATAAATAAGTTGAGTATTCTCGCAACAGGGGCTGCAATGTCAGCAACAATAACTTTAACGAACTTAGGTAATAGTCCACCGGACCCAGGAGAGCCATGTTCAGGAATGGCTCTCATAAGACTTGATTCTGTGTAAATTCAGATACCACCTTCAGTGAAATTTGTAAGATTTGTACACAAAGAAACTGTCTTTAAAAAATATAAGGAGGCTCACAAATTAGATCTTATAGCTCTGCAATCCTTTGAGCACAGGTGATAGCAATCAAAAATGTTTTCCATGAAAGGAAATGTAAGACACAACTCGTGGCAGGCTCAAAAGGAGCCAACGTCAGTTTCTCAAGCACAAAATTTAAGTCCAAAGGTGGGACTGGACTTTGGATAGGAGGTTTCATATAGAAAACACTTTGCAGCAAAATACAGGACACCTCTAACTGGGTGATCATTCGACCATCAATAGGCTCATGGAAAGCTGACATAGCAGCTAAATTCACCTTAAGTGAGGAATACTGTAGACAAAAGTCTGATACAAACAGCAAATATTCCAGCACATTTGCAGAATATGTAAATGGGCCCATATTCCTGGAAGCAGCCCACAAACTAAACCGCTTCCATTTCTTTTTTTTTTTACTTGCTTTATACTCCATTCTGGGCAGCCCTCTATCTCGCCAACCCCCCCCCAGCCCCATCCCCCACTCGCAGTGCATCTCCATTCTTCCTCCATGGCTTGCCCCTTGGCAGGGTGCTAGGGATCCCACAACCCGCTGAACATGGATCTGGTTCAGAGGCGCCTGCCATTCACGGGAGCAGTGCCTGCGGGGTTGGCATCATCAGCCATGCCCAAGACAATTTTCTCCTCCTACACCCTCCCACCTCCCAGAGGTGGAGCAATGTAGATTTTGGCAATGGTGAGCTGTGCACACTTCCGCCCACAACATGCCAGCCAACTACTCCACCCCATCCCTCACGTATGGGACCCAGGCACTCCGACACCCAGCCACAGCTAGGTGTCAGAAATGCACCGGCCTCCAAGTCCCTCCCTTCCCAGGAGAAGACAGCTGTCTGGACACTCGATCCTCTCCCACCCTGGCCAACACCTGGTGACCTGCTCACATCTCAAACACAGGTCACCGGCGTGGCAGTGGGTAAGGCATAATGCCTCAGCCCTCCATGCCACTGGACCGGCACACCGCTTCCATTTCAAGGAATATGTATGTCTAGTAGAAGGCTTTCTAGCCACAACCAGCACATCAGCAACCTTAGGGGATACCCCAACATGTGCTATGGCTATGCCTTCAGAAACCATGCATGCCGATGGAGAGACTTCAGATCTGGATGGACCAGGGACCCCTTGTCCAGTGGCAACAGACCCTGACAGAGAGGTAGAGATACTGGAGGTTCCACTGCCATCTGTTGCAGAAGTGGAAACCATATCTGGTGAGGCCATAATGGAGCAATGAGAAGGAGTGTGGCACTCTCCATCTTCAGTTTGATTAGTACCCTCTGTATTAGAGGAACTGGGGGAAATATGTACAAGAATTTCCCTTTCCAAGAGCTAGGGACAATGTGTTTCACCAGAAAACTCCTGGCCCTGGAGCAAGCAAACAGAAATGCGGCAGTTTTGAATTTTGTGTGTGTGAAGAGGTCATCTACCATGGAGGTCAGCAGCTCCCATTCATGCATCTTGGACTGTGACCTGCTTAGCCTATCTGCTAAGACGTTTTGGAGACCTGGAAGATGCACAACTGACAGATGGGAGGCCATGGGACAGAGCCCAGTATCATACTCTCGTTGTTTACCTGCAGAGGGGAGAGGAATGAGTGCTCCCTTGCTTGTTGATGTAATGCATCATGCTGGCACTGTCCATCTGTATTAACAGAGGATCCAGACTCAGATGCTCATGAAATGTCTGTAGGCTTTGCAGGACAGCTCTCATCTCCAGAAGATTTATGTGTATCTTGGCCTCCACCTTGGACCATGACCCCTTTGTCTGGTAAGGGCCAAGATGCGCACCCCATCCGGAGCTGGAGGCATCGGTGTTGAGGATCTGAACTAGAGCTGGTACAAGGAATGAAATGCCCTATAGTAGGTTTTCATGTTCCATCCACCATACCAAAGCTCTGTATAATGGAGTCGCGATGAGCAACACTTGGTCCAGCTTGTCTGTCAGCTGATCCCACTGGACCATTAGTAAATGAGCCAGTGTCACAGTCACAATGACCACAGCCACGAGACTCAGAAGACGTAACATGGTCCTTGCTGGGACATGACGACTGCTGTGTGCCAGCTGTGCTTGTGCCATCATGTTTTCTGCTCTGTCTAATGGCAGTAAAGCACACCACTTCTCTATATCCAGGACTGCACCTATGTATTGCAGTCTCTGGCAGGGAGTTATGACAGACTTTGGCACATTCACTGTGACCCCTAGGTAATTGAACAACTGTCGTGTCTGTTACAGGGTTTGTAACAGGGCCTCCCTGGAGCTGGCCTTCAAGAGTCAGTCATTCAGATAAGGGAAAACATAAAGGCCTTTCCAGTGAAGAGCTACTGCCACCACTGCCAAGACAGACAGGCTATCTTTTGGTAGGCACCTGTTCAGGGAGAGGGCTTCTCTCCTGCTGTTTGGTCAGCTATGGAGGGAAAATTTTGGAGTCTTCTTGCCTCCCTCTCCTACTAGGATAAGGAGGTAGCTTTGTCTGCGGGCTTAACTGTTCCCTTCACCATCTTGGTGAGCCTCACCTAGCCCTCCTAGGCCCTTTTTCCCCCTCAGCTCCTTTTAAGAGCTAGTCCCCTCAGTCCTCCAAAAGGGATCCTTCTTGTTCTGAGCAGATGGGAGTCTCCTCTTCTACTCTGAAGCACATCCATGTTCCAATTCAAGTAAAAGAATACTTAAACTTTCTTCTCGAGGCCCTCCTCCAGACATGGGTAATCTCTCCTGCCTTATTGAGCCAGAAGGGTGCTTTTCCTCACCTCCTGTCAGTCTGTTGTCTGACTGAGCCTCCTCTGTTGCTAATTGTCTATCATCTCTCTTTGGACTGGTGGACTCTTTTCACCTCTCTCTTCTTGACCTAGAAGGGATCCTACTCTAGCCTTTCTAACTACCATATTTCATCAATTTATAGCCACCCTCATTTATTAACTGCCCTCCAATTTAAAGCTTCAGTGATTTTAAATTGTATGAAGACCATTTCGCCTGTAAGCCGTGCAGACTGACGCTTACAACTTGAGGCTTGGTGTGTACGGCATCTGCTGCGCGTTAACAGCACTCATTCACAAACTCCCACCCCCAAACTAGTAGCATACAGAAGCAGAACAGAAGTGGAAATTGTGAAAATTAAAACAACTTTTACTTGTTCTAAATAATATTACCGTGAAGCATATCAAGTGGATCAAGGACACGAAAAACATTTCATGAATGCATTAAGTTTAGTATGGAAAACAGTGCATTAGGGTAAATTCGGTTCATTAAGTTCAGTCAGTTAGTCTAATTCATATTCACTGTCAGGCTCACTGACATCTGAGACACTTTCACTTTACATCACAAACTGCTCTGAGGGCGTCTCAGTACCTTCAGTGTTCATCCCCAGGCATCTCTGTAGGTCATCATGGGTGTCTGTCTGTCTCTCTGTCTGTCTGTCTGTCTGTCTATCTATCTATATTTCTATCTTTCTATCTATCTATCTATCTATCTATCTTCTATCTATCTATCTATCTATCTATCTCTCCTTAACCATAGGCCCTGCCTAGAGACTCTGGTCATTGCTGACCCTGAAAGCCCTACTTCAGAGTCCTCTTCTCTGTTCTTTTCTTCTCTCTGGTCAGCTTATAGTTTAGTTTTTGCTTCTTTTCCTCTTCCTATCCCTTGGGCTCCCTTGCCCCACCCCTCCATTCTTCTCTATCCCTATTTTTCCTCTTCTGCAGCCAGAACTGAGGAGGAGGGGGAGCCTGTGTCAGTTACTGGCCACTCTGTGAGTGCCACATCATGCATCAGCCTTGTGGGCGGCACCGTCTCTGATATCGGCTCCCCCTTCAGAAGGTTTTTAAAGCTATATGAACATGCCAGCAGAAGCAGGACTTGCGGTTTATCGAGTCTTCTCAATTGTTCGCTAGCCCCTCATCTTGCAGCTGCCCACCCTCCCCACCCCTCATCATTACCCCTCACCCTGTCCCAACCCCTCTTAAAGCCACCCACTGTACTACAGGAAACCACCTCGTCGGGCAGAATATTACACCTGTCCACCACCCGTTCTGTGAAAACATGTCTCCTGATTTCCCTCCTGAATCTTCCCCCTCCAGTCTTAGCTGATGCCCTCTCATATCCCTCCCCCTTTTAATCCAGAAAACCCCTTCTGTATTATCCTTGTTTATCCCCCTAAGGTATTTAAAGGTTTCAATCATATCCCCTCTATCCCTCCTCTCCTCCAGGGAGTACCTGTTCAGCTCACCCAATCTCTCCTTGTAGGACTTTCCCTACCACCCCTGGATCATCTTTGCCACCCTCCATTGCACTCCCTCCAACAATTTAATTTCCTTCTTCAGGAATGGGCGCCAGTACTGCACGCAGTATTCCAGGTGCGGCCTGACCAGAGACCTGTATAGAGGAAAGATCACCTCCTTATTTCTGAAGGGAGTGCGCTGAGATGGGTAGGAGCCATTGGGATATCAGGGGGCAGTGAGTGTCAGGAGCCACTGAAGTCCAGGGCAGGAGCCGCTCGGAGAGAGAGAGAGGAGGTGGAGTGAGAACCACTCGGAGAGAGAGTGGAGGTCATGTGTGGAGGTTTCCCAGTGCTTGAAGAGCCAATCTGGTGGTGCTTGGGTAACCAATCAGGCAGCGAGCCCAGGAGCCAGTCGGGCAGAGCCACACCTGGTTCAAGTGAGCAGCTGGGCTATAAAGGGCTGGGCCCAGCCACTATCATATCTGGGGGGCAAGAGAGCGAGTGGGCGCAGGGATGGGCGGGAGCCATTGGGATCTCAGGGGACCCTGAATGAGTCGCATCCATGGCTAGCAGTGAGCAGCAGAAGCCGCTGAAGTCCAGGGAGGGGAGACGCTTGGAGAGAGTGGAGGTGGAGTGAGGAGTCACTCGGAGACAGTGGAGGTTGTGTGTGGAGGTTTCCCAGCACTTGAAGAGCCAATTGGGCAGCATTTGGGGAACCAATCTGGCTGCAAACTCAGGAGCCAGTCGGGCAGAGCTGTGCCTGATTCAAGCAAGTGGCTGTGCTATAAAGGGCTGGGCCCAGCCACTATTGTATCTGGTGGCAAGAGGACAAGTGGGCACTAGGACGGACAGGAGCCGTTGGGATCTCGGGGTGCCCTGTGTGAGTCACATCTGCTATATGCTCCCTCTTGGTGTCTAGCCTCTGACATGTACCCACCTGTGATGAATGGTGATGATATCTTGGAAGATCAAGAATTACAATGAATAGGTAACTTTTTCCAAGTTAGAAATTTGAAGTCACATGTAGCCAAGGGTTCAAAAGGCTTATGAGTGAGCATGTCTAACACAAGGTTGAGGTCACAGGAAGCGACAGGCTTCTTGACTGGGGGCCTTGTGTGCAAAATGCCTGTCAACAACCTCTTAAAAAGAGGTAATTGAGCTAAAGTGGGGTTATGAATTGGCTTGTGGTACACTGAAACAGCACACAACTGGACCTTAACTGATGAATATTGAAGTCCAGCATCAGCAGGGTCCAGCAAGTACTCCAAAACTTTGGCTGGTGGGCATTGGAATGGATCTATACAGAATTTGGAGCACCATTCAGAAAAATGTCTCCATTTGGCTGTGTAAGACTTTCTGGTAGAGGGCTTACAAGTATCCAGGAGAATCTCAAAGACCCTCAGAGAGACTTTGGACCTGCGCACTTCTATCTCTTCAGGTGCCAGGCTTGAAGATGAAGAGAGCATAGGTTGGGATGAACCAGGGACCCCTGCATCATGAGGCCTGTCCGCAGGGGAAGTGGTCTTGGAGGGGAAACTGACACGTTGTCGAGCAGTGGAAACCATATCTGTCAAGGCCAGCACGGGGCGATAAGAATCATTTTGCCCTTGTGAGCGGCCAGCTTGAGGAGTACCCTCTGAGTTAGAGGAAAAGAAGGAAATGCGTACAGAAAGCAATTTGTCCACTGCAGCCTGAATGCAACCTGACAGAAAATGCCAGGTTCTGGATTTCTGAAGCAGAATCAAGGCAATTTGGCATTGAGTGAGGTCCACCTCTGGGGTTCCCCACTCGTCAAAAGAGACTGCGCGACATCTGTTGCCAAGACCACTCATGGGGATTTGCTTCTATCCAACTTAACTGGTCTATCAGACTATTCTGAGCCCCTTGCAAATAAATTGCTTGGATCAGAACATCCTGCTCCAGACACCATTCCCACACTCTCACTGCTTCCCTGCAGAGATGATACGAGTGTGCTGCCCTCTGTTTGTTGATGTAGTACATGACTGACTTGTTATCTGTCTGCAGAAGGATTAACTTGTGGCTGACAAAGTCCACCAGGGCCTGAAGGGTGTATAGAACTGCTCTCATTTTCAAGGCATTGATGTGGAGATGGGACTCTGTAGGGCTCCAGAATCATTGAGTGTGATGGCCCTGACAATGGATGGCCTTGGAGAGGAGAGTGTCCTCCTGTGTCCACCACACAAGTGATCAGAGCAGGGGCTTCATCATTTTGATGGGTTAAGACTGAGGATGCGTTGTTGGAGACCACTGCATGCTGAGCATCCACGGAGATGGCATCATGTGCAGGTGCACTAGAGCCACTGGGAAGACAGAAGAGGCTATGAGGCTAGCATCTGCTGCATGGAGTGAGCCCAAATGGGCTTGTTCTCCATGATGACATGCACCATCTGATGGTTGGCTTTCCTTCTGTCTTTGGGGAGGAAAACCCTTGCCTTGGTGGTATCCAAGAGGGCTCCAATAAAGAGGAACTATTGAGAGATTTGAAGCTGCGACTTCTCTAGATTCAGCAGGACTCCCATGGAGGTCATGAACTGAGCTGCTGTGGTCACTGTGTGTTCAGTGCCCTGCTTGGATGGGCTGGCTAATAGCCATTTGTCCTGATAGGGGAAGACTTGGAGTCCGAGTTTTCAGAGATGCGCCGTGAGAACCGCAAAGCACTTTGTAAAATACAGACTCGAGGCACTGAGGATAGCCCAAAGGGGAAGAACCCAGAATTGGTAATGCTGGCCCAGAGCCACAAAATGAAGAAATCTGTGGTGGCTGGAATGGGCCAGGATATGCTGGTAGGCATCTTGCATGTCCAGGGAAGCCAGCCAGTCCTGTGGTTTGAAAAGCAGCAACAGGGTCCCTAGGGAAACCAACTTCTCCTGGTGGAGGAACTTGTTCAGTTTTCTGAGGTTGAGAACAGGGCACATGCCCCCTGACTTCTTTGGAATGAGGAAGTAATGGGAGTAGAAGCCTGTACTGCACTCTGCTTGTTGCTTAATAGAACCGCAATCTCAAGGAGGATAGTGATATCGGTTCTGAGTAAGAGCTGGGAGCTGAGCAAGATGCTGTGGAGAGGTCTGATGGTGGCAGGTCTGATGTATGCTTAGCATTGAGTATTACTTGTCAGTCTGCAGGTTAATACAGTGCACAAGAGTAGAAATATCAAAGAGGAGTGTGCCTGAAGAAATAAAAGATGACACCGAATGAGGAGGTTTATCATCACAACGAGCTGTTGGAAATGCATGAAAACAGCGTAACACTTCTACCACAATAATTGGGACGGAGTTGAGATGGAGCACACGACCAAGTTAAGGGATGTCAAAGGCAGTTCAACAAATCAAAGAAATCATGAGGCAAAGAATAAAAAACAAGAAAGAAGACCAAGGCAAGCAAAACTTCTGACTACTGCAAGGAGCAACGCAGCAGAATTTCTTTTTACTGGGAATCTATAACGTAAGGTTGGTAAATCATACACCCCTGTCTCCCCTTATGGATTCTCTGGTAAGTGTGACTGAAGCTACTTTCTCACCAGACAATATACGTTTTAACTGTACACAGTCAAAAAAAAGAAGAAAACAACTGTATCATTCTAGATAGTACAGTAGGAAACGTAAGTATGCCACCAAAAAGGATAGGGCCTAAGCAACAGGACATGGTAGAAAGTAAGTCGGCTACAGAGAGGAAAATGATGACAAAATCAAATGAGGACTTAACTACCAATGAAAGCAAGCAAAGTGTGGATATTGAAGAGAAATAAAATGAAAATCTGAATGAAAAAAATTGCAGGAAATAGAAGGGAGTCAGCAACTGAATATGTGCTGGCCCTGGATTCTCAGAAATTGCAGACAGGGATTAAAGAAACACATGCAGATGAAGTTATACAAACTGTGCAAACAGCTGAAATAATGAATGCCATTACCACTCTCAGAGTGGAAATGCTTGATGTACTAGGGGACATTAAAACATCGATTAAAGGAATTTTAGACTCAGTTAATATCCTAACAGAGAAACTAGAAGGATTAACAATATGCACCCAGGGGTTAGAAGAGCATGTCTCGCAAATCTAGGATATTAATTTCCCTATACTTAAAATCCAAACACAACATGAGAAAAGTGGCAGAGTCAGAAACTGAAGACTCATCACACAGGGGTAACTTAAGAATCTGTAATGTGCCTGAAGGGCTAGAAGGTCCAGGGGACCCAATACAATTCTTTGAAAAAGTGTTAACAACGGCCATGGGAAGAAACTACCCTGAACAAAAGATTGATCTTGATAGAGCACACAGGGGTGGGTCACGTTTCTCTTACAATCAACAGGGCTCCCCTAAGGTAATTTATGTGAAACCACATAAATATCAGGATGATGACTCTATCTTACAAAAAGCAAGAATGGAGCGTGGATCAATGTCTCATAATGTAACATTCAATGCATATCCTGATCTTTCATCTGATACAGTAAATAAGCAAAAACTCTTCAACCCTGTTAAAAAAACTACATGACATGGGAATAAGATTTTCCATGCTATACCCTGCAAAATTGCACTTTGTTGTAAACGGTAAATTAATGACATTCGATGATGCAGAAGACGCAGAGGAAGTGTTTGAGTTGGTATACAATAAACAATCAGACCAGCACTTGAAATCCACTCCAGAACAAAACAGATCACACCCTTATCAGCACCAGCATGATTCATGAGGCAATTCAGAATCACTGACACAAGAATCAGAATCATAAAAAATAAAAGGGGAAGCAAGAGAAATAGCTTGTCTTATACTAAGATGTTGAGTGATGGTTAAAAAAGAAAGCACTCTGAGAAGCAAAAACAGGAGAAACATTGACATATGATTGCTATGACCCCCCCAAAAAAACGAATAAATGGAACAACCTGCACAACATAACAAAAACAAAGACAAAAAGATAGGAATGACAGATACTTAAATATGTAGCTAGGATAATCAATCAGTCTTTATTTTACCAGGTGAAACAACCATTGAGTGAGCTTATATGTAAGGGGACCTGGACTGATACACATAAACAGTAGAACAACATAAAAGGTAGAGATACAACAGAGGATTACAAAATGTACAACAGAGGACAACTAACTTAGTACAGTATTAGGCAAGAGCTATAGAAAATTATACAGAATGCAGGATGATAGGCAGCCCGGGTTTGTTTCTGGCAGATCCTGTCAGACAAACTTGGTTGACTTTTTTGACTGGGTCATGAGGGCACTGGATGGAGGCCTTGTGGTGGATGTACTGTACCTGGATTTCAGCAAGGCCTTCGATTCAGTGCCACATGGTAGGTTGATCTGCAAGTTGAAGAGTCTTGGTGTAGGGTGGAAGCTAGCCCAATGGGTTGAAAACTGGCTGGGGGAGAGGCAGCAGAGGGTAGTAGTGGGGGGAGAGGCATCATAGCCCAGGGCACTGACAAGTGATGTCCCACAGGGCTCAGTACTGGGATCAGTCCTGTTTAAAATTTCCATAACAAACACAGCAGTAGGGATCAAGAATAAGATCAGCCTCTTTGCTGATGACACCAAGATCTGTGTTGAGGTGAATGGGGGGAGGGTGGCAAATTACTTCACGAGGACTTAGCAAAACTGGAGGAGTGGTTGCACACCTGGCAGCTTAGGTTCAATGCCAAGAAGTGCAGAGTGATGCATTTTGGAGCCAGGAACCCAGGATACAGTTACTAGTTGGACAGTGTCAAATTGTTCACATCCAACAAGGAGAAGACTCTGGGGTGCTGGTGACCAGGGAATTGAACCACTCAGCTCAGTGTAGGAAGGCAGCAGCAAAGGCTAACAGGATGCTAGGGTGCATAGCAAAGGGAATTACATTCAGATGTAGAAGTCATAATGCCCCTGTACAGGTCCCTGGTGAGGCTGCACTTGGAGTACTGCATGCAGTTCTGGCACCCTTACTTGAAAAGGGACACCAAACTACTGGAGGCAGTGCAGCAAAGAGCAACAAAGATGATCCTGGGGTTGGGGGATAGAGCTTATGAGGAAGGACTAAGAGAACTCAACATTTATACCCTGGAGGATAGAAGAGAGAGAGGGGACATGATTGAGACCTTCAGGTACCTGAAGGGGATGAACAGAGTAGGCTTCCATGGTGAGTTCACTCTCAGGAATGGAAGAGATACCAGAGGGCACTCCCTGAAGTTGAAGGGGGGCAGATTCAGGAGGGAAAGGAGGAGGCACTACTTCACTGAAAGGGTGGTAGCAGGGTGGAATGCACTTCCTGAGGAACTTGTATCAGTGCAAACTGTGGGAAGCTTCAAGAGGGGGTGGGACAGATTCAAGGGGAAAGTACATACCGGGAGGGGGTGGGGAGAAGGCGGAGATGGGGAGGCAGTCTAAGGGACTGATGTGCTGCACACTCGAGCAGACTAGATAGGCCTGTATCTGCTAGAAATTTTGTATGTTCATATGTAGAATTACATGATAAATAAACAGTAAAATAACAATAAATGCAGAATAAATGCTGAAATAATATGTACAGTGCTACACAATGTATACATGAGTGATTCAGAAGGAGAGGTAAGAAGGAGGATAAGGAGAAGAAAGGTGGGGGAGAGGTAAGGAGGGATGTCAAGTGAGGACAAATAACAGAAGACCGGCACTTATTTAATAGACTGCTGGGGGAAACAGTTACAGGATTCATTGAAGGAGCATGAAAATAGCTTTTTGAAGGTTAAAAATGTTGTAGGGACAGCCAACTTTAGGGTTTTTTACAATTTATTCCACAGGTAAAGAAGTGCATAGCTTATGGGAGCTTTTCCAAAGCATGAGTTAATGTTAGGAATAGATAGGGAGATGTAGGAGAGGCTGTGTCAGGAGTAATTGCCTACAGCGCAGGGAGGCAAACAGAGATATACTGAGGAGGCTTCTGGGTAATAGCTCTAAAAGTTCAGTAGGCAGCATTTATTTGCCTTCTGAATTTAAGGGAGGTCCAGTCTACTGCAGAGTACAGGGAGCAGTGGTGGCTGAGGTTTGGTAATCCAGAAATAAGTCTTGGGGCTTGGTGATAGAGGATAAACAGAGAGATAAGAATATAAATAATCCCTATGAATGAATGCGAAGGAATAAAAGGGAGCGTGAATGTGTGTGAATGTGAACTGAGAAAGAAGAAATAATCTCCAGACCCACAGGGACTAGGTCAGTAAACTTGACCTTCATAAAAGTACATTGACCTTCCAACATATACCTACATACAAGTAAGAATTAGGGTCTAGAAGAGGTTACATTTGTAAGAGATAGGAATCCCTATAAGTGATATGATTTAAATAGTTCTAAGGTGAAGAAGGTTTGTTGTTGATATAGAATATGTATAATCTAAGGATGGTGGGCAAAAATATATAAAAAAGTAGTTATGAATGTTGAAGGGTGACTAAGTATGTGTAAAGGGATCAACAAGAAATCATTTTACACAACTCAATGCTGTAAACGGATAGTAAAAAGATCCCCGCAGCACTTATCTGGTGCAAGAGATAATGCAGTAGTCATCTCTGCTACTATGGGGGGAGGGTCAGGAGAAATGTTTTTTTTCTCCAAAGTGGGGTTAGGGGCACATGGTTGTTTGGTTTTGGGTTTAGGGGAGCATGTAAAAATAGAAGAACTTATGAAAAGGAAAAAAACAAGGAAATAGGATCCAGGATTCCAAACTTAAGATAAGAAATAATAATTTGTTCAGTAAAAGAAATTCGTTTTATTCTTATACAACTAAATGGATAATAAATTAAAAATTGCTACATGGAATATAAAGGGATTAAGGAAAAAATAAAAATGAACAAAATGATTAATTACTCAGAGAAAAAAACAAACAAACTGCATCATGTTACAAGAAATGTATTTCATGGATAAAGATTTTCAATGGTTCCAAAAGAAATGAGGACCAGAGACTTATTCACTATATAACTCAAATTCAACAGGAGTGGCTATATTCTTCCATAAACAAAAACTAAAACCAATCATTACAAAGGTCAATACAGCTCAATATGGTAGATACATTATCATGGAAGTAGAAATTGGACTTAATAAGTTTACTTTAGCCTCAGTATACGGACCAAATCATAATAACTCAGCTTTCTTTTCAGATTTTTTTTCTTTAAATTTCAACATATAATGCTCCTTACAAAATTGGTGGAGATTTCAACTTAACTTTAAACAAAAATGACAGAACCTCTAATACCTCTAATAGTTTAAAATCTTCAATTGGAGTTATTAAAAATGTTATGATGAGGCCGGCCCGGTGGTGCTGAGGGTTGAGGCGCTGGATGCCACACTTCGCGCCACACCGGCGACCTGGGTTTGGGAACGAGCCAGGTCCATCAAGGGTCGATGGGGAAGGAGAAGATTGAGCATCCGGAGGACTGCTCTCTTCTGGGGTGGGATCCAGGGGTTACCGAGCTCAGTAGCAGCACCCAGCATAAGCAGGGGCACATTGCTCAGTAGCGAGGTCAGTAGAGGGGTTGACGTTGGCAGGATGCTTGTGAGAGGGACCCGTGCCACGTCCATTGCATATCGCATCAAGAGAGGAAAAGGAAAAAAAGCCTCCTACACCGTCAGTGAGATGACGGTGGCCCCGGGGGAGTTCACTCACATCTCAAGTGCCGGCCCAGAGCACCCAGGATCCTCCTCCATTTCAGACCTGGGGACAACAGGTAGGTGCTTCACACTTAGGTGGAAGCTGCTGAGGAGGGCGGAATCAGCCCTGGAGATGGGGTCGAGTCTGCCTGGTGTCGTTCAGGGAAGGGGATTGATGGAGAAGTGAGGGTTCAGGCTGGGAGTAGAGCAAAACTCCGAGTGGATACTCCTGAAGGATGCCCGGGGGTGTAGGTGTAGAAACAAAGATAAAAAAATGTTATGATGGATTTAAAATCAGTGGACCCATGGATAGAACAGAAAACCATTACCACAAAGTATTCTTATTTCTCTCCAACACACCAAACTTACTCATGCATAGACTTTTTTTTAACTTTGAAACACTACCATATAATACCCTCAAGACTGATTATCCGGGAATAATTATATCCGATCACTCCCCTTGCTTCACAGAAATATTATTGGGAGATACACAAATATGCCAGTCTAGTTGGAAAATGGATATCACCTTATTAAAACAGTATGAAACAAATAATCTTTTAACACAAGAAATCAAATTATTTTTTATAAGAAAATACAGAACAAGATACAAATGTATTAACAATATAGGATGCCTTTAAGCATGGATTAGGGGTGAACCTCAATCATTAAAGAGCATTAGGAAGAAAAAGTGGAAACAACAAAAACAATTGGAGGATGAAATTCATACATTAGAACAATTACATAATACAGCGCTAGAAAAAAAAAATGTTAACTCATTAATCCAGAAGAAAGAGGCATATAATAAGCTGGCAACAGAAATAGCAGAAAAACAAATTCTCTATGCATTAACAAACTATTACATTGCCTCAGATAAGCCACTCAAATTAATGGCCTGGCAATTAAAAAAAGAACAACAAAATAATAATACAGTATCTTAATGATTAGGGATAAAAATGGTAATCCGCATAAACATCCAAAAGATATCAGCAATATATTTGTGGATTAAAGAGTTATACACATCACAAAATAAAGCAGATGATAAATCAGTACAAAAATATAAAAAAAAAAAGTGGAACTAAAGCAACTACCACAACAAATAAAAACATTAATAGATGAGCCCATCTCAACAAAAGAGGTAGAACTAGCAATAGATAATCTAAAAGTAGGGAAAGCACCGTGACCAAATGGTTTCCAGATGGAATGCTTTAAAAAAATATAAGGAAATCTTGATCCCAATACTCACAAATCTTTCCAACAAGATTACTACATTAAATAAAACACGACTTTCATTCAGGGAAGCTAACATACTTTTATTTCATAAACAAGGAAAGGATGTAGACTTATGAAAATCATAAAGTCCAATCTCATTGCTAAATGCGGATTACAAAATATTTGCAAAAATTTGTGGAATGAGATTGGAAGAGGCACTCCCAGCCTTGATCAATCAAAATCAAAATGGCTTTATTAAAGGGAGGTGAATCTCTGAAAATATAAGACACACAATAAACATAATTTCAAATTCTAACATAGCAGAAGCTATTCTCCTAACTGTTGATGCTGAAAATGCATTTGACAAGATTTAATGGAATTTTATATAAAAAAATTACAGAAAATGAATTTTGGGGAAAAATTCATAAACTGAATTAAAATATTATATCAAGAACCCAGAGCAAAAATAAAAACTAATGAGATTTTATCAGACTCCTTCACATTATCCAGGGGAACAAGGCAGGGATGCTCCCCACCCACCCCTATTTTTGCCCTCGTCATGGAACCACTTGCTGAGAAAGTAAGAAGAAATAAGGCACATCAAATAAGTTTGTATGCAGATGACGCATTGCTTTATATGGTGGACCCACAAAAGTCTACAGAGGAGTTTATAAGATTAACAACAATATATGGCAAGGTATCAGGGTATAAGATAAATTGCCAAAAATGCTTAGTCCTCAGACTAAGTAAAGATACTAAGATACAACTCCCAGTCAACTGCCCCTGCTCACAGGTAGATTCATTTAAACATCTGGGGGCTATATTATCAAACTAAATAAAATTTTTATTTGGTCACAACCTGGAATGCATATTACAGGAAATAAAAATGGACTTAATTAGATGGCAGTCTCTACCGCTAACATTAATTGGAAAAGTAAATGTGATTAAAATTAAGATTTTACCTAAAATTCTGTATCTATATCAAACACTTCCCATCTATATCCTAAATGAGTTCTTTAAAAAAATTGATTTCAAATTATATCTGGAAAAATAAAAACCCTCGCATAGCACATGGCAAACTAATTTTACCTAAAGAAAAAGGAGGGCTATCACTACCAGACTTCTATAAATATTATTTAGTGACCAAAATAGCAGTGGTTTGGAATTGGTTAAATCTCACAAAGAATATCCTTAAAAGTGTAGAAATGGAGACCAATATGTATGATTATACAAAGCTGAATAATTTATTATTTTCAGGCTATTACTCAAAGAAAATAAAAATAAAGGAAACATGGCAACCTATATAACAATTACTTGTTGGAATTAATTCTATAAAATACTTAAATTCAAATTAGGAGTAACGCAATATAACCCTATTTATAATAACTATAACTTTATTCCTTCAATAAATGACCATACATATAAAAGTTGGCGGATACTAGGCTTAAACGAGTCTGGGCAACTCTTTATAGATGATCAATTCAATACCTTTGAGCAGCTACAAAATCAATATAACATCCCTGATAATCATTATTATAAATGCTTACAATTAAAAAATTACATTACAAAAACAAATGGGGGACTGATATTACAAACTACAACTGTATTAGAAATCTTAACTATGCAAAAAGAAAATAAGAATCTTATAACATTACTATATGGTAGCTCATTTCCATCAATCACAAAATATATCATAGAATTAAAACTAAAGTGGGCAAAAGATTTGGGTATAGAAATTTCTGATGAATTATGGAATTTAATACTAGCCATTCCATTTGCTAAGGCTAAAACTTGTAAAATGCAACACATCCAGTTTAATGTATTACATAGAGTTTATTATATCCCATATAAATTACATAAAATGATTAACAATATTTTAAAAAAAAAATGCCCAATACAACAGGGACACTGATACATCTTATTCATGACTGCCCATATTTAGCAAATTTCTGGACTAAACATTTTTTTACTTTAAGTAAAATTCTAAATATTCAGTTAAATATTTCACTATTAACAACTACATTTATACAAGTAGACAATTCATTAAATTTAGATCTGTATCAGAAAATCTTTGTTGTGATGGCCATGAGTTTGGCAAAAAAAAAGCATTTTAGTTAAGTGGAAAGACCCATTCCCCCTCATATGAAACTTGGGTTAATTATATGGTAGATGTCATGAAGATTGAAAGACTTCATTATATGCAAAAATGATGAAGATAGGGGTTTTGAAAGAATATGGAATCCCTTTAATACACAAATACAAAAAGGAATAAAGTAAAAAAAAAACACAATTTTTTTTTATAGTAACAAAACAAATAATCAACTAAAACTTGATGCAAAGTAGTAATCAAATAGAATCCTGGATCTATACTGTAGGGTAGAAGGTAATGATGATGGAAAAAAAAGAGTACATGGTGACTGCTAATCTTATATCAGATGATAAATAACCCTAAGATTTTTTAAACTGAACCCTAAGGGGAAAAAAAGGGAACCACAATCTCTGTGGCAAGGAAGCCCGACATGGGAGTTAAAAGAGGGTATTGCCTTTTGGGTGGATAATCCAGAGGGATCTCTTGAGAAATTCAGTGAATATCACTCCTGGATGATCCATATGGAACTTGGCAAAGTTACGGGGGCCATCTTTGTTGACCTCTTCAAGGCCTTTTGACATGATGGATCATTTAATACTGCTGAAGAAATTGGGTGATCTTGGGCTGGGACTGGAGGCTTTAACTTGGTTCTGAAATAATGAGATTGGGTGACAGCAAAGAATGATGGTGAATGGACGTCATGCCAAGGTTATAAATACCAGAAGGGGAGTTATGCAGGGGATCCATCTTGGGTCCTTAAGGGGTTGGGGAGTTATATCAGAGGTGTAGACTGTCACAGATTCACTCAGCAGGTCAGGGCCTCTGCTCCCAAAGTGTCAACCTCTGAGCACAGTCTTGTGAACAGTGTAACAGACAAGGTAACCCTCTTGTCTGTTTTTGTGAGTTCGGATCAACCTTTGGTCTCAGTTCTGGAGGGAGTCAAACTGTAACCTCTTGCTAGCATACCCAATACACAGGCTCAGATATATCTGTCTTCGGGGGGGGCAGATATCTTTGCCTTCGGCACCTAACCAGGTATTCAGAGATGAACCCTTAAAACTTAATAAACACCTCAGATTTACAATGCTTCTCTTTCCAGTTTGGTACCACCATACAAACTATATGTCTGCTGAACCATAAATATTTCCTAGCAAAAGAAAGCAATTCAAAGACAGACCAGGTTTGCTCTAAAATTAGAGTTTTTACTAAAATATATAATAATATGTCAAACATACAATACAGAACTCTTATAACACAAGACATACATATCTTTAAACAAAACAAGGTTTAAAACAGTGCAATACCTACAACTATATTTAAATTTTGTCTAGCTTTCTAAATACCTGTTTTCAGTGCTCAGATGTTTCCTTAGTCAATGTCAGATACAAATGCATCTCTATAGTGAAAGAGAATAATCTTTTCAAGTAGTATTGGCCAACCCCTTTTTGATGAAGTCATCCAGCCCCTCCTCTGGTCAAATATCTAACAAAAATTTATTTTTATACAGCCTCAGGATGTAATTTTAAAGTATTAATTCTGCAACCTTAGCATAACTCCAGTTTCAATGACACCTCTTTTGATCTTATGCTGTACCCTCTTCACACAGGCTTCATAGGGTCATTTACAACCTTACACCTCTATGTAACATCCTAACTTTCCTTATTTTAACGTCATAAACCTAGTTTATGATTTCTTTCTTAACAAAATTAACTTAACAACTCTGTAATTAGCTCAGAGAAACAGGATCCTTAATAAAAGTCTTCCAGTAACACATTGTCTCTAAAAAAACTGAGTGTGTGATACAATGCTGTCAGCAGTTCTCTTAGCCTGCATCTGTCAGCTAAAATTTGGGGGGGGGGGGATGAGAGAGGTCATTCCTAGAGCATTTGATTTTCATCAGAGACGGTCATAATACATTTTATATAAAAAAGTATTATCCAGCACTCAGAACTGGCTGTCTATGTCACACTCCTCCCCACCTAGACTGAATTTGGGGGATCTATCCCCTACATGGGATGAGCTTCCCAAATCAGTTCACTCCTCATAGACCCTAGACAGCCCATCGGCGTTCTGATTCTTAATGCCTGTCCTATGTATGATTGTCAGATCATATCCTTGCAAAGCAAAACTCCATCTTAGCAGTCTCCCATTGCTCTTTCCCATCTGCGTCAGCCAAACCAGGGGGTTGTGTCAGTCTGCACCACAAAATGCTGTCCATACAAGTATGGCTATAATTTCTTCGGGACCCACACTATGGCAAGACACTCCTTTTCCACCGTGGAATACACTTGCTCCCTGGGGAGCAGCTTTCTGCTCAGGTACAAAACTGGGTGATCTGTCCCTTGGCTAGATGTCTGGCTAAGTACTGCCCCAATACCCACATCTGAGGCATCTGTCTGAACTATAAAGGTTTTGCTATAGTCCGGACTTGTCAAAACAGGAGCACCACACAGTGCCTCCTTCAGTCTGGTAAAGGCTTCCTCTCAGGCTGGGCCCCAAGTAATTTTCTTTGACATCTTTTTCTTTGTCAGGTCAGATAGGGGAGCAGCCAGGGCACTGTAATTAGGTACAAACTTTCTGTAGTACCTTGCTGTCCCTAGAAAACTCCTGACCTGCTTCTGGGTTTCTGGTCTGGGCCACACCTGAATCACCTCTATCTTTATTTGGTTAGGAAGGAGCTGTCCCCGGCCTACCACATGTCCAAGGTATGCCACTTCCCCCATGGCCACCTGGCACTTCTCGGCTTTGACAGTGAGCCCGGCCCACTGTATCCTGCCCAGCACTTCCCTAAGGTGTGAAAGGTGTTCCTCCCAGCTGGTACTGAAGATGGCAAT
Organism: Neoceratodus forsteri; assembly: GCA_016271365.2. NCBI lineage: Eukaryota > Metazoa > Chordata > Ceratodontiformes > Ceratodontidae > Neoceratodus > Neoceratodus forsteri. The sequence continues at coordinate 1,709,430,406 of CM057455.1, forward strand.
GTCATCCAGGTACGCTACAGCATACTCCTCAGCACCATTCAACACCTGGTTCACCAACCTTTGGAAAGTGGCCAGGGCGTTCTTCATTCGGAAAGGCATTGCACCTGCTGAGTGAATCTGTGACATAGACTACCAGCTATATGCTGATGATATTGTGGTCTATACTTCTGATGTTTCAGTTAAGGAGGTTCAGCTGAAATTACAATGGATGTTTGAATAAACTTCAAACTTCTTTTAAGTTGTCCCATTTGAAGATGAATTCAACTAAAATGTGATGTTGACTGGGTCTTCAAATAAACTGAATGATCCTCTTAATATTTCATTAGATATTTATACATTGGAAGGTACAAGACTGGAACAAGTAGAGGGTTACAAGTAGCTGGGGTATTGGATGGATACAAAAGGACAAGGAAACCTACATGTGGCCAAATTGATACATAAGGTTGGGAAATGTTTAGGAGCATTGCATCAACATAAGGTTTGCTTGGATCAAGAGACTAGATTAAAGATAGTGCAGTCTCAGATTGTCCCAATTCTAGATTATGAGATATTGTGTATGAGTATAGAACAACAGATAAGCTTATAAAACTAGATGTACTACAAAAAAGAATGGCACGATTTGTGCTTAATGGCTCATATGACACACGTAGATGTATATTATCTAACCAATTAGGCTGAACTTCTCTATATGAAAGATGACAGTTACACAAAATAACTGTTTGCATTGAAAAGTATTTGGGGAGATTTCCCTGATTATTTGGTAGAACGTTTAGAGTACAGGGCACGGAAAGGTTCCTTAAGGAATTCAAACCTAGTGGAGTTGGTAATTCCAAGGTCCGACATATTAAGGGCTACTTGTTTCTATAGCCATATGATCTCTCATGGGTGGAACTCCTTGTCAGCTAGATTTAACTTGAAAGATGGAAAATTTCCATCCCTTGCAGCTATAAAGGCTTGGTTCCTGCCTGTCACAGTTCATTGTGAGAAATGTAGTTATCTCACAATAGGGGTCACTTAGGGACAATACGTGGAAATATGACTTTATGTGTAATACACGGTGTGTTGCTAGGTCCTTGTTAATGTACTCAAAGTCATCTTAAATTGTATGTTTATTTATGTATTTTGGGTACATCATTGTAAATGAACTTGCTCAATGAACTTATCCCAAATAAACACACTTGAAATTTAAAACCCATTTGTCTGCGGTGATGGATTTCCACTGACAGTAAAACTGAGTCAGACACCCCCTCCTCCCACTGGAGAGAAGAGGGCTGCCTCAGGCAGCTGAGGCAGCACCAGACTGGAGCTTCAGAGGGTGGCACTAGGCACCTTCGGGGCTTGTGCCTTCAGTTGCGCTTTCTTCTGCTGCTGAGGAGGCTGGTACTTGACTTAGACTCCCTTGCCTTTGCCACGAAAGGACTGCTTATTGTGGTAAAAGACTCAGCCCTTACCTCTTTGAAGGTGAGCTGGGGCAGGCCGAGAAGTTTTAATGGCTGTTTTAGTCTTCTGAGAGGCCTCGAGTGACAGTTCTACCTGTTGGCTGAAGAGAAAGGAGTCATTGAAGGCGACATTCAAGACCTGCTACTGGACGTCGTTGGAGAAGCCTGACGTCCAAAACCAGGAGTGCCTCCTCATGCAGATTCCCATGGCAGCAGGGTGGGAAGCAGTGTCATATGCATTCATAGCCGGTTCAACAGATGACTATTAGATTCAGTACCATGGGTAATTGTCTGAAGAATTTTCTGCTTAGTGTCCAAGTCTGGAAAGGCCTCTGCAAGAGACCTAAGAGAGGTCCAGAGGGCATACTCGTACTTGGAGAAGTGCCCCTGATATCTAGCTATCTGCATACTAAGGGTGGCTGCCATGAAAGCTCTCTTTCCTATCATGTCTATCTTGCGTGACTCCTTACTGATGGAATGTGCTATGACCTTTTGAGGAAGAATGGCCATGTCATTCTCGGCTAGAATGACAATCTTTATCAGCAATAGGCTGGGAAGCCAGGACTGATCTTTCTTTAGGGGCAGTTACACTTACACTCTATCTGCTTATAGACAGAGGGAAGGGACACAGGCCTGGCCCACACTGCCTCCGAGTGTCTCAAAAGCATGTGAAACAGGAAGTATAAGGTTGACCGGTATCTTTGGAAAATTGAGCCACTCCCACTGGAGTAGTTCTGCTGGGTAAGTGGCAGAAGTCTTGAAGGCAAGGGTCGCATGTGTATTGCAAAGCAAAGCCTGGAAAGAAAGGTCCTCCTGTGGAACTGGAAGAGGGCCTGGAGTTGGGTTATTCAGGCTATAATAGGAGTCATTGTCACTGCCCTCAGAAATAATGAGGTTGGAGTCAGACTCATCCCCTTCCAACTCCTCTCCAGAACGAGGAGCTAGGAGAGGAGTGGATCTAGGAATACCCAGCCCAGCTCTAGGGGTTGAAAAGACAGGTGATATTGGCACCGGCAGCAGAGCCAGTGCTGACCTAGCAGGAACTTGCACTAAGCCTGGCAGCAGCACTGGCACCAAAGTTGGTTGATTGAACAAGGCTTATAGCGAATCAAATTCTGACTGGAGCTCTGTGTGGACCTTGGCTGCTGTTGGTCTGGAAAGAAAGATCACTGTATCATCCGCGAACAGATGTAATTTAGCAATCCTAACATTGTCTCCAACTGAGTTGATATAAATTATGAATAGGAGAGGGCCAAGGATTGAACCTTGTGGAACTCCCCTCATGAGAGGGAGAAGTAGGGAAAGGGAGCCGCCTGCTTTAACTTGTTGAAGTCTATTTGTCAGATAGCTATTAAACCATAGTAGTGCTGAGTCAGTGATACCATGGTTATCAAGCGTGTTGAGGAGCAAGCTGTGGTCAACTGTGTCGAAGGCTTTGCTTAAGTCTAAAAAGACAGCTCCTGTGACTTCTCTGTTGTCCATAGCAAGGAGCCAGTCATTCATGACTGAGGCTAGTGCAGAGGTGGTACTGTGTGCTGGTCTAAAACCAGATTGAACTGGATTTATTAAATTGGAATTAACAAGGTAATCTCTGATTTGGACATTTACCAATTTCTCAAGGAATTTTGAGAGGAGTGAGAGGATAGATGTCGGGCAATAATTATTTAGGTCCATAGGGTCACTTGATATAAACAGTGGGAACACCTGTGCTATTTTCCATGCGTTCAGCATGGTGTTGGAGCAGATTGAAAGGTTAAATAGATGTAAGATAGGGGCTATTAGAAACCTGAAACCAGTTTTTTTTTTGTTTGTTTGTTTTTTCTTCTTTATACTCCTCTGCTCCTCCCGGCCAGCACCTCCTTTGGGCCCTCAAGGTCCTATCTCGTCTGTCCGCCATCCCCACAACCTACCCCTACCCCAGATCGCAGCCCCCTGGAGGTAGCCCGGTGTAACCCTTCGCCGAGTGGGTCTCCCTCCACCGAGAGGGAAGGCACCGGTGGGGGTCATCCAGCTCACTGCGGCATCAGCTCCAGGTGCTGCTGAGGTGGGAGATCATGGGGCCATGATGGCAGTGAGGAGACCGGAGAGCCATCATCTGGCTAGCCAGGGAGCCATTTTCCATTTTTTCTCCCTTGGAGAGTGAAGTACCTGACATCAAGGCGAGCGCCGATGTCCGTCACTCCCGGAATTTGAGCCCTGACACTCTGCCATGCTCCCGGCCTCCACCAGGGGCCAGCAGGTGCCGGCTCACATCCACCCTCCCCTGGAAGGCAAGCTGTCTGGCCGCTCCAATCTTCTCCCTGGCCGCTCTCCGGACGACCCAAGTCCGTTCCGAACCTGGTCGCCGGGCGTCGCAAGCCGGAAATCCAGTCGCTGCATCGACGAGCCGGCCTGAAACCAGTTTTAATGAAGAAGGGACCTATACCATCAGCTCCAGCTCCCTTCTTTATGTCTAACTGGAATAATAGGTCTTCTACTTCCTTGTAGCAGAAAGGGGTAAAGGAGAAGATATTCTTAGACTGAGCCAGGGAACATCTGGATAGATTAGAGGTAAGAGCTGCAGATTTAGAGGAGTCAAAGGCCAAACCTGCAGTTGAAAAATTATCATTGAAGCTGTAGAGGATCTCTGATTTGTCAGATAGGGTTTTGCCTTTGAAGGAGATCTTACCAGGTAGTGAGGTGTGTAGTTTGTTACCTTCTGCGTGACTAATGATGTTCCAGAATTTGCCAGAATTACCCTTAGCAGAGTCAAAGCAGACAGGTAATAATTTGCTTTGGATGCCCTGATTTTTTTGGTGCAGTCATTGCAGCAGGCTCTGAAGTCAGCCCAGTCTAAGGGGAGTTTAGTCCGTCTGGCTTTAGTAGTCTGTGGCGAGTTTAGTCCATCTGGCTTTAGTCCAAAGACAGTCCTTTTCCTTTAGTGCTGATTTCAGCTCAGCTGTAAAGCAAGGGCAGAAGTGTTTCCTAGTTCTACATTTAATTGAGGGGTGTGCTTATTAATAAGGTTGCTTAAGTATATGATTAAAAATGGATGCTGCATCATTGATTTGGGGGGGCTAGATAGAAGTCAGACCAGATTATGTTACTGAGGTCAGTTAGATAATGGGTTAAGTTGAATTTATGAAGGCTTCTTTTCCAAGTAATCATATTGGGTGATTTGGCAAGTGGCTGACCTCTGATACGAGCCACAGTACAGTGGTCGCTGGAGAGTGGAAGGTTTAGGAAGGAGATCAGGAAGCACTTCTTCACAGAGAGGGTTTTGGACACTTGGATTGCGCTGCCGGAAGAGGTTATCTCATTGAAGACAGTGGGCAGCTTTAAGAGATGCTGGACTAGGCATTGGGAGAAGGTAAGAATCATGGGTAGGGAGGATGGGAGGAGTAGTGAGGGAGGGAAAGGACATTAGCTCAAGCTGTGGACCCTGCAATACGAGCAGGCTTGATAGACCAAATAGCCTTCTTCTGCTGGCTTCTTCATATGTTCATGTGTCATTGTAGAATACTGCTGTATGGGTGATCTTATGCTGTCTACTAGTAAAAATTAGATCAATCATGAAACCATTGACAGGGGACTTAGGGTTAGGGCAAGTGATCTCTGTTACCAGCTGATCAAAACCTGCTTCACAGAATTCTTTCAACTGCATGCTCTTGTTACTGTTTTTTTTTTTTTTGCCAGTCGATATTTAAGTCTCCCAGTATGATTATTTCATTTTGTTTACTGTTAGAAGCAGCGCGTATGTAGCTTAGGAGCTCCATGCCTCCAGAGGGTGGCCTGTAGCAACCTATTACAGATATGGTTTCAGTGGGAGATAGGGATAGGTTTAAAGTTAAGACTTCAAACTCCTTAGGTGAACTGGCAATAGCGATGTCAGATACAGTGAATTTTTCTTTGACGTAGATTGCTACACCCCCTCCCCTTGATGGCCTATCGCTTCAGAAAAGATTGTACGAGGGTAAATACACTGCTGAGTCTGGGGTGGATTTTTTCAGCCATGTCTCGGTGACCACTAGGATATCAGGGGCTGTGTGAGAGAACTAGGTGTGGACGAGATCTATTTTTTTCAGAAGGCTACACACATTGAGGTGCAAGTACTTTAAGCCTTTAGTGGTTGCACAGTCAGATGGTGAGGCTAGTGATAGTGGGGTGGCCAGGATTTAATTCAACATTACCTGCACAGATTAACAATAGGAAGATATACTTGATACATCTGTAGAGTAACTTAATTTTGAATGAGCTCGGGCGTTTCTGTAAGGGAGGATTGTGTGGTGTGCAAATATTGGTGTGGGAAAGATATAAGGTGTAGAAGATAAGCGCTGCCCGTGTAGAATGCGGGTAGGTGGCAGTGAGCTAGCAAGATAGTGGGAAGATCCTAGAGATGGTTCATAAGGATGCATGAGGCCGAGGTAGCAGAAGGAGGGTAGGGATGAGACCCAGATGTAGGAGATTTGTAGGAGATAGTAGGGTTTGAGAGTGGTGCTGGATGGTGGGGATTGTAGGTATAAGAGAGAATAAAGCAAAAAATGAGTAGTTCAGGGAGCGATGGCATGAGTATATATGGAGCACAGTGCCTCATAGTGCTGGTGCATAAAAAAATGGGTTTGAGGCACTTTAAGAAGATGGGTTGAGGCACAATAAGGGCTAACTAGAGGGGCGAGCAAGGGAGGAGAGAGGGAGCTAGTGGGGGGAGTTGAGGAGGAGAAGATGTAGTTTATAGGGACCGGAGTTGGAGAGATGGGGCAGGAGAGAGAGTCCAAACTATAGGTGTACTTTAGGGGAGAGAGGAGGCTTAATGGAAGCTAGTATTGAAATGCAGCACCAAGGCGCCAGGCCAGTAAGTAAGGCAGTCCGAAAATAGAAGGAGTGGCCTGGAGTGTTAAGGTTGCAGAAAATTCAGAGAGGGTGTTACCCCTTTAAGGGAATCGAAAATGCCTGGATGGGGGGGGTCTCTTAGCTCAGCTCTTTATTAGCACCATCCCGTAGTGGTAAGGGTTGCAAGATATTCAGAGAGAGTATTACCCCTTTAAGAGGAGGGTTACAAGGTATTCAGAATGGTGATACCCCTTTAAGATTAGCAAAAATACCTGATTGGGGGGGGAAGTCTCTTAGCTCAGCGAGTGTATTTAATTAAGGACAGGGTGCGGGAGGGGGAGGTGGGCCAAAAAATCACAATCAGAGCAGGAGCAGATTACATCAAGGTTTAAGTTTCAATTAATTTAGCAGCGTGCATCAGAGCTGTAATGGCACCACTGAGAGACTAGCTCTGGGCAAGGCGCCAATTTTTAAAACAAAAACACAGCCCCTTAGTACCTGTTGGTGAGGGAGTGGGCAGTTGGCTGTGGCAAGGGCAGCTGTAGAATTCAAACTGCAAGCACCCCTGGTCACCCAGTCAAAGAAATCTATCAGATTTGTTTAACATGATCTCCCCCCCAGTGAATCCATGCTGCCTCGGATCCTGAATGCCACTGGGTTCCAGATATTCCACAATCCTCTCCTTTAGTAGTGATTCCATTACTTTCCCCACCACTGCAGTCAGGTTGACTGGCCTGTAGTTGCTTGCCTCCTCTTTGCTTCCACTTTTGTGAAGTGGGACTACATCTTCCCTCCTCCAGTCCTCCAGAACCACCACCGTCTCCAGTGGGTAGTTGAACAGGGCTGCCAGAGGTGTAGCCAGCACCTCCCTGAGCTCCCTCAACATAGTACAGTTACATAAGAACTTACTGTAACAGTAGAGCTTCAAGAGAAGCTCTTGCAGCAGGCCACACTGGTAGGACTAAGCTCCCAGGTGCTAGGACCACACAGAAAATGTCTAGTTAGCAGTGTATCACGGGGGACCACCCACCACTGATGTCAACCTAGCCTATACAGGTGGGCTGTCCCCCACACCTGCAGTACCTCGGTTCTCCCATCAGAGACCCCGTACGGGCAGCTAAAGGAGAACTGAGGAGGTTTCCCCGAGAGCCAAAAGAAAGACAGAAGTAAAGAGAGAAAAGCAGCAGGGGAAAGGAGGAGAGGGATTTCAGTGCCTGCTGCAAGAGCTTCTCACAAAGATCTACTGTTACGGTAAATTTTAAAGTAACTGTACTATCTTACTTTGAGAAAGGCTCTTGCAGCAGGCCACACCGGTAGGACTGAGTCCCAAGCAGTACTGGGTATCACCAGGATAACACCCATACCTCTCAACCTTTTGTCACTGAAATGAGGGACATGGACATTTTTGGACACTCAAAATGAGGGACAATGAGGAACACAGACCCTCAGAATGAGGGACACAGCCTCAAACATGGAGATACAAGCTCAGAACACTGTGAAAACCATAGTGTTTACTTGTACAAAGTTTATTTTGGATTTAGTATTTTAGAATATTAAGAGTTTTTGCTTTAAAGTTTGAATTTACAGCACATTCTCTGTATGGGCAGCACCTTTTGCATGAGGGACACTTGAGAGGTATGATAACACCACCGGGAGGAGGACAGATCAGCAGCTAAGAGCTCAGGAGAGAAGGCCCTGAAGAACTGCTAGGCCAAAATTGGCCCTGCGCCTAAAGGTGATGTCCAGGCTGTAATGCTGGGTGAAAGTGTGGACAGATCTTCAGGTGGCAGCTTCACAGATGTCTGCAGCAGACACATTTCTGAATCAAGCTGTGGAGGCAGCCATACCCCTGGTGAAATGGCCTTTGACCACCCCCGGAAGGGGTTTGTTGTACTTGCAGTAGCAATTAACAATGCACTTCGCTAACCACTTATACAAACACTGTTTAGAAACAAGAGCACCCTCTCTGTTGGGGGTGAATGAAACAAACAACTGATCAGATTTTCTGAAAGGCTTCATGCGGTTCATGTAGTACAGCAACATCCTATATACATCCAGGCTGTATCAAACTTTTAAATCTGCTTTATCGGATTCTTATCTGTATAAATGTACTTGTTATCATTGAATTTCTATACAAATGTTATCTATTGTGTGTATTGCTGCATATTTATCTGTCCTTCTAAAGTCATATGTCTGAAACTTCGTAAACAGGACGGTACTAAAAATAGGCTTCGCCTAGTGCCCCATCCAGATGAAATATAAGAAATAAACAAACACGGAGCAAGGCCTCCCCCTTGATTGGAATACTCAGGAAAATAAACTGGATGGAGGATGGATTGATTCAAAGTTAACTCTGACACCACCTTAAGTAAAAACTTAGGATTAGTACGCAAAGACACCCTGTCTTTGTGAAAAACCAAATAAGGCTCCTTACATGTGAGCGCCTGGAGCTCTGAAATCCTTCAACCAGAACAGCAACTAAAAAGAGAGCTTTCCATGACAGAAAGTGCATCTCGCAACTTGTGGCCAGTTCAAAGGAAGGTAAAGTGAGTTTCTCCAACATTAAATTGAGGTCCCATGGAGGGACTGGGACCCAAATGGGAGATTTCAGATGCAAAATGTCCCACAGGAAAGTGTGGGACACCTCAAGCTGGGTTACAGCTTTGCCCCCAATGGGTGCATGGTATGCAGAGATGGCAGAAAGGTGCACCTTAAGTGAAGAGTACCCCAAGCCTGAATCCAAAAGGGAAAGTAGGTACTCCAACATCTGATTCACCGGGCAGGTGAAAGGATCCAAATAGGGAGCAGCGGCCCAAATGGAGGAGCACTTCCATTTCATAGCATAAGTGGTTCTGGTGGAGGGTTTCCTGGCAGCCACCAGAACATCTGCAACCCTAGAGGATACCCCAGAGCGGGCAATAGCTAGGTCCACAGGAGCCAAGCACGGAGATGCAGGGACTTTATGTTTGGATGGACCAGGGTGCCCCAGTCCTGGTAGAGCAAGCCGGTGCACACGGGCAAGGGCACTGGAGTATTCAGGAACGGACCTGGGGAGTCAGAGGGCAGCCGGGGGGAGGAAGCTTGAGCATCCCAGGACCGCTCACCTTCCAGGGTGCCCGGTCCCGAGAGATGCCGGTACACGGGCAGAAAGAGGAAAAGGAAAAGAGGAAGTAGAAGAAGAAACAAGAGAAAAGGTAAAGGCAGCCCCGGTGGCAACTAGAGGTATGACAGCCGCTGGTGGCACCATGTCTCAAGCCACGAGGCATCAACTGGAGGGACCATACCTCTTGCTAAGGAATAAGGAAAGGGTTTATAAGCAAAAGGCAGTGCAAGCAGGTGACTCAGGAGACACGCAGGTGAGTCGGGAGACACAAAGGAACAAACCTGGCTGCAAAAAGAACAGGAGAGAGTCAAAACCAGAGCCAATAAAATGCAAAAAAGGTTGGAAGAGGATGATAAATTAAAGCAAAAAACAGAAGAAGAAGAAGAAGAAGAAGAAAAAGGGTCCCTGAGTGAGACAGAAGAAGAAGAGACAGTAGAGGAAGAAATTAGTAAGGAAGACGAGCAAGGAAACCTGCTAGGGAAAGAAACAAAGACAGTCGTAGTGAAAAGGAAAAATAAAGGCAAAGGAGAAAAAGGAAGGGACAGACCAAATATACAATGACCTAACTATCAAAGAACTCACACAGTTAGGCTGGGAGGTCGGAGAAATAACGACACAGATGGATACTGATGACCTCCAAAAGAAACTGCTTAGGTTAGCAAGTACGTTAGGGCTACACAACAAGGATGTGTGTAGACTAGTAGTCCTAAAAATGAGCACATCACTCGTGGACGCTATGCCACAGCAAGTTATGGGAACTCATAAGGAGTTGGGGAACCCCAATACTTGGGCCAGCCCCGAAGAAATAATAAAAGAGATCAGGAAAGCAAAAAGAAAACCCCCAGGTTGTAAAATAGATTGGGATAAAATACTAAGTACTAAACCAGAACCAGAAGAAGGCCCAAAAATATCTCTCCCTAGGTTTTTTGAAATCTACAAAAAGTATGGTGGGCAGGAAGTCCCAACGGAGGATGACCCAGCTTTTAGGGATGTGTGGTTAAAAGCTTATGATTTACCAGCCACTTTAAGAATGATGACAAAGTTGGCAGATAATAATGAGAGGTACACAATGATTGAGTCATACCTAGAGGAGAAAGGTCCCAAGACCAAAGTATCTGCAGTATGGAAAAATGAGGTCCCAGGTAGAGACAATCAAATGACAAGATCCAATGGGAAACCAAACATTAATGGTGCCTGTCACAGCTGTGGCAAACAAGGTCACTTAAAAAAGGATTGTCGGGCAAAGGGGGGAAGACAGGAAGGTAAAGGCCCAAGGCAAAATAATACAAGCAGAGGGGACAACAACTAAGGTAGGAGGAGGAATGAAGATGTGGACCAGTTAATACAGCGATTGTACAGAGCTATACAGGAAGAGCAAAAAGAAAACAAAATCGCAGAGCTCCTCAGGAGGCTCAGCAACATAAAAGAAGCAGATAGATACTAGGGAGGCATAGGCTCCGGGGCCCCTGTCTAGGTATGTCATTTAAAACAGGATGACCAGGGGCAGCCCGTAATACAGGCCACCATAGGGGGTGTACCATGCACAGCCCTAGTTAACACCAGAGCAGCCGTCTCTATAACAACAGTAGACATACCCGTACAGGAAAGAGGGCCAAACATCCCAATCAAAGAATGCACTGGAGACACAGTAGAAGCCAAGAGATCAAAACCCACACAATTAGTTTTAGGAGACACACCACTGGGGAGCTTCTGCTTTGTCTACTGTGAAAAAGGATTCACAGAAGCAAATATCATAGGCAGTGATGGTCTAAACAAATATAGCCTGTCAGTAGACCTGGCCAATTATGTGAGCTGGAAGCTACCAAAAGATAAAACAAAAATAGGTCACATATCAGAAATCTACCCCCTCCATACAATCAAATCATCAGATAAAAAAGATCTTCAAGCGTTACTTGAGAGGGTGGACCACACAGCACTCAAGCAGGTAGTAACACAGTTTAGGGCAATAAGCGCGACATACGGTACAGACTGTGAAAGAGTCAAAAACCTGGAGATAGAAATAAATGGCCCTGACCTGGGATATACCAAGCAATATCCCATACCCACAGAAGCCATGGAAGGCACAAGGCCAGTGATACAAGATTTACTAGCACAGGGAGTCATCCAGCCTATTTACTCAACTGCAAACAGCCCAATTTGGCCAGTTAAAAAAACAAATGGTAAATACAGGCTTACCGTAGATTACAGGAACCTAAACAAGGTCACCCCACAAGTCAGTCCACTTACCAGCTCCAACACTGAGATTTCTCTCAAATTAAGGCATCAAGCTCAATATTCTCAGTGTTAGACATGGCCAATGGCTTCTGGTCAATACCAATAAAGGAGGAGGACCAGTACAAATTTGCATGTACTTTTGAGAGGAAACAGTATACATTCACAAGGCTCCCCCAAGGTTTTCATTCAGCACCCACACTGTTCCACAGATACATAAAGGAAATCCTGATCAAAAAAGGATTGGGTAATAAAGTAATCCAGTATGTAGATGATCTACTACTACAAAGTGACACCAAGAAAAGCCACATAGACCTGTTAAAGAGAGCGCTGAGCACACTTGAAATTAACAGACTAAAAGTACACCCAGATAAAACCCAAATAGGCAAAGAAAGGGTTACCTTTTTAGGAACTATAATATCAGCAAAAGGACGAAAAATAGACCCCCAAAGGGCAGAACTTAAACAGAGACTACCCCTGCCCACAACAGTCACTGCCTTGAGACAACTGTTAGGCATGACTAACTTCTGCAGAGACTACATTGGGGGTACTCAGAGATCACCAAGCCACTCTATGAGCTACTAAAAAATAAAAAAAACAGGGAAAAATGACAAAATAGAGTGGGATGGAGAGACAATCTGGTGTGTTACCCAACTAAAAAGGGCCCTAATAAAAGTGCCTGCTCTGGCCATTCCCAATTACGACAAACCATTTTACTTGCAGGCACACGCTACAGGTGACACAATAGCAGAAGTACTATTGCAGGGACAATGGGGAAAACTAATGCCAGTCAGCTATCTCACTAGGCAGCTAACCAAGGTAAAACAAGGATTTGACACCTGTGAGAAGGCAATGTTAGCAATCGCACGGACATTGCAAGCCAGCAAGCCACTAACAAAATTTAACCCAGTAATAGTACAAACCACACACACCTTTAAAATTACTCCTGGAAAACCGAATCCAAGGAGTAAGCCTAACCAGACAAGCAAGGTGGCTGCTAGCCATGCAAGCTAAAAATATATCTGTACAAAAACTGCAAACACCCCACGTGTTAGAGTATGCACAGTATGAAGATGTTCCACATGATTGTGGAGAGGTAAAGGAGCAAATCCACACACTGTCACCATTCGTGGAAAGACATAAAGGTGGCAGTCAGCAAATCTTTGTGGATGGGTCAAGATATTGAGATAATGGTAGCTATCATGTTGGGGTGGCAGTGTATTTTTCACCAGTGTGCCGCCATATGCCAGATCCCAGACCCTTAGACCAACAGAGGATACTGGTCAAACCAGAACCAGGGCATCATCTCAATTTGCAGAACTGGTAGCCATTTATGAGGCCACCATAGCGAGGCCTAATGGGCACCTGACCATCCACACAGACTCACAATTTGCATTAGGATCACTGACCATTTGGCTACCTGTATGGGCAAACAGAGGCATAAAAATAGCCACTGGTGCACATGTAAAACACACAGAGTTATTGCAGGCTATCCTGGAGGAAGCTGAGAAAACACCAGGTAAATTTGCAATACAAAAGGTAAAAGCACTTGTTACCATAAAAAAACCCACCATGGAGGAAAAATGTAATGCCACAGCAGATCATTACACAAAAACGCCGGCCCAAGTGGAGCCGCCATGAAAAGAAATTAGGAAACAAGGGGTCGCTTCTTTAAAGGTAGAGGTGCCACCAGAAGAACCTTTAAAAATCACTAAAGTCCAACAAAAAGACTCATGGATCCAGGATAAGATCCAAGATCTAAAAAAAAACCAGAGCAAAATGAGTCATTATGCCTACATGACAACATACTGTTCCACCAGGACAAAGGGGGTACCTAAAATGGATCCCACCATCAGACCTCAAACAAGACATAGTCATAAAAAGCCATAGGCTGTCTGGCCACGGAGGTGTCCAGAAGACCTATAAAATGGTATCCAGTAAATACTGGTGGCCGAAACTGAGGGATTCAGCAGAACACATACTACAACAGTGTTTAATCTGCTTACAACAGGACCCAAAAAGAGGTAAGCCAAAACTACAAAGGTTGCCCTTGGCAGAGGGGCCTTGGGACGCCCTCCAAATCAATTACGTAGGGCCCCTGCCAACAGCAAAGGGGGGATACAAGTACCTCCTAGTCATCGTTGATATGTTTTCAAAACGAGTAGAAGCATTCCCTACCACAAATAACACAGCTGTGACCACAGCAAAAACATTGTATACACAAGTCTGTTCAAGGTGGGGATTCCCAAATATAATCAAATCTGACAGAGGAACACACTTCGCAAATGAGGTCATGGCAAATGTATGCAATTTTATTAGCGTCCAGCAAAGGTTTCACTTACCATACCATCCACAGTCCTCTGGCATGATAGAAAGGATGAACAGGACATTAAAAAATGCCTTAAAAAAGTGTGTAATGGACATGGGCAAAGACTGGGTCGATCATTTACCCGGTATACTGATGGCCATCAGGGGCACAGTCCAAGCAAGTACTGGACTCTCCCCCTATGAGTTAATGACAGGGAGAAAGATGTGGTTGATACAGCCAGCAGATGTGCCGCCTCCTAGCACCCCTGTCACTGACAGAGTTAAACATGAGAAGTTCTTAAATGATGTACAGACACAGTTACAGAGTTACTTAAAATTTGCAGCCCAAAACATGACTTGGGCGCATGAAAAAAACGTACTGTACAGGGAGCAACACCATGGGTGGGTTAGACCAATCAAAGAGGGGGACACGGTGATGGTCCAAAACTGGGAGCAAAAACAGCCATGGAAAGATACTAATTGGCTAGGACCATACACTGTAAAGAAAAAGTTGGGAGACAATGCCCTATATGCACAACATACTGGTAAAGGGGCAAGGCCCCAGCTTTGGGTGCATATAGATCAGTGTAAACAGGTATTGAGTAAGGCTGGATGAACACTGATACTGCGTTTGATCTCTCCATAGATAACCTACCATGAAGGCAAATAAAGATCTACTCGGACCCTGGCTGGCAATTATCTTCACCTTCCAATCACTGGTAACAGGAAGAACTTGTGACAACCGAAAAGACCTAACCAATTACGTCAACTTATGGAATGCCCAAAGAAACAGAACTCATAGTGGTATATACGATGGCCTCATTTTTTTCCTGTATGAAAAGGAGATAGAACCTGTCTGGATAACTGGAGACCCATTACTCTTTTAAACACCGATAGCAAGAGTTTGGCGAAACTGTTATATAATAGACTAGCCATGGTATTAGATGAGATTATCCACTCTACACAGTTTTGTGCCATTCCAGGAAGAAAGACTGGAGATGCTTTAATTTTAATAAGAGAGATTATGGAAAAAGGTAATGGGAGGGAATTAAGCAGTTATTTGGTAGGTCTGGATCAGACAAAGGCCTTTGATAGAGTTAGTCATGAATATTTATGGTTGGTGTTAAAGGCGCATGGATTTCCAGAACCTTTTTTTGAACTGGATTAGACTGTATTATCAGAAAGCTCCGGTGAAGCCTTATGTAAATGGCTGGGTGGGAGGAGCTTGCCCTGTTCACCGGGGAGTGAGACAGGGTTGTCCCCTGAGCCTGGCTCTGTACGTTCTGACCTTGAACCATCTATTAACAAGATTACAACTAAATGAGAATATTAGGGATCTTTCAGTACATAGCAAAGACGTGGAGATTAAAAGTGTTAGCTATGCAGACGATGTGTGCCTGATATTGGGGGATCAGGCATCAGGAGGTGCGGCAGTTCGCAAGATAATTTAATTTTCATCACTCACAAATACTGACATAAATACAGCTAAAAGTACATGCATCCCGATTGGAGAACCTGTTAGCACAACTTCAGTTTGTTTGGACATCCCTCTACAAATACAGCCTCAAAAAATTTGGGAGGTATATTTTGGGTCCAGCGATATGTGATCTTTTAATTGGAATCTGCTAATATCAGAAAGCAAGGAACAAATTAAGAAATGGAATTCCTGGTATAT
Source organism: Neoceratodus forsteri (assembly GCA_016271365.2). Lineage (NCBI taxonomy): Eukaryota > Metazoa > Chordata > Ceratodontiformes > Ceratodontidae > Neoceratodus > Neoceratodus forsteri. The sequence continues at coordinate 1,709,445,971 of CM057455.1, forward strand.
GTCCAAACTTAAAAGAATTTATATGGTTAAAACCTTTTTATCACCTATGTTTTTACATTTATGTATGCTTTCCCCCCACAGGACAACTAGAGACAGTGCTATATGGTATTTTCTTTCAGTGCATCTGGGGGAGTAGGCTTAATCCGATAAAAAGAGGGGTCACCTATCGGTCCATCAAGGATGGGGGGCTTAAGATGATACACCCAATAGTTTTTTTCTTTACCATGTTTTTGTATGGTAATTTGAAACCAATATTACTTACTAAAGATAAAGTGTGGAGCCCATGGATATTAGACCAAGTCTTCCCTTGGCTGGACAGCTGGGATATTGCGTTTTACATACCAAAGCAAAATTCCCTTCAAGGTCTTCCCAATTTTATGCAGTATATTTTTGGGAAATTAAAACTTTGGGTCATTATGAAGCAACAAATGTTTACTCTTACCTGAAAAGAAATGCATTATCATATAGTTGGGACTTTCTTTATAGACCTTCCTAGGTATTGTGTCAAAACTCCAACTGAAACAGCTAGTATAGGGAAGATGTTGAAAAATCCAAGACTTCAGGGAAAAATGTGGGATGTTCTATGGTTGTGCAGTCATGAAAAATTAAATGTGCAAAACAATTTGAAACACGAAGAACTAAAGGAAAGAGGGTGCCCCAGGGGAGATATCTGTAAGGGTATGCTAGAAACCATGGAGCATTTGTTTTAAGAGTGCCCTTTTATTCTTTCCTTTTGGTCCTTTTTATATTTAAATGGCCTAAATTTCCTTTTATACTTCTGACCAGAAATATTTTGTTACTGGGACTACTACCCCAAGTGTGGGCCCAATATGAACTGTTCATTTAATTTTGTTGGTGCTCAAATACCATATCTGGCATACAAGGTGTTGGTTAACCTTGTATAATAGACAAGTTATGGCTGAACAATTGTTTTGGATGGTACAAAACTCACTAGTGAGTGTCAAGCTTTTGGATTTTCAGAAATGTTCAGCATCTCAATATCAAGAGAGGTGGAAATATATGGACTGGATGTTAGACATAAATTAATAATGCCCCCCCTTCCCCAATTTTTTCTTTTGGATCATATTGTACATAAGAAGGGCGTGACTGCTTTTTTCTGTCCTTTTTTTGCCAGATTTGGAACTGTGGAATATTCTGTGGGAAATGATCACTGTATGGTTAACCTATTGTATAACGCGGAGGAAGTTTTTTTTCCCCTTTCTTTTCTTATAATTCTTTGGGGAAGTTTCTTTGGAGTAGGTTTTTTCAATATTTTTCGATAAGTGTATGAAGGTAACACCTATTTTTGTTCTGTATATATTTTATTTTATGGTTTATGATTTGTGTGATTTAACACTTTTTGTATAATGATTGTTTCTTTTTGAAGTTTTAATCAAAAATTCCCCTACTCTTTTCAAGAAGTACCATGGGATCTTTAACATCCACCTGAACTACCACCAGAACAGGCAGATGGGACCTCGGTTTAACGTCTCAACCGAAAGACGGCACCTCAGGTGTGCAGCACCCCTCTCATGCTGCACTACAGTGTCAGTATTGGGATATTAACCCAAGTGCCTGGTGTGGGGATAGAATCCACAGCCTTCTGATCTCCTGGCCTCAGAGGTAAGTGTGCTACCTGCTGAGCCACTGACACTGATATAGACATGCGGAGTGGCCATCCTTTACAGGGATCTGTTTTGCTGCAGGCATACTTCAAGTAGCAGTCGGAAGATGAGGAAGTGGAGAAGGAAAAACTTGTCAAGGAGAACACTGAAAATTCAATGTTTTATACAGAAGAAAATGAATAAAAAAGCATGGTAAGTGTGGGAAATGGCGGTTGACTGTAGCTGCGGTGTCCGTTATGATCCAATGTGTGCAGGTCGATGGGAAAAGAACTGGGGAAGGTGTGGGGGACTGCCCACCTATATAGGCTAGGCTGATGTCTGACATCGACAGGTCCCCTGTGATAGACTGCAAGCTAGAAGTTTTCTGTGTGGTCCTAGCACCTGCATAGTACTACCGGTGTGTCCTGCTGCAAGAGCCTTTCTCAAAGTAAGATCCTAGGATACGTCCCTTCTGGCCCAATTGCCTAATCCACTTTCAGATTTGTGAGTTCCCTCAGAACCCTATCAATCAATCAAATTTTTATTTAGTATAGTGCATTTCTCATTATGACTCAGTGCGCCTCACAACAATACTTCTAAAACAATTTAAAATACAATATAAATACACACAAAATACACAAATAAATAAGCACATTAATTGTCAGTTAAAACTTTTGCTAACTTCCCAAGAATGCCTGCCTGAATAAAAAGGTCTTTAGCTCCCATTTAAGTATATCCACCATGGGACTGTCTCGGATCTGGCGAGGGAGGGAGTTCCACAGTATTGTGGCTGCGAATGAAAAAGCACAGGCCCCCGATGTCTTCAGATAAATCCTGGGAACTTCTAACAATCCCTCGTCAGCGGAGTGAAGGGAGCAGGTGGGCCGGTAGGGACGCAGAAGATCTGGCAGGTAACTGGGCCCCTGACCGTGTAGGGCCTTGCAGGTCAGCAAACCGACCATGAAGGAGATCCACCACTTAACTGGCAGTCAGTGCAGAGAGTGCAGCACAGGAGTAATATGACATAACATGGGTAGACCGATCAACAACCTGGCCACCGAATTCTGCACTAGCTGCAGGCAGCACTGATCTACCACCACCAGCCCCAGGTACGGAGCATTCCTGTAATCCAGGTGCGAGATCACAAAGGCATGGAGCAGTGCTGGCAGATCAGCCAGAGATATCAGATGCTTAACCCTGGTGATGTTTCTCAGATGGTAAAAAGAGGTCTTGCCCACAGCTGACACCTGTCATCCAAGTGTCAGGCCACAGTCCAAAACAATGCCAAGATTCCTCACCTGATCAGAGGTAAGCAACTGGGAGTCCCCAAGCCTCAAGACAACCAAAAAGCACGCTCAAAACTTTTGCATTGCTCAAAATGCAATTCACATTTCTGGTGAAGGGTGCTACTGGTGTGTGGCATCCAGTGCTCCCTCCCCCCCAAAACATGGTACATATTCAAAATTCAACAATTTGCCTATTGGCTTTTCTTACTTTAAACTCCATGAAAAAGGGGGTCCTCTTAGCTTTCAGATTGGAATTCCAAGGTGAGTAAACTATACCACTACTCCATGGTGGGACCCTTTCGGTATAGCCCCTACACTAGCTTCTTAGCTCTGAAATGCCTGTAGTGGCTACTCATAAATATAGAGTGCTGCCTAAATTGGCAGTCCAAAACAATGCCAAGATTCCTCACCTGATCAGAGGTAAGCAACTGGGAGTCCCTAAGCCTCAGCCCTGAGACGCGACCAGATTCCAGCACCAGTACCTCAGTCTTATCTGGATTCAACCTCAACCAGGTCACCCTCATCCAGTCTTGGATCTCAGCAAGGCAGGTGTTCAATACCGAGACCGTCTCCTGCTGCTTCAGTGCAAAAGAAATGTAGAGCTGAGTATCATCTGCATAGCAGTGAAAACTTAGCCCATACCATCTTATAATGTCCCCTAGACATAGCATGTACACCATGAACAACATGGGGGACAAGATAGAGCCATGAGGGACTCCACACTGCAGGGGCATGGGTGCTGAAGAATAAATCCCAGACACCACACTCTGTGACCTGCCAGTGAGGAAAGACTTAAACCAGATGAGGACTGTACCAGCCAGTGCTCAACAAACCCGCAGGTGCTCTGTCAGTACCCCATGGTCCACGGTGTCAGACGCTGCCGAGAGAGTGAGGAGAACAAGGATAGAATGTCTCCCCAATCCCTTGCCACCAGGTCATTCAGCACCCAAACCAGAGCAGTCCTGGTACTATGCCTTTTCCTGAAACCACTGGAGAGGCTCATAAATGTTGTGCCTTTGGGTATGGCTACCAGCCAAGGTGCTCTCTGTAAATGGACTAATGTCTATCTCCCTTTCTTCTATGCTCCTTGCCCTTATCTGTGGTCCCTCTCCTTCCCCTTCCCCTTCCTTTTCCTCTGTAAACACTTAAAAGTACTTGTTCCAGATGTCTGCTTTTTCCAGGTCCCCTCAACACACTCTCCTCCTTCCTTCCTTCCTAAGCTTTACTACCCCTCGCCTGGTAGTTCTCTTTTCGCTTAAATACCTGAAAAAGGTATCCCATGAGTTCAGCGACTGTGACTGGGCCCCTATCAAAATGGCAACTCAATTACAGCACCTCGCATTGCAGCGACCAGGGAGGGAGGGCGACCGGATGGGGGGTGCCAATATAGTGTCATCCTGTCGCTACAAGAATACGTGCACGGGGGGGGAGCAAGCACGCTGGCGAGGACAGGAGGGAGGGATTGTGAGGGTGGTGCCACGGTGAGCTGCTGAGCTGCTCCCATGGTGTGGTGGATGGGTACAGGGCTCGCTGCACAGGGGTCTGCCAGGTTCGAGGGGCTAGCGCGGGTACTTTTTTTGTTCGCGCCGCAAGCCCAGTATTTCTTTTGCCCCCCGACATGCACTCCCTGGAGTTGAGAATCCTTCAGTAGGGGTGCAGAGGGCAAAGCCCCCCACTGGGGAGGTGCGGGTGGCACAGCCTTCCACATTAACATTAGAATTGTAAGTCCCTGGCACCTTCTTGCTGTATGCCGGGGACTACATCACTGAAATATTTTTTCGGGGATGTGCATCTGCCGTAATGGTGATCGCTGTTCTGCGATCGCCGTTATCACATAGATTCCACGAAAAATACCTCATCCCCTTTTTGCACTGCCTGGGCTATTTTCTCCTCCTGTCTGTGCCTTTGCACTCCTAATTGCTTTCCCTACCTCCTTCTGTTTCTCCTGATACACCTCTCTATCTTCCTCTCTCTATGTCTCTTATACCTCCCGAATGCTTTTTTGCCCTTACCCTCCCGGCCACCTCTTTTGAGAACCATAGTGGTCTCTTTTTCTTCCTGCTTTTGCTTACTTGTCTGACATACAGGCTTGTTGCCTTTGCTGTCCCTCCTTTTAGATTTGCCCACTGTTCCTCCACTCCCTGAAAGTCCTCCTCCCCCCACCACGGCATCCCCGAGGCATTCCCCCATCTTTTTAATATCTGCTCTCCTGAAGTCCAGGACCCTCGTCTTTGTGTGGGTCGATCCTTGCCACCTTATTAACATTGAACCACACCATATGGTGATAACTGTTCCCCAGGTGGCCACTCATTGTGACATCTGCAACACTGTCCCTGTTGGTGAGTACAAAGTCCAGTACTGCCCCCTCATGAGTGGGCTCTTTTACTAGTTGCCTGAGGAATGCCCCTACAGGCAGTTCAGGATATGACGGTTCCTAGCAGAAGCTGCAGCTGGGATGCTCCAGTCTGCATCCAGCAGATTGAAGTCTCCAACCAGCAGCACCTCTCCCTTGTTTGCCATCTTTTGGATAGCTTCCATTAGAACCTTATCCAACTCCCGCTCCCACCCTCACCATGTTGGAGGTCTGTAGATCACACCAGTGCAAATAGTGGCTCCTTTCCCTTTTCTAGGGTGACCCACAGTACCTACACCCCTTCCTGATTTCCCTGTATCATGGTAGCCTTTATGCTATCTCTCTCACATAAAGAGCCACTCCCCCCCTCTCTGTCCCACCCTGTCCATTCTGAACAGAGTGTAGCCTGGTATGGCTATGTCCCAGTCATGGTTCTCATTGCACCATGACCTGGTAATGGCGAACATGTCCAGGTCAGCCTCTGCCATAATGGCCTCTAGGTCTAGGATTTTGTTTTCCAGACATACGAAACTGCTGGCAGAAAAAGGCCCATATGTCCATCAAGTCTGCCCCCGCTCTCTTTCCATCATCCCTTCCCCCGACTGTACCCCCTTTGTTCTTATCCGTACTTACCCTCCCCTTGATTCTATCCCATCCCCTTTTCAAACTGTCCACTGTCTTCAGTGTGATCAACTCCTCTGGCAGTGTGTTTCAGCCAGCCACCACCCTCTCTGTGAAGTAGTGCCTACTCATCTCCCTCCTGAATCTACCCCTTTCCAACTTCAGACTGTGCCCCCTCGTGACCCTTCCTCCCCTTAAGCGGAGCAGTCCTCCCGTGTTGACCCTGTTTATGCCTTTTAAGTACTTAAAGGTCTGCATCATGTCTCCCTTCCCCCTTCTGTCCTCCAGGGAATACATGTTGAGCTCCCCCAATCTCTCCTTATAGGGTTCATCCCCTAGAACTAGGATCATCTTTGTCGCCCTACGCTGCACCCCCCTCCCAGTAATGACACTGCACACAGTACTCAAGTGCAACCTCACCACTGATCTGTACAAAGGCAGGATAACCTCCTCTCTTCCTGAGGTGATACCCCTGGCAATGCACCCCAGCATTCGATTGGACCATGCTGCCACCCTCTGGCACCATGCTGATACCCTCATGTCCCCAGTGACTAGTATCCCTAGGTACTGCTCTTCCTCCAAAATTGACACCTGCAACCCCCCCCCCCAGTCAATTTCCTGTCCTGGGGTTTCTGGCTCTGAGGTGCATGACCTTGCACTTCTTAGCATTAAACCCCAACTGCCACACACCTGACCAGTGCTCGAGTTTTGTTAAATCTTCCCTGAGTTCCTGCCTCCCCTTCTCACTGTCCACTGTTGCACATATCTTTGTGTCATCAGCAAACAGGTTGATCTTACACTTAATCCCTTCTGTAATGTCCCCGATAAAGGTGTTGAATAAACCGGGGCCTTGCACTAAACCCTGTGGTACCCCCACTAGTCACGGGTCTTGGCTTGGAGGTCTTCCCTCTGACAACTACCCTCTGTTGTTCATTCTGCAGCCGGGTCCTAACCTACCCCGCTAGTTTCTCCCCTGCCCCCAGGTTCCTCAGCTTGCCCAATAACCTTCCGTGTGGCACCGAGTCGAGGCCTTGCTGAAGTCCAGATACAGGATGTCCATGGCATGGCCCCCATCAACCGCCCTTGTGACCCAATCAAAGAAGTCGATTAGGTTAGTCTGACATAATCTTACTGAGACAAACCCGTGCTGTCTCTCATCCTGGAGTCCATTGCTTTCCAGGAAGGTTATCAACCACTCCTTTAGAATGATTTCCATTAGCTTCCCCACAATGGAAGTCAAGCTTACCAGTCTATAATTGCCCCGTTCATCCCTGGGACCACTCTTGTGGAGGGGTACCACATGAGCCAGTCCATGGGCATGCTTCCGGATGCCAAAGAGGGGTTAAACAGGTCTGCCAGTGGGCCTGCCAATTCCTTCAGGACTCTCAGATGTAATCCATCAGGCCCCAATGCCTTGTTTACCCACAAGGCTTTAAGGTCTTTTAGAACCCTATCTTACTGGATGACCCCATCCGTTACTTTTGCACCCCCTTCGCCCCTCCTGTCCCTAGTGGTATCGGCCTATCTTTTTCTGTAGTGAACACCGAGAAGAAGTACTCAAGTGCCTCTGCCTGGTCTTCCCCCTTTTCTGCCCAACCCCCCCCTTGACTCTGACAATCTCGTCCCTACAGCTCCTCTTCTCTCTAATGTACTTGGAGACTCTGAGAATGGCACACATGGCTTTCCAGAATGTGCTAGCACCCCGTTTGTCATCATCCCTTGTCCCCGTTTACCATCTCTCCTTATCCGCTCTGCTCTCAGTCCCATCTTTCTTCACTTCTACCACTTCATTCCTTTTTTTGTTGGGGACCCTTGGGGATTTCTTTCCCTTTGATCTCTTCCTACTGCCTACTTCAGTTTGAGGGGGAATAGTTTGTCTCCCCATTTCCTTCTGCTACCCCCCTCAGCTAGTTTAAATGCCCATCAATGTAACATTTAAATCATTCATCGAGGACTGTTGTTCCCCTCCCTGATGGATGCAAGTCATCTCCCCTGTATAGGCCTCTATCCCTCCAGGTGGAACCCAGTCCCCAGTGTAGCCAAACCTCTCCTCTCTGCACCATTCCCTCAATCATGTGTTGAAGCTCCAAGTACAGAATACCCTATCTTTCCCCCTGTCATAGACAGGTAGCACCTCAGAAAAGGTCACTTAACATACTACCTGCCCAAGACCCTTCTCCAACTCCCTGAACTCTTCCTGTACTATCCTAGCCTCATCCCTATTCAGATCATTGGTTCCAAGGTGGACCATGACATCCAGCTCTTCCTCCTGTCCTGCTTCCCTAGCGATTCTCAGGATCTGCTCCGCATCCCTCTGAGCAGTGGCACCAGGTAGGCACCTAACCTCTCTCTCCCCCTCCCATCCTGTCCCCAAATCTATCCCCCTAACAACTGAGTCCCCCACCAGGAGTTGCTTCCTCCTCCTCTGGGGTCTCCACTACAGAGGACCCCCATATCCTCCTTGGTTGCTACTGCAGATGCCTCCGTGGGACAGTCTCACACTGCCAGAGTGGCATAGGAATTTTGTAGTGGTACCATGTGGGGGATGTGTCTCTGACCCACCACCCTCACCCTTCCCAAGCCCACAGTAGTCCAGCTGCTCCTCATCCTTGGCATTCTTTGGGGCTGTGGCAGCAGATTTGGCGGCCCCTGAGTGGGCACAGAGGCATCTCAAATCCTGGCCAACTCAGCCTGGAGTCTAGCAACCTCCCTCCTCACCCCAAAGAAGTGCATGCAGATGGGGCAGCACCGCAGTCTCCAGAACGTCTCCCTGAAGACTGCTGCCCCACGGCCACTGCACTGCACCTCTCCCAGCATAACTTCCCACCTTGCCTGTTTTTCTGTTTTGCCTCCTTTAGACTCTTTTTACCCCACCCCAACTATTGCTTGACCCTAAGTTTCCTCTAACCTGCCTGTTTATGTTTTGCTCTCTTTAAACCCTTATTTAGTCCTCCCCTAGATAGGATGTTTCCACCTATGCACAAACTATTGCTAGAACCTAACTCGCCACTACCCTTTTTTTTCTTCTCTTCTTACTCCTACCTGTACTGTTCTTATTGCATGTCCCTGACCTTCTTCAATTCCTTGAAATGTGTGTGCAGTTACAGAAGTTTAAACAGGAAGCTTACCTCTGGTGTAGGGTAAGCCATCCTGACATCCTGCTTTCTCCTGTCTTACTCCCTCGTTGCTCCCCTGCTGACTTGTTGAACTGCAGAGTGCTTGACTGCCGGCTACCTTGCTGGGCTGACTCCAACATCCTTACAGTGTTGGTCCTTCGCCGGGGGCCACTTGGTGGTCTAGCCCTTAAGTAAGACCAGCCTGCTTCCTGGATCCTTCTGCTGCAGCCCAATTGGCTGGGGTGGCTGCTGGAGGTGTGGCTTGCTCATTGATTGGCTCCTTGTATTCAGCCTTCTCAGAGCTGCAAGCTCCACTTCTCAGCTGTCCCTCGGTGTCCTGGGGATGGTGATTTACCAGCGGTGCAGGTTTAGGGCATGATAGCCCTTTCCCATCACGAATGCAGCTCTTTTTTTGGTTAGTATTCTGAGGCTGGGGCTATTTAAAAGCCCAGCCTGCTTCCTGGATTCTCTTGCTGCTCCCTGATTAGCTGGAGTGGCTGCTGGAGGTGCGGCCTGCTTGTTGATTAGCTCCCTCTGTTGAGCCTTCTGGGAGAAGCAAGCTCTGCTCCTCAGCTGTTCCTCAGTGTCATAGGGATGGCAATTTATCAGTGGTGTGGGTTTAGGGTGCAAGAGCCCTTTCCCATCATGAATGCAGCTCTTTTCTGGTTAGTGTTCCGTGACTGGGGCCTCTAGAAAAGAACAGTTACACAAGAACTTACTGTAACAGTAGATCTTCGAGGGGATCTCAGTCATCAGGTCACACCATAGGAACTTCACTGTTGGTGAAGCAGGATCCACATGAAAGATTTTCAGCAGTACAACTGGGGCTGCCCATGCCATCGAAGTCTGTCGATGTCATCAACCCTATGAAGGTGTGAGCGTACCCACTCCCTCCACAGTTCTTTCCTCCGGAGACAAAAGGAGCATAGCTCTAGCCATGGGGGATCGAGGTAAGAGAGAGGTGCCCAGGCCTATATGAAAGGCTGGATACACCAGACAGCAAGTTCCAATAAGGAGCCCCAAGAAGGGGGATGGTGGGAGGGAAAGAAGACCTGATAACTGAGATCCCCTCGAAAATCTACTGTTACAGTAAGTTCTTATATTAACAGTTCTATCTTCTTTGTGGGTATCTCAGTCATCAGGTAACACCATAGGAATGAGTCCCAAGTAGTTATAGGTGCAACCAGACAGTCTAAGAGGAAGGCCAACCATAAACTTAAGACAGGAGGCCCTGCAGCACAGCCCTGCCAAAACCAGCATGGGCTCTTGAGGCAATGTCCAGACTGTAGTGCTTGGTGAAAGTATGGACGGTACTCAAGGGGGCAGCTGCACAGATGTCAGCAGCTGAGACCCCTCGGAAACTAGCCACAGAGGTAGGCATGCCTTTTGTGGAATGAGCTTTAACCGCTCCAGGCAATTCTTTGCCATACTTGTTGTAGCAGAACACAATGCAGTTTACCAACCATTTATATAAACATTGCTTAGAAACTGAAGTCCCCTCTCTACCTGGAGCAAAGGAAACAAACAACTGCTTTCAACTTGATACGGTCCTTGGTGTGAAGCAGGTAGTACTTCAAAGTTCTGTGCACATCTAACATATGGCCCAGTGCTTCCCCTGGATTGGCACACTTGGGAAAGTAAACAGTAAAGTGGACAGATTGGTCGAGTGTAAATTCAGAGACCACCTCGGGGAGAAACTTAGGATTTGTGTGCAGACACCCTGTCTTAGTGAAAAATCAAATAAGTCTCCTTGCACCAGAGGGCCTGAAATTCTGAAATTCTTCGAACAGAAGTAATGGCAGGGTCAACTTCTCCAAAACAAAATTCAAAATTCAAATCCCAAGCCATGATAGCAGAATGGACTAAGGGTTTCAGATGCAGGATGTCCCTTACAAAGCTATGGGAGACATCTAGCTGAGCTTTCATGCAGTTACCCACAGGCTCATGAAAGGCCAAAATAGCCAAAAGGTGTACCTTGAGGGAGGAGTACTGGAGACCTAAGTCAGACAGAAAAATCAGGTAGTCCAGGATCTGGCTCACCGGTCAGGTGAAAGGGTCCAGGTTATGTTTGGCAGCCCAGATGACAAACCGCCTCCACTTTGTGGCATACATGACTCAGGTGGAAGGCTTCTGGGTAGCCACCAGGATGTCCACCACTCTGTTAGTGACCCCAAACCTGGCAATGGCTATGTCTTCAGGAGCCAAGCATGCAGATGGAGGGACCTTAGGTTGGGATGGACCATGGTCCCTTGAGCCTGGGTCAACAGGTTCCTGCAAAGGGGGAGTGGAACCAGAGGTTCCTCTGTCAGCTGCTGCAGCAGGGGAAACCATATCTGGCAGAGCCATAATGGAGTTACCAGAATCACGTTGGTCCCCTCCATCTGCAATTTGATGAGGACCCTCTGAAACAGGGATCGGAGGAAAAGTGTAAAGAAACCTCCTGCTCCAGGAAAGGGACAATGCGTCTCTCCAGAAAACTCCAGGCCTTGGATCGAGTGAGCACAAGTTGGGCAGTTTTGTGTTGAGTGGGGACACAAAATGGTCCAAGTCTGGATGACCCTATGTGTCGAACAACTCTTCTACAATGAATGAGAGGAGCTCCCACTTGTGCATGCTGGACTGAGTCCGGCTGAGGCTGTCCACCAGAGTGTTTAGCACACCTAGGACATGGACCACGGAGAGTGTCAGACCATGATCTAACGCCCAGTACCACACACTCATGGTCTCCTCGCACAGGGGGTATAAATAAGTCGCCCCCTGCTTGTTGATGTAGTACACTACACTGAAATTGTCTGCACCAGCAGCTGACCCACAGCAAGGTGGTCCTGAAAGGCCTGCATGGCGTAGAGCACTGCCCACATCTCCAGGATATGCAGGGAGGCTTCGACCTGAGTCCAGGTGAGCTCCCCAGCCCGACCCAGAAGCATCTGTGGTGAGGATCTGCTGTGGAGAAGAGATCTGGAATGGGACTCCTTGCAGCAGGTTCAAGGGGTCCATCCACCACTGGAGCACTTTGTGGACTGGGGAGAAGATCAGCACCAACCGGTCTAACTCGTCCGTGCATTGGTCCCATTGCACTCAGAGAGTCCACTGGAGGATGCGCATATGGAGTCTGGCTAGTGGAACTGTGGAAATGACCCAACAGCCTCAGGTATACCCTGGCAGGAATGAAATGGCTCTGGGCCACCTCCTGAGCCTGGGCCATAAGGCACTCCACCCTGTTCTGAGGCAGGAAAGCCTTCCCCTGCGCCGAGTCTAGAACCACTTCTATGTATTCCAGTCTCAGAGATGGTACCAGAACTGACTTGGGAAAATTGACCGTAATGCCCAAGGAATGGAACAACTGGAGAGTTCTCTACAGAGTCTGCAGGAGCTGCTCCCTGGACAGGGCCTTTAGGAGCCAATCATCCAGCCAGGAAAAAACATATAGTCCCTCCCTTCTGATGGCTGCAGCAACTGCTGCTAAGCACTTGGTAAAGACCTGCAGCACAGAGGACAAGCCAAAGGGCAGCATCTTGAATTGGTAATGCTCGCCCTGAAAGAGAAAATGGAAGCTGGTCCGGTGGTGCTGAGGGTTAAGGCATTAGATGCCTCACCTCGTGCCACGCTGGCGACCCAGGTTCGGGAATGAGCCCGGGCTGTCAGAGGTCAGCGGGGCAGGGATTGAGCGTCTGTTGGATGGCTCTCCCTTCCTGGGGGAGGGTATAGGGACCGCATCACTCCTCAGCGACCCCTGGCGATGGCTGAGGGTAGCCAGTAACAAGGTGACACTGCTAAATGGCACTAGGGGCAGAGCTCAGTGGATGCTGGCCATCATTGCATGTCCGAGCTCCACGGAGGGACAAGAAAACATGAAAATCCCCGGCGTCTGATAGGCAAAGGTGGGACCAGTGGTCAGTCCCCATGCACAATGCTGGGCATCCAGCTCCATCCTGGGCACTCCCTCTGTCCCCTGGTCGCTCCACTAAATTCTAGATAGAGCACCAGTGGAGTCGGCAGTCCCACCCAAGGGGGCTCAGAGGCAGCGGGTTGGGTGGCCAGGTGTGGTGGTTGGGAGATAGGCCCTTGCCCATGGAGTGGAGTCTGGTGCTTCAGGCAGGCAGGAACAGCCTGTACCATGAGTCCCACCGGAGAGAGTTCTGGGACACTGGCTTAAGAGGGGCATAAATAAAGTTGAAAAAAAAAGAGAAAATGAAGAAACCTGTGAGGGGGAAAGACTAAGATGTGCAGGTAGGCATCCTGCATGTCCAGTAAACAAAGCCAGCCACCTGTTTTGAGAAGAGGCATCAGGCCTGGCAAAGTTGCCATCCAGAACTTTTAATGCTGGACATACAGATTGAGGTCCTTTAGATCTAAAATGGGCCTCAGATCTCCAGTCTTTTTGGGAACAAGGAAAAACCTGGAATAGAACCTCTTGTTTTTCTGGCACCTGGGTACTGGCTCGATGGCCTACTTGTACAGAAGGGACTGTAACTCCTCCTGGAGAACAGAAAAGTGAGCCGGGGGGCAAGTGGAGGGGTTCCTGGACCTGGACATTGTGGCCATCACTGAAACCTGGCGTAATGATAACCACGACTGGGAGATGGCCATACCTGGCTACAACATATTCAGAAGAGACAGAGCAGGCAGGAAGGGAGGAGGAGTGGCACTGTATGTGAAAAATGACATAAGGGCCACAGAGATCCAGGAGGAACAAAATGGGGAGAGATACTGTGGGTTAAGCTGGAAAGGAAAATGGGGACAGCCATCTGCACACTGTGGTCTATAGACCACCAGCCCATGAGGAAGAAAACAGATAGGAGTTGATGCTAGCCATCCAAAGATGGCAGACAAGGGTGAGGTAGTACTGGTTGGAGACTTCAATATTCCAGATGTGGACTGGAGCATCCCAGCAGCAGCATCAACTAGGAGCAGATTTATCCTGGACTCCTTTCAAGGTGCTTCCTCAAGCAACTGGTCATGGAACCAACTCGGCAGAAGGCAATACTGGACCTTGTGCTCACAAACAGGGACAGTGTGATGGGGATAACAGTGGGGAGCACCTGGGAAACAGTGACCACCAGTCATTGTGGTTTGAAATCACAGAAAGAGCAGAACCAAACCACACAAAACACATATCCTGGATTTTAGGGGGCAGACTTTGGGAAATGGGGAGATACTTGAAAGAGGCATTAAGGGAATGGGACAGGAATCAGGGGTTGAGGAACAGTGGGCAGTATTTAAATTGGGGATTACAAGAACAACAGAATTGTGCATTAAGCAGGTTAGCAAGAGGAAAAGGAAGAGGAGACTATTATGGTTTCAAAAGAGGTAGCAAAGAAAGTGAAAGCCAAAAGATTGCATTCAGGTAATACAAAAGACACAGGCAGAAGGGGATAGGGAGAAGTACCAGGAGAAGCAAAGGGAGGCAGGAGGTCAGTAAAGGAAGCCAAAGCTCAGACAGAAGAACACATTGCAAAATCAGTGGGTAGAGGGACAAAACCTTTACAGGTACATAATGAAAAAAGAAAGACAAGGGAGGATAGTGAGACTGAAGGGGAGGATGGGTGCGCGTGGAGGATGACAACAGTAAAGCTGACATATTGAACAGGTATTTCTGCTCAGTCTTTACTGAGGAAGAGGAGGGTAATGGGTCTGAAGGAGTACAAGGGGTGAGAATGGTGCAGAAATGGACACAAGTCCCTTTACACGAGAAAGGGTCCTGAAGGAACTGGAAGTAATAAGAGTTGATAAAGCAATGGGGCCAGATGGGGTGCACCCAGGGTCCTTAAAGAACTAAGAGAGGTGGTGGCTGAACCTCTGGCTATCCTGTTTAGCCGATCACTGGAAACAGGGGAGGTACCCAAAGACTGGAGGACAGCAGATGTAGTCCCCTTATACAAAAGTGGGAACAAAGAGGAAGCAGGGAACTACAGACCAGTCAGCCTCACCTCGGTAGTGGGGAAGATCATGGAAGCACTACTGAAGGAGAGATTGGTGGAACATCTGGTTGTCAATGGACTACAGGACCCAAGGCAGCAAGGTTTCACCAGGGGGAGGTCATGTCAGACCAACCTCGTTGAATTTTTTGACTGGGTGACTAGGGAGGTGGATCAGGGGAGGGCAGTGGACATGGCCTATCTGGACTTCAGCAGGCTTTGACACTGTGCCACATAGAAGACTATTACACAAACTGGGAATATGGGTGTGGGCAGGACAGTAGTGTGGTGGGTAGGTAACTGGCTGGGTGGCAGGACACAGAGGGTGGTGGTAAATGGCTGTCACTCCACAGAGGGAAGAGTGACCAGTGGGGTACCACAGGGATCAGTGCTGGGACCAGTCCTATTCAACAGTGACATTGCGCAGGACCTAGAAGGCAGAATTTCACTGTTCGCTGATGACACAAAGCTCTGTAACAGAGTAGACACACCAGAGGGCGTAGACAGAATGGAAGCGACCTGCAGAAACTTGAAGAATGGTCAGGGGTTTGGCAGTTGAAATTCAATGCAAAGAAGTGCAAGATAATGCATATGGGGCACAAAAACCCTGGCACAATATATGAGTTCGGGGTGAGGATATAGCATGCACCAAGCAGGAAAGGGATCTTGGGGTTATCATCTCTGATGACCTCAAGGTAGAAACAGTGTGACAAGGCAGCAGGTAAAGCAAATAGGATGCTGGGATGTATAGGCAGGGCATCACCAGGAAAAGGGAGGTCATAATTCCGCTATACAAGACACTAGTGAGGCCCCACCTGGAGTACAGTGTACAGTTCTGGAGACCATACCTACGTAAGGACATAGACAGGGTAGAGAAGGTTCAGAGGAGGGCAACAAAGATGGTGCATGGATTGCATCACGTCCTATGAAGACAGGTTGAAGGAACTGAACATGTACTCCCTGGAGGAGAGGAGGGAGAGAGGGGATATGATAGAGACATACAAGTATCTTACAGGAGGAACAGGGTGCAGGAATGCACTATTTTAAGCGAAAAGATGTTCCAGGACTAGAGGCATGGGATGAAGTTGGAGGAGGACAATTCAGAGGAAACATGAGGAAGAATTTCTTCACAGAACGGGTGGTGGACAAGTGGAACACCCTGCCAGAGGAAGGGGTGGGGGCTGAAACAATCACGGGATTTAAGAATGCATGGGATAGACATAAAGGAATTCTGGAGGTCAGGGGTAAGGGGCAACAGACTTCTAGGAAAACAAACTGAACTTACAAGCTCAAATGGGCAGACTGGGTGGGCCATAGGCCCTTATCTGCTGACACTTTCTATGTATCTATGTATTAATGTATCCTGGGGGCTGTTCGATGAGCTCCAGCATGTGACCCCTTTCTCTGATTTGCAGAATCCAGGCATCCAACGTTATGGTTCTTCATTGATTCAGATGCAGGGAGAATCATCCTCCAACCACCACCTCTTGGTCAGGGACCAGAAGGGGGGGGTTCTGGGCAAGAAGTCAAGCAGAGGTGGATCCAGCAGCATGGGCTGATCCATCACTTTGTGGACACTTGGCCATGGCTCCTGCACTGGAGGGGGCGGGCAAGGCAGCGGAGGCTCTCCATTTGCCCTGGGGCCGAGAGGTTGCTCCAGGCCTGTTAGATGCCTTGCAAAAAGGGGGTCACTGTCCACCATTAGGCTGGGTATGGTAGAGGAGGCTGACAGACTTTATAGCCCTGCTGGATGCCTGCAAGTCATTAATGATGTCCTGGACATCAGGCCCAAAGAGCTTTGTGCCATTGAAAGGAGCATTAAGCACCTTCTGATGAATTTCAACAGCAAAGCCAGAGACCCTTTGCAAGGAGTGCCTACATAGGCAGATGCTGGTGTCAGCAGCCCTGGCAATAGTGTCTGGGATATCACAGAGGGCCCTGAGGAGGTGCTTGCTAACATCCTCAGCAGTTTACAAGCACTTGATCGCCTCCTGCTTCTGTGTGCCATCTGGGAGGGCATGAGAAGCAGCTTTGCCCTTCTTCCAGTTGGTGTTCTGGTACTTTACCATATGAGACAGGTAACTGGCAATCCTCAGCCCAAGGGTGAAGGAGGTATAAGCCCTCTTGCCCTCTTATGAGACTCTTTGTCCAAGGGAAGAGAACTAAGATACTTAGACACCTTAGACCTATCATAAGCTGCCTTGAAGACCACTGATTCAGTCTCTGGCTGGGAAGTATAATAAGAAAATCCCTGGGTGGGGGGCATGATAAAGTTTATCTACCCTGTGAAACATAGCTGGCACCATGTCTGGTCTGTGCCTGGCTGCAGCGGCAGCATTCCTCAATGCAGGAAGAATCGGAGTGATGATCTTTGGAGGAGACTTTGGGATGTCCAGAAAGTCCACCAGATCTTTTCTCATGGCATCCTCCTCCTCCTCAATATGGAAACCCATGGCTGAGGATAATTGTTTCATCACATTGAAAAATGTGGGGTCCTCAGGAGGAGACCTAGGGGTATGCTTGACAGAGTTCTTGCTAACAGAGAAGGCTGTGTGGACCTGTCTTAAGTAAACGCCTCCTCTTCCTCATCTAGAAGAATGAGGTCAGGGTGGTATTCCTCTTCGACACTGACCTCTTCCAAATCCAGTTCTGATGTCGGAGGTGCCGATGATGGCTTGCAGGGGGCTTCCCACGGACAATGAGGAGACGTTGACACTGATGCTTCCATTGACAGCATTGGTGAAGTGGGCCTGTATGCACCCAATTGGTGAATGATCACTGAAGTAAATTTGGTGAGAATTTCATTCAGGTTGATGACCGTGAAAGGCTGTATCGACCGGGAGGAGGGGGGAGTTGACAGTACAGAGATCGATGACCCGCTTGAGGGGCCCTGTGAATCCAAAGAGCCTGTAGCCCTGGAAAGAGAAGGGGCAGGCCTTGATGGGAGGGCTGTCAATGATAAGTCTGTCATCAATGAAGGAGAAACCGATGACCCAAAGGTCGACGGCAGGCTGCCCGGGGAATCGGGTAGGTGCGCTGTCGGTATGGGTCTGGAGGGCACAGAGACCTGGACAGCGACTTTCAAATCAAATCAAATCACCTTTATTTCTAAAGCGCCTTTCAAAACCAAGGCACTGTACAAAAGGATCATACATACATATAAATTAAAACAGTCATAAATTAATCAACCATAACTAGGATATGCTAAACTAGATAAATACGTCTTTAACTCCATTTTAAATCTCTCGACGGTTGGACATTCTCTCAACCAACGAGGTAGAGAATTCCACAGGGTTGGTGCTGAGAAAGCAAAAGCACGAGATCCTGATGTTTTTAATCGAACCTTGGGAATCTCCAGCAATTCCTCGTTGGCAGAGCGGAGAGGACGGAGGGGGCAATAGGGTACCAAGAGATCTTTCAGGTAGCCGGGTCCCTGATCATGTAGGGCTTTAAAGGTTAGTAAATCAACCTTATAGGTGATCCTCCACCTAACAGGCAGCCAGTGCAGTTCGCGGAGCACGGGCGTAATATGGCTGGATATAGAGATCCCAGTCAAAAGTCTGGCCGCCCCGCATTCTGCACCAGCTGCAGGCAGTGGTTATCAACCCCAGGTAGCCCTAAGTAGAGGGAATTACAGTAATCAAGATGGGTAGTGATAAAGGCATGGACCAATGTTGGTAGATCACCCGGTGGGACCAGGTGTTTCACCTGGGCGATATTCCTCAGATGATAAAAAGAGGATTTGACTACGGCTGATACCTGAGATTTTAAGGTCAAGCCATCATCAAAAATAACGCCCAGGTTCCGTACCCGATCAGAGGTAGTGAGTGACATACCACCGAGCAATAAGCCCGATGGTTGTCCAGCCCCCCAAACCCATCACCGGATGACCTGAGTCCACTACCTACACCTCAGTCTTATCAGGGTTCAGTCTCAGCCAGCTAGAACTCATCCATAATCTGATTTCAGCAAGGCAATTATTTAGCACGGAGAGAGCATCATCTTGCCCAGGCAGAAAAGACAAATACAGCTGAGTATCATCTGCATAGCAGTGAAAACCCAGACTGTATCACCTGATGATATCTCCCAATGGCAGCATATACACTGCAAACAACATGGGTGCTAGAATGGAACCCTGCGGTACCCCACAAGGCAGGGAGTGAGCGCCAGAGGAATAAATTCCAGTGGCAACTCTCTGAAACCTGTCTGTGAGGTAAGACTGAAACCATTTGAGGATGTTCCAGACAGCCCACAATAGATCCGCAGGTGCTCCAACAGCACACCATGATCTACAGTGTCAAATGCTGCAGAGAGATCGAGAAGGACCAAGATGGTACATGCCTTTCGATCTCTAGCCATTAGGAGATCATTCAACACCTGGACAAGGGCAGTCTCCATGCTATGCTTCTTCCTAAAACCACATTGGAGAGTATCATAGACATTGTGAGTTGTAAGATGATCATCCAATTGTAACGCAACTGCCTTTTCAATAACCTTACCAACAAAAGGCAGGTTAGAGATAGGCCGGTAGTTAGCTAGACAATCTGGATCCAAGGAGGGTTTTTTAAGGAGTGGTCGAACTACCACCTCCTTGAGGGGATCAGGAAAGACCCCCCTCTCCAGGGATTTCCAGACAATGTCAGCAAGGATTGGGCAGATAACTTCTACACATCCTACTAAAAGGGGTGTAGGACCCGGATCCAAACTACAACTGGTTGGTCGCAATGTTTGGATGATCTTCACAATGTCAGTGAACTCCAGCCAGTGAAAATCTGACCAGACAGACCGGGTGCATAACACTTCCCGTCGACAACTGCAATCCCTCAAAGGAGAGGTCGGACCGATGCCAGACCTGATGCTGGCAACCTTATCTGCAAAAAATCAAGTGAACTCCTCGCATCTTAGCTGAGAAAAGGCTTCTCTGGGCTGGAGACAGATTGGATTGCACAATCTGTCAACAGTCCGGAAAAGTTGAGCCGGTCGATTTTGTGCAGCAGAAATCTCCCTGGACAGAAATTCTGCCTTCTTACGGGTGATTTCTGATTGATAGCCATCATAATGTGCCATCAACCTAAGCCTGTCAGCATCACTACCGGACCTCCGCCAGGCTCTCTCCAACCTTCGGCCAACTCTCCTTAACTCCTTCAAGGAGCCATCAAACCAAGGGCGCCTTGAACGGAGGGTGAGAGGCCACACACGAACAGGAGCAATCTTGTCCAGAGCATCTCCCACAGCCTTATTATAGGCTAATACGAGATTGTCTGGACTCATGCATTCACTTTGTGTGTCAGTGCAGCCGCAGCCAACAATGAACCCCTGGATGAAGGAGAAAAGGTAATCGGGGAACGAGATGCTGCGGGGAAGGAACAGTCCCGATGTCGGTCTTTCTTATTACTTTTCCCAGAGGACTTGTCTTGGACCTTAGAGACCTGGAAGCTCGACAACTCTGCCGGTGATTGAGAGGCTTGGACCTTGGAGGACTCCTGCTTGGAACTGGCTGCTCGCTGTTCCATTAAGAAATTTTTTAAAGCCTTTTTGCGTTGCCTGAGTGTTGTTTGATTAAACTTCTGGCAGAGTTCACAGCCAGCAACTTCATGGTCAGGCCCAAGACAGCAGACACTGACAAAATGTTCGTCTGTGGAGGCAATCTTCTTTCCGCAGCAGCAGCGATGTAAAAAAGAGGTCGAAGGATTAACTCGTGACATAAAATAAATGAATCACTTATAAAAAAGGAGATTCTAAAAGTAATAAGTAAAGAAAAAAGCCGTAGGCAAAATGGCGCAAAACTGCATCTGAGCTTCTGTGGAGACCCATGCAAACAAGTCGATGGTGGGAAAGAACTGTGGAGGGAGTGGGGCTACTCATGCCTTTATAGGGTTGATTATGTCAACAGCGTGGGTGGCACCAGTTGTACTGCTGAAAATCTTCTGTGTGGTTCCTGCTTTACCATCGGTGAAGTTCCAATGGTGTGACCTGATGATGACTGAGATACCCCTGAAGATCGCAATTTTACAAGTTAGAAATCTGAGGTCACATGTAGCCAGAACGTCAAAGGGCTTATGGTTAAGCATGTCCAACACAAGGTTGAGGTCCCAGGTGCGCACAGGTTTCCTTACAGAAGGCCTTGTGTATAAAATGTCTATCAGGAACCTCTTAAAAAGAGGTAATTGAGCTAGAGAGAGGTTCTGAGTTGGCTTGTGGTAAGGTGAAATAGCGCACAAGTGGACCTTAACTGTAGAGTACTGCAGACCTGCATCAGAGTGGTCCAGCAGATACTATAAAACCTTGTCTGGCAGGCATCAGAATAAGTCTGTTTGGGATTTGGAACACCATTCAGAAAAATGTTTCCATTTGGCTGGCTAAGTCTTCCTGGTAGAGGGCCTATGAGCAGTTAGGAGAATCTCAGAGACCCTCTGAGACACCTTGGACCTACTCACTTCTGTATCTTCAGGAGCTAGGCATAGAGAAGATTTACAGGCAGACTGGATGGACCTGGCAGTCCTTATCTGTCATCAAATTCTGTTTCTATGTAAGGAAGCATAGGCTGGGATGAACCAGGGATCTCTGTCTGATTGTCTGTCTGGAGAGGGAGGGTTTTCGGAGGGGCGACTGACAATGTGTTGAGTAGGAGAAACCATATCTGTCAAGGCCAGTATGGGGCAATCAGAATGATTTTGCCCCCCTATGCCTCCAGCTTGAACAGAGCTCTTTGAACTAGAGGAATAGGAGGAAATGCATACAGAAAGTGATTTGTCTACCACAGTGTGACTGCATCCTGACAGAAAATGCCACGTTCTGGATTTCTGGAGCAGAATTTAGGCACTTTGGCATTGAGAGGGGATGCAAAAACGGTCCACCTCTGGGGTTCCCCACTCAGCAAAGAGAGACTGCATGACATCTGGTGCCAATGACCACTCATGAGAATCTGCTTCTGTTTGGCTGAGCTCATCTGTTAGACTATTGTGAGCCCCAGGGAGATAAATCACTTGGATCAGAGTGTCCTATTCCAGACACTGTTCCCACACTCTCATTCCCCTTGTTTGTTGATGTAGTACATGACAGACTTGTCTATCTGGAGGAGGATTATCTTGTAATGGCCAAAGTCCACCAGGGCCCAGAAGGCTTATAGGACTGCTCTCATCTCCAACACACTGAAGTGGATTTGGGACTTTGTAGGGCTCCAGACTCCCTACGCATGGTGGCCCTGACAGTGGGCTCCCTACCACAACAGAAACATATCTGTTATTAGGGTTATCTGAGGCTCTGGTGAGAGAAGGGGAGACCCTGAAGAAGACTGTCTTCTTGTGTCCACCATGCAAGAAATCGAAACAGAGGCTTCGTCACTTTGATGGGGTAAGACAGAGGGTGCATTGCCAGAGACCACTGTTTCCTGAGCATCCACTGAGTTGTTCTCATGTGCAAGCGTGCCAGAGGCACTGTGAAGAAGGAGGAGGCTATGAGACCTAACATTTGCTGCACAGACTGAGCCCGAATGGACTTGTGCTCCATGATGAACTGAGCCATCTGAAGGATTACTTTCCTTCTGGCGTCCAAAGAAAGGCTCTCAACTTTGTGATGTCCAAGAGGGCTCTGATGAAGAGAAGCTGCTGAGAGGTCTGAAGCTGCAACTTCTCTAAGTTTAACAGGACTCCCATGGAGGTCAGGAACTGAGATGCTATGGTCACTGTTTGTTCCGTGCCCTGCTTGAATAGACTGGCCAGTAACCAGTTGTTCCGATAAGGAAAAACGTGGAGACCAAGTTTTCAAAGGTGCTCTGCAAGAACAGCAAAGCACTTTGTAAAGACTCGAGGTGCTGAAGATGGCCCAAAGGGCAGGACTTGGAATTGGTATTGCTGGCCCAATGTCACAAAACAAAGAAATCTGTGGTGGCTGGGGAGGACCAGGATATGCTGGTATCATCCTGCATGTCCAAAGACAGCAATCATTCCTGTGGCTTGAGGAGTGGCAGCAGGTTCCCTAAGGAGATCATTTTGAACTTCTCCCAGTGAATGAACTTATTCAGTCCACTGAGGTCGAGGATGAGGCACATACACCTGAATTCTTTGGAACAAGAAAGTAATGGGAGTAGAAGTCTGTGTTGCACTCCACCTCTGGCACTACTTCTACTGCACTGTTGCTCAAGAGGCCTGTAATATCCTTTGCAAGAAGGTCTGACATGGGTATTGAAGGGAGATGCTGCTTACTAGGTGGATAATCTAGAGTGAGCTCTGAGAAATTCAGCAAGTACACCTCCTAGATGATCCTTAAGACTCACTTGTCTGTGGTGATGGATTCCCACTGATGGTAAAACTGAGTCAGATGCACCCCACACATACACACACACTGGAGAGCAGCGCACTGCCTTGGACAGCTGATGCAAGACTGAGGCCGGAATTTCGGAGTGGCACTAGGCGTTTCAGGATCTGTGTCTGCGGTTGCACTTTCTTTTGTAGCTAGGGAGGCTAGGACTTGACTTGGGCCACGTAAGGACTGCTTATTGTTATAAAAGACTCAACTTTTTCCACTTTGGGGGTGAGAAGGGGCAGACTGAGAAGTCATAATGGCTGCTTTAGTCTTCTGAGAGGCCTCGAGGGACCGTTCCACCTATTGACCAAATAGACAGGAACTGTTGAAGGGCATGTTCATGATCTGCTGCTAGACATCATTAGAGAAGCCAGATGTCTGAAGCCAGGAGTGCCTTCTGATGCAGATTCCTGCAGCAGCAGAGTGGGAGGCAGTGTTGAATGTATCCATAGCTGCCTTCAGCTGATGACTGCCTGACTCAATGCCATGGGTAACAGTCTGAAGTATTTTCTGCTTAGTCTCTGATTCCAGAAAGGTCTCTACTAGAGGTCTGAGAAAGCTCCAAAGAGCATACTCGTACTTGGAGAAATGCCCCTGGTAGCTAGCTATCCACATGCTAAGGGTAGCTGCAGTGAAAGCTATTTTCCCCATCAGATCAGGGGTCAACCTTAACTTATTTTTGCACGAGCCAGCTGGGCTAGTAAACCAGAGATTGCACTAGCCTGCAGAAGTTTGCAGAAGCCCGCAGTCAGAATGGTTAACAGTTATTTGTTAAATGAAAGGCAAATAAAATCACATTTGTCCTGCCAACAGTCTAGACACCTACCAACTTATTTGCACTGTGCCTTTAACTGCAAACCACACATACACTATCTCAGCTTCTGTGACCGAAGAGTCAGTGGTTCTGTCACTGATGACTGAAGTGAACTTTGTTTCCATAATAATTTTTCTTATAGCACCATGTGTTCAACCTCAGCTACATAGTGGATAAAGTTGCAGGCATATTTGTCCTTCTGATATGCTGAACTGATATCTAACCCATTCATATCATCAAGGCTGCACATCTACACAAAGTCTGTGAAAGGACATCCTTTCTTAGCAGTTGCATGGCATGTGTGAACCAGTTTATCCAGATGGTTAAGCATTGCTTCATTCATGCTCTTTAGCATTCCCTCTGCATTACTTGTCCCTGGAGCAGCAGTGCTGGCATCCTCCTTTTTCTTTGCCCTAGCATGAGCTTCACCGATATTATGGGATGAGATGGAATCAAGCTGGTTGTTATCCGTACCGAATCAGAAATTACTGTTATTGCCTGCCTTATCCAACTGTATTTCATGTTTGATACACAAATGGCAGAATATCAGATCTTTTGCACCATCATACCCCAATCAGTCACATTTTTCTAGCCAACAGTGTTTGAACCAACGTCTTTGCTTTGTTTTTTCATACTTATGATCTTTTATTTGTTTGCCTTCTTCAGCATGCTTTCTATTAATGTTAGCTTTCAGATGTGTAGTTAATAAAGTTGTGTCATGAAAAGTGTATGTGTCTTTTTCTTCTCTTTTTCCTTCCTTTTCCCACCCTGGTCACAGATCCCACAAATGCTTGATTGTCCCAGTTCTATTAAAAAATGGTCACCAAAACATAAGTAAGGATAAATTCAACAGCATCAACCCATACTGTTATTTATTTTTATTCTTTGCCAACCAGGTAACTCCCATTGGGCACAAGACCGACTTACAGGGGTGGCCCAGGAACACACGATAGTTAAGTGACTAGCTTAGGGTCTCACAGTATGCAAGTGGAGGCTATGGGAATTGAAACCCAGATCTGCTGGATGTGCAAAGCCCATTCACAACCTGTTGATCTCTCTGTTAAACACTCTCCAGTTTTCCTTTCCATGGCAGCCATGTATTCTGATATGCTTTAACCACCTTTTTGATAACTGAACTATCAGTACTTGTGGTATCCTCAATACTACACTGTGTTCCCTTTACCTCATCAGCTACTGCTGTTTCTTTTCAAATGTCTAAGACATCACATTCCACAATTTCAGACACACCATTTCATGCTATTTATTCCAATGGCCTGTAAAGGTGTAGCTAATATCATGGAATGTTCACGTTGGTAGTATAAAAAATAAGAGAAGCAGTTGCTGATGACTTAGGAGAGAAATAATCAACACAGTGACAAAGGCAATAAAAAGCATTTGTCAATGCCGAATGTTTGCTTGCTGGCATTGGCATTGTAGGAGTCAGAGAGCTGCATAATAGGAATGGCAGTGAAGTATTGAACTGAAGCCAACCCTACCACCACCCTGCAGAGACTGACAGGCATTGGGGTGTGCCTTTGGGTCATCAGGTATATCGGCCACGCCATTTCACCACACCCCACCCTGCAGACACCGACAAGTGTCACGCTGTGCATTGGGGTCTTTGGGCCTTATGCTCACCCCATTCCATAAGGAAATACAGTGAGATGGGTGCAGTATAGGAGAATGGGTTGAACTTTGGGGCCGAAGAGTCCAAGGCACACCTTGATTCCTGTCACTGGCTGCAGGGTGTAGGTGGGGGTGGAATGGCATGAGCATCACAGGCAAAAATCCCAAGTCACACTCCTGATGCCTGTCAGTCTCTACAGGGTTGGGCGTTATGGTCAGAAACCCTAACGCCCCAGGGGTTCATTGGTATTTTCACTCCAATTTTCAACATGGCTTTTTGTGACCCCAACCTCATGAACAGTGGCAATATCAGTTCATTAGGTGAAAGCTGATTTTGCACAGCGACTATGCCATTTGGCACCACAGGTGCGAAAACACGTTTTGAACAGGATGTAAAAAATGACAGTTGTACTGTTCATGGGAGGTGTAAAAATGGCAATGTTGAAAATCTGGAGTGAAGATATAAAAACTGGTGAAGTCAATGAAAGGCATGAGAACTGCACAATGCACACCCGTAATGTAATTAGTTTGGGATTTTACAGCAGATTGTCAACACAGGCATTGTGGGACCTCCGTTCATGAACAGTGTCACTGTGATTTTCTTAATCTGTTCCGAACACTGATTTCCCACAGTGACCATGCATTTCTGCGCCGGAAGTACAAAAACACATTTCAGCCAGGGTGTGAAAAATGACAGCTGTACTGTTCATAAGGAGGTGTGGAAAAATGCCAGTGTTGAAAATCTGGACAGAAAATAGTACAAATTCGTGAACTTACGAGGGTGCGTGGAAACTGCACAATGCATGCTCATAACAGTCATTTTATGGACTTTTGTCACCAAATTTTCAACAGAGCCATTTTAAGACCTCTGCTCATGAACAGTGGCACTGTGATTTTCTTAATCTGTCACGAACATTGATTTCGCACACTGACTGCGCTACTGTGAGCTACGTGCGTGAAAAATGGAAATTACGTACTTACCGTAATTATTGATCTTCTTGGATAGTCTCCATCACTCATTCACACTAGTGGAATAGCGCTGGAGGCACTAGGACCAAGTGGAAGCCAAAAATGTTCAGAAGAGTCGGCACCAAGACAGGACCACACATGCTCGGCACCGCAAGACTAGCTTGCACCTGTGTAGGCTATCTAGGTGTCGACCCTCCAACCACCTCAGTACCTTTTTGACCGAGGAGGTGCAGCGTAACTAATGAGAGTAACTCATCCTGAGTTTCAGGGCCTGAGAGTGCCCAGATGGCCTTTGCAAGAAAGGTCAGAGAATAATGTCTTCACAGTCTGAACTGTAGGACCATGAAGACCAGGAAAGAAAACGAGTGAACCCAGGGGATGGTGTGTGGGCATGTGAGTGAGTGATGGAGACTGTCCAAGAAGATCAATAATTATGGTAAGTACGTAATTTCCATATCTTCCTGGACTAAGTCTCCATCATTCATTCACACTAGTGGGAGAGTACCAAGCTAAAATCAACAACCCTGAGTAGAGTGGTAGGAGATAGGGTTCACTCAGAAAGGATGGCCAAGGACTGTCCTGCTAATAAAAAGAGCTGTCTTGTAAATCTAGAACATAGTGCTTACAAGATAAGCGCTCAAGTTGTAACTCACCACTTTGCAGATTACTGCAATGGGCACAAAATGAAAGTTTGCCAGGAAGTCACAACCACTCTAGGAGAGTGGCAAGAACCAGGCCTCACAGTTTGGTCTAGGACCAAAATTAATTAATTAATTTATTTATTTATTTAGCTTTTGTTGACCAGGTAGGTATACTAGACAAGCTGTATGCCTATTTTCAGGTACAGGAGAGTACAGTGAAAATATAGGTTCAAACAAGGTACATAACAACAAGAGGGGCAATGTACAGAGTCACAAGAGAGCTAGATGAACATGGATAGTCTATAGTGAGCACTAATAGGTAAAATATACATATACATACAGAATAAATAGACTAAGACATTCAATGGCAATTACATTGTATGAGTGACCCTTTTACCAGGGCCACCTAATTCATAAGCAGATAGAAAGCAATCACATGCTTCCCAGAGTTAAAGGACAGTGGGCAGTGGGTTGGATGAGACCAATTTGAAGACCTGGTTAAGGTTGCTTGGGACACCCACACACAGAGAACAGTTTCAAGTGCTCCCACAGGGAATTCCGGAGACTCAGGTGGGAGGGAGAGGAACATATGTGGTCAGGAAGGGAGTTCCATAGCCTTGGAGCACACGTAGCAAAGTCCCTATCCCCCATTAGGGTTCAAGTATAAGGAACTTTGAGCACCCCAGGATTCTGAGACCTGATGGAGTAGGAGGAGGATTCTGTAGGCTTGAGGAGCTGTGCCAGCCCCGGAGGGATGCCGGTTCTGAGCACCTTTCCTACGAGCAGCTCAACCCATATTTCAAGTGATTGGTCGGGGAAAGCCAGCCCAGTTTGTTGTATAATTTACAATGATGGGTGAGACATGGGGTTGCCAGGGAAAAGTGACAGATGTTGTAGGTCGTGTTCCACCGAGCAAGGTGGACCTTAGAGGTGCCAGCGAACAGGAGAAGGCCATAGCTGAGTGAAGGGAGCAGCACACCTCTGGCCAATGCCAAGTGAGCTGCAGATGTCAAATTTTTCTTTGCTCTGTAGGCAAGACCCAGTTTACAGCTCTGCAAACATTTAGGATGTGACACCCCAGGTCAAGTTGGGGGTCAAGTATCACCCCAAGGTATTTTATTGAAACTGTGGTTAGGAGGGGAGAGCCATCCACACCACTGACACACAGAGGGGCAGGGGAGGCCTTGATCTTGGCTACTGACCCAAAAAGCATGGCCTGAGTTTTTTTTAGGTTGAGGACCAGCTTGTGAGACGTTACCCAGGATTGAATATTCTTAAAGGCCTCACTCAGCTGAAGGTTGAGAACCCCAATGTCCCTGGAATGTACAAGGGTGACAAGATCATCAGCAAAAAGGGTGGCACTACAATTGGAAGCAGCAGCAGGGAGGTTTTTAACAAATGCAGAAAAGAGAAAGGGCCCAAAAACCGATCCCTGTGGGACACCAGAGGACACCGGAGTGGGGTCAGAGAGGACCTTGTTGAATTTAGTCTGCTGTATTCTGCCCTGGAGGTAGTTTCTCAGCCAACTCAAGACAGGAGAAGAAAGACCAAGGGACTGCATCTGTGAGCAAAGTAATGCATGGTCCACAAGGTCAAAGGCCTTGGATAAGTCAATGAATATGGCCCCAGAGAGTTCGCCCTGGTCCATGGCAGCCCTGATGCTAGTAGAGACAGAGACAAGGGCTGTGGTCATGCCATACCATTTTTGATAGCCATGCTGTGCAGGGGACAGCAACTTATGAGCTTGGATGTACTCTGTGAGCTGTTCAGCCACAGCTTTCTCTAAGAGTTTACTAATGGCCAACAGGATGGCAATTGGACGATAGTTGTCCAGGACTTTGGAGTTACCTTGCTTTGGAATGGGGACAATCCTCGCTACTTTCCAAATGTCAGGGATAACACCAGTGGCAAGGGACAGGTTGAAGATATGTGCCACTGGGATGGTAATGTAGGGAGCACCCAGGTTCAGAAGCTTGGGCTCCATGTTATCATGGCCAGCACTGGAGTGTGGAGAGAGACCAGAGAGAAGTCTCTGCATCTCCATGACAGACACAGCCCTGAGATAAAATAATGGGTGAGAAGGAGTGAACCTCCTGAGAGACAGAGGCCGAGGGGCCACTGATATTCTTTACAGCAGGGAAAAGGGAGGTAAGCGCAGACAAGTCAGAAAAGTGGGAATTTAAAGCATTAGCAATCGTAAGTGGATTATTACAACTTGACCCACCAATAATCATATCAGATACCCAGAGTTGGAGGAGCCGCTGACTAAGTTCTTTATGTTCCTCCAGAACCTTTGTGGGTCCTTAGCAGAGCTAAGCAGGGCAGATTTACAGTATTCATACATAATACATAATAGTGTCAAAGACATGTACTAATGTAACGTAAAGGGACCTCAGGAACTGAAATAGTCGGAGGTAAAGTCTACTGATTCAGGGTACACTGGAAAGTGCAGATGGAAACCCCCACTATCAAGTATGGCTGACCTGTGAACAACATGTCCAGAAGCACTTGAACCCCTTACTTAGTGAGCAAAGGGGGTCCAGGTGGGGTTAGCCCATCAAGGAGAATAGTCTCCACTTAGTCACTGGAACCTTCCTGATGGAAAGCCAAGCACAACTTAGAAGCCTCTTGTGGTGGTCTAGTAGAACCAGATCCTACCCAATGCATATTCCAAAATGGAATCATCCTGCCTCTGTGTGTACAACTGTAGTAGCAGTCTCTGAACTCAGGGAAGAAAGGAAAAGTGTACGGGAGGATGTGTCCACTGCGGAAAAAAACATTCCAACAGAAAAAAACAGGGTCTGGATTTCTAAGGCAGATAGAGGCAGATGTGCGTCAAGGAGGGACACAGCAGGATCAATATAGGGCTAACCCATTCGTTGAAAATGACTGAATAGCGGCAGAAGTGACTCAATGTAGTGAGGCACCACTCACCCTGGCCTTCCTTAAGGGAGTAGGAAGGACTCTAGTTTGCTGAAAAACAACCATCACAGCTCCATCATGCACTTGGAGAGGATAGCTTTGCGTTCAACTTGCATGGAATCAGTGCGCAGGAACCGAAGGTGTGAATATTTGAGAAACCATCTCAGAAAAAGACCTACTTGACCTACGGTCAAGAAAGGAGCATGTCATCTGCTAAGTTGAAGCAAGCAAGGAAGTAGGAACCTAAGTTCAGACTTGCAGAAGAGTCACTTCTGTTGCTGTGAGGCTCTGATCAGGAGAAGAAAGCCTGATTAAAAAAGGGGGACCAACAGACTGGGCAGTCACCTAGGTCTAAGAAATATCTCAGAATAAGAGAAATCTCTCTTGGAGAAAAGAGATGACCCTTACCTTCGCTGGATTGGACGCCCCCTAGGGGTAGAAGAAGTCAGGTACTCTTTATCATAGTTTAGAGACGACTGCCTCAGGGGCTGAGGTGGAACCTGACCAGATCCAAAAGTGTGGTATTGGGTAATTTTGGCTAGGTCCTGTGCTGTGAAAATGTTAACTTTTTTTTTTTACCATTAGTCTGAGCCTGACAAGGTTTCAGGCTGCTATCTTACAAGGATTGCCTGTTACAAAAATGATGAAGCTGTCATCCCTCTGAGGGACAGGAGGAGCCTGAGTGTCCATAACTGAAATCGTGACCAGACTAATAATCACAGCTGAAGAGATGTTAACCACCTGCTGAAGAAGCCACCAAAAGGACAGTATCAGAAGGGGGCTATATATCCCTATCAAAGGAGCAGAAGAGTCTGTGCGGCTCCCGACCATTGAATTAGAATGTTCCACAGAGTGTAATTGTCTTGATGACTGAAAGAGTCTAGGTGCAGAGGTGTATGGGTCCACGTGTACAGTCTGAATACTATGGTGGACCCCATCACTGAGGAACTACTGAAAAGATCTTCCATCACAGACTCTGATGATAGAGAGGGCGTGCCCTTCAGTATATAAAATGAGTCATCCACTGTATCACTGACCGGAAGGACAGGGAGAGACTCATCTAGATGCACTTCTACCCCAGAAGAACCCCTAAGAGAGGTCTAGGTAACAGCCACTAGAGACTCTGCCACCAGGAAGGATATCGAGGAGTTCAGCACCACATAGGGAGCCGAGAAAGTGCTGAGCGGAATGAGAGATTCCGCTGCCAGAACAGTACAGAAGAGTTCCATCAGCAGGAAACTGCTGGATGTCACAAGATCCCACACAGACTGCCACTCACTAAGATGTGTGGAGAAATAATCCGCAGAACAGAACTTCATTCTGTGGAAAACATTTTGCCCCAAGTTCCGCAGAGAAGAGGTCTGCAGAAGGAAATCCATCACTAGTTCTGACAGATGCCACCAACTGGCATCCCTGCAGCACCAGCATCACTCGTGGCACAGGTGGGCACCAAGCAGTGCCTATGCCAACCTAGGTGACACCCGAGGGCACCCATGTCGGTACCTGCAGGTACCCCTGGCACCTGTGGCAGCAATGGCACCTGAAGGGACCCCGACACCCATGGCAGCAATGGCACCTGAGGGCACCCATGGCACCTATGATACTTGTGGCACCCATGGTAGCCATGGCAGCACTGGCACCCGAGGGCACCCATGGACTCATGGCACCCATGATAGTCATGGCACCCATGGTATTCATGGCACCCATGGGTGCCCACGGCACCTGCCAGTGCCCAGCACCAACAGCAGCACCCGGAGGTGCCTGGCACCCCATGGCAACTGTGGGTGCTCTGCGCCACCTGCGGGTGCCCACGGCACCGTGAGACACCCACGGCACTGCCAGCAGCACTGGCAACCAACGGCACCAACAACAGCCCCCACAGTGCCACACAGAGAGATGGCACCAAGCCATGGCGCCGACCCACAGCACCGACCCAACACCAGTGGCCACAGCGCCGGATCTGTGGTGCCACCCATGGCGTCAGGCACAGCACCAGGACACCACCACCATGAAAATGCCAATGGAGAATCCTGAGAAGAAGGGGAGAAGGAAAATGGTGGTGCCCGTGCCGGCCCCTGCATGGAAAGAGAGAGGGGGTAGGCAGGAGGGGTTGACATGATGGCGAAGACACCAAGAGGGCACTGTGCTCATCCTGATCCAACTGATCTGGCCCCGGTCCAGCAGCTCCAAGGCCCCGAAATCAGAAACAGTGGCCTGGAAAACTGGATAGAAGTTGAACCCCCTGCTCCACAGGAACAGCCCAGAGGTGAACCTGCTCACCGGAGCTCCAACGAGGACAGAGATAGAGTCCTGAGTCAAAGAATGCGGCCATTAGGAGTGGGGCCAAGGGGAACCCACTAAAGTTGGCTCAGGACTATCGCCTCTCCCAACTAACAATCCTCATGCAGATGTACCAGAGGGCAACCTCGAGCGGCACAGATTCTTCTTCCTCCAACAAGGAAGAAGAGCTCAACGTTAAGCGGAGCCAGATCCCCGGAACCACTAATTTGTGCTTTGGTGGACTGTTACCCCCCCCCGAGCACAGGACTGTCCGTAGTCAGACCCCCCATTGAGGGCGGTGGACCGGACACAGCCCCTCTGCCATAACAACTTTCAAACGAAGTCTTCCTACCGTCACCGCTACCATCTGAGGATGATTCCGTTGATGGCAGGTGAGAATGTTTTTTTCTTCTTCTTCATAATCTTCTTTTCTTGTTCATAAAATAAGAAATTAATAATACTAAAATGTTAAATTAAACACTAAAAGCTGCTGTCGTATAGATGAAAACTTTGACTGTGGCAGACGAGCGACATCGACATCCAAGTGCACTCAATGGCAGGAGAAAAGGAACTGAGGCGGTTGGAGAGTTGACACCAAGATAGCCTACACAGGTGCGAGCAAGTCTTGCGGTGCCATGCATGCGTGGTCCTGTCTCGATGCCGACCCTTCTGAAAATGTTTGGCTCTCGCTTGGTCCTAGTGCCTCTGGCGCTATCCTACTAGTGTGAATGAGTGATGGAGACTTAGTCCAGGAAGATCACATTTTGGGTGAGATGTGAAAATGACAGTTGCACTGCTCATAAGGAGGTGTGGTAAAATGGCAATGTTGAAAATCTGGAGTGTAAATATTAAAAATTCACGAAGTTACAAGTGTGTGTAGGAACTGAGCAATGCACGCCCGTAAAACAGTCATTTTGGGGAATTTTTTTACTGAATTTTCAACATAGGGTTTTGGGGGGCCTACCTCATGAACTGTGACACTGTCGTTTTGTTACTCAGTCCCGAAAGGTGGTTCTGCGCTTTGACCGCAAAATCACCTTTAGGGACCCAATAACAAAATGACAGTGACTGAGTTCATGAGGTGGGGCCCCGAAACCCCATGTTGAAAATTTGGTGAAAACATTCCCCAAAAAGGCCGAGATATGCACCAAAGTTGGAAAAAAAAAATGTATGCAATTATACAGTTTACTGGCATTTCTTCAGTCCACATCGGCTCTGAAGAGTGCAGGCATGTTTCCAATCCACTAAAGACTGCCGCGCTGGGCTATGGAAGTAAGTATGGGGTCAGGGGTGTGGGGAGGGGTGCGAGAGGGAGGTGTGGGTTGGGGAGGGGAAGACCACAACAAGGGACTTTTTTTTTTTTTTACATTTTATTTTTCTTTTAGGAAGACAATGCGGACTTTGCCATGTTGGAGTGGGCTCCCAGTGTGGCAGCTGGAAAGTTATTTGGGGGGCAGTGGAGCCAATGGGGGGATTGTGCACCCCCATCAGCCATACCGACTTTTGCCACGCTGGGGTGGGCTCCCAGCGTGGCACCTAGAAGTCTGTGATTTTTGTTTGGGGTGGGTACAGTGGAACCAACGGGGGATTAGGCACCCCTGTCGGCCATAAGGACTTTTGCCATGCTAGGGTGGGCTCCCAGCGTGACACCTAGAAGTCTGTTTGGGGGGGGACAGTGGAGCCGACGGGGGACTGGGCACCCCCATCGGTCATACAGTGTGCAGGGGTGGAGGGGAGCACATGAGCATGCTTGGGTGGGCTCCCAGTGTGCTACATAGTGTTCGGGGGGAGGACGACAATGAACTGCCAATGACAGTTCAGATGCAGTGCTGACATACAGTACGTGTAGGCAATTTGCATACTGCCAACAGCTGTATGCAAATTGCCTACGCATTACCACCACTGATTGTGGCAGTGTTTTCCTCAGAACTGTACGCCACTGCATCTGAATGGCTATCATAGACAGCTCGGACATTTATTGGCATGGTGCAGCCGCACCTGCAAAAGGGAGCAGGACATTGGAAGTGGGGGAGGCACACCTACGAAAACTCATATGGTGGCACTAGGTTTCTTGCACATGCATGCAAGCAAACATAAAAATGTGAAAACTAATTCGAAGAAGTGGGTCTAAAACATATGAGAATATAGGAAAAACAAAAAGGAACTGATTACAGCTTATAGAGGTGTAAAAACTGTTTCCTATCATGGCAGTAAATAACCATACTTAAAATTCTGAGTTGAAAAGATTAGGTTAATTTACTGTTAATGGTCTTAATGGCCATACTTTACACCACCTAGACAGACTGGTTTTACAAATAAAGGCCCCTGACTACCGATATCAGAACTTTTTTGTAACCGGGGCATACATGAAACAGTGAATGATTTGATAAATCAGTTTTAATACTATCTGAGCACTCAAAATGGCCCAAAAACTGGACTACATTTAATCAAAACTGGATGACCAGATAAGGACCCTGAAAACCAGATTATCCGGTCTACAACTGGACAGGTGGCAACCTTAGAACTGTGCTACTCCTGGACACAGTCACAAATTTGCCTGCCATGAGTACTGAGCTAAACAAGGAAAGGAAAAGGAGAAAGGATCTTTACCAGCAAAAAATAAAAGCAGTAGTTAGTATAAAATGAAACCGTTTGTAAATGCATTACACACAGACATCATTTGTTTCATTCCACTAATGCTAAGGCATAGTTAAACCTCCATGAAAAGGACCTGGCTTTAAATTAAATAACAGTTGTATTTATGTATTTATCTGTTTATTTATTTGATACCCGGGTTGAGAATGGAACTGCAGCTTTCCACAGGAGTGTAACCCCTAGGTGGTGCTATCCCAAGGGCTACTTCCCCGCCTGCATGACTAGGTGCAGGTTAAGGGGCCTGGGTACTGAAATCAGGTGCCTCCACCTGGAAGACAGGGTTATTGGTAGTTTAGCTGACCTGGTACAGCCCTCCGGGACACTGTAACCCCGCGGCGCCGAGGACGGCGCTGAGAGACACATCAACGTGAGAGCGTCCCCGATGGCACTGAAAGCAATCCAGGGCCCTGAAGACTTTGATTTGGAAAAAAAGAAGGAAGAAAACCAGGAGATAAAGGCATCGGTGTGGCCCTCTACGCCACAGCCATGTGAGGGGGGAAAATACCTGAGCGCGGAGTCAATGGCACCAAAGATGGCGCCACGTGACTAGGAAGGTCCAACTGCTCTACCCGCTCCCCCGAAGGGCTCGAAGGCCTCAGAGTGACCAGGCCAGGCAGCTGGACCAACCTCTGAGCCCACTGCTCCATAAGAGCGGCCCACTGATAAAACTGCTCATCGGAAGCCCTTTCAATAGGCGGGGAAGGGCTCCGATGTCGAAGAGGTCGGACACCGGAGACAGAAACTGGCTACTCTGGGGGAGAAGACCGACATCTGACCCCAACGACTGACCGTCAATGCGCAGACATGCCAGAAGGCGACCTTGAGTGGTGCCTTCTCTTTTTTGACCTGTGGGCCGAAGAAGAGCTTGAGGCCAAACGGTGCCGAGAGTGCAACCGTTTTCTTTTATGCTTGCGGGGGAACCACCCATTCCCCCAGGCATCGGACCATCTGTTGTCAGACCCTCTCTCTGGAGGGGGTGGCAGACCAGACCCAGCCTGGCTGACTGAACAGCTTTCATATAAAGTCTTCCTACCATCACCTGACCCGCTCATGGTCGACTCCATCAATGGAGGGCTGAAGACTTCATTTTCTTAACAAGTAAAGTTTAAAAGTAAGCAGTACTTATTTTGAGATAAACTACAAAACAATAAACTGAAAACTATGCTGCTAGTTTGAAGTTTGACTCCCAGTGGGCGAGCGTCATTGTCACGGAAGAGCACTTGACGGCAGGAAAAAAGGAACTGAGGTGGTTGGAGGGTTGACGCCGAGATAGTCATTGCCGCATGAGCTGAGGCTTGCGGCGCCACTCCTCATGGCTCCATCTCTGGTACTGGCCCTCTTGCAAAAAAGTTTGCTCCCGCTTGGTCCTAGCACCTCCAGCGTAGATCCCATCAGTGTGAATGAGTGGTGGAGACTTTATGTCCAGGAAAAAGTACAGTATTTGTTCGCTTCACTTTGATGACAGCATGTTCGAACTGGACTTTAAATTGCAATTATTACCTCCAGAGTTCCAACTGCGACGATACATGCATCTTCTCAAGCTAGATGCCTTGCCAACCATTTTTGGTTCATCCAGCATCAGTGGACATCAGACTTCGGTACAGCGCATTGAACGACAGGAACATAAAAGG
The DNA here is from genome assembly GCA_016271365.2 of Neoceratodus forsteri. Classification (NCBI taxonomy): domain Eukaryota; kingdom Metazoa; phylum Chordata; order Ceratodontiformes; family Ceratodontidae; genus Neoceratodus; species Neoceratodus forsteri. The sequence continues at coordinate 1,709,482,711 of CM057455.1, forward strand.
GTACCATTCTCCACCATGACTATGTAGTAAGATTACGACAATTAGCATTTTGCAAAGTACACAAACATTTTGTGTTATGTCTTCCACAGCTTGCAGAACAGTTACTATGGCCCACAAAAATATCCAAAACCATCAGAGGGAAAGAAAATATTCTTGTCTGCATGTCAATGGTGAGTACATTTACTGCTCCAATTTAATCTTCTGTCATTGATCAATGATACACCTCCTTTGCTTTGCCGATGTCCAGACTGTCACAGGCAGATAGGACTGGGGGCTGAGGTGCGGTGACTGAGCACAGAGTGGGATAGGATTGTGTGTGTGGGGGGGGATGCTGGGGCAAAAGTGCCTCCCTGAGTGAGCAACATGAGGGCAGCATGGAGGTGGAATGGTTGAATATTGGATCATGGCAGTGGCGGTTGTGCAATATTTGGTTTTATATGGCGACAGACTTTGATGACAGACTGCTTGGCCCACCTACTCTGCCTATGTGCCATGCCTCATACCCACAGGATAAGCTGCAGATCCTAGTTGACCAACAGCATAATTCTTCCTACTCACCACAAGAATTGTCTTATGTCTGTCTCATGCAATCTCGAATTCTACCACTGTTTTTTTGACCCCACGACCTCCTCATGAAGGCAGTTCCATGTGTCCACCACCCTCTGTGAGAAAACTATTTCTTCACATTGCTCCTGAGCGGTTCTTCCCTCAATTGTCAAACTGTGTCCCTTTGTTCTTGAACATATCATTTTCTGAAACATGCTACCCTCCTGGACTTTGTAAATTCCCTTGTGGTTAAGGGAAGGGGGGTGCACCATGAGCCCCTAAGTCCACACTACATTCTGTGCAGGGCGCCATGTGCATTTCTCCGGGCTGCAATGCACAGCTCATGCAAAGGGTGCCATAATAAAATGCAAAGTCCGCCCTCCTGAAGTTCAGTACCCTATGGCTTCACTCTACAGCTGAGTTTTATTGTTACCATACTGTCTGGTGGTCAATTGTTCCACGATGGCTACCCACTTCTAGATCCGACATCATCTCGCAGTCTCCATTTGAAAGTTCCAAGTCTAAGACTGCGCACTTCTGAGTGGTTTCCAACAGTAGCTAGGGTTACCACCTGTCCCGATTTTCGCAGGACAGTCCTGATTTGGACAGCTGTGTTATGCAAAAAACAAGAAAATTACTACATGTCCTGACACTGTAGTAGAAAAAATATTTTCTGACTTTTCTCTAAATGTTGCAGTAACTATAATACCTTAACTAAAATACCTTAAAATGGTAAGAAACACCAGGAAAAAGTAAAAAACTACGACAGTCTTAAATCCGATTATTTAGAGACAAGTCTGTTGCAGTGCTTAAGGTTACATATTGTCTTGCAAAAAATCATGTTTCTGTAAGAAATTTCCCACTTTGGGCTTCTTAAAAGGTGGTAACCCTAACAGTAGCTGTCTGAGGCATGAGTCATGCAGGTCATAAGGAATGGCCATGATCTTGTATGTTGCTGCAGATATCAGCTATGGTGCTGCAGCACACATCTGGCATATTCAGGTCACCCATCAACAGTATTTCACCTGTCGCTGCCACCTTTAGGATGCCTTTTATCATTTAATTTCTATTATCTTACCCTGAGAATGTGGTCATTATACAACACATGTGCAGATTGTGCTGCCATTTCCAGCCTCCATGGTGTCCCACAGTTCCTCCTCTCCTTCCTATATGGTTTGTACCCAGTAGCACTAATATGTCATGGTTCCCACACCACTCCTGCGCTACATAATAGAGCCAATTTTTTGCCGTATGCACCCTCTAGCCTGTTATACTCCTGTACTCAACCACGCAAGTCCACCCCCCTTCATCTGATCCTGTAATCCTAGAATCCACCACAATAAGTGCAGTTACTGAATCCTTTTCACCAGTCCTGCTCTCTACCCAAGTATCACCCCAAACAGCCCACCGTGCCTTGTATGTTGCCTTCATTCCCCCTTATGACTAAATAATGCCTCTCCCTCCCACTCCAAGCCTTACCATACAATGGTGCATCTTTTTTGTGGTTAAGCTAATGCTTTCCGGCACTGTGCCCAGTAGTTATTTTTGCCACGTTATTCTCTCCACATAGTCTATCTCCTTTGCTGTGTGCATCAGTTCCCCAGCCTTGTTTCAGTATTTATATAATTATATTTATTCTCTTTTTTTCTTACTGTGTTGCAGGCTGTGGAGAATACCGTTGATGAGCACGGTTCTTCAGAGCACAATTTGACAGCGAATAACTGCATAATGCCAGTTTTGCAGGCTGTGGAGAACACAGTTGATGCACTCAGCTCTTCATATGACAATTTTCAAAATGCAGACTGCACAGTGCCCACTACGATGGACTTAGTAACGGAGACATACATCATTTCAAAACCTTTTTGTTCAATCGCCACTCAGATAGACCCATGGGAATTAGCTGCTTCAAGTGCTCAAACAGTAGCATCTGTCACTGATGCTTCAACACAGTTCCCCAAAAAGGTAATTCCACTACATATTGCATTAAAGGATCACCAGTACTTTTTGGTTCCCCCATGCTCTCCGGGGATAACTCCGACAAGCACGGAAGCTGATGGCCTGGTCTCTTCAACACCAAACAAAAGGATAGTACCTTACAGCTTTGAACCTTCAATGGCACCGGGCCCATCCCTCATCAGCATGCCTAAACAGCAGTTGACAAGAAATGCAGCCATGGAGGACACTTTCTCAGAGTCCACACTGGATGATTCTGACGATCTTTATGTGCTGGTCGAGGAGACACTGTTAGACGTTGACATAAGCCTTGACAGCATGGACAATGAAGACACCACTGTCCATGACAGCAAATATATTGTGTTCAACAGTTGTCTTAAGTTGTTGTCTTCTAAAATGATATGTGCAGAATGTTACAGTCCTGCAGATGGTGAGGAGAAATACAACGTTATAGGTACAGTGCTGTCGGTCAAAGTATGTTGCATGAATGGCCATGACATAATTACCTGGCATTCACAGCCACTCCTTGGCAAAATGCTTGCTGGCAACCTTTTATCTGCAGCAGCAGTACTATTTAGTGACAATTTGTATGCCCGTGTTTCCAGGTTTGCACAATTCATGGGACTACATTTTATTTCACAAACAACTTTTTTTACATTTCAGCACAAATACCTACTTCCAGTCATTCAAAGCACATGGCTTATACAGGAGTGGGAAATTATCCAGCAATTGAGGGCACAACTGGTACATCTCGCTGGGGATGGATATTGCGACAGTCCAGGGTTTTCTGCAAAGTACTGTGGCTACTCTTTGATGGACTTACAGACCAACTGAATAGTTTCCTTTCCACTAGAGCGTGTTCAACAGGGTATCACATCAGTGGGGTTAGAAAAGAAAGCTTTTGATAATTGTGTTCAGAACTTATTAAACAATAATGTTGAAATTTCATTGATTGACACTGACCAACACCGTGGCACTGGCTGCCTGATGAGGCAGAAGTATCCAACTATTAGCCATCAATTCGATCTGTGGCACCTCTCCAAAAGTGTAACCAAGAAAATTCAGCTAGTCACCAAGACAAGAGAAAATGAGAAACTTGCAGAATGGTGTCACAGTATTTCAGATCATCTTTGGTGTTCCTCAGAAACGTGTGGTGGTGATGAAACTATTCTGTGTGAGAAGTGGCTATCCGTCCTTGACCATGTTACTGACAGTCACAGTTGGTCATGGGGCTCTCAGTTCCATCACTGTGCCCATGTGATACCTCCACTGGATACCACAGGAACACAGTGGCTAGTGGAAGGCAACGATGCACATGTTGCATTGAGCAAAGTTGTGAAAAACAACATTCTTATCACGAATTTGAAGCATGCAGCACAGTTCTGCCACACGGGTAGTCTCAAAGTGTTTCATGCATTGCTGTGTACATACTGCCCAAAGCTGGAATGTTTTAGCCATGCAGACATGAAAGCATGAATAATGCTGGCAATTTTGGACCACAATGTGAACCTAGATTACAAACAAGCTGTCATACTGTGTCCCACGGCAGTCCCCGGTGACCGTGGTGATAAGCGTTTCAAGGTGGTGTACCCTAAATCTCTCAAAGAATGGGTTGCCAAACCATTATTTGAGTCAAAGTCCCACAACTACATTGCCAGCATGATGGTTGAAGTTCTTCGATTGAAGCAAGACGAGGGTACACTGCCACCGATGCATGTTCCCGATGTTCCAAAAAACACTGCGCCCCAAACCCTGCCCTCCAAAGGAAGTAGTAGTGCAGCACTTGGAGACACGGTTTCACCACACACATAATCGGCACACACAATTATTCCTTTGCCTCCCTCTCCCAACTCCGCTGCTAAAGACAACATGCTGTAACAGCAGCTAAGTACTGCTTGAGACAACTAATCTGCCCATTGCCTTGCCTGTTGTACAAACTTTATATCCCATGTTGAACGACAATGGAAATCATTAACTACCTACCCGCGGGTTAGAATTTCCTTCTCTATGCATGCATTCTCGACTTTCACCACTGTGTTTGATCACACAGAGTTGTCTGGAAGTTAGTTACATGTGGTTGACACCCTATCCTGCCGTTATTAGTAGCCCACAGCATCATGGATGACTACATACATCCAATGGCGAGATCCGGTCTCCATCCACGTTGTATGGTGCTAGTTAGTAGGTGTGCAAGTAATACCTTGTTACCATTAAGGTACATTTCAGTAATACAACTCCAAGGGCAACACTGCTAGTTCTGCTACTCTGGTACCATCATACTCCCTCCAGTGGAAGGTGTTCACTGACATGCTGACACCACAGTCATGGCTGTCTGTGTACCATGTTTTTGTGACCTACACTATGCATGTGTCCCTCTTTCTTCACGGACACTTGGTCAGGCTACTTCTTATTCATAATTGAAAATTACAATGATCACAAATCATGAAGCAGCACCTCAATGCTCGGAAACTTATCAGAAGAACAAGGACATTTTCATTTAAAGGTGGAGTTTGGTTTCATATGAGATTAGAAAAAATGGATTGTTACCAATAGCACACGGATTAAACTGAATTTACTTTGAACAATTGTTATATGCACAGTTGACCAGCTGAGTGCTACTTTCTATAATTTTTTGAATTCACATTCTGTTACATAGTTGTTTTTTTTTGCAATATTTGTAATTTTGGACGAATCATGTGCCACTGTATAATAAAATTCATAGAAATCACCTGAAAAGGGGTGCCAAACATAACTCTCGACTGATCTCCTGTCTCTTCCATGTAGAAAAATGTAATTTGTAATTTAAAAAACATGCTACCAATGCAGGCACACTTGTCAAATTATTAGTATAAAATGGCAAGGATAAATCCTGGAAGCTGATTGGCTGAGAAAGACTTTGACCCGTGATGATATATCACAATATCATCACGGTCCGAAATGATTATCAAGATCAGCCTTTTACTAACACTTTTTGGTCCATTTCGTAATCACAATAATACACGACAGGGCGTGGTATATCACAGAATATCGTCACTTCTCAGAAGCATGAGACACTCGGCCTGTGGCCTTGTGCTGCACAATACATCCAAGGCATGACGCTGTCTCATGATATACCACACCCTGTCGTGTATTATTGTTGAAGTGTACTATGGGTATGACAAATTCAGGCTTCCAATTGGCTGTCTGTCAGCTTGCTCCAGATGGCGCTGTGCAGTTACTAGCAAGGATTAAGAAGTACTAGAAAATGTAATACACATTACAGTTACAATTACTTTTCTTTTTATGCAAAAGTAAAATGTAACTGTAACTGATAAGTTATTTGACAGTAACAAGTAAGTAACCTATTACTTTCAAATAAATGTAATCTATGAGAGTGACTTATTCTTTTTGTATGAAACGAAAGTAGTAACTGTAAGGTGTATTTCTTTTTGTAGTACTTCTCCATCATTGCTAGTGACAGTGCAGAGATTCCTGGAACAAGTTTGCCAACGTAATAGAAAGTAATAGAAAAAGTAACTGAACCAACACTGGCAATGGGGCATGACACCAGCAGGTAGCGGTGGGGAGAGATAGCACAGATTCAATTTTCATTCACTACACAAACCAAAGAGGGACAATGTGCAAGCACAATAAACCACCACCAGGTGTGTGTTATGTTTCAATTTACCATCGCCTGCTGTGGTTTGGTCACGTGGCGCTGCTGAGTGACCAAATCTGCACCAGGCATTGGTAAATACAAACATAACCCACACCAGGTTGCAGTTTATTGCTTAAACCAGTATTAATAATTAAGCAATAAGCCACGAGGGGGTGTCAGTTATCGGGGGATTTACCACGGCTGGAGTGGTTTGCCCACGAGGCGCAGCAGAGTGGGTAAATCCATGCCAGCTGGTAAATCCTCTCGATAACTCAGATCCCGAGTGGTTTAATACTTATTATATTAGCACTGCTTTTTCATTATTTTGAAAAAAGCAGTAATTGGTATAATAGTTAATAAGCCACTCTATATTACAGCAGTGTTTTTATTTTGTTTTGTTTCCCTGATGCACGGAGCTGCTGTTTTACGGTCTCCACTTCTTGGGGCGGAAACAAGCTGGCAGTCGCAGTTACAAGATTTCGGCATCGGATTTTTTTTTTTTTTTTTAAGATGCAGCTGGCTTGCATGTTTGAGGTGATTATCACAGGATTTACAACGGAGGTAAGGTGCCAGCCTGCTGTTCTCATTGGTTGGTGTTTGAGGTCCATGGTATAATATGTGGCAAACCTTAGCACCTGACAACAGTTCCACTTGCAGCAGTTGTTGTTCAACACTACCCACACTAGAGGAACATAAAATCAGAATGGCTTGATATGGAGACCTTAGTGGCACGGTACATTATCTGGTGCAGACAAGGGCCTCAACAGGTGTGTTTATTGGCAAAAATGTTTTATTGCTATTTGCATCATGGTGTACTACAGAATGACTTATATCGCTGAAGACGAACACATAAAAGAATGGTTTGAAAGCAAAGTTTAATGTCGGGTCGGGGGGTTTTACAGCAGCAGTGCCTTAGCATACATACATCAAACATGTTGAATGCATGGTTGGGTAATCAAGCTGGCAAGCATCACATTACCCTAAAACTGCCCAAAGACCTTCAAAGGGTAGGAAGTCAATGTACTCTTCTCCTTCCGCTGGGAAATTCTCTCTTATGGCATTGATCATGCATGATGGAATCACTACACGATTTCTGTAACCAAGCCTGTGCCCATCAGAGATCCATAGTACCTAAGCACGGTAAGCAATGTGCCTGTACACCCTGTGAGTGCAAAAAAAGGAAAAGAAACATGGTAAGATTTCCACAAAGCACACAGAAAACCATCTAAAGTTTTATCAATTTGGACATCTCAAGCTATATACCCAGCGGTGGAACAGTGTTGGTGAGCAAGGTAAGTCTGTGCACAGACAACACCAAAATGGGTGAAGTGGTGGATGGAGAGGAGAGATGGAAGCAGCTTCAATGGACCGTAAGCAACCAAAAGGTGTGGTCAGAGCGCTGGTAGCATAGCTTCAATGCAAGGAAGCATAAGGTTATGCACTTCATGCAGAAGAAGACACTGCAATAATACCGGCGGGGGTTGTGGGTGGGTGGTGCTCAGCTTGAGATCTCTGAAGAGGTGAATGACATAGGGGAATAGGTAACAGGGAGCTTGAACAATCCTGGGGCAGATGGGGTCCTTATGTCAAGAAGAGTGAGGGACACCAGAGGGCGCAGGCTAAGAAGAGATTGTTGGGGGTGGAATTTACAAAGGGAATGAGGAGTCACTATTTCCCAGACGGGGTGGTAGCAAACCAGAATGGGCTGTATCATGTGAATCTGCAAAACATTAAAAGGGTGTGTTGGACAGAGAGCAGTGTAGACTGATGGTGGGGGGTCAGCAGTGTGATGACAAATGGGGGTGCACTATGGTGTCTTGCAATACCACCAGTGTTCTTGACCTATCTGCTGCATCCGGAAGTCCATTGCACACATCCATGGGACCTGACGGGATTGACCCCAGAATTCTAGAAGAATTAAGGGGAGAACTAGTGACACCACTAAGAACAGGTTACTCACCTGTAACAGTAGTTCTAGGAGTGGTATATGTTGTTCATCCATGCTCATTGGCATTGTCCCTTTCCTCTTTAAATCTGCTGGAAGTCTTCAAGCTGGCTCCTCCCACCCACCTGGGAGGTATATACCTCGGCTCCGCCCCATGACGCCAGATCTTAGCCTGCTGGAAGCCAGGCTGTGTGTGTCTGCAGCCGGGGAGGTCGGGTGGGTCTGTGTGGATGAACAACATATACCACTCCTAGAAAGTACAGTTACGTAAGAACTTACCCTAACAGTAGATCTTCGAGAGAGGTTCCTTCAGTAGGTCATCACATATCAGACTGGCGCCACCTGGCATCGGACCGCACGGCAGACTTTTCTAGCAATCCCTGATGGGGGACTGCCCACCCGACGTCACGTGACTGATGTCAGCGTGACTGTATATAATGGGCGGTCCCCATGCCTGCCCTCCAATTCAACCGCCGGAGCCAGGAAGAGGCCTGATAGCAGGAGTGAACAGGATTTGGAGACCCTGTAAAACATAAAATGAGGGGAAGGAGGGAGGGAAAAATATGACCTACTGAAGGAACCTCTCTCAAAGATCTACTGTTACGGTAAGTTCTTACGTAACTGTACTATCTTACTTCGAGAGGGTTCCTTCAGTAGGTCATCACATATAGGACTGAGTCCCAAGCAGTCCCTCCGAGGAGAGACCAAGAGAAACTAGGAAGGAGGAAACAACCAACTCCAATGGAAAAGAACTGAAGTCCTAAAAGGACCCAGTCTAGGACAGTAGGCCCTGCAGGACGGCTAGGCCAAAGCCAGCCCTCTGCCTAGAAGCAATGTCCAGACTATAACGCTTGGCAAAAGTATGGACAGAACTCCAAGTAGCGGCAGCGCAAATGTCAGCCGTGGAAACATTCCATAGGAAGGCCGCGGAAGCAGCCATGCCCCTAGTAGAATGACCTCTGATGGTACCCGGCAGAGGTTTATCGTACTTCTGGTAACAGTATCGAATGCAGTGGCCTAACCATTTGGAAAGGCCCTGCTTAGAAACCGGTTTGCCCTTTGATCTCAGGGCAAAAGAGACAAACAACTGGCCACAGGAGCGAAACTCCTTAGTCCGTTGGGTATAACACTGGAGAATCCGATGGACATCCATCGTGTAAAGGAGTGCCTCACCTCTGTTAGAGGGGACGGTATACACCAGAAGCTCTACTAACTGGGTCAACGTGGCCTGACACCACTTTTGGTAGGAACCTTGATGGGTACTAAGGACCGCCCGGTCCCGATGGAAAAGCGAGTATGGCTCCTTACGGACTACAGCGTGAAGCTCCAAAATCCTTCGGGCTGAAGTGATGGCCACCAGAAAAAGCACCTTCCAAGACAGGAAGCGCAGATCACAGCTCCTAGCTGGCTCAAAAGGAGGAAGGGTGAGCTTTTCCAGGACGAAATTCAGGTCCCAAGGTGGAGTTGGGCTGTGGATGGGGGGTTTCAGATGGAGAATCTCTTTCAGAAAGGTTTTAGAGACATCCAACTGAGCCACGGGTTTACCATCATCTAGCTCATGGTACGCTGAGATAGCAGAGAGATGGACCTTTAAGGAAGAGTAGGACAGACTGGAGTCTGACAAGTGAAGGAGGTATTCCATGACTTGCGGGGCCGAGCAAGAGAAGGGATTCCAGCCCTTAGCGGTCGCCCATATAGAAAACTGTTTCCACTTCATGGTGTAAGTGCGACGTGTAGGTGGTTTTCTGGCCTCAATGAGGACCTGGGTAACCCGAGAGGAAACCCCGAAATGTGATATTGCTATGTCTGCAGGAGCCATGCATGAAGATGCAGGGTCCTGAGCCCCGGGTGAACCAGATGGCCTTGATCCTGAGTAAGGTGATCCTGAGTCACTGGAAGTGGAACCAGTGGTTCCCTAGAAAGCTGCTGTAGTAGCGGGAACCAGATCTGTCTCGGCCAGAGAGGAGCGATGAGGATCATCTTTGCCCTCTCTTCCTGAAGCTTGAGAAGAACCCTCTGCAGAATGGGAAACAGAGGGAACGCCTACAAACATTTCCCTGTCCAAGATAGAGACAATGAATCACTCCAAAAAGCACCTTGCTCTTGAATGAGTGAGCAAAACTTGGGAAGTTTTGAGTTGCACTGAGAGGTGAAGAGGTTTATTTCTGGATGCCCCCAACTTCGGAAGATGGAGTCTGCCACTTCCTGATGCAGTTCCCACTCGTGAGCTAGGGTCCTGGATCTGCTGAGACAGTCCGCCAAAACATTTAAAATGCCCGGAACATGCACTGCCACCAGGGCCAAATGGTGCTGGACTGCCCAGTTCCACACCCTGGTTGCCTCCCTGCAAAGAGGGTATGACCGGGTTCCTCCTTGTTTGTTGATATACCAAACTACTGACATATTGTCCGTTTGGACCAGCAGTGTTCCTTCTGGAAGGAGGGTCTGACCGCCCTGAGCTCCAGAATATTGATGTGGAGAGAAATCTCCAAGCCAGACCAAAGTCCCTGAGCTTGATGTTCCCCCAGGTGAGCACCTCACCCCATATTCGAGGCATCCATGGTGAGGGTGGCTACTAGTGCAGGGCTCCGAAATGGAAGTCCCAAGGAAGATTACGGGAATCCATCCACCACTGCAAATCCTTCTGAACCATTGAGATCATCAGGACCGGATGGTCCAGATTGTCCAGAAGCTGATCCCACTGCACCTGCAAGGACCACTGAGTGACCCTCATGTGGAGCCTTGCTAGGGGAATGGTAGTGATGGAGGCCACCATCAGACCCAAAAGGCGAAGGACTTCCTGGGCCGGGATGGCCCTGAGGGAGGCCACTTTGGAAGCCTGATGGATTAGGGTCTCCACCCTGTCTGGAGGGAGGAAGGCTCTGCACCGGACCGTATCCAGGACTGCCTCGATAAACTGGAGTTTCTGGGCAGGGATAAGGGATGACTTGGGCACGTTGACCGTGATCCCTAATCGATTGAACAAGTCCAGAGTAAAAGAAAGAGCCTCCAGCAAGGAATCCCTGGACGGGGCTGCAATCAACCAGTCATCCAGGTAAGGGAATACTGCAATACCCCGGCGGCAGAGGAATGCCGCGACCACCACCAGGCACTTGGTAAAAACCCATGGTGCCGAAGACAGACCAAAGGGGAGCACCGGAACTGGAAGTGTTCCCCTTGGAAACGGAAATGCAGGAATCGGCGGTCGCTGGGGAAAATAGGGATGTGCAGATAGGCATCCTGCATATCCAGGGCGCAGAGCCAGTGATTCTCCATGAGGAGAGGTCAGAGGCTCTGGAATGTCAGGATTCGAAATTTTTTGTACTCGACAAACTGATTGAGCTTACTTAGGTCGAGTATGGGTCGTAAGTCTCCGGTCTTTTTTGGAACCAGGAAAAAAATGGGAGTAAAATCCCTGAGGGGACGTGCTCGATCGCTTCTTTGAGCAAGAGCCGAATTTACCTCCTTGCGAACGAAAAAGGCTTTGGTCCCAGAGAGTACGAGGATTTTATGGAGGATTTCCTGGGGAAACTCCAGGAGCTCTATGGTGTGTCCGACAGACACTAGTTTCAGGACCCATTCAGTGGTGGTAATCACCCTCCACTCCTGTGTGTGGCGGGCGAACCTCCCCCCACCTGCTCCCCGTCGCAAGACTGAGGAGGCAGTGGGGCCGGGGAGTGAAGAAGTGGCGGGACGTTCGGGGAGGACCTCCTGAACGTCTCTGATTCTTGGAGGCAGGAGGGGTGGCTGTACCCGTGGCCTTACATTTCCCTTGGCAGCTCACCTGAGCATTCTTCCTCTGCCTCCAGGTCTTTTTCCCAAAGGGCTGCTGCTGTTGTTGCTGAGCGCTTGATCGGTACATATACCTAACAGACCTAAGTGCAACTCCTTTGTCCTGTAGGTCCGTTATGATATTTTTGGTGTCCCTGCCAAAAAGGACAGAGCCCCTGAAAGGGGCATCTTGAATCGCCGACTGGACCTTGTTAGCAAGGCCCGAAAGGTGAAGCCAGGAGTGCCATCTAAGGGCAACGGCAGTTGCCGAGGTATGGGCCACAGAACCGACAGAATCGTAGGTGGCCTGCAGAGCATGCCTGCAAGAGCTCTTGGAGAGGCGGAGATCCTTGGCCAGTTCCTCCTTGAGAGGTGAAGCATCCATGGACTGGACCTTCGCCTCCAACATGGCCATAGTCGCTTTTTGGTGGGACACTAAGGGCCACGTAACTGAGGGACTGGGTGAGCTGTGGCCGAAGAGTAGACCTTTCCTGAATTGGTCCATCTGCCTCGACCTTGTCTGAGGAGTAGTGCTCATGTGCTTAGGAGCAGAGGAGCAATCATGAGCCACCAAAATGACTACAGAGTCAGCCTTAGGATGAGACTTTAAGAAAGGGGCATCCTTTAGCATCCGGTAGAGTCTGTCCGCCCATTTGGGGACAGCTGGAATAGACTGAGGCATCTGTCAGATGGTCATGGTGAGGTCTTGATGGGGGCTAATCCATGGGGGAACTGGGATGGGAGACAGAGACTCCAAGTCTTGGTGTTCCGTGAGTCTCTGTCTCATTGGGTCCTGTTCCTCCGACTCCCAGTCAAAGTAGTCTCTCAAGGTCCTCAAGAGGTCCGAGAAGGAAGGGTCCTCTGGTGGGGATTTCGGTGAGGCCTTGCCTTTCGGTTCCTCGGGGTCCTCCAGGACCTCTCCTCTGACGAATCTTCTCTCCCGTCTGAGCTGTCATCATTCGCCTCCTCGACAGGATGACGCTCAAGATCCTGGAAGTGAAACGTTCTGCCGAGTCTTCCCGAGATGGACAGTTGGAAGCGAGGCTGCTCGGGGAAGGGGATCAGGGAAGGCGGTTGTGGGAGTTCAGTTTCCAGGTCCGAACCAGCTCCGACCTAGCCTCGCCACCAAGACTGTATTAAGGTCTTGAAATCTGGAACAACCGGAGGAGGGGAGGAGGGGCTGGCTGAGGCTGGGGGGAGAGGAGGGGGGTGACTGGTGGGGATAATAACCCTGGGGTCCCATGTAATGGGAATAGGGGTTAAATCCTGCGTAGAACTGTCCCAGATGACTCAATCGGGAGTGGAACCTCCTGGGTAAGGATCCCCAGGATAACCATATGGGTAATGGGGGACAGTTCGGGGTGGGATATAAATTCCCGTTGTCAGCCCTGACGCCGGGAGAACCCACGTCAGACCCGCCATAGTATAAATCAGAGGAGGGTCCGGGACAGCCCACGTCAGAGGGTCTGGTGTCGGCACCGGCGCTACCCGATCCAGCGCCGGAAAGAGATCCGGTGTTGGCACTGGATGATGGGGCTCTGATGTCAGAGCCGGGTCTGGCATCGGGGCCAAAGGTAGAGGCCGGACGGCCGGTCCCAGCTGAGGGACTGTCGTCGGGATCGCCGGCATCGGAGGAGGGGCCAGTAGTCCCCCGTCAGGCTGAGGAGGGGCTTCCACAGAAATGCCATCCGGCCGAGGAGGAGCCTCCTGCACCTGGACCCCAGCAGGGGAGCATGGAGAAGAACCCACCATGTCAACAGGGTCAGTGGGGTCTCCGTTGCCATAGCTGGACGTGTCCACTGGTGAATACAAGGACACGGGTGAGGAAGGAGGAGGAGGGAGAGGGGCTTTCTCCCTCTGGTCCCGCCGACGCTGGGTATGGTGCTGTTAGGCCCGACCGGTAACCAAGCCCGCGGTCATCGGAGATGGCCAACTTTGCCAGTGGAGTCAGGCGGCTGGTGGGGTGGAACCCCGCTGACTTATCGACGGTGTCGACGGCTGCCCCCAGGGGAGCTGACTACTTGGGTCAGCAGTCTCTGGAGGATCTGGGGGCCCTATCACCGCTGGAGGTGGCGTGGTTGCCGGAGGAACCAACAATCGACTTATCCGTCAAGTTTTGTCTGACTTACTGTCCGTTTCCTGAGCTGCAGTTGGGCCTTACTCGTCGAGGGCCTGACGTCGTCTGCGGAGTGAGCCCGCTCCCTAGACTTCTCCTTGTGTTTTAGAAGGGGAAGATTTTTCAGATGAGTCCCTAAGCTGATCCATCTTTTTCTCTAGGGAAGTTAGCCGGGCTTTGAGCAAGTGGGCCTCGAAACCCTGCTGTCTCCTTTTTTTCGTGGCCTGGTTGAAGGACTGGCACTCAGAGCAAGAGGAGACTGGATGGTCTGGGCCTAGGCAATGACACGCTTCGGATGACCGTCTGTGCAGGATCTGGGTGCCACAGGATGAGCACTTCTTCTTAGGAGAAGACATCAATGAAGAACAGAATTTTGAAGAAATAAAGCAACGAGGGGTTATACCGACGAGACGAACTTTCTCGATGATCGCAAATGGAAGTCTGCGGAGCGACTGACACGAGGCGACGGGCGGAAAGAACTGAGGGCGGCGGGGACCGCCAATTAGAGCACGGGGTCATGCTGACGCCAGTCACGTGACGTCAGATGGGAGGTCCCCGCCAGGCATTGCTAGAAAGTCTGCTGGCGCCCGACGCCAGGTGGCGCCAGTCCGATATGTGATGACCTACTGAAGGAACCCTCTTGAAGTAAGATCTGTTACAGGTGAGTAACCTGTTCTTCTAGGAGCATGGATATGTTGTTCATCCACAATCATTGGCAGACTCCTAGCAGTTCTCTGGGAGGGGGGAGGCAAGGCAGACACCCCCTACTTAGGAAACAGAGATTGGAGAACCGAGGCCCCAAAACCAGCATCCCGGCGTGACTCAAGGTCGATGTGGTAGTGGGTAATGAAGGTGTTTTCTGACTGCCAGGTAGCAGCTTGACAGATTTCCTGGATAGGGATGTCCCTGGAAGCAGACACCGATGCAGCAGTATGGCAGGTAGAATGAGCTGTTATCCCTCTGGGAGGCTCCTTGCCTGCCAACTCATAGCACAGACCTATGCATGATGTAATCCATCTTGCAGTGGTCCATTTGGCTGCAGGCCTGCCAGAAGCAGCTTCAGCATAGGTGACAAACAGCTGGCGAACCTCTTCGTGAATTTCCTCCATCCTCTCCTTATAACAGGAGAGAGCACATCTCAGGTCCAGGGTATGGAGCCTGTACTTGGCGTCCGAGGTGTAATTAGGGTAGTATACTGGCAGAGTCAACACCTGGTTGAGGTGAAACTCTGACACCACCTTCGGAAGGAATTTCAGGTGGGGGCACAGGACAACTTTGTCCCTGTGAAAGACCAGGTAAGGGGAGTTCACCGAAAGCGACTGGAGCTCCCCTGTCCTTCTGGCTGACGTGATAGTGACCAGGAAGGACGTCTTCCACAAGTGCAATAGCTCACACTTGTGCATGGGTTCAAATGGCTTGCCCATGAGCTTTGCCAAAACCAGCAGCAGATCCCACAGAGGTGGAGGTTCACGCACCCAAGGGGATATGTGATTCAGGCCTTTGAAGAAGCGCCCGACCACTGTCTCCTGTGCCAATGTCGACTGACCGGCCCTCGCCCGGTAAGCAGAAATAGCTGCCAGGTGCACCCTAAGGGTCGATGACCGTAGACTCCCTTTGGAGAGAGACCAAAAGTAGTTGAGAATGTTAACCACAGAACAGGATAAGGGGTCCAGACCCTTACCCTGGCACCAAATGGAAAACCTTTTCCATCTGAAGGCATAACATTTTCTGGTCGATTCCTTTCTAGATGCCTCCACCACAGTGAAGGCATCTTTGGAAAGACACAAAGCCTGGAACTCTAGCCACTCAGGTACCAGGCTGTGAGGTGCAAGGACTGAAGGTCCGGATGGAAGACCTTCCCCTAGTTGAGAGATATCAGGTCCGGTCATGTACAAAGCTGCACTGGGGGCTGCAGCTGATGCTGAGGAGATCTGTTTACCAGAACTGGTGCGGCCAGTCTGGGATTACCAGAATCATCTTCGCCTTGACCCTCCTCACCTTGAGTAACACCTTGTGGATCAATGGAAGTGGAGGGAAGGCACAGAGGAGGCCTGGGGTCCACGACCTCGAGAAGGCATCCCCCTGCAGCGAGCCCTACTGAGGGGGGTGGGCATGATACAGCCTCAGCTTGGTGTTTTCTCTAGAGGCAAACAGGTCCACCATCGGTTTGCCCCAATAGGAGAACAGGACGCAAGCTACCTCCGGATGGAGAGATCACTCGTGGGATGTCTGGCCTATGCAGCTGAGAGCATCCGCCAGCTGGTTTGAGGCTCCTGCCACATGGATGGCTAGGAGATCTGCCTCCAACCGGCTTACAAGGGTCCAGATGTGGAGCGCCTCCTTGCACAGCAGATGGGAGTGCTTTCCTCCCTGTTTGTTGGTAGTACATGGTCGTGGTATTGTCCGTCTGGACTTGAACCACTTGACCCTGGAGCTGAGGAGCAAAAGCTGACAGTGCCAGTCTGACTGCTCTGAGCTCCAACAGGTTGATGTGGCATCGGGACTCCTCGGGGGTCCAGAACCCATGGGCCCTGTTCTCCCCCATGTGGGCTCCGCAGCCCATGAAAGAGGCATCGGTTGTAAGGAGTACCATCGGCTCAGGATGGACAAATGGGATTCCTTCCTGCAACCGGTATGGGGCAGTCCACCATTGGAGAGCGTCCCACATCTTCTGGGTTACAGTGATCAGCTGATCGAAATGACCATATCGCTGAGTCCACTGGGTGGCCAGCTCCCATGGGAGGGGGCGCATGTGCAACCGGACCCAACGGACCACCAAGGTGCATGCCGCCATGTAACCCAGAAGATACAGAAAGTCCCAGGCAGGGCACAATTGCCCAACCAGAAACAACTGGGCAAAGGAGGAGAGAACCTCTGCCCTGTCCACTGGGAGCCGAGCTCTGCACAGATGAAGCCCATCACCTGGGAAGGCATGCGTTCCGACTTGGCCTCATTGATCAGGAGGACGAGTTGGGAGCAGGTTTGGAGGGCCAGATCCCTGGACCTCTCTACCTCCTGTTGGGTGGAACCTGCCAGGAAGCAATCGTCGAAGTAGGGGTAGATTCTGACCCCCCCCCCGACTCCGGAGATGGGCCGCCACCACTGCAATGCATTTGATGAAGACCCGTGGGGCCGATGACAGGCAGAACGGCATGGCTCAGAACTCATACAGGGTCCCCTCGACCCTGAAGCAGAGGAACCACTGATGGGATGGATGGATTGGGACATGAAAGAATGCATCCTGCAGGTCCAGTGAACAGAACCACGTTTCGCTCCAAGGATGGTATGACCTGGGACAGAGTGACCATCCGAAAGGTGCGAAACCTGAGAAACTGACTCAGGTCGTGGAGATCTAGAATGGGGCGCCAACCCCCCATCCATCTGGGCACCAGGAAGTACCTGGAGACAAAGCCTGGGTCCACTGGAGGATCCGCTACAGGAGCTACTGCCTTCTTGCGGAGGAGCTGAGCTACATCGTCTCAAAGAGCTAACTGGGTGCATGCGGAAATCCGTTAGTCCTGAGGGGCACGGGCTTGGCTGGGAGAGTACTGCTCAAACTCTAGAGGCAGTCCCCGACCGACCACTTCAAGAACCCACCTGTCCGAAGTGATAGCGGACCAGGTGGAAAGGAAGTGATGGAGCCGATCCCCCACGGGAGGGCCCAGAGCTGGTGTGATGGAGATAGGGGTGGCAACCCTCATCCCGTCACTGGGCAGGCTTAGAGGAGGAGGAGGCTCCAGGACCTGAGCCTTGGCCTCCTTTGCAGGCCTGCTGGAGTCCAGGCTTGGGCTGAGGGCACCGAGCTTGAGCCTGCTGCTGATGTTGATGTTGCTGTCCTCCTTGGTAGGAGGGCTGCTGGACCGCAGGGGAAGAGTGCCGAAGGGCTTCTTCTTCTTCTTCTGCTGGTTCTTGCCCAAAGAACCCTTGGCAGAAGTGGCATTCAAGGTGACACTGGACTGCTCTACACGCTGTAGGTGACCGGCCACTCCTGGACTGAACAAGTCGGTCCCTAGGAAAGGCACGTCAGCAAGCTTATGCTGAGTATCTGCCAGGAAGGAGGAAAGCCTCAGCCAAGCCCGGCCGCGAGAGGCCACAAGAATCTCTGATGTCCAAGACTGTCTGGAGCTGCTGTTTGGCAACAGCACAGCCCTGGTCACGGACCTGTTTTGACTGTGGTCTGCATGTCCACGGGAAGATGAGGGAGGACTTCATCTAATGACCCGAGAAGGGCATGAGAGAAGTGTGCCATGATGACAGCCGAGCTGGCCTGAGGAAGGCCCAAAGAAGAGGCCGCATAGGTCTTTCGGGCAGAGTGGTCCATATTTTTGGATTCCTTGTCCGGAGGTTGGTCCATGTCGGCTGAACTACCAGTATGCCTGAACACAGAGGTGGTCACCAGGCTCTCGGCCGAAGGGTGCTATGTGAACCCCGCAAGAGACCCCATGGGCACCGCGTACTTGCGGGCCATGCAGGCAGATGGTGCTGGGCATGAGGCAGGGTGCTGCCATAGTTCACGGGTCGGGCCAACGATGGCTTCAGCCAATGGAAAGGCCTCCATTGGGGATTCCCCTCTCTTTAGAATGTCTGTGAGAGGGTACTCTGCCTTTTTCTGGATAAATTCCAGGGGTATTCCAGTGGAGTTGGAAATGAGACGGAGAATCCCTTGGAAGGAGGGAGGCCTTCCTCCATCCCTGTGCCAATGGACGACTCATCATCCCCAGGATGAGAGTGGAGCCCGGTGACATCCAAGTCCGAGGAGTTGGGATACAGCCCAAATCACCCTCAATCCGCCGAAGGTGGTCCGGGGTGACTGTGACCGACAGACGTCGGGGAAGCCCGGTGTCCTGTCAGTCCTCTTTCGAGGGAGCCTCTCCCAAAGGCTGTTTAGGCGGCGGCTCCACCCAAATAGGTGGAGACACCAGAATAGGCTGAACTGGGGGACGGGCCAGCCCCTCGGGCAGAGGAACCAAAGGCTTCGGTTCCAGAGGGGTCAGCTTTAGCCTGGGAGGCAAAAGCCAAGTAATGGCCGAGGTGGGCAGTGGAGCTGGCTTCTGCCCGGTCAGAATCAGCTGTTGCCACATAAGGTCCTCATAGAACCAAAGGAGTTTCCGCCGGAGCCTCTCCTCATCCAAGGAGGATGAGGACAACCTGTGGCATTGCCTCGTCTTAGAGCGCTTGTGGCTCTTCCTTGGTAATTCGGCCGAGGGGATTCTGGACCTTGACAGAGATCGGGCAGGCTGACTCGGTCGATCGGGAGACACCGTTGGGAATCTGTGAAACCCGAGGGTCCGGAACCGGATCCTTAATGGGGACACCAGTAGGCTGGGTCTCCTCATCAGGAAACACTAGGACAGGAGTACATTCTAAGAAGTCGTTGGCCACGGCCAGAGACAAACGGTTGATCAGGTCGAGGATGATCTCAACCTCATCGGCCACTTCCTCGGTCATCTGGCCAGACGGAAGATCCGTGAAGCCTGCAGCCAAGGAGGTGATCTCGACCAAGGTCGAGATCGCATGCTCTTGGGACTCAGACCTCTCTGGGTCCCAAGATCGTCTTCGTTGAGACGAAGACGAAGGTTCTTTTTCCCTCTTCCAAGAGCAGGAGGAGTGCGAGAGTGAGAGTGCCTCACCCCGGGTGGGGAGAGACTGGCACAACTCCTTAAATGAACCTGTAAAGGTGGAGCCAAGGTTCAGTGGAACAAAGAAGCTTTGATTAGCCAAAGCGCAAGCGTCTTCTTCCTCGAACACCTGCATGCATTCCAGCTGCTCGTCGGAGCCTGCAGCCGCAGAAACTGCCTACCTAGCCTCCTTAGACTTCACCGGAGGGTTTCTTTTTTCCGGTCTCCCCAGTTTCAGGCATGTCTTACAGTCATCCAGGACGTTGGGATGGAAGGCCAAGCAATAACTGCAGGACGAGGTGTCATGACTGACACCTAGGCAGTAGACACACATGAGATGGGGATCAGTGCGCGACATCTTTTGGCTGCAGGGACACCAGCGAAATCCCAGGGAAGATTTCTCCTCCATGATCGTAGCTGCAAATGTGCGATCACTAACTCGAACTAGTTTTAATTTTGGTAAAACCGAAGAGTTGAAAGCCAGGGCCTGCAAAATGCAAGAGCACGAGGGAGGCAAGCTGTATCTTCCAGCAGAAAGGAAGATCTGGTGTCATGGGGCGGAGCCGAGGTATATAACACCCAGGTGGGTGGGAGGAGCCAGCTTGAAGACTTCTGGCAGATTTAAAGAGGAAAGGGACAATGCCAGTGAGTGTGGATGAACAACATATCCACGCTCCTAGAACTACCCTTTCTAACAAATCATGGTAGGATGGTGTGGTAACTGAGGACTGGAAGAAGGCGGATGTGATTCCCCTTCACAAAAGTGAGAGCAAGACAGTAGCAGGAAACTACAGACCTGTCAGTTTGACCTCTGTGGTAGTAATAGTGATGAAATCACTTCTGAAGGAAAGTATTGTTGAGTACCTAGAGGCCAGTGGGGCACAGAACCCAAGGCAGCACAGGTTCACAGCGGGAAGGTCATGTCAGACGAATTTAATTGAGTTACTTGACTGGGTGACCAAAGTAGTAGACCAGGCATGGGCTGTGGAGATGGCATACCTAGACATTAGCAAGGCATTTGACACAGTCCCACAAAAAAGATTTATAAATTAACCAGCCTGGGAGTGGGTCCCAGGGTGGTAGCCTGGGCAAAACATTGGCTGGACAACAGGACACAGAAGGTAATTGTAAATGGGGTCCACTCTGAAGAAAGGGGGGTTACTAGTGGGGTACCGCAGGGTTCAGTACTAGGTCCAGTAATTTTTAATGTCTTTGTAAGTGACATTGCAGAGGGACTTGAAGGAAAAGTATGCATTTTTGCAGATGAGAAAAATATCTGCAACAGGGTTGCTACACAAGGAGGTGTGGAAAGGATGTAAAGGGACTGGGCAAGGTTGGAGGAATGTTCAGAAGTATGGCAGCTTGGATTCAATGCAAAGAAGTGCAAAATAATGCACCTGGGAAACAAAACCCCAGGGGAAGATCACAGTGTGTGTGTGTGGGGGGTAGTAACAACAACTAAAATGGTAAGGGACCTGGGGTAATCATATCAGATGACCTTTAGGTTGGCAAGCAATGTGAGAAGGTGGGGGGCAGGTGCTGGGGAGATACTGGGATGTATAGGGAGAGGCATCACCAGCAGAAAACAGGAAGATGTTATCCCTCTGTACAGACAGTTGGTTAGACCCCATCTGGAGTACTACGACCAGTTCTGGAGACCACATCTCCGCAAGGACATAGACAGGATGGAGGCGGTCCAGAGGAGGACAACTAAAATGGAGCAGGGTCTGCAAGAGAAGCCATATGAGAAGAGACTAAAGGAGGGTAAGTTGTATACCCTTGAGGAAAGGAGGGAGGGAGGACATGATAGAAACTTTTAAGTGCCACAGTGGAATCAACAAAGTCCAACAGGGTAGCATCTTTCAGAAAAATAGATGTGCAAGAAAAAGGGGACATCATTTGAAGATAGAGGGTGGACGGCTCAGGGGCAATGTGAGGAAGTATTTCTTCAAAGAGAGGGTGGTGGATGCATGGAACAGCCTTCCAGAGGAGGTTGTGGGGTCTAAAACTAAGGGAGAATTCAAGGATGCATGGGACAGACATAAGGCAATTCTTGTGGCGGGGGGGGGAAGTAGGAAGAAATAGGCTGTTGGTTAACTAGGATCTGCAGCTTATCCTGTAGGTAGGGAAATGGGCAGATTAGGTGGGCTAAGCAGTCCGTATCTGCCATCAAAGTTTGTGTTTTCACTCTGTAGAAACATACTATCTTAGAGTTGCAAACAATGCATGACACCTCCATATTTGAATTGTGGCCCATTATTTTTGCACATTGTTGCCTGAAATTTGCTACGCTATGTTTGACTTTGTTTACTAGCTAGAAGACATTGAGTGCTTCAATCATGCCCCTCCTGCAGCTTCTCAAGGATATCCTAATATAGATCTCATATGGTCTCTACAAATGTTATCTGCTGCTGAACGTGCTCCATTTTCATGTTCTTTTTTGTGTATGTGTGTCAGTGTGTGCAAGTTAGCAAGTGTGTTACCTCCCTATTTCGCATTCTGTGCACAGCGGCATGTCTTTTGTACTATTGGGGAAGTGATGTCAGAACCCATGAGGTGGCTCTGACAGCAAATAAACAGCAAAACAAAAAAAAAGGCAACAGTGCAGAAACCGCTAGATTTGAGACATTGAACAAGCCACTGCACATGTCAATTCAAAGCTAACACATGTAAAACAGTGTGCCAGACAATGAACTTTATTACAAGATGCATAACGGGCAACTGTTGAGTATCCCAGTCTGGACTACAGGGATGGCAGTGGTTATTGCTCAAATAAATGTGCCTTTTTGGAATTTACAATTCTATCTTAGGGCATCCAAGTGTGCTGCTTACTGACCCATTCAAATAAGCCACTAATGGGACACCTCACCAATATCTTGACATGGTAGAAATTGGGAGTCCACAAGCAGGTCAGATTTGGAGAAAGATGATAGCACTCTTCATGGGCACTTCAATATTTAAAAGCAGTTGACATCAGTAGCAAAGCATGATAGAGTGATTTTGACATAATTAAACCACAAGAAAGAATGATGTTCTGTTGTGCTGTGCTATGATTGCTCAACCACTTGGTGCTTTTCAGAGTGGATTTTAAATGGCAGCTACAGAAAACGAAGCTGGAGTGATAAACACCTATTGAGACATAACTCTTAAACTTAGGAATAAGTATGCACTGTTAATTGGACTTCAAAATAGCTACCCATCACACTGAGCCAATGGTGGTTAATGCATACTTGACCGTAACTGCCACATTAAGGTACCACAATGGCATTGTGCTATGTGCAAAGTACTCTGAAACTTACAGTACTAGCACCTGTTGGGTAACTGCATGCAATGTCCTGACAGCAACATTTGGCATTTGATAATGAAGCTGAATTTAATTCCTCATTCTTTCTTGCTACATGTTAAAAATTATTACACACTGACAATACAGCCACATTTATCATTGCACCATGTTCAATATTAGCACACACTAACAAACACACACACAGACACACAGGGACACACACACGAAGACGCACGCGCACACACACACACACACACACAGGGAGACATAAAGTGAAAAACAGAAAGGGGCATACAGAGGGACAGAAACAGACAGTGTGTGTGAGCATTTCTAAATTGGTGACTGTCATGCATAGACTACACCGCTGTGTGTAAGGGAGGTGGTAGCAGGAGGTCAGGTTAGAACTTGGGGTGTGAGATAGATAACAATGAGTAGGTGGACATGGATGTGGAAAGTTAACTCAGGGTGTGCCTGTAAAAGGGATGAGCAAATCAGAGTGAAGTGGGGGACAGTGGAGAAAAGGCCAGTAAGAGGTCAGTGAGAATGAGTATGAGGTACTGCAGGGCATAAAAAGACAGCCAGACCAAGTAATGAAAGCCATGCAAGTGTGGTTAAATGTGAGTGTGGACATAAGGTGCAGTGGGACCATTGAGTTACTCGATCAGACATAAATCGGTGCTGAACATTGATACATGGGTACATGAGTGGAAGGGAGGTGATCAGAGTGAATACATAATGTATACTCACATTGGGAATGACACTACACATTGTTGTTACAGAATAGTTGTAGGAAGGGACACATGATGGGACTTGGTCACATAAGTGAATATAGGATTGCAAATGAAAAATTATGGGCATAACACTTACCGGTTAGTCCACTCGATGCGCCGTGTCTGTCAGTGGAAATGCTGCAGCTGATAAAAGAGCAACCTGAGGGCTTCAACATAGAGGATCATGCACTGGAAGGCTGGGTGGTGGACAATGCACAGAATCATGTTGTTAGGGTTGGCCATGCATCTTGCCCTGCTACACGGTGATTCCCCACAAATGGAAATTACGCACCTACCGTAATGTTTGATCTTCTTGGACGAAGTCTCCACCACTCATTCACACTAATGGGATCTATGCCAGAGGCGCTAGGACCCAGCGGGAGCAAACTTTTCGAGAGGGTCAGTGCCAGAGATGGAGCAGCGAGGAAGCGGCACTGCGAGCCACAGCCCGTGCAATAAAGATTACCTCGGCGTCGACCCTCCAACTGCCTCAGTACCTTTTTTCCGAGGAGGTGCAGCGTAACTAACCTAGAGGTCTAACCTAATAAAATCAGACATGATAGTCCGAATGACCTGTGTAAGAAGGGTCCACAGTAGAGTCTTCACAGCTCAACCATTAAGGGAGTGAAGATCAAAAACAAAGACGTGAGCTCGGGGGATGTCGGGAGGGCATGTGAATGAGTGGTGGAGATTTCATCCAGGAAGATCAAGAATTACGGTAGGTACGTAATTTCCATATCTTCCTGGACAGAAAGTCTCCACCACTCATTCACACTAATGGGAGAGTACCGAGCTAACAAACCCCTGACAGGGGCGGCAGGAGAAACTAAGAGCTCACATACTTAGGACAGAAGTCCGTTAAGAATAGTCCTACCAAACGACAGATGTCGTCTGGCATGGACATCTAAAGCATAGTGCTTAATGAAAGTATGCACTGAGCTCCATGTAGTCGCATTGCAAATGTCTGCAATGGGCACGTTCCGGATTTCCACCAGAGATGCCGCGACTGCTCTAGTAGAATGAGCGTACACTCTGCCTTCTAGCTTAACCTGTGCCATAGAATAGCAGTGATGAAGACATGCTACCAGCCAAGCTGAAATGCACCTAATAGCAACAGGCTGACCCAGCCAGGTCTCGCTGAAGGAAACAAACAGTTGCTAAGCCTTGAAAATTTCTTTTGTTCTATCCAGATGGAAACTCAGTGCTCTCTTAACATCCAAAGAATGCAGAGTACGTTCCCCTTCATTCTGGAAGTTAGCAAAGTAGGTAGGTAGGACTAAAGGTAGATTTAGATGAAATTCTGAGACAACCTTGGGAAGAAACTTAGGGTGAGTCCTAAGAACTACTTTGTTCTTGTGAAATGCAGTGGGGGGGGGGTATGTGACCAGAGCATTTATTTCAGAAACTCTATGGGCTGAAGTGATGGCCACCAGGAAGGCTGTTTTCCAAGTGAGGAACTTCAACTTGCAGGTAGCTAGAGGCTTGAAAGGTTTCCGAGTGAGCATGTCTAGCACAAGGTTAATGTCCCAGGCTGTGACTGAACATCTGATAGGAGGTCTGGTATGCAGAATGCCCTTAAGAAACCTCTTGACTACAAGCAACTGAGCCAAAGACAAGGAATGTACCAGCTCATGATAAGCTGAAATGGCACAGAGATGAACTTTGACAGTAGAGTACTGCAGACCTGAATTTGAGAGGTCTAAGAGGTACTCCAAGACTTTATTTGGTGGGCAGGAAAAAGGGTTCGAAGAGGATTTTGCACACCAGAGAGAGAAATGCTTCCATTTGGCTGTGTAGGTTTTTCTAGTGGCTGGTTTACGAGCAGCCAAGAGAATATCTGAAATCCTACAGGGAAACACTGAACCTTTTCACCTCTGTCTCTTCAGGAAGTGTGAAGGTGAAGCGCCTTCCGATTGGGATGGACCACAGGCCCCTGGGTCAGAAGGTTCATCTGAAGGGGAAGTGCCTTTGGGAGGGTTGCCGACAGACTGTTGAGCAGTGGGAACCATATCTGTCGAGGCCAGAAGGGAACAATGAGAATCATTCTGTCTCTCTGAGACTCGAATTTGAGAAGCACCCTCTGAATTAGAGGAAGAGGAGGAAAGGCGTATAGAAAATGTTTTGTCCACTGCAGCCTGAACGCATCCTGACAGAAAATGCCAGGTCCTGGATTTCTGGAGCAGAAGAGAGGCAGTTTTGCATTGAGTGGGGATGCAAAAAGGTCCAGGTATGGAGTTCCCCCCTCTTTGAAGAGTGACTGAACGACGGTTGAGTCGAGAGACCACTCGTGAGGATCTGTCTCTGTTCTGCTGAGACGGTCTGCCAGTTCGTTCTGCACGACTGGCAGGTAAACCACATGGATTAGAGCCTTGTGCTCCAGGCACCATTCCCACACTCTCATAGCTTCCCTGCATAATATGTAAGAGTGTGCACCATCCTGTTTGTTGATGTAATACATCACTGCTTTGTTGTCTGTTTGAAGGAGAATTTTCTTGTGACAGAGTATGTCCTTCAAGGCCCGGACTGCATAGAGGACGGCTCTCATTTCCAGGACATTTACGTGGAGCTGGGACTCGTCCTGAGTCCACGTACCTTGGGAGTGGAGCTTCTGGATATGAGCTCCCCATCCCATCAGGGATGCGTCGGTGGTAATAGAGATCTGATGATCCAGAGGAGCAAAGGGATAACTTTCCAGAAGGTTGTTCTCCTGCGACCACCAGGTGAGTGACCTCTTTAGAGGTTCTGTCACCTTGATGGGAAAGGACTGAGGGTGAGTGGCTGAGGACCACTGAGTACTTAGCATCCACTGAGAGGTTCTCATGTGGAGATGAGCTAGGGGTACAGTGAACACCGAGGATGCCATGAGACCCAGCATCCGTAGCAGCAAGATAGCTCGAACCTAGCTGTTTTCTCTGATGTACCGGGCCATCTGTAGGATATTGCTCCTTCTGTCCTCTGAAAGAAAAGCTTTCGCACAGGAGGTATCCAGAAGAGTTGCTATGAAAAGGAGTTTCTGGTAGGGCTGCAACTGCAATTTGCTGCGATTTAGCAGGACTCCCATGGACGTAAGGAAGTTTGAAGCTTTGGATATGGCATCCAGAGTTCCCTGCCTGGAAGGGCTTGTTAGAATCCAGTTGTCCAGGTATGGAAACACTTGAATTCCGATTTTCCTGAGATGTGCTGCGAGAATTACACAACACTTTGTAAAAATTTGCGGCGCCAAGGATAGTCCAAAGTGCAGGACTCTGAACTGATAATGTTGACCCAATGCTACAAACCTCAGGTATTTGTGGTGCTTTGGGTGTATAAGAATGTGTTGGTAGGCATCATGCATGTACAGGGAGGCTAGACAATCGTGCTGATGAATCAAAGGTAGAAGAGCACCTACAGATATCATCTTGAACTTTTCCTTGTGAAGGAATTTGTTTAACTTTCCGAGATCCAGAATGGGGCGCATGCCTCCAGTTTTCTTTGGAACTAGAAAGTAATGGGAGTAGAAACCTGTGTTTTGTTGGTCCGACGGAACTACTCCTACTGCCCTGTTGTTCAGAAGGCTTTGCACCTCGGAAGCAAGAAGGTCTGACTGTACTGCCAACAGTCTGGGCTGTCTTTTGGGGGGAAGATCTGGGGGGGGTTCTGAAAGATTGAGCGAATACCCCTTGCGGATTATCCGGAGGACCCATTTGTCTGATGTTATAGACTTCCACTGGTCATAGAACTGAGTCAGACATCCTCCCATTGCTGAGGAAGAGTCCCCCTCGGGCAGTTGAGGTGGGACCTGGGCTGAGAACTCAGAAAGTGGCATTGAGCGCTTTGGGGGCTTGTGCCTTCTGCTGCATTTT
This sequence comes from Neoceratodus forsteri, assembly GCA_016271365.2. Taxonomy (NCBI): domain Eukaryota; kingdom Metazoa; phylum Chordata; order Ceratodontiformes; family Ceratodontidae; genus Neoceratodus; species Neoceratodus forsteri. The sequence continues at coordinate 1,709,510,192 of CM057455.1, forward strand.
CCTTTGTGGCTGTGGGGTGTGGCTTTTGTTAAAGCCCCCCACTGCCTTTGCCCCGAAAGGACTGACGGTTATGAAATTTACATTGATGGTACCCTCAAAGAGGGGGGGTGGGTGGGACAAGCTATCTTAATGGCTGACCTAGTCTTCTGTGTGGCTTCCAGAGCTTGTTCCACCTGGGGTCGAACAGATACATACAGGTAAAGGGTAAGGCCATGACCTGCTGCTGGGCATCATTCGTGAAGCCGAGTATGTAGCCAGGGTGGAAGCGGTACAATGCCTGCCGCCGCTGTTGAGAAGCAGTATCGGGCGCCCATTGCAGCTTTAACCTGTTGGTTATTGGACTCGATGCCCCTGGTTAAGGTGTGAAGTAGCTTTGAATTAGTTTCCGACTCAGGCAGCGCTTCTACCATTTGCTTGAGCGAATGCCAAATGACATATTCATACTGAGAAAAACAGAAACATAAAATTTGATGGCAGATAATGACTGCTTAGCCCACCCAGTCTGCCCATTTCCCTACCTAATGGATAAGCTGCAGATCCTAGTTAATCAACAGCCTACTTCCTCCTACTCCCCACTAGACTTGCCTTATGTCTGTCCCATACATTCTTGAATTCCTCCACTGTTTTTGACTCTATGACCTCCTCAGGAAGGGTGTTCCATGCATCTACAACCTCTCTGTGAAGAAATATTCTCTCACATTACCTCTGAGCCGTCCCCTCTGTATCTTCAAATTGGCCCCTTGTTCTTGCACATCTCTTTTGAAAGATGCTACCTTCTTGGACTTTGTTGATTCCCTTGAGGTATTTGAAAGTTTCTATCATGTCCTCCCCTCCCTGCTTTCCTCGAGGCTATACATCTTAAGCTCCTTTAGTCTTTCTTCATATGTCTTCTGGTGCAGACCCTGCACCATTTTGGTTGCCCTCCTCTCGACAGCCACCACCCTATGTCTTTGCGGAGATGGGGTCTCCAGAACTGTACACAGTACTCCAGATGTGGTCTTACCAACTGTCTGTACAGAGGGCCAACAACTTTCCATTTTCTACTGGTGATGCCTCTCCCTATGCATCCCAGTATCCCCCAAGCCCTCCTTACTGCCTTCTCACATTGCTGGCCCACCTTTAGGTCATCTGATATAACTATCCCCAGGTCCCTTTCCATTTTTGTTGTCAGTATCTCACCCCCCATTGTGTACTCTTGCCCTGGATTTTTGTTTCCCAGGTGCACAACTTTGCACTTCTTTGCATTGAATCTAAGCTGACATACATTTGACCATTCCCCAACCTTGCCAAGTCCCTTTCATCCTTTCCACCCCACCTTGCGTATCAACCCTGTTGCAGATTTTTGTGTAATCTGCTAAAGAGATATACCTTCACCTCCAGTCCTCTGCAATGTCACTTATAAAGACATTAAAAGGACCGCCGTCAGCAGTACTGAACCTCATGTGTCTACTAGTAACCCTCCTTTCTTCACTGTGGACTCCATTTACTGTTACCCACTGTGTCCTGTTGTCCAGCCAGTGTTTTACCCAGGCTACCACCCTGGGAACAACTCCCAGGCTGGCTAATTTGTTTATTAATGTTTTGTGTGAGACTGTGTCAAATGCCTTGCTAAAGTCTAGGTAGGCCATGTCCACAGCCCCTCTCTGGTCTACTACATTGGTCACCCAAAGAAATCAGTTAGATTTGTTTGACATGACCTTCCTGCTGTGAATCCATGCTGCCTTGAGTCCTGTGCCCCACTGGCCTCTAGGTACTCAACAATTCTTTCCTTCAGAAGTGATTCCATCATTTTCTTACCACTGAGGTCAAACTGACAGGTCTGTAGTTTCCTGCCTTTGTCTTGCTCCCACTTTTGTGAAGGGGAATCACATCCACTCTTCTCCAGTCCTCAGGTACCACACCATCCTCCCATTATTTAGCCCTGGTAGCTGGCAATACGCATACCCAGGGTGGAGGAAGGAAAGACTGTCTTACCTAAGGTGTCTATCTTACAAGATTCTTTATTGATAGGCCGGGCTGAGGATGCCTGAGGGAGGATGGCCTTGCCATTCTCTGCAATGACTACAATGGGATCAGCAAAAGCTTGTGAGGCCAATATGGGTCGATCATTGAGAGCAGTATACTTCCTATCTATGGACTTAGCCACAGAAGGGATGAGAGCAGGATTGTTCCATACCATCTGAGCAAGGTTCTCAAAAGATGGTTGTACTGGAGGAGTTAAATCCATAGGGATCTCCGGGACATGTAGGTATTGGAGTCTTAAAAGCTTCCCAGGATCGATTTCTGTAGTCTATAGAGAAAGAGTGGAATGTAAATTTTTCAGCAGAGACTTAAGGGAAAGGTCTTTGACCACAGGCTCTGCAGCAGGATTAACTCCTGCTCCTTCAACATCATCACTCAGATGAAGATCTGGGTCAGGCTCAAAATCATCTCCTGACAGTCCAAGGGGGACTGTATGGACAGGAAAGGAGTGAAGATCAGAATGGAAATTAGAAGAGGAAAGAATCGGAGTCAAAAAGCCCTGGAGGCTGGACGGCACTGCATGAAGCATCGGCGCCGATGAAGAACACGGCACTGAACCAAAGAAAGTTGGCGCCATCGGAAACAGCCCAGCACACAGCGCCGACAAAGGCTACGGCACTGATAGAGCCCCCAGCACCGTGGATGACATCAAAAGAGCCCCTGGCACCGCAGATGGCACCGACAGAGCCCCCAATGCCACAGACGGTGGCGACAGAGCCCCTGAAGCTGCGGACAGCACTGACAGAGCACCTGACGCCACCGACAGAGCCCCCGGCGCCATGGATGGCGCCGACAGAGCCCTTGGTGCCACGGATGGCTCCGAGAGTGTCCCATGGTTCCGAAAACTGAGATTTGATGGAAAAGGAGGAAAACTAACAGAAGATAGAGGCATCGGTGTGGGCCCCAGTGCCGCAGCCATGTGAGGGGGGGACACCTGAGCACGAAGTCGACGGCATCAAAGAAGGCACTGCACAACTAGAAAGGTCCAAGCACCCTACCCAGTCTCTCAAATGGCCCGAAGGCCCCGGAGTGACCGGGGCAGGCAGCTGGACGAACTTCTGTGCCCATCGCTCCATAAGAGCAGCCCACTGGTGAAACTGCTCATCGGAGGCCCGTCCAATAGGCGGGGATGGGCTCCGATGTCTAAGAGGTCGGGCACCGGAGTCAGAAACCGGTGATTCCGAGAGGGAGGAGACCGGCCTAGCCCCAATGACCGACTCTTCGACGCGACAGACATGCTACCAGAAGGCTACCTTGGAGTGATGCCTTCTCTTTCAACTTTTCCTTTTATGCTTTCGGGGGGACTGCCCATCTCCCTGAGCACTGGACCATCCATTGTCAGACCTACCCTCCGGTGAGGGCGGTGGACTGGACCCAGCCCAGCTGACTGAACAGCTTTCATACAAAGTATCCCTACCATCACCTGACCCGCTTATGGTCGACTCTGTCAATGGAGGGCTGAAGACTTCTTTATTAATCAATAAATTTTATTAAATCTACTTGGTGTGACACTCAGACAGCTGGTTCTGATTAAACTATAATTTTTGTAATATAAAAATGTGTTATTGAGTGTTTCTCATGATACATGCTGAATCAGCCTGTGGAATGACACCCCCTTCCTAGGTTTTAGCTACAATGTGTTACCTGGAAGGCCAAGAGATAATTACAGGTTAGAAGAGACTAAATTAAGCATCTCCTGTTTATGTGACTAATTGCAACTTGCCAACTGCCAAGATAGGTTATAAACTTTTATGATATTCAGAGGAACAACAGTTAATATTCACATGGTGATACAAAGCATGTTACACCTTCGTGAGATCTGGCAGAGAGACATAATAAGTCCTTTGATGTCCTGGAAAGGGGAAGTTGCTCATAAGATCAAAGAAAGTCATACGAGAAAATACTTTAATACTTTGATAAGACATCCTGTTTTGCATAGATTTATTGTTTTATATTATGACAGGGATAAGCTAAGTGACCTCACACAAAGGGGTTGGCAAAGCCAGTTTTTAAACAACATTCTATTTTCCATTTTGACACAGAATGTTTGGACTCTGAAAAAGAAACATCTACAGCGCTGTGAGATAAAAATACCTTAGAACAGACAAGTCTAAGTGTATTAGTGGTAGGAATCTGCACTTTTTAAAAACCTTATTCTTTTAAGTGATTTGTATGTTTTGTGATACATGGTTCTGTATTTACATGTTCAATTTTTTTATCTGTTTTGAAGTAAACCTCTACTTTAGAGACTACTTGGTGTGCCTTTGAAATTCTTTTTCTTGACAAGAGCAGCATACATGGTTAAAGTTGACACAGTACAAAGCTTACTGGTGTTACCAAACTGGGAAAAGATAAGAATTTATTCTGAGGTCTTTAATAAAGTTTTAAGGGTTCATTTTGTACGCCTGGTTAGGTGCCGTTAGGCAAAAGATATCTGCCCCCAAAGAGCAGAATTATCTGAGCCTGTGCATTGGGTATGCTAGCAAGAGGTTCACTGTTTGAATCCTCCAAGACTTGAGACCAAAGTTTAATTTGAACCCACAAAACAGACGGGGTTACCCTGTTTCTGCTTCCTCTTCACAAGACTGCGCTCAGAGGTTGGCACTGTGGGAGCAGAGGGCCTGACCTGCTGAGTGGGTTTGTGACAGATTGGTTGGCAGCGGTGTGCATAATTTTGGTATTACAAGCTTTTATAGTTCAGTGTGTCAGCTTGAGACTGTCAGCTCACTTGCAAAGAAAGAAAAAGGCAGTGATTTATTTTTAAAAAAAGGAGACAGAACTATATCACTTGGCATACAGTCAAGTTCCTACCAGTTTTATTTTTTTTTCTAAAGTGCAAGTCAGAGTAGCCATAGTAAGGGAAGAAGATGGCTTCCAACTACAGCAGGCACACTGTAGACTACTTAAAGCAGTTGTGCGGGAACAGAGGAGTCCCGTTCGTTGTGAAGGGCAGCAAACAGAACCTTGTGGATGCCCTGGTGGTAGCAGATACCCAGAGCACCGAGTCACAGACAGTGACTATAAGGGACCAAACTTTGAATGTGGAAGGGCTAGTGGTCAGTGCGGTGCCCAGATCCGATGGGGAGGGCAGCAGGGCCACTGTCAGGGAAGGGCCACAGCAGCAGGGGAAGGTCAACAGTATCCTGAATCCAGAAGTACTCAGGCTGCAAATTGAGTTGCGCAGAATGGAGCTGGAATTCCAGAGGGAGAGGGACCGTGAACAACGGGAGGCAGACCGTGAGGAGCGTGAGCACCAGTGAGCTGCAGAGGAGAAGAGCGAGAATGCCGAGAGGTGGAGCAGGAGGCTGACCGTGAGGAGCATGAGCGCCAGAGGCAACATGAACTGGAGAAGCTACGACTCCAACCACCAGCACCACAGCAGGTAAGTGGCTTGGGTTTAACTGGGACTACAGGACTGGGTTACAAATTGATAGTCGAATTTGAAGAGGGGGAGGATATGGATGCCTTTTTAAATTCTTTTGAAAAAGTTTGTAGTCAGGCTAAAATTCCTAGGGAGTCCTGGAGCTTCCAGCTATCCTGCTACTTACCGGGAAAGCTCGGGATGCATTGGGTCAAATGGATGATGAGGACAGTGATGATTACAGCAAACTTAAAGGTGCACTGTTAAAGAAATTTGAATTAACTACTGAATCATACAGAGCTAACTTTTGTAAGCTCAGAAGAAGCCCTGACATGAGCTACGAGGAGCTAGCCAAGAAACAACGTCAGTTTTTAAAATGGTGGGAAGGAATTGAAGCAAACTCTGTTGATAAAATTGAAAATGTGATTTTGTTAGAACAGTTTTATTGGGCATGCCCAGCCGAGCTAAAAACCTGGCTGGAGGACCAAGATCCCAAAACAGTGCAAGAGGCTGCTGAACTCTCTGAATGCTATGCCAAGAGCAGACCTGCTCTGAGAGCGAATGAGGTGAGTGTGGCAGCACAGAAAGGGAAAAGCACACCTTCAGGGCAGCTAAAACCCTCACTGCCTCCACTGAAACCAGTTAGCCCCAGGTTTCAGAGAAAACATTTCTCTGAAAAGAGAAGTGAATGTTGATTATGTAAAGAAACTGGGCATATTGCCAGTGTCCCAAAAGAATGAGCAATAATACGAAGAATGGTACTAGGAAAGAAGTGGGTTGTTTGTGTGTCCCTGGAAGCATGCCTGTGAACATGAGGGATCACATGCACCCAGTCATGGTGAACGGTGTACAGATGCAAGGGTTAAGGGACACAGGGGCATCCTTGACCTTGGTAAAGGGGGATCTAGTAGAGCCTGGTCAGCTTATACCCAATAAATACGTCACTGTACAGGACTTTACTAGTGAGGCAAAAACATTGCCCCTCGCTAGTGTTCTCCTAGACTGGGGTGAAACAGGGGGAATTGTGCAACAGGTGGCTATAGCCAAAACCTTAGCAGTGGATGTGATCCTGGGCAACAATCTCAAACAAGGGATGGTGTGTGCAGTTACCCATAGCCAAGCAGCAAGGGAAAATTGTAGTTCCCTGAACCCCACAGAAGCCATTGTGAAAACCACTGAAAGACTGGTTCCCCAGCCTGTCTCTCCAGATGGGGAGGGGAATGAAAAGGGGGTAGAAATTTCCCCAGTAGCAAGTAACCACACAGCTAAGGAGGGTTACTCTGAAGAGGGAGGGGTGACTCATTGTCAGAGGGTTGGGATTGACAGTGATCCTGAGTGCCCAGATGCTAGTGCTAGGGGACCTGTCCCATGCCTTGGGAATGTGTGAGGAGTTTGCAGCTGCTCAGAGAAGTGACCCTAGTTTAGAGAAGCTGAGGGCTGGGGCAGACTCTGACGGGGCACAGGGAGGTGATGGCAGACATAAGGTTTATTGGGAAAATGGTCTCATGTATACTCAGGCAGTACAGACAGAGGGAGGGGTGCTAGGCAGGCAGCTTGTCATTCCCCAGGGGTATTGTGAGCAGTTGCTCAAGACTGCACATGATATTCCCTTGTCTGATCATCTGGGAATCGCGCACACAATGCAGCGGTTGGCCCAGAATTTCTACTGGCCTAACTTCACCCAGCAGGTGAAGGAGTATTGCAGATCTTGTCACCGGTGCCAAGAAATAGGGAAGGCGGGTAAGAAAACCCAAGCCGCCCTGATTCCATTGCCCATAGTGGAGGAGCCATTCCAGAGGGTGGGAATGGATATTGTGGGGCCTTTAAATACCCCCAGCTCCTCAGGGAAGAGATTCATCCTGACTGTGGTGGATTATGCCACCCGATACCTAGAGGCAGTCACCCTATCCTCACTGAGGACAAAGTGGCAGATGCCTTACTTGGGATTTTTTCCCGTGTTGGGTTTCTGCAGGTTATCACCGATCGAGGGGGCTCCTTCATGTCAGACCTGATGAAATGTTCATGGGAGAAGTGTGGGGTGGTGCAGAGATGCACGACATCAGATCACCCACAAAGCCAATGGGCTTGTGGAAAGATTCAATGGTACCTGAAGTCAATGCTCCCGGCTGTTGCTGAACAGCATGGGAGGGACTGGGAGAAATACCTTTCCCACCTGTTGTTTGCATACAGGGAGGTGCCCCAAGAGTCGAACAGGATTTTCCCCCTTCGAATTCTTACATGGACGCCGCGTACGTGGGCCCCTAGACTTGATCCAGGAGGACTGGGAAGGCAAGCATGCAAACCAGGGAACTCCCATTGTGGATTATGTCCTTAGGTTTAAGGAAAGGCTGAAGGAGCTTATGGGGACAGCCCAGAGCAACGTGGCAGCTGCCCAACAGAAACAAAAAGTGTGGTATGATCGCAGAGCCAGAGCTCGCTCGTACATGGTGGGTCAGGAAGTCATGGTCCTTATTTCGGTCCAGAAAGACAAGCTGCAGGCTGAGTGGCAGGACCATACAAAGTGGTTAGGAAAGTAAATGACTAACTACATTATAGAGTTACCTGACCGAAGACGGTCAGAAAGGATGTACCATGTCAAGATGATGAAGCCATATGCAAATAGGGCTGACATGGTGTTTGCAGTGTGTAGTACTGGGGAGGGAACAGACGAAGGAGACCCCCTTCTGGACTTGCTGAAAGAAAGTAAGCGGGAGTCCTCTGTGGAGGCAGTTAAATTGTCTCCCCAGCTGACCCCGGACAAGATCCAGGAAGTAAGGGAGGTTTTAGCAGACTTTGCCCCATTGTTTAGCGCCAAGTCTGGACTAAACCCCTTAGCAACTCACGATGTGGAGACAGGGACACAGACGCCTATATGGCGGACATCATATCAGGTGTCAGAGGCTGTCCAAAAGAACATTAGGAGGGAAGTGGAGAAGATGCTGGATTTAGGGGTAATCCAGAGATCCCACAGCCTCTGAGCCTCACCCGTAGTCCTTGTGCCTAAGCCAGATGGCTCTACTCGTTTCTATGTGGACTATCATGGACTGAATGCAGTCACGAAGTCAGACACCCACCCAATGCCCCGGATGGATGAACTCCTGGACAAGTTGGGAGGGGTGACCTACCTTACGACCACTGACCTGACAAAGGGGTACTGGCAGGTAGAGTTGACAGACAAAGCTAGGGAGAGGTTGGCCTTCATCACTCCGATAGGCTTATTTGAATTTAAAGTAATACCTTTCGGAATGATAACGCCCCGGCCACTTTCCAAAGGTTGGTGAACCAGGTGTTAAATGGTGCTGAGGAGTACGGTGTGGCATACCTGGATGACACTGCCATCTTTAGTGCCAGCTGGGAGGAACACCTATCCCACCTTAGGGAAGTGCTGGGCAGAATACAGAGTGCCAGGCTCACTGTCAAAGCCGGGAAGTGCCAGGTGGCCATGGGAGAGGTGGCATACCTTGGGCATGTGGTAGGCCGAGGACAGCTCCGTCCTAACCAAATAAAGATAGAGGTAATCCAGGCATGGCCCAGACCAGAAACACAGAAGCAGGTCAGCAGCTTTCCAGGGACAGCAGGGTACTACAGGAAATTTGTACCCAATTACAGTGCCCTGGCTGCTCCCCCATCTGACCTGACAAAAAAAGGATGCCCAAGAAAATTACCTGGGGCCCAGCCTGTGAGGAAGCCTTTTCCAAACTAAAGGAGACACTGTGCAGTGCTCCTGTTTTGACAAGTCCTGACTATAGCAAACCCTTTATAGTTCAGACTGACACCTCAGATGTGGGTATTGGGGCAGTACTGAGTCAGACATCCAGACAAGGGAGAGATCACCCAGTAGTGTACCTGAGTAGGAAGTTACTTCCCAGGGAGCAGGCATACTCTACTGTGGAAAAAGAATGTCTTGCCATAGTGTGGACCCTAAAGAAGTTGGAGCCATACTTATATGGGCAGCATTTTGTGGTGCAGACTGACCACAACCCCTGGTTTGGCTGACACAGATGGGGAAAACAATGGTAGATTGCTAAGATGGAGTCTTGCTTTGCAAGGTATGATATGACAATTCTACATAGGGCTGGAGCCAAAAATCAGAACTCCGATGGGCTGTCTGGGTGTGCGAGGAGTGAACTGATTTGGGAAGCTCATCCCATGCAGGGATAGAGTCCCCAAATCAGTCTAGGTGGGGAGGAATTGTGACACTCAGACAACTGGTTCTGATTAAACTATGATTTTTGTAATATAAAAATCTGTTAGAGTGTCTCTCATGCTACATGCTGAATCAGCCTGTGGAATGAAAACCCCTTCCCAGGTTTTAGCTACAATGTGTTACCTGGAAGGCCAAGAGATAATTACAGGTTAGAAGAGACTAAATTAAGCATCTCCTGTTTATGTAACTAATTGCAGCTTGCCAACTGCCAAGATAGGTTATAAACTTTTATGAGATTCAGAGGAACAACAGTTAATATTCACATGGTGATACAAAGCATGTTACACCTTCGTGAGATCTGGCAGAGAGACATAATAAGTCCTTTGATGTCCTGGAAAGGGGAAGTTGCTCATAAGATCAAAGAAAGTCATACGAGAAAATACTTTAATACTTTGATAAGACATCCTGTTTTGCATAGATTTATTGTTTTATATTATGACAGGGATAAGCTAAGTGACCTCACACAAAGAGGTTGGCAAAGCCAGTTTTTAAACAACATTCTATTTTCCATTTTGATACAGAATGTTTGGACTCTAAAAAAGAAACATCTACAGCGCTGTGAGATAAAAATACCTTAGAACAGACAAGTCTAAGTGTATTAGTGGTAGGAATCTGCACTTTTTAAAAACCTTATTCTTTTAAGTGATTTGTATGTTTTGTGATACATGGTTCTGTATTTACATGTTCAATTTTTTTATCTGTTTTGAAGTAAACCTCTACTTTAGAGACTACTTGGTGTGCCTTTGAAATTCTTTTTCTTGACAAGAGCAGCATACATGGTTAAAGTTGACACAGTACAAAGCTTACTGGTGTTACCAAACTGGGAAAAGATAAGAATTTATTCTGAGGTCTTTAATAAAGTTTTAAGGGTTCATTTTGTACGCCTGGTTAGGTGTCCGTAGGCAAAAGATATCTGCCCCCCCCGAAGAGCAGAATTATCTGAGCCTGTGCATTGGGTGTGCTAACAAGAGGTTCACTGTTTGAATCCCTCCAAGACTTGAGACCAAAGTTTAATTTGAACCCACAAAACAGACAGGGGGGGTTATCCTGTTTCTGCTTCCTCTTCACAAGACTGCGCTCAGAGGTTGGCACTGTGGGAGCAGAGGGCCTGACCTGCTGAGTGGGTTTGTGACAGATTGGTTGGCAGCGGTGTGCATAATTTTGGTATTACAAGCTTTTATAGTTCAGTGTGTCAGCTTGAGACTGTCAGCTCACTTGCAAAGAAAGAAAAAGGCAGTGATTTATTTTTAAAAAAAGGAGACAGAACTATATCACTTGGCATACAGTCAAGTTCCTACCAGTTTAATTTTTTTTTCTAAAGTGCAAGTCAGAGTAGCCGTAGTAAGGGAAGAAGATGGCTTCCAACTACAGCAGGCACACTGTAGACTACTTAAAGCAGTTGTGCGGGGATAGAGGAGTCCCGTTCGTTGTGAAGGGCAGCAAACAGAACCTTGTGGATGCCCTGGTGGTAGCAGATACCCAGAGCACTGAGTCACAGACAGTGACTATAAGGGACCAAACCTTGAATGTGGAAGGGCTAGTGGTCAGTGCGGTGCCCAGATCCGATGGGGAGGGCAGCAGGGCCACTGTCAGGGAAGGGCCACAGCAGCAGGGGAAGGTCAACAGTATCCTGAATCCAGAAGTACTCAGGCTGCAAATTGAGTTGCGCAGAATGGAGCTGGAATTCCAGAGGGAGAGGGACCGTGAACAACGGGAGGCAGACCGTGAGGAGCGTGAGCGCCAGCGAGCTGCAGAGGAGAAGAGCGAGAATGCCGAGAGGTGGAGCAGGAGGCTGACCGTGAGGAGCATGAGCGCCAGAGGCAACATGAACTGGCGAAGCTACGACTCCAACCACCAGCACCACAGCAGGTAAGTGGCTTGGGTTTAACTGGGACTACAGGACTGGGTTACAAATTGAATACCAAATTGATAGTCGAATTTGAAGAGGGGGAGGATATGGATGCCTTTTTAAATTCTTTTGAAAAAGTTTGTAGTCAGGCTAAAATTCCTAGGGAGTCCTGGAGCTTCCAGCTATCCCTGCTACTTACCGGGAAAGCTCGGGATGCATTGGGTCAAATGGATGATGAGGACAGTGATGATTACAGCAAACTTAAAGGTGCACTGTTAAAGAAATTTGAATTAACTACTGAATCATACAGAGCTAACTTTTGTAAGCTCAGGAGAAGCCCTGACATGAGCTACGAGGAGCTAGCCACGAAACAACGTCAGTTTTTAAAACAGTGGGAAGGAATTGAAGCAAACTCTGTTGATAAAATTGAAAATGTGATTTTGTTAGAACAGTTTTATTGGGCATGCCCAGCCGAGCTAAAAACCTGGCTGGAGGACCAAGATCCCAAAACAGTGCAAGAGGCTGCTGAACTCTCTGAATGCTATGCCAAGAGCAGACCTGCTCTGAGAGTGAATGGGGCGAGTGTGGCAGCGCAGAAAGGGAAAAGCACACCTTCAGGGCAGCTAAAACCCTCACTGCCTCCACTGAAACCAGTTAGCCCCAGGTTTCAGAGAAAAAATTTCTCTGAAAAGAGAAGTGAATGTTGATTATGTAAAGAAACTGGGCATGTTAGTGTCCCAAAAGAATGAGCAATAATACGAAGAATGGTACTAGGAAAGAAGTGGGTTGTTTGTGTGTCCCTGGAAGCATGCCTGTGAACATGAGGGATCACATGCACCCAGTCATGGTGAACGGTGTACAGATGCAAGGGTTAAGGGACACAGGGGCATCCTTGACCTTGGTAAAGGGGGATCTAGTAGAGCCTGGTCAGCTTATACCCAATAAATACGTCACTGTACAGGACTTTACTAGTGAGGCAAAAACATTGCCCCTCGCTAGTGTTCTCCTAGACTGGGGTGAAACAGGGGGAATTGTGCAACAGGTGGCTATAGCCAAAACCTTAGCAGTGGATGTGATCCTGGGCAACAATCTCAAACAAGGGATGGTGTGTGCAGTTACCCATAGCCAAGCAGCAAGGGAAAATTGTAGTTCCCTGAACCCCACAGAAGCCATTGTGAAAACCACTGAAAGACTGGTTCCCCAGCCTGTCTCCAGATGGGAGGGAATGAAAAGGGGTAGAAATTTCAGTAGCAAGTAACCACACAGCTAAGGAGGGTTACTCTGAAGAGGGAGGTGACTCATTGTCAGAGGGTTGGGATTGACAGTGATCCTGAGTGCCCTGACGCTAGTGCTAGGGACCTGTCCCATGCCTTGGGAATGTGTGAGGAGTTGCAGCTGCTCAGAGAAGTGACCCAGTTTAGAGAAGCTGAGGGCTGGGGCAGACTCTGACGGGGCACAGGGAGGTGATGGCAGACATAAGGTTTATTGGAAAATGGACTCATGTATACTCAGGCAGTACAGACAGAGGGAGGGTGCTAGGCAGGCAGCTTGTCATTCCAGGGGTATTGTGAGCAGTTGCTCAAGACTGCACATGATATTCCCTTGTCTGATCATCTGGGAATCCAGCACACAATGCAGCGGTTGGCCCAGAATTCCTACTATTCTCACCCAGCAGGTGAAGGAGTATTGCAGATCTTGTCACCGTGCCAAGAAATAGGGAAGGCGGGTAAGAAAACCCAAGCTGCCCTGATTCCATTGCCCATAGTGGAGGAGCCATTCCAGAGGGTGGGAATGGATACTGTGGGGCCTTTAAATACCCCCAGCTCCTCAGGGAAGAGATTCATCCTGACTGTGGTGGATTATGCCACCCGATACCTAGAGGCAGTCACCCTATCCTCACTGAGGACAAAGTGGCAGATGCCTTACTTGGGATTTTTTCCCGTGTTGGGTTTCTGCAGGTTATCACCGATCGAGGGGGCTCCTTCATGTCGGACCTGATGAAATGTTCATGGGAGAAGTGTGGGGTGGTGCAGAGATGCACGACACCATATCACCTACAAGCCAATGGGCTTGTGGAAAGATTCAATGGTACCCTGAAGTCAATGCTCCCGGCGTTTGCTGAACAGCATGGGAGGGACTGGGAGAAATACCTTCCCCACCTGTTGTTTGCATACAGGGAGGTGCCCCAAGAGTCGACAGGATTTTCCCCCTTCGAATTCTTACATGGACGCCGGGTACGTGGGCCCCTAGACTTGATCCGGGAGGACTGGGAAGTCAAGCATGCCAACCAGGGAACTCCCATTGTGGATTATGTCCTTAGGTTTAAGGAAAGGCTGAAGGAGCTTATGGGGACAGCCCAGAGCAACGTGGCAGCTGCCCAACAGAAACAAAAAGTGTGGTATGATCGCAGAGCCAGAGCTCGCTCGTACATGGTGGGTCAGGAAGTCATGGTCCTTATTTCGGTCCAGAAAGACAAGCTGCAGGCTGAGTGGGCAGGACCATACAAAGTGGTTAGGAAAGTAAATGACTAACTACATTATAGAGTTACCTGACCGAAGACGGACAGAAAGGATGTACCATGTCAAGATGATGAAGCCATATGCAAATAGGGCTGACATGGTGTTTACAGTGTGTAGTACTGGGGAGGGAACAGACGAAGGAGACCCCCTTCTGGACTTGCTGAAAGAAAGTAAGCGGGAGTCCTCTGTGGAGGCAGTTAAATTGTCTCCCCAGCTGACCCCGGACAGGATCCAGGAAGTAAGGGAGGTTTTAGCAGACTTTGCCCCATTGTTTAGCACCAAGCCTGGACTAAACCCCTTAGCAACTCACGATGTGGAGACAGGGACACAGACGCCTATATGGCGGACATCATATCAGGTGTTAGAGGCTGTCCAAAAGAACATTAGGAGGGAAGTGGAGAAGATGCTGGATTTAGGGGTAATCCAGAGATCCCACAGCCTCTGAGCCTCACCCGTAGTCCTTGTGCCTAAGCCAGATGGCTCTACTCGTTTCTATGTGGACTATCATGGACTGAATGCAGTCACGAAGTCAGACACCCACCCAATGCCCCGGATGGATGAACTCCTGGACAAGTTGGGAGGGGTGACCTACCTTACGACCACTGACCTGACAAAGGGGTACTGGCAGGTAGAGTTGACAGACAAAGCTAGGGAGAGGTTGGCCTTCATCACTCCGATAGGCTTATTTGAATTTAAAGTAATACCTTCCGGAATGATAACGCCCCGGCCACTTTCCAAAGGTTGGTGAACCAGGTGTTAAATGGTGCTGAGGAGTATGGTGTGGCATACCTGGATGACACTGCCATCTTTAGTGCCAGCTGGGAGGAACACCTATCCCACCTTAGGGAAGTGCTGGCAGAATACAGAGTGCCAGGCTCACTGTCAAAGCCGGAAGTGCCAGGTGGCCTGTGGGAGAGGTGGCATACCTCGGCATGTGGTGGCCGAGGACAGCTCTGTCCTAACCAAATAAAGATAGAGGTAATCCAGGCATGGCCCAGACCAGAAACACAGAAGCAGGTCAGCAGCTTTCCAGGGACAGCAGGGTACTACAGGAAATTTGTACCCAATTACAGTGCCCTGGCTGCTCCCCCATCTGACCTGACAAAGAAAAGGATGCCCAAGAAAATTACTTGGGGCCCAGCCTGTGAGGAAGCCTTTTCCAAACTAAAGGAGGCACTGTGCAGTGCTCCTGTTTTGACAAGTCCTGACTATAGCAAACCCTTTATAGTTCAGACTGACACCTCAGATGTGGGTATTGGGGCAGTACTGAGTCAGACATCCAGACAAGGGAGAGATCACCCAGTAGTGTACCTGAGTAGGAAGTTACTTCCCAGGGAGCAGGCATACTCTACTGTGGAAAAAGAATGTCTTGCCATAGTGTGGACCCTAAAGAAGTTGGAGACATACTTATATGGGCAGCATTTTGTGGTGCAGACTGACCACAACCCCCTGGTTTGGCTGACACAGATGGGGAAAAACAATGGTAGATTGCTAAGATGGAGTCTTGCTTTGCAAGGGTATGATATGACAATTCTACATAGGGCTGGAGCCAAAAATCAGAACTCCGATGGGCTGTCTCGTGTGTACGAGGAGTGAACTGATTTGGGAAGCTCATCCCATGCAGGGGATAGAGTCCCCAAATTCAGTCTAGGTGGGGAGGAATTGTGACACTCAGACAACTGGTTCTGATTAAACTATGATTTTTGTAATATAAAAATCTGTTAGAGTGTCTCTCATGCTACATGCTGAATCAGCCTGTGGAATGAAAACCCCTTCCCAGGTTTTAGCTACAATGTGTTACCTGGAAGGCCAAGAGATAATTACAGGTTAGAAGAGACTAAATTAAGCATCTCCTGTTTATGTAACTAATTGCAGCTTGCCAACTGCCAAGATAGGTCATAAACTTTTATGACGTTCAGAGGAACCACAGTTAATATTCACGTGGTGATACAAAGCATGTTGCACCTTCGTGAGATCTGGCAGACAGAGATAATAAGTCCTTTGATGTTCTGGAAAGGGGAAGCTGCTCATAAGATCAAAGAAAGTCATATGAGAAAAAGAGTTGTGCTGAGGACACAGAATTTAATACTTTGATAAGAAATCCTGTTTTGCATAGATATATTTTTTTATATTATGACAGGGATGAGCTAAGTGACCTCACACAAAGAGGTTGGCAAAGCCAGTTTTTAAACAGTGTTCTGTTTTCCATTTTGACACAAAATGTTTGGACTCTGAAAAAGAAACATCTACAGCACTGTGAGATAAGAATACCTTAGAACAGACAAGTCGAAGTGTATTAGTGGTAGGAATCTGCACTTTTCAAAAACCTTATTCTTTTAAGTGATTTGTATGTTTTGTGATATATGGTTTTGTATTTACATGTTATATTTTTTTTTTTATCTATTTTGAAGTAAACCTCTACTTTAGAGACTACTTGGTGTGCCTTTGAAATTCTTTTTCTTGACAAGTGCAGCATACAATGTTAAAGTTGACACGGTACAAAGCTTGCTGGTTTTACTAAACTGGGAATAGGTAAGAATTTATTCTGAGGTCTTTAATATAGTTTTAAGGGTTCATTTCGTACACCTGGTTAGGTGCCCGTAGGCAAAAGATATCTGGCCCCCCCCGAAGAGCAGAATTATCTGAGCCTGTACATTGGGTGTGCTAGCAAGAGGTTCACTGTTTGAATCCAAGACTTGAAACCAAAGGTTGATTCGAACCCACAAAACAGACAGGAGGGTTACCCGGTTTCTGTTTCCTGTTCACAAGACTGCGCTCAGAGGTTGGTACTGTGGGAGCAGAGGGCCTGACCTGCCGAGTGGGTTTGTGACACTCGGCACCTTTGAAGATAAATTACGAAACAATAAACTGAAAACTATGCTGCTAGTTTGAAGTTGGACTCCCGGCGGGCGAGTGATGTTGTCACTGAAGCGCACTCGACGGTGGGAAAAAGGAACTGAAGCAGTTGGAGGGTCGATGCCGAGATAGTCTTTACTGCACGAGCCATGGCTCACGGTGCCGCTCCCTCGCGGCTCCATCTCTGAAAAGTTTGCTCCCGTTAGGTCCTAGCGCCTCCGGCGTAGATCCCATTAGTGTGAATGAGTGGTGGAGACTTTATGTCCAGGAAGATCAGTAGCACTCTCTTGAGGTACCCATAATCGTGCAGTGCCCACACATGCACCAGTCTCTATTCTGAAGTCTAGGATTTTCAGTCTGGTATTCTTCACTATCACTGTCATCATCGTCTGAGGTGATGCTAGCACTGCTGCTGTCATCATTGGTCTGTGGCAATGCATCCTCATCATACAGTGCCTGGAATCTGTAGGGCATAATATGGTCGTGTCCATCTGCCATATTGTGTTCTTTGATGTTTCTGTGAAGTGTGGGGTTGGATGGAGGAAGTAAGGGGTGGGGGGAAGGCAAAGAAAGGTTACAATTGCAGGCATCACAATGTGCATGCAAAGAACTGAAATAGTGATAGTACATGTAGTATTATAAAAATCAGATACATACAATCAAAATGTTGCCGGATAGGTGAGTACCACGGAAACACAGTACTGTAGTGCATCATGTCATCGGCCCAGCATGGTGACCGAAGCCATAGTCCATTGGCAGGAACCACATGGTTGTCACATATAAACAAAGTAAGTCAACATATTAAAAGTAGGTAGCAGATCATGTAATAGCACACTATTTCACATGTACGAAAAACAGAAAGTCACAGGGAGATGGGGACAGGGAGTGGCAACATAGCCAAAAATAACTAGTGACCTTCATGAACTGGATGTTACTCTGAACAAGTAATAATGGTGTAATCTGAACTGCTCCAGTGTATGTTATTTGTATGTTGTGGAACAGTGCATGCTAAAGGCAGAGTTTAGACTGGAAATATAAAATATCGGGCCCTGCAGGGAGAACACGCCCCCTCTCTCAACCCAACTGCATACAACCATCGTGAGAAGGCTAGCAGAAGTTCCCCCTCACCATCCGAATATGTCGAATTCTGTACACAAGGGAAGGGAAAGGGAACATTGTTTAACCAGGAGTGGCACACTAAGCTGAAGCTTGTTTCCAGATGCGACCTGGGAGCACAAGGAACGTAAGTGATTTGCTCAGGATCACACAGTATGCACCTAGGTGGCTGTGGGATTCAAACCCAGGTCTCCAGATCTGCAGGTCAGAGCCTTAACCCACTGCGCTATACTGCCTCCACGGTTTGAAGTAACCAATATACATGCTGTCACAGCAGTTGCCACTGCAGTCAGTACAGTGCAGGTCCATAGAATACTTAGCCACGTCCAAATAGAATGCCTGTCTCTGACCACCACCCACCCCCAACAACCAAAACTAAGGTTGATGGCAAAGTGACACCATTGCTACCAAAATAAATAACAAATAGTATGCAACACAGGGATACAAGGAAACAATTTGCATCATGGCTCAGCAATCTCAGTGTCAAAATCTGGTGGACCAATTCACAAAACACAGGGCCAGTAGAATATCATTATGGTCAATAGCTTTTTTGAATCTTTTTTGCATGTAACCCTACATAGACACCTACTAGTAATAATATGAAATGCCCGTAAGATTAATATGTTGCTTCACCTTTAAAAGGTTCCAAGTTGTATATTTAGCCTTAGCCTCATTTACCAGATCCTGACCTTTAGCTGTGTGCTCAACCCTTAGTGATTCTGCAATGTTTGTTAAAAGTTGCTACCAATTTAGTATTCTCAGACTATGAATGGAATATTATGCATTCTTGACATGTGTTGGGGAAGTTACAATGTAAAATGTAGAAGAACCAGCTGCCAAAAAGTGACAGTCCTAGAAAGTAAAGCAGAGTTACGTAAGAACTTACCGTAACAGTAGATCTTCGAGAGAGGCTTTTGCAGTAGGTAATTACATATAGGACTGATGCCGGCAGGCGGCAGGACCCCACTGGAAAAATTTCTAGCTAGCAGTCCTGAAGCAGGGACCGCCCCCACATCAGGGTGACCGCGCCAGGAGACGTCGGTATAAAGGGGCGGTCCCTCACACCCGCCTTCCAGTTCTTTCTCGCCAAAGGCCAAAAGAGGCCGGACAAGAGAGAAGTGGAGATTTCCTTCATTGGAAAAGGAGCTGAAAAAGCTTAGGGGGATGGAGGGTGGGAAAGTATTACCTACTGCAAAAGCCTCTCTTGAAGATCTACTGTTACGGTAAGTTCTTACGTAACTGTACTATCTTACTTCGAGAGGGCTCTTGCAGTAGGTAATTACATATAAGACTGAGTCTCAAGCAGTCTGGAACAAGAAGAAGCACACGGGAGCCGGAAAGCTACTCAGAGTAGATCCCCTAGCTGTGAAGGCCTTAAGAAAGAAGGCCTTGCAAGACAGCCAGCCTGAAGCCTGCTCTACGGCGAGAGGCAATATTCAAACTGTAATGCTTTGTAAAGGTATGGACGGAAGTCCAAGTGGCGGCAGCACATATGTCTGCCGCTGACACATTCTTGAAACAAGATGCTGAGGCAGCGACTCCTCTGGTGGAGTGGCCTCTTACTTGACCCGGAAGTGTCTTGTTGTACTTGTCATAACAGAAAGTGATGCAATGAGCCAGCCATTTGGATAGGCATTGCCTTCCCTTTTGGGAGCAAAAGAGACAAACAGTTGATCTGTCTTTCTGAGGTCCTTCGTCCTGTTAGTGTAGTATCTCAGAATCTGGTGAACATCCATAGTATGTAACAAATACTCCCTTGATTGGTAGTGCTTAAAGAAAGTGGTAACTCTATGGACTGATTCAGAGTAGATTCCACTACCTATTTTGGGGAGAAACTTAGATTGGTACGCAGAGCCACATGTTCCTTGTGGAAAATTATGCGAATTTTACACATCAGGGCCTGGAGCTTGGAAATCCTTCGAGCAGAGGTAATGGCCACGAGAAAGAGTGCCTTCCAAGAAAGGAACTTCAAGTCTGCAGAAGCTGCCGGTTCAAAAGGAGGCAGAGTTAGTTTCTCAAGAACAAAATTCAAATCTCAAGGAGGGGCGGGAACTCTGATAGGAGGTCTCAGGTGGAGAACCCCTCTGAGGAAAGTCTTAGAGACTTCCAGCTGAGCAAACATTCTGTCTGCAAAGGGAACATGATAGGCCGAAATGGCCGCCATGTGGACTTTCAGGGAGGAGTGACTAAGACCCAGGTCACAGAGATCGTGACAGGTACTTCAGCAGACATCCAACTGGGCAGGAGAAAGGCTCAACTTTTTCTAAGCAGCCTAGATTGTGAACCTCTTCCACTTCATGGCATAGGTAGACCTAGTGGAGGGTTTCTGGCTCACCAGAATCTCCGTCACCTGGGAGAAACCCAAAGCGGGCTTGAGCTAAGTCTGCAGGAGCTATGCATGAAGCTGAAGGGACGTGAGACCTGGATGGACCAGGGTCCCCTGATTCTGGGTCAGCAAACATCATGACAGAGGAAGAGGAAGCGGAGGTTCCTCTGAGAATTGTTGCAGAAGAGAGAACCAAACTTGCCTGGGCCAAAAGGGAGCGATCATAATCATTCATGCTCCTTCTGAACCTAGTTTCTCCAAGACCCGTGGGATCAAAGGAATTGGGGGAAAGGTATAGACGAATCTGTCCTTCCATTCTAGAGACAGAGCATCCCTCCAGAAAATGTCTCGCTTTTGAACGAGCGAGCAGAAGTCTGGAAGCTTTATGCTTGAGGGGAAGTGGACAGATCAACCAGTGGTGTTTCCCAAGAGAAAGACATCGCCTAGACCCTTGATCCAGTTCCCACTCGGGGCTAGGTGGACGAGTGACCAGCTTGTCTGCTGCTGTGTTCTCGAATCTCGAACATGAATTGCCATAAGGTGTAGGTCGTTGTGCTGCCCAGTCCCATGCTCTCATTGCTTTCCTGCAAAGAGGGTAGGACCGAGTCCCTCCCTGTTTGTTGATGTCACCACACACATATTGTCCATCTGGATGGCTAGGTGGCCTGGAAGGAGATACAGATGGAGGGCTTGTAGTGCATACAGCACTGCCTGAAGCTCGAGCACATTGATGTGAAGTGATTGTTCAAGCTTGGACCAAGAGCCCTGGGTCCGATGAGGACCGAGATGGGCTCCCCAACCTTCGCCCGAGGCATCTGTGGTCAAAGTCTGGGAGGGGGGGAGGAAGAAAGAATGGAACTCCTCGAAACAGGGTCTGACCATCCACCACTGCAAGTCTTGAACCATGGGAGAGGAGACCAGGACCAGCTGATCCAAGTCGTCCCCCAATTGATCCCATTGGGAGAGAAGCGTCCACTGAGAAACCCTCATGTGGAGTCGAGCGCGAGGAACTGTCGGGATAGCAGCCACCATGAGCTCAAGGAGACAAAGAACCGATCTTGCAATGACTCGCCTTCGGCCGGACAACAGGCTTACTTGAGTCTGAATAGTGGCTGCCCTGTCCGGTGGCAGGAAGACCCTGCCCAGGGTCGTGTCCAGTATCGCCTCGATAAACTGGAGTATCTGAGATGGGATCAAATGAGACTTGGGATGGCTGATGGTAATATCCAGGCAGGCAAAGACCTGTTGGGTAAGGGAGAGGCAGCGCAGGAGTTCCTCCCTGTACGAGGCCGCCAGGAGCCAGTCGTCCAGGTACAGGAAAACCTGCACTCCCCGGGTACGTAGGTAGGCCGCCACCACTGCAAGGCATTTGGTAAATACTCGGGGAGCCGAGGAGAGGCCAAGTGGAAGTGCCTTGAACTGGTAGTGGTCCCCCTGGAAAGAAAAACGGAGATATTTATGTGGGACGTGCGACTGATATATGCAGGTATGCATCCTGCATATCCAGAGCAAGACAGCCACTGACCCGATCGAGGAGGGCAGAAGGCTCTGCAGGAGAGCATTCCTGAACCTCTGTATTCCTGGGAATAGGATTCATGGGAACTGGAGATCTAGGACAGGTCTTAAATCTCCTGATCCTCGGGACCAGGAAGAAGGGAATACAACCTGCTCCTTGAAGGGGAAGGGGACAGGTTCTATTGCCTTTCAGCAACAGTGCTGGAAATCTCTTCCTGGACCAGAAGATGATGTCTGAGCATACAATGACCTTGGGAGGGTGAAGAGGTGGTTTCTGTAGAAACCTATTGAGTGTCCTTCATGCGATAGCTGAGCACCCATGAATCTCTTGTTATCCTCTCCCAGCCTGGAAGGTGGAGGGAGAACCTCCTCCTATCGTTCTTCCGGGAAGCCCGGAGGCTGTGGGAGAGGCAAGGGAGTCAGGTGGTGCAGGCTGCAGCTGAAGCACCCGTGCTTTTTGGGTGGAGGGGGCTGTGGGGCCCAGTGCTAGTGGCCCGCTTCCCAGAGGTTTTCGGCCGATTCCGGCTGCAAAAGGGACGGCACTGCTGTTGATGGGGATGGTACATAGTGTCGGACTTTAGTGCTGTCCCCTTCTCCTGCAGATCGGTGATGATGTCCTTGACATCACCCCCGGAGAGCACCGACCCCCGGAAGGGCACTTCCTGGATAGCGGACTGCACTTCTGGGACCAACACTGACACACGGAGCCAAGCATAACGTCGTAAGCCTACGGCGAAAGCTGAGCTCCGTCCAGCAGTGTCCACTGCATCGTAAGTCGCACAAAGCATGTGTCGACTGGCCGAATGTACAGAGTGGACTAGGTCAGACAGTTCCTGCTTGACTTGAGAGTCTGGCAGGGAGTCCAATTTGGTTTCCACCTCAGTAAGAATTGCCTTCTGGTAATCCCCCATGTGACCGACATAGTTCAGGGCCCTGATCCCCAGTGTGGAAGAAGCTAAAATCTTTCTTGCCATACTGGTCCAGAAGGCGCAGATTCTTTATCAGGTATGGCGAGCTCAAGATGTTTTGATTAGCTGTCCGGCCGTGAGCGGCGCTAATCACGACCGAGTCTGCTCAAGGGTGAGAATCTAAAAAATCAACACCCTCGGGAGCCTGGTATAGCCTGTTCAACTTCCAAGGAAGAGGGGCTAATGCCGACGGTTGTTTCCAAACAGTGGTAACAAGGTGGGCATGTGGCTCGATCCAGGGTGGCACCAAGGTGGGAGCTATCACGGGCAGATCCAGATGCTCAGCGAGTTTCACCCGCTGTGGGTCTGGCTCCAAGGATTGCCACTTATGCACTGCTTGATTTTACGTAGCAGCTCAGTGAAAGAAGGATCCTCCGGAGGAGACTTCGGAGGAGTCCTTGGCCTGGGCTTTGACGGAGAGTGAGGCTCATCGTCCTTCTCGGAGCAGCTGTCGGAGGCGTCCGAGGAAGAAGAGGAAGAAAATGAAGAAGACGACTCCCTCTCCCGTTTAGGGGGAGGAACAGACCCTTTGGGAAGCCCTCGGGGAAGCATGTCCTGCCCCTCTCTGGACCCAGAGGGTTTAGCCCTGGTGTCCGGAGGAGGAGGAGAGGGAGTTTGTCGTCATGGACATATGGGAAGCGGTACAAATGTCAGCTGTGGAAACATTCCGAAGGAAGTCCACAGAAGGAGCCATGCCCCTAGTAGAATGACCTCTGATGGAACCCGGCAGAGGTTTATCATACTTCTGGTAACAGAATAGAATGCAGTTGCCTAGCCATTTGGAAAGGCCCTGCTTGGAAACTGGTTTGCTCTTCAATCTCGGGGCGAAAGAGACAAACAACTGGTCACAAGAGCGAATCTCCTTAGTCCGGTGTGTATAACACCGGAGAATACGATGGACATCCATCGTGTGAAGGAGTGCCTCACCTCTGTTAGAAGGGGATGGGTAATATACCGGAAGCTCTACCGATTGATTCAGCGTGGCTTCCGACACCACCTCTGGGAGGAACTTCGGATGGGTTCTATGGACCGCCCGGTCCCGATGAAAAATCAAGTAAGGCTCCTTGCAGACTAGAGTGTGAAGCACTGAAATCCTTTGGGCTGATGTGATGGCCACCAGAAAAAGTGCCTTCCAAGACAGGAAGCGCAGATCACAGTTCATAGCTAGCTTGAAAGGAGGAAGGGTGAGCTTTTCCAGAACAAAGTTCAAGTCCCAAGGTGGGGTAGGGCTGTGGCTGGGGGGTTTCAGATGGAGGATCCCATTCAGAAAAGTATTAGAGACATCCAACTGAGCCACAGGTTTGCCATCCACTAGCTCGTGATATGCTGAAATCGCTGATAGATGTACCTTTAAGGAAGAGTAGGACAGACCGGAGTCTGACAAGCGAAGGAGGTATTCCATGACTTGTGGGGCCGAGCAAGAAAAGGGGTTCCAGCCTTTGGTCGCCCATATGGAAAACCGCTTCCACTTCATGGCATAAGTGGAATGGGTAGAAGGTTTTCTGGCCTCAATTAGGACCTGTGCTACCCGAGAGGAAATCCCAAAATGGGATATTACTATGTTTACAGGAACCATGCATGAGGATGTAGGTTCCTGAGCCCTGGGTGAACCAGATGGCCTTGATCCTGATTAAGGAGGTTGTGAGTCACTGGAAGTGGAACCGTTGGTTCTCTGGAAAGCTGCTGGAGCAGCGGGAACCAGATCTGTCTCGGCCAGAGAGGGGCAATGAGGATCATCCTCGCCCTCTCCGCCTGAAGTTTGAGAAGAACCCTCTGCAGAATGGGAAACAGAGGGAAAGCATACAGAAATGTCCCTGTCCAAGACAGAGACAATGTACTGCTCCAGAAAGCACCTTGCTCTGGAATGAGCGAGCAAAACTTGGAAAGTTTTGTGTTGGATTGGGAAGCGAAGAGGTCGATTTCCGGATGCCCCCAATTTCGGAAGATGGAATCCGCCATTTCCTGATACAGTTCCCACTCATGAGCTAAGGTCTGAGATCTGCTGAGACTGTCCACCAGGACATTTAAAATGCCCGGCACATGCACTGCCACTAGGGCCAGATGGTGCTGGACTGCCCAGTTCCACACCCTGGTCACCTCCCTGCAAAAAAGGTACAACCGGGTTCCTCCTTGTTTGTTGATGTACCAAACTACCAACATATTGTCCATAGGGTTAAGCAGTGTTCCCTTCGGAATGAGGGTCTGAAAGGCCTGTAATGTGTACAGGACCGCCCTGAGCTGCAGAACATTGATGTCAAGAGAAATCTCCAAGCCGGACCAAAGTCCCTGGCCCTGATGTTCCCCCAGGTGAGCACCCCATCCCATGTTCGAGGCATCCATGGTGCAAGGTTCCTAAGCTACTGGTGCAGGGTTCCGAAAAGGAAGTCCCAAGGAAAGATTGCGGGAATCCATCCACCATTGCACATCCTTCTGAACCACTGAGGAGATGAGGACCGGATGGTCCAGATCGTCCAGAAGCTGGTCCCACTGCACCCGTAAGGACCACTGAGTGATCCTCATGTGAAGCCTCACTAGGGGAACGGTAGTGATGGAGACCGCCATCAGGCCCAGAAGGCAGAGGACTTCCCGGGCCGGGATATTCCTGTTGGAAACCACCTTGGAGGCCTGATGTATAAGGGTCTCCACCCTGTCTGGAGGGAGGAAAGCTCTGCACTGGACCGTATCCAGGACTGCCCTAATAAACTAGAGTTTTTGGACAGGAATAAGGGATGACTTGGGCACGTTGAGCATGATCCCTAACCGGCTGAACAAGTCCAACGTAAAGGACAGAACCTCCAGCAGGGAATCCTTGGATGGGGCTGCAATCAGCCAGTCATCCAGGTAAGGGAATACCGCAATACCCGGTGGTGCAAGAATGCCGTGACCACCGCCAGGCACTTGGTAAAAACCTGAGGTGCCGAAGACAGACCAAAGGGGAGTGCCCGAAAAGTACAGTTACGTAAGAACTTACCGTAACAGTAGATCTTCGAGAGAGGCTCTTGCAATAGGTAATTACAAATAGGACTGACATCGGCAGGCGGCAGGACCCCACAGAAAAATTTCTAGCTAGCAGTCCCTGGCAGGAACTGCCCCCATGTCAGGTGACCGGCATCAGACGACGTCGGTATAAAGGGGCGGTCCCAGATGCCCACCTTCCAGTTCTTTCCCGCCACAGGCCCAGAAGGCCCGGACGAGAGAGAAGCAGATATTTCTCAATGGAAAAGGAGCTGAAAAAGCCTAGGGGATGGAGGGCGGAGTAGATGTATTTACTGTAAGAGCTCTCTCGAAGATCTACTGTTACGTAAGTTCTTACGTAACTGTACCATCTTACTCGAAAGGGCCTCTGCAGTAGGTAATTACAAATAGGACAGAATCCCAAGCAGTCTGGAACAAAAGAAAAGGCACCGGGAGGAGGAACTACTCCAAGAAGTAGTAAGAAAGCTTGCAAACCTCAAGAAAGGAGGCCCTGCAAGACTGCTAACCCGAAGCCTGCTCTACGGCTGTAGAGGTAATGTCCAAACTGTAATGTTTAGTAAATGTATGGACAGAGGTCCAAGTGGCAGCAGTACAGATGTCTCGCCGTGAGACACATTCTTGAACAAGCACAGAGGCTGCCACTCTTCGGCAGAGGGTTTCTGACTTGACCCGTAGGGTCTTGTTGTACTTGTCATAACAGAAAGTGATGCAATGAGCCAACCACTTTGATAGGCATTGCTTGAGACAGCATTGCCTTCCTTCTGTGAGCAAAAGAGACGAATAACTGATCAGTCTTTCTGAGATCCTTCGTCCTATCGGTGTAGTATCTCAGAATCCTGTGGACATCCGGTATAGAGCAAGTATCTCCTTGGTTGAATACTGTGAAAAGCAGGAATTCAATAGACTGATTTAAGGTAGACTCTGCTACCACTTTTGGTAGAAACTTAGGATTCGTGCGAAGAGCTACTCTTTCTTTGTGAAAGATCAGATAAGGGATTTTGCACATAAGGGCCTGGAGCTCGGAAATTCTGCAAGCAGAAGTAATGGCCACCAAGAAGAGCGTCTTCCACGATAAGAACTTCAAGTCTGCGGAAGCTGCAGGCTCAAAGAGAGGAAGGGTAAGTTTCTTGGGACAAAGTTCAAGTCCCAGGGGGGAGCTGGAGTCCGAACAGGGGGTCTAAGATGAAGGATCCCTCCAAGAAAGGTCTTGGATACCTCCAGTTGGGCAAAAACCTTATCAGCGAAAGGGACAAGGTAGGCTGAAATAGCCGCCATGTGGACTTTCAAAGAGGAGTGACTGAGACCCAGGTCGAAAAGATGACACAGATAATCAAGCAGAACGGCCACAGCACAGGAGAAAGGCTCCACGTTCCTGGAGGCAGCCCAGATGGAAAATCTTTTCCATTTCATTGCATAGGTGGACCTAGTGGAGAGTTTTCTAGCCTTCACCAGAATCTCGGCCACCTTAGGAGAGATGCCAAAGCAAGATTGGGCTAGGTCTGCAGGAGCCATGCATGAAGTTGAAGAGACTTGAGTCCTGGATGGACCAGGGTCCCCTGATCCTGGGTCAGCAATCCTCAAGATAAATGCAGAGGAAGAGGAGGAACCTCTGAGTATTGTTGTAGAAGAGAGAACCAAATTTGCCTGGGCCAGAAAGGAGCGATCAGAATCATTCTCACTCCTTCCAATGCCAGTTTCTGCAGCACATGAAGGACCAGAGGAATTGGGGGAAAAACATAGATGAATCTGTCCTTCCAGTTTAGAGACAGTGCGTCGCTCTAGAAAGCGCCTTGCTGTGGAGAGAGTGAGCAAAAAATTGGAAGCTTTGCGTTTTGGGAGGAGGCGAACAGGTCTATCTATGGAGTCCCCCAAGTCTGGAAGACGCTTTTTAGAACTTTTTGGTCCAGTTCCCACTCATGTGGCAGAGCCGAAGAACGACTTAGCTTGTCTGCCAGGACATTGCTCGACCCCTGGAACATGGATCGCCGTGAGGTGAAGGTTGTGAAGAGTTGCCCAGTCCCAAACCTCATCGCTTCCCTGCACAGCGGTAGGACCGAGTCCTCCTGCTTGTTGATGTACCACACCACCATGTTGTCTGTTTGGACAGCTAGGTGACCAGGAAGGATGTATTGGTGAAGGGCCTGGAGAGCATACAGCACTGCTTGAAGCTCGAGCACTTTGATATGGAGAGCTAGCTCCAATTTTGACCATAAGCCCTGGATTCGGTGAGGACCCAGATGGGCTCCCCAACCTTCGCCTGAAGCATCCGTGGTCAGAGTCTGAGCGGGGGGAGGATGAAAAAAGGGGACCCCTCAGAATAGGTTCTCTCGAACCATCCACCATTGCAAGTCTCTTATCGTCGGCGAGGCGATCAGTACCAGATGATCTAGGTCATCTACAAGTTGATCCCACTGAGAGCGGAGAGTCCACTGAGAGGTCCTCATGTGGAGGCGCGCACGCAGAACCGTCGGGATGGCAGCCGCCATAAGCCCCAGGAGACGGATCACCGACCTCGCCGGAACCTTCTTGCGTTCCGATGGAAGGGAAATCTGGGACTGGAGGGAGGCCCCCCTGTCCGGAGGCAGGAAGGCCCTGCACAATGTTGTATCGAGGATTGCCCCAATGAACTGGAGTCTCTGGGAAGGGTCCAGATGAGACTTGGAATGGTTGATGGTGATACCCAGACCAGTGAAAACCTGCTGGGTGAGGGAGAGGAAATGCAGGAGTTCCTGCCTGGACGGGGCCACCAGGAGCCAGTCATCCAGGTAGGAAAACCTGAACTCCCAAAGCACGGAGGTGGCCGCTACCACCGCCAGACATTTGGCAAAGACCGGGAGCTGAGGAAAGACCAAACGGGAGCACCGGAATTGGTAGTGGTCCCTGAAACGCAAAACCTGAGGTACTTTCAGCGAAGGGCGAATGGGGATGTGCAGGCACGATCCTGCATATCCAGTGCACAAAGCTACTGGCCCGGCCAAGCAGGGCAAAAGGGTTTGAAGGAGAGCATCCTGAACCTCTGTATTCCACATAAAGGTCTGTGAGCTGAGATCGAGAATGGGTCTGAGATCTCCCTGCCTCTTTGGTACAAGGAAGAAATGGGAATAGTAACCCGTCCCGTGAAGGTGAGGGGATGGGCTCATGGCCTGCTTCATGAGGAGAGCAGACATTTCTTCCTTGGACCAAAGGAAGATGGTCCCTTGGAGTAAGAGGAGTTCAGAGGGGGTGACGGAGGTTTCTGCAGAAACTCTATGGAGTGCCCCTCTGCTATGATCTGAAGCACCCATGAATCCGATGTTATCCTTTCCCAACCCAGAAGGTGGAAGGAGAATCTCCCTCCTACCAGTTCCTCCAGGCGCTGGAGGCGGTGGGAGAGGGAAGGAGTCAGGTGGTGTTTGGCAGGCTGCAGCTGGGGCACCACTGCTTTTTGGGTATGGGTCTGGCAGCTGTGGGGGGCCCGACGCTTGTGGCCTGCCTTCCTGAGGTTTCACTTGAGTCCGGCGTCATGGAAGGGACGGCGCCATGGGGATGGGATGGCACATTGAATCAACAGATCTAAGGGTCGCCCCTTCTCCTGCAAGTCAGTGATGATGTCCTAGACATCACCACCGAAAAGCACAGAACCCCTGAAAGGTGCTTCTTGGATTGCTGACTGCACCTCCGGGACCAGACCTGACACACGGAGCCATGCGTGATGCTGAAGACTTACGGTGAATGCAGAGCTCCGTCCTTCGGTGTCCACTGTGTCATAGGTCATCCTCAGAATGTGACGACTGGCCAAACGAGCAGAATGGACCAGGTCGGCTAACTCCTGCTTGACCTGGGAGTCAGGCAAGGAGTCAATCTTGGATTCCGCCTGGGTAAGGACAGCCTTCTGGTAATCCCCATATGTGCTACATAATTAAGGGCCTGATCCCCAGTGTGGAAGAAGCATAGATCTTCCTTCCATACTGATCCAGAAGGCGGATTCCTTATCCGGGGAGACGAAGCTCAATGTTTGGGGTGTAAGACCGCCGAGCGGCGCTAATCACAACTGAGTCTGCACGGGGTGAGAGTCTAAAAAGTCTACACTGAGCCTGGTATAGCCTGTTGGACTTGAGGAAGTGGGCTAGCCGACGGTTGTTTCCAAATGGTGGAAACAAGGTGGGCATGGAGGCTCGATCCAGGGTGGCACTACAGTAGGGGCCGAAGGGGCAAGTCTCAGATGTTCGCGAGTTTAACCCGCTGAGGATCTGGTTCTAAGGAACACCACTGGTGGACTTCCTGATCTTCCTGAGCAACCTGCGAAGGAAGGATCTCCGGAGAACTTCAGAGGAGTCCCTGCCGGGCTTGGACGGAGAGCGAGGCTCGCTGCCTTTCTCGAACAACCATCAGAGGAATCCGAGGAGTCCAAGAGAAGAAGAAGAAGAAGAATTTGAAGCAGAGTAAGACCCTCAGCCCGCTAGGGGTAGGAATGGGTCCTTAGGGGATCCTGGATGCGTGTCCTGCTCCTCTCTGATCCCGAGGCAGAGCCCGAACTGGAGGCGGAGAGGGAGTGTGCCATCTCGGGCGACGGGAGCCGGGGTGGCACTGTCACCGGAAGATGGCTCTCGACTTCTCTTGGTGAGCTGAGCCTGGCTCAGCCCACCAGGAGGCCAGAGTCTTCTGGAGATCCACCGTGCCTAGGGGCGGTGGAGAAGGAGGAGGAGGGATAGTTGTATGATGAAATCCTAAGAGGAGTATCCGTAACCCGCCGCGGAATACCGGAGCTGGGTATTGCGCGCCGGGTACTGCGCGGCCCCAGTGAGTCGGCGCCGGTACCGCGCGCGAGGATACTGAGGACCCGGGTAAACCGGCGTCGGATAAGACGGCGGATACCCAGGTACTGGAGGAGCTGCCGGAGCAGACGGCCCAGTAGGGGACTCCACGGGTGGATCGACCGGGATAGGACCGTGGGGTGGAGGGCCCAAAGGGAGAGGAATATCCCCTGCCGGCATCGGAGGGGCCAGCGTCAGAACCGGCGTCTGGGCCGGCGTCAGATCCAGTGCTAGAGGAAGGGGATCAGACAGCAGACCAGCATCCCGAGCCTCGGCCAGGGACAGAGGGGAAAAGTCCCCGGGGTCAGGCAGGGGGGACTCGGCCTCCCCGGATGGCAGCAAAGGCTTCAGGGAACCTGGGATGACAGATGGAGCAGGATCTGCCGTAGGTTCCGAGGCCCGGCGCACGTCGGAGGAGCCAGCGTGCACTTATGGGCCGAGACCCGTGGACGCCAGAGGAGCCAGCGTCCGCATTTGGGGGTCCTCGTCGAGGCGGGCCGAGGATGGAAGAGGCTCGAACAAGAGGGACGCTGCTGCACTCGCCAAGGGTCGAAAGCGCTTAGAGGCCTTCTCCGGGCGGATGTCCGAGAGCCGACGCCTGGCTTATGGGAGGCGCTGCAACCAGTAGGCCGCAAGCCCGCGGCGTACTGGGGCTGAAGCCTTTAGCCTGGAGATGCCCGCGATCGAACGCGAACCCAACGGGCGGGCCGACGCCTCCTCCAAAGCCTTGGAGGCTGCTGTCGGGCGATCCCACGGAGGGGATGTTACCTTGGCCATGGCTCCGGCCGGAGTCGCGGAGGAGGAGGCCTTCTCCCGGTGCCTTTCTTTGTCCCACCTCTTGTGTCCTTCAGGGGAGGTCGACACCTGCCGGAGCTTCTTCAACTCCTTCTCCATCGCGGACATCTTCTTTTTGAGGAGATGGGCTTCTAGAGACTGCTGGCATCGTCTGCGGGTGGCCACGTTGAAATGTAGGCAGTGCGGACACTTGTCGACCGCATGGTCGGGGCCTAAACAGAAAAGGCAGAGGGAGTGATCGTCTTTGTGTGGCAATTGGGCGGTGCACGAGTCGCACTTATTTTTTGAAGGGGATGACATATACCGACGTTCACCTGACGAAGAAAATACAAAATACTGATACTTTTCGGAAAAACCAACGGAGCAACAGGACTGAGCGTTATGAACTTCACCTCGAGGCGCTGCACGAGCTGATGGCAGGAAAGAACTGGAAGGTGGGCGTCTGTGACCGCCTCTTTATACCGACGTTGTCTGACGCCGGTCACCTGATGTGGGGGCGGTCCCTGCCAGGGACTGCTAGCTAGAAATTTTTCCGTGGGGTCCTGCCGCCTGCCGACGTCAGTCCTATTTGTAATTACCTACTGCAAGAGCCCTCTCGAAGTAAGATCTGGAAGTGTTCCCCTTAGAAATGGAAACGCAGGAATATGCAGTGGCTGGGGAAAATAGGGATATGTAGGTAGGCATCCTGCATATCCAGGGCGCACAGCCAGTGGTTCTCCATGAGGAGAGGAAGGAGGCTCTGGAGAGTCAGCATTCGAAATTTTTTGTACTCGACAAACTGGTTGAGCTGACTCAGGTCGAGTATGGGTCAGAAGTCCCCGGTCTTTTTTGGAACCAAGAAAAAATAGGAATAGCATCCCTTTCCCCTGAGGGGACACACTCGATTGCTTCTTTGAGCAAGAGTGAATTTACCTCCTCTCAAACGAGAAGTGCCTGGTCCTGAGAGTACGAGGACTTTTGCAGAGGATTTCCCGGGGGAAGCTCCAGGAGCTCTATGGTGTGCCTGATGGACACTAGTTGCAGGACCCACTCGTTGGAGGTAACCACCCTCCACTCCTGCGTGTAGCAGGTGAACCTCGCCCCCACCTGCTCCCCATCGCAAGACTGAGGAAGCAGTGGGGCCGGGACGTTCAGGTGGAGGGCCTCCTGAATGTCTCTGATTCTTGGAGGCAGGAGATGTGGCTGTACCTGTGGCTTTACGCTTCCCTTGGCGGCACGCCTAAGTGTTCATCCTCTGCCTCCAGGTCTTTTTCCGAAAGGGCTGCTGCTGCTGCTGTTGCACACTGATCAGTACACAGACCCAACAGACCGCAGGGCAACTCCTTTGTCCTGTAGGTCTGTTATATCATCTTTGGTGTCCCCTCCAAAAAGGACGGAGCCCCTGAAAGGGGTGTCCTGAATCGCCGACTGGACCTCGTTAGCGAGGCCCGAAAGGCTAAGTCAGGAGTGCTGTCTTTATCTAAGGGCAACGGCAGTTGCTGAGGTACGGGCCACAGCATCGACAGAATCATAAGTGGCCTGCAGAGCATGCCTGCAGGAGATCTCGGAGAGGCGGAGATCCTTGGCATGTTCCTCCTTGAGAGGTGAAGGATCCATGGATTGGACCTTCATCTCCAACCTGGCCATAGTTGCTTTTTGGTGGGACACCATATGGGCCACATGAGGGAGCGAAGGGTGCACGTGGCTGAGTAGACCTTTTTCCTGAACTGGTCCAGTTGCCTCAACTCCTTGTCCGAAGGAGTAGTGCTCATGTGCTTGGGAGCAGAGGAGCGATCATGAGCCACTGAAATGACTGCAGAGTAAGCCTTAGGATGAGACTCTAAGAAAGGAGCATCCTTCTGCGTCCGCGGTAGAGTCTGTCCGCACATTTGGGTACAGCCGGAATAGACTGGGGCATCTGCTAGATGATTGTGGTGAGGTCTTGATGGGGGCCCATCCAAGGAGGAACTGGGGTAGGAGACAGAGACTCCCAAGTCCAGGTGTTCCGCGAGTCTCTGTCTCATTGGGTCCTGTTCCTCCGACTCCCAGTCGAAGTAATCTCTAAAGGCCCTCAAGAGGTCCGAGAAGGAAGGGTCCTCCAGTGGTGACTTCGGCGAGGCCTTGTCTTTTGGTTCCTCGGGGTCCTCCAGGATCTCCTCCTCCGAGGAATCTTCCCTCCCATCTGAGCCGTCATCATCTGCCCCCTCGACAGGACGACGAGAAAAATCCAGAAGCGAAACATCCTGCCGAGTCTTCCCCCGACATGTGGACAGTCGGAAGCGAGCTGCTCGGGGAAGGGGACCTAGGAAGCTGCGATTGTGGGAGTCTAGTTTCCAGGTCCGAAAGCAGATCCGACCTAGTCCCCTGCCATCAAGACTGTATTTGGGTCTTGAAATCCGGAACAACCGGGGCCGGGGGAGGTGGAGCCGACTGATGCTGGGAGAGGGGGGAGGAAGGGTGACCGTTGGGGGATAATAACCCTGGAGTCCCATGTAGTGGAAATAGGGATTAAATCCTGGGTAGAACTGTCCCATGTGACTTCAATCGGGAATAGAACCCCCCCGAGTAAGGATCCCCATAAGGGTAATGGGGACAGTTCGGGTTAGAGAATACCCGTCGCCAGTCCTGACGTCGGGGAGTTTCAATGAGGACCCACCATGGTATAGACCAGTGGAGGGTCCAGCCGGGAAAAGTCCATGTCAGAGGAAATGCGCCGGCACTGGCGCTACCTGATCCAGCACGGAAGGGATCCGCGCCGGTACCGGACAAAGGGGCTCTGACGTCGGGGTCGGCTCTGGCGTCGGGGCCAAAGGTAGTGGATGGACGGCCGGTCCCAGCAGAGGGACTGTCATCGGGATTGCCGGTGCCTGAGGAGGGGCTGCCAGTCCGCCGTTAGGCTGTGGAGGGGCCTTCACAAAAAGACCATCTGGCCGAGGAGCCTCCAGCGC
Source organism: Neoceratodus forsteri (assembly GCA_016271365.2). Lineage (NCBI taxonomy): Eukaryota > Metazoa > Chordata > Ceratodontiformes > Ceratodontidae > Neoceratodus > Neoceratodus forsteri. The sequence continues at coordinate 1,709,544,422 of CM057455.1, forward strand.
CTGGACCCCGGCAGGGGAGCATGGAGAGGAACCCAACATATCCACAGGTTCAAGGGCATCTCCATTGCCATATGTGTCCATGGGAGAATGCGAGGACACTGGCAAAGAAGGAGGGAGAGGGGCTTTCTCTCTCTGGTCCCACCGGACGTCGGGTGTGGCACCGTTAGGCCCTGATGGGGGAACCGAGCCCGTGCGGTCATCAGAGATGGCCGACTTAGCGGGCGGTCAGGGGTAGAACCCCTGGCCGACTTACTGACCGGAGCCAGGTGACTGCCCCAGCCGGGGGAGCCGACTTACCGGCCGCCGCACAGTCTCCGGAGGAGCCGGGGGCCGACTTACCGGCTGAGGTGGCGCAGTCGCCGGAGGAGCAGACGATCGACTTAGCAGCCGGAGATTTGTCAAACTTACTGTCCGGTTTCCTGGGCGGCAGCTGAGCCTAACCCGTTGAGGGTCTGACGTCGTCTGTGGAGCGAGCCCGCTCCCTAGACTTCTTGTGTTTTTTCGAAGGGGAAGATTTGTCAGACGAGTCCCTAAGCCGATCCATCCCTTTCTCTAGTGAAACCTAGGCGGGCTTTGAGCAGGTGGGCCTCCAAAGCCTGCTATCTCCATTTTTTCATGGCCTGGTTGAAGGACTGGCACTCTGGGCAAGAGGAGATGGGATGGTCTGGGCCCAGGCAGATGACGCACTTCAGATGTCCATCTTTGTGTGGGATCTGGGTCCCACACGATGAGCACTTCTTCTTAGGAGAAGACATCAAAAAGAACAGTAGTTGTAAAGAATACAGTAGCGAGGGATTACCGCGTGATGAACTTTCTTGACGATCGCAAATTGAAGTCTGCTCGGAGTGACTGACACGAGACGACGGCAGGAAAGAACTGGAGGGTGGGCGTGGGGACCGCCCACTATATACAGTCATGCTGACATCAGTCACGTGACGTCGGGTGGGCGTTCCCCCGTCAGGGATTGCTAGAAAAGTCTGCCGTGTGGCCCGACGCCAGGTGGCGCCAGTCCTATATGTGATGACCTACTGAAGGAACCCTCTCGAAGTAAGATCAATATATTTCCTTTTATTATGGAAGTGTGTGTGTGTGTGTGTGTGTGTGTGTATATATATATATATATATATATATGATAACAATTTTATTTTTAGACAGGATACAAATTGTTGGGTTTATAGCTCAATTTTCAAAAATGTCTTGTGAATTCATTCACCCATTTCAAACAATCATCTACCAATTCACAATATACATACAATATACACAGTATAATATATGTATATTGTCACTCCACTCACACTAGTTACATAGAAACATAGAATTTGATGGCAGATAAGGACCGCTTGGCCCACCTAGTCTGCCCATTTCCCTACTTAACGGATAAGCTGTAGATCCTAGTTAACCAACAGCCTACTTCCTCCTATCCCCCCACTAGAATTGCCTTATGTCTGTCCCATGCATTCTTGAATTCCCCCACTGTTTTTGACTCTATGACCTCCTCAGGAAGGCTGTTCCATGCCTCTACAACCCTCTCTGTGAAGAAATACTTCCTCACATTACCTCTGAGCCATTCCCCCTCTATCTTCAAATTGTGCACCCTTGTTCTTGCACATCTCTTTTTTTGAAAGATGCTACCCTCTTGGACTTTGTTGATTCCTTTGAGGTATTTGAAAGTTTCTATCATATCCCCCCTCTCCCTCCTTTCCTCAAGGCTATACATCTTATCACTTTATAAACATATTACACATACAAATTAAAATAATCTATCATCCAGTCCTCCAATAAACGATCTACTAACAAAAACAAGTGCAGTTCTTGGACAAATAACTTTTCAGAACTCTTTTAAACTGTAGATGTCCCTGAATTAATTTTAGCTCTCTAGGCAATTTATTCCAAGGGACCGCAAGAAAAAATTACTCACCTTAGTAATTATGTTTCTTCTAGCGGAGTCTTGCTGTATTCTGACAAGTGCAGTTAGCCCCGGCCTTTAAACTGCCCCAGAGAACAATGGGTTAACTTTTCTATGCAGGGCATAAAATGTTGATCTCGAGCTCGGTTGATGTCTCTGCCTGTTGTATTTTGAACTGCAACCATCAGATCTTTTCGAGCAAAACTCACTAGGTGTTGTGTGTGGAAACTGTAAAATTTTTACTAGCCAACTGGCAGAAAAATAATCTTTTGGGTTCTCAAAGGAAGACTCAAGTCAGGAAACCCAAAACACAAAAAACGGAAATTACGTACCTACCGTAATTCTTGATCTTCTAGGACGAGTCTCCACCACTCATTCACACTAATGGGATCTGCACCAGAGGCACTAGGATCCATCGGGAGCAAACTTTTTTGTTAGAAGGTCGGCGCCTGAGATAGAGCCATGAGGATCGGCACCGCGAGCCTCAGCTTGTGTGGTAATGAGTATCTCGGCGTCGACCTTCCGACCGCCTCAGTACCTTTTTTTCCGAGGAGGTGCAGCGTAACTAACCTAGAAGGATAGCCTAATCAAAAACCGGACATAAGATAGTCCGGAAGACCCGTATAAGAAGGGTCAACAAAGAAGTCTTCACAGCCTAAGGATTGAAGGAGTGAAGACCAACAAACAGAGGTGAGCTTGGGGGATGGAGGGTGGGCATGTGAATGAGTGGTGGAGACTCATCCAAGAAGATCAAGAATTACGGTAGGTACGTAATTTCCATATCTTCCTGGACATAAGTCTCCACGACTCATTCACACTAATGGGAGAGTACTGAGCTAATAATCCCCTGAGAGGGCGTCAGGAGAGACCAAGAGCTCACAGTTTTAGGACAGAAATCCATTAAGGATGGTTCTGCCAAAGGAAAGATGTCATCTGGCATGGAACTTCAGGGCATAGTGTTTGACGAAAGTATGCACTGAGCTCCAGGTAGCTGCATTGCAAATATCTGCAATGGGCATGTTACGGATTTCCGTCAGAGATGCCGCGACCGCTCTAGTAGAGTGAGCGTATACCCTGCCCTCAAGCTTAACCTGTGCCATGGAATAACAGTGGCGAAGGCATGCCACCAGCCATGCTGAGATGCATCTGATAGCGACAGGTTGACCCAGCCGGGTCTCGCTGAAGGAAACAAACAGTTGCTGAGCTTTGTGAAAGTCTTTTGTTCTATCTAGATAGAAACGCAAAGCTCTCTTGACATCCAAGGAATGAAGAGAGCATTCTCCCTCATTTTGGAAGTTCTCAAAGTAAGAAGGAAGGACCAAAGATTGGTTTAGATGGAATTCTGAAACAACCTTAGGGAGAAACTTAGTATGGGTTCTAAGGACTTCTCTGTCTTTACGGAACACAGTATACAGAGGGTCTATGACCAAGGCACGTATCTCAGAGACCCTGCGGGCTGAGGTGATGGCCACTAGGAAGGCCGTTTTCCAGTGAGAAATTTTAGCTCACAGGTAGCTAAGAGGCTCGAAAGGTTTTCGAGTGAGCATGTCTAGCACAAGATTAATGTCCCAGGCTGTGACTGGACGTCTTATAGGAGGTCTGGTATGCACAATTTCCTTAAGAAACCTCTTAACCACAGGTAACTGAGCAAGTGACAAGGAAAGTACTGGCTCATGATAAGCTGAAATGGCACAAAGGTGAACCTTAACTGTAGAGTATTGCAGACCTGAATTTGAGAGGTCTAAGAGGTACTCTAAAACTTTATCTGGTGGGCAGAAAAAAGGATTTAAAGAGTATTGCGCACACCAGAGTGAGAAACGCCTCCATTTGGCTGTGTAAGTTTTCCTAGTGGCTGGCTTACGCGCAGCCAGCAAGAATATCTGAAACCCTGCGAGAGACATTGAACCTGTTCACGTCTATCTCTTCAGAAGCCAAGCATGAAGGTGAAGCGACCTCAGGATGGGATGGATAACAGGCCCCTGAGTCAGGAGGTTCGTCTGAAGGGGAAGCAGTTTCTGACACACTGTTGAGTAGTGGAAACCACATCTGTCGAGGCCAGAAGGCAGCAATGAGGATCATTTTGTCCCCCTGGGATTCGAACTTGAGAAGTGTCCTCTGAATTAGAGGAAGAGGCGGAAAGGCGTATAGAAAGCGTTTTGTCCACTGCAGCCTGAACGCATCCTGACAGAAAATGCCAGGCCCTGGATTTCTGGAGCAGAAGACAGGCATTTTTGTGTTGAGTGGGGATGCAAAAAGGTCCAGGTCTGGAGTTCCCCACTCTGTGAATACTGACTGAACTACGGCTGAGTCGAGAGACCATTCGTGAGGATCTGTCTCTGTTCTGCTGAGACGATCTGCCAGTTTGTTCTGCACTCCTGGCAGGTAAACCACTTCAATTAGAGACTTGTGCTGCAAGCACCACTCCCACACTCTCATTACTTCCCTGCATAAGGGGTAAGAGTGAGCACCGCCCTGCTTGTTGATGTAATACATCAGTGCTTTGTTGTCCATTTGAAGGAGAATGTTCTTGTAACAGAGAACGTCCTTCAAAGCCCGGACTGCATAAAAGACGGCTCTCATCTCTAGGACATTTATGTGAAGCTGGGACTCGACCTGAGTCCACGTACCTTGAGTGTGGAGAGTCTGACAGTGAGCTCCCCAACCCATCAGGGACGCGTCTGTGGTAATGGAAATCTGATGATCCAGAGGAGCAAAGGGATACCCTTCTAGGAGATTGTTCTCTTGCAACCACCAGGTGAGTGATCTCTTTAGAGGTTCTGTCACCTTTATGAGAAAGGACTGCAGGTGTGTGGCTGGGGACCACTGAGTACTGAGCATCCATTGAGAAGTTCTCATGTGAAGGCGTGCTAGGGGTACAGTGAACACCGAGGATGCCATGAGACCTAGCATCCGTTGCATTGAGAGAGCTGAAACTGAGCTGCTCTCCCCGATGTAACGGGCCATCTGAAGGACATCGCTCCTCCTGTCCTCTGGAAGAAAAGCCTTCGCACAGGAGGTGTCCAGAAGAGTTCCTATAAAAAGGAGCCTCTGGGAGGGCTGCAGCTGTGATTTTTTGAGGTTTAGCAGGACTCCCATGGACGTGAGAAAGCGTGAAGCCGTGGCTACAGCGTCCAGAGTTCCCTGCCTGGAAGGGCTTGCTAGAAGCCAATCGTCCAGATAAGGGAACACCTGTATTCCAATCTTTCTGAGATGCGCTGCGAGAACTGCACAACACTTTGTAAAAATTCGTGGCGCCGAGGATAGCCCAAAGGGCAGGACTCTGAACTGATAATGCTGTCCCAGAGCCACAAACCTTAGGAAGCTGTGATGCTTTGGGTGAATAGAAATGTGCTGGTAAGCATTCTGCATGTCTAGGGAGGCTAACCAGTCGTGTTGATGAAGCAAAGGTAACAGGGTTCCTAGCGATATCATTTTGAATTTCTCCTTGGGAAGGAATTTTTTTAGTTTTCTGAGGTCCAAAATGGGGCGCATGCCCCCGGTTTCCTTTGGAACCATAAAGTAATGGGAGTAGAACCCTAGGTTCCGTTGATGCAGCGGAAATAAAAATTACATACCTACCGTAATTATGATCTTTCTGTGTATCTTCACCATTCATCACAGATGGGTACTGGCCGGAGATCAGGACCCGGAACCTTTTTTTTTAAAAGGATAGTGGTCGATGCAGACATCGGCCGCCCTCGAGGCTGACGTATTTATGTAGCCTGAGGATTAGGGCTGTTAGCCGCGCGGCCGACCCGCCTGCCTACCAGTTCTGAGTCACCGGAGAGGTAAGAGGAAGGGATGGAGGGTGGGACAAGGGAGTCCAAGGGACAGAAAAAGGAAGGGAAAAACTGAACTAAAAGGAGAAATAACGAGTGAGAGGACAGCATAGAGGAAGGAAGACTAAGGGGACTGGGTAGGGGCCCCAATCTCTGGAAAAGGAAGGAGGGAGGAAGGGAAGGGGGGAGAGAGAATTTAAGAGAGAGATTGAGAGATAACAAGGATCCAGGACCCTTGTCCGTCACCAGACTATATAGGAACTGCAAGGAGTAGCAAAGCTCATTTGCCAGAATTCAAGGCACAGAATAACTGGCAATACCCCAAAAGCAGAGTCGGCTATTCTGGAGAAGGACAGAGTACAGGGAATCAGTACTCTCTCTGTAAAGATATTTGGCGAAAAAACGGGACTTTTTTTTTTTTTTTTTTTGTTAGATGGATAACAGAAGGAGGGCAACCACAAGCTCTCACCCCGTAGGAGTGAAGATATGTAGTAGAGAAGGAGTGCCACTCGAACTGTACCCCTTAGGGAAGAAACTACCCCCCTGTGTGTCCCAACTTTATCCCACTCAAAAGAGGGGTAGGCACAGAGGGAGGAGGATCAAGAGACTGGAGCCCCAGGGGGATGGCGAGGGATTGTGATGAATGGTGAAGATACACAGAAAGATCATAATTATGGTAGGTACGTAATTTTTATATCTTATCTGTGTCAATCTTCACCATTCATCACAGATGGATGAGTACCAAGCCCCCCGAAGGGGGTTGATTCATTGCACCCTAAGGGACAGCGTCCCCTTAGCCCCCAGTGGGTGACACACTGATGGGAAACTTCTGGGCCTGAGGAGGCCGAGAGTGGGGAGAGCAAGACGGGTCCCCCAGAGGGAAGGAATTTGCCCGACAAATGCCGCCGCCTCACGGAAAAGAGATAGGTTCCTGGTGAGTGGAGGAAATCACCCCTACCGGGCCAAGGGTGACAACCGGAAAGGTGAAGCCACGCCCATCTCCGTGCAGATCGCTGTCCCTACTACTCTGGTAGCTACCTCATTGGCGTCGTAAGATGCCCTTGCTTGGTGCCTTGCTAGCTCCAGTCCACGTGCAGATAGTGCGATGGATTGCCTGGTTTGCTCTGAGTCAGGCAAAGCAGCTAGGATCTGACCTAGCGCTGACCACAAGAACCTGTTGTAGGCTGCATAGTGGGCCTGATGAGCAGAGATGGAGAGAAGCAACCGTGCCAAGTAGAAAGTCCTCCTCCTCCAGAAATCAAAATCTGAAGAGTCCTGATCTGGGGGCCGGTCACGGTGGAGGGTGCGAAGCCCGTCAGGGGTGTCCAGGTGCGTCAATCCAGACTGTGGATGAGGCATAGAACCTGGAGACTCCGGGGGAGCGCAGTACCTCTGGCTGAGGTCCCTAGGGGCAGGAACTCCTGAGAAGGGCCTCTGCCAGAAACGCATGGACGCCTCCCAAAAGGGAGCAGGCCAGGGCGGCACCACAAGGGTGGCTGCACCGAAATCGCCTAGAAAGGCGATGCGCGCATGCTCAGGATTGCTGACCGACAGGGGAGAAAGGTGAAGGTCCTCCATCATCTGTCGAGGAAGCGCTTGATACCGGAGAGATCAGCGGCAGGAGAGATATGGACAGATGGTCCTTTCCCAGAAGAGGGGATGAGGAGCTGAATAGGTCACCATGCCTGAGGGTGGTTGCTCGGGGAGGTTAAAAACCTGGCTGGTCCATGGCCCCAACGCATGCAGGAACCCGAGCAGCCACAGCTCTGAACTGCTCCCAGGTGAGAGGGCCGCTAGGACCAAGAATGCCTGGGAGCGCTGGAGAATGGCAGAGGGATAGGGCAGAGCCGAGAGAAGAAGTCGGCTGACCTCTGCCAGGGCTAAGGAGGCGGACCATGGACACCCGAGGAGGGTGTCCCGAAGACTCCACAGCCGACAGCTGTACAACCACGCTGGTACTGCCTAGGATGCGCCAGAAGAATCCCCCAGTGAGGCACCAGGGCGTATAGATCCAGAAGAACGGTCCCCTGCTCCAAAGAATGGGGACCCCTCAAGGAACCGGAAGGGAAGGGCGTAAGTCCGCATTGCCCAGGGCCGTGGGTGGTGGACCCTGAGAAAGGCCAACGTGCCGACCCACACCCCTCAACCCCTCAGAGTCCAAGAGGTCCTGGTCCTCAGAGGGCCAGCCTAGGTAGCTGGCAGCTCTGGGCTGCCCCCAAAGGGGAGACCCAGGGAGCAGCACCCTTCCCTCCTGTAGACTTCCCGATGGGCCCCAAAGTTGGGCAATCGAGACACACTACGGGAGGGTGTACCACCGCCGAGGGGTCAAGGAACCACTGACCCCAACCTCGGGGGGAACCTGACGCTCCTCAGAAGGGGGCTGGCTGTGACTTGTCGTCGAGACCACCGGCTCTCCCTCCTCTGCAGACAACCCCGAAGGGTGTGACTGCCCATCCGACTCCGAGCCCGACCCCGAAGAGGTAGAGTCTGAGGCCCTAAGCCAAATGGTAGGAGGGCGAGGAAAGGCGACCTTACCAAGAAGCCCAATAGCCAAAGCAGTGGCCGAGGCGGCACCTGTGCCCTCCACAGCCCCGCAAGCGAGGCTGACAGAAGGCAGCAGGACAGCTCGGGTCAAAGGTCCTGAGCCACTGGCACCGGGGGCGGTACCAGGAACAGAGACAGCGCCGGCGGCAGCCACAGCAACAACCTCGGCAGCGCGCCGCCAGGCCCCTCGGCGCCCGCCAGCGGCACCGAGGACCGGCGGTTTGATGGCTCCGGAAGCGGACTCGGGCGTCAACACGCGCACCACCAGGCTCCTCGCGCCACGCAGCACTGAGAGCACCAGCGGCACCGAGGGTGGCGCCAGGCAGACAACTCCGAAGGCCCCATGGTGCCGTGCTCAACCTCGGCACCGAGGACGGTGCTGAGGCGAGACATGGCGAAGGCGACGCCGAATCCTGGGTCACGGCGCTGCGAGCAGTGTTGGCGCCGCAAATGGCACCGACAAAACCCACGGCGCCAAGAGACGAGTTGGCACCGACAGGCCCACAGCACCGCTGAACGGCGCCAAGGTCTCCGACGACAGTGTCGCACTGGCCTTCCGGACGCTGGAGCGACACCGGGAGCCTTCACCCCCGAAGGGGCGATTGCCATAGCGGCGCTCCCACCCGCTCCCGGGAGGAAGCGAGACGGGCCTCCTGCGCCATGGGAGGAGCCTCGGCCAAGGCTAGGCTACAAGAAGCCGAGGTTCCCTCCTCCTCAGTCTGTATAGAACCGGAGGGGACCCGGAGGAAAGGCCGAGAGGCGGCTTTGTCCGATGAGTGCGTAACCCTACCCTGAAAGTCAGCGAGCTTCGCCTTTACTTGAACGCTGGGCTGTTCTAGGCGCCGGGCGGTCCATGGAGAAGCAGGCATCGCATAAATCCATGTCGTGAAGTGGGCCAAGACACGCTAGACAATCGTCATGCTGGTCGGTAACGGAGTACTTGGCGGCTGCACGGATACCGACGGATAGGGGCCGTCACTTAGAAGGTTTCTTGCCCTCCGATCATGACATGACCTCACGGAAAAACACCAAAATAGACTCGACGCTGCTATACTTTAAAATAAATGGAAAGATCTCACGCGACGCAAGTGAGGCAGAACCCAGAACTAGCAGGAGACCGACGGACTCGAATGCACAAATGCGAAAGGCTAAGGCCTAAACTGTCAAAACGCCTTCAGTGGCTTCCCACGAGGCGACTCGACGGCGGAGATCGAAGAACTGGTAGGCAGGCGGAGTTGACGAGCCTAACGGGCTAATCCTTCGAAAGCCATGTAGTACGTCGTTCGAGGGCGACGCCGATGCCAAGGCCGCATCACTTCTATCCTCTTTTAAAAAAAAAAGGCTCCCCCGGGGTCCTGATCTCCGGCCAGTACCCATCTGTGATGAATGGTGAAGATTGACACAGATAACTACTTCCACTGCCCTGTTGTTCAGAAGGCCCTGTATCTCGGCGGCGAGAAGATCTGACTGAAGAGCTGACAGCTTGGGCTGTCGTCTGGGGGGACGATCTGGAAGGGTCTCCACAAGACTGAGTGAATACCCTTCGCGGATTATCCAGAGGACCCATTTGTCTGAGGTTATGGATTTCATTGATTGTAGAAGTGCATCAGATGACCTTCCACTGCTGAGGAAGAGTCCACCTCGGGCAGCTGAGGTGGGACTAGGGCCAACAACTCAGAAGGCGGTGCTGGGCGCTTTGGGTCCTTGCACCTTCTGTTGCATTTTCTTTTGAGGCTGAGGGGCTTGGTCTTTATTAAAATGTCCCCTGCCTTGGCTTCGAAAGGACTGATGGTTATGAAACTGGTGTTTATTAACACCCCCTCGAGAGGGGACAGGAGGAGGTCGAGCCAATTTAATGGCTGACCTAGTCTTTTGTGTAGCCTCTAGAGCCTGTTCTACTTGAGGGCCGAAGAGATACACACCATCAAAAGGCAACGCCATTACCTGTTGCTGTGCGTCATTCGTAAAACCTGAAGTGCGCAGCCAGAAATGACGGCAGGTACAAATGCCTGCCGCCACCACCCGGGAAGCAGTATCGAAAGCATCCATAGCTGCTTTAACCTGCTGGTTGTTGAATACGATACCCCTGGTTATGGTTTGAAGAAGCTCTGAATTTGTGTCCGATTCTGATAGAGCTTCAACCATTTGTTTGAGTGAGTGCCTAAGGACATACTCATATTGAGAGAAATAGCCTTGGTAGCTGGCAATACACATACCTAGGGTGGAAGCAGCAAAGACTCTCTTACCTAAAGTGCCTATCTTACGAGATTCTTTGTTAATAGGTCGAGCTGTAGTAGTCTGGGGAAGGATGACCTTATCATTCTCTGCCAAGACTACAATAGGATATGCAAAGGCTTGGGACGCCAAAATGGGTCGATCTTTGGAGCTGAGTATTTCCTATGTATGGACTTAGCCACCAAGAGAATGAGAGCAGGATTATTTCATACTATCTGAGACAGCATCTCAAAGGAGGGCTGTACCGGAGGAGTCAAATCCATAGGGATCTCCGGAACATGGAGGTATTGGAGTCTCAACAGTTTCCCAGGATCGATATCTGTAGTTTGGAGAGAAAGAGTGGAAATCAAGTTTTTTTCAGCAGAGACTTGAAAGACAGGTCCTCGACCACAGGCTCTGCAGCAGGAATAGATCCTGTTCCTTCCACTTCATCACCCAGCCTAAGGTCTGGGTCAGGCTCAATATCATCTCCTGACAGTCCAGGAGGGACTGTAAAGGAGTGAAACTCAGAGGAAAATGAGGAAGGAAAAGGGTTAAAGGAGGAGTCCTGAAGGGTGGACGATGCCCTAACAACCCTCAGTGCCGCAGAAATGCATGGCACCGACAAGGTGCACAGCGCCGAGGAGCTACATGGCGCCGAGAGGCCGGACAGCGCCACGAAGCCATATGGCGGCAACAAAGGGCACGGTGCTGAGGAAGCACACAGCGCAAAGAAACCCAATGGCACCGACAGACACACCGGCGCTGGAGACAAGTGTGCCATCGACGCTGAGGGCATCGGAAACACTCCCAGACTCCGAAAAACAGGATTTGAGGAGAAAGGAGGAAGAAGAGCAGGAGATAGAGGCATCGATGTGGCTCCATGCACCGCAGCCATATGGGGAGGAAAACCTAAGCGCGGAGTCGACGGCACTGAAGATGGTGCCGCGCAACTAGGGAGGCTCAACCGCCCTACCTGATCTCCCAAGAAGCCCAAAGGCCCCTAGTGACCAGGCCAGGCAGCTGGACCAACCTCCGAGCCCACTGCTCCATAAGAGCAGCCCAGTGATTAAACTGCTCATCTGAAGACCTACCAGAGGGCGGGGTAGGGCTCCGATGTCGAAGACGTCACTTACCAGAAACAGAAGCTGCGACTCTGAAGGAGGAGACTGGCAACTAGCTTCAATAACTAACCATCTATGCGCAGAAATATCAGAGGGCGACCTCGAGTGATGCCTTCTCTTTTTTGACCTGTGGCGCGAAGAAGAGCTCGAGGTCGAACGGTGCAGAGAATGCGACCGTTTACTTTTATGCTTTCGAGGGGACTGCCCACCCCCTCGGGCACTGGACTGACCGTTGTCAGACCCCCCTTCCAGAGAAAGCGGCGGACCGGACGCAGCCCGGCTGACTGAACAGCTTTCATACGAAGTCTCCCTACCATCACCTGACCCGCTCATGGTCGACTCCGTCAATGTAGGCTGAGACTTCTTTGGTAAATAAGAATAATAAACTAAGCGATACTTTTATTCAAGATATTACTACAAAATAATAAAACTGACAACTTTGCTGCTAGTTTGAAGTTTGACTCCCGGAGGGCGAGCGACGTCGTCACTGAAGTGCACTCGACAGCGGAAAAAAGGAACTGAGGCGGTTGGAAGGTCGACACCGAGATACTCATTGCCGCTCCTCGTGGCTCCGTCTCAGGCGCCCACCTTCTAACAAAAAAGTTTGCTCCCAATGGATCCTAGTGTCTCCAGCGCAGATCCCATTAGTGTGAATGAGTGGTGGAGACTTATGTCCAGGAAGATCCAATAAAATTGAAATAACATCTCACCCCATGAGTAACAGAGGGTGTAAGGGGGCACCCCTGGGGTGCCAACACTGCCCCTGCCCACCCACATCCCAAAAAATCTAGGTTCTGAGAGGGGAGGCGGTGGAGGTCAGAATACAGCAAGGCTCCACTAGAAGAAACATAATTACTAAGGTGAGTAATTTTTTCTTCAAACAACATGAAGTCTTGTTGTATTCTGACAAGTGCAGACTACCAAGCAGTACCTCCATGGAGGAGGGACAGAACCTACTTTGGGAATAGGCTCTGAAGTACTGCTGTGCCAAACCGAGCATCACTCCTAGCCTGGATGCTCAGAGTAATGCTTGGTAAAGGTATGGACTGTTTTCCAGGTGGCTGCTTGACAAATTTCTAACAGAGAGATATCCCTGGCAGCAGCCAGGGAAACAGCTGTACCTCTTGTGAAATGAGCCCTCAGGCCTTAGTGTGGAGTTTTTCATAGCAGAATTGTATACAAGACACAATCCACCTTGCCATAGATCTCTTGGTGGCAGGTTTGCCCTTTCCCACTTCTCCATTAAGTGAGGAACAACTGGAAGGAGTCAAACCTGTGACCCTTGGTACGCTCTATGTAGTAGCTAAGGGCTATTTTAACATCCAAACTGTGTAGCCTCCTCTCTCCTGAGGAAGAATGATCAGTGAAGAAAACAGGGAAAGACACAGACTGATTCGGGTGGAAATCTGAAACCACTTTAGGCAAGAACTTTCTGTTAGTTCTAAGGACCACTTTATCTCTGTGAAAAGAGATGAAATCAGGTTCCACTGACAGGGCTAGCAATTCACTGATACATCTAGCAGAAGTAATGGCTACCAAAAACAGTTTTCCAAGTCAAGTACTTAAGTTCTGCTGAGGACAAAGGCTCAAAAGGGGGTTGCATAAGCTGAGCAATGCAAACATTAAGATCCCAAGCAGGAGCAGGATCCCTAAAGGGGGGATTGGTGTGAAGCAATACCTTGAAAAACTTACAGAATATAGGGTGGGATGCCAGTGAGGAAGACTTGCCTACTGACAGGAAAGCAGAAACAGCAGACAAGTGTACCCTGAGAGTAGCTGTTCTGAGGCCCAAGCTATTAAGATGGGCCATATAATCCAGAATTGTAGGCAATTCAGCAGTATCTGGGGAGATATGCCTCTTGGAACACCAAATGCTGAATCTCTTCCATTTGGAGTTATTAGTCTTTCTGGTGGAAGGCTTTTGAGAAGCTTTGAGAATATCCAGAACTCCCTGAGACAGATGCAAATCTGCAAACTCTAACTCTTCAAGAGCCATGCCTTGAAATTGAGATACTGAAGATTGGGGTAACAAATCCTCCCCTGAGAGGAGGCTAACAGATTGTAATTCCTGGGAAGAGACAGGGTAAGATGGACTGCTAGGGACAGCAACAAGGGGTACCATGGCTGCCTGGCCCAGTCTGGAGCAATCAGAATCACTTTGCAAGGTTGTGACCTTATCTTGACTAGAACTTTGAACACGAGAGGGAAGGGGGGAAAGCATACAGAAATGTCCCTTCCCAGTTCAGAATCAGAGCATCTAGGGGGACTGAGCCCAAGACTGGGGATCTGCAACAAAAGAGAGGAAGTTGGTGATTGTCTGGGGCTGCAAAAAGATCTATCTCTGGAGTGCCCCATCTTGAAAAAATCACCTTCAACACCAGAGGATCCAGGGCCCATTCGTGATGGCTCGGAGATATTCTGCTCAGTGCATCTGCTAGGACATTGTCCTTCCCTGGGAGGTGAACTGCTATCAGAGAAGTTTGCAGGGAATAAGTCAGGGACCACAACTTCATTGCTTCTGTGCACAAGGCCGTAGACAGAGTGCCTCCTTGCTTGTTGATGTACAACATGGTGGTGGTGTTGTTTGTTCTGACCTGAACCACCTTGTTCTGTACTGATTGGGAAAAAGCTTGCAGTGCCAGAAACACTGCCCTGAGTTCCAAGAGACTGATGTGTAGAAGAGATTCCTGAGGCGACCACAGTCCCTGGGTGGTGAGATCCCCCAAATGGGCTCCCCAGCCCAGCAGGGAAGCATCTGTGGTAAGGACCACTGAATTAGACTGAGTGCCAAATGGAATCCCTTGCCTCAAATTGTCCTGATTCTGCCACCACTGCAGGGCTTGGATTAGAGTTCGAATCACTGGGATTAGTTTGGTATGGGAATCCTTTCTCTGGGACCAAAAAGCTCTTAAGTGGAACTAAATGTCCCTCATTTGAATCTTGCTCCTGGACCACTGCTGTGGAGGCTGCCATGTGGCCCAGTAGCTGAAGGTGAAATGCTTGTTAGTCGAGATACCTGAAGGGTGAAATAAAGAGGCCAGTTCCATAATGGTCCTTGTTCTTTCCAGGGAAGGAAGGTTTTGCTTTTACTGTTTCCAGGTTCTGCACCTATGAAGGTGAGGAGCTGCACCTTGATCGAGAACTGACTTTGGTAGGTTGGAGAAGGAATCCTAAAGAAGTGAGCACTCTGCTTGGTCACTTGCAGGTCTGACTTGGATTTGTCTGGGGACTGGCCCATTATGAGCGAGCCAGTCGTCCAAATATGGAAAAAATGGAAATCTTTTGTCTTCTTAGGAAGGGCAACAACTACTGCCAGGCACTTTGTGAAAACCCTTGGACCTGAGGTTAGGCCAAAGGGCATTGCTCTGAACTGATAGTGGTCTGAGGGCAACTCGAACCTGAGGTACTTTCTGTGGGAGCACCTGATGGGAATGTGCAAGTAGGTATCTTTGAGGTCCAGGGAGGCTAGCCAGTCACCTGGCCTTAGAGAGGGAAGGGTAATTCCCAGAGTTATCATCTTGAACTTTGGCTTTAAAAGATGTTTGTTCAGGTATCTTATGTCCAGGATGGGTCGCCACTCTCCTGCGTTTTGGGGGTCAGGAAGTACCTGGAGAACAGTCCTTTGCCCCAGTGTAGGGTAGGTACTCTCTCTATAGCTCTTAAAGATAGGAGAGAAGAAACTCCTGCCTCTAGGGCAAGGGTTTCTGAAAGATTTGCAGGTGGAAGATCTGGCCTCATCTTTGGAAATTTTTGAAGTTGAGAACCAGTCCCTGGCTTTACTACTTCCAGGACCCACTTGTCTGATGTAACAGGACATCCAGTCCTGGACAAAGTAAGCTAGCCTGCCCCCTACTGGGATAGGAGAGTTGACCCGGGTAGACCCATCAGGGTGTCTACTTGGCAGGGGCTTTAGGCTGAGGGGTGGATGCAGGCCTGCTCATCCCCCTTCTGCCTCTCCCTCTGAAGAACCCCCTCTGCGAAAAGGAAGAGAAGGCCTGTGCGGGGTAAAAAGGCCTTTGAAAAGGCCTGCCCCTGCACTGCTGCCTTTGAGATGTTGCCTGCCTCTCCTTGGCCTGAGCACTCCTGTTAAGTGGTCCTGTACTTTTCCATTTTCTTCATGTAATTCTCTGTCTACTCCCTAAACAGAGAATTACCTACTACAGTAAAATCCATGGCCTAGCTCTGGTATCCTGTGAGAGGCTAGTACATCTGAGCAAAGCTATTCTCCTCAAGAGCTACAGATGTAACCATGACTCTTTGATGACATATCATTGAGTCTCAGCAGCAGCATGAAACTGAACTTTTGATGCCTCAATCCTATCTGCAGCTACCTCCTCCCAGCCTCCTTGGCAAGCTGGTGGAAAGTTTATTTAGCCAGTGCCAGTACAGTGTCCCACCTGGACTTCTGGTATCTGGCCTGAATAGGCCATATGATTTGCCTGCCTGAGTCCTCAAGGAAGATGCCATGTACTGCTTTTTGCTATGGCATCAATCTTCCTGGAGTCCTTGTCTGTGGGGTGTGGATGCCAAGGGAATGTTGTTTGCCTTATCGCAGGCAGCAGCCTGTACAACCCCTAACACATGGCTGCATTGCTGATAAAGGAACTCCGTATCTGAGCCTGAAAGTGTATACCTCTTGTGCATTCTTCTATCCACAGGATGTATGGAATTGGGAGACTTCAGAATTTTTTGTGTCTGTTTCCCAAAAGATTTGTGGAGGGTAATAGACAGTCTCCTGGACTCTGGGATGTCCATCATCTCTACATAGTCAGGCTCCTCCTGATCCTCCACTACCTCCTCCATAGGAAGCTGGAGGGCTCAGCCACCTTCTGTAAAACATAAAGTGGGAGGGGACTCCAGAAAGCCTAGGGAGAAAACACCTGAAGGTCTGTCTGGGAGATGTCCGGCTGTAGGCACATCCAGACTTTCACCATCACCATATTCATCTTCCAACCTCCTCTCCTCAAACTCCTGTTCATAAAATTCTTCCAGGGTATAATCGTGAACTAGGGAATCATTGACCTAACCGAGCCCCTACCAAAGGTGCGGATCAGTCAGAACAGGCGTAAGCTATTCCACAACACGAATCGCTCTGGCTACTTTCTTCGACAGTCAGAATATGAGATTCTGGATCCGAACCGGACAATTTTTCTTATGCTTTTTTGCCGAACCTCACCCATCGGGATCGGATCTCCTTTGCTCAAGAAGTCACGCCTGGTCAGAGGGCACTCCTTCTGGTTCAGTCGAACCAAACTGGGCTGGCCATCCGGTCAGTGGACTTCTCAGCCTCCTTTCCCTCAGTCTACCTAATCTCTTTTCAAGGGTAGATTTGGGAAAATTTTTACAAATTTGGCAGTCTGAATCGAGGTGGTCAAACCTCAGACACAACACAGGTGGTGGGATCAGCCTTAGCAAAGACCTCCCCACACTCACTGCAGTGTTGAAACCCAGTGGGCCCGTTTTTTTTCTTGGGTTTCTCAGACATGCCCAACCTAACCAAACTTACCCTTTTTTCGGCAACAACCAGGCAAGACTCCCCTATCGGTTCCTGACCGTGACACGGGTCTTGGGGAAAAAAGGGAAAATTACGTACCTACCGTAATTCTTGATCTTCTTGGACGAGTCTCCACCACTCATTCACACTAGTGGGATTAGCGCCGGAGGCACTAAGACCCATCGGGAGCAAACTTTTTGCTGGAGGGTCGGCGCGAGAGACGGCGCCGCGAGACACGGCGCCATGAGCAGCGGCTCTGAGCGGTAATGACCATCTCGGCGACGACCCTCCAACCGCCTCAGTACCTTTTTACCAAGGAGGTGCAGCGCAACTAACGTAAAGAGTAAACCCAACATTAAAAACGGACATAAGATAGTCCGTATGACCCGTAAGAAGGGTCAGTAAAGAAGTCCTCACGGCCTAAAGATTTGAGGGAGTGAAGACCAATACAGCGGTGAGCTCGGGATGGAGGGAGGGTAGAATGAGTGGTGGAGACTCGCCCAAGAAGATCAAGAATTACGGTAGGTACATGCTTTTCATCTTCCTGGACATAAGTCTCCACCACTCATTCACACTAGTGGGAGAGTACCAAGCTGATAATCCCCCAAAGGCGGCAGGAGAGCCACAGCTCACGCTGGCCTAAGATAGAAGCCCATTATGATAGTTCTGCCGATCGCGGAATGTCGCCTAGCATGAACATCCAGTCATAGTGCTTAACGAAGGTATGCACTGAGCTCCAGGTGGCGGCGCGGTATATATCTGTACTGGAACATTGCGAATTTCCGCTAGGGATGTCATGACCGCCTCTAGTAGAGTGAGCGTACACTCTACCTTCTAATTTAACTTGAGCCATGGAATAGCAATGACGAAGGCATGCCACTAACCATGAAGAGATGCATCTAATAGCGACAGGTTGACCCAGCCGGTGTCGCTGAAAGAAACGAACAGTTGCTGAGTCTTTAACATCCTTGGTTCTATCTAAATAGAACCGCAAGGCTCTCTTAACATCCAAGGAATGAAGAGCCTGCCCCTTCATTTTGGAAATTGGCAAGTAAGCGGAAGTACCAGAGGTTGGTTTAGATGGAATTCTGACACAACCTTGGAAGAAATTTATGATGAGTACGGGAGAACCACCTTGTCTTTATGGAATACAGTATACGGAGGGTCTGTAACCAGGGCATGTATCTCAGAGACCCTGTGGCTGAGGTAATGGCCACCAGGAAGGCAGAGTTCCAGGTAAGAAATTTTAGCTCACAGGTAGCTAAGGGTTCAAAGGCTTCCGAAGTGAGCATGTCCAGCACCAGGTTAATGTCCCAGGCTGCAACTGGACGCTTAACAGGGGTCTGGTATGGAGAATCCTTAAGAAATCTCTTCTACCATAGGTAACTGAGCCAGAGTTAAGGAAGAAACCGCTCATGGAACGCTGAGATGGCACTAAGGTGAACTTTAACTGTGGAGTACTGAAGACCTAAGTTTGACAGGTCCAAAAGATACTCCAGAACCTGCCAGGAGGACAGGAAAAGGGATTCCAAGAGGATTTGCACACTAGAGAGAAAAACGCTTCCATTTGGAAGCGTGACGTTTTTGGGTGGTTGGCTTCGAGCAGCCAGAAGGATGTCTGAGACTCTACGATGCGTTGAAACTGATCTACTTCTATCTCTTCAGGAGCCAAGCATGAAGGTGAAGTGATTTCAGGTTGGGATGGACCAACGAACCCTGAGTCAAAAGACTGATTTGCAAAGGAAGTGGTCTCGAGAGGCTGCCAACATACTGTTGAGTAGAGGAAACTATAGTTGCCGAGGCCAGGAAGGAGCAATGAGAATCATCTTGGTCCCCTGAGACTGAACTTGAGGAGTACTCTCTGATTAGAGGAAGCGGTGGAAAGGCGAAGAAAGCGTTTGTCCACACGCAGCCTGAACGCATCCTGACAGAAAATGCCAGGCCCTGGATTTCTGGAGCAGAAGAGAGGCAGTTTTATGCTGGAGTGGGATGCAAAAGGTCCAGGTCTGGAGTCCCACTCTTTGAACAGGGACCGAGCCACGGCTGGATCGAGAGACCACTCTGTGAGGGTCTGCTCTGCTCTGCTGAGTGTGATCTGCTAGGTCGCTTTGCATACCCGCAGATAAACCGCTTGAATCAGAGACTTGTGCCCAAGCACCACTCCCACACCCTCATTGCTTCCCTGCAAAGGGATAAGAATGAGCACCGCCTTGCTTGTTGATGTAATACATCACTGCTTTGTTGTCCGCTTGAAGGAGAATGTTCTTGTGACAAAGGACATCCTTCAGAGCTCGGATTGCATAGAGGACTGCCTCATCTCCAGGACATTTATGTGGAGATGAGTTTCGAACTGAGTCCATACACCTTTGAGTGTGGAGGGAGACAGTGAGCTCCCCATCCCATTAGCTGATGCGCCTGTGGTGATGGAGATCTGATGATCCGGGGAGCAAGGGGAATCCTTCCAGGAGATTGCTTTCTTGAGACCACCAGGTGAGAGACCTTCAAGGGGCCGCACCTTGATGGGATAAGACTGGGGGTGAGAGGTCGGGGACCACTGAGTGGAGAGCATCCATTGGGTGGTTCTCATGTGCAGTCAGGCCAGAGGGACAGTGAAGACCGAGGAAGCCATGAGACCCAACATGCTTGTATCGAGAGAGCTGTAACCGATTGGTTCTCCCTGATGTAACAGGCCATTCAAGGATGTCGAGTCTCTGTCCTCTGGAAGGAAAGCCTTCGCTGAAGAGGTGTCTAGAAGCGTCCCTATGAAAAGGAGCCTCTGGGAGGGTTGCAGTAGATTTTTCAAATTCAGCAGAACTCCCATGGACGTGAGAAGATTTGAGAAGTCATTTGCACGGCTTCTAAAGTCCCTTGACGGAAGGGCTTGCTAGAAGCCAATCGTCCAGGTAGGGAAACACTCGGAGTCCGACTTTCCTGAGATGCGCCACGAGAACTGCACAACACTTTGTAAAACTCGCGGCGCTTGAGGATAGCCCAAAGGGCAGGACTCTGAACTGATAATGCTGACCCAAAGCTACAAAACCTGAGGAACTTATGTGGGTCGGTGGACGGGATATGCTGGTAAGCATCCTGCATATCCAGAGAGGCCAGCCAGTCGTGCTGATGCAGCAAGGGTAACAGGGTATCTAGGGAAATCATCTTGAATTTCTCCTTGGGAGGAATTTGTTTAACTTTCTGAGGTCTAGAAGGGGCGATCCCCAGATTTCTTTGGAACCAGAAAGCAATGGGAGAGAACCCTGTGTTTCGCGAGATGCGGGGCACCAGTTCTATTGCCCTGTTGTTCAGAAGGCCCTGGATCTCCGCTGTGAGGAGGTTCGATTGAGAGGCTACAACCTGGTTGTCGCCTGGGAGGACAATTCGGGGGTTTCAAGAAATTGAGAGAATAACCTCGCAATTATCCGAAGGACTCATTTGTCCGGGTTATGGACTTCCATTGGTTGTAGAAGTAATCAGACTACCTCCCACCGGAGGAGAAAGTTCCACCGGGCAGAGTGGATGGAACTTGGGCCAACGACTCATAAGGTAGCACTGGGAGCTTAGGCCCCGCGCTTTCTGCGCGCCTTCTTTGAGGTTGGGAAGGTTGGCTTTTATGGACGCTTCCCCTGCCTCTGCCTCGAAAGGACTGACGATTATGAAACTGACGTCTGTTCACATGCCCCCGAGAGGGGGCAGGCGGAGGTCTGGCCAACTTAATGGCCAATCTAGTCTTCTGAGTGGCCTCTAAGGCTTGCTCCACCTGAAGGCCAAAAAGAAAGGAGCCATCAAAAGGCAGCGCCATCACCTGCTGCTGAGCATCATTCGTGAAGCCAGAAGCACACGAGCCAGGAATGCGTGCTGTACAACCTCGCTGCTGCTGAGCGAGAAGCAGTGTCGAAGGTGCCCATGGCGGCTTTGACCTGTTGGTTATTGACCCAATACCTCTAATAACGGTCAGAAGAAGCTCTGACTTGGAACTGAATCTGGAAGAGCTTCAACCATTCTTTTCATAGAGTGCCACAGGATATACTCATACTGAGAAAAATAGCCTTGATAACTGGCAATACGATACTTAGAGTGAGGCAGCAAAGACTCTCTTACCTAATGTATCAATCTTACGAGACTCTTTGTTAATAGGTCGAGCTGTAGTAGTTTGAGGAAGAAACGACCTTGTCATTCTCTGCCAGGACTACAATAGGATCCGCAAAGGCTTGGGATGCCAAAATGGGACGATCCTTGGGAGCTGAATACTTCTATCAATGGATTTAGCCACTGAGGGAATAAGAGCAGGATTATTACATACCATTTGAGACAGCGCCTCAAGGAAGGCTGGATCGGAGGAGTCAAATCGAGGGATCTCCAAGCATGAAGATACTGGAGTCTTAATATCTTCCCAGGATCGATGTCTGTAGTCTTGAGAGAAAGAGTGATCCCAGGTTCTTCAACAGAGACTTAAAGGACAGGTCCTCGACCACAGGCTCTGTAGCAAAGAAAGATCCTGTTTCTCCACTTCATCACCCAAATCAAGGTCTGGGTCAGGCTCAACATCATCTCCTGATGGTCCAGAAAGGACTGTTTGGACAGGAAAGGAGGAAATTAGGAGAGGAGGAAAAGCAGAAAACAAGGAGAGTCCCTAGGCTGCCGCGCCGGACGGCAAAACGGGCTGAAGACGGCACCGAGGAGGCGACGGCATGAAGAGGTATCGCTGTTCGAAAGCGCTTCGGCGGGCGCCGCGACAACGCGCATGGCGCTGCCGACGACGCCAGCGACGACGCCACCAACGCAACCGCCGGACGACACCATGAACGGGCGCCGCCTACCAACGGCACAACCGGCGGCGCCACGAGACCTCGCTGGCGCTGCTGGACGGCGCCGCAAGACCCAGCGGCACCGAAAACGGCGCCGACAAGCCAACAGACTCTGCCGAAGGCGCCGGAAAAGCCCCAGGAACCTGGAAAGCTAGAGAAGGAAAAAAACCAGGAGATAAGGGCATCGGTGAGGCCCCCTGCGCCGCAGCCATGTGAGGGGGGGAAACACCTAAGCACGGAGTCGCTGGCACCGAAGAAGGCGCCACGCGACTAGGAAGGTCCAACCGCCCTACCTGATCGCCGGAGGGGCCCGAGGGCTCCGAGGCAACCGAGCCAGGCAGAAGAACCAACCTCCGAGCCCATTGCTCCATAAGAGCGGCCCACTGATGAAACTGCTCATCTGGAGTCCTACCTATAGGCGGGAAGGGACTCCGATGTCGAGGACGACGATTACGGAAGTTGGCGAATCCAAGAAGGAGACCGCAACTAGCAACGATAACCGAGCCGACGCCGCAGACACCAGAGGGCTACTTGAGTGATGCCTTCTTTTGGACCTGTGGGTCAAGAAGAGTCGAGGCCTAACGGTGCCGAGAATGCGACTGCTATTTATGCCAGCGGGGGACCGCCCATCCCCGGCATCGGACTGACCGCTGTCGGAACCCCGCTGAGGAGAAGGAGGCTGACCGACCCAGCCCGCTGACTGAACAGCTTATTGAAGTCTCCTACCGTCACCTGACCTGCTCATGGTCGAACCGCCCAGTAGGCCGAGACTTCTTCAAGTAAAATTTAATATTAGAAAAATTTAACGAAAATAGAATAAAATTAACGATACTACTTATCGTGATAAAGTTACAAAAACAAACCGAAAACTATGCGCTAGTTTGAAGTTTGACTCCCGACAATGACGGCGTCGTCACTGAAAGCGCACTCGCGGTGGAAAAGAACTAGGCGGTTGAGGGTCGTCACCGAGATGGTCATTATCACTAAGCCGCTGTCACAGCAAGAATCTCGTGGCGCTGCCCTCTCACCGACCCTCCAGCAAAAAGTTTGCTCCCAATGGGTCTTAGTGCCTCCGGCGCTAATCCCACTAGTGTGAATGAGTGGTGGAGAGTTATGTCCAGGAAGATCGTACTAAAACCCGTTTTTTTAGAACCGATACGGACTGGTAACCACACACTAAAGTTAAGATACCAAAATTACCTGAACGATTGGTTCAGCCGAACCGATCCACAGTTTCTACAAGTTCCACACAGAAAACAGAACAAAAACCTATCTAGTACTCACAGTACCACAGACAAGAGACTTGAACCGACTATGCGGAAACTAAATTTCAGTAGAAAACGGACTGAAAACTGACACTTGAACCGACTTCAAACCGAGCTGCAGGAGAAATCTCCGGAGTGACTGTTCAGTGAGGCGGAGTAAAAAATCAGACGGTTGCAGTTCAAAATACAACAGGCAGAGACATCAACCGACCTCGAGATCAACATTCTATGCCCTGTATAGAAAAGTTAACCCATTGTTCCCCGGGGCAGTTTAAAGGCTGGGGCTAACTGCACTTGTCAGAATACAGCAAGACTTCATGTTGTTTGAAGGTTATTTTGCAGAGTAGTATCCCCTATTCTGCTCCTAGATCTTATCCTAGGTATATGTGACTCTGAATTCCTTAAAGAGGTAGTTAACAATCGTGAGGGTTCTGATGAGACGCATTGACTTAGGGGATGCATATATCTATTATAAATCAATTTATGACACCAGGTCAACCAATGATATAATTGTTTCGAATCTGGTTTCAACCATTCAAGGCTCCCATAAATTTTACAATGGTGTGTTCCAAATTTAGCTTTAATCACAAATCTACCAAGCCTATAATAAGCCTGGTTTATTTTGTCCAGATAAGTCTGGGGGGAATTCATATATAGGCTAGACCCATATTACAAAACAGGGATTAACAACTGATTCACCAGCCTGTCCCTCGATTTAATTATGAAGCACCCGGACAACCTCCTTAGAGCTCCTAATCTTTGATTAACTTTACTTACTTGAGGACAAATGTGCTCAGAATATTTTAATCTCGAATCACCTAGCACCCCCAAGTATCTATAAGTCTGTACATTTCTTAACGTTGATCAGTCTCAATTGTAATGCAGGAGTTTCAGACCTTCTGATGCCTGATGTAAAAAAATATATACATATGCTGAAAATTCCAAACTGTTGCTATAACAATCGCCAATAGATTAGTGTACAGGCCTAGGCATAGCTCAGGTTGCAGCTCATATTTCATGGACTGGTCCGTTTGTTACAAGCCTACAAATAGTAAAATGTAAGTACTAGACATAAAATATTATGTGATTGTTTTATAATCACCAAATGAGCAAATCTTGGGAAACTAAAGCTTAGCTCCTCTACACATCTGTCTTTACATACATTCCCCAAGGATACTTATGACATCATGCTTTGTAATTTTGCGATATGGGATAAAGCCATTTTGTAATGAATGAATCACATTCTACAAGTCGCACTCAAATTCACTAGAAATACCACCAACAGCTTAATCTGGTTCAAGGTTAGTTGGCATTCATCTGTACCCCCCTCCCCCAGGTCGTGCCTGAAAATAGGCAGGATTTGTCTAGTGCACTTACCCGATCAACAAAAAATAAATAATTAAAAATATGCAGCTGTCATGCGTCTTGTTAATGTGCTAATAATGAACACAGTATGTCATGCTCTATGTCTAATAAATGCACCTATATGACTCGGGGGCAGTACGCTGACGTGGCTGGGAAAGGGCTTACTAGAATAAGCTCCACTCAGCAATTCACTCCTGGGGCCTACTACTGGAGGACCGTGTGGTGGTACTACTACACGGCCCCCCCCCCCCAAACCTTCATGCTCACACTCACCACGATTTACTGACTTCTGATCCTGCAACTCTGTGGCGACAGACACTGGTTTTCCACAGTGACTAAGGAGGTGACGGAACTCTCTTCGGGCTACAGTAAAAATTTTGATTTAGTTCTCATATTAATTAGATTTTGCTACGATGATCCCCACCCCTCTTAATCTGCACCATCATGTTATCAACAGAGTCAAATAACCTGTGTATGGGTAGCATCTGAGGAACAGATGGCCAAAATCATGGAGTGGATTAATAGAAATGAGGCCAACCTGAGGTTTACCCACTGTACAGAAAGAAAAAGTATGACCTTTGTGGATATGATTCTGTTTGTTGATAATAACATGATAGATATAAGGAACACAAATGGCATTACAGTTAATACATGAGACTGCAGTATAAATAAATTATTCAGGTTTAGAAAGTGTTTAGATCCGAGACAAAGTTAA
This sequence comes from Neoceratodus forsteri, assembly GCA_016271365.2. Lineage (NCBI taxonomy): Eukaryota > Metazoa > Chordata > Ceratodontiformes > Ceratodontidae > Neoceratodus > Neoceratodus forsteri. The sequence continues at coordinate 1,709,569,630 of CM057455.1, forward strand.
TAATAGTTTTTGGATTGAACCATATATTCAGCTCTGTGCAACTATGTGCCAGAGAGTGCTGTGGGCAGAAAAAGAAATTACAAGGAAGAGCTCCAGGGAAAGTGTCTGGAATTTTTTTTGTGTGCAAAAAGGGGTAGAGTCAACTTTTTGTAAGTCTCAGAAGTAAAAAGAGTGGAGGTTGCTTAAAATTTTCTTTCAAGAAGAAAAAACAGCTCACTGCTGAATATCCACTTTTGCAAAGTTTATTTACTGTACTGTGCCCCCATCTTTCCTCACACTATTGAGCTTTTTCGAGGGGACTTTACTTCAGCAACATACTGTATTAGTGTAATAGATTCCACACTCTCTATTAAGTGTATAGTTTAGTTTGCAAAGTTTCAGTAATGGTGTGCCTGCAGATGCAAACAAAACTATAAGGATAAAGTGTCTGATTGAGAAGTAATATAAAAACTTTGATAAACAATATTTAGAAACTTTGTGCTGACAAAGGTGGTAATTTTATAACAAGCTTAATAGGGAACGTGGAAGCTATTACATTACTTTGTTCAAGTAAAATCCCCTTGAAAAAGCTCAATAGTGTGAGCAAAACGTCAGGGTACAGTAAGTAAACTTTACAGAAATGGATATTCAGCAGTGAGCCGTGTTTTCTACTTGAAAGATATTCGAAAGCAGCCCCACCTTTTTTACTTCTGAGATTTGCAAACACCTCCAGGGCAATTTCTGCCAAGTTTGGTTCCACTGCTTCTTCATGGATTTTCTGAATTAGTGCTCACTATGAAATTATGTAAATAGGATGTTTTCTGGTGCAGTAGTAACCACTGAAATACCCCCCCATATATTAATACGCGGTCTGCATGTATGTAGTCCTCCCAACTTAAGAGTCATACGTTATGACAGATGGAGGTGCCTACGATGGTCCGAGAGTACAGCTCGAAAGAGACAGGGAGAGTGTGTGTGTGTCCTACAGACTCGCCTTCACCTGGCACAATAGCTAGAGTGCTGTCAACTTACGCCAGGATTCTACATAATGTAAATACAACGCTACAGTAGTCGGGCTTCCTATTGGCCACACATTATCTGGCTCATGACTTGAATCGGCACACAACACTGTCTGGATTAAATCATAATAATATACAAAAATGTATCTAAAAAGCGTCACAGAATGCATGGCTTACTCCTACTACTATCAATATTATGAGATGGGGTTTTATGCAGGGAGCGGTACTATAACGCTATGAAACTATTCAGGTAAATGAAGCATAGTTCGAAGCTAAAAAATAAAACACTGGCGTTATAGTAGCATTCCCTGCATAAAACATATCTCGTAATATTAATAGCAGTAGGTATAAGCCCTGCATTCTGTGATGCTTTTTAGCTACATATTTTTATGTAATGCAGACAATGTTGTGTACCAGTTTAAATCAAGCACCAGATAAAGTGTGGGTAATAGGAAGTCAGACTATTGTAACACTGAATTAATGCTATATAGAAACCCCCGGTTACATTGAATGCTGTATTTTGATATGCTGCATCTCAACAGTTCCTGAATGCAAAAAAAAATAATTTCCCCCAACTTTTACAAGAAATAATACCCATACATGTTGTTCTCAATGTTCGAGTTGATGACCAATACTGTCATGCGGCACCATGTACCGCTATGGCAGATCAAACAGGACAAGAGTAGCCTATAGCAGCAATGCATGTTGTAGCAAAAAAAAAAAAAACACCTCTATTATAGTAGATCATGTAAACAAGCTTTAGGCTTTGTGTACTGAAGATCTCTAAGCAATACGCTCTCAAATTCTGCCCTGGAAAAAACTGATCTGTAGACTCAAGTCGTGCAACACAACGGGCCGGAATGCAGCACACACCTTGCAATTATTACCAATAATCCATGAGAATAACTACGGTTGAGCTATGCTGGTATTAACAGAAAAAAAGTTTGCCATTTTTAAGCAATAACGCTGCCAGGAACAAGGAGTGGTAGCGAATAGGGGAAGGGAAGAAATACAATCAACCAATTGAGTGATGAAATGGGCATCCAATTAGTGATGTGCCGGAGCTCTTGACAAGACAGTGTGTTACCAGGGGAACAGCTACAACCAAGGTAGCCACACAATACAATGAATGGAGGGCTGATTGGGCGTCATTTTGTCGGGACATAGTGACAGCACGTCACTGCAGAGACCAGCAGAGCAGCAGAAAATGGCGAGCCATAGAACTGTGTGTGGAGTGGAAAAACAGACATGAAGCTAAGGTACTGTGCCTATTTGCTGCACAGGGACTTAAAAACTGTGGGAACGATTTTTAGCAAATTCAGAACCATTTGGGGGCATTCAGGTCAAGTTTTGGGTGGTGTTTTCCTTTAAAGGGAAAGGACACTGTTAGAAAGTATGGATAGATCATATCCATGTCCCTAGAAATATTACTTTTTCGACAACAAATGAAAATAAACAAGAAAGGATGGAAATACTCATCCAAAATGGTGGTCAACTGTAGCAGCATGCTCTGTGAGATAAGACATGCGCTGGTTGACGGCGGGAAAGAAATGGAAATTACGTACTTACTGTAATTGTTGATCTTCTTGGACAGTCTCCATCACTCATTCACACTAGTGGGATTGCGCCGGAGGCGCTAGGATCAAGCGGGAGCCAAAATTTTCTGAAGGGCCGGCGGCGCGAGTAGGACCCCAGCAGCACCGCAAGACTGACTCGCGTCTGTGTAGGCTATCTCGGCGTCGACCCTCCAACCGCCTCAGTACCTTTTCGACCAAGGAGGTGCAGCGTAACTAATGAGAATAACTCATTCTGAGTTTCTGGGCCTGAGAGGGCCCAGATGGCCTTTGTAAGAAAGGTCAAGAAATGAAAATTACGTACCTACCGTAATTCTTGATCTTCTTAGATGAGTCTCCACCACTCATTCACACTAGTGGGATTAGCGCCGGAGGCACTAGGACCCATCGGGAGCAAACTTTTTGCTGGAGGGTCAGCGCGAGAGACAGCGCCGCGAGGCATGGCGCCGCGAGCAGCGGCTCGAGCGGCAATGACCATCTCGGCGACGACCCTCCAACCGCCTCAGTACCTTTTTTACCAAGGAGGTGCAGCGCAACTAACGTAAAGAGTAAATCTAACCTTAAAAAACGGACATAAGATAGTCCATACGACCCGTGTAAGAAGGGTCAGCAAAGAAGTCCTCACGGCCAAAAGATTAGAGGGAGTGAAGACCAACACAGCGGTGAGCTCGGGGGATGGACGGTGGGCGTGTGAATGAGTGGTGGAGACTCGTCCAAGAAGATCAAGAATTACGGTAGGTAAGTAATTTTCATCTTCCTGGACATAAGTCTCCACCACTCATTCACACTAGTGGGAGAGTACAAGCTGATAATCCCCAAAAGGGCGGCAGGAGAGCCAGAGCTCACGCGTCTAAGATAGAAGCCATTAAGGATAGTTCTGCAGATCGGAATGTCGCCTGGCATGAACATCCAGTGCATAATGTAACGAAGGTATGCACTGAGCTCCAGGTGGGCGGCGGCAGATATCCGACTGGAACATTGCGAATCTCCGCAAAGATGCCGCGACCGCCTAGTAGAGTGAGCGACACCTACCTCCAATTTAACTTGAGCCATGGAGTAGCAATGTCAAGGCATGCCACTAACCATGATGAGTTGCATCTAATAGCGACGGGTTGACCCAGCCGGGTGTCGCTGGAAAGAAACAAACAGTTGCTGAGTTCATGAAAATTCTTGGTTCTATCTAAATAGAACCGCAAGGTCTCTTAACATCCAAGGAATGAAGAGATCGTTCTTCATTTTGGAAATTAGCGAAGTAAGAGGAAGTACCAGAGGTTGGTTTAGATGGAATTCTGACACAACCTTGGGAAGAAATTTAGGATGAGTACGGAGAACTACCTTGTCTTTATGGAATACAGTATACGGAGGGTCCGTCACCAAGGCATGAATCTCCGAGACCCTGTGGGCTGAGGTAATGGCCACCAGGAAGGCAGTCTTCCAGGTAAGAAATTTTAACTCACAGGTAGCTAGGGCTCGAAAGGCTTCCGAGTGAGCATGTCCAGCACCAGGTTAATGTCCCAGGTTGCAACTGGACGCTAACAGGGGGTCTGGTATGAAGAATCCCCTTAAGAAATCTCTTCACCATAGGAAGCTGAGCCAGAGTCAAGGAAGAAACCGGCTCATGGAACGCTGAGATGGCACTAAGGTGAACTTTAACTGTGGAGTACTGGAGACCTGAGTTTGATAGGTCCAAAAGATACTCCAGAACCTTGTCAGGAGGACAGGAAAAGGATTCCAAGAGGACTTTGCACACCAGAGAGAAAAGCGCCCATTTGGAAGCGACGTTGGGTGGCTGGCTTCAGCAGCCAGAAGGATGTCCAGACTCACGAGAGACGTTGAATCGATTCACTTCTACCTCTTCAGGAGCCAAGCATGAAGGTGAAGTGATTTCAGGTTGGGATGGACCAACGAACCCTGAGTCAAAAGGTTGATTTGCAAGGGAAGTGGTCTTGGAGAGGCTGCCAACATACTGTTGAGCAGAGGAAACCATAGTTGCCGAGGCCAGGAGGGAGCAATGAGAATCATTTTGGTCCCCTGAGACTCGAACTTGAGGAGAACTCTCTGGATTAGAGGGAGCGGTGGAAAGGCGTAAAGAAAACGTTTTGTCCACCGCAGCCTGAACTCATCCTGACAGAAAATGCCAGGCCCTGGATTTCTGGAGCAGAAGAGAGGCAGTTTTGCGTTGAGTGGGGATGCAAAAAGGTCCAGGTCTGGAGTCCCCCACTCTTTGAATAGTGACCGAGCTACGGCTGGATCGAGAGACCACTCGTGAGGGTCTGCCTCCGTTCTGCTGAGGTGATCTGCTAGATCGTTGTATACCTGGCAGATAAACCGCCTGAATCAGAGACTTGTGCTCCAAGCACCACTCCCACACCCTCATTGCTTCCCGCAAAGGGGTAAGAATGAGCACCGCCTTGCTTGTTGATGTAATACATCACTGCTTTGTTGTCCGCTTGAAGGAGAATGTTCTTGTGACAAAGGATATCCTTCAGAGCTCGGATCACAGAGGACCGCCTCTCATCTCCAGGACATTTATGTGGAGAAGAGTTTGAACTGAGTCCATACACCTTGAGTGTGGAGGGAGCGACAGTGAGCTCCCCATCCCATTAGCGATGCGTCTGTGGTGATGGAGATCTGATGATACAGGGGAGCAAAGGGGAACCCTTCCAGGAGATTGCTCTCTTGAGTCCACCAGGTGAGAGACCTTCAAGGGCTCCGCCACCTTGATGGGATAAGACTGGGGTGAGAGGTCGAGACCACTGAGTGGAGAGCATCCATTGGGTGGTTCTCATGTGCAACCGGCCAGGGGTACAGTGAACACCGAGGACGCATGAGACCCAACATGCATTGCATCAGAGAGCTGTAACCGATTGGTTCTCCCCGGTAACGGGCCATCCGGGATGTCGAGTCTTCTGTCGTCTGGAAGGAAAGCCTTCGCGGAAGAGGTGTCTAGAAGCGTCCCTATGAAAAGGAGCCTCTGGGAGGGCTGCAGTAGTGATTTTTTCAAATTCAGCAGAATTCCCATGGACGTAAGAAGACGAGAAGTCGTTTACCGGCTTCCAAAGTCCCTTGGCTGGAAGGGCTTACAGAAGCCAATCGTCCAGGTAGGGAAACACTGAGTCCGATCTTCCTGAGATGCGCTCAGAACTGCACAACACTTTGTAAAGACTCTGGCGCTGAGGATAGCCCAAAAGGCAGGACTCTGAACTGATAATGCTGACCCAGAGCTACAAACCTGAGGAACTGGGTGGGTCGGGTGGATGGGGTATGCTGGTAAGCGTCCCTGCATATCCAGGAGGCCAGCCAGTCGTGTTGATGCAGCAGGGTAACAGGGACTTAGGAATTATTTTGAATTTCTCCTGGGGAGAAATTTGTTTAACTTTCTGAGGTCTAGAATGGGGCGATTCCCCAGATTTCTTTGGAACCAGGAGTAATGGGAGTAGAACCTTAGCTTCACAGATCTTGGGCACCAGTTCTATTGCCCTGTTGCTTAGAAGGCCCCGGATCTCGGCGGTGAGGAGGTCTGACTGAGGGCCGACAACCTGGGTTGTCGTCTGGGAGGACAATTCGGGGTTTCAAAAATTGAGAGAATAACCTTCAATTATCTGAAGGACCCATTTATCGGAGGTTATGGACTTCTACTGGTTGTAGAAGACATCAGACGACTTCTCCCACGGAGGAGAAAGTTCCACCTCGGCAATGTGGATGGAACTTGGGCCAGCAATTATAAGGTGGCGCTGGGGCTTTAGGCCCCCGCGCTTGCTGCGCCTTTCTTTTGAGGTTGGGCAGGTTGGCTTTATGGAAGCTTCCTCTGCCTCTGCCTCGAAAGGACTGACGACTATGAAACTGACGTCTGTTCACATGCCCCCGAGAGGGAACAGGCGGAGGTCTGGCCAACTTAATGGCCGACCTAGTCTTCTGAGTGGCCTCTAAGGCTTGTTCCACCTGAGGGCCGAAAAGAAAGGAGCCATCAAAGGGCAGCGCCATTACCTGCTGCTGAGCATCATTCGTGAAGCCAGAAGTACGCAGCCAGGAATGGCGCCGAGTACAAATACCTGTGGCTGCTGAGCGAAGGCAGGCGTTGAAAGCGCCCATAGCGGCTTTGACCTGGTTGTTGACTCAACACTTAGTAATGGTCAGAAGAAGCTCTGACTTGGAGTCCGAATCCGAAGAGCTTCAACCATTCTTTTCAAAGAGTGCCACAGGATATACTCATACTGAGAAAAATAGCCTTGATAACTGGCAACACGATATTTAGAGTGGAGGCAAAAGACTCTCTTACCTAATGTATCAATCTTACGAGACTCTTTGTTAATAGGTTCGAGCTGTAGTAGTTTGAGGAGAACGATCTTATCATTCTCTGCCAGGACTACAATAGGATCCGCAAAGGCTTGGGATGCCAAAATGGGACGATCCTTGGAGCTGAATACTTCTTATCAATGGATTTAGCCACTGAGGGAATAAGAGCAGGATTATTCCATACCATTTGAGACAGCGCTCAAGGAAGGCTGGATCGGAGGAGTCAAATCCGTAGGGATCCTCAAGCATGAAGGTACTGGAGTCTTAATATCTTCCCAGGATCGATGTCTGTAGTCTGGGAGAAAGAGTGGATCTCAGGTTCTTCAACAGAGACTTAAAGGACAGGTCCTCGACCACAGGCTCTGTAGCAAAGAAAGATCCTGTTTCCTCCACTTCATCACCCAACCGAAGGTCTGGGTCAGGCTCAACATCATCTCCTGATGGTCCAGCAAGGACTGTTTGGACAGGAAAGGAGTGAAAATTAGGAGAGGAGGAAATAGCAGAGAAACAAGGAGAGTCCCCGAAGGCCCCCGGCGCCGAGAAGGCAAACCGGGTTGAAAACGGCACCGCAGAGGGGCACAGCGCCGAAGAGGCAAGCGGCACCGCAAGCGGCGCCGCTGGACCAAGTGGCGCCGCCGAACCAAGCAGCACCGCCGACGGTGCCGCCAGACCCAACGGCGCCGCGAGACCACACGGCACCGTGGACAGCGCCACAAGGCCCAGCGGCACCAAAAACGGCGCTGACAAGCCAACAGACCCCGCGGAAGGTGCCAGAAACGCCCCGGGAACCTGGAAAGCTAGAGAAGGAAAAAAAACAGGAGATAAGGGCATCGGTGTGGCCCCCTGCGCCGCAGCCATGTGGGGGGAACATCTAAGCGCGGAGTCACCGGCACCGAAGAAGGCGCCGCGCGACTAGGAAGGTCCAACCGCCCTACCCGATCGCTGGAGGAGCCCGGGGGCTCCGTGGCAACCGAGCCAGGCAGGAGAACCAACCTCCGAGCCCATCGCTCCATAAGAGCGGCCCACTGATGAAACTGCTCATCTGGAGCCCTACCTATAGGCGGGGAGGGGCTCTGATGTCGAGGACGACGGTCACCAGCAGTTGGCGACTCCGAAGAAGGAGAACGGCAACTAGCTATGATAACCGACCGTCGACGCGCAGACATACCAGAGGGCGACCTCGAGTGATGCCTTCTCTTTTTTGACCTGTGGGCCGAAGAAGAGCTCGAGGCCGAACGGTGCCGAGAATGCGACCGTTTATTTTTATGCCGACGGGGGGACCGCCCATCCCCCCGGGCATCGGACTGACCGTTGTTGGAACCCCGCTGAGGAGAAGGAGGCTGACCGGACCCAGCCCGGCTGACTGAACAGCTTTCATACGAAGTCTCCCTACTGTCACCTGACCTGCTCATGGTCGACTCCGTCCAGTAGGCCGAGACTTCTTCAAGTAAGTTAAATTTAAAATATTAGAAAAATTTAACGAAAATAGAATAAAATTAAGCGATACTACTATCGAGATAATGTTACAAAAAAATAAACTGAAAACTATGCGCTAGTTTGAAGTTTGACTCCTGACAGACGAGCGACGTCGTCACTGAAGTGCACTCGACGGCGGGAAAAAAGGAACTGAGGCGGTTGGAGGGTCGTCACCGAGATGGTCATTGCCACTCGAGCCGCTGCTCGCGGCGCCGTCTCTTGCGCCGACCCTCCAGCAAAATGTTTGCTCCCGATGGGTCCTAGTGCCTCCGGCGCTAATCCCACTAGTGTGAATGAGTGGTGGAGACTTATGTCCAGGAAGATCAATGTCTTCACAGTCTGAACCATAGGCCATTAAGACCAAGAAAGAAAAACGAGTGAACCCAGGGGATTGTGCGTGGGCGTGTGAATGAGTGATGGAGACTGTCCAAGAAGATCAACAATTACGGTAAGTACGTAATTTCCATATCTTCCTGGACTAAGTCTCCATCACTCATTCACACTAGTGGGAGAGTACCAAGCTAAAATCAACAACCCTGAGTAGGGTGGAAGGAGATAGGGTTCACTCAGAAAGGACAACCAAGGACTGTCCTGTTAATAAAAAGAGCTGTCTTGTAAAAGCACCTATAACATACTGCCTACAAGATAAACGCTCGAGTTGTAACTCGTCACCTTGCCGACAATGGGCAAAAAATGAAAGCCCACCAGACAGCCGCAACTACTCTAGGAGAGCGGCAAGAACCTGGCCTCACAATTTGATCTAGGACCAAAATTAATAGTGTCAAAGACATGTACTAATCTAATGTAAAGGACCTCAGGAACTGCAAGAGCCGGAGGTAAAGTGTACAGGTTCAGGGTAGACCGAAAAGCGGAGACGGAACCCCCACTACCAAGTATGGCTGACCTGCAAACAACAGGTCCAGAAGCACTTGAACCCCTTACCTGGTGAGCAAAAGAAGGCTCGGGGGGGGTTAGCTCATAAAGGAAAAAGGTTTGTACTAAGTCACTGAAAACTTCGTGATGGAAGGCAAAGCACAACTTAGAAGCCTCTTGTAGTGGCCTAGTAGAATCAAATCCTAGTCACTGCATAATCCAAACGGGGATCATCCTGCCCCTATGTGTATGACTGTATGTAAATATTTGCGAAGCTACCTCAAAAAAGACCTACTTGACCAATGGTCAAGAAAGGAGCATGTCATCTGTTAAGTTGAAGCAAACATGGAAGAATGAATCTAAGTTCCGACTTGCTGAAGAGTCACTTCTGTTGCTGCAAGGCTCTGATCAAGAGAAGAAAGCCTGATTAAAAACCAAAAAGGGACTAAGAGACTGGTTAGACGCCTAGGTTTTTGGAAATATCTCGGAATAAGAGACATTCTCAAGAGAAAAGAGGTGAGCTATACCACCGCTGGATCGGACTGCCCCCTAGGGGTAGAAGAAAACAGGTACTCTTTACTGAGGTTTAGAGACGACGCCACCTGGGTTGAGGCGGAACCTGATCAGATCCAAGTGTGATATTGGGAAATTCCAACTAGGCCCTGTGCTGTGATAATTCTGACCCCCCCTTTTTTTTTTTTTTTAAATATCATTAGTCTGAGCCAGACAAGGTTGCTGGCTGCTATTTGGAAAGGATTGCCTGATACAGAAATGACAAGGATGTCATTCCTCTGAGGAGCAGGAGGAGCCTGAGAATCCATAACCGAACCCCTGACTGGACTAATAATAGCTAGACAGATGTTAACTACCTGTGGTGAAGCAGCCACCAGAGAGGCAGCATCAAAAGAGGGCTGTATACCCCTATCAAAGGAGCGGAACAGTCTGTGCGGCTCCCAGCCATTGAATTTAAATGTTCCAAAGAGTGTAATTGCCTTGACCACTGAAAAAGTCTAGATGCAGAAGTATATTCTGAACACTATGGTGGACCCCATAAATGAGGAACTACTAAAAGAGCTTGCATCACAAACTCTGATGATAGAGGGCGTGTCTTTCAGTATATAAAATGAGTCATCCGCTGTATCACTGACCAGGACAGGGAGAGACTCATCTAGATGCCTTTCTACCACAGAAGGACCCCCAAAAGAGGTCTAGGTTAAAGCCACTAGAGACTCCGCCACCAGGAAGGGTGTCGAGGAGCTTGGCACCACATAGGGGGCTGAGAAAGTGCTGAGCGGAATGAGAGATTCCGCTGACAGAACATAACAGAAGAATCCCATCAGCGGAAAACCGCTGGATGAGGAGATCTGATGCAGACCGCCACCCACTAAAATGTGTGGAAAATAATCCGCAGAATAGGACTTCATTCCATGGAAACACCCCAACACAAGTCCCGCGGAAGAGAGGTCTGCAAAAGAGATCTTTCCCAGTTCTGTCAGACAGCACCAACTGGCACCCCTGTGGCACCAGGCCACTGTGGCACAGGAGGGCACCAAGCAGTACCCATGCCAACCTGAGAGACACCAGAGGGCACCCACGGTGGAACCCGAGGTATCCTCGGTACCAACGGCAGCAATGGCACGCAAGGGCACCCCGATGCCCATGGCACCCATGGTACCATGGCACCCAAGAAACCCATGGCACCATGGCACCTAAGAAACCCATGGCACCCATGGCCCATGCGCCCAGAGTTACAGGTGCCACCCGCGTGCCCGGTATCGCCACGGCACCCACGGGTGCACGTATCACCCGTGCACCCACCGTCACCCGCTGATGCCCGGCGCTGCCTGCAGCGCCACTCACGGGTGCCCGCGGCATCAGTGGCACCGCGAGACAAACACAGCACCGCTTAGGCAGGCAATGAAGCACCCACGGAGCTGAGCACAGCCGAGCGCAACGCGGAGCCATGGCACCGAGCACGGTACCCATCATGGCACCAATCATCGCCGGCTAACGCACTGAGTACGGCGCCTACCATGGCACCGAGCCATAGCGCCAACTGCAGCACAGAGTACGGTGCCGACCATGGCACCGAGCCATGGCGCCGACTGTGGCACCGAGAACGGTGCCGACCATGACACCGAGCCACAGTGCCGAGTCCCGGCGCCGACCCAAACACCAGCAGTGCCGCCTATGGCACCAAAGCCAAACCAGTGGCACGGCACCAGACCTGCGGTGCCACCAAGGTGTCGGGCACAGCGCCAGGAAAAACACCATGGAAAGCCAATGGAAAAGATGGAGAAAGGTGGTGCCCATGCCGGCCCCAGCATGGAAAAGGAAGAGGGGGATAGGCATGAGGGGCTGACACGATGGCGAAGGCACCAAGAGGGCACCGCGCTCAATCTGATCCAATTGACGCGGCTCCGGTCCAACGGCTCCGAGGTCCCAAACCAGGAACACAACCAGGAAAAAGGAGTCATACCCTCCTCCACAGGAGCGCCCAGAGGTGAACTGCCTACCGAACTCCAACGAGGACAGAGATGGAGTCCGAGTTGGATATGCAGCCGTAGGAGCGGGCCAAGGGGAACCTACGAAGTCGGTTCAGGGCCTATCGCCTCACCAACGAACAATCCTCGGCAGACATACCAACGGGCAACCTCAAGCGGGACCAATTCTTCTTCCCCAAACGAAGAAGAAGAGTTCGAGGCTTGCGAGCCAGATCCTCGCGCCGGCCAGATTCCGCTTCGGTGGACTGTCCTCCCCGCCGAGCACAGGACTGTCCGTAGTCAGACCCCCCCCATTACTTAAGGGTGGCGGACCGGGCACAGCCCCTCTGCCATAACAACTTTCAAACGAAGTCTTCCTACCGTCACCGCTACTGTCTAAGGACGACTCTGTGGATGGCAGGAAAGAACTTCTTCATAATCTTCTTGTTCGTAGAATAAAAAAATTACCACTAAATAGTTAAATTAAAACGTTTAAATTAAACACTAAAAGCTGCTGTCGTATAGACTAAAACTTTGACTCCGTGAGACGAGCGACGTCGACATCCAAGCGCACTCGACGGCGGGAGAAAAGGAACTGAGGCGGTTGGAGGGTCGACGCCGAGATAGCTTACACAGGTGCGAAGCTGTCTGCGGTGCCACGCTAAGTGGTCCCACCGGCGCCCGGCCCTTCAGAAACATTTTGGCTCCTGTTATCCCAGGCCCGCGCTATCCCACTAGTGTGAATGAGTGATGGAGACTTAGTCCAGGAAGATCTGAGGGTGGGCGGGGACCGCTTTATATAGCGTCAAGCTGACATCTGTCACTTGACGTCGGTGGTCAGTCCCCACCAGACATTGCTAGCTAAAGATTTCCATGTGGTCCTAGTGCCTTGTGGCTCAGTGCTCAAAGTTATTATCTACTGCAAGAGCCCTCTCGAAGTAAGACCCTTTGTTTCCCCTGAGCCAATCAGATCATCAGCAGAGACTGGCTGCATGTCCTTGTGAAGCCGATTTCACTCTGGCTCCATTAAAGGGAGGTTGGTATTACAAAGGCACGTACAGGTTGGCAGCAACAGCAGGGTGCAGCAGGCTTGGCAGATGTGAGTGGTATTGGGGTGGTTAGGTGCAGGAGACGCCCTGGGATTAGGTGGAGCCTAGAGAGGCCACATGTGTGAGGTCTCCGTCCCCAGGGTTCCCACTAGAATGAGAGGGAAGGTAGCCAGGGGGCCAGCAGCGCCTACCAATCCCCTTTGGGCAGTGCTGTGCAATGCCAGGTCGATGAGGAACAAGACTGCAATTATGGGGGGCTTGATTTCCTCGGGCGATCTGGCTTGGATTATGAAGACCTGGTTGGGTGACTACGCCGGGGCAGTCCTGGAAGCGGCCATCCCCTCTGGGTGTTCTGTAGTGAAGTGCCTGAGGAGGGAATACAGGTGTGGGGGTATGGCCATCTGCTTTAGATCCAGCTTGGGCTTCACTGTGCACCCAGTGGGAACAGACAGGTCTTTTGTGTGCGAGGCAGTGCGTGGGGGTCCAAGTGCAGGATTCTCATTTACCACCCTCTGGGGTTGGGTGGGGATTTCCTGCAGGTGGTCACGGACTTAGTCGACCAGGTGTTGGGAGTCCCACAGATGTTTAATTCTGGGGGCCTTCAATGCCTGGATCGACGACGAATCCTCACAGTTTAGTTATGACCTCCTCCAGTTGATGTCATCACAGGGCCTGACACAAGTAGTTACTTCTGTGACCCATTACCATGGCCATATGCTCGACCTGGTGTTCTCGCTGGGGCTTGAGATAGTAAATCTCAAGACTGATCAGGTCACTTGGTCTGATCATTGTATGGTGATGTTCTTGGTTGGGGCCCCCCTTGAAAGTCCCTCCCCTGTTGAAATGGTTAGCTATCGCCCTTTGAGGGGACTGTCCCTAGAGAGACAGCTGGCGGTAGCGGACTTATCTAGAGTAGACACTGCATGTGCGGTTGGCGCAGGTGAGGCGGTAGCCATCTATAATAAGGTGGTCTCTGAAATGCCATCGCACCAGTCTGTATATGACCCAGATCTTCTCACTCAAGATCCCCTTGGTTTGATGGATATCTAAAGGTGATGAAGATCAGGTATCGGAAGTTGGAGTGTTGCTGGCAGAGGACCCGGTCAGAGGAGGATAAACTGGCCTTGCGTGCTCATTATCATGAGTACCAAGGGGCAATCAACCGTAAGAAGGCAGAATTCCTATCCAGGGACATTGCTGCAGGAAACAAATGGAAATTACGTACCTACTGTAATTTGATCTTTCTGTGTATCTTCACCATTTATCACCTTTGGGTTCTGGCCAGAGGTCATGACCCCGCGGGAGCTTTTTCTTTTGCTGGGTAAAGTCGACGCACCATCGGCACCGCCCTCGAGGCAGACACACTGCGTGGCGCTTGCAGGTTGGCCGTTAGGTGTTGTCGACTCCGCCCTCCCGCCAGTTCTGAGTCGCCACAGAGTAAGAAAAGGGTTGGGAGGGAGGAAGGGCCAAGGAAGTCCAAGGGACAGACAAAGTAACAGATATAAAAACTAAAAGGAGAAATAACTGAGAGGACAGAATAAGTTTGGAAACTAAGGGAATTGGGTAGGGGCTCCAATCTCTGGAAGAAGAGGAGGAGGAGGGAGGGAGAGTTAAGGATTTTAGAAATAAGAACGTGAGTGAGGGTTGGGGGGGGGGACAAAAAAGGAAACACACCCTGGAACCTTGATCTGTCTCCAAATTGTGTAGGAACTGCGAAGGAGTAGCCAAAAGGCTAACTGCCAGAATTCAAGGCACAGAATCACTGGCAATAACTCCAACATAAGCAGAATTGGTTATTCTGGAAGAAAAGACAGGATACAGGGATATTTCACCCCCCCTTAAAAATAAACGGTTGGTGTAAGAAATCTAGTTTCTTAAATTAATTTGAAGTTGTGTCCAAAGGACAAGGAAATCAAGGTAGGTTGACAGGGAGAAGGAGAGAAAGGAGGGCAACTACCAACCTCCACCCCACAGGGGTGAGGCCGAGGCACTGAAGGAGTGCCCCCATCCTGACCACTCTACCCCTTAGAGAAAATTATCCCATGTGCCCTAAGTCACCCCCCCACCTAACAGAAAGGAGGGGGCGAAGGTGGAGGCACAGAGAGGAAGGGGGGCTCACAGACTGAAGCACCAGGGGGATGGAGGGCGGGATTATGATGAATGGTGAAGATACACAGAAAGATCAGAATTACAGTAGGTACGTAATTTCCATATCTTATCTGTGTCAATCTTCACCATTCATCACCTTTGGGTGAGTGCCGAGCCCCCCCGAAGGGGGCCCTAACCCTAAAGGACTAAGTCCCTTAGCTCTCAGTGAGTGGCACACCAAGAGAGAGAACCTTCACGGGCCTGGAGAGGCCCGAGAGTTTGGAGAGGGAGACGGGGACTCCTCGGAAGGAGTAGGAAGTTGCCCCGACAGATGCGGTTTCATCCTATGGGAGAAAAGATGGGTTCTCTGGTAGGGGGAGGAAATCACCCTACGCTGGGCCAAGGGTGACAACCGGGAAAAACGCAGCCATGCCATCCACCTAGTGCAGATCGCTGTCCCGACGACCCTGGAAGCTACCTCACTGGCGTCGTAAGATGCCCTCGCTTGGTGCCTTGCTAGCTTCAGGCCATGTGCAGAGAGTGCAATGGCTTGTCTGGTTACCTCCATGTCAGGCAAAGCAGCTAGGAGTTGACCTAGCCTGGACCACAGGAACCTATCATAGGCAGCATAGTGGGCCTGATGTGCTGAAACAGAGAGAAGCAACTGTGCCAAGTAGAACATCATCCTCCCCCAGAAGTCAAAATCCATAGAATCTTGATCTGGGGTCCGGTCACGGTGAGGGGCGCAAAGTCCATCAGGAGTGTCCAGTTGCATCAATCCTGATTGAGGATGAGGCATGGAACCGGGGAGACACATCATCACTGGCAGAGATCCCTAGGGGCTGGGACTCTGGAAAAGGGTCTCTGCCAGAAACGCAACAATGCCTCCCGAAAGGGAGCAGGCCAGGGGGACACCACAAGGGTGTCCGCACTGAAATCGCCTAGAAAGGTGCGCATCAAGTGCTCTGGATTGTGCTGTATGGGTGGGGTGACGTGCAGGTCCTCTAACATCCTCACGAGGAATTGCTGATACTCTGAGAGATCAGCAGCTGGGGAGATGTGGACAGATGGTTCCTCTCCCTCAGAAGAGGGGGATGAGGAGTCGGGGGACCTCAAAAGTTCAGAATCTGGCTGCTCAGGGAGGTTGAAAAACCTGTCTGTCCATAGCCCTGATATAAGCGGGAAATTGAGCAGCCACGACTCTGAACTGCTCCCAGGAGAGAGGACCACTAGGACCAAAAATACCTGGAAGTGCTAGAGAATGTGGCAGGGGAAAAGGGGCAGAGCCGACAACAGGAATCTGCTGTCCTCTGCCTGGGATAGGGAGCACACCAGGAGCCCGAAGGAAAGGAGGAGCTCTGGAAAACTCCACAGCCGACAGCTGGTCAACCAAACTGGAACTACCTAGGCTGTGCCTGAAGAATCCCTCGTGAGGTGACTGGGGCCGTGAAAGTCCAGAAGGACGGTCCCTCACCTCCAAAGAACGGGGCCCTCTCAAGGAAACCAAAAGGGAAGGGTGGAGATCCATGCTACGGCTTCTCCCAGAGCCCAGGTGGGTTCCAGAAAAAGGCAGTCACACGGAACCCATACCCTCGACTCCAGAGGTGATGAATGGTGAAGACTGACACAGATAAGATCAGACCATCTCAGCTCTTTCGAACAGTGGACACTTTTGCATCCAGTCTGTCTATAGCTGAAAAAAGCTTTTTCTATCACTTTGTGTGAGGAGTTTGCTCTGTTCTTCTCCGACAAGGTGTCCTCCGTCCGGCTGGGATCCCGCCAGTGAGGCAAGTTTTGCCTCACAGTGATTGGCCTGGGATGAGCAGAGACGCTCCATCTGTCTGAGGAGTTTAAACCAATGGAGGTGACTGAGGTGATCTCAAATTAAAGCACACTTACTGTGAACTGGACCCGGCCCGACTCGTTTCTTGATGAGATGAGTGAGGACCGTTGGCTCGGCGTACGCTGTTGAAGGGAGTCTTTCCAGATGCCTTGAAAGAGGCTCTGGTAAGACCTCTCCAGAAGAAACCATCTTTCGACCCCGATTTCCTGGCGGATTACCGTCCTATCTCCAACTTGCCATTTCTGGGCAAGGTTGTTGAGAAAATAGTGGTGCAACAGTTCGAAGAACACTTCATGCCCTTTGATATCTATGAGCCATTCCAGTTGGGTTTCAGGGCCAAGCATAGCACCAAAATGGCATTAGTTAAGGTGCATAATGACCTCCTCAGGGCTACAGCTATGGGGGGACAGGTTAATTCTTGTTCTCCTTGATCTCTCATCAGCTTCTGATACCATAGATCACACTGTGCTTCTTGACCGCCTTTGAGAGTACTGTGGACTCATCGGTACTGTCATCGGCTGGTTTGAGTCTTATCTCTCTGGCAGGGTACAGCAGGTGATGATGGGGAATTTCTCCTCCTCACCGAGGCCCTTGTTGTGTGGAGTACCTCAAGGTTCGATCTTGTCACCAATGCTATTGGCAGTATACATGCTGCCCCTGGGAGAGCGCATCTGGCATTACAGTATGAGTTTTTACTGCTATGCAGATGATACTTAACTGTATTTGTCCGTTGCCCCCGGAACACACAATGTGGAAGTGAATAACAACTGCCTGGCCAAGATTAAAGACTGGATGTCCTCCAGCTAGTTGCAACTGAATCCGGACAAGACGGAGGTACCAGTGATTGAGCCAGGCCGCAGGCGTGATGGAAGTGCTTCTGGAGTGGGTACCAGGACTGTTTCTGGGATCTGCTCCATTGATGGCTTCCCCTAGGGTGCGGGATTTGGAAGTTATCCTGGATGAAAAAATTACTCACCTTAGTAATCGTGTTTCTTCTAATGGAGTCCTGCTGTATTCTGACAATCTGCAGTTAGCTCCAGCCTTTAAACTGCCCCGGAGAGTACAGGGTTAATTTTCTATGCAGTGCATAGAACATTGAGCTTGAGCTCGGTTGAGGTCTCTGTCTGCAGCACTTTGAAGCCCAACCGTCACATTCTTACGAGCAAACACTAACTATACTATGTGGAAATTGTAAACTTTTTAACTAGCCAACTGACAACAGAAAGTTTTGGGTTCCCAAAGGAAGACTCAAGTCAGGAAATCCAAAACCAAAACCTATCCTAAATAAAGATTATAATGCAAAGCACCCAGAAACATGGAGGGTGTGCTAAAAACACCCCTGGGGTGCAACACTGTACCTGCCACCCACTTCCCAAAAACAGGTTCTGAGGGGAGGCAGGGAGGGAGGCCAGAATACAGCAAGACTCCATTAGAAGAAACACAATTACTAAGGTGAGTACTTTTTTCTTCGAACAACATGACGTCTTGCTGTAATCTGACAATCTGCAGACTACCAAGCAGTACCTCCATGGAGGAGGGAGAGAACCTACTTTGGGAATAGGCTCTGCAGTACTGCTGTGCCAAACCGAGCATCACTCCTAGCCTGGATATCCAGAGGGTAATGCTTGGTAAAGGTATGGACTGTTTTCCAGGTGGCTGCTTGACAAATTTCTAACAGAGGGATATCCCTGGCAGCAGCCAGGGAAGCAGCTGTACCTCTTGTAGAGTGAGCCATCAGGCCTGAGGGTGGCATTTTTCCCAGTTTCTCATAGAATTGTATATAAGACACAATCCACCTGGCAATAGTTCTCTTGGTAGCAGGTTTACCCTTTCCCACTTCCCCATAAGGGAGGAACAACTGGAGGGAATCAAACCTGTGACCCTTGGTATGCTCTACGTAGTAACTAAGGGCTCTTTTAACATCTAAACTGTGTAGCCTCCTCTCTCTTGAGGAAGAATGATCAGTGAAGAAGACAGGGAGAGACAGACTGATTCAAGTGGAAGTCTGAAACCACTTTGGGCAAGAACCTCCTATTGGTTCTAAGGACCACTTTATCTCTATGAAAGGAGATAAAATCAGGTTCCACTGACAGGGCTTGCAATTCACTGATACATCTGGCAGAGGTAATGGCTACCAAAAACACAGTTTTCCAAGTCAAGTACTTAAGCTCTGCTGAGGACATAGGCTCAAAAGGAGGTTGCATAAGTTGAGCAATGCAAAGATTTAAGTCCCAGGCAGGGGCAGGATCCCTGAAGGGAGGATTGGTATGAAGCAATCCCTTGCAAAATTTGAAAAACACAGGATGAGATGATAGAGAGGAAGGCTTCCCCACTGACAGAAAAGCAGAAACAGCTGACAAATGTACCTTGAGAGTAGCTGGTCTGAGGCCTAGGCCATTAAGATGGACCATATAATCCAGAAATGAAAATTACGAACCTACCGTAATTCTTGATCTTCTTGGACGAGTCTCCACCACTCATTCACACTAGTGGGATTAGCGCCGGAGGCACTAGGACCCATCGGGAGCAAACTTTTTGCTGGAGGGTCGGCGTGAGAGACAGCCATGAGCAGCGGCTCGAGCGGTAATGACTATCTCGGCCGACCCTCCAACCGCCTCAGTACCTTTTTACCAAGGAGGTGCAGCAACTAACGTAAAGAGTAAACTAATATTAAAACACGGACATAAGATAGTCCGCATGACCCTGTAAGAAGGGTCAGCAAAAGAAGTCCTCACGGCCTAAAGATTTGAGGGAGTGAAGACCAACACAGCGGGCTGGGGGGGGAGTGAATGAGTGGAGACTGTTCAAGAAGATCAAGAATTACGGTAGGTAATGCATCATATCTTCCTGGACATAAGTCTCCACCACTCATTCACACTAGTGGGAGAGTACCAAGCTGATAATCCCCCAAAAGGGCGGCAGGAGAGCCAGAGCTCACGCGTCTAAGATAGAAGCCCATTAAGGATAGTTCTGCCGAATGCGGAATGTCGCCTGGCATGAACATCCAGTGCATAGTGCTTAACGAAGGTATGCACTGAGCTCCAGGTGGCGGCGTTGCAGATGTCTGCAATTGGAACATTGCGAATTTCCGCTAGGGATGCCGCGTCCGCCCTAGTAGAGTGAGCGTACACTCTGCCTTCTAATTTAACTTGAGCCATGGAATAGCAATGTCAAAGGCATGCCACTAACCATGATGAGATGCATCTAATAGCGACAGGTTGACCCAGCCGGTGTCGCTGAAAGAAACAAACAGTTGCTGAGTCTCATAACATCCTTGGTTCTATCTAAATAGAACCGCAAGGCTCTCTTAACATCCAAGGAATGAAGAGCTCGCTCTCTTAATTTTGGAAATTAGCAAGTAAGGGAAGTACCAGAGGTTGGTTTAGATGGAATTCTGACACAACCTTGGGAAGAAATTTAGGATGAGTAATGGAGAACTACCTTGTCTTTATGGAATACAGTATACGGAGGGTCCGTGAATCAGGCATGTATCTCAGAGACCCCGCTGGCTGAGGTAATGGCCACCAGGAAGGCAGTCTTCCAGGTAAGAAATTTCAGCTCACAGGTAGCTAGGGGTCTCAAGGGCTCGAGTGAGCATGTCCAGCACCAGGTTACGTCCCAGGCTGCAACTGACGCTTAACAGGGGCCTGGTATGAAGAATCCCTTAAGAAACTCTTCACTATAGGTAACTGAGCCAGAGTCAAGGACGAAACCGCTCATGGAACGCTGAGATGGCACTAAGGTGAACTTTAACTGTGGAGTACTGAAGACCTGAGTTAGATAGGTCCAAAAGATACTCCAGAACCTTGTCAGGAGGACAGGAAAAGGGATTCCAAGAGGACTTTGCACACCAGAGAGAAAAACGTTTCCATTTGACGGTACGCTTTCCGGTGGCTGGCTTCGAGCAGCCAGAAGGATGTCCGAGACTCTACGAGAGACGTTGAACCGATTCACTTCTATCTCTTCAGGAGCCAAGCATGAAGGTGAAGTGATTTCAGGTTGGGATGGACCAACGAACCCTGGGTCAAAAGATTGATTTGCAAGGGAAGTGGTCTCGGAGAGGCTGCCAACATACTGTTGAGTAGAGGAAACCATAGTTGCCGAGGCCAGGAGGGAGCAATGAGAATCATCTTGGTCCCCTGAGACTCGAACTTGAGGAGTACTCTCTGGATCAGAGAAAGTGGTGGAAAGGCGTAAAGAAAGCGCTTTGTCCACCGCAGCCTGAACGCATCCTGACAGAAAATGCCAGGCCCTGGATTTCTGGAGCAGAAGAGAGGCAGTTTTGCTGAGTGGGGATGCAAAAGGTCCAGGTCTGGAGTTCCCACTCTTGAACAGGGACCGAGCTACGGCTGGGTCGAGAGACCACTGTGAGGGTCTGCTCCTGCTCTGCTGAGGTGATCTGCTAGGTCGCTTTGTATACCTGGCAGATAAACCGCTTGAATCAGAGACTTGTGCTCCAAGCACCACTCCCACACCCCTCATTGCTTCCCTGCAGAGGGATAAGAATGAGCACCGCCTTGCTTGTTGATGTAATACATCACAGCTTTGTTGTCCGCTTGAAGGAGAATGTTCTTGTGACAAAGGACATCCTTCAGAGCTCGGATTGCATAGAGGACCGCCTCATCTCCAGGACATTTATGTGAGATGAGTTTCTAACTGAGTCCATACACCTTGAGTGTGGAGGGGAGACAGTGAGCTCCCCATCCCATTAGCGATGCGCCTGTGGTGATGGAGATCTGATGATCCGAAGAGCAAGGGAATCCTTCCAGGAGATTGTTTCTTGAGACCACCAGGTGAGAGACCTTGAAGGGCTGCGCTACCCTGATGGGATAAAATTGGGGTGAGAGGTCGGAGACCACTGGAGTGGAGAGCATCCATTGGGTGGTTCTCATGTGCAACCGGGCCAGGGGTACAGTGAACACCGAGGACGCCATGAGACCCAACATGCGCTGCATCGAGAGAGCTGTAACCGATTGGTTTTATCCCGATGTAACGGGCCATCCGGAGGATGTCGAGTCTTCTGTCCTCTGTCCTCTGGAAGGAAAGCCTTCGTGGAAGAGGTGTCTAGAAGCGTCCCTAAGAAAAGGAGCCTCTGGGAGGGCTGCAGTTGAGATTTTTTCAAATTCAGCAGAACTCCCATGGACGTGAGAAGACGAGAAGTCGTTTGCACGGCTTCCAAAGTCCCTTGGCTGGAAGGGCTTGCAAGAAGCCAATCGTCCAGGTAGGGAAACACTCGGAGTCCGCCTTTCCTGAGATGCGCCATGAGAACTGCATAACACTTGTAAAAATCAGGGCCGAGCATAGCCCAAAGGGCAGGACTCTGAACTGATAATGTTGACCCAAAGTTACAAACCTGAGGAACTTATGTGGGTCGGGTGGACGGGATATGCTGGTAAGCATCCTGCATATCCAGAGAGGCCAGCCAGTCGTGTTGATGCAGCAAGGGTAACAGGGTACCTAGGGAAATCATTTTGAATTTCTTCCTGGGAGGAATTTGTTCAACTTTCTGAGGTCTAGGATGGGGCGATCCCCCAGATTTCTTTGAAACCAGAAAGTAATGGAGAGAACCCTGTGTTCAGAGATGCGGGGCACCAGTTCTATTGCCCTGTTGTTCGAAGGCCACTGGATCTCGGCGGTGAGGAGGTCTGATTGAGAGGCCGACAACCTGGGTTGTCGCCTGGGAGGACAATTCGCAGGGTTTCCAAGAAATTGAGAGAATAACCCTCGCTGAATTATCCGAAGGACCCATTTGTCTGAAGTTATGGACTTCCACTGGGTAGAAGTACATCAGACGACCTCCCACCGGAGGAGAAAGTTCACCCGGCAGTGTAGATGGAACTTGGGCCAACAACTCATAAGGTGGCGCTGGGGCTTTAGGCCCCGCGCTTTCTGCTGCATCTTCTTTGAGGTTGGGCAGGTTGGCTTTATGGAAGCTTCCCTGCCTCTGCCTCGAAAGGACTGACGACTATGAAACTGACGTCTGTTCACATGCCCGCGAAAGGGGGCAGGCGGAGGCCTGGCCAATTTAATGGCCGATCTAGTCTTCTGAGTGGCCTCTAAGGCTTGCTCCACCTGAGGGCCAAAAAGACAGGAGCCATCAAAAGGCAGCGCCATTACCTGCTGCTGAGCATCATTTGTGAAGCCAGAAGTACGCAGCCAGGAATGGCGCCAGTACAAATCCGCGGCTGCTGAGCGAGAAGCAGTGTCGAAAGCATCCATGTATGCTTTGACTTGTTGGTTATTGACTCAATACCTCTAATAACGGTCAGAAGAAGCTCTGACTTGGAGTCAGAATCTGGAAGAGCTTCAACCATTCTTTTCATAGAGTGCCACAGGATATACTCATACTGAGAAAATAGCCTTGATAACTGGCAATATGCATACTTAGAGTGGAGGCAGCAAAGACTCTCTTACCTAATGTATCAATCTTACACGAGACTCTTGTTAATAGGTCGAGCTGTAGTAGTTTGAGGAAGAACGACCTTGTCATTTCTCTGCCAGGACTACAATAGGATCCGCAAAGGCTTGGGATGCCAAAATAGGACGATCCTTGGGAGCTGAATACTTTATCAATGGATTTAGCCACTGAGGAATAAGAGCAGGATTATTCCATACCATTTGAGACAGCGTCCTCGAAGGAAGGCTGGATCGGAGGAGTCAAACGTAGGGATCTCCAGCATGAAGGTACTGAGTCTTAATATCTTCCCAGGATCGATGTCTGTAGTCTGGAGAGAAAGAGTGGATCTCAGGTTCTTCAACAGAGACTTAAAGGACAGGTCCTCACCACAGGCTCTGTAGCAAAGAAAGATCCTGTTTCTCCACTTCATCACCCAACCGAAGGTCTGGGTCAGGCTCAACATCATCTCCTGATGGTCCAGGAAGGACTGTTTGGACAGGAAAGGAGTGAAATTAGGAGAGGAGGAATAGCAGAAAAGAAGGAGAGTCCCCGAGGGCTCCCCGCCGAGATCGGCAAAACGGGTCAAGACGGCACTTCAAGGAGGCGCACGGCGCCGAAGAGGCACGCTGGCTCGAAGAGCCTCGGGCGGCGCCGCTGGATGGCGCCTACCGACCAAGCGGTGCCGCCAGATCCGACGGGCATCGCCGGGCGGCGCCGGCGAGATCACGCGCGCGCTGCCGCAAAACCTGAGCGGCACCAAAACCGGCGCCGATAAGCCAACAGATTTCGCGGAAGCGCTGAAAAGCCCCAGGAACCTGGAAAGCAAGAGAAGGAAAAAACAGGAGATAAGGGCATCGGTGGCCCCGCGCCGCAGCCATGTGAGGGGGAAACACTAAGCACGGAGTCGCTGGCACCGAGGAAGGCGCCGCCAACTAGAAGGTCCAACCGCCTACCTGATCGCTGAGGCCCGAGGCCCGCGCAGGCAGAAGAACCAACTTCCGAGCCCATCGCCTCCATAAGAGCGCCCACTGATGAAACTGCTCATCTGGAGCCCTACCTATAGGCGGGAGGGCTCGATGTCGGGACGACGACACGGAAGTTGGCGACCAAGAAGGAGACCGCAACAGCAACGATAACCGACTCGCCGACGCGGCAGACATACCAGAGGGCGACTCAAGTGATGCCTTCTTTGATCTGTGGGTCAAGAACCGAGGCCGAACGGGTGCCGAGAATGCGACCGCTTATTTTATGCCAGCGGGGACCGCCATCCCCGGCATCGGACTGACCATTGTCGGAACCCCGCTGAGGAGAAGGAGGCTGACCGACCCAGCCCGGCTGACTGAACAGCTTATACGAAGTCTCCCACCGCTACCTGACCTGCTCATGGTCGACCTGTCCCAGTAGGCCGAGACTTCTTCAAGTAAGTTAAATTTAAAATATTAGAAAATTTTTACGAAATAGAATAAAATTAAGCGATACTACTATCGTGATAATGTTACAAAAAAACAAACTGAAAACTATGCGCTAGTTTGAAGTTTGACTCCTGACAGGCGAGCGACGTCGTAACTGAAGCGCACTCGACGGCGGGGAAAAAAGGAACTGAGGCAGTTGGAGAGTTGGCGCCGAGACAGTCATTACCGCTCGAGCCGCTGCTCGCGGCGCCGTCTCTCGCGCCGACCCTCCAGCAAAAAGTTTGCTCCCGATGGGTCCTAGTGCCTCCGGCGCAAATCCCACTAGTGTGAATGAGTGGTGGAGACTTATGTCCAGGAAGATCTGTAGCAATTTAGCACTGTCTGGAGAGAGATGCTTCTTGGAACACCAAATGCTGAATCTTTTCCATTTGGAGTCATAAGTCTTTCTGGTGGAGGGCTTCCGAGAGGCTTTGAGAATATCCAGAACCCAGTGAGACAGACGCAAATCTGCATACTCTAACTCTTCAAGAACCATGCCTCGAGATTGAGAGACCGAAGATTGGGGTACCAAATCTTCCCGAGAGGAGGTTAACAGGTTGTAATTCTTGGGAAGAGACAGGGGAAGATGGATTGCTAGAGACAGCAACAGAGGATACCACGGCTGTCTGGCCCAGTCTGGAGCAATCAGAATCACTTTGCAAGGTTGTAACCTTATCTTGACTAGAACCCTGAACAATAGAGGAAAGGGAGGGAAGGCATACAGAAGAAAAAATTACTCACCTTAGTAATGTTGTTTTTTCTAATGGAGTCTTGCTATATTCTGACAGTAGCAGCGAGTCCCAACATTCGAACTGCCCTGGAGATGAAAGAGTTAACTTTCCATGCCAGGCATGGAACGCTGAGCTCGAGCTTGGTTGAGACTCTGTCTGTTCTTCTTCAAACTCAAACTGTCAGATCTTTACGAGCTAAACTCACTAAGGTCCTGTGTGGAAGCTGTAAACCTACACTAGCCAACTGGCTACTAAACATAAAACAGATTTTTTGGTCCCAAACCAAAGACTCAAGTCAGGAGACCCAAAATGAAAACACTAACACCAACTCACCCCAAGATAAGAAGGTGAAATAACAAGGTGGCACCTACTAAGTGCCAATGACTGCACTGCCCACCCACATCCCAAAACAGAGGTTCTGAGAGGGGCAGGTGGGAGGTCAGAATATAGCAAGACTCCATTAGAAGAAACAACATTACTAAGGTGAGTAATTTTTCTTCAAACAACATGAAGTCTTGCTATATTGTGACAGTAGCAGACTACAAAGCAGTGCCTCCATGGAGGAGGGACAAGAACCTACTTAGGAAATAGGCTCTGAAGCACAGCTGTGCCAAACCGAGCATCACTCCTAGCCTGGATGTCCAGGGAGTAATGCTTGGTAAAAGAGTGAACTGTTTTCCAGGTAGCTGCTTGACATATCTCTAGAATAGGGATGTCCCTGGCAGCAGCACCTCTGGTAGAGTGAGCCCTCAGGCCTGAGGGATGAACCTTACCCAGTTTCTCATAACAAAACTGGATACAAGAGACAATCCACCTGGCAATGGATCTTTTAATTGCAGGTTTCCCCTTACCGACCTCACCATAAGTGAGGAACAGCTGGAGGGAGTCAAAACTGTGACCCTTGGTACGCTCTATGTAGTAGCTAAGGGCTCTTTTCACATCTAATCTATGCAGCCTCCTCTCGCCAGAGGAGGAATGGTCAGTGAAGTACACTGGGAGAGACAGATTGGTTAAGGTGGAAATCTGAAACCACCTTAGGCAAGAACTTCCTGTTAGTCCTGAGGACCCCCTTATCTCTATGAAAGGAGATAAAATCAGGCTCCACTGACAAAGCTTGTAATTCACTTATGCGTCTGGCAGAAGTGATGGCTACCAGAAACACAGTCTTCCAAGTCAAGTACTTAAGCTCTGCTGAAGACAAAGGCTCAAAAAGGGGGTTGCATAAGCTGAGCAATGCAAACATTAAGGTCCCAGGCAGGGGCAGGGTCCCTGAATGGAGGGTTGGTGTGAAGCAATCCCTTGAAAAACTTGGGGAATACAGGAAGAGCTGAAAGAGAAGAGGGCTTACCTGCTGAAATAAAAGCAGACAGAGCTGCCAGATGCACTTTCAGTGTAGCTGGTCTCAGCCCAAAGCTATTTAAATGGACCATATAATCAAGGACTGTGGGCAGATCAGCAGATTCTGGGGAAATGTGCTTCCCAGAGCACCATTTGGAAAATCTTTTCCATTTGGAATTATAAGTAGCCCTGGTGGAAGGTTTTCTAGAAGCCTTCAGGATATCCATTACACCTTGGGAGAGGTGTAAATCAGCAAACTCCAACTCTTCAAGAACCAGGCCTTGAGATTGAGAGATTTGAGGTTCGGGTACCAAACCCTCCCCTGAGCACAGGTTAACAGGTTGTAATTCCTGGGAAGACACAGAGGAAGATGGACTGCTAAGGACAGTAGGAGTGGATACCAGGGCTGTCTGGCCCAGTCTGGAGCAATCAGGGTCATCTTTTAGGGTTGAGATCTGATTTTTGACTAGCACTTTGAACAAGAGAGGGAAGGGGGGAAAAGCATAGAGAAACTTCCCTTCCCAATTAAGAACTAAGGCATCCAGGAGGACTGAGCCCAACACTGGGGGCCTGCAACAAAAAAGGGGAAGTTGGTGATTGGGGCTGCAAAAAGATCTATCTGTGGGGTGCCCCATCTGGAAAATATCACCTCAAGACCAGGGGGTCCAGTGACCATTCGTGATGGCGCTTGGGAAATCCTGTTGAGAGCATCTGCCAGGACATTGTCCTTGCCTGGGAGGTGAACTGCCATGAGGGAAGTGTTCAGGAGTAAGCCAGAGACCACAACTTCATTGCTTCGGTACAAGGCCGTATACCGAGTGCCCCTTGCTTGTTGATGTACCACATTGTGGTGGTGTCTGTTCTGACCTGTATAACTTTGTTCTGAACAGATTTGGAAAAGCCTGACGTATAGGAAATACTGCTCTGAGTTCCAAATAGATTGATGTGAAGCAGAGTTTCCTGAGGGGACCACAACCCTTGGGTGGTGAGGTCGCCCATGTGAGCCCCCCACCCCAAGAGGGAGGCATCTGTAGTAAGGATTAAAGAGTGAGACTGGGTGACAAAGGGAACCCCTTGACTCTGGTTGTTCTGATCCTGCCACCACTGTAGGGCCTGGATCAGGGTTCGAGTTACTGGGATCAATGTGGTCAGATGGTCCTTCCTTTGAGACCAGAAGGTTCTCAAATGGAACTGAATGTCCCTCATCTGAAATCTTGCTCCCTGCACTACTGCTGTAGAAGCAGCCATGTGCCCCAGGAGCTGTAGAAAATGCCTTGCTGGTCGAGACACCTGCAGGGTGAATGAGGAGGCCATAGAGATCAGGGTCCTTGCCCTGTCCAGGGGAAGGAAGGCTCTGGCCTTCTCTGTGTCTATGAAGGTGAGGAGCTGGACAGGTTCTAGGACTGACTTTGGAAGATTTAGAAGGAAACCCAAAGAAGTGAGCAGCTGCCGAGTTATCTGTAAGTGTAACTTGACTTGGTCTGGGGACTGGCCCACTATGAGCCAGTCGTCCAGGTAAGGGAAGATGGCAATCGTTTGCCTTCTTAGAGAAGCAACTAGCACTGCCAGGCATTTTGTGAACACCCTTGGAGCAGAGGTGAGGCCAAAGGGCATTGCTCTGAACTGGTAATGGCCTGAGGGCAGCTCGAACCTGAGGTACTTTCGATGAGAGCTTCTGATGAGAATATGGAAGTAGGCATCCTTGAGGTCCAGGGACACTAGCCAGTCCTCTGGCCTTAGAGAGGGTAGAATAATTCCCAGAGTCATCATTCTGAATTTTGGTTTTAAAAGGTGCTTGTTTAAGTATCTGAGATCCAGGATGGGCCGCCAGTCTCCTGTCTTTTTTGGGGTAAGGAAGTACCTGGAGTACAACCCTTTGCCCTGCTATAGGGGTGGAACCCTTTCCACAGCTCTAAGAGCTAGGAGGAAAGAGACTTCTGCCTCTAAGGTGAGTGTCTCTGAAGGATTTTCAGGTGGAAAGGATCTGGTTCTCATCTTTGGAAACTTTTTGAAGCTGAGAACCAGTCCCTGGCTTACTACTTCCAGGACCCATTTGTCTGATGTCAGAGACTCCCAGTCCTGGACAAAGTAAGCCAGCCTGCCCACTACAGGTAGCTGAAAATCGGCCCTGGCAACCCCATCAGGGTGCCTGTTTGGCAAGGGCTTTGGGCTGAGGGGTGAAGCAGGCCTGCTTGTACCCCGCCTGCCTCCCTCTAAAGAACCCCTCTGGGCATAGGGCAGAAGAGGAGGCCTGGCTTGGTAAAAGGCCCATGAAAAGCCTGCCTGCCCCTGGAAGCTGCCTTGAGGAGTGGCCTGCCTTCCTTGGCCTGTGCACCCCATAGGTGGTCCTATACTCATCCATTTTTTCATGTAATTCTCTGTTTGCTCCCCAAACAGAGAATTATCCACAACAGGAAAATCCATGGCCTTAGTCTGGGTATCCTGTGACAGGCTAGTACATCTGAGCCAAGCCATTCTTCGAAGTACCACAGATGTAGCCATGACTCTTGATGACACATCATTCGAGTCCACTGCAGCATGGAATTGCACCTTGGATGCCTCAATACCATTAGTAGCCACCTGCTCCAGCTCCTTGGCAAGCTAGCCAGGGACCTGTTTTGCTAAAGCCATGACAGTGTCCCATCTGGATTTCTGATATTTAGCAACATAAGCCATATAATTCGCCTGTCTGAGTCCCAAGGATGCTGCCATGTACTGTTTCTTTGCCATGGCATCAATCCTCCTGGAGTCCTTGTCTGGGGGGTGTGAAGCCAAGGGAATATTTGCCTTGTCACAAGCTGCAGCCTGCACTACCCCAACATGGCTGCATTGTTGTGTAAGGAACTCCGTATCAGAGCCTGACAATGTATACCTCTTGTCCATTCTCTTATCCACAGGAGGTACAGTGTTAGGAGTTCTTAAAATTTTAAATGTCTGTTTTCCAAAAGATTTATGCAAGGGAATAGACAGCCTCCTAGACTCTGGGATATCCATCATTTCCACAAAGTCAGGCTCCTCTTGATCATCCACAGCTTCCTCCATAGGGAGCTGGAGGGTTTCAGCCACTTTTTATAAAACATAAAATGAGAAGGGGACTCAGAAAGCCTAGGAGGAGACACTTGAAGGTCTGTCTGGGAGATTTCTGGGTCAATGGGCACATCCAGACTTTCAAATCCACATTCACTCTCTCATACTCCTCTTCCCTCCTCCGGTTCATAATACCTTCTAAATCATACTCTTGAACCGGTGGAACCAGCCGAACCGAGCGCCTCCCTGATGGTGCTGGTTCGGTCGGAACCGGGGAAAGCGACTGGACAATTTTGATCGCTTTGGCGATTTCTTCAGCGGTTGGAGAGGAAAGTTTTGGCTCCACACCATCTGATTTTCTAGTCCATTTTGCCGGAACCGACTCCTCGGAGTCGGATCTCCTTTTGCCCGAAGAAGTCTCGTCCTGGTCAGAGGGCACTCCTTCTGGTTCAGTTTGAACCGAACCGGGCTGGCCATCCGGTTCAGCAGACTTTTTGGCCTCCCTTTCCCTGAGCCTACCTACTCTCTTTTCCAGGGTAGCTGCAGGAAAATTTTTACAAATGTGGCAGTCTGCACTGAGGTGGTCAAACCCCAGACAATAAACACAGGTGGTGTGGGGATCAGCCTTGGCAAAGACTTCCCCACACACACTACAGTGCTGAAACCCAGTGGGCCCGGTTTTTCTTTTGGGTTTCTCAGACATAGTGCCAGTCCTATCCAAACTTACCCTTTTATGGCAATCCGCCAGGCAAGACCCTCTTATCGGTTCCTAACCGTGTCACGGGTCGTGGAAAAAAACGTAATAAAATCCATTTTTTTTAGAACTAATAACCACATTCTAAAAGTACAATTCAAGATTTTTTAACAACTTGATTGGTTCAAACCGAACCGATGAACCGTTTACAAGTTCCACACAGAATACAGTAAAATATAACCTATCTAGTACTCACAAATACCACAGACAGAGACTGAACCGACAGGTTACGGTTTAAATTCGGTCGAAAACCGAGAAAGCGGTACTTTAACCGACAAATTGAACCAAGCAGAAGGAGAAATCTCCGGAGCGACTGTTCAGTGAGGCGGAGTAAAGAATTTGATGGTTTGAGTTTGAAGAACAGACAGAGCCTCAACCGAGCTCGAGCTCAGTGTTCCATGCCTGGCATGGAAAGTTAATTCTTTCATCTCCAGGGCAGTTTGAAGGTCGGGACTCATTGCTACTGTCAGAATATAGCAAGAATTCATGTTGTTTGAAATTTCCCTTCCCAACTCAAAATCAGAGCATCCAGAGGGACTGAACCCAAGACTGGGGGTCTGCAACAAAACAGCGGAAGTTGGTGATTGTCTGGGGCTGCAAAGAGATCTCTGGAGTGCCCCACCTTGAAAAAATCACTTTCAACACCAGGGGGTCCAGGGACCATTCGTGATAGCCCTGGGAGATCCTGCTCAGTGCATCTGCCAGCACATTGTCCTTTCCTGAAAAGTGGACTGCTATCAGAGAGGTCTGCAGGGAATAAGCCAGGGGCCACAATTTCATGGCTTCCGTGCACAAGGCTGTAGACCGAGTGCCTCCTTGCTTGTTGATGTACCACATGGTAGTGGTGTTGTCTGTTCTGACCTGAACCACCTTGTTCTGCACAGACTAAAAGAAGGCTTGCAGGGCCAGAAAAACTGCCCTGAGTTCCAGGAGATTGATATGGAGAAGAGACTCCTGAGGGGACCACAGTCCTTGGGCTGTGAGAGCCCCCAGATGAGCTCTCCACACCAAAAGGGAAGCATCCGTGGTAAGAACCACCGAATGAGACTGAGTGACAAATGGAACCCCCTGCCTTAAATTGTCCTGATCCTGCCACCACTGAAGAGGTTGGATCAGTGTCCGAGTCACTGGAATCAGTTTGGTAAGAGGGTCCTTCCTTTGGGAACAAAAGACCCTCAGATAGAACTGAATGTCCCTCATCTGAAATCTTGCTGCTTGGACCACTGCTGTAGAAGCTGCCATGTGGCCCATGAGCTGAAGGAAGTGCCTTGCTGGTCGGGACACCTGAAGGCTAAAGGAAGAAGCCAGTTCTATGAGAACTCTTGTCCTTTCCAGGGAAAGAAAGGCTCTTGCTTTGACAGTGTCTAGCTCTGCCCCATAAAGGTAAGAAGCTGCACTGGTTCAAGAACTGATTTGGGGAGACTGAGAAGAAATCCCAGGGAAGTGAGCACTTGCTGGGTGACATGCAGGTCTGACTTACATACGAAATTTGCGAGCAGATAAAGGCCTAGAGGTCTATTAAGTCTGCTCGAATGTGCAGCTAGCACCCTTATTCCTGCAGCTGCCCCTCCTTCCACCTCTTCCCTTCATTAACCTCCCTTGTCCTGTCCCATCCTCGCTTGAAGCAGTCCACTGTTCTACTGCATACCACTTCAGCAGGTAACGATTCCACCCAGCCACCACCCTTCTGTAAAAGTGCCTCCTCATCTCCCTCCTGAACCTTCCTCGCTCCAGTCTCATATCATGGCCCTGGTGGCCTCCTTCCTTACTTTGAACAGCCCTCTGTACCAGTCTTGTTTACCCTTTCATGTATTTAAAGGTTTCAATCATGTCCCCGCCTCCTCTCCTCCAGTGAGTACATGTTCAACTCCTTCAACCTCTTCTCGTATAAGTCCCCCAGCCCCTTGATCATCTTTGTCGCTCTGTGCTGCACCCCCTCCAGTAACTTAATGTCCCTCTTCAGATACGGACACCAGTACTGCACGCAGTACTCCAGGTGTGGTCTAACTAATGACCTATACAGTGGCAGAACCACCTCCTCCCTCCTCGAGGATATACCCCTTGCAATACAACCCAACATTTTGTTGGCCTTTGAAGCTGCCTTCCCACATTGTGCCGAGTTGTTCATTGACCCTGTAATGAGCACACCCAGACCCTTCTCTCCTCTGTCTGGGCAGCTGCACTCCCCCTTGGGTTCTTCATCCCAAAATGCAGCACCTTGCACTTTTGGCATTAAAGCCCAGTTGCCAGGTGTCTGACCAGGTTTCAAGCTTGCCAGATCATCCTGCAACCCCTGCCATCCCCTAGGTCATCCACCACCGCGCCTACCTGGTATCATCAGCAAACAGACTGATCTTGCTCTTGATGTCCCATGATATGTCTGCAATGAATATCCCAAACAACACTGGTCCCAACACTGAGCCCTGTGGAACACCGTCAACTGCCCTTGGTGTGAGAGCTTTCACCCACCATCACTCCTTCTGTTGCCTTCCCTGCAGCCAGTTTCCTACCCATCTCACCAGCTTTGCACCCGCCCCTGTGCCTTTAACTTCCTTCCCAGCCTTCCATGTGGCACTCAGTCAAATGCCTTACTGAAGTCCAGATACAGGACATCCACTGCATGGCCCCTGTCCAGTTGCATAGTTACCCAGTCATAGAACTCGACCAGGTTGGTTTGGCAGGATCTGCCATGATGAAGCCATGCTGTATGCTGTCCTGTAGTCCTTGGCTCTAGGGAGGGCCATCAGCCTCCTTCAGGATAGTCTCCATTAGCTACCCACGATGGATGTGAGGCTCACTGGTCTGTAGTTCTCGGTTCATCCTTGGGGCCACTGTTGTGGAGGGGCACCACATGAGCCATCCTCCAGTCCTGAGGTACACACCTCGAATGTAGTGTGAGGCATTAAATAGGTCTGCCAAAGGTCCTGCAAGGACCTCTGCCAGCTCCTTCAGTACCCTGGGTGATGCCATCTGGCTCTGGCTTGTCCACCCTCAGTGCCTTCAAACCTCTCGAACTCTGCTCCATGATTTCCATCTGTCACCACTCCCCGCTTCTGCCATTTCTCCCACCTTGGGTGTCACCCTCTCTCTTTAGTAAATATTGAGAAGTACTCATTTAGTACTTCCGCCTTATCGCACCTTGCTTCCACCCAACCCCTCTCCTTCCTAATCCTTACTATGTGGTCCTTACAGCTCCTTTTCTCCCTGATGTACTTGAAGTCCTTCTCCCCCTTCTTAATGCCTTGTGCCAGCCTGAGTTCCGTAGATGCTTTGGCTCCCCTTACTGCCCTTGTCATCTCCTTCGATTCTGTCAAGTACTCTTCCCTGTCCTCCCCCCCCCCCGTTTTCCTGTACTTCCTAAAGGCAGCTCTTTTCCTCCTTACCTCTTCCATGACCTCCTTGCTCAACGAGATCGGTTTCTAGCCCTAGCCTTCTGCTCTGGGCTTGCAGCAGGTTTGGTTGCCTCCACTATCCCCAGCTTTATGAGCTCCCACCTCTGGTTAGTGTCCATACTAGATTGAATTCTGGCCAGGTACCCTTTTACCACTTCCCCCATGCTCCCAAAGTAGGCCCTCCTGAAGTCCAGCACTATTGTGCCAGATTCCACTCCTTCCCTGCCCATATCCAATGTGAGCCATACTGAGCGGTGGTCACTCCCTGACAGCGGTTCCTCCACTGTAAGTTCTCTGGCAAAGTCCCCATTTGCCAGCACAAGGTCAAGGGTATTCCCAACCTGGTTGGTTCACTGACCATTTGCAGCAGGAAGCTGTCCTGAAGGCATCCAGCAGTACCTGCTCCCTTCTGTTCCTGGTTGTTGGGGTGCCCAGTCCACTCCTGGCATGTTGAAGTCCCCACAATCACCACACTACCCTTCTCGCAGGTCCTCCTGATCTGTCCCGCTAGTTCCCTGTCTAATCCTCCGTCCTGAGATGGTGGCCTGTACATCACTCCCATTCTAAGAATCCTATTCTTGAATCCTGGATTTGCATCCAAAGTGACTCTGCACTACCCTCCTCCCTTCCTCCTAACACACTTCAGTCCTTCCTTCATATAGTGCCACCCTCCTTTCCCAATCACTCTGTCCCTACAAAATAATCTGTACCCTGGTACAGACAGGTCCCAGTCATTGTATTGGGTGGCCCATATTTCTGTGATGACTGCAATGTCCACCTCTCTCTGCCATGAGAACCTGTAACGCTGCAGTTTTCCTCCCAAGGCTCCTAGCATTAGTGGTAACCACCTTCCACCCTCCCCCACCCCTGCCCTCCTTTCCTGGCATCACCAACAGTACTTGCCATTTGTCCTTTGTCACTGTTATGGGGGTAAGCTCATATGGTTTCAACCAACTTGACTTGGCCTGGAGACTGACCCACTATGAGCCAGTCATCCAGATATGGAAAAATGGAAATATTTTGCCTTTTTAAAAAGGCCACTACTACTACCAGGCATTTTGTGAAAACCCTTGGAGCTGATGTTAGGCCAAAGGGCATTGCTTTGAACTGGTAATGGCCTGAGGGCAACTTGAACCTGAGGTACTTTGTATGGGAGCACCTGATGGGGATGTGAAAGTAGGTATCTTTGAGGTCCAGGGAGGCTAGCCAGTCCCCTGACCTTAGAGAGGGAAGAATTATTCCCACAGTCACCATCTTGAACCTTGGTTTTAAAAGATGTTTGTTCAGGTATATTAGATCTAGGATGGGTTGCCACTCCCGTTTTTTTTGGGTAAGGAAGTACCTGGAGTACAGACCTTTGCCCCAGTGTAGGATAGGAACTCTCTCTATGGCTTTTAACGCCAGAAGAGATGAAACCTCTGCCTCTAGGGCAAGGGTTTCAGGGAGACTTGCAGGTGGAAAAGATCTGGCTCTCATATTTGGAAATATTTTGACGCTGAGAACCAGTCTGTGGCTTACCACTTCCAGGACCCACTTGTCTTGAGGTAACAGACACCCAGTCCTGGACCAAGTAAGCCAGTCTGCCCCCTACAGGGATAGGAGAGTCGACCCGGGCAGGCCCATCAGGGTGTCTGCTTGGCAGGGGCCTTAGGCTGAGGAGTGGATGCAGCTCTGCTCATCCCCCTTCTGCCTCTCCCTCTGAAGAACCCCCTCTGTGAAAAGGGAGAAGAGGCCTGTGCTTGGTAGAAAGGCCTATGAAAAGGCCTGCCCCTGCCCCTAGATTGCTGCCTTTGAGGAGTTGCCTGCCTCTCCTTGGCCTGTGCACTCCTATACGTGGTCCTATATTCCTCCATCTTCTTCATGTAATTCTCTGTCTGCTCCCCAAACAGAGAATTACCTTCCCACAGGGAAATGCATGGCCTTAGCCTGGGTGTCCTGTGAGAGGCTAGTACATCTGAGCCAAGCCATTTTCTGAAGAGCCACAGATGTAGCCATGACTCTTGATAACACATCACTGAAGTCCACAGCAGCATGAAACTGTACCTTAGATGCCTCAATCCCATCCGCAGCCACCTCCTCCAGCTCCTTGGCCAGCTGGGGGGAGGCCTGTTTAGCCAGTGCCAGTACAGTGTCCCACCTGGACTTCTGGTATCTGGCTGTACAGGCCATATAATTAGCCTGCCTGAGTCCCAAAGAGGATGCCATGTATTGCTTTTTTGCCAAGGCATCCATCCTCCTGGTGTCTTTATCTGGGGGGTGTGAAGCCAAGGGAACATTAGCCCTGTCACAGGCTGCAGCCTGCACAACCCCAACATGGCTGCATTGCTGGTAGAAAAACTCTGTGCCTGAGCCTGATAAAGTATACCTCTTGTCCATTATTCTATCAACAGGAGGTACAGAATTAGGAGACTTTAAAAATTTTTGTGTCTGTTTCCCGAAAGATTTGTGCAAGGGAATTGACAGCTTCCTGGACTCTGGAATGACCATTATTTCAACAAAATCAGGCTCCTCTTAATCCTCTGTAGCTTTCTCCATAGGGAGTTGGAGAGTTTCAGCCACTTTCCTGTAAAACAGATAGTGGAGAGGGGACTCAGAGAGCCTAGGAGGGGAAACACCAGAAGGTCTGTCTTGGGAGATGTCCGGTTCAATGGGCACATCCAGACTTTCTGCTCCATCATAGTCATCATCTTGTTCCTAATCCCACTCCTCCTCTAATTCCGGTTCATAAAAATCTTCAAGGGCATAATCCTGAACCGGTGGAACCGACTGAACCGAACCCCTAGCTAACGGAGCCGGATTGGACGGAACCAGGCGAAGCGATTCAACAATCCGAATCGCCCGGGCAATCTCATCAGCAGTCGGAACATGAACCTCCGGATCTGAACCGGCTCATTTGTCTTTCTTTTCCTTTTGTAGGAACCAACCCTCAGGATCGGCTCTCCTCTTGCCCGAAGTATCGCTCTGGTCAGAGGGCACCCTGGTTTGGTCAGAACCAAACCGCTGGCCATCTGGGTCAGCGGATCTTCGCCTCCTTTTCCCCACGCTCACCTAATCTCTTCTCCAGGGTAGACTAGGAAAATGTTTTACAAATTCGTAGTCTGTATCGAGGTGTTCAAACCCCAGACACTAAACACAGGTGGTGTGGGGAATCGGCCTTAGCAAAGACCTCCCCATACTCACTGCAGTGCTGAAACCCAGTGGGCCAGTTTTTTTTCTTGGGTTTCTCAGACATGGCCAACCTAATCAAACATACCCTTTTTTCGGCAACTGCCAGGCAAGACTCCCTTATTGGCTCCTAACCGTGTCACGGGTATTGGAAAAAAAAATGTTTAAAACATGGTTTGTTTTGAAACAGATAAGGACCGGTAACCACAATCTAAAGCAAAGTACAAGAAATCAATATATAGGATCGGTTCAGCCGAACCGACTGAACAAGTTTACAATTTCCACAAAGTGAATCAGAAAAACTATCTAGTACTCACGGTACCGCAGACAGAGCCTGAACCGACAATGCAGAATAATTTCTGCTTAAAACCGACACTTTAACCAACTTTTGAACCTAGCTGAAGGAGAAATCCCCGGAGCGACTGTTCAGTGAGGCGGAGTAAAGAATCTGATGGTTGGGTTTCAAAGTGCTGCAGACACAGACCTCAACCGAGCTCGAGCTCAACATTCTATGCACTGCATAGAAAATTAACCCTATACTCTCCGGGGCAGTTTAAAGGCTGGAGCTAACTGCAGATTGTCAGAATACAGCAAGACTTCATGTTATTTGAAAGCACACCGACACTTGAAGCTCAGGTGTCATCTGTGGTCCAAAGTGGTTTTTACCACTTGAGGAATATCGCCAGGATTAAGCCCCTAGTTCCGCCCGAAGACCTGCCATCTCTGATGCATGCCTTTGTTACTTCGAGGCTTGATTACTGCAACGCTCTATACTTCAAATGTCACTGGAACGACCCACCGCTGGCTACATCTGGTGCAGAACGCAGTGGCTCGATTGCTGACAGGCCTGTCTAGGTCCAGTCATGTGACCCCAGTCCTTCGGACTCTGCACTGGCTGTCAGATGGAGAGTCATCTTTAGGGTGGGCTTGCTCACCTATAAGGCCCTATACGGGCTGGGCCCTGGCTATCTGGCTGATCTCCTCATACCTGTCACCTCAGTCCATTCCCTCTGTTCTTTGACTAGGGGCCTCCTAGATGTTCCCAGGGTCAGGCTTAAAACATCTGGCAACCGCGCTTTTAGTGTTGCTGGGCTGACTCTGTGGAACACTTTTCCCGCTGATGTTAGGGAGGCCCAGATAGTAGAGGCTTTTAAAATGGGGCTAAAGGCATATTTGTTTTATGTGGATTTCCGTGGCGAAGGTTACTGATCCTCACAGATTACTTGAGATTATTTTAATCATTCTGAGATTTAATTTTTGTTTTAATTTTGCCTGTATATGTTTTTATAGACTGTATGTATTGTATTGATTTTATCTGTTTTTAACGTAATGCATCCAGAGCCCCTAGAAATAGGCGCCGTAGAAATAAAATCTGCCTTGCTATTACAGGGATGGTCCTGCTGTTTTTGTAGCTGCCGCTGCTTAAGATTGTAGGCAGTGCAGCTTCTTCTGGTCCCAATGGACCGTGGAGGGGGAAAGAGGTCCAGACAGAATACATGTATCGAATAGTATATGTGTAGTCAGTTACAAATCATATAACTAATCCACTGCATGTGTCTGCAGACAAACTCCAAGTAAAATACAAAACTCAGAGGATCCTTAAATTTTTATTCTTAAATTCCCTACTCCCTCTATACAAGAACCTTTGACGAAACACTTTCCACAAAGGCAGCAGTGAAGTTTCAGAAACATTTTACACTTTTTTCCAGCCCCCCCCCAAATAGATGATAAATCACAGTGTAAATTATACTTTTCCGCTGTCATCTTTGGCTGGGTTAGGCCAACAAGTTACTGACTAGGCAAACAGTTACAGTGATATGGGGATCTGTCAAAGGCTTGGGCCATTATAAATGTAATACAGGAATGTTTGTATTTAATCAATTAAGTACCACAAGGGGCATGACAGCATTTCATTTAATAAAATTTGTTTTGATAGACAAATGAAAAAAATCTACAAAAATGTAGCTAGTAATATTACACAACATACACATTTTTTTCAGCTCTACACAAAACCAAAGTTCTTGGTCTTAATGGCAAGTAACAACTTTTGTTTGAGAATCTGTTTAGAGGAATAGAGTGGAACATAGAGACGAGATATACAAGTGTTTGCAGTAGGTAAGTGTTGGTCATCTGGTGGTCTTATTGTGATTGATGGCATTGGCTGGAATCCCTCCTCACTAGCAGGTAACGATGGGCTTGATGTCCAAAAGTAGACCTAAAAGCCAGAAACAGGAGATAAGTTAGAAACTTAATTTTGTCAAATGCTTTCTCATTTAAAATTCCTGTTGACTTTTCCCACAAAGCATACTCTACAAATGTATCAAGTGTGCATGTAAATTCATCTTTGTTGTCATAACTATGTAAAAGTAAGTAGCCACCATTTCGTAAAATTACCAGAGAGATGGAGGATGATGGACAGCATGGGTTTGTGGTAGGCAGATTGTGCCAACAAACCTTATTGAGTATTTTCAATTGGGTCATGAGGGCAGTGGACAAAGCCCAGGCTGTGGGCATCATATACCTAGACTTTAGTAAGGCCTTCGATTTGGTGCCACACACAAGGTAGACAATGAAACTGAGGGACCAAGGGGTGGGGGAGAATATGGTAAGATGGACTGAAAATTGGTTGAGAGGCAGAAACTAGACTGTAGTGGCTGGGGGTGTGTTCTCCAGCACCAGGGAGGTCACCAGTGGAGTCCCGCCGGGATTAGCGTTGGGGCCAGTGTTATTCAATGTCTTCATAAGTGACATCGGGGAAGACATTAAAGGCAAAATATGCCCATTTGTGGACATCAAGGCGGGGATACAGGACCTAAGGGAGGACCCTGCCAGACTAGAGAGATGGTCAGGAATCTGGCAACTTGGTTTTAATGCCAAAAAGTGCAAAGTGATGCACATGGGGCCAAGAACCCTTGTGCAAAGTATTACATAGGAGAGCTTCAAGTAAATGCTGCCTACGAGGAAAAGGATCTCGGAGTGGTGATTACAAGTGACCTGAAACACACCTGCTAGTGTAAGAAGGCAGTGGAAAAGGCTAACAGGATGCTAGGGTGTAATGCAAGGGGGATTCAGTAGCAGGCAGAGCAAGGTCATTTTACTACTGTACAGGTAACTGTTGAGACCACATTTAGTATATGGGGTGAGGTACTGGCATCTTTACCTGAAGAAGGACATCCGTATGCTGGAAGGGGTCCAGAGGAGAGCAATCAAGATGACAGAGGGGTTTCAGGATAGGTCCTATGAGGAGAGGCTGGGAGCCCTGGGGATGTACTCCATGGAGGAGTGGAGGCATAGGGGGATACGACAGAGACCTCCTTCAAGTACATGAAGAGAGTTAGAGTACAAAGGGAGGGTCTCTTTAAAATGAGTAAAAACACCACCACTAGGAGCATAGCCTAAAACTGATGGTGGTGGTGGGTGGGGGGA
The DNA here is from genome assembly GCA_016271365.2 of Neoceratodus forsteri. Lineage (NCBI taxonomy): Eukaryota > Metazoa > Chordata > Ceratodontiformes > Ceratodontidae > Neoceratodus > Neoceratodus forsteri. The sequence continues at coordinate 1,709,609,991 of CM057455.1, forward strand.
TTCAGAAAGGATGTAAGGAAAATTTTCTAAACAGAGAAGGTGGTGACCACCTGGAATGAGCCGCCAGAGGAAGTGGTTTCAGCAAAGATGGAGGGAGCATTCAAGAGGGCCTGGGACAAACACAAAGGGAACCCTTGGGACCAAGGAAATGTGTGTGTGTGTGTGGGGGGGGGGGAGAGAGGGAGGAGTGGCTGGTGGGGCAGGGGCAGTGGCGTAAGTGTAAGACCAGATCCTGCATCCTTATGAGCAGACACGATAGACCAAGTGGTCTTCTTCTGCTGGCTCTTTTCGTATGTTCCTAAGGTTAGCATTGAGCTGATTAGAACTTCAAGGATCTGCTGTTTCTTAAGGTATTTCTCCCTCCATACCTGCTATTCACCCTGCACCACAAAAAGGCTTTTGAAGTCGTACCACTCCATAGATAAAGTAACAGAAGGTTCACTTTACAGACTGATCCACCCCCCCATCCACACACACAAATAAAAGAACAGTTATGTGTAAGAAATTACTGAAACAGTAGATCTTTAAGAGAATCTCCTCCATTATTTTATTTTTTTATTTTAACTTTGTTGACCGGGAAAGGCACACTGAGCCGAGGCTCGTTTCCAGGTGCGACCCGGGTACAGAGAAGTACATGGAAGTATACAGAGGATGGTTCGTACTGTAAATAAAATGTTATCCAGATTTACAGAGACTGAACTTGTACAAAGAGAGTTTGTTGCAGACGGTAGATAAACATACAGTGCTTACAAAATAGGAGCAATAAGTTATTACACCAAGGTAACAGCAGATGCAGGAGTAGTACATTAGTGATGTAGGACATTTAGAAAAACACCTGGGGTATGACATGGGCAGAGAAATCGACCAGCTGAGAAAATACAAAAATAGGGCTATTCAGGGATTCAAGTGGGGGACGGTCTCTGAGCGCACTTTAGGCAAGGTGTGTCTGGGAGGCGTCTGAGCAGTTCCCTAATTTCTGGAAGGGAGGAGGCCTGGCGAGTGATGGGTGGGTGGTTGTTAAATAGGAAGGGAAGGCGGTAAGAAAAGGCAGCTTGGCCAGAGGCAGTGTGAGGGTGAGGGAGGTTGAAAGTGTGGGCATCTCTGTGGCGGAGGGAGTAGCCTAAGGATTTAGCTGGCGCTAGGCGGGAAATGAGGTTGGGGGTAGGGAGCCCAACCAGTATTTAGCTATGAGGGATGCGCAGTGGGTGGTTCTCCTGTGGGAGAGCAGAGGCCATGGAGAGAGTGGAATATAGGGTGCAATGGTGAGTAAGTGGAGGGGAGGCAGTGGCAAAACGACAGAAGACGTTTAGTAGGATGTCAAGTTTGGAGAGGGATGAGGTTGGTGCTGTGCAATATATGACTATTATATAGTCTAATACAGGTAGGATGGTGTTACGTATGATTTCGCTTCGGGCGGGAAGGGGAAGACTGTCTTTGTGGTGATAGGGGATGGCAAGTTTGGGTCGGAGTTTGGAGCAGGTGGCCTGTATGTGGGTAGAGAAATTTAGGTGGCTGTTGAGCCGGACCCTAGGTATTTGAAAGTGGGGACTAGGTCAAGGGCAGTGCCATTCAGGGTGGAGATCGCTTGGGGGCGGGCGGAAGGAGGTAAGTTTTTTCCTAAATCCGAAGACCATGGTGACGGTCTTTTTGTCATTTAGTTTAAACTGATTTTTCAGGAACCAGGCTTGGACTCTACTGAAATTGGTTTTGAGATCCGGGAGGACACTGTCGTGGGAGGGACCCAAGGCAAAAATGATTGCATTGTTCGCATACAGAAGCACGTTAGCTGAGAGGCAGGCGGAGGGGAGGTCATTTATAAACAGGGAGAATAGGATGGGGCCGAGGACTGAACCTTGAGGGACGCCAGAGAGGATGGGAAGAAGGGGAGAGAGGGTGTCCCCTATTTGAACTGATTGCTGTCTATTCTGGAGGTAAGAGCAGAACCAGTTTATGGAGGATTGGGCGAGGCCAAAGAGGCTGAGTTTGTGGAGCAACAGAGTGTGGGAGACAGAGTCAAAAGCTTTAGCCAAACCGATAAAAATGGTGGTTGTGGTCAGACTGTTGTCAATAGCCAACAGGATAGAGTCTGTAACACTCAGTAAGGTGGTGGTGGTGGAGTGATGTTTTCTAAAGCCTGATAAAGCCTGACTGATAAGGGGAGAGGGAGCTGTTTAAGGAGAGAAAGTCAGTCAGTTTGGACAGGGTGAGGGATTCTTGGATTTTTGCGAGAGAGGGAAGGAGTGAGATGGGCCTGTAATTTCCCGGCAAAGAAGGGTTACCGCCTTTATGCAGGGTAAGATTTTAGCTGCTTTCCACGCCGAAGGAACTGAGGCAGTGGCGAGGGAGAGGTTTAGTATGTGTGTCAGAGGTGCTGTAATAGCTGAGGCCGAGATGCGGAGAAGTCTAGGATGCAATCCATCTGGGCTAGTTTTGGCCTGGCTGAGAGAGATGACTGCATTGTAGACTTCTGGGTTGTGAAAGGAGGAAAGAGGAAACCGTGGGAGGAGGGGGACATTCAGTAGGGTTGGGTGTAAAGGGGAGGGCACATGAGACAAAAATGAGTTGAAAGTAGCAGCTACTGAGACAGGATCAGCAATTTGTCTACCACCAATGTTAAGGACTGACAAGTCTGTTTGGAAGGGGGATTGATCATGGAGTTGATTACCTTCCAGAAGGACACAGGAGAGTTTTGGTGCTGGGTGAGTTAAGCTTTGAGGTAGGAAGATTTTGATTGCTGGATAGCTTTGGTGCATTTGTTTCTGAGGTGCTTGTAGGATTGGAGGTCGCAAGAGGTATGGGTGGCTTTGTATAGCGCCATGCCTTGTCCCTGACTCGACATAGAGCGATGAGGTTAGATGCGATCCATGGATGGTAGTGCCTTTTTACTCTATCTTTCCTGAGGGGGGCATGGAGGTCCCAGGTGCGTTTGAAGGTGTCGTAGAAGTGAGATAGGGCAGTGTCGACGTCAGATGCGGGAAAAACTGGACACCAGTCTGTGTGTGTTAGGTCGTGCTGCAGGGCAGGTTTGTTTAGGAGGTGGAATGGGCAGGAGCAGATAAATTTGGGGTAGAGTGGGGCGACTTTGCGATGCAGTAAGTGGCGAGTGGTCACTGAGAGCACTGGAGAAAGTGCCGGCTGATGAGATCCTGTGGGGATGGGTGGATAAGATCCAATCCAGTAGGATGTGGTTTAAGGACCGATTGTTAAGGTGGGTAGGTTCCTGGATTAGCTGGGAGAGGTTTAGGGCTTTAATCCTCAGCACAGTGGGTTTTGCGGAGAGGGAGAGCCAGTCAAGTTTGAAATCGCCTAGCAGTACGAGTTCACCTTCAGTGGAAATATCAGAGATGGCTCTGACCAGGGAGTCGGGTGAGGTCTTAGGAGGGGCATAAAGAGCCCCGATGTAGAGTGGATGTGACGAAGGGAACGTAAGGTGAGCAACAATGGTTTCGTGGGAGGAGGGGCAAGACTCCGTGTGTATAATGGAGCAAGGGATGGAGGCCCTGACGTACAGAGCTACCCCTCCACCTCACTTACCCCGGTCCTGACTGTAAATGATAAAATTTGGGATGGTCAATTGTGAGTGGGGGATTTTGGGAGAAAGCCAAGTTTCCGTGACAGAGAGTATATCTGGGTTGTACTGGGTGACCCACACGGAGAGGGCATACAATTTGGGGAGGAAGCCTCTGATATTGAGGTGAAACATGTGGAGGCCCTTGGGAAGAGAGACTGAGGGCAGGCCGGGAGAGGGTGGAGACACAGATGTGGAATTGTTTGATGCAGAAGGGCCAGGGTTGGGGTGAACGTCATCTGCCAGGAGCAGTAATAGAGATAAGGTGAGAAAAGGGGATTTCTTTAGTTTGCCGGGGTTCTGCTTGGACGGAGGAGCTCGGAGGTTTAGGCACCGGAGGAGAGCTTCCAGGTTTAGGTAGTGCGAGTGGAGCAGTGCTGGGTGAATGGCAGGGGACGGTTGGAGGGGTTGGTTTAGAGGAAGGGAAAAGGGAGAGGTTTGACAAGGAGAGAGGGGGAGATGCAATAGGGGTGGGCGAAGCATGGGTGGTTGTGGGTGTCTCTTGGGGCATGGTAAGGTAGAAGAGTGAGTGAAGGGGAGGCGGGTCACCGGGGCAGCTGGGGAGAGGGGGTGAGGGAGTAGAGGAGAGACAGCAGCATGGTTGTTTAGTGAAGCAGGTGTATGACTAGGTTTAAAACTGCAGCTGGGTTTAAGTCTGCAGATGGTCACTAAATCAGGGGATTTTGTCAGTAGCGGCCCCTAGTGGCAGACCGAGATAACTTGCTAATGGAAAAACTGACTTATTGGTTTTTGACAGTCACCTGATTACACAGGCCACTGCTATATATTGCGATGCCGACCAAGGGCGGTGGGGAGCAGACGCAGAGTGTCGGTGGGGTTGCCCTTCTAAGTTTGAAAATAAAAGGTGTCAAAAGAGTCAGTCCTCTCGATGCATGGAGAACCGTTTGGGAAAACCCGTACCTGCAGGCTGCTGTGGGGGAGGGCTTCCTTCTGTGGCCCCCTCGACCCTGGGAGATCAGCCGAGGTTCTATGGAGGAGGAAAGAAGAGTACAATTTCACTGCAGGTAAAAGAAGGAGGGGTTAGGAATAAAAGAAGGGGGGGGGTTGCGTCGAGTTTCAGTGGCCATACGCGGAAGGTCGGGGAGCTACAGAAATAATTTACAGTTCAGTGCAAAACAGTGGCATAAGGCTGAGACAGGCAACTAAAACAGCATGCAGTAACAAGCAGGTGCCTTAAAGGCATTTCAAATAGACTGAGTCTGGCATCAAAAACAGCACGAAGTAGCAATCAATTGCCTTAAAGGCACTCCAAATATGCAGCGTTCAGAATTAGATTTTAGCAGGCTTAATTAACTAAAAGTTGTGAGAAAAAAATGCTGTCTACTGTCTGGTTTGTGGCGGAAAAATTCTATCTTCACTGCTGTGGCGACTGAAAGTTAATTTTAAAGGTACTCTGTCCCCTTCTAAGTTTGAAAATAAAAGGCACCAAAAGAGTTCGTCCTCTCGATGCGTGGAGAGCTGTTTGGGAAATCCGTACCTGCGGGCGGCTGTGGGAGAGGGCTTCCTTCTCTGGCCCTCGCGGAGATCGCCGGAGGTTCTGTAGGCTGCTGTGGGGAGGGCATCCTTTCTGCCCCTCGCGACCCTCGGGTGGGGGCGCTGGAGTGTTGTGCGGGCTGCTGTGGGGAGGGCTTCCTTCCTCTGGCCCCTGTGACCCCGGGAGATCACCAGAGTGTTCTGTGGTGGAGGGCTACCTTCTCTGGCCCTCGCGACCCTTTGGGGAGATTGCGGGAGGTTCTGTGGGCTGCTGTCGGGAGGGCTTCCTCTTCTGGCCCTCGCAACCCTAGGGGAGATCACCAGAGTGTTCTGCGGGCTGCTGTGGGGGAGGGCTTCCTTTTCTAGCCCTTGCGACCCATGGGGAGATCGCTGGAGTGTTCTGCGGGCTGCCATTGCCATACCTTTGGAATTTAAAGCCATCAGTGTCAGGACAACTTTGAAAATGTTTGCTAGCCAGGGTCCCACAATGATGTGCAGTGTCTACATGCATACAACATGGGTGGCCCCATCACTCCTCAGTTCCCCAATAGGGTTTAGCCTCTGAGGACCTGCAGCCATGAGGAACCAGGAGATGAGACCAGCACGAGGCATACAAGGAGGGGCAGGGGGCTGGAGAAAGGATGCAAGGAGTATGATTTTAAGTACAGCATCTGATTTGACCATCACAATAAGCAAAAGGGGGGAAAGAGGGAGGGTACGGCATGGCCCAATGGAGGAGATTCTCTCGAAGAGCTACTGTTACGGTAAGTTCTTATATAACTGTACTATCTTCTTTGATGATATCCCCGCCATTAGGCCATACCTTTGCAACGACTTCCATGCAGTGCAAAGTCAACTAGGAGGATGGCACAGTCTGACCTGTAACCAAGACAGAAGGCTTTGCAGTACAGTAAGCCCCAAAGCCACACGCCTACGAAAGACTATGTTGAGACTAATGTTTAGTGAAAGTAAGAACAGTGCTCCATATGGCCGCAGCACATGTCAGCAGCAGGGACATTTTTGAAATAAGTAAACTAAATGGCCATACCACTTGTGAAGTGACCATGAACACCAGTAAGTTCCTAAATGTGCGTCCTAAAACAGAACATAATACAATGTGGCAGCCATTTGGACAGGCATTGTTTAGACACAGGAGCATCCTCTTTCCCAGGGGAAAATGAAACAAAAAGCTGACAGAACTTTATGCAGTCCTCAGTGCGAGCAATATAGTGTCTTAGTATTCTATGTATATCCAAAGTACGAAGCAGTGTCTCACTCTGGCTGCCATGCTTGGGATAAATATATAGGAAGGTGTATCATTTGACTAGGTGTAAATTCAGATATCACCTTTAGTAAGTACTTAGTATTCATATGTAGAGAGACTGTGAAAAATCAAATAAGGAGGCACACACATTAGAGCCTGAAGCTCAGAAATCCTCCAAGTATAGGTCACCGCAACTAAAAACATTTTCCATGACAGGAAATGCAAGCCATAACTCACAGCAGGCTCAGAAAGAGCCAACAATTTCTCAAGAATGAAATTCAAGTCCCAAGGTGGGACTGAATTACCGAAAGGTTTCATATGAAGAATACCTCTCAGAAATGTTTGGGACATCTGTAATTGGGCAATGGCACGATCATTAATAGGGGCATGAAAAGCTGATACAGTGGCCAAATGCACCTTAAGAGAGAAATACTGTAGGCTACAGTCGGACAAGGAAAGCAAGTATTCCAACACAGCATTCACAGGACATGTAAAAGGTCCATATTCTGGGAAGCTGCCCACAAGGTGAAGCACTTCCACTTAAGGGAAATAAGTATGCCTGGCATAAGGCTTCTTGGCCGCAAGCAGGACATCAACAATCTTAAGGGATACTCCAAAATGTGCAACGACCATGTCTTCAGGAGCCATGCATGTACAGTGTAGGGACTCCGGGTACAGATGGACCAAGGATCTCTTGCCCTGTGACAACAGACTCAAAGAGGTAAGGGGACAGGAGGCTCCACCGCCAGATATTGGAGTGGAAACCGTATCTGGTGAGGCTAGAAGGCAGCAATGATGATGGCAGAGGCACTCTCCACCAGCAGCTTGAGCAGAACCCTCTGTATTACGAGGACTAGGTAGATTTATTTATAAGAATTTCCCTTTCCAGGACAGGGACAACATCTTGCCAAAAAACTCAAGGCCCTTGAGCAAGCAAGCAGAAAAAACAGGTTACTCACCTGTAACAGTAGTTTTAGGAGTGGTATATGTTGTTCAGCCACACTTGTTGGTAGGTCCCTTTCCCTGTTAAATCTTGCTGGAAGGTCTTCAAGCTGGCTCCTCCCACCCACCTGGGTGGGATACCTCCGGCTCCACCCCATGACGCCAGATCTTAGCCCGCTGGAAGCCAGGTTGTGTGTCGCAGCAGAGGAAGTCGGGTGGGTCAGTTTGGGTGAATAACATATACCACTCCTAGAACTACTGTTACAGGTGAGTAACCTGTTTTTCTAGGGATGTGGATACATTGTTCTTATCCACACTTGTTAACAGACTCCTAGCAGTTCTCCAGGAGGAGGGAGGCAAGGTGCACACCCCCTACTTTGGGAACAGAGACTGGAGAACTGAGGCCCCAAAACCAGCATCCCGGAGTGACTCAAGGTCAATGTGGTAATGGGTGATGAAGGTGTTTGCTGTCTTCCAGGTAGCAGCCTGGCAGATTTCCTGGATAGGGATGTCCCTGGAAGCAGCCACCGATGCAACAGTATGGCAGGTGGAATGAGCTTTTATCCTTTGGGAGGCTCCTTGCCCGCCAACCTATAGCAGAGATCAATGCATGATGTAATCCATCTGCCAATTGTCCGCTTTGCTGCAGGCCTGCCAGGTGCGGCTTCAGCGTAGGTGACAAACAGCTGGTGAACCCCTCCCCGAACCTCCGCCGTCCTCTCATTATAGAAGAAGAGAGCATGTCTCAGATCCAGAGTATGGAGTCTGTACTCGGCATCCAAAGTGTAGCTAGGGTAGAACACAGGCAGAGTCAACCCCTGATTAAGGTGAAACTCTGACACCACCATCGGGAGGAATTTCGGGTGGAGACACAGGACAATCTTATCCCTGTGAAATACCAGATAAGGAGACTCCACCGAAAGTGCCTGGAGCTCCCCAGTCCTTCTGACGGATGTCATAGCCACCAGGAAGGCAGTCTTCCACGACAAGTGTGACATCTCACACTTGTGCATTGGTTCGAATGGCTTGCCCATGAGCGTTGCCAAAACCAGCAGTAAATCCCATGGAGGTAGAGGGTCATGCACCGGATGGGATATGTGATCGAGGTCCTTGAAAAAGTGCCAGACCACCTTCTCCTATGACACTGTCTGCTGACCGGCCCGCACCCCGGTAAGCAGAGATGGCTGCCAGGTGCACCTTAAGGGTCGAAGACTGAAGACCCCCTTTGGACAGAGACCAAAGGTAGTCTAAAATGCTCGCCACAGAACAGAGGGTCCAGGCCCTTGCCCTGGCACGGAAAACCTTTTCCATTTGAAGGCATAGCACTTTCTGATCGACTCGTTTCTGGATGCTTCCACTATTATGAGTACCTCCAGAGAGAGATCCAAAGCCTGGAACTTTAGCCACTCAAGTACCAGGCTGCCAGGTGCAGAGATTGAAGGTCCGGATGTAATACCTTCACCTGACTAACTGGTATCAGGTCCAGGCGTGCTGGAAGATGCCTCTGGAGTCTGTTGCTGAGGCTGAGGAGATCTGGATACCAGAACTGGTGGGGCCAGTCTAGGGCTACCAGGATCACCTGCACCTTGACCCGCCTCATCTTGAGAAGCACCCTGTGGATAAAGGGAAATGGAGGGAAGGCGTAGAAGAGGCCTGGGGTCCATGGCCTCGAGAAGGCACCCCCCGCTCCGATCCCTGCTGAGGGGGGTGGACAAGAAACAGCCTCAGCTTAGTGTTTTCCTTGGAGGCAAACAGGTCAACCATCGGTTTGCCCCAGTGGGAGAACAGGCTGTAAGCTACCTCTGGATGCAGAGGCCACTCGTGAGATGTCTCACGTATGCGGCTGAGAGCATCCACCAGATGATTTGAGGCTTCAGCCACGTGGATGGCTAAGAGATCCGCCTTCAGTTGGCTCACGAGTGTCCAGATGCAGAGCGCTTCCCTGCACAAAAGCCGGGAGAGCATGCCGCCCTGCTTGTTGAGGTAGTACATGGTCGTGGTATTGTCCGTCTGAATTTGAACCACTTGACCTCGAAGCTGCTGAGCGAATACTGACAATGCCAGTCTGACCGCTCTGAGCTCCAACAGGTTGATATGGTACTGGGATTCCTCGGGGGGTCCACAATCCGTGGGCCCTGTTGTTCCCCATGTGGGCTCCCCAGCCCGTGAGAGAGGCATCGGTCGTGAGGATGACTGTCGGCTCGGGGCGGACAAATGGGACCCCTTCCTGCAACCGGTCTGGGACGGTCCACCACTGGAGAGCATCCCACATCTTCTGGGTCACAGTGATCAGCTGGTCGAAATGACCTAGGCGCTGAGTCCACTGGGCGGCCAGCTCCCATTCAAGGTGGTGCATGTGCCACCGGGCCCAACTATCCTTGGTGGTGAAGGCCACAAGTGCCCAACCAGAAAGGACTGGGCAAAGGAAGAGACAACCTCTGCCCTGTCCGCCGGGAGCCGAGCTCTGGCTCAGCAAGAGTCGAGCTTTGTCCCGATGAAGCATATCACCTGAGAAGGCACAAGCTCCGACTTGGCCTCATTGATCAGGAGGCCAAATTGAGAGCAGGTCTGGAGGGCCAGATCCCTGGACCTCTTCACCTCTTGCTGGGTGGAACCTGCCAAGAGCCAATCGTTGAGGTAGGGGTACACTCTGACCCCTTGATGCCTGAAATGGGCTGCCACCACTGCAATGCATTTGGTGAAGACCCTTGGGGCCAATGACAGTCCGAATGGCATGGCTCAGAACTCATATAGGGTTCCCTCTGCTCTGAAGCAGAGGAACCGCAGGTGTGACGGACGGATCGGGATGTGAAAGAATGCATCCTGGAGATCCAGTGAGCAGAACCACGTGTTTTGCTCCAGGGATGGTATGATCTGGGACAGAGTTATAATCCTGAAGGTGCATGGCCTGAGATATCGATTCAGGTCGTGCAGATCTAGAATGGGGCACCAGCCCCCCGCTTTGGGACCAGAAAGTACCTGGAAATGAACCCTGGGTTGACTGGAGGATCTGCTACTCAAACCACTGCCTCCTTGAGGAGGAGATGGGCTATGTCGTCCCTCAGAGCCAGCCGAGTGTGGGCTGATTCTCTCTCCCCTCCCATGGGGCTTGGCTTTGCTGGGAGGGTACTGCTCGAATTCCAGGGGTAGACCCTGGCCGACCACTTCTAAGACCCACCTGTCCATGGTAACAGTGGACCAGGCAGAAAGAAAGTGGTGGAGCCGACCCCCCCATTGGTGGTGGTGGTGGTGGGGATTCTATTTTATTTTGAAATCGTTTTTCATAACCAAAGCACTGTACAGACAAACAAATATCAAATAAAAAAAAAGTTGAAACAGATTAATACAATAAAATTACAGTAAAATTAGCCGAACTTGGGGAAGGCTACATCAAATAAATAAGTTTTTAATTCAGTTTTAAAACTGTTGACGGTCAGGCTCACACTCAACCAACGAGGTAGAGAATTCCACAGGATTGGTGCAGAAAAAGAAAAGGCACGAGCGCCAGATATCTTCAGGCAAACGCTGGGAATCTCCAGCGATCCTTCATCAGTGGATCGGAGGGGATGGATGGGGCAGTAGGGTACAAGGAGGTCTTGCAGATAACAATGTCCCTGTTCGTGGAGGGCTTTAAAGGTCAGTAAACCAACCTTAAAGGTGATCCGCCACTGAACAGGCAGTCAGTGCAGTTTGCGGAGCACAGGCGTAGTATGACTAGACTGAAATGTCCCAGTCAAAAGCCTGGCCGCCGCGTTCTGCACTAGCTGCAAGCAGTGGATATCAGCCCTAGGTAGAGGGAATTACAGTAATCCCAGCAGGAAGTAACAAAGGCATGGACTAACGTTGGAAGATCATCAGGGGGAACCAGGTGTTTCACCCGGGCAATATTCCTCAGATGGAAAAAAAGAGGTTTTGACGACAGGCGACACCTGAGACTTAAGTGTCAAACCTTCGTCAAAAATAATACCCAGGTTACGCACCTGGCCTGAGGTAATGAATGGGACGTTGTCAAGAAACAAACCTGACGGCTGTCCAACCAGAGTCCACTACCAACACTTCAGTCTTATCAGAAGGGAGGACCCAGAGCTGATGTGATGGAGATAGGGGTGGCAACCCCTATCCCGTCACTGGGCAGGCTTAGAGAAAGAGGGCCCAGGACCTGAACCCCGACCTCCCTGTCCACGGGCTGGTGGAGGCCCAGACTTGGGCAGAGGATGCCAAGCCTGTGCCTGCTGTTGCTGCCCGCCGTGAAAGGAAGGCTGCTGTGCTGCAGGAGTAGGGTGTCGAAAAGGCTCATTTCTTTTTCTGCTGCTTCTTGGCGCCAGGGGCGCTTTGAGCAGAAGTGGCGGAGTCCAAGGTGGCAATGAACTGCTCGGATTCGCTGCAGGTGACCATCCACACCTGAGCTGAAGAGATCGGTACCCAGGAAAGGAACATCAGTGAGATGTGCTGGGTGTCCGCCGTAAAGGTGGAAAGCCTCAGCTAAGCCCTGCTGCATGAGACAACCGTGGCTGCCATCGTCCCCAAAGTCCAAAGCCGTCTGAAGCTGCTGCTTGGCAACTGCACGGTTCTGGTCCTAGATGTGCCTGACCGTAGTCTGAACGTCTGCAGGGAGATGCGGGAGAACTTCATCTAAGGAGCCCAACAGGGCATGAGAGAAGTGCGCCATGATGACGGCCGAGCTCGCCTGACGGAGGCCTACAGAGGAGACTACATAGACCTTCCTGGACGTGTGGTCCAGTTATCTGGACTCCTTGTCAGGAGGTCTATCAGTGTCAGCAGAGCTGCCTGTGCGTCTGAACACTGAGGCAGTCACCAACCCCTCAGCCGAGGGGTGTTCAGTGAACTCTGAGAGGGACTCAATGGGCACCGCATACTTGTGGGCCATCCGGGCAGACGGCACTGGACAGGAGGCAGGATGCTGCCAGAGCTCCAAGGCTGGGCCAACAATGGCTTCGGCCATAGAAAAAGGCTTCCGTTGGGTGTATCCCCTCTTTTAAGAATATCTGCAAAAGGGTATTCCGCCCTTTCCTGGACATGCTCCAGGGGCATCCCCATGGATTCGGAGTTAAGGCAGAGAATCCCTTGAAAAGATGAAGGGCCCTCCTCGATCAACAGACTACCGACAGACTCAATGTCCCGCGGGTGAGAGTGTACGTCGGTGTCTTCCATATCTGAAGAATCCGGAGAAATCGGTTAGCCACCAAGGTCCCCTTCAACATGCCTGGGGCGATCAGGCGTAAGGGTGACCGACAACCTATGTGGGAGTCCAGGAACCGTCCAAGAATCTTTCGTAGGAGCACCTCCCAAAGGCTGTTTAGGTGGTGGCTCCACCACAAGCTGCGGAGAGACTGATTCTGGCCGAACCAGAGCGGGTTTGGCCAGCTCCGTGGGCGGGGGAACCGATATGACCGGTTCCAAATGAGTCGGCTTCAGCCTAGGAGGCGAAAGCCAAGTAATGGCCAGAGTTGAAACCGTGGCCATCTTCTGTTCTGACAGAAGCAGCTGCTGCCACATCAAATCCTCGTAGCGTCGGAGATTCCGGCCAGCCCCTTATCCGAGGACGAGGATGACCAATGGTGTCACCTCTTTTAGAGCGCTTATGTGCCTTTCTTGGCCTGTCGGTCTAGGGGGTCCTAGATGTCGACCTCGAGCGGACTGGCTGATTCGGTTGCTCGGGAGACACCAAGGGAAATGGTGATTTACCCGGATCAGGGACCGGTTCCTCGATGGAATGCCCAGCTGGCTGGGTCTCCTCATCAGGAAGAGCCAGTCCTTGTCAAAGAGTCGTCAGCCTCGTCGGGTCAACAGGATCGAGAATGATCTCAACCTCGTCAATCGAGACCTTGGTTGACTGGCCAGATGGCAGGGCCGAGAAGCCAGCGGCTGAAGTCAATACTGCCGTTTCCTGGGACTGAAATCGCTCATGATCCCAAGAGCGTCTTCGCTGAGATGAAGATGACTTCAGATCCTTTTCTCTTTTACAGAACCAAGAGGAATGTGAGCCCGCAGGTCCCTTGCCTTTAGTGGGGAGGGACTGACAGCTCTCGGAAGGAACCCGAAAACATGGAGCCCAGGTTGAGGGGGAAAAAAAAAACAACCAAGAAGAGGATTCTGTGGCCCACACTGCTTCTTCTTCGAAGGCCTGCATGTGTTCCAGCTGCTCGGTGGACTCCGCAGCCGCGGAGAGCACCCAGCGGGCCTCTTTGGATTTCACCAGAGGATTCCATTTCTTGGGCCTGCCCAACTTAAGGCATGCAAGACGATCGACGAGGACGTTTGGGTGGAACGCGAGACACATCTCTCAAGTCTGAGTGTCATGGCTGACACACAGGCAGTAGACGCATGCAGTACGTGGATCGGTGTATGACATTTTTTGGCTGCAAGGGCATTGGTGAAATCCAGGGGAAGATTTATCTTCCATGACTGAATAACAAAACGCACAGTTGCTAGCTCGAACGAGCCAAATTTTCAGAATAACCGAAGGGTTAGAAGCCAGGGCCTACAAAAAAGCAATCGCAAAGAGGAGGCAACCTGAATCTTCCAGCGGAAAGGAACATCTGGCATCATGGGGCGGAGCCAAGGGTTATACCACCCATGTGGGTGGGAGGAGCCAGCTTGAAGACCTTCTGGCAAGATTTAAAGGGAAAAGGGACATGCCAACAAGTGTGGATAAGAATATATCCACATCCCTAGAAGAAAAAGTTACTCACCGTAGTAATCTTGTTTCTTCCCAGTGATATTCAGAACACTTGCAGTGACCCTTTAAGATAGAGCTGCCAGGAGAGATTTATTTTTTTTTTATTTTATTTAGTTTTTGTTTACGGGTAAGGTGTTGTGGTATAGTTCAGAGGTAATCAACCATACAAGGAAAAATCTACACAATGTTCTGTGACGTAAACAGTATTGCTAATATGACAGAGACAATGGCAGAAAAATACACTATAGTACAAAACATAAGGAGCATACAATCATAGTGCAGTAGAGATTTAACACAACCCATGGTAAGTGCTACATATAACAGTAACAAGGGGTCAGAGCAAAACTGAAACATTTTGAGAGCTGAGGAAGGGGATGTCAAGCACTCTATGGGGGTTTAAAACAGGAACATAGGGCATGTTTGACAAGGAGAGTGTGATGCATCTTTTTAAAAGCAATATGACTAGGTGAAGAGCGAACATCAAGAGGTAGGGAATTCTAATATTTTGGGGCCAGGCAGGAGAAAGCTGAGGTACCTTTTAGGGTTCTGCACCTAGGGGTATACATGGAACATATGCAAATGATGGAATCTTTTGCACATGCCACTTATTCAAATACTGCCTTCTACGAACTGCCTTAGTTCTAAACCCCTCAGACTTCCTTGAAGCCTGGAAAAACAGGCCTACGAGGACTAAGTATAATAATAACAACAACAACAACATTAATCAGTAATAATAATACTAATTATTGTATGAACTCCCTTGACACCTAAAAAGGCCTCCAACAGGAGGGCATAACATGAAAGAATATCCCTGAATGTCAGAATCCCCTGAAAAGGGGGAACAACAAAAGTGAATGCAATCACAACATATACGCCAGTGTGTGGCACAGATTCCCTTGAGAACACAGTGTTTTTAGGAGTGCAGAGGCTACTGGTTCTAGAAGGGGAGGCAGGGTGGGGAGTTCTGAATGAACAGGTTATTCACCTGTAACAGTAGTTCTAGGAGCGGTATATGTTGTTCATTCACACTCTTTGGCATGTCTTTTCCCTTTAAATCTTGCCAGAAAGTCTTCAAGCTGGCTCCTCCCACCCACCCGGGTGGTAAATACCTCGGCTCCACTCCATGATGCCAGATCTTAGCCCGGTGGAAGCAAGGTGATGCGCCTAAAGCAAGGGAGGTTGGGGGGGTGCGTGTGGATGAACAACATATACCACGCCTAGAACTACTGTTACAGGTGAGTAACCTGTTGTTCTAGGAGCGTGGATATGTTGTTCATCCACACAAACCAGACTCCTAGCAGTTCTCCAGGAGGAGGGAGGCAAGGCGCACACCCCCTACTTAGGAAACAGAGATTGGAGAACCAAGGCCCCAAAACCAGCATCCCGGCGCGACTCAAGGTCGATGTGGTAGTGGGAAATAAAGGTGTTTGCTGACTTCCAAATAGCAGCCCAACAGATTTCCTGGATAGGGATGTCCCTCGAAGCAGCCACCGATGCAGCAGTATGGCGGGTAGAATGAGCTACCCTCTGGGAGGCTCCTTGCCCACCAACTCATAGCACAGACCTACAGTGCCTTCAGAAAGTATTCACCCCCCTTGGATTTTGTCACATTTTGTGATGTTGCAAACTCAAATTAAAATACATTTATATGGAATTTTTTGTCACGTATCTACACAAATTACTCTCTAATGTCAAAGTGGAATAAAACTTCTGGAATTTTTTGTACATGTAATTTAAAATAAAAACCTGAAATGTCTTGATTTGATAAGTATTCACCCCCTTTGCTACGACACACCAAATTGAGCTCAGGTGCATCCAATTTCCTTGTGAGATCACTCTAAAACTTGAATGGAGTCCACCTGTGGTCAGTTCAAATGGTTGACATGATTCAGAGGAAATACACCTGTCTATATAGGGTCCCACTGTTGACAGTGCATGTCAGAGCAGAAAGTCTACCATGAAGACCAAGGAGCTGTCCGTAGAACTTTGTGATAGAATTGTGAGGAGGCATAGATCTGGGGAGGGGTATAAAAACATTTCTAGGGTGTTGAAAGTTCCCAGCACAGTCAAGTCCATCATTAGGAAATGGAAAGATTATGGAACCACCCAGACTCTTCCTAGAGCAGGCCATCCTCCCAAACTGAGCAACCGGGTAAGAAGGACCTTGGTCAGGGAAGTGACCAAGAACCCAATGACCATCCTGACAGAATTACAGAGTTCCATGGCTGAGATGGGAGAACCTGTCCAGAGGACAACAATCTCTGCAGCACTTCACAGATGTAGCTTGTATGGGAGAGTGGCTAGACGGAAGCCACTCCTGAGAAAAGGCCACATTATAGCATGCCTGGAGTTTGCAAGAAGGCACGTGGCAGACTCTGAGACCATGTGGCAAAAGATTCTCTGGTCTGATGAAACAAAAATTGAACTATGTGGCCTGAATGCAAAGCGCTATGCCTGGCACAAACTGAACACAGCTCAGCACCCATGTAACACCATCCCTACCATGAAGCATGGTGGTGGCAGCATCATGTTATGGGGATGCTTTTCAGCGGCAAGGACTGGGGCACTTGTCAGGACAGAGGAAACAATGAATGAAGCCAAACACAGGCACGTCCTTGAGGAGAACCTGCATCAGTCTGCAATAGACCTTGGACTGGGGTGAAGAGTTATGTTCCAACAGGCCAACGACCCCAAGCATACAGCCAAAGCAACACTGGAGTGGCTTCAGAACAAGAAGGTGAATGTCCTTGAGTGGCCCAGCCAAAGCCCAGACTTGAATCCCATTGAGAATCTGTGGAAAGACTTAAAGATAGCAGTTCACCGACGCTCCCCATCCAACCTGACAGAGCTTGAGCAAATCTGCAAGGAAGAATGGGCGAAAATCCCCAAATCCAGATGTGCAAAGCTGATACAGACATACCCAAGAAGACTCAAAGCTGTAATTGCTGCCAAAGGCACTTCTACAAAGTATTGACTCAGGGGGGTGAATACTTAAGTAAACGAGATATTTCAGTTTTTAATGTTTCATACAATTTTGTTACACAATAAAAATAATTTTGACCCTTTAAATTGTTGAGTATACTGTGTGAATCAAGGGGGAAACAAATCATTTCAATGCATTAAAAATTGTGGTAGTAACACAACAAAATCTGACAAAATCCAAGGGGGTGAATACTTTCTGAAGGCACTGTATGCATGATGTGATCCATCTTGCAATGGTCCGATTGTCTGCAGGTCTGCCAGAAGCAGCTTCAGCATAGGTGACAAACAGCTAGCGAGCTTCTCCACGAATTTCCACTGTTCTTTCCTTATAGTAGGAGTGAGCACATCTCAGGTCCAGAGTATGGAGCCTGTACTCGGCATCTGAGGTGTAGTTAGGGTGGTATACTGGCAGAGTCAACACCTGATTAAGGTGAAACTCTGAGACCACCTTTGGAAGGAATTTCGGGTGGGGGGCGCAGGACAACTTTGTCCCTGTGAAAGACCAGATAAGGGGAGTACACCGAAAGCGCCTGGAGCTCCCCTGTCCTTCTGGCTGACATGATAGCCACCAGGAAGGCAGTCTTCCACGACAAGTGTGAGAGCTCACACTTGTGCATGGGTTCGAATGGCTTGCCCATGGGCTTTGCCAAAATCAACAAGAGATCCCACGGAGGTGGAGGTTCATGCACCGGGAGGGGATATGAGATCCAGGCCTTTGAAGAAGTGCCCGTCCACTGTCGCCTGCGCCAATGTTGGCTGACCGGCCTGAGCCCGGTAAGTAGAAATGGCTGCCAGGTGCACCCTAAGGTGCGAGGACCGCAGACCCCCTCTGGAGAGAGACCAAAGGTAGTTTAGAATGTTAGCCACAGAGCAGGATAAGGGGTCCAGACTCTTACCCTGACACCAGATGGAAGACCTTCCCCTGGTTTAATGATATCAGGTCCGGGCATGTGCAAAGCCGCTCCGGGGGCCTGCAGCTGAGGCTGAGGAGATCTGGGTACCAGAAATGGTGCGGCCAATCCGGGGGCTACCAGAATCACCTTCGCCTTGTCCCTCCTCACCTTGAGTAACACCTTGGGGATCAAAGAAAATGGAGGGAAGGCGTAGAGGAGGCCTGGGGTCCACAGCCTCGAAAAGGCATCCACCTGCAGCGATCCCTGCTGGGGCGGGCATGGCACAGACTCGCTTGGCATTCTCCCTGAGGCAAACAGGTCCACCAACGGTTTGCCCCAATGGGAGAACAGACTGTAAGTTACCTCTGGAAGGAGGGACAACTCGTGGGATGTCTGGCCTAGGTGGCTGAGAGCATCCGCCAGTTGGCTCGAGACTCCTGCCATATGGATGGCTAGGAGATCTGCCTCCAACCGGCTGACAAGGGTCCAGATGCGGAGCGCCTCCTTGCACAGTAGATGGGAGTGTGTGCCGCCCTGTTTGTTGAGGTAGTACATGGTCATGGTATTGTCCATCTGGACTTGAACCACTTGACCCCTGGAGCTGAAGAGCGAATGCTGACAGTGCCAGTCTGACTGCTCTGAGCTCCAATAGGTTGATGTGGCATCGGGACTCCTCAGAGGTCCAGAACCCATGGGCCCTGTTGTCCCCCATGTGGGCTTCCCAGCCCAGGAGAGAGGCATTGGTCGTGAGGGTGACCGTCGGCTCGGGACGGACAAATGGGATCCCTTCCTGCAACCGTTCTGGGATGGTCCACCATTAGAGAGCATCCCACATCTTCCGGGTTACCGTGATCAGCTGGTTGAATTGACCATGGCGCTGAGTCGACTGGGTGGCCAGCTCCCACTGGAGGGGGCGCATGTGCCACCTGGCCCAACGGACCACTGAGGTGCACGCCGCCATGTAACCCAGAAGGTGCAAAAAGTCTCGGGCAGGGCAAAAGAGCCAAACCAGAAATGATCACGCAAAGGAGGAAAGAACCTCAGCCCTGTCCGCCGGGAGCTGGCTTGACAAGAGTCGAGCTCTGCCCTGATGAAGCCCATCACCTGAGATGGCACGCATTCCGACTTGGCCTCGTGGATCAGGAGGCCAAGCTGAGAGCAGGTTCTGAGAGCCAGATCCCTGGATCTCTCCACCTCCGGAAGGGAGGAAACTGCCAGAAGCCAGTCGTCAAGATAAGGGTAGATACAGACTCCTCAACACCGAAGATGGGCTGCCACCACTGCAATGCACTTGGTGAAGACCCGCAGGGCCGATGACAGGCCGAATGGCATGGCTCGGAACTCGTACAGGGTCCCCTCAACCCTGAAGCGGAGGAACCGCTGGTGGGACAGATGGATTGGGACGTGAAAGAACGCGTCCTGCAGATCCAGAGAACAAAACCACATGTTTCGCTCCAGGGATGGTATGATCTGGTTCATCTGTTTGAGTGATGTTATGTTAAATGTGGATTCAATTGCAAAAGAGATAATTTAATCTCAATTTGAAATCCAATAAAGTTTGAAGTTTGAAAGTTTAAGGTGTGAGACCTGAGATACTGATTCAGGTCGTGGAGATCTAGGATGGGGCGCCAAACCCCCGTCCGCTTGGGCACCAGGAAGTACCTGGATACAAAGTCTCGGTCTACAGGTGGATCTGGCACTGGAGCTACCGCCTCTTTGCGGAGGAGCTGAGCAATGTCATCCCGAAGGGCCGACTGCATGCGAGCAGAGATCCTTTCCTCCAGAGGGGCGCGGGTACTGTTCGAATTCCAGAGGCAGTCCCTGCCTGACCACTTCTAGAACCCAGCTGTCCGGAGTGATATCGGACCAGGCGGAAAGAAAGTGGAGGAGCTGACCCCTCCACGGAAGGACTCAGGGCAGGAGTGATGGGAGTAGGGGTGGCAACCCCCAACCTGTCACTGAGCAGGCTTAGAGGAGGAGGAGGAGGAAGCTCCTGGACCAGCGCCTTGGCCTCCTTTACGGGACTGTTGAGGGCCCTGCTTGGGTCTAGGGCGCCAAGCTTGAGCCTGCTGCTGCTGACCTCCTTGATAGGAGGGCAGCCTGACCGCAGGGGAGGACTGCCGGAAAGGCTTCCTCTTCTGCTGGTTCTTGCCCGAGGAACCCTTAGCAGAAGTGGCGTCCAAGGTGGCACCGGACTGTCCAATACGCTGAAGGTGGCCTGCCACTCCTGGGCCGAACAAGTCGGTACCAAGGAAAGGCACATCAGCTAACTTGTGCTGGGTATCCGCCGGAAAGGAGGATAACCGCAGCCAAGCCCTGCGGCGGGTGGCCACTGCAGCTGCTAAAGAGCGGGCACAAGAATCCCCGATGTCCAGGGCCATCTGGAGCTGCTGTTTGGCAACAGCACGGCCCTGAACACGGACTTGCTTGACCATGGTCTGCATGTCTGTGGGGAGATGAGGAAGTACTTCATCCAATGACCCAAGGAGGGCATGGGAGAAGTGTGCCATGATTACAGCCGAACTGGCCTGATGAAGGCCCAAGGAAGAGGCTGCATAGACCTTACAGGCAGAGTAGTCCATGTTCTTGGACTCCTTGTTTGGAGGTCGGTCAGTGTCGGCCGAGCTACCAATACATCTAAAGACGGAAGCAGTCACCAGGCTCTCAGCCAAGGGATGTTCTGTGAATCCCGGTAGGGATCCCATAGGCACCGCATACTTACAGGCCATATGGGCAGATGGTGCTGGGCAGGAGGCTGGACGCAGCCAAAGCTCAAGGGCTGGACCAGTAATGGCTTCAGCCACTGGGAAGGCCTCCGTCGGGGTATCCCCCCTCTTAAGGATATCTGTAAGGGGGGTACTCCACTTTTTTCTGGATAGACTCCAGGGGCATTCCGGTGGAATCGGAAATGAGGCGGAGGATGCCTTCCTCCAGGCTCGCTGAGAGTGACTCATCACCCGGATGGGAGTGCAAACCGGTGGCATCCGAATCCGAAGAGTCAGGGTACAGCAGTCTCCTGCCTATGTTCCCCTCGATACACCGAGGGCGGTCGGGGTAACCGTGATGGACAGGCGTCGAAGAAGTCCGGTGTTTGGACGGTCCCCTTTTGAGGGAGCCCCTGAGACAGGCTGTTTAGGCGGTGGTTCCACCCTAATTGGGGGAAGAGACCGGTATGGGCTTAGGAATAACGGCCGGTCCCACTGGTGGAGGAACCGAAGATTTCATGTCCGAAGGGGTCGGCCATTGAGGCGCAGGCCAAGTAATGGCTGGGGTGGACAGTGTAGCCAGCTTCTGTCCAGCCAAAATCAGCTGTTGCCACATAAGCTCCTCATAGCGTCGGAGTTTCCGTCGAAGCGTCTCCTCGTCCGAGGAGGAGGAGGACCAATGGCAGTGCCTCCTTTTTGAATGTTGGTGGCCTTTCTTCGGTTTTCCCGCCGAAGAAGGAGACCGAATCCTCGATCGAGACCGATGGGGTCGACCGGGATCGAGTGAAACCGGGCTCATTGAGAATAGAGGTTCCGGATCAATTCCCTTGATGGGGACACCTGAAGGAAGTGTCTCGTCATCAGGGAAAGAAAGGACCGGGGTCCTCTCTAGAGAATCATCGACCGGAGTCGGCGAAATCAGCTCGAGAACAATCTCGGCTGGATCAGCCGATCTCTCGGTCTCCGCCTGGCTAGACGGAAGATATGAAAATTACGTACCTACCGTAATTCTTGATCTTCTTGGACGAGTCTCCACCACTCATTCACACTATTGGGATCTGCGTTGGAGGCACTAGGACCCATCGGGAGCAAACATTTTGCTGGGGAGTCGATGCCAGAGATGGCGCCGCGAGCCCCAGCTCGTGCGGCAATGACTATCTCGGTGTCGACTCCCCAACTGCCTCAGTACCTTTTACCACGGAGGTGCAGCGAATTAACCTAGAAGGGTAGCCTAATCCTAAAACCGACATAAGATAGTCCGGATGACCCGTAAGAAGGGTCAACAAAGAAGTCTTCAAGGCCTAAAGATCTGAGGAGTGAAGACCAACAAGAGAGGTGAGCTCGGGATGGAGGGAGGTAGAATGAGTGGTGGAGACTCGTCCAAGAAGATCAAGAATTACGTAGGTAGTGATTTCATATCTTCCTGGACACAAGTCTCCACCACTCATTCACACTATTGGGAGAGTACCAGCTAATAATCCCCGAGGGCTGCAGGAGAAACCAAGAGCTCACGCTTCTTAAGACAGAAGTCCATTAAGGATGGTTCTGCCAAAGGAAGAATGTCGTCTGGCATGGACATCGAGTGCATAATGCTTAACGAAAGTATGCACTGAGCTCCAGGTGGCTGCATTGCAAATGTCTGCAATGGGCACGTTGCGGATTTCCGCTAGGGGTGCCGCTACCGCTTGGTAGAGTGAGCGTAAACTCTACCCTCCAACTTAACCTGCGCCATGGAATAGCAGTGATGAAGGCACGCCACCAGCCATGCTGAGATACATCTAATAGCGACAGGTTGACCCAGCCGGCCTCACTGAAGGAAATGAACAGTTGCTGGTTTACGAAAATCCTTGGTTCTATCTAAGTAGAAACGCAGGCCCTCTCAACATCCAGAGAATGAAGAGACTGTTCCCCTTCATTCTGGAAGTCCGCAAAATAAGAGGGAAGGACCAAAGGTTGGTTAAGATGAAATTCTGACACAACCTTAGGAAGAAATTTAGGATGAGTACAAAGGACTACTTTGTCGTTATGGAACACAGTATACGGAGGGTCTGTGACCAGGGCATGTATCTCAGAGACCCTACGGGCTGAGGTAATGGCCACTAGGAAGGCAGTCTTCCAGGTGAGGAACTTTAGTTCACAGGTAGCTAGAGGCTCAAAAGGTTTCCGGGTGAGCATGTCTAGCACAAGATTAATGTCCCAGGTTACAACCGGATGTCTTGTAGGGGGTCTGGTGTGCAGAATGCCCTTAAGAAATCTCTTAACCATAGGTAACTGAGCCAGTGAAAGAGAAAAAACCGGCTCATGATACGCTGAAATGGCACTAAAGTGAACCTTAACTGTAGAGTACTGGAGACCTGAATTTGAGAGGTCCAAAAGGTACTCTAAAACTTTATCTGGACGGCAGGAAAAGGGATTCAAAGAGGACTTTGCACACCAGAGGGAAAAACGCTTCCACTTAGCCGTATAAGTTTTCCGAGTGGCTGGCTTCCCGCGCAGCCAGAAGGATATCAGAAACTCTTCGAGAGACATTGAACCGATTTACTTCTACCTCTTCAGGAGCCAAGCGTGAAGGTGAAGAGATCTCAGATTGGATGGACCACCGTCCCTGAGTTAAAAGGTTCATCTGCAGGGAAGTGGTCTCGAGGAACTGCCAACATACTGTTGAGAAGTGGAAACCACAGTTGTCGAGGCCAAAAAGGAGCAATGAGAATCATCTTGTCTCCTGAGACTAACTTGAGGAGTACTCTCTGAATTAGAGGAAGAGGCGGAAAGGCGTAAAGAAAGCGTTTTGTCCACTGCAGCCTGAACGCATCCTGACAAAAAAATGCCAGGCCCTGGACATCTGGAGCAGAAGAGAGGCAGTTTTGCGTTGAGTGGGGACGCAAAAAGGTCCAGGACCGGAGTTCCTCACTCTTCGAATAGTGACTGAACTATGGTTGAGTCGAGAGACCACTCATGAGGATCTGTCTCTGTTTTGCTGAGACGGTCTGCCAAGTCATTCTGTACACCTGGCAGGTAGATTGCTTGAATTAAAGCCTTGTGCTCCAAGCACCATTCCCAGACCCTCATCGCTTCTCTGCATAAGGGGTAAGAATGAGCACCGCTCTGCTTCTTGATGTAATACATCACTGCTTTGTTGTCCGCTTGAGGAGAATATTTTGTGACAGGAATGTCTTTCAAAGCTCGGACCGCATAAAGGACGGCTCTCATTTCTAGGACATTTGTGTGAAGCTGGGACTCTAGTTGAGTTCACATACCCTGAGTGTGAGAGCCTGACAGTGAGCTCCCCACCCCATTAGAGAAGCGCCTGTGGTAATGGAGATCTGATGGTCCAGAGGGGCAAAGGGTATCCTTGCAGGAGATTGTCCCGAGACCACCAGGTGAGACCTCTTTAAGGGTTCGTCACCTTGATGAGATAGGACTGCGGGTGAGTGGTTGGAGACCACGGAGTACTGAGCATCCACTGGGTGGTTCACATGTGCAGACGGGCCAGAGGTACAGTGAACACTGAGGATGCCATGAGGCCCAGCATCCGTTGCATCGAGAGCGCTGTAACTGACGTGTTCTCTCCGATGTAACAGGCCATCTGAAGGATATCGTTCCTTCTGTCCTCTGGGAGAAAAGCCTTCGCACAGGATGTGTCCAGAAGGGTTCCTATGAAAAGGAGCCTCTGGGAGGGCTGCAGCTGCGATTCCTTGAGGTTTAGCAGGACTCCCATGGACATAAGGAGGCGAGAGGTCATCTCTACGGCATCCAGAGTCCCTTGCCTGGAAGGACTTGCCAGAAGCCAATTGTCCAGATAAGGGAACACCTGTATTCCGAGTTTTCTGAGGTGCGCTGTGAGAACTGCACAACACTTTGTAAAAACTTGCGGTGCCGAGGATAGCCCAAAAGGCAGGACTCTGAACTGATAATGTTGTCCCAGAGCCACAAACCTCAGGAATTTGTGATGCCTCGGTGAATGGGAATGTGCTGGTAAGCATCCTGCATGTCTAGGAGGCTAACCAGTCGTGCTGATGAAGCAAGGGTAACAGGGTTCCTAGAGAATTCATTTTGAATTTCTCCTTGGGGAGAAATTTGTTTAGCTTTCTGAGATCTAGAATGGGGCGCATTCCCCCAGACTTCTTTGGAACCAGAAAGTAATGAGAGTAGAACCCCGTGTTTCGTTGATGCAGCGGCACAAGTTCTACTGCCCTGTTGTTTAGAAGGCCCTGAATCTCGGCGGTGAGAAGGTCTGACTGAAAGGCAGACAGCCTGGGCTGCCGTTTGGGAGGACGATCCGGAGAGGTTTCCACAAAATTGAGTGAGTACCCATCGCGGATTATCCGAAGGACCCATTTGTCTGAGGTAATGGACTTCCACTGGCTGTAGAAGTGCATCAGCCGACCTCCCACCGGAGAGGAAAAGTCCACCTCGGGTAGCTGAGGTGGGACTTGGGCCAGCAATTCATAAGGTAGCGCTGGGCGCTTTGGGCCCTTGCGCTTTCTGTTGCGCCTTCTTTTGAGGTTGGGCAGGTTGGTTCTTGTGAAACTTCTCTGCTTCGAAAGGACTGGCGTTATGAAACTGACGCTTACTGGCATGCCCTCGAGAGGGGGCAGGAGGGGGTCTAGCCAACTTAATGGCTGACCTAGTCTTTTGTGTAGCTTCTAGAGCTTGCTCGACCTGAGGACCAAAAAGATATGCACCATCAAAGGGCAATGCCATTACCTGTTGTTGCGCATCATTGGTGAAGCCTGAAGTGCGCAGCCAGGAATGGCGGCGGGTGCAAATACCAGCAGCTGCTGAACGGGAAGCGGAGTCGAAAGCGTCCATGGCTGCTTTAACCTGTTGGCTGTTAGATTCAATACCCCTGGTAATGGTTTGAAGAAGCTCTGGTTTTGAATCCGACTCTGGAAGAGCTTCAACCATTTGCTAGAGAGAGTGCCACAGGATATACTCGTACTGAGAAAAATAGCTTTGGTAACTGGCAATACGCATACTTAGGGTAGAAGCAGCAAAGACTCTCTTACCTAAGGTGTCTATCTTACGAGATTCCTTGTTAATAGGTCGAGCTGTGGTGGTTTGAGGAAGGACGACCTTATCATTCTCTGCCAGGACTACAATAGGATCCGCAAAAGGCTTGAGATGCCAAAATGGGACGATCCTTGGGGGCTGAATATTTTCTATCAATGGATTTAGCCACCGATGAAGAGAGAGCAGGATTATTCCATACCATTTGAGACAGCGTCTCGAAGGAAGGCTGAATCGGAGGAGTCAAATCCGTAGGGATCTCCGATGCATGAAGGTATTGGGGTCTTAACAATTTCCCAGGATCGATGTCTGTAGTCTGGAGAGAAAGTGTGGAAATCATATTCTTCAGCAGAGACTTAAAAGACAGGTCCTCGACCACAGGCTCTGCAGCAGTAAAAGATCCTGCTTCGTCCACCTCATTGCCCAGCCGATGGTCTGGGTCAGGCTCAACGTCATCTCCTGACAGTCCAGGAGGGACCGTATGGACAGGAAAGGGATGAAAGCCAGAAGAGGAAGGAGGAAAAGAGACAAAAGGGAAGCCCCCGGCGCTGAGGAGGTGCATGACGCCGAAAACGACGATGAGGAACCTCGAGCGCTGAAAACGGCACCGAGAAGCCGCACGGTGCCGCGGGCGCCGACGCGAGGCCACATGGCGCCAAGGCACTTCCAGGAGGCCTAAAAACAGGTTTTGAAGGAAAAGAGCAGGAGATAAGGGCATCGGTGTGGCTCCCCGCGCCCAGCCATGTGTGGGCGGGGACACCTAAGACGGAGTCGACGGCATCAAGAAGGTGCCGGGCGACCAGGAAAGTCCAACCGCTTACCTGGTCGCCCAGAGAGCCCGAAGGCCCACGAGCGACCGAGACAGGTAGCCGAACCAACCTCCGAGCCCATTGCTCCGTAAGAGTGGCCCACAGATGAAACTGCTCATCTGAAGACCTACCTGCGGGCGGGGTAGGACTCCGATGTCGAAGACGTCGGCTACCAGAAGCCGCTGTTGGTGACTCCGAGGGAGGAGTCCGGCAACTAGCCCCGATAACCGAATGTCTACGCGCAGACGTATCAGAGGGCGACCAGTGATGCCTCTTTTTAGACCCATGGGTCAAGAAGAGCTCGAGGCCGAACGGGTGCCGAGAATGTGACCGCTTGGCTTTATAAGCTTCGCTGGACCGCCCATCCCCCGGCACTGGACTGACAGTTGTCAGACCCCTTCCGGAGAAGGTGGCGGACCGACCCAGCCCGACTGACTGAACAGCTTTCACACGAAGTCTCCTACCTCACCTGACCTGCTCATGGTCGACTCCGCCAGTGTAGGCTGAGACTTCTTTATCGCTTTATTCAAACATAAGAATAACTTAGCGATACTGAATCGAGATAAAACTACAAAATAATAAAACTGAAAACTATGCTGCTAGTTTGAAGTTTGACTCTGACAGGCGCGTCATCACTGAAGCGCACTTACGGGCGGGAAAAAGGAACTGAGGCGGTTGGGAGAGTCGACGCCGAGATAGTTATTGCCGCGCCGAGCTGGGCTCATGGGCGCCATTCCTCATGTGCCATCTCTGCATCGACTCCCCAGTAAAAAGTTTGCTCCCGATGGGTCCTAGTGCCTCCGGCGCAGATCCCAATAGTGTGAATGAGTGGTGGAGACTTATGTCCAGGAAGATCCCTGAAGCTGGCGGCCGAGAAAGCGATCTCGACCGATGTCAAGGTCGCAGTGTCCTGGGACTCGGACCTCTCTCGTTCCCAGGAACATCTCCTTTTCGAAGACTTTGGATCCTTGTCCCTCTTCCGCGGGTAGGAGGAGTGCGAGCCTGAGGGCGCCTGACCCCTGGTGGGGTGAGACTGGCACATCTCCCTGAAGGAACCTGTAAAGGAAGAACCGAGGTTGAGAGGCACAAAGAAACTTCGGCTGGCTGAAGCTTGGGCAGCTTCTTCTTCGAAGGACTTCATCTGCTCAAGCTGTTTGGTGGATCCCATGGCCGCAGAAACCACCCACCTTGCTTCTTTCGATTTCACCAGCGGGTTCCTTTTCTCCAGTCTCCCCAGCTTAAGGCACGCCATGCGGTTGTAGAGGACGTTGGGATGGAAAGCCAAGCAAAAGTACAGGTGGTGCTGTCATGACCGACACCTAGGCAGTACACACAGGTAAGGTGGGGATCGGTGCGCAACATTTTCTGGCCGCACGTACACCGGCGAAAACTGAGGGACGACTTTTCCTCCATATCTGATGCGCTATTATCGGAATCGAAAACTCTGATGAGTTTGAGCATTAAATTTGGTAAAAACCGACGATACGACTCCAGGGCCTACGATGGCTAGAGTTAGCATGAGGGAACCTGAATCTTCCTGTGGAAAGGAAGATCTGGTGTCATGGGGTGGAGCCAAGGTATTTATCACCTGGGTGGGTGGGAGGAGCCAGCTTGAAGACTTTCTGGCGAGATTTAAAGGGAAAGGGACATGCCAAAGAGTGTGGATGAGCAACATATCCACGCTCCTAGAACTGGGAAGTTTTGCGTTGTAGTGGGAGGCGAAAAGGTCGATTTCCGGATGTCCCCACTTTAGGAAGAGAGACTCTGCCACTTCCTGATTTAGCTCCTATTTGTAACTTAGGGTCCAAGATCTGCTGAGACTGTCCGCCAGTACATTTTGAATGCCTGGAACATGCACAGCCACTAGTGCCAGGTTGTGCTGGAAGCCCAATTCCACAAATGTATCGCCTCCCTGCAAAGGGGGTATGAAAGAGTTCCTCCTGGTTTGTTGAGGTACCAAACTACTGACATATTGTCTGTCTGGACCAGCAGCGATCCCTTGGGAATGAGGGTCTGAAAGGCCTGTAAGGCATACAGGACCGCCCTCATCTCCATAGCATTGATATACAATGATGCTTCCAAGCTGGACCAGAGTCCTTGCGCTTGATGTTCCCCTAAATGTGCTCCCCATCCCATATTCGATGCATCCGTAGTCAGGGATGCAGAGAGGGTCGGGTTCCTGAAAGGGAGACCCAAGGAAAGACTGCAGGGATTCTTCCACCACAGCAATTCTTTCCGAACTGCAGACGACACCAGGAATAGTTGGTCCAGGTCGTCCAGGAGTTGATCTAATTGCACCAGTAAGGACCACTGAGTGCCTCTAATGTGGAGCCTCGCAAGGGGAACAGTACTGATGGAGACTGCCATCAGGCCTAGGAGGAGGACCTCCTGGACTGGGATGGTCCTAGACAAGGCCACCAACAAAGCCTGATGGACCAGGGTCTCCGCCCTGTCTGGAGGAAGGAAGGCCCTGCATTGGACCATGTCCAAGACTGCCCCAGTGAATTGAAATATCTGGGACAGTATAAGGGATGATTTGTAAGACTGACCAAAATCCCCAATTTGATGAACAGGTACAGGGTGAAAGACAGAGCCTCCAGCAAAGAGTCCCTGGAAGGGGCTGAAATCAAACAATGGTCCGGCTAAGGGAAAACCGCAATACCCTGACGGCGCAGAAAGGCAACCACTACCACCAGGCACTTGGTGAATACCCGAGTACCAAGACAGACCAAAGGGGAGAGCTTGAAAATAGAAGTACTAACCCTTGGAATAGGAACCGAAGGAAACGGCGGTGGCTGGGGAAGATCGGGATGTGCAGGTAAGCATCCTGCATGTCCAGAGCGCACAGCCAATGATTCTCCAAAAGAAGTGTCAGCATCCTAAACTTTTTTGTATTCGATGAACAGATTGAGACTGCTCAAGTCGACAATGGGTCTCAAGTCTCCTGTCTTTTTTGGAACCAGGAAAAAATGGGAGTAAAATCCCCATTCCCCTTTGCCAGACGGGAACGCACTCTATTGCTTCCTTGAGCAAGAGGCTTTTAATTTCCTCTCGAATGAGAAGAGCCTGATCCCTGGAGTAGGAAGACCTTCTTGGTGGGGTTTCTGGAGGGATATCCAGAAACTCTATAGTGTGTCCAACGGATACTAGTTGCAGGACTCATGCGTTGGAGGTTACATCCTGCCAGTCCTGCACGTGGCGGGGAACCCCCCCCCCGGCTCCTCGCCGTGAGGCTGAGAGGTTGGTGGGGGAAGGGAGTCAGAAGGTGGCAGGACGTTCAGGAGGAGGGCCTCCTGAGCATCTCTGGTTTTTGGAGGTGGGAGAATGGCGGAGCCCGTGGCCTTACATTTGCCCTGGTGCCGAGCTGGGGTTTGCTTCCTCTGCCTCCAGGTCCATTTCCGAAAGGGCTGGTGCTGTTGTTGAGTGCCCGATCGGTACATAGACCACACTGATCTCAGGGCGGGGCCTCTGTCCTGATGACCTGTGATGATATCTTTGGTACCACCACCAAAAAGCACCGAGCCTCTAAAAGGGGGCATTGTGTATCGCAGACTGTACCTCGTTGGTGAGGCCAGAAATGCGAGGCCAGGCATGCCTTCTAAGAGAGATGGCAGTCGCCAAATCGCGGGCTACAGAGTCGATGGAGTCATATGTAGCCCGCAAAGCATGCCTACATGAGACTCGTGAAAGGCAGAGATCCTTGGCGAGTTCCTCCTTGAGGCTCGAGGGTTCCATGGCCTAGACTTGAGCCTCTAGCCTGGTCAAGATGGCTGTTTGGTGCGACACCATATAGGTCACATTGTTCAGGGACCAAAATGCGCATGTGGCCGTAGAGTAAACCCTCCTGCCGAACTGGTCCATCTGCTTCGACTCCTTGTCTGGAGGAGAGCTGCTCACGTGCTCGGGTGCAGGGGAGCGATCATGAGCAGCTGAAATAACTAAGGGGTCTGCCTTTGGATGTGCCTTAAGAAAAGGGGCTTCCTTAGGTGCCCGGTATATCATGTCCGCCTTCTTGGGGACAGCTGGGAGAGAATGAGGCATGTGCCAGACCATCGAGGTGAGGTCCAATCCAGGGAGGAACTGGGACCGACGACAGAGACTCTAGGTCCAGATGTTCAGCTAGTCTCTGTCGCATAGCGTCTTGTTCCTTGGTCTCCCAATCGAAAAAATCTTTCATGGACCTCAAGAGGTCCAAAAAGGCAGGGACCTCTTGGGGGGACTTGGGGGAAGCCTTGCCTTTCTGACCTTCAGTTTCATCCAGATTCTTCCCCTCCGCTGACTCATCGGCATCCTCATCCTCATTATCATCATCATCGTTGCCCGCCCCCTCATCCGGAAGGCCGAGAATGTCTGGGAGAACCAAGGTATGACGGTCCGTCCCCAAGACATGGACCGTGGACGGAGATGAGCTTCTCAGGGACAGAGATCTGGGAGAGCGTGGGAGTGGGAGCCTGATTTCCAGATCTGACACCAGCTCCGAATACGCCCCCCGCCACCAAGACTGAATTAGAGTCAAAGTCTGGCGTAGCCGTAACCGGAGGAGGGGGAAGTGGAGGAGGTTGAGAGGAGGAGGGTTTACTGGGGGAGGTGGGTCATGGTACCCCTGGTAACCTGGGAAATGATAAGCCTAGTAGGGATTATAGCCAGGGTAATACTGACCCAGAGAGCTCCAGTCAGGAGGGGGACCAGCTGGATAGTGGTCTCCAGGATACCACGGGGGTAATGAGGGACAGTCCAGGGTTTAGAATAAAGCCCCATCAGAGGGTCTGACGGAGGGGGAACCCATGTCGGGCCTGCTGCAGTGAGAATAGGTGGCGGACCCAGCATTGGGAGAGCCAACATCAGGGGTACCGACGTTGGGACTGGCACCGCCCAATCCGGCGCCAGAAAAGGGTCCGGCATCAGAGCCGGATGAAGGGGACCTGATGGAGGGACCATATCTGGCACCGGAGCTGAGGGCTGGGGCAGATGACTGGGCCCAGGCTCGTAGGTTGTCGGAGGTTCGAGCATAGGGTTAGGATTAGCTGGGTCTGACGGTGGGATAGGGACATTAGCCGGATCTGGGGGTATCCCACTGAGGAGAAAGAAGGGACCTCCACTGGAAGGCCAGACAGCTGAGGAAGGGCCTCCTTCCCCGTGACCCCATCAGGGGAATGCGTAACAGACCCTGAGGGAGGGTTTTCTATATCGAGGGGCTCCGCACTGTCCTCACCAGAAGTACCCGTCGGGGAGGAGAGTGGTACTGGTGGGGAGGAAGGGGGTGGAGGAGCAGCGTCCCCCTGGTTCTTCTGGACATTGGGTGAGACGCCGTTAGGCCATGACAGGAGAACCACGTCTGGGCGGCCGTCGGAGACGGATGTCTTACCAGACGGAGCTGGTCGTGGGGAGGAGCCCCTGGTCGACTTATCGGCTGGTACTGGACGGGTCCCCAAGGCCTGGGGAACTGACTTACCAGCAGACGGGCGGTCCCTGGAGGAGCCGGGGGCCGACTTAGCGGCAGAAGCAGCACGGCAGTGGAAGGAGCTGACGGACGACTTACCCGCGGAAGACTTACCATCGGACGTCTTCACCTTAGGCGGATGGGAAACTGCTTTGCTCGTCAAGGGCTGAGAGGCCTCTGGCTGGGCCTACACGGAGCGCTCTGCTCCCGAGATTTCTCCTTGCGGTGATCTTTCTTTGAGGGAGAAGCTTTCTCAGAAGAGGATTCACGGATCCGGTACATTTGCTTTTCTAAAGAAGCAAGACGGACTTTAAGAAGGTGGGCCTCCAAAACCTGCTGTCTCCGCTTTCTGGTGGCTAGGTTCAACGGTTGGCAGTCCGAGCAGGATGAGACAGGGTGGTCTGGGCCTGGACAGATCATGCATTTACGGTGAGCATTTTTATGAGGGATTTGCATGCTGCAGGACGAACACTTCTTCTTGGGTGAAAACATAAGCAAACTGAGATTTTTAGAGGAAACTTTGGCGAAGGAAAATCCGACGCAAGAACTAACACGACGATCGCTAATGTGAACTCTGCATTGCGACTGAAACGAGGCGACGGCATGAAAGAACTGAAGGGCGGGCGTGGGGACCGCCCACTGTATATTGCTACGCTGACCTAGGTCACGTGACATCGGGTGGGCGGTCCCCCATCAGGTATTGCTAGAAAAGTCTGCCGTGCAACCCGGATGTCAGTCCTATTTGTAATGGCCTACTGAAGGAACCCTCTCGAAGTAAGATTGCCCCTTGCCAGACCCAGCAACCATGGGCCCTGACAACAGGGGAGCCTGCACCTCCGAAGTGGTGACTGCCAGGGCAGTGCTCCCAGCCCGGCCCTCCAGCACTGCAGTAGAGACCTCCTCCATGGCAAGGCTAGAAGAGGAGGAATTCCCCTCCTTACTGGACTGGATAGGCCCAGAAGTGGACCCGGAGGAAGGGTGAAGAGTCCTACACTTGGACCGATGAGAGCGACGACGCCCGCCGAAAAGTTGGCGGAGCCCTGCCAACCTTCAACGCGCGGTGCTTGAGAACACGGCGGTCAATCGGCAAGCCGGTGTTGCAGTGATCCATGTTGTGCTGGGGTTCAAGGCAGGAAAGGCAGACATCATGCCGTTCTGTAACGGAAATTGTCCGGCCGCTGGGACACCGACACATAGTAGGTCGGCTCATTTTTGAAGAACGTTTCTTGTCCCCCGAACCTGGCATGATGCAACGGTAACAAAACTTTAAACAGAAAAGATTTGAAGGAAAGAAAAGGAAAGGTCTTACAGGGAATCTTCAGTAACGGCGCCGAGTGGTGGACAGCAGAACTGAGGCGGATTACTCAAGACAGCGCCTACAGTGGCTCCGAGGTGTTGAAAACAACTACAAGGCATTGAAAACAGCTCCGAACGACTAGGCCGTAATGGCATACTACGCAATTGTTCAGCTGCAGGTGAGGTGATGTCTTGACGATGGGAGAAGCAGAAAGGAAAATTACGTACCTACCGTAATTCTTGATCTTCTTGGACGAGTCTCCACCACTCATTCACACTAGTGGGATTAGCGCTGGAGGCACTAAGACCCATCGGGAGCAAACTTTTTGCTGGAAGGTCGGCGCGAGAGCCGGCGCATGAAGCAGCGGCCCCAGCTGCACGACCATCTCGCAACGCACCTCCAACCGCCTCAGCAATTTTTTACCAAGGAGGTGCAGCGCGAATCAACGTAAAGAGTAAACCTAACATTAAAAAACGGACAAAGATAGTCCGTATGACCCGATGTAAGAAGGGTCAGCAAAGAGTCCTCGGCCTAAAGATTTGAGGGAGTGAAGACCAATACAGCGGTGAGCTCGGGATGGAGGGTATGAGCAGGGATCATTCGAAGATCAAGAATTACGGTAGGTACGTAATTTTCCTATCTTCCTGGACATAAGTCTCCACCAATTCATTCACACTAGTGGAGAGTACCAAGCTGATACAATCCCAAAAAGGGCGGCAGCAGAGCCAGAGCTCACGCTGGCTCAAGATAGAAGCCTCATTAAGGATAGTTCTGCGACGCGGAATGTCGCCTAGCATGAACATCCAGTGCATGGTCAACAACGGTGTGCACTGAGCTCCAGGTGGCGGCGTTGCATATATTCTGTATTGGAACATTGCGAATTTCCGCTAGGGATGCCGCTGACCGCTCTAGTAGAGGTGAGCTTGTTCTACCTTCTAATTTAACTTGAGCCATGGAATAGCAATGACGAGGCATGCCACTAACCATGAAGAGATGCATCTAATAGCGACAGGTTGACCCAGCCGGTGTCGCTGAAAGAAACGAACAGTTGCTGAGTCTTGCGAACATCCTTGGTTCTATCTAAACAGAACTGCAAGGCTCTCTTAACATCCAGAATGAAGAGCTCGCTCCTTCATTTTGGAAATTAGCGAAGTAAGCTGGAAGTACCAGAGGTTGGTTTAGATGGAATTCTGACACAACCTTGGGAAGAAATTTAGGATGAGTAACGGAGAACTACCTTGTCTTTATGGAATACAGTATCATGGAGGTCCGTGAACCAGGGCATGTATCTCAGAGACCCTGTGGGCTGAGGTAATGGCCACCAGGAAGGCAGTCTTCCAGGTAAGAAATTTAGCTCACAGGTAGCTAGGGTTCGAAAGGCTTCCGAGTGAGCATGTCCAGCACCAGGTTAATGTCCCAGGCTGCAACTGGACGCTTAACAGGGGGTCTGGTATGGAGAATCCCCTTAAGAAATCTCTTCACCATAGGTAACTGAGCCAGAGTTAAGGAAGAAACCGGCTCATGGAACGCTGAGATGGCACTAAGGTGAACTTTAACTGTGGAGTACTGAAGACCTAAGTTTGACAGGTCCAAAGATACTCCAGAACCTTGCCAGGAGGACAGGAAGAGGATTCCAAAGAGGATTTTGCACACCAGAGAGAAAAAGTTTCCATTTGGAAGCGTGCGTTTTGGTGGCTGGCTTCCGAGCAGCCAGAAGGATGTCTGAGACTCTCACGAGAGCGTTGAACCTATTCACTTCTATCTCTTCAGGAGCCAAGCATGAAGGTGAAGTGATTTCAGGTTGGGATGGACCAACGCAACCCTGAGTCAAAAGACTGATTTGCAAAGGAAGTGGTCTCGAGAGCTGCCAACATACTGTTGAGTAGAGGAAACCATAGTTGCGAGGCCAGGAAGGAGCAATGAGAATCATCTTGGTCCCCTGAGACTGAACTTGAGGAGTACTCTCTGGATTAGAGGAAGCGGTGGAAGACGTAAAAGCGTTTTGTCCACAGCAGCCTGAACATCCTGACAGAAAATGCCAGGCCCTGGATTTCTGGAGCAGAAGAGAGGCAGTTTCGTGTTGGTGGAGATGCAAAAGGTCCAGGTCTGAGTCCCCACTCTTTGAACAGGGACCGAGCTACGGCTGGATCGAGAGACCACTCGTGAGGGTCTGCCTCCGTTCTGCTGAGGTGATCTGCTAGGTCGTTTGTATACCTGGCAGATAAACCGCTTGAATCAGAGACTTGTGCTCCAAGCACCACTCCCACACCCTCATTGCTTCCCTGCAAAGGGATAGAATGAGCACCGCCTTGTTGTTGATGTAATACATCACTGCTTTGTTGTCCGTTTGAAGGAGAATGTTCTTGTGACAAAGGACATCCTTCAAAGCTCGGATTGCATAGAGGACCGCTCATCTCCAGGACATTTATGTGGAGATGAGTTTCGAACTGAGTCCATACACCTTGAGTGTGGAGGGAGAGACAGTGAGCTCCCCATCCCATTAGCGATGCGTCTGTGGTGATGGAGATCTGATGATCCGGGGAGCAAAGGGGAATCCTTCCAGGAGATTGCTCTTTGAGACCACCAGGTGAGAGACCTTAAGGGGCTTCACACTTGATGGGATAAGACTGGGGTGAGAGGTCGGGACCACTGAGTGGAGAGCATCCATTGGTGGTTCTCATGTGCAGTCGGGCCAGAGGGACAGTGAAGACCGAGGGCGCTCATGAGACCCAACATGCGTTGCATCGAGAGAGCTGTAACCGATTGGTTCTCCCTGATGTAACGGGCCATTCGAGGATGTCGAGTCTTCTGTCCTCTGGAAGGAAAGCTTTCGCTGAAGAGGTGTCTAGAAGCGCCCTATGAAAGGAGCCTCTGGGAGGGTTGCAGTTGAATTTTTTCAAATTCAGCAGAACTCCCATGGGCGTGAGAAGAGCGGAGTCGTTTGCACGGCTTCCAAAGTCCCTTGTCCGGAAGGGGCTTGCTAGAAGCCAATCGTCCAGGTAGGGAAACACTCGGAGTCCGACTTTCCTGAGATGCGCCGCGAGAACTGCACAACACTTTGTAAAACCGCGGCGCCGAGGATAGCCCAAAGGGCAGGACTCTGAACTGATAATGCTGACCCAAAGCTACAAACCTGAGGAACTTGCGGTGGGTCGGGTGGACGGGGATATGCTGGTAAGCATCCTGCATATCCAGAGAGGCCAGCCAGTCGTGCTGATGCAGCAAGGGTAACAGGGTACCTAGGGAAATCATCTTGAATTTCTCCCTGGGGAGGAATTTGTTTAACTTTCTGAGGTCTAGAATGGGCGCATCCCCGTTTCTTTGGAACCAAAAGTAGGGAATAGAACCCTGTGTTTGCGCAGATCGCGGGGGCACCAGATCTATTGCCCTGTTGTTCAGAAGGCCCTGGATCTCAGGTGAGGAGGTCTGACTGAGAGGCGACAACCTGGGCTGTCGTCTGGGAGGACAATGTGGGGTTTCAAGAGATGAGAGAATAACCTCGCGAATTATCCAGGAGACACATTGTCGAAGTTATGGACTTCACTGGTTGTAGAAGTACATCAGGCGACCTCCACGGAGGAGAGAGGTTCCACCTCGGGCAGAGTGGATGGAACTTGGGCCAGCGACTCATAAGGTAGGCGCTGGGAGCTTTAGGCCCGCGCTTCTGCTGCGTCTTCTTTTGAGGTTGGGCAGGTTGGCTTTTATGGAAGCTTCCCTGCCTCTGCCTCGAAAGGACTGGACGACTATGAAACTGCGTCTGTTCACATGCCCCGAGAGGGGCAGGCGGAGGTCTGGCCAACTTAATGGCCGATCTAGTCTTCTGAGTGGCCTCTAAGGCTTGCTCCACCTGAGGGCCAAAAGAAAGGACCATCAAAGGCAGGCGCCATCACCTGCTGCTGAGCATCATTCGTGAAGCCAGAAGCACGCAGCCAGGAATGGCGCTCAGCAAATCCTCGCTGCTGCTGAGCGAGAAGCAGTGTCGAAAGCCCATGGCGGCTTTCACCTGTTGGTTATTGGACTCAATACCTCTAATACGGTCAGAAGAAGCTCTGACTTGAATCGAATCTGGAAGAGCTTCAACCATTCTTTTCATAGAGTGCCACAGGATATACTCATACTGAGAAAATAGCCTTGATAACTGGCAACACGCATACTTAGAGTGGAGGCAGCAAAGACTCTCTTACCTAATGTATCAATCTTATGAGACTCTTTGTTAATAGGTCGAGCTGTAGTAGTTTGAGGAAGAAACGACCTTGTCATTCTCTGCCAGGACTACAATAGGATCCGCAAAGGCTTGGGATGCCAAATGGGGCGATCCTTGGGAGCTGAATACTTCTTATCAATGGATTTAGCCACTGAGGGAATAAGAGCAGGATTATTCCATACCATTTGAGACAGCGTCTCGAAGGAAGACTGGATCGGAGGAGTCAAATCCGTAGGGATCTCCGAAGCATGAAGATACTGGAGTCTTAATATCTTCCCAGGATCGATGTCTGTAGTCTGGAGAGAAAGAGTGGATCCCAGGTTCTTCAACAGAGACTTAAAGGACAGGTCCTCGACCACAGGCTCTGTAGCAAAGAAAGATCCTGTTTCCTCCACTTCATCACCCAACCGAAGGTCTGGGTCAGGCTCAACATCATCTCCTGATGGTCCAGAAAGGACTGTTTGGACAGGAAAGGAGTGAAAATTAGGAGAGGAGGAAATAGAAAATGGGAGTCCGGTGGCTGCCGCGCCAGACGGTAAATGGTTGAAGATTTGACCGAGAGGGCGTCAAGAGGTGCGCGTTCGCAGCGCGGACACGCACGGGCGCTGCTGGCGACGCGCCGCGACGGTATCGCGATCGCTCGCCGGTCGGCGCCGCCTTATCTAACGGCACCATCGCGGTGCCCTGGAGACCCGCCGGGCGTCAGAAGACCCAGCGGCACCGAAACGTCCCGATAAGCCAACAGACCCGCGGAAGGCGCCGGAAAAGCCCAGGAACCTGGAAAGCTAGAGAAGGAAAACCAGGAGATAAGGGATCGGTGAGGCCCGCGCCGCAGCCATGTGAGGGGAAACACCTGAGACGGAGTCGCTGGCACCGGAGAAGGCGCCGCCACGACTCAGGAAGGTCCAACCGCCTCTACCTGATCGCCGGAGGGCCCGAGGGCCCGAGGCAACCGAGCCAGGCAGAAGAACCAACCTCCGAGCCCATTGCTCCATAAGAGCGCCCACTGATGAAACTGCTCATCTGGAGTCCTACCTATAGGCGGGAGGGACTCGATGTCGAGGACGACGATTACGAAGTCGGCGACCAAGAAGGAGACCGGCAACTAGCAACGATAACGGCGTTGGCTGAGCGCAGACATACCAGAAGGCACTCGAATGATGCCTTCTCTCTTTTGACCTGTGGGCGAAGAAGAGCTCGAGGCCGAACGGTGCCGAATGCGCATCGCTTATTTTTCTGCCGCGGGGACCGCCCATCCCCGGCATCGGACTGACCGCTGTCGGAACCCCGCTGAGGAGAAGGAGGCTGACCGACCCAGCCCGGCTGACTGAACAGCTTTCATACGAAGTCTCCTACTGTCACCTGACCTGCTCATGGACGACTCCGCCCAGTAGGCGAGACTTTTCAAGTAAAATTTAAATATTAGAAAATGTAACGAAAATAGAATAAAATTAAGCGATACTACTTATCGTGATAAAGTTACAAAAAAACCTACAAAAACTATCGCTAATTTGAAGTTTGACTCCCGACAGGCGGCGTCGTCACTGAAACTTTCGGCAGAAAAAAAGGAACTAGAGGCGGTTGGAGGTCGTCGCGAGATGGTCATTACCGCTCGAGCCGCTGCTCGCGGCGCCGTGTCTCGCGGCGCCGTCTCTCGCGCCGACCCTCCAGCAAAAAGTTTGCTCCCGATGGGTCTTAGTGCCTCCGGCGCTAATCCCACTAGTGTGAATGAGTGGTGGAGACTTATGTCCAGGAAGATCTGAGGTGGAGGAGGCACCAACGACAGTTTCTGGCCAACCTGTGAGCGCCACGCAGTGCATCGGCCTCGTGGGTATTGCTGGCCCCACTCTTGAGTGAAAAAAAAAAAACCCTCCCGTGGGGTGTTCGTCCCCGGCCATTCACCCACCAGTGATGAATGGTGAAGACTGACACAGGGAAGATTATCGAACAACTGTATGCAGCAGAGCTTCCCTGATGCTAGCCTTCACCAGCCAGTCATCCAGACAGAGGAAAACACAGACGCCTTCCCTACAAAAGGCTGCTGCAACTACTGCCAAGCATTTGGTAAAGACCTGTGGCGCAGAAGATAAGCCAAAGTGCAATACTCTGAAATGGTAGTGTTCCCCCTCCAGCATAAAGTGGAGATTCTACTGTCTGTGGAGTTTTCTGATTCTGACATAAAGATAGACATCCTTCATGTCTAGGGAGCAAAGCCAGTTCCCTCTTTGCAGCATGGTAATCGCGGCTTGCAGGGATACCATTCGAAACTTTTCGTATTCAATGTACAGGTTGAGATCCCTGAGATCAAACACAGAATGCAGATCCCTTGTCTG
Organism: Neoceratodus forsteri; assembly: GCA_016271365.2. Taxonomy (NCBI): domain Eukaryota; kingdom Metazoa; phylum Chordata; order Ceratodontiformes; family Ceratodontidae; genus Neoceratodus; species Neoceratodus forsteri. Next base: position 1,709,649,632 of record CM057455.1, read on the forward strand.
TTTCAGGGCTGGTGGAGCGTGTTCCACTGTCATGTGGGACACCACATTTGTAGTCCAGCCGGACTCCCATACTTAAGACAGTGGCATTCTCAACAGCTCTGGATGGGTTGGCTCTATCCACCCCTTCAATGCATTAATCCCTCTCTTGGGGCTGGTGAGGCAGCGTTGATGCTACAGGCGACCACATGGCGTGGGCCCTACTCTCCAGACTGGTGCTGTGAGATGTCCAACACTGCATCATGGAAGTAAGGAAGGACACAAGGGGGAAAAACAACCGCACGGATGGCTGTACCCCCAACCCCACTCTCATGTTCGCAGTCTTGGTCCTATCTGTTCCTCCCCTACTGGCAAGCACGATGGATGACTCTCTTGAGCTGAGGCTCACTTGGGCCTTGCTGTGATATGGGTTTAAGTTTGCAGGATTGCTGCCAAGGAAGGTCATGGTCTTGTTTGGTAGTTGGGAGTGATTACCCAGTGGCCAAATCGGCAGCAGCTGGGTCAGGAACAGCCGGACAGCAAGCAGGAAACTGTGCCTAGGGTGTTGGTGAAAAAGTGCAAATATGAAAAAGAAAAAGGAAAAAAAAGATTTACAGTTCTACGCCATCTCTGAACACCACTACGGAACAACCCTGGCAGAACTGAAAGTGCAGTGGGTTGTAAGTGTAGATCATTAGGGAAGAGAATCAACTGTAACACAGACTGAATACCAGGGGTATGGAAGCACCACAAAAACAGAACTGGACTGTATCCCATGAAAATAGCACTTTAGTCAATCTTCTGAATGAATGGGCATTGTACTGATACCTTTCACTTCACACTGGGGGAAGGGGGAGAAGAAACAGAAACTATGTACCAGATCTTGTCTTTCCGTCATGCTCATCTTCTCAACTATGGACCAGAACCAGCGTTTGAACTGTAGAAGTTTCTCAGCATTTTCCCCTGTTAAGAAAGGTCAAAAACACACAAGTACATTTAAACAGCTGATACATTAAGTAATGCTTAAAATCCATTTATTTGCAGCACATAACCATCAAATCTACACTGTACCCTCAAAATAGTAAAAGCAAAAAGTATTTCTTCCTTTATAGAGCTCTGGCCCTACACTGAAGACTTTCAAAAGCATAGCAGGTAAACACAATTCAGGTTACAGTTCATGTATTTCTTGTAATCATCCTCTAAGCTTTACTGTTTAGAAGACTGTCATGAAAATTAGAAGACTGTCATGAAAATAAGATCTTTGTCCCTTGGACTAAGTAAATAGGCTACTCATCTGTGACTGTTGTTTTACGAGTGGTATATGGTTCACGTCCACATGATGGCATGTTTTTCCTTAAGACGTGATTTACCGGAACAACTTTAAGCAAAGCTCCTCCCATCACTCAGGTGGTATATCCCTCGGCTCTGCCCCATGACATCAGATCTTGCATGCTAGAAGCAGGGATCTGTGTGCCATTTGCCTGGCAAGGCTGGGTGGGTGGGTGGTGTGGATGTGAACCATATACCACTCCTAGAAAGTACAGTTGTGTACTTATCGTAACAGTAGATCTTCGAGGGGCATCTATTGTAGCAGGTAATACACTTGGATCGTCGCAAGAGGGCGCTCTTGTGCACAGCAGGTCTTTTCTAGCAGTTTTTCCTGGGGGCTGCCCACACATTACATCATCCTGCACCTATATGAGTGGGCGGCCCCAGGTATTCTCAGTTCCCTGCCAGATTCAGCTCGCTAAGTGAGGACCGAGGGAGAGCTGAGGTACCACAGGTATCCCCCATGTATGTATGTTTGGATCAGAAGTTGCTCTGTTAGAGAAGGACAGCAAGATCGTACCTGCAGCAAGAGATGCCCCTCGAAGATCTACTGTTATGGTAAGTATGCAACTGTACTATCTTCCACGGGGATAAACTCTTGCAGCAGGTAATATGCTTGGGATGGCTCCCAAGCAGTAAACCCAGGAAGGTTGGAAAAGTTATGATAGGAGGCCTTGTAGGACAGCGCAGCCAAAGGCTGTCCTATGGAGAGAAGCAACATATGAAAATTACGTACCTGCCGTAATTCTTGATCTTCTCTTGTATCTTCACCATTCATTACTGCTTAGGTTCAGCCAGTACGCACGCCACGGGAGTTTTCTTTGCTCCCCCGAGTGACACACTCCACAGTGCGCAGGGGCGGGCCGTTAGGCCACAGACCTCCCACCTCCCAGTTGTTAGCCAGAGAGGTGAAAAAAGTGTAAGAAGAGAGCGAGCGAGGCAAGGGAGCCAAGGGATAGAAAAAAGGAAAGGGTAAAAACTGAAAAAGGCATAAGCTGGTAGAGGACAGAAGATAAGAAAAAATTACTCACCTTAGTAATGTTGTTTCTTCTAATGGAGTCTTGCTATATTATGACATATGCAGTGAGTCCCAACCTTCGAACTGCTCCGGAGGTGAAAGAGTTAACTTTCCATGCCAGGCATGGAACGCTGAGGTCGAGCTCGGCTGAAACTCTGTCTGTTGTTCTTCAAACTCAAACTGTCAGATCTCTACGAGCTAAACTCACTGAGGTCCTGTGTGGAAGCTGTAAACCTACACTAGCCAACTGGCTACTAACTATAAGAAACACATTTTTTGGTCCCAAAACAAAGACTCAAGTCAGGAGACCCAAAAAATGAAAAACACAACACCAAGTCACCCCAAAAAAGGGAGGGGTGAAAATAACAAGGTGGGCATCTACTAAGTGCCAACACTGCACTGCCCACCCACATCCCAAAAACAGAGGTTCTGAGAGGGGCAGGCGGGGGGGTAATATAGCAAGACTCCATTAGAAGAAACAACATTACTAAGGTGAGTAATTTTTTCTTCAAACAACATGAAGTCTTGCTATATTATGACATATGCAGGCTACACAGCAGTACCTCCATGGAGGAGGGACAGAATCTACTTAGGAAATAGGCTCTGAAGCACAGCTGTGCCAAACCGAGCATCACTCCTAGCCTGGCTGTCCAGGGAATAATACTTGGTAAAAGTGTGAACTGTTTTCCAGGTAGCTGTTTGACAAATCTCTAGAATAGGGATGTTCCTGGCAGCAGCCAGGGAAGCAGCTGTACCTCTGGTAGAGTGAGCCCTCAGGCCTGAGGGAGGAACCTTACCCAGCTTTTCATAACAGAATTGGATACAAGAGACAATCCACCTGGCAATGGATCTTTTAGTGGCAGGTTTCCCTTTACCAACCTCACCATAAGTGAGGAACAGTTGGAGGGAGTCAAACCTGTGACCCTTGGTACGCTCTATGTAGTAACTAAGGGCTCTCTTCACATCTAAGCTGTGCAGCCACCTCTCGCCAGAGGAGGAATGGCCAGTGAAGTACACTGGAAGAGATATAGATTGATTGAGGTGGAAATCTGAAACCACCTTAGGCAAGAACTTCCTGTTAGTCCTGAGGACCACCTTATCTCTATGAAAGGAGATAAAATCAGGCTCCACTGACAAAGCTTGTAATTCACTTATGCGTCTGGCAGAAGTGATGGCTACCAGAAACACAGTCTTCCAAGTCAAGTACTTAAGCTCTGCTGAAGACAAGGGCTCAAAGGGAGGTTGCATAACTTGAGCAATGCAAACATTAAGATCCCAGGCAGGGGCAGGGTCCCTGAATGGAGTGTTGGTGTGAAGCAATCCCTTAAAAAACTTGGAGAATACAGGATGAGCTGAAAGAGAAGAGGGTTTACCTGCTGAAAGAAAAGCAGACACAGCTGCCAAATGTACTTTTAGGGTAGCTTGTCTCAGCCCCAAAGTATTTAAATGGACCATATAATCCAGGACTGTGGGTAAATCAGCAGATTCTGGGGAAATAAGCTTCCCAGAGCACCATATGGAAAACCTCTTCCATTTGGAATTGTAAGTAGCCCTGGTGGAAGGTTTCCTAGAAGCCTTCAGTATATCCATTACGCCTTGGGAGAGGTGTAGATCAGCAAACTCTAACTCTTCAAGAGTCAGGCCTTGAGATTGAGAGATTTGAGGTTCGGGTACCAAACCCTTCCCTGAGCACAGGTTAACAGGTTGTGATTCCTGGGAAGACACAGGGGAAGATGGATGGCTAAGGACAGTAGGAGTGGATACCAGGGTTGTCTGGCCCAATCTGGAGCAATCAGAATCATCTTGCAGGATTGAGATCTGATTTTGACTAACACTGAACAGGAGAGGGAAGGGGGGAAAAGCATAGAGAAACTTCCCTTCCCAATTGAGAACTAAGGCATCCAGAGGGACTGAGCCCAACACTGGGGGCCTGCAGCAAAAAAGGGGAAGTTGGTGATTGTCTGGGGCTGCAAAAAGATCTATCTGCAGGGTGCCCCATCTGGCAAACATTACCTCCAGGATCAGGGGGTCCAGTGACCATTCGTGATGGCCCTGGGAAATCCTGCTGAGAGCATCTGCCAGGACATTGTCCTTGCCTGGGAGGTGAACTGCCATAAGGGAGGTGTTCAGGGAGTAAGCCAGAGACCACAACTTCATTGCTTTGGTGCACAAGGCCGTACACCGAGTGCCTCCTTGCTTGTTGATGTACCACATTATGGTGGTGGTGTCTGTTCTGACCTGTACAACTTTGTTCTGAACAGATTTGGAAAAAACCTGAAGTGCTAGAAAAACTGCTCTGAGTTTCAACAGATTGATGTGGAGCAGAGATTCCTGAGGGGACCACAATCCCTGGTTAGAGAGGCTGCCCATGTGAGCTCCCCACCCAAAGAGGGATGCATCTGTAGTAAGGATTAAGGAGTGAGACTGAGTGACAAAGGGGCTCTGATCCTGCCACCACTGTACGGCTTGGATCAGGGTTCGAGTTACTGGGATCAATTTAGTTAGACCTGCAGGATGATTGAGGAGGCCAGAGAGACCAGGGTCCTTGCCCTGTCCAAGGAAGGCTCTGGCTTTCTCTGTGTTCAGCTCTGCGCCTATGAAGGTGAGGAGCTGGACAGGCTCTAGAACTGACTCTGAAAGATTGAGAAGGAAACCTAGAGAGGTAAGCAGTTGCTGAGTTATCTGTAGATGTAACTTGACTTGGTCTGGAGACTGGCCTACTATGAGCCAGTCGTCCAGGTAACGGAAGATGGCAATTTTTTACCTTCTTAGGGAGGCAACTGCTACTGCCAGGCATTTTGTGAATACCCTTGGAGCAGAGGTGAGGCCAAAGGGCATTGCTCTGAACTGGTAATGGCCTGAGGGCAGCTCGAACCTGAGGTACTTTCGATGGGAACTTCTGATGAGAATATGGAAGTAGGCATCCTTGAGGTCCAGGGACGCTAGCCAGTCCCCTGGCCTTAGAGAGTGTAGAATAATTCCCAGAGTCACCATTTTGAATTTTGGTTTTAAAAGGTGCTTGTTTAAGTATCTGAGATCCAGGATGGGCCGCCATTCTCCTGTCTTTTTTGGGGTAAGGAAGTACCTGGAGTACAATCCTTTGCCCTGGTGTAGGGGTGGAACCCTTTCCACAGCTCTGAGAGCCAGGAGGTAAGAGACTTCTGCCTCTAGGGCTAGTGCCTCTGGTGGATTTGCAGGTGGAAAGGATCTGGTTCTCATCTTTGGAAATTTTTTGAAGCTGAGAACCAGTCCCCGGCTTACTACTTCCAGGACCCATTTGTCTGATGTCAGAGACTTCCAGTCCTGGACAAAGTAAGCCAGCCTGCCCCCTACAGGTAGGTGAGAATCGGCCCTGGCAACCCCATCAGGGTGTCTGCTTGGCAGGGGCTTTAGGCTGAGGGGTGGAAGCAGGCCTGCTTGTACCCCGTCTGCCTCTCCCTCTAAAGAACCCCCTCTGGGCGTAAGCAGAAGAGGAGGCCTGGGCTTGGTAAAAAGGCCTATGAAAAGGCCTGCCTTTGAGGAGTGGCCTGCCTTTCCTTGGCCTGTGCACTCCTATAGGTGGTCCTATACTCATCCATTTTCTTCATGTAATTCTCTGTCTGCTCCCCAAACAGAGAATTACCCACAACAGGAAAATCCATGGCCTTAGTCTGGGTATCCTGTGACAGGCTAGTACATCTGAGCCAAGCCATTCTGCCAAGTGCCACAGATGTAGCCATGACTCGTGATGATACATCACTAGAGTCCACTGCAGCATGGAATTGCACCTTGGATGCCTCAATACCATCAGCAGCCACCTCATCCAGCTCCTTGGCAAGCTGGCCAGGGACCTGTTTTGCTAGAGCCATAACAGTATCCCATCTGGATTTCTGATATCTAGCAACATAAGCCATATAATTTGCCTGTCTGAGTCCCAAGGATGCTGCCATGTACTGTTTCTTTGCCATGGCATCAATCCTCCTGGAGTCCTTGTCAGGGGGGTGTGAAGCCAAGGGAATATTTGTCTTGTCACAGGCTGCAGCCTGCACTATCCCAACATGGCTGCATTGTTGAGTAAGGAACTCCGTATCAGAGCCTGATAATGTGTACCTCTTGTCCATTCTCTTTCCACAGGAGGTATAGTGTGAGAGTTTTAGAATTTTACTGTCTGTTTCCCAAAAGATTTATGCAAAGGAATAGACAGTCTCCTAGACTCTGGATATCCATCATTTCCACATAGTCAGGCTTCTCTTGATCATCCACAGCTTCCTCCATAGGGAGCTGGAGGGTTTCAGCCACTTTTTTATAAAACATAAAATGAGAAGGGGACTCAGAAAGCCTAGGAGGAGACACTCCTGAAGGTCTGTCTGGGAGATGTCCGGTTCAATGGGCACATCCAGACTTTCAAATCCACATTCACTCTCCTCATACTCCTCTTCCCCCTCCTCCGGTTCATAAAATTCCTCTAAATCGTACTCTTGAACCGGTGGAACCGGCCGAACCGTACACTTACCTGATGGTGCCGGTTCGGTCGGAACCGGGGAAAGCGACTGGACAATTTTAATCGCTTTGGCTATTTCTTCAGCGGTTGGAGAGGAAAGTTTTGGCTCCATACCAGCTGATTTCCTAGTCCTTTTTGCTGCAACAGACTCCTCAGAGTCGGCTCTCCTTTTGCCCGAGGAAGTCTCACCCTGGTCAGAGGGAACTCCCTCTGGTTCGGTTGGAACCGAACCGGGCTGGCCAACCGGTTCAGCAGACTTTTTGGCCTCCCTTTCCCTGAGCCTACCAACTCTCTTTTCCAGGGTAGCTGCAGGAAAATTTTTTGCAAATCTGGCAGTCTGCATTGAGGTGGTCAAACCCCAGACAATAAACACAGGTGGTGTGGGGGTCAGCCTTGGCAAAGACTTCCCCACAGACACTGCAGTGTTGAAACCCAGTGGGCCCGGTTTTTCTTTTGGGTTTCTCAGACATAATGCCAGCCTAACCAAACTTACCCGTTTATGGCAATCCGCCAGGTAAGACCCTCTTATCGGTTCCCAACCGTGTCACGGGTCGGGGAAAAAACCGTAATAAAATCCGTTTTTTTTAGAACTGATAAGAACCGGTAACCACACTCTAAATGACAGATTAATATATTTTAAACAACCTGATCGGTTCAAACCGAACTGATAAACCGTTTACAAGTTCCACACAGAATAGAAATTAATGTAAAACCTATCTAGTACTCACAATACCATAGACAGAGTCTGAACCGACCGGTTGCGGTTTAAATTCGGTCGAAAACCGAGAAAAACAATACTTTAACTGACAAAATTAACCGAGCAGAAGAAGAAATCTCCGGAGCGACTGTTCAGTGAGGCGGAGTAAACAATCTGACGGTTTGAGTTTGAAGAACAACAGACAGAGTTTCAACCAAGCTCAAGCTCAGCGTTCCATGCCTGGCATGGAAAGTTACCTCTTTCACCGCCGGAGCAGTTAGAAGGTTCGGACTCGCTGCATATGTCATAATATAGCAAGACTACATGTTGTTTGAATGGAAATTACGTACTTACCATAAATCTTGATCTTCCTGGACGAAGTCTCCACCACTCATTCACAATGATGGGATCTACGCCGGAGGCGCTAGGATCCAGCGGGAGCAAACTTTTTTGCAAGAGGGTAGGTGCCAGAGATGGAGCCACGAGGAGCGGCGCCACGAGCCTGGGCTCATGCGGCAGTGATTATCTTGACGTCGACCCTCCAACCGCCTCAGTATCCCCACCCCCCGCGAGGAGATGCAACGTAACTAACCAAGGAGGATAGCCTAAAAAAAAAAACAGATATAAGATAGTCTGAGCGACCTGTATAAGAAGGGTCAAGAAAGAAGTCTTCACAGCCTAAAGACTGAGGGAGTGAAGACCAACAACAGAGGTGAGCTTGGGGGATGGTGGGTGGGCGGGTGAATGAGTGGTGGAGACTTTGTCCAAGATCATCAAGAATTATGGTAGGTACGTAATTTCAATATCTTCCTGGACAAAGTCACCACCACTCATTCACACTAATGGGAGAGTACCGAGCTAATAATCCCCCGAGAGGGCGGCAGGAGAGACCAAGAGCTCACAGATTTAGGACAGAAGTCCATTAAGGATGGTTCTGCCAAATGAAACATCGTCTGGCACGGACATCCAGGGCATAGTGTTTGACCAAAGTATGCACTGATCTCCAGGTGGCTGCATTGCAAATATCTGCAATGGGCACGCTGCGGATTTCCGCCATGGATGCCGTGACCACTCTAGCAGAGTGAGCGTACACTCTGCCTTCCAGCTTAACCTGCGCCATGGAGTAACAGTGGCAAAGGCATGCCACCAGCCATGCTGAAATGCATCTGAGAGACAGGCCGACCAAGGCGGGTCTCGCTGAAGGAAACAAACAGTTGTTGAGCTTTGCAAAAATCTTTTGACCTATCTAAATAGAAATGCAAAGCTCTTTTGACGTCCGAAGAATGGAGAGAACGCTTCCCTTCATTTTGGAAGTTCGCAAAGTAAGTAGGAAGGATCAAAGGTTGGTTTAGATGGAATTCTGAAACAACCTTCGGGAGAAACTTAGGATGGGTCCTAAGAACTACTTTGTCTTTATGAAACACAGTATACTGAGGGTCTGTGACCAAGGCGTGTATCTCAGAGACCCTGTGGGCCAAGGTAATGGCCACTAGGAAAGCCATTTTCCAAGTGAGGAATTTCAACTCACAGGTAGCTAGAGGCTCGAACGGTTTTCGAGTGAGCATTTCTAGCACAAGATTAATGTCCCAGGCTGCGACTGGACGTCTGCTAGGAGGTCTGGAATGCAGAATTCCCTTAAGGAACTTCTTAACCACGGGTAACTCAGCCAGTGACAAGGAGAGTACTGGCTCATGATAAGCTGAAATGGCACAAAGGTTAGCCTTGATTGTAGAGTATTGTAGACCTGAATTTGAGAGGTCCAAAAGGTACTCTAGAACTTTATTTGGTGGGCAGGAAAAAGGATTCAAAGAGGATTTTGCACACCAGAGCGAAAAACGCTTCCACTTGGCCGTGTACGTTTTCCTAGTGGCTGGCTTGCACGCAGCCAGAAGAATATCTGAAACTCTATGGGACACAATGAACCTGTTCACCTCTATCTCTTCAGGAGCCAAGCGTGAAGGTGAAGCGATCTCAGATTGGGATGGACCACAGGCCCCTGAGTCAGAAGGTTCGTCTGAAGGGGAAGCGGTTTTCCGACATACTGTTGAATAACGTAAACCATATCTGCCAAGGTCAGAAGGGAGCAATGAGAATCATTTTGCTCCCCTGGGACTCGAACTTGAGAAGTACTCTCTGAACTACAGGAAGAGGCGAAAAGGCGTATAAAAAGCGTTTTGTTTCACTGCAGCCTGAACGCATCCTGACAGAAAATGCCAGGCCCTGGATTTCTGGAGCAGAAGAGAGGCAGTTTTGTGTTGAGTGGGGATGGAAAAAGGTCCAGGTCTGGAGTTCCCCACTCTGCGAATAGTGACTGAACTACGGTTGAGTCGAGAGACCATTCGTGAGGATGCGTCTCTGTTCTGCTGAGACGGACTGCCACTTCGTTCTGTACTCCAGGAAGGGAGGCCACTCGAATTAGAGCCTTGTGCTGCAAGCACCATTCTCAGACTCTCATCACTTCCCTGCATAAGGGGTAAGAGTGAGCCCCGCCTTGCTTGTTGATGTAATACATTACTGCTTTGTTGTCCGTTTGAAAGAGAATGTTCTTGTGACAGAGAATGTCCTTCAAAGCCCGGACTGCATAAAGGACGGCTCTCATTTCTAAGACATCTACGTGAAGCTGGGACTCGTCCTGAGTCCACGAACCTTGAGTGTGGAGAGTCTGACAGTGAGCTCCCCCCTCCTCAGGGACGCGTCCGTGGTAATGGAAATCTGATGATCCAGAACAGCAAAGGGATACCCTTCCAGAAGACTGTCCTCTTGCGACCACCAGGTAAGTGACTTCTTCAGAGGTTCTGTCACCTTGATGAGAAAGGATTGAGGGTGAGTGGTTGGGGACCTCTGAGTACTGAGCATCCACTGAGAGGTTCTCATGTGAAGGTGTGCTAGGGGTACAGTGAACACCGAGGATGCCATGAGACCTAGCATCCATTGCATCGAGGTAGCTTGAACCGAGCTATTCTGTCTGATGTATCGGGCCGTCTGTAGGATATCGCTCCTTCTGTCCTCTGGTAGAAACGCTTTCACACAGGAGGTGTCCAGAAGGGTTCCTATGAAAAGGAGCCTCTGGGAGGGCTGCAGCTGCGATTTCTTGAGGTTTAGCAGGACTCCCATGGACGTGAGAAAGTCTGAGGCCATGGCAACAGCGTCGAGAGTTCCCTGCCTGGAAGGGCTCGCTAGAAGCCAGTCATCCAGATATGGGAACACTTGTATTCGACTTTTCTGAGATGCGCTAGAAAGGAAAATTACGTACCTACCGTAATTCTTGATCTTCTTGTATCTTCACCATTCATTACTTCCTGGGTGTAAGCGGAGGCGCGCCCGGCCACGATCTTTTTTTTTTTTTTAAAAGTTGCCCTAACGCCCCGCCTCGAGAGCTGACGCCATGCGCGAGGGCTGCCGTTAGTAGCGATCGACTCCTCCTCCAACTCAGTTCTGTGGAGCCGGAGAGGCAAAAGTGAAAGCAGAAAATATAGATAGCGAGGCAAGATAGCCGAGGATAGCAAAGCAAGGAAGAATGAACTGAAAAGGAATAAGCCGATGGAGGAAGGACAGAGGATAAGAACATCCCAGCCTAGGGAGTGCAGGGCCTCCTTACCTGGGCGACTCTAGGAGGAGAGATGAGTAAGGAAATGAGAAAAATAGAAGAAGAAGAAGAAAGAGAAGAGAGAGAGATGGGATGTTGAAAGGACCAGAAGGCCCAACGAGCATAGTTAGCTTGTAGCTGAAGGCTCACTAAAGGGAAGCAAGAATCCCCGGAGATAGAGCTGAAGAGAAGGTTCACCGAACCCGCTAGACAGACTCAGGAGGGCATAGTCCTCATCTTCAACATGCCATTGTTCTTGACACCCACCTCGGCTCCTGGCCGCGGAGGGCCTTTAAGTGGAGGACAGCCGAGGTGGGAAGAATAAAACCCCAGCAGCATGAGAGCGCTGCTCAGGGGTTTAGAAATAGAAAATGTAAGCCTTTCAGGCGTTTCAAGATAGAAATGGGACTCAGACTGACTGGCTAAGGCCGGGCAAGGCTTAGGCTGGCTAAGATTGATATGGTCAGCAGAGCTCTACTGTAAAAATTGTCCAGGAGGACATTAAAGGAGAAACCACTAGAAAACAGCGAGAAGGATAGCCTACCTTCTCATTTGCCTTCTTGTTTGATTTCTCCATTTTTTTTATTTTTTTTTTTACAGATAAAAATATATATATATTTTTTTTAACTAGATGCATGACCCAGATACCAAGATGCCTATAGCAGTCGGAGAGAGTTCCCCAGCATTTTTTTTTTTTTTTTTAAAGAGAAAGGAACAGACGTATTGCTCCTCTGCTCTGCAAGGTAAGAATAGAGGGGAATCAGATTTCAGGGCAACTATCTGAACACGGGATTGCAGGATCAAACTGAATAGCCTGAGCCAGGCCAAAAACCCCAGAGGTATCTTGCCATAAGAATAGCAAAGATAGTTGTGCAGTCTGATCGCCAATGCAATCCACTAGATGGCCCATGAATCTTAGAGTAAGTAATTTTCTGGATTTTAGAACCCCCTCAAAAAGATTTTTTTTTTTCGGAAAATTTAAGGAATTTTCCTATATTTTATATAAATGCAGAGAGAGGAAGGAGGCGGGAGGTGGAGAAGCCACAGGAAGAGGCACTGAGGGGATGGTGGCGGGTGTAGTAATGAATGGTAAGATACAAGAGAAGATCAAGAATTACTGTAGGGTACGTAATTTTCCTATCTTCCCTTGTCAATCTTCACCATTCATTACTTCCTGTGTAGATTAAGCCCTCTTCCCTGAGGGGGAAGAGGCCATACCCTGAGGGAATAAGACCCCAGCCTTCTGCTGGTGAGAAACAGGAGGAGAAGACCCTGACTTATTCAGAAAGCCTAAGAGGGAGAAGAGCTAGGAGGTGCCTCCCGAGGAGGAGACGGAGGGAGCCCTGTAAAAGTCTCCTAGCTCTGGAAGAGAAAAGACGGGTCCCCGGAAGGCGGAGCTAATCACCCTACGCCGGCCAGGGTGACAACCTGGAAAGACAAGCCATGCCGCCCCGCCTGATGCAGATCGCTGTCCCGAAGCCTGGAAGCCACCTCATTGGCGTCATAAGATGCCCTTGCTTGGTGTCTTGCCAGCTCCAGGCCTACCGCGGAGAGGGCAACGGCTTGTCTGGTTTGCTCCGTATCAGGCATAGATGCCAGCAGCTGGGACATCATCGACCACAGATGCCGGTTGTAGGCAGCGTGGTGAGCCTGATGTGATGCAATACATGCACTCGCACGAGCAGAAGAGAACACTCTTCGCCCCCAACGGTCGAACTGGAGAGAGTCCGAATCCGTTGGGCGGTCGTGCGCCAGGCAACGGCGCCCAGAAGGAGTATCCAGGTATACCAAACCTGAGGACGGGTTGGGAAGGGAACCTAGAGACTCAGAGGGGCACAATACCTATGCTGGCAGTCCGCCGGGCTGGGAAGAAGCGGCAGGGACTGCCATGACCGATAGACACCTCCTGGAAGGATAGGCCAGGAAGGTACCACCAGATGCTGGGCACTGAATTCACGCGCTCCCTGCTCGGGTATTGTCTCTTCAACGTAGGGAAATCCGGAGATCCTCACCATCCTCGAGAGGAAACGCTGATATTCTGTGAAATCAGCATCGAGGACAGATGAGCAGGGGTTCCTCTCCCTCAGAGGAGGAGACGAGGATGATGGGGAACTGGAATGCCCAGAGGATTCCTGCGCGGTGGGGAGAGTCGAAAGACCGGCCATGCATGTACCTAACGTGATGAGGGAAGGCCACCGCAGAACCTTGAACTGCTCCCAGGATAACGGACCCGAGGGCTGACATGGCCTGGGAGTGGGGTGGTGAAGGCAGAGAGATGGGAGGGGCACCTCCGCTGAGGCAACTGCTTTCAAGTAGGGCTCTGGAACTGGGAAAGGAGCCCTGGAAAGGGGATCCCGATATCAGACCAGGCCGCAGAACGGAACTCTGGGGAAGCGGAGCCTGGAAGAGCCCTGGGGAGAACTCCCTGTGACGACGCGACTGCATGGATCCAGAAGGGCAGTCCGCACAAACGCCGAAGGACACCCTAGAACCCTGGAGGGAGGCGAGGCTCTGCACTTGCTCCTGGCCACCCCTGAGGTGGCCAAGGAGACTGAGCAGCAGACCCTGCCCCTCGACCTCGGACTCGAGAGGCCTCCGCCTCACTCAGCCGCCCTGTCCCTAGAGAGTGACAGCACCCGTGAAGGTAGCTGTCACGGGCCTCCAGAGAGGGAGCCTCCCCTGTAGTCACTCTCCTCCTGCCCAGGGGCTCCCGCCACCCCAGCCAGGGAACCCTCAGGAGGCGACTTAAAGGGGACAGAGGGAGGGGCCGCTGCGCCGCTTGGCACCTCTAGCCACCGGGACCCAGACTCGAAAAGTGGGGGTGCCAGGATGGGTCCACGTCTGAATCATCGCCTCCGAAGAGGACGAGACCAGCAGAACCTCAATGCTGGCCACCCCAGGGTCCTCGAGGCTACGGGCATGAACGCCCCGGTAACAAGGAGGCGCCGCCGCCGCCTCCCTCACGCCGTAGCAGCCAGGCTTCAGCTCACACTCAACGGCGCCGGGCGAGGCCGGGCACCGCCTGGAGGAAGGACCAGGCCCACGGCGCCGGGCGCTGCCGGAAGCGAGGCGGCATCGCCGACGGTGCCGCCTGTCCATCGACGCCGCGAACGGCGCCAAGGCCCAAAGCGGCATCGCCATGGCGCCGCTTCACTGCTTACCGCGCCTAACGGGCGCGCCGATCTAAAACGGTGCTGCCTGATCACCGGCACTGCCGAACGGCGCCAGGATCCCAAACGCGCCGAAAGGCGGCGAGGGTCCACCGAGCTAGCCCAAAAACGAGGGCCTTGCCACGGGGAGCCTGCACCTCAAGAGGTGACTGCCGAGGTGGTGGCGCCATGCCCGGGAGGACTACGACGCCCCCGACACTGCAGAAGGGCCTCCTCGGCAAGAAAAGACGAGGGAGACCCTCCTCCTCAGATCGAGATAGGCCCGGGAGGGGACCCGGGAAGGGCCTAGAGACCTTACCTGAGAATCCCTTGAGCGACGCCGCCCCCTGAAGGTCGGTGGGCTTGCCGAGCTTGAACGCTGCGACTTCGAGGACACGGCGTCCATGGAGAAACAGGCGCCGCATCTAATCCATGTCATGGTTGGGTCCCAGGCAACGGAGACAAACGCCATGCCGGTCCGAGACGGAGAAATGCCGCCACAGTAACACCGACGATAGGGGGCGCCCGCCTTCGAAACACGCTTAGCTCCAGACCCGACATAACGCAAATCAACAAGAAAAACAGTAGGAAACACACCCGCGCGCTTTAGAAAGAAAAAGAACGGTCTTACCGATCGGCGCGAGTGTGTGGAAAGAGGAGTTGCTGACGAGTGGAGAATGGACGCCCGAAACAGGTGCTGCCTCGACGGCGGGAGAAACAGAACTGAGTTGGAGGAGGAGTCGGTCGCACTAACGCCGCCGCGCATGACGCCGCCTCTCGAGGGCGGGCCGCTAGGCAACTTTAAAAAAAAAAAACTTCGTGGACGGGTGCGCGCCTCCGGCTTACACCCAGGAAGTAATGAATGGTGAAGATTGACAAGGGAAGATCTGCACAACACTTTGTAAAAACTCGCGGCGCCGAGGATAGCCCAAAGGGCAGGACTCTGAACTGATAATGCTGTCCCAAAGCCACAAACCTTAGGTATTTGCGATGCTTTGGATGAACAGAAATATGCTGGTAAGCTTCATGCATGTCCAGGGAGGCTAACCAGTCGTGTTGATGAAGCAAAGGTAACAGGGTCCCTAGCGATATCATTTTGAATTTCTCTTTAGGAAGAAACTTGTTTTAATTTTCTGAGGTCCAGAATGGGGCGCATGCCCCCGGTTTTCTTTGGAACTAGAAAGTAATGGGAGTAGAACCCAGTGTTCCACTGATCCAGCGGAACTACTTCCATTGCCCTGTTGTTCAGAAGGCCTTGTATTTCGGAGGCGAGAAGCTCTGACTGAAGAATTGACAGCTTTGGCTGCCGCTTGGGGAGACAATCCGGAGGGTTCTCTGAAAAATTGAGGGAATACCTCTCGCGGATTATCCGAAGGACCCATTTGTCCGGAGTTATAGACTTCCACTGGTTGTAGAATTGAGCCAGACAACCTCCCACCGCTAAAAAGTCCCCCTCGGGCAGCTGAGGTGGGACTTGGGCCAGAAACTCAGAAGGCGGCACTGGGCACTTTGGGTCCCTGTGCCTTCTGTTGCGTTTTCTTTTGAGGCTGAAGGCTTGATTTTTATTAAAACCTCCTCTACCTTTGCCTCGAAAGGACTGATGGTTATGAAACTTACGTTTGTTAACACCCCCTCGAGAGGGGGCGGGAGGAGGTAGAGCCAGTTTAATGGCTGACCTAGTATTTTGTGTGGCCTCTGGAGCTTGCTCTACTTGAGGGCCGAAGAGATACACACCATCGAAGGGCAACGCCATGACCTGTTGCTGGGCATTATTTGTGAAACCTGAAATGTGTAGCCAGGAATGGCGGCGGGTAAAAATGCCCGCCACCACTCGGAAGGCAGTATCGAAAACGTCCATAGCTGCTTTAACCTGTTGGTTGTTGGACTCGATGCCCCTGGTTATGGTTTGAAAAAGCACTGAATTAGTGTCCGACTCCAGTAGAACTTCAACCATTTGTTTGAGAGAATGCCAAAGAATATACTCATATTGAGAGAAATAGCCCTGGTACCTGGCAGTACGCACACCCAGGGTGGATGCAGCAAAGACTCTCTTACCTGAAGTATCTATCTTATGAGATTCTTTGTTTATAGGCCGGGCTGTAGATGCCTGAGGAAGAACGGCCTTATCATTCTCTGCCAGGACTACAATAGGGTCCGCAAAGGCCTGGGAAACCAAAATGGGTTGATCCTTGGGAGCAGCATACGTCTTGTCTATGGACTTGGCCACAGAAGGAATAAGAGTGGGATTATTCCATATCATCTGAGAGAGCATCTCAAAGGATGGTTCTACCGGGGGAGTTAAATGCATAGGGATCTCCGGGACATGAAGATATTGGAGTCTTAAGAGCTTCCCAGGATCAATATCCATAGTCTGGAGAGAAAGAGTAGAATTTACATTTTTCAGCAGAGACTTAAATGACAGGTCTTCAACCACAGGCTCTGCAGCAATGTCAGGGTTGGACTGGCCCACCTGGAAATTTCCAGGTGGGCCCCTCCTTAGTTGACTAAGTGGTTACCTTCTGAACTCTGAAAACTTTTGCATTTATCATCTTTTTTCTAATTATATGGGGTTTCTGGGATACTGTTGATAAATGTAAGATGCCAACACAGAGATAGTGTATCAGATTGAAGTGGAATATTGATACGAGTGTGTCAACCTGGGCCGCTCTCTACTGATTTTCCAGGTGGGCCCTCTGTACCCCAGTCCAACCCTGAGCAGGACTGATCCCTGCTCCTTCAACATCATCACCCAGTTGAAGATCTGGGACAGGCTCAATATCATTTCCTGACAGTCCAGGAGGGACTGAATGGACAGGAAAAGAGTGAAAATCAGTATGAAATGAAGAGGAGAAAGGATTCGGAGTTGAGAACCCCTGAAGGGTGGACAGCGCCGCACCAAGCCTCTGTGCCAAAGAACACAGCGCCGAAGGCAAGGGAGACGTTGCCGTCGGAAACAACCCAGCACACAGCGCCGACAGAGACCACTGCGCCGAAAATCCCAGCGGAGCCGAAGACGGCGCCGACAGGCACGCTGGCGCCGAGGATGACGCCGAGAGACCCATCGACGCCAAGAGTGTCCCCGACGGTGCCGAAAGCAATCCAGGGCCTTGAAGACCCAGATTAGAAGAAAACGAAGGAAGAATATCAGGCGATAAAGGCATCGGTGTGGCCCCCTGCACCGCCGCCATGAGGGGGAAAACACCTGAGCGCGGAGTCGATGGCACCGAAGACGGCACCGCGTGACTAGAAAGGTCCCACCACCCTACCCGCTTCCCTGAGAGACCAGAAGGCCTCTGAGTGACCGGGCCAGGCAGCTGGACCAACCTCTGAGCCCACTGCTCCAGAAGAATTATCCACTGATGAAACTGCTCATCGAAAGCCCTTTCAAGAGGCAGGGAAGGGCTCCGATGTCGAAGAGGTCAGTCACCGGAGACAGAAACCAGCAACTCCGGAGGAGGAGGAGACTGGCACCTGACCCCAACGATTGACCGTCAATGCGCAGACATACCAGAAGGCGACCTCAAGTGATGCCTTCTCTTTTTTGACCTGTGGGCCAAGAAGAGCTCAACAATGGTGGTGCCCAGAGCATCATTTTTTATGCTTCCGGGGACCACCCATCCCCCGAGCATCCGACAGTCCGCTGGTCACACCTCCCTCCAGAGAGGGCGGCGGACTGACCCAGCCCGTGGACTGATCAGCTTCATACAAAGTCTCCCTACCGTCACCTCACCCGCTCATGGTCGACTCAGTCAATGGAGGGCTGAAGATGTCTTTTCTTAAATAATTTAAAAGTAAGCAGTACTTATTTCGAGATAGATTAAAAAACAATAAACTGAAAACTATGCTGCTAGTTTGAAGTTTGACTCCCGACAGGCGAGCGACGTCGTCACTGAAGTGCGCTCGACGGCGGGAAAAAAGGAACTGAGGTGGCTGGAGTGTCGTCGCCGAGACAGTCTTTGCCACACGAGCGAGCTCGGCGCTGCTCCTCGTGGCTCCATATCTGGCGCCGGACCGCTTGCAAAAAGTTTGCTCCCGCTGGGTCCTAGCGCCTCCGGCGAAGATCCCATCAGTGTGAATGAGTGGTGGAGACTTTATATCCAGGAAGATCTGTACCGCATACCTTTCGGTAGATACGGCATTTGCCAGGGCATTGGCTGCTATGCCATTCATGTGCGCATCCATTTGCAATTGGTGATTGGCTGTACCCAAGTCTGCTTTTACAAGCTGCAGCAACTCTGACCTCTCCTCAGAGGGCAGGCTGTCACATAAGGGAAGCACTGCTGTCCACTAGGTTGCCTGGTAATGTGTTGCATAACAAAGAAATGCTGTCTCCCTTATGATAAGGGTGGCTGAGGAGTAGGAATCTCCACGGGTATATCAATTTTCCTAAAATCTGTGTCAGAGGGTGCAGTAGAAAAGGCTGTCTGCCTATTCACATGCAGCTGCATGTATTACACCTGTAACATTATGGTACTGGTAAAGATATTCTGAACCACTTCTGGTTACTACCTATTTTCTTTACTTGTCAATTGCTGTTGCAGATGAAAGCACCTGTAAAATTTTTTTACTCATTTTTTGAAAGCATCATGGATGGAGAGATTGACTTTTTTTGTGGAAGTGAGCCTGAACATGCTTAAGTAACTTGATTCCCCAAATTGTTAATCAGTTCCAACAGCAAGGCTATTAACCGTTGATTAGTCAACCCGTCCAAGCAGGGCACAGAACAAGCAGTAACCACAGCAGCTCAGTTACTGATTTCCATGGGGGTTCTGCTACATCTGGAGAAATAACAGCTTGGCAAACGTGCTAGAGGCACCTTGAAGACAGGGGAGGCTATGAGGCTTAGCATGCGCTGCACGGAGAGAGCCCGGACAGACTTGTTCTCCACGATGAAGAGTGTCATCTGAAGGATGGCTTTTCTTCTGTCTTCTGAGAGGAAGGCCCTTGCTTTGGTAGTGTTCAAGAGAGCTCCAATAAAGAGGAGTTGCTAAGAGGGTTAAAGTGGCGACTTCTCCAGATTTAGAAGAACCCCCATGGAGGTCCGGAACTGAGCTGATGTGGTAAAGTACAGTTATGTAAGAACTTACCGTAACGGTACATCTTCAAGAGAGGCTCTTGCAGTAGGTATTCACAAGTAGAACTAAGCCGCCAGGTGTCAGGACCCCACGAAAAAATCTCTAGCTAGCAGTCTCTGGCGGGGACCGCCCCCACATTAAGTGACCAGCGTCATCTGACGTCAGTATAAAGGGGGTGGTCCCGACTCCCGCCCTCCAGTTCTTTCCTGCCAAGAGCCAAAGGTCTGACAGGAGAGAAGAGGATATGGCCCCCATATCTAAAAGAAGAAATTCAGGGGTTGGAGGGAAGGTAATACCTACTGCAAGAGCCTCTCTCGAAGATCTACTGTTACGGTAAGTTCTTACGTAACTGTACTATCTTACTTCGAGAGGGCTCTTGCAGTAGGTATTCACAAGTAGGACTGAGTCCCAAGCAGTCTGGAACAAAAAGAAAGCGGGAGGAAGAAACACCATCCACAAAGGCTGAGCTTCTAGACAGGGATAATAAGAGGATTCCCTGTAGAACAGCTAGCCTGAAGCCTGCTCTGCGACGAGAGGCAATCTCCAAACTGTAATATTTTGTGATGGTATGGACGGACGTCCAAGTTGCGGCTGCACAAATCTCAGTCGCTGACACATTCTTAAAGCAAGCGGCAGATGCCGCGACCCCTCTAGTGGAGTGGCCTTTGACCTGATGGGGAAGGGTCCTGTGATACTTGTCATAACAGAAAGTGATGCAACTGGCCAACCATCTAGAAAGGCAGTGCCTGGAAACAGGGTTGCCTTCTCTCTTGTGAGCGAAAGACACAAAGAGTTGGTCTGTTTTTCTGAGCTCTTTAGTCTTGTGAATGTAGTATCTCAGAATTCTATGTACAACCAGGGTATGAAGAAGGTACTCTCCTTGATTGTAGTGCTCCGTGAAGAAGGCTGGAAGCTTGATGGACTGATTCAGAGTAGATTCAGTCACCACTTTCAGAAGAAATTTAGGATTAGTACGCATGGCCACTCTATCCCTGTGGAAAATCAAATAGGAAAATTACGTACCTACCGTAATTCTTGATCTTCTTGGACGAGTCTCCACCACTCATTCACACTAGTGGGATTGGCGCCGGAGGCACTAAGACCCATCGGGAGCAAACTTTTTGCTGGAGGGTCGGCGCGAGAGATGGCGCCGCGAGAGACAGATGCCAGAACAGCCTCGGAGGTAATGACCATCTCGGCGACGACCTCCAACCGCCTCAGTACCTTTTTACCAAGGAGGTGCAGCGAACTAACGAAAGAGTAAACCCAACATTAAAAAACGGACATAA
This sequence comes from Neoceratodus forsteri, assembly GCA_016271365.2. Lineage (NCBI taxonomy): Eukaryota > Metazoa > Chordata > Ceratodontiformes > Ceratodontidae > Neoceratodus > Neoceratodus forsteri. The sequence goes on from CM057455.1 coordinate 1,709,670,231, forward strand.
GATAGTCCCATGACCCGTGTAAAGAAGGGTCAGCAAAGAAGTCTTCACGGCCTAAAGATTTGAGTGGAGTGAAGACCAATACAGCGTGAGCTCGGGGATGGAGGGTGGGCGTGTGAATGAGTGGTGGAGACTCGTCCAAGAAGATCAAGAATTACGGTAGGTACGTAATTTTCCTATCTTCCTGGACATAAGTCTCCACCACTCATTCACACTAGTGGGAGAGTACCAAGCTGATAATCCCCCAAAAGGGCGGCAGGAGAGCCAGAGCTCACGCGTCTAAGATAGAAGCCCATTAAGGATAGTTCTGCCGAATGCGGAATGTCGCCTGGCATGAACATCCAGTGCATAGTGCTTAACGAAAGTATGCACTGAGCTCCAGGTGGCGGCGTTGCATATATCTGCAATTGGAACATTGCGAATTTCCGCTAGGGATGCCGCGACCGCCCTAGTAGAGTGAGCGTACACTCTACCTTCTAATTTAACTTGAGCCATGGAATAGCAATGACGAAGGCATGCCACTAACCATGAAGAGATGCATCTAATTAGCGACAGGTTGACCCAGCCGGTGTCGCTGAAAGAAACTAACAGTTGCTGAGTCTTGTAACATCCTTGGTTCTATCTAAATAGAACTGCAAGGCTCTCTAACATCCAAGGAATGAAGAGCTCGTCTCCTTCATTTTGGAAATTAGCGAAGTAAGCGGAAGTACCAGAGGTTGGTTCAGATGGAATTCTGACACAACCTGGGAAGAAATTTAGGATGAGTACGGAGAACTACCTTGTCCTTATGGAATACAGTATACGGAGGGTCCGTAACCAGGGCATGTATCTCAGAGACCCTGCGGGCTGAGGTAATGGCCACCAGGAAGGCAGTCTTCCAGGTAAGAAATTTTAGCTCACAGGTAGCTAAGGGTTCGAAAGGCTTCCGAGTGAGCATGTCCAGCACCAGGTTAATGTCCCAGGCTGCAACTGGACGCTTAACAGGGGGTCTGGTATGGAGAATCCCCTTAAGAAATCTCTTCACCATAGGTAACTGAGCCAGAGTTAAGGAAGAAATCGGCTCATGGAACGCTGAGATGGCACTAAGGTGAACTTTAACTGTGGAGTACTGAAGACCTAAGTTTGATAGGTCCAAAAGATACTCCAGAACCTTGCCAGGAGGACAGGAAAAGGGATTCCAAGAGGATTTTGCACACCAGAGAGAAAAACGTTTCCATTTGGAAGCGTACGTTTTTCGGGTGGCTGGCTTCCGAGCAGCCAGAAGGATGTCTGAGACTCTACGAGAGACGTTGTAGCTTTATCTACTTATCTCCTTCAGGAGCCAAGCATGAAGGTGAAGTGATTTCAGGTTGGGATGGACCAACGAACCCTGAGTCAAAAGACTGATTTGTAAAGGAAGTGGTCTCGGAGAGGCTGCCAACATACTGTTGAGTAGAGGAAACCATAGTTGCCGAGGCCAGGAAGGAGCAATGAGAATCATCTTGGTCCCCTGAGACTCGAACTTGAGGAGTACTCTCTGGATTAGAGGAAGTGGTGGAAAGGCAAAGAAAGCGCTTTGTCCACCGAGCCTGAACGCATCCTGACAGAAAATGCCAGGCCCTGGATTTCTGGAGCAGAAGAGAGGCAGTTTTGATGCTGAGTGGGGATGCAAAAGGTCCAGGTCTGGAGTCCCCACTCTTTGAACAGAGACCGAGCTACGGCTGGATCGAGAGACCACTCGTGAGGGTCTGCCTCCGCTTCTGCTGAGGTGATCTGCTAGGTCGCTTTGTATACCTGGCAGATAAAACCGCTTGAATCGGAGACTTGTGCTCCAAGCACCACTCCCACACCCTCATTGCTTCCTGCAAAGGGATAAGAATGAGCACCGCCTTGCTTGTTGATGTAATACATCACTGCTTTGTTGTCCGCTTGAAGGAGAATGTTCTTGTGACAAAGGACATCCTTCAGAGCTCGGATTGCATAGAGGACGCTCTCATCTCCAGGACATTTATGTGGAGATGAGTTTCAACTGAGTCCATACACCTTGGAGTGTGGAGGAGAGACAGTGAGCTCCCCATCCCATTAGCGATGCATCTGTGGTGATGGAGATCTGATGATCCGGGGAGCAAAGGGGAATCCTTCCAGGAGATTGCTTTCTTGAGACCACCAGGTGAGAGACCTTGAAGGGGCTCGTCACCTTGATGGGATAAGACTGGGGTGAGAGGTCGGGGACCACTGAGTGGAGAGCATCCATTGGGTGGTTCTCATGTGCAGTCGGGCCAGAGGACAGTGAAGACGAGGCGCCATGAGGACTAACATGCGTTGCATCGAGAGAGCTGTAACCGATTGGTTCTCCTGATGTAGCGCATACTGAAGGATGTCGAGTCTTCTGTCCCTGGAAGGAAAGCCTTCGCTGAGGAGGTGTCTAGAGCGTCCCTATGAAAAGGAGCCTCTGGGAGGGTTGCAGTTGAGATTTTTCAAATTCAGCAGAACTCCCATGGGCGTGAGAAGGCGAGAAGTGCGTTTACACGGCTTCAAAGTCCCTTGGCCGGAAGGGCTTGCTAGAAGCCAATCGTCCAGGTAGGGAAACACTCGGAGCCCGACTTTCCTGAGATGCGCCGCAAGAACTGCACAACACTTTGTAAAAACTCGCGGCGCCGAGGATAGCCCAAAGGGCAGGACTCTGAACTGATAATGCTGACCCAAAGCTACAAACCTGAGGAATTTGCGGTGGGTCGGGTGGACGGGATATGCTGGAAGCATCCTGCATTTCCAGAGAGGCCAGCCAGTCGTGCTGATGCAGCAAGGGTAACAGGGTACCTAGGAAATCATCTTGAATTTCTCCTGGGGAGGAATTTGTTTAACTTTCTGAGGTCTAGAATGGGGCATCCCCAGATTTCTTTTGGAACCAGAAAGTATGGGAGAGAACCTGTGTTTCGTGAGATGCGGGGCACCAGTTCTATTGCCCTGTTGTTCAGAAGGCCCTGGATCTCCTAGGTGAGGAGGTCTGACTGAGAGGCCGACAACCTGGGTTGTCGAGTGGGAGGACAATTGGGGTTTCCAAGAAATTGAGAGAATAACTCGCTAATTATCCGGGGACCCATTTGTCTGAGGTTATGGACTTCCACTGGTTGTAGAAGTACATCAGACGCACCTCCCACCGAGGAGAAAGTTCCACCGGGCAGAGTGGATGGAACTTGGGCCAACGACTCATAAGGTAGCGCTGGGAGCTTTAGGTCCCCGCGCTTGCCGCGCCTTCTTTGAGGTTGGGCAGGTTGGCTTTGCGGAAGCTTCCCTGCCTCTGCCTCAAAGGACTGACGACTATGAAACTGACGTCTGTTCACATGCCCCGAGAGGGGGCAGGTGGAGGTCTGGCCAACTTAATGGCCGATCTAGTCTTCTGAGTGGCCTCTAAGGCTTGCTCCACCTGAGGGCCAAAAGAAAGGAGCCATCAAAGGCAGGCGCCATCACCTGCTGCGAGCATCATTCGTGAAGCCAGAAGTGCATGCCAGGAATGGCGCGCGAGTACAAATCGCGGCTGCTGAGCGAGAAGCAGTGTCGAAAGCGCCATGGCGGCTTTGACCTGTTGGTTATTGACTCAATACTCTAATAACGGTCAGAAGAAGCTCTGACTTGGAATCCGAATCTGGAAGAGCTTCAACCATTCTTTTCATAGAGTGCCACAGGATATACTCATACTGAGAAAAATAGCCTTGATAACTGGCAATACGATACTTAGAGTGGAGGCAGCAAAGACTCTCTTACCTAATGTATCAATCTTACGAGACTCTTTGTTAATAGGTCGAGCTGTAGTATTTGAGGAAGAACGACCTTGTCATTCTCTGCCAGGACTACAATAGGATCCGCAAGGCTTGGGATGCCAAAATGGGACGATCCTTGGGAGCTGAATACTTTATCAATGGATTTAGCCACTGAGGGAATAAGAGCAGGGTTATTCCATACCATTTGAGACAGCGCCTCGAAGGAAGGCTGAATCGGAGGAGTCAAACCGTAGGGATCTCCGAGCATGAAGATACTGGAGTCTTAATATCTTCCCAGGATCGATGTCTGTAGTCTGGAGAGAAAGAGGATCCCAGGTTCTTCAACAGAGACTTAAAGGACAGGTCCTCACCACAGGCTCTGTAGCAAGAAAGATCCCGCTTCTCCACTTCATCACCCAACCAAGGTCTGGGTCAGGCTCAAGATCATCTCCTGATGGTCCAGAAAGGACTGTTTGGACAGGAAAGGAGTGAAAATTAGGAGAGGAGGAAATGGCAGAAAAACAAGGAGAGTCCCTAAGGGCTGCCGGCGCCGAGACGGCAAAACGGGCCGAAGACGGCACCGAGGAGGCGCACGGCGCCAAAGAGGCACGCGGCCCCGCAAACGCCGCGGGCGGCGCCGCCAACGGCGCCGCAGATGACACCGCGAACGGCGCCGCCCGATCCAACGGCACCACTGGCGGTGCTGCGAGACCGCACGGCGCGCCAACGGCGCCGAGACCACGCTGGCCGCTTAACGGCGCCGGCAAGCTCCGCGGCTTCAAAACGGCGCCGACACGCCACAGACCCTGCAGAAGGCGCCGGAAAAGCCCCGGGAACCTGGAAAGCAAGAGAAGGAAAAAAACCAGGAGATAAGGGCATCGGTGAGGCCCCCTGCGCCGCAGCCATGTGAGGGGGGGAAACACCTAAGCACGGAGTCGCTAGCACCGAAGAAGGCGCCGCGCGACTAGGAAGGTCCAACCGCCCTACCTGATCGCCGGAGGAGCCCGAGGGCTCCGAGGTAACCGAGCCAGGCAGAAGAACCAACCTCCGAGCCCATCGCTCCATAAGAGCGGCCCACTGATGAAACTGCTCATCTGGAGCCCTACCTATAGGCGGGGAGGGGCTCCGATGTCGAGGACGACGATTATCGGAAGTTGGCGACTCCGAAGAAGGAGACCGGCAACTAGCAACGATAACCGACCGTCGACACGCAGACATACCAGAGGGCGACCTCGAGTGATGCCTTCTCTTTTTTGACCTGTGGGCCGAAGAAGAGCTCGAGGCCGAACGGCGCCGAGAATGCGACCGTTTATTTTTATGCCGGCGGGGGGACCGCCCATCCCCCCGGGCATCGGACTGACCGTAGTCGGAACCCCGCTGAGGAGAAGGAGGCTGACCGGACCCAGCCCGCTGACTGAACAGTTTACAATGAAGTCTCCCTACCGCCACCTGACCTGCTCATGGTCGACTCCCGTAGGCCGAGACTTCTTCAAGTAAGTTAAATTTAAATATTAGAAAATTTTACTAAAAAATAGAATAAAACTAAGCGATACTACTATCGTGATAATGTTACAAAAACAAACTGAAAACTATGCGCTAGTTTGAAGTTTGACTCCGACAGGGCAGCGACGCCGCCTGAAGCGACTCGACGGCGGGAAAAAGGAACTGAGGCGGTTGGAGGGTCGCCGAGATGGTATATCACCGAGCCGCTGTCGCGTATCAGGTCTCGCGGCGCTGCCTCTCGCGCCGACCCTCCAGCAAAAAGTTTGCTCCCGATGGGTCTTAGTGCCTCCGGCGCCAATCCCACTAGTGTGAATGAGTGGTGGAGACTTATGTCCAGGAAGATAGAGGATTTTACATATCAGAGCTTGCAACTCAGAAATCCTCCGAGCTGAGGTAATGGCCACCAGAAATAAAGTCTTCCAAGAAAGAAACTTTAGCTCTGCCTCCACTGTAGGTTCAAAGGGAGGCAGAGTAATCTTCTCCAAATTAAAATTCAGGTCCCAAGGGGGGAGCAGGGTTGCAAATCGGGGGTCTTAGCTGCAAGACCCCTCGCAGAAAAGTCTTGGAGACTTCTAGTTATGCAAATGTCCTGCTCCGGAAAGGGATGTGGTAGGCCGAAATGAGTGCCATATGTACTTTCACTGACGAATAACTAAGGCCCACGTCATACAGGTGCCTAAGGTAGTCCAGAACCTTACTGGCTAGACAACAAAAAGGTTCTAGGTTATTAGAACCCGCCCAGATATTGAAGTGCTTCCACTTCATGGCGTAAGTGGACCTGGTGGAAGGCTTCCTGGCTTCCACCAGGATATCTGCTACCGCAGGGGAAACTCCAAAACGCACTTAGCTACATCTGAAGGAGCCACGCATGAAGTTGAAGAGCCTTGAGGCCTGGACGGACCAGGGTCCCCTGCTCCTGGGTCAGCAAGTGTTGCGACAGTGGTAGAGGAAGAGGAGGTGCCTTGGAGAACTGTTGCAAAAGACAGGACCAGGCTTGCCTTGGCCAGAAAGGAGCGATGAGGATCATTCTCGCCCCTTATGACCTTAGCTTATTGAGCACTCTCGGGATCAGAGGAACTGGAGGGAAGGAGTAAACGAACTTGTCCTTCCAGTACAGAGACAGCGTGTCCCGATAAAAAAGTCTTGCGCTGGAGCAAGCGAGCAGAAGTTGGGAAGTTTGGCGTTGTCGGGTGAAGTGAAAAGGTTAATTTGAGGGGTCCCCCAATGCTGGAAGACATCGTTTAGCACAACCTGGTCTAGTTCCCACTCGTGAGACTTGGCTGTTGAGTGACTTAAAGCGGCCGCGAGAGTGTTCTCCATCCTCGGCACGTGGACATCCGTCAAATGAAGGCTGTGCTGGCATGCCCAGTGCCAGATTCTCATGGCTTTCTGGCAGAGGGGATAAGAACGAGTTCCCCGTTTGCTGAGGTACCAGACAACATACATGTTGTCTGTACAAGAAGATGACCGGGATGAACAACCGGAAGGAGAGCCTGGAGGGCATAAAGGACTGCCCTCAGTTCGAGGACGTTTATATGGAGTCTCTGTTCTAACTGAGACCAGCTGCCCTGAGTCCAGTAAGACACAAGATGGGCACCCTACCATGCCCCTGATGCATCTGTCGTCAGGGTCTGGGTGTGTGGGTGGGACGGTACAAAACGGGTCCCCAGATTGAGGTGATCTGTAACTGTCCACCACTTTAAGTCCCTGACAATAGGATCCAACACCAGGATCTCGTGATCCAGGTCATCCTGGGACTGATACCATTGAGTCTGTAGGGTCCACTAAGAGATCCTCATGAGGAGACGAGCTAGTGGGATGGTCGGGATGGCGGCCACCATCAGGCCGAGAAGGTGGAGGACCTTCCTGGCTCCAACCCTTCTGAGACCTGATACGAACCGAGCCTGGTTTGACAGTGTCTTGGCTCTGTGCGGGGCCAAAAAGGCCTTTCCCAGGGTCGTGTCTAACACTGCCCCTATGAACTGCAGCCACTGGCAAGGGATCAGATGGGACCTGACAAGGCTGATTGTAATCCCCAGGTCAGAGAAAACTTGAAGGGTGAGGGAAAGGGAGCCCAAGAGTTCCTTCCTGGACGGGGCTGCCAGAAGCCAATCGTCCAAGTAGGGGAAGACTTGGACCCCCTTGGTACGCAGGAAGGCCGCCACTACCACCAGGCATTTGGTAAATACTCAAGGGGCTGAGGATAGACCAAATGGGAATGCTGTGAACTGGTACTGGGACCCCTGAAAACAAAAATGAAGGTACTTGCGGTGGAAGTGGCAAATGGGGATATGGAGGTAGGCATTCTGCATATCCAGGGCTCATAGCCACAGGCCCAGCTGAAGCATGGGAAGAAGGCTCTGGAGGGAGAGCATTTGGAACCATTTGTACTCCACAAACTGATTGAGGGAGGCGAGGTTGAGAATGGGCCTCATATCTCCAGTTTTCTTTGGTACTAGGAAGAAGTGAGAATAATATCCTGTCCCCTGAAGATGGCGGGGGACAGATTCTATTGCCTCTTTCAACAGAAGAGAGTACATCTCTTCCAGTACCAATTGCACATGAGTAGGGGAGTATGATGAGGGAGGGGGTGGTCTGTGAGGTGGTTTTTGAATGAACTCTGTCACATGTCCTGCTGCAATCAGCTGGAGCACCCAGCCGTCTGCAGTTATCCTCTCCCAGCCAGGCAGATGGGAGGAGAATCTCCCCCCTTCCGGTTCCTCTGAACTGGACAGAGGCAGTGGGAGAGGCAGGGAGTCAGGAGGCAGAGGGCAGAGTAGCGGCTGAGGCCCCGGGAGCATTCTTGCTTGGGCAGGGGGCCTTGGCAGCTGGCACCGCCCTACGCTTATTGGGATGTCTGAATTGGGTCGGCTTAGCCCTTGTGGCGGTTAGGGCGCTGAAAGGACGTTTCTGCCCTTGTGAGGCTTTGTACATTGTCTGAACAGACTAATGCCAAACCCTTCTCCTGTAATTCGGTGACAATGTCCTTGACATCACCGTCAAACAGCACAGCACAGAAGGGAGCATCGTGGATAGCAGATTGTACTTCAGAGGCCAGACCCGACACTCGGAGCCAGGCGTGACGCCGCAAGGTTACGGTGAAGGCCGAGCTCCTGCCTGTTGTGTCCACTGTGTCATATGTAGCACGAAGCATGTGTCTACAGGCTGAACACGCTGTGTGGATAAGATCTTCCAGTTCCTGCTTAGTCTGGGAGTCTGGAAGGGAGTCCAGTTTTGACTCCATTTGACTAAGGATAGCCTTCTGGTAATCCCCCATGTGGCCGACGTAGTTGAGGGCCCTCACGCCCAGAGTGGAAGAAGCATAGACCTTCTTCCCGTACTGGTCCAGAAGACTGGATTCCTTGTCAGGAGGGGACAAGCTAAGGTGCTTAGGGTTGGCTGATCGGTCGTGTGCGGCGCTAATCACTACCGAACCAGCCTTGGGGTGAAGGCCGAGGAAGTCCTTCCCCTAAGGAGCCTGGTATAGCCCGTCTGCCTTCCGAGTGGGGGGGGGGGGGCTAACGAGGAAGGTTGCTTCCACATAGTGGAAACAAGATCAGCATGAGGCTCTGTCCAGGGTGGAATCAGGGTGGACAAAGTCTCCAGGAGATCTAGATGGGCTGCGAGCCTCTTACGCTGGGGGTCTGGTTCCACTGACTGCCACTCACAGGTAGCCTGGATTTTCTTCAGCAGCTCCAGAAAGAAAGTGTCTTCCAGAGGGGACTTTGGAGAACGTTGCGGCCTGGGTTTATCTGGAGTACGGGGCTCGTCCTCTGGGTCGAGTGTCCGGAGTCCAAATGTGACTCTGATGATGTAGAAGAAGAAGAGTCCTCCCTAGGAGGAGGAGGAGGATCGCCCTCTCTGGGGGTTGCCCGAGAGCCAGAAGGTTCAGCTCTGGTGTCAGGCACAGTTAGAGGAGTCTCTTCGCGCCGACCTAAGGGGTCCGGCGTTAGTATACGTTTTTCGACCTCTTGGGTGATCAGTGTTTTAGTCTAGCCCACCAGGAGACCAAAACCTCCCTCAAGTCCACCCGAGGCTATGGGGTAGGTGAAGGAGGGGGGCTCGGATATGGTTAACCTGGAAACCCGTAATAAGGGTACCCATAACCTGATGACAGGAGGCCTGGTATTGGGTATTGAGGCGCCGGATACTGCGGTGTCGGGTATGCCAGCATCGGGAATCCTGGCGCCGGGAGCTCCTATGAGGTCGAAGGTCCCAGCGTCGGCCCTGCAGGTGGACCAGACGGATCAGGCGTCGGCCCGGAGGGCGCAGGGCCTAAAGGGGGACCCGTCGGGGGATCTGGGAACCCAGAAGGCTACGACAGTCTCTCATCAGGAAGCAGTATGCCGGAGGGTGACAGTGGGTTGACTGGCGTCGGGTCGGGCATTTGAGGATCTGGTGTTGGGGGGGCACCTCTGACGGCAGCGTTTCAGGCTCCTAGACCCCATCCGAGGAGGGAGGAGTGAACTCCTCAGGAGGAGATGGAGGAGACACGGGTACCTCAGTAGGCAATGCAACAGGTGAGCGCTGTGGCGACTCTCTGGCATCAGGGGTGGAAGGAGAGCCTGAGGACAGGTCGCTGGCTGGGCGGACGTCGGGTGTACAGACGACCGGCTTACCAGCCGGGCTTATCAGACGCACTCTGACTGGTAGGCCTGGGTTTAGAGGCTGTAGCGGGAGTGTAGGCTTTCTTTGCCCTGGAGGCTCCCATCGGGCCTGATCGTGAGCCGGATGGGGTTGCCATCAAAGGACGATCCCCCAGAGGGGAAGTTACCTGGAGAGCCGCGACTTCACCCAAAGTCGCGGCTGCTGTGGATGGCGAGTCCCGATCCCCATTTCTCTTCTTGTCCCTCCTTTTGTTGTAATGGCCCTCAGGAGAAGTTGACACCTGCCTCAATTTCTTCAGTTCTTTTTCCATCAATGCCATTTTCTTTTTGGGCAAATGGGCTTCCAGGGACTGCTGCCTTCGTTTCCGAGCAGTAGCGTTGAATTTTCGGCAGTGTGCACACTCCTCCACACGGTGGTTTGGGCCCAGACAGAAGAGGCAGAGGGAATGGCCGTCCTTGAAAGGGAGCTGGGATCCACACGAGTTGCACTTATTTTTATGCGATTCAGATGGCGTTGGGGACGACATGCACGCCGAGGTAGTAAGAAAAAATTACTCACCTTAGTAATGTTGTTTCTTCTAATGGAGTCTTGCTATATTATAGACATTAGCAGTTTATTCCAGCTCTAGAACTGCCCCGGAGTGAAATGGTTAAAACCATTCCAAAATAGAATTTTGGCACGAGAGCAGCTCTATCTGTGTCATTTCAAACTTGAACTGTCAGATCTTTACGAGCCAAACTCACTAAGGTCTGTGTGAAGCTGTAACCTACACTAGCCAAATGGCTACCTAAATAATAACAACCATTGATGGTCCCAACACCCAAGACTCAAGTCAGGGGACCAGAAATACTAACACCATTCTAATAATATGAAAATGGAACATAAGTATAATAAAACACACACACGCGCACACATACACACCCCCAAAGTCCCAAAGGGACAAAATGCTAACAGGACATAAGTAGTGCCCACACTAAGTTGCCCTGCACCCACCAAGTAGAGGTTCTGAGAGGGGCAGGTTGGGGAGGTGTTAATATAGCAAGACTCCATTAGAAGAAACAACATTACTAAGGTGAGTAATTTTTCTTCAAACAACATGAAGTCTTGCTATATTATAGACATTAGCAGAATACACAGCAGTACCTCCATGGAGGAGGGGCAGAACCTACTTAGGAATAGGCTCTGAAGAACAGCTGTGCCAAAGCGAGCATCTCTCCTGGCCTGGACATCCAGGGAGTAATGCTTGGTAAAAGTGTGTACTGTTTTCCAAGTAGCAGCCTGGCAAATCTCTAATAAAGGGATATCTCTGGCAGCAGCTAGAGACGCAGCTGTACCCCTGGTAGAATGAGCCCTCAAACCGGGGACTCTGCCCACTTTCTGATAACAAAATTGGATACAAGAGACAATCCACCTGGCTATTGATCTCTTAGTGGCAGGTTTGCCTTTCCCAACTTCACCACAGGTAAGGAAAAGTTGAGGGATTCAACCTGTGACCTTTGGTACGCCTCTATATAATAACTAAGAGCTCTCTTAACATCCAGGTTGTGCAACCTTCTCTCACCAAGAGGAGTGATCAGTGAAAATACTGAAGGGAGATAGATTGATTAAGATGGAAATCTGAAACCACCTTAGGCAAAAATTCCTATTAGTCCTAAGGACTACCTTATCCCTGTGGAAAGAAATAAAGTCAGTCTCCACTGACAAGGCTTGCAATTCACTTATGCCTGGCAGAAGTGATAGCCACTAAGAAAACAGTTTTCCAAGTTAGGTACTTAAGCTCTGCAGAAGACAGAGGTTCGAAAAGGGTTGCATTAACTGGGCAATGCAAACATTAAGGTCCCAAGCAGGGGCCGGTTCCCTGAAGGGAGGATTAGTATGGAGTAATCCCTTAAAAACTTGGAAAACACAGGATGAGAGGAAAGAGGATGACTTTCCTGCTGACACAAAAGCAGACACAGCTGCCAAATGAACTCTCAGGGTAGCTGGTCTGAGACCCAAGGAATTAAGATGTACCATGTAATCTAACAAAATGGGCAATTCAGCAGATTCTGGGGAAATATTTTTCCAGCACACCAAATGGAAAACCTTTTCCATTTAGAACTATAAGTAGCTCTAGTGGAAGGCTTTCTGGAAGCCTTTAGATCTCAAGAACACCCTGAGAGAGGTGTGTAAATCAGCAACTCTAACTTCTCAAGAGCCAGGCCTTGAGGTTGAGGGATTTGAGGTCCGATACCAAACCCTTCCCTGGGCACAAGTCAACAGATTGTGATTCCTGGGGAGGCACGGGAAGATGGACTGTCAGAGACAGAAGGAGTGGGTACCAGGGCTGCCTGGCCCAATCCGGGGCAATCAGAATCACCCTGCAAGGCTGAGATCTGATTTTGACTAGTACTTTGAATAGGAGAGGAAAGGGGGAAAGCATAGAGGAACTTCCCCTCCCAATCCAGAAGAAGGGCATCCAGGGAACTGAGCCCAGCACTGGAGGCCTGCAACAGAACAGAGGAAGTTTGTGATTGTCTGGGGCTGCAAAAAGATCTATCTGAGGGATGCCCCACCTGGCAAAAACTATCCCCAGCACTTGAGGATCCAGGGCCATCACGAATGGCCCTGGGAAATCCTGCTGAGGGCATCCGCTAGGACACTGTCCTTCCCTGGAAGATGAACTGCTATGAGGGAAGTGTTCAGGGAATAGGCCAGAGACCACAACTTCATTGCCTCGGTGCACAAGGCCGAAGACCGAGTGCCCCCCTGTTTGTTGATGTACCACATTGTTGTGGTGTTGTCTGTTCTGACTTGTATCACCATGTCGTGGACAGATGCAGAAAAAGCTTGAAGAGCTAAAAAGACAGCTCTGAGTTCCAGCAAATTGATGTGGAGCAGAGATTCCTGGGGGGACCAAACTCCGAGTGGAAAGGTCGCCCATGTGGGCTCCCCAACCCAGAAGGGAAGCATCTGTAGTGAGAGTCAAGTCGTGAGAAGGGAAATGAAGAGGACCCCCGCCTAAATTGCTCTGATCCTGCCACCACTGGAGAGCTAGGATCAAGGTTCGAGTCACTGGGACTAACTTGGAAAGGGGTCTCTCTCTGAGACCAAAAGGTTCTCAAGTGAAACTGAATGTCTCTCATCTGAAATCTGGCTCCTGCACAACAGCTGTGGATGCAGCCATGTGCCCCAGGAGCTGCAGAAAGTGTCTTGCTGGTCGAGAGACCTGCAGAGTGAAGGAAGAGGCCAGAGCCACTAAATTCCTTACCCTTCTGGGGAAGAAGGCTCTGGCTAGCTTTGTGTCCAATTCTGCCCCTATAAAGGTGAGTACCTGGACTGGTTCCAGAACCGACTTTGGTAGGTTTAGCAGAAAACCCAGGGAGGTGAGAAGCTGCTGGGTGACCTGCAGGTGAGATTTTACCTGTTCTGGGGACTGGCCTACAATGAGCCAGTCATCTAGATAGGGAAAACAGCAATCCTCTGCCTCCTTAAGTGGCCACTGCCACTGCTAGACACTTTGTGAATACCTTGGAGCAGAGGTAAGGTCAAGGGCATTGCTCTGAACTGGTAATGACCTGAGGACAGTTCAATCTGAGGTACTTTCTGATGGGATCTTCTGATGAGGACATGGAAATAGGCATCCTTGAGGTCCAGGGAGGCTAGCCAGTCCCCTGGCCTTAGGGAAGGTAAAATCATTGCCAGAGTTACCATTTTGAACTTTGGTTTCAAAAGACGCTTGTTCAGATATCTGAGATCTAAAATGGGCCGCCATTCTCCTGTCTTTTTTGGGGTAAGGAAGTATCTGGAATACAGACCCCTGCCCTGATGCAGGGGAGGAACCCTTTCTACTGCTCTGAGAGCTAACAGGGATGAGACCTCTGTTTCCAGAGCGAGGGTCTCTGAAGCACTTGCAGGTAGAAAAGTCTGCTTCTCAACTTGGGAAACTTTTGAAGCTGAGAACCAGACCCTGGCTTACTACTTCCAGAACCCACTTGCCTGAGGTTAAAGAAGCCCAATTCTGACTGAAGTAAGCCAGCCTGCCCCCACTGGTACAGGAGAATGGGCCCTGGGCACCCCATCAGGGTGCCTGTTTCGCAGGAGCTTTAGGCTAGGGGTGGGAGCAGGTCTGCCCACCCTCGCCTGCCCCTGCCTCTGAAGAAGCCCCTCTGAGCATAGGCAGAGGAGGCCTGAGTCTGGTAGAAAGGCCTGTGAAAAGGCCTACCCCTACCCCTGGGGGCATGCCTTTGAGGAGTGGCTTGCCGCTCCTTAGCCTGGGCACTCTTGTAAGTAGTCCTATATTCATCCATCTTCTTCATGTAATTCTCTGTCTGCTCTCCAAACAGAGAATTTCCCACCACAGGAAAACCATAGCCTTAGTCTGGGTATCCTAGACAAACTAGTACACCTGAGCCAGGCCAACCTACTTAAAGCTACAGATGTGGCCATGACCCTAGAGGAAACATCACTAACATTCACAGCAGCATGAAACTGAACCTTAGAGGCTTCAATGCCATCAGCAGCCACCTGTTCTAGTTCACTAGCCAGCTGGCCATGGGCCTGCTTGGCCAATTGCATAACAGTATCCCATCTAGATTTCTGATACCTAGCTACATAAGCCATATAATTTGCTTGCCTGAGTCCCGAGAGGCTGCCATATACTGGTTTTTTCCCATGGCATCAATCTTCCTGGAATCCTTGTCAGGAGGATGTGAAGCCAAGGGAATATTAGCTTTATCACAGGCAGCAGCCTGAACTACCCCAACATGACTGCATTGCTGAGAAAGGAATTCTGTATCAGGGCTGACAATGTATACCTTCTGTCCATCTTTTGTCTACAGGAGGCACAGAATTAGGAGCTTTTAAAATTTTAATTGTTTCCTAAAAGACTTATGTAAAGGAATAGACAATCTCCTAGACTCTGGAATATCCATCATTTCTACAAAATCAGGCTCCTCTTGCTCATCCACAGCCTCTTCTAAAGGAAGCTGGAGGGTTTCAGCAACTTTTTTATAAAACATAAAATGAGATGGGGACTCAGACAGCATAGGGGGAGATTCTAAAGGTCTGTCTGGGGAGATGTCCGTTCAATGGGCACACCCAGACCTTCCCAGCCACATTCATACTGTTCATAATCCTCCTCTGGTTCATAAAATTCCTCAATATCATAATTCTGAACCACTGGGACCGGACGAACCGACCTTTACCAGATAGTGGTGGTTCGGACGGACCCTGAGACAGTGACTGACAATTTGTATGGCTTTTGCTATCTCTGCAGCAGTTGGAGAAGGAATTTTGGACTCAGACCTGCTGATTTTCTTGTTTTCTTTACTGGAATTGGTTCCTCAGAACCAGCTTTTCTTTGCCCAAGGAAGTCTGGCCCTGGTCAGAGGGCATTCTCTGGTTCGGGTTGGCACCGAACCGGCTGGCCATCCGGTCAGCGGACTTTTTGGCCTCTTGTTCCCTGAGCCTGCCCAATCTTTTTTCCAGGGTGGCTGCAGGGAAATTCTTACATACCTGGCAGTCTGACTGGAGGTGGTCAAACCCCAGACAATAAACACATGTGCTGTGTGGGTCAGCCTTGGCAAAGACTTCCCACAAACATCACAGTGTTGAAACCCAGTGGGCCCGGTTTTTCTTTTGGGTTTCTCAGACATAATGCCAGCCTAACCAAAAATTTGCCCTTTTAACGGCAGTGCCAGGCAAGACACCCTTATCGGTTCCTAACCGTGTCACGGGTATTGGAAAAAACCGTAATAAATCCGTTTTTTTTAGAACCGATAAGAACCGGGGACCGCACTCTAAAATTGTAACTTTTAGTTTTAAATGAGTTTTAAACCCACTGATCGGTTCAAAACCGAACCGATAACTTACAAGTTCCACACAGACAAAACCTTCATTTACTTACGGTTACCGCAGATAGAGCTTGAACCGAACGGTTTTGCGGTTAAAATAAAACTATTCTCGGTTAAATCCAACCGAGAAAACACTTTTTAAACCGAGAAATGAACCGAGCAGAAGGAGAAATCTCCGGAGCGACTGTTCACTGAGGCGGAGTAAAGAATCTGACAGTTCAAGTTTGAAATGACACAGATAGAGCTGCTCTTGTGCCAAAATTCTACTTTGGAATGGTTTTAATCATTTCACTCCGGGGCAGTTCTAGAGCTGGAACAAACTGCTAATGTCTATAACATAGCAAGACTTCATGTTGTTTGAACACACAATTATCAGAATAAGGAAGAAAACTGCTGAAAAGGGTTTATACTTATCCAAATGGTGAGATAAGCGAGCACTGTTCTTCCGCGAGGTACTTTTACAAGCCGACAGCGGGAAAGAACTGGAGGGCTGGCATCGGGATCGCCCCCTTTATACTGGCGTTGGATGATGCGGTCACCTGACGTGAGGGCAGGTCCCACTAGAAAGACTGCTAGCTAGAGATTTTTCAGTGGGGTCAGGCGCCTGGGCGGCTTAGTCCTACTTATGAATCCCTACTGCAAGAGCCCTCTCGAAGTAAGATCTTACCGTAATAACAGATCTTCAAAAGGCGCTCTTGCAGCAGGTATTACACATAGGACTAATGCTGTCAGGCATTAGGACCCCATGGAAAAATCTTCTAGCCAGCAGTCTGTGGCGGAGGACTGCGCCCGATGTCCGGCGTGGTATAAAGGGGGCAGTCACCCGTTGCCATCTCAGTTCTTTTGCTGGTGAACTGGCTGAAAGTGATGGAGAACTGAGAAGGGACTCCCCTACCTGAGAGAAACGTACAAAACTGAATCCTGGGGGATGGTGGGTGGGAAAGCCACCTGCTGCAAGAGCTCCTCTCGAAGAGCTACTGTTAAGGTAAGTTCTTACGTAATTGTACTATCTGACTTCGAGGTGGAGCTCTTGCAGCAGGTATTACACATAGGATTGATTCCCAAGAAGTAGCCGAAGATGGGTCCAGGTCAGATAGGTGGGGGAATAACCTAAAAGTAAAACTGAATTTTGTAGATCAATTCAGGAGAGAAGGCCTTGAAGGACTGCCAGTCCGAAACCTGCTCTCCTCCTAGACTGTAATGCCTGATGAATGTGTGGACAGTGCTCCAGGTGGCGGCAGCGTATAGATCTGCCGATGAGACATTCCTTAGTGAAGCGAAGGAGGTCGCCATCGCTCTGGTGGAATGACCCTTAACTAATCTCGGCAAGGGCTTGCCATGGTGTTGATAACAAAAAATAGAAATTGCGTACCTACTGTAATTTTTGATCTTCTTGGATGAAGGCTCCACCACTCATTCACACTGATGGGAGTACTCCAGAGCAGCTAGGACCCAGCAGAAGCCAGACTTTTTCAAGAGGGTCAGCGCCGAGATGGAATCGCGAGGAAGCGGCACTGCGAGCCAGGCTTGTGCGGTATAGACTCTCAACGTCGACCCTCCAACTGCCTCAGCACCCCACCCACCCGAGGAGGTGCAGCCTAACTAACCTAGAGGACTAACCTAAAAATCGGACATAAGATAGTCCGAATGACCTGTGTAAGAAGGGTCAAAAACAAAGTCTTCACAGTCCAACCAATGAGGGCGTGAAGACCAGAAACAGAAGTGAGCTCAGGGGATGGTGGGTGGGCATGTGAATGAGTGGTAGAGACTTCATCCAAGAAGATCAAGAATTATGGTAGGTAGGTAATTTCCGTATCTTCCTGGACATAAAGTCTTCACCACTCATTCACACTGATGGGAGAGTACCGAGCTAAATGATCCACCAAGACGGGCAGCAGGAGAGAGAGGAGCTCACTTTTTAGGACAGAAGTCCATTAAGGATTGTCCTGCCACACGACTGATGTCGTCTGGCATGGACATCTAAGGCACAGTGCTTAACAAAAGTATGCACAGAGCTCCAGGTAGCCGCACTGCAAATATCTGTAATGGGGACATTACGAATTTCCACCAGCAATGCCGCGACTGCTCTGGTAGAGTGAGCGTACACTCTGCCTTCCAGCTTGACCTGTGCCATGGAATAGCAATGGTGAAGGCATGCCACCAGCCACACTGAAATGCACCTGATAGCAACAGGTTGACCCAGCCGGGTCATGCTGAAGGAAACAAACAGTTGTTGAGCCTTGAGAATTTCCTTCATTCTATCCAGATAGAACCGTCTAGGGAATGAAGGGTACGCTCCCCTTCATTCTGGAAGTTTGCAAAGTAGGTAGGAAGGACTTAAGGTTGATTCAGATGGAAGTCTGAGACAACCTTAGGCAGGAACTTAGGACGAGTCCTAAGAACTATTTTGTCCTTGTGAAATACAGTATACGGGGGGGTGTGTCTGTGACGAAGACATGTATTTCAGATACCCTACGAGCAGAAGTAATGGCCACCAGGAAGGCAGTCTTCCAAGTGAGGAATTTCAACTCGCAAGTAGCTAGAGGCTCAAAAGGTTTACGAGTGAGCATGTCTAGCACAAGGTTAATGTCCCAGGCTGCCACTGGACATCTAATAGGAGGTCTGGTATGCAGAATCCCCTTAAGAAACCTCTTACCTACAGGCAGCTGAGCCAGCGACATGGAGATTACTGGCTCATGATATGTTGAAATTGCAGAAAGATGAACTTTGACTGTGGAGTATTGCAGACCTGTGTTTGAGAGGTCTAAGAGATACTCCAAGACTTTATTCAGTGGGCAGGAAAAAGGATTTCAAGAGGATTTTGCACACCAGATAGAGAAACACTTCCATTTAGCTGTGTAGGTTTTTCTGGTGGCTGGCTTGCGTGCAGCCAAAAGAATATCTGAAACCCTATGAGAAACATTAAACCTATTCACCTCTATCTCCTCAGGAGCCAAGTGTGAAAGTGAAGAGACCTCAGGTTGGGGATGGACTACAGTGCCCTGGGTTAGAAGGTTCATCGGGGAAGCAGTTCAGGAGAGGTTTCCGATAGTCTGTTACCCAACAGGGGGCAACCTCCGAAGAGTGAGTGGCTTGAGGGTTCTGGAAGGGTGGGGCTACAGTTCTGTGGCTGGACAAAGTGGCTAACAGCTAACTGTCCAGGTAAGGGTAACTTGGTGTCCTATTATGACAGATGCACTGTGAAAGCACAGGGGGCAGTACCTAGAAGCTTGCATATCCAGGGAGCCAACCAATCCTGGAAAAACAAAGGAACTGGTGACTGCTTGGATAAAATCCTATATAAGACAGTCAGCAGAATACCCCCTCCTTTTTTTGTTTTAAACCTTTTGCCAGGCAAGGCGAGCTCCACAGCGATAGGAGAAAATACTCTTGGGGCTAGCAAGCACAAAAGCACGCCCTGCGGCATGGCAGAAGTACCTGGATCTGAAGAGTCCATAGAAAGTCATAAACGTCACCCTCAGAAAAGCTGAGGAGGGTGGGGTACTTATTTCCCTCACTTGTCCTTTCGGGGAGAAAAGTGTAGGGAGGTTCCCCTAAATTGAGAACCTCTGGCGTCAACTTGGGGCCACACAGATGACAGCGCTGACACGACCCAGATCCGGCACGGAACCTGGCCCCAATGCCGTAACAGGGGCTGGGTCAGACACGGTGCTGGCTTAAAGCCGGCCCCTGGTCACACACTAGAGGCACTGAACTGGCACCAAGAAGGACAGAGAGGAAGAGAGAAAATCTCTTGCACTAGGGAAACACCAAAGAGTCAACTGGCACTAGAACCAGGGCTAGGAAGGCACCATGACAGACCAGAAGGCTGAATTCTGCACCAGCACCAGTCCCAGAGCACCAACGACCCCAGCATTACTGAGGAGACCAGACTGGTACCTGGCTGGTCCTACCAAGAGACACAAGGTAGGGGTGCGGCCAGCGGGGCAGGAGTTGGTGGCACGGTCACCAATAAGGGCAGAAGGCCGTTGCCGGAGCCAAACGCTCTACCTGGCTTGGGCGATTCGCCCAGGTTTCCATGCCACCAACCCACGAGGGCCGTGGACTGGGCCACCAGCAGTGACACCCCAGCCTGACGCTACACCCACTGTTCTGAAGAGCTGCTCAGGGAAGACTTCCCACTGGAGACCCCCCCCAGGACAGAGGGGGGACTCCAGGCTCGAGGTCTCAGTATCCCAGTACTAAGGCCCATGGTAATAAGGACTGTGCCGAAGGGCCACGGCCCCAGGAACCGAGGGCCTCGAGTGATACTGTTTCTTTCTCCCCCTGAAGGGCAAGAGAAAGAACTCAAGGCCGAGCGGTGCCAAGAACTCAACCGGAATCGGGAACCGGCCCATTCCTTTGTACTCTGGAGGACTGCCCTTCCCTCAAGCACTGGACCGCCTGTGGTCAGAATCCCTCCCTCATGGGAAAGTGGACCGGACATGGCCCCCACTGCCAGAGTAACCCGCCAACCATGGCACCAGGCCAAACATAGCACCGGGCCCAAAACGTGCCGGATGAAACATGGCGCCAGGTCCAATACGGCACTAGGCCCAACATGGTGCCTAGTCAACATGGCACCGGGCCAAAAGCCAGGGAGGCTCCCTACCATGATCCTATAGAGACGTCGTGACGAGGCTTGGTAGGGCTGAAAGAAACTGACAGAAATTTTTTTTTTAATAAAATCGCTAAATGGATACAAAAATAATAAACTCTAGCATTAAACAACTAAAACAAACTGAAGTGGCTGTCATAGAGACATGAAGTTCTGATTCCTGAAGGGCGAGCAATGTCACTGAAGTGCACCGGACAGCAGGGAAAAAAGGAACTGAGGTGGTTGGGGGCTGGCGCCGAGGTAAGTCTAGTGCTGTGCATGCACATCACTTGCCTCGACACCGGCCCCCTCAAAAGTTTGGACTCCCGTGGGGTCCTAGTGCCTCCGGTCCAAGACCCAGTAGTGTGAATAAATGGTGAAGATACAATCCTGGAAGATCAGTGAATAATGTATGGGCTACATAGTGTAACGAGTTTTGTTTACACACCGGAGGTGTGGGATACCACATGAACCTTAACATTAAAGGTTGAGTGGTTTATTTATGTTTCACACACCAAGGGTGTGTAAAAAACAAACTTAAAAAACATGAGTTTGACTGTTGCCCATCTTTTTTTTTTTTTAAACGCAATTACTGACTTTGTGTTTCCTCATGCAGTGACATGCAAACGGTTTACCACGTGCCTCAAAACACTTGAGGTGATGTGTGAGGTATGGAGATTAACACATACTGGTTTTAGGTTGCAATTATATCCAACCAGTTATTATTATATTTTTCATACCTGACTCGTCGTTAAAGGAAGTAAAGCTGATAAGCATTTGCACATTAACTTCTCCACAGCCATTTACTAACAGTCGAAAATCCTCTGCCATCAAATCTTCTAAAGAGTTCTTTGGAAGCACATCCAACATCCCTTTTCTCATTGCCTGGAGGAGATAGCATACACAGTACTTTATTACCTTACAATGGTCTTTATGTAAGATCTCTGACATTAAGTAGCTTTGTTGTACAACCTTTATAAGCAAATTTCCCAAGACTAACATTAATAGCGGTAAACACAACGGAATGGGCAAATACTGCTTCAGTAGTGATGACCTTTAATGAACTGAAGTGGTTCAAAGAGGCTTTTACTGTAAACACTAGAAACGAGCTCCCACATCTTTTTCTTTTCTTTTTAATACAAGTTTGTAAGTGCTCCACGATGAACCTCTTACTGTGTAGGAGTATTATTTGGTGCCGTATGGGCAAGGGGACCACTAAGCAAACCTCAGCTGTTCTAACTTCTCAAACTGTACGAGATATGGAGAATAATGTATAGAGGTGTGCACATTTTTTTACACACACACACACACACACGATGTGCGTGATGCCTCATAAACTAGGTGAGATTTTTAGCAGTTAGTTCTGCCCCCCCCCCCGATCAGCCCTCTGGATGCCAGCCACATCTGCCTTGATTTTCCACCAGGTCTTACCTTCACACAGAGTTCACGTGCAGTGCAGGGCTACCAGGTGGCTGGGAGTCAGCAATTACATCGAACCATTTCTTCCATAGCAGCATTTTGCAATGCTGCCCAACGTCTCTACACATGCTACGTCGTGGAACGCCGAGCAGGCCCCCCTCCCCCTAGGTTCTGACACTCCCTGGCTGCCTTACCCCGAGCCAACACTAAGGGCTGGGCTAACACTGGGAACTGTAACCCTCCCTCCCCAGGAAAGGAGAGGAGAGCAGGCCTTCAGACGATCTATCCTCTCCTGCCATGGCCAACCCCAGGCAACTAGAGCCTGTGTCCAAATCCGGGCCACGAGGTATGGTGTCCAGCGTCTCAACTCTCAGTGCTACGAGGCCGCACCATAAACCATGAAAGTGAAGCTCAAGGGGGTTCAACAAGGCATCAAACACAGAAAGGGGGGGGTGTATAAAAAAGAAATTTTTTTTTTTTTAACGCACTCCTACCTACACACAGTGTTTTTATAATTGCAGACTTAAATAAAAAGGGTATGAACAGCCTGATACTGCTATCTAACTCCCTGTATACTGTTCATGTTCACTTGCTCCGAAAGGAATTGTGGTCTTCTGCCAGGATCAGTCATAGTAAAACGCGATACCCCTTCAGAATTATAATTTTTTTTATTCAACTTTCACTGACAGATGCTATATACATGTGATGCTGTGTTGTGAGAAAGATGGTGTGTTCTTTGTGGGAAGACTGATGGAGACAATCCTGAAGGAGACCAATGGGCTGCAGAACGTTAGGCAGCATGGGTTTGTCATGGGGCAGATCCTGTCAGACCAACCTGGTGGATTACTGTGACTGGGTAACTAGACAGCTGGACAAGGGCCATGCAGTGGATGTCTGGTTTCTGGACTTCAGTAAGGCACTCTACTCGGTGCCGCATAGGAGGCTGGGTAGTAAGCTGGTAGATACAGCTGCAGGGGCAAAAATGGTGGGATGGGTAGTAAACTGGTTACAAGGAAAGCAGCAGAGGGTGGTGGGAAGGGAGCTCTCATCTCCGAGGGCAGTGACAAGCGGGGTACCACAGGGCTCAGTGCTGGGACCGGTGTTGTTTGGGTTGTTCATATCAGACATCTCAAAGGGCAAGTTCAGTTTGTTTGCTGATGGGAGCAGTAGTGGATGACCTAGGAAGGCGACATGGATTGCAAGATGATCTGTCAAAATTGGAGACCTGGTCGGACACCTGGCAGTTGGGGTTCAATGCCAAAAAGTGCAAGGTGCTACATTTCGGGGCAAAACCCCAAGAAGGAACTACCAGTGGGGGTCAGCTAGCCGTGACAGAGGAGGAGAAGGATCTGGGGGTGATTATAACGGGCTCAATGAACACCTCAGCACAATGCAGGAAGGCAGCTGCAAAGGCTAACAAAATGCTGGGTTGTATTGCCAGGGGTATATCTTCAGAGAGGGGAGGTGATCCTGCCATTGTATAGGTCACTGGTTAGGCCACACCTGGAGTACTACGTGCAGTAATAGCGCCTATACCTGAAGAGGGACATCAAGTTACTGGAGGGGGCAGCACAGGGCAACAAAGATGATCCAGGGACTAGGGGGACATACCCTACGTGAGCAGGCTGAGGGAGTTGAACATGTACTCATTGGAGGAAAGGAGAGACAGGGGATATGACTGAAACCTTCACGTACATGAAGGGAATAAACAAGTCAGGCAAGCAGGGACATTTCAAGTTAAAGGGTAGTGGGGACACTAGAGGTCACAATCACAGATTTGGGGGGAAGGTTCAGGAGGGAAATAAGACGACACTTTTTTACGGAGAGAGTGGTGTCTGGGTGGAATGTGTTGCCTGTGGAAGTGGTATCCTGTAGAACAGTGGACTGCTTCAGAAGGGGATGGGATAGGGTAAGAGGGAGGGTTAGGGGAGGGAGGGGCAGCTGCAGTATAAGGGTTGCTAGCTGCACACTCTAGCAGACTCGATAGACCATAAGGCCTTTATCTGCTGGCAAATTTGTATGTTCTGTCAGAAGTTGGCAGAATTTAAAGTTTAAAAAAGCGGCTTGTATAGTTTTTGTCTTCTAGTGAGCTGTCTCGTGCTTTCTGTTATAACCAGCTGGTTCTAACAGGAAATTATATCATGTTTATCTAGGTGTAACTATGCTTTGTCAGCAATTATATGCTCTTACACAACACGAGACACATCTCAGAAATGTAAACTTCAATCACTTGAGTGAGTTATAGTTCAAGGCGGGGAAATCAGCACTAGGAGCCCCACACCCAAGAGTGGAGCTGGTCACAATATGCAGTCTCTGTGCAATCACATTTTTTTTTCTTCTTCCCTTTTTTTTTTTACTTACTGTTTAGAGCATGGAGAAAATGAAAATGATGTACTTACTGTAATTATTGATCTTCGCCAGTCATTATGTATGGGTCTAGCCAGAGGTCTGGACTCTGCTGGGGAAGATAAACAGCTCTCTCTCTCTAAATTTTTTAGAGCTGGAGGAGCGGCCACAAGGTCTGCATTCTACATGGCGCTCGTGGAATGGCCAGTAACCGATGCAGACTCCTCCCAGCCCTCAGTTCTGTCCACTAGGAGAGGAAGGAAGAAAGAAGATAGTAAAAGGGTGAGAGCAAGGGAGCCCCAAAGATTGGGGGGGGATTAAGCCAACTGAAGGAGCATAGGCAAGCAGGAAAGCTAGGAAGGGCAGGGATGGCCAGCATGTTGGGCAGCCCTAGGTGGCAGGAAAAAACTAAAGGGAAAAGGAAGTAGAGAGAGACACACACAGACGATGGTCCTCCTCCTGGATTTCTCCCTCCTTCCCTATAGACCTCTCCCCCCCCCCTTTTTTTTTTAAACAAGCAAGTCCCCCTGTGGAGCCATGCCAGGATATTCAGACCCTAACCAGACTAGAGTCTGGAGGAGGAGAGAAGAAGCAATCGGCCCAGTTGAGCCAAAACAAGTGGCACTAGGTGTGATCACACCTCCACCCACACAGCTGAAGCTCTCCTGCTTGTCTGGATTGGAAGGAAGGGAGGGGTAGGGGAGGACAGTAAGTGTTCAAGCCCAAAGGTAACTCCCAGGAGAGAGTTACCAGCTAAGACCCTAGAGGGTCTCTCTTTACATGCTTTGTTCCGCTTCTTTTTTAGAGAAATAACCAAGCAGAGGAGAAACACGCGCATTGTAGACCCTTGCTCTGCACTGGAGTGAAAACACGCTCTCCTAAATTAAACCGGAGACCTCAGAAGAGGTGGGAGGAGAGAAGACACCCAGAAGACAGCTTCTCACTCACTAACCCCGAGGGCTTAAGAGCAGCCCCTCAGAAAAGGTTAGCCCCAGAGAGGCTGGGAAGAGTGCCTTATGGTGCGAAGGAGCAGGGTTTGCCACCTAAAGAAGAGCCACCCCCCCTTTAACGCTCGCCCCAAAACCAAGGGAGTAGAGAGAGAAGTGGGAAGCCGCTGCCCAGCACCTGGTTATAGGGAGGGAGGGTGGGCCATAATGAATGAAGATACTTAGTAAGATCAATAATTACATTAAGTACATCATTTTCATATCTTACCAAGTTAATCTTCACCATTCATGACATATGGATCAGAGTGCTGAGATGGCAAACCCTGAGAAAAAAGATTCACACAGCCCCTTGTGGGGGATGACCACAGGAGGAGAGGGCCCTGTTTACGGGCCTGGTGAGGCCTGTAGACAGCAGTGGGAGGCTCCGGAGACTCAAGAGACAGAAGGCGCCCCTGCAGTTCATGCTGTGCCCTGCGAGAGAAAAAACAGGCCCACCGGAAAGGCGAGGACAGCACCCTATGCCAGGCCAAGGGTGACAACCCCGAAAGGCGAAGCCATGCAGTCCGCCTGATGCAGACCGAAGTTCATCCAACCCGACAGCCACCTTGTTGGCATCGTACACTGCCCTTGAAAGGTGTTTTGCTAGTTCCAGGCCCTGTGCAGAGAGGCGAATGGCTTGCCGGGTTTCCTCACTATCAGGTATGGCTGCTAGTAACTGGCCTAGCATCGTCCAGATATGCCTGGCATAGGCCACATGGTGTGCCTGATGAGCCGCTATGCACAACAGAAGGTGTGCTTAAGAGAACACCCTTCTCCCCCCTCTGTCCAACTCAGCTGAGTCAGTGTCTTGGGGCGGTCATGGCGAGGATGCCTAGATGGGGTATCAAGGAGCTCCACTCCAAGAAGTGGGGTGGGGCATGGCACTCGGAGACCCCACTGCTGCGCAATATCTGTGCGTGCAGTCCCCATGGGCAGGAGCTGGGGTGGCAGGACATTGCCAGACAGTGTATGAAGCCTCCAAGAATGGCCACAGCCAGGGAGGTATAACCAGGTCAGCACTGTAATCCTGTAGGAACGACAGTGTCGTACGGGCTGGGTTATGTCCGGCAAAATGGAAGGCATGGAGCTACTCCAACATCTCCGCTAGGATGTGCTGGTAGGACGTGAAGTCCATGTCAGCAGAGTAATGGAGGAAGTCAAAGACTTAGAGGAGCTTGATTCAGGGGCAGCCAGCGCAGGGGTCTGAGGTCTAAAAATGACCTTGTGGAGTGCCCCGAGATAGTGGGGGAACATGGCTGCCAATTCTCTGAATTGTTCCCATGTCATAGAGCCCCTCGGACCCAAGAGACAGGGAAGAGGGGAAGGAGAAGGCAGAGGAAAAGAAGAAGGGGTAGCCTGGCTGACCAGGGAAGGACCTCTGCAAGGGCGGGACTGTGCAGGGGACCCCTCCCGAAGGTGGAGACTGCCTATCCTACCCACCTCAGTGCGCCCAACAGATGAGGGGCAGACAGGGTGTCGTACTGGGGGGCCAAAGGTGTGGAGACAGGAGCCCTATGGGAGGCTCTGCCCCATCAGCAGGACCCTCTCCAGAAGCAGAGGAAGACAAAACCGGTTCAGGCTTACAACTCCTCCCCGAGCCCCGGAGAGGAGATCACTGCCCAGGTTGGGTCCCGCCAACCCTGACTCCAAGGAAGGGACCTGCCCCCCACCCCCGAAGAGGCCTGCCAGAAGAATCCAGGCTGGCAGATAGGGAACAGGGAGCCCCAGTCACCACGAGGCTGACCGCAGACCACTCCCTCGCGCCACCTCCAGCAGTCGAGTCCGCACCACAGAGTGCTGACCCAGCACTGGAGGCGGTGCTGGCTTCCAAGTCGATACCTGCTGTGGTGTCAGAAACCAAGGTGGTGCCAGCCAAGGCGCCAACTGCGGTGCTGCCATTCCCAGTAGTACCACAAGAGCCCCCAGCACTGGAGTCGGTACCAGAAAGTTCAGGAGCAGTGGCACTGCTGGAAGACGCTGCAGGCCGAGGATTCTCAGAAGGCATCAGAGAGGCCCAGGCAGAATATGAAAATTACGTACCTACCGTAATTCTTGATCTTCTTGGACGAGTCTCCACCACTCATTCACACTAGTGGGATTAGCGCCGGAGGCACTAGGACCCATCGGGAGCAAACTTTTGCTGGAGGGTCGGCGCAGAGACGGCGCCAGAAAGCAGCTCAGAGCTGCACCCATCATCTTGGCCACGGCACTCTCCAACCGCCCGTTTCACAGTACCTTACCAAGGAGGTGCAGCGAATCTAACGTAAAGAGTAAATCTAACCTTAAAAAACAGACATAAGATAGTCCGTATGACCCGTGTAAGAAGGGTCAACAAAGAAGTCTTCACGGCCTAAAGATTTGAGGGAGTGAAGACCAACACAGCGGTGAGCTCGGGGATGGAGGTAGGGCGTAGATGAGTGGTGGAGACTCGTCGCCAAGAAGATCAAGAATTACGGTAGGTACGTAATTTTCATATCTTCCTGGACATAAGTCTCCACCACTCATTCACACTAGTGGAGAGTACCAAGCTGATAATCCCCAAAGGGCAGCAGGGAGAGCCAGAGCTCACGCTGCCTAAGATAGAAGCCCATTAAGGGATAGTTCTGCTGAAAGCGAATGTCGCCTGGCATGAACATCTAGTGCATAATGATTAATCTAAGGTATGCACTGAGCTCCAGGTGGCGGCTGCAGATATCTGGCACTTGAACATTGCGATCTCCGCTAAAGATGTCATGACTCACCCTAGTAGAGTGAGCGGACACCTACCCTCCAACTTGACTTGAGCCGTGGAGTAGCAATGTCTAAGGCATGCCACCAACCATGATGAGATGCATCTGATAGCGATCAGGTTGACCCAGCCGGTGTCGCTGAAAGAAACAAACAGTTGCTGAGTCTTATGAAAATTTTGGTTCTATCTAAATAGAACCGCAAGGTTCTCTTAACATCCAAGGAATGAAGAGAACGCTCTCTTCATTTTGGAAATTAGCAAAGTAAGAGGGAAGCACCAGAGGTTGGTTTAGATGGAATTCTGACACAACCTTGGGAAGAAATTTAGGATGAGTAATGGAGAACTACCTTGTCTTTATGGAATACAGTATACGGAGGGTCCGCCACCAAGGCACGACCTCCGAGACTCCCATGGCTGAGGTAATGGCCACCAGGAAGGCAGTCTTCCAGGTAAGAAATTTTAGCTCACAGGTAGCTAAGGGCTCGAAAGGCTTCCGAGTGAGCATGTCCAGCACCAGGTTAATGTCCCAGGCTGCAACTGGACGCTTAACAGGGGGTCTGGTATGAAGAATCCCTTTAAGAAATCTCTTCACCATAGGGAGCTGAGCCAGAGCCAAGGAAGAAACCGGCTCATGGAACGCTGAGATGGCACTAATGTGAACTTTAAATGTGGAGTACTGGAGACCCGAGTCTGATAGGTCCAAAAGATACTCCAGAACCTTGTCAGGAGGACAGGAAAAGGGATTCCAAGAGGACTCTCTCTGCACACCAGAGAGAGAAAAGTGTTTCCATTTGGAAGCGTACGTTTTTCGGGTGGCTGGCTTCCGCGCAGCCAGAAGGATGTCTGAGACTCTACGAGAAACGTTGAACCGATTCACTTCTACCTCTTCAGGAGCCACGCATGAAGGTGAAGTGATTTCAGGTTGGGGTGGACCAACGAACCCTGAGTCAAAAGATTGATTTGCAAGGGAAGTGGTCTCGGAGAGGCTGCCAACATACTGTTGAGTAGAGGAAACTATAGTTGCCGAGGCCAGGAGGAGCAATGAGAATCATTTTGGTCCCCTGAGACTCGAACTTGAGGAGAACTCTCTGGATTAGAGGAAGCGTGGAAAGGCGAGAAAGCGCTTTGTCCACCGCAGCCTGAACGCATCCTGACAGAAAATGCCAGGCCCTGGATTTCTGGAGCAGAAGAGAGGCAGTTTTGC
The DNA here is from genome assembly GCA_016271365.2 of Neoceratodus forsteri. Classification (NCBI taxonomy): domain Eukaryota; kingdom Metazoa; phylum Chordata; order Ceratodontiformes; family Ceratodontidae; genus Neoceratodus; species Neoceratodus forsteri. The sequence continues at coordinate 1,709,699,193 of CM057455.1, forward strand.
TGAGTGGGGATGCAAAAGGTCCAGGTCTGGAGTCCCCACTCTTTGAATAGTGACCGAGCTACGGCTGGATCGAGAGACCACCGTGAGGGTCTGCCTCGTCTCTGCTGAGGTGATCTGCTAGATCGCTTTGTATACCTGGCAGATGAACCGCCTGAATCAGAGACTTGTGCTCCAAGCACCACTCCCACACCCTCATTGCTTCCTGCAAAGGGATAAGAATGAGCACCGCTTGCTTGTTGATGTAATACATCACAACTTTGTTGTCCGCTTGAAGGAGAATGTTCTTGTGACAAAGGATATCCTTCAGAGCTCGGATCGCTGTAGGACCGCCTCTCATCTCCAGGACATTTATGTGAGATGAGTTTCAACTGAGTCCATACACCTTGAGTGTGGAGGGAGGACAGTGAGCTCCCATCCCATTAGCGATGCCTGTGGTGATGGAGATCTGATGATCCGGGGAGCAAAGGGAATCCTTCCAGGAGATTGTTTCTTGAGTCCACCAGGTGAGAGACCTTCAAGGGCTCCGCCACCTTGATGGGATAAGACTGGGGTGAGAGGTCGGAGACCACTGAGTGGAGAGCATCCACTGGGTGGTTCTCATGTGCAACCGGGCCAGGGGTACAGTGAACACCGAGGATGCCATGAGACCCAACATGCGTTGCATCGAGAGAGCTGTAACCGATTGGTTCCCCCTGATGTAACGGGCCATCTGAAGGATGTAGAGTCTTCTGTCCTCTGGAAGGAAAGCCTTCGCGGAAGAGGTGTCTAGAAGCGTCCCTATGAAAAGGAGCCTCTGGGAGGGTTGCAGTTGTGATTTTTCAAATTCAGCAGAATTCCATTGACGAAGAAGACTGAGAAGTCGCTTGCACGGCTTCCAAAGTCAATCTTGGCTGGAAGGGCTTGCTAGAAGCCAATCGTCCAGGTAGGGAAACACTTGGAGTCCTATCTTCCTGAGATGCGCCACGAGAACTGCACACTTTGTAAAACTCATGGCGCCGAGGATAGCCCAAAAGGCAGGACTCTGAATTGATAATGCCGACCCAGAGCTCCAAACCTGAGGAACTTATCGGTGGGTCGGGTGGATGGGGATATGCTGGTAAGCCGCCCTGCATATCCAGGGAGGCCAGCCAGTCGTGGTTGATGCAGCAGGGGTAACAGGGTACCTAGGAATATTTTGAATTTCTCCTGGGGAGAAATTTGTTTAACTTTCTGAGGTCTAGAATGGGGCGATTCCCCAGATTTCTTTGGAACCAGGAAGTAATGGAGTAGAACCCTGTGCTTCAGAGATGCGGGGGACTAGTTCTATTGCCCTGTTGCTTAGAAGGCCCTGGATCTCAGCGGCGAGGAGGTCGACTGAGAGGCCGACAACCTGGGTTGTCGTCTGGGGAGGACAACTGGGTTTCCAAAAATTGAGAGAATAACCCTCGCGAATTATCCGGAAGACCCATTTGTCCGGTTATGGACTTCACTGGTTGTAGAAGTACATCAGACGCACCTCCCACCGAAGGAGAAAGTTCCACTCGGCAATGTGGATGGAACTTGGGCCAGCAATTATAAGGTGGCGCTGGGGCTTAGGCCCCTGCTTTTCTGGCTGCTTTCCTTTGAGGTTGGGCAGGTTACTTTGTGGAAGCTTCCTCTGCCTCTGCCTCGAAAGGACTGACGACTATGAAACTGACGCCTGTTCACATGCCCCCAGAGGGAGCAGGCGGACGCCTGGCCAACTTAATGGCCGCATCTAGTCTTCTGAGTGGCCTCTAAGGCTTGTTCCACCTGAGGGCCAAAAGAAAGGAGCTATCGAAAGGCGCCATTACCTGCTGCTGAGCATCATTCGTGAAGCTAGAAGTACGCAGCCAGGAATGGCGCCAGTACAAATACCTGCGCTGCTGAGCTAGAAGCAGTGTCGAAAGCGCCCATAGCGGCTTTGACCTGTTGGTTATTGGACTCAATACTTTAGTAACGTGAGAAGAAGCTCTGACTTGGAGTCCTAATCCGAAGAGCTTCAACCATTCTTTTCAAAGAGTGCTACAGATATACTCATACTGAGAAAACAGCCTTGATAACTGGCAATACGTATACTTAGAGTGGAGGCAGCAAAGACTCTCTTACCTAATGTATCAATCTTACGAGACTCTTTGTTAATAGGTCGAGCTGTAGTAGTTTGAGGAAGAACGACCTTATCATTCTCCAGGACTACAATAGATCCGCAAAGGCTTGGGATGCCAAATGGGACGATCCTTGGGAGCTGAATACTTTATCAATGGATTTAGCCACTGAGGAATAAGAGCAGGATTATTCCATACCATTTGAGACAGCGCCTCAAGGAAGGCTGGATCGGAGGAGTCAAACAGGGATCTCTGAAGCATGAAGGTACTGGAGTCTTAATATCTTCCCAGGATCAATGTCTGTAGTCTGGAGAGAAAGAGTGGATCTCAGGTTCTTCAACAGAGACTTAAAGGACAGGTCCTCGACCACAGGCTCTGTAGCAAAGAAAGATCCTGTTTCCTCCACTTCATCACCCAACCGAAGGTCTGGGTCAGGCTCAATGTCATCTCCTGATGGTCCAGGAAGGACTGTATGGACAGGAAAGGAGGGAAAATTAGGAGAGGAGGAAACAGCAGAGAAACAAGGAGAGTCCCCGAGGGCCCCCAGCGCCGAGGAGGCAGAACGGGTCGAAAACGGCACCGCAGAGGGGCACGGCGCCGAAGAGGCACGCGGCACCGCAAGCGGCACCGCCAACGGTGCCGCAAGGCCCAACGGCAGCAACAAAACGCGCCGGCTAAGCCAACAGACCTCGCGGAAGGCGCCGCAACGCCCCCAGGAACCTGGAAAGCTAGGAAGGAAAAAAAATCCAGGAGATAAGGGCATCGTGTGGCCTCGCGCCGCAGCCATGTGAGGGGGAACACTGAGCCGGAGTCACCGCACCGAGAAGGCGCCAAGGCGACTAGGAAGGTCCAACCGCCTACCCGACGCCGGAGGAGCCCGGGGCTCCGTGGCAGCCGAGCCAGGCAGAAGAACCAACCTCCGAGCCCAACGCTCCATAAGAGCGCCCACTGATGAAACTGCTCATCTGGAGCCCTACCTGTATGCGGGAGGGGCTCGGCGAGGACGACAGTCACCGCAGTTGGCGACTCCAAAGAAGGAGATAGGCAACTAGCTACTGATAACGGACCGTCGACGCCGAGACATAGCCATAGAGGGCGAACCTCGAGTGATGCCTTCTTTGACCTGTGGTCAAGAAGAGCCTCGAGTCAATGGTGCCGAATGCGACCGCTTATTTTTATGCCGACGGGGACCGCCATCCCCCGGCATCGGACTGACCGCTGTCGGAACCCCGCTGAGTTTCTTGAGAAGGAGGTTGACCGGACTCAGCCCGGCTGACTGAACAGCTTTCATACGAAGTCTCCCTACCGTCATCTGACCTGCTCATGGTCGACTCCGTCCAGTAGGCCGAAACTTCTTCAAGTAAGTTAAATTTAAATTAACGAAAATAGAATAAAATTAAGCGATACTACTATCGAGATAATATTACAAAAAAATAAACTGAAAACTATGCGCTAGTTTGAAGTTTGACTCTCGACAGGCGAGCCGACGCCGGTCACCGAAGCGACTGACGGCGGGAAAAAGGAACTGAGGCGGTTGGAGGGTCGCCGCCGAGATAGTCGCATCACCGAGCCATCGGGCTACCGCCTCTCGCGCCGACCTCCAGCAAAAAGTTTGCTCTCGATGGGTCCTAGTGCCTCCGGCGCTAATCCCACTAGTGTGAATGAGTGGTGGAGACTTATGTCCAGGAAGATCCAAAGGCTCCCCAGAGACAGGCAGTCAATCAGGATCATCCTGATCCTCACCCTCCGAGACAGAGGATGACATCAGGGAGATCTCTAATCTAGCTACCCCTTGGATTTGAGGCCCTTTGCCACTGTGAGCGGCGTTGGAGGAGAGCCCGGGCGCTGCTGCTGTTCACACTGGCACCGAAACGCGCCGGAGCAAAATGGCGGCCATCCCACGGCACCGAGGGGACCACCGAAGCAGACCCAGCGAATAGCTGCGGCACCACACCAGGGGTCGTCTGTGTCTCCGAGGAGACCCCAGACTGCGAGGGCTGACCAGTCGCCCCCCTCAAAGGAGGATGACTGCCCCACCAACCCCTTGCCCCAGCAAGCTGTAGAACAGAGGGGAGTCCTGTCCCCACTGGCCCATACAGAGTCAGGTGGGGCTCAGGGCTGTACCCAAAGACCTGGTCTTGGCGACCTTAGTGCGTTGACGACCGCTGGTCAGGGGTCTCTATCCAACGTTGCTGTGCAGACAACTAGGGTGCGATAATCCACAGAAAAGCAGGTGTCGCACTCATCCATCACATGGCGGTGACCCAGACAGGTGAAGTAATGGTTGTGGGGGTCCGACACGGTCATCGAGTTGCCGTAGGGGCACCAATGCATTGGGGTGACTACCACTCACTTAGACGTCACTTTACGCCCTGCTCCCGACATTACCATCACGTGAAAATAAAACAAAAAAGGCGAAATATATATACTGGCAACAATAAGAAAACAAGAAAACTCTGGTGCCGAAAAATGAAACCGGTACTCATGGCACAGGGAAAGTTCAAAGAACGAGTAGCCTAGGCGGAACTGAACTACATAGTAGAAGCTGAAGTCTTCCATAGCAGATTATTCCTTGATGGTGGGAAAAGAAGAACTGAGGGCTGGGAGGAGTCGGCGTCGGTTACTGGCCATTTCACGAGCGCCACATAGAACACAGGCCTCGTGGGCGGTGCTGTCCCGACAGAGCTCTTTATCTTCCCGAGCTGAGTCCAGACCGCTGGCGAGACCCATATGTAATGAATGGTGAAGATTAACTTGGATAAGATCAATCATTACAGCCAACCGGTATGCCTAAGATGATGGTATGTAAAGTAGACTCATAATCACACAAAGTTGCAATTAACTGATTTAGTTGTTTTAGCCATGGATGTAGCAGACATGGCAAAGTTCTCTAAAGATAATATTTAAAAAAAAAAAAAAAAAAGGAAGTGCCAGCCCGCCTCACCCGCTTGGGAACCAGGAAGTACCATGACACGAACCCCTTCTAAGCCTGGTTTTCTGAGACAGGTTTTATTGCATGCCACTTGAGGAGCTGATTAACCTCGCTCCATCATGTTGCGAGAGACTCCAGCAAAAGTGTGTCCTCCAACTGTCCTGGGGGTGGGTAAGGTCTCAAGTACCAGAGATAATTCGGAACCCACCAGTTGCAGGACACACTTATCTGAAGTAACAGTGGACCACTGTGGCACTAAGTGGTGGGGGGTCTTCCCCAACTGGGAGCTGCAGCTGGGGTTGGGACGAAATGAGAATGTGGTCTTTCACCCCATTAATTCTTGCCCTTAGGGGTACCCCCCCAAAATCCCAAGGACTGGCCTCCAGGGAAGCCACCGCTCTGCCCCTATGCCAACCGTGACCTCTTGATTTCTGGAAGGGCTTGGTCGGGAGGTACTGCTGGAGCTGCTGCCTCTATCGCTACAGTGCCTGCTGCTGACCTTCTGTGCCCCAACAGAGCCCATGAAAGAAACCTGATCCATGTGACCTGGGCTTAGCATACCTCTCAAGTGTCCCTGATTTTCAAGGATGTCCCTGATTTTGCCTCAGAAATTTCTTTGGTCCCTCCTAAATTTGGCATTTCCGTCACTGAAGAGTAGGGATTTGAATCACAAAATAATGCCAGCCATTGGTGTTACAGTCTAGTTCTCATTAAGAAAATGCTATTCACACTAAGAAGCAAGTTGTAAATAGCTTCTGGAACTAATATTACTATTTTTTCAGATGTGTCCCTGATTTTGGTCATTTGTCCCTGATAATTTTAAGCCTTGTCCCTGATTTGTGATGTGGGAGGTTGAAAGGTATGGGGCTTAGTGACCAACGTCACAGAATCCAGGGTCACACTGAACTACTCGATAAATGTGAGATGGTCCATGAGCCCCAGCCCAAAGAGATGTAATTTTATTGGGGTTGTACCATTGAGCAAGCTTATTTAAAACGGTGACCCGTGGTAAACAAGTGACATGCATACATACAATAACAGTTATTTTGACACATATTGCTATGCGCAATAAAGTACAACAAATATTAACAGTTAACAAATCTGCCACCCGTTCTGTTGCTGGACTTCTGAAGTGAAAGGCAAAATCCGCAGCCAGACGTGGACATATGAACACTGCTGGGTCCTCTGCTGATGCCAACACGGTAGCAGAGTCCATAGCAACCTGCAACTGGTTCTTGGTCACTGTCAGTCTTAGATCACAAATCTCATGCAGATCTTGCCAACTCTCTTCAGGAAGTAGGCTGGTGAGGTTAGACAGTCTCTCAAAGAGCTCATGGCTAAATCATGTCATCAGAGCCACACAGTTGACCTGGTGGACACCCCAGGGACACAGCTGCAGACTTTACAGTCAAGGTAGTCCCGCTTCTTGGATTCCTGGTCAGGCAGTTTGTCTGACTTGCCTTGCACCTTGCACTTGCAGAACACCGTGTCTCCAACTAGCCTCTCGGGTGAAGCATGCCTTGAAAAGCTGGACTGCTGGCCAAAGGGGATAGCATACTTGTGGTCCATATGGCACACTGGAACCTGGCAGGAGGTTGGGTGCTGCCAGGTGTGGAATGCCGAGCCCAGAACCAGAACAGCAGGGGCACTATAGAAGGCTACAGGAGTCCTGCTCGAGAATGTCCTGCACCAGGTAGGTTTTCTTCTTCTGGACTGCCTCCAGTGGACAGTCCAGAGTCACAGACATACATTCCATGAGAGCATCCATGGAGGACTGGTTCTTGACCTGCCGCCATCCTGCCAATGAGGGGTTGACAGGACAGGCAATGCCTACAAATTCTTTTTTGGGATGAAGAAGCAAAGCATGGACAACCCTTTCACACAGGGTAACCATTACTGACAGGAGACAAGGAAGTTCAGCTTCCAGCCTAGAGTTCTTCATCGGAGTGCCCTCTGCCAGCTGTGGAGGTATGGGGGGTTCAATCTGTATAGGTCGCTGTGGCATGGTCACCAAAGTTGGAAGTCGAGCCACAGGACACATGACCAGAGAAGGCACGGGGGATGGGGCAGGAAAGACTGGGATGGATCTATCAATACTGCTGGTCCACAGGCCCAGTGCTGCCCTCTCTTCAAATCTGTGTCAGATAAGGAGGAAGAATGCGATGTTGGTGTCGCGAGAAGGATCGAGATCACAACCCAGAATGCTGCCTCGAAGATAGATGTGGCAATGGAGCCTCTGGGTTTGAGAAACCTGATGAGAGACCCTGGGCACCAGCCAAGCAGAAGGCTGCACCAGGGTTGGGGCTGTCGGCCGCTGAACATGTTGGGGGCTCAGTCCGACCCAACCCATCCTGCTTGGGATGGGCCGCAATCAGTATCGTGGTCCGAGAGAACCAGGAAGGCTTGCCATTTAAGGACTCTTTCTCGACAGGGTCAACAATCTGCTCGACTTGTGTAGACATATCAGGCTAACGGGAGGGGAATTCCTTGGGCAGACAGATTGACTGTATGGGCAGTTCGGCCTCCCTCGAGGGTGAATGATTACATATCATATGCTCTCTGACAGGGGAGAACGCGAACAGTCCTTCAACTGACAGCAATCCCAAGATCAGCGCTGACTTTTTTTTTGTGCTTTCAACATTGAGATAAAAGACTCACCTTTGGAAGAGTGGAGAGAGAATGTGTATTCCTCCTCCACCACTGACAGAAGGTCCAGGACTACAACACACTCGCTGGTCCCTACTCCATCTTGGGCCTGCAACTGTGCTGCCAATTCTACAGCTATGGGCAGTATGTGCATTTTTACTGAATTGCCCTGGAGCACCCACAGCTGACGTGGTGCATGGCCTGGCACCAGGCAGAATGTTCCACATAATCGGAAAGACCCAAGCACTTAAGTATTATGCCTGGTTGCGGATACAGGTTATCTGCACACTATACTCTTCTTGAAACCAGTTTGGTTCTTCTGCTTCATAGCGAGGATTGATGATGGAGAAGGAAGCAGACGATGCAGATAGAGGAATGAGTCAAAAACTGAAGTAAAATTCTGTGAAAAATAGCTAAAAGCCTGAAAACTAGCAGAATCTTAATTTATTAGCAGGCGCTGTGAAGGAGCAGACTTGTTCCTTCCAGTGGAAGACAACACACCTGGATGCAATGGGGTGGAGCCGAAGGATGACATGGTTGGAGGAGTCAAGATAGGAGACTGTTGCAACTGACATGTAATACCTATTACTCCAGTGTGCAACAGAGAATCCAGCACAATATGAGACCTGGTTACACTTTAAGTGTCAGTTAACTGCAATTTGACTGTAATACAGCTGCATGTAACTACAGTGCAACTGCCCTGGTGCATGTAATTAATGATTACTTACATTGAAACAGACACTAAAAGTGTAACCAGAGACACCACTATTATAGTTGGTTCCAGTGTTGAACACCTTCAGCTACTTTACCTGCCGGCTGCATCTGTACACTGGTTCTGCCTCTTGTTTAAACTTTATATAACCGAGCTCTCCGGCTACTAAAGATTAAATGTATGTGTGCATATCAACTTATGTCTGGAATGTAGCTCATTGCTATGTTACAAAAGTAGAAAAGTTACAATAAAAGCTTTAATGACAAATAGTCTGGAGGCTGTTCTGGCAATGAGCATGCTCCGCAGATGACTGCCTCAGTGTGGATAACGAACTGAATCTAGGTAGTTAGAAAGCTGTTTTTAAACAAAAGTGAGCAGTAAGCCTTTAGCACCGTCTTGCCTATTGAGTACTTTGGGAGCAGCCCAGTGCATTATGTAAAGTTTAACTAAACATGTTGTCCCCCCTGTAACTTTTCCCTCGGTCTCTCACTTTTTTTCTTGTTGTAGCCAAATGTGCCATCCATAAAGTTCAACCGTCCCCCCGGATGCCCTGCCCCCGATGGCCTCTGCTCCTGTTGCTCCAGGCTCAGGACACAAACCTGGGCTGGCAGTGTGCCGAGTGGATGCCTCACTGCGCAGCACCATGTAGTCGGCTTTGGTATTTACATTTCCGATTCAGATTTCTCAATGCAGATGGTCGGCTTTGGTATTTATATTTTTGATATAGATTTCTCAACGCAGATGACCGATTTCGGTGTTCTAAAATGTGTTTTCTTTATATATTTTATTACTTTAGTATCATGAGCGATTCCGGCATCATGAAATGCTAGGTCATAAGGTGCTTTCTTACATGGAGAGGCTGCTCAGCAACCACCAGCATTCTGTGTTCTGCATATCTTCGGACATACTCGTACACATTCTGAGGAGTGACTGGTATATTTACACCACCAGGGATGAGCTCAACCTGAGGGAGGCAAAAACAAACTAGTTACAGCAAAACAGGTTTATATAGTTGTGAAACAGTGTGTGGATTACCCAGAGCTTTGTTGCACTACCACACTGCAAAATTATATAAAGGACAGTCATTACTAGGAATCTGATTAACTCTTGCCGTATATTCTTATTCATATAGTCACCCTTCCCCCTTTTTAACTCTGCAAATTTTACAAGATTAGGAAGAACTGTAAAGTTAGGATTTTATATCCTAAACTGGATGTAAAGCTCAGATTTTGGAAAACATAATGGAGTCCCTTTTTTCTTGGGTGCAAATTTTTAGAATGAAAGCCTTGACATATGCAAATATATTGAATAAAAATGTTGTCATATATATGTATATATAAAATAAATATGGAAAGATGTGGTGATATCCATTTTTGTAAACAAAGGAGCTGTGGATACATGACTTAAGCTTTGCTCCGTAAGAGAATTATAATAGGTTCTAATACCTGACCACCACCCTCCTCCTTGCAGAGGTCAATAGCAAATGCCAAGTCCATTGCTGCGAAGACTGCATCTGCATCCGCACTCTGGGAGGCGAGTATTAGCTGCCGCAAACTTTCATACATCACAGGATCAAAGAATGCAAAATCATGCCAGTTAACCTATGGGAAAAAAAGTAGGCAACCTTAGAACAATCTCTACTAGTAATAGCTACACAACAGATCATATAATCACAGCTTACTTGCTGAATTTAAGAACACTGCAGGACTAACTCAGCTATCCCTCCCTCTTTTACAAGCAGGCTTTCGGATACAGATACCTATGGTATCCATGGTGGTCTACAAAGGTTAATGATGTATCTTTTAGAGTCTGATTTTACATTCATGGTCAATAAACAGTGTCTTTTCCAACTCTGCTCAAATAATTAATGGTTGAGGAAGATACCACTGTTATTTTGCAGTGCTCAATGGCACTGGTGGAGGACTCTGGAATAGCAGCGTAGTGTGATATGACACTTTTTTCAAACAGCTAACCCTGCATAGAGTGAACAGCGTGTCGTACTGCTATGCTACGCTGTGCTACTAACGTTGGTTCACAGTCCTCCACCAGTGCTTGCCTGACTGTGCTGATGAATGTTTTAATGTTTTAAGATGGAAGCTGGTGTTGTAAAGAACTGGACTGACAGTTTTTCAGCAGAAATCTGTATAAGCATTATTTATTTATTTAGTTTTTGTTTACCAGGTAGGTGCACTAGCCATAAAATGACTATTTTCAGGCACAACCCGGAAGAGTACAACAAAGAATAGAATACAGCATTACAAGAGTGCAGGACATTGCAAGTATGGTTGGTAAGAAACAGTAAACAATGACAAAAACAAAAACAGAAGAAATCAACCATTACACAAGGAAAACAATGACTTAACACAAATATTCTAAACAATTTGCAAAATAGGTCAATGACATAACATAAGTATTCTAAACAATTTAGTGAGGTAGGTCAAATACAGCAGCATATACTGTAGCAAGAGTATACAATAGCAATTCAAGAGGTAATAATGACTAACACAAGTATTCAGAGAACAGAAGTTAGAGGTAAGGATAATAAGAATAGCACTGAAACATACTGGAGCTTGGAAAGACTAGTAAGGGATATAATACAGCAAGGTAGGTGTGACAGAGAGGTGGGGGAAGTCAGTGTAGGAAGGAAACAGGTGAGAGTAAGCTCAATAGACAATAAGCTTAGGAAAATAAATGACAGACAGCAATATTAGGCCGTGGCTAAAGGATGCCATACTGTACGTCAGTGACTCAGCTGGTAACACTCTTGCCTTTGGGCCGGGATGATCAGATGGTCATGGGTTCATATTCAACACCAGGCACTTTGGATAATACCAAACAATGATACTACAGTGTTGCATTTTAGTGTGTGTGGAGGGTAGGGGTGTTGTCGCTGCACTGTTGGGAGATGCTGTCCTTTGGATAAAATGTTAAACCAAGGAGTAATCTATCGTGAACATTACAAAATCAGCTGCATTCACAGATTTATTTTATGGGGAAGCTTGTTCTATAGTAGCATCTCTTCTAGCAGAAGTGTAAAAAGGCAAAAACTGGTATACTAGGCAAATGCAAAAATGAAAAGGAGGAGAACCCCATGTAAAATACCAGAGTCTAATAATGTGACTTTAGTCTAGAGAACGTCTTCTACTGTTGATACAAGCTGGAGGTGGTGGTGGTGGTGCGGGGGCTGGTTAAATCAGGACTGACACTACCTGTAGAAAAATAACAGTATCAGGCAACTGCACGTCTCTGACAGTGAGCTTACCTTTCTGCCAAGTAGCACCTTGATAACATGTCTGTTTAGCGTTATGGGGCAGAGTTCATTCTGCAGCAGGCAGAGACCCAATATCCTATGAAACAAAGCAGTTCCTGTGATTAGTATCATCCTAATAAATTTTGCCTTGTCGGACACTTTGTATCAAGGTTAAGCAATGGAAAGTTTGGACTTGAAAGTGCTCCACTTAGTAAAGAGTTAATTACATATTGTAAATTTCCCATGTTTCAATCCATAATAGAAATTTTTTTTAATCCACAAAATTGGGAAATGGAAAAAAAGAACTATGTTCTGGTGGATGTCAAAAGTCTTTTTATTACAATTATTATTACAACTTATTTACCCAGAATATCTTAGCTGAAAAGTAAAACTGTCATTCACAGTGGGGTCCTGCTTCTTCCTAATTTTTGGGAAGACTAAAAGACATGGAAGTCAAATCACCTGCTCAAGCTCACACTGAGGCTGTGGAAAGATTTGAACCAGAGTCTGCTGGTTCTCAAAGTTGCGCTCCAACCAATAAACCACACTACCCCTCCCCCCCACTTATTTCACATAATCCTCACAGCTATGAAGACTCCAACTTCTCTGAAGGGAAGAGCCATATTTTCCAAAAGACCAGATTTTGAAATCTACCATCCTGATGGTACTGTGTTTCTTTTACATTTCTCTTACAATTATATGCCTTACCTTACAATAAATGAAAATTACGTACCTGCCGTAATTCTTGATCTTTCTGTGCATCTTCACCATTCATCACTATGTGGGTACCTGACCGGAGCCAGGACCCCTCGGAAGCTTTTTTTTGTTTTTGCATGGGTGGAGCCAATGCAGTGAAGGCGCCACCCTCGAGGCGGACGTACTACGTGGAGCTTGCAGGTTGGCTGTTAACTGTCATCGACTCCGCCCTGATGTCAGTTCTGAATCGCTGTAGAGTGAGAAGGTGGGGCAAGAGAGCCCAAGGGATAGATGAAAGGGAAAACATATACAACTCAAAGTAGAAATAAACGACTTAGAGGACAGAATGAAGAAGACGAATAGACTAGGGATTGGGAGGGGCTCCAATCTCTGGAAAAGAAGAGAAAGGGAGGGAAAAATATTGGGAGGGGAAGAGGACAGTGTCCACTGACCCTGCGATCTGGACCCTCAAATTTTTAAGGAAAGACTGAACAAGGTTCAGACAGTCTGCTCAAGAGGAGCAGATGTTAAGGCAACCTGGCAAGGCAAGCAAGGTTAACCCATAGGGATTTGAGAAACTCCTGGCAGAGAATGACAAACCCAGAGGGAGTAGTCGAAGGATTCTTTAGGAGCAGCTTGAGGGAGCCAGGAGCTGAGACATGTCCTCTCCCAATCCAAATGAAAAAGGGGGACTTCAAAAGAATCTCCCTCAAAATTAAAAGAATTGTATGGGATTAGCCCCGAAGGATAAGAGAAGAAGTGGGAAAGGGGGGATCCAATCACACTACCCAACCCTAACAAGGGGTGGGAAGGTCTTAAGGCAATAAGGAAGAACCCCCCCACCATTCCCCACCATCCAGTTATAAGAGTGGAACTCGCCTCGTGTCTCTCCAGGATCCTCCCACTCCTGGCCAAAGGGAAGGAGGGAGGGGAAATAACAAAAGAGAGACACAGAGGGAGGGGGAAACCAGAGCTGAGGCCCCTGGGGGATGGTGGGCAAGATTTAGTAATGAATGGTGAAGATACAAAGAAAGATCTAGAATTATGGTATGTACGTAATTTTCACATCTTATCTGTGTCAATCTTCACCATTCATCACTATGTAGGTGAGTACCAAGCCCCCCGAAAGGGGGCCCACTATGACCCTAAGAAACTAAGCCCCATAGCCCAAGTGGGGGAAGCACTGGAGGGGAGAACCTTTATGGGCCTGGAGAGGCCAGAGACTGGTCTAGGTGAGATGGTGACTCCCCCGGAGGGGGAAGGAAGGCACCCCGAAAGCTGCCGTCTCACTCTATGAGAGAAAAGATGGGTCCTCCGGTAGACGGAGGAAATCACCCCACGCCGGGCCATGTGTGACAACCGGGAAAGACGAAGCCATGCCGTCCGCCTGGTGCAGATCGCTGTCCCTACAATCCTGGAAGCTATCTCGTTGGCGTCATAGGACACCCTCACTTGGTGCCTTGCTAGATACAGGCCCAGAACAGAGAGGGCAATGGCCTGTCTGGTTACCTCCGAATCAGGTAGAGAGGCCAGGAGCTGACCTAGCCTGAAATACAAGAACCTGTCATAGGATGCATAGTGGGCCTGATGTGAAGCAATGGACATCAAAATCTGTGCCGAGTAGAATGTCCTCCTCCCCCAGAAATCAAAATCCACAGAGTCTGGATCTGGGGGCCGGTCACGATGAGGGGTGCGAAGCCCAGGGCTAGTATCCAGCTGCATCAAGCCCGCAAGTGGGTGAGGTATGCATCTTGGAGACTCAAGGGGAACGCAATACCGCTGGCACAGGTCATTTGGGGCTGGAACTGTGGAAAAGGGACACTGCCAGAGCCGCAGTGACACGTTCCAAAAGAGAACAGAACAGGCGGAAACCACCAAGTTGGCCGCACTGAACTCACTTAAGAAGGAGCGCGTCACGTGCTCGGGATTGCTTTCCGTGGCAGGGGTAATCCGGAGATTGTCCATTATTCTTGTGAGGAAGCGCTGATATGAGGAGAGATTAGACACAGGGGAAAGGTGGACGGACAATTCCTTTCCCTCCGAGGAAGGGGATGAGGACGCGGACGAGTCCGGAGATTCAGGGTTCGGCTGCGCGGGAGCAGGGTGGAACACCCTCTTGTCCATGGCCCTGACATAGGTTGGGAAATGTGCAGCCGAGTCCCTGAATTGCTCCCAGGTCAGAGGCCCCCTAGGACCGCGAATACCTGGGAGAGAAGGAGATGGAGACTGAGGAACAGGGGCCAAACTCCTTACAGAAGAAGAAAGTCATCTGCCCGGGCAAGAGGACCTAGCGGATGCTCCCAACTGGGAGGGAGACCTGGAAAAACCCAGCAGCCACAAGCTGTTCAAATGGATTGGAACGACTGTGACTGTGCCCTAGGGAAGAATCCCCCCCTCCCCCCGGTGAGGTGACCAGGACCGTGCGAGTCCAGAAGGACCGTCCCTGGCCTCCAAAGAAGAGGTTTCTCTCCAGGAGAGAGAAGAAGGGTGAGGATCCGCACTACGATTCCTCCCCGAACCCGGGTGGGTCCCAAGGAGAGGCCGCGGCACTGAACCCAGGCCCCTTGACCCCTCGGACTCCAAAAGAGCCCTCTGCCTCGAAGCCACCAGAACAGGCAGGCAACTGACAATGCCAGGCGGACCCCGAAGAGTACATCCAGGGTGCAGTACCTTCCCCTTCCATGGGTGCTCCGAGCTGTCCCAAACTCGGACTGTCCAGGCACACCAAGGAAGGGGGTACCCCAGCTGAAGAGACAGACCCCCCCACTCCCCCGGGCTGTGCAGCAGCGGCCACGTGGACCACTGCTGGCTGGTAAGTACCACTGACCCCAGAGTCGGCAGGAATTGCCTGAACGCATCCTGACAGAAAATCATATCCTGGACTTTTGGAGCAGAATCTAAGCAAACCGGCACTGAATGGGGATGCAAAACGGTCCACATCTGGACAGCCTAACTTCTTGAACTGCAATCTCACAATGTCTGGTACTCTTGACCACTTGTGAGGATCTGCCTCTCCTTGACTAAGCAAGTCTGTCAGAGTGTCCTGGACTCCTGGCAGGTAGATTGCCTAGGGCAAGATCCTCTGCTCCAGGCACCATTCCCATACTCTCATGAAGCGGGTGGCTTTTAGATTCAATGCCTTGTTTAACAGCAAGCAGTATATCTTGTTTTGCCTATGCGTCTGTGAAGGCCTCTGCCAGAGACTTAAGCCTGTTCCAGAGGACATTCTCATACAAGTGACCCTGGTAGCTAGCTATCCTCATGCCAAGGGTAGCTGAGGCGCAGACTCGCTTGCCCATGGTGTCTATCTTGCCTGACTCCTTGTTAATGGTGTGCACTGAGACTTCCTTGAGCACTATGGCTTTGTCACTCTCAGCCAGAACAGCAGCAGTTTCGGCTATTGGCTGAGTGAAATACAAAGGTTTAGCTTTAGGCACAGCGTATTTCTTGTCTATTTGGTGATGGCTACTACAGTCGAAGGCTTTCTCCATGCCATCTCCAACAGTCTCTCTATGGCTGGCTGGATGGAAGGAACTAGACAGACAGGGATATTTGGCAGATTTAGAAACTCCAGCTGGAGGTGCTTTTGCCTGGTCTAGGACTGCTGGCTCGAAATTTAATGCATATTTCTGAGCCGAGCCTGGAAGGAGAGATCATCCTAAGGCACAGTCACAGAAACTGGTTCCGAGTTCTCTGGACCATAACACGAATCATTCCCTCACCATCAGAGACGATGAGAGCAAGGTGTGACATGTCCCTCCTCTACACCTTCCTCACTTGAAGAGTAGAGAGAAAGGGACTGAAGAGCATGTGGCCTCAGTAACTCTGACCCAGCCCTGGAAGGGGCCTGGGAAACAATGCCACCAGCACAAAGGACGGCCCCAAGACCATCCTCAGAGAGAATGATCCTGACACTGAAGGCTTGTGCTACACTGTCAATGGCACCGCAAGTGTTATTGTTGACCTTGCTGGCATTTGAATAACTGACGGTGGCACTGTGGTCCCCCCAGAGGGGACAGAGTTGACACCACAACTGAAGCACATGTTGACAGCCAAGACAGTGGCACCACCCCAGAGTCCAGAGCTGCTGTCAGCTGCTTGACTAAGTCGAGCGGCACCACAAATGGTGTCAGCCCAGCCAACCCAGAGGTGTCAGGGACTGGTACCACAAACGGCGCTGTGTAACTTATATACTGCACCTACTGCTCTATCAGAACTGCCCACTGGAGTTTCCTCTAAAGGACAGACGAGGCTCTAGAATGGCAACACACTGACTTCACAGACCAAAGTATCCCTGGAGTCATCGGTGACGATGGTGTGGAACCCAGGCCTGTGGAAATAAAGTGTCTGATAGCAGAATTACCGGAGGATGATCTTGTGCCGTTTCTTCCCCTTTTTTGAGGGAATAGGTTGATGCTGAATGGTGCAAAAAAACCCCGACACTGAGCACATGGGATATGGACCAATTTGGGCCATTTATTTTTGTGACTCTGGGAGGACTGTCCATTCTCCCAGGCACCAGACATCCTGTTGCTAGAGCCACCTGCCCAGAGAGAGGTCATGGCCAATCACAGCTCTGATGCTGGAGAAATAAACATTTTAAGGCTCCCTACCTTCTTCCATCGCTGTTGACCGTTGGCACGAGGGAGGAATGAGAGAAACAGTAACTTTTTTTTTTTAACTTTCTTTATTTAAAGTTTTTAGATCAATCATACAGAACAGACAACAGTAACATTTTTGAGTGCTTAGCTAGACTGACACAAAAAATAAACTCTTGTGTATTTTTAAAAACTGATGTCGAAGAACTGAACACTTGTCATGTAGAAGTTAAATTCTGGTGCCGCTGTATACCGGTGTGTGTGTGTGTGTGTGTGTGTGTGTTGTAATGCATGCGCAGAGCCTACTTATGTCACCAGCTCCCACCAGAAAACTTCTGGTACCTGCTGGGTCCTATCCCCTCTGTCTCAGCCCCACAAATGGGAATCAATGGTGAAGACTGATTCTTGGATGATCACTGCTTAGCCACCTTACAAAGGACAACCAGCAATGAACCAGGTCTGTGCTAGGCAGCCAGGGTAGCATCCTCTAAATCAGGGTAAGTAGGATGAATGGTCAAAGGAGATGTGGAGGCCTCCAGGAATTACAGAAGATTCCTCTTAGTGGAGTCATTCTCCACAGCAGCAAACCTCAGCTTGTCCTGTATGAGGTGTAACAGAGCCTGAAATGAGGCATCCTCAGAAAGAGACCTTTGGGTGTACACCACAGTGTCTTCTCTACAGAAGAAAACAGTGGAACTAGAGTCAAACCCATAAGCAGCTTGTTCTTCCTCCATTATCCCCCAATCAACATAAATTCAATTTGAACTGTATCCATCCTCAGGTTGAGAAACGACCTGAAGAGCCACAGGGACCACAGGCTGAGGCACTGGAGGCACAGTGGTAGGGGCACAGTACCTGAAGTACCAGCAGACATGTATGGCAGTAAAAGCAAAGAATGGGCTGTAGACAATGGGATTGTTAACTGCAAGGAGGGCAAAAATTTATGAGACCATTTATAGACAGTAGCCAGCACAACAGCACCAAGGCTGATGATACCAGTTGGCAGAGTTGATGAGGGAAGTATTGATGAGACAGTGCCAGTTGGTCACGTGCTGGTAAGAGGATGCATGCCTAAAACTGGGGCTGAGCCGAAGCCTGCACTTGATCCTGGTGTCTGGACTATGGTCTGGGAGGTGAGCAGCCAGAGACTTACCCTCACGAGGATGTAATGGCAATCTGAACCGGTAGTGAGACAAAGAATGGTGGTGACCCTCAGCTGAATAGGTCCATTTTGCCTTCTCTTTTGGGGGAATGCCTTTTTCCCCACAAAGGTGACAACATGGCCGCTCATTGTGATGTCTTAGGGGGTTTACACAGAGGCTGACTGGGTACCAAGCCAAAGACTCCAGTGTAGTCACCACAGCAGTCTGCTTGGCGCACTATTTTCTTCCAGAAATGCCCAAAGCTTTCCAGCAGTGTCTCCTCATGACCTGGTTAAAGTCCTGCAAATCGCACATAATTTCACGTCATGTGATAGGCCCAGGCAGCAAAAACAAATAGTGTGAGCACTAGCATAAAATCTTTAGCCACGCATAGAAAGGCAAAAAAGTGGAGGCTTTTTCAAAGGCTCCGATGACAGAATGCAAAAAATTGAAATTACATACCTACTGTAATTCTTGATCTTCTTGGATGAAGTCTCCACCACTCATTCACATTAATGGGATGTACGCCGGGGGCGCCAGGACCCAGCGGGAGCAAACTTTTCACAGGAGGGCCGGTGCCAAAGATGGAGCTGCGAGGAGCAGTGTCATGAGCCTCTGCTCGTGCGGCAATGACTATCTTGGTGCCGACCCTCCAACCGCCTCAGTACCTTTTTTTCTCCGAGGAGGTGCAGTGTAACTAACCTAGAAGGGTAGCCTAACAAAAAGCGGACATAAGATAGTCCGGAAGACCCGTATAAGAAGGGTTTGAATAAAGAAGTCTTCACAGCCTAAAGATTGTGCTGAGTGAAGACCAACAACAGAGGTGAGCTCGGGATGTAGGGAGGGTGTAGATCGAGTAGTGGAGACTTCATCCAAGAAAATCAAGAATTACGTAGGTAATGAATCCATATCTTCCTGGACATAAAGTCTCCACCACTCATTCACACTAATGGGAGAGTACCGAGCTAATAATCCCACGAGAGGGCAGCAGGAGAGACCAAGAGCTCACAATTTTAGGAGAGGAGTCCATTCAGGACGGTTCTACCAAACGAAATATGTCTGGCATGGACATCCAGGGCATAATGTTTAACGAAAGTATGCACTGAGCTCCAGGTAGCCACACT
The DNA here is from genome assembly GCA_016271365.2 of Neoceratodus forsteri. Lineage (NCBI taxonomy): Eukaryota > Metazoa > Chordata > Ceratodontiformes > Ceratodontidae > Neoceratodus > Neoceratodus forsteri. The sequence continues at coordinate 1,709,718,395 of CM057455.1, forward strand.
GCAAATATCTGCAATGGGCACACTGTGATTTCACCAGGGATGCCGCTGATCGGCTTCTAGTAGAGGAACGTGACACCTGACCTCTTAGCTTAACCCGCGCCATGGAATAACACTGGCGTAAGGCATGCCACCAGCCATGCTGAAATGCATCTGATAGCACAGACTGACCCAGCCGGGTCTCGCTGAAGGAAACAAACAGTTGTTAAGCTTTGTGAAATCCTTTTGTTCTATCTAAATAGAAACGCAAAGCTCTTTTGACATCCAACGAATGAAGGGAATGCTCCCCTTCATTTTGGAAGTTCGCAAAATAAGTAGGAAAGACCAAAGGTTGGTTTAGATGGAATTCCGAAACAACCTTAGGGAGAAACTAAGGATGGGTCCTAAGAACTACTTTGTCTTTATGAAACACAGTATACAGAGGGTCTGTGACCAAGGCATGTATCTCAGAGACCCTGCTGGCCGAGGTAATGGCCACCAGGAAGGCTGTTTTCCAAGTGAGAAATTTCAACTCACAGGTAGCTAGAGCCTCGAAAGGTTTTCGAGTGATCATGTCTAGCACCAGATTAATGTCCCAGGCTGCGACTGGATGTCTGATAGGAGGTCTAGTATGTCGAATCCCCTTAAGAAATCTCTTAACCACCGGTAACTGAGCCAGTGACAAGGAAAGTACTGGCTCATGATAAGCTGAAACGGCACAAAGGCGCACTTTGACTGTAGAGTATTGCAGACCTGAATTTGAGAGGTCTAAAAGGTACTCTAGAACTTTATTTGGTGGGCAGGAAAAAGGATTCAAAGAGGATTTTGCACACCAGAGCGAAAAACACTTCCATGTGGCTGTGCAAGTTTTTCTAGTGGCTGGCTTCCGCGCAGCTAGAAGAATATCTGAAACTCTGTGAGAGGCATTGAATCTGTTCGCTTCTCTCTCTTCAGGAGCCAAGCATGAAGGTGAAGCGATCTCCGGTTGGGATGGACCACAGGCCCCTGAGTCAGAAGGTTCGTCTGAAGGGGAAGCGCCTTCGGAGGGGTGTCCCACATACTATTGAGTAACGGAAACCATATTTGTCGAGGCCAGAAAGGAGCAATGAGGATCATTTTGTCCCCCTGGGACTCGAACTTGAGAAGTACCCTCTGAATTAGAGGAAGTGGTAGAAAGGTGCATAGAAAGCGTTTTGTCCACCGCAGCCTGAACGCATCCTGACAGAAAATGTCAGGACCTGGATTTCTGGAGCAGACGAGAGGCAGTTTTGTTTTGAGTGGGGTTGCAAAAAGGTCCAGGTCTGGAGTTCCCCACTTTGAGAATAGTGACTGAACTATGGTTAAGTTGAGAGAGCATTCGTGAGGATCTCTCTCTGTTCTGCACTCCCGGCAGGTAGACCGCTTGAATAAGAGCCTTGTGCTCCAAGCACCATTCCCACACTCTCATCACTTCCCTGCATAAGGGGTAAGAGTGAGCACCGCCCTGTCTGTTGATGTAATACATTACTGCTTTGTTGTCCATTTGAAGGAGAATGTTCTTGTGACAGAGAATGTCCTTCAAAGCTCGGACTGCATAAAGGATGGCTCTCATTTCTAAGACATTTATGTGAAGCTGGGACTCGTCCTGAGTCCACGTACCTTGAGTGTGGAGAGTTTGACAGTGAGCTCCCCACCCCATCAGGGAGGCATCTGTGGTAATGGAAATCTGATGATCCAGGGGAGCAAAGGGATACCCTTCCAGAAGATTGTCCTCTTGTGACCACCAGGCGAGTGACCTCTTCAGAGGTTCTGTCACCTTGATGAGAAAGGACAGAGAGTGAGTGGTTGGGGACCACTGAGCACTGAGCATCCATTGAGAGGTTCTCATGTGAAGGCGTGCTAGGAGTACAGTGAACACCGAGGATGCCATGAGACCTAGCATCCGTTGCATCGAGATAGCTCGAACCGGGTTGTTCTCTCTGATGTATTGGGCCATCTGTAGGATATTGCTCCTTCTGTCGACTGGCAGAAAACCTTTTGCACAGGAGGTGTCCAGAAGAGTCCCTATGAAAAGGAGCCTCTGGGAGGGCAGCAACTGCGATTTCTTGAGGTTTAGCAGGACTCCCATGGACGTGAGGACGTCTGAGGCCGTGGCAACTGCGTCGAGAGTTCCTTGCCTGGAAGGGCTTGCTAGAAGCCAGTCAACCAGACATGGGAACACTTGTATCCCAATTTTTCTGAGATGAGCTACGAGGATTGCGCAACACTTTGTAAAAACTCGTGGCGCCGAGGATAGCCCAAAGGGCAGGACTCTGAACCGATAATGCTGGCCCAAAGCCACGAACCTTAGGTATTTGTAATGCTTTGGGTGAATAGGAATATGTTGATAAGCATCCTGCATGTCCAGGGAGGCTAACCAGTCATGTTGATGAAGCAAAGGTAACAGGGTTCCTAGCGATATTATCTTGAATTTCTCTTTGGGAAGAAATTTGTTTAATTTTCTGAGGTCCAAAATGGGGCGCATGACCCCGGTTTTCTTTGGAACCAAAAAGTAATGGGAGTAGAACCCTGTGTTCTGCTGATCCAGTGGAACTACTTCCACTGCCCTGTTGTTCAGAAGGTCTTTTATCTCGGAGGCGAGAAGTTCTGACTGAAGTACTGACAACCTGGGCTGTCGTTTGGGGGGATGATCCGGAGGGGTCTCTAAAAGACTGAGGGGAATACCCCTCACCGATTATCCGGAGGACCCATTTGTCTGATGTTAAACGACTTCCACCGATTGTTGAATTGAGTCAGACGACCTCCCACCGCTGAGGAGTCCCCCCCCTCAGGCAGCTGAGGTGGGACTTGGGCCAACAACTCAGAAGGCGGCTCTGGGTACTTTGGGTCCTTGCGTCTTCTGTTGTGTTTTTTTGAGGCTGAGGGGCTTGGTTTTTATTAAAAATTCCCCTGCCTTTGCCTCGAAAGGACTGACGGTTGTGAAACTGGTGTTTGTTAATTCCCCCCCCCACCCCCGAGAGGGGCCGGGAGGAGGGCGAGCCAATTTAATGGCTGACCTAGTCTTTTGTGTGGCCTCTAGAGCTTGTTCCACCTGAGGGCCGAAGAGATAAACACCGGAGGGTAACGCCATGACCTGTTGCTGGGCATCATTCGTGAAACCTGAAGTGCGCAGGCCTGGAATGGCGGCGAAGAATACCCACCACCGCTCAAGAGGCAGTATCGAAGGCATCCACAGCTGCTTTAACCTGCTGGTTGTTGGACTCGATACCCTGGTTATTGCTTTGAAGAAACTTGAGTTAGCTGGCCCTGAACCGTAGAGCTTCAACCAGTTGCTTGAGCATGCCACAGATATACTCATATTGAGAGAAATAACCCTGGTAACTGGCGCATACGATACCCAGGGTGGATGCAGCAAAGACTCTCTTACCTAAAGTATCTATCTTACGAGATTCATTGTTTATGGGTCGAGCTGTAGTAGTTTGAGGAAGGACGACCTTATTCTCTGCCAAGACTACAATAGGATCCGCAAAGGCTTGGGAGGACAAAATAGGTTGATCCTTGGGAGCAGCATACTTCCTATCTATGGACTTAGCCACAGAAGGAACGATAGCAGGATTATTCCATACCATTTGAGACAAAGTCTCAAAGGAGGGTTGTACCGGGGGAATTAAATCCATAGGGATATCCGGAACATGAAGGTACTGGAGTCTTAAAAGCTTCCCAGGATCGATGTCCATAGTCTGGAAAGAAAGAGTGGAATTCAAATTTTGTAACAGAGACTTAAAAGACAGGTCCTCGAACACAGGTTCTGTAACAGGATTAGGTCCTGCGCCTTCCACATCATTGCCCAGTCTAAGATCTGGGTCAGGCTCAATATCATCTCCTGACAGTCCAGGAGGGACTGTATGGACAGGAAAGGAATGAAAATCAGAAGGAAAGAAGGAAGGAAAAGAATGCGGAGAGGAGAAACCCTGAAGATTAGCTGAAGAAAAGCCCGGCTTTGGCGCCGAAGGACACGGCGCCGAAGAGGAAGACGGTGCCGAAAAACTGCACAGCGCTGAAGGGCTACACGGCACTGAGACACTCAATGGCGCCGATGCCAAAAATCAGCGCAGAGCGACCCATCGACGCCGACGGAGCCAACACCACCACAGGGCCTCGAAAATTTGGATTTGAAGGTAAAGATGATAGACTAGCAGGAGATAGAGGCATCGGTGTGGCCCCCTGCGCCGCAGCCATGTGGGGGGGGGGGAGACACCTAAGCGTGGAGTCGACAGCACTGGAGAAGGCGCCACGTGACCAGGAAGGCCCAATCGCCCTGTCTGATCTCCTGAGGAACCTGGGAGCCTTCGAGTGACCGGGACAGGCAGCTGGACCAACCTCCGAGCCCATTGCACCGTAAGAGTGGCCCACTGATGAAACTGCTCATCAGAAGCCCTACCAGAAGGCAGGGAAGAGCTCCGATGTTGAAGAGGTTGGTGACCAGAAACAGAAACTGGCGACTCCGAAAGAGGAGACCGGCAATTGGCCCTAATAACTGACCGTCAACGCGGTGCACCTCGACTATATATCATGATATTGAGCCCTGGAAAAGCACAAAAGCACTATATAAAGTTCCTATCCTATCCCAGAGTTTGCAGGAGACTGAAGAAGTTTAGAAAAATCCTAAAACCTTGTCAAAATCCACATTTACAAACAGTGAGAAAGAGAAGACCTGTTCTTTCAGCTGAAGAAAATGTGTGAGAGCAGTGCAAGTGGAGCCTGAGGGCCACATGCAGGAGTCAAACTTGAAGACAGTTTCAGTGACAGAACATGCTCAATGAAAAACTGAGTATGAACAGCGAACAGAATATACAGGTTACTCACCTGTAACATGAGTTCTAAGAGTGGTATATGTTGTTCATCCATACTGTCTGGCAGGTACCTTGCCGCTTTAAGATGGGCTGGATAATCTTCAAGCTGGCTCCTCCCACCCACCCGGGTGATGAATCTCTCGGCTCCACCCCATGACGCCAGATTTAGCCCGCTGGAAACCAGGTTGTGCGCCGAAGCCAGGGAGGTCGGGTGGGTCTGTGTGGATGAACAACATGTACCACTCCTAGAACTCCTGTTACAGGTGAGTAACCTGTATTTCTAGGGGCGTGGATTTGTCATTCTATCCACACAGTCTGGCAGACTCCTAGCAGTTCTCCGGGAGGAGGAAGGCAAGGCGCACACCTCTTACTTAGGGAACAGGGACTGGAGAACTGAGGTTCCAAAACCAGCATCCCGGCATGACTCAAGGTCGATGTGGTAATGGGAAATGAAGGTGTGTGCTGACTTCCAGGTAGCAGCCCTGCAGATTTCCTGGATAGGGACGTCCCTAGAAGCAGCCACTGACACAGTGGTATGACAGGTGGAATGAGCCCTAAGCCCTATGGGAGGCTCCCTAACTGCCAACCTATAGCAGAGATCAATGCTGGAAGTGATCCACCTGCCAACTGTCCGCTTTGCTGCAGGTCTGCCAGGTGTGGCTTCAGCGTGGAGGGCTCAAAGCCCATCGGGAGTATCCAGCTGCGTCAATCCTGACTGAGGATGAGGCATAATGCACTGGAGACTCCGGGGGCATAATACCTCTGGCTCAGATCCCTAGGGGCTGGGACTCAGAAAAGGGTCTTTGCCAGAAGCGCAACAACACCCCCTGAAAAGGAGCAGGCCAGGCAGGCACCACAAGGGTGTCCGCACTGAAATTGCCTAGGACGGCGCGCGTCGAGTGCTCCGGACTGTGCTGTGAGCTTGGGGTGACATGCAGATCCTCCATCATCCTCACGAGGAAACGCTGATACTCTGCGACATCAGCAGCAGGAGACATGTGGACAGAGGGCTCCTCTCCCCCTGAAGAGTGGGATGAAGAAGCGGAGGATCTCAGAGATCCAGGGGTTGGCTGCTCAGGGTGATGGTGAAACACCTGTCTGTCCATGGCCTTGACATATGAAGGGAAGTGAGCAGCCACACCCTTGAACTGCTCCAAGGAGAGAGGTCCCTTAGGACCAAGAATGCCTGGGAGAGCAGGAGAAGGTGACAGAGGAGTGGGGACAAGACCAACGGCAGAAGGCGACAGTCCTCTGTCCGGGCAAGAGCGCACACCAGGGGCCCCAAGGGTAGAAGGGGCCCCGGAAAACCCTACAGCCGATCAATCATTTCGGAACTGCCTAGGCTGTGCCCTGAAGATTCGCCAAAAACATTTGGATAATCAGGGTTTCGGTTAACCGGGAGACTAGTACTATGCACGCCATACATTGCACACTGAAGCAGCCACAGCTTACTCTTATAATACGAACACACAGGGAAGGGTTTATTTGGTATAAACTTTGTTTACCGGACATTTAATGTTATTAACATAAAAAATGTGCTAAAAAAATTATACATAAGTGCAGTTAAGTAAAATGGTCCTTGCATACGTGCTACATTACAGTGAAAAACTTTTGTGATCGCACCCTGCTTCTTAAACTTGTACTTTTTTAACCACCTGCAGTCGAAGTTTTCTAAGAAGCAGTGTGCACAAGTAGTCTGTGTTTTCTTGTCTTTCTAGCCAAAGCAAACATTTATCGATAGCTTCCATGGCTTCAGATGCCGTGGGTACCTGCACAATCCCTGCAGCTGTGTCCCCGGACTCATCTTCTTCCTCTTTCATCGCTTCCATGACCTCGGGATTATTCTGTGCAATAGCGAGGATATCCTCGTTATTCAGTTCGTCGTATCCATTGTTGTGGACATCACAATCCAGCCATTCTTGCACTGCCTCGGCTGAACACTTGGTCTGCTGTGCTATGCGGTGCAGTTCATCATTAGCCTCCTGTTCTTGTGGCACCAACACAGCTGCTCTCCAGGTTCACCAGCAGGCTCTGTAGGAACCTCTGACTTCTCCCAGCATCGGACAAAAGTCTCCAATCTCACTTCAGACCATGTCTCCCCCAACAGGTGACAGGCAATGGCCAGCAATTTACCACGGTACAACTTCTGTAAAGTTGCTAAGATGTCCTGATCCACAGGCTGAGGTCTTGATGTTGTGTTTGCCGGCAGAAGAAGACAACGCACATCCCCGTCAGCTGATGTTAACTGTTCAAGACTGGAGTGTGTGCCGGCATCATCAATCAACAGAACAGCCTTTGGAGGCAAGTTAACTGATCGCAAATGTTATCTTACTGCGGGCACAAAGTCAGTATGGAACCACTGCTTGAAGATGTCAAGAGTTCATCCAGGCACTGCTTTGTGCTGTATAGGTGACAGGTAGAATGAGTATACTGATGTGCTTACAGCACAGTGGTTGCATGGATTTGCCAATGACAAGGAGTTTCAAACGGTGGCTCCCAGTGGCATTTGTACATCCCAGCACTGTAAGTCTTTCTTTAGTTGTTTTAAACCCAGAAGCACATTTCTTGGACCACGCTGCTAGAGTTTTCTCTGGCAGCATCTTCCAATAACCGCCCGTTTCATCCACATTATAAATCTGTGTGGGACAAAGCTGCTCAGCTGCCATAAGCTTGGACAATTTTGTGCGAAATGGGGCAATGCTATCACTCGCAGCAGACAGCAACTCCCCTGCAACAGAGAGCTGTCTTATCCTATGTTGCTTTTTAAAGCAATTTAGCCAGCCCTCACTTGCAGTGAACAGATCATCAGGCCCATTCATGTTGTCGTGGAAAGAGAATGCTTTTTGCTTCATGATAGGGCCAAAAATTGGGATTCTTTTCACACGATTCTGTACAAACCAAAGATACAGTGCTTTATCTAAAGCCTCATCCTTACTCCCCTTCATGCTTTTCCTTTTGCTGGGGTCATCAGGACAATTCATAGTAGCAGCTTATTCCCCCGATTTTATCACAGGCTGTGCAGATGTCACAAACAGTCGCATTGCCAATGTTAAATTTTCTGGCTATGGACACAGTTTTCTCACCGCTGTCAAGGCACTGCAGAACGCACAGCTTTGCCTCAATGTCGAGGACACACAGTTTTTGCTTGCCAGCCATCACGGCCGCCACGAATGAAAGAAGCTGCCACAAAGTCTAACATCAGGTGATGCCAATTTAAGAGCTGTTAACGTCTGTTTAATTAAAACTGGATAGTGATGGGTGTCTGATGGGTTGCTAACTGCTTTAGCCTGGCAGCCGCTAATTGGATAACAAGTGTTGTTCTTTGTGCTCTTTGTTTTATGTAACATGGCAATCGGGGGGGAGGGGTATTAACTTAATGATGAGCCGCTGATACATGATTTAAGCTACCAGCCTGTAGTTTGTATACTATCAGGCTATACGTCTCAGCAGTTTTTTTCGTTTTAAAGAAAACCATGGTGCAATACAGTGTAACCACGATTAGTCGGACCTTATTGTCACTGTTTTGTTACGGGACACAACAGCATTTCAGATAATCAGGGTTACACTGCAATTTATCTGATACAAACATTACATCTAAAGTAGATCCCTCTGTTCAATACTTCTTGTACAGCTGGTTGGCTCTTGTATAACCTTTTTAAGTCCCAGTACATCCAAACTATCTTTCAATCTTCTTCTCCTTTTTTGATTCCAGTCAGCATTAAAATCCCCAATTAAAATCTGCATGCTTGACTTTATCTAATAACTTACCTGCAAGAAATAAAAATGATATACCTACCGTAATTCCTGATCTTTCTGTGTATCTTCAGCATTCATCACTGGTGGGTAGTGAGCCAGAGGATCAAGACCCCACGGGAGTTTTTTTTTTTTTTGGCAAGAAGAGTCGACGTTGAGATGGCGCCGCCCTCGAGGCTGACGTAATACGTGGCATTCGCGGGTTGGACAGTAACCGTCGCCTCCTCTCTCCCAGTTCTGCACGCCGGAGAGGGACAGAGAAATAAGGAGGGCGGGCAAGGGAGCCCGAGGGACAGCACAAGGAAAGGATGTAAAACCAAAGCAGGAATATGCCAAAGAGAGGACAGGAAAGGAGGACGCTTAAGGGATTGGGAAAGTAGGGCCCCAATCTCTGGGTGAGAAGGAATGGGTGGAATAGGGAGGGATAGGAAGCTAGAGGGAGGAGGAGACACCCCCCCGCCAAGACCTTGCCCTGGACTGCTCTGGAGAATTATGCCACAGGTCGAGCAGATAGGCCAGAGGATGAAAGCAAGGCCTGAAGAGGATGGCACTTATTTGGGGGATCACAGGCAGGACAAAGGCTAAGGACGGGTCGGGGTCTTCCCCCTCCTGCAAAAGAACTGAGCCAGAATAACCTGCTTAAAGGCTCTGGAGAACAACCCCAGGTGATTGGAACTTGGTTATCTGGTGGTGGTGGTGGGGGGTGTTAAAAACCAACCACAAGGAAGCGCAAGAGGTTGGAGGATAACTGAAGGAACCACCAGACTCCTTCAAGAAGCACAAGAGGGAGCAGGAAAAAGAAACCAGGTGCTACCTGGGCTGATAGGGGGCTCTGGCACTTCCCAACAGCAGCAACCCTCCCTGTCTGCCCACCCAGAGGAAAAAAAAAAAACGACCCTTAAGGAAAGGGGGTAGGAGGTGTTGGAAATGGACCAGGGTCCAAATGAGAGAAATAGGGGGGAGGGGGAGGAGACTCACCCAGAGACTAAGGCCTGAGAGGGGAAGGCGGGTGGGATTCAGTGATGAATTGTGAAGATACACAGAATGGTAGGTACGTAATTTTCATATCTCGTCTGTGTCAATCTTCACCATTCATCACTAGTAGGTGATTACCGAGCCCCCCCCCCAAAGGGGGCCCAGAACCTCCCTAAGGGACAGAGTCCCTCAGCCTCCAGTGGGGGAGACATCAGAGGAGGGAACCCTAGGAGCCCTGAGGCTGGGCTGGATGAGGCGAGGTTCTCCTAGCAGGAGAAGGAAGGCTCCCCTGAAGCTCTCTCCTCACCCTACGGGAAAAAAGATGGGTTCATCAGAAAAAGAGGGCAGTCACCCTACGCAGGGCCAGGGGTGACAACCAGGAGAGATGAAGCCACGCCGTCCGCCTAATGCAGATCGTTGTCCCCACCAATCTGGAAGCCACCTCATCGGCATCGTATGATGCCCTTGCTTGGTGCCTCGCTAGCTCCACGCCCTGTGCAGAGAGGGCAATGGCCTGTCTGGTTGCCTCTGAATCTGGCAAAGATGCTAGGATTTGACCTAGCAGGGACAAGTGCCTGTTGTAGGCAGCATGGTGGGCCTGATGAGAAGAGATACACAAAAGGAGGCGTGTTGACAAGAAAACTCTTTTCCCCAAAAAATTCAACTCAGCTGAGTCGGATTCCGGGGGTCGATCAAGCCGTGGGCTTCTATGCCCTGTGGGTGTGTCCAGGAGAGTCACGCCCGGCCAGGGGGGCTGAGGTTAGGCTCACGGAGACCCGGGGCACAATACCTCAAGCGGAGGTCCCTTGGGGCTGGTGGTTGCTTTGAGGGATGTCGCCAGGCCCGCTACGAGGCCTACCGAAAGGGATTAGGCTAGGCGGGAACCATCAGGTTGGCCGCACTGATCAGTATTGCCTTCACCAAGGGGGGAATTTGGAGCTTGTCGAGCAACCCTGATAGGAAGCGCTGATAGCTGGAAAGATCAGCTGCTGGGGATAGGTGTACAGAAGAGTCCTCTCCCTCAGAGAAGGAAGCCGATGAGTATGGAGAGCCAGGTTTCGGCTGCACAGGGGAGTGGTGAAACACTTTCTGGTCCATGGACTGATAACAGGCAGGGAACAGTGCAGCCGTGGACCTGAACTGTTCCCAGGTGAGGGGCCCCGAAGGACTGGAATGACCTGGGAATGGGGGGAGTTGGCAAAGGGACCAGGCACCTCCGAGGAGGGGCACGATCTCTGCCTGGGCTAGGGGACCCACTGGGAGACCTCAAAGGAGGAGGAGAATCGGTGGTTCCGGCAGACAAAGGCCGCTCAACCGAGCTGGAGTAGCCAGAGCTGAGCACGACAGAAGAAACTGGCCCGCGAGGCGACTGGGGCCGCATGAGCATAGAAGGGCGGCCCCTAACCTCTGAAGACGAGGTCCCTCTCGAGGAGACCTCAGGGGAGAAGATCAGACCAGCGCTGCAACTCCTCCCTGAACTCCCATGGGTTAACAGGAAAGGGCGCCACCCTGAAGCCAACCCCCTCAACCCTTCGGACTCCGAGAGAGCCCTCTTCCTCGTAATCAGCTGAGTCAACTGACACCCATAGCCACCTCCTGAGAGACAGCCAGAGTAGTGCCCTCCCCTGCCTGAGGTGCTTCAGCCAACTCATAAGTAGGGTCGGCAAGAACCACCATCAGAGGGGGTATGCATCCCATGGCGACAGATAGATCACCAACTCCAGGCTGTCCTGAGGCACCACCAGGGACACCGGAGGACTGGTCGGAACCACCGACCCTAGAATTCGTTGAAGCCATCCGCTCTGTGGGAACTGGAGCCACTGCACCGGAGGTAGAGGAATCGGTGAACTCCTGAGAATCCGGAAGCCAGTCTGCGTCAGTCTCAGAATCATCCTCCCCAGAGGAGGCCTGAACCCAGACTACTCCCCGATCCCTCTCAGACGCAGTGCTGCGAGGGACACCGCAAACTGGCCTTGTGCTGCCCACAACACTGCCCCCATCCCCGGCACCGCGAACGGCGCCGGAGTCAGAGACGGTGCCAGAATCGGGCCGGCACTGAGGATGGCACCGGCCCAGAAGCCTCAGACCATGACACCTGCAGAGCCTTCACCTCCGAGGAGACGACTGCCTGAATGGTGCCTCCAGCCTGATCCCCAGCGGGGGCCACGCTGGGCCTCCTGCACTGTGGAAGGAGTTCCCGCCATAGCAAAGCTGGAACTGGCAGAAACCCCCTTCTCCGCAGGCTGTATAGGCCCCGGAGGGGACCCGGAGAAAGGGCTGAGAACCCTGCTCCTGGCAACCTGTGTATGTGCCTGTATCCCGAAAGTCCACAGCGCATGTCCTACCTTCAGCGCACGGTGATCCATGGAGAAACAGGCGTCGCATCAGTCCATATCGTGGTTTGGTCCTAAGCAGGTAAGGCAGCGGTCATGCTGATACGTGACAGAGTAAAGTCGGCCACAGGGACACCGACGCATCGGAGGTCGACCTGCCCTCGAAGATTTTTTCCTGTCCCCTGAACCAGACATGACCGGATGGAAAACCAAAAACAGTACCTACGTGTCAACGAGAAATAAATGGGAAAGACCTTACCAGTCGACACCGAGGATGGAGCAGCAGAACTAGGACTGTAGAAACTAACCAACGGATTAGGCTGCAGAGAAAATGGTGTACCACGCGAGGCTGTGCACCCTCGATGGTGGGAGAAGGAGAACTGGGGCTGAGGCGGCGTCGACGGTTACTGTCCAACCCGCAAGCGCCATGTATTACGTCAGCCTCAACGGCGGTGCAGTCTCGATGCCAACTTCTCCTCTTGCAAAAAAAAAAAAAAGTCACCCACAGGGTCTTGATTCTCCGGCTCACTACCAACCAGTGACGAATGGTGAAGAACTGACACAGACAAGATCATCAAAGTGAATCAATTTAGTTTTTTTTTTTGGGGCACATAAACCATCCCTGCCATAACCTTAGTTAATATAATTTCAACTACAAGATAATCCATCCCCTCTAAATTTTCTGAATAATCCTACATGGTCCCAAAGTTTTCTTAATATATAGCATAACTCTCCCACCCCTTTTGCCCCTATTCTTTCTGAACAATCCATATCCTTCTATCTGCATCTCTTTATCTTCTATGCCATTATGTTGCCACGTTTCAGTGATTCCCATTATATCTGATTTAACGTCTTCCACCCATTAATATCATGATCAACACGAGAGTACTCCAGTGTCTTTACAGTTCAAGCCCTGAACAAGGGAAGAAGGCCAACAAGTATACTGGAGTGAGCTTGGGGGATGGTGGGTGGGCGTGTAAATAAGTAAAGATATTTCTAGAGTATCAAGAATTATAGTAAGTACATAATGTTCATATCTTCCAGGAATGTATCTTCACCATTTATTCACACTAATGGGTCAGAGCATCAAGCTGAGAAAGAACCCGAGGTAGGGTGGCTGGAGTGAAGAGCTCACTCAGTCCTATCAAAGTGGCACATCACCTGGCAGTGGCATCCAGGGCACAGTGCGTAACAAAAGTGCGCAATATGATCTCCAAGTATAAGTACAGTAATTGTAACAATCGTTCTACTCATTGTGATTTGTTTCCCTATAGCTTTCTCTGTGTTTTCCCGTTCTAGTAGTGTACTGTGATTTTTTTCCTTTCTGCCTTACGTGGAACTTTTGTAAATGAGCTTGTAATCCTAGATTTCAATAAACAAAAAATAAGATCCAAGATACGACTCTGTAATGTATCACAGACGGGTGCAGAGAGAACTGCTGCCAGGGATGTGACATTTGCAGTGGAGGCGCACACCTGACCTTTCAAGATGACCTTCGCTATGGCATCGCAGAGGTGCCAACAGATCGCCATCCAGGCAGAAATGCACTTGAGTGGAGCAGGCCGACACTTTCAACTGGAAGCAAAGGAAACCAAAAGCTGTTCGGATTGCTTGAAATCCTAGATTTGTCCAGTTAAAAGTAAGCCCGACCCTCAATCCAAACATTCAGAGTAATGCTGGCAAAGTAAGCGGCGCAGTGGCTGATTCAGATGGAACTCCAATGCCACTTAGGAAGGAACTCTGTGTGTATGGCACACTATTTTGCCCCTGTGGGAAACAGTGTATGGGGATTTGTAGGCAAGGCATGAATTTTAGACACTCTGCCAGCAGAGAGATAGCCATCAGAAAGCTGCTTCCCAAGTAAAAACTTTAGCTCATATGTCGCAAGAAAAAATTACTCACCTTAGTAATGTTGTTTCTTCTAATGGAGTCTTGCTATATTATGACAATTGCAGTTTGTCCCACCATTAGAACTGCTCCGGAGGTGAAAGAGTTAACTCCCATTCTAAGAATGGAACTTTGAGCGCGAGCTCGGTTAGAGAAGCTCTGTCTGGGTTATTTTAAACCCAAACTGTCAGATCTTTACGAGCAAAACTCACTAAGGTCTGTGTGGAAGCTGTAACCTACACTAGCCAACTGGCTACCTGACTATTAACACATATTCCTGGTCCCAACACAAAGACTCAAGTCAGGGGACCAGAAATACAGGTTACTCACCTGTAACAGGAGTTCTAGGAATGGTATATGTTGTTCATCCACACTTATTGGCAGGTTCCTTGCTGCTTTAAATCTTGCCGGAAGGTCTTCAAGTTGGCTCCTCCCACCCACCGGGTGGTAAAACCTCGGCTCCGCCCCATGACGCCAGATCTGCCCGCTGGAAGCTCAGGTTGTGCGTCGGGCCGGAGGTCGAGGGAAATGTAGGGATGAACAACATATACCATTCCTAGAACTCCTGTTACAGGTGAGTAACCTGTATTTCTAGGACATGGATATGTTGTTCATCCACACTTATTGGCAGACTCCTAGCAGTTCTCCGGGAGAAGGAAGGCAAGGCAGCACACCCCTACTTAGGAAATAAAGACTGAAGAACCGAGGCCCCAAAACCAGCATCCCGGCGTGACTCAAGGTCGATGTGGTAATGGGTAATAAAGGTGTGTGCTGACTTCCAGGTAGCAGCCCTGCAGATTTCCTGGATAGGGACGTCCCTGAAAGCAGCCACTGATGCAGCAGTATGACGGGTAGAATGAGCTCTTATCCCTCTGGGAGGCTCCATGCCCGCCAACTTATAGCAGCGTATCTATGCAGGAGGTGACCCACCTGCCTATCGTCCGCTTGGCTGCAGGTCTGCCAGAGTGCGGCTTCCAGCGTAGGTGACAAACAGCTGGCGAACCTCTCCCATGACTTCAGCCGTCGCGCTCCTTATAAGCGCGCCCTTCTAGGGTCCAGAGTATGGAGCCTATATTCCGCCTCCAGGTGTGATTGGGGTAGAACACCGGCAGAGTCAGCACCTGGTTAAGGTGAAACTCCACACCACCTTCGGAAGGAATTTCGGGTGGGCGCAGGACAACCTTGTCCCTGTGGAAGACCAGGTAAGGAGACCCGATGCAAAGCGCCTGAGCCTCCCATCCTTCTGGCTGACGTGATAGCCACCAAGAAGGCGGTCTTCCATGACAGGTGAGAGAGATCACACCTGTGCACTGGTTCGAATGGCTTGCCCATGAGCTTTGCCAGTACCAGCAGTAAATCCCACGGAGGTGGAGGTTCTCGCACCGGAGGGGAAATGTGATCAAGACCTTGGAAAAAGCGCCCGACCACCTTTTCCTGCGCCACCGACTGCTCCCCGGCCCGCGCCCGGTAAGCAGAGATGGCTGCCAGGTGCACCTTTAGGGTCGTCGACCTAAGCCCTTGACTAGAAAGGGACCATAAATAGTCCAAAATGCTTGCCACAGAACAGGAGGAAGGGTCCAAGCCCTTGCCCTGACACCAAATGGAGAATCTCTTCCATTTGAAGGTGTAGCATTTTCTGGTCGACTCCTCACGGACGCCTCAACAACATTGAGGACCTCGTCGGAAAGACCCAAGGCCTGGAACTCTAGCCGCTCAGGAACCAGGCCGTCAGGTGCAGGGATTGAAGGTCCGGATGGAACACCTTCCCCTGATTGACTGAGAGCAGGTCTGGGCAAGCTGGAAGCTGCCTCGGGAGCCTGGAGCTGAGGCTGAGGAGATCTGGGTACCAGAACTGGCGGGGCCAGTCTGGGGCTATCAGGATCACCTGCGCCTTGTCCCTCCTTGCTTTGAGAAGCACCTTGAATCAAGGGAAATGGGGGAAAGACGTAGAAGAGGCCCGGGGTCCACAGCCTCGAGAAGGCATCCCCCTGAAGCGAGCCCTGGTGAGGGGGGGGCGCATGAAACAGCCTCAGCTTCGCTGCTCTCCTGAGGCAAACAGGTCCACCTGAGGTGTGCCCCAGTGGGAGAACAGATCTTGTACTACCTCCGCAGGAGAGACCACTCGTGAGATGCAGCCCCTATCCGCCCAGGGCATCGGCCAGGGTGTTGGAGGCTCCTGCCACATGAATGGCTAGGAGATCCGCCTCCAGGCTGCGCCACGAAGTGACCAAATGGCGAGCTTCCTTGCATAGAAGCATGGGCGCGTCCCACTCCTAGCGGTTCAGGTAGTACATGGTCGTGGTATTGTCCGCCTGACTCGGACCACTTGACCACGGAGAAACGGAGCAAAGGCGGTGACAGCTAGGCGGACCGCCGAGCTCCAGCAGGTTGATGTGGCATCGGGATCCCGCTGGGACCAGAGGTCGTAGCACTCAGTGCTCCCCAGAGATGGGCACCCAACCCATCAGAGAGGCATCGGTCAATAGAGAGACCGTCGGCTCGGGGCGGACAAACGGGATGCCCTCCTGCAGATGGAATGGAACGGTCCACCACTGGAGAGCGTTCCACATCTCCTGGGTCACTATCACTAGCTGGTCCAAAGGATCGCAGCGTTGTGACCACTGGCTGGCCAGTCCCCACTGAAGGGGGCGCATGTGCCAGTGGGCCCAATGGACCACGCTGGTACAGGCCGCCATGAGACCCAGAAGGCGCAGGAAGTCCCGGGCAGGGCGCGATTGCCCAACCAGAAATGATGGGGCAAAGGATGTAAGAACCTCGGCCCTGTCCGCCGGGAGCCGTGCTCTGGCTCGAAGAGAGTCGAGCTCTGCCCCGATGAACAGGATCACCTGCTTCGGCTCGAGTTCCGACTTGGCCTCGTTGATGATAAGGCCAACTTGAGAGCAAACCTGGAGGGCCAGATCTCTGGACCGCTCCACCTCCCGTCTGGAGGAGGCTGCTATCAGCCAATCGTCCAGGTAAGGGTACACCCGGACCCTTCGGCGCCGCAGGAATGCTGTCACTACTGCCATGCATTTGGTGAAGACCCTGGGAGCTGGAGATAAGCCGAAGGGCATGGCTCGGAACTCGAAGAGGGATCCTTCCGCTCGAAAGCGGAGGAATCTCCGATGTGACGGACGGATAATGACATGAAAGAACGCGTCCTGTAGGTCCAGAGAGCAGAACCACATGCCGTGTTCCAGAGATGGTATTATCTGTGCCAGAGTGACCATTCTGAAGGTTCGAGACCTTAGGAACTTGTTCAGGTCGTGTAGGCTGAGAATGGGGTGCCAGCCCCCCCCCGCCGTCCGTTTCGGAACCAGGAAATACCTGGACACGAACCCCAGGTCTGGAGTGGGGTCCTCCACCTCCGTGATCACCTCCTTTTGGAGGAGGAGAGCGATGTCGGCTCGGCGAGCCGCCAGTGAGGCTGCGGACCCCGAGGCCCCCCGAGGTGCGACGGCTCTGAAGGGTGGGGCCTGCTCGAATTCCAGAGGTAGGCCTTTTCCCACCACCTCCAGTACCCACCTGTCCATGGTACCAGCGGACCACGCAGAAAGGAAGTGTCTGAGCCGTCCCCCCACGGGGGGAACCAGGGGTGAGGTGACAGGGATGGGGGCGACACCCCTCAGCCCGTCACTGGGCAGGCTTGGAGGAGGGACCGGCCGAGGGACCTCCTGGGCCTTTACCTCCCTGCTTCCTGTTGGAGGAAGCCGACGGCTTGGGTTTGGGATGCCAAGGTCGAGCCTGCTGGCCCTGACGTTGCTGGGCCGGGCGCGCCGCGGGCGCAGAAGGACGAAAGGGCTTAGGCTGTGGCTTGCGGCCTTTGTCCTTCTGAGCGGAAGAGACCGAGTCCAAGGTAGCATTGGACTTCTCGATCCTCTGCAGGTGACCTTCCACCCCAGGGCCGAAGAGGTCAGTCCCCAAAAAGGGAACATCCTCCAACTTGTGCTGGGTATCCGAGGTAAAGGTGGATATCCTCAGCCAAGCCCGGACGCGCATGGCTACCGGCCGCCTACAGACCTGGCACATGAGTCCCCGATGTCTAACGCAGTCTGGAGCTGCTGTTTGGCCACTGCCTGGTCCCGCACCTGCCTGACCGTAGTCTGCAGATTGCGGGGAAGATGAGGGACAACCTCATCCAGGGAGCCCAACAGGGTGAGAAAATGTGCCATGAGGACGGCCGAACTGGCCTGACTGAGGCCGAGAGAGGACGTAGCATAGACTTTTCGCCCGCATAATCCAATTTCTTGGATTCCTTGTCGGGAGGTTTGTCCACATCCCCAGCGCTCCTGGCATCGAAAACGCTGTCGGTAACCAACCCTCGGCCGAGGGGGTGTCCAAAACCAGATAGGAACCGGTAGACCGTGATACTTCCTGGCCAACCTGGTCAAGGCGCAGGGCAGGAAGCAGGACGCTGCCAAAGTTCCAAGGCCGGACCCACTATGGTTTCGGCCACCGGAAAGGCCTCCGTAGGAGAATCCCCTCGGTCCAGAATCTCCGTGAGGGGATACCTGGCCCGTTTAGAAATGGGTTCGAGCTTCATCCCGGTGGACTCCGGGATGAGTCGAAGCAACCCTAAGAAGGACGAAGGGCTATCGTCCATTGACTGCCCTCCCGAGGACTCCAAGTCCATGCGCTTGGAGAAGAGGGAGGAACCATCATCGGACTCAGAAGAGTCCTCAAAGAGCTGCCTCGGGCCTGAGCCACCCTCCACCTGCCGAGGTTTATCAGGAGTGAGGTGACAGACAGCCCATGGGGGCAAACCCAAAGCCGACCGAATTTTTGGTCGAGCCCAACTAATGGCTGTGGAGGCGGAGGTTCCACCAGAATCGTGGGGCAGCTGGAATTGGCGAACAACCGGCCTGAGAACAGGCTCCTCGACTACAATGAGGGTTGTTTCGCTGCTCCGTGACAGCCACTTAATGGCCGGGGAAGACGACTGGGTCGGCTTATTCCCGGTCAAATGAGCTGTTGCCACATAAGTTCTCGTACTCCGACGCAACTTGCGCCAAGCCTCCCTCGTCCGAGGAAGAGGAAGAGTGGCGGCGCCACTGTCAGCGTGCCGAGACCACATATGGCGCGGGATCGGTTGGATCATGAGGATGCTCGAGACTGCGAGTCTCGACTAGGCCGAGGAAGGTGAGGAGAAGTGTCGGAAATCGCACTCCGCTCGGACGATCCAATCGAAGGCTCAGACGAGCCGACGGATCCTCAACTCCCACCGGGGAACCCGGGAGAGGGTATTCTCAGCTCCAGTTAACAACTCGCCTAACGGGTCGAGAAAATCTCGATCACGCCGACGGGAGTCTCGTCAACTGGCCTGGACGGGACACCGTGAAGCCAGCGTCGAAAGCTGAGGGGTCGACCGAACTCGACTGTCGACAAGGGGAGGGGGATCTTTCCCGCTCCCAAGAGCGTTGACGGAGAGACTTACTTTTGCTCTTTTTGGACCTGGAAAAAGGTCCCGAAGAAGTTGGACCCTCACCCTTGGTCGAGAGGGTCAGACAAAGCTCCTTAAAAGAAGCCGAGTACGAGGCACCGAGAGAGAGGGACAAAAGCCGCAGCCGAGGTAGAAGCGGCCCGCGCCGCCTCCTCTTCGAGGGCGATCATCTGCTCTAGCTGATCCTCCGAGCCCGCCGCCGCGGACACCGCCAATCGGGCCTCTTTAGATTTCACCGGTGGAATTCTTTTCTCGGGGCGCCCCAGTTGTAATCGGGCAGCATGGTCTTCAAGGACGTAGGCCGAAAAGGAAGAGCACAAGTTGCAGGCCTGCGGGTCGTGCTCAAGGCCCAGGTAGTAGACGCACGTGGACTGCGGATCATCCTAGACATCTGCCCGCAAGGGCACCTCCGAAAACCAGGAGTTGATTTGTCCATCGCAGCCGCAAGGAGAAGAAGACCGAAGTCTTTTTAGCAAAAACCTTTTTAATTTCTAACTTCCGAAGAATTAGGAACCAGTCTTAAACGCAGCTCGTTAAGGAGGGAACCTGAGCTTCCAAGCGGTAAGGAAGATCTGGAGTCATGGGGCAGAGCCGAGAGTTTTACCACCCGGGTGGTTGGGAGGAGCCAGCTTGAAGACCTTCCGGCAAGATTTAAAGCGGCAAGAAACCTGCCAATAAGTGTGGATGAACAACATATCCATGTCCCTAGAAGTAATAATATAATATAAGCAATAATATAAGATAAAATAAAAACACCACACCCCAAAACCCCAAGAAGGGGTGGAAAACATATAATGGGTATAACTAGCGCCCACACTAGGCTGCACACCCCATACCCAAGTAGAAGTTCTGAGAGGGGCAGGCGGGGGAGGTCATGTATATGAAGACTCCATTAGAAGAAACAACATTACTAAGGTGAGTAATTTTTCTTCAAACAACATGAAGTCTTGCTATATTATGACAATTGCAGACTACACAGCAGTACCTCCATGGAGGAGGACAGAACCTACTTAGGGATAGGCTCTGAAGCACAGCTGTGCTTGAAACCGAGCATCTCTCCTGGCCTGGACATCCAGGGAGTAATGCTTGGTGAAAGTGTGTACCGCTTTCCAGGTAGCTGCTTGACATATCTCTAAGATAGGATGTCTCTGGCAGCAGCTAGAGACGGCTGTACCTCTGGTAGAATGAGCCCTCGGGGGACCTTCCAGTTTCTGATAACAAAATTGGATACAAGAGACAATCCACCTGGCAATTGATCTCTTAGTGGCAGGTCTCCCTTTTCCGACCTCACCATAAGTGAGAAAGTTTGAGGATTCGAACCTGTGACCCTTGGCACCTTCTATATAGTAACTTAAGGCCCTCAACATCTAAACTGTGCAATCTCCTCTCGCTAGAGGAGGAATGTTCAGTGAAAACACTGGAAGGAGATAGATTGATTAAGATGGAAATCTGAAACCACCTTAGGCAAAAACTTCCTGTTAGTCCTGAGGACTACCTTATCCTGTGGAAAAAAATAAAGTCAGTTTCTACTGACAAGGCTTGCAACTCACTTATGCGCCTGGCAGAAGTGATAGCCACCTAGGAAAACAGTTTTCCAAGTTAGTACTTAGCTCTGCAGAAGACAGAGGTTCAAGAGGTTACATTAACTGGGCAATGCAAACATTAAGGACCAGGCAGGGGCCGGATCCTCAAAAGGTGATTAGTATGAAGTAATCCTTTAAAAACTTGGAAAATACAGGTGAGCGGAAAGAGAGGAGGGCTTTCCTGCTGACACAAAAGCAGAGACAGCTGCCAAATGTACTTTCAGGGTAGCTGGTCTCAGGCCCAAAGAATTAAGATGGACCATATAGTCCAAAACAATGGGCAAATCAGCAGATTCCGGGAAATAGGTTTCCCAGAACACCAAATGGAAAACCTTTTCACTTAGAATTATAAGTAGTTTTAGTGGAAGGCTTCTAAGCCTTTTAGGATTTCAAGAACACCCTGAGAAAGGTGTAGGTCAGCAAATTCTAACCCTCAAGAGCCAGGCCTTGAGGTTGAGGGATTGAGGTTCGGATGCCAAACTCTCCCTGGGCACAGGTTAACAGGTTGATTCCTGGGGAGACACAGGGAAGATGGACTGCTAGGGACAGAAGGAGGGGTACCAGGGCTGCCTGGCCCAATCTGGGGCAATCAGAATCACCCTGCAAGGCTGGGATCTGATTTTGACTAGCACCTTGAATAGGAGGGAAGGGGGGATAGGCATAAAGAAACTTCCCTTCCCAATCTAGGAGAAAGGCATCCAGGGGGACTGAGCCCAACACTGGGGCCTGCAACAGAACAGTGGAAGTTGGTGATTGTCTGGGGCTGCAAAAAGATCTATCTGAGGGGTGCCCCATCTGGCAAAAACTATCCCCAGTACTTGAGGATCCACAGACCATTCGTGATGGCCCTGGGAAATCCTGCTGAGAGCATCTGCTGGACATTGTCCTTTCCTGGAAGGTGAACTGCTATGAGGGCGTCCAGGAATAGGCCAGAGACCACAACTCATTGCCTCGTGCACAAGGTCAAGACCGAGTGCCCCCGCTTGTTGATGTACCACATTGTTGTGGTGTTGTCTGTTCTGACTTGTACCACTTTGTTCTGAACAGACGAAAACACTTGAAGTGATAAAAAGACAGCCTGAGTTCCAGCAAATTGATGTGGGAGCAGAGATTCTCTGAGGGACCACACTCCTGAGTGGAGAGGTCGCTCATGTGGCTCCCCCACCCTGGTGAGGGAAGCATCCGTAGTGAGGGTCAAGGAGTGAGACAGAGGAATGAAGGGGACCCTCAGTCTTTAATTGCTTTGATCCTGCCACCACTGGAGAGCCTGATCAGGTTCGGGTCACTGGGACCAACTTGAAAGGGGGGTCTCTTCTGAGACCAAAAGTGTCTCATAGAAAACTGAATGTCCCTCATCTGAAATCTTGCTCTTGCACTACAGCTGTGGACGCAGCCATGTGCCCCAGGAGCTGCAAAAGTGTCTTGCTGGTCGAGAGACCTGCAGAGTGAGAGGAGGCCAGAGCCACTGTTCCTTACCTCTCTAAGGGTAGGAAGGCTCTGGCCTGCTTTGTGTCCAATTCTGCACCTATGAAGGTGAGCACCTGAACTGGTTCCAGAACTGACTTTGGAAGATTGAGCAAGAAGCCCAGGGAGGAGCAGCCGCTGGTAACTTGCAGGTGAGATTTTACTCATTCTGGGACTGGCCTACAATGAGCCAGTCGTCCAGATAGGGAAAGACAGCAATCTTTTGCCTTCTTAAATGAGCAACTGCTACTGCTAGACATTTTGTGAATACCCTTGGGCAGAATTGAGGTCAAGGGCATTGCTCTGAACTGGTAGTAGACTTGAGGCAGCTCGAATCTGAGGTACTTTCGTGGGAGCTTGTGATTAGGACGTGAAAATAGGCATCCTTGAGGTCCAGAGGCTAGCCAGTCCCCTGGCCTTTAGAGAGGGTAAAATCAATGCCAGAGTTACCATTCTGAACTTTGTTTCAACAGGTGTTTGTTCAGATATCTCAGGTCTAAATGGCCGCCATTCTCCTGTCTTTTTGGGGTAAGGAACATCTGGAGTACAGACCCTGCCCTGGTGTAGGGAGAAACCTTTCACAGCTCTGAGAGCCAGTAGTAGGTTGAGACTTCTGTTTCTAAAGTAAAGGTCTCTAAAGAGTTTGTAGGGAAAGATCTGATTCTCATCTTTGGGAACTTTTTGAAGCTGAGAACCAGACCCTGGCTTACTACTTCCAAGACCCACTTGTCTGAAGTTAGAGACACCCAGTTCTGAAACAGGCAAGCCAACCTGCCCCCTACAGGTAAAGGAGAATCGCCCTGGGCACACCATCAGGGTGTCTGTTTGGCAGGTGCTTTAGGCTGGAGGGGTGGGAGGCCTGCCCACACCCCGCCTGCCTCTCCCTTCTGAAGAACCCTCTGAGCATACAGCAGAGAGGCCTGGTTTGGTAAAAGGCTCTGTGAAAGGTCACACTCTACCCCTGGGGTCTGCCTCTGAGGAGTGACTGTCGCTTCCTTAGCCTGAGCACCTTATAGGTAGTCCTATATTCATCCATTTTTTCATATAATTCTCTGTCTGCCTCAAACAGAGAATTTCAACCAGAGAAAAATCCATAGCCTTAGTCTGGGTATCCATGACCATGCTAGTACACCTGAGCCAGGCCAATCCTACAAAAGCTACAGACGTAGCTATGACTCTAGAGGATACATCATTAAAATCCCAGCAGCATGAAACTGCACCCAGATGCCTCAATGCCATCAGCAGCCACCCGTTCCAGCTCATTAGCAAGCTGGCCAGAGGCCTGTTTGGCTAAAGCCATGACAGTGTCCCATCTAGATTTTTGATACCTTGCTACATAAGCCATGTAATTTGCTTGCCTGAGTCCCAAGGACGCGCCATGTATTGTTTTTGGTCATGGCATCAATCTTCCTGGAACTTTGTCAGGAGGATGTGAAGCCAAGGAATATTAGCTTTATCACAGGCTGCAGCCTGAACCACACCAACGTGACTGCATTGCTGTGAAAGGAATTCTGTATCAGGACCTGATAGAGTGTACCTCCGTCCATCTTTTGTCCACAGGAGGCACAGAATTAGGAGTTTTAAAATTTTATTGTTTGTTTCAAATGATTTATGCAAGGGAATAGACAACCTCCTAGACTCTGGAATATCCATCATTTCTACAAAATCAGGTTCCTCTGCTCATCCACAGCTTCCTCCAATGGGAGCTGGAGGGTTTAGCAACTTTTGTAAAACAAAGTGAGAGGGGACTCAGAAAGTTAAGGGGAGATTCAAAGGTCTGTCTGGGGAGATGTCCGTTCAATGGGCACACCCAGACCCTCCAAGTCACATTCATACTGTTCATAATCATCCTCCTCCTCTGGTTCATAAACTCTTCAACATCATATTCTTGAACCGTTGGAACCGACTGAACCGACCTTTACCAGACAGTGGAGGTTGACGAACCGGAGAAAGTGACTGGACAATTTGAATAGCTCTTTATCTCTGCAGTTGGAGAAGGAATTTTGGCTCCACACCTGCTGATTTTCTTGCTTTTTACTGGAACTGGCCCTCCGAGCCAGCTTTACGCTTGCCCGAGGAAGTCTCGCCCTTGGTTAGAAGACTCCTCCGTTCTGCTGGCACCAAACCGGCTGGCCATCTGGGTCAGCGGACTTTTGGCCTCTGCCCCTGAGCCTGCCAACTCTCTTATCCAGGTGGCTGCAGGGAAATTTTTACAAATCTGCAGTCTGAATTGAGGTGGTCAACCCCAGACAATATACATAGAGGTGGGTCAGCTTCAGAAAGACTTCCCACAGACATCACAGTGTTGAAACCCAGTGGGCCCGGGTTTTTGGGTTTCTCAGACATAATGCCAGCCTAACTAAAAAAGGAAATTACGCATCTACCGTAATTCTTGATCTTCTTGGATTTAGTCTCCACCACTCATTCACACTAGTGGATAGCGCCGAGGCACTACACGATCGGGAGCAAACTTTTGCTGAGGGTCGGCGAGAGATCGCGCCATGACACAGCGCTCACGAGCAGCGGCTCGAGCGGTAATGACCATCTCAGCGATTTACCCTCCAACCGCCCCAGTACCTTTTTTACCAAGGAGGTGCAGCGCAACTAACGAAAGAGTAAACCCAATATTAAAAACGGACATAAGATAGTCCGTGATGACCGTGTAAGAAGGGTCAGCAAAGAAGTCCTCACGGCCTAAAGATTTGAGGGAGGAAGACCACAGCGTGAGCTCGGGATGGAGGGAGGGCGGTGAATGAGTGGTGAGACTCGTCCAAGAAGATCAAGAAACCACGGAAAAGTACTTCATCTCCCGGACATAAGTCTCCATCACCATTCACACTCAGTGAGAGTACCAAGTTGATAATCCTCAAAAGGGCGCAGGAGAGCCAGAGCTCACGCATCTAAGATAGAAGCCCATTACGACAGTTCCTAACGCGGAATGTCGCCAGCATGAAATATCCAGTGCATAGTGCCTGACGGCTATGCACTGAGCTCCAGGTGGCGCGCGCATATATCTGCAATTGGAAACATTGCGAATTTCCGCTAGGGATGCCATGACCACTTAGTAGAGTGAGCGATACTCTACCTTCTAATTTAACTTGAGCCATGGAATAGCAATGACGAAGGCATGCCACTAACCATGAAGAGATGCATCTAATAGCGACAGGTTGACCCAGCCGGTGTCGCTGAAAGAAACGAACAGTTGCTGAGTCTTATACATCCTTGGTTCTATCTAAATAGAACCGCAAGGCTTTCTTAACATCCAAGGAATGAAGAGCCTGCTCTTCATTTTGGAAATTAGCTAAGTAATGAAGTACCAGAGGTTGGTTTAGATGGAATTCTGACACAACCTTGGGAAGAAATTTAGGATGAGTACGGAGAACTACCTTGTCTTTATGGAATACAGTATAATGGAGGGTCTGTAACCAGGGCATGTATCTCAGAGACCCCATGGCTGAGGTAATGGCCACCAGGAAGGCAGTCTTCCAGGTAAGAAATTTTAGCTCACAGGTAGCTAAGGGTTCAAAAGGCTCCGAAGTGAGCATGTCCAGCACCAGGTTAATGTCCCAGGCTGCAACTGACGCTAACAGGGGGTCTGGTATGGAGAATCCTTAAGAAATCTCTTCACTCATAGGCAACTGAGCCAGAGTTAAGGAAGAAACCGCCTCATGGAACGCTGAGATGGCACTAAGGTGAACTTTAACTGTGAGTACTGAAGACCTAAGTTTGACAGGTCCAAAGATACTCCAGAACCTTGCCAGGAGGACAAGAAAAGGATTCCAAGAGGATTTTGTATACCAGAGAGAAAAACTGTTCATTTGAAGCGACGCTGGGTGGCTGGCTTCCGAGCAGCCAGAAGGATATCTGAGACTCACGAGAGATGCTGAACCGATTCTACTTCTATCTTCAGGAGCCAAGCATGAAGGTGAAGTGATTTCAGGTTGGATGGACCAATCTAACCCGAGTCAAAAGACTGATTTGCAAAGGAAGTGGTCTCGAGGAGGCTGCCAACATACTGTTGAGTAGAGGAAACCATAGTTGCCGAGGCCAGGAAGGAGCAATGAGAATCATCTTGGTCCCCTGAGACTCGAACTTGAGGAGTACTCTGATTAGAGGAAGCGTGGAAAGGCGAAAAAGCGCTTGTCCACCGCAGCCTGAACGTATCCTGACAGAAAATGCTAGGCCTGGATTTCTGGAGCAGAAGAGAGGCAGTTTTTGCTGAGTGGGGATGCAAAAGATCCAGGTCTGGAGTCCCCACTTGAACAGGGACCGAGCTACGGCTGGATCGAGAGACACTCGAGGGTCTGCCTGCTCTGCTGAGGTGATCTGCTAGGTCGCTTTGTATACCTGGCAGATAAACCGCTGAATCAGAGACTCTGTGCCCAAGCACCACTCCCACACCCTCATTGCTTCCTGCAAAGGGATAAGAATGAGCACCGCCTTGCTTGTTGATGTAATACATCACTGCTTTGTTGTCCGCTTGAAGGAGAATGTTCTTGTGACAAAGGACATCCTTCAGAGCTCGGATTGCATAGAGGGACCGCCTCATCTCCAGGACATTTATGTGGAGATGAGTTTCTAACTGAGTCCATACACCTTGAGTGTGGAGGAGAGACAGTGAGCCCCCATCCCATTAGCGGCGCGCCTGTGGTGATGGAGATCTGATGATCTGGGGAGCAAAGGGGAATCCTTCCAGGAGATTGTTTTCTTGAGACCACCAGGTGAGAGACCTTCAAGGGCCCGCCACCTGATGGGATAAGACTGGGGTGAGAGGTCGGGGACCACTGAGTGAGAGCATCCATTGGGTGGTTCTCGTGCAGTCGGGCCAGAGGACAGTGAAGACCGAGGACGCCTATGAGACCCAACATGCGCTGTATCGAGAGAGCTGTAACCGATTGGTTCTCCCTGATGTAACGGGCCATTCAAGGATGTCGAGTCTTCTGTCCTCTGGAAGGAAAGCTCGGCTGAAGAGGTGTCTAGAAGCGCCCCATGAAAAGGAGCCTGGGAGGTTGCAGTGAGATTTTTCAAATTCAGCAGAACCCCATGGACGTGAGAAGACGAGAAGTCGCTTGCACGGCTTTCCAAAGTCCCTGGACGGAAGGGCTTGCTAGAAGCCAATCGCCCAGGTAGGGAAACACCGAGTCCCGACTTTCTGAGATGCGCATCGAGAACTGCACAACACTTTGTAAAACTCGTGCGCCGAGGATAGCCCAAAGGGCAGGACTCTGAACTGATAATGCTGACCCAAAGCTACAAACCTGAGGAACTTGCGGTGGGTCGGGTGGACGGGATATGCTGGTAAGCATCCTGCATATCCAGAGAGGCCAGCCAGTCGTGGTTGATGCAGCAAGGGTAACAGGGTACCTAGGGAAATCATCTTGAATTTCTCCTGGGAGGAATTCTTTAACTTTCTGAGGTTCAGAATGAGTGATCCCCAGATTTCTTTGGAACCAGAAAGTAATGGGAGTAGAACCCTGTGTTTGCAGATGCGGGGCACCAGTTCTATTGCCCTGTTGTTCAGAAGGCCCTGGATCCTCCGTGGAGGGAGAGGTCTGACTGAGAGGCCGACAACCTGGGTTGGTTTGGTCTGGGAGGACACCTGGGGTTTCAAGAAATTGAGAGTATAACCTCAGAATTATCCCAAGGACCCATTTGTCCGAGTTATGGACTCTCACTGGTTGTAGAAGTACATCAGACCACCTCCCACTGAGGAGAAAGTTCCACCGGCAGAGTGGATGGAACTTGGGCCAACGACTATAAGGTAACGCTGGGAGCTTTAGGCCCTGCGCTTGCCGTGCTTCTTTGAGGTTGGGCAGGTTGGCTTTTATGGAAGCTTCCCCTGCCTCTGCCTCGAAAGGACTGACGACTATGAAACTGACGTCTGTTCACATGCCCCCGAGAGGGGGCAGGCGGAGGTCTGGCCAACTTAATGGCCGATCTAGTCTTCTGAGTGGCCTCTAAGGCTTGCTCCACCTGAGGGCCAAAAAGAAAGGAGCCATCAAAAGGCAGCGCCATCACCTGCTGCTGAGCATCATTCGTGAAGCCAGAAGTACGCAGCCAGGAATGGCGCCGAGTACAAATCCCCGCGGCTGCTGAGCGAGAAGCAGTGTCGAAAGCGTCCATGGCGGCTTTGACCTGTTGGTTATTGGACTCAATACCTCTAATAACGGTCAGAAGAAGCTCTGACTTGGAATCCGAATCTGGAAGAGCTTCAACCATTCTTTTCATAGAGTGCCACAGGATATACTCATACTGAGAAAATAGCTTTGATAACTGGCAATACGCATACTTAGAGTGGAGGCAGCAAAGACTCTTCTTACCTAATGTATCAATCTTACGAGACTTTTGTTAATAGGTCGAGCTGTAGTAGTTTGAGGAAGAACCACCTTGTTGGCCTCTCTGCCAGGACTACAATAGGATCCGCAGGTTTGGGATGCCAAAATGGGACGATCCTTGGGGCTGAATACTTTATCAATGGATTTAGCCACTGAGGGAATAAGAGCAGGATTATTCCATACCATTTGAGACAGCAGCTCAAGGAAGGCTGAATCGAGGAGTCAAACCAGGGATCTCTGAAGCATGAAGATACTGGAGTCTTAATATCTTCCCAGGATCGATGTCTGTAGTCTGAGAGAAAGAGGATCCCAGGTTCTTCAACAGAGACTTAAAGGACAGGTCCTCACCACAGGCTCTGTAGCAAAGAAAGATCCTGCTTTCCACTTCTTCATCACCCAACCGAAGGTCTGGGTCAGGCTCAAGATCATCTCCTGATGGTCCAGAAAGGACTGTTTGGACAGGAAAGGAGGAAAATTAGGAGAGGAGGAAATAGCAGAAAACAAGGAGAGTCCCGATGCTGCCGGGCGCCGAGACGGCAAAACGGGCTGAAGACGGATCGAGGAGGCGCACGCGCCGAAGAGGCACGCCGGGCGGCGCCATGACTTACAACACGCACGGCGGACGACACAGCAACGGCGCCACGGACGGGCGCGCAAACGGGCGCCCGCCCTATCCAACGGCACCACCGCAGATTCTCGCGCCCGCAAGACCCAGCGGCACGAAAACGGCGCCGCCAAGCCAACAGACCCTGCCAAGGCGCCGGAAAAGCCCCAGGAACCTGGAAAGCTAGAGAAGGAAAACCAGGAGATAAGGGCATCGGTGAGGCCCCCTGCGCCGCAGCCATGTGAGGGGGGGAAACACCTAAGCACGGAGTCGCTGGCACCGAAGAAGGCGCCACGCGACTAGGAAGGTGCAACCGCCCTACCTGATCGCCGGAGGGGCCCGAGGCCCGAGGCAACCGAGCCAGGCAGAAGAACCAACCTCCGAGCCCACTGCTCCATAAGAGCGCCCACTGATGAAACTGCTCATCTGGAGTCCTACCTATGGCGGGAGGACTCGATGTCGAGGACGACGATTACGGAAGTTGGCGACTCCAAGAAGGAGACCGGCAACTAGCAGCGATAACCCGGCGTCGCGACGCAGACATACCAGAGGCGACCTCGAGAGATGCCTTCTTTTGACCTGTGGGTCAAGAAGAGCTCGAGGTCAACGGTGCCGAGAATGTGGACCGCTATTTTTATGCCGGGCGGGGACCGCCCATCCCCGGCATCGGACTGACCATTGTCGGAACTCCGCTGAGGAGAAGGAGGCTGACCGACCCAGCCCGCTGAGTGAACAGTCATACGAAGTCTCCCTACCGCACCTGACCTGCTCATGGTCGACTCCGTCCAGTAGGCCGAGACTTCTTCAAGTAAAAATTTAATATTAGAAAAATTTAACGAAAATAGAATAAAATTAAGCGATACTACTTATCGTGATAAAGTTACAAAAAAACAAACTGAAAACTATGCGCTAGTTTGAAGTTTGACTCCCGACAGGCGAGCGACGTCGTCACTGAAGCGCACTCGACGGCGGGAAAAAAGGAACTGAGGCGGTTGGAGGGTCGTCGCTGAGATGGTCATTACCGCTCGAGCCGCTGCTCGCGACGCCAGAAATCTCACGGGCGCCTCGCCCGACCCTCCAGCAAAAAGTTTGCTCCGATGGGTCTTAGTGCCTCCGCGCTAATCCCACTAGTGTGAATGAGTGGTGGAGACTTATGTCCAGGAAGATCTTGCCCTTTAAGCGGCGAGGTATGGGCAAGACACCCTTATCGGTTCCTAACGTGTCACGGTCTTGGAAAAACGTAATGAAACTGCTTTTTCAGAACCGATAAGAACCGGGAACCGCACTCTAAAAACCTTCAATTTCAAGTTTTAAATGAAGCTGATCGGTTCAAAACCGAACCGATAACATTTACAAGTTCCACACAGAAAATAAACTGTAATTACTTACGATACCACAGACAGAGCTTGAACCGATCGGTTTTGATGGTTAAATAATAATATTCTCGGTTGATTTGAACCGAGAAACACTGTTTAAACCGAGAAATGAACCGAGCATTAGGAGGAATCTCCGGAGCGACTGTTCAGTGAGGCAGAGTAAAGAATCTGACAGTTGGGGTTTGAAATAACCCAGACAGAGCTTCTCTAACCGAGCTCGCGCTCCAAGTTCCATTCTTAGAATGGGAGTTAACTCTTTCACCTCCGGAGCAGTTCTAATTGTGGGACAAACTGCAATTGTCATAATATAGCAAGACTTCATGTTGTTTGAAGAGACTCAATGGGCTTGTGGGTGAGCATATGCAACACAAGACTAAAATTCCTAGCAACTACCAGATTCTGGATAAGGGGCCTGGTGTGCAAAATGCCCTTAAGTAACCTCTCAAAATGAGGTAATTGCGCGAGGTAGAAGACAGCAATGGGCTCATGGTATGCAGATCTAACACACAATGGACCTTGACTGTAGAACATTGCAAACCAACATCAGGAAGGTCCAGTAAGTACTCCAGAACCTTATCAGGTGGGCACCAAAAGGAGTGCATGCGGGTTTAGAAGCACCAGACAGAAAACACAGAAATACAGACTTTGACGGCAGATAAGAACCGCTTGGCCCACCCAGTCTACCCATTTCCGTACCTATTGGATAAGCTGCAGATCCTAGTTAACCAACAGCCTACTTCCTCCGACCCACCAAAAGATTTGCTTTATGTCTGTCCCATGCATTCTTGAATTCCCCCACTGTTTTTGATGCCACAACCTCCCCAGGAAGGCTGTTCCATGCATACATCACCCTTTCTGTGAAAAAATACTTCCTTACATTGCCCCTGTGCCATCCCCCCATCTTCAAATTGTGCCCACTTGTTCTTGCACATCTCTTTTCTGAAAGATGCTACCCTCTTGGACTTTCTGATTCCCTTGAGGTACTTAAATGTTTCTGTCATGTTCCCCCTCTCCATCCTTTCCGCAAGGGTATACATATTAAGCTCCTTTAGTCTCTCTTATGGCTTCTGTTGCAGACCCTGCACCATTTTAGTTGCCCTCCTCTAAACTGCCTCTATCCTCTCTATGTCCTTGCGGAGATGGGGTCTCCAGAACTGCACACAGTGTTCCAGATGGGGTCTAACCAACTGTCAGTACAGAAGGATAACTTCCTGTTTTCTACTGGTGATGCCTCTCCCTATGCATCCCAGTAAGACCCTAGCCCTCCTTACTGCCTTCTCACATTGCTTGCCTACCTTTAGGTCATCTGATATGACTACCCCCAGGTCCCTTTCCACTTTTGTTATTAGTACCTCCCCCCACACTGTGTACTCTTCCACTGGGTTTTTGTTTCCCAGATGCATTATTCTGCACTTCTTTGCAAAACCTTTTCCATTAGGGCATGTAAGTCGTCCTAGTGGAAGGTCACAGGCTGCCGAAAATATTCTAGAGGCCTTCTGAGATGCCCTGTATGTACACAATTCCATCTCTTCAGGAGCCAGCCTGAAGCTGAAGGGAGTGCAGGTTGGGATGGACCAGGAGAGCTTAAGTCAATATGCCCAGCCTGAGAGGAAGAATATAAAAATTACGTACCTACCGTAATTCTTGATCTTCTACTGTATCTTTACCATTCATCACTGACGGGTGTCAGCCGTGAGTGCAGCCCCGCGCAGGAGCACCTCCCAGAGGGGAGGTGTTGGGAGACTGATGCACACCACGTAGGCTGATGCACAGCATGACGCCAGGGGCTGGCCAGTAATGTCCATTGGCTCCTCCTCCTCTGCCTTAGTTCTGCAAGCCAGAGAGACAGAGGGAAACAGAATAGAGAAAAACTGAGGGTGGGGCAAGGGAGCCAGAATGATAGTAAAAGAAAAAATATATAAACTGAAAAAGGAATAGGCCGGCCAGAGGAGGAGGAGAATCTGGAGGACTTGGGCCATAAGGCCCCAGTCCCTGGATGGCCAGAGAAAACAGGAAAGGAGAAAATAAGAGAGAAGAAAGGAAGATGGAGAGAAAACGGGGCAGGGAGGAGAGGGGGGACCCAACACCTTATCAGTCCAGAAGGAGACAGAAAGTGCTTCCAGAGGTAAGCAGGCCTAAGAATAGTTGCAAGAGTGCAACTAGTGGCTTTAACTCCTTTAACTAGAAGGGCGATCAGGAAGGCCTCCCCATTTGAACCAGGGAGGACTTCCCCTGGATGGGAGACCCCCCCCCCCGGCAAAGCTCACAGAGAACCCACAAGGTTCTGGGGGGAATGGGACTGAGGTCTCCACCTGTTTACCCCCACCGCCCCAGGCAGAGGGAGATTGAAGGGGTAAAAGAAAGAGATAGAGAGGGAAGTGTAAAAAGGGGGAGTGCCGTTGGCCTTCTTGCCCACTCCCAAACCAAGGGGCCTCCTAAGGAACTGCACACCGTCCCAGAGGTTCCTCAAGCAGAGGGAAATGGCCCACCAAGGAGTCTCCAAAAAAAAAAGATCTTCCAAGAAAAGGCCCTACTGGTTCTCCATCTATAAGAGACCCCTCCCCATTATTTGGGGAAATGGCGTAGGGCTGCAGGAAGGCAAGAGGTCCACCCATGGACCTGAGGAGGAGAGCCAACAGGGTGGATGACTGCCCAAGGACTGAGGCCTTCTGAGGGGAAGGTGGCAGGATTCAGTGATGAATGGTGAAGATACACTGGAAGAACAAGGATTACGGTAGGTATGTAATTTTCATATCTTCCCAGAGTCAATCTTCACCATTCATTACTGTGGGTGAGCACCAAGCCCCCCGAAGGGGGTTCAGCATTTCACCGTACCTCCCACGGGGGAAAAACATGGGAGGAGGAGACCTATTACAGACTGGCTAGGCTTGAGACTGGTCAGGATAAGGTCGAGTCCCCCATTCACTGGTAGGAAGGCACCCCTGCAGTTCCCGCGGAACGTGGAGGCAATCACCCTATGCCGGGCCGGTTGGTGATAACTGAGATAGGCCACGCTGTCCGCCTGATGCAGACTGCTGTCCCCGCAAGCCTTGAAGCGACCTCACTGGTGTCATAAGACGTCCTTGTCTGGTGCCTTGCTAAGTCCAGGTCTATAGCAGAGAGGGCTGTGGCCTGCCTGATGGCCTCCGAATCAGGCAGCGATGCCAGTATCTGACCCAGCATTGCCCACAAGTGCCTGTTATAGGCAGCATGGTGAGCCTGATATGATGCAATGCAAAGAAGCAGCCACACCGAGAAGAAGACTCTCTGCTCCAGGCGGCTGAACTCCGCAGAGTCCAGATCCGGGGGCCGGTTGCGGAATGGAAGTCTATGCCTGGTAAGGATGTCCAGTCACGCAAGTCCTGCAGGGGGATGTGGTAATGAACCTGGTGACCTCTGGGGTGCGCAGTACCGATGCTGGCAGTCCAATGGGGCTGGAGCTGGGGCAGATAGAAGCTGCCAGGTGCTGTACGACATCTCCTGGAAAGGAATAGGCCAGGACGGGACCACCAAGTGATCTGCGCTGTATTCACCTAAGAAGGCATGCATCATACGCTCGGTATTACGTCGAGCAATAAAGAAAATGTGCAGGTCCTAGACCAGCCTTGTGAGGAAGAACTGATACTGTGTCTGATCAGCATCAGAGGATAGGTGGACAGAGGTCTCCTCTTCCTCAATGGAGGAAGATGAGGAAGTCGAGGAATCTGAGGATTCAGACTCTGGCTGCTGTGGGGAAGGCAGGCAAAAGACCTGCTCGTCCATAGTCCTAACAAAGTGGGGGAAATCTCCAACCTGGGATCTAAACTGTTCCCATGTCAAAGGTCCCGCAGGACCCACGTGGCCTGGAAGAAGAGGGGCTCGATGCAGAGGCAAGGGAGAAAAACTCATCACAGCAAGTGAAGTGCCTCTGCCAGGGCTAGGAGACCTAGCAGGCGATCCCTGATGACCAAGGGATCTGCAGGTCTGCTGTCAATGACCGCTGAAGCAGCCTGACTGAGTCCTGTAGGGGAAGCATCCCTATGAGGGGACTGGAGCTGCTTGAGTCCAAAAGGGCAGTCCCCAACCCCACCCAACCAGGACTCCCTCGAAGGGGATGAGGGGGAGGACTTGGGTTCAGCGCTGTCTCACCTTCCTGAGCTCCGGACTACAGAGGAGTGCTGCAGCCCCTCAGCCCTGCCGACTATGAGGAAGACCTCTTCCTTGCACCCTATGCCGTGACCCCCCAATTCCACAGCCCCCCAAGGGAGGCCGAGAGGAGGGGGTCCCGGTTTCGGCATCAGGAAGTGGGATGGCACTGGGGATGGCAGCTGACCCCTCCCACAATGACCAGATCACCACACCCTCAGCCCTGGGACCGCTATCCTGCGCCATGCCCCTGGCGCCGACCGTAGTCACCGGAGCCACGGGAGGGGGCACCTGGGAAGGCACAAAGGTCCTAGGCACCGGAGAGAGCACTGACTCAGAGGAGTCAGGTCGCCTGTCCGGATCAGCCTCTCGATCATCTGGCTCTGGAGAGAGAAGCAATCCAAAAGACCTCCAGCCTGGTGACCCTGGGAGCTCTCCTGCCCATGGTGCTGTGCTGGTGGGCCCAGTATCACTCGCGGTGCCATCTTGATCACCGGAGCTGCGAACAGCTCCAGGATCCAAGACAGCGCCGCCGGGTGGCACTGAGAAACACCCCGCGCCAGACCCAGCGACCGTGGGCCCAGACAATGGGGGGCTTGCACCTCTGAGGAGGTGACTGCCAGGGCGGTGCTCCCAGTTCGGCCCTGTGTAGGACCAGACCAGCCCTTTGGCACCGCGGTAGAGGCCTCCTCCTCACCGGACCATACAGGCCCAGGAGGGGACCTGGAGGAAGGGCGAAGAGACTTACGCTTGGACCAACGAGAGTGACGTCACCCACCAAAAGTCGGCGGAGCTCTGACTACTTTGAATGCGCGATACTCACGAATGCGGCGGTCCACTGAGAAGCAAACATGGCAGTGATCCATGTCGTGCTGGGGTCCAAGGCAGGTAAGACAGACATCATGCTGGTCTGTACTGGAAAAATGCCAGCTACAGGGACACTGACACATGGGAGGCCAGCCCGCCTTAAGAGAGTGCTTTTTGTCCTCTGAACCGGGCATGATGCAAGCAGAAAACTAAAATTACAAACATAGTGCAGACTCGACGCTGTTCAGGTTAAAAAAACAGGAAAGACCTTACCGGGATTCCAGAGACAGCATCGAGTAATTTGGACAGCAGAACCGGGGTGAAGCAGAGAGAAATGGCATCGAGAAACATGGCCCCGAACTCGAGGTGCAGTACCGCGCCGAGACTAGGCCACTGACACAGAAGAAATACCACAAAGCAGTTGCGAGGTGCTGCCTCGAATGGCAGGAGAAGCAGAATTGAGGTGGAGGAGCCAACAGCTGTTACTGGCTAGCCCATGAACTTCATACCATGCGTCCTCCCCCTGGGGGAGGGAAGCTCCCGCGGAGTGCTGCGCTCACGGCTGACACCCACCAGTGATGAATGGTGAAGACTGACACTAGGAAGATCCTCTGTTTTCTGACTGACAGTCTGTTCAATCGAGGAAACTGTATCTGTCAAGACCAGCAGGGTGCAATCAGAATGATCTTGCTCCGAGGAAACCGTATATGTCAAGACCAGCAGGGTGCGATCAGAATACATGTCCTGGCCTACTGAAGCAGAATCAAAGCAATTTAGCATCCAGTAAAGATGCAAAAAGGTACAATGTCTGGGGTACCCCATTCATTGAACAGTGATCTCACAAAGTAATTTGTGAGGATGGGCCTCTGATCAGCTGAGCACACCCATCAATCATCAATCATATCACCTCTCTCCCTCCTTTGCTCAAGGGTATACATATTGAGCTCCGTTAATCTGTCCTCATATGTCTTCTGATGCAGTCCCTGCACCATTTTGGTTGCCCTTCTCTGGACTGCCTCAATTTGGTTAATGTCCTTGTGAAGGTGTGGCCTCAATACTGCACGCAGTACCCAGATGGGGCCTAACCAATGTCTTGTACAGAGGGTTTATTACCTCCCTCCACTTACTTGTGATACCCCTACTATCACATCCTAACACCCCTAGCCTTACCTACTGCTTTAGAGGTCTGCTTGATGATTTTAGGTCATCAGTGATGATGATGCCCAAGTCTCTTTCTTCCTTTGTGACTGCTAGCAACTCCCTCCCAGCCTATAAGTGGCTTCAGGGTTTCTCTCCTATGTGCATGATTTTGCACTCTTTGCATTAAATCCCAGTTGCCACTCTTCTGACCATTCTGCTAGTTTATCCAGATCTCTTCTCATTCTGCCCACCCCATCTGGATCATCTACTCTGTTGCAGATCTTGGTGTCATCTGCAAACAGACAAGCCTTACCCTCTAGTCCATCTGCGAGGTCACTAATGAAGATGTTGAATAGGACTGGCCCCAGGACTGATCCCTGAGGTACCCACTTGTGACTTGCATCTCTTCTGACTGTATACCATTTACCACCACTCTCTGTTTTCTGCCAGTCAACCAGTTTGCCACCCAGTTGACCAACTTCTGACCCACCCGAGCCTACCTAGCTTATTTATCAATCTTCTATGTGGAACAGTGTCAAAAGCTTTGCTGAAGTCAAGGTAGGCGACATCAACTGCTCCCCCTTGGTCCACCACTCTGGTTACCCAGTCAAAGAAATCTATGAGATTAGTTTGACAGGACCTTCCTTTTGTAAACCCATGCTGTCTTGGATCCTGTGCCCCTATGGATTCCAGGTGTTGCACTCTTGGCAACTAAATGGCCTGGAGTAGGATCCTCTGCTTCAGGCAGGCTTCTCACAGTCTCATAGCTTCTCTACAGACAAGGAAGAGCGTGGTCTCTGTTTGCTCATGTAAAACATTACAGACTGGCTGCCATCCATCTCGAAGAGGACTGTTCTGTAGCTGACAAGATCCACTGGGGCTCACAGGCCTTATAAAAAGAGATTCCATCTCCAACACACTGATGTGGAAATGAGACTCTGACAGGTTTCGGGCACCTTGTGTTTGGAGCCCTGACAGTGGGCTACCCACCCCAACGGGGAGGCATCAGTAGTGGGAGCAACGAGAGGCTTCGGCTGGAAGAAGGGAAACCCTGAAGGAGAGGGTCCTCCACTGACCACCATGCAAGCTTGATCACCTGCTATTAGACCTAGCATGTGCTGTATGGAGAGGGTTGATACAGATCTGCGATTCATAATGTAGAACACTATCTGCAGGATCACCTGCATTCTGCCCTCTGGAGGGAAGGCTGAGCCTTGACTATAACTGGAAGAGATACTATGAACAGCAACTGCTGTGAGAGGTTGGAGCTGAGACTTCTAGATTCAGCAGAACTCCAAAGATGGGAGGGAATTGCGAGGCCGTGGCCACTACTTGTTCTGCTTTGTGGCTGGACAAACTGGCTATCAGTCAATGTCCAGTCTGAAGTCCTAATTTTCTCAGGTGTGCTGCAAGTAGTGCGTCGCACCTTTGCAAAACTTGGGGCATCAGGGAGAGCGCAAAGGGCAGGACTTTGAAGCCTGCATATCCAGAAAGCTAACCAATTCTGGTGAAATGACAGAACTGTTGACTTCTTGGACTAAATTCTGTAAATGGCAGACAGAAGAATCCTTTTTTTTTTTTTTTTGTAATTGTGCCAGGGACTAAGCAAGCTCCAAAGGGATAGACACAAAGGGAAAAATGCCCTTGGAGCTAGCAAACGGCAGGGAGCATGTCCTGAGGCACAGCAGTAGGACCTGGGATCAAAGAGTCCCGGGAAAGAAGTCATCACCACCTCAGTCAAAAGATGAGGTGGGGGTCAGAATCATGCCTAACAGCAGCTTAATCTGGTTCAATTTCAGTTGCTTACCATCTGTATCCCCCCCCCGCCCCTGAAAAATAGACTTCTAGGCCCAGTGGGCTTACCGGGTCAACAAAATAAAATGCTCGTCTGTATTTTCCTGGAGGGAGAAGTGCAGGAAGGGGCTGTAAGCCAAGAAGCTCCAGTGTCGACCAGGTGCCAGACCTGGCACCGGACACAACGCCAGACCCCGCACTGCACATGGCACCAGGCCCAGCAAGAGAGACATGGTGCCGGGGTCAGCATAACAAGGGGCGGCACCAGGAATGGACTGAATCCGGTGTCAAGAGATTTCTGGCGCTGGAAACTACAGGTGCCAAACCAGCACTGGCAAGAAAAGATCTGACTGAAGCCGGCGCTAGGCCAGGCCCTGAGGGCAGAATCTGGCACTAGGGATGACACCTACATCGCATCGAAAAGACGCTGACACAGTGTCGATACAATGCCGGCGCGGAGTCGACCCAGCGCCAGGTCAGGGCTCGAAAGATCCAAACCTGGTACTTACGCCAGAACCAGATCAGCACCAAGAACCCAGCCAGCACCGAAGTGACCAGAATGGTACCTGGTCAGACCTACCAAGTGACACAAGGTAGGGGTGCAGCCAGTGGGACAGGAGTTGGTGGTGTGGTCACCTGCAAGGGCAGAAGGCCATTGCCGGAGCCAGACGGTCTACCTGGTTCAAGGGCCCTGCCCCTCCCCCCCGGTTCAGTGCCACCAACCCAAAAGGACCAGGGAATGGATGCGCAAGCAACGACACCAGAGTCTCATGCTGCACCCACTGCTCCAAAGAGCTGCCCAGGGGTGGACTGTCCACCGATGTTCCCACTAAAGGACGGGGGGACAGACTCCAGGCCTGAGGCCTCCATATCCCAGAAACAGAAGTCCCTGGTGATGCACACGGCACCAAGGGCCTCATGGTAGACCTCCCAGACGGTGACCTCGAAGGGTACTGTTTTTCCCCCCTTGTGAAGGCAAGAAAAAGAAATCGAGGCCAAGTGGTGCCAAGAACCCGACCAGAACTGGGAACGGACCTGCCCTTTTGTGCTTCAGAGGACTGTCTTTCCCCCGAGCACAGGACCGCCTATGGTCAGAACCCATCCCTGATGAGAAAATGGACCAGATATGGCCCCCGCTGCCTGAGCAGCCTGTCTGAAGACTCCCTACCATTATCCTGCAGAGTTGCTGAACATAGAGACAGAAGGCTGAGAGAAACGAACAGAAAAATTTACATAAAATCACTAAACTCATACAAAAATACACTCTAGCTTTAAACAACTAAAAATGCAATGAACTGAAAGCGACTGTCATACAGATGAGAAGTTCTGACTCCCGAAGGGCTAGCGACATCGTCACTGAAGTGCACTCTGCAGCGGGAAAAAAGAAACTGAGGCGGTTGAGGGCTGGTGTTGAGGTAAGCCTGGTGCCGCAAGCCACTCTCACAGTGCCGTGGATGCGCATAGCTTACCTTGGCACCGGCGCTCCTGAAAAGTTCAGGCTCTCACGGGGTCCTAGTACCTCCGGCACAGACCCATTAGTGTGAATAAATGGTGAAGATACATTCCTGGAAGATACTAGTAGTTATACAACCTGTTCCATGCAGGTGCTACAAATACCAAAAAAGAAATGGTGCTGCTATCAGGCGACTAGCCCAAAATTCACACAGTTGTTCAGAGATCGCACAATCTCAACATACTGCACAGACAGCAAGATTTCTTGCTGTCTATGCAGAATGCACCATCTCTGGACAACCTAGTAGTTGCACAAGCATTTACTTTTATTTTTTGCAAACCTAATTTCTTCTAGTTTGCCCTGGTCTGGGGGAGGGAGCCTTCTTCCCTCCAAGTATTCGGGGCCCTCCAACTCCCAAGCTACTGTGAGTCCCTGGCTGAGTGAAGAAGACAGCATTAGTGGAGAGGGCCTTAATAATCCAGACCAACAGGGGAGGCACTGGGGCTTCACCTCTCCCACCGTGTACCAATTTCTGTCCCCAACATCTCTTACATCTTTGCCAGCAGATTGAGTGAACGTACTCACATTGCTAAAACTCTGCTTGCAATGGACACGCACTGAGCCACTTTTCATCCTGTGCGACTAATGAGTGGTGCACTTATCCCCACCCAGTAGTTCCGGGGTGGTGTCTGTGAAAAACCTCAGGCCAATCACAGCCACAACAATCTACTGGAAACTTGGGTTGTTGATATGAAAAGGCTCCCCTAGCACCTGTGCTGTCGAGCCACAAGATCAGAGCTTCTAAGTGCACATGATTACCATACACAGCATCTCACCTGCCAATGTTCTTGAAGCAATTAAGTCGTGCCTCTGTGTTTTTTCCTGGCCTGGGCGAATAAAATCCACGTTTTCCAGGCTGGTAGAACAGTGGTGCATTGTCATCTCCATCATCTGTGTCGTCCAACTCCATATCGACTACACTTCGATTTGAGCCATGGCGTTTTCTGCTTTCCTGCTACAAGGAAAATATTAGAGAAGTTTTGTTAAAGCAGCCATTCCTGTTAACAGGAAACATTTTTCACCATGCTGTTTTAAGCAGCTATGCATTCTTGGCAAATTTTCTACAATATTTTTAGTGTATTCAACCAATTTTCAAATTTGCGTTCATGATTCATTTCTGTAATTAATGTGAATCTGCAAAAAAAGATGACAGTCCCCTGTACCTTTTCAAGATATCCTTTACGTCAAGGTGGTACAATCACGTGTTTATGACTGATAATGAAGTACTGCCTCAGCCTCCCCCTCCCAGGTTTGCCTCCGAACCTCCCTGTGGAGACACCTGAAGCTCTTAACTGTGTGTGGCTGTTCTAAGCCACCATAGTCTCACCTGGCCCCTACACTGAGAATCCCTCCTTATGCTCCTTATGTTCTGCCTGTTTGCATGGTTTCAATTTCACACCCTAGGTATGGGGCATGGCTATGATGGTGCCCCTGGGGACTATGTTTTTCTACATATAATGAACTTTCTCTGTATAATGGCTTGTATATAATGCGCTGCTGCTTGCAGCTCTGG
The DNA here is from genome assembly GCA_016271365.2 of Neoceratodus forsteri. Taxonomy (NCBI): domain Eukaryota; kingdom Metazoa; phylum Chordata; order Ceratodontiformes; family Ceratodontidae; genus Neoceratodus; species Neoceratodus forsteri. The sequence continues at coordinate 1,709,759,845 of CM057455.1, forward strand.
TGTTCCGATGTATCTGTTATGACCTCTGTACCTGCTGACTATGTTATGTTACTGTTTTTTCTGTGTACTGCCTGAAATGTAACTGTTATATTGCTGCTTTTCTATGTAACTGCCTAAAATGTATCCTGTAGTACCATATCGTATCTCCTGTACTATCCCGGGTCGTACCTGAAAATAGGCACAGGTATTGTCTAGTGTACCTACCTGGTTAACAAAAGCGAAATAAATAAATAAATCATGGTGGGCCTGGAAAGGCAATAGGGGTTTTTAAATATTTGAAAAAATACATCTTGACTTGCGAATGAAATCAAATGCCAGGATGAACTGGTATATTTAAGTTTTTGTTTAACTACTGAACAGGTTATTTCATGTTTTAGTAACACAAACTGCTGCTCTAAGAGTGGTTCAGCTCACAGATTTTTATAAAAATAGAAACAAAAGATAAGACTGATGACCCCAATCTGGTGAACTGCTCTTTCAGCCAGTGACAGGATTCATTTGAAAATTCGTGTGTACTGTGACATTAGGGTCATTTTATTATGGCCTTTTCATACCACTTCTTCAAACAAAAAATTCTACTCATGCATGTCTATTTGTCACCATTTGGTCCATTTACATGCTACAATAAAACAGACAAACCCGTTTTTTTTACATGTACAAACCTTGTCAAAAATAAACTGCCACATACCTGTGACTTATCTGAAGAGTCTAGCAGTCCCAAGTCCAGGATACTATCAGCACCATTTTCCCTGCAAAGGACAAAATAAAGGTGTAAAAAATTTGACGATCTAAATATAAACAAATCTGAAATTCAAGCCAGGTGGTTAAGAAACAGAATGTATTTGTGTGGAACTACATGGCTGAAGCAAGGCTGCACATCTGAACACATTAGTGTCTGAAAGGTCATTGTGAAGCACACATTTGCAAACTCAGCACTGCATTTTAAATGGGCAGTGACCAGCACAAGTTTCAACATGCACTAAATGCAGTGTGGACTACCCCGATCCTCACTGGACAGAACGGCCCCATCAGCCATCGATTTCTACCTGCTAGGTAAGGCCAAGGTATCTGGACTACTGGGTGCATTTACCCTTTAGATGCGTTCTCAAGACAAATCATCTGGATAAGGAAAGTACTGCAACACTGCCACCAGAAAAATATGTCTGCACTGAAAGTATTTCATTCCGAGAAATGGAAGAAAGGTTCCACAAAGGATGGGCTTTATCACCCAGGAAGAGGGGCGCAGCCAGAAGGTCAGGTAACAAAAATAGTTGCAAAGCCCACCATACAAATATATAGCATTAGCAAACTGGAGGAGGCCAAGGGACTGTCAAATGCAGGAACACAGCCCTGCCCCTCCCAGCAAGAGACTACTGCTGCTACATTAGGTCTTAGTAATGCTGATGAAGACAACATAGACGCTGATCCTCCCTGGAGGATGGCTAGATCGTCAACCATCGAGCAAAATCGGAACAGTGAGTGGCGCCTTGACTTCGACCCGAAGGTCGATGGTGGAGCATTCCACTGGAGGCTGCAAGAAGATCATGTGCTTTGGCAGAGAGACCACTGGGGGACTCAGTTTGTCCACAGGAATGACCACAAGGGGAGGCACCTGTCAAGGCGGTTCGACTGGGAGCATGGACTGACACGAGCCCTTCTGAGCGAGGACCAGATGAATCAGGGTGTGAGAGATTGACAACTTATCTGTCTCTTCCAGAAGATGGTTGACTGGCTCAAGAAAAATCTGATCGAACAGAGTTGGGGTTACGTGGTTCAGTGGGGTTACTACAGGAACCCTGAACTACCCTTCGACCAGGGCCGAGCAGTCAGGCAAACCAAGGCAGCAGGCAGAGCTTGACTGTCCCAGGCCCCACCATCTTCAACAGCAGTGCTTTTTGTGCCTCTTATGGTCGGGTGGGCTCTTCCCGTAGGTCTGGAGAGCCAAGTACATGTCGTGGAAATCATCTATGGACAGCCTCAGATGCTGAGCCCAGCATAAAGACTGAAGACGGGCCATTGCCCTGGCCGCCGCAGCTTCCTCTTTAAGTGCTGCAAGCTGGGCTGCCCACCTGGCCTAAACCGAGGGCAGTCGGCAGACTTTAAAGGGGAACAGTCACCAACAAGGCCCCCACACTCTGGTTCCAATGTGCACTCTGTGTAAAAACATTTTGGCTTAGTTACTGTTTATTGCAGTATAGTAGATAGTACACAGAAACTTTACTTTTTTTCCCCCACTGTATATAAAAAACACAAAAACTTCCGCAAGCTGGGGGCCACTTACGATGGCGTGCAGTGTCTACATGTATAGAATCATGGGCAGCCCCATCACTCCTCAGTTTCCCACCAGAAATTAGCCTTGGAGGACCACCAGATGTGAGGAACTAGGAGATGAGACCAGCACCAGGCATACAAAGAGAGGCATGGGGCTGAAGACAGTATGCAGAGAGTAAGTTGCTGGGCACAGCATCTGATATGACCCTCACTGAAAGAAAAAGGAGAAGGAGGGAAGGTACAGTATGGCCTGATGGAGATTCACTTCACGATCTATTGTTATAAGTTCTTACATAACTGTTTTATCTTCTAGGCTGTAAGGCCACACTGTTGGAACGATTCCCAAGCAGTACAAAGTAAACCGTGAGGATGGCACAGTCCGATCTGTAATCAAGACAGAAGGCCTTGCAGTACGGCAAGCCCAAAGCCACCATGTCTATGAGAGATGATGGTGCTCCATGTAGCTGCAGCACATATGTCAGCAGCAGGGACATTTCTGAAACAGGCAGAAGTGGCCATGCCCACTGTGGCGTGATCACAAACTGCACCAGAAAGTTCCTTACCGTAATTCCTATAACAGAACGTAATACAATGGGCGAAAAAACAAAAAGCGGAAAGGCCATTCTGCAGTCCTTGGTGCGAGCAATACAGTATTCTATGTACATCCGAAGTATGGAGCAGTGCCTCACCCTTGCTGGCATGCTCAGGATAATACACAGGAAAGTGTATTGCATGATTCAATGCAAATTTAGGTACCACCTTTGGTAGTGACTTAGAATTCATACGCAAAGAGACTATCTTTGTGAAAAATCAAAGGAAGCTTACACATTAGAGCCTGAAGCTCAGAAATCCTTTGAGCAGCGGTCACTGCAACTAAAAACAACATTTTCCATGATAGGAAATATAAGCCACAACTTGCGGTAAGCTCAGAAAGAACTGTCAATTTCTTAAGAACGAAATTCAAGTCTCAATGCGGGACTGTGTTACAGGTAGGAGGTTTCATCTAACAAATACCTCTCAGAAACACATGGGACACTTCTAGATGGGGAACCGTGTAACCATCAACAGGGGCACAGAAAGCTGATATAGCGGTCAAATGCACCGAGAGAGGAATACTGCAGGCCCGAGTCAGACAGAGAAAGCAAGTATTCCAACACAGCATTTGCAGGGCATGTAAAAGGGTCCATATTCCAGGAAGCAGCCAACAGAGTGAATCGCTTTCATTTCAGGGAATAAGTATGTATGGTAGAAGGCTTCCCAGCTATAAGCTGGAAATCAGCAACCTTAGGGGACACCACAAAACGTGCAATGGCTATGTATTCAGGAGCCATGCATGCAGGTGTAGACATTTCAGGTTCAGATGGACCAGGGGATCCATTTGCTCTGTTCCAACAGACCCCAACACAGAGGTAAGGGAACAGGAGGCTCCACTGCCAGATACTGAAGGAGTGGAAATCATTTATCTGGTGGGGCCATCTTGGAGCAATGAGGATGACAGTGGCACTCTTCACTCACAGCTTGTGCAGAACCCTCTGTATTAGAGGAATGTGGTAATGTGTATTGGAAATTGACCACGACTCCATTTGGGATGAATTATCCCCACGGGATGAAAAATCTCAATCCCAGGACAAGGTCCTGACTTTTAGGGGAGGCAATTTTGAAAAAATTAGCTCAATAATCAGAGACAAACTGTTCACGGTTCAGGAAAAGTTGGAGGTGAAGACATCTGGGGGCTAGTTAAACAAGTCATATCAGAGGCTATAAAACTTTGTGTCAGATCAGTAAAGAAAAGAAATAAACACTAAAGACCAATTTGGTTCACTGACCAGGTTAAGAAAGTAATTCACATCAAAAGGGAAGCTTTCCGCAAACATAAAGAGGGCCGTAACATTGATAGCTGGGATGAGAACACACAGAAGAGCAAGGAAGCAAAGAAGACTGTGAAGCAGGTGACGGCAGAGGCAGAGCTTCGGACTGCTGCAGGAATAAAAACCAGCAACAAACAATTCTTTTGTTGCATTACGGAAATGAGGAAGGGGGGATAGTCGAACTCATAGATGGAGGCAAGATCATCGATGAAGACGGGCAGAATGCCGCTATTCTGAACAACGTCTTCTGCTCTGTGTTCACCAAGGAACATGCTGGGCCGCTGCCAGAAAGCGGCATTAAAGCAGCTGATAAAGGGATACTGCGAATGGAAACTCCCTCAATTACCAATGACAGAATTAATGCTGCACCTAAAGACAGACAAAGCACCGGGGCCTGATGGGTTGCACCCGAGGGTGCTAAAGGAGCTGGTTGAGGAGCTGGCGGACCCCTTGGCATATTTGTTCAACCGGTTGCTCTTAACAGATATTATGCCGAAGGACTGGCTAAGGGCAGATGTGACACCCCTCAACAAGGGAGGGAGTAGGGAGGAGGTTGGCAACTACTGATCAGTTAGCCTCACACCTATCATGGAGAAACTGATGGAAACCTTAAACAGGATCTAGTTGAATACCTAGAAAGGAACGGTCTACAGGATGACAGACAGCATGGGTTTAAGGCAAGCAGGTTGCGCCAGACAAGTCTCACTGCGTTCTTTGATTGGGTGACTAAGGAACTGGACAGAAGCCAACCCAGTGGACTCCTCTACTATGACTTCAGCAAAGCCTTTCAACTCAGTGCCACATAGCTGCCTGTTAAAAAAGCTGATGGACCTGGGCACTGTCGAGACCATAGTCAGGTGGGTGGGAAACTGGCTCAGTAATAGGAGACAGAAAGTAGTAGTCAACAGGGTGAGGTCCGCACAGCCATCCGCACAGGTGTGGTCTATAGACCACCAGCCCAGGAGGAAGAAACAGATAGGGAGCTGATGCTAGCCATCCACAGGATGGCAGACAAGGGTGAGGTAGTACTGGTTGGAGACTTCAATATTCCAGACGTGGACTGGAGCATCCCAGCAGCAGCATCAACTAGGAGCAGATTTATCCTGGACTCCCTTCAGGGTGCCTTCCTCAAGCAACTGGTCATGGAACCAACTCGGCAGAAGGCAATACTGGACCTTGTGCTCACAAACAGGGACAGTGTGATGGGGGTAACAGTGGGGGAGCACCTGGGGAACAGAGACCACTAGTCACTGTGGTTTGAAATCACAGAAAGAGTAGAACCAAACCACACAAAAACACGTATCCTGGATTTTAGGGGGGCAGACTTTGGGAAAATGGGGAGCTACTTTAAAGAGGCATTAAGGGGAATGGGGCAGGAATCAGGGGTTGAGGAACAGTGGGCAGTATTTAAAATGGGGATTACAAGAGTAACAGAATTATGCATTAAGCAGGTTAGCAAGAGGAAAAGGAAGAGGAGACCATTATGGTTTTCCAAAGAGGTAGCAAAGAAAGTGAAAGCCAAAAGATTGCATTCAGGCAATACAAAAGACACAGGCAGAAGGGGATAGGGAGAAGTACCAGGAGAAGCAAAGGGAGGCAGGGAGGTCAGTAAGGGAAGCCAAGGCTCAGACAGAAGAACACATTGCAAAATCAGTGGGTAGAGGGGACAAAACCTTTTACAGGTACACAAGTGAAAAAAGAAAGGCAAAGGGAGGGACAGTGAGACTGCAGGGGAGGATGGGGGCTGCGTGGAGGATGACAACAGTAAAGCTGACATATTGAACAAGTATTTCTGCTCAGTCTTTACTGAGGAAGAGGAGGGTAATGTGTCTGAAGAGAGTACAAGGGGTGAGAATGGTGCAGAAATGGACACAAGTCCCTTTACACGAGAAAGGGTACTGAAGGAACTGGAAGTAATAAGAGTTGATAGAGCAATGGGGCCAGATGGAGTGCACCCCAGGGTCCTTAAAGAACTAAGAGAGGTAGTGGCTGAACCTCTGGCTGTCCTGTTTCAGCGATCACTGGAAACCAGAATTTAAAGACTGGAGGACAGCAGAGTGTAGTCCCCTTCTACAAAAGTGGGAACAAAGAGGAGGCGGGGAACTACAGACCAGTCAGCCTCACCTCGGTAGTGGGAAGATCATGGAAGCACTACTGAAGGAGATTGGTGGAACATCTGGTTGTCAATGGACTACAGGACCCAGAGCAGCATGGTTTCACCAGGAGGTCATGTCAGACCAACCTTGTTGAATTTTTGACTGGGTGACTAGGGAGGTGGATCAGGGAGGGCAGTGGACTTGGCCTATCTGGACTTCAGCAAGGCCTTTGACACTGTGCCACATAGAGGACTATTACACAAACTGGGAATATGGGTGTGGGCAGGACAGTAGAGTGGTGGGTAGGTAACTGGCTGGGCGGCAGGACACAGAGGGTGGTGGTAAATGGCTGTCACTCCACAGAGGAAGAGTGACCAGTGGGGTACCAGGGATCAGTGCTGGGACCGGTCCTATTCAACATCTTCATCAGTGACATTGCGTAGACCTAGAAGGCAGAATTTCACTGTTCGCTGATGACACAAAGCTCTGTAACAGAGTAGACACACCAGAGGGTGTAGACAGAATGAGAAGAGACCTGCAGAAACTTGAAGAATGGTCAGGGGTTTGGCAGTTGAAATTCAATGCAAAGAAGTGCAAGATAATGCATATGGGGCACAAAAACCCTGGCATAATATATCAGTTGGGGGGTGAGGATATAGCATGCACCAATCAGGAAAGAGATCTTGGGGTTATCATCTCTGATGACCTCAAGGTAGGGAAACAGTGTGACAAGGCAGCAGGTAAAGCAAATAGGATGCTGGGATGCATAGGCAGGGGCATCACCAGCAGGAAACGGGAGGTCATAATTCCACTATACAAGACACTAGTGAGGCCCCACCTGGATTACAGTGTACAGTTCTGGAGACCTACTCACGAAGGACATAAGACAGGGTAGAGAAGGTTCAGAGGAGGGCAACAAAGATGGTGCATGGATTGCATCACAAGTCCTATGAGGACAGGTTGAAGGAACTGAACATGTACTCCCTGGAGGAGAGGAGGGAGAGGGGATATGATAGAGACATACAAGTATCTTACAGGGAGGAACAGGGTGCAGGAATACACTATTTTTAAGCAAAAAAGATGTTCCAGGACTAGAGGGCATGGGATGAAGTTGGAAGGAGGATGATTCAGAGGAAACGTGAGGAAGAATTTCTTCACAGAACGGGTGGTGGACAAGTGGAACACCCTGCCAGAGGAAGTGGTGGGGGCTGAAACAATCACGGGATTTAAGAATGCATGGGATAGACATAAAGGAATTCTGGAGGTCAGGGGTAAGGGGCAACAGACTTCTGGGAAAACATAAACTGAATTTACAAGCTCAAATGGGCACACTGGGTGGGCCATAGGCCCTTATCTGCCGACACTGTCTATGTATCTATGAATGAGGGAAATGTCACTAGTGGTGTGCCCCAGGGCTTGGTCTTAGGCCCAGTCCTGTTTATCATGTTTATTAGTGACATCAGTGTAGGCATGCAGGGCAAGCTTGAACTCTTCGCGGACAACACTAAACTGGGCGGTAGAGTGGACAACAAGGAGGCGATCAGGGACCTGCAGAGAGACTTGCAAAGGCTCGAGAGATGGTATGAGATCTGGCAGCTGAGGTTCAACGTAAAGAGGTGCAAAGTGTTGCATCTGGGTAAAGGAAATCCCAGGACAGATTACTGGCTCAACAGGGTCAAACTCAGTATCTCTCAGGAAGAAAGGGACCTAGGGGTCATAAGAAAAAATTACTCACCTTAGTAACTGTGTTTCTTCTAATGGATTCTTGCTGTATTCTGACATTATACAGTTAGTTAGTCATTTCCACTAAGTCAGGCTCCTCTTGTTCCTCAGCAGCTTCAACCAGAGGGAGCTGGAGGGTTTCTGCCATCTTTTTGTAAAACAAAAAGTGTGAAGGAGACTCAGAAAGCCTAGTAGGGGAAACATTAGAAGGCTTGTCTGGGGAGATGTCCGGTTCTATTGGCTCATCCAGACCTTCGAAACCATCATCATCGTAGTCTTCATCCCCTTCCAGATCCAGTTCATAATACTCTTCTGGGGAATAATCCGGAACTGGAGGAACCGACTGAACCGAGTGCCTTCCGAGAGGTGCCAGATTGGTCAGAACTGGACGGAGCGATTCAACAATACTAATCGCCCTGGCAATTTCTCTGGCGGTTGGACGATGCGGTTCTGGAGCCGAACCGGCCGATTTCTCCTTTCTCTTTTTCTTAGCCGGAACCGATCCCTCAGGATTGGCTCTCCTTTTGCCTGAGGGAGTTTCGCCCAGGTCAGTGGGCATTTCCTTAGGTTTGGTTGGAACCAAACTGGGCTGGCCATCCAGGTCAGCGGACTTCTCTGCCTCCTTTTCCCTAAGCCTGCCCAATCTTTTATCTAAGGTGGCCTTAGGAAAATTTTTACAAATTGGCAGTCTGAATCAAGGTGGTCAAAACCTAGACAGTAAACACAGGTGGTGTGGGGATCAGCCTTAACAAAGGCCTCCCCACACTCACTGCAGTGTTGAAACCCAGTGGGCCCGGCTTTTCTTTTGGGCTTCTCAGATATAGCCATCCTAACACTTACACGTTAATCGGCAAAAGTCGGGCAAGACCCCCTTATTGGTTCCTAACCGTGTTACGGGTATAGGAAAAACGTCTGAAATATGTTTTTTTAGAACCATAAGGACCGGTACCTCACACTAAAACAGTGAAAGAATAAAACAGAAGTAAACCAGACAATCGGTTCAGCCAAACCGATTGAAAAAACCTTTTTTACAATTTGCACACACAAATAACACTCAGTCCACTACCTATGCACTTACTGTACCGCAGACAGTGATCTGAACCGAAGTAAAATAAGAAAAATAGTGTTTAAAAACCAACGTTTTGCTGTACCGAACCGAAAGCGATAGAGAGATCTCTGGAGCGACTGTTCAGTTAGGCGGAGTAAAGAATCTGACAGTTACACTTCAAAGTGCGGCAGACAGAGGTTTGAACCGAGCTCGAGCTCAACACTCTATGCTCTGGCATAGAGTTAACTCTTTCCTCTCTGGAGCAGTTCAAGTGCTGGGGCTAACTGCATAATGTCAGACTACAGCAAGACTTCATGTTGTTTGAGTAAACAACACCATGAAACAATCAAGCCAATGTAACAAGGCTTACAGCAAAGCAAGCCAAATGCTCAAGTGTACAGGGAGAGGATTAGACAGTAGAGTCAGGGAGGTGATCCTCCCACTCTATAGGTCCTTGTTGAAGCCTCACCTGAGTACTGTCTCATTTTGGAGTCCGAGCCTTAGAAAAGACACAGATAGGCTGGAGACCGTGCAGAGAAGGGCGACCAAGATGACACAGGGTCTCCAAGGACTCTCATACGAGGAATGTCTAGAAGCAAACATGTACTCACTGGAGACTGGGGGAAGAGAGTGAGGGTGGATATGATTGAGACGTTCAAGTTTCTGAGAGGCATTAATAAGGTGCCCTACTCAGAACTGTTCCATAGACTAACCAGCTCAACCACTAGAAAGCATGAGTGGAAGTTACGGGGAGGGAGCTTGAAGAGGGATCCAAGGAAGTATTATTTCATGGAAAGAGTCGTGGAACCCTGGACCAGCCTGCAAGCCGAGGTGGTGGGCGCAAGGACCATGGCAGCATTTTAGTGGAGGTGGGATAGAGCAAGGGCTCTGGTAAAATCCACGGGATCAGGACGAGACAAAAGCCGGGTGGGGGGCTAGATCCCGGGACCGATATTAAGGACTAGAGAACTCTTGGGCAAACCTGATGGACCTCTGGTCTTCTTTTGCCATCACTTTCTATGTTTCTATGAATTTCTCTTTCCAATTGATGGACAACGCATCTCGCAAAAAAAAAAAAAAAAGTTATGTACTTGCTGTAACAGTAGCTCTTCAAGAGAATCTCTTTCCTCAGGCCACACCTATGGAACTATAGTTGTCAGGCATTAGAACCACACCAAAACCTTTTACAAGCAATCCACAAGGGGCTGCCCACGACGACATTCTACACTGGCTCTTCCTAAATAAACAAGGTCAGCCCCATCCCTCCTCAGTTCCCCACCGGAGATCATGCTCGGAGGATCTACTTATAGGCAACCAGGAGGGGAGCTATGCCTCTGCAGACCAGGCGAGGCAGAAAACTGCTGGCAAAGCCCTACGGAGAAGGAGCCCCTCAGGATGTAGGGTGGGACGGCATGACCCGATTGTCGTTGAGGCACAGGACAGGAAGCATAGGAAAACCAGGAGCAGCTGTAAAATTCGCAACAAGTATTTTAGTATTACTAACAGTATAATAAAAAAATAAATTGTTCAGAATAACTATTTACAATGGCAGTACAAACATAGAAAGCAGCCTTCTTTTTCTTCTCAATTTCAAATATCTGTCCGTCTCTTTCTTGTAAAACATTGCAGCTCTTTTTATAACAAGTCTTCGCAGACACTCATTAAGAGAACATTCTGCTTCTCACACAGTGTTCTTGTCAGTTTCAGCAGTTGCAGCAAAACGAACATTATGATCCTGAACTGACCTCTTGTTTACATTTCTGCAAAAGGTTTAAAAACTGCATTTCAGGTTAACCCCCTGAGTTCCAAATAGCTTTTTGAAATCATTTCAACAGTAAAACTATATACAGTTTTAGCTTTGCAATCATTTCAACAGTATAACTATGCAGTCTACAGTTAAGGGATCCCAGTATCACTTACATTTCACAAAATGATTCACATATATTTTATACCAACAGATATGCAAGGGGGGAGAAAAGACAGAACGGTAAGTGAGGGTAGAGAGATAGCGAGAGGCAGTGAATTGCAAGACTGTCGGAGTGATCAAGTTCTAGGTCTCACGAGAAAATCTGTTTGTGCAACCAGACAGAAAAGGAGAGGACAGAACAGACCCTTGCGTTTAAACACTTTCTGCATAACAACTGGGGCAGGGCCGTATTCAACCCTGTCACACTGATGAAAGAGATTCTCTCAAAGATCTACCGTTATTGCAAGTACGTAACTGTTCTATCTTCTTTGAGAATATCTCTTTCATTAGGCCACACCTATGGAATGATTACCAAGCAGTACTGAGAGAGAAACATTCTGGGTGGTTGGAGCCCACAGGCCTAAGAAAGTAGACCCTGAAGTACAACTAAGCTAAAGCCTGCCCTTTTTCTTGAGGCAATGTCCAGACTGTGATGTTTAGTGAAGGTGTGGATGGTACTCCAGGTGGCAGCAGCAGCATAAATTTCAGCAGCAGGCACATTCCTGAAACAGTCGACGGAAGTAGCCATTCCTCTAGTCGAGTGGCCATGAACCCCAGGAAGTTCCTTACTACACTTCCTATAATAGAAAGCAATATAGTTGGCCAACCATTTGGAAAAGCACCATTTAAAAACAGGACCGCCCACTTTCCCAGGGGTGAAGGAAACAAAAAGCTGCAAGGACTTCCTGCAATCCTTTGTATTGTGTATGCAGCACCTGAGTATTCTATGTACATCCAAAGTACAGAGCAATGCTTTCTCTAGACTGGCATGCTCAGGAAACTGAACTGGCAGCTAAATGGTTTGATTCAGAATAAACTCAGACACCACCTTTGGTAGAAACTTAGGATTGGTGCGCAAAGAGACCCTGTTATTTGTGAAAAATCAACGAAGGATCACACATATTAGAGCTTGAAGCTCTGAAATTCTTTGAGCCGAAGTAATAGGAACTAAAAAGAATGCTTTCCATGACAGAAAGCGTAGGTCGCAAGTCGCAGCTGGCTCAAAAGGAGCCAAAGTAAGCTTCTCTAACACAAAATGCAGGTCCCAAGCTGGGACAGGATTGTGGATAAGAAGCTTCAAGTGCAGAATGCCTCTCAAAAACATACAGGCCACCTACAGCTGAGCAACTGTATGACCATCAACAGGCACATGGAAGGCTGAAATGGCAGCCAAATGCGCCTTAAGAGAAGAGCATTGTAGGCCTGCATCTGATGAGGACAGCAAGTACTTTAGAACCTGATTTACTGGACAGGTAAAGGGGTCCAGTTGATGAGAAGCGGCCCACAAAGCAAACTGCTTCCACTTCATGGAGTAAGTGACTCTGTTGGAAGGCTTCCTGGCAGCCACCAAGACATCAGCCACCTTTTAGGACACTCCAAACCTGGCAATGACTGTCTTCAGGAGCTATGGATGAAAGTGGAGTGGACTTGAGGTCTGGATGGACCAGAGTTTCCTGCTCCTGTGACAGAAGACCCTGGCATAATGGTAGGGGTACTGGAGGTTCCACCGCCAGCTGTTGCAGCAAGGTGAACCAAATCTGGCAAGGCCACAGTGGGGTCATTTACCATGGAGGACAGCAGTTCCCATTCGTGAACCCACAACTGGGACCTGCTTAACTTGTCTGCTAAGATGTTTTTGAAACCTGAGAGAAACATAGCCAATGGACAAAGGCCATGAAAAACAGCCCAGTACCATACCTTTAATGCCTTCCTGCACAGGGGACAGGAGTGCGTGCCCTCTTGTTTGTTGATGTAATGCATCACACTGACATTGTCTGTACGGATTAACCGAGAACCGGGGCAAAGATGATTTTGAAACACCTGAAAGCTGTACAGAACAGCCCACAACTCCAGGACATTTACGTACAGCTCAGGCTCCACCTTAGCCGTGAACCCTGTGTCTTGTAAGGGCCCATATGAGCACCCCAGTCAGAGCCTGAGGTTTCCATGGTGAGAATCTGTACAGGAGCTATTACAAGGAATAGAATGCCCTTCAGGAAGTCATCACGATCCATCTACCACAACTCTGAAGAGAAGATGTGACGAGAACAATCTGGTACAGCTTGTTCATCAACTGATCCCACTGGACCCTGAGTGTCCATTGAGGGATCCTCTCATATGAAGATGTGCCAGTGGCAGTTACTATGGCTGTAGTTATGAGACCCAGGAGACGGAACATGGTTCTCGCAGACACACTGTGGCTCCTGAGACATAAAACTGGACGGCTGATAAGGACCACTTGGGCCCATCTAGTCTGTCCATTTTCATATACAGCAGATCCTAAATGATCTGCAGCTTACTCTCTCTTTCCTATTGCTGGAGTTCCTTTATGTCTGCCCAATACGTTTTTGAATTCCCCTACAGTTTTTGCCCCTGCAACCTCTGTCAGGAGGCTGTTCCACAGATCTACCACCCTTTCCATAAAAATGACTTTCTCACGTTACCCCTAAGTCTACCCCCTCTATCTATCCTGTATACCAAGTGTGCTTGGATAATCAGAGTGTCTGCCCTGTTGGTTGGTAGAAGAGCACATCACTTCTCTGTGTCCAAGACCACCCCTTTGTATTGTAGGTTTTGCCACAAAGTCAACACAGAGTTTTGCACATTTACTGTGACTCCCCAAAGTTGTTGAACAATGGACGTGCCCGAGATATGGTACGTTGCGGGCTTCCCTGGAGCTGGCCTTCATAAGGCAGTCTTCCAGACAAGGGAAAACATACAGACCTTTCCTGTGAAGGGCTGCTGCAACTACTGCCAAGCAACTGTTAAAAGACATGTGGTTGGAAAGACTAGCCAAAAGAACAATACATTGAACTGGCAAGTGTTCTCCCTCCAGCATAAAGTGGAGGTATAATGCGTGGGATTTCTTCATCTTAAAATGAAGGTATACGTCTGTTACGTCCCGAGAACAGATCTCCAGAACCCACTTGTTCACAGCAATCTCTCGACATTGCTTCAGATGCAAGGAGATCCTGCCTCCCACACTCACCCCTGGTGGTAACAACTGAGGTGGCAGGGAGAGATGGAAAAGGAACAGGCAGAACCGGGGGCGGTACAGCCACCAGAACCAATTCCTGTGGGTGCTTCTGTGTGGACAGCAGGGGCAGGGGACCCAGAAGCGGGCTACCTCCTCTGCCACGGCCCTGCTGACAGCAGGCAAAATTACCTCGGGCAGCAGATGGATGAAAGGAACCCTAACCACTACCTCTAGTAGGAGTGGGACACAGGGATTTTACTCAGCTTAGTGTCATTTCTGAAGTCTAAAGACCATGTAGGGTCTCTTCAACATCACAGCCAAACAGTGACCCTTTAAAGGGAGCATTCAAAACAGACTGTTGCACACCACTGACAAAGCCGGCAAGTCTAAGCCAAGAATATCTCCTCATACAAACGTCAGATGCTGCGGCCCTGGCAGAGGCATCAGGAGCACCACAGGCTGAGCACAGCAAATGTTTAACAGCCTCAGCCCCAGTAGATGATGTTTTTAGCAGAGCATTCTTGGTAGGTAGCAGTACAGGCAGCTTTCCACAAGCTATTCTGATGTTTGATCATGTGGGCCTGGTAGTTTGCAATCCTAAGGAAAAATGATGCTGAGGCATAAGTACATTTGCCCATTACATCTAGCCTCCTAGATTCCTTATCAAGAGCAAAGTACTCATATGTTGAGGTGCTCTAGATCTATTAAAAGCAGCCATGATGACCACAGAGTCAGTTTCTGGCAGTTTAGCATAATGAAGCTTAGCGGATGGTGCAGGATACTGCTTACCAGCCTTTCTAGGGACTGCAGGTAGGGAGTTTCGTCTGTACCATGCAGCCAAAGAAGCATACTCTAATGCAGGACATAAAAGCGGAATGATAATGGAAGAGAACTGGGCACCTCCAAGCATCCATGAGATTCCTTTTAGTGGAATCTTCCTCTCCCAACTCAAAGCCCATGGCAAACTGCATTTGCTGCATCGTGGCTTGAAAAGATGGGTCTTCAGGAGGAGATATTGGGGTACAGACCACTGAGTCTTCACTACAGGATGAGGGAGTAGGAGTTGGAGCAAGGGAGACCTTCCTGAAACTGTTCACCCTCATATTCCTTCTCCAAGTGCATGAGGTCAGAATTACATTCCAATTTGGACAACAGGACACAGAAGGTAATAGTGAATGGAACACATTCTGAAGAAAGGGGGTTACTATTGGAGTACCTCAGGGCTCAGTACTGGGTCCAGTCCTCTTAACGTCTTTATAGGTGACATTGCAGAGGGTCTGGAAGGAAAGGTATGCCTCTTTGCAGATGACACAAAGATCTGTAACAAAGTTGATACGAGGCTAGAAAAGGATGAGAAGGGACTTGGCAAGGTTGGAGGAATGTTCAGACATATGGCAACTTAGATTCAATGCAAAGAAGTGCAAAGTAATGCACCTGGGAAATAAAAATCCAGGAGAAGAGTACACAATAGCAGGGAGGTACTAACAACAACAATAATGGAAAGGGATCTGGGTGCAGTCATATCAGATGACCTAAAGGTGGGTAAGCAATGTGAGAAGTCAGTAAGGAGAGCCAGAGGATACTGGAATGCATAGGGAGGTATCACAAGTAGAAAAAGGAAGTGGTTATCCCTCTGTACAGAGAGTTGGTGAGACCCCATCTGGAGTATCATGCGGCAGTTCTGAGAC
The DNA here is from genome assembly GCA_016271365.2 of Neoceratodus forsteri. Taxonomy (NCBI): domain Eukaryota; kingdom Metazoa; phylum Chordata; order Ceratodontiformes; family Ceratodontidae; genus Neoceratodus; species Neoceratodus forsteri. The sequence continues at coordinate 1,709,775,481 of CM057455.1, forward strand.
CTCATCTACGCAAGGGCATAGACAGGATGGAAGCAGTCCAGAGGAGGGCAACTAAAATGGTGCAGGGTCTACATCAGAAACCATATGAAGAGAGACTGAGAGAGCTTAATATGTACACCCTTGATGAAAGGAAGGACGGGGGGACATGATAGAAACTTTTAAGTACCTCAAGGGAATCAACAAAGTCCAGGAGGGTAGCATCTTTCAGAAAAAGAGATGCCTAAGAACAAGGGGGCACAATTTAAAGTTAGACGGGGGGACAGCTCAGGGGTAATGTAAAGAAATTATTTTTCACGGAGAGAGTGGTGGACGTATGGAACCGCCTTCCTGGAGAGGCTGTGAGGTCTAAAACAGTGGGGGAATTCAAACATGCATGGGACAGACATAAGGCAATTATAGTGGGAGGTTGCAGGAAGTAGGCTGTTGGGTTAGCTAGAATCTGCAGCTTATCCAATAGGTAGGGAAATGGGCAGACTGGGTGGGCCAATTGGTCCTTATCTGCTGTCAAAGCCTATGTTTCTATGTAACTGTCAGCATGACTGAAGACTGGGCAAGCTACAGGATTGGTCAAATGTATGGCAGTTGAGATTCAACGCAAAGTGGTGCTAAATTATGCACTTAGGTCATGGGAAACCCGAGAGAGGAGTACTGGGGGGGAGGGGTTTACTGTCAGCCACCAAACAGGAGAGAGATACAGGAATAATTATATCCGAGTACCTAAAGGTGGCCAGACAGTGTCAGAAGGCAGTTAAGAAGGGTCAGTGGGATGCTGGGCTGCACAGGGAGAGGCATCTCAAGCAGAAAAAAGGAGGCGGTGATACCACTATACAGATAATTAGTGAGACATCATCTAGAGTATGGTGTCCAGTTTTGGAGGCCACATCTCAGGAAGGATATAGACAGAGTGGAGGCAGTCTAAAAAAGGGCTACATGGTACAGGGGCTGCACCAGAAGTCATATGAGGAGAGGCTGAAAGACCTCAATATGTATTCTCTAGAGATGCGAAGAGAGAGGGGGACATTATGAGACGTATAAATACCTTAAAGGGATCAACAAGGTACAGGAGGGTAGCATCTTTCAGAAAAGATGATGGACAAGAACTAGGAGCATGAGATGAAGTTGGAGGGAGGAAGAATCAGGGGTAATGTGAGGTAGTATTTCTTTACAAACAGGGTGATGGATGCTTGGAACAGCCTCTCCGCAGGGGTGGTAGGGGCAAAAATGGTGTAGAAATTCAAAAATGCATGGGACACACACAAGGAAACCCTAGAAAAAGGTAATAGTAGGAAAGCTCTAGATCAACTACAGTCTGCAGCATAAGTTAAAGGCAGAAAAAAAATACAGGTTACTCACCTGTAACAGGAGTTCTAGGAATGGTATATGTTGTTCATCCACACTCATTGGCAGTATCCTTGCCGCTTTAAATCTTGCCGGAAGGTCTTCAAGCTTGCTCCTCCCACCCACCCGGGTGGTATAACTCTCGGCTCCGCCCCATGACGCCAGATCTGGCCCGCTGGAAGCTCAGGTTGTGCGTCGAAGCCGGGGAGGTCGGGTGGGTTGTGTGGATGAACAACATATACCATTCCTAGAACTCCTGTTACAGGTGAGTAACCTGTATTTCTAGGGACATGGATATGTTGTTCATCCACACTCATTGGCAGACTCCTAGCAGTTCTCCGGGAGGAGGGAGGCAAGACGCACACCCCCCATACTTACTTGGGAAAGAGAGACTGGAGAACCGAGGCCCCAAAACCAGCATCCCGGCGTGACTCAAGGTCGATGTGGTAATGGGTAATGAAGGTGTTTGCTGACTTCCAGGTAGCAGCCCTGCAGATTTCCTGGATAGGGACGTCCCTGGAAGCAGCCACCGCTGCAGCAGTATGGCGGGTAGAATGAGCTCTTATCCCTCTGGGAGGCCTCCATGCCCGCCAACTTATAGCAGAGATCTATGCAGGAGGTTACCCACCTGCTTATCGTCCGCTTGGCACAGGTCTGCCAGATGCGGCTCAGCGTAGGTGACAAACAGCTGGCAACCTCTCCCGAATTTCAGCCGGCTCCTTATAATAAGCGCCTTCTAGGGTCCAGAGTATGGAGCCTATATTCGCCTCGGTGTGATTGGGGTAGAACACCGCAGAGTCAACACCTGGTTAAGGTGAAACTCCGACACCACCTTCGGAAGGAATTCTGGTGGGGCGAGGACAACCTTGTCCCTGTGGAAGACCAGGTAGGAGACTCGATGGAGACGCCTGAGCCTCCCATCCTTCTGGCTGACGTGATAGCCACCAAGAAGGCGGTCTTCCACACAGGTGAGAGAGAGCACACCTGTGCATAGGTTCAATGGCTTGCCCATGAGCTTTGCCAGTACCAGCAGTAGATCCCACGGAGGTGGGGGTTCCCGGACTGAGGAAATGTGATCAAGGCCTTTGAAAGCGCCAGACCACCTTCTCCTGCGCCATCGACTGCTTCCCGCCCGCGCCTGTAAGCAGAGATGGCTGCCAGGTGCACCCTTAGGGTCGCCGACCTAAGCCCTTGACTAGAAAGGGACCATAAATAGTCCAAGATGCTTGCCAAGGAACAGGAGGAAGGGTCCAAGCCCTTGTTCTGACACCAAATGGAAAACCTTTCCATTTGAAGGCATAGCATTTTCTGGTCGACTCCTTCGGACGCCTAACTACATTGAGGACCTCGGCCGGAAAGACCCAAGGCCTGGAACTCTAGCGCTCAGGAACCAGGCGGCCAGGTGCAGGGATTGAAGGTCCGGATGGAACACCTTCCCTGATTGACTGAGAGCAGGTCCGGGCGAGCTGGAAGCTGCCGCGAGTCCTGGAGCTGAGACTGAGGAGATCTGGTACCAGAACTGGCGAGGCCAGTCTGGGGCTATCAGATCACCTCGCGCCTTGTCCCTCCTCGCCTTGAGAAGCACCTTGTGGATCAAGGGAAATGGGGAAAGGCGAAAAGAGGCCCGGGGTCCATTGCCTCGAGAAGGCATCCCCCAGCGAGCCCTGCTGAGGGGGGGCGGCATGGAACAGACTCAGCCTGCTTCCATGGAGGCAAACAGGTCCACCTGAGGTGTGCCCCAAAGGGAGAACAGATGCTGTACTACCTCCGCAGGAGAGAGACCACTGTGGGATGCAGCCCCATCCGCTCAGGGCATCGGCCAGGGTGTTGGAGGCTCCTGCCACGTGAATGGCTAGAGATCCGCCTCCAGGCTGCGACGAGTGACCAAATGCGGAGAGCCTTGCATAGAAGCATGGAGCGCGTCCGCCTGGCGGTTTAGATAGTACATGGTCGTGGTATTGTCCGTCTGACTCGACCACTTGACCCCGGAGGAACGGAGCAAAGGCGGTGAGAGCTAGCGGACCGCCGGAGCTCCAGCAGGTTGATGTGGCATCGGGACTCTGCGGGACCAGAGGCCATGAGCCCGTGTTCCCCAGATGGGCACCCCAACCCATCAGAGAGGCATCGGTCGACAGAGAGACCGTCGGCTCGGGCGGACGAACGGATGCCCTCCTGCAAATGATCTGGAACGGTCCACCACTGGAGAGCTGCCCACATCCTCTGTGTCACCGACACAAGCTGGTCCAAGGGATCAGGCGTTGTGACCACTGGCCTGGCCAGTCCCCACTGAAGGGACGCATGTTCCAGCGGGCCCAACGACCACGCTGGTACAGGCCGCCATGAGACCCAGGAGGCGCAGGAAGTCCCGGCAGGCGAAGTGCCCAACCAGAAATGATCGGGCAAAGGAGGAAAGAACCTGCCCTGTCCGCGGAGCGGCGCTCTGGCTCGAAGAGAGTCGAGCTGCGCCCGATGAATAGAATCACCTGCTTCGACTCGAGTTCCGACTTGGCCTCGTTGATAAGGAGGCCCAGTTGAGAAGCAGACCTGGAGGGCCAGATCTCTGGACCACTCCGCCTCCTTCCTGGAGGGAGCTGCTATCAGCCAGTCGTCCAGGTAAGGGTACACCGGACCCTCGGCGCCGCGAGGGAATGCTGTCACCACTGCCATGCATTTGGTGAAGACCCTGGGAGCTGGAGACAAGCCGAAGGGCATGGCTTGGAACTCGAAGAGGGATCCTTCCGCTCGGAAGCGAAGGAATCTCTGGTGAGACGGACGGATGGGGACGTGAAAAAACGCGTCCTGCAAGTCAAGAGAGCAGAACCACACGCCGCGTTCCAAGGATGGTATTATCTGAGCCAGAGTGACCATCCTGAAGGTTCGAGACCTTAGGAACTTGTTTAGGTCGTGTAGGTCGAGAATGGGGCGCCAGCCCCCCGTCCGCTTCGGAACCAGGAAGTACCTGGACACAAACCCTGGGTCTGAAGGAGGGTCCACCACCTCTCTTACCACCTCCTTCTGGAGGAGGAGAGTGATGTCGGCTCGACGAGCCACCAGTGAGGCTGGGGATCCCGAAGCCCCCCGAGGGGCGACGGCTCTGAAGGGTGGTGCCTGCTCGAATTCCAGAGGCAGGCCTCTTCCCAACCTCCAAGACCCACCTGTCCGTGGTAACAGCGGACCAGGTGGAGCGGAAGTGCGAGCCGTCCCCCCGGGGACCCAGGGGTAGTGGCGAGGATGGGGCGCACCCCTCAGCCCGTCACTGGGCAGGCTTGGAGGAGGGACCGGACGAGGGACCTCCTGGGCCCTTCCTCCTGCCTCCTGTTAGAGGAAGCGCGCTTGGGTTTGGGATATGAAGGCCGAGCCTGCTGGCCTAACGTTACTGGGCAGGGCGGCTGGGCACAGAAGGACTAAAGGCTTAGGCTGTGGTTTCATGCCTTGTCCTTCTGAGCGGAAGAGACCGAGTCCAAGGTGGCATTGGACTTCTCGATCCTCTGCAGGTGACCTTCCACCCCAGGGCGAAGAGGTCAGTCCCCAAAAGGGAACATCCGCCAACATGCTGGGTATCCAGTAAAGGTGGATATCCTCATACCAAACCGCCGACGACAACCACTGCGGCCGCCACCGATCTGGCACATGGGTCCCTATATCCAAAGCAGTCTGGAGCTGCTGTTTGGCCACTGCCCTGCCCTGGTCCGCACCTGCTTAACCGTAGTCTGCAGATCGGCGGGAAGATGAGGATGACCTCATCCAGGGAGCCCAACAGGCGTGAGAAAAATGTGCCATGAGGACGGCCGAACTGGCCTGACGAAGGCCGAGAGAGACGCAGCGTAGACTTTCGCCGCGATGAGTCCATTTCTTGGACCCTTGTCAGGAGGTTTGTCCACATCCTGGCGTTGCGGGCGCCGAAAACGCTGTCGGTAACCAACCCTCAGCAGAGGGGTGTTCAAAAACGGACAAGGAACCGGTAGGGACCGATACTTCCTGGCCATCCTGGCCGGGGCGAGGGCAGGAAGCAGGGCGCTGCCAAAGTTCCAGTGCCGGACCCACTATGGCCTCGGCCACCGAAAGGCCTCCGCCGAGAATCCCTCGGTCCAGAATCTCCGTGAGGGATACCTGGCCCGTTTGGAAGCGGGTTCGAGCTTCATCCCGGTAGACTCCGAGATGAGCCGAAGCAGTCCTAGGAAGGACGACGGGCTATCGTCCATTGACTGACCTCCTGAAGACTCCAAGTCCAGTCGCTTGGAGAAGAAGGAGGAATCATCTTCGGACTCGGAAGAGTCCTCGAAGAGCTGCCTCTGGCCTGAGCCACCCTTCACCTGCCGAGGTCGGTCGGGAGTGAGGGCAACTGACAGCCGATGGGGTAAACCCTTAGTCGACCGAGAATCCTTGGTCGGAGCCCCAGTGGTGGCTGTGGGCGGAGGTTCCACGAGAATCGGTGGAGCAGCTGGTTTGGCGAACAACGGCCTGGGTATAGCTCCTCGGACAAGTCGAGGGTTGTGTCGGCGTTCGGTGACAGCCATTAATGGCGGGGAAGGCGGGAGTCGGCTTATTCCGCCAGGAGGAGCTGTTGCAACATAAGGTCCTCGTACCGTCGGACGTAATTTACGCACTCCCCTCATCGAGGAGGACGAGGACGACGACGCCGCTTACGCGATGCCGGACCGAGACCGCCTATGGCGGTGGGAACGGCTGGACGCGAAGTCGAGACCGGACCGAGTCCCGGAATTTCCGGGGTCGGTGCGGGGAGGTGTCGGCCGGAACCGGCACTCCCTTCGGCTCGGAAGGTCCATCCGAGGGCTCCGGAACCGGAGGCACAGACGAGCCCACGGGATCCTCAACTCCTCCCGGGGGAACCGGGGAGAGGGGAATCTCGGCTGCTAAAGGCGACAGCCCGTCCAATGGGTCGAGAAAAATCTCGACTTCATCAGTGGGAGTCTCGGTCAACTGACCTGACGGGGACACCGTGAGGCCAGTGGCGAAGCCGAGTCGGCCGAGCCGGCCAGGACGACGGCCCGAGAGAGGGACCTTTCCCGCTCCCAAGAGCGCCGACGGGGACTTACCTTGTCCTCTCTTTTGGACCGAGAATAAGGTCCAGCAGGCACGAGGCCCTTCTCCTTTAGTGGAGGGACAGACAAAGCTCCTTAAAAGACCGTGTAGGAAGAACCCAGAAGGCGGGATAAATGCAGGCCCGAGGAAGATCTACCCCGCGCCGCCTCCTCTTGAGGGGCGACCATCCGCTCGGAGCTGATCCATGAAACCCGCCGCGCGGACACCGTAACCGGGCCTCCTTGGACTTCACCGAGGGAACGCTCGGACGCCCAGTTGCAATCGGGCAGCACGGTCTTCAAGGACGTAGGCCGAGAAAGATGAGCACAGGTCGCAAGCCTGCGGGTCGTGCTCAAGGCCTAGGCAGTAGACACACGCGGAGTGTGGATCCGTCCGAGACATCTTCTGCCCGCATGGGCATCTCCAAAACCGGAGTCGACGGTCCATCGCAGCGAGGGATCAAGACTGGAAGTCTTTTGCAAATTTTTATTTTAAATCCGCAAACGGAGAAATAGGAACCAGTCGCAAACGCAGAGCGTTAAGGAGGGAACCTGAGCTTCCAAGCGGTAAGGAAGATCTGGCGTCATGGGGCGGAGCCGAGAGTTATACCACCCGGGTGGGTGGGAGGAGCAAGCTTGAAGACCTTCCGGCAAGATTTAAAGCGGCAAGGATACTGCCAATGAGTGTGGATGAACAACATATCCATGTCCCTAGAAATGGGCAGACTAGATGGGCCAGGCAGTCCTTATCTGCCGACAAATTCTATGTACGATGGTAGCCACATAACAGATCAGCGACACCAGTGGTGGCTGAGAGGCAGGAATCCGTGGCATGCTAGTGGAAGCTGTCCAGGTGGGCTGAGTGCTAGAAGGCCCCGTCGACAGAATGACTGCCTGCATTGGCAATCCAGGCAGAATGCATCGAATCATTTCAGAAAATTATGCTAGCACAGCCTTGAGGTTGATGGCACCCTGCAAAGAGGACACGACTACTTGCGTTGACAGGTCTCAGCCTACTGATGTATAGTGGATACAAAAGTGGCTCAGCCAAGCCCTGGCCATGGTGCCTCAGCGATGGTCGGGGCTGTTGTCAATGCTGCTAGAACAGGTGATGACAAAGGTTTACCTTGTCTCAAGGGTGACCAGGGCCTCTCTGGTGAAGCAGACTTCTTTTTCTCTGTGTTTGTGCTTATGGCTGGACAACGGGGAAGGCAGCGATGACAACTGTTCCTTGATATTCTGCTAAGAGATGGTACTAATGTCAAGTAAGAGACTCTGAAGCAGTGACTAAATGCATTTCTATGGACAACAAGGGCAACAGGGATAGGTGAAAGTCTCTGTGGATCTTCTTCAAGGATATCTCCTTCATTAGGCCACACCATTTGAACTATAAGCTGTCAGCACTAGGCCCTTGTGCTAGCTGGGGACCACCCTCAATGACGTGCAGCATCTATGCGTATATAAATATGGGAGGCCACATCACACCTCCCTTCTTTTGTCGTCTGCCTTCTGGCCGATGATGAGGGAGAAGCAGCTTTTAAGCTTTTTTCATTCTCCATGCCTTTCAATGTTTTTAACAGGAGGACATTTTCTAGAGCCTTCTTACAGCATTGCTTCATAGCCTGGTTGAAGCTCTGGGAAATATCACATCTCCTCATGGTGTGAGGAAGAAGCAAAAACAAACCGCTTCGTAAATTTTATCTCTACACTTACAATACTGAAATAAAGGGCCTTTCGACTTTGGAGACATACAGAGATACTGAGGCAAAACACTAAGTAAAATAACAAATGGCAACAGCTAGGTTGACTGTGTTTTCGTCAGTAGGTCCGATGAGGATGATCAACAGTGAGAAAAGAACCGAAGAGTGATGCGTCCACCACTTTTGGATGAGGTAAAAACCGGATGCTAAAAACACCCCAAACTCCGCCTCTGGCTCCATCCCCTTTTTATGACTGGCAAGTACATCGCTCCCCCTTCCAAAGCCATTTGTAATGTTGGAAATAGACATTACTAGTGATAGGAAATCATTGTTATACTGTTATTTATTTGATTTATTTATTCAGTTATTTATTTTTATTCTTTGGCAACCAGGTTAACTCCCATAGGGCACATAGCCCATTCTACAGGAGTGACCCAGGAGCACAGGAAGGTTAAGTGACTTGCTCAGGGTCACACAGTATGTAAGTAGAGGCTGTGGAATCAAACTCGGGTCTGCTGGATGTGCCAAGCTCATCCACAGCTTATTGCTCAGCCCTCTGTTAGACACACTCTCATTTTCCTTTCCATGTCAGTCATGTATTCTGATACTTTGACCAATTTTTGATAACTTAATTATTGGTGCTTGTGGTACCCTTAATTATGCACTATGTTCCCCTTTACCTCAGCAGCTACTGCTGTTTCTTTTCATATTTCTAAGACATTCCACAATTTCAGACGCACCATTCCATGCTGTTTATCTGAGTGACCTGTAAAAGTGTAGCTAATATCATGGAATGTTCAGGTAATACAAAAAATGAGAGCAAATGTAGTGATAAAGGCAATAAAAGCTAGAATATTACTTTAACAAAAACTGGTCTAAAACATACCACAATATAGGACAAAAAAAAAAGAAACACATGAGAGCACATAAAGGTGTAAAAGCTGTTTCCTGTCATAACAGTAAAAGACCATGCTTAAAACTCAGAGTGGAAGAGATTAGGTTCATTTAATGCTAATAATTTTAATGACATACTTTACACCTCCCAGACAGACTGGTTTTACAAACAAACGCAGGTCTGAATGACTGTGCCATCAGAACTTCTTTGTAATCTGGACATGCAATGCAGCCAAAACAGTGGATGATTTGGTACGTCAGTTGTAAGAGTATATGAGCACTCAAAATGGCCCAAACACCGGAGTGCATTTAATCAAAACCGGATGACCGAATAAGGACCCTAAAAACCGGATTATCTGGTCAAAAAACAGATAGGTGGCAAACCTAGGTCATACACTTAGATGCTGCACGTCACTGAGGGCGGTCCCCAGCTAGCACAAAGTCCTAGTGTTGATGGCTTATAGTTCCAATGGTGTGGCCTAATGGAGGAGATATCCTCGAAGATGATCCAGAGAGACTTTCACCTATCCCTCTTACCCTTGTTGTCCATAGGAATGCATTTAGTCACTGCTTCAGAGCCTCCTACTTGACATTAGTACCATCTCTTAGCGGAATATTTATTAATTTAGCCACAACCAGCTAACTGCAAAGACAGCTACGACCATTGCTCTTAACTATCTGTTTATGTTTTCTTCATGGATATTGTACTATGCTTACAAAAGAAAATTTTTATCATTGTCCAGTTACTTCGGTACCTGGCGCTCACAAGTTGTCCTCCATTTTATAAGTTCTGTCTTTGCCATCCTATGTTCTTTGTATATTATAATGCTACTATGCTTATGTTATTTCAACTGTCTTTTTTACCTCAGTCTTTGTATTGTATTCTGTCCTACCCAGAACCTCCTTGCAAATGAGCTTTGCTTAATGGAGCTTCTCCTGGTAAAATAAATAAAATAATCCGTTTTCCCGATGCTTAGTATCCTGGTCTTATTTTTGGTGAAGCAGCAAGCTGTGCCCCCCCCCCGTATTGAAACCTCTTGTGGTCACTGTTACACACAGGCTCCCAACCCACATTGCTCTGACCATGTTATCCCTTCTGGTCAGCAGCAGTGCAAGAAACACACTGCCTCCTGAAAAGGGTGTACTCCTCTACCCTTGCATCCCTGCTTACTCCCTCACTGCGCCATGTCTTCTCAAATTGTACTCCAATGTAGCTCACCTCAAGAAGTTCACGCTCCAGCTTATTCATCTTGCCATCCACACTCCTCACGTTTACCATCATGCAGCAAAGGAGTGTTTCTCTCCCATTCTGTTCTGGGCCCATTAGAGCTGAGCTTTTTAAATTAGCCCCCCACAGTATCTGGCTAGGGAGGGGGTGTTCACGTATGCCTACCTTCCCTTGCTACAGTTTAAAACCTCCCTCTCCACTTCATCAACCTTGTGTGCCAGCACTCGCACTCATTCTGGACTTAGATGAAGCCCACCCACAGTGTATAAGCTTACCTTCCATGTGTAATAATGAGCTCCATGGCTTCATCGACTCTTGCTCTCAGAGAGTCTTCACTGGCTAGAAGTAGTAAGAGTTGTGCTGGGGACAGTTCAAGCAGCATCCCTGTAATCTTACTTGCAAAGGCCTGTAAGTATAAGTGAAATATTAACAATATCTGGTTAGTTCGGTGAAAAAAACAACATTCATGACTCATTGGCGAGGCAAGGCAATGCAATTTACTTGCTGCCCACCCATCCATAGCTCTGGGTGCCGAACAATATGACCATATAAAATCTCAAGACAACAACCGATAAAATAAAACAGCCAAGTATATACAACAAATTCAATAACATACGGCAAAATACTTTTTCAAGTGGTACCAAAGGCTGAATTGAATAAACAAGTTTTTAGTAAGCCCTAAAAATGTTCCAGTGATGGAACCCTTATAATAAAAGTAGGAAGCAAGTTATTAACTCAGAAACTTTCCGGGCTACATCTACTCTTAATTATACTTGGGCAATAAGGAATGTTCAAGGGTTAGTCTAACAATCTGTTAAACTCCATGTAGGGCTACAGTGGCACAATGCACACTGACTCCATGGCATGTCCAACTGCCATTATCATTATTTTGGACTGCTCTATCAAAAGCCCTCTTGTATGTTTTTATCTTTTTTTTTTTTTTAGGTATTTTATAGTTGTGTACTAAAATAATTCATCTGCGTTGACTTGAATGCGGTTTATGTGCCTGACACCCTGCTGTGTTCCGGTTCATACCATCAGCATGTGAAGTGATTCAGTGTGGGCTTCTTCATCTGAGTGTATGAGCATCATATGAAGGGATCTGGGTGGGGGCTCTCGGCTGTGATTCAGTGTGGGAGTCGCCCATGTCAAAGGCTGTCTGGTGCTGGTGCTTATCCAGCAGTTGACCGACAGAGGATTTCTTCCAGCACTCCCAGCAGGGAGTGACCAACACTGACAATCAGCACAGCATAACTGGCCTGTTGTTTAACTAAGAGGAAGCAGTACAGGCCTTCTTTGGAACAGTTGCCACAGCAAGCCAGCCTCTTCCAAGTGTTTCTCAGAGTGTCTCTAGGGCTGGCTGGATAGGAAGAATGAAAAAGACTAAGATAGTATGCACATTTAAAAACTCCAGTTGAACGTGCTTAGCTTGGTCTATGGCTTCTGGCTCGAAATTCAATGTAGGATGCATATTTATGAGCAGAGCCCAGAAGGAGATGTCCTCCAGAAGTATTGTCACATGACCTGGTTCTAAGTTCTCTTGACCACAGTGTGGTCGTCTTTCTCACCATCGGGATCCGAGTCATCCCCCTCTACACTGCCGACGCCAGGCCTGGCCCCGATTAGGGCCTTGGAAACAGTGCTGGTGGCAGTGCCAAGAGCGTCCCCGAAGCAGGCCTCAAGGGACCTGTTCCTGGCACAGTACGCGGTGTCTATGACTCTGCTGGCACCAAAGTGACAGGCAGCAACACCATGGCTGCAGTTGTCCCCAGAGGATAAAGGCGGCACCAGAAATTTGAAAGATGTCGATGGCGCTGACAGTGCCAACAATCCAGAGACAGCACTGCGGACGTTAATCACCTGCTGAGCATCGGTTTAGAAACCCGATGTTCTGGGCCAAGAGAGTCAACTTCTACAAATGCCAGCAGCAGCTGCCCTAGAGGCAGTGTCGCAGGTATCCATAGAAGCTTTCAGCTGCTGATTATTGGACTATATGCTCCTGGTAATGGTCTGCAGCAGCTCCACACTAGCGTTAGATTCCTGAACATTGATTTGAGTGTGTTCCACAAGGTGTACTCGTACTGAGGAATGTATGAACTCAAGACATAGACGTCTGCTTTGGTCCACAGAAGAAGTCTGTGATGCTATGGTGGACCCGTTATTCCCGAGGAGAGACTGGAAAGAAAGATCTTCCACCACAGGCTCCACTGATACAGAAGGCTCGCTTTCCAGCCCATACAATGAGTCATCCGCTGCGTCTTCTGACAAAAGCAGATCAGGGTCAGACTCATCAAGTTCCACTTCTATCCCAGAAGAACCTCCAAAAGGCAGGTCTAGGCCAGGAAATCATGGGAGATGCCGCCACCTGCATCGGGGTCAAGGAATTCAGCACCAACAGCGGCGCCGGCATCACATGCGGTGCCAGCACCATATACGACGTCGGCACCACAAGCAGCACCAGCACTGCTGCTGGCCTTGCAAAACCTAAAAGAAAGGTGGAAGGAAAGTGGTACCTGTGCCGGCCCCTGCAAGGAAACAAGGTGGGGGTGGGGGAGGCATATGGAGTTGGCATCGGCGGTGCTGGCACTAGAGAGGACACCGCATGCACATGCTGGCCCAACCAACCCGGCCACGGCTCCAAGGCCCCAGAACCGGGACCACTGGCAAGGTCAACTGGGACAGACGCTGTACCCACCCGGGCCAGTGATGAAACTGCTCAATGGAGCGCCAAAGGACAGAGAGGATCCAGTGTCTAAGATCGCGGCCATCAAGAAGGGAGCCACAGAGAACCTCACTGGAGTCGGGTCAGACCTACCGCTCTCCACCTCCGACCCCTGCGCAGACGTACCAGAGGGCAACCTCGAGTGGTACTGATTTTTTGACCGATGGGAGGAAGAAGAACTCGAGGTCCAGTGGAGCTGGGTCCCATCGAGGTCAGGAATGGGCCCGCTACTTTTTGTGCTTCAGGCGGACTGTACTGGTCCCCCCCTGGACTGCCCATGGTCAGACCCCCTCCTGCAAAGGGCAGTGGACAGAACACAGCCCCACTGCCAGAACAGCTTGCAAGCGAAGATTCCCTACTGTCACCGCTACCGTCTAAGGTCGAATCTGTTGATGGCAGGCTGAAGATTTCTTCAACTAGTCTTTTTTTCTTCTTCTTTAAAAGTAAGAAAAGAACACTAAAAGTAGTAACAATCGAATACTGAATGACTATAAGCTGCTGTCGAATAGACGAAGACTTGACTCTTGGCAGCTGAGTGACGTCGTCAATGAAGCGCACCTGATGGTGGGGAAAAAAGGAACTGAGGTGGTTGGAGGGTCGACGCCAAGATAGCCAAATGGGTGCACTGCAGCCTCACGGTGCCGCGCATGTGTGGCCCTATCTTGGCGCCGGCCCTCCTGAAGATTTTTGGCTCCCGCTGGGTCCTAGCGCCCCCGGTGTAGTCCCATTAGTGTGAAGAGTGGTGGAGACTTTTAGTCCAGGTAGATCAGCACTGCATGACTTCTACACTGCACCCTCTGATCCATAACAGCTGCCCACTGGGTCCTCTCTAATGGACAGAAAGAGGGTCCGGGACAGAGACAGCGACCTCACAGGCCGAGGTGTCCCCAGTGTCGATCACTACCAGGTCAATAGAAGACAAGTATCTTACAGCAGAACAGGCTCAGGAGAAACTCGACCAGTGCAGTTTCTTCCCCCTGTTGCGATAAGAGGTTGAAGCCACATGGTGCAAAGACCCTGATGTTGAATGTGTTCAGGATCTGGACCATTTCTTTTTGCAACTCCAGGAAGACTGTCCCTCCTCAAGGGCGCTGGTGGCCCTTTGCCAGAGCACCTACCCAGAGAGAGGTGGTGGCCAGACACAGCACTGTTGCCAAAGGAAGCAGCCTTTTCTGGCTCTATCCCTTTTCCCATGGCTGTTGACCACTGGCACGAAATGGGGCTGAGAGAAACTGTAAACTTTTTGTGAGTTTAAATAAAGTGACACCAAAATAAACTCTAGTGTATTTTAAACTGAAGCCGAAGAACTGAATGCTGTCATCGTATAAATGGTGAAGTTCTGGCCCCACAAAGAGAGTGATGATGCTACTAATGTGCCCTAGTCAGTGGTAAAAAAGGAACTGAGGTGGCTGGTGCTGGTGTATACCAGAGAACGCATGCAACGATGCACGCGCGGGGCCTCTCGAATACCATCCCCACTACAAAAGTTGTGGCTCCCGCGGGGTCCTGTCACCTCCAACTTAGACCAACAAGTGGGACTCAACGGTGAAGATGGATTCTTGGGAGATCAGTGGAGGTGGAGCAGGAGGACCTCATGGCTGGGTGGTAGGTGAAGTCCATATTACAGACCGCTGCTGGTGAAGACTGCCTAAAGTACAGTTATGTAAGAACTTACCGTAACAGTAGATCTTCGAGAGGAGCTCTTGCAGCAGGCTATAACAATTAGGACTATGCCGCAGGCACTAGGACCACACGGAAAACTTCTGCCAGCAATACCAGCGGGGGACCGCCCCCGACGCCTGCCCCGCCCCGACGTCAGTCAGGGTACAAAAGGGGGCGGACCCAGCTCCACCTCAGTTCTTTCCCGCCACATACCACGCACGTGAAGCTAGCTGCTGCCTGCGATTCACCAGCGAGAAAAGAATACTTCAAGCAAGTTTTTTTGACTATAATCAAGCCATACAAAAGCAAGAGTACTAGACTTTAGGAGGGCTGACTTTGGGAAAATGAGAGAGTGCCTCAGAAAACACTAGCAAACAGGCAAGAAGGAGGGGTGGAGGAACAATGGGGAGTGATCAAACAGCCATCACAGAGGCAACAAGCCTCTCATGAAAAAAAAAAAAATCAATAAAACACAACGAAGGAAAACCGCTATGGTTCACAAAAGAGGTGGCAGGAAGGTTAAAGAGAAAAGGCAGCATTCAGGGAAATATAAGGAAACACAGAACGAGCAGGACAGAGAACTTTATCAGTTAAAGCAGAAAGAGGCTGGGAAGGTAGTCAGAATAGCAAAGGCCCAAACCAAGAAAGGATAGCCAATTCTGTTAAGAAGGGGATAAGACCTTTATAGGTACATTAGGGAGCAAGAAAGACAAAGGAGGGATACTGAAGCTTAATAAAGGGGAAGGAATCTGGGTAGAGGGTGATAGTGAAAAAGCAGGGTTACTGAACGAATATTTCTGCTCAGTATTCACAAAGGAAGAGGAGGGAGAGTTACCTAAACCAAACAAGAGAATACTCTGAAGACGGGGGTCAATACCAGTCCATTTACAGAAGAAAGTGTTCTGAAAGAACTAATAAAATCGAAGGTGGACAAAGCAATGGGGCCTGATGGGATTCGCCCAAGAATTCTAAAAGAACTAAGGGTAGAACTAGTGACATCGCTGACTACTCTCTTTAACAAATCATGGGAGGATGGGGTGGTACCCAAGGACTGGAGGAGGGCAGATGTAATTCCTCTTCACAAAAGTGGGAGCAGGACAGAGGCAGGAAACTACAGACCAGTTAGTTTGACCTCAGTGGTAGGGAAAATGATGGAATCACTTCTGAAGGAAAGAATTGTTGAGTACCTAGAGGCCACTGGGGCACAGGACCCGAGGCAACATGGATTCACGATGGGAATCTAATAGATTTCTTTGACTGGGTGACCAAAGTAGTAGATCAGGGAGGGGCTGTGGACATGGCCTACCTAGATTTCAGCAAGGCATTTGATACAGTCCCCACAAAAGGTTAATACACAAGATAGCCAGCCTTGGAATGGGTCCCAAGGTGGTAGCCTGGATAAAAAATTGGCTAGACAACAGGACACAAAGGGTAGTAGTAAATGGAGTACACAGTGAAGAAAGGAGGGTTACTAGTGGGTACCTAGGGTTCAGTACTGGGACCGGTCCTTTTAATGTCTTTATATGACATTGCAGAGAAACTGAAGGAAAAGTATGTCTCTTTGCAGATGACACAAAGATCTGCAACAGGGTTGATACGAGGATGGAGTGGAAAGGATGAGAAGGACTTGGCAAGGTTGGAGGAATGGTCAAATGTATGGCAGCTCAGATTTAATGCAAAGAAGTGCAAGATAATGCACATGGGAAACAAAAACCCAGGGGAAGCGTACACAATGGGGGGTGAGATACTGACAACAGCAAAAATAGAAAGGGACCTGGGGGTAATTATATCAGAGGACCTAAAGGTGGGCAAGCAATGTGAAAAGGCAGTAAGGAAGGCTGGAGGGATACTGGGATGCATAGGAAGAGGCATCAATAGTAGAAAACAGGAAGTTGTTATCCCTCTGTACAAACAGTTGGTGAGACCCCATCTGAGTACTGTGTGCAGTTCTGGAGACCCCATCTCCGCAAAGACATAGACAGAGTGGAGGCTGTCCAGAGGAGGGCACACAAAATGGTGCAGGGTCTGCACCAGAAGACATCTGTAAGAAAGACTAAAGGAGCTTAATATGTATACTCTTGAGGAAAGAAGGGAGAGAGGGGACATGATAGAAACTTTCAAATACCTCAAGGGAATTAACAAAGTCCATGAGGGTAGCATCTTCCAGAAAAAGAGATGTGCAAGAACAAGGGGGCACAATTTGAAGATAGAGGGGGGACGGCTCAGGGGTAATGTGAAGAAGTATTTTTTCACTGAGAGGGTTGTGGATGCATGGAACAGCCTCCCTGAGGAGGTCGTGGAGTCAAGAACAGTGGGGGACTTCAAGAATGCATGGGACAGGCATAAGGCAGTCCTAGGGGTGGGTAAGAGGAAGTAAGCTGTTGATTAACTAGGATCTGCAGCTTATCTGTTAGGTAGGAAAATGGACAGACTAGGTGGGCCAAGCGGTCCTTATCTGCCGTCAAATTCTATGTTTCTATGTTTTTTCCTCCTCCGTGGCAGATGTCTGTACTGTTACCGCTGTTCGGCTCGGTTTTCCCGCGTCCGGCATACTTTGCCTCGGTGTTTACCGCAGTGGGTACCGACGTCAGTCCGTTTTTTCCCACCCGCGGGTTCGATGTCTTCCCGGGTGTCTGTTTCTCCCGATCACCTTAATAAGTGCGATATGGAAATTACATACCTATCGTAATTCTTGATCTGCTTGGACGAAGTCTCCACCACTCATTCACTCTAATGGGAGTACGCTGGAGGCGCTAGGACCCAGCGGGAGCAAACTTTTCAGGATGGCCGGCGCCTGAGATGGAGCCATGAGGGAGCGGCACCGCGAGCCCGGCGCATGCGGTAATGACCATCTCGGCGTCGACCCTCCAAATGCCTCAGTACTTTTTTTCCGAGGAGGTGCAGCGTAACTAACCTAGAAAGGACTAACCTAAAAATCGGACACAAGATAGTCCGAATGACCCGTGTAAGAAGGGTCAACAAAGTCTTCACAGCTCAGCCACTGAGGGAGTGAAGACCATAAACAGAGAAGTGAGCTTGGGGGATGGTGGGTGACAGTGTGAAGGAGTAGTGGAGACTTTGTTCAAGAAGATCAAGAATTATGGTAGGTACGTAATTTCCACATCTTTCTGGACATAGTCTCCACCACTCATTCACACTAGTTGGAGATTACCAAGCTAAATAATCCCCCGAGATGGGCGGCAGGAGATGAAGAGCTCAAGTGCCTAGGACAGAAGTCCGTTAAGAATGGTCCTGCCAAAGGACAGATGTTGTCAGGCATGGACATCCAAGACATACTGCTTAATGAATGTATGCACAGAGCTCCAGGTAGCTGCATTGCAAATATCTGCAATGGGCACATTACAGATTTCCGCCAGAGATGCTGCGACTGCTCTGGTAGAGTGAGCATACATTCTGCCTTCCAGTTTGACCTGTGCCATAGAATAGCAGTGGTGAAGGCATGCCACCAACCATGCTGAAATACACCTGATAGCAACAGGTTGAGCCAGCTGGGTCTCGCTGAAGGAAACAAACAGTTGTTGAGCCTTGCGAATTTCCTTCATTCTATCTAGATATAACCACAATGCTCTCTTAACATCCAGCGAATGAAGGGTACGCTCTCCTTCGTTCTGGAAGTTCGCAATGTAGGTAGGAAGGACTAAAGGTTGGTTTGGATGGAATTCTGAGACAACCTTAGGGAGAAACTTAGGATGAGTCCCAAGAACTACTTTGTCCTTGTGAAACACAGTGTACGGGGGGTCTGTGACCAGTGCGTGTATTTCAGAAACTCTCTGTGCTGAAGTAATGGCCACCAGGAAGGCCGTTTTCCAAGTGAGGAACTTCAACTCGCAAGTAGCTAGAAAGGTTTCTGAGTGAGCATGTCTAGCACAATGTTAATGTCCCAGGCTGCAACTGGACGTCTAATCGGAGCTCTAGTATGCAGAATACCCCTAAGAAACCTCTTAACTATGGGCAACTGAGCCAGCGACATTGAAAGTACTGGCTCATGATATGCCGAAATGGCACAAAGATGAATTTTGACTGTGGAGTAGTGCAGACCTGTGTTTGAGAGGTCTAACAGATACTCCCAAGACTTTATTCGGTGGTCAGGAAAAAGGATTCCAAGAGGATTTTGCACACCATGTAGAGAAACGCCTCCATTTAGCTGTGTAGGTTTTTCTAGTGGCCAGCTTACGCGTGGCCAAAAGAATATCTGAAACTCTATGAGAAACATTGAACCTATTCACCTCTATCTCTTCAGGAGCCGAAGGTGAAGCGACCTCAGGCTGGGATGGACCATAGGAACCTGGGTCAGAAGGTTCGTCTGAAGGGGAAGCATTTTTGATAGTCAGTTGAGCAGTGGGAACCATATCTGCTGAGGCCAGAAGAGGGTAATGAGAATCATTCTGCCCCCCAGGACTACAATTTGAGCAGTACCCTCTGAATTAGGGGAAGAGGAGGAAATGCATATAGAAAGCGTTTTGTCCACCGCAGCTTGAACACATCCTGACAGAAAAACGCCAGGTCCTGGATTTGTAGAGCAGCAGACAGGCAGTTTTGCATTGAGTGGGGACGCAAGAAGGTCCAGGTCTGGAGTTCCCCACACTTTGAAGGGTGACTGAACGATGGTTGCATCGCGAGACCACTCGTGAGGATCTGCCTACATTCTGCTGAGACGGTCTTCCACCTCGTTTTGCACTCTTGGCAGGTCAACCACCTGAATCAGAGCCTTGTGCTCCAGGCACCATTCCCACACTCTCACTGCTTCATTGCATAATGTGTAAGAGTGTGCACCACCCTGTTTGTCAATGTAGTACATCACTGCCTTGTTGTCCGTTTGAAGGAGAATGTTCTTGTGACAGAGTATGTCCTTCAAAGCTTGGACTGCATAGAGGACAGCTCTCATTTCCAGGACGTTTATGTGAAGTTGAGACTCGTCCTGAGTCCAAGTACCCTGGGTGTGGAGATCAAGGCAGTGAGCTCCCCAACCCATCAGAGACGCGTCCATGGCAATGGAGATCTGATGATCCAAAGGGGCAAAGGGATATCCTTCCAGAAGGTTGTCCTCCTGAGACCACCAGGTGAGCGACCTCTTCAGAGGTTCCGTCACCTTGATAAGAAAGGACTGAGGGTGAGTGGTTGGGGACCACTGAGCATCCACTGAGAGGTTCTCATGTGAAGATGAGCCAAGGATACAGTGAACACCGAGGATGCCATGAGACCCAGCATCCAATGCATCGAGATAGCTCGAAACGAGCTGTGTTCTCTGATGTATCGGGCCATCTTTAAGATATTGCTCCTTCTGTCCTCTGGAAGAAAAACCTTCGCACAGGAGGTGTCCAGAAGAGTTCCAATGAAGAGGAGTTTCTGGGAGGGCTGCAACCGCAACTTGTTGAGGTTCAGCAGGACTCCCATAGATGTAAGGAAGTCTGAGGCCGTGGCCACGGCACCCAGAGTCTCTTGCCTGGAAGGACTTGCTTGATGCCAATTGTCCAGATATGGGAACACTTGTATTCCGATTTTCCTGAGGTGCGCCACGAGAATTGCACAACACTATGTAAAAACTCGAGGCGCCGAGGATAGCCCAAAGGGCAGGACTCTGAACTGATGGTGTTGACCCAATGCCACAAACCTTAGGTATCTGTGGTGCTTTGGGTGTATGAGAATGTGTTGGTATGCATCCCGCCTGTCCATGGAGGCTAGCCAATCGTGTTGATGAATCAAAGCTAGCAGAGTACCCAGTGATGATATCTTGAATTTCTCCTTGTGTAGGAACTTGTTTAACTTCCTGCGATCCAGAATGGGCGCATGCCGCCGGTTTTGTCTGGAACCAGAAAGTAATGGTAGTAGAAACCTGTGTTTCGTTGATCCAACGGAACTACTTCTACTGCTCTGTTGTTCAGAAGGCCTTGTACCACGGAAGCAAGAAGGTCTGACTGTACTGCCGACAGCCTGGGCTGTCGTTTGGGAGGATGATCCGTAGGGGTTTCTGAAAGACTGAGAGAGTATCCCTCGTGGATTATCCTGAGGACCCATTTGTCTGATGTTATAGATTTCCACTGGTTGTAGAACTGAGTCAGACATCCTCCCACTGCTGAGGAGGAGTCCCCCTCGGGCAGCTGAGGTGGGACCTGGGCCAGAAACTCAGAAGGTGGCAATGGGTGCTTTTGGGCCTTGTGCCTTTTGCTGCACTTTCTTTTGCGGCTGAAGGTCCTGTTTTCTGTTAAAACCTCCTCTGTCTTTGCCCCAAAAGGCTTGACCGGTTGTGAAACTGGCGCTTGTCCCCCCCCCCTCAGGAGGGGGGCGGGCGTAGGTTTTGCTGTCTTAATGGCAGACCTAGTCTTCTGTGTGGCCTCTGGTGCTTGCTCCACCTGAGGTCCGAACAGATGCATACCATCGAAAGGTAAGGCCATGACTTGCTGCTGGGCATCTTTCGTGAAGCCCGAAGTACGTAGCCAAGAGTGGTGACGGGTGCAGATGCCAGCCACCGCCCAAGAAGTGGTATCGAAGGTGTCCACTGCAGCTTTAACCTGCTGGTTATTGGACTCGATACCCCTAGTTATGGTTTGAAGTAGCTCTCAGTTAACCTCCAATTTGGGCAGAGATTCTGCCACTGCTTTGAGCGAATGCCAAAGTACATACTTATATTGAGAAAAATAGCCCTGGTAGCTGCCAATAGGCATGCCTAGGGTTGAGGCAGCAAAGCCTCTCTTACCTAAGGTGTCTATCTTACGAGATTCTTTGCTTATAGGATGGGATGTAGATTCCTGAGGGAGGACAGCCTTATCATTCTCTGACAGGACCACTATGGCATCAGCAAAGGCTTGTGAGGCCTAGATGGGCGATCCTTGGGGGTATATTTCCTATCTATGGACTTGGCCACAGAAGGAATAAGAGCCAAATTCTTCCACACCATCTGTGAAAGGGTCTCGAAAGAGGGCTGTACTGGAGGGGTTAAATCCATCAGTATTTCCGGGACATGAAAATACTGGAGACGCAAAAGCTTCCCAGGATTGATTTCCGTGGTCTGGAGAGAAAGGGTACAATTAAGCAATAAGGCATGACGAGGGGTTATGTTAATGGTCTGTTAATCACCTTCTAGGGGTGTACTGTGACACGAGGTGTAGCCGAGTGCCACATACCCCTAGAAGGTGATTAACTGACCATTAACATAATCTCTGGGAGTGCCTTCTTGCTATTATAATATAACATGTTTTTAAACAGTGTTAAACCTTGTTCAGCATATGGCTAAGCTCTACATGTATGTTAATAAAAGATTAACACAAGGCTGTTAGAATGTTTGCAGCCAATCAGAAAGCTCCATTTCTCAGACCCTTTTTATAATTTAAATTCTTGAGCAGAGACTTAAAGGAAAGGTCCTCAATAAATAGAAATTACGTACCTACAGTAATTATGATCTTTCTGTGTATCTTCACCATTCATCACAGATGGGTACTGGCCGGAGATCAGAAACTCGCAGGAGCCTTTTTTTTTTGTGATAGGCGGAGTCGACACAGCATCGGCGCCTCCGAGGCCGACGTACTCACGTGGCGCCGAGGATTAGCCGATGCTGTGCCGACCCGCCTGCCTACCAGTTCTGAGTCGCCAGAGGGTAAGAGGAAGGATGGAGGGTGGGACAAGAGAGTCCAAGGGACAGAAAAAGGAAGAGAAAAACTGAACTAAAAGGAGAAATAACGACTGAGAGGACAGCACAGAGGAATTAAGACTAAGGGGATTGGGTAGGGGCCCCAATCTCTGGAAAAGCAAGAAGAGAGGGAGGAGGGGGAGAGAGGTAACAAGGATCCAGGACCCTTGTCCGCCACCAGACTGTATAGGAACTGCAGGGAGCAGCAAAGCTCATTTGCCAGAATTCAAGGCACAGAATAACTGGCAATACCCCAAAAGTAGAGTCGGCTATTCTGGAGAAGGACAGGGTACAGGGACTCAGTACTCTCTCTGTAAAGATATTTGGTGAAAAAAGGGGAGTTCCTTTTTTTTTTTTAAAATCAGATGGATAACAGAAGGAGGGCAACCACCAGCTCTCAACCCGTAGGGGTGAAGATATGTGTAGAGAAGAAGTGCCACTCGAACTGTAAATTCTTAGGAAGAAAACTACCCCCTGTGTCCCAACTTTACCCCGCCCAAAAAGAGGGGTAGGCACAGAGGGAGGAGGATCCAGAGACTGGAGCCCCAGGGGGATGGCGGACGGGATTGTGATGAATGGTGAAGATACACAGAAAGATCATAATTACGGTAGGTACGTAATTTCTATATCTTATCTGTGTCAATCTTCACCATTCATCACAGATGGTTGAGTACCAAGCCCCCCGAAGGGGGTTGATTAATTGCACCCTAAGGGACAGTGTCCCTTAGCCCTCAGTGGGTGACACACTAAGGGGGGGAACCTTCTGGGCCTGAGGAGGCCCGAGAGTGGGGAGAGCGAGACGGGTTCCCCCCGGAGGAGGAATTTGCCCCGACAAACGCCGCCTCGCCCTACGGGAAAAGAGATAGGTTCCTGGTGGCGGAGCAAATCACCCTATGCCAGGCCAAGGTGACAACCGGAAAGGCGAAGCCACGCCGATCTCCTGGTGCAGATCGCTGTCCCTACTACCCTGGTAGCTACCTCATTGGCGTCGTAAGATGCCCTTGCTTGGTGCCTTGCTAGCTCCAGGCCACGTGCAGAGAGTGCGATGGCTTGCCTGGTTTGCTCCGAGTCAGGCAAAGCAGCTAGGATCTGACCCAGCGCTGACCACAAGAACCTGTTGTAGGCTGCATAGTGGGTCTGATGAGCGGAGATGGAGAAAAGCAACCGTGCCGAGTAGAAAGTCCTCCTCCCCCAGAAATCAAAATCCGATCTGGGGGCCGGTCATGGTGGAGGGCGCGAAGCCCGTCAGGAGTGTCCAGGTGCATCAATCAGGACTGTGGATGAGGCATAGAACCTGGAGACTCCGGGGGAGCACAATACCTCTGGCTGAGGTCCCTAGGGGCAGGAACTCTGGAGAAGGGCCTCTGCCAGAAACGCATGGACGCCTCCCGAAAGGGAGCAGGCCAGGGCGGCACCACAAGGGTGGCCGCGCCAAAATCGCCTAGAAAGGCGTGCGTCGCATGCTCAGGATTGCTGACCGACAGGGGAGAAAGGTGAAGGTCCTCCATCATCCTCACGAGGAAGCGCTGATACTCAGAGAGATCAGCGGCAGGAGAGATTTGGACAGATGGTTCCTCTCCCCCAGAAGAGGGGGATGAGGAGCTGGAGGTCACCATACATTCCGAGGGTGGTTGCTCGGGGGGATGTTGAAAAACCTGGCTGTCCATGGCCCTAACGTAGGCAGGGAACCGAGCAGCCACAGCTCTGAACTGCTCCCAGGTGAGAGGGCCGCTAGGACCAAGAATGCCTGGGAGCGCTGGAGAATGCGGCAGAGGGATAGGGGCAGAGCCGAGAGAAGAAGTCGGCTGACCTCTGCCCGGGCTAGGGAGCGGACCATGGACACCTGAGGAGGGTGTCCCGGAAGACTCCGCAGCCGACAGCTGTACAACTACACTGGTACTGCCTAGGCTGCGCCCAGAAGAATCCCCCCAGTGAGGCGACCGGGGCCGTATAGATCCAGAAGGACGGTCCCCTGCCTCCAAAGAATGGGACCCCCTCAAGGAACTGGAAGGGCGGAAGTCCGCACTACGGCTTCGTCCAGGGCCGGGGTGGACCCCAGAGAAAGACCGGTGCGGCGACCCCACACCCCTCGACCCCTCAGAGTCCGAGAGGGTCCTGGTCCTCGAGAGGGCCAACCTAGGCAGCTGGCAGCTCTGGGCTGCCCCTGAAGGGGAGACCCAGGGAGCAGCACCCATCCCCTCCCGTAGACTTCCCGATGGGCCCCAAAGTTGGGCGATCGAGACACACTACGGGAGGGGGTACCACTGCCAAGGGGTCAAGGAACCCTCCAAGGCCAGGTTGCATGGCAATGGTGGCTCACACCATAGCCTGCTGGTCAGTACCACTGACCCCAGCCTCGGGGAGAACCTGACGATCCTCAGAAGGGGCTGGCTGCGACTCGTCGTCGAGTCCACTGGCTCGTCCTCCTCCTCCTCTGCAGACAACCCCGAAGGGTGTGACTGCTCGCCCGACTCCGACGAGGTAGAGTCCGAGGCCCTAAGCCAAACGGTAGGAGGGCGAGGAAAGGCGACCTTACCGAGAAGTCCGGAAGCCAAAGCAGTGGCCGAGGCGGCCCCCGTGCCCTCCATAGCCCCGCAAGCGGGGCTGACAGAAGGCGGCAGGGCAGCTCGGGCTAAAGGTCCTGAGCCAGGCCAGCCCGCAGCGCCGCGGAAGTCCACCGGCACTGGGGCGGTACCAGGAACAGAGCAGGCGCCGACGGCAGCCCCAGCAACGGCCTCAATGCGCCGCCAGGCACCGAGACGAAGCGGCGCCGCGGCGCCCGACGGACTCAGCGCCGAACACGGCACCGCCAGGCCCTCGGTGCCGACAGATGGCTCCAGGCCCCGTGCGCCGTGCTCAACCTTGGCGCTGAGGGACGGTGCCGGCGAGACATAGCGAAGGCAGCGCGAATCCGAGGGTCACGGTGCCATGAGCAGCGTCGGACGCCGACAAAGCCCATGGCACTGCAGGTCCGACGGTGCCGACCCGGGCCTTCCGGACCACGGAGCACTGGGGGAGCTCTATCCCTATATAAGTGGGCCACATATGGGCAAGCCCCGCCCGCCTCCCGGGAGGAAGCGGGACGGGCCTCGCGCCGCAGGAGGAGCCTCGCCAAGGCTAGGCTGCAAGAAGTCGATGCTCCCTCCTCCTCGGTCCGTAGTAGAACCGGGAGGAGACCCGGAGGAAAGGCCGAGAAGGCGGCTTTGGCCCGGCAGTCCCGAACCCCTACGAAAGTCGGCAAAGCTCGCCTCTACCTTCAGGCAACGCTGTTCTAGGACGTGGCGGTCCATGGAAAGCAGGCGTTGCGAATCCATGTACGTAAGGCGGGCCGAGACACCGGTCATGCTGGTCGTGTGAATTGCCTGAGCCCATACGGGCACCGACGCATAGGGCCGCCTTAGAAAGTTTCTTGCCTCCGACCGCGACATGACCTACGGAAAAACACGAAATAGATTCGACGTCGCTATACTGTAAAATAAAAGGAAAGATCCTACCGGCGACATCGAGTGGAGGCAGAACCCAGAACTAGCAGACCGATGGACTGAAACGCACAAATCCGAAGGCTAAGGCCTAACAACTGTCAAAAAGCTTCTTCAGTGGCTTCCCACGAGGTGACCTCGACGGCGGAAGACGAAGAACTGGTAGGCAGGCGGAGTCGACACAGCTTAACGGCTAATCCTCGAGCGCCACGTAGTACGTCGGCCTCGAGGGCGGCGCCGATGCTGCGTCGACTCCGCCCATCCTTTAAAAAAAAAAAAAAGGCTCCCGTGGGGTCGTGATCTCCGGCCAGTACCCATCTGTGATGAATGGTGAAGATTGACACAGATAAGATTAGGCTCTGCAGGAGGATTGATCCCTGCCCCCAGGGCAGTGTCAGTATCAACATCATCACCCAGTCTAAGATCTGGATGGGGCTCAAAATCATCTCCTGACAGTCCAAGGGGGGCTGTATAGACAGGAACGGAGTAAAAACCAGTAGGAAGAAGAGGAGAAAGAATTGGAGTTGAAACCAGACGCTTACAGCCATCCCCTGTGTCAAGCAGGGTACTGAGAACAAAGAAGGAGGTATCACAGAAAATGGCATCGCATACGGCGCCGACAAAGAGCGTGACACCGCACCTGATGCCACCCCCGGCGCCGACGGATAGCATGTTGCCGACGCCAGTCCCGACAAAGCCCGCGGTGCCACAGACGGCACTGACAGCACTCACGGCGCCGCAAGGGATCTTGGCGCCGGAGAAGTTGGCACCGCAGATGACGGCAACGTCACAGAAGTCTGAGAACTGCGATTTGAAGTTGCAGGATGAAAATGGCAGGAGATAAGGGCATCGGTGTAGAACCCTGCGCCACAGCCATGTGAGGGGATGACACGCAGGCGTAGTCGACGGCACCGAAGAAGGCGCTGTGCGACTAGAAGACCTAACCGCCCCTCCTACCGTCCCGGAACCGAAGAGCCCAAAGGCCCTGGTGTCAGACTGGCTGGTTTGGGCAATTGGGCCAACCTCCGAGCCCACTGCTCTATAAGAGCAACCCACTGGTGAAACTGCTCATCGGAAGCTCCTCCAATAGCTGGAGAGGGGCTCCGGTGTCGAAGAGGTCGGCCATCAGAGACAGTACCCGGCGACTCCAACAGAGGTGGAGACTGGCGCTTGGCCCCAATAACCGACTGTCTACGCGCAGATGTACCAGAGGGTGACCACAAGTGATGCAGTTTCTTCTTCAACTTGTGTGCCGAAGAAGAACTCTAGGCCCAATGGTGCTGAGAATGGGACTGTTTCTTTTTATGCTTTCAGGGAGACCGCCCATTTCCCTGAGTACTGGACCATCCGTTGTCAGACCCCCCTCTGGTTAGGGCGGCGGACCAGACTTGGCCCCGCTGGCTGAACAGCTTTCATACGAAGTCTCCTGACCGTCACCTGCCCCACTCATGGTCGACTCTGTCAATGGAGGGCTGAAGACTTCTCTCTTAGAAGTAGAATTTATTAATATAATCGGTACTTATCAAAGGTAAAATACAAAACAATAAACTGAAAACTAAGCTGCTAGTTTGAAGTTTGACTCCCAGCAGCCGAGCGTCGTCACTGAAGTGCACTCAACAGAGGGAAAAAAGGAACTGAGGCGCTTGGAGGATCGACGCCGAGATAGTCATTATAGTTACAATTCAGTCATAATACATGCAGGTAGCATCATACAAGATTGGGCAACAAATAGGGAGTATGTCTTGTGGGGTAGACCGTATATTTTGAGCAAAGCGCTGCCTGTTGAAAAGAGAAAAAGAGAGGTAAAGTGTGAGAGGAAGGGGGGATTGATAGAGGCAGATTATGGTGGAGGGCACGAATTAGGCAGGGTGGACTACAAGCAGCTACAGGTTGGTGGGGTGAAGAAGATATCTTTGAAACGCTTTTTGAATTGGGGAAGGGATGTACTGGAGAGTAATCCCTGGGGAAGAGTATTGCATTTTCGTGGGGCTAGGTAGGAGAACCTTTAGCTGTCCAGGTAAAAATCTGTTCCACTTCTGATAACAGAAGATAATGCAGTTAACCAACCACTTCGCTACTGTGTGTTTGGACACTGGTGGCCCAAGCATTCTGCGGGTGAAGGACACAAACATCTGATCGGATTGACGGTGAGGACTGGTTCTGGTCAGATAATATCTGAGAATTCTATGCACATTTAGGGTGTGCAGTAGAGCTTCTCCTTTGTTCGAATAATTGAGGAAGCAGACTGGCAAGTCCATGTCCTGATTGAGAGCGAGTTCTGACACTACTTTGGGGAGGAACTTAGGATTTGTTCTCAAGGACACCCTGTTCTTGTGAAAAACTAAACAAGGTTCTTTGCACATTAGTGCATGGAGCTCTGAAATCCTCCTTGCGGAAGTGACTGCAACTAAAAATAGTGCCTTCCAAGAGAAAAGGCACAGCTCGCAATCTGCAGCTGGTTCAAAGGGAGGTAATGTCAGGTGCTCTAAAACAAAAAGGAGGTCCCAAGGACGGACAGGTTCCTTAACTGGTGGCTTAAGGTGGAGGATGCCATGCAGAAAAGTACGGGAAACCTCTAGCTGTGCTAGTGATTTCTGTCCAATCAGTGCATGGTGGAAATCGAATAGCACAGAGGTGCACCTTTAGCGCATTTAGCATACAGCCCTGCTAGACAAGGAAAGGAGGTAATCCAGGATAGATTTCTCCGAACAAAGGAGGGGATCTAGGCCCATGGTAGAAGCCCAAAGGCAAAACCTGTGCCACTTCATGGTGCAGGTAACCCGGGTTGAAGGCTTCCTTGCTGCCACTAGGACATCTGCCACCTCATCCGATACTCCGTGTCAGAATATGGCTATGTCCTTAGGAGCCAGGCGTGTAGGTTCAGAGACTTGAGGTTCGGGTGAACCAGAGACCCTCCTTCCTGGGGCAGCAAGTGCGAGCTGATTGAAGGGGTAATCGGGGAGTCGTATGCCAACTGATGAAGGAAGGGAAACTAAATCTGTCCGGGCCCGAATGGTGCTACCAGAATCATGTTCACCCCTTCAGCCTATAACTTGAGCAGGACCCTCTGGATCAAAGGGAAGGCATAGAGAAATCTGCCCGTCCAAGAGAGGGACAACACGTCTCGCCAGAAAACACCAGGCCCTGGATCTAGTGAGCACAAAATGGGCAGTTTTACGTTGTATGGGGATGCAAAGAGGTCTAGATCTGGTGTTCCCCATCTGATAAATAATGTTTCTGCCACTGACTGGAGGAGTTCCCGTTTGTGGGCGCTGGATCGAGACCTGCTCAAGAGATCCACCAGCCCGCTGCAGACTCCGGGAACATGTACCGCAGACAGTGTGGTGCAGTGTTTCACTGCCCAGTCCATATCCTCACTGCCTCCCAGCAAAGCTGGTAGGGGTGAGTGCCTCGTTTGTTGATGTAGAACACCACTGATGTGTTGTCTGTTTAAATCAGTAAGTGTCCTGGGGGAATTTAGTGCTGCAATGCCTGGAGTGCGTAAAGAACCACCCTCATTTCGAGGACGCTGATGTGGAGGTGCACCTCTAATGGGGACCACGGACCTTGTGTCCTTCTGTCGTTCAAGTGTGCGCACCAACTGGACCCCGATGCGTCCGTGGTGAGGATCAGATTGTGGGCAGGTGGTGAAAAGGGGACCCCTACTGAGAGGTGTCCATGGACCAACCACCATTTGAGGGCTGTGAGGACTGAACTGGGGACCGAAAAGTAAAGTTATGTAAGAACTTACCGTAAAGTACAGTTACGTAAGAACTTACCGTAACAGTAGATCTTCGAGAACAGCTCTTGCAGCAGGTAACACCATTAGGACTGAAGCCGGCAGGACCCAACGGAATTCTTCTAGCTATGCTAGCTAACTAGCGGGACCGCCCTTATAATAAGGGCGGTCCTGCCAGATCCCCAGTTCTCCGCGGGAGACTTCCGCCACAGGATCGCCATCAGAATGGCAGACCAAGGATCCACCATCAGAAGACAAAAGGCGGAAGCCCCTGCTAAAGGCTTCAGTAAGCCATACCGCCTCCTCCAAGGGGAAGGTAGGAAGGTTTGTTGCAAGAGCTGCTCTCGAAGATCTACTGTTACGTAAGTTCTTACGTAACTGTACTATCTTACTTCGAGACAGCTCTTGTGCAGGTAACACCATTAGGACCGATTTCCAAGCAATAACGCTTGTAAGCATTCTGGGAGGAGGAAACTAGGAAAATCCATACCAAGTCCTGACTCTAGGACAGGAGACCCTGTAGCACAGCCAGGCCGAAACCGGCTCTTCGCTGTGAAGCAATGTCCAGGCTGTAATGCCTGATAAAAGTATGCACAGCACTCCAAGTGGCTGCAGCACAAATGGCAGAGGAGGAGACGTTGCGAAGTGCTGCAAAGAAGGTAGCCACCCCCCTAGTGGAATGGCCCTGGACTGTGCCCGGGAGGGGCTTCTGCTTAGCATCATAGCAGTATGATATACACTGGACAAGCCAGCAAGAAAGGGACTGCTTCGATACTGGTTGGCCCATCATCCTCTCAGCGAAGGAAACGAAGAGTTGCTCCGACTTGCGAAGCTGTTTAGTCCTGTTTAGGTAATACCTAAGACAGCGGTGAACATCCAGGGTGTGGAGCAGCGCTTCTCCTCTATTAGCATATTTAGGGAAGTATACAGGCAGGTCAATGTCCTGATTGAGAGTGAGTGCAGAGACCACCTTAGGCAAGAACTTAGGATTTGTCCTCAGGGACACTCTGTCCTGGTGGAAAATCAAATAAGGTTCCTTACACATTAGAGCGTGAAGCTCAGAAATTCTCCTTGCTGACGTAACAGCAACTAAAAATAACGTTTTCCATGACAGGAAAACGCAGCTCGCAATCCGCGGCAGGTTCAAAAGGCGGAAGCGTGAGCTGTTCCAGGACAAAGAGTAAATCCCATGGAGGAACAGGGTCCTTAATGGGTGGCCTAAGGTGTAACACCCCTCTCAGAAAGTCTCGAGAGGCGTCAAGTTGCGTCACTGTGCGCTGTCCCACCAGGAAGTGGTAAGAAGAAATAGCGCAAAGGTGCACCTTGATAGAGGAGTAGGCGAGACCCGAATGGAAAAGGGAGAGCAGGTATTCTAACACCGCTTTCACCGGATAAACTAGAGGGGAAAGGCCGTGTGCTTGCGACCACAGGCAAAAACGGCGCCATTTCATGGCATACGTCGCATGCATTGCCGGCTTTCTGGCCGCGGAAAGAACTTCCGCCACCTCTTGCGAGACCCCGTGTCACAAAATGGCTATGTCTCTAGGAGCCATGCATGTAGGTTCAGTGAGCGTTAAGTACATAGACAGTGTCGGCAGATAAGGGCCTATGGCCCACCCAGTCTGCCCATTTGAGCTTGTAAATTCAGTTTATTTTCCTAGAAGTCTGTTTCCCTTACCCTGACCTCTAGAATTCCTTTATGTCTATCCCATGTATTCTTAAATCCGTGATTGTTTCTGCCCCCACCACTTCCTCTGGCAGGGTGTTCCACTTGTCCACCACCGCTCTGTGAAGAAATTCTTTCTCATGTTTCCTCTGAATCGTCCTCCCTCCAACTTCATCCCATGCCCTCTAGTCCTGGAACATCTTTTTCGCTTAAAATAGTGTTTTCCTGCACCCTGTTCCTCCCTGTAAGATACTTGTATGTCTCTATCATATCCCTCTCTCCTCCTCCTCCAGGGAGTACATGTTCAGTTCCTTCAACCTGTCTTCATAGGACTTGTGATGCAATCCATGCACCATCTTTGTTGCCCTCCTCTGAACCTTCTACCCTGTCTATGTCCTCACGTAGGTATGGTCTCCAGAATTGTACACTGTACTCCAGGTGGGGCCTCACTAGTGTCTTGTATAGCGGAATTATGACCTCCTTTTCCTGCTGGTGATGCCCTGCCCATACATCCCAGCATCCTATTTGCTTTACCTGCTGCCTTGTCACACTGTTTCCTACCTTGAGGTCATCAGAGATGACAACTCAAGATCCCTTTCCTGCTTGGTGCATGCTATATCCTCACCCCCAACTGATATATTATGCCAGGGTTTTGTGCCCCATATGCATTATCTTGCACTTCTTTGCATTGAATTTCAACTGCCAAACCCCTGACCATTCTTCAAGTTTCTGCAGGTCACTCTCATTCTGTCTACACCTCTGGTGTGTCTACTCTGTTACAGAGCTTTGTGTCATCAGCGAACAGTGAAATTCTGCCTTCTAGATCCTCGCAATGTCACTGATGAAGATGTTGAATAGGACCGGTCCCAGCACTGATCCCTGTGGTACCCTGGTCACTCTTCCCTCTGTGGAGTGACTGCCATTTACCCCACCCTCTGTGTCCTGCCACCCAGCCAGTTACCTACCACCACACTACTGTCCTGCCCACACCCATATTCCCCAGTTTGTGTAATAGTCTTCTATGTGGCACAGTGTCAAAGGCTTGCTGAAGTCCAGACAGGCCATGTCCACTGCCCTCCCCTGATCCACCTCCCTAGTCACCCAGTCAAAATTAACGAGGTTGGTCTGACATGACCTCCCCTGGTGAAACCATGCTGCCTTGGGTCCTGTAGTCCATTGACAACCAGATGTTCCACCAATCTCTCCTTCAGTAGTGCTTCCATGATCTTCCCCACTACCGAGGTGAGGCTGACTGGTCTGTAGTTCCCTGCTTCCTCTTTGTCTCTTTGTTCCCACTTTTGTATAAGGGGACTACATCTGCTGTCCTCCAGTCTTTGGGTACCTCCCCTGTTTCCAGTGATCTGCTAAACAGGATAGCCAGAGGTTCAGCCACTACCTCTCTTAGTTCTTTAAGGACCCTAGGGTGCACCTGTCAGGCCCCATTGCTTTATCAACTCTTATTACTTCCAGTTCCTTCAGGACCCTTTCGTGTAAAGGGACATGTGTCCATTCTGCACCATTCTCACCCCTTGTACTCTCTTCAGACCCATTACCCCCTCTTCCTCAGTAAAGGCAGGCAGAAATACCTGTTCAATATGTCAGCTTTACTGTTGTCATCCTCCATGCGGCTCCCATCCTCCCCTTCAGTCTCTCTATCCTCCTTTGTCTTTCTTTTTCACTTATGTACCTGTTAAATGTTTTGTCCCTTTACCCACTGATTTTGCAATGTGTTCTTCTGTCTGAGCTTTGGCTTCCCTTACTGACCTCCCTGCCTCCCTTTGCTTCTCCTGGTACTTCTCCCTATCCCTTCTGCCTGTGTCTTTTGTACTGCCTAGATGCAATCTTTTGGCTTTCACTTTCTTTGATACCTCTTTGGAAAACCATAATGGTCTCCTCTTCCTTTTCCTCTTGCTAACCTGCTTAATGCATAATTCTGTTGTTCTTGTAATCCCCATTTTAAATACTGCCCACTGTTCCTCAACCCCTGATTCCTGTCCCATTCCCCTTAATGCTTTTTCAAGTATCTCCCCATTTTCCCAAAGTCTGCCCCCCTAAAATCCAGGATACGTGTTTTTGTGTGGTTTGGTTCTGCTCTTTCTGTGATTTCAAACCACAATGACTGGTGGTCACTGTTACCCAGGTGCTCCCCACTGTTACCCCATCACACTGTCCCTGTTTGTGAGCACAAGGTCCAGTATTGCCTTCTGCCGAGTTGGTTCCATGACCAGTTGCTTGAGGAAGGCACCCTGAAGGGAGTCCAGGATAAATCTGCTCCTAGTTGATGCTGTTGCTGGGATGCTCCAGTCCACGTCTGGAATACTGAAGTCTCCAACCAGTACTACCTCACCCTTGTCTGCCATCCTTTGGATGGCTAGCATCAGCTTCCTATCTGTTTCTTCCTCCTGGGCTGGTGGTCTATAGACCACACCTGTGCGGATGGCTGGCCCCATTTTCCTTTCCAGCTTAACCCACAGTATCTCTCCCCATTTTGTTCCTCCTGGATCTCTGTGGCCCTTATGTCATTTTTCACATACAGTGCCACTCCTCCTCCTTCCTGCCTGCTCTGTCTCTTCTGAATATGTTGTAGCCAGGTATGGCCATCTCCCAGTCATGGTTATCAATTACACCAGGTTTCAGTGATGGCCACAATGTCCAGGTCTGACTGTACCATGACAGCCTCCAGATCTTCCATCTTGTTGCTAAGGCTCCTGGCATTTGCACATGGCTTTCCATGATTTGACCTCCTAGACTGCTTCACTGTTCTACTCCAGCCCCTTCCTTGGTTGTCATTTATCCCTGGTTCTCCTTGCTGTCTGCCCTTCTGCTGAATTTTGCCCCTTTCTGCTTATCCACCTCTTGGGCACTAATCTCCATCTTTGCACACTGCTTTGCAGAGATAGCCACTCCTCTGGTTCACTGGTTCCACTGCTAGCTGTGGGGGTGAGCAGGTAGGTACCCTCCTTGCTGGCATGCCACCCCCCTTTGCTAGTTTAAATGCTTGTCAATGTAGCATTTAAACTTATCATTGAGTGCTTGGATTCCCTCCAGGATGGATGCAGGCCGTCAGGCTTGAACAAACCTCCATCCCTCCAGGTGGGTCCCCAGTCACCAATGAATCCAAACCCTTCCTCACAGCACCAGTTCTTCAACCATGAGTTAAAGCTCCTGGTGCATGCACTCCTATGCTCTCCCTTGCCTCTCACAGGTAGTACTTCTGAGAAAGTGACAGAAGTAGCTACTTGCTTGAGACCCCTCCCAGTTTCCTAAACTCTTCCTGAACTTCCTTTGCTCCCCATTTGCCAGGTCATTAGTACCTAGGTGGATAATGACATCCAGCTCACCCTCCGACTTGCCTTCCCAGTGATCCCAGGATCTTCCTTCCATCCTCCATGCCGTGGCACCTGGTACACCTCACCTCCCGGTCCTCCAACTCCTGTGTTCCTAGCTGGATCCTCTTACGATGGAGTCCCCCACCAGGATTCGCTCTCCTCCTCTGGGGTCCACTGCTTTCCGCTGAGGTCACCTCCTTGGCTAACCTCCACATCCTTTCCTTCCACTTCTCTGGGTACCTCTATTTGGTTGTCCTTGTTTGCCAGTGTGGCATATGAGTTCTTGAGTGGAATAGGATCTGGGATGTGCCTCTGCCTGACTGCTCTAACCCTCCCTGAGCCCACTGTCATCCAAGTGCTCCTCGCTCTCAGCATCCTTTGAGGCAGCTGCATTGGACTGGGTGGTCCCTGGATAGGGGGATGGTACTCCTGACCCAGTTTACTTCGCTCTGAGTCTGGCTACCTCATCCCGCAGTCCAGAGAGATGCATGCAGATAGGGCAGCACCTCAGTGTCCAGAAGGTCTGCCTGAATATGGCTGTCCCACAGCCACTGCATTCTCACCACTCCCATTATACTGCAATTCCACTACTTGTCTGCTACTGAAGCTCTCCTAGTTCTCTTTTTATTAATTTACTGTACTAAAAATCCTGTCACTGATCCTCAGATATTTTTTTTTTTAAGGAAAAAGAAACCAATAAATAAATAAATGAGTAAAAACACTTGTGCTGAGGGTGGGCTTCCTCCCCCTTATGCCCCTCCTACTTCACACCCCTTACTATACCCTGTGTTTAGCTCCCTCAATCAGATTTATCAGGCATATAATTAAGAGTTGGGGAAGGGAGGGAAGGGAGGGAGGTAAAATTTGCAGCAATTAAAGACAGCACAGAATTACACCACCACTATGTTTTAAATTTTCAACAGCTCAAAAACAATTATAAGTAAAGACAACAAAGAAAGTATAGTGTCACTACAAGCCCACAATCTAAGTTTAAAAGAAAAATAGCAATTACCAGTTACTCTAAAGCACTGAATTGAATATGTTTCCTTCCTTCCCCTTCTGGCTTCTTCTGCAATTTTGCCCCTTTTCTGCTTATCCACCTCTCCGGGTGGACTAGAGAACCTTCCTCCTGAGACAAGAGATGGGAGCTGAAAGACAACGGGATTGGAGGTTCCTGGGACAGCTGTGTTAGCAAGGGGAACCAGATCTGTCTGGGCCAGAATGGGGCTACCAGGATTATTGTTGCATGCTCCCTGCGCAGTTTGAGAAGAACTCTCTGGATCAGCGGGAAGGGAGGGAAAGCATAGAGGAATCTGTCCGCCCAGTAGAGGGACAACGTGTCTCGCCAGAAAACACCAGGCCCTGGATCTAGCGAGCAAAAATTGGGCAGTTTTGCGTTGGATGGGGATGCGAATAAGTCCAGTTCTGGAGTGCCCCATCGAAGAAGTTCCCACTCGTGGACTCTGGCCTGGGAGCGACTCAGGCCGTCTGCGATTGTGTTGTCCACTCCGGGAAAGTGAACTGCAATCAGGTTTGCGCCGTGCCGAATTACCCAATCCCACACTCTCATGGCTTTCCTGCAAAGGGGTAAGAGTCGCGCCTCCTTGTTTGTTGAGGTAATACATCACCGTACCGTGTTGTCTGTCTGAAGCAGAAGAAGTGCTCGGCAGGTTCTGACTGAAAGGCCTGCAGGGCGTGAGGACCGCCCTCATCTCCAGCACGTTGATGTGGAGGTGGGCTCCTGAGGGTCAATGTTCCTGGGACCTCACCCCGTTCAGTCGCTCCCACTTAGCCCTGAGGCGTCCTGTGGAGAGGATTATCTTTGGGCGGCATGTAAACGGGACACCCACAGAAAGTGTCCCTGGGTCTAGTCACCATTGCCAGTCTCAAATCACGGCATTTGTGATTCTGACCGGATGCTGCATGTGGTCTTGCCTTTGGTCCCACTGCACCCTGAGCATCCACTGAGTTACCCGCATGTGGAGCCTTGCCAAAGAGACTGTCGGAATGGCCGCAGCCATGTGTCCGGGCAGACGAAGGACCAGCCTGGCAGGGACAGTCTTCTTCGCCGAGAGAACCCTGATGAGGGATCTGATGCGTTCCGCTCTGTCGTCTGGGAGAAATGATTTCCCCTGAACGGTGTCCAGAATTGCGCCTATGAACTGCAGCTTTTGTGACGGTATGAGGAGAGACTTCTCGTAGTTGATTATAATGCCCAGCGACTGGAACAAGTCCTGAGTGCTCCGAATAGCCAGCAACAACGCCTCTCTGGAGCGCGCTGAAAGCCAATCGTCCAAGTGCAGGAACATAGTGGCCCTGTCTCCTTGGGGCAGCTGCCATGACTGCCATGCATTTGGTAAAGACCCAGGGGCGATGACAGTCGACGGAAGGGCCGGAACTGAAAATGGTAGCTGAGGAACTCGAGCGCGGGAACCTCCTGTCGCTTGAGCCACGAGATGTGCAGGTGGCGTCCTGCATGTCTAGGGACGCTAAGAAGGCGTCCTGCTTCAGCATGGGAATGAGGCCCGGAAGGGTCATCATATGAAATCGTTTGTAGGCGACCGACGTATTTAGGTGGCTGAGGTCCAAGATTGGACGGAGGTCCCCTGTTTTCTTGGGAACCAGAAAGAAGTGGGAATAGTATCCGGAATCTATCTGGTTCTCTGGAACATACTCCACCGCTCCCTTCTGCAGGAGTGTGAGTACTTCTTGCCTGATAAGCAATTTGTGCTGACCCGAGTAACGGGACAGCAGAGAAACCTCGAGGGTGGCTCGAATCTGAATTCTATAAATGGCCTTTTTAGTGAACTGTCTGAACCCACATGTCGGTGGTTATGGACTGTATCCTGGCAGGTGGTCCACTGTCGACCCCGACCTTGATGTCCGTTGATCCTGAGGGGCAGGGGCTGGGAAGGAGTCAGGCTGTGGCGGCAGGGGAGCCCGCAGGCTGAGCCAGCAGCTGGGCCTGACTTCTGCCAAGGCTGTCTTCCCTGGGCGCTACTGGCGGGCCCCTCTGCTGTGGACGGTGCGGGACTGTTGTCTCTGTGTCCGTCACAGCAGGCTTTGGTTTCTGAAGGAACTAAGCTTTGTGGTCGTGTACATTGCCTGGACCGACCTCCACGCCTCCCAGCCTCTTGGAGCTTGGTGAGAACCTTCTCAGAGGTGCACCAAAGAGAACTACTCACCAGAAGGCGTCCGCAGATGTTCTTCTGGGCGTCCGGGGTAAATCCGGAGACACGAAGCCATGAGTGTCTCCGGAGGCTTACGCCTGAAGCTGCCGCTCTGGCCGAGGAGTCTGCGGAATCATATGTGGCTCGCAGCACCTGGGTTCCCACGTCCGAACCCGTATGGAGGAGTTGCAACATCTCCTCCTTCTGCTCACCTTCTGGCAATTTCTCCACCAGATCCAGTCCCTGTTCCCACAAAGCATTTTGGAACTGCACCATGTGGGTCAAGTAATTCAGGGATCTGATGGCGCAGGTAGCGGAAACATACGTGCGCCTGCCCATAGCGTCCAGCTGTTTGGACTCCGGGTCTGGTGGCAGGGTGCTCAAATGTTGCGGTCTCTGGGACCGGTCATGAGAGGCTGTTATGACCAGAGAGTCGGCCAGAGGATGTTGAGCCAAGTACTGGTCCTCCTTAGGAGCCTTGTACAGGCGGTCAGCTTTCTTCGACATCGACGGGAGCGAGTGTGGACGCTTTCACGATGCCTTGGTGATGTCCACAAAAGTGTCCACCAAGGGTGGTACCACCACAGGCTTGGGATCCTTCTGCTGAAGATATCTAGCAAGGCGTAGTCTCTCGGGGTCTAACTCTTCTGCATCCCAGCCCATGTTCTCTTGCATATGTCTCATGATTTCCGAGACGATGGGTCATCGGAGAGATCTAGGAAGCTCACGTGGGTCCGGAGGGGATCGGAAGGTGAGAGAGGATCTGGATCCTGTCGAGGACTCGATCCTGTATCCTCAACGTCGAAGGCAAGCGGCGTCTTCTGGGTCTCTTAGGACTGGGTGACCCTGAAGAGGATCTAGACGGAGGTCTCCTTTAATCTGGTCTTCCCCTTGGAGGGTCCGTAGGCTCCTGGGGGGGAGGTACTCGGCCTGCTGCCCCAGATGGGGAAGGGGGCGGGCGGAGGGTCGCAGGTGGTGGAGGAGGAGGAGGTGTGGGAACCATCCTTTTAATGGTATCCACCAGTAGGTAAGGCTCCTTAACCTCAGAAAAGAGGCCAGCGACAGACCCGGGCGCGGTGGCAGTCTTGGGTTCAGCGTGACGTCCTCCTCAGGGCCTCAGGTTGCGGGAGAGGTTCCTGGGAGGCTCGACAGGAGCCGGGTTCGCCCGTCTGGTCCTCGGGCTGCGTCAATCCCTCCTCCGTGATAGTCCCCTGACCGATGTCGGTAGGAGGCGTCGGGGTCCTCTTCTCAACTCGTGCGGACGTGGCTCTCCTGCCGACGACCGAGAGGGCGAAGGCCTGACCGGCGACGGGCATCTGGCAATCGACGGCTCCTGGGACCTATGATGAGTGGCCGACGTCGGACAGGCCGACGTCGAGTCCGACGGCTACTGAAGCGAGATAAGCTCCTTGGTCTTCTGCTGGGGAGGAGGAGGAGGAGGCAGACCCGGCGGGTTCGAATGGCGGGGAACCCGACTTGCGGTGATGATGATGGTCCCAGACCTAACAGGGCTTTGGAAGAAGGGCGAAGAGGGCCTGGAGGTCTTGGCCTGTGAGGAGGAAGAGGAGCCTGAAGGTTTCTTCACCGCAGCGGAGGGAGGCTGAGAGCGGGCCCGGGATGGCGAATGGTCGGACCGGGAGCCGGAACTACGGGAGTCGGAGGCCCTAGACGGGGACCTGGATGGAGCCTTCTCCCTGTGCTTCTCAGAATATTTCTGGGCTTTCTCAGCAGAACTCCCCTTGGATGTGTCCATTGGCTTTCTTCCTCGAGCAATGCGCCTGCAGAGCCTTCTGGCGGCGAATCCGGTCCGGCTGTTGAACCCTGGCAGAAAATACAGGACCGGTGTCGTGGTTCGGGCCTAGGCACTGGACGCAGGGCCGTATCGCGATCCTTGAATGGGATTTGCTTCCCACAGGTGCACCTCAGGGTGGCCTTCAACGGAGGTTGGAGGACATCAGACAGCAACTGAGCCGAAAAATTGAACTTTTCCGAAGGAAGAACTTCGACCATGCGTCGCGCACTAGAAAGCGATCCGAAGGGTTCGAGAACATACTGTCGACGGCAGCAAAACTTGGGGAATCTGGTGGGACCGCCTGCTAGCCCTCGCCTGGCGTGGGAGGCGGGACCCGGCGTCGAGGCTGATCGCCTAAGTTAGCTAGCTAGAAAAGAATGAGGTCCTGCGCCTTCAATCCTAATGGTATTACCTGCCGCAAGAGCTGTATCTCGAAGTACGATCAGTAGATTTCCGAGAGGAGCTCTTGCAGCAGGTAATTCCATGAGGACTGATGCCAGCAGGCGTCAGGATCCCACGGAAAACTTCTAGATAGCAGCCCGAGGCAGGGGACTGTCCCCATCGTTAGCTACACCTGACATCAGACGTGGTATAAAGGGGACGGTCCCCTGGCACCATATCAGTTCTCCCGCCGAAGACCCGACTAGAAACAAAACTGGAGAACTGAGCAGGAAATCCCCACCATGTACTTGTGATATAATAACCAAAATACTATCCTGGGGGATGGAGGGTGGGAAAATCACCTGCTGCAAGAGTTCCTTTTGAAGATCTACTGTTACAGTGAGTTCTTACGTAACTGTACTATCTGTCTTTGAGGGTGGAGCTCTTGCAGCAGGTAATACCATTAGGACCGAGTCCCAAGCAGTACCCAAGGATAGGCCCAGGTCTGAGGGAGGCAGGGGGAGACGCTGAAAAGCTGAAAAACAGCTGAAAATGTTAGAAAAGCATCTAAGAGAGTACGCCTTGCAGGACTGCTAGTCCAAAACCTGCTCACCTTCCGGATGCAATGTCCAGGCTGTAATGTCTAATGAAAGTGTGGACTTAATTCCAAGTAGCTGCAGCGCTAATATCTGCCGAGGAGACATTCTTAAGTGCTGCAAAGGAGGAGGCCACTGCTCTGGTACAGTGGCCCTGGACTGTTCCCGGCAGTGCTTTGTTATGATGCTGGTAGCAAAAAGTAATGCACTGCACTAGCCAACAGG
Source organism: Neoceratodus forsteri (assembly GCA_016271365.2). Classification (NCBI taxonomy): domain Eukaryota; kingdom Metazoa; phylum Chordata; order Ceratodontiformes; family Ceratodontidae; genus Neoceratodus; species Neoceratodus forsteri. The sequence continues at coordinate 1,709,816,089 of CM057455.1, forward strand.
CTGGTGACTGTTTGGAAACAGAAGCCCCAAAGATTTGCTTGGTGAATGAGATGAACAACTGGTCCAACTGTCTGGAGGAGCGAATCCTGTGGAGGTAATACCTAAAAATTCTGTGAACATCCAAGGTGTGCAACAGTGCTTCACCTTGGTTAATAAATTCTGGATAATAAACCGGAAGATTGATGCCCTGGTTAAGAGTCAGCATGGACACCACCTTCGGCATGAACTTAGGATTCGTGCACAGGGTCACCCTGTCCCTGTGGAAAACTATGTAAGGTTCCTTACACATCAGGGCCTGGAGCTCGGAAACCCTTCGAGCGGAGGTAATGGCTACCAAAAGGAGGGTCTTCCATGAGAGGAAGTGCAGCTCGCAGGAGGCTGCTGGCTCGAAGGGAGGAAGGGTGAGTTTCTCCAGGGCGAAAAGTAAGTCCCAAGAAGGAATTATGTCTCTCCTGGGAGGTCTGATATGTAAGACCCCTCGTAGAAATGTCTTACAGACATTGAGCTGTGCCGGTGTTTTATCTCCAATAGGATCATGATATGCGGAAACCGCACACATGTGTACCTTAATGTATGAATAGCTTAGTCCTAAATCTAGAAGGTGACAGGGGATTTAGGGCATGGACCATAGCTCACTGACAGAAGCGTTTCCACTTCAGAGCGCAGGTGGCCTTGGTGGAAGGCTTCCTCGCTGCAATCAAGATTTCAGCCATCCTCCTTGATACTCCTAGTCTCTCTTCCGCTAAGACTGCAGGAGCCACGTGTGCAGGTGAAGAGACTGAAGAGCTGGATGGATGAGTGTCCCCTGCTCTTGTGAGAGCAAGTGGGTGGAGAGTGGCAACTGAACTGGAGGCTCTAGTGACAGTTGCTGGAGCAACGGATACCAGATCTGTCGGAGCCATAGAGGAGCCACCTGAATCATTCTGGCTCCCTCTGACTGCAACTTGATCAGTACTTTCTGAATATGTGGAAAAGGAAGGAAGGCATACAGGAACTTCCCTGTCCAAGAGAGGGGCAACACAGCTCGCCAAAAAACACCAGGCCCTGGAACGAGCCAGTAAAAATTGTGCAGTCTGGCGTTGCACGGGGACACAAAAGAGGTCCAGCCCCAGCGACTGAACAGGTCGTCTGCGACATCTTGGAGCAGTTCCCACTCGTGATTCAGAGAGATAGAGCGGCTGAGACTGCCAGTGAAAACATTCTGAATCCCAAGCAGATGAACTGCGATGAGATCCAGCCGATGTTCTACTGCCCAATCCCACACTCTCATGGCCTCCTTGCAAAGGGGGTATGAATGAGTCCCCCCTTGTTTGTTGATGTAGAAGACCACTGGTGTGTTGTCTGCCCGCACCAGGAGAAGACCCATCGAGAGTTGGTCTCTGAATGCAATAAGTGCAATCAGCACGGCTCTCATTTCCAGAACATTTATATGTAGCGAGCTCTCTATGGCAGACCAAGACCCCCGGGTCCTGTGATCCCCTAAATGAGCCCCTCAACTGGACAGAGAGGCATCTGTGGTTAAAGTCCAGAGACGAGTGAGTCTCCGGAATGGAACTCCTCCCGCTAAACTGTCATGATGGAGCCACCATTCGATGGAACGATGTACTGCCTGAGACATCTGGATTTGGAGATCCAGATCGTCCACCGATTGGTCCCACTGGACCCCGAGATGCCACTGGAGGGTCCTCATATGTAGTCTGGCTAAGGGTACTGTGGCTATAAGGCCTAGAAGCTGTAGAACAGCCCGGGCAGGGGAAGAGGGGGCCTTCTGGAGCCTACTGGCCAAACCCTGAAGGCGGTCTGCCCTGTCTGGAGGCAGAAAGGCTCTTCCCTGTCCGGTGTCCAGAATAGCCCTTATGAACTGCAGCCTTTGTGTCGGCCAAAGGTGTGATTTTGGCCAGTTTACTGTGATCCCCAGGGAGGAAAATAGAGCCTGTGTCTTTCGTGAGGTGATTAGAAGCTCCTCCTCCAACCAAACGGAGAGGAGCAAATCGTCCAGGTAAGGGTAGAGAAGAGGCCTCTCCTGCGGAGGGCCGCCGCTACCACCGCTAGACACTTGGTGAAAACTCTGGGGGCAGAAGAAAGTACCCGGAATTGGTAGTGCTCGTCCAGGAAGCTGAAGCGCAGAAACATTCTGCGAGACTTCAGGACCTTGATATGCATGTAGGCGTCCTGCATATCTAGGGAGCACAGCCAATCCCCTTGCTGGAGTAAGGGGAAGAGAGCTGCCAGAGTGACCATCCAAAACCTCTGGTATTTTACAGAGAGACTGAGCTAGCTCAGATCCAGAATTGGATGAAGGTCTACCGTTTTCTTCGGGACCAGGAAGAAATGGGAGTAGTAACCCTTTCCCTTCTGGCCCCGTGGAACCTTTTGGATGGCGCTTTTTTCTAGGAGCTGTTGAATCTCCGCTTCTAGAAGAAGACTGTGTTCCGGTGGAAATGGGCCGGAGGGGTGGGTAGTCCGGCGGGATAGAGATGAACTCTATCGTGTACCCTTTTCGAATGGTATCTAGTACTCACTGGTCTGCAGTGATACTGAACCATTCAATTGGGTAAAGCTCAAACCGCCCTCCTAACTTCTTGCTCTGCCTGTCCGTGAAGGGAGGTGGGGGCACAGGGAGTCAGGCTGAGGGGGTCCTGGGAACCTTGAGGGGCCAGGTGACCCCGGCTCTTGAAACCCTTACCGTGGGACTGTTTACTCCCTTGTCCTTTGCGAAAAGGGCGCCGGCGGGGTTCCTGAGGTTGGGATTTATACATGTGGTGCATGTTGGCCACTGCTTTTCCTGATTCCTGAAGTTGCTTAATCATTTGTTCAACTTCTGGGCTGAACAAAACAGGACCCTGAAAAGGGGAATTCAGAATGGACTCTTGTAGGTCTGGCTGGAAGCCCGTGAGCCTAAGCCAAGACTGCCGTCTCATACAGACCCCCGAGGCGGCTACTCTGGAGGCCATATCCATGGTGTCGTAAGAACACCTGAGGATGTGTTTGTCTACATCTAAACCCATCTAGGTACACACTAGAATTTCTTGTTTTGAGTCGAAGTCTGGCATAGCTTCATCGCGGTCCACTGTCTTCCTCCACAGTGACTGCTGGTAGGTAATCATGTGGGCCATGAAGTTCAAAGACCTGATGGCCCAAGTGGTTGAGGAGAAGACTTTTCAGTCCCATCCGTCTAACTTTTTAGAGACGGGATCCGGAGGTTGGGAACTCAAATGCTTTGACTGAGACCCTCTGCTGTGGGCAGCCATGAGGACCAACGAACTGGCCTCTGGTTGTTCGGCCAGAAAAGGTTCGGACTTTGGAGGCTTATAAAGTCTGTCCGCCTTTCTAGGGACTGCAGGAATGGAGGACAGTGTACACCAGGTGAGGCATGTTATATTCTGAAACGGTTCCACGAACGTTGGAATCACCAAAGGTTTGGGTTCCTTCTCTCTAAGGAACTTGGCCAGGAGCTTGCGCTCTGGGTCCAGATCCTCCGTGTCCCACTCATATATAGCCCGGATGTCCATCATAATGTTCAAAAATGAGGGGTCGTCTTGGGGGGCCATGGGGAATCTTTAGGTCCCGGGAAGGGTGGACAGAATTCCCCGTCTGAGTAGGGCTCTGAATCCATGTTGCCTTCATCCGTGGAGGACATGACAGGAGGAGAGAGATGGAGATGAGGGTTGTTTCCTTCTCTTCCCCTTAGGGTCTGGACATGGGTGCTCACCCTCACCCCCGAGGCCCTGGGGTGGGCAGGGAACCCATGGGTGGCGGAGGAGGGACAGTGTCTGGGTGTCTATACAGAAGATCCTCTTTAACTGTATTCCACCATGTAGTGAACAGACTCCCAATGTCTGCTACTGGGACGGTCGCAGGTGCGGGCATCTGGGGCTCTGGCTCGGCAGACGTCGGGTCCAGGATCCTGGCGTCAGTAGGCAGACGACCGGCAGTGTCTTCATCTGTGGGTCAGGCATCCAGTGTGGCTTTGTCAGGTGTCAGGTCCCTCAGAGGAGGGGCGGATGGCTGGTCTTCATCCGGCGACCACCCCATGTCAGGCGTTGGGGAGCGGGTTGACGAAGTAGGCACCAGCTAGGCTTGCGCTGGTCCAGAGGAGGGCGCACCTTAGCAGGAGGGGGGGGAGGTGTCTGAGCCCGGGCGACCTCCTGCCTACCTAAGGGTTCTTCTGAGTGCTTGCGTTTATCAGAAGAACTGGGCCTGTCCTGAGCCCTGGACAGGCTTTCCTGGGTTGACCCCGAGGGTTTTAGGGGTCAGTAAGCCAGGGAAGAGTGATGGTGTCTCGACGAGGCTGACTCCTGATATTTGCCCTGAGAGGAGGCGGGAGCGGACTCAGACATGTGGGAAGGTTCGAATGGCTGGGCTGGAACCGAACTGGACCTTCGGCTGGAGGGCGAGGAAGACGAGGCCTGCTTGGCTGGTGACTTAGGGCGGGATTCAGACCTGGCCCGATCCTTATCCTTGAGGTGATGCTTCCCCCCAGATGACCTATCTTTGGGTGGGGAATCCCTGGCGGGAGAGGATGAGCTGGCTCTTGATCCTTGCTGCATGACTGCAAGCTTCTTCTCTTGCATGAAGGTCTTGAGTACGTGGGCTCTCCTGGCACACGTCTTCTGGTTGAACTTTTGACAATGTGTGCAGGCGTTGGGCTGGTGTTCCAGGCCTAGGCAGTGGAGGCAGGCGCAAGGCAGTCTTTAGCCAGATCTGCTTCCTTTTACGCACTTTGACTTTCGCAGTGGTGGGGGCGGCGACATAAACGAGGCGCTGAAAAAAGGATTTTGAAGAATTCTGACGTTCGATGGCTGTCGACTGCTAAGGAAGAGGTCTGAGGAGCCGAACTACGCGGGTCGACAGCGGGAAAAGAACCGAGATGGTGCCAGGGGACCACCCTCTTTATACCATGTCTGACGTTGGGGGCAGTCCCCTGCCTCAGACTGCTAGCTACAAGATTTGCGTGGGGTCCTGACGCCTGCCGGCTTCAGTCCTAATGGTATTACCTGCTGCAAGAGCTCCACCCTTGAAGACAGATCTGGTTGATCCAGATGGTTTTGATGCTGATCCCACTGGACTCTGAGAGTCCACTGGATCAACCCTCATGTGAAGACGTGCGAGAGGAACTGTGGCAATGGCAGCCGCAATGTGCACTAGGAGGCGTAGCATGGTTCATGCTGGGACCCACTTCCTCATACTGATCTGTGAAAGGCTCTGCCCCTGTGAGTATCCAATACCGCAGCGATTAACTGCAGCCTTTGTGAGGGTATCAGTGATGACTTTGCCCTGTTGAAAGTGATGCCCAGGGAGTTGAACAGGGTGTAGGCGTTTTGCAGTGCCCTGTTTAACTCTACCTGAAATGGGGCCGTTAGGAGCCAGTCATCCAAATAAGGTAAGACATAGTGGCCTTGTCTCCTGAGGGCTGCCGCCACCACCGCCAGGCATTTGAACACCCGTGGGGCCGATGAGAGTCCGAAGGGGAAGGCCCAAAACTGGTAGTGGCGTCCCTGAAACTTGAACCGCAGGAACTTCCTGTGTGGTGGAGCAATTGGGAGATGGAGGTAGGCATCTTGCATGTCTAGTGAGGCTAGCCAAGCATCTGACCTGAGCATCGGGATGAGACCTGGTAAGGTGACCATTCTGAAGCGTTTGTGTGCCACTGAGCCGTTGAGGGTGCAGAGATCCAGGTTTGGGCATAGATCCCATGTCTTTTTTGGGACCAGGATGAAGTGGGAATAATATCCCCTTCCTCTTTGATTCCAAGGTACCTCCTCTATGGCCTCTTGTCTAGGAGGGCAGAAATCTCTTGTTGGATAAGCGCTGTGTGCTGTCCCGAATAGCAGGAGTGCGAGGCGGTCTCGACAGAGGATGCTCTAGGAACTCTATAGAGTGCCCTCTTTGAACGAATTGGAGCACCCACTGATCTGAGGTTATTCTTTGCCACCCTGAAAGGTGGTGCACAAAATGACCCTCGACCCTCTCTTCCCTTTGATCCAGAGGGGGAGCAAGGGTCTGGCATGAGTCAGGCGGTGGAGGGAAAATGGGTCTGGCCCTTCTGGTTAAAGCTACCTCTGGGCTGCTGGCCAGAATGGGGTTGCTGGCCTTGCTTGTTCCGAAAGTGGTTTTGACCTTTGCAAAAGGGCTTCTGCTTGGGTCTGATGTGGCCTGTACAGACCTAATGGCCTTACCAGCATCTTGCAGTTTGCCAATGACCTTCTCGTACTCCTCCCTGAACAGGACCGATCCGTTAAATGGAACGTCTAAAATACCCTTCTGGACATCGGGTGTAAAACCCGAGACTCTCAGCCATGAACGCCTTCTGAGGCAGAGTCCAGCCGCTGCACCCCTTGCAGTTGAATCTGCCGAATCATAGGCAGCCCAGAGAACTTATGTCCCCACGTTGGAGCCTGTTTGAAAAAGCTTTAACAGCTCCTCCTTCTTGTCTCCATGGGGAAGGTCTTTTATGAGGTCCTGACCTTGCTCCCTCAAGGCATTATGAAATTGAACCATATGGGTGATGTAGCTGAGTGACTGTATGGAACAGACTGCCTCAGGACACATTTTTCTCCCAATGGAGTCTAGCTGCTTTGACTCACGGTCTGGGGGCTGCATGCTGAGATGTTGGAGCCTTTGGAATCTATCATGAGTGGCCATGATGACTAAGGAGTCCGTAACCGGTTGTTCCCCCCCAAGTAAGGGTCCTCTACAGGAGCCTATATAGGTGGTCTGCTTTCTTGGGGACCTTGGTGAGGAGTAGGGCGCTTGAGCAGCCTTCGTGGTGTCCGGAAAGATGTCCACCAACGGTAGGACCACCACAAGTTTTGGGTCTTTCAGCCTCAAATACCTCGCCAGGTGTCGCCTCCCTGGGTCCAGGTGTCCTCTGTGTCCCAGTCCATATTCTCCTGGATATGTCTCATTATATCCTTACATGACAGATCATCTGGGGGTGATCTTGGAAGATCCCGAGGGTCTGGCAAAGGGACACTGAAAGGCGAAGGCGACCTGGAAGTGCTGGAGACTCCTCCTCTGAAGAAGAGTCAGACCTCCTGAGAGGTTTCTTGTGCCTGTGGGTGCTAGGAGAGTGGGAATGGGGTGCGAGAGTGCGACATCTTCTGCTTGTTAGGCTTCTCACGGGACCAGCCCCTAGGTGGGGGAGTGTCTTCCTTAGGGGGAGGTCTGTCCGGGGTTTTGGACCTAGGTGGGAGCAAGCTTTCCCCAGGAGGTGTTGTGGGGACCACATCTTTCCTAATGGTCTCCCACCAGTAGGAGAATAACTACTTAACCTCCTCTACATTAAGGCTTGACGACGGACCCAGCGTCGGGTCCTTCCTGGGCATCTGCCCTAGACCGGAGTCTGGTCCTTGAGGTTCCGAGTTGCCCGTTGATGGGTCTTTGGATGACCTCGGGTTTTGAGGGGTATTTCCCTCTGTCTCCTGACATCTGGTTGTTGGTTATAGGCTGTGTACCGACGTCCGTGCCATTGTCATTCGAGGATGCCAAGCATCCGGTACAGATGAGGGAGCATCTCTCCTAGGGGTTGACTCCTTAGGACACTTGGCGGAGTCTGGTCCCCCAACACTTAGAGGTCCAACGCCCGTTTAGGGACATCAACTCTAGGTCTGCTTCTCTGGGATACCGCAGGAGGTTGGGAGACTGATCTCTGGTTGGTGTCCTGGCGCTGGTCCAGGGAGCCGGGGCCTACTCCGGCGGCCAATTTGGAGTGCGCCTTATGGGGTCGATCTGAAGCCTCAGATCGTCCCAAGGAGCCCGAAGGTCAGCTAAAGAAAGAGTCCTTAGGATGGATCTTAAGGGGCTGAAGTGAAAAAGATTTACCTGAACCACCAGTCATTTGTACCTTAGCCGGTAAAGGTTGAGATTTCGTCTGGGATAGAGACCTATCAGAGTGGGCTGACCCTGGGCTTGCCCGGGAGTCCGAGGTGCAGACAGATGGGGATCGCCCTCTGTCTTTCTCCCTCCTCTTCTATGCTTGGCCAATTTATGGGACAATTCCCCTTGGAAGGATGAGCTTCTCGCCACTGCCTTTAATCTTTGCTCAAGAAGGAAGGTCTCAAGTGCCTTCTGGTGGCGGATCCGCGTGGGGCTGTTGAAGTGCTGGCAAATGGTGCAGGCCTCAGTATGGCGATCGGGGCCTAAATACTGGATGCAGGCAGAGTGTTGGTCCTTAAACGGGATCTGCTTGCCACACGCGCACTTGGAGGGGCGTCCTTTGACGGAAGAGGTCAGGGAAACAGACATGCGAAAAAATCTAAAGTCTTGATTGAAGAAAGTTCTGGCATCATTCGGTAGCTGATGATGTCTGTGGAGCCGATGCTTGTGAGTCGATGGTGGGAAAAGAACTGAAGGATGCTGGGGGACTGCCCCTTTTATGAGGTATCTGACGTTGGGGTGGTCCCCCACTGGGTATAGCTAGCTAGACGTTTTCTGTGGGTCCTGCAGCCTGCTGGCTTCGGTCCTAATGGTATAACCTGCTGCAAGAGCGGTTTCTCGAAGTAAGATCTTATTTGTGCACAAAGATACCCTGTCTTTGTGAAAAATCAAATAAGGCTTCTAGCACCAGAGGGCATGAAGCACTGAAATTCTTCGAGCGGAAGAAATGGCAACTAAAAATTCAAATTACGCACCTACTGTAGTTCTTTATCTTCTTGGACGAAGTCTCCACCACTCATTTACACTAATGGGACTGCACTGGAGGCGCTAGGACTGAATGGGAGCCAAAAATCTTCACGAGGGCTGACGTCAGGGTAGGACCACACAGGTGTGGCGCCACGAGACTGGCTCGCACGTATAGGCTACCTCGGCGTCGACCCTTCAACTGCCTCAGTACCTTTTTTACCGAGGAGATGCAGCGTAAACTACCTGGTGAAACTAACCTATGTCGGACATAAGACAGTCCGAATCACCCGTGTAAGAAGGGACAACACAACAGTCTTTACGGCCCAACCACTGAGGGAGTGAAGACCAAAAACAGTAAGTAGCTCGGGGGATGGAGGGTGGGCGTGTGAATGAGTGGTGGAGACTTCGGCCAAGAAGATCAAGAAGTACAGTAGGTACGCATATAATCTTCATATCTTCCTGGACAAAGTTTCCACCACTCATTCACACTGAGAGAGTACTGAGTTAAAATAATCCACCGAGAAGGGAGGCAGGAGAGAGGAGCTCACTCAGGACAGGAGTCCATTAAGAATTGTCCTGCCAAAGGATGGGTGCTGTCTGGCATGGACCTCCAAAGTGTAGTGCTTCACAAAGGTGTGCACAGAGCTCCAAGTAGCTGCACTGCAGATGTCTGCAATGGGCACGTTCCATATTTCTGCCAGAGATGCTGCAACTGCTCTGGTAGAATGGGCATATACCCTGCCTTCCAGCTTCACCTGTGCCATGGAATAGCAATGGCAGAGACATGCTACCAGCCAAGCTGAAATACACCTGATGGCAACAGGCTGACCCAGCCGGGCCATGCTGAACGAGACAAAGAGTTGCTTTGACTTGCAGATCTCTTTAGTTCTATCGATATAGAACCTCAAAACTCTTAACATCCAGAGAATGTAGGGTATGCTCTCCTCCATTCTGGAAGTTAGCAAAATAGGTCAGAAGGACCAAGGGCTGGTTCAGATGGAACTCCGAGACTACTTAGGGGATAAATTTTGGGTGAGTTCTGAGAAATGAAAATTACGTACCTACCGTAATTATGATCTTTCTGTGCATCTTCACCATTCATCACAGATGGGTATCTGCCGGAAGTCAGGATTGCCAGGAGCCTTTTTTTTTTTTTTTTTTTTTAAGGTGGCGGAGCGACACACCATTGGCGCCCCCTCGGGCCGGCGACTGCGTGCGCCACGGGTTGGTCAGTTAGGCTGTGTCGACTCCACCTGCCTGCCAGTTCTGAGTCGCCGGAGAGGTAAGAGGAGGGGAGTGGAGGGTGGGACAAAGAAGTCCAAGGGACAGAAAAAGGAAAAGATGTATGAACTAAAGGGGAACTAACGACTGAGAGGACAGAGAGAGAGAGAGAAGTTGGAAACTAAAGGGGACTGGGAGGGGCCCCAATCTCTGGAAAAGGAAGAGGGCGGTAGGGTGAGTAAAGAATTTAGGAAGAGAGGGGGAGAAGGATAACACATCCCACACCCTGGTCCGTCTCCAGATTGTATAGGAACTGCAAGGAGTAGCAATGCTTTCTGCCAGAATTCAAGGCATGGAATAGCTGGCAAACACTCCAGATAAGCAGTCTCTGCTATTCTGGAAGAAGGACAGGATGCAGGGATTCAACACCCTCTCAAGGAAAAATATTTGGTGAAAAAAATGTATTTATTTTTTTTTTTTAGGAGAAATGGGTTGGATGGAAAAAGGGGGGAGGAGAAAAGGAGGGCAACTACCAACTCCTACCCCACAGGGGTGGAACAAGGTACTGGAGAAGGAGTGCCACTCGAGCTATCCACTCGTCCTGGAAAAATACTCCCCTGTGTGTCCCTATTTTACCCCACTCCTAAAGAGGAGAGGGGAGCAGAGGGAGGGGGACCCAGAGACCCCAGGCCCCAGGGGGATGGTAGGGTTGTGATGCATGGTGAAGATACACAGAAAGATCATAATTATGGTAGGTACGTAATTTTCATATCTTATCTGTCAGTCTTCACCATTCATCTAGATGGGTGATGCCGAGCCCCCGAAGAGGGTTTCTTTACACCCTAAGGGACAAAGCCCTTTAGCCCTCAGTGGAGTGACACACAAGGGGAGAACCTTCAGGGCCTGGAGAGGCCCGAGAGTGGGGAGAGAGAGACAGGGTCCCCCTGGAGGGGGAAGGAAGTTGCCCCGACAAGTGCTGTCTCACTCTGAGGGAGAAGAGGTAGGTTCCCTGGTGGGCGGAGTTAATCACCCTACGCCGGGCCAAGGGTGACAACTGGGAAAGATGCAGCCATGCTGTCTGCCTAGTGCAGATCGCTGTCCCTACGACCCTGGTAGCTACCTCGTTGGCATCATAGGATGCCCTCACTTGGTGCTTTGCTAGTTCCAGGCCACGCGCAGAGAGTGCAATGGCTTGTCTGGTTTGCTCCGTGTCAGGCAATGAGGCTAGGAGCTGACCTAGCCTGGACCACAAGAACCTGTCATAGGCTGCAAAGTGGGCCTGATGTGCAGAGATAGAAAGAAGTAACCGTGTCGAGTAGAAAGTCCTCCTATCCCAGAAATCAAAATCCAAGGAGTCTTGATCTGGGGGCCGGTCACGGTAAAGGGCGCGAAGCTCATCAGGAGTATCCAACTGCATCAATCCAGACTGTGGATGAGACATGGAACCTGGAGACTCTGAGGTGCGTAATACCTCTGGCTGAGATCCCTTGGGGCAAGAACTCCGGAGAAGGGCCTCTGCCAGGAATGCAACGACGCCTCCCGAAAGGGAGCCGGCCAGGGCAGCACCACAAGGGTGGCCTCACCAAAACTGCCTAGAAAGGCGTGCGCCGAGTGTTCAGGATTGCTGATAGTGGAAGGAGTAAGGTGCAAATCCTCCAACATCTTCACGAGGAATCGCTGCTACTCAGAAAGATCAGCATCCGGAGAGATGTGGACAGAGGGTTCCTCTCCCCCTGAAGAGGGAGATGAGGAGCTGGAGGTCACCGTCTGTTCAGTGGGTGGCTGCACGGGGGAGGTTGAAAAACCTGGCTGTCCATTGCCCTAATGTAAGCAGGGAACCGAGCAGCCACCGCTCTGAACTGCTCCCAGGTGAGAGACCAGCTAGGACCGAGGATGCCTGGGAGCGCAGGAGAGTGTGGCAGAGGGATGGGGATAGAGCCGAGAAGAGATGTCGGCTGACCTCCACCTGGGCTAAGGAGCGGACCATGGGCACCCGCGGAAGAAGGTGCCCCGGAAGACCCCACAGCCGACAGCTGAACCCCCACAGCAGACAGCTGAACAACCACATCGATACTGCCTTGGCTGCGCCCAGAAGAATCCCCCGTGAGGCGACTGGGGCCGTATAAGTCCAGAAGGACGGTCCCCTACCTCAAAAGAACGGGAATCTCTCAAAGTGACCGAGGAGGAAGAGTGGAGATCTGCAATATAGCTTCTCCCAGGGACCGGGTGGACCCCAGAAAAAGGCCGACGTGCCGACCCAACACCCCTCGACCCCTCGGAGTCTGAAAGAGCCCTCCTCCTCCTCGAGAGGGCCAGCCTAGGTAGCTGGCATCTCTGGGCAGCCCCCGAAGGGGTTATCCAGGGTGCAGTACCCCCCCCCGCAGGTGCTCCAATCAGCCCCAAAGTTGGGCGATCAAGGCACACCACTGGAGGGGGTACCACAACTGAGGGGTCAGTGAAACCGCCAAGACCAGGCTGCAGAGCTATGGTGACCCACACCACTGCCTGCTGGTCAGGACCCCTGACCCTAGTCTTGGTAGCCACCAACCTCACCTCAGAAGGGGTCTGACTCAGACTCGTCGAAGAGACTACCATGCTGCCCACCTCAACAGCCAACCCCAAAGGGTCAGACTGCACGTCCGACTCAGAGCTCGACTCCGTCTCCAAGGAGGTAGAGTCTGAGGTCCTGTGCCAAACCGTGGGAGGGCGGGCAGTGCCATCCTTACCAACAGGCCCAGGGACCAAAGCTGTGCCCGAGTTGGTGCCAGCGCCTCCCGCAGCCCCGCAAGCAGAATCCGAGGGAGGCGCGGCCCCAGCCCGAACCAGAGATCAAGAGCCGGGATCAGTCATGGCACCATCCGGTCCCACAGTGCTGTGAGCAGTGCCGAGGATGGAGATGGCACCGACGACAGTCCCAGTGGCACCATCGGCGCCGCCCGGCTCCCCGGCACCGAGGACGGCTCTGAAGGCGGACACGGCGCCGTGCGCAGGGGCAACACTGAAGATGGTGCCGACTGAGGAAACTGAAGGCCCCATGGTGCAGAGCCTCGAGGACACGGCACCGAGGCGAGACATGGAAAAAGACGGCGCCGTAGTTCTCATGGTGCCGCTAGCAGTGTCGGCGCTGTGAACGGCTCAGAGACCACGGCGCTGCGTGACAAGTCTGCGCCGACAGCCCCGTCAGGGCCTACGGCGCCGCGGCCTTTAACAACGGCGGCCGACGGCGTCAAGGGCGGCGCCGACCCGGGCCTTGTGGCCCGTGGGAGCGACACCGAGGAGCGCTGCCCTGAAGGACGATTACCATGGCGGCCGCCTCCGCCTCCCCGGAAGGAGCGGACGGGCCTCCTGAGCATGGAAGAAGCCTCGGCAATGGCTAGGCTACAGCAGCGAGGCTCCCTCCTCCTTGGTCAGTATAGAACCTGAGGGGACCCAGAGGAAAGGTTTAGAGAGCTGCTTGGCCCGATGAGTGCGCACTCAACCCCGAAAGTCAGCGGAGCTCGCCCCACTTTCCACGCGCGTTGTTCGAGGACCCGGCGGTCCATGGAGAAGCAGGCATCGCATGAATCCATGTCGTGAGGCAGGCCAAGACATGAGACACACTGGTCGTGCCGGTCGGTGACAGAGAACTTTCAGCCGCATGGGCACCATCGCATGGGGGGGCCAACCCGTCTTGGAAGATTTCTTGCCCTCCGACCGAGACATGACCTACGGGGAAAAAAAACCCCACCAAAAACAGACTCGACTTCACAAAAAAGAATAATAATGGAAGATCTTTATCACACGTCGAGTAAAGCACAGAACCGGGTAGGTATAACCGACGGACTCTGGCACGTTATACCGCATAGAGAAAACTGCGAAGCAGGCCTCAAATTTCTTCAGCTTCCACACGAGGTGACCTCACGGCAGGAGATGAAGACCTGGCAGGCGGCGAGTCGACACAGCCTAACGGAGCCAATCGCGCAGCCACGCATGCGCGCCGCCCCGAGGGTGGCGCCGATGGTGTGCCGGCCCTGCCTACCTTAAAAAAAAAAAAAAAAAGACTCCGGCGGGGTTCTGACCTCTGGCAGATACCCATCTGTGATGAATGGTGAAGACTGACACAGATAAGATCCACCTTGTCTTTGTGAAATACTGGATAAGGAGGGTCTGTCACCAGGGCACGTATTTCAGACACTCTGCCAGTGGAGGTAATGGCTATGAGGAAGGCGGCATCAGGAACTTCAGCTCACAGGTTGCTAGAGGTTCAAAAGGTTTACAAGTGAACATGTCTAGCACAAGGTTAATATCCCAAGCGGCTACCGGTCTCCTGACTGGTGGCCTAGTGTGGAGTATACCCTTAAGGAACCTCTTAACCAAGGGGAACTGAGCCATAGACAGTGTGGATAGGCTCGTGATAAGCCGACATCGCACAGAGATGAACCTTCACTGTCGAGTACTGTAGTCCTGTATTTGACAGGTCTAAGAGATACTCCAAGACTTTGTTTTTGTGGGCAAGAAAAGGGGTCCAGGGAGGACTTTGAGCACCAGATGGAGAACTGTTTCCACTTTGTAGTGTTAAGTTTTCCTAGTGGATGGCTTGCACGCTGCTAGGAGAATGTCAAAGACTCTATGGGAGACGTCAAATCCATCCACTTCAATCTCCCCAGGAGCCAGGCATGGAGATGAAGGGACCTCAGGTTGGGATGGACCACTGGGCCCTGGGTCAGGAGGTCAGTTTGTAGTAGTAGTAGTTGTCTCAGTGGAACTTCTGATAATCTGTTGATTAATGGAAACCAAATCTGACGAGGCCAGTATGGGGCAATGAGGATCATTCTGCCCCCGTGCCTCCAGCTTGAGCAGCACCCTTGAATTACAGGAAGAGGAGGAAATGCGTACAGAAAGTCTCTTGTCCACCGCAGTCTGAATGCATCTGGACAGAAAACACCAGGTTCTGGGTTTCTGGAGCAGAATAGAGGCAGTTCTGCATTGAGTAGCGACATAAAAAGGTCCAGGTCTGGTGTGCTCCACTCTTCGAAGAGTGACTGCATGATGCTTGCATCGAGAGACCACTCATGTGGATCCGCCTCTGTTTTGCTGAGGCGAACCACTAGACTGTTCTGGACTCCAGGCAGGTAGATTGCTTGGATCAGAGCTTCGTGTTCCAGGCACCATTCCAACACTCTCATTGCTTCCCTGCACAGAGAGTAAGGATGTACTCCACCTTGCTTGTTGATGTAGTACATCACATTGCTTTGTTGTCTGTCTGAAGGAGAATTGTTTTGCGACTGAGGATGTCCTTCAGGACTCGGACAGCGTACAGGACAGCTCTCATCTCCAGGACATTTATGTGGAGTTGGGACTCGTACTGATTCCACAGATCCTGGTGTGGAGATCCTGACAGTGAGCTCCCCAGCCAACAAGAGATGCATCTGTGATGATGGTGATCTGTGACTCCAGTGGAGCAAAGGGAAAGCCTTGAAGCAGGTTGTCCCCTCTTGAGTCCACCAGGTGAGTGACCACTTTAGAGGTTCTGTCGCCTTGATGTGAAAGGACTGTGGATGTGTGGTTGGTGACCACTGAGTACTGAGCATCCGAGTGGTTCTCATGTGAAGACGAGCCAATGGCTCCGTGAACACTGATGATGCCAGGAGGCCCAGCATCCGCTGTGTCGAGAGGGCTTGAACAGAGTCATTTTCTTTAATGAAGCGAGTCATCTGAAGGATATTGTTCCTCCTCTCCTCTAAAAGGAAGGCTCCTGCCCTGGAGGTGTCCAGGAGGGCTCCTACGAAGAAGAGTTGTTGGGAGGGCTGCAGCTGCGATTTTTCCAGATTCAACAGAACTCCCATGGATGTGAGGAACCCGAAAGCAGTGGTCACCGCTTCCTGTGTCCTTTGTCTGGAGAAGCTTGCTAGGAGACAGTCGTCCAGATATTGAAATACTTGAATTCTGAGTTTCCTGAGATGCGCAGCGAATACTGCAAAGCACTTTGTAAAAACTTGTGGTACCAAGGATAGCCCAAAGGGCAGTACTCTGAATTGGTAGTGCTGACCCAGAGCCACAAATCTGAGATATCTGTGGTGGCCTGGGTGCACAGGAACATGTTGGCAGGCATGCGGCTTGTCCAGGGAGGCTAGCCAATAGTTTAGATGAATCAGAGGTAGAAGCGTACTGAGCGATATCATCTTGAATTTTTCCTTGAAGAGGAACTTGTTTAACTTCCTTAAGTCTAGGATATGGCGCATACCACCTTTTGGCACTAGGAAGTAATGGGAGTAGAAACATGTGTCCTGTTGCTCCTGTGGAACTACTTCTATTGCCCTGTAACAATGTTCAGAAGGCCTTGAATCTCGGAAGCGAGGAGGTCTGACTGAGTAATAAGACAGTCTGGTCTGTCATTTGGGTGGATGATCCGGAGGGGTATCTGAAAAATTCAGAGAGTAACCCTTGTGAATTAGTGCCTGTTCCACCTGTGGGCCAAACAGATAAATCCCATCAAATGGTAAATTCATGACTCTTTGCTGGGCATCATTTGTAAACCCCCAAAGTTCATAACCACGAGTAGCGTCGGGTGCAAATCCCAGCTGCTGCTGTTCTGGAAGCAGTGTCAAAGGTGTCCATAGCAGCTTTAAGTTGCTGATTATTGGACTCAGTACCTCTAGTGATAGTTTGGAGAAGCTCTGAAGCAACGCCAGATTCTGGAAGAGACTCCACACTGACTTTCAGCGAATGCCAGCGAGCATACTCATTCATATTGTGAGAAACAGCCCTGGTAGCTAGCAATACGCATTCCTAGGGTAGCAGCGGCGGCGAAGACTCGATTCCCCAATGTGTCAATCTTATGAGATTCGTTATTTACTGGACGAGCCATAGACTCATGAGGGAGAACAGCTTTGTTGTTTTCTGCCAAGACCACTATGGCATTCGCAAAGGCTTGAGAGACCAGGACTGGTCGATCCTTAGGGGGAGCGTACTTCCTGTCTATGGACCTGGCCACAGAAGGAATAAGTGCCGGATTGTCCTACACCATCTGTGAGAGAGTCTCGAAAGAGGGCTGTACCGGAGGTGACAATTCCACAGGGATCTCCGGGACATGCAGATACTGAAGGCGTAACAGCTTCCCCGGATCAATCTCCGAAGTCTGGAGAGAGAGGGTGGAATTCATATTCTTCAGTAGAGATTTAAAGGACAGGTCCTCGATCAAAAGCTCTGCTGAAGTAGAGGGCTTACTTCCCTCTCAGAGAGATGACTCTTCATTGAAGTCGTCTCCCAATCGCAGATTAGGATCAGGCCAATATCATTTCCTACTGGCCCAGGAGGGATAGTGTATAAAGGAAAAGGAGGAAAAAGAGCAGGAGGAGGTACTCGCCAAATTGGAGTCGAGAATCCAGGCACCCACAGTGGTGCCAAGACTGGAGTCAGGGGCGGCACCACGTGAGCGACCGGAGACCCCAACCCAAAACCTGGAGCACCCAAGGATGAGTAGGAGAAGGTGGTACCTGTGCTGGCCCCTGCGCCACAGCCATATGAGGGGGGAAAAGCACAAGAGTGTGGTGTCGATGGCACTGAAGGTGCCGCGCGGCTAGGCAGACCCAACCATTCTGCCTGTGGGCTAAGACCCCTAGGCTCAAAGGCCCGAGCTTGATCCTGCAGGCTTGGAAAGTTGGGACAACAGCCGAACCCACTGCTCCATAAGAGCGGCCAAATGATAAAACTGCTCACCAGAGGACGCCCCAGGGGATGTGGAGGGACTACGGAGACGAAGATGCCGGCCACCGGTAACACAGACCATAGGCGACTCCAATGGAGTCGGCCTCCTGTCTCCAGCTACCAACTATCTTCGTGCAGATGTCCCAGAGGGTGACCTCCAGTGGTACCGTTTCTTCTTCGACCAGTGGGACGAAGAAGAACTCTAGTGTCCGGTCTGTCTTCCTTGGAAGGAGCCCCTCCTACAGGCTGCCTGGGTGGTAGTTCCACCACAATAGGTAGAGAGACTGTTATGGGCCGAACAGGTGGTCCTGCCGGCTCTGCAGGCTGGGGAACCGATTTGGTCAGCTCCAAAGGAGTTGGCTTCGGCCTGGGAGAGGAAAGCCAAGTAATGGCCGGGGAGGAAGCCGTGGTAGGCATGTGCCCGGACAGAATCAGCTGCTGCCACATGAGGTCCTTGTAGCACCGACGGAGTTTCTGCCGGAGCCTCTCCTCATCCGAGGAGGATGAGGACGACCGATGGCGTTGCCTCTTCTTATTTAGTTTTTGTTGACCGAGTAAGTGCGCTAGCCATAGCAATGACTATTTTCAGGCACGACCTGGGAGTGTACATTACAAACAGGCTGACACACATAGCAGTACAAAGTTAGACATAACTGAATATAGAGACCATACAGACATGGTAAATAATACTATAATAAAACAGGTAGGTGGTAGTGAGGTAAATAGTATAAACAGTTAATACAAGCAGTATATATTGCAAATACAAAATTCAGACGTAATTCATAGTGAAATACAGAGCAAATATAGCCAAAGTGAACAATACTATAACAGGGAGACAGTAAGCGAGGTAAGAGAAATAAAAATGCAATACTGTAAACAGTGAAGTCAGGGCATTTGATGGCTGAGGCTTAATACACAGTGTACTATTAGTGATCATTAATATTCGAGTAAAATTAACAAGGGTTATGGGGGAAGGAGGAGGGTAGTGGAACTCATAGAGGGGACTGTAGAAGGGGATACAAGGGGAAAGTGCTATACATTTAAGAGCACAACAGTAGTGTCAGGAGAGGAAGGAAGGATGTATGGGCTAGGGGGGTTCAAAGTAGGTGCATTTATAGGAAGTGGCAAGATGGTTATGTAAGCCTCTCTTAAAAGAGGCATGGGATGGTGATTGGCGTAAGGCAAATGGCAGGGAGTTCTAATATAGGAGAGCATGGCAGGTGAAAGCCACGGTGCCTTTGGAGGAATGATGTCTGGGGATAAAAAAAGGCGCTTGTTCGGTAGACCTTAAGCTATAGTGGGATGTCAAATTAAGGAAGAGTCCCGCCAGGGGTTTGGGTATTTGTGAGAGGACAATATCGTCAATGACTGAACCATAAGCATGAAGCCTTAGCTCAGAAGGAGGAAGCCATCCCAGATCTGAATATAGTAGAGAGTGGTGTTTTAGTCAGTGCGAGGAGGATGCATAGCAGCAGATATTGTTATAAGTGACATCCCACTTTCTGAGGCTGCATTTGGACACAGAGGTAAAAGTGGTGACACCATAGGTTAATGAAGGTAGGAGAATACCCCGGGCAATGGCTAGCCTAGCTGAGGGGGTGAGCATATATCTGGTACGGTAGGCTATCCCAAGTTTGGCGTTGACCAGCTTGCAGGCCTGTTGGATGTGTTGATCGAGGTTTAGAGATGGGTCTAGAGTGATGCCTAGGTATTTAAATGATTTCACCACCCCGAGGTTAGAACCACTGGATGAGAGGACTTTAAATTTAGGTTGGGAGTGTTTGAGTTTGGCATTAAAACCAAATAGCATAGCCTGGGGTTTGGACACATTAAGGACCATTCTGTGACTGGTTAGCCATTCTTGGATTAGTTGAAAGTCATAAGAGAGATTGTGATTGATAACTTCAGTGCTTTTACCATTGGAGTATAGAACAATGTCGTCAGCATATAATAAGGAGTCAGTCCTGAGGAGGTTTGTGGTGATGTTATTAATGAAGATGGAGAAAAGCAGAGGCCCCAGGATGGATCCTTGTAGAACTCCAATGTTTACGGTGGCCTTGTCCGAAAGGGTGGAGTTAAACTTCACGGTTTGAGTCCTATCAGAGAGGCAGCAGCCGAACCACCTCACCACGCTGTCAGAGAAACCAAAGAGGTCTAATAGAGTGCTCGTGGCTCTTCCTCGGCCTGTCAGACGAGGGGGCCCTAGACCTCGACTGAGATCAGGCAGGCCGACTCGGTCGGTCAGGAGACACCGGCGGGGCTGGTGACTTCCCGGAGTCCGGGCCTGGCTCCTCGATGGGGACTCCAGCAGGCTAGGTCTCATCGGGGAAAACAAGGACTGGAGTCCTCTCTAAAGGGTCTGCAACAGGGGATCGATTGGAGTCAGCGACATGGGGATCGATTGGGTCGATAACTATTTCGACCTTGTCGACCACATCCTCGGTCGGCTGGCCCGATGGGAGGTCCAAGAAGCGATCTTGACTGAAGTTGAGATCTGTGCTCCTGGGACCGAGATCTCTCTCGGTCCCAAGAGCACCTTTGTCAAGACGAAGACTTGCTCGGATCCTTATCCCGATTGCGGGATCAAGAAGAGTGCGGGCCTGCAGGCGCCTCCCCCCTTGGTTGGAAGAGACTGGCACAATTCTCTGAAGGAACCAGAGAAGGTGGAGCCCAGCTTGAGCAGAACAAAGAAGCTCCAGGAAGAGCCAGCAGCGCGAGCCGCTTCTTCCTCGAACGCTTGCATGCGATTCAATTGCTTGGTGGATCCCACTGCCGTGGAAACCGCCCACCTATCCTCTTTAGATTTCACCGGAGGATTCCTCTTCTCCAGTCTCCCCAGTTGTAAGCGTGCAAGACGGTCGTCCGGGACTTTGGAATGGAAGGCCAAGCAGAAACTGCAGGACGAGGTGTCATGGCTGACACCGAAGCAGTAGGTGCACGCGGAGTGGGGATCGATACGCAACATCTTTTGGCTGCACGAGCACTGGCAAAATCTGAGGGAAGATTTTTCTTCCATAATCGAAGATGCGAAAAAGCGATCGCTAACTCTAAAGATGCGAAGTTTCTGCAAAACTGAAGGTTTGAAAGCCAGGGCCTACTAAATGAGTGAGCACGAGGAAGGCAACCTGAATCTTCCAGCGGAAAGGAAGATCTGGCATCATGGGGTGGAGCCGAGGTATATACCACCCGGGTGGGTGGGAGAAGCCAGCTTGAAGACTTCCGGTTGGATTTAAAGTGCAAAGGGACATGCCAAAGAGTGTGGATGAACAACATATTCACACTCCAAGAACAATAGTTACAGATGTGCGGATTTCCTCAGTCCTGTCTAATTAGAACCGCAAGGCTATTTTCACATCCAGGGAATGTAGGTTACGCTCCCCCTCATTTTGGTAGTTCGCAAAGTAGGTAGGAAGGACCAAGGGCTGATTCAGATGGAATTCTGAGACAATCTTGGGAAGAAACTTGGGGTGGGTCCTGAGAACCATCTCGCCTTTGTGAAATACAGTATATATGGAAGGTGTGTGACTAAGGTATGTATTTCCGACACTCTGTGGGCGTAAGTGATGGCTACAAGGAAGGCCGTCTTCCAAGTCAGAAATTTTAGGTCACAAGTAGCTAGGGGCTCGCGAGATTTACGGGTGAGCATGTCTAGCACAAGGATAATGTCCCAGGCTGCTACTCATCGTCTAACTGGTGGCCTGGTATGCAGAATGCCCTTGAGAAACCTCTTAATCACAGGTAGCTGAGCCAGAGACCAGGAGAGTATGGGCTCATGGTATGCTTAGACTGCGCAAAGGTGAACCTTAACAGTGGAGTATTGCAGGCCTGTGTTTGACAGGTCTAGAAGATACTCTAGGACTTTGTTCAGTGGGCAGGAAAAGGGGTTCCAGGAGAATTCACATCAGATGGAGAAAGCCTCACTTAGCCGTGTAGGTTTTCCTGGTAAGCGGCTGGTAGCCTAATAGGATATCAGAAACCCTACGTGAACGTTAAACCTGTTCACCTCTCTCCTCAGGAGCCAGGCATGGAGGTGAAGGGACCTCAGGTTGGGATGGACTACAGGGCCCTGGGTCAGTAGGTTCGTCTGAAGTAGAAGCGGTTTCGGGGACGTTTCTGATAATCTGTTGATTAATGGAAACCAGATCTGACAAGGCAAGAATGGGGCGATGAGAATCATTCCGCCCCCGCTGTGTCTCCTGTTTGAGCAGCACCCCCTAAATTAAGAGAAGAGGAGGAAATGCGTACAGAAAGCGTTTTGTCCACTGCAGTCTGAATGCATCCTGACAAAAAATGCCAGGTCCTGGATTTCTGGAGCAGAAGAGGGGCAGTTTTGCACTGAGTGGAGACACACAAAGGTCCCGGTCCGGAGTTCCCCACTGTTCAAAGAGTTAGACTTCCTGGATCAGAGCTTTGTGCTCTAAGCACCATTCCCACTCTCTCATCACTTCCCTGCAGAAGGGGGTAGGAGTGTGCTCCATCCTACGTGTGTGCCCTTCAAGGTCTAGACTGCATATAGGACGGCTCTCATTTCCAGAACATTTATGTGAAGTCGAGATTCATCTTGGCTCCATCGACCCCGGCAGTGGGCTTCCCATTCCAGCAGGGACGCATCCATGGTGATGGAGATCTGGGGATCCAGAGGGGCGAAGGGATAACCTTCCCAAAGGTTGTCCTCTTGAGACCACAAGGTGAGTGAGCGTTTCCGTCACCTTGCTGTGAAAGGATTGTGGGTGTGTGGTTGGTGACCACTGAGTACTGAGCATCCACTGAGTAGTTCTCATGTGAAGATGAGCCAGAGGCACAGTGAACACAGAGGATGCCATGAGACCCACCATCCGCTGCATCAAGAGAGCTCGGACCAAGCTGTTTTCTCTGATGAAGCGGGCTATCTGGAGGATGTCGCCACATCTGTCCTCCGGAAGAAAGACTTTTGCGTTGGAGGTACCCAAAAGGGCTCCTATGAAGAAGAGCTGCTGGGAGGGCTGTAGCTGTGACTCTCTCAAGTTTAGCAGAACTTCCATGAACGTGAGGAAGTTTGAAGCCATAGCTATGGCTTCTCGAGTCTCTTGTCTGGAGGGGCTTGCAAGAAGCCAACTGTCTAGATACGGAAACACCTGAATTCCGATCTTCCTCAGATGTACTGCGAGAACTGCAGAGATAGGCATCCTACATATCCAAGGAGGCTAACCAATCGTGTTGATGAATCAGAGGTAAAAGTGTCCCAAGTGATATCATCTTGAACTTTTCCTTGAAAAGGAACTTGTTTAACTTCCTGAGATCTAGAACAGGGTGCATGCCGCCTGTTTTCTTTGGAACTAGGAAGTAATGGGAGAAGAAACCTGTGTTCTGCTGATCCAGCGGAACTCTCTCTACTGCCCTGTTGTTCAGAAGGCAAGAAGCTCTGACTGAGTGACAGATAGCCTGGGCTGTCATTCGGGATTATTTTGAGCATTCATTTGTCTGATGTGATTGACTTCCACCGGTCGTAAAACTGAGACAGACGCCCTCGGACAGCTGAGGTGGGACTTGGGCCAGGATCTCAGAGGGTGGCACTAGGTGCTTTGGGGCCCTGTGCCTCCTGCTGAGTCTTTTTTTTGTGGCTGAGGGGTTTGGTTTCTCTTAAAGCCCCCTCTGCCTTTACCATAAAAGGACTGATGGTTCTGAAACAGATGCCTGTTCTCATCCCTTTGAGGAGGCGGGGCGGGGGTCTGGCTGTTCTAGTCTTCTGGATGGCCTCCAGAGCCTGCTTGACCTGAGGACTAAACAGATACGTACTATCGAAAGGCAAGGGCCATAACTCTCTGTTGGGCGTCAGTTGTGAAGCCCGAGGCGTGCAACCAAGAGTGGCGACGGATACAAATACCAGCCGCCGCTGCTCTGGAGGCAGTGTCAAAGGCATCCATGACAGCTTTAAGCTGTTGGTTATCAGATTCAATACCCCTCGTAATGGTTTGAAGGAGCTCTGAGTTAACCTCCGAATCAGGAAGAGCTTCTACTGTAGCCTTGAGCGAATGCCAGACAGTATACTCATATTCAGAAAAGTAGCCCTGGTAGCTAGCAAGACGCATGCCCAGGGAGGAAGCAGCAAAGACTCGCTTTTGCAAAGTGTCTATCTTGTGAGATTCTTTGTTTATTGGACATGCTGTAGATTCTTGCGGACTAACAGCCTTGTCATTCTCCGCCAGAACAACGATGGCATCAGCAAAGGCTTGTGAAGCCAGAATGGGACAATCCTTGGGAGGGGCATATTTCCTATCTATGGATTTAGCCACAGAGGGAATGAGTGCCGGATTATCCCATACCATCTGCGAGTGTCTCTCGAAAGAGGGTTGCACCAGTGAGGTCAATTCCACAGGAATATCCAGAACCTGCAGGAACTACAGACGCAGCAACTTCCCAGGATCGATATCCAAAGTCTGAAGAGAGTGTGTGGTATTCAAATTTCTGAGCAGAGATTTGAAAGGAAGGTCCTCGATCAAAGGCTCTGTTGAAAGAGGTTTATTCACTGCCCTAGGGAGGAATCATCATTGAAGTCGTCCCCTAATTGAAGATCAGGATCGAGCTCAACGCCATCTCCTACTAGTCCAGAAGGGACAGTGTAGATAGGAAAGGGATGAAAAGAGGAAGGAGGAGGAGCATAAAGAACTGGTGTCGAAATCTCCGTATCTCACGCGGCACCGCAAGCGCCTCAGGTGCCGCAACAGGAGGCGGTGCCGAAAACACAGGTGGTACATGCATGGAAAACGGCACCGAGTGTGGCGCCGCAGCAGAAGTTCCCGACCCTCAACTCACAGAAGAGAAACAAAGAAATTCAGCAGGAGATGGAAGGCCTTGGTGTGGACCCCTGCGCCGCAACCATGTGAGGGGGATGAACACCAGAGTGCGGCGTCGAAGGCACCAGAGATGGCAATGCGTGACTAGGAAGCCCCAACTGCCCTGCCCGCAGGTCCGAGACTGCTAGGACCGAAGGCCCTGGCGATGGACTCGCCAGCTCAGGTTGCCGGGACAATTGCCACACCCATTGCTCCATAACAGTGGCCCAGTAGTGAAACTGCTCACCAGAAGACCCCCCACTGGGTGGGGAGGGACTCTGGAGTACAGGATGCCGGGCACCAGAGACAAGAGACCGGAGGGGACTCCAGAAGAGGTGGAGTCTGGTCTCTGCCTCCAGAAACCGACGATCAACGCACAGACATACCAGAAGGCGACTTTGAGTGGTGCAGTTTCTTTTCCGACCGGGAAGCCGAAGAAGAGCTCGAGGTCGAACGGTGCTGAGAATGGGACCACTTCTTTTTGTGCTTTTGGGAGGACCACCCATCCCCCTCCCTGAGCACTGGACTGCCTGTAGTCGGACCCTCCTCTGTAGACAGCGCCGAACCAG
Organism: Neoceratodus forsteri; assembly: GCA_016271365.2. NCBI lineage: Eukaryota > Metazoa > Chordata > Ceratodontiformes > Ceratodontidae > Neoceratodus > Neoceratodus forsteri. The sequence continues at coordinate 1,709,841,002 of CM057455.1, forward strand.
ACCCAACCCAGATGACTGAACAACTTTCATGCAAAGTCTCCCTATCGTCACCTGCCCCGTTCATGGTCAACTTTGTCGAAAGAGGGCTGAAGATTTCTTCTGCAATAAAATAAAATTACTATTTTTATTCTATTTTCACTAGAAAACAATAAAACTACGATAAACTAATCTAAACTGAAGACTATAGCTGCCGTCGTATAGACGAGAAGTTTTGACTCCCGGTGGGAGAGCGATGTTGTCACTAAAGCGCACTCGACAGTGGGGAAAAAAGGAACCGAGGTGGTGTGAGGGTCGATGACGAGGTAGCCTATACGGTAGCAAGCCGGGCTCATGGTGCCGCTTCCTCACGGCCATACTTCGGCACCGACCCTCCTGAATATTTTTTGGCTCCTGCTGGGTCCTAGCACCTCCGGCGTAGTCCCATCAGTGTGAATGAGTGGTGGAGACTTTAGTCCAGGAAGACCTAAGGTGTTTGGGCACCTTAGACCTGTCATGTGCTGCCTTAATGACTACCGAGTCTGTTTCAGCCCAGGAAGCAAAGTGAGGAAAGCCCTGAGGGGCACTGTAGAGCTTGTCAGCCCTGTGAGGCATAGCTGGCACCATGTCCAGTCTGTGCCAGGCTGCTGTGGTAGCATTTCTGAGTGCCAGAAGCATGGGAGGAATCATCTTAGGGGGGAGATTCTGGGATCTCCAGGTAGTCCGCCAGATCCTTTCTGGTGACACCCTCCTCCTCTGTCTGAAACCTCACAGTGGAAGACAGCTGCTTCACGATGTTGAAGAAGGGAGCATTCTCAGGTGGGGACCTGGGGGTATGCTCAACAGTCTTCACTGACTGAAGAGGCAGTGGACCTGTCTGAAGTGAGGTATTGGTCCTACCCCTCTTCCTCCTCCATCTCCTCTGGAAGGATAAGGTCAGGGTGGTACTCCTCTTCAACGTCGACATCCTCCTCAGGATCTCCCATGTGCCGTCGACAGGGACGCAAACGAAGGAGCCGGCGACGACAGCCTGGTAAAGGCCGCAAACTGCTGGACCAGCACATTAGAAAAAAGGACAAGAACGTCGTTCAAGTCCGACGCCGACAATGGAGAAGCAGCCTTGGCACAGTGACCGACGACCCGGCTGGCTAATCCAACAAGCCCAGAGCCTTCGGAGAAGAAGGAGCAGGCTTCGAAGGGGTAGTCATTGGCAACGAGCCTGTCATCGACAGAGATGGGGCCAAAAACCCAGAGGTCGATGGCCGAGCATCCTGGGTGTCGGGCGGAGGAGCTATCAGTATGGGCCTGGAGTGAACAGAGACCTGGACAGCTTGTCTCTTTGTTGCGGCGGCTGCCGACGAAGAGCCCCCTGAAGAAGGTGAAGCTGACGGGGAACAGGATGGCTGCCAGGGGGAGTGGTCGCGCAATCCTGGTCTTTTCTATGACTTTTCCCATGAGGACTTGTCTTTGAACTGAGAGGCCGTGGAGCTCTTGAAACGGGATGGCGACTGGGTGGCCGGTGCCCCGGGGGACACCAACTCTGGAGATGGCTACCTGTTGTTCCATGAAGATCGTTAGAGCCTTCGTGTGTCGCCTAAGATTGGTTTGACTAAACTGCTGGCAGAGCTCACAACCTGGGGCATCGTGGTCAGGCCCAAGACAGCAGACACAAAAGGAGTGTTCTTCGTTGGAGGCAATCTTTTTTCCACAGCAGCAGCGCCAGAAGAGAGGTGTAGAAGGTTTAACTCTCAAAATAAAAGAAAAATACATCCCTAAAAAAGAGATTTATGAAAGGGTTGGTTGAAAAATAGGCCACAGGCCAAAAAGGCGTGAACACTGCAACGGCTCTTCCGCGAATACTGTGCTTGCAAGTCGACGGCGGAAAAGAACTGAAGAGGAAGCAGGGCTGCCTACGCTTACATAGGGTTGGTGACATCGGCGGCGTGGGCAGACCCATCTGTACTGCTGAAAATCTTCTGTGCAGATTCCCATTCACAGACAATGAACTTCTTATGGTGGTACCTGATAAGTGAGATACCCCCGAAGATCTATGGTTACAGGTGAGTACCTTATTCTTCTAGGGACGTGAATATGGTTCACCTATCCACACACTGGCAGACTTCCAGCAATTCTCTGGGAGGAGGGGGCAAAGAGTGCACTCCTGTTTGACGAACAGAGATTGGAGAACTGAGGTCCCAAAAACAGCATCCCAGCATGACTCAAGGTCGATGCTGTAATAGAAGATGAAGGTGTGTGCTGACTTTCAGGTAGCCGCTGTCCTACAGATCTCCTGTATGGGGACATCCCTGAAAACAGCCACCGAGGCAAAAGTATGTCTGATGGAATAAGCCCTAAGTCTTATGGAAGGCTCCTTACCAGTCATCCTGTAGCAGAGATTGGTGCAGGATGTGATCCACTTGCCAACCTTCCGCTTTGCTGCTGGTCTGCCAGTTACAGCTTCAGTGTATGTGACAAAGAGCTGACAAGCCTCAGGCTGAACTCCAGCTATATGCTCCTTATAATGAGAGCACCTGCCACTGGCCCAAGGTACGGAGCCTATGGTCGGCCTCCGAAAGATAAAGTATACTGGAAGGTTAATCAGCTGTTTAAGGTGAAACTCTGATACCACCTTTAGGAGGAACTTTGGGTGGGGGAAAAGGACTATTTTGTCCTTGTGTAAGGTATGGAGACTTCATCAAGAGCACCTGGAGCTCAAGCCGCTCAGGACCCTGGCTGTGAGGTCCAGGGACTGAAGATCCAGGTGCAGGATCTTCCCCCAATGACAGGGCAGCAAATCCACGAGCAGGGACACTTGCCATGGAGGTCTGCTGCTGAGGCTGAGGAGATCTGTGTACCAAAACTGGCACGGCTAATCTGGGGCTATCAGGATCATCCGCAACTTGTCCCGCCACACCCTGACTACCACCACTACGGATCAAGGGAACCAGAGAGAAGGCGTATACGAGGCCTGGGGTCCAAGGCCTTGTGAAAGCATCCTCAGAAGTGTCCCAGACTGAAGGGGGTGGGGGCAGTCACAAACAGCCTCAGCTTTGCATTCTACCTGGAGACAAAGAGGTCCACTAGAGGAGTGCCCCACAGGGAGAACTGGTGGTTCACCACTGCCTGATGTAGAGATCAAGTGTACGACGTTGTCAGCTCCCGCTACATGAATCACCAGAAGATCTGCACCCAAGCTGTGCATGGGGGTCCAGGTGCAGAGGGCCTCCCGACACAAGGAAAGGGATTGCGTGCCGCCCTGCTTCTTCAGGTAGAACGTGTTCATGGTGTTGTCTGTTGGGACTTGCACAATCTGACCCCGGACAGAAGGAGCAAATTCCATCACAGCCAAGTGCACGGCACAGAGCTCCTGCAGGCTGATGTGGTGACGGGAATCCCTGGAGGTACAGAGCCCATGAGCTTTGTGGTCTCCCAGGTGTGTTCCCGCCCTCCAACAGAGATGCGTCTGTAGTGAGAATGATAGATGGCTCTGGTAGGACAAAGGGGAAGTCTTTCTTTCGATGTTCTGGGACAAACCACTGTAACAGGAATCACTTTCTGCCAATTGCGTATATAATTCTGATATAAATATAGATTTTAGAATTTTGCTTGTGAAACATGGCAGTCAGCACAAGGCATCATGGGACCTTGGATTTTTAAAAGAAAAAAAATATTCTGCCTTTGCTTGCTGGAACAGATGGTTTTGGGGGAAAAAAAAAAGCTGACTTCCTGGGACTATAATAAAACCAGGTTATTAAACAATCCACTGTTTTGAACTCAGGCAGCTTGTTGTGAAATATTGCCTTTTATGCTGCATCAGGAGGGAAGCAGTTTCTGATAGATACCTGTGAAAATTCACCCAGCTATAAGTGTTTCCAGGATGTTTCTCTCAAAGATCAAAGGGGTAATTCTGACCTGTCATAAGGCATGCTCGGTGGTTCACTAATTAAGAAGTATATTTTTATTAATTTTTTTTTATTGGAATATTTAGCAGTGTGCAGGGGCATGTGACTGTTCAATTAATTACAGGACTAAGAGTGACCTCATGCCAACAGCCAGAGTGGTGACATTATCTTTGAAATTGGTGAAGCCTACTGAAAGGCCTGACACTTTTAGTTCTGGACTTCTAAGGGACACTTCTGCCAATACAGGTAACAGCCCAAATCATTTGCCAACTGAAAACTGAGTTTGAACTAGTTAAATTCAGTTGCAAGGCGCTTTGTTTTCTAATTTTCCATTTCTTTCTGATGGTAATCTTTATGTATATATGTTCTGTTTTATGTATTTTATGTACCATTTTTAATTTTAGTAAACATTTCGTTTTCCTTAAGCCTGCCTGAGACATTTTTCCATTCTGAGTATGAATGGTGGAACACTATTGATAATTCTGACATAACTGTTAAAGTGCTTAAAGTGGCACTATATGCAGTCATGCTAACAAGGATCTGTGTAAAGGATCCAGCACGGTAAGAAAAATACCAGCGTCTGAACTGAGTCGGAAGGGGGGTTGTGAACCAGGCTGGTTGTATGCCCGCTGGGTCAAGTACAGTGGCGTGAAAAAGTATTTGCCCCCTTCCTGATTTTCTCTATTATTGCATATTTGTCACACTGGATGTTTTCAGGTCTTTAGAGAAAATGTAATATTAGATAAAGGGAACCTGAGTGAACAAATAACACTTGTTTTTTTTTTAATTTCACTTATTTAATGAAAAAAAGTTAACCAACACCAACTGGCACTGTGTGAAAAAGTAATTGCCCCCTTACACTTAATAACTGGTTACACCACATTTAGCTGCAATGACTGCAACCAAACACTTCCTATAATTCAATATCAGTCTTTCACATTGCTGTGGAGGAATTTTAACCCACTCTTCCTCGCAGAACTGCTTTAATTCAGTAACATTTGGTAGGTTTTCGAGCATGAACTGCTCATTTCAGGTCCTGCCACAGCATCTCTATTGGGTTTAAGTCTGGACTTTGACTAGGCCACTCAAAACTTTAATTTTACTTCTTTTTAGCCATTCTGATGTGGACTTGCTTTTGTGTTTTGGATCATTGTCTTGCTGCATGACCAACTACGCTTCAGCTTCAGCTGATGGAAGGATGACCGGACATTCTCCTTAAGAATTTTCTGGTACAGAGCAGAATTCATGGTTCCTTTAATTATGGCAAGTCATCCAGGTCCTTAGGCAGCAAAGCATCCCACACCATCACACTACCACCACCATGTTTGACTGTTGGTATGGTGTTCTTACTGTGGAATGCTGTGTTTGCTTTCTGTCGAGACATTATGGGATCCATGTCATCCAAAAGTTCCACTTTGGACTCATCTGTCCATAGAACATTTTCCCAAAGGCTTGTGGATCATCCAGGTGCTTCTTGGCAAATGAGAGATGAGCATTTATGTTCTTCTTGGTTAGCAGTGGTTTCACGCTTGCTACTCACATGAAACCCATTTTGCCCAGTCTTTCTGATTGTGGAGTCATGAACACTGACCTTAGCTGAGGCAAGAGAAGCCTGCAGTTCTTTGGATGTTGTTTTAGGATCCTTTGAGACTTCCTGAATGATTTTACGCTGCGCCCTTGAGTAATTTTGGCAGGCCGCCTCCTGGGAAGATTCACTACTGTTCCAAGTGTTCTCCATTTGGAGATTATGGCTCTCACTGTGGTTCGATGGAGTCCCAGAGCCTTAGAAATAGCTTTGTAACCCTTTCCAGACTGATAGAGAGCAACAAATTTTTTCTGATCTTTCAGGAACTTCCTTTGATCATGGCATAATGTGCTTGTTGAATCTTTGTGCTGGCAACGTGACTCTGATGGTAAGGTCAAAATAAGTGAGATTTATATTGAGCAAGGCTGGCGGTAATCAAGCCTGGCTGTGTTCAATCAGCTGACTCTAATTATCCCTTTAATTGGGTTGATTTAACTAGGGGCTACTACTTTTTCACACAGTGCCAGTTGGTGTTGGTTAACTTTTTTCATTAAATGAATGAAATAAGTAAAAAAAAAAGTGTTATTTGTTCACTCAGGTTCCCTTTATCTAATGTTATATTTTGTCTAAAGACCTGAAAACATCCAGTGTGACAAATATGCAATAATAGAGAAAATCAGGAAGGGGGCAAATACTTTTTCACGCCACTGTATATTGCACTGCTTTCCCCGATCAGAGAGTGATATTTGGACCTGTTACCTGGGTGTGCTAGCTAAAAAGGGTTCATAATTGACCCCAGGACTCGAGACTGGTAGTTGCTCGGACACAAAACAAACAGGAGGGTGTCCCTATTTGTCCCCGTTCACGAATCACACTTAGAGGCTAGGCACTGTAGTAGCAGAGGGCCTGATCCCAGGAGTAGATTTGCGACAACCACCACTGGATGGCGTCCAACATCGGTTGGGTCACTGCAACTGGCAGGTCCAAGTGACCTAGGCACTGGGACCACTGACAGCCCAACTCCCACTGAAGGTGACGCATCAGCCACCGAGCCCACCAGACCCCACTGGTGCAAGATAGCACATACCCCAGCAGCTGCAGGAAGTGCCCAACCTGAAAAGATCAGTCAGAGGAGGTAAGATCCAGTGCCCGGTCCAATGGGAGTCAGGCCTTAGCCTGGAAGGAGTCTAGCTCTGCCACGATTAATCACCTGTAAGGTTCGGAGTTCAGACTTGGCTGGATAGACCAGAAGGCACAAGTGTCTGCAGGTCTGGAGGGCTAAGTCCCTGGATCACTCCAATGCCTCCCTGGACGGCCCAGCTATCAGCTAGTTGTCCAAGCAGGGGTATATCGTGACTCCCTGGCACCGCAGGAAGGCTGCCACCACTGCCATGCACTTGGTGAAGACCCTGGGTGTCAAGGAAAGGCCAAATGGCACAACCTGGAACTGGTAGAGAACTCCTCCTGTGCGGAACTGAAGGTACCACCAGTGGGACAGGAATGTGGAAGAACATGTCCTGTAGGTCCAGGGAGCAGAAATGAAAATTACGACCCTACCGTAATTGTTGCTCTTTCTGTGTATCTTCACCATTCATCACTATTGGGTACTGCGCCGGAGCCAGGACCCCATGGGAGACTTTTTTTTTTCATGGGTGGAGCCGACGTAGGGTTGGTGCCGCCCTCGAGGCCGACGTCCACGCAGCCCCCCGAGGGTTGCCACTAGCCGTTGTCGACTCTGCCCCAGCCCCAGTTCTGACACGCGAGAGTGTGTACGGAAAGGAGGGTGAGTTGAGGCAAGACAGCCTAAGGGATAGATAAAAGGAAAAGAAGAATAAACCAAAAGGAGATATAAGCGACTAAGGTGACAGAGAGAAGGAGACTTAAAAAGGAAATTGGGGAAAAAAGGGGGCCCCAATCTCTGGAAGGAGAAGAGGAAAAGGAATAAGGGAAGGAAAATTAGGGGAGGGAGGGGGAAAAAAGAGTAACACACCCTCAGAAGTGGAGTCGCACATAAGTCTTTTTAGGGATAAGTCCAGATCTGGACTAAGAGTTCAACTGCAGGACAGAATTTGAAGCAGCCTAGGTCTGAAGACCAACCACTAAGACGTGCGGGCTGAGGGTGTCTCAACTCTCCCCCTCCCGCCCAAAAGAAGGGGGAACCCAATAGCCGCTGCTGCTAACAGACATTCAACCGGGTAGGAACGGTCAGAGCTGTGCCCAAAAGAAGAAATCCCCCTGTAAGGTAACCGAGACCGTGTCAGTCCAGAAGGATGGCCCCTGACCTCAGAAGTAAGAATCCCCCTTGGGGACTCCTCTAGGGAAAGGCAAGGGCCTGTGCTCCGGCTCTTACCAGAACCCAGCTGGGCTCTAGGAAGGGCTTGTTGCGCCACACCTCTACCTCTCAACCCTTCGGAGTCAGAGAGGGACCTCGTCCTCTTAGCCATCCACCTAGGTAACTGGCACCTCTCCGAGCAGTCCACCCAGGGAACAGCACCCTCCCCCTCCCCATGTGCCCTGGGCTGCCCCAAACTTGGGCTGTCCAAACACACCAAGGAGGGGGGGTACCCCAACTGAGGAAACAGTCACGCTAGTGACCACAGGCTGCGCAGCAGTAGTCACAGAGACCACCGCTGGCTGGTCAGACCCCCTGACACTGAGATCTACCGGCGAGAGCAGAGTCCCAGAGGGAGGCTGAATAGGGGCCGAGGTGCTGGAGACAGAGGGTGCTAGTCTGGATCAGACCTAGAATCTGCCTCCAAAGAGGCAGGCTCTGAGGTCTGATGCCAGACAACCCCACGGACCCCTCCAGTTCCCGGACCCTGATACCGGGCACCCCGGGATTCGAGGCCTCCAACGCCACCAGAAGGAAGCACAGTCCCACGCCCAGCGTCGACACCCACCCTGGCGCCGCGAACAGCCCAGGAGTCGGGCACGACCCCAAGCGTGGTTCTGCGCTCCCCAGCGCCATGAAGTGCCAAATCCAATGCTGCACCACGCCGACTATGCCACTCCGGCCCCTGGCGCCACGAGCTGCCTCTTAAACATGGCGCCGCGACAACACCGCCGGCGCTGAAGACAGGATCTACTCCATCCATGGCACTGGCCAAGCTCCTGCCCCGTGCCACAACCAGAACCAGGCCCAGACACCTCCAGACTACCTAACCCGAGACCGTCGAGAAATGAAAATTACGTACCTACTGTAATTCTTGATCTTCTTGTATCTTCATCATTCATTACTGCTGGGTGGAAGCCGGAGGCGTGCACCCGCCACGGGAGTGTTTTTGTTTTTCTTAAGAGGAGTCGGCGCCGACGGAGCTGCTCCCAGAGAGATGCGACTGTGTGATGCGCGAGGGGCAGCCGTTAGGCACCGCAGCCTCCTCCCTCATCCCAGTTCTGTTATCCGGAGAGGCGAAATAAGGATAAGAAAAAAAGAGCGAGGCAAGAGAGCCGAGGGATAGAAAAAGTAAAGGGTATAAACTGAAAAAGGCATAAGCCGGAAGAGGACACTAAAAGGAGAAAATGTCTACCCTAAGGGACCGCAGGGCCTCACTTTTGGGGCGGCTCCAAGGGAGGAACAGATCAAGAAAAGGAGAAAAAGGAAGAAGAAGAGGAGAGGGAGAGAAAGGAAAATTACGTACCTACCGTAATTCTTGATCTTCTCTTGTATCTTCACCATTCATTACTTCCTGGGTGTAAGCCGGAGGTGCTGCACTGCCTACTTGTTTTTTTTTTAAAGTCTAGCTAACGCACCACCCTCGAGAGGACGTCACAGGCGAGGGACGGCCGCAGTAGCATCGACCTCCTCCAACTCAGTTCTGTGAGCCGGAGAGCAAAGAGGAAAGCAGAGAATATAGAGATAGCGAGGCAAGATAGCCAAGGATAGCAAAGCAAGGAAGAATGAACTGAAAAGAAATAATGCCATGGAGGAAGGACAGAGGAGATAAGAGTATCCCTAGCCTAGGGACTGCAGGGCCTCATTACCTGGGCGACTCTGGGAGGAGAGATAAGAAAGGAAATGAGAAAATAGAAGAAGAAGAAGAAGAAAGAGAAGAGAGAGATGGGATGTTGAAGGGACCAGAATGCCCAACGAGCATAGTTAGCTTACAGCTGAAGGCTTGACTAAAGGGGAAGCAAGAATCCCCGGAGATAGAGCTGAAGAGAAGGTTCACCGAACCCCTTAGACAGACCCAGGAGGGCATAGTCCTCATCTTCAACATGCCATTGTTCTGATACCCACTCGGCTCCTGGCCGCGGAAGGCCTTCAACTGGAGGAACCCGAGGAGGAGAATAAAACCCAGGCAGCATGAGAGCACTGCTCAGGGTTTAGAAATGAAATGTAAGCTTTCAGGCATCTTAAGATAGAAATGGGACTCAGACTGACTGGCCAAGGCAGGCCAAGGCTTAGGCAGGCTGGGATCGGATATGGTCAGCACTGCTCTTCTGCAAAAATTGTCCAGGACACTTAAAAAGGAAAACCCAATAAGCAACTAGCGAGAAGGATAGCCTACCTTCTCATTGCCTTCCTGTTTATTTTTCCCCTTTTTTGTTAGGTAAAATTTTTTTAGACTAGATGCATGACCCCGATACCAAGATGCCTATAACAGTCGGAGAGAGTTCCCTCGACATTTAATATTTATTTATTTTTTTTTTGCAAAAAGAAAAAGGATTAGACGTGTCTGCTCCTCTGCTCTGCAAGGCAAGAATGGGGTTTTGATTTAAGGGCAACTAACTGAACACGGAATTGCAGGATCAAATCTGAATAGCCTGAGCCAGGCCAAAACCTCAGAGGTATCTTGCCAGAAGAATGGCAAGAGATAGTTGTGCAGTCTGATCGCCAATGCAATCCACGAGACAGTCCATGAATCTTAGAGTAAGTAATTTTTCTGGAAAATTAGAACCCCCAAAAAGAAAGTTTTTTTTTTTTGGAAAATTAAGCAACTTTCCTATATTTTAAGCAAAAATTTTTTTTTTTCTTTTGTTTTATATGTAGAGAGAGGAAGGAGACGGAGTGGAGAAGCCACGGGAAGAGGCCACTGAGGGGATGGTGGATGGTAGTAATGAATGGTGAAGATACAAGAGAAGATCAAGAATTACGGTAGGCACGTAATTTTTCTATCTTCCTTGTCAATCTTCACCATTCATCTTCCTGGTGAGTACTTAGCTCCTCTTCCCTGAGGGGAAGAGGCCACACCTGAGGGAACAAGACCCCCAGCCTTCTGTTGGTGAGAAACAGGAGGAGAAGACCCTGGCTTATTCAGAAAGCCTAAGTGGGAGAAGAGCTAGGAGGTGCTCCCGAGTGACGAGGAGAGCGGATGGAGCCCCTGTAAAGTCTCCTAGCTCTGGATGAGAAAAGACGGTCCCCGGAAGGTGGAGCGCATCACCCTACGCCGGGCCAGGGGTGACAACCTGGAAAGACGGAGCCATGCCGTCCGCCTGATGCAGATCGCTGTCCTCGCAAGCCTGGAAGCCACCTCATTGGTGTCATAAGACGCCCTTGCTTGGTGTCTTGCCAGCTCCAGGCCTACCGCGGAGAGGGCAACGGCTTGTCTGGTTTGCTCCGTGTCAGGCATAGATGTCAGCAGCTGGGACATCATTGACCACAGATGCCGCGCAGCAGCGGGTAAACCTGATGTGATGCAACACAAGCACTCGCACGAGAAGAAGAAGAGAATACTCTTCGCCCCCACTGCCTAACTGGAGAGAGTCCGGATCTGTGGGCGGTCGTCGCCAGGCAACAGCGCCCAGGAGGAGTATCCAGGTATACCAAACCTGAGGACGGTTGGGAAGGAACCTAGAGACTCAGAGAGGGGGCACAATACCTCGCTGGCAGTCCGCCGGGCTGGGGAAGAAGCGGCAGGAACTGCCAGGACCGGATAGACGCTCCTGGAAGGGGATAGGCCAGGAAGGTACCACCAGATGCTGGGCACTGAATTCACCAAGGAATTCACGCGTCTCCCGTTCGGTATTGTCTCTCCGAATGTAGGAAATCCGGAGATCCCTCACCATCCTCGAGAGGAAACGCTGATATTCTGTGAAATCAGCATCAGAGGACAGATGAGCAGGGGGTTCCTCTTCCTCAGAGGAGGGAGACGAGGATGATGGGGAACTGGAATGTCCAGAGGATTCCTGCGGTGGTGGGGAGAGTCGAAAGACCCTCCCATGCATGTATCTCAACATATGAGGGAAGGCCACAGAACTCTGAACTGCTCCCAGGATAACGGACCCAGGGACCGGCATGGCCCGGGAGCGGGGTGGTGAAGGCAGAGATGGGAGAGGGGCACTCCGAGGAGGCACTGCTCTGCGAGGGCTCTGGAATCCGGGAAAGGGCCCTAGTAGGAGGATTCGGATATCAAACCAGGCCGCAGAACGGAACTCTGGGGAAGCGGAGCCTGGAAGAGCCCTGGGAGAAAACCCCCTGTGACGACGCCTGGACTGCATGGATCCAGAAGGGCAGTCCGCACACGCCGCCAGAGGACACCCTAGAACCCTGGGGAGGGGTGGGCTCTGCACTAGCTCCTGGCCACCCCTGAGGTGGCCTAAAGAAGACCGGGCAGCAGGCCACCTGCCCTCAACCTCGGATTCCCGAGAGGCCTCCTCCTCGACTGCAACGCCTCTGTCCCTAGAGGAGGCAACAGCACCCGGGGTAGCTGTCACCGGCCTCCAGAGAGGGGAGCCTCCGTCACCCCCACGTCTGGCCCCCGGGACCCCTCGGCCACCCCAGCTGGAGAACCCTCAGGAGACGCCACGGCAAGGGGGACAGAGGAGGCGCCCACACGCCTCTGGTACCCCCAGCCACTGAGGACCCAGATTCCGAAGAATGGGGGTGCTAGGATGGGTCCACATCCAGTCATCGCCTCCAGGAGGACGAGACCAGCAGGACTCGATGCTGGCCACCCCAGGGGTCCTCGAGGCCATGAACGCCCCGGTACTAAGCGCGACGCCATTAGCCCCCACGCCGCAGCAGGAAGGTTTGGCCCCTCACACCCCCAGCGCCCGCAGCCCGGCACCGCCTGGAAGCCGCCAGCCGCCGGGCGGCCGGGAGGCGAGCGGGCACCGCCGGCGGCGCCGCCAGCCCATCGGCATCGCTGTAACGGCGCCGAGGTTAAAACGGCACCGCCAACGGCGCCGCTCAATCACCGGCGCTGGATCCAAAGCTGGGCACACGGCGCCTGATCCAACGGCGCCGAGGGTCCACCCAGCCAGGCCCAACAGTCGAGTGGCCTGACACGGGGAGCCTGCACTCTCCTCAAGAGGTGACTGCCGAGGCGGTGTCGGGCGCGCTATCCCGGGAGGGACCACGACGCCCCCGACACCGCGCAAAGCCTCCTCGGCAAGAGAAGACGAGGAGACCTCCTCCATGGACCGATAGGCCCGGAGGGGACCCGGGAAGGGCCAAGAGACCTACCTGGGCGCCCTGAGCGACGCTCCGCCCCTCGGGGTCGGCGGGTCTGCCGAGCTTGAACGCTGACTTCTAGGACACGGAATGTCCATGGAAAAACAGGCGTCGCACGAATCCATGTCATGGTTGGGACCCAGGCAACGAAGGCAAACGTCATGCCGGTCCGAGACGGAGAAATGCCGGCCGCAGGAGCACCGACGCATAGGGGCACGGCCCGTCTTAGAAGAACGCTTCGCTCCAGAACCGGACATAACGCGAAATAAACAAGGTTAAACACAGTCGGAAATACACCCGGCGCCGTACAAAAGAAAAGGAACAGTCTTACCGTAGGCGCCGAGTGTAGAAAAAGGAGTCGCCTAAGACGCAGTTAAACTGAAGCTACCGCTAACAGGTGCTGCCTCGACGGGCGGGAGAAACAGAACTGAGTTGGAGGAGGAGTCGTGCGCTATTAACGCCGCCTCGCGCATGACGATGACGTCACTCTCGAGGGCGGTGCCATTAGCTAGACTTTAAAAAAAAAAAGAAAAAAAAAAAGCCCCCGTGGCGGGTGCGCGCCTCCGGCTTACACCCAGGAAGTAATGAATGGTGAAGATTGACAAGGGAAGATCAAGGAATGTAGGGAGGTGAGGACACTGCCCACTGACATACCGGGTTAAGGCTTATAAGCTCGGAACCAAAACAAGGGAGCAAGGATCCCGCTTGATAGGACTGAAAAGAAGGTTCAACCGAACTGGCTGCACAGACTGGACACAAAGGGCAGATTATCTATCCTCCTATCATCCCAACCCCTTAAACCCTAGCCGAGAGCTCACAGACTGCCGAGGCAGAATTCTGTTCCAGAAAGAGAGCACCCAACTAGGAAGAGGAAGAGGTCCTCTAGCACCTTGTTAAGTACTAACACAGATGTGTGTGGGGAGGGGGTGAGCTCTACAGAGGGCACCCCTTTACGAAAAAGGATAGAGTGGGAACTCAAACGGAATCCCTGAAGGCAAGGCAATAGTATCAGCTCAAGGTAATTGAAGTGCCAGGAAAGCACCAACCAGAAGAAACTGATACAAAAGAAGATTAAGACCTGCCAGAGGGACCAGGACAAAAAGGTCCGAGCCATAGAGGGATGGTCCTTTAACTGTGAATTGAACAACATGGTTAAGAAAACAAAGAGGTCACCCCTAAGGGCAATCAGAAAGAGTTCCCTCAGGATAGAATAAATTCCACTTGTTCCCCCTTTACCTTTAGGAAATAGGATCTGTTCAGAAAAACGGAAAATCAAGATTTTTTTTTGGCTTAAAGGCCAACGAAGAAGGAGCAGGAACGAGCTGGGAGGGGGAGACGCCGAAGAAGGAGGCCCGTGACGGGAAGGTGGGCGGGAATCAGTAATGAATGGTGAAGATACAAAGAAGATCAAGAATTACGGTAGGCACGTAATTTTCTCCCTTGTTAATCTTCACCATTCATTACTGCTGGTGAGTACTGTCTCCGAGGGGTGTGGACAGAGCCTGAGGGAAGAGATCCTCAGCCTCCTACTGGTGAAGAAGAAGGGGTAGACCCTAACCAATAGACTAGGAAGTCTAAGGTGGGTGAGGAGGAGGAGGTGTCCCCCGTGGGCTGGGGAAGGGAGGTTGCCCCTGAAGAAGCCTCCTCGCCCTGCGGGAAAAAAGGCGGGTACCCTGGAAGGCAGAGTTAGCCATCCTACGCCCGGCAATGGGTGACAGTCTGAAGAGACGAAGCCATGCTGTCCGTCTAATGCAGATCGCTGTCCCTACTAGTCTAGATGCCACCTCGTTGGCATCGTAGGATGCCCTCGCTTGGTGCCTTTCAAGCTCCAGACCCTGTGCAGAGAGGGCAATGGCTTGTCTAGACTGTGCTGAGTCAGGCTAAGACCTGAGCCAGCATCGACCACAGATGCCTGTTGTAAGCAGCGTGGTGAGCCTGATGAGATGAGATGCATAACAACGCATGACCGGAAGAGAAAACACTTCGTCCCCACCGGTCGAATTCAGCAGAATCCGAATCCGGAGGCCTGTTGTGTACCAGGCGCCGATGCCTGAAATGAGTGTCTAGGGACGTCAAACCTGAAGGCGGGTGAGGCAGAGAACCTAGAGACTCGTGGGGGACACAATACTGTCTCCTGCAGCCTCCTGGGGCTGGAGAAGGAGTGGCTAGATACTGCCAGCTGTGGATAGACGCCTCCTAGAAGGGGATCGGCCAGGAAGGCACCACCAGATGGCGAGCGCTAAATTCACTAAGGAAAGCATGCATCTGCCGCTCGGTATTGTCTCTACGGATGTAGGAGATACGAAGCTCTGAAACCATCCTCGAAAGGAAATGCTGATAGTCAGTGAAATCAGCGTCAGAAGAAAGGTGGACAGAATGTTCCTCTTCCTCAGAGGAGGAAGACGATGAGAAAATGGAGCTTGAATGCTCAGAAGACTCCTGCGGTGGGGGTGGGGGACTGGCAGAAATACTGTTCGTCCATGGCCCTGACATAGGACGGGAAGGTCGTCACAGTAGCTCTGAACGTCTCCCAAGTTAATGGCCCAGTGAGCCCTACATGGCCTGGGAGGGAGAGAGGGAGGTGGTTGCAGAGGGATGGGCACCTAATGGCACGTGCCTGGCCTCTGCCAGGGCTCTGGGATCCAGGTAGCGATGCCGCCAAGACTGGGGACCCTGAGACCATGCCGGGTTGCGTAGTAGAGAGGGAAAGAGGCAACTCCGGGAACAGCCCTGAAGGGGAATCTCCCCTGTGATGCGCCTGGGATTGCATGAGTCCAGAAGGGCAACCCTCAGAACCACCATCAGAAGGCGCTGCAGAGACCTTAAGAGAAAGGTGAGGATTAGCGCTGCGACTCTTCCCCACACCCCGCAGGGCGGTGGGGGATTGCTGCAGCTGCTGACCTCTACCCCTCAATCCTTCGGACTCCGAAGCAGCCCTCTTCCTCGTAACCAGTGGTGGAGGTCCCTGCTGAGCGAGACCCTGAAGGGAACTCGCCGATGCAGAGTCCTCTTTCCTCTGCCGAAGGACCCCAGCAGCAATGGGGACGGAAGCTGCTTGGGACCCCCGAGAAGAGAGCATCCTCTCCAGAACCCCCGAAGGGTCCACTGCAGGAGACTCCAAGCCACCCCTAGCCATGGACTCATCCGGGTTAACCAACTCCGGGGACTCGGGGAGAGAAACACTGTAACGTCTAGCCCTGCGACCTACAGGAGTCTCCGAGGCAGAAGACTCCAGTCGCTGGTCTGGGCCCTCCCCTGAATCATCCTCCTCTGAGGAGGGAACGACAAGGGAAAACTCCATCGCAACAACTGCTGGAACCTCCTCAGAGGTGGCACCAGGACTGGTACTGCCGAAGGCCGCGACGCCAATGACAGCAACGGAGTCAGCTGCACCTCCGTTGGCACGATTCCCAGGCAGCACCGCGAATGGTGCCGCCTGATTCACCGGCACCGAGATCCAGAACGGCACCGCTGCCCAACGCGATACTGCCAACGGCACCGTCCGAGTCCCCGGCGCCAAGAACCAGAGCGGCGCTGCCCAAGTCACCGTCACCACGTGCTGCGCCAGACTCCAAGGCGACAAGGGCAGACGAGAATGAGGGTCCACCAGAGCCGGGTCCTGCGACACTGGGGGAGCCTGCACCTCTGAGGAGGTGACTGCCGGGATGGCGCCAATGGCATGACCCCGGGAGAGATCACACTGTTCCTCCTGCGCCGAAGAAGAAACCTCCTCCTCGGCAAAGCTGGAAGTGGAGGAGGGTCCCTCCTCGCCGGGCCGTATACACCCAGGAGGGGACCCGGAGGAAGGGACAAGATATCTGGCCTGGGAGGCCCTCGGGTGACATCGTCCTCCAAAAGTCGGTGAAGCTCTGCCGACTTTAAACGCGTGGACTTCTAACACACAGCAATCCATGGAGAAGCAGGTGGCGCAATGATCCATATCATGGTAGGGTCCCAGGCACCGAAGACAAACATCATGACGGTCCATGATGGAAAACTGCTGGCCACAAGGGCACCGATGCATAGGGGCAGTCAGCCTTAGACTTGCGTTTTGCCCCCGAACCTGACATGATGCGAAACAATCAAGGAAAAAAACAGTACAGTTCTCGTCATCGTCGAAATATAATAGAAACAGAACGGTTCACCGAAGTCGACGGCGTCGAGAAAACCGAATGGAGGAGCTTGGGTGACTTCGAGAAAAATGCGCCTATGACACAGTACTATGAACAACTCACGACAGCAGGTGCAGCCTCGCGACAGAAGAAACAGAACTGGATGGAGGAGGAGTAGTTCTGCGCGCCTAACAACCGCCTCGGCATCATGCAGTGTGTCACTCTCAGGGTCGGTGCCATCGGTGCCAACTCCTCTTAAAAAAAAATCCTGTGGTGGGTGCATGCCTCCAGCTTACACCCAGCAGTAATGAATGGTGAAGATTGACAAGGAAGATCTCCAACGCCGCAAACAGCATCAGAGATGAAGGCGGCATCGAGAGCAGACCAGATGCCGACTGCGGTGCTGCACTCAAAGCCCAAGGCACCGCGAGCGGCGCCGGGACCAAAAGTGCGCCACGAGACAGCGCCAAAGATGGTGCCAACCCCATCCCAAAGGACCCAGAACACGACACCGAGGGAGCCTTCACCACCGAAGTAGCGACTGCTGATGCAGTGCCTCCTGACCGACTCCCAAGGGGGCCAGCTTGGGCCTCCTGCATCGCGGAAGAACCCTCCCACCGTGGCAAGGCTAGAAGAGACAGGGGTTCCCTCCTCCATGGGCCGTACAGGACTGGGAGGGGACCCGGAGGAAGGGCTGAGAATCCCGTCCTTGGCCCAGTGACTGCGAATTCGACCTCTGAAAGTCAGCGGTGTACGTCTGACCTTCAACACGCGGTTTTCAATCACACGGCGGTTCATGGAGAAACAAATGTCGCAGTTATCCATATCATGTAGGGGGCAGCCCTATCTTCGACGTCTTCTTTACCCCCCAGACGAGACATGACCAAACGGAAAAGTAAATAAAACACAGTACTCGATCCCACTTATAAAAAAAGAAAGATTTTACAGGTATTTCAAGGCGACATTGAGTAGGCAAGCAGAACTGAGGCAATAGAAAGAGGTCAAGCACGACGGACTAGGCCGCAAGTTACAGTCAGTCTCACACAGGATCCACGCTCGACGTCGGGAGAGAAAGAACTGGGGCAGAGTCGACAGCAGCTAACTGCCAACCCTCGAGCGCCACGTGGAACGTCGGCCTCGAGGGTAGTGCTGTCCCTATGTCGGCTCCGGCCATGGAAAAAAAAAAAAAGTTTCCCGTGGGGTCCTGGCTCTGGCGCAGTACCCAACAGTGATGAATGGTGAAGACTGACACAGATAAGATTCACATGCCCTACTCCAGAGATGGTATTATCTGCTTCACAGTGCCCATCCTGAACTTGCACTGAGCAATGTCCCCTCCTGAGGGTGGACAGCGTGTCCTGCAACACCATGGACTCCCTTGGCATATGGGGTCAGTAAGGTAGGTGGAAGAACCTCAAAACTGAGAGGCAACCCTCTGCCCACCACCTCTAGGACCCACTTGTCTGAGGTTACTGGGGACCAAGCCAGCCAGAAGGGGAGCAGTCGACCCCCCACAGGGAGCTGGGGCAAGTACCGGATGGGTTGGAGGTGGACATCCCTAACCTGTCAGTGGGCAGCTTTGGAGGGGGCACCAGTGTCTGCTGCCGGAGGGGCACCACTACCCCTAACCCTGTATTTTCTGGGGCCCTGACCTGGAAACTTGGTCTTGGGGAACTAATCCTGTGAAGGCACCTGTCGGGGCTGCTACTGTAACAGAAAAGGACAAAACTGAAAAGGTTTTTCTTCAGCCTCTGCCCTTTCAGCGAGGCACTCACAGAATTTAGATTGGCACTCGAATTATCAATCCTGGGGAGGTGGCATTCCACCCCAGGGCCAAAGAGGTTGGTGCCCCCAGACATCGGCCAACTTGTGCTGGGTATCCACCGTAAAGGAGGAAATCCTCAGCCAGGCCCTGCGATGCATCCCAATAGCTACTGCCATTGCACGGGCAGAAGAACTGACCACATCCAAGACTGTCTGAATCTGGTGTTTAGCCAGCGGCTTGATCCTGGTCTCCGAGCACTTTTACCACCAGCTGCTTATCGGCAGGGAGGACATGATCTAGGACTCATTAGGGAGCAACCACAGTGGGCCATCATCAGAGTACAGCTCACCTGACAGAGAAAGGGAGGATGCAGCATATATCTTTTTAGCTGTGTGGTTAAGCTTTTTGGACTCATCAGGAGGTTTGTCCATGTCCCCGGTATTTCCGGATTTCCAGAACACACTGTCGGCGAGCAAACTCTCAGCTGATGGGGTGGTTCGAAAAGGTGCCAGTAGGGACCGCATACTTGCAGACCATAAATGAGCAGAGGGTGCTGGGCAGGAAGCTGGATGCAGCCAAAGCTCCAGTGCCGGTCCCAAGATGGCCTAAGCCATCGGTAAGGCAATCCCAAGGGATTCGTTCCTGTGCAGGATATCAGTAAAGGGATATTTCTTCCTTATCTGGACTGGCTCAAGGGAATTTCCATGGACTCAGACCTAAGTCAAAGAGCCCCAAAGGACACTGACCCATAGTCAGTTCTTCGACTGAATCACAGTCAAGTGCATGAGCCTTCGAAGATAGCATCGAGAACCCATTGGAGGTCAGTCGAGGAATCCTTGAACATGGCCCTTGGTCGTTTGTCACCATGCACCACTGAAGGCAAGTTCGAGTGTGAGATCTTCACTGACAACTGACCTGGCAAACCAGTAGCCAGACGGGAGTCCCTGGAAGGGGCACCCAGCACAGGATGTCGTGTAGGCGGCTCCACCTGTATCAGTGGCGAGACTCACGTTGGAGGCAGCTGTTTCTGCAGGACTGGTACTGGCTGAACTGATGTCAACCAGCTGACCATAAAGATTAAGGGTAGAGCTCTACCCTGCCCAACCAAGGCCCACTGTTGCCAGAGGAGCTCCTCACAGCGCTGCCTCACATGGCGAAAGAGCCTCTTATTGTCCAAGGACAAAGAGGAGCACCAGCGGTGGCGTCTTCCAGTCGAGCGAGACCAACAGCATGAGGAATCCCTCAATCACAACCTCGAGTATTGATGAGCTTGACGACACTGAGGAGATATGGCTGGAGGGGCAGTATAGACTACCCGCACAGGGTTCGATCCCGGAGGGAGGCAACTCCTGTGAGGAGACAGCAGGGTTCACCTACTGCTCCTGGAGCTCTTGCTTCAGACTGGACAGGACCGGGGTCCTGGAGATCGAGTCATCATCAATCCCCTCTGACAATGGGTCGACAGGGTCAAGAAAAATCTCTACTACCTGCTTAACCCGTGTCGAGACCTACAAGCTAGATGGGGGCACCATGCAGCTAGAGTCATGGCCCTCAACTAAAGATTCGACCGAAGCACGCTCGAGAGCAGTCGAGGGAGTGGGAAGAGCACTCCTCATCCCCACAACCAACGTGGGACTTTAATTTCTTTACCTTACCGTGGTGGGCAAGGCTCTCCCCAAAGGTCTGGAGGATTTTGCACATTTCTCAAATATGTCCTGCAAAAAACAGGCTGGGCCAATGCTGTCCCCCAACGGGAGGAGCATAGAGACCAAGGAGGTAGCTGCCACAGCCTTAGCTGCCATCTCTTCCATGGCTACCATTTGGGCTTTGAACCTTGCAGCTCCGGGGGATGCCTAACATGCCTGCTTTGACTTCACTGGAGGGTCCCATTTGGCCGGCTGATTGAGAAGAAGATGGGCATAGCAATCATCTAGGGAGGAAGGAAGCATAGCCTGGCACACACCACGGGCAGCAACGTCGTGCTATTCACTGAGGCAGTATATGTACGACACATGCGGATCCATCTGTGATATTTTCTGGTTGCACTGGATGAAACACTTGAAGCCGGGAACTCGCTTAGAATCCTCGTGATCCATGGAGTCGAAGTCCTAGATGGAACAGAGGATATACTTCTAAGTGATTTGAAATTTTTGAAGAAAACGTTAACCAAATGGCGCACTTAAAGTTTTTGGGCCTACACTGTGCAACAAGCTGCAAAGGAGATATTCTTCCAGCAGAAAGGAATATCTGACATCATGGGGCAGAGCTGAGGGATATACCACCCAGCTAGTGGGAGGAGCTTCGCCTAAAGACTGTCCAGCAATTCAGCTCTTAAAGGGAAGACAGCCAATGTGTGGATAAGTGAACCATATCCACATCTCTAGAACACATCTCATTTTTTTTTTTATTTTTCTGGTGAACACTTAACATTTCCAATCATTCTACCATAAACCCTAAAAGCTTACTGGTTGCATGGCTTGAACACGTGGGTAGAGCCTTTCTCCAAGTGCTTGTCGATGTGCAGGTAGAGGGTCGGGGTCATCACTGGGATTTCCTTCAGCTGCTGGCCGAAATGGCCGTGTATCAATTGAAAGCTGTCTTCTGAAATCCCTAAGAGGAGAAATTAGCCTTGAAGCCTTTAAATCGATTAGGAATCTATATAAAAACCGAGCAAACAAAATAGATTTCTGAAAAAAGTTGCTTTACAGCTGTGGCAAGTGGAAAAAACATTTTCAAACAACTGAGTAATGTTAGGAAAAGACACATTTTGTAATTACAAAGAAATCTGCCATATTTTACTTTAGTAACTAATGTTTATTTCACAAGTTATTCAATTTACTATTAAACTTCAATACAACTCCCTTTGAGTAATGAAAATTACATCCTCACCGAAACTGGCCAGCCTGCTGACGCAGCAGTAGTGCTACCGCTTGTGATGCCATCGACCTGGGTTCAGAACTGAACTTGAGACGTTGGTGGGCCAGTGAGGGTGGGGGGTACAAATCGAGCATCCACAAGACTTCTCTTCTCCTTTGGGGTGGGCAGTAGCACCCCGAGTAAAGGTGTCTCGCATCAGAGGCTGGGAGCATTACACCTATACAGGACCATGCGGATGGGGCAGAGATGCGAAAGACATTTGCAGAGCATGTGTGGCATTACGCACCCCACGCTGACTCCCTGCACGTCCGCGTCTCCAAGGGCAACCAAAGAGTAAAGCAAAAAAAAAGAGCTACCAGCACACAGACACCAGGGTACTTGATGGCACTGCGCTGGGCCCACTCTGGGAGATGCCGGGAACCGGATTAGCATCTCAGTCCTTCTCCCCTTGGGGGGGACGGGGGTCCCACCGTGGGGGCAAGCCACTGACTCCGGTAGGCTTACTGAGATGACCAAGTAAGGCAAAACTGAAAAAGGAGCATCAATTGGCTGAAATGGGTAAATCCCCAGCCTACACAGGAGAAACAGAACACCCCCCCCACCGCCAAAAATATGTACTCATCATCATTGTCATCACTGATCTTCCTAAATATCTTCACCACTGATTCATACATGTGGGTCTGGGCTGGAGGCACTTGGACTTGGCAGGAGTTTTTTTCTTCTAGGGAGGGAGCCGACATGGGGAATCAATAGTGAAGACTGATTCTTGGAAGATCTAATGTTTTAATATTCCTTTCCACTATTAACAAGTAATTATGCTGAGTATATCTAGATTTAACTGCTTGCTATCTATTGCAATTATTAAATAATAAATTGGTCAGGTTTATCCTGAAACTTTTTTACCTGTCTCTATCTCTACGAGAACCTGCTCGCAATCCACTGCTTCTCCTCATTTCCCTTTCTCTTTCACGATCCCGCTCTCCTCTGTTCCTCAACCTCTGCATCAGACCTGGAAAAAGATGAGAAAAACAGGTTACTCACCTGTAACAGTAGTTCTAGGAGTGGTATATGTTGTTCATCCACACTTATTGGCATGTTCCTTTCCCCTTTAAGAATCGCCGGAAGTCTTCAAGCTGGCTCCTCCCACCCACCCGGGTGGTATAACCCTAAGCTCCGCCCCATGACGCCAGATCTTAGCCCGCTAGAAGCCAGGTTTCTGCATCCGCAGCCAGGGAGGTTTGGTGGGTCCATGTGGATGAACAACATATACCACTCCTAGAACTACTGTTACAGGTGAGTAAGAATAGATTACTCACCTGTAACAGTAGTTCTAGGACAGGTATATGTTGTTCATCCACACTTCTTGGCATTTCCCCTTCCACTTTAAATCTTGCCGGAAGTCTTCACGTTGGCTCCTCCCACCCACCCGAGTGGTGTATATACCTCGGCTATGCCCCATGACGCCAGATCTTAGACCACTGGAAGCAAGGTTGTGCGCCTGAAGCTGGGGAGGTTGGGTGGGTGTGCGTGGATGAACAACATATACCACTCCTAGAACTACTGTTACAGGTGAGTAACCTGTTCTTCTAGGAACGTGGATATGTTGTTCATCCACACTTCTTGGCAGACTCCAAGCAGTTCTCCAGGAGGGGGGAGGCAAGGCGCACACCCGCTACTTAAGAAATAAAGATTGGAGAACCGAGGCCCCAAAACCAGCATCCCGGCGTGGCTCAAGTTTGATGTGGTAGTGGGTAATGAAGGTGTTTGCGGACTTCCAGGTAGCAGCCCGACAGATTTCCTGGATAGGGATGTCCCTGGAAGCAGCCACTGATGCAGCAGTATGGCGGGTAGAATGAGCTCTTATCCCTCTGGGAGACTCCTTGCCCGCCAACTCATAGCACAGACCTATGCATGATGTAATCCACCCTGCTATAGTCCGTTTGGCTGCAGGTCTGCCAGAAGCAGCTTCAGTGTAGGTGACAAACAGCTGGCGACACTCTCCACGAATTTCCACCGTCCTCTCCTTGTAGTAGGAGAGAGCACGTCTCAGGTCCAGGGTATGGAGCCTGTACTCAGTGTCTGAGGTGTAATTAGGGTGGTAAACCGGAAGAGTCAACACTTGGTTAAGGTGAAACTCTGACACCACCTTCGGAAGGAATTTCGGGTGGGGGCGCAGTACAACTTTATCCCTGTGAAAGACCAGATAAGGGGAGTACACCAAAAGCGCCTGGAGTTCCCCTGTCCTTCTGGCAGATGTAATAGCCACCAGGAAGGCAGTCTTCCACAAGTGTGAAAGCTCACATTTGTGCATGGATTCGAATGGCCTGCCCATGAGCTTTGCCAAACCCAGCAGCAGATCCGACGGAGGTGGAGGTTCACGCACCGGAGGGGATGAGATCCAGGCCTTTGAAAAAGCACTCCAACCACTGTCTCCTGCACCAATGTCGGCTGACCAGCCCACGCCCGGTAAGCAGAAATGGCTGCCAGGTGCAACCCTAAAGGACAATGACCGTAGACCCCTCCTTTGGAGAGAGACCAAAGGTAGTCGAGAATGTTAGCCACAGAACAGGATAAGGGGTCCAGACCCTTACCCTGACACCAAATGGAAAATCATTTCCATTTGAAGGCATAACTTTTCCTGGTCGATTCCTTTCTAGATGCCTCCACCTCGGTGAGACCCAGAGCCTGGAACTCTAGCTGCTCAGGTACCAGGCTGTGAGGTGTAGGGATTGAAGGTCCGGATGGAATACCTTCTTCTGGTTAAGGGTTATCAGGTCCGGGAGTGTACAAAGCCGCTCCAGGGGCCTGCAGCTGAGGCTGAGGAGATCTGGGGACCAGAACTGGCACGGCCAGTCTGAGGCTACCAGAATCACCTTCACCTTGTCCCTTCTCATCTTGAGTAACACCCTGTGGATCAAGGCAAATGGAGGGAAGGTGTAGAGGAGGCCTGGGGTCCACGGCCTCAAGAAGGCATCTCCTCTGCAGCGAGCCCTGCTGAGGGGGGCGGGCATGAAATAGCCTCAACTTGGTGTTTTCCCTGGATGAAAACAGGTCCACCAGTGGTTTGCCCCAACGAGAAAACAGGCTGTAAGCTACCTCTGGATGGAGAGACCACTCGTGGGATGTCTGGCCTATGCGGCTGAGAGCATCCGCCAGCTGGTTCGAGGCCCCTGACACATGGATGGCTAGGAGATCCACCTCCAACTGGCTTACAAGGGTCCAGATGCAGAGCGCCTCCTGCACAGCAGACGGGAGTGCGTGCCGCCCTGTTTGCTGAGGTAGTACATGGTCGTGGTATTGTCTGTCTGGACTTGAACCACTAGACCCCAGAGCTGAGGAGCGAAAGCTGACAACGCCAGTCTGACTGCTCTGAACTCCAACAGGTTGATGTGGCATCGGGACTCCTCGGGGGTCCAGAACCCGTGGGCCCTGTTGTCCCCCACGTGGGCTCCCCAGCCCATGAGAGAGGCATCGGCCATAGGGCGACCATCGGCTCGGCGGACAAACGGGATCCCTTCCTGCAACCAGTCTGGGGCAGTCCACCATTGGAGAGTGTCCACATCTTCTGGGTTACAGTGATCAGCTGGTCGAGTGACCATACACAGCAGGTCCACTGGGCGGCCAGCTCACTGGAGGCGCATGTGCCCTCAGGCCCAACGGACCCTTGAGGTGCACACCGCCATGTAACCCAGAAGGCGCAGAAAATCCTGGGCAGGGCAAAAGTGCCCAATCAGAAATGACTGGGCAAAGGAGGAGAGAAATGGAAATTACGTACCTACCATAATTCTTGATCTACTCTTGTATCTTCACCATTCATTACTGCTTGGGTGTAAGCCAGAGGTGTGCACCCGCCATGGGAGTTTTTTTTTTTTTTTTTTGGAGAGGAGTCGGCGCCGATGGCGTCGCCCCAAGAGCGATGCACTACGTGGTGTGTGAGGGGCAGCCGTTAGGCGCTGCACACTCCTCCTCCTCCTTCCCAGTTCTGTAAGCCGGAGAGGCGAAATAATGATAAGAAAAAAGGAGAGCGAGGCAAGAGAGCCGAGGGATAGGTAAAGGAAAGGATATAAACTGAAAAAGGAATAAGCCGACAGAGGACAGGAAAGAGGAAAAAACCTACCCTATGGGACCGCAGGGCCTCACTCCTGGGGCGGCTCCAAGGGAGGAACAGATAAGGGAGAGAGAGAAGGAAGAAAGAAAGAAGAAGGGGGGGGGGATGTTGGGAGGAGGGAGAAGTTCTGCCAAGTTGTGAGAACTGGCTTGAAGGCTCGTTAAGTTCGGGACCAAGGAGAGGGAGCAAGGATCTCCTTTAGGAAAATTGGTGAAGAAGGTTGAACTGAACTTTCTGCACAGCTTGGTACACAAAAGGCAGACTCTCCGTACCTCCTGCCATCCCCAACCCCTTAACTCCAGGTGAGAGCTCACAGACTCCCAAGGCAGAAATCTGTTCCGAAGGGAGAGCGCCCAACTAGGAAGGGGAAGGAAGCCCACTAGCACCCTGTTACGTGCTAACACAGATGTGTGTGTGGAGGGGGGTATTTGAAGCCCTACCGAGGGCACCCCTTTGCGGAAAAGGACAGAGTGGGAACACAGCCTGACTCCCCTAAGGCAAGACAAAAAAGATCACCAGTTCAAGGCAATTGGAGTGCCAGGACAGCGTTTAACCAGTAGAGGCTGGCAACAACAGGAGATTCAGACATGCCAGAGGGAACCTAGAAAAAGGAACCAAACCATTTAAGGAACGGTTTCTTTAACTGTGAATTGAACAACATGGCTAAAGAAGGAGCCAAGAGGTCACCCTCAGGGGCAATCAGAAAGAGTTCTCTCAGGAATAGATAAATTCTACTCGTTCCCCTTTCTTTCTCACTAAATGGATCCGTTCTGAGAGAAGAACGGAAGGCTCAAAAAAAGTAGTTTTTTTTTTTTTTTTAAATTTAAACCTCAAGACCAAGAAAGGGAGAGAAGAGGAGCGAGCAGGGAGGAGCAGACGCCAAGGAAGGAGGCCCGAGAGGGGAAGGTGGGCGGGTGTCAGTAATGAATAGTGAAGATACAAGAGAAAATCAAGAATTACGGTAGGTACATAATTTCCATTTCTTCCCTTGTCAGTCTTCACCATTCATTACTGCTTGGGTGATACAAACCCCCACCCCCACCCGAAGGGGACTAGGAAAAATCCTGAGAGACAAAATCCTCAGCCTCCTGATGGTGAAAAACAGAAGGAAGAGACCCTGGCCTTACAAGACAGACACCTAAGGCCAAGGAGAGCTAGGAGGTGTCCCCCGGAGATGAGGAGGAGGAGGAGGAAGCCCCTGCAGAAGCCTCCTAGCCCTGGTGGAAAAAAGGCGGGTCCCACAGAAGGCGGAACGAATCACCCTACACCAGGCCAGGGGTGACAATCTTGACAGACGAAGCCATGCCGTCCGCCTAACGTAGATCGCTGCCCCTGCAAGCCACCTTACTGGTGTCGTAGGATGACCTTGCTTGGGGCTTTGCCAGTTCCAGGCCTTTAGCGGAGAGGGCAATGGCCTGTCTGGATTGCTTCAGATCAGACATTGATGCTCGGAGTTGAGAGAGCATCGACCACAAGTGCCTGTTGTAGGCAGCATGGTGAGTGTGATGTGATGCAATGCACATCGTAGGAGAAGAAGAGAACACTCTTCGCCCCCACTGGTCAAACTGTAGGGAATCTGAGTCTGGTGGATGGTCGTGTGCCAGGTGGCGCCGCCCGGAAGGAGTCTCTAGGAACTCCAATCCCGAGGGATGGTTGGGGAGTGCACCTAGAGACTCAGATGGGGCACAATACCTTCTCCTGCAGTCTGCTGGGGCTGGGAAAGGAACAGCTGAAGACTACCAGGTGCGGATAGACGCTTCCTGAAAAGGGACAGGCCAGGATGACACCACCAGATGCTGGGCACTGAATTCAGCAAGGAACTCACGCGTCTCCCACTCAGTATTGTCTCGTCTGACAAAGGAGATACGGAGATCCCCAACCATCCTCGAAAGGAAGCGCTGATATTCCGTGAAACCAGCGTTGCATGAGAGGTGAGCAGAGGGTTCCTCTCCCTCCGAGGAGGGAGTCGAAGAGGATGAGGAACTTGAATATCCACAGGACTCCTCCGGCGGGTGGAGGGAGGCGAAAAACCTGCTCATGAATATATCTAACATATGACAGGAAGCCTCCGCAGTGCCTCTGAAAATCTCCCATGATAACGGGCCTGTAGGACCGACATGGCCTTGAAGAGACGGGTCTGGCTGCAGAGGAATGGGAGGGGGGCATCTACGAGGAGGCAAATGTCTTCTGCTAAGGCTCTGAAATCCAGGGAACGGAGCCCGAGCTGGCGGGGTCCCGGATATCAAACCAGGTCGCAGAATGGAACCCTGGTGATGCAAACTCTGGAAGAGCCTGGATGGGGAATCTCCCCTGTGACGCACCTGGGGCTACATGGATCCAGAAGGGAAACCCACAGCGACGCCACCGGAAGGGTCCCTCGAGCCTAAGAGGGAGAAGAGGGGCTCGGTGCTACGGCTCCTCCCCACACCCCGAGGGATGGCAGGAGGAATCCGACGCCCCTCACCCGGGACCCTCAGCCCCCTCAGACTCTAAGGAAGCCCTCCTCCTCAACCCCACCGACAGCTTCCGTGGATCCTGAGGCCTCCCAAGGGGGCCTCCCCAAAGACAGAACCCTTAGTCAATCCAGAGAAAGCGTGGCAGCACTGGAAACGGCAGCTGCCACAGCCCCTCTGAGGGGACAGTCCTCTCCTTAATCCCCAAGCCACCCTTCCCCATGAACCCCAGGCCACCCCCCGCCTGGGAGTCCTCAGAGGAAGACTGCTCTGGAGACTCAAGAATGGGAGCGCTGGGCCACCTGACACCGCGTTCCATAGAAGACTCCGATTCCGAAGAATCAAGGATCCAGGCCGGGCCCACCTCTGAGTCGTCTGCTTCCGAGGAAGAGTTGACCAGAATGACCTCGATGCTGGCCACCCCAAGAGTTCCCTGAGAAACGGCGCGGGTGTCATCCGCGACGCCGTCCACTCCTGGCACACCACTCGCGGCTCCAGAGCCCGGCCCCGCCCTGCCCATGGCTCTGGACAAGTCCTTGGTGCTGCCCATGGCACCGGAACTCAACACGGCACCGCTCACGGAGTTGACCGAGCCCACGGCGCCGAAAAACCAAACCAGTGCCGCCCCAAGGGGGCGCATGTGCCACCAGGCCCAATGGACCACGGAGGTGCATGCCGCCATGTAACCCAGAAGGTGCAGAAAGTCCCGGACAGGGTGCAATTGCCCAACCAGAAATGACTGGGCAAAGGAGGAGAGAACCTCCGCCCTGTCCTCTGGGAGCCGAGCTCTGGCTTGACGACAGTCGAGCTCTGCCCTGATGAAGCACATCACCTGAGAAGGCACGAGTTCCAGCCTGGCCTTGTTGATCAAGAGGCCAAGTTGGGAGCCAGTCTAGAGGGCCAGGTCCCTGGACCTCTCCACCTCCTGCTGGGTGGGACCTGCTAAAAGCCAATCATCGAGGTAGGGGTAAATTCGGCCCCGGAGATGGGCTGCCACCACTCGATGCATTTGGTGAAAACCCGTGGGGCCGATGACAGGCCAAACAGCATGGCTCGGAACTCTTATAGGGTCCCTTCGGCTCTGAAGCGGAGGAACTGCCAATGAGACGGATGGACTGGGATGTGAAAAAAACGCATCCTGTAGATCCAGTGAAGAGAACCACGTTTCGCTCCAAGGATGTATGATCTGGGACAGAGTGACCATCCAAAAGGTGCGTGACCTGAGATACCAATTTCAGTCATGCAGATCTAGAATGGGGTGCCAGCCCCCCCCCCCCGTCCACTTGGGCACCAGGAAGTACCTAAAGACAAAGCCTGGGTCTGCTGGAGAATCCGCCACTGGAGCTACTGCCTCCTTGAAGAGGAGCTGAGCGATGTCTTCTCAGAGAGCCGACTGAGTATGGATGGATACTTGGCACTTGGGTTAATATCCCAGTACTGACACTGTAGTGCAGCATGAGAGGGGTGCTGCACTTCTGAGGTGCCGTCTTTCGGATGAGACGTTAAACCGAGGTCCCATCTGTCTGGACTGGTGGTAGTTCAGGTGGTTAAAGATCCCATGGCACTTATCGAAAAGAGTAGAGGAATTTCCCCGGTGTCCTGGCCAAATTTCCCTCATTCACTAAAAATACCACCAACAGCTTAATCTGGTTTAAGGTCAGTTGGCATTCATCTGTATCCCCCTCCCCCGGGTCGTGCCTGAAAATAGGCAGGATTTGTCTAGTGCACTTACCTGGTCAACAAAAACTAAAATACAAAAAGAAATAAAAAAAGATACTCCGTCCTCCCAAGGGGCGCAGGCTCAGCTTGGAGGGTGCTGCTTGAATTCCAGAGGCAGTCCCTGACCAACCACTTCCAAACCCCACCTGTCCGAGATAACAACGGACCAGGCGGAAAGAAAGTGGCGGAGCCGGCCACCCACGGGAGGACCCAGAGCTGGCGTGACGGGAGAGGGAGTGGCAGGCCCCGCCCCGTCACTGAGCAGGCTTGGAGGAGGAGGATCCAGGACCTGAATCTCGGCCTCCTTTATGGGCCTGGGAGGGCCCGGCCTTGGGCCGGTGGTGCCAAGTTTCAGCCTGTTGCTGCTGCCCTGCTTGAAAGGAGGGTTGCTGTGCCGCAGGGGAAGAGTGCGGAAAAGGCTTCTTCTTCTTCTGCTGTTTCTTGCCCAAAGAACCTTTAGCAGAAGTAGCGTCCAAGGTGGCACTGGACTGCTCAATATGCTGAACTGACCAGCCACACCTGGGCCGAAAAGATCGGTGTCCAGGAAAGGCACATCAGCTAGTTCGTGCTGATTATCTGCCGGAAAAGAGGAGAGTCTCAGCCAAGCCCTGCGACGAGAGGCAACTGCGGCTGCCATCGAGCGGGCACAAGAATCCCCAATGTCCAGGGCTGTCTGAAGCTGCTGTTTTGCAACAGCTTGGCCCTGATCCTGGACCTGCTTGGAGGTGTGGGAGGACTTCATCCAAGGACCCCAAGAGGGCATGGGAGAAGTGTGCCATGATGACGGCCGAACTTGCCTGACAAAGGCCTAAAGATGAGGCTGCACAGACCTTTCGAGCTGAATAATCCGAGAGTTTGGATTTTTTTTTTCGGGAGGTTGGTCAGTGTCGGCAGAACTGCCAGTACGCCTGAACACAGAGGTGGTCATCAGGCTCTCGGCTGAAGGGTGCTCTGTGAAACCCGAAAGGGACCCCATGGGCACCGCATACTTGTGGGCCATGCGGGCAGATGGGGCTGGACAGGAGACAGGGTGCTGCCAAAGTTCTAAGACCGGGCCAGCTATGGCCTCGGCCACAGGAAAGGCCTCCGTCGGGGTATCCCCTCTCTTGAGGATGTCTGTGAGAGGGTACTCCGCCTTTTTCTGGACAGGTTCCAGGGGCATCCCTGTAGACTCAGAGATGAGGCGAAGAATGCCCTGAAAGGATGAAGGACCTTCCTCCATCTCTAACCCACCGGCCAATTCGTCATCCGCGGGATGAGAACGTAGGCCGGTCTCATCCGAATCCGAGGAATCCGGATAAGACGGTCTGGCGTGACACTGACTGAAAGACGCCGGGGAAGCCCGGTGTCCGGTCTATCTTCCTTAGAAGGAGCCCCTGCCACAGGCTGCTTGGGCGGTGGTTCCACCACAATCGGTGGAGAGACCTATTTAGGCCGAATCGGAGGTTTCGCCAGCTCTGCGGGCGGGGGAGCCAACCTAATTGTCTCCGAAAGAGTCGGCTTCGGTCTGGGAGGCGAAAGCCAAGTAATGGCCAGGGTGGAAGCCGGGGATGCCTTGTGCCCGGACAAAATCAGCTGTTGCCACATGAGGTCCTTGTAGCGCCGGAGTTTCCGCTGGAGCATCTCCTTATCCGAGGAGGAGGAGGACGAGTGATGACGTCGCCTCTTTTTTTGAGCGCATGTGGCTCTTCCACGGCCTGTCAGTCGAGGGGGTCCTAGACTTCGACTGAGATCGGACGGGCCGATTTGGTCGCTCGGGAGACACTGGCGGGACCGGTGATTTCCCAGGGTCGGGGTCCACTTCCTCAATGGAATTCCCAGCGGGCTGGGTCTCCTTGTCGGGGAAAGAAAGGACTGGAGTCCGACTGAGAAAACTGTCGACCGGAGTCAGCGACAATGGGTCAATTATTATTTCAGCTTCGTCGATCGAATGGCCAGACGGCAAAGCCGAGAAGCCAGCGGCCAAAGAGGCAATTTCAACCGAAGTTGAGACTGCCGGTTCCTGGGACAGAGATCTCTCCCGATCCCAAGAATGTCTTCGCCAAGACGAAGACGATCCCGGGCCCTTTTCCCACTTACGGGACGGAGAGGAGTGCGTGCTGGCAGGACCCTCTCCCTTAGTCGGGAGAGACTGGCACAACTCTCGGAAGGAACCCGAGGAACGTGGAGCACAGGTTGAGCGGAACAAAGAAGCTCTGAGAGGAAGATTCCCTGGCACGAGCCGCTTCCTCCTCGAAGGCTTGCATGCGTTCCAGTTGCTCGGAAGATCCAGCGGCCGTGGAAACAACCCACCGAGCCTCCTTTGATTTCACTGGAGGGTTCCACTTTTCCAGCTTCCCCAACTTCAGACGTGCAAGACGGTCGAGGACATTAGGGTGAAATGCAAGACCAAAATCGCACTTCAAAGTGTCATGGATGACACCCAGGCAATAGACGGACACGGTGTGGGGATGGGTGCGTGACATTTTCTGGCCGCAAGAACACCGGCAAAATCTGGGAGAAGACTTGTCTTCCATAATCGAAGATAAGCAGTTGCGATCGCTAATGCGAACTAGACGAATTTTTGGAATAACCAAAGGTTTAGAAGCCAGTACCTATAAAATGCAGAAGCACGAAGATGGTAACCTGAATCTTCCAGTGGAAAGGAAGATCTGGCGTCATGGGGCGGAGCCGAGGGTTTACCACCCGGGTGGGTGGGAGGAGCCAGCTGAAGACTTCCGGTGATTCTTAAAGGAGAAAGGGACATGCCAATAAGTGTAGATGAACAACATATCCACGATCCTAGAAATGCAGTTATATACCAGTAGTGCAACCATACTGCAACGGCAGGGTAGAATAGTTACAATAAACACAGTATTTAATGATAGGATTTATTTTTCAGCACCAGGACGGCCTCGTTAAGGTGCATCACCTAGTTTTGGAAAGAGCATAGGCTGGCATTTAAAACATCAGTAGTAGCAGCAAACTCTTTATAACAAGAGCACTATAAAAGACTCCTTTGCCCAGCACATGAATGAAACAATGCAGGAGTGGAACATCAATCTTAAGGTGTCTGTAGGCATCCGCAGCAGCCTCTGCAGGAGGAACACCAGGTCCAGATAGGAGTCAGCACACTACTGTATCAGTGGGTTTCATGTCATAATGGTGATGTGGAATGCACACTTGCAGTGCAGACAAAAATGGTGCCAGAGACCTAAGGGTCTTATTTTTCAATCTTGAGGGGACTGAATTACGTACCTACGTAATTCTTGATCTGCTGGACGAAGCCTCCACCACTCATTCACACTGATGGGATATACGCCGGAAGCGCTAGGTCCCAGCAGAAGCAAACTTTTTGCAGGAGGGTTGGCGCCAGAGATGGAGCTGCGAGGAGTGGCGCCATGAGCCTTGGCTCGTGCGGCAAAGACTATCTTGGCATCGACTCTCCAACCGCTTCAGTATCTTTTTTCCCCGAGGAGGTACAGCATAACTAACCTAGAAGGACTAGCCTAACAAAATCGGACAGAAGATAGTCTGAACGACCTGTATAAGAAGGGTCAACAATGAAGTCTTCACTGCCCAGCCATTGAGGGAGTGAAGACCAACAACAGAGAGGTGAGCTCAGGTGATGGAGGGTGGGTGTGTGAATAAGTGGTGGAGACTTCGTCCAAGAATATCAAGAATTACGGTCGGTACGTAATTTCCATATCTTCCTGGACTAAAAGTCTCCACCACTCATTCACACTGATGGGACAGTACTGAGCTAATAATCCCCCGAGAGGGTGGCAGGAGAGACCAAGAGATCACAATTTAGGACAGAAGTCCGTTAAGGATGGTCCTGCCGAATGAAAGATGTTGCCTGGCATGGACATCCAGGGCACAGTGCTTGACGAAAGTATGCACTGAGCTCCAGGTAGCCGCACTGCAAATGTCTGCAATGTGCACGTTGCGGGTTTCCACCAGGAATGCCGCGACTGCTCTAGTAGAGTGAGCGCACACTCTGCTCTCCAGCTTAACCTGCGCCATGGAATAGCAGTGGTGAAGGCATGCCACCAGTTCTCAATCTTGTGCTCCCTAAGCTGCTGCATAATGCCGTTAGACGTTTTTCTCTTCTTGAGCAGCCGGGCCAAGTAGTCTTGCGACATGAAGAGCCGATGCCCCTCGAACTCCACTTTGCCCTTCTCTCGGAATGCTTTCAACACCATTTCCCTGTCTTGAAAATGATGAAACCGAAAAATTATCTGCCTCGGTGGCTGATCTCTCGGCGGTTGGGGCATCTCCGCCCTGTGTGCTCTCTCCAATTTGATCTTTCCCTTCGCGGGCTGGAGGCCCAGTAGCCCTGGCAGGACCTTCGCGCAGAAATCCAGAGCGCTCTCCCCCTCCATCCCCTCCGTCAGGCCTCTCAGCCGCAGATTGAGGCGCTGGTGGTAATTTTCCTGATAATCGAACGCCTCCTTCATTTTAGCTAATTCTTTCTGACGGGCTGCCACCTGCCCCGGAGTCACCAGCAACTCGTCCTCCAAATGCGATACCCGCTCCTCCACCTCCACTATTCTGCCCGCCTGCACCCCTTGCTGCTCCTGTGTTTCTTGGAGCTACAGGTCCAGCTTCCCCTCCTGCTTGATTAATCGCGGCTCCAGGGCTGCAATGACCTGCCCCGTTACTTCCCTGCCCATCTCAGCAACCTCAGCTGCCGACAATGAAACCAGTTCACCACTCTCTCCTCCTTTCTTGGCATTTTTGGAGGCAATCCTTTGACTTTTCGAGGAACCAGGAGTCAGATACTCATCCATCCTGCCTTGCCTAGCCATGGGGCACTCGATTTCCCGGACAAAGGTACTCTTTTATCCTTTAAAACTTAATTTTAGGCTGTTTAGTGGGAGCAGCGTGGGAATGTGCACCTGTTCAGTTAGCTGCTCATCAGCGCCCCCAACCCCGAAGGAGAATGTTCTTGTGACAGAGAATGTCCTTCAAAGCCTGAACTGCATAAAGGACGGCTCTCATTTCTAGGACATTTATATGAAGCTGCGACTCGTCTTGAGTCCACGTACCTTGGGTGTGAAGATTTTGACAGTGAGCTCCCCACGCCATCAGGGACGCGTCCATGGTAATGGAGATCTGGTGATCCAGGGGAGCAAAGGGATACTCTTCCAGAAGGTTGGCCTCTTGCGACCACCAGGTGAGCGACCTCTTCAGAGGTTCTGTCACCTTGATGAGAAAGGACTGTGGGTGAGTGGTTGGGGACCACTGAGTACTGAGCATCCATTGAGAGGTTCTCATGTGGAGACGAGCTAGGAGTACAGTGAACACCGAGGATGCCATGAGACCCAGCATCCATTGCATCGAAATAGCTCGAACCAAGCTGTTCTCTCTGATGTATCAGGCCATCTGTATGACATCACTCCTTCTGTCCTCTGGAAGAAAGGCTTTTGCACAGATGTCCAGAAGAGTTCCTATAAAAAGGAGCTTCTGGGAGGGCTGCAACTGCGATTTCTTGAGATTTAGCAGAACTCCCATGGACGTGAGAAAGTCTGAGGCCATGGATACGGCATCGCGAGTTCCTTGCCTGAAGGGACT
Source organism: Neoceratodus forsteri (assembly GCA_016271365.2). Classification (NCBI taxonomy): domain Eukaryota; kingdom Metazoa; phylum Chordata; order Ceratodontiformes; family Ceratodontidae; genus Neoceratodus; species Neoceratodus forsteri. Next base: position 1,709,876,388 of record CM057455.1, read on the forward strand.
TGCTAGAAGCCAGTCGTCCAGATATGGGAACACTTGTATTCCGACCTTTCTGAGATGTGCTGCGAGAATTGCACGAAACTTTGTAAAAACTCACGGTGCCAAGGACAGCCCAAAGGGCAAGATCCTGAACTGATAATGTTGGCCCAAAGCCACAAACCTTAGGTATTTGAGATGCTCTGGGTGAATAGGAATATGTTGGTAAGCATCCTGCATGTCCAGGGAGGCTAGCCAGTCATGCTGATGAAGCAAAGGTAACAGGGTTCCCAGCGATATCATTTTGAACTTCTCCTTGGGAAGAAATTTGTTCAATTTTCTGAGGTCCAAAATGGGGCGCATGGCCCCGGTCTTCTTTGGAACTAGAAAGTAATGGGAGTAGAACCCTGTGTTCCGTTGATCCAGCGGAACCATTTCTACTGCCCTGTTGTTCAGAAGGCCTTGTATCTTGGAAGCGAGAAGTTCTGACTGAAGTACTGACAGCCTGGGCTGTCGTTTGGGGGGATGACCGGAAGGGGTCTCTGAATGATTGAGGGAATACCACTCACGGATTATCCGGAGGACCAATTTGTCCGATGTTATGGACTTCCACCAGTTGTAGAATTGAGTCAGGTGACCTCCCACTGCTGAGGAAGAGTCCCCCTCGGGCAGCTGAGGTGGGACTTGGGCCAGAAACTCAGAAGGCGGCACTGGGCGCTTTGGGCCCTTGTGCTTTCTATTGTGTTTTCTTTTGAGGCTGGGGGGCTTGGTTTTCATTAAAACCTCCCCTGCCTTTGCCTCGAAAGGAGTGACTGTTGTGAAACTGGAGCTTATTAACCCCCCCCCCTCCCGAGAAGGGGTGGGAGCAGGTCGAGCCAATTTAATGGCAGACCTAGTCTTGTGTGTGGCCTCTAGAGCTTGTTCTACTTGGGGACCAAAGAGATACACACCGTCGAAGGGTAACGCTATGACCTGTTGCTGGGCATCATTCGTGAAGCCTAAAGTGCGCAGCCAGGAGTGATGGCGGGTACAAATACTATTAATATTACAAATAATATTGGTACAAATACAAATACGATACTGCCACCACTCAGGAGGCAGTATCGAAAGCGTCCATAGCTGCTTTAACCTGTTGGTTGTTGGACCCGATACCCCTGGTTATGGTTTGAAGAAGTTCTGAATTAGTGTCCGACTCCGGTAGAGCGTCTACCATTTGTTTGAGTGAATGCCAAAGAATATACTCGTATTGAGAGAAATAGCCCTGGTAGTTGGTATTACGCATACCCTGGGTGGATGCAGCAAAGACTCTCTTACCTAAAGTATCTATCTTACGAGATTCTTTGTTTATAGGTCGGGCTGTAGTAGCCTGAGGGAGGACGACCTTATTCTCTGCCAAGATTACAATAGGGTCTGCAAAGGCTTGGGAGGCCAAAATGGGTAGATCCTTGGGAGCAGCATACATTCTATCTATGGACTTAGCCACAGAAGGAATGAGAGCAGGATTATTCCATACCATTTGAGAAAGTGTCTCAAAGGATGGCTGTACCGGGGGAGTTAAATCCATAGGGATGTCCGGGATATGACGGTATTGGAATCTTAAAAGCTTCCCAGGATCGATATCCGTAGTCTGGAGAGAAAGAATGGAATTCAAATTTTCCAGCAGAGACTTAAATGACAGGTCCTCAACCACAGGCTCTGCAATAGGATTAGATCCTGTTCCTTCCACATCATCACCCAGCCCAAGGTCTGGGTCAGGCTCAGTATCATCTCCCAACAGCCCAGGAGGGACTGAATGGACAAGAAAGGAGTGAAAATCAGATGGAAAATAGGAAGGAAAACGGTTCGGAGTCGAGAAGCCCTGAAGACTGGAAGGTGTCACACCAAGTCTCGGCACCGAACAGCTCGGCGCCGCCTGACCCAGCGCAGTGTATGGTGCTGACAGAGCCCTCGGCCGCACAGCGCAGAGGACGGTGCCGAAAGGCCGCACGGCACTGACGATGGCGGTGCCGACAGATGCATCGACGCCGAGGATGGCGCCGAGTGACCCATCGACACTGAAACCAATGCAGGGCTCCAAAAACTAAGATTTGAGGAGAAAGAAGGAAGAATACCAGGAGATAGAGCACTCGGTGTGGCCCGTTGCGCGCCAGCCATGTGGGGGGACACCTGAGCACAGAGTTGATGGCACCAAAGAAGGTGCCACGCGACTAGGGAGGCCCAAACGCCGTATCCGATCCCCTGAAGGGTCCGAGGGCCCTGAGTGACCGGACCAGGCAGCTGGACCAACCTCCAAGCCCATTGCTCCATCAGAGCGGCCCACTGATGAAACTGCTCATTTGTAGCCCTACCAGAAGGCACGGAAGGGGTCTGACGTCGAAGAGGTCATGACCGGAAACAAAAACCGGCGACTCTGAAGGAGGAGACTGGCAACTGACCCCAATGACCGACCGTCGACGTGCAGACATACCAGAGGTCGACCTCGAGTGATGCCTTCTCTTTTTTGACCTGTGGGGTGAAGAAGAACTCGAGGCCGAACGGTGCCGAGAATGCAACCGATTTCTTTTACGCTTCCGGGGGGACCGCCCCTCCCCTCGGGCACTGGACCGTCCATTGTCAGACCTCTCCTCCGGAGAGGACGGTGGACCGGACCCAGCCCGGCTGACTGAACAGCTTTCATACAAAGTCTCCCTACCGTCACCTAACCCGCTCATGGTCGACTCCGTCAATGTAGGCTGAGACTTCTTTCTTGTAATAAGAATAAATTATAGTAAGCGGTACTTATTCGAGAAATACTGCAAAATAATGAACTGAAAACTATGCTGATAGTATTGAAGTTTGACTCCCGGCAGGTGAGCGATGTCATCACTGTAGCACACTCAATGGAGGAAAAAGGGAACTGAGGCAGTTGGAGGGTCAACGCCGAGATAGTTAATGCCGCACGGGCCGAGGCTTGTGGCGCCACTCCTTGCGGTTCCATCTCTGGCGCCGACCCTCTTGCAAAAAAGTTTGCTCCTGCTGGGTCCTAGCGCCTCCGGCGTAGATCCCATCAGTGTGAACGAGTGGTGGAGACTTTATGTCCAGGAAGATCTGCAAAGTGTGAATTGGCACGGGAATGACTTGACGTATGCCAAGGGACTGAAGGGCCAGAGGTAGAATCCTTTCCTCTCCCAGCAACAGTCCACTGTTGCCAAAGGAGCTCCTTGCAGCGTTAATGCTTTTTGTGTCGAGCCCTCTCCTCCCCTGCGGAGATCAAGGAATGTACAGTTACGTAAGAACTTACTATAACAGTAGATCTTTGAGAGGATCTCTTGCAGCAGGCCATCACCAGAAGGACTCAGCCATCAGGTGCTAGGACCACATGGAAACCTTTCCAGCTAGCAGTATACCAGAGTGGGCAGCCCACCTCCGTTCTCCTGCCAGAGACCAGATGCAAGATTCCAGAAAAAGGAGGAACCAAGGAGAATGCTGAGGTAACCCTACAGTAGAGAAGCAGAAAAGGCAGAAGGTGCGCCCCGATGGAAGGGGAGCAAAACCCAGGAAAAGAAAGGGGAAAGGAGGGAGGGAAAAGCAGGGCCTGCTGCAAGGGATCCTCTTTAAGATCTACTGTTATGGTAAGTTCTTATGTAACTGGACTATCTTACTTCAAGGGTATCTCTTGCAGCAGGCCATCACCGGTAGCACTGAGTCCCATGCAGTTCTCACGGCAGAGGCAGCCAGGACAGGCAGTTGGCAGGTAACATGCAGCCTACAAAAGAAGGCTTTGAAGAACCGCTAGACCAAAATTGGCATGCCTCCTAGTGGCAATGTCCTCCATCTGGGTGACCTTTTGCTTGAGGATGTGGCTCTCGAGGGTCCTCTGGCATTGTCTACTGGTGGCCGGATTGAACTTCTGGCAGGCTTCACAGGTCTGAACGTCATGGTCAGGGTCTAGACAGAAGAGACAAGAAGAATGGCTGTCCTTATCCGGGATCTGTTTGCCACAGGTGCACTTGGTGGAGTGTTCAGAAGCTGAAGAAGGCTGAGAAGACATAAAAAAAAGAGCGGACACCGAAAAAATGTGATATTTACTCGGTGTAAAGAAAATAAAGCACATTGAAATGTGAGAAAACTGGCGATAGACTATAGCTGTGGCAGAGTCCTTGGTTCAATGTGCACTGGTCGATGGCAGGAAAGAACTGAGGAGGGTTTGGGGGCAGCCCGCCTTATATAGGATAGGCTGACGTCAGAGGTGGGCGGCCCCCTCTGGTATACTGCTAGCTAGAAAGATTTACGTGTGGTCCCAGCACCCGGTGGGTGAGTTCTACCGGTGATTGCCTGCTGCAAGAGATACCCTCGAAATAAGATCGTAAATAGTAGTGTCTTCCAGTCGAGCAGCATTTAGAGCAGAAGCAGTGCCTCGACTTCGACTTGAGGATCGACACAGACAGATATCCTCTGGTGGGTCATGGTAAGCCACACGACTAGACACGTTGAGCAAAAGAGGCTTCAGAGGTATTACCCCCAGTGGAGGCTGCTCCCACAGTGATGCAGTTGGGGACACTGACTAGGCCACGTCCTCCTAAGTGAGGACCAGTAAAATGGTGTCTGGTAGACCAACCCTTGAACTCTTCCAACAGCTGAGTGACATGCTTGAGAAAGACCTCGATGGAATGCTTAACCAGAGCCAAGGCCGATGGGGTTATTGTGGAACCCTCAATCTCACACTTGTCCAAAGGAAGCTCGACCAAGGCCAAGCGGTCAGGGGAGCTGAGGTTGTGGGAAGAGTGTGATCTTTCCTGGTCCCACGGCCTAAGATGGCAGTGCTTGTGTTTCCTGTTGCAGTGAGGGGGCTCGCCCCAAAGATCTAGATGACCAGACATGTCACCCTGAATTCTTCAGAGAATGACCCTCTGATGCTGACCCCAGCCAGGAATGGCACTGAGACCGACAAGGAACTCTCAGCAGCCACTGCCTCCTCTTCCATGACTGGTAGCTGTGCAGCCGACTTGGCAGACACCGGTGACTTTTTGAGGGCTTTTGGTCGGCCGAGAGTCAGTTGAGCCTTCCGGTCCTCCATGGATGAGAACAGCATGGTCCAGCATAAGGAGCATCCTGTGACATTGTGTTACTTGCAGAGGCAGTAAATGCACGTCGTGCAGATCTGTGGCCGACATATTCTGTTGGCACCAGGTGCAAAACCTAAACCGCAGTTTCTTGCTCTCCATGACTGACTGCAAAGTCGAGCCAGCAGATGAACAGAGTACACAGAATCGAAAACTGACTTGAAAGTCGAAGAATCACCAAAGAAGTGCCTGTACACTTGAAATATGAAAATTACATACCTACCGTAATTGTTGATCTTCTCTTGCAACTTCACCATTCATTACTGCTGCGTGGAAGCCAGAGGCTGCGCACCTGTAAGACTTCTATTTTTCTGGGGGGGTCAGTGCCACCTAGGGCCTGACAGCATATATGAGTGCCGAGGACTGGCTGACACTCCTCCTCCACCCCAGTTCTGTTCTGCTAGACAGGATGAATCAAAGGGGGATAGAGAAAATCAAGGTGAGGCAAGAGAGCCAAGGGATAGGAAAAGGAAAGGATATAAACTGAAAAAGGAAGAAGCTGACCAGAAGACACAGGGATTGGACTTTTTACCTGAAGAGGTCATGGGGCCCCAACCCTTGGGCAGAAGCACAGGAAAAGGGGAGAAAGGAGAAGAGAGAGAAAGATATAGCATATATAGGGGAAGAAGGGGGGATGAAAGTCCAGGAACACTGCCCTCTACAGATTGACACCTGACGGCTTAGTCGGGGGGTCCTTAAATAAGAAGGGACTCTGTCCAGAATGACTTCTTAAGGAAGAGGGAAGAAAGAGAAAAGGGGGAGTGAAATATTTACGGGTTCTCCCACGAGATGCACTGACGCAGACCCCACTTGAAGAAGAGGAAAACAAAACAGATGTCCATGTCAAGTTAAGGAGTATACCATTGTGCACCCCACTGAGAATCTCAGGGAGTTCCCTACGAGGCCAGGGCGAAGACCCTACTAGCCACCCTCTTAGAAAGGGCACTCTGTGACTTTTTTAGAGAAGGAAATAGAAGGCCTTGAGGTACCAGGGGGACTCTGCCTCCAACTGGCCTCGTAAACTGGCCTCGTGGGGGAGGACGAGCAGGGTGGATGCGGCACCCAAGAGCTGAGGCCCAAGAGGGGAAGGTGGGCAGGAATCAGTAATGAATGAAGATACAAGAGAAGATCAAGAATTATGGTAGGTACGTAATTTTCATATCTTCCCTTGTAAGTCTTCACCATTCATTACTGCTGGGTGAGTACCAAGCCCCCCAGAGGGGACCTGGCACTGTCCTGAGGGAACAGGTTCCCTCAGCCTCCTGCGGGGGGAGATGCAGGAGGGAGGGACCCTTCTGCCATACTAGGTTCAAATGGCCTAAGGCTGGTTAGGTTGAGGAGGTGTCCCCCGTTGCCGGGGGGATGGAAGACACCAGTGAAGATTCCTCCTCGCCCTGCGGGAGGAAAAAAACGGGTCCCCAGGAAAGCGGAGGAAATCACTCTATGCTGGGCAATGGGTGACAATCTAGACAGGCGAAGCCATGCCGTCCGCCTAATGCAGATCGCTGTCCCTGCCAGTCTGGAAGCCACCTCGTTGGCATCGTATGATGCCCTTGCTTGGTGCCTTGCAAGCTCCAGACCCTGTGCAGAAAGGGCAATGGCTTGCCTAGATTCAAACCTGCGCCAGCATCGATCACAGGTGCCTGTTGTAGGCAGAGTGGTGAGCCTGATGTGAGCTGATGCAGAGTAACACACGAGCAGATGAGAAAACTCTTCTTCCCCACCAGTCGGACTCAGCGGAATCCGGATCTGGTGGTCGGTCATGTGCCGGATGTTGAAGCCCGGAAGGAGTATTTAAAGCTTTCAGCCCCGAAGGTGGGTGAGGCAGAGAAATGAAAATTACATACCTACCGTAATTATGATCTTTCTGTGTATCTTCACCATTCATCACATATGGGTACTGGCAGGAGATCAGGACATGAGAACTTTTTTTTTTTTTTTTTTAAAAAGGGTGGCGAAGCTGACACAGCATGGCGCCGCCCTGGGCCGACGTGCTGACACGTGGCGCCGAGGATTGGCCGCGGTTGTGTCGACCGCCTGCCTACCAGTTCTGAGTCACCGGAGAGGTAAGAGGAAGGGATGGAGGGTGGGACAAGAGAGTCTAAGGGACAGAAAAAGGAAGGGAAAACTGAACTAAAAGGAGAAATAACGACTGAGAGGACAGCGAAGAAGAGAGGAGACTAAGGGGACTGGGTAGGATCCCCAATCTCTGGAAGTGGAAGAAGGGAGGGAAGGGAGGGGAGAAATTTAGGAGAGAGTGAGAAGTAACAAGGTATCCGAGACCCTTGTCTGTCACCAGATCATATAGGAACTGCAAGGAGCAGCAAAGCTCTCTGCCAGAATTCAAGGCACAGAATAATTGGCAAATACCCCAGAAGCAGAGTCGGCTATTCTGGAGAAGGACAGAGTACAGGGACTTAATACTCTCTCAGGAAAGATGTTTGGTGAAAAAAAGGGGGAACATTTTTTTTTTTTTTTTAAAGTGTGATGGAAATCAGAAAGAGAACAGGAGGAGGGCAACCACCAACTCTCACCCCAATGGGGTGGAGACATGCAGTAGAGAAGGGGTGCCGCTCAAGCTGTACTCCTTAAGGAGAATACCCCCCTGTGTGTCCCTACTTTACCCTGCTCCAAAAGAGAGGGGGAGCACATAGGGAGGGGGACCCAGAGACTGAGGCCCCAGGGGGATGGTGGGCGGGATTGTGATGAATGATACACAGAAAGATCATAATTACGGTAGGTACGTAATTTTCATATCTTATCTGTGTCAATCTTCACCATTCATCACATATGGGTGAGTACCAAGCCCCCTGAAGGGGGTTGATTCATTACACCCTAAGGGACAGAGTCCCTTAGCCCTCAGTGGGTGACACACTAAGGGGGGGAACCTTCCGGGCCTGAAGAGGCCCGAGAGTGGGGAGAGCGAGACGGGGTCCCCCCGGAGGGGGAAGGAAATTGCCCCGACAAACGCCGTCTTGCCCTACGGGAAAAGAGGTAGGTTCCCTGGTGGGCGGAGCAAATCACCCTACGCCGGGCCAAGGGTGACAACTGGGAAAGACGAAGCCACGCCGACCTCCTAGTGCAGATCGCTGTCCCTACGACCCTGGTAGTCTACCTCGCTGGCGTCATAAGATGCCCTCGCTTGGTGCCTTGCTAGCTCCAGGCCATGTGCAGAGCGCGATGGCTTGTCTGGTTTGCTCCGAGTCAGGCAAAGCAGCTAGGATCTGAACTAGCGCGGACCACAAGAACCTGTTGTAGGCTGCATAGTGGGCCTGGTGAGCAGAAATGGAGAGAAGCAACCATGCCGAGTAGAAGGTCCTCCTGCCCCAGAAATCAAAATCCGAGGAGTCTTGATCTGGGGCCGGTCACGTGGAGGGCCAAGCCCATCAGGGGTATCCAGGTGCGCGTCGGACCGCGGATGAGGCATAGAACCTGGAGACCTGGGAAGCGCAATACCTCTGGCTGAGGTCCCTAGGGCAGGAACTCCGGAGAAGGGCCTCTGCCAGAAACGCAAGGATGCCTCCCGAAAGGGAGCAGGCCAGGGCGGCACCACAAGGGTGGCCCGGCCAAAATCGCTTAGAAAGGCGTGCGCCACATGTTCAGGATTGCTAACAGACAGGGGCGAAAGGTGAAGGTCCTCCATCATCCTCACAAGGAAGCGCTGGTACTCTGAGAGATCAGCGGCTTGGGAGAAATGGACAGATGGTTCCTCTCCCCCAAAAGAGGGGGATGAGGAGCTGGAGGTCACCATGCGCTCCGAGGGTGGCTGCATGGGGGGAGGTTGGAAAACCTGGCTGTCCATGGCCCTAACGTAGGCAGGGAACTGAGCAGCTACCGCTCTGAACTGCTCCCAGGTGAGAGGGCCGCTAGGACCAAGAATGCCTGGGAGCGCTGGAGAATGCGGCAGACGGATAGGGGCAGAGCCGAGAAAAGAAATCGGCTGACCGCCGCCAGGGCTAGGGAGTGGACCATGAGCACCCGAGGAGGCTGCCCCGGAAGACTCTGCAGCCGACACTGTACAACCACATTGGTACTGCCTAGGCTGCGCCCAGAAGAATCCCCCCAGTGAGGTGACCGGGGCCATAAAAGTCCAGAAGGACGGTCCCCTGCCTCAAAAGTATGGGACCCCCTTAAGGAACTGGAAGGGGAAGGGTGAGAGTCAGCACTTCGGCTTCGCCCAGGGCCCGGGTGGACCCCAGAGAAAGGCCGGCGCGCCGACCCCACACCCCTCGACCCCTCAGAGTCCGAGAGGGTCCTCCTCCTCGAGACGGCCGGCCTAGGTAGCTGGCAGCTCTGGGCTGCCCCCGAAGGGGAGACCCAGGGCGCAGCACCCTCCCCTCCTGTAGACTTCTCGATGGGCCCAAAGTTGGGCGATCAAGACACACTACTGGAGGGGGTACCACCACCGTAGGGTCGAGGAAACCCCCAAGGCCAGGTTGCAGAGCAATGGTGGCACGCACCACTGCTTGCTGGTCAGGACCACTGACCCTAACCTCGGGGACTACCTGACGCTCCTCAGCAGGGGGCCAACTACAACTCGTCGACGAGACCACTGGGTCGACCCCCCTCTGCAGACAATCCCGAAAGGTGTGACTGCGCGTCTGACTCTGAGCCCGACTCCGAGGAGGTAGAGTCTGAGGCTCTGAGCCAAACAGTAGGAGGGCGGGCGAAACTGACCTTGCCAAAGGGTCCGGCAGCTAAAGCAGTGGCCGAGGTAGCCCCCACGCCCTCCGCACCCGCGAGGGCGGGGCTCACAGAAGGCGCCAGGGCAGCTCGGGCCAAAGGTCCAGAGCCAGGGCCAGCCGCGGCGCCGTCAAGTCCGCTAGCACCGGGGACGGTACCAAGGACAGAGATGGCGCCAACGGCAGCCCCAGCAACAGCCTCGGCGCCCACGACACCGACAGGTGCCTCACCGCCGTGAGCGGCACCGAGGACTGAAGCGGCGCCGACAGCCCCGAGGGCAGACTTGCTGCCGAACACGGCGCCGACCGGCCCCTTGGCGCCGCAAGCGGCACCGAGAGAACCCACGGCGCCGGTGGGACGGCACCGCAGACATAGCAAAAGACAACGCCGGTCTTGTCCCACGGCATCGTGAGCAGCGGCCGGCGCCCGAGCGACGAAGTCAGCGCCGACGACGCGGCGCCGACCGGCCTTCCGGAACCGCGGGGCGACACGGGAGCCTTCACCCCGAGGCGATTGCCGTGGCGGCGCCTCCCACCCGCTCCCGGGAGGAAGTGGGATGGGCCTCCTGCGCCGCGGGAGGTGCCTCGGCAATGGCCAGGCTACAAGTAGCTGAGGCTCCCTCCTCCTCGGTCCATACAGAACCGGGAGGGGACCCGGAGGAAAGGCCGAGAGAGCGCGGCATGGCCCGACGAGTACAAACCCTACCCCCGAAAGTTGGCGGAGCTCGCCCCACTTTCCATCGCGCACTGTCTGACACGGGCGGTCCATAGAGAAGCAGGCGTCAGACGAATCCATGTCGCGGAAGCGGCCAAGACAGCGAGACACCGGTCATGCTGGTCGGTAACGGAATATTTGCGGCCGCATGGGCACCGACGCATAGGGGGCTGACCCGCCTTAGAAAACTTCTTGCCCTCTGACCGAGACATGACCTATGGAAAAAAACACCAAAACAGACTCGACGTCGCAATATTTCAAATAAAAAGGAAAGATCTTCCCGGCGACGTCGAGTGGAGGCAGAACCCAGAACTAGCAGGTAACCGATGCACTGTCGAACGAAAGGCTGAAAGACCTAAAATTTTTCTTCAGTTAGCTTCCCACGAGGTGACCTCGACGGCGGGAGACGAAGAACTGGTAGGCAGGTGGAGTCGACACAGCCTAACGGCCAATCCTCGAGCGCCACGCAGTACGTCGGCCTCGAGGGCGGCGCCAATGCTGTGTCGGCTCCGCCTACCCCTTTAAAAAAAAAAAAAAGTTCCTGCGGGGTCCTGATCTCCGGCCAGTACCCATATGTGATGGATGGTGAAGACTGACACAGATAAGATCCAAGAAACTGCTGGGAAGCGCAATACCTCCTCCTGCAGTCCGCTGGGGCTGAGGCAGCTGGTGGCTGCCAGGTGTGGATAGACGCTTTCTGGAAGGAACAGGCTAGGAAGGCACCACTAGGTGGTTAGCACTGAATTCACTCAGAAACGAGCGTGTCTCCCATTCAGTATTGCGTCTTACTACATGGGAGATGTGGAGTTCCTGAACAAGCCTCAAGAAGAACTGCTGATATTTGGTGAAATCAGCGTCTGAGGAAAGGTGGACAGAATGTTCCTCTTCCTCAGATGAGGAAGCTGAGGAGCTCGGGTGTTCGGAGTCCTCCTGCGGCGGAGGAGACAGGCGAAAGACCTGCTCATCCATAGCTCTAACATACCTAGGGAAGGCCGCTGCAGTGGCCCTGAATGTCTCCCAGGTTAAAGGGCCCATAGGACCCACATGGCTTTGGGGGTGTCTGCAGAGGGACTGGGGAAGAGCAGCTCACAGAAAGCGACCGGGCTCTGAGACACAGCAGCAGATCCTCCCATATGGGGAGACCCAGGGGTCGATTTCAGTCAGTGAATGCTGCAAATGTGTAAACAAATCCTGGCAGAGCCCTGAGGAAGAATCTTTCCCCTGTGGTGCGACTGAGGTTGAATGGTTGGGCAACCCTCAGCGCTGCCCACTAAGGGTGCCTCTGAAGTCTCAGAAGAGGAGAAGCGGAGCTCAGTGCTTCAGCTCCTTCCTACTCCCCACAGGGTAGTGGAAGAAGGCCTCCGCACCTCACCCCGGCCTCTCAACCCCTCTGACTCTGAGGCCACCCTCTTCCTCAACCCAGTGACAAAGGGTCCCCCAATCCCGCAGGCCCCCCGAGGGAGGCCACAGAAGAGGGGGGCCCCGTCCCCACCAAGGAGGCCACAGCAGCACCAGAGATGGCAGCTGCCAATGCCCCCACAGCGAGACCGCCACACCAGGTCCCCAAGACTGCTCTCCACTGTAGCACCCCAACGCCAGCCGGCATTGTTGGGGCACAGAGATCACAGGTCTGGAGAGTCCGGGAGGCGAACACTGTTGCCTGGTGCTGTGTCCAGAGGGACTCCTGACTCCGAGGAGTCAGGATGCCAGTCCGGATCGGTTAGCAGGTCATCTGCCTCCGAAGAGGGGAGACCATGCATACCGCCAGACTAGCAACCCTGGGAGCTCTCTTAGCAACGGTGCCATCGCGGGACACGGCACTGCCTTGATCACCAGCACTGCAAACAGCGCCGACAGGCAGCGCCGAGGGTACACTGGTGCTGGGCCCAGAAACCATAGGGCGCAACACCGGGGGAGCCTCCACCTCCATGGAGGTGCCCGCCATGACGGTGCTCACAACCCGGCTTTGCAGGGAACAGAGCCACTCCTCTGGCACCGTGGAAGAAACCTCCTCGACGGCAAGGGTAGAATCTGAGGAGGTTTCCTCCTCACCGGGCCGTATAGACCCGGTAGGGGACCCGGAAGCAGGGTCAAGAGATCTTGTCATGGCATCCCTAGAACGACACCATCCTCCAAATACGCGATCTTAATAACATGGAGGTCCGTGGAGAAACAGGCGTCGTAGTTGTCCATATCATAGTTGGGACCCAGGCAGAGCAAACAATCAAGTCGGTCCGTAACGGAAAAATGCTGGCCACAGGGGCACTGACGCATGGGGGCATGGCCCGCTTTGGATCTTCTCTTAGCCCCTGAACCAGACATGACGCGAAATAAATTCAACAAACTTAAAGAGAAAGGACCCGGCACCGTTGGTAGAAATAAAAGGAACGGGCTTACCGGATTCCAGTGGTGTCGGGTGGATTCAGAACCGGGATGGAGATGGAGAGGCAGGCAAAATGGTGTTGAACAGTGAAGGTCTAGTGACGCAGACGAACTTTCAGCAACTCGTGCTGCAGGTGCGACCTCGACGGTGGGAGAAACAGAACTGGGGTGGAGGAGGAGGCGTCTGCGGTGCCTAACGGCCAATCCTCGTGCACCATGCAATGCGTCGGCCTCATGGGTGGCACTGTTGGCGCTGACCCCCCATCCCAAAAAAGCTCCCGTACAGGTACGCGCCTCTGGCTTACACCCAGCAATAAGAAAAAATTACTCACCTTAGTAATGTTGTTTCTTCTAATGGAGTCTTGCTATATTATGACGTATGCAGTTTGTCCCAGCCTTAGAACTGCTCCGGAGGTGAAAGAGTTAAAGTCCATGCCAGGCATGGAACTTGAAACTCGAGCTCGGTTGAAAATTCTATCTGTTGTTCTTCAAACTTAAACTGTCAGATCTTTACGAGCAAAACTCACTAAGACTGTGTGAAGCTGTAAACCTACACTAGCCAACTGGCTACTTAATTAAATAAACACATTTTGGTGCCACAAAGAAGACTCAAGTCAGGAGACCCAAAAATGACAACACAACAAAGATCACCCCAAAAGGAGGGTGAAAAACAAGTGGGCATCTAAAAAGTGCCAACGCTGCCCTGCCCACCCACATCCCCAAGTAAGGTTCTGAGAGGGGCAGGCAGGGGGGGAGGTCATAATATAGCAAGACTCCATTAGAAGAAACATTACTAAGGTGAGTAATTTTTTCTTCAAACAACATGAAGTCTTGCTATATTATGACATATGCAGACTACACAGCAGTACCTCCATGGAGGAGGGACAGAACCTACTTAGGAAATAGGCTCTGAAGCACAGCTGTGCCAAAAACGAGCATCACTCCTAGCCTGGATGTCCAGGGAGTAATGCTTAGTAAAGTGTGCACCGTTCCCAGGTAGCTGCTTGACATATCTCTAGAATAGAGATGTCCCTGGCAGCAGCCAGGGAGCAGCTGTACCTCTGGTGGAGTGAGCCCTCAGACCTGAGGGAGGAACTTCCAGTTTTTCATAGCAGAATTGGACACAGAGACGATCCACCTGGCAATGGATCTTTTAGTGGCAGGTTTCCTTTGCCAACCTCACCATAAGTGAGGAACAGTTGGAGGGAGTTAAACCTGTGACCTTTAGTGCGATCTATGTAGTAGCTAAGTGATCTTTGACATCTAAACTGTGCAACCTCCTCTCATCAGAAGAGGAATGGCCAGTGAAGTACACAGGAGAGATATAGATTGATTAAGGTGGAAATCTGAGACCACCTTAGGCAAGAACTTTAGTTAGTCCTGAGCCTACCTTATCTCTGTGAAAGGAGATAAAATCAGGCTCCAGTGACAATGCTTGTAACTCACTTATGCGCCTGGCAGAAGTGATGGCTACCAAAACAGTTTTCCAAGTCAAGTACTTGAGCTCTGCTGAGGACAAGGGCTCAAAAGGGTGTTGCATAAGTTGGGCAATGCAAATATTAAGATCCCAGGCAGGGAAGGATCCTAAATGGGGTTGGTGTGAAGCAACCCTTTGAAAAACTTGGAGAATACAGGATGAGCTGAAAGAAGAGAGCTTACCTGCTGACAAGAAAGCAGACACGGCTGCCAAGTGCACTTTTAGGGTAGCTGGTCTCAGCCCTAAAGTATTTAAATGAACCATATAATCCAGGACTGTGGGTAAGTCAGCAGATTCGGGGAAATATGCTTCCCAGAGCACCATATGGAAAATCTCTTCCATTTGGAATTATAAGTAGCCCTGGTGGAAGGCTTCCTAGAAGCCTTCAGAATATCCAATACACCTTGGGAAAGGTGTAGGTCAGCAAACTCTAACTCTTCAAGAGCCAGGCCTTGAGATTGAGAGATTTGAGGTTCGGGTACTCAAACCCTCTCCTGAGCACAGGATAACAGATTGTGATTCCTCGGAGACACAGGGGACGGTGGACTGCTAAGGACATAAGGAGTGGGTACCAGGGCTGTCTGGCCCAGTCTGGAGCAATCAGAAACATCTTGCAGGATTGAGACCTGATTTTAACTAGCACTTTGAACAGGAGAGGGAAGGGTGGAAAGGCATAGAGAAACTTCCCTTCCCAACTGAGAAGGAAGGCACCCAGGGGGACTGAGCCCAACACTGGGGGCCTGCAACAAAAAAGAGGAAGTTGGTGATTGTCTGGGGCTGCAAAAAGATCTATCTGGGATGTGCCCTATCTGGCAATACCACCTCCAGAACTAGGGGATCCAGAGCCGATTCGTGATGGCCTTGGGAAATCCTGCTGAGAGCATCTGCCAGGACATTGCCCTTGCCTGGGAGGTGAACTACTACAAGGGAGGTGTTCAGGGAGTAAGCCAGAGACCACAACTTTGTTGCTTCGGTGCATAAGGCCATAGACCGAGTGCCCCCTTGCTTGTTGATGTACCACATTGTGGTGGTATTTTCTGTTCTGACTTGAATAACCTTGTTCTGAACAGATTTGGAAAAAACTTGAAGTGCTAGAAAAACTGCTCTGAGTTCCAACAGACTGATGTGGAGCAGAGATTCCTGAGGGGACCCCAATCCCTGGGTGGTGAGGTCGCCCATGTGAGACTGAGGGGTAAGGGGGACCCCCTGTCTCAAATTGCCCTGGTCCTGTCCCCACTTGAAGGGCCTGGATCAGGGTTCGAGTCACTGGAATTAATTTGGTTAGAGGGCCCTTTCTTTGAGACCAAAAGGCTCTCAAATGGAACTGGATGTCCCTCATCTGAAATCTGGCTCCCTGCATTACTGCTGTCGAAGCAGCCATGTGTCCCAGGAGCTGTAGAAAGTGCCTTGCTGGTCGAGACCTGCAGAGTGAAGGAGGAAGCCAGAGAAATCAGGGTACTTGCCCTTTCCAGAGGAAGGAAGGCTCTGGCTTTTTGTGTTCAGTTCTGCACCTATGAAGGTGAGAAGCTGGACAGGTTCTAGGACTGACTTTGGAAGACTGAGAAGGAAACCTAGAAAAGTTAGCAGTTGCTGAGTTACTTGAAGGTGTAACCTGACTTGGTCTGTGGACTGGCCTACTATGAGCCAGTCGTCCAAATAAGGAAAGATGGCAATTTTTTGCCTTCTTAAGTGGGCAACTGCTACTGCCAGGCATTTTGTGACTTTCAATGGGAGCTTCTGATGAGAACATGAAAATAGGCATCCTTGAGGTCCAGGGACACTAGCCAGTCCCCTGGCCTTAAAGAGGGTAAAATAATTCCCCGAGTCACCATTTTGAATTTTGGTTTTAAAAGGAGTTTGTTTAGATACCTGAGATCCAGGATGGGCCGCCATTCTCCTGTCTTTTTTGGGGTAAGGAAGTACCTGGAGTACAACCCTTTGCCTTGGTGTAGGGGCGGAACCCTTTCCACAGCTCTGAGAGCCAGGAAGGTAGAGACTTCTGCCTCCAGGGCAAGAGCCTCTGAAGGATTTGCAGGTGGAGAGGATCTGATTTTCATCTTTGGAAATTTTTTGAAGCTGAGAACCAGTCCCTCGCTTACTACTTCCAGGACCCGCTTGTCTGACGTTAGAGACTCCCAGTCCTGGACAAAGAAAGCCAGCCTGCCCCCTACAGGTAGTGGAGAATCGGCCCTGGGCGCCCCATCAGGGTGCCTGTTTTGGCAGGGGCTTTAGGCCGAGGGGTGGAAGCAGGCCTGCCTGCACCCCGTCTGCCTCTCCCTCTAAAGAACCCCTTCTGTGCAAAAGCTGAAGAGGAAGTCTGGGCTTGGTAAAAAGGCCTATGAAAAGGCCTACTCCTGCCCCTGGGAGGCTGCCTTTGGAAAGTGACTTGCCTTTCCTTGGTCTGTGCACTCCTATAAGTGGTCCTATATTCATCCATTTTCTTCATGTAATTCTCTGTTTGCTCCCCAAACAGAGAGTTGCCCTCAACAGGGAAATCCATGCCCTTAGTCTGGGTATCCTGTGACAGGCTAGTACATCTGAGCCAAACCATTCTATGGAGAGCCACAGATGTAGCCATGACTCTGGATGATACATCATTAGAGTCCACCCTTGGATGCCTCAATACCATCAGGGGCCACCTGCTCCAGCTCTTCTGCCAGCTGGCCAGGAACCTGCTTTGCTAGAGCTAAAACAGTATCCCATCTGGATTTTGATATCTAGCAACATAAGCCATATAATTAGCCTGTCTGAGTCCTAAGGAAGCTGCCATGTACTGTTTCTTTGCCATGGCATCTATCTTTCTGGAGTCCTTGTCAGGGGGGTGAGAGGCTAAGGGAACATTTGCCTATCACAGGCTGCAGCCTGCACCACCCCGTGGCTGCATTGTTGTGTAAGGAACTCCGTATCAGAGCCTGATAATGCATACCTTTTGTCCATTCTTTTATCAACAGGAGGTATGGTGTGAGGAGCTTTTAAAATCTTTACTGTCTGTTTCCAAAAAGATTTATGCAGAGGAATAGACAGTCTCCTAGACTCTGGGATATCCATCATTTCTACAAAATCAGGCTCCTTCTGATCATCCACAGCTTCCTCCATAGGGAGCTGGAGGGTTTCAGCCACTTTTTTTTTTAAACATGAAGTGAGAAGGGGACTCAGAAAGCCTAGGGGGAGATCCTGAAGGTCTGTCTGGAGAGATGTCCGGTTCAATGGGCACATCCAGACTTCAAAACCACATTCACTCTCCTCATACTCCTCTTCCCCCTCCTCTGGTTCATAAAATTTCCTTAAATAATACTCCTGAACCGGAGGAACCGACCGAACCGAGCGCTTGCTTGATGATGCCGGTTCGGTCGGAACCGAGAGACTGAACAATTTTATTGCTTTAGCTATTTCTTCAGCGGTTGGAGAGGAAGTTTTGACTCCACACCAGCTGATTTTCTAGATTTCTTTGTTGGAACCGACTCCTCAGAGTCGGCTCTCCTTGCCCGAGTATAGCCCTGGTCAGAGGGCACTCCTCCGTTCGGTGAGAAACCGAACCGGGCTGGCCATCCGGGTCAGCGGACTTTATGGCCTCCTGTTCCCTGAGTCTACCAACTCTCTTATCCAGGGTAGCTGCAGGAAAACCCATGCAAATCTGGCAGTCTGAATTGAGGTGGTCAACCCTAGACAATAAACACATGTGGTGTGGGGTCAGCCTTGGCAAAGGCTTCCCCACATACAACACAGTGCTGAAACCCAGTGGGCCCGGTTTTTCTTTTGGGTTTCTCAGACATAGTGCCAGCCTAACCAAAAACTTGCCCTTTTACGGCAATCTGCCAAGCAAGACTCCCTTATCGGTTCCCAACCGTGTCACGGGTCGTGGAAAAACACGTAATTAAATCCGTTTTTAGAACCGAACCGTGACTTAAAAAGACTGTAATGTAATAGAGTAACCTGATCGGTTCAAACCGAACCGATAAAAATGTTTACAAGTTCCACACAGAAAATAAATGTAAAACCTATCTAGTACTTACAATACCACAGATAGAAGCTTGAACCGACCCGGTTGCGGTTTAATTGATTAAAAAACGAAAACTTTTATACTTTAACCGACAAAATGAACCGTGCAGAAGGAGGAATCTCTGGAGTGACTGTTCAGTGAGGCGGAGTAAAGAATCTGACAGTTTAAGTTTGAAGAACAACAGATAGAATTTTCAACCGAGCTCGAGCTCTAAGTTCCATGCCTGGCATGGACTTTAACTCTTTCACCTCCGGAGCAGTTCTAAGGCTGGGACAGATTGAGATGCCTCTGGCAGTGGTGGCAAAACTGGGCACATGCCAGACAGAATAAGCATGAATGCCCTCAGGGTTAGCATTTTTCTGTACAAGAAATGATCCGAGTGATGGTCTGCTAACAGCAAGACAGCCTTGGGACCATGCAGTGCGGGCCACAAACTGCTGAGAAATGGTGCCACAGAATTCCTCCATTTGCTGACAGCAGAACGGAAGGGCACGCTTTATCTCCAGACGATCTCGCCTTTCCATAGCAGGTCTACTACGCAGCCTAGGAAAATACACTGGCAACTCCAGAGATAGACGAGAGGGATATTACACAAGTTAAAGCACATGGCAGTTAAGTGACTTACTCAGGGTCACCCAGTGAGTAAGTGGTGGTTGTGGGATTAAAACCTGTGTCTTCAGGATCACAGCTTTTCACTCTTACCACTAGTTCAATCTGCATCCCTTTTCTCATGTGACTGAGTGAGGGACATGAGAAGGGAGAACTGAACCTGGACTGGGGGAGGGGCACTGGAGAAAAAGTACATGAAGATTAAACAAAACAAACAAACAAAAAAAAAAAACACTTGTAAATACAGCAAATGTTTAATGAATTCCACTTACTTGTATGTGTTCCCTTATTGGCATTCTGAATGCAGTCCAGGTTGGGCAGTTTTTCATTTGACAAAAATGCTTGCGCAACAGCCGTATAAAAACTTCGTGCTACACCACTGCCCTCCCCAGGTTCATCTTTGAAAGTAACTTTAACTCTGTGCACTGCCATTGGGGTTGTAGCACATCTGCGACCAAAGTGATTGTTCAGCTGCCTCATTGTCTGCTGAATTAGAAGGTCCCGATCTCGATCAACCTGGCATGGAAATAAAAATATATTACCATGTCACTAATCCCCCTTTTTTTAAGCAATGCACAGAATGCATTCGTATTTTGTTTATGTTTTGTACTTCGGTATAGCTTCTGATTGGGTGTCACGTAACATGGTAATTCTTAAAATGAAAAGGCGCAGTGTTTCAGAAAATGCATCACAACTGCTTTAACAACTTTTTTTTAATTAGTTTATTTAGAAAGCAAACAGGTTTAAATCCATTTACAGACAAGTGTGGTTTATACAAGCAACATTTAACTTAAAAATGAACTTACGCTCATAACATAAAACACAAGTAGATTTTTACATACAGCTTGGATAGTGTTAGAGGTCAGTAATAAATGGAAGTCAATGAATGGCATCAAGTAGCAAGTGAAGCTGCTACAAGGGCCAGTGTTGGAGCCCACTCTTTCTAATTATTGCAGCTACTGAAAACAATTTATTTTACAGTATGATGACGAAGATGTATTTAACCCCCTGGCCCTGCTAGTGTAATTGATAAGGTGTGTGTGTGGTCTGAACCTTGTTTCCCCTCACCTTGTTTAACCTAGCTATACTTAGATGGGTGTATATATGTGTCCTGCTGTAGCTATAGACGTGAATCTGAATTATGTGTCTGGAAAAGAAGTCTGCTCCATCCCCCCCTCCATACAGTGGAATTTTACTGTAGGACCAACTCTGTGCTAAGGCCTAGTTCCTATTGTGGAAATGTATTCGCTCATATATAAATTTACCTGTCACATTTGTTTGGTATCATGCCTCATATATCTATGAATTGCAGAATGTTCTCAACTAACTGCAACTGTTTTGCATGTTGTAATTACTGTTTTATTCTTCAATAAAAATATCTTAAAATAAAAAAAAAAAAAGACCAAAGAAACACACTGCATCATCTTCTGAGTGAGAAATGCAACCAATGCCAGAGGATGGAAATAAAAGCCTTGACTCGACATGTGGTCCTTATACTTGGTATCCCTCATGTATTCATGTCTGTATATAGCTCACTTAAATGTTTTTAATGTTCTGAAAGGCAGATTTTAAATACGGTCATTTTTCTTACCTCCAGTGTTAAGTCTCTTGATTGTTGATTTCTAAGTTTTTCCATTTCCCTACGGAATTTTGATTCTTTCACTTCAAACCCACCTAGTTCAGTCAATATCTTAAAAAGATCATAAAAATAATTCAGACATTGAGGGAAATCTTACATTTTCCACGCAACTATTTAAAAAAGGTTCTTGTCTATAGAATAAATCACTCACCGAACCAGGTTCAGCTCCCACGTCTTCCATAAAAACTCTTCCAAAAAGCTCTAATGAAAGGCGCCAACGTCCTAGCAGCATGTCATGAGAAATGACCATTCCCATAAAACTACACTGTGGCCTAGGAAAAGGAACAGAAGTGAAAGTTCACGATTATGACACTACATATAAATGCTTCAAAAAGTTTAACAAAATTACCATACCGTAAGCCTATACAGGCAGATTGATGAAATGGTCTTGGATTTGTGTCAGGGATTGAAATTAACAGCAAAAAAAAGTATTGTGCAATATGAGAGCCAGGGCTACATGTCTGTAGAGTATGGGGTGGAGGGTCCATCGAACTATTGGTTACTCACCCGTAACTACAGTTCTATTAGTGGTATTCAGTTCACATTCACACTCTGGCAGTCCTGCCGTATACAGCTTAGTCATCCAACGTCTTCAAGTGAAGCTCATCCAACCACCCATGATGCACGACCTCCACCTCTACTGACTCACTGGCAGATCGTACACGTTTAAAGCATGGATCCATGCATTTCTTGCCAGGGGAGGTCAGGTGGGTTGTGTGTGTGTGTGTGAACTGATTACCATTAATAGAAATAAAAGTTATGTACTTAACGTAACTGTTGATCTTGTAGAGTATATTCACCACTGATTACCACTTATGGGTCTGGGCTGAAGGCACTGGGACTCTGTGAGAGAAAGCTTTTGCCAGGGGACTGGCCACAGTTATTGGGCATGGCACCTGCCCCCCCCCCCCAAGTGGTGCTGTGTGCCAGCCAATAACTGCTGACGGCTCACTGATTAACCTCAGTTCTGTTTGATAGGAAAGAAGAAAAAATTACTCACCTTAGTAATGTTTCTTCTAATGGAGTCTTGCTGTATGCTGACTATTGCAGTTAGGTCCTGCCTTTCAACTGCCCCGGAGAACAAAGAGTTAACTTTCCATGGCCAGCATGTAACATTCAGCGCGAGCTCAGCTGAAGCCTCTGTCTGCTGCTGTTTAAACTCCAACCTTCAGATCTTTACGAGCAATACTCACTAGAAGGTCTGTGTGGAAACTAAGACTCACACTAACCAACTGGCAACTAAAATTATTAAAAAAGGGCTTTTTTGGTTTCAAGCAAAGACTCAAGTCAGGAAACCCAAAAACAAAACAACACACACCCAAAATAAAGGAGGGTGAAAAAAGGGGCACCTCTAGGGTGCCAACACTGCTCCTGCCCACCCACATCCCAAAAACCAGGTTCTGAGAGGGGAGGTGGGAGGTCAGAATACAGCAAGACTCCATTAGAAGAAACAACATTACTAAGGTGAGTAATTTTTTCTTCAAACAACATGAAGTCTTGCTGTATTCTGACTACACAACTACCAAGCAGTACCTCCATGGAGGAGGGACAGAACCTACTTTGGGAATAGGCTCTGAAGAACTGCTGTGCCAAACCGAGCATCACTCCTAGCCTGGATATCCAGAGAGTAATGGTTGGTGAATGCATGGACTATTTTCCAGGTGGCTGCTTGACAAATTTCTAAGATAGGAATATCCCTGGCAGCAGCCAGGGAAGCAGCTGTACCACTAGTAGAGTGAGCCCTCAGGCCTGAGGGTGGTGTTCTACCCAGTTTTTCATAGCAGAATTGTATACAAGAGACAATCCACCTGGCAACAGATCTTTTAGTGGCAGGTTTGCCATTACCAACCTCTCCATATGTGAGGAACAACTGGAGGGACTCAAACCTGTGACCCTTGGTGCACTCTATGTAGTAGCTGAGGGCCCTTTTAACATCCAAACTGTGCAACCTCCTCTCTCCAGAGGAGGAATGGTCAATGAAGAAAACAGGGAGAGACATAGACTGATTAAGGTGGAAATCTGAAACCACCTTAGGCAAAACTTCCTGTTAGTTCTTAGGACCACTTTATCTCTATGGAAAGAGATGAAATCAGGCTCCACTGACAGGGTTTGCACTTCACTAATACGCCTGGCAGAGGTAATGGCTACCAAAAACACCGTTTTCCAAGTCAAGTACTTAAGCTCTGCAGAGGACAAAGGCTCAAAGGGTGGTTGCATAAGCTGAGCAATGCAAACATTAAGGTCCCAAGCAGGAGCAGGGTCCCTAAAGGGGGGATTGGTGTGCAGCAATCCCTTGAAGAACTTACAAAACACAGGATGGGCTGACAGAGGAGAGGGCTTGCCTACTGACAAGAAGGCAGAAACAGCTGCCAGATGAACTTTAAGTGTAGCTGGCCTAAGTCCCAAGCCATTAAGATGAACCATATAGTCTAGGACTGTAGGCAACCCAGCCAATTCTGGAGAAATATGCTTATTAGAGCACCAAATAGTGAGCCTTTTCCATTTGGAATTGTAAGTCTTTCTGGTGGAAGGCTTTCGAGAAGCCTTAAGGATATCCAGAACCCCTTGAGAAAGGTGTAGATCAGCAAACTCTAACTCTACAAGAGCCATGCCTTGAGATTGAGAGATTTGAGGTTCGGATACCAAATCCTCCCCTGAGAGGATGTCAACAGGTTGTAATTCCTGGGAAGAGACGGGGAAGGTGGACTGTTAAGGACAGCAACAGTGGGTACCAGGGCTGTCTGGCCCAGTCTGGAGCAATCAGAATCACTCTGCATGGTTGAGACCTGATCTTGACTAGCACTTTGAACAGGAGAGGGAAGGGGGAAAAAGCATACAGGAAATGGAAATTACGTACTTACCGTAATTATTGATCTTCTTGGACAGTCTCCATCACTCATTCACACTAGTGGGATAGCACCGGAGGCGCTAGGACCAAGCGGGAGCCAAACATTTTCTGAAGGGTCGGTGCCGAGATAGGACCGCGCATGCTCGGCACCGCGAGACTGACTTGCGCCTGTGTAGGCTATCCCGGCGTCGACCCTCCAACCGCCTCAGTACCTTTTCGACCAAGGAGGTGCAGCGTAACTAATGAGAATAACTCATTCTGAGTTTCTGGGCCTGAGAGGGCCCAGATGGCATTTGTAAGAAAGGTCAAAGAACAATGTCTTCACAGTCCGAACCATAGGCCATGAAGACCGGGAAAGAAAATGAGTGAACCCAGGGGATGGTGGGTGGGCGTGTGAATGAGTGATGGAGACTGTCCAAGAAGATCAATAATTACGGTAAGTACGTAATTTCCATATCTTCCTGGACTAAGTCTCCATCACTCATTCACACTAGTGGGAGAGTACCGAGCTAAAACCCACAACCCTGAGTAGGGTGGTAGGAGATAGGGTTCACCCAGAAAGGACGGCCAATGACTGTCCTGCTAATAAAAAGAGCCGTCTTGTAAAGAGCATCCAGAACATGATGCTTACAAGATAAGCGCTCGAGTTCTAACTCACCACTTCGCAGACGACTGCAATGGGCACAAAATGAAACCCTGCCAGGAAGCTGCAACCACTCAGAGAGAGGTGAAAACCCGGACTCACAATTTGGTATGTGACCAAAACTAATAGTGTCAAAGACATGTACTAATCTAATGTAAAGGACCTCAGGAACTGCAAGAGCCGGAGGTAAAGTCTACAGGTTCAGGGTAGACCGAAAAGTGGAGACGGAACCCCCACTACCAAGTATGGCTGACCTGTAAACAACAGGTCCAGGAGCACTTGAACCCCTTACGTGGTGAGCAAAAGAAGGTCCAGGTGGGGTTAGCTCATCAAGGAAAAAGGTTTTCACTAAGTCACTGAAAACTTCCTGATGGAAGACGAAGCACAACTTAGAAGACTCTTGTGGTGGTCTAGTAGAATCAAATCCTAGTCACTGCATATTCCAAAAGGGAATCATCCTGCTCCTGTGTGTATAACTGTAGCAGCAGTCTCTGAACTCAGGGAAGAAAGGAAAAGTGTACAGGAGGACGTGTCCACTGTGGTAAAAAAAAAAAAACATTTCGACAGAAAAAAAAAAAAAAAAAACGGGCTGGATTTGTAAGGTAAATAGAGGCAGATGTGCATCGAGGAGGGACACAGCAGGACCAAGTTAGGGCTAACCCATTCGTTGAAGTGACTGAAAGCGGCAGAAGTAGCTCAATGCGATGAGACACTACTTACGCCGGCCTCCCTGAAGGGAGTAGGAAGGACTCTAGTTTGCTTTGTTGAAAAAAAACAAATATCACCGCTCCGTCACGCAGAGTGTGGTATCGGGAAATTCCAGCTCGGTGCTGTGATAATTCTGACCCCCCCCCCTTTTTTTTCGTATTAATTATCATTAGTCCGAGCCTGACAAAGTTACTGGCTGCTAATTGGCAAGGATTGCCTGATACAGAAATGACAAGGATGTCATCCCTGTGAGGAGCAGGAGGAGCCTGAGGATCCATAACTGAACCCCTGACTGGACTAATAATAGCTAGACAGATGTTAACCACCTGAGCCGAAGCAGCCACCAGAGGGTCAGCATCAAAAGAGGGCTGTATACCCCCTATCAAAGGAGCGGAACAGTCTGTGCGGCTCCCGACCATTGAATTAGAATGCTCCACAGAGTGTAATTGTCTTGACGACTGAAAGAGTCTAGACGCAGAGGTATATGGTTCACCGATCCAGTCTGAACACTATGGTGGACCCCATAAATGAGGAACTACTGAAAAGAGCTTCCATCACAGACTCTGATAATAGAGAGGGCGTGTCTTTCAGTATATAAAATGAGTCATCCGCTGTATCACTGACCAGAAGGACAGGGAGAGACTCATCTAGATGCCCTTCTACCGCAGATGGACCCCAAAAAGAGGTCTAGGTTAGAGCCACTAGAGACTCCGCCACCAGGAAGGGTGTCGAGGAGCTTGGCACCACGTAGGGAGCTGAGAAAGTGCTGAGCGGAATGAGAGATTCTGCTGACAGAACAGAACAGAAGAGTCCCATCAGCAGAAAACTGCTGGATGATGAGACCCGATGAAGACTGCCACCCACTAAGATGTGTGGAAAAATAATCTGCAGAAATAGGACTTCATTCCTCGGAAACATCCCACCACAAGTCCTGCGGAAGAGAGGTCTGCAAACGGAGATCTTTCCCTAGTTATGTCAGACAGCACCAACTGGCAACCCTACGGCACCAGCGTCACTCGTGGCACAGGAGGGCACCAAGCAATACCTATGCCAACCTGGGAGACACCCGAGGGCACCCACGGCGGAACTCGCAGGTATCCTCGGCACCAATGGCATGCAAGGGCACCCCAACGCCTATGGCACCCATGGTACCATGGCACCCATGCCACCCGCGGGTGGTGCCCAGTGTCACCCGTGGGTGCCCGGTGCCGCACGCAGCACCCATGGGTGCCTGGCACCACCCGCAGGTGCCTGGCGCCACCGCGGCACCCACGGGTGCCCAGAGCCACCCGCAGGTGCCCGGTACCGCCCGTGGCACCCACGGGCATCCGTGGCACCGTGAGACACCCACAGCACCGCTAGCAGCGCAGGCAGTGAAGGCAACAATGACAGCACCCACGGCGCCGCACAGCCCACTGTGCCGAGCGCGGCACCGAGCACGGCGCCGAGTGTGGTGCCAAGCCACCGATCCACAGCACCGAATCCCAGCGCCGACCCAAACACCAGCGGCGCCACCTATGGCACCAATGCCAAACCAGTGCCACGGCGCCGGGCTTGCGGTGCCACCAAGGTGTCTGGCACAGCGCCAGGAAAAACACAGTGGAAAAGCCAATGGAAAAGATGGGGAGAAGGAGAAAGGTGGTGCCCGTGCCGGCCCCAGCATGGAAAAGGAGAGGGGGGGTAGGCACGAGGGGCTGACACGATGGCGAAGGCACCAAGAGGGCACCGCGCTCATTCTGATCCAATTGACCCGGCTCCGGTCCAATGGCTGTGAGGCCCGGAGGCCCCGAAAACAGGAACACAACCAGGAAAAAGGAAAGTCAAACCCCCTGCTCCACAGGAGCGGCCCAGAGGTGAAACTGCTCACTGGAACTCCGAGGACAGAGATGGAGTCTGAAGTCGAGTATGTGGCCGTTAGGAGTGGGGCCAAGGGGAACCCACAAAAGTCGGTTCAGGCCTATCGCCCCTACCAACGAACAATCCTCGTGCAGACATACCAACGGGCAACCTCGAACGGCACAGATTCTTCTTCCCCAAACGAAGAAGAAGAGCTCGAGGCTAAGTGGAGCTGGATCCCCGGCACCGCCAGATTCATGCTTCGTGGACTGTCCTCCCACGAAGCACAGGACTGTCCGTAGTCAGACCCTCCCGCTTTAAGGGTGGCGGACCGGCACAGCCCTCTGCAATAACAACTTTCAAACGAAGTCTTCCTACCGTCACCGCTACCGTCTAAGGACGACTCCGTTGATGGCAGGAAAGAATTTCTTTTTCTTCATAATCTTCTTGTTCGTAAAATTAAAAATTACTATTAAATAGTTAAATTAAACAGTTAAATTAAACACTAAAAGCTGCTGTCGTATAGATGAAAACTTTGACTCCGGCAGACGAGCGACGTCGACATCCAAGTGCACTCTACGGCGGGAGAAAAGGAACTGAGGCGGTTGGAGGGTCGACGCCAAGATAGACTATACAGGCGCGAGTCAGTCTCAAGGTGCCGCGCTGCATGGTCCTACCTTGGCACCGACCCTTCAGAAAACTTTGGCTCCGCTTGGTCCTAGCACCTCCGGTGCTATCCCACTAGTGTGAATGAGTGATGGAGACTTAGTCCAGGAAGATCTTCCCTTCCCAATTCAGAATCACAGCATCCAGGGGGACTGAGCCCAAGACTGGGGATCTGCAACAAAAGAGAGGAAGTTGGTGATTGTCTGGGGCTGCAAAAAGATCTATCTGTGGAGTGCCCCATCTCGAGAAAATCACTTCCAAAACTAGGGTATCTAGGGTCCATTCGTGATGGCCCTGGGATATCCTGCTGAGAGCATCTGCTATGACACTGTCCTTCCCTGGGAGGTGAACTGCTGTCAGAGAGGTTTGCAGGGAATAGGCCAGAGACCACAACTTCATTGCTTCTGTGCACAAGGCCGAAGACCGAGTGCCTCCTTGCTTGTTGATGTACCACATTGTGGTGGTATTGTCTGTTCTGATGTGGACCACCTTGTTCTGTACAGATTTGGAAAAGGCTTGCAGTGCCAGAAACACTGCTCTGAGTTCCAAGAGATTGATGTGAAGCAGAGATTCTTGAGGTGACCACAGCCCTTGGGTGGTAAGATCCCCAAGTGGGCTCCCCAGTCAGCAGGGAGGCATCTGTGTTGAGTATCACTGAATGAGACTGAGTGACAAAAGGAACTCCCTGTCTCAAATTGTCCTGATCCTGCCACCATTGCAAAGCCTGGATCAGGGCTCGAGTCACTGGGACTAGTTTGGTAAGGGAATCCTTTCTTTGGGACCAGAAGGCTCTTCAGTGGAACTGAATGTCCCTCATCTGGAATCTTGCCCCCTGGACCACTGCTGTAAAGGCTGCCATGTGGCCCAGGAGTTGCAAGAAATGCCTTGCTGATCGAGACACCTGAAGGGTGAATGAAGAGGCCAGTTCTATAAGGGTCCTTGCCCTGTCCAGGGGAAGGAAGGCTTTTGCTCTTACTGTATCCAGCTCTGCCCCTATAAAGGTGAGGAGCTGTACTGGCTCGAGAACTGACTTTGGAAGGTTGAGGAGGAATCCTAAGGAAGTGAGCACTTGCTGAGTTATTTGCAGATGTGACTTGACTTGGTCTGGAGACTGACCCACTACGAGCCAGTCGTCCAAGTATGGAGAGATGGAGATCTTTTTTCTCCTTAGGAAAGCAACCACTACTGCCAAGCACTTTATGAACACCCTTGGGGCTGATGTTAGGCCAAAGGGCATTGCTCTGAATTGATAGTGGCCTGAGGGCAACTCGAACCTGAGGTACTTTCTGTGGGGGCAACTGATGGGAATGTGAAAATAGGCATCTTTGAGGTCCAGGGAGGCTAGCCAGTCCCCTGGCCTTAGAGAGGGCAGAATTATTCCCAGAGTCCCCATTTTGAATTTTGGTTTTAAAAGGTGCTTGTTCAGATATCTTAGATCCAGGATGGGCCGCCATTCTCCTGTCTTTTTGGGGGTTAGGAGGTACCTGGAGTATAATCCTTTGCCCCTGTGTAGGGTAGGAACCCTTTCTATGGCTCTGAGAGCCAGGAGGGAAGAAAATACAGGTTACTCACCTGTAACAGGAGTTCTAGGAATGGTATATGTTGTTCATCCACACTTATTGGCAGGTTCCTTGTCGCTTTAAATCTTGCCGGAAGGTCTTCAAGCTGGCTCCTCCCACCCACCCGGGTGGTAAAACTCTAATCGCCCCATGGCGCCAGATCTGGCCCGCTGGAAGCTCAGGTTGTAGCGTCGAGCCGGGAGGTCGGGTGGAGTGGAGTCGGATGAACAAAATATACCACTCCTAGAACTCCTGTTACAGGTGAGTAACCTGTATTTCTAGGGACATGGATATGTTGTTCATCCACACTTATTGACAGACTCTAGCAGTTCTCTGGGAGGAGGGAGGCAAGCGACACCCCAATACTTACTTGGGAAATAAGGACTGGAGAACAGGGCCCCAAAACCAGCATCCGGCGTGACTCAAGGTCGATGGTAATGGGTAATAAAGGTGTGTGCTGACTTCCAGGTAGCAGCCCTGCAGATTTCCTGGATAGGGACGTCCCTGGAAGCAGCCACCGATGCAGCAGTATGACGGGTAGAATGAGCTCTTATCCCTCTGGGAGGCTCCATGCACGCCAACTTATAGCAGCGATCTATGCAGGAGGTGACCCACCTGCCTATCGTCCGCCTGGCTGCAGGTCTGCCAGGTGCGGCTTCAGCGTAGGTGACAAACAGCTGGCGAACCTCTCCCCGAATTTCAGCTCGTGCGCTCCTTATAATAAGCGAGCGCCCTTCTAGGGTCCAGAGTATGGAGCCTATGTAAAGCCTCCGAGGTGTGATTGGGGTAGAACACCCAGAGTCAGCACCTGGTTAAGGTGAAACTCCCACACCACCTTCCCGAAGGAATTTCGGTGGGGGAGCAGGACAACCTTGTCCCTGTGGAAGACCAGGTAAGGAGACTCGATGCAAAGCGCCTGGAGCTCTCCCATCCTTCTGGCTGGCGTGATAGCCACCAAGAAGGCGGCTCCACGACAGGTGAAGAGTTCACACCTGTGCATTGGTTCGAATGGCTTGCCCATGAGCTTTGCCAGTACCAGCAGTAGATCCACGGAGGTGGGGTTCTCGCACCGGGGGAAATGATGAAGGCCTTTGAAAAAGCGCCCGACCACCTTTTCCTGCGCCATCCGATTGCTTCCTGCCCGCGCCTCGCAAGCAGAGATGATGCCAGTGCACCTTAGGGTCGCCGACTAAGCCCTTGACTCAGAAGGGACCATAAATAGTCCAAAATGCTTGCCACAGAACAGGAGGAAGGGTCCAGGCCCTTGCCCTGACACTAAATGGAGAATCTCTTCCATTTGAAGGCGTAGCATTTTCTGGTCGACTCCTTATGGGACGCCTCAACCACATTGAGGACCTCGTCGGAAAGACCCAAGGCCTGGAACTCTAGCCGCTCAGGAACCAGGCCGTCAGGTGCAGGGATTGAAGGTCCGGATGGAACACCTTCCCCTGATTGACTGAAAGCAGGTCCGGGTGAGCTGGAAGCTGCCCGGAAGCCTGGAGCCGAGGCTGAGGAGATCTGGGTACCAGAACTGGCGGGGCCAGTCTGGGGCTATCAGGATCACCTGCGCCTTGTCCCTCCTTGCTTTGAGAAGCACCTTGTGAATCAAGGGAAATGGGGGAAAGGCGTAGAAGAGGCCCGGGGTCCACAGCCTCGAGAAGGCACCCCCCTGCAGCGAGCCCTACTGAGGGGGACGGGCATGAAACAGCCTCAGCTACGCGTTCTCCCTGGAGGCAAACAGGTCCACCTGAGGTGTGCCCCAGTGGGAGAACAGATCTTGCACTACCACCGGCAGGAGAGACTACTCGTGAGATGCAGCCCCTATCCGGCTCAGGGCATCGGCCAGGTGTTGGAGGCTCCTGCCACATGAATGGCTAGAGATCCGCCTCCAGGCTTCATGACAGTGACCAAATGCAGAGAGCTTCCTTGCATAGAAGCATGGGCAGCGTCCCACCCTGGCGCGGTTCAGGTAGTACATAGTCGTGGTATTGTCCGTCTGGACTCGGATCACTTGACCCGGAGAAAGCGAGACAAAAGGCGGTGAGAGCTAAGCGGACGCTCGAGCTCAAGCAGGCTGATGTGGCATCGGGACTCCCGGGGACCAGAGGCCGTGCACTCGTGTTCCCCAGATGGGCACCCCAACCCATCAGGAGGCGTCGGTCGATAGAGACCGCCCGGCTCGGGGTACAAGCAGGATGCCCTCCTGCAGATGAAATGGAGCGGTCCACCACTGGAGAACGTTCCACATCTCCCGGGTCACTATCACTAGCTGGTCCAAAGGATTGCAGCGTTGCAGCCACTGGCTGGCCAGTCCCACTGAAGGGGGTGCATGTGCCAGCAGGCCCAACGGACCATGCTGGTACAGGCCGCCATGAGACCCAGAAGGCGCAGGAAGTCCCGGGCAGGGCGCGATTGCCCAACCAGAAATGATTGGGCAAAGGAGGTAAGAACCTCGGCCCTGTCCACCGGGAGCAGTGCTCTGGCTCGAAGAGAGTTGAGCTCTGCCCCGATAAACAGGATCACCTGCTTTGGCTCGAGTTCCGACTTGGCCTCGTTGATGAGAAGGCCGACTTGAGAGCAAACCTGGAGGGTCAGATCTCTGGACCGCTCCACCTCCCATCTGGAGGGGGCTGCTATCAGCCAATCATCCAGGTAAGGTACACGGACCCCCTGCTTGCAGAAGCGATATGCTCACTACTGCCATGCATTTGGTGAAGACCCTGGGAGCTGGACATAAGCTGAAGGGCATGGCTCGAACTCGAAGAGGGATCCCTCTCGCCGAAAGCGGAGGAATCTACGGATTGACGGACGGATAGGGACGTGAAAGAACGCGTCCTGTGGGTCCAGAAAGCAGAACCACAGCGTGTTCCAGAGATGGTATTATCTGTGCCAGAGTGACCATCCTGAAGGTTGAGACCTTAGGAACTTGTTCAGGTCGTGTGGGTGAGAATGAGGCGCCCAGCCCCGTCCGTTCGAGACCAGGAAATACCTGGACACGAACCCGGGTCTGAAGGGGGTCCTCTACCTCCGTGATCACCTCCTTTTGGAGGAGGAGAGATGTCGGCTCGGCGAGCCACAGTGAGGATGCGGGCCAGGGCCCCAGTGCGGCAGCTCTGAAGGCGGAGCCTGCTCGAATTCCAGAGGTAGGCCTTTTCCCATCACCTCCAGTACCCACCTGTCCACTGGTAACAGCGGACCAGGCGGAAAGGAAGTGTCTGGGCCGTCCCCAGAGGAACCAGGAGTGAGGTGACAGGGATGGGCGACACCCTTCAGCCCGTCACTGGGCAGGCTTGGAGGAGGGACTGGCGAGGGACCTCCTGGGCCTTACCTCCCTGCTTCCTGTTGGAGGAAGCCGGACGGCAGGCTTGGGATACCAAGGTCGAGCCTGCAGCCCCTGGCGTTGCTGGGCTGGGCGCGCCAGGCACAGAAGGACGAAAGGGCTTAGGCTGTAGCTTATGCCTTTGTCCTTCTGAGCGGAAGAGACCGAGTCCAAGGTAGCATTGGACTTCTCGATCCTCTGGGTGACCTTCCACCCCAGGGCCGAAGGGTCAGTCCCAAAAGGAAAATCCGCCAACTTGTGCTGGGTATCGAGTAAAGGTGGATATCCTCAGTCAAGCCCGACGACGCATGGCCACTCGCGGCTGCCAAGACCTGGCACATGAGTCCCGATGTCTAACGCAGTCTGGAGCTGCTGTTTAGCCACTGCCCTGCCATGGTCCGCACCTGCCTGACCCGTAGTCTGCAGATCTGCGGGAAGATGAGGACAACCTCATCCAGGGGCCAACAGGGTGTGAGAAAAAATGTGCCATGAGGCGGCTGAACTGGTCTGAGAAGGCCGAGAGAGGCCATAGCATAGACTTTACCGCCCGGCATAATCCAATTTCTTGGATTGGAGGTTTGTCCACATCCTGGCATTCCGCACGCCAGAGAACGCTTGTCGGTAACCAACCCTCGGCGGGGGTGTTCAAAAACGGACAGGGAACCAGTAGGGACCGCGATACTTCCTGGCCAACCTGGCCGAGGCGCGAGGGCAGGAAGCAGGGCGCTGCCAAGTTCAAGGCGGACCCACTTAAGCTGACCACGGAAGAGGCCTCCGTGGGAGAATCCCTCGGTCCAGAATCTCCGTGAGGATACCTGGCCCGTTTAAGCGGGTTGACTTCATCCTGGTGGACTCCGAGATGAGTCGAAGCAACCCTAAGAAGAAGAGGCTATCATCCATTGACTGCCCTCCCGAGGACTCCAAGTCCATGCGCTTGGAGAAGAGGGAGGAACCATCATCGGACTCAGAAGAGTCCTCAAAGAGCTGCCTCGGGCCTGAGCCACCCTCCACCTGCCAAGGTTTATCGGGAGTGAGGGTGACAGGCAGCCTATGGAGCAAACCCAAAGCCGACCGAGAACTTGGTCGGAGCCCCAACTAATGGCTGTGGGCGGAGGTTCCACCAGAATCGGTGGGGCAGCTGGAACTGGCGAACAACGGCCTGAGAACAGGCTCCTTGACTACAATGAGGGGTTGTTTGGCTGCTCGGTGACAGCCACTTAATGGCCGGGGAAGACGACTGGGTCGGCTTATTCCCGGTCAAAAGGAGCTGTTGCCACATAAGTTCCTCGTACCTCTGGCGCCTTCGCTGAAGCCTCCCTCGTCCGAGGAAGAGGAAAAGCGGCGCCCGCTTGCAGTCGAGACGCAGACCACCTAAGGCGGCCGGGATCGGTTGGCCAGCGGTATGTCGAGACTGAGACAGAGAAGTCTCGACTAGGCCGAGGAGGCGAGGAGAAGTGTAAAGTGGCACTCCCTCGGCTCGGGCCGATCCACGAAGAGCTCGGAACCGGAGGCACTGGCGAACCAGCGGGATCCTCAACTCCACGGGGAACTGGGGAGGGATTCTCAGCTCTCCAGCCGACAACCCGTCTAACAGGTTGAGAAAAATCTCGACCGCATCGACAGGAGTCTCGGTCAACTGGCCTGACGGGGACACCGTGAGGCCAGTGGCCGAAGCTGAGGGGTCGACCGAAGTCGACTGTCGACAAGGGGAGGGGGATCTTTCCCGCTCTCAAGAGCGTCAACGGAGAGACTTACTTTTGCTCTTTTTGGACCTGGAAAAAGGTCCCGAAGAAGTTGGACCCTCACCTTTGGTCGAGAGGGCCAGACAAAACTCCTTAAAAGAAGCAGTCACGAGGCACCGAGGCCGGGGACAAATACCGCAGCCGGTAGGGGCGAGCGTGCCGCCTCCTCTTCGAGGCGATTAGCTGCTCTAGCTGATCCGCCCGAGCCTGCCGCCTATGCTGATACCTGTCGAGACCTCTTTAGATTTCACCGCGGAATTCTTTCCGGGCTTCCAGTTGTAATCGGGCAGGACGGTCTTCAAGGGCGTGGGTCGAAAAGGAAGAGCACAAGTCGCAGGCCTGCGGGTCGTGCTCAAGGCCCAGGCAGTAGAGCACGCGTGAGTGCGGATCCGTCCCTAGACTCTTCTGCCCTGAGGGCACCTCCGAAACCGAGTCGACGGTCCATCGCAGCCGCGAGGAGAAGAAGACGAAGTCTTTAGCAAAAAACTTTTTAATTTCAACTTTTCAAGAATTAGGAACCAGTCTTAATCGCAACGCGTTAAGGAGGGAACCTGAGCTTCCAAGCGGTAAGGAAGATTTGGCGTCATGGGGCGGAGCCGAGAGTTTTACCACCCGGATGGGTGGGAGGAGCCAGCTTGAAGACCTTCCGGCAAGATTTAAAGCGGCAAGGAACCTGCCAATAAGTGTGGATGAACAACATATCCATATCCCTAGAACCTCTGCCTCTAGGGCAAGGGTCTCTGATGGATTTGCAGGTGGAAAGGATCTGGTTCTCATCTTGGGAAATTTTTTGAAGCTGAGAACCAGTCCCTGGCTTACTACTTCCAGGACCCACTTGTCTGATGTCAAAGACTTCCAGTCCTGGACAAAGTAAGCCAGCCTGCCCCCTACAGGTATTGGAGAATCGGCCCGGGCAGACCCATCAGGGTGTCTACTTGGCAGCGGCTTTAGGCTGAGGGGTGGAAGCAGGCCTGCTCATTCCCCGTCTGCCTCTCCCTCTGAAGAACACTCTCTGAGCAAAAGCAGAAGAGGAGGCCTGGGCTTGGTAAAAAGGCCTTTGACAGGGCCTGCCCCTGCCCCTGGAATGCTGTCTCTGAGGAGTGGCTTGCCTTTCTTTGGCCTGAGCACTCCTGTAGGTGGTCCTGTACTCGTCCATCTTCTTCATGTAGTTCTCTGTCTGCTCCCCAAACAGAGAATTACCAATGACAGGAAATCCATGGCCTTAGCCTGGGTATCCTGTGATAGGCTAGTACATCTGAGCCAAGCCATCCTCCGAAGGGCCACAGATGTAGCCATGACTCTAGATGAAACATCACTGGAGTCCACAGCAGCATGAAATTGCACCTTGGATGCCTCAATCCCATCCGCAACCACCTGCTCCTGCTCCTTGGCAAGCTGGTCAGGGGCCTGTTTAGCCAGAGCCTGCACAGTGTCCCACCTGGACTTCTGGTATCTAGCTGTGTAGGCCATATAGTTAGCCTGCCTGAGTCCCAAAGATGCTGCCATGTACTGCTTTTTTGCCATGGCATCAATCCTCCTGGAGTCCTTATCTGGGGGGTGTGAAGCCAAGGGAATATTTGCCTTATCACAGGCAGCAGCCTGCACTACCCCAACATGGCTGCACTGCTGGGAAAGGAACTCCGTGTCCGAGCCTGAAAGGGTATACCTCTTGTCCATTCTTCTGTCCACAGGAGGTATGGAATTAGGAGTCTTTAGAGTTTTAAATGTCTGTTTCCCAAAAGATTTATGGGGGGAACAGACAATCTCCTGGACTCTGGTATGTCCATCATCTCAACAAAATCAGGCTCCTCCTGATCCTCTACTGCTTCTTCCATTGGAAGCTGGAGGGTTTCAGCCACTTTCTTTGTAAAACATAAAGTGGGAAGGGGACTCAGAAAGCCTAGGAGGAGAAACACCTGAAGGTCTGTCTGAGGAGGTGTCCGGGTCAATAGGCACATCCAGACTTTCATAATCACCATCATCATCATCATCTTCATTATCCTCATACTCTCCCTCCTCCTCCTCCGGTTCATAAAATTTTTCTAAAGTATAATCCGGAACTGGGGGAACCGACTGAACCGAGCCCCTGACAGATGGTGCCGGTTCGGCCGGAACTGAAGTTAGCGACTGAACTATTCTTATCACTTTAGCTCAATAGTTCTCAGACTGTGACACAGTGAGCCTCCCCAAATCCATGGAAAAGATTTTGAGCCTCCCCCAAAAACTTAAATAATCTTGGGCCTCCCCAAAGTAAAATAACATACTGTACTTTGCACAGTACACCATGAATAAATTGAAACCCCTTTGAGTACTTGGCTCACATTCAGTTCTTTGTCTTATACTGACATGGAACCTTTGAAAAAGAGCTCATGTGCTCAAAGGTATTATCTGAATAACAAATAAATACAATAAATATTATTATTCAGCTTATTGTAACCACCGCCAATAGGTACTTGCTCTGCTATTTTCATTCTTGAACCATTGTTACCCCTTGTTGCAGTACCTTCATGGGTCAGACTACTTTCTCTATTTCCTCTCTATATGAAATAACCTTCCTACATACTTTGAATCTCCCCGTCCTTTCCTGCTCCTAAGCAACTCCTCAGGGATTACTTTACTCCTTCCTGTTGTTGCTCTTAGCATTTCTATGCTCAACCATTATATTTGGACTGTTCTGCCAGCAGTCTACAAATTGATCAATTACCACCACTCATTATTAATTTATTTTTCATATTTGTTTGCACTATTGTTCATTGTGTTTTCTTGATTGTTTTGCGCTATCTTTTGAAATGTATTCCTCCTACCCTTCCCGGTACACCTGAAATGAGTCTTGGCTCATTCACCTTCTCTTGTCACCTATTAGTAAATAAATACATAAAATTACCTACTACTATCCTCTTTGAGTTTGCTTCATCTCTTCACACAAAATATATAAAACTCAAAATTT
Organism: Neoceratodus forsteri; assembly: GCA_016271365.2. Classification (NCBI taxonomy): domain Eukaryota; kingdom Metazoa; phylum Chordata; order Ceratodontiformes; family Ceratodontidae; genus Neoceratodus; species Neoceratodus forsteri. The sequence goes on from CM057455.1 coordinate 1,709,913,235, forward strand.
AAATACAGTACTTTTTCAGACTTGCTTGAGCCTCCCCTGGAACAGGTTGGGGCCTCCCAAGGGAGGCTGGCCTCACCATTTGAGAACCCCTGCTTTAGCTATTTCATCAGCGGTTGGAGAAAGAATTTGTGGATCCGAACCGGATGATTTTTCCCTTCTCTTCCTTTTAACCGGAACCGACTCCTCAGAATCGGCTCTCCTTTTGCCCGAAGAAGTTTTGCCCTGGTCAGAGGGCACTCCTGGTTCGGTTGGAACCGAACCAGGCTGGCCATCCGGGTCAGCTGACTTCACGGCTTCCCTCTCCCTTAGTCTACCTACTCTCTTATCCAGGGTAGCTTTGGGAAAACTTTTACAAATTTGGCAGTCTGAATCGAGGTGGTCAAACCCCAGACAATAAACACAGGTGGTGTGGGAATCAGCCTTAGCAAAGGTTTCCCCACACACACTACAGTGTTGAAACCCAGTGGGCCGGTTTTTTTTCTTGGATTTCTCAGACATGGCCAATCCTATCCAAAACTTACCCTTTTTTCGGCAATCCGCCAGGCAAGACACCCCTATCGGTTCCTGACCGTGTTACGGGTCTTGGAAAAAAACGCAATTAAATCCGTTTTTTTAGAACCGATACGGATCGGTTACCACACACTAATAAATTCAAAAGTTTTTGAAAACCAATCTGATCGGTGCAAACCGAACCGATCCAATGTTTACAAGTTCCACACAGAAACTAAATGCAAAACCTATCTAGTACTCACGGTACCACAGACAGACTTAAACCGACAGGTTCAGTAGCAGAAATTCAGTAGAAACCGAGTGAAAAAAATGACACTTTAATCGACTTTTTTGAACCGAGCAAAGGAGAAATCTCCGGAGCGACTGTTCAGTGAGGCGGAGTAAAGAATATGACGGTTGGAGTTTAAACAACAGCAGACAGAGGCTTCAATCGAGCTCGCGCTGAACGTTCTATGCTGGCCATGGAAAGTTAACTCTTTGTTCTCCGGGGCAGTTGAAAGGCAGGCCCTACTGCAATAGTCAGAATACAGCAAGACTTCATGTTGTTTGAAACAAAGTGGGGAAAAAAACCTAAGAGGGAAAAGAATTTTCACAGCCCAAAGGGACAGGGTATAGAAAAAATGAACAAACAAAATAAAATCAGACTACCAACCTTGGGCTAAGGGGAAAAAAGGGCACACTAAATGGCCTCATACCACTAGCCAGACAGGAGCTGGATAGTGATTTTAAAGGTAAAAGCCCCAAAGCATGTTGCTCTGGCAAAAAAGCAAGACGGGATGCCCAAAATTGGGACCTCCTTGCAACTACGATGGCACAATGTACCAAAATAGGAACAAATCACATAGATTACTGGAAAAAACAAACCCCATGCCATCTGATGGAGGACTGACTGAACAGCTAGTCAAACATGTCCCCCTGGCCTGGTGGCACTGAGAGTTGAGGCGCTGGATGCCACACCTCGCTCCACGCTGGCGACCCTGGTTCAGGAGCGGACTCGAGTCACTGGTGGGTCGGCCAGGGGGAGTTAGGCATGAGCGTCCCGATGGCTCGCCTACTCTGGGAGGTTGAGGCCATAGCTGAACACTTGCCTGATTCCGAGCGGAGGCTCGAGTACTGCAAGCCCCCAACATCAGGGGCATGGCGGCCGCTATACAGCGGACGCCGGGCGGCCACGCTGTAAGGGGGCGGGAGAAAACGGAGAAAAATGCCTGCCATTGCCGGGAAGATGGAGCCCCCGGACGTGCCCCTCAATGTTCCTTTGCCCGCCCAACAGCCCCCGGACCGACGAAAGTTGACTGATAGGGTAAGGGGGCTCTGCCCCATCCCCACTCGGGGAGTAAGCCGAAGCTCCATGGGATCCAGTGGGGTCGTTCAGGCAGGGTGGAAGGTAGAGGGATGTCTGCCTTGGGGCTCCTGAAGGGTCGAGGATGGCAGGCTGGGAAAGGTGGATAAATAGCGATTAAAAAAAAACAAAACAAAAAAAAACATGTCCCCCTTCACCCCCAATCAGGGAAAAAAAGGAAGGAATCTCAGGTGCATGTGGAGTGATACACCCAGCGCAGGGAGGAGGAGGACAAAAAGGAAAAAGGAGGAAGGGGAGCTGCCTTCTCTCACTTCTCTATTTTTTGGGTTTGTATGAAGGCCCCACAAGGAACCCTCACCCCGTTTTGAGGTGTTTTTTCTGCGAGGGGGAAACCAGCAATGGGTCCCTGTGACAATTTGCAATGTATTTTTTCCTTGTGTGTGTGTATTTTATTTTTATTATCCTCTATAATGTGTTTCAGCTGGGGGAGCTCTGCTGTAAGCAGAAAATTGCATTCCACTACAGCCCATGCCTAGGGCACTCAGCTTAGAGGGCCTTTTTGAAAGTAGTCCTTTTTATGTACTATAAATATACATTTCTCACCTGTAATCGTAGTTCTAGGAGTGCTACACAGTTCACAGCCACACTCCATATCCGCACTCTGGCAGTTCCACTGGAATGGTCTGATTTGTTGGAAGCAGAGATACGGGTAGCACTTGCCAGGGGAGGCCGGGTGCGTTGGGCGGGTGTGAACTGTATACCACTCCTAGAAATTAAAATTATGTATTCACTGTAATTCTTGATCTTCTAAGGTCATCTTCACCACTGATGGGCCCTAGCCGGAAATGCTAGGACCTAGCGGGATTGAGAACTTTGCAGAGGGCTGGTACCGAGGCAAGCAGCGAGAATGAACGGCACCACGAGCTAGCGCATGTGGCAACTTGTATAGCTTGGCGCCAGCCACCAACCACCTCAGTACTTTTTTTTTTTTTTAATTACAGAGGAGGTGTGGCATGACCTAACAAGTACCTATGCACTTAGAAGCATAGAAAAGTAATGGCAGAAGGAGACTGTGGTCCATCTAGTCTGTCCAACAGTTTCCAAGATCTTTTATAGGTCCAGGGGTCTAACCCCCTCCCTTTTTTGTGTGAAATTAACCCTTTCCTGATCCTTTTCATTCCTTTTTGAGCCCTTGCTCTATCCCACCCTTGCCTGAAAGCAACCACGGTCCGTGCACTCACCACCTCAGCCAGCAGGCTGTTCCAGTGCTCCACCACTCTTTCCGTGAAAAAATGCTTCTTTAGATCTTTTCTGAAGCTCCCTTCCCGTAGGTTCCATTCATGCCCCCTGGTGGTGGAGATGGCGGCCCTTTGAAATAGTTCTGTGTATGGCACCTTATTAATGCTTTTTAAGAACTTGAAACTCTCACTCATATCCTCCTCTTCCTCCTTACTTCCAGTGAGAATAAGTTTAGCTTCTTCAGGCGTTCCTCGTACTAGAGACCATGGAGGAACCGTATCATCTTGGTCGCTCTTCTCTGCACATTCTCTAGCCTATCCCTGTCCTTTTTAAGGTGCAGACTCCAAAACTGGTTACAGTACTCCAGGTAGGGCCTCACCCAGGGACCTGTAAAGTGGAAGGATCACCTCCTTGCTACTCCTGCCGAATCCTCTCCCTATGCACCCCAGTATTCTATTTGCCTTGCACTTAACATAAGGGCACATTAGATAGCCCTAGTGGCCTGTGTAAGAAGGGCCACCAAATATGAAAATTATGTGCACACCGTAATTTCTAATCTTTCAGAATATCTTCACCATTCATTCACACTTATGGGTCTAAGCCAGAAGCATTAGGCTCCCGCAGGTGCAAAGTCCTTTGCAGCTAGGAGGGGATCAGTGTTGGCTGGTGGTGCTGCCCATGCAGTCGACAAAATCATGCTGCGCACATCAGGTAGCTAGTAACCAATGCCGGCCACCTCCCCATCTCAATTCTGTTTGTCAGTAGAAGTAACAAGTGGGAAGAAAAAAAAAAGGGCTATAGACTTCTAGCCCAAAGGGATAGGAGAATATTGAATATAAAAGTAATAAAATAAAACTCTAACAATAAATTAGGAAAAACTAAGGGTTGACCCTAAGGGAGGCAAAAGGGTAGCAGGTATCAGAGCCAGAGGCTGACTCAGCCACCTGGACAGGGAAGGTGGTGAGGAAGGGGCAGTAGCTTTGGCTAGTACCATGGAGGTCTAGGTGATTAATTAGGACATGCAATTAAGATGACAGAATGCCATCTAATAAAGTCTTTGTGCTGTAAAAGGACAAGAAAAGTAGTAGGGCTTGAACTGCAAAGTGCAATGCGAGGGGCCTGGGCTGGCTCTGCGGGCACAGGCAGATGAGCCAGATGCTGCACCTACTGCTCTGAAAGAGCTGACCAATTGTGGAACTGCCCAGTGAAGTCCTCACAAGAGGACAGGGAGGGACTCCCACGAACAGAACCCACTGGTGACACCGACAGCACTGGAGAAGGCCTTCAGCTTCAGATGCCGAGGACCTCATGGCATATCTAATTGAGGGAAACCTCAAACAGTACAGTTATTTTCCTACGGGAAGAGGACGAACTTGAGGCCGAGTGGTTCCATGACCCCCGACAGAGACTGGGCTCGCTTCTTTTCATGTTTATGGGAAGGCTGCCCCCCCCACCCCCCACACACAGGACTGCCCGTCATCAGAACCCTCCCCCAGAGGTAGAGGCGGACCAGACACAGCCCTGCTGCCAAAGCAGCTTGCCTGATGAGGCTCCCTACTGTCACTGTCCTTGTGCAGTCGACCGTTGACTCAGCAGGGCTGAGAGAGACTGAAGAATCTTCTTGATATTTTTACTTTGTTCACTTGGGAACATAAGCAGGAGGCTGGTAAGGACAGAGATCTGGGGTTATATTCTGTTTTAACTGAAATATTTGAATAGTTTTGTACGTGAAATTAGTTCTATGTGTTAAAAATTACTACTTTGAGTTAGAACTGTTACTTGGGCTGTGATATTGTAACTTTTGAGGCTTGGGAACACTTGTTTGGCAGTGATAATTAGAGTGAAATTTAAATGTGATGTTTGCCTGGAGTTAGGGAGGGAATTAACAGGAATCACCTTGTCTTTCATTGTTCACTTGGGAACATAAGCAGGAGGCTGGTAAGGACAGAGGTCTGGGGTTATATTCTGTTTTAACTGAAATATTTGAATAGTTTTATACGTGAAATTAGTTCTATGTGTTAAAATTACTACTTTGAGTTAGAACTGTTACTTGGGCTGTGATATTGTAACTTTGAGGCTTGGGAACACTTGTTTGGCAGTGATAATTAGAGTGAAATTTAAATGTGATGTTTGCCTGGTGTTGGTAAGAGCCCTCCCACCCGCCGTGTTTTGTAGGCTTTCTTAAATACTGAAAACCCACTGGGGGTTGGGATTGAAGGGCTGTGTATTTCTGTTTGGGACTGAAATTCGAAGCAACAGGAACTGGTAGGCCTGTGACATCATAAGGTACCTGATGTCTGCATACACACACTGTTAGTGGGACTGGACACACACTGGACTGTATGTGTTTGTGAGACTTGGGAACTTTATTGGTGGGGTTGAAATTGGGTTTGTAAATAACTGCAGTCAGTATAGAGAGAAACTGTATTCCAGGGGAAGGGACTGAGAAAGGGGTGTGCCATTATAAACAGAGGGAGGACAAACAGGGTGGCCATATTCCACCATGGCAGGCATCTTCGGAAGGGTTGTAGAGCTGCACAGGCTGTGGGATGGCAATAATTCTCAATTGGGCCTGGAGAGGAGGCTGCCCACTCTGTAGACAGCTATCTTGTATCAGGAGTGAGGTATATTGGTTAAGGAGTAAGCTGGGGAGCTGGGGGTGTCCAAGGATAAGGGGTATGGATATGGGCAGCAGAAGGGTGGGGCTGAGGGAGGCTGGGGCAACTCTGAAATTACAGACGTTATGTTACAGCAAGCGGGGGATATTAGGGACAGAGGACCCTTAGATAGGGATGTTGGCTTAAGGGGAAAGCATACGGGTGAACATTCCGGAATACCAAAGAGAGTGGAGGGGGAAGAGTCAGGAGAGGCTGTTGTGGGAAGCCTAGTAGAGCAGACATTGAGAAGGGAGGGGCTGTTGTGGGAAGCCTAAACAGCAGACTGTGGGAAGGAGCTCCTAAGGAGAACAGAGCAAGAGGAAGAAGAGGGGCAGTTTAGAGGTGCAGTCAGGAAACTCAGGTTACTTGATGGAGGCTGACATAGAGTGTCACAATAAATTTGAGCTACTAAGCAACCTAGAGGGGGAGGAAGGGGTTGGTGGAAATGAGGAAACTGATACAGATGCCGGGGGGAGGGAGTCAGATACCCATAGGACATCACAGACTGGCAATGGAAAGGACAGAAATAGTCCCAGAGGGAGAAGGGGAAACATAAATGTTAACCAGATGGGGGAGATGCAACATACTGCAGACATGAGGGAGGACAGCATGACTGGAGAGAAACTGGGAGACAAGGAGGCGGGAGAGGAGCCCCCCTTCAGCAGGGGGGGTCAGTACCAAGGATGGGGCCCTAGCTAAAGTGGATCCACAGAGAACCTCTGGAGGCAGGGGTACTATTACAAGGGGGGAGGATGGCGGTGTGGAGGAAGGGGAAACCATCAGGCCCAGGATAAATGGTTTGGATAAGAGAGGGTTAAAGGGGACACCTATTCAGAGGGGGTCTGAGTTAAGAGGGCAAAATAACGAGGGAGGCAGAAAGGGGAGGGTGACAAGGGGGTCTCTAATAAGGCAGGAAGACTCCCATGGAATTACGATCACAAATAAAGTGGGGATGGGGGGCTGAGAGGGCATAGTGGAGGTAACCAAAAGGATGGTGGCGGTGCTAAGGTTCTGTTATTGGGAGACTCAATGATCAGGGGTATCCAGTGGGAGGGACAGAGGGGTGGATGCCATAGCCAGGTGAAGGTAGTGAGTATCTCTGGGCTGACAGTGCACAGAGCAAAGTTCATGGTGTATGAACTGGTTAGGGATTGTGGAGAGAAACCGGATTTCCTGGTGCATTTGTGAACTAACGATCTAGAGGGAAATAGCATTTTGGAAATCCAAGCAACGTTCCAAGAACTTGCCAGAGTCTGTCGGGATAATGGATGCAACATTTCCTTTTTGGAGATATTACCAGTACCAAAGGCCTCAGTGGAGAAAAAAATGAAGATCACAGAGGTTAATGACTGGCTCAGGAAGTGGGGTGAAGAGAGTGGGTTGGGGAACTGGAAAGGAGTTTGGGAGGATAAGGGACTGTATGCAAGGACAAGCTTTATCTTGCTGCCCCATTAGGAAGAAGTCCTTAAACAGGGATGGCTGATACATTCAAGAAGGTGGAGTTTAAACTTGTGAGGGGAAGGGATAAGGGAGGGCTGACCAGAAGCCCTCTCCTCCAGATGAGGGGAGTAGCCTTCAAACCCAAGAGGGGAGGAAACAGACTGGGGGTGGAGATTTCAGGAGGAGCAGAGGGAGGATGGAAGTATAAGGAAGCTGGGTGGGGTTCAGCAAGGGGATCAGGAATAAGGGGTGGGGGTTGGTGTCAGTAAATGCCAGGGCTTGGGAAACAAGTTGCCAGAGTTCCAGGCCATGCTGTTTGAAGGGGGGGGGGGTGGATGTGGCGTCGGTCACAGAGACGTAGGCCAACAAAAACCATGACTGGGACCTAAACGTGCGGGGGTACACTATGCTTAGGAAGGATAGAAAGGAGTGCAGAGGGGGTGGAGTGGCTACATTCATTAGAGATGACATAGAAATTGCTAGGGTAGAAGAGGCAGAGGGAAACGTGGAGGCCTTATGGGTCACCTACGATCCCAGCAGGGAGATAAGGTCAAGCTGGGTGTAGTATATAGGCCCCCCTGGATGAGTGATGTTCTAGAGGATGGTTTGCTGGACAACATCATTGCCCAGTGTGGACCAAAAGGGGAAGGAGTGGTGTTGATGGCGGACCTTAATATGCCAGGTACAAACTGGGGAACCATGTCCTCTAAGGTGGCCAAGGAGCAGAGGCTGCTGGACGGCTTCCAGGATGTGTTCTTAACACAACATGTAATGGAGCCCACAAGGAAGGGGCATGTCCTGGATGTGGTTCTGGCAGATGGGGATCTGGTAAGGGACCTGGTTGTAGAGGACCCCCTGACTGGGAGCGACCACAATACTGTCTGGTTTCAAATAAGCATGGGGGTGGTGGGGGAGATCTAAGACACTAGCAGTGGACTTCAGGGGGCAGACTTTGTGGGCATGGGAAATATTCTCAAGGATCACTTGAAGGATTACATCAATGACAAGTGTGGAAAGGAGATGGGAGGTCATAAACGGGGACTTCATGAAGCAGTCAGGATCTAGCTAAGTTGAAACGTAAGGCAAGGTCACATAAACCATGCTGGTGGTCCAGTGAGGTACAGGTGGCGGTCAGAGAAAAGAAGGCGGCCTACAAAAAATATAAAACAACAAGAGGGGATAGGGATAAGGAAATGTACCATCCTGCATCTAGAAAAGTCACCCGGATGGTGAGGGGAGCAAAGTCCAGTAAAGAGCAGCGGCTGGCACAGGGGATACATGGAGAGGAAAAGGGGTTCTTCCGGTACATTGGGGAGCGGAGAAAATTTAAGGGCCATCTCAGCAGATTGAGATCAGAAGGAGGGTGGGTGGAAGAGGCGAGGGACCAGGCAGAGGTATTTAACGAGTACTTTGCCTCTGTGTTCACTAGGGAGGGGGATGGGATATCTACAAAGCACGGCATTATGGTGATAGAAGCGGCAGTGAGTGGGATCAGGGAAGCAACAGAAATGGAGCAAGAGGGAGGGAGAGGTACCCCAGGGGTGTCGCATCTGGATAAAGATAAAAAGGCCAGTAAGGTGGAGGGAACGGATGATGCCATCTCTGCCAAAAGGGTGTGGTTAGCCCTCAAGGCCCTAAAGAAAGATAAATCTCCTGGGCCGGATGGCATTCATCCGAGAGTACTATGGGAATTGGCGGACATACTGGCTGCACCCCTGGCGGAGCTCTTCAACAGGTCACCTGAGACAGGGGGTACCTAGGGATTGGCGAGAGGCACATGTGGTACCAATCCATAAAGAGGGGTGGGGAAGTACCAGGTAACTATAGACCCATCAGTCTGACCTCGGTGGTGGGAAAATTATTGGAGAGTATACTAAAGGACGACTGGGGTGTACTAGGAGGAGGGAGGTCTGGATAGTCAGCAACATGGGTTTGTGCCAGGTAGATCATGTCAACCAATCTTGTGGAGTTCTCGAATGGGTAACATCAGAATTGGACAGGGAAAGCCTGTGGATGTATTATTCTTGGACTTCAGCAAGGCGTTTGGCTCTGTCCCCCACAATGGTCTGGTGGAGAAACTGATGGGGTTAGGAGCAGGCCCTTTGATGGTCAGATGGATTGAAAACTGGCTAGCTGGACGCATCCAGAGAGTAGTGGTCTATGGGGAGCTCTCGAACCCTAGAGAGGTTGGTAGTGGGGTAAAGTAGGGCTCGGTCCTGGGTCCGATCCTGTTTAATGCATAAATATCGGACATCAGGGAGGGTATAGGGTGTGAAATGAGTCTCTTCGCTGATGACTCCAAGATGGGGGCAGTAGTTGATGGAGAAGAGGGGAGGTTGGCCCTGCAAGGGGACCTGGACACCCTGGAAAGCTGGGCTCACACATGGATATTAAATTTCAATATCACCAAGTGCAAGGTGTTGCATCTTGGGCGGGGAAACCCTAAACACAGGTACACCCTGGGAGGGGAGGCGCTGGAGACCTCAATAGGAGAAAAAGACCTAGGGGTCATGGTGGATGCATGTATGAATAACTCTGAGCAGTGCAGGAGAGCGGCTAGCAAAGCAAACAGGATGTTGGGATGCATCGTAAGGGGGATCACCTCTAGGAGCAAGGAAGTGATTCTGCCGCTGTACAATGGACTGGTTAGACCACACCTTGAGTACTGTGTACAGTACTGGAGACCACACTTGAAGAGGGACATACAGCTCCTGGAGAGGGTACAGAGGAGGGCAACTAAGATGATACGAGGGCTAGGGGATTTGACGTATGAGGACAGACTTGAGGAGCTCTGCCTGTTTTCATTGGAGGAGAGAAGAGACAGGGGGGACTTGACTGAGGTCTTCAAGTACCTTAAGGGAATAAATAGGGTAAACATGGAGGGGATCTTTAGACTAAAGCAGGGAGGTATCACCAGAGGGCATGGTTTGAAGTTGGAAGGTGGAAGGGTGAGGGGGGAAAAGAGGAGGAGGTTTTTCACTGAGAGGGTGGTGGACCCTTGGAATGCACTGCCTGGCCAGCTGGTTCAGAGATCCACAGTGGAGGGCTTCAAGGGGGGGTGGGACAGACACAGAAAGCGGATGTATCAGATGATGGCCTGTCCCAGGGGGGTGGGGATGGATGATAGGGGTTTCTGGAACACAAGGGAGGGGAGGGCCTCAGCACCCAACTAGGGATCTGAGGTTCGAGCAGACTTGACAGACCATAAGGCCTAATCTGCTGGCAAATAGTATGTTAGTATGATATTTTTTTATGCTAAACTTGTACTTAAAAATAAAAAAATAAACTCTAGCTACAGTATAGAAATTGAGAAGTACCGAACGTTGTTATCATATAGATGTGAAGTTCTGACTCCCCGCAGGCGAGCAATGTCAAAACTGAAGCGCATTTGACAGTGTGAAAAAACCAATGGAGGTGGTTGAGGGCTGGTGTCAAGGTAAGCCTCTGTTGTGAGCTCCCCCTCGCAGTGCTGAGCATGCACACAGCTTGCCTCAGCACCAGCCCTCCAGAAAAGTTCTGGCTCCCACAGGGTACTAACGCCTCCGGCTCAGAACACATTGGTGTGAATTAATGGTGAAGACTGATATAGAAACACAGAAATTGTCATCAGAAAAGGACCTCTAGGCCCATCCGGTCTGCCCGCAGGCCCTATACATTGCATGTGGCCACTGATCCTATGTGATCAATGGCTTTTCATCACTCCCTCTCCTCTCAGGCTTCCCTTGTGCCTTTCCTAGGTATGCTTAAACCCCTCCACTGTGCTTGCCCCCACTACCTCCCGTGGCAGACTATTCCAAGCATCGACTACCCTTTCTATGTAGAAAAACGTCCTCACATTACCTCTTAATCTACCCTCTTCCAATTTCATATTGTACTCCCTTGTTTTAGTACTTTTTCTACATTGGAAAAGGTCCCCCACCCGCACCTTGTTTATGCCCTTGAGGTACTTGAAAGTTTCAATCATGCCCCCCCCCCCGCTCTCACTCCTTCAGTGAGTACGTATTGAGGTCCCTTAGCCTCTCCTCATGTTTTGTGGTGCAAGCCCTGCACCATCTTTGTTGCCCTTCTCTGGATAGTCTCCACCTTATCTATGTCCTTGTGCAGGTGTGGCTTCTAGAACTCCACTCAGTACTCCAGGTGAAGCCTTACCAATGTTTTATACAATGGAATCACCACCTCCCACTAGTGATACCACTGCCTATACACCCCAGCATGCCACTGGCCCTCCCTACCGTCTTTATACACTGCTTTGATCCCTTAAGGTCACCAGAGATGGTAACCCCTAAGTCTCTTTCCTCTTTGGTGACAGCACCCCCCCAAACCTATAGCTCTCCTCAGGGTTCCCTCTACCCAGATGCAATATTTTGCACTTCTTTTCACTGAACCTGAGTTGCCACATCTTTCAAGTTTCTCCAGGTCCCTCTTCATTTTCTGCACCCCTTCTGGAGTATCCACCCTGTTGCAGATCTTGGTGTCATCTGAAACAGGCAGACCTTTCCTTCCAGCCCCTCTGCAATGTCACTAATGAAGACACTGAACAGGACTGGTCCTAGTACTGATCCCTGTGGTACCCCGCTGGTCACCCCCCTCTCCCCAGATTGTACCCCATTTACCACCACCCCTCTGTCTCCTGTCTGTTAACCAGTTCCTAGCCCAGTTCACCACCTTGTCTACCATGCCCAGACTACCCATCTTGTTAATCAGCCTTCTATGTGGGATGGTGTAGAAGGCTTTACTTAAATCTAGGTAGGTGATGTTTACCGCCTCTCCCAGATTTACTTCCCTAGTCACCCAATCAAAAAAATCTATTAGATTCGTTTGACATGACCGTCCTACTGTGAATCTGTGTTGCCTCAGATCCTGAGCACCGCTAGATTCCAGATCTTTCCCACCACTGAGGTGAGGCTGACTGGCCTGTAGTTCCCCACCTCCTCCCTGTGACAGGGTTGAATAGGACCCTGTCCCAGATGTTATGGACAGTTTGAATGCAGGGATCTGTTCTGTTCTTTCCTTTCTTGTCTGTTGTCTGTCTGGTTGCGCAACCAAATTGTCCTGTGAGACCTAGGATTTTGATCACACCAACAGTCTCGCAATTCATTGCCTCTCACTGTCTCTCAGTCTTCCCTTGCTGTTTCTGTCTTTTTCTCCCTTGCATATCTGCTGGTATAAAAATATAAGCAAATCACTATGTGGAAATGTAACTATTGGGATCCCTTTGTTTATGTATTTAATTATAGCTTGAGATGATTGCAAAAAGCTATTGGGAACTCAAGGGGTTAACCTGACAGCAGTTTTTAAGCCCATTTTCAGAAGCTGTGGAGAAAAGGCCTCAGTTCTGGGACATTGTGCTCTTGCTGCACCTGCCTGAAACTTACAAGAACATTTAAAAAAAAAAAAAAAAAAAAAAGATGCTTGTTAAGGAGGGGGGTTGCAAAGACTTGGAGAGCTGCAATGTTTTGAGAGACACAGAGATTGAAGAAAAACTCAGATGGAGCGTCTCTGTTTATTCTGCCTTTGTAAATAGTTATTCGGGGGGGCGCTGTGGAGCCCAAGCAAGATGGTAGCTGTTTGATCGGATAGTACGCTGTGAACTGGGGATTTATATTTAAAGACCTTTTTCCTCCGAGCCAAAAGAGGCAGATTTGGACTCAAACTGCATCGGAAGGTCCCCGCTATGAAATGAGGAACCCCCGAAAATAACACCACCATGGATTGGAAGCAAAATCTAAAAATGCTCCGACAACTAGAACACCGCATGGCAGGCCTGATGAAACCGTCGAGGAGGCAGCCGAGGAGAACCTACAAACCACTGGCACTAAACTCTCTGCTTTAATCAAATCGGTGACTGCAATTTCAGATAAACTAAGTGATTTAAGCCACCGAGTCGTCACCCTGGAAACATCTACAGAAGGGGTACAAACTATAGCTGTAGATGCCTCTAAACGTGCCGACGCCGCCATGGGCGCAGTGTCTACAATAATTAAAGAAAGTGGGCACTGGAAGGCTAGACTGGAGAACCTGAAGAACCAAATCAGGGCTTCAAACATTCGAGTGCTGGGAATGCCTGAAGGCAGTGAAGGGGACCACCTCCTGTTATTTCTTAAAGAATGGTTCGGGCATCAGCTGGGCGAGGAGGTGCAACAGAAGACACAGCAATTTCAATGAGTTTACCGCATCACTCCAAGAGGACAGTCGGAGGAATCGGAGGTTCCAAGGGCGATCCTAACGGTCACTGACAGAGCTGGTTCGAGAGATTCTATTCTGGCCCTTGCTAGGCGCAAGGGTACTTTACTACATGAAGGGCATAGAATCAGTTTATATCCAGACATCAGTTTCACAACGAGGCAGAAACGTAAATGATTCGACGGTGTAAGAGCAATGCTAAGAGAGTCCTCAATACCTCTTGGATTGATTTTCCCTGCACGTTTAAGGGTAGCACATAGAGGAAAAGTCTACCTATTTTCCGATCCAGCGGATGCTCTGAAATGGAGTCGGAGATATGTGATTCCCCTGAAGCGTTCCTCAGCCTCGGACCATCAATCATCGGATGAAGAGGACCCCTAAAATATCGTTAAAGCCTTCTGGTAAGGAGGGTGAAATTGCTTCCTAAGATGTTTGGGGACTTTAGAAATGTAAAACTTCCAAAACTGAGCTGTTTAAACTTGGACAGGTGATGCAGCTCTTGATATTCAATATTCTGAACTTTCGGTTTATGGTTCATTAGTCATAATGGATGTAATTTTGTAAGTTACAAAGTTATTCAGCCTCTTCGTGGCTCTGCTTAGTTTTACTTTAAAAATGATAGCTACAGCGCTAACTACAGTGTTGTTTATACATATAAATATGATCAAGCTTTATAACGAACAGCACTTACTAGGTGCCTTTATTAGTTAAAGCATGGAACCCAATACCATTTTTGTATGGTGAAGGACTCTGGACATTTCTCTCTCTGGACATTTTGTTTATATCCATGCAGTTTATGGGCTCTATACAGCTAATGACTGATTTATCATGGGGATATGCAGTTGCATTTTAAGATTATTAATCCCCTCAAGGATGCATCTCTAAAGCACTAGATGATATTCTTGTATTTATTAAGAGGAATGGCGCCCTCATCAGGAAAATGGAAACAATTGTAATGTCTGTGCTTGGTACACAAACTTCACTGTTTGATTAACATAAAATAAAAATATAAAGTTTAAAAAAGTAAATAGTTATTCTGAACAATTTTATTTTTTTTTTATGTTACTGGTAGTACTAATAAACACTTTTTCCGAATTCTACAACTGCTCCTAGTTTTTCCTATGCTTCCTGACCTGTGGCTCGATGACACTCCCTACTGCTGCCTTTGTGCACTGGGACTACATGTGCCCTACTCCAGACTTCTGGAACCACACTCGTGTTGAGTGACTCTGTGAACAGGGCCGCCAGAGACACTGCTAGTTCCCTTTGCAGCTCCCTTAAAGAGCTACTGACGCCTCAAATAAAACCTTGAAAAACATATTAGGTACAATTCAACTTGCTTTCTATGTGTATTCTATATAGTTATCTTCCTCATTATTTATTACTGAGTAAATTTGCATTAGTATGTGATGTTTATCCCTTAGATTTCCCTTAAGAGTTTATCTGCCTCTGTAGCTTACTTCCTACCTCAAATCATAATCGTCTGTTGTGACACCACAATCTGTTGCAATGGAAGTAATTGGGATGTCACAAGAAGGGAATTATGACCTCAGGTAGGGAGAAAACAACAGGAATAGGTGAACTCTTCAAGAGCAAGGATCCTGTTTTCATGTAAATGACCTCAGTAATTAAATAATGGAGAGAAGGAATACAAACTGATGTGAAATACAAGCTGAACTGTGTCTAAATGTTATGTTTTGTTAATGTTCTCCTGAAGGTGTCAGCTGCTCCTTAATATCTTCAGGTGGATGCCGTCTGGCCCCATGGCTTTATCCACTTCAGCTTTGTGAGTTCTTCCAGAACTCTCTCCTCTGTGAATGGACTGGTGTCCACTTCTCCCTCCCCCCACTGCCTCTGAAACCCAACTGTAGTCCTTGACCCATCCCCTCCTTAGTGAATAGTGAGCAGAAGTATTTGTTCAGTATTTATGCCTTGCCCAAATCCCTCCTTACACTCTCCTTCTCCCCTATGGGCGCACAATCCCCCCACCTCTGCTTTTTTCTTCTTTTACTGATGTACCTATAAAATGCCTTATCCCTTTGTTTACAGACCATGCTAAACCCTCTTCTGTCTGCACCTTTGCCTCCGAACAGTCTTCCCTGCTTCCCTTAGACACTCAAGGTACACTTCGCTGTCTTCCTCCCTTTGGGTTCCCTTATATTTCTTGAAACTCAGCCTTTTAGCCCTGACTTAGTCCCCCACCTCTTTAGAGAACCATAGTGGTTTCCTTCTTTTCCCTTTGGCCACTATTTTAACATATTGGTTTGTTATCTCCACTATGGCTCCTTTCAGCTTCTCCCATTGTTCCTCCACCCCCTCTATTACCCCTCCCTTCCCCAGGACTGCTTGTATACATCTACCCATTTCAGTGAAATGCACCCTCCTGAAATCCAAGACTTTTGCTCTTGTGTGGCTTAATTGAGTCCATGTCTCCATGCTGAACCACACCATGTGCTGGTCACTGGATCCTAGCTGCCCTGGAAGACAGTACATTTACATAACTTACCATAACAGTAGATCTTCAAGAGGAGCTCTTGCAGCAGGCCAACACCGGCAAGACTTAGCTACCAGGACCACATAAAAACTTTCTAGCTAGCAGACTACCACGGGGGACTGCCCACTACCGATATCACCCTCTGATGTCGGCCTATCCTATAACGGTAGGCGGTCCCCCACATCGTCCTCAGCTCTTCTGCCGGAGACCTGAAGCAGGCAGCGGAAGAAGAAACCGAGAAGGTTCCCTGAGAGCCACAAAGGAAAAAGGAAAGAAGAAAACCCAAGCAAATGGAAGAGGATACAGCAGATAGAAGGTAGGGGGAAGGAGGGAGGGAAAATTGTGGCCTGCTGCAAGATCTCCTCTCGAAGATCTGCTGTTACGGTAAGTTCTTACATAATTATACTATCTTACTTCAAGGAAGCTCTTGCAGCAGGCCAACACTGGAAGGACTGAGTCCCAACCAGTTCTGTAAGTATAAAGGAAGCAGCACTGGGAGAAGGACAGACAGTAGCCAATGGCCTAAGAGAGGAAGCGCTGCATAACAGCGAGGCCGAAGTTGGCCCTATGCCTAGAAGCAATGTCCAGACTGTAATGCTTGGTGAAAGTGTGGTCAGAACTCCAGGTGGCAGCTGCAAAGACGTCTGCAGCAGAGACATTTCTGAAACAAGCCGTGGAGGTGGCCATACTCCTGGTGGAATGGCTCTTAACCACTCCCGGAAGGTCCTTGTTGTATTTACAGTAGCAGTAAACAACAAAATTGACTAACCACTTAGACAAGCACTGTTTGGAAACTGGGGCGCCTTCTCTCTTGGGGGCAAACAAAACTAACAACTGATCAGACTTCCTTAAAGTCTTGGTCCAGTGTGTATAGTATCGCAAGATTCTATATACATCCAACGTATGGAGAAAAACCTACCCCCGATTAGAATACTCAGGAAATTAAACAGGTAGGTGGATGAATTGGTTCAAAGTAAACTCAGACACCACCATGGGAAGAAACTTAGGATTAGTATGCAGACATACCCTGTAAGAGTATGGGATAACAGATGGACACAACACAGTTCTTATAAGGATAACACACTTTGTCTAGTGTGATGTTTATTGCTTCATAGACATTCCTTCAAGGCAGATGAGAGAGAGACTTCATAAAAAATAATAAATAGAAAATGAACACAGATAAAGTTCTTAGGATGTGGCAAACTTCTCTCAGCTTCCACTCTGCGGCAGTATGGGACTCCTCTCAGCCCTCTACCAACACCAGCCAGCAGGAACTGACTCTCTCTCTCTCAGTCTAAAAACTCAGTTCAGAACTGAGTTAGAGCTTTTATAGGCTCTCTAGAATTTAGGAAATTTCCACTCCCCTGTGATTGACATCAGACGTAACATAAAATTAGCCACTAGAGGCCACTGTTGTTCCATAAAGAACAGTTCAGTTGGCACCTGCACGTTTGTTAACAACACTGGGAAAGGTCAGACCCAAGGTCAGAACATTCTGTGCTCTCCTAAACTCTCCTGCAGGGTCATATTACCTCATGCTGTCTGCTGCAAAATATATCTTAAAAGAGGGCTGCTAACATTTAGAAAAAACAGACACACACTTTTGTTATTCTTATATTAAAACTGTCCTCTCATTTTGTAACTATACTCTTAGTTTTGTTATAACCAGCCAAGCAGCATGTTGCACATTATACAAAACATAAACTGCTTAGGGAAGGGGTTTCAATTTATCCCAAGGGTGTCCACTATGACAGGGGTCACCCTGTCACATATCTCCCCCCCCCCCGCATAACAGCGCAACCGTCCTATGGTTGTCCAAATCTCAACTAACACTCTGGAAGGGCGAGGAGCTTCAGCTCATCTCACCGGAAGCTTTGTCTCAGGGTCCCTTTCACACACACACACACAAAAAAAAAAAAAAAAATATAGTAAAGTACCCTTTTCATAACAATACAAAAACCTTGAGACATTTTACAAGTTTACTACACTAGTAAACTACAAAACATTACATATACCAGGAGAAAGAACTGCCAACAGCAGTCTCATGCCATCTACTGACTTTCCCTGACCAAAGGTAAGCTAGTAACATACAATGCTGCATGCCTAACAGCCTGGCCCTAACCTCTGGGTTTACGTAACAAATCTTATACACTACCAGTGGTGTTGGCTACCATCTAGTCTCTTAGAGAAACATAGACTTTGACGGCAGATAAGTACCACTTGGCCCACCTAGTCTGCCTATTTCCCTATCTGTTGGAGAAGCTGCAGATCCTAGTTAACCAACAGTCTACTTCTTCCTACCCCCCACAAGAACTGCCTTATGTTTGTCCCACGTATTCTTGAATTCCCCTGTTTCTTGACCCCATGACCTCCTGAGGAAGGCCGTTCCATGCGTTCACCATCCTCTCTGTGAAAAAATACCTCCCATTGCCCCTGTGGTGTCCCCCCCCCCCATCTTCAAATTGTGTCCCCTTGTTCTTGCACATCTCTTTTTCTGAAAGATGTTACCCTCTTGGACTTTGTTGATTCCCTTGACTGCCTCCATCCTGTCAATGTCCTTGCGGAGATGGGGTCTCCAGAACTGAACACAGTACTCCAGATGGGGTCTCACCAACTGTCTGTACAGAGGGATAACACATGAAAATTACGTACCTACCGTAACTGTGATCTTTCTGTGCATCTTCACCATTCATCACATTTGGGTTCATGGCCGGAGGTCATGACCCCGCAGGAGCCCTTTTTTTTTTTTTTTGGGTAGGCGGAGCTGACGCACCATCAGGGCCGCCCTTGAGGCTGACGCATTGCGTGGTGCTTGTGGGTTGGCCGTTAGGCACTGTCAACTCCACCTGCCTGTCAGTTCTGAGTCGCTGGAGAGGTAAGAGGAAGGGAGTGGAAGGTGAGACAAAGAAGTCCAAGGGACAGGAAAAAGGAAAAGATATAAAACTAAAAGGAGAAATAACGACTGAGAGGACAGAAAGGAGAGAAGCCGGGAACTAAAGGGATTGGGAGGGGCCCCAATCTCTGGAAATAGAGGGAGGTAGGGTGGGGTAAAGAATTTAGAAGGTAGGAAGAGAGGGGAAGGGTAAACATATCCCAGACCCTGGTCAGTCTCCAGATTGTACAGGAACTGCAAGGAGTAGCCAAAGGTTTCTTGGGAGAATTCAAGGCACAGAATAGCTGGTAAAAACTCCATATAAGCAGAGTTGGCTATTCTGGAAGAAGGACAGGGCGCACAGAATTAACACCCTCTCAAGGAAAAATTTTTGGTGAAAAAAATAAAGGATTTTAATTTTTTAATTATTATTATTATTTTTTTTTTTTTTTAAGGGTAGTCCAATGGACCAGAAAAAATAAGATGGGGGAGGAGAGAATGGAGGGCAACTGCCAACTCCCATCCCACAGGGGTGGAGCTAACGCACTGGAGAAGGAGTGTCCCCCATGCTGACCACTCTCCCAGGAACCCTCTCCCCCTATGTGCTCCTGTTCACCCCACTCCTAAGAAGGGGGGGTTGGGTACAGAGAGGGAGGTGGACCCAGAGACTGGGGCCCAAGGGGGATGGAGGGCGGGATTGTGATGAATTGTGAAGATACAAACAAAGATCATAATTACAGTAAGTACGTAATTTTCATAGCTTATCTGTGTCAATCTTCACCATTCATCACATTTAGGTGAGTGCTGAGCCCCCCCGAATGGGGTTTTCTTTATACCCTAGGGGACAAAGTCCCTTAGCTCTCAGTGGGTGACACACTAAGAGGGAAAACCTTCAGGGGAGAGTGAGACAGGGACCCCCGGAGGGGGAAGGAAGTTTCCCCGACAAACGCCGTCTTGCTCTATGGGAGAAGAGATCGGTTCTCTGGTGAGCGGAGTTAATCACCCTACGCCGGGCCAAGGGTGACAACCGGGAAAGACGCAGCCATGCCATCCGCCTAGTGCAGATCGCTGTCCCTACAACCCTGGTAGTTACCTCACTGGCATCACAGGATGCCCTCGCTTGGTTCCTTGCTAGCTCCAGGCCACGTGCAGAGAGTGCAATGGCTTGTCTGGTTTACTCCGTGGCAGGCAACAAGGCTAGGAGTTGACCTAGCTTGGACCACAAGAACCTGTCATAGGCTGCATAGTGGGCCTGATGTGCAGAAATGGAAAGCAACAACTGTGCAGAGTAAAAGGCCCTCCTACCCCAGAAGTCAAAATCCAAGGAATCTTGATCTGTGGGCCGGTCACGGTGAAGGGCGCGAAGCCCATCAGGAATGTCCAACTGCATCAATCCGAAATGCGGATAAGGCATGGAACCTGGAGACTCCCGGGGGGGGGCGCGCCGCACAATACCGCTGGCACAGATCCCTAGGGGCAGGAACTCCAGAGAAGGGCCTCTGCCAGAAGCGCAATGACGCCTCCCGAAAGGGAGCAGGCCGGGTTGGGGGGGGCACCACAAGGGTTGCCTCGCTGAAATCGCCTAGAAACGTGTATGCCGAGTGCTCTGTATTGCTTACAGCGGAAGGGGTGAGGTGCAAGTCCTCCAACATCCTCACGAGGAAATGCTGATACTCAGCGAGATCAGCGGCTGGAGAGATGTGGACAGAAGGCTCCTCTCCCCCAGAAGAGGGGGATGAAGAAGTTGGAGGGCACCGACTGCTCAGAGGGCGGCTGCTTGGGGGGAGGTTGAAAAACCTGTCTGTCCACTGCCTTAACGTTAGCTGGGAACCGAGCAGTCACAGCCCTGAACTGCTCCCAGCAGAGAGGACCGCTAGGACCAAGGATGCCTGAGAGCGCAGGAGAATGTGGCAGATGGATGGGGACAGCGCCGAGAAGAGATGTTGGCTGACTTCCGCCTGGGCTAAGGAGCGGACCAACAGCACCTGAAGAAGAAAGTGCTTCGGAAGACTCTGCAGCTGACAGCTTAATAACCATTTCGGTACTGCCTTGGCTGCACCCGGAAGAATCCCCACGTGAGGCAACCGGGGCCGTATAGGTCCAGAAGGACGGTCCCCTACCTCAAAAGAATGGGGCTCTCTCAAAGAGATCGAGGAGGAAGAGTGGCGATCCGCACTACGGCTTCTTCCAGAGCCCGGGTAGGCCCCAGAAAAAGGTCGCCATGCAGACCCCATGTCCCTCAACCCTTCGGAGTCTGAAAGACCCTCCTCCTCGAGAGGGCCAGCCTAGGTAGCTGACAGCCCTGGCCAGCACCCGAGGGAGCTATCCAGGGCGCAGCACCTTTCCCTCCCGTAGAAGCCCCGATTGGCCCCAAAGCTGGGCGATCCAGGCACACCACAGGCAGGGGTACCACTGTCAGGGTTCAGTGAACCCACCAAGACCAGGCTGCAGAGCAATGGTGGCCTGCACCATTGCCTGTTGGTCAGCACCCTGACTCCAGTCTCGGCAGCCACCGACCCCACCTCAGAAGGGGGCTGACTCTGGCTTGTCGAGGACACTACAGGGATGCCCACCCCAACAGTCAACCCCAAGGAGTCAGACTGCTCGTCTGACTCAGAGCCTGACTTCGCCTCTGAAGAGGTAGAGGCAGAGGTCCTGTGCCAGATCGTAGGAGGGCGTCCGGTGCCATCCCTGCCAAATGAGGTGCCGGATTCCGAGACCACGCTGAGCCAGTGCCAGTGCCCCCCACAGCACTGTGCGCGTATCTGCGGGGGACACAGCTCCGGCCCTAACAGGAGCCCAGAGGCAGAAAATGAAAATTACGTACCTACCGTAATTCTTGATCTTCTTGGACGAGTCTCCACTACTCATTCACACTATTGGGATCTGCGCCGGAGGCACTAGGACCCATTGGGAGCAAACTTTTTGCTGGAGGGTCGGCGCCAGAGATGGTGCCGTGAGGAACGGTGCCGCGAGCCTCAGCTCGTACGGTAACGACTGTCTCGGCGTCGACCCTCCAACCGCCTCAGTACCTTTTTTACCAAGGAGGTGCAGTGTAACTAACCTAGAAGGGTAGCCTAACCTAAAAACAGGACATAAGATAGTCCGGGCGACCCGTGTAAGAAGGGTCAATAAAGAAGTCTTCACGGCCTAAGATTTGAGGGAGTGAAGATCAACAAGAAAGGTGAGCTCGGGGGATGGAGGGTGGGGTAGAATGAGTGGTGGAGACTCGTCCAAGAAGATCAAGAATTACGGTAGGTACGTAATTTTCATATCTTCCTGGACATAAGTCTCCACCACTCATTCACACTATTGGGAGAGTACCGAGCTAATAATCCCCCGAGAGGGCGGCAGGAGAGACCAAGAGCTCACGTTTCTAGGACAGAAGTCCGTTGAGGATGGCTCTGCCAAAGGAAGAATGTCATCTGGCATGGACATCTAGTGCATAATGTTTAACAAAATGCACTGAGCTCAGGTGGCGCATTGCAGATGTCTGCAATGGGCACGCTATGATTTCCGCTAGGGATGCCACGACCGCCTGGTAGAGTGAGTGTGAACTCTACCTCCAACTTAACCGCGCCATGGAATAGCAGTGACGAAGGCACGCCACTAGCCATGATGAGATACATCTGATAGCGACAGGTTGACCCAGCCGGGTCTCACTGAAGGAAATGAACAGTTGCTGAGCTTTTCGAAAATCCTTGGTTCCATCTAGATAGAAATGCAAGGCCCTCTTAACATCCAAAGAATGAAGAGAACGTTCCCCTTCATTTTGGAAGTCCGCAAAATAAGAGGGAAGGACCAAAGGTTGGTTTAGATGAAATTCTGACACAACCTTAGGAAGAAATTTAGGATGAGTACGAAGAACTACATTGTCCTTATGGAACACAGTATACGGAGGGTCTGTGACCAGGGCATGTATCTCAGAGACCCTGCGGGCTGAGGTAATGGCCACTAGGAAGGCAGTCTTCCAAGTGAGAAATTTTAGCTCACAGGTAGCCAGAAGTTCGAAAGGTTTCCGAGTGAGCATGTCTAGAACAAGACTAATGTCCCAGGCTGCGACTGGACATCTTGTAGGAGGTCTGGTATGCAGAATCCCCTTAAGAAACCTCTTAACCATAGGTAGCTGAGCTAGAGTTAGGGAAATAACGGGCTCATGGTACGCTGAAATGGCACTAAGATGAACTTTGACTGTAGAGTACTGCAGATCTGAATTTGAGAGGTCCAAAAGGTACTCCAAAACCTTATCTGGTGGACAGGAAAAGGGATTCAAAGAGGACTTTGCACACCACAGCGAAAAACGCTTCCACTTGGCTGTGTAAGTTTTCCAAGTGGCTGGCTTTCATGCAGCCAGAAGAATATTTTCGAGAGACATTGAACCGGTTTACTTCGACCTCTTCAGGAGCCAAGCATGAAGGTGAAGTGATCTCAGGTTGGGATGGACCACCGGTCCCTGAGTCAAAAGGTTTATCTGTAGGGGAAGTGGCCTCGGAGGAACTGCCAACATACTGTTGAGTAGTGGAAACCACAGCTGCCGAGACCAAAAGGGAGCAATGAGAATCATTTTGTCCCCCTGGGATTCGAACTTGAGGAGTCATTACCGCTCGAGCCGCTGCTCGTGGCGCCGTGTCTCGCGGCGCCGTCTCTCGCGCCGACCCTCCAGCAAAAAGTTTACTCCCGATGGGTCTTAGTGCCTCTGGCGCTAATCCCACTAGTGTGAATGAGTGGTGGAGACTTATGTCCAGGAAGATGGTCCAGGTCTGGAGTTCCCCACTCTTCAAATAGTGACTGAACTATGGTTGAGTCGAGAGACCACTCGTGAGGGTCTGTCTCTGTTCTGCTGAGACGGTCCGCCAGTTCGTTCTGAACACCTGGCAGGTAGACCGCTTGAATTAGAGCCTCGTGCTCCAAGCACCATTCCCATACCACTCATTGCTTCTCTGCATATGGGTATGAGTGAGCCTCCTGCTTGTTGATGTAATACATCACTGCTTTGTTGTCCGCTTGAAGGAGAATGTTCTTGTGACACAGAATGTTCTTCAAAGCTCGGACCGCATAAAGGACGGCTCTCATTTCTAGGACGTTTATGTGGAGCTGGGACTCGACTTGAGTCCACGCACCTTGAGTGTGGAGAGCCCGACAGTGAGCTCCCCACCCCATTAGGGATGCGTCCGTGGTAATGGAGATCTGATGGTCCAGAGGAGCAAAGGGATACCCCTCCAGGAGATTGCTCTCTTGAGACCACCAGGTGAGTGACCTCCTTAAGGGCTCTGTCACCTTGATGAGATAGGACTGTGGGTGAGTGGTTGGGAACCACTGAGTACTGAGCATCCACTGGGTGGTTCTCATGTGCAGACGTGCTAGGGGTACAGTAAACACTGAGGATGCCATGAGGCCTAGCATCTGTTGCATCGAGAGAGCTGAGACTGAGCTGTTTTCCCCAATGTAACCGGCCATCTGAAGGATATCGTCCCTTCTGTCTTCTGGAAGAAAAGCCTTTGCACAGGAGGTGTCCAGAAGAGTTCCTATAAAAAGGTGCCTCTGGGAGGGCTGCAGTTGTGATTTCTTGAGATTGAGCAGAACTCCCATGGACGTAGGAAGGCGAGGCCGCCTCCACGGCGTCCAGAGTCCCTTGCCTGGAAGGGGTTTGCTAGAAGCCAATCGTCCAGATAAGGAAACACCTGAATTCGACTCTTCTGAGGTGCGCTAAGCAGAACTGCACAACATTTTGTAAAAACATGGCGCCGAGGATAGCCCAAAGGGCAGGACTCTGAACTGATAGTGTTGTCCCAGAGTCACAAACCTCAGGAATTTGTGATGCCCTCGGTAACAGGAATGTGCTGGTAAGCGCCCTGCATATCTAGGAGGCTAACCAGTCGTGTTGGTGGAGCAGAGATAACAGGTTCCCAGAGAAATCATTCTGAATTTCTCTTTGGGAGAAATTTGTTTAGCTTTCTGAGATCTAGAATGGGGCGCATACCGCCGGACTTCTTTGGAACCAGAAAGTAATGGGAGTAGAACCCCGTGTTTCGTTGGTGCGTTGGCACCACTTCTACTGCCCTGTTGTTCAGAAGGCCCTGAATCTCGGCGGCGAGAAGGTCTGACTGAAGGGTTGACAGCCTGGGCTGCCGTTTGGGGACAATCCGGGGGTCTCCACAAGATTGAGTGAATACCCCTCGCGAATTATCCGAAGGACCCATTTGTCTGAGGTTATGGACTTCCACTGGTTGTAGAAGTGCATCAGACGACCTCCCACCGGAGAGGAAAAGTCCACCTCGGGCAGCTGAGATGGAACTTGGGCCGGCAATTCATAAGGTAGCGCTGGGCGCTTTGGGCCCTTGCGCTTTCTGTTGCGCTTTCTTTTGAGGCTGGGCAGCTTGATTCTTATGGAAACTTCCTCTGCCTCGAAAGGACTGGCGATTATGAAACTGTCGCTTACTGGCATGCCCTCGAGAGGGGGCAGGAGGGGCCGAGCCAACTTAATGGCTGACCTAGTCTTTTGTGTAGCTTCGGAGCTTGGTTTCACCTGAGGACTGAAAAGATATGCACCGTCAAAGGGCAATGCCATCACCTGCTGCTGCGCATCATTCGTAAAGCCCGAAGTACGCAGCCAGGAATGACGCCGGGTGCAAATACCAGCAGCCGCTGAACAGGAAGCAGTGTCAAAAGCATCCATGGCTGCTTTAACCTGCTGGTTATTAGATTCAATACCTCTGGTAATGGTTTGAAGAAGCTCTGGCTTTGAATACGACTCCGGCAGGGCTTCAACCATCTGTTTAATAGAATGCCACAGGATATACTCATACTGAGAAAAATAGCCTTGGTAACTGGCAATACGCATACTTAGAGTAGAGGCAGCAAAGACTCTCTTACCTAAGGTGTCTATCTTACGGGATTCTTTGTTAATAGGTCGAGCTGTAGTAGCTTGAGGAAGAACGACCTTATCATTCTCTGCCAGGACTACAATAGGATCCGCAAAGGCTTGAGATGCCAAAATGGGACGATCCTTGGGGGCTGAATATTTCCTATCAATGGATTTAGCCACCGAAGGGGTAAGAGCAGGATTATTCCATACCATTTGAGACAGAGTCTTGAAGGAAGGCTGTATCGGAGGAGTCAAATCTGTAGGGATCTCCGAGGCATGAAGATATTGGAGTCTCAACAATTTCCCAGGATCGATGTCTGTAGTCTGGAGAGAAAGTGTGGAACTCAGATTTTTCAACAGAGACTTGAAGGATAGGTCCTCGACCACAGGCTCTGCAGCAGTAATAGATCCTGCTTCGTCCACTTCATCACCCAACCGAAGGTCTGGGTCAGGCTCAAAGTCATCTCCTGACAGTCCAGGAGGGACTGTATGGACAGGAAAGGAATGAAATTCAGAAGAGGAGGAAGAAGGAAGCAAGTGAAAAGAGGAGTCCCCGAGAAACGCCGGCGCCGAGGAGGCGCACGGCACAGGGAACAACGCTGCCAGGCGCCGAGGACGGCGCCGAGCGCAGTACCGATGCCGAGGGCGCCGAAAACACTCCCAGACTCCACAGGTTTTGAAGGAAAAAGAGCAGGAGATAAGGGCATCGGTGTGGCCCCCTGCGCTGCAGCCATGTGAGGGGGGGAACACCTAAGTGTGGCATCGACGGCACCGAAGAAGGTGCCGCGCGACCAGGAAGGTCCAACCACCCTATCTGGTCACCCAGAGAGCCCGAAGGCCCACGAGCGACCGAGCCAGGTAGCCGAACCAACCTCCGAGCCCACTGCTCCATAAGAGCGGCCCACTGATGAAACTGCTCATCTGAAGACCTACCTGCGGGCGGGGTAGGGCTCCGATGTCGAAGCCGTCGGCTACCAGAAGCAGAGGTTGGCGACTCCGAAGGAGGACACCGGCAACTAGCCCCGATAACCGAGCGTCTTCGGCGCAGACATATCAGAGGGTGACCTCGAGTGATGCCTTCTCTTTTAGACCTGGGTCAAGAAGAGTTCGAGGCCGAACAGTGCTGAGAGTGCAACCGTTTATTTTTATGCTTCTGGGGGGACCGCCCATCCCCTCGGGCATTGGACTGACCATTGCCAGACCCTCCCTCCGGAGAAGGCGGCGGACCAGACCCAGCCCGAATGACTGAACAGCTTTCATACGAAGTCTCCCTACCGTCACCTGACCTGCTCATGGTCGACTCTGTCAAGCTAGGCTGAGACTTCTTTATTGTATTTATTTCAAATATAAGAATAAATTTAAGCGATACTGTATCGAGATAATACTACAAAATAATAAAAACTGAAAACTATGCTGCTAGTTTGAAATTTGACTCCCGACAGGCGAGCGACGTCGTCACTGAAGTGCATTCGACGGCGGGAAAAAAGGAACTGAGGCGGTTGGAGGGTCGACGCCGAGATAGTCGTTACCGCACGAGCTAGGGCTCGTGGCGCCATTCCTCGCGGCGCCATCTCTGGCGCCGACCCTCCAGCAAAAAGTTTGCTCCCGATGGGTCCTAGTGCCTCCGGTGCAGATCCCAATAGTGTGAATGAGTGGTGGAGACTTATGTCCAGGAAGATCAGTCACGGCGCCGTCCGGCTCCACGAGCAGCGCCGAGGAGGGCTCCGACAGTGCTATCAGCGCCACGGACACCGCCCGGCTCCACAGCACTGCGAATGGCACCGAGGGCAGGGGTGGCGCCGACAGGAGACTCAGATGCCCCCATGGTGCCGAGTCCCGAGGCAGACACGGTGCCGTGCTCAACCTCGGCGCCGCGAAGGGCACCGAGGCGAGAAGAACACAAAGACGGCACCGTAGAGACTCCCACGGCACCGCTTGCAGTATCAGTGCCATGAACAGCGTCAACAGCAGCCACGGTGCTGAGTGACAAACTGGCACCGATGGCTCTGTCAGAGCCCACGGCGGCACTGATGGTGCATTGGCTCCGCCTACCAAAAAAAAAAAAAAAAAAGTGCTCCCGCGGGGTCATGACCTCCAGCCATGAACCCAAATGTGATGAATGGTGAAGACTGACACAGGTAAGATCTTCCTGTTTTCTACTGGTGATGCCTCTCCCTATACATCCCAGTGTCCCCCAGATATCCCTACTGTCTTCTCACATTGCTTGCTTACCATTAGGTCATCTGATATGACTACCCCCAGGTTCCTTTCCATTTTTGTTGTTACTACCTCCCCCCCACTGTGTACTCTTCCCCTGTGTTTTTGTTTCCCAGGTGCAGTACTCTGCACTTCTTTGCATTGAATCTAAGCTGCCATACTTTTGACCATTCCTCAAACCTCCTTTAGCCTCGGCTACTGGAGGGCATACCTTGCCCTGGAGCTCCCCTGACTGAGGAACGCTGTCCTCAAGTCACTGAAGCCTAAGCTACTGGAGGGCACACCTTGCCCTGGAGCTCCCCTGACCGAGGAACGCTGTCCCCGAGTCACTGAAGCCTAGGCTACTGGAGGGCACACCTTGCCCTGGAGCTCCCCTGACCGAGGAACGCTGTCCTCGAGTCGCTGAAGCCTCGGCTACTGGAGGGCACACCTTGCCCTGGAGCTCCCCTGACCAAGGAACGCTGTCCCCGAGTCACTGAAGGCAATTTCGTCAGTCCTTGCAGCGCCTCCTAGCTTGGCCTTCCTTTGTGTGAGATTTGAAATTTGGCGCCTTTTCCACTGGACTTTTCTGCCCTGTGTAAACTCAAGAAACAACTGCCGAAACGAAAGGACTTGCACCAGCTGCTGATTTTAACAAAAGCTTATTCGGAGTGCTGTTTCTACTTAGTGGACCGTAAAATATTTAATTCTCCCATTTCTAAGGCTGCAGAGCGCGCTGGTAATCCTAAAGTGCCGCAGCATTGTAAATGTAATAACTGCAACGTAACCTGTTGGCTCGTAGTACAGACCCGATAGTTTTAAGGTGCTTACAGTACTATATTATTTATTTCTCCCATTTCCAAGGCTGCAGAGTGCTCCGGTAATTCCAAAGTGCCTCAGCATTTTAAATCTAATACTGAAAGGTAACCTGCGGGCTCATACTACAGACCAGGTAGTTTTAAAGTGCTTACAGTGAAATTTGTTTAGATATATTCCTCGGCCCAGACTTGGAACCCTAACCAGCGTCAGGCACTCCAAATGGTGAAGTGAAGCCATAACTTGTAACCGCATAGCCGATGAGCAGCTCCTAGCGCACTGGGCACATTTTTAACTGAACTGTCTGCCTTGTGCAAGCGAGTGTGATGAGACTGCTCCTAAGTAACTGATTAAATTGGAACTTGCTTGCTGATACCCCTGCAGTCGCTCGGGACTGCTCCCCACCCCCACCACTCCACCCTTGGCTGGCTCCACTTATATAGGGTGAAAACCACGCCCATAGGTACGCCCACTCGAGAAATTAACTCTCCCCTCACTTTTCCATTAGCAGCTTATACCTTTTGACTGCTAGAGGGCGCCTGATCATAGCTTACATGTTGCTGGTGCCCACATTTGAAAACCTTGTAACCATCACTTCCATCATTCATGTACTACTTCAATGACACTGTTAAAAATACCAAATATGGCCATTACTCCCTGTGTCATACTTTTAATAGCCTCTACAGCTTTTACCCTTATATGGCTCCCTATATTATACTACCCTAAATCCAGTAACTATAATAACACCTACCCTGATAATGCTAGGCTTTCTTATACGCGTATGCCACTACACCAGCCTCCTGCTACATTTCCTCTTCTCATTCATTATAAATTCACCTCCCATTTATTCTTCACTCTGAACAAATCCCCGCTACCTAACCTAACCCTGTCCACCTCCTACATCCTCCGCAAACTCTGGTACCTGTTACGTCTAACCCTGATGTTAGCCAGGGATATTGAGAAAAACCCAGGGCCTGCAAGAAACTTATCATGTAAGGATGTAAACTGGTACGATACAAAGGACATCCGCACTGCCCACCTGAATATCAGGAGCCTGCTTCGCAACAAGGCTGAACTCGAGGTGTGGGTTGTACAACATAACCCAGATATCCTTTGCATATCCGAAACTTGGCTAAAACCCTCCAACCCTGATCCACTCTGCTCTCTACCTAACTACAACATCATTCGGCAAGATAGGCCCTCATCAAAGCAGGGAGGTAGGGTTGCCATCTTCTTTAAAACTCACTTGTTAATATCCCATAATGTCCAACCTACCCTATCTTGCTGCGAAGCGATCTATGCAACCTTACAGCTTGGCTCAAAGAAACTTCACTTGGTCTGCACCTATAACCCTCCGGCTGGTGGTAGAGCTGGGCTTAAAGAACTGCTATCCAAGGTGGATAAGACCACTGGCTGAAATGAAGTCTTCATACTTGGGGACCTGAACCTGAAGTGGACTAGCAAATCAAACCAGTCCTCTCATACCATGGTCCAAGGCCGAAACCTCCACCAACTAATCACGGACCCTACCAGGATCATGCCCCCGGCCCCCCCCCCAGCTAGTACTCTTATCGACTGGGTCCTCACAAACCGCCCGGATAGTATAGCATGTGCTGGGACCCTAGCTGACTCAATAAGTGATCACTCCCCAATCTACTGCACCTGGCGTGCTACCAGTAAACCATCTCAACCTCCAAAACTTATCACCTTCCGAAACCTGGCTAACTTTAACCAAGAAAAATTCTTACAAGATCTCACCCTGACTGACTGGTCTCCCATCCACACTTCAACTAATGCCCAGTTGGCGTTAGACCATTTCCTGGCCTGTTTTCTTGTGCTCCAAGACACCCATGCTCCCTGTGTCACTCGTCGGATCCGCGGATCTCAGACGAAGTGGCTCACAAAAGACCTACTTGCACGGATTAGGGCCAGGGACAAAACGTGGTGTCGCTTCAAAACCACTGGGCTCCTGGCTGATTATAACAACTACCGAGCCCAGAGAAATACATGTAAAAGGCAAATTCGATTAGCCAAAAGCTCTTTCTGTAAAGATCTGCTAACTAAAGCAGCGGGGGACTCTAAGAAATTCTGGGCAACAATAAAAACCCTCCTCGGAGCTAATCAAGCAGCCCATACTAGTGACATGCTGATTAACGGCATACATTGCAATAATCCAGTTACTATAGCAAACTCATTTAACCACCATTTCTCTGACCATACCAGCTACCAGGCCTCTTTCCCCAGTGCACACGCCTCTTCCTCCTACGGTGATGAACAACCTCTACTCACGCATCCTCCTTTCAGGTTCCGGTGTATTACAAGAACTGAAGTGCTGAGACTACTCCTCTCAGCTTCGGACAGTACCAGTTCAGGGTCCGACGGGCTGGAACCCAGGCTTCTAAAAATCGCCATCCCGCTTATAGCCTCTCCCCTAACCAAAATCTTCAACCTATCTCTGTCATGGTTCGGTCCCCAATATCTGGAAAATAGTTAAGGTCACACCCATTCCTAAAAAGGGTGATCCAAAACTAATCATGAACTACCGTCCTATAGCAATCCTCTCCCTGCTTAGCAAAATCCTGGAAAAACTAGTAGCCACCCAAACCCTAGACTATCTGCATAAGTATAACCTTCTGTCTAGCTCCCAGCATGGGTTCCGAAAGGGACACAGTACTTCCACCGCCCTCCTCAAACTTACAAACGACATCTTTGCTTCTATGGACTCTGGCCTCCTGACAGGTTCCATCTTCACTGACTTAACGAAGGCATTTGACCTGGTTAACTATACCCTACTTCTTGCCAAACTGCGCTCCCATGGTTTCTCTACTGATGTAGTGACCTGGTTCAAAAGCTACCTGTCCGAAAGGAAGCAGGCTGTAGTTTTCAACTCAGCTACATCGGACCCTTCATCAATTCATGTTGGAGTGCCCCAAGGCTCCATACTTGGCCCATTGCTTTTCTCTATCTTCATAAACGACATCCCGTTGCTTGCTTCCACCTGTTCATCTTTGCTTTATGCAGACGACTTAGTCATCTAACACAGCGCAAGAAACATAATCGACCTCAACCAACCTCTTGCCTCGGACTTCTCAACTATTCAGTCTTGGTTAACAGAGAACAAACTTGTTCTTAATATTAGCAAGACATACTCTATGCTTTTTGGATCACCTGCCAGACTTAAAATAAACCCAGATGCCCTAAAAATCGCTTGTGCTGATGGCTCCTCACTGATAAGCACTAAATCCATCAAATATTTGGGCATTACTCTGGATGAATCCCTTGAGTTTGACCTACACATAACTAACACCTGTAAATCTGTCAACGCCAAATTGGGAGGTGCCTGCACTTTTAGCTATGCCCTTACCCTGTCGGCTAGACTAGCTGTGGCTCAAGGTTTTCTGCTCCCAGCCTTGGCGTATGGATCAGTCACGTACCTATCTGCCTCTAAATCCTCCCTCCACAAATGGGACACCACCTATAACAATATCTGCCGTTATGCCTCTGCATCCCCACGATACAAACACCACTGCCAACTCTATTCTGACCTAAACTAGCCCCTCTGCCCATCGACTCCAGTCCTTTGGCTCACTTATAACACTGTCCAATCTGGCATCCCATCATCACTTGCCTGTCTGCTCCACTCACAACCTCTCTCCTATGGGCCCCGATCTGCTGACCTAGCCCCTTTCCACATTCCCAGATGTAAAACTAACATGGGTACATGTGCTTTCGCATATATGGCTCCAAAATACTGGAACTCGATACCTCCAACTGTTCATGAAGCACCTACCCATGCTAGTTTTAAAACACTTCGGGAACATCAGCGTACAACTAGCCCATGCACCTGCTTCAATCTGCCATAGACCACTCTCTTCTCCCCACCCTCTCTTTCAGTAAATAACCTTCCTCTTGTACGCCACTTCCCTGCATCTCTAATAACCTTTCTCTCATGTTCTACTTCTCTCATCCTTCACCGGTTTCCCCTCCACTCTCTCCTCCCTCTCTCATTTCATCCACAGATTTGGCACTTCTTGTATTTTGCTGTGTGTAAAACCTTTGTCTGCAATGCCTGTTTCACTTTCTGTTTGACTATAGTTGTGTATTTGACCTAAATGTTATTCGTGTTTTACTTCATACTGTAATTTTGTCACAACCATTCCAGTGTGATTTACTCTCTCAGTCAACTGTTTAGTTGAATGTTGCTTTTTCCATCCTCACTGTGTTACCAATCTCATGTGCTGCGTCACATGTATGCTCATTTGTATTTTATACTGTCTCTCTCCTGGGTCGTGCCTGAAAATAGGCATTTCTATGCCTAGTGCACTCACCTGGTTATCAAAAGCAAATAAATAAATAAATAAACCTTACCAAGTCCCTTCTCCTCCTTTCTACCCATCCTTGTGCATCAACCCTGTTGCAGATCTTTGTGTCACCTGCAAAGAGGCATACATTTCCTTCTAGTCCCTCTGCAATCTCACTTATAAAGACATTACAAAAGACTGGACCCAATACTGAACCCTGTGGTACCCCACTAGTAACCCCCATTTTCTTCAGAGTGGACTCCATTTACTATTACCCTCTGTATCCTGTTGTCCAGCCAAGATTTTACCCAGGCTACCACCCTGGGACCCACTCCCAGGCTGGCTAATTTGTTTATTAATCTTTTGTGTGTGACTGTGTCAAATGCCTTGCTAAAGTCTAGGTAGGCCATGTCCACGGTCCCTCCCTGGTCTACTACTTTGGTCAACCAGTCAAAGAAATCTATTAGATGTGTCTGACATGACCTTCCCTCTGTGAATCCATGTTGCCTTGGGTATTGTGCCCCGCTGGCCTCCAAGTACTCAACAATTCTTTCTTTCAGAAGTGATTTCATCATTTTCCCTATCACTGAGGTTAAGCTAACAGGTCTGTAGTTTCCTGCCTCTGCTTTGCTCCCACTTTTGTGAAGGGGAATCACATCCGCCCTCCTCCAGTCCTTAGGTACTAAACCATCCTCCCATGATTTGTTAAAAAGGGTAGTCAGTGATGTCACTAGCTCTCCCCTTAGTTCTTTCAGAATTCTGGGGTGAACCGGTCAGGCCCCATTGCTCTGTCCACCTTCAGTTTTAGGAGTTCTTTCAGAACCTTTTCTTCTGTAAAAGGACTCTTATCGACACCCCAATCCAGAGTGCTTCTATTGATTGGATTAGGTACCTCCCCCTCCTCTTCTTTTGTGAATACTGAGCAGAAGTATTCGTTCAATATCATTGCTTTTTCACTGTCCCACTCTGCCCACCCACCCTTCCCTTTATTAAGCCTCATTATCCCTCCCTGGTCTTTCTTTTGCTCCTAATGTACCAATAAAAGGTTTTATTCCCCTTCTTAACAGAGTTGGCTATCTTTTCCTCGGTTTGGGCCTTTGCTATTCTGACTGCCTTCCCCGCTTCCTTCTGCTTTAACTGGTACAGTTCTCTATCCTGCTCCTTTTGTGTTTCCTTATAGTTCCTGAATGCTATCTTTTTCTCCCTAACCTTCCCCGGCACCTCTTTTGAGAACCATAGTGGGTTCTTCTTTCGTTTTGATTTGTTTACTTGCTTCACACAAAGGCTTGTTGCCTCTGTGATGGTAGTTTTGACGTTTCCCCATTGTTCCTCCACCCCTCCTTCTTGCCTGTTTGCTAGTGCTTTTCTGAGACACTCTCCCATTTTGACAAAGTCAGCCCCCCTAAAGTCCAGTACCCTCACTTTTGTATGGCTTGACTCTGCGGCTGTGTTTATCGTGAACCACACTGTTTGATGGTCACTTGCTCCCAGATGGCTACCCACTTCCAGATCTGAGATCCTCTCTCCATACCCATTTGAGAGTACCAGGTTTAAGACTGCTCCCTCCTGACTGGGTTCCAACACTAGCTGACTAAGGCATGCCCCCTGTAGGGCATCGAGAATGACCCTGCTCTTGGATGCGGCTGCAGCAAAGGTGTGCCAGTTAACATCTGGCATATTCAGGTCCCCCATCAACAATATCTCCCCTTTCTCTGCCATCCTAAGGATGCCTTCTATCATTTCCTAGTCCATGTCCTTCCCGAGACAGGGGTCTGTATACAACCCCCATGCGGATTTCTGGTCTCCGGAGTGACCCACAGTGCCTCCTCTCCTCCCTGCTTACCCTTTAGTTCCACTGCTTTGATCCCTTCTCTTACGTAGAGAGCTACTCTTCCCTTCCCTTCTACCCTCCCTGTCCCTCCTGTAGATTGTGTACCCTGGTATGTTGACATCCCAGTCATGGTTCTCTGTGTACCATGTCTCTGTGACTGCCACAATATCCAGGCATCCCTCTTCTATCAAGGCCACCAGTTCAGGGAGCTTGTTACCTAGACTATGGGAATTGGTACTCATTACACTCCATTTTTTGATGGCCTTACCCCTTTTCGCCCCATCCCTGTCCTTACTGCCTTTGCCTTTTTCTCCATTTACCCCAGCCCTTCTCCTTATCGACTTCTCTATCCTGGTGTTTACCTCACTAACTACCCTGTTTTTTTTTGGGGGGGGGGTTGGCTAGGATTTCCCCTTCTCCTTTTCAGTGCCTTCCCCCTTGGCTAGTTTAAATGCTTGCCAAGGAAGCATTTAAACCTATTACCTAAGATCCTGGTTCCCCTCCTGGACAGATGCAGACCATCGCGCCAGAATAGGTCTGCATCCCTCCAGGTGGACCCCCAGTCCCCAATGAAGCCAAAACCCTGATCTCTGCACCAGTTTTTCAACCACTGATTGAATCCCATGGTGCGGAGCACCCTAGCCTCACCCATGTTATCAGGGTTTTAAATAACTGATCAGCAGTTTTTTTCTTGGGGCAATACTAACTGTACAGAAAACATTTATATAGGTTTTCTGGAAGTGCTATGTTTGTTAAACATAGTGAGGCAAGTGCTATGCATTTTCACAATGATTTAGAACTTATGAGCAAAATGCTAATCAATTTTTTGAGTTAAATAAAACCCTGTGCTACAGACAGGCAGCACCTCTGAGAAGGTTACCGTGTGTGCTACTTGTCTAAGGCCCCTCCCCAACTGCACAAACTCCTCCTGCACTGCTCTAATCCCTTTCCCAGTCAAATCATTTGTCCCTAGGTGGACAATGACATCCAGCTCCCTCCCCAGTGCAGCTGCTCCCGCGATCCTGAGGATTCCTCTCCCTGTCCCCAGCCATGGTGCCAGGCAGTACCTATATCTCCACAGTTTTACCCTCCAACAATGGAGTCCCCCCACCAGGAGTTGTTTGCTTTCCCTGTGGGGTCCCATGCCACCCTCCTGTGGGTCTCCTTTGTGGAGGTTCCTAGCATCCTCCTTGGTCTCCACGGTGGGTGCCTCCATAGAGGAACCACATTCTGCCTCAACGGCGTACAAACAGTGGAGGGGTACAACTGAAGGGATGCGACTCTGTTCTACCACCCTAACCCTCCCTGAGCCCACTGTGGTCCAACCACTCCTCTTTCTTGGCAACCTCTGAGGCAGCGGCGGCAGCCCTGGAGGTCCCTGGGTGGGAGAGGAGGTCCTCCGAAACCTGGCCTACTCACCCTGGAGATGAGCAACCTCCTCCCTCAGCCCGGAGCGGTGCTTGCAGATGGGACAACACCGCATCCTCCAGAACGTCTCCCGGGAGACTGCCGCACCACTCACATCATGTCTTATTTGTGGCCCCTCAACTGTTGTTTTGTATGCTTACTCTTTCCTCTCTCTATTTACTTTTTTTTAAGTTACACACACACACACACACACACACATATATATATAGTTTTTTTTTTTTTCTCCCTACTTTCTTACTGGTTCCTTGCCCTTAAAGCTCCTGCTCTTCCTGTTCTGGGACAGGAAGTTCCTATATTCCTCAGTAGTCTCCTTCTTACCTCCAGCAGCTTGGGGGGGGGGCGGAAAGAGTAGAGAGCTACTCTTTTCCTTCTAGGATGGTGAGTCTTTTGTGCCTCTGTGATCTCTCCCTTCCTGCTCCCAAACAGGAAGTTCTTGTTGTCAGTCAAATACTGTGCCTACAAAAGTAGTACTGGCGGGAAGGGGCAATACAGTCCCAGCAGAGTAGTAAAATTCTAACAGCGCCTGCTTCCTCTTGTTGTTCTCTGCAAAAAGCTATCTAGGGCAGATTTAAATGCAAACACCTGGCTTCCTGTTGCCTAAGCCACTCCCCCTAATTCACAGTTTCCTTCTTCACTTAGCTAACTGCACAGATGATAATTCAATTCACCCAACTCAGACAAACACACTTTTTATTTTGTTTTTACCCTAAATTGAAGGTCCCAGTAGTAAAGTTCTAACAGCAGGCTCTTCTATTCTATGTGCGAGTCTCCCCCTCCTCCAAGGGTGCCATCTCTTACCTTTCACCCTATGATTTACTCCTCGCATATCATTATCAGGGGTCGCTATCTGTCTGCCCGTACATGCCGGGCCAATAGAAATACGGGGTGAGTCTAGCCAATACCTTCCCATGGCTCAGATGCCCTGAGTACCTGGAGTGCGCATCTTCCATCAACTTTTTCCTATATGCCATGGGCACCACTACACCTGGGCATCCACTTGCTTTGTCTGGGGGTTGGGGCTCATATGATACAGAACTTTCTTCCTAAGTTCATACAACCATAACCTGTCCCCCACATCTCCATTAACCCGTTTCCCATCCATGATTTTTACATATTCTCTTAACTGGGTTACTTCAGGATCCCCCTACCTGCAACTTTCCCCAGTCAGCATCAAGAGAACAATCATTTTTCATAGCAGGAGGTTTAAAACATGCAAAAGTCCCTTTAGCCAAAATGGCTTCTTCCATCTTGCTTAAAGTCTTCTGCCCCAGTCATGCACTGCCAGCCAAAGTCTTACCTGGGGTCTCCTCCTCTTGTATGCAGTCTTCCACCAAACAGCAGCCCGGAAAAATGGGCAACAATGGGCTCTTCACAAAAGTTGGTCATAAATGCGCAGTCAGGGGGTCCTCCTCCACCAGACCACATGGATCCTGCTCCACCGATACTTCCTTGACAGCCTCCAAGTGGGACCTCTAGAGTAGCTCCTGGCATCTGCATTCTGCCTCTCTCCGGCATTGTTCCGCCTCCAGCCATCTCCCACTCATCCAGTGAAGAAGCCGTATCAGGGTCTCCATTTGGCCATCCGGTCCATCTTGTCCTATCCATGGTTCCCCATCTCTGTCACCATCTCCAGAAGGCGCTGTGATCATCTCACCTGGCACCATGCACCTCTACTGAGTATCCTAAGTACCAGGTCTGATACCAACAGACTGGACTCCCCATTTCCTTGGACATCCAGACAGATCCCACTTGTGACACCATATGTAAGAGTGTGGGATAACAGATGGACACAACACAGTTCTTATAAGGATAACACACTTTGTCTAGTGTGATATTTATTGCTTCATAGACATTTTTTTCCCCCAATTGTTTAACCAGGTGAGACACACTAAGCTCAAAGCTTGTTTACAGGTGCAACCTGGGAGCACAAAGAAGTTATGTGACTTGCTCAGGGTCACACAGTATGCAAGTGGGGGCTGTGGGATTCAAACCCAGGTCTCCAGATTTGCAGCTGAGAGCCTTAAACCAATGCACTATACTGCCTCCGAGGCAGATGCAAAAGAGAGACTTCATAAAAAATAATAAACAAAAAATGAACACAGATAAAGTTCTTAGGATGTGGCAAACTTCTCTCAGCTTCTACTCTGCAGTAGTATGGGACTCCTCTCAGTCCTCTACCTACACCAGCCAGCAGGAACTGACCCTATCTCTCTCAGTCTCAGTGTAAAAACTTATTTCAGAACTGAGTTAGAGCTTTTATAGGCTCTCTAAGAAGTTAGGAAATTTCCACTCCCCTGTGATTGACATCAGACATAACATAAAATTAGCCACTAGGGGCCACTGTTGCTCCATAAAGAACAGTTCAGTTGGCACCTGCAGGTTTGTTTACAACACTGGGAAAGGTCAGACCCAGGGTCAGAACATCCTGTGCTCTCCTAAACTCTCCTGCA
This sequence comes from Neoceratodus forsteri, assembly GCA_016271365.2. NCBI lineage: Eukaryota > Metazoa > Chordata > Ceratodontiformes > Ceratodontidae > Neoceratodus > Neoceratodus forsteri. The sequence continues at coordinate 1,709,951,820 of CM057455.1, forward strand.
GGGTCATATTACCTCATGCTGTCTGCTGCAAAATATATCTTAGCAGAGGGCTGCAAGCATTTAGAAAAAACAGACACAAACTTTTGTTATTCTTTTATTAAATCTGCTCTCTCGTTTTGTAACTATACTTTTAATTTTTTTATAACCAGCCAAGCAGCATGTTGGACATTATACAAAATATAAACTGCTTAGGGAAGGGGTTTCAATTTATTCCAGAGGTGTCCACTATGACAGGGGTCACCCTGTCCTTGTGAAAAAAACAAATAAGGCTCTTTACACACGACAGCCTGAAGTGCGGAAATTCTTCAAGCAGGAGTAACAGCAACTAAAAAGAGCTCTTTCCACGACAGAAAGCGCAGCTCATGGCCAGTTCAAAGGGAGGTAACGTGAGTTTCTCCAACATAAAACTGAGGTCCCACGGACGGACCGAGTCCTGAATGGGAGGTTTCAGATACAAAAAGCCCCTCAGAAAAGTGTGAGACATGGCCCTCCCCGATAGGTGCATAGTACGCAGAGATGGCATAAAGATGCACCTTGAGGCAGGAGTACCCCAAGTCTGAGTCTGAGAGGGAGAGGAGGTATTCCAACACCTGATTCACTGGACAGGTGAAGGGGTCCAGCTGGTGTGAAGCAGCCCAAAGGGTGAAGTGCTTCCATTTCATGGGGTAAGTGGCCGCAACCCTAGAGGAAATTCCAAAGCAGGCGATGGCTTAAGTCCGTTTGAGCCACACATGCAGATGCACAGATTTTAGATCCGGATGGACCAGGGTGCCCTGGTCCTCATAAAGCAAGCCGGAGCACAGGGACAAGGGCACTGGAGGTTCCATCGCTAGCTGCTGTAGCAAGGGGAATGAGATTTGATGTGGCCAGAAGAGGGCTATGAGAATCAACTCCGCTCCTTTCAACTGGAGTTGAGCAGCACCCTCTGGAGGAACGGAAAGGTGTACAGAAACCTCCCCTTCCAGTAGGGGGACAGTGAGTCTCACCAGAAAAAGTAAAGTTATGCAAGAATGTACCGTAACAGTAGATCTTTGAGAGAAGCTCTTGCAGTAGGTAACACACATAGGACTGTAGCTGCCCGGCGATAGGACCCCACGGCAAACTTCTAATCAGCAGTACCAAGCGTGGACCTCCCCTCCTGTCCCCCCCCCCCCGATGTCCCACGTGGCATAAAAGGTGGTGGACCCCAGCATGTCCCAGTTCTTGCACCACCGGAGACACGAGCAGTCGGATCTACGACAAAAACCGTTGCAGAAGTTTTGGAAAGGGCACCTTCTCATCCAGCTATAATGGATAGCATTCGCATGCAACAGGATATCTCCAGGGGGGAGGGAAGTATACCTGCTGCAAGAGCTTCTCACGAAGATCTACTGTTATGGTAAGTTCTTACGTAACTGTACTATTTTACTTCGAGAGTCAGCTCTTGCAACCAGTAACACGTATAGGACTGAGTCCCAAGCAGTATAAACTTAAGACAACTATCTTGGGTGAAAGGAGAAGGGAAAAAAAGGATCCCTTTATAAGATAAGACCCTGCAGCACAGCCAGGCCAAACCCTGCTCTATGCCATGATGCAATACTGAGGCTGTAATGCTTGATGAATGTGTGGACTGTATGCCATGTGGCAGCAGTGCATATGTCCGGAGTGCAAACATTCTTTAGAGCTGCAAAAGAGGCAGCAACACCTCTGGTTGACTGACACCATACCGATCCCAATAGGGGTTTCTTGTATTTCTGGTAACAGTAAGTGATGCAATGCACCAGCCAACAAGAGAGGTTCTGCTTGCCCACAGTGCAACGTAGAGACCGAGAGGCAAAGGAGACAAACAGTTGATCGGATTTCCTGCTCCCCCTGGTTCTGGACAGGTAATATCACAAAGCGCGATGAACCTCCAAAGTATGGAGAAGAGCCTCACCCTTACTGGAATGGTTTGGATAATAAACCAGAAGTTGAACGTCCTGGTTTAACGTCAACTCCGAAACCACCTTGGGAAGAAACTTAAGATTTGTACATAAAGCCACCCTGTCTTTGTGGAAAATCAAGGCTCTTTGCATATCAAAGCCTGAAGCTCAGAAATTCTTCGAGCAGAAGTAACGGCAACCAAAAATAACGTTTTCCAAGACAGAAAATGTAGCTCGCAATCTGCGGCAGGTTCAAAGGTGGGTAAAGTGAGTTTCTCCAAAACGAAAAGAAGATCCCAAGGGGGAACAGGATCCTTAATGGGAGGCTTTATATGGAAGATGCCTCTAAGGAAGGTACAGGTAGCCTCCTACTGAGCCACTGTTCTGCCAAGGACAGGAGGGTGGTAGGCAGAAAGAGCGGCCAGGTGTACCTTAATAGAGATGTAGCTAAGACCAGACTCTGAAAGGGATATCAGGTATCCCAACAGAAGATTGACTGGACAGGCTAAGGGATCCAGACAATGTGCTGTGGCCCACAAGCAGAAGCGCTTCCAGCCTCCACCAGGACTTCCGCGACCTTGTCTGAAACAAAGTTTAACTTGGTTTTCAGAAGCCATGCATGACGAGGCAGGGATTGCAAGTTCAGATGAACTAAGGTACGGTTGTCCTGGGAAAGTAAGTGACAGCTAAGTGGAAGCACAACTGGAGGAGCCACTGCAAGTTGTTGCAATACAGGAAACCAGATTTGTCGGGGCCACAGAGGAGCTATGAGGATTATAGTGGTTCCCTCCATCTGCGCCTTGAGGAGTACCCTCTGAAGGAGTGGGAATGGTGGAAAAGCGTAAAGGAACATCCCCTTCCAGGAGAGGGACAACGTGTCTTGCTAGAAAGCACCAAGCTCGGGATCTAGCAAGCAAAAACTGGGCAGTTTTGCACTGGTGGCTGAGGCAAACAGAACCAATTTGGGGGTTCTCCACGTGACGAATAGGATGTCAACCACGGATTGGAAGAGCGACCATTTGTGAGCCCTTGACCTTGTTCGACTGAGGGCATCTGCTAGAGTGCTCTGCACTCCCGGGACGTGCACTGCCGAAATAGAGATTTGACGGGCAATGGCCCAGTCCAAAACCCTCACAATCTCCCTGCAAAAGGGGGTATGAGTGTGTGCCTCCCTGTTTGTTGATATAGAACACAACTGACATGTTGTCATCTGAATCAGAAGATGTCCAGGGTGGAGTGCTGTGCTCAAGCCCTGAACCGCGTAGAGAACAGCTCTCATTTCCAGGACATCGATGTGCAGGGACTCCTCGGTCACAGACCAGGATCCCTGTGTCCTGTGAACCCCGAGGTTAGCCCCCAATCCTGATTTTGAGGCGTCTGTGGTAAGAACCTGTACGGGAACCACCCTCTGGAATGGGATCCCTTCCTGTAAAACAGGAGAGGTCATCCACCAAGTTAATTCCAGGAGAACAGGCCGTGTCACTGCAACTGGGAGATCCAGGTCATCCCAAGTCTGAGCCCACTGGACCCGAAGAGTCCACTGGATGGTTCTCATCCTGAGCCTCACAAATGGGATGGTGACTATGGATGTTGCCAAGTGGCCCAGCAGCTGAAGCAAAAGTCTTGCTGGTACCACAGATGCTGAATAGACTTGGCCGGCAAAGGACAGGAGGCGGTCTGCCCTCTCCGGTGGCAGGTAAGCCCTTTCTCTAACAGTGTCGAGTATGGCCCCTGTGAACGGCAGCTGTTGCACAAGGGTCAGGGACAACTTCACCATGATGATGGTGATCCCCAGGCTCCAGAAGAGGTTGCAGGTGTCCAGAATGGCAGGCAGACTAAAGGCATTCTTTGGAATGAGCTTTGAGAAGCCAATTGTCTAGGTAAGGGAACACGTAGTGCCCCTCCTTCGAAGTGCTGTTCCTCCACCGCTAGGCACCTCGTGAATACCCTCAGAGCAGAAGAGAGGCCGAAGGGCAGAGCCCTGAACTGGAAATGCCTGCCCTGGAAGGTGAATCGGAGGTACTTCCGGTGATGTTTTGCTATCCGGATGTGGAGGTAGGCATCCTGTATGTCCAGGGATACTAGCCAGTCACCCTGCCTGACCATAGGAAGTAGGCTCTGCAGGGTGACCATCTGGAATTTCTTGTACTCAACCCACAGGTTAAGATCACGGAGGTCGAGAATTGGCCTCAAGTCTCCCGAAATCTTCGGGACCAGGAAGAAGTGAGAATAAAACCCTGTTCCCCGCTGACTTGGAGGAAAGGGTTCTATGTATTTCCTGTTGGATCAGACCTCCGTGTTTCCTGGAATAACGTGATGGGAGTGGGGGCCTGTCTGGTGGAAAGTTGATGAACTCTTTGAGTGCCCGTTCTCTATGAGTTCGAGGACCCACTGCTCAGAGGTCACTCCTCGCCAGGCTGCTGCATAGAGAGAAGCGGCCTCTCACCTCCTCCCACGGCGGAATATCCTGGGGGGGGCGGGGGTCGCCTCTGGCATCAGGCAGTGGGAAGGGGAGAAAGGAGGGCTGGTGGGTTTAGGTTGTCAAGCGGCACCGCCAGCTGCTCCTCTGTGGCTGCTAAGTCGACTGTAGCCACCTCACTGAGGCTGTTGGCGCTGGTAACGAGGTTGTTGGATTTCTCCCCATAGCCACTGAAAATGAGAAACTCTCTCTGTTTGAGTGGTACATGGACTGCACGGATCAGATGGTCTTACCGGAGTCCTGTAATCTGTTAATAGTGGTCTCTGTGTCCTCGCCAAAGAGAACAGAGCCTCTAAATGGTGCATCCAGAATGTTGGATTGAACGTCTGGAGCAAACCCTGAAACCCTAAGGCAGGACTGGCGACACAGGCAAATGCCCATGGCGGCAGCCCTAGCCGCAGTATCATAGGCAGAGTGTAGGACATGACTGCCTATGTCTGATCCGGTTTCAAGCAGTTTGGTGAATTCTACCCTCGGGGGGCAGTCTGGCATACCCTGAACAATGTCCAACCCTTGTTCCCAAAGGGCATTCTGGAACCGGACCATGTGTGTCAGAAAGTTAAGACTTCTGACGCTGCAGGTGGCAGACGCGTACACCTTCCTACCCATAGAATTCAGCTGCTTAGACTCTGTCAGGAGGCTGGGTGCTCAGGTGTTTGAGCCTCTGCAAATGGTCGTGAGCCACTGAGATGACCACTGAGTCCGCGGTCGGGTGCTTAGCCAAAAAAAGATGGTCTTTAGGTGCTTTGTATAAACGGCTGGTCTATTTAAGGACGACTGCAGAAAAACAGGGATGTCTCCATGTGGCCTGGGTAACGTCCTGGAAGGTATCCACCATGGGTGGGATGACAGCTGGTTTGGGGTCTTTTTGCCTGAGGTATATGGCAAGCCACAAATGCTCAGGGTCGTGGTCCTCTGTGTCTCATCCCATGCTGGACTGGATGTGGCACATGACCTCCATAAAGGAAGAGTCATCCGGAGGAGATTTAGGAGTATTCTCAGAGTCCCTGGGAGCAGACTCCTCAAAGGATGGGTCTGAGTAGTCAGACGTTTGGTAGTCAGAGGAAGACTCATAAGGTGACGGTGCCTCCTGAGTTTATGGTGCCTCCCACTTGAGGAGCAAGAAGTGCTGGAGCTCCTTGACCTGGATCTATGGTGTTTTTTTCTTTGACACCCTCTTCCTTGGTCTACCAGGGGAGGAATGGTGGTCATCCTGATCCCCCCTCAGCTGGGGTGGGGTCACATTTTGATCCACAGGAGGGACAGTGTCCGGAGCCTTGCCTGAGTCTGGATCCACGGGTGTGGATGGCTGGTGCTTAGGTGGCACAAGATCTGATTTTATGGTCTCCCACAAGTGAGAGAATAAGTCTTTCATCTGGGACATGTCTAACTTCAGAGAGTCTACAGGTGCAGCCGGTATCGGATCCGAGGTAGTACCAGCGTTGGGTCTATCCGCCGTCGGTGTATGGACAGGCGACGACGGGGCATCCTGGCTGTCGTCGGGCCCTGAAGGTACACCGGAGTCCACTGTAAGGTCCTCCGGCACCGGGGTATCATCCCCACTGATGTCCATCGGAGGAGGAGGAGGTGTCGGCAGGGGCGGTGATGTTCGAGGAGGAACTGACGTGCGGGGTTCCTTGTACTTACCATCCGAGGACCGATGCTGGTGTAAGTCCGAGGCAAGTTTAAGTTTATCTGAGCCGTGCCGGTCAGAAGTCTGAGTAGGGCATTTATTGTCTAAATTCTGGGCCTGTTTTGGAGGGAGAGAAGAGGATCTCCCAGCAGAAGAACCTGCAGACTTGGCCTTATCCAGAGGGTCGGTGCTACACAAAGAAGGCCGACCGGGAGGCATGAGAGGACTTACCTTTGAAAAAAGTATGAACCGTAGTCTGGTCCAGAGGCCAGATTTTTATAGGCTGCAGCGTTGGGCCCGACGGCACTGTTGTCTTCTCTCTGGCACCTGGCCCCGGAGCCTGCGACTTGCCCTTGGAGCTGGGTCCGCCTGAGGCGGCTGTGGACCAGGAGCTGGGACTCATGGCCCGAAGACTCTGAGCAGTAAGCTGACTGAGACCCAGAGGATCTGGACCTCGAGAGGGGCCTCTCCCTTTCTCTGTCTTTTTCCTTATGGTGTTTGTGATGGTGGGAAGACTCTCGCTCCGCGGAGGATCCCTTGTGCATGGCGGGCAACTGTTGCTGGGCTAGGAAGGACTGAAGTTACTTCTGCCGATGGATGCATGTCCGGCTGTTGAAGGATTAGCAAAATTGGCAAGCCCTGGTGTCGTGGTCTGGGTCCAGACAGAAAACACAGGCTGCAAGGCTGTCCTTGGTGGGTGTTTGCTTCCCACAGACACACTTCTTCGTGTGCCCGGGCGGGGATGAAGACATGCAGACACTGCAGAAAATACGGAACGAATCCGAAAAAAGGTTGTTGTTGTGGAAGTTCTAACTGGTGCATGAACTGGCGAAAGTCGAGCCGTAGAGCCGATGAATGCACTGTTGATGGAGGAAAAGAACTGGGGCACGCTGGGCACCGCCGTCTTTTATACCACGTGGGACGTCAGGGGTGAGCCGACTTTGGGAGGGGTGTTCTGCGCTTGGTACTGCTGCTTAGAAGTTTGCGGTGGGGTCCTGTTGCCTGGCAGCTACAGTCCTATGTGTGTTACCTGCTGCAAGAGCTGACTCTCGAAGTAAGATCTCCAGGCCTGGGATCGAGCAAGCAAAAAAAAAGGACAGCTATTTTGCCGGCCCGGTGGTGCTGAGGGTTGAGGCACTGGACGCCACACCTCGCGCCACGCTGGCGACCTGGGGTTGGCAGGGGAGGTATAGGATCGAGCATCCAGTGGACTGCTCTCCTATCCCGGGGAGGGATCCAGGGAACGACCGCTCTGTAGCGGCCCCTGGTGAGGACTGGGGGGGGGGACTATCAGAGCGATGGCAGCAAGGGGGGCAGAGTGGGAAGATGTCAGCATGTTGTGCCTCAGACGTCACTGCACGTTCACTCTGCAAGGGGCGAAGAATCGGCAGAAACATGGAGGAGCGACAAATTTGGTGGCCAATGGCCACGCCCGGCGCCCCCCCTCCCCCAGTTCCCGATTGGATCTTGCAACAGAGTGCGTGAGCGACAATTGCCGGCTCTGCTGGGGTGCCAGACTGGGCCTGGGGGGTGCGGGTGGCCGGAGACGGCAGGGATCCGTGCCGCTAGGAGGAGTATAAAGAAATACAAGACAAAAAAAAAAGGGGGCAATTTTTTTGCATTGAGTGGGGACGCAAAAAGGTCCAAATCTGAGCAAACCTATCTGCCAAACAGATCTTCGATCACCGGAGTCAGAAGCTCTCACTCAAGAGCCCTGGACGGGGAGCAGCTTAGACTGTCCACCAGGACATTTTGGATGCCTAGAAATGGAAATTATGTACCCACCGTATTCTTGATCTTCTTGGACAAAGTCTCCACCACTCATTCAAACTAATGGAAGTATGCTGGAGGCGCTAGGACCAAGCGGGAGCAAACTTTTTCAGGAAGGCCAGTGCCTGAGATGGAGTTGCGAGGAAGCGGCACCGCGAGCCCAGCGCATGCAGTAATGACCATCTCGGCGTCGACCCTCCAACCGCCTCAGTACCTTTTTTTCCCCGAGGAGGTGCAGCGTGACTAACCTAAAAATTGGACATAAGATCGTCCGAATGACCCATGAAAGAAGGGTCAACAATAAAGTCTTCACAGCTCAGCTACTGAAGGAGTGAAGACCATAAACAGAGAAGTGAGCTCGGGAGATGGTGGGTGGGCATGTGAATGAGTGGTGAAAACTTTGTCCAAGATGATCAAGAATTACGGTAGGTACGTAATTTCCATATCTTCCTGGACATAATGTCTCCACCACTCATTCACACTAATAGGACAGTACAGAGCTAAATAATCCCCCGAGACGGGCGGCAGGAGATAAAGAGCTCACGTGCTTAGGACATAAGTCCCTTAAGAATGGTCCTGCCAAACGATAAATGTCATCTGGCATGGACATCTAAGACGCAGTACTTAACGAAAGTATGCACGAAGCCGCACTGCAAATATCTGCAATGGGCACGTTACAGATTTCCGCCAGAGATGCCGTGACTGCTCTGGTAGAGTGAGCATATATTCTGCCTTTCAGCTTGACCTGTGCCATAGAGTAGCAGTGGCGAAGGCATGCCACCAGCCACGTTGAAATGCATCTGATAGCCACAAGTTGACCCAGCCGGGTCTCGCTGAAAAAAACAAACAGTTGTTGAGCCTTCTGAATTTCTTTTTTTCCATCTAGATAGAACCGAAACGCTCTCTTAACATCCAGCGAATGAAGGGCATGCTCCCCTTCATTGTGGAAGTTTGCAAAGTAGGTAGGAAGGACTAAAGGTTGGTTTAGATGGAATTCTGAGACAACCTTAGGGAAAAACTTAGGATGAGTCCTAAGGACTACTTTGTCCTTGTGAAATACAGTGTAAGGGGGGGTCTGTGACCAGTGCGTGTATTTCAGAAACTCTACGGGCCGAAGTAGTGGCCACCAGGAAGGCCATTTTTCAAGTGAGGAACTTCAACTCGCAAGTGGCTAGAGGCTCGAAAGGTTTACGAATGAGCATGTCTACCACAAGGTTAATGTCCCAGGCTGCAACTGGATGTCTAATAGGAGGTCTAGTATGCAGAATATCCCTAAGAAAAGTACAGTTACGTAAGAACTTACCGTAACAGTAGATCTTCAAGAACAGCTCTTGCAGCAGGTTACACCATTAGGACTGAAGCCGTCAGGCGTCAGGACCCCACGGAAATTTTCTAGCTAGCAGTCTTCAGCGGGGACCCCCTCCGACGTCGGTCCCGCCCCCAACGTCAGGCGTAGTACGTAAGGAGGCGGTCCAGCCACAATCCCCACTTCTCCCGCCGGAGACTCATGGCCGCTGGATGACATCAGAAGAGGAGACCGAGGATCCGCCATCAGATGGCCAAGACTAAAAAAACAAATAGTTCCATCCCGAAAGATGGATGTTAGACTATAACCTACCTCCTCCAAAAGGGGGAATGGTGGGTGGAAAGGTACCTGCTGCAAGAGCTGTTCTCGAAGATCTACTGTTACGGTAAGTTCTTACGTAACTGTACTATCTTACTTCGAGATACAGCTCTTGCAGCAGGTTACACCATTAGGACTGTTTCCCAAGCAATGGCGACATTCTAAAGCCATCGGGAGGAGGGAGAATAGAGAGTACCACCCTGCTCGAGCCTAGGACAGAAGTCCCTGAAGGACGGCTAGGCCGAAACCAGCCCTTCGCCTTGAGGTGATGTCCAGGCTATAATGCCTAATAAAGGTATGCACCGAGCTCCAGGTGGCTGCAGCACAAATAGCTGAAGTGGACACATTCTTCAGTGCTGCAAAGGAGGTGGCCACTCCTCTGGTAGACGGCCCTTGACCACGCCTGGCAGGGTTTGTTGCGTTGTCATAACAGAAAGAGATACATTGTATGAGCCAGCGTGAAAGGTCTGTTTGAGCGGGCCCTTTCATCCTCTCAGCAAAGGATACAAACAGCTGATCCACTTTTTGGTACTGCTTGGTTCTGGTCAGATAATATCTGAGACACCTGTGCACAACCAGGGTGTGAAGCAGCGCTTCTCCTCGATTGGTGTACTTGGGAAAGTACACTGGTAAGTCGATATCCTGATTAAGGGTAAGGGCTGAAACCACCTTAGGCAGAAACTTAGGATTTGTCCTCAGGAATACCCTTTCCTGGTGGAAAATTAAATAAGGCTCTTTGCACATGAGTGCATGCAATTGAATTCTTCTGCTGAGAAGTCACTGCAACTACAAATAAGGTTTTCAAGACAGAAAGCGTGCTTCACTTAATCCTTGGCTGGTTCAAAGGGTGGCAGCGTAAGCTGCTCCAGGACGAAGGGAAAGTCCCAAGGAGGAACCGGATCCCTGATAGGCGGCCTAAGGTGGAGAACCCCCCCTTTAAAAAGGCACGAGTAGTTTCCAATTGAGCCACCATACGATGGCCTATGGGGGCATGGTAAGCTGAGATTGCACAAAGGTGCACCTTGATCGAGGAGTAAGCTAGCCCAGCTGGAAAAAGGGAAAGCAGGTACTCCAAAACCAGCTTCTCAGGACAGTCTAAGGGCGAGAAACTGCGCGTTTGAGCCCACAGGCAACCCTGTGCTACTTCATGGCGTATGTTGCGTGCGTTGCCAGTTTTCTAGCGGCAGAAAGAACATCTGCCACCTCTTGCGAGACCCCGTGCCGCATCATGGCTATGTCTCTAGGAGCCAGGCATGTAGGTTCAATGAATGTAAGTCCGGGTGAACTAATGAACTCTCCTCCTGAGATAACAGATGGGAGCTGACTGGCAAAGGAAGTGGAGGTTCCTGGGATAGCTGATGTAGTAGCAGGAACCAGATTTGCCTGGGCCAGAACGGCGCTATCACGATAAATGTTGCGTGCTCCCTGCGAAGTTTGAGAAGAACTCTCTGGATCAACGGGAAAGGAGGGAAGGCGTAGAGGAATCTGCCCGCCCAGGAGAGGGACAACACGTCTCGCCAGAAAACACCAGGCCCTGGATCTAGCGAGCAAAAACTGGTCAGTTTTGCGTTGAATGGGGACGTGAATAGATCTAATTCTGGAGTGCCCCATCTGTGGAACAGATCCTCTGCCACCTCCTGTAGAAGTTCCCACTCGTGGACTCTGGCCTGGGAACGACTCAGGCTGTCTGCGACGGTGTTGTCCACCCGGGAGCGTGAACAGCAACAAGGTTTTGCGCCGTGGCCGAATACCCATTCCCACACTCTCATGGCCTGCCTCCTGCAAAGAGGTAAGTGTGTGCCACCTTGTTTGTTGAGGTAATACATCACCGCGGTATTGTCTGTTCGCAACAAGAGAGTACTCGGTGGAATCTCCGACTGGAAGGCTTGCAGGGCATAAAGGACCGCCCTCATCTCCAATATGCTGATATGGAGATGAGATTCCTGGGTAGTCCATGTTCCCTGAGACCTCACCCAGTTCAAGTGCGCTCCCCACCCCAGCCCTGAGGCGTCTGTGGAGAGAGTTATAACCAGGGACGGCGCTGTGAAAGGAACCCCCATGGAGAGGGTTCCCGGATCTAGCCACCATTGCCAGTCCCGAACCACGGCCTTCGTGATTCTGACTGGATGCTGCAGATGGTCTTGCTGTTGGTCCCACTGCACCCTTAACATCCACTGGGTTACCCGCATGTGGAGTCTTGCCATCGGGACTATAGGAATGGCCGCAGCCATGTGTCCGAGCAGGCGAAGGACCAGTCTGGCTGGGACGGTCTTCATCATTGACAGATCCCTTATGAGGGACCGAATGCGTTCCGCTCTGTCTTCGGGAAGAAAGACTTTTCCCTTGACGGTGACCAGAACTGCTCCTATGAACTGCAGTTTCTGGGACGGTACCAGGAGAGATTTCTCATAGTTGATGAGGATGCCCAGAGACTGAAAAAGGGTCTGGGTGCATTGGATGGCTATCAGTAGTGCCTCCTTGGAAGGGCAATGAGAAGCCGTCGTCCAGGTGCGGGAACCGTGGTGGCCCTGTCTCCTCAGAGGCAGCTGCCACAACTGCCATGCACTTGGTAAATACCCGGTGCTGATGACAGCCGAAGGGAAGGCGCCAGGCGATAATAACGGCAGAAGCTTCAGGCGCGAAGAACCTCCTGTGCGCTTGGCAATAAGGATGTGCAGTTACGCATCCTGCATGTCCAGGGACGCCAAGAAAGCGTCCTTCTTCAGCATGGAGATTAGACCCTGAAGGGTCACCATGCGGAAGCGCTTGTAGACAACCAACAGGTTGAGGTCCAAAACTGGACGGAGGTCCCCTGTTTTCTTTGGAACCAGGAAGAAGTGCGAATAGTATCCTGCTCCTCTCTGGTTCCCTGGAACGTGTTCCAAAGCTTCCTTCTCTAGAAGCGTGAGCACCTCCAGCTGTATAAGCAGGGCGTGCTGACCTGAATAGCGGGAAAGCAGAGGTGGCCTTGTGGGCGGGTTGTCTACAAACTCTATATAATGGCCTTTTTCGATCAACTGTAGCACCCACCTGTCCATGGTGATCGACCGCCACCCTGGCAGGTGGTCCGCGATGCGACCCCCGACCTTCATTTCCCGTTGATCCTGAGGAGGGGCGGGGGCCGGGAAGGAGTCATGCTGTGGCAGCATTGGATCCTGCAGGTTGGGCCGACTTTGTGGCTCGTTGGCCTCTGCCTGAGGATGTCTTGGCCTGGGCTTTTCGGGTGAAGGAGCCCCTCTGTTGCTGGCCGGAACGAGGTTGTTGCTTTTGGATCCGGCTGCGAAAGTGACTCTGGTTCCTGCGAAAGGAACTAAGCCGAGACCTGTACATAGCATGGACAGATCTAATCGCCTTCCTGCAATTTGGTGATCACCTTCTCCGAGGCTTCACCAAACAGAACTTCGCCATGATAAAGGGCGTCCATGATGTTCTTCTGGACGTCCGGGGTAAACCCGGAGACACGGAGCCATGAGTGTCTCCGGAGACACTAAGCCTGAGGCTGCAGCTCTGGCCGAAGAGTCCGCAGAGTCGTATGCGGCTCTAAGCACCTGGGTCCCCACGTCCGAACCCGTACAGAGGAGTTGCAACAGCTCCTCCTTCTGGCCACCATCTGGCAATTTTTCTACTAGGTCCTGTCCCTGTTCACAATGCGTTCTGGAACTGAACCATGTGGGTGAGGAAATAATTAACGACCTAATGGCACAGAGTACGTGACGTATGGCGCCTGCCCAGGACGTCCAACTGCTTGGACTCCAGGTCAGGTGGCTGCGTGCTCAAGTGCTGCGGTTTTTGAGACCGGTCATGAGAGGCTGTAATGACCAGGGAGTCGGCCAGAGGATGGATCGCCAGGTACTGGTCCTCCCTTGGGGCCTTGTACAGGTGGTCAACCTTCTTCGGCATTGCTGGGGTTGAATGTGGACGCTTCCACGCAGCCTTGGTGATGTCCACGAAGGTGTCCACCAAGGGTGGCACTACCACAGGCTTAGGATCTTTTGGCCGAAGGTACCAGGCAAGGTGTAGTCTCTCGGGGTCCAGCTCTTCAGCGTCCCACCCCATGTTCTCTTGAATGTGCCTCATTATCTCGGAGAACGAGGGGTCATCTGGAGGGGACCTGGGAAGGTCGCGTGGGTCCGGAGAAGGGATGCTGATTGGAGAAGGAGATCTGGAGCACACAGAGATGTCAGATCCGGAGTCCTTCACAGACGGGGTATACTGACGCCATCTAGGTCTCTTGTGGCTGGGTGACCTTGAAGTGGATCTTGAAGGAGGCCTTCTCCTCTCCGAAGATCTGCCCCTAGGAGGGGATACTGGCTCCTTAGGGGTCGATGCCCGTCCTGCTGACCCCCTGGGTGATAGAGGGGGTGCAGGCGTTGGAGGGGCAGCGGGCGCAGGAGGAGGTTGTGGGGTGACCACATCCTTCTTGATGGTGTCCCACCAGAAGGTGAAGAGCTCCTTCACCTATGACAAATTTAGGCCCGACGACTGACTGGGAGCTGGTGGCCTGTCGTCAGGGCCGGGCGTTGGGTCCTTGGGGGTCTCCTGTTCCGGGGAGGGATCCCGTAGGAGCTCGACGGGACCGGGGTCACCCGCCTGGTCTTCGGGCTGGGTAGAGTCCTCCAATGACGCCTTCCGACCGATGTCGGTAGGTGGTGATGTGGTCCTTCTTTCTGCGATAGCCGACGCCGGTCCCCACCGGCGTCCTCGAAATGAATGCCTGACCGGCAACAGGTGACGAGCAGTAGCTGGTTCCCGGGAGTGCCTATGTATCTTGGCCGCCGTCGGGTCGGACGTCCGCTTCAGAGAGGTCAGCTCCTTAGTCTTGCGCTGGGGTGGCGGTGGTTGGGAGACAGACCTGACGTCGAAGGCCGGGTGTCGGGAGGAAGACTTGTTGCGCTCCCCAGACCTGGACGAGGCCTTAGATGGAGTGGACGAAGATGCAGGCCTGGAGGTCTTGACAGGCTGTAGAGAGGAGGAACCACTAGCCGATCTGACGAGAACCGGAGGAGGCTGAGAGCGAGCCCTTGAAGGAGAGCGGTCCGACCTGGAGCCGGAGCTGCAGGAGTCCGAGGCCCTGGAAGGGGATCTGGGTCTCTCCTTCTCCCGGTGCTTTTCGCGGTGCTTATGGGACTTCCCTGAAGACTCTCCTTTGGAGGAAGGGTCTCGATCCATTGCTTTGAGTTTTTCCTCGAGGAGGAAAGCTTGGAGGGCCTTCTGGTGGCGGATCCTTGTACGGCTGTTGAAGCCCTGGCAGAAGGAGCAGGCCTGGGTGTCATGGTCTGGGCCCAGGCAGTGAACACAGGCGAGTGGGGATCATGAAAGGGATCTGTTTGCATGAGCACCGCCGATGAATAGCCCTCCAGAGAAGTTGGAGAGAGACATCAGGCAAATCGTTGAGAAAAAGCGGTTGAAATTTTCCTGAGTAAATCGGCGCACTAGAAACTGACCGAGAGGCCGGCGCTGCAATGTCGATGGCGGGAAAAGAACTGGGATTGTTGGGGACCACCTCCTATGTACTATACTGCGGACGTCGGAGTAGGATCGACGTTGGAGGCTCCCGCTGAAACTGCTAGCAGAAAATTTCCGTGGGGTCCTGGCCTGGCGACTTCAGTCTAATGGTGTGACCTGCTGCAGAGCTGTATCTCGAGTAAGATCCTCTTACCAAAGGCAACTAGACCAGCGTAAGTACCGCTCAAGATATACGAAAAAAGCACAAAGATGAACCTTGACTGTGGAGTACTGCAGACCTGTGTTTGAGAGGTCTAAGAGATACTGCAAGACTTTACAAGGTGGGCAGGAAAAGGGGTTCCAAGAGGATTTTGCACACCAGATAGAGAAATGCTTCCATTTAGCTGTGTAGGTTTTTCTAGCGGCCGGCTTACGCGCAGCCAAGAGAATATCTGAAACTCTGCGAGAAACACTGAACCCATTCACCTAAATCTCTTCTGGAGCCAAGTGTGAAGGTGAAGCGACCTCAGGTTGGGATGGACCACAGGACCCTGGGTCAGAAGGTTCGTCTGAAGGGGAACTGTTTTGGGGGTGGGTGGGGTGGGGTGGGGGTGGGGTGTTCCGATAGTCTGTTGAGTAGCGGGAACCATATCTGCCGAGGCCAGAAGGGGCCAATGAGAATCATTCTGCCCCCCGAGACTCCAATTTGAGTAGTACCCTCTGAATTAGGGGAAGAGGAGGAAAAGCGTATAGAAAGCGTTTTGTCCACCGCAGCCTGAAAGCATCCTGACAAAAAATGCCAGGTCCTGGATTTCTGGAGCAGAAGAGAGGCAGTTTTGCATTGAGTGGGGACGCAAAAAGGTCCAGGTCTGGGGTTCCCCACTCTCTGAAGAGTAACTGAATGACAGTTAAGTTGAGAGACCACTCGTAAGGATCTGCCTCAGTTCTGCTGAGACGGTCTGCCAGCTCGTTTTGTACTCCTGGCAGGTAAACCATCTGGATCAGAGCCTTCTGCTCCAGGCACCATTCCCACACTCTCACTGCTTCCCTGCATAATGGGTGAGAGTGTGCACCGCCCTGTTTGTTGATGTAGTACATCACTGCCCTGTTGTCCGTTTGAAGGAGAATGTTCTTGTGACAGAGTATGTCCTCCAAAGCTTGGACTGCATAGAGGATGGCTCTCATTTCCAGGATGTTTATGTGAAGTTGAGACTCGTCCTGAGTCCATACACCCTGGGTGTGGAGATCCCGGCAGTGAGCTGCCCACCCATCAGAGATGCGTCCATGGTAATGGAGATCTGATAATCCAGAGGGGTGAAGGGATATCCTTCCAGAAGGTTGTCCTCCTGAGACCTCCAGGTGAGCAACCGCTTCAGAGGTTCCGTTACTTTGATGAGAAAAGACTGAGGGTGAGTGGTTGGGGGACCACTGAGCACTTAGCATCTACTGAGAGTTCTCATGTAAAGATGAGCCAAGGGTACAGTGAACACCGAGGATGCCGTGAGGCCCAGCATCCGTTGCATCAAGATAGCTCGAACTGAACTGTGTTCTCTGATGTATTGGGCCATCTGTAAGATATCACTCCTTCTGTCCTCTGGGAAGAAAAGCCTTCGCACAGGAGGTGTCCAGAAGAGTTCCTATGAAGAGGAGCTTCTGGGAGGGCTGCAACTGCGACTTGTTGAGATTCAGCAGGACTCCCATGGACATGAGGAAGTCTGAGGCGCCTCCAGAGTCTCTTGCCTGGAGGGACTTGCTAGGAGTCAGTCGTCCAGATATGGGAACACTTGTATTCCGATTTTCTTGAGGTGCACCCGGAGAACTGCACAACACTTTGTAAAAACTCAAGGCACCGAGGATAGCCCAAAGGGCAGGACTCTGAATTGATAGTGCTGACCCAATGCCATGGACCTTAGGTATCTGTGGTGCTTTGGGTGTATGAGGATGTGTTGGTAGGCATCCTGCATGTCCAAGGAGGCTAGCCAATCGTGTCAGTGAATCAAAGGTAGCAGGGTACTGAGTGATGTGATATCTTGAACTTTTCCTTTTGTAGGAACTTGTTTAAATTTCTGAGATCCAAAATGGGGCACATGCAGCCGGTTTTCTTTGGGACCAGAAAGTAATGGGAGTAGAAACCTGTGTTTTGCTGATCCAGCGGAACTACTTCTACTGCCCTGTTGTTCAGAAGGTCTTGTACCTCGGAAGCAAGAAAGACTGACTGTACTGCTGACAGACTAGGCTGTCGTCTGGGAGGATGATCCGGAGAGGTTTCTGAAAAAATGAGAGAGTTCCCCTCGCGGATTATTCTGAGGACCAATTTGTCTGATGTTACAGATTTCCACTGGTGGTAGAACCGAGTCAGACATCCTCCCACTGCTGAAGAGGAGTCCCCCTCGGGCAGCTGAGGTGCGACCTGGGCCAGAAACTCAGAAGGCGGCACTGGGCACTTTTTGTTTGTTAAATCTTTTTATTGTGAGTATGGTAGCGCCTTCAGTACATTCAGACTGATTTTACAGGTACACTGTATTAAAAGCAGTGAGGTAGTAATACAGCGTGATTACATATAAATACATGGATACATACATGGTCTCACATATCTTACGAATGAAACAACGGATAATCATTTAGAGCCACTGACTTGCTAGAATTCAGCTCCATCCCACTGGAGGATGGGGCCTGGTTGCAACATCACATCCCCCACCCTTCATGACCATTGCTGTTATCAATAATACTTTAACAAGCACCAATTCATATTCATACACCTTGACCCTTTTCTTTACTAGCTAATCTGGAACAATACCCTCCTCCACCGCTGTTATCCAAGGCACCCAAATGCTATCAAAGTGCTCTTTCTTACCCAGTGCGCTCAGTTGAGCTCTTTCCAACATCATACAAAAGTTCACATTTAGTACCCATTGTGCAACTGAAGGGCCCCGTCTGACATCTAAGTTTGAGCTATTATTGTTCTGGCATTTATCCTAGCCATGGACCAGAGAGGGTTATTTATTTTATGGTTTGGAAGGGTGGGGTATGCTCCCAACATTAGCTCCAATGGGGACTTAGAAGAGGAGTATCACAAAACTTGGGACATAATGTTATGGACCCGATGCCAAAAAAGAGCCACTCTTGGGCAAGTGAGAGCCAGGTAAAGAAAATCAGCCACATCTACCAAGCATTTGGGGCACATGGAAGGCCTAGACCCATCTATCTTGTTCAGCCATACAGGGGTTACATACGTCGTGTGTGTGTGTGTGTGTGTGTGTAAAACAAAAGGGTTGCATCTGTCACAGTTTATTGCTACTAGAACAATTAATATAATGAGAGCATGCTAAAGCACACGGTTTTGGATCCATAAGGAGGGACAGATCTGCACTCCATTTCTCCCTCCACACTAGAGATAGTCTGATGAGGGTCTGAGCTAGTTAGCAATCGATAATACACAGATAACGGTTTGCCCGCAGGTTACGGATTGAGTACTTCTTCAAAGGGGGACGGATCGACCCACTTATTCCCAGTTGTTAAATTGATTCCGCACCTATGTCTGACCCTTTGGTATACAAAGAAAATTACCTTTCGGAATGTTCCATTGAGAACATATCTGAGTAAAACTTTTTAGTACCCCTCCATCATACAATTGGGTAATTACCACATGCCCCTTCCTGCGCCATACCCACAATCTCTGCAACATCTCAATAGAGTACCTATCCCCTTGTCTCATGAAACGGAGTATACTAATATTAGGAGAGTTGCCCCCTTTGACACCTATTCTCCTATGAGCCAGTTTCCATATCTCCTTAGTAGTGGCTGTGAAGGGATTACTAGGGCTTATCTCTCACCTCTCTCCAATGCTCCCAGCCAGCAGGTCGTTCTTGAAGTTACCATTTAACATATCCTCCTCTAACCCAATCCACGAGCATTCAGAGAACAAATCACCAGTGGGAATAAACGCAAGTTGAGCAGCCCAATAGTAAAATCTAAAATATGGAAGCCCTACTCCTCCCTCACTAGGCCTCCCGTATAACAAATTCCTCTGGATTTTTGCCCGGCCCTGTTTCCACATAAATTTGTGTAGTATGGAGTCTAAGCGTTTGAAATTAATTTTAGGAATCTTAATGGGCAGAGATTGATAGAGGTATAATAATCTAGGCAAAACTGACATCTTAATAACCCCCCACCCTGCCCAACAAAGAGATGGGACGTGCCTACCATCTCATACAGTCTTCAGCTATAGTGTTTAGGAGTGGTTTTACATTTAGTTTATACAAATTCCCTATATTAGCCGAAATTCTTATACCCAAATATTTCAAAGTTGAGACCATCTGCAGACCCCCTAGGTGAGAAAGAACAATTCATAATTCTGTTTGTCCAGCAACTCAATCCCGCTGCTACCCATACCCACAGGTATGGTTGGGCCAGGCAGATGAGCAAAAAATAACTGAACCCTCCTAAATTGGGTTACCAATTTCTCATTAGGATCAACCATTCCCGAGGTAGTTCTTAATGATCCACTACACCAATTCCTTGTGCCTGCAAAACCCAACGTTCCACATTTCAGTGCTCATGAGTCCCACCACGTACTTCATTCAAATTCACTGCCCTTGGAGTATCTGATTATTCCTCTACTAGATAAGCAGATGCAAACAGTAGTAGGCCTTCCCCCCGTTATTACCCAAGTCCTCTGACCCGGTCGGGATTACCATACTGCAGGCCTCATCGTCCTAGATTTTACCTCCCAGCGCCAAGGATGCAACCACCAAGAAAAACCCTGGAGTATTAGGCCAAAATAGAAATAATATCCCAAGGAGATATGCACCCACTAAGCCAGAGTTGCTGACAGCAGCAACACCACAGACCTAACATATTTATAAAATTCAGAACTACTTAGCTCGATGGTTTTGGTCTTCTCTTTCTCTCCTGGTCTCCTCTTCCTCTAGCCATTTTTCTGCGAGTTGGTGGTATGGAAAAAAAAAAAACGTGGATTCTGTCCAGATGTATACACCCGTAACTGAGCAGGGTGCGCCAGAGAGAATTTCAAACCCATTCTGTACAGTTTATTCTTCACTGGGTTTAATTTTTGTCTCAGCATTTGCAGCTCTCAACTATAATCTTGATACACATAGACACAGGAATTGTCCACTTTCAAGGGACCCTTCTCCCTGGCCTTCCACAGTACAGTGTCCTTATCCCTAAACCTTAAGTATTTAATGAGGCAATGTCGAGGACGATCTCCAGGTTTCGTCGGAGGGCCCACCCGATGAGCACGTTCTAGCTCATATTCCCCAGCTTCTTGCGGTAAATCTAGCTGTTTCATTAACCTCGAATGCAGGCCCACATTAGGATTTCGGTCTTCCATCCCCGCTGGCAAACCGATGATACGTATACTTGATCGTCGAGAGTGATTTTCCTGGTCCTCCAGTCTTTTCCTTAAGTCTGCGATGGTAGTTATCAACCCGTTCCGTTCAGCTGAGGCTCCAGCATAGGTATGCTCCAAATTGTTGACTCTTCTTTCTAGCTCACATACTTGTGATGTATGAGTGGCCGTAGTCTCAGTCAGGGTGGTAACCACAGTCTGTAAAGGTGTAAATTGTGCATTCAAACTATGAAATTCTGCTTAGATATCCCTCTGCATCTGTGCAAGTGTTTCAGGCACCCTTGCCAGAGATTTTGTAAGCACCATAGCGTTGCAATTGCATTGCACAGTTTCAGTGCCAGCATGTGGATTGGAAGGCCCAGAGCCACGGATACTCGATTCACCTCTAATGTTCAATGTTCTGGCTCTGAATTGCAGTTTAGCTTGGCGATTTTTGGATTTTATCGAAGCCATCCGCCTAAAGGACCTGAATATCGCCAGTTGGCCAGTCCAGATATACTTTTTAAGCTGCAACATTAACTGTGAGCGCCGTCACCCAAGGAGCTGTCTTAGCAAGCATCCTCCATGCTTGCCGGCTAGCTACGCCATGGCACTGGGTGCTTTTGGGCCTTGTGCCTTCTGCCTGGCTTTCTTTTGCGAATGAGGGTTTTGGTTTCTGTTAAAAACCTCCTCTGCCTTTGCCCCTAAAGGACTGACGGTTGTACAACTGGTGCATGTCTTTCCCCGAGGGGGCGGGCACAGGTCTGGCTGTCTTAATGGCAGACCTAGTCTTCCATGTGGCCTCTAGTGGTTGCTCCACCTGAGGTCCGAACAGATACATACCGTCGAAAGGTAAGGCCATGACTTGCTGCTGGGCATCATTCATGAAGCCCGAAGTACGCAGCCAAGAGTGGTGATGGATACAAATGCCAGTTGCCGCCCGGGAAGCGGTATCGAAGGCATCCATTGCAGCTTTAACCTGTTGGTTATTGGACTCGATACCCCTAGTTATGGTTTGAAGTAGCTCTGAGTTAACTTTCGATTCGGGCAGAGCTTCTGCCATTGCTTTGAGCGAATGCCAAAGAAAGTACAGTTACGAAAGAACTTATTGTAACAGTAGATCTTCGAGAACAGCTCTTGCAGCAGGTTACACCATTAGGACTGAAGCCGGTAGGCATCAAAACCCCACGGAAAAATTCTAGCTAGCTATCTTCAGCGGGGACCCCTTGACGTCGGTCCCGCCCCGTCAGGCGAGTAATAAGGGGTGGTCCCCAGATTCCCCAGTTCTCCCACCGGAGACTTCCAAGCAGGCTGACATCGAAATGGGAGACCGAGGATCCACCGTCAGAAGAAAAAGGTTATAAATCCCTGTCCAAAGGGCTTAAGCCATGCCTCCTCAAAGGGGGAAGGTGGGCGGGAAGGTACCTGCTGCAAGAGCTGTTCTCGAAGATCTACTGTTACGGTAAGTTCTTACGTAACTGTACTATCTTACTTCGAGACACAGCTCTTGCAGAGTTAAACCATTAGGACTGATTCCCAAGCAATAGCGCTTGCAAACACTCTGGGAGGAGGAAACTATAAAGTTCATCCCAGGTCCTGATTCTAAGACAGGAGACCCTGTAGCACAGCCAGGCCGAAGCCGGCTCTTCGCCGTGAAGCGATGTCCAGGCTACAGTGCCTGATAAAGGTATGTACAGAGCTCCAAGTGGCTGCAGCACAAATGGCAGAGGTGGAGACGTTTCAAAGTGCTGCAAAGGAGGTGGCCACTCCCCTAGTGGAATGGCCCCGGACTGATCCTGGGAGGGGCTTTTGTTTGATATCATAACAGTATGATATGCACTGGACAAGCCAGCGAGAAAGGGACTGTTTGGATACTGGTTGTCCCATCATCCTTTCAGTAAAGGAAATGAAAAGTTGCTCCGATTTACGAAGCTGCTTAGTTCTGCTCAGGTAGTACCTTAAGCTGCGGTGAACATCCAGGGTGTGGAGCAGCGCCTCTCCTCTATTAGAATAATTAGGGAAGTAGACAGGCAGGTCAATGTCCTGACAGAGTGAGTGTGGAAACCACCTTAGGCAAAAATTTAGGATTCGTCCTCAGGGATACTCTGTCCCGGTGGAAAAATCAAATAAGGCTCCTTACACATGAGAGCATGAAGCTCGGAAACTCTTCTCGCTGACGTAACAGCAACTAAAAGAAAAAATTACTCACCTTAGTAATGTTGTTTCTTCTAATGGAGTCTTGCTATATTATGACAAGAGCAGTTTGTCCCACCACTAGAACTTCTCCGGAGGTGAAAGAGTTAACTTCCATGCAGAGCATGGAGCTTAGAGCTCGAGCTCGGTTAAACAAGCTCTGTTAGGGTGGTTTCAAACCGAAACTGTCAGATCTTTTCGAGCAAAAACTCACTAAGGTTCTGTGTGGAAGCTGTAACCTACACTAGCCAACTGGCTACTAACATATTCACACATTTTCCTGGTCCCAACAACAAGACTCAAGTCAGTGGACCAGAAAAATAAGATAAAATAACTAAATAAACACAACACCCAAACATGAAAGAGGGCATCAATAAATGCCAACAGTGGACTGCCCACCCCATACCCAAAGTAGAAGTTCTGAGAGGGGCAGGCTGGGGAGGTCATAATATAGCAAGACTCCATTAGAAGACACAACATTACTAAGGTGAGTAATTTTTTCTTCAAACAACATGAAGTCTTGCTATATTATGACAAGTGCAGACTACACAGCAGTACCTCCATGGAGGAGGGACAGAACCTACTTAGGGAATAGGCTCTGAAGCACGGCTGTGCCAAACCGAGCATCCCTCCTGGCCTGAATATCCAGGGAGTAATGCCTGGTGAAAGTGTGTACTGTTTTCCAAGTAGTTGCTTGACATATCTCCAAGATATGGATGTCTCTAGCAGCAGCTAGAGATGCAGCTGTACCTCTGGTAGAGTGAGCCCTCAGGCCTGAGGGGGGAACCTTACCCAGCTTTTGATAGCAAAATTGGATACAAGAAACGATCCACTTGGCAATGGATCTCTTAGTGGCAGGTCTCCCTTTCCCAACCTCGCCATAAGTGAGAAACAGTTGGAGGGAGTCAAACCTGTGACCCTTGGTACGCTCTATGTAGTAACTTAGGGCCCTCTTAATATCTAAGCTGTGCAGCCTCCTCTCACCAAAGGAGGAATGGTCAGTGAAGAACACTGGAAGTGAAACAGATTGGTTAAGGTGGAAATCTGAAACCATCTTAGGCAAAAACTTCCTGTTAGTCCTGAGGACTACTTTATCCCTGTGAAAGGAAATAAAGTCAGTCTCTACTGATAAAGCCTGTAACTCACTTATGCGCCTGGCAGAAGTGATGGCTACTAGAAGTACAGTTTTCCAAGTCAAATACTTAAGCTCTGCCGAAGACAGAGGCTCAAAGGGGGTTGCATCAGCTGAGCAATGTATACATTAAGATCCCAAGCAGGGCAGGGGCCCTGAATGGAGGATTGGTATGAAGCAATCCCAAAAACTTGGAAAATACAGGGTGAGCAGAGAGAGAAGAGGCTTCCTGCTGAAATGAAGGCAGAGACAGCTGCCAAGTGCACTTTCAGGGTAGCTGGTCTCAGTTCAAAGAATTAAGATGGACCATATAGTCCAATACAGTGGGTAGATCAGCAGATTCCGGGGAAACATGCTTCCCAGAACACCATATGGAAAACCTTTTCCACTTGGAGTTATAGGTAGCCCTGGTGGAAGGCTTCCTAGCAGCCTTCAGGATTTCGAGAACACTTTGAGAAAGTTGTAGATCAGCAAGCTCTAACTGCTCAAGAGCCAAGCCTTGAGGTTGAGGGATTTGAGATTCGGATACCAAACTCTCCCCTGAGCACAGGTTAACAGATTGTGGTTCCTGGGGAGACACAGGGGAAGATGGACTGCTAAGGACAGAAGGAGTGGGTACCAGGGCTGCCTGACCCAGTCTGGAGCAATCAGGATCATTTTGCAGGGAAGAGACCTGATTTTGACTAGTACTTTGAACAGGAGAGGGAAGGGCATACCTCTCAACTGTCCCTGATTTTCAGGGACATCCCTGATTTTGCCTCAAAAATTTACCCTGTCCCTCCTAAAAATTGTGTTTCTGTGACCAAACAGTGGAGGTTGGAAGCACAAAATAATGTCAAACATTAAAGCTAAAGAGTTGTTCTTCCCTAGAAAATGCATTTTGCACTAAGCTCCATATTCTACCAGCTTCCTGAGTGTATATCACCAAGTTTTAATATGGGTCCCTGATTTCGGTCCTTTGTCCCTGATTTTTTTAAGCCTTGTCCCTGATTTATGAGGCAGGAGGTTGAGAGGTATGGGGAAGGGGGGAAAGGCATAAAGAAACTTCCTTTCCCAATCGAGGAGAAAGGCATCCAGGGGGATTGAGCCCAACACTGGGGGCCTGCAACAAAAAAGTGGAAGTTGATGATTGTCTGGGGCTGCAAAAAGATCTATCTGAGGAGTGCCCCATCTGGCAAACACTATCTCCAATACTAGGAGATCCAGTGACCATTCGTGATGGCCCTGGGAAATCCTGCTGAGAGCATCTGCCAGGACATTGTCCTTGCCTGGGAGGTGAACTGCTATGAGGGAAGTGTTCAGGGAATAAGCCAGAGACCACAACTTCATCGCCTCGGTGCACAAGGCTGAAGACCGAGTGCCCCCTTGTTTGTTGATGTACCACATTGTAGTGGTGTTGTCTGTTCTGACCTGTACCACCTTGTTCTGAACAGATGCAGAAAAAACTGAAGTGCTAGAAAAACAGCTCTGAGTTCCAACAGATTGATGTGGAGCAGAGATTCCTGAGGGGACCATAACCCCTGGGTGGAGAGGTCGCCCATGTGTGCTCCCCATCCCAAGAGGGATGCATCTGTAGTAAGGGTCAAGGAGTGGGAGAGGGATGAAGGGCACCCCTTGTCTCAGATTGCTCTGATCCTGCCACCACTGAAGGGCCTGGATCAGGGTTCGAGTCACTGGGATTAACTTGGATAGGGAATCTCTTCTTTGAGACCAGAAAGCTCTCAAATGGAACTGAATGTCCCTCATCTGAAATCTTGCTCCTTGCACTACAGCTGTGGAGACAGCCATGTGTCCTAGGAGCTGCAGGAAATGCCTTGCTGGTCGAGAGACCTGCAGAGTGAAGGACGAGGCCAGGGCCACTAAGGTCCTTACCCTTTCCAAGGGAAGGAAGGCTCTGGCCTGCTTTGTGTCCAGTTCTGCGCCTATAAAGGTGAGTACCTGGACAGGTTCCAAAACTGACTTTGGAAGATTGAGAGAAAGCCCAGAGAGGTAAGCAGCTGCTGGGTAACTAGCAGGTGTGATTTGACCTGGTCTGGAGACTGACCCACAATGAGCCAGTCGTCCAGGTAGGGAAAAATGGCAATCTTTTGCCTTCTTAGATGAGCAACTGCTACTGCCAGACATTCTGTGAACACCCTTGGGGCCGAAGGGCATTGCTCTGAACTGATAATGGCCTGAGGGCAGTTCGAATCTGAGGTACTTTCGATGGGAGCTTCTGATAAGAACGTGGAAGTAGGCATCCTTGAGGTCCAGGGAAGCTAGCCAGTCCCCTGGCCTTAGGGAGGGTAAAATCATTCCCAGTGTCACCATTTTGAACTTTGGTTTTAAAAGGTGCTTGTTTAGATATCTTAGATCCAGGATAGGCCCACCTCTCTGTCTTTTTGGGGTGAGGAAGTACCTGGAGTACAGACCCTTGCCCTGGTGTGGGGAGAAACCCTTTCTACAGCTCTGAGAGCCAGGAGGGTTGAGACTTCTGTTTCCAAAACAAGAGTCTCTAAAGGGTTTGCAGGTGGAAAAGATCTGGCTCTCATCTTTGGAAATTTTTGAAGCAGAGAACCAGACCCTGGCTCACTACTTCCAGGACCCACCTGTCTGATGTTAAAGACTCCCAGTCCTGGGCAGTAAGACAGCCTGCCCCTACAGGTAATGGAGGCCGACCCTGGGCATCCCATCAGGGTGCCTGCTTGGCAGGGCTTTAGGCTGAGGGTGGGAGCAGGCCTGCCTGCACTCGCCTGCCTCTCCTCTGAAGAACCCCTCTGAGCATAGGCTGAAGAGGAGGAGGCCTGGGTCTGGTAAAAGGCCTGTGAAAAGGCCTGCCCCTACCCTGGGGGCTGCCTCTGAGGAGTGGTTTGCCATTCCTTGGCTTATGCACTCCTATAAGTGGTTCTATATTCATCCATTTTCTTCATATAATTCTCTGTCTGCTCCCCAAACAGAGAATTTCCCACCACAGGAAAATCCATAGCCTTAGACTGGGTATCCTGTGACAAAGTAGTACACCTGAGCCAGGCCAATCTCCGAAAAGCCACAGATGTAGCCATGACTCTAGAGGATACATCATTAGAATCCACTGCAGCATGGAATTACACCTTAGATGCCTCAATACCATCAAGAGCCACCTGCTCCAGTTCTTTTGCAAGCTGTCCAGGGACCTGTTTGGCTAAGGCCATGACAGTATCCCATCTAGATTTCTGGTATCTCGCAACATAAGCCATATAGTTTGCTTGTCTGAGTCCCAAGGATGCTGCCATGTATTGTTTTTTGGCCATGGCATCAATCTTCCTGGAGTCCTTGTCAGGAGGATGTGAAGCCAGGGGAATATTAGCTTTATCACAGGCTGCAGCCTGAACTACCCCAACATGACTGCACTGCTGTGAAAGGAAATCTGTATCAGGACCTGACAAAGTGTACCTCCTGTCCATCTTTTTATCTACAGGGGGCACAGAATTAGGAGCTTTTAAAATTTTTATTGTTTGTTTCCTAAAAGATTTATGCAAAGGGTTGGACAATCTCCTGGACTCTGGGATATCCATCATCTCTACACAGTCAGGCTCCTCTTGCTCATTCAAAGCCTCCTCTAAGGGAAGTTGGAAGGTCTAAGCAACTTTTTTATAAAACAAAAAATGAGAAGGGGACTCAGAAAGCCTAGGGGGAGATTCACCTAAAGGTCTGTCTGGGGAGATGTCCGGTTCAATGGGCACATCCAGACTTTCAAAGTCACATTCACACTGATCATAATCCTCCTCCCCCTCCTCTGGTTCATAAAACTCTTCTATATCATATTCCTGAACCGGTGGAACCGACCGAACTGACCTTTTGCCAGATAGTGGTGGTTCAGCAGGAACTGGGGACAGAGACTGGACAATCTGTATTGCCCTGACTATCTCTGCAGCAGTTGGAGAAGGAATTTTGGACTCCAAACCTGCTGATTTTAGTTTTCTTTGCTGGAACTGGCTCCTCAGAGCCAGCTTTTGATTGCCGAAAGTCTTGCCCTGGTCAGAGGCACTCCCTCCAGTTCGGCTGGCACCGAACGGGCTGTCCTGGGTCAGCAGACTTTTGGCCTCTCGTTCCCTGAGCCTGCCCACTCTCTTGTCCAGGGTGGCTGCAGGGAAGTTTTTACAAATCTGGCAGTCTGAACTGAGGTGGTCAAACCCCAGACAACAGACACATGTAGTGTGTGGGTCAGCCTTGGCAAAGGCTTCCCCACAGACACTACAGTGCTGAAACCCAGTGGGCCCGGTTTTTCTTTTGGGTTTCTCAGACATGATGCCAGCCTAACCAACAAACTTGCCCTTTTAATGGCAGTGCCAGGCAAGACACCCTTATCGGTTCCAAACTGTGTCACGGATCGTGGAAAAAACCGTAATGAAATCCGTTTTTTTTAGAACCGATAAGAACTGGGAACAGCACTCTAACAAGCCTTAAAAGGCTTTAAAACCAAGTTTAAGTGCAATTCGATCGGTTCAAACCGACAATTTACAAGTTCCACACAGAAAAACCTATCTATTACTTACAATACCATAGACAGAGCTTGAACCGATCGGTTTGCGGTTAAAATAAATAAATCGCGGTTAAATTCAACCGAGAAACAGCGTTTTAAACCGAGGAAATGAACCGAGCAACAGGAGGAATCTCCGGAGCGACTGTTCAGTGAGGCGGAGTAAAGAATCTGATGGTTTCGGTTTGAAACCACCCTAACAGAGCTTCTTTAACCGAGCTCGCGCTCTAAGCTCCATGCCCTGCATGGAAGTTAACTCTTTCACCTCCGGAGCAGTTCTAGTGGTGGGACAATCTGCACTTGTCATAATATAGCAAGACTTCATGTTGTTTGAAACAACGTTTTCCATGACAGAAAACGCAGCTCGCAATCCTCGGCAGGTTCAAAGGGGGGGGAGCGTGAGTTGCTCCAGGACAAAGAGTAAGTCCCATGGAGGCACTGGGTCCTTAATGGGCGGCCTAAGATGTAACACCCCTCTCAAGAATTCTCAACAGGCATCTAATTGTGCCACTGTGCGCTGTCACGGGAGGTATAAGCTGAAATGGCACAGAGGTGCACCTTAATAGAGGAGCATAAGACCCGAACGGAAGGGAGAGCAGGTACTCTAACACCGCTTTCACGGACAACTAAAGGGAAAGGCCGCGTGTTCGACCACAGACAAAAAGCGGCGCCCATTTCATGGCATACGTCATGCGTTGTCGGGTTTGGCTGCAGAAAGAACTTCCAGAACCTCTTGCTAGACCCTGCTGTTGCAAAATGGCTAAGGCTCTAGAGCCATGCATGCAGGTTCAGTGAGCGAAGTCTGGGTGGACCAGTGAACCCTCCTCCTGAGACAAGAGATGGGAGCTGAATGGCAAGGGACGGAGGTTCCCGGATAGCTGTATTAGCAAAGGAACCAGATTTGTCTGGGCCAGAAAGGGCTACCAGGATCATTGTTGCAGGTTCCCTGCGCAGCTTGAGAGAACTCTCTGGATCAACGGGAAGGGAGGGAAAGCGTAGAGGAATCTGTCCGCGGAGAGGGAAACAGATCAGAGAAACACCAGGCCCTGGATCTAGCGAGCAAAATTGGGCAGTTTTATGCTGGATGGGGAAGCGAACAGTCCAATTCTGGAGTTCCCCATTGAAGAAACAGATCCTCTGCTACTTCCTGAAGAAGTTCCCACTCGTGGACTCTGGCCTGGGAGCGACTCAGGCCGTCTGCTATTGTGTTGTCCACCCCGGGCACATGTACTGTGATCAGGTTCGCGCCGTGTCGGATTATCCAATCCCACACCCTCATAGCCTCCCTGCAAAGGGGGTAAGAGTGTGCGCCTCCTTGTCTGTTGAGGTAATACACCACCGCTGTCTGTAGCAGGAGAGTACTTGGCGGGATCTCTGACTGAAATGCCTGCAGGGCATAAAGGACCGCCCTCATCTCCAGAACGTTGATATGAAGGTGAGCCTCCTGAGGGGTCCACGTTCCCTGGGACTTCATCCCATCCAGGTGTGCTCCCCACCCTAGTCCTGAGGCGCCAGTGGTGAGGATTACCTCCGGGGACGGCGCTATAAACGGGACACCCGTAGAGAGTGTCCCTGGGTCTAGCCACCATTGCCAGTCTTGAATCACGGCGTTCGTGATTCTGACCGGATGCTGCATATGGTCTTGCCTTTGGTCCCATTGCACCTTGAGCATCCACTGAGTTACCCGCATGTGGAGCCTTGCGAAAGGGACGGTCGGAATGGCCGCAGCCATGTGTCCGAGCAAGCGAAGGACCGACCTGGCTGGGATGGTCTTGTTCGACGAAAGATCCCTGATGAGGGATCTGATGCGCTCCGCTCTGTCGTCTGGAAGAAATGCTCTTCCCTGAACGGTGTCCAGGACTCGCCTATGAACTGCAGTTTCTCATGACGGTACCAGGAGAGACTTCTCATAATTGATCAAGATGCCCAGAGACCGAAACAGATCCTGGGTACTCTGGATATGTAATAACAACGCCTCTCTGGAGGCGGCCATGAAATCAATCGTCCAAGTGCGGGGAACACATAATGGCTGTCTCCTTACAGGCCGCCACGACTGCCATGCATTTGGTAAAGACCCTGGAGCCGAAGGACAGTCCGAATGGAAGTGCTCGGAACTGAAAGTGGTGGCTGAGAAACTCGAAGCGCAGGAACCTCCTGTGCGCCTGAGCTACAGGGATGTGCAGGTATGCATCCTGCATGTCTAGGGACGCTAAAAATGCGTCCCTCTTTAGCATGGGAATAAGACCCGGAAGAGTCACCATGCGGAATCTTTTGTAGGCGACCGACATATTGAGGTCGCTGAGGTCCAGAATCGGACGGAGGTCCCCTGTTTTCTTTGGAACCAGGAAGAAGTGGGAGTAATACCCATATCCTCTCTGGTTCTCTGGGACATACTCTGTCGCCCCCTTTTGCAGGAGCGAGAGTATTTTTTGCCTGATCAGAGGCTTGTGCTGACCCGAGTAACGGGAGAGCAGAGGAGGCCTCGAGGGTGGCTTTTTCTGAGAATTCTATAAAGTGGCCTCTTTCGACTAACTGAAGAACCCACCGGTCGGTGGTTATGGACTGCCATCCTGGCAGGTACCCATGTCGACCCCGACCCTGATGCGCCATTGATCCTGAGGCCGGGGCGGAAAGAGTCAGGCTGTGGCGGAGGGGCCTGCGGGCTGGGCAGTTTAGCTGAGTGTTGACCTTGGCCCGCTGGCTGTCTACCCTGGGCTCTGCGGAACCGGAGCCCTCTGTTGTGGACCGTATGGGACTGTTGTCTCTGTGCCGATCCACAACAGCTGGGTTCCCTACGAAAGGAACTAAGCCTCGGTCGGTACATTGCCTGGACCGACCTCACCGCCTTCCCGGCCTCTTGAAGCTTGGTGATGACCCTCTCAGAGGGCTCACCAAAGAGAACTTCTCCCTCAAATGGGGCGTCCATAATGTTTTTGTGGATGTCCGGGGTAAAGCCGGAGACACGGAGCCAAGAGTGTCTCCGGAGGCATACACCTGAAGCTGCTGCTCGGGCCAAGGAGTCCGCAGAGTCGTACGCGGCTCGTAGCATTTGGGTCCCCACGTCTGAACCCGTCCGGAGGAGCTGCAGCATCTCCTCCTTCTGCTCACCTTCTGGCAACTTCTCAGCCAGATCCAGACCCTGCTCCCAGAAGGCATTTTGGAACTGCACCATGTGGGTCAAGTAATTCAGGGATCTGATGGGCGCAGTGGCGGAGGCTTATGCGTGCGCCCTACCATAGCGATCCAGCTGTTTGGACTCCGGGTCCAGTGGCAGAGTGCTCAAATGTTGCGGTCTCTGGGACCGGTCATGAGAGGCTGTTATGACCAGAGAGTCGGCCTGAGGATGCTGAGCCAAGTACTGGTCTTCCCTTGGAGCCTTGTACAGGTGGTCAGCCTTCTTTGGCATTGCCGGGAGTGAATGTGGACGCTTTCACGCTGCCTTGGTGATGTCCACGAAAGTGTCTACCAAGGGTGGCAGCACCACAGGCTTGGGGTCCTTCTGCCGAAGATATTTCGCAAGGCGTAGCCTTTCGGGGTCTAACTCTTCCGCATCCCATCCCATGTTCTCTTGGATGTGTCTCATGATGTCTGAGAACAAAGGGTCATCCGGAGGAGACCTTGGAAGCTCACGTGGGTCCGGAGAAGGGATGTGGAGGGGAGATGGGGATCTAGATCCTGTTGAAAACTCTGATCCCATGTCCTCCGTCAAAGGCGAACGGCGGTGTCTTCTGGGTCTCTTAGGGCTGGGTGACCCAGAAGAGGATCTGGACGGAGGTCTCCTTTTATCTGGTCTCCCCCTTGGAGGGATCCTTGGGCCTGCAGACCCGGATGGAGAAGGGGGCGCAGGAACCGGAGGAGTAACCGGCCGAGGAGGAGGAGGAAGAGGAGGTGGGGTGGGGACCACGTCTTTTTTGATGGTATCCCACCAGTAAGTGAAAAGCTCCTTAACCTCTGAGAAAGAAAGACCCGACGACGGACCGGGCGCCGGTGGTTGGTCGTCTGGTTCCGGCGTCGGCTCCACAGGGGTCTCGGGTTGCGGGGAGGGTTCCCCGGGAGGCTCGACAGGACCGGGGTCGCCAGTCTGGTCCTCGGCTGTGTTAACTCTTCCTCTGTAATGGTCTCCTGACCGACGTCGGTCGGAGGCGTCGGGGTCCTCTTCTCAGTCCGGACAGGCATGGACGTCGGCCCTCCTACTGGCGTCCGAAGTGCGTAAGCTTGGCGGCAGTCGTCTGGCGGTCGGCGGCTCTGGGACCTGTGGCAAGAGGCCCGGCGTCGGGCGGGTTGGCGCCGGGAGTCCGACGGTCTCTTAAGAGGTGAGCTCCTTGGTCTTCCGCTGGGAGGAGGAGGAAAGGAAGCAGACCTGACGTCGGGTTCAGAATGGCGGAACCCGACTTGTGAGTGATGGTGGCGGTCCCCGACTTGACCAGAGGGCCTTGGAAGATGAAGGAGGCCTGGAAGTCTTGGCCTGAGAAGAGGAGCCGAAGATTTTCTCACGCAGCAGGGGGAGGCGGAGAACTGGCCTGGGAAGGCAAGCGGTCGGACCTGGAGCCGGAACTACGAGAATCAGAGGCCCTAGACGGGGACCTGGAAAGCGGCTTCTCCCTATGCTTCTCCGAATGTTTGCGGGCCTTCTCCGAAGAATCCCCCTTGGAGGCCATGGTCTTGAGTTGTTCCTCAAGCAGGAACGCCTGTAGGGCCTTCTGGCGATGGATCCGGGGTCTGCTGTTAAAACCTAGGCAAAAGGAGCAGGACCGGGTGTTGTGGTCTAGGCCTAAGCACTGGATGCAGGCCGAATGCGGATCCTTGAAAGGGATCTGCTTCCCACAGGCACACTTCGAAAAATGACCAGAGGTTGGAGAGGACATCAGACAATAAACTGACCGAAGAAAAAACAAATTTTCTGAAGGAAAAACTTTACCACGCGTCGTGCGCTAGAACTGGAACTGAAGGGTCGAGACTTGCAAGTCGACGGCGGGAAAGAACTGGGGAATCTGGCGGGACCACCCCTTATGTACTACGCCTGACGTCGGTGGCAGGACAGACGTCGAGGGCGGTCCCCGCTGAAGCTAGCTAGCTAGAATTTTTCCGTGGGGTCCTGACACCTGCCGACTTCAGTCCTAATGGTGTAACCTGCTGCAAGAGCTGTGTCTCGAAGTAAGATCATACTCATATTGAGAAAAATAGTCCTGGTAGCTGGCAATGCACATGCCCAGGGTTGAGGCAGCAAAGATTCTCTTACCTAAGGTGTCCATTTTGCGAGATTCTTTGTTTATTGGCTGGGCTGTAGATTCCTGAGGTAGGACAGCCTTATCATTCTCTGCCAGGACCACTACGGCATCAGCAAAGGCTTGTGAGGCCAAAATGGGGCGATCCTTGGGAGGGGCATACTTCCTATCTATGGACTTGGCCACGGAAGGACTAAGAGCCGGATTCCTCCACACCATCTGTGAAAAGGTCTCGAAAGTGGGCTGTATTGGAGAGGTTAAATTCTTAGGGATTTCCAGGACAGGAAGATATTGGAGACGCAAAAGCTTCCCAGGTAGAGACTGAAGTCCGATGCCAGACAGTACGCGGATGCCCACGGCCATCCCGACCGAAGGGGGTACCAGTCCAGGTGTCTGCACCAGAGCTGGCGCCGAAGCCTCCAACCGCACCATGAACGATGCCCGAAGACATGGCGCTGAGGGTGGTAGCAGAAGCAGAGTCAACATCTGCCACGGCGCCGTGTCCCCGCTCTACACAGCAAGCGGCATTTGAGCTAGACACGGCGCCGTGTTCAGCCTTGGCGCCGCGAGAAGTGGTCAAAGGTGGCGACGTAGAACCTCCCTCGGCACTGTCAGCACCACTGGCGCCGCAAACAGCGCCGACAGTGGAGATGGTGCCAAGCGACGGACCGGCACCGCCCAGGAAGGCACTGACGGACTGTGTAGAGGACGGTGCTGACCCAGGCTTCGTAGCCTGAGGAAACTACACGGCGGGGGTCTTTGCGAAGAGCGATTGCCAGTCGCGGTGCCTCCCTCGCCCCGGGGAACGGACCGGCCTCCTGCACCGCGGAAGGGGCTTCTGCAACGACGAGGCTACTAGGAGCAGAAGCCCCTTCCCCCACGGTCCGTATAAAACTGAGAGGGGACCCAGATGAATGGCCGAGACCCCGCAGCTTGGCCAGATGAGTGCACGCCCATCCCCCAAAAGTCAGCAGAGCTCGTCCAACTTTCAACACGCGTTGCTCAATGACACGACGGTCCATGGAGAAGCAGGCGTCGCATGAATCCATGTCGTGACGCGGGCCAAAGCACGCGAGGCAACGGTCATGCTGGTCGGTGATGGAGTACCTGCGGCCACACGGGCACCGTCGCACAGGGGGCCGCCCCGTCTTCAATGATTTTTTGCCCCCCCCGAGACATGATCCACCGTAAAACAAGCTAAACAAAAGACTCAACATCGCTGACAAAATAAAGAAAGTAAAGTACAGTTACGTAAGAACTTACCGTAACAGTAGATCTTCGAGAACAGCTCTTGCAGCAGATTACACCATTAGGACTGAAGCTGGCAGGTGTCAGGACCCCATGGAAATTTTCTAGCTAGCAGTCTTCAGTGGGGACCGCCTCCGACGTCGGTCCCGCCCCCGATGTCAGGCATAGTACATAAGGAGACGGTTCCCCCATAATCCTCAGTTCTCCCGCCGGAGACTCCCGGCCGCTGGATAACATCAGAAGAGGAGACCGAGGATCCGCCACCAGATGGCAAAAACAAGTAAAAGGCATGTCCCATCTGATAAGATGGGTGCTCGACTCTGACCTACCTCCAACGGGGATGGTGGGAGGGGAAGGTACCTGCTGCAAGAGCTGTTCTCAAAGATCTACTGTTACGGTAAGTTCTTAAGTAACTGTACTATCTTACTTCGAGATACAGCTCATGCAGCAGGTTACACCATTAGGACTGATTTCCAAGCAGTAATGGCAATCATGCACCATTGGGAGGAGGAAAGGTAGAGACCTCAAGATAACTCAAGCCTAGGACAGAAGTCCCTGAAGGACAGCTAGACCGAACCCCGCTCTTTGCCTCAATGCAATGTCCAGACTGTAATGCCTGATAAAGGTATGCACAGAGCTCCAAGTAGCTGCAGCGCAAATAGCTGAGGTGGAGAAGTTCTTTAACGCCGCAAAGGAAGTAGCCACCCCTCCAGTTGAATGACCCTTGACTGTGCCCGGCAAGGGTTTGTTGAGCTTCTGATAACAGAAAGTAATGCACTGGATGAACCACCTGGAAAGTGGCTCCTTTCATCCTGTGAGCAAAGGAGACGAAAAGTTGGTCCAACTTTCGGAGCTGTTTGGTTCTGATCAGGTAGTATCTGAGGCACCTATGCACATCTAGGGTGTGCAGAAGGGCTTCTCCTCGATTAGAGTACCTTGGAAAATACACTGGTAGGTCGATATCCTGATTGAGGGTGAGAGCTGAGACCACCTTAGGCAAAAACTTGGGGTTTGTTCTTAGGGATACCCTGTCCTGGTGGAAAACCAAATAAGGCTCTTTGCACACAAGAGCATGCAATTCCGAAATCCTTCTGGCAGAATTAACTGCAACTAAAAATAATGTTTTCCAAGAGAGAAAACATAGCTCGCAATCCATGGCTGGTTCAAAGGGTGGCAGCGTGAGCTGCTCCAGGACAAAAGGCAAGTCCCAAGGAGGGATTGGATCTTTAATGGGAGGCCTAAGGTGAAGGACACCCCTTAGAAAGGCATGAGTAGTGTCCAGCTGGGCCACCGTCCGATGGCCTATGGGGGCATGGTAAGCAGATATGGCACAAAGGTGCACTTTAATCGAGGAGTAAGCCAGTCCGGAGTGGAAGAGGGAAAGCAGGTAGTCCAGGACCAGCTTTTCTGGACAATCTAACAACGGAAATCCACGCGCTTGAGCCTACAAACAGAATCTACGCCATTTCATGGCGTAAGTTGTGTGAGTAACTGGTTTTCTGGCGGCAGAGAGTACGTCTGCCACTTCTTGCGAGACCCCGTATCGCATCATGGCTATGTCTCTAGGAGCCAAGCGTGCAGGTTCAATGAGCGTAGGTCCGGATGGACCAATGAACCCGCCTCCTGAGACAATAGATTGGAGCTTATTGGCAAAGGAACTGGAGGTTCCCGGGATAGCTGGTGTAAAAGAGGGAACCAAATATGTCTGGGCCAGAAGGGTGTGATCAGAATGAGCGTTGCTTGCTCCCTGCGAAGTTTTAAGAGAACTCTCTGGATCAATGGGAAAGGAGGAAAGGCATAGAGGAATCTGCCCGCCCAGGAGAGGGACAACGCGTCTCGCTAGAAAACACCAGACCCTGGATCTAGCGAGCAAAAATTGGGCAGTTTTGCGTTGGATGGGGACGCGAAAAGGTCCAACTCTGGAGTGCCCCATCTGTGAAACAGATCCTCTGCCACCTCCTGCAGAAGTTCCCACTCGTGGACTCTGGCCTGAGAGCAGCTCAGGCTGTCTGCGATGGTGTTGTCCACTCCTGGGACATGTACTGCAATTAGGTTTGCGCCGTGTTGCAATACCCACTCCCACACTCTCATGGCTTCCCTGCAAAGCGGGTAGGAGTGAGTGCCTCCTTGTTTGTTGAGGTAATGCATCACCGCGGTATTGTCTGTTTGTAACAGAAGTGTACCCGGTGGGATCTCCGACTGGAAGGCTTGCAGAGCATAAATGACTGCCCTCATTTCCAAGATGCTGATGTGGAGATTAGACTCTTGGGCTGTCCACAGGCCCTGAGACCGAACACCGTCTAGGT
Source organism: Neoceratodus forsteri (assembly GCA_016271365.2). Classification (NCBI taxonomy): domain Eukaryota; kingdom Metazoa; phylum Chordata; order Ceratodontiformes; family Ceratodontidae; genus Neoceratodus; species Neoceratodus forsteri. The sequence goes on from CM057455.1 coordinate 1,709,988,621, forward strand.
GTTCTCCCCACCTGAGCCCTGAGGAGTCTGTGGAGAGGGTCACAGTTGGGGACGGCACTGTGAAAGGAACCCCTGCAGAGAGGTTCCCTGGATTTAGCCACCATTGCCAATCTCGAATTACAGTTTTCGTGATCCGGATTGGATGCTGCAGATGGTCTTGCCTTTGGTCCCATTGCACCCGTAGCATCCACTGGGTTACCCGCATGTGAAGACGTGCTAGGGGGACTGTTGCAATGGCCGCAGCTATGTGTCCAAGCAGGCAAAGGACCAGTCTTGGCTGGGATGATCATCTTTGCCGACAACTCCCTGATGAGGGATCTGATGTGTTCCGCTCTGTCCGAGGGAAGAAAAGCTTTCCCTCTGACGGTGTCCAGAACTGCTCCTATAAACTACAGTTTCTGAGACGGCACCAGGAGTGACTTCTCGTAGTTGTTGAGAATACTCAGTGACTGAAAAAGTGACTGGGTACAGTGGATTGCTGTCATCAAAGCCTCCCTGGAGGGCGCCATGAGAAGCCAGTCATCCAGGTATGTGAACACGTAGTGGCCTTGTCTCCTCAGAGACGCCGCTACGACCACCATGCACTTTGTGAATAAGTGAGGTGCCGATGACAGCCCGAAGGGAAGAGCTCGGAACTGATAATGACGTCTCTGAAACTCGAAGTGCAGGAACCTCCGGTGCGCTTGAGCAATCGGAATGTGCAGGTAGGCATCCTGCATGTCCAAAGACGTCAGAAAGGCGTCCTGCTTCAGCATGGGAATTAGGCCCGGAAGGGTCACCATGCGGAAGTGCTTGTAAACGATTGAAAGGCTGAGGTAGCTGAGGTCCAGTATTGGACGGAGGTCCCCTGTTTTCTTTGGAACCAGGAAGAAGTGAGAATAGTACCCTAGTCCTCTCTGGGGCGTGCTCTAAGGCTTCCTTTTCCAGAACCACGAGCACTTCCTGCTGTATGAGCAGGGCATGCTGACCTGAATATCGGGAGAGCAGGGGAGGTCTTGTAGGTGGGCTGCCTACAAATTCTATATAAAGGCCTTTTTTGACCAGCTGCAGAACCCACCTGTCGGTGGTGATCGACTGCCACCCTGGGAAGTGGCGTGCGTTGCGACCCCCGACTTTCCTTTCCCGTTGATCTTGGGGAGGGGCAGGGGCCAGGAAGGAGTCATGCTGTGGCAGCGTTTGATCCGGCAGACTGGGCCGACTTTGAAAATCGTTGGCCTCTGCCTGGGGATGACTTGGCCTGGGCCTTGCGGGTGAAAGTGCCCCTCTGCTGCTGGCCGGAACGTTGCTGTTGCCTTTGTAACCGGCCACGAAAACGGCTCTGGTTCCTACAAAAGGAACTAGGCAGAGACCTGTAAATAGCTTGCACAGATCGGACTGCCTTCCCTGCGTCCTGGAGTTTGGTGATTACTCTCTGGAAGGCTTCACCAAATAGGACCTCGCCGCTATAAGGGACATCTAGGATGTTCTTCTGGACGTCCAGGGTAAAGCCGGAGACAAGGAACCAAGAGTGTCTCTGGAGACACATGCCTGAGGCTGCAGCTCTGGCTGAAGAGTCCGCAGAATCGTATGCAGCTCAGAGCATTTGGGTCCCCACATCTGAACCCGTGTGGAGGAGGTTCAAGAGCTCCTCCTTGTGGTCACCATCGGGCATAGGTCCTGTCCCTGTTCCCACAGTGCGTTCTGGAACTGAACCATGTGGGTGAGATGGTTGAGTGACCTGATGGCGCAAGTCGCGGCTGTGTACGTGTGCCTTCCCAGGACATCCAGTTGCTTGGATTCCTGGTCTGGTGGCTGGGTGCTCAAATGCTGAGGTCTTCGAGATCGGTCATGCGAAGCAGTGATGACCAGGGAGTCAGCCAGAGGATGGTTTGCCAGATACTGATCCTCCCTAGGGGCCTTGTACAGGCGGTCAGCCTTCTTTGGCACTGCGGGACTAGAATGTGGACGTTTCCAGGCAGCCTTGGTGACGTCCGTGAAGGTATCCACCAAGGGTGGCACTACCACAGGCTTCGGGTCTTTTGGCCGAAGGTAGTGGGCAAGGCGTTAGCTCTCGGGGTCAAGCTCTTCAGCATCCCACCCCATGCTCTCCTGGATGTGCCTCATGATCTCTGCGAAGGAGGGATCATCCGGGGGAGACCTGGGTAGGTCGTGTGGGTCCGGAGAGGGAATGCTGATAGGAGAAGGTGATCTGGAGCACTCCGAAGTGTCAGATCTGGAATCCTCCCCTGATGGAGTGTACCGGCGTCATCTGGGTCTCTTGAGGCTGGGTGACCCTGAGGGGGATTTGGAGGGAGGCCTTCTCCTTTCCGAAGATCTGCTCCTAGGAGGTGGTGTCTGCTCCTTGGGGGTCGGCGGTCGTCCTACGGACCCCCTAGGTGGAGGAAGGGGCGTAGACGGTGAAGGAGTGGGTGGAGGCGGAGTAGGAGGAGGACGTGTGGTGACCACATCTTTTTTGATGGTGTCCCACCAGAAGGTAAAAGTTCTTTTACCTCTGCCTGATTCATACCAGATGACAGGCCTGGCGCCGGTGGCGTCGCCGGGGTCGGGTCCCCGGGTGTCTCCTGCTCCGGGGAAGGTTCCCATGGGAGCCCGATGTCTCCGGTGTTGCCTGCCTGGTCCTCGGGCTGTGTGGCATCCTCCTCAAATGATTCCTTCTCACCAGCATCCAACGGCAACGGTGGTGCGGTCCTCTTCTCTGGAGTAGCCAACGTCGGTCCTCTGGCCGTCTTCGAAGGTGAACGCCTGGCCGGCGACAGGTGTCTAGGTGTCGCCGGCTCAAGGGAGCGCCGGTGGTGTTTGGCCGACATCGGGTGGGCCGACGTCCGTTAAAGGGACGTCAGGTCCTTGGTTTTATGAGGAACCGGATCCGAACCATGGGGAGGCTGGGAAACTGACCTGGCGTCTGTGTCCTGCCGACGGGAAGAAGATCTGTGGCGCTCCCTGGACTTCGACGAGGCCTTGGAAGGAGCGGAAGAGGCCGACGGCCTGGAAGTCTTCAGAGGCTGAAGAGGAGCTGCTGGATGACCGGGGGAGGTTGCGACAGAGACCTGGAGGGAGAGCGGTCCGATTTCAAGCTGGCGCTTCCGGAGTCCGAGACCCTCACAGGAGACCTGGCTCTTTCCTTTCCCGGTGCTTGTCCATGTGTTTGTGGGTTTTGCCCGAAGGCTTTCCCTGGGAGGAAGGTTCCTTATCCATGGTTTTAAGTTTCTCCTCCAGGAGAAACGCTTGAAGTGCCTTCTGGCGGCGGATCCTGGTGCAACTGCTGAAGCCCTGGCAGAAGGAGCAGGCCTTGGTGTCGTGTTCCAGGCCTAGGCAGCGCACACAGGCCGAATGTGGATCCTTGAAGGGGATCTGCTTGCCGCAGGAGCACTTCGTATGGTGACCCTCTAAAGAAGTGGTTGGAGAGGACATCAGTTGATCAAAAGTCGAAAGATGGATGAAAATCATCTTAGTTCTAATGGTCGCCGCACGCTAGAAAGGGAGACCGAGAGGCCGATACTGGCGAGTCGACGGCGGGAAAAGAACTGAGGATTATGGGAGGACCGCCTCCCTATGTACTATGCCTGACGTCGGGGGCAGGACTGACGTCGGGGGCGGTCCCCGCTGAAGACTGCTAGCTAGAAAATTTCCGTGGGGTCCGGGCGCCTGCCGGCTTCAGTCCTAATGGTGTAACCTGCTGCAAGAGCTGTATCTCGAAGTAAGATCAGTCTTACCACAGCGGCGTTGAGTGGTGGCGAAAATGGAACCGGCAGGAGTGAACAGATGGCGTCGAGAGATTTTTCGGTGTCTAAGCAGGAAACTAGGTCTCTTGCAGAGTAGCTCTTCACCAGGTGTGACCTCTACAGCGGGAGACAAAGAACTAGTGGGAGGCGAGTCACTTGACACCTAAAGGCCAACCAGCGAGTGCCACCTGATCACGTCATCCTCCAAGGCCAGTGCCGACAGTACTCCAAACCATCCAAAAAAAAAAAAAAAAAAAAAAGCCCTGCAGGGTCGTGACTCCAGCCAGAACTCCGAGAGATGAATGGTGAAGACTGACACAGATAAGATTAGTTGTTTTCCGTCCTGCCTGTGGTCCTTAGTGGCTGTCATGTAGTAGCTAAGAGCTCTCTTGACATCCAGACTGTGGAGTCTCCTTTCACCAGAAGTAGAGTGCTCAGTGAAGAAGACAGGTAAAGCAGGGTAATGCTTTGGTTCAAGAGGAAATCAGAAACCACTTTAGGGTGAAACTTCCTGTTCATTCTCAGGACCACTTTGTCCTTGTGGAAGGAAATGTAGTCCCGTTCAATGCAGAGAGCCTGGCGTTCACTGATCCTTCTGGCAGAAGTCATTGCCACTAGGAAAACTCTTCCATGTGACATACGTTAGATGAGCTGAGGACATGGGCTCAAAAGGAGCCCCCATGAGCTTGGCTATACATACACTGAGATCCCATGCTGGCACTGGTTCCCTGTGAGGGGGTTGCAAATGGGCAAGGCCCTTAAAGAACCTCTTGAACACAGTATCTGAGGCAACAGAAACCCTTTGCCTGGCTGAAATGTAAGCAGATGCTACGCCAGGTGTACCTTCAGGGTATTGGGCTGTAGACCCAACGAATGCAAATAGGTAAAATAATCCAGTATAGCTGGGACCCCAGCCTGTGTGGGCACAACTTCTTGGGTGGAACACCAAATAGAAAATCTTTTCCATTTCGCAGCATAGGTTTTCTTGGTAGAGGGCTTCCTGTAACCCCTCAAAATGTCCAGGACACTTTCAGAAAGATTAATGCCTGCATATTCTAGGTCCTCAAGAGCCAGGCCATGAGCCTGAGGGACTGGAGGTTCGGATACAGGAGCCTCCCCTGATCAGAGGTTATCAAGTTGTGCCTCCTGGGAAGGAGTACTGGCTTGGCCACAGATATAGAGAGCAGCAGAGAGTACTATGACTGCCTGGGCCAATCTGGTGCTATCAAGATCATGGATGCTGAGCGGGATCTGAGCTTGAGTAGCAATCTGTATACCAGAAGGAAGGGAGGGAAAGCATACAGATGCCTCCCTGACCAGTGCGGTGCCAGAACATCCAGGGGGATTGTTCCCTGAACTGGAAGTCTGCAACAATACTGTGGCAGGTGGTGGTTCTGGTGGGGTGTGAACAAGTCTACCTCCAGAGTGCCCCACCTCCTGAAAACACTTGCACCACCTGACTTTTCAGGGCCCATTTGTGATGGGCCTGGCTGATTCAGCTCAGGGTGTCTGCCAAGGTGTTGTCCTTGCCAAGCAGATGAATGACCAGTAGAGAAACTCCCATGGAGTACGCCAGACTCCATATTTTCATGGTTTCTGTACAGAGAGGGTTTGCCCTTGTCCCTCCCTGCTTATGAAGTACATTGTGGTGGTATTGTCTGTTCTGTACCACCTTTCCCTGCAGCAGTGGTGTGAAAGCCTTTAGTGCCATCAGATTTATGTGCAGAAGTGACTCTGCACTTGGCCATGTGCCTTGCATGGTATGATCTCCCAGATGGGGACTCCTGTTGAAAGGGAACCCCTTCCCTTAAGTTGGCTTCCTCTATCCACCACTGGAGGGCCTGCAACAAAGTTTTTGTTACTGGAATCAGTTTTGAGAGACGATCCCTTCTCTGACACCAGTGTGCCTTGAGGTGAAACAATGTCCCTCATCTGGAATCTGGATCTCAGTGCTGTGCCTGTGGCAGCTGCCATGTGGCCCAGTAGCTGAAGAAACTGTTTTGCAGATTTTGGTTTGTTCAGGCTGAATGAACCTGATATCTGAAGGATACTCCTTGCCCTGTCCAGAGGCAGGTAGGCCCTGCCCTGCAAGGTATTTAGCTCGGCTCCTATGAACTGCAGTACCTGAGCAGGCTGAAAGACCGACTTTTTTAGATTTATCAGGAACCCTAGTGACTCCAGGAGCCCCTGGGTGAGTTGCAGGTGCTCCCTTGCTTGCTGGGGTGATTTCCCCACCACCAGCCAGTTGTCTAGGTACAGAAAGACTGTGACCTCTTCTCTTCAAAAGTGTGCCACGACCACTGCCAAGCACTCTGTGAACACCCTTGGTGCTGAAGTGAGACCGAATGGCAGGGTTGAGAACTGAATGCCCTGAAGGGAGTCTGAACCTGAGGTATTTTCTGTGAGACTCCCTTATGGGGACGTGGAAATAGGCATCTTTTAGGTCCAATGCAGCCAACCAGTCTCCTTTTTGGAGGGTTAGCAGAATCAGTGCCAGGGTTACCATTCTGAACTTTGGCTTTGTTAAATATCTGTTTAAGACCCTTAGGTCTAACATGGGCTGCCACTCCCCATTTTTCTTTGTGGTAAGGAAGTATCTTAAGTAGAACACCTTTCCCTTTAGATGCAGTGGCCCTGGTTCTACTGCTTGTGACAGTAGCAGGTTTTGAACCTCTGATTCCATTTTTCTTTCTGCAAATGTGGATGGCTTGAAAACTCGGGTTCTTAAAGGTGGAAGGGATTTGAAGCTTAGAGACCATCCCTGGCTCACTACTTCCAGGACCCACTTGTCTGTGGTGATTTCCTGCCAAGCCTGAAAGTAGTGAGCCAGCCTGCCTCCTACAGGTGGGTAGGGACGCAGCCTGTACAGACACGTCAGGCTGCCTGTTTTGCTCGAGGCTGGGCCTGGGATTGGGAGCCACACTTGGAGCCCCTTCTGCCCCTACTTCTAAAGTACCGTTGCTGTGGGTACTGCTGATACTGAGGTATAGCCATGGCCCGAAAAAAAGGCCTGCTCTGGAATGATCTACACCTGCCTCCCTTCCGTAAGGGCTGGTGGATGGGGAGGGTTTTTCTTTGACAGAATTACTTCTGTAAGTGGCTTTGTATTCATCCACCTTCTTCATGTAAGCCTCTGTCTTTTCTCCAAAGAGGGAGTTTTCCTCTAGAGAAAAATCCAATGCCTTGGTCTGTGTATCCTAGATAAGGCTTGTGGCTCTCAACCAGGCAAACCTCCTCTGATCAAGTGTTTGCCATCCACCTAGCAGCAGTGCTGTTCGAATCAGCAGCCGTCTGGAACTGATATTTGGCTGCTTCCAAACCAAACCTGGCTGTTTCAGCTAGATCAACTGAAAGGGGAGGGAGCCTGTGCTTTGTCTGCCATGGCAAGAACAGACTGCCAAAGAGATTTTTGATACTGAGCAGCATAGGCATGAAGATTGCTTGTCTAATGGCCAAGGAAGCCAATAAATATCCTTTCTTGGCCATGCTGTCAATCTTTCTAGAGTTCTTGTCTGGGGTGGGGTGGGGTGGTACCTTTACTTGTCACAGGCTGTCACTTGCACCACCCCCGGTGGGAGAATAGGAATTCAGAACCCTCCCTTTCCAACTGGTACTTTTTGTCAAGCCTCTTATCGGGGACTATTCGGGTTTGCAGAATCTTTAAAGCATTCTTCTTAAAGAACTTGTTTACAGGAAGGAGAAGCTTTCTAGTGGGTGTCAGTCCCATCATTTCTAAGTATTCGGCTCTTCTTCATCATCCTCAATCACTTCACTAGTAGGGATGTCTAAGGCATCCACCATCCTTCTTACAAATGTGAAGTGTGTGGAAAGTGTGTGATGCCTTGGGAGGAGAACCAAAATCTTGTTCAGGCTAACCTCCGGTTCAGTCCCTTTCATCCCCCACACCATCACCACCATATTCCTCCTCCTCAAAAAAGGAAGACTGAGTAGAGGAGCCAGTCTGCTTGACAGGAGTCTGTGGCTGAGGAGCAGTCAGCCCCTATAAAGCCTGGATAAACCGAAAAGCCTGTGCAATCTCTTCAGCAGTTAGCAATTTTATTGCAGGCACAGAAGTCCCCAAGTGCTGCTCAGCAGGGGGTTCTGTGTGCTTGGTTTTCTTGGATTTCTTAGAGGGAACTGGAGAGTCAGCAAGTTCAGCAAGCCTCTTTGGAACTGCCTGTATACACGTATCAGGGGTGGCAGTTACAGTTGTTGTTCTTGTGGTTTCACCCACAGAAGCAGAGGGTATCAGCTGGTCAGAGCGCGAGGGACCCTTAGGTGGTGGAAGCATTTTCTTAAGTCTTTCAAGGCATTTCTCAAGTTTTCTCTGGAGGTTTTGCAGATTTCACAGTCTGCTTTTAAATTATCATAACCAAGGCAGACAACACATAAATTATGTTTGTCTGCCTTGGCAAAAACCTCACCACAATCAGAACAAGGTTTGAAACCGGGTTCACCGTTTTTTTCTTTTCAGTTTTTCTGACATTCTAAAAAGAAAACTGAACAAAAATAAAGACCCGCTAAATAATAAAATAATCTGAAGTTTATTTAGTGCTTGCGGTCGGTTCCGGTACCGATGAGGAACTGATCGGAACCGGGAACTGAGATAAAAATGAGCAGAGACTAGCGGTTCAGGAACCGGTATTAGCGGTTCCCAAAAGAAGTTAAATAAATTTAAACTAATGGAGTTTTTTAGTCAGAAAACTCCAGTAAGTATAAAATAAAAGTACAGTTAAGTAAGAACTTACCGTAACAGTATATATTCTAGAGGAACTCTTACAGCAGGCTATCACAATTAGGACTATGCCACAGGCACTAGGACCCTCCGGAAAACTTCTCAGCCAGCAATACCCAGCAGGGAATGCCCCCATCAGCTCCACCCCGGCGTCAGCTCTGGTACAACAGGGGGCAGACCCAGTTCCACCCCAGTTACCCCGCCAAGTCCTGAGAACGAGCCCTGACAGGTGAACTGAGCGAAGCATGAAGATGGAATTCTGTACACCTCAGAGGGGGAAGGAGGGCGGGAAAGTTACACCTGCTGCAAGAGCTCCTCTCGAAGATCTACTGTAATGTAAGTTCTTACATAACTGTACTATCTTACTTCGAGTGGGAGCTCTTGCAGCAGGCTATCACAGTTAGGACCAAATCCCAAGCAGTCCCTCACCAAGGACGTAATCGACCCCGGGGAGGTGGAGAGGGAGCTGAACATAGAGGCTCAAGACAGTAGTCCCTGAAGGACTGCCAGGCCGAAGTCTGCACAGCGTCTGGAGGCAATGTCCAAGCTGTAGTGCTTCATGAAAGTATGCACTGAATTCCTGGTAGCGGCCATGCAAATATCCTTGATGGACACGTTCCGCAGCGCGGCAAAGGAAGCAGACACTCCCCTGTTGGAGTGACCCCTAACCGGACCCGGAAGGGGCGTGTTGTGCTTTTCATAGCAGAAAGAGACACAGTGGACAATCCATTTAGAAATAGTTTGCTTGGACACCGGTCTACCCAAGTGTTGTGGCGCAAAGTCCAGAAACAACTGCTCTGATTTATGGTGATTAGCCGTACGTTTGAGGTAAAACCTAAGCGTCCTGTGAATGTCCAAAGAGTGAAGGAGAGCCTCCCCTCTGTTAGAGTGCGAAGGAAAATAAACTAGAAGGTCAACCGACTGGTTGAGGTCAGCTCAAGATCACTGGAAGAAACTTAGGGTCATTCCTCTGGAAAACCCTTTCCCTGTGGAAAATTAAGTACGGGCTCTTTACACATCAGAGTCGGAAACTCTTCGAGCTGAAGTAATGGCAACTAAAAAACAAACCTTCCAAGACAGGTATTGTAGCTCACAATCTGCTGCAGGTTCAAATGGAGGAAGGGTAAACTTCTCCAACAGAAAAAGGAGGTCCCAGGGTGGGACAGGATCCTGAATGGGAGGTCTCATATGAAGAATCCCCCATAAAAAGGTGCGTGCCAAGTCCAATTGGGCTAAGGTTCTGTCACCCGAAAGGGCATGATAAGCTGAGATGGCCCACATGTGCACCTTAATGGAGGAGTAGCTCAAGCCTTGTTGGTATAAAGAGAGGAGATACTGAAGGGCTGAGTTCACTGGACAGGAAACGGAATCCAGATGGTGAGACGAGGCCCACAAACAAAATCGCTTCCATTTCATAGCGCAAGTGGAGCGCGTAGAGGGCTTCCTCACTGACACAAGAACTTCCGCCACCTCTGGCGATACCCCATATCTGTGCTTTGCTACGTCTGAAGGAGCTATGCATGAAGGTGCAAGGATCGGAGATTGGGATGAACCAGTGAGCCCTGGTCCTGGGACAGCAACTGCGAGCATATTGGCAGCGAAACTGGAGGTTCCATGGAAAGCCTCTGAAGTAGTGGAACCAAATCTGCCGAGGCCACAGCGGGGCGATCAGAATCATTTGCGCCCCCTCAGCCTGCAACTTCAACAGAATCCTCTGGATGAGAGGAAAGGCGTAAAGAAACCTCCCTGCCCAACATAGAGACAATGCGTCTGGCTCGAAAACACCACGCGTGGGCTCTTGCGAGCAGAAAAGCGGCAGTTTGGCATTGCGTGGTGATGTAAACAGGTCCAGTTCTGGACAACCTCATCTGTCGAACAGTTGTTCCGCTACTGACTGCAGTAGCTCCCACTCATGCGCCCTGGACGGAGATCTGCTGAGACAGTCGGCCAAGTTGCTGAGGACACCCGGAACATGCACTACGGAGAGAGTGATGTGCCGTTTTAGTGCCCAATACCAGACTCTCATCGCCTCCCTGCACAGGGGCCAAAAATGAGCTCCTCCTTGCTTGCTGATGTAGAAGACGACCGCCATGTTGTCCGTCTGAGCCAGAAGAGAACCTGGCATGAGGTCCCCCTGAAAAGCGTGTAGCGCACTGAGGACCGCTCGCATCTCCAGGACATTGATGTGGAGTTCACGCTCCTCGGGGGTCCAAACGCCTTGTGTTTGGCGAGTTCCTAGGTGTGCCCCCAACCCCAAATCCGAGGCATGCATCGTAAGGGTCGATTTGGGGGCTCCAGACGGAAGGGGCCCCTTTCCAAATTGAGTGGATCCATCCACCAAAGAAGCGTTCTCTTTACTGGCTCCGTGACTCTGACCATGAGGTCGAGGTCGTCTGAGCACTGATCCCACTTCACCCTGAGCATCCACTGTGGGATTCTCATGTGGAGGCGGGCCAGAGGAGTAACTGGAATGGCCACCGCCATGTGCCCCAGAAGTCTGAGGAAGGTCCTTGCTGAGACCTGAGGAGTTACTAGAACCAATCCGGTTATCTTTTGCAAGCTATCGCCCCTCTCCAGGGGGTAGAAAAGCCATGCCCTGGACCGAATCCAGGACCGCACCAATAAAGACAAGTCTTTGGCTGGGCTCTGGGGAAGACTTTGGAAGGTTCAGGGTGATCCCCAAGTCTCGGAAGAGTGTATAGGTCATCTCCGAGAGCATGAAGCAGGCGTGACCTTGAAGGGGCCACTAGCAGCCAATCGTCCAGGTAAGGGAAAACATAATGCTCCTGACGCCTTAGAGCTGCAGCCACTACTGCCAAACACTTTGTGAAGACTTGAGGAGCGGAAGAGAGGCTGAACGGAAGAACTCGAAATTGATAATGCTCCCCCTGGAAGTGGAACCTCAGGAATTTCCTGTGAGGGGGAAAGACCCTGATATGCATATACGCATCCTGCATGCCCAGGGAGCAGAGCCAGTCCCCTTGGTGCAGCAGAGGAAGAAGACCCGGAAGGGTCACCATTCGGAACCTTTTGTACTCTATATAAAGATTTAGTGAGCTTAGGTCCAGAATGGGAGAAAAGGTTCCGAGTCTTTTTTGGGACCAGAAAGAAGTGGGAAGTAAAAACAGGTTACTCACCTGTAACAGTAGTTCTACGAGTGGTATATGTTATTCATCCACACTCTTTGGCATGTCCCTTTCCCCTTTAAATCTTGCCGGAAGTCTTCAAGCTGGCTCTTCCCACCCACCCGGGTGGTATATACCTGGCTCCGCCCCCAGACGCCAGATCTTAGCCCGCTGGAAGCAAGGTGATGCCTAAAGTCGGGAGGTCGGAGGGTAGGATGAACAATATACCACTCCTAGAACTACTGTTACAGGGGAGTAACCTGTTTTTCTAGGAGCATGGATATGTTTGTTCATCCGCACTCTTGGTAGACTCCCAGCAGTTCTCCGGAGGAGAGAGGCAAGGCGCACACCCTACTTAGAAACAGAGACTGAGAACCGAGGCCCCAAAACCAGCATCCCGACGTGACTCAAGGTCGATGTGGTAATGGGTAATGAAGGTGTTTGCTGACTTCCAGGTAGCAGCCTGACAGATTTCCTGGATAGGGATGTCCCTGGAAGCAGTCACCGATGCAGTAGTATGACAGGTAGAATGAGCTCTTATCCCTCTGGGAGGCTCCTTGCCCGCCAACTCATAGCACAGACCTATGCATGATGTGATCTATCTTGCAATAGTCCATTTGGCTTCAGGTCTGCCAGAAGCGGCTTCAGAGTAGGTGACAAACAGCTGGCGAACCTCTCCCCGAATTTCCGCCGTCCTCTCCTTGTAGTAGGAGAGAGCATGTCTAAGGTACTGGGTATGGAGCCTATACTCAGCATCCGAGGTGTAGTTAGGGTAATATACCGGCAGAGTCAACACCTGGTTAAGGTGAAACTCTGATACCATCTTCGGAAGGAATTTCGGTTGGGGGACAGGACAACTTTGTCCCTGTGAAAGACCAGATAAGGGGAGTCTACCGAGAGCACCTGAAGCACCCCTGCCCTTCTGGCTGACGTGATAGCCACCAGGAAGGCAGTCTTCCATGACAAATGCTGAGAGCTCACACTTGTGCATGGGTTTGAATGGCTTGCCCATGAGCTTTGCCAAAACCAGCAGAAGATCCCACGGAAGTGGAGGTTCACGCACCGAAGGGATATGCGATCCAGGCCTTTGAAAAAGTACCTGACCACAGTCTCCTGTGCCAATGTCGACTGACCGGCATGTGCCCGGTAAGCAGAGATGGCTGCCAGGTGCACCCTAAGGGTCGATGACTGAAGACCCCCTTTGGAGAGGGACCAAAGGTAGTTGAAAATGTTAGCCACAGAGCAGGATTAGGGGTCCAGACTCTTACCCTGACACCAAATGGAAAACCTTTTCCATTTGTAAGCATAACGTTACCTGGTCGATTCCTTACAAGATGCATAACGTTTCCTGGTCGATTCCTTACAAGATGCCTCCACCACGGTGTAGACATCTTCGAAAAGACCCAGAGCCTGGAACTCTAGCCGCTCAGTTACCAGGCTGTGAGGTGCAGGGATTGAAGGTCCAGGTGGAATACCTTCCCCTGATTCAATGATATCAGGTCCGGGCGTGTACAAGGCCGCTCCGGGGCCCTGCTGCTGAGGCTGAGGAGATCTGGATACCAGAACTGGTGGGGCCAATCTGGGGCTACTAGGATCACCTTCGCCTTGTCCCTCCTCACCTTGAGGATCACGGGAAATGGAAGGAAGGCGTAGAGGAGGCCTGGGGTCCACGGCCTCATGAAGGCATCCCCCTGCAGTGAACCCTGCTGAGGGAGGGGTGGGCATGGTACAGCCTCAGCTTGGTGTTCTCCCTGGAGGCAAACAGGTCCACCAACGGTTTGCCTCAATGGGAGAACAGACTGTAAGCTACCTCTGGATGGAGAGACCATTCGTGGGATGTCTGGCCTATGCAGCTGAGAGCATCCACCAGTTGGTTCGAGATCCCTACCACATGGATGGAAGGAGATCCGCCTCTAATCGGCTGACAAAGGTCCAGATCCGGAGCACCTCCTTGCACAGCAGACGGGAGTGTGTGCCATCGTGTTTGCTGAGGTAGTACATGGTCGTGGTATTGTCCGTCTGGACTTGAACCACTTGACCCCGGAGCCGAGGAGCGAAAGCTGACAGTGCCAGTCTGACTGCTCTGAGCTCCAACTGGTTGATGTGGCAATGGGACTCCTCGGCTGTCCAGAACCTGTGGGCTCTGTGGTCCCCCATGTGGGCTCCCCAGCCCATGACAGAGGCATCGGTCGTAAGGACGACCGTCGGCTCGGGGCGGACAAACAGAATCCCTTCCTGCAGATGACTTGGGACGGTCCACCACTGGAGAGCATCCCACATCTTCTGGATGACAGTGACCAGGTGGTCGAAAAGGCCTTGACGCTGAGTCCACTGAGCAGCCAGCTCTCACTGGAGGGGACGCATGTGCAACCTGGCCCAACAGACCACCGGAGTGCACGCCGCCATGTAACCCAGAAGGCGCAGGAAGTCACGGGCAGGGCGCAAGTGCCCAACCAGAAATGAATGGGCAAAGGAGGAAAGAACCTCTGCCCTGTCCGCTGGAAACCGAGCTCTGGCTTGATGAGAGTCGAGCTCTGCCCCGATAAAGCACATCACCTGAGAGGGCACGAGTTCCGACTTGGCCTCGTTGATCAGGAAGCCTAATCGGGAACAGGTTCGGAGGGCCAGGTCCCTGGACCTCTCCACCTCCTGCAGGGAGGAACCCACCAGGAGCCAATCGTCGAGGTAGGGGTATATGCGAACCCCTTGACGCCGTAGATGGGCTGCCACCACTGCAATGCATTTGAAGACCCGAGGGGCCGATGACAGGCCGAATGGCATAGCTTGGAACTTGTACAGGGCTCCTTTGACCCTGAAGCGGAGGAACCGCTGGTGGGACGGACAGATTGGGACATGAAAGAATGCGTCCTGTAGATCCAGTGAAGAGAACCACATGTTTCACCCCAGAGGTGGTATGATCTGGTTCAGAGTTACCATCTGGAAGGTGCGAGACCTGAGATACTGATTCAGGTCATGGAAATCTAGGATGGGGCACCAGGAAGTACCTGGACACGAAGCCTGGGTCCGCAGGAGGATCCGGCACTGGAGCTACTGCCTCCTTGCGGAGTAGCTGAGCAATATCGTCCCGAAGGGCTAAGTGCCAACTGAGATCCTTTCCTCCCGTGGGGCACGGGCTTGGCAGGGGAGGGTACTGCTCAAACTCTAGAGGCAGCCCCCGACTGACCACTTCCAGAACCCACCTGTTCGAAGTGATATTAGACCAGGCGGGAAAAAAGTGGCAGAACGGGCCCCCCATGGGAGGACCCAGAACTGGTGAGACGGGAGTAGGGTTGGCCACCCCCAAACCATCACTGCGCAGGCTTAGACTAGGAGGAGGCTCCTGGACCGGTACCTCGGCCTCCTTTGCGGGGCTGTTGGGGACCCTGCTTGGGCCTAGGGTGCCAAGCTTGAGCCTGCTGTTGCTGCTGACCTCCCTGATAGGAGGGCTGCCTAACCACAGGGGAAGAGTGCCGAAAGGGCTTCTTCTTGCGCTTCTGCTGGTTCTTGCCCGAAGAACCTTTTGCAGAGGTAGCATCCAAGGTGGCAATGGACTGCTCTATGCGCTGGAGGTGACCTGCCACTCCCGGACCGAAGAGGTCAGTGCCAAGGAAGGGCACGTCAAGCTAATTTATGCTGGTATCCGCGAGGAAAGAGGATAACTCAGCCATGCCCGTGGCGAAAGGCCACTGCGTTGCTAAGGGCGGGCACAGGAATCTTCCAATGTCCAGGGCTGCCTGAGCTGTTGTTTTGCAACAGCACGGTCTCTGGTCACGGACCTGTTAACAGTGGTCTGCATGTCCGCTGGGAGATAGAGAGGACTTCATCTAGTGACCCCAAGAGGACATGAGAGAAGTGTCATGATTACAGCCGAGGCTGGCTTGGACGAGGCCCAAGGATGAGGCCGCATATACCTTCCGGGCAGAATGTTCCATATTTTTGGACTCCTTGTCCGGAGGGTGGTCAGTATCCGTTGAGCTGCCCGTACGCCGAAACACTGAAGCAGTCACAAGGCTCTTGGCTGAGGGATGCTCAGTGAAGCCCGCCAAGGACCCCATGGGTACAGTGTACTTGCGAGCCATGGGGGCAGATGGAGCCGGGCAGGAGGCAGGGTGCTGCCATAGCTCAAGGGCCGGGCCAACAATGGCTTCAGCCACTGGGAAGGCCTCCTGCCGGGTACCCCCTCTATGATATCCGTGAGAGGATATTCCGCCTTCTTTTGGATAGGCTGCAATGGCATACCCGTGGACTCAGATATGAGTCAAGGATGCCTTGAAGGAAGAAGAACCTTCCTCCAGGTCTGTCACTGACAACTCATCATCAGGGTGTGAGTGAAGACCAGTAGTATCAGAGACTGAGGAGTCAGGATACAGGGGTCTCCCGCCTATGTCTCCTTCAATGCGCCTAGGGCGATCGCGAACAACAGTGATGGACAGACGACGGGGCAAGCCCACATCTGCCCGATCCTCCTTTAAGGGAGCCCCTCCCTGAGGCTGCTTAGGCGGTGGTTCCACCAGAATTGGTGGGGAGACCAGAACAGGTTGAGCAGGAATGCGTACCAGTTCTACCAGAGGGAGAACCAGAGTCCTTGGTACCGGAAGTAATGGCCGGTATAGCCGGCTTCTGACCGGTCAGAATTAGCTGCTGCCACGAGGTCCTCATAACGTCGACGGAGCTTCCGTCTAAGTCTCTCCTCATCCAAGGAGGATGAGGAACGGCGGCGGCACCTCTTCTGGGACTGTTTATGACCCTTTTTCGGATTCTCGACCGACGGGGTCCTACTCCTCGATCGAGACCAACGGTGTCGGCTCTGTCGATCGGGAGAGACTGGATTCGGTGAAAACCGAGGATCCGCTCCTGTCCCACGATCGCGATGCCCGCAGGACAGGTCTCCTTGTCAGGGAAAGAAAGGATGGGTGTCCTTTCCAAAGAGTCGTCGAGCAGGGTCAGCGACAATGGCACGATCGGGTCGAGAGAAATCCCGGCCGGTTCTGCCATATCCTCGGCGCCTTGCCCTGACGGAAGGTCCAAGAAGCCGGCGGCCGAGGAAGCGATCTCGACCGAGACCGCCTGGTCCTGTGAACTGGACTGCTTTCGGCCCCAGGAACGTCTTCTTTGGCCAGAAGAAGATGATTTGGGGTCCCTGTCCCTTTTCTTCGGGCGGGAGGAGTGCGAGCCCGAGGGCGCCTCACCCTTGGTAGGGAGAGACTGGCACAGCTCCAAAGGACCCAGTAAAGGTGGAGCCCAGATTGAGCGGCATCGAAAACTTCGCTGGCCGGCTTGAACAAGCTTCTTCGAAGTCGCCATCTGTTCAACTGCTCGACAGATCCCGCGGCCACGGACACCGCCCACCTGGCCTCCTTCGATTTCACCGGTGGACTGCAAAGCTCTGGTCTCCCTAGCTGTAGGCTTGCCTTGCGATCGTCCAGGACGTTAGGATGGAAGGCCAGACAGATGGTGCAAGCAGTGCTGTCATGCACGGCACCCAAGCAATAAACGCACGAGAGGTGGGGATCGGTGCGAGACATTTTTTGTCCGCAAGGACACCGGTGAAAACCAGGGGACGACTTGTCCTTCATGTTCGATGCACTCGGATCGGATTTGTAAACTCTTATGAGTTTTAAAGAAAGCAAATGCGGAGAAAACAGTTGATTAGACTCTAGGGCCTACGGTACTTGTGAAAGTAGCATGAGGGAACCTGAATCTTCCAGAGGAAATGAAGATCTGGCGTCATGGTGCGGAGCTGAGGTATATACTACCCGGGTGGGTGAGAGGAGCCAGCCTGAAGACTTCCAGCAAGATTTAAAGGGGAAAAAGACATGCCAAAGAGTGTGGATGAACAACATATCCACGCTCCTAGAATACCCTTTTCCCCGTTGACTCAGAAGGACTGGTTCTATTGTCCTTGTTTGCAAGAGGGCCTGTATCTCTCCTTCTGTGAGAGGAATATGAAAGGGAGGATATCTGGAGAACCTTGGTGGAGTGATTGGAAGAATTCTCTGTGAACGCTAAGGTGTGTCCTCTCCTTATGACATCTAGGACCCATTTGTCCAAAGCTATTGATCTCCATCCTTCAAAGTACAGGGAGAAGCGACCCCCTACCACCTCCCCTGGTACCTCCACCGGAGGAGGGGGTCAGAAGGGAGTTATTGGGTGGTGCCAGAGGTGGGTAGAGAGGCCTGGAAGGACTAGGGGCCATGGGGGAAGAGTGCCTCCAGGCTGCTGGTTGCCAGCTCTCCTCCGAAAGCCTCCTTTCTGGCCCTGTTGGTTACCACGGGCTTGACTACCTGAGGGCTTCCGAAATGGCCGCTTTCTCCGTCTCCGCTGGTCTCCACGGTACATTTGGCAGACAGACCAGATGATTTGCCTGACTCCTGGAGGCGAGAGATCAAAGACTCCGTCTCCAGCCCAAACAACACAGAACCCTGTTATGGTAAGTCCCGGATTCCGGACTGCACATCCTGATGAAAGCCAGAGACCCTCAACCAATAATAGTGCCTGAGGCAGACACCTGACACTGCCGCTCTGGCTGCCATCTCCGCAGTATCGTACGAGGCACGCAAAACATGTGTGCCTACGTCCGAGCCAGATTTGAGAAGGTCCAGAATCTCCATTTTCTTCTCTGCGTCTGGCAAGGCATTAACCAGCTCTTGTCCCCGCTCCCATAACGCATTCTGGTACTAGACCATGTGCGTGAGGAAATTCAGGGACCTAACTGAACAGGTGGAGGCAGAATAGACTTTCTTGCCCACCTGGTCCAAGTAGCGGGATTCTGGGTCGGAAGGCTGTGAGCTGAGATGTTTAGGCTGCTTAGATTTGTCGTGAGCAGCCATCATAACTGAAGAGTCCGCCTGAGGATGTTCAGCCAAGAATGGTTCACCCTTTGGGTCTCTATACTGCCTGTCCAATTTTTTCAGAACTGCCAGGACTGAAGCCGGATGCTTCCAGGTTACTCTGGTGAGGTCTTGGAAAGTGTCCACTAAAGGAGGAACAACCAAGGGTTTGGGCTCCTTCTGCCTCAGGTACTTAGCCAAACGTCGGCGTTCCGGATCCAGGTCCTCCATTTCCCACTCACTGGAGGCTTGGATGTGCCTCATGATGTCCATGAAAGTGGGATCGTCAGGAGGCGAGTAGGGCTGGTCCTTCTCTCCCGGGGAACCCCCAACTCTCGAAAAGGAAGAGGTAGAAGATGAAGAGGAAGGGGAGGAGGAGGAATGGCTACTGGGTGACAAGTAGCCAGACCTGTCCTTATGGTTAGCCCTACTCGCACGTCGGTGGCTCACCGACCGACGTCGATCCGAAGACCGATGACAGTCACGGGACCGATGGCAGAGTGGGATGCTCACCTGAGCCCTTGGATCCACGGGCTGTCTTGGGAGAAGGCCACGAGCGGGAGCGAGACCGGGACCGACGACGGTATTTTTCGCGGGACCGCTTAGACTTGTTCTTCTGCTTCTCCACTAAGGTGTGCAGATCCATCTTCTGTTCCAGCAGATGCGCTTTCAGGGCCTTCAAGCGGCGGATCTTGGTGTGGCTGGTGAACTTCTGACAGGCTGAACAGGCCGCAGTGTCGTGGTTAGGCCCCAGGCAGAAAACTCACTGCCAATGACCGTCTTTAGATGGGATCTGGTGGCCGCAAGCGCATTAACAACATGCGGTCCCATCGAGGAGACTGTTGACGGCAAAGACATGCATCGGTAGGCGCTGAAACCGTAGAAACTTAGTGGAGAAAATCACAAAACAAGAGAAAAATGAGGTTCTTTAGCTGGGCTGGTAAGCCAAGATGAGCAGGAACTCTTCACTTGTGTGCGGCGGGAAAAGAACTGGGGTGGAGCTGGGTCCACCCTTCTGTACCAGAGCTGACGCCGGGGTGGAGCCAATGTCGGGGGTGGTCCCTGCTGGGTATTGCTGGCTGAGAAGTTTTCCAGAGGGTCCTAGTGCCTGTGGCATAGTCCTAATTGCGATAGCCTGCTGCAACAGTTCTCACTCGAGGTAAGATCCTCGGTTCCCCACCGATTATACCGAACCAGGAGAAACCGAGAAAAACAATTTAAATAACAAAACTAACAGTTTAGCTAAAAGTAACAAGAAGTAAAAGGCAGTAAATGAAACAAAGAAAATACTTAAGTATTTTTATAAGTTTTGCCGAGTCAGGACGAACAGATGAGGAGAGGATCTCAGAGCTTCTGGTCTTGACAGGCGGAGAGTGAACTCAGAGAGGTTTAGAACTAGGCAGCTAGCTGAAGGCAGCACTTGAAAAATAGCATGTGCAAAGATTCCATCATTTGCATATGCTCCAAATTCTCTCCGGGCAGTTCTGTCTTAAAGGGTCACTGCATAGAGTTATGAATATCCGAGTATTACTGGGGTTAGAATGCACATAACAGTGCAAGGGTTTTCAACCGTGGGTCCGCAGACTTCGGGGCACCCTGAGCATGGTGTAGGGGGAGTCCATGGAGCGAGCTGCGAAAAGGTTAACTTTGAGGGGAAAAAAAAAAGTGGTGGAACACATGCAAATTAAAGCTTTGACTTTTCCTACTCAGTAAAACTGCACCAATGATAAAACAGGTGATAAATGCCATTCTAGGATAATGTCCCACACTCCAAGTCACCCAATCCAAACGTAGCTCTGCATTTTTTAGCTAGGTGCTGAAGTTTAAATTCCTTTGTCTGCTGCGCTGTGCACCCCGCCCCCACCCCGGACACCTAATCAGTTCCGATCAATGTCGGTGAACAAGGTTAGCTTAAGCGTGCCTCAGGTGATAAATACCTGAGAGTTGAGGCTTGGAGCAGAATTGCAGAACTGAACATACACGGCTGCCAAATTTGCTTTCCGTGACAATGTCCCACCCTCTGCAACACCTAATCTGAAGGTAGTGTTGCATTTTTGAATTACATGCTGCAGGCAAGTTTGAATTTCTTTTTCTACTCTGTGCAGTTGTCAGATCTGCTGCCCCCTCCAGACATCTAATCAGTTCCGATCAACATTGGGGAAGAAGGTTTGCTTAACTACGCCAGCTCTGTTCCCCTAGTAACCTCAGGTGATAAATATCTTCAGAACATAATTGAACATACAAGGCTAAACTTTTCATTCTGCGATAAGGTCCAAGACACCTAATCCCAAGGTAGCTCTGCGTTTTACAATTACATGCTGAAGGTAAGTTTCTATGGGAAAGACCATCCTGAACATAAGATATGAGAGGAGAGGGCACAAAAAGTGAGATACGTTTGGAATTTAGACAGTATAATATCTGCCCATATAGGTAGATCACCTAGTTTGCAAGAAGATCTGGGGCAGTGACAGCAGCAGTAGCATATGGCTGAAAAGATACAGGATAACAGTACACTTAATATTATGAACGATTTTCAACATAAAGTTACAAGAAGATTACAAGATAAATTTGAACTCTGATTAAGACAGTGCAGTCAAGGTGACAAAATATAACTGAATTCCTTTTTCTGCTCTGTGCAATAAAAATCATTTATTTTATACTGGTAAATAACCTCAATCCCCCTTCCCTCTGCCATGCCCCAACACCCTCTGTTCACTGTCGCAAGTAGGGGGTGCATGCTACTACTTCAGTCTGGGGGTCCCAGCACACAAAAATGTTGAAAACCCCTGCTCTAGTGCAGTTAACAGAGGAGGAATAAGAAGAGGAGGAGAGTGACATAGCTCTAGAAGCTCTACCAAGCTTCTCCTAGTGAAGCCCAGCACCAACCCGCCCCCCAGTAGTTTGTAGAGATGAAAGAGAGGACAGCAGGAGGGGACCTCGAAGTATACCAGGCAGAGTCTGCACTCCTGAAGGAAAAGGTGGAGCCAGCCCGCTCAGATGGGCTACATTCCATATCTTCCTTCTTTTCTCCTTCCCCTTGGCTCTGTGGGGTTGAATAAGACCCTGTCCCATTTGTTACTCAGAAAGAGTTTAAATGCAAGGGTCTGTTCCATCATCTCCTTTTCTGTCTCTTGTCCGTCTGGTTGCACAACCAAACTTTCCTGTGAGACCTAGGAGCTGATCACTCTGACGATTTCGCAGTTCTCTGCCTCTCACTATGTCTCTGTCTTCCCTCGCTATTTCTGTCTTTTCTTCCCCCCTGCACATCTGTGGGTATAAAAATATATGTGAATCTTTATGTGGAAATGTCACAGATACTGGAATCCCTTTGTTTAAAACTATATATAGTTATACTGTTGAAATGATTGCAAAAAGCTACTTGGAACTCAAGGGGTTAAC
The DNA here is from genome assembly GCA_016271365.2 of Neoceratodus forsteri. Taxonomy (NCBI): domain Eukaryota; kingdom Metazoa; phylum Chordata; order Ceratodontiformes; family Ceratodontidae; genus Neoceratodus; species Neoceratodus forsteri. Next base: position 1,710,010,432 of record CM057455.1, read on the forward strand.
CGGAGATGCAGCTTGCAAACTCTCTGCAGAGCTGTGAACAAGAGGTCAGTTCTGGGTCATGATGTTCTGTCTGTTGCACCTGCAAGGAAACTGACAAGTACATTCTGTGAGAAGCAGGACATCTCTTAATAAGGTTCCCAGGCAAAGACTTATCAAAGAGCAGCAATGCTTTTGCTTGAGAGACAAAGAGAGTGAGAGACTGAAACTCGGAATTAAGAGATACCCTCAGAAGAAGGACTTGGGTTTCTCTGTTTGTACTGCCTTTGTAAATAGTTATACCAAATAATTTTTATTTTGCCGCTGAGAAAAATAATGCTATTCATGAATTTGAAAACTGCTCCTGGTTTTCCTATGCTTTCTGACCTGTGCCTCAATGACAGTGTCGAAGGGCAGGGCTGTATGCCTGACACTCAGCGACGGGCTCCAATGGCTGCAAGGAAGGAAGCGTAAACACCCCCAAAAATGGGGCGTGTTGGCAGGGCAGGCAGCGACATGGGGACTGATCTGAGGAACCCTGGCGCTGTCGAGCCTGGTGTAGGCAGAGGAGGCATGAGGCGCTATATGACCCCCGCAAAGGAGGAGAGCAGTGTCTGAATGCAGATGGTGACCCGCAGTGCAGGAGCACTTGGCAACGTCGATGGGGGTGACTAGAGCCCCGACTGCCACACTGGAGCCAGCGGAATGCAATGCCAAACTGCCTGCAGGGTTCAGAGTCTAAGCGGCAGGACTGAAAACGATGGCAGGGATAACTGGGGCTCCAGCGTCGAAGGGCTGACGCCAACAGTGGAAGGGCCAGCGGAGGCGACTAGCGATGTCGGCCTGAACTGCAGGGCGCTACACAACATCGATGGGGGGACTGGAACCCCGGTGTCGATGGGAATTGCCAGCCATGAAAGGTCCGACTAAATCACTGTAGGAGCCAACCTGTAGGTTCTGATGTCTGAGCTGCAGGACTAACAATGTCGTCTTCAGCCCCGATACTGAGGGGCTAGCACCAGCCAAAAGCAGTCTGGCAAAGAGCCTTACTAGGCCTGCCCCATTGACGGGGGCATCCACAGCCCAGATGCCAACGGGCCTTCGCCGACCAAGGAAGGCCAGTGAAGGAAACTGCTAGAGCCATGCCTTGTGGGGAAGAAGATGTTAGAGAGCATCGCTGCCAAAGCGGGCAACAAAGAAGGATTGGGGGGAGAGACGAGGAGAGGACCTGCAACATGGAGATGCTGTTTCCATGAAGAGCACTTTGCTGTCATATGACTCGCAGCACAGGCCGGGAGTGCTTGATTGTAAGATGTCAGAGAAATGGCAGGCCTACCGGTTGCAGTCCCAGGTGAAGCCACCATGGAGAAGGTAGAGAAGGCAATGGTTAGAACCGACGAACACCACAATGAAAGGCGTTCGGTCAGCGGCAGAAAACACTTTTGTCAAACAAAAGAAAAGTGAAGGGAAAATAAAGAATAAAATTGAAGATCTGGCAGTCAACTGAAGCAGCTGTGTCTCCATGGAGTCCGATGTGCAATGGTCAACAGCAGGAAAAAACTGAGGAAGGGGCGGGGCCACCCACGTTTATATAGGGAGGAAATCATAGGATGACGTCGTCATGATTGGCCCCTAGCAGACTGCTAGCTAAAATGGTTTCCATGTGATCCTAGCGCCTGTAGTTCCGTAAATGTGGCCTGATGCAAGAGATACCCCAGGAAGAACAATCAGGACGTTCTGGAATGAAGTCTACCCCTGATGTCAAGGACAGAATGTGCAAGCCTCAGGGCCTATACTACAAGGTCCTTAAGTCCAAATCAGCAAAGACATGGCAAGCCACAAAGTTGTGGCTGGGTTCTACGTAGATGAAACATAAGATACAATGGTCGGTGCGAGCAATGTTTTTCCTGTACCCATAGTGACGAAAAAGGGGTCCCGAGAGATTGGCCTTTAAGGATTTGGCCAATTTACCCAGCATACTTTACTGAAACACACACACACAAACACACAACAAAGGAATGCAAACCAAGGCAGCAGTTTTATCCCAGTAATGCACTTGACAGTGGGAAAAACAGAACTAAGGTAATCAGGGCATTAATGGTTAATAGCTCCATGACATGGTGTTGCACGTGTGCTGGTGCCAACACCAATGATTGCACTCGAGAAAAACATCTGCTCTCACAGGGTCCTAGCACTTCCAGTCCCAAGACCAAAGAATAGGGCTCTATGGAGAAGACGGATTCTTGGAAGATGATGGTAAGTCCAAACACCAAAACAAAAACAAACAAAAAAATCCTAACCCTGGATATATTTAGACACAAAAAAACTTAGGTTTCTAGTTACCAAGAAATGTGATTTGTATTAAATAATTTGCTGTGACTCACAGTCTAAGCCCCTTAAAAAACAAAACAAAACAAAAAATTGCTACACTGTTTTGGAAGCACAGAAAACTGTTCACTTGTGTATGTACTACCCAAGTACCTGAATGAAGTAAGTGGGGTTCCCTCGCTTTCAGTTAACCCTATCTCTGCTAGTAGGCTGCTCTTCAGCTGTGCTGCGAGATCATGAGCAGAAGGTCCTGGTTTTGAAGAATCTGGTTCTTCCTCTGGCAAGCTCTGCTCTTCTCTTTCTTTACTCTGCCGATTCTGCATACCCATGACATTCTTTAAGTTGGCAGCATATGACATTTTGGTAGGTAGCACCTGGAGGGAAAAAAATGCAGACCACAATAATGTTTCATCTCCTTTACCTTTAAATGCAGCACTTCATGTTAAATCATATTCAATAAACTATTCTATTTCAAAACAATAAAAATGCTAACATTGGTTCAAAATAGGAGGGGGTACTCTTACAAGACAGGAGAAAAAGAATTTAAAATGGAATTAGGAACATTTTGCATAAAATGAACAGTTGCGTCAAAGAAAGCTAGGTCCCATGGTGCTCCTCTTATGGAGTGCACGTACTGTTAACTCTTTATGGAGTGCACTGTGCTACTCAGCTGGTCTGCCTGGAAGAAAGCTTCTCTACCCTGCAAAGTGCAGGCCCAAATTGGGTGCTGCCTCCAGCACGAATACTATCTCTGCTGCCTCCCGAAGCCTTGCCCAGTTAGTCGGCTCTAACTAAGCCTCCACCTGAGCTGGTTTGCCTGGAAGAAAGCTTCTGTACCCTGCAAAGGTACGACAGGACTCAGACATCAGGTTCAATTTTTGGCGTGTTCCACAGCCACATCCTGACTGGACACTGCCCTCTGTTGCTGCATCTCAAGTGGCTTTTCCCCATGCTAATTCTTCCTGATGCCACAATTGCTCCTTATCCTTAAAATGACAGTTTTCTGCCTTTTTTTTTTGTTTTTAAAGAACTGTTAAGTTCCTGATCTTAGTGATATTACTATATTCAGACCAAGGATACTAAATTACTGATTAATTTATTGGTTTCCTTAAAGGTTTTAAAACATTTGACATTTCATATAGTATAATTTTAAAGCTGTTACATAAGTTTAGCATCAAGTTCTGTATAGTCTTGCAGCCCCCTCCCAGACTCAGTGGCAAAAAGACCACCTTTTCAGCTGAAAATTCATTTTAATTCCTTATCCCTTGGCCATTTCTACCCCTTTGTTAAATTAATCTGTAAACCCATATATCTCATACCTCCTGCTGTTCTTCTGTCTCTGCTGTTGTCTCCTACCCCTACCCAGAGTTCCCTAGCTCCTATTTAACTTTTTGCTTGTCTCTTTCCCCCTCAGTGCAGGCCCAAACTGGCTGCTGCCGCCAGCACGAATTCTGTATTTACTGGTGAGTAACTTGTCTTTTCTCATTACAGTCTGTGTATCCATTGCTTAGCAGTGGCCATTACTGCATTCACAATTGCTTAATATGATTTCTGCCTGCAAAATTTACAGTTTGATATGGAGACTGTGGGAGAAATGCAGCCTACAAACACAAAGCAACATCGGCCTTATCAAGGGTTACCTGCAGATGATGATTGGCTGTGAATAGCCCGGAATCAACCAAATGGGATACCTTATCCTGATGCTCTAGAGGGAGCACAGCTTTCAACTCCCACGGCAGCCTGCCATAAGGCGTGCACACAGTGGGCCTTGTGATCAGAGTAGCTCGTATGGTAAACACCCAGCTCACTGAAGGTGTAGACTTTGTGGCACTATTGTTCAAGACACATTTATTTTATTTATTTATTCTAGGATTACAAGTACCTTTGAGCTAAGGCTCTTTTACAAAGGTTCCACGTCAGAAATAACAAACAAGGAAGCAACAGTGAAATAACAGTAAACAATTCGTGTACGACAGTGCTATTGAAAGGGGTCGATTATAGGAAGAGTAAGGTGTAAAGAAGGAGGAGGCGTATAGGTAGTTAACAGAGGCAGCTATAGTAAAATGGTGAACACAGCTAGGACGCATGTGACCACAAGGAATGGGTAGGGTCAGGCACCCGGGGGTGGCAGAGAAACAGGGATGGGAGGAGAGAAGAGGGGGAAGGGGAGGACGAAGATGCAGCTGGAGGCATTTGTTGAAAAATAAATGCGAAGGAGTGATAGAAGAGAAGAGGGGGCAGGGTAAGGGGAAATAAGTGCTATAATGGGGCAAGGAGAGACCAATGAGGTGATAAGAAGGCCTGAGATTTGAAGTGGTGCTTCAGGAGCTGGGGAGATTGAGGCCTGGGGTTAAGCAGTGTATAAGCTAGATTAAAGCTATGTAGGTCATCATCTAGGTGAGGCAGTCACAGGAGCTAGAGGCAATGAGATGGGCCCGGAGCCTGGTTTTGAACAGACCTAGTGTTGAAGCAGAGGAGATGGTGTGGCTGAGACCATTCATCCATAGAGGAGCCCTATAGGTGAAGGAGCGTTGGCCCCTAGTGTGACAGCGAGGAACTTGTAGAATCTCGGCTGTCAAGCTCCTGGTGTTCTATCGGTTGATGTTTTGATGCAACAAGGCAGTAACACCGGGGGGTGTGAGGCCAAGGTTGATTTTTCCCGCCATAGCACATGTGAGATATTTTATACGGTTGGAGAGTTGGAGCCAACCGGATTGTTCATAAAGGGCACAGGTGTGGGTGAGGCGGTGGGCACCAGTTGTGAGTCAGCATGCTTTGTTAAGTGCGGTTGTTATACGTCGGAGGGCAGACGTCATGGCGGAGCCATAGACAATGAGGCCATAATCAATCATTGACTCCACAGAGCTCTGGACAGCAATCTTCAGGGCCTCTGGGGTGAGGTGCTGCCTGTGCTTGCAGAGTAATCCAAGTCGTGTGTTGACAGCTTTAACCATGCTGTCAATGCAAGCGGTATAGGAGAGATTGGGGTCAAGCAGAATCCCTAGGTATTTGAATGAGTAAACTTGTTCGAGGACAGTCCCCTGCTTGGGGAGATGGCAAGGGGGTGTTGCCTGTAACATTTACATGAACTGCAGAACAGCAGCGACTTAGTTTTCTTGTGATTGAGGACTAGTTTATGATTGGAGAACCATGTTTCAACGGCACTGAATCTGAGTTGGAGGCTGTGTTGTACTGGTGAAAGGTCCTTGTGCGTAGAAAAGACAACAGCATCATCCGCATACAGGATGATTTGTTCCAAGCAGGATTGTGGTAGGGAGTTTAAAAAGAGGCTGAAAAGGAGAGGGCCCAGTACAGACCCCTGAGGGACACCGGAGCAGATAGGCAAGGTGTCCGAGATAGCATTGGCAATTTTTACTCTTTGAGAGCGGTTGTCAAGGTAGCTTCTGAACCAGCAGGCTGAATCTGGTGCGAGGCCAGCAAGGAGTAGCTGGTTATACAGCAGCTGATGATGGACCATGTCAAATGCCTTCGAGAGGTCGATGAAGACAGCCCCAGTAAGAAGACCTTTATTAAGGGAACTAGGCACTGCACCGGTACATTCAAGCAGGGCAGTGGTGGTACTATGCCCTTTTCTAAAACCGTGCTGTTGTGTGCACAGAGTATTATATTTGTCCAAATAATCAGTGAGCTGGTCTGCAACAATACGCTCTAGGGCCTTGGATAGTGGTGGCAATATGGAGATCGGGCGGTAGTTAGAGTGGCAGGTCTTATCCCCACTTTTGTGGACCAGGGTCACAGTGGCAGTTTTCCATATTTCAGGGAATGTTTTGGTGTGGAGAGAGAGGTTAAGAATTTTAGTTAGGGGACTGAGAACCTCATCAAGTGTAAGTGATAGCAGCTTAAAGTCCAGGGTGTCACTGCTGATTCTGGAAGTGGAGATGGCTAGGGCGATGTGTCGGCAAGCTTCATTCATCTTAATCTCCCTGAAGTAGAAATGAGGGTGGTTTGACAGAGGGCAGGGTGTGTTAGGGGGGGTGTGACTGACTGTGAAGAAATCAGGTGGTAGAACAGTACTGAGGTCAGTAAAAGCTGTGTTAAAGGTATTTGCAATGACCATGGGATCAAGGGTAGTGGACCCTTCAACAATTAACATGGCCGGAGGGGACTCTGATTGTTTCCCAGTAATGTCTTTGATATTGTCCTAGAAAGCACAACCATTTCCCCGGGTGTTGGTGAGGACGTCCTTATAATATGAGCTTTTTGTGAGACGAATGGATTTTGTGCAGGCATTTCAGGCACGTTTGTATTTTTGGATGTCAGATTGTTTGCCTGTGGCTTTAGCCACTGCCCACAGGTGGTCCTTAGATTTCAGCTGGAAAAGGAGCTCCGCAGTTAACCAAGGGTTGCAGAGGGTTTCTGTTTTCCATTTTTTTGAAGGGGCGAAGAGGTCACAGGCCTTATTGAAGACGGTGATGAAGTAGCCAAGGGCTAGGTTAACATCCATCGCCTTGTAGATGGGCAGCCAGTCTTGCAAGATAGGTAGTATTTGAGATGGGTGAGTTGACCACGGGGGAGGACTCTGCTGGTAATGATTATAGGGGGTGGCTTTAGAAATTTTAGACCATTCACATATAACCAGGGAGTTGTCACTGAGAGAGTCTGGGAGAACAGAGGTACGAGAGATCCTGGTAGGGTGATTGGTGAGAACCCAGTCCAGCAGGGTACTGGTGCCAGTTTTGTAATTTATTCGAGTTGGTGTGGTGACCAATTGTGAGAGGTTGGCAGCTGAAAGGGCATCCTTATGAGTGTAGACATTAAATGCGAGCCAGTTTATATTGAAATCACCAAGCAGAATGTGTCCAGAGCCAGGAGGTTGGGAGCTGACGAAGTTAAGAACTTCTTTGATGCCAAGATCTCGATCTCGAGGTGAAATAAATACAGAGACGATGGTGAGGGCTTATTGATTGGGACCTAGAATAATTTTAATGGGTAGAAGCTGGGCTGAGGAGGCAGGGACGGGGGTTGGAGCAAGGTGCCCCAGGAGATTATCCTTAATGTAGATGGCACAGCCCCCTCCCCTTTTAGAGACACGGTCCAATCTGAAAACACTGTAGCCCTGTAAGGTAAATTCCAGATCAGGAACTTTTGGTGTCAGCCACGTTTCAACTACAGCAAGGATGTCAGGATTATGTTGGCTGATAAAGGCTTGGAGTGCATCAAGCTTTGGTAACAGGCTGCAGATATTAATGGTTGCGATGGTGAGGGCCCCTGCCTTTTTCAGAAGGCCTGAACAGCCCGGGCCAGGGTTCGGATGGATGTTGCCCAAGATCAGTAGGAGAAGTAGGAGGAGCTTCATTGAACAGAGGCACAGGTCCAGTAGTGATAATTTGTGTTACCTTTTAGTGTATGGGCAGTAGGTAGAGGCCATATGACAGCCCCGATGATATGCAGTGTGGTACAGTAGGGATAGGCTGGCATTAAGACCAGTCTTAGTGGTGTTAAGAAGCAGCCAGATATTTCCAAGTGGAGGCCCATGGGGAGGACTGGTTGAGAAGTGGAGCATTCCCAAGGTGCTGCTGGTATTGATTAAGTAGACAGTGGGTATGGGGTTGGGGTAGCAAGGGTGTGGGAGAGAGAACAAGGGAGGAAGGACAAGTTCAAGTTTATTGCAGGAAAACTCCATTGAGCAAGCTCATTCACAAGGACGTCCTGTAACATGTACACTTATAATGAACATACATAAATAAATAATTGATAAACAATAATATACATGGAGGGAGAGAAGGGCAAGGAGCAGTTGGGGAAGGGGACTCATAGCTGGTGTAGCGCGAAAGATGAGGGAAAAAAAGAAACAGGCAGGGAGAGGTAGTGAAAAGAGAGCTGAGAGTGAGCAGGAACGGCGAGGATGGCGTATGTGAGCAGCTGGAGAGAGAGAGAGAGAGAGCAGTATAGGCTGGAGCTTGACGGGACAGAAAGGAAGAGAAAAGGCAAGCAAGTGTTGTAGGCCAATAGGAGAGACCAGCAGGCAATCGCGGGCAGTGTGTGAGGAAGAAGGACGGAGCTAGAGCGTATTTAACTAAGGTAGGAGGGGGTGGGGGGAGGAAACTTCACAGGAGTTCAGTCAACTTTAAACAGTAAAACATTTCCCCAAGACAGAATCCCCAAATGTCCAAATTAGAAGCAGTACGATATAAGCATTTCCCCAAAACAGAATTTCCCAATTTGAATCAGTACAGTAAGCTGAAATAATTCTGGTTGAAAATTTCAGCAAAATAGGATTTAGTAGGGAGGCAGTACAAGGAAGATATATAGCAAGTAAAGCCACTGTGAGTTTGAGGGTAGACTTTTTTAAATGAAAGAACAAGATCCCTCTAGTGGCAGATCTGTATAAGCTGCTAATGGAAAACTGAAAAAAAAAAAAGGGCAGAAAACAGTCATTTTAAGTATAAGGAGCAATTGTGGCATCAGGAAGAATTAGCATGGGGAAAAGCCACTCGAGATGCAGCAACAGAGGGCAGTGTCCAGTCAGGATGTAGCAGTAGAACACGCCAAAAATTGAACCTGATGGCTGAGTGCTGTCGTACCTTTGCAGGGTAGAGAAGCATTCTTCCAGGCAGACCAGCTGAGCAGCACAGGTGGAGGCTTAGTTAGAGCCGACCAACCGGGCAAGGCTTCGGGAGGCTGCAGAGATAGTATCCGTGCTGGAGACAGCACCCAATTTGGGCCTGCATTTTGCAGGGTAGAGAAGCTTTCTTCCAGGCAGACCAGCACAGGTGGAGGCTTAGTTAGAGCCGACCAACCGGGCAAGGCTTCAGGAGGCAGCAGAGATAGTTTCTCACCTGTAACAGGAGTTCTAGGAATGGTATATGTTGTTCATCCACACTGTCTGGCAGGTTCCTTGCCGCTTTAAATCTTGCCGGAAGGTCTTCAAGCTGGCTCCTCCCACCCACCCGGGTGGTAAAACTCTCGGCTCCGCCCCATGACGTCAGATCTAGCTTGCTGGAAGTCAGGTTGTGCGTCAAAGCCAGGGAGGCCGAGTGGGTCGTGCGGATGAACATATACCATTCCTAGAACTCCTGTTACAGGTGAGTAACCTGTATTTCTAGGGACATGGATATGTTGTTCATCCACACTGTTTGCCAAACTCCTAGCAGTTCTCTGGGAGGAGGGAGGCAAGGCACACACCCACTACTTAGGGAATAAAGACTGAAGAACCGAAGCCCCAAAACCAGCATCCCGGCGTGACTCAAGGTCGATGCGGCAGTGGGTGATGAAGGTATGTGCTGACTTCCAGGTAGCAGCTCTGCAGATTTCCTGGATAGGGACGTCCCTGGAAGCAGCCACCGATGCAGCGGTATGGTGGGTAGAATGAGCTCTTATCCCTCTGGGAGGCTCCATGCCCGCCAGCCTATAGCAGAGATCTATGCAGGAGGTGACCCACCTGCTTATTGTCCATTTGGCTGCAGGTCTGCCAGGTGCGGCTTCAGCGTAGGTGACAAACAGCTGGCAAACCTCTCCCCGAGCTTCAGCCATCCGCTCCTTATAGTAAGCGAGCGCTCTACTAGGGTCAAAAGTACGGAGCCTATATTCGGCCTCCAAGGTGTGACTGGGGTAGAACACCGGCAGAGTCAACACATGGTTAAGGTGAAAATCCGACACCACCTTTGGAAGGAATTTCGGTTGGGGGCGCTGGACAACCTTGTCCCTGTGGAAGACCAGATAAGGAGACTAGATGGAAAGCGCCTGGAGCTCTCCCATCCTTCTGGCTGACATGATGGCCACCAAGAAGGCGGTCTTCCACGACAGGTGAGAGATGTTAGACCTGTGCATCGGTTCGAATGGCTTGCCTATGAGCTTAGCCAATACCAGCAGTAGCTCCCACAGAGGTGGAGGTTCTCGCACCGGAGGGGATATGTGATCAAGGCCTTTCAAAAAGCGCCCGACCACCTTCTCCTGCGCCACCGACTGTTTCCCGGCCCGCACCCGGTAAGCAGAGATGGTTGCCAGGTGCACCTTAAGGGTCGCCGATCAAGCCCTTGCTGAGAAAGGGACCACAGGTAGTCCAGAATGCTGCCAAGGAACAGGAGAAGGGTCCAGGCCCTGTTCTGGACACCAAATGGAGAATCTCTTCCATTTGAAGGCGTAGCATTTTCTGGTCGACTCCTTACGGGACGACTCAACAACGTTGAGGACCTCGTCGGAAAGACCCAAGGCCTAGAACTCTAGCCGCTCAGGAACCAGGCCGTCAGGTGCAGGGATTGAAGGTCCGGATGGAATATCTTCCCCTGATTGACTGAGATTACGTCTGGGCGGGCTGTAAGCCGCCTCGGGAGCCTGGAGCTGAGACTGAGGAGATCTGGATACCAGAACTGGCGGGGCCAGTCTGGGGCTACCAGAATCACCTCGCATTGTCCCTCTTCACCTTGAGAAGCACATTGTGGATCAAGGAAAATGGGAGAAAGGCGCAGAAGAGGCCCGGGGTCCACGGCCTCGAGAAGGCATCCCCCTGTAGCAAGCCCTGCTGAGGGGGGCGGGCATGAAACAGTCTCAGCTTCGCATTCTCCCTGGAGGCAAACAGGTCCACCTGAGGCATGCCCCAGTGGGAGAACAGATCTTGTACTACCTCCAGCAGGAGAGATCACTCGTGGGACGCAGCCCCTATCCGGCTTAGGGCATCAGCCAGAATGTTGGAGGCTCCTGCCACATGGATGGCAGGGAGATCTGCCTCCAGGCTGCGCACGAGTGACCAAATGTGGAGAGCTTCCCTGCACAGAGGCATGGAGCGTGTCCCGCCCTGGCGGTTTAGGTAGTACATGGTCATGGTATTGTCTGTCTGGACCTGAACCACTTGACCCCGTAGAAACGGAGCGAAGGCGGTGAGGGCTAGACTCATCAAGCTCCAGCAGGTTGATGTGGCATCGACTCCCGAGGGACCAGAGGCCATGCACTCTGTGCTCCCCAGATGGGCACCCCAGCCATCGAGAGGCATCGGTCGATAGAGAGACTGTCGGCTCGGGTGGACAAATGGGACGCCTCCTGCAGATGTGCTGGAATGGTCCACCACTGGAGAGCATTCCACATCCCCTAGGTCACAGTCACTAGCTGATCCAGAGGATCGAAGTGCTGTGACCATTGGCTGGCCAGCCCCCATTGAAGGGGATGCATGTACCAACGGGCCCAACGGACCACGCTGGTGCAGGCCGCCATGAGGCCCAGGAGGCGCAGGAAGTCCCGCAGGACGCAATTGCCCAACCTGAAATGATTGGGCAAAGGAGGAAAGAACCTCGGCCCTGTCCGCCGGGAGCCGTGCTCTGGCTCGTAGAGAGTCGAGCTCTGCCCCAATGAATTGTATAACCTGCTTTGGCACGAGTTCCGACTTGGCCGCGTTGATGAGGAGGCCAACCTGAGAGTAAACCTAGAGGGCCAGATCCCTGGACTGCTCCACCTCCATTCTGGAGAAGGCTGCAATCAGCCAGTCGTTCAGGTAGGGGCAAACCCGGACCCTTCGGTGCCGCAGGAATGCTGTCACCACTGCCATGCATTTGGTGAAAACCCTGGGAGCTAGGGAAAGGCCGAAGGGCATGGCCCGGAACTCATAGAGGGATCCCTCTGCCCTGAAGCGGAGGAATCTCTGGTGGGACGGACGGATTGGGACGTGAAAGAACGCGTCCTGGAGGTCCAGAGAACAGAACCACATTCCTCGTTCCAAGGATGGGATTATCTGAGCCAGAGTGACCATCCTGAAGGTCCGAGACCTTAGGAACCTGTTCAGGTCGTGCAGGTCTAGAATGGGGCGCCAGCCTCCCGTCCGTTTCGGGACCAGGAAGTACCTGGACACAAACCCTGGGTCTGGTGGAGGATCCGCCACCTTCCTGATCACCTCTTTTTCGAGGAGCAGGGCGATGTCAGCTCGGCGAGCCGACAGAGAGGCTGCAGACCCCGTAACCCCCCGAGGGGCGACGGCTCGGAAGGTCGGGGCCTGCTCAAACTCCAGGGGCAGGCCCTTTCCTACCACCTCCAACACCCAGCAGTCCGTGGTGATAGCGGACCAGGCAGAAAGGAAGTGGCGGAGCCGCCTCTCATGGGGGAACCCAAGGGGAGTGATGAGGCTGGGGCGACACCCTCAACCCGTCACTGGGCAGGCTTGGAGGAGGGACCGGCCGAGGGACCTCCTGGGCCTTTCCCTCCCTGCTTCCTGTTAGAGGAAGCCGCAGGCTTGGCTTTGGGGTGCCAAGCGCGAGCCTGCTGGCCCTGATGCTGGTGCTGTTGGGCCGGATGTGCCGCAGGCTCAGAAGGGCGAAAGGACTTATGTTGTTGGCGACGGCCTTTGTCCTTCTGGGCGGAGGTGACATAGTCCAGAGTAGCATTGGACTTTTCGATCCACTGGAGGTAACCTTCCACTCCAGGGCCGAACAGGTCAGTCCCCAGTTAGGGGACATCCGCCAGTTTATGCTGAGTATCTGCCGTGAAAGTGGATATCCTCAGTCACGCTCTGCGGCGCATGGCCACTGCGGCCGCAACTGATCTGGCACAGGAGTCTCCAATGTCCAGAGCCGTTTGGAGCTGCTGTTTTGCCACCACCCTTCCCTGGTCCCGTACCTGCTTGACCGTGATCTGCAGGTCGGCCGGGAGATGAGGGATCACCTCATCCAGGGAGCCCATGAGGGCATGGGAGAAATGTGCCATCAGCACAGCCAAGCTGGCCTGGCGGAGGCCAAGGGAGGACGCAGCGTACACCTTGCGCCCGGCATAGTCCAGCTTTTTGGGCTCCTTGTCGGGGGGCTTATCCACATCCCTAGCGCTCCCGGAATGCCGGAAAACGCTATCGGTGACCAACCCTTTGGCGAAGGAGTGTTCCGAAAAACAGGACAAAGAGCCGGTAGGGACCGCATACTTCCTGGTCATCCTGGCCGAAGGCACAGGACAGGAAGCCGGCCGCTGCCAAAGCTCCAAGGCTGGGCCAACAATGGCTTCAGCCACTGGAAAGGCCTCTGTTGGTGAATCCCCTCGGTCCAGTATCTCCGTCAGGGGATACTTGGCCTGCTTGGACACGGGCTCAAGCTACATCCCGGTGGACTCCGAGATGAGCCGAAGCAGACCCATAAAAGATGATGGGCTCTCATCCATCGACTGCCCCCCCCCGGAGGATTCCAGGTCAAGGGGCCTGGGAAACAGGGAGGAGTCGTCGTCGGACTCCGAGGAGTCCGCAAAGAGCTGCCTAGGGCCTGAGCCACCCTCCACCTGCCGAGGACGGTCGGAAGTGAGGGTGACCGACAACCGTTGGGGCAGACCCTGACCCGACCAAGAGTCCTTGGTCAGCGCCCCCGATTTCAGTTGTAGAGGCAGAGGTTCCACCACAATCGGTGGGGCAGCTGGTTTCGGCCGAAAAACTGGCCCAGGCTTGGGCACCTCGACTACAGCGAGGGGTTGTTTCGGCCATTCGGGTGACAGCCACTTGATGGGCGGGGAAGGCGACAGCGTCGGCTTGTTCCCGAACAGAAATAACTGCTGCCGCATTAGGTCCTCGTAGCGTCGACGCAATTTGCGCCAAAGCCTCTCCTCTTCTGAGGACAAAGACGAGGACGAGCAGCGGCGCCGCTTACTTCAGTGCCAAGACCGCCGATGTCGGCGGGATCGTGTGGACCGAGACGAGGTCCGAGACAGAGACCCTCGGTGTTTCCGAGGACAGGTCTGGGAAGGGGCGGGGGACACCCGTTCTTCCCTCTGCTTGGAAGCCTTGACTGGGGAGTCCGGCACGGGAGGCGCAGGCAAGTCCTTGGTTTCCACCGGGGGAACCGGTGAAGAAGGGTTGTCGGCTTCAACAGCTGACAGCCCGTCCGACGGGTCGAGAAAAATCTCGACCGCAGACGACGGGTGTCTCGCCGGCTGACCTGACGGGACACCGCGGAGCCAGCTGCCTTAGCCACAACCTCGACCGAGTCGAAGTGTTGCCCTTTCGCAGTCCTTCTTTCCGGACTGAGAAGAATGTCCCGATGGCCCCTCTCCCTTCGTGGAGAGGGATTGGCAAAGCTCCTTAAAAGAAGCTGTGTAGGTGGATCCCAGAGAGCGCAGGATAAATGTCGCGACCAAGGAAGATGAAGATGCGGCCTGGGCTCGAGGGCGATCATCTGCTCGAGTTGCTCAGCTGAGCCAGCTGCCGCGGATACCACCCAACGGGCCTCCTTTGACTTCACCGCCGGGTAGCGATTCTTGGGGCGCCTAAGCTGTAACCGGGCAGCGTGGTCTTCCAGGACACTGGCTGAAAACGAACGGCATAACTCGCAGGCCTGCGGGTCATGGTCTAGGCCAAGGCAGTAGATGCACGTGGAGTGCGTATCCGTCCTGGACATTTTCTGCCCAAATGGGCACCCCCGAAAACTGGGAGTCGATCCGTCCATCGCAGCCGCGAGGGAGTAATTTGACCGAAGTCTTGAAAACTTAAGAATGAGTTTCGGGCGAACCGAAGAATTAGGATCCAGTCTATACGCAGAGCGTTAAGGAGGGAACCTGGGCTTCCAAGTGGTAAGGAAGATCTGGAGTCTTGGGGTGGAGCCGAGAGTTTTACCAGCCGGGTGGGTTGGAGGAGCCAGCTTGAAGACCTTCTGGCAAGATTTAAAGCGGCAAGGAACCTGCCAGACAGTGTGGATGAACAACATATCCATGTCCCTAGAAATGGCTGTTCTGGAAGAAAGACAGGACACAGGGTTATTCTCCTCCCTCTCAGGGTAAAAACAAATTTTTGGTGTAAGAAATTTTGGTTTCTTGAGGAAATTAAGGATATGTCCACAGGACAAGGGAACTAAGGATTGACGGGACAAGGAAGTGGAGAGAGAGCAGAGGGCAACTACCAACTCCCACCTACAGGGGTGGAGCCAAAGCACTGGAGAAGGAGTGCCCCCCATCCTGACCACTCCCTCTAAAACATTATCCCCCTGTGTGTCCCCACCTTACCACGCCCCTGAATAACAGAAAGGAGGGGGGCGAGAAAGGACACAGAGAGGGAGGGGACCCAGAGACTGAGGCCCCAGGGGGATGGCGGGTGGGATTGTGATGAATGGTGAAGATACACAGAAAGATCATAATTACGGTAGGTGCATAATTTTCATATCTTATCTGTGTCAATCTTCACCATTCATCACCTTTGGGTGAGTGTCGAGCCCCCCCGAAAGGGGTTTTCAACCCTAAGGAACAGAGTCCCTTTGCTTTCAGTGGGTGACACACTAAAAGGGAGAGCCTTCTGTGCCTGGAGAGGCCCGCGAGTGGGGAGAGTGAGACGGGAACCCCTCGGAGGGGGAAGGAAGTTGTCCTGACAGACGCCGTCTCACTCTACGGGAGAAGAGATAGGTTCTCTGGTGAATGGAGTTAATCACCCTACGCCGGGCCAAGGGTGACAACTGGGAAAGACGCAGCCATGCCGTCTGCCTAGTGCAGATCACTGTCCCTACGACCCTGGTAGCTACCTCACTGGCATCGTACGATGCCCTTGCTTGGTGTCTTGCTAGCTCCAGGCCACGTGCAGAGAGTGCAATGGCTTGTCTGGTTTGCGCAGTGTCAGGCAATGAGGCTAGGAGCTGACCCAGCTTGGACCACAGGAACCTATCATAGGATGCGAAGTGGGCCTGATGTGCTGCGACAGAGAGCAGCAACCATGCCGAGGAGAACGTCCTCATCCCCCAGAAGTCAAAAGGAATCTTGATCTGGGGGCCGGCCACGATGGAGGGTGCAAAGCCCATCAGGAGTGTCCAGTTGCATCAATCCTGACTGAGGATGAGGCATGGAACCTGGAGACTCGGTGGGAGTGGGCTCTAGGGGCAGGAACTCTGGAGAAAGGCCTCTGCCAGGAACGCAACGACACCTCCCAAAAGGGAGATGACCAGGGGGGAGAGACCACAAGGGTGGCTTCACTGAAATCGCCTAGAAAGGCATGTGCCGAGTGCTCTGGATTGCTTTGAGTGGAAGGGGTGATGTGCAGGTCCTCCAACATCCTCACGAGGAATCGCCGATACTCCACAAGATCAGCAGCCTGAGACATGTGGACAGAAAGCTCCTCTCCCCCAGAAGAGGGGGATGAGGAGTCAGAGGACCTCAAATGCTCAGAGTGTGGCTGCTAGGGGATGGGGTTGAAAAACCTGTCTGTCCATGGCCCTGACGTAAGCGGGGAACCGAGCAGCCATGGCACTGAACTGCTCCCAGGAGGTAGGCCTGCTAGGACCAAGGATGCCTGGGAGTGCAGGAGAATGTGGCAGAGGGATAGGGACAGAGCCAACAAGAGAAACTGACTGACCTCCGCTTGGGCTAGGGAGTGCACCAGGAGCCCCAGAAGACGAAGGTGCTCCGGAAGACTCCACAGCCGACAGCTGAACAACCATACCGGAACTGCCTAGGCTGTCCCCGGAAGAATCCCCTCTGTGAGGTGACCGGGGCCGTGTAAGTCCAGAAGGACGGTCCCATACCTCCAAAGAACGGGGCCCTCTCAAGGAAACCAAGAGGGAAGAGCGGAGATCCGTGGCTACGCTTCTCCCAGAGCCCGGGTGGGTTCCAGAAAAAGATCGATGCACAGACCCCATGCCCCTCGACCCCTCGAACTGAGGGCGCCTCCTCAAGCACAGCCAGCCTAGGCAACTGACTGCCCTGGTGGGCCCCTGAAGGAGCTATCCAGGGTGCAGCACCTTCCCCTCCCGTGGGTGCTCTGATCGGCCCCAAATTTGGTTGATCTAGGCACATCACCTGAGGGGGTACCACCGCTGAGGGGTCAGAGAACCTTCCGAGGCCAGGCTGCAGCGCAATGGTGGCCTACACCACGGCCTGCTGGTCAGAACCCCTGACCCCGGCAGTCTCTGTCTGCTCTTCAGAGGGGGGCTGACTCTGGCCTGTTGAGGACACTACGAGGGTGCCCACACCAGCAGCTAACTCCAAAGAGCCAGACTGCCTGTCTGACTCCTCCTCCGAAGAGGTGGAAATCAAAGCCCTGTGCCAAACAGCTGGTGGGCGCCTGCTGCCATCCCGAACAAATAGGGTACCAGAAGCAGAGACCGCACCAGAGTCAGTACCAGCGTCCTCCGCAGCACCGCGAACGGTGGCAGAAGAGGACACAGCTCCAACAAGGGCAGCAGTCTCAGAGCCATAACGTGACACGGCGCCGTCCTGACCTACGGCACTGCGACCGGTGCTGACAACGGTTCTGACAGCGCTCTCGGCACCGAGGCCAGAGACATCCATGGAGCTGACGCACCCCACAGTGCCACGAGCAGCACAGAGGACAAAGACGGCACCGATGACAGCTCCGACAGCGCTCTCGGCGCCGAGATCAAAAACCCCCACGGCACTGTGCCCATGCCCGGAACCGTGAATGGCTCCGGAGCTGGACACAGCGCTGTGCTCAACCTCGGCGCCACAGATGGTGCCAAGGTGAGAAAAGGTCAGAGACGGCGCTGTAGAACCTCCCATGGCGCCGCTAGCACCATCGGCTCCGCGAACGGCGCTGACAGCAGCCACGGCACTGATGGCACCATCAGGGCCCACGGCGCTGAGGTCCAAAACGGTGCCAACAGACAGCGTTGAGGATGACGCCGACCCGGGCCTTCCGAGGTCGGGTCCGACACCAGGGAGGCTCTCGCCTCCCGGGGTGATTGAGTGGTGCTCTCCCACCTCCCCTGGGGGAAAAGACTGGCCCTCCTTCACTGTGGGAGAAGCCTGGGCCACAGCTAGGCTACGAGAGGTCGAGGCTCCCTCCTCCTCGGTCCATGTAGAAATGGGAGGGGACTCGAAGGAAAGGACAAAAGAATGTGGCTTGGCCAGATGAGTGCATGCCCAACCCCGGAAAGTTGGCAGAGCTCACCCCACTTTCCACACGCGTTCGATGACCAAGCGGTCCAAGGAGAAGCAGGCGTCGCACGAATCCATGTCATGAAGCGGGCCAAGACATGCGAGGCAACGGTCGTGCTGGTCAGTTACGGAGAACTTACGGCCACAAGGGCATCACTGCACGGGGGGACATCCCGTCTTTGAAGATTTCTTGCCCTCCGACCGAGAGATGACCTATGAAAATAAACACCAAAACAAGACTCGACGTCGCAAATTAAACAAATAAAGGAACAATCTTACCAGGCGATGTCAAGTAAGCTATCAGAACCAGCAGGAGAACGGGGCCAACGAGCTATGGCTCGGAGTCGACAGTCGAAAAATGAAGAAACGAAACTGCGTAGCAGCAAGCCTCAAAGTTGCTCTTAGATGCTTCCCACGAGGTGACCTCGATGGCGGGAGACAAAGAACTGGCGGGAGGGTGAGTCGACAGCACCTAACGGCCAACTCGCGAAGCGCCACGCACGCGCTGGGGCGAGGGCGCGCCTGATGGTGCATCGGCCCGCCAACCGAGGAAGAAAAAAAAATTGCGGGGTCATGACCTCCGGCCAATAACCCAAAGATGATGAGTGATGAAGACTGACACAGATAAGATCCTGTGTTCCGCTGCTCCTGTGGAACTAAGTCTACTGCCCAGCTGTTCAGAAGGCCTTGAATCTTGGAAGCAAAGAGGTCTGACTAAGTAACTGACAGCCTGGGCTGTTTGGGTGGATGATCCAGAGGAGTATCTGAAAAATTCAGAGAATAACCCTCGCGAGTTATCCTGAGAACCCATTTGTCTGAAGTGACCTACTTCCAGTGATTGTAAAACTGAGTCAGACGCCCCCTTACTGCAGAAGAGGAGCCCTCCTCGGACAGATGAGGAGGGACCTAGGCCGGATTTCAGAGGGTGGCCCTAGGCGCTTTCGGGCCCTGTGCCTCCTGCTGCATTTTCTTTTGTGACTGAGGAGGTCTGGTTTTTGTTGAAGCCCCCTCTGCTTTTATCATGAAAGGACTGATGGTTATGAAACTGCTGGTGGTTTCCGCCCCGTTGAGGGGAGAAGGGGCCGGTCTGGCTGTATTGATAGCCGTCCTAGCTTTCTGTGTGGTCTCAACAGCCTGCTCCACCTATGGGCCAAACAGATAAGCACCTTCAAATGGTAAATTCAGGACTCGTTGCTGGGCATCATTTGTGAACCCTGAGGTTCGCAACCACGAGTGGCAATGGGTGCATATCCCAGCTGCTGCTGCTCCTCTAGAAGCAGTGTCAATGGCGTCCATAGCAGCCTTAAGTTGCTGATTATTGGACTCAGTACCTCAAGGGATAGTTTGAAGGAGATCTGAGAAAACGTCCGACTCCGGGAGAGTCTCCAAAGCAGCTTTTAGCAAATGCCAGAAGGTATACTCATAATGTGAGTAATAGCCCTGGTAGCTAGCAATATGCATAACTAGGGTAGCGGCGGTGAAGACTCGCTTCCCCAAAGTGTCAATCTTACGAGATTCTTTGTTTATTGGATGGGCCGTAGACTCCTGGGGGAGAAAGGCTTTGTCATTTTCTGCCAGGACCACTATGGCATCAGCGAAAGCTTGAGAGGCCAGGACAGGTCGATCCTTAGGGGAAGCGTACTTGCTGTCTATGGACTTTGCCACAGAAGGAATAAGCACCGGATTGTCCCACACCATTTGTGAGAGAGTCTCGAAAGAGGGGCTGTACCGGAGGAGTCAATTCCACAGGTATCTCTGGCACATGCAGATATGGAAGGCACAACAACTTCACTGGACCCACCTCCGAAGTCTGGAAAAAGAGAGAGAGGGGAATTCATATTCTTCAGTAGAGACTTAAAAGGACAGGTCCTCGAATAAAAGCTCAACTGAAGTAGAGGGCTTACTTTCCACTCTGAGAGATGAATCTTCATCAAAGTTGTCTCCTAATTACAGATCAGGATCAGGCTCAATGTCTTCTCCTACTAGCCCAGGAGGGATAGTATATAAAGGAAAGGGAGGAAAGTGCAGGAAAGGTGCTCCTCAAGTCGGAGTCGAGAATCCCTGAATCCAATGCGGGGCTATGCCAGCGCCCGGAGTCCCCAAACCAACCCTCGGAGCCCCCAAGGATGAAGATCTGAAAACCAGAGTAGGAGAAAATGGTACCTATGCTGGCCCCTGCGCCCCAGCCATGTGAGGGGGAAAAGCATAAGGATGCGGTGTCGACGGCACTGAAGAAGGTGCCGTGCAACTAGGCAGACCCAACTGTCCTGCCCGTGGGTTTGAGACCCCTAGGCCTGAAGGCTCCAGGGCCGACTCCGCAGGCTCGGAAAGTCAGGACGACCGCAAGACCCACTGCTCCATTAGAGCAGCCCACTGATGAAACTGCTCACCAGAGGATCCCCAAGGGGGCAGGGAGGGACAACGGAGTCAAGGATGCTGGCCATTAGGGACAGAAGCCACAGATGACCCAGACGGAGTCGGTCTTCTGTCCCTCGTTACCGACGACTGACATGCAGACCTACCTGAGGGTGACCTCTTTGCAGTACCTTTTCTTCTTCGACCGATGGGATGAAGAACAGCTCGAGGCCAAGTGGTGCCAAGTTCTTGACGAAGATCAAGAATGGGCCTGCTTCTTTTTGTGCTTTCGTGAGGACTGCCCTTCTTCCTGAACTCCAGACTGCCCGTATTCAGACCTTCCCTTCGTAGAAGGCATGCGAAGTCTCCCTACCGCCACCGCCCCACTATTGTTGACTCCGTCGAAGGCAGGCTGAAGAGGACTTTTGTTTCTTTCGATTAAAAACTTTTTTTTTTTTTTTAACTAAAACAATAAGTAAGTAAACAACTAAATAATGTTACAAATCAAAACTGAACGACTAAGCTGCTGTCGTATAGACGTGAAGATATGACTCCTGGTGGGCGAGCAATGTCATCACTGAAGTGCACTCGGTGGGAAAAATGGAACTGAGGTGGTTGAAGGGTTCATGCCGAGGCTACCTATAAGGTGCGAGCTGGTCTCGCGGTGCCGCTTCCACACGGCCCTACCTCGATACCAGCCCTCCTGAAGAATTTTGGCTCCCGCTTGGTCCCATTAGTGTGAATGAGTGGTGGTGACTTTATGTCCAAGAAGATCTACATTGACATTACAGCGTGCATGGTTTCAGAACGGTTTTGTTTATATTAGTGTGGTTTTTGACCACGCCATGCACATTTTTACCATGCTGCTTTTTCAACGCAGTTTTGATCTAGTTCCATCTTCAGTACACCACCTTCTGCCTTCCTCTTTTCGCTCACACACCTGAAGAAAGTCTTATCCCCATTTTTGATCTCCTAAGCAATCCTTTCCTCAGTTTGAGACTTTGCTGCCCTTACCCTCCTTCCTGCCTCCCTTTGTTTCATTAGATATACCTCCCTGTCTGCCTGTGTTTGGGTCTCCAGGTAGCTCCTAAAAGCTGTTTTTCTGTTCTTTATAGGCTTAGCTACCTCCTTCTAGAACCACAGTGGCCTCTTTCGCCTCTTATCCTCACTTACTACCTTTAAACAGCTTGCCGTTGCCCTATTTATTCTATGCTTTATTTTATTGTGCCCACCCCCCCAGCTCCCTTCAAGGAATTTCCTAAGGCCGTTTCCTATTTCTTTAAAATCTGCTATCCTGAAGCCCAGGACCTTCGTCCTAGTGTGTTTTTTCTCCTACCCAATCTGTATGTTAAAACCACGCTGTAGAACGATTGCTTGATCCCAGGGGACTAACCACTGTGATGTCTGCAATGCTGTTCAGCATCTCCGTCAGGAACTGCTGGTGTGTAAAGTATGCAGCATCTACAGACAAGTGAAGGGAGAAGTCCTTCTCCTCAGAGGAGAAGTAGGAAAGGAGGAGCTGGACTCTAAGAACGGTAGCGTTGGAGCCATGGCCCTGAACTGGACCCAGTCAGACTCCAAGTGGTATTACTAGAGGACACCTGCTATATGTCCATATTGGTGCCAGGTCATGGGCCCCATAGGACCAATACCTGGCAGTTCAGGGAGAGGTGGCAGAGGTCCAGCAGGGATGTAGAAGTCAGAGGCTCCAGGGTCTCTGCCAGGGCTGCAAGAGAATGCTCCTGGCACCTGCGCCAAGTGAGGTGGGCCCTGGCAAACTCGCTCAAGTACAGCTGAAAAATCTCTTAGATGGTGCCCTTTGGGGGAGACCCCAGGTGAGGAAATTGGAGCAATATATGTCTCATGGGGCAGCCCCAGTACTCACAAATGAAGTTAGTCGGATCTGTGGATAAACTAACCACCGGGCCACTGCCTGAACCCCAGTCGGTGCTGCCTCCAGCCCCAGTCACAGGGTCAGTTGTAGGCCCTTTGACAGGACTGACCCCCCCCCCCATCAAGACTGGAGCTGCCCCCAGAGCTGAGCCCTGAGTCACCACTGGACCCGCCCCATACCCAGCACCACAAATGGCAGTGGGACCAGACAGGCACCACAAAAGGCACCAGATCCGGCACTGCAGACAACACTGGAACCAGAACCAGTGCCGCGGGTGGCATCAGAACTGGTCAAAGCACCAGACCCAGGGATGAAACTGTCACCGGTGTCGGGCTTGGAACTGGGCCCGGGGTAGGTGCCATCACAGAGTCCAAGGCTGGTGTCTTCCCCCAGGCCACAAGTGTGCTCAGAGGAAGAGATGATTACCACCTCAGACTCAGAGTCAGCTCTGGAACTAACCTGCTCCTCCCAAACTACAAATGGTGCCTGAAGGGGGCCTGGTCACCGGTAAAAGGGGTGGTACCAGGAGCTGGAGTGGCACCAGGCTGCGACACTGTGATATCCACCAGTGTAGACAAGCATATAGCTTCAGCTTCACCACCTGGGGCATCCACTGCCCAGGAGGGCAGAGGGATGGTGGTGCTCAGCCAACCCTTGGAAGGAGTCGACTGTCCACCAACACCGCCCACTCCGACCTCTGACACCTCGGCAAGCCAAACACAGGGAGGATCTTAGTCTTCCTCAGTACCAGAGGTACACAGAAACATAGAATTTGACAGCAGATTAGGACCACTTGGCCCACCTAGTCTGCCCACTTTCCCTACCTACTGTAATACCACAGACCCTATTTGATCTCTGGCTTTACTCCCCCCCCCCCTCCTTACCAGTAAGGTTCCCTTATGCCTATCCCATGCATTCCTGAATCCTGTTACAGTTTTTGCCCTCACCACCTCCACTGGGAGGCTGTTCCAGGCATCCAGCACTCTTTCTGTGAAGAAGTACTTCCTCACATCTTCTGAGTCTACCCCCCTCCAGCTTCACAGCATGACCACTTGTGTTTTTGTACATCTTTATTTTTTGAAAAATGCTTTCCTCTTTAACCTTATTTATACCCAAGAGATATCAAAGTCTTTATCATACCCCCCTCCCTCCTTTCCTTCAGTGGGTACATATTGATAAAAACATAGACTTTGACGGCAGATAAGGACCATTTGGCCCACCCAGTCTGCCCATTTCCCTACCTACTGGATAAGCTGCAGATTCTAGTTAACCAACAGCCTGCTTCCTGCAACCCCCCGCCCTATAATTGCTTTGTGTCTGTCCCATGCATGTTTGAATTCCCCCACTGTTTTAGACCCAACGACCTCCTCAGGAAGGCTGTTCCATGTATCCACCACTCTCTCCGTGAAAAAGAATTTCCTCACATTACCCCTGAGCCGTCCCCCCTCTATCTTTAAACTGTGCCCTCGGTTTACACATCTCTTTTCTGAAAGATGCTACCCTCCTGGACTTTGTTGATTCCCTTGAGGTACTTGAATGTTTCTATCATGTCCCCCTGTCCCTCCTTTCATCAAGGGTATACATATTAAGCTCTCTCAGTCTCTCTTCATATGGTTTCTGATGTAGACCCTGTACCATTTTAGTTGCCCTCCTCTGGACTGCTTCCATCCTGTCTACGTCCTTGCATAGACGAGGTCTCCAAAACTGCACACAGTACTCCAGATGGGGTCTCACCAACTGTCTGTATAGAGGGATAACCATTTCCCTTTTTCTACTTGTGATGCCTTCCTATGCATCCCAGTATCCCCCTGGCTCTCCTTACTGACTTTTCACATTGCTTACCCACCTTTAGGTCATCTGATATGACTACTCCCAGGTCCCTTTCCATTTTTGTTGTTGTTAGTACCTCCCTGCTATTGTGTACTCTTCTCCTGGGTTTTGTTTCCAGGTGCATTACTTTGCACTTCTTTGCATTGAATCTAAGTTGCCATATGTCTGACCATTCCTCCAACCTTGCAAGTCCCTTCTCATCTTTTCTACCCCTCTTGTGTATCAACTCTTGTTACAGATCTTTGTGTCATCTGCAAAGAGGCATACCTTTCCCTCCAGACCCTCTGCAATGTCACTTATAAAGATGTTAAAGAGGACTGGACCCAGTACTGAGCCCTGAAGTACTCCACTAGTAACCCCCCTTTCTTCGGAATGTGTTCCATTCACTATTACCTTCTGTGTCCTGTTGTGCAGCCAGTTCGCTACCCAGTCTCTCCTCATAGGGCTTTTGATGCAGACCCTGAACCATTTTTAGATGCCCTCTTCTGGACAGCCTCTACTCAAGTCTACATCCTTCCGGAGAGGTGGTCTTCAGAACTAGACACAGTATTCTATGTACAGAAGGGACCTAGGCTAAAACCCAGAGCAAGGCACAAAATAAGTGAGTTTGCATCGCTATTTAGACCCAGGAATTAGAAGCCTTGAGTCAAATGTGGCAATGATTAGCAGTCTTTGCTAATCATTGCGAACTGACCCTGGGTAATTTAAAAATGCCCTTCTGGGCCTTTTTGGGCGCATGTTTCTTTAACATTTTTTGTTTGTTTTTCCCCTCCTCCTCCTCCTCCCCTGCGCCATGCCCCGTCTCTCCTGATTGGCCAGCTGCTCCTGCCCCCCCCACCCAGTGTATGCGTGAGAGAAACGTGAGAGCGCCCTATTGGAGCCCATCACCCCACCAAGGAGGTCCAGGACTTCCAACTGGAGCAGAAAGAGTAAATTCCAGGTTCCTTTTTTCCATTTACTAGACTTATTTTTTTTCCAGGTGGCATTCGGTAAGTAATGTTTTTTTGTTTAACAGGGAGGAGCATCGCTAGGTCGTGGGCCGCACTAGAGGACCCGCAGGGCAGCGAGGAGCAGAGGAGGCCGAGCGAGACCAGACAGATTTGGTGCCAGCGCAACTGGCTCAGCAGCAGCAGACCTGACGATTGGGAATCTCCAAAAAAGTAAAAACTTTTCAATTTATTGTCAGGGAGCCTGGAGGAGGCGAAAACTATGGGAGGGCACATACTGGGCAGTTTCTCGACTCTGAAGGGATGGCTGGGCATGTTGTAGATTCTGGCCTGCAATGGGGGGGCTGCTGCAGATGATTGGAGAATGCTGAGCTGAACAAGCAGATCAATGGGAAAAGACATTTAAGTGTTGCGCCCTGCAGTTGCAGTGATGGGAAAGTCATTTAAAAGTAATGTGCCTTGCCTTTGCAGAGGTCGTTCAAAGACATAAGTAAATACAAACAATACAAACAAGTTGTTGTGCCCTGCAGTCAGTAATGGGAAAGACATTTAAAAGTAATCTGTGCCCTGCCTTGCAGAGATGTGAAACGATAACCAAGTGTTGTGCCCTGTAGTTTTTGCAGTGATTGGAAAAAACATTTATAAGTACTTGTGATCTGTGTTTGCAGAGATAGGAAAGACATTTAAAAGTAATATGTGCCCTGCCTCACTGAGATGGGGAAAAGACAAGAACTAAACCACAGCTGTGCCCTGCTAAGCTGCCATAGTTTTGGCAGTGATTAATGTGCCCTGCTTTGCAGAGATGGGAATTTAAGACACTAAAAACAAGCAGACCAGTGTGGGGAGAGGACTGCTCTGCAGCAAACTGCAGAGGGGACAATAAATAGCAGTCACATAAGAACTTACCATAACAGTAGAACTTCGAGAGAGGTTCCTGCAGTAGGTCTTCACATATAGGACTGTGCCCCCTGTCGTCAGGTCCGCACGGCAAACTTGTAGATAGCAATCATCAGCGGGGACCGCCCCCGACGTTGGGGCGTCGTGATGTCAGCCTGACTATAAAAGGGGTGGTCCCGCGCCCGCTCTCCAGTTCTTTTCCAACGGAGACCTAAGGATAGGTAGGGAGAAAACCAGAGTGAACTCCTAAGACCCTGCTTCCACTCTAGTCCTGCTGGACTAGATAGGATGGAAAGTAAAGCATTAAAAACCGGGGGAAGGAGGGAGGGAAACTAGACCTACTGCAGGAACCTCTCTCGAAGATCTACTGTTACGGTAAGTTCTTACATAACTGCTATATCTTACTTCGAGAGGGTTCCTGCAGTAGGTCATCACATACAGGACTGAATACCAAGCAGTCCCAAAGAAAAATAAAGCATAGGTGCATCCGGGAGGAGGAGGAGGAGAAGTCACCAAGAGTAATCACGACAGAAGGCCTTGCAGGACTGCAAGTCCAAAGCTAGTTCTGTGCCAAGCGGCAATGTCCAGACTGTAATGCTTAGTGAAGGTGTGAACAGATGACCAGGTAGCCGCAGCACAGATCTCTGTCGTGGACACATTTCTAAAAAAGGCAGCAGAGGTAGCCATGCTACGGGTGGAGTGGCCTTTGACTGCCCCTGGAAGGGACTTCCCATATTTCGTGCACGAAAAATGGATGCAGTTAGCTAGCCATCGGGAGATGGTCTGCTTGGAAATAGCCTTGCCCTTGCACTGAGGGGCAAAGACTATGAACAGCTGGTTAGATTTCTTAACTTCTTTAGTCCTGTTCGTGTAGTACCTCAGGATCCGGTGCACATCAAGCGTGTGCAGCAGGTGTTCCCCCCTGTTGGAATACTGTGGATAGTACACCGGTAATTCCACGCTCTGGTTCAAAGTGGTTTCTGAAACAACTTTGGGCAGAAAAGAAGGGTTAGTCCGAAGGACTACTCGGCCCTTATGAAAAATCAAATAAAGTTTGTTACATACGAAGGCCTGTAGTTCGGAAACCCTTCTGGCTGAAGTGACAGCGACTAAAAACAAAGTCTTCCAAGAGAAGAAGCGCAAGTCGCAAGAAGAAGCTGGTTCAAACGGTGGTAAGGTCAGCTTCTTGAGCATGAAATTCAGGTCCCAGGGTGGACAAGGATTCCAGATCGAAGGTTTCAAATGAAGGATGCCTTTTTAAAAGGTTCTGGCAACCTCCATTTGAGCCAAGGTTTTGCCCACCACCGGGAGGTGGTAGGCAGACACTGCAGAGATATGGACCTTAATGGAGGAATAGCTAAGGCCCATCTCAGACAGATGTGTGAGGTACTCTAGAACCTGGGATGCCGAGCACGAAAATGGATCCCAGCTCATTGCTTGGGCCCATATTGTGAAGCTCTTCCACTTCATAGCGTAAGTGGATCTAGCAGAGGGTTTTCTGGCCTCCACTAGAATGTGTGCAACCTGCAAAGAGACCCCATAGCAAGAAATTGCTATGTCCACAGGTGCAACGCATGAAGGTGGAGAGACTGAAGGCTCGGATGCACCAGGGTGCCCTGCTCCTGAGTCAGAAGGTCGTGAGAAATGGGCAGAGGAACCGGAGGCTCCAGTGCCAAGTGTCACAGAAGAGGGAACCAAATTTGGCATGGACAAAGAGGAGCAATCAGGACTGCATGGGCCCCCTCTTGCTGAAGTTTCATCAGGACCTTCTGAGTTAGAGGAAATATGTACAGAAACCTCCCTGTCCACGAAAGAGACAACACGTCTCACCAAAAAGCACCATGCCCGGGAACGAGTGAGCATAAGACAGGTAGTTTTGCATTGTATGGGGAGGCGAACAGATCCATCTCTGGTCGACTCCATCAAAGAAAGAGGTTTTCGACTACCTCTGACTTGAGCTCCCACTCGTGGGCCCAGGCCACTGATCATATGAGACTGTCGGCCAGGACGTTGGTGACGCCCAGAACGTGAACTGCTGTCAGATAAAGGCTGTGCTGAATCGCCCAGTACCACACCCTCATGGCTTCTCGGCAAGAGGGTAAGATCTGGTCCCCCCCCTGCTTGTTTATGTACCAGACAGTGGACATATTGTCAGTGTGAAACAGGACAGATCCCGGAACCAGCAGCGACTGGAATGCCTGAACTGTGTAAAGAACTGCCCTGGTCTCCAGAACACTGATGTGGAGCATCAGCTCCTGATTGGACCAAGACCCCTGTGTCTTGTGAGACCCCCGATGAGCACCCCAGCCCAGATCTGAGGTGTCCGTAGTGAGAATTTGAGCTGGGACTGTCAGAAGGAAAGGGACCCCCTTTGACAAATTCGAGAGATCCTGCCACCAGTGTAGATCTCTCTGAAGGCTGTTGGAGATCATGACTTTTTGGTTCATGTCATCCGTCCTCTGGTCCCACTGGACTTGAAGAGACCATTGGGTGACCCACATGTGAAGCCTGGCCGTTGGGACTGTCGAAATGGCGGCCGCAATCAGACCCAATAAATGAAGCACCAAGTGTGCAGGGATCCAACGGGCCTGTGCCACCAGACAGGCTTGAGAAGCAAGAGTCTCGGCCCGATCTGATGGTAGGAAAGCCTTGCCTTGAACTGTGTCTAGTACAGCTCCAATGAACTGGAGTCTCTGTGAGGGTACCAGTTGGAACTTGGGAAAATTGACCGTCATGCCCAGTAAAGCAAACAAGCTCAGGGTGAAAGAGAGAGCCTCTTTCAGGCTGGTAGGAGAGGGTGCTGAGAGGAGTCAGTCGTCCAGGTACGGGAAGACATAAATGCCGTGGCGGCGCAGAAAGGCCGCCACCACTGCTAGATATTTGGTGAACACTCAGGGGCCCGAAGAAAGGCCAAATGGGAGTGCTTGGAACTGAAAACGTTTCTCCCGGAGAACAAAGCGGAGAAAGCGGCGGTGGGCTGGGAGGATAGGGATATGCAGATAAACATCCTGCATGTCCAGGGAGCACAGCCAAGAGTTTTGATGGAGCAGGGGAAGGAGCCCCTGAAGGGTCAACATACGAAAATTCTTGTGTTCGACGAAGATGTTTAGTGTGCTGAGGTCCAGGATCGGTCTCAGGTCGCTCGTTTTCTTTGGAACCAGGAAGAAGTGGGAGTAAAATCCCCTTCCTATTTGGCTTAACGGGACAGGCTCTATGGCTCTCTTTAGGATAAGTGCCTGGATCTCTTGAGAGACTATGGGGACCTGATCCCAAGGATAGAAGGACCGTCCTGGAGGTTGAGGGGTTGGGATTTTGCTGAATTCTATCGAATGACCTCGCTGGATGAGCTGAAGCACCCAGTCTTCTGCTGTGACGGACCTCCAACTTTCCAGGTGGAGGCCAAACCTCCCTCCGACCGGTTCCTCCTGATGTACCTCAGGTAGTGGAAGGAGGGGAAAGTAGTCAGGACGGGAAGGGGAGCTTTAGCCCCAGAGGCCTGTTTTTGAAATTTGGACTGTGGGGTTTGAGCTCCTGATCCAAGTGCACGTTTCTCTGCCTGGCACTTAGCCTGGGATTTGTTCCAGCTTCTTTGGCGGTGAAAGGGCTGCTTTTTCTGTCCCGTCTTATATAAGAAACGGACATCTCTCAAGGAGCGTCCGCTCTCCTGCAGCCCGGTAATGATGTCTTTAGTGTTGCCGCCAAAGAGGACGGAACCCCTGAAAAGGGTATCCAACAGAGAGGACTGCACGTCCTGCGCCAGTCCAGTTATACGAAGCCAGGCGTCGGAGGCAGATCCCCATGGCAGCTGCTCTCGCCACTGAGTCCACCGAGTCGTAAGTAGCCCAAAGGGCGAGGCGGCACGAGGATTTCCCCATCCTTACTTTATCCAAGAGCTTCTTCCTCAGGGTTTCATCTTGAACATCCTGGAGGTCCCTTTCAAGGTCCAAAAGAGAAGCTTTTTGAAAGGCAACCATGTGCGAGACGTAATTGAGGGAACAAATCGCACAAGAAAAAGACGCATAAATTTTTCGCCTGAACAGGTCAAGTTGACATGAGCCCTTGTCGGGAGGCGAAGAACTCAGATGTTTGGGCTGAGCTGAGCAGTCGTGAGCAGCCATAAGGACCACAGAGTCAACCTTGTGATGGGAGTTCAGGTGAAAAATCCCTTCCGGGGGATAATAGGTGCGGTCAGCTTTGCGGGAGATCACGGGAATGAAGGACGGGTGTTGCCAGACTCAATTTGAAGAAAAATGTTTATAAGAATTTTACAAGAGGCAAAGAAATACTTTGAGAAATACAACACGGACGTTAGCTGTTCTGATGCGAGTCGAACGTGACTGAGACGACGGCGGGAAAGAACTGGTGAGCGGGCACGGGACCGCTCCTTTCATAGTTGGGCTCACGTCATGACGCCCCGACGACGGGAGCGGTCCCCGCTGATGATTGCTATCTACAAGTTTGCCATGTGCACCTGACGCCAGGGGACGCAGTCCTATATGTGAAGATCTACTGCAGGAAGCCTCTCAAAGTAAGATCTAAAACCACAAAGTGTGTCCAGTTGGGACGGACATGATTTTTAACAAGTGTTGTGCCTTGCGTGCAGAGAATGGGAAAGACATAAAACCTTACAACAAATACTGTGCCCAGTAATGGGAAAGGACATTTAAAAGTGTTGTGCCCTGCTTAGTATGCAGAGATTTTTAACTTGATGCACTTGTGCCCTGCTTAATTGCAGAGATATTATGCTCTGCTGTGTATTAATTGTCGATCCATGGGGGATAGGGGAGAACTGTGCCCTGCTTTATTGCAGTATTACACTCTGTGGACTGTGTCATGTCTTAAGTTTATTGGTAGCTCACAGTGTGAACATAAGTAAATAGACAAAGAACCCCAGCACGCAAGCACTGAGGCAATGGTTACCCCAAAGGGCACTGGCCGGGAAGCAAAGTTTCAAAAAAATACAAAATCACACATACCCCCATAATGCAAAGCACCATGGGCTGTATGTGCAAATCACAACAGAACATTATGCTGGTTCAACTTTAAGCAGAAATGCATGGTGCCGAAAGATCTCTCACACAGTCTGCAAAGGGTGCTAAGAGAAGACACAGACACGTGTTTCATCCTACCACAACATAACCCAGATAGACCATCTTAGGGTAGCTGGTTCATTCCACTAGGGCGTCACACAGACGAGGCACACTGATGAGTCCTGGTAGGACAAAACATGTGTATGTGTCTTCTGTTAGCACCCTTTGCATACTGTGTGAGAGACCTTTCGGTACCATGCATTTGAACCATACCTCTCAACCTCCCTCATCACAAATTAGGGACAAGGCTTAAAATGATAAGGGACAAATGACAAAAATCAGGGATACATCGGAAAAAATAGTAATATTAGTTCCAGAAGCTGTGTACAACATGCTTCTTAGTGTGAATAGCATTTTCTTAATGAGAACTAGACTGCAACACCAATGGCTGACTTTTTTTTGTGATTCAAATCCCTACTCTTCACTGACAGAAGTGTCAAATTTAGGAAGGACAGAAGAAATTTCTTAGGTAATATAAGGGACGTCCCTGAAAATCAGGGACAGTTGAGAGGTATGTGCATTTCTGCTTAAAGTTGAACCAGCATAATATTCTGTGGTGATCTGCATATACAGCCCATGGTGCTTTGCATTATGGGGGTATGTGTGATTTTGTATTTAAGTAAATACTGTGCCCCTGCTGTTGCTTGATCCATGCTGGAAAGAACTGTGCTGCTATATTCACTGTGGATGTCATTAAGTTTATTGGCAGCCACAGCCGGGGGCGGGCCTGGGGGTCAGAAGCAAATCTGCTGAGCTGCCCATTATTCTTTAATACTAAACCACTGAAATGCGTTAGTTCACACCCAGACAGCACCCGTGTTTTGCTACCTTCAAACTTTTTAATAATTGCAGTCTGAAACATGGCTGGAGTAAAATTAGCAACTGCAGAAGAAAATTTGGTAGAACAAGTTAACCACTTGATATGTATCACCATACCACAATTGGGAAGTTTAAAATAATGTGTGGGGTACAGGGATAGAAGTTTGGACCCAGATCTTAAACAATTTTTAATTTATTTGCAGGGAGAGCTTTCAGTAATGCAGAGGAACAGCATACAATGATTCTAGGCAGACTGATGGGAGATTCCGTATATGATGGCCAAAGAGGACATCCCTATTAAAAAGCTTGAAGTGATAGCAGAACAAGAGAAGCACCATGGAGTTCATTTGGGCAATAAATACATTAACGATGTTAGTGGGAAAGAACTCACAATGTGCACTGGCAAGAACCTAGAAGAAAACCTGCTGAAAACTGTCAAAAATGCTAATTATTCTTCAGTGCTTATGGATGGTAGTACTGACAGTGGTGTAACTGAAAACGAACTGGTTTATGTAATTTATGTAAATCCCGTGTCAATGGTCATGTGGAGACTAACATTTTACGAATGAAAGCTGTATCAGATGGCACAAGTGATGGATTGAAAAATCTTCTAGACATTTTTACAGAGTGTGGCCTTAATATAAAAAACATGGTTGGGTTTGGGGCTGATGGGGCATCTGTCAACAGGGGTGTAAGACGGGGGCTTGCTGCTCTTTTAAGGGAAGACATACAGGGGTTAGTTGGTGTTCATTGTTTCTCACACAGATTAGAACTGGCCATAAAAGAGGCTTTGGATAACACCTATTTCAATGATGTTTCAAACTTTCTGACCCAACTGTTTTATCTCTATCAGAAAAGTCTTAAGAGAATTACGGTCCCTTGCCCAGGCCATGGAGATGTCAGTTGAAATGCCCAGGAAGGCCCATGAAACACGTTGGGTGCAGCATAAACTTCTTGCCACCTGTGCTGTTACCAAATCATTCCCCGTTATTTGTGCCCATTTAGAAACTATGGCCGCAGACCCAACTCATGACCAGGCCAAAGCCAAGGGAGTATTGCAGATTATGACTAAATTCCAAATGGTGGCACACCTTTTGTATTTTCAACAGCTGCTTCAACCACTTTCCAGACTGTCATTAGCACATCAAAAAGAAGTAGCCAAAATGCCAGAACTACTTAGCTCTGTTGAAACTTTGAGAAACACTCTTGACCATGCTAAGCAGAGTGGTCCCATAAGTGGCAGTGAACTTGACATTCTTTTTTAAAAAATGAGTCTGATGTTCTTTCAGGAGCATGTGCTCAAGTCACATACCAGTGTGTGAAGAAAAAATTACTTGCCTAGTAATCTTGTTTCTTTCAAGTGATACTCAGGTATTCAAAACTATATGCAGTCTTCCTCCTAAGTAGAACTGCCTAGAGATAATTTGGAACATATGCAAATGACAGAATCTTTTGCATGAGCCACTTTTCAAATGCTGCCTTATACTAACTGCCTTAGTTCTAAACCCTTCAGATTTCCTGGATGCCTTAAGACAGGCCCACGGGGACTAATAGTAATAACAACGATATTAATAATAATGACAGAGGGCACTCCCTCAACACTAAGTGTAATAATAATAATTAGAGAAAACTCCCTTAACCTACAAAAAAGGGCCTCCAACTGGAGGGCATAACATATGAAAGAAATGGAAATTACGTACCTACCGTAATTCTTGATCTTCTTGGACGAAGTCTCCTCTGCTCATTCACACTAATGGGAGTACGCCGGAGGCGCTAGGACCCAGCGGGAGCAAACTTTTCAGGAGGGCCGGCGCCCGAGATGTAGCTGCAAGGAAGCAGCACCGCCAGCCCCGGTGTGTGCGGTAATGACTAACTTGGCGTCGACCCTCCAACCACCTCAGTATCTTTTTTTCCGAGGAGGTGCAGCGTAACTAACCTAGAAGGACTAACCTAAAAAAAAAATCGGACATAAGATGATCCGAATGACCCGTGTAAGAAAGGTCAACAATAAAGTCTTCACAGCTCAGCCACTGAGGGAGTGAAGACCATAAACAGAGAAGTGAGCTTGCGGGATGGTGGGTGTGGGCGTGTGAATGAGTGGCGGAGACTTTGTCCAAGAAGATCAAGCATTACAGTAGGTACGTAATTTCCATATCTTCCTGGACATAAAGTCTCCACCACTCATTCACACTAACGGGAAGAGTATCGAGCTAAAATAATCCCCCGAGACGAGCGGCAGGAGATAAAGAGCTCACATGCTTAGGACAGAAGTCTGTTAAGAATGGTCCTGCCAAACAACAGATGTCGTCTGGCATGGACATCCAAGGAGTAGTGTTTAATAAAAGTATGCATGGAGCTACAGGTAACCGCATTGCAAATATCTGCAATGGGTATGTTACGGATTTCTTCCAGAGATGCCATGACTGCTCTGGTAGAGTGAGCGTACACTCTGCCTTCCAACTTGACCTGTGCCATAGAATGACAGTGGCGAAGGCATGCCATGAGCCATGCTGAAATGCATCTGATAGCAACAGGTTGACCCAGCCTGGTCTCGCTGAAGGAAACAAACAGTTGTTGAGCCTTGCAAATTTCTTTCGCTCTATCCAGATAGAACTGCAACGCTCTCTTAACATCCAGCGAATAATGGGTATACTCCCCTTCATTCTGGAAGTTCACAAAGTAGGTAGGAAAGACTAAAGGTTAGTTTAAATGAAATTCTCAAACAACCTGAAGGAGAAACTTAGGATGAGTCCTAAGAACTACCTTGTCTTTGTGAAAAACACTTCTGAAGTGTGGGGGTGTGTCTGTGACCAGTGCGTTTATTTGGAAACTCTGGCCAAAGTGATGGCCACCAGGAAGGCCGTTTTCCAAGTGTGGAACTTCATCTCGCAAGTGGCTAGAGGCTCGAAAGGTTTACGAATGAGCATGTCTAGCACAAGGTTAATGTTCCAGGTTGCAACTGGACGTCTAATTGGAGGTCTAGTATGCAGAATACCCCTAAGAAACCTCTTAACCACTGGCAACTGAGCCAGCGACATGGAAAGTACCGGTTCATGATATGCTGAAATGGCACAAAGATGAAATTTTACTGTGGAGTACTGCAGACCAGTGTTTGAGAGGTCTAAGAGATACTCCAAAACTTTATTCGGTGGGCGGGAAAAAGGGTTCCGAGAGGATTTTACACACCAGAGAGAGAAATGCTTTCATTTAGCTGTGTAGGTTTTTCTAGTGGCCTGCTTATTTGCAGCCAAAAGAATATCTGAGACTGTACAAGAAACATTGAACCTATTGACCTCTATCTCTTTAGGAGCGAAGCGTGAAGGTGAAGCGACCTCAGGCTGGGATGGACCCATGGGACCCTAGGTCGAAGTTTAAGTCTGAAGGAAGCATCTTTGGGGGGTTCGATAGTCTGTGGAGTAGCGGGAACCATATCTCGAGGCCACAAGGGGCAATGAGAATCATTCTGCCCCTGAGACTCAATTGAGTAGTACCCTCTGAATCAGGGAAGAGGAGGAAAAGCGTATATAAAGCGTTTTGTCCACCGCAGCTTGAATGCATCCTGACCAAAAATGTGAGGGCCTGGATTTCTGGAGCAGAAGAGAGGCAGTTTTGCGTTGAGTGGGGACGCAAAAAGGTCCAGGTCTGGGTTAGCCAAGTCCGAATATTTCAAACCTGCCTTCATCACCAACATAAATTCCCCTTCAAAGTTCTGGAAGGTGGTCCACACCCGATAAAGTAAATAGCTCACTAGTGTCCGACCCACTAGCTCTAGCTGTGGAATTTAACCCCTCTATACCTCCTGCACCACTGAGCAACTGAAATTCCTCCCCTCCTACCCATCCCCCTCCCAGCCCACCCTCTCACCGGTGTGCCCCGTCACCACCCTCCCACCTTCCTTCTTTTCCCTACTGTAACCCCAAGCGATGCCCCTCGTTTGCCCTTCTCACCATCAACCACTCTAAAGGTGCCTCCCCTGACGGCCCTGACCGAAAACTCCTCTCCCTCTCCGCTTCGGCCCTTGCCTACCCCCTCTCAATGATCCTAAATCTCTCATTCTCTACTGGCTCGGCCCCCTCTTCATGGGAACATGCAGTGGTCCTCCCTCTACCCAAAGGGGTGACCCCTCATCCTGGCAACTATACTTCCATTTCTCTCCTTCCCTACCTTTGCGAAGCCTTCAGGAACCCCTGCCCCTCTCCCAACTCCACCTCTTTCTATCTGATACCTCCTTTTCACCTCTTTCCAGTCTGTTTCAGTAGCAAAACACTCAACCACCACCTTTCTCCCTCGGCTCACAGACTCCATCCTAACTGGAATGGACAATGGCCAAGTACCTCTGCCATTTCTGTTGACCTGGCCAAGGCTTTCAACACTATCTCTCACTCCCTTCTCCTCGACTCACTTCCGGCAGCTGGCCTATCTCTCTCTGCCACAAACTGGTTCAAGGCCTACCTTACTGGCAGAACCCAATCAGTTAAGATCTTGGATGCCACTTCTCCTCCCCTCCCATTTAGCACCAGAGTCCCCAAGGCTCTGTATTAGGGCCCCTCCTATTCTCCATATTCTTAAACAACCTTCCTTCTGTTTGCTCCCCCTCCTCTGCTATACATATGTATGCAGATGATACAGTCTTGTATGCATCTGGCTCCTGACCTGCTGAGGTTACAACCAGCTTACAGCAAGACTTCAACAAGGTTCCGCTCTAGTTTGCAAACCATCAACTTTTCATCAACGCCAAGAAGACTCTCTCCATAACCTTTGGCACATGGCAGAGACTCTCTAGGCTTCCCTCCCTACCCACTTTCCACATCCTTTATGGGACTTTACTTGAGGACACTTCAGGTACTTAGGTGTTTGGTTGGACCAACACCTAAACTTCTCTGGACATATTGACGCCATCCAGAAAAAAAACTGCGTCTCAAGCTTGGTGCCCTGTTCAGGAACTGTAGTTGCATCCCTCCTATGACTAGGCATGAACTTATTCAGAAGATGATACTGCCCATTTTTGACTATTGTGACATAGTCTATAGTGCTGCCCTTAAGTCCTCCCTGGCCAGACTGGACACCCTCTTCCATTCCTTCTGCCGCTTTGCCCTGGATGCCCCCTCTTGCACCCACCACTGTGATCTTTATCGTGCCCTATCTTCCCCTCTCTTACAAACAGACAACTTTCTCACTGTGCTAAATTCACCTCCAAGCACTGGTTGGGTTAGCTCCCTTCCTACCTCACTTCCTCTTTTATAACATCCTCCCATTCCCTTAGATCAACTGACCCCGCACCCTGGTAGTCCCCCGATGATCCTCCCAAAATGGCCAATCGGGTTACTCTCACCACCTCCCAAAAATCTGGAATTCCCTCCCCCCTCAAATCGCGCTCATCCTCTGCCTACTTCATCAGCTCTGCCCTCAATAATTACCTTGCACCCAACTGCTCCTGCCATGTCCCTCCTCCAAGCCCTGGACAAACCCCACCCCTCTACCAGCAACTTCATTTTATCCTGTGCATCCCAACCCCCCAGATTTCTAGTTCTCCTCCTCTTCCCCCAAATTGCTCCCCTTACTACCCGTCCTTGATCTCATTGAATATAAGGGACCCAGAATGCTCTCCATGGGTCCCTCTCTCCACCCCCGGGCTTATTTTTCATCTACCCTTCCCCCACCATCCCTCTTTTCTCTCTAAACCTGCAGTCCACTTGTAGGGTTCTCAGCATCCTCAAGGGGACCTACTGCGCCTAAACAGGTCTCCTCTCCTTCCTCTCTCCATTCTACCTTTTCTCCCTAGCCTTTGCAGTCCCCTTGCAGGGTTCTTAGCATCCTGAAGGGGTCCTACTGGGCCTAGGCTCGTCTCCTCTCCTTCCCCTCCACCATCTACCTTTCTCCCTAGACTTCACAGTCCCCCTTGTAGGGTTCTCAGCAACCTCAGGGGGTCCTACTGCGCCTAGCCTTGTCTCCTCTCCTTCCCCTCCCCCTCCCCATCTACCTTTCTCCCTGGCCATCACAGTCCCCTTGCAGGGTTCTCAGCATCCTGAAGGGGTCCAACTGAGCCTGAACATATCTCCCCTCTACTATCTAGCCACTATTTTGGCTTTCCATGACTACTAGCAGGGTTCAATGCATCCCGATGGACTATTGTTTAGGCCCCATCCCCTCCAAAGGTGCGAATCCTCTTCCTCTCAAGGATTCAATTCTCACTCCCTCCCCTATCACTCTCTTAATCCCCATCTGCTGACCTTCCCCAACCCCCCTGCAGGGTACCCCACATTCTGAAGGGTCCTCTCTTGGGTTAGGTCCTATTCTCCCTCCTAGCATTAAGTCATACCTCCTGCTCCTCTCTCCCTCCCTCTTTAAATCCCTACAGCCTTATCCCCCTTTCTAGCTAGCCCCACAGCCCCCTTGCAGGGTTCCCCACATCCTGAAAGGGTCTCTCTGGGATACTGCCTTATCCCCTTCTCTCTGGTTCCTCCAGTCCCTTGTGAGGCTGCTCGCATCCCTGAAGGAGGTCTCAAGGACACAACTCTTCCCCTCCCTCTCCTTTGCCCTTTTCTTTCACGTAAGCACTTGTTTACTTATTAACCCAGCACTTATTATTGTCCACTCTTTCTACCTATTATGCGCAACACTGCTGTAACACTGTTTGTATTACCTGCCTTATAACCGTGTGTTAATGTTGACCTTGTAACCTGAATGTTTAATGTCTCATTCCTGTTGTACCCCCCCCCCCCACACCGGGAGACAAGTGACTTGTCGCTCCATGTGCCTTCCCGGTGAAACATTTCAATAAATAAATACCATGTCAGGGGTGCGCAGGCACCATGCCCAGTAGCCAGCTCCCAGGCAAAAGCTTTGCTCTTCAGGGTCCCAGTGACTCAGGCCTACACTTATAAATGGTAGACAATGATTTTTATTTATTTATTGATTGATCTGTGTCTAGGATTACAAAATACCTTTGAGCCAAGGCTCTTTTACAAAGGTTCCACGTCTTAAGTACAGGCAATCATCATCAGGCTGGTTACAGGGTAACAGACACTAAACATAAAAGAGTTTACATGGTACATGGTATTAGACAGTAACTTTGGTTGACATAATCAGACTAAGCAATGTGTTACCCAAAAACAATAGGAGGAAGGGCATGAAGGGGCTGAGGAAGTGAGGATGGCATAGGCTTACAGAGGGGCAGAGTGAGGCAGCCGAGGGCCTTGTCCAGGACAGACACAGTGTAAGTGCTAGAAGTTGCAGTGGACAGGTAGGTGCAAGAAGAGGGACAAAACAGACACCTTGGGAGGTAAGAAGCATGATAGGGGACAATGATGTTATGTGGTGCAAACACAGGCATTGGTGCCAGTTAGGGAGTGGCAGAGCTTTGTTTTGAACGCTCCAAGCGTTGCTGCTAAGGAGTCATCACTAGAGAGATCATTCAGCCAACTCAGGGCCCTGTATGCAAATGACCTTTGGCCTTGGGACGTGCGGCAGTGGGGGATTTGAGGCTTAGAGCTCCTGGTGTTGCGGTTGTTGATTTTGGGTTTAAGGAGGGTGCCGACTCCTGGTGGTGCCTTTCCATCATACTTTTTCTTGGCTGTGTGCAGGTTTGGTGTTTGATCTGCTGTTCGTTGAGCTGTTTTGAGTGGGGTCCGGAGGGTGAGGACTGTGGGAACCAGTAATGAGCCCGCAGGTCAATTGAGGGAAGTCGAAACATGCTTGAGAGAGGAGGTTGTGGCAGATCCATAGAGATGGGGCCTAGTCAATTATGGGCTATGGGTTCTGGACAGCAATAGATGAGCTTCAGGGTCAGATGTTTCCTATGTGGGAATGGGCCATCCTGGTGTTACTTTTGCCACATTATTGATGTGACAGGGAGAGATTACAGTGAGGTGAGGCCAAGGTATCTGAAGGTGTTGAACTTGTCAGAGGATGATTCTTTGCTTGTTTTTAATGGAGGTATTGTTGTATTTGTTGTGAGGCTGCAGAAGATCATGGTCTTTTTTTTCTAGTTAAGGAGCCATGCTTTGAGAACCAGTTTTCAACTGCAGAGGGCCTGCGAGTTTCCTGGACGCGTTTTGATCTTGGTGTGATGCCAGGATGACAGCATCTCAGTATAGAGAAGTATCTGTACAGGGCAGGATCGGCATGAGTTCAAAAAAGTTGAATATGAGGGGCCCAAGAATGAGCCCGAGACACGACTGACTGGTCTGGACTGAGGCGTCCATCAGTTCTCACTCTTGGGTGGTTGTCATACTCTTGTACCAATTCACGAGTTGGGTGACAGCCCTATGGCGAAGCTGGGCAAGTAGGAGATGGTGGTTGTGTTGTCAAAGGCTTTAGTTAAGTCAATGAAAATTAGTATGAAGGATTTCATCAGCGGTGATGGATTGCCGAGTGAATTCAAGTAGCTGTGGTGGTGCGTATGTTTAAAGCTATGTTGCTCCTTTTGGGATGTTGTGTCTGTCTAGGTAGTGGGTGAGCTGGTCTGGTTTAACCGCTCTAGGGCCTTGAAGTGGAGGTAGGATGGAAATAGGACTGTGGTTCTGTTGCTGTTTTGTCACCACTTATGAATTGGGTTGCTGCGTTATTTCTATAAGTTAGAACTGGCTGGGAGGTTAAAGATCCTGGTCAGTGGCCGATTACTTTTCTGGGGTGGTGATAGCAGTCTGAGGTTAAGTCACTGGCTCTGGGTGTAAATGTTTTGGGGTCTGTAGCTGGACTTATGTTTTACTGTTTTAAAGTAGAAGGAAGGTGGCTGGTGTCAGGGGCAGGTGATCCCTCACCTAAAACCCGTTTGAGTGCACTGGGGTCTGTGAATATGGATTATCAACAGTGGGTTTCTGGTCAAGTGTGGTTTACCATTGATGCTGAGTGCTGACGGTGATTTAGTTGCGTCTGGGACTTCGTGTTATTCTAAGTCCTACTATTGCTTCAAGTGTTAGTGATGCATTGTGTAAATTGGTGCCATTATCCCGGATACATTTGGCAATCATTTCGTACATTTATGGTTGTAATATCAACTTGTTTCCCAGTGTTTTTGGCAACCTCAAGGTGGTCCGACTTTATTGCCTAAGTTGGTCTCCGCATTAGGGTTACATAGGGCTTGGCCTTGTACTTTTGAGGACAAATGTGTGCATGTTTGGTAAAAGATGTTGATGATGTTTCAGTGCGGTGTTACATTGGTTGCTGTGAGTTGGGAACCAACCTGTTGTGAGGAAGGTTTTGATGGGTGCTTGCCTGGGTAGGTTTCTGCTGGTAATGTTTTTTGGGGGTTTAATGAATTTATTGGACGGGAGCAGTTGCGGGGTGGTCACTAAGTGTCAGGAGGACAGCGTGTTGTGATCTAGCGGGTGGCTTGTTAGATCCAAACCAGAAATGCTGGTGCCCATTTATAGTTTGTCCTGGTTGGGGGAGCTAATATCTGATGGTTTTCCGCTGCTATTAAGTCCTTAAGCCCCAGCCTCTGCAGCAGGCCAGTTAATGTTAAAGTCGCCAAGGAGGATGGTTTCTGAGTGAGTGAGAGAGATTTGCGAAATCAGGAAACTGAAAATGTTTCTCCCGGAAAACAAAGCGGAGAAAGCGGTGGAGGGCCAGAGATAGGGATATGCATCCTGCATGTCCAGGGAGCACAGCGAAGAGCTTTGATGGAGCAGGGGAAGGGACCCCTGAAGAGTCAACATCAATTCTTGAGTTGGCGAAGATTTTAGTGTGCTGAGGTCCGGGTCGGTCTCAGGTCACCACGTTTTCTTACAGACCAGGAAAGTGAGACAGAATCCCTTCCTATTTGGCTTAGCAGGACAGGCTCTGATGACTTCTTTGGGAGAAGTGCCTGGATCTCTCCCGAGAGACTATGGGACCTGATCCCAGGATAGAAGACCGTCCTGGAGGTTGAGGGTTGGGACTTCACTGAATTCTATCAGGTGGCTTCGCTGGATTAATGAAGTGCCCAGTTTTCTGCTGTGATGAACCTCCAACCTTCTAAGTGGAAGCTGAACCGCCCTCCGACCAGTTCCTCCTCATATACCAAGGTAGCAAAGGAGGGAAAGGAGTCAGATACCGAGGAGGAGGAACTTAAACACAAGGCCTGTTTTGAAATTTGGACTGAGGGTTTGGGATTTCGATCCAGGCGTGTTCTTTGCCTGGTGCTTGGCTGGTTGTCACAACTAACTTTGGTGTGAAAGGGCTGCTTTTCTGTCCCGTCTTGTATAAGGAACAGGCGTCCTCAAGAAGCGTCGGCTCTCCTGCAGCCAGTAATGAAATGTCTTCAGCTGGCCACCAAGAGGACGGAACCCTGAAAGGGCATCAACAGAAGGACTGCAGGTACTCGTAGTCCACTTCACAGACGAGCCAGGAGAGCATCGAAGCAGATCCTATGGCAGCTGCCCTCGCCACTGAATCCAGAGTCTTAAACAGCCTGGGCAGCATTGGCGGCACGATTCCCATTCTTACTTTATCTAAGACTTCTTCCTCAGGATTTCATCTTGAACATCCTAGAGGTCCTTTCAAGGTCAAAACAGAAGCTTTTTAAGGTATTGACTCATGTGTGAGGCGTAATTGAGAGGAAACGAATCGCACAAGAAAAGACATAAATTTTTTGCCCAAACTGGTCAAGTTGACACAAGTCCTGTCGGGAGGTGAAGAACTCAAGATGTTGGGCTGAGCTGAGAAGTAGCGTGTGCTGCCGTGATGACCACAGGTCAGCCATTGGGATGGGAGTTCAGGTGAAAATCCCTTCCGGGGATAATAGGCAGCAGTCAACTTTCTGGAGACAGGTGGGAATGGAGGATGGTTGTTGCCAGACTGTGGTAACTAAGACCTCATGAGGTCCCATCAACAGCGGAATGGGAATAGAGTGCAGGGTGGCCAGATCGGAGGGTGCTCCAAGGCGTTTTCGTTCGCGGATCAACCTCTTTAGACTGACCAACCACCAACCGCTTGAATTGATGTGTAAGTCTCGAAGGAAGGATCCTCTGAGGTGACTTAGGAGTCTTTGAGGAACCTCCACGGGAGATCTGGGGGTCCAACCTGTCCGAATGGAAATAGCGCCAGAGGAATCGGAGCCAGAAGGAACAGAAGAGTCTGGTTCAGTATTGCCTACAAGAAATAGAGTTAGGGATTCTGAAGACAAGGGGCAGTGGAGATCACCATAACTGAAAGGTGGCCCTCACCTGCTGTTGTAACTCCGACACAAGCTGCGCTCTAGCCTCTCCACTATCGAGGGATGGAAAGTTCGGCACCAGAAGAGAAGGTGGTGGTTGATAACTTGGATACCATGGATAGTGCCAGGACTGATAATATGAGTACCCTGGGTGGCCCGATGGATGTCCTGAGTAGGATAACTAGTGGGTGGGGAATGATGACGTCAGAAAGCCGAGCGTCTGGAAACTTCGACATCGGATAGCCTGGCGTCGCGAAACCCTGTAAACGGAGGCACCTGACCAGCGTCCTGATAATGAGTAACTGACTGAGGGAAGCCAGAGGCAGGAAGGAAGTTCCTGTGAATGAACCCAGATGAAGAGGCCCGCAGGGGGAGGTGCCATGAGCCGGAGGGGCATGGGACCTGGAGCACGCCAAGTACCTAGGGGTGGAAGCTCCATACCCGGGTTCTCTGTCGACAGACAGAATGAACTCGGTGTGAGGAGGAGAGGCCTGGCTGGGGAGGAGAGACACAAGGGAGCCCCGACAGCAGGTCTGATCCGCGACTTGCTAAGAGCAAACAGCAAAGGAGTCGGGTGCGAGAGTTTCTAGGGTGGAGGATCCTGGGAGGCGACTGGTTGATGGTCACTCACTCTGTCCGACATCGGGGGCCAAACTGGAGCCGAAGGAGAGTGGACAGATCTCACGGCCGTTGGAGGAGCCAGCATCCGATGGAACAGATCCAGCACGGGCTGGGGCTGGGAGGCGCCGCCCACACGCTGATTCAGCGGTCATCGCCCGCCGCTCAGGCGAGGGTGGCTAACAAGGATCCAGTCGGCAGAATTACCCTCGAAACGCTGACTGCCGACTCTCTCGCCACGTCAGGAGGGGAGAATATTAAAGCCAAAGAAGCGGCGCCGAAAAAGTACTCACGGTTGCCGGCCTCCCAGA
Source organism: Neoceratodus forsteri (assembly GCA_016271365.2). Taxonomy (NCBI): domain Eukaryota; kingdom Metazoa; phylum Chordata; order Ceratodontiformes; family Ceratodontidae; genus Neoceratodus; species Neoceratodus forsteri. Next base: position 1,710,054,420 of record CM057455.1, read on the forward strand.
TGGCCAGCGGACTCCTGTCCCGCACGCTGCTCCTTACTTTTCTTTTCTTAGGGACCGGGACCGTGATGACGACCTTTCCCAGAGTTTTTGAACCTCCCTTTCCATAGACGCCAAGCGTCAGGTCAACAGACTGGCCTCAAGGGACCTCTTGCGCCTGGTTCTGGTCACCTGGTTCAAGACCTGGCAGATGGAACACTCCTGGACATCATGCTTCGAACTGAGGCAGAGGAGGCAGTGGGAATGAACGTCCCCGTGCCCGATTTGAGCGCCGCACTTAGAGCACTTTTTCTTCTGTCAAATTGAAGAAAAATGTTTGTATGAATTTTACAAGAGGCGAAGAAATACTTTGAAAAACTATAAAGCGGACGTTATCTGTTCTGACGCGAGCCAAACGTGACTGAGGCGACGGCGGGAAAGAACTGGAGAGCGGGTGTGGGACCGCCCCTTTTATAGTCAGGCTGATGCCCCGACGCCAGGTGTGGTCCGCGCTGATGATTGCTATCTACAAGTTTGCCGTGTGGACCCGACGCCAGGGGCACAGTCCTATATGTTAAGACCTACTGCAGGAACCCTCTCAAAGTAAGATCAGTCATTTTCCTTGAGTCTCTGTGTCCTTGTTCTCCAAATCTCTCTTGCAGTTACAGCCTGCTATTAGTCCTTTATCCCCATCCTTAGCAAGCATCCTATTTTTGTAAATATCTGGCAGGAGCTTCTAAAACACATTGTGCCTGAGCCGAGAGGCCCCATTTCCACAGCTTTTGCAAAAAGCTCAAAGATTTGCACTAAGGTAACCTCTAGTTCCCAACAGTTTTTTGCAGTCATTTCAAATTATAATTATATACATTTCAACAGTAAATGAAAATTACGTACCTACCATAATTCTTGATCTTGGACGAGTCTCCACCACTCATTCACACTAATGGCATCTGCGCCGGAGGCACTAGGACCCAGCGGGAGCAAAATTTTTGCTGGAGGGCCGGCGCCACAGATGTGGCCACGAGGAGCGGCACCGCGAGCCTCAGCTCGTGTGGTAATGACTATCTCGGCGTCGACCCTCCAACTGCTCAGTACCTTTTTTTCCGAGGAGGTGCAGCGTAACTAACCTAGAAGGAAAGCCTAACCAAAAACCGGACATAAGATAGTCCGGACGACCCGTATAAGAGGGATCAACAAAGAAGTCTTCACAGCCTAAAGATTTGAGGAAGTGAAGACCAATAAAACAGGTGAGCTCGGGGGATGGAGGATGGGTGTGTGAATGAGTGGTGGAGACTCGTCCAAGAAGATCAAGAATTATGGTAGGTACGTAATTTTCATATCTGCCTGGACATAAGTCTCCACCACTCATTCACACTAATGGGAGAGTACCAAACTAATAATCCCCCGACAGGGCGGCAGGAGAGACCAAGAGCTCACAGTTTTAGGACAGAAGTCCATTAAGGATGGTTCTGCCAAAGGAAGAATGCCGTCTGGCATGGACATCCAGTGCATAGTGTTTAATGAAAGTATGCACTGAGCTCCAGGTAGCCGCGTTGCAAATATCTTCAATGGGCACGTTGCGGATTTCCGCAAGAGATGCCGCGACCGCTCTAGTAGAGTGAGCGTAAACTCTGCCCTCCAACTTAACCTGCGCCATGGAATAGCAGTGGCGAAGGCATGCCACTAGCCATGCTGAGATACATCTGATAGCAACAGGTTGACCCAGCTGGGTCTCGCTGAAGGAACCAAACAGTTGTTGAGCTTTGTGCAAGTCTTTAGTTCTATCTAGATAGAAAACGCAAAGCTCTCTTAACGTCCAAGGAATGAAGAGATCGTTCTCCTTCATTTTGGAAGTCCGCAAAGTAAGAGGGAAGGACCAAAGGTTGGTTTAGATGGAATTCCAACACAACCTTAGGAAGAAATTTAGGATGAGTTCTAAGGACTACTTTGTCTTTATGGAACACAGTATACGGAGGGTCTGTGACCAGGGCATGTATCTCAGAGACCCTGCGGGCTGAGGTAATGGCCACCAGGAAGGCCGTCTTCCAGGTGAGAAATTTTAGCTCACAGGTAGCCAGAGGTTCGAAAGGTTTCCGAGTGAGCATATCTAGCACAAGATTAATGTCCCAGGCTGCAACTGGATGTCTTGTAAGAGGTCTGGTATGCAGAATTCCTTTAAGAAACCTCTTAACCACAGGTAACTGAGCCAGTGACAAGGAAAGTACCGGCTCATGATAAGCTGAAATGGCACAAAGGTGAACTTTGACTGTAGAGTACTGCAGACCTGAATTTGAGAGGTCTAAGAGGTACTCCAGAATTTTATCTGGTGGTCAGGAAAAGGGATTTAAAGAGGACTTTGCACACCAGAGCGAAAAACACTTCCATTTGGCTGTAAGTTTTCCTAGTGGCTGGTTTCCGTGCAGCCAGAAGAATATCCAAACCCCCGCGAGAGACATTGAACTGGTTTAGTTCTACCTCTTCAGGAGCCAAGCGTGAAGGTGAAGCGACCTCAGGCTGGGATGGACAACAGGCCCCTTAGTCAAGAGGTTCGTTTGAAGGGGGAGTGGTTTCAGCGGAACTGTCGAATATTGTTGAGTAGTGGAAACCACATCTGTTGAGGCCAGAAGGAGCAATGAGGATAATTTTGTCCCCTGGGATTCGAACTTGAGAAGTACCCTCTGAATTAGAGGAATAAGCGGGATAGAAAGCATTTGTCCACCGAGCCTGAACGCATCCTGACAGAAAATGCCAGGCCCTGGATTTCTGGAGCAGAAGAGGCAGTTTTGTGTTGAGTGGGGATGCAAAAAGGTCCAGGTCTGGAGTTCCCCACTCTGCGAATATTAACCGAACTACGGCTGAGTCGAGAGACCATTCGTGAGGATCTGTCTCTGTTCTGCTGAGGTGATCTGTCAGTTCGTTCTGCACTCCTGGCAGGCAGACCGCCTGAATTAGAGATTTGTGCTGTAGGCACCATTCCCACACTCTCATCGCTTCTCTGCATAAGGGGTAAGAGTGAGCACCACCCTGTTTGTTGATGTAATACATCACTGCTTTGTTGTCCATTTGAAGGAGAATGTTCTTGTGACAGAGAATGTCCTTCAACGCCCGGACCGCATAAAGGAAGGCTCTCACTTCTAAGACATTTATGTGAAGCTGGGACTCGACTTGAGTCCACGTGCCTTGAGTGTGGAGAGCCTGACAGTGAGCTCCCCACCCCATCAGGGACGCGTCCGTGGTAATGGAAATCTGATGATCCAGAGGAGCAAAGAGATACCCTTCTAGAAGATTGTTCTCTTGCGACCACCAGGTGAGTGACCTCTTCAGAGGTTCTGTCACCCTGATGAGAAAAGACTGCGGGTGAGTGGTTGGGGACCACTGAGTACTGAGCATCCCTTGAGAAGTTCTTATATGAAGGCGTGCTAGGGGTACAGTGAACACCGAGGATGTCACGAGACCTAGCATCCGTTGCATTGAGAGAGCTGGAACCGAGTTGCTCTCCCGATATAGCAGGGCCATCTGAAGGATATCGCTCCTCCTGTCCTCTGGAAGAAAAGCCTTCGCACAGGAGGTGTCCAGAAGAGTTCCTATAAAAGGAGCCTCTGGGAGGGCTGCAGCTGCGATTTCTTGAGGTTTAGCAGGACTCCATGGATGTCAGAAGCGTGAAGCCGTGCTCTGGCGCCCAGAGTTCCCTGTCTGGAAGGACATCCCAGAAGCCAATCGTCCAGATAAGAGAACACCTGTATTCCGATCTTTCTGAGATGCGCTGTGAGAACTGCACAACACTTTGTAAAAACTTGCCGCCGAGCTAGCCAAGGGCAGGACTCTGAACTGATAATGCTGTCCCAGAGCCACAAACCTTAGGAATTTATGGTGCTTTTGGTGAATAGAAATGTGCTGGGCATCCTGCATGTCTAGGGAGGCTAGCCAGTCGTGTTGATGAAGCAAAGGTAACAAGGTTCCTAGAGAAATCATTCTGAATTTCTCCTTGGGCAGAAATTTGTTTAGTTTTCTGAGGTCCAGAATGGGGCGCATGCCCCCAGTTTTCTTTGGAACCAGAAAGTAATGGGAATAGAACCCTGTGTTTCGTTGATGCTGCGGCACTACTTCTACTACCCTGCTGTTTAGAAGGCCCTGAATCTCAACGGCGAGAAGGTCTGACTGAAGGGTTGACAGCTTGGGCTGTCGTTTGTGGGGACGATCCGGAGGGGTCTCCACAAGATTGAGTGAATACCCCTCGCAGATTATCCGGAGGACACATTTGTCTGAGGTTATGGACTTCCATTGATTGTAGAAGTGTATCAGAGCGACCTCCCACCACTGAGAAGAGTCCACCTCGGGCAGCTGAGGTGGGACTTGTGCCAACAACTCATAAGGTGGCGCTTTGGGCCCTTGCGCCTTCTGTTGCATTTTCTTTAGAGGCTGGGGAGTTTGATTTTTATGAAAACCTCCTCTGCCACGAAAGGACTGACGGTTATGAAACTGGCATTTATTAACACTCCCTCAAGAGGGGACAGGAGGAGGTCGAGCCAACTTAATGGCTGACCTAGTCTTTTGTGTAGCTTTTAGAGCCTGTTCTACTTGAGGGTCGAAAAGATACACATCATCAAAAGGCAACGCCATTACCTGCTGCTGTGCGTCATTCGTGAAGCCTGAAGTGCGCAGCCAGGAATGATGGCGGGTACAAATACCAGCCGCCGCCCAGGAAGCAGTGTCGAAAGCATCCATAGCCGCTTTAACCTGCTGGTTGTTAGATTCTATACCCCTGGTAATGGTTTGAAGAAGCTCTGGCTTTGTATCAGATTCCGGCAGAACTTCAACCACCTGTTTGAGTGAGTGCCAAAGGATATACTCATATTGAGAGAAATAGCTTTGGTAGCTGGCAATATGCATACCCAGTGTGGAAGCAGCAAAGACTCTCTTACCTAAAGTGTCTATCTTACGAGATTCCTTATTAATAGATCGAACTGTAGTAGTTTGGGGAAGGACGGCCTTATCATTCTCTGCCAATACTACAATAGGATCCGCAAAGGCTTGGGACGCCAAAATGGGTCGATCCTTGGGGGCTGAGTATTTCCAATCTATGGATTTTGCCACCGAAGGAATGAGAGCAGGATTATTCCATACCATTTGAGATAGTGTCTCAAAGGAGGGCTGTACCGGAGGAGTCAAATCCGTAGGGATGTCCGGAATATGGAGGTATTGGAGTCTTAGCAATTTCCCAGGATCGATGTCTGTAGTTTGGAGAGATAGTTTGGAAATCAAGTTTTTTAGCAGAGACTTAAAGGACAGGTCCTCGACCACAGGCTCTGCAGCAGGAATAGATCCTGTTTTTCACTTCATCACCCAGTCTAAGGTCTGGGTCAGGCTCAATGTCATCTCCTAACAGTCCAGGAGGGACTGTATGGACAGAAAAGGTGAAAATCAGAGGAAAATGAAGAAGGAAAGGAGTTGAAGGAAGAGTCCTGACAAGTGCAACGCTCTAAGAACCCCAGCGTCGTGAGCGAATGGTGCAGAGCACATGGTGCGGAAGCCGCACGGTGCCGAAGGCGGATGGCGTCGAGAAGCCACACGGCGCCGCAATGCCACGGCGCCGAGGTGCCAAGAGGCGGATACGCTGCAATGCCAAGCGGCACTGTGACAGACGTCGGCGCCGAAGACGGGCGCCGAAGCGCGGCTGACGCCGAAGGCGCCCGAAACAACTCCAAGACTAAAACAGGATTTGAGGGGAAGGAAGGAAGAGAGCAGGAGATAAAGGCATCGGTGGTGGCCCCCGCCGCAGCCATGTGAGGAGGGGAACATTTGCTGGAGTCGACGGCAATCAAGACGGTGTCAGCACGTCCACCAGGAGGCTCAACCACCCTACCCGGTCTCCCAAGAAGCCCGAAGGCCCCTGAGTGACCGGGCCAGGCAGCTGGACCAACCTCCGAGCCCATTGCTCCATAAGAGCGGCCCACTGATGAAACTGCTCATCTGAAGACCTACCAGAGGGCAGGGTAGGGCTCCGATGTTGAAGACGGTGGCTACCGGAAACAGAAGCAGGTGACTCCGAAGGAGGAGACAGGCAACTAGCCCCAATAACTGACCATCTACACGCAGACATATCAGAGGGCGACCTCGGTGATGCCTTCTCTTTTTGACCTGTGGGCTGAAGAAGAGCTTGAGGCGAACAGTGCAGAGAATGCGACCGTTTATTTTTATGCTTCGAGGGACCGCCTGCCCTCGGGCGTTGGAATGACCGTTGTCAGACCCCCCTTCCGGAGAAGGCGGCGGACCGGACCCAGCCCGACTGACTGAACAGCTTTCATACGAAGTCTCCCTACCGTCACCTGACCTGCTCATGGTCGACTCCGTCAAAATAGGCTGAGACTTCTTTGTAAATAAGAATAAACTTAAGCGATACTTATTCGAGATATTACTACAAAATAACAAAGCTGAAAACTATGCTGCTAGTTTGAAGTTTGACTCCCGGCGGGCGAGCGTCGTCGTCACTGAAGCACACTCGACGGCGGGAAAAAAGGAACTGAGGCAGTTGAAGGGTCGACGCCGAGATAGTCATTACCGCACGAGCTGCGGCTCGCGGTGCCACTTCTCACGGCTCCATCTCTGGCGCCGGCCCTCCAGCAAAAAGTTTGCTCCCGCTGGGTCCTATTGCCTCCAGCGCAGAGCCCATTAGTGTGAATAAGTGGTGGAGACTTATGTCCAGGAAGATTTACATATTTTCCAAACACAAGGGATCCCAATATCAGTTACATTTCCATACAATGATTTGCACATATTTTTATATCAGCAGACCTAGATATGCAAGGGAGAAAAAGACAGACAGCAAGTGAGGACAGAGAGAGGCAAAGAATTGCGAGATTGTCGAGGTGATAAAATCTGAGGTCTCACCGGAAAATATGGCTGTGCAACCAGACAGAGAAGAGACAGAAAAGAACAGATCCTTGCATTTTAAACACTTTCTCTAACAAGTGGGACAGGCTCCTATTCTACCCTGACACACCTGACACCCAGGCTTCCTGGAACCCTAGTTTTCAAACTTAGGCTTAAGCTGCCAGACATGATTGTCCCGTTGGGACGGATGCTGTTTGGGCTGCTGTGACAGAAAGGATCGAACCTGACATAGCTTCTTCTTCTTCAGCCACTTTCCTGACTGATCCTTCTGGAAGGATGTCACAGTGTTGAGGGTGGCAGTGGACTTTTCGATCCTAGCAAGATGCACGTTCACCCCAGGGCTGAGAAGGTCAGTTCTCTAAAAGGGGACATCAGCAAATTTATGCTGAGCATCTGCTGTAAAGGTGGAAATCAGCAGCCAGGCCCTGCAGCGCATCATGACAGCTGCTGCCACGGACCGGGTGCAGGAGTTGCCAATGTCCAAAGCCATCTGAAGTTGGTGTTAGGCCAACACCTGACCCTGGTCTCTGACCAGCTAACTGCCAATGGCAAATACACAGAAAGGTGGGGAGGACGAAGTCAAGGATGCCCATTAGGCGAGATCAAGCTGGCCGTCATCATGGCATACCACGCCTGACAGGGGACCCAGGAGGGTGCAGCATAAACTTTCTTAGCTGAGTGATCCAGCTTCTTGGATTCCTTTTTGGGCGGCTTGTCACGTCCCCAACACTGCCGTCTTGCAGATAATGGAGTCGGCAACCAACTCTTCAGCTGAGGCGTGGTAGAGCTGGATAAGGAACTGGTCGGGACCACATACTTGTGGACCATATGGGCCAAGGCTGCCATGCAGGAGGCTGGATGTTTCTAGAGCTCCAGTGCAGGTCCCAGGATAGTCTCCACCACCAGGAAGGTGACTCACAGGGAATCATCCCAATCCAGGATTTCCATGAGGGGAGTACTTGGCCTGCTTCTGGACCGGCTCCAAGGGGTGTCCATAGATTCAGAGATAAACCAGAGCAAAGCCCTTAAGGACACCAGTCCGTGTTTGATGATCATCTATTTGGCCAATTCATGGTCGAAGACTGGGGTCCTCGAGGATTGCATGGCAGACCCAGAGTCAAAGACTCCTCAAAAGGCGGCCCATGGCCACTTCTCAACATGAACTACCCTGGACTCATCTGGTGGGTAATCTCTACCGACAGCTGACCGGAAGACCGGTTGCCAGGTGGTAGGCCTTGGTAGGGGCTCCTTGTAATGGCTGTCTCGGTGGCAGTTCCACCTGAATCAGTGGAGTACTGAGCTGGAGACACTGAGGGCAGCAGGACTGGAATGGGCCAGACATTGATGACCAGAGAAGCACAGGGACAAAGGAAAGTGACCTACCTGCCCGAGGACCCTTTGTTCTCGCATCAGCTCCTCATATTGCCGACATAGCCTGCGATGGAGCCTCTCCTCATCTGAAGGCAAGGAGTGCCTGTGGCGCTTCCTGGCTGAGGGTCAAGAGCAGGAATGCATGGAGTCCCTCGACCACAATCTCGTCTAGACAACTGAAGTGTCAATGGCAAGGAGAAGCGGGCAGGGGGTCCGTAAAGAACAACGCACCGGCTCCTGCTGCTGAACAACAGAAGGCGGTAACTCCTGAGAGGACACAGTCTGGTCTACTGACTGCTCCCGACCCTCTTGGGAGAGGGTTGAAAGGACCAGAGTCCTGCAGATCGAGTCATCCTCAATCCGGTCAGACAATGGGTTGACTGTGTCGAGAAAGATCTTGATCGTGTGGTTGGTCTGTGTCAATGTGGAGCTAGCAGCCTGGACCGAACCAAAAGAGGCATGGCCAAATCCAAGCTCTTGACAGCCGTTGACTGGTGAAGGGTATCGCAGGGAGGGAAGAGCGTATTTTTTCCTGGTCCCATGACTAATGGTGGGATTTTTTTTTTTGCTTCTTTTTACCACGGGGAGGGCTATCCCCGGGGGACTGGAGTGATTTACACATTTCCCTAAAGGTGCCCGCGTAGAACGCCCCAACGTTGGTTCCAAACAGGAGCAGCACAGGCAAACACCTCTTCCATGGCTGCAAGCTGAGCTGCTTAGTGTGCAGCCGGGTACTGCCTTATGGGCATCCTTTGAGCAGATCGGGGAGTCCTGCTCATCCGGCCAACCGAGAAGGAGGTGTGCATAACAATCCTCATGTGATGAGGGCAACAGAGCGTCATGCTCTGCTGTGAGGCAGTAAATGCACAGTGAGTGCAAGTCTGTCCTGGACATTTCTGGCTGCACTGGACATAATGCTTGAAACCAGGACTGCACCCAGCTTCGTCTTGATCAGCTGATGAAACAGAACCAAGAAAAGAACACAAAGTGAAGACAAAAACTCCACTGGCGCACTTAGGATTTGCAGGGACCTACATCACACACGGAACTGCGAAGGAGGAGAACTTACTCTTCCAGTGGAAAGAAAGATCTGGCGTCATGGGGAAATGCCAGGAGTACATCACCTGGGTGGGTGGGTGGGAGGAGCTTAGCTTGAAGATATTACGGCTGGAATTAAAGGGGAAAGTAAGACTAAGTGTGGATAGTGCACCATATCCACACCCCTAGAAAGGGGATTTTTTTTTTTTTAATCTCAAGCCCAAGCTCCTCTACGGAATGAGAGTGACTAGGGCTCTGCACAGCTACAATACGGTTGTATTTGAAGGGTGAGCTGCCCAGAGACCCAGGGTTAAACAATATGCATGTCGTCCTCGTAGATCTTGTAACTGCAGGTACAAAAATGCCATGCTCTGTAGTTGTGTTACTGGGTGCTCTGCCCCCCTTTTTTGGTTAGCTACCTCCTCTAGTAGTTCATTTCATCATGCGATCAATCTCTCTCTGTGAGTGTCTCCTGGCTTTCTTCCTGAAACTTCCACCTGCCAGCTTGCAAATGTGCCCTTGTGTTCCTTGTTCTTGCTGAACCCAAGAGATCCCAAAGGCAAACCTTGTTAAAATCCTTGAGTTACCTGAGCGTCTATCACATCCCCTCATTCCCTTTTCTTCTCTAGTGGTTTAGGTTCTCCAGCCTCAGGTTATACGAGAATCCTTGCTGGCCCTGAGACATCTCTGTAGCTCTCCTCTGTATGTCCACCAGCAAGTTAATGTCCATATCATGGTAGGGGCTCCAGTACTGCACATAGCACTCTAGCTGCGGCACACTACTGATCTGTACCAGTGGCAGCAGGACCTCTTTCCTCCTACTGGTGAAGCCGCTACCTATGCAACGCAGCATCCTATTTGCCTTGCCGCTGCCTTGGTACATTATACTAAGGCTTTCAGACTGCTCACGATTGCGATCCTTAGGTCTTTCCCTTCCTCAGACACTGATAATCACTCCTACCCATTCTGTGCTCGGCCCTGGGTTCTTGCTCCCAATGTGCATGACCTTGCACTTTTTAGCACTGAACACCTGCTGCCAGATTCCAGACCATCTTTCTACCTTTGCCTTAGATCTTTGACCCCATATTTTGGCCACCTTCCCAGAGCTTGATGTTGTCCAAGAAAAGGCATAGTTTGCCTTTCATGCCATCCCTACATCATTTATGAATACACTGAACAGCACCAGGCTGAACATCTATCCTGTGGGACCCGCTGGCGAACCCCCCAACTCATTTCTGATACCACCACCATGCTTTGGTTTCTCTCTACCAGCCACATTTCAACCTGCCCCCAGGTCCTCCAATTTCTTGATCAGTCTCCTGTGGGGGACAGAGCCGAAGTCCTTGCTGAAGTCCAGGTGCAGTACAGTATGTCCACTGCCTGGCCCCTGTCCACAGACCTTCTAACCCAGTCGAAGAAATCAATCAAATTTGTTTGGCATAGGTAGCAATAACCGTGAGCTTCCCACTCCTATGACACTGCACCGGGCCTTACCTTGCACCTGTAACTCTGTTATGCTAATTTAAACATACAATGCCTTGTAGGCTGTACACTGTATCTAGCACTATTTGTGTCTGTAATATGTTCACTCGTCATCAAAAGTGTTGCCTCAACAGGACACCCCTGTAAATGAGCTCTACTCAATTGTCTGTATCCTGACTTTAGCAAGTGGGTAGAATTTTTCCCAGTCTGCCATTGGCTAAGACCCCTGGCAAAGGGGTACATTACAGACTGGGAAATAAGAAGTCTCAGTGCCAGCCTGCACTTCCAGAAAAAAATATCACTGTGCCCAATTAAAAATCTTTCCGCCTTTTTTTCTCATTTTCTCACTTAGTGAGTTTCACCTCTGTACCCCCCACTCCTAGTTACACATCAGAAACACAGACAAGTACAATATTTATCTGTTTTAAAAGCTTTAACATTTATTTTACTTCCATCTCACTCCAACTTCCTCACCCTCCACCTGCAGACCACGCTTCATATTAATTTCCGTATTCCCACTGCCCACCTGCTCTCTGTGCTGCCGCAACGCAGCAACGTGTCTCCATCTGTGGGAGTGGCATTCAAAAAAAATTACCGCTCCACTCATCCCCTAACCGCATTCTCACCACCTGACCGGCGATTGCGCACATGCTACCATCCTGCAGTCCAGACTGTTCGGGAGTGCAGCACTGCTACGGGAGGGCATTGCTCCCTAGGTGGGGAGAAGGGACAACAAGCAATAGACAGACACCACAAAAGAAACGTAAAAGCAAATAAAAAATAGTCTCTGAAACACAGCAGTGCCCTCTACTGGCGACGGTAACAGCAGAGGAACTACTTTACGAGAAAATCCATTTTCTATTAATTTTTACTCTTTTGTAAGTTTTTCTTCTTTTCTTTACATTTTGCAATATTTTACTAAAATGTCACCACTAACCTATTTTCTAAGCACGGTAATACCCTTCAGGGGTGGATGGTATGAACAATACCAGACCACCCAGGGGCTATAAGGTCTTCTGCCTGTGGCATCAGGCCTCATTACGCCCCTGGACAGTCCGGTATTGCCCAATACCACCCCATCCTGTTGGGTATTAATGTATGCATGAAATATTTTATGTTAGGGCAGAGGCTGGTGCGCGTGCGCGTCTGTGTATAAAATGAAAGTAAAACAGGAGGTGGCACAAGTTTCATTCTAATTAAAAAAGGTGTCATATCACAAAATGGTACAACAGCATTCTATGACATTTGAACTGTGGTAGAACAGCTTTTAATTACAATGGAAATCCATGCTCAATAAGGGCAACCACGTACCACAAAACTGAACTATCTTTTCAAACAGCAACACAACCACAAACATTCTTTTTCTACTTGACATGTGATACTGCATTTTTTTCAAACTCATGGACTTCGAAAGCGTGTTTTGGCACCCCTTCTGCCCTATATTTAAGGAGATAATAAGTTAACAAGACCATCTTAATACCCTTAAGTTTGCTCAGGTTAAAGTTGTCTATTTCGTCAAACTGCTCTTGTTAGCCATATTAGTGCTAATGACAGTAACTGTCATGATTTTTAAATGAAGATGTATTTTTTTTGTATAACAGAGCTGTATGTACCCTTTGAACATTTTTTTTTTTATAAGACTACTTTATTTATGCTCCTCTGTCCTGGCTTGCCCTTCAGCCTGACCGCCACCCCCTCCCCAAACAGCTCTGTCACCTGGAATTACCAGGGCTCACCTTATGCCCAGTCAGGGAGCAGTACCTGCAGGAAGTCAGGCATCATCCTGCCTGCGGGATTATTTTTTCTTCTCCATTTTCACTCAGGGCCCAAGGAGTAGACGCATGCGTAGGCAGCAACCACAGCCCCAGTAAGTACAGTTACGTAAGAACTTATCGTAACAGTAGATCTTCGAGAACTGCTCTTGCAGCGGTTACACCATTAGGACTGAAGCCGTCAGGCGCCAGGACCCGCGGAAAATGTTCTAGCTAGCGGTCTTCAGCGGGGACTGCCTCGGCGTCGATCCGCCCTGGCGTCAGGTGTAATACATAAGGAGACGGTCCCCCCACAATCCTCAGTTCTCCCGGCCGCTGGATGACATCAGAAGAGGAGACCAAGGATCCGCCATCAGATGGCCAAGGCTAAAGACAGAATATCCCATCTCATAAGATGGATGTCTGGCTATGACCAGGGCCCCTACTTTTCTGTGGCACAGTGGGACCAAGTTCTGCGGCAAGACTACCATTTGCCGCAGAACTTCTGCGGCGGTGGTTTGTAATTTCTGCGGAAGTTCTGCGGCACTAAAAAACTACCACATCACAGTGTCAGCTTGTCATCCTGACTTCACTTTCATGGCAGTGGTTATAGCAATCAGGATGGTGGAAAGCACAGTAACACTAGTTCAAAAAATAACAGACTTATAAAATAATTTTATGCCTAAAAAAGCAAAACAAATGTCTCTCCCTTAAGGTCCTAGCCTGTTGCAAAAATGACATATGCAGAGGGGATCTTATGTGATAAATAAGGTATTTCTATATGCATGCTATCTATCCCACTAATGAGGTTTCCCCTGTCTATCACTTATATATTTGTATGTGCTTTCTACACCACTCTTGAGGTTCCCACTGTGTATCACTTATATATTTATATGTGATCTGTAACATACATACAAGTGTGTGTGTGTGTATGTGGTGAGAGAGACAGAGAAACTGTATGTGTGTATATATATTTTTTTAATTTCCATGAACTTGCATCCTCATTCATACAGGTCCCATTGGAAATGGAATAGAGGAGTTATTGCAAAACTCATTTTTCATGTCAACCTGCTTTCCCTGACACACTGCGTAACACCATCAGGCTATGACATGCATGTGAACCGATAGTGAGATAGTGCTCTCCAGACCATCACAATGTGTCCATCATGTGACAGAACACTGCACCATACCTTCCCAGGCTCCGAGCAGTGATGTGTTCCACCAATCCTTGTGCTGCCCAGCCAGCTCCCAGAGCTAATCTCTGAACCTGAGTTGCCGGCACGGAAACACAGCATGCTACGCTCTAGCCCAGCAGCTGTCCCTGCACACAACATGTCTCCATAACTTTCAGGTGATTCTATCAACCAATGACAATATGTAATCAATAACCCTGGCAAAAATGCTTACAGTGCAATTATGTATTTAACAGGTGTATTTTTTCAACAGGTCTACACTTTATTAAATTCCACTTTTCTGGGCATTTTTTCTTAAAAATGACAGTTAAATTCATTTTACCAGTTATTCATTTCAGATGGCATCTCTATACCTTAAAGGCACAGATAGGTTTGTACAAAGTGAGGTATGGACTCAACAGGTCTGTGCTACTGACAAGGTTTTGTTTAAGTTGGCCCTAGCGCAATAATGTAAGACTGAAAATTATATTAGGCTGTAGTGCAGGTTGAGCAAATATCACCATGCATGATGTGCTGTGCCACCATCTCTGGCAGTGGGAGCTGTGGTAGATAAGTGACTGTTCATTTCTGCTTCAGAAGGCAGCCATTTTGTTAGTTAATGTACGATGTTACAGCAATTATAACATCACTTTCTGAGCATATAGTGGGGTTTTGGATATAAAAAAGAGAGGGGAAGAAAACCAGATTCTATGGATAAACAGAAATATTAATAAAAAATCACCAAGAAGAGTGAATTCTGCGGCACCACAGAAGTTCTGCGAAAAATTCTGCAGCCGCAGAATTCTAGGGGCCTTGGCTATGACCTACCTCCACAAGAAGGGGGTATGGTGGGCAGGAAGGTACCTGCTGCAAGAGCTGTTCTCGAAGATCTACTGTTACGGTAAGTTCTTATGTAACTGTACTATCTTACTTGAGATACAGCTCTTGCAACAAATCTACAATAGGACTGATTCCCAAGCAATAGCGGCAATCACATGCCGCAGGGAGGAGGAAAGCTAGGGATCACAACCCTACTCAAGCCTAAGACAGAAGTCCCTGAAGGACGGCTAGGCCGAAACCTGCTCTTCGCCTCGATGCGATGTCCAGGCTATAATGCCTGATAAAGGTATGCACTGAGCTCCAGGTGGCCGCAGCGCAAATGGCTGAGATGGGAACATTCCTTAGCGCCGCAAAGGAAGTGGCCACTCCTCTCATGGAATGACCCTTGACCACACCTGGTAAGGGTTTGTTGCGCCTGTCATAACAGAAAGAGATACTCTGGATGAGCCAACGCGATAGAGACTGTTTAGAAACAGGAGCTCCTTTCATTCTATCAGCAAAGGAGACAAACAGGTGATCCGACTTTCGATACCGTTTGGTTGTGGTCAGATAATATCTGAGGCACCTGAGTACATCAAGGTGTGAAGCAATGCTTCTCTCGGTTAGTGTACTTGAGAAAGTAAACTGGTAAGTCGATATCTGATTAAGGGTGAGGCTGAGACCACCTTAGGCAGGAACTTTGGGTTGTCCTCAGGATACCCTATCCTGTTGGAAAATTAAATAAGGCTCTTTGCACATAAGTGCATGCAACTCAGAAATCCTTCTTGCGGAGTAACTGCAACTAAAACAACGTTTCCACAACAGAAAACGTAGCTGCGCAATCCAGCGGCTGGTTCAAAGGTGGCAGCGTAAGCTGCTCAGGACAAAGCACGTCCAAGGGAACCGGGTAATTGATAGGCGGCCCAAGGTGGAGGACTCCCCTTAAAAAGGCACGAGTAGTGTCCAATTGGGCCACCATCCGATGGCCTATGGGGGCATGGTAAGGCGAAATTACACAAAGATGCACCTTAATTGAGGAGTAAGCCACTCCGGACTGGAAAAGTGAAAGCAGGTCATCCAGAACCAACGTTTCGGGACACTGTAACGGCGAGAAACAGCGCGCTTGAGCCCACAAGCAAAATCTGCACCATTTCATGGCGTATGTTACCGGTTTTCTGGCGGCAGAAAGTACCTCTGCCACCTCTTGCGAGACCCCGTGTCGCATCATGGCTATGTCTCTAGGAGCCAAGCGTGCAGGTTCAATGAACGTAAGTCTGGATGGACTAATGAACCCTCCTCCTGAGACAGCAGATGGGAGCTGATTGGCAAAGGAAGCGGAGGTTCCCGGGATAGCTGATGAGAAGCGGGAACCAAATTTGTCTGGGCCAAAAGGGCGCTATCAAAATGAGCGTCGCCTGCTCCCTGCGAAGTTTTAAGAGAACTCTCTGGATCAACGGGAAAGGAGGGAAGGTGTAGAGGAATCTGCCCGCCCAGGAGAGGGACAATGAGTCTCGCCAGAAAACACCAGGCCCTGGACCTAGCGACCAGAAATTGGGCAGTTTTGCGTTGGATGGGGGACACGAAAAGGTCTAACTCTGGAGTGCCCCATCTGTGGAACAGATCCTCTGCCACCTCTTGTAGAAGTCCCCACTCGTGGACTCTGGTCTGAGAGTGACTCAGGCTGTCTGCAACGGTATTGTCCACTCCGGGGTCATGTACTGCAATAAGGTTTGCGCCGTGCTATACTACCCACTCCCACACTCTCATGGCCTCCCTGCAAAGGGGGTAGGAGTGAGTGCCTCCTTGTTTGTTGAGGTAATACATCACCGCATTACTGTCTGTCTGCAACAGAAGAGTACCCGGTGGAATCTCCGACTGGAAGGCTTGCAGGGCGTAAAGGACTGCCCTCATCTCCAAAATGTTGATGTGGAGATGAGATTCCTGGACTGTCCATGTGCCCTGGGACCTCACCCCGTCCAGGTGTGCTCCCCCACCCGAGCCCTGAGGTGTCTGTGGAGAGAGATTCGCAGTCGGAGACGGCGCTGTGAAGGGAACCCCTATGGAGAGGTTTCCCGGATCTAGCCACCATTGCCAATCCCAAATCACAGCATTCGTGATTCGAACTGATTGTTGCAGATGGTCTTGCCTTTGGTCCCACTGCATCCTTAGCATCCACTGGGTTACTCGCATGTGGAGCCTTGCCATTGGGACTGTTGCAATGGCAGCAGCCATATGTCCGAGCAGGCGAAGGACCAGTCTGGCTGGGACGGTTCTCTTCACCGACAGGTCCCTTATGAGGGATCGAATGTGTTCCGCGCTGTCGGTGGGAAGAAAGGCTTTTCCTCTGACAGTGTCCAGAATTGCTCCTATAAACTGCAGTTTCTGGGACGGTACTAGGAGAGACTTCTCGTAGTTGATGAGAATACCCAGTGACTGAAAAAGGGCCTGCTTACGGTGAATGGCCGTCGTCAGTGCTTCCTTGGAGGAAGCCATGAGAAGCCAGTCGTCCAGGTACAGGAACACGTAGTAGCCTTGTCTCCTTAGAGATGCCGCTACAACTGCCATGCACCCGTGAAGATGCGAGGTGCCGATGACAGCCTGAAGGGAAGCGCTTGGAACTGATAATGATGGCTCTGAAACTCAAAGCGCAGGAACCTCCTGTGCGCTTGAGCAATTGGGATGTGCAGGTAGGCATCCTGCATGTCTAACAACGCCAAAAAGGCGTCCTGCTTCAGCATGGGGATTAGGCCCGGAAGGGTCACCATGCGGAAGCGTTTGTAGACAACCGATAGGTTGAGGTCGCTGAGATCCAGATTTGGACGGAGGTCCCCTGTTTTCTTTGGAACTAGGAAGAAGTGCGAATAATAGCCTAACCCTCTCTGGTTCTCTGGAACGTGCTCTAATGCTTCTTTCTCCAGAAGCACGAGCACTTCCTGCTGTATAAGCAGGACATGCTGACCTGAGTAGCGGGAAAGCAGGGGAGGCCTTGTAGGTGGTCTGCCTACGAATTCTATATAGTGGCCTTTTTTGACCAATTGCAGCACCTGTCGATGGTGATCGACCGCCACCCTGGCAGGTGACGTGCGATGCGACCCCCAATCTTCATTTCCCATTGATCCTGAAGACGGGCGGGGGCCGGGAAGGAGTCATGCTGTGGCAGCGTTAGATCCCGCAGGTTGGGCCGGCTTTGCAACTCGGTGGCCTCTGCCTGAGGATGACTTAACCTGGGCTTTTCGGGTGAAGGAGCCCCTGTACTGTTGGCCAGAACGCGGATGTTGCCTTTGTGTTCGGCCATGAAAGCGACTCTGGTTCCTACGAAAGGAACTAAGTCGGGATCTGTACATAGCCTGAACAGATCTAACTGCCTTCCTGCATCCTGAAGTTTGGCGATCACCTTCTCTGAGGCTTCTCCAAACAGGACTTCACCATGGTAAGGAGACGTCCGGGTAAAGTGGACCAAGAGTGTCTCCGGAGACACATGCCTGAGAGCTGCAGCTCTGGCGAAGAGTCCATAGAGATCATATGGCTCTGAGGCACCAGGGTCCCCACGTCCGAACCCGTGCGGAGGAGATTTAAAAGCTCCTCCTTTTGACCACCATCAGGCATCTTTTCAACCAGGTCCTGTCCCTGCTCCCGAAATGCGTTCTGGAACTGAACCATGTGGGTGAGGTAATTTAAAGACCTGATGGCGCAAGTCACAGCCGCGTATGTGCGCCTACCTAGAACATCCAACTGCTTGGATTCCGGGTCCGGTGGCTGTGTGCTCAAGTGCTGAGGTCTCCGAGACCGGTCATGTGAGGCCATGATAACCAGGGAATCGTCCAGGATGGTTACCAGGTACTCCTCCTCGGGGCCTTGTACAGGCGGTCAGCCTTCTTCGGCACTGCCGGAGTCGAATGCGGACGCTTCCACGCAGCCTTGGTGACATCCGCGAAGGTGTCCACCAAGGGTGAGGCTACCACAGGCTTTGGGTCTTTCTGTCGAAGATAGCAGGCAAGGCTTTCTCTGGGGTCTAGTTCTTCAGCATCCCACCCATGTTTTCCTGGATATGCCTCATGATCTCAGCAAATGAGGGATCATCGGAGGGGACCTGGGTAGTGCGTGGGTCTGGGGAGGGCGCTGATGGGAGAAGGAGATCTGGGCGCCCTGAGGTGTCAGATCTGGAGTCCTCCTGGATGAGGTATACATGCTCTTGGGGCTGGGGACCCCAAAGTGGATCCTGAGGGAGGTCTTCTATCCGATGATCTGCCCTCAGGAGGGGTGTTGCTCTGGGGGTCAGGTGACCACCTATGGACCCCTGGATGGGGCGAGGCACTGAAGGAGTAGCCGGAGCGGGAGGAGGGGGTGTGTGGCAACTACATCCTTTCTGATGGTGTCCCACCAGAAGGTGAAGAGCTCCTTCACCTCTGCCAGATTCAGGCCCGATGACGGGCCAGGTACCGGTGGTCTGTCGCTGAGGGTGGACATCGGGTCCCTGGGGGGGTCTCCTGCTCCGGGGAGGGTTCCCGTGGGAGCTCGACGGTTCCGGAGTCGCCCGCCTGGTCCTCAGGTTGAGTGGTATCCTCCCTTCGATGCCTTCCGACCGACGTCGGTAGGTGACGGTGGTGCGGTCCTCCCCTCTGGGATAGCTGACGTCGGTCCCCCGGCCGACGCCCTTGGGGCGAATGCCTGGACGGCGACGGGTGTCTCACTGTAGCCGGCTCCTGGGAGTGCCTATGGTGCTTGTCCGATGTCTGGTGGGCCGATGTCGGGTCCGACATCCGTTTTGGGGATGTCAGCTCCTTAGTCTTGGGCTGGACTGGGTCCGACCCAAGTGGCGGGTGGGACACTGACCTAGCGTCGAGTCCAGACGGCGGGAGGAAGACTTGTGGTGCTCCCCAGGTTTGGACAAGGCCTTAGAAGGAGTGGGTGAAGCCGAAGGCCTGGAAGTCTTGATAGGCTGCAGGGTGGAGGAACGCTGGAGGATCTGACCTGAACCGGGGGAGGCTGAGATTGAGCCCTGTAGGGAGAGTGGTCTGACCTCGAGCCGGAGCTGCAGGAGTCCGAGGCCCTCGAAGGGGATCTGGGCCTTTCCTTCTCCCGGTGCCTATGGGTCTTCCCTGACGATTCCTCCCTGGAGGAAGGCTCCCTATCCATGGCCTTGAGTTTCTCCTCCAAGAGAAACGCCTTAAAGGCCTTCTGGCAGCGGATCCTGGTGCAACTGTTGAAGCCCTGGCAGAAGGAGCAGGCCTTGGTGTCGTGGTCCGGACCTAGACAACGCACACAGGCAGAGTGAGGATCCTTGAAGGGGACTTGTTTGCCGCAGGCACACTTCGATGGGTGACCTTCCAGAGAGGTGTTTGGAGAGGACATCAGATGAATCCAATTTCGATATGAGAAGAAAAAGAACGTCGTAGTTCCTAGTCGTCGCACACTAGAAAGTGACCGAGGCGCCGATGCTTGCGATGTCGACAGCGGGAAAAGAACTGAGGATTGTGGGGGGACCGCCTCCTTATGTATCACGCCCGACATCAGGGGCGGGACCGACGTCGGAGGCGGTCCCCGCTGAAGACTGCTAGCTAGAAAATTTTCTGTGGGGCTTCAGTCCTAATGGTGTAACCTGCTGTAAGAGCTGTATCTCGAAGTAAGATCGATTTTTTCCACCCTCCCACTGGCTATGCTCAGGGGCCCGTGTTTTCTGCAATTCTGTGGTTGCAGCAATGGCCAGAAATCAGTGCTTGCGCAGAAATCAGGAAAACCAGCCACACAGCCGCGAGAAATGTTAGCTATGCTATGCGATCACACAAGGCAAAGGCATAGCTACTGATATGTTAAGAATGCCACAGCATGCATGCTCATTAGAAGGAGAAGCAAACTGATGCCATCTGCTACTAAGCTGAAAAGCTAATGGCCACATGGCATCTTGACTTTGCTGGCTCTTGTTACATAACTCCATCCAGCCAGTATTGTGGGGCGGGTGGGGGGACTGCAACAAGAGTAGCAGTGCTTGATTAGTCTACAGCAGTTATGATTTGCTGCCGTGTAGGTGTGGCTAGCTCAGCCATGTTAATTTTCACTTTGCGCTACTCATGGTGCACGCTGAATCCTTGGAAGATAAATTTGGAAGGAAGAACTGGAAGGTGAGCAGTAGTAAGAAGTGAGAAGATTCAGTGGTGCCTGTGGAGGTGGAATCAATCTTGGTGTGGTGACAGGTATCGGAGGAGGAGCTGACTGCAGAAACATATGGCTGACAGCAGAAGGAGCAGAGGATTCGGTCCACACTAGTGGACATTGATCACAGTTTTGATTTGTGGGCCGCAGATCTGTACCTGCAAGTGTGAAAGTAATTTCTTGGCAGATTTGAACCTTTAGCCTAAGTGATGAGCATCAAGCTCAATTCTTAAGGAGGGTCAAGTTGCCCAGCTGCAGCAGAATTGGGGACCAGGGTATATTAGAACTGCAGCAAGAAGGTATGGAAAAAAATTGTAATGGAGAGTCTGATTGCTGCTATTCATAAGTGAAATGAGGTCATTGACTGAAGAACACCAGAACCCCTAAGTTGCAAGGAGAAGAGAACATGCTAACCAAGGTTACTCCAGCTTAATAAGAATGACTTGCTTACATTTTTTAGTGTGTTCCCCAAAAGAAAAATCAGGGGTCAACAAATCCTACAGACACTACTAGTTACACCCTCCTTCACTGTCATAGGAATACAATCCCCCCCCCCCAAAAAAAAAACATGCATATTTGCACACTGCACTCAGCATGTTTGTTGCAAGGCAGTTGGGGTATTCCTAGTTTACAAAATAATAATCTAAAATAATGTTGATCAAAATCAGAAAAAAAATGGCTTTCAAGTTAGAGTCTCTCTTTATACAGTATCTGCTAACTGTAGATATAAACCAGAAGAAATCCAAGCAGGTTTTGCCTTCTGTGTAGTTTTAGCTAAATGTGTATGTTCTCCTCGGATTATAACCTGGGAGAACAGCAAAACGCCACCATTGTCCAGAAAAAGAACAGCTGAGCCTTCAAATTCGGGTGGGAGGAAAAATTCATTAAAGAGACACTGATACCTATAGCTGTGCCAGGTTTAGTTTACTGCAGTTTAATATATGTGATAAAAGACTACAAACTGCTAAATGGCCTGCTGTTCTACTTTCAGTGTAGCACAGTGGTTGCACAAAGCAGCCAGTGTTAACTAAGACTTAATCCCTTTGAAGATCTGCTGTTTAACCACAATTTATCTGCACAGAATGGCTGCAGAATCAGCAGTAGTTCTGCATGAGAAAGTATGAAAGTCTTGCTGCAGAATGTAGGTCCACTTTGCAGCAGTAACCACGGGTCCCTGGCTACGCCTGTGCACCCTCTAGCCTATACAGTCTCCTGGCCTCCACCAGGAGGCAGACAATAACCGAGGGTGTCACTTTCCCTCCCGGAGGGAGGCACTTCTGGCAGCTCCATCCAACTCCGCCCTCCGCTTGAACATCTCTAAGCTAAATATGGTCTAGATAGTAGAACATTTTCATTACCTACAGGTCCGATTTTACATACTACGCAACACTGAAGACTGTACCACCTTACCAGACCCTATGCCTCTCTTGCTACGCTCATTATTAGATGTTCAAGCTGGTACCTAGAGGGAGCAACTGATTGGTCACATCTATCAGGGCCCCAGTAGTATTTTTCAGATTCCACTCAAACAATCAGTCAATCAAACTTTATTTAACCAGGCATAAACACCACTGAGCAAGCTAATTTTTAAAGTGATCCTGGACATCAAACAAATCACTGTAAATCACGAGAGATAAATCGAGCCTATACATTCAAGAGATAACATAGATAAATGCTAATTATAATACACTAATCAAGCAAAGTAGGTAAAAAAAAAAAAAAAATTTAGACCGGGCACTCACTAGTAAATGTAGACCCGGTACATTCCACTGAAATATGTAGACTGGTGGGTATTCTATTATTTGACTTGGGAGAAGGGAGGTATAAAAGACGGGGGAGGTAGGGCGGTGAGAGGAGAAGTTGCAAAGTGCTGGGGTCCCCCTATTGGGGAGAATGGGAGCTAAACATAACAGATGTCAGAAGGTCCGTATGGGACACCAGAGATTAGGGTGCATAGTCACCTAAATCAGTTGCAGGTTTCCTTCAGGTATTAATGCTTTGAAGTTGAATGGACTGGGGAGGGTTGAGAGCTTTAGATATTTTTGCATGGTATTCCGTAGAGAAGGGAAGGTGTAATTCATTGCAGCCGAGCCATGAAATGATTTTACTCTGGGTATCTGGAAGCAGAGTAGGGAGAAGCGTCTCAAACCATATGTGACCCTTGCACGCTCGAAGAAGCTCGAGATGTATGCGGAAGCTTATCAGACAGAGCTCTATAGAACAACAGGAGAGAGTTTCTTTTCCTCCTTGTAGGAAGTGAGGACCATCCCATCTCTCGGTACAGCAGGCAGTGGTGGGTACAAGGCGGCAGATTGAGGATAACTCTCAAGGCCCAGTGGGGAAGAGTGTCGAGTTTACAGAGCACTGAAGAGGTCAATTGATGTAAAGGAAGTCAGCATAATCCAATAATGGCAGGAATGTGGACTGCACTAGTCTCTTTCTAGCTTCTTTGGTGAGAAGATACTTAATGCGGTAGAATATGCTTAAGTGCTGTCTTTTAATTTTTCGTGAGCTCGCTCAGATGGCACAGAAATACAGGTTACTCACCTGTAACAGGAGTTCTAGGAATGGTATATGTTGTTCATCCACACTCATTGGCAGGTATCCTTGCCGCTTTAAATCTTGCGGAAGGTCTTCAAGCTTGCTCCTCCCACCCACCGGGTGGTATAACTCGGCTCCGCCCATGGCGAAGTCTGGCCGCTGGAAGCTCAGGTTGTGCGTCAAGCCGAGAAAACAGGGTCGTAGGATGTACAACATACCATTCTGAACTCCTGTTACAGGTGAGTAACGTATTTCTAGGACATGGATATGTTGTTCATCCACTCATTGGCAGACCCTAGCAGTTCTCCGGGAGGAGGAGGCACGACGACACCCCAATACTTACTTGGGAAAGAGAGACTGAGAACAGAGGCCCCAAAACCAGCATCCCGGCGTGACTCAAGGTCGATGTGGTAATGGGTAATGAAGGTGTTTGCTGACTTCCAGGTAGCAGCCCTGCAGATTTCCTGGATAGGGCGTCCCTGGAAGCAGCCACCGTTGCAGCAGTATGGCGGGTAGGAATGAGCTCTTATCCCTCTGGGAGGCTCCATGCCGTCAACTTATAGCAGAGATCTATGCAGGAAGTGACCCACCTGCTTATCGTCCGCTTGGCTGCAGAGTCTGCCAGGTGCGGCTTCAAGCGAGGTGACAAACAGCTGGCGAACCTCTCCCGAATTTCAGCCGTGCGCTCCTTATAATAAGCGGCGCCCTTCTAGGGTCAAAGTATGGAGCCTGTATTCGAGCCTCCGAGGTGTGATTGGGGTAGAACACCGGCAGAGTCAACACCTGGTTAAGGTGAAACTCCGACACCACCTTCGGAAGGAATTTCGGGTGGGGCGCAGGACAACCTTGTCCCTGTGGGAAGACCAGGTAAGGAGACTCGATGGAAAGTGCCTGGAGCTCTCCCATCCTTCTGGCTGGACGTGATAGCCACCAAAGCGGTCTTCCACGACAGGTGGAGAGAGCACACCTGTGCATAGGTTGAATGGCTTGCCCATGAGCTTTGCCAGTACCAGCAGTAGATCACGCGGTGGGGGTTCCCGCACTGGAGGGAAATGTGATCAAGGCCTTTGAAACAGACCACCTTCTCCTGCGCCACCGACTGCTTCCCGCCCGCGCCTGTAAGCAGAGATGGCTGCCAGGTACCCTTAGGGTCGTCGCATCTAAGCCCTTGATTAGAAAGGGACCATAAATAGTCCAAGATGCTTGCCAAGGAACAGGAGGAAGGGTCAAGCCTTGCCTGACACCAAATGGAAAACCTTTTCCATTTGAAGGCATAACATTTTCTGGTCGACCCTACGGACGCCCAACTACATTGAGGACCGTCGGAAAGACCCAAGGCCTGGAACTCTAGCCGCTCAGGAACCAGGCCGTCAGGTGCAGGGATTGAAGGTCCGGATGGAACACCTTCACCTGATTGACTGAGAGCAGGTCCGGGCGAGCTGGAAGCTGCCGCGGAGTCCTGGAGCTGAGACTGAGGAGATCTGGGTACCAGAACTGGCGAGGACAGTCTGGGGCTATCAGAATCACCTGCGCCTTGTCCCTCCTCACCTTGAGAAGCACCTTGTGGATCAAGGGAAATGGGGGAACGGCGTAAAGAGGCCGAGGGTCCACTGCCTCGAGAAGGCATCCCCTGCAGCGAGCCCTGCTGAGGGCGGGCATGGAACAGTCTCAGCCGCGTTCTCCTGAGGCGAACAGGTCCACCTGAGGTGTGCCCCAATGGGAGAACAGATGCTGTACTACCTCCGGCAGGAGACCACTCGTGGGATGCAGCCCCTATCCGGCTCAGGGCATCGGCCAGGGTGTTGGAGCTCCTGCCACATGAATAGGCTAGGAGATCCGCCTCCAGGCTGCGCCTGAGTGACCAAATGCGGAGAGCTTCCTTGCATAGAAGCATGAGTGCGGCCCGCCCCTGGCGGTTTAGATAGAACATGGTCATGGTATTGTCCGTCTGGACTCGGACCACTTGACCCTGGAGGAACGGAGCAAAGGCGGTGAGAGCTAGGCGGACCGCTCGGAGCTCCAGCAGGTTGATGTGGCATCGGGACTCCCGTGGGGACCAGAGGCCATGAGCCCGTGTTCCCCAGATGGGCACCCCAACCCATCAGAGCGCATCGGTCGATGAGAGACCGTCGGCTCGGGCAGACGAGCAGGATGCCCTCCTGCAAATGATCTGGAGCGGTCCACCACTGGAGGCGTTCCACATCCCCTGAGTCACCGACACAAGCTGGTCCAAAGGATGCGGCGTTGTGACCACTGGCTGGCCAGTCCCCATTGAAGGGGACGCATGTTCCAGCAGAGCCCAACGGACCACGCTGGTGCAGGCCCATGAGACCCAGGAGGCGCAGGAAGTCCCGGCAGGCGCAAATGCCCAACCAGAAATGATCGAGCCAAGGAGGAAAGAACCCGGCCCTGTCCGCGGGAGCCGCTCTGGCTCGAAGAGAGTCGAGCTGCGCCCGATGAATAGAATCACCTGCTTTGGCTCGAGTTCGACTTGGCCTCGTTGATAAGGAGGCCCAGTTGAGAGCAGACCTGGAGGCCAGATCTCTGGACCACTCCGCCTCCTTCCTGGAGGGAGCTGCTATCAGCCAGTCGTCCAGGTAAGTACACGGACCCCTCGGCGCCGCCGAGGAATGCTGTCACCACTGCCATGCATTTGGTGAAGACCTGGGAGCTGGAGACAAGCAAGGGCATGGCTTGAACTCGAAAGGGATCCTTCCGCTCGAAGCGAAGGAATCTTGGTGAGACGACGGATAGGGACGTGAAAACGCGTCCTGCAAGTCCAGAGAGCAGAACCACACGCCGCTCCAAGGATGGTATTATCTGGAGCCAGAGTGACCATCCTGAAGGTTCGAGAACCTAGGAACTTGTTTAGGTCGTGTAGGTCGAGAATGGGGCGCCAGCCCCCCATCCGTTTCGGAACCAGGAAGTACCTGGACACAAACCCTGGGTCTGAAGGAGGGTCTGCCACCTCTCTTATCACCTCCTTCTGGAGGAGGAGAGCGATGTCGGCTCGACGAGCCGCCAGTGAGGCTGGGGACCCCGAAGGCCCCCCGAGGGGCGACGGCTCTGAAGGGTGGTGCCTGCTCGAATTCCAGAGGCAGGCCTCTTCCCACCACCTCCAAGACCCACCTGTCCGGGTAACAGCGACCAGGCGGAACGGAAGTGCGAGCCATCTCCCCACGGGGGACCCAGGGTAAGGTGACGGAAGGGGCGACACCTTCAGCCCGTCACTGGGCAGGCTTGGAGGAGGGACCGCCGAGGACCTCCTGGGCCTTCCTCCCTGCCTCCTGTTAGAGGAAGCGGCGGCTTGGGTTTGGGATGCCAAGGCCGAGCCTGCTGGCCCTGGCGTTGCTGGGCCGAGGCGGCCGAGGACAGAAGGATGAAAGGGCTTAGGCTGCGGTTTCTGGCCTTTGTCCTTCTGAGCGGAAGAGACCGAGTCCAAGGTAGCATTGGACTTCTCCATCCTCTGCAGGTGACCTTCCACCCCAGGGCCGAAGAGGTCAGTCCCAAAAAGGAACATCCGCCAACTTGTGCTGGGTATCCGAGTAAAGGTGGATATCCTCAGCCAAGCACGCACGCATAGCTCGCGGCGCCACCGATCTGGCACATGAGTCCCCTATATCCAAAGTAGTCTGGAGCTGCTGTTTGGCCACTGCCCTGCCCTGGTCCCGCACCTGCTTAACCGTAGTCTGCAGATCGGCGGAAGATGAGGATGACCTCATCCAGGAGCCCAACAGGGCATGAAAAAATGTGCCATGAGGGCGGCCGAACTGGCCTGACGAAGGCCGAGAGAGGACGCAGCATAGACTTTTCGCCCGACATAGTCCAATTTCTTGGACTTCTTGTCAGGAGGTTTGTCCACATCCCTGGCGTTGCCGGCGCGCCAGAAAACGCTGTCGGTAACCAACCCCTCAGCAGAGGGGTGTTCCGAAAAACCGGACAAGGAACCGGTAGGGACCGCATACTTCCTGGCCATCCTGGCCGAAGGCGCAGGGCAGGAAGCAGGGCGCTGCCAAAGCTCCAGTGCCGGACCCACTATGTCCTCGGCCACCGGAAAGGCCTCCGTCGGAGAATCCCCTCGGTCCAGAATCTCCGTGAGGGGATACCTGGCCCGTTTGGAAATGGGTTCGAGCTCCATCCCGGTGGACTCCGAGATGAGCCGAAGCAGTCCTAGGAAGGACGACGGGCTATCGTCCATTGACTGACCTCCTGAAGACTCCAAGTCCAGTCGCTTGGAGAAAAAGGAGGAATCATCTTCGGACTCGGAAGAGTCCTCGAAGAGCTGCCTCTGGCCTGAGCCACCCTT
Organism: Neoceratodus forsteri; assembly: GCA_016271365.2. Taxonomy (NCBI): domain Eukaryota; kingdom Metazoa; phylum Chordata; order Ceratodontiformes; family Ceratodontidae; genus Neoceratodus; species Neoceratodus forsteri. The sequence continues at coordinate 1,710,081,917 of CM057455.1, forward strand.
CACCTGCCGAGGTCTGTCGGGAGTGAGGGTAACTGACAGCCGATGGGGTAGACCCATGTGCGACCGAGAATCCTTGGTGGGCCCCAGTGGTGGCTGTGGGCGGAGGTTCCACGAATGGGTGGAGCAGCTGGTTTTAGCCGGATAACCGGCCTGGGTATGAGCTCCTCGGATAAGTCAGGGGTTGTGTCGGCCGCTCGGTGACAGCCACTTAATGGCCGGGAAGGCGGCGGGTCGCCTCCCGGTCAGGAGGAAGCTGTTGCAACATAGATCCCGATACCGTCGGCGTAATTACTTGAAGCCTCCCTCGTCCGAGGACGGCCAGCCGCCAGCTTACCAGCGTGCCGAGACCGAGACCGCCTATGACGGTGGGATCGGCTGGACTGCGAAGAGGTCCGAGACCGAGACCGAGAGTCCCGGAATTTCCGAGGTTGGTGCGGGGAGGTGTCGGCCGGAACCGGCACTCCCTTCGGCTCGGATGGTCCATCCAGGGGCTCCGGAACGGAGGCACAGGCGAGCCACGGGATCCTCAACTCCTCCCGGGGAGCAGGAGGGAATCTCGGCTGCTAAGCGACAGCCCGTCAGCAGGTCGAGAAAAATCTCGACTTCGATCGGTAGGTCTCGGTCAACTGACCTGGCCAGGGGACACCGTGAGGCCAGTGGCGAGCTGAGCGGACTCGAAAGCCGACGGCCCATTTACCCGGGAGAGGGACCTTTCCCGCCTCCAAGAGCGCCGACGGAGGGACTTACCCGTCCCTTCTTTTTGGACCAGAATAAGGTCCAGCAGGCGTGAGGCCCTTCTCCCTTAGTGGAGAGGACAGACAAAGCTCCTTAAAAGAAGCCGTGTAGGGAAGAACCCAGAGAAGCGGGGATAAATGCGCGGCGAGGAAGATCTGACCCGCCTCCTCCTCTTGAGGCGATCATCCGCTCGAGCTGATCCGCCCGAGCCGCTGCCTCGGACACGCCAGCGGGCCTCCTTGGACTTCACGGAGGAAGCGGCTACTCGGGATGGCCCGGTTGCAATCGGGCAACACGGTCTTGAGGGCGTGGGCCGAGAAAGATGAGCTTACAGGTCGCAAGCCTGCGGGTCGTGCTCAAGGCCTAAGCAGTAGACACCGCGTGTGTGGATCTGTCCGAGACATCTTCTGCCCGCATGGGCATCTCCGAAATCCGGGAGTCGATTTGTCCATCGCAGCCGCGAGGGATCGAAGACTGAAGTCTTTTTCGCAAATTTATTTTTAAATCCGAAAACGGAGAAATAGGAACCAGTCTCAAACGCACAGCGTTAAGGAGGGAACCTGAGCTTCCAAGCGGTAAGGAAGATCTGGCGTCATGGGGCCGAGCCGAGAGTTATACCACCCGGGTGGGTGGGAGGAGCAAGCTTGAAGACCTTCCGGCAAGATTTAAAGCGGCAAGGATACCTGCCAATGAGTGTGGATGAACAACATATCCGTGTCCCTAAGTTAAGCTTATTGTCAAGCCAGAACCCTAGGTATTTAAAGTTATCCACGGTTTCAAGGGGTTCACCCAATAAAGTTAGAATCTTGAAGTTGTATGTTGGTCCTGAGGCTGCCTTCAGTGAGAGGATCATGGCTTTAGTCTTTCTGATATTAAGCATAAGCTTCTGCTTAACAAGATTATACCGGAGAGAGATAAAGTCTCGCTGTAAGTCCTCATGGGCCATGTCCAAGGAAGAGTTAGAGGTGCAAAGGACAGTATCGTCTGCAAATAAGTGCACATTAGCTGTGTGCAGATGTGAGTCAAAGTTATTGATATAGATTGCAAATAGGATTGGGCCCAAAATGGAGCCTCGGAAGACACCTTGTGCTAGTGTTTTTAGTGGAGACAGTTCTCCTACAGCTTTGACTTGTAGTAATCTTTTAGTAAGGTAGCTGGTGAACCATTTAATGGCAGTACTACCGAGACCGATGTTTCTCAATGCACTAAGCATAATGTTGTGATCCACAGTATTGAAAGCCTTACTAAGGTCAAGGAAGAGAGCAAACACATACGTCTTAGAGTCCAAGGCAATTTGCCAGTCAGTGATTACTTTAGCAAAGGCAGAGACTGATCTATGTTTGGCTCTAAAGCCCGACTGAGCTGCGTTGAGCAGTTTCTGCGAGGCCAGGTGCTCCCTGAGTTGGGTGTTAAAGATTTTTTCCAGTACTTTTGAGAGGGTGGATAATATGGAAATAGGCCAATAGTTGTTCCGATCGCTCAGGTCCCCAGACTTGAACAAGGAGAAACAATATTAGACAGCTGGAATCAAGATCTTTTTCTCGCTGTCTCCAGCTCCAATTGGCACAGATATTCTTCCATAACAGTTACTTCATCTAATATGTGGCGAAAGTTTGCTTGAAAACGTCGCTCCTGATATTCCTGGAGTCCAGCAAAAATAGCGAAGTTCTTACCTTATACTCAAGAGGCCTGCTGATGTAACTGTGGAACGCACAGTGCTGATAATGCACATATTTTCTGGTCTTGTCCTCACCTTGCTCACCTGTGGTCTGACTTTACAGCTCAAGTGGAACAACCTTCCATACACACAGATTTGATCTATCCTACCATGATTCTTATGTTGATCCCCCCCACAGCATATTAAAATTACTTCAAGATCTATGGCCCTGGTCTATATATACGGGCAGCTAAAAAAGTTATCACTAGACGGTGGCAGCAATCTTCACCTCCAACTCGGACCTCTTGGCAGAAGATCATTAATGATATCTACAGTATGGAAAGGGTAACAGCTTACCTTAAAGGCACACAATCTAAGTTCCAAACTAAATAACAACCCTTGGTATTACATATGATGCAACAGGATAAGGACTTTGTTCCTTGACATTTAATTCTTTTATGGAAGTGCATTTGGTATCACCTGTCTGTCAATATGTCCCACTTTCAAGTCTGCACAGTACCATGGGTAGGTTGACACTATATACTAATCTCTGGTCATGGTAGGTCACAGTGGCACTAAGACGATACAGTTTACTGCCTTTGTTGTCTCTGCTATTGATACACTGATACATTCCAAGTACTGTAATGAGTTCTTCTTACTTAACAAAAAAAAATTATAAAAGAAAAAAACAGAGCTGTGTGTATTTTTAATTATGTAAGCTTTTCTTACATCTGTTAACTTGTATTTTCTTTATAACAATTATCTGTGTAACTTGTATTGTTTTTGAACTGGGTTCCCACTGCAAATGAGCATTACTCAAATGGGTTTCAACCCTGAAATTAAAAAGAAAAAAAGGAAATGAAATACCATCTTCATCATGTTCATCATGCTGTCCTTCTGCTTCAGTGTTTTCTTCCCCTTGTTCTTCTTGTTCATCATGGTGATCCTCTTCCACGGCTACTCCCTCAACAACTTCAACCTGAAAAGTAGATTCATTTACTTCTATTGTACTACAGCCTCAATACAGATATTTCATACTACAAATCATTAGTCAACTTCAGTCACCTAGAACTTAGACCTCTTACACTGAGAAGGCCCTCCCACACAACGAATCAATAAATGGAACACCCCGCTCACTGATGTGTGGATGGCTGTAATTTACATAATTTGTGCAAGAAAATTTACTTGGAAGAAGGCAAAAATTACACCCAACTCACAATTTTAATGCACATCACAGAGGACAATGTATGAGGATTCATAGGTAGCTATGCTGTAATCACTTCAAGAGGTTACCGTGACAACTTTGTAAACGTTGAGAGCCAAGCTCGAGAAGTTTTACATTGTCACGTTAACCTCAAGAAGCAATTTCAGCGAGGTTACCAATGGGAATCCACATACATTATATTTTATAATGGATGAGCAAAAAAAAAAAAATCAAGTGAGCACCCATTATAAAGAAAAAAGCCCTTATTTAAAGCTATTTCCCCACAGAGCCTTGCTTGATGCGCCAGTCTCCTTAAGGCCAGCTCTCACTGGGGTGGCCATTCGTAATAACCGCTACTTAAAATGCACATATCTGAATCGGCTCCAGTTGTAATCCCATCACAATGCGTACTCAAGAGGGATTAACAACATCCTGATGTCATAATGATAGGATTACAAGGAAATAATCTTGCCACTTTTAGCAGTAACAAGGGCTCCCCATACATTACAATACACTGTCAATAACGCTTGATAATGTCAGTAATTCTAAATAAACTATCTGAAATTATTTCATCTTATTTACAGAAATACAGTTAAGTGAGGATTTGCAATTTAACAGGATCCAGATGGAAATTAAATATATAGCAGCAGTTCAGTAACAACTGAGTATACCTGTACCGCCCTTCACCCACACTCTGATTCAGCTCACCCTCCCTCAAGTATCCCAATCCCCTTGAAAAGGATAGCTGGTGGTCCCATGAGTCCCTCGTCGGCCCATCCCCGTCACATATGTATAAGGGTCCCCAGCCCATCCACTGGGAATGGGCTGGGGACCCGCTTCTTTTATACCATACGTGATGGCGGGCCGATGTAGGGGACGCCCCCCTGCTGGGTATTGCTAGCCAGAAAGTTTCCTTGGGGTCCTGGCACCTGCCAGCTTCAGTCCTAAAGGTATTACCTGCTGAAAGAGCAAATCTCAAAGAAAGATCAGACTTCTCTACTATGTGGTTAAAGGACTGTCTCATTCCTCAGTTGAAACTACTAAACCTTCAGAATACATAAATTACCCACCTCTAATCATAGTTCCAGCGGTGGTACACAGTTGCCACCACACTCTTAATAGTTCCTCTAGAATGCTGATATTAGTTAGAGGCACTTACAGTACGTCCCTCTCACCACCTGAGCAGAATATCCTCTGGCTCGCCCCCTTGATGTCAGATCTGCACGCCGGAAGCAAGGATCCGTGTGCTAACTGCCAGGGGAGGGCAGGTGCGTGGTGTGGATGTGAACTGTTTACCACTCCTAGAAACAGAAATTACATCCTTACTGTAATTCTTAATTTTGTAAGAATATTTTTACCATTGATTCACACTACTGAGTCAGAGTCAAAATCACTATGACCCAGCGGGAGCCAGAACTTTTCAGAGGGCTGGCGCCATGGTAAGAGCAGCATGTACGGCTCCATGACTGAGCACACGCAGCTGCCTGGTTATGTCGCCACCAGCCCCCAAATGCCTCAGTACCATTTTTAACAAGGAGCTGCAACACAACCTAAAAAGTACCTATGCAGTTAACTGAAGGACATAAGATTACCCTGGTAGCGGAAGTAAGAAAGGTCACCAAATCTAGTAACATTGTCTTCACATCCAAATATGAAAATTACGTACTCACTTTAATTCTTGATCTTCTTAGACAAGTCTTCACCATTTATGCATACTGCTGGGTTACAAGCTGGAGCACTGGGACCCTGCAGCAGCCAAAAATCTTCAGAGGTCGGTAGGACCGTATGCATGCACCATGAGGCAGCTGGCGCCTATGTAAGCTATCTAAGGTGTTGACCCTCCAATTGCCTCAGTACTTTTTTTTTTTTTTTTAACAGAGGAGGTGCAGCATAAAATAAGGTAAGACCATGTAACCTAACAAGGGCATAAGATAGCCCTGAAGATCCGTATAAGAAGGGTTAATTAAACAATGTCTTCACATCCCAAACCAACTGAGGGAGTGAAGACCAGAAACAGATCGCATGAGCTCAGGGGACGGTGGGTGAGCATATGAATAAATAGTGAAGACTTTTCCATGAAGATCAAGAATTACAGTGAGTATGTAATTTTCATATCTTCCTGGACTTAAAGTCTTACCATTTATTCATACTGCTGAGATTAAGTATCAAGCTAAAACCAAATCCCCGAGCAGAGGCGGTAGGAGACGAAGCTCACTCAGAAGTCCATTAAGGATTGTCCTGCTGAAGGAAGCACGCTATCCAGAGTGGACATCCAAAGCACAGTGCTTCACGAAAGTGTGCATTGAGCTCCAATTAGTCACTTTGCAAACTTCATCAAATGGAACAGAGCAGATCTCCGTCAGGGAAGCAGCAACCGCTCTGCTAGAGTAGGAACGCACCTGGCTCTCCAACTTAACCTGAACCGTAGAGTAGCAATTGCAAATGGACACTGGCTGACGAGGCCGGGCCGTGCTGAAGGACACAAAGAGTTGCTTGGCCTGAAGGGTATCCCTGGTTCTATACATATAGAACCGTGGGGATCTTAACATCCAGGGAATGAAAGGTGCGTTCTCCATCGTTTTGGAAGTTAGCAAGATAAGTAGGTAGAACCAGGCGTTGGCTGAGGTGGAAGTCTGAAACCACTTTGGGTAGGAACTCAGGGTGATCAGGAGAACCACTTGTTTTTATAAAGACTGTATGTGGAGGGTCTGTGACTAGAGCATGTATTTCTGAGACCCTCTGAGCAGAGTGATGGCCACCAGGAAGCTGTTTTCCAGGTCAGAAACTTCAGATCCTGCGTAACCTAGAGGCTCAAAGGGTTCTGAGTGAGCATATCTAGCACGAAGTTAATGTCCCAAGGAGCAACCGGATTTCTGATCCGAGGCTTTGTATGAAGGATACCTTTAAGGAATATTTTGGACAGTGGCAACTGAGCCAGGGTCATGTTTTGTACTGGCTCGTGATAGACAGAAAGTTAACAGAGGTGCACTTTTACAGAGAGTATTGCAGACCTGCATCTGAAGATCTAGCAGGTACTCTAGAACTTTTTGGAGGACAGTGAAATGGGTCTAAGAAGATCTTAATCACCATTCAAAGCGCTTCCATTTAGCCGTGCAGATCTTCCTGGTGGAAGGCTTACAAGCTGCCAGGAGGATCTGATTCTCTGAGACACTTGAAACCTGCTGAATTCTATCTCCTCAGAAGTCAGGTGTGGAGATGAAGGGAGCATAGGTTGGGGTGGACCAGGGTCCCTGCTTCAGGAGGTCCATTCGAAGAGGCAATTGTTTCAGGGTACCCTGACAACTTGCTGATTAAGGAAACCAGATGTGCAGAGGCCAATACAGTGCAATTAGAATAATTTGCCCCATGTGCCTCCAATTTGAGGCAGCACCCTCTGAATTAATGGAAGAGGAGGAAATGCGTGCAAAAATGTCTTGTCCACTGCAGCCTGAATGCATCCTGACAGAAAATGCCAGGCTCTAAATTTCTGTAGTAGAATAGAGCAGTTTTCGTTGAGTAGGGATGCAAAGGTCGAGTCTGGATGACCCCACTAGATAAATGACGACAGCATCATCTGCTGCAAGAGACCACTCGTGAGGATTTGCTTCCGTCCTGCTGAGGTGGTCCGTTAGATCGTTCTGGACTCCTGGCAGGTAAACTGCCTGAATCAGGACATCATGATCTAGGCACCACTCCCATACCCTCATGGCTTGCTCCGCCTTGTTTGTTGATCTAGTACATCACACATTTGTTGTCTGTCTGAAGAAAAATCATCTTGCGACTGACCAATTTTTCTAGGATTCATAGGACTGCCCTCATCCCCAGAACATTGATGTGAAGATAAGACTTCTCTTGGGTGTAAAGGTCCTGGCTACGAGCCTCCCAGCCGAACAAAGATGCATCTGTGGTGATGGTGATCTCAGATTCGGCATGGCAAAGGCAGACCTTGTAGAAGGTTGTCCTCCTGTATCCACCATGCAGGTGACAGGCGCAGGGGCTGTGTCAATTTGATGGGGTAAGGCAGGCGGATGTGTAGTTGGGGACCACTGTGTGCTTAACATCCACTGAGTGGTCCTCATGTGCAGGCGAGCTACAGGCACTGAAAATGGATGAAGCTATAAGGTCTAACATCCACTGCATGGAGTGAGCTTGACAGGACTGTTTCTCTGATGGGCGACCCATCGGAGAACATTGTTCCTCCTGTCCTACAGGAGAAAGCGGCCTTGTTTTGTTATATCCAGAGGGCTCCTATAAAGAGGAGCTGCTGAGAGAGTTGAAGTTATGACTTCTTCAAGTTCAGCAGAACCCCCATGTCAGTGAGGAACTGAGAAGCTGTGAAACTGCCTTCTGTGTCTCCTGCTTGGACGGACTTGCCAAATGCCAGTCATCAAGGCAGTGGAAAACCTGAGCCTTGAGCTTTTGGAGGTATGTAGCAAGGACTGCGAGCATTTAGGTAAAGACTAGAGGCGCTGAGGGAGGCGCCCAAAGAGCAGGACTCTGAATTTGTAGTGTTGGCCCAAGGCCACAAAGCGAAGGTACTTGTGGTGAGTTGGGTGTACTAGAATGTGCTGGTAGGCGTTCTGCATGTGCAGGAAGCCAGCCAGTCATGTTGCTGGATAGTGGTAGTAGCGTCCCTAGGGAGACCATCGTGAACTTATCTTTGCACAGTACTAGAACTTGTTCAACTTTCTGAGGTCAAGAATGGGGTGCATGTCACCTGTCTTGTATGGAACTAGTAAGTAATGAGTAGAAACCTGTGTTCCTCTCTGCCCAGGAACTACTTCAACTGCCCGTTTCTGAGAAGGTCCTGTATCTCGGAAGTGAGAAGGTCTGACTGAACAGTTGATAGACTGTGCTGTCACTTGGGTGGAAAGATCCAGGAAATCTCTGCAAAACAGAGAGTACCCCTCTAGAACAAGCCTGAGGACCAACTAGTCCATGCTGATAGACTTCCACTGGTTGTAAAACTGAGTCAGGCGACTTCCCACTTCTGTGGAAATGTCCACCTTCGGCAGTTAAGTGAGATTGGAATGCTTTGAGCCCTGTGCCTTGTGCTGAGGTTTATTTTTGACTGAGCAGGCTGATTCCTGTTAGGGGCTACTTGGTCTCTTCCTCAAAAGGGCTGCCTGTTACAAAAAATAGCCAGTTTCTGCCTCTCTGAGGACTGAAGTTTTAATAGTAGTCCTTGTTTTCAGAGAGGCCCTCAAGGCTTGCTCTACCTACTGGCCAAACAGATATGTACCATCAAGGGACATTCATCACCTGCTGTTGAGCATCAGAGGAAAAGCCTGATGTTGAAGCCAGGAATATCTACTGATACAGATTCCAGCAGCAGCCACTCTAGAGGCTGTGTTGTAAGCATCCATGGAAGCTTTAAGTTGATGGCTATACATTCAATCCTTTGGGTAACAGTCTGCGGTATCTCCATTTTGGAGTCAGACTCCAGAAGACCTTCCATTAAGGACTTCAGGGAAGTCCAAAGTGCATATTCATATTGGGACAAGTGCCCTTGACAGCTGGCAACATGCATGCCTAGGGTTGTGGCTGCGAATGCACTTTTTCCCAAGGTACCCATCTTACAAGACTATTTATAGGATGCACAAATTCTTCATGTGGAAAAACAGCTTTATCATTTTCAGCGAAGACAACCAGCGCATCTGTGATGGGCTGTGATGCCAGAATGGGTCTCTTCTTGGGAGGGACATATTTCAGGTCTGTAGTTTTGCAGACAGAAGGAATAAGAGCTGGCCTTGCCCACAGTACCTCGTACAAGGTCTCAAAAGGTGGCGGTACTGGTGGTTTAAGGTTCACTGGAATGTTAGGAACATGGAGCCTATCTAGGCACAAAAGCCCACCTGGGTCCACAGAACATGTCTGTACACCCAGGGCTGCCCTCATATTTCTGAGTAGAGACTAGAAGGAAAGGCCTGTGACTGGGCTTTCAGTTGGACAAGAAGGCTTGCCATCCAAACTATATGACAAGTCTTCGTCATCTTCTTCAGAAATGATAAGGTTGGGATCAAACTCATCTTGCTCCAAAGTCCCTTTTGAAGGTGGGGACCTGCTCCAAATAGGCTGTTGCCTGGCCTTGGCAAAGGATAAACAGGAGATAGTGGAATCTGTGTCAGAACCGATTGCAGGGGGTGCCACCTGAAGAGCCATAGAAGGATTAGGAGAAAAGATGGTACCTGTGCCAGCCTGCGAGTAGAGTGAGGGAGGTCAAGTGGAACTGGCATCAGCAGCGCAGGAAAAGGCAAGGGAAGAAAGTCCATAGCCAACACCGGATGCTCAACCTGCCCTCTAAGTTCTTACTGTGGCTCCAAAGTCCCTAGACCCGAGGGCTCTCAGACCAGATCCACCAGGAAAGGCAACAGAGAGGGCGTGGTACCCACTGCTCCATGAGGCAGGCCATTGATTCAACTGCCCACTGGAAAACCGCAAGAAGACAGAGAAAGGGCTCCAGTGTCGACAGTCCTGAGCGACCAGGGACAGAGCTGTCAGGAACCGGAAGAAACAAGGATGACCTGCCACTACAGGCGACCAATGATCTCTTGGCAGGCGTACTAGAGGGGACCTTGAGCTGTACTTTTTCTTCCCCTTTCGAAGGCAAGAGGAAGTCTTGAGGCCAAGTGGTGCCGGGTCTCCAATCTAGATCTGGAACAGGCCCGCTTCTTTTTCTGGTTACAGAAGACTGTCCTCTCTCTCCAGAGATCAGCTTGTGCCTGTGTAAGCTACCTCGGCGTCAACTTTCCAACTGCCTTAGTACCTTTCTTTTTTTTTTACCAAGAAGGTGCAACGCAATAAAACTAGGAAACACCTAACCTAACAAGGGCATAAGATAACCCTCTTTGACCCATATAAGAAGGGTCAATTTAAACAATGTTTTCACAGCCCAATTCAATGAGGGAGTAAAGACCAGGACTAGAATGAGTGAGCCTGGGGGATGGTCGGTGGACGCATAAATAAACGGTGAAGACTTGTTCCAAGAAGATAATACAGTTACACAAGAACCATAACAGTATATCTTGAGAGGAGCTCTGGCAGCAGGTGACACCATAAGATGAAGCGCGCAGGTGACAGGACTCCGTGGAAAACTTCTAGCTAGCAGTCTATAGTGAGGGAACAGCTCCCTGGCGTTGGCCTGTCCCAGATGTCGGCCAATGGAATAAAAGGCGAACGTTCCCCAGCCCCCTCAGTCCTCCACCAGAGACCCTGGCACAGGAAGGGATTGGAGAACCAAGAAAGTTCCTCAAACTGAGGAGATATATGAAATTAGCTGACAATGCAGAAGCAGCTACCAGGGGGAAGGACCCAGAGGAGCCTCCGCCCAACGTCAGTACAAGAGTGGAAGGCCTGACCACAGCTAGCCCCGGAGGTGAGGGCGGCCTGGGGAGTTGAGTCCGACCTCCTGCAGGAGGAGGACCCAGAGCACGACTTGTGCGGGGACCGGGAACAGGAGTCTGCGGAGGGCTTGTTCTTGTGCTTCTCCTTATGGTGATGCTTCCCTGATGATTTCTTGTCCTTATGGTGGTCTGAAGAAGTCGAAGCCCCTGAAACAGAGGAAAATGAAGAATTTTTTCCCTAGATCATCTTCTGCACATCAGCAAGTTATTTTTCTAGCAAGAAGGATTTGAGGGCTTTCTGCCGGCGAATCTTGGTCCTGCTGTTGAACTTCAGGCAATGTCGGCGAGCCTCGGTGTTGTGGTCTGGGCCCAGACAGAAGGGCAATCGAATGGCCGTCTTTAAGCGAGGTTGCTTGCCGCGGGCACTGTTTACAAGCCACTCAACTGAGGACGGGGAAGAAGATATGCAGAGAAAAAGTGATAACTCTGAATTCTTTTGAAAATAAAAGTGCTGAAAAAGCAAAAGAAAAAGGCAGTCGACTAAAGCAGAAGGCGTCTGTGGAGCCAATGAGCATAGTCGAGTGGCAAGGAAAAGAACTGAGGTGGGGCTGTTGGACCACCCTTTTTACCACTGGCAATCAGGGCGACATCAGGGGTGGTCCCCTGCTATAGACTGCTAGCTAGAAGTTTTTCTGGAGTCCTGGTGCTTGCTGGCTAGGTCATATGGTGTAACCTGCTGCAAGAGCTCCCCTCAGGGTGAGATCTGAGTTACGATAAGTATGCAATTTCGTATCTTCCTGGACTTAAAATCTTCACTGTTTATTCATACTTCTGGGCTGAAGTACCAAGCTAAAGAAATCCCCCGAGCAGGGCAGCAGGAAACAGAGCTCACTCGAGACAGAATTCCATTAAGGACTGTCCTGCCAAAGGAAGCAAGCTGTCTGGCATGGAATCCAGAGTGTAGTGCTTCACAAAGGTGTGCACTGAGCACCAAGCAACCGCTTTGCAAATCTCAGTAATTGGAATCGAGTGCATCTCCGCAAGTGACGCAGCAACCGCCCTAGTTGAATGGACGCGTACTTGGCTTTCCAACTTGACCTGCACCACAGAACAGCAATAGGGAAGGCATGCCACTATCCAAGCAGAAATGCATCTGATGGATACCGGCTCACACAGCTGGGCTGTACTGAAAGACACAAAGAGCTGCTTTGCTTGACGGATGTCCCCAGTCCTATCTATGTAGAATTGTAGGGCTTTCTTGACATCAGGGAATGAAGAGGTGTGCTCCCCTTCATTTTGGAAGTTAATGAAGTAAGTGGGCAGGACCAAGGGCTGGTTGAAGTGGAACTCCAAAACCACCCTGAGTATGAACTTGGGGTGATGGAAACCACCCTGTCTCCGTGAAAAGATGGTGCGGAGGCGGAGGTCGTCTGTGACTAGGCATGTATCTTAGAGGCCCAGTGAGCAGAAGTGACGCCACCAGAAAGGCGGTGTTCCAGGTCAGGAACTTCAACTCTCATATGGCTAGAAGCTCAAAATGTTTATGAGTGAGCATATCCAGCATGAGATTAATATTCCAGGTGGCAACTGGTTTCCTAACCAGAGGCCTTGTGTGCAGAATGACTTTAAGGAATCTCTTGAAATTAAGGCAGCTGAGCCAGAGACATATTCTGCACTGGCTCGTGATAGGCAGAAAGCGTGCAGAGGTGTACCTTGACCGTTGAATACTGCAGTCCTGCATCTGAATGGTCTAACAGGTACTCGAACATTTTATTTGGTGGACATCAGAATGGATCAAGAGGGATCTTAGCACACCATAGCGATAAACGCTTCCATTTAGCAGTGCAAGTCTTCCTGGTGGAGGGCTTATGCGCTACCAAAAGAATCTGAGATTCTCTGGGAAACTTTGAACCTGCCCACTTCTATCTCCTCAGGAGCCAGGCATGGAGATGAAGGGAGTGCAGACTGGGATGAACCAGGGTTCCTATGTGCCAGCGGCACAAGACTAGGAGCCAGGCCCAGAGAACTCAAACAATCAACAGCGACACCATCAAGTCCCGACACCAGAGCTGGAGTGGGGCCGAGGACAGGCCAGGCATGCCGACCATGGTGCGCTCTCCAATCTCTCCACCATGACAGTGCGCCCGGGACCGGCGACAGCATTGAGGATGCTGCCGGTCCAGTCCTGAGGACCCAAACGCGACACAGAAGGAGCCTTTGCTACCCAGTAGCGACTGCCAGGGCAGTGCCTCCTGACTGACCCAAGGGTCAGCCTGGGCCTCCTGCACCGTGGAAGAAACCCCCGGTGGCAAGGCTAGATGAGGCGGGGGTTCCCTCCTCCACGGGCCATATAGGACTGGGAGGGGACCCGGTGGAAGGGCCGAGAGTCCTGACCTTGGCTTGACGACTGCGAATCCGTCCCTCCAGTTGGTGGCGCATGTCCGACTTTCCACGCGTAAATCTCAATGACATGGCGGTCCATGGAGAAGCAGATATCACAGTTATCCATATCGTGTCGGGACCAAGGCAGGAGGCAAGCGGTCATGCTGGTCTGTAACAGAGTAAAAGCGCCACAGGGCACTGATGCATGGGGACTGCCCGCCTTCTCGCCTTCTTGCCCCTGGACCGAGACATGACGGATGAAAAATTAAACAAAACACAGTACTCACGCGCTTTTAACAAAGGAAAGATCTTACGCAGTCGAAGAAGTGACACTGAGCAGGCGGTCAGAACCGAGGCAATATACACACGATGGACTTAGGTTGCAAATTTTCTCTTGGTCTCACATGCAGGATCCTCACTCAATGGCGGGAGAGAAAGAACTGGGGCTGGGGCGGAGTCGACAACAGCAAACTGCCAATGCTCAAGCGTCACGTAGAACGCTGGCCTCGAGGACGGCGCCAGTCTGATGTCAACTCCTCCCATGGAAGGGGAGTTTCCTGTGGGGTCCTAGCTCCGGTGAGCTATACCCAAATAGTGATGAACGGTGAAGATTGACACAGATATGATCAAAGCATTTAGGACACTCAAGAAATCAGGAGGGGAAAATGACAAGGATGAGTACACAAAGAAGTCCAGAGAGGTTACCAGGCTAGTCAGAGCGGCCAAGGCTTCAAGAGAGCCAAGACTGGCACAGGGTATTAAGGATGGAGAAAAGGAATTATTCAGACAAATAAGTGAGAGAAGGAAAAAAAAAAAACAAATTGTGAGGTTTAGGAAGGACGGAGGGTGGGTGGAGAAGGGAGTGGATCAAGCAGAGGCACTAAATTAGTACTTCTGTTCTGTGCTCATGGAGGAGAAAGAGGGGCAGATACCACAAGGGAGGGGTGGAGTGGGATGTGGCGGGGAGGGGGTGACCGATATAGGGATTACAGAATATAGGGTCCTAGAAGGATAAGGAAACTAAGGGTGGACAAGGCACCAGGACCAGATGACATTCACCCTAGGGTACTTTAGGAAAGTACAGTTACGTAAGAACTTACCGTAACAGTAGATCTTCGAAACAGCTCTTGCAGCAGGTACCACTAGGACTGAAGCCGTCAGGCGCCAGGACCCCACGGAAATTTTCTAGCTAGCAGTCTTCAGTGAGGACTGCCTCCGGCGCTGGTCCCGCCCCGGCGTCCAGGCGTAATATATAAGGAGGCAGTCCGCCAGAATCCCCAGTTCTCCCGCTGGAGACTCCCGGCTACTGGATGACATCAAAGGAGGAGACCAAGGATCCGCCATCAGATGGCCAAGACTAAAGGACAAATCGTCCCATCCTAAAAGATAGATGTTAGGCAATAACATACCTCCTCCAAGGGGGAAGGTGGGCGGGAAGGTACCTGCTGCAAGAGCGGTTCTCGAAGATCTACCGTTACGGTAAGTTCTTACGTAACTGTACTATCTTCTTCGAGATACAGCTCTTGCAGCAGGTTACACCATTAGGACTGATTCCCAAGCAATGGCAACACACTAAAGCCATTGGGAGGAGGAAAAACATAGAGTACCACCCTGCTCGAACCTAGGACAGAAGACCCTGAAGGACGGCTAGGCCGAGACCAGCCCTTCGCCTTGAGGCGATGTCCAGGCTATAATGCCTAATAAAGGTATGCACCGAGCTCCAGGTGGCTGCAGCACAAATGGCTGAAGTGGACACATTCTTCAGCGCTGCAAAGGAGGTGGCCACTCTTCTGGTAGAATGGCCCTTGACCAGCCTGGCAAGGGTTTGCTGCGCTTGTCATAACAGAAAGAGATACAGACTGAGCCAGCGTGAAAGGTCTGCTTGAAACAGGGGCCCTTTCATTCTCTCAGCAAAGGATACGAAAAGCTGGTCCGCTTTACGGTGCTGTTTGGTCCTGGTCAGGTAATATCTAAGACACCTATGAACATCCAGGGTGTGAAGCAGCGCTTCTCCTCGATTGGTGTACTTAGGAAAGTACACTGGTAAGTCGATATCCTGATTAAGGGTAAGGGCTGAAACCACCTTAGGCAGAAACTTAGGATTTGTCCTCAGGGATACCCTATCCTGGTGGAAAATTAAATAAGGCTCTTTGCACATGAGTGCATGCAGTACGGAGATTCTTCTTGCCGAAGTAACTGCAACTAAAAACAACGTTTTCCACGACAGAAACCGTAGCTCTCAGTCCGCGGCTGGTTCAAAGGGTGGCAGCGTAGGCTACTCCAGGATGAAGGGTAGGTCCTAAGGTGGAGGACCCCCCCCCTGAAAAAGGCACGAGTAGTATCCAGTTGAGCCACCATACGATGGCCTATGGGGGCATGATAAACTGAGATTGCACAAAGGTGCACTTTGATCGAGGAGTAAGCTAGCCCAGATTGAAAAAGGGAAAGCAGGTACTCCAAAACCAGCTTCTCAGGACAGTCTAAGGGCAAGAAACCACGCGTTTGAGCCCACAGGCAACACCTGCGCCACTTCATGGCGTATGTTGCGTGTGTTGCCTGTTTTCTGGCGGCAGAAAGCTTCTGCCACCTCTTGTGAGACCCAGTGTCGCATCATGGCTATGTCTCTAGGAGCCAGGCATGTAGGTTCAATGAAAGTAAGTCCAGGTGAACTAGTGAACCCTCCTCCTGAGACAACAGATGGGAGCTAATTGGCAAGGAAGCGGAGGTTCCCGCGATAGATGATGCAATGCTTGGAACCAGATTTGTCTGGGCCAGAAAAGCGCTATCAGGATTAGTGTCGCGTGCTCCTGCAGTTTGAGAAAACTCTCTGGATCAGCGGAAAGGAGGGAGGCGTAGAGAATCTGCCTGCCCAGGAGAGGGACAACGTCTAAGCCAGAAAACACCAGGCCCTGGATCTAGCGAGCAAAAACTGGGCAGTTTTGGAGTTGGATGAGGGGCGAAGAGGTCTAATTCTGGAGTGCCCCATCTGTGGAACAGATCCTCTACCACCTCCTGAGAAGTTCCCACCGTGGACCCTGGCCTGGGAGCGACTCAGGCTGTCTCGACCGAGTGTTGTCCACCCGTGAGCGTGGAACAGTAACAAGGTTTGTGCCATGTCGAATTACCCATTCCCACACACTCATGGCCTCCCTGCAAAGGGGGGTAAGAGTGTGTGCCTCCTTGTTTGTTGAGGTAATACATCACCGCAGTATTGTCTGTTCGCAACAAGAGAGTACTCGGTGGAATCTCCGACTGGAAGGCTTGCAGGGCATAAAGGACCGCCCTCGTCTCCAGTATGTTGATGTGGAGATGAGATTGCTGGGTAGTCCATGTTCCCTGAGACCTCACCCGTTCAAGTGCCTCCCACCCCAGCCCTGAGGCATCTGTGGAGAGTTATAACCCGAGGACGCTGTGAAAGGAACCCCACGGAGGGGTTCCCGGATCTAGCCACCATTGCCAGTCCGAACCACGGCGCTCGTGATTCTGACTGGATGCTGCAGATGGTCTTGCCATTGGTCCCACTGCACCCTTAACATCCACTGGGTTACCGCATGTGGAGTCTTGCCATCGGGACTGTAGGAATGGCGCAGCCATGTGTCCAAGCGAGCGAAGGACCAGTCTGGCTGGAATGGTCTTCGCCCATGGTGGGTCCCTTATGAGGATCGAATATGTTCCACTCTGTCTTAGGGAAGAAGGCTTTTCTTTTGGCCAGTGTCCAAGAACTGCTCCTGAACTGCAGCTTCTGGGGACGGTACCAGGAGAGACTTCTCGTAAGTCGATGAGGATGCCCAGAGATTGGAAAAGGGTCTGGGTAGATTGGATGGCTATCAGTAGTGCCTCCTTGGAAGGGGCCATGAGAAGCCAATCGTCAGTGCAGGAAAAGCGTGAGTGGCCCCTGTCTCCTCAGAGCTGCATGCAACAACTGCCATGCACTTGGTAAAACCGAGGTGATGGTAGCCAGAAGGAAGCCCCCGTGACTGATAATGGTGGCCGAGAAACTCGAAGCACAGGAAAGGAAAATTACGTACCTACCGTAATTCTTGATCTTCTTGGACGAGTCTCCACCACTCATTCACACTAGTGGGATTAGCGCCGGAGGCACTAAGACCCATCCCGAACAAACTTTTGCTGGAGGTCGTGAGAGGCAGGCGCCCCTTGAGACTCTGGCCCTTGTGAGCAGCGGCCTCGGCAATGACAAACTCTCGGCGACGACCCTCCAACGCCTCAAAGTACCTTTTACAAGGAGGTGCAGCGCAACTAACGTAAAAAGTAAACCCAACATTAAAAAGCGGACATAAGATAGTCCAGTATGACCGATGTAGAAGGGTCAGTAAAAAGTCCTCCACGGCAAGATTTGAGGGAGTGAAGACCAATACAGCGGTGAGCTCAGGGGATGGAGGGTGGGCGTGTGAATGAGTGGTGGAGACTCGTCCAAGAAGATCAAGAATTACGGTAGAGTGCGTAATTTTCCTATCTTCCTGGACATAAGTCTCCCGCCACTCCCGTCACACTGAGTGGGAGAGTACCAGACGTGATAATCCCCCCAAGGGGCGACAGGAGAGCCAGAGCTCCGCAGTCTAAGATAGAAACCCATTAAGGATAGTTCTGCCGAATCTGGAGATGTTGCCTAGCATGAACATCAGTGCATAGTGTATGAAGGTATGCACTGAGGCTCCAGGTGGCGGTTGCATATATCTGCAAATTGGAACGTGCAATTTCCGCTAGGGTAGCGACAAGCCTAGTAGAGTGACGTACACTCCTTCTAATTTTACCAGGCCATGGAATAGCAATGGCGAAGGCATGCCACTAACCATGAAGAGATGCATCTAATAGCGACAGGTTGACCCAGCGGGTGTCGCTGAAAAAACGAACAGTTGCTGAGTCTTGCGAACATCCTTGGTTCTATCTAAATGAGCCAAAAACTCTCTTAACATCAAAGAATGAAGAACTCGTTCACTTCATTTTGGAAACTAGCGATAGCGGGAAGTACCAGAGGTTGGTTTAGATAGAATTCTGACACAACCTTGGGAAGAAATTTAGGATGAGTCGAGGAGAACTACCTTGTCTTTATGGAATACAGTATCAGGAGGTCCGTAACCAGGGCATGTATCTCAAGAGACCCTGCGGGCTGAGGGTAATGGCCACAGGAAGCAGTCTTCCAGGTAAGAATTTTAGCTCACAGGTAGCTAAGGGTTCGAAAGGCTTCCGAGTGAGCATGTCCAGCACCAGGTTAATGTCCCAGGCTGCAACTGGGCGCTTAACAGGGGTCTGGTATGGAGAATCATAAGAAACTCTCTTCACCATAGGTAACTGAGCCAGAGTTAAGGAAGAAACCGGCTCATGGGCAGCTGAGATGGCACTAAGGTGAACTTTAACTGTGGAGTACTGAAGACCTAAGTTTGACAGGTCCAAAGATACTCAGAACCTTGCCAGGAGGACAGGAAAAGGATTCCAAGAGGATTTGCACACCAGAAAAACGTTTCCATTTGAGCGTCGTTTTCAGATTGGCTCTTCGAGCAGCCAGAAGGATGTCTGAGACTCTCACGAGGCGTTGACCGATTCACTTCTATCTCTTCAGGAGCCAAGCATGAAGGTGAAGTGATTTCAGGTTAGGATGGACCATGAACCCTGGAGTCAAAAGACTGATTTGCAAAGGAAGTGGTCTCGGAGGCTGCTAACATACTGTTGAGTGGGGAGAGCCATAGTTGCGGAGGCCAGGAAGGAGCAATGAGAATCATCTTGGTCCCCTGAGACTCGAACTTGGGAATACTCTCGGGATTAGAGGCGGTGAAAGGCGTGAAAGCGTTTTGTCCACCACAGCCTGAGCGCATCCTGACAGAAAATGCCAGGCCCTGGTTTCTGGAGCAGAAGAGGCAGTTTCGCGTTGAGTGGGATGCAAAAGGTCCAGGTCTGGGTCCCCACTCTTTGAACAGGGACCGAGCTACGGTTGGATCGAGAGACCACTCAGTGAGGTCTGCCTCCGTTCTCTGAGTAGTGATCTGCTAGGTTGTTTTGTATACCCGGCAGATAAACCGCTTGAATCAGAGACTTGTGCTCCAAGCACCACCCACCCTCATTGCTTCCTGCAAAGAGATAAGAATGACAACCGCCTTGCTTGTTGATGTAATACATCACTGCTTTGTTGTCCGTTTGAAGGAGAATGTTCTTGTGACAAAGGACATCCTTCAGAGCTTGGATTGCATAGAGGACGCTCTCATCTCCAGGACATTTATGTGGAGATAAGTTTGAACTGAGTCCATACACCTTGAGTGTGGAGGAGAGACAGTGAGCTCCCCATCCCATTAGCGATCGTCTGTGGTGATGGAGATCTGATGATCCGGGGAGCAAAGGGAATCCTTCCAGAGTTGCTCTCTTGAGACCACCAGGTGAGAGAACCTTGAGGGCTCCGTCACCTTGATGGGATAAGACTGGGGGTGAGAGGTCGGGACCACTGAGTGGAGAGCATCCATTGGGTGGTTCTCATGTGCAGTCAGGCCAGAGGGACAGTGAAGACCGAGGGCGCCATGAGACCCAACATCGTTGCATCGAGAGAGCTGTAACCGATTGGTTCTCCCTGATGTAGCAGGCCATTCGAAGGATGTGAGTCTTCTGTCCTCTGGGAAAGCCTTCGCTGAAGGTGTCTGAAGCGTCCCTATGAAAGGAGCCTCTGGGAGGTTGCAGTTGAGATTTTTCAAATTCAGCAGAACTCCCATGGACGTGAAGAAGAGCGGTCGTTTACACGGCTTCCAAAGTCACTGGGACGGAAGGGCTTGCTAGAAGCCAATCGTCCAGAGTAGGAAACATTTCAGTCCGACTTTCCTGAGATGCTCCTGAGAACTGCACAACACTTTGTAAAACTTCATGCGCGAGGATAAACCAAAGGGCAGGACTCTGAACTGATAATGCTGACCGAAAGCTACAAACCTGAGGAACTTGCGGTGGAGTCGGGTGGAGACGGGGATATGCTGGTAGCATCCTGCATATCCAGAGAGGCCAGCCAGTCGTGCTGATGCAGCAAGGGTAACAGGGTGCCTAGGAAATCATCTGAATTTCTCCCTGGGGAGGAATTTGTTTAACTTTCTGAGGTCTAGAATGGGCATCCCCAGATTTCTTTGGAACCAGAAAGTAATGGGAGTAGAACCCTGTGTTTGCTGAATCGGGGCACCAGTTCTATAGCCCTGTTGTTCAGAAGGCCCTGGATCTCCCGCGGTGAGGAGGTCTGACTGAAGCCGACAACCTGGGTTGTCGTCTGGGAGGACAATTCGGGGGGTTTCAAGAAATTGAGAGAATAACCCTCAGAATTATCGAAGGACCCATTGTCAGTTATGGACTTCCACTGGTTGTAGAAGTACATCAGGCGACCTCCACGGAGAGAAGTTCCACCTCGGGCAGAGTGGATGGAACTTGGGCCAACGACTCATAAGGTAGCACTGGGAGCTTTAGGCCCCTACGCTTTCTGCTGTGTCTTCTTTTGAGGTTGGGCAGGTTGGCTTTTGTGGAGCTTCCCCTGCCTCTGCCTCGAAAGGACTGACGACTATGAAACTGACGATCTGTTCACATGCCCCGAGGAGGGGACAGGCGGAGGTCTGGCCAACAATGGCCGATCTAGTCTTCTGAGTGGCCTCTAAGGCTTGCTCCACCTGAGGGCCAAGAAAGGAGCCATCAAAGGCAGCGCCATCACCTGCTGCTGAGCATCATTCGTAAGCCAGAGTCGCAGCCAGGAATGGCGCGCGAGTACAAATCGCGGCTGCTGAGCGAGAAGCAGTGTCGGAAAGCGATCCATGGCGGCTTTGACAATGGTTATTGGACTCAATACCTCTAATAGCGGTCAGAAGAAGCTCTGACTTAGAGTCCAAATCTGGAAGAGCTTCAACCATTCTTTTCATGAGGTGCCACAGGATATACTCATACTGAGAAAAATAGCCTTGATAACTGTGTACGCGTAGCATAAGTGGAGGCAGCAAAGACTCTCTTACCTAATGTATCAATCTTACGAGACTCTTTGTTAATAGGTCGAGCTGTAGTAATTTGAGGAAAACGACCTTGTCATTCTCTGCCAGGACTACAATAGGATCCATAAAGGCTTGGGATGCCAAATGGGAGCGATCATGGGGCTGAATACTTCTTATCAATGGATTTAGCCACTGAGGAATAAGACAGGATTATTCATACCATTTGAGACAGCGTCTCGAAGGAAAACTGGATCGGAGGAGTCAAATCCGTGAGGGATCTCCGAGCATGAAAGATACTGGAGTCTTAATATCTTCCAGGATCGATGTCTGTAGTCTGGAGAGAAGAGTGGATCCCAGGTTCTTCAACAGAGACTTAAAGGACAGGTCCTCGACCACAGGCTCTGTAGCAAGAAAGATCCTGTTTCCTCCACTTCATCACCCAACGAAGGTCTGGGTCAGGCTCAACATCATCTCCTGATGGTCCAGAGGACTGTTTGGACTAGGAAAGGAGTGAAATTAGGAGAGGAGGAAATAGCAGAAAAACAAGGAGAGTCCCAAAGGGCTGCGGCGAGGGCAAGCGGGCTGAAAACGGCACGAGGCGCCTGGCGAGAAACCTGACCCCATAGCGCCCCGCGGACAGCAGCGAGACGCCACCGGCGCCCGGCGCCGCCCGGCGCCGCGAGGGGCGGCGGCGCTATCACGGCACCACCAGCCGCGCCGACACAGCGGCACAGCAGCGCCGACAAACCAACAGACCCTAACCGAGAGCGGGAGACCAGGAACCTGGAAAGCTAGAAGGAAAAAACAGAGACAAGACCGGTAAGGCCCCCTGCGCGCAACCATGTGAGGAAACACCTAAACGCGAGTCGCTGGCACCGAAGAAGCGCCGCGACTAGGAAGATCCAACCCTCACCTGATCGCCGGAGGGGCCGAGGCTCCGAGGCAACCAAGCCAGGCAGAAGAACCAGCCTCCGAGCCCGACTGCTCCATAAGGCGGCCCACTGGTGAAACTGCTCATCAGGTCCTACTATAAGTGGGGAGGGGACTCCGATGTCGAGGGCAGCGATTACGGAAGTTGGCGACTCCAGAAAGAGGAGACCGGCAACTAGCGATAACCAGCGTCGTAACGCGAACATACCAGAGGCGACCTCGGTGATGCCGTCTCTTTTGACCTGTGGGCGAAGAAGAGCTCGAGGCGAGCGGTGCCGAGAATCGACCGTTGATTTATGCGGGCGGGGACAGCCCATCCCAGGCATCGGACTGACCGTTAGCCGAACCCGCTGAGGAGAAGGAGGCTGACGGACCCAGCCCGGCTGACTGAACAGCTTTCATCCGAAGTCTCCCTACCGTCACCTGACCTGCTCATGGTCGACTCCGTCCAGTAGGCCGAGACTTCTTCAAGTAAAATTTAAATATTAGAAAAATGTAACGAAATAGAATAAAATTAAGCGATAAAGTTACAAAAAAACAAACTGAAAACTATGCGCTAGTTTGAAGTTTGACTCCCGACAGGCGGCGACGTCGTCGCTAAGCGCACTCGACGGCGGGAAAAAAAAAATTCAGGCGGTTGGAGGTCGCCGAGATGGTCATTGCCGCTCGAGCCGCTGCTCATGCGCCGTGTCTCGCGCGCGCCGTCTCCCGCGCCGAACCCTCCAGCAAAAAGTTTGCTCCCGATGGGTCTTAGTGCCTCCGGCGCTAATCCCACTAGTGTGAATGAGTGGTGGAGACTTATGTCCAGGAAGATCCTCCTGTGCGCCTGAGCAATAGGAATGTGCAGGTAAGCATCCTGCATGTCCAAGGACGCCAAAAGCGTCCTTCTTCAGCATGGGGATTAGCCCGGAAGGGTCACCATGCCGAGCGCTTTGAGACGACTGACAGACTGAGGTCGCCGAGGTCCCAAATTGGACGAGGTCCCCTGTTTCTTTTGGAACCAGGAAGAAGTGCGAATAGTATCCTGCTCCTCTCTGGTTCCTGGAGCGTGCTCCAAAGCTTCCTTCTCTCTAGAAGCGTGAGCACTTCCTGCTGTATAAGCAGGGCATGCTGACCCGAATAGCGGAAAGCAGAGGAGGCCTTGTGAAGCGGGCTGTCTACAAACTCTATATAATGGCCTTTTTGACCAATTGTAGCACCCACCTGTCAGTGGTGATCGACCGCCACCCTGGCAGGTGGTCGCGATCAGCGACCCCCTACCTTCATTTCCCGAGTGATCCTGTGGAGGCGGGGGCCGGGAAGAATCATGCTGTAGCAGCATTGGATCCTGCAGGTTGGGCTGACTTTCTAGCTCGTTGGCCTCTGCCTGAGGTGTCTTAGCCTGGGCTTTTCGGGTGAAGGAGCCCTCTGTTGCTGGCGGAATGAGGTTGTTGCCTTTGGAGTCCGGCTGCAGCGACCCTGGTTCCTCTGAAAGGAACTAAGCGAGACCGGTACATAGGCGTGTACAGATCTAATCGCCTTCCCGGCTTCCTGCAATTTGGTGATCACCTTCTGAGGCTCACCAAACAGAACTTCGCCATGAAAAGGGGCGTCCATGATGTTCTTCTGGACGTCCGGGGTAAACCCGGAGACACGGAGCCATGAGTGTCTCCGGAGACACACGCCTGAGGCTGCAGCTCTGGCTGAAGAGTCCGCAGAGTCATATGCGGCTCTAAGCACCTGGGTCCCCATGCCCGAACCCATACGGAGGAGTTGCAACAGCTCCTCCTTCTGGCCACCGTCTGGCAATTTTTCAGCCAGGTCCTGCCCCTGCTCCCACAAAGCGTTCTGGAACTGAGCCATGTGGGTGAGGTAATTCAATGACCTAATGACGCAAACCGTGGCTACGTACGTGCGCCTGCCCAGGACGTCCAATTGCTTGGACTCCGAGTCCAGTGGCTGCATGCTCAAATGTTGCGGTTTCTGAGACCAGTCATATGAGGCTGTAATGACCAGGGAGTCGGCCAGAGGATGGTCCTCCAGGTACTGGTCCTCCCTTGGGGTCTTGTACAGGCGGTCAGCCTTCTTCGGCATTGTCGGGGTCGAATGTGGACGCTTCCACGCGGCCTTGGTGACATCCACAAAAGTGTCCACCAAGGGTGGCACTACCACAGGCTTAGGGTCTTTTTGCCAAAGCTAGCGGGCAAGGCATAGTCTTTCGGGGTCAAGCTCTTCAGCGTCCCATCCCATGTTCTCCTGAATATACCTCATTATCTTGGAGAACGAGGGGTCATCCGGAGGGGGCCTGGGAAGGTCGCGTGGGTCCGGAGAGGGGACGCTTATTGGAGGAGAGATCTGAGCACTCAAGATGTCAGATCTGGAACCCTCCGTGGACGGGTATATCGACGCCTTCTGGGTCTCTTGGGGCTGGGTGACCCTGAAGAGGATCTTGATGAGGCCTTCTCTTCTCCTTAGATCTACCCCTAGGAGGTGATGTTGGCTCCTTGGGGATGGTGCCGACCTGCTGACCCCCCTAGGTGGAGGGAGGGGTGCAGGCCGAGGGGCAGCGGGCGAGAAGGAGGTTGCTGGTGACCACATCCTTCTTGATGGTGTCCCACCAGAAGGTGAAGAGCTCCTTCACTTCTGCCAAATTTAGGCCAAACGATGGACTGGATCCCGGGGTCTCTGGTTCGAGAGGGTTCCCGTGGAGCTTGACGGGACCGGGTCGCCCGCCTGGTCTTCAGACTGGGTAGACTCCTCCTCCGACAACGCCTCCTGACTGACGTTAGTGAGCAGTGGTGTGGTCCTCCTTTCTGCTGTAGCGAGACGCCCGGTCCCCGCCCGGCGTCTCGGCGATGCCTGACCGGCGGCAGGTCGCGGTTCATGGAGTGCCTGTGTGCCTTCAGCCGACGCCGGGTCCGACGTCCACTTAAGGAGGTCAGCCTTGGTCTTATGCTGGGGTGGCGCGGTTGGGAGACAGACCTGACATCGGAGGCCGGAAGGACGACTTATGGCGCCTCCTCAGACCTGGACGAGGCCTTAGCCGGAGTGGAAGAAGCAGGCCTGGAGGTCTTGACAGGCTGCAGAGAGGAGGAACCACTGACTGATTTGACAAGGACCGGGGAGGCTGAGAGCGGGCCCTCGACGGGGAGCGGTCCAACCTGGAGCCGGAGCTGCGGGAGTCCAAGGCCCTGGAAGGGATCTGGGTCTCTCCTTCTCCCAGTGCTTCTCGAGGTGCCGGTGTGACTTCCCTGAAGATTCCCCTCTGGAGGAAGGGTCTCGTCTATTGCCTTAATTTTTTCCTCAAGAAGGAAAGCTTGAGGCCTTCTGGTGGCGGATCCTCGTATGGCTGTTAAAGCCCTGGCAGAAAGAGCAGGCCTGGGTGTCGTGGTCCGGGCCCAGGCAGTGGACACAGGCCGAGTGAGGATCCTAAAAGGAATCTGTTTGCATGAGCTACTTCAATGAATGGCCTCCATGGAAGCTGGAGGGACATCAGGCGAATTCTGATGAAAAGACTGTTGAAATTCTCCTAGTCATTAGATGCGCTAGAGACTGACCAAGAGGCCGATGCTGCAGTCGTAGCGGGAAAAGAACTGGGATTCTGGTGGGACCGCCTCCTTTATCATTACGCCTGACGCCGGGGCGGACCGACGGCCGGAGGCAGTCCCCGCTGAAGACGCAAGTAGCTAGAAAATATCCGTGGGGTCCTGGTGCCCGCACAGCTTCAGTCCTATGGTACCTGCTGCAAGAGCTGTATCTCGAAGAAGATCCAGTGGAGATCCTGGCAGGACCACTGGCTGACCTGTTCAATACCTCCCTGGACACAGGATGTGTATCACAGGACTGGAGGATGGTCCATGTGGTGCCCATTCACAAAAGTGGCCCTAAGGATGAACCAGGCAACTACAGACCAGTGAGCCTCATGTCAATTGTGGGTAAGCTCATGGAGAGAATCCTAAAATTAAGGCTGGTGACCTTTCTGGAGGATAATGTACTCCAGGACGGTCAGCAGCACGGGTTTGTCTCAGGCACATCCTATCAGACAAACCTAACTGATTACTACGACTAGGTGACAAGGGAGCTGGACAAGGGCCATGCGGTGGTTGTCCAGTATTTAGACTTCAGCAAGGCCTTTGATTCCATGCCGCATGGAAGGCTGGGGTAGAAGCTGGTGTATACAGGAGTGTGAACAAGGATGGTCCAATGGATCAACAACTGGCTGAAAGGAAGGCAGCAAAGGGTGGCAGTGGGGGAGAGAGACTCATCCCCAAGGGCAGTGATGTGTAGGGTACCCACAGGGATTGGTGCTGTTTGGGATATTCATAGCTGATATCTCACTCAGGATCCGGAGTAGGATTAGTCTGTTTGCAGACTATATGAAGATGGGAGCTGTGGTAGATGACATCGAGGGCTGGAGGGGGCTGTAGG
Source organism: Neoceratodus forsteri (assembly GCA_016271365.2). Taxonomy (NCBI): domain Eukaryota; kingdom Metazoa; phylum Chordata; order Ceratodontiformes; family Ceratodontidae; genus Neoceratodus; species Neoceratodus forsteri. The sequence continues at coordinate 1,710,108,527 of CM057455.1, forward strand.
AAGACCTGATCAAACTATAGGAATGGTCAGAAACATGGCAGTCGGGGTTCAACACCAAGAAGTGCCAGGTACTGCACTTTGGGGCAAGGAAAAAGGAGACGAGCCATCAGCTGGAAGGGGTACAGTTGGAAAGCACCAAGGAGGAAAGGGATTTGGGGTGCTTATAACGGGGAGTATGAACAACTCAGTTCAGTGCAGGAAGGTGGCAGCAAAAGCCAGGAAGATGCTGTGGTGTATAGCAAAGGAACTCTCCTCCAGAAATAAGGAGGTAATCCTTCCCCTCTACAGGTCACTGGTCAGGCCGCACCTGGAATACTGCGTGCAGTACTGGCGCCCATTCCTGAAGGATGTCAGATTGTTGGATGGGGTGCAGTACAGGGCGACAAAGATGATCCAGGGATTGGAGGGAAAGTCCTATGAGGACAGACTGGGCAAGCTGAACATGGACTCCCTGGAGAAGAGGAGAGATGGGGGGATATGATCGAAACCTTTAAATAATTAAAGGGGATAAATAAAACTAATACAGGAGGGATTTTCCAGATTAGAAGACAGAGGCATACGTGAAAGCACCAGCTGAGACTGGAGCGGGGAAGATTCAGGAAGGACATCAGGAGACATTTTCACAGAACAGGTGGTAAACAAATGGAATGCTCTGCCTGAGGAGGTGGTATCCTGTAGAACGGTGGGTTGTTTTAAGAGGGGATGGGAAGGGGAGGGGGTAATGATGAAGAGTGGGGAAGGTGGGGCAGCTGCAAGTTGGGCTAGCTGCACAATTGGGCAGACTGAGTAGACCATGAGAGGCCTGTTTCTGCTGGCGTTTCATATGTTCGTAAGGTACCAAAAGCAGCATCCTGATGTGACTAAATGTCAGTGCTGTAGTGGGAAATGAAGGTGTGTGCGCTTTCCTCCAGGTAGGAGTCCTACAGATTTCCTCAATCTCCAAAATCCGCAGTACACACTGCAGGAGACTCTGGAATTTCAAAAAGTTATTTACTGACAAATTTATTTAGTTTGCTCAGGCAGGTGTCAGCACATACAGTCGTCTACCACAATGTGCCCTGGCGCTTTGTTCATTATAGCTTCTTCAGGGGACACATTTCCTATATCTGGATGTCTCTGGAGGCAGCCGCTGAGGCAGAAGTATGTCTGGTGCAGTAAGGCTTTAGCCCTCTGGGAGACTCCCTACCAGCCAATTAATAAGAGGTTGATGCTGGATGCTATCCACCTGCCAAACATCCATTTTGCTACCGGTCTGCCAGGCATGGCTTCAGCGAATCTTACGAAGAGCTGGTCAGCGTTACCCCCAAACTCTAGTCATGTACTCCTTACAAGAAGGAAGCATCCTCTGCATGTCCAGAGTATGAAGCACATGCTCGGCCTCTGAGGTTGAGTTAAAGTATACTGGTAAGTTTTCTTTTGTTTTTTTTATTTTAGTCTTTGGTTAATCACCTGGTTAAAACGACTCGCACTCCAGAGCCAGGAGTTGTAACTCCAACGAAGGCAAAGAACGCACAGTCGCTTAATCAAAACTTGTAATTTAATTTCAGCTATTGCCAAAGTTGCAGAAGTTACAAAAGCAAGCCAACAAGCCAGACAATTCCATGCAGCTAAGTGCCCCGCACTCCACATTGAGCAACTGTGCCTCTACCTTCATTGGAGTTACAACCGAAGCTGCGCAGGCAGACGAGAAGGGCTGACAGGACTGTGAGATCCCGCTTAGGAAAGGATGGAGCGAGTAGTCATCCTGGGTCAGGAAGAAACCACCGCCTCGTTCTGAGGATGGGATATCTGAGCAGAGAGACCATCCAGGCGTCACGGAAGAACGGGCGCCAAGCTCCCCATCGTTTAAGGACCAGGAATACCTGGACACGAACCAGGATCTGAAGGAGGATCCACAACCTTCCTGATCACCTCTAATTAGAGGCCAGGCAAGTTGGCCCAGTGGGCCACATTCAGGGGCTATGGACCCCAAGACCCCGTGGGGCAATGGCTCTAAAGGGTGGTACCTGCTGCAACCGAGGCAGGGCCCCCAACACCTCCGACACCTGGAGGTCCGGAGGCAGACAGTGGAGGGGTCAAACTCCATCTCCCATGGGAACCAGTAGAGGCAGCCAGGGCGGGGACAGCACCTCCAGCCGTCCTGAGCAGGCTTGGAGGAAGAACTGGCGAGGCTCCGGGGCCTCTGCACTCCTAGCACCAGCACAGGAAGATGGCTTGAGTCAGGCCACCAGCACAAGCCTGCTGGCCCTAGTGCTGGGCGATGAGACGCAGGGACCGGGGGCAAAGGGCATCGCAAAGGCTGCGGCTGCCCTGTGCCTCCGAGGCTGGGAGTGACAGTCAGATGGCATCGGACCCGGTCCCCTGGGTGTCCTCACTCCAGGGCGAAATCAGTCCCAAGAGGGATGTCCACTGCCAACTTGTGCTGGGTTTCCAAGAGAAGAGGATAACCTCAGCCGCCCTCGCACATGCACTCGGCCGCCACCGATCTAGCCAGGAATCACCTAAGTCCAGAGCAGTCTGGGCTGCTGTAGCCACTGCCCTACCTGGTCCCGCGGACCGTGGTCTGGGTCGGCCAGGAGATGAGGGCACCTGGTCAGGGCCCAAGGCGTGGGAATGTGCCATCAGTGCAGCCCAGGCTGGCCTGTCGGAGGCCTGGGGAGGCAAAGCAAACTGCACCCGGCGTAGTCCATCCTTTGGACTCTTGATGAGACGACTATCCATCGGCGTTCTATTTAAACAGTGAAACATTGTACATTAGCTTAACCCCCTCGGCGAGGTGCTCGAAAAGACAAGAACGACAGGAACAAGTATACAGCCATCCTGGCCAGGAGCAGAGCAGGAAGTAGCGCCGCCAGAAGCAGGCTAGACCCCATGACCTCGGCCACCAGGAAACCTCAGAGCCGGTCTAGAATCTCAAATCAGGATGAGGGAGCCCATTGGACAGGGCTGAGCTGCATCCAGTGAACTCGAGATGAGCTAAACAGACCCATGAAGACGATGGGCTTATGAGTCTGAAACGTTCAGAGGACCCCGGGTCCTCCCGACTGGGGAACATAGAGGTCGCTTGGGACTCCGAGGGTCTGCAAAAAGAACTTGCCTCAGGCCTGAGTCACTCTTAACCCGCGGCGGCAGAATCGGGGACAGACAACCTGGGACAGGTGGTGACCGACCAAGGTTGCACCGAGGGGCAGTGGGGCAGCAGGTTCAGGCGAACACCGGCCGGTGGGCACTTCGACTGCAAGGCGGTTGAGTCGGCCGATGATGGGCTGCTTGCGGATGGGAATGAATCGAATCGATTGATTCCGGACAACAACTGCTGCAAATGAATTCCTCGTGGCGTGATGCCATGCATCAAAGCCACTCCTCATCGAGGAGGGCGAGGAAGAGCGGTATGCCATAACTTTCGATTGCCTGACCGAGAGCCTTGTCGAGCGTGGCGGCTTAACGAAGAGGACGAGACCGACATCAGAGAAGTGAGGCGGGCCTGCAGGAAGGAGGCGAGATGCGCCCGGCTCACTGCCTCGGCTTCGAGAAGAAGGGTCGAGGCCTGTTGACCCGAGTACAAACGAACTCAGCCTCCCCGAAGAACGGTGAAGGATGGCGGCTCAGCGAAGACAGCCACATGGTCAGAGACTCGACACGTCAATGGGAATCCTGGCGGCTGACTTGGCGGTGACTTACCAGCGTGAGCACACCTGACCAGTTGAGCGTCGGCCGGGCGGGAGGGTTAGTAAGAACTGACCGCAGTAGATCTTGAGAACAGCTCTTGCAGCGGAAGCCAACACCATTAGGACTGAAGCCCGGCAGGCGGCAGGACCAATTCTTCTAGCTAACACTTCTAACTTCAGCGAGGAACCGCCCCGGCGTCGGGTCCTGCCTCCGGCGTCGAAGTAGTACATAGAGCGGGTCCCGCAGATTCCCCAGTTCTCCCTTGGAACTTCCGTACATAACTGTTTATCAAATGGGAGACGAGGATCCTGTCAAGCAAAGGGCATAAGCCCACTGCTCAAAGGCTTTCGTGCCAAGCCATGTCTCCTCCAAAAGGGGAAGGTGGCGGGAAGGTATCTGCTGCAAGAGCTGTCTCTAGAAGATCTACTAGTACGGTAGTTCTCACGTAACTGTACTATCTTACTTGAGATACAGCTCTTGCAACAGGTAACACCATTAGGACGGATTTCCAAGCAATAGCGACATAAAGCATTCTGGAGGAGGAAACTGGAAAAACCATCCAAGTCCTGACTCTAGGACAGGAGACCCTGTAGCACAGCTCAGACGAGAAACTGCCTCACCATGAGAGCAATGTCCAGGCTGTAATGCCTGATAAAGAAATGTACACAGAGCTCAAGTGGCTGCAGCACAAATGGCAGAGGAGAGGCGTTACGGAGAGTGCTGCAAAGGAAGTAGCCAACCCTAGTGGAATGGCCCCGGACTGTACCCGGGAGGGACACTTCTGTAGCATCACAGCAGTATGATATACACTGGACAAGCCAGTGAGAAAGGACTGCTTCAAGCACTGGTTAACCCATCATCCTCCTCTCAGCGAAGAGAAGCGAAGGGTTGCTCCGACTTGCAGCTGTTTAGTCCCTGCTCAGGTAATACCTAAGACAGCGGTGAACATCCAGGGTGTGGAACAGCACTTCTCCTCTATTAGCATATTTAGGAAATATGCAGGCAGGTCAATGTCCTGATTGAGAGTGAGTGCAGAGACCACCTTAGGCAAGAACTTGGGATTAGTCCTCAGGGACACTCTGTCCTGGTGGAGAAAATCAAATAAGGTTTCTTACATGAGGCGTAGAGCTCAGAAATTCTCCTTGCTGGCCTAACGCTTACAACTAAAATAACGTTTACCATGATAGGAGAATGCAGCTGCAATCCCAGCGGCTTGGGTTCAAAAGGGGGAAGCGTGAGTTGTTCCAGGACAAAGAGCAAATCCCATGGAGGAACAGGGTCCTTAATGGGTGGCCTAAGGTGTAACACCCCTCTCAGAAAATCTCGAGGCACGTCAAGTTGCGCCACTGTGCGCTGTGCCACGGGGAGTGGTAAGAAGAAACAGCGCAGAGGTGCACCTTAATAGAGGAGTAGGCGAGACCCGAATGGAAAGGGAGAGCAGGTATTCCTTTTACGCTTTCACGGGCAACCTAGCGGGGAAAACCCGGCGTGCTTCGCGACCCCAGACAAAGCAGGCGCCATTTCATGGCGTCGTCACATCGTTGCGTGACTTTCAGCGCAGAGGACTTCATACCTCTTGCGAGACCCGATGTCGCAAAGTAGCTATGTCTCTAGGAGCCAAGCATGCAGGTTCAGAGAGGTAAGTCGGGTGGACTAGAGAACCTTCCTCCTGAGATGAGATAGGGCTGAAAGGCAGCAGGTGGAATAGTTCCGGGACAGCTGCGTTAGCAAGGGGAACCAGATCTGTCTGGGCCAGAATGGGCTACCAGGATCATTGTTGCATGCTCCTCCGCAGTTTGAGAAGAACTCTCTGGATCAACGTGAAGGAGGGGAGGGAAGCGAGAGAATCTGTCCGCCCAGGAGAGGGACAGCGTCTCGCCAGAAAAACACCAGGCCCTGGATCTAGCGAGCAAAATTGGGCAGTTTTGAGTTGGATGGGGAAGCGAATAAGTCCAATTCTGGGTGCCCCATTGAAGAAACAGATCCTCTGCGACCCCTTGAAGAAGTTCCCACTCATGGACTCTGGCCTGGGAGCGACTCAGGCTGTCTCTGGATTGTGTTGTCCACTCCGGGAACGTGAACTGCAATCAGGTTACGCTGTGTTAGATTACCCAATCCCACACTCTCATGGCTTCCTGCAAAGGGAGTAAGAATGTCGCCTCCCTTGTTTGTTGAGAGTAATACATCACCGCCGTGTTGTCTGTCTGAAAGCAGCAGAGTGCAGCAAGATTTCTGACTGAAAGGCCTGCAGGGCGTAGAGGACCACCCTCATCTCCACCGCGATGATGTGGAGGTGAGGCTTCCTGAGGGTCCATGTTCCCTGGGACCTCACCCGTTCAAGTCGCTCCCAGCCTAGCCCTGAGGTGTCTGTGGAAGTTATCTCCGGGGACGGCACTGTAAGCGGGACACCTGCAAAAAGTGTCCCTGGGTCTATCACCATTGCCAGTCTCGAATCACGGCATTTGTGATTCTGACGGATGCTGCATGGTCTTGCCTTTGGACCCCACTGCACCCTTGAGCATCCACTGGGTTACCACTTGTGTGAGCCTTGCCAAAGGACGGTCTGAATAGCGCAGCCATGTGTCCCGAGCAGGCGAAGGACCAGACTGGCAGGGACAGTCTTCTGGCGAGAATCCCTGATGAGGGATCTGATGCGTTCCGCTCTGTCTGGGAGAATGCTTTTCCCAGAACGGTGTCCAGAACTGCGCCTATGAACTGCAGCTTCTGTGGCAGTGCGAGGAGACTCTCGTGAGTTGATTAAAATGCCCAGAGACTGGAACAAGTCCTGGGTGCTCTGAATAGCCAGCAACAACGCCTCTCTGGAGGTGGCCATGAGAAGTCAATCGTCCAAGTGCACGGAACACAGTGGCCCTGTCTCCTTAAGGACGCTACCCACGACTGACCATGCATTTGGTAAAGACCCTGAGGGGCCGATGACAGTCGAGCGGAAGGGGCGGAACTGAAAATAGTAGCCGAGGAACTTCGGCGCAGGAACCTCCTGTCTTGGCTTGAGCCACACAGGGATGTGCAGGTAGGGCGTCCTGCATGTCTGGGGACGCTAAAAGGCGTCCTGCTTCAGCATGGGAATGAGGCCCGGAAGAGTCACCATGCGAAATCGTTTGTAGGCGACCGACGTATTTAGGTCGCTGAGGTCCAAGATTGGACGGAGGTCCCCTGTTTTCTTGGGAACCAGAAAGAAGTGGGAATAGTATCCGGAATCTATCTGGTTCTCTGGAACATACTCCACCGCTCCCTTCTGCAGGAGCGTGAGTATTTCTTGCTTGATAAGCAATTTGTGCTGACCCAAGTAACGGGAGAGCAGAGGAGGCCTCGAGGGTGGCTTGTCTGCGAATTCTATAAAGTGGCCTTTTCGACCAACTGAAGAACCCACCTGTACGGTGAGTTATGGACTGCCATCCTGGCAGGTAATGCATAATCGACCCCGACCTTGATGTCCTGTTGATCCTGAGGGGTGGGGGCGGGAAGGAGTCAGGCTGTGGCGGTGGAGGGAGCAGCGGGCTGAGCCAGCAGCTGGGCGCTGACTTCTGCCAGCGGGCTGTCTTCCTGGGCTCTATGGGAACGGAGCCCCTCTGTTGTGGACGGTCTTGGGACTGTTGTCTCTGTGTCCGTCCACGAAAATGGCTTTGGTTCCTATGAAAGGAACTAAGCTTTGGTCGGTACATTGCCTGGACCAACCTCACCGTCTTCCTGGCCTCTTGGAGCTTGGTGAGAACCTTCTCAGAAGGTGCACCAAAGAGAACTTCTCCTTCGAATGAGGCGTCCATGATGTTCTTCTGGACGTCCGGGGTAAATCCGGAGACACGAAGCCATAAGTGTCTCCGGAGGCATACGCCTGAAGCTGCCGCTCTGGCCGAGGAGTCCGCGGAGTCATACGCGGCTCGCAGCACCTGGGTTCCCACGTCCGAACCTGTACGGAGGAGCTGCAACATCTCCTCCTTCTGCTCACCTTCTGGCAATTTCTCCGCCAGATCCAGTCCCTGTTCCCACAAAGCATTTTGGAACTGCACAATGTGGGTCAAGTAGTTCAGGGATCTGATGGTGCAGGCAGCGGAAGCATACGTGCGCCTGCCCATAGCGTCCAGCTGTTTGGACTCCGGGTCCGGTGGCAGGGTGCTCAAATGTTGCGGTCTCTGGGACCGGTCATGAGAGGCTGTTATGACCAGAGAGTCGGCCAGAGGATGTTGAGCCAAGTACTGGTCCTCCTTAGGAGCCTTGTACAGGCGGTCAGCTTTCTTCAGCATCGACGGGAGGCGAGTGTGGGCGGCTTCACGCTGCCTTAGTGGCGTCCACAAAGTGTCCACCAAGGGTGCTACCACCACAGGCTTGGATCCTTCTGCGAAGATATCTAGCAAGGTGTAGTCTCTGGGGTCTAACTCTTCCGCATCCCAGCCCATGTTCTCTTGGATATGTCTCATGATTTCCGAGCGATGGGTCATCCGGAGGAGATCTAGGAAGCTCCGTGGGTCCGGAGAGGGAGGTGGAAGGGAGAGAGGATCTGGATCCTACCAGGACTCTGATCCTGTATCCTCCGTCAAAAGGCGAGCAGGCGGCGTCTTCTGGGTCTCTTAGGACTGGGTGACCCTGAAGAGGATCTGGACGGAGGTCTCCTTTTATCTGGTCTTCCCTTGGAGGGTCCGTAGGCTCCTGGGGGAGAGCTACTCGGCCTGCTGCCCGGATGGAGAAGGGGGCGCAGGGGCCGGAGGGGACGTAGGTGGCATGGGAGGAGGAGGAGGAGGAGGTGGTGTGGGAACCATGTCCTTTTCAATGGTATCCCACCAGTAGGTAAAGAGCTCCTTCACCTCAGAAAAAGGAAAGGCCCGACAACGGACCGGGCACCGTGGCGATCGTCGGGTTCTCATCGCTCCCTCAGGGCCTCAGGTTGCGAGGATGGTTCCCTGGGAGGCTCGACAGGACCGGGTTTGCCCGTTTGAGTCCTCAGGCTGCGTCAATTCCTCCTCCGTGATAGTCTCCTGACCGGCGTCGGTGGAGGCGTCGGGGTCCTCTTCTCGACTCGTGCGGACGTCGGCCCTCCTACCGACGACCGAGAGGGCGAAGGCCTGACCGGCGACGGGCGCCTGGCGGTCGACTGCTCCCGGGACCTGTGATGAGTAGCCGACATCGGACAGGCCGACTTCGAGTCCGACGGCTTTTTAAGCGAGGTAAGATCCTTGGTCTTCTGCTGGGGAGGAGGAGGCAAGGAGGCAGACCAGACGGGTTCAGAATGGCGGGAACCCGACTTGTGGTGACGATGATGGTCCCCAGACCTAACCAGGGCTTTGGAAGAAGAGGACGAAGAGGGCCTGGAGGTCTTGGCCTGTGAGGAGAAGAGGCCCAAAGGTTTCTTCACCACAGTGGAGGGAGGCTGAGAACAGGCCCGGGCGAGTAACGAGTCAGACCGGGAGCCGGAACTTCGGAGTCGGAGGCCCTAGGCAGGGGACTTGGATGGAGCCTTCTCCTATGCTTCTCAGAATGTTTCGGGCTTTCTCAGCAGAACTCCCTTGGGTGTCCATGGCCTTAACTCTCTCCTCGAGCAGGAACACCTGCAGAGCCTTCTGGCGACGGATCCGAATCCCGGCTGCTGAACCCGTGCAGAAAATACAGGACCGGGTGTAGTGGTCTGGGCCTAGGCACCGGACACAGGCAATCGCGGATCCTTGAGCGGGATTTGCTTCCACAGGCGCACTTAGGGATGGCCTTCAGCGGAGGTTGGAAGGACATCAGACAGCAACTGAGCCGAAAAAAGAACTTTTTCCCGAAGGAAGAACTTAATCTGCGCGTCGTCGCTAGAAGCGATCCGAAGGGCGAGACATGCAAGTCGGCGGCGGGAAAAGAACTGGGAATCTGGCGGGACCGCCCCTTGCGTACTACGCCGACGCCGGAGGACGGTCCTCGCTGAAGCAGCTAGCTAGAAGAATTCTGGGGTCCTGCCGCTCGCCGCTCAGTCCTAATGGTGTTACCTGCTGCAAGAGATGTATCTCGGTAAGATCTCTCCCGCTCCCTCCAGCGCCGACGAAGGGACTTAGCCTGTGACTCCCTGGACTTGGGCCGAGAGGTAGGTCCCGAAGGTTCCTCTCCCTTCGAGGAAAGGGACTGGCTAAGCTCCTTGAACGAAGCTGCAGAGAGAACCCGAGGAGAGCTGCATGAGCGCCCAACCGAGGAAGAGGGAGGGTAGCCGCCCTCCCGGAGGAAGGAAGATCGAGCTGTTCAACCGAGACAGCCGATGCGGATACTGCCCGACGAGTCTCCGAGGAATTTTCCAGGAGCGGGAAAAAATTCAGGTCGCCCGAGCCCCGAACGGGCCGCACGATCCTCCAGAGAGCTGGTCAAAAGGGCACAGCAAAATCGCAGTTGCAGATCATGATCCAAGTCAAGGCAGTAGACGAGCGTGGAGTGTGGGTCTTTCCTGGGGAATTAACCGGCGCCCCAGAGCCGGAAAACGAACAGTCATCGCCGCAGCGAGAGAAGAAGATCAAGTTTGAGAAAAACTCCAATTAAATTTGAATACCAAAATTTCAGGAACCAGTCGAAAAACGAGAGCGCTAAGGAGGGAACCTGAGCTCCAAGCGCAAGGAAGATCTGCGTCATGGGGTGGAGCCGAGTTTTACCACCCGGTGGGTGGGAGGAGCCAGCCTGAAGACCTTCCAGCAAGATTTAAAGCGAAGGAACCTGCCAATAAGTGTGGATGAACAACATATCCATGTCCCTAAAGTATACATTTTAGAGTACTGGTGTGAGATACCCATGACTGGCACCTATTTTTTTGGGCCAGGGAACTGCAAAATTCACCAGGGCATGTAAATGGGTGGAGGTGTGGGTACAGCGTGGCAGTAGTAGCGATGGACAAGGGGAGTACCCAACGGCCAATGCCAGTGGTTTTGTATGGGCGCAGCAGCCCCAAGTCCGAAGAAAACACGCCCAATCAGCAAAAGGAGAAAAGGGCAGGGGTCCAATCAGGGCATGCTGCTGCGAGCAACAGCCAATGGTGGCAACTCACAGCAGCCCGTGGTGGCGGCAGCTTTGGCCTCAGCTCAGAGGTTCCTTGGCGACTTTGAGAAGGCAGCGAGGCAGCTGGAAGTGCCGTGCCACAAGCGGACCAGACTGCCGGCGTGGGCATTGGAGTCAAGGGCAGCGACCTGGGAGAGGAGAGACAGAAATAGGGGGTTAGCTGTGGGCAGGGAGGGGGGTAGGCACAAAGAAAACAACGGGAAATAAATCGAGGGGTGGGAGGCACAAGAACGCCGGAGAGGGGGCGGAGATCAGAAATGGAGTTGAGAGTGAGGTGTGTGTGTGAGTGTGTGTATGTGTGTGTGTGTGTGTGTGTGTGGGGGATTCAGGCCCGTGAGATCATAGGAGATAGAGGGGAGAAATACAGATTCACAAAAAGAGCTGTAGTTCACTAACAAACTCTAGCAGTGTCATCGATTCGCAGTTCAACAAAACACATACAATTAAGTCCATGATTTAAACTGGGCGAGCAGCCGTACAGTAAAATTTCAGCCGATGCCACTGGTTTTCTATGGGCACAGCAGCCCAAGTCCAAGAAAACAGCAGGCCAATCAGTGAAAAGAAGAAGAGGGAAGGCGTCCAATCAGAGCGTGCTGCTGTGAGCAACGGCCAACTGCGGCAACTCAGAGTAGCCCTGGTGGGACAGGCAGCCTTACCCAGCTCCACGCCCAGGTTCTTAGGTGGTTGGTGGCTGGAGTACCGCCGCACATGGCGTGCCAGACTGACCGGCCGTGGGCCCTGGCAGTCAAGGGTAGCGACCCGGCTCCACAGGATCCTTGGGTGGCTTGGTGGAGGGAGGCGAGGCAGCTGGAAGTGCCGTTCCACAAGCAGACTAGACTGCCGGCGCGTGGGCCCTGGAAGTCAAGGGTAGTGACCCGGCTCCGCAGGTTCATTGGGGCGGCTTGGTGGAGGGCAGCGAGGCGGCTGGAAATGCCGTGCCGCAAGCATATCAGACTGCCGGTGCATGGGCCCTGAAAGTCAAGGGCAGCGACCTGGTTCCGCAGGTTCCTTGGGCGGCTTGGTGGAGGGCAGCAAGGCAGCTGGAAGTGACGTGCTGCAAGCAGACCAAACTGCTGGTGCGTGGGCCCTGGAAGTCAAGGGCAGCGACCCAGCTCCGCAGGTTCCTTGGGTGGCTTGGTGGAGGGCAGCGAGGTGGCTGGAAGTGCCATGCTATAAGTGGACCATACTGCCAGTTCGTGGGCCCTGGAAGTCAATGATGAAGATTGATTCTTGGAAGATCTGTGACAGAAACTAGATCCATGAAAGACCTTCTGCGCTGTCCCTGGGGAATTAGAACAGTGTGGTGAGGCAGTGGTCCCTGGAAGCTGTGCATGCAATGCACCACCCCAACCCTAACAGCACACCCAAATAATTTGAATGCGGAACACAACTGTATTTATCTTACTGATATAAATAACAGTGCTGCTTGCTGTTTGCATTTTACATTAGATTCTGTGTCCACATGTACTCCTGAAATTGACAGCTTCTCTAAATGCAAACAAATCTTACAACAGGACACACCTGATCAGAGACAAATGCTTTAAACAACAACTGAAAGCATTTTAATAGCTGTCCAAAATAATGTGCGACTAACCAGTTATAAGGGAAATAAATAGACTGGTCAAGAACTTACTTCTAGACAGTTCCTGTCCACTGTTACCTCCATCAAAAATTTTCCACTGCTTGAGGGCGAGGAGTACAGACCCTGACTAGGACGTCCAAACAGATCCTCTTTTCTAGCATTTGGCTATGGAATAAAGATGTTATTATTTATGTCATCATAGGCTTTACTGTTTAGAAGTGAAAAATCAGAACAAAATCAAAGCTATAGTTGTTTCTCCTCAAAAAATGAGAATTATGTACTCACCGTAATTCTTGATCTTCTACGAATATTTTCACTATTGATTCCAGTTAGTGGGTCTTAGCCAGAGACGCTAGGACCCTTCGGGAGCCAGAACTTTTCAGGAGGGCTGGCGCCGAGGTAAGCTGTGCACTTATGCAGCACCGCGAGACTAGCTTGTTATCAAACACTTATCTTGGCACTGGCCCTCAACCGCCTCAGTACCCTTTCTATCTAGGAGCGGCAGCATAACACAAGTACTTATGCACTTAACCCCAATATTCCACGTAGCGTATCTCTCGCTTCTACACTTACCTCAATCACCTTAATATACTCTCTAAACCTGATGTCCCCTGCTACATCAGTGGAGTCTCTGTGGTACCCCCAAAAGCTTCCTGCTGTTTCCATTAGTCCTCTCTCTTATGGCTGTTTCTAGAGTGGCCTGCTGGGGACCTGTCTACGTAATATTTTAACACTTTACTTTCTCTGAGCTTGTATATGTCTCAAGAACTATGCCTATACCTATAAAGTGCTACTTCAGACATTATTATCAGCAACTGCTTGTATTGCATTTCCTATCTTCTGATTGTATTAATGGCTTTTTATTGTATACCGTATACAACTGTACTATTTATTGCATCCTGTGTAATATATATTGTATTCTTATGTACTATTTTACCCTATGTCAAACAACTGGTACAACAACCCACAAGAGACGGGGCTATCCTAGATCTAGTACTAACATGGAAAGGATTACAGATCTCCAGGTAGAAGGTCACCTGGCGGCCAGTGACCATCACATGGTATGGTTCAATTTGGCCACTAGAACAAAATATGAAAATTACATACCTACCGTAATTCTTGATCTTCTTGGACGAGTCTCCACCACTCATTCACACTATTGGGATCTGCGCCGGAGGCACCAGGACCCATCGGGAGCAAACTTTTTGCTGGGGAGTTGACGCCAGAGATGGCGCCGCGAGGAACGGCGCTACGAGCCATAGCTCGCTCGGCAATGACTATATCGGCGTCGACTCCCCAACCGCCTCAGTACCTTTTTTTACCAAGGAGGTGCAGCGTAACTAACCTAGAAGGGTAGCCTAACCCTAAAACCGGACATAAGATAGTCCGGACGACCCGTGTAAGAAGGGTCAACAAAGAAGTCTTCAAGGCCTAAAGATTTGAGGGAGTGAAGACCAACAAGAGAGGTGAGCTCGGGGGATGGAGGGTGGGCGTGTGAATGAGTGGTGGAGACTCGTCCAAGAAGATCAAGAATTACGGTAGGTACGTAATTTTCATATCTTCCTGGACATAAGTCTCCACCACTCATTCACACTATTGGGAGAGTACCGAGCTAATAATCCCTGAGAGGGCGGCAGGAGAAACCAAGAGCTCACGTTTAAGACAGAAGTCCATTAAGGATGGCTCTGCCAAAGGAAGAATGTCGTCTGGCATGGACATCGAGTGCATAATGCTTAACGAAAGTATGCACTGAGCTCCAGGTGGCTGCATTGCAGATGTCTGCAATGGGCACGTTCGCGGATTTCCGCCCAAGGATGCATACGCTCCTGACAGAGTGAGCGTGAAACTCTCCTCCAACCTAACCTGCGCCATGGGACAGCAGTGACGAAGGCACGCCACTAGCCATGTTGAGATACATCTAATAGCGACAGGTTGACCTAGCCGGCCTCACTGAAGGAAACCAACAGTTGCTGGGTTTCACGAAAGCCTTGGTTCTATCTAAGTAGAAACGCAAGGCCCTCTAACATCCAGAGAATGAAGAGAGCGCCCCTTCATTTTGGAAGTCCATAAAATAAGAGGGAAGGACCAAAGGTTGGTTAAGATGAAATTCTGACACAACCTTAGGAAGAAATTTAGGATGAGTATGAAGGACTACTTTGTCCTTAGGAACACAGTATACGGAGGGTCTGTGACCAAGGCATGTATCTCAGAGACCCACGGGCTGAGGTAATGGCCACTAGGAAGGCAGTCTTCCAGGTGAGGAACTTTAGTTCACAGGTAGCTAGAGGCTCAAAGGGTTTCCGGGTGAGCATGTCTAGCACAAGATTAATGTCCCAGGCTGCAACCGGACGTTTTGTAGGGGGTCTGGTGTGCAGAATGCCCTTACGAAATCTCTTAACCATAGGTAACTGAGCCAGAGAAAGAGTAAAAACCGGCTCATGGTACGCTGAAATGGCACCAAGGTGAATCTTAACTGTAGAGTATTGGAGACCTGAATTTGAGAGGTCCAAAAGGTACTCTAAAACTTTATCCAGAGGGCAGGAAAAGGGATTCAAAGAGGACTTTGCACACCAGAGGGAAAAACGCTTCCACTTAGCCGTGTAAGTTTTCAGAGTGGCTGGCTTTCACAGCAGCCAGAAGGATATCCGAACTCTTCGAGACATTGAACCGATTTACTTCTACCTCTTCAGGAGCCAAGCGTGAAGGTGAAGAGATCTCAGATTGGGATGGACCACGGTCCCTGAGTTAAAGGTTCATCTGCAGGGAAGTGGTCTCGGAGGAACTGCCAACATACTGTTGAGAAGTGGAAACCACAGTTGTCGAGGCCAAAGGGAGCAATGAGAATCATCTTGTCTCCCTGAGACTCGAACTTGAGAGTACTCTCTGAATTAGAGGAAGAGGCGTAAGGCGTAAAAGCGTTTGTCCACGCAGCCTGAACGCATCCTGACAAAAAATGCCAGGCCCTGGATTTTGGAGCAGAAGAGAGGAAGTTTGCATTGAGTGGGGACAAAAGGTCCAGGTCCGGAGTTCCCACTCTTAATAGTGACTGAACTATGGTTGAGTCAGAGACCACTCGTGAGGATCTGTCTCTGTTCTGCTGGAGACGGTCTGCCAAGTCGTTCTGTACACCTGGCAGGTAGATTGCTTGAATTAGAGCCTTGTGCTCCAAGCACCATTCCCAGACCCTCATCGCTTCTCTGCATAAGGGGTAAGATGTGCACCGCCTGCTTGTTGATGTAATACATCACTGCTTTGTTGTCCGCTTGGAGGAGAATATTCTTGTGACAGAGAATGTCCTTCAAAGCTCGGACTGCATAAAGGACGCTCTCATTTCTAGGACATTATGTGAAGCTGGGACTCGAATTGAGTCCACACCACCCTGAGTGTGGAGAGCCTGACAGTGAGCTCCCACCCCATTAGTGAGGCGGCCTGTGGTAATGGAGATCTGATGGTCCAGAGGGGCAAGGTATCCTTGCAGGAGATTCTCCTCTTGAGACCACCAGGTGAGAGACCTCCGTGGGGGGTTCCTGTCACCTTGATGAGATAGGACTCATGGTGAGTGGTGGAGACCACTGAGTACTGAGCATCCACTGGGTGGTTCTCATGTGCAGACAGGCCAGAGGTACAGTGAACACTGAGGATGCCATGAGGCCCAGCATCCATTGCATCGAGCGCTGTAACTGACCTGTTCTCTCGATGTAACGGGCCATCTGAAGGATATCGCTCCTTCTGTCCTCTGGGAGAAAGCCTGCACAGGATGTGTCCAGAAGGGTCCCTATGAAAAGGAGCCCTGGGAGGCTGCAGCTGTGATTTCTTGAGGTTCAGCAGGACTCCTATGGACGTAAGGAGGTGAGAGGTCGTCTTTATGGCATCCAGAGTCCCTTGCCTGGAAGGACTTGCCAGAAGCCACTCGTCCAGATAAGGGAGCACCTGTATTCCGAGTTTTCTGAGGTGCGCTGCGAGAACTGCACAACACTTTGTAAAAACTCGACGCGCCGAGGATAGCCCAAAAGGCAGGACTTTGAACTGAAAATGTCTGTCCCAGAGCCACAAACCTCAGGAATTTGTGATGTCTCGGGTGAATGGGAATGTGCTAAGCATCCTGCATGTCTAGGAAGCTAACCAGTCGTGCTGATGAAGCAAGGGTAACAGGGTTCCTAGAGAAATCATTTTGAATTTCTTTGGGGAGAATTTGTTTAGCTTTCTGAGATCTAGAATAGGAGCATTCCCCAGACTTCTTTGGAACCAGAAGTAATGAAGAGTAGAACCCCATGTTTCGTTGATGCAGCGGCAAAAAAGTTCTACTGCCCTGTTGTTTAGAAGGCCCTGAATCTCGGCGGTGAGAAGGTCTGACTGAAGGGCAGACAGCCTGGGCTGCCGTTTGGGAGGACGATCCGGAGGAGTTTCCACAAAATTGAAAGAGTACCCCTCGCGGATTATCCGAAGGACCCATTTGTCCGAGGTTATGGACTTCCACTGACTGTAGAAGTGCATCAGCCGACCTCCCACCGGAGAGAAAAAGTCCACCTCGGGCAGTTGAGGTGGGACTGGGGCCAGCAATTCATAAAGTAGCGCTGGGCGCTTTGGGCCCTTGCGCTTTCTGCTGCGCCTTCTTTTGAGGTTGGGCAGGTTGGTTCTTATGGAAACTACCTCTGCCTCGAAAGGACTGACGGTTATGAAGCTGACGTTCACTGGCATGCCCTCTAGAGGGGGCAGGAGGGGGTCTAGCCAACTTAATGGCTGACCTAGTCTTTTGTGTAGCTTCTAGAGCTTGCTCGAACCTGAGGACCAAAAGATATGCACCATCAAAGGCAATGCCATTGCCTGCTGTTGACATCATTGGTGAAGCCTGAAGTGCGAGCCAGGAATGGCGCGGTGCAAATACCAGCAGCTGCTGAACGGAACGGAATCGAAAGCATCCATGGCTGCTTTAACCTGTTGGTTGTTAGATTCAATACCCTGGTAATGGTTTGTAGAAGCTCTGGTTTGAATCCGACTCTGGAAGAGCTTCAACCATTTGCTTGAGAGAGTGCCACAGGATATACTCAATGCGAGAAAAATAGCCCTGGTAACTGGCAACACGCATACTTAGGGTAGAAGCAGCAAAGACTCTCTTACCTAAGGTGTCTATCTTACAAGATTCCTTGTTAATAGGTTCGAGCTGTAGTGGTTTGAGGAAGAGACGGACTTATCATTCTCTGCCAGGACTACAATAGGATCCATAAAGGCTTGGGATGCCAAAATGGGACGATCCTTGGGGGCTGAATATTTTCTATCAATGGATTTAGCCACCGATGAAGAGAGAGCAGGATTATTCCATACCATTTGAGACAGCGTCTCGAAGGAAGGTTGAATCAGAGGAGTCAAATCCGTAGGGATCTCCGAGGCGTGAAGATATTGGAGTCTTAGCAATTTCCCAGGATCGATGTCTGTAGTCTGGAGAGAAAGTGTGGAAATCATATTCTTCAGCAGAGACTTAAATGACAGGTCCTCGACCACGGGCTCTGCAGCAGTAAAAGAACCTGCTTCGTCCACCTCATCGCCCAGCCGAAGGTCTGGGTCAGGCTCAACGTCATCTCCTGACAGTCCAGGAGGGACTGTATGGACAGGAAAGGGATGAAAGCCAGAAGAGGAAGGAGGAAAAGAGACAAAAGGAAAGTCTCCGAGAGCTGCAGGCGCAGGAACCATCTTGGCGCTGCAACGCGCGAGAAGCGCTGACAGCCGAGGGGACGTCCGCCGCGGCCCCACATGGCACCAAACAGCAGCAAGCGACACCATGAAGCCGTGGGGACGCCGAGGATGGCGCCGCTTAGCCGCCAGCACCGCAGGCGCCCCAGAGACCGAAAACAGATTTTGAAGGAAGAGAGCAGGAGATAAGGGCATTGGTGTGGCCCCTGCGCAAGCCATGTGGGGGAGACACTAAGCACGGAGTCGACGGCACTGAAGAAGAAGGTACCGACCAGGAAAGTCCAACTGCCCAACTCCAACACCAGAGAGCCCCGAAGGCCCACGAACGACCGAGCCAGGTAGCCAAACCAACCTCTGAGCCCAATGCTCCATAAGAGCGGCCCACTGATGAAACTGCTCATCTGAAGACCTACCTGCGGGCGGGGTAGGACTCCGATGTCGAAGACGTTGGCTACCAGAAGCCGCTGTTGGCGACTCCAAAGGAGTGAGACCGGCAATTAGCCCCGATAACCAAACGTCTATGCGCAGACGTATCAGAGGGCGACCTCGAGTGATGCCTTCTCTTTTTAGACCTGCGGGCCGAAGAGCTCGAGGCCGAACGGTGCCGAGAATGCGACCGTTTGGCTTTATGCTTCTGCGGGGACCGCCCATCTCCCCGGGCATTGGACTGACCGTTGTCAGACCCCCCCTTCCGGAGAAGGCGGCGGACCGGACCCAGCCCGACTGACTGAACAGCTTTCATACGAAGTCTCCCTACCATCACCTGACCTGCTCATGGTCGACTCCGTCAGAGTAGGCTGAGACTTCTTTATTGTTTTATTAAAATAAGAATAACTTAAGCGATACTGGATCGAGATAATACTACAAAATAATAAAACTGAAAACTATGCTGCTAGTTTGAAGTTCGACTCCGACAAACGGCGATCGTCGTCACTGAAGCGCACTCGGCGGTGGGAAAAAAGGAACTGAGGCGGTTGGGGGTCGACCGAGATAGTCATTGCCGCCGCTACAGGGCTCGCGGTGCTGCCCCTCGCCGGGCGCCATCTCTGGCGCCGACTCCCCAGCAAAAAGTTTGCTCCCGATGGGTCCTGGTGCCTCCGGCGCAGATCCCAATAGTGTGAATGAGTGGTGGAGACTTATGTCCAGGAAGATCATCCCATTCCAAGGCAAAAATATGGGACTTCAGAGGAGCTGACTTTGATCAGATGACCAACAGAGCTAAGCTAGCCCTGGCAAAAAGAAATACAGGTGAGGGGGTACAGGCAAAGTGGGCAAGCATTAAAGATGCAATACTTGAAGCAACATCCCACTGTGTTAGTGAGAAAAGGAAGTGCAAAAGAAGAAGGAAACCACTTTGGTTCTCAAACACAGTAGCAGAAAAGGTCAGAGCCAAAAGGCTGGCCTTCAGGAAACATAAGGGAACGCAGCAGGATGAGGATAGGAAGGCATACCAAACTTCCCTAAGGGAAGGCAGTAAGGCAGGCAAAGGCCCAAACTGAGGGAACAGTAACAGAAGGTGACAAGACTTTCTACAGATACATTAGTGAAAGGAGAAAGTCCAGAAGGGTATTACTAAAATCAAAGGGGATAAAGGGTGTATGGAGGAGGAGGAGCATGTAAAATCACCTATCCTAAATAGATACTTCTGCTCACTGTTTGCTGAAGAGAAGGTAGGGCAGGGCCCACAACTCTGCATCATGGACACGGGGGGGGGGTGTGTGCCCTAGTCCCTTCACAAAAGAAAGGGTCCTACAAGAGCTTGATAAGCTCAGGGCGGACAAGGCAATGGGACCTGATGGCATACATCCCAGGGTACTAAAGGAGCTAAGGGTGGAACTAGCAGAGCCATTATCAGAACTGTTTAGTGAGTCTCTGAGCACAGGAGAGGTCCCAGAAGACTGGAGAAGGGCTCATGTGATCCCGCTCCACAAGAGTGGTAGCAGGGAGGAAGCAGGAACTACAGACCAGTCAGTCTTACCTCAGTAGTGGGCAAGATTATGGAGGCACTCCTTAAGGAAAGGATAGTGCAACACCTGGAATCCATAGGAGCACAGGATCCAAGACAGCATGGTTTACAAAGGAAGGTCCTGTCAAACTAATCTCATAGATTTCTTTGACTGGGTAACCAGAGTGGTGGACCAAGGGGAGCAGTTGATGTTGCCTACCTTGACTTCAGCAAAGCTTCGATACTGTTCTACAGAAGATTAATAAGCTGGGTAGGCTTGGGGTGGGTCAGACGTTGGTCAAGTGAGGCAAACTGGTTGACTGGCGAAAACAGAGTGTGGTGGTAAACAGTATACAGTCAGAAGAGATGCAAGTCACAAGTGGGGTACCTCAGGGATCAGTCCCGGGGCCAGTCCTCTTCAATATATTCATCAGTGACATTGCAGATGGACTGGAGGGTAAGGTTTGTCTGTTTGCAAATAACACTAAGATCTGCAACAGAGTAGATGATCCAGAAGGTGTGGGCAGAATGAGAAGAGATCTGGATAAACTAGCAAAATGGTTGGAAGAGTGGCAACTGGGGTTTAACGCAAAGAAGTGCAAGATCATGCGCATAGGAAAGAGAAAACCTGAAGCCACCTATAGGCTGGGAGGAGTTGCTGGCAGTAACAAGGAAGAAAGCGACTTGGCGTCATCATCACCGATGACCTGAAATCATCTAAGCAGACCTCTAAAGCAGTAGGTAAGGCTAAAGGGATGTTGGGTGTATTAGCAGGGTATCACAAGTCGGAAGAGGGAGGTAATAATCCCTCTTTACAAGACACTGGTTAGGCCCCATCTGGAGTACTGTGTGCAGTACTGGAGGCCACACCTTCACAAGAACATTAACCAAATTGAGGCAGTCCAGAGAAGGGCAACCAAAATGGTGCAGGGACTGCATCAGAAAACATATGAGGACAGATTAACTGAACTCAATATGTATACCCTCGAGCAAAGGAGGGAGAGAAGTGATATGACTGAAACATTAAAACACCTTAAGGGCGTTAACAAGGAGAAAGAGTCTAACATGTTTCAATATAAGAAAAATAGCAGGACAAGAGGACACAGCATGAGATTAGAGGGAGGCCAATTAAGGGGTATTGTGAGGAAGTTCTTTTTCAAAGAAAGAGTGGTGGATGCATGGAGCGCCTACCTCAGGAAGTGGTGGATATGAATATAGTGCGAGGGCTTCAAACAGGCATGGGATAGGCATAAGGGAGCAATTCAGATGAGTATGAATTGAGAGGACATTGACAGAGCAAAGGCCTATGGCACATTCATAAGGTAGGAAAAAATGGGCAGACTGGATGGGTCTTGAGGTCCTTATCTGCAGTCAACTTCTATGTTTCTATGTCCCTTCCCCCGGGTCACACCTGGAATCGAGCCTAGGCTCAGCATGCTTTTCCTAGTTACCAAATGTAAATAAATACAAAATCTTAAGGGCACAAGTTAGCTCTGGTGACCCTTGTACAAAGGGTCAACAAGTCGATAGCAGTGTCTTCATAGTCCAAAGGAAGCATAAAGGGATGAAGACCAATAAAACAAACTGGAGTGAGCCTGGGGGATGGCGGGCAGGTGTGAAGATTAAAAATTACGACAAGTACACAATTTTCAGGATAATAATCCATTCAGGATTGTCCTGTCAAAAGTAGCATTCTACCTGGCATGGACATCCAGGGCATAGTGCTTAACGGAAGTGTGCACCGTGCTCGAAGTTGCAGCTTTGCAAATATCACTGAAAGGTAGAGTGAATCTCTACCAGGCACAAGGAAACTGCTCTGGTGGAGTAGGCATAAACCTGACCCTCCAGCTTGACCTGAGCCATGGCACTGCAGTGGCACAGGCAGCTCACAATCCAGGCAGAAAGGCATTTGATTGTAACAGGTTGTCCCTTCTGATTAGGATCAAAGAAGATAAAGTGCTGTTGGATTGCCTGAAGTCCTTACTTCTGTCTAGGTAAAATCCAAGGATCCTCCTAACATCCAGACTGGACAGTGTGCTCTCCGTCATTCTAGAAGTCCATGAAGTAGTGTAGGCAGACCCAGTGCCTTGTTAAGACGGAACTCCAATACCACTTCTGGTAGGAACTTGGGGTGCATGCGAAGGATTATCTTGCCCTTATGGAAAACAGTATATGGAGGGTCTGTGACCAAGGCATGGATTTCAGACACTGCAAGCAGAGGCAATGGCCACTAGAAATGCTGCTTTTCAAGTTAAGAATGTCAGCTCACATTTCGCAAAGGGCTCAAAAGGTTTGCAAGTAACCATACTCCAGCACAAGGTTGATATCCCAAGCAGCCAACGGCTTCCCAATAGGAGACCTTGTGTGTAGAATGCCTTTAAGGAACCTCTTAAGACAGTGACAGCTGTGCCAGGTAGAGGGTACTGACGGGCTTGTGGTATGCAGATGTAGCACACAGGTGGATCATCACTGTGGACTACTACATGGCAGCATTAGAAAGGTTCAGGAAGTACTCCAGAACTTTGTTAGGAGGGCACCCAAAAGGGGTCCATGTGGGTTTTGGAGCATCAAATGGTATATCTTCTCCACCTGGCAGTGTAAGTTTTCCTACTGGAAGGCTTATGAGCAGCCAACAGTATTTCAGAAGCCCTCTGAGATACCCTGTACCTGTTCACTTCTATCGCCTCAGGAGCCAGGCCTGAAGATGAAGGGAATGCAGGTTGGGATGGACCAGGTGGCACTGAGTCAGCACGTTCATTCTGAGTGAGAGAAGCCTCAGTTTTCTGACATTCTGTTCAACAGAGAAAACCATATCTGAGGAGGCCAGCAGGGGGTGACCAGTATCATCCTGCCAGCGTGCGCCTCCAGTTTGGGCAATACTGGAGCTAGTGATCACTCATGAGGATCAGCCTCTGTTCGGATGAGCTTTTCTGCCAGAGTATTTGGACTCCTGGCAGATAAACTGCTTGGAGCAGGATCTCCTGCCCCAGGCACCATTCCACACTCTCACTGCCTTCCTGCAGAGAGGCTAAGACTGGGTTCCTCCATGCTTGTTGATATAGTACGTGACAGACCTGTTGTCTGCCTGAAGGACAGTTCTGTGGCTGACAAGGTCCACTAGAGCTCTCAGGCTGTACAAAACAGCTTGCATCTCCCGCACACTGATGTGGAGATGAGTCTCTGATGGGTCCCAGACACCTTGTGTTTGAAGACCCTGAGAGTGGGCCTCCACCCCAACAGGGAGCCATTCGTGGTGAGAGTCCCCTGAGACTCTGGCTGGGAGAAGGGAAAGCCCTGCAGGAGACTGTCTTGCACTGATCAACATGTGAGTGACCACATCAGGGGCTTGGTCACCTGAATGGGCCAGTTCTGAGGGTGTGATGCATGTCATCACTGTGCACTGAACATCCACGGAGTCGTTCTCATGTGCAGCCTTGCCAGGAGCACTGTGCACACTGAGGAGGCTGTTGCAATGGGCTTGCACAGTTTTGTGTTCCATGATGTAGTAGGTCATCTGCAGGATAGCCTGCAGCCTATCATCTGGAAGTAAGACCAGGGCCTTGGTCATATCCAGGAAAGCACCTATGAACAGCAGCTGCTGCGAGGGATGGAGCTGAGAGGCAGTGGCCATTGCTTGTTTTGTCTCCTGCCTGGATGAACTGACAATCAGTTACTTGTCCAAGTATGGATAGACTTGGAATCCTACTTTCTCAGATGTGCTGCAAGTACTGCAAAGCACTCTGTAAAGACTTGAGTCACCAAGGACAGTCCAAGAAGTGGAGGTATCTGTGGTGACTGGAGTGTACCACTATGTGCTGATGTGCATCCTGCATATCCAGGGAAGCTAACCAATCCTGAGGTTACAGGAAGGGAAGCAGATATCCCAGAGAAATAATTCTGAATTTTTCTCAATCCATGAATTTGTTCAGATTTCTGAGGGTTGAGACTGGGGTACATGCCCCTGATTTCTTTGATACTAAGAAGCAGTGGAATAGAAGACTGTGTTCCACTCTGACTCTGGCACTAGGGTTGCCACCTGTCAGGTTTTTACCTGGTGAACAGGTTTTCAGGGTCCCTATCAGGTAATCTGGTTTTCCTCTGTGCTAGTCAGGTTTTGAGCCATTTGAGTGCTCACATACTTTTGAAATGGATTTTGTTGCATTATGCATAGCTTCAGCTGCATGTCCACGTTACAGACAAGTTCTGTTTCAGTATAGCCCTTTGTTTGTGAAAGCAGTCAAACTGAGAGGTGTAAAGAATGGTCATTAACACCATTAGCACTTATTTAACCTAATCATTTCCACTGCATCTTAAAGTGGCATAGCAGCAAAACTGTCCCCACCTTTTGTAACAGTAACAGAGCCAGTAGTCTTCCACTTTCATTTGCTGGTAAGCATTTTCATATCTGTAAATGAGTTTTCTTTTATCTCTGTTTGTTTATCTGGTAAACCAGTGTAAATAAATGAATACAGAAAGTAAACAAATAACTAGGAAGATTCTAGTTAGCGTACTTTAACAGGCACAGTACAGTATCTTAACATTTGTGTTTAACTGTTGCTTTAAGCCTTGTCTTTTGTTGATATAACAAATGGTTTTCTAAGAGGAACAATGCATGATGAGTCATGAAAGGGTGGGGCTAGAGGCGGAGCTTAGGATCCGGTTTTTGCTTCATTCAAAGGTGGCAACCCTATCTGGCACTATTTTCACTACCCTGTTGCTCAGAAGGCCTGCAATCTCCTGCGACAGGAACTCTGACGAACGAGCTGATAAGATGGGCTGTCTTCTGGGTGGACAGTATGGAGGGAGCCCTGCAAAATCCAGGGAGTATCCCTCCCAGATGATCCTAAAGACCCACTTGCTGTTGTAATGGGCTCCCACTAATAGTAAAACTGGGTTAGGGACCCAAGGCAGCATGGGTTCACAGCGGGAAGGTCATGTCAGACGAATCTAATAGATTTCTTTGACTGGGTGACCAAAGTAGTAGACCAGGGAGGGGCTGTGGACACCTACCTAGACTTTAGCAAGGCATTTAACACAGTCCCACACAAAAGATTAATAGTCAAATTAACTAGGCTGGGAGTGGGTCCCAGGGTGGTAGCCTGGGTAAAACATTGGCTGGACAACAGGACACAGAAGGTAATTGTAAATGGAGTCCACTCTGAAGAAAGAGGGGTTACTAGTGGGGTACCGCAGGGTTCAGTATTGGGTCCAGTCCTTTTTAATGTCTTCATAAGTGACACTGCAGAGGGACTGGAAGGAAAGATGCCTCTTTGCAGATAACACAAAGATCTGCAACAGGGTTGATACACAAAGAGGCGGGAAAGGATGAGAAGGACTTGGCAAGGTTGGAGGAATGGTCAGAAGTATGGCAGCTAGGATTCAATGCAAAAGAAGTGCAAAATAATGCACCTGGGAAACAAGAACCCAGGGAAGAATACACAATGGGGGAGGTAGTAACAACAACAAAAAGGAAAAGGACCTGGGGTAATCATATCAGATGACCTTAAGGTTAGCAAGCAATGTGAGAGCGTAGGGAGGGCTGGGGGTATACTGGGATGCATAGGAGAGGCATCAGCAGCAGAGAACAGGAAGTTGTTATCCCTCTGTACAGACAGTTGGTGAGACCCCATCTAGAATACTGTGTCCAGTTCTGGAGACCCCATCTCACAAGAGACACAGACAGGATAGAGGCAGTCCAGAGGAGGGCAACTAAAATGGTGCAGGGTCTGCAAGAGAAGCCGTATGAGGAGAGACTAAAGGAGCTTAATATGTATACCCTTGAGGAAAGAAGGAAAGGGGACATGATAGAAACTTTTAAGTACCTCAGTGGAATCAACAAAGTCCAAGAGGGTAGCATCTTTCAGAAAAAGAGATGTGCAAGAACAAGGGGACACAATTTAAAGATAGAGGGGGAGCGGTTCAGGGGCAATGTGAGGAAGTATTTCACAGAGAGGGTAGTGGATGCATGGAACAGCCCTCCTGAGGAGGTTGTGGGGTCTAAAACTGTGGGAGAATTCAAGAATGCATGGGACAGACATAAGGCAATTCTTGTGGGGGGTGGGAAGAAATAGGCTGTTGGTTAACTAGGATCTGTGGCCAATCCTGTAGGTAGGGAAATGGGCAGACTAGATGGGCCAAGCGGTCCTTATCTGCCATCAAAGTCTATGTTTCTATGTTTCCATTGGAAAGGAGAGGTCTGTCTTGGACAACTGAGGCAGGATCGGGGCTTCAGATGGTAGCACAATGTGGTTTCATCACCCGTGCCTTTGGGTTTGCCTTTTTATGAGGCTGAGCTTAGTCTGGGGCTCCCCTGCCTCTTCCACGGAAGGACTGCTTGTTCTGAAAGAAACCACGTCCTCTGCTCCTTTAAAGATCAGATTCCTAGTAGCTGCCTGCCTCAGCCCATTTGATCCCTTACCAGATCAGTAGCTCGTTGTCAAAGTTTGGCATAAAAATTCCACTTTTTTAAGAAGTTATATCCCTCGTAAATTTGTATATTGGTATAGTGTCCAAAAACAGACCGACTTCCGGTCCGAAGAGATGACAGCATCATCAGCATAGAAGGGATCTGTATAGGGTAGGATTCTGGCAGGAGTTCAAGAAAGTTGACAGAGTGGCTCAAGAATGAGCCCTGAGGGACACCAGACCTGACTGTCTTGGACTGAGAGCGTCATCAATTTTCACTCTTGGGAGTGGTTCAAGTAGCTTTGTACCACCACCGAGTTGGGACAGCCCTGTTAGCCGTTGCGTGTAGATGGTGGTTGATTGTATCAAAGGCTTAGTTAAGTCAATGGTGGACCCAGTAAGATGACTTATCAAGCGAGTGATGGATTGTACCAGTGAATTCAAGTAGTACTGTGGTGTGTATGTTTTAAAGCTATGTTGCTCCTGCACAGGATGTTGTGTGTGTCTCAGGTAGTCGGTGAGCTGGTCTGACACAATCCGCTCTAGGGCCTGGAGAGTGGAGGTAGATGGAATAGACGGTGTTCGTAGCTGTTTTGTCACCACTTTATGGATTGGGGTTACCGTGGATTGGTTAGGAACTGGCTGAGGGAGAGGTTAAAGATCCTGGTCAGTGGCCGAGTACTTCTCAAGGGTGAGTGATAGCAGTCTGAGGTCGAGGAGTCACTTGGTTCTGGAGTGTAAATGGCTTTGGTAATGTAGCTGGACTTGATGCGTTACTGTTTTAGTAGAAGGAAGGTGGCTGTGGCGATTGGGGGGTGGTGGATCCGCTTCATCAAAAACCCTGTGGGAGTACAGCACTAGGTCTGTGAAGGCTATTGAATGTACGCAATGAGTTTCTGTCAAGTGTATACACCATTGCTGAGTACTGATAGGTGATTTAGATTGCATCCTGGTGACTTTATTGTTCTAGAAGTCCTGCTATTGTTTCAAGTGTTAGTGAGTGCATTGTGAACAGGCATCGATCCTGATATATTTGTGCAACATTGCGGTACATTTATAGTTAGCAACAACTTGTTTCCAGTGTTTGGCAACCCCAAAGGTGGTCCCGAGCTTAGTTGCCTGTTGGTCTCCGTGAGCCAGGGTTACAGGGCTTTGGCCTGATTTTTAGTGAGCAACATGTTGCATGTTTGTAAAAGATGTTGATGAAGTGTTTCTGTGCAGTGTTCATTGAGTTTTGTGGAGGATTGTGAACCAACTTGTTGACGAGGGAAGGTTTTTAGTGGGGTGGTTTGCCCTAGGTAAAATTCTGGTAATGTTTTTTGGGGTGGCTTGAATTTATTGACCAGGAGCAGTTGATTTGGGAGTGGTCATGTGTGTCAGGAGGACATGTGTTTGTGATCCTAGCGGGTGGTTTGTTAGATCCAAACCAGAAGTGTGCTGGTACCATTTTATAGTTTGTCCTGGTTGGGAGCTAACCATCTGAGTAAGGTTTGCCGCTGGTTTAGTCCCTGTAAGCCCCAGCCTCTGCAGTAGCCAGTTATTATTGTCGCCAAGAGGATGGTTTTCGAGTCAGGTGAGAGAGAGATTTTAAAATCCAGACCGCGCTTAATTCTTTCTTGCCTCTCGTGGAATGTAGACTGGACAACTTTGATGGTTTTTACTGTGCTATCAGGAGGATCTTGGACAGAAGAATTGTTGTGGTGTTTTGAAGAAGCTGATGAGGTGCCCCCGATCGCGGTCCTTAAGGTACAGGGCAGCTACCACCTTTTGATGTACGATCACTATAAACATATATCCAGGAAGGTGATAACGTGGGTTAAAAACAGAAGGCAGACAGTCGGTTTTCAGACTGCTAGTAGAGGTCTGAATGATGCTGGGCAAAAAGTCCAAGGGCATCAATTTTGTGGGCAGCGACTGCATATGTTGCTTGTATCATTGAGAGGATCCGGTTGATTGGTCTAGAGTGTCTTTAGTGGGGCTGTCCATGTAGTGCGTTTCCCAACAGAGAAGAAATACAGCTATCACCCAACAGGAGTTCTAGGGATGGTATGTTAGTTATCCACACTATTGGCAGGTTCCGCCGCTTAAATCTTGCCGGAAGGTCTTCGTTGGTTCTCCCAATTCACCCGGGTGGTAAAACCTCAGCCCGCCCCGCGACGCCAGATCTAGCCCGCTGGAAGCCAGGTTCAGCGTCGAAGCGGATGAACAACATATACTCATTCCTAGAACCCCAAGTTACAGGTGAGTAAACCTGTGTTGCATGGATATGTTGTCACCACACTTATTACAGACTTAGCAAGCCTCCGTGAGGAAGGCGCACACCTCTAGGTATGAAGACGGAGAACTGAGGCCCCACCACCATCCCGGGTGACCTAAGGTCGGTGAAGGTGAACGGAGGCTTGCTTCAGTAGCCTGTGATATCCTGACAGGAGCCTGTCAACTATGTTAGCAGCGGGCGGGTAAAATGAGTACCATCCTCTGAGGCTCCATGCCCGCCACCTACAGCGGAGACCATGCAGGAGGTGACCTGCCTGCAGGCCTGCCAGGTGCGTTTCACAGATGACAAACAGCTGGGCTAACCTCTCAACTTCAGCCCACGCCTCTGGGTAGATGACCTGAACAGGGTCCACGATCCTATATATGGGCCCGAGGCATGAATGGGATGAACCCTGGCAGAGACAATACCCGTTAGGGAGACTCCGCCACCGCCACGGAAGGAACTTCGGTGGCTGACTACCTGTCTCTGTGGAAGACCAGATAGGAGATTCAAAGAGCGCTTGAACCTCCTCCTTCTGGATGGCAGTAGCCCAGAAAGTGTTCTCCACAACAGGGACCACCTGTGCAAAGGTTCAACGTCTGTCTGTGAGCCAAGCCCATACCAGCGCATATCCTACAGAATGGGATACTTCCAAAGGAGGCATTGGCTCAGAGTGCCAGATCACCTTTCTGCGATCGACTGACCTCCGTCCGCTCCCAGAAGACAGGGGTCTACAGAAGCACCTAGGTGTCGTCTTAAGTCCACAAAAGACTGACTGCAGATGTCTGAATGTTCACTGAGGATGGAAGAGGGGCCAGTTCATCTCAACACCAAAAACTCTTCCATTTGAAGGCAGTATGTTTGGCTGACTTGGCAGGACGCCTCGAAACGCTGACCTTGCCAGGACCCAAGGCCAGCTCCCTAGTAAGACATAGGGACCTGTCAGGGTGCAGGACTGAAGGTCTGATGAAACCTTCCTGGAAGACAGCGACAGGACTGGGCGGCTGGAAGCCTCGGAGCCTGGGGCTGAGACTGAGGAGGCTGATACCAGAGCTGGCAATCCAGTTCACGCAGTACCGCGCCAGTCCCTCTCGCCTGCCTGTGGCCAAGGAATGGGAGGCACAGAAAGGCCCGGGTCCGCGGCTCCACGGGCATCCCTACATAAACTTGCTGAGGGGGCGAAGGAGATGTCTAGCCTGTGATTCTCCTGGAGGAAAGAGGAGAAGATACTGTGCTACCCTGCGGAGATCACTCGTGAGCGCAGTTTATGTCTGGCTTAGGCATTAGCCATAGAGCTGGAGGCCCGCCATCAATGGTTTGGAAACCGCCCGCGCGCGCACCCAATGCGGAACCTCCTGCGAGGCAAGGTTCGACCGAACCTGGCGGGCAGGCAGCACATGGTCGGGTGTTGTCCCTGACTTAACCACTTGACCCCGCATAAACGAGCGAGGGCAAGCAAGCCGGATCGTTAGAGCTCCAGCAGGTAGGAAAGACGCCGGGACTCCCGAGAGACCAGAGGCAGGACTTGTATTCCCTAGATGGAATTCCCCACCCATCCGAGAAGCATCAGTCGAGAAGACCGTTTACTCAGGGCGACTAACGGGATGTCTTCGCAAGAGCTGGAACAGTCCGCGGAGAGCGTTTCAACCCTGGCTGTACGTGAACTGTCCGGCGAATGGCACTGTGACCGCTGGCTGGCCAGTCCCATTAGGGAACGATGAATCAGCGGGTCCAATGACCACTGGCACCACGCTACGAGCCCAGGAGGTGCAGAGGTACTGGGCAGGCGAACGTCCAGTTGGACCTGACTCGGTAAGGGAAGGAAGAACCTCAGTCCTGTCCGCCGGAGCTGAGCTTGGACTCAAGAGTCGAGCCGTCTCAAGAAGGATCACCTGTCAGACGAGTTCAATGTGTCCTGAAAAGGAGACTAGTCTGAGATGAATTCTGATCGCCCTTCTGCCTGAAGGGTTGTAGTCAGGCTGCCAGGTGGTTACGCCTGACCTCGATGCTGCAGGTGCTGCTGAGCAGGACCAAGGCCTGACTTGAACTCGTAAGGAGATCCCGCTTAGGAAAGGATGCTGGAAGAGTGGTGCGCCCTGGAGGTCCAGAGTAGCCAGACGCCTGCTCTGAGGATGGGTCTGAGTGTGAGAGACCATCCAGGCGTATGGAAGAATGTGGGGGGCGCAAGCTCCGTCTGCTTAAATTGTAGCCTGGACACAACCCAGGATCTGAAGGAGATCTACAACCTTCTGATCACCTCTATTAGAGGGCCAGCAAGGGCCCAGTGGGTCATTAACGAGGCTGGGACCCCAAGACTCTGGGCAATGGTTTGAAGGGTGGTACCTGTCGCAACCCGAGGCAGGGTTTTCTAGCACCCGACCTGGAGGTCCGGATGTGACCAGGTGGAGGAGGGGAGCCGCTTCCCATGGGGAACCTGGAGGGACGGGGACAGCCCCCAGCCTGCACTGAGCAGGCTTGAGGAAGAACTGGCCGTGAAGCCCCTGGCCTCACTCCCTGCTTCCTTTAGAGGAAGATGCTGGCTGAGTCAGGCCACCCCGCGTGTTTGCTGGCCCTGGTTGGGCCGGTCGAGCCGCAGGGACCGGGGCAGCGGGCATACGAAGGCTGCCGGCTGCCTTGTACTCCGGCAGGAGGACTGGTCCGGAGGCATCGATTCTTGTCCCTGGAGGTGTCCTCCACCCAGGGCCGAAGGTCAGTCCCCACAGGGATGTCCACCAACTGTGCTGGGTTTCCAGAGAAAGAGGATAACCTCAGCCACGCCCCCGGCATGGCCACCGCGGCCACCGATCTGGCACAGAACACCTAAGTCCAGAGCAGTCTGAGCTGCTGCTCGCCACTGTCTTGTTCCTGGTCCCGCCGACTGTGGTCTGCAGGTCGGCCAGAGATGAGGAGCACCTCAGGAGCCCAAAGGGCGGGAGAAATGTGCCATCGTGCATGAGCTGCCTGTCGGAGGCTCAGGAGGAGGCAGCGAACCTTGCACCATTAGTCCATCCTTGACTCTTGTCAGCCTATCCATATCCCTGCCCCCAAACAGTGGAAAACATTGTCGGTAACAACCCTCGCCGAGGGGTGCTCCGAAACCCAAAGAATGACAGGAACAGAGTACTTCTGGCCATCCTGGCCGAGGCTAGGCAGGGGCAGGCCGCCAGAGCGCCTGGTTGGCCACGGTGGCCTCGCCACTGGAAGGCCTCCTAGGGAAACTCTTCGGTCTAGAATTTCCGCTGGGGATAAGGCCCATTTGACACGTGATCGAGCTGCATCCCGTGAATTCGAGATGAGCTGAAGCACTGCTGAAGGACGAGGGCTGTCGTCTACAGAACGCCCAGAGAGGACCCCGGTCCTCCCATCAGGGAACATAGAGGAGTCGACTTCGACCCGAGGTTCAAAAGCAGCTGCCTCAGGGCTCAGAAATACCTTCGCCCGCCGAGGCGAGCAGGAGAGGGAGACAACTGTGGACAGGTCGACCGACCGCGTTGCACCGAGGGCAGGCAGCAAGGTTCAGACGCACCATCGCCCGGAGGCACTTTACTGCAGAGAGCGTTGAGTCGGGCGATCGGGTGGCAGTTGTCGGATGGGGACGAATCGGAGTCGATTGATTCGGAGTAAACAACTGCTGCCAAAATGAATTCCTCGAGCGCCGATGCCATCTGCATTGTGCCTACCTCATCCGAGGAGGGTGACGAGGAAGCAAACGGTAGTCGCCACTTAACTCGTGCCTCGATCGAAATCAAGTCGGTGAGCGGTTGACCGAGGAGGACCGAATCAATCTGGGGAAATTGAGGGCGGGTTTGGAAGAGCGGTGCGCCCGCTTGCCCCTCGCTCAAGAAAGGGTTTTGGGCCTGTTGACCCGGGTACAGGCAGAACCTCAGCCCCGCTGGGGAACCGGTGAAGGATGGCGTTCCAGCAGAAGATAGAAGTTCGGATGACGGGTCGAGACTGGCCAACGCCATCGGGGAATCCTGGCCGGCTGACTTGACGTGACACAGTAGCCAGCGGCGGAGTCGCCCTGATCGGGTTGAACGCCGGCCGGCGGGGGAGGGGAAAGCACAGTTACGCAAGAACTCACCGTGAACAGTAGATCTCGAGAACAGCTCTGGCAGGTAACACACCATTAGACTGAAGCCGCAGGCGCAGGACCTCATGGAATTCTTCTAGTTAGCTAACTTCAGGAGACCGCCTCGACGTCGGTCCTGCCTCCGACGCCAGGCGAGTATAGTGGGGCGGTCCCGCCATCTCTTTTCTCCTTCCCGAGACTTCCGCCATGATACTGGAATGGGGAGACCGAGATCCACCATCAGAAGACAAAAGGGTTAAGCCCCTGCTCAAGGCTCGGAGCTGTCTCCAAGGGGAAGGTATGGAGTAGAGCCCAGCTGCAAGAGCTGTTCTCGAAGATCTACTGTCACGTTCACGTAATCGTACTATCTTACCGAGATACAGCTCTGCAGCAGGTAAACACCAGGACTGATTTCCTGCCACACCGCTTTGTTATTCTGGGAGGAACTAAGAAAACCATCCAAGTCCTGACCTAGGACAGGAGACCCTGTAGCACAGCTAGGTCGGAACCGGCTCTTCACTGAAGCAACCAGGCTGTAATGCCTGATAAAAGTGTGCACAGAGTTCCAAGTGGTTGGCACAAATGGTGAGGGAGAGACTACTGTGTTGCAAAGGAGGTAGCCACCCCTAGTGGAATGGCTCCTGATTACCCGAGGACTCTGCTTAGCATCACAGCAGTATGATATACACTGACAAGCCAGTGAGAAAGGACTGTTTCAAGGCCCATCATCCTCCTCAGCTAAGGAACGAAGATTGTCTTATTCATAAGGTGTTTAGTCCTGCTCAGTACCTAAGACAGCTGTGAATATCCAGTGGAGCAGCACTTCATTAGCATATTTAGGAAATATACAGGCACAATGTCCTGATTGAGAGGAGGTAGAGACCACCTTAGGCAAGAACTTAGATTCCTCCGTGACACTCTGTCCTGTGAAAATCAAGGTTTTCACATGAGAGTTTGAAGCCTGAAATTCTCCTTGCTGAGGAACAGCAACTAAAAATAACGTCAGATAGAAATGCAGCCCAATCCGCTGCAGGTCTGGGTAAGGGGGAAGCGTGAGCGTTCCAGGACAAAGAACAAATCCCATGGAGTGAACAGGGTCCTAATGGGTACCAGCGTAACACCCTCTCAGAAAATTCGAGGCACGCTGGGTTTACTGTGCGCTGTGCCACCGGGAGTGGTGTGAAGAAACAGCGCAGAGGTGCACCTTAATAGAGGAGAGACCCGATGGAAAAGGAGAGTATTCAGCACCGCCACCGGCACCCAACGGAAAGCGTTTATGCATCATGAGATAAAACGGCGCCATTTCATGGCGACGCTGGCTACGCGCTGCCGCTTTCTGGCCGCAGAAAGGATCACACTCCCTTGGCGGTAGACCCTTGTCGCAAAATGCCAGGTGTCTCTAGGAGCCAAGCATGCAGGTTCAGAGGTAAGTCCGGTGGACTAGAGAACCTTCCTCCTGAGATGAGATAGGAGCGAAAGGCAACGGAATTGAGGTTCCCGGGACAGCTTGCGTTAGCAAGGGGAACCAGATCTGTCTGGGCTAGAATGGGTTACCAGGATCATTGTTGCATGCCTCGTCGCTGTTTGAGAAGAACTGGATCAACGTGAAGGAGGGGAGGGAAGCGAGGAATCTGTCCGCCGAGGAGAGGGGACAACTGCTGTTCTCGCCAGAAAACACCAGGCCCTGGATCTAGCGAGCAAAAATTGGGCAGTTTTATGCTGGATGGGGAAGCGCGATAAGTCCAATTCTGGAGTGCCCCATTGAAGAAACAGATCCTCTGCGACCCCTTGAAGAAGTTCCACTCATGGACTCTGCCTGGGAGCGACTCAGGCTGTTCATGATTGTGTTGTCCACTCTGGGAACGTGAACTGCAATCAGGTTCGCTGTGTTGAATTACCCAATCCCACACTCTCATGGCTTCCTGCAAAGTGTCAAATGCGCCTCCTGTTTGTTGAGGTAATACATCACCGCCCGTGTGGTCTGTCTGAAGCAGCAGAGTGCCTGACGGATTTCTGACTGAAAGGCCTGCAGGGCGAGAGGACCACCCTCATCTCCAGCACGATGATGTGGAGGTGGGCTCCTGAGGGTCCATGTTCCTTGGGACCTCACCCTGCTCAAGTGCGCCTCCCAGCCTAGCCCCTGAGGTGTCTGTGGAGAGTGATTATCTCCGGGGACGCATTGTAAACGGACACCTGCAGAAGTGGGTCCCTTGGCTCAGCTACCATTGCCAGTCTCGAATCACGGCATTTGTGATTCTGACCGGATGCTGCATGTGGTCTTGCTCTTGGTCCCACTGCACCTTGAGCATCCACTGGGTTACCCGTGATGAAGCCTTGCCAAAGGGACGGTCTGAATGGCCGCAGCCATGTGTCCGAAAGAGACGAGCGACCAGACTGGCAGGGACAGTCTTCACGAGAGATCCCTGATGAGGGATCTGATGGGTCCGCCTGTCTGGGAGAAATGCTTTCTCCGAGACGGTGTCAGAACTGCGCCTATGAACTGCAGCTTCTGTGGCCGGTACGAGGGAGTTCTCGTAGTTGATTAAAATGCCCAGAGACTGGAACAAGTCCTGGGTGCTCTTGAATAGCCAGCAACAACGCCTCTGGAGGTGGCCATGAGAAGCCAACGTCCAGTCATGAACATAGTGGCCCTGTCTCCTTAAGGACGCTGCCACGACTGGCTATGCATTTGCAAAGACCCTGAGTGGCCGATGACAGTCGAGCGGAAGGGCCGGAACTGAAAATGGTAGCCGAGGAACTCGGGTAGGAACCTCCCAAAGCGCTTGAGCCACAGTGGGATGTGCAGGTAGGTCGTCTGTATGTCTATGGGACGCTGTAAAGGCGTCCCTGCTTCAGCATGGAATGAGGCCCGGAAGAGTCACCATGCGAATCGGCTTGGTAGGCGACCGAATGTCTTTAGGTCGCTGATGGTCCAAGATTGACGGAGGTCCCCTGTTTTCTTGGGAACCAGAAAGAAGTGGGAATAGTATCCGGAATCTATCTGGTTCTCTGGAACATACTCCACCGCCCCTTCTGCAGGAGCGTGAGTATTTCTTGCTTGATAAGCACCTGTGCTGACCCAAGTAACGGAGAGCAGAGGAGGCCTCGAGGTGGCTTGTCTGCGAATTCTATAAAGTGGCCTTTTCGACTAACTGAAGAACCCACCTGTCAGGTGGTTATGGACTGCCATCCTGGCAGGTAATTCGCAATACGACCCCCGACCTTGATGTCCCGTTGATCCTGAGGGGTGGGGGCCGGGAAGGAGTCAGGCTGTGGCGGTGGAGGGAGCCGCGGGCTGAGCCAGCTTAGCTGGGCGCTGACTTCTGCCCGCGGGCTGTCTTCCCTGGGCTCTATGGGAACCGGAGCCCCTCTGTTGTGGACCGGTGCGGGACTGTTGTCTCTGTGTCCGTCCACGAAAATGGCTTTGGTTCCTATGAAAGGAACTAAGCTTTGGTCGGTACATTGCCTGGACCAACCTCACCGTCTTCCTGGCCTCTTGGAGCTTGGTGAGAACCTTCTCAGAAGGTGCACCAAAGAGAACTTCTCCTTCGAATGAGGCGTCCATGATGTTCTTCTGGACGTCCGGGGTTAATCCGGAGACACGAAGCCATAAGTGTCTCCGGAGACACGCCTGAAGCTGGGCCCGCCTGGCCGAGGAGTCCGCGAGTCACACGCGGCTCGCAGCACCTGGGTTCCCACGTCCGAACCTGTACGGAGGAGCTGCAACATCTCCTCCTTCTGCTCACCTTCTGGCAATTTCTCCGCCAGATCCAGTCCCTGTTCCCACAAAGCATTTTGGAACTGCACAATGTGGGTCAAGTAGTTCAGGGATCTGATGGTGCAGGCAGCGGAAGCATACGTGCGCCTGCCCATAGCGTCCAGCTGTTTGGACTCCGGGTCCGGTGGCAGGGTGCTCAAATGTTGCGGTCTCTGGGACCGGTCATGAGAGGCTGTTATGACCAGAGAGTCGGCCAGAGGATGTTGAGCCAAGTACTGGTCCTCCTTAGGAGCCTTGTACAGGCGGTCAGCTTTCTTCAGCATCGACGGGAGCGAGTGTGGACGCTTCCACGCTGCCTTGGTGACGTCCACAAAAGTGTCCACCAAGGGTGCTACTACCACAGGCTTGGATCCTTCTGCTCAAGATATCTAGCAAGGTGTAGTCTCTCGGGGTCTAACTCTTCCGCATCCCAGCCCATGTTCTCTTGGATATGTCTCATGATTTCCGAGAACGATGGGTCATCCGGAGGAGATCTAGGAAGCTCACGTGGGTCCGGAGAGGGGAGTGGAAGGGGAGAGAGGGATCTGGATCCTACCGAGGACTCTGATCCTGTATCCTCCGTCAAAGGCGAACGGCGGCGCCTTCTGGGTCTCTTAGGACTGGGTGACCCTGAAGAGGATCTGGACGGAGGTCTCCTCTTATCTGGTCTTCCCCTTGGAGGGTCCGTAGGCTCCTGGGGGAGAGGTACTCGGCCTGCTGCCCCGGATGGAGAAGGGGGCGCAGGGGCCGGAGGGGACGTAGGTGGCATGGGAGGAGGAGGAGGTAGAGGAGGTGGTGTGGGAACCATGTCCTTTTCAATGGTATCCCACCAGTAGGTAAAGAGCTCCTTCACCTCAGAAAAAGGAAAGGCCCGACGACGGACCGGGCACCGGTGGCCGGTCGTCGGGTTCTGGCATCGGCCCCTCAGGGGCCTCAGGTTGCGGGGATGGTTCCCTGGGAGGCTCGACAGGACCGGGTTTGCCCGTTTCGTCCTCAGGCTGCGTCAATTCCTCCTCCGTGATAGTCTCCTGACCGACGTCGGTAGGAGGCGTCGGGGTCCTCTTCTCGACTCGTGCGGACGTCGGCCCTCCTACCGACGACCGAGAGGGCGAAGGCCTGACCGGCGACGGCGCCTGGCGGTCCGACTGCTCCGGACCTGTGATGAGTAGCCGACATCGGACAGGCCGACTTGAGTCCGACGGCTTTTAAGCGAGGTAAGATCCTTGGTCTTCTGCTGGGAGGAGGAGGCAAGGAGGCAGACCAGACGGGTTCAGAATGGCGGGAACCCGACTTGTGGTGACGATGATGGTCCCCAGACCTAACCAGGGCTTTGGAAGAAGAGGACGAAGAGGGCCTGGAGGTCTTGGCCTGTGAGGAGAAAGAGGAGCCCAAAGGTTTCTTCACCACAGTGGAGGGAGGCTGAGAACGGGCCCGGAAAGGCGAACGGTCAGACCGGGAGCCGGAACTACGGGAGTCGGAGGCCCTAGACGGGGACTTGGATGGAGCCTTCTCCCTATGCTTCTCAGAATGTTTCCGGGCTTTCTCAGCAGAACTCCCCTTTGAGGTGTCCATGGCCTTAACTCTCTCCTCGAGCAGGAACACCTGCAGAGCCTTCTGGCGACGGATCCGGGTCCGGCTGCTGAACCCGTGGCAGAAAATACAGGACCGGGTGTCGTGGTCTGGGCCTAGGCACCGGACACAGGCCGATTGCGGATCCTTGAACGGGATTTGCTTCCCACAGGCGCACTTCGAGGGATGGCCTTCAGCGGAGGTTGGAGGACATCAGACAGCAACTGAGCCAAAAAGAACTTTTTCCCCGGAAGGAAGAACTTAATCGTGCGCCGTGCGCTAGAAGCGATCCGGAGGTCGAGACATGCAAGTCGACGGCGGAAAAGAACTGGGAATCTGGGGGACCGCCCCTTGCGTACTACGCCGACGCCGGAGGGCGGTCCTCGCTGAAGCAGCTAGCTAGAAGAATTGGGGTCCTGCCGCCGCCGCTTCAGTCCTAATGGTGTTACCTGCTGCAAGAGATGTATCTCGAAGTAAGATCTCTCCCGCTCCCTCCAGCGCCGACGAAGGGACTTAGCCTGTGACTCCCTGGACTTGGGCCGAGAGGTAGGTCCCGAAGGTTCCTCTCCCTTCGAGGAAAGGGACTGGCGAAGCTCCTTGAACGAAGCTGCATGAGGAGAACTCGAGGAGAGCGGTATGAGCGCCGCAACCGAGGAAGAGGGAGGGGCAGCCGCCCCCTTCCCGGAGGAAGGAAGATCGAGCTGTTCAACCGAGACAGCCGATGCGGATACTGCCCGACGAGTCTCCGAGGAATTTTCCAGAGCGGGAAAAAATTCAGGTCGCCCGAGCCCCGAACGGGCCGCACGATCCTCCAGAGAGCTGGTCAAAAGGGCACAGCAAAAATCGCAAAGTTGCAGATCATGATCCAAGTCAAGGCAGTAGACGCACGTGGAGTGTGGGTCTTTCCTGGGGGAATTAACCGGGCGCCTCCGCGAGCCGGAAAACGAACGAGTCATCGCCGCAGCGAGAGAAGAAGATCGAAGTTTCAGAAAAACTTCCAATTAAATTTGAATACCGAAAATTTCAGGAACCAGTCGAAAACGCAGAGCGCTAAGGAGGGAACCTGAGCTTCCAAGCGGTAAGGAAGATCTGGCGTCATGGGGTGGAGCCGAGAGTTTTACCACCCGGGTGGGTGGGAGGAGCCAGCCTGAAGACCTTCCAGCAAGATTTAAAGCGGCAAGGAACCTGCCAATAAGTGTGGATGAACAACATATCCATGTCCCTAGAAGTATACATTTTAGAGTACTGGTGTGAGATACCCATGACTGGCACCTATTTTTTTGGGCCAGGGAACTGCAAAATTCACCAGGGCATGTAAATGGGTGGAGGTGTGGGTACAGCGTGGCAGTAGTAGCGATGGACAAGGGGAGTACGCAACGGCCAATGCCAGTGGTTTTGTATGGGCGCAGCAGGCCCAAGTCCGAAGAAAACAGCACGCCAATCAGCAAAAAGGAGAAAAGGGCAGGGGTCCAATCAGGGCATGCTGCTGCGAGCAACAGCCAATGGTGGCAACTCACAGCAGCCCGTGGTGGGGCAGCTTTGGCCTCAAGCTCAGAGGTTCCTTGGCTACTTTGGAAGGCAGCGAGGCAGCTGGAAGTGCCGTCACAAGCGGACCAGACTGCCGGCGCTGCGGGCATTGGAGTCAAGGGCAGCGACCTGGGAGAGGAGAGACAGAAATAGGGGTTAGCTGTGGGCAGGGAGGGGTAGGCACAAAGAAAACAACGGGAAATAAATCGAGGGGTGGGAGGCACAAGAACGCGAGAGGGGCGGAGATCAGAAATGGAGTTGAGAGTGAGGTGTGTGTGTGAGTGTGTATGTGTGTGTGTGTGTGTGTGGGGGATTCAGGCCCGTGAGATCATAGGAGATAGAGGGAGAAATACAGATTCACAAAAAGAGCTGTAGTTCACTAACAAACTCTAGCAGTGTCATCGGATTCGGCAGTTCAACAAAACACATACAATTAAGTCCATGATTTAAACTGGGCCAGGCAGCCGTACAGTAAAATTTCAGCCGATGCCACTGGTTTTCTATGGGCACAGCAGCCCCAAGTCCGAAGAAAACAGCAGGCCAATCAGTGAAAAGAAGAAGAGGGAAGGCGTCCAATCAGGGCGTGCTGCTGTGAGCAACGGCCAACTGCGGCAACTCAGAGTAGCCCTGGTGGGACAGGCAGCCTTACCCAGCTCCACGCCCAGGTTCCTTAGGTGGTTGGTGGCTGGAGTACCGCCGCACATGGCGTGCCAGACTGACCGGTAGCGTGGGCCCTGGCAGTCAAGGGTAGCGACCCGGCTCCACAGATCCTTGGGTGGCTTGGTGGAGGAGGCGAGGCAGCTGGAAGTGCCGCTCCACAAGCAGACTAGACTGCCGGCGCGTGGGCCCTGGAAGTCAAGGGTAGTGACCCGGCTCCGCAGGTTCATTGGGGGCGGCTTGGTGGAGGGCAGCGGAGGGTTGGAAATGCCGTGCCGCAAGCATATCAGACTGCCGGTGCATGGGCCCTGAAAGTCAAGGGCAGCGACCTGGTTCCGCAGGTTCCTTGGGCGGCTTGGTGGAGGGCAGCAAGGCAGCTGGAAGTGACGTGCTGCAAGCAGACCAAACTGCTGGTGCGTGGGCCCTGGAAGTCAAGGGCAGCGACCCAGCTCCGCAGGTTCCTTGGGTGGCTTGGTGGAGGGCAGCGAGGTGGCTGGAAGTGCCATGCTATAAGTGGACCATACTGCCAGTTCGTGGGCCCTGGAAGTCAATGATGAAGATTGATTCTTGGAAGATCTGTGACAGAAACTAGATCCATGAAAGACCTTCTGCGCTGTCCCTGGGGAATTAGAACAGTGTGGTGAGGCAGTGGTCCCTGGAAGCTGTGCATGCAATGCACACCCCAACCCTAACAGCACACCCAAATAATTTGGAATGCGGAACACAACTGTATTTATCTTACTGATATAAATAACAGTGCTGCTTGCTGTTTGCATTTTACATTAGATTCTGTGTCCACATGTACTCCTGAAATTGACAGCTTCTCTAAATGCAAACAAATCTTACAACAGGACACACCTGATCAGAGACAAATGCTTTAAACAACAACTGAAAGCATTTTAATAGCTGTCCAAAATAATGTCGACTAACCAGTTATAAGGGAAATAAATAGACTGGTCAAGAACTTACTTCTAGACAGTTCCTGTCCACTGTTACCTCCATCAAAATTTTCCACTGCTTGAGGCGAGAGTACAGACCCTGACTAGGACGTCCAAACAGATCCTCTTTTCTAGCATTTGGCTATGGAATAAAGATGTTATTATTTATGTCATCATAGGCTTTACTGTTTAGAAGTGAAAAATCAGAACAAAATCAAAGCTATAGTTGTTTCTCCTCAAAAATGAGAATTATGTACTCACCGTAATTCTTGATCTTCTCTGAATATTTTCACTATTGATTCCAGTTAGTGGGTCTTAGCCAGAGCGCTAGGACCTCACGGGGCTCCAGAACTTTTCAGGAGGGCTGGCGCCGGGTAAGCTTGCACTTATGCAGCACCCATGAGACTAGCTTGTTATCAAACACTTATCTTGGCACTGGCCCCCAACCGCCCCCAGTACCCTTCTATCTAGGAGCGGCAGCATAACACAAGTACTTATGCACTTAACCCCAATATTCCACGTAGCGTATCTCTCGCTTCTACACTTTACCTCAATCACCTTAATATACTCGCTAAACCTGATGTCCCCTGCTACATCAGTGGAGTCTCTGTGGTACCCCCAAAAGCTTCCTGCTGTTTCCATTAGTCTCTCTTATGGCTGTTTCTAGAGTGGCCTGCTGGGGACCTGTCTACGTAATATTTTAACACTTTACTTTCTCTGAGCTTGTATATGTCTCAAGAACTATGCCTATACCTATAAAGTGCTACTTCAGACATTATTATCAGCAACTGCTTGTATTGCATTTCCTATCTTCTGATTGTATTAATGGCTTTTTATTGTATACCGTATACAACTGTACTATTTATTGCATCCTGTGTAATATATATTGTATTCTTATGTACTATTTTACCCTATGTCAAACAACTGGTACAACAACCCACAAGAGACGGGCTATCCTAGATCTAGTACTAACATGGAAAGGATTACAGATCTCCAGGTAGAAGGTCACCGCATGCCAGTGACCATCACATGGTATGGTTCAATTTGGCCACTAGAACAAAATAAGAAATTACATACCTACCGTAATTCTTGATCTTCTTGACGAGTCTCCACCACTCATTCACACTATTGGGATCTGCGGAGGCACCAGGACCCATCGGGAGCAAACTTTTTGCTGGGGAGTTGACGCCAGAGATGGCGCCGTGAGACCGGCGCTACGAGCCATAGCTCGCGCGGCAATGACTATATCGGCGTCGACTCCCCAACCGCCTCAGTACCTTTTTTTACCAAGGAGGTGCAGCGTAACTAACCTAGAAGGGTAGCCTAACCCTAAAACCGGACATAAGATAGTCCGGACGACCCGTGTAAGAAGGGTCAACAAAGAAGTCTTCAAGGCCTAAAGATTTGAGGGAGTGAAGACCAACAAGAGAGGTGAGCTCGGGGGATGGAGGGGGATGGAATGAGTGGTGGAGACTCGTCCAAGAAGATCAAGAATTACGGTAGGTACGTAATTTTCATATCTTCCTGGACATAAGTCTCCACCACTCATTCACACTATTGGGAGAGTACCGAGCTAATAATCCCCCAAGAGGGCGGCAGGAGAAACCAAGAGCTCACGTTTAAGACAGAAGTCCATTAAGGATGGCCCTGCCAAAGGAAGAATGTCGTGGCATGGACATCGAGTGCATAATGCTTATAAAGTATGCACTGAGCTCCAGGTGGCTGCATTGCAGATGTCTGCAATGGGCACGTTCGCGGATTTCCGCCCCAAGGATGCATACGCTCCTGACAGAGTGAGCGTGTCTGCCCTCCAACTCAACCTGCGCCATGGGACAGCAGTGACGAAGGCACGCCACTAGCCATGTTGAGATACATCTAATAGCGACAGGTTGACCTAGCCGGGCCTCACTGAAGGAAACGAACAGTTGCTGGGTTTCTACGAAAAGCCTTGGTTCTATCTAAGTAGAAACGCAAGGCCCTCTTAACATCCAGAGAATGAAGAGAGTGCCCCTCATTTTGGAAGTCCGAAAATAAGAGGGAAGGACCAAAGGTTGGTTAAGATGAAATTCTGACACAACCTTAGGAAGAAATTTAGGATGAGTACTGAAGGACTACTTTGTCCTTATGGAACACAGTATACGGAGGGTCTGTGACCAAGGCATGTATCTCAGAGACCCCACGGGCTGAGGTAATGGCCACTAGAAGGCAGTCTTCCAGGTGAGGAACTTTAGTTCACAGGTAGCTAGAGGCTCAAAGGGTTTCCGGTAGCATGTCTAGCACAAGATTAATGTCCCAGGCTGCAACCGGACGCTTTGTAGGGGTCTGGTGTGCAGAATGCCCTTACGAAATCTCTTAACCATAGGTAACTGAGCCAGAGAAAGAGTAAAACCGCTCATGGTACGCTGAAATGGCACCAAGGTGAATCTTAACTGTAGAGTATTGGAGACCTGAATTTGAGAGGTCCAAAAGGTACTTAAAACTTTATCCAGAGGGCAGGAAAAGGGATTCAAAGAGGACTTTGCACACCAGAGGGAAAACGCCCACTTAGCCGTGTGTTTTCAGAGTGGCTGGCTCTCACAGCAGCCAGAAGGATATCCGAACTCTTCGAGACATTGAACCGATTTACTTCTACCTCTTCAGGAGCCAAGCGTGAAGGTGAAGAGATCTCAGATTGGGATGGACCACCGTCCCTGAGTTAAAAGGTTCATCTGCAGGGAAGTGGTCTCGAGGAACTGCCAACATACTGTTGAGAAGTGGAAACCACAGTTGTCGAGGCCAAAAGGAGCAATGAGAATCATCTTGTCTCCCTGAGACTCGAACTTGAGGAGTACTCTCTGAATTAGAGGAAGAGGCGTAAAGGCGTA
Source organism: Neoceratodus forsteri (assembly GCA_016271365.2). Taxonomy (NCBI): domain Eukaryota; kingdom Metazoa; phylum Chordata; order Ceratodontiformes; family Ceratodontidae; genus Neoceratodus; species Neoceratodus forsteri. The sequence continues at coordinate 1,710,152,483 of CM057455.1, forward strand.
AAGAAAGCGTTTTGTCCACCGCAGCCTGAACGATCCTGACAAAAAATGCCAGGCCCTGGATTTTGGAAGCAGAGAGGAAGTTTTGCATTGAGTGGGGACGCAAAAAGGTCCAGGTCCGGAGTTCCCCACTCTTCGAATAGTGACTGAACTATGGTTGAGTCGAGAGACCACTCGTGAGGATCTGTCTCTGTTCTGTTGAGACGGTCTGCCAAGTCGTTCTGTACACCTGGCAGGTAGATTGCTTGAATTAGAGCCTTGTGCTCCAAGCACCATTCCCAGACCCTCATCGCTTCTCTGCATAAGGGGTAAGAATGTGCACCGCCTGCTTGTTGATGTAATACATCACTGCTTTGTTGTCCGTTTGGAGGAGAATATTCTTGTGACAGAGAATGTCCTTCAAAGCTCGGACTGCATAAAGGACTGCCTCATTTCTAGGACATTTATGTGAAGCTGGGACTCGATTGAGTCCACACACCTGAGTGTGGAGAGCCTGACAGTGAGCTCCCCACCCCATTAGTGAGGCGTCTGTGGTAATGGAGATCTGATGGTCCAGAGGGGAAGGGTATCCTTGCAGGAGATTCTCCTCTTGAGACCACCAGGTGAGAGACCTCCGTAAGGGTTCTGTCACCTTGATGAGATAGGACTGCGGGTGAGTGGTTGGAGACCACTGAGTACTGAGCATCCACTGGGTGGTTCTCATGTGCAGACGGGCCAGAGGTACAGTGAACACTGAGGATGCCATGAGGCCCAGCATCCATTGCATCGAGAGCGCTGTAACTGACCTGTTCTCTCCGATGTAACGGGCCATCTGAAGGATATCGTTCCTTCTGTCCTCTGGGAGAAAAGCCTTCGCACAGGATGTGTCCAGAAGGGTCCCTATGAAAAGGAGCCTCTGGGAGGGCTGCAGCTGTGATTTCTTGAGGTTCAGCAGGACTCCCATGGACGTAAGGAGGTGAGAGGGTCGCCTCACGGCATCCAGAGTCCCTTGCCTGGAAGGACTTGCGCAGAAGCCAATCGTCCAGATAAGGGAACACCTGTATTCCGAGTTTTCTGAGGTGCGCTGAGAGAACTGCACAACACTTTGTAAAAACTCGCGGCGCCGAGGATAGCCCAAAAGGCAGGACTTTGAACTGAAAATGCTGTCCCAGAGCCACAAACCTCAGGAATTTGTGATGTCTCGGGTGAATGGGAATGTGCTGGTAAGCATCCTGCATGTCTAGGGAAGCTAACCAGTCGTGCTGATGAAGCAAGGGTAACAGGGTTCCTAGAGAAATCATTTTGAATTTCTTTGGGGAGAAATTTGTTTAGCTTTCTGAGATCTAGAATGCGGCATTCCCCAGACTTCTTTGGAACCAAGAAAGTAATGAGTAGAACCCCATGTTTCGTTGATGCAGCGGCAAAAAAGTTCTACTGCCCTGTTGTTTAGAAGGCCCTGAATCTCGGCAGTGAGAAGGTCTGACTGAAGGGCAGACAGCCTGGGCTGCCGTTTGGGAGGACGATCCGGAGGAGTTTCCACAAAATTGAAAGAGTACCCCTCGCGGATTATCCGAAGGACCCATTTGTCCGAGGTTATGGACTTCACTGACTGTAGAAGTGCATCAGCCACCTCCCACCGGAGAGAAAAAGTCCACCTCGGGCAGTTGAGGTGGGACTGGGGCCAGCAATTCATAAAGTAGCGCTGGGCGCTTTGGGCCCTTGCGCTTTCTGCTGCGCCTTCTTTTGAGGTTGGGCAGGTTGGTTCTTATGGAAACTACCTCTGCCTCGAAAGGACTGACGGTTATGAAGCTGACGTTCACTGGCATGCCCTCTAGAGGGGGCAGGAGGGGGTCTAGCCAACTTAATGGCTGACCTAGTCTTTTGTGTAGCTTCTAGAGCTTGCTCGACCTGAGGACCAAAAAGATATGCACCATCAAAGGGCAATGCCATTGCCTGCTGTTGCGCATCATTGGTGAAGCCTGAAGTGCGCAGCCAGGAATGGCGGCGGGTGCAAATACCAGCAGCTGCTGAACGGAACGGAGCCTAAAGCATCCATGGCTGCTTTAACCTGTTGGTTGTTAGATTCAATACCCTGGTAATGGTTTGTAGAAGCTCTGGTTTTGAATCCGACTCCGGAAGAGCTTCAACCATTTGCTTGAGAGAGTGCCACAGGATATACTCGTACTGAGAAAAATAGCCCTGGTAACTGGCAATACGCATACTTAGGGTAGAAGCAGCAAAGACTCTCTTACCTAAGGTGTCTATCTTACAAGATTCCTTGTTAATAGGTCGAGCTGTAGTGGTTTGAGGAAGGACGACCTTATCATTCTCTGCCAGGACTACAATAGGATCCGCAAAGGCTTGGGATGCCAAAATGGGACGATCCTTGGGGGCTGAATATTTTCTATCAATGGATTTAGCCACCGATGAAGAGAGAGCAGGATTATTCCATACCATTTGAGACAGCGTCTCGAAGGAAGGTTGAATCAGAGGAGTCAAATCCGTAGGGATCTCCGAGGCGTGAAGATATTGGAGTCTTAGCAATTTCCCAGGATCGATGTCTGTAGTCTGGAGAGAAAGTGTGAAATCATATTCTTCAGCAGAGACTTAAATGACAGGTCCTCGACCACGGGCTCTGCAGCAGTAAAAGGAACCTGCTTGCCCACCTCATCGCCCAGCCGAAGGTCTGGGTCAGGCTCAACGTCATCTCCTGACAGTCCAGGAGGGACTGTATGGACAGGAAAGGGATGAAAGCCAGAAGAGGAAGGAGGAAAAGAGACAAAAGGAAAGTCTCCGAGAGCGCACGCAGAGGAACCATGCGCGCTGCAAACGCGCTTGTAGCCGCGACAGCGCCGAGGACGCCGCGGCGCCACATGGCACCAAACAGCAGCAAGCGACACCGCTGAAGCCGTGGGGACGCCGAGGATGGCGCCGCTAGGCCGCCTAGCGCCGAGGCGCCCCAGAGACCGAAAACAGATTTTGAAGGAAAGAGAGCAGGAGATAAGGGCATTGTGTGGCCCTCGCGCCGAGCCATGGGGGGACACCAAGCACGGAGTCGACGGCACTGAAGAAGGTACCGCGACCAGGAAAGTCCAACTGCCCAACTCCAACCCAGAGAGCCCGAAGGCCCACGAACGACCGAGCCAGGTAGCCAAACCAACCTCTGAGCCCAATGCTCCATAAGAGCGCCCACTGATGAAACTGCTCATCTGAAGACCTACCTGCGGGCGGGTAGGACTCATGTCGAAGACGTTGGCTACCAGAAGTCAGCTGTTGGCGACTCCAAAGGAGTAGACCGCAATTAGCCCGATAACCAAACGCCTATGCGCAGACGATCAGAGGGCGACTCGAGTGATGCCTTCTTTTAGATCTGGCGGGTCAAGAGCTCGAGGCCTAACGGTGCCGAATGCACCGCTGGCTTTATGCTTCATGGGACCGCCCATCTCCCCGGCATTGACTGACTGCTGTCAGACCCCTTCCGAGAAGGGGCGGACGCGACCCAGCCCGACTGACTGAACAGCTTTTACACAAGTCTCCCTACCATCACCTGACCTGCTCATGGTCGACTTCGCCAGAGTAGGCTGAGACTTTTATTGTTTTATTAAAAATAAGAATAACTTAAGCGATACTGTATCGAGATAATACTACAAAATAATAAAACTGAAAACTATGCTGCTAGTTTGAAGTTTGACTCGACAAGGCGGCGTCGTCGTCACTGAAGCGCACTCGGCGGTGGGAAAAAGGAACTGAGGCGTTGGGGAGTCGATCACGAGATAGTCATTGCCGCCGCTACAGGGCTCGCGGTGTTGCCCCTCGCCGGGCGCCATCTCTGGCGCCGACTCCCCAGCAAAAAAGTTTGTTCTCGATGGTCCTGGTGCCTCCGGCGCAGATCCCAATAGTGTGAATGAGTGGTGGAGACTTATGTCCAGGAAGATCATCCCATTCCAAGGCAAAAATATGGGACTTCAGAGGAGCTGACTTTGATCAGATGACCAACAGAGCTAAGCTAGCCCTGGCAAAAAGAAATACAGGTGAGGGGGTACAGGCAAAGTGGGCAAGCATTAAAGATGCAATACTTGAAGCAACATCCCACTGTGTTAGTGAGAAAAGGAAGTGCAAAAGAAGAAGGAAACCACTTTGGTTCTCAAACACAGTAGCAGAAAAGGTCAGAGCCAAAAGGCTGGCCTTCAGGAAACATAAGGGAACGCAGCAGGATGAGGATAGGAAGGCATACCAAACTTCCCTAAGGGAAGGCAGTAAGGCAGGCAAAGGCCCAAACTGAGGGAACAGTAACAGAAGGTGACAAGACTTTCTACAGATACATTAGTGAAAGGAGAAAGTCCAGAGGGGGTATTACTAAAATCAAAGGGGATAAAGGGGTGTATGAGGAGGAGGAGCATGTAAAATCACCTATCCTAAATAGATACTTCTGCTCACTGTTTGCTGAAGAGAAGGTAGGGCAGGCCCACAACTCTGCATCATGGACACGGGGGTGGGGGTGGTGCCCAGTCCCTTCATAAAAGAAAGGATCCCACAAGAGCTTGATAAGCTCCAGGCGGACAAGGCAATGGGACCTGATGGCATACATCCCAGGGTACTAAAGGAGCTAAGGTGGAACTAGCAGAGCCATTATCAGAACTGTTTAGTGAGTCTCTGAGCACAGGAGAGGTCCCAGAAGACTGGAGAAGGGCTCAGTGATCCCGCTCCACAAGAGTGGTAGCAGGAGGAAGCAGGAACTACAGACCAGTCAGTCTTACCTCAGTAGTGGGCAAGATTATGGAGGCACTCCTTAAGGAAAGGATAGTGCAACACCTGGAATCCATAGGAGCACAGGATCCAAGACAGCATGGGTTTACAAAAGGAAGGTCCTGTCAAACTAATCTCATAGATTTCTTTGACTGGGTAACCAGAGTGGTGGACCAAGGGGGAGCAGTTGATGTTGCCTACCTTGACTTCAGCAAAGCTTTCGATACTGTTCTACACAGAAGATTAATAAGCTGGGTAGGCTTGGGGTGGGTCAGACGTTGGTCAAGTGAGTGGCAAACTGGTTGACTGGCAGAAAACAGAGTGTGGTGGTAAACAGTATACAGTCAGAAGAGATGCAAGTCACAAGTGGGGTACCTCAGGGATCAGTCCCGGGGCCAGTCCTCTTCAATATATTCATCAGTGACATTGCAGATGGACTGGAGGGTAAGGTTTGTCTGTTTGCAAATAACACTAAGATCTGCAACAGAGTAGATGATCCAGAAGGTGTGGGCAGAATGAGAAGAGATCTGGATAAACTAGCAAAATGGTTGGAAGAGTGGCAACTGGGGTTTAACGCAAAGGAGTGCAAGATCATGCGCATAGGGAAGAGAAACCCTGAAGCCACCTATAGGCTGGGAGGGGAGTTGCTGGCAGTAACAAGGGAAGAAAGCGACTTGGGCGTCATCATCACCGATGACCTGAAATCATCTAAGCAGACCTCTAAAGCAGTAGGTAAGGCTAAAGGGATGTTGGGGTGTATTAGCAGGGGTATCACAAGTCGGAAGAGGGAGGTAATAATCCCTCTTTACAAGACACTGGTTAGGCCCTCATCTGGAGTACTGTGTGCAGTACTGAGCCACACCTTCACAAGAACATTAACCAAATTGAGGCAGTCCAGAGAAGGGCAACCAAAATGGTGCAGGGACTGCATCAGAAAACATATGAGGACAGATTAACTGAACTCAATATGTATACCCTCGAGCAAAGGAGGGAGAGAAGTGATATGACTGAAACATTAAAACACCTTAAGGGCGTTAACAAGGAGAAAGAGTCTAACATGTTTCAATATAAGAAAAATAGCAGGACAAGAGGACACAGCATGAGATTAGAGGGAGGCCAATTAAGGGGTATTGTGAGGAAGTTCTTTTTCAAAGAAAGAGTGGTGGATGCATGGAACGGCCTACCTCAGGAAGTGGTGGATATGAATATAGTGCAGGGCTTCAAACAGGCATGGGATAGGCATAAGGGAGCAATTCAGATGAGTATGAATTGAGAGGACATTGACAGAGCAAAGGCCTATGGCACATTCATAAGGTAGGAAAAGAAATGGGCAGACTGGATGGGTCTTGCGGTCCTTATCTGCCGTCAACTTCTATGTTTCTATGTCCCTTCCCCCGGGTCACACCTGGAATCGAGCCTAGGCTCAGCATGCTTTTCCTAGTTACCAAATGTAAATAAATACAAAATCTTAAGGGCACAAGTTAGCTCTGGTGACCCTTGTACAAAGGGTCAACAAGTCGATAGCAGTGTCTTCATAGTCCAAAGGAAGCATAAAGGGATGAAGACCAATAAAACAAACTGGAGTGAGCCTGGGGGATGGCGGGCAGGTGAAGATTAAAATTACGACAAGTACACAATTTTCAGGATAATAATCCATTCAGGATTGTCCTGTCAAAGTAGCATTCTACCTGGCATGGACATCCAGGGCATAGTGCTTAACGGAAGTGTGCACCTGTGCTCAAGTTGCAGCTTTGCAAATATCACTGAAAGGTAGAGTGAATCTCTACCAGGCACAAGGAAACTGCTCTGGTGGAGTAGGCATAAACCTGACCTCCAGCTTGACCTGAGCCATGGCACTGCAGTGGCACAGGCAGCTCACAATCCAGGCAGAAAGGCATTTGATTGTAACAGGTTGTCCTTCTGATTAGGATCAAAGAAGATAAAGTGTTGTTGGATTGCCTGAAGTCCTTACTTCTGTCTAGGTAAAATCCAAGGATCCTCCTAACATCCAGACTGGACAGTGTGCTCTCCGTCATTCTAGAAGTCCATGAAGTAGTGTAGGCAGACCCAGTGCCTTGTTAAGACGGAACTCCAATACCACTTCTGGTAGGAACTTGGGGTGCATCGAAGGATTATCTTGCCCTTATGGAAAACAGTATATGGAGGGTCTGTGACCAAGGCATGGATTTCAGACACTGCAAGCAGAGGCAATGGCCACTAGAAATGCTGCTTTTCAAGTTAAGAATGTCAGCTCACATTTCGCAAAGGGCTCAAAAGGTTTGCAAGTAACCATACTCCAGCACAAGGTTGATATCCCAAGCAGCCAACGGCTTCCCAATAGGAGACCTTGTGTGTAGAATGCCTTTAAGGAACCTCTTAAGACAGTGACAGCTGTACCAGGTAGAGGTACTGACGGGCTTGTGGTATGCAGATGTAGCACACAGGTGGATCATCACTGTGGACTACTCACATGGCAGCATTAGAAAGGTTCAGGAAGTACTCCAGAACTTTGTTAGGAGGGCACCCAAAAGGGGTCCATGTGGGTTTTGGAGCATCAAATGGTATATCTTCTCCACCTGGCAGTGTAAGTTTTCCTACTGGAAGGCTTATGAGCAGCCAACAGTATTTCAGAAGCCCTCTGAGATACCCTGTACCTGTTCACTTCTATCGCTCCAGGAGCCAGGCCTGAAGATGAAGGGAATGCAGGTTGGGATGGACCAGGTGGCACTGAGTCAGCACGCTCATTCTGAGTGAGAGAAGCCTCAGTTTTCTGACATTCTGTTCAACAGAGAAACCATATCTGAGGAGGCCAGCAGGGGTGACCAGTATCATCCTGCCAGCGCTGCCTCCAGTTTGGGCAATACTGGAGCTAGTGATCACTCATGAGGATCAGCCTCTGTTCGGATGAGCTTTTCTGCCAGAGTATTTGGACTCCTGGCAGATAAACTGCTTGGAGCAGGATCTCCTGCCCCAGGCACCATTCCACACTCTCACTGCCTTCCTGCAGAGAGGCTAAGACTGGGTTCCTCCATGCTTGTTGATATAGTACGTGACAGACCTGTTGTCTGCCTGAAGGACAGTTCTGTGGCTGACAAGGTCCACTAGAGCTCTCAGGCTGTACAAAACAGCTTGCATCTCCCGCACACTGATGTGGAGATGAGTCTCTGATGGGTCCCAGACACCTTGTGTTTGAAGACCCTGAGAGTGGGCCTCCACCCCAACAGGGAGCCATTCGTGGTGAGAGTCCCCTGAGACTCTGGCTGGGAGAAGGGAAAGCCCTGCAGGAGACTGTCTGCACTGATCAACATGTGAGTGACCACATCAGGGCTTGGTCACCTGAATGGGCCAGTTCTGAGGGTGTGATGCATGTCATCACTGTGCACTGAACATCCACGGAGTCGCTCTCATGGCAGCCTTGCCAGGAGCACTGTGCACACTGAGGAGGCTGTTGCAATGGGCTTGTACAGTTTTGTGTTCCATGATGCAGTAGGTCATCTGCAGGATAGCCTGCAGCCTATCATCTGGAAGTAAGACCAGGGCCTTGGTCATATCCAGGAAAGCACCTATGAACAGCAGCTGCCGTAGGATGGAGCTGAGAGGCAGTGGCCATTGCTTGTTTTGTCTCCTGCCTGGATGAACTGACAATCAGTTACTTGTCCAAGTATGGATAGACTGAATCCTACTTTCTCAGATGTGCTGCAAGTACTGCAAAGCACTCTGTAAAGACTTGAGTCACCAAGGACAGTCCAAGAAGTGGAGGTATCTGTGGTGACTGGAGTGTACCACTATGTGCTGATGTGCATCCTGCATATCCAGGGAAGCTAACCAATCCTGAGGTTACAGGAAGGGAAGCAGATATCCCAGAGAAATAATTCTGAATTTTTCTCAATCCATGAATTTGTTCAGATTTCTGAGGTTGAGACTGGGGTACATGCCCCCTGATTTCTTTGATACTAAGAAGCAGTGGGAATAGAAGACTGTGTTCCACTCTGACTCTGGCACTAGGGTTGCCACCTGTCAGGTTTTTTACCTGGTGAACAGGTTTTCAGGGTCCCTATCAGGTAATCTGGTTTTCCTCTGTGCTGGTCAGGTTTTTGAGCCATTTTGAGTGCTCACATACTTTTGAAATGGATTTTGTTGCATTATGCATAGCTTCAGCTGCATGTCCACGTTACAGACAAGTTCTGTTTCAGTATAGCCCTTTGTTTGTGAAAGCAGTCAAACTGAGAGGTGTAAAGAATGGTCATTAACACCATTAGCACTTATTTAACCTAATCATTTCCACTGCATCTTAAAGTGGCATAGCAGCAAAACTGTCCCCACCTTTTGTAACAGTAACAGAGCCAGTAGTCTTCCACTTTCATTTGCTGGTAAGCATTTTCATATCTGTAAATGAGTTTTCTTTTATCTCTGTTTGTTTATCTGGTAAACCAGTGTAAATAAATGAATACAGAAAGTAAACAAATAACTAGGAAGATTCTAGTTAAGTGACTTTAACAGGCACAGTACAGTATCTTAACATTTGTGTTTAACTGTTGCTTTAAGCCTTGTCTTTTGTTGATATAACAAATGGTTTTCTAAGAGGAACAATGCATGATGAGTCATGAAAAGGGGTGGGGCTAGAGGCGGAGCTTAGGATCCGGTTTTTGCTTCATTCAAAGGTGGCAACCCTATCTGGCACTATTTTCACTACCCTGTTGCTCAGAAGGCCTGCAATCTCCTGCGACAGGAACTCTGACGAACGAGCTGATAAGATGGGCTGTCTTCTGGGTGGACAGTATGGAGGGAGCCCTGCAAAATCCAGGGAGTATCCCTCCCAGATGATCCTAAAGACCCACTTGCTGTTGTAATGGGCTCCCACTAATAGTAAAACTGGGTTAGGGACCCAAGGCAGCATGGGTTCACAGCGGGAAGGTCATGTCAGACGAATATACAGGTTACTCACCTGTAACAGGAGTTCTAGGAATGGTATATGTTGTTCATCCACACTCATTGGCAGTATCCTTGCCGCTTTAAATCTTGCCGGAAGGTCTTCAAGCTTGCTCCTCCCACCCACCGGGTGGTATAACCTCGGCTCCACCCTGGCGCCAGATCTGGCCCGCTGGAAGCTCAGGTTCAGCGTGCCGGAAGTCAGAGGTCGGGTGGTCAGTGGTGGATGAACAAATATATACCATTCCTAGAACTCCTGTTACAGGTGAGTAACCTGTATTTCTAGGGACATGGATATGCTTCATCCACACTCATTGGCAGACTCCCAGCAGTTCTCCGGAGGAGGGAGGCAAGACGACACCCCCATATACTTACTTGGGAAAGAGATTGAGAACCGAGGCCCCAAAACCAGCATCCCGGCGTGACTCAAGGTCGATGTGGTAGTGGGTGGCGGGAAGGTGTTGCTGACTTCCAGGTAGCAGCCCTGCAGATTTCCTGGATAGGGACGCTCCCTGGGAAGCAGCCACCGACAGCAGTATGGCGGGTAGAATGAGCTCTTATCCTCTGGGAGGCTCCATGCCCGCTAACTTATAGCGAGATCTATGCGGAGGTTACCCACCTGCTTATCGTCCGCTTGGCTGCAGGTCTGCCAGATGCGGCTTCAGCGTAGGTGACAAACAGCTGGCGAACCTCTCCTGAATATCAGCCGTGCTCCTTATAATAAGCGAGCGCCTTCTAGGATCCAGAGTATGGAGCCCATATTCGGCCTCCGAGGTGTGATTGGGGTAGAACACCGCAGAGTCAACACCTGGTTAAGGTGAAACTCGGCACCACCTTCGGAAGGAATTTCGGTGAAGAGGACAACCTTGTCCCTGTGGAAGACCAGGTAAGGAGACTCGATGGAAAGCGCCTGGAGCTCTCCCATCCTTCTGGCTGACGTGATAGCCACCAAGAAGGCGGTCTTCCACGACAGGTGAGAGAGAGCACACCTGTGCATAGGTTCAATGGCTTGCCCATGAGCTTGCCAGTACCAGCAGTAGATCCCACGGAGGTGGGGGTTCCGTGACTGGAGGAAATGTGATCAAGGCCTTTGAAAAGCGCCAGACCACCCTTCTCTGGTGCGCCACTGACTGCTTCCCGCCCGCCTCCCGTAAGCAGAGATGGCCGCCAGGTGCACCCTTAGGTCGCCGACCTAAGCCTCGACTAGAAAGGGACCATAAATAGTCCAAGATGCTTGCCATGAACAGGAGAAAAGGGTCCAAGCCCTTGCCTGACACCAAATGGAAAACCTTTTCCATTTGAAGGCATAGTATTTTCTGGTCGACTTCGTGACGACGCCCAACTACATTGAGGACCTCGCCGGAAAGACCCAAAGCCTGGAACTCTAGCCGCCAGGAACCAGGCCGTCAGGTGCAGGGATTGAAGGTCCGGATGGAACACCTTCCCTGATTGACTGAGAGCAGGTCCGGGCGAGCTGGAAGCTGCCGCTGAGTCCTGGAGCTGAGACTGAGGAGATCTGGTACCAGAACTGGCGAGGCCAGTCTGGGGCTATCAGAATCACCTGCGCCTTGTCCCTCCTCGCCTTGAGAAGCACCTTTGTGGATCAAGGGAAATGGGGAAAGGCGTAAAGAGGTCGTCCATTGCCTCGAGAGGCATCCCTGCAGCTGCAGCCCTGCTGAGGGGCGGGCATGGAACAGACTCAGCTCGCGTCTCCATGGAGGCAAACAGGTCCACCTGAGGTGTGCCCCAAAGGGAGAACAGATACTGTACTACCTCCGAGGAGAGACCACTGTGGGATGCAGCCCTATCCGCTCAGGGCATCGGCCAGGGTGTTGGAGGCTCCCACGTGAATGGCTAGAGATCCGCCTCCAGGCTGCGCACGAGTGACCAAATGCGGAGAGCTTCCTTGCATAGAAGCATGGGCGCGTCCCGCGCCCTGGCGGTTTAGATAGTACATGGTCGGGTATTGTCCGCCTGACTCGGACCACTGACCCCGGAGGAACGGAGCAAAGGCGGTGAGAGCTAGGCGGACCGCCGGAGCTCCAGCAGGTTGATGTGGCATCGACTCTCCGGGACCAGAGGCCATGAGCCCGTGTCTCCCAGATGGGCACCAACCCATCAGAGAGGCATCGGTCGACAGAGACCGCCGGCTCGGGCGGACGAACGGATGCCTCCTGCAAATGATCTGAACGGTCCACCACTGGAGAGCTGCTCACATCCCCTGTGTCACCGGCTACAAGCTGGTCCAAGGATCGCGAGCGCGTGACCACTGGCTGGCCAGTCCCCACTGAAGGGGATGTACACCCAGCGGGCCCAACGGACCACGCTGGCACAGGCCGCCATGACCCAGGGGAGGCGAGGAAGTCCCGGCAGGCGCAATTGCCCAACCAGAAATGATCGGGCAAAGGAGGAAAGAACCTCGGCCCTGTCCGCCGGAGCCGCGCCTGGCTCAAGAGAGTCGAGCTGCTCCGATGAATAAAATCACCTGCTTCGCCTCGAGTTCGACTTGGCCTGCTTGATATGAGGCCCAGTTGAGAGCAGACCTGGAGGGCCAGATCTCTGACCACTCCGCCCCTTCCTGGAGGAGCTGCTATCAGCCAGTCGTCCAGGTAAGGGTACACCGACCTCGCGCCGCAGGAATGCTGTCACCACTGCCATGCATTTGGTGAAGACCCTGGGAGCTGGAGACAAGCCGAAGGGCATGGCTTGAACTCGAAGAGATCCTTCCGCCGGAAGCGACGGAATCTCTGGTGAGACGGACGGATAGGACGTGAAAAACGCCCTGCAAGTCCAGAGAGCAGAACCACACGCTGCCCAAGGATGGTATTATCTGAGCCAGAGTGACCATCCTGAAGGTTCTAGACCTAGGAACTTGTTTAGGTCGTAGGTTTGAGAATGGGGCGCCAGCCCTCGTCCGCTTCGGAACCAGGGACGTACCTGGACACAAACCCTGGGTCTGAAGGAGGGTCCACCACCTTCTTACCACCTCCTTCTGGAGGAGGAGAGTGATGTCGGCTCGACAGCCAGTGAGGCTGGGGGATCTCGAAGCCCCGAGGGGCCACGGCCTGAAGGGTGGTGCTCACCGACTCCAGAGGCAGGCTCTTCCCACCACTCCAAGACCCACCTGTCCGTGGTAACAGCGACCAGGCGGAAACGGAAGTGTCGAGCCAGTTGCCCCACCGGGGACCTAGGGTAAGGTGACGGGGAGGGGGGCGACATCTCAGCCTCACTGGGCAGGCTTGAGGAGGGACCGCCGAGGGACCTCCTGGGCCCTTCCTCCTGCCTCCTAGAGGAAGCCAAGCGGCTTGGGTTTGGGATGCTGCCGAGCCTGCTGGCCCTGACTGTTGGCTGTGGCGCGCTGGGGCACAGAAGGACGAAAGGGCTTAGGCTGTGGTTTGCGGCCTTTGTCCTTCTGAGCGGAAGAGACCGAGTCCAAGGTGGCATTGGACTTCTCGATCCTCTGCAGGTGACTCCACCCCAGGGTCAAGAGGTCAGTCCCAGTAAAACATCCGCCAATCCCAGCTGGGTATCCGGCAAAGGTGGATATCCTCAGCCAAGCCTCGCACGACGATAGCCACTGCGTCGGCCACCGATCTGGCACATGAGTCCCTACATCCAAAGCAGTCTGGAGCTGCTGTTTGGCCACTGCCCTGCCCTGGTCCCGCACCTGCTTAACCGTAGTCTGCAGATCGGGCGGAAGATGAGGGATGACCTCATCCAGGAGCCCAAACAGGGCATGAGAAAAATGTGCCATGAGGACGGCTTAACTGGCCATGGATGGCGCGAGAGTGACGCAGTAGACTTTTCGCCTTGACATAGTCCAATTTCTCTTGACTCCTTGTCAGGAGTGTTTGTCCATCCCTGGCGTTGCCGGGCGCCGAAAACGCTGTCGGTAACCAACCCTCAGCAGAGGGTGTTCCGAAACCGGACAAGGAACCGGGGACCGTACTTCCGCCATATCCGGCCGGAGCGCAGGGCAGGAAGCAGGGCGCCGCTAAAGTTCCAGTGCCGGACCCACTCATGGCCTCGGCCACCGGAAAGGCCTCCGCCGGAGAATCCCCGGTCCAGAATCTCCGTGAGGGGATACCTGGCCTGCTTGGAACGGGTTCGAGCTCCATCCCGTAGACTCCGAGATGAGCCGAAGCAGTCCTAGGAAGGACGGACGGGCTATCGTCCATTGACTGACTTCCTGAAGACTCAAGTCCAGTCGCTGGAGAAGAAGGAGGAATCATCTTCGACTCGAAGAGTCCTCAAGAGCTGCTCTGGCCTGAGCCACCCTTCACCTGCCGAGGTCGGTCGGGAGTGAGGGTAACTGACAGCCGATGGGGTAAACCCTTAGTTTGAATGAGAATCTTGGTCGAGCCTCAATTGGTGGCTGTGGGTATGAGGTTCCCACCGAATCGGTGGAGCAGCTGGTTTTGGCCAACAACCGCCTGTGGTATAGGCCTCGGATGTTCCAGGGCTAGTCCGGCTGCCCGTGACAGCCATTTAATGGCCGGGAAGCGCCGGAGTCGGCTTATTCCGCCAGGAGGAGTTGTAGCAACATAAGGTCTTCGCATCGGCTTGATTTAATTTACGCCGGCTCCTCTCATCCGGGAGGAGGAGGACGGATCGAGCGCGACGCCGCTATCACGGGGTGCCGAGACCGAGACCGCTATGACGGTGGGAACGGTTGGACCGCTAAGAGGTCCGAGACTGACCGAGAGTCCCGCAATCTCCGTCGGTGCTGGGAGGTGTCGGCCGAACCGTAATTCCTTCGCCTGGAAGGTCCATCCGAGGGCTCCGGAACCGGAGGCACAGACGAGCCCACGGATCCTCAACTCCTCCCGGGAACCTGGGAGAGGGGAATCTCGGCTGCTAAAGGCGACAGCTCTGTCTAATGGCTCGTAGAAAATCTCGACTTCATCAGTGTGAGTCTCGTCAATTTGACCTGACGGGAACACCGTGAGGCCAGGTCGGCCGAGCGGTCGGATCAAGCCGACGGATCACTGCCCGGGAGAGGGACCTTTCCCGCCTCCCAAGAGCGCCGACGGAGGACTTCTACTTTGTCCTCTTTTGGACCGAGAATAAGGTCCAGCAGACGAGGCCCTTCCTTTAGTGGAGAGGACAGACAAAGCTCCTTAAAAGAAGCCGTGTAGGAAGAACCCAGAGAGAGCGGGATAAATGCCGCCGAGGAAGACGGTTCACGCCGCCTCCCTCTTCGAGGACTACCATCCGGCCGAGCTGATCCGGGCCGAGGCCCGGCCAAGGACACACGGCCAACCGGCCTCCTTGGACTTCTGGCACCGGAGGGAAACGCCGGGACGCGCCCAGTTGGCACCGGGCAGCACGGTCTTCGAGGACGAGGCCGAGAAAGATGAGCACAGGCGCAAGCCTGCGGGTCGTGCTCAAGGCCTAGGCAGTAGACACCGTGGAGTGTGGATCCGTCCGAGACATCTTCTGCCCGCATGGGCATCTCCAACCGGGAGTCGACGGTCCGCAGTCATGTAGGGATCAAGACTGAAGTTTTGCAAATTTTTTGTTTTAAATCCCAAACGGAGAAATAGGAACGAGTCGCGAACGCAGAGCTGCTAAGGAGGGAACCTGAGCTTCCAAGCGGTAAGGAAGATCTGGCGCCATGGGGGCGGAGCCGAGGTTATACCACCCGGTGGGTGGAGGAGCAAGCTTGAAGACCTTCCGCAAGATTTAAAGCGGCAAGGATACTGCCAATGAGTGTGGATGAACAACATATCCATGTCCCTAGAACTAATAGATTTCTTTGACTGGGTGACCAAAGTAGTAGACCAGGGAGGGGCTGTGGACACCTACCTAGACTTTAGCAAGGCATTTAACACAGTCCCACACAAAAGATTAATAGTCAAATTAACTAGGCTGGGAGTGGGTCCCAGGGTGGTAGCCTGGGTAAAACATTGGCTGGACAACAGGACACAGAAGGTAATTGAAATGGAGTCCACTCTGAAGAAAGAGGGGTTACTAGTGGGTACCGCAGGGTTCAGTATTGGGTCCAGTCCTTTTAATGTCTTCATAAGTGACACTGCAGAGGACTGAAGGAAGAAAGATGCCTCTTTGCAGATAACACAAAGATCTGCAACAGGGTTGATACACAAAGAGGCGTGGAAAGGATGAGAAGGGACTTGGCAAGGTTGGAGGAATGGTCAGAAGTATGGCAGCTAGATTCAATGCAAAGAAGTGCAAATAATGCACCTGGGAAACAAGAACCCAGGGAAGAATACACAATGGGGGAGGTAGTAACAACAACAAAAGGAAAGGGACCTGGGGTAATCATATCAGATGACCTTAAGGTTAGCAAGCAATGTGAGAAGGAGTAGGGAGGGCTGGGGGTATACTGGGATGCATAGGGAGAGGCATCAGCAGCAGAGAACAGGAAGTTGTTATCCCTCTGTACAGACAGTTGGTGAGACCCCATCTAGAATACTGTGTCCAGTTCTGGAGACCCCATCTCCGTAAGGACACAGACAGGATAGAGGCAGTCCAGAGGAGGGCAACTAAAATGGTGCAGGGTCTGTGAAGAGAAGCCGTATGAGGAGAGACTAAAGGAGCTTAATATGTATACCCTTGAGGAAAGAAGGAAAGGGGGACATGATAGAAACTTTTAGTACCTCAGTGGAATCAACAAAGTCCAAGAGGGTAGCATCTTTCAGAAAAAGAGATGTGCAAAGAACAAGGGACACAATTTAAAGATAGAGGGAGGCGGTTCAGGGGCAATGTGAGAAGTATTTCA
Organism: Neoceratodus forsteri; assembly: GCA_016271365.2. Classification (NCBI taxonomy): domain Eukaryota; kingdom Metazoa; phylum Chordata; order Ceratodontiformes; family Ceratodontidae; genus Neoceratodus; species Neoceratodus forsteri. Next base: position 1,710,168,876 of record CM057455.1, read on the forward strand.
CAGAGAGGTAGTGGATGCATGGAACAGCCTCCTGAGGAGGTTGTGGGGTCTAAAATGTGGGAGAATTCAAGAATGCATGGGACAGACATAAGGCAATTCTTGTGGGGTGGGAAGAAATAGGGTTGTTGGTTAACTAGGATCTGTGGCCAATCCTGTAGGTAGGGAAATGGGCAGACTAGATGGGCCAAGCGGTCCTTATCTGCCATCAAAGTCTATGTTTCTATGTTTCCATTGGAAAGGAGAGGTCTGTCTTGGACAACTGAGGCAGGATCGGGGCTTCAGATGGTAGCACAATGTGGTTTCATCACCCGTGCCTTTGGGTTTGCCTTTTTATGAGGCTGAGCTTAGTCTGGGGCTCCCCTGCCTCTTCCACGGAAGGACTGCTTGTTCTGAAAGAAACCACCTCTGCTCCTTTAAAGATCAGATTCCTAGTAGCTGCCTGCCTCAGCCTTATTTTGATCCCTTTACCAGATCAGTAGCTGCTGTCGTTTACATAGGCCTCCACTTTTTAAGAAGTTACATCTCTCGAATTTCAGAGCATTGGTATAGCGTTCAAATAGAGCCGAGCCTGCTCGTAAAAACACGCTTATGTTAAAGACGCGAGTTTTCAGTTTAGATGTCAGCAAAACCAAGGCCGCGCGTGAGTTAAACCTTATTCAGCTTATGTGTTGGTATTTTTATTGTTATTGAGTACGTTGGTGTTTGGACTAGCATCAAAGCCTTGATATACTCAAACCCCAGCAGCAGCGGGTATAATTATGTATGAAAATACCAGCCCCATAGAACTGGAAAGGGTGTTTCACGCAGCCTTCGCTTTGTGACATCACAAAACAGGGCCGTGTAATGACGTGGAGGCGTGTTTTCGGACCGAAGTCTGTCTTTTTTTGGGCACTATACCAATATACAAATTTACGAGGGATGTAACTTCTTAAAAAAGTGGAATTTTTATGCCAAACTTTAGCAAAGAGCTACTGATATGGTAAGGCATCGAACATGCTGGGGAAGACTAGCCGCCGGAAAGTAGGAACCTGCTCTTTAAGGGTTAGCAGCTGCTGGCCTGGAAGTCTTAAGGGCTGTCCTAGTTTCGTGAGAAGCTTTGAGATTCCTCTAACCACTGTCCGAACAGGTAAGTTCCATCAAAAGCAACGTCCATCACCTGTTGGTGGACGTCTTGGGAAAAAACAAACATTTGCAGCCAGGAGTACCTTCTGACGCAAATACCTGCACCGGTAGAGTGGGAAGCAGCATCAAAGGCATCCACAGACACCTTGAGCTGATGGCTACTGAACTCAGTTCCTTGTTTGACAGTCAGCAGAAGCTCTTGTTTAGCCTCTGAATCTGGCAGGGACTCTGCCAGGAACTTAAGTATGCTCCAAAGTGTGTAATTATACTCAGAAAAATGCCCTTGATAGCCATCAATTCTCATGCCTAAAGAAGCTAATGTGTAAGTGTGTTTGCCCATCATGTCAATCTTGTGTGACTTCTCGTCAACAGGGTGCGCAGTGACTTCATGGGAGGAAAAAACAGGTTACTCACCTGTAACTATAGTTCTAGGAGTGGTATATATTTCACATCCACACATATGCAGTCTCTCTTTAAGAGCTGTTCTTGTCGGACAGTCTTCAAGCTAAGCTCCTCACACCATTCGGGTGGTATATCCCTTGGCTCCAGCCCGTGATGTCAGATCTTGCACACTGGGAGCAAGGATCCATGTGCCACTTGCCAGGGGAGGTCGGGTTGGTTATGTGGATGTGAACCATATACCACTCCTGGAAATGAAAATGACATACTCACTGTAATTCTCTATCTTACCAAGTACCTTCACCATTCATTACATCTGGGTTTAGGCTGGAGGTCTAGAATCTGCTCGAGAGCTTGTCTCTAAATGTTTCAGTGCTCGTGGAGCCGACGTCTGGGATGGCGCCGTCCAAGAGGCCGACATATTATGTTGCACTTGTGCAGTGGCCAGTAATCAACGCTGATGCCTTCCAGTCCTCAGCTCTGTCCGCCAGGAGAGGAAGACAGAAAAACAGGGAGAGGAGTGAGGCAAAGGAGCCCGAAGAACAGGAAGGGTGGGGGAGAAAATAAAGATAAAAAGCCGATGGAATAGGGGATATAGATAAGAGAGGGACTAGGAAGGGCAGGGATGGCCAGCAGGCTAGGCAGCCATACGGAGAAGAAAAGAAAGCTAAGGGAAAAAAAAAAAAAAAAGAGAGAGAGCAACCTCCTCTCAGTATCCCCCTTTTTTTATTTATACTGAGGTAGGGCCTTAGAGAGGGCATAATGCCAAGATGCCCAGAATTTTAACCAGACCAGAGGTCGAAAGGGATGAGGTGCAAGAAGCAAAATCAGCCCATGTGGACCATGCATGATGCCAAGATACTCAGAATTTTAACCAGACCAGAGGTCCAAGGGGATGAGGTGAAAGAAGCAGCATCAGCCCAGCTGGGCCATGAGAGGGGGTGGATCAGGATGCAGCCACACCTCCACTCTTTCTTCAGCTCGTAGGCTCTCCTCTTTTAGCATGAGAGGAAAGAACTGGGAAGGGGGGAAGGGGTAAGGTAGCAGGAGGACAGTTAAGGGAACCACTACTGTAAGTGATATTACGAGAAGGAGTCACCGGATCTGCCCTCTGTCTCTTTTTTTTTTTTTTTTTGTTATATATCTCCAAGTAGGAGAACATGAAAGGGATCAGAGAAGGTGGAGAAAGCACAGGGAAACCTGTGCCATCCCTCTCCAACTGAGAGCTCTATGAAGCTCCCTTTTAAAAAGAAGAGAGAAGGTGGGAAGGGAGAAGAAAAAAACTGAGGCTTGTTTTTCTCCCTCTCTCCTTTTTTTTTGTTAAATAAATATTCCCAAAGGTCTTAAGGAAATCCTCCAAGTTTAGGCAAGGTTACAGGGAGGCAGAAACACCGGATGGAGTGAGAGAGGCAGGATTTGCCTCTAAGAAAACTATCATTCCCCCATAACTCTCAGCCTTGCAGGATCAAGGGAGTAGCACCGGTTGTCAGGCAGCGGCAAGTCGGAAGGTAATGGCGGGGGGTCAGTTGTCGGATCCAGTGTCGGAGGCTTTGGAGTTTGGGGGGGTGGGCGGCGCCGACAGCGGAAGCATCCCTTGGTCCTCATCTCTGGCAGGGGAAGGAGGATCTGACTCCAAAGGAGGAGATGGAGAAGCCTCACATGGCAGCTGGTCGGATGTCAGCTGTGGCTACCCCCAAACGTCAGGTCTAACGTTAGGACCTTAAGGGGGATCACAGGCTGGGCATTCGTTGGATGTGACAAATGCGACTTATCAGCCTTGTCTGGGCGGGAAACGGCAGAGCCAGAGCCAGACTTATCAGACTCACTCGCACTGCTAGGCCAGGTAGCAGAAGCTGTGGTAGTGGAGGCCTCCTTTGCCCCGGAGGCTCCCGTCGGGCCTGAGCGCGAGCCACATGCATGCTTGGACACCACCAAAGCAGACGTCAGAGAACGGTCCCTCGGAGGGGAAGATACCTGCAAGGCCGTGACTCCAGCTGGAGTCGGTGGGGTTGTGGATGAAGAGTCCCTGTCCCAATGCTTCTCCTTGTCCCGTTTTTTATTGTGGAGGCCTTCGGGAGAGGCAGATGTCTGCCTAAGTTTTTTAAATTCTTTCTCAATGGAGACCATCTTTTTCTTCAGAATATGGGCTTCCAGGGTCTGCTGCCACCTTTTGCAGGTGGCCGAATTGAACTTCTGGCAGGGGTTGCACTCCTCCATGCGGTGGTCCGGGCCTAGACAGACAAGGCACAGGGAATGGTCGTCCTTATGTGGGAGCCGAGTTCTGCACAAGTCGCACTTATTTTTATGTGATTCGGAGGGCGATGGGGACGACATACGCAGCCAATAATGTAGAACAATTTAAATTCAAAAATGAGAGGAAAAAACTTCGGAAAAAATGAAATTGAGAGTAAATATTAATCCAACATGGCGATGCTAGTAGCATGGTTCTTCCGCGAGGTACTTGTTGCAAGCCGACGGTGGGAAAGAACTGGAAGGCGGCGTGGAGACCGCCCCCCTTTATACTGATGCGTGCTGACATTGGTCAGGTGACATCGGGGGCGGTCCATGCCAGAGACTGATGGCTTGAAGATTTTTCCATGGGGTCCCGACGCCTGGTGGCTTAGTCCTACTGGTGAATACCTACTGCAAGAGCCCTCTCAAAGTAAGATCTGTTGCACCCTGACCTCTGTATTGCTAGAGCACATACCCCACCACAAAAGTGATGGATGGGGCTTGGAAATGACCAGACTTTATCTAATAGACCCATTTTGAAATCAGGGCATTCTCCTGAAGGTTTTCAGAGGAGAAGGTACATTAGCTTAAGGTTAAAACCCTGAGAATGACTTTTATATCCTTGGGCATCTCAGAGCTGAGAGAACGTAAGCTGTTTTATACACTAGTGTTAAAGTATATGATAGGTCCTGGACTACCTTCAGAACAAGACCTGTGTTTTGTGAAGAACTGATTTTTTACAGGCTAAAGGGAAATTCTGATTTTAAGTCAGAATTTGGGAACAGGGACTTCACTCTGAAAGATAAACCCTGAGTTTTGAAAAAGGACGCTCAGAGACTGATTTTTAATTCCAACAAATCTTGTGTTTTCCAAATAACTTTTCTTCACCTACGCAAAGAGAAGGTTATTCTCAAAAAAGACGCTTTTCTGGACTTTGAAACCTCAGAATAAGGTATAGTTTAGAACAACAGTATCTAGTGTTTACTGTAAGCCATCCAGTTTTATTTTTGGTAGTGTATGCAGTGCAAAGCTCTTCCAAATTGTAGAATTTACTGTATTGCTTTTATTTAAGTAAACATTTATGATTTTCTTATCAACTCTGCTTGGGGTCCGATTGTGTGATCTAACATTTTAACAGAAGGTTTTGCAAAGACTGTGTGCCTTGATAACAAAGAGTGACTATCCTACAAAACTACTTAGGCAAGAGGTAGCTAGTGGCAGTGGTGAGATTCAAACATTGAATGTAGTGCAGAGTCAAGGGAACTTGAAACTACAGTTTCCACCCTCCCACTGGGAAAAGGAAGGCTGGTGATTCTTCCTGAACCCTACAACTGCTCATGAGTTCTGTAAAAAGGGGGATCCTCTCTGCAAAGAGGAGGTCCTGCAGCACCCCCCAAGGTTAGGCTCGTGACACTTATAAAGTATAAATTTGCCCCCATGTGCCTCAAGTTTAAGAAATACCCTCTACATTAGAGGGATTGGCAGGAATGCATCCAAGAAATAGGATTTTGCCGCTGCAGTCTGAATGCATCCTGTCAAAAAACACCATGTCGTGGATGTCTGGAGCAAATCCAAGGCAGTTTGCTGTTGAGGATCAGCCTGTGTTTGGCTGAGCTCATCTGCTACAGTGTTTTGGACACCTGGCAAATGGAAGGCTTGAAGTAGGATCCTCTGCTTCAGGCACCACTTCTACATTCTCATCACCGCCCTGCAGAAAAGGTAAGAGTGTGCTCATCCTTGTTTGTTGACGCAGTACGTGACAGACTTGTCTGTCTGAGGGAGGACTGTTTTGTAGCTGAGAAAATCCACTAAGGCTCATAGGCTGTACAAAAAACAGCTTGCATCTCCAACACATTGGCATGGAGATGCATCTCTGATGGGTCCCAGACACCTTGGGAGACCCTGACAGTGGGCACCTCATCCCAACAGGGAGGCATCCATAGTAAGAGTCACCTAAGGCTCCAGCTGGGGAAAAAGGAAAGCCCCAGAGAAGACTGTCCTGCACTGACCGCCCTGTCTCTAGATTCAGAACAACGCCCACGGCAGTGAGGAACTGAGTGACCGTGGTGAATGCTTGTTTCATCTTCTTTCAGGCTGGACTGTCTTGCAGACAATCATCCATCTATGAGTAGATAGATAACATTTTTATTTTTATACAGGAGATACATGTCATAAGGGTTGTTATACCCCATTTACAAGGCAGTCCTATGTTAAAAATCCTATCAGATATTCTAAGATGCACATAAATACTAAAAGAACTGCTGACACCATCTGGCCAAAAGTGCAACATTGCAGAATTAGAATAAGTATATCCACAGTAAATCTCATACCAAAAAGTAGATTTCCATGTTACCTCATTTTAACGTTATTAGCCATTCTGTAACCCTGATTTCACTACCTGTTCAAAGAAAGCCTGTTCCAGTGAAGAGCTGCTGCTGATGTAATCTAGGGACCTTACAGTCTAGTTTTCCTTGTCAGCAAGCTTATAGGACCCGTTTCTCTAAAGTTGCAAAGATCAAGTGCAATGGTTTTCGTAGGTAAAACAGGCAGCATGAGTTAGTAAATACAGTTTACTCACCTGTAACAGGAGTTCTAGGAGTGGCATATGTTGTTCATCCACACTTACTGACAGGTTCCTTGCCACTTTAAATCTTGCCGGAAGGTCTTCAAGCTGGCTCCTCCCACCCACCCGGGTGGTAAAACTCGCGGCTCTGCCCCATGATGCCACATCTAGCCCGCTGGAAGCCAGGTTGCGTGTCAAAGCCGGGGAGGTCGGGTAGGTTGTGTGGATGAACAACATATACCAATCCTAGAACTCCTGTTACAGGTGAGTAACCTGTATTTCTAGGGACGTGGATATGTTGTTCAATCCACACTTACTGGCAGACTCCTAACAGTTCTCCGGGAGGAGGGAGGCAAGGCGTGCACCCCGTACTTGGGAAATAAGGACTGGAGAACCCGAGGTCCCAAAATCAGCATCCCAGCGTGACTCAAGGTCGATGTGGTAGTGAGTAATGAAGGTGTGTGCTGACTTCCAGGTAGCAGCCCTGCAGATTTCCTGGATAGGGATGTCCCTGGAAGCAGCCACCGAAGCAGCGGTATGGTGGGTAGAATGAGCTCTTATCCCTTTGGGAGGCTCCATACCCGCCAATCTATAGCAGAGATCTATGCAGGAGGTGACCCACCTGCCTATCGTCCGCTTGGCTGCAGGTCTGCCACGTGCGGCTTCAGCATAGGTGAAACAGCTGGTGAACCTCTCCCCAAACTTCAGCCATAGGCTCCTTGTAATAAGAAAGCAGTCTTCTATGGTCCAAAGTATGGAGCTTATATTCAGCCTCCGAGGTGTGACTGGGGTAGAACACCGGCAGAGTCAACACCTGGTTAAGGTGACACTCCGACACCACCTTCAGAAGGAATTTCGGGTGGAGGCGCAGGACAACCTTGTCCCTGTGGAAGACCAGATAAGGAGACTCGATGGAAAGCGGCTGGAGCTCTCCCATCCTTCTGGCTGACGTTGATAGCCACCAAGAAGGCAGTCTTCCACGACAGGTGAGAGATGTCACACCTGTGCATCGGTTTGAATGGCTTGCCCATGAGCTTAGCCAATACGAGCAGTAGATCCCACGGAGGTGGAGGTTCTCGCACTGGAGGGGATATGTGATCAAGGCCTTTGGAAAAGCACCTGACCACTTTCTCCTGCGCCACCGACTGCTTTCTGGCCCGCGCCTGGTAAGCAGAGATGGCTGCCTGGTGCACCTTAAAGGTCGTCGACTGAAGCCCTAGCTGAGAAAGGGACCACAGATAGTCCAGAATGCTAGCCAAAGAACAGGAGGAAGGGTCCAACCCCTTATCCTGACACCAAATGGAGAATCTCTTAAATCTGAAGGCATAACATTTTCTGGTCGACTCCTTACGGGATGCCTCAATAACGTTGAGGACCTCGTCGGAAAGACCCAAGGCCTGGAACTCTAGCCGCTTAGGAACCAGGCTGTCAAGTGCAGGGATTGAAAGTCCGGGTGGAGTACCTTCCCCTTGTTGACTGAGATCAGGTCCGGGCGGGCTGGAAGCCGCTTTGGAGATCTGGATACCAGAACTGGCGGCGCCAGTCTGGGGCTACCAGAATCACCTGTGCCTTGTCCCTCTTCACCTTGAGAAGTGCCTTGTGGATCAAGGGAAATGGAGGGAAGGCGTAGAAGAGGTCCGGGCTCCACGGCCTAGAGAAGGCATCCCCCTGCAGCGAGCCCTGCTGAGGGGGGCGGGCATGGAACAGACTTAGCTTCACATGCTCCCTGGAGGCAAAAAGGTCTACCTGAGGAGTGCCCCAGTGGGAGAACAGATCTTGTTCTACCTCCAGCAGGAGAGACCACTCGTGAGATGCAGCACCTATCCGGCTTAGGGCATCGGCAAGAGTGTTGGAGGCTCCTGCCACATGGATGGCTAGGAGATCTGCCTCCAGTCTGCTCAAGAGAGACCAAGTACGGAGAGCGTCCTTGCACAGAGGCAAGGAGTGCATCCCGCCCTGGCGGTTTAGGTAGTACATGGTCGTGGTGTTGTCAGTCTGGACCTGGACCACTTGACCCCGTACAAACAGAGCGAAGGCGGTGAGGGCTAGTTGGACCACTTGAAGCTCCAGCAGCCTGATGTGGCATCGAGACTCCTGAGGGGACCAGAGGTCGTGCGCTCTGAGTTCCCCAGATGGGCACCCCAACTCATCAGAGAGGCATCGGTCGTCAGAGTGACCGTCGGCTCTGGGTGGACAAACGGGATACCCTCTTGCAGATGAGCTGGAACGAGCCACTACTGGAGGCCATTCCACATCTCCTGGGTCACTGTCACTGGCTGGTCCAGAGGACCGGAGCGCTGTGACCACTGGCGGGCCATCCCCCATTGCAGGGGACGCATGTGCCAGCGGGCCCAATGGACCACGCTGGTGCAGGCCGCCATTAGGCGCAGGAAGTCCCGGGCAGGGCGCAATTGCCAAACCAGAAATGATTGGGCAAAGGAGGAAAGAACCTCAGCCCTGTCCACCGGGAGCCATGCTCTGGCTCAAAGAGAGTCGAGCACTGCCCCGATGAACTGAATCACCTGCGTTGGCACGAGTTCCGATTTGGCCTCGTTGATGAGGAGGCCACTCTGAGAGCAGACCTGGAGGGCCAGATCCCTGGACCGCTCCACGTCCAGTTCGGAGGGGGCTGCAATCAGCCAGTCGTCCAGGTAAGGGTACACCCGGACCCTTCGGCCCCGCAGGAATGCTGTCACCAGGAGCTGGAGAGTGGCCGAAGGGCATGACCCTTAACTCATAAAGGGATCCCTCTGCTCTGAATTGGAGGAATCGCTGGTGAGACGGACGGATTGGGATGTGAAAGAAAGCGTCCTGGAGGTCCAGAGAACAGAACCACACGCCTCATTCCAAGGATGGAATGATCTGAGCCAGAGTGACCATCCTGAAGGTTCGAGACCTTAGGAACTTGTTCAGGTTGTGTAGGTCTAGAATGGGGCACCAGCCCCCCCCGTCCGTTTTGGGACCAGGAAGTACCTTGACACAAACCCTGGGTCTGGTAGAGGATCTGCCACCTCCCTGATCACCTCCTTCTGGAGGAGCAGGGCAATGTCGGCTCGACGAGCCAAAAGAGAGGCTGTGGAACCCGTAGCCCCCCATGGGGCGACGGCTTGACCGGTGGGGGGGACTGCTCGAATTCCAGAGGCAGACCCTTTCCTACCACTTCGAGCACCCAGCGGTCCGTGGTGATATTGGACCAGGTGGAAAGGAAGTGGCGGAGCCGTCCCCCACGAGGGGAACCCATGGAGGACTGACGAGGTTGGGGGTGACACCCCTCAACCTGTCACTGGGCAGGCTTGGAGGAAGGGCCGGCCGAGGAGCCGCCTGGACCTTTTTCCTCCGGGCTTACTGCTGGAGGAAGCAGCAGACTTGGCTTTGGGGTGCCAAGTGCGAGCCGGCTGGCCCTGATGCTGGTGTTGCTGGGCCGGATGTGCTGCAGGGGCTGAAGGACGAAAGGGCTTACGCTGCTGCTGGCGGCCTTTGTCTGGGCAGATGTGACCGAGTCCAAGGTGGCGTTGGACTTCTTGATCTGCTGCAGATGACCCTCCACCTCGGGACCGAACAAGTCGGTACCCAAGAAGGGGACGTCTGCCAGCTTGTGCATGGTATCCGCCGTGAAGGTGGAGATCCGCAGCCAAGCTCTGCAGCGCATGGCCACTGCGGACGCTACTGACCGGGCACATGAGTCAGCGATGTCCAAGGAAGTTTGGAGCTGCTGTTTGGCCACCGCCCTTCCCTGATCCCGCACCTGCTTGACTGTCGTTTGAATGTCAGCCGGGAGATGAGGAATCATCTCATCCAGGGAGCCCAAAAGGGCGAGTGAAAAGTGTGCCATCAGAATGGCCAAGCTGGCCTGACGAAGGCCTAGGGAGGAAGTAGTACAAACATTCCGACTGGAATAGTCCAGTTTCTTGGAATCCTTATCGGGTGGCTTGTCCAGATCCCGAGTGTTCCTGGAACACCGGAAAACGCTGTCGGTCACTAACCCCTCTGCAGAGGGGTGCTGCGAGAAACCGGAGAGTGAACCAGTGGGAACAGCATACTTTCGAGCCATCCTGGCTGAAGGTGCTGGACAAGAAGCTGGCCGCTGCCATAGCTCCAGGGCCAGGCCAACAATGGCTTCGGCCACCGGGAAGGCCTCTGTGGGGGAATCCCCTTGGTTCAGTATCTCCATGAGGGGAATACTTGGCCGTTTTGAAACGGGTTCGAGCTTCATCCCAGTGGACTCTGAGATGAGCCAAAGCATTCCAAGGAACGAGGATGGGCTCTCGTCCACCGACTGACCCCCAGTGGACTCCAGGTCAAGCGGCCTGGAAAACAAGGAGTCGTCGTCAGACTCCGAGGAGTCTGCGAACAGCTGCCGAACGCCTGAGCCACCCTCCACTTGCTGAGGTTTTACCACCCAGGTGGGTGGGAGGAGCCAGCTTGGAGACCTTCTGGCAAGATTTAAAGCGGCAAGGAACCTGCCAGTAAGTGTGGATTGAACAACATATCCACGTCCCTAGAACCATGCTTTAAAAAATGGAAATTACGTACCTACCGTAATTCATGATCTTCTTGGACGAAGTCTCCACCACTCATTCATACTGATGGGATCTACGCCGGAGGCGCTAGGATCCATTGGGAGCAAAGCTTTTTGCAAGAGAGTCGGCGCCAGAGATGGAGCAGCGAGGAGCGGCGCTGCGAGCCTCAGCTCATGCTGCAATGACTATCTCGGCGTCGACCCTCCAACCGCCTCAGTACCTTTTTTTCCAAAGGAGGTGCAGCATAAAACCTAGAAGGATAGCCTAACAAAAACCGGACATAAGATAGTCCGGATGACCCCTATAAGAAGGGTCAACATAGAAGTCTTCATAGCCTAAAGATGAAGGGAGTAAAGACCAATAACAGAGGTGAGCGCAGGGGATGGTGGGTGGGCGTGTGAATGAGTGGTGGAGACTTCATCCAAGAAGATCAAGAATTACGGTAGGTACGTAATTTCCATATCTTCCTGGACATAAAGTCTCCACCACTCATTCACATTGATGGGAGAGTCCTGAGCTAATAATCCCCCGAGAGTGGCAGGAGAGACCAAGAGCTCACAAATTTAAGACAGAAGTCCGTTAAGGATGGTCCTGCAAAACGAAAGATGTCACCTGGCGTGGACATCCAGGGCATAGTGCTTGACGAAAGTATGCACCAAGCTCCAGGTAGCTGCATTGCAAATGTCTGTAATGGGCCCTCCAGCTTAACCTGCACCATGGAATAGCAGTGGCGAAGGCATGCCACCAGCTATGTTGAAATGCATCTGATAGCAACAGGCTGACCCAGCCGGGTCTCGTTGAAGGAAACAAACACTTGTTGAGCTTTGCAAATTTCTTTTGTTCTATCTAAATAGAAATGCAGCGCTCTTTTGACATCTAAAGAATGAAGGGTACGCTCTCCTTCATTCTGGAAGTTCGCAAAGTAAGTAGGTAGGTAGGACCAAAAGTTGGTTTAGATGGAATTCTGAAACAACCTTAGGGAGAACTTAGGATGGGTCCTAAGAAATACTTTGTCCTTATGAAACACCGTATACGGAGGATCTGTGACCAAGGCATGTATTTCAGAGACCCCGAGGGCTGACGTAAAGGCCACCAGGAAGGCCATTTTCCAAGTGAGAAATTTCAGCTCACAGGTAGCTAGAGGCTTGACAGGCTTTTGAGTGAGCATGTCTAGTACAAGATTAATGTCCCAGGCTGCGACTGGACATCTGATAGGGGGTCTGGTATGCAGACTTCCCTTAAGAAACCTCTTAACCACAGGTAACTAAGCCAGTGACAAGGAAAGTACTGGCTCATGATAAGCTGAAATGGCACAAAGGTGAACTTTGACTGTAGAGTATTGTAGACCTGAATTTGAGAGGTCTAAAAGGTACTTTAGAACTTTATTAGGTGGGCAGGAAAAGGGATTCAAAGAGGATTTTGCACACCAGAGAGAGAAACGCTTCCATTTGGCTGTATAAGTTTTTCCAGTGGCTGGCTTGTGCGTAGCCAGAAGAATATCTGAAACTCTGCGACAGACATTGAACCTGTTCACTTCTATCTCTTCAGGAGCCAAGCATGAAGGTGAAGCGATCTCAGGTTGGGATGGACCACAGGCCCCTGAGTCAGGAGGTTCGTCTGAAGGAGAAGTGCTTTTCGGAAGGGTTTTCGACATACTGTTGAGTAACGGAAACCATATCTGTCGAAGCCAGAAGGGAGCAATGAGGATCATTTTGTCCCCCTGGGAGTCGAACTTGAGAAGTACCCTCTGAATTAGAGGAAGAGGAGGAAAGGCGTATAGAAACCGTTTTGTCCACTGCAGCCTGAATGAAACCTGACAGAAAATGCCAGGCCCTGGATTTCTGGAGCAGAAGAGAGGCAGTTTTGTGTTGACTGTGGATGCAAAAAGGTCCAGGTCTGGAGTTCCCCACTCTGTGAACAGTGACTGAACTACGGTTGAGTAGAGAGACCATTCGTGAGGATCTGTCTCCGTTCTGCTGAGACAGTCTGCCAGTTCGTTCTACACTCCCGGCAGGTAGACTGCCTGGATTAGAGCCTTGTGCTCCAAGCACCATTCCCACACTCTCATCGCTTCCCTGCAGAAAGGTAAGAGTGTGCACTGCCCTGCTTGTTGATGTAATACATCACTGCTTTGTTGTCCGTCTGAAGGAGAATGTTCTTGTGACAGAGAATGTCCTCCAAAGCCCGGACTGCATAAAGGATGGCTCTCATTTCTAAGACATTTATATGAAGCTGAGACTCGTCTTGAGTCCATGTACTTTGGGTGTGGAGATTCTGAGAGTGGGCTCCCCACCCCATCAGGGACACATCCGTGGTAATAGAGATCTGGTGATCCAGGGGAGCAAATGAAAACCCTTCCAGAAGGTTGTCCTCTTGCAACCACCGGGTTGGCGACCTCTTCAGAGGTTCTGTCACCTTGATGATAAAGGACTGAGGGTGAGTGGTTGGGGACTACGGAGTACTGAGCATCCACTGAGAGGTTCTCATGTGGAGACAAGCCAGGCGTATAGTGAACACCAAGGATGCCATGACACCCAGCATCCATTGCATCGAGATAGCGCGAACCGAGCTGTTCTCTCGGATGTATCGGGCCACCTGTAGGATATCGCTCCTTCTATCCTCTGGAAGAAAGGCATTCGTATAAGAGGTGTCCAGAAGAGCTCCTATGAAAAGGAGCTTCTGAGAGGGCTGCAACTGTGATTTCTTGAGATTTAGCAGAACTCCCATGGATGTCAGAAAGTCTGAGGCCGTGGCTACGGCATCGAGAGTTCCTTGCCTGGAAGGACTTGTTAGAAGCCAGTCGTCCAGATACGGGAACACTTGTATTCCGATCTTTCTGAGGTGCGCTGCGAGAATTGCACAACACTTTGTAAAAACTCACGGCGCTGAGGACAGCCCAAAGGGCAGGACACTGAACTGATAATGTTGGCCCAAAGCCACGAACCTTAGGTATTTGTGATGCTTTGGGTGAATAGGAATATGCTGGTAAGCATCCTGCATGTCCAGGGAGGCTAACCAGTCGTGCTGATGAAGCAAAGGTAACAGGGTTCCTAGCGATATCATTTTGAACTTCTCTTTGGGAAGACATTTGTTCAATTTTTTTGAGGTACAAAATGGGGCGCATGCCCCCACTTTTCTTTGGAACTAGAAAGTAATGAGAGTAGAACCCTGTGTTCCGTTGATCCAGCGGAACTATTTCTACTGCCATGTTGTTCAGAAGGCCTTGTATCTTGGAAGCAAGAAGTTCTGACGAAGTACTGACAGCCTGGGCTGTCGTTTGGAGGGACAATCCGGAGCGGTGTCTGAAAGATTGAGGGAATACCCCTTGCGGATTATCCGGAGGACCCATTTGTCCAATGTTATGGACTTCCACTGGTTGTAGAATTGAGTCAGACGACCTCCCACCGCTAAAGAGGAGTCCCCCTCGGGCAGCTGAGGTGGGACATGGGCTAGACACTCAGAAGGTGGCACTTGGCGCTTTGGGCACTTGTACTTTCTGTTGCATTTTCTTTTGAGGCTGAGGAGCTTGTTTTTTATTAAAATCTCCCCTGCCTTTGCCTCGAAAGGACTGACGGTTGTGAAATTGGCGCTTATTAACCCCCCAACCCCACCCCGAGAAGGGGTGGGAGCAGGTCAAGCCAATTTAATGGCCGATCTGGTCTTTTGTGTGGCCTCTGGAGCTTGTTCTACTTGAGGACTGAAGAGATACACACCATCGAAGGGCAACACCATAACCTGTTGATGGGCATCATTCGTGAAGCCTGAAGTGTCCAGCCAGGAATGATGGCGGGTACAAATGCCCGACGCCGCGCGGGAGGCAGTATCGAAAGCATCCATAGCTGCTTTAACCTGTTGGTTGTTGGACTCGATACCCCTGATTATGGTTTGAAGAAGCTCTGAATTAGTGTCAGACTCCGGTAGAGCTTCAACCATTTGTTTGAGTGAATGCCAAAGAATATACTCATATTGAGAGAAATAGCCCTGGTAGCTGGCCATACGCATACCCTGGGTGGATGCAGCAAAGATTCTCTTACCTAAAGTATCTGTCTTAGGAGATTCTTTGTTTATAGGTCGAGCTGTAGTAGTCTGAGGGAGGACGACTTTATTCTCTGCCAAGACTACAATAGGGTCCGCAAAGGCTTGGGAGGCCAAAATGGGTTGATCCTTGGGAGCAGCATACTTCCTATCTATAGACGTAGCCACAGAAGGAATGACAGCAGGATTATTCCATACCATTTGAGAAAGCGTCTCAAAGGAGGGCTGTACCGGGGGAGTTAAATCCATAGGGATGTCCGTGACATGAAAGTATTGGAGTCTTAAAAGCTTCCCAGGATCGATATTCATAGTCTGGAGAGAAAGAGTGGAATTGAAATTTTTCAGCAGAGACTTACATGACAGGTCCTCGACCACAGGCTCGGCAATAGGATTAGATCCTGTTCCTTCCACGTCATCACCCAGCCTAAGGTCTGGGTCTGGCTCAATATCATCTCCTGACAGCCCAGGAGGGACTGTATGGACAGGAAAGAAGTGAAAATCAGAAGGAAAAGGGTTTGGAGTCGAGAAGCCCTGAAGAAAGGAAGATGTCGCACCAAGTGTTGGCGCCGAAGAGCACGGCGCTGCCTGACCCAGTGCAGCGCATGGCACCGACAGAGCACTCGGCACCGAGGACGGCGCCAAAAGGCTGCATGGTGCCAAGGGCGGCGCCGACAGATGCATCAGATTTGAGGATAAAGAAGGAAAAATACCACGAGATAGAGGCATCGGTGTGGCCCCCTGCGCCGCAGCCACGTGAGGGGGGAAAACACCTGAGCACGGAGTCGATGGTACTGAAGAATGCGCCGTGCGACTAGGGAGGCCCAACCGCCCTACTCGATCCCCCGAAGGGTCCGAGGGCCCCTGAGTGACCGGGCCAGGCAGCTGGACCAACCTCAGAGACCACTGCTCCATCAGAGCAGACCACTGCTCCATCAGAGCAGCCCACTGATGAAACTGCTCATCTGAAGCCCTACCACAAGGTGGGGAAGGGCTCCGATGTCGAAGAGATCCGAGACCGGAAACAGAAACCGGTGACTCCGGAGAAGAAGACTGGCAACTGACCCCAATGACTGACTGTTGACGCGCAGACATACCAGAAGGCGACCTCGAGTGATGCCTTCTCTTTCCTGACCTGTGGGCCGAAGAAGAGCTCAAGGCCGAACGGTGCTAAGAATGCGACCGTTTTTTTTTTTATGCTTCCGGGAGGACCGCCCCTTCCCTTGGGCACTGGACCGTCCGTTGTCAGAGCCCCCCCTCTGGAGAGGGCAGCAGATCGGACCTAGCCCGGCTGAATGAACAGCTTTCATACGAAGTCTCCCTACCATCACCTGACCTGCTAATGGTCGACTCCGACAATGTAGGCTGAGACTTTTTTCTTGTTATAAGAATAAATTATAGTAAGCGGTACTTATTCAAGAAATACTACAAAATAAGAAACTGAAAACTATACTGCTAGTTTGAAGTTTGACTCCTGGCGGGTGAACGACGTCGTCACTGTAGCGCACTCGACGGTGAGGAAAATAGGAACTGAGGAGGTTGGAGGGTCGACGCCGAGATAATCATTGCTGCACAAGCTGGGCTAGCGACTCCATCTCTGGCGCCGACCCTCTTGCATAAAAGTTTGCTCCCGCTGGGTCCTAGCGCCTCAGGCGTAGATTCCATCAGTGTGAATGAGTGGTGGAGACTTTATGTCCAGGAAGATGTGTGTGTTTCAGGCTTTGTAACAGAACTGACATTTTTTTTTTTCCCATTTAACTTTTTCCTCCTTCCTGGAGCCACCCGCCACCTTATCTATCTGCCCGGTCACGGGCCGCCGGCTTCTGCCCCCTGATACCCCGTGGCTAACCCCCCACAGTGGGGCCCGCGACACACGGCCCCATATATGCCGCGGACACTGTAATTAGGTCAGGGACCCGGCCTGGAAGCACATTGAAGCCGCGGCGAGCTTCATCCGTGACGACGGGCAGCTCCTCCTCCTTTTTCCGGTTTCTCTGGGGAGGCGGGTCGCAATGACGCCAGCGTCCGCCCGCCTCCAGTCACACTGAGTGTCGGCTGCGTGAACCCTGGTCTCCACCAGGGGTCCCCACTGCACCGAACACTACCCACACTCCCCGGAGTAGGAGAGCTGCCCATAGGATGCTCAATCCCATTCTTCGCCGCTCTCCGACAACCCGGTCCGCTTTAACCCGGGTTGCCGCGCCGCAAGCAGAAATCCAACCGCTGGCCGACGGGCCGGCAACTGACAACATTTTGTCTGGGTGCCTTTTTATTGAGGTCCTTTTGCTGAATGTTGGATCATAGCACACCGTGAGGTTTGCAGACTATATTTATGATGAAAGGCTGAGCTTATTCTCGCCTATCAGTCAACTGAGGCAACTTCTAAGAATGGCAATTTAAAACAATTATCCCATCTCCTTGTTAATTGGGGTGGGGAAGACTCATCTATGTTCTACTCTTAATTACAATGATCATTTTACCAGAGCTAACACTTCCACCCCTAGTAGGAATTAACACATATAAGGCCCCTATTAAAACATATTGTAAAGCAGACAATGACAAACAGCAGTAAAATTAGTAGCACACAAACTGGCTTCAGCAGTCTGGAGGCCTGCTGATTTAGTATCCATCAACCCTGGAGAAATGAAAATTACGTACCTACCGTAATTCTTGATCTTCTCTTGTATCTTCACCATTCATTACTACTTGGGTTAGTGCCGGAGGCGCGCACCCGCTACGGGAGGTTTTTTTGGGTTGGCTTCCACGGCGCCGCCCTCGGCGCGATGTATTGCGTCATGCGGGCGGCCGTTGAAGAGTGTCGAGACCCTCCTCTATCTCAGTTCTGGTAGCCGGAGAGGCGAAAATAAAGGGTAAGAAAAAAGGAAAGAGAGGCAAGAGAGCCGAAGGACAGAAAAAGGAAAGGATATAAACTGAACAAGGAATAAACCGGTAGAGAATAGACAGAGGAGAGAGAATTCCTACCCTGAGGGACTGCAGGACCTCCTTTCCGGGGCAGCTCTAGGGGAGGAACAGAGAGAAGGAAGAGAAAGTAGAAGAAGAAGAAGGAAAAAGAGGCATGTTGAGAGGGAGAACCGTGCCCATCGAGCATTGGTTGAGAGGCTTATAGGCTCGAAACTAACAAGGGAGCAAGAATCCCAGTTGCTAGGACTGAGGGGAGGTTCAACTGAACCACCTGAACAGATCCGAATGAGGGCAGACTCTCTGAACTCTCAACATGTCGAGTTCCTTCATCCTAGCTGAGGGCTCCTGGACTGCCCGGGCAGAACCTGTTCCGGGTAGAGCGCCCACCCAGGAAGGGGACTTAGTCCCTTAGCACCTTGTTAAGTGCTAACACAGTAGTGTATGGGAAAGACTATGCCTTCTCGAAGGCAGTTTTGTATGAAAGATAGAGTAGAACTCAATCAGACTCCCTAAGGCAAGGCAAGCAGACGCTCAGAGCTGACAAGTTCAATCAGCAGCTGGAAGAGCTCAAAATAATACCTGCCAGGAGGATTCTAGACTTTGCCAAGGCCAAGTCAGAGCATGGCCTCTTGGGCTGTGAAACTGCATAACCTGAAGAAGGTATTTAGGAATCGCACCCTAAGGGCGGTCAGAAAGAGTTCCCTCAGAATTTAGAGAAAAGTACAACCGTGTCCGTTCCTCTTTACCTTGAGGAAAAAAGGAACCATTCATTAAGAATGGAAAACAAAGTTTTTTTTTTTGGCATGAAGGCCAAGGGAAGGAAGAGGAACGAGACAGGAGGGGGAGACGCCACAGAAGGAGGCCACTGAGGGGAAGGTGGGAGGGTATCAGTAATGAATGGTGACGATACACGAGAAGATCAAGAATTACGGTAGGTACGTAATTTTCATATCTTCCCTTGTCAATCTTCACCATTCATTACTGCTTGGGTGAGTACCAAGCCCCCTTAGAAAAGGGGTGGTAGAACCCTGAGGGAATAAGACCCCAGCCTCCTGCTGGTGAGAAACAGAAGGAAGACCCTGGGCTACTCAAAAGAAGCCTATGGGGAGAAGAGCTAGGAGGTGCCCCGAGGACGGGAGACGGAGAAAGCCCCTGCAGTAATCTCCTAGCTCTGGAGGAAAAGAGACGGGTCCCCGAAAGCGGAGCGAATCACCCTACGCCAGGCCAGGGGTGACAACCTTGATAGACGAAGCCATGCCGTCCGCCTAATGCAGATCGCTGTCCCCGCAAGCCTGGAAGCCACCTCATTGGCGTCATAAGATGCCCTTGCCTGGTGTCTTGCCAGCTCCAGGCCTATAGCAGAGAGGGCAATAGCTTGTCTGGTTTGCTCCGTATCAGGCATTGATGCTGAGACAGCATCGACCACAAATGCCTACTGTAGGCAGCGTGATGAGCCTGATGTGACGCAATGCAAGCCATTGCACGAGAGGAAGAGAACACTCTTCGCCCCCACCGGTCGAACTGTAGGGAATCCGAATCCGGTGGACGAGTCGCGCGCCAAGGGGCGGCGCCGGAGGAGTCTCCAGGTATACCAGACCCGAGGGCGGGTTGGGGAGAGTACCCAGGGATTCCGAAGGGGCACAATACCTTCGACGACAGTCTGCCGGGCCTGGAGAAGGGGCAGCTGGCGACTGCCAGGAACAGACAGACGCCTCCTGGAAGGGGATAGGCCAGGAAGGTACCACCAGGTGCTGGGCACTGAATTCTCCAAGGAATTCACGCGTCTCCCATTCGGTACTGTCTCGCCTACCGTAGGAGATTCGAAGATCCCTCACCATCCTCGAAAGGAATCGCTGATATTCAGTGAAATCAGCATCGGAGGAGATATGAGCAGAGGGTTCCTCCCCCTCAGAGGAGGGAGACGAGGATGATGGAGAGCTCGAGTGTCCAGAAGATTCTTGTGGCGGTGAAAATAGGCGAAAGACCCGCTCATTCATACACCTGACATATGAGGGGAAGGCCGCCGCAGAACCTCTGAACTGCTCCCAGGATAACGGGCCCGTAGGACCGACATGGCCTGGAAGAGCGGGGGGTGGCTGCAGAGGAATGGGAGATGGGCACCTACGAAGAGGCAACTGTCCTCTGCTAGGGCTCTGAAATCCGGAGAACGGAGCCCGAGCTGGCGGGATTCCGGACAACAGACCAGGTCGCAAAACGGAACCCTGGGAAAGCGAAACCTGGAAGAGCCCAGAAGGGCAGTCCGCAGCAACGCCACCGGAGTGGACCCCAGGGTCCAAGAGGGAAAGGCGGGGCCCGGCGCCACGGCTCCTAGCCACCCCCTGAGGGGTGGCCGGCAGAGACCGCGATGACTGCACCCCGGCCCTCAACCCCTCGGACTCCGAGAGCGCCCTCCTCCTCGACCCCAGCGTTCTCCCATCCCGAGTGGCTGCAACAGCACCAGGGAGGGTAGCTGTCATGAGCCCCCCAGGAGGGAGAGCCCCTCCCTTTGCCCCCACTCCATCACCCCCCAGGGACCCAGGACCACCCCTAGCCCGAGGGCCCTCAGGGGAGGACAGCAGTGGGGACAGCAGGACAGGCCCGCTGTGCTGCCTAGCACCACGTGCCACCGGGGACCCCCGACTCTGAAGAGTCAGGTTGCCGGGACGGGTCCACGTCTGAGTCATCGACCTCCGAAGAGGAAGAGACCAGCTGGAACACAATACTAGCAACCCCGGGGTCCTCGGAGAAATGGCGCTGACGGGCGCTTGGTGCCAGAGGCGCTGCCGGACAACCTTGGCCCACCCGCTAGGCTCCGCCCCGCCTCCTCAGCCGCCGGGTTAGGCCCATGGTGCCGCCTCGCATCGAACCCAACCCAGCGCCGCGAGAAAGCGAACCGGTCCCGCGGCGCTACGAGCGGTGCTGTAACGGGCGCTTGTCTCGATCACCGCGCGGATCCGGAACGGTGCCAGAGGGCGCGTCGAGGTCCACCGTGCCGGGCCCAGCAGGCGGCCTCGACACTGGGGAGTCTGCACTCCGAGGAGGTGACTGCCAAGGCGGTGTCCCCATCGCGCCCGGAGGGACCACTAATGCCCTCCAACACCCCCAAAAGAAGCTTCCTCTTCGGCAACAGAAGAGGAGGAAGCCTCCTCCTCCACAGACCGTGTAGGCCCGGGAGGGGACCCGGAGGAAGGGCCTAGAGACCTTACCTGGGAATTCCTGGAGCGACGCCATCCCCCGAAGGTCGGCGGGGCCTTGCTGATCTTGAACACGCGGACTTCGAGGACACGACGGTCCATGGAGAAACAGGCGTCGCATGCGTCCATATCATGGTTGGGTCCCAGGCAACGGAGACAGACATCATGATGGTCCGAGGCGGAGAAATGCAGCCACAGGAGCACCGGCGCATAGGCGGCAGCTTCCGACTTACGTTTTCCCCGAACCTGACATGATGCGAACTAAATAAGGGAAAAACAGCAATAAAGCACTTGGCGCCGACAGAAAAATAAAAGAACAGTCTTACCGAGACGCAAGGCCGAGCGAGTCACTGGAGAGAAACGAGGGAGTTCGACGCAGAAACACTGGAACTACCGCGTAGGTGCAGCCTCGGCCGCAGGAGAAACAGAACTGAGATAGAGGAGGTCTCGGCACCTGGCGCCCCTGCACTGGCCTTAATCGTCACGCCGAGGGCGGCGCTGGAGCCGACTAAAAACACCTCCCCGAAGGGTGCGCGCCCGCACTAAGCAGTAATGAATGGTGAAGACCGACAAAGGAAGATATGGACCACACAAAAACAGTATTAAATAATACAATTTTATCAACTTTGTTACAAAACCTGGAACATACATAGTATTTATAGCAATGTTTACTGACTGATGCTATCTGTTTTACTTGTGAAAACCATTGCACATGATCTTTACAACCTTGGAGAAATGGGTCCTATAAGCTTGCTGACAGGGATTACTAGACTTTGAGGTCCCTACATGACATCATCATCAGCTCTTTACTGACACCTGCTTTTATTGCACAGGTAGTGCAATCAAAGTTACAAAATGGCTAATAACTTTAAAACAAAGTAATGTAAAAATCTAGTTTTTGGTATGAGATTTACTGGGAGTATGCTTATTTGGATTCTGCAATGTGGCACTTTTGGCATCAGTGGCTCTTTAAATAATCTATTTAATACACATTGGTTTTACATATAACACATTTAAAGACATTACAAGCAACAATTATTCCACCTATACACACTTACATGTAAGTGGAAAACATTCATCCAAGGCATCAGTGAAATCATGGCAAGAAGACAAAGTGTGTATTGTAAATTTATCTAGTGCACTTACCCGGTCAACAAAAACGAAATAAATGAAAATAAAATAAGTAAGCAATTTGCCCTTTTCCTACTGTATTGTGCTCCAGAATTCTTTACTGTGTATGTTTTATATTGATATGTACTCATCCTGTGTACCCATATTCTGTATTCTGCTTATTGTATTTTATACTCATTTTGTTAACTGCCCAGGTCCACCTTGAAAATGAGTTTACTCAATGGTGGTTCGCCTGGTAAAATAAAGACTGATTGATTGAAACGTCAGATCATTCCATAGTAACGCTGCTTGAGATCTCAAAGTTTTGCCTCCGTATTTTGTGTTTATTTTAGGATGATAGAATTTGTTTGTTACATACTGTTGTCTATGAATGCCCTGCATTATTTTTTATGTTCAAGTATATGCCCAGATTGTCCTTCTGACATAAATTGTCATGTTTCCTGACTGCTCTTGTTTGCGATATATTGTTGTTGACTCTGAATGTTCTGCATGCTTTTCCTTTTTTCGTTCAAGTGTATGTCCAGAGTGTTGCTCTGTATCCAGTTGCACCTTTCTTGATTGAACTGTACCTTGTATTATGAATGTATCAATTACTGTATGGTGTATGGTAGAATATTATGGATAGAAATCCATAACTAGAATTGAGTTGTTATGCTGCAGTAGCTATGTCATCACAGCTGTTGTGCTGCACTAGCTATGTCACTACTGCAGCATAACAACTTGGAATGATGCCACATAGTTGCTTTCCTCAATCCAGTTAAGCTGAAGTTGCTGCTTTTTTAAACTTGAACTTGTAGAAACATCTGCAGCACACTGTGTCAGTCAAAAAAAAAAAAAAAGAAAGAAAATGTGAACATTTCTATTCTCTGCTGTCTTCTCCAGCTGGTTTTGTGTGATTTTCTATGCTGTGACTGCCCATACACTATAAAAGATTGTGTATGCACAGTCATACACAAACCAGGAAATTCTTGTATCTTGAGGTTCCCTTGGTAACCCAAGGAAACCTCTCGATACCATAATATCCTTGTTATGTATGACTGCTCATACACAATCCTCTATATAAAACATTGCACTGCTATGTATGTACTGCTTGTGTTGTCACTGTCATCAGGACCTCCCTGTGAATGCGCTTGCTCAACAGAGTATTTCCTGTAATAAACTTGAACTTGTTTACATGAACTGATCTCTTGAACTCACAAACTAGATTACAATCTCTGCCAAATGCTCTACTCGTAATATAGTGAACAGGATTGTAGGTTAGATACTTATGAAAAAGCTATAACCATGTTTTAGAGTTTCTTACAGTCAGTGTTTGCCAATTTAGCCGGGAAAGCATGGTACAGTTTTGAGTATTGAAATTACACCTCAATACAAATCTAGCAATCTTGTTATGTACCCTATCCAGTTTACTCAGCAAGTTTTTATTTGCTGTACGATAAACTACGTTTCCATATTCCAGTGTGGGCATTAACAGTTCTGCTATTTTCTTTCTGGCTACCATATTCACCCATTTTGTAGCTCGTCTAAGTGCTCCTAGTTTCTTATTTGTCTTCTCTACAAGTGCTGTAATATGATCAGTAAAACTTAGATGTTCATCAAAAATTACTCCCAAATAGCTATATTTACTAACCTCTTCAATGTTTTCTTTTTTGTCCGTTGGTATACAAATTTGTGATGTGGTCCTTTTTGTTGTAAAGTGTAGCAGTTCTGTCTTTTTTACAGATGCCTGTGGCGCCCGAACAGAAGCAAAGGCATCCAAGCGGCTGAGCACTGATGACTACTGGACTAAATTCCGTGAATGGCAGCCAGCAGAATCCTTTGATTAGTCGTTGACAGGGACTTAAGTGAGCTCCAAAGGTGACAGTCATAACAGGATAAATACCCTTAGTAGCTAGCAATCCGCATGCGTAGGGTGGCTGCTGCACATGCCCATTTTCTCATACTGTCAAACTTGTGTGACTCCTTGTACAAGGGTGCGTAGTGACCTCTTGGGGGTGACTGTCCTTGTCATTTTCAGGGTGAGGAACAAAGGCATCAGCTAAGGCAGAGAAGAAAAAATTACACACCTGTGGTAATCTTGTTTCTTCCAACGGGATCCACTAGTACTATTACTTCTTGCAGTGCTCCTTTAAGGCAGCACTGCCCCGGAGCCAAATGGAATGTCATGCTAATGATGGAATCTTTAGCTCGTGCATTCAATTCAAAAACTGCCCAGCGTAACTGCCTATATTCTAACCTCAGATTTCTTAGAAGCCTGCAAAGAGGCTATACTAACATCTAAATTAAGTACACAATAGGAAAAAAAGGCCCCAACTGGGGCAACTGGTAAATCATTAAACCACAGGGAAAAAAGAAAAAGGTTTCCCTTTTCTAAATGTCAGATTCACCAAGAAGAGGAAAAAGACCTACTAAGCTATAAAACATTACTAAGAAGCACCAGCAGTTGGCATGCCACTCCAAGTATTTATTCAGTCAGCACTGGATAGGTCTTTACTGATTCTGCCAGGGAAGGCAGGGGTGGGGAGGTAATAATATTAGTGGATCCTGTTGGAAGAAACAAGATTTCTACAGGTGAGTAATTTTTTCTTCTAACCCCAGGAATCCACCAATATTATTACTTTTTGCAGACTATGCAGCAGTAAAGAATCTACTTAGGAGAAAAGGACTCTGCAGGACTGCTGTACCAAACCTGGCATCACTCCTGGACAGGGTGTCCAAGCTATAATGCTTAGTGAAGGTGTGGACTGACCTCCAGGTAGCTGCTTTACAAATTGCCACCAATGGCACCTCTCGAGTAGCTGCAATAGTGGCAGCTGTGCCCCTTGTAGAATGAGCCCTGCATCCAACAGGAGGTACCCTACCTGCTTTTGAGTAGAAAACTGTATACACGGAACTATCCATCAAGAGATGGTTCTTTTTGCAGCAGGTGTACCCTTATCTACCTCTCCATAAGTGAGGAAAAGCTGTTGTCTGTCCTGCCTATGGTCCTTAGTATGAGTCATGTAATAGCTTAAAGCCCTTTTTACAGCCAGGCTGTGGAGTCTACGCTCTCCTGAGCTAGAGTGCTCAGTGAAGAAAACTAGCAAGGTGACAGACTGATTCAGGTGGAAATCCGAGACCACTTTGGGGAGGAACTTCCTATTAGTTCTCAACACTACCTTGTCCCTGTGGAATGAAATACATTCCTTTTCCACACAGAGGGCCTGTAGCTCACTGATCCTCCTGGCAGAAGTGACTGCCACCAGGAAGACTACCTTCCAAGTAACAAACTAAAAGTCTTCAGAGACCATGGGCTCAAAGGGAGGATGCATAAGCTGAGCAATGCAAAGGTTCAGGTCTCACACTGGCACTGGTTCCCTGCGAGAAGGAAACAGGTGAGACAGTCCCTTGAAAAACCTCCTGAAGATAGAATTTGATGTTAAGGTGTCCTTTACAGCAGAAATGTATGATGACACAGAAGTCAGGTGCACTTTCAGGGTTGAATGCTGCAGACCTTGGGAATGCAGGTGAGTCAAATAGTCCAACAAGGTTGGTATGCCAGCTTGAGCTGGGGCTACACCCATATCCCTACACCATATAGAGAACCTTTTCCATTTTGAGGCACAAGTTTTCTTTGTAGAAGGTTTCCTATACCCTCTGAGAACCTCCAGGACACCTTCTGAGAGTTGCCATCCTACATATTCTAAGTTCTCAAGAGCCATTCCTTGAGTCTGAGAGACCTGAGATTGGGGTACACGACCCTCCCTTGGAAGGTGCTCAGTAAGTTGTACCTTTGTGGGAGGTGAATCGGTTTGGCCACCAACACAGAGAGCAGGAGGGAGTACCAAGGTTGTCTGGCCCAGTCTGGGGCTACCAGTATCACTGAAGCTGGCTGTTATCTGAGCATGAGGAGCACCGAGTATCAGGGGAAAAGGTGGGAAGGCATAAAGGTACCTCCCTGTCCAATCCAGGATAAGGGCATCCAGGGGTACTGTTTCCTTGGTGGGGGCCCTGCAACAATACAGAGGCAGGTGGTGGTTTTGGTGGAATGCAAAAAGATCCATCTCTGGAGTGCCCCACCTCCAGAATAGGACGTTCACCACTTGCTTGTTCAGTGTCTTTTCCTGAGGGGCCCAGTTTATTCTGCTCAAGGCATCTGCCAGGGTGTTGGTCCTTGCCAGGCAGATGTATCGACTATAGGGAGGCATTTAGAGAGTAAGCAAGGCTCCATATCTTCACTGACTCTGTACAAAGTGGGGTAGACCTTGTCCCTCCCTGCTTGTTGATGTAGTACATTGTTGTGGTATTGTCTGTTCTGACTTGTACTACCATTCCCTGAATTAGATGTGAGAAGGCCTGAAGGGCCAGGTAAATTGCTCTCAGCTCTAGCAGATTTATATGCCGGAGGGAATCCCCACTTTCCCAAGTGCCATGAATGGTGTGCTCCACCAAGTGAGCACCCCACCCTAACAGGGAGGCATCTGTCGTGAGAACCAATGAAGGGGGCTCTTGCAAGAAGGGAACCCCTTCTCTCAAATTTTCTGGCTCCATCCACCATTGGAGTGCCTATAGTAAACCACTTGTTACTGGTATGGGTTTTGATAGACAGTCCTGCTTTTGGCACCAGTGTGCTCTGAGGTGGAAAGTACAGTTACGTAAGAACTTACCGTAACAGCAGATCTTCGAGAACAGCTCTTGCAGCAGGTTACATCATTAGGACTGAAGCCGGCAGGCGTCAGGACCCCATGGAAAAATTCTAGCTAGCTATCTTCAGCGGGGACCACCCCTGACGTCGGTCCCGCCTCTGACGTCAGGCATAGTACATAAGGGGGCGGTCCCGACAGATTCCCCAGTTCTCCCGCCGGAGACTTCCGGCTGCAGGCTGACATCAAAATGGGAGACCGAGGATCCACCGTCAGAAGATAAACGGGAAAATTCCAGTTAACAAAGGCTTAGCCATGCCTCCTCCAAGGGGGAAGGTGGGCTGGAAGGTACCTGCTGCAAGAGCTGTTCTCGAAGATCTACTGTTACGGTAAGTTCTTATGTAACTGTACTATCTTACTTCGAGACACAGCTCTTGCAGCAGGTTACACCATTAGGACTGATTCCCAAGCAATAGTGCTTGCAAACATTCTGGGAGGAGGAAATAAGAAAGAACGTTCCAGGTCCTGAATCTAGGACAGGAGACCCTGTAGCACTGCCAGGCTGAAGCCTGCTCTTCGCCGTGAAGCGATGTCCAGGCTATAATGCCTGATAAAGGTATGAACAGAGCTCCAAGTGGCTGCAGCACAAATGGCAGAAGTGGAGACGTTTCCAAGTGCTGCAAAAGATGTGGCCACGCACCTAGTGGAATGACCCCGGACTGCTCCTGGTAAGAGCTTTCGTCTGATATCATAACAGTAAGAGATGCACTGGACAAGCCAGCGAGACAGGGACTGTTTGGATACTGGTTGGCCCTTCATCCTTCGGTGAGGAAGCGGCTGCTCGAAGTCTTGAAGCTGCTTAGTTCTGCTCAGGTAGTACCTCAAGCTGTGGTGAACATCCAGGGTGTGAGGCAGCACCTCTCCTCTGTTAGAGTAATTAGGAAAGTAGACCGGCAGGTCAATATCCTGGTTGAGAGTGAGTGTGGAAACCACCTTAGGCAAGAATTTAGGATTCGTCCTCAGGGATACTCTGTCCCGGTGGAAAATGAAATAGGGATCTTTGCACATAAGAGCCTGAAGCTCAGAAACTCTTCTCGCTGATGTAACAGCAACCAAAAATAACGTTTTCCACGACAGAAAACGCAGCTCGCAATCCGCGGCAGGTTCAA
Organism: Neoceratodus forsteri; assembly: GCA_016271365.2. Taxonomy (NCBI): domain Eukaryota; kingdom Metazoa; phylum Chordata; order Ceratodontiformes; family Ceratodontidae; genus Neoceratodus; species Neoceratodus forsteri. The sequence goes on from CM057455.1 coordinate 1,710,196,782, forward strand.
AGGGGGGGAGCGTGAGTTGCTCCAGGACAAAGAGCAAGTCCCAAGGAGGCACTGGGTCCTTAATGGGCGGCCTAAGGTGTAACACCCCTCTTAAGAATTCTCGACAGGCATCTAATTGTGCCACTGTGCGCTGTCCCATCGGGAGGTGATAAGCTGAAATGGCACAGAGGTACACTTTAATCGAGGAGTAGGCGAGATCCGAATGGAAAAGGGAGAGCAGGTACTCTAACACCGCTTTCACCGGACAACCTAAGAGGAAAGGCCGCGTGCTTGCGACCAAAGACAGAAAAGTACAGTTACGTAAGAACTTACCATAACAGTAGATCTTCGAGAACAGCTCTTGCAGCAGGTTACGCCATTAGGACTGAAGCCGGCAGGCGCCAGGACCCCACGGAAAATTTCTAGCTAGCTATCTTCAGCCGGGACCGCCCCCGACGCCGGTCCCGCCTCCGGCGTCAGGCGTGGTACATAAGGGGGTGGTCCCGCCAGAATCCCCAGTTCTCCCGCCGGAGACTCCCGGACGCAGGATGACATCAGAAGGGGAGACCAAGGATCCGCTGTCAGAAGGCAATAAAGGAGAAAATCTCAACCAAAGCGTTTCTTTCTTTTCCTCCGTTTCAATCATCCATGACATATTGCTTCTGCTTTAACCTTTCATTTTTTTTTTTTTTTTTTAGCAGAGCCGTACCTCCTCTAAGGGGGAAGGAGGGCGGGAAAGTACCTGCTGCAAGAGCTGTTCTCGAAGATCTACTGTTACGGTAAGGTCTTACGTAACTGTACTATCTTACTTCGAGATACAGCTCTTGCAGCAGGTTACACCATTAGGACTGATTCCCAAGCAGTAATGCTGCCAGAAGATCTGGGAGGAGGCATAGAGACAAGAGAAAAAACAATCCAAGTCCTGACTCAGGACAAGAGACCTTACAACACCGCTAGGCCGAACTGGCTCTCGCCTAGAGGCTATGTCCAGACTGTAATGCCTGATAAAGGTATGTACAGAGCTCCAAGCAGCAGCATGAAATAGCTGAAATAGAGACATTTCTGGAGCTGCAAAAGAAGTGGCCACACCTCTGGTAGAATGACCCTGGATAGAACCCGGAGGGTTTTGTTTAATCTGGTAGCAATGAGAAGACACTGGACAAGCCAGCGTGACAAGGTCTGCTTGGACAACGGCTGGCCTTCCATTCTTGGAGAAAAGATACGAAAAGCTGGTCAGAAGCCTGCAAGGGTTTAGTTCTGTTAAGGTAATACCTCAGGCTGCGGTGAACATCCAGGGTATGAAGCAAAGCCTCCTCTGTTGGAGTAACTCGGAAGTAGACCGAAGGTCAATATCCTGATTTAAGTAAGTGTCGAAACCACCTTAGGCAAAAACTTTGGGTTCGTCCGAGAGATACTCTGTCCCGTGGAAAACCAAATAAGGCTCTTTGCACATGAGAGCATGAAGCTCAGAAATCCTTCTGGCTGAAGTAACGGCAACTAAAATAACGTCTTCCACGACAGAAAACGTAGTCTCGCAATCCGGCAGGCTCAAAGGGAGGGAGCGGTTGTTCCAGGACAAAGAGTAGATCCCACGGAGTCACAGGGTCCCTAATGGAGGCTAAGGTGCAACACCTCTAAGAAACTCCGAGAAGCCCAAGCTGAGCAATAGTACAGTGCCCCACCGGAAGATGGTAGGCGAAAATAGCACAAAGGTGCACCTTAATAGAGAAGTAGGCTAGCCCAGAATTGAAAGAGAAAGGAGGTAGTCTAGAACCACTCCAACGGGACAACCTAAAGGGGAAAGGTCACGCAGTCCGTGACCACAGACAAAACGACGCCACTTCATGGCGTGGCATCAGCGGTGCGGGGCTTTCTGCCGGAGAATTCAGCAACCTCTCGCAGACCCCGCGGGCAAAATGGCTATGTCTCTAGGAGCCATGCATGCAGGTTCAAAGAGCGGAGATCGGATGAAGCAATGAACCTCTCCTGAGACAGTAAGTGGGAGCTGAGTGGCAACGGGAGCGGGGGTTCCCGAGATAGCTGTGCCAGCAAGGGGAACCAAATCTGTCTGGGCCAAAACGGGGCCACCAGAATCATTCTTGCGTGCTCCCTGCATAGCTTGAGAAGAACTCTCTGGATCAACGGGAAGGGAGGGAAGGCATAAAGGAATCTGTTCACCCAGGAGAGGGTGCCAGCAATGGGGCCAGATGGGGTGCACCCCAGGGTCCTTAAAGAACTAAGAGAGGTGGTGGCTGAACCTCTGGCTATCCTGTTCAGCCAACCACTGGAAACAGGGGAGGTACCCAAAGACTGGAGGACAGCAGATCTAGTCCCCTTATACAAAAGTGGGAACAAAGAGGAAGCAGGGAACTACAGACCAGTCAGCCTCACCTCGGTAGTGGGAAAGATCATGGAAGCACTACTGAAGGAGAGATTGGTGGAACATCTGGTTGTCAATGGACTACAGGACCCAAGGCAGCATGGTTTCACCAGGGGGAGGTCATGTCAGACCAACTTCATTGAATTTTGACTGGGTGACTAGGGAGGTGGATCAGGGGGGCAGTGGACATGGCCTATCTGGACTTCAGCAAGGCCTTGACACTGTGCCACATAGAAGACTATTACACAAACTGGGGAATATGGGTGTGGCAGGACAGTAGTGTGGTGGGTAGGTAACTGGCTGGGTGGCAGGACACAGAGGGTGGTGGTGAATGGCTGTCACTCCACAGAGGGAAGAGTAACCAGTGGGGTACCACAGGGATCAGTGCTGGGACCGGTCTTATTCAACATCTTCATCAGTGACATTGCACAGGATCTAGAAGGCAGAATTTCACTGTTCGCTGATGACACAAAGCTCTGTAACAGAGAAGACACACCAGAGGGTGTGGACAGAATGAGAAGGGACCTGCAGAAACTTGAGGAATGGTCAAGGGTTTGGCAGTTGAAATTCAATGCAAAGAAGTGCAAGATAATGCATATGGGGCACAAAACCCTGGCACAATATGTCAGTTGGGGGGGTGAAGATATAGCATGCACCAAGCAGGAAAGGGATCTTGGGGTTGTCATCTCTAATGACCTCAAGGTAGGAAAACAGTGTGACAAGGCATCAGGCAAAGCAAATAGGATGCTGGGATGTATAGGCAGGGGCATCACCAGCAGGAAAAGGGAGGTCATAATCCGCTATACAAGACACTAGTGAGGCCCCACCTGGAGTACAGTGTACAGTTCTGGAGACCATACCTACGTAAGGACATAGACAGGGTAGAGAAGGTTCAGAGGAGGGCAACAAAGATGGTGCATGGGTTGCATCACAAGTCCTATGAAGACAGGTTGAAGGAACTGAACATGTACTCCCTGGAGGAGAGAAGGAGAGAGGGGATATGATAGAGACATACAAGTATCTTACAGGGAGGAACAGGGTGCAGGAAAACACTATTTTTAAGCGAAAAAGATGTTTCAGGACCAGAGGCATGGGATGAAGTTGGAGGGAGGACGATTCAGAGGAAACATGAGAAAGAATTTCTTCAGAACGGGTGGTGGACAAGTGGAACACCCTGCCAGAGGAAGTGGTGGGGCTGAAACAATCACGGGATTTAAGAATGCATGGGATAGACATAAAGGAATTCTAGAGGGCAGGGGTAAGGGGAAACAGACTTCTAGGAAAACAAACTGAACTTACAAGCTCAAATGGGCAGACTAGGTGGGCCATAGACCCTTATCTGCCGACACTGTCTATGTATCTAGGGACAACGTGTCTCGCCAGAAAACACCAGGCCCTGGATCTAGCGAGCAAAAATTGGGCAGTTTTGCGTTGGATGGGGATGCGAACAAGTCCAGTTCTGGAGTTCCCCATCGAAGGAACAGATCTTCTGCCACCTCCTGAAGAAGTTCCCACTCGTGGACTCTGGCCTGGGAGCGACTCAGGCCGTCCGCGATCGTGTTGTCCACTCTGGGAACATGTACAGCGATCAGGTTTGCGCCGTGTCCGATTACCCAATCCCACACCCTCATGGCCTCCCTGCAAAGAGGGTAAGAGTGTGCGCCTCCTTGTTTGTTGAGGTAATACATCACCGCCGTATTGTCCGTCTGAAGCAGGATCGTGCACGGCGGGATCATGGACTGAAAGGCCTGGAGTGCATAGAGGACTGCCCTCATCTCTAGGACGTTGATATGGAGATGAGCCTCCAACGGGGTCCATACACCCTGAGACCTCACTCCGTCTAGGTGTGCTCCCCACCCGAGACCCGAAGCATCCGTGGTGAGGGTTATCTCTGGGGACGGCGCTGCAAAAGGGACGCCCTTGGAGAGCGACCCGGGGGCTAACCACCATTGCCAGTCTCGAACCACGGATTTCGTGATCCTGACTGGATGCTGCAAATGTTCTTGCCTCTGATCCCATTGCGCTTTGAGCATCCACTGCATTATTCGCATGTGGAGTCACGCGAGAGGGACAGTAGGAATGGCCGCAGCCATGTGTCCGAGCAGACGAAGGACCGACCTGGCTGGTACGATCTGGTTCGTCGATAAGTCCCCTATGAGGGACCTTATGTTCCGCCCTGTCGGCTGGAAGAAAAGCTCTTCCCTGGATCGTGTCCAGCACTGCTCCTATGAACTGCAGGTTTTGCGACGGTACCAAGACGGACTTCTCTCGATTTATAAGAATGCCCAGCAATCCAAATAGGTCTTGGTGTCCTGGATCAGAGCAGAAGCGCCGCAGGAGACGGCCATGAGAAGCCAATCGTCGAGGTAACGGGAACACATAGTGGCCCTTTCTCCTTAGAGACGCCTGCCACGACTGCCATGCATTTGGTAAAGACCCTTGGTGCGATGACAGTCCGAAGGGAGAGCGCGAACTGGAAGTGGTGGCTCTAGAAACCTCGGCTTAGGAACCTCTGATGCGCTTGAGCTATGGGGATATGCAGGTAGGCGTCCTGCATGTCTAAGGACGCTAAATAGGCGCCCTGCTTTAGCATGGGATCAGGCCGGAGGGTCACCATGCAGAATCTTTGTATCGACCGACATGTTGAGGTCGCTCAGGTCCAGAATTGGACGGAGGTCCCCTACTTTCTTGGGAACCAGGAAGAAGTGAGAATAATACCTAGTCCCTCTCTGGTTTCCCGGGGCGTGCTCACTGCCCCTTGTTCAGGGCGTGAGTATTTCTTGCCAGATTAGCGCCGCGCTGGACCGAATACCGGGAGAGCAGAGGAGGCCTCGAGGTGGCTTTTCGCGAACTCTAAAAAGTGGCCAATGCTGACTAACTGAAGAACCCACCTGTCGGTGGTGATTGCCTGCCATCCCGCAGGAAGTTCATAATCGACCCGACCATAACATCCCGTTGATCCTGAGGCGGGGCGGAAAGGAAGTCATGCTGTGTGGCGGCAGACAGGCCCGCTTGCTGGGTCGCTCTAGGGGCACGTTGACCTCTGCTAGCGGGCTGCTTCCCTGGGTTCTGCGAAACCAGAGCCCTCTGTTGTGTGGCGGAGCGAGGTTGTTGCCTTCTGTCCGCCCACGAAAACGGCCTTGGTGCCTACGAAAGGACCCAGGCCTAGGCCGGTACATTGCCTGGACAGACCTCACTGCCTTTCCAGCCTCTTGCAGTTTGGTAATAATTTTTTCCACAGGATTACCAAACAACATCTCCCTCAAAGGGCATCCATAATGTTCTTCTGAGCGTCGGGTGAAGCCGGAGACACGGAGCCAGGAGTGTCTCCGGAGACAAACGCCTGAAGCTGCTGCTCTGGCCGATGAGTCCCAGCGGAATCATACGCCTAAGCACTGGTCCCCGTCTGAACCCGTGCGGAGGAGCTGGAGCATCTCCTCCTTCTGACCACTTTCAGGAAGCTTCTCAGCTGCCTCAGACCCTGTTCCACGGTGCTGCTCTGGAATTGAATCATGTGGGTCAGATAGTTCAGGGATCTGATGGCGCAGGTCGCCGAAGCATACGTGCGCCTGCCCAGAGAGTCCAACTGCTTGGATTCTGGATCCGGTGGTAGGGTGCTCAAATGCTGCGGCCTTTGGGACCGGTCATGTGAGGCTGTTATGATCAGAGAATCGGCCAGAGGTTGGTGCGTCAAATACTGGTCCTCCCTAGGGGCCTTGTATAGACGGTCAGCTTTCTTCGGCACCACCGGTAACGAATGTGGACGCTTCCACGCAGCCTTGGTGACGTCCACAAAAGTGTCCACCAAGGGTGGCACCACCACAGGCTTGGGGTCCTTCTGTCAAGATACTTAGCCAGGCGCAATTGGGTCTAACTCCTCAGATTCCCACCCCATGTTCTCCTGGATATGGCGATAATATCCATGAATGAGGGGTCATCCGAGGAGACCGTGGAGTCTCACGTGGTCCGGAGAAGGGACTGAGATTGGAGATGGAGACCTGAAGGTGAATACACAGATCCCTGGTCCTCCGTTGACGGCGAACGCCGGCGCTCCTGGATCTCTTTGGGCTGGGTGATCCGGAAGACGAGGATCTAGACGGAGGTCTCCTCTTTGCACTTCGAGCCCTGGGAGGGGATCTGGACTCCCTGGGAACAGTAGAGCGGCCAGCCGACCCCGCAGGTGAAGCGGGGCCGGAGCCGGAGGAGGAGGAAGAGCGGTGGGCGCCACGTCCTTCTTGATGGTGTCCCACCAGTATGTAAAGAGATCCTTTACATCCGCAATAGATAATCCTGACGCCAGCTCAGACGTCGAGGGTCGGACGTCGGGTCCCGGCGACGGCTCCACAGGGACCTCGGGCGGCAGCGAGGGAGCCCTGGGAGACTGCGCGAGCTGGGATCGCCGTCTGGTCTTGGGCGCGTCGAGTCTTCCTCCTAAGGACTCCTGCCCGACGACGGTCGAGACGCCCAGGAGCCTTCTTCTCAGGCGCGCCGCGATCGGGTCCCCTGCCGACGTCCGATGGGTAGATTTGACCGACGACGGTCTGACAGGCCAACGACGTTCGGTGAGCGGTGACTTAACGGCCGACGGAGGTCGAGCCGCGCCGGGTCTGCCGGCTCTTCAGAGGGTAAGCCCAGGGTCTTCCTCAGCGGCACTGAAGAGGACCGGACGCCGGGTACCGCCCGGCGGGTAGCCTGGACTTGTGGCGATGGTGATGACGCCTCGGACTTCTCGCCTCCGGCCTTAGGGGTGGAGGACTATCGATGGCCTGCGTAGGGCCTGAGAAGATCGAAACGCCACCGCAGCCGGGGAGGGAAGAGGCCCTGACGGGACCGTCCGATTCGATCCGGAGCTGCAGGACTCGGAGGCCCGAGTCGGAGACCTGGAAGGGTCCTTCTCCTTCTTTTCCGGCGTGCTTGTGAGAAGATTCCCTTTAGAGGACATGGCTCTAAGTTTTCTTCCAGGAGGAACGCTCAGAGCCTTCTGTCGCTGGATCCTGGTGCGGCTGTTAAATCCCTGGCAGAGGGAACAGGCCTGGTGTCGTGCTCTGGGCCCAGGCATCGAACGCAAGCCGTGAGGGTCCTTAAGGATCTGTTTTCCAAGCACACTTAGACGTATGCCCGAGGTCGGTGAGGACATCAGAGAAGAAAAATCTTAAATGAAGCAATTTGTAGGGAAGTTCAGGCAACCACGCTGTCGCTGGCCTAGACTGAGACCCAAGGGTCGAGGGCATGCAAGTTCGACGGCTGGAAAGAACTGGGGATTCTGGCGGACCGACCCCTTATGTACCACACCTGACGCCGGAGGCGGGACTGGACAGGGGTCCCCGCTGAAGATGAGCTAGCAGAAATTTTCCGGTGGGTCCTGGCGCCGCCGCTTCAGTACTAATGGTGTAACCTGCTGCAAGAGTTGTATCTCGAAGTAAGATCGGCGCCATTTCATGGCATACGTCGCCAGCTTTCTGGCTGCAGAAAGAACTTCCGCAACCTCTTGCGAGACCCCGTGACGCAAGATGGCTATGTCTCTAGGAGCCATGCGTGCAGGTTCAGTGAGCGTAAGTCTGGGTGGACCAGTGAACCCTTCTGCTGAGACAAGAGGTGGGAGCTGAATAGCAATGGGAGCGGAGGTTCCCGGGACAGCTGAATTAGCAAAGGGAACCAGATCTGCCTGGGCCAGAATGGGGCCACTAAGATCATAGTCGCATGCTCCCTGCGCAGTTTGAGAAGAACTCTCTGGACCAACGGGAAGGGAGGGAAAGCGTAGAGGAATCTGTCCGCCCAGGAGAGGGACAACGCGCCCGCCAGAAAACACCAGGCCCTGGATCTAGCGAGCAAAATTGGGTAGTTTATGTTGGATGGGAAGTGAACAAGTCCAATTCTGGAGTTCCCAATCAAGAAACAGATCCTCTGCTACCTCCTGAAGAGTTCCCACCGTGGACTCTGGCTTGGGAACGACTCAGGCCATCTGGCATTGTGTTGTCCACCGGAACATGAACTGTGATCAGGTTCGCGCCCGGTCGGATTACCCAATCCCACACCCTCATGGCCTCCCTGCAAAGGGGGTAAGAGTGTGCGCCTCCTTGTTTGTTGAGGTAATACATCACCGCCCTGTTGTCTGTCTGAAGCAGGAGAGTACTCGGCGGGATTTCTGACTGAAAGGCCTGCAGGGCATAAAGGACCGCCCTCATCTCTAGGACGCTGATATGGAGGTGGGCCTCCAGAGGGGTCCACATACCCTGGGACTTCACCCCGTCCAGGTGTGCTCCCCACCCTAGGCCTGAGGCGTCTGTGTGAGGATTACCTCCGGGACGGCGCTCATGAACCGGACGCCCATAGAGTGTCCCCTGGGTCTAGCCACCACTGCCAGTCTCGAATCGCCTGAATTCGTGATTCTGACCGGATGCTGCATGTGGTCTTGCCTTTGGTCCCATTGCACCTTGAGCATCCACTGAGTTACCTGCATGTGGAGCCTCGCGAAGGACAGTGGAATGGCCGCAGCCATGTGTCGAGCAAGCGAGGACCCAAACCTGGCTAGAGGCGGTCTTATCGACAGCTCTCTCTGATGAGGAATCTGATGCGTTCCACTCTGTGGTCTGGAAGAAATGCTCTTCCTGAACGGTGTCCAGTACTGCGCCTATGAACTGCAGTTTCATGCACAGTACCAGGAGAGACTTCGTGGTTGATTAGGATACCCAGAGATCAAACAGGTCCTGAGTGCTCTGGATCGTCTGTAATAACGCCTCTCTGAGGCGGCCATGAGAAGCCAATCGTTCAGGTGTCGGAACACATAATGGCCCTGTCTCCTTAGAGACGCTGCCACGATTTGTAAAGACCCTTGGGTGCCAATGACAGCCCAATGGAAGGGCTCGGAACTGAAGATGATGGTTCGAGAAACTCGAAGCGCAGGAACCTCTTGTGCGCTTGTGGATAGGGATGTGCAGGTAAGCCGTCCCATATCTAGAGACGCTAAAAGCGCCTTGCTTCAGCATGGGAATAAGGCCCGGAAGAGTTACCATGCGGAATCTTTAGTAGGCGACCGACAAATTGAGGTCGCTGAGGTCCAGAATCGGACGGAGGTCCCCTGTCTTCTTAGGAACCAGGAAGAAGTGGGAATAGTATCCGTGTCCTCTCTGGTTCTCTGGGACGTACTCTATCGCTCCCTTTTGCAGGAGCGCGAGCACCTCTTGCCTGATCAATGACTTGTGCTGACCCGGGTACCGGGAGACCAACGGAGGCCTCGAGGGTGGCTTTTCCGCGAATTCTATAAAGTGGCCTCTTCCAACCAACTGTAGAACCCACCTGTCGGTGGTTACAGTCTGCCATCCCCGCAGGAAATTCGAATGCGAACTCCTGACCATGACGTCCCGCTGATCCTGAGGGGCGGGGCCGGAAGGAGTCAGGCTGTGGTGGCTGAGGGTCCCGCTGGCTGGATCGGGTTTAGGAGCGCCGCTGGCTTCGACTCATGGGTTGTTTTCCCTGGGCTCTCGAAACTGGAGCCCCTCTGCTGTGGAACGGGCGGGACTGTTGTCTCGCCGTCCGGCACCAAATCGGCTTTGGTTCCTCTGAAGGAACTAAGCTTGGTCGGCACATGGTCTGAACCTGACCTCACCGCCTTCCGGCCTCTTGGAGTTTGGTAATTATCTTCTCTGGGAGTTTACCAAACAAAACTTCTCCTCATGGGCGTCCCATGATGTTTTCTGACGCCCTGGGTAGTCGTGAGACACGGAGCCAGGAGTGCCTCCGGAGGCATACGCCTGAAGCTGCTGCTCGGGCGAGAGTCAGCGGGAGTCGACGCGCTCGTAGCACCTGGGTTCCCGCTCCGAACCCGTGCGCGAGGGCTGTAACATCTCCTCCTTCTGCTCACCTCCGCATTCTCAGCCATCCAGACCCTGCTCCCACAGGACATTTTGGAACTGCACCATGTGGGTCAAATAATTCAAGGATCTGATGGCGCAGGTAGCGGAAGCATACGTGCGCCTACCCATGGAGTCCAACTGCTTGGACTCGGGGTCCGGTGGCAGGGTGCTCAGATGTTGTGGTCTCTGGGACCGGTCATGAGAGGCTGTTATGACCAGAAAGTCGGCCTGAGGATGCTGGGTCAAGTACTGGTCTTCTCTTGGAGCCTTGTACAGCGTGTCAGCTTTCTTGGCATCGCGGAGCTAATGTGGACGCCCACTGCCTTGGTGACGCCCACGAAGTGTTCACAAGGGTGGCACCACCACAGGCTTGGGGTCCTTCTGTCAAGATACTTAGCGAGGCGTAGCCTTCGGGTCTAACTCTTCCGCATCCCATCCCATGTTCTCCTGGATGTGTCTCATGATATCCGAGGACGAAGGGTCATCCGGAGGAGTTTGGCAGCTCAGTGGGTCCAGAGAGGGATGGAGAGGGAGATGGGGATCTGGATGTAGAAACTCTGATCCCGTGGTTCTCCGGGCCAAAGGCGGCGCGCCTTTCTGGGTCTCTTGGGACTGGGGTGGGACGTAGAAGAGGATCTGGACGGAGGTCTCCTTTATCGTAGTCTCCCTGAGGGGGTCCTGGGCTCCCGGGAGGAGGTAACCAGCCTGCAGACCCAGACGGGATGGAGGCAGGAACCGAGGTGGTGTGGGGACCATGTCCTTTATGATGGTATCACCAGTAGGTGAAAAGCTCCTTCACCTCTGTAGGAAAGGCCTTGACGACGGTCCAGGCGCCAGTGGATGGTCGTCAGGGCCCGGTTGTAGGGGTTCCTGGGAGTCTCAACAGGGACTGGGTCGCCTGTCCTGGTCCTCGGCTGGGTTAACTCCTCCTCAGTGATGGTCTCCTGACCCGACGCCGGTCGGAGGCGCCTAGAGTCCTCTTCTCGACTGAGCGGGCGCCGTCCCCTACCGGTGTCCGTGAAGAGTAGGCTTGGCCGCGACGGCCTTCTGTGGCAGACCACGGCTCTGGGGACCTGTGGACAGAGGCTGACGCCGGACGAACCGCCTGGTCCCAGGCGTGGCTCTTGAGTGAGGTGAGCCCTTGGTTTTCCGAGGAGGCAAGGAAGTAGACCTGACGCCGGGTCCGGATGGCGGAACCCGACTTGTGGTGATGGTGGCGATCCCCGACTTTCCCAGGGCCTTGAAGACGAGGAAGGCCTGGAGTCTTGGCCTGAGAAGAGGAAGAAGATTTTCCACCGCAGCGGGGAGAGGCTGAGAGCTGGCCCGGGAAGGAGAGCGGTCAGACCTGGAGCCACAGCTGCGCGAGTCGGAGGCCCTAGAAGGGGACCTGGAAGGGTCCTCTTCGTGCTTCACCATGCTTATGGCCTTCTACGATGAATCCCTTGAAGCCATGGACTTGAGTTGCTCCTCTAACAGGAACGCCTTGGGGCCTTCCGCGACGGATCCGGGTTCTGCTGTTGAACCCCTGGCAAAAAGAGCAGGACCGGGTGTTGTGGTCTGGGCCTAGGCACCGGACACAGGCCGAGTGCGGATCCTTAAATGGGATCTGCTTCCCACAGGCGCATTTCGAGGAGTGACCGGAGGTCGGGGAGGACATCAGAGAGAAAACTGAACTCGGAGAACAAATTTCCTGTAGGAAAGCACTTTACCACGCGTCGTGCGCTAGAAACCGAACCGAAGGGTCGAGACATGCAAGTTGACCGCAGGAAAGAATCAGGGAATTCATGGGACCGCCTTCATGTACTACGCCTGACACTCGGAGGCGGGACTGACGTCGGGGGCAGTCCCCGCTGAAGATAGCTAGCTAGAATTTTTCCGTGTGGTCCTGACGCCTGCCGGCTTCAGTCCTAATGGTGTAACCTGCTGCAAGAGCTGTGTCTCGAAGTAAGATCTGAACATCTCTCATTTGAAACCTGGCACCCGTGACCGTGTTTGTTATTGAAGCCATGTGGCTAACAGTTGCAGAAACTGTCTTGCTGGCTTTGGCTTGCCCAGGACAAACAAGCTTGCCAAAATCCAAATGCTTTCTGCTCTCTTCTGAGAGAGGAAAGCCCTTCCCAGTATGGTGTTTAGTTCTGCACCTATGAACTGCAGTACCTTCAAAGGAGTCAGGACTGACTTTTTGATACTGAGAAGGAATTCCAGAGAGTGCAACAGATCCTAGATTACCTGAAGGTGTTCTCTCACGTGCTGGTGAGAATTTCCCACGATTAGCCAATCGTCCAGGTAGGGGAAAACTGAAACATCTAGTCTTCGTAGGTGTGCCATGACTACTGCCATGCACTTGTTGAACACCCTCGGTGCAGAGGTGAGCCTGAAGAGAAGTGCTGAAAACTGATATTGGCCTGAAGGGAGTCTGAACCTCAGATATTTTCTGTGCAACTCCCTTATGGGAATATGGAAATATGTGTCCTTTAGGTCTAAGAAGGCTAGCCAGTTTCCTTTCTGCAGAGCTGGCAGAATCATGGCCAATGTGACCAACTTGAACCTGGGTTTTACCAGGTACTGTTTAACAGTCTTGAGGTCTCGTACAGGCCGCCACTCCCCATTCTTCTTTGTTGTTAGAAAATATCTTGAGTAAAACCCTTGTCCTTTTTGGCTGGGAGGGAGAGACTCTACTGCCCTCACTAGAAGTAAGGCCTGAACCTCCTGTTCCAGCAGTTTTCTTTTTGTGAAAGGAACTGCTTTGAACTGCCTTGATCTGGGAGGAGGAAAGGATCTGAAACAGAGGTACAATCCTTGATTCACTACTTCCAGAACCCACCTGTCTGTGGTGATTTTCAACCATTCCTGAAAGTAATGAGTCAGTCTGCCCCCTAAAGGAGATGGAGAGGTAGCCTGAAGGGAAAAGTCAGAGGATTTGTTTTGTTTGTTGCTGGGGTTGTGCAGATTGAGAGCCTCTCCTGGAACCCCTTCTGCCTCTTGCTCTGTAAAAAAAAAAAAATCACCCTGCTGTGGCTGGTACTGCTGTTGTGGCACAACCTTCACTTGAAAGAAAGGCCTCCTAAATAAGGACCTACCCCTGCCTCCCCTTCCATATGCTGAAGTGGAAGGAGAAGGTCTCTCCCTGGTTGAATTACCCTGGTTGAACTACTGCGGAAAGTAGCTTCATACTCATCTTCATATGTGCCTCAGTCTGGGTGCCAAAGAGTGAGTGACCCTCGACTGGGAAGCAAGTCCATAGCCTTACTCTGGGTGTCCTGGGTGAGATTAGTAGCTCTCAGCCAGGCAAATCTTCTCAAGGCTATAGTACCCTGCCATCCACCGAGCACCTGTGTCATTCAAATCAGCTGACATTTGAAATACGTACTTGGTAGCCTCCAAGCCCAGTTTTGCAGTGTCCATTAACTCTGAAACTGTCATAGAGGAGTCAGCCTTTTCATTATCCAGGATGGACAGCCAAAGTGCCTTCTGGTAGAAGGCTGCATAAGCTTGGTAGCTGGCTTGGCAAACTGCCAGGGAAGCCAAAAGGTACTCTTTTTTTAGCCATGCTATCCATCTTTCTTGAGACCCTCCCAGGAGGGTGAGAGGACAAGGGAGTTTTTGCCTTTTCACAGGCAGCCTGCTGCTGTACAATGCCCTGGTGGTCAGGGTGAGTAAACAGAGACTCAGCCCCTGATCTCTCAAGTTGGTATTTATCACACTTTTTATCAATGGGTGTGACAGAATTTGGAGTCTTAAGAATCTCAAGAACATCTTTCTTAAAAAAATTATATATAGGCAGAAGGAGCCTTCTTGTGGGTGTAAGCCCCATAAGCTCCATATATTGGGCTTCTTCCTCATCCTGGATCTCTTCTGCAGTTTGTAGATCCAAGGTTTCCACCAGCTTCCTTATAAAGGGGAAAATGAGAGGAAAAATTCTCTGTGGGTCTGGGAGGAGAGCCAAACTCCTGTTCTGGCGAGACCTCAGGTTCACTACCCTCCTCTGCCTAGTCATCCTCCTCAAATTCTACTGTATCAGTAGCTAAAGGAGGGACATTTTTTTTTTTTTTTCAACTGGAGTAGCCACAGGCTGCTTTGGGGGTGGTAAGCCCTACATCACTTGTAAAGCCAGAGCTTGGGTTAGCTCAGCAGGTGATGGAGCGGGCACAGGCACCTGAGGAGCCACTGAAGGCGTTTCAGATGGGGTCTCAGTGTGTTTTGTCTTCTTGAGTTTTTTTGGCAGGCACCGGAGAGTGAGCCGGTTCACTGCCTCTCTTGCCAGAGCCCTCACCCGTATCGGGGTGGTTTTTGGGGCCCTGGAAGGAACAGCCAAGGATTTAGAAGGGGTGGACTGGTTAGAGCCCATAGATCCCTCCTCCAACTTTCTTTTTAGCTTTTCCTTATGTTTTTCTACTGTTTTATCAGGGAAAGACTTGCATATCTCACAATCCACAGAAAAATGCTGTTGCCCAAGGCAGACCAAACATAAATCATGTTTGTCTGCCTTTGCAAACACTTCAGAGCACTTCAAACAATTTTTAAAATCAGGAGGTCCTGTTTTCTTGTTAGGCCTATCTGACATTTTGAAAGAAAACAGGAACTGGGAAGCAACAAAAATATATACAAGTTAACTATCTGCGGTTGGTTCAGTAACTGAGAAAAAAATCTATCAGTTCCGATTGGATCTGGAATCGAAGAACAGCTCAGAGAATCTAGAAAAGTCTTTTCAAAAGAGATAATTTTACAGAACCCCCCCCCCCCACGGAAATATAATCGGGACCCCTAAAAAAGGTTTCGATTTAGGTAAGAAAGGGATCAGTTGCCTCTCAGTTCACAGGAACCACGAGGAACCAGAAAAGAGGCGGATTACGTTAAATTTTTAAACGGAGAGAAAAAAGCTAAAATAACAATTAAATTAGGCAGTTAATGAAAAATTAAACAAATATATTTACTTTTTTTTGTTCAATGGGCTTCAGGAATTGCTCTCGATAGAAAGAAGATCTCCAGGGCGTCTAGACTTTGCAGCGGAGAGAAGCCACCTGAGGTTAGGATGTAGGCAGTTACAAGGGGCAGTTTTTGAATTGAATGCACGAGCTAAAGATTCCATCATTAGCATGACATTCCATTTGGCTCTGGAGCAGTGCTGGCTTAAAGGAGCAATGCAAGAAATAATACTATTAGTGGATTCCTGGGGGTTAGAAACATATACTATACCATCTAAGAGTAGTGTATTTTTAAAATATTTTAACTATTTGCACACAGACGGTATAGAAGCAGACCTACTCCAGACTGCATCAGACAGGGTTTGAAATGCGAGTGGCATGAGAGATCTAAATTGACCAACATGGTAGAAATAGTTTAACCACCAAGACAGAGACGTTTACCTTGATCAATAGCCGTCGGCTTAAAATTAAGTGCAGAAGCAATACTGAGGCACAGCAGTAAGACCTGGGTCTGGTAAGTCTGGGTTCTGAGGTAATCATTGTAGCCCTCAGAGAAGATGAGGCCAGGGTCAGCCTCGTCCCCCTCAACATCCTCCCTGCAGAGAGAGGTGTATATGGGGTGGATTGCAGGCCCTCAAATTCAGAAACATGGCCCCAACAACACCGATGGCACCAGCCCCAAGGACGAGGGGCTGGTGCCAGAACCGGAATGGAATCTGGCACCAGGAGATCCCCAGCACTAAGGGTGGTGCTGGGACCAGCACCGGAACCAGCACCAAGCCAGAGCCTGAAGGGCACAAACCCAGTGCCGGAATCAGATCCAGCTCAAACGCACCAGCTGGCACCGAAATGACTGGCAGTGGTACTCGGCTGATCTCACCAAGTGACACAAGATTGGGGGTACGGCCAGTGGGACAGGAGTTGGTGGCACAAACACCACAAGGGCCGAAGGGCTGTTGCTGGAGCCAAATTGTCTACCAGACTGGAGGGCCAGGCCTGCGGCTAAAGTTCCACTGACCCCGCTGGCAGAAATACATGAACCTGGCTCTTCACCCATTGCCCCAAAGAGCTGCTCAAGGGTGGAAATGTCAACAGAGGTCACCATTTGTAGACAGAAGTGGACTCTGGGCCCAAGACCGCGACATCCTAGTACCAGAGGTCCCCGATGATAGCAAGGGCCTCTGGCTCCGTAAGACTAACGGTCTTGCAGCAGATCTTCCAGAGAGCAACCTCAAGTGGTACTGTTTCTTCCCCTTCCAAAGTGAAAAGGAATAACTCGAGGCCCAGCGGTGCCAAGAATACGACCGGAATCAGGAATGGGCCCGTTCTTCTGTGCTTTCTGTACGACAGTCCTCCTTCCAAAGCACAGGACTGCCCGTGATCACAACCCTTCCTGGACGGGGAAACTGAACACGACACGGCCCCACTGCTGAAACAGCCTGTCTGAAAAGGCTCCCTACCGCCATCCTCCGTGGCTGTTCACAGAGACTCGATAGGGCTGTGAGAAAACAGACAACAGTATTTTTGTAAAATCACTAAACTGACACAAAAACAATTCAAGCTTTAAACACAAACTGAGAAGAACTGAATGCTGTTGTTGTACAGACGTGAAATCTGACTGCCGACAAGCGACTGATGTCACCGATGTGCACCAGACAGCGGGAAACAAGGAACTAAGGTGGTTCAGGGCTGGTGCTGAGGTAAGCCTGGCGCCACAAGCCAATCTTGTGGTGCCATGTATGTGTGCAGCTTGCCTTGACGCCAGCCCTCCTGAAAAGGTCTGGCTCCTGCAGGGTCCTAGTGCCTCCGGCAAAGACCCACTGGTGTGAATCAAAGGTGAAGATCGACTTCTGGAAGATCAGTCTTGCCATTCTCAGCAAGGATAACAATGGCATCAGCTATAGGTTGAGCGATACACACTGGCCTATCCTTAGAGATGGTATATTTCTTGTTGGCCTGCTTGCAGACAGATGCTACTGTAGTAGACCTACTCCAGACCACATCAGATAGAGTTTCGATTGTAGAAGGAACAGGAGGAACTAGACTGACTGAGACATTGGGAGTGTTTAGCCACTCCAGATAGAGATGTCTGCCCTGGTCAATGGCATTAGGCTTGAAATTGAAAGTAGAGTGTATATTTCTAAGCAGAGTCTGGAAAGTAAGAGACTCCTGAAGCACAGAGCCTGGGTCTGAAGAGTCTAGGCTAGAGTCATTGTCGGCACCCTCAGAAATGACGAGGCTGGGGTCAGACTCAATCCTCTCCAACCCTTCTTGCAAGGAGAGTCACAGAGGGGTTTGGGTTGTAGGCCCCCTTATCCAGAATGTGGCTGTGGCATCACTGGAGACACTGCCACCCCCCCAAAGGACAAGGGACCAACGCCAGAGGCGGCGCTGGAACCAGAACTAAATAACGCACATGGGGAATCCCCAGTGCCAGCATTGGAACCAGATCCAGACCCAACCAGCAATAGACTGATCAGCAGTGGCACTGCGGCCAGTTCCATCCCGTCTCAGGACAGGGGTGCAGTCAGTGGGCAGGAGTCGGCGGCACAGTCACCAGCAAGGGCCCAAGGGCTGTTGCCAGAGCCAAATGCTCTACCCCACTTTAGGGCCCCACCAGCAGATCCAGCTCCACCAGCCCCGAGGGACCAGGGACTGGCTCCGAAGGCAGAGGCACATGGGTCAATTGCTGCACCCATCACTCAGTAAGACCTGTCCAGTGGTAGAACTGCCCACCGGAATCCCCCCTTACAAACAGAGAGGGACATTAGGCGCGAGACTCTGACCTCCTACACCAAGAGGCCCTTGATGACACCGAAGGTCCCTAGCGCTGAGAGATCGGAGATCCCACGGCAGACCTTGCAGGGGGTTACCTCGATTGGTGCCATTTCTTACCCTTCCAGCAGGAAGAGGAAGAAGCCAAGCACAAGCGGCACAGAGACCCCAATCAGAATCAGGATTGCTTACTTTTGTGCGTAAGGGGAACTGTCCTTCCTTCCCAGAACACTAGACAACCTGTGGTTAGAATCCTTCCTCGATGGGGAAAATGGACTGGACACGGCCCCACTGCCGGAGCAGCTTGCCTGAGAAGACCCCCCTATCATCCTCCAAGACCTTCAACCGCAGACACTCTCTGTAGGTCTGAGACACAGAAAAATTTGTAAATACTCTAAACTGACACAAAAATAAACTCTAACCTTAAACACTAAAACTGAGGAGAAGTGAAAGCTGTTGCCATACAGATGTGATGTTCTAATTCCCGATGGGCAAGCAAAGTCATCACTGATGCACACTTGACGGTGGGGAAAAAAGGAACCAAGGCAGTTGAAGGCCGATGCAGAGGTAAGCCTGTGCCCACGAGCTACTCCTGCAGTGCTGCACATGCGAGCATTTCACCTCACTGCAAGCCCTCCTGAAATGCTCCAGCTCACACAGGGTCCTAGTGCCTCTGGATAAGACACAACAGTGAGAATCAATAGTGAAGATTGATTTCTGGAAGATCATACACTACCAGATCTTTTAGATTTTCAAATCAGTACACATCTACCAATATTAGTATATGTAACTACTGTGGTTGAACGCCAGCACTATCACTTTCAGAGCTTGTGTAAAAAAAAAATGTAATGGCATTAGCTCTTTTTTTTATTATTAAAATAAAGAGAACAGATACTATTAAGTACTGATAGATGCAGAAAGCAATCAAGTTTTCAGGCAACAATTTTCTATTTCAACTAACTCACCTGTAGAAGATGAGGCTGATCAGCTAGTGGGATTGCATCTGCTAGTGGAACTTCAAATGGATTAGGAGGAATGCAGCCCAGGAAGGTCATGGAGTCTGATCGGCGGAAGAATGGATGGTTTTGCCCAGTCTCCGAAGGAATGGAGTCATCATCCTTATCATTGAGGGTAGAACCTAGGAAGCAGAAGAAAACAGGTTAGCAAACAAAACTGAAGAAATAATGCTCAAGTAGCATCAAATTGACATATTATGCACAATCAGATGCCAAAAGCTACAACACAGAAAGCTTAAGTGTACAAAAGAACAAAACAAATCCCCGAATCAACAAAAAAAGAAAGTTACTTACCATTAACTCCTGATCAGCTTTAGTATCTCCTCCACAGAGACACACTCATTGGTCTTAAGCCAGGAAGTACTTGTCCAGGTTGACCAAGAGGCCCAAGTCTCTACAGGCCTGGAGAGTCAGTGCTGTGGATCTTGCCAAGGCCTCTCTGGATAGACTGGCAATTAGCCAGCAGACCAAGCAGGGGTTAACTCTGACCCCGAGATGCCATAGGTGGGCCACCACCACTGCCATACACTTGGTGAAGACCCTCGGAGCTGAGAAGAGGCCAAATGGGATGACGTGGAACTGCTACAAGACCCCCACCAGTTGGAAGTGTAGGTACCGGCTGTGAGACCTGCGGATGGGGATGAGGAAGAATGTGTCCTGAAGGTCAAGGGAGCAGAACCACATGTCCTACTCCAGGGATGGTATAAGCTGGCTCAGTGACCATCCAGAACTTGTGCTTCCATAGGTACTGGCTGAGGTTGTGAGGATCCAGTACAGGTCATCAGCCCTTCGTCCGTTTTGGGACCAGTAAATACCTGGACTCTTAACGATGATCGGCCAAAGGTATACAAAACATGGGCTATGGCTCCTTTCACAAGCAGCTGAGCAATGTCCTTGCTGAGGGTGGTCAGCATTTCCCCGAGACACCCCAGACTCTCGAAGCACATGGATGCAGTAGGGCAGAAGAGCCTAGAAATCGAGACAGTCCTCTGCCCACAACGTGCAGCACCCACTTGTCTATTGTGATAGCAGACCAACATAGCAAGGAGAGACGCAGCCTGCCTCCAACAGGAAGCATGAATTCACAGCGGGAAGGTCATGTCAGGAAAAATCTAACAGACTTCTTTGACTGGGTGACCAAAGTAGTAGATCAGGGAGGGGCTGTGGACATGGCCTACCTAGATTTTAGCAAGGCATTTGACACCATCCCACACAAAAGATTAATAAACAAGTTAGCCAGCCTGGGAATAATTGGCTGGACAACAGGACACAGAGGGTAACAGTAAATGGAGTCCAATATGAAGAAAGGGGGGTTTACTAGTGGGGTACCACAGGGTTCAGTATTGGGGCCGGTCCTCTTTAATGCCTTTATAAGCGACATTGCAGAGGGACTGGACCAGATGACACAAAGATCTGCAACAGGGTTGATACACAAGGGGGTGGAAAGGATGAGAAGGGACTTGGAAAGGTTGGAGGAATGGTCAAAAGTATGGCAGCTTAGATTCAATGCAAAGAAGTAAAAAGTAATGCACCTGTGAAAAGTACACAATGAGGGGGTAGTAACAACAACAAAAATGGAAAGGGACCTGGGGGTAGTCATATCAAATGACCTAAAGGTAGGAAGGCAATGTGAGAAGGCACAAAGGACAGTGGAGGATACTGGGATACACAGGGAGAGGCATCACTAGAAGGAAAAAAAACCCCAAAAACCAGGAAGTTGTCATCCCTCTGTACAGACAGCTGGTGAGACCCCCAGCTGGAGTACTGCGTGCAGTTCTGGAGACTATCTCTGCAAGGACACAGACAGTGTGGAGGCTGTCTACAGGAGGGCACTAAAATGGTGCAGGGTCTGCACCAGAAACCATACGAAGAGAGACTAAAAAGCTTAATATGTATCCCCTTGAGGGAATTGGGGGGGAGAGAGACATGACAGAAATTTTCTGGACCTCGAGGAATCAAGAGAGTCCAACAGGGTAGCAAAAGGGATGTGCAAGAAAAAGGGGACCGAGTCTGAAGATAGAGGGGGGAAAGCTCGGCGTAAGGTAAGGAAGTATTTTTTCACAGAGAAAGTGGTGGACACATGGAACGGCCTTCCTGAGGAGGTTGCGGGGTCAAAAACAGTGGGAGAATTCAAGAATGCATGGGACAAATATAAGGCAATTACAGTGGGGGTAGGAGGAATTAGGCTGTTGGTTAACTAGGAACTGCAGCTTAAGCAATAGGTAGGAAAATGGGTAGACTGGGTGGACCAAGCGGTCCTTATCTGCTGTCAAAGTCTATGTTTCTAAGAGTGGTCGGGGACAAGACAAGTGGATGGATGACACCCAAACCCATCACTGGGAAGCGGGCACCACTCCCTCCATCTTTTGGATCCTGGCCCATTGACTTTGGGGAGCCTGGTCTGGAACTGCCTCTGCTGAGGCTGGTGGCAGTGACTGAAAGGACCGGTACTGAAAGCTGATTTCTCTGGCTTTTTGTTTGGGTCCCTTTTGGATGAAGTCACAGAGTCCAGAATGGCACTGGACTTCCTGATCTGCATGAGATGTCCTTCCGTCCCAGGGCTAAAGAGGTCGGTGCCCAGATAGGGGATATTGGCTAACCTCTGTTGGGAGTCTGCCGTGAAGGTCAACAAGCACAGCCAGGCCCTACGAAGCATGGAGACAGCCGCTGTCACCGCATGGATGCACAAGTCACACATGTCCAAGGCGGTCTAAAGCTGGTGTTTCGCCAGACATTGATCGTCGTATCAGATGAGTTCCACTGCCACTCTCTGCTCTGGGTGGAGGTGGGGGAGGACCATGTTGAAAATGCTTATCATGGCATGGCCATAACTGGCCATCATTAACAGCACAGCTAGCATGTCAGAGACACAAGGTAGCCGTAGTGCACCCCTTTTTGTGGTGTGGTCAACCTTACGGGACGAGGCATCAAACTAGACTTCAGACGTAACGTCCAAGGAGATGAATAATAGTTACCAATAGAATACGATAACCTGGATTTATTTTATAAAATACAATAATAAAGAGGCTTGCAGTGAGTATATCAAACAAGTAGCACTTCTCGAGGCTGTAGTCAACGCTTTCACATCGCCTGGTGCTTTTTCAAAGAGGTCTTTGGAAAAGTGTCTGAGCGACATAAAATGTTGATGCCAACCTCCTGGGGGGATGCTACTTGTTTGAAATGTGCCACTGCAAGCCTTGCTTTGATTCGCATTTTTTATAAAATAAATCCAATTTTATCGTATTCTATTATTGGATATTGTTCATGTCCTTGGACATTTGAGCCAAAGTTTAGTTTGGTGCCTGGTGCTTGTTGGGCTCCGTCTGGATGTCCTGAGCCACCTCCCCTTTCCTTTTTCAATTGCATGGGACTCCGTCTGGGGGCTTGTCAATGTTCCACCGATGTCCAAACTTACAGAACAGAGTCAGTAACCAGCCCCTCCACGGAGGAGTGGTCTAAGAACCCTGAGAGGGAGCTGGGAAGGACCTCATACTTGTGAACCATATGGGCCTAGGGTGCTGGGCAGGATGCTATCAAAGCTCCAGGGCCGGCCCCAAGATGGTCTCTGCCACCACGAAGGAAACCCTCAGGGATGCATCCCGGTCCAAGATGTCTCTTACAGAGTATGTGGCCCTCTTCTCAACTGGTTCTAAATGGACGTCTGTGGATTCAGATATGAGCAAAGTACTGCCCTGAATGACACTGGCCCTTGGTCAGTTGAAAGTTCGTCGACTGTGTCCTTGTCAAAGAGCAAAGACCCAAAGGAGGCCATGAACTCTTGGTCCAAGCTGACTGAGGACTCCTCAAAGACAGCCTCTGGCCGAAAATCACCATGGACCTCCCGGGACTCCTCGCCTGAGGTGATCCTCATTGATAACCAGCCTGGCAAGACAGGGCCTAGTGGCCGGGCTACAGCCGTCAGGGTGGGAGAGCCACTGTGATTGAAGAAGCGGGTGTTGGCAGCACCCACGGGACCTGGGCAGGCTGGTTAACCACTGGCAGGTGCCAAGGGAGCATGGGACCTTGAGGCAGAGCCCTACCCTGCCCTGCGATGGCCCACTGCTGCCAGAGGGACTCCTCATAGCACCAGCACATTTTGCGGCAGTGTTCGCTTCACCAGAGGATGAGGAGTGCCGATGGCAGCCCATCACGGTCGAATGGGACTGACAGTGAGAACACCTCAACAGAGACCTTGACTGTTGACTTTCCAGTCGATGGCAGGCAGGGTTGTCCTGCGGCTGGCTTTAAATCACGTGCTAGCCCACATTCAACAGCATGGGCGTGGCAGACCCAGCCTCGACTGGATGCTTGTCCCTGAACAGGGTCGACCAGGGACAACAACTGAGCCAGGTCCTCCTGGGTATGGATGGGGAGTACCAAGGTCTGTGAGACCGATTCTTTGGCCTCGTCCGATAACAGACAGACAATGTCGAGAAAAACTTTGGCCGGCTAGACAGCTGGAGTCCAGATGCACTGATTCATCGGCATAGTTGAGGAGTACCTGATCTCCCTGACCTGTCCCTCGACTGAAGGGTGCTCAACCTCTGCAGAGTGTTTAGGTGAGTTGAGAGATCGGTAGGACTGGAATCTCTCCGCATCCTACGACTGGCGATGGTGGCCATAAGACTTCCGTGACTTCATCTTTGACCTATAGCTGTAGAGGGCAGGGTTCTCTGCACTGGCCTGGAGGGAGCAGCACAATTCACAGAACTGGCTCATGATGGCCCCTTCTGTGCTGGACCCAGCCGAGAACAGCACCATGGTTGAGGAGGTGTCCATTGTGGCTGCCACTGCATCCACTTCAAGAGCGGAAAACTGAGCTTCAGACCTGGCAGCCACGGTGGCCTTTTTGCAGCCCTTAGAGTGGCCTTTCAGATCCCATTCCGAAGGTTGGCCCATCGTGAGCCAGAGCCTCTGTCCTCGAGGGACTCGGGGAGCATGGAGAGACAAAGTCCGCACCCAGTCATGTCATGTTGCCCACCCAGGCAATATACGCACCTGTCGTGCGGATTGATGACTGAGATCTTTTGGTGGCACCGAACGCAAAACTTAAATCCTGGCTGCTTGTGATCCATCGTAGAGATGAGAGAGTGTTGAGGAAACCACTAAAGATAATAAAGACTTTGAAAACTTCAAAATAACGGTTCGGCAATGGCGCAGAGAAAATCTTATGTGGAGCGTGAAGGAGGTGATCTGTTCTTCGAGCAGAAAGAAAGATCTAATGTCAGGGGCTATAGCTGCCCAGGTGGTGGGAGGAGCTCAGCTAGCAAATGCTCCATCCGATCACCCCCCTTAAATTGCCAAAGTGTGGACAGTGTACCATATCCACACCTCTACAAAGAGATTTTTAATCTCAGATAGCTACCCCTAAGAGCTGAAATGAGGGGACTGGGGGGGTGAGGAGTAACGGTCAGTGGAACTAATCCACGCTGGCTGAAAATGAGCACTGCATGCTCTGGGGCTGCAAATTCTTCTTCCGCCACTTTATTACTACTACTACAGTGCTGTGAAATGGTGGCTGTAGCAGCAATGAACAACACTGTGGTTGGGGCCCAAGCAGATGAATCACTGAAGGTGCTGGTCCAGCAGTACAATTTTAACAGCTCACTAGAAACTGGAGTAGTTCCGGCAGACTGGACAAAGGCTGATGTGGTCCCTCTGCATAAGAGTGGCAGCAGGGAGGAATCTAGCAACTAAAGGCCAGTTAGCCTAAAGTACAGTTACGCAAGAACTTACCGTAACAGTAGATCTTTAAGAGAGGCTCTTGCAGTAGGTAATTACATATAGGACTGACGCTGGCCAGCGGCAGGACCCCACGGAAAAATTTCTAGCTAGAACCTGGCGGGACCGCCTCATTAGGTGACCAGCGCCATACGACGCCGGTATAAAGGGGCGGTCCCAGACGCCACTTTCCAGTTCTTTCCCGCCAGGCCCGGACGAGAGAGAAGCAGATATTTCCTTCGAATGGAAAAGGAGCTGAAAAGCCTAGGGGATGGAAGGTGGAGTAGACATTATTGAAGAGCTCTCTCGAAGATCTACTGTTACGGTAAGTTCTCACGTAACTGTACTATCTTACCGAGAGGCTCTTGCAGTAGGTAATCCAAGCAGTCTGGAACAAAAGAAAGGCACCGGGAGGAGGTACTACTCCAAGAAGTAGCAAAGAAAACCTTGCAAGCCTTAAGAAAGGAGGCCTTGCAAGACTGCTAACCCGAAGCCTGCTCTACGGCGAGAGGCAATGTCCAAACTGTAATGTTTAGTAAAGGTATGGACGGAAGTCCAAGTGGCGGCAGCACATATGTCTGCCGCAGACACGTTTGAAATGTCAAGAGGTTGCTACTCCAAGTGGAGTGACTCTCTGACTTGACCCGGTAGGGTCTTGTACTTGTCATAACAGAAAGTGATGCAATGGGCCAGCCATTTTGATAGGCATTGCTTAGAAACAGCATTGCCTTCTCTTTTGTGAGCAAAAGAGACGAACAACTGATCAGTCTTTCTGAGATCCTTCGTCCTATCAGTGTAGTATCTCAGAATCCTGTGAACATCCATGGTATGGAGCAAGTATTCTCCTTGGTTGGAGAACTGCGTGAAAAAGGCAGGTAATTCAATAGACTGATTTAAGGTAGACTCGCTACCACCTTCGAGAGGAACTTAGGATTCGTGCGAAGAGCTACTTGTTCTTTGTGAAAAATCAGATAAGGGATTTTGCACATCAGGGCCTGGAGCTCGGAAATTCTGCGAGCGGAAGTAATGGCCACCAAGAAGAGCATCTTCCACGATAAAAACTTCAAGTCTGCAGAAGCCGCAGGCTCAAAGGGAGGAAGGGTAAGTTTGAGGACAAAATTTAAGTCCCAAGGGGGAGCTGGAGTCCAGACAGGGGGCCTGAGATGAAGGACCCCTCTGAGAAAAGTTTTGGATGCCTCCAGTTGGGCAAATGCCTTATCAGTGAAAGGGACATGGTAGGCTGAAATAGCCGTCATATGGACTTTCAAAGAGGAGTGACTGAGACCCAGGTCGAAAAGATGACGTATGTAATCAAGTAGAAGGGTCACAGGACAGGAAAAGGGCTCCACGTCCCTGGACGCAGCCCAGATGGAAAATCTTTTCCATTTCATGGCGTAGGTGGACCTAGTGGAGGGTTTTCTAGTCTCCACGAGAATCTCGGCCACCTTAGGAGAAACGCCAAAGCGAGACTGAGCTAGGTCTGCAGGAGCCATGCATGAAGTTGAAGGGACTTGAGTCCCGGATGGGCCAGGGTCCCCTGATCCTGGGTCAGCAATCCTGGAGATAAGGGAAGAGGAAGAGGAAGAGGAGGAACCTCTGAGTATTGTTGTAGAAGAGAAATGAAAATTACGTACCTACCGTAATTCTTGATCTTCTTGGACGAGTCTCCACCACTCATTCACACTATTGGGATCTGCGCCGGAGGCACTAGGAGCCATCGAGCAAACTTTGCTGGAGGTCCGGCTCGGATGGCATCATGAGCCACAGCTCGCGCTGTAATGACTATCTCGGCCACCCTCCAACCGCCTCAGTACTTTTTACCAAGCAGGTGCAGCGAATTCAACCTAGAAGGGTAGCCTTAACCTAAAAACCGACATAAGATAGTCCGGACGACTCGGATAAGAAGGGTGAACAAAGAAGTCTCACAGCCTAAAGATTTGAGGGAGTGAAGACCAACAACAGAGGTGAGCTGGGGACGGAGAGGGCGTGATCGAGTAGGAGACTCGTCCAAGAAGATCAAGAATTACGGTAGGCAACGTATTTTCATATCTTCCTGACATAAGTCTCCACAGCTCATTCACACTATTGGGAGAGTACCGAGCTAATAATCCCCCGAGAGGGCGGCAGGAGAGACCAAGAGCTCACGTTTCTAAGACAGAAGTCCATTAAGGATGGCTCTGCCAAAGGAAGAATGTCATCTGGCATGGACATCTAGTGCATAATGTTTAACAAAAGTATGCTCTGAGCTCCAGGTGGCCGCGTTGCAAATATCTGCAATGGGCATGTTGCGAATTTCTGCTAGGGATGCCGCGACTGCTCTAGTAGAGTGAGAGTAAACCTTACCCTCTAACTTAACCTGTGCCATGGAATAGCAGTGGCGAAGGCATGCCACTAGCCATGCTGAGATGCATCTGATAGTGACAGGTTGACCCAGCCGGGTCTCGCTGAAGGAAACGAACAGTTGCTGGGCTTTGCGAAAGTCCTTGGTTCTATCCAGATAGAAACGCAAGGACCTCTTAACGTCCAAAGAATGAAGAGAATGCTCTCCTTCATTTTGGAAGTTCGCAAAGTAAGAGGGAAGGACCAAAGGTTGGTTTAGATGAAATTCTGACATAGCCTTAGGAAGAAATTTAGGATGAGTACGAAGAACTACTTTGTCCCTATGGAACACAGTATACGGAGGGTCTGTAGAGGCCCTATGGGCTGAGGTAATGGCCACTAGGAAGGCAGTCTTCCAGGTGAGAAATTTTAGCTCACTGGTAGCCAGAGGTTCAAAAGGTTTCCGAGTGAGCATATCTAGCACAAGATTGATGTCCCAGACTGCAACTGGACGTCTTGTAGGAGGTCTGGTATGCAGAATTCCTTTAAGAAACCTCTTAACCACAGGTAACTGAGCCAGGGATAAGGAAAAAAACGGCTCATGATATGCTGAAATGGCGCTAAGGTGAACTTTGACTGTAGAGTACTGTAGGCCTGAATTTGAGAGGTCTAAGAGGTACTCCAGAACTTTATCTGGTGGGCAGGAAAAAGGATTCAAAGAGGACTTTGCACACCAGAGCGAGAAACGCTTCCATTTGGCTGTGTAGGTATTCCTACTGGCTGGTTTCCGTGCAGCCAGAAGAATATCTGAAACTCTTCAAGACACATTAAACCGGTTTACTTCTACCTCTTCAGGAGCCAAGCGTGAAGGTGAAGCGATCTCAGGTTGGGGTGGACCACAGGTCCCTGAGTCAAAAGGTTCATCTGTAGGGAAAGTGGTCTCGGAGGAACTGCCAACATATTGTTGAGTAGTGGAAACCACAGTTGTCGAGGCCAGAAGGGAGCAATGAGGATCATTTTGTCCCCTGGGATTCGAACTTGAGGAGTACCTCTGAATTAGAGGAAGAGGTGAACGCTGAAGAAAGCGCTTTGTCCACCACAGCCTGGAACGCATCCTGACAGAAAATGTCAGGCCCTGGATTTCTGGAGCAGAAGAGAGGCAGTTTTTATGCTGAGTGGGGATGCAAAAGGTCCAGGTCTGAGTTCCCCACTCTTCTAATAGTGACTGAACCATGGTTGAGTCGAGAGACCACTGTGAGGGTCTGTTTCTGTTCTGCTGAGAGGTCCGCGTCGTTCGCTCTGCATACCTGGGTAGACCGCTTGAATTAGAGTCAGGCTCCAAGCACCATTCCCATACCCTCACTGCTTCCCTGCATAAGGGTAAGAATGAGCACTGCCCTGCTTGTTGATATAATACATCACTGTTGTTGTCCGCTTGAAGGAGAATGTTCTGTGACACAGAATGTCCTTCAACGCCGGACCGCATACAAGTACGGCTCTCATTTCTAGGACGCTTATGTGGAGCTGGGACTCGACTTGAGTCCACGCACCTTGAGTGTGGAGAGCCTGACAGTGAGCTCCCACCCCATTAGGGATGCGCCCATGGTAATGGAGATCTGCTGGTCCAGAGGAGCAAAGGGATATCCTCCAGGAGATTGTTTCTGAGACCACCAGGTGAGTGACCCCTTTAAAGGTTCTGTCACCTTGATGAGATAGGATCATGGGTGAGTGGTTGGGGACCACTGAGTACTGAGCATCCACTGAGTGGTTCTCATGTGCAGACGTATAGGGGAACAGTGAACACTGAGGAAGCCATGAGGCCAGCATCCGCTGCATCGAGAGAGCAGTAACTGAGGCTTCTCCCAGTGTGACGGGCCATTTGAAGGACATCGCTCTTCTGTCTTCTGGAAGAAAAGCCTCATGACAGAGTTGTCCAGAAGAGTCCCTATAAAGAGGAGCCTCTGGGAGGGCTGCAGTTGCGATTTCGAGGTTCAGCAGAACTCCCATGGATGTAAGGAGGCGAGAAGCCGCTCTCACGGGCGCCCAGGGTCCCTTTGCCTGGAAGGGTTTGCTAGAAGCCAATCGTCCAGATAAGGGAACACCTGTATCCCGACCTTTCTGAGGCGTACAAGCAGAACTGCACAACACTTTGTAAAACCTGCGGCGCAGGATAGCCCAAAGGGCAGGACTCTGAACTGATAATGCTGTCCCAGAGCCACAAACCTCAGGAATTTGTGATGCCTCGGTGAATAGCAATTGCTGGTAAGCATCCTGCATGTCTAGGGAGGCTAGCCAGTCGTGTTGATGAAGCAGAGGTAACAGGGTTCCCAGAGAATCATTCTGAATTTCTTTGGGAGAAATTTGTTTAGCTTTTGAGATCCAGAATGGGGCGACACTTCCAACTTTTGGAACCAGAAAGTAATGGGAGAGAAACCCATGTTCCGCTGATGCAGCGGCACCACTTCTACTGCCCTGTTGTTCAGAAGGCCCTGAATCTCAGCGGCCAGAAGATCTGACTGAAGGGTCGACAGCCTGGGCTGCCGTTTGTGGGGACGATCCGGAGGGGTCTCCACCAGATTGAGTGAATACCACTCGCGAATTATCCGAAGGACCCATTTGTCCGAGGTTATGGACTTCCACTGGTTGTAGAAGTGCATCAGACGACCTCCCACCGGAGAGGAAAAGTCCACCTCGGGCAGCTGAGATGGGACTTGGGCCAGACATTCATAAGGTAGTGCTGGGCACTTTGGCCTTGCGCTTGTTGCAGCTTCTTTGAGGCTGGGCAGGTTGGTTTTGGGGAACCCGCCTCTGCCCTCGAAGGACTGACGATTATGAAACTGACGCTTATTGACATGCCCTCGAGAGGGGCAGGAGGGGGTCGAGCCAACTTAATGGCTGACCTAGTCTTCTGAGTAGCTTCTAGAGCTTGCTCTACCTGAGGACCAAAAAGATACGCACCATCAAAGGGCAACGCCATCATCTGCTGCTGCGCATCATTCGTGAAACCTGAAGTGCGCAGCCAGGAATGACGTCGGGTGCAAATACCAGCAGCCGCTGAACGGGAAGCATTATCGAAAGCATCCATGGCTGCTTTAACCTGCTGGTTGTTAGATTCGATACCTCTGGTAATGGTTTGAAGAAGCTCCGCTTTGCATCCGACTCGGAAGAGCTGCAACCATCTGCTTGATAGAGTGCCACAGGATATATTCATACTGGAGAAATAGCTCTGGTAGCTGGCAATACGATACTTATTGTAGAGCAGCAAAGACTCTCTTACCTAAGGTGTCTATCTTACGAGATTCTTTGTTAATAGGTCGAGCTGTAGTAGTTTGAGGAAGAACGACCTATCATTCTCTGCCAGGACTACAATAGGATCCGCAAAGGCTTGAGATGCCAAATGGGACGATCCTTGGGGCTGAATATTCCTATCTATGGATTTAGCCAATCAAGGGTGAGAGCAGGATTATTCCATACCATTTGAGACAGCTGCCTCAAGGAAGGCCGAACCGAGGAGTCAAACTGTAGGGGATCTCCGGAACATGAAGGTATTGGAGTCTTAATTTCCAGGATCGATGTCTGTAGTCTGGAGAGAAAGAGTGGAACTCAGATTCTTCAGCAGAGACTTAAAAGACAGGTCCTCGACCACAGGCTCTGCAGCAGAGATAGATCCTGCTTCGTCCACTTCATCACCCAACCGAAGGTCTGGGTCAGGCTCAATGTCATCTCTTGACAGTCCAGGAGGGACTGTATGGACAGGACAGGAATGAAAATCAGAAGAGAGGGAAGAAGGAAATGAGTGAAAAGAGGAGTCCTGAAAAGCAGAGGGAGCCCCGAGAGCCCCTGGCGCTGAGGAGGCGCACGGCACCGAGAACGACACCGAGGGAGCACGCGGCACCGAAAACGCCGCTGAGGGACCACGCGGCGCCGAAAATGGCACCGAGAATCTGCATGGCACCGAGAACCCGTGACGGGCGCAGACGACGGCGCTTGAGAAGCCGCACGGCCGCCGAGGACGACATCGAGCGCACTCTCCGGCGCCAAAGCTCGCAGCGCCGAAACACCTCCCCAGACTCAAAACAGGTTTTGGAAGGAAGAAGAGCAGGAGATAAAGGCATCGGTGTGGCCCCTCGCGCCGCAGCCATGTGAGGGGGGACACTCAAGCGCTGAGTCAACGGGCACCAAGGAGAGTCCAATGTTCTCTACCTGGTCTCAATGAGCCCAAAGCTCACGAGTGACCGAGCCAGGTAGCTGAACCAACCTCCCAGCCCATTGCTCCATAAGAGCGCCCACTGATGAAACTGTTTCACCTGAAGACCTACCCGCGGGCGGGTAGACATCGATGTTGAAGCCGCTGGTTACCAGAAGCAGAGGGATTCGGCGAGTGAGAGATCGCACCAGCGCCCTGATAACCTAACGCCCACGCCGCAGACATATCAGAGGGCGACCGAGTGATGCCTTTCTCTTTAGACCTATGGGTCAAGAAGAACCTCGAGGTCAACGGTGCCAAGAATGTGACAGTTTATTTTTATGCTTCGCTGGGACCGCCCATCCTCGGCATTGACTGACATGTGTCGACCCTCCAGAGAAGGCGGCGGACCGGACCCAGCCCAACTGACTGAACAGCTTTCATACGAAGTCTCCCTACCGTTACCTGACCTGCTCATGGTCGACTCCGTCAAAGTAGGCTGAGACTTCTTTATTTTTAAAATAAGACTAAGTGATACTATCATCGATATAATATTACAAAATAACAAACTGAAAACTATGCTGCTAGTTGAAGTTTGACTCCCAGAGGGCGAGTGACATCGTCACTGAAGCGCACTCGACGACGGGAAAAAAGGAACTGAGGCGGTTGGAGGGTCGACGCTGAGACAGTCATTACAGCGCGAGCTGTGGCTCGCGGTGCCGTGCCTCATGGCGCCATCTCCGGCGTCGACCCTCCAGCAAAAAAGTTTGCTCCCGATGGGTCCTAGTGCCTCCGGCGCAGATCCCAATAGTGTGAATGAGTGGTGGAGACTTATGTCCAGGAAGATCCAGATTTGCCTGGACCAGAAAGGAGCGATTAGAATCATTCTCGCTCCTTCCAAAGCAAGTTTCTGCAACACACGAGGGACCAGAGGAATTGGGGGAAAAGCACAGACGAATCTGTCCTTCCAGTTTAGAGACAGAGCGTCGCTCCAGAAAGCGCCGCCTGGAGCGAGCTAACAACAAAAGGTTGGAAGCTTTATGCTTTGGGAGGAAGCAACAGGTCTATCTGAGGAGTCCCCCAAATCTGGAAGATGCTTTTAGAACTTTTTCGTCTGTGTTCCCACTGTATGGTAGAGCCGACGAATCACTCTAGCCTGTCTGCCAGGACATTGTCGACTCCCGAACATGGATCGCCGTGGAGGTGAAGGTTGAAGCATTGCCCATTCCCAAACCCTCATCGCCTTTGCACAATGGGTAGGACCGAGTCCCTCCCTGCTTTTGATGTACCACACCATGCACATGCTGTCCTTTGGACAGCTAGTGACCGGAGGATGTATTGGTGAAGGGCCTGGAGAGCATACAGCACTGCTCAAAGCTCGAGCACGTTGATGTGGAGAACTAACTCCAATTTTGACCATAAGCCCTGGGTTCGGTGAGGACCCAGATGGGCTCCCCAACCTTCGCCTGAAGTGTCCGTGGTCGGAGTCTGATCGGGGGGAGGATGAAAAAAGGGGACCCCCCGGAATAGGTTCTCTCGAACCATCCATCACTGCAAGTCTCTTACCATCGGCAAGGAGATCAGAACCAGATGATCTAGGTCGTCTACCAGTTGATCCCACTGAGAGCGGAGAGTCCACTGAGAGATTCTCGTGTGGAGGCGCCGCGCTGACGAACTGGCCGGGATGGTCGCTGCCATAAGCCCCAGGAGACGGAGCACCGACTCGCGAACCCTCCTGTATTCGGCAGAAGGGAAATCTGGGACTGAGGGAGGCCCTCGTCCGGAGGCAGGAAGGCCCTGCACATTGTCGACGAGGATTGCCCCTGATGAACTGGAGTCTCTGAGAAGGATCCAGGTGAGACTTGGAATGGCGGATGGTGATACCCAGACCAGTGAAAACCTGCTGGGTGAGGGAGAGGAAATGCAGGAGTTCCTCCCTGGACCGGGCCACCAGGAGCCAGTCGTCCAGGTAGGGAAAAACCTGAACTGCCAAAGTACGCAGGTGGGCTTCTACCACCGCCAGGCATTTGGTAAAAACTCGGGGAGCCAAGGAGAGACCAAAAGGGAGTGCCCGGAATTGGTAGTGGTCCCCCTGGAATGCAAACCTGAGGTACTTTCGGTGCGAAGGGCGAATGGGGATGTGCAGGTACGCATCCTGCATATCCAGTGCACAAAGCCATTGGCCCAGCCGAAGCAGGGGCAAGAGGGTCTGAAGGGAGAGCATCATGAACTTGTATTCCACATATAGGTTCAGGAGCTGAGATCGAGAATTGGTATGAGATCTCTCGCCTTCTTTGGTACAAGGAAGAAATGGGGAAGTAACCCGGTCCCGTGAAGGTGAGGGGGACGGCTTTGAGCCTGCTTCGGCAAGGAGAGCAGAGATTTCTTCCCTGACCAAAGGAAGATGGTCCCTTGAGTAAGAGGAGTTCAGAGGGGGGTGACGTGGAGGTTTTGCAGAAACTCTGGAGTGCCCTCTGCTATGATCTGAAGCACCCAAGAACTGGATGTTATCCTCTCCCAGCCCGGAAGGTGGAGGGAGAATTCCTCCACCGGTTCCTCCGGGAGTCCGGAGGCGTGGGAGAGGAAGGAGTCAGGTGGTGTGAGGCAGAGCCGCAGCTGGGGCACCCGCTGCTTTTTGGCGGCAGGGCCTGGCAGCTGGGGCCCAACGCTTAGTGGCTCGCCTCCCCTGAGGTTTCCGCTGAGGCCGGCTGCATCTGCGGTAAAGGACGGCGCTCGTGGGGATGGGGACGGTACATTGAATCAATGGATTTAAGGGCCGTCCCCTTCTCCTGCAAGTCAGTGATGATGTCCTTGACACCACCACCGAAAAGCACAGAACCTCTGAAAGGTGCTTCTTGAATTGCTGACTGCACCTCCTGGACCAGACCTGACATGCGGAGCCATGCGTGACACCGAAGACTTACGGCGAACGCAGGGCTCCATCCTGCGGTGTCCACTGCATCGTAGGTCGTCCTCAGAATATGATGACTGGCCGAACGAGCAGAAGGGGACCAGGTCGGCTAACTCCTGCTTGACTTGAGAGTCAAGCAAGGAGTCAATCTTGGATTCCGCCTGGGTAAGGACAGCCTTCTGGTAATCCCCCATATGTGCTACATAATTTAGGGCCCTAATCCCCAGTGTGGAAGAAGCAAAGATCTTCCTTCCATACTGATTCAGAAGGCGAGATTCCTTATCCGGGGGAAGACGAGCTCAAATGTTTTGGTGTGCTGACCGGCCGTGAGCAGCGCTAATCACAACAGAGTCTGCACGGGGGTGAGAGTCTAAAAAGTCTACACCCTCCGGAGCCTGGTATAGCCTGTTAGACTTCCGCGGAAGCGGGCTAAAGCCGACGTGTTGTTTCAAAATAGTAGAAACAAAGGTGGCGTGAGGATCATCCAGGTGGCACTAGAGTAGAGCCGTTAAGGGCAAGTACAGATGTTCGCCGAAGTTTAACCTGCTGAGGATCTGGCTCTATGGAACGCCACTGGTGGACTTCCTGGATCTTCCTGAGCAACTCAGGAAGGAAGGATCTCCGAGGAGACTTCGGAGGATCTCGGCCGGGCTTGATGGAGAGCGGTTTGCTGCCTTCTCGAACACCCATTGGAGGCATCCGAGGAGTCCGAGAGAAGAAGAAGAAGTCTAGGGGAGGAATGGGTTCCTTAGGGGATCCCAGACGCTGTCCTGCCCTCTCTGATCCCGAGGCAGAGCCCGGGAATCTGGAGGCGGAGAGGGAGTGCCATTCAGCGACGGGAGTCGGGTGGCACTGCCACCGAAGACGGTTTCATCTCTCTTTTGGTGAGCTGAGCCTGGCCTCAGCCCACCAGAGTTCTGGAGATCCGCCGAGGGGCGGTGGAGGTGGAGGTGGAGATAGTTGTACGGATGGAACCGTAGGGAGAGTATCCGAACCCGCCGCGGAATACCGAGCAGGGTACTGCGCGCCGGGTACTGCGGCGCTGGTGGAGTCGGCGCCGGGTACTGCAGCGCAGGATACAGTGGACCTGGGAAACCAGCGTCGGATAAGACGGCGGATACCCAGGCACCGGAGGAGCTGCCGGAGCAGACGGCCCAGTCGGGAACCACAGGCGGATCAACCGGATAGGGCCTGTAGGGTGGAGGGCCCGGCGGAAGAGGAATATCCCTGCTGGCGCCGGAGGGGCCGTGTCGAACCAGCGCCGCGGGCGTGTCTGAGCCGCCGGGGAGCTGATGTCAGATCCGCCTGTAGGAAGAGGATCGGACGGTGGCCCAGGATCCTGAGAGCCTGTCTGGGACGGAGGAGAAAACTCGGTCAGGCAGGGGGGACTCGCCCTTGGACGCAGCAAGGGGTTCAGGAACCTGGTACAACAGATGGAGCAGAGTCTGCTATAGGCCTGAGGTCTGCGCGATGTCGGAGGAGCCGACGTAGCACTTAGGGGCCGAGTCTCCGGCGGACGCCAGAGGAGCCGGGGCCCGACTGGGGGTCACTGGCCGGAGACGGACGAGGATGTGAAGAGGCCCGTCCGGCGGGACATCTGCAGTGCCGCCTCAAGGGTCGGGCGCCTTAGCGGCTCCGGCGGGACGCCGGAGCCGACGCCTGGCTTATGGGAGGCGCCTGCACCAGTAGGCCGAAGCTCATGGGCGGTACTGGGGCTGAAGCCTTTTCCCCGGAGGCACCCGGTGGGCTCGAACGTGAACCCAATGGGCTGGCCGACACCTCCTCCAAAGCCTTGGAGGCTGCCCTCGGGCGATCCCCCAGAGGGAACGTTACCTTGGCTGCGGCTCTGGCCGGAGTCACGGAGGAGGAGGCCTTCTCCCGGTGCCTTTCTTTGTCCTGCTTCTTGTGTCCTTCAGGGGAGGTCGACGCCTGCCAAAGCTTCTTCAACTCCTTCTCCATCGTGGACATCTTCTTCTTGAGGAGATGGGCTTCGAGAGACTGCTGGCGTCGTCTGTGGGTGGCCGCGTTGAAATGAAGGCAGTGCGGACACTTGTCGACCGCGTGGTCGGGGCCTAAACTGAAATGGCAGAGGGAGTGACCGTCTTTGTGAGGCAGTTGGGCGCCGCACGAGTCGCACTTATTTTTTGAAGGGGACGACATATACCAACGTTCACCTGACGAAGAAAATACAAAATACAACATACTGATACTTTTCGGAAAAACCGACGAAGCAACAGGACTGAGCGTTATGAACTTCACCACGAGGTGCTGCACAAGCCGACGGTGGGACAGAACTGGAAGGTGGGCATCTGGGACCGCCCCTTTATACCGACGTCGTATGACGCCGGTCACCTGAAGTCGAAGTGTCCCCGCCAGGACCGCTTAGCTAGAAATTTTTCGTGGGGTCCTGCCGCCGCAAGGCGTCAGTCCTATATGTAATTACCTACTGCAAGAGCCCTCTCGAAGTAAGATCTTCAGTTGTGGGGGAAACTGACGGGAAACGCTACTAAAAGAGAAACTGGTTAATTATCTAGAAGCCAATGGGATGTAGAACCACAGGCAGCATGTGTTCAGTATGGGGTGGGGGTGGATTTCTTTGGCTGGGTGACCAGGGAAAAAGACTGGGGTGGGGTGGAGTGGACATAGCCTATCAAAATTTCATCAAGGCCACACACATTGTGCAGCACAAAAGATTAATTAGGAAGCTGACCAATCTGGGGGCTAGGGCCAAAATGGTTTACAACTAGCTAACGGATAGGAGACAGAGTAGTGGTAAATGGCCCACATTCTAAGGTGGGGAGGTGACCAGCAGGATATCGAAAGTGTCAGTGCTGGAACCAGTCCTTTCCAATGTCTTCATACAGGACACTGCAAAGGAAATGGAGGGGAAAGTCTGTCTTTTTGCAATGATACGAGATCTGCAATAGGGTGGACACTGTGAGGGATCACAATATGTACACTCTAGAGGACAGGAGAGCAAAGGGTTAAATGATTGAGACCATAAAGTACCTTACAGGGGTGAGCAGAGTGCAGGGAGCAAGTCTCTTCCAAACGAAGACTACCTCTAGGACTAGGGGAAATGCAGTGAAATTGGAAGGGCAGAGGATTCCAGGAAGGATGTGAGGATATACTTCTTCACAGAAAGGGTGGTATAAGCATGGAACTGACTGCCTATCAAAGTTCTACAGGCTAGAAGAGTGGAAGGCTTTAAGCATTCACGGGACAGACAGAGGTCATATTACAGAAAAGTACAGTTACGTAAGAACTTACCGTAACAGTAGATTTTCGAGAGGAGCTCTTGCAGTAGGCTATTACAATCAGGACTACGTAGCAGGCACTAGGACCCTCCGGTGAAACTTCTGCCAACAATACACAGCAGGGACCGTCCCCGACGCAGGCCCCGCCCCGTCAGTCAGGGTACAGGAGGGGGCGGACCCAGCTCCACCTCAGTTCTCCCGCCAAGACCCAGAAGAAGGCCTGACAAGAGAAGGAGACGAAGCCTACCATGAAGAGAATCGGAGAAGAAAAACGAAAACGGATCTGCACACCTTGAAGGGGAAGGCAGGTGGGAAGTAGCGCCTGCTGCAAGAGCTCTTCTCGAAGATCTACTGTTACGGTAAGTTCTTACGTAACTGTACTATCTTACTTCGAGAGGGAGCTCTTGCAGCAGGCTATTACAATCAGGACTGAGTCCCAAGCAGTCCCACAACAAGGAGGTAGATGACCCCGGGAGGTGGAATATGCTGACTCCAGAGGCCTTAGGACAAAAGCCCTTGTAATACGGCTAGGCTGAAGCCAGCTCGGCGTCTGGAAACGATATCCAAACTGTAATGCTTGACAAAGGTATGCACCGAAGTTCCAGGTTAGCGCACAAATGTCCCGATGGTGACATTTTGCCAGGCGGCGAAAGTAGCCGATACTCTGGTGGAGTGACCTCTCAACCGGCCCGCAGGGGTTGCATTAGAAGCTCAGAGCAACCAGACACAGCGTAACTATCCATTTAGAGATAGTTTGCTTGGACATCGCTGACCCAAGCAATGTGGTGCAGAAGCCACAAAGAGCTGCTCTGACTTACGATGCTGAACCGTCCTTTTGAGGTGATACCTCAGAGTCTTGTGGACATACAATGTGTGGAGGAGAGCCTCCCCTCTATTAGAAGGGGAAGGAAAATAAACAGGAAGGTCAACCGACTGGTTGAGGGTTACTTCTGAGACCACTTTCAGAAGAAACTTAGGATCTGTTCTGAGGGGAAACCCTTTCCCTGTAGAAAACTAAATATGGCTATTTACACATCAGAGCCTGAAGCTCGGAAACCCTTCAAGCTGAAGTAACAGCAACCAAAAAACAAACCTTCCAAGAAAGGTAACGCAGCTCACAATCCACTGCTGGTTCAAAAGGAGGGAGAGTGAGTTTCTCCAACACAAAAAGGAGGTCCCAGGGTGGGACAGGGTCCCGAATGGGAGGTCTCATATGTAGAATTCCCCTAAGAAAGGTACGGGCTACATCCAGTTGTGCTAATGCTCTCTCTCTCTCCCACGAGAGCATGATAGGCGGAGACTGACCACATGTGCACCTTGATAGAGGAGTAACTCAGACCCGTATCGTACAAGGAGAGGAGATGCTGTAAAGCTGAGTTCACAGGGCAGGTGACGGGATCCAAATGCTGAGGCAATGCCCAAAGACAGAAACGCTTCCACTTCATAGAGTAGGTGGAGCGAGTAGAGGGCTTTCTTGCTGACACTAGAACCGCCGCCACTTCCGGGGAAACCCCGTATCTACGTTGAGCTACGTCTAAAGGAGCCAAGCATGTAGGTGTAAGGATCGAAGATCTGGATGGACCGGCGACCCTTGGTCCTGGGACAGTAACTGCGAGCATATGGGCAGCGGAATTGGGAGGTTCCGTGGACAACCGCTGCAGTAGTGGGAACCAAATCTGCCGAGGCCATTTGGGGGCCACTAAGATCATTCGGGCCCCTTTCGCCTGTAACTTGAGCAGTACTCTCTGAATGAGAGGGAAGGGCGGAAAAGCATAGAGAAACCTCCCTGCCCTGCAAAGGGATAACGCGTCTGGCCAGAAAACTCCAAGTACTTGCTCTCATGAGCAGAACGTTGGCAGTTTGGCATTGCGTGGTGACGTAAAGAGGTCCAGCTCTGGAAGACCCCACCTGTCGAAGAGCTGGTCCGCTACGGATTGTAGCAGCTCCAACTCGTGCGCTCTGGAAGGTGACCTGCTGAGGCTGTCAGCCAGATCGTTTAGGATGCCTGGAACGTGCATTGCGGGCAGCAGGTTGCCCCGCTCCAGTGCCCAATACCAGACTCTCATTGCCTCCCTGTAAAGAGGATACGAGTGAGTGCCCCCTTGTTTGCTGATGTAAAAGACGACCACCATGTTGTCTGTCTGAACTAGAAGAGAGCCTGGCACCAGGTCCTCTTGAAAAGCCTGGAGGGCGTAGAGGACCGCTCGCATTTCCAGTACATTGATGTGGAGGGACTGCTCCTCGGGTGACCAAACCCCCTGCGTTCGACATGCACCCAGGTGCGCCCCCCACCCTAGGTCCGAGGCATCTGTTGTCAGAGTTTGACCTGGTGGCTCCGGACGAAAGCTGACCCCTTTCTCCAGATTGTTGGGGTCCATCCACCAAAACAGAGTTCTCCTGACTGGCTCCAAGATCTTGACCGGGGAGTCTAGAACATCGTAGCTTTGGTCCCACTGCACCCTGAGTATCCACTGCGGGACTCTCATGTGGAGGCGGGCCAAAGGAGTGACAGGAATGGTCGCTGCCATGTGCCCCAGTAAACCGAGGAAGTTCCGAGCTGGAACTCGAGGAGTTATGGAGATCCATTCTGCCATCTCTTGCAAGCGAACTCCCCTGTCCTGTGGGAGGAAGGCCATGCCCTGGACGGAATCCAGGATCGCTCTTATGAAGGCAAGCTTTTGGCTGGGCTCTGGGGATGAATTTCGTAAGTTCAGGGTGATCCCCAGCTCTCGGATCAGAGTATAAGTGTCTTCGAGAGCTCGTAAGAGGCCTACTCTTGACGGCGCCATAAGCAGCCAATCGTCTAGGTAGGGGAACACATAGTGTCCCATACACCTTAGAGCCGCAGCCACCACTGCTAGGCATTTGGTGAAGACCTGGAGCGGAAGAGAGCCGAGGCAAGCTACTTTCGAAACTGAAAGTGCTCCCGGAAGTGGAACCTCAGAAACTTCCTGTGGGAGGATAGACCCCGACATGCATATATGCATCCTGCATGTCGAGAGAATATAGCCAGTCCCCTTGGTGCAGCAAGGAAGGAGTGCTGAAGAGTCACCATCCTGAACCTTTTGTACTGGATAAGAAGTTTAGAGGACTGAGATCCAGAATGGGACGAAGGTCCTGAGTCTTTTTTGGGACCAGAAAGAAGTGGGAATAGAACCCCTGCCCTTGCTGATGCAGGGGGACCCTCTCTATTGCAGGAGGGTCTGTATCTCTCCTTCTATTACTGTGATGTGAGAAGGAGGATAACGGCAGAGCTTGGCCGGAGTATGCAGTGGAAACTCTGTGAACTCTAGCGTGTGTCCTCTCCGTGTAATATCCAAGACCCACTGGTCTGCGGTGATAAGACTTCCACCCTTCGAAATGAAGGGAGATGCGGCCCCCAACCGGCTCTCCTGGATCTTCCCGCGGAAGGGGGGGGGCAGAAGGGAGTCATTGGGCAGAGCTGGGAGCGGGGAGAGGGGCCTGGGAGGACTTGGGCCCACGGGCAGGAGGTCCACCAGAATGTTGGTTTCCAGATCTCCTGTGAAAGCCTCCTCTCTGCCCCTGTTGGCTGCCATGGGCTGGACGTTGACTGCCTGAGGACTTACGAAAGGGCCGTCTATGGTGCTGTTGTCGCTGGTCGCCACGGTACATTTGGCAGACCGACCAGATCGACTTGCCCGACTCCTGGAGGCGGGAGATCAAAGCCTCCGTCTCCTGCCCAAACAGCACGATACCCTGGAAGGGCAGATCCTTGATACCGGCCTGCAGATCCTGGTGAAAGCCTGAGACCCTCAACCAGGCATGGCGCCGGAGGCACACCCCGGAAGCGGCTGCCCTGGCATACAAGGCCCTCAGTACATGGAAGCCTACGTCTGAGCCTGACTGGAGGAGGGCCAGGAGCTCTGCCTTTTGGTCAGAGTCTGGCATGGTCTTTGCCAGCTCCAGTCCCCTTTCCCACATCGCATTCTGGTACTGTACCATATGCGTTCGGAAATTGAGGGAACGGATGGAACAGGTGGAGGCAGCATATACTTTCTTGCCCACCTGGTCCAGGTAGCGGGACTCGGGTCGGGAGGCTGGGAGCTGAGGTGCTTCGCTGTCGAGACTTGTCATGGCAGCCGTGATCACCCACGCACCGCCTGAGGGTGTTCCGCCAGAAAGGGTTCTGCCCTCGGCCTTATACAGCCCGGCCCTAACTTTTGGAACTGCCGGGATTGAGGCCGGATGCATCCAGGTGGTTCTAGTAAGGTGCTGGAATGTATAGACTAAAGGAGGGATAACCAGAGGCTTTGGCTCCTTTTGCCTCAGGTACTTACCCAATCTCCGGCGTTCCGGATCCAGGTCCTCCATGTCCCACTTGTTGGAGGCCTGGATGTGCCTCATGACATTCATAAAGGTAGGATCGTCCGGAGGCGAGCGAGGCTGGTCCTTCTCTCCCAGGGAGCACTTGAGGCTGAGAGAGGAAGAAGAGGTCGACATTGGGGAGGAGGATCGACTATCCGACTTGGAGTAGTCTGACCCCATCCTATGACCATGCCTTTGCTGATGTCGGTAGCTAAGGGACCGACGTCGGTCCGAAGACTGACTCCGGTTCCTGGACCGGAGACGGAGCAATGACCGACGGCGGTCATTCTCGCCTGGAGCGAGAAAGGCTCCTGGAGCGTGACCTAGACCGACGTCGGTGGTCCTGAGACCTTGTGCGGGAATGAGCCCTGGAGGGAGGTGAAGGCTGGCGCTCCGGTGACTTCCTCGGGGAAGACTCACCTCCCGGCTGTGGTTTTCCCACAGGGTCCGGTCCCGGTGTCTGGGCCGGCGACTGGGAGGACCGCTTGTGGACCTACCCCCACCAAAAGGAGAAAAGATCCTTGAGCTCATCCTTGGTGAATATTTCAGCCGCTGGTTTCGGGAAGGAAGTCTCTGGAACGTCGGGGCGCGAAGGTGAGCTCTCTTGAGGGCCCAGGGGGGAGGAGGACTTGGGCGACGGTGACGTCGGTTCCTCCGCGACTCTCCCTGTGTCCTTCGCGCCTTCGACGCGCCGGTGTAGGGACAGACGACGGAGTGAGCTGGGGCGCCAGAGAATTTAGTCTCCGGAGGCGCTTTAGTAGGCGGCGCGGTGCCTTTAGCAGGCACCTCTAAGGGCTTAGTGATGACCCTAGTGGGGTCACCTTTGGCTTGGCCGCCCCCGACGGGCCGGCCATAGCCTGAGGAGTCTTCGGAGGATCTCCAGAACCTGAGGGATGGGTCTTTTTGGGAGATGGCCATGAGTGCGAGAGTGACGGGACCGACTACGGTCCTTGCTGTGGCACCACTTCTCCTTCCGCTTCCCCTCCGAGGAGTGCAGATCCATCTTCTGCTCCAGCAGGTAGGCCTTAAGGGCCTTCAGGCGGTGGATGCGAGTCCAGCTGGTAAAGGCCTGGCAATCTGCGCAATTGGCGGTGTCGTGGTCCGGGCCTAGACAAAAAATGCACCACCGATGGCCATCCTTCACTGGGATCTGCCTCCCACAGTCACACTTGTTTAAGTGTTCAGGAGATGCCGACACCCGAGAAGACATCGAACTCGGCTGGGGAAACGGCTGACATCGGTACTCGTAAACAGAGCTGAGAGCGAGGAAAACAACGCTCTAAAGTGGAGAAAACAACCGACAGGCAGCAGACTGACATTGGGTACCAGAGTACGAGAAAACCCGTTGAAAACTGAAGAAATAGTGTTCATTGGAGATCAAACCTTTAGCTGCAACTGCAAGCAGAAGCTGTTCCTTCGACTTCATGTGCAGGACGCGGCGGGAAAGAACTGAGGTGGAGCTGGGTCCGCCCCTCTTGTACCCTGACCGATGTCGGGGCAGGGCCGGCGTCGGGGGCGGTCCCTGCTGTGTATTGCTGCAGAAGTTTCACCGGAGGGTCCTAGTGCCTGCGGCGTAGTCCTGATTGTAATAGCCTGCTGCAAGAGCTCCCACTTGAAGTAAGATCACAAGGAGTAAAATTCCTTTATACTTGCCATAATTTCCTTTCCTATTAGCTCCAATGTTGTCAGTGGGGAGTTAATGCATGTGGGTAATGAGCTCCAGTCTATGTTGTGCCACTGAAATGGGTAGGAGCATGGACAGAGCTCTCTAGAAGATTTTGAGATTCTACTCCAGTTTGTTATTTTGTCTGGAAATGGAAATTACATACCTACTATAATTCTTGATCTTCTTGGACGAAGTCTCCACCACTCATTCACACTAATGGGATCTACGCCAGAGGCGCTAGGACCCAGTGGGAGCAAACTTTTTGCAGGAGGGCCGGGGCTAGAAATGGAGCCGCGAGAAGCGGTGCCATGAGCCTCTGCTCAGTGTGACAATGACTATCTTGGTGACGACCCTCCAAACGCCTCAGTATCTCTCGAGGTGTGCAGCGAATCAACCTAGGATAGGTTGAACCAAAACCGGACATATAGATAGTCCGGAAGACCAGTATAAGAAGGGTCAATGAAAGAAGTCTCTCACAGCCCAAAGATTGAGGGAGTGAAGACCAACAACAGAGGTGAGCTCTGGGATGGTGGGAGGGAGATAGATGAGTGGTGAGACTTCATCCAAGAAGATCAAGAATTACGGTAGGTACAGAATTTCCATATCTTCCTGGACATAAAGTCTCCACCACTCATTCACACTAATGGGAGAGTACTGAGCTAATAATCCCCCAAGAGGGCCGCAGGAGAGACCAAGAGCTCACAAATTTAGAACAGAAGTCCATTAAGGATATTTCTGCCAAACTAAGTAAGTCATCTGGCATGGACATCCAGGGCATAGTGTTTGAC
Organism: Neoceratodus forsteri; assembly: GCA_016271365.2. Classification (NCBI taxonomy): domain Eukaryota; kingdom Metazoa; phylum Chordata; order Ceratodontiformes; family Ceratodontidae; genus Neoceratodus; species Neoceratodus forsteri. Next base: position 1,710,240,884 of record CM057455.1, read on the forward strand.
GAAAGTATGCACTGAGCTCCAGGTAGCCACATTGCAAATATCTGCAATGGACATGTTGCAGATTTCCGCCAGGGATGCTGCGACCGCTCTGGCAGAGTGGGCATACACTCTGCCTTTCAGCTTAACCTGCGCCATGGTATAACAGTGGCGAAGGCATGCCACCAGCCATGCAGAAAAGCATCTGACAGCGACAGGTTGACTCAGCCGGGTATCACTGAAGGAAACAAACAGTTGTTGAGCTTTGTGAAATTCTTTGGTTCTATCTAAATAGAAACGCAAAGCCCTTCTGACATCCAGAGAATGAAAAGAACGCTCCCCTTCATTTTGGAAGTTCGCAAAGTAAGTAGGAAGGACCAAAGGTTGGTTTAGATGGAATTCTGAAACAACCTTAGGGAGAAACATAGGATGGGTCCTAAGAACTACTTTGTCTTTATGAAACGCAGTATACGTGGGGTCTGTGACCAAGGCATGCATCTCAGAGACCCTGCGGGCCGAGGTAATGGCCACCAAGAAGGCCGTTTTCCAAGTGAGAAATTTCAACTCACAGGTAACTAGAGGCTCAAAAGGTTTTCGAGTAAGCATGTCTAGCACAAGATTAATGTCCCAGGCTGTGACTGGACATCTGATAGGAGGTCTAGTATGCAGAATTCCATTAAGAAACCTCTTAATCACCGGTAACTGAGTCAGTGACAAGGAAAGGACTGGCTCGTGATAAGATGAAATGGCACAAAGGTGAACCTTCACTGTAGAGTATTGGAGACCTCAATTTGAGAGGTCTAAGAGATACTCTAGAACTTTATTTGGTGGGCAGGAAAAAGGATTCAAAGAGGATTTTGCACACCACAGCAAAAAACGCTTCCATTTGGCTGTGTAAGTTTTCCCAGTGGCTGGTTTGAGTGCAGCCAGAAGAATATCTGAAACTCCGCGTGAGACATTGAACCTGCTCACTTCTATCTCTTCAGGAGCCAAAGGTGAAGTGATCTCAGATTGGGATGGACCACAGGTCCCTGAGTCAGAAGGTTTGTCTGAAGGGGAAGCGCTTTTGGAAGGGTTTTCAACATACTGTTGAGTAATGGAAACCATATTTGTCAAGGCCAGAAGGGAGCAATGAGGATCACTTTGTCCCCCTGGGACTCGAACTTGAGAAGTACCCTCTTAATTAGAGGAAGGGGCGGAAAGGCGTATAGAAAGCGTTTTGCCCACTGCAGCCTGAACGCATTCTGACAGAAAATGCCAGGCCCTGGATTTCTGGAGCAGAAGAGAGGCAGTTTTGTGTTGAGTGGGGATGCAAAAACGTCCAGGTCTGGAGTTCCCCACTCTGCGAACAGTGACTGAACTATGGTTGGGTCGAGAGACCATTCATGAGGATCTGTCTCTGTTCTGCTGAGACGGTCTGCCAGTTCGTTCTGCACTCCTGGCAGGTAGACTGCCTGGATTAGAGCCTTGTGCTCCAAGCACCATTCCCACACTCTCATCGCTTCCCTGCATAAAGGGTAAGAGTGTGCACTGCCCTACTTGTTGATGTAATACATCACTGATTTGTTGTCCGTTTGAAGGAGAATGGTCTTGTGACAGAGAATGTCCTTCAAAGCCCGGATTGCATGAAGTATGGTTCTCATTTCTAAGACATTTATATGAAGCTGGGACTCGTCTTGAGTCCACGTACCTTGGGTGTGGAGAGTCTGACAGTGAGCTCCTCACCCCATCAGGGACGCGTCTGTGGTAATGGAAATCTGATGATCCAGAGGAGCAAAGGGATACCCTTCCAGAAGATTGTCCTCTTGAGACCACCAGGTGAGTAACTTCTTCAGAGGTTCTGTCACCTTGATGAGAAAGGACTGAGGGTGAGTGATTGGGGACCACTGAGTACTGAGCATCCACTGAGAGGTTCTCATATGCAGGCGTGTTAGGGGTACAGTGAACGACGAGGATGCCATGAGACCTAGCATCCGCTGCATCGAGATAGCTCGAACCGAGCTGCTTTCTCTGAGGTATCGGGCCATCTGCAGGATATCAATCACTCCTTCTGTCCTCTGGCAGAAAACCTTTCACAAAGGAGAGGTCCAGAAGAGTTCCTATGAAAAGGAGCCTCTGGGAGGGCTGCAGCTGTGATTTCTTGAGATTTAGCAGGACTCCCATAGATGTGAGGAAGTCTGAGGCCGTGGCAACGGCGTCGAGAGTTCCTTGCCTGGAAGGACTTGCTAAAAGCCAGTCGTCCAGATCTGGGAACACTTGAATTCTGATTTTTATGAGATGCGCTGCGAGTACTGCACAACACTTTGTAAAAACTCGCAGCGCCGAGGACAGTCCAAAGGGCAGGACTCTGAACTGATATTGCTGGCCCAAAGCCACGAACCTTAGGTATTTCTGATGCTTTTGCTGAATAGGAATATGTTGGTAAGCATCCTGTATGTCCAGGGAGGCTAACCAGTCATGTTGATGAAGCAAAGGTGACAGGGTTCCTAGCAATATCCTTTTGAATTTCTCTTTGGGAAGAAATCTGTTTAATTTTCTGAGGTCCAAAATGGGGCACATGCCCCCGGGTTTCTTTGGAACCACAAAATAATGGGAGTAGAACCCTGTGTTCCGTTGATCCAGCGGAACTACTTCCACTGCCCTGTGGATCAGAAGGCCTTGCATCTCGGAGGCGAGAAGTTCTGACTGAAGTACTGACACAGCTTGGGCTGTCGTTTGGGTGGCTGATCCGGAAGGGTCTCTGAAAGATTGAGGGAATACCCCTCGCAGATTATCTGGAGAACCCATTTGTCCGATGTTATGGACTTCCACCGGTTGTAGTATTGAGTCAGATGACCTCCCACTGCTGAGGAAGAGTCCCCCTCGGGCAGCTGAGGTGGGACTTGAGCCAGCAACTCAGAAGGCAGCACTGGGCGCTTGGGGTGCTTGCGCCTTCTGTTGCGTTTTCTTTTGAGGCTGAGGGACTTGGTTTTTATTAAAACCTCCCCTGCCTTTGCCACAAAAGGACCGACAGTTATGAAACTTGCGTTTGTTAACACCCACTCGAGGGGGGGGGGTGGGAGGAGGATGAGCCAATTTAATGGCTGACCTAGTCTTTTGCGTGGCCTCTAGAGCCTGTTCTACATGAGGGCCGAAGAGGTACACACCATCGAAAGGCAACACCATGACCTGTTGCTGGGCATCATTCGTAAAACCTGAAGTGCGCAGCCAGGAATGGCGGCGGGTACAAATACCTGCCACCGCTCGGGAGGCAGTATCGAAGGCGTCCATAGCTGCTTTAACCTGCTGGTTGTTGGACTCAATACCCCTAGTTATGGCTTGAAGAAGCTCTGAATAAGAGTCCGACTCCGGTAGAGCTTCAACCATTTGTTTGAGTGAATGCCAAAGAATATATTCATACTGAGAGAAACAGCACTGGTAGCTGGCGATACGCATACCCAGGGTGGATGCAGCAAAAACTCTCTTACCTAAAGTATCTATCTTACGATATTCTTTATTTATAGGTCGAGCTGTAGTAGTCCGAGGAAGGATGACCTTATTCTCTGCCAAGACTACAATAGGATCAGCAAAGGCTTGGGAGGACAAAATAGGTCGTTCCTTGGGAGCAACATACCTCCTATCTATGGACTTAGCCACAGAAGGAATGAGAGCAGGATTGTTCCATACCATTTGAGAAAGCGTCTCAAAGGAGGGTTGTACCGGGGGAGTTAAATCCATAGGGATGTCCGGAACATGAAGGTACTGGAGTCTTAAAAGCTTCCCAGGATTGATGTCCATAGTCTGGAGAGAAAGAGTGAAATTCAAATTTTTCAGCAGACTCTTAAATGACAGGTCCTCGACCACAGGCTCTGCAACAGGATTAAGTCCTGCTCCTTCCACATCATCACCCAGTTTAAGATCTGGGTCAGGCTCAATATCATCTCCAGACAGTCCAGGAGGGACTGCATGAACAGGAAAGGAATGAAACTCAGCAAGAAAAGAAAAAGGAAAAGAATCTGGAGAGAAGCCCTGAAGATTGTCAGATGAAAAGCTAGGCTTTGGCACCGAAGAGCACAGCGCTGACAAAGCAGACGGCGCCAAAGAGGAACACGGCGCCGAGAAACTTAACAGCGCCGAAAAGCCACACGGTACTGAGGAAGGTGCTGACAGGCGCACTGGCGCCGAGGGCGGCGCTGGCAGGCGCACTGACGCCGGAGTCGAGTGACCCACCAACACCGACAGCGCTGAAACCAACCCAGGGCCCCGAAAGTTAGGATTTGAGGGAAAGGAAGGAAGAATACCAGGAGATAGAGGCATCGGTGTGACCCCTGCACCGCAGCCAGGTGAGGGGGGAAAACACCTGAGCGGGAGTCGACGGCACCAAAGAGGGTGCCATGCGACTAGGGAGGCCCAGTTGCCCTGCCCGATCCCCTGAAGAGCCAGAAGGGCCCCAGAGTGACTGGGCCAGGCAGGTGAACCAACCTCAGAGTCCATTGCTCCATCACAGAGGCCCACTGATAAAACTGCTCATTGGAAGCCGTACCAGGAGGCGGGGAAGGGCCCAGATGTCCAAGAGATCGGTGACCAGAACCAGGAACCGGCGACTCCGAATAAGGAGACTGTCAACTAACCCCAATGACCGACCGTCAATGCGCAGACATATCAGAGAGTGACCTTGAGTGATGCCTTCTCTTTTTTGACCTACGGGTCAAAGAAGAGCTGGAGCCCGAATGGTGCCGAGAATGCGACCGTTTTCTTTTATGCTTCCGGGGGGATCGCCCATCCCCTCGGGCACTGGACCCTCCGCTGTCAGACCCCCCCACCCCTCCGGGGAAGGCAGCGGACCGGACCCAGCCCGCTGACTGGAATAGTTTCACTAAGTCTCCTCACCGCTACCTGACCTGGCCATGGTCGTACCTCACAAGTAGGCTGAGACTTCTTTTGGTAAGGATAAATTTATCGTAAGTGGTACTTTATTCGAGAAATGCTACAAAATAATAAACTGAAAACTGTTCTTCTAGTTTAAAGTTTGACTCCCGACGGGCGAGTGACGTCATCACTGACGTGCACTCGACGGCGGGGAAAAAAAGAACTGAGGCGGTTGGAGGGTCGACGCCATGATAGTCATTGATGCACGAGCAGAGGCTTGCAGTGCTGCTCCTCGCGGCTCCATCTCTGGCGCCAGCCCTCCTGCAAAAAGTTTGCTCCCGCTGGGTCCTAGCGCCTCCAGCATAGATCCCATTAGTGTGAATGAGTGGTGGAGACTTTATGTCCAAGAAGATCTGTGTGACTCTGAGGCAGGTTAAGGCTACCTGGTAACAGGTAGCATCCCAAAATTTAGAAATCTGTGCCTATTAAGCCACAAAGGCTTTCAAACTGGCTAACCTGCTAGCAAAAATATCATCAGTGCGTACAGTGCCTGGATGAGACCCACTCACCTTAAAAAGGGGGTTTACTGTGTTGGTGTTCATGGCAGGGGTCTACCACAATAGGTCTGTAGCCTGGTGCCTCATGTAAGCAAAGGAGTTTCCTTTTTTTTTAGTTGGAGTGGGTTACAATTTTTTTTTTTTTTTAACCCCCCCCCCCAGCCTAGTGCGGTTCCTTGCCCTCCTGTTTTCGCTGCATCCCCAGAAGGCTTGTCAGCAATGTTTGAGGGGAAGACTGCCTCTCCTGCACTGCAGGACAATGTATTAGTGGACAGCTCAAGGTCTGTCTGTATGGTGGGGGACCTCTGCTCTTGGAGCTCACAGCATCCTTTTCCTTGCGTAGCCAGGTATTTTTGTCTTTGATTGCTCCCCAGCTGGAATTTAGGGGATATCCGGCAGATGGGTTTGCTCTCTACGTGAAACTGTCAACTACTGGACTTTTTCAGCCTTCACATTGCCTTTACGCTGTGTCTGGGTCCCCCCAGTTTTTTTGACAGTTTGCATTCTTAGGGTGATTGGGCATTGCTCAGTCGACAGGGTCCATTGTTTCCCGCCATGCGGCACTTTGTGCCCTTTTGCTTGCCATCCCTGACGTAATCCCTGGCTGCCTGCCAGATGCCAAAAGAGAATAGTCTGGCATAGCCAAAACAAAAGCAACTAGGACCCCAGCCATCACTTGCCTCCATCACCATGTCCGTAGTCATCACCTTCCATAGTGTCACTGGTATCACAGGCTGTGACAACATCCAAACTGGCAACAATGCAAACAAAATCCTCAGTGCCAGTCCCTTTCCTGACACCGCAGAAAGTTTCTGGAGGAGGACCATCATTACCCCCAGTGCCACCTGCCACATCATCACCGTGAATGGTGACAACAGTGTTATCGAGGCACAGGTCAGGAAGCATAGGAAAAACCAGGAGCAGTTGTAAAGTGATTCATTATTAACAGTGAAATACAAAAAAAATTGTTCAATATAACTATTTACAAAAACAGTATAACCAGAGAAAGTCCATCTGGGTTTCTTTTCAATTTCAGTCTCCCTCAGTCTCTCTGCCGCAAAACATTGCAGCTCCTTTTTACAAGTCTGTGCAGGAGCTCGTTAAGAAAATAGCATGCTTTTCACACAGTGTTTTTGTAAGTTTTCAATGTTCTTGTAAGTTTCAACAAGTGCAGCAAAAAGAACATTGTGACCAAGAACTGACCTCTTGCTTACAGCTTCTCAGAGTTTGCAAACAGGTTAACCCCTTGAGTTCCAAACAGCTTTTTGCAATAATTTCAACAGTATAACTATATACATTTCAACAGTAAAACTATACACATTTTTAAACAAAGGGATCCCAGTATCAGTTACATTTCCATATAATGATTCACATATATTTTATACCATCAGACGTGCGGGGGGGCGGGGGACAGAACAGCAAGAGAAGGTAGTGCGAGGCAGAGAACTGCAAGACCGTCGGGGTGACCAAGTCCCAGGTCTCACAAGAAAATTTGGTTTCACAACCAGATAGAGAAGAGACAGAAAAGGAGAGAATAAAAATGAAAATTATGTACCAATCGTAAGTATGATCTTTCTGTGTATCTTCACCATTCATCACAAATGGGGTACTAGGGCGGTCAGAACCCCGTGGAGCTTTTTTTTTGGTAGGGTGGAGCTGGGCGCTCTCGGCGCCGCCCTCAAAGATAGCGTTCTGGCTGTGGGTTGGCTGTTGAGGCGCCTCGACTCCACCTGCCAGTTCTGAGTCACTGAGAGGTGAGGAAAAGGAGGGTTGGAGGGTGGGACAAGAGAGTCCAAGGGACAGAAAAAGGAAAAGATATAAAAATCAAAAGGAAAAATAAACGACTGAGAGGACAGAGCAAGAGAGAAACCAAATGCTAGGGAGATTGGGAAGGGGGCCCCAATCTCTGGAAAACAGAAAAGGGTGGGAGTTAGGGAAGGATAGGGAATTTTTGAGATATAAATGTTTGGCATGAGAGGAGGAACACAATGCCAGAACATGCTGGGTTATGTCCTGTCTCTAGATTGTATAGGAACTGCAACGAGTAGCCAAAAGGCTTGATTACCAGAATTCAAGGCACAGAATCACTGGCAAAGAAAACTCCTTCATGGCAGAAAAATGGAAATTCTTAGAGGACAGGGACTGAGGATCTGCGCCGCCCCCCCCCCACACATACAGAAACAACAATTTTTCAGTATGAATGAATTAGCTTTAAAACATGTCCAGAGGACAAGAAAACTGAAATTTGAAAAGGGACAAGAAGGAGGCGAGGATGGAGGGCAACTGCCCCCTCCCACTCCAAAGGAGTGGAGCCGGAGCACTAGAGAGGGAGTGCCGCCCCATCCTGACCACTCTCCCCCCAGACATACCATCCCACCATGTGCCCCAAATTACCCTCCCTGACAAAGACAAGGGAGGGAGGCAAGGAAAGGCAGAGGGAGGGGGATCCAGAGACTGAGGCCCCAGGGGGATGGCGGGTGGGGTTGAGATGAATGGTGAAGATACACAGAAAGATTATAATTACAGTAGGTATGTAATTTTCATATCTTATCTGTGTCAATCTTCACCATTCATCACTGTTGGGTGATTGCCGAGCCCCCACGAAGGGGGCTTTACAAACCCTAAAGGACAGAGTCCCTTAGCTCTCAGTGGGTGACACACCAAGAGGGAGAACCTTCTGGGCCTGGAGAGGCCCGAGAGTGGAGAGAGTGAGACGGGGACCCCCTCCGGAGGGGGAAGGAAGTTGTCCCGACAGACGCCGCCTCACCCTACAGGAAAACAGATAGGTCCTCTGGTGCGTGGAGTTAACCACCCTACCCCGGGACAAGGGTGACAACCGGGAAAGACGTAGCCATGCCGTCCGCCTAGTGCAGATCGCTGTCCCTACGACCCTGGAAGCTACCTCATTGACGTCATATGATGCCCTTGCTTGGTGCCTTGCTAGCTCCAGGCCACATGCAGAGAGAGCAATGGCTTGTCTGGTTTGTCTGCGTCAGGCAAAGAGGCTAGAGCTGACCCAGCCTGGACCACAAGAACCTATCATAAGCTGCATAGTGGGACTGACGTGCAGAAATGAAAGCAGCAACCGTGTAGCTATTAAAGCCCTCCTCACCCTGTAGTCAAAATCTGAGGAGTTTTGATCTGGGGTCCGCCACGGGTAAAAGCGCCGGCTCCATCGGGAGTGTCCAGCTGCGTCAATCTTGACTGAGGAAGAGGCATGGAACCTGGAGACTGGGGCGGAATACAGTTGGCAGAGATCCCTAGGGGTTGGAACTCCGGAGAAGGGTCTCTGCCAGGAATGCAACGACGCCTCCCTAAAGGGAGCAGGCCAGGGGGGCACCACAAGGGTTTCCTCACTGAAGTCATCCAAAAAGGTGTGCGCCGAGTGCTCCGGATTGCTCCGAGTGGCAGGAGAGAGATGTAGGTCCTCCAACATACTCGAGAGGAATCGCAGATACTCCACAAGATCAGCGGCTGGGGAGATGTGGACAGAAGGCTCCTCTCCCCCAGAAGAGGGGGATGAAGAGTCAGAGGACCTCAAGTGTTCAGAGAGTGGCTGCTCGGGGGGAGGATGAAAAACCTGTCTGTCCATCGCTCTGATGTAAGCGGGAAAGTAAGCAGCCATGGCTCTAAACTGCTCCCAAGAGAGAGGCCCGCTAGGACCAAGGATGCCTGGGAGTGCAGGAGAGTGTGGCAGAGAGATGGGGACAAAGCCGAGAAGTCGGCTGACCTCCGCCTGGGCTAGGGAGTGGACCAGGAGCGCCAGAAGACGAACGTGCTCCGGAACACTCCACAGCCGAGAGCTGAACAACCATTTCGGAACTGCCTTGGCTGCGCCCATAAGAATCCCCCTCAGTGAGGCGACCGGGGCCGTATAGATCCAGAAGGACGGTCCCCCTACTTCAGAAGAATGGGGCTCTCTCAAAGAAAGTGAAGGAGAAGAGCGGAAATCTGCACTGCGGCTTCTTCCAGAGCCCGGATGGACCCCCGAAAAAGGCCTCCGCACAGACCCCATGCCCATCAACCCCTTGGAATCCAAGAGTGCCCTCCTCCTTGAGATGGCCAGCCTAGGTTAACAGACAGCCCTGGTCAGCACCCGAAGGAGCTATCCAAGGCACAGTACCCTCCATTCTCGTAGGTGCTCTGATCGGCCCCAAAGTTGGGCGATCCAGGCATACCACATGAGGGGTAACCACCACTGAGGGGTCAGAAAATCCTCCAAGGCCAGGCTGCAGTGCAATGGTGGCATGCACCACTGCCCGCTGGTCAGCGCCCCTGACCCCAGCCTCAGACGTCGCCAGCCGCACCTCAGAAGGGGGCTGATTCCGGTCTGTCGAGGACACCACCAGGCTACCCACACTAGCAGCTAGTTCCAAGGAGCCAGACTGATCGTCTGACTCAAGAATCTGACTCTGCCTCCGAAGAGGTGGAGGCAGAGGCCCTGCGCCAACCCGTAGGTGGGCGTTTTTCGCCATCCTAACCAAACAGGGTGCCAGAAATGGAGACCGTACCCGTGTCAGTGTCCTCCACAGCACCACGAACGGCGGCCGAAGAAGACACGGCTCCAGCCCGAACAGCAGCCTTGGAATCAGAACCTGCCACGGTAAGCCGCTACCTCACAGCACTGCGCAGCGGGCGCTGAGGGCAGAGACGGTGCAGACGACTGCTCCAACGGCGTGCTTGGTGCCGAGGCCAGAAACCCCCATGGCGCCGACCCGCTCCACGACGCCGAGAGCAGAGACGGCACCGACAATGGCTCCGACAGTGCCTTCTGAACCCCCATGGCGTCCTGGCTCTGATTGGCACCGCGAACGGCTCCAGAACTGGACACGGCGCCATGCTCAACCTTGGTGCTGCGGACAGTGCCGAAGCGAGGATAAGAAAAAGATGGCGCCATAGCGACTCCCATGGCGCCAACAGCAGCCACAGCGCCGCCACCTCCGTCAGGGCCCACGGCGCCGCAAATGGCGCTGACCGATGGCATCGAGGATGGCGCCGACCTGGCCTTATGAACCAGGTCCGACACTGGGAGCTCGCCTGAAGGGCGACTCACATGGTGGTGGTGCCTCCCGCCCGGCCCCTGAAGGGAACTGACTGGGCCTCCTGCACCACGGGAGGAGCCTCGGCCAAGGCTAGGCTACTAGAAGCCGAGGCTCCCTCCTCCTCGGTCCGTACAGAACCAGGAGGGGACCCGGAGGAAAGGCAGAGAGAGTGTGCCTTGGCCAGAGTGCGCACCCGACCCCCGAAAGTCGGCGGAGCTCGCGCCACTTTCCACGCACACTGTTCGATGACCCAGTGGTCCATGGAGAAGCAGGCGTTGCACCAATCCATGTCAGAAGCCGGGCCATGACACGAAACGCAACAGTCGTGCTGGTCGGTGATGGAAAATTTTCCGCCGCATGGGCACTGTCGCATGGGGGGGCGACCCGTATTCAAAGTCTTCTTGCCCTCCAACCTAGACATGACCTTCAGAAAGAAATACAAACAAGATTCAACGTTGCTGGAAAATAGTAAATGGAAAGGTCTTACTGGCAACGTCGAGTGGCTAGCAGAACCGGCAGGAGGAATAGACGGACTTGTCGAAAAATTTCTGAAAACGAACGGACTACAAGGTAGGCCCGAACTCAAGCCGAGAGAAAGCGTTCCACGAGGTGGGCTTGACGGGCGGAGACGAAGAACTGGCAGGCAGGCGGAGTCAATGGCGCCTAACAGCCAACCCGCCGACAGCCACGAACATCGCCTCGAAAAGTGCACTGAGAGCGAGACGGGTTTTACCCCACCAAAACAAAACCTCCCCGCTGGGTCCTGACCTCCGCCGAAAGTACCCCATGTTATGAATGGTGAAGACTGACACAGATAAGATCAGATCCTTGCATTTAAACTCCTCCTCCAGAACAACTGGGACAGGGCCCAATTCAACCCCGACACATACCCCCCTCTTTAAGAGGGAACCTATTTTACAAAACCAGGTTTCCAAAACATTTTTTTAAATTTTCTTTCAAAATGACAGTACCTTATAATCTTTATAGTTTAGTGCATATGTAACATATTAAACAGAGAAGTTTTAACTCTCACATTTTTTTTTTTTTACTTTTGGAATTTTTAATTTTTGATCTATATTTAGACAGAAAATTAGCATTGACAATTTCTTTTCCAGATTTGTACATTACTTTAAATTTAAATGGCTGTAGTGCCAGGTACCACCATGTGAGTTGGGAATTTTTATCCTTTATTTGGTTAAGCCAACAGAGAGGATTATGGTCTGTTACAAGTACAAAGTCAGCTCCTATTAAGTAATACTTGAGGGACTCCATTGCCCACTTTGCTGCAAGACATTTTTTTGTTAATGGTGGAGTAGCCTTTTTTTTTTTTTTTGCAGGAGAGATCAAAAGCTCTCAAATTTAGGACAGAAGTACATTAAGGATAGTCCTGCCAAACGAAAGATGTCGCCTGGCATGGACAACCAGGGCATAGTGCTTGACAAAAGTATGCACTGAGCTCCAGGTAGCCGCATTGCAAATATCTGCAATCAGCACGTTGCGGTTTTCCACTAGGGATGCCAGAACTGCTCTAGCAGAGGATGTGATACTCTGCCCTCCAGCTTAACTCCGTACCAATGGAATAGTTATTGGCTAAGGCACGCTCACCAGCCATGCTAAAATGCATCTGACAGGCGACAGGTTGACCCAGCCGGGTCTCGCTGAAGGAAACAAACAGTTGTTGAGCTTTGTGAATGTCTTTTGTTCTATCCAAATAGAAATGCAGGGCTCTTTTGACATCTAAAGAATGAAGGGTACGCTCTCCATCAATCTGGAAGTTCGCAAAATAGGTAGGTAGGACCAAAGGTTGGTTTAGATGGAATTCTGAAACAACCTTAGGAAGAAACTTATGATGGGTCCCAAGAACTACTTTGTCCTTAAGAAACACAGTATACAGAGGGTCTGTGACCAAGGCATGTATTTCAGAGACCCTGCGGACCGAGGTAATGGCCACCAGGAAGGCCGTTTTCCAAGTGAGAAATTTCAGCTCACAGGTAGCTAGAGGCTCGAAAGACTTTTGAGTGAGCATGTCTAGCACCAGATCAATGTCCCAGGCTGCGACTGGACGTTTGATAGGAAGTCTGGTATGCAGAATACCCTTAAGAAACCTCTTTACTGGTAACTAAGCCAGTGATAAGGAAAGTACTGGCTCATGATAAGCTGAAATGGCACAAAGGTGAGCTCTGACTACAGAGTATTGCAGACCTGAATTTGAGAGGTCTAAAGGGTACTCTAGAACTTTATTTGGTGGACAGGAAAAAGGATTCAAAGAGGATTTTGCACACCAGAGAGAAAAACGCTTCCATTTGGCTGTATAAGTTTTTCTAGTGGCTGGCTTGCATGCTGCCAAAAGAATATCTGAAACTCTCAGAGAGACATTGAACTTGTTCACTTCTATCTCTTCAGGAGCCAAGTGTGAAGGTGAAGCGACTTCAGACTGGGATGCACTACAGGTCCCTAGGTCAGAAGGGGAAGTGCTTTCGGAGGGGTTTCCAACATACTGTTGAGTAATGGAAACCATATCTGTCGAGGCCAGAAGGGAGCAATGAGGATCATTTTGTCCCTCTGGGACTCGGATTTGAGAAGTAGCCTCTGAACTAGTGGAAGAGGCGAAAAGGCGTATAGAAAGTGTTTTGTCTACTGCAGCCTGAACGCATCCTGACAGAAAATGCCAGGCCCTGGATTTCTGGAGCAGAAGAGAGGCAGTTTTGTGTTGAGTGGGGATGCAAAAAGGTCCAGGTCGGGAGTTCCCCACTCTGCGAATAGTGACTGAACTATGGTTGAGTTGAGAGACCACTCGTGAAGATCAGTCTCTGTCCTGCTGAGACAGTCTGCCAGTTTGTTCTGCACTCTCAGCAGGCAGACCGCCTGAATTAGAGCCTTGTGCTCTAGGCACCATTCCCACACTCTCATGGCTTCCCTGCATAAAGGGTAAGAGTGCACCGCCCTGCTTGTTGATGTAATACGTCACTGCTTTGTTGTCCGTTTGAAGGAGAATGCTCTTGTGGCAGAGAATGTTCTTCAAAGCCCGGACTGCATAAAGGACGGCTCTCATTTCCAGGACATTTATGTGAAGCTGGGACTCATCCTGAGTCCACGTACCTTGAGTGTGGAGATTATGACAGTGAGCACCCCACCCCATCAGGGACGCATCCGTGGTAATGGAAATCTGATGATCCAGGGCAGCAAAGGGATACCCTTCCAGAAGGCTGACCTCTTGCAACCACCAGGTGAGTGACCTCTTTAGAGGTTCTGTCACCTTGATGAGAAAGGAGAAAGGTGAGTGGTTGGGGACCACTGAGTACTGAGCATGCACTAAGAGGTTCTCATGTGGAGGCGTGCTTGGGGTACAGTGAACACAGAGGATGCCATGAGACCCAGCATCCGTTGCATCGAGATAGCTCGAACTGAGCTGTTCTCCCTGCTGTACTGGGCCATCTGTAGGATATCGCTCCGTCTGTCCTCTGGAAGAAAAGCTTTTGCAGAGTAGTAGTCCAGAAGAGTTCCAATGAAAAGGAGCTTCTAGTTGGGCTGCAACTGTGATTTCTTGAGGTTTAGCAGGACTCCCATGGTCGTGAGAAAAATGGAAATGACTTACCTACCATAATTCTTGATCTTCTTGGACGAAGTTTCCACCACTCATTCACACTATTGGGATCTTCGCCGGAGGCGCTAGGACCCAGCAGGAGCAAACATTTTGAAGGCGGGCCAGCGCCAGAGATGGAGCCGCGAGAAGCGCGCCGCGAGCCTCTGCTTGTGTGGCAATGACTATCTCGGCATCGAACCTCCAATCGCCTCAGTACCCCCCCCCCCAGGAGGTGCAGCATAACTGACCTAGAAGGATAGCCTAACAAAAAACGGACATAAGATAGTCCGGTAGACCCGTATAAGAAGGGTCAAGAAAGAAGTCTTCACAGCCTAAAGGAAGAGGGAGTGAAAACCAACAACAGAGGTGAGCTCGGGGTATGGTGGGTGGGCGTGTGAATGAGTGGTGGAGACTTCGTCCAAGAAGATCAAGAATTACGAGTACGGCATAATATTCCTGTGATCTTCCTGGACATAAGTCTCCACCATTGATTCACACTATTGGAAGAGTACCGAGCTAATAATCCCCCGAGTGGGCAGCAGGAGAGACCAAGAGCTCACAAATTTAGGACAGAAGTCCATTAAGGATGGATCTGCCAAACAAAATATGTCGTCTGGCATGGACATCCAGGGCAAAGTGTTTGACAAAAGTATGCAATGAGCTCCAGGTAGCTGCACTGCAAATATCTGCAATGGGTACGTTGCAGATCTCCGCCAGGGATGCCAAGACCGCTCTAGTAGAGTGAGCGCACACTCTGCCTTCCAGCTTAACCTGTGCCATGGAATAACAGCGGCGAAGGCATGCCACCAGCCATGCTGAAATGCATCTGATAGCGACAGGCTGACCCAGCCGGGTCTTGCTGAAGGAAACAAGCAGTAGTTGAGTTTTGCAAAATTCTTTCGTTCTATCAAAATAGAAACGCAAAGCTCTTTTGATGTCTAAAGAATGAAGAGAACGGTCCCCCTTCATTTTGGAGGTTTGCAAAGTAAGTAGGAAGGACCAAAGGTTGGTTTAGATGGAATTCTGAAACAACCTTAGGGAGAAACTTAGGATGGGTCCTAAGAACTACTTTGTCTTTATGAAACACAGTATACGTGGGGTCAGTGACCAAGGCATGTATCTCAGAGACCCTGCGGGTCGAGGTAATGGCCACCAAGAAGGCCGTTTTCCAACTGAGAAATTTCAACTCACAGGTAGCTAGAGGCTCGAAAGGTTTTCAGTGAGCATGTCTAGCACAAGATTAATGTCCCAGGCTGCGACTGGATGCCTGACAGGTGGTCTGGTATGCAGAATGCCCTCAAGAAACCTCTTAACCACAGGTAAGTGAGCCAGTGACAAGGGAAATACTGGCTCATAAGCTGAAACGGCACAAAGGTGCAGTAAATTGCTGCAGACCTGAATTTGAGAGGTCTAAAAGGTACTCTAGAACTTTATTTGGTGGGCAGGAAAAGGGATTCAAAGAGGATTTTGCACACCAGAGCAAAAAATGCTTCCATTTGGCTGTGTAAGTTTTCCTAGTGGCTGGCTTGTGCGCAGCCAGAAGGATATCTGAAACTCTGTGAGAGACATTGAACCTGTTCACTTCGATCTCTTCAGGAGCCAAGCGTGAAGGTGAAGCGATCTCAGATTGGGATGGACACAGGCCCGAGTCAGACGGTTCGTTTGAAGAGGAAACGCTTTTGGAGGGGTTACTAACATACCGTTGAGTATTGGAAACCATATTTGTCGAGGCCAGAAGGAAGAAATGAGGATCATTTTATCCCCCTGGGACTCGAACTCGAGAAGTACCCTCTGAATTAGAGGAAGAGGCGGAAAGGCGTATAGAAAGTGTGTTGTCCACTGCAGCCTGAATGCATCCTGACAGAAAATGCCAGGCCCTGGATTTCTGGAGCAGAAGAGAGGCAGTTTTGTGTTAGTGGGCATGCAAAAAGGTCCATGCCTGGAGAGTTCGACACCTGTGAATAGTGACTGAACTACGTGTTGAGTCGAGAGACCATTCGTGGAGGATCTGTCTCTGTTCTGTTGAGATGGTCTTCGCCAGTTCTGCTCTGCACTCCGGCAGGCAGACCGTCTGAATTAGAGCTCTTGTGCTCCAAGCACCATTCCCACACTCTCAACGCCTCCCTGCCTAGAGGTAAGAGTGGCACCGACCTGCTTGTTGATGCAATACATTACTGCTTTGTTGTCCGTTTGAAGGAGAATGTTCTTGAGACAGAGAATGTCCTTCAAAGCCCGGAATGCATAAAGGACGGCCCTCATTTCTAGGACATTTATGTGAAGGTGGGACTCTTCCAGAGTCCATGTACCTTGAGTGTGGAGAATCTTACAGTGAGCTAGCCACCCCATCAGGAATGCGTCCGTGGTAATGGAAATCTGATGTTCGAGAGGAGCAAAGGGATACCCTTTCAGAAGGTTGTCCTATTTCGACCACCAGGCGAGTGGCTTCTTCAGAGGTTCTGTCACATTGATGAGAAAGTACTAAGGGTGAGTTGTAGGAGACCACTGAGCATCCATTGAGAGGTTCTCATGTGCAGGTGTGCTAGGGGTACAGTGAAAACCGAGGATGCCATGAGACCTAGCATCCGCTGCATCGAGATAGCTCTTACCGAGCTGTTCTCTCTGATGTAGCGGGCCATCTGCAGAATATCGATCCTTCTGTCCTCTGGTAGAAAAGCTTTCACACAGGAGATGTCCAGAAGAGTTCCTATGAAAAGGAGCCTCTGGGAGGGCTGCAGCTGTGATTTCTTGAGGTTTAGCAGGACTCTCATGGACGTGAGAAAGTCTGAGGCCGTGGCAACGGCGTCGAGGGTTCCCTGCCTGGAAGGGCTTGCTAGAAGCCAGTTGTCCAGGTATGGGAACACTTGTATTCCGATTTTATGAGACGCGCTGTGAGTATTGCACAACACTTCGTAGGTAAACTTATGTGTAGAGGAAAGCCCAACGGGCAGGACTCTGAACTGATAATGCTGGCCCAAAGCCACGAACCTCAGGTATTTGTGATGCCTTGGGTGAATACGGATATGCTGGTAAGCATCCGGCATGTACAGGGAGGCTAACCAGTCATGTTGATGAAGCAACGGTAACAGGGTTCCCAGCGATGTCATTTTGAATTTCTCTTTGGGAAGAAATTTGTTTAATTTTCTGAGGTCCAAAATGGGGCGCATGCCCACGGTTTTCTTTGGAACCAGAAAGTAATGGGAGTAGAACCCTGTGTTCCGTTGATCCAGCGGAACTACTTCCACTGCTCTGTTGTTCAGAAGGCCTTGTATCTCGGAGGCGAGAATTTCTGACTGAAGTACTGACAGCCTGGGCTGTCGTTTGGGGGACGATCCGGAGGGGTCTCTAAAAGATTGAGGGAATACCCCTCGTGGATTATCCGGAGGACCCATTTGTCCGATGTTATGAACTTCCACCAACTGTAGAATTGAGTTAGACAACCTCCCACTGCTGAGGAAGAGTCCCCCTCGAGCAGTTAGGGTGGGACTTGGGCCAACAACTCAGAAGGCGGCACTGGGCGCTTTGGGTCCTTGTGCCTTCTGTTGCGTTTTCTTTTGAGGCTCAGGGGCTTGGTTTTATTGAAATCCCCCCTGCCTTTGCCTCAAAAAGACTGACAGTTATGAAACTGGCGTTTGTTAACTCCTCCTCGAGAGGGGGTGGGAGGAGGTTGAGCCAATTTAATGGCTGACCTAGTCTTTGTCTGGCCTCTAGAGCCTGTTGTACTTCAGGGTCGAAGAGATACACATCATCGGCGGGCAACGCCATGACCTGTTGCTGGGTATCATTAGTGAAACCTGGAAGTGCGGCCAGGAACAGCTGTGGCGTGGTACAAATGCCCACCGCCACTCGTGAGGGGTTGTATCGGCTACGCCCATAGCTGCTTTTAACCTTCTGGTTGTTGACCTGATACTCCTGGTTATGGCTTGAAGAACTCTGAATTAGCTGCCAAGAGTCCGTAGAGCTTCAACCATTTGTTTGAGCGATGCCAAAGAATATACTCATACTGAGAGAAATAGCCCAGGTAGCTGGCTTATCACACGCATACCCAGGGTGGATGCAGCAAAGACCTCTTTACCTAAAGTATCTATCTTGACTAGATTCTTTTGTTTATAGCCTAGCTGTAGTAGTCTGATGAAGGATGACCTTACCATTCTCTGCCAAGACTACAATAGGATCAGCAAAGGCTTGGGAGGACAAAATAGGTCGATCCTTGGGAGCAGCATACTTCTTATCTATGGACTTAGCCACAGAAGGAATGAAAGGAATATTATTCCATACCATTTGAGAAAGTGCCTCAAAGGAGGGTTGTACCGGGGGAGTTAAATCCATAGGGATGTCCGGAACATGAAGGTACTGGAGTCTTAAAAGCTTCCCAGGATCAATGTCCATAGTCTGGAAAGAAAGAGTTGAATTCAAATTTCTCAAAAGAGACTTAAAAGACAGGTCCTCGACCACAGGCTCTGTAACAGGATTAGGTCCTGCGTATTCCACATCATCACCCAGTCTAAGATCTGGGTCAGGCTCAATATCATCTCCTGACAGTCCAGGAGGGACTGTATGGACAGGAAAGGAATGAAAATCAGCAGGAAAAGAGGAAGGAAAAGAATTCAGAGAGGAGAAACCCTGAAGATTGGCTGATGAAAAGCCCGGCCTCAGCGCCGAAGAACACAGCGGCGAAAGGCTGCACGACGCCAACAAAGCAGACGGTGCTGAAGAAGAACATGGTGCCAAAAAGCCGCACGGTGCTGAGAAACTCAATGGCGCCAAAAAAACACACGGCGCCAAGGACAGCGCATTGGCTCCGAGTGACCCACCGACGCCGACACCAACCCAGGGCCCCGAAAATCTGGATTTGAGGGGGGAGAGAGAAGAAAGAATATCAGGAGATAGAGGCATCGGTGCGGCTCTGTGCGCCTCAGCCATGCGGGGGGAACACCTGAGCGCGGAGTCGACGGCACCGAAGAGGGCGCCGCACGACCAGGAAGGCCCAATCGCCCTGCCCGATCTCCTGAAGAACCCGAAGGCCCCGGAGTGACCGGGTCAGGCAGCTGGACCAACCTCCGAGCCCACTGCTCCATAAGAGCGACCCACTGATGAAACTGCTCATCGGAAGCCCTACCAGAAGGCGGGGAAGGGCTCAGATGTCAAAGAGGTTGGTGACCAGAAACAGATGACTCTGAATGAGAAGACTGGCAACTAACCCCAATGACCGACCCTCGACGCGCAGACATATCAGAAGGCGACCTCGAGTGTTGCCTTCTCTTTCTTGACCTACAGGCCGAAGAAGAGCTCGAGGCCTAACGGTGCCGAGAATGCAACCGCTTTTATGCTCGGGGTGACTGCCCTTCCCTCGGCACTGGACGTCCGTCTGTCAGACCCCTCCAGAGAAGGCAGCGGACCAGACCCAGCCCGGCTGACTGAACAGCTTTCATACGACGCCTTCCTACCATCACCTGACCTGCTCATGGTCGACTCCCTCAATGCAGGCTGAGACTTCTTTCTTTTTATAAATTATAGTATGCGGTACTTTATTTCAAGAAATACTACAAAATAAAAAAACTGAAAACTATGCTACTAGTTTGAAGTTTGACTCCCGGCGGGCAAGCGACATCGTCACTGAAGCGCACTCGACGGCAGAAAAAAAGGAATTGAGGCGGTTGGAGGGTCGATGCCGAGATAGTCACTGCCGCATGAGCAGAGGCTCGTGGTGCTGCTCCTCGCGGCTCCATCTCTGGTGCCGGCCCTCCTGCAAAAAGTTTGCTCTCACTGGGTCCTAGCACCTCTGGCGAAGATCCCAACAGTGTGAATGAGTGGTGGAGACTTAATGTCCAGGAAGATCTTGAGGCTGTGGCTACGGTGTTGAGAGTTCCTTGCCTGGAGGGTCTTACTAGGAGCCAGTCGTCCAGATATGGGAACACTTGGATTCCGACCTTTCTGAGATGCGCTGCGAGAATTGCACAACACTTTGTAAAAACTCGTGGCACCAAGGATAGCCCAAAGGGCAGGACTCTGAACTGATAATGCTGGCCCAGAGCTACAAACCGTAGATATTTGTGATGCTTTGGGTGTATAGGGATATGTTCGTAAACGTCCTGCATGTCCAGGGAAGCTAGCCAATCATGTTGATGAAGCAAGGGTAACAGGGTCCCGAGCGATGATGTCTTGAACTTTTCCTTGAAAAGAAACTTGTTTAACTTTCTGAGGTCCAGAATGGGGCGCATGCCACCGGTCTTTTTCGGGACCAGGAAGTAATGGGAGTAGAAACCTGTGTTTCGTTGATCCAGTGGAACTACTTCTACTGCCCTGTTGTTCAGAAGGTCTTGTTATCTCGGAGGCAAGAAGGTCTGACTGAGCTGTTGACAGCCTGGGCTGTTTGGGAGGACGATCCGGAGGGGTTTCTGAAAGGCTGAGGGAGTACCCCTCGCGGATTATCCGGAGGACCCATTTGTCTGATGTTATGGACTTCCACTGGTTGTAGAACCGAGTCAAACATCCTCCCAACGCTGAGGAGGAGTCCCCCTCGGGCAGTTGAGGCGGGACCTGGGCCAGAAACTCAGAAGGTGGCACTGGGTGCTTTGGGCCCTTGTGCCTTCTGTTGCGTTTTCTTTTGAGGCTGAGAGGCTTGTTTTTTGTTGAAACCTCCCCTGCCCCGAAAGGACTGACGGTTGTGAAACTGACGCTTGTTAACACCCCCCCACCGAAGAAGGGGTGGCAGTGGGTCAAGCATTTTAATGGCTGATCTAACCTTTTGTGTGGCCTCCACAGCTTGCTCTACTTGAGATTCTAACAGATACATACCGTCAAAGGGTAATGCCATGATCTGCTGCTGGGCATCATTCGTGAATCCCGAAGTGCACAGCCAGGAATGACGATGGGTACAAATGCCCGCCACTGCTCGGGAAGCAGTATCGAAAGCATCCACAGCTGCTTTAACCTGCTGGTTGTTGGACTCGATACCCATGATTATGGTCTGAAGTAGCTCTGAACTAGTATCTGATTCGGGCAGAGCTTCTACCATCTGTTTGAGCGAATGCCAAAGAACATACTCATATTGAGAAAAGTAGCCCTGGTAGCTGGCAATACGCATACCCAGGGTGGAGGCAACAAAGACTCTCTTACCTAAGGTGTCTATCTTACGAGATTCTTTGTTTATAGGCCAGGCTGTAGATGCCTGAGGAAGAACAGCCTTATCATTCTCCGCCAAGACTACAATGGGGTCGGCAAAGGCCTGGGAGGCCAAAATGGGTCGATCCTTGGGAGCAGCCTACTTTCTAATTATGGACTCAGCCACTGAACGAACGATAGCAGGATTATTCTATACCATTTGAGAGAGTGTCTCAAAGGAAGGTTGTACCGGGGGAGTTAAATCCATAGGGATCTCTGGGACATGAAGGTATTGGAGCCTAAAGAGCTTCCCAGGATCGATCTCTGTAGTCTAGAGAGAAAGAGTAGAATTAAAATTTTTCAGCAGAGACTTAAATGACAGGATCTCGACCACAGGCTCTGTGACAGGATTAGGTCCTGTTGCTTCTATGTCATCACCCAGCCGAAGGTCTGGGTCAGGCTCAATATCACCTCCTGACAGTCCAGGAGGGACTATATGGACAGGAAAGGAGAGAAAATCAGAAGGAAATGAGGAAGGAAAAGGGTTTGGAGTCGAGAAGCCCTGAAGGCTGGAAGACATCATACAAAGCCTTGACACCGAAGAGCACGGCACCGCTTGACATGGCACAGTGCACGGCGCAGACAGGACCCCCGGCGCCAACAATCCCAACAACGCTGATAATCTCTACTGAGCGGAGGATGGTGCAGACAAACCTCGGCACCAGGGATGGCGCCGAGTGACCTACTGACACCGACGGCGCCGACACCAACCCAAGGCTCCGAAAAATAGGATTTGAAGAGAAAGAAGGAAGGAGACCAGGAGATAGAGGCATCGGTGTGGCCCCTGTGCCGCAACTATGTGAGGAGGGAAAACACCTGAACGTGGAGTCAATGGCACCGAAGAAGGCGCCGTGCGACTAGGGAGGCCCAACCGCCCTACCCGATCCCCCGGAAGGCCAGAAGGCCCCAGAGTGACCGGGCCAGGTAGCTGGACCAACTTCCAAGCCCACTGCTCCATAACAGCGGCCCGCTGATGAAACTGCTCATCTGAAGCCCTACTAGAAGGCCGGGAAGGGCTGCGATGTCAAAGAGGTTGGTGACCGGAAACAGAAACCGGCAACTCCGAAGGGGGAAACGGGCAACTGACCCCAATGACCGACCGTCGACGCACAGACATACCAGAGGGCGACCTTGAGTGCTGCCTCCTCTTTCTTGACCTGTGGGCTGAAGAAGATCTCGAGGCCGAACGGTGCGAGAATGCAACCGTTTTCTTTTATGCTTCTGGGGGTAATCACCATCCCCTTGGGTACTGGACCGTCTGTTGTCAGACCCTCCCTCTGGAGAGTGCGGCGGACCAGACCCAGCCCGGCTGACTGGACAGCTTTCATACGAAGTCTCCCTACCGTCACCTGACCCGCTCATGGTCGACTCAGTCAATGCAGGCTGAGACTTCTTCTTGAATAAGAAAAATGTTATATTAATCAGTACTTATTCGAGATATACTACAAAACAATAAACTGAAAACTACTGCTGCTAGTTTTAAGTTCAATTCCCAGCGGGCGAGCAACATCGTCACTGAAGCGCACTCGACGGCGGGGAAAAAAGGAACTGAGGCGGTTGGAGGGTCGACGCCGAGAAAGCCATTGCCGCACAGGCCGAGGCTCGCGGCGCCGCTCCTCGGACTCCATCTCTGGCGCCGGTCCTCTTGCGAAAAGTTTGCTCCCACTGGGTCCTAGCGCCTCCGGTGTAGATCCCATTAGTGTGAATGAGTGGTGGAGACCTTATGTCCACGAAGATGGTAGGTTCCCCGGAATGAGGAAGCAGTCACCCTATACTGGGCCATGGGTGATAAACGGGAAAGACAAAACCATACCGCCTGCCTAATGCAGATCTCTGTCCCTGCCAGCCTGGAAGCTACCTCGTTGGCATCATACGATGCCCTTGCTTGGTACCTCGCAAGCTCCAGGCCCCATGTGGAGAGGACAATGGCCTGTCTGGTCACCTCAGAATCAGGCAAGGATACTAGGATCTGTCCTAGTAGAGATCATAAGTGCCTGTTACAGGCAGCATGATGGGCCTGATGTGCAGAGAGGGATAATAAAAGACATGCCGAAGAGAACACCCTCCTCCCCCAAAAATCAAACTCAGCAGAGTCTGACTCCGGGGGGTTGATCACGCCTGAGGTGTCTATGCCCAGAATGTGTGTCCTGGAGCGTCATGCCCGATGAAGGGTGAGCCAAAGCTTCTGAGACCCTAGGGGTGTGCAATACCTTTGCCGGAGGTCCCATTGGGCTGGAGGGAGGGTTGAAGGACTCTTCCAGGCGCGGTACGGCGCCTCCCTAAAGCGGGAGGGCCAGGCAGGAGCCCTCAGGTTGGCTGCACTGAATTGGCCTAAAAAGGCACGTGCCGCCCGGTCAGGACTGCGACTGCCTACCGTGGAGATGTGGAGCTCATCAAGCAACCCCGAAAGGAAGCGTTGATAGCTAGAAAGATCAGCAGCTGGGAACAGATGGACAGAAGATTACTCTCCCTCAGAATAGGAAGATGAGGGAGCTGACAAGTCTGGAGAGTCAGGCACTGGCTGCACCGGGGAATGGTGGAACACCTCCTTGTCCATGGACCTAAAGTAGGAGGGAAAAAGTGCAGCTGTGGACCTGAACTGCTCCCAGGTAAGAAGTCCTGTAGGACTGACATGGCCTGGAAGAGAGGGAGGTGTCGACAGAGGTAAGGGGGGGTAGGCACCTCTGAGGAGGAGCGCGACCCCTGCCAGGGCCGGGGGACCGAACAGGAGACCTCAAGACCGGAGACGATCTGCTGGTCACACAAGTCAGGGGCCGTTCAACCAAGCTGGAATGGCCAGGACTGAGCCCTAAGAGAGAATCCCCCCCTGTGAGGAGACTGGGGTCACATTAGCCCAGAAGGGTGGCCCCAGCCTATGGGTGAGATCCCTCCCGGTGAGAAAAATGAAAATGACGTACCTACTGTAATTCTTGATTTTCTCTTGTATCTTCACCATTCATTACTGCTGGGTAAGTGCTGGAGGCGCGCACCCACATGGAGATTTTTGGGAGGGGGAGAGAGCTGGCGCGATGCGCACCAAAGGCTGACGCATTGCGCGGGTGCACAAGGGTTGGTCGTTAGGCGCCGTACACTCCTCCTCCACCCCAGTTCTGTTTAGCCAGAGAGGATGAAATGGGAGATAGAGAAAAATAAGGTGAGGCAAGAGAAAGGATATAAACTGAAAAAGACATAAGCCGACCAGAGGACAGAGGGATCGCGCTTCTTGCCCCAAGTGGCCATAGGGCCCCAATCCTTGGGCAGTCACACAGGAAAGAAGAGAGAAAAAGGAAGTATGTGTAACGGACGAAGGGGGAGCGGAGGGCTCTCCGCCATGTTAATTTGGAAGACCACTGGCTTGCAATAGCTTCAAAAACGCCGAAGGTAATGAAGACAAGGGAGCAAGAGACTACTGAACCAAGGCCTGGAGGGGAATTTGGGATGGCCTTGGATTAAGCATTGGTGGAGATGGACTCCTCTTCCTACCCCTTCTCTGCATACGTTTTGAAAATCTTGGAGCATGGTTCTCCATAGGCTGTCCCCCGAGTAAGGGGAACAGCCCCTAAATAGAAGTGGAGATTGTCCAGATTGTTCTTAAAATGGAGAAGAAGGAGGTGGGGGGAAAAAAAATGAAAATTACATACCTACCGTAATTCTTGATGATCTTGGATGAGTCTCCACCACTCATTCACACTACTGGGATCTGAGCCGGAGGCACTAGGACCCAGTGGGAGCAAACTTTTTGCTGGAGGGTCGGCGCCAGAGATGGAGCCGTGAGGAGCGGCACCGCGAGCCTCAGCTCGTGCGGTAATGACTATCTCGGCGTCTACCCTCCAACCGCCTCAGTACCTTTTTTATCAAGGAGGTGCAGCGTAACTAACCTAGAAGGATAACCTAACCAAAAACCGGACATAAGATAGTCCGGACAACCCGTATAAGAAGGATCAATAAAGAAGTCTTCACAGCCTAAAAATTTGAGGGAGTGAAGACCAACAATAGAGGTGAGCTTGGGGGGCGGAGGGTAGGCGTGTGAATGAGTGGTGGAGACTCGTCCAAGAAGATCAAGAATTTACGGTAGAGTAACGTAATTTTCATATCTTCCTGGACATAAGTCTCCACCCACTCATTCACACTATTGGGAGAGTACCGAGCTAATAATCCCCGAGAGGGCGGTGCAGGAGAGACCAAGAGCTCACGCTTAGGACAGAAGTCCATTAAGGATGGCTCTGCCAAAGGAAGAATGTCGTCTGGCATGGACATCCAGTGCATAATGTTTACTTGAAAGTATGCACTGAGCTCCAGGTGGCCTGCAAAATATCTGCAATGGGCACGCTATGACTCACCCAGGATGCGGCGACCGCCTAGTAGAGTGAGCGTAAACCCTGCCCTCCAACTTAACCTGCACCATGGATTAGCAGTGGCGAAGGCATGCCACTAACCATGCTGAGATACATCTGATAGCGACAGGTTGACCCAGCCGGGTCTCGCTGAAGGAAACAAACAGTTGTTGAGCTTTGAAAAAGTCCTTGGTTCTATCCAGATAGAAACGCAAAGCTCTTTTAACGTCCGAGGAATGAAAGGATCGTTCTCCTTCATTTTGGAAGTCCGAAAAGTAAGAGGGAAGGACCAAAGGTTGGTTTAGATGAAACTCCGACACAACCTTAGGAAGAAATTTCGGATGAGTCCTAAGGACTACTTTGTCCTTATGGAACACAGTATACGGAGGGTCTGTGACCAGGGCATGTATCTCGGAGACCTTGCGGGCTGAGGTAATGGCCACTAGGAAGGCCGTTTTCCAGGTGAGAAATTTTAGCTCACAGGTAGCCAGAAGTTTGAAAAGTTTCCGAGTGAGCATGTCTAGCACAAGATTGATGTCCCAGGCTGCAACTGGATGTCTTGTGGGAGGTCTGGTATGCAGAATTCCTTTAAGAAACCTCTTAACCACAGATAACTGAGCCAGAGATAAGGAAAAAAACGGCTCATGATACGCTCAAATGGCACTAAGGTGAACTTTGACTGTAGAGTACTGTAGACCTGAATCTGAGAGGCCTAAGAGGTACTCCAGAACTTTATCTGGTGGGCAGAAAAAAGGATTCAAAGAGGACTTTGCACACCAGAGCGAGAAATGCTGGCTGTGTAAGTTTTCCTAGTGGCTGGTTTCCGTGTAGCCAGAAGAATATCTGAAACCCTTCGAGACATATTGAACCGGTTTACTTCTACCTCTTCAGGAGCCAAGCGTGAAGGTGAAGCGATCTCAGGTTGGGATGGACCACAGACCCCTGAGTCAAGAGGTTCGTCTGAAGGGGGAGTGGTCTCGGAGGAACTGGCAACATATTGTTGAGTAGTGGAAACCACAGTTGTGGAGGCCAGAAGGGAGCTATGAGGATCATTTTGTCCCCCTGGGATTCAAACTTGAGGAGTACCCTCTGAATTAGAGGAAGAGGTGGAAAGGCGTAAAGAAAGCGTTTTGTCCACTGCAGCCTGAACGCATCCTGACAGAAAATGCCAGGCCCTGGTTTCTGGAGCAGAAGAGAGCAGTTTTCGTTGAGTGGGATGCAAAAGGTCCAGGTCTGGAGTTCCCACTCTCTGAATAGTGACTGAACTACGGTTGAGTCGAGAGACCATTCGTGAGGGTCTGTCTCTGTTCTGCTGAGACGGTCTGCCAGTTCGTTCTGTATTCCCGGTAGGCAGACCGCTTGAATTAGAGCCTTGTGCTCTAAGCACCATTCCCACACTCTCATCGCTTCCCTGCATAAGGGGTAAGAGTGAGCACCGCCCTGCTTGTTGATGTAGTACATCACTACTTTGTTGTCCGTTTGAAGGAGAATGTTCTTGTGACAGAGAATGTCCTTCAACGCTTGGACCGCATAAAGGACGGCTCTCATCTCTAGGACATTTATGTGAAGCTGGGACTCGACTTGAGTCCACGTAGCCTGAGTATGGAGAGACTGACAGTGAGCTCCCCACCCCATTAGGGACGCGTCTGTGGTAATGGAAATTTGATGATCCAGAGGAGCAAAGGGGTACCCTTCCAGGAGATTGCTCTCTTGAGTCCACCAGGTGAGCGAGCTCTTTAGAGGTTCTCTCACTTTGATGGGAGAGGACTGCGGATGAGTGGTTGGGGACCACTGACTACTGAGCATCCACTGAGTAGTTCTCATGTGCAGACGTGCTAGGGGTACAGTGAACACCAAGGATGCCATGAGGCCTAGCATCCGTTGCATCGAGAGAGCTGGGACTGAGTTGTTTTCCCCGATGTGACGGGCCATCTGAAGGATATCGTTCCTTCTGTCCTCTGGAAGAAAAGCCTTCGCACAGGAAGTGTCCAGAAGAGTCCCTATAAAAAGGAGCCTCTGGGAGGGCTGCAATTGCGATTTTTTGAGGTTTAGCAGAACTCCCATGGACGTGAGAAAGCGAGAGGTCATCTCTACGGTGTCCGGAGTTCCCTGTCTGGAAGGGCTTGCCAGAAGCCAATCGTCCAGATAAGGGAACACCTGTATTCCGACCTTTCTGAGGTGCACTGTGAGAACCGCACAACATTTTGTAAAAACCCGCGGTGCTGAGGATAGCCCAAAGGGCAGGACTCTGAACTGATAATGTTGTCCCAGAGCCACAAACCTCAGGAATTCGTGATGCCTTGGGTGAATAGAAATGTGCTGGTAAGCATCCTGCATGTCTAGGGAGGCTAGCCAGTCGTGTTGATGAAGCAAAGGTAACAAGGTTCCTAGAGAAATCATTTTGAATTTCTCCTTGGGGAGAAATTTGTTTAGCTTTATAAGATCCAAAATTGGGCACATGCCCCCGGACTTCTTTGGAACCAAAAAATAATGGGAGTAGAACCCCGTGCTCCGTTGATGCAACGGTACTACTTCTACTGCCCTGTTATTCAGAAGGCCCTGAGTCTCGGCGGCAAGAAGGTCTGACTGAAGGGTTGACAGCCTGGGCTGTCGTTTGGGAGGATGATCCAGAGGGGTCTCCACAAGATTGAGTGAATATCCCTCGTAAATTATCCGAAGGACCCATTTGTCTGAGGTTATGGACTTCCATTGGTTGTAGAAGTGCATCAGACTACCTCCCACCGGTGAGGAAAAGTCCACCTCGGGCAGTTGAGATGGGACTTGGGCCAGCAACTCATAAGGTGGCAGTGGGCGCTTTGGGCCCTTGCACTTTCTGTTGTGTTTTCTTTTGAGGTTGGGAAGGTTGATTTTTATGGAAACTTCCTCTGCCTCGAAAGGACTGACGGTTATGAAACTGGCGTTTATTGACACTCCCTCGAGAGGGGACAGCAGGAGGTCGAGCCAATTTAATGGCTGACCTAGTCTTTTGCGTAGCTTCTAGAGCCTGTTCTACCTGAGGACCGAAAAGATATGCACCATCAAAAGACAACGCCATTACCTGCTGCTGTGTGTCATTCGTGAAGCCTGAAGTGCGCAGCCAGGGATGACAGCGGGTACAAATGCCAGCGGCCGCCGCACGGGAAGCAGTGTCGAAAGCATCCATAGCTGCTTTAACCTGCTGGTTATTAGATTCGATACCTCTGGTAATGGTCTGAAGAAGCTCTGGCTCTGTATCCGATTCCGGTAGAGCTTCAACCATCTGTTTGATACAGTGCCAAAGGATATACTCGTATTGAGAGAAATAGCCTTGGTAGCTGGCAATATGCATATTTAGGGTGGAAGCAGCAAAGACTCTCTTACCTAAGGTGTCTATCTTACGAGATTCTTTGTTAATAGGTCGAGCTGTAGTAGTTTGGGGAAGAACGACCTTATCATTCTCTGCCAGTACTACAATAGGATCCGCAAAGGCTTGAGACGCCAAAATGGGTCGATCCTTAGGGGCTGAATATTTCCTATCTACGGATTTAGCCACCGAAGGTGTGAGAGCAGGATTATTCCATACCATTTGAGACAGCGTCTCAAAGGAAGGCTGAACCGGAGGAGTCAAATCTGTAGGGATCTCCGGAGCATGAAGGTATTGGAGTCTTAATTTCCCAGGATCGATGTCTGTAGTCTGGAGAGAAAGAGTGGAAATCAAATTTTTCAGCAGAGACTTAAAGGACAGGTCCTCGACCACAGGCTCTGCAGCAGTAATAGACCCTGCTTCATCTACTTCATCACCCAGCCGAAGGTCTGGGTTAGGCTCAATGTCATCTCCTGACAGTCCAGGAGGGACTGTGTGGACAGGAAAGGAGTGAAAATCAGAGGAAAGGAATAAAGGAAAAGAGTGAAAGGAGGAGTCCTGAAAAGCGGAAGACGCCCTAAGAGCCCCTGGCGCCGTGGAGGCGTACGGCGTCGAAGAAGCACACAGCACCGAGGAACCACACGGCACCGAGAACGGCGCCAAGGAACCATGTGGCACCGAGCCGATGCAGGCGCTAACAGCGCACAGAAGCCACAGGCGCCGACAGACGATCGGTGCCGAAGCAGCGCCCGAGCGTGCCGTCAATGCCGAGCGCCGTAAACACTCAAGACTCAAACAGGATTTGAGGGTAAAGAGGGAAGAAGACAGGAGATAAAGGCATGGTTGTGGCCCCTGCGCCCAGACCATGTGTGGGGGGGGACATCTAAGCGAGTCGACGGCACGAAGACGGTGCCAGCGACAACCAGGAGGCTCAACCGCCCTACCTGGTCTCCCAAGAAGCCCAAAGGCCCCTGAGTGACCAAGCCAGGTAGCTGAACCAACCTCCGAGCCCATTGCTCCATAAGAGCGGCCCACTGATGAAACTGCGCATCGGAAGACCTACCTGCGGGCGGGGTAGGACTCCGATGTCGAAGGCGTCAGCTACCAGAAAGAGAAGCTGGCGACTCCGAAGGAGGAGACCGGCAACTAGCCCCAATAACTGACTGTCGACGTGCAGACATATCAGAGGGCGACCTCGGTGATTCTTCTTTTTGACCCCTGGGCGAAGAAGAACTTCGAGGCGAATGGTGCAGAGAATGCGACCGTTTATTTTATGCTTCCGCAGGGACTGCCCGTCCCCTCAGGCATTGGGCTGACCATTGTCAGACCCCCCTTCTGGAGAAGGCGGCGGACCGGACCCAGCCCGACTGACTGAACAGCTTTCATACGAAGTCTCCCTACCATCACCTGACCTGCTCATGGTCGACTCCGTCAAAGAAGGCTGAGACTTCTTTTTATTTCATATAAGAATAAACTTAAGCGATATTTATCGAGATATTACTACAAAATAACAAAACTGAAAAGCGATGCTTCTAGTCTGAGTTTGACTCGGCGGAGTGGCGTCGTCGTCACTGGAGCACTCGACGGCAGGAAAAAGAAATGAGGGCGGTTGGTGGGTCGACGCCGAGATAGTCATTACCGCACGAGCTGAGGCTCGCGGTGCCGCTGTTCGCGGCTCTATCTCTGGCGCCGACCCTCCAGCAAAAAGTTTGCTCCCACTGGGTCCTAGTGCCTCCGGCGCAGACCCCAATAGTGTGAATGAGTGGTGGAGACTTATGTCCAGGAAGATTACAGGTTTCCCCTCGAGAGTACTGACGTAGTGCCCCCTTCAGGAGAAGAGAACCACAAGACAACCTAGCCATAAGGGAAAAGAGAAAGGGGGAGAAAAATCTCATGAATGCACTGATGTAGTTCAGACTGCAAAAAGATGAGAATAACCAAGAGGAGTACCCAGGCCCAAAAGGGGATAACTCAGTGCATCGTGAAGAGAACACAGGGAGTTCCCTCCAAGATCAGGGCAAAGACTCTACTCGCTGTCCTCCAGGTTGAGCGCTCTGTGACTTCAGAGAAGGAAACAGAGAGCCCTGAGGTACAGGGGGACGGCGAGCAGGGTGGAGGCTACGCACATGAACTGAGGCCCATGAGGGGAAGGTGGGCGGGAATTAGTAATGAATGGTGAAGATACAAGAGAAGATCAAGAATTACGGTAGGTATGTAATTTTTGTATCTTCCCTTGTCAGTCTTCACCATTCATTACTGCTGGGTGAGTACCAAGCCTCCCGGAGGGGACCTGGCACAGCCCTGAGGGAAAAGATTCCCTCAGCCCCCTGCGGGTGAGGCGCAGAAGGGGGAGACCCCACAGCCCTACTAGACTGTGCGCGGTCTAAGGCTGGGAAGGATGAGGAAGTGTCCCCCATGGCTGGAGGGACAGGAGGCGCCCCTGTACGGTCCTCCAGGAGAAAAGGCGGGTCCCCGGAAAGCGGGGACATCACCCTACGCTAGGCAGAGAGTGACAACCTGGATAGACGAAGCCACGCCGTCTGCCTGATGTAGATCGCTGTCCCTGCTAGTCTGGATGTCACTTCATTGGCATCATAAGATGCCTTTGCCTGGTGCCTTGCAAGCTCCAGACCCTGTGCAGAGAGGGCGATGGCTTGTCTAGATTCCTCCAAATCAGGTAGACATCCTAACACCTGTGTTAACATCGACCACAGATACCTGTTGTAGGCAGCGTGGTGAGCCTGATGAGATCTGATGCTAAGAAACACACGAGCTGAAGAGAAAACTCTTCTACCCCACTGGTCGAACTCAGTGGAATACGGATCCGGGGGTCAGTTGTGCGCCAGGCGCTGAAGCCCAGAGGGAGTATCTAAAGACGTTAGCCCCAAAGGTGGGTGAGGTAAAGAACCTACAGACTCTTGGGGACTGCAATACCTCCTCCTGCAGTCCATTGGGGCTGGTGGTGAGGCGGCTGGAGACTGTCAGATGCGGATAGACGCTTCCTGGAAAGGGACTGGCCAGGAAGGTACCACCAGGTGGTGAGCACTAAACTCGCTTAAAAATGAACGTATCTCCCGCTCGGTATTGCTCCTTATGACATGAGAAATATGAAGCTCCTGAACTAACCTTGAGAGGAACTGCTGACATTCGGTGAAATCAGTGCTGGAGGAAAGGTGGATAAAACATTCCTCTTCCTCAGAGAAGGAAGTTGAGGACGTAAAGGAGCTCGAGTGTACCGAGTCCTCCTGTGGTGGGGGAAGACAGGCAAAAGACCTGCTCGTCCATAGCTCTTATATACTTAGGGAAGGCTGCCGCAGTGGCCCTGAACATCTCCCAGGTTAAGGGACCAATAGGACCCACATGGCCTGGGAGAGGGGGAGGTGTTTTCAGAGGGACTGAGGAGTGGCATCTGACAGAAAGTGCCCGGCCTCTGCCAGGGCTCTGACACCCAGCCACAGGTCCTCCCAAGCGGGGGGACCCAGGAGTCGATCCAGGCAGCGGTTGTTGTAACTGTGAAAACAAACCCTGGATGAGCCCTGAGGGAGAAACTCCCCTGTGGTGCGACTGGGGTTGCATGGTTCCAGAAAGCCAACCATCACACTGCCAACTAGGGGCACCCCAGAAGCCTCAGAGGAGAGGCGGGGTTCAGTGCTCTGGCTCCTCCCCGCAGGGCAGTTGTAGGAGGCCTCCACGCCTCACCTCGGCCTCTCAACCCCTCGGACTCCGGAGCTGCCCTCTTCCTCATGCCCTGCAATACGGGGCCCCCCAATCCCATGGGCCCCGAAGGAGGCCGCACAAGAGGGGGTCCCCGTCCTCACCAAGGAGGTCATGGCAGCACCAGAGATGGCAGCTGCCACGCCCTCCACAGGAGAAGCCACCGCACCAGGACCCCCCAGGCTGCCATCCAGAGCCGGCCCCCCAATGTTGGTATAGGCACGAGGGGTCACAGGGACTACAGGCTCTGGGGAGTCTGGGAGACTAAAGCTGGGCTGCCTTGGTGCTGTGTCCCAGAGGGCTCTCCGACTCAAAAGAGTTGGGCTGCCAGTCTGGATTGGCCAGTGGGTCATCCTCCTCCAAAGAGGAAGAGTCCAGGCAGACCGCCAAACTAGTGACCGCGGGAGAGCTTCTGGCTATGACACCGCAAGTGGCGCCGCTGCAGGACACGGCACCGCCCGTGGTGCCATCCTGATCACTGGCGCCGCAAACTGCACCAGGATGCAAGCCGGTGCGCCAGGGCCAGCAACCATGGGCCGCAACACTGGGGGAGCCTGCACCTCCGTGGAGGTGACTGTTGTGGCGGTGCACACAACCCGGCCCCGAAGGAACTGAGCTGTTCCTTAGCACAGCAGAAGAAACTTCCTCGACAGCAAGACTAGAATTCGAGGTAGTTTCCTCCTCACTGGGCCGCACAGACCTGGCAGGGGACTTGGAGGCAGGGTCAAGATATCTGGCCATGGTGTCCTGCAAGTGACGACGCCCTCCAAAAGTTGGCGGAGCCCAGCCAACTTTGAATGCGTGGATTTCCAAGATGCAGCAGTCCATGGCGAAGCAGGCATCGCAGTTGTCCATGCCATGACTGGGACCAAGGCATCGCAGGTAGATATCATGTTGGTCCGAAACAAAAAAATACCGGCCACAGGGGCATCGATGCATGGGGGCACGGCCTGCTTTGGATCTCTTCTTAGCCCCTGAACCAGACATGATGCAAAATTAACAGCAAATTGCAGGAAAAAGACCTGACACCATCTAGAAGAATAAACAAAATGGTCTTATGTATGGTATTCAACGGTGCTGGGTGAACCAGAACCGGGATGGAGAAGAATGGCATAAAAAAACAGGAGGTAGGCCCAATGATGCAGTCGAAAAAAACTACAGATACTCGCATAGCAGGTTCGACCTCAACGGCAAGAGAAAAAGAACTGGGGGTGGAGGAGGTGCCTAATGGCCAACCCTCGTGCGCCATGCAATGCGTCAGCATTGTATGGCGCCGACTCTCCCCCAAAACTCCCTGTGCAGGTGCGTGCCTCCAGCACTTACCCAGCAGTAATGAATGGTGAAGACTGACAAGGGAAGATCAGGACCGGCGCTGCGACTCCTGACCAAGCCCCTGTGGGCTCCCAGGGAAGGGTGCTGCCCCCGATTCTGTGCACTCAACCCCTCAGAGACTCTGAGAGGGACCTCTTCCTCAGAATCAGCTTAGGTACCTCGATCACTGTGGCCGACTCCTGAGAGACGGTCACGGAGAGGGCACCCTCCCCTGCCTGAGACGCTCTGGCCGGTCTAAAAGTGGGGCCAGCCTGAGCAGCCAATGAAGGTGGTACACCTCCCAAGGGAGAAGGGGAACCACCGATTCCGGTATGTCCCCCAGTGCTGTCCTCAGCACCAGAGTATGGTCGGGACCACCGACACTGGAACCGACAGTACCCACTGACTCCATGGGAGGAGGCTGAATTGAAGCCGAAGCGCTGGGCAAGGAGTCGGCGGAGGACGCCAAGGAATCCGACAGCCAGTCTGGGTCCGCCTCTGAATCGTCATACTCCCCGAGGAGGCTCGGACCCATACCACTCCACGATCTCCTCTGCTTCCGGTACCGTGAGGCGGCCCCACAGTGCTCACAGCACCACCATGATCCCCGGCACTTGGATCAGAGATGAGGCCGGGAGCCGGCTCTGTGCCGCCAAGATAGATGCCAGACCGAGCCCGGAGGCCCTAGGCCATGACACTGGGGGAGCCCTCGCCTCCGAAGAGGCGACTGCCAGTAATGCAGTAATGCGCGCAATTCTAGAACTCGACGGTCCATGGAAAAACAGGCATCACAAAGATCCATATCATGGTTTGGGCCCAAGCAGGTCAAGCAATGATCATGCTGGTCCGTGATGGAAAAAAGTTGGCTGCTGGGACACCACCGCATAGGAGGCCAACTCGCAATGGAGGGTTTCTTCTTGTCCCGAACGAGACAAGACCAGACGGAAAAACAAGAAACAAAAACAGCACTCTGCATCATCAAGAAAGAAAATAAAAGGAATGGTGTTACCAGCTCGACGGCGCCGAGACAAGCGGTACAAAATTATGTATCAACTCACTAGGCCGCTGACGCAGATTCGCTCCACACGAGGTTCGTGTCAACTCAAAGGCGGGAGAAGAAGAACTGGGTCTGAGGAGGAGTCAGCGTCGGTTACTGGCCAACCCTCGGGTGCTACTCAATGCATCGGCCTCGAGGGCGGCTCCGCTCTTGCAAAAAAAAAAAAAAAGCTCCCCGGGGTCCTGTCCTCTGGGCAGAACCCCACCAGTGATGAATGGTGTAGATTGACACAGATAAGATCAGCCTTTTCCCCACTTTTTGGTTGGTGTTCCATTAGCCAAAGCTGCACATCTGTAGGCAGGATGTTGATGAATTGCTCCACTGGAAATGTGTCTATCTGTGGGACTGTTTTGTTCTCTGGTTGGAGCCATTTTATCAGGGGTTCTCTGAGTCGGGCGAAGGCTTCTCGAGGATCGTCGACAGAGTTGTACTTTAGAGACCGAAATCTCTGCCTGTAGGTCTCTCTTGAGATGTCATACCTTTTCAGGATTTTGCTTTTCACCAGGTCATAGTTTTCTGACTGTGCAGTGTCCACATTGCTGTAAACAAGTTGGGTTTTTCCTGTCAGCTAAGGTACCAGTCTGACTGCCAATTGCTGCTCTGGCCACTGGCAGGCTGCGGCAACCCTTTCAAAAGTTATCAGGTATGCTTTGATATCATCGGAGGGACACAACTTTGTAAGTTTAATGCATTTCAAGTTGCCTGTGTCCTGTTGCTCGTCTGGAACTGTGCCACATCCTCTGCCTTTGATAGCCTGTAAGGCATCCAGCCACTGCTGCTCCTGTCACTGCATCTCTTCTGTCCTCTGCTGCTCCTGTCACTGTATCTCTTCTCTGCTGCTCGAGTTGTTACATTTCTTCTTTTCTCTGTGCCTCTAAATGCCGAATCTCTTTTTCTCTCTGCTGCATCTCCTCTTTTCTCTGTTTCACCATCTCTGTTTGTTGTATAGCCCACCACTTGAAAAAGGCAGTCAGGCTTTCAGGTTCTGTCACTGCCTGTTCTTTTTCCATAACTGGCGCTAGCTGTACAGTCTCAGCTTGGACTTCTGTCTCTGCTAATTTGGTTGCCATTCTCCTGGTAACCACTCCTGGGCTTGCTGCTGCAGAATCCATTCCTTTTTTCTACGCTTTCCTGGTATCAGGTCTAGTACCCATGCACAAAACTCCTAGCTTACAGTATGCATGGCGTAAATCCCACTTAAGCTGACACCATCTGTTGTCGAGGCACAGATTAGGATGCATAGGAAAAATCAGAAGCAGTTGTAAAATTCGAAGTGATTTATTAACAACAGTAAAATAAAAAAATTATTCAGTATAATTATTTACAAAGGCAGTATAACCAGAGAAAGTCCAGCTGGGTTTCTTCTCAATTTCCAATCGCAGTCTCTGTCTCTCTCTCTCTCTTGCAAAAATTGCAGCTCCTTTTTTATAAGTCTGAGCAGGAGTTCGTTAAGAAAATAGCATGCTTCTCACACAGTGTTCTTGTAAGTTTCCAATGTTCTTGTAAGTTTCAACAAGTGCAGCAAAAAGAAAATTGTGACCCAGAACTGACCTCTTGCTTACAGCTTCTCAGGAGTTTGCAAACAGGTTAACCCCTTGAGTTCCAAACAGCTTTTTGCAATCTTTTCAACAGTTTAACTATATACATTTCTAAACAAAGGGATCCCAGTATTAGTTACATTTCCACACAATAATTCACATATGCTTTCATAACAGTAGATATGCAAGGGGGGGGGGGACAGAAAAGCAAGAGAAGGTAGAGAGATAGTGAGAGGCGGAGAACTGCAAGACTGTCGGGGTGAGCAAGTCCCAGGTCTCACGAGAAAATCTGGTTGCGCAACCAGATAGAGAAGAGACAGAAAAGTAGAGAATAGAACAGATCCTTGCATTTAAACTCCTTCTCCAGAACAACTGGGACAGGGCCCTATTCAATGCTGTCACAAACAGCATGGGTGACGCCAGAGGACAATGCTGAGGTGTTCACTGGCAAAGACTTAAGGAGGCAGTATAGCGCAGTAGTTTAAGGCTCTGAGCTGCAAACCTGGAGACCTGGGTATGAATCCCACAGCCCCCACTTGTATACAATGTGGCCCTGGGCAAGCCACTTAACTTCCTTGTGCTTCCAGGTTGCACCTGTAAACAAGCTTTCAGCTTAGTGTCTCTCTCCTGGCAAAACAAAGGTAAAATATATATATATAAATAAAAAAAAAAAAGGACTGACTGAATAGTTGCACCCTTGCCACCAGGGACACCTGCTGCTCAGTTCTCAAAGGTACAGCAGCCCACTGAAGCAGGCGCTGCATGCATCCATGCTGTGCTTCAATCCAAGACACGCCACAAAGGACTGATGTCGCTCCGGCACATTTATCGGTTTCCCACAGGGGCAACAACGCATGATGTGTGGCTGTCAGACTTTTTTTGACTATTTGGCCACTTTTTTTTCAAAGACTTGGACTTCAGCATCAAAGTAAAATAATATAGATAGGCAGCACCACAAATAAAAATGGGTGAACTGAGTTGTTGTGCTCTCACGGGGTGCACCTGACGGCGCAGGATGAACAGAACTGAAGGTCAAGGAAGTTGCTAGCAGCAATTATTGTCTAGTGTGCAGCACCACATTGAAGGGGGGGGCAGATGCCATGCCCCATAGTCAAAGCTGGCCCTCAGACCAAAAGCTTTGCTCCTGTGGGGTCTTAGTGCCTCTGCCCCAGACCCATAAGTGGGATCAATGGCGAAGACTGATTCCTGCAAGATTCCTTGGGCAGAGACTAGGTGGACCTAGCAGTTCTGTTCCGCAGACAATTTTCTGTTTCTAGGATGTCTCATGCAGGGCATTAGAACTGCTCATAGGGGAATAAGTGGCAGAAAGAGCAGATGATTTTC
Source organism: Neoceratodus forsteri (assembly GCA_016271365.2). Lineage (NCBI taxonomy): Eukaryota > Metazoa > Chordata > Ceratodontiformes > Ceratodontidae > Neoceratodus > Neoceratodus forsteri. The sequence goes on from CM057455.1 coordinate 1,710,278,692, forward strand.
AAAGGGACAAAAGTATTTTTTTTTTTTTATTATTTCCCCAGTTTTGTCCCTGCTGTGTTCAGCTGTCTGTCCTCCCCTGGTATAGTTACAAAGTGTGACCTTCCCACCCTGTTACTCATGTATCTTAGGGCCTGCTAGGGTTCATAGTTGTTCTCCCACTTGTACCCCCAAAAAAAATGGGGGCAGAGCAGGCCCAATGGAAACATTGTTTATCAGACAACCTGACTGCAGCAACACCAGGCCAGAGTGCACTACAGCTTCATACTGCTGCACTGCCCAGTGCTGCTTTACTCCTGAAATTGCTTCCTTCCTGAGGATGTCGGCACTGGGGCTCTGTACACAAACATGCAAGCATACTCACGTTGAGCCTGCTGTCTTTCTCCCACCCTAAGCAACCACACTATTTTGCAGTAGATGGCAGTTGTGTACCCCCCCCCATGGAGAAGAACAGCATCCTCTGGTGTGCTTGATCCCTCCCCAACTATTCCTGGCCACTGACGTCGCAAGCAGCAGCCCTGCTGCTGCCTTAACAGGCCAGCCCCAATAGTGTAGTATAAAAACAAAGAAAGAGCGAACAGAAAATATTATGGGCACTCAATCATGTCCAGATGTCACATTTTCAGTGTATTTTAACAGTTTTGCACACCTCTGAATTTCATTTGATTGCTTCTTTTTTTAATACAATTCAAGTGTGATTACGAACTTACTTTGATTTGTATCCTCATCGTTTTCATGTTCTGAATCTTCATTGTCAAGACCGATTTCCAAAAGGTCCCGAGCTCTAAAAACAAAGACAAAGTAAAAAATAAGCTAGTCTGCTTTTTATTTTATTCCTTCTTTTTATTCTTCCCACTCTGACTTGCACCCTTTTAGTGTGCCCCCCTATAAAAAATCATCACATGGTTGTTCCTGGATTTATCCTTCCTCTGTCCCACATGACTTCATGGCAGGGTCGACAGGGCTCCACAAACCTCTCTGGAGAAATGGTTCCAGTAGAGGGGGTGCAGTGGTCACCAGTGCACGGCCAGCAGGAGGCTGGTTTCATCCTGCTTAGTCGGGGGTGTTTCCTCGTTCTCCATTCACCAAGGACGCCAGCAGTAAGGGTACGCATGTGCGTGCACACATATGTGCTTAGCATGACACCAGCCAAAGTCCCTCTTCCCTCCCTCCGGTAGCGCTACCTACAGCTTTATCTGTGATCATCAAGGTGACACTCAAACAGCAGTGATGATCTCTTTCCCTTCCCAAAGGAGGAGAGCCGCCTCTGAGACACTCAATCCTCCTTCCCAGGCCAGATCCTGAAAACCCTGGCTTGTTTGCAAACCCAGGTTGCTGGCATCATGAGCAGCAGCCCTACTGCTATGCTGACAGGCCAGCCTGCAAGTCTACTTATCAAAGGTGGGATATGGCGAGATAACCAGAAAATACTGGACCCCGATTCCACTTGCTTGGGGAGGTTGGTTAGGTTGTGTGGATGTAAACTGTATACAACTAGTTTAACTATGGTTACAGGTGAGTAACCTATGTCTCCAACAACATGGATACAGTTCACTATCCACACTCTGGTAGTCTCCTGGCAGTCCTCTGGGAGGTGGGAGCAAGGCGTGCAGTCCAATTTTGGCAAACAGAAACTGGAGGACCAAAAAGCACCATACTGATGACCGTCCCGGTGGATGGAAGATGCGTTGTCCTCGGAGGACGGTGATAGAGAGGCAGCGCTCACCCCAGAGGTTGACAGAGCCTGGGAGGAGGGCTGAAACTGGACCCTGTCAGAGTATCGAAATGAATATTACATACCTACTGTAATTCTTGATTTCCTGGATATCTTCACCATTCATCACTGGTGGGTACAAGCCGGAGGTGCTAGGACCCCACGGGAAGCTTATAGCTAAAACTTTCTCTCTGGAGGAGGGGCCGACATCAGGGACGGCGCCACCCTTGAGGCTGACATACTATGTGGCGCTCGCGGGTTGGCCAGTAACGGATGCCAGTCCCTACACTACCTCAGTTCTGCTCGCCAGAGAGGAAAACAAGATAGAGTAAAAAAGAGGGAGGGTGGGGCAAGGGAGCCCAAGGGATAGGAAAAGGAAAGGATATAAACTTAAAATGGGAATAATGCCAGCCAGAGGAGAGGGAACAGACCCTAAGGTTTCTGGGAGGGAGACCCCAACCACTGGACAGGCCAAGAAGGGGTTGAGAGAATAGGTAGGGAGGAGAGAGGAAGGAAACAGAAAGAGAAGACAGAAAGGAATAAGGAGGCAGGAGAGAGAGAGAAAGAGAACCCCAACAGAGTGAACCATAAGATGGGGTTCTTCTGTCATTTGTGGATCAAGGAGAGAAAATCCTCTTTATTTTATTTTTTTTTAAAAGGGTAGAGACCCCGAAAGATGCTTCACTGGTTTCAGAGCCATAAGGAAGGGTCACAGCAAGAGACAAGAGAGAGATCTCTGTCACTCCTATTTAGAGGCCAGAACCTCCCTGTCCACAGAAAAAAAGAGGGGTCCATCTGACCTTTCCCCCTCCCTCTCAGTCTCCCATTCCCACTACATAAGGGTGAGGCAAGGTCCCTCTGGTAAGAAGGGGAAAGGGGATCACCTGGCTAGGTGATGTACCATCGGCTTCCAAGTGTAGTGTTAGGCTGCCTGAACCTGATTACACTAACAGGTGGTGGAAGGCAGAGGGCTTATCTCCAAGAACGGGGAGGTAGGCGATCTGAGGGGACATAGCCACACGGGCAACCCAGTAATGGGCCGCTCACAAGTGTAAAAAGGATCAACCTAGGGCTCCAAGAGACAGGAAAAGAAGAAGAAGAAGGGGGTCCCCAGAGCCCCAATGACCAAGATGGGGACCCAAGATAGAGGGTAAATGTTGGGCTCCAGGACAAGGAGTAAAAGGGCCCAAAAGAAACAAACAAAAAAAAAATTTGCAGTCCAAGCTGCTGTCCAAAAGAGGCCCTAGCCAAAGCCGTATGGGGCCCCGAGGAGCCCCTGGGGAAAAAGGGCAAGAGCCCCTGAGTGCCCTCTCCCTAGAGGTGGCCTCTGGTGCTCCCAAGGAAGGGTCAGGGGACCCAGATATGCCAGCAAGATTATACCTACAACTGGCCTAAATTAGGGAGAAGACAATCGGGTAGGAAGCACGGCCCAGGAGACTGGGTCCCAAGAGGGGATGGTGGGTGGGAAGCAGTGATGAATGTTGAAGATATCCAGAAAGATCAAGAATTACGGTAGGTATGTAATTTTCATATCTTACCTGGATTCAACTTCATCCCTCATCACTGGTGAGTACCAAGCATCACAAAGTGGCGCTGCCACCTCCATGAGGTAAAAATTATCCTCAGCCTCCTGTGGGGGACTCACAAGAGGAGGAAGCCCTCACGGGCCTGGCTAGGCCCATTACTGGATCAGGTCGAGGCTCCTGACATGCAGGACAATGCGGATGCCCCGACAGTTCTTGCCTGGCCCCATGTGAGAAAACTCTGGCACCCCAGAAGGGCGAGGCAATCACCCTACGTCAGGCCAAGGGTGACAACCGTAATAAATGTAGCCATGCCATCTGCTGAATGCAGACTGCTGTTCCTACTAGCCTGGAGGCTACTACATTGGCATCATAAGATGCCTTCGCTTGGTGTCTCACCAGCTCCAAGCTGCAGGTAGAAATGGCACTGGCCTGTTTGGCTGCCTCACTTTCAGGCATGGTTGCCAGGATCTGACCCAGAGAAGCCCACAGGCGCCTTGCATAGGTTACCTGGTGCATGGATATAGAGAGTAAGAGATGCGCAGAAGAGAAAACCCTTCTGCCCCACCAATCAAACTCCATGGAGACAGCCTCGGGGGATATCTTGAAGGGCGAAGACATCCTGAGGGGATCCAGCCACTCCAGATGTAGGATGGGGCATAGCTCCTGGAGACCCGGGGGGAGTGTAATACCTGTGCTGCCAGTCCTGATGGGTTGGAATAGAGGAGGTGGGCCTATTGCCAGACACTGTGAGACTCCTCCATGAAAGGGTGGGGCCATGGAGGGATCACGATGGATTCCAGACTGTACTCCCCAAGGAAGAACAGCGTCACACGTACAGGACTGTGTTCTATGGCTGGGGGAAGATGGAGTTCCTCCAACATTGTTGCAAGGAACCACTGATAATCAGTGTAATCAGCGTCAGAGGAGATGTGGGTGGAATTGTCCTCCTTCCTCTGAGGAGGAAGTCAATGATATGGATGGACTCTGTATAGGGAGCAGTGGTGCAAGGGTAGGAGATGGAAAAATCATCTCATCCACGGTCCTAAAATAGATGGGGAATGCACTCACTGTCACCCTATACTTTTCCCATGTAAGGGGGCTCAGGAGAGCAGAGTGTCCTGGGAGGAGGAGGCAAAGAGGAAGGAGGAGGAGCAGAGTGGTCCTGAGAGACTGAAGCCCCTTACCAGGGCTGTGGGAGCAACCAGGGGATACCTCCCAAGACAGGGGACAGTGCTGCCCAGCCACCGACTGCTGCTCAACCCGCTGAGCGAACAGGGTGGTGCCTTGGGGGGGCATGGGAAAGACCACTGGTGAGGAGACCAGAGCTGTACAGGCCCAGAAGGGTGGTCCCTGTCCTCACCAACAGCAGGGCTCCGACCCCTAGCAGTAGGGGAGCCCGCATCTACACTCCGACTCCGTCACGGGGTGGAGTCCACTGGGACAGACCGGGATGCTTGATGGGGCCCCTCCCATACCTGAGCCAGAGGACCCGGTCCTGCCCCTCGAAAGAGGCCCTACCTTGGCCACTGCTCTCAGGGAAGGAGAGGGGGGGAAAAAAAAATAAAACGGCACCCAGGTCGGCTTTAAATTCCTCCTCAGCCCCCGCATCAGCACCAACAGAAGAGGCATCGAAGGTGGCACTGGAGGCGGCACCGTCATCAGAAGCAGCTCTGACTATGGCACCGCCATCAGATGCAGCACTGATCATGGAGCCATTCCCGGAGGCGGCACTGACCTCAGAGGCAACACCAATTGTTGCAATGTCACCAGAGGTAGCACCAAAAGCGCTGCTGCTTCTGGCACGGCACCAGAAATGGCATCGGAGGCCTCCTCAGCACCAAAGTAGGTAGAGGACACACCGCAGACGGTGCCGGCAAGGGAGAGGACCTCCTACTGGGTCCAGAAAGCATCCGAAGCTCCGGAGAACTGGGCTGTCAGTCCAGATCATCCTCCTCCGAGGAGACCATGGAGATCCCAAGAGAGGCAACCCCGGACACCTTAGCCGTCCTGACCCAGCGTGGTCGGTGTCAGGAGCCGACGCTGCACCAGCTGATGCTACAGAGGCGGCCTGGTTCCCCAAAGGAGAACTAGACTGCGAGGAGTGCTCAACTGCCCCCCGGAGGAGGCAGACTGTTCACGCAAGTCAGGCGTCCTGTCCTGACAAGACTTGAGACAGCGGATGCCTATTCTCCTCTAGTGAGTATAGCAGCAGGGGGAAGCCAGAGGGAAGAACCCAGAGACCTTACCTTGGCCACCCTCGTACAATGCCGATCACCGAAAGTTGGGGGATCCCTCCCCAACCTCGCTGTGTGGTTAACTAAGGTATGGAAATCCATGGAAAAACAGGTGGCGCACAAATTCCTATCATGGCATGGCATGGTCCCAGGCAAAAATGGCGAAAGATAAACAGTGTTGAGTAACTGGACCCGATGAACAGAACTTCGAAGCTTCTGGAATTTTCAGGTTGCTGCTTGCTGCTCCCATGGAGTCATCCTGCTGCCTCAACAGAACTTAGGTGGTGGAGGGGCCGGCAACCATTACTGGCCAACCCGCAAGTGCCACGTAGTACGTCGGCCTCGAGGGCACTGCCGTCCCCAACGGTTCCTCCTTCAGAGAGAAAGCCTGAGCTATAAGCTTTCCGCGGGGTCCTAGCGCCGCAGGCTTGTACCCATCAGTGATGAATGGTGAAGATTAATCCAGGTGACATCAGTTATGTACTTACCGTAACAACAGATCTTCAAGAGAATCTCTTCCCTTAGGCCTCACCTTTGGAACTGTACCAGCGTCCACAGTAGGACCATGATGACAACACACATCAGCATCACATAAATATGGGCGGCGGCCCCATCTCTCCTCAGTTCCCTGCCAAAGAATGTGCTCAGAGGATTCTCCTCTTGGGGAACCAGGAGATTATACTAGCGCTTCTGATGCTAGACAGATGCAACTGTTGGAGAAAGCAAACATGCAAATTCCCAAGGCAGAACTTGATGCCACATATTCCTACAGCTGATAAAAGGGTGAAGGAAGGCGGGACGGTCAGCATGGCTTAAGGAAAGTGATTCGCTCGTAGATATACTGTTATATTAAATATGTAACTGTTCTATCTTCGAGGATATCTCTTCCTTTAGGCCAAGCTTTGGAACGAGTCCCAGGCAGTCCCAAAAGCTAACTGGGAGGTTGGTGCAGTCTGTTCATGACAGTAGGCCCTGTAAGAAAGCAAGGCTGAAGCCTGCACATCTACGAGAAACAATGTCCAGGCTGCAATGTTTAGTGAAGGTGTGGACAGCACTCCAGGTGACTGCAGCACAGATGTCAGTCACAGAGATATCTCTGAAGCAAGCAACAGATGTAGCCATGCCCCTTGTGGAATTACCACAAACCACACCAGGAAAGTCCTTACTGTACTTCCTTTTGGACAAGCACCGTTTAGAAACAGGTACACCCTCTTTCCCAGGGCTGAATGAAAGAAAAAGCTGAGAGTATTTTCTGCAGTCTTTGGCATGTGCCAAACAGTATCTCAAGATTCTATGTACCTCCAAAGTATGAAGCAATGTTTCACCTTGATTGGCATGCTCCTGATACTAAACTGGAAGGTGGATGGTTTGATTTAGTGTAAACTCAGACACCACCTTTGGCAAAAACTTAGGATTAGTATGCAGACATTCTGTCTTTATGAAAAATCAAAAAAGGAGACTCAAACATTAAAGAGGGACTCCCAACAAAAGTGCTACTTTGCAGAATTAAAATAAGCATACCCCCAATAAATCTCATGCCAAATATTAGGTTTTTGCATTACTTCGTTTTAAAGTTATGAGCCATTTTGTAACCCGGATTCACTACCAATTTAAAAAAGCCAGTTTCAGTGACGAGTCACTGGTGATGTCAATTCCTGAACTCACAATCCAGTCCTCCCTTTCAGCAACCTAATAGGACCTGCTTCTCCAATGTTTAAGAAACTGCAGCTATAGTAATCCTTTAAAAAAAAAAAAAAAAATTTTGACATAGGGTTGGCTGCAGTGCTTACATTTCCAGAATGTTCATATGCATGGCACTGTACTTTAGAATACGTCAGGGGGTAGTTTTGGAATACAGCACTGAACCAAGACATAGAATGTCAAGGTGGTGCACAATTTTAAAATGCTTGGGGGGGGGGGCATGCAATCTCGGAATGTGGCATGGATGTACCATCTCAAAATATGGTGGGACAATCAGTCTCGGAATGCGACAGGAACACACATCGAGGAATTTGGTGGGGGCTGGCAATTTCAAAATATAGCGGGGATGCATGCTGTCGGAATGTTTCTGAAATTGCTTGTCCCTGCCACATTCCAAAATTGTATATACCCACCATATTTCAAAATTGTGCATCACATCCCCACCACATCCCAACATTGTGTCCCAGCCACATTCTAAAACTATGCATCCCTGTCACATTCCAAAATTGCACATTCTTCCCCATTCCCAAACTGCGCATTCCTGCCACATTCTGAAATGATGCATCCCTGCCAAATTCCAAAACTACACATCCCTGCCAAGTTGTGTTTTAATGCCACATTCCAAAATTGTCACTGCCACATTATGAAATTGTGTCACCGCCACATTCCGAAATTGAGCATCACCGCCACATTCCAAAACTGAGCATCACCACCACATTCTGAAACTATGCGTTACAGCCACATTCCAAAACTGTATGTCTCCACCATATTCCGAAATTGTGCACGTTCAACGCATTCCGAACCTGTGAATCACCACCATATTCCGAACCTGTGCGTCACCACTGCATTCCGAAAAGTAGTTACGCAAGAACTTACCATAACAGTAGATCTTTGAGAGAGGCTCTTGCAACAGGTTATTACCTTGAGGACTGCACCCCCTGGCGTCAGGACCACATGGAAACTTTAGCTAGCAGTGTCTGACGGGGGACCGCCCACCAACGTCACGTGACCGATGTCAGCGTGACACTACAGTGGGCGGTCCCCACGCCCACCTTCCAGTTCTTCCACCGGTGACCTCCCAAGGGAGTGACAGGAGAATAGAAAAGAAGCTCCTGGAGCCAACATAAAGTGATAGAAAAAGAGCAGCAAAAGACGGGGGAAGGAGGGAGGGAAAAAGGTTACCTACTGCAAGAGCCTCTCTCAAAGATCTACTACTATTATGGTAAGTTCTTACATAACTGTACTATCTTACTTCAAGAGGGCTCTTGCAGCAGGAAGTTATCTTGAGGACTGAGTCCCAAGCAGTGTGTATCAGAAGGAACTGAAACACTGGAGGCAGGAAAGGTCTGCAAAAAGGCAGAATGTTAGGACAGAAGGCTTTGGAGGACAGCTAGGCCAAAGTCAGCCCTGCACCTAGAGGCAATGTCCAGACTGTAATGCTTGGTGAAAGTGCGGACAGAGCTCCAAGTAGCCGCGGCACATATGTCAGCGGCAGAAACATTCCTGAAGCAAGCAGCAGAAGCAGCCATGCCTCTATCAGAATGCCCCTTAACATCCCCCAAGGAAGTTTTACCAAACTTTTGGTAACAGAAAACAATACAGTTTGTCAACCATTTGGATGGACAGTTTGGAAACTGCTGCACCCTCTCTCTTGTGTGCAAAAGAAACAAAAAAGCTGGTCTATTTTCCGGACAGATTTGGTTCGATTAGTATAATGCAAGATTCTGTGAACATCTAAGGTATGCAGAATAGCCTACCCCTGGTTAGAATGCTCAGGGTAGTATATGGAAATTGAATAGACTGGTTCAATGTGAACTCAGAAACCACCTGTGGTAAAAACTGAGGATTGGTATGCAGAGCCACCCGGTCTCTGTGAAAACCACGACTGGGAGATGGCCATACCTGGCTACAACATATTCAGAAGAAACAGAGCAGGCAGGAAGGGAGGAGGAGTGGCACTGTATGTGAAAAATGATATAAGGGCCACAGAGATCCAGGAGGAACAAAATGGGGGAGAGATACTGTGGGTTATGCTGGAAAGGAAAATGGTGACAGCCATCCGCACAGGTGTGGTCTATAGACCACCAGCCCAGGAGGAAGAAACAGATAGGGAGCTGATGCTAGCCATCCAAAGGATGGCAGACAAGGGTGAGGTAGTACTGGTTGGAGACTTCAATATTCCAGGCGTGGACTGGAGCATCCCAGCAGCAGCATCAACTAGGAGCAGATTTATCCTGGACTCCCTTCAGGGTGCCTTCCTCAAGCAACTGTTCATGGAACCAACTCGGCAGAAGGCAATACTGGACCTTGTGCTCACAAACAGGGACGTGTGATGGGGGTAACAGTGGGGGAGCACCTGGGAAACAGTGACCACCAGTCATTGTGGTTTGAAATCACAGAAAGAGCAGAACCAAACCACACAAAAACACTATCCTGGATTTTAGGGGACGGACTTTGGGAAAATGGGGAGATACTTGAAAGAGGCATTAAGGGAATGGGACAGGAATCAGGGTTGAGGAACAGTAGAGTATTTAAATTGGGGATTACAAGAACAACAGAATTATGCATTAAGCAGGTTAGCAAGAGGAAAGGAAGAGGAGACCATTATGGTTTTCAAAGAGGTAGCAAAGAAAGTGAAAGCCAAAAAGATTGCATTCAGGCAATACAAAAAGACACAGGCAGAAGGGGATAGGGAGAAGTACCAGGAGAAGCAAAGGGAGGCAGGGAGGTCAGTAAGGGAAGCCAAAGCTCAGACAGAAGAACACATTGCAAAATCAGTGGGTAGAGGGGACAAAACCTTTTACAGGTACATAAGTGAAAAAAGAAAGACACAGGGAGGGATAGTGAGACTGAAGGGGGAGGATGGGGGCTGCGTGGAGGATGACAACAGTAAAGCTGACATATTGAACAGGTATTTCTGCTCAGTCTTTACTGAAGAGGATGAGGGTAATGGGTCTGAAGGGAGTACAAGGGGTGAGAATGGTGCAGAAATGGACACAAGCCCCTTTACATGAGAAAGGGTCCTGAAAGAACTGGAAGTAATAAGAGTTGATAAAGCAATGGGGCCAGATGGGGTGCACCCCAAGGTCCTTAAAGAACTAAGAGAGGTGGTGGCTGAACCTCTGGCTATCCTGTTTAGCCGATCACTGGAAACAGGGAGGTACCCAAAGACTGAGGACAGCAGATGTAGTCCCTTTATACAAAGTGGGGAACAAAGAGGAAGCAGGAACTACAGACCAGTCAGCCTCACCTCGGTAGTGGGGAAGATCATGGAAGCACTACTGAAGGAGAGATTGGTGGAACATCTGGTTGTCAATGGACTACAGGACCCAAGGCAGCATGGTTTCACCAGGGGAGGTCATGTCAGACCAACCTCGTTGAATTTTTGACTGGGTGACTAGGGAGGTGGATCAGGGGAGGGCAGTGGACATGGCCTATCTGGACTTCAGCAAGAGCCTTGACACTGTGCCACATAGAGACTATTACACAAACTGGGGAATATGGGTGTGGGCAGGACAGTAGTGTGGTGGGTAGGTAACTGGCTGGGTGGCAGGACACAGAGGGTGGTGGTAAATGGCTGTCACTCCACAGAGGGAAGAGTGACCAGTGGGGTACCACAGGGATCAGTGCTGGGACCCGGTCCTATTCAACATCTTCATCAGTGACATTGCGCTGGGACCTGAAGAGCAGGAATTTCACTGTTAGCTGATGACACAAAGCTCTGTAACAGAGTAGACACACAGAGGTGTAGACAGAATGAGAAGCGACCTGCAGAAACTTGAAGAATGGTCAGGGGTTTGGCAGTTGAAACTCAATGCAAAGTGCAAGATAATGCATATGGGGCACAAAATATCAGTTGGGGGTGAAGATATAGCATGCACCAAGCAGGAAAGGGATCTTGGGGTTGTCATCTCTGATGACCTCAAGTAAGGAAACAGTGTGACAAGGCAGCAGCTAAAGCAAATAGGATGCTGGGATGTATAGGCAGGGGCATCACCAGCAGGAAAAGGGAGGTCATAATTCCGCTATACAAGACACTAGTGAGGCCCAACCTGCAGTACAGTGTACAGTTCTGGAGACCATACCTACGTAAGGACATAGACAGGGTAGAGAAGGTTCAGAGGAGGGCAACAAAGATGGTGCATGGATTGCATCACAAGTCCTATGAAGACAGGTTGAAGGAACTGAACATGTACTCCCTGAAGAAGAGGAGGGAGAGAGGGGATATGATAGAGACATACAAGTATCTTACAGGGAGGAACAGGGTGCAGGAAAACACTATTTTTAAGCGAAAAAGATGTTCCAGGACTAGAGGGCATGGGATGAAGTTGGAGGGAGGACGATTCAGAGGAAACATGAGAAAGAATTTCTTCACAGAACGGGTGGTGGACAAGTGGAACACCCTGCCAGATGAAGTGGTGGGGGCTGAAACAATCTCGGGATTTAAGAATGCATGGGATAGACATAAAGGAATTCTGGAGGTCAGGGGTAAGGGGCAACAGACTTCTAGGAAAACAAACTGAACTTACAAGCTCAGATGGGCAGACTGGGTGGGCCATAGGCCCTTATCTGCCGACACTGTCTATGTATCTATGTATCTAAAAATTAAATAAGGCTCCTTACACATCAAGGCCTGAAGCGCAGAAATCCACTGAGCGGAAGTAATGGCAACTAACAAGAGCGCTTTCCATGTTAAATAGCACATATCACAACTACCAGCCGGTTCAAAGAGAGGCAAGGTCAGTTTTGCCAAAATAAAATTCAGATCCCGTGGTGGTGTGGGACTACACACGGGGGGTTTCAGGTGGAGGATCCCTTTTAGGAAGGTTTTGGAAACCTCGAGTTGAGTCACAGCTTTGCCCTCCACTAAGGTGTGGTAGGCAGAAATAGCAGACAGATGAATCTTCATCGAAGGGCAACTCAGGCCCAGGTCAGAGAGGTGTAACAGATACTCCATGACGTGAGGAACGGGGCACGAAAAAGGGTCCCAACCCTTTGAGGTGTCACTGTCATTTCATTACTCGGTCCCGAAAGGTGGTTCCGTGCAGTGACCATGAAATCACCTTTCGGGACCCAATAACAAAATTACAGTGTCACAGTTCATGAGGTGGGGTCCCAAAAAGCCCATGTTGAAAATTTGGTGAAGAAATTCCCAAAAATGGTTGAGATATGCACTAAAGTTGAAAAAAATCCATTTATGCCATTATATAGCTTACCGGCATTTCTTCAGTTTGCGGTTGGCTTTGAAGAGTGCAGACGTGTTCCTGGTCCACTGAAGATCATCGCGCTGGGCTCCAGAGGTAAGTATGGGTTGAGGTGGGGAATACGTGAGGGTGGGCGCGGGTTGGGGAGGGGCAAAAGAATCAATGAGGAAGTTTTTTTTTTTTCCCAGGTCTTTATTTTTTTTTTTTTAGACAATGGGGACTTTTGCCATGCTGGGGTGGGCTCCCAGCGTGGCCTGAGCATTTTGAGGGGCAGAAGCCGACAGGATCGGGTACCTCTCGTCGGAAAATTACATTTTGCCATGCTGGGTGGGCCTCAGCAGCAGACATTTGAGTGGGGAGGCGAGTTAAGCCGACAGTGACTGGGCACCCCGTTGAAAATTACATTTTGCCATGCTAGGGTGGGCTCCCAGCGTGGCATACAGACATTTGGGGGGGCACTGAAGCAGAGGGGAATTGGGCACTACGTCCAGAAAATGACACTTTGCCACGCTGAGTGGGCTCCAGTGTGGCATACAGATTGTTGGGGGTAAGCCGACGGGGATCTGCACCCCGTCGGCAAAGGACATAAGTTCGCTGGCAGCCCTGAATACCGCAGGTGTCAGAAAATTGCGCGGATAATTAGGCAGTTGGCCGCGGCAAACTCGGGGCCCTGATATAGTCCATGTAGAAGGCTTTCTGGCCTCTACAAGGACCCGAGCCACTCTGGAATAAACTCCAAAGCGTGACACAGCTATGTCATGAGGTGCCACATGTGAAGGGGCTTCAGCCTTGGATGGACCAGCGTGCCCCTCTCCTGAGTCAGGAGATCGTGGCAGAGAGGCAGGGGAACCGGAGGTTTTGCTGCAAGCTGCTGTAGGAGTGGAAACCATACCTCACAGGGCCAATATGGGGCGATCAGAATCAAACGAAACCCTTCAACCTGGAGCTTGAGCAGCACCCTCTGCAGAACTGGAAATGGAGGGAAGGCATTGTAGCAGGGTCCCTGTTGCCTGTAAGGTTTACTCCCCTACTAAAATAAAAAGGTGACCCTTTTTTTCTCTCACACTGTTCTATCCTCATCCTCTTTTCTTCTGTCCTTTTCTTTTTTTTTTTTCATGTCAGGGGGGCCAACCTGACATATCTCATTGCTTACTTTACTATCCTTTTCTCAAACCCCTTTACGTTGCACCAGATAGGGGCTGAGTGCGGTAAAGCACTTCCTAGTGGAAGATAAGAATCCAACATGAGTAGTGCTTACTTTTGAATAGTGAAACACTCCTGAGTTTCCTGGAGTGTTCCCAGTTTAGCAGTAGTGCCCAGAGCAAAACAGAAGTGTCTAGATAAAGAATAAAACATTCACGTACAAAGACAACAGCCCAGAGATGTTGTAACCGGGCTGATAAATAAAAGAAATCGCCAAAGGCTGGAAATGGGTTTAAGAAAGGCCCAAATGAAATGTTTTGCTGACGGCTGCACATTTCAGCCACTGGAGCAATAAAGGAAAGTGCTGCATAGTGGCAGGGGCTGCTAAAGGAGCCTAGTAAGAGCCCTTGCAAGGTTTAAGTAAAATGGCAGCATTTCTAAACAAAATGAGGGCTAAAATGGTTCTAAGGTTACTACAAGAAAAGAAAAGGAGGAGTGGTAATTACTGAAATAAAGATACAGGTCTCCTAAGCTGGCAGAAGAAGGGATATGAAGAGCATACCCTCTAGATCCCATTCTCTTTGCCAAAACAGAGCCACCAGAAAACCAGAAAGAGTAATGAGGCTGTAATTACCTGTGGGTTTCCCTGCGGTTCTTGCTATAGGGCTGACTGCCCACAAAATGGCTGGTTTTAAAGATGCAGGCTTCAGTGACATCAGAACAAGGGAAGGGCTTGCTTCCAAATGAGTCCCAATTAAGCCTAAAAGAGCCATTATTGATCCCTACCTGTAGGTATTTTTAAACTAAAGTCTATTATCAGGTAAAGGAGTATAGGGATTTGGAAAAGCATGGAATAAAATGCATTTATTCTGTAAAATAAAACAATAAAAGCCTAATTGTTTCCTTGATGTTGGTCACCTGGCCATGATGTCATCAGCCAGAAGGCTATAAAAACTCACCACTAGAGGGATGTTTAGAGAGAGGCAGGCCAGTGAGCTGCTGGTCTTGCAGGAGGAAGGTGTGTGTTTTCAGACTAGTGAATTGGTTTATAAATAGTAAAATTAAGAGAAAAAGTGACTAGGGAAGAGTTATCTTCAGAGTTTTGTTTATTTTGGTGCGTTAACTAACACCTTGTTTTTTTTTTTTTATTTCTGTAAATATTAATTTGATTTTGAATAAAAAATCCTAAAAGCATTCGTGCATTTATTTTATGCATCATACCTCCTGCCTAAGTGTCTGTTATTCCCACACCATAACAGGCATACAAAAACCTCTCTGTCCAGCAGAAAGATAGCGCGCCTCACCAGAAAACACCATGCCAGGAGCAAGCGAGCAAAACCTGGGTAGTTTTGCATTGCATGGGGAGGTGAACAGATCTGGACGTCCCCATAGGTCGAAAAATACAGGTTACTCACCTGTAACAGGAGTTCTAGGAATGGTATATGTTGTTCATCCACACTCATTGGCAGTATCCTTGCCGCTTTAAATCTTGCCGGAAGGTCTTCAAGCTTGCTCCTCCCACCCACCGGTGGTATACTCTCGGCTCCGCCCATGGCGCCAGATCTGGCCGCTGGAAGCTCAGGTCTGCGTCAAGCCGGGAGGGTCAGAAATCTAGGATGAACAATATACCATTCCTAGAACTCCTGTTACAGGTGAGTAACCTGTATTTCTAGGGACATGGATATGTTGTTCATCCACACTCATTGGCAGACTCTAGCAGTTCTCCGGGAGGAGGGAGGCAAGACGCACACCCCCATATACTTACTTGGGAAGAGAGACTGGAGAACCGAGGCCCCAAAACCAGCATCCCGGGCGTGACTCAAGGTCGATGTGGTAGTGGGTAATGAAGGTGTTTGCTGACTTCCAGGTAGCAGCCCTGCAGATTTCCTGGATAGGGACGTCCCTGGAAGCAGCCACCGTTGCAGCAGTAGGCGGGTAGAATGAGCCTTATCCTCTGGGAGGCTCCATGCCCGCCAACTTATAGCAGAGATCTATGCAGGAGGTTACCCACCTGCTTATCGTCCGCTTTGGCTGCAGGTCTGCCAGATGCGGCTTCAGCGTGGGTGACAGAGCAGCTGGCGAACCTCTCCCAATTTCAGCCGTGCGCTCCTTATAATAAGCGAGCGCCCTTCTAGGAGTCAGAGTATGGAATATATTACGACCTCCGGTGTGATTGAGGTAGAACACGGCAGAGTCAACACCTGGTTAAGGTGAACTCCGACCACCTCCGGAGGAATTTGAGTTGGGCGCAGGACAACCTGTCCCTATGGAAGACCAGGTAAGGAGACTCGATGGAAAGCGCCTGGAGCTCTCCCATCCTTCTGGCTGGACGTGATAGCCACCAAGAAAGCGGTCTTCCACGACAGGTGAGAGAAAGCACACCTGTGCATAGAGTTCGAATGGCTTGCCGCAGAGCTTTGCCAGTACCAGCAGTAGATCCCCGGTGGGGTTCCCACTGGAGGAAATGTGATCAAGGCCTTTGCGCAAGACCACCTTCTTCCTCATGCCATCGACTGCTTCCCGCCCGCACCGATGGCAGAGATGGCTGCCAGGTGCACCCTTAGGGTCGACGACCCTAAGCCCTTGACCAGAAAGGGACCATAAATAGTCCAAGATGCTTGCCAAGGAACAGGAGGAAGGGTCAAGCCCTTGCCCTGACACCAAATGGAAAACCTTTTCCATTTGAAGGCATAACATTTCTGATGCGACTCCTTACGGGACGCCTCAACTACATTGAGGACCTCGTCGGAAAGACCAAGGCCTGGAACTCTGGCAGCTCAGGAACCAGGCCGTCAGGTGCAGGATTGAAGGTCCGGATGGAACACCTTCCCTGATTGACTGAGAGCAGGTCCGGGCGAGCTGGAAGCTGCAGCTGAGTCCTGGAGCTGAGACTGAGGAGATCTGGGTACCAGAACTGGCGAGGCCCAGTCTGGGGCTATCAGAATCACCTGCGCCTTGTCCTCCTCGCCTTGAAGCACCTTGTGGATCAAGGAAATGGGAAAAGGCGTAAAAGAGGCCGGGGTCCATTGCCTCGAGAGGCATCCCCTGCAGCGAGCCCTGCTGAGGCGGGCATGGAACAGACTCAGCCAGCGTTCTCCATGGAGGCAAACAGGTCCACCTGAGGTGTGCCCCAAAGGGAGAACAGATGCTGTACTACCTCGGCAGGAGAGACCACTCGTGGGATGCAGCCCCTATCCGGCTCAGGGCATCGGCCAGGGTGTTGGAGGCTTCTGCCACGTGAATGGCTAGGAGATCCGCCTCCAGGCTGCGCCACAGTGACCAAATGCGGAGAGCTTCCTTGCATAGAAGCATGGGCGCGTCCGCCCTGGCGGTTTAGATAGTACATGGTCGTGGTATTGTCCGTCTGGACTCGGGACCACTTGACCCGGAGGAGCAGAGCAAAGGCGGTGAGAGCTAGGCGGACCGCTCGGAGCTCCAGCAGGTTGATGTGGCATCGGGACTCCCGGGGACCAGAGGCCATGAGCCCAGTGTTCCCAGATGGGCACCCAACCCATCAGAGAGCATCGGTCGACAGAGACCGTCGGCTCGGGCGGGACGAGCAGGATGCCCTCCTGCAAATGATCTGGAACGGTCCACCACTGGAGGCGTTCCACATCCCCTGTGTCACCGACACAAGCTGGTCAAGGATCAGCGTTGTGAGACCACTGGCTGGCCAGTCCCCACTGAAGGGGACGATGTTCCAGCGGGCCCAACGGACCACCCGCCGCGCAAGCCGCCACGAGACCCAGGAGGCGCAGAAGTCCCGGCAGGCGCAATGCCCAACCAGAAATGATCGGGCAAGGAGGAAAGAACCTCGGCCCTGTCCGGCGAGCAGCGCTCTGGCTCAAGAGTCGAGCTGCGCCCGATGAATAGAATCACCTGCTTGGCTCGAGTTCCGACTTGGCCTCGTTGATAAGGAGGCCCAGTTGAGGAAAGCAGAACCTGGAGAACCAGATCTCTGGACCACTCCGCCCTCCTTCCTGGAGGAGCTACTATCAGCCAATCGTCCAGTAGGGTACACCGGACCCCTCGGCCCGCGAGTATGTCACCACCACCATGCATTTGAGTGAAGACCCTGGGAGCTGGAGACAAGCCGAAGGGCATAGCTTGGAACTCAAGAGGGATCCTTCCGCTCAGACTAAGAATCTCTGGTGAGACAGACGGATAGGGACGTGAAAACGCGCCCTGCAAGTCCAGAGAGCAGAACCACACTGCTGCCCAAGGATGGTATTATCTGAGCCAAGAGGACCACCTGAAGGTTAGAGACCTTAGGAACTTGTTTAGAGTCGTGTGGGTCGAGAATGGGCGCCAGCCCGTCCGTTGAACCAGGAAGTACCTGGACACAAACCCTGGGTCTGAAGGGTCCTACCTCTCTTACCACCTCCTTCTGGAGGAGGAGGTGATGTCGGCTCGACAGAGCCTTCAGTGAGCTGGGATCTCAGGCCCCCGAGGCGGCAGCTCAGAAGGTGGTGCCTGCTCTCGAGATTCCAGAGGCAGGCCTCTTCCCTACCTCAAGACCCACCTGTCCGTGGTAACAGCGGACCAGGCGGAAGGAAGTGCGGGCCGTCCCCAGCAGGACCCAGGGAGTGGTGGCGGGGATGGGGGCGAACCCTCAGCCCGTCACTGGGCAGGCTTGGGGAGGGACGGCCGAGGACCTCCTGGGCCCTTTCCTCCCTGCCTCCTGTTAGAGGAGCCGGCGGCTTGGGTTTGAAGTGCCAGGCCGAGCCTGCTGGCCTAGCGTTCACTGGGCGAGGCCTGCGAGGGCACAGAAGGACAAAGGGCTAGGCTGTGATTTGCGGCCTTTGTCCTTCTGAGCGGAAGAGACCGAGTCCAAGGTGGCATTGGACTTCTCGATCCTCTGCAGGTGACCTTCCACCCCAGGGCCGAAGAGGTCAGTCCCCAAAAAGGGAACATCCGCCAACTTGTGCTGGGTATCCAGTAAGGTGGATATCCTCAGCCAAACCATGGACGACATAGCCACTGCGGCCGCCACCGATCTAGGCACATGAGTCCCCATCCAAAGCAGTCTGGAGCTGCTGTTTGGCCACTGCCCTGCCCTGGTCCGCACCTGTAACGTAGTCTGCAGGTCGGTGGGAAGATGAGGATGACCTCATCCAGGGAGCCCAACAGGGCATGAGAAAATGTGCCATGAGGGCGGCCGAACTGGCTAATGACCGAGAGAAGGGCATAGCGTAGACTTTGCACGACATAGTCAATTTCTTGGACTCCTTGTCAGGAGGTTTGTCCCTCCCTGGGCGTTGCAGGCGTGGCAGCGCTGGTAACCAACCCCTCAGCAGAGGGTGTTCAAAAAACGGACAAAGGAACGGTGGGACCACATACTTCCTGGCCATCCTGGCCGGCGCAAGGCGAGAAAGCAGAGGCTGCCAAAGTTCAGTGCGCGGACCCACTATGGCCTCGCCACGGAAGAGCCTCCGTCGGAGAATCCCTCGGTCAGAATCTCCCGTGAGGATACCTGGCCCGTTTGGAAGCGGGTTCGAGCTCCATCCGGTGAACTCCGAGATGAGCGAAGCAGTCCTAGGAAGGACGACGGGCTATCGTCCATTGACTGACCTCTGAAGACTCCAAGTCCAGTCGCTTGGAGAAGAAGGAGGAATCATCTTCGGACTGGAGGAGTCCTCGAAGAGCTACCTCTGGCCTGAGCCACCTTCACCTGCCGAGGTCGGTCGGGAGTGAGGTAACTGACAGCCGATGGGGTAAGCCCTTAGTCGAGCCGAGAATCTTGGTGGAGCCCCAATATGGTGGCTGTGGAGGCGGAGGTTCCACGAATCGGTGGAGCAGCTGGTTTGCCGAGACAACCGGCCTGGGTATAAGCTCCTCGGGACAAGTCGAGGGATTGTCGGCCGTTCGGTGACAGCCATAATGGCAGGAAGGCGCGGAGTAAACTATTCCGGCCAGGAGGAGCTGTTGCAACATGAGGTCTCGTGCCGTCGGTAATTTACATGAAGCCTCCCTCATCCGAGGAGGAGGAGACGAGAGACAGCACGCTTACAGCAGTGCCGAGACCGAGACCGCCTATGGCCGGTGGGAGCGGCTGGACCCATGAAGGTCCAGACCGAGACCGAGTCCAGATTTCCGGGAAGTCGGTGCTGAGGAGGTGTCGGCGGAACAGCACTCCCTTGACTCGGAAGGTCCATCCGAGGCTCCGGAACCGGAGGCTGGAGGCAGGCCACAGGATCCTCAACTCCTCCCGGGGAACCGGGAGAGGAATCTCGGCTGCTAAGCGACAGCCGTCAATGGGTCGAGAAAATCTGCGACTTCATCAGTGGGAGTCTCGGTCAACTGACCTGGCAGGGGACACCGTGAGCCAGTGGCGAAGCGGCGATGGGCAGCTTGACAGACTGACGGCCGAGGAAAGGACCTTTCCGCTCCCAAGAGCGTCGACGGAGGACTGCCTACTGTCCCTCTTTTTGGACCGAGAAAAGGTCCAGCAGGCATGAGCCTTCTCCTTTAGTGGAAGGGACGACAAAGCCTCATAAAAAGAAGCCGTGTAGGAAGAACCCAGAGGCGGGATAAATGCATGGCCGAGAAGGATCGGCCAGCGCCGCCTCCTCTTCGAGGGCGACCATCCCCTCGAGCTGATCCGCCGAAACCAGCCGCGCGGACACAGTCAACCGGGCCTCCTTGGACTTCACGGAGGAAGCGGCTTCAGGGCGGCCCAGTTGCAATCGGGCAACCACGGTCTTAGGGCGTGGGCCGAGAAAGATGAGCACAGGTCGCAAGCCTGCGGGTCGTGCTCAAGGCCTGGGCAATGAACACGCGTGGAGTGTGGATCCGTCCGGACATCTTCTGCCCATGGGCATCTCCAGAAATCCGAGTCGATTTGTCCACCGCGGCGCGAGGGATCGAAGACTGAAGTCTTTGCAAATTTTTATTTTAAATCCATGAAGCGGAGAAATAGGAACCAGTCGTAAGCGCAGGCGTTAAGGAGGAACCTGAAGCTTCCAGCGGTAAGGAGATCAGGCGTCATGGGGCGGAGCCGGAGTTATACCACCGGGTGGGTGGGAGGAGCAAGCTTGAAGACCTTCGGCCAAGATTTAAAGCGGCAAGGATACTGCCAATGAGTGTGGATGAACAACATATCCATGTCCTAGAAATTAAAATACATTACCTACGTAATTCTTGATCTTCTCTTGTATCTTCACCATTCATTACTGATAGGGTAGTGCTGGGCGCGCACCTGCTCTGATAGATTTATTTTTGGAGTTGGCTCCAACAGCGCGCCGGACGAGGAGTGCTGCGTCATTGCGAGGGGTGGCCGTTAGGTGCCGCAGACTCCTCCTCCATCTCAGTTCTGGTAGCTGGAGAGGCAAGAAAAAGGGTAAAGGAAAAAAGGGAAGAGCGAGGCAAGAGAGCTGAGGGATCGAAAAAGGAAAGGATATAAACTTAAGAAGGAATAAGCCGTAGAGGACAGACGGAAGAGGGAGAATACCTACCCTAAGGGACCGCAGGGCCTCCCATCTGGGGCGGTTCTAAGGGAGGAACAGATAAAGAGAAAAGGAAGAAGAAGAAAGAGGGGAGAACACTGCCCATAGGTATATAGGTTGAGAGAGTTATAAGCTCGGAACCAAAAACCAAGGGACCACGAATCCCTCCTAATAGGAGTGAGAAAAGGTTCAACCGAACCGCTTGTATAGATTGGACATAAAGGGCAGGTCCTCTATATTCTCATCATCCCAACCCCCTACACTCTAGCTGAGAGCTTAAGATTGCCCGGACAGAAAACTGTTCCGGGAAGAGAGCGCCCAACTATTGGGAGAGGACCCTAGCACCTTGTTAAGTGCTAACACAGAAGTGTGGGTGAGGGTTAAGCCTACAAAGGCAGCTTTGTATTAAGGATAGAGTGGGAACTCAATCGGACTCCCTGAAGGCAAGGCAAGGGCAGCAGTTCAAGGTTAAGAAGTGCAGAAGCACCAACCAGAAGAAGCTGACAATTAAATAATGCCTGCAGAGGGAGAACTTTAATTCTGAGGCCGAGCCAAGAGGGATGGTCTCTTCAGCTGTGAACTGAACATCATGGCTAAGGAGCCCAGAGGTCACCACTAGGGGCAGTCAGAAAGAGTTCCCTCAGGACAGGAGAAAAGTCCTACTCGTTCCCCTTTACCATAAGGAAAAAAGATCCGTCCATAGAAGAACGGATACCAGGATAGCTTTTTTTTTTTTTTTTTTTTTTTGCATAAAGGCCAAAGGAAAGGAGAGGAACGAGAAGGGAGGGAGACGCCGCAGTAGGAGGCCACTGAGGGAAAGGTGGGTGGGTATCAGTAATGAATGGTGAAGATACAAGAGAAGATCAAGAATTACAGTAGGCAGTACTTTTCATATCTTCCCTTGTCAGTCTTCACCATTCATTATTACAGGTGAGTACCAGGCCCCCCCCAAGAGGGGGGATAAAGAAACCCTGAGGGAGCAAGACCCCCAGCCTTCTGTTGGTGGGAAACAGAAGGGGAAGACCCTGAGCTAATCAAGCGAGAAGCCTATGATGGAGGAGAGCTAGGAGGTGTCCCCCCCGAGGATGGGGAGACAGAGGAAGCCCCTGTAGAAGTCTCCAAGCTCTGGAGGAAAAGAGACGGGTCCCCCGGAAAGCAGAGCGAATCACCCTACGCCGAGTCAGGGGTGACAACCTTGACAGATGAAGCCATGCCGTCTGTCTAATACAGATCGCTGTCCCTGCAAACCTGGAAGCCACCTCACTGGCATCACAAGATGCCCTTGCTTGGTGTCTTGCCAGCTCCAGGTCTATAGCAGAGAGGGCAATAGCTTGTCTGGTTTGCTCCATATCAGGCAATGATGCTAAGATTTGGGAAAGCATCGACCACACATGCCTACTGTAGGCAGCATGGTGAGCCTGATAAAATGCAATGCCTAACATCGCACGAGAGGAAGAGAACACTCATCACCCCCACCAGTCAAATTGTAGGTAATCTGAGTCCGGTGGACGGTCGTGCACCAGGTGGCGCCCGGAGGGAGTTTCTAGGTATGCCAATCCCGAAGGTGGGTTGGGGAGAGTACCTAGAGATTCCAATGAGGCACAATACCTTCTTTCGCAGTCTGCCGGGGCTGGAGAAAGGGTGGCTGGCGACTGCCAGGAACCGATAGACGCCTCCTGGAAGGGAACAGGCCAGGATAGTACCACCAAATGCTGGGCACTGATTTCACCAAGGAATTCACGCGTCTCCCGTTCGGTATTGTCTCGCCTAACAAAAGGAGATACAAAGATCCCTCACCATCCTCGAAAGGAATCGCTGATATTCAGTGAAATCAGCATCGGAGGAGAGATGAGTAGTGGGTTCCTCTCCCTCCAAGGAGGGAGACGAGAATGATGGAGAGCTCAAATGTCCAGAGGACTCCTGTGGCGGTGGGGATAGGCGCAACACCCGCTCATGCATGTAACTAACCTATGAGGGGAAGGCCGCCGCAGAGCCTCTGAATGTCTCCAAGGATAACGGGCCCGTAGGACCAACGTGGCTTGGGAGAGAGAGGGGTGGCTGCAGAAGAATGGGAGAGGGGTACCTATGGTGAGGCAACTGTCCTCTGCTGAGGCTCTGAAATCCGGGGAACGGGGCCTGAGCTGGCGGGATCCTGGACAACAAACCAGGTCAAAGAACGGAACCCTAGGGATGTGAAGCCTGGAAGAGCCTAGTAGGGGATCCTCCCCTGTGATGAACCTGGGGCTGCATGGATCTAGAAGGGCAGCCCACAGCAACGCCACAAGAGGGGTCCCTGGGGCTCAGGAGGGAAAGACAGGGCCCGGGGCTATGGCTCCTACCCGACCCCTGAGGGGTGGCAGGTGAAGACCGAGGCACCTGAACCCTGTCTCTCGGCTCCCCAGACTCAGAGAATGCCCTCCTCCTTGACCCCAGCGACCCCCCCAACCCGAGGGGGTGCAGCAACATTGGCATCGGCAGCTGCCACAACCCCCCCCAGGAGGGAGAGCCCCTCCCTACACCTCCGCTCCATCCCTCTCCAGGGACCCCAGACCACCCCCAGCCTGGGAGGCCTCAGGGGAGGACAGCAGCGGAGACAGAGGAATAGGCGAGCTGGGCCACCTAGCACCTCATCCCAACGGAGACCCCGACTTCCAAGAGTCAGGGTGCCAGGACAGGTCCTCATCTGAATCATCCTCCTCCGAGGAGGAAGAGACCAGCTGGACCACAATACTGGCCACCCCGGGGGTCTCCAGTGAAATCACACCGTGAATGGTGCCGGTGCCAGCGGCGCGCCGGATGACCCTGGACCCCCCACAATGCTTAGACCCGGCCCTAACTCCCCAACGGCACCAGCCAGACCCATGGCACTGCTAGAAGAACTGACCAGGCCCACGGTGCCACGGGCGGTGCCGAGAGCCAACACAGCGCCGCAAACGGCGCCGGGATCCGAAACGGCGCCGGAAGGCAGTGTTGAGGGTCCACCGATGCCAGGCCCAGCAGACCTGGGCCTTGACACTGGGGGAGCCTGCACCTCCGAGGAGGTGACTGCTGAGGCGGTGTCCCCGCCACGGCCCCGGGAAGGACCTTGGCATTCCTCTGACATCGCAAAAGAGGCCTCCTCTTTGGCAAGAGATGATGAGGAGGCCTCCTCCTCTACAGCTTGTATAGGCCTGAGAGGGGAACCGGAGGAAGGGTCTAGAGACCTTACCTGGGAATCCCTGGAGCGGCGCCATCCCCCGAAAGTCGGCGGAGCCTTGCCGATCTTGAATGCGTGGACTTCCAGGACGCGACGGTCCATCGATAAACAGGCGTCGCATGCATCCATATTGTGGTTGGGTCCCAGGCAATGGAGACAAACATCATGCCGGTTCGTGACGGAAAATGCCGGCAACAGGAGCACCGACGCACAGGGACGCGGCCCACCTTCAACTTACGTTTTACCCCCGAACCTGAAATGATGCGAAAAAATTAAGACAAAAACAAGCACAGCTCTCGTCAGCGTTGAATAAAGAGAAGAAAAAGAACGGTGTTACCAGTGACGACATCGAGAAAAGCAGGAAGGAGGAGTCTGGAACGGTCGATAATGACAACTAGACCTAGAACTGAATTCTAACCGCGTAGCAGGTGCAGCCTCGATGGCGGGAGAAACAGAACTGAGATGGAGGGAGGAGTCTGTGGCACCTGGCATGCGTGGCCTTGGCGCGTCGCTCTGGAGTGGTGACGCCGTTGGAGCAGACTCCAAAAATAAAATAAATCTCCGTGTGGGTGCGCGCCTCTGGCACTACCCTAGCAGTAATGAATGGTGAAGACTGACAAGGGAAGATTGTGATCGACCACTGCTTGCTTGAGCTCCCACTTTGGTGTGACTGAGACTGTCCGCAAGGACGTTTTGCACACCTGGAACGTGAACCGCTGAGAGGTGTATTCCATGCAGAACTGCAGTTTCACACCCACATCGCCTCCCTGCAGAGGGGATACGAGTGCCCCCTCGTTTGCTGAGGTACCAGACTATGCATATATTGTTCGACTGGACTAATAGTGGGCCCTGGCAAAGAAAGTGCTGAAAGGCTTGAAGGGCATATAGCACTGCCCTCATCTCCAACACATTTATGTGTAAGGAGAGCTCCGGCTGGAACCACAGCCCTCCCGAGTTCTGTGGGTCTCAGATGGGGCCCCAGTGCATCTGTAGTCAGGGACTAGATTGTGGGGGAGAAGAGGTTGAAAAAGGACACCTCTGGTAAGGCTGCTGAAGTCCTGTCACCATAGGAGATCCCGCTGCATTGAATTGGAGACCATGACCTTGTGGTCAAGGCTGTTCGACCTCTGGTCCCACTGCATTCTGAGCGTCCACTGCAAGATATCTATGTGGAGTCTGGCTAGAGGAACGGTGGGGATGGCTGTTGCCATAAGGTCAAGAAGGCGGAGAACCGACCTGGCCGAAACCCACCTGCTGGAGGCTATTAGACAAGCCTGCCTCTGTAAGGTTTTCACTCTGTCCTGAGGGAGGAAAGCCATGCCCTGGGCCGTATCCAGCACTGCCCCAATGAACTGGAGACACTGGGAAGGAACAAGGTGGGACATGGGGTAGCTGACCGTAATCCCCACTTGCGTAAAGAGGGCCAGGGTAGCTGAAAGGGAGAGTACCAGTTGATCCCTCGATGGGGCTGACAGAAGCCAGTCGTCGAGGCAAGGGAACACATAGTGGCCCTGGCATCTCAGGGCCACTGTCACCACCACCACCAGGCTCTTGGTGAAAACCCGAGGTGCAGAGGACAGTCCAAAGGGGAGGGCCCTGAACTGGTAATGCTCCCCCTAGTAGGAGAACCTGAGGTAGCAGCGGTAGGACGGAAACACCGGGATATGCAGGCAGGCATCATGCATGTCCAGAGTGCACAGCTACTGTCCCTTGTGCAGGAGGGGCAGCAGACCCGGGAGAGTCAGCATTTGAAACCGTTTGTACCGAGGAAAAACTGAGAATAATATCCCTTTCCCAACTGGTTTGTAGGGATGGGATTGATGGCTTGTTTTCGCAGAAGAGCCTCGATCTCCTCCCTTATAAGAAGGATGTGCGCCTTTGGATAGTGAGACACCCCTGTGGGCCTGTTTGGAGGTGCCTCCAGAAGTTCTAACGTGTGTATCCAGCTCTGAAATGAGCTGAGCCTTGGTCTCCGACCACCAGGACTGAAGGATAGCCTGGAAGTTCGCCTGAGGCTGAGGAGGAGGCTGGTGGGCCGAATATCTCGGAAAGAACCCCACTGTCAGACAACCCGGCGTATGGCACGTATGTGCTGGGTAACCCAGTAAAGAGTAAGCAGGTGAATACCCCAGCATCTGACAGCCTGACGACAGGTAGCCCGAAGGAATGTAGGCTGGTGGATAATGTGGTGTCGGGTGACCTGATGGAGGGTAACCAGATAGGGGGCCCCCCCTCCCCGACAGCACTGCTGTGGGACCCATAGGAGGACACTGAGGAAGCCTGAGACCTGGCCCCAGGAAATCCAGGTCGGATGCCAGCCCGGGGTCAGTGCCAGCGTCCCCGCCAGAGATCTGATGGGGATGGACCCAGACGGTTACCTGGGAGATCCGATGTCAGGTCCGGAAGTGAACAAGGGAATGCGTCACCAGACGGACGACCCCCATCCTCCGCACCCCGATGATCTGGGGAGGGAGGAGGAGGCTCTCCCAGAGGAGAGGAAGGAGAGACCCAGTGGGGAGACCCAACCGGAGAAAGCTGTGATAAATCCGATAACTGGATACCGTCAGAGCCCTCACCAGACCCATACATGAGTTGATTGGTCAGGCGGACGCCAGAGACCAACTTCACGGCCTGGGCCAGGTGCTCATCGGAGGACCTGACGAGCGGCTTATCATCTCCGCCAGGCTGCTTAGACCCTCCAGTTGAAAGGGGCCTAAGAGCGGCAGAAGCCTCAGACTCTGCCAAGGCGCCCGCCGTCACTGTAATTAGTGGCGGTGGTGGATGCAGACCCAAGGGCTGCTCCTGGGATGGAGGGGCAGGCTTGGAGATGGCAGCAAACTTCCTAGAGGAAGAGGGCCGCTGGTCACTTGAGGGCGGCCACGGGTGAGAGGGGAGACCTGTCCTGGTCCCGGTGCTTCTCTTTATCAGTCTTTTTCTTGTGCTTATGGGAGTACGTGGGAAAGGAGGAAGCACTTCTGAGTTTCTGAAGCTTTTTTTCCATTGTGGCCATTTTTTTCTTCCATAAATGGGCCTCGAGGGCCTGCTGGCGACACTTCCGTGTGGCCTAGTTGAAGCTGGAAAAGGCCTCACAATCCTCTATCTCGTGCTCTGGACCAAAGCAGAAGAGGCAGAGGGAGTGAGAATCTTTGTGCGGTAACTGCTCACCACATGAACTGCACTTATTTTTATGTGATTCAGCAGAAGATAGTGAAGACATGCACAAAATAAGACTGTAGCACTTAAGAAAAATGGACAATCATCCGAAGAAAAGGCGGTCGAACTGCAGCGATGATCTCCGTGAGGTCCGACGTGCTGAGGTCGATGGCGGGAAAGAACTGGAAGGCAGGAGTGGGGACCACCAACTATGTAGTGTCACAATGAAGTCAGTCACATGACCTCGGTGGGTGGTTCTCCTGTCAGACACTGCTAGCTAAAGTTTCCGTGTGGTCCTGACCTCAGGGGGCGCAGTTCTCAAGGCAATTACCTAGTGCGAGAGCCCCCTCTTGAAGTAAGATCTGTGAATCACTGACGCATTCTGAACTGGTGCATCACTGCCACATTCCGAACCCGTGCATCCCTTCCGCATTCCGAACCCGTGCATCCCTGCCACATTCCGAACCTGTGTCACTGCCACATTCCGAACCTGTGCGTCACCACATTTCAAAACTGCACGTAACCACCGCATTCCAAAACTGTGCATCACCGACACAGTCCAAAAATGAAAATTACTTACCTACCGTAATTATGATCTTTGTGTGTATCTTCACCATTCATCACTGTTGGGTACTTGGCCAGAGGTCAGGACCCTGTGGGAGCTTTTTTTTTTTTTGGGTAGGTGGAGCTGACGCACTGCGTGGCGCTCGCGGGTTGGCCGTTAGGCTGCATCAACTCCGCCTGTCCGCCAGTTCTGAGTCGCCGGAGAGGTAAAAGGAAGGGAGGTGGAGGGTGGGACAAGGAAGTCCAAGGGACAGAAAAAGTAAAAGATATATGAACCAAAAGGAGAAATAACGACTGAGAGGACAGAAAGGGAGAAAAGTCAAAAACTACAGGGATTGGGAAGGGCCCCAATCTCTGGAAAGGAAGAGGGAGGTAGGGTGGGTAAGGAATTTGATGGGGGTGGGGGTTGGGTGTTAAACATACCAGACGCTGGTCCGTCTCCAGATTACATAGGAACTGCAAGGAGTAGCCAAAGGCTTTCTGCCAGAATTCAAGGCACAGAATGGCTGGCAAACACTACAGATAAGCAGAATCGACTATTCTGGAAGAAGGACAGGGTACAGAGAATTAACACCCTGTCAAGGAAAGATTACTGGTGAAAAAAAGGGGAATTTTTTTTTTTTATTATAAACAAACAAGGAGAAATAGGTTGGACGGGAACAGGAAGGAGGAGAGAAAGGAGGGCAACTGTCAACTCCCACCCCACAGGGGTGGAGCCAAAGAACTGGAGAAGTGCCCCCCACCGGGCTGTCCACTCTCCCCAGAACATTATCCCCCTGTGTGCATCTGTTTTACCCCACTCCTAAGAAAGGAGAGGGGGAAGGATGGGCACAGAGAGGGAGGGGGACCCAGAGACTGAGGCCTCAGGGGGATGGAGGGTGGGATCATGATGAATGGTGAAGATGCACAGAAAGATCAAAATTACGGTAGGTACATAATTTTCATATCTTATCTGTGTCAGTCTTCACCATTCATCACTGTTGGGTGAGTACCGAGCCCCCGAAGGGGGTTTCTTTTACACCCTAAGGGACAAAGTCCCTTAGCTCTCAGTGGGTGATGCACTAAGAGGGAGAACCTTCAGGGCCTGGAGAGGCCCGAGAGTGGGGAGAGTGAGACAGGGTCCCCCGGGAGGGAAGTTGCCCTGACAAGCACAATCTCGTTCTACGGGAGAAAAGATAGGTTCTCTGGTGAGCGGAGCTAATCACCCTACGCCGGGCCAAGGGTGACAACCGGGAAACACACAGCCATGCCGTCTGCCTAGTGCAGATCACTGTCCCTACGACCGTGGTAGCTACCTCACTGGCATCATAGAATGCCCTCGCTTGGTGCCTTGCTAGCTCCAGGCCACGTGCAGAGAATGCAATGGCTTGTCTGGTTTGCTCCGTGTCAGGCAATGAGGCTAGGAGCTGACCTAGCCTGGACCACAAGAACCTGTCATAGGCTGCATAGTGGGCCTGATGTGCAGAAATGGAAAGCAATAACCGTGCCGAGTAGAAAGTCCTCCTACCCCAGAAGTCAAAATCTGAGGAGTCTTGACCTGGGGGCCGGTCACGGTGAAGGTCGCGAAGACCATCAGGAGTATCCAACTGCGCCAATCCGGACTGCAGATGAGGCATGGAACCTGGAGACTCCGGGGGTGCACAATACCTCTGACTGAGATCCCTTGTGGCAGGAACTCTGGAGATGGGCCTCTGCCAGGAACGCAATGACACCTCCCGAAAGGGAGCAGGCCAGGGCGGCACCACAAGGGTGGCCTTGCCAAAATCGCCTAGAAAGCCGTGCGCAGAGTGCTCAGGATTGCTAATAGTGGCAGGTGTGAGGTGCAAGTCCTCCAACATCCTTGCGAGGAAGCGCCGATACTCAGCGAGATCAGCAGCTGGAGAGATGTGGACAGAAGGTTCCTCTCCCCCAGAAGAGGGGGATGAGGAGCTGGAGGGCACCGGCTGTTCAGGGGGTGGCTGCTCGGGAGGAGGTTGAAAAACCTGACTGTTCATCGCCCTAACATGAGCTGGGAATTGAGCAGCCACCGCTCTGAACTGCTCCCAGGAGAGAGGCCTGCTAGGACCAAGGATGCCTGGGAGCGCAGGAGAATGTGGCAGAGGAATGGGGACATAGCCGAGAAGAGATGTCGGCTGACCTCCGCCTGGGCTAAGGAGCGGATCAGGAGCACCTGCGGAAGAAGTTGCACCGGAAGACCCCACAGCCGACAGCTGAGCAACCATTTCGGTACTGCCTTGGCTGCGCCTGGAAGAATCCCCCCCTGTGAGGAGACCAGGGCCGTATACGTCCAGAAGGACGGTCCCCTACCTCAAAAGAATGGGGCTCCCTCAAAGAGACCGAGGAATAAGAGCGGAGATCTGCACTACGGTTTCTTCCAGAGCCCAGGTGGACCCCCGAAAAAGGCCACTGTGCCGACCCCATGCCCCTCGACCCTGCGGAGTCCGAAAGAGCCCTCCTCCTCGAGAGGGACAGCCTAGCTAGCTGACAGCTCTGGGCAACACCCAAAGGAGGTATCCAGGACACAGCACCCTCCCCTCCCATAGGTGCTCTGATCGGCCCCAAAGTTGGGCGATCTAGGCACACTACAGGTGGGGGTACCACTGCTGAGGGGTCAGTGAACCCATCAAGACCAGGCTGCAGAGCAATGGTGGTCTGCACCACTGCCCGCTGGTTAGCATCACTGACCCCAGTCTCGGTAGCCACCGACCCCACCTCAGAAAGGGGCTGACTCAGGCTTGTCGAGGAGACTACTGGGCTGCCCACCTCAACAGCCAACCCCAAAGGGTCAGACTGTCCATTTGACCCAGAGCTCGACTCCACCTCCGAGGAGGTAGAGGCCGAGGCCCTGTACCAAATCGTAGGAGGGTGCCCGCTGCCACTTTTGCCAAAGGGGGCCAGAAACCAAACCTGTGCCTGAGCTGGTACCAGGGCCCCATACAGCACCGCGAGCGGAATCCACAGGGGGCACAGCTCCAGCCTAAACAGGAGCTCCAGAGTCGGGACCAGCCATGGCGCCATCCGGCCTCACGGTGCCACCAGCGGCGCCACAACGGGTCCTGATGGCACCATTACGCCGAGGGTGGTGCCGAGCCCCGAGGACATGGTGCCGCGGCTCAACCTCGGCACTGAGGAGAGACATGGTAAAGACGGCCTGGCAGTCTCTAGCGACATCTGGCAGTGTCAGTGCCGCCAACGGCTCTGATAGTAGCCATGGCGCAGAGGCCTGCAACAGCGCTGACCGACGGCGTTGAGGACGGGCGCCGACCCGGCCCGTGTGAAATGTGGGTCTGATACCGGGAAGCCTTCACCCCGATGGGGCGACTGCCGTGGAGGCGCCGCCCACCGCCCCCGAAGGAGGCGGGACAGGGCCTCCCGTGCCACGGAAGGAGCCTTGGCAACGGGTTAGGCTACTAGTAGCCAAGGCTCCTCCTCTTCGGTCCATGTAGAACCGGGAGGGGAACCGGAGGAAAGGCCGAAAAAGTGTGGCATGGCCAGGCGAGTGACCGCCCGAGCCCCGGACGTTGGCGGAGCTCACCCCACTTTCCAAGCGCATTGTTCGATGACCCGGCAGTCCATGGAGAAACAGGCATCGCATGAATCCATGTTGTGAAGCGGGCCAAGACACTAATGACACCGGTCATGCTGGTCAGTGACAGAATACTTTTGGCCGCATGGGCACTGTTGCATGGGGGGCCGACCTGTCCTAGAAGTTTTCTTGCCCTCCGACCGAGACATGACCTACGAAGAAAAAAAACACCAAAAACAGACTCAACGTTGCAGAAATATAAAGAAATGGAAAGATCTTACTGGGCGACATCGAGTATGGCAAAGCAGAACCGGCAGGAACAGACGGACTTTGGCACTGAAGGAAATAAAGAAACGGCGTTGAAAGTTTTTTGGTGTCGAACTAGGCCTCTAGAGCAGCAGCAGCTCCACACGAGGTGCGACCTCTACAGTGGGAGACTAAGAACTGGCAGGCGGGCTGAGTCGACGCATCCTAATGGCCAAAACGCGAGCGCCACGCAGTGCGTTGGCTCCACCCACCTTAAAAAAAAAAAAAAAGCTCCCGCAGGGTCCTGACCTCCGGCCAAGTACCCAACAGTGATGAATGGTGAAGACTGACACAGATAAGATCTACTGTTACAGGTGAGTAAATACAGGTTACTCACCTGTAACAGGAGTTCTAGGAATGGTATATGTTGTTCATCCACACTCATTGGCAGTATCCTTGCCGCTTTAAATCTTGCCGGAAGGTCTTCAAGCTTGCTCCTCCCACCCACCCGGGTGGTATAACTCTCGGCTCCGCCCCATGACGCCAGATCTGGCCCGCTGGAAGCTCAGGTTGTGCGTCGAAGCCGGGGAGGTCGGGTGGGTCGTGTGGATGAACAACATATACCATTCCTAGAACTCCTGTTACAGGTGGTAACCTGTATTTCTAGGGACATGGATATGTTGTTCATCCACACTCATTAACAGACTCTAGCAGTTCTCGGGAGGAGGGAGGCAAGACCACACCCCATATACTTACTTGGGAAAGAGAGACTGGAGAACCGAGGCCCCAAAACCAGCATCCCGGCGTGACTCAAGGTCGATGTGGTAGTGGGTAATGAAGGTGTTTGTGACTTCCAGGTAGCAGCCTGCAGATTTCCTGGATAGGGGCGTCCCTGGAAGCAGCCACCGTTCAGCAGTATGGCGGGTAGAATGAGCTCTTATCCCTCTGGGAGCTCCATGCCCGCTAACTTATAGCAGAGATCTATGCAGGAGGTTACCCACCTGCTTATCCGTCCGCTTGGCTGCAGGTCTGCCAGATGCGGCTTCAGCGTGAGTGACAAACAGCTGGCGAACCTCTCCCGAATTTCAGCCAAGCGCCCTTATAATAAGCGTAGCCTTCTAGGATCCAGAGTATGGAGCCTATTCGCCTCCGAGAGTGTGATTGGGGGTAGAACACCGGCAGAGTCAACACTTGGTTAAGGTGAAACTCCGACACCACCTTCGGAAGGAATTTCGGGTGGGGGCGCAGGACAACCTTGTCCCTGTGGAAGACCAGGTAAGGAGACTCAATGGAAAGCGCCTGGAGCCTCCCATCCTTCTGGCTGACGGATAGCCACCAAGAAGGCGGTCTTCCACGACAGGTGAGAGAGCACACCTGTGCATAGGTTCGAATGGCTTGCCCATGAGCTTTGCCAGTACCAGCAGTAGATCCCACGGAGGTGGGGGTTCCCGCACTGAGGAAATGTGATCAAGGCCTTAAAAAGCGCCAGACCACCTTCTCCTAAGCCACCGACTGCTTCCCGCCCGCGCCTGTAAGCAGAGATGGCTGCCAGGTGCACCCTTAGGGTCGCCGACCTAAGCCCTTGACTAGAAAGGACCATAAATAGTCCAAGATGCTTGCCAAGGAACAGGAGGAAGGGTCCAAGCCCTTGCCCTGACACCAAATGGAAAACCTTTTCCATTTGAAGGCATAGCATTTTCTGGTCGACTCTTACGGGACGCCTCAACTACATTGAGGACCTCGCCGAAAGACCCAAAGCCTGGAACTCTAGCGCCAGGAACCAGGCCGTCAGGTGCAGGGATTGAAGGTCCGGATGGAACACCTTCCCTGATTGACTGAGAGCAGGTCCGGGCGAGCTGGAAGCTCCCAGCGAGTCCTGGAGCTGAGACTGAGGAGATCTGGTACCAGAACTGGCGAGGCCAGTCTGGGGCTATCAGAATCACCTGCGCCTTGTCCCTCCTCGCCTTGAGAAGCACCTTGTGGATCAAGGGAAATGGGGAAAGGAAAAGAGGCCCGGGGTCCATTGCCTCAGAAGGCATCCCTGCAGCGAGCCCTGCTGAGGGGGCGGGCATGGAACAGACTCAGCCTGCGTGCTCTCCATGGAGGCAAACAGGTCCACCTGAGGTGTGCCCCAAAGGGAGAACAGATGCTGTACTACCTCCGCAGGAGAGACCACTCGTGGGATGCAGCCCTATCCGCCCAGGGCATCGGCCAGGGTGTTGGAGGCCCTGCCACGTGAATGGCTAGGAGATCCGCCTCCAGGCTGCGCATGAGTGACCAAATGCGAGAGCTTCCTTGCATAGAAGCATGGAGCGCGTCCGCCTGGCGGTTTAGATAGTACATGGTCGTGGTATTGTCCGCCTGACTCGGACCACTTGACCCCGGAGGAACGGAGCAAAGGCGGTGAGAGCTAGGCGGACCGCCGGAGCTCCAGCAGGTTGATGTGGCATCGGACCTCCGCGGACCAGAGGCCATGAGCCCGGTGTTCCCCCAGATGGGCACCCCAACCCATCAGAGAGGCATCGGTCGACAGAGAGACCGTCGGCTTGGGGCGGACGAACGGGATGCCCTCCTGCAAATGATCTGGAACGGTCCACCACTGGAGAGCGTTCCACATCCCCTGTGTCACCGACACAAGCTGGTCCAAGGGATCGCAGCGTTGTGACCACTGGCTGGCCAGTCCCCACTGAAGGGGACGCATGTTCCAGCGGGCCCAACGGACCACGCTGGTACAGGCCGCCATGAGACCCAGGAGGCGCAGGAAGTCCCGGCAGGGCACTGCCCAACCAGAAATGATCGGGCAAAGGAGGAAAGAACCTCGGCCCTGTCCGCCGGGAGCCGCTCTGGCTCGAAGAGAGTCGAGCTGCCACGATGAATAAAATCACCTGCTTGGCTCGAGTTCGACTTGGCCTCGTTGATAAGGAGGCCCAGTTGAGAGCAGACCTGGAGGGCCAGATCTCGGACCACTCCGCCTCCTTCCTGGAGGAGCTGCTATCAGCCAGTCGTCCAGGTAAGGGTACACCCGGACCCCTCGGCGCCGCAGGAATGCCGTCACCACTGCCATGCATTTGGTGAAGACCCTGGGAGCTGGAGACAAGCCGAAGGGCATGGCTTGGAACTCGAAGAGAGATCCTTCTGCTCGGAAGCGAAGGAATCTCTGGTGAGACGGACGGATAGGGACGTGAAAAAACGCGTCCTGCAAGTCCAGAGAGCAGAACCACACGCCGCGTTCCAAGGATGGTATTATCTGAGCCAGAGTGACCATCCTGAAGGTTCGAGACCTTAGGAACTTGTTTAGGTCGTGTAGGTCGAGAATGGGGCGCCAGCCCCCCGTCCGTTTCGGAACCAGGAAGTACCTGGACACAAACCCTGGGTCTGAAGGAGGGTCCACCACCTCTCTTACCACCTCCTTCTGGAGGAGGAGAGTGATGTCGGCTCGACGAGCCGCCAGTGAGGCTGGGGATCCCGAAGCCCCCCGAGGGGCGACGGCTCTGAAGGGTGGTGCCTGCTCGAATTCCAGAGGCAGGCCTCTTCCCACCACCTCCAAGACCCACCTGTCCGTGGTAACAGCGGACCAGGCGGAACGAAGTGCGGAGCGTCCCTCCAGGGGGACCCAGGGTAAGGTGACGGGGATGGGGCGACACCCCTCAGCCCGTCACTGGGCAGGCTTGGAGGAGGGACGGCCAGGGACCTCCTGGGCCCTTTCCTCCTGCCTCCTGTTAGAGAAGCCGGCGGCTTGGGTTTGGGATGCCAAGGCCGAGGCCTGCTGGCCCTGACGTTACTGGGCCGGGCGCCAGAGGCACAGAAGGACGAAAGGGCTTAGCTGTGGTTTCGGGCCTTTGTCCTTCTGAGCGGAAGAGACCGAGTCCAAGGTGGCATTGGACTTCTGATCCTCTGCAGGTGACCTTCCACCCAGGGCGAAGAGGTCAGTCCCCAAAAGGGAACATCCGCCAACTTGTGCTGGGTATCTGAAGTAAAGGTGGATATCCTCAGCCAAGCCCACGACGCAGTAGCCACTGCGCCGCCACCGATCTAGCACATGAGTCCCCTACATCCAAAGCAGTCTGGAGCTGCTGTTTGGCCACTGCCCTGCCCTGGTCCGCACCTGCTTAACCGTAGTCTGCAGATCGGCGGAAGATGAGGGATGACCTCATCCAGGAGCCCAACAGGGCATGAGAAAATGTGCCATGAGGACGGGCCGAACTGGCCTGACGAAGGCCGAGAGAGGGCGAGACTTTTCGCCCGACATAGTCCAATTCTTGGACTCCTTGTCAGGAGGTTTGTCCACATCCCTGGCGCTGCCAGGCCGAAAACGCTGTCGGTAACCAACCCCTCAGCAGAGGGTGTTCAAAACCGGACAAGGAACCGTGGGACCGATACTTCCTGGCCATCCTGGCCGAAGGCGCAGGGCAGGAAGCAGGGCGCTGCCAAAGTTCCAGTGCCGGACCCACTATGGCCTCGGCCACCGGAAAGGCC
Organism: Neoceratodus forsteri; assembly: GCA_016271365.2. Lineage (NCBI taxonomy): Eukaryota > Metazoa > Chordata > Ceratodontiformes > Ceratodontidae > Neoceratodus > Neoceratodus forsteri. The sequence goes on from CM057455.1 coordinate 1,710,314,817, forward strand.
TCCGTCGGAGAATCCCCTCGGTCCAGAATCTCCGTGAGGGGATACCTGGCCCGCTTGGAAACGGGTTCGAGCTCCATCCCGGTAGACTCCGAGATGAGCCGAAGCAGTCCTAGGAAGGACGACGGGCTATCGTCCATTGACTGACCTCCTGAAGACTCCAAGTCCAGTCGCTTGGAGAAGAAGGAGGAATATCTTCGGACTCGGAAGAGTCCTCGAAGAGCTGCCTCTGGCCTGAGCCACCCTTCACCTGCCGAGGTCGGTCGGGAGTGAGGGTAACTGACAGCCGATGGGGTAAACCCTCAGCCGACCGAGAATCTTGGTCGAGCCCCAATTGGTGGCTGTGGAGGCGGAGGTTCCACCGAATCGGTGAGCAGCTGGTTTTGGCCGAACAACCGGCCTGGGTATAGCTCCTCGGACAAGTCGGGGTTGTGTCGGCCCGTTCGGTGACAACCATTAATGGCGGGGAGGCGCGGGTCGGCTTGTTCCGGCCAGGAGGAGCTTGTTGCAACATAAGGTCTAAATACCGTACGTAATTTCACTGAAGCCTCCCCTCATCCGAGGAGGAGGGCCGAAGACGAGCGGCGACGCGCTTACCGCGGTGCCGAGACCGAGACCGCTTATGACGGTGGGAACGGCTGGACCGCGAAGAGGTCCGAGACCGAGACCGAGAGTCCCGGAATTTCCGGGGTCGGTGCGGGGAGGTGTCGGCCGGAACCGCACTCCCTTCGGCTCGGAAGGTCCATCCGAGGGCTCCGGAACCGGAGGCACAGGCGAGCCCACGGGATCCTCAACTCCTCCCGGGGGAACCGGGGAGAGGGGAATCTCGGCTGCTAAAGGCGACAGCCCGTCCAATGGGTCGAGAAAAATCTCGACTTCATCAGTGGGAGTCTCGGTCAACTGACCTGACGGGGACACCGTGAGGCCAGTGGCCGCAGCCGAGCGGTCGACCGAAGCCGACGGCCGACGGCCCGGGGAGAGGGACCTTTCCCGCTCCCAAGAGCGTCGACGGAGGGACTTACCCTTGTCCCTCTTTTTGGACCGAGAAAAAGGTCCAGCAGACGCAAGCCCTTCTCCTTTAGTGGAGAGGGACAGACAAAGCTCCTTAAAGGAAGCCGTGTAGGAAGAACCCAGAGAGAGCGGGATAAATGCCGCGGCCGAGGAAGATACGGCCCGCGCCGCCTCCTCTTCGAGGGCGACCATCCGCTCGAGCTGATCCGCCGAGCCCGCCGCCACGGACACCGCCAACCGGGCCTCCTTGGACTTCACCGAGGGAACGCTTCTCGGGACGGCCCAGTTGCAATCGGGCAGCACGGTCTTCGAGGACGTAGGCCGAGAAAGATGAGCACAGGTCGCAAGCCTGCGGGTCGTGCTCAAGGCCTAAGCAGTAGACACACGTGGAGTGTGGATCCGTCCGAGACATCTTCTGCCCGCATGGGCATCTCCGAAACCGGGAGTCGATTTGTCCATCGCGAGCCTGAGGGATCAAGACTGAAGTCTTTTGCAAAATATTATTTTTAAATCCCAAACGGAGAAATAGGAACAGTCGCAAGCGCAGAGCGTTAAGGAGGGAACCTGAGCTTCCAAGCGGTAAGGAAGATCTTACGCCATGGGGCGGAGCCGAGTTATACCACCCGGGTGGGTGGGAGGAGCAAGCTTGAAGACCTTCCGGCAAGATTTAAAGCGGCTAGGATACTGCCAATGAGTGTGGATGAACAACATATCCATGTCCCTAGAACCTGTTTTTCTAGGATCGTAGATATGTTGTTCATCCACATTCTTTGGCAGACTCCTAGCAGTTCTCCAGGAGGAGGGAGACAAGGCGCACACCCCCTACTTAAGGAACAGAGATTGGAGAACTGAGGCCCCAAAACCAGCACCCCAGCGTAACTAAAGGTCGATGCGGTAGTGGGTGATGGAAGGTGTTTGCTGACTTCCAGGTAGCAGCCCAGCAGATTTCCTGGATAGGGATGTCCCTGGAAGCAGCTACTGATGCAGCAGTATGGCGGGTAGAATAAGCTCTTATCCCTCTGGGAGGCTCCATGCCAGCCAACTCATAACACAGACCTATGAATGATGTAATCCATCTTGCAATAGTCTGCTTTGCTGCAGATCTGCCAGAAGCGGCTTCAGCGTAGGTGACAAACGGCTGGCGAACCTCTCCCTGAACTTCCGCCGTCTGCTCTTTGTAGTAAGCGAGCGCTCTTCTCAGGTCCAAACTATGAAGCCTGTACTTCGCCTTCGAGGTGTGACTGGGGTAGAACACTGGCAGAGTCAACACGTGGTTCAGGTGAAACTCAGACACCACCTTCGGGCGAAATTTCGGGTGGGGGCGCAGGACAACCTTGTCCCTGTGGAAGATCAGGTAGGGAGCTTCGATGGAAAGCACCTGGAACTCCCCAATGCTTCTGGCTGATGTGATAGCCACCAAAAAGGCAGTCTTCCACGACAGGTGAGATGTCACACATGGGCATCAGTTCGAATGGCTTGCCCATGAGCTTGGCCAATACCAGCAGTAAATCCCATGGAGGTGGTGGTTCACGCACCAGAGGAGATATATGATTTAGGCCCTTGAAAAAGCGCCAGACCACCCTCTCTTGCACCACTGACTGTTTGCCGGCCCGCGCCTGGTAAGCAGAGATAGCTGCCAGGCGCACCTTGAGGGTCATCGACTGACGCCCCTGCTGGGAAACGGACCACAGGTGGTCTAGAATGCTAGCCAGCGATCAGGACGAGAACCCCTTGTCCTCACACCAAATGGAGAATCTCTTCCATTTGAAGGCACAGCATTTTCTGGTCGACACCTTGTGGGACGCCTCAACAACACTGAGGACCTCGCCGGAAAAACCCAAGGCCTGGAACTCTAGCCGCTCAGGAACCAGGCCATCAGGTGCAGGGACTGAAGGTTCGGATGGAGTACCTTCCCCTCGCCGATGGAGAGCAGGTCTGAGCAGGCTGGAAGCTACCTCAGGAGCCTGGAGCTGAGGCTGAGGAGATCTGGACACCAGAACTGGTGAGGCAAGTCTGGGGCTACCAGGATCACCTGCGCCTTGTCCCTCCTGATCTTGAGGAGCACCCTGTGGATCGAGGGCAGAGGAAGGAAGGCATAGAACAGGTCTGGGGGTCCACGGCCTGGAGAAGGCATCCCCCTGCAGTTAGCCCTGCTGAGTGGGGCAGGCATGGTATAGCCTCAGTTTGGCATTCTCTCTGGAGGCGAACAGGTCCACCTGAGGTGTGCCTCAGTGGCAGAACAGGTCTTGTACTATCTCCGGCAGGAGAGACCACTTGTGAGATGCATCACCTATCCGGCTGAGAGCACTGGCCAAACTGTTTGAGGCTCCTGCCACGTGAATGGCCAGGAGATCTGCCTCCAGGCTGAGCACGAGGGACCAAATGCGAAGAGTTTCCTTGCACAGAGGCAAGGAGTGCGTCCTGCCCTGTCTGTTGAGATAGTACATGGTCGTGGTGTTGTCCGTCTGGAACTGAACCACTTGACCCCGAACAAACGGAACAAAGGCGGTCAGCGCTATTCGGACTGCTCAGAGCTCCAGCAGGTTGATGTAGTATTGAGATTCCTGAGGGGACCAGAGTCCGTGGGCTCTTTGCTTCCCAGATGGGCACCACAACCCATCAGAGAAGCGTCGGTCATCAGGATGACAGTCAGCTTGGGGTGGATGAACAGGATTTCCTCCCTCAGATGAGCTGGGATGAGCCGCAACTGCAGGCCATCCCACATCTCCTGGGTCACAGAGACTGGCTGGTCTAGATGACCTGAGTGACCTGCTCGAATTCCAGAGGCAAGCCCTTGCTGACCACTTTCAGCACCCAGTGGTCTGTGGTGATAGCGGGCCAGGCAGAAAGGAAGTGGCTAAGTCTGCCTCCCGCGGGGGGGACCCAGGGGAGGTGAGACGAGTTTGGGGGCAGCACCCCGCAACCCGTCACTGGGCAGGCTTGAAGGAGGAGGGACCGGCCGAGGGGCTGCCGGGGCCCTTCCCTCCAGGCTTCCTGACCAAGGAAGTGATGGACTTGGTTCTAGGATGCCAAGTTTGAGCCTGCTGGTGCTGCTGCTGTGCACGTCTTGCCAAAGGAGTGGAGGGACGAAAGGGCTTATGCTGCTGATGGTGACCTTTGTCCTTCTGTGCAGATGTGACCGAATCTAGGGTGGCACTGGATTTTTCAATGCGCTGGAGGTAGCCCTCCACACCGGGCCCGAAAAGGCTGGTGCCCAGAAAGGGAACATCTGCGAGCTTGTGCTGGGTGTCTGCCGTGAAGGTCCAGATCCGTAACCAAGCCCTGTGGTGCATGGCCAAATGCGGCTGCTACCAAACGGGCGCAAGAGCCTCCAATGTCCAGTCCAGAGCCGTCTGGAGCTGCTGTTCTGCCACCGCCATTCCCTGATACCAGACCTGCTTGACCGTGGTCTGGAGGTCGGCCGGAAGATGAGGGAGCACCTCATCCAGGCAGCCCAACAGGGCGTGAGAGAAGTGTGCCATCATAACAGCCAAACTGGCCTGGCGAAGGCCCAAAGAGGCGGCAGCGTACACTTTTCTCCCTGAGTAGTACAATTTTTTTGACTCCTTATCCGAGGGCTTGCTCTCGTGTTGCCTGAGCACCTGAAGACAGAATCTGCCACCAACCCCTCGGCCAACGGGTGCTCTGAGAAGCCGGAGAGAGAGCCAGCAGGGACCACATATTTGCAGGCCATCCTGGATGATGGCGCTGGGCAGGAGGCTGGGTGCTGCCAGAGTTCTAATGCCGGGCCCACAATAGCCTAGCTAAAGGGAAGGCCTCCGTGGGGGAGTCCCCCTTGTTTAGAATCTCCGCAAGGGGATATCTGGCCTGTTTCTGCATGGGTTCGAGTGGCATCCCAGTGGACTCCCGAGATGAGCTGAAGGATACCGAGGAATGAGGTGGGGCTCTCGTCAACCAAAAGACCCCCCAAGAATTCCAGGTCGACTGGACGGGAATGAAACGTGGAGTCTTCGGACTCTGAAGACTCTGCGTATAGCTGGTGACCACCTGAGCCATTCTCCACTTGTCGGGGGTGAGAGTGACCGACCACTGATGGAGCAAACCGTGAGCCAACCGATAATCCTTGGTCGGTGCCCCATTCTTCGGCTGAGGAGGCAGTGGTTCCACTACAATGGGCGGGGCAGCCGGTTTTGGCCATTCAGGAGACAGCTACTTAACTGCCGGTGTGGATGCCGGCATCAGCTTGCCGCCGGCCAAAAGGAGCTGTTGCCACATTAGACCCTCAAAGCGCCGACGCAACTTGCGCCGAAGCCTCTCCTCAGCTGAGCAGGATGAGGAAGATGAGCGGTGGTACCACTTTCTGCGATGTCGGGAATGAGACCACCGATGGTGAGATTTCCCCGAGGCGGAGGAGGACCGACACCTTGACCAACGGAGGTGCCGCCGGCGGGCCAAGGAAGAAGCGGGGAAACCTGCTGCCCCTCCGGTTCAGTGTCCTGGGCCGGGGACTTCCGCTCAATGGTTTGAGACAAGTCCTCGGAAGGCAATGGAAGCACCGGTGTATGTGAGAGAGAGAGAGAGAGAGAGAGTTGGCAGCCTCCTCGGTCGACAACCTGTCGGTGGGCTCGAGAAAAATCTTGGCCACGCAAACAGGTGTCTCGGTCGGCTGGTATGACGGGGACACCGTGAAAGCAGTGGCCCAGGCTGCAACAGTGACCAAAGTCGAGAGCAGACGGTCCAGCGAACGAGATCTCTCCTGCTTCCAAGAGTGTCGACGGTGGGTCTTACCTTTTTTCAGATCCTTCTTCCGGGACCGAGGGGTGTGAGACCCAGAATGACCCTCCCCTTCAGTCAAGAGGGACAGGCACAGCTCCCGAGAGGAAACTGTCTAAAAAGAGACCAGTTGGAGCGGAATAAAGGCCGAAGCCTAAGAGGAGGTTGCCGTGGCCTGGGCCGCCTCCTCCTTGAGGGCCACGAGCTGTTCAAGCTGTTCCAGTTGTTCCGTACAGCCCACCGCCGCAGACACCACCCAAAGGACCTCCTTCGATTTCACTGGCAAGCACCATTGCTCCAATCACTCCAGCTGGAGTTGGGCAGCGCAGTCTTCGAGCACCAACGGAGAAAAGGACAGACAACTCGCAAGCCTGCGGATTGTGGTCGTGCCCGGAGCAATAAATGCACGAGGCGTGGGGGTCGGTGCACGACATCTTCTGTCCGCAGGGGCACCAGTGGAACCTGAGAACAGTCTTGTCCTCCATCACAGATGCAAGAGAACAGGGTGAAGACTGAACCGAATGAGTTTCAATGTAAGTTTTGGGGAGACAAAGCTTTAGAGCCTGGGCCTGCAAGCCGCGAGGAGTGCTAAGGCGGGAACCTGATGCTTCCAAGCGGTAAGGAAGATCTGGAGTCATGGGGCGGAGCCAAGAGTTTCTCACCTGGGTAGGTGGGAGGAGCCAGCTTGAAGACTTTACGGCCCATCTTAAAGCGGCAAGGTACCTGCAAAACAGTGTGGATAGAACATATCCATGCCCCTAGAAACACAGGTTACTCACCTGTAACAGTAGTTCTAAGAGTGGTATATGGTGTTCATCCACACTTCAGGCAGTGTTCCTTTCCCCTTTAAGGCTTGCTAGAATGTCTTCAAGCTGGTTCCCCCACCCACATGGGAGGTAACTCCCCTGGCACCGGCCCATGACATCAGATTTTACCCGCTGGAAGCAAGACCAGTGTGCCACTTGCCAGGGGAGGTCGGGTGGGTCAGTGTGGATGAACACCATATACCACTCCTAGAAATGGAAATTACGTACCTACCGTAATTCTTGGTCTTCTTGGACGAAGTCTCCACCACTCATTCACACTAAAGGGATCTATGCCGGAGGCGCCAGGACCCAGCGGGAGCAAACTTTTTGAGAGAGTCGGCACCAGAGATGGAACTGCAAGGAAGTGGCACTGTGAGCCATGGCTTAAGCAATAAGGCACAACAGGGTGTGAGTTATTGGGGACTTAACCCACAAGAAGTGGGTAAATCACCCAATAACTCACACCCTGGAGTGCCTTATTGCGATTATACAATGGATATATGTGTAACATTTAATTAAATGTGTTTAATTATGTTGTTTTATAAATGCCATTCCTCAGCTATGAATTATGCAGGATTTACCCACGGTCATGTGACATGTTTTGACCAATGAGGTTACAGGATTTTCACACACCATTGTATAATCGTGCAGTAAAGACTACCTCAGCGTGGACCCTCCAACCGCCTCAGTACCTTTTTTTCCTGAGGAGGTGCAGCGCAACTAACCTAAAGGTCTAACCAAACAAAATTGGACATAAGATAGCCTGAATGACCCGTGTAAGAAAGGTCAACAATAGAGTGAAGACCAAAAAATGAAAATTACGTACCTACCATAATTCTGATCTTTCTGTGTATCTTCACCATTCATCACCTTTGGGTACTTGGCCGGAGGTCATGACCCCACAGGATCTTTTTTTCGCGAGGGATGGGCAGAGTCGACGCACCCTCGGCGCCGCCCTCAAGGCCGATGCACTCGGTGGCACTCGCGGAGTTGGCGCTACGTGTTGTCCACTCCGCCTCCTGCCAGTTCTGAGTTGCCGTAGAGGTGAGAAAAAGGGTTGGGGAGGGTGGGACAAGGAAGTCCAAGGAACAGACAAAGGAAAATATATATAAACTAAAAAGGAGAAATAAATGACAGAGGATAGAACAAGTTTAAAGACTAAGGGGATTGGGTTGGGCCCCATCTTTGGATGTAGAAAAGGAGGAGGGAGGGTGGGTTTAAGGATTTTTAGAAATAAGGATAAGAGTGAGAGAGGGGAAAACGGGAGAAACATACCTGTAACCTTGACCTGTCTCCAGTTTGTATAGGAACTGCGAAGGAACAGCCAAGAGGCTAACCGACAGAATTCAAGACACAGAATCACTGGCATTAACTCCCACAAAGCAGAATCGGCTATTCTGGAAGAAAAGACAGGATACAGTGCTATCTCCCCCCTCTCAAAAGGAGATTTTGGTGTAAGAAACCTAGTTTCTCAAATTAATTGAGGTTATGTCCAAAAGACAAGGAAATCAAAGGACTGATGGAGAGAAGGAAAGAAAGGAAGGCAACTGCCAACCCCCATCCCACAGGAGTGGAGCCGAAGCACTGAAGAAGAAGTGCCTCCCCCCCCATCCTGACCACTCTGCCCCTAAAGAAAATTATCTCCCTACGTGACCCAGTTTACTCCACTCCTGACTAACAGAAAGGAGGGAGGTGAGGATGGGCACAGAGAGGGAGGGGGACCCAGAGACTGAGGCCCCAGGGGGATGGAGGGCAGCATTGTGATGAATGGTGAAGATACACAGAAAGATCAGAGACGTGAGCTCCGGGGAATTACGGTAGGTACGTAATTTTCATATCTTATCTGTGTCAGTTTTCACCATTCATCACCTTTGGGTGAGTGCCAAGCCCCCGAAGAGGTTTAACCCTAAGGGACTGAGTCCCTTAGCTCTCAGTGGGTGATATACACTAAGAGGGAGAACCTTCATGGGTCTGGAAAGGCCTGAGAGTGGGGAGAGTGAGACGAGGACTCCTCGGAAGTTGCCCCGACAGATGCTGTTTCAACCTACGGGAGAAAAGATGGGGGAGGAAATCACCCTACGCCGGGCTAAGGGTGACAACCGGGAAAGACGCAACCATGCCATCCACCTACTGCAGATCGCTGTCCTGATGACCCTAGAAGCTACCTCGCTGGCATCCTATGATGCCTTTGCTTGTTGCCTTGCTAGCTCCAGGCCACGTGCAGAGAGTGCAATGGCTTGTCTGGTTTCCTCCGTGTCAGGCATCGAGGCTAGGAGCTGACCTAGTTTGGACCACAGGAACCTGTTATTGGTGGCATAGTGGGCCTGACATGCTATGTTAGAGAGCAGCAACCACGCCGAGAAAAAAGTCATCCTAACCCAGAAGTCAAAATCCATGGAATCTTGATCTGGAGGCCAGTCAGGGGCGCAAAGCCCATCAGGAGTATCCAGTTGCGGCCACTCCTGACTGGGGATGAGGCATGGAACCTGGAGACTTGGGGGGCACAATACCATTGGCAGAGATCCATAGGGGCTGGAACTTGGGACACGGGTCTCTGCCAGAAGTGCAACACCACCTCTCATAAGGGAGCAGGCCGGGGGGCACCACAAGGATGTATGCAATGAAACCATCTAGAAAGGCGCGCATAGAGTGCTCTGGATTGTGTTGAGTGGATGGGGCGATGCACAGGTCCTCCAACATCCTCATGAGGAATCACTGATACTCAGCAAGATCAGCAGCTGGAGAGATGTGGACAGACTACTCTTCTCCCCCACAAGAGGGGGATTAGGAGTCAGAGGACCTCAGAAGTTCAGTAGCTGGCTGCTCGGGGGTTTGAAAACCTGTCTGTCCATAGCCTTAACATAAGAGGAAACTGAGGCAGCCACCACTCTGAACTGCTCCCAGAGAGAGGCCCGCTGGGACCAGAATACCCGGGAGCGCAGGAGAATGTCGCAGAGGAGTGGGGGCAAAGCCAACAACAGGAATCAGCTGACCTCCGCCTGGGCTACAGAGCGCACAAGGAGCCCTAGGGAAAGAAGGAGCTCCGGAAAACTCCACAGCAGACAGCTGATCAACCAAACTGGAACTGCGTAGGCTGCGCCCTGAAGAATCCCCCCTGTGAGGTGACCGGGGCTGTGTAGGTCCAGAAGGACGGTCCCCTACATCCAAAGAAAGGGGCCTTCTCGAGGAAACCAAATGGGAAAGGCGGAGATCCAGGGGGGACAGACTGGGCCTCCTGTACCACGGAAGGGGCCTCTGCCACAGTTAGGCTACAAGAGGCAGAAGCTCCCTCCTCCTCGGTCCGTATAGAACTGGGAGTGGACCCGGAGGAAAGGTCAAGAGAACGCGACTTGGCCGACGAGTGTGCGCCCATCCCCTGAAAGTCGGCAGAGCTCGTCCAACTTTCCACGCGCATTGTTCGAAGACACAATGGTCCATGGAGAAGCAGGCATCACACGAATCCATGTTGTGAAGTGGGCCAAGACACGCGAGACAACGGTCATGCTGGTTGGTGACTGAGTACTTTCAGCCACATAGGCACCGATGCATGGGGGGCTGTCCTATCTTAGAAGTTTTCTTGACCCCCGACCGAGACATGACCTATGAGAAAAATGAGAAAAAAACCACCAAAACAAGACCCGACGTCGCAAAATAAAATAAGGAACAGTCTTATCAGGCGACGTCAAGTAGAGCGAACAGAACCGGCAGGAAAACTCGGGAATCGACGGACTAGGACACGGAGTCGACAAACTGCATGACGTTCCAAGGCTTCAACAATAGAGGTAGGCCTCTAGAAATCTTCCTCTCAGCTACCCACAAGGTGACATCGACAGTGGGAGACGAACAACTGGCAGGAGAGCGGAGTCGACAACACCTAACGGCCAACCCACGAGAGCCACCCAGTATGTCGGCCTCGAGGGCAGCATCGATGGTGCGCCGACTACCATCAAAAAAAAAAAAAAAAAACCAAAAAAACTCCCACAGGTCATGACCTCCGGTCAAGTACCCAAAGGTGATGAATGGTGAACACTGACACAGATAAGATCAGAGACGTGAGCTCCGGGGATGGTGGGTGAGCGTGTGAATGAGTGGTGGAGACTTTGTCTAAGAAGATCAAGAATTACGGTAGGTAAGTAATTTCCATATCTTCCTGGACATTAAAGTCTACACCACTCATTCACGCTAATAGGACAGTACCGAGCTAAGAACCCTAAAGCTCATATAATTAGGACAGAAGTCCATTAAGAATAGTTCTACCAAACGTCGTCTGGCATGGACATCTAAAGCACAGTGCTTAACAAAAGTATGCACTGAGCTCCATGTAGCCGCATTGCAAATGTCTGCAATGGGCACGTTGCGGATTTCCGCCAGAGATGCCACGACTGCTCTAGTAGAGTGAGCGTACTCTCTGCCTTCAAGCTTAACCTGTGCCATTGAATAGCAGTGGCGAAGGCATGCTACCAGCCACACTGAAATGCACCTAATAGCGACAGGTTGACTCAGCCACGCCTCGCTGAAGGAAACAAACAATTGCTGAGCCTTGCGAATTTCTTTTGCTCTATCTAGACAGAAACTCAGTGCTATCTTAGCATCCAAAGAATGCAGAGTATGTTCCCCTTCATTCTGAAAGTTAGCAAAGTAGGTAGGTAGGACTAAAGGTTGGTTTAGATTAAATTCTGAGACAACCTCGGGAAGAAACTTAGGGTGAGTCCTAAGAACTACTTTGTTCTTGTGAAATACAGTGTATGGTGGGGTCTGTGACCAAAGCATGTATTTCAGAAACTCTACGGGCCGAAGTGATGGCCACCAGGAAGGCCGTTTTCCAAGTGAGGAACTTCAACTCACAGGTAGCTAGAGGCTCGAAAGGTTTCTGAGTGACCATGTCTAGCACATGGTTAATGTCCCAGGCTGCGACTAGACGTCTGATAGGTCGTCTGGTATGCAGAATGCCCTTAAGAAACCTCTTAACCACAGGCAACTGAGCCAGAGACAAGGAAAGTACCAGCTCATGATAAGCTGAAACAGCACAGAGATTAACTTTGACGGTACAGTACTGCAGACCTGAATTTGAGAGGTCTAAGAGGTACTCCAAGACTTTATTTGGTGGGCAGAAAAAAGGGTTCGAAGAAGATTCTGCACACCAGAGAGAGAAATGCTTCCATTTGGCTGTGCAGGTTTTTCTAGTGGCTGGCTTACACGCAGTCAAAAGAATAACTGAAACCCTATGGGAAACATTGAACCTATTCACCTCTATCTCTTCAGGAGCCAAGTGTGAAGGTGAAGCACCTTCAGATTGGGATGGACCACAGGCTCATGGGTCAGAAGGTTCATCTGAAGGGGAAGTGCCTTTGGGAGGGTTGCCGAAAGACTGTTGAGCAGCGGGAACCATATCTGCCGAGGACAGAAGGGAGCAATGAGAATTATTCTGTCTCCCGAGACTCAAATTTGAGAAGCACCCTCTGAATTACACGAAGAGGAAGAAAGGAGATATAGAAAGCATTTTGTCCAGGCCTGAGCATCCTGATAGAAATGCCAGGTCCTGGATTTCTGGAGCAGAAGAGAGGCAGTTTCGCTGAGTGGGATGTAAACTGCCTCTCTTCTGCTCCAGAAATCCAGGACCTTATACGCCTTTCCTCCTCTTCTTCTAATTCAGAGGGTGCTTCTCAAATTGAGTCTCAGGAGACAGAATGATTCTCATTGCTCCCTTCGGTCCTTGGCAGATATGGTTCCCGCTGCTCAACAGTCCACATCTGAAGTTCCCCACTCTCTGAAGAGTGACTGAGCGATGGTTGAGTTGAGAGACCATTCATGAGGATCTGTCTCCGTTCTGTTCAGGTGGTCTGCTAGTTCGTTATGCACACCTGGCAGGTAAACCGCGTGGATCAGAGCCTTGTGCTCCAGGCACCATTCCCACACTCTCACAGCTTCCCTACATAATGGGTAAGAGTGTGCACCGCCCTGTTTATTGATGTAATACATCACTGCTTTGTTATCCGTTTGAAGGAGAATGTTCTTGTGATAGAGTATGTCCTTCAAGGCCCGGACTGCTTAGAGGACGGCTCTCATTTCCAGGACATTTATGTGGAGCTGGGACTCGTCCCGAGTCCACATATCTTGGGTGTGGAGCTTCTGGCAATGAGCTCCCCACACCATCAGGGACGCGTCGGTGGTAATAGAGATTTGATGATCCAGAGGAGCAAAGGGTTGGTCTCCTTCGACCACCAGGTGAGTGACCTCTTTAGAGATTTTGTCACCTTGATGATAAAGGACTGAGGGTGAGTGATGGGGGACCACTCAGATATTTTCATCTGGAGACAAGCTAGGGGTACAGTGAACACCGAGGATGCCAAGAGACCCAGCATCTGTTGCATCGAGATAGCTCGAACTGAGTCGTTTCCTCTGATGTACCGGGCCATCTGTAGGATATCGCTCCTTCTGTCCTCTGGAAGAAACGCTTTCGCAGAGGAGGTATCCAGAAGAGTTCCTATGAAAAGGAGTTTCTGGGAGGGCTGCAACTGCGATTTAGCAGGACTCCCACGGACGTGAGGAAGTCTGAAACTTTGGCTACGACGTCCAGAGTTCCCTGCCTGAAAGGGCTTGTTAGAAGCCAGTCATCCAGGTAGGGAAACACTTGAATTCTGATTTTTCTGAGATGTGCTGCGAGAATTGCATAACACTTTGTAAAAACTCACAGCGCCGAGGATAGCCCAAAGGGCAGGACTCTGAACTGATAATGTTGACCCAACGCTACAAACCTCAGGTGTCTGTGGTGCTTTGGGTGTATAAGAATGAACTGGTAGGCATCTTGCATGTCCAGGGAGGCTAGCCAATCGTGTTGATGAATTAAAGGTAGAAGGGTACCTAGAGATATCATATTGAACTTTTCCTTGTGAAGGAACTTGTTTAAGTTTCTGAGATCCAGAATGGGGCGCATGCCTCCAGTTTTCTTCAGAACTAGAAAGTAATGGGAGTAGAAACCTGTGTTTCATTGATCCAGTGGAACTACTTCTACTGCCCTGTTGTTCAGAAGGCCTTGCACCTCGGAAGTAAGAATGTCTGACTGTACTGCCGACAGCCTTGGCTGTCGTTTGGAAGGTTGATCTGGGGGGGGGTCTGAAAGATTGAGCGAATACCCCTCGCGGATTATCTGGAGGACCCATTTGTCTGATGTTATAAACTTCCACCAGTCATAGAACTGAGTCAGACATCCTCCCACTGTTGAGGAAGAGTCCCCCTCGGGCAGCTGAAGCTGGAGTTGGGCCGAGAACTCAGAAGGTGGCACTGGGCGCTTTGGGGGCTTGTGCCTTCTGCTGCGTTTTCTTTTGTGGCTGTGGGGTATGGCTTTAGTTAAAGCCCCCCCGCCTTTGCCCTGAAAGGACTGACTGTTATGAAATTGACGTTTATTGGCAGCCCCTCAAGAGGGGGCGGGAGCGGGTTGTGCTATCTTAATGGCTGACCTGGTCTTCTGTGTGGCTTCCAGAGCTTGTTCCACCTGGGGTCCAAACTGATGCATACCGCTGAAGGGTAAGGCCATGACATGCTGCTGGGCATCATTCGTGAAGCTTGAAGTACGTAGCCAGGAGTGGCGACGGGTACAAATGCCCGCTGTCGCTGCTCGAGAAGCAGTATTGAAAGCATCCATTACAACTTTAACCTGTTGGTTGCTGGACTCGATGCCTCTGGTTATGGTGTGAAGTAGCTCTGAATTAGTTTCTGACTCAGGCATAGCTTCTACCATTTGCTGGAGTGAATGCCAAAGGACATATTCATATTGAGAAAAATAGCCCTGATAGCTGGCAATACGCATACCGAGGGTGGAGGCAGCAAAGGCTCTCTTACCTAAGGTATCTATCTTATGAGATTCTTTATTGCTAGGCTGGGCTGAGGATGCCTGAGGGAGGATGGCCTTGTCATTCTCCGCTATGACTCCAATGGGATCAGCAAAAGCTTGTGAGACCAATATGGGGTCAATCCTTGGGAGCAGTGTACTTCCTATCTATGGACTTAGCCATGGAAGGGATGAGAGCAGGATTGTTCCATACCATCTGAGAAAGGGTCTCAAAAGATGGTTGTACCGGAGGAGTTAAATCCATAGGGATCTCCGGGACATGTAGGTACTGGAGTCTTAAAAGCTTCCCAGGATCGATTTCTGTAGTCTGTAGAGAAAGACTGGAATTAAAATTTTTCAGCAGAGACTTAAAGGAAAGGTCTTCGACCAGAGGCTCTGCAGCAGGATTACCTCCTGTTTCTTCAACATCATCACCCAGATGAAGATCTGGGTCAGGCTCAAAATCATCTCCTGATAGTGCGGGGGGACTGTATGGACAGGAAAGGAGTGAAAATCAGAATGGAAATTAGAAGAGGAAAGAATCGGAGTCGAAAAGCCTTGGAGGCTGGATGGCGCCGCACCAAGCATCGGCGCCAATGAAGAGCCCGGCAATGAACCCAAGGAAGTCGGCGCCATCGGAAACTGCCTAGCACATGGCGCTGACAAAGGCCACGGTGCTGACAGAGCCCCAGATGCTGCGGATGGTGCCGCGAACAGTGCCAACAGAGCTCTCAGTGTCGCGGACGGCACCAACAGAGCCCTGCACGCCGCAGATGGCATTGACAGAGACCCTGAAGCCGCAGATGGCATCCACAAAGCTCTTGGCACTGCAGATGGCACCGACAGAGCCCCCGACACCGCGGATGGCATCAACAGAGCCACTGGCGTGCGGATGGCTCAGAGAGTGTCCCAAGATTCCGAAAACTGCGATTGGAAGGAAAAGGAGGAAAAATAACAGGAGATAGAGGCATCAGTGTGGGCCCCTCCACTGCAGCCATGTGAGGGGGAAAACGCCTTAGCACGGAGTTGACGGCACCGAAGAAGGCGCTGACTAGGAAGGGTCCACCGCTCTACCCGTCCTCGAGGCCTGAAGGCCCCGGAGTGACCGGGTACGGCAGCTGGACCAACCTCCGAGCCCACTGCTCCATAAGAGCAGCCCACTTGAAACTGCTCATTGGAGGCCCGTCCAATAGGCAGGGACGGGCTCCGATGTCGAAGAGGTCAGGCACCGGAGCCAGAAACAGGTGACTCCTAGAGGGGACGAGACCGGTGTCTAGCCCCAGTGACTGACTGTCAACGCACAGACACACCAGAAGGTGACCTCGAGTGATGCCTTCCCTTTCTCAACTTGTGCGCCGAATAACAACTCGAGGATAAACGGTGCCGCGAATAGGAAAGTTTTGAGAGACCACACGTGAGGATTCGTTTCAGTTCTGCTGAGATGATCCACTAGATCATCCTGCTCTCCCGGAAGGTAAACTGCTTGGATCAGGGCTTTGTGCGCCAGGCACCACTCTCACACACTCATCGCTTCCCTGCACAGGGGGTAAAAGTGTGCTCCACCCTGTTTGTTGATGTAGCACATCACTGCTTTGTTGTCCGTTTGAAGGAAAATGATTTTGTGACAGAGAATGTCCTCCTTTAGAGCTCGGACTGCGTACAGGACAGCTCTCATTTCTAAGATATTTATGTGGAGTTGAGACTCGTCCTGATTCCATCGACCTTGAGTGTGGAGATCTTGGCAGTGAACTCTCCATCCGAGTAGGGATGCATCCGTGGTGATGGAGATCTCAAATTCCAGTGGGGCAAAGGGAAACCCTTTCAGAAGGTTGTCCTCTCGAGCCCACCAGGTGAGTGACCGTTTTAGAGGCTCAGTCAGTTGATGTGAAAGGACTGGGGATTTGTGGTCGGGCACCACTGAGTACTGAGAATCCACTGAGTAGTTCTCATGTGAAGATGAGCCAGAGGCACAGTGAACACTGAGGATAACATGAGACCCAGCATCCGCTGCTTTGAGAGGGTTCAAACTGAGTCTTTCTCCCTGGTGAAGTGGGCCATCTGAAGGATGTCGTTCCTCCTGTCCTCTGAAAGAAAGGCTTTTGCATTGGGGGTATCCAGAAGGACTCCTATGAAGAGTCGCAGGAAGGGCTGTAGTTGTGATTTTCCTAAATTCAACAGAACTCCCATGGAAGTGAGGAACTTGGAAGCTGTAGCCACGGCTTCCTGAGTCTCTTGTATAGATGGGCTTGCTAGTAGCCAATCATCCAGATATGGGAACACTTGAACTCCGAGCTTCCTGAGATGCGCTGCGAGAACTGCAAAGCACTTTGTAAAGACTTGAGGTGCAGAGGATAGCCCAACGCCACAAATCGGAGATACTTGTGGTGGTTTGGGTGTATGAGAACATGTTGGTAGGCGTCATACATGTCCAAAAATGAATCAGAGGTAAAAGAGTGCCGAGTGATATCATCCTGAATTTCTCCTTGAAGAGGAACTTGTTCAACTTCCTTAGATCGAGGACAGGGCGCATGCTGCCTGTTTTCTTTGGAACTAGGTAGCAGTGGGAGTATAAACCTGTGTTCCGTTGATCCAACGGAACTACTTCTACTGCCCTATTGTTCAGAAGGCCTTGAATCTCAGAAGCAAGGTCTGACTGAGAGACAGACAGCTTGGACTGTCGTTTGGGTGGATGATCCGGAGGGGTTTCCGAAAGGTTTAGAGAGTAACCACTGCAGATTATTCTGAGCACCCATTTGTCTGATGTGACTGACATCCACTGGTAATAAAACTAAGTGAGACGCCCTCGTACTGCCAAGGAAGAGTTCCCCTTGGACAGCTGAGGTGGGACTTGGGCCGGAATCTCAGAGGGTGGCACTAGGCACTTTTGGGCCCTGTGCCTTCTGCTGCGTTTTCTTCTGTAGCTGGGGGGGGGGGGCTTGATTTTTATTAAAGCCCCCTCTGCCACGAAAGGACTGACAGTTATGAAACTGCTGCCGGTTCCCACCCCGTTGAGGGGCAGTAGAGGGCAGCCTGGCGGTTTTGAAAGCTGTTCTAGTTTTCGGTGTGGCCTCTACAGCTTGCTCGACTTGAGGGCCAAACAGGTTAAGTTCCATTAAATGGTAAACTCATAACACTCTGTTGGGCATCATTTGCGAATCCCGATGTTCGTAATCATGAGTGGCATCGGGTGCAAATACCAGCTGCTGCTGCCATGGAAGCAGTGTCAAAGGCGTCCACAGCAGCTTTTAATTGCTTATTGTTGGACTCAATGCCTCTAGTTATGGTCTGGAGAAGCTCTGAGCTAATGTCAGACTCCGGAAGAGCTTCCACAGTGGCTTTGAGCGAATGCCAGATGGTATACTTATACTGAAAGAAATAACCCAAGTAGCTAGCAATGCGCATACCCAGGGTACAGGCAGTGAAAACTCGCTTCCCCAAGGTGTCAGTCTTACAAGATTCTTTGTTTACTGGACGTGCTGAAGATTCCTGATGAAGGATGGCTTTGTCATTCTCTGCCAGGACAACTATGGCATCAGCAAAGGCTTCAGAGGCCAAGATAGGTTGATCCTTGGAGGGGGGTGTACTTCCTGTCTATGGATTTAGCCACAGAAGGAATAAGTGCCGGATTATCTCACACCATTTGTGAGCGTCTCTCAAAAGAAGGCTGCACCAGAGGAGTCAATTCCACAGAAATATCCAGAACGTGCAGATACTGCAGACGCAGCAATTTCCCCAGATCAATCTCTGAAGTCTGGAGAAAAAGAGAGTGGAATTCATGTTCTTTAGCAGAGACTTAAAGAAAAGGTCCTTGACCAGAGGCTCTGCTGAAGGAGAGGGTTTATTTGCCACTCCAAGGGAAGAATCATCGTCAAAGTCGTCTCCAAATCGAAGGCCGTGATCAGGCTCAATATTGTCCCCTACTAGCCCCGGAGGGATAGTATAAATAGGAAAAATAGGAAGAGGAGGTGCTCTGCAAATCGGAGTTGAAAACCTCTGCACCCTAGGTGGTGCCGGCACAGGTTGAGGCACCGAAAGAGAGGACAGTGCCAGGCATGGCGCCGCTAAGACATGAGTCGAAGTTGGCACCACAGAAACACCAGAGGGTCCCAACCCCATCCCAGGAGTCAGGGAAGAAGATCTGAAAAAATTAGTAGGAGAAAATGGCACCTGTGCAGGCCCCTGTGCCACAGCCATATGAGGGGGGAAAGCACCATAGCGTGGTGTCAATGGCACTGGATAAGGCGCCGCACAACTAGGAAGTCCCAACTGCCTTGCTTGCAGGTATGAAACAGGTAGGCCCAAAGGCCCTGGAGACAGACCCACAGGCTCGGACAGGCAGGACAACTGCCAAATCCACTGCTCCATAAGAGTGGCCCAATGATGAAACTGCCCAGGAGGGGAGGGGTTCCGGAGTCGAGGATGGTGGTCACCAGGAACAGAGGCCATAGGAGACCTCGGAGGAGTTGGAGTCGAACCCCTGCCCCTTGCCACCAACGATCAACATGCAGACATACCAGACGGTGACCTTGAGTGGCACCGTTTCTTCTTTCCGACCTGGAGGCTGAAGAACCGTCAGATCGAGGGCAGAGTCCTCATGGAAGGACCAGAATGGGACCGCTTTAAGACACCCCCACCCCCCTGAGAGGCAGCAGACCAGACCCAGCCCTGCTGAAAACATAGCTTTCATGAGAAATCTCCCTACCATCACTGACCCCATCGATAGTAGACTCTGTCGAAGGCGGGCTGAAGACTTCTTCAGTGACGAAAATGGACTTTTTTTTTTTTTTTTACACACGGAATTACAAAAATAAAATAAAGAATGAATACTGAACGACTATAGCTGCTGTTGTATAGACATGAAGATTTGACTCCCGGCGGGCGAGCGTCGTAGTCACTGAAGTGCACCTGAAGGAGGGGTCAATGCCGAGATAGCCTATAAGGCGTGAGCCAGCCTCGTGGCACCAGTCATGCGCGGTCCTACCTCGTTGCTGGCCCTCCTGAAGATTTTTGGCTCCCGCTGGGTCTTAGCGCCTCCAGCATAGTTCCCATTAGTGTGAATGAGTGGCGGAGACTATGTCCAGGAAGATCTGCCCAACCCGAAATGATCGGGCAAAGAAGGAGAGAGCCTCCACCCTGTCCGTCGGGAGTTGAGCCCTGGCTCTGCAAGAGTTGCGCTCCGCCCTGATGAAGTTGATCACCTGTGGGGGCACGAATTCTGATTTGGCCTCATCGACCATGAGTCCAAGAGAGATGCACGTCTGGAGGGCCAGATCCCTGGACCACTCCACCTCCTGCCTGGA
This sequence comes from Neoceratodus forsteri, assembly GCA_016271365.2. Classification (NCBI taxonomy): domain Eukaryota; kingdom Metazoa; phylum Chordata; order Ceratodontiformes; family Ceratodontidae; genus Neoceratodus; species Neoceratodus forsteri. The sequence goes on from CM057455.1 coordinate 1,710,334,493, forward strand.
GGGACCTGCAATAAGCCAGTCGTCAAGGTAGGGGGCAAACCTGGACCAGGTAGGCTGCCCCCACTGCCATGCATTTGGTGAAGACCATGAGGGCCAAGGACAGGCCGAATGGCATGGCCTGTAACTCGCAGAGGATCCCCTCCGCCCAGAACCAGAGGAACTGGTGGTGGGACGGACTAGGACATGAAAAAAACGCACCCTGAAGATCCAGAGAGCAAAACCACATGTTCTGCCCAAGTGATGGTATGAACTGAGACAGAGTGACCATCCTGAAGGTGGCGTGGCCTGAGAAACTTGTTCAGGTCGTGCAGATCTAAGATTGGGCACCAGAAAGTACCTGGAGACAAACCCTGGGTGCTCCAGAGTGTTGGAGACAGGAGCCACAACCTCCTTGAGGAAGATCTGGGCGATGCTGGCCGATAGGGTGTCCATGCACATGATGCCCACCTGTGGGAAATCTCGGCAAGGTGGGTATGCCTCTAATTCCAGAGGCAGACCCTGACCGACCACCTCGAGAACTCACCTGTCCATGGTGACAGCAGACCAGGTGGAAAGGAAGTGGCGAAGCCAGTCTCCTGCGGTAGGACCCAGGGAAGACAAGAAGGGCATGAGGGAGACACCCCTCATCCTGTCACTGGGCAGGCTGGGAGGTGGCAGCAGGACTGGCTGAGGAGCTACCAGGGCTTCTACCTCCAGGCTTATGGATGACTGTGGCCACAGGCTTCGATCAAGGTCGCCAGGCCTGAGCCTGTTGTCCAGCCTGAGGCTAGGCTGGTCTGGCTGCAGGGGCAGAGAGGGGCCGGAAGGGATCTTTTTCTGCTGCTTAGAACCCTTGGGGTCTCTCTGAGTGGATGTCACAGAGTCCATGCAGGCACTGGACTTCTCAGTGCAGGTGAGGTGCCCCTCGACCCTGGGCGCAAACTGCTGGATATCTGCCGTGAAGGTCAAGATACTTAGCCAGGCCCTGTGGCACATAGCCAATGCAGCTGCCATAGACCGGGTACAGGATTCGCCAATGTCCATGGTAGTCTGGAGTGGTTGCTTGGCCCTGACCCCAGACCTGTTTGAACATGGTCTGCTGGGAAATCAGGAAACACCTCATCAAGTGTGCCCAGGAGGGCATGCGAGAAGTGGGCCATCAAAAGGGCTGCACTCGACGAAGGCTAAGAGAGGAGGCACCATACACCTTTTTATCCATGTGGTCCAATGTCCTGGACTCCTTATCGGGCAGTTGTCAATGTCCCCCATGTTGCCTATGTGCCTGAATGAGTCAGCCACGAGACGCTCAGCTGAAGGATGCTCTGTAAAACCTGAAAGGGGACCGTGTACTTGCAGGCCATCTGGGCCGACGGTGCAGGGCAAGAGATGGGGTGCTGCCACAGCTCCAAGGCAAGACCAAGATTGGCGTCTGCCACCAGGAAGGCTTCCCCAGGGGAGTTGCCCCAGTCAAGGATCTTGGTGAGTGGGTAATGAGCCCACTTTTGACTGGGTTCCAAAAGAAGATCTGTAGATTTCGAGATGAGATGGAGAAGGCCCATAAAGGAAGTAAGGCCCTGCTCCACTGATAGATCTTTGGCAGACTCCAAGTCCACCGGATGGGAGATCAAGGAGGAACCCTCAGATTCTAAGGAGTCATGGAAGAGGGGTAGACCACCAGAGATCCCGCTGACCCTCTGGGGATGATCACGGGTAATGGTGACAGACACTCGACGGGGAAGACCCAAGGCCGAGTGGCCCTCCTTAGTTGGAGCACCGGACTTCAGCTGTTTTGGTGACAGCTCCACCAGAATTGGTGGAGAGGCTGGGGGAGGCTGAGCTGGGGCCAGACGGGCCGGCTCCTGCAGAAGCGGGAAGGCTGCGGCCTCTGTGGCGAAGAAAGCCAAGTAATGGCCAGGGTCGAAGCCGGGATGGGCTTCACCCTGGTAAAAATTAGCTGTTGCCACCATTAAGTCCTTGTAGCAACAACGCAGTTTGTGGTGAAGCCTCTCCTTGCCCAAGGAGGACGAGGAAATGAAAATTACGTACCTACCGTAATTCTTGATCTTCTCTTGTATCTTCACCATTCATTACTGCTTGGGTTAAGTCGAGGCGCCAAGACTCGCTTACGGGAGTTTTTTTTTTCTTCTTTTTAAATCGCCCCAATGGCGCCGCCCCGAGGATGACGCATCGCCATGCGAAGGGACTGAGCCGTTAGTGCGTCGACTCCTCATCCATCTCAGTTCTGTTAGCCAGAGAGGCGAAATTAAAGTGTAAGAAAAAAGAGAGTGAGGCAAGAGAGCCGAGGGATAGAAAAAAGGAAAGGAAATAAACTGAAAAAGGAATAAGCCGATGGAGAATAGACAGAGGGGAGAGAATTCCTACCCTAAGGGACCGCAGGGCCTCCTTTCCGGGGTGGCTCTAGGGGAGGAACAGAGAGAGGGAGAGGAAGTAGAAGAAGAAGAAAGAAAGAAAGAGGCATGTTGAGAAGGGGAACAGTGTCCATCGAGCATTGTTGGTTGAGAGGCTTGTAGGCTCGAAACTAACAAGGGAGCAAGAATCCCAGTTGTTAAGACTGCGGACAGGTTCCACCGAACAGATCCAAATGGGCAGACTCTCTGAATTCTCAACGTGCCAAGTCCCTTCATCCTAGCTGAGGGCTCCCAGACTATCCGAGCAGAACCTGTTCCGGAAGAGCGCCCATCCAGGAAGAGGACTAAATTCCTTAGCACCTTGTTAAGTGCTACCATAGAAGAATATGGAAAAAAAACATGCCTTCTCAGAGGCAGTTGGTAAGAAAAATAGAGAGGAACTCGATCCGACTTGCCAAGACAAGGCAGACAAAGGCTTTTGCAAATAATGGCTGCCAGGGGGATTCCAAACTTCGAGGAGGCCAAAACAGGGCATGGCCACCAGGCTGTGAAAGTTACAAGACCTGAAGAAGGTAAGGAATCGCACCATAGGGCAGTCAGAAAGAGTTCCCTCAGAATTAAAGAATTTTGCAACCGTACTCGTTCCTCTCTACCTTGAGGAAAAAAGAGAATCCATTCAAGAGAATGGGGGAAAAAAACAGAATTTTTTGTTTTGGCATAAAGGCCAAGGAGAGAGAGGAACAAGACGGGAGTGGGAGATGCCACAGAAGGAGGGAACTGAGGGGAAGGTGGGTGGGTATCAGTAATGAATGGTGAAGATACAAGAGAAGATCAAGAATTATGGTAGGTATGTAATTTTCATATCTTTCCTTGTCAATCTTCACCATTCATTACTGCTTGGGTGAGTACCAAGCCCCCTCCCCCCTTGACGAAGAAAAGGGGGGGTAGAACCCTGAGGGAACAAGACCTCCAGCCTCCTGTTGGTGAGGAACAGAAGGGGAAGACCCTGGCTAACACAAAGGAAGCCTAAGTGGGAGAAGAGCTAGGAGGTGCCTCCCGAGGACGGGGAGGCAGAGAAAGCCCTGCAAAAGTCTCCTAGCTCTGGAGGAAAAAGGCGGGTCCCAGAGCGGAGCGCATCACCCTCGCCGGGCCAGGGGTGACAACCTTGATAGACGAAGCCATGCCGTCCATCTAATGCAGATCGCTGTCCCCGCAAGCCTGGAAGCCACCTCATTGGCGTCATAAGATGCCCTTGCTTGGTGTCTTGCCAGCTCCAGGCCTATAGCGGAGAGGGCAATAGCCTGTCTGGTTTGCTCTGTATCAGGCATTGATGCTAGGAGCTGGGAGAGCATCGACCACAGATGCCGATTGTAGGCAGTGTGGTGAGCCTGATGTGATGCAATGCAAGCTACCGCACAAGAAGAAGAGAACACTCTTCACCCCCACCGGTCGAATTGTAGGGAATCCGAATCTGGTGGGCGGTCGTGCGCCAGGCGGAGGCGCCCGGAAGGAGTTTCTAGGTATACCAAACCCGAGGACGGGTTGGGAAGGGTACCCAGAGATTCCAAGGGGGCACAATACCTTCGACGACAGTCTGCCGGGGCTGGAGAAAGGGTGGCTGGCGACTGCCAGAAACGGATAGACGCCTCCTGGAAGGGGATAGGCCAGGAAGGTACCACTAGGTGCTGGGCACTGAATTCTCCAAGGAATCCACGTGTCTCCTGCTCGGTATTGTCTCGTCGAACGTAAGAGATTCGAAGATCTGCCACCATCCTCGAGATGAATCGCTGATAGTCAGTGAAATCAGCGTCGGAAGAAAGGTGAGCAAGAGGTTCCTCTTCCTCAGAGGAGGAAGACGAGGATGATGGCGAGCTCGAATGTCCAGAAGATTCCTGCGGCGGTGGGGAGAGTCGAAGACCCGCTCATGCATGTACCTAGCATTATGGGGAAGGCCACCGAGAACCTCTGAACTGCTCCCAGGATAACGGCCCCGTGGGACCGACATGGCCTGGAAGAGCAGGGGTGGATGCAGAGGTACTGGAGAAGGGCACCTCACGAAGAGGCAACTGACCTCTGCCAGGGCTCTGAAATCCGGGAGCGGAGCCGAGCAGGTGGGATCCCGGACAACAAACCAGGCCAAGAGGCCAGACCCTGAGGATGCGATGCCTGGAAGAGCCTGGGGAACCTCCCTGTGACGAACCCGGGACTGCATGGGTCCAGAAGGGCAGTCCACAGCAACACCACCGGAGGGAACCCCGGGGCCCAAGAGGGAAGGACGGGGTTCGACGCTTCCTAGCCACCCCAGGAGAGGTGGCCGGGGGAGACCGGGGCACCCGGCCCCTGCCCCTCAACCCCTCGGACTCCGAGAGAGCCCTCCTCCTCGACTGCAGTGTTCCCCCTACTTGAGAGGGGGCAACAGCACCCGGGAGGGCAGCTGTCACATGACCCCTAGGAGGGGGAGCCTCCTCCTTAGTCTCCACCACATCACCCCCCTGGGACCCAGGGCCACCCCTAGCCCGGGGGTCCTCAGGGGGAGGACGGGAGTGGGGACAGTGGAAGGGGCCCACTGCGCCGCCTAGCACCCAGTGCCACCGGGGACCCTAACCCCGAAGAGTCAGGGTGCCAGGATGGGTTCACAGCAGTCGCTCGGCCTCCGAAGAGCGAGACCAGCAGAACCTCAATGCTGGCAACCCAGGGGTCCCCAAAACAGGCGCCCATGACGGGCGGCGACCCCGCACACTCGCGACAGCCAAGCTCGGCCTGGCTCTCCTGCCGCACGAGTTAGGCCATGGCGCGCTCAGCGCGGAACTAACCCGCACTGCAGGAGGCAGAACGGGCCCACGGCGCGCAAGCAGTGCGAAGGCCAGGCGCCATCTCGAACCGGCGCCTGGAGGGGGCGTTGAGAATCCACGGTGCCAGGCCCAGAAATTGTAGGCCTCGACACTGGGGAGCTTGCACCTCGAGAGGTGACTGCCGGCCGGTGTCCCGTCGCGGCCCGGGTGGACCACGGCGTTCCCCGACACATGAAAAAGCTTCCTCTTGGCAAGAGAAGAGGAGGAAGCTCCCTCCTCCGCGGACCGTATAGGCCCGGGAGGGGACCCAGGGAAGGGCCTAGAGACCTTACCTGGGAATCCCTTGAGCGACGCCGTCCCCCAAAGGTCGGCGGGGTCTTGCCGAGCTTGAACGCGCGGACTTTGAGGACACGGCGGTCCATGGAGAAACAAGCGTCGCACCCGTCCATGTCATGGTTGGGTCCCAGGCAGCGGAGACAGACATCATGCCGGTCCGAGACGGAGAAATGCCGGCCACAGAGCACCGGCACGATAGAGTGGCCCCGCCGATTCACGCTTGCTCCCGAACCGGACATGATCGCGAACTAAATGAGGGAAAAAAGGATAAAGCACTCGGACCGCAGGATAGAAATAAAAAGAACGGTCTTACCGATACTGGACGTCGAGTGAAAGTCTGAGAGGACATGAGGAGTCTACGGAACAATCTTCAGCTGTGAGGAAAAAACATGATACTGCTCGCTGCAGCGCAGCAGGTGCAGCCTCGACGAGGAGAAACAGAACTGAGATGGAGGAGGAGTCGGCGCACCTGGCCCGCCCCTAGCGCATGGCGGTATTGTCATCCTCGAGGCGGTGCCGTTGGAGCCGATTTAAAAAAAAAAAACTCCCATAGCGGGTTCGCGCCTCCGGCTCAACCCAAGCAGTAATGAATGGTGAAGATTGACAAGGGAAGATTAGCGGCAGCGCCGCTTGCCAGAGTATCAAGAGCACAAGCGTCGATGTTGACATGGGCTGCTTTACTCTGGACTCCGAGAATGGGAATGCGACCTCAGCCGCCGGGGTTGCTGCTGGTGGGTCTCAGAGGAAGCCAGCGAGAGCCGGGCTTCCTCTGGGTCCGGAAGCTCTTAGGTGAGAGGCCGCAGATCAGCAGATTGATCCATCCCTCCCTGAGTGAATGATAAGAACGGAGTCCTAGACAGGGAGGTGTCGGCCTCTTCTGGTGACAACGGGTTGACCGGCTCAGGAAATATTTCGGCTGGAAGATCGACCTGCGCCTCGACCAACTGGCCCGATGGGGAGACCGTGGGGCTGGTGGCCTGGGCCAAAGAACCGACCGAAGTTGGAACCTCCGGAGAAGCGCAGTAATCGAGAGCCTGAGAGCGCTTTTTATCCCACAATCGACATCGAGACCGTTTCTTGGTCTCTTTTTTAAGATTTGGATTTTGACTTCATGCCTGAGTGACCTTGCCCATGGATGAGAAGGGCCTGGCACAATTCTATGAATACCCCATGAAGTAGGCACCCAAGGAGAGTGGCAAAAAGGCCAAAGCTGATGAAGCTTTAGCTGCGGCCTGGGGCCATGCCTTCCTCAAATGCCGCAAGCTGTTGGGCGGACCCTGCAGTCACAGAGACCACCCGACGGGCGTCCTTTAGATTTGACAGAGAGATCCCGATAGTACGAAGGACCCAGAAGCACTTAGGCATGGCGATCCTCTAATGTAGACGGGTGAAAAGTGCAGCACAGGCTGCATGCCTGGGAATCATACTCGTGGACCAGGCAGCAGATGCACATGGTGTGCGGATCCATCTGAGATATCTTCTGCCCGCAGGCACATTTTCAGAATCCCAGTACCGACTTCGCGTCATCCACACCGGAGACCAGGAGTAGTAGCCTGAAGACAAAGTTCTATTTGGAAATTAAAACTTTTAATATGCAAAGGCCTACTCAGCGTGAGAGCAGTAAGAAGGGAACCTTCTTCCTGCAGAAAGTAAGATCTGACATCTCGTGGCAGTGCAGAGGGAGTTAGCCAGCTTAAAGACATTCCGGCAAGCCTTAAAGGGGAAAGGAACACTGCCTGAAGTGTGAACAGAACACCACATCCACGTTCCTAGAAATAGAGAGACTTCTTGGAATGTGGTGGACCTAGAGAGTTAAATGGACAAGGCATGGCGCTGCCCAAGATAGGGGCCCTATACGTGGTCAAAGATAGAGTGCCAAGCACTATATTTATTCATTTATTTATTTCTGATCTGGGATTAACCATTTGAGCTCAGAGTTCTTTACATAGGTTCCACGTTAGTACATTTAGAACAAGTAGGTGATTATAAAGAGGATCAAGACAAACAAGGCAATAGAATTAGAATGAGAACATTTAGGTACATTTGGTTGTTAAACAAAGGAATGGAAAAAATACAGCGAAAACTAAAACTAGAATAAGTAAACACAGTCACCCGATACACAGAGGAACAGACTAAATAACTGTGCCCAACAGGGAGCCTGTTAGTTGTCAGCACCACGAGGGGGTTAGCGCATAGAAGTGCTGGAAAGACAGGGTGGGGGTGGGGGATGAGCCTCAAGTTCAGGGTGTCCGAGAAAGAGAGAGATCTGTTTGGCAGAAGGGCAGATGGTAGGAGATGCCTTTGCTAGGTGCTAGCGATGGCAGACACATTGAGAATCCTGTATTAAATGGTTCTTTAGGTTCTTTTTGAAGGTCCACAGAGTGGGCAGGGTAATAATGCTCTCATGGAGGCAGCTGAACTACAATGGTGCCCGAAGGACCTTTGTCCTTGAGATGTCCAACATTTTGGAGTCAGGAAGGACTGCAGTTCCGAATTTTGGGTGGGCCTGGGATTAGTGGTGGGAAATGGAAATTACGTACCCACCGTAATTCTTGATCTTCTAGGACGAGTCTCCACCACTCATTTACACTAATGGGAATAGCGTCGGAGGCACTAGGACCCAGCAGGAACAAACTGTTTTGCTGGAGGGTCGGTGCCAGAGGTGGAGCCGAGAGGAACGGCATCGCGAGCCTCCGCTCGTGCGGTAATGACTATCTCGGCGTCGACCCTCCAACCGCCTCAGTACCTTTTTTTCCAAGGAGGTGCAGCGTAACTAACCTAGAAGGACAGCCTAACCAAAAACTGGACATAAGATAGTCTGGAAGACCCGTATAAGAAGGGTCAACAAAGAAGTCTTCACAGCCTAAAGATTGAGGGAGTGAAGACCAACAACAGAGGTGAGCTCGGGGGATGGAGGGTGGGCGTGTGAATGAGTGGTGGAGACTCGTCCAAGAAGATCAAGAATTACGGTAGGTCCGTAATTTCCATATCTTCCTGGACATAAGTCTCCACCACTCATTCACATTAATGGGAGTGTACCGAGCTAATAATCCCCCAAGAGTGCGGCAGGAGAGACCAAGAGCTCACAGCTTTAGGACAGAAGTCCATTAAGGATGGTTCTGCCAAAGGAAAGATGTCATCTGGCATGGACATCCAGGGCAAAGTGTTTAACGAAAGTATGCACTGAGCTCCAGGTAGCCGCATTGCAAATATCTGCAAAGGGCACGCTGTGGATTTCCGCCAGAGATGTTGCGACCGCCCTAGTAGAGTGAGCTTACACTCTGCCCTCCAGCTTAACCTACGCCATGGAATAACAGTGGCGAAGGCATGCCACTAGCCATGCTGAGATACACCTGATAGCGACAGGTTGACCCAGCCGGGTCTCGCTGAAGGAAACAAACAGTTGTTGAGCTTAACAAAAGTCTTTTGTTCTATCTAGATAGAAACGCAAAGCTCTTTTGACGTCCAAGGAATGAAGTGAACGTTCTTCATTTTGGAAGTCCGTAAAGTAAGAGGATAGGACCAAAGGTTGGTTTAGATGGAATTCCGAAACAACCTTAGGAAGAAATTTAGGATGGGTTCTAAGGACTACTTTGTCTTTATGGAACACAGTATATGGAGGGTCTGTGACCAAGGCATGTATCTGAGACACCCTGCGGGCTGAGGTAATGGCCACCAGGAAGGCCGTTTTCCAGATCAGAAATTTTAGCTCACAGGTAGCCAGAGGTTCGAAAGGTTTCCGAGTGAGCATGTCTAGCACAAGATTAATGTCCCAGGCTGCGGCTGGACATCTTATAGGAGGTCTGGTATGCAGAATTCCCTTAAGAAACTTCTTAACTACAGGTAACTGAGCCAGTGACATGGAAAGTACCGGCTCATTATAAGCTGAAATGGCACAAAGGTGAACTTTGACTGCAGAGTACTGCAGACCTGAATTTGAGAGGTCTAAGAGGTACTCCAAAATGTTATCTGGTGGGCAGGAAAAGGGATTTAAAGAGGATTTTGCACACCAGATCGAAAAACGCTTCCATTTGGCTGTGTAAGTTTTCCTAGTGGCTGGCTTTCGCGCAGTCAGGAGAATATCTGAAACCCTGTGAGAGACATTGAACCTGTTCATTTCTATCTCTTCAGAAGCCAAGCGTGAAGGTGAAGCAACCTCAAGTTGGGATGAACAACAGGCCCCTGAGTCAAGAGGTTCGTCTGAAGGGGAAGTGGTTTCGGCAGAACTGCCGACATACTGCTGAGTAGTGGAAACCACATCTGTCGAGGCCAGAAGGGAGCAATGAGGATCATTTTGTACCCCTGGGATTTGAACTTGAGAAGTACCCTCTGAATTAGAGGAAGAGGCGGAAAGGCGTATAGAAAGCGTTTTGCCCACTGCAGCCTGAACGCATCCCGACAGAAAATGCCAGGCCCTGGATTTCTGGAGCAAAAGAGAGGCAATTTTGTATTGGGTGGGGATGCAAAAAGGTCCAGGTCTGGAGTTCCCCACTCTGCGAATATTGACTGAACTACAGCCGAGTCGAGAGACCATTTGTGAGGATCTGTCTCCGTTCTGCTGAGGCGATCTGTCAGTTCGTTCTGCACCCCTGGCAGGTAGACCACTTGAATTAGAGACTTGTGCTGCAAGCACCACTCCCACACTCTCATCGCTTCTCTGCATAGATTTTTTGTTTTGCCAGTGATGTCTTCACCACAGCACCTTAATAAAGGTTTTGAAAGCAGCATTTTGTGAGTCAACGTGACATCCAACGTGTGTGAGCCAAGTAAGAGTGCCACCATCTCTGCTGTTTTCCCATCGGAACTGCCCATGTGCCATGCACCATGGGTTGCACTGGGACCAGACCCGGCACAGTGAACAGCATCAGAGATGGCACAGAGGCCATAATCAATGCCATTGGCAGAACCAGCCCCTGCACCTGGCCTAGAGATGACACTGGGGCCGAAACTGTCACCAGTACTTCACTGCCTGCCCAAAGAGAATTCAAACCTCACTTTTTTGCCTTCCACGTTGATTGTGGAGCAGAGCCAGAGGACACAGGAGGAACTTAAAATACTGAATACAGACTGAAAAGGTCGAAGAGTCACCTAAATAAAGAGCATGAAAACTCAAAACCCTTCAATGCTGCAGAGCTGTGAATAAGACTGGTCCCTTACAGTGGAAAAAAGATCTGATGTCATGGGACGATGACAGAAGATACATCCTCAGGGAAGACTGCCAGAGTGTCAATAGTGAACAGTATCCACATTTTTAGAACAATAAGCTACTTACTTGTGACCATATTTCTAACTACCTAGATTCAGTTCACTATCCATACTTAGGCAGTCGGCCACCGAGTATGCACAGTCAACCACGTGGTCATCTGGATCAGTCCCCTTTGCATGCTGATCTAAGTTCTTCTCTTTCTCACAGCTCCTGCTAGAAATTACGGATTCTTCGACTCATTTCTTCACCCTTTCCTATGGCTCCTGCTCTGTTGTTGTGATTTGCCATGAAAATAGAAAAGAAAGCTGGGATTTAACAGGTGTAGTTTGGGCAGATGTACGACGTCCACGGCCAACAGACACAAAGCCTATGGTCTGTTGTCCGGGCCCAAACTCTGACGTGGCACACTGCTCCCAGGGTCAAGCCATGCAATGCTTCAGCCCTCTAGAAGCGTAAGCACTGGGTTCTCCAGGGCAACTCCATAGTGCACAAGCAGTTTGTGGCCATTGGGTCAGCAATGCAATTATGGGCCTCGGAAGCAGAGAGGGCTGGTGAGGATGTGCCAATCTTGGAACATCTGTCATAGGAGTATGCACCGGATCTCCTAACTCCTTTGGAGTATGAAGGATTGAATGATTTTCTTCTTCCTCACCTCTCTTTTGAAGGTGAGTCTCCATTTCGAAGATGCAAACAAAAGAGTCAACACTAGGGATAGGACTGCTGTCAGTCTAGGTATCGCTTGTGCTCTCCCTGACTGGAGGATCCACATGGTTAGTTGTCTTCAAAGGAGGTCAAGTCACAAAGTAGAGCCTGTTCTGCCAGCAGCGATTACCTTGGAGCAGCCTAACAAGTCCACACTGGTCGATCTGTCAGTCGAGCCCATCAGGGGAGAAGAATCCTCCCTTACTTGGACACCAATGCTGGCCTCCCAGTTGAGCCCCTGCTAGTCCAACTGAAGCTAGTTGCCTTGATTCCGGCATGGGCCCTGTTTCAGCCGGTTTGTGTTCCTCCAAAGGTATCCAGAGATGGAAGCTTTGTTGTCTCAAAGTCGAGCTCTCGATGTCATTCTCTGCATCGGCAGTCAACGACTATTTCTTCACTGATGTCTGGCTCCCACCAGTGACTTCAACTCCACTGCAGATGAGCGAAAATGGCCTGTACACAGTGGGACTATAGAGCCTTTGTCCAGGGTGACTTACCCTCCTGATTCCAACTTCAGTCATACGCCCAGGGTCCTCACCGGCTCTGTTGTCCGTACCACAGTAACCTTTACAGGTTAAGCTCCCACCCTCTGATGAGTGCTTTGAAGAAGCCAAAATCCAGACTTCCCCAACTCTTGCCAGTGGTAGCCATCCTACAAGAAAGAACTATCCACACCCTATGTCGATGCTCCTCTATCCTGATTTAAATAAATCTTTGTTCATTTGACAGCAGTCAATGGCAGTTCCTCTGGAGGCTAGTCTTCTGAGGTCACCTCCAAAGGAAAAATAACAAGGTGGGTCAAGGGGCTCTATTCCCTCACCGTCACAAGTCTTGCTACAGCTTCTGATCAGGGGCAAACTCTAGAAATTTCTGCACAGTGGTCCACTATTACCTCAGACCAGTGAATTCTGGAAGTGGTGGGATCGAGGTTGTCTCTAGAGCTCAAGATTTTACCCAATGGGTTTTGAGCACCGTCAGAGGACATGGTGGTGCCGGACTCTCTCCCTGCAATGCAGAGTAGCTGTTCAGCTCCTTAAGCAGCAATAGTATTAATGGGGTGCCATGGGGACCAACAGCAAGCCATCCGAGTACAGCAGTGCTGAATGCCAGTAAGAGACAAAGAAAATGGACCACTCATTCTGTCGTGGCGACTGGTACCAACAAGGCATGGGGAAGACCAAACTCTGGTTGGAGTACTTAGGCGATGCTCTCATTAGCAGTTGTAGTGGCGGGGCCCAGAATACAATGGGTCAAAGCAACATTGCCGCACCACAAGGTGCATGACAAGAGTCTACATCAGAAGAGGCAGCTAGGGCTTTACTGGGTCCACAGACTAAGTTGGATGACCTCAACACAGGGCAAGTGCTCCATAAGCCCTGTTTTTCCAGATCACCTTCTGACATCTACAATGGGCTCGATGTAGATGACAGAATCTAGAGAATGAAGATGAGTTAGACGACAATCACTGACATCGATGTCGGTGGTGATGTCAAGAGTGAGCTCTCCAACAGTGAGGGTCAAGTCAGAAAGGCACTGGCTCTGCCAGATTTAGCTACCCCACTAGCACTCCACTCAGCACCACATGAACTGGCATCAAGATGACCACCGAAGGCTAAGCAAGTTGAAGTTTGACCAGTAGCTTGCCGGAAACTGGCTGACCTAACATGGGCTGGGCCGTTGTCAACACTGGTGTCCGAAACAGAGAGAGAAAGGGGACCTTTCTCCTTCAGGAAGTAGTCACTGTCTAGGTCAGATGGCTAAGTCAATGGATCGACTAGTATCAAGGCCTTCAACTGCCCAAATGAAATGTTTGTGGGCAGACCGACAGACTTCTTGGGGAGTTCGATCTCCTTAGATGGCACCTCTCTTTGGCAGTCTGACCTCCTTAGTGGACAAATCAACTGGAGGGCTCTCCGGAGGGGAACAATGTAAATGGTCACTCGACCAATGGTGTTTCCATATCCGTCGACTCTCCTTCATGTGCCTGTGGCGCCCAGAATGGGACCTATATTCAAACAACTGAAGAGACAACATGAAGTCAAGAAAACCCTTGTTTTTGTAAGTTACGAGAATATTTACAGCCCACTCTTGAGATTCAAGACCAGGATATCGTCACTGAACCTCCACTGCCTACAACTTGCCAACCCTGCTGTAGATAATCTCCATGCAGACCTGCCTGAACCACAGTCAGTGCATCACTGCATGTAGGTCCATAGCCTGATACAAATGGTAGTGCTCCATATCATGGATTATATCCACATAGTAACCCACACAGGTATCATGGTTGTCAATGATAGGCACTGTGAACCTGCAAATCACACACCTCTTAAAAAGGACAGGTAATGATTTCAAATTGGCAGCTATTTATAATGTTCCCACTTACTGAAATTACATCCATAAGCCTAAATGATGCATATGTAACTGTACCTGAATAACTAGTGTGAAAAAACTGTGTTTTGCATTGTTTTGTTTTTATGGGCAGCATTCTGTTACAGTTCTCTTCATGGAATCAGTGATCTGGAAGTTTAACTGTGTCCTGGTTTGTGCGTAGAACTCTGAACATGGTTCTGATAGGACAATAGCTCATGCTTAGTATTCTCTACACAAACCATGACAGAGTAAAAACTCTAAAATACTGGTTCCGTAAGGAGAACTGGTCAAAATGTTGTCTGTGAACTGAAAACAAATGAAGGCACCATTTTTCACATCAGTGTTTATTCAATTGCAGTTAAATATGGCTTATTTGAAGGTGTCTTCATTTTTCTTACTAGGAACATTACTGCTTCCAATTAGCACTAATTTCCTGTACCCTTTAAATGCGGCTTTCTTTTCTGTTCTATGGCAATTTTTTATGTAGCACTGAGCCAGAGACTAAGTGCACACAATGAGTAGACAGGATAATTAAAAACATTTGAAGAAAGCCCCGAAAACCCTGAAAACTTTAGCTGAATCCACATTCACTAACAGGAGTTCTGAAGGCGGAGACCAGTTCCTTCCAGTGGAAGCAAAATCCTGAGTGCAGTGAGAGCAGAGTCAGTTGACCACATGGGTTGGGTGGTAGGAGGAGTTAAGATTGAAGACTGTTTCTGGTGACTAAGAATGCTAAGTGGAAGACTGCCTAAGTGTGGATAGTGAATTAAATATAGGAAGCAAGAACTATATTTGTCAGCCGGCCTGGTGGCACTGAGGGTTGAAGCACTGCACGCCACACCTCGAGCCACACTGGCGTCCCGGGATCAGGAGTGGACTCGGGTCATTGGGGGTGGAGAGGATCGAGCTTCCGGAGGACTGCTCGCTTCTCAGAGTGGGTTACTGGGTATTCCCTGCCTTGTAGTGGCTCCCGGTGGAGACTGGGAGCAATACATGCTGGCGTGGACTTGAAAGAGGGGAGGTGACTGTGGACGTCTGTAGGAGCGCGTCCTCTGCACATCCTTACATCGGGGAGGAAAAGCCCTGGCAGCCGGGAAGGCAAAGGTGGGACCCACGAACGGCACCCACGCTCAGTGCCAGATCCGCCCTACCAGCCTCTGGCTCCTGCCCTCCCTCCGGCCACCCATTAGATTATAGATAGAGCAGCGGAGGAGCCTGAGGTCCCACCTCGGGGGACTCCAGAGCCGGAGGGGTTGGTGAGTTGGGGGCGAGGACATGGGAGCATCCCAGGACAGAGGTCCGGATAGGGGGATCTTGGCGAGTGGGAGAAAGCTGGTGAGTGGAGTCCACAGTGGAGAGAGGTCCTATGGGGTCACCGAGGAAGGGGGTATAAACAAAGTTAAAAAACAAACAACAACAAAAAAAAGATATTTGTCAGTTTTACCTAGAACATTTCATTTGATAACAAATTGTTAGTTAAAAACCAACACATGCCAAGTCTGGCCCTAGATTAATAAGCCATTCCAGGAATGTTTTGGTTTCTTAAAAAAAAGTATTGCCATCATTCGATTCAGTTCTACATCTATAGCTCCTACCAGAAAGTCTAGAACCAGCATTTCACCCAGACTTACTATATGATGTTATTAAAAGGTATGACTGGTGCTCTTCAAAGAAACAAGTCAACCAACGGGCCACTTTTGTCCCTTTTAAATTAATGCCACTTTGCCACGGAGGGGAGAGAGGAAGACCTGACCTGGAGGGTCCCCCCCCCCAGCCCTTCTACCGACGACTCGCGCCTCCTAGGCTTCTTCTCCCAGTGGAGGTGCGGCTTGACTGTAGCATGTGGCGGGCCTCCTCGAGGACATCCGAGACTGTGACTGCTGCGGACCAAGAGTCTTTTTCGCCCCTGCTGCTTGCAGGTGAACTTTTAAAAATAACTCAGAAATCCTACCGGTAGCATCCAGTGGCGAGCCCTGCTCTACGGCGGCTTCTCGGACGACATTTTTCTCGGAAAGTCCTTTGTCTACTTTGGAGCCAAATTCAGTCTACCCACCGCACCCTCCGATTGGCTGCTGCGATCCCCAACCTCCCGATTTAAAGAGCGCTCCCAAGTCAATTTCCTCCTGCCACTTTGCCACGGAGGGGAGAGAGGGAGACCTGACCTGGAGGGTCCCCCCCCAGTCCTTCTACCGACGTCTCGTGCCTCCTAGGCTACTTCTCCCGAGTGGAGGTGCCGGCTTGACTGGCAAGCATCGGCGGGCCTCCTCGGGGACATCGGGACTGTGACTGCTGCGGACCAAGGAATCTTTTTCGCCCCTGCTGCTTGCAGGTGAACGTTTAAAAAAATAACTTCGGAAATCCTACCCGGTAGCATCCAGTGGCGAGCCCTGCTCTACCGACGGCTTTTAAGTGCCCTCCCACCGCCCTGGTTGTGGACTGAGTTTTGATCGCTGCCTGCTCCGCCCACTGACTGTAATCCTAGACTACTGGTTGAAAAGGGCAGCGTTGATTCTACCTACTCCATGGCTCCCACTTATGCTCAGCCCACCCGTTACTGTGCCTATTGCGCTTACTAACCCTGTTCATTTTGTCTAATCCTGAAACTGTTGCTTTTTCCAAGTGTAACTGTTATTACAAACTGTTGACAATTTTGACCTCTCAGCTAGATTGCTAAGAATCTTTATGCTTAGCAAGCAGCCCACCCATGGTGCCTCTGTTACCCTGCCTGACTTTGTCCTCAGTCTCCCCACTATCCCTGAGCTCACTCTGCCACCACCGGTGGTACACATTTCTGGACGAGCATCCCCGCACCTCTCCCAGGTCCCTACAACTTGCCCCTGCCACCAATCCCCCAAAGGTGTTTCACCATCGTGCTCCTGCCTAAGTTGATTATCCTACCATAACCTAGTCTGGTCTTTCAAATGAGTGCTCCCAAGGGTATCTGTTTCCTTCCTCCCCCTCACAAAGTTCTCCTGTCTCTCCTCATCCTGGGTCTCATGTCCCTCCACTCTGACACTGCCCCAGGCCTGGGTAGTGGCAGGGACAGGCCCTCCCCCCACTGCTCAGCGACTGATTTCAAACCTCATGGCCAAAGCAGTGGGTCCACGCTATCCTCCTTGCGTACTGTTGCCTAGACCCATCCTGTTCCAAATCCGGACAGTATGTCCCCGGGTCCGAAGGCTTGAAATAAAAAGGTCCCTCCCGAGTGGACTTCTCCGGTGGTTACACTCACTGATCCTTGCCTTATCTGGTGACATCGAACTGAATCCTGGCCTCCCCTCCTCCGACTCTCCTCAGAATTGGTGGACCGGCAAGGGTTTGAAAGTAGCTCACCTTAACATTCGGAGTCTACTTCCTAACCTCGATGAGCTCACCACATGGGCCTCTCTCTACAAGCCCGACATCTTGGGGATAACTGAGACCTGGCTCAAACCCCAAATTCCTGACTCTGTCTGTGGGCTCCCTGGTTATGAGTTCAAACGGCTGGACAGAGCCGGGAGCAAAAGGGGTGGAGGTATCCTGATTTACTACAGGAGCTATCTCAACGTTTCCCTTATAAACCACACCTCCTTGTTGCAGTCATCCTGTGAGCTCCTCCACTCCGTGCTACTACTTGGCAACGCCAAGAAATTGCACGTGGTGTGCACCTATAACCCACCCAAGGGAGGGCTTCAGGGCCTCACCCATCTCCTTGATACTGTCTGTCCCAGCACCGGGGACAACGAACTTCTAATCCTGGGGGATGTAAACTTAAACTGGGCAGGGGAAAACGTCAAGCAGTTTGAGGCCTTGCTTGCCGCCCCATCCCTGACTCAACTTGTAAAGAAGCCCACTCGACGGAAGGCTAACGGGACTTCCTGCTCCCTTCTGGACTGGATCATGTCAAACCGACCCGAGAGGATCCCCTCTGTAGGGACCCGACACCATCTCTGACCACTCTCCTGTCCTTTGTAATTGGAAAATCCCCTTCCCTAAGGTCCCCCATAAAATCATCCAGGTCCAAAACTTTGCCAGTTTCAACCTGGACCTGTTCTTGGAGGAACTAAGGCTCACGGGCTGGACAGAAGTCCATCGAGCTCAGGATCCCTCCTCTGCTGTCGCCGTGTTCCACAACATCTTTGCGGACCTACAAGATAGACATGCCCCTATCACTAGACGAAGGGTCCATGAGACAGCCACCCAGTGGCTGAATGGGGGTCTCCTCTCCCTTATGCGAGTATGAGACAAGTGCTGGGCACGGTACAAATGCTCACACGACACTGCCCTGTTCCAACAATATAGAAAACTCAGAAATGAGTGTAAGAAAACCATGGGGGGGGGGGGCCAAAAGTGACTTCTGTAAAGCCGCCCTTCTCAGCTATGCAAATGACCCCAGACGGTTCTGGAGTACCATCCAAACACTGGTCAGTGGTCGCTCCAACTCCGGGGTCACTGACATGCTCATCGGAGGTGTCTCCTGCAATAATCCCCATGTGATTGCCAATGCACTTAATTCTCACTTCACCGACCTCCCTACCATCCTCCCTCCAGGGTCTACGGCCTGGAACTCTAACCATTATGCTCCCACGACCCAGCGGGAGTCTGGCCTGGCCTACCTTCCTTTCTACCTAAGGGTAGTATCGGTAAACGAGGTGCGATCTCTCCTTCTAGGCCTCTCCCAGAATGCAAGCCCTGGCCTGGATAACCTGGAGCCAAAGCTCCTCAAACTTGGCGCCCCCCTCATAGCCTCCCCAGTTGCCCACATCTTCAACCTATCCCTCACCCAGGGACGGATCCCTGACATCTGGAAGGTTGCTAAGGTCATCCCTGTCCCTAAGCAGGGCGACCCCAAAACCCTGGACAACTACCGTCCTATAGCCATCCTCTCGGCTGTCAGTAAGCTCCTGGAAAAGGTGGCAGCCAAACAACTCTCGGAGTATATCCACACCCATGGCCTGCTGTCCCCTGCCCAAAACGGCTTTCGAAAAGGGCACAGCACTACCACGGCACTCATCTCTGTCTCCTCCAGCATCAAAGCTGCAATGGATCTGGGGCAACTCTCAGGCGCTGTGTCAATTGACTTATCCAAGGCCTTCAACCTCGTTGACCACGACATGCTTACCTCGCAGATGAGGTCCCTTGGTTTGTCCTCTTCTGCTCTAAACTGGGTCTCTGACTAGCTGCATGGCAGAGAACAGCTAACTAAATTCAACAAAGTCCTCTCTGCCCCCCTGCCCGTAACCTCCAGTGTCCCACAGGGCTCAGTGCTGGGTCCACTACTCTTTTCCCTGTTTAGTAACAATCTCCCTGCCGTGATCACCAGATGCCGGAGTTACCATGCAGCGGATGATCTGGTTCTCCTGGCTCACTCCCATGACCAGCCACTCTAAATCGTCACCTATCAGAGGACCTCTGGAACATCCAAGCTTGGCTCTCCAGCCACAAGCTGGTCCTTAACCAGAAAAAACCCAGGCCATGCTATTTGGCTCCTCACAGCCAAGATTCGGGCATCTCCAACTCCACTGCAAATCAACTATGACGATGGTACTCCCCTTCCTACAGTGACCTCCCTTAAATATCTTGGTGTGACGCTTGATCCCCAACTGGACCTGGGAAATCATATCCACAATGCCTGTACTGGGGTAAACCATAAGCTGGGGCTGGCTTACAGGGCTCGGTACAACCTCACCCCTGCGGCACGTCTAGATATTGCCAGGGGAGTACTACTCCCTTCCCTAAGCTATGGTTCCCTCCTATTTGCTCATACTTCCAAGGTCCTCCTAAGCAAGTGGAGCACGGCGTACAACAATATCTGTCGGTTTGCCCTGGCCGCTCCCCGTCTCACCCATCACTGTGAACTCTATGATAAGCTTGGCTGGCTATCCCCGGTCAATCACTCTACTTAGCACTGGGCCTCACGAGCAAAGTAGTCAGCCCGCACCCTCCGAACTTGCACAGCCGCCCCCAGCTGATATCTCCCTACCCTCTTAGATCCCAGGGCCCTGGCCTACTGAATATACCTACCACCCGCACCATCATGGGGGAACGGAGCTTTGCTGTTCATGCTCCCAGGCTTTGGAACTCCCTTCCTGAAAATGTCCGCACTACCCCTTCTCACAAACTTTTCCGGACCTCCCTGTGGCAACATCTAAAGCTGGCCTCTCGCTGCGATTGTCTAAAGCCTCCCTAGAACACAGTTCTGGTGTCCACTGGATAGCTGGTTTCACCTTGCCCGTGCTTATACCGCCAACCCTGCTGGTCACTGCACTCTTATCTCACAAATTGTACTCTTGCCCCAAATTTGAAACTGGGTGTTCTTTTCCAATCCAATGTAAAATTTGTAAACTGTCTTCTTCTACTGCTTGCTGTATTGATGTACTTGCTATACCCTATCGCTGTAACTGTTGCACCTGTTATACCTCCACTGTACTCTCCCGGGTCGTTCCTGAAAATAGGCATATAACTTGTCTAGTGTACCTACCCTGTTAACAAAAACTAAACAAAAAATAAATAATGTGAAGATCTGACTGTGTCTTGAATCTAATTCTCTATTTAGGATTTCTTAATGCTACAACACATTCCCAGTACTGTCTGCATGCCGGGAACATGTTCGATGCAGGTGAATGAGGCATCTGTGTTTAGAAACATAGAATTTGACGGCAGATAAGGACCGCTTGGCCCACTCAGTCTGCCCATTTCCCTACCTACTGGATAAGCTGCAGATCCTAGTTAACCAGCAGCCTCCTACTTCTTACCCCCACCCCCCAGAATTGCCTTATGACTGTCCCATGCATGCTTGAATTCCACCACTGATTTTGACTCCACAACCTCCTCCAGAAGGCCGTTCCATGGATCCACAACCCTCTCTGTGAAAAAATACTTCCTTAAATTACCTCTGAGCCACCCCCCCTCTATCTTCAAATTGTGCCCTCTTGTTCTTGCACACCTCTTTTTTGAAAGATGCTACCCTCTTGGACTTTGCTGATTCCCTTGAGGTACTTGAAAGTTTCTATCATGTCCCCCCTCTCCCTCCTTTCCTCGAGGCTATACATATTAAGCTCCTCAAGTCTCTCTTCATATGTCTTACGGTGCAGACCTTGCACCATTTTAGCTGCCTCCTCTGGACAGCTTCCATCCTATCTATGTCTTTGCGGAGATTGGGTCTCCAGAACTGCACACAGTACTCCAGATGGGGTCTCACCAGCTGTCTGTACAGAGGGATAACAACTTCCTGTTTTCTACTATTGATGCCTCTCCCTATGCATCCCAGTATCCCCCAGCCCTCCTTGCTGCTCTCTCACGTTGCTTGCCCACCTTTAGGTCATCTGATATGACTACACCCAGGTCCCTTTCCATTTTTGTTGTTGTTAGTATCTCACCCCCATTGTGTACTCTTCCCTGGGTTTTGTTTCCAGGTGCATTACCTTGCACTTCTAGCATTGAATCTAAGCTGCCATACATTTGACCATTCCTCTAACCTTGCAAGTCCCTTCTCATCCTTTCCACCCCACCCTGTGCATCAACTTTGTTGCAGATCTTTGTGTCATCTGCAAGAGGACTTTTCCTTCCAGTCCCTTTGCAATGTCACTTATAAAGCCATTGAAGAGGACCGGTCCTAATACTGAACCCTGCGGTACCCCACTACTAACCCCCCTTTTTTCAGAGTGGACTCCATTTACTA
Organism: Neoceratodus forsteri; assembly: GCA_016271365.2. Taxonomy (NCBI): domain Eukaryota; kingdom Metazoa; phylum Chordata; order Ceratodontiformes; family Ceratodontidae; genus Neoceratodus; species Neoceratodus forsteri. The sequence continues at coordinate 1,710,355,907 of CM057455.1, forward strand.
CTACTCTCTGTGTCCTATTCTCCAGCCAATTCTTTACCCAGGCTGTCATCTTGGGACCCACTCCCAGGCTGGCTAACTTGTATATTAATCTTTAGGCGCTTTCCCATTAAGGTAACTCCATGGAATTTGTAATTTATGTTTTTCCAAAATAGACCTTGTTGAGAGGTTTTAAACATACAATTACAGTAACCTTTAACAGGTGGAAGGTTGCGTCAGACCAACCTGACAATTCTTTATTTTATTCTTTTCTTTTGGTAACTGGGTAAGGCCCACTAGGCACAGGTGCCTGTTTTCATGGGCGACCCGGAAGCACTGAGGTGGTTAAGTGACTTGTTCAGAGTCACACAGTATGCAAGTGGAGGCTGTGGGAATCAAACCCAGGTTTGCCAGATGTATCAAGCTCTTTCACAGCTCATTACTCTAACCTCTAGGCTATACTGCCAGCCAAATTCTTTGAGGGAGTAAAGGAGATATATTACCAGGGAGGGGCGGTGGATGTGGCCTATCAGGACTTCAGGAAGGCTTTCGACACCCTCCCCCACAGGAGGCTAATAAGCAAGTTGGGCAGTTTGGGGGTGGGGAGCAAACTAAAACTGGGTGGAATATTGGCTAGGGGGAGAACTCAAGAGGGTGGTGGTAAAAGGGGTACACTCAAAGGAAGGAGGGGCAAAGAGTGGGGTTCGCCAGGGGTCTGTGTTGGGACCCATACGGTTTAACATATACACTGGGAACATTGCACTGGGCCTAAATAGGAAGGTGTGTCTGTTCGCAGATGATACGAAGGTATATAACAGGGTGGACACACGGGGGGGGGATCTGACCAGGCTGGAGGAGTGGTCAGGGAAGTGACTTCAATTCACCGAAAAAAAAAAAAAAAAAAAGGTAAAATCATGCACATTTGGCGTACAAATCCTAGGGCAAGATACTGGCTGGGGTGGGGGTGGGGGGACTGGAGGTTACAGAGCAGGAACGGGACCTGGGGATCACAATTCGGATAACCTGAAGGTTAGGAATCAAAGTGATAGGGTGGTGGGGAAGGCAACCAGAATACTGGCATGCACAGTAAGGGGCTTTACAAGCAGGAAGAAGGTCGTGATCATGCCACTTTACAAAAATGGAAATTACGTACCTACCATAATTCTTGATCTTCTTGGACGAAGTCTCCACCACTCATTCACACTAATGGCATCTACGCAGGAGGCGTTAGGACCCAGTGAGAGCAAACTTTTCAAGAGGGTCGGCGCCAGAGATGGAGTTACGAGGAAGCGGCACCGCGAGCCATGGCTCGTACAGTAAAGACTACCTCAGCATTAACCCTTTAACCGCCTCAGTACCTTTTTTTCCGAGGAGGTGCAGCGTAACTAACCTAACAAAATCGGACATAAGATAGTCTGAATGACCCGTGTAAGAAGGGTCAACAATAGTTTTCACAGCCCAGCCATTGAGCGAGTGAAGACCAAAAACAGAGACGTGAGCTCGGGGGATGACGGTTGGGGGTGTGAATGAGTGGTGCCAACTTCGTCCAAGAAGATCAATAATTACAGTAGTTACGTAAGTTCCATATCTTCCTGGACATAAAGTCTCCACCACTCATTCACATTAATGGGAGAGTAAAGAGCTAATAAACCCCTGAGACAGGCGGCAAGAGAAACTAAGAGCTCATATACTTATGACAGAAGTCCGTTAAGGATAGTCCTACCAAATGACAGATGTCGTCTGGCATGGACTTATAAAGCATAGTGCTTAACAAAAGTATGCACTGAGCTCCAAGTAGCCGCACTGCAAATATCTGCAATGGGCACGTCGTGGATTTCCGCCAGAGATGCCACAACTGCTCTAGTAGAGTGAGCGTACACGCTGCCTTCCAGCTTAACCTGTGCCATAGAATAGCAGTGGCAGAGACATGCTACCAGCCATGCTGAAATGCACCTAATAGCGACAGGCTGACCCAGCCGGATCTCAATGAAGGAAACAAACAGTTGTTGAGCCTTGAGAATTTCTTTTGCTCTGTCCAGATAGAATTGCAGTGCTCTCTTAACATCTAAAGAATGAAGGGTACATTCCCCTTCATTCTGAAAGTTAGCAAAGTAGGTAGGTAGGACTAAAGATTGGTTTAGATGAAATTCTGAGACAACCTTAGGGAGAAACTTAGGGTGAGTCCTAAGAGCTACTATGTTCTTGTGAAATACAGTGTACGGGGGTTGGGGGTCTGTGACCAGAGCATGTATTTCAGAAACTGTACGGGCCGAAGTGATGGCCACCAGGAAGGCTGTTTTCCAAGTGAGAAACTTCAACTCGCAGGTAGCTAGAGGCTCAAAAGGTTTCCGAGTGAGCATGTCTAGCATAAGGTTAATGTCCCAGGCTGCGACTGGATGTCTGATAGGAGGTCTGGTATGCAGAATACCCTTAAGAAACCTCTTAACTATAGGTAACTGAGCCAGAGACAAGGAATGCTCATGATAAGCTGAAATGGTACACAGATGAACTTTGACAGTAGAGTACTGCAAACCTGAATTTGAGAGGTCTAAAAGGTACTCCAAGACTTTATTTGGTGGACAGGAAAAAGGGTTCGAAGAGGATTCTGTACACCAGAGAGAGAGAAATGACTCCATTTGACTGTGTAGGTTTTTCTACTGGCTGGTTTACGCACAGCCAAGAGAATATCTGAAACCCTACGGGAAACATTGAACCTATTCACCTCTATCTCTTCAGGAGCCCAGCATGAAGGTGAAGCGCCTTCAGATTGGGATGGACCACAGGCCCCTGGGTCAGAAGGTTCATCTGAAGGGGAAATGCCTTCGGAAGGGTTGCCGACAGACTGTTGAGCAACAGGAACCATATCTGTCCAGGACAGAAGGGAGCAATGAGAATCATTTCACCTCCCTGAGATACGAACTTGAGAAGTACCCTCTGAATTAGTGGAAGAGGAGGAAAGGCGTATAGAAAGCATTTTGTCCACTGCAGCCTGAATGCATCCTGACAGAAAATGCCAGGTACTGGATTTCTGGAGCAGAAGAGAGGCAGTTTTGCGTTGAGTGGAGATACAGAAAGGGTCCAGGTCTGGAGTTCCCCACTCTTTGAAGAGTGACTGAGTAATGGTTGAGTTGAGAGACCATTCATGAGGATCTGTCTCCGTTCTGCTCAGGTGGTCTGTTAGTTCGTTCTGCACACCTGGCAGTTAAACCGCGTGGATTAGAGCCTTGTGCTCCAGGCACTATTCCCACACTCTCATAGCTTCCAAACATAATGGGTAAGAGTGTGCACCGCCCTGCTTGTTGATGTAAAACATCACTGCTTTGTTGCCCGTTTGAAGGAGAATGTTCTTGAGACAGGGTATGTCCTTCAGGGCCCGGATTGCACAGAGGATGGCTCTCATTTCCAGGATGTTTATGTGAAGCCGGGATTCGACCAGAGTCCACGTACCTTGGGTGTGGAGATTCTGGCAGTGAGTTCCCCACCTCATCGGGGACTTGCCCCGGTGGTAATGGCGATCTGATAATCCAGAGGAGCAAAGGGATACTGATCCAGAAGGTTATCCTCCTGCAACCACCAGGTGAGTGACCTGTTTAGAGGTTCTGTCACCTTGATGGGAAAAGACTGAGGGTGAGTGGTTGGGGGCCACTGAACATCCACCGAGAGGTTCTCATGTGGAGACGTGCTAGGGGTACAGTGAACACCGAGGATGCCATGAGACCCAGCATCCGTTGCATCAAGATATCTCGAACCGAGCTGTTTTCTCTGATGTACCGGGCCATCTGTAGGATATCGCTCCTTCTGTCCTCTGAGAGAAAAGCTTTTGCACAGGAGGTATCCAGAAGAGTTCCTAAGAAAAGGAGTTTCTGGGAGGGCTGCAACTGTGATTTGTTGCGATTTAGCAGGACTCCCATGGACGTGAGGAAGTCTGAAGCCTTGGCTACGGTGTTCAGAGTTCCTGTCTGGAGGGGCTTGCTAATTTAAAGACAAGGTAATTGCAGCTAATGTCCCTCCCCAACCACCAGGCAAACAACACATTTAAATTTCCCTCTAAGTATCCCTGCCAAACAACTATCCCCAAGCCACCAAAGTTACAATGTAACAGTTCTAATTCAAGGTAATAATTTTTAACACATAAAACTAATTTCACTTGCAAACTATTCAAATATTTCAGTTAAAACAGAATATAACTCCAGCCCTCTTTCCTACCTGCCTGCTGCTTAAGCTCCCAAGTGAACAAACATATATAGAGATGTTTTAAATCCATGCCTGCTTTTATAGAACTGGCTGACCCCTTAAAAGGGGAACGGCAGTGAACTGTAAGTCTTTCTCTCTATGTAAATCATAATGATTTCATATCCATGTGACCCTCCCCTTCACTCTCCCAATCTTCACAGGCAGCATTTACTGCCACCAAAATGTCCATCCTTCGGCAATGCTAGACCTCCTATCCTCCATCACTTCCCTTGGTCGCCCTGGGGAATTATTCATCCTAGGCGACTTCAATGTAAACTGGTTGTCACCTAAACCTGCCAAAACTAAAAACGAAATCAGAGCCCTAATCCTCTCCCAACTGATCTCCGAACCCACCCACCCAAACCACAAGACACAACATCACTCTTTACTTGACTGGGCCCATACCTCCCACCCCCACCGCGTCATCACCTCTGGTGTCCTCCTCAATGCTCTCAGTGACCATAACCCAATATTCATAGTTAGGAAAGTCCACAGAACTAAATCATCACACAAAATCATACAACTACACTCTTTCAAGTCTCTTGACCTTGAACCTCTCCTGAGTAACCTTGACACTTCTTATTGGTCCCCACACTACCCTCCTTCCCCTTGGTTGACAAGGCCCTTGCCTACTTCAAAGAAATGTTTCTTGTAAACTGGAACACCTTTGCCCCACTCAAACAAACCAGAGTCAGATGTAACCACTTACCTTGGATAACCCCTGAACTTCTGGTCTGCCTCAGGACTAGAGATCAAGCCTGGAAGCGTCATAAAGCTACCCAGCATCCTAGTGACCTCGTGAAGTACCGCATGCTACAAAACACTTGCACCAGGGCTACAAGGTTAGCCAAGTCCAAGTATTTCAAATCAACCTTCATCACCAACATAAATTCGCCTTCAAAGTTCTGGAAGGTGGTCCACACCCTATTTACCCCCTCATCTCACCCACCACCCCTGGTACTTATAGTAAATAGCTCACTAGTGTCCAACTCATCACCCGTAGCTGCAGAATTTAACTCCTACTATACCTCCTGCACCACTGAGCTACTGAAATCCCTCCCCTCCTACCCATCACCCTCCCAACCCTCTACTGGTATACCCCCTCCACCATCCTCCCACCTCCCCTTCTCTTTCGCTACTGTAACCACAAATGATGCCATAAGTGCCCTCCTCACCATCAACCCCTCTAAAGGTGCCTCCCCTGATGGCCTCGACCCAAAACACCTCTCCCTCTCTGCTTCGGCCACTGCCTACCCCCTCTCAATAATCCTAACTCTCTCATTCTCTACTGCTTCGGTCCCCTCTTCATGGAAACATGTAGTGGTCCTCCCTCTACCCAAAGGGGGTGACCTCTCATCGCCTGGCAACTATCGCCCCATTTCTCTCCTCCCTAGCAAGTTTTAAGAACACACTGTCCTCTCCCAACTCACCTCTTTTCTATCCAACACCTCCTTTTTCACCCCTTTCCAGTCTGGTTTCAGGAAAAAAATGAAAATTACGTACCTACCGTAATTCTTGATCTTCTCTTGTATCTTCACCATACATTACTGCTTGGGTAATGGAAGCACCACCCTTCTGACAGACTGCTACTATATCAGGATCGGCTCCAAGGATGCCACGAGCAGCTATGTCATCTTTGCCAAAGAAGGCAGCCATTAGGTGTCACAGACTCCTCCTCCATCTCAGTTCTGGTAGCCGGAGAGATCGAAATAAAGGGTAAAGGAAAAAAGGGAAGAGCGAGGCAAGAGAGCCGAGGACAGAAAAGGAAAGGATATAAACTGAAGAAGGAATAAGCCAGTAGAGGACAGATAGAAGAGGGAGAATACCTACCCTAAGGGACCGTAGGGCCTCCCATCTAGGGCGGCTCTAAGGGAGGAACAGACAAAGAGAAAAGGAACGAGAAGAAGAAGAAAGGGAAGAAAAGAAGGGATGCTGAGAGGGGAGAACACTGCCCATAGATACATTGGTTGAGAGGCTTATAAGCTCGGAACCAAAAACAAGGGAGCAAGAATCCCTCCTGATAGGACTGAGAGAAGGTTCAATTGAATAGCGTGTATAGATTGGACACAAAGGGAAGATTCTCTAACTTCTCATCATCCCAACCCCCTACACTCTAGCTGAGAGCTCACAGACTGCTCAGGCAGAAAATCTGTTCTGGAAGGAAAGCACCCAACTATAATGGGGATAAGCCCCTTAGCACCTTGTTAAGTGCTAACACTGAAGTGTGTGGGTAGGGGTTAAGCCCTACAAAAGGCAGCTTTGTATGAAGGATAGAGTGGGAACTCAATCGGACTCCCTGAAGGCAAGGCAAGAACAACAGCTCAAGGTTAAAGAAGTGTAGAAGCACCAACCAGAAGAAGCTGACAATATTAATACCTGCCAGAGGGAACCTGAAAATTGGGGCCAAGCCATAGAGGGACGGTCTCTTTAGCTGTGAACTGAACAACGTGGCTAAGAAGCCAAGAGGTCACCCTTAGGGGCAATCAGAAAGTGTTCCCTCAGGATAGAATAAGTCCTACTCGTTCCCCTTTACCTTGAGGAAAAAGGATCCGTCCAGAGAAGAATGGAAATCAGGATAGTTTTTTTTTTTTTGGCATAAAGGCCAAAAAGGAAGGAGAAGGAATGAGAAGGGAGGAGAGCGCAGTAGGAGGCCACTGAGGGGAAGGTGGGCGGGTATTAGTAATGAATGGTGAAGATACAAGAGAAGATCAAGAATTACGGTAGGTACGTAATTTTCATATCTTCCCTTGTCAATCTTCACCATTCATTACTGTCTGGGTGAGTACCAAGCTCCCGGAGATAATAGAAACCCTGAGGGAGCAAGACCCCCAGCCTCCTGCTGGTGGGGAACAGGAGGGGAAGACCCTGAGTTAATCAGATGAGAAGCCTACGGTGGAGGAGAGCTAAGAGGTGTCCCCTGGGGATGGGGAGATGGAGGAAGCCCCTGCAGAAGCCTCCTAGCTCTGGAGGAAAAAAGATGGGTCCCCCGGAAAGCGGAGCAAATCACCCTATGCTGGGCCAGGGGTGACAACCTTGATAGATGAAGCCATGCCGTCCGTCTAATACAGATCACTGTCCCTGGAAGCCACCTCATTGGCGTGGTAAGATGCTCTTGCTTGGTGTCTAGCCAGCTCCAGGCCTATAGCAGAGAGGGCAACAGCTTGTCTGGACTGCTCCATATCAGGCATTGATGCTAAGACTTGGGAAAGCATCGACCATAAATGCCTACTGCAGGCAGCATGGTGAGCCTGATGTGATGCAATGCATAACATCACACGAGAGGAAGAGAACACTCTTTGCCCCCACCAGTCAAATTGTAGGTAATCTGAGTCCAGTGGACAGTCGTGCGCCAGGCGGCACCCAGATGGAGTTTCTAGCTATGCCAATTCCAAAGGCGGGTTGGGAAGAGTACCTAGAGACTCCGATGGGGCAGAATACCTTCTTCTGCAGTCTGCCGGGGCTGGAGAAGGGGCTGCTGGAGACTGCCAGGAACGGATAGACGCCTCCTGGAAGGGAATAGGCCAGGATAGTATCACCAAATGCTGGGCACTGAATTCACTGAGGAATTCACGCATTTCACATTCAGTATTGTCTCACCTAACAAAAGAGATGCGAAGATCCCTCACCATCCTCAAAAGGAATCGCTGATATTCAGTGAAATCAGCATTGGAGGAGAGATGAGCAGTGGGTTCCTCTCCCTCCAAGGAGGGAGATGAGGATGATGGAGAGCTTGAATGTCCAGAGGACTCCTGTGGCGGTGGGGATAGGCGAAACACCCGCTCATGCGTATATCTAACGTATAAGGGTAAGGCCGCCGCAGAGCCTCTGAACGTCTCCCAGGATAACGGGCCCGTAGGACCGACATGGCCTGGGAGAGAGGGAGGTGACTGCAGAGGAATGGGAGAGGGACACCTACGGCAAGGCAACTATCCTCTGCTGAGGCTCTGAAATCCAGAAAACAGAGCCCGAGCTGGCGGGATCCCAGACAACAAACCAGGTCGCAGAACGGAACCCTGGGGATGCGAAGCCTGGAAGAGCCTAGAAGGGGATCCTCCCCTGTGACGAACCTGGGGATGCATGCGTCCAGAAGGGCAGCCCACAGCAACGCCACCAGAGGGGTCCCTGGGGCTTCAGAGGGAAAGACGGGGCCTGGCACTACGGCTCCTACCCATACCCCGAGGGGTGGCAGGTAAAGACCGAGGCTCCTCAACCCGGTCTCTCAACCCCTGGACTCTGAGAACGCCCTCCTCCTTGACCCCAGTGACACCCTACCCCGAGGAGGTGCAGCAGCTACTGCAACCCCCTCAGGAGGATGAGCCCCTTCTTCCGCCTCCACGCCATCCCCCTTCAGGGACCCCAGACCACCCCCAGCCTGGGAGGCCTCAGGAGAGGACAGCAGAGGAGACAGAGGAATAGGCGCGCTGGGCCACCTAGCACCTCGTCTCACTGGAGACCCTGAGTCAGGGTATCAGGATGGGTCCACATCCGAATCCTCCTCCTCCGAGGAGGAAGAGACCAGCTGGACCTCAATACTGGCCACCCCAGGGGTCTCCAGCGAAACGGCACAGCGAACAGCGCCGGATGATCTCGGACCACCCGCAACAGCCAAACCCGGCCGTGACTCCCCAATGGCGCTAGTCAGACCCACGGCACCGCCCTTGCCTCTGGGACCCGACTCAGCACTGCTAGGAGAGCTTACGGGCCCACGGTGGCAGAGCCGATCACCGCGCCGCGAGCGACAACACCGGATCCAAGCGACACTGGAAGGTGTCGAGGGGTCCATCGAAACCAGGCTCCAGCAGACCTGGGCCTCGACACTGGGGGAGCCTGCACCTCCGAAGAGGTGACTGTCGAGGCGGTGTCTCCACCGCGGCCCCGGAAGGGGCCCCGGTGTTCCTCTTACACCTCAAAAGAGGCCTCCTCTCCAGACCGTATAGGCCTGGGAGGGGACCTGGAGGAAGGGTCTAGAGACCTTACCTGGGAATCCCTGGAGCGGCGCCATCCCCGGAAAGTAGGCGCAGCCCTGTCAATCTCGAACACGCGGATTTCCAGGACGCGACGGCCCATCGAGAAACAGGCGTCGCACGCATCCATATTATGGTTGGGTCCCAGGCAGCGAAGGCAAACATCATGCAGGTCTGTCACGGAAAAATGCCGGCCACAGGAGGATCGACGCATAGGGGCACAGCCCGCCTTAGACTTGCATTTTGTCCCCGAACCTGACATGATGCGAAACAATTAAGGCAAAAAACAGAACAGCTCTCAGTGTCGTCGAATATACTAGAAAAAACAGAACGGTCTTACCAGTTGACGACGTCGTGAAAAAAACAGGATGAAGGAGAAGTCTGTGAAGACGGCGTTGACGACAGCTAGGCCTAGTGACATAGTAACTAACTCTTCCACGCAGCAGGTGCAGCCTTGAAGGTGGGAGAAACAGAATTGAAATGGAGGAGGAGTCTGCAGCACCTAACGGCCGCCGCCCATCGTGCATGACGCAGCGGGTCGCTCTTGGGGGTGGCGCCGTTGGAGCAGACTCCCCAAAAAAAATAAATCTCCCATAGCGGGTGCACGCCTCCAGCACTAACCCAAGCAGTAATGAATGGTGAAGACTGACAAGGGAAGATCGAGAGTGCTGTCTTCTCTTAGGTTAAGTGGTAAAGGGAGTGGACAAACTTGATAGCCATGCCGTATGCCCGTGAGTCATTTATGAGATCTTGCCCAAAAAGCTTAGAGCCGTTGAAGGGGGCATTACGCACCTTCTGCTGCACATCAGCAGCAAAGCCAGAGATCCTCAGCCAGGAATGCCTGCAACAGCAAATGCTGGTGACAGCAGCCCTGGCAATAGTGTCCGAGATGTTGTAGAGGGCCTGCAGGAGATATCTGCTGACATCCTCGGCAGTCTGCAAACATTCAAGCACCTCCTTCTTCTGCGAACCTTATGGGAGGGCCTCAGCAGCAGTCTCGCCCTTCTTCCAGTTGGTGTTCTGGTACTTTAACATGTGGGAAAGATATCTGGCAATTCTCAGCCCAAGGGTGGAGGAAGCATAAACCCTCTTGCCCCAAAGATCAATTCTGTGTGACTGTCTGGGGGAGGGAAAGTACAGTTACGTAAGAGTTTACTGTAACAGTAGATCTTCGAGAGGAACTCTTGCAGCAGGCAACACCGGTAGGACTGAAGCTACCAGGCCCAAGGACCAATATGGAAAACTTCTAGCTAGCAGTCTATCACAGGGGGCTGCCCCGCCAAAATCTGCATGCTGACGTCCTATTCCACAAAGGGGGCGGTTTCCAAGCCAGCCCAGTGGTGCTGAGGGTTGAGGCGCTGGACGCCACACCTCGCACCACGCCAGTGACATGGGTTCGAGAACGAGCCCGGGCTGTTGGGGTTCAGCGGGGAGGGCTAGGATAGGGACTAAGCTGCTGCGAGGCGGCTCTCCTCTCCCGGGGAGGGATATGGGGTTTCCCCGGCCCTTGGCTGCTATCTGGTGGAGGACGGGTGGCAGTTCAGGCAATGGGGAACCTGGTGACAGCTGGGGGTGGGGCGAAAGGGCCCGAGTCGGTACCCGGCTGTGACAGGGTTGAACAAGGCCCTGTCCCAGTTGTTCTGGAGCAAGAGTTTAAATGCAAAGATCTATTCTAGTCTCTACTTTTCTATCTCGTCTGTCTGGTTGTGCAACCACCAAGGCAGCGGTATGGCGGGTAGAATGAGTTCTTCTCCAGCTGGGAGGATCCTTGCCTGCTAACCTATAGCAGAGATCTATGCAAGAGGAGATCCACTTGCCTATCGTCCACTTGGCTGCAGGTCTGCCAGGTGCGGCTTCAGCGTCGGTGACAAACAGCTAGCGAACCTCTCCCTGAACTTTAGCCATACGCTCATTATAGTACGCGAGCGCTCTTCTCAGGTCCAAAATATGGAGCCTGTATTTGGCCTCCGAGGTGTGTCTGGGGTAGAACACTGGCAGAATCAATACCTGATTCAGGTGAAACTCCGACATTACCTTCGGAAGGAATTTCGGGTAGGGGCGTAGGACAACCTTGTCCCTGTGGAAAACCAGGTAAGGAGATTCAATGGAAAGCGCCTGGAGCTCCCCAATCCTTCTGGCTGACGTGATAGCCACCAAGAAGGCAGTCTTCCACGACAGGTGGGAGATATCGCACCTGTACATCGGTTCAAATGGCTTGCCCATGAGCTTAGCCAATACCAGCAGTAAATCCCATGAAGGTGGAGGTTCACACACCGGAGAGGATATGTGATCTAGGCCTTTGAAAAAAACACCAGACCACCTTCTCCTGTACCACCGACTGCTTGCCGGCCCGCACCCGGTAAGCAGAGATGGCTGCCAGGTACACCCTAAGGATCGTCGACCGAAGCCCTTGCTGAGAAAGGGACCACAGGTAGTCCAAAATGTTAGCCAATGGGCAGGACAAGGGGTCCAGCACCTTGCCCTGACACCAAATGGAAAATCTCTTCCATTTAAAGGCATAACATTTTCTGGTCGACTACTTACGCCTCAATGATGTTGAGGACCTTGTTGGAAAGACCCAAGGCCTGGAATGCCAGCCGCTCAGGAACCAGGCCATCAGGTGCAGGGATTGAAGGTCCCGATGGAGTACCTTCCCCCTTGCTGACAGGGAGCAGGTCCGGGCGGACTGGAAACCGCCTCAGGAGACTGGAGCTGAAGTGGAGAAGATCTGGATACCAGAACTGGCGGGGCCAGTCTGGGGCTACCAGAATCACATGCGCCTTGTCCCTCCTTGCCTTGAGAAGCACCTTGTGGATCAAGGGAAATGGAGGGAAGGCATAAGAGAGGCCTGGGGTCCATGGCCTTGAGAAGGCATCCCCCCTGCAGTAAGCCCCGCTGAGGGGGCCGGGCATGGAACAGCCTAAACTTCGCATTCTCCCTGGAGGTAAACAGGTCCACCTGAGGTGTGCCCCAGTGGGAGAACAGATCCTGCACTACCTCCGGCAGAAAACACCACTCGTGAGATGCATCGCTATCCAGCTCAGGGCATCGGCCAGACTGTTGGAGGCTCTTGCCACATGAATGGCTTGGAGATCCGCCTCCAGGCTGAGCATGAGAGACCATATGTGGACAGCTTCCTTGCACAAAGGCAAGGAGTGCATTCTGCCCTGTCGGTTGAGGTAGTACATGGTCATGGTGTTGTCCGTCTGTACCTGAATCACTTGACCCCGGACAAACTGACCGAAGGCAGTCTGGGCTAACCGAACCACTCTGAGCTCCAGCAGGTTGATGTGACATCGGGACTCCTGAGGGGACCAAAGGCCATGGGCCTGTGATCCCCCAGATGGGCACCCCAACTCATCAGAGAGGCATCGGTTGTCAAGATGACCATCGGCTTGAGGCGGACAAATGGATTCCCCCTCCTGCAGATGAGCTGGGACGAGCCACCATTGCAGGTCATCCCACATCTTCTGGGTCATGGGACACTGGCTGGTCTAGGAGACCAGAAGGCTGGGATCACTGGCAGGCTAGCCCCCACTGCAGGGGGCGCATATGCCAGCGGGTCCAACGGACCACGCTGGTGCAGGCTGCCATGAGACCCAGAAGGTGCAGGAAGTCCCCGGCAGGGCGCAACTGCCCAACAGAAATGACTGGGCAAAGGAGGAAAGGACCTCGGCCCTGTCAGCCGGGAACCGAGCTCTGGCTCGAAGAGAGTCGAGCTCTGCCCCGATTAACTGAATCACCTGCGATGACACGAGTTCCGACTTGGGCCTCCTTGAAGAGGCCTAGTTGAGAGCAAGCCCAGAGGGCCAGATCCCTGGATCGCTCCGCCTCCAACCTGGAGGGGACTGCTATCCGCCAATCGTTCAGGTAAGGCTAGACCCAGACCCCCCGGCGCCGCAGGGATGCTGCTACCACTGCCATGCATTTGGTGAAGACCCTGGGAGCTGAAGAAAGGCTGAAGGGCATGTCCCGGAATTCGTAAAGGGTTCCCTCTGCTCGAAAGCGGAGGAACCGCTGATGGGACAGACAGATTGGGATGTGAAAGAACGCACCCTAAAGATTCCTAAAGATCCAGGGAGCAGAACCACACACCTAGTTCCAGGGATGGTATGATCTGGGCCAGAGTGACCATCCGAAAGGTGCGCAGCCTTAGGAACTTGTTCAGGTCGTGCAGATCAAGAATGGGGCGCCAGTCCCCCGTCCGTTTTGGGACCAGGAAGTACCGGGACACAAACCCTGGGCAAGGAGAAGGATCCGCCACCTTGCTAACTACCCCCTTCTGGAGGAGCAGGGCTATGTCATCTCGGCAAGCCGACAGAGAGGCTGAGGATCCGGCGGCCCCCTGCAGGGCACGGGCTTGAAACGAAGGGGTCTCGTCAATTCCAGAGGCAGACTCCCTGTGGACCACTTCCAGCACCCAGCAGTCTGTGGTGATAGTGGACCAGGCGAAAAGGAAGTGGCTGAGCCGGACCCTCATGGGGGGGACCCGGGGGAGGTGTGACGGGGTTGGGGGGCGGCACCGTCACTGGGCAGGCTTGGAGGAAGAACCGGCAGACGGGCTGCCCGGACCTTTATCTCCGGGCTTCCTAACTGAGGAATTGATAGACTTGGCCTTGGGGCACCAAGAATGAGCCTGCTGGCCCTGCTGCTGATGTTGCTGGGCTGGCCATGCCACAGGAGCGGAAGGATGAAAGGGTTTACGCTGCTGATGGCGGCCTTTGTCCTTCTGGGCAGAAGTGATGGAGTCCAAGGTGGCACTGGACTTCTCAATCCGCTGGAGGTGGCCCTCCACCTCAGGCCCGAACAAGTCGGTGCCCAAAAAGGGAACATCTGCTAGCTTGTGCTGGGTATCCGCCGTTAAGGTCACGATCGGCAGCCAAACCCTGCCTGCGCATGGTTACTGCAGCCGCTACTAACCGGGCACAAGAATCACCGATGTCCAGAGCAGTCTGGAGCTGCTGTTTAGCCACCGCCCTTCCCTGATCCCGAACCTGCTTGACCGTGGTCTGGAGATCGGCCAGGAGATGAGGAAGCACCTCATCCAGGGAGCCCAAAAGGGCATAGGAGAAGCGTGCCATCAGAACAGCCAAACTAGCCTGACGAAGGCCTTAAGGAGGCAGCAGCATAGACTTTCCTCCAGGAGTAGTCTGGCTTTTTGGACTCTTTGTCCGGAGGCTTGTCCATGTCCCTAGCATTTCCGGAGCACCGGAATACGCTATTGGTCACCAACCCCTCAGCCGAGGGGTGCTACAAGAAACCGGAGAGGGAGCCGGTAGGGACCGCATACTTGCGGGCCATCCTGGCCGAAGGCGCAGGACAAGAGGCTGGCTGCTGCCAGAGCTTGGCCCACTATGGCCTCGGACATGGAGGAGGCCTCAGAGGGGGAATCCCCCTTGTCCAAGATTTCAGTGAGAGGGCATATGGCCCGTTTCTGCACGGGTTCAAGCTTCATCCCAGTGGACTCCGAGATGAGTCAAAGGATTCCCAGGAACAAGGATGGGCTCTCGTTCACCAATAAACCCCCTGAAGATTCCAGGTCGACTGGCCAGGAATACAGCGAGGAATCGGACTTTGAAGAGTCTGCAAAAAGCTTCCAACGGCCTGAGCCACTCTCCACTCGCCGAGGACGGTCAGGGGTGAGAGTGCCTGACAACCTGTGGGGCAAGCCTGGACCCGACCAATAATCCTTGGTCGGCGCCCTGGTCTTCGGTTGAGGAGGCAGGGGTTCTACCACTATGGGTGGAGCAGCCGGTTTAGGCTGAGCAATCAGCACAGGGCTATTCGCATGACTGAGAACCGGGGCGAAGTGACTGCTTTGGTCGATCAGGTGGCCAGCCCTTAATGCGCCGGTGAGAAGGCCGCGCAGTTGACCACGGATAAAATAAGTTGCTACCACATAAGGTCCTCATAGCGTCAGCGCAATCTGCGTCTAAGCCTCTCCTCGGCAGAGGAGGAAGAAGAGGACGAACGATGACAATGCTTTTTGCGATGTTGAGACCAGGACTGACGCCGTCGGTGGGACCGACCCAATGCGGAAGAGGACCGAGACCTCGACCGTCGACAACAGTGGGTCGAGGAAGGAGCGGGGGAAACCCACTGATCCTCCGGTTCAGGGTCCTTGGCCGGAGACTTCGGCTCAAGAGTTAAGTCCCCAGAAGGCACTGGGGGTATGGTGTCACGGGGAGAGAAATGTCGGCCTCTTCAGTCAACAACCTGTCAGTGGGCTTGAGAAAGATCTCAGCCTCATCAACAGGAGTCTTGACCGGCTGATCTGACAGGGACTCTGTGAAACCAGCGGCCCGGGCCGCCACCTCGACCGAAGTCGAGAGAAGACGAACTGGGGAGCAAGACCTCTCCCGCTCCCAAGAACGTCGACACTGGGACTTACCTTTGTGATCCTGTTTTTTTGAATCGAGCTAGAAAAGACCCAGAAGAACACTCTCCCTTAGTTGACAGGGACTGACAAAGCTCCCAAAAGGAAGCCGTATAGGAGGAGATCGCTGTGGCCTGGGCTGCCTCCTCAAGGGACTTAAGCTGTTCTGCAAAGCCTGCTGCCATGGACACCACCCAATGGGCCTCCTTCGATTTAACTGGCGGAAACCTATTCTCCGGTCGCCCTAGTTGAAGTCAGGCAGCACGGTCCTCAAGCACTGACTGAGAAAAGGAGAGACATGTCGCAAGCCTGCAGATCGTGGTCGTGCCCAAGGCAGTAAACGCATGTGGCATGAGAGTTGCTTCGGGACATCTTCTGCCCGCAAGGGCACCGGCAGAACCTGGGGACAGACTTGTCTTCCATCGCAGCCGTGATAAACGAAGACCGAACTCGAGTGAGTTTTAAAATAATCTTAGGACAAAAATCCAAAGAAACAGAATCCAGGCCTAAAAAATGTGTGAGCGCTAAGGAGGGAACCCAAGCTTCCAAGCGGTAAGGAAGATCTGGCATCATGGGGCGGAGTCGAGGGTTTTAACAACCGGGTGGGAGGGAGGAGTCAGCTTGAAGACCTGCCAGACCAACTTAAAGCGGCAAGGTACCTGCCAAAAAGTGTGGATTGAACAACATATACATGTCCCTAGAATGGGAGATTTCAAATGCAGGATACCGCACAAGAAAGAGTGCGAGATACCTCCAGCTGGGCAACAGCCTCACCCTCAATAGGTATATGGTACTCAGATTTGGCAGAAAGGTGCACCTTAAGAGAAGAGTACCCCAGACCTGAGTGTGACAGTGACAGGAGGTACTCCAGAATCAGATTCTCCGGACAAGTAAAGTGATCCAGGTGGCGAGCACTGGCCCACAGGGAGAAGCGCTTCCACTTCATGGAATAGGTGGTTCTAGTGGAAAGTTTCCTAGCAGCCACCAGGACATCAGCAACCCTGGAAGAAATCCCAGAGCAGGCAATAGGCAAGTCTGCAGGAGCCATGCATGGAGATGCAAAGACTGGAGGTTTGGATGGACCAGGGTGCCCTGCTCCAGGGAGAAGAAGCCTGTGCACAGGTGCAAGGGAACTGGAGGTTCCACTGTCATTTGCTGAAGCAGAGGAAACCAAATCTGATGTAGCCAGTAGGGCGCTATGAGAATCATCTCTACCCCCTCCGACTGAAGCTTGAGGAGAACCCTCTGTAGGAGCTGGAAAGGGAGGAAAGGTGACAGGAATCAGGAGAGGGACAACACATCATGCCAGAAAACACCACGCCCTGGCTCGAGCGAGCAGAAAAGCGACAGTTTTGCGTTGAATGGGGACGTAAAAAGGCCCAACTTTGGATGGTTCCCCCTGTCGAAGAGTTATTAAACCATTGAGGACATGAGTTTCCACTCGTGCATCCACCACCTGGACCGGCTTAGACTATCAGCCAGAGAATTTTGGATGCCTGGAACATGGATGACAGAGTTCCAGGCCGTATGCAATGGCCAGGAATGGAAATTATGTACCTACCGTAATTCCTGATCTTTCTGTGTATCTTCACCATTTATCACTTTTGGGTTCTGGCCGGAGGTCACGACCGCGTGGGAGCTTTTTTTTTTTGAATGGCGGGTCGGCCTGTGATAGCCGCCACCGAGCAGATGCAGCGTGGCGTAAGTGGGTTGGCCGTTAGGTGTCATCGACCCCAACCTCCCACCAGTTCTGAGTCACCGTACAGTAAGAAAGGGTTGGGAGGGAGGAACAAGGAAGTCCAAGGGACAGACAAAGGAAAAGATATGCAAACTAAAAGGAGTAATAAACGACAGAGAAGACAGAAGGAGAGTTAGAAAATCTAAAGGGATTGGGGAGGGGCTCCAATCTCTGGAAGCAGAAAGAGGAGGAAAGGAGGGAGGGATACACTAGAAATAGGGAGGGGGGAGGACATATCCTCAACCTTTGACCTGCCTACAGATTGTATAGGAACTGAGAAGGAGTAGCCAGAAGGATGAATTGCCAGAAAAGGAAAATTACGTACCTACCGTAATTCTTGATCTTCTCTTGTATCTTCACCATTCATTACTTCCTGGGTATAAGCCGGAGGCGCGCACCCTCCACGGGAGCTTTTTTTTTAAAAAGTTTGCCTACGGCACTGCCCTCGAGAGTGACGCTTTGCTGCGCCGAGGGCCAGTAGCGACCACTCCTCCTCCAACTCAGTTCTGTGAGCCGGAGAGGCAAAAGTGAAAGCAGAGAATATAGATGCGAGGCAAGATAGCCAGGGATAGCAAAGCAAGGAAGAATGAACTGAAAAAGGAATAAGCCGATGGAGGAAGGACAGAGGAGATAGAGTATCCTAGCCTAGGGACTGTAG
This sequence comes from Neoceratodus forsteri, assembly GCA_016271365.2. Taxonomy (NCBI): domain Eukaryota; kingdom Metazoa; phylum Chordata; order Ceratodontiformes; family Ceratodontidae; genus Neoceratodus; species Neoceratodus forsteri. The sequence continues at coordinate 1,710,373,852 of CM057455.1, forward strand.
GGCCTCCTTACCTGGGCGATTCTAGGAGGAGAGATAAGTAAAGAAATGAGAAATTAGAAGAAGAAGAAGAAGAGAAGAGAGATGGGATGTTGAAGAGACCAGAATGCTTCATGAGCATAGTTAGCTTACAGCTGAAGGCTCGACTAAAGGGAAGCAAGAATCCCGGGAGATGAGGCTGAAGAAGGTTCACCAAACCCGCTAGACAGACTCAGGAGGGCATAGTCCTCATCCTCAACATGCCATTGTTCTTGATACCACTCGGGCTCCTGGCCCTGAAGGCCTTTAACTGGAGGACACCGAGGGAAGAATAAAACCCCGGCAGCATGAGAGCGCTGCTCAGGGGTTTAGAAATGGAGAATGTAAGCCTTTCAGGTGTTTTAAGATAGAAAAGGGACTCGGACTGACTGGCCAAGGCTTAGGCTGGCTGGGATTGGATATGGTCAGCACTGCTCTTCTGTAAAAATTGTCCAGGAGGACACTTAAAGGGAGAAACCAATATGCAAACTAGCAAGAAGGATAGCCTACCTTCCATTTCTCTTCTAATTTGTTTTTTTTTTTTTTTTTACAGATAAATTTTTTTAGACTAGATGCATGACCCCAATACCAAGATGCCTATAGCAGTCGAAGAGAGTTCCCTCAGCATTTTCCTTTTTTTTTTGCAAAAGGAAAAAAAAAGGAATAGACGTGCCCGTTCCTCTGCTCTGCAAGGCAAGAATGGGGGGTGATTTTGATTTCAGGGCAACTATATGGAACAGGGATTGCAGGATCGAAACTGAATAGCCTGAGCCAGGCCAAAACCCCAGAGGTATCTCGCCAGAAGAATGGCAAGAGATAGTTGTGCAGTCTGATCGCCAATGCAATCCACGAGATGGCCCATGAATCTTAGAGTAAGTAATTTTCTGGAAAATTAGAACCTCTGAAGATTTTTTTTGGAAAAATTAAGAATTTTTCCTATATTTTTAAGAAAAAATTTTTTTTTTTTGCAGAGAGGAAGGAGCGGGAGGTGGAGAAGCCACAGGAAGAGGCCACTGAGGGGATGGTGGCGGGTGTAAGTAATGAATGGTGAAGATACAAGAGAAGATCAAAATTACGATAGGTATGTAATTTTCCTATCTTCCCTTGTCAATCTTCACCATTCATTACTCCTAGTGATATTAAGCTCCTCTTCCCTGGAGGAAGAGGCCATACCCTGAGGAACAAGACCCCCAGCCTTCTGTTGGTGAGAAACAGAAGGAGAAGACCCTGGCTTATTCAGAAAGCCTAAGTGGGAGAAGAGCTAGGAGGTGCCTCCCGAGGACGCAGGAGACGGATGGAGCCCTGTAAAAGTCTCCTAGCTCTGGATGAAAAAGACGGGTCCCCCGGAGGCGGAGCGCATCACCCTCGCCGGGCCAGGGGTGACAACCTGGAAAGACAGCCATGCCGTCCACCTGATGCAGATCGCTGTCCCGCAAGCCTGGAAGCCACCTCATTGGCATCATAAGATGCCCTTGCCCAGTGTCTTGCCAGCTCCAGAACCTACCAGCGCGGAGAAGGCAGCGGCTTGTCTGGTTTGCTCGTGTCAGGCATAGATGCCAACAGCATCATCGACCACAGATGCGGTTGTAGGCGGCGTGGTGAGCCTGATGTGATGCAATACATGCACTCGCCACGGAAGAAGAACACTCTTTGCCCCAGCGGTGAACTGGAGAGTCTGAATCCGATTGGGCGGTGGTGCGCCAGAGCAACGGCGCCCAGAAGGAGTATCCAGGTATACCAAACCTGAGGACGGGTTGGGAAGGGAACCTAGAGACTCAGAGGGGCACAATACCTCGCTGGCAGTCCGCGGGGCTGGGAAAAGCGGCAGGGAACTGCCAGGACGGATAGACGCCTCCTGGAAGGGATAGGCCAGGAAGGTACCACCAGATGCTGGGCACTGAATTCACCAAAGGAATTCACAGCGTCTCCTGTCTTGGTATTGTCTCCCAAGCGTGGAAATCCGGAGATCCCTCACCATCCTCGAGAGGAAGCGCTGATATTCTGTGAAATCAGCATCGGAGGACAGATGAGCAGGGGTTCCTCTCCCTCAGAGGGAGAGCGAGGATGATGGGGAACTGGAATGTCCAGAGGGATTCCTGCGGCGGTGGGGAGGAGTCGAAGACCCGCTCATGCATGTATCTAACATATGAGGGAAGGCATATGAGAACTCTGAACTGCTCCCAGGATAATGGACCCGTGGGACCGACATGGCCCAGGAGCTCAGAGTGGTGAAAGAGCAGAGATGGGAGAGGGCACCTCCGAGGAGGCAACTGCTCTCTGCGAGGCTCTGGAATCCGGGAAAGGAGCCCTAGTAGGAGGGATCCGGATATCAAACCAGGCTGCAGAGCGGAACTCTGGGGAAGCGGAGCCTGGAAAAGCCCTGGGGAGAAACTCCCTGTGACGGCCGAGGACTGCATGGATCCAGAAGGGCAGTCCGCAGCGCGCCAGAGGACACCCTAGAACCCTGGGGAAGGGTGGGGCTCTGCACTAGACTCCTGGCCACCCCTGAGGTGGCCAAAGAAGACAGGGCAGCAGGCGCCTGCCCCTCAACCCCTCGGATTCCGAGAGGGCCCTCCTCCCTCGACTGCACCCCCTGTCCCTAGAGGAGGCAACAGCACCCTGGGGGTAGCTGTCACGGGCCTCAGAGGGGCCTCCCTCCTCCGTCACCCCCGTCTGCCCCGGGACTCTCGGCCACCGCAGCCGAGGAACCCTCAGGAGGCAGGCAAGGGGACAGAGGGAGGAGCCGCTGCGCCGCCTGGTACCCCTAGCCACCCGGACCCAGATTCCGAAGAATGGGGTGCCAGGATGGGTCCACATCTGAGTCATCGTCCTCCGAGGAGGATGAGACCAGCAGGACCTCGTGCTGGCCACCCAGGGCCCGGCCCGGCATGAACGCCGGTACCAAGTCTCGCTCCCCCCACGCCCGGCAGCAGGAAGGCCTAACCCCACACCCCAGCGGCTCCGGCAGGCCGGCACCACCGGGGAGAAGGCGAAGGCGGCGGCGTCAAGAGGCGGCGGCACGTCGTCGGCGCCGCCATGTCCATCCGGCACTGCGACGGCGCCCGAACAGCGGCACCGCCAGCAGCGCCGCTTCAATCACCGGCTTGTGACGGCGCCGGGATCAACAGCGCGCGTAGCGTCAGTCCACCGGCAGGCCCAGCCAAGGGCCTCGACAGGAGGCCTGCACCTCCAGAGTGACTGCGAGGCGGTGTCAGCGCTGCGGCCGGGGCTATGGCTCCCCAACACATGAAGGGCCTCCTCCTCGGCAAGATAGGATGAGGAGACCCCTCCTCCTCCGGACCGTATAGGCCGGGGAGGGACAGAGGAAAGAGCCTAGAGATCTTGCCGAGATTCCCATAATGACGCCGTCCCCAAAGTCAAGGGCCTTGCCGAGCGCAGGCAGCGGACTTGAGGACGCGGTCCATCGAAACAGGCGTCGATGCGAATCCATATCATGGTTGGGTCCAAGGCAAGCGAAGACAAGCGTCATGCCGGTCTGAGGCGCGAAATACCGGCCACAGGAGCACCGGCCTTGGGGGCGCGCCGTCTTGACAGACGCAAGCTCCAGGAACCCGGACATAGCGAAAATACGAGATCAAAACACAGTAGGAAATACACCGGCGCCGAAGAAAGAAAAGAACAGTCTTACCGTATCAGCGTCGAGGTGTCAGGAAAGCGCAGTCGGTAACTACTAAGCTACTACAGGCGCTTCGCGTGGGACAGGTGCTGCCTCGGCAGTAGGAGAAACAGAACTGAGTTGGAGGAGGTGCGGTCGCTACTAGCGGCCGCCCGCTCATGGCCGTCCTCTCGAGGCGGTGCCGTTAGGCAAACTTTTTTTTTAAAAAAAAAAGCTCCCGTGTGGTCCGTGCCTCAGCTTACACCCAGGAAGTAATGAATGGTAGAAGATTGACAGGGAAGATGTACAGTTATGTAAGAACTTACCGTAACAGTAGATCTTCGAGAGAGGCTCTTGCAGTAGGTAATTACATATAGGACTGACGTCGGCAGGCGGCAAGACCTCACGAAAAAATTTCTAGCTAGCAGTCTCTGGCGAGGGATAGCCCCCCACGTCAGGAGACGTCGGTATAAAGGGGCGGTCTCTCACGCCCGCCTCCCAGTTCTTTCCCGCCGTTAGCTTATGCCATACTCAAAGCAGATCCTCTAGCTGTGAAGGCCTTAAGAAAGAAGGCCTTGCAGAACAGCGAGCCCGAAGCCTGCTCTACGGCGAGAGGCAATATCTAAACTGTAATGTTTTACAAATGTATGGACAGAAGTCCAAGTGGCGGCAGCACAAATGTCTGCCGCTGACACATTCCTGAAACATGCCGCAGAGGCAGCAACCCCTCTGGTGGAGTGACCTCTTATTTGACCCGGAAGGGTCTTGTTGTACTTGTCATAACAGAAGGTGATGCAATGAGCCAACCATTTAGACTGGCATTGCTTGGAAACAGCACTGCCTTCTCTTTTGGGGGCAAAACAGACAAAAAGTTGATCAGTCTTTCTGAGATCCTTTGTTCTGATAATGTAGTATCTCAGAATGCGGTGAACATCCATAGTGTGAAGTAGATATTCCCCCTGATTGGAGTACTGCGTAAAGAAGGCGGGTAATTCTATGGACTAGTTCAATGTAGATTCCGCTACCACCTTGGGGAGAAACTTAGGATTGGTGTGCAGAGTCACGTGTTCCTTGTGAAAAATCAAGTACGGGATTTTACACATCACAGCCTGGAGCTCGGAAATCCTCCGAGCAGAGGCAATGGCCACTAGGAAGAGCGTCTTCCATGAAAGGAACTTCATGTCTGCTGAGGCCGCCGGTTCAAAAGGAGGCAAAGTAAGTTTCTCAAGAACAAAGTTCAAATCCCAAGGAGGGGCGGGAACTCGGATGGGGGGTCTCAAGTGAAGAACCCCCTCTGAGGTAAGTCTCAGAGACTTCCAGTTGAGCAAACGTCCTATCTGCGAAGGGAATATGGTAGGCTGAAATGGTCGCCATGTGTACCTTCAGAGATGAGTGACTAAGACCCAGGTCGAAGAGGTGACGCAGGTACTCCAGCAGTCGCCCAACTGAGCAAGAGAAAGGCTCGAAGCCTTTTGAAGCGGCCCAGATTGAGAACCGCTTCCACTTCATGGCATAAGTAGACCTAGTGGAGGGTTTTCTAGCCTCCACCAAGATCTCATCCACTTGGGGAGAAACCCCAAAGCGGGCTTGAGCTATGACTGCAGGAGCCAAGCATGCAGTTGAAGGGACTTGAGACCTGGATGAACCAGGGTCCCCTGATCCTGGGTAATTAAAATCCGTGACAGCGGAAGCGGAAGAGGAAGAGGAGGCTCCTCTGAGTATTGTTGCAGAAGAGAGAACCAAACTTGCCTGGGCCAGAAAGGAGCAATCAGAATCATTCATGCTCCCTCTGAACCTAGTTTCTGCAAGACACGCGGGATCAGAGGAATCCGGTGGGGGGAGGCACAGACGAATCTGTTCCTCCAATCTAGAGACAGAGCGTCTCTCCAGAAAATGCCTCACTCTTGAATGAGCGAGCAGAAGTCGGGAAGCTTTGCGTTTAGAGGTGAAGCGAACAGGTCCACCTGAGGTGTTCCCCAAAGTAGGAAGATTTCATCTAGGACCCCCTGATCCAGCTCCCACTTGTGAGCTTGAGCAGACGAGTGACTTAGTTTGTCTGCTAAGAGTTCTCGACCCGGAACATGGTGCCGTGAGGTGGAGGTGGTTGTGCTGCCCAATCCCAGACTCTCCTTCGCTTCCCTGCAAAGTGGGACCGAGTCCCACCTGTTTATTGATGTACCATACCACGCACATATTGTCCGTCTGGACGGCTAGGTGGCCTGGAAGAAGATGCAGATGGAGGGCCTGGAGGCTTAGAGCACGCCGAGCTTCGAGCACACTGATGTGCAGTGATCGCTCGAGCTTGGACCAAACCCTGGGTCCGATGTGGACGAGAGGGCTCCCCAACGCAAGCCAAGCGTCTGTAGTCAGAGTCTGGGAGGAGGAGGAAGGAAGAATGGAACTCCCGAAGAAGGTTCTCTCGAACCATCCACCATTGTGAAGTCTCGAATCATGGGAGAGGAGACCAGGACCAAATTGGTCCAAGTTGTCTACCAACTGATCCCATTGAGAGCAAAGTGTCCACTGAGACCCCCTCATGTGGAGCAGTAGCGAGGACTGTCGGGATAGCAGCTGCCATAAGCCCGAGGAGGCGGACTGACCTTCGCTGACCGCCTGCGGCGGACAACAAGCTTATCTGAGTCTGGAGTGTGGCAGCCCTGTCCGAGCATAAAGGCCCTGACCTGAGGTAGGTGTCAAGATAGCCCCAATAAACTGAAGCCTCTGGGATGAGATCAAGTGAGACTGGAATGGTTGAAGGTAATACCCAGACAGGCAAAGACCTGCTGGGTGAGGAGGCAGTGCAGGGAGTTCCTCCTGGAGCGGGGCTGCCAGAGCCAATCATCCAGGTACAGGAAAAACCTGTACCACCAGATGCCATGAGTGAGCCGCCACCACTGCAAGGAATTTAGTAAAGCATCTCGAGGAGGCCGAGGAGAGGCCAAATGGAAGTGCCTTGAACTGGTAGTGGTCCCCCTGGAAAGCAAAATGAAGATATTTGCGGTGAGACGGGCGGATAGCTATGTGCAGGTAAGCGTCCTGCATGTCAAGAGCGCACAGCCACTGGCCCCGAGCGGAGGAGGGGCAGAAGGCTCTGCAGTGAGAGCATCCTAAACCTCTTGTACTCCACGAAAAGGTTTAGGGAACTGAGATCTAGAATAGGTCTTACACCTCCTGTCTTCTTCGGGACCAGGAAGAAGTGGGAATAGTAACCCGTTCCTTGCAAGGGAAGGGGGACAGGTTCTATCGCCTCTTTCAGCAAAAGCGCTGAAATTTCTTCCCGGACCAGAACATGTTCCCGAGAGTACGACGACCTTGGGAAGGGTGACGAGGTGGTTTCTGCAGAAACTCTATTGAGTGCTGTTCTGCGATTAGCTGGAGCACCCATGAATCCGATGTTATCCTCTCCCAGCCCGGAAGGTTGAGGGAAACCTCCCTCCTACCGGTTCCTCCGGGAAGCCCAGAGGTAGTGGGAGAGGGAAGGAGTCAGGTGGTGTGGGGCAGCACCACAGCTGAAGCTCCTGCTGCTTTTTTGGGCGGGGGGCTTGGCAGCTGGGGGGCCCGACATTTAGTGGCCCTCTTTCCCTGTGGTCTCGCTTTGGGCTGATTCCGTCTGCGAAAGGGACGGTGCTGAGACTGATGAGAATGATACACAGAGTCGATAGACTTTAGTGCCGTCCCCTTCTCCTGCAGGTCAGTGATGATGTCCTTGACATCACCCCCGAAGAGCACCGAACCCAGGAAGGGCGCTTACTGGATAGTGGACTGCACTTCCGGGCCCCAACCATGACACTCTCTGAGCCAGAAATGGCTGTAGACCCTCTGACAGCGGGCTCCTACCAGCAGTGTCACTGCATCGTAGGTCACATGAAGAATGTGCCGATTGGCCGGACGTGCAAAGCGGACGAGGTCAGCCACTTCCTGCTTGACCCGAGAGGCCGGAAAGGAGTCCAATTTCGATTCCACCTCACTAAGAATCGCCTTCTGGTAATCCCCCATGTGGCCAACGTAGTTCAGGGCCCTAATACCCAGAGTGGAAGAAGCAAAAATCTTCTTGACATACTGGTCCAGAAGGCAGGATTCTTTGTCAGGTGGAGACAAGCTAAGATGTCTGGGTTGAGCTGACCGGCGCTAATCACAACTGAGTCAGCACGAGGGTGGGAATCTAAAAAGTCAACACCCTCTGGAGCCTGGTATAGCCTGTTCGTCTTCCTGGGAAGTGGGGCTAAGGCCGACGGTTGTTTCCATATGGTGGTAATAAGGTCGGCATGAGGCTCGATCCATGGTGGCACCAAAGTGGGAGCTGTCACGGGCAGATCCAGATGCTCAGCGAGTTTTTTACGCTGGGGGTCTGGCTCCAAGGATTGCCACTTATGTACTTCCTGGATCTTCCGTAGCAACTCCATGAAGGAAGGAAGGATCCTCCGGAGGAGTCCTTGGCTGGGGCCTGGATGGAGAGCGTGGCTTGTCGTCTTGCTCGGAACAACCATCGGAAGGATCCGGGGTGTCCAAGGAAGAAGATGATGAGGAAGAGGTAGACTCCCTCTCCCGACGAGGAGGAGGAACGGACCTCTTGGGAAAGCATGTCCTGCCCCTCTCTGGACCCAGAGGGTTTAGCCCTGGTGTCCGGAGGTGGGGAGGGAGTGTGTCGTCATGGATGTATGGGAACCGGTACCGGCACAGTCGTCTGAAGACGACTCTCCACCTCTCTGGTGAGATGAGCCTTGGCCTCAGCCCACCAGGAGGCCAGAGTCTCCTGCAAGTCCAACGGCGGCTGAGGGGGCGGTGGAGGAGCAGGAGGAGGGGGATACTGGTATGGACTATACACAAAGGGCAAGTATCCATAACCAGATGGCGGGAAGCCCGGTGTCGGTATTGAGGAGCCGGGTACTGCGGTGTCTTATGTCGGCGCTGGGTACTGTGGTCCCAGGTATGGCAGCATCGGATACGACGGGGGCGGGTACCCGAGAGCCGGAGGAGCTGCCTGAGCAGACGGCCCGGCCGGAGGCTCCACGGGCGGTTCTGGAGCAGAAGACCCGGGGGTGGGGGGGCCCGGCGTCTGGGCGTCATCGGGGGGTGGGATGTTGTCTGGTGACGGCAATACCTGCGTCGGAGCTGGCGTCCAGGGAACCGACATCAGATCAGTCGGACCAGAAGGTGGATGGTCTGACGGAGGTGGACCAGAAACCTCAGCGTAGCCCGGAGATAGGAGGGAGAAATCCTCGGGGTCAGGCTGAGGAGAGTCAGGGTCCCGGAGGCAGTAAAAGGCTGCGAGGGCAGTGAGCGACTGACGTGAGGAGGTCGGCATCGGCTCATCGCTGTCACGGACGTCGGACGGCGTGCAGCTATGGCAGGGATCTGGGTGGATGCCGGAGGGGCCAGCGTCGACTACGGACCTGCGCTGGAAGCAGGCCGTGATGGAGGGTGGCCTGGTCTGGCGGAATGGGGCTGCGGCGCCACCCGAAGGTCCGGTGACTTACAGACCTTCTCCATGTGAGGCATCAGAGGAACTGGCGTCCAGCTTATGGAGCTGCTGCATCAGTGAGTTCGCGAAACCACGGCTTTACTGGGAGTGGGGCCTCCACAGCCGGAAGCGCCGAAGAATGAGCGTGAGCCAATGGGTGGAGCCACCGCTGCCTTAGAAGCCTCTAAGGTGGCCGTTGTGGAGTGTACCCCTGGAGGGGACGTTACCTGTTTCACGGCGACTCCCGAGGAAGACGCGGTGGGAGAGGAGCCCTTGTCCCGGTGCCTTTCCTTATCCTTTTTCTTGCAATGGCCTTCAGGGGAAGCCAATGCCTGCCAAAGCTTTTTCAGTTCTTTCTTCATGGAGCTCATTTTCTTTTTCAAAATGTGGGCTTCCAGGGACTGCTGCCGCCTTCTCCGGGTGGCCGCGTTGAAGCTGAGGCAGTGCTGGCACTTCTCCACCGGATGGCCGGGGCCTATGCAAAAAAGGCACAGGGAATGGCTGCCCTTGTGCGGGAGTTGGGCACCGCATGAGTCGCACTTGTTTTTGTGCTCGGAGGGTGTAGGGGATGACATACATCGACGGATACTAGACGATGGTTGAGAGAGAAAAAAAAAAAATCGAAAATACTCAGTAAAACTACCGACGAAGGGGCCTGACGACCAGGGAACTTTTCCGTGAGGCGCTGGCATAAGCTAACAGTGGGAAAGAACTGGGAGGCGGGTGTGAGGGACCTCCCCTTTATACCGACGTCTCCTGACGCCGGTCACCTGAGGTGGGGGCTGTCCCTCGCCACAGACTGCTAGCTAGAAATTTTTCCGTGGGGTCCTGCTGCCTGCCGACGTCAGTCCTATAAGTAATAACCTACTGCAAGAGCCCTCTTGAAGTAAGATTTCAAGGCACAGAATCACTGGCAATAAACTCAGACATAAGCAGAAGTGGCTATTCTGGAAGAAAAGACAGGATACAGAGTTGTCCTCCCCCTGAAACCACATATCTGGAGGTGAGAAACAAAAAGTTTATTAAATTAATTTGAGGGATGAGTCCCTAAGAACAAGAACGGAGGAGAACAGAGGAAGAGAGAGACAAAAGAAGAGAGGGCAACCACTAACTCCCACCCCAAAGGGGTGGAGCAGAGGCATTGAGGAGAGAAGTGCCCTCTCCCCGATCCCTCTCCTCCTGTCAGAGGTAAAAATCCTGTGTGCCAAGGTCACTCCGCTCCTGACCAGCAGAAAGGAAGTGGGGAGGTGAGAGGACACACAGGGAAGGGGACCGAGGTGGGATTGTGATGAATGGTGAAGATGTACAGAAAGATCAGGAATTGCAGTGATGCGTAATTTTATATCTTATCTGTGTCGGTCTTCAGCATTCATCTGCCTGAGTGATACCGACCACCCCGAAGAGGCCCCAGACCCTAAAGGACCAAGTCCCTTTGCTCTCAGTGGGTGAGACACTGGGAGGGAGAACTTTACGGGCCTGGTGAGGCCCGAGACTGAGGAGAGTGAGACAGGGACCCCTGGAGGGGGCAGGAGGTTGCCCCGACAGATGCTGCCTCACCCTACGGGAGAAAAGATGGGTTCTCCGGTATGTGGAGGAAATCACCCTACACCGGGCCTACGGTGACAACCAGGAAAGACGCAGCCATGCCACCCACCTAGTGCAGATCGCTGTCCCTACGACCCTGGAAGCTACCTCGTTGGCGTCGTAAGATGCCCTCGCTTGGTGCCTTGCCTGCTCCAGGCCCACGTGCAGAGAGTGCAATGGCTTGTCTGGTTACCTCCAAATCAGGCATAGAGGCTAGGAACTGACCTAGCCTGGACCACAGAAACCTATCATAGGTAGCACAGTGGGCCTGATGTGCAGAAGTTGAAAGAAGCAACCGTGCAGAGTAGAAGGTCCTCCTCACACAGAAGTCAAAATCCATGGAATCTTGATCTGGGGGCCAGTCATGGTGGAGAGCGCAAAGCCCATCGGGAGTGTCCAGCTACATCTGTCCTGACTGAGGATGAGGCATATGACCTGGAGACGCCGAAGGGGGGGGGGGCACAATACCTCTGGGCTCAGTTCCCTAGGGGCTGGGACTCCGGAAAAGGGTATTTGCCAGAATTGCAGCGATGCCTCCTGGAAAGGAGCAGGCCAGGCAGGCACCACAAGGGTGTCTGCACTGAAATCGTCAAGGAAGGCACGCATCGAATGCTCTGGATTGTGCTGGGTGGGTGGGATGACATGCAGGTTCTCCATCATCCTCACTAGGAAACTCTGATACTCTACGAGATCAGCAGCAGGGGCGATATGGACAGACGGCTCCTCTCCTCCCCAAGAGGAGGATGAGGAAGTGGAGGACCTCGGAGATCCAGAGGTTGGCTGCTCAGGGGGAGGGTGGAACACCCGCTTGTCCATGGCCCTGACATACGTAGTGAAATGAGCAGCCGCACCCCTGAATTGCTCCCAGGAGAGAGGTCCCATAGGACCAAGAATGCATGGGAGAGCAGGGGATGGTGACAGAGGAGTGGTGGCTAAGCCAACAACAGAAGGCGACCATCCTCTGTCCAGGAAAGAGAGCGCACCAGGAGCCCCAAGGGAAGGAGGGGCCCCGGAAAACCCACCAGCTGATCAACCATGCTGGAACTGCCTAGGCTGTGCCCTGAAGATTCCCCAGTGAGGTGACGGGACTGTGGAATTCCAAAAGGACAGTCCCTACCCTCCAAAAACCAGGGTTCTCTTGAGGAGACCAAGAAGGAAAGACGGGGGTCTGCGCTACGACTCCTTCCCGAACCCGGGTGGATCCTGGAAAAGGGTCGCCACATCTAACCCTTACCCTTCAGCCCTAATGGAATCCGAAAGAGCCCTCCTCCTCGAAAACACCAGCCTAGACAGCCGACAGCCCTGGTCAGTCCCCGAAGGGATCACCCAAGGAGAAGCACCTTCCCCTCCTGTGGGTACTCTGGTCAGCCCTGAAGTTGGGCGATCCAGGCACACCACTTGAGGGGTACCCCAACTGAGGAAGCAGAAAACCCTCTGAGCCGGGGCTGCAGGGCAATAGTGGCCTGCACTACCTCCTGCTGGTCAGCACCCCTGACCCTAGACTCGGGGGGGGGGGGGCTACCGCTCGCTCCTCAGAGGAAGGCTGGCTCCGGTCAGCCGAGGAAATTACCTGGGTGTCCACATAGGCCACCAACTCCAAAGAGTTGGACAACTGGTCCGAACCAGACTCGGAGTCTATCTCCAAAGAGGCAGAGACCGAAGTCTGGTGCCAGACCGTACGTGGACGCCCGCTCCTGTCCAGACCGAAGGAGGCGCCGGTCCAGGTGTCCACACCAGAGCCAGCGCCAAACTCCCAAACAGCACCGGGAACGGTGACCGAAGAAGAGACGGCGTCGAGAGCGGTCTGGAATCAGGGACAGTGCCGACAGTAGCACCGACAGCTCTCTCGGCGCCACGAGCAGTGCATAGGGCGACACTGTGTCCTCGCTTGGTGCCGAAAGCAGCACCAGAGCTAGACACAGCACCGTCCCCGGCAAGAAATGGTTGAAGACAGCGCCACAGAACCTCCCACAGCATCGTCAGCACCATCGGTGCCATGAACCGTGTCGACAGCAGAGATGGCTCTGAGCGGCAGGCCGGCACCATCAGGGCCCACGGTGCCGCGAATGGCACAGCGGTGAGGATGGTGCTGACCCAGGCTTCCCAGCCAAAGGAAACTACACCAGGGGAGCCTTCGCCCCTGAAGGGGTGACTGCCAGAGTGGTGCCTCCCGCCCACCCCCCAGGAGGAACAGACTGGGCCTCCTGCACCGTAAAAGGGGCTTCTACCATGGCGCAGCTGCTAGAAGCAGAAGCCCCCTCCATACAGAATCGGGTGGGGACCCGGGCAAAGGCTGAGAAACGGCTGCTGGCAGGTGAGCGCCTGTCCACCAAAGTCGCGGAGTTCCGTCTAATCCTTCCACCGCGCTTGCTCAATGACACGACTGTTCATGGAAAAGCAGGCGCCACACAATCCACGCCATGAAGCAGGCCAAGACACACAAGACAATGATCATGCTGGTCAGTAACGAAGTACTTGCCACCCAGACTACAGACACATGGAGGCCACCCCATTTTCAATGATTTCTTGCCCCCCGACCGAGACATGATCGTCGGAAAAACAATTCAAAGACTCGACATCGCTGAAAATTAAATTATAGAACAGTCTTACCACAGTGGCGAAAACGGAACCGGCAGGACACTATCTGCGGCGTCGAAGACTCATAGTCGAGACACTAGAAGGCCTGTTGATAGCAGCTCCACACGAGGTGCAACCTCTATGGTGGGAGACGAAGATCTGGCGGGAGGGCGGGGTTGACAACACCTAACTGCCAACCCCGAGCGCCACGCAGTGTCTCGGCCTTGAGGGCAGTACCGCCGACTTCACCCCCCCACCAAAAAAGCTCCCGCGGGGTCGTGACCTGTGGCCAGAACCCAAAGGTGATGAATGGTGAAGACTGACACAGATTAAGATCCAGACCCTCATGGCTTCCTGACAAAGGGGGGAGGAATGAGTGCTCCCACGTTTGCTGATGTAGAAAACTACAGACATGCTGTCCATCTGCACCAATTACGGGCCAGGAAGAATGTGGGTCTGGAAGGCCTGCAGAGCATAAAGAACTGCCTGCATCTCCAGCACACTAATGTGGAGATGCTGCTCCGACTCTGACCAAATGCCCTGGGGTCTGACTTAGGCTAAGTGAGCACCCCAGGCCCGAGGTGTCCATAGTGAGAATCTGCTGTGGAGACACAGCACAGAGGGGAACCCCCCTCGGAAGATTTAGTTTAGTTTAGTTTATTGTTCTAGGAATTATTACCTTTGAGACAATGGCTCTTTTACAAAGGTTCCACGTCATCAATGTACAAACAAACAAGACACGTTACACAGAATGGTCAGCAAATTTATAAAGGTTTCAATAAGCCAGTATAATACAGTACATCTCAGGAAAAAAACAAATCATTGGAGGAATGGTCAAGGTGGGAAGGGTAGGAGGAGATATGGGGAGGGGAGCAGACTTACAGTAGTTAGAGGTACTCAGATGCCTTTGTCAAGAAAGGAGCAGAGGAGGAGGAGGATGAAAAACAGTAAAAACAGCCATGAGGGAAGAATCATTAGTTAAGGCAGTCACAGGAGCTAGAGGCTGAGAGGTGAGAGTAAAGCATAGATTTGAAAGCTCCTAGTGATGTGGAGGATATAATGAGCGAGCTCAGGGCATTGTACCAGCTGGGGGCACGACAGGCAAAAGATCTTTGGCCCTGTGTGGTCCGGCATCTGGGGACCTGGAGAGGATGGTGTTCCAATCTTGTGGTGGGATGGATGCTGGTATTCGGGTAAAGCAGGTCTTGGATACACGGCGGAGTCCGGCCCAAGATGGATTTTTTTGCCATCAAGCATGTGAGGTACCTTATGCGATTTGAGAGTTGCAACCATCCTGTTTCAATGTAGAGCTCACATGTATGAGAATGTCTTTGAGCTCTAGTGAGCAGCAGACAGGCCTTGTTTAGGGTGGTTGTGATGGCCTTAGTGCGGTGGTAGTGGCAGAGCCATAGATAATTAAGCCATAGTCTATGATTGAGATGACAGAGCTTTGGATAGCAATCCTCAGTGCAGCTTGGGTAAGGAAATTGCCAGCTTCGGAACAGGATACCAATGTGCTGGTTCACCGTTTTCACTGTGTTATCAATGTGGGTTGCAAAGGTAAGACCTTGATCAAAGGTGATTCCAAGGTATTTAAACGTTGACACTTGTTCAAGGGTATTTCCTGGGTATGTTTTGACAGTAAGTGGAATTTGACTTTTTCTGTTTTGTGGACTGGAGAAAAGCATGGATTTTGTTTTTTTGTGATTTAGGACCAGCTTGTGATCTAGGAATCACTTTTCAACACTGGAGAAAGCAAGTTGCAGGCTCTGGAGTAAGGGGTTTCGGTTCCTTATGAGAGGAGAGAATCACGGCATCGTCAGCATAGAGGATTATTTGTTCCGGGCAGGATTTGGGGAGAGAGTTTAGGAAAAGGCTGAAAAAGGAGGGAGCCTAGGATTGACCCCTGTGGAACACCTGAGAGGACCGGTTTTGAGTCTGAGAGAACTTCTGAGATTTTTACCGATTGAGAGCGTTGGGCCAGGTAACTTTTAACCCAGGCACCTGGTCCTTCTGAGAGCCCAAGACTGTGTAGTTGTGTGATAAGTAAGCCATGGTGAACAGTATCAAACGCCTTTGTTAGGTCAATGAAAACAGCTCCGGTTTGATATCCTTTGTCCAAAGCAGTGTGAATTTCTCCTGAGAATTCCAGTAGGGCGGTCGACGTACTGTGTCCTTTCCTAAATCCATGTTGCTGCAAGCAGAGTATGTTATACTTATGCAGGTAGTCAGAGTTGGTCAGCCACAATGCATTTGAGGGCCTTGGAGAGGGGTGGAAGTATAGATATAGGCCGATAGTGTCCTGGTAGGGACTTGTCGCCACTTTTGAACACTGGTGTGACTATAGCAGACTTCCATTTGCTGGGAAATTGACTAAGGCAGAGGGAGAGATTGAAAATTTTGGTGAGTGGGTGCACCACCTCTTCCAGGGTAAGGGACAGAATTTTAAGATCAATAGTATCACTGCTTGCTCTGGATTTAGAGACAGCCTTTTTTATATATTTGTAGACTTCATGTGCCTTAACTATTTTGAAGTGGAAAAGCGGTTGGTCAGATGAAGCAGTAGGAGATGCTGGTTTTGGTGAGTCCGTGTCAGAGAAGTCCGGCGGGAGGACCCCACTGAGGTCAGTGAAAGTTTTATTTAAGGCTTTTGCCATGACCATTGGGTCTAGGGCAGTGGTTCCATCGACAGTCATTATAGTGGGAGAGGATTTGGACTGCTTACCCGTGATATTTCTGATGTTGTCCCAGAATGATCTCCCATCACCCCAGGAGTTTGTGAGGGCATTTTTGAAATAGGAGCTCTTCATTAGTCGGATTTGTTTGGTACACTGGTTTCGTGCCTATTTATACTTCTGGATATCCGTCAAGGAGCCTGTGGCTCTGGCTATGGCCCCAGAGGTGGTCCAGAGCTTTGAGTTGGTCCAGTAGTTTGGCCGAGAGCCAGGGATTTGAGAGTGCTTTGATTTTACGCTTTTTTACTGGTGCGTGGGTGTCACAGGCAGTGTTGAAAGTTGTGATAAAATAATCTAGGGCTGCGTCAACATCTAGAGTATTGTATATTGGGTACCAGTCTTGCTGTAAAAGACAGGTCTTGAGCTTAGTAAGGTTTCCATGGGGTAGCACTCTGCTTGAGATGGTTTTTGGAGGTGTTTTTTGGAACTTATTTGTCCAGGTACAGATCACAGGGGAGTGGTCACTGAGAGAGTCCAGGAGAACAACTGTGTTTTTTATGCGGGCTGGGTGACTAGCAAGGATCCAGTCAATAAGAGTGCAAGTTCCAGTTTTGTAGTTTTTTCTAGTGGGGAGCTCACCATCTGTGTTAGGTTAGCTGCTAGGATAGCATCCTTGAGGGACCCAACGCTGATGCGAGCCAATTTATATTAAAGTCACCAAGGAGAAGGAGCTCGGTGTCAGGTGGTTGCGATCTTACAAATTCAAGAACAGTCTGGAGGCCGGACCCTGGATCTTTAGGAGGGATATAGACAGCGGCCACAGTAAGCACTTTATTTTGGGCACCAAGTAGTAGCTTGACAGGGAGAAATTGCACAGAGGAGGTAGTGGTGGAAAAGCAGACAGGGTGGCTAGAGAGGTTGTCCTTAATGTAAATAGCACCCCCCCCCCTTTATTAGTCCTGTCCAGTCTGAAAATATTGTAGCCTTGTAGTGAGATGGCATGGTCCGGAGTGCTTGGTGTCAGCCAGGTATCAACAATGGCCAGTATGTCAGGATTGTGTTGACTGGCAAAGACTTGAAGGGATGCCAGTTTTGGAAGGAGGCTACAGATATTTAAGGTGGCGATGGTTAGACCCCCCCTCCATTTTTGCTAGATTTGTTACCCTGGTAGAAACAGGGCCAGGGTTTGGATGGACACTTCCTGACATCAGAAGGAGGAGGAGCAGGAGTTTAAGGGACATCTGCCGCAGCTCATAGTATGACATATAGCACTTCTGCTTTTGTTAGGCACAGTGTAGTCGTTTAGGGTCCCAGCGTAGGGTAATGGCTAGGAGCAGGTGTCGATTTGACAACTTTCCAGCGGCGTGAGCTGTCATTTGCACCCAGTCCTTTGTAGGAGGGTGCCACAAGTGAGGGTAGGGAGGATTTGCCATGGTGCCAGGTTGCTGGTATCGAGCATGAATGGTTAGTGTGAGAGGCAGAGGAGACTGCAAATGTTTACTGTAGCAAAGGTGATGTTCCTGAGTGACTCGTGGTGAGCTACTGTGGACCAGAAAACTGATTGTTACTGTAGATCAAAGACCCAGAAAGTGTTAAATTCCTGAAGGTGATGAACATTAGCCTAGGGCATATGCAGGATGTAAAAATTATTTGTTAGAATCTTCCCTTTGTTCTCCAAAACAGTTGTGAATAGACCTCAAAGACAAGCACACATCCTTTAAGAAAGCCAGACGGAAATGTGGATTCAATGCTGCATTCCACAACCCATAAACTTGTATAAAAGATTTACTGACCTCACTTTTGCTTTTTGGCAGGGTTCTGCCACTACTCCAAGGTCCTCATCACTGGGCCGGAAACCAGCACCATCTGATCCAGGTTGTTGGTGCGTTGATCCCATTGAGCTTGCAGAGTCCATTTGGGAACCCTCATATGGAGGCGGGCCAGGAGAACCATGACTATAGCCACTGCCATATGCCCCAACAAACGAAGGAACACACTGGCTGGTACCTGATGACTAGAGGATACTAGCAAGGCCTGCGCTATCAAGCGCTCTGGCTCTGTCCCCCAGCAGGAAGGCTTTGCCCAGGGATGAATCCAGAACCGCTCCTATACACTGGAGATGCTGGCATAGAGAGAGACAGGACTTTTGTAGGTTTATCGTGATCCCTAGGGCCTGGAAGAGCCGAAAGGTGCCTTCCAGGGTCTGCAGCAAGAGATCTCTGTAAGGGGCTGTGAGCAGCCAATTGTCCAGGTAACGGAACACATAAAAGCCTCATCTCCTCAGAGCCACAGCTACCACTGCTGGCACTTGGTAAAGACCCAAGGTGCCAAGGAAAGGCCAAAAGGAAGGGCCCGGAACTGATAGTGGTCCCCCTGGAAGCAGAAACTGAGGAAATGGCGGCGGGCCAGGAAAACCTTTATATGGAGATAGGCATCTTACATATTCAGGGAACAAAGCCAGTCCCCCCTGATGAAGGAAGGGCAACAGCCCCTGAAGAGTAACAATCCTGAACCACTTGTACTCTATGTAGAGGTTCAGGCGGCTGAGGTCCAGGATTGGCCTCAGGTCCCCTGTTTTCTTGGGGATGAGGAAGAAGTGAGAGTAGAACCTCTTCCCTCTTTGGGATGGGCTCTATGGCATTTTTGCACAAGAGAGCCTGAATCTTTTCACGGAGACTGATCCCAGAGGGCATTCTGGTGCTAAACCACATGGGCCAGATAGTTCTGGGCCCGAATGGCCGAGAAGAAAAAAATTACTCACCTTAGTAATGTTGTTTCTTCTAATGGAGTCTTGCTGTACTCTGACTATTGCAGTGATAGCCAACCTTTGAACTGCCCCGGAGAGGAAAGAGTTAACTTTCTATGCAAGGCATGGAATGCTGAACTCGAACTCGGTTGAGACTCTGTCTGTTGTTTGAACCCAAACCATCAGATCTTTACGAGCTAAACTCACTGGGCATCCTGTGTGGAAACTGTAAACTTACACTAGCCAACTGGCAACTAAATCTAATAAAAAGGTTTTTTGGTTCCAAGGCGAAGACTCAAGTCAGGAAACCCAACAAAAAAAAACAGAACACATACCCAAAATTAAAAGGGTGAGGAAAAAAAGGGGTGGGGTGGCACCTCTAGGGTGCCAACACTGTTCCTGCCCACCCACATCCCAAAACCCAGGTTCTGAGAGGGGAGGCGGGGAGGTCAGAATACAGCAAGACTCCATTAGAAGAAACAACATTACTAAGGTGAGTAATTTTTTCTTCAAACAACATGAAGTCTTGCTGTATTCTGACTATTGCAGACTACCAAGCAGTACCTCCATGGAGGAGGGACAGAACCTACTTTGGGAATAGGCTCTGAAGCACAGCTGTGCCAAACCGAGCATCACTCCTAGCCTGGACATCCAGAGAGTAATGCTTGGTGAAAGTATGTACTGTTTTCCAGGTGGCTGCTTGACAAATCTCTAAGATAGGAATATTCCTGGCAGCAGCCAGGGAAGCAGCTGTACCTCTGGTCGAGTGAGCCCTCAGGCCTGAGGGTGGGATCCTACCTAGTGTTTCATAGCAAAATTGTATACAAGAGACAATCCACCTGGCAATAGATCTTAGTGGCAGGTTATCCCTTACCAACCTCACCATAAGTGAGGAACAGTTGGAGGGAGTCAAACCTGTGACCCTTGGTGCGCTCTATGTAGTAGCTAAGGGTCCTTTTCACATCCAAGCTGTGCAACCTCCTCTCCCCAGAGAAGGAATGGTCAGTGATGAAAACAGGAAGAGACATAGACTGGTTAAGGTGGAAATCTGAAACCACCTTAGGCAAAAACTTCCTATTAGTCCTGAGGACCACCTTATCTCTGTGGAAAGAGATAAAATCAGGCTCCACTGACAGGGCCTATAACTCACTTATGCATCTGGCAGAAGTGATGGCTACTAAGAACACAGTTTTCCAAGTCAAGTACTTAAGCTCTGCTGAGGACAAAGGCTCAAAAGGGGGTTGCATAAGCTGAGCAATGCAAACATTAAGGTCCCAAGCAGGGGCAGGGTCCCTGAAGGGAGGATTGGTATGCAGCAATCCCTTGAAAATTTTACAGAATACAGCATGAGCTGAAAGGGAAGAGTGCTTGCCTGCTGACAAAAAGGCACAGACAGCTGCCAGATGCACTCTTAGTGTAGCTGGTCTGAGTCCCAAGCTATTGAGATGAACCATATAGTCAAGGACTGTGGGCAAGCCAGCAGACTCTGGAGAAATCTGGAGAAATATGCTTCCCAGAGCACCATATAGTAAATCTTTTCCACTTGGAGTTGTAGGTCTTTCTGGTGGAAGGCTTTCGAGAAGCCTTTAAAATATCCAGAACACCTTGAGAGAGATGCAAATCAGCAAACTCTAACTCTTCAAGAGCCAGGCCTCGAGATTGAGAGATTTGAGATTCGGATACCAAACCCTCCCCTGAGAATATGTTAACAGGTTGTAATTCCTGGGAAGAGACAGGGGAAGGTGGACTGCTAAGGACAACAAGAGAGGGTACCAGGGCTGCCTGGCCCAGTCTGGAGCAATCAGAATCACTCTGCAGGGCTGAGACCTGATTTTGACTAGTACCTTGAACAGGACAGGAAGGGGAGGGAGCATACAGGAACTTCCCTTCCCAATTGAGAACTAGGGCATCCAGGGAGACTGAGCCCAACACTGGGGGCCTGCAGCAAAAAAGAGGAAGTTGGTGATTGTCTGGGGCTGCAAAAAGATCTATCTGTGGGGTGCCCCATCTGGAGAAGATCACTTTCAAAATCAGGGGATCTAGGGACCATTCGTGATGGCCCTGGGAAATCCTGCTGAGAGCATCTGCCAGGACACTGTCCTTCCCTGGGTGGTGCACTGCTATCAGAGAGGTATTCAGGGAATAGGCCAGAGACCACAACTTCATTGCCTCTGTGCACAAGGCCGTAGACTGAGTGCCCCCTGCTTGTTGATGTACCACACTGTCTGTCCTGATCTGAACTACTTTGTTCTGAACAGACTTGAAAAAACTTGAAGTGCTAGAAACACTGCTCTGAGTTCCAAGAGATTGATGTGAAGCAGAGATTCTTGAGGTGACCACAACCCTTGGGTGGTTAGATCCCCCAAGTGGGCTCCCTAGCCCAAGAGGGAAGCATCTGTGGTAAGGATCAAAGAATGAGATTGAGTGACGAAGGGAACTCCTTGTCTTAGGTTGTCCTGATCCTGCCACCACTGCAAGGCCTGGATCAGGGTTCGAGTCACTGGGATTAGCTTGGTCAAAGAATCCTTTCTCTGGGACCAGAAGGCTCTTAAGTGGAACTGAATGTCCCTCATTTGAGATCTTGCTCCCTGGACCACTGCTGTAGAGGCAGCCATGTGGCCCAGGAGCTGCAGAAAATGCCTTGCTGGTCGAGACACCTGGAGGGTGAATGAAGAGGCCAGTGTAACAAGGGTCCTTGCCCTGTCCAGGGGAAGGAAGGCTCTTGCCTTTATTGTATCCAGCTCTGCCTCTATGAAGGTGAGGAGCTGCACTGGCTGCAAAACTGACTTTGACAGATTCAGAAGGAATCCTAGAGAAGTGAGCAGTTGCTGAGTTATCTGTAGGTGTGACTTGACTTGGTCTGGAGACTGACCTACTATGAGCCAGTTGTCCAGGTATTTAAAGATGGAGCTCTTTTTTTCTCCTTAGGAAAGCAACCACTACTGCCAGGCATTTTGTGAACACCCTTGGAGCTGAAGTTAGGCCAAAGGGCATTGCTCTGAATTGATAGTGGCCTGAGGGCAGCTCGAACCTGAGGTACTTTCTGTGGGAGCTTCTGATGAGAATGTGGAAATAGGCATCCTTGAGGTCCAGGGAAACTAGCCAGTCTCCTGGCCTTAGAGAGGGCAGAATTATTCCTAGAGTCACCATTTTGAACTTTGGCTTTAAAAGGTGCTTGTTTAAATATCGGAGATTCAGGATGGGCCGCCATTCTCCTATCTTTTTCGGAGTTAGGAAGTACCTGGAGTACAATCCTTTTCCCTTGTGTAGGGGTGGAATCCTTTCTATGGCTCTCAGAGCCAAGAGGGAAGAGACCTCTGCCTCTAGGGTAAGGGCCTCTGAAGGATTTGCAGGTGGAAAGGATCTGGTTCTCAACTTGGGAAATTTTTTGAAGCTGAGAACCAGTCCCTGGCTTACTACTTCTAGGACCCATTTGTCTGATGTTAAAGACATCCAGTCCTGGACAAAGTAAGCCAGCCTGCCCCATACTGGTGATGGAGAATCGGCCCGGGCAAACCCATCAGGGTGCCTGTTTGGCAGGGGCTTTAGGCCGAGGGGTGGTAGCAGGCCTGCTTGTACCCCGTCTGCTTCTCCCTCTGAAGAACCCCCTCTGGGCAAAGGCGGAAGAGGAGGCCTGGGCTTGGTAGAAAGGCCTATGAAAAGGCCTGCCCCTGGAATGCTGCCTCTGGGGAGTGGCTTGCCTTTCCTTGGCCTGAGCACTCCTACAGATGGTCCTGTATTCATCCATTTTCTTCATGTAGTTCTCTGTTTGTTCTCCAAACAGAGAATTACCCACAACAGGAAAATCCATGGCCTTAGTCTGGGTATCCTGAGACAGGCTAGTACATCTGAGCCAAGCCATCCTACGAAGGGCCACAGATGTAGCCATGACTCTAGACGAAACATCATTGGAATCCACTGCAGCATGAAATTGCACCTTGGATGCCTCAATACCATCTGCAGCCACCTGCTCCAGCTCCTTGGCAAGCTGGCCAGGGACCTGTTTAGCTAGACCCATTACAGTGTCCCATCTAGACTTCTGGTATCTAGCTGTATAGGCCATATAATTAGCCTGCCTGAGTCCCAAAGATGCTGCCATGTATTGTTTCTTTGCCATGGCATCAATCCTCCTGGAGTCCTTATCTGGGGTTGTGAAGCCAAGGGTATATTTGCCTTATCACAGGCAGCAGCCTGCACTACCTCAACATGGCTGCATTGCTGGGAAAGGAACTCTGTATCTGAGCCTGAAAGAGTATACCTCTTGTCCATTCTCTTGTCCACAGGAGGTATAGAATTAGGAGTCTTTAAAATTGTTGTTGTCTGTTTCCCAAAAGACTTATGAAGGGGAATAGACAGCCTCCTGGACTCTGGGATATCCATCATCTCAGCATAATCAGGCTCCTCCTGATCCTCTACAGCTTCTTCCATAGGAAGCTGAAGAGTTTCAGCCACTTTTTTGTAAAACATAAAATGGGAAGGGGACTCAGAAAGCCTAGGAGGAGAAACCCCTGAAGGTCTGTCTGGGGAGATATCCGGGTCAATGGGCACATCCAGACTTTCATAATCACCATCACTATCCTCATAGCTTGGCAGAAGACACCAGGAGAAAGGACTGCTGTGTGACTGGACTTCTCTGCTGGGACTATAGTAGAACTTTTGTATTTGACCTTTAATTAAGGGTAAAAAAAACTAACATACCAAAAAAAAGTGTGTGTTTGGGTTAACTGAACTGAATGGGTATCTGAAGAGTTATCTAGGTGTAAATCTCAGGTGACTGAAAGGACTTAACTGCTGTGAGGTTTAAATTACTTGTAGAAAGATCTGGTAAGTAGGGGGAGTGGCTTAGCTAGAAGGAAGCTACATTTAAAGATTGCCTTAGAAAGTTTCTGCTAGTAGCTTGGCAGAAGACACCAGGAGAAAGGACTGCTGTGTGACTGGACTTCTCTGCTGGGACTATATTGCCCTCCTTCCCCCCACCCAAAGTTAGTTCTATTTTTATAGGCACAGGATTTAACTGACAACAGGAACTTCCTGTTTAGGGGCAGGAAGTGAGTGATCACAGAACCACCAAGGACCCACCATCCTAGAAGGGCAAGAGTAGCTCTCCCCCCTCTAGCTGCTGGAGGTCTGCCTCTGAGCAAGTAAGTGGTCTACTGCGAAATATAGGATATTCTTGTCTCAGAACAGGACAATCAGGAGCTTAAAGGGCACACAGGCAGAAAGTAAGGAGAGAGAGAAAAA
Source organism: Neoceratodus forsteri (assembly GCA_016271365.2). Taxonomy (NCBI): domain Eukaryota; kingdom Metazoa; phylum Chordata; order Ceratodontiformes; family Ceratodontidae; genus Neoceratodus; species Neoceratodus forsteri. The sequence goes on from CM057455.1 coordinate 1,710,397,767, forward strand.
AAAAAAAACAGAGGAAAGAGTAAAGACTGCAAACAGTTAAGGAGCCAGAAATAAGACATGATTGGAGTGGTGCAGTGCAGTGGCTGTGGAGCAGCAGTCTTCCGGGAGATGTTCTGGAGGATGCGGTGTTGTCCCATCTGCAGGCAGCTTTCTGGGATGAGGGAGGAGGTTGCTCATCTCCAGGCTGAGTTGGCCAGGATTTGTGGGACCTCCTCTTCCATCCAGGGACCACCAGTGCCACTGCCGTTGCCTCAGAGGTTGCCAAGAAAGAGGAGCGGTTGGACCACAGTGGGCTCAGGGAGGCGAGGTGTGGTGGAACAGAGGCACATCCCTCCCGTTGTACCTCTCCACAATTCCTATGCCATTCTGGCAAAGTGTGGTTCCTCTATGGAGGCATCCACAGTGGAGACCAAGAAGGATGCTGGGAACCTCCACAAAGGAGACCCACAGGAGGGTGGCAGGGGACCCTGCAGGGGAAGGAAACAACTCCTGGTGGGGGACTCCATTGTTAGGAAGGTAGAACTGGGGGAGGAAGGGGAGAGGGAGGTAAGGTGCCTGCCTGGCGCCATGGCTTGGAGGGACAGGGAGCGAATCCTCAGGATTGCCAGAGCAGCTGCACAGGGGAGGGAGCTGGATGTCACTGTCCACCTAGGGACAAATGATCTGGCTAAGAAAGGGATTAGAGAAGTGCAGAAGAGTTTGTGGAATTGGGGAGGGGCCTTAGTCAAGTAGCACGCATGGTAACCTTCTCGGAGGTGCTACCCATCTATGGCATAGGAGAGGCTAGGGTGTTCCGCACCATGGGATTCAATCAGTGGTTGAAAAACTGGTGTAGAGCTCAGGGATTTGGCTTCATTGGGGACTGGGGGTCCACCTGGAGTGATGCAAGCCTATACTGGCATGATGGGCTGCATCTGTCCGGGAGGGGAACCAGGATCCTAGGTGATAGGTTTAAATGCTTCACTGGCAAGCTTTTAAACTAGCCAAGGGGGGAGGCACTGGAAAGGAGCAGAAATGGTAGTAAGTGCGGCAAACACCAACATAGAGGTGTCGATAGGGAGAAGAGCTGGGGTAAATGGAGAAAGTGACAAAGGCAAGAAGGACAGGGATGGGGCAAAGGGGAGTAAGGCCATCAGGAAATGGAGGGTAATGAGTACCAATGCCCGTAGTCTGGGCAACAAGCTCCCTGAGCTGATGGCCTTAATGGAAGAGGGATGCCTGGATATCGTAGCAGTCACAGAAACATGGTACACAGAGAACCATGACTGGGATGTTAACATACCAGGGTACATAACCTACAGGAGAGACAGGCAGGGGAGAAGAGGGGAGGAGTAGCTCTCATGAAAGGAAGGGATAAAAGCAACTGAACAAGAGAGTAAACAGGAGGAGAGGAGGCACTGTGGGTCACCTCGGAGACTGGAAAGGCACCACAATCCGCACAGAGGTTGTGTACAGACCCCATGTCAGGGGAAGAAATGGACAAGGATATGATAGAAGGCATTCTTAGAATGGCAGAGAAAGGGAGATACTGTTGATGGAGACTTGAATATGCCAGATGTTAACTGGAGCACATTTGCTGCAGCCACATCCAAGAGCAGGGCCATTCTTGATGCCCTACAGGTGGCAGGCATTAGACAGCTAGTTTGGGAACCCACTTTCGTGAGGGCAATCTTAGACCTACGTACTCTCAAACAGGGGCAGTGAGAGGATCTCAGATCTAGAAGTGGGTTGCCATCTGGGGACAAGTGACCATCAAACAGTGTGGTTCACATTAAACTCAGCTACAGAGTCAAGCCATACAAAAGTGAGGGTACTGGACTTTAGGAGGGCTGACTTTGGCAAGATGGGAGAGTGCCTCAGAAAAGCACTAGCAAACAGGCTAGAAGGAGGTGTGGAGCAACAATGGGAATTATCAAACTGCCATCACAGAGGCAACAAGCCTTTGTGTGAAGCAAATAAACAAATCAAAGCGAAGAAAAAGCCACTATGGTTCTCAAAAGAGGTGGCTGTGAAAGTCAGGAAGAAAAGATAGCATTCGGAAGTATATAAGGAAACACAGAAGGAGCAGGACAGAGAGCTGTACCAGTTAAGGCAGAAGGAAGCAGGAGGGAAGTCAGAACAGCAAAGGCCCAAACTGAGGAAAAGATAGCCAACTCAGTTAAGAAGGGGATAAAACATTTTATAGGTACATCAGCGGCGTAGAAAGACAAAGGAGGGATAGTGAGGCTGAATAGAATGAGCGGTGGGTGGGCAGAGGGGACGGTGAAAAGCAGGAATACTGAGCAGAATATTTCTGCTCAGTATTCACAAAAGGAGGGAAGTGCTAATCCAATTAATAGAAGCACTCTTTGATAGGGGGTCGATCCCAGTCCTTTCACAGAAGAAAGGGTTCTGCAAAACTCCTAAAACTGAAGGTGGACAAAGCAATGGGTCCTGATGGAATTCACCCAGAATTCTAAAAAAGAATTAAGGGAGGAACTAGTGAAACCACTGACTACTCTTTTTAATAAATCATGGGAGGATGGTGTGGTACCGAGGACTGGAGGAAGGCGGATGTGATTCCCCTTCACAAAGTGGGTCCAAGACAGAGGCAGGAAACTACAGACCTGTCAGTCTGACCTCTGTGGTAGGGAAAGTGATGGAGTCACTTCTGAAGGAAAGAACAGTCAAGTACCTAGAGGTCAGTGGAGCACAGGACCCAAGGCAGCATGGGTTCTGGCGGGAAGGTCATGTCAGGCAGATCTAATAGATTTCTTTGACTGGGTGACCAAAGTAATAGACCAGGGAGGGCTGTGGACATGGCCTACCTAGACTTTAGCAAGGCATTTGACACAGTCCCATACAAAAGATTAATAGTCAAATTAACCAGCCTGGAGTGGCACCCAGGGTGGTAGCCTGGGTAAACATTGGCTGGACAACCAGGACACAGAAAGGCAATTGTAAATGGAGTCCACTCTGAAGAGGGGGTTACTAGTGGGGTACCACAGGGTTCCGTATTGGGTCCAGTCCTTTTTAATGTCTTCATCAGTGATATTGCAGAGGGACTGGAAGGAAAAGTATGCCTTTTTGCAGATGACACAAAGATCTGCAACAGGGTTGATACACAAGTAGGCGTAGAAAGGATGAAAAGGGACTTGGCAAGGTTGGAGGAATGGTCAGAAGTATGGCAGCTAGGATTCAATGCAAAGAAGTGCAAAATAATGCACCTGGGAAACAAGAACCAAGGGGAAGAATACACAATGGGTGGGGAGGTAGTAACAACAACAAAAAAGGAAATGGACCTTGGGGTAATCATATCAGATGACCTTAAGGTTAGCAAGCAATGTGAGAAGGCAGTAGGGAGGGCTGGGGGTATACTGGGATGTATATGGAGAGGCATCATCAGCAGAAAACAGGAAGTTGTTATCCCTCTGTGCAGACAGTTGGTGAGACCCCATCTGGAGTACTGTGTCCAGTTCTGGAGACCCCATCTCCGCAAGGACATAGACAGGATAGAGGCAGTCCAGAGGAGGGCAACTAAAATGGTGCAGGGTCTGCAAGAGAAGCCGTATGAGGAGAGACTAAAGGAGCTTAATATGTATACCCTTGAGGAAAGAAGGGAGGGGGACATGATGGAAACTTTTAAGTACCTCAGTGGAATCAACAAAGTCCAAGAGGGTAGCATCTTTCAGAAAGAGAGACTTGCAAGAACAAGAGGACACAATTTAAAGATAGAAGGAGGGCGGTTCAGGGAAATGTGAGGAAGTATTATTTCACAGAGAGGGTAGTGGATGCATGGAACAGCCTTCCTGAGGAGGTTGTGGGGTCTAAAACTGGAAGAATTCAAGAATGCATGGGACAGACATAAGGCAATTCTTGTGGGGGGTAGGAAGAAATAGGATGTTGGTTAACTAGGATCTGCAGCCTATCCTGTAGGTAGGGAAATGGGCAGACTAGATGGGCCTAGCGGTCCTTATCTGCCGTCAAAGTCTATGTTTCATACTCTCCTTCCTCCTCCTCCGGTTCATAAAAATCCTCTAAATTATAATCCGGAACCTGGGGAAGCGACCGAACCGAGCCCCTAACCGATGGTGCCGGGTCGGTTGGAACCGGGGTTAGCAACTGAACAATCCTTATTGCTTTTGCTATTTCATCAGCGGTCGGAGAAAGAACTTGTGGATCCGAACCGGCTGACTTATCCCTTCTTTTTCTTTTAACCGGAACCAACTCCTCAGAGTCGGTTCTCTTTTGCCTGAAGAAGTTTCGCCCTGGTCAGAGGGCACTCCTTCTGGTTCGGTTGGAACCGAACCGGGCTGGCCATCCGGGTCAGCGGACTTTTTGGCCTCCCTTTCCCTCAGCCTACCTACTCTCTTTTCCAGGGTAGCTGAGGGAAAATTTTTGCAAATCTGGCAGTCTGAATCGAGGTGGTCAAACCCCAGACAATAAACACAGGTGGTGTGGGGGTCAGCCTTAGCAAAGGCTTCCCCACACACACACTACAGTGTTGAAACCCAGTGGGCCTGTTTTTTTCCTTGGGTTTCTCAGACATGGCCAGTCCTAACCAAACTTACCCTTTTTTTGGCAATCCGCCAGGCAAGACACCGTTATCGGTTCCTGACCGTGTTACGGGTCGTGGAAAAAAACGTAATGAAATCCATTTTTTTTTAGAACCGATAAGGACCGGTTACCACACACTCAAAGTAGAAAAACCTTTTTTTGAAACAAACCTGATCGGTTCAAACTGAACCGATTCAATGTTTACAAGTTCCACACAGAGGCAAACAATAATAAACCTATCTAGTACTCACGGTACCACAGACAGAGACTGAACCGACAGGTTATATGGAATAAATTCGGTTGAAACCGAGAAAAAAACAACACTTTAACCGACTAAATTGAACCGAGCAAAGGAGAAATCTCCGGAGTGACTGTTCAGTGAGGCGGAGTAAAGAATCTGACGGTTTGGGTTCAAACAACAACAACAGACAGAGTCTCAACCGAGCTCGAGCTCAGCGTTCCATGCCTTGCATGGAAAGTTAACTCTTTCCTCTCCGGGGCAGTTCAAAGGTTGGATATCACTGCAATAGTCAGAATACAGCAAGACTTCATGTTGTTTGAAATACACCCACTTGCCAAAGTGGTCCAGCTGTCGAAACTCCTTGTCTGGAGGGTGGGTACTAAGATGTTTGAACTCTTTAGTGTGGTCATAAGCTGCGTTCATGACCACTGAGTCTGCCATGGGGTGTTCACCAAAAAAGGGTTTGCCCACTGGCACATGGTTATGGTGATCCACCTTCTTGGTGGAGGCCAGGGTGGTTGAGTGATGGTTCCACGCCGCCATGCTAACATCATCATACAAATCAATAGGAGGAGGGACCAGCAAAGGGAGGGTCTCCTTCTTCTGGAGGTAAACAGCCAGAGGATGGTGCTCTGGGTCAAGCTTCTCTATCTCCCATCCCATAAGGGATTGGATATGGTGCAACACATCAAGAAAAGAGGGATTGTTAGGGGGAGACTTAGGGGTCTCCTGCCCATCAGAGGAGGCCCTCGAATCCTCCTCCGACTCCAAGGAGAAATCATCCCCCAACTGATCACTGTCCAGGACTGGCGTCTGAGGTAGATGGTCGTTCATATGTTGGCCAGAGGTCTCCTTGTGACCTCCAGAAGACCCTGTGGTGTGGGAGTTGCTGGGTCCTGCCCGGTCCGGATCCCGAGGAGCGGGGTCCCGGGGAGGAGAAGAAGGCCAGCGGGATGCGTCCTTGTCCCTCATAAAAGCCACCAGGCTGTAAACAAGGTGTTATAATCCACCGGTGGAGGTGGACTGTAAGGTGGATAAGGGTATTGAGGAGGAGGGTATGGGTACGTCGGTGGAGGAGGGTACCCTGGCACTGGGCCAGCAGGCATTGACTGAGGCACAGGCTGGGGCTGAAGGGACAATGGCAGGTAAGTCGTCAGTGTAGGCGTCGGCACAGTCGGAGTTGGCCTGGCAAACCAGCCGACGTAGTTCCTGGAGGCAAGGCTGGCGCTTGCGTAGAGAAGGAGGAGAACGCTTGCTCCAGGCGATGCCTGGAAGGGCAAGTGCTGGCCCCGGCGTTGGTGACGGATGATGGCAACCCTTCAACTGGGGGGCGCAGTGGGCAAAGACCTGCCACTGGAGGTTTCAACCCCCATACAGCCCCCTGGCTGAGGGGCTGTGAGGACTAAGGGCCTAACTGTCAGGGCTAGGAGGCAGGGGACAAAGTCTGCTGCCCATAATGGAAATGAGGGCGGGTGGCTGTACCACCAGCAACCCAGAGGGAAAGAGGGCTGCCCAGGAATGAGGGGCCAACCCTCCGTGGGAGGAAGACCGAGAGGCTCAAGCCGGTCTACGTGGCGACTGTGAGTGAGAGACTGACCAAGGATGGTCCTGGTGCTTGTCCCAGTGCTTATGCTTCCCGATGGACTTCTCCCTTCTGGGAAGAAGATGATGCCCCTAAGGCTGGTGGAAGAGCTTTTAGCCTGTAGCTCCTTCTCCACTGCAGCCAACTTTTGCTGTAGCAAGTAGCTTTGAAGGGCTTTCAAGTGGCATCTCCGTGTGGCCTGGCTGAAGTCCTGGCATGCCTCGGTGTCGTGGTTGGGGCCTAAGCAGAGCAAGCAGGAAGAGTGACAGTCTTTGGCGGGTATCTGCTTGCCACAGGCACACTTCGTAGGCTTGCCAGAAGACGAGGCTGGAGCAGAAGACAGAAGGGATAGAGAAAACACTGAAAATCGATGTTAATACTAACTAAAAAAAGGAAATAAAATTGCGGGTAAACAGGAAGAAAATGGTGGTTGACTGAAGCAGGTGCCTGTGGAGGTCCTGCGTGAGCAGGTCGACGGTGGGAAAAGAACTGAGGTAGGTCTGGGGGACCACCCCCTTTATAGGAAAGGCGGGCGTCAGTGTGCTGATGTTGCTGGCGGCGGCGGTCCCCTGTGATAGACTGCTAGCTAGAAGTTTTTGTGTGGTCCTGGTGGCTTCAGTCCTACCAGTGTTGCCTGCCGCAAGAGCCCCCTCTAAGTAAGATCTAAGGTGCTTAAGTGCCTTAGATCTGTCATGGGCTGCCTTTATCACCACTGAATCAGCTTCAGGCTGGGCAACATAACGAAGAAATCCCTGAGGGGCATGGTAAAGCTTGCCTGCCCTACGTGGCATAGCTGGCACCATGTCATGTCTGTGACAGGCCGCAGTAGTAGCATTCCGCAAGACAAGCAGACTAGGAGGGATGATCTTAGAAGGAGACTCTGGGATTTCTAGAAAATCCACCAGATCTCTCCGGGTAACATCTTCTTCCTCAGTATGAAACCCCATGGCTGAAGACAATTGCTTTATCACACTGAAGAAATGAAAATTACGTACCTACTGTAATTACTGATCTTTCTGTGTACCTTCGCCATTCATCACTATGTGGGTACCTGGCCAGAGCCAGGGCCCCGCAGGAGATTTTTGTTGTTTTTTGTATGTGCGGAGCCGTCCTCTAGGCCAATGTACTACGTGGCTCTTGTGGGTTGTCAGTTAACTGTCGACTCCGCCCCGTCACTACTGAATCGAAGTAGAGTGAGAGGTAAAGGGGGTGGGGGAAGAAAGCCCAAGGGATAGATAAAAGGAAAAGATATACAAATCAAAGGAGTAATAAACAACTGAGAGGACACAGTGTAGAAGAAAGGAAACTTAGGGATTGGGAGGGGCCTCAATCTCTGGGAAAGAGGTGAAAGGGAGGAAGAAAGGAAGGGAAAAAAATATTGGGAGGGGAACAGGCCAGTGTCAACTGACCCTGCGGTCTGGACACCTTAAAAAATGTTTTAAGGAGAGACTGAACAAGGCTCAGACGGTCTGCCCAAGAGCAGTAGATGTTAAGGCAACCTGGCAAGGCAAGCAAGGTTAACCCAAGGGATTTAAGAAACTCCTGACAGAGCACAACTAAACCAGAGGGATTAGTCATAAGGCTTTTTTAGGAGCAGCTTGAAGGAACCAGGAGCCGATACATGTCCTCTCCCCTACCCAAAGGAAAAAAGGGGGGGGGGGGACTTCGAAAGAAGAACCTCTCCCAAAATTAAAATATTTAATGGGATTAGTCAAAGGATAACAGAATAAGGGGGAAAGAGGGTGTTTCAGTCTCACTACCCGAAGGAAAGCAAGAAACCTTCTCTCACCCCCACCATCCAAGGTATAAAGAGCTGAAGTCTACCCTTTGTGTCTCCAGGGTCCCCTTACTCCTGGCCAAAGGGAAGAAGGGAGGGAGGGAGGGGAACAGAAACAAGAGAGACACATAGAGGGAGGGGGAACCCAGAGACCGAGGCCCCAGGGGGTCGGTTGGCGGGATTTAGTGATGAATGGTAAAGATACACAGAAAGATCAATAATTACAGTAGATACGTAATTTTCATATCTTATCTGTGTCAATCTTCATCACTGATTACTATGTGGGTGAGTGCGAGCCCCAGAGGGGCAATGCAACCTAAAGTTAAGCCCTTAGCCCCAGTGGAGACAATGCATGGGAGAAACTTTACGGGCCTGGAGAGGCCTGAGACTGGAAGGTGCCCCAAAAGTTGCTGTCTCACCCTATGGGAGAAAAGACAGGTTCTCCGGTAGGTGGAGGAAATCACCCTACGCCGTGCCATGGGTGACAACCGGCAAAGACAAAGCCGTGCCGTCCGCCTAGTGCAGATTGCTGTCCCTACAATCCTGGAAGCTACCTCGGCGTCGTAGGATGCCCTCGCTTGGTGCCTTGCTAGCTCCAGGCCCTGAGCAGAGAGGGCGATGGCCTGTCTGGTTACCTCTGAATCAGGCAGAGAGGCTAGGAGCTGACCTAGCCTGGACCACAAGAACCTGTCATAGGATGCACAGTGGCTCTGATGTGAAGTAATGGACATCAAAATCCATGCAGAGCAAAATGTCCTCCTCCCCAGAAATCAAAATCCGCGGAGTCAGAATCTGGGGGCCGGTCATGGTGAGAGGTGCGAAGCCCAGAGGGAGTATCCAACTGCGTCAAGCCCATGAGTGGATGAGGCATGTGTCTTGGAAACTCCAGGGGAGCACAATACCACTGGCGCAGATCCCTTGGGGCAGGAACTGTGGAAAAGGGCCACTGCTAGGCCACAGTGACACTTCCCAAAAGGTAACGGGACAGGCGGGAACCACTAGGTTGGCCGTACTGAACTCACCTAAGAAGGCGCGCGTCACCTGCTCGGGATTGCTTTCAAAGGTAGGGGTAATCCGGAGAATGTCCATCGTCCCTGCGAGGAAGTGCTGATATAAGGAAAGATCAGACGCTGGGGAAATGTGGTTGGGAGATGAGGATGCTGACGAGTCCGGAGATTCAGGGTTCAGCTGTGCAGGAGCAGGGTGGAACACCCTCGTATCCACTGGCCCTGACACAGGTTGGGAAATGTGCAGCCGATCCCCTGAATTGTTCCCAGGTCACAGGGCCCCAGGACCAGAAATACCTGGCAGTGAAGGGGATGGAGACAGAGGAGTAGGGGCCAGACTCCTCACAGAAGAAGCATCGCTGCCTATGATGCTCCCAACTGAGAGGGAGACCCAGAAAGCCCAGCATCCAACAGCTGTTCAACCGGATCGGAACGGCTTTGACTGTGCCCTAGGGAAGAATCCCCCCCATGAGGCAACTGGGACTGTATGAGTCCAGAAGGACTGTCCCTGGTCTCCAAAGAAGAGGTCTCTCTCAAGGAGAGAGAGAGAAGGGGTAAGGGTAAGGATCCGTGCCATGACTCCTTTCCCCGAACACGGGTGGGTCCCAGGGAGAGGCCGCTGCACAGAACCCAGGGTCCTCGACCCCTTGGACTCCAAAAGAGCCCTCTGCCTCGAAGCCACCAGCCTAGGCAGCTGACAACACCAGGTGGACCCTGAAGAATCCACCCAGGGTGCAGCACCCTCCCCTTCTATGGGTGCTCCAGGTTTTCCTAAAACTCAGACTGTCCAGGCACACCAAGGAAGGGGGTACCCCAGATGAAGGGACAGACAACCCCCCCCCACTACAGGCCACGTGGACCACTGCTGGCTGGTCAGTGCCACTAACCCCAGAATTGCCCGCCCCATAGAGGGAGACTGAGTGGGGGCCAGCGTTGTGGACACTGAGGGGTTAGAAGACTCCCAAGAAGTCCGGAAGCCAGTGTGGATCCGACCCAGAGTACTCCTGCTCCGAGGTGGACACAGAGGTCAGATGCCAGACCACTCTACGACCCCTACCGGTTCCTGGGCTGCGAGCAGCGCCAACCCCAACCCTGGCACCGCGACCAGCGCTGCAATCAGAACCAGGGTCAGAAGAGGCACCAACCACTGCGGCGCAAACAGTGCTGGAGACAGAGACGGCGCTGCCCCATCCCCGGCGCCGTCCCCAGCCTTAGTGTCGCGAACGATACTGAGACCAAGAACGTCCAGTGCACCTTCCACAGCACCGCTCCCATTATCGGCAACGAGAACAGAGCCGGCAGCGAGAACAGTGATGAGGGACAGCCCGATGCGCTCGGGCCCCCCGACACCACAAGTGGCACCAGAGCCAAAAATGTCACCAGCAGACGAGGACAGTGGTGGCCCGGGCCTGCAGGCCTCAGGACACGACACCGGGGGAGCCCTTGCCTCATAGGAGGAGGAGATTGCAGGGGTGGTGCCTCCTGCCCAACCCAGAGAGGGACGGGCTAGGCCTCCTGCACGGTGAGCAGGCCCCTGCTGTGACAAGGCTGAAAAGGCAGAGGCCCCCTCTCATGATCCGTATAGAACTAGGGGACCCAGAGGAAGGGTCGGCGTCCTGGCCTTGGCCCATCGACTGCACACCATCCCCTAAAGTCAGTGTTGTGGCGCCCTACTAAATACAGCATGACTCGATGACACGGTGGTCCATGGAGAAGCAGGCGTCACAGCTGTCCATGTCTTGGGCTGGGCCGAGGCAGGTGAGACACTGGTCATGCTGGTCCGTGACGGAATATTGGCAGCCGCAGGGACACCGATGCAGAGGAGGCTGCCCTGCCTTCGATGACTTTTTGTACCCGGAACGAGACATGACCTGTCGGGGGGGACCCCACAAAAACAGTACTCGACATCGCAGTAAAATAAATAAAAAACAGTCTTACCAATACCCAGCGGCATCTAGTAGAAACTTGGCGAAACAGAACTTTAACGCTAAACCGCGAACTAGGCCGCAAAACTACGGCACAGTAAACAATGAGCTCCACACGAGGTCCTTACTCTACGGTGGGAGATGAAGAACTAACATCGGGGCAGAGTTGACGACAGTTAACGGCCAACCTGCGAGCACCACATAGTACACTGGCCTCGAGGGCGGCCCTGTCACTGTGTCGGCTCTGCCCATACAAAAAAAAAAAAAAGGCTCCCATGGGGTCCTGGCTCTGGCCAGGTACCCACATAGTGATGAATGTTGAAGACTGACACAGATAAGATGGTGGGGTCCTCTGGAGAAGACCTAGGAGTGTGTTTGACAGAGTCCTACCTGATTGAGAAGGCTGTGGACCTGTCTGAAGTGAAAGGTTCTTCCTCTTCCTCATCAGGAAGAATGAGATCTGGATGATATTCCTGTTCAACGCTGACCTCTTCTAAATCAAAGTTCGATGACTGAGGCACCGATGACGTCCTGTGGGGAGTGGCCCACGGCTATTGGGGGGGCAGTCGAAGAAGAAGCTGTGAACGGCGCAGGTGAAGTGGGCCTGTACGGGCCTAGCTGGTGAACAATCACAGAGGTAAATTTAGTAAGCATCTCACTGAGGTTGACGAGCATTAAAGATTACATTGACGGGGTGGAGGGTGGACAGCACAGGGAGCGACGACCCGCCAGAAGGACCATGGGACCCAGAAGAGCCTGAAGGCTGTGGGCCTGGAGAGGGATCAGGCCTTGATGGGAGGGCCACTGATGCTGAAGGGGCTGACAACCGGAAGGTCAATGACCGACCGCCCAGCTCACTTGGCGGAGGCGTTGTCGGTATGGGTCTGGTGGGCACAGAGATCAGGACAGTGGTTTTGTGCGTTGGTGCAGCCCTAGCCAATGAAGAACCCCTGGAAGAAGAAGGCGAGACCGCCAGGGAGCGGGACCATCACCAGGGGAGCGGTCCCAATCTCGGTCTTTCTTATGACCCCAGGACTTGTCTCGGGCCTTGGAGGACTGGGAGCTTTATGACCCTGCCAGCGACTGGGAGGCTGGGACCCTGGAGGACCCCTGCCCAGAACTGGCTACCTGCTGAGTCTTCTTGTGTCGCCCAAGAGTTGTTTGATTAAACTTCTGGCAGAGCTCACAGTCGGAGACTTCCTGGTCAGGCCCAAGACAACAGACAGAGAGAGAGAGAGAGTGTTCATCTGTAGAGGCAATCTTCTTTCTGTAGCAGCAGTGACGGAAGAAAGTCGAAGGATCAACTCCCAAACAAAATAAAGGAATCTCTGAAAAAAAGGGATTCCAAAATAGTACGTTAAAAAAAGCCGCAGGCGAAAAAAGGTGCAAAACTGCGACGGAGCTTCTGTGTAAACCCATGCGAACAAGTCGACGGAGGGAAGAACTGAGGAGAGAGCAGGGCCACTCGCGCCTTTATAGGGTTGGTGAAGTCAACAGACGTCTATGGCATGGGTGGCCCCAGTTGTACTGCTGAAAATCTTCTGTGTGGATCCTGCTTCACCGACGGTGAAGTTCCTATGGTGTGACCTGATGACTGAGATACCATCGAAGATGATCAGTCTCTTTTCTTCTACTTTTACTCACTTCCTTCATGTAGTGGCTGGTTGCTCAGTTATGCCCTCCCTTAATTTTCCTCACTGTGCCTCCTTCACACAGAGGTTGGTTGCCTCAGTTATGCCCTCTCTTAATTTTCCCCACTGTGGCCTCAACACCTTCCTGGCAATCTCCCTATGAGACAATTTCTGAGGCTGTCTCCCATTTCTTTAAAATCCCCCTCCTAAAGTCCAGGACCCTGGTTCTTGTATAGTTTTGCTCCTGTTATCATCTTAATCTTAAAACCACACTGTGCGGTGATCAATGGTACAATCTTCTTCTGAATTGGACACTCCTACCTCGGACGAGGTAAGACAGTAGAGGCACAGGATGTGGGAAGGCCCCAATGAATTTCTGATCTTCCTCCTAAAGTGCACAAAGAGATTCTTGGAAGAACACATTCTCAAGAAGTGCATGATGAGGCTGCCATGGGGCACATTCCAGAGACAGCCCTGATCTGATCACTTCCAGGACACGCTAGTCCAACGCAATAGTGGACCACTGAGGAAGGAAAGAAGTGAAGGAGATGGCACCTAACCGAAAGCTGTGGAAGGGCAGATCATCATTTCTAGATTTTGAAGGGAGAACAAAATGCGTATTTCTTAGTTGTCCCCCCCCCCAAAAAAAAAGGCACAGAGAGATGGACAGAATGTGAAATCTACTAATGTTCCAAACCTCCTTAAGCTGAAGTGAACATTTTAATATACAACTAAGAGCTGCTGGCACATTTTTAACCTGGGGCAGGCAAATCACACTTGGGTGTTTCCTTCCTCAGGATGTAAATAAACAGTTTAAAAAAACGTTATCTTACTATAATCAATTATAAGCTCCTTGACTACTTGGGGCTCATCTTCCAGGTAGTAACCAAGACATATGCCAAGCTAGGTGCCCTACATAGAGGGATGCCTCCATCGAATCATCAGAAAACAGACTGATGAACAGTCAATCCTTCCCCTTACAGACTACGAGGACACAAGTCTACTCAGATGCTGCCTCCACCTCCCTTGATAAAATCAACACCATGTTCAACGCACTGTGTACATGGCCCAGGGTTGCACCCCCATCCCCCGTCTCCCACTGATGCAGTATGTATAACAAGTTAGAGTGATCCCCTCCCCCCGGGTGACAAATGATGCATATTCCTTCCTGGGTGTCAAGTATTGGTTCGTCAAACTGCCTGACCTCTCTTCCCCTGAAGTGAACCCTTCCTATATCTGCTCAGAGGCCACGTTCCATGGTACAAATACAACCTAGGCCAAGCCTCCATCAGCTACAGGTTCCCCAACACCTGGAGCAATCTCCCAGTCAATGTCACTGCCCCTCCCCCTCATCAAGCTAGGCTCTGATCAAGTCCCACTACAAATCCCCAATGTCATGTCCCCAGTGTCAAGCGCCCCCCCCCCCCCAATCTAACTCATCTGGCTAATTCATATCATTATCAACCCAGTGATGTACATTGTTCTAACTGGTGTGATCTTCTTCGGGACAGCCATGCGTCTACCTTTTATTTTCTTTCCCTGGGCTACCCTGTCATGTTGCCGTAATGTACTTCACCAGGACATGCTGCGTACCATATACTTGTTCCATTTGGTTTTGAAACATGTAACGTACATAATGTATAAACACTGTAAACTCACTGTCCCATCCCTCCCATCCCCCTTGGTCACAACTGGAAACGAGCCCTGAGCGCTGTATGCTTACCTAGAAAAATGTTTACAAAAAATAAAATTAAGATAAAAGCCTTGTATGGCTGATTTGTTTCACTGAGCCTGGAGCAATCTGATAATGCTATGTGAGAGTTAAGGCTACTGCATGTTCCAAGTAATGATTAACCCACGACAGAGCATGGGTCTCTCAGGGATTAATGTATGGCTGGGGGGCAGCCTCGTGGTTCCAACCACCAGGCCCTACATTAATCCCTGAGAGATCCACACTCTGGAGTGGGTTAATCCTCTCATAACATGGGGAAGAGAAAGAGTTTGGTGCTCTTTTTATGTGTTTTTCTTCCTCATGTTACATTTGCATAAAATTAATTTTAAAGTGCAAAATTACAAAGGTTCTGGGAGGATATGAAAATTACGTACCTACTGTAATTCTTGATCTTCTCTTGTATCTTCACCATTCATTACTGCTGGGTGAAAGCTGCAGGTGCGCACCTGCACAGGAGTGTTTTTTTTTGGGTTGGGGGGAGTAGCTGGCGCCACCCATGAGGCCCACGCACTGCTTGACGTGTGCGGGTTAGCGGTTAGGAGCTGCAGGCTCCTCCATCCCAGTTCTGTTCTGCTGGAGGAAAAAAAAAAGGGGGATAGAGGAAAGCAAAGATGAGGCAAGAGAGCCGAGGGATAGGAAAGGGAAAGGATATAAACTGAAAAAGGAACAAGCTGACCAGAGAACAGAGGGTATAGAATTTTTTCCTAACTGGCCTTACGGCCCTAGCCCCTGAGCAGAAGCACTGGAAGAGAGAGCGTGAAGAGAGTAATGAAAGAGAGGAGGAGAAGAAGAAATAGAGGAAGAAGGGGGAAACCTTTGCTGTGCTCAGCTGGAAGACCACTGGCCCAGTCCAGCTTCAAAACCCTGAGGGGAAAGAAGACACAGGAACAAGGATCCTGTCAACCTCAGGGACCACTAGACATAGGCCCAGACAGAGAACATTTTGATGGTCTTGGAAATATAAAGCACAGCAAATATATAACCCCCACCCCTAGACCCACATAAGGGGTGAGAGCCCTGGAGCATGATCCTCTAGCTCAACACCTGAGGGTTAGTTTAAGGGGGAAAACACCTCAAACAAGAGAGGGCTCTGTCCTGAAATGACTCCCATAAGAAAAGGGGAACAGCGTGAAGGGAACAATGGAGGGAAGTCCCCACGGATCCTCCCACAGAATGTACTAAAGCAGTCCTCACTTCTTTAAAAGCCTAGAATGAAGATCTGAGCCACGACATGTGAGGACCCCAAGTATACCACCGAGAACCCTGGGGAGTTCCCTCCACGGTCTGGGTGAGGACCCTACTCACTGCCCTCAGAGGCTGTCGGCTCTGTGACTTTTTAGAGAGAACAGAGGGCCCTGAGGAACCAGGGGACTCTGCCCCAACTGGCCTGGGGGTGCAAGCAGGGTGGCAGCATCTAGGAGCTGAGGCCCAAGAGGAGAAGGTGGGTGGGAATCAGTATTGAATGAAGATACAAGAGAAGATCAAGAATTACAGTAGGTATGTCATTTTCATATCTTCCCTTGTCAGTCTTCACCATTCATTACTGCTGGGTGAGTACCAAGCCCTCCAAAGGGGATCTGGCACTGCCCTGAGGGAACAGATTCCCTCGGTCTCCTGCGGGTGAGGCGCAGGACGGGGAAGACACCATAGCGCAACTAGACTGTACACAGCCTCAGGCTGGGGAGGTGTCCCCCGTGGCTGGGGGGAACACGCCCCTGCAAGTTCCTCCTTGCCCTGTGGGAGAAAAGATAGGTCCCCCGGAAAGCAAAGGAAATCACCCTACGCAAGGCAATGGGTGACAACCTGGACAGATGAAGCCATGCTATCCGCTTGATGCAGATCGCTGTCCCTGCCAGTCTGGAGGCCACCTCAATGACGTCATAAGATGCCCTTACTTGGTGCCTTGCAAGCTCCAGACCCTGCGCAGAGAGGGCACTGGCTTGCTTAGATTCCTCCGAATCAAGTAAAGATGCTAACACCTGCGCTAACATCAATCACAGGTGCCTGTTGTAGGCAGTGTGGTGAGTCTGATGTGAACTGATACAAAGCAGCACATGAGCCGAAGAGAAAACTCCTGTTCCCCACTGGTCGAACTCAGCGGAATCCAGATCCAGTGGCTGGTTGTGTGCTGGGTGTTGAAGCCCAGGAGTATCTAAGGCAGTCAGCCCCAAAGGCAAGTGAGGCAGAGAACCAAGAGACTCCTTGGGAGTGCACTACCTCCTCCTGCAGTCCACTGGGGCTAAGGCGGATGGTGACTACCAGGTGCAGATTGACGCTTCCTGGAAGGGAATAGGCCAGGAAGATACCACTAAATGGTGCGCAGCAAACTCACTCAGGAAGGAGCGCGTCTCTCTCTTGGTATTGCGTCTTACCACGTGTGATATATGGAGTTCTGTACCAACCTCAAGAGGAACCGCTGATATTCACTGAAATTAGCATTGGAAGAAAGGTGGACTGAACAGTCCTCTTTCTCATAAGAGGAAGCCGAGGAACTTGAGTGCTCAGAGTCCTCCTGTGGCAGTGGAGACAGGCGGAAGACCTGCTCGACCATGGCTCTACATACATAGGGAAGGCCGCTGCAGTGGCCCTGAATGTCTCTCAGGTTAAGGGTCCCATAGGGCTCACATGGCCAAGGAGAGGTGGAGGTGACTGCAGAGAGATTGGGGAAGAGCACCAAACTGAAAATGCCCGGCCTCTACCAGGCCTCAGATCTCGCTGGCGATCCTCTAGCTTGACGGGATCTGGGGGTCGACCCGGCTAGCGTACACTATAGATGTGAAAACATATCCTGGCTAAGCCCTGAGGGGGAATCTCTTCTGTGGTATGACTGGGGTTGCATGGATCCAGAAGGGCAACCCCGAGCGCTGCCAACTAAGGGCGCCTCTGAGGACTCCAAAGAGAAGCGGGGCTCTGTACTGCGACTCCTCCCAACCCCCCACAGGGAACTGGAAGAGGGTTCCCGTGCTTCACCCCGGTCCCTCAACCGCTCGGACTCCAAGGCTGCCCTCTTCCTAGACTCCAGTGCTAAGGGGTTCCCAATCCCGCAGGCTCCCCGAGGGAGGCCGCAGAATAAGTAATCCCCATCCCAACTGAAGGAGCCAAAGCAGCATCAGACATGGCAGCTGCCCTGACCTCCGAGTTCAAAACCACCACACCAAGTCCTCTGGGACTGCCTCACACCAGCCCCAGGTCGGCAAGAGGGCCTGCAGAGACCACAGACTCCGGGGAGCGCAGGAGGCAAACATTGGGTCACCCAGTGTCGCATTCAGGGGAGTTCCTTGACCCCAGGGAGTCGGGACACCAGTCCGGATCGGCTAGTGAGTCATCCTCTGAAGAAGAGGAGACCAGGCATACCTCCAGACAAGCGACCCTGGGAGCCCCAGAACTGATGGAGCCGCCGCAGGACACGGGGCCATCGATGGTGCAACCCCGATCCCCAGCACTGTGAACAGTGCCAGGATCCAAAGCGGCGCCGAGGGTCTGCCGGTGCCGGGCCCACGCAACACCGGGGGAGCCTGCACCTCTGAGGAGGTGATTGCCGTGGCAGTGCTCCCAACCCGGCCACACAGGGAGCTGAGGCGTTCCTCCGGCATCGCATAAGAAACCTCCTCGATGGCAAGGCTGGAATCTGAGGAGGTTTCCTTCTCACCAGGTTGTACAGACCCAGGAGGGGACCCGGAGGTAGGGTCAAGACATCTTGCCATGGCATCTCTAGTATGACGCTGTCCTCCAAAAGTTGGCGGGGCCCTGTCAACTTTAAACAGGGGATTTCCAGAACGCGGTGGTCCATGGAAAAACAGGTGTCACAGTTGTCCATATTGTGGTTGGGACCCAGGCATCGCAGACAAACATCATGTCGGTCTGTCAAGGAAAAATGTCAGCCACAGGGGCACCGACGCATGGGGGCACAGCTCACTTTGGATTTTCTCTTAGCCCCCGAACCAGACATGACGCAAAAAGAATACAACAAATTCACAGGAAAAGGACCTGGCGCCGTTGGCAATAATAATAAAAGGAACGGCCTTACCGGTATCCGGCAGTGTCAGGAGGATTCAGAACCGGGATGGAGAAGCAGCAAACTGGTGTCAAAATACGGAACAGGCTCGATGACACAGCAAGCACTGAAACTTGCACAGGTGTGACCTCGATGGAGGGAGAAACAGAACTGGGGTGAAGGAGCCTACAGCGCCAAACGACCAACCCATGTGCGTCACGCAGTGCATGAGCCTCGTGGGCAGCACTGTTTGCGTGCCCCCCCCCAAAAAAACACTCCTGTGCAGGTGTGCACCTCCAGCTTACACCCAGCAGTAATGAATTGCGAAGATTGACAAGGGAAGATATTAAGGTTCCTACCATGGGAAAAAGAAAGGGGGTTGCAACTGACGAGAAACTACATGCTAAACTTTCTGATACTGTGACTGCAATGGTGAACACTTATGGATTACATGCAGCTGTTTTTGACTGGATTAGTTTCGTAAACTGTGGAATCATCTCTGTTTTACTGCTATGTTTGGGATTTGGCTGCTGAGCATTATGGGAAATACATATATTTAAATGCAGAGGAGATCTGGTAGTTGTTGCTGCAATTCCCTTGGCCGAACAACGGATAGTAGTACATGGAGGCTTACATCTTTTTCATCTGTGAATTTTACAGCTAGCATTTAGGGTTACCACCTTTTAAGAAGCCCAAAGTGGGACATTTCTTACTGAAATATGATTTTTCGCAGGACAATATGTAACCTCAACCAACACAGCAGATTTTATATCTAAATAATTAGAATTAAGACTAAGTGTTGCAGTTTTTTTAGATATTCTCTAGTGTTTCTAATCATTTTAAGGTATTTTAGTTAAGGTACTATAGTTTTTGCAGCATTTAGAGGAAAGTCTGAAAATATTCTTTTGTACTATAATGTCAGGACATTTATTATTTTTCATGTTTTTTCGCAGGACACAGCTGCCCAAATCAGGACTGTCCTGCGGAAGTAGGGACAGGTGGTAACCCTACTAGCATTACACATTAATAACTTGGCCCCCTTTCCCCTGATTTGCATGACATTTAGGAAGCACAGCCTCTGTGTCAGGAACTCTTGAACCTGTAAATACCATGTAGATCAGTTCAGGAGAGCAAAGTTACAGAGGTGTAAAAAAATGCAACAGTCTCAGTTTTTGAAAATGTTAAGCCTTTTTTTGCCACCCGATACTAAAAAAAATAGGTGACTTTGAAACCTGAAACTTTCAGGTTTGACTGAGATTGGTCCAAGGTGTGCGCTTTTGTGATTTTTAGGTCCCACTATTTAAGCAATTTTTTTTTAAATATTTAAAAAAGACATGGAGGCAATCTGGAAAATCATATGTAGGATATATTACTGTGTAATTACTTATTTTTTTATTGAATACAATCAGAATTAATACCTTTGAGTCAGAGACTCCTTTACAAAGGCTCCACATCATAGAAAACAATACAGAGCATACAGTGTACAGACACCACAGTATAAATAGCAGTGTGGGAAATATCACACCTTACAAAGGACACATGGTAAAGTACAACAGGTGGACAAGGTACAGGATAATTACAACAGTCATAGACAATGCAGTACAGTGGTAAAATACAAGAAATACAGTAACTACAGGGGCAATCATACAGTACAGTAGTTGTAGAGAAGTATTTATGACTGCAGTGCAGTCCAGTGAGTGTCAGCTAGTCTGAGGCTCGGGTAAGACCAAAACCAGGGACAAGGCACTTCAAAAGCAGGACCAAGTGGGTCCACTATCTTGGCATTTTTTTTTTTTTTTGGTCGTGGGTAGGTCAGGTACAGTCACAGGTGGAGTCACGCAAGATATTGCTATGGAGAAGGGATCTGAACAGTTCCAGGGTAAGAGCCAGGAGTACTGGTATGGGCAGTGAATTTAGCCATTTGGGGGCGCGGTATCTGAAAGTTCTTTGCCCCATGAAGGTTTTACAGTGGGGAACCTGGTAGGGTGATTTCTCAGTGTGATGTGTGCGTCTGGTGCTGTTGGGGGGGGGGGAACGTCACAAGAGCAGGGGGTGTGAGGCCAGCTGTGATTTTCTTGGCAAGGAGACAGGTCTGGTACTTTAGGCAATCATCAAAATTAAAAGCCAGTTTGTACTGGTATACAGCGTACAGGTGTGTGTAAGCCGGTCACATCCTGCAGCCAGTCTACAGGCTTTATTCAGGGAAACCCTAATTTTGCTGAGAGAGATGTTGTCGGCAGCACCACAGAAGATAATCCCATAATCAATGAATGACAGGATGGAGGAGGAGATTGCTAGCTGTAGGGCTTGGGGGGGGGGGGAGTGCCTGTAGTGGTTAAGCAGACCAATGCACACATTTACAGCCATATTAAGTCGGCAGATAAGTTCATGGTAAGTTAGCCCTGAGTCCAGGGTAACCCCTAAATATTTAAAGGTAGAAGCTTGTTCCAGTGTCTTATTATGGATGAGCAAAGGGTGGTTACTGAACTTGTTTTGGACATGGGTAAACAGCATGGCCTTTGTTTTTTTTATAGTTTAGAACAAGCCTATGGTCAATAAACCAGGATTCGGCCTCATTAAACGATCCTTGGAGGGCGGCAGGGTTGGTGTGGGTGCTGAATAAAACTGCATCGTCTGCGTATAGAAGGAGACTCCCAGAACAGGCCTTGGGCAGGGAGTTAAGGAATAGAGTGAAAAGTAGGGGGCCAAGGATTGACCCTTGGGGGACCCCAGATGTAACTCTGAGAGGGGATGATAAGGTATACCCCAGCTTGACTCTCTGGGTTCTGTCAGACAGGTAGTTTGAGAACCAAATGGTGGCATCCTGTGAGAAACCTATCTGGGTTAGCGAGGTTAAGATAAATGAGTGGTGGACAGTGTCAAATGCTTTGGAAAGATCTATATAGACAGCACCAGCAATCTGGCCTGCCTCCAGGGTCGCATGGATAGTGCTGGTATATTCCAAAAGCACGGTTGTGGTGCTATCGTTTTTCTGGAAACCATGCTGTTTGGGGCAGAGGAGATTGTGTTGAGCAAGGTAGTCTGTGACTTGGGTGGCGATTATCTTTTCAAGAACCTTGGAGAGAGGGGGTAGAACTGAGATGGGCCGATAATTACTAGGCAAGGTTCGGTCACCACTTTTCAGGAGAGGAGTGATGAGGGCAGTCTTCCACATGCAGGGGAACTGACCCAGGGCAAGGGAGTAGTTTAGCAGGGCAGTGAGGGGGTACAGTACTTCAGGAAGAGTGAGCCTTAGTATTTTAAGATCGAGATTGTCAGTGCTGAATCGGTATTTGCTGAATGCTTTTAACAGAAGGGGGGCAGCATTAATGCTGGGAGGTGACCTTGAAGTGGAAAGGGGGTACTTGGGTGGGTGTCGATATGGTGGATGTGGGTGCAAAAATGTTGGCAGGGAGCATGCCGCTGAGGACCGAAAACGAGGAGTTCAGAGCATTTGCTATTGTGTCAGGGTCAGTGGAGATACCACCATTTACCAGTATCTGGGAGGGGGGCATTAGAGATTTTGCCACTAAAATCTTTGAGGGAGTCCCAGAAATTGCGCCCCATCCCCCAGGAGGCGGTGAGGGCTGCTCTGTAGTATTCTGCCTTTGCCTGTCAGACCTGCCAGGTGCAGCGGTTCCTGGCCTCACGGTAGCGTTGCCTATCAGCGGGCCTCCCAGTTTCCAAGGCTATGTGCCAGAGATGGTCTCGGTGGCCTACGAGGTCCAGAAGGGACTGGGACATCCAAGGGGTATCAGCACCTTTAATGACTCATTTGCAGAAGAGTGCAAAAAGGTCACAGGTGGAATTGACAAAGTACTCCAGGATTGAATCAATATCAGGTGAGGCAGCAATGGGAGACCAGTCCCAGCTGATGAGGTGGTATTTTAAGGACAGTAGCTTACCTAGCCTGAGTTTTCACTGAAAGCTAACTTTAGGAGGGGCCTCTGTAGCCAAGTAAGACCAGTGCCCGAGTACTGGCGAGTGGTCACTCAGTGAGTCAGGCAGCACGCAGACCTGGGTGAATTTGTGAGGGCGATTGGTAAGAATTAGGTTGATGAGGGTCGAGGTACCTGTTCTCGGGTTGTGTTGGGTGGTAGTGGGCACAACCTGAGATAGACTGAGGGCGGCTGCAGCATCCTTATACGATGCGGCAGTGTCCGCTAACCAACTGATGCTAAAATAACCCAGGGCAATAATTTCAGCCTTATCTGGGTGTTACTGAAGAGGTGTTTCTGAGCCAACAAGATGTTTTCAAGCTGCTTATGATGGAACTATCAGACATTTCACTTATGCGTACCTGTTCTTGTTTGAGAGCCATCTGTTGGCCGTCCGCGAATTGCAGGGTAAGACTGAATAGTACTACTGCATCTGTAAGAGGTTCTTGTAAGAGGGGCAAGACAATGTCGGTGGACACAACCATACATTAATTGAGGATTAATGAATGGTTGGCTGATGCAAGTTGACCAATCCTGCGCAACCCTTTCTCTTCCCCATGTTACAATCTAAAGCATAGAGGACTCAGTGGGGGTAGGCTGTTTGTGTGACTTTACTCAATTCAGCAAGTCACCTTTTAATTTCGGCAGTTGTAACATATTTAATATATACAACCCCAAAATGGAAAGGTGGCCTGCTAAAATGTGTAAACTTGAAACAGCCCCCTATGCAACAAAGAGATTTTACTACATTTTATAAAAGCTGCAGACCCATCCCTAATTTACCAAGAAAATGCTATTTTGGGAGCTGAGCTAAGCTTGAGACTCCAAAGCTAATTGAATACTACCAGCTCTTCAAAGGCTTACATCCAACTGAGTCCATAAGGCAGGTAGCAAGCACACTGATGAAGACTTGCTTGTTTGATTAATTGCTCTTTTTAAAGCCCCATTTACATGGGTCACTTCTTCACCAACGTAGATGGTGGTTGAGAGTCACACCGGTGTACATTTGCGAGTGTAAACTGTGTAGGCATCAACTTGGTGTGGCTTTTCTGCTCCTCTCCCAGACAGAGGACCTGAAGTGGTGTAGGTGGTTTCAAGTGCTGTGTAAATAAATGGTGGCCACTTCTCACATCATTGCCTGAGGGTAATTTAGCATCACAACACACAGGGAACTCCTTGCAGGATGAGCCCCACAATGCAGTTCCCAAAACACTGGAGTGATACTAGTGTAGAAGCCACTGGCTTTATAAATAACCAAGTGCAGACTCACACCAGTGATCAGTGTAAACAGGGCATTAGTAACCAATTATAACCTCTAAAATCTCTTAGACACAACAGACACCAATTTAGGTTTGTCAGACAACCAACAAATCCTTACCTGTAGATTAACTGCATCCTGGTATGTCAGCTTTACTGCAGCTGGAATCTGGGAGTACACCAAATGATTGTACTTGGGAATTAATCCCATTAAGTCTGAGATCTGTCGGATGACTATACTGTAAGCTCTTGCCAAACTGCTTGCTGAGGTCAAGTAACTGCTTGCATTGCTGGCCTCCAGAGCAGCAGCAGCTGCTGCTGCACTGGTGCTGATGGCACCACTTCGACGCAGGTTTGAAGGGTCAATATAAATCAAGCCTGCTGAACTTGCTGAAACAGAGAACAGACACAGGGTCACAAACTACTTCTTGTAACGTGAATAAACTATCTTTCTACCACAGTAAGAAAATGAAAGTTACATACTTACTGTAATTGTTGATCTTCCAGAATATCTTCACTACTGACTACCACTTATGGGTCTGGGCTGAAAGCACTAAAACCCTGCAGGAGCAAAGCTTTGGCTAGGGACCGGCAATGGCTTCTGGCACGGCATTGGTACACACACCCACATGGTATCATATGCTAGCCGGTAATCACTGCCAGCTCCCTCACCAACCTCAGTTCTGTTTGCCAGGAGAGAGAGAGAGAGAAACAATATACTGTCAAGATCACGGCAGAATAGACACGTGGTCGAAAACTGTGTGGTCAAAACACCGTGAGATTTTTGGGGTCTTCAGCACTGCTCGTTTCAACCATATGATTAACATACAGAACTGAGAGAAACAAAGAGCTGAAAAATAAGAGGGCTTGAGAGACTCCCTAACCTAAAGAAAAAAACAAAACAAAACTCAACTACCAAACTCTAGACACAGGAGAAGAAGAGCACACTAAGTAGCACAGAGGGGTTTGCTGGGTATGCAGCCAGAGCCTCAATGCCACAAGCCAGACTGCAGAGGGGCAGTGCTACTAAAGAAGTAACCCTGTTGACATGTGGCTCTGGCAGTAAAGAGAGGTATGCAAAAATTGGGCCCCCCTCGTAAATGAGATGACAAAAATATGACAAACAGCAGAAAAGTTGCAAATGACCCCTACTAAGCAGGCAGCATGACACCAGAAATACAAGTTACACACCTGTAACAGGAGTTCTAGGAATGGTATATGTTTGTTCATCGACACTGTCTGGCAGGTTCCTTGCCACTTTAAATCTTGCCGGAAGGTCTTCAAGCTGGCTCCTCCCACCCATCCGGGTGGTAAAACTCTCGGCTCCACCCCATGATGCCAGATCCAGCCCGCTGGAAGCCAGGTTGTGCGTCGAAACCGGGGGAGGTCAGGTGGGTCGTGTGGATGAACAACATATACCATTCCTAGAACTCCTGTTACAGGTGAGTAACTAGTATTTCTAGAGACATGGATATGTTGTTCATCCACACTGTCCGTCAGACTCCTAGCAGTTCTCTGGGAGGAGGGAGGCAAGGCGCACACCCCCTACTTGGGAAATAAAGACTGGAGAACCGAGGCCCCAAAACCAGCATCTTGGCGTGACGCATGGTCGATGTGGTAGTGGGTAATGAAGGTGTGCCGACTTCTAGGTAGCAGCCCTGCAGATTTCCTGGATAGGGACATCCCTGGAAGCAGCCACCGATGCAGCGGTATGGCTGGTAGAATAAGCTCTTATCCCTCTGGGAGGCTCCATGCCCCCCAACCTATAGCAGAGATCTATGCAGGGGGTGACCCACCTGCCTATCGTCCGCTTGGCTGCAGGTCTGCCAGGTACGGTTTCAGCGAAGGTGACAAACAGCTGGCGAACCTCTCCCCAAACTTCAGCCGTCCGCTCCTTATAATAAGCAAGCGCTCTTCTAGGTCCAAAGTATGGAGCCTATATTCGGCCTCCGAGGTGTGACTGGGGTAGAACACCGGCAGAGTCAACACCTGGTTAAGGTGAAACTCCGGCACCACCTGTGGAAGACCAGATAAGGAGACTCGATGGAAAGCACCTGGAGCTCTCCCATCCTTCTGGATGACGTGATAGCCACCAAGAAGGAGGTCTTCCACGACAGGTGAGCGATGTCACACCTGTGCATCGGTGCGAATGGCCTGCCCATGAGCATAGCCAATATCAGCAGTAGAACCCACGGAGGGGAGGTTCTCGCACCGGAGGGGATATGTGATCAAGGCCTTTGAAAAAGCACCCAACCGCCTTCTCCTGTGCCACCGACTGCTTCCTGGCCCACGCCCGATAAGCAGAGATGGCTGCCAGGTGCACCTTAAGGGTCGTTGACCGAAGCCCTTGCTGAGAAAGGGACCACAGGTAGTCCAGAATGCTTGTCAAGGAACAGGAGGAAGGGTCCAGACCCTTGCCCTGACACCAAATGGAGAACCTCTTTCATTTGAAGGCGTAGCATTTTCTGGTCGACTCCTTACGGGACGCCTCAACGACGTTGAGGACCTCGTCAGAAAGACCCAAGGCCTGGAACTCTAGCTGCACACGAACCAGGCTGTCAGGTGCAGCGATTGAAGGTCCGGATGAAACACCTTCCCCTGAATGACTGAGATCAGGTCCAGGTGGGCTGGAAGCCGCCTTGGGAGCCTGGAGCTGAGACTGAGGAGATGTGGATACCAGAACTGGCGGGACCAGTCTGGGGCTACCAGAATCACCTACGCCTTGTCCCTCCTAGCCTTGAGAAGCACCTTGTGGATCAAGGGAAATGAGGGAAAGGCGTAGAAGAGGCTCGGGGTCCACGGCCTGGAGAAGGCATCCCCCTGCAGCGAGCCCTGCTGAGGGGGGCGGGCATGAAACAGTCTCAGCATCGCATTCTCCCTGGAGGCAAACAGGTGCGCCTGAGGCATGCCCCAGTGGGAGAAAAGATCTTGTACTAGCTCCGGCAGGAGAGACCACTCGTGAGACGCAGCCCCTATCTGGCTTAGGGCATCGGCCAGGGTGTTGGAGGCTCCTGCCACATGAAGACTATTACACAAACTAGGGAATATGGGTGTGGGCAGGACAGTAGTGTGGTGGGTAGGTAACTGGCTGGGCGGCAGGACACGGAGGGTGATGGTAAATGGATGTCACTCAACAGAGGGAAGAGTGACCAGTGGGGTACCACAGGGATCAGTGCTGGGACCGGTCCTATTCACCATCTTCATCAGTGACATTGCACAGGACCTAGAAGGCAGAATTTCACTGTTCGCTGATGACACAAAGCTCTGTAACAGAGTAGACACACCAGAGGGTGTAGACAGAATGAGAAGGGACCTGCAGAAACTTGAAGAATGGTCAGGGGTTTGGCAGTTGAAATTCAATGCAAGGAAGTGCAAGATAATGCATATGGGGCACAAAAACCCTGGCACAATATATCAGTTAGGAGGTGAGGATATAACATGCATGAAGCAGGAAAGGGATCTTGGGGTTGTCATCTCTGATGACCTCAACGCAGGGAAACAGTGTGACAAGGCAGCAGGTAAAGCAAAGAGGATGCTGGGATGCACAGGCAGGGGCATCACTAGCAGGAAAAAGGAGGTCATAATTCCACTATACATGACACTAGTGAAGCCCCACCTGGAGTACAGTGTACAGTTCTGGAGACCTTACTTACGTGAAGACATAGACAGGGTAGAGAAGGTTCAGAGGAGGGCAACAAAGATGGTGCATGGATTGCATCACAAGTCCTATGAGGACAGGTTGAAGGAACTGAACATGTACTACCTGGAGGAGAGGAGGGAGAGAGGGTATATGATAGAGACATACAAGTATCTTACAGGGAGGAACAGGGTGCACGAATACACTATTTTTAAGCAAAAAAGATGTTCCAGGACTAGAGGGCATGGGATGACGTTGAAGGGAGGACGATTCAGAGGAAAAGTGAGGAAGAATTTCTTCACAGAACGGGTGGTGGACAAGTGGAACACCCTGCCAGAGGAAGTGGTGGGGGCTGAAACAATCACGGGATTTAAGAATGCATGGGATAGACAAAGGAATTCTGGAGGTCAGGGGTAAGGGGCAACAGACTTCTTGGAAAACAAACTGAACTTACAAGCTCAAATGGGCAGACTGGGTGGGACATAGGCCCTTATCTGCCGACACTGTCTATGTATGCATCTATGAATGGCGAGGAGATCCACCTCTTGGCTGCGCACGAGTGACCAAATGCGGAGAGCTTCCCTGCACAGGGGCATGGAGCACGTCCCGCCCTGGCGGTTTAGGTAGTACATGGTCGCGATATTGTCCATCTGGACCTGAACCACTTGACCCCGTAGAAACGGAGCGAAGGCGGTAAGGGCTAGACGAACTGCTCGAAGCTCCAGCAGGTTGATATGGCATCGGGACTCCCGCGGGGACCAGAGGCTGTGCGCTCTGTGCTCCCCCAGATGGGCACCACAACCCATCAGAGGGACATCGGTCGATAGTGAGACCGTTGGCTCGGGGCGGACTAACAAGGATGCCCTCCTGCAGATGTGATGGAGCAGTCCACCACTGGAGGCGTTCCACATCCCCTAGGTCACTGTACTAGCTGATGATCCAGTGGATCGAGTGTTGTGACCATTGGCTGGCCAGCCCCCATTGGAGGATGCATGTACCAGCAGGCCCAGCGGACTCGCTGGTGCAGGCCACGGAGGCGCGGAAGTCCTGGGCAAGCGCGATTGCCCAACCTGAAATGATTGGGCAAAGGAGGAAAGAACCTCGGCCCTGTCCGCCGGGAGCCGTGCTCTGGCTCGTAGAGAGTCAAGCTCTGCCCCGATGAATTGTATCACCTGCTTTGGCATGAGTTCCGACTTGGCCTCATTGATAAGGAGGCCAACCTGAGAGCAAACCTGAAGGGGGAGATCTCTGGACCGCGCCACCTGCGCTCTGGAGGGGGCTGCAATCAGCCAGTCATTCAGGCAGTGGTACACCCGGACCCTTCGGCGCCACAGGAATGCTGTCACCACTGCCATGCATTTGGTGAAGACCCTGGGAGCTAGGGAAAGGAGAGGGGCATGGCCCGGAACTCGTAAAGGGATCCCCTGCTCTGAAGCGGAGGGATCTCTGGTGGGACGGACGGATTGGGACGTGAAAGAACGCGTCCTGAAGGTCCAGAGAACGGAACCACATGCCTCGTTCCAAGGATGGGATTATCTGAGCCAGAGACCTTAGAAACCTGTTCAGGTTGTGCAGGTCGAGAATGGGGCACCAGCCCCCCGTCCGTTTTGGGACCAGGAAGTACCTGGACACAAACCCCGGGTCTGGAGCAGGATCCGCCACCTTCCTGATCACCTCTTTTTCGTGGAGCAGGGCAATATCGGCTCGGCGAGCCGACAGAGAGACTGCGGACCCCGTAGCCCCACGAGGTGCGACGGCTCGGAAGGTGGGGCCTGCTCGAACTCCAGAGGCAGGCCCTTTCCTACCATCTCCAACACCCACCGTCCGGGGCGATAGTGGACCAGGTGGAAAGGAAGTGGCGGAGCCGTCCCCCCACGGGGGGAACCCAAGGGGGAGTGACTAGGCTGGGGGCGATACCCCTCAACCCGCCACTAGGCAGGCTTGGAGGCGGGACCAGCCGAGGGACCTCCTGGGCCTTTACCTCCCTGCTTCCTGTTGGAGGAAGCCGCGGGCTTGGGTTTGGGATGCCAAGCGCGAGCCTGCTGGCCCTGGTGTTGGTGCTGTTGGACCAGATGTGCCGCAGGCACAGAAGGACGAAAGGGCTTGTGCTATTGCTGTCGGCGGCCTTTGTACTTCTGGGCAGAGGTGACAGAGTCCAGAGAGGCACTGGACTTTTCGATCCACTGGAGGCAACCCTCCACTCCAGGGCTGAAGAGGTCGGTCCCCAAGAAGGGGACATCCGCCAATTTGTGCTGGCTATCTGCCGTGAAGGTGGATATCCTCAGCGACGCATAGCCACCGCGGCCGCAACCGATATGGCACAGGAGTCTCCTATGTCCAGAGCCGTCGGGAGCTGCTGCTTAGCCACTGCCCAACCCTGGTCCCACACCTGCCGGACCGTGGTCTGCAGGTCGACCGGGAGATGAGGGATCACCTCATCCAGGGAGCCCATGAGGGCGTGGGAGAAGTGTGCCATCAGCACGGCCGAGCTGGCCTGGTGGAGGCCAAGGGAGGATGCAGCGTACACCTTCGCCCGGCGCAGTCCAGCTTTTTGGACTCCTTGTCGGGGCTTGTCCACGTCCCTAGCATTCCCAGAATCCTGGAAAATGCTATCGGTGACCAACCCCTCGGCAGAGGGGTGTTCCGAGAAACCGGGCAAAGAGCCAGTAGGGACTGCATACTTCCTGGCCATCCTGGACGAAGGCGCAGGACAGGAAGCAGGCCGCTGCCAGAGCTCCAAGGCTGGGCAAACAATGGCTTCAGCCACCGGAAAGGCCACCATGGGTGAATCCCCTCAGTCCAGTATCTCCATCAGGGGATACTTGGCCCGCTTGGATAGGGGCTCAAGCTGCATCCCGGTGGACTCTGATGAGCCGAAGTAAACCCATGAAGGACGATGGGCTTTCGTCCATCGACTGGCCCCCAGAGGACTCCAGGTCAATGGGCCTGGAGAACAGGGAGGAGTCGTCGGACTCGGAGGAGTCCGCAAAGAGTTGCCTGGGGCCTGAGCCACCCTCCACCTGCAGAGGACGGTCGGGAGTGAGGGTGACTGACAACCTGTGGGGCAGGCCTTGACCAGACCGAGAGTCCTTGGTCGGCGCCCCCGATTTCGGTTGTGGAGGCGGAGGTTCCACCACAATCGGTGGGGCAGCTGGTTTCGGCCGAACAACCGGCCCAGGCTTGGGCACCTCGACTACAGCGAGGGGTTGTTTCGGCCGCTCAGGTGACAGCCACTTGATGGCCAGGGAAGGCGACGGCGTCGGCTTGTTCCCGGACAAAAGTAACTGCTGCCACATCAGGTCCTCGTAGCGTCGACGCAATTTGCGCTGAATCCTCTCCTCTTCCAAGGAGGAAGACGAGGACGAGCAGCGGCGCCGCTTACCTCGGTGCCGAGACCGCCGATGTCGGCCGGACCGAGACGATGTCCGAGACTGAGAACCTCGGTGTTTCCGAGGACGGGTCTGGAAAGGAGTGGGGGACACCTGCTCTTCCCTCGGTTCGGAAGCCTTAACCGGGGACTGCGGCACCGGGGGCATAGGCAGGTCCTCGGTCTCCACCGGGGAAACCGGTGAAGAAGGGTTGTTTGCCTCACCAGTTGACAGCCAGTCCGACGGTCGAGAAAAATCTCGACCGCTTCGACGGGTGTCTCGGCCGGCTGGCCGGACGGGGACGCCGTGAAGCCAGCGGCCTTAGCCGCAACCTCGACTGAAGTCGACAGTCGGCTGTCTGGGGAAGGAGACCTCGCCTGCTCCCACAAACGCCGACGATGGGACTTACCCTTTGAATCCTTCTTTTTGGACCAAGAGGAATGTCCCGATGGCCCCCCTCCCCTCGTGGAAAGGAATTGGCAAAGCTCCTTGAACGAAGCTGAATATGAGGTGCCCAGTGAGAGCGGGATAAATGCTTCGACCAAGGAAGAGGATGATGCGGCCTGGGCCGCCTCCTCCTCGAGGGCGATCATCTGCTCGAGTTGCTCAGCCGAGCCAGCCGCCGTGGTAACCGAGCGGGCCTCGCCGACCTAACCGCGGTGGCGCTTCACGGGCGCCCAAGCTGTAACCAGGCAGCGTGGTACTCCAGGACATTAATAAAACGAACGGCATGACTCGCAGGCTCGCGGATCGTGCTCAGGCCCAGGCGCGGTAGATGCACGGGAGTGTGGGCCCGTCCTGGACATCTTCTGCCCACAAGGGCACTGCCGGAATCCGGGAGTCAATTTGTCCATCGCAGCCGCAAGGGAGAAAGATGACCAAAGTCTTGAAAATTTTAAAATGAGTTTCGGGCGAACCGAAAGAATTAGGATCCAGTCTATCACGCAGAGCGTTAAGGAGGGAACCTGAGCTTCCAAGCGGTAAGGAAGATCTGGCGTCATGGGGTGGAGCTGAGAGTTTTACCACCCGTGTGGGTGGGAGGAGCCAGGTTGAAGACCTTCGGGCAAGATTTAAAGCGGCAAGGAACCTGCCAGACAGTGTGGATGAACAACATATACATGTCCCTAGAAATGGACCTTTTTCGGCTATCCCCAAAAAACGAGGTAGCAGGACAGGGGAAACCCCACGGTGCATGTGAAATTGCAGTACTACGCTGCACCAAGGTGTCGATATGTATCCATCTTCCCAGCTATACCTGAGCTTGCGGCCAACTTTGCATATGGAGGAAAAAAAAAAAAAAACCTCACCCACCAATGAGTAAGGGAATTGCGTGGCACATGCAGAAGAAACCCGCATGAGAAAAACTGACCTGCTATTCCTGCAACAGCAGGGATGTACCCTGTGTGAAAGCTAGTTCAGGTTGATCCAATCTAGTGCTCAGCATACACCAACAGACATGGCTACTGACAAGTGGAGTTAGACTTGGATAGCACCTAGTCGACACAGGAAGCATTCAGTAACTAATATGGAATACCCAAGTAGGAAGGGACATGACCCAGGCAGGAAAATGAGAGGACAGGAAGAAAGGAGAAAGAAGCATCACCTTTTTTTTTTTTTTTGGTTGGCATGGAATCTTAAGCAAGGCCCTCAACACAATTTTATTCATTTTATTGGAGGGTGGAATGGGAACCCTATAGTGGGTCCCAGAATTTTTTTTTTTTTTTTTAATACCAGGCTGCTTTACAGTAGCAACTGGGGAGAGGTATAAAGTACGAGAGGTCCCTCGTCAGCAAAAAAACAGAGTGAGCAGAGGCCCTGGCTCTGCTAGAAAGGGGATGGTTTGCAGGTGTGGTAATCAATGGTGAACATATTCTGGAAGATCAACAGATAATTAAATATATATTATATATATATATATATCATTCATATCTTCCAAGAATCAGTCTTCACCACTGATTCCCACTTATGGGTCAGAGTACCAAGCTTCCCATTATTAAGGAGGAGACGACTCATCCAGAGGGTAAAAGATACCCTCAGCCCTCTGTGTTGGGGAGGGAACTCTGAGGGAAGAAGCTCCTTACAGTTCTGTCAAAACCTGAGAATGATCAGGGCCAGGTGAGGGCTCCTGTGGGGCAGGACCAACAGTTCCAATCCGACTCTAGGGGAGACAACATTAGGCCCCTGGAAATGCAAGTTAAGCACCTTACATCAGGCCAAAGATGCCAGTCTGAAAAGAGGAAGCCAAGTTGCCTGAATACAGACTGCTGTTTCCACACCAGTCTGGAGGTCAACTAGTTGGCAACACAAGATGCTCTCGACTGAAGCCATGCAATACCAAGACCTCCGGTTGATTGGTCGATAGTTTGCCTGTGTTACTCTATGGCATTACACCTAGTAGACCATGCAACTGCAACCACAGGCAAAGATAAGTCACTGTATGTGCCTAAGTTCCAGAAATTCACATAAAAGGGCACGTGCATAGTTGAATACCTTCTTTCCAAGAGTATCTGTGTGGGTGGAATCTGTATCTGAAGGTCAGTCACACATGAGGCTCTGTGGCCCTGACTGGGTCTGCAGTACCTGAAGCCCTGAGGCTGGGTGAAATACTGCTTGAAGAGGTCCCTGGGGATGTCTTGATTGGAATGGCCTCCACCTGGACCTGGATGCCTCCTCACAGCTCTAGGCCAAAAAGAAATGAACGAAGTGTCAACAGTGGGAATTCCCAAGGCGTTCCAATGGCAGGGCAGCTGGATCGCGACTTGTATAGGTCTCAAGGTCAAGTGCCTGGAGCATTTCCACCAGGAATTGTTGGTACAGGAGGTACTCAGCAACAGAAAGCAGGTAGACAATTTCTTTTTCTCCGAGGACACTGATGGAGACGAAGAGCTGCCTCTGGGCAAGGTTGGTACTGGGGAAAATGGCCTATACTAGGCCCTGACTCCCCATGCCAATCCTCTAAGGCAATGACCCATGACCAGTGTTCTTTACATGTTATCGGCCCCACAGGGCCTATTAATGATGGCACCTTTTCAAGGAATCAGAGAGGCTCCTCTAGGAGGGGTTGAGACTACAGGTCTCTGGCGCTTTACCCTGTGGTACTGCATGGGGGCCTGTAGCCCAAGGGCAGGGGCGGGGAGTTTAGAAGAGTCACCTGAAGTTATCTTCCCTAAATCAAGAGCAACCTATATTGGTGCCCGGGGGTAATCCCCAATAAAGGGGAAACAAGAGACGTACAGATCCCATGGGGCAACCCAGTTCTCACTGGGGATGGTGTCTTCCTACCGCTTTGGGGAGAAGCCCCCCTCCAGGTCATTACCAAACTCCAAATCAGCGCCACCTCCAGCACCATGCTCAGGTCTGATGATATCCTTGGAGAAAGGTCTCTTCCTATCACCAAAGTCAACACCATTGACACCTCGCTTTGTGTGTCTATCAGCATCACACTCACCGTCATCACTCTCCTTGGTGTTCCATGCATCACCGTGAGTTGGGGATTACCTTCAAGGAGACCATCGTTGGCACCTCTCTGAGCTGGGCCTGGGATCAACACCATGGACATTACCCATCACCATTTCTTTCCTCAGTGTCACTGATGACATCATCAGGGACAGTCTCTGAACAGGCATCAGAATAGACAACAGCCTCGGTATCAGTTCCCCTCACAACACTGTAAACAGTGTGTCTTTTTTTTTTTGGGGGGGGGGGTGTCAGCATCGTCCTTCAGCACCATGAATGGCAATAACAGCACAGGCAACGCCATAAGACAACACTAAGGGGTTCACCAGTGTAGACCAAATGTATAACTTCAGCCTCATCTCCAGGGATATCTGCTGCTCAGGGCAGACAGAACGTGGAGTGTTCTCAGTCAGCTGCTCAGAAGGAGTCAGCTGTCCACCAAATGCTGCCTTCAGAGTCTGTGATGCCTCTGTTTGGTGAGGTAATTCCACAGAACCAGGGGGCCAGGAAAGAGGCCTGGGGGAAGGTCTAGAGACAATGGACACATCTTATGACACCTGCCTCTCAAGGTAGGGCTCGGGCGACCTCACTTCAATGCGCAGTTTTTCAAGGTATGGTGGCCCATGGAGAAGCAGGTGTTGAAGCATCCGTGGTGTGCTCTTGTCTAAGGCAGGCCACACAGGTCTATGCTGGTCCAATGCAGCCATCTTGTTCCCAGTAGGGCAACGATGCGAGAGGAGCAGTTGCTCTACTTACTTCGACACAGGCCCCCCTCCCCCCGACTTTCCTTTCAGCACTGAGCAATAAAAGAAAAACACGAAGCTGACATTGTAAAGTGCAAAACAAATTACAGAGGCACAGCATTAACTACTTCAGCGATAAGGGGAACAGAGGACGCTCCCCCGGTGTGCTCTCGATGGCGGGGATAACACAACTGAGTCTAGAGAGGGAGCTGGCAAGTATTACTGGCTAGTGCGTAACATCATGCAGGGGTGCGCAGGCATTGTGCTCAGTAGTCATTGCCAGCCCCCAGGCAAATCTTTGCTCCTATGGGGGTTTAAGTGCCTCTGGCCTAGAACTATAAGTGGGACTCAATGGTGAAGACTGAGTTTAGAATATTTTCCTATATACATACATATATATATATATATTATATATATATATATATATATACACACTGTATATATGTACACGCATAAAAAACGCAAAATGTACACTTAAGCAATTCTAGAAAAGCTCGGCATCTCCATGGAGTTTTATCAAGAGAGTATGTAGATTTACTGCTTCAGTCCTTGTTAGAAATATTACCACCCTACAGAGGTGACAATGTGGAATACAAAATGCCTGTTTTACTTGCAGCCTGGAGGAAACCATTTTAAAGGTGTTTGAAAAAAACAGGTTACTCACCTGTAACGGTAGTTCTAGGAGTGGTATATGACTTAGCTGGAACGTCTTCAAGCTAGCTCCTCCCACCCACCCAGGTGGTTAACTCCCTCGGCTCCACCCCATGTCCCAGATCTTGCCCGCTGGAAGCAGTTGTGTGCGCTCAAGCCAGGGGAGGTCGGGTGGGTCCGTGTGGACGAACACCATATACCACTCCTAGAACTACTGTTGCAGGTGAGTAAATACAGGTTACTCACCTGTAACAGGATATGTTGTTCATCCACACTGTCTGGCAAGTTCCTTGCCGCTTTAAATGTTGCCGGGAGGTCTTCAAGCTGGCTCCTCCCACCCACCCGAGTGGTAAAACTCGCGGCTCCGCCCCATGACGCCAGATCTAGCTCCGCTTGAAGCCAGGTCGTAAGGCCGGTTAGAATATGGGGATGAACAACATATACCATTCCTAGAACTCCTGTTACAGGTGAGTAACCTGTACTTCTAGGGACATGGATATGTTGTTCATCCACACTGCCTGGCAGACTCCTAGCAGTTCTCCGGGAGGAGGGAGGAAAGGCGCACACCGCCTACTTAGGGAATAATGACTGGAGAACCGAGGCCCCAAAACCAGCATCCCGGCGTGACTCAAGGTCGATGTGGTAGTGGGTGATGAAGGTGTGTGCTGACTTCCAGGTAGCAGCCCTGCAGATTACCTGGACAGGGACATCCTTGGAAGCAGCCATCGATGCAGCAGTATGGTGGGTAGAAGGAGCTCTTATCCCTCTGGGAGGCTCCATGCCCACCAACCTATAGCACAGATCAATGCAGGAGGTGACCCACCTGCCTATCGTCTGCTTGGCTGCAGGTCTGCCAGGTGCGGCTTCAGCGAAGGTGACAAACAGCTGGCAAACCTCTCCTCGAACTTCAGCCGTCCGCTCCTTATAATAAGCGAGCGCTCTTCTTGTGTCCAAAGTATGGAGCCCGTATTCGGTCTCCGAGGTGTGACTGGGGTAGAACACCGCAGAGTCAACACCTGGTTAAGGTGAAACTCCAACACCACCTTCGGAAGGAATTTGGTGGGGCGCGGGACAACCTTGTCCCTGTGGAAGACCAGATAAGGAGACTCGATGAAAGCACCTGGAGCTCTCCCATCCTTCTGGATGACGTGATAGCCACGAAGAAAGCGGTCTTCCACGACAGGTGAGAGATGTCACACCTGTGCATCGGTTCAATGGCTTGCCCATGAGCTTAGCCAATACCAGCAGTAGATCCCGCCTTGACTATTGCAACTCGCTCTACCTAGGGCTTTCTGCGGTTGAGATTCGCCGTCTGCAGCTAGTGCAGAATGCGGCTGCCAGGCTGTTGACTGGCTCTTCCAGGGCCAGTCATATAACGCCAGTGCTCCGTGGTCTGCACTGGTTGCCAGTTTACTGGCGAATCACCTTTAAGGTCGGTTTGCTGACCTATAAGGCCCTACATGATCAGGGACCGGTTTACCTGAAAGATCTCCTTCATCTCTATTGTCCCCCGGCTCTCTCCGATCCACTGACGAGGGATTGCTAGAGATTCCCAGGGTTCGTTTAAGATCTTTTAGTTTTATGGCTCCAACCCTGTGGAATTCTCTACCTCGTCAGGTGCGGGAAAGCCCTACTGTCCATAGTTTTAAAGAATCTTTGAAGACTCACCTTTTTAAGAAAGCATACAATGATTTTTAAATTGGTGTTTGTTGTACTTGTAATTGTTTGTTTAGTATTGTATTTTATTGAAATTGTTTTATCTAGTATTGTACATGCGCCTTGGTTTTAGAAAGGCGCCTTAAACAAATAAATAAAAGATTGATTAAAGAAAGATTGAGGTGGAGGTTCTCGCACCAGAGGGGATATGTGATCAAGGCCTTTGGAAAAGCGCCCGATCACCTTCTTCTGCGCCACCGACTGCTTCCCGGCCCGCGCCCGGTAAGCAGAGATGGCTGCCAGGTGCACCTTAAGGGTCGTCAACCGAAGCCCTTGCTGAGAAAGGGACCACAGGTAGTCCAGAATGCTTGCCAAGGAACAGGAGGAAGGGTCCAGGCCCTTGCCCTGACACCAAATGGAGAATCTCTTCCATTTGAAGGCATAGCATTTTCTGTTCGACTCCTTACGGGATGCCTCAATGACGCTGAGGACCTCGTCGGAAACACCCAAGGCCTGGATCTCTAGCCGCTCAGGAACCAGGCCGTCAGGTGCAGGGATTGAAGGTCCGGATGGAATATCTTCCCCTGATTGACTGAGATCAGGTCTGAGCGGGCTGGAAGCCGCCTCGGGAGCCTGGAGCTGAGACTGAGGAGATCTGGATACCAGAAATGGCGGGGCCAGTCTGGGGCTACCAGAATCACCTGCGCCTTGTCCCTCCTCGCCTTGAGAAGCACCTTGTGGATCAAGGGAAATGGGGGCAAGGCGCAAAAGAGGCCCGAGGTCCACGGCCTCGAGAAGGCATCCCCCTGCAGCGAGCCCTGATGAGGGGGGGCGGACATGAAACAGTCTCAGCTTCGCATTCTCCCTGGAGGCAAACAGGTCCGCTGAGGCGTGCCCCAGTGAGAGAAGAGATCTTGTACTAGCTCTGGCAGGAGAGACCACTCGTGAGATGCAGACCCTATCCAGCTTAGGGCATCGGCCAGGGTGTTGGAGGCTCCTGCCACATGAATGGCGAGGAGATCCGCCTCAGGCTGCAGATTCGAGACCAAGCGAGGAGAGCTTCCCTGCACAGAGGCATGAAGCGCGTCCCGCCCTGGCGGTTTACGTAGTACATGGTTGTGGTATTGTCCGTCTGGACCTGAACCACTTGACCCCGTAGAAACGGACCGAAGGTGGTGAGGGCTAGACGAACCGCTCGAAGCTCCAGCAGGTTGATGTGGCATCGGGACTCCCAAGGGGACCAGAGGCCGTGCGCTCTGTGCTCCCCCAGATGGGCACCCAACCCATCAGTGAGGCATCGGTCGATAGAGAGACCGTCGGCTCAGGGCGGACAAACGGGATGCCCTCCTGCAGATGTGCTGGAATGGTCCACCACTGGAGAGCGCTCCACATCCCCTGGGTCACTGTCACTAGCTGATCCAGAGAATCGAAGTGCTGTGACCATTGGCTGGCCAAGCCCCATTGAAGGGGACACATGTACCAACGGGCCCAATGGACCACGCTGGTGCAGGTGCCATGAGGCCCAGGAGGCGCAGGAAGTCCCGAGAAGGGCGCGATTGCCCAACCTGAAATGATTGGGCAAAGGAGGAAAGAACCTCGGCCCTGTCCGCCGGGAGCCGTGCTCTGGCTCGTAGAGAGTCGAGTTCTGCCCCGATGAATTGCATCACCTGCTTTGGCACGAGTTCTGACTTGGCCTCATTGATGAGGAGGCCAACCTGAGAGCAAACCTGGAGGGCCAGATCTCTTGACTGCTCCACCTTCGTTCTGGAGGGAGCTGCAATCAGCCAGTGATCCAGGTAGGGGTACACCCGGACCCTTAGGCGCCGCAGGAATGCTGTCACCACTGCCATGCATTTGGTGAAGACCCTGGGAGCTAGGGAAAGGCCGGAGGGCATGGCCCGGAACTCGTAGAGGGATCCCTCTGCCCCGAAGCGGAGGAATCTCTGGTGGGACAGACAGATTGGGACGTGAAATAACATGTCCTGGAGGTCCAGAGAACAGAACCACACGCCTCGTTCCAAGCATGGGATTATCTGAGCCAGAGTGACCATCCTGAAGGTCCGAGACTTTAGGAACCAGTTCAGGTCGTGCAGGACGAGAATGGGGCGCCAGCCACCCATCTGTTTTGGGACCAGGAAGTACCTGGATACAAACCCCGGGTCTGGAGGAGGATCCGCCACCTTCCTGATCAGCTCTTTTTCGAGGAGCAGGGCGATATTGGCTCGGTGAGCCGACAAAGAGGCTGCGGACCCCGTAGCCCCCCGAGGGGCGACGGCTCGGAAGGGTGGGGCCTGCTCGAACTCCAGGGGCAGGCCCTTTCCTACCACCTCCAACACCCAACGGTCTGTGGTGATAACGGACCAGGCAGAAAGGAAGTGACGGAGCCACCCCCCACACGGGGGGAACCCAGGGGGGAGTGACGAGGCTGGGGCGACACCCCTCAACCCGTCACTGGGCAGACTTAGAGGAGGGACCGGCCAAGGGACCTCCAGGGCCTTTACCTCCTTGCTTCCTATTGGAGGAAGCCGCGGGCTTGGGTTTGGGATGCCAAGCGCGAGCCTGCTGGCCCTGGTGCTGGTGGGCTGGATGAGCCGCAGGCGCAGAAGGACGAAAAGTCTTGTGCTGCTGCTGTCGGCGGCCTTTGTCCTTCTGGGCGGAGGTGACTGAGTCCAGAGTGGCACTGGACTTTTGATCCGCTGGAGGTGACCTTCCACTCCAGGGCTGAAGAGGTCGGTCCCCAGGAAGGGGACATCCGCTGTGAAAGTGGATATCCTCAGCCATGCTCTGCGGCGCATGGCCATCGTGGCAGCAACCGATCTGGCACAGGAGTCTCCTACGTCCAGAGCTGTTTGGAGCCGCTGCTCACCACCGCCCTACCCCGGTCCCGAACCTGCCGGACCGTGGTCTGCAGGTCGGCCGGGAGATGAGGGATCACCTAATCCAGGGAGCCCGTGAGGGCATGGGAGAAGTGTGCCATCAGCACGGCCGAGCTGGCCTGGCGGAGGCCAAGGGAGGACACAGCGTACACCTTGCGCCCGGCGTAGTCCAGCTTTTTGGACTCCTTGTCGGGGGGGCTTGTCCACATCTCTAGCATTCCCGGAACGCCGGAAAATGCTGTCGGTGATCAACTCCTCGGCAGAGGGGTGTTTTCTGAAAACCCGGGCAAAGAGCCGGTAGGGACCGCATACTTCCTGGCCATCCTGGCCGAAGGTGCAGGGCAGGAAGCAGGCTGCTGCCAAAGCTCCAAGGCTGGTCCTACAATGGCCTCAGCCACCGGAAAGGCCTCCGTGGGTGAATCCCCTCAGTCCAGTATCTCCGTCAGGGGATACTTGGCCCGTCTGGATACGGGCTCGAGCTGCATCCTGGTGGACTCTGAGATGAGCTGAAGCAGACCCATGAAGGATGATGGGCTTTCGTCCAGTGACTGGCCCCCGGAGGACTCCAGGTCAACCGGCCTGGAGAACAGGGAGGAGTCGTCGGACTCCGAGGAGAGTTGCCTAGGGCCTGAGCCACCCTCCACCTGCTGAGGATGGTCAGGAGTGAGGGTGACCGACAACCTGCGGGGCAGGCCTTGACCCGACTGAGTCTCCTTGGTCGGCGCCCCCGATTTCGGTTTTGGAG
The DNA here is from genome assembly GCA_016271365.2 of Neoceratodus forsteri. Taxonomy (NCBI): domain Eukaryota; kingdom Metazoa; phylum Chordata; order Ceratodontiformes; family Ceratodontidae; genus Neoceratodus; species Neoceratodus forsteri. Next base: position 1,710,438,519 of record CM057455.1, read on the forward strand.
GCGGAGGATCCACCACAATCGGTGGGGCAGCAGGTTTCGACCGAACAACGGCCCAGGTTTGGGCATCTCGACTGCAGCGAGGGGTTGTTTCGGCTGCTCAGGTGACAGCCACTTGATGGCCGGGGAAGGCGTTAGCGTCGACTTACTCCCAGACAAAAGTAACTGCTGCCACATCAGGTCCTTGTAACGTCGACGCAATTTGCGCCGAAGCCTCTCCTCTTCCGAGGAGGAAGACGAGGATGAGCGGCGGCGCCGCTTACCTCGGTGCCGAGACAGAGACATCTGCGGGATCGGCTGGACCGAGAAGTCGTCCGAGACAGAGATCCTCAGTGTTTCCGAGGACGGGCCTGGGAAGGAGCGGGGAACACCTGCTCTTGCCTCGGCTCGGACACCTTAACCGGGGACTGCTGCACCGGGGGCGCAGGCAGATCCTCGGTCTCCACGGGGGGAACCAGCGAAGAAGGGCTGTCGGCTTCACCAGTCGACAACCCGTCCGATGGGTTGAGAAAAATCTCGACCGCGTCAACGGGAGTCTCGGCCTACTGGCCTGGCCGGGGACACCGTGAAGCCAGCGGCCTTAGCCGCAACCTCGACCGAAGTTGATGGTCGGCTGTCCTGGGAAGGGGACCTCTCCCGCTCCCACGAACGCCAACGATGGGACTTACCCTTTGAATCCTTCTTTTTGGACCGAGAGGAATGTCCCGATGGCCCCTCTCCGTTCGTGGAAAGGGATTGGCAAAGCTCCTTGAACGAAGCAGAATACGAGGTACCCAAAGAGAGCAGGATCAATGCCGCGACCGAGGAGGAAGATGCGGCCTGGGCAGCCTCCTCCTCAAGGGCGATCATCTGCTCGAGCTGCTCAGCTGAGCCAGCCGCCGCGGTAACCGCTCAACGGGCCTCTTTCGACTTTACCGGCGGATAGTGCTTTTTGGGGCGCCCTTGCTTTAACCGGGCAGCGAGGTCCTCCAGGACGTTGGCAGAGAATGAACAGCATGACTCGCAGGCCTGCGGGTCGTGTTTTAGGCCAAGGCAGTAGACGCACGTGGAGTGTGGGTCCGTCCTGGACATCATCTGCTCACAAGGGCACCGCCGAAAAATGAAAATTACGTACCTACCGTAATTCTTGATCTTCTTGGACGAGTCTCCACCACTCATTCACACGAGTGGGATTAGCGCCGGAGGCACTAGGACCCATCGGGAGCAAACTTTTTGCTGGAGGGTCGGCGCGAAAGATGGCGCCGCGAGACTCGGCGCCGCGAGCAGCGGCTCGAGCGGTAATGACTATCTCAGCGACGACCCTCCAACCACCTCAGTACCTTTTTTATCAAGGAGGTGCAGCGCAACTAACGTAAAGAGTAAATCTAACCTTAAAAAACGGACATAAGATAGTCCGTACGACCCGTGTAAGAAGGGTCAACAAAGAAGTCTTCACGGCCTAAAGATTTGAGGGAGTGAAGACCAACACAGCGGTGAGCTCGGGGGATGGAGGGTGGGAGTGTGAATGAGTGGTGGAGACTCGTCCAAGATCATCAAGAATTACGGTAGGTACGTAATTTTCATATCTTCCTGGACATAAGTCTCCACCACTCATTCACACTAGTGGGAGAGTACCAAGCTGATAATCCCCCAAAAGGGCGGCAGGAGAGCCAGAGCTCATGCGACTAAGACAGAAGTCCATTAAGGATAGTTCTGCCGAACGCGGAATGACGCCTGGCATGAACATCCAGTGCATAATGCTTAACGAAGGTATGTACTGAGCCCAGGTATGCTGCAGCAGATATGTGCAATTCTTGAACATTGCGACTCGCTTAGGGATGTCATGACCGGGCCTAGTAGAGTGAGCTTGACACTCTACCTTCTAATTTAACTTGAGCTATGGAATAGCAATGCCAAGGCATGCCACTAACCATGATGAGATGCATCTGATAGCTTACAGGTTGACCCAGCCGGTGTCGCTGAAAGAAACAAACAGTTGCTGAGTCTTACGAACATCCTGGTTCTATCTAAATAGAACTAAGGCTCTCTTAACATCCAAGGAATGAAGAGCTCTGCTCCCCTTCATTTTGGAAATTAGCGATAAGCGGGAAGTACCAGAGGTTGGTTTAGATGGAATTCTGACACAACCTTGGGAAGAAATTTAGGATGAGTACGGAGAACTACCTTGTCTTTATGGAATACAGTATAACGGAGGGTCCGTAACCAGGGCATGTATCTCAGAGACCCCCATGGCTGAGGTAATGGGCCACCAGGAAGGCAGTCTTCCAGGTAAGAAATCCAGCTCACAGGTAGCTAGGGGTTCAAAGGCTTCCAGTGAGCATGTCCAGCACCAGGTTAATGTCCCAGGCTGCAACTGGACGCTAACAGGGGGTCTGGTATGAAGAATCCCCTAAGAAATCTCTTCACCATAGGTAACTGAGCCAGAGTCAAGGAAGAAACCGCTCATGGAATGCTGAGATGGCACTAAGGTGAACTTTAACTGTGGAGTACTGGAGACCTGAGTTTGATAGGTCCAAAAGATACTCCAGAACCTTGTCAGGAGGACAGGAAAGGGACTCCAAGAGGACTTTGCACACCAGAGAGAAAACGTTTCCATTTGGAAGCCGTTAATGGTGGCTGGCTATGAAGAGCCAGAAGGATGTCTGAGACTCTACGAGGACGTTGAACCGATTCACTTCCACCTCTTCAGGAGCCAAGCATGAAGGTGAAGTGATTTCAGGTTGGGATGGACCAACAACCTCGAGTCAAAAGATTGATTTATGAGGAAGTGGTCTCGAGAGGCTGCCAACATACTGTTGAGTAGAGGAAACCATAGTTGCCGAGGCCAGGAGGAGCAATGAGAATCATTTTGGTCCCGAGATTCGAACTTGAGGAGTACTCTCTGGATTAGAGGAAGCAGTGGAAAGGCGTAAAGAAAGCGTTTTGTCCACCGCAGCCTGAATGCATCCTGACAGAAAATGCCAGGCCCTGGATTTCTGGAGCAGAAGAGAGGCAGTTTTGCGTTGAGTGGGGATGCAAAAAGGTCCAGGTCTGGAGTCCCCCACTCTTTGAACAGAGACCGAGCTACGGCTGGATCGAGAGACCACTCGTGAGGGTCTGCCTCGCTCTGCTGAGGTGATCTGCTAGGTCGCTTTGTATACCTGGCAGATAAACCAGCTTGAATCAGAGACTTGTGCTCCAAGCACCACTCCCACACCCTCATTGCTTCCCTGCAAAGGGATAAGAATAAACACCTTGCTTGGATGTAATACATCACAGCTTTGTTGTCTGTTTGAAGGAGAATGTTCTTGTGACAAAGGACATCCTTCAGAGCTCGGATCGCATAGAGACCGCCTCATCTCCAGGACATTTATGTGGAGATGAGTTTGAACTGAGTCCATACACCTTGAGTGTGGAGGGGTGACAGTGAGCTCCCATCCCATTAGCGTGCGCCTGTGGTGATGGAGATCTGATGATCCGGGGAGCAAAGGGGAATCCTTCCAGGAGATTGCTCTCTTGAGACCACCAGGTGAGAGACCTCCGAAGGGGCTCCGTCACCTTGATGGGATAAGACTGGGGGTGAGAGGCTGGAGACCACTGAGTGGAGAGCATCCATTGGGTGGTTCTCATCTGCAACCGGGCCAGGGGTACAGTGAACACTGAGGACGCCATGAGACCCAACATGCGTTGCATCGAGAGAGCTGTAACGATTGGTTCTCCCGATGTAACCGCCATCCAGGATGTCGAGTCTTCTGTCCTCTGGAAGGAAAGCCTTGGAAGAGGTGTCTAGAAAGCCCTATGAAAAGGAGCCTCTGGGAGGGCTGCAGTTGAGATTTTTCAAATTCAGCAGAACTCCCATGGACATGAGAAGACGAGAAGTCGCTTGCACGGCTTCCAAAGTCCCTTGGCTGGAAGGGCTTGCTAGAAGCCAATCGTCCAGGTAGGGAAACACTGAGTCCGATCTTCCTGAGATGCGCCGCAGAACTGCACAACACTTGTAAAACTCAAGGCGCTGAGGATAGCCCAAAGGGCAGGACTCTGAACTGATAATGCTGACCCAAAGCTACAAACCTGAGGAACTGCGGTGGGTCGGGTGGACGGGATATGCTGGTAAGCATCCTGCATATCCAGGAGGCCAGCCAGTTGTGCTGATGCAGCAAGGGTAACAGGGTACCTAGGAAATTATTTTGAATTTCTCCTGGGGAGAAATTTGTTTAACTTTCTGAGGTCTAGAATGGGGCGCATCCCCAGATTTCTTTAGAACCAGAAAGTAATGGTAGTAGAACCCTGTGTTTCGCAGAGATGCGGGGCACCAGTTCTGTGCCCTGTTGTTCAGAAGGCCCTGGATCTCGCGAGGGAGGTCTGACTGAGAGGCCGACAACCTGCTGTCGCCTGGGAGGACACCGGGGGTTTCCAAGAAATTGAGAGAATAACCCTCGCGAATTATCCGAAGGACCCATTTGTCCGAAGTTATGGACTTCCACTGGTTGTAGAAGTACATCAGACGACCTCCCACCGGAGGAGAAAGTTCCACCTCGGGCAGAGTGGATGGAACATGGGCCAGCAATTCATAAGGTGGCGCTGGGGGCTTTAGGCCCCTGCGCTTTCTGCTGCGTCTTCTTTTGAGGTTGAGCAGGTTGGCTTTTATGGAAGCTTCCCCTGCCTCTGCCTCGAAAGGACTGACGATTATGAAAGTGACGTCTGTTCACATGCCCCCGAGAGGGGGCAGGCGGAGGTCTGGCCAATTTAATGGCCGATCTAGTCTTCTGAGTGGCCTCTAAGGCTTGCTCCACCTGAGGGCCAAAAAGATAGGAGCCATCAAAAGGCAGCGCCATTACCTGCTGCTGAGCATCATTCGTGAAGCCAGAAGTACGCAGCCAGGAATGGCACAGAGTACAAATCCCTGCGGCTGCTGAGCGAGAAGCAGTGTCAAAAGCGTCCATGGCGGCTTTGACCTGTTGGTTATTGGACTCAATATCTCTAATAACGGTCAGAAGAAGCTCTGACTTGGAGTCCTAATCTGGAAGAGCTTCAACCATTCTTTCATAGAGTGCCACAGGATATACTCATACTGAGAAAAATAGCCTTGATAACTGCAACATACATACTTAGAGTGGAGGCAGCAAAGACTCTTACCTAATGTATCAATCTTACGAGACTCTTTATTAATAGGTCGAGCTGCTGTAGTAGTTTGAGGAAGAAACGACCTTGTCATTCTCTGCCAGGACTACAATAGGATCCGCAAAGGCTTGGGATGCCAAAAGGGACGATCCTTGGGAGCTGAATACTCTTATCAATGGATTTAGCCACTGAGGAATAAGAGCAGGATTATTCCATACCATTTGAGACAGCGTCTCGAAGGAAAGCTGGATCGGAGGAGTCAAATCCGTAGGGATCTCCAAGCATGAAGATACTGAGTCTTAATATCTTCCCAGGATCGATGTCTGTAGTCTGGAGAGAAAGAGTGGATCTCAGGTTCTTCAACAGAGACTTAAAGGACAGGTCCTCCACCACAGGCTCTGTAGCAAAGAAAGATCCTGTTTCTCCATTTCATCACCCAACCGAAGGTCTGGGTCAGGCTCAACATCATCTCCTGATGGTCCAGGAAGGACTGTTTGGACAGGAAAGGTAGAAAATTAGGAGAGGAGGAAATAGCAGAAAACAGGAGAGTCCTCGAGGGCTCCCGCGCCAGACGGCAAAACGGGTTGAAACGGCACCGAGAAGGCGCATGGCGCCGCAGAGGCACGCGAACCGCAGCGGCCTGGCGCGCCGCCGAAGCCAACGGGCGCGCCTTTCGACCACGCCGCCGCCAGCCAGACCATACTGCACGGGCGGGCGCTGGTGGAGACCACGCGCGCCGCTGACGACGCTGCAAGACCCAGCGGCACTGAAAACGGCGCCGACAAGCCAACAGACCCTGCGGAAGGCGCCGGAAAAGCCCCAGGAACCTGGAAAGCTAGAGGAGGAAAAAACCAGGAGATAAGGGCATCGGTGTGGCCCCCTGCGCCGCAGCCATGTGAGGGGGGAAACACCTAAGCACGGAGTCGCTGGCACCGAAGAAGGCGCCACGCGACTAGGAAGGTCCAACCGCCCTACCTGATCGCAGGAGGAGCCCGAGGGCTCTGAGGCAACCGAGCCAGGCAGAAGAAACCAACCTCCGAGCCCATCGGCTCCATAAGAGCGGCCCACTGATGAAACTGCTCATCTGGAGCCCTACCTATAGGCGGGAGGCTCCGGCGTCGAGACAACGATTACACAGTTGGCGATCCGAAGAAGGAGACCGGCAACTAGCAACGATAACCGACCATCGACGCGCAGACATACCAGAGGGCGACCTCGAGTGATGCCTTCTCTTTTTTGACCTGTGGGCCGAAGAAGAGCTCGAGGCCGAACGGTGCCGAGAATGCGACCGTTTATTTTTATGCCGACGGGGGGACCGCCCATCCCCCCGGGCATCGGACTGACCGTTGTTGGAACCCCGCTGAGGAGAAGGAGGCTGACTGGACCCAGCCCGGCTGACTGAACAGCTTTCATACGAAGTCTCCCTACCGTCACCTGATCTGCTCATGGTCGACTCCGTCCAGTAGGCCGAGACTTCTTCAAGTAAGTTAAATTTAAAATATTAGAAAAATTTAACGAAAATAGAATAAAATTAAGCGATACTAATATCGTAATAATGTTACAAAAAAACAAACTGAAAACTATGCGCTAGTTTGAAGTTTGACTCATTTTCGAAGCGGCGGCGTCGTCACTGAAAGCGCACTCGGGACGCATGGAAAAAGGAACTGAGGCGGTTGGAGGGTCGCCGCTGAGATAGTCATTACCGCTTCGAGCTGTCATGCGGGCGCTGTGCCTCGCGGGCGCCATCTCTCCGCTGACCCTCCAGCAAAGTTTGCTCCCGACGGGTCCTAGTGCCTCCGGCGCTAATCCCACCCGTGTGAATAAGTGGTGGAGACTTATGTCCAGGAAGATCTGGGAGTCGATTTGTCCATCGCAGCCGTGAGGGAAAAGGATGACCGAAGTCTTGAAAATTTTAAAATGAGTTTTGGGCGAACCGAAGAATTAGGATCCAGTCTATCACGCAGTGCGTTAAGGAGGGAACCTGAGCTTCCAAGTGGTAAGGAAGATCTGGCGTCATGGGCGCAGCCGAGAGTTTTACCACCCGGGTGGGTGGGAGGAGCCAGCTTGAAGACCTTCCGGCAGATTTAAAGTGGCAAGGGACCTGCCAGACAGTGTGGATGAACAACATATCCATGTCCCTAGAAATGGAAATTACGTACCTACCGTAATTCTTGATCTTCTTGGACCGAAGTCTCCACCACTCATTCACACTGATGAGATCTCGCTGAGGGCGCTAGGACCCAGCGGGAGCAAACTTTTTGCAGGAGGGTCGGCGCCAGAGATGGAGCCGTGAGGAGCGGTGCTGCAAGCCTCGGCTCGTGCGGCAGTGACTGTCTCGGCGTCAACCCTCCAACTGCCTCAGTACCTTTTTTCCAAGGGGGTGCAGCGTAACTAACCTAGAAGGATAGCCTAACAAAAAACGGACATAAGATAGTCCGGAAGACCCGTATAAGAAGGGTCAAAGAAAGAAGTCTTCACAGCCTAAAGATTGAGGGAGTGAAGACCAACAACAGAGGTGAGCTCGGGGGATGTGGAGGAGGCAGTAGGAGTGGTGAGACTTCAAAGAAGACCAAGAATTACAGTAGGTACGTAATTTCCATGTCTTCCTGGACATAAAGTCTCCACCACTCATTCACACTGTTTCCAGATCTTTCATTTGCAACTCACACCTGATGGAAGAAATCTGATGCGGTGAGAGCTCGGCTACGTGGCCTAGGGGGTATCGCACTCATTCCTGATGCCAGCACGACTACGAATTCATTATGATGGTAAGACTTTTCAATATTCTGACCCACTGGAAGCGGGTAAGAAGGTGGAATTGCCTGGGAGTTTCATTTCAGTCGTCCAAGGGCTGTACCGTTAGTGATCTGGACTCTGACCAAGAAACCTGACTTTTCATACTCAAAAGAACTTGTTCTTGCTTATAATATTATTAGCTTAGGAGCTCTGATGTTTATTTTTACTAAGGCCTGTAACGTTAAGCTTTAGGCTTTCCCACTAGCATAAGATGCACTGTTTTCTGGATGTCTAGAAAAGCAGATTCAGTGCTACAATTTCTGGAGTACCTTTTATTACCAGGATTGGGGTTCATATCAGCACTGGATGTTGAGTAAAATCTTTGGACTTGGAACATTTTGGACTTGACCCCAAAAGCCTTAGTTAGCTGTGGCTCATTTAGGCATATTATCGGAATAAATAATCTATTTTGCTTTTCCCCTATCCTGAATCCATGCTGTTTAGGCTTTTTGTATCCTAATGTACACTGGATGTATCTGCTACAAGAAACGCTTGACACCTTACAGATGACATTACAATATGCAATTATTTATTGTAAGAGCAATAACAAAAAGTTACAAAAAAAAAGAAAAGAAACAAACAGTATAGTATCTTCCTGCTCGAATTACTTTAAGGGAGAAAAAAAAACAATCAAAACTGTTAAGATTCTCTTCAAGTTAAGAAGAACCTACTCGGAAAGTACTGCGGTCTCTTACACTGGCACAAAAAGACTCAGTCAGTATGAGGCCGTGGAATTCTCAGGCCACCAACGTTCTATGCTGACGTCACAGCTTTGAGCTGTGCCAGTGCTCTTAGCAGGGATGCATTTTACACACATGTTAAGACTCCTCAGTGATACTATGGTGTGCTGCAGAAAAGACAGTAGAATGATACAACGACAAATAAGTCAAAGGGGAAATTCTTTTTACCTCACCTTCAGCAACTGTCCCAAGACCCCAGTCTCTGGTGTTGCAAAATGAAAATTAAGTATGTACCATAATTCTTTATCTTATAGAACTATCTTCACCATTAATTCGTACTAATGGGTCTGTGTTGGAAGCACTAGGACCCTGCGGGGGCCATAAGTTTTCAAGAAGGCTGCTACTGAGTCAAGCCATGCACATACATGGTACCGCACGAGTAGCTTGCAGCACCAGGCTTACCTCGGCACCAGCCCCCAACTGCCTCAGTTCTTTTTTCACCAAGGAGGTGCAGTATAACCTAACTAGTGGTAATGCACCTATGCTAAGGGCATAAGGAGTCCTGATGACCTCCGCAAGAGTGGTCAGTATGAGAGTAATATAGTGTCTTCACAGCTCAAGCCTTGAACAAGACAGAAGGCCAATAAGATACTGAAGTGAGCTCGGGGGATGGCGGGTGGGCATGTAAATTAATGCTGAAGATATTCCTAGAAGATCAAGAATTATGGTAAGTACACAATTTTCATATCTTCCAGGACTGTATCTTCACCATTGATTCCCACTAATGAGTCGAGAGTTCCAAGCTTAGATAAAACCCACCAGCTAGGGAGGAAGAAGCAAAGCGGTCACTCAGGACCAGAGTCCACCCAGGGCAGGCTGGCCAAAGACGACGTACTGTCTGGCAGTGACAACCAGGGCAGACAGTGCAACAAGTGCACACTGTGCTGCAAGTTACAGCTTCTTAAGGTATCACCAACAGGCACAAGAAAACCCACGTAAAGGATGTGACAACTGCAGAGGTAAAATGGATGTGTAGCTGACCTTTCAGCATGAGTCGAGCCATGGCATAGCAGAGGCGTAGACAGCTCACCATCTAAGCAGAAATGTGCCAGACTGAAAGAGGCTAGTCCCTAAAAACAGAGTGAAGGAGACCAAAAACTATCTGGAATGTCTGAAATCCTGAATCTGTCCAGGTAAAAGCGAGGCCCCCCTCCCCAAAGAGAATGAAGAGAGAGGTTTCGGTCATCCTGGAAGCTGGTGAGAAGGTAGGTAGCACAGTGGGTGATGTGGAGGAGCCCTGATGCCACTTAGGAAGGAACTTTCTGTGTATGGAGCATTCCCATGTCCCCATGGAAAAAATATACGGGGGATCTGCACTCAAGCACTGATAGAGATACTCTGCAAGCACAAGAGATAGCTACTGGAAAGGTGCTTGCCAAATAAACATCCTAGCACACAATTCACAAGAGGCTGACTGGGTTGCTGGTGAGTATGGGCAACACAAGGCTGATACTGAAGACAACCAGCAGTCTCCAGAAGAGGGGTCCTTTGAGAACAGATGCCCTAAAGGAACAAAAAGAGGCGAGAGTTAGACAGAGGGACTAAGGGCTCAAGACATACAGATATAACACACAAGCAGATCTTGAGTGTGGAATCCTGCAATCCAGCATCAAAAAAGGAGCCAGCAAGAGTACCAGAACGCAGACACCTAGACACCGAAAGGGGTCTAAGAGAGTTTTAAAGTGCCAGATGAAAAAACTCTTCCATGTAGCTGAGAAAGTTTTCCCAGTGGGAGGCAGTAGAAGTACTTCAGGGACTACTGAGCTACCCTGCATCTATTCACTTACTTCTCTTCAGGAGCCAGGCCTCATGGTGAAAGGAGTGCTGGTTGGGATAGACTAGGAGACTCTGAGACATTGTCCAACCTAAGAAGAAGGATCCCCTGTTTACTGGTTGATGGTTCAACAGAGGAAAGCTTATTTGTCGAGGCCAGAAAGGTGTGATCAGAGTGATCTCACTCCGTGTGCCTGTAGCTCAAGCAATACCCTCTGCATTGGGCGTGTGTGTGTGTTTGTGTGTGAAACTGGAGGGAATGTGTGCATAAGATCTGCTATAGTAATCTAAGGCTTCTAGACAGAAAATGCCATGACCTAGATTTCTGCAGCTGAAAAATAAAAATTAAGTACCTACTGTAATTCTTGATCTTCACCATTCATTATTGCTGGGTGTTAGCCGGATGCGTGCACCTGCCACGTGAGCTTTTTTTTTTTTTGGAGGGAGGAGTCAGCGCCGCCCACAAGCAGAACGCACTACATGGTGTGCGAGGGGCAGCAGTTAGGCACCGCAGACTACTCCTCCTCCTCCATTCCAGTTCTGTAAAGCCGGAGAGGCGAAAATAAGTTAGAAAAGAACAGCGAGGCAAGGAATCCAAAGAATAGACAAAGGAAAGGAAATGAAGTGAAAAAGGAATAAGCTGAAGAGAGGACAGAAAAAAGTACCCTACCCTAAAGGACAGCAGGGCCTCCTCGGGAGACTCCGAGAGAAAGGAAAAAAAGGTTAGAAGAGAAAGGAAAGAAGAAGAAGAAGAAGAAAAAGACAGTTTGGGGGATTTTCCATGACCATTGTGAGAAACTGGCTTGAGTTTACCAGTCCTAACAAGACTGAGGAAAAGGAAGCAAGGATCCCTCAGCTAAAAGCTGTTACTAGGTGGCTCAATTGAACCACAGCAAAGAAAATCATAAAGAGTTCCCTCAGAACATAAGGGCAAAGCCCTACTCGACCTCCTCTCAGGTTGAACCCTCTGTGGCTTCAGAGAAGGAACAGAAGGTCCTGAGGTACCAGGGAGACTCTGCCCCCAATAATCCTCAAGAGGGGAGGGCAAGCAGGGTGGGGGAAGACGCCCAAGAAATGAGGCCAACGAGGGGAAGGTGGGAGGGAATCAGTAATGAAAGGTGAAGATACAAGATAAGATCAAGAATTACGGTAGGTACATCATTTTCATATCTTCCCTTGTCAATCTTCACCATTCCTTACTGTTGGGTGAGTACCAAGTCCCCGAGGGGCCTGATGTTCAGCCCTGAGGAAACAGATCTCTTAGTCTCCTACTGGTGGAAAGCAGGAGGGGAAGACTAGCTAATAGACTGAGCCAGTCTAAGGCTGCTGAGGATGAAGGGGTGTCCCCCGTGGCCGGGGAGTACGGAGCATGCTCCTGAAGAATCCTCCTCGCCATGAGGAAAACCAGACGGGTCCCCCGGAAAGCGGCGGAAGTCACCCTATGCCGGGCAATGGGTGACCATCTGGATAGACAAAGCAATGCCATTCACCTTCTGCAGATCGCTGTCCCTGCCAGTCTGGAAGCCACCTCACTGACGTCATAAGATGCCCTTGCCTGGTGCCTTGCAAGCTCCAGACCCTGTGTAGAGAGGGCAATGGTTTGTCTGGACTGTTATGTATCAGGCATAAATGCCAGAACCTGTGCCAGCATCGACCACAGATGCCTGCTGTAGGCAGTGTGGTGTGCCTGGTGTGAACCTGTGCACATCAATGCATGAGCCAAAGAGAAGACTCTTCAACCCCACTGGTTGAATTCTGCGGAATCCGGATCCGGGGGTCGATTGTGAGGCCCAGAAGGAGCATCTATGGATGTCAAGCCCGAGGGTGGGTGAGGTAGAGAACCTAGAGACTCATGGGGGGCACAATACCATCTCCTGCAGTCTGCTGAGGCTGGAGAAGGGGCGGCTGGAGACTGACAGGTGTGGACAGACACCTTCTGGAAAGGGATTGGCCAGGAAGGCACCACGAGGTGGCGAGCGCTGAATTCACTGAGGAATGCATGCATCTGCCGCCCGGTACTGTCCCTGCAAACAAAGGAAATACAGAGCTCTGTGACCAGCCTCGAAAGGAACCGCTGATATTCCATGAAATCAGGGTCAGAAGATGGGAAGTTCCTCTTCCTCAGAAGAGGAAGACGAACTCGAATGATCAGAAGACTCCTGTGGTGGGGGGGGGACAGGCGGAAGACCTGTTCGTCCATGGCCCCAACATAGGAAGGAAAGGCCACCGCAGTAGCTCTGAATGTCTCCCAAGTTAAGGGCCCCGTAGGACCCACATGGCTTGGGGGGGGGGTGTCTGCAGAGGAATGGGCGAAGGGCACCGCAGAGAAAGTGTCCGGCCTCTGCTGGGGCACTGAGACCCAGGGAACAATGCACCGTGACTGGGGGCCCTGAGACCACACTGGGTTGCGAAGAAGAAAGCTGAGAAGGCAAACTCCGGAAGAGCCCAGAAGGGGAATCTCCCATGACACGACTGTGGTTGCATGTGTCCAGAAGGGCAACCCTCTGCACTGCCACCAGAAGGCGCCCTCAAGGGAAAGGTGAGGTTCAGCACTGCAACTTCTCACCACCCCCCGCAGGGCGGTGGGGATGCGCTACTGCTCTTTGCCCTGACCTCTCAACCCCTCAGACCCTGAGGCAGCCCTCTTCCTCAAAACCAGTGTAGGGGCTCCCGCTCTGGAGGCCCCGAGGGAGGCCACAGGATCAGAATTCTCCGCCCCCTCTTGAGGGGCCCCAGCAGCATCAGAAATGGCAGCAGCCTGGGCCCCTGCAGAAGAGGGTACCCCCTCCCGAATCCCGGAGCCATCACCCCGAGGGGATACCAAGCCACCCCCAGCCGTGGGACCCCCAGAGGCAACCTGCCCCAGGGACTCAGGAAGAAGAAAGCTGGTTCACCTGACGCCGTGGCCTACAGAGACCTCTAACTCCGAAGAATCAGGTTGCCAGTCTGGGTCCACATCTGAGGAGGAGGCGAGCAGAATGACCTCCAGAGGCAACCCTGGGAGCGTCCCCGACAGCACACGCCACAGGCTCGGCGCCCGCGAGCAGCGCGTCAAGTCCCCAGTGCCGGTACCCAGAGCGAAACTGGCTCAAATCACCCGCATGGACAGCACCAGGATCTAGTTAGGCAACTACGGCGGCATCGAGGGTCTGCCAGTGCCGATCCACAACTAGGGGCTGTTGACACTGGGGAGCCTATACCTGAAGAGGAGATCACAAGACGGCGCCAGCGGCGACTCCAGGAGGAACTGCTGCTCCTCCAGCCCCGAAGAAACCTCCTCCTCGGCAAGGCTAGATGTGGAGGAGGCCTCCTCCTCATCAGGCCATATAGAGCCGGAGCAAAGGTCTAGAGATCTGGCTTGGGAAGCCGGCGGGTGAAGTCCTACAAAAGTTGGCAGAGCCCTGCCAGTCTTGAACGTGTGGATTTCCAGTACATGGTGATCCAAGGAAAAACAGGTGTCGCAGTGATCCACATCATGATTGGGTCCCAGGCACTGAAGGCAAACATCATGTCGATACGTGATGGAGAAGTGCCGGCCACAGGGGCACCGATGTATAGGCGCACGGCCTGCCTTGGATTTACGCTGGGCCCCCGAATCGGACATGATGCGAACAAAATATCAAAAACAGCAAAGATCCCGGTGCCATCGAACTATATAAAGAACGGTCTTACCGGGTTCAACGGCGTCGAGATGAAGGAGCGTCGTCGAAAAACTCTGCGTTGAAGGAAGGCATTAATGGCGCAGAAACTTTCTGAACTCGCACAGCAGGTGCAGCCTCGATGGCAGGAGAAACAGAACTGGGATGGAGAAGGAGTCTGCAGCTCCTAATAACCGCCCCTCATGCACCATGTAGTGCATTCCGCTTGTGGGTGGCACAGCCAGCGCTGACTCCTCCCTCAAAAAACAAACCAACAAAAGAAAAGCCCTCCTGGTGGGTATGAGCATCTGGCTTACACCCAGCAGTAACGAATGGTGAAGACTGACAAGGGAAGATCGAAAATTACATACTCACCATAATTCTTAATCTTCCAAGATATCTTCACCATTAATTAGTGGTGGGTACAAGCCGGAGGCGCCAGACCCCACGGAACCGTGTAACTTTAAGGTTTTTCAGGAGAGGGGTCAATGTTGGAAACGGCGCTGCCTGAGGCCGACGTACAACGTGGTACTCGTGGATCAGTTGGTAACCGACACCGGCCCCCCAACCTCCTCAGTTCTGCTCGCCAGAGAGGAAAATGGACGACAGAAAAATAAGGGGTATGCCGAAATAGATAATAGGAGATACACCGAGGAGAAATCTCTCCTACCCCAGCAATCGAACCTGGCGGAGTCTGATTCTGGGGGGACGGTTGCATGGACGATGATGCCCGGAGGGGGTGTCCAGCCACTCCAGATGTGAGGAGGGGTGGGGCATGGCTCCTGGAGACCCGGGGGGTTGGGGTGCGCAGTACCTGTGCTGGCAGTCCCTTGGGGCTGAAACAGAGACTAAGGGGAACTGCCAGACACTGTGTGACTCCTCCATGAAAGGTTGGAGCCATGGGCGGATAATCAGATTCTGAGCTGTAGCCCCAAACGAGATTAGCGCCGCATTTGCAGGATCAAGTACCCACAGTGAAGAAGATTAAGCTGCTCCAGCATCATCAAGAGGAACCGCTGATAATTCAAGTAATCAGCATCTGACAAAATGTGGGTGGAGGTGTCCTCTTCCCTGGAAAAGAAAGTCGACAAGGCGGAGGAGCTTTGTGCAGGGGGAGGCGGTGCATGGGGCAGAGGTGCACAAATTACCTCATCAATGGACCTGAGGTAGATGGGGAACGCAGCTGCCGTAGCCCTGTACTGTTCCCACATCAAGGGTCCCAAGGAGCCTGGAAGACGGTGGGGGTGTGTGCAGAGAAGGAGAATGGCCTTGGGAGACTGCAGGTTGTCCGCCAGGGCTGCGGGAGCATGCAGGGCAAAGGGAAGAATGCTCAACTGACGAGGAGCGAACATGGTGGTGCCCTTGGGGGGAGACCCGCTGGTGAGGAGACTGGAGCCGATCGGGTCCACTAGGGCGGCCCCTGTACCCACGGACTGTAGACCTCTGCCTGCCAAGAGGAGAAAGGAGGCCTGACTCGACAGTCCAACTGTGCCCAGAGACTCCTGCGCTCTAGGACCAGACCGGGGCGCTGTCGTGATCTCACCACCCCCAAGCTGGTAGACAGAGACCTACCCCTCAAAAGAGAGGCCTTCCCAATACAGCAGTGTGCACAGGGAAGGGCAGAGAGAATCCGGCACCAGAACCTCAGTGCCCGACGTGGCACTGGCTGCTGAACCAACGCTAGATCCAGCGTCGGGGAGAGCCGCAGTACCAGATCCGGCAGCGTCTACTGAAAAGGCACCGGACACGGCACCGCCCTCTGCCCCCGCACCGGAGAAAATGCTGGGAGGGCCTGTGGTGGCACTGGCAGACACAAGAGGAATGGCCCCGCTGCTGGCACTGGACAGAAGAGGAGCAGGCTAAAAGGAAGGCCTTGGGCTGGGCCTAGGAGAGCTCCGTAGAGCCTGACTACCAATCGGTTTCATCCTGATCCTCATCCAAACTTGAGGGTGACATCAGGGAGATCTCCAACGAAGCAACTCTTCCTCTCCTGGCACCAAAGACTGTGTCGGAAGGTGACCCAGTGGCACCAATAGCGCTGTCCCGCTCACTGCCACCAGGTGACGGCGTCGAGAGCAGAGTGGCACCAGTTGAAGCCGCCGAGGGGGGCCATGGTGCAGGCCCAGCATACAGCTGAGACCTTGACACTGGGGGCATCTGGGCTCCCACAGGGGCACAGGATTGCAAGGGGGTGCTCAGCTGACCCCCCCGAGGGGGGCAGGCTATCCACTCAACCCCTTACTCAGGCCTCTGGTCTCAGCAAGACCCAAACAACAGAGGCCTGCCCCCAGCACGCATAGTACTGGGAGAGGCCCAGGGGAAGGGTCCTTACCTTGGTGTCCCTGGTGCAACAATGCCCTCAGAGCTGATGAAGGGTGCGAAAGTCCATCAAAAAGCAAGTGTCGCA
Source organism: Neoceratodus forsteri (assembly GCA_016271365.2). NCBI lineage: Eukaryota > Metazoa > Chordata > Ceratodontiformes > Ceratodontidae > Neoceratodus > Neoceratodus forsteri. Next base: position 1,710,454,970 of record CM057455.1, read on the forward strand.
GGTATCCATGTCATAACAAAGACCCAGACATGAAAAACAACAGTCATGCCGATCCATGACAGTCATCGACTTGTCGCGGGGCACTGACGCATGGGGCAAAGTCCCGCCTTTGAATCGAGTTTTTTAGGCCCCGGACCGGATATGATCGCGACAGAACAAAATAACAAAATGAAAGCAAAGCACCCGCCGCATGAAAAAAGAAATAAAAAGGTAGTACAACCTGAATGGAACAGACTGGTAGGGCGCCGAGCATCGATGCAGAAGATTCAGCTTTGCTCCACGCAAGGTTTTGCCTCAATGGTGGGAAAAGAAGAACTGAGGAGGTTGACGGACCAGCGCTGGTTAATGGCCAACCAGTGAGCACCACATTGTACGTTGGCCTTGAGGACGGCACCGTCTCAGACATCGGCCCCCCCCAACTGAACAACCTTAAAGTTACATGTTCCCGTGGGGTCTGGCACATCCGGCTTACCCACAAGTAATGAATGGTGAAGATTGATCTCTGAAAGATCAAGGCAGATTGGTGTAGAGTGAGCATGCAAAAGGCCCAAATTTGAGTACCCCACTATCAACTAGCAATCTCACAAAGTCATTCATGACGATGGGCCTGAGGTTTGCCGAGCTCGTCTTGCAGAATATTCAAGACTCCCGACAGATAGAAGTCCTGGAGTATGAACCCCTGCCCTAGGTTATTTTCCCACTTTCCCATAACCTCTCTGAAGAGGAGGGAAGAGCGTGCTCTTTGTTGTTTGCTTGTGTAACATGTCCCAGACTATTGTTTGTCCAGAAGGGACTGTTTAGTGGTTGATGAGCTCTACCAAGGCCCAGGGCCACACAAAAGAGATCACACCTCCAAAATACTGAAAAGGAGAGAAGTCAGAGTCCAGGTCCAGATACCTTGTGATCGCAGCCCTGATAGTGGGTTACCCACTCCAACAAGGAGGCATCTGAAGAGTGTCAACCAAGACTCCAGTTGGGAAAGGGGAAACCTACAGGAGGCTGACCTGATCTAATTAGGGTCTTGACCACCTGCTGTCAGAGCCAGCCTGCGTTGCAAGGAGTAGGATTAAAAGACTGTGCTGTGAAACTATCTGCAGAAGCAGTATTCTGCTCTCTGGAAGGAGGGTGAGCTTTAATCACAGCTAGAGACCCTAAGAACCACAGTTGCTGAAATGGCAAATGCTGAGATTTCCAGACTATGCAGAGCTGCAAAAAGGAGGAACAGAGGCAACCTAGAACCTAAATACCTTTGGTGCGAAGGGGCAACGCAAGGCACCTTAACCTTTTTTTTTTTGGTCAAAGCATATCCAGGAAAGCAACCCTGGGGAAAAGACAGTTAGCTGCTGCTAAGGTCACAGCTGGCATAAGCATAAGCAGAACCCAGTCCCCCCCGGGGCAAGAGAGCTCCGAAGGGACAGAATAAGGGAAAAACCCCAGGATCCAGGAAAACCAGAAGAGGGCAGATCTGAGGCACAGCAGAAGGGCCTGCATCTGGATAGACCAAGCTAGGAAGTCCTCACTGTCCTCAGGGAGAGGAAGATGGGTTAGACTCATAGTCTGAAAGACCCCCTAGGAAGGAGGTGGGGGGGGGGGGAAGAGCAAAGCCTAGAACCCTAGAGAGGACCAGGCACCAGACAGGGCATTGACATGGCGCCAGAGCACTGACAGACATGGCATTGTACCCGAGGATAGAAACAGCACCACATGCCGGGGAGATGTGGCGCCGGACCCCTGCCAGACGACACCAGGCCCAGACATGACATCGGACCAGGCGCCACGCACCAAAGGCACCAAACTGGCACCAAGACAGAAGAGAAAGAGAGTGTCTCTGGCACCAGCGAGATGTCGAAACAGCAGAGCTGGCACTAGAACCAGAGCTAGGAAAGCACCATGAAGGCCTAGAAGGCCGAACTCGCCACTGACGCCACCCCCAGAACACCAATGACATGGGCAGCACTGAGGTGACCAGAGTGGTGGGGTGCAGCCAGCGCAGCCGGAATTAGCGGTGCAATCACCGTCAAGGGCAGAAAGCTGTTGCAGGAGCCAAACGCTCCACCTGGCTTGGGGGGCCTGGCCTGTGGGTTCAGTGCCACCAACCTACAAGAGCTAGGAGCCGGACCCACCAGCAGCGACACCCCAGCCTGATACTACACCTGCTGCTCTGAAGAGCTGCCCAGGCAAGACTGCCCACTGGGGGATCACCCCCCAAAAGAACAGGGGAGGGACTACACACCTGAGGTCTCAGTGTCCCAGCACCAAGGCCCATGGTGACACACACAGTGCCGAAAGAGCCCCAGCCCCAGGAACCAAGGATCTCACAGAAGACTTCCCACAGGGCAACCTCAAGAGGTACTGTTTCTTTCTCACCCTGAAAGGTGAGAGAAAGAACTCTAGGCCAAGCGGCACCAAGAATCCAACCAGAATCGAGAACCGGCCTGCTCCTTTGTGCTCTGGAGGACTGCCATTCCCCTGAGCACAGGGTTGCTCCTGGTCAGAACCCTTCTCTTGCGGGAAAGTGAACTGGACATGGGCCCTCGCTGCCAGAGACGCCTGCCCAAAGGCTCCCTACCGTAATCCTGTAGAGACATCTTGACAAGGCTCAATAGGGCTGAGAGAAAACAGAAATTTTTTTTTTATAAAATTACAAAACTGATACAAAAATACTGTACAACAGGTTACATTTGATGTAAAATAATTATAGCTATTTTTGCTTAAGCAACAGTTGTGCTAAAATAAAATGGCGTTAACTGGCCAAACTTGCATATTTTCAGTGGGTAAAAATTCTGAGTTAATTGCAGAGCGTGAAATTAAATTTGTGCAATTACAACAGATTAGCACCATGCGCTAAATTTAATTTGCACAAGAATAAACAGTTCTACAGTAAAAAATTTCTAGCTTTAAACGACTAAAAAGTGAAAAACTGAAAGCGGCTGTCATATAGACATGAAGTTCTGATTCAAGAAGGGTGAGTAACGTCGTCTCTGAAGTGCACTCGAAGGCAAGAAAAAATTAGCTGAGGTGGTTGGGGGCTGGTGCCGAGGAAAGCCTGGCACCGCAAGACACTTTCACGGCTCCGTGCATGCACACGGCTTGCTTCGGTGCCAGGCAGCCATCTTGAAAAGTTCTGGCTCATTAGTGTCTTCCTACAGCACGGAAGAACAGGAGTGAAATGCTCGAAAAGCAATTAAGAGACCAAGGTGAATGAGTAAGTCACGTCATCATTGTAAGATGCTGTTATATCTTTAATATACTGACATGAAATCATAACACAGTTCAAAACAATGTTCTAATTCCCATTTTTGTTTAACATACAGTACTTTCATGTACAGACATGCATCGCCATATGAGAACTGTATCTTTATGGTTTATTCATGTTGATTGGACTCCAAGCTTTCATTCAAAAAAAAATAGTTTCTAAGCCTAACAATTCAAAAGATGCAACTTAAGCATTATAAAACAGGATGAATCTTTTCGGCAATGGTTAGATGTGTATGGTGGTTCTGTTTAAGAATAAACACTTTTTCTAGTAAAAACAACATGTGACATGCTCAAATTACAGATGTGACGGCCCTCCTAAACTTGCCTGATGGAGCAGAGGTGCTGGAAGGGGTGGTATTTGTTGTTCGCTGGTTCTGAGTGTTGCGCACAGCCCACTGCATTGAGCGAGGTGCTTGGGCCGCACTGTTAGCATGAGAACTGTTTGTTGTTCTCTCCAGTGGCTCATCCAGCATGAAGGCCTCCTGTTCCACATCATCACTCTGACTACTGCTGCTGTCAGAATCACTGGAGTCATTCGACTGGGAGTCATCCTCAGAGAAAAATGCCGGAACACTGCTGGCACCTGCAGGGAGAAATTGATAGGAACTGAGACTTTTACAATGAACTCTGATGTTCTTTAAATCTTAAACAGGAGCTGAAACACTGCAAAATTCCCAATTCAGTATTAACTTATTCGTTCCCTATCTGCATATTGCTCCATCTGTTACGGTCTTACTTGTCTTTAAAAACAAGCTTTCTATATAGTCTCCTACTGTGCCATTATAAATGCACCAACCAGTGACATCATCAGTTGGGGTCAGTGGCTTCTGTCATTGATACCACTACTGGAATGGGTGGCTAAATTAATAAAAATGGAGCAACTCCACAGAGTGCTCAATTTGCATCATTTGGTTCTCTTATGGAAATACAGAACTCAATGAAATGTCTTGTCCTAGAAAGGACAGAAATGGTCTGGGTGAAGGAGGTGACAAGAGACAACACAAGGTACTGCAGGGCATCACAAAGTCTGCTATCTGCTGGCTGGCACACTGTGGAGGGGTGAAGCGCATTTTAGGATGATCTGCAAAGAAACCCACTGCATGCTGAAGGTTTTCTGAAGAATGTGATCTAGGACTCAGACATCTACACCAAGCATGCTGAGAGAGAGACCGCTGGGGACATAAAACGGACTCAAGAACAGGTGGGACAGTTATAGCAGCTCGTAAAAGACCAAAAATGGAAATTACGTACCTACCATAATTCTTGAACTTCTTGGACAAAATCTCCACCACTCATTCACACTACTGGGAGTATGCTGGAGGCATTAGGACCCAGCGGGAGCCAACCTTTTTCAGGAGGGCCGGCGCCGAGATGAAGCCACGAGGGATTGGCACCGAGAACCAGGCTTGCGCAGTATAGACTATCTCGGTGTTGACCCTCCAACTGCCTCAGTACCTTTTTTTCCGAGGAGATGCAGCGTAACTAACCTAAAAATCCAATACAAGATAGTCCGAATGACCCGTGTAAGAAGGATCAAATAACCAAGTCTTCATAGCCCAAAGATTGAAGGAGTGAAGACCATAAACAGAGAAGTAAGCTCGGGGGATGGCAGACAGGCATGTGAATGAGTGGTGGAGACGTCGTTCAAGAAAATCAAGAATTACGGTAGGTACATAATTTCTATATCTTCCTGAACATAAAATCTCCACCACTCATTCACACTAATGGGAGAGTACGGAGATAAAATAATCCCCCAAGATGGGTGGCAGGAGCTCACTTTTTAGGACAGAAGTCCATTAAGAATTGTCCTGCCAAAGGACTGATGCTGTCTGGCATGGACGTCCAAGGTATGGTGCTTAACAAAAGTATGCACGGAGCTCCAGGTAGCCGCACTGCAAGTGTCTGCAATTGGTACATTAAGAATTTCTGCCAGAGATGCCGCAACTGCTTTGGTAGAGTGAGCACACACACTGCCTTCCCCAGCTTGACCTGTGATATGGAGTAACAATGGTGAAAGGCATGCCACCAACCACACTGAAATGCACCTGATAGCAACAGGCTGACCCAGCTAGAACCACAAAGCTCTCTCTACATCCAAAGAATGAAGGGTATGCTCTCCCACATTCTGGAAGTTTGCAAAGTAGGTAGGAAGGACTAAAGGTTGATTCAGATGAAATTCTGAGACAACTTTGGGAAAGAACTTAGGATGAGTCCTAAGAACTACTCTGTCTTGTGAAGTACAGTATACCGGGGGTCCTGTGATGGCATGTATTTCTGATACCCTGCTAGCAGAACTAATGGCCACCAGGAAGGCCGTCTTCCAAGTGAGGTATTTCAACTCTCAAGTAGCTAGAAGCTTGAAAGGTTTACAAGTGAGCATGTCTAGCACAAGATAAATGTCCCAGGCTGCAACTAGATGTCTAATAGGAGGTCTGGTATGCAGAATGCCCTTAAGAAACCTCTAAACTACAGGTAGCTGAACCAGAGACATAGACAGTACTGGCTCATGATATGTCGAAATTGCACACAAATGAACTTTGACTGTGGAGTATTGCAGACCTGTGTTTGAGAGGTCTAAGATATACTCCAAGACTTTATTCATTGGGCAGCAAAAAAGGATTCCAAGAGGATGTTGCACACCAGATAGAGAAATGCTTCCTTTTAACTGTGTAGGTTCCTCTGGTAGACAGCTTGTGTGCAGCTGAAAGAATATCTGAAACTCTACGAAAAACATTAAACCTGTTCACCTCTATCTCCTCAGGAGCCAGGCGTGGAGGTGAAGAGACCTCAGTTTGAGATGAACTACCGGGCCCTGGGTCAGAAGGTTCATCTGAAGGGGAAGCAGTTTCGGAGAATTTTCTGATAGCCTGTTGATCAGAGGAAACTAAATCTGACGAGGCCAGAATGGGGCAATAAGAATCATTCTGCCCCCCAGGACTCCAATTTGAGCAATACTCTCTGAACTAGGGGAACAGGAGGAAATGCGTACAGAAAGCGTTTTGTCCATTGCAGACTGAATGCATCCCAACAAAAAATGCCAGGTCCTGGATTTCTGGAGCAGGAGAGAGGCAGTTTTGTATTGTGCGGGGATGCCAAAAGGTCCAGGTCCGGAGTTCCCCATTCTTTGGAGAATGATTGAACGACGGTTAAATCGAGAGACCACTCGTGAGGATCTGCCTCCGTTCTGCTGAGACGGTCTGCCAGTTTGTTTTGTACTCCTGGCAGACAGACCACCTGGATCAGAGATTTGTGCTCCAGGCACCATTCCCACACACTCATCGCTTCCCTGCATAATGGGTTAAGAGTGTGCTCCGCCCTGTTTGTTGATGTGGTACCTCACTGCTTTGTTGTCCGTTTCAAGGAGAACGATCTTGTGGCAGAGTATGTCCTTCAAAGCTAGGACTGCATACAGGACGGCTCTCATTTCCAGAACATTTATGTGAGGCTGAGACTTGTCCCGACTCCATCGACCCTGGGTGTGGAGATCCTGGCAGTGAGCTCCCCACCCCAGCAAGGATTCATCCGTGGTGATGGAGATCTGAGGTTCCAAAGCGGCGAAGGGATAACCTTCCCAAAGGTTGTCCACCAGGTGAAAGATCCGGAGGGGGTTTCCGACAGATTGAGGGAGTACTCCTAGCAGATTATTCTGAGCACCCATTTGTCCGATGATATCAACTTCCACTGGTCATAAAACTGAGTCAGACGTGCTTCTACTGCCAAGGAAGAGTTCCCCTCGGACAGCTGAGGTGGGACTTGGGCTGGGATCTCAGAGGGTGGCACTAGGCACTTTGGGACCTTCTGCTGAGTTTTCTTTTGCGGCTGAGGGGTTTGTTAGTGTTAAAGCTCCCTCTGCCTTTACCATGAAAGGACTGATGATTCTAAAACTGATGCCAGTTTCCACCCCTTTGAGGTGCTGCAAAAGGCGGTCTGGCCGTTTTGATGGCCATTCTAGTCTTCTGAGTGGCCTCTAGCGCCTGCTCGACCCGAGGACCACACAGATACGTACCCTCGAAAGGGAAGGGCATAACCTTCTGTTGGACATCATTTTTGAAGTTCGAGATGCGCAACCAGGAGTGGCGGCGGGTGCAAATACCGGCTGCCACTGCTCTGGAGGCAGTATCAAAAGCATCCATGGCAGCTCTGAGCTGTTGATTATTGGATTCAATACCTCAAGTAATGGTTTGAAGGAACTTGGTGTTAACTTCTGAATCTGGAAGAGCTTCTACCATAGCCGTGAGCGAATGAATGCTAGTGTATACTCATATTGAGAGAAGTAGCCCTGGCAGCTAGCAATATGCATGCCCTTGTGGACGCAGCAAAGACTCGCTTCCCCAAGGTGTCAATCTTGCGAGATTCTTTGTTTACTGGATGTGCCATAGATTCTTGTGGAAGAATGGCTTTGTCATTCTCTGCCAGTACAACAATGGCATCAGCAAAGGCTTGCAAGGCCAGAATGGGTCAATCCTTGGGAGGGGCATATTTCTTGTCTATGGACTTAGCCACAGAGGGAATAAGGGCCGAATTAACCCACACCATCTGCAAGTGTCTCTCAAAAGAGGGTTGCACGGGGGGGCCAATTCCACAAGAATGCAGACACAGCAACTTCCCAGGATCGATATCTGAAGTCTGGAGAGAGTGTGGTATTCAAATTTCTGAGCAGAAAATTAAAAGAAAGGTCCTCGATGAAAGGCTCTGCAGAAATAGGTTTATTCACTGCCCCTAGGGAGGAATCATTGTCGAAGTCGTCCCCCAATCGAAGATTAGGATCGGGCTCACTGTCATCTCTTACTTGTCCAGAAGGAACTAAACAGACAGGAAAAGGAAGAAATGGAGGAGGAGCAGTGCGAATCAGAGTCGAAAACCCCTGAATCACATGAGGCGCTGCTACAGGAAGCGGCACCGAAAACACAGGTGGCGCCGGCACAGGATGTATCGCCGAGCGTGGCACTGGCACAGGACATGGACAGAGCACGGCGCTGGCACAGGATGTGGCACTGAATGCAGCACCAAACCAGAGGTTCCCAACCCCCGACTCGCTGAGGAACAATGAAGAAATTCAACAGAAGATAAAGGCACCGGTGTGGACCCCTGCGCCACAGCCATATGAGGGGGATAAACACCAGAGCGAGGCATCGACGGCACCGGAGAAGGTGCCGCATGACTAAGAAACCCCAACCGCTCCATTCACAGGTTCAAAACCGAGAGGCTCGAAGGCCCCGTCGACGGACTTGCCGGCTTGGGCAGACAGGACAACCGCCGAACCCACTGCTCCATAAGAGCGGCCCAATGGTGAAACTGTTCACCAGAGGACCCCCCAGTGGGCGGGGAGGGACTCTGGAGTTGAGGATGCCGGCCACCAGGGACAGAAGCCAGAGGGGACTCTGGCCCCTGCCCCCAATAACAGACGATGGACGTGCAGACGTACCGGAAGGTGACCTCGAGTGGTGCCATTTCTTTTCATTAGGAGGCCAAGAAGAACTCGAGGTCAAGCTGCAAGAATGGGACTGCTTCTTTGTGCTGGGAGGTCCGCCTCCCGAAGCACTGCACCGCTCTGCAGTCAGACCCCCCTCTTCGCAGAGGACGGCGGACAGACCCAGCCCTGCTGACTGAACAGCTTTCATGCAAAGTCTCCCTACTGTCACCTGCTCCGTTCATAATCAACTCTGTCAAAGGAGGGCTGAAGACTTCTGACGAATCTACTTAATTATTTTCAAACTAGTAAGAAGAAAAAATTACTTACAATAGTAATATTATTCCTTCTAATGGAGTCTTGCCGTATTCTGACAAATGCAGTAAAACCGACCGGTTCAGCTGCCCTGGAGAACAGAGTTAAACTTTATGCAAATGCATATAACGTTGAGCGTGAGCTGGGTTTTCAAACCACCATCCTCGGTACATTCTAGTAACTGATCAGATTCTTACGAAGCTACTAATAGCAAAAGATAAGAAAAAAACTTCTAACCAGACCTAAGCACCACTGGGGCAAACACAACAATTAAACTGGGCACGGAGAAGACTCAAGCCACTGATGCCCAGGAAAAACACCCTACCCACTGGTGGGTGAAGAAATTTACTGAAAATGCAAAGGACCACCTTTTTCCCCAGGTTCTGGAGGGGAGGCAGGGTGGGAGGTCAGAATACAGCAAGACTCCATTAGAAGAAACAATATTACTATGGTAAGTAATTTTTTCTTCAAACAACATGAAGTCTTGCTGTATTCTGACAAATGCAGACTACTAAGCAGTGCCCCCTGGAGGTGGGCACAGAACCCACTTGGGAAGTAGGCTCTGCAACACTGCTGTGCCAAACCTGGCATCACTCCTGGCCTATGTATCCAGGCAGTAGTGCTTAGAGAATGTGTGAACAGTTTTCCAGGTGGCTGCTTTACAGATATCCAGCAAGAGGATATCTCTGGCTGCTGTTACTGAGGCAGCAGTACCCCTAGTGGAATGGGCCCTGAAACCCAAAGGGAGATCCTTCCCTAGTTTGCCATAGCAGAACTGAATGTAAGCCACAATCCATCTGGCTATGGTCCTTTTTGTGGCTGGCTTGCCCTTACCTACCTCCCCATAGGTAAGGAACATTTGGGAACAGTCCTGTCTATGTTCCTTAGTCCTGTCCATGTAATAACTAATGGCCCTTTTTACATCAGATTGTGAAGCCTGCACTCACCTGAGCTGGAATGGTCTGTGAAGAATGCAGGCAGTGTGACAGACTGATTAAGATGAAAGTCAGAAACCACCTTGGGAATAAACTTTCTATTGGTTCAGAGAACAATCTTGTCCCTGTGAGGGACAATGTAGCTGGGCTCCACTGCCAGGGCTTGAAGCTCACTGATCTTCCTGGCAGAAGTGATAGCCACTAGAAATACAGTCATCCAGGACAGAAACTTGAGTTCTGCTTAAGAGATGGGCTCAAAGGGGGTCTGCATAAGCTGACCTATGCATACACTGAGATCCCAAACTGGAGTGGGCTCTCTGTGAGGGGGATGGATATGTAACAGCCCCTTAAAGAATTTCTTGAAGATGGGATGTGCAACTAGGGAAGGGCCCTTCCCTGCTGACAGGTAGGCAGAAACAACTGCCAAATGCACCTTTAAGGTAGAAGACTGCAGGCGTAGTGACTGTAGGTGTACCAGATAATCCAGCAGCACTGGAAGACCCTACTGGAAACACCAAATGGAGAACCTTTTCCACTTAAGAGGAATAGGTTTTTCTGGTGGAAGGCTTTCTGGACACCCCTAGTATGTCCAGAACACTTTCTGAGAGATGCAGACCTGCATACTCTAGGTCTTCAAGAGCCAGGCTCTGAGGCGAAGGGACTGGAGGTTGGGGGAGAGGATCACCCCCTGAGAGGATGTCAGCAGGCTATGCCTCCTGGGAAGGCAAATCGGACTGGCTACTGACAGAGACAGTAGCACTGAATACCATGGTTGTCTGGTCCAGTCTGGGGCTATGAAGCTCATGGTAGCAGGCTGAGACCTCAGCTTGACTAGGACCATGAGAATGAGGGGAAAGAGAGGAAAAGCATACAGGAACCTGTTTGACCAACCCAGAAGCAGAGCTTCCAGTGGCACTGATCTCTGAACAGGAGGCCTGCAACAATACAGAGGCAACTGGTGATTGTCTGGGGCTGCAAAGAGACTGATCTCTGGAACCTCCCCACCTCCTGAATACTGACAGGAGGACTTGTCTGTTCAGGTCCCACTTGTAAAAGCCCCGGCTGATCCTGCTGAGAGCATCTGCTAGGACACTGTCTTTCCCTGGTTAGTGGACTGCTGACAGAGTTGTCCAGGAAGTAGGCCAGACTCCAAATTCTCATGGACTCTGTGCAGAGAAAAGAGGACCTTGCTCCCCCCTGCTTGTTGGTGTAATACACGGTAGTGGTGTTGTCTGTCCTGACTTGCACCACCTTTCCCTGCAACAATCTGGCAAATGCCTGGATTGCTAGGAACACTGCCCTGAGTTCCAGAAGGCTGATGTGCAACAGAGAATCCTGACGAAGCCAAGTCCCATGAGCTGTGTGCTCTCCCAGGTGAGCACCCCAGCTAAGCATCTGTTGTCAGCACCAGAAAGGGAGCCTGCTGGAGAAAGGGGACTCCCACAGAGACTGCCCATATCCTGCCACCACTGGAGAGCCTGCAGAAGGGTGGAAGATACTGGGATCAGTTTGGACAGAGAATCCTTCCTCTGGGACCAAAAGGACCTTAAATGGAACTGAATGTCCCTCATCTAAATGGAACTGAATGTCCCTCATCTAAAACCTGGCTCCTGGGAGCACAGCTATGGTAGAGGCCATGTGTCCCAGGAGTTGCATGAAGTACCTTGCTGGGCGAGGAACTTGAAGGTGGAAGGACCCTGCCAGCTGAATGAGGGCCTGTGCTCTTCCTGGAGGCAGAAAGGCCTTTGCCTGGAGGGTGTCCAGTTCTGCCCCTATGAAGTCTAGAACCTGGAGAGGTGTCAAGACTGACTTTCTGAAATACACTAAGAATCCTAGAGACTGGAGTGTTACCTGTGTGAGATCCAAAGACTCCTTTACTTGTTGGGAGGACTGGCCTACCAGTAGCCAATCATCAAGGTAAGAATAAACAGAGACCCCTTGCTTTCTTACGAATGCCACTACCACTGCTAGGCACTTTGTGAACACCCTTGGTGCAGAGGTCAGCCCGAAGGCCATGGGCCTAAACTGGTAGTGGCCTGAAGGTAGTCGAAATCTGAGGTGTTTTCTGTGGGACTGCCTGATGAGTACGTGAAAGTAAGCATCCTTTAGATCCAGGGATGCCAGCCAGTCCCCTTGTTTGAGAGTAGATAGGATTGTAGCCAAAGTAGTCATTCTTAACTTTGGCTTTGGGAGATGCCTGTTCAGGTAGCTGAGATCTAGGATGGGCCGACACTCCCAATTTTTCTTTAAGGTGAGGAAGTATCTGGAGTACAATCCCTTTCCCCTGTGCTGAGGTGTCACAGGCTCCACTGCCTTTGAGAGGAGGAGGGTGGAAACCCTGAACTCCAGCAAAGCTGTTTCTGAAGGATTGGCAGGCTTCAAGGGCCTTGCTCCCAATTTTTGGAAAAACGTGAAGTTGAGAGCAAGACCCTGACCTACTATCTCCAGGACCCATTTGTCTGATGTGATGGATTGTCAGGCCTGGAGATAGTAGGCAAGCCTGCCTCCTACAGGGGTAGGGGAGGCAGCCCAAGCAGACTTCTCAGGGTGTCTGCCTGGCAGGAGTAGAGGACTGTGAGGTGGAAGCAGCTCGTCCAGCATATCTCCTGCCCCTTCCTATGAAGAATCCCCAGTTGTGTTGTTGGAAAGAAGGGAAAGCCTGGGCCTGATGAAAGGTCCACCCCTGCCCCCACCCCCCACCTGTTGCCTTTGAGGAGTGGCAGACATCTCCTTTGCAGAAGCACTTTTGTATGCCACTCTGTATTCATTCATTTTCTTCATATATGCTTCTGTCTGTTCCCCAAACAGAGAATTCTGTGTGAGGGAAAAGTCCAGAGCATTATTTTAGGTATCCCGGAAGAGGTTGGTACACCTCAGCCAGGAAAACCGTCTAAGGGAAATGGCAGATACCATAGCTCGAGAAGCTACATCATTGGTGTCCACAGCCATCTGAAACTGGGACTTTGATGCCTGAATTTCCTTGATGGCCATCTCCTGAAGGTCAGCTGCTAGTTCAGGGGAGACCTTCTGAGCCAACTGTTGGACTGATTCCAAAAGGTTTTGATATCTAGAGGCACAGGCCATGTAAGAGGCCTGCCTGATACCAAGGGAGGAGGCCAAGAAAGTTTTCTTGGCCAGAGAGTCAGTCTTCCTGGAGTCCTTATCAGGAGGATGGGAAGCCAGGGGAATGCCAGCCTTGTCCCAGGCTGCAGTCTGAACAACCCCTACATGGCTGCAATGACTGGACAGAAACTCAGTACCATTGCCAGCGAGGGCATACTTTCTGTCCATCTTTTTATCCAGAGGAGGAACAGAGGAGGGGGGGGGGGTCTGAAGAACCTTTAGGGTCTGTCTTTTCAGGGATTTATGAATGGGAATGGAAAGACCCTGCAAAACTGGGAGTTCCATCATCTCTCTGTATTCTTTCTCCTCATCCTCCTTCTGCCTGGCCTCCTGGACAGACAGCTGCAGGGTCTCTGCCACCTGCCTCATAAAAGAGAAATGGGAGATAGCCTCTGAAGAGACTCGAGGAGGGGGATTCGTACTTTGGATGAACAGGGGAGACCTCAGGCTCAGTGAGTTCCCCTTCATCCACATCATCAACATCATATTCGTATTCAGACTCTTAGTACTCCTCAGGGTCTAAGGGACCAGAAGGAGTGGAACGGCAGGCACCTGAACTGGTGGCTGCCCAACCGCTCGCTGTGTCAGTTCACTGAAACCGGACTGCAGAACTAAATCACAGGAACAACCTTTCGCGATTTCTTCAGCAGTTGGAACCGCAACGCTTTTGTTTGTGCGGTTCAAAACCAAACTCTTTTGGACGCGAGAATCTAGTTGACTCATCACTCTTACCTTACTTAAGGCTCACCTTGGTCGGCAGGGTCAGTAATCAGATTGGCTGGTTTGGCTAAACATCCTGAGAGGATTTCTCCATTCTCTCCTTCAATTTACCCAGCCTTCTATCGAGGGCAGATTGGGGAAAATTATTGCAAATTTCACAGTCTGTTTGCAAGTGGCTGAAACCCAAGCAGTATAGACAGACCAAGTGCGGGTCGGCTTTGGCAAATTGCTCATCGCACTCGGTGCAATGCTGAAACCCAGTGGGACTGTTTTTTTTCTTGGGTTTCTGTGACATACCTCTTCAAATCTGAAGCTTAACCCAATGGCTTAGTTAGGCTGGTTAAGTAATGCCCAAACTGAAATTTTATCCGCAAATGGCTTAGTCAGGCCCAGATAAAAGATTTAAATTTTTAAAAATATTTACCCCTAGTGGCTTAGTTAGGCCGGGTAAGAAGAGAGAAGATGAAGTCCTGACAACCAAAGGTTCAGCACTGGAAACAAAAACCGAAAAAACTCTCTCGGTCTGAACTTCGCACGGGTACCCAAAACTAAAGAAAACACACTAAATTACCTGACTCTATGGAAGAAATTAAGATTTGGTCTCCTCACGGTCCACGGAACTGATTGGAAACCGAAAAACTTACACAACCAAGAAAACTACACTAGAAGGACAGAGGTTTTAAATAAACACAAACGGATGGTTGAAAAACCGACAAATTTAAACTTCAACCGAAGCAGAAAAGGAGCAATTTCCGAGTCGTCTTCACTGGTGAGCGGAGTAAAGAATCTAATCAGTTACTGTAGTGTACCGAGGAGGATGGTTTGAAAACCGAGCTCGAGCTCAACGTTCTATGCACTTGCATACAGTTTAACTCTGTTCTCTGGGGCAGCTGAACCGGTCGGTCATACTGCATTTGTCAGAATACAGCAAGACTTCATGTTGTTTGAAAATAAAACTAATCGAAACTGAATGACTATAGCTGCTGTCATATAGACAAGAAGTTTTGACTCCTGGCGGGAGAGCAACATCATCAATGAAGTGCACCTGACAGGGGAAAAAATGAACTGAAGTGGTTGGAGGGTCGACGCCAAAGTAGCCTATACGGCGTGAACTGGGCTTGCGGTGCCGCTTCCTTGCGGCCCTACCTAGGCGCCGGCCCTCCTGAAGATTTTTGGCTCCCACTGGGTCCTAGTGCCTCCGGCGTAGTCCCATCAGTGTGAATGAGTGGTAGAGACTTTATGTCCAGGAAGATCTGAGCCAGTGACATGCTGTCTACTGGTCCAAGACAGACCGAAAGTGCGAGAGGTGTACCTTTACTGCTGAGTATAGCAGACCTGCGTTCAACAGGTCCAAGAGGCGCTCCAGCACCTTACTTGGTAAGCAACCGAAGGGTCCAGATGAGACTTGCACACCAGATGAAGAAGGGTTTTCCACTTAGCTACGTAAGCTCTCCTGGTGGAAGGCTATGCATGGCTTAGAAGATGTCTGCCATTGTCTGGAAAACTTAGAGCTTGCCCACTTCCATCTCTTCCAGGCTCGGCATGGAGATGACGGTAGTGCAGGCTAGGATGGACTAAAGTCCCTGTGTCAGAGGGTCCGCTTGTAGAGGTAGTTGCCTCGGGGGAACTTCTGACAGACTGCAGATCAATGCAAATCATATCTGCAGAGGCCAGTCTGAGATGATGAGACTCCTCCTGCCCACCTGTGCATACAACTTGATCACCCCCCTTTGAATTCAGGGAAGAGGAGGAAAGCATTCAGAGAGAGTCTTGTCTATTGCAGTGAACACATCCTGACAGAAAACACCACAGTCTGGACTTCTGAAGCAGGATAGAGGTAGTTTTGCGTTGAGGTGATGTAAAAAGGACCAGGTCTGGATTGCCCCACTTGTCAAAAGCGACTGCACAAAATCTGAACTGACGCATCATGCTCGAGGTACCACTCTCACAACCCCATGGCCCTACTGCAGAGAGGGTAGGGGGACGCCCCACCCTGCCTGCTGATGTAATACATCACATCTTTGTCGTTCGTCCGAAGTAGGGACACTTCATGGCAGGGGGTATCCTCCAGGACTGTACTTATAACATAACTCTCATCTCTAAGAAATTTACAACAAGATGAGGTTCCTCCTGACTCTACACCTGAGTGTGGAGGCCTTGACAGTGAGCCCCCCACGGATTTTGTCCGAGGCTCTGTCATTTTGTATGGAGGATAGCGGATGCGTGGTCAGAGACCACTGCTTGCTGCGGAGGACAACCAGAGTCCCCGTATTCGCTCAACCAAAAAAGGGGCTGAAGAGAGTCATTTTTCATGATGTAACGTGCCATCTGAAGATGTCATTTCTCCCATCCTCTGGAATAAAACCGATGCCCTGGAGGAATCCAAAAGGTCTCCTAAGAGGAGCTGTTGGGAAGATGAACTGGCACCTTCCCGGAAGCTGGAGAGAACTGAGAAGCTGTGGCGACTGCTTCCCATGTCTTGTAACTAAATGGGCTGGCTAGGAGTCAAATGTCCAGGAAGTGAAGACTTGAACGCCGAGATTTAGTGAACTCTTCCCTGAACAGATACTTGTTTAACCTTCCAAGGTCGACAAATGGCACATGCTGCCTGTTAACTTGGAACCAGAAGCAATGGAAACAAGAACCTGTGCTCCGTTCCGCTGTGGAATAACTTTTTTTTTTTTAAACCGTTTTTAACCTCCACCACACCCGGGCATCCTTCCGGGGTGTACTCTCGATGACAGCCTCTACTCCCTGACTGAACCCTGCTATGGACCGGAGAGACTCCCGACCACCCCCTGGCAGACCCAGCCCCCGGATCACCCCCGCAGTCGGCCTCCTGTGAAGGCCCTTCTGTAATATGAGAGGTCTTATCTGGATGGCGGTCGGCTATGGAGTCCTCCTGATCGAGGGCCGCCACTGGGATGTAGGCTGTGTCCCTGGAACCCCAATATCTCCCGCGAGCATGGAGGGTGAGTTTTCTGCCCGGTGGGCTTACGGCCAGCAAAGGCAACGTGGTGCACGTAGCCTCCACCACGGGCATACGCCATGTTGCTCGTTTGGCAACCCAGCGCCGCCAGAGGTCACTCAAAAGCTGATACGCTCCACTGGGCCCTCCTCGGGAAGAGAGAGCAGTCCACTGGATGCTCAATCTCTTCCCTCCCCTGCCAAAACCTGGGCTCGCTTCCAAACACGGGTCACCAGCGTGGCGCGAGGTGTGGCGTCTAGCTCCTCAAGCCTCAGTGCCACCAGGCCGGCCGTGGAATAAATTTTACTGCCCAGTTCCCACAAAGGCCTCGTATCTCAGAAGCAGAGTGTGTGTGACAGAGGCAGACAGACTGGGCTGCCATCTGGGTAGAAGGTCTGGGGAAATCTGCGACATTGGTAGAGTATCCCCTTCAGACAATCCTAATGACCTATAGGTTCACTGTAATGGACTTGCACTGATTCTAAAACAAAATTAAGATGCCCTTCCTACCGCTGAGAGGCACCCACCCCCCCAGACAGCTGGGGTGGGACCTAGGCTGGATCCACAGAGGTTGGTATAGGGTGCTGTCGGGCCCTGTGCCCTCTACTGCATTCTCTTCTGAGGGGTTGTTTACTGAAAAAGGAACCTAGGCCTCTACCTTGACAGGAGTGCTTGTCACGAGGATGTCATGCTGTTTAAATGGCAGCCCTATTGTTCTGAGTGGAATCTAGCCGAACAGATAAGCATCGTCAAGGAGACATTAACCACCTGCAGCTGCCCCAGAGGCAGAGATGTAGGTGTCCATAAAAGCTTTCAGCTGATTATTGGGCTATATGCCCCTGGCAATGGAGTGTTAATTTCGGGAGGCTCTCGACACAGAGGTCTGCTTTGGTCCACAGATGAATACTGAAAGTTATGGTGGACCCCATATCCTCGAGGAAAAAGAACTGGAAAGAAGATCTTTCATCACACTGATACAGAGGGCTTGCATTCCAGCCTATAAAATGATTCATCTGCTGCATCTTCGACACAGCATAAGAGGGAGAGGCACATCCAGATCTACTGCTACCCCAGAATAACCTCCAAAATGCAGGTCTAGACCAGGAACACAGGAGACGTCCCCACCTGGATCGGTAGAGAGTTCAGCGCCATCTGAGGCGCCGGCACTACACCCGGCACTGCCCATGGCACCGGGGCCGCACAGCGCCACCCATGGTGCCAGAGCCCACAGCGCTGACGCCAGAACTGCTGCTGGACCTAGATCTGAAGAAAAGGGGGAGAAGGAAAGTGGTACCCGTGCTGTCCCCTGCAGGGAAAAAAAGAGGGGGGTAGGCATGAGGAGTTGGCATCAATGGCGTTGGCACCGGACAGGGTACCATGCACATTCTGGCCCAACCGACCTGGCCGCAAAACCAGGTCCAATGGCCAGGACAACTGGTCAGATGCCGTACCCCCTGCTCTAAAAAAGCAGCCCAGAGGTGAAACTGCTCACTGGAACCCCATCAAGGACAGAGACGGGAACCGGTGTCGAAGATCGCGGCTGTTAAGAGCAGAATCACAGAGGAACCCACCAGAGTCAGTTCAAGCCTCCCGCTCTCTATCAGCAAAGATCCCAGCGCAGATGAACCAGAAGGCGACCTCGAGCAGTACAGATTCTTTTTCTACCGACGGGAGGAGGAAGAAGAGCTCGAGGTCCCGGAACTGCTACATTTGTGCTTCGGGTGGATTGTCCTCCCCCTGAGCATTGGACTGCCCGAGGTCGCCCCCCCCCCAAAGGGCGGCAGGCCAGACACAGCTCCACTGCCATTACAGCTTTCAAACAAACTCTCCCTACCGTCACCGCTACCATCAAAGGTCGACTCCGTTGATGGCAGGCTGATGCTGATAATTTCTTCATTTTTTTTTTTGTTATAAAAAAAGAACACTAAAAATGGTAAGTTAAATGAATACTGAACGGCTATAGCTGCTGTTATATAGACGAAGACTTGACTCCAGGCAGGCGAGCGACGTCATCAAAGCGCACTCCACGGCAGGAGAAAAGGAACTGAGGCAGTTGGAGAGTCGACGCCGAGATAGCCTATATGGCAAGCTAGTCTCGTGGCACCGCACATGCACAGTCCTATCCCGTAGTCATCCCTTCTGAAGATTTTTGGCTCCAGCGTAGTCCCACTAGTGTGAATGAGTGGTGGAGACTTTAGTCCAGCAAGATCCTGAGAAGTGTGAAGACAAAGGTGCAAGGATCCCGTCACCTTCAGGGACCACTGAACATAGGTCCAGAACAAAAGAATTTGAGATGGTCCTGGAAAATAAAAGCATGGCGGTGTGTGACCCCTCCCTACCCCTAAACCCACATTCGGGATGAAAGTCCTGGAGCATGGCCCTCTCCAGCTTACCACCTGAGGGCTTAGCCAAGGGGGAAAACCCCTTAAAAAGGAGAGGAATCTGTCCAGAAACAACCCCTATAAAGTAGGGGACAGCGAGAAAGGAAAAAAGGTGGGGAGGGGGGAGTCCCTACGGGTCCTCCCAAGAGATGCACTGACAAAGTCCACACCCTTAACGAGTTGACAATGGACCAGCAGATCCGTGTCAAGTCAAGGAATGGACCCCACAGTATACCCCACTCAGAACCCCAGGGAGTTCCCTCCAAGGCCAGGGTGAAGACCCTAATCGCCGCCCTCCTAGGTTGGGTGCTCTGTGACTTTAGAGAAGGAAACAGAGGGCACTGAGGTACCAGGGGACTCTGACCCCAACTGGCCTCAAAGAGGGAGAGGGCGAGCAGGGTGGAGGTGGCGCCCAGGAACTGAGGCCCAAGAGGGGAAGGTGGGCGGGTATCAGTTATGAATAGTGAAGATACAAGAGAAAATCAAGAATTATGGTAGGTACATAATTTTCATATCTTCCCCTTGTCAGTCTTAACCATTTATTACTGCTTGGTGAGTACCAAGCCCCCTGGAGGGGACCAGGCACTGCTCTGAGGGAACAGTTTCCCTCATCCTCCTGCGTGGGAGACACAGGAGCGGGAGACCCTATAGCCATACAAGGTCATACATGGCCTAACGCTGGTCAGGCCTGTGACAGGGTGGAATGGGACCCTGTTCCAGTTGTTACAGAAAGACTTTGAATGCAGGGATATGTTTTATTCTCCCCTTTCCTGTCTCTTGTCTGTCTGGTTGTGCAACCAAATTTTCTCTTGAGACCTAGGACTTGACCACCCCGACAGTCTCGCAATTTTTTGCCTCGCACTATCTCTCAGACTTCCACTGTGGTCTGTCTTTTTCTCCCTTGCATATCTGCTGATATAAATATTTATGCACATCATTATGTTGAAATATAAAAACAGATTACTCACCTGTAACACTAGTTCTAGGAGTGGTTTATGTTGTTCATCCACACTGTTAGGCATGTCCCTTTCCCCTTTAAATCTTGCCAGAAGTCTTCAAGCTGGCTCCTCCCACCCACCTGGGTGGTATATACCTCGGCTCCGCCCCATGACGCCAGATCTTAGCCCGCTGGAAGCTAGGTGTTGTGCGTCCGCAGCCGGGAGGTTAGATTCATGTGGATGAACAACATATACCACTCCTAGAATGGTTACAGATGAGTAACCTGATTTTCTAGGATAGTGGATATGTTGTTCATCCACACTGTCTGGCAGACTCCTAACAGTTCTCCGGGAGGAGGGAGGCAAGGTGCACACCCCCACCTTAGGAAACAGAGATTGGAGAACCGAGGACCCAAAACCAGCATCCTGGTGTGACTCAAGGTTGATGTGGTAGTGGGTGATGAAGGTGTTTGCTGACTTCCAGGTAGCAGCCCGACAGATTTCCTGGATAGGGATGTCCCTGGAAGTAGCCACCGATGCAGCAGTATGGCGCGTAGTATGAGCTCTTATCCCTCTGGGAGGCTCCTTGCCCGCCAACTCATAGCACAGACCTATGCATGATGTGATCCATCTTGCTATGGTCCATTTGACTGCAGGTCTGCCAGAAGCGGCTTCAGCGTAGATGACAAACAGCTGGCGAACCTCTCCACAAATTTCCACCGTCTTCACCTTATAATAGGAGAGTGCACATGTCAGGTCCAAAGTATGGAGCCTGTACTCGGCCTCTGAGGTGTAATTAGGGTAGTATACCAGCATAGTCAATACCTGGTTAAGGTGAAACTCTGACACCAACTTCGGAAGGCATTTCGGGTGGGGGCGCAAGACAACTTTGTCCCTGTGGAAGATCAGATAAGGGGAGTCCACTGAAAGCACCTGGAGCTCCCCTGTCCTTCTGGCAGACATGAGCCACCAGGAAGGCAGTCTTCCATGACAAGTGTGACAGTTCACACTTGTGCACTGGTTCGAATGGCTTGCCCATGAGCTTTGCCAATACCAGCAGTAGATACCATGGAGGTGGAGGTTCACGCACCGGAGGGGATATGTGATCCAGGCCTTTGAAAATGCGCCCAACCACTGTCTCCTGCACCAATGTCAGCTGACCGACCCGCACCCGGCAAGCAAAAATGGCTGCCAGGTGCACCTTAAGGGTCAATGACCGTAGACTCCCCTTGGAGAGAGACCAAAGGTAGTTGAGAATGTTAGTCACAGAACAGGATAAGGGGTCCAAACCCTTACCCTGACATCAAATAGAAAACCTTTTCCATTTGAAGGCATAACATTTCCTGGTCGATTCCTTTCTAGAAGCCTCCACCACGGTGTAGACATCTTTGGAAAGACCCAAAGCCTGGAACTCTAGCCGCTCAGGTACCAGGCTGTGAGGTGCAGGGACTGAAGGTCCGGATGGAAGACCTTCCCCCGATTCAGAGATATCAGGTCCAGGCGTGTACAAAGCCGCTCAAGGGGCCTGCAGCTGAGGCTGAGGAGATCTGGATACCAGCACTAGAGCGGCCAGTCCAACACCTTGTGGATCAAGGGAAATGGAGGAAAGGCGTAGAGGAGGCCTGGGGTCCACAGCCTTGAGAAGGCATCCCCCTGCAGCGAGCCCTGCCGAGGGGAGTAGGCATGAAACAGCCTCAGCTTGGTGTTTTCCCTGGAGGCAAACAGGTCCACCATCAGTTTGCCCCAAAGGGAGAACAGGCTGTAAGCTACCTCTGGATGGAGAGACCACTCATGGGATGTCTGGCCTAAGCGGCTGACAGCATCCACCAGCTGGTTTGAGGCTCCTGCCACATGGATAATGAGTAGCTCCGCCTCCAACCGGCTTACGAGGGTCCAGATGCGGAGCGCCTCCTTGCATAGCAGATGGGAGTGCATGCCGCCCTGCTTGTTGAGGTAGTACTATTCACTAAAGTATACATGCGCCAGAGAAAATCAGGTCGCTAGATACTCAGTTGCCAGCTGTATCAAAGAAATAATTTCAAAATAGGAACAGCGCTCCAAAAGACCAGAACTAGGTTCAAGTAAAGTTCATGGATTTTATTTTCTAGCTATGTTG
Organism: Neoceratodus forsteri; assembly: GCA_016271365.2. Classification (NCBI taxonomy): domain Eukaryota; kingdom Metazoa; phylum Chordata; order Ceratodontiformes; family Ceratodontidae; genus Neoceratodus; species Neoceratodus forsteri. Next base: position 1,710,477,134 of record CM057455.1, read on the forward strand.
GTAAAATGATTAGAATGTTAAAAGAAAGAATCCAAGAACATATACGTTCTGTTGTAAATCAAAGAACGGACACCCCGATAGGTAGACATTATACTTTCATGCATAATTCTAATCCAAGTTGCTTGAAATTTATGGGCTTGGAATGTATAAAACTTCCTTTTAGCGGTGGAGATAGGAAGAATCTACTGCTAGAATGGGAAGGTTTTTGGATCTATGAACTGGACACTTTGAAGCCTAAGGGGCTATATGATACTTGGGATCTAAAACATTTTTTGAAGTCTAAAAAGTTTTGAAATTTATTGTCCTATATGGAAATATGCTGAGAGTTTGTCCATTCGGTGTACAGAAGCAGTCCTAGTATTTTAATGTAGAGAAGTCAGGAGTTTAAGCTGTGAGAGGTTTCTTTTGCAAACTTACTTCTGTGCATTTATATGCCTATGTACTAAACCACAATATGAAGAGTTTGTAAACCTATGCCCCTTCCAAAGGCTCACCTCTCCCCCCTCCCCTCCCCTCTCTCTTCGTTTTCCTTCCCTTCTCCTTCTTCCCTCTTTCCCTCCTTCTTCTGATACCGCCTCCTTTTCTTCTTTCCATAACCTCCCCTTTCCCAACCTCTTCCTATACCTTTTTCCCCTTCCCCCCTCCCTATTTCCCCACTTTCTTTTAATATATGGAATTAAAGGCTATTTGCCTTATAAATTGTTTTGCTGGGGTTAATGACATAAGATATTGGTGGGTTCTATGTTCAGCTAACTTTATTTTTCCTGTAGAATGTAAGCAGTTCATAGTAAAATGTAATAATGAAATGTGATTTATATTTTATATTGTATACTTTTTCATTTCATCTTAAGTTTAAAAATTCCTTTATATAAAAATTTGTTCTGTAGTAATTTATTTGATAGTTTGAGTTATGTTACTAAGGTTGTTTATTTTTTTTAGTGATGTAGATATGAAAAAGTTTGTGAGTATCTATATATCACCATGACAACAGAATTAGATACACCTATTGAAATGCAATAGTGACGTCATGATGTTAAACATATATAAAGGACTAATGTGTATCTCTTGGCCATGCCTCTGAGGAAGGCAAGTTGCCGAAGTGCTGGGCCAGTGTGGCATGTGTTGTACATAGCTGGAAAATAAAATCCATGAACTTTACTTGAACCTAGTTCTGGTCTTTTGGAGCGCTTTTCCCATTTTGAAATTACTGTTGAGGTAGTACATGGTCGTGGTATTGTCCGTCTGGACTTGAACCACTTGACCACAGAGCTGAGGCGTGAAAGCTGACAGTGCTAGTCTGACTGCTCTAAGCTCCGACAAGTTGATGTGGCATCGGGACTCCTCAGGGGTCCAGAGCCCGTGGGCCCTGTAGTCCCCGATGTGGGGTCCCCAGCCCATGAGAGAGGCATCAGTCGTAAGAACGACAATCTGCTCGGGGTGGACAAACGGGATCCCTTCCTGCAACCAGTCTGGGGCAGTCCACCATTGGAGAGCATCCCACATCTTCTGGGTTACAGTGAACAGTTGGTCGAAATGACTATGATGCTGAGTCCACTGGGCGGCCAGCTCCCATAGGAGGGGGTGCATGTGCAACCACTTCCCAATGGACCACTGAGATGCATGACGCCATGTAACCCAGAAGGCACAGAAAGTCCTGGGCAGGGTGCAAGTGCCCAACCAGAAATGACTGGGCAAAGGAGGAGAGAACCTCCGCCCTGTCCGTCGGGAGCCGAGCTCTGGCCTGACAAGAGTCGAGCTCTGCCCTGATGAAGCCCATCACTTGAGAAGACACAAGTTCCGACTTGGCCTCGTTGATCAGGAGGCCGAGCTGGGAGCAGGTTAGGAGGGCCAGATCTCTCCACCTCCTGCTGGGTGGAACCCACAAGGAGTCAATCATAGAGGTAGGGGTAAATTCTGAAACCGGAGATGGGCCGCCACCACTGCAATGCATTTGGTGATGACCCGAGGGGCCGATGACAGGTCAAACGGCATGGCTGAGAACTCGTACAGGGTCCCCTCAACCCTGAAATAGAGGAACCGCTGATGGGATGGACGGATTGGGACATGAAACAATGTGTCCTGCAGATACAGTGAACAGAAATGAAAATTACATACCTACCGTAATTCTTGATCTTCTCTTGTATCTTCACCATTCATTATTGATTGGGTTAGTGCCGGAGGCACGCACCCACTACGGGAGCTGTTTTTTTTGAGTCAGCTCCAATGGCGCGCCCTGAGTGGCCTTGCTAGTCATCTTGGCAGTGGCAGGTGAGTGCTGCAGACTCCTCCTCCATCTCAGTTCTGGTAGCCGAGAGGTGATAAGGATAAGGAAAAAAGGAGGCGGGCAAGAGAGCCAAGGACAGAAAAGGAAAGGATATAAACTGAAAAGGAATAAGCGGTGAGAACAGACAGAGGAGAGAGAGAATTCTTACCTAAGGGACATAAGGCCTCCTTTCCGGGGCGGCTCTAGGGGAGGAACAGATAGAGAGAAAGAGAAAAGCAGAAGAAGAATAAGGAGAAGAAAAGAAGGCATGTTGAGAGGGGAGAACAGTGCCCATAGAGGCATTGCTTGAGAGGCTTATAAGCTCGAGACTAAAAACCAGGGAGCAAGAATCCCTGCTGATGGGACTGAGAGAGGGTTCGACTGAACCGCCTGCACAGAGCGGACATAAAGGGCAGATTCTCTAGTCTCTCAACATGCCAAGTCCCTACATCCTAGCTGACAGCTCACAGACTGCATGGGCAGAAAATCTGTTCCGGAAGAGAGCGCCCACCTAGGAAGGGGAATAGGCCCCTTAGCACCCTATTAAGTGCTAACACAGGAGTGTATGGGGAAGGAATATGCCGTACAAAAGGCAGCTCTGTATGAAAGGATAGAGTGGGAACTCAATCAGACTCCCTTAAGGCAAGGCAAGAGCAACAGCTCAAAGCTAAGAAGTGCAATGCACCAGCCAGAATAAGCTGAATGATAATAACACCTGCCGGGGGGGTGGAATCTAAATTTCTTTGAGGCCAAGCCAGGCACGGTCTCAAACTGTGAACTGCGTAACGTGATTAAGGTGCCCAGAGGTCGCACCCTAGAGGCAGTCAGAAAGAGTTCCCTCAGAATAAGTGAAACACAGCCCTGCTTGTTCCTCTTTACCTTGAGGAAAAAAGATCCATTCCATAAGAGCGGAAAATAGAATATTTTTTTTTTTGGCATAAAGGCCAAAGGAGGAGAGGAATGAGGCAGGGAGGAGGCACCTACAGAAGGAGGCCACTGAGGGAAGGTGGGCGGGTATCAGTAATGAATGGTGAAGATACAAGAAAGATCAAGAATTACAGTAGGTACGTAATTTCATATCTTCCTTGTCAGTCTTCACCATTCATTACTGCTTGGGTGAGTACCAAGCCCCCCGTAAAAAAAAAAAGGTAGAAACCCTGAGGGTTAAGACCCCCAGCCTTCTGTTGGTGAGGAACAGAAGGGCAAGACCCTGGACTAATCAAGAGAGAAGCCTATGGGGGAGAAGAGCTAGGAGGTGTCCCCCGAGGACAGGGAGACGGAGGAAGCACCTGCAGAAGTCTCCTAGCTCTGGAGGAAAAGAGACGGGTCCCCCGGGAAAGCAGAGCGAATCACCCTACGCCCGGGCTAGGGGTGACAACCTTGACAGACGAAGCCATACTGTCTGTCTAATACAGATCGCTGTCCCTGCAAGCCTGGAAGCCACCTCACTGGCGTCAAAGATGCCCTTTCTTGGTGTCTTGCCAGCTCCAGGCCTATAGCAGAGAGGGCAATAGCTTGTCTGGTTTGCTCCGTATCAGGCATTGATGCTAAGATTTGGGAAAGCATCGACCACAAATGCCTACTGTAAGCAGTGTGATGGGCCTGATGAGATGCAATGCAAGACATCGCACAAGAGGAAGAGAACACTCTTCGCCCTCACCGGTCGAACTGTAGAGAGTCCGAGTCCGGTGGACGGTCGTGCGCCAGGCGGCGCCCGGAGGGAGTCTCTAGGTATGCCAAACCCGAGGGTGGGTTGGGGAGAGTACCTAGGGATTCCGAAGGCGCACAATACCTCGTTGGCAGTCTGCCGGGCTGGAGAAAAGGCGGCTGGCAACTGCCAGGAATGGATAGCGCCTCCTGGAGAGGAATAGGCCAGGATAGTACCACCAAGTGCTGGGCACTGAATTCGCCAAGGAATTCACGTGTCTCCCATTCAGTATTGTCTCGCCTAACATAAGAAATTCGAAGATCCCTCACCATCCTCGAAAGGAATCACTGATATTCAGTGAAATCAGCATTGGAGGAGAGATGAGCAGTGGGTTCCTCTCCCTCAGAGGTGGGAGACGAGGATGATGGAGAGCTTGAGTGTCCAGAGAACTCTTGCGGCGGTGGGGATAGGCGAAAAACCCGCTCATTCATGCACCTAACATATGAGGGGAAGGCCGCCGCAGAACCTCTGAATGCCTCCCAGGATAACGGGCCTGTGGGACCGACATGACCTGGGAGAGCGGGGGATGGCTGCAGAGGAATGGGAGATGGGCACCAAAGGCGAGGCAACTGTTCTCTGCTAGGGCTCTGGAATCCGGGGAACGGAGCCTGAGCTGGCGGGATCCCGGACAACAGACCAGGTCGCAAAATGGAACCCTGGGGATGCGAAGCCTGGAACAGCCCAGAAGGGGATCATCTCCTATGGCGAACCTGGGACTGCATGGATCCAGAAGGGCAGCCCACAGCAATGCCACCAGAGGGGTCCCCGGGGTCCAAAAGGGAAAGACGGGGCCCAGCGCTACGGCTCGAGCCACACCCGAGGGTGGCAGGCAGAGACTGAGGCGCCTGAACCCTGCCTCGACCCCTCGGGGAACCGCGCCTCCTCCTCGACCCCAGCGACCTCCCACCCCGAGAGGGGCAGCACCAGGTCGTAACTGCCACAAGCCCCAGGAGGGAGAGCCCTCCCTCCATCCCTGCTCCATCGCCCCAGGGACCCCAGACCACCCCAGCCTGGGAGTCCTCAGGGGAGGCGCAGCGGGAACAGAGGAATAGGCGCGCTGGGCCGCCTTGCACCTCGTGCCACCGGAGACCCTGACTCCGAAGAGTCAGGTTGCCAGGACGGGTCCACGTCTGAATCATCAGCCTCCGAAGAGGAAGACATCAGTTGGACCACAATACTAGCAACCCCAGGGGTCCCCGGTGAAACTGTGCCGGAACCGGACGACCTCGGACCCCACGCGACACCTAAGCCCGGGCCTGGCTCCCCACGGTGCAGCCAGACCCGGCACCGCCATCGCACCGGGAACCCACTTGGCGCCGCCAGAAGAGCGAACCGGGCCCGCGGCACTGCCGGGATCTGAAACGGCGCCGGAAGGCGGCGTCGAGGGTCCACCGATGCCGGGCCCAGCAGGCGTGGGCCTCGACACTGGGGGAGCCTGCACCTCCAAGGAGGTGACTACCGAGGCGGTGTCCCCGTCGCAGCCCCGGGAGGGACCTTGACGTTCCTCCGACACTGCAAAAGTAGCTTCCTCTTCGTCAAGACAAGATGAGGAAGCCTCCTCCTCTACAGACCGTATAGGCCCGAGAGGGAACCCGGAAGAAGGGCCTATAGACCTTACCTGGGAATGCATGAGGCGGCTGCCGTCCCGAAGTCAGGCGGGGGCCTCGCCGATCTTGAGCGCGACTTCTAGGGACGAACAGTCCATGGAGAAACAGGCGTCGTACGCATCCATATCGTGGTTGGGTCCCAGGCAACGAAGACAAACTTCATGCCGATCCGTGACGGAAAAATGGTGGCCACAGGAGCATCAATGCATAGGGGCGCGGCCCACCTTCGACTTACGTTTTGCCCCCGAACCTGACATGATGTGGAAAAAAGTTAGACTAAAAATAGCAAAAAGGCTCTCGGCGTCATTGAAAGTAGAAATAAACAGAACGGTCTTACCGGGTGACAGCGTTGAGAGAAGTACGAGGAGGAGTCTGGCTTGAATGACGCAGAAGGCCTGACTTCAACTATCCGCGCAGCAGGTGAAGCCTCAACGGCGGGAGAAACAGAACTGAGATGGAGGAGGAGTCTGCGGCACCAACGGCCGCCCTCATGGGCGGCGCCGTTGGAGCCGACTCTAAAAACTCCTGTAGCGGGTACCCGCACTAACCTAAGCAGTAATGAATGGTGAAGACTGACAAGGAAGATCCACGTTTCACTCCAAGGATGGTATAATCTGAGACAGAATGACCATCCAATAGGTCCATGACCTGAGGTACTGATTCAGGTCATGGAGATCTAGAATAGGGCACCAGCCAACCGTCCGCTTCGGCACCAGGAAGTACCTGGAGACAAAGCCTGGGTCTGCAGATGGATCTGTCATGAGAGCTACTGCCTCCTTGAGGAGGAGCTGAGCAATGTCGTCTCGAAGAACCGACTGGGTGCATGTGGAAATCCGTTCTTCCCAAGGGGCGTGGGCTCAGCTGGGAGGGTACTGCTCGAATTCTAGAGGCAGTCCCTGACCGACCACTTCGAGCACCCACCTGTCCATAGTGATAGCGGACCAGGCAGAAAGGAAGCGGTGGAGCCGGCCCCCAATGGGAAGACCCAGAAATGAAAACTACGTACCTACCGTAATTCTTGATCTTCTTGGACGAGTCTCCAACACTCATTCACACTATTGGGAACTGCACCGGAGGCACTAGGACCCATCGGGAGCAAACTTTTTGCCGGAGGGTCGGCGCCAGAGATGGAGCCAGCAGAACACCCATGAGCCTCAGCTCGTGCGGTAATGACTATCTCGGCGTCGACCCTCCAACCGCCTCAGTACCTTTTTTACCAAGGAGGTGCAGCGAAACTAACCTAGAAGGATAGCCTAACCTAAAACCGGACATAAGATAGTCCGGGCGACCCGTATAAGAAGGGTCAACAAAGAAGTCTTCACAGCCTAAAGATTTGAGGGAGTGAAGACCAACAACAGAGGTGAGCTCGGGGGACGGAGGGTGGGTGTGTGAATGAGTGATGGAGACTCGTCCAAGAAGATGAAGAATTACGGTAGGTACGTAATTTTCATATCTTCCTGGACATAAGTCTCCACCACTCATTCACACTATTGGGAGAGTACCAAGCTAATAATCCCGCGAGAGGGCGGCAGGAGAGACCAAGAGCTCACGTTTCTATGACAGAAGTCCACTGAGGATGGCTCTGCTAAAGGAAGAATGTCGTCTGGCATGGACATCTAGTGCATAATGTTTAATGAAAGTACGCACTGAGCTCCAGGTGGCCGCGTTGCAAATATCTGCAATGGGCACGTTGCGAATTTCCGCTAGGGATGCCGCGACCGCTCTAGTAGAGTGAGCGTAAACTCTACCCTCCAACTTAACCTGCGCCATGAAATAGCAGTGGTGAAGGCATGCCACTAGCCATGCTGAGATACATCTGATAGCGACAGGTTGACCCAGCCGGGTCTCGCTGAAGTAGACAAACAGTTGCTGGGCTTTGTGAAAATCTTTGGTTCTATCTAGACAGAAACGCAAAGCTCCTCTAACATCCAAACAATGAAGAGATCGTTCTCCTTCATTTTGGAAGTTCGCAAAGTAAGAGGGAAGGACCAGAGGCTGGTTTAGGTGAAACTCTGACACAACCTTAGGAAGAAATTTCAGATGGGTCCGAAGAACTACTTTGTCCTTATGTAACACAGTGTACGGAGGATCTGTGACCAGGGCATGTATCTCAGAGACCCTGCGAGCTAAGGTAATGGCCACTAGGAAGGCAGTCTTCCAGGTGAGAAATTTTAGCTCACAGGTGGCCAGAGGTTCAAAAGGTTTCCGAGTGAGCATGTCTAGCACAAGATTAATGTCCCAGGCTGCAACTGGACGTCTTGTAGGAGGTCTGGTATGCAGAATTCCTTTAAGAAATCTCTTAACCACAGGTAATTGAGCTAGCGTTAAGGAAAAAAACGGCTCATGACACGCTGAAATGGCACTAAGGTGAACTCTGACTGTAGAGTACTGCAGATCTGAATTTGAGAGGTCCAAGAGGTACTCCACAACCTTATCTGGTGGACAGGAAAAGGGATTCAAAGAGGACTTTGCACACCAGAGCGAAAAACGCTTCCACTTAGCTGTGTAAGTTTTCCGAGTGGCTGGCTTCAGTGCAGCCAGAAGAATATCTGAAACCCTATGAGAGACATTGAGCCGGTTTACTTCTACTTCTTCAGGAGCCGAAGGTGAAGTGATCTCAGGTTGGGATGGACCACCGGTCCCTGAGTCAAAAGGTTCATCTGTAGGGGAAGTGGTCTCGGAGGAACTGCCAACATATTGTTGAGTAGTGGAAACCACAGCTGTCGAGGCCAGAAGGGAGCAATGAGAATCATCGTGTCCCCTTGGGATTCGAACTTGAGGAGCACCTCTGAATTAGAGGAAGAGGTGGAAAGGCGTAAAGAAAGCATTTTGTCCACTGCAGCCTGAACGCATCCTGACAAAAAATGCCAGGCCCTGGATTTCTGGAGAAGAAGAGAGGCAGTTTTGCATTGAGTGGGGATGCAAAAAGGTCCAGGTCTGGAGTTCCCCACTCTTCGAACAGTGACTGAACAATGGTTGAGTCGAGAGACCACTCGTGAGGATCTGCCTCTGTTCTGCTGAGACGGTCTGCCAGCTCGTTTTGTATTCCCGGTAGGTAGACCGCCTGAATTAGAGCCTTGTGCTCCAAGCACCATTCCCATACCCTCACTGCTTCCCTGCATAAGGGAATGAGCACCGCCTTGCTTGTTGATGTAATACATCACTGCTTTGTTGTCCGTTTGAAGGAGAATGTTCTTGTGACAGAGAATGTCCTTCAACGCTCGGACTGCATAAAGGACGGCTCTCATTTCTAGGACATTTATGTGAAGCTGGGACTCGACTTGAGTCCACACACCTTGAGTGTGGAGAGCCTGACAGTGAGCTCCCCACTCCATTAGGGATGCGTCTGTGGTAATGGAGATTTGATGGTCTAGAGGAACAAAAGGATATCCATCCAGGAGATTGCTCTCTTGAGACCAACAGGTGAGTGACCTCTTTAAAGGTTTTGTCACCTTGACGAGATAGGACTGCGGGTGAGAGGCTGGGGACCACTGAGTACTGAGCATCCACTGAGTGGTTCTCATGTGCAGACGTGCTAGGGGTACAGTGAACACTGAGGATGCCATGAGGCCTAGCATCCGTTGCATTGAGAGAGCTGTAACTGAGCTGTTCTCCCCGATGTGACAGGCCATTTGAAGGATATCGTTCCTTCTGTCTTCTGGAAGAAAAGCCTTCGCCCAGGAGGTGTCCAGAAGAGTCCCTATGAAGAGGAGCCTCTGGGAGGGCTGCAGTTGCAATTTCTTGAGGTTCAGCAGAACTCCCATGGACGTAAGGAGGCGAGAGGCCGTCTCTATGGCGTCCAGAGTCCCTTGCCTGGAAGGGCTTGCTAGAAGCCAATCGTCCAGATAAGGGAACACCTGTATCCCGACCTTTCTGAGGTGCGCTGCGAGAACTGCACAACACTTTGTAAAAACCTGCGGCGCCAAAGATAGCCCAAAGGGCAGGACTCTGAACTGATAATGTTGTCCCAGAGCCACAAACCTCAGGAATTTGTGATGCCTCGGGTGAATAGGAATGTGCTGGTAAGCGTCCTGCATGTCCAGGGAGGCTAGCCAGTCGTGTTGATGGAGCAAAGGTAACAGGGTTCCCAGAGAAATCATTTTGAATTTCTCCTTGTTCTCCTTGGGGAGAAATTTGTTTAGCTTTCTGAGATCTAGAATGGGGCACATTCCCCCGGACTTCTTTGGAACCAGAAAGTAATGGGAGTAGAACCCCGTATTCCGTTAATGCAGTGGCACCACTTCTACTGCCCTGTTGTTCAGAAGGCCCTGAATCTCAGCGGCAAGAAGGTCTGACTGAAGGGTTGACAGCCTGGGCTGCCGTTTGGGAGGATGATCCGGAGGGGTCTCCAGAAGATTGAGTGAATACCCCTCACGAATTATCAGAAGGATCAATTTGTCTGAGGTTATGGACGACCTCCCACCGGAGAGGAAAAGTCCACCTCGGGCAGCTGAGACGGGACTTGGGCCAGTAATTCATAAGGTGGCGCTGGGCACTTTGGGCCCTTGCGCTTTCTGTTGTGTCTTCTTTTGAGGTTGGGCAGGTTGGTTTTTATGGAAACCTCCTCTGCCTCTGCCTCGAAAGGACTGACGATTATGAAACTGACGTTTATTGACATGCCCTCAAGAGGGGTCAGGAGAGGGTCGAGCCAACTTAATGGCTGACCTAGTCTTTTGTGTAGCTTCTAGAGCTTGCTCTACCCGAGGACCAAAAAGATATGCACTATCAAAGGGCAACACCATTACCTGCTGCTGCGCGTCATTCGTGAAGCCCGAAGTGCGCAGCCAGGAATGACGGCGAGTGCAAATACCAGCAGCTGCTGAACAGGAAGCAGTGTCGAAAGCATCCATGGCCGAAATTCTCTGTTAATAGGTCGAGCTGTAGTAGTTTGAGGAAGAACGACCTTATCATTCTCTGCCAGGACTACAACAGGATCCGCAAAGGCTTGAGATGCCAAAATGGGACAATTCTTGGGGGCTGAATATTTCCTATCTATGGATTTAGCCACCGAAGGGGTGAGAGCAAGATTATTCCATACCATTTGAGACAGCGTCTCGAAAGAAGGCTGAACTGGAGGAGTCAAATCCGTAGGAATCTCCGGGGCGTGAAGGTATTGGAGTCTTAACAATTTCCCACGATCGATGTCTGTAGTCTGGAGAGAAAGAGTGGAACTCAGATTTTTCAGCAGAGACTTAAAGGACAGGTCCTTGACCACGGGCTCTGTAGCAGTAAAAGATCCTGCTTCGTCCACTTCATCACCCAACCGAAGGTCTGGGTCAGGCTCAATGTCATCTCCTGACAGTCCAGGAGGGACTGTATGGACAGGAAAGGAACGAAAATCAGAAGAGAGGGAAGAAGGAAACAAGTGAAAGGAAGAGTTCTGAAGCAGAGGGGCCGAGAGCCCTGGTGCCGAGGAGGCGCGCAGCACACACCGAAACGCCCAAGGGACCACGCGCATCGCCTACGCACACAGACATATCAGAGGGCGACCCTCAGTGATGCCTTCTCTTTTAGACCTGTGGTCAAGAAGAGCTCAGGCCGAACGGTGCCAAGAATGCGACCATTTATTTTATATGCTTCATGAGACCGCCCATCCCCCCAGGCACTGGACTGACCGTTGTCAGACTCCCCCTCCGGAGAAGGCAGCGGACCGGACCCAGCCCGACTGACTGAATAGTTTTCATACGAAGTCTCCCTACCGTCGCCAGACCTGCTCATGGTCGACTCCGTCAAAGTAGGCTGAGACTTCTTTATTTTTAAAATAAGAATAAACTAAGCGATACTTTATCGAGATAGTACTACAAAAAACAAAACTGAAAACTATGCTGCTAGTTTGAAGTTTGACTCCCGGCGGTCGAGCGACGTCACTGAAGCGCACTCGACGGCGGGGAAAAAAGGAACTGAGGCGGTTGGAGGGTCGATGCCGAGATGGTCATTACTGCACAAGCTGAGGCTCGCGGTGCCGTTCCTCGCGGCTCCATCTCTGGCGCCAACCCTCCGCCAAAAAGTTTGCTCCCGATGGGTCCTAGTGCCTCCGGCGCAGATCCCAATAGTGTGAATGAGTGGTGGAGACTTATGTCCAGGAAGATCTGGCATGACGGGAATAGGGGTGGCAACCCCAACCCCGCCACTGAGTAGGCTTGGAGGAGGAGGAGGCTCCAGGAACTGTGCCTCGGCCTCCTCTGTGGGCCTGTTGGGGTCCAGGCTTGGGCCAAGGGCGCCAAGCTTGAGCCTGATGCCGCTGTCCTTCCTGGTAGGAGGACTGCTGAACTGCAGGGGAAGAGGGCTGAAAGGGCTTCTTTTTCTTCTGCTGGTTCTTCCCCAAAGAGCTCTTGGTAGAAGTTGTGTCCAAGGTGGTACTGGACTGCTCTATGAGCTGCAGGTGACCGGCCACTCCTGGACAGAACAAGTCAGTCCCAAGGAAAGGCACATCAGCTAATTTGTGCCGAGTATCCTCCAGGAAGGAGAGCCTCAGCCAACACCTGTGGCGAGAGGCAACTGCAGCAGCCATCAAGTGGGCACAACAGTACCCGATGTCCATGGCCGTCTGGAGCTCCTATTTGGCAACAGCACGGCCCTGATCTCGAACCTGCTTAACCGGGGTTTGCATGTCCGCGGGGAGATGAGGGAGGACTTCATCCAATGACCCAAGAAGGGCATGGGAGAAGTGTGCCATGATCACGGCCGAACTTGCCTGACGAAGGAAGATGCTGTGTAGACCTTCCGCCCTGAATGGTCTAAATACTTGGACTCCTTGTCGGGAGGTCGGTCAGTGCTGGCAGAACTGCAAGTACGCTGAAACACAGAGGCGGTCACCAGGCTCTTGGCTGAAGGGTGCTCTGAGAACCCTGCAAGGTACCCCATGGGCACCACATACTTGCGGGCCATGCGGGCTGACAGTGCTGGACACGAGGCAGGACGTTGCCACAGTTGAAGAGCCAGACCAACAATGGCCTCGGCCACAGAAAAGGCCTCTGTCGGGGTATCCACTCTCTTGAGGATATCCGTGAGAGGGTACTCCACCTTTTTCTAGATGGGTTCCAGGGGCATCCCTGTATAATAAGAGATGAGACGAAGGATCCCTTGCTCCATCCCTGTGCCAACGGGCAACTCATCATCCCCAGGATGAGTGCGCAGCCCGGTGACATCTGAGTCCGAAGAGTCGGGGTACAACGGCCTGCCGCCAAAATCATCCTCAACCCGCCGAGGCGTCAGGTGACTGTGACCCGACATGTCGGGGAAGCCAGTATCGGTCAGGCCTTTTGGAAGAGCCTTACCACAAGCTGTAGGCAGCGGCTCCACCACTATTAGTGGCGCTGCTGCTAAGCTAACTATGAATATAAGCTGAAGCGGAGGACGGGCCGGCTCACGGGGTGAAGGAAAGTACAGTTACCTAAGAACTTACCATAACAGTAGATCTTGAGAACAGCTCTTGCAGCAGGTTACACCATTAGGACTGAAGCCGGCAGGACCCCACGGAAAAATTCTAGCTAGCTATCTTCAGAGGACACCCTGACGTCGGTCCTGCCTCCGGACGCCAGGCGTGGTACATAAGGGGGCGGTCCCACCAGATTCCCCAGTTCTCCCGCCGGAGACTCCCGGCCGCAGGATGACATCAGAATGGGAGCCCGAGGATCCACCGTCAGAGGAAAATAAGGAATGAAAATCCCAACATGTTGAGGTAAAGCCATGCCTCCTCCAGGGGGGAAGGTGGGCGGGAAGGTACCTGCTGCAAGAGCTGTTCTCGAAGATCTACTGTTACGGTAAGTTCTTACGTAACTGTACTATCTTACTTCGAGACACAGCTCTTGCAGCAGGTTACACCATTAGGACTGATTCCCAAGCAGTAATGCTGCCAGAAATTCCGGGAGGAGGAAAATAGGAAAAAACATTCCAGGTCCTGAACCTAGGACAGGAGACCCTGCAGCACATGAGGCCGAAACCAGCCCTCGCCGAGGAAGCGATGTCCAAACTATAATGCCTGATAAAGGTATGCACAGAGCTCCAAGTGGCTGCAGCACAAATACAGAGATGAACACGTTTTAAGTGCTGCAAAGGATGTGGCCACACCCCTGGTAGAATGACCCGGATAGAACCCGGTGGGGTTTCTGTTTTAAATCATAACAGTAGAAATACACTGGACAAGCCAGCGAGACAAAGTCTGTTTGGAAACTGATTGGCCCATCATTCTCTCAGAGAAGGAAGCGAAAGCTGATCAGAACTACGGGAGGGTTTAGTTCTGTTGAAGTAATACCTCAGTCTGCGGTGAACATCCAGGGTGTGGAGCAAAGCCTCTCCTCTATTTGAATAACTCGGGAAATAGACCGGAAGGTCAATATCTTGGTTTAAAGTGAGTGAAGAGACCACCTTAGGCAAAAACGTAGGGTTCGTCCTCAGGGATACTCTGTCCCGGTGGAAAACTAAATAAGGCTCTTTGCACATGAGAGCGTGAAGCTCAGAAATTCTTCTCGCTGAAGTAACAGCAACTAAAAATAATGTCTTCCACGACAGAAAACGTAGCTCGCAATCCGCAGCAGGTTCAAAAGGAGGGAGCGTGAGCTGTTCCAGGACAAAGAGCAGATCCCATGGGGGCACAGGGTCCCTAATGGGAGGCCTAAGGTGTAACACTCCCCTAAGAAATTCCCGAGAGGCGTCCAATTGAGCTACTGTACGGTGACCCACCAGGAGGTGATAGGCAGAAATGGCACAGAGGTGCACCTTAATAGAGGAGTAGGCTAGGCCTGAATGAAAAAAGGAGAGGAGGTAATCCAAAACTACTCCCACAGGACAACCTAAAGGGGAAAGATCACGAGCTCGTGACCATAAACAAAAACAGCGCCATTTCATGGCATACGTCGCATGTGTTGCCGGCTTTCTGGCTGCAGAAAGAACCTCTGCAACCTCTTGCGAGACCCTGTGACGCAAGATGGCTATGTCTCTAGGAGCCAAGCATGCAGGTTCAGAGGCGTAGGTCGGATGGACTAATGAACCTTTCTCCTGAGACAGGAGGTGGGGCTGACAGGCAGGCGGGCGGGTTCCGAATAGTTGCACCAACAAGGGAACCAGATCTGTCTGGGCCAGGCAGGGCCACCAGGATCATGAAGTCGTGCTCCTGCGCGGTTTGAGGAAGAACTCTCTGGATCAGCAGGAGGGAGGAAGGCGTGGAGGAATCTGTTGCCCAGGAGAGGGATACGTGGCTCTCGCCAGAAAATACCAGGCCCTGGATCTAGCGAGCAAAGGTGGGCAGTTTTAGATTTGGATGGGGATGCGAACAAGTCTAGTTCTGGAATTTCCAACTAAGAAACAGATCCTCTGTTACCTCTTGAAGAAGTTCCCACTCGTGGACTCTGGCCTGGGATCGACTCAGGCCGTCTGCAATTGTGTTGTCCACCCGGGAACATGCACAGTGATCAGATTTGCGCCGTGTCCGATTACCCAATCCCACACCCTCATGGCCTCCCTGCAAAGGGTAAGAGTGTGCGCCTCCTTGTTTGTTGAGGTAATACATCACCGCCGTGTTGTCTGTCTGCAGCAGGAGAGTGCACGGTGGGATTACTGACTGAAAGGCCTGCAGGGCATGAGAACCGCCTCATTTCTAGGACACTGATATGGAGATGAGCTTCCTAACGGGTCCACGTACCCTGGGACTTTACCCGTCCAGGTGTGCCCCACCCAAGACCTGAGGCGTCTGTGGTGAGGGTTACCTCCGGGGACGGCGCTACAAACGGGACGTCCTTGGAGAGCGACCCAGGGACTAGCCACCACTGCCAGTCTCGGATGACTGAGTTCGTGATCCTGACCGGATGCTGCAAGTCTTGCCTTTGGTCCCATTGTACCTTGAGCATCCACTGGATTACCCGCATGTGGAGCCTTGCGAAAGGGACAGTAGGAATGGCCGCAGCCATGTGTCCGAGCAAGCGAAGGATCGACCTGGCAGGTACGATCTTGTTCGACGACAAATCCCTTATAAGGGATCTGATGCGCTCTGCTCTGTCGTCCGGAAGAAAAGCTCTTCCCTGAACAGTATCCAGGACTGCGCCTATAAACTGCAGTTTCTGCGACGGTACCAGGAGAGACTTCTCATAATTTATGAGAATGCCCAGAGATTGGAACAAGTCCTGGGTGCTCTGAACCACGGTAACAACGCCTCTGAGGCGGCCATGAGAAGTCAGTCGTCGAGGCACGGAACACATAGTTGCCCTGTCTCCTCAGAGATGCTGCACGACTGCCATGCACTTGGTAAAGACCCTTGGTGCAGATGACAGTCCAACGGAAGAGCTCGGAACTGAAAGTGGTGGTCGAGAACTCAGAGTGCAGGAACCTCTGGTCTTAGCGTGAGCTATGGGGATATGCAGGTATGCGTCCTGCATGTCTAGAGACGCTAAAAAGGCGTCTTGTTTCAGCATGGGAATAAGGCCCGGAAGAGTCACCATGCGGAATCTTTTGTAGGCGACCGACACATTGAGGTCGCTGAGGTCCCCTGATTTCTTCGGAACCAGGAAGAAGTGGGAATAATATCCTCGTCCTCTCTGGTTCTCCGGGACATACTCTATCGCTCCTTTTCTTAGGAGCGCGAGTACCTCTTGCCAGATCAAATTTTTGTGCTGACCCGGATACCGGGAGAGCAAAGGAGGCCTCGAGGGTGGCTTTTCTGCGAATTCTATTTGCGAATTCTATAAAGTGGCCTAGACTGACCAACTGCAGAACCCACCTGTCAGTGGTAATGGCCTGCCATCCCGGCAGGAAGTTCGCAATGCGACCCCCGACCATGATTTCCCGTTGATCCTGAGGGGCAGGGGCCGGAAAGGAGTCAGGCTGTGGCGGCAGATGGGCCCACTGGCTGGGTCGGCCTAGAGAGGCATGACCTCGGCTAGCAGGCTGTTTCCCTGGGTTCTCACGGAAACTGGAGCCCCTCTGATGTGTGGCGGGCCGGGGGCTGCTGCCTGTGTCATGCAAAATGAAGCTGGTTCCTCTGAAAGGAACCAAGCTTGGGTCAGTACATGGCTTGAACCGACCTTACCGCCTTCCTGGCCTCTTGAAGTTTGGTAATGATCTTTCGGAAGGATTACAAATAAAACTTCTCCCTCGAACGGAGCTTCCATAATGTTTTTCTGGACATCCGGGGTGAAGCCGGAGACACGTAACCAGGAGTGTCTCTAGAGGCAAATGCCAGAAGCTGCTGCTCGGGCCGATGAGTCCGCGGAGTCGTATGCGGCTCGAAGCACTTGGGTCCCCACGTCTGAACCCGTACGGAGGAGCTGGAGCATCTCCTCCTTCTGCTCACCTTCGGGCAGCTTTTCAGCCGCCTCCAGACCCTGTTCCCACAAAGCGTTCTGGAATTGAACCATATGGGTTAGGTAGTTCAAGGATCTGAAGGCGCAGGTAGCGGAAGCGTACACGCGCCTGCCCAAAGCGTCCAGCTGTTTGGACTCTGGGTCCGGTGGCAGGGTGCTCAGATGTTGCGGCCTCTGTTACTGGTCATGTGAGGCTGAGATGACCAGAGAGTCGGCCTGAGGCTGCTGTGTCAGGTACTGGTCCTCCTTAGGAGCCTTGTACAGATGATCAGCTTTCTTCGGCACCGCCGGGAGCGAATGTGGGCGCTTCACGCTGCCTTGGTGGCGATCACGAAGTGTCCACCAAGGTGGTACCACCACAGGCTTGGGGTCCTTTGCCAAGATATTTGGCAAGGCGTAACCTTCGGGTCTAGTTCTTCTGCATCCCATCCCATGTTCTCCTGGATATGTCGCATAATATCCATGAGCAGAGCGTCATCCGAGATCTCGGCGTCTCACGTGGGTCCGGAGAAGGGATGGAGAGGAGATGGGGATCTAGAGGAGGTTGTAGACTGATCCCGTGTCCTCCGTCGGCAGCGACGTCGGTGTCTCCTGGACCTCTGGGGCTGGGTGATCCAGAAGAGGATTTCGACGGAGGTCTCCGTTTTTCTGATCTTCCCCTGGGAGAGGATATAGGCTCCCGGGAGTTATGCTGCCTGCGCCCGAAGGTGAAGGGGGGGGCCGGCACCAGAGGAGGAGGAGGAGGGGGAGGAAGAAGAGTGGTGGGAGCCATGTCCCTCTTAATGGTATCCCACCAATGAGTGAAGAGATCCTTCACATCCGCTAAAGAAAGTCCCGACGATGGCCCAGGCGCCGGAGGGCGGTCGTCAGGTCCCGGCGTCGGCTCCACAGGGGCCTCGGGTAAAGGCGAGGGGGCCCTGGGAGTTTCTGCGAGGCCGGGATCGCCTGTCTGGTCCTCGGGCTGCGTTAAATCCTCCTCAGTCAGCGTCTCCTGACCGACGTCGGTCGGAGGCGAAGGAGCCCTCTTCTCAGGAAGAACGGACGTCGGTCCCCCAACCGGCGTCTGCTGGGATGACTTGGCCGACGACGGCCGTCCGGTCGACGACGGCTCCAGGGAGGAATGACGTACGGCCGATGACGGTCGAGCCGGCGTCGGGTCCACCGGTCTCTTCAACGGTGTGAGCTCCAAAGTTTTGCGGGGAGGCACAGAAGACGACCGACGCTCGGGTGCCGAAGGGCGAACCCAACCTATGATGATGGTGATGGCGCCCCGGACTTCTGCAAGGCCTTAGAAGAGGAGGACGTATTACGGCCTGGGCGGACTTGACCTGAAAGAAGGAGGCTTAGATACCGCAGCCGGGAGGCTGAGAGCAGCCCTGGAGGAAGGAGAGCGGTCGGACCTGGAACCGGAGCTGCGGGACTCGAGGCCTGGAAGGGCCTTCTCCTTCTTTTCTCCGCGTGCTTGTGGATTTGGACGGCGATTCCCCTTGGAGACATGGTCTTTAATTTCTCCTCCAACAAAAAGCCTGAAGAGCCTTCGGCCGCGGATCCTGGTTGGCTGTTGAACCCTGGCAGAACGAACAGGCCCGGGTATCATGGTCTGGGCCCAGGCACCTGATGCAGGCCGTGTGGGGGTCATGAAGGGGATCTGTTTCCCTAAGCACACTTGGAGGATGACCCGGAGGTCGGAGGACATCAGCAAATCTTGCTTGAAGAAAATGAATTCCGAAGGAAAGCTCTTTAACCACGCATGGCGTATAGACTAAAACCGGAAGGGTCGAGACATGCAAGTCGGCGGATGGAAAGAATGGAGAATCTGGCGGGACCGCCCCCTTATGTACCACGCCTGACGTCGGGGGCGGGCCCCGCTGAAGATAGGTAGCTAGAATTTTTCCGTGGGGTCCTGACGCCTGCCAGCTTCAGTCCTAATGGTGTAACCTGCTGCAAGAGCTGTGTCTCGAAGTAAGATCCAAAGGCTTCAGTTCCAAGGGGGTCAGCTTCGGCCTAGGAGGCGAAAGCCAAGTAATGGCCGGGTAGGAGTCGAAGTCAGCTTGTGCCTGGACAAAATCAGCTGTTGCCACATGTGGTCCTCGTAGTGCCTGAGTTTCCAACAGAGCCTCTCCTCATCCGAGGAAGACGAGGACGACTGGTGGCGTTGCCTCTTTCTGGAGCGCTTGTGGCTCTTCCTTGGCCGCCCAGACGAGGAGGCTCTAGACCTCGACAGAGATCGGCCGGGCCGACTCGGTCGCTTGGGAGACACCGCCGGGACCGGTGATAACTGGGGATCCGGAACTGGGTCCTCGATGAGGACACCAGCAGGCTGGGTCTCCTCACTGTGGGGAAGACAAGGACCGGAGTCCTTTCCAAAGAGAGTCGTCGACCAGGGCCAGCGACAGTGGGTCGATTGGATCGAGAACAATCTCGACCTCATCGGCCACATCCCTGGTCGTCTGGCCAGATGGATGATCAGTGAAGCCTGCGGCCGATGAAGCGATCTCGACCGAGGTCGAGACTGCATGCTCCTGGGACTGAGACCTTTCTTGGTTACAAGAATGCCTTCGTTGAGACGAAGATGAACTTGGTTCCTTATCTCTTTTACGAGATTGAGAGCAATGCGAGCCTGCGGGCGCCTCTCCCGGGTGGGGAGAGACTGACGCAACTCCTTGTAGGAACCTGTGAAGGTGGAGCCCAGGCTGAGTGGAACAAAAAAGCTTCGACTGTCCGAAGAGCTGGCGGCTTCTTCTTTGAAAGCTTTCATGCGTTCCAGCAGCTCGGCGGAACCAGCTACCGTGGAAACCGGGCCACCTAGCCTCCTTGGACTTCACCACAGGATTCCTTTTCTCTGGTCTCCCCAACTTCAAACGTGCCAGGCAGTTGTCCAGGACGTTGGGATGGAAAGCCAAGCAACAGCTGCAGGATGAGGTGTCATGGCCGACACCTAGGCAGTAGATGCATGTGAGATGGGGATCGGTGCGTGACATCTTCTGGCCACAAGGACACCGACGAAATACCAGAGAAGATTTCTCTTCCATGATAAAGGACCCAAAAGCGCGACCGCTAACTCGGATGAGTTTTAATTTCGGTAAAAACAAAATTTTGAAAGCCAGGGCCTACGAAATGCGAGAGCACGAGGGAGGCACCCTGAATCTTCCAGCAGAAAGGAAGATCTGGAGTCATGGGGTGGAGCCGAGGTATATACCACCCAGGTGGGTGGGAGGAGCCAGCTTGAGGACTTCCAGCAAGATTTAAAGGGGAAAGGGACATGCCAAACAGTGTGGATGAAAAACACATCCACGATCCTAGAACTGATATTGGGATCCCTTTGTTTAAAAATTATATAGTGTTACTGTTGAAAGGTATATAATTACAGTTCGAGATGACTGCAGAAAGCTATTGGAAACTCAATGGGCTACTTGAGTGCAAGTTTTAAGCCTTTTGCAGAAGAGCTGTGGAAAAGGGGCCTCAGCTCAGGTACACTGTGTTCTTGCAGCACCTGCCTAAAATATTCAGGAACACTTTGGAAGAAACAGGATGCTTGTTAAGAACGGGGGTTAGAAGGACTTGTAAGAGAGCAACTACTTGAAAGACAGAAGAATAGACACAGACCGAAGGAAAACTCGGATGGACTTTTTCCGATTATTTGTCCTTTGTAAATAGTTATATTGAACAAGTTTATTTTTTTTTATGTTACTGCTAGTACAAATAAATATTTTTGGTGAATTCTACAACTGCTCTTGGTCGTCTTATGCTTCCCAATGTGTGCCTCGATGACAAGGCTGAGGAGGTGTCCCCCGTGGCGGGGGGGGGGTGGGGGATGGAAGACGCCCCTGTAAGTTCCTCCTCACCCTGTGACAGAAAAGATGGGTCCTCCAGAAGGCAGAGGAAATCTCCCTACGCCGGGCAATGGGTGAAGATCCAGACAGGTGAAGCCATGCTATCTGCCTAATGCAGATCGCTGTCCCTACCAGTCTGGAAGCCACCTCACTGGCGTCATACAATGCCCTTGTTTGGTGCCTTTCAAGCTCCAGACCATAAGCAGAAAGGGCAATGGGTTGTCTAGATTTCTCCGAATCAGGCAATGATGCTAGCACTTGTGCCAGCATCGACCACAGATGCCTGCTGTTGACGGCGTGGTGAGCCTGATGTGATATGATGCATAGCAGCACACGAGCTGAAGAGAAAACTCTTCTTCCCCATCTGTCGAGCTCAGCAGAATCCGGATCCGATGGACTGTTGTATGCCAAGTGTTGTAGCCCAGAAGGAGTGTCTAAAGCCATCAGCCCAGAGGGTGGGTGAGGCAGAGAACCAAGAGACTCCTGGGGCGCACAATACCTCTCTCCTGCAGTCCGCTGGGGATGAGGCAGCTGATGACTGCCAGGTGCGGACTGACGCTTCCTGGAAGGGAACAGGCCAGTAAGGTACCACCAGGTGGTTTACTGAATTCGCTCAAAGAGGAGCACGTCTTCAGCTCAGTATTGTGTCTTACCACATGAGAAATATGAAGCTCCTCCTGAACTAACCTCAAAAGGAATCACAGATATTCAGTGAAATCTACATCGGAGGAGAGGTGGATGGAACGTTCCTCTTCTTCAGATGAGGAAGCCAAGGAAGTAGAGGAGCTTGGATGTTCAGAGTCCTCCTTCGGCGGTGGAGACAGGCGAAAGACCTGCTTGTCCATGACACTAATATACCGAGGAAAGGCAGCCGCAGAGGCCTTGAATGTCTCCCAGGTTAAGAGTCTCATGGGGGGGTCACGTGATGGCAGCCTAGGGAAAGCAGCCTTTGCACTCAGCTCTGTTCTCAACCCAAATTACAGCTCTTATCAGCAAAAAATTCGTGGAACTTTTATTTGAAAAGTCTCTAAGAAGCATAGGAGAATCTGCTTAGACTGGGGATCTTTTATAAAATGGAAGTCTTCGTGAAGAAACAACCAGCCAAACATACCACCTCCTTCACGAGAAAGAGCAGGCATAAAACGTCCTCGCAGGGTTCCAATAAATCTACCTGGGGCCCTCAGCTTTAACGGAAGAGCGCTTTTGAAATAACTGCCCCAATGCAAGCATCGATCGATGAGATTTCGGAAGAAATTCATTGTTTTAAATCAGCACTAGAATCTCTCGGCACTAGAGTGGGAGACAATGAAATCAAAATAAAATCTGTTGAAAAGAAATTGGACAAGCAAGATCTAGAGCGTGTCTCCCTCAACAAACGAATTAAAAAAATAGAAGATAAACTCGAAGATTTGGAAGGGAGAAGCAGGAGAAACAACCGGATTATAATCGTGATTCCGGTGAAGGAAGAGGGAGCAACACCTATCCAGTTTGTTCAAAAACTCCTTGAAAAGACTGCAGGCCCATCTCCACACAATGAATCCTATATTATTGAGCGAGCGCACAGATCTCTCCGTCCCGTCCCCCCCCCCAGAGCGCAGCCACGGCCAATAATCTGTAAAATGCTGAATTATTTGGATAAACAGCATATCTTAAGCAAAATCAGAGCTCTGCAGGAAGTTTCTTGGGAGGGCAAGAAGATTAGGATAACTCATGACTTGCCTCAATCAGTGCATTTCAAGCGGCAAGAGTTACATCCCATTGTTTCCAAATTGATTGCTGCGGGAATACAGTACAGGGTAAAATACCCAGCGACACTCCAAGTCAAGATCAAAGATCAGTGGCTATCTTACAAAAATTCAGAGGCAGCGCAGCAGGAGCTCAAAAGTGTATTGCCAGAGCTATTCAAATAATGGAATGGTTTGCGAGAAAAGGCAGAGCATATAGCTGAATAGGCTGAAGACAGTAATGGATTTTGAGTCAGGAAAGCGACTTTCTCCCGCTCTCATAGCTTGATTTAAATTCCCTTTGTTTCCGACTGACACGATGTCTCAAAGACTATACTAAAGGTTCAGTAATAGTCTGATGGGATCACTGTCCTGGCTGTCGCAAATGCAATCAAGCTTTCCTATAGCACAAGATTTGTGGGCAAGTTAACGGAGTTTTAGGGGCTGGCTAATACTTCACCGATCAGCATCTGAAAAATAACAACCAGAGGGAGACAAAGCGGTGCCCAACTGGTGATAGGGCACATCACTTGCTATCTGGACCTAAACTTTAAAATAAGTACCAGAAATGTAATCATCTCAGTTACAATGTGGTCCTCACATTACCTGCCACTGAATATCAGTGCGATCTCTAATGCAAGTCGGATGATTGGCTAGACTCATAATGATGCATACAGTGGCTCTTGTTCATTTACAAGGGTATCCCTGAAGAGGATCACACATAAAAAGACTATATCCCTTGCCTATAAACGAGGAGCTTATGGTTAGGAAACAAAGCGACAGCGATGTTCTTCGGATAGTATTGCTGAGTCGGGTGAGCTGTGCAGCTTTGTCCATGCACCATTCTGATATTGCTTTCTAAAGCAGACCCTGTGCTGAAAGGGACTGATGTTAGGGTTCCAAATGTTTGACAATTTGACTTGCTGATTGCGGTAACATCGTGGCTTATCTTTGATTACTGAGAATGGACTTCGTGGTCAGTTGGTGCTTATTTTCAAAGTAGCGGTATTTACCGATTAAGAAAAGTATTTGGTTTCTGGTTAATGGGACTAATCCTGATGTCGTGGCGAGCGAATGCTGTCAGTCAGAATTGTTGTGTAGTTTCAACAGAATGGAGCTGTTTGTTATATTAGCGCTCCCTTTTCAGTTTTCTTTTATAATTTAAAATACTTCATTCTTTCCCCACAAGAGGGAGACAAAGACCATGGAAGGATTTTTCTCTCCATACTAAGAGGTGCGAATTCCAAGGAATGGGGAGCGCTGAAATAGACTGGAAGAGCTGATATCACGGTTTATTTTTATACTTAATTACTGAGTAGTCATGATAATCTTCTGCTATTGGGATCAACGTGGGAAGAGAGAAAGTTCTCAGAATAATAGGATCAGTTATGTTTTCATTAAGAGTGTAGATGTTTAGAAATAATGACAGTGACAGGGAATAGAGCTGGGCTGGGAAGTGATTTCGCATCCATCTGGGCTGGATGTTACATCACATGACGAGGTGGTTAGATAGTTCAGTTGTTAGAACTGGGGGTAGTAGTTGGAATTTTGAGGGGTTAGAGAGGTTTCTGGGGGTGGGAGGTGGGAGGGGCAGCATCAACATGTTCGGTTAGGGAGAAATAAGATTGCTCTTGATAACAAGCCTGAATACATACGATTGGAAGATACCAGAGTATGTTAGTATCAGAAGCTAGAGGATAGTATTGAAGGGTATTAATTTTTTCAGCTGGAATATTAAAGGAGCTCGGGACAGATGTAAAAGACAGGTGGTGCTGAAACATCTCTCTGCATTAAATTGTGAGATAGCCTGTTTACAGGAAACACATCTTTACAGAGAAGACGTCAAGCTATTTATGAGATATTGGGTTGGTCAGGCATATGGTGCAGGTTCATCCTCTAGCAAAGGGGGTGTCGCAATCTTATTTCACAAAAAAACACCTTTTCAGCTAGAAAAGGAAATATGGGACGTGCAGGGCCAATATCTCTTTTTGGTTGGGACTCTGGTAGCAAATAAAGTGGTTACTGGGTCCATCTATGGCCCTAACGTGGATACCCCGCCATTTTTTATGCAACTCTTAGACGTGCTAAATATTTATGTATCCAGGACATTGTTAATAGGGGGTGACTGGAACATAACCCCTCAGTTGCTCATTGATAGATCTGACAATAGGCGAGTAGGGCTATCGCCCGCTCAGAGGGCTTTAAAGGAACTAATGAAGAGTTTAGGTCTCATTGACATTTGGAGGATGAACAATATGGAAGTCAGGCAGTATACCTTTTTTTCCATGCCGCACAAAACTTGTTCCAGAATTGATTACTTTCTTGTCAACGTGTACGTTCTCCTTTGTTGTAGATGCAAGGATACATACTAGGGTCATATCAGATCACTCCCCAGTCTCCATTTTATTTGCACCCAATCCTAGTATAATGAGAGATCCCCTATGGAGATTTAATAATCAGCTATTGCAGGACTCTTTCACTCATGGGCACTTAAGGGACTTCATATCTCAATTTGTTGAGATGAACCTCAACTCAGTACCCAGCATAGATAGTGGGCAGCTCTAAAATGTACGCTAAGGGGTGAGTGTATCAGAATTACATCCACTAGGGCTAAGAAAGTCAGGTCACAATTAGATGAAATTAGTAAAGCTATTAGGACCAGGGAAATTAACATATCCCGCCAATCAACCGATGCAGACTGGATTAGTTTACATCAATTACAAGCTCAATAATCTTCAATTATGATCGGAAGGCAGAGCTGGCCCTCCGGAGAACTAAAATTAGTACTTGGAATCTGGGGATAGGCGGGTAAACTTTTAGCCCATAGACTTAAACAACTAGATTCTAATAGATTTATAGCGCTTTACAAAATAATGGGGAGATGAATTAATTAACAACCCTAGAGAAACTGCGATTTTCAGGAATTTTTCAGTGTATATACTGTATCCGTTGGCTAACAGAGCCACTTCTGAGGAAATTTAAAAATTTTTAGATTCAGTTGCCCTGGTCAAAATCACAAATCTGGAGGCGGATCAGCTGGGATTGCCCATACAAGAGTGGGAGGTGAATCAAGCGATTACTCAATTGGCCATTGACAAGTCCCCCGGGCCGGATGGTTTTACCACTAACCTATATAAGTCATATGTGGATGTGATTTGTCCATTAATAACCAAGGTATACAACTTCTGGTTCGATGAGGGTTACTCGGGAAATGAGCTTTCTGGAAGCCCTCATAACTCTTATACCAAAGCCGGAACGAGACCCGGTGCTCCCTGGTAGCTATCGCCCAATTTCTTTGTTAAATGTTGACATTAAAATACTGGCTAAAGTCTTACCCAACCGACTTAGCCCATTAATGAATAAGCTGATAAGTGAGGTACAAGTAGGCTTTCTGAGTGGTAGGGTCTCTAGTGACCATATACGCAAACTCCACCATCTAACTGTACATGCACAAAATTTACAAACACCGGTAGTCCTACTTGCACTGGATGCCGAAAAGGCATTTGACCGGGTATCATGGGATTTCTTGTTCACTGTTCTGGCTAAATTTGGGTTTTCTGATAGATTTTTGCACTGGATCCGAGTACTATACTGTATGCCTACAGCACGGATTTGGTGCAATGGTATATTATCGGATCCTTTCCCTTTATTCTGCGGTACAAGACAGGGCTGCCCGCTCTCTCCGCTCCTATTCAACCTGTATTTGGAACCCCTGATTTATAGATTACTTGCATCGCAAGATATCAAGGGAATAAAGATAGGGAATGGGCGATACTTAATCTCAGCCTATGCTGACGATCTGTTGTTGCATTTAGAGGACCCAGAGAATGGTATACCAATAATCCTACAAGAAATCGCTATATTCTCCAAAGTTTCAAATTATAAACTTAATATCTCCAAGACCAAACTTTTCCCTTTAAATAATAAATGCTATCCTAGCTTAGCAAACGAATATGGGTTAAGCTGAGCCAAAAATGCTGACGTATCTTGGCATCAAAGTTACCAGGAGATTAGTTCGATGATAAGAAAACCTTAAAATCTAATCAAATTAATTAGACAAGATCTGGTCAGATGGAGTTCACTTCCCTTGTCACTTTGGGCAAGAATAGAAACAGTTAAAATGAATATACTACCAAGGTTCTTTATCCCTAAATATGTTGGGGTGTTACCTGCCCAAAACCTGGTTAGAATCTGCAAAGATACTCAATGTATTTTTATGGAAAGGGAAGGCTGTTAGGAGAGCATACCAGAAACTTACAGGACCAAAGAAAGCAGGAGGTCTTGCACTCCCTTCCTTTTTCAAATACTATATTGCCTCCCATATTAGTAAAGTAGTATCATGGAAACAGGTGATTGATGCATCGACTCTGAAATTTTATGTGCCTCCCTGGGTCACTACTGAGAAAGACCTAGTGCTTAAATATTCATTAAATTTAGAATCAATTGCCTATACCACTCAAACTCCTCCCTAAGTCACTTAAAAATACGCCTATAGGGTGGACTTTAAAAGTTCTACATCAGGTTCAGAAGCTCCTAAAGGTAAAGTGGCAGACTTCACCTGAGCAATTCTTCACTTTTTAATACAGCGAGTCCCCATTCCTTCCACATTTTGGAGGCCAATAAATGGGTTACAACTGGGAGACTTGGCGCCCCTAGGAAAGCTACTATCATATGAGCAAGCATGTATTCAGTTCCCAAACCTAAAAGGGTGTTATTTTAAATTCCGGCAGGTCTGCGATTCAATCAAAGCCCATCTACGAAGTGTTACAATTTGGGAGGAAAACAGAATTGAACTGTCTAGACTGCTAAAGACTGCAGACCAACCCCACTCTGTCTCGAGAATTTATAGCGAACTACAGAGGATGGATGTTGGCATACCCGCTAACATTAGCTCATACTGGAGTCAAAGGCTACAGATGATAGCAGATAGCAGAGAGTGGGAACAGATATGGGTCAACAACCATAAATACATCAGGCAGGATAGATACAAACTACAGCAATTTAACATTATACATAATTTGTACTATACCCCAGCCAGACTTCACAAGATGGGTAAATTGTCATCATCTACTTGTAGCAGGTGTGCAGATAAAGAGGGGGATTTATACCACCTATTGTGGGACTGTGCTATGATCCAGCCCTTTTGGAGGGCAATTTGCACCTCACTACCATCAATATTAGGTTTAGAGCTCCTTTTTACACCATAAATTTGTCTGTTAAACAGTTTCCCAAGAGGTGAGATCAGACAAAGGAAATTATATATGGCTATCATATAGGCCACGGGCAAGGCGGTTATCCTTAGACACTGGAAGGACGCTTCCACTCCACCAATTCTAGAATGGTATAAGGAAATTATAATGGCATTACAACTAGAATATCACATAGCCAGAATGAATAACAGGATTCAATTCTATGGCTCCAAATGGGGCCTATTGGAAGCAGTCCTAATCAGCTGGCAAGTTTAATCTCTTTGGCCGTTGGTAATATTCCTGTGGCTTGACGTATTCACAGTACAATTGTTTCTTTCCTATAATGAATGTGTGTATAATGCCTCAACCTGATTGTGGATGCTGCTAGGGAGTGGGGTGGTGGGAAGGGTTGTGTCGTGGGTAAACTTAACTAGGATAATTGGCCAAGTGCCATCTCAATTTCTGTGGTTCTCGTTTCGACGAGACAGTTTCTATCACTATGTACTTTTGATAGTGTCCTGCTTGATTTGTAATATGCAAGACTGAGTAGATTGGCACTTCTCATGTAACGTTTAATGTGCTAATAAAGTATACTGAATTATAAAAAAAAAAGAGTCCCATAGGGCCCACATGGCCTGGGAGAGGGGGAGGTGTCTGCAGAGGGATTGGGGAAGGGCACCTGACCGAAAGTGCCCGGCCTCTGATACCTCACGGTAGATTCTCCTGCATGGGGGGATCCGATGGTCGACCCAGTCAACGGACGCTGCAAATGTGAAACCAAATCCTGGCTCAGCCCTGAGGGGGATTCCCCCTATGGTGCAACCGGGGTTGCATGGTTCCAGAAGGTCAAACCCCAGCGCCGCCCACTAAGGGCACCTCTGGAGTCTCAGAGGAGGAGAAGCAGGGTTTGGCACTACGACTCCTTCCCAACCCCCCGCAGGGCACCCGTGCTTCATCCCGACCTTTCAACCCCTCGGACTCCGAGGCCGCCCCCTTCCTCGAGCCCAGTGCTAAGGGGTCCCCCGATCCTCCAGAAAAGGAGGTCCCCGTCCCAACCGCAGTAGCCAGGACAGCACCAGAGATGGCAGCTGTCCCGGCCCCGAGGTCAGAACCATCGGCCCCGACTGCTATCATGCATGCCCCCGTGCCCGACGTGGGGGCCCACAGAACTGCGGTCCCCGGAAAGGAGCACTGGGGCACTGGTGTCACGTCCATGGGATCTCCGACTCTGAGGAGTCGGCTGCTAATCTGATCGGGCCAGTGAGTCATCCCCTTCAAGAGGAGGAGACCACACACACCGCCAGAGTAGTGACCCTGGTAGCCCCCACTCCGCCAAGGGTGCCGCCTGAGGACATACCACCCGTGGCGCTGCCCCAATCACTGGTGCTGTGAATGGCACAGAGGGTCCACCAGTGATGGAACCAGTAGCCGTGTGCCGCAACACAGGGGAAACCTGCACCTCCAAGAAGGTGACTGCCATAGCGGTGCTCACAACCTGGCTTTGCAGGGAACCGAGCCATTCCTCTGGCACTGCAGAAAAAAACTACTCTACAGCAAGGTTAGAATCAGAAAAGGAGGTTTCCTCTTCACCGGGCCATATAGACCAGGAAGGGGACACGGATGCAGGGTCAAGAGTTCTCGCCATGGAATCCCTAGAACGACATCGTCCTCTGAAAGTCAGCAGGGCCCTGCTGACTTTAAATGCACAGATCTCAAGAATGTGGCAGTCCATGGAGAAATAGGCATCGCAATTATCCATATGTGGTTGGAAGCCAGGCAACGAAAGCAGACATCATGCCAGTCCATTACGGAATAATGCTGGCCACAGGGGCACTGATGCATGGGGGCACAGCCTGCTTTGGATTTCTTCCTAGCCCCCGAACCAGACATGACGCTGAAAATTTACCAAAACACTACAGAAACAGACCCCGCGCCGTCGGTAAAGAATTTTAAAAGGAACAAGCTTACCAGGAATCAACGGCACTGGCTGGATACTCGGAACCGGGATGGAGGAAAAATGGAGAGGCAGGAACACACGGTGTTGAAAAGCAGGCCAGCCCTTGTGACACAGCAACTCCTGGAGTCTTGCAAAGCAGGTGCTATCTCGACGGCTGGAGAAAACAGAACTGGGGTGGTGGAGGAGGAGTCTGCGGTGCCTAACAGTCAACCCCCGAGCGCCACAGTGTATCGGCCTCGTGGGCAGCTCCGTTCCAAGCGCCGCCCCAAGCTCCGGGCAGCGCGCGCCTCCGGCTTACACCCAGCTGTAATGAATGGTGAAGACTGACAAAGGGAAAATCATGTACAGAAGCTATAACAAGTAATAAACTGCCAAGTGGCATTAGATTAGAGATTGCTCAGGTTCACAGATTGCTTTTAGCAACTAACAGGGATATACATATACAAGGGAATATAACTCAGGCTGGGAAATGGAGGACAAGAAAGAAAACGGGAACTGCTCCTTCCCCAATTTTTTTTTTTAAACAGGTTTTTTGTTCTACATTGGGTGATGCGAGGGTGTAAACACCCTTAGCCTAGGTTTTCTTTTTTTGGTTAAAAACCGGGAGAACACGTAAGAGGGTGGGGGGTGGCTGTGGTAATCAATGGTGAAGATATTCCAGAGGACTAATAATTACAGTAAGCACACAATTTTCATATCTTCCAGGGATCAATATATGGAAATTACATACCTACCGTAATTCTTGATCTTCTTGGATGAAGTCTCCACCACTCATTCACACTGATGGGAACTACGCAGAGGCGCTAGGACCCAGCAGGAGCACACTTTTTTGCAGGAGGGCCGGCGTCAGAGATGGAGCCATGAGGAGCAGTGCCGCGGGCCCCAGCTCATGCAGCAATGACTATCTTGGCGTCAACCCTCCAATCGTCTCAGTACCCCCGAGAAGGAGCAGTGTAACTAACCTAGAAGGATAGAGTAACAAAAAACGGACATAAGACAGTCCAGATGACCCGTATAAGAAGGGTCAACAAAGAAGTCTTCACAGCCTAAAGATTGAGGGAGTGAAGACCAACATCAGAGGTGAGCTCAGAGGATGGTGGGTGGGCGTGTGAATGAGTGATGGAGACTTCATCCAAGATGATCAAGAATTACGGTAGGTACGTAATTTCCATTATCTTCCTGGACATAAAAGTCTCCATCACTCATTCACACTAATGGGAGAGTACCGAGCTAATAATCCCCCGAGAGGGCAGCAGGAGAGACCAAGCGCTCACAATTTTAGGACAGAAGTCCATTAAGGATGGTTCTGCCAAGTGAAAGATGTTGCCTGGCATGGATATCCAGGGCATAGTGCTTGTCGAAAGTATGCACTGAGCTCCAGGTAGCCGCATTGTATATATCTGCAATGAGCACGTTGCGGATTTCCACCAGGGATGCCGTGACTGCTCTAGTAGAGTGAGCGTACACTCTGCCCTCCACCTTAACCTGCGCTATGGAATAACAATGGCGAAGGCATGCCACCAGCCATGCTGAAATGCATCTGATAGCGAGAGGTTGACCCAGCTGGGTCTCACTGAAGGAAACAAATAGCGCTGAGCTTTGCGAATTTCTTTTGTTCTGTCTAAATAGAAACGCAGAGCTCTTTTGATGTCCAAAGAATGAAGGGTATGCTCTCCTTCATTCTGGAAGTTCTCAAAGTAGGTAGGTAGGACTAAAGATTGGTTTAGATGGAATTCTGAACAACTTTAGGGAGAAACTTAGGATGGGTTCTAAGAACTTCCTTGTCCTTATGAAACACAGTATACAGAGGGTCAATGACCAAAGCATGTATTTCAGAGACCCAGCGGGCCGAGGTAATGGCCACCAGGAAGGCCGTTTTTCAAGTGAGAAATTTCAGCTCACAGGTAGCTAGAGGCTCGAAAGGCTTTCAAGTGAGCATGCCTAGTATATGATTAATGTCCCAGGCTGCGACTGGACGTCTGATAGGAGCTCTGGTATGCAGAATACCCTTAAGAAACCTCAACTACTGGTAACTGAGCCAGTGACATGGAAAGCACTGGCTCATGATAAGCTGATATGGCACAAAGATGAACTTTGACTGTAGAGTACTGTAGACCTGAATTTGAGAGGTCTGAAAGGTACTCTAGAACCTTATTTGGTGGGCAGGAAAAAGGATTCAAAGAGGATCTTGCACACCAGAGAGAAAAACGCTTCCATTTGGCTGTGTAGTGGCTGGCTTACGTGCAGCCAAAAGAATATCTGAGACTCTGCAAGAGACATTGAACCTGCTTACTTCTATCTCTTCTGGAGCCAACCGTGAAGGTGAAGCGACCTCAGATTGGGATGGACCACAGGCTCGAGTTAGAAGGTTAGTCTGAAGGGGAAGCGCTTACGGAGGGGTTTCCAACATACTGTTGAATAACGGAACCCATATCTGTCAAGGCCAGAAGGGAGCAATGAGGATCATTTTGTCCCCCTGGGATTCAAACTTGAGAAGTACCCTCTGAATTAGAGGAAGAGGAGGAAAGGCGTATAGAAAGCGTTTTGTCCACTGCAGCCTGAACGAATCCTGACAGAAAATGCCAGGCCCTGGATTTCTGGAGCATTAGAGAGGCAGTTTTGAGTTGAGTGGGGAAGCAAAAAGGTCCAGGTCTGGAGTTCCCCACTCTGCGAATAGTGACTGAACTACGGTTGAGTCTAGAGACAACTCGTGAGGATCTGTCTCTGTTCTGCTGAGATGGTCTGCCAGTTCGTTCTGCACTCCCGGCAGGTAGATCACCTGAATTAGAGCCTTGTGCTGTACACCATTCCCACACTCTCATTGCTTCCCTGCATAAAGGGTAAGCGTGTGCACCGCCCTGCCTGTTGATGTAATACATCACTGCTTTGTTATCCGTTTGAAGGAGAATGTTCTTGTGACAGAGAACGTCCTTCAAAGCATAAAGGATTGCTCTCATTTCTAGTACGTTTATGTGAAGCTGGGACTCGTCCTGGGTGCGTACCCTGGGTGTGGAGATTCTGACAGTGAGCTCCCCAACCCATCAGGGATGCGTCTGCAGTAATGGAAATCTGATAATCCAGGGGAGCAAAGGGATACCCTGCCAGAAGATTGTCCTCTTGCGACCACCAGCTAAGTGACCTCTTCAGAGGTTCTGTCACCTTGATGAGAAAGGACTGAGGGTGAGTGGTTGGGCACCACTGGGTACTTAGCATCCACTGAGAGGTTCTCATGTGGAGGCATGCTAGGGGTACAGTGAACACCGAAGATGCCATGAGGCCCAGCATCCACTGCATCGAGATAGCTTGAACCGAGCTGTTCTCTCTGATGTATCGGGCCATCTGTAGGATATCGCTCCTTCTATCCTCTGGTAGAAAAGCTTTCACACAGGAGGTGTCCAGAAGAGTTCCTATGAAAAGGAGCTTTTGGGAGAGCTGCAACTGCGACTTCTTGAGATTTAGCAGGACTCCCATGGATGTGAGAAAGTCCGAGGCCGTGGCTACGGCGTTGGGAGTTCCTTGCCTGGAAGTGCTTGCTAGAAGTCAGTCATCCTGATATGGGAACACTTGTATCCTGATCTTTCTGAGGTGCGCTGCGAGAATTGCACAACACTTTGTAAAGACTTGCAGCGCCGAGGATAGCCCAAAGGACAGGACTCTGAACTGATAGTGCTGGCCCAAAGCCACAAACAGTAGGAATCTGCGATGCTTTGGGTGGATGGGAATATGCTGGTAAGCATCCTGCATGTCCAGGGAGACTAGCCAGTCGTGTTGATGAAGCCAAGATAACAGGTTTCCTAGCGAACATTTCCTTGGGAAGAAATTGGTTCAATTCTCGGAGGTCCAAAATGGGGCGCATGCCCCCAGTTTTCTTTGGAACCAGAAAGTAATGGGAGTAGAACCCTTTGTTCCGTTGCTCCAGCAGAACTATTTCTACTGCCCTGTTGTTCAGAAGGCCTTGTATCTCGGAAGCGAGATGCTCTGACTGAAATACTGACAGCCTGGGCTGTCATTTGGGGGGACGATCAGGAGGGGCCTCTGAAAGACTGAGGGAATACCCCTCACAGATTATTCAGAGGACTCATTTGTCCGATGTTATGGACTTCCACCGGTTGTAAGATTGAGTCAGACGACCTCCTACCACTGAGAAAGAGTCTCCCTCAGGCAGCCGAGGTGGAACTTGGGCCAGAAACACAGAAGGCGGCACTGGGCACTTTGGGCCCTTGTGCTTTCTGCTGCATTTTCTTTTGAGACTAGGGGGCTTGGTTTTTATTAAAACCTCCTGTACCCTCGTCTCGAAAGGACTGACGATTGTGAAATTGACACTTATTACCACCACCCCCCCAAGAAGGGTCGGGAACAGGTCGAGCCAATTTAATGGCAGACCTAGTCTTTTTGTGTGGCCTCAAGAGCTTGCTCTACTTGAGGACCGAAGAGATACATACCGTCGAAGGGTAACGCCATGACCTGTTGCTGGGCATCATTCGTGAAACCTGAAGTGCGTAGCCAAGAGTGATGGCAGGTACAAATGCCCGCCGCTGCTCGGGAGGCAGTATTGAAAGCGTCCATAGCTGCTTTAACCTGCTGGTTGTTGGACTCGATACCCCTGGTTATGGTCTGAAGAAGCTCTGAATTAGTGTCCAACTCCGGTAGAGCTTCTACCATTTGTTGGAGCGAATACCAAAGAACATACTCATATTGAGAGAAATAACCCTGGTAGCTGGCAATACGCATTCCTAGGGTGGATACACCAAAGACTCTCTTATCTAAAGTATCTATCTTGGGAGATTCTTTGTTTATAGGTCAGGCTGCAGTAACCTGAGGAAGGACGACCTTATTCTCTGACAAGACCACAATAGGGTCCGCAAAAGCTTGGGGGGCCAAAATGAGTCGATCCTTGGGAGCAGCATACTAACTATGGACTTAGCCACAGAAGGAATGTGAGCGGGATTATTCCATACCATTTGAGAAAGCGTCTCAAAGGAAGGCTGTACCGGGGAAGTTAAATCCATAGGGATCTCTGGGACATGAAGGTACTGGAGCCTTAAAGGCTTACCAGGATCGAAATCTGTAGTAGTCTGGAGAGAAAGAGTGGAATTCAAATTTTTCAGCAGAGACTTAAATGAGAGGTCCTCGACCACAGGCTCTGCAACAGGATTAAACCCTGTTCCTTCGACGTCATCACCCAGCCTAAGGTCTGGGTCAGGCTCAATATCATCTCCTGACAGCCCAGGAGGGACTGCATGGACAGGAAAGGAGTGAAAATCAGCAGGAAAAGAGGAAGGAAAAGGGTTCAGAGTCTAGGAGCCTTGAAGACTGGAAGACGTCAGCCCAAGTTTCAGCACCGAAAAAGAGCATGGCGCCGCCTGACCCAGTGCCCTGCATGGCGCCGACAGAGCCCTCGGTGCTGAGGGCGGCACCAACAAACCACACGGCGCCAAGGATGGCGCCGACACACTGCACGGTGCCAAGGACAGCACCAACACGACGCACAGGACGGCGCCAAGCGACCCATCGACAGTGAAGGAGCCGAAACCTACACAGGGCTCCGAAAACTAGGATTTGAGAAGAAAGAAGGAAGAATACCAGGAGATAGAGGCATCAGTGCGGCTCCCTGCGCCGTAGTCATGTGAAGGGGGAAAACACCTGAGCACGGAGTCGACGGCACCGAAGAAGGTGCCGCACGACTAGGGAGGTCCAACCACCCTACCTGATCCCTCGAGGCTGGAATGACTGGGCCAGGCAGCTGTACCAACCTCCGAGCCCACCGCTCCATCAGAGCGGCCCACTGATGAACCTGCTCATCTGAAGCCCTATCATAAGGTGGGGAAGGGATCCAATGTCGAAGAGGTCGGTGACCACAAACAGAAACCAGCGACACCGGAGAAGGAGACCAGCAACTGACCCCAATGACCGACCGTCAACGCGCAGACATAGCAGAGGGCGACCTCGAGTGATGCCTTCTCTTGTTTGACCTGTGGGTTGAAGAAGAGCTCAAGGCCAAACAGTGCCGAAAATGCAACAGTTTTCTTTATGCACTGGACAGTCCATTGTCAGACCCCCGAGAGGGCAGTGAGCCGGACCCAGCCCAGCTGACTGAACAGCTTTCATACGAAGTCTCCCTACAGTCACCTGACCCGCTCATGGTCGACTCCTTCAATGTAGGCTAAGACTTCTTTCTTAAATGAGAATAATTTATAGAAAGCGGTCCTTATTCGAGACATATTTACAAAATAATAAACTGAAAACTAAGCTGCTAGTCTGAAGTTTGACTCCCGGCGGGTGAGCGTCGTCATCACTGTAGCGTACTTGACGGTGGGAAAAAAGGAACTGAGGCAGTTGGAGGGTCGACGCCGAGATAGTCATTGCCGCACGCCTGGCGGCGGCCCTCCTGCAAAAAAGTTTGCTCCCACTGCTGGGTCATAGTGCCTCCGGCGTAGTTCCCATCAGTGTGAATGACTGGTGGAGACTTTATGTCCAGGAAGATTCACCATTGATGGGTTTGAGTACCACGCATCCCTTTTCTAGGAGGTAGGAGCTGGCACACCTGGAAGGAAACAAAATCCCTCAGCTCTCTGCATGGATGAGAACACTTCAGGGCAAGGGCTTCTTACAGGTCTGGCAGGACCTGAGACTAGTCAGCGTCAGGTGGGTGCTCCTGTGGCACAGGAGCAGGATGGCACCCAGACAGCACTTGCCTGTCCCCATGTGAGAAAAAGCGAGCCCCTGGGAAATGAGGAATTTAACACAACACACCGGGCCAAAGGTGCCAGCTTGGAAAGGTGAAGCCATGCTGCCTGCCTAAGGAAGACTACACTTCCCACAAGCCTGAAGGCCATCTCACTGGTGGCATATGATGCCCCTGATCGATGTCTTGCCATCTCCAGCCCCAAGCCCAACTAACACTTTTAGGCATTGCAGCTAGGAGCTGACCTATCTGCAACTACAAGTGCTAACTGAAGGCTGCCTGAAGAGTCTAATGTGCTATGATGCACATCATGACATGTGCCGAGGTAAATACCTTCCTGGCCATAGCATCTGTCTGAGCAGAGTCAGCCTCAGGAGAATGGTCATGCATATGGAGTTTCAGAACTACTGGGATCTACAAGACCTCTAGCCCAGAAGAGGGGCGAGGTACTGCACCTGCAGACCTCCAGGGTGCGCAATACCGGAGCACGAGGTCTCTAGGGGCTGGAGGACAAGAGAAGGGATGTCTCCGTGCTATCCTTAAAGGGTCTAGGCTAGGGAGGAATAACTGCAGCACCAACTGCGACTTGAATATGAGCTAACCTCAAACATGTCCACAGTGTACTCCGAAGCTGAGGACAAGTGGAGAGATGATTTGTTGTCCTCTCAGGAGGACGTTAATGGAGAGTAGGTGTTGAAATCAGAGGATGGTGGTACCAGGGGGATGGTCCAAAACTGTGCCACCGGACTCCCTGTTGTACTGCACTAAAGCACCAACCACATCTCTGTGCTGTGCCCAGGTAACTGGCCCTTGTAGGCACGTACTCCGGTAACTCTGGCAAGGGTGGCAGAGGCCTTGGTAGGAACAGAGATCCAGCATCTCTACAGCATCTGCCCGGTCTGCAGGGTTGCGCAGGGGACCTCTCCCAAGGTGTGGGCCTGGCAGGACCACCCAACAATGATCATCCTACCTCTGAGAAATGGACCCAGTCAGTGCCCATGGGGGAATTCCTCCAGGCAAGGAAAGCAGAGCCATAGGGTGGCTCCAGTTCCCACCAGTGACAGTGTCAGCCAACGGCTCTGGGGAGAACATCACCACCCGCCTGCCAGACAAGCCAGTGATGCCTCCACTGCTAGGCTCAGTGTCATCAACCGGCCAGGAGAATGGCTCGCACCCATAGTTGCGGCCGGCGCGGTCTTCAGTGTCAGGCCTGGCATCGACCCTGGAGCAATCCCCGACCCTTGTGCCAAAAGTGGAACCGGGACCAGGGATGACACAGTAGAAGGCGTCATGCTTGGTACGGGCATGGGACGGATACCATGGCTGTCACCATGGGCAGCTGCATCCTCTCAGATGGCGTCACTAGCAACATGTGAGAAAAGAACCACCTACACCTCAGCAACAAGATGCCGCATGGCCTTGCCGTTGGTCGCTCTCCCAACACCACAAATGGTGTTGGAAGAGGACTCAGCATTGCAGCCAGCACTGCTCTGCTCACCGACACCAAAAACAGTGTCAAGAGCCAAGACAGCACCAGGTCACAATACCGAAGTGTCCACTAATGGAGATCAAGCATATAGCTTCGAACTCACCACCAGGGATGTTGGCCGCCAAGGACAGACTGTGGGGGGTTCAAAGCCTGTGACTCAGAAGGAGCAAGCTGTCCACCAGACACACCCACACCTCGGCAGTGCAACATCGAAGAGGATCCCGTGTTTCCAAGGAACCACAGGTCCTGGGAAGGGGCCCAGGGGAAAGGCCCAGAGACCTTATCTTGGCCTCATGAATGTGATGCCTACCTCCGAAGGTGGGGATTGGCTGACCCCACCTCATTTCGTGGATTTCTAATGTGCGGCAGTCCATGGAGAAGCAGGTGTCACACTCATCCATATTGTGATCCAGGCCAAGTCAAGCCATGGAGGTCCGGAACCAGTCACTTGTCACCATTTGTTACCCAAAGGGGCATCAATGCATGATAGGCGCAGACAAGTTTTTTTCTTAGCCTCATTCTTGTCTGGTATCGGCATCAATGAATCTTAAAGACAGAACAAACAGCCTCATGTTCTAAAATCAGAGTAACACAGCTTTAAATCTGGTTAAAGGTGCTGCTGCTGCTCCCATGATGTGCACTTGACAGCAGGAAAAACAAAACTGAGGTGCTGAAGGATCTGGTGACAGTTACTGGCAGGCGCACGCAGCACCACATGCAGGTGCGCAGGCACCATCAGTATCATATAAACTCCCTCTTTCTAAGAAATCTTCTCCCGCGGGGTTCAAGTGACTCCGGTTCCAGACCCAGCGGGACTCATCGGTGAAGACTGACTTCTGGAAAATATCAAAATGACGTACTTATGTAATTGTTGATCTTCTAGAATATCTTCACTGTTGATTACCACTGATGAGTCTGGGACCAGAGTACTAGGATCCCACAGGAGCAAATTTTTCAGGAAGGGAGCTGACATAGGGTAGTGATGGCAACTGCACACCTCATATGGTGCCATGCATGATAGCCAATAACAGATGCCTACTCCCTCAGCACTCCATTTCTGTTCACGTGGCGAGAGAGATAGAAGAGAGGGCTTGAAGCTCTTTAGCCCAAAGGGACAGTAAAAGAATAAGGGAAATAAATAACAAAACAGAACCAGACTACCAACTCTGAGAGAAAGAACAGGGCACACTAGGTGTCATAAGGGTAGCTGGGTCTATAGAGAGGCAGACCCTTGTAACCACTAGCCAGACAGACCGTGGACAATGGTGCAGAGAAGGCAGCAGCCCTGAGCATGCATCTCTGAAAGATTCACGAGGGGAAT
Source organism: Neoceratodus forsteri (assembly GCA_016271365.2). Taxonomy (NCBI): domain Eukaryota; kingdom Metazoa; phylum Chordata; order Ceratodontiformes; family Ceratodontidae; genus Neoceratodus; species Neoceratodus forsteri. Next base: position 1,710,516,204 of record CM057455.1, read on the forward strand.
GTCCAAAAATGGAACACTCTTGCAAATGAGATGGCACAATGTGGTTAAATCCTCATTTTACCATCTGAGGAATATCGCCTGGGTGAAACACCTGATTCCACCGGGCGACCTTCCAACATTGGCCCATGCCTTCATTACCACCTGTCTTGACTATTGCAATGCTCTCTATCTAGGGCTGTCTGGGGCTGACATCTGCCACTTGCAGCTAGTGCAGAATGCTACAGCCAGGCTGCTGACTGGTACTTCTAGGTTCAGCCACATTACGCCTGTGCTGTGCGGACTGCACTGGCTGCCAGTTCAGTGGCAGATCACCTACAAGGTAGGGTTGATTACCTTTAAAGTCCTACACGAACAGGGACCCAACAACCTGAAAGATCTCCAGACTCCCCACTCCCCCAATCGCACTCTACGATACACCGACGAGGGACTGCTAGAGATTCCCAGGGTTCATCTTAAAACATCTGGAGCTCGTGCCTTTTCATTTGCAGCACCAACCCTGTGGAAATCTCTCTACCTTGTCGGTTAAAAGAATGCCGGACCGTCAGTAGTTTTAAATCTATGTTAAAAACTTATTTATTTTCATTGACTTTCCCAAACTGATTTTAAATAATTTATACTGCTGTTTTAATATTTGTGGTTTATACTGTGTACAGCACCTTGATTCTGAAATGCGCTATACAAATAAAGAATTGATTGACTGAAAATTGAAGAGACACCCAGACTTCTGAAAAGGGGCAACTCCATGCTACCAGATTGCGAACTGACTGAACTCATGAGTTAACCATGTCCTCCTTTCTTCACATCAGGGAGAAGAAAGTTGGAACCTTGGTGCATCTGGAGTTGCAGGACTGGACAGCACAAGGGAGTCAAGATCTGTTCATCTCCCCAGGCACCCTAACGGAAGTGGCTGAGGCCCAGAAGCACAATGAAAACAAAAGGGTGTATACTGACCAAATGTCTGGCATATACGTGGGTCAGAAAAAGGATTATGCTATCATAACCTGCTTCCCCTACAACCACAGGGATGTACCCTGTGTGAAAACTAATGCATTGATCCAAAAAGGTGCAAAGCACCCACACCCACCCACATGCACAGCAGCTTCTCAGTGGACTTAAGATTAGACAGTGCCCACACACGTTGCATTTAGCAACTAGTAGGGATAAACCTACAGAGGGTGTACACCATAGGCAGGGAGGAGGACAAGAATGAAAAAATGGAGGAAACTACCACCTTCTGCAACAACTCCCTCCTTTTCTGGCTGGTGAATGGGCCTTAGACCACCCTCACCCCACATTTTTTTTTTTGGTGAGAGTGGAGCACCGCAGTGCCCAACTCTAATTGTTTCATCGTAACAGGAGGGGAAAAAGATCCCAGCTGGAAGGTTATGACTGGGGAGATGCCCACAGAAAAAAATTTCTGTGGTGCTGCCAGCACCAGTAGGGTAAGCTGCCCAGCAGCCCTGGCTCTGTCTAAGAGGGGGATGGTGGTGGTGGTGGGGAGGCATGATAATCAATTGTGAAGATATTCCGGAAGATCAACAATTATGGTAAGTGCGTAATTTTCATAGCTACCAGGAATCAATATTCACCACTGATGGGTCTGAATATCATGCTTCTCTTTTCTATGAGGAAGGACCTGGCTCACCCTGAAAGAATCAAGAGATTCCTCAGCCCTCTGCTTGGTGGAGAACTCCTGAAGGCAAGGGCTGAGAATGTGGACTTCGAAAATTGAAGACTTGCCTGAGAAAGTGCTCGAAAACCTCTAAATCCTGCAGAGATGAAAATTACGTACCTACCGTAATTTTTGATCTTCTTGGATGAAGTCTCCACCACTCATTCACACTGATGGGAGTACGCTGGAAGTGCTAGGACCTTTTTCAGGAGGGCCGGCACCGAGATGAAGTCACGAGGAAGTGGCACCATGAGCCAGGTTCGTGCGGTATGCACTATCTCGGCGTCGACCCTCCAACCGCCTCAGTACCTTTTTTTTCCGAGGAGATGCACTGTAACTAACCTAAAAAAATCGGACACAAGATAGTCCGAATGACCCGTGTAAGAAGGATCAAAAACAAAGTCTTCACAGTCCAACGATTGAGGGAGTGAAGACCAGACACAGAGAAGTGAGCTCGGGGGATAGTGGGTGGGTGTGTGAACGAGTGGTGGAGACTTCGCCCAAGAAGATCAAGAATTATGGTAGGAATGTAATTTCCATATCTTCCTGGACATAAAGTCTCCACCACTCATTCATACTGATGGGATAGTACCAAGCTAAATAATCCCGAGACGGGCGACAGGAGAGAGAGGAGCTCACGTTTTATGACAGAAGTCCATTAAGGATTGTCCTGCCAAATGACTGATGTCGTCTGGCACGGACATCCAAGGCATAGTGCTTAATGAAAGTATGCACTGAGCTCCAGGTAGCCGCACTGCAGATATCTGCAATGGGGACATTACGAATTTCCGCCAGAAATGCCACGACTGCTCTGGCAGAGTGAACGTACACTCTGCCTTCCAGCTTGACCTGTGCCATGAATAGCAGTGGCAAAGGCATGCCATCAGCCACGCTGAAATGCACCTGATAACAACAGGTTGACTCAGCTGGATCTCGCTGAAGGAAACAAACAGTTGTTGAGCTTTGCGAATTTCCTTCTAGCCAGATAGAACCACAAGGCTCTTTTTACGTCTAGGGAATGAAGGGTACACTCTCCTTCATTCTGGAAGTTTGCAAAGTAGGTAGGAAGGACTAAAGGTTGTTTCAAATGGAATTCTGAGACAACCTTGGGCAGGAACTTACGATGAGTTCTAAGAACTACTTTGTCCTTATAAAATACAGTAATGGGGGTGGGGGGTGTCTGTGACCAAGGCGTGTTATTTCAGATACCCTACGAGCAGAAGTAATGGCCACCAGGAAGGCCATCTTCCAAGTGAGGAATTTCAACTAGCAAATAGCTAGAGGCTCGAAAGGTTTACGAGTGAGCATGTCTAACACAAGGTTAATGTCCCAGGCTGCAACTGGATGTCTAATAGGAGATCTGGTATGCAGAATCCCCTTAAGAAACCTCTTAACTATAGGCAGCTGAGCCAGTGACATGAAGAGTACTGGCTCATGATATGCTGAAATTGCACACAGATGAACTTTGACTGTGGAGTATTGCAGACCTGTGTTTGAGAGGTCTATGAGATACTCCAAGACTTTATTCAGTGGGCAGGAAAAAGGATTCCAAGAGGATTTTGCACACCAGATAGAGAAACGCTTCCATTTAGCTGTGTAGGTTTTTCTGGTGGCTGGCTTGCATGCAGCCAAAAGAATATCTGAAACCCTATGAGAAACATTAAACCTATTCAGCACTATCTCCTCAGGAGCCAAGCGTGGAGGTGAAGGGACCTCAGGCTGGGATGGCCTACAGGGCCCTGGGTCAGAAGGTTTGTCTGAAGAGGAAGTGGTTTCGGAGAGGTTTCTGATGGTCTGTTGATTAGGGGAAACCAGATCTGACGAGGCCAGAACAGGACAATCAGAATCATTCTGCCCCCCTGTGCCTCCAGTTTCAGCAGTACCCTCTGAATTAGGGGGAGAGGAGGAAATGCGTATAGAAAGCATTTTGTCCACTGTAGCCTGAATGTATCCTGACAAAAAATGCCAGGTCCTGGATTTCCGGAGCTGAAGAGAGGCAGTTTTGCACTGAGTGGGGACGCTAAAAGGTTCAGGTCCGGAGTTCCCCACTCTTCGAAGAGTGACTGAACGACGATTAAGTCGAGAGACCACTTGTGAGGATCTGTCTCTGTTCTGCTGAGACGATCTGCCAGCTCGTTTTGTACTCCTGTCAGGTAAACCGCCTGAATCAGAGCCCTGTGCTCCAGGCACCTTTCCCACACTCTCACTGCTTCCTTGTATAATGGGTAAGAGTGTGCACCGCCCTGTTTGTTGAAGTAATACATCACTGCCTTGTTGTCCGTTTGAAGGAGAATGTTCTTATGATGGAGTATGTCCTTCAAAGCTCGGACTGCATAGAGGACGGCTCTCATTTCCAGGATATTAATGTGAAGTTGAGACTCGTCCTGAGTCCAAGTACCCTGGGTGTGGAGATCCCGACAGTGAGATCCCCAACCCGTCAGGGATGCGTCCGTGGTAATGGAGAGCTGATGATCCAGAGGGGTGAAGGGATATCCTTCTAGAATGTTGTCCTCTTGAGACCACCAGGTGAGTGACCTCTTCAGAGGTTCCGCCAACTTGATGAAAAAGGACTGAGGGTGAGTGGTTGGGGGCCACTAAATACTGCTCATCCACTGAGAGGCTCTCATGTGGAGACGAGCCACAGGTACAGTGAACACAGAGGATGCCATGAGACCCAGCATCCGTTGCATCGAGAGAGCTTGCACTAAACTGCGTTCTGTGATGAAGCGGGCCATCTGTAAGATATCGCTTCTTCTGTCCTCTGGAAGAAAAGCATTTGCACAGGAAGTGTCCAGAAGGGTTCCTATGAAAAGGAGCTTATGGGAGAGCTGTAACTGTGACTTTTTGAGGTTCAGCAGGACTCAGTTGGACGTGAGGAAGTCTAAGGCCGTGGCCACGGTCTCCAGAGTCTCTTGCCTGGAGGGGCTTGCTAGAAGCCAGTTGTCCAGATATGGGAACATTTGGATTCCGATTTTCCTTAGATGTGCTGCAAGAACTGCACAGCACTTTGTAAAAAAATCGAGGCGCCGAGGATACCCCAAAGGGAAGGACTCTGAATTGATCGTGTTGACCCAACGCCACGAAACTTCGGTATTTGTGGTGATTTGGGTGTATGAGAATGTGCTGTTAGGCGTCCTGCATGTCCAGGGATGCTAGTCAATGATGTTGATGAATTAAAGGTAGCAGGGTACTGAGTGATATCATCTTGAACTTTTCCTTGTGTGGGAATTTGTTTAACTTTCTGAGATCCAGAATAGGGCGCATGCCGCCAGTTTTCTTTGGAACCAGAAAGTAATGGGAGAAGAAAATGGAAATTACGTACCTACCGTAATTCTTGATGATCTTGGACGAAGTGTCCACCACTCATTCACACTAATGGAATCTATGCCGGAGATGGAGCTGCGAGGAGCGGCACCACGAGTCCCGGCTCGTGCGGTAAAGACTATCTCAGCGTCGACCCTCCAACTACCTCAGTACCTTTTTTTCCGAGGAGGTGCAGTGTAACCAACCTAGAGGGACTAACCTAACAAAAGCAGACATAAGATAGTCCGAACGAGCCGTATAAGAAGGGTCAACAATGAAGTCTTCACAGCCCAGTCATTGAGGGAGTGAAGACCATAAAGAGAGAAGTGAGCTTGGGGGATGGTAGGTGGGCGTGTGAATGGGTGGTGGAGACTTCGTCCAAGAAGATCAAGAATTATGGTAGGTATGTAATTTCCATATCTTCCTGGACATAAAGTATCCACCACTCATTCACACTAATGGGAGAGTACCGAGCTAATAATCCCCGACAGGCGGCAGGAAAACTAAAAGCTCACGTATTTAGGACAGAAGTCCGTTAAAGATAGTCCTGCCAAACGAGAAATGTCGTCTGGCATGGACATCCAAGGCATAGTGCTTAACGAAAGTATGCACTGAGCTCCAGGTAGCCGCACTGCAAATGTCTGCACTGGGCACATTGCGGATTTCCGCCAGAGATGCCGCGACTGCTCTAGTAGAGTGAGAGTACACTCTGCCTTCCACTTTAACCTGTGCCATAGAATAGCAGTGGCGAAGGCATGCCACCAGTCACTTTGAAATGCACCTAACAGTGACAGGTTACAAACAGTTGTTGAGCCGTGTGAATTTCTTTTGTTCTATCTAGATAGAATCGTAGCACTCTTAACATCTAAGGAATGAAGGGTATGCTCTCCTTCATTCTGGAAGTTCGCAAAGTAGGTAGGAAGGAACAAAGGTTGGTTTAGATGAAATTCTGAGACAACCTTTAGGGAGAAACTCAGGTTGAGTCCTAAGAACCACTTTGTCCTTATGAAATACAGTGTCCGGGGGTGGGGGTCTGTGACTAATGCATGTATTTCAGAAACTCTATGGGCTGATGTAATGGCCACCAGGAAGGCCGTTTTCCACATGAGGAAATTCAACTCGCAGGTAGCTAGAGGCTCGAAGGGCTTTCGAGTGAGCATGTTTAGCACAAGATTAATGTCCCAGGCTGCGACTGGACGTCTGACAGGAGGTCTGGTATGCAGAATACCCTTAAGAAACCTCTTAACTACAGGTAACTGAGCCAGCGACATGGAAAGTACCGGCTCATGATAAGCTGAAATAGCACAAAGGTGAACTTTGACTGTAGACTATTGCAGACCTGAATTTGAGAGGTCTAAAAAGTACTCCAAGACTTCACCTGATGGGCAAGAAAAGGGGTTCGAAGAGGATTTTGCACACCAGAGAGAAAAAACGCTTCCATCTGGTTGTGTAGGTTTTTCTGGTGGCTGGCTTACGCGCAGCCAAAAGAATATCTGAAACCCTATGAGAGACACTGAACCTATTCACCACTATCTCTTCAGGAGCCGAAGGTGAAGCGACCTCAGACTGGGATGGACCACGGGACCCTGGGTCAGAAGGTTTGTCTGAAGGGGAAGTGCCTTTGGAGGGGTTTCCGACAGACTGTTGAGCAGCGGCAAAGGGCAGGACTCTGAACTGATAATGTTGACCCAATGCCACAAACCTCAGGTATCTGTGGTGCTTTGGATGTATAAGAATGTGTTGGTAGGTATCCTGCATGTCCAAGGAGGCTAGATAATCATGTTGATAAATCAAAGGTAGAAGGGTACCTAGAGATAACATCTTGAACTTTTCCTTGTAGAGGAATTTAACTTTCTGAGATCCAGAATGGGACGCATGCCGCCACTTTTATTTGGAACTAGAAAGTAGAGGGAGTAGAAACCTGTGTTTTGCTGGTCCGGCAGAACTACTTCTACTGCCCTGTTGTTCAAAAGGCCTTGTACCTCAGAAGCAAGGAGCTCTGACTGTACTGTCGACAGACTGGGCTGTCGTTTGTGGGGGTGGGGTGATCCGAGGGGATTTCTGAAAGATTGAGGGATTACCCGGAGGACCCATTTGTCTGATGTTACAGACTTCCACTGGTCGTAGAACTGAGTCGGACGACCTCCTACCACTGAGGAAGAGTCCCCTTTGGGTAGTTGAGGTGGGACCTGGGCCAAGAACTCAGAAGGTGGCACTGGGCGCTTTGGGGCCTTGTGCCTTCTGCTGCGTTTTCTTTTGTGGCTGCGGAGTGTGGTTTTTGTTAAAATCTCCCCTGCCTTTGCCCCGAAAGGAATAATGGTTGTGAAAATGGCGCTTGTTGGCACCTCCTTGAGAGGAAGTGGGTGCGGATCGAGCTGTCTTAATGGCTGACCTAGTTTTCTGTGTAGCCTCCAGAGCTTGTTCCACCTGGGGTCCGAACAGATACACTCCATCAAAGGGTAAGGCCATGACCTGCTCCTGGGCATCATTCGTGAAACCCGAGAAGTACGTAGCCAAGAATGGCGAAGGGCACAAATGCCCGCCACCACAGCTCGAGAAGCAGTACTGAAAGCGTCCCTTGCAGCTTTAACCTGTTGGTTACTGGACTCGATACCCCTGGTTATGGTGTGAAGAAGCTCTGAATTAGTTTCCGACTCTGGCAGAGCTTCCACCATTTGTTTACTTGACTTGACTTCACTCATCATTTAGAAGAACTGTTAAAAAAAAGCTTCACCAAAGGCTTGGCCTTCTCTATAGATTAAAACCCTTCCTAAACAGAGACTCAAAGATGAGGTTAGTCCAGGCCATTTTTCTATCAGTTGTTGACTATGCAGACTTCCTTTATAGTCACTGCCCCATCTCCTACCATCACAAGCTGGATACCTTATATCATAGAGCAATAAGGTTCATTACAGATCTGCCATCTAATACTCATCATTGCTCTCTTTATGCTGCAGTTGGGTGGGTTTCCCTTCACCTCAGAAGGAACAGAAATGCAGCACTATGGATTTACAGAGCATTGTCAAAAAAACTTCCAAACTATATCCTGGACTGCTTCACCCAGACCTCTCCTAGCTCCTGTGCCCTAGAAGCAACAACAGCATCCTGCTCAAATTGCCCAAATTCAACACCAGGCTAGGGAGGGCAGCAATCAGCTATTCTCTAGCTATAGCATGGAACACCCTACAAAATCCCTAAAACTGTCCAATATCATTCCATTTGCATCCTTTAAACAGCATTGTACAGTCTTCTTCAAAGAGAAATGCAGTTGCTACCACAAGAGCTAGCATTGTCATCTCACAAATCTCCCTTCCAAACCATATATGGCATATTCCTTCCAGACAGACACCCCATCTTATGGCACCCAGTAATACCTTCACCATCCTAGTATTACATTATGTTGAGTGTCTGCCATGCCCCCCCACTGGGATATGTATATACTGTAAATATTAGCTTAACTTTCCTGTAACCATTTTTTATCATGTGAATTTACTGTACTGTGTTTATAAACGTTATTTTCCCCTGTATGTATAACTGTCTTACATAAGTGTATGACGTATCTGTTGTGTATCAACTATTGAACCTTGACCTTATCAGGTCCATCTTGTAAATGAGCCTTGCTCAATGATGTTCGCCTAAATAAATAAAGATTTTATGATGATGATGTTTAAGCGAATGCCAAAGGACATACTCATATTAAGAAAAATAGCCCTGGTAGCTGGCAATATGCACACCCAGGGTGGAGGCAGCAAAGACACTCTTACCTAAGGTGTCTATCTTACGAGATTCTTTATTTATAGGCCGGGCTGTAGATGCCTGAGGGAGGACGGCCTTGTCATTCTCCGCTAAGTCTACAATGGGATCAGCAAAGGCTTGTGAGGCCAAAATGGGTCAGTCCTTGGGAGCAGCATGCTTTCTATCTGTGGACTTGGCCATGGAAGGGATAAGAGCAGGGTTGTTCCATACCATCTGAGAAAGGGTCTCAAAGAATGGTTGTATCGGAGGAGTTAATTCCATAAGGATCTCCGGGACATGAAGGTGTTGGAGTCTTAAGAGCTTCCCAGGATCGATTTCTGTAGTCTGGAGAGAAAGAGAGGAATTTAAATTTTTCAGCAGAGACTTAAAGGAAACGTCTTCGACTATAGGCTCTGCAACAGGATTGACTCCCGCTCCTTCAACATCACCACCCAGACGAAGACCTGGGTCAGCCTCAAAATCATCTCCTGACAGTCCATGGGGGACTGTGTGGACAAGAAAGGGATGAAAATTAGAAGAGGAAAGAATCGGAGTCGAGAAGCCCTGGAGGCTGGATGGTGCCGCACCTAGCATTGGCGACGAACGCAAGGAAGTTAGCGCCATTTGAAACGGCCCAGCACACGGCGCCGACAAAGGCCATAGCGCAGAAAAGGCCCCCGGTGCTGACAGAGACCGCGGCACCACAGACGGCGCCAATAGAGCCCACGACACCGTGGACGGCGTCGACTGAGCCCCCGGCACCGAAAGAGTCCCAGGGTTCTGAAAAATGCGATTTGAAGGAAAAGAAGGGAAATTAACAGGACATAGAGGCATCAGTGTGGACCCCTGTACCGCAGCCATGTGAGGGGGAAACACACCTGAGCACGGAGTCAATGGCACCATTGAAGGCACCGCACAACCAGGAAGGCCCAACCACCCTACCAGATCCCTCGAGCGGCCCAAAGGCCCCATAGCGACCGGGCCAGGCAGCTGGACTAACCTCCGAGCCCATTGCTCCATAAGAGCAGCCCACTGGTGAAACTGCTCATCGAAGGCCCGTCCAATAGGCGGGACGGGCTCCAATGTTGAAGAGGTTGGGCACCGGAGTCAGAAACTAGTGACTCCGAGAGGGGAGGAGACTGGAGCGTAGCCCCAGTGGCCGACCGTCGACGCGCAGACGTACCAGAAGGTGACCTTGAGTGATGCCTTCTCTTTTTTGACTTCTGCACCGAAGAAGAACTCACGGCTGAACGGTGCCACTAATGGGACAGTTTCCTTTTATGCTTTTTGGGGGACCACCCATCTCGAGCATTGGACAGTCCGTTGTCAGACCCACCCTCCGGAGAGAGCAGCGGACCGGACCCAGCCCGGCTAACTGAACAGCTTTCATACAAAGTCTCCCTACTGTCATCTGAACTGCTCATGGTCGACTCCGTCAATGGAGGGCTGAACACTTCTTTTCTTAGTAAGTAAAATTAAATTAATTCGGTACTTATTTTGTGATAAATTACAAAACAATAAACTGAAAGAAAAAATTACTCACCTTAGTAATGTTGTTTCTTCTAATGGAGTCTTGCTATATTATGACAATTGCAGTTTGTCCCACCATTAGAACTGCTCCGGAGGTGAAAGAGTTAACTCCATTCCATGAATGGAACTTGGAGCACGAGCTCTAAAGAGAAGCTCTGTCTGTGTAGTTTCAAACCTAAACTGTCAGATCTTCTGAGCAAAAACTCACTAAGGTCTGTGTGGAAGCTGTAACCTACACTAGCCAACTGGCTACCTAAATATTAACACTCATTGCTGGTCCCAAAACAAAAGACTCAAGTCAGGGGACCAGAACTAATAGTATAATTTAACAATATGAGAGAAATATAAGGAAAAAATGAAAAACACCACATCCCCAAACCACAAGAAGGGGTGAAAACACATAAAAAGGGCATAAAATAGTGCCCACACTAGACTGCCCACTCCATACTCAAGTAGAAGTTCTGAGAGGGGCAGGCTGGGGGGAGGTCATAATATAGAAAGACTCCATTAGAAGAAACAACATTACTAAGGTGAGTAATTTTTTCTTCAAACAACATGAAGTCTTGCTATATTATGACAATTGCAGACTACACAGCAGTACCTCCATGGAGGAGGGACAGAACCTACTTAGGGAATAGGCTCTGAAGCACAGCTGTGCCAAACCGAGCATCTCTCCTAGCCTGGACATCCAGGGAGTAATGCTTGGTGAAAGTGTGTACCGTTTTCCAAGTAGCAGCTTGACATATCTCCAATATAGGGATGTCTCTGGCAGCAGCTAGAGACGCAGCTGTACCTCTGGTAGAATGAGCCCTCAAGCCAGAGGGGGGATCTCTGCCCAGTTTCTGATAACAAAATTGGATACAAGAGACAATCCACCTGGCAACTGATCTCTTAGTGGCAGGTTTCCCTTTCCCAACCTCACCATAAGTGAGAAAAAGTTGGAGGGATTCGAACCTGTGACCCTTGGTACGTTCTATATAGTAACTAAGGGCCCTCTTAACGTCTAAACTTTGCAATCTCCTCTCACCAGAAGAGGAATGTTCAGTGAAAAACACTGGAAGGGAGACAGATTGGTTAAGATGGAAATCTGAAACCACCGTAGGCAAAAACTTTCTGTTAGTCCTGAGGACTACCTTATCCCTGTGGAAAGAAATAAAGTCAGTTTCTACTGACAAGGCTTGCAACTCACTTATGCATCTAGCAGAAGTGATAGCCACTAGGAAAACAGTTTTCCAAGTTAGATACTTAAGCTCTGCAGAAAACAGAGGTTCAAAAGGGGGTTGCATTAACTGGGCAATGCAAACATTAAGGTCCCAGGCAGGGGCCGGATCCCGAAAAGGTGGATTAGTATGAAGTAATCCCTTAAAAAACTTGGAAAATACAGGGTGAGTGGAAAGAGAGGATGGCTTTCCTGCTGAAAAAGCAGAGACAGCTGCCAAATGAACTCTCAGGGTAGCTGGTATCAGGCCCAAAGAATTAAGATGGACCATGTAATCTAACACAATGGGCAAATCAGCAGATTCTGGGGAAATATGTTTCCCAGAACACCAAATGGAGAACCTTTTCCACTTAGAATTATAAGTAGCCCTAGTGGAAGGCTTCCTAGAAGCCTTTAGGATTTCAAGAACACCCTGAGAGAGGTGCAGGTCAGCAAATTCTAACTCTTCAAGAGCCAGGCCTTGAGGTTCAGGGATTTGAGGTTCGGATACCAACTCTCCCCTGGGCACAGGTTAATAGGTTGTGATTCCTGGGGAGACACAGGGGGAGATGGACTGTCAGGGACAGAAAGAGTGGGTACCAAGGCTGCCCGGCCCAATCTGGGCAATCAGAATCACCCTGCAAGGCTGGGATCTGATTTTTACTAACACCTTGAATAGGAGAGGGAAGGGGGGAAAAGCATAAAGAAACTTCCTTCCCAATCCAGGAGAAGGCGCCCAGGGGACTGAGCCCAACACTGGGGCCTGCAACAGAACAGTGGAAGTTGGTGATTGTCTGGGGCTGCAAAAGATCTATCTGAGGGTGCCCCATCTGGCAAAGACTATCCCTAATACTTGAGGATCCAGAGACCATCTGTGATGGCCCTGAGAAATCCTGCTGAGAGCATCTGCTAGGACATTGTCCTTTCCTGGAAGGTGAACTGCTATGAGTGAAGTGTTCAGGAATAGGCCAGAGATCACAACTTCATTGCCTCGGTGCACAAGGCCGAAGACAGAGTGCCCCCCAGCTTGTTGATGTACTACATTGTTGTGGTATTGTCTGTTCTGACTTGTACCACTTTGTTCTGGACAGAAGCAGAAAACGCTTGAAGTGCTAAAAAGACAGCTCTGAGTTCCAGCAAATTGATGTGGAGCAGAGATTCCTGGGGAGACCACACTCCCTGAGTGGAGAGGTCGCCCATGTGGGCTCCCCACCCCAGGAGGGAAGCATCCGTAGTGAGGGTCAAAGTGTGAGAAAGGAAAATTACGTACCTACCGTAATTCTTGATCTTCTTGGACGAGTCTCCACCACTCATTCACACTAGTGGGATTGGCGCCGGAGGCACTAAGACCCATCGGGAGCAAACTTTTTGCTGGAGGGTCGGCGCCGCGAGACACGGCGCCGCGAGCAGCGGCTCGAGCGGTAATGACCATCTCGGCGACGACCCTCCAACCGCCTCAGTACCTTTTTTACCAAGGAGGTGCAGCGCAACTAACGTAAAGGGTAAACCCAACATTAAAAAACGGACATAAGATAGTCCGTATGACCCGTGTAAGAAGGGTCAGCAAAGAAGTCCTCACGGCCTAAAGATTTGAGGGAGTGAAGACCAATACAGCGGTGAGCTCGGGGGATGGAGGGTGGGCGTGAGAATGAGTGGTGGAGACTCGTCCAAGAAGATCAAGAATTACGGTAGGTAATGCATTTTCCTATCTTCCTGGACATAAGTCTCACCACTCATTCACACTAGTGGAGAGTACCAAGCTGATAATCCCCCAAAAGGGCGGCAGGAGAGCCAGAGCTCACGCGTCTAAGATAGAAGCCCATTAAGGATAGTTCTGCCGAATGCGGAATGTCGCCTGGCATGAACATCCAGTGCATAGTGCTTAACGAAAGTATGCACTGAGCTCCAGGTAGCGGCGTTGCATATATCTGCAATTGGAACATTGCAATTTCCGCTAGGGATGCGACGACTCTAGTAGAGTGAGCGTACACTCTACCTTCTAATTTAACTTGAGCCATGGAATAGCAATGACGAAGGCATGCCACTAACCATGAAGAGATACATCTAATAGCGACAGGTTGACCCAGCGGGTGTCGCTGAAAGAAACGAACAGTTGCTGAGTCTTACGAACATCCTTGGTTCTATCTAAATAGAACGCAGAGGCTCTCTTAACATCCAAGGAATGAAGAGCTCTGCCCCTTCATTTTGGAAATTAGCGACAAGCGGGAAGTACCAGAGGTTGGTTCAGATGGAATTCTGACACAACCTTGGGAAGAAATTTAGGATGAGTAATGAGAACTACCTTGTCCTTATGGAATACAGTATACGGAGGGTCCGTAACCAGGGCATGTATCTCAGAGACCCTCGTGGCTGAGGTAATGGCCACCAGGAAGGCAGTCTTCCAGGTAAGAAATTTTAGCTCACAGGTAGCTAAGGGTTCGAAGGCTTCAGTGAGCATGTCAAGCACCAGGTTAATGTCCCAGGCTGCAACTGGACGGCTTAACAGGGGGTCTGGTATGGAGAATCCCCTTAAGAAATCTCTTCACCATAGGTAACTGAGCCAGAGTTAAGGAAGAAACCGGCTCATGGAACGCTGAGATGGCACTAAGGTGAACTTTAACTGTGGAGTACTGAAGACCTAAGTTTGATAGGTCCAAAAGATACTCCAGAACCTTGCCAGGAGGACAGGAAAAGGATTCCAAGAGGATTTTGCACACCAGAGAGAAAACGTTCCATTTGGAAGCGTGACGTTTGCGTGGCTGGCTTCGAAAGCAGCCAGAAGGATGTCTGAGACTCTACGAGACGTTGAACCGATTCACTTCTATCTCTTCAGGAGCCAAGCATGAAGGTGAAGTGATTTCAGGTTGGGATGGACCAACGAACCCTGAGTCAGAAGACTGATTTGCAAAGGAAGTGGTCTCGGAGGCTGCCAACATACCGTTGAGTAGAGAAACCATAGTTGCCGAGGCCAGGAAGGAGCAATGAGAATCATCTTGGTCCCTGAGACTCGAACTTGAGGAGTACTCTGGATTAGAGGAAGTGGTGGAAAGGCGTAAAGAAGCGTTTGTCCACCGCAGCCTGAGCGATCCTGACAGAAAATGCCAGGCCCTGGATTTCTGGAGCAGAAGAGAGGCAGTTTTGCGTTGAGTGGGGATGCAAAAGGTCCAGGTCTGGAGTCCCCACTCTTTGAACAGGGACGAGCTACGGCTGGATCGAGACCACTGTGAGGGTCTGCCTCCGTTCTGCTGAGGTGATCTGCTAGGTCGTTTTGTATACCTGGCAGATAAACCGCTTGAATCAGAGACTTGTGCTCCAAGCACCACTCCCACACCCTCATTGCTTCCTGCAAAGGGATAAGAATGAGCACCCTTGCTTGTTGATGTAATACATCGCTGCTTTGTTGTCCGTTTGAAGGAGAATGTTCTTGTGACAAAGGACATCCTTCAGAGCTCGGATTGCATAGAGGACCGCTCTCATCTCCAGGACATTTATGTGGAGATGAGTTTCGAACTGAGTCCATACACCTTGAGAGTGGAGGGAGAGACAGTGAGCTCCCCATCCCATTAGCGATGCATCTGTGGTGATGGAGATCTGATGATCCGGGGGAGCAAAGGGGAATCCTTCCAGGAGATTGCTCTCTTGAGACCACCAGGTGAGAGACCTTGAAGGGGCTCCGTCACCTTGATGGGATAAGACTGGGGGTGAGAGGTCGGGGACCACTGAGTGGAGAGCATCCATTGGGTGGTTCTCATGTGCAGTCGGGCCAGAGGGACAGTGAAGACCGAGGGCGCCATGAGACCCCAACATGCGTTGCATCGAGAGAGCTGTAACGATTGGTTCTCCTGATGTAACGGGCCATCACGAAGGATGTCGAGTCTTCTGTCCTCTGGAAGGAAAGCCTTCGCTGAAGAGGTGTCTAGAAGCGTCCCTATGAAAAGGAGCCTCTGGGAGGGTTGCAGTTGAGATTTTTTCAAATTCAGCAGAACTCCCATGGACGTGAGAAGACGAGAAGTCGTTTGCACGGCTTCCAAAGTCCCTTGGCCGGAAGGGCTTGCTAGAAGCCAATCGTCCAGGTAGGGAAACACTCGGAGTCCGACTTTCCTGAGATGTGCCGCGAGAACTGCACAACACTTTGTAAAAACTCGCGGCGCCGAGGATAGCCCAAAGGGCAGGACTCTGAACTGATAATGCTGACGCAAAGCTACAAACCTGAGGAATTTGCGGTGGGTCGAGTGGACGGGGATATGCTGGTAAGCATCCTGCATATCCAGAGAGGCCAGCCAGTCGTGCTGATGCAGCAAGGGTAACAGGGTATCTAGGGAAATCATCTTGAATTTCTCCCTGGGGAGGAATTTGTTTAACTTTCTGAGGTCTAGAATGGGCATCCCCAGTTTCTTTGGAACCAAGTAATGGGAGTAGAACCCTGTGTTTCGAGATCTTGGGGCACCAGTTCTATTGCCCTGTTGTTCAGAAGGCCCTGGATCTCCGCGTGAGGAGGTCTGACTGAGAGGCCGACAACCTGGGTTGTCGTATGGGAGGACAATTCGGGGGGGTTTCCAAGAAATTGAGAGAATAACCCTCGCGAATTATCCGAAGCACCCATTTGTCTGAGGTTATGGACTTCCACTGGTTGTAGAAGTACATCAGACGACCTCCCACTGGAGGAGAAAGTTCCACCTCGGGCAGAGTGGATGGAACTTGGGCCAACGACTCATAAGGTAGCTGGCAGAGCTTTTAGGTCCCTGCGCTTTCTGCTGCGTCTTCTTTTGAGGTTGGGCAGGTTGGCTTTTATGGAAGCTTCCTGCCTCTGCCTCGAAGGACTGGGATTTACTATGAAACTGACGCCTGTTCACATGCCCCGAGAGGGGCAGGCGGAGGTCTGGCCAACTTAATGGCCGATCTAGTCTTCTGAGTGGCCTCTAAGGCTTGCTCCACCTGAGGGCCAAAAAGAAAGGAGCCATCAAAGGCAGCGCCATCACCTGCTGCTGAGCATCATTCGTGAAGCCAGGCACGCAGCCAGGAATGGCGCCGAGTACAAATCCCGGCTGCTGAGCGGTGTAGAGTGTCAAAGCGCCCATGGCGGCTTTGACCTGTTGGTTATTGACTCAATACCTCTAATAACGGTCGAAGAAGCTCTGATTTGGAATCCGAATCTGGAAGAGCTTCAACCATTCTTTTCATAGAGTGCCACAGGATATACTCATACTGGAAAAATAGCCTTGATAACTGGCAATACGCATACTTAGAGTGGAGGCAGCAAAGACTCTCTTACCTAATGTATCAATCTTACGAGACTCTTTGTTAATAGATTCGAGCTGTAGTAGTTGAGGAAGAACGACCTTGTCATTCTCTGCCAGGACTACAATAGGATCCGCAAAGGCTTGGGATGCCAAATGGGACGATCCTTGGGAGCTGAATACTCTTATCAATGGATTTAGCCACTGAGGGAATAAGAGCAGGGTTATTCCATACCATTTGAGACAGCGTCTCGAAGGAAGGCTGAATCGGAGGAGTCAAATCCGTAGGGATCTCCGAAGCATGAAGATACTGGAGTCTTAATATCTTCCCAGGATCGATGTCTGTAGTCTGGAGAGAAAGAGTGGATCCCAGGTTCTTCAACAGAGACTTAAAGGACAGGTCCTCGACCACAGGCTCTGTAGCAAAGAAAGATCCTGTTTCCTCCACTTCATCACCCAACCGAAGGTCTGGATCAGGCTCAACATCATCTCCTGATGGTCCAGAAAGGACTGTTTGGACAGGAAAGGAGGAAATGGCAGAAAAACAAGGAGAGTCCCCAAGGGCTGCGGCGCAGAGGGCAAAGCAGGCTGAAGAGCGGCACGAGAGGCGCCTGGCCCGAGAGCCTGCCCGGCCTCGCGCCCAGCGGCGCCCGCGGCCAACAGCGCCGCAGCCGGCGATGCTAACAGCGCCACAGAACAACGCGCTGCGGCGCCCGCCCGATCAGCGGCACCACCGGCGCCCGCGAGACCACCATGGCGCCGCCAGCAACGCCGAGACCGTCTTGGCGCCGCCCGGCAGGCGCTGCAAGCTCCGGCGGCCCGAAACAGCGCCGACCACGGCCACAGACCCTGCAGAAGGCGCCGGAAAAGCCCGGGAACCTGGAAAGCAAGAAGGAAAAACCAGGAGATAAGGGCATCGGTGAGGCCCGTGCGCCAGCCATGTGAGGAAACACCTAAGCAGGTCGCTAGCACCGAAGCGCCCCAGCGACTCGGAAGGTCAACAGCCCTACCTGATCGCCGGAGGAGCCGAGGCTCCGGTAACCGAGCCAGGCAGAAGAACCAACCTCCGAGCCCATCGCTCCCAAAGAGCGGCCCACTGATGAAACTGCTCATCTGGAGCCCTACCTATAGGCGGGAGGGCTCCGATGTCGAGGCGGCGATTATCGGAAGTTGGCGACTCGAGAAGGAGACCGGCAACTAGCAACGATAACCGACCATCGGCAGCGCAGACATACCAGAAAGCGACCTCGGTGATGCCTTCTCTTTTTGACCCTGGGCGAAGAAGGCTCGAGGCCAGACAGCGCCGAGAATGCGACCGTTTATTTTATGCGGGAGGGGACGCCCATCCCCAGGCATCGGACTGACCGTAGTCGGAACCCCGCTGAGGAGAAGGAGGCTGACCGGACCCAGCCCGGCTGACTGAATAGCTTTCATACGAAGTCTCCCTACCGTCACCTGACCTGCTCATGGTCGACTCCGTCCAGTAGGCTGAGACTTCTTCAAGTAAGTTAAATTTAAATATTAGAAAAATTTTACGAAAAATAGAATAAAACTAAGCGATACTGCTATCGTGATAATGTTACAAAAAAACAAACTGAAAACTATGCGCTAGTTTGAAGTTTGACTCCGACATGACGGCGTCGTCACTGAAGCGCACTCGACGGCGGGAAAAAGGAACTGAGGCGGTTGGAGGGTCGTCGCCGAGATGGTCATTACCGCTCGAGCCGCTGCTCGTGGCGCCGTGTCTCACGCCGACCCTCCAGCAAAAAGTTTGCTCCCGATGGGTCTTAGTGCCTCCGGCGCCAATCCCACTAGTGTGAATGAGTGGTGGAGACTTATGTCCAGGAAGATAGGGGAATGAAGGGGACCCCCAGTCTTAAATTGCTCTGATCCTGCCACCACTGGAGGGCCTGGATCAAGGTTCGGGTCACTGGGACCAGCTTGGAAAGGGGGTCTCTTCTCTGAGACCAATAGGCTCTCAAGTGAAACTGAATGTCTCTTATCTGAAATCTTGCTCCCTGCACTACAGCTGTGGGCGCAGCCATGTGCCCCAGGAGCTGCAAAAAGTGCCTTGCTGGTCGAGAGACCTGCAGAGTGAAGGAGGAGGCCAGAGCCACCAAGTTCCTTACCCTTTCTAAGGGAAGAAAAGCTCTGGCCAGATTTGTGTCCAATTCTGCACCTATGAAGGTGAGTACCTGAACTGGTTCCAGAACCGACTTTGGTAGATTTAGCAGGAAGCCCAGGGAGGAGAGAAGCTGCTGGGTGACTTGCAGGTGAGATTTACCTGTTCTGGGACTGGCCTACAATGAGCCAGTCATCCAGATAGGAAAAACAGCAATCCTTTGCCTCCTTAAGTGAGCCACTGCTACTGCCAGACATTTGTGAATACCCTTGGGGCAGAGGTAAGGCAGAAGGGCATTGCTCTGAACTGGTAGTGACCTGACGGCAGTTTGAATCTAGAGGTACTTTCGGTGGGAGCTTCTGATTAGGACGTGAAAATAGGCATCCTTGAGGTCCAGGGAAGCTGGCCAGTCTCCTGGCCTTAGAGAGGGTAAAATCATTGCCAGAGTTACCATTCTGAACTTTGGTTTCAAAAGATGCTTGTTCAGATATCTGAGGTCTAAAATGGGCCGCCATTCTCCTGTCTTTTTTGGGGTAAGGAAGTATCTGGAGTACAGACCCTTGCCCTGGTGTAGGGGAGGAACCCTTTCTACCGCTCTGAGAGCTAACAGGGTTGAGACCTCTGCTTCTAGAGTAAAGGTCTCTAAAGAGCTTGCAGGTGGAAAAGACCTGATTCTCATCTTTGGGAACTTTTTAAAGCTGAGAACCAGACCCTGGCTTACTACTTCCAGAACCCACTTGTCTGAAGTTAAAGACACCCAGTTCTAATTGAAGTAAGCCAACCTGCCCCCTACTGGTAAAGGAGAATCGGCCCTGGGCACCCCATCAGGGTGCCTGCAGCAGGGCTTTAGGCTGAGGGGTGGGGCAGGCCTGCCCGTCTGCCTCTGCAGAACCCCTCTGAGCATAAGCAGAGGAGGCCTGGGTTTGGTAAAAGGCCTGTGGAAAGGCCTACCCCTACCCTGGGTGTGCCTCTGAGGAGTGGCTTGCCACTCCTTGGCTTGGGCACTTTTATAGGTAGTCCTATATTCATCCATCTTCTTCATGTAATTCTCTGTCTGCTCCCCAAATAGAGAATTTCCCACCACAGGAAAATCCATAGCCTTAGTCTGGGTATCCTGTGACAAGCTAATACATCTGAGCCAGGCCAACCTCTGAAAGCTACGGATGTGGCCATGACTCTGAGAAACATCATTAAAATCCACAGCAGCATGAAACTGCGCCTTAGAAGCCTCAATGCCATCGGCAGCCACCAGCTCCAGCTCACTAGCAAGCTGGCCAGGGGCTTGTTTGGCTAAACTCATAACAGTATCCATCTAGATTTCTGATACCTTGCTACATAAGCCATATAATTTGCTTGCCTGAGTCCCAAGGGCGCTGCCATGTACTGTTTTTGCCATGGCATCAATCTTCCTGGAATCCTTGTCAGGAGGATGTGAAGCCAGGGAATATTAGCTTTATCACAGGCTGCAGCCTGAACTACCTAACATGACTGCATTGCTGAGAAAGGAATTCTGTATCAGGACCTGACAGTGTGTACCTCCTGTCCATCTTTTTATCTACAGGAGGCACAGAATTAGAGGAGTTTTTAAGATTTTTATTGTTTGTTTCCTAAATGACTTATGCAAAGGAATAGACAATCTCCTAGACTCTGGTATATCCATCATTTCTACAAAATCAGGCTCCTCTTGCTCATCCACAGCTTCCTCCAAAGGAAGCTGGAGGGTTCAACAACTTTTGTAAAACATAAAATGAGAGGGGACTCAGAAAGCATAGGGGGAGATTCTAAAGGTCTGTCTGGGGAGATGTCCGGCTCAATGGGCACACCCAGACCCTCCAAGTCACATTCATACTGTTCATAATCATCCTCCCCCTCCTCTGGTTCATAAAACTCCACATCATATTCCTGAACCGATGGAACCGACCGAACCGACCTTTTACCTGATAGTGGCGGTTCGGGCTGGGAAAAGTGACTGGACAATCTGAATAGCTGCTATCTCTGCAGCAGTTGGAGTAAGAATTTTGGGCTCCAAACCTGCTGACTTTCTTATTCTCTTTACTGGAACTGGTTCATCCGAGCCAGCTTTTAGTTTGCCAGGAGTCTAAGCCCTGGTCAGAGGGCACTCCCTCGGTTCGGTTGGCACGAACCGGGCCATCATCAGGTCAGCGGACTTTTTGGCCTCTCGTTCCTGAGCCTTCCCAATCTCTTTTCCAGGGTGGCTGCAGGGAAATTCTTACAAATCTGGCAGTCTGACTGGAGGTGGTCAAACCCCAGACAATAAACACATGTGGTGTGTGGGTCAGCCTTGGCAAAGACTTCCCCACAGACATCACAGTGTTGAAACCCAGTGGGCCCAGTTTTTCTTTTGGGTTTCTCAGACATAATGCCAGCCTAACCAGAAAAACTTGCCCTTTAAATGGCAGTACCAGGCAAGACACCCTTATCGGTTCCTAACCGTGTCACAGGTATTGGAAAAAAACGTAATGAAATCAGTTTTTTTTAGAACCGATAAGAACCGGGACCCGCACTCTAAAATATCAAGTTTAAAAACTTTAAGTTTTAACCCAAGCTGATCGGTTCAAAACCGAACCGATAAAACATACAAGTTCCACACAGAATTAAAATAAGAATTACTTACGATACCACAGACAGAGCTTGAACCGATCGGTTTTGCGGTTAAAATAAAACTATTCTCGGTTGAATCGAACCGAGAAAACACTGTTTAAACTGAGAAATGAACAGAGCAGTAGGAGAAATCTCCGGAGCGACTGTTCAGTGAGTCGGAGTAAAGAATCTGACAGTTTAGGTTTGAAACTACACAGACAGAGCTTCTCTTTAGAGCTGCGTGCTCTAAGTTCCATTCATGGAATGGAGTTAACTCTTTCACCTCGGAGCAGTTCTAATGGTGGGACAAACTGCAATTGTCATAATATAGCAAGACTTCATGTTGTTTGAAACTATGCTGCAGTTTGAAGTTTGACTCTCAGCGGGCGAGCGACGTCGTCACTGAAGTGCACTTGACGGCAGGAAAAAAGGAACTGAGGCAGTTGGAGGGTCGACGCTGAGATAGTCTTTACCGCACGAGCCGGGTCTCGCGCTGCCACTCCTCACAGCTCCATCTCTGGTGCCGGACCTCTTGCAAAAAGTTTGCTCTCGCTGGGGTCCTAGCGCCTCCAACGTAGATCCGTTAGTGTGAATGAGTGGTGGAGACTTTACATCCAGGAAGATCCCGTGTTTCGTTGATCCAGTGGAACTACTTCTACTGCCCTGTTGTTCAGAAGGCCTTGTACCTCGGAAGCAAGAAGGTCCGACTGTGCCGCAGACAGCCTGGCCTGTCGCTTGGGAAGATGATCTGAAGGGGTTTCTGATAGACTGAGAGAGTACCCCTCACGGATTATCCTGGAGACCCATTTGTCTGATGTTATAGATTCCACTGGTCGTAGAACTGAGTCAGACATACTCCCACTGTCGAGGAAGAGTCCCCCTCAGGCAGTTGAGGTGAGATCTGGGCCAGAAACTGAGAAGGTGGCACTG
The DNA here is from genome assembly GCA_016271365.2 of Neoceratodus forsteri. Lineage (NCBI taxonomy): Eukaryota > Metazoa > Chordata > Ceratodontiformes > Ceratodontidae > Neoceratodus > Neoceratodus forsteri. The sequence continues at coordinate 1,710,538,532 of CM057455.1, forward strand.
GGCGCTTTTGGGCCTTGTGCCTTCTGCTGCGTCTTCTTTTATGGCTGAGGGGTTGGGTTTCTTTTAAAGCCTCCTCTGCCTTTGCCACGAAAGGACTGACGGTTGTGAAACTGACGCTTGTTCCCACCTCCTTGAGAGAGAGCGGGCAGAGGTCTAGCTGTCTTAATGGCAGACCTAGTCTTCTGTTTGGCCTCGAGTGCTTGTTCCACCCGAGGCCCAAACAGATACATACCATCGAAAGGTAAGGCCATGACTTTCTACTGGGCATCATTCATAAAGCCTGAAGTACGCAGCCAGGAATGGCGATGGATGCAAATGCCAGCCGCCGCTGCCCAGGAAGCAGTATCGAAAGTGTCCATTGCAGCTTTAATTTGTTAATTATTGGACTCGATACCTCTAATTATGGCTTGTAGTAGTTCTGAGTTAACCTCTGACTCGGGCAGAGATTCTACCGTTGCTTTGAGCGAATGCCAAATATCATACTCATATTGAGAAAAATAGCCCTGGTAGCTGGCAATGCGCGTGCCCAGGGTTGAGGCAGCAAAGACTCTCTTACCCAAGGTGTCTATCTTGCGAGAATCTTTGTTTATAGGATGGGCTGTAGATTCTTGAGGGAGGACAGCTTTAGCATTCTCTGCCAGGACCACTATGGCATCAGCAAAGGCTTGTGAAGCCAAGATGGGGCGATGCTCGGGAGGGGCATATTTCCTATCTATGGACTCGACCACAGAAGGAATAAGAGCTGGATTCTTCCACACCATCTGGGAAGGAGTCTCAAAAGACGGCTGTACCAGAAGGGATAAATCCATAGGGATTCCTAGAACATGTAGATATTGGAGACGCAGAAGTTTCCCAGGATCGATTTCCATGGTCTGAAGAGAAAGAGCAAAATTTAAATTCTTGAGCAGAGACTTACAAGAAAGATCAACAACAGGCTCTGCAGGAGGATTGATCCCTGCCTCCAAGGCAGATATGGCATCATCACCACCACCACCCAGCCAAAGATCCGGAACCGGCTCAAAATCATCTCCTGACAGTCCAGGGGGACTGTATAGACAGGAACTGAATGAAAACCAGGAGGAAGAAGAGAAGGAGAAAGAATCGGAATCAAACACCTCTGGAAACTAGATGGCGCCGTACACATTCTCAGCGCCGTTGAAGAGAACGGCGCCAAGTACAGAGACGGCGACGACATAGAAAATGGCATTGTGCATGGCACTGAAAGGGAGCGCGATACCGCACACGACGCAGAAGAGGGCCGGACTGCAGCGCGGGCACCAAACACCGTAGTCGACGGCACCCTGGTAGAAGTTTAAGAACTGCAATTTGAAGGTAAAGGATGAAAAATGGCAGGTGATAAAGGCATTGGTGTGGACCCATGCCGCAGCCATGTGTGGAGGACAGACACCGGAGCGTGGAGTCGTCGGCACCGAAGAAGGTGCCGTGTGACTAGGAAGTCCCATCCTCCCTGCCTGCCAATCTGAAACTGACAGGCCCGAAGGCCCCGTCGACGGACTGGTCAGTTTGGGCAGTCGGGAAAACCTCCGAGCACACTGCTCCACAAGAGTGGCCCAATGGTGAAACTGTTCATTGGAAGCCCCTCCAATAGGCGGAGAGGAGCTCCGGTGTCGAAGAGGCCAGCTAACAGAGACAGAAACAAGTGACTCCGAAAGAAGCGGAGACCGGCTCCTGACCCTAACAACCAACCGTTTACGCGCAGACGTACGAGAGGGCGACCTCGAGTGATGCCGCTTCTTCTTCAACCAGTGGGCCGAAGAACAACTCTAGGTCGAACGGTGCCGTGAAAAGGACTGTTTATTTTTATGCTTTCGAGGGGACCGTCCATCCGCCCCGAGCACTGGACCATCCGTTGCCAGAACCCCCGAGAGGGTGGCGGACAAGACCGGCCCGACTGACTGAACAGTTTTCATACAAAGTCACCCTACCATCACCTGCCCCACTCATGGTCGACTCCATCAATAGACGGCTGAAGACTTTTCTTGTACAAGTAAGAATTTATTAAAACATAATCGGTACTTTTCGATACAATACAAAATAATAAAACTGAAAACTAAGTTGCTTTTTGAAGTTTGACTCCTGGAGGGCGCACAACGTCATCACTGAAGCGCACTTGACATCGGGGAAAAAAGAAACTTGAGGCGGCTGGAGGGTCGACGCCAAGATAGTCTATATCGCACAAGCCTGGCTCGCGGTGCTGCTTCCTCGCGGCTCCATCTTGGCGTCGGCCCTCCTGAAAAAGTTTGGCTCCTGCTGGGTCCCAGCGCCTCCGGCGTGCTCCCATCAGTGTGAATGAGTGGTGGAGACTTTATGTCCAGGAAGATCTGTGAAGGAGGAGACCTGTCCCTTCCAGCGGAAAAAAGATGTGACGTCACAGGGTGGAGCCAGAGGATATACCACCTGAGTGATGGGAGAAGCTTAGCTTGAAGACATTCTGATGACTGCGTTGTCTCTGGGAAGACTGCCAGTGTGTGGAAATCAGGGTTTAATACAGAACAGACAAGAGAAAACAAAATGGTCGCTCTATAATAAGCAAGCCAGTAATACAAAACAACCTGGCACCAGGCATGGCTACTTGCAAAAGATTTAATAAGGTGCAACAATGTAAATGCAATAATGAAGTGCAGAAACTCACAGCAGCAAAGCCAACACACAAAGGGCTTGCCCTAGACCGGTTTCTTTCAAGGCTTTCTCAGAAACCCTGACTGGTGCCAGTCTGTTTTTCTTCCTAGCTTGACACAGACCAGCATTTGTAACCCGAACCATAAGGGTGCAGTAACTAACACACACATATACACTCACCCACCCTGCACAGCAGTTTCAGATTATGCACTTTGGTGCACTACCCAGCCGCATGGTGTGGGTCCATGCCCCAAGGTAACTAGCAACAGACCTTGCCATAAACTTCAAAAATAACATCTGTACAGCATTTAGTGGAAAGAAACATGGAAACAGAATTTGATGGCAGAAAAGGACCACTTGGCCCATCTAGTCTGCCCCGATGTTCCCCGCCCAGTCTGTCGCGATCTGGTCTCTGCCAATCCTCCCATCTCTTTGCCTTTTAATATTCTCCTATGTCTATCCCATGCATGCTTGAATCCCCCCAAAACTGTTCTAGCCTTCTATGACCCTTTCAGTGAATAACTATTTCCTCACATCACTCCTGAATTTCCCCCTCTCCAGCTTCATTGCATGCCCCCTGGTCCTGGTGTCTGTTCTAATTTGAAAGAGATTCCTCACCTGTAACTTTGTCAGCCATTTGGAGTACTTCTATCATATCACTCCTCTATCTCCCATTTCTTCCAGAGCGTGTATGCTGAGATTCTTCAATCTGTCCTCATAGGGCTTCTTGTGCAACCCATGTACCATTTTAGTTGCCCTCCTCTGGACCAGATCTACTCTATGTCTTTTCTGAGGTGCAGTCTCCCCCCTTCCCGGAAATATCCCTCCTCGTGCAACGCAGCATTCAATAGCCCTACCCTTAAGGTCCTCAGCTATAACACTAAGATCCCTTTCTTGTCTAGTGACTATTAGTACTCTCCCATCCTACACCCTGCACTGGGATTTCTATGCACTTTTTGGCACTGAACCTAAACTGCTATACCTTTGACCGTTCCTTGAGTTTCTCAAGATCTGTGTAACCATTGCGAAGGTTTTACCTGCTTCCGATCCTGCAGTAGCTGCTGTGACAACGCTTCGACGTCCTCTGGCATTATCCTGGTTACTGTGATTACTCTCGCTGTCGCTTTCGGTTTCTGCTGCTGCCAACAGATCCAGCTCCATATCACTCCCTAAAATGCAGAGCCAAAAATTAAACAAAAATGGCTAAAAGAAGCACTGCTGCCCAGTCTACATTGTTTAAGCACATAGGAGAATCTGTTGTGAAAGAGCCACAGAACCCGTTTTAATTTATAAAAATTCAAGCTCAAAAAATGAAAATTACATACTTACTGTAACGGCTGACCTTCCAGAATATCTTCACCATTAATTACCACTTATGGGTCTGAGGCCAGAGGCACTTGGACCACATAGGAGCAAATATTTTTTGCAGCTGGCCGTGGCTACTGAAAACAGCAACTGCACACCCCAACATGGTGTTGCGAGCCAGGCAATAACTGTTGCTATCTCCCTCAGTTATCTCAGTTCTGTTCACAAGAAGACAAACAAAATGGGGAAAAGAGAGAGGAACAGAGAGAGCCAAGACGTTTCCTAGCTCAAAGCGACAGGATACAGGAATATCAACAAATGAAACTAAAACCAGACTACCATCCTTCAGATAGAGAAATGGGGCACACTAGGTGACAAAGCAGGATATGGAATCCAAGCCTCAGACCACTAACCAGACAGGAGGTGGATACTAGTCTTAAAGGCAGCAGCCCTGAAGCGTGGGGCTCTAGCAGAAGGCAAGAGTGGATGCCCAGAATTGGGACCTTCTTGTAATTGAGGTGGCATAAAGTGCCAGACAGGAATGAAATATATAGACTCATGGAAAAAAACACAACCCCATGCTACCAGATAAGGGATTGACTGGACAGCCAATTAATATATCGCTTTTTACCCCTGCCGGGAATTTCAGGACCATGTGGAGTTGCAGGACTGTACAATAGAAAGGAGTCGAGATGTGTTCATCTCTCCAGGCATCCTCAAGGGTAGGTGGGCTAACCGTCCTGCTGGCGAAAGGAAAGGGGCATACCCACCAAAGACGGTCTGACATACTCAGGAAATATGAGAGGAAATTACTTGCTTCTCCTGCAACCACAGGGATGCACCCTGTATAAGAGCTAATGTACTTAATCCAATCCAGTGCATAATATCTCCCACAGACAGTGTAACTGCCAAGTAGGGTTAGACTGGATACTGCCCAGAGGCACAGACTGCATTTAGCAAGTAATAAGGATATGCCCCAAGAAGGGCATATACCCCATGCATGGAGGAGGAGGAGAATTTTTTTTTTTTATTTAGTTGTTTAACCAGGTATAGCACACTAAGCTGAAAGCTTTTTTACAGGAGCGACCTGGGAGCACAAGGAGGTTAAGTGACTTGCTCAGGGTCACACAATATGCAAGTGGAAGCTGTGGGATTCAAACCCAGGTCTGGTCTGCTGGATGTCACCAGATTTGCAGCTCAGAGCCTTAGACCACTGCACTATACTGCCTCCAAAGCAAGAAAGAAAGAAGCTTTCCTCTCCTTTTTTTTTTGGGGGGGGGTGACGTCACATGAGGGTCCTCACAGGACCCTCACCCCATTTTTTTTCCATTCTTTATTTTACCGCCTTCTGTTCCCCAGCTCCCCCCTTCTGACCAATCCCCCCAACATTAAGACTTAAAGTCTTCACTATTTATTCATAGTACTGGGTTAGAGTACCAAGCTAAAACCAAATCCCCTGAGCAGGGTGGTAGGAGACGGCACTCACTCAGGACAGAAGTCCATTAAGGATTGTCCTGCCAAAGGAAGCATGTTGTCTGGCATGGACATCCAGAGAATAGTGCTTAACAAAATTATGCATTGAGCTCCAAGTTGCTGCTTTAAAAATATCAGCAATGGGAACAGAGTGGATCTCTGCCAAAGACACAGCAACAGCTCTGGTAGAGTGGGTGCACACTTGGCCCCCCTATTGGACCTGTGCCATAGAGTACCAGTGTCGAAGGCATGCCACTATCCAAGCAGAAATACACAATGGAAACTGGCTGGCCAAGCTGGGCAGCACTGAAGGACACAAAGAGCTGCTTGGATTTACGGTTGTCCTTGGTTCTACTGATGTAGAACCGAAGGGCTCTTTTAATACCTACGGAGTGAAGGGTGTGCTCCCCCTTCATTCTGGAAGTTAGGAAAATAAGTAGGCAGTACCAAAGGTTGGTTAAGGTGGAACTCTGATATCACTTTTGGTAGGAACTTGCGGTGTGTACGGAGCACCACTTCGTCTTTGTAAAAGATGGTATATGGAGAGTCTGTGACCAAAGCATGCATCTCAGGGACCCTACGAGCAGAAGTGATGGCTGTCACGAATCCACTCCTGAGGGTCAGGTCCACTGAGCACACACTGCCCACCCCTAAGTGCAATCCATGACAGGAAGGGGGAAACAGGGGTACCCTGTTCGTGTCCTTCTATAGTGCTCGCTGAGTTCACAGCTGAACACTCGCCACGAAGTCCAAGGGTCCCCTCTTTACTCTGGATCAGGGTACAATACTGTCTCGAATACTGTAGCCAAGTATAAACCCTTCTTGGTTGTTACACAAAAGGGGGAAGATCCAGGCATTACAACCTCTTTGGGGTAGCGCTGTAACCCTGATTCTGCCTTCTCCCATAAGGTGTGCAATGATCTGCTTCAAATCCCCACAGACCCTTGTGTCATTTTAAACATACACAAAATATAACAGAACACCATATATCTTTGCATCTGACTGACAGTGGCATAGCTCGCCACATCCCTCCCTCCTAGATGGAATTTTTGGGACCACGCCCCCTACTACATGGTAAGGTTTTCACAAGTTCTGTTGTTGCTCTAACTGCATTGGCTGATCCGGCCCTGTGGGTAATTGTCGTGTCATAGGCCTGTATGGCTATACTCGACCTTAAGAGACGACCATTTGTTTTATCCATCTGATTTAACCACATCAGGGGGGTTGTGATTGGTTTGTACCTCGAAGCGTCTCCCATAGAGGTACGGCTCTAATTTCTTCAGGGCCCATACCAGCACAAGGCATTCTTTTTCCACTGTGGAATATGCCTGCTCCTGGGGAAGTAACTTTTTGGCAAGGTACACTATTGGGTGATCATCTCCCGGATTAGAGGTCTGACTGAGGACTGCTCCAATCCCCACATCTGAGGCACCTGTCTGTACAACAATCTGCCTACTGTAATCTGGACTGGTTAACACAGGGGCACTGCACAGTGCCTTTTTTTTTTTTTCATTTAGTTGTTTAACCAGGTATAGCACACTAAGCTGAAAGCTTTTTTACAGGAGCAACCTGGGAGCACAAGGAGGTTAAGTGACTTGCTCAGGGTCACACAGTATGCAAGTGGAAGCTATGGGATTCAAACCCAGGTCTGGTCTGCTGGATGTCACCAGATTTGCAGCTCAGAGCCTTAGACCACTGCGCTATACTGCCTCCAATGCCCTTTAGCCATACGAAGGCTCGTTCACAGGCTGGCTCCCAGTCTACCTTTTCAGGCTTTCTTTTCTTTAGCAGCCCAGATAGAGGAACTGCCAGGGTACTGTAATTTGGAACAAACTTTCAATAGTACCCTGCGGTCCCTAGGAAACTCCTAACCTGCTTCTGGGTTTCAGGCATAGGCCATGCCTCTATTGCCTCAATCTTTGCTTGATTAAGGTGAAGCTGCCCCCGCCCCACTACATGGCCTAGGTATGCTACCTCCGCCACAGCCACCTGGCAATGTTCAGCCTTGACAGTGAGCCCTGCCCTCTATATCCTGCCCAAAACTTCCTTTAAGTGGGACAGGTGTTCCTTCCAAATGGTACTTAAGATGGCAATATCACCCAGATAAGCCACTGCATACTCTTCAGTACCATGTAACACATGGTTGACCAACCTTTGGAATGTGGCAGGGGCGGCGTTCTTCATTCCAAAAGGCATTACCTGGACCTCGAATAACCGTATTGGAGTGATGAAGGCTGACTGTTCTCTAGCTCAGGCGGTTAACTCCACCTGCCAATAACCTTTCTTCAAGTCAACTGTGGTAGGTATGTCCCTCCTCCCAACTTGTTTAGTAGTTTGTCCATCTGTGGTATTGAGTGGGCATCAGAATTCATGACTGCACTGAGTCCACGACAGTCCACACAAAAGCAAGTAGAGCCATCCGACTTGGGAACGAGGACTATGGGTGAGGCGCAGGGACTGTGGGATTTCTGGATTACCCCTAAATCCAGCATTTCCTCCACTTCCCTCCCTCCCAATGTCCTTTAGGATGGTTTCAGAACCTGGTAGGCTGTCCACCGTATGGGCACTTACGTCCCTGTGTCTACATCGTGTGTCGCTAAGGGGGTTCTTCCAGGCTTGTCCGTAAACAAAGAGGCAAAGTCCTCTAATGCCTCCCTCATTTCCTGGGACTGTTCCGGGGTCAACTGGGGCGGCAGTTTGATTGCCTAAACAGAGGACTCCCACTTGCTTTCCTCTAGCAAGTCCAGTAAGGGGTCTTCTTCATCCGTCCCCTCCCCAGGACTGCACTGCAATTACCATGTCTGCCCTATCTGCATATGGCTTCATCATGTTGACATGGTACATCCTATGGGTATGTCTCCTGCCAGGCAGTTCTGCAATATAGTTCATGTCATTGACCCATCGGACTACCATATATGGTCCCGCCCTCTCGGCCTGCAGCTTGTCCTTCTAGACTGGGATTAGGACCATGATTTCCTGACCTGCACTGTACGAGCGAGCTCTGGCTCTCTGGTCATACCAGACTTTTTGTTTCTGTTGGGCAGCTGACAGGTTGCTTTGGGCCACGCCCGTAAGCTCCTTCAGCTTCTGCTTAAACTTAATGACATACTCCACTATGGGAGTTCCCTGGGTGGCGTGTTTGCCTTCCCATTCTTCCCGGACCCAGTCCAGGGGCCAGCACCCAACGTCCATATAAGAGTTTGAAGGGGAAGAACCCCGTTGACTCTTGGGCCATCTCCCTGTATGTAAACAGGTGGGGAAGGTATTTCTCCCAGTCCCTCCCATGCTGTTCAGCAAATGCTTGAAGCATCGATTTTAGGGTACCATTAAACTTTTCCACAAGCCCACTGGCTTGTGGGTGATGAGGTGATGTGCGTCTCTGCACCACCCCACACTTCTCCTACAAACACTTCATCAGGTCCGACATGAAGGTACCCCCTTGATCAGTTATAACCTCCTGTGGAAACCCAACACAGGAGAAAATCCCTAGCAAGGTGTCTGCCACATTGTCTGTCCTAAGTGAGGAGAGGGCGACTGCCTCTGGGTATCGAGTGACATAATCTACCACCATCAGGTTAAACTTCTTCCTGGAGGATCCTGGGGTACTCAAAGGTCCCACAATATCCATTCCTACCCTCTGGAATGGCTCCTCCACAACAGGCAAGTGAATTAGGGCAGCTTTGGTTTTACTGCCTACCTTCCCTATTTGTTGGCACCGGTTACAAGACCTGCAATATTCCTTCATCTGCTGGGTGAAGTTGGGCCAATAGAAATTCTGGACCAATTGCTGCATGGTGCGCGTGATTCCGAGATGTCCAGACATGGGGATGTCATTAAGTGACCTTGAGCAACTGCTCACGATACCCCTGGGGAATGACAAGCTGCCTGCCCATCACCCCTCCCTCTGTAATCATATACTGTGTATATAGTAGTTCACTATCCCAAAATACTCTATGTCTTATGTCACCTCCTGGTGTCCTGCACAAGCCCTCAGCTTCTCCAAATTAGGGTCAGTCCTCTGAGCAGTTGAAAATCTCCACATTTTCCCAAGGCCTGGGACATGTCCCTTTCAGTTCCTAAACTGGGGTCTATAGCTCTGGCATCAGGGCATTCAGGGTCACTGCCATCCCTAATCTTCTGACCATTTGTTACCCCTCCCTCAACAGAGTAACCTTCTGTAGCTGTTTTATGAATGGCTACTTGGGGAAGTCCAACCTCCCTTTCACTACCATCCATTTCAGGAGACATAGGCTAGGGAACCAGCCTCCCATTTTTTCCCCACAGGGGCTTCTATGGGGCTCAGGGAACTATAAGCGGCCTTTGCTGGACTGCGGGTAACCGCACACACCACCCCCTTCTGAAGACTGTTCCCTATAATCACATCCAGGGCGAATGTTGTCTGCCACTGCTATTTCTTGCACCATCTCTCCTATCTCACTCCAGTCCAAGAGAATGCTAGCAAGTGGCAGAGTTTTCTCCTCCCCAGTGAATCCCCTTACTGTTAAACTGATTAGACATTAGCTGTTCAGGCCCAACCAAATCCCCTTTTACTAAGGTAAGAGATGCCCCTGTGTCTCTTAACCCATGGGTCTGCACCCCATTTACAGGAACTGGGTGCATGTGCTCCTTCATGTTTACAGGTACGCTTTCAGGGATACACAAACAACCCAACTCTTTTCAAGTTTGACTTTTCAACTCTTTTCTTTGTCCACTCCGTGCCTTTTCAGGACACTGTCTAGCAAGATGCCCTGGCTGTTTACAAAACCAACAGTTATCGTTTCTTTTATCCAAGAAATCCTTTTCTGGTAACCTGGTGCTTCCCCCTTTCAGTGGAGGAAGTGAGGGTTTTAACTGCCCTGAAGGTGCTCTTTTTACTTTCTATGCTGCCACACCTGTTCCACTTCCTTTCAGAGCAGGCCTGCTTCTGGCATAGCGGCCCGAGAGCTCAGCAGCCTGTTGTGCTGTTTATGGATCTTAGTCCTCTAGCCAGGTTTTCAACTCTGCTGGGCAAGCCCAAAAGAATTGCTCTAAAAGTACAACCTCCTCAATTTTCACCACAGAGTTTGCTTCCACTCACCTCCCACCAACGCTTTAAAAACTGCCATTGCTTTGGGACTAGTTCTTCAACGCTCATGTCAGGGATTTTTCGGAGTTTAAGGAATTTAACCATGTAGGCATCAGGAGTCAGTTCATCCTTTTTAAGTAAAGCAGCTCTAAGTTTTTCATAGTCTTGGCCATCATCATTGTCCAGTTGGCCTAGCGCCTCACGCCCTTTGCTAATAAGTAGCAGGGATAGCTGGAAGCTCTAGGGCTGTCTGGGCACCTTGGCCTGGATACAGACCTTTTCAAATAAATTCAAAAATGCATCCATATCCTCCCCCTCTTTAAATTCTGCTGTTAACTTGGAATTTATACCCCATCCCTGGAGTTTCAGGTCTATCCCTACCACTTACCTCCTCTGGCATTAGTTGTCTTAGCCTCTCCAGTTCGAATTCCCCATGGCGCTCTTTTTCCTCCCATTGGTGTCTCTCCCAAACTGTTTTTTTCCCCCTGCATCTCCAATTCAGATCTCTTCTGCTCAAACTCTCTCTGCTGCTATGCTTCAAACTTTCTCTGTGCTAGATCCAGCTCCAATTTCCTCAGCTCCAGCCTGATCCCTTCTAGCCCCAGCTCTGTGGTGACCTTCCCCTGCTGCTGTGGCTCTGGGTTCCTTCTGGTCTCACTGTCCTCCTCCCTGGGACTAGACTCTGCGATGGAGCCTGGCACCTCTATGTCCATGTTCTGGTCCTTTTCAGTCACTGGCAGTGACTCGTAGTCCTGGGCAGCTGCTATCTCACTGGCTGCCACAAGAGCCTCCATGAGGTTATTTTTGGTTTGTCCCTTGTACTGGACCTTTTTTTCCCTGACACAACTGCCTTAGGTAGTCTGCAGTGTATTCGTTATAGTTGGAAGCCATCTTTTTCCCTATTACTACACTAGCTATTAATGAAAAGAAAAAAAAAACAAAAAACAAACAAACAAAAAAAAAAAAAAAACAGGTAGGGAACTCTATACTGTAACCAAATAAATTTTTTCCAAATCTCTGCCCTGACTGTGTGTGGATTGTTTTCAGTTTATCAATCTGACACACTGGCCTCAAATCCAATTGTTATGCCTGTGCCACCAATATCTCTTGAATCTCTGCTACTAGATCTCTCGGATCCCACCACTGTGTACCAGATCTGTCACAAACCCACACCTGAGGGCAGGTCCCCTGAGCTCACAGTGCCCACCCTTAAGTGCAATCTGTGACAGGGAGGGGAGAAACAAGGGACACCCTCTTCATGTCCCTCTATAGTGCTCGCCGAGTTCTCAACGGAACACTCGCCTCCGAAGTCCCAGGGTCCCCGCTTTACTCTGGATCAGGGTAGAATATGAGCCTCGAGTCTTGTAGTCAAATATGAACCCTTCTTGGTTGTTACACAAAGGGGGAAGATCCAAGCGTTACCTTTTTGGGGTAGCATTGTAACCCTGATTCTGCCTTCTCCCACAAGGCATGCAATAACCTGGTTCAAATCCCCACAGACCCTTGTGGCATTTTAAACATACACAAAATATAAGAGACTATAACGCAATATATCTATACATCTGACTGGCAGTGGCATAGCTCGTCACAACAGCCACCAGAAAGGTGTTTTTCCAGGTCAGAAACTTGAGATATGTAGCTAGAGGCTCAAAGGGTTTATGAGTGAGCAAGTTTTTTTTTTTTTTACTCTTTACATCCCTCTCTCCACACACCAACCAGCTTTCTTCGGGGAGCCCTAGGCTGTGCGCCTCCCATAGCTCCACCCTTGGTGACTCCTCCAGGGTACCGGTGGACCATCCCCCATCCTGCCGTGGTTTGCCCTCCGGGCAGGGAGGAAGGGAGTGGACCCACCTATGTCCCCCAAATCCGTGAGTCTGCACCGGGTGGTCCAATCGGCCCTCGAGGAGCCTGGTTATGGAGTCTTGGGACAGACGGGTCCCGTCTACAGGCAGTTGGTGCAGGGTTTTTCCGCATTTTCGGTGCTGCCCCATGGACGTTGGAATGCAAGGGGACCCAAGGAGGCTGAGCATGTTGAGATATGCTACTGCTCTGGATCCCGGCTGACGTCCTCCCACCCAGATTCCTACTGCCACACTGTACCTCCATGCGTGGTCACCCCGGTGTCAATATAACAGTGAGACATGCTGCCCACCTTCCCTGGAGGAGGAGAGCAGCCCGCCAGGCACTTGATACTCCTCCCCCCGGCCGGCCCTCCAGCAACCTAAGATCGCTCCCAATCCCGGGTCGCTGGCGTTGCAAGCTGTAGCACTACCACTGTGCCACCATGCCGGCCCTACGAGTGAGAAAGTCTTGCACGAGGTTAATATCCGAGGGGCCAACCGGCTTCTTGACTGGGGCCCTTGTGTGTAGAATGCCCTTGAGGAATCTCTTGAACAGAGGTAGTTAAGCCAGAGTCATGTTCTGAACTGGTTCATGATAGGCAGACAGTGCACAGAGATATGCCTTCACAGATGAGTACTGAAGTCCCACCTCTGAAAGGTCTAGCAAGTACTCCAACACCTTTTCGGGGCACCGGAATGGGTCTATGGAGATCTTAGCACACCATTCTGAGAAACATTTCCATTTGACTGTGTAAGTTTTCCTAATGGACAGCTTATGTGCGGCCAGAAGGATCTCTGCGATTCTCTGAGACACCTTAAATTTGCCCACTTTTCTCTCTTCAGGAGCCAGGCGTGTAGATGAAGGGAGTGCAGGCTAGGATGAACCAGAGATCCCTGAGTCAGAAGGTCTGTCCGTAGTGTCAGTTGCCTCGGAGGAACCACTGACAACTTACTGATCAAGGGAAACCAGATCTGTCGAGGTCAGAAATGGAAATTACGTACCTACCGTAATTCTTGATCTTCTTGGACGAAGTCTCCACCACTCATTCACACTAATGGGAGTTTGCTGGAGGCGCTAGGACCCAGTGGGAGCAAACTTTTGAAGAGAGCCAGCGCCTGAGATGGAGCCGCGAGGAAGCGGAACCGCAAGCCCTGGCTTATGCGGTAATGACAATCTTGGTGTCGACCCTCCAACCGCCTCAGTACATTTTTTTCCAAGGAAATGCAGCATAATTAACCTAGAATGACTAGCCTAAAAATCGGACATAAGATAGTCCAAATGACCCGTGTAAGAAGGGTCAACAATACAGTGTTCACAGCCCAGCCATTGAGGGAGTGAAGACCATAAACAGAGAAGTGAGCTTGGGGGATGGTGGGTGGGCGTGTGAATGGGTGGTGGAGACTTCATTCAAGAAGATCAAGAATTATGGTAGGTATGTAATTTCCATATCTTCCTGGACATAAAGTCTCCACCACTCATTCACACTAATGGGAGAGGACTGAGGTAAATTATCCCCCCCCCCGGAGACATGCAGCAGGAGATAAACAGTTCACGTGCTTAGGACAGAAGTCTTTTAAAAATGGTCCTGTCAAACGACAGATGTCATCTGGCACGGACATCCAAGGCATAGTGCTTATCGAAAGTTGGCATGGAGCTCCAGGTAGTCACATTGCAAATATCTGCAATGGGAACGTTACAGATTTCCGCCAGAGATGCTGTGACTGCTCTGGTAGAGTGAGCATATACTCTGCCTTCCAGCTTGACCTGTGCCATAGAATAGCAGCAGCGAAGGCATGCCACCAGCCACTCTGAAATGCATCCGATAGCGACAGGTTGACCCAGCCGGGTCTCGCTGAAGGAAACAATTGTTGAGCCTTGCGAATTTCTTTTGTTCTAGCTAGATAGAACTGTAGTGCTCTCTCAACATCCAGTGAATGAAGTGTACACTCCCCTTCATTCTGGAAGTTTGCAAAGTAGGTAGGAAGGACTAAAGGTTGGTTTAGATGGAATTCTGAGACAACCTTAGGGAGAAACTTAGGATGAGTCCTAAGAACTACTTTGTCCTTGTTAAATACAGTGTATGGGGTGTCTGTGACCAGTGCATGTAATTCAGAAACTCTATGTGCCGAAGTAATGGCCACCAGGAAGGCCATTTTCCAAGTGAGGAACTTCAAGTCGCAAGTAGCTAGAGGCTCAAAGGTTTACGAGTGAGCATGTCTAGCACAAGCTTAATGTCCCCGGCTGTTACTGGACGTCTGATAGGAAGTCTAGTATTTCAAATACCTCAAGGGGATCAACAAAGTCCAAGAGGGTAGCATCTTTCAGAAAAAGAGATGTGCAAAAACAAGGGGGCACAATTTGAAGATAGAGGGAGGACGGCTCAGAGGTAATGTGAGGAAGTATTTCTTTACAGAGAGGGTTGTGTATACATGGAACAGCCTTCCTTAGGAGGTCCTAGAGTCAAAAACAGTGGGGGAATTCAAGAATGCATGGGACAGACATAAGGCAATTCTAGTGGGGGGTAGGAGGAAGTAGGCTGTTGGTTAACTAGGATCTGGAGCTTGTCCATTAGGTAGGGAAATGGGCAGACTAGGTGGGCCAAGTGGTCCTTATCTGCCGTCAAATTCTATGTTTCTATGCAGAATACCCCTAAGAAACTTCTTAACTACAGGCAACTGAGCCACTGACAAGGAGAGTTCCGGGGCATGATATGCCGAAATGGCACAAAGATGAACTTTGACTGTGTCGTACTGCAGACCTGTACTTGAGAGGTCTAAAAGATACTTCAAGACTTTACTTGGTGGGCAGGAAAAAGGGTTCCAAGAGGATTTTGCACACCAGATAGAGAAACACTTCCATTTGGCTGTGTAGGTTTTTCTAGTGGCCGGCTTACGTGCAGCCAAAAGAATATCTGAAACTCTACAAGAAACACTGAACCTATTCACCTCTATCTCTTCAGGGGCCGAAGGTGAAGCGACCTCAGGTTGGGATGGACCACAGGACCCTGGGTCTGAAGGGAAAGTGTCTTCAGGTGGGTTTCCGATAGACTGTTGAGTAGCGGAAACCATATCTGCCGAGGCCAGAGGGGGGCAATTAGAATTATTCTGCTCCCCTGAGACTCCAATTTGAGAAGCACCCTCTGAATTAGGGGAAGAGGGGAAAGGTGAATAGAAAGTGTCTTGTCCACCGCAGCCTGAACGTATCCCGACCGAAAACGCCAGGTCCTGGATTTCTGGAGCAGAAGAGAGGCAGTTTTGCATTGAGTGGGGACGCAAAAAGGTCCAGGTCTGGAGATCCCCACTCTTTGAAGAGTGACTGAATGACGGTTAAGTCGAGAGACCACTCGTGAGGATCCGTCTTCATCCTGCTGAGACGGTCTGCCAGTTCGTTTTGTACTCCTGGCAGGTAAACCGCCTGAATCAGAGCCTTGCGTTCCAGGCACCACTCTCACACTCTCATTGCTTCCCTGCATAATGGGTAAGAGTGTGTGCCGCCCTGTTTGATGTAGTACATCACTGTTTTGTTGTCCATTTGAAGGAGAATGTTCTTGTGACAGAGTATGTCCTTCAAGGCTTGGACTGCATAGAGGACGGCTCTCATTTCCAGGACGTTTATGTGAAGTTGGGTCTCATCCTGAGTCCACGTACCCTGGGTGTGGAGATCCTGGCAGTGGGCTCCCCAACCCATCAGGGATGCGTCCATGGTAATGGAGATAGTACAGTTACATAGAAACTTACCGTAACAGTAGATCTTCGTGAGAGGTTCCTTCGGTAGGTCATGACAAATAGGACTGACGTCACCTGACGGGCTGCACGGCAGACTTTTCTAGCAATCCCTGACGGGGAACCGCCCACCTGACGTGACATGACTGATGTCAGCGTGACGGTATATAGTGGGCAGTCCCTACGCCCACCCTCCAGATCTCCCGCCGGAGCCAGGAAGAGGCCTAACAGCAGAAGTGAACAGGATTGGAGACCCTGTAAAAATTAAAATGAGGGGAAGGAGGGAGGGAAAAATATGACCCACTGAAGGAACCTCTCTCGAAGATCTACTGTGACGGTAAGTTCCTATGTAACTGTACTATCTTACTTCGAGAGGGTTCCTTCAGAAAGTCATCACAAATAGGACTGAGTCCCAAGCAGTCCCTCTAGGGAGAGACCAAGAGAAACTAGGGAGGGGGCAAAACAAAATCCATGGAAAAGACTGAGGTCTGAAAAGGACCTAGCCTAGGACAACAGACCCTGCAGGACAGCTAGGCCAAAGCCAGCCCTCCGCCTAGAAGCAATGTCCAAACTATAATGCTTGGTAAAGGTATGGACAGAACTCCAAGTAGCGGCTGCACAAATATCCGCTGCAGAAACATTACGAAGGAAGGCTGCAGAAGCGGCCATGCCCCTAGTAGAATGACCCCTGATAACACCCGGAAGAGGTCTGTCATACTTTTGGTAACAGTATCTGATGCAGTTGCCCAATCATTTGGGAAAGGCCCTGCTTGGAAACCAGTTTGCCTTGAGTTCGAGGTGTGAAGGAGACAAACAATTGGTCACAAGAACAAAAGTCCTTGGTTCAGTGTGTGTAACACCGGAGAATCCGGTGCACATCCATCGTATGGAGGAGTGCCTCACCCCTGTTAGTGGGAAACAGATAATATACTGGAAGCTCTACCGATTGGTTCAGAGTAGCTTCTGACACAACCTTTGGAAGGAACCTCGGATGGGTTCTGAGAACTGCCCTGTCCCGGTGAAAAATAAGGTAAGGCTCCTTATAAACCAACGCATGAAGCTCCGAAATTCTTTGAGCCGAAGTGATGGCAAACAGAAGCAATGCCTTCCAAGATACAAAGCCTAGGTCATAGCTCATTGCTGGTTCGAAAGGAGGCAAGGTGAGCTTTTCCAGGACGAAATTCAGGTCCCATGGTGGTGTTGGGCTGCATATGGGGGGGTTTCAGATGAGAATCCCTTTCAAAAAGGTCTTTGAGATATCAAACTGAGCCACGGGTTTACCATCCACCAGCTCGTGGTACGTCGAGATAGCTGAGAGGTGCACTTTCAGAGAGGAATAGGCTAGACCCGAGTCCGATAAGTGAAGGAGGTATTACATGACTTTTGGGGCCGAGCAAGAAAAAGGGTTCCAGCCCTTTGCGGTCATCCAAATGGAAAACTGCTTCCATTTCAATGCATAAGTGGAACGGGTGGAAGGTTTTCTGGCTTCAACAAGGACCTGTGCCACTCGAGAGGATACTCCAAAGCGAGAGATGGCTACGTCTGCAGGAGCCATGCATGCAGATGCAGGGTCCTGAGCCCCGGATAAACCAGACGACCTTGATCCTGAGTAACGAGGGTCGTGTGTCAATGGAAGTGGAACCGGTGGTTCCCTGGATAGCTGCTGAAGCAGCGGGAACCAAATCTGCCTCTGCCAAAGAGGAGCAATGAGAATCATCTTGGCCTTCTCCGTCTGTAGTTTGAGGAGGACCCTCTGCAGAATGGGGAATGGAGGGAAGGTGTATAAAAATGTCCCTGTCCAGGATAGAGACAATGCGTCGCTCCAGAAAGTACCTGGCTCTGGAATGAGTGAGCAAAACTTGGGAAGTTTTGAGTTGAATTGAGAGGCGAACAGGTCGAGTTCCGGTAGCCCCCAATTTTGGAAGATGGATTCCGCCACTTCCTGATGAAGTTCCCACTCGTGAGCGGGGGTCCGCGATCTGCTGAGACTGTCCGGCAGAACGTTTAGAACTCCTGGTACATGCACGGCCACTAGGGACAAGTGGTGTAGGACTGCCCAGTTCCACACCCTGGTCGCTTCCCTGCAAAGAGGACATGACCTGGTTCCTCCTTGTTTGTTGACGTACCAAACCACCAACATATTGTCCATCTGGATGAGCAGTGTTCCCTCGGGCAGCAGGGGTTGAAAGGCCTGTAAGACAAACAGGACCACCCTGAGCTCTAGAACACTGATGTGAAGAGAAAGCTCCAAGCCGGACCAAAGTCCCTGGGCTTGGTGTTCCCCCAGATGCGCACCCCACCCCATGTTCGAGGCATCCATGGTGAGTGTGGCTACGGGCACTGGACTTCGAAACGGGAGACCCAAGGAAAGACTGTGTGGATTCATCCACCATAGAAGATGCTTCCGGAC
This sequence comes from Neoceratodus forsteri, assembly GCA_016271365.2. NCBI lineage: Eukaryota > Metazoa > Chordata > Ceratodontiformes > Ceratodontidae > Neoceratodus > Neoceratodus forsteri. The sequence goes on from CM057455.1 coordinate 1,710,556,989, forward strand.
CGCTGAGGAGATGAGGACTGGATGTTCCAGATCGTCCAAAAGATGGTCCCAATGCACCCTCAGGGACCACTGAGTGATCATGTGGAGCCTGGCTAGGGGAACGATACATATGGAAGCTGCCATGAGGCCTAACAGGCAAAGGACCTCCCTGGCCGGGATGGTCTGGCAAGACGCCACTTTGGTGGCCTGGTGGACCAGAGTCTCCACTCTGTCCTGAGGAAGGAAAGCTCTGCACTGGACTGTGTTGAGGACCACCCCAATAAACTGTAGTCTCTGAGTGGGGATGAGGTATGATTTGGGCACGTTGACAATGATCCCAAGTTGATTGAACAGGTCCAGGGAAAACAACAGAGCCTCCAATAACGCATCCCTGGAAGGGGCCGCTAGAAGCCAATCGTTCAGGTAGGGAAACACTGCAATGCCCCTGCGGTGTAAAAAGCCCGCAACCACCTCTAGGCACTTGGTAAAAACCCGAGGTGCCGATGATAGGCCAAAGAGGAGTGCTCGGAACTGGAAGTGCTCCCCCAGGAACAGGAAACGCAGGAACTGATGGTGGTTGGGGAAAATAGGGATATGTAGATAGGCATCCTGCTTATCCAGGGCGCAGGGCCAGTGGTTCTCCAACAGGAGTGGCAGAAGGCTCTGTAGTGTCAGCATGCGAAACTTCTTGTACTCGACAAAATGATTCAGCTGATTGAGATCTGGAATGGGTCGGAAGTCCCCGGTCTTTTCTGGAACCAGGAGAAAATGGGAGTAGAAGCCTTTAATTGTTTGCCCTGGAGGGACTCGCTCGATCGCCTGTTTTAGCAAGAGCGAATTTACTTCCTCCTGAGCGAGGAAAGCCTGATCCTGAGAGTATGAGGACTTCACTGGAGGGTTTCCCAGAGGGATTTCCAATAGCTCTATAGTGTGACCTGAGGCCACTAACTGCAGGACCCACTCATTGGAGGTAATCGCCCTCCACTCCTGCACGTGGAGAGTGAACCTTAACCCCCACCTGCTCCTCGCCGAGAGGCTGAGGACGCAATGGGGTCGGGGAGTCGAGAAGTGGCGGGTCGGTCAGGGGTCCTGCAGATTCTTGGAAGGCAGGGGGAGGTAATGGTACCCGTGGCCTTCCGCTTGCCTTGGCGATGCGCCTGAGCGGATTTCCCCTGCCGCCAGGTCATCTTCCGAAAGGGTTGCTGTTGTCTTCATTGAGGAGCACCCAATCGGTACATCGACCGAACAGATCTAAGGGCAACACCTCTGTCCTGTAGTTCTGTAATTATGTCTTTGATGTCACCTCCGAAAAGTACCGAGCCCCAGAAAGAGGCGTCCTGACTCACCGACTGAACCTCATTAGTGAGGCCACAGATGCGAAGCCAGGAGTGCCATATCAGGGCCACGGCAGTCACCGAGGTATGGGCCACGGAATTGACTGAATCATAGGTGGTCCGTAGAGCATGTCTACAAGAAATCCGGGAGAGGCAAAGATCCTTGGCGAGTTCCTCCTTGAGAGGTGAAGGATCCATAGACTGGACCTTCGCTTCTAACCTGGCCATAGTCGTTTTTTGGTGGGACACCATATGGGTCACGTAACTATGGGAGCGGAGCGCGCACGTGGCCGAAAAATAGACTTTCTTGCCAAACTGGCTCTTCTGCCTCGACTCCTTATCTGGAGGAGTGGTGCTCAAGTGCTTGGGCATAGCGGAGCGATCATGAGCCGCTGAAATGACCACAAAGTCTGCCTTCGGATGAGACTTCAAAGACGGAGCATCCTTAGGCACCTGGAAAAGCCTCTCCGCCCTCTTGGGGACAGCCGGGATAGACTGAGGCGTCTGCCAGATTGTGGTGGTGAGGTCTTGGTGAGGGGCCATCCATGGAGGAACTGGGACTGGAGACAGGGACTCCAAATCGAGGTGCTGTGTGAGTCGCTGTCTCATTGGGTCCTGTTCCTCTGACTCCCAATCTAAATAATCTCTGAGGGCCCTCAAGAGATCCGAGAAGGAAGGATCCTCAGGTGGCGATTTCGGTGAGGTCTTGTCTCTCGGCTCGGGTTTCTCCACAATTTCCTCCTCTGAAGAGTCCTCTATCCCATCAGAACTATCATCGGCCAACTCCACTGGATGACGTTCAAAGCGAAAGAGGGGAACGTCCAGTCGAGTCTTCACTGACAGGTAGACAATCGGACCTGAACTGCTCGGGGAAGGGGACCTATGAAGCGGCGGAGGTGGGAGTCTTGTTTGTAGGTCCAAAACTAACTCCGACCTCGCTCCCTGCCACCAAGACTGCAAGAAAGACTTAAAATTCAGCGTAGCCAGAGGGGGTGGAGGAGGAGTTGGTTAAGGCTGGGGAGGAGGAGGTGGAGGGGGGAAACAGCAACTGGTGGAGGGTAATACCAATGCGGACCCATGTAATGGGTATATGGATAATAACCCTGATAAAACTGTCCACTGGACTCCATCCAGGAGCGAGAGCCTCCGGCTAAGGATCCCCAGGATACTGATGTGGGTAATGGAGGACAGTGAGGGGACGGTTATAGAACCCCATCGCCAGCCCTGACGTCGAGGGAACCCACGTCGGACCTGCTGTGGTATATATCAAATTAGGGTCCGGCGTCGGAATAGTCCATGTTATAGGGACCGATGTCGGCACCACCTGATCAGGCGCGGGAAAAGGATCCGGCGTTGGAGGAGCCACGTCGACACTGGACAAAGGGTCTCAGTGGAAGGAGTCGGGTCCGGCATCAGGGCCGATGGAATAGGCCTGACCACCAGCGTTGGAAGTGCCAGTGGTCCTGGCGTCGAGACTGCTGTGGTAACAGGCGGTGCTGGAGTCGCCAGCGGTCCTAGCGTCGGAACTGAAGTGACTGGCGGCACTGGAAGCACCCGCAATCCGTCCTCGGGCTGAGGAGGGGCCTCCAAAGAAAGGCCGTCTGGCTGAGGAGGAGCCTCCTGACCTTAGTCCCCAGTGGGGGAGCGCGGGGAAGAACCCCCGAAATCGGCTGGTTCACCAGCGACCCCTTCAGACTCACCGGGTGTGTCCTAAGTAGATGAGAGGACATGGGCAAGGGAAAAACATGAGGGAGTGGGGTTGTCTCCCTTCGGTCCCGCTGAATGTCGGTTGTAGCGCCAGAAGGCCCTGACAGGGGAACCGAGCCCATGCGGTCATCAGGGATGGTTGACTTAGCAGGCATGGTCAGGCGGTTAGGGAGAGAACCCCCGGCCGACTTAACGATCGAGGCCGGGAGACTGCCCCCAGCCAGGGGAGTCGACTTAACGGCCACCGGGCAGTCTCCGGAGGAGCCGGAGGCAGACTTACTGGCTAGTGCAGCGCGGTCGCCAGTGAAACTGGCAGCCGACTTATCTGCATGAAGATTCTCCTTACCTGGGTGCGATGGTGGCTGGGCCTTGCTGGTAGACGGCCTGATGTCGTCCGTGGAGCGAGCCCACTCCCTCGTCTTCTCCTTGTTTTTAAGGGGAAGATTTGTCGGACGAGCCCCTAAGCTTGTCCATCTTCTTCTCAAGCGAAGGTAGACGGGTCTTGAGAAGGTGGGCCTCCAACGCCTGTTGTCTCCGTTTTTTGGTAGCCTGATTGAAGGACTGACAGTCGGGGCAGGAGGAGACTGGATGGTCTGGGCCTAGGCAGATGATGCACTTGGAATGCCTGTCTTTGTGCGGTATCTGAGTGCCACACTTGGTGCACTTTTTCTTTGGAGAAGACATGAACTATTTAAACTAAAAGATGAAATAGCGAGTTTTTAGAAAAACGCGTGAAAAAATACTTTCCGACAGACACTGAATGGAGTCTGCGAAACGACTAGCATGAGGCGATGGTGGGAAAGAATTGGAGGGCGGGCGTGGGGACCGCCCACTATATACCGTCACGTTGACGTCAGTCACGTGACGTCAGGTGGGCGGTCACCCGTCAGGGATTGCTAGAAAAGTCTGCCGTGCGGCCCGTCAGTTCTATTTGTGATGACCTACTGAAGGAACCCTCTGGAAGTAAGATCTGATGATCCAGAGGGGCAAAGGGATATTCTTCCAGAAGACTGCCCTCCTGCAACCATCAGGCGAGTGACCTCTTCAGAGGTTCCGTCGCCTTGATGAGAAAGTACTGAAGGCGAGTGGTTGGGGAGGACTGAGTGCTGAGAATCCACTGAGAGGTTCTCATGTGGAGATGAGCTAAGAGTACAGTGTACAATGAGGATGCCATGAGGCCCAGCAACCATTGCATCGAGATAGCTCGAACCTAGCTGTGTTCACTGATGTATCGGGCCATCTGTAAGATATCGCTCCTTCTGTCTTCTGGAAGAAAAGCCTTCGCACTGGAGATGTCCAGAAGAGCTCCAATGAAGAGAAGCTTCTGGGAGGGCTGAAACTGCGACTTGTGATTCAGCAGGACTCCCATGGACGTGAGGAAGTGTGAGGCCGTGGCCACGGCATCCAGAGTCTCTTGCCTGGAGGGACTTGATAGGAGCCAGTCGTCCACATGTGGGAACACTTGAATTCCGATATTCCTGAGGTACGCCGCGAGAATTGCACAACACTTTGTAAAAACTCGAGGTGTTAGCAGGCCCAGAGGCGCAGAGGGTTGAGGCGCTGGACGCCACACCTTGTACCATGCCGGCGACCTGGGTTCGGGAGCAAGCTCGGGATGCAGGGGTAGGCTGTGGTGGGTGAGGATTGAGTGCCTGTATGGGCTGTTCTCCTCCCCGTGGGGTGGGACTGCTCGGCATGCCAGCAGCTCCTGGTGGAGACCGGGGTGCTGCTGCATGTCTGGCTGCACCTAGTTAGCGTGCCCTGACGTGGGCAGGGATCGCCGTGTGTCCTACGTCATGGATGTGCACTCGCACGGGAGGGGAGGAAGAAGAAACAGAAAAAGGAAAAAACGGTCTGCGGGGGTAGGCGACGGCACCTGCCCCCATCCCCAATGCCGGGCCCATCCAATCTGACCTTCCAGGTTCCTCCACCCAGGTCCTCTCTCACGTCGGGGTCTGTCTCAAGGAGTGCCCAAAAAGGAGGGGCGACCCCACCCTGGAGGGGTTAAGCCGGGGGTACCGACAGTGGAGTAGAGGAGAAGGAGAGAGGAGGTACAGATGGAGGACTTCAGGCTGGGGAGGATCCAGCAGGATGCCTGAGAGGCGCCCCCCAGACTGTGACCAGAGGGGGGGAAAAAAAAGAGTTAAAAACAAAAAAACAAAAACCTTGAGGTGCCGAGGATATCCCAAAGGGCAGGACTCTGAACTGATAGTGTTAACCCAATGCCACGAACTTTAGGTATTTGTGGTGCTTTGGGTGTATGAGAATGTGTTGGTAGGCATCCTGCATGTCCAGGGAGGCTAGCCAATCATGTCGATGAAGCAAAGGTAGCAGGGTACCTAGTGATATCATCTTGAACTTCTTCTTGTGAAGGAACTTGTTAAACTTTCTGAGATCCAGAATGGGGCGCATGTCGCCAGTTTTCTTCGGGACCAGAAAGTAATGGGAGTAGAAACCTGTATTTCGTTGATCCAGCTGAACTATTTCTACTGCCCTGTTGTTCAGAAGGCTTTGTACCTCGGAAGCAAGGTCTGACTGTACTGCCGAAAGCCTGGGCTGTCGTTTGGGAGGATGATCCGAAGGGGTTTCCGAAAGATTGAGAGTACACCCCTTGTGGATTATCCGGAGGACCCATTTGTCTCATATTATAGATTTCCACTGATTGTAGAACTGAATCAGACGTCCTCCCACCACTGAGAGGAGTCCTTCTCAGACAGCTGAGGTAGGACCTGGGCCTTCTGCTGCGCTTTCTTTTGTGGCTGAGGGTTGTGGTTTTTGTTAAAACCTCCTCTTCCTCTGCCCTGAAGAGACTGACAGTTGTGAAACTGACGCTTGTTTGCACCCCCTCGGGAGGGTGCGGGTGCAAGTCTAGCCATCTTAATGGCAGACCTAGTCTTCTTCGTGGCCTCCAGAGCTTGCTGCACCCGAGGACCGAACAGATACATACCGTCAAAAGGTAAAGCCATGACCTGCTGCTGGGCGTCATTCGTGAAGCCCGAAGTACGTAGCCAAGAGTGGCAGCAGGTTATTGGATTCGATACCTCCTAGTTATGGTATGGAGTAGCTCTGAGCTAACTTCCAATTCGGGCAGAGCTTCTACCATTTCTTTGAGGGAATGCCAAAGTACTTACTCATACTGAGAAAAATAGCCCTGGTAACTGGCAATGCGCACACCCAGGGTTGAGGCAGCAAAGACTCTGTTACCTAAGGTGTCTATCTTGCAAGATTCTTTGTTCGCTGGTCAGGTTGTAGATCTCTGAGGAAGGACAGCTTATTATTCTCTGCCAAGACCACAATGGCATCTGCAGAGGCTTGTGAAGCCAAAATGGGGCGATCCTTGGGAGGGGCATACTTCCTATCTGTGGACTTGGCCACAGAAGGCAAGAGAGACAGATTCTTCCACACCATCCAAGAGAGGGTCTCGAAAGGGGGCTGTACCTGAGGGTTTAAAGCCAAAGGGATCTCCGGGACATGAAGATATTAGAGCTGCAAAAGCCTCCCTGGATCAATTTCTGTACTCTATAGAGAAAGAGCAGAATTTAAATTTTTGAGCAGAGACTTAAAGGAAAGGTCTTTAACCACAGGCTCTGCAGAAGGATTGATCCCTGCTCCCCAGGGCAGCATCATCATCACCCAGGCGAAGATCTGGGTCAGGCTCAAAATCATCTCCTGACAGTCCAAGGGGACTGTATAGACAGGAAAGGAGTGAAAATCAAGAGGAAGAACAGAAGAAAGAAAGAATTGTAGTCGAGAAGCCCTGAGGACCAGCCGGTGATGCACTAGTCCCCTGCATTGTAGAGGAAAATGGCGCGAGAACAAGGAGGAAGGAGGAAGGCGACAGCCGAAGTGGCGCCATGTGAGCCTGCGGAACCGACAGAGCCCCGGCGCCATGCATGGAGTCGACACAATCCCCAGCACCGAGAGATCCTACGGTGACGCGCACGGCACCGACAGAGTCCGTGGTGCCGCACACTGTGCCGAGAGAGTCCCAAGGGTCTGAAAACTGCGATTTGAAATGAAAGAAGGGAAAGAGGGAAAAATGGCAGGAGACAGAAGCATCAGTGTGGACCCCTGCGCCACAGCCATGTGAGGGGGATAAGCACCCGAGCGTGGAGTTGACGGCACCGAAGAAGGTGCCGCATGACTAGGAAGGCCCAACCACCCTACCAGTCCTTCCGAAACCGAATGGCCCGAAGGCCCCGGCATCTGACTGACCGGCGTGGGCAAGTGGACCAACCTCTGAGCCCACTACTCCATAAGAGCAGCTCACTGGTGAAACTGCTCACTGGAAGTTCCTCCAAAAGGCGGGGAGGGGCTCCAGTGTCGAGGAGGTCAGCTACCAGAGACAGAAACCGGTGACTCCGACAGAGGTGGAGACCAGTGACTGGCCCTAATAACCGACCGTCTACACGCAGCCATACCAGAGGGTGACCTCAAGTGATACCGTTTCTTCTTCGACCTATGTGTCAAAGAAGAACTCGAGGCCGAACGGCACAGAGAATGGGACAGTTTCCTTTTATGCTTTCGGGGGGGCCGCCCATTCCCCTGGGCACTGGACCGCCCATTGTCAGACACTCCCGAAGAGGGCAGCTGACCGGACCCGGCCCGGCTGACTGAACAGCTTTCATACGAAGTCTCCCTACCATCACCTGACCTGCTCATGGTCGACTCCGTCAATGGAGGGCTGAAGACTTCGGTTGTACAATTAAAATATATAATTGGTACTGATTCGAAATAATTCTATAAAACAAACTTAACTATTGCTGCTAGTGAAGTTTAACTCCTGGCAGGCAAGCGATGTCATCACTGAAGCGCACGTGACAGTGGGAAAAAAGGAACTGAGACGGTTTGAGGGTTGACGCCGAGATAATCACTACTGCACAAGCCGGGGCTCCATCTCGGGCACCGGCCCTCTTGATAAGTGTGCTCCCGCTAGGTCCTAGCGTCTCTGGCGAACTCCCATTAGTGTGAATGAGTGGTGGAGACTTTATGTCCAGGAAGATCAGTGCAATAAGAATGATGTTGCCCCCGTGTGCCTCCAGTCTGAGCAGGACCCTCTGAACTAATGGAAGAGGAGGAAATGCGTACAGAAAGTGATTTGTCCAATGCAGCCTGAATGCATCCTGACAGAAAACTCCAGGTTGTGAATTTCTGCAGCAGAATTAATGCAGTTTTGCGTTGAGTGGGGATGAAAAAAGGTCCAGGTCTGGAGTACCCCACTCGTCGAAGAGTGACTACATGACATCTGGTGCAAACTATCACTCGTGAGGATCCGCTTCTGTCCTGCTGAGGGGGTCCACCAGATCGTTTTGAGTCCCTGGCAGGTAAACTGCTTGAATCAGGGCACTGTAGTCGAGGCACCACTCACATACCCACATGGTCTCTCTGCAGAGAGAGGAGCGTGCTCCTCCTAGCTAGTTGATGTAGCACATCACTGCTTTGTTGTCCGTCTGAAAAAGGATTACCTTGTGACTGACATCTTCCACAACTTAGAGGGGGTAGACGACTGCCCTTATCTCCTGAACACTGATATGGAGATGTGACTCTGCCTGGGTCCAAAGTCCCTGGGTGCGATGACCCTGGCAGTGGGCTCTCAAGCCAAGGAGAGACGCATCTGTAGTGATGGTCATCTGATATTCCGGCAGAACAAAGAGGAGACCTTGAAGCAGGTTGTGCCCTTGTGTCCACCATGCAAGTGACCAACGCAGGGGCTCTGTCACTTTGATGGGGTAAGATGGAGGATGTGTTGTGGACCACTGTGTGCTAAGCATTCACCGAGTGGTCCTCGTGCAGTTGAACCAGAGGCACTGTGAAGACAAAAGAGGCCAGGAGGCCTACCATCCGTTGTATCGAGTGAGCCTGGAGAGAACTGTTTTCCATGATGAAGCATTCCACCTGAAGGATGCCGTTACTCCTGTACTCCAGGAGAAAGGCCCTCACTTTTGTGGTGTCTAAGAGGACCCCTATGAAGAGGAGCTGCTGTGAGGGTTGAAGCTTTAACTTTTCTAGGTTGAGTAGAACCCCCATGAAAGTCAGGAACTGAGATGCTATGGCAACTGCTCTCTGTATATCTCGTCTTGATGGGCTTGCTAACAGCCAGTTGTTCAGGTAGGGAAAGACTTGAATGCCGAGCATTCGAAGGTGCTCTGCAAGAACTGCAAAGCACTTTGTAAAGACAAATTGGTAGTGTTGACCCAAGGCCACAAAGCAGAGGAACTTGTAGTGAATTGAGTGCACTGGAATATTCCGGTAGGCATCTTGCATGTCCAGGGATGCCAGCTAGTTGTGTTTGAGAAGTGGCAGAAATGTCCCCAGGGAGACCATCCTGAACTTCTTGTGGTACAAGAATCTGTTCAGCTTTCTAAGATCAAGAATGAGGTGCATGCCCCGTCTTTTTTGGAACCAGAAAGTCATGGGAGTAAAAGCCTGTGTTTCACTCTGCCTAGGGAACTACTTCCACTGCCCTGTTTTTGAGAAGGACTGTTATCTCCAAGGGTGAGAAGGTCTGACTTGATCAGCTGACAAGAGTGCTGCCGCTTAGGTGGAAGGTCGGGGGTGGGGAGGTCTCTGTGAAGTTTAGCGAGTAACCCTCCAGAAATGGAAACTACGTACTTACCATAATTATTGATCTTCTTGGACAGTCTCCATCACTCACTCACACTAGTGGGATAGCGCTGGAGGCGCTAGGACCAAGCGGGAGCCAAACATTTTCCAGAAGTGTCGGGGCCAAGACAGGACCACGCATGCGAAGCGCCGCGAGACTAGCTTGCCCGTGTAGGCTATCTCGGCGTCGACCCTCCAACTACCTCAGCACCTTTTCGACAGAGGAAATGCAGCTTAACTAATGAGAATATCTCATTCTGAGTTTCTGAGCCTGAGAGGGCCCAGATGGCCTTTGTAAGAAAGGTCAAAGAACAATGTCTTCACAGTCCGAACCACAGGACCATGAAGACCAGGAAAGAAAACGAGTGAACCCAGGGGATGGTGGGTGGGTGTGTGAATGAGTGATGGAGACTGTCCAAGAAGATCAATAATTACGGTGAGTACGTAATTTCCATATCTTCCTGGACTAAGTCTCCATCACTCATTCACCTCAGTAGGAAGAATGCCGAGCTAAAACCAACAACCCTGAGTAGGGTGAGGAGATAGGGTTCACTCAGAAAGGACAGCCAAGGACTGTCCTGCTAATAAAAAGAGCCGTCTTGTAAAGAGCATCCAGAACATGATGCTTACAAGATAAGCGCTCGAGTTGTAACGCACCACTTTGCAGACGACTGCAATGGGCACAAAATGAAACCCTGCCAGGAAGCTGCAACCACTCAGAGAGAGGTGAAAACCCGGACTCACAATTTGGTATGTGACCAAAACTAATAGCGTCAAAGACATGTACTAATCTAAATGGACCTCATGAACTGCAAGAGCCAGAGGTAAAGTCTACTGGTTCAGGGTAGACCGAAAAGCGCAGATGGAACCCCCAGTACCAAGTAAGGCAGACCTGCAAACAACAGGTCCAGGAGCACTTGAACCCCTTACTTGGTGAACAAAAGAAGGTCCAGGTTGGGTTAGCCCATCAAGGAGAATGGTTTCCCCTTAGTCACTGAAACCTTCCTGATGGAAGGCCAAGCACAACTTAGAAGCCTCTTATGGTGATCTAGTAGAACCAGATCCTTGTCACTGCATATTCCAAAAAGGAATCATCCTGCCCCTGTGTGTACAACTGTAGTAGCAGTCACTGAACTCAGGGAAGAAAGGAATAAGCGTACAGGAGGACGTGTCCACAGCGGAAAAAACATTCCGACAGAAAAAAACAGGGGCTAGATTTGTAAGGCAAATAGAGACATATGTGCATCGAGGAGGGACACAGCAGGACCAAGTTAGGGCTAACCCATTCGTTGAAGTGACTGAATAGCGGCAGAACTACTCAATGCGGTGAGGCACTACTCACTCCGGCCTCCCTGAAGGGAATAGGAAGGACTCCAGTTTACTTTGTTGAAAAACAAACATCACAGCACTGTCAAATACTCGGAGAGGATAGCTTTGTGTGCTACTGGCACGGAACCAGTGCGCAGGAACTGAAAGTGAATATTTGAGAAGCTATCTCAGAAAAAGACCTACTTGACCTAGGGTCAAGAAAGGAGCATGCCGTCTGTTAAGTTGAAGTAAGCAAGGAAATAGGAATCTAAGTTCAGACTCACTGAAGAGTCACTTCTGTTGCTTCGGGGCTCTGATCAAGAGAAGAAAGCCTGATTAAAAAGGGGGACTAACAGACTGGTCAGACACCTAGGTTTTGGAAATATCTCGGAATAAGAGAAATCTCTCTAGAGAAAAGAAATGACCCATACCACTGCTGGATCGGACTGCCCCTAGGGGTAGAGGAAATCAGGTACCCCTTACTATAGTTTTAGAGACGACCACCTCAGGGGCTGAGGCGGAACCTGACCAGATCCAAAAGTGTGGTATCGGGTAATCCCAACTAGGTCCTGTCCTGTGACAATTCTAACCCTTTTTTTTTTTTTTTTTTAACCATTAGTCCGAGCCTGATAAGGTTCCAGGCTGCTATTTCGCAAGGACTGCCTGATGCAAAAATGACGAAGATGTCATCCCTCTGAGAGGCAGGATGAGCCTAAGGATCCATAACTGAACTCTTGACAGGACTAATAATAACAGCTGAACAGATGTTAACCACTGGTGCCGAAGCAGCCACCAAAGGGGCAGTATCACAAGGGGGCTATATACCCCTATCAAAGGAACAGAAGAGTCTGTGCGGCTCCCGACCATTGAATTAGAATGTTCCACAGAGTGTAATTGTCTTGGCGACTGAAAGAGTCTAAATGCAGAGGTGTATGGTCCACAGATGTAGTCTGAATACTATGGCGGAACCCATTACTGAGGAACTACTGAAGAGAGCTTCCATTATGGACTCTGATGATGGGAGGGTGTGCCCTTCAGTACATAAAATGAGTCATCTGCTGTATCACTGACCAGAAGGACAGGGAGAGACTCGTCTAGATGCACTTCTACTCCAGAAGGACCCCTAATAGAGGTCTAGGTTACAGCCACTAGAGACTCCACCACCAGGAAGGATGTCGAGGAGGCTGGCACCACACAGGGAGCTGAGACAGTGCTGAGCGGAATGAAAGGTTCAGCTGGCAGAACAGTATAGAAGAGTCTCATCAGCGGGAACCCGCTGGATGACACAAGATCCGATGCAGACCTCCACCCACTAAGATGTGTGGAAAAAATAATCCGCAGAACAGGACTTCATTCTGTGGAAACATCCTGCCACAAGTCTCGCAGAAGAAGAGGTCTGCACAAGGAAATCCGTCACTAGCTGTGTCAGACAGCACCAATTAGCACCCCTGTGGCACCAGCGTCACTCGTGGCACCGGAGGGCACCAAGCAGTGCCCATGCCAACCTGGGTGACACCTGAGGGCACATGCGGTGGTACCAGCAGGTACCCTCGGCACCCATGGGCACCCCCGGCACCCATGAAAACCCACGGCAGCAATGGCACCCAAGGGCACCCACGGCACCAATGATACCCATGGACCCATGGCACCCAAGATACTCATAGCACCCATGGGTGCCCACGGATCCACCCGTGGGCGCACAGTGCTGTCCGTGGCACCCATGGGTGCACAGCGCCGCCTGCGGCACCCGCAAGTGCACAGTGCCACCCGCGAGCATCTGCAGCACCGCAAGACACCCATGGCACGACCAGTGGCATCGGCAACCAAGGCAACAAACAGCACCCATGGCACTGCACAGAGTCCACGGTGCCGACCCAAACACCAGTGGCGCCGCCTACGGCACTGATGCCAACCAGTGGCTATGGCGCCACCATGGCATCGGGCATGGCGCCGGGAAAAACACAGTAGAAAATGCCAATGGAGAAGATGGGAGAAGAAAAGGTGGTGCCGTACCGGCCCCAGCATGGAGAAAAGTATAGGGGGTAGGCACGAGGGGTCGACACAATGGCGAAGGCACCAAGAGAACACCGCATTCATCCTGATCCAATTGACCCGGCTCCGAGGCCTGGAGGCCCCGAAATCAGGAACACAACCAGGAAAAAAAGAAGTCAAACCTCCTGCTCCACAGGAGCGGCCCAGAGGTGAAACTGCTCACCGGAGCTCCAACAAGGACACAGATGGAGTCCGGAGTCGAGAATGCAGCCGTTAGGAGTGGGGTCAGGGGGAACCCACCAAAGTCGGTTCAGGCCTACTGCCCCTCCCGACAAACAATCCTCATGCAGACGTACCAAAGGGCAACCTCGAGCAGCACCGATTCTTCTTCCCAAACGAGGAAGAAGAGCTCGAGGCTAAGCGGGAGCTGGATCCCTGGAACCGCTAAATTCGTGCTTTGGCGGACTGTCCCCCCCACCCCGGTTATTCAAGGGCGGCGGACAGAGCACAGCCTCTCTGCCATAACAACTTTCAAACGGTGTCTTCCTACCATCACCGCTGCCATCTAAGGACGACTCCATTGATGGCAGAAAATAATTTTTTTCTTCATAATCTTCTTTTCTTGTTCATAAAATAAGAAATTACTACTAAAAAGTTAAATTAAACACTAAAAGCTGCTGTTGTATAGATGAAAACTTTGACTCCAGCAGACAAGTGACATCGACATCCAAGCACACTCGACGGCAAGAGAAAAGGAACTAAGGTGGCTGGAGGGTCGACGCTGAGATAGCCTACACAGGTGTGAGCTAGTCTTGCGGTGCCGCGCATGCGTGGTCCTGTCTCGGAACTGACCCTTCTGAAAAATTTTTGGCTCCCGCTTGGTCCTAGCACCTCCGGGCGCTATCCCACTAGAGTGAATGAGTGATGGAGACTTAGTCCAGGAAGATCAATGCTGAGAACCCACTTGTCTGTGGTGACGGACTTCCACTGGCTATAGAACTGAGTCAGACATCTTCCCACTGCCAAGGAAAGGTTCGTGTCAGGCAGTTGTGGTGAAACCAGGGCCAGATTCTCAGAGGGAGCCATTGGGTGCTATCAGGCTCCATGCCTTTTGCTGCACTTTCTTTTGTGGCGGAGGAGACTGGTATTTGTTTGGGGCTCCTTGAAAGGGCTGCCTGTTACGAAATAACTGACAGTTTCTGCCTCTCTTAGGGGCTGGAGGAGCCGGGCTGTCTTGATGGCAGTCCTGGTTTTCTGAGAGGCCTCCAGGGCTTGTTCCACCTGTTGGCCAAACAGATGGGTACCGTCAAAGGGGATATTCATAACCTGCTGTTGGGCATCCAAGGAAATACAGGATGTCCGGAGCCAGAAATGTCTTCTAATACAGATTCCAGCAGCAGCTGCTCTGGAAGTGGTATCGTATGCATCTATAGCCGTTTTCAGCTGATGGCTATTGGATTCTATTCCACGGGTAATAGTTTAAGAAATCTTAAGCCTGGAGTCACACTCTGATAGATTCTCCGCAAGAGACTTAAGTGAGGTCCAGAGAACATACTTATACTGGTAGAAGTGTCCTGGATAGCTGGCAATATGCATGCCCACAATAGCAGCTGCGAAAGCCCTCTTTCCCATAGTGTCTATCTTGCGAGATTCCTTTTTGACAGGGTATGCTGTTACTTCTTGTGGTAAGGCAGCTTTGTCATTTTCTGCAAGAATAACCTGCACATTCACAACTGGTTGTGAAGTTAGAATAGGTCTCTCTTTAGGAGGAACATATTTACGATCTGTGGACTTGCAAACAGAAGGAATAGAGGCAGGCCTAACCCACACAGCCTCAGAGAGTCTCTCGAAGGCTTGGAGAACAGGAGGCATAAGTTTCACCGGGTTATTGGGAACATGAAGCCATTCAAGACACACAAGCTTTCCTGTTTCTAAAGAAGAGGTCTGCAGAACCAGGGTTGCTGGCATATTCCTTAACAGAGATTGAAAGGAAAGGTCCTCTTGAAGGACAGAAGTCTGAACTGTCGATTTATTGTCCAGACTGTAGAAAGAGTCTTCATCCCCCTCTTCAGAAATGATGAGGTCGGAGTCAGACTCGTCCTGCTCCATATCCACCTCGGATGGGGAGGGTGGAAGAGGTGTAGAACCCAAAAGGCTGAGACCAGGCCTAGGAAAGTACAGTTACGTAAGAACTTACCGTAAAAGTAGATCTTCGAGAGCAGCTCTTACAGCAGGTTACACCACAAGGACTGAAGACGTCAGGTGCCAGGACCCCACAGAAAACTTCTAGCTAGCAGTTTACAGCGGGGGACCGCTCCCTGACATCACCCCTCCCCAACGTTGGCCAATGTTATATAAGGGGCGGTCCCACAGCCCTATCTCAGTTCTCCCGCAGGAGACCCCGGCAAACTCGGAAACAGAGAACCTCTGAAACAAGGAATACAAACCAGTCAATGGAGAAACAGATACAAGGGGGAAGGTGAGAGGGAAAGCAGAACCTGCTGCAATAACTCCTCTCGAAGATCTACTGTTACGGTACGCTCTTACGTGACCATACTATCTCACTTCGAGGGGGAGCACTTGCAGCAGGTTACACCATAAGGACTGCGTCCCAAGCAGTAAAAGGACCAACCCCATGGCTGGGAGGAGACAGAAGTCAGCTGGAAAGCTCATGAGAGCAGGCCCTGTAGGACAGCAAGGCCAAAGCCTGCCCTACAATGAGAGGAGGTACCAAAACTGTAATGCTGAATGAAAGTGTGTACAGTACTCCATGTGGCAGCTGGGCAGATATCAGCTGCAGACACATTTTTTAATGGATGCAAAGGAAGCAACCATGGTAGAATGACCTTAGACCAGTACCGGCAAAGCCCTGTCATACTTTCTTTAACAGTAAGCAATGCAGTTAACCAACCATTTGGACAAAGTTTGCTTAGAAACTGGAGCCCCTTTAATCCTCAGGGTGAAAGAAACAAACAAACTGTTCAGACTTCTGGAAATCAAGGGTGCAATCCAAGTACTAACGAAGCACCCGATGGATGCCCAGTGTATGAAGAAGTGCCTCCCCTCGATTAGAATACTCTGGATAGTAAACAGGCAGGTGGATATCTTGATTCAGTGTAAACTCAACCACCACTTTGGGCAGAAAAGTACAGTTACGTAAGAACTTACCGTAACAGTAGATCATAGAGAGAGGCTCCTGCAGTAGGCAATTACATATAGGACTGATGCCGGCAGGACCCCACGGAAAAATTTCTACCTAGCAGTCCCTGGCGAGGGACCGCCCCCCAAGTCAGGTGACCGGCATCAGGAGACATCAGTATAAAGGGGCGGTCCCGGATGCCCGCCTTCCAGTTCTTTCCCGCCACAGGCCGAAAGAGGCAGGACGAGAGAGGAGCGGATATTTCCCTCAATGGAAAAGGAGCTGAAAAAGCCTAGGGGGATGGAGGCCGGGGAAGGAATTATCTACTGCAAGAGGCTCTCTCGAAGATCTACTGTTACGGTAAGTTCTTACGTAACTGTACTATCTTACTTCGAGAGGGCTCTTGCAGTGGGTAATTACATATAGGACTGAATCCCAAGCAGTCTGGAACAAAGAAAGGAACCAGGAGGAGGAAGAAAGCTACTCCAAGAAGCTGTTCTAGCCGTGCAAGCCTCAAGATAGGAGGCCTTGCAAAACAGCTAGCCCGAAGCCTGCTCTATGGCGAGAGGCAACATCCAAACTGTAATGTTTCGTAAAGGTATGGACGGAAGTCCAGGTGGCGGCAGCACAGATGTCTGCCGCAGACACATTCTTGAAACAAACACATGAGGCAGCTACTCCTCTTGTGGAGTGGCCTCCGACTTGACCCAGGAGGGTCTTGTTGTATTTGTCATAGCAGAAAGTGATGCAATGAACCAACCACTTAGATAGGCATTGCTTGGAAACAGCATTGCCTTCCCTTTTGTGAGCAAAAGGGACGAACAACTGATCAGTCTTTCTGAGATCCTTCATCCTGTTGGTGTAGTATCTCAGAATCCGGTGAACATCCATACTATGGAGTAAATATTCCCCTTGATTAGAGTACTGCGTAATAAAGGCAGGTAGCTCTATGGACTGATTTAAGGTAGACTCTTCTACTACTTTAGGTAGAAACTTAGGATTCGTGCGAAGAGCAACTCGCTCCTTGTGAAAAATGAAAAAGGGAATTTTACACATCAGGGCCTGGAGCTCGGAGGTTCTTCGAGCCGAAGTAATGGCCACTAAGAAAAGTGTCTTCCACGAAAGAAACTTCAAATCCGCAGAAGCTGCAGGTTCGAAGGGAGGATGGGTAAGTTTCTCAAGGACAAAATTCAAGTCCCAAGGTGGAGCAAGAGTACGGATGGGGGGCCTCAGATGGAGGACCCCTCTGAGAAAGGTCTTGGAGACCTCCAGTTGAGCAAAGGCCTTGTCCGCGAAGGGAACATGATAGGCTGAAATGGCCGCCATGTGTACCTTCAGAGAGGAATGGCTGAGACCCAGGTCAAACAGATGATGTAGATACTCCAGCAGAAGCCCCACTGAACAGGAGAAAGGTTACACGTTCTTGGAAGCGGCCCAAATAGTGAATCTTTTCCACTTCATGCCATAAGTGGATCTGGTGGAGGGTTTTCTGGCCTCCACTAAAATCTCCGCCACTTTGGGAGACACTCCAAAACGGGATTGGGCTAGGTCTGCAGGAGCCATGCAAGCAGTTGAAGGGATCTGAGACCTGGATGGACCATGGTCCCCTGATCCTGGGTCAACAAGCCTCGAGACAGAGGAAGAGGAGGATCCTCTGAAAACTGTTGTAGAAGAGAGAACCAGACTTGCCTGGGCCAAAAAGGAGCGATCAGAATCATTCGCGCTCCTTCTGAAGCCAGTTTCTGCAAGACTCGTGGGATCAGTGGAATTGGGGGAAAGGCATAAACGAATCTGTCCTTCCAGTCTAGAGACAGAGCATCGCTCCAAAAAGCGCCTCGCTCTGGAATGAGCGAGCAGAAGACTGGAAGTTTTGCGTTTGGGGGGATGCGAACAGGTCGACCTGTGGTGTTCCCCAAAGTTGGAAGATATTGTCTACGACTCCTTGGTCCAGTTCCCACTCGTGAGTCAGAGCAGAAGAGTGACTTAGCTTGTCTGTCAGGGTGTTGTCGACTCCCGGAATGTGAATCGCCGTGAGGTGAAGGTCGTGTCGTGTTGCCCAATCCCAAATCCTCATCGCCTCCCTGCAAAGAGGGTAGGACCGAGTCGCTCCCTGCTTGTTGATATACCACACCACGCCATATTGTCCGTCCTGAATGAGAGGTAGCAGGAAGGATATGTGGTGAAGAAGGGCTTGGAGAGCATACAACACTGCCCGAAGCTCGAGCACATTGATATGGAGAGCTTGTTCTAGCTTGGACCAGGAGCCCTGGGTCCAACGAGGGCCTAGATGGGCTCCCCTACCTTCACCTGAGGCGTCTGTGGTTAGAGTATGGGAGAGGGCAGGATGAAAGAAAGGAACTCCCGGAAAAAGGTTCTCTCGAACCATCCACCACTGCAAGTCTCTCATCATCGGCGAGGAGATCAGAACTGGGTGATCTAGGTCATCCACTAGCTGATCCCACTGAGAGCGTATGGTCCCCTGAGAGATCCTCATGTGGAGTCGAGCGCGAGGTACCATCGGGATAGCAGCCGCCATGAGCCCGAGAAGGCGAAGGACCGACCTCGCCGAAACCAGCCTGTGGTCGGACAACAGACTTATTTGGGTCTGAAGGGTGGCCGCCCTGTCCGGAGGCAGGAAGGCCTTGCCCATGGTCATATCGAGGATTGCCCCAATAAACTGTAGCCTCTGGGATGCGTCCAGATAAGACTTGGAATGGTTGATGGTAGTACCCAGGCAGGCAGAAACCTGCTGGGTAAGGGAAAGGAAACGCAGGAGTTCCTCCCTGGATGAGGCCACCAGGAGCCAGTCGTCCAGGTAAGGGAAAACCTGCACTCCCTTGGTATGCAGGTGGGCCGCCACCACTGCCAGACATTTGGTAAAGACTCGGGGGGCCAAGGATCGACCAAACGGGAGCGCCTTGAACTGGTAGTGGTCCCCCTGGAATGCAAAACGAAGGTATTTGCGATGAGATGGGCAAATGGGAATGTGCAGATAAGCATCCTGCATATCCAGGGCACAAAGCCATTGACCCGGCCAGAGGAGGGGCAGAAGGCTCTGCAAAGAGAGCATCCTGAACCTTTTGTACTCTACATAAAGATTCAGGGAACTGAGATCTAAAGTTGGTCTGAGATTTCCCGTCTTCTTTGGGACCAGGAAGAAATGGGAATAGTAACCCGTCCCATGAAGATGAAGGGGGACAGGCTCTATCGCTTGCTTCAGCAGAAGAGCCGAGATTTCCTCCTGGACCAAAGGAAGATGTTCCCGTGATTACGACGACTTCAGAGGGGGGTGGCGGGGTGGTTTCTGAAGAAACTCTATGGAGTGTCCTTCTGCTATGAGCTGGAGCACCCAAGGATCCGTGGTTATCCTCTCCCATCCCGGAAGGTGGAGGGAAAACCTCCCTCCTACCAGTTCCTCCGGGGAGTCCGGAGGCAGTGGGAGAGGAAAGGAGTCAGATGGTGTGGGGCAGCGCCGCAGCTGAAGCACCCGCTGCTTTTGTGAGCGGGGAGGCTTAGCAGCCACGGGGGCCCAGCGTTTTGTGGCCTGCCTTCCCTTGAGTTTCGCCTTTGGCCGATTCCGTCTGTGAAAGGGACGGCGCTGCTGCTGATGGGGACGGTACATGGAATCAACTGACTTGAGAGCTGTCCCCTTCTCTTGCAAAACAGTGATGATGTCCTTGACATCACCCCTGAAAAGCACCGACCCCCGGAAGGGTGCTTCCTGGATAGCAGATTGCACCTCCGGGACCAAGCCTGACATGCGGAGCCAAGCATGATGCCATAGGCCTAGAGCGAAAGCTGAGCTCCACCCAGCAGAGTCCACTGCATCGTATGTCGCATGTAGCATGTGTTGACTGGCCAAACGAGCAGATCGGATGAGATCAGCCAACTCCTGCTTGACTTGGGAGTCAGGCAAAGCTTGACTTGGGAGTCAGGCAAAGGAGTCCAGTTTGGCTTCTGCCTGAGTAAGGATGGCCTTCTGGTAGTCCCCCATGTGGCCGACATAGTTCAGGGCCCTAATCCCCGGTGTGGAGGAAGCGTAATCTTTCTCCCATACTGGTCCAGAAGGCGTGATTCCTTATCAGGAGGTGACGAGCTAAGATGTTTAGGGTTTGCCAACCGGCCGTGAGCGGCGCTAATCACGACCAAGTCAGCACAAGGGTGAGAATCCAGGAAAGCAACACCCTCTGGAGCCTGATATAGCCTGTTCGACTTCCTAGGAAGTGGAGCTAAGGCAGACGGCTGTTTCCATATTGTGGTAATAAGGTCGGTGCGAGGCTCTATCCAGGGTGGCACCAAGGTAGGAGCTGTCACGGGCAGATCCAGATGTTCAGCGAGTTTCAGACGCTGAGGATCTGGTTCCAGGCAGTGCCACTGATGAACCTCCTGGATTTTCCTAAGCAACTCCGTAAAAGAAGGATCCTCCAGAGGAGTCCTTGGCCAGGGCTTCGACGGAGAGCGAGGCTCGTCGTCTCTCTCGGAGCAGCCGTCGGAAGAGTCCGAGGAGTCCAAGAGTGAAGAGGAGGATGAAGAAGAGAAAGACTCCCTTTCCCGACCTGGGGGAGGAACGGACCCCTTGGGGAGTCCCCAGGGAAGCGTGTCCTGCCCCTCTCTGGATCCAGATGGAAGAACCCTGGAGTCCGGAGGTGGTGAGGGAGTGTGCCGCCTGGGTCATACGGGAACCTGGGACGGCACTGTCGCCGGAAGGTGGCTCTCGACCTCTTTGGTGAGCTGAGCCTTGGCCTCAGACCACCAGGAGGCCAGAGTCTCCTGCAGGTCCACCAGCGGCCGTGAGGGCAGTGGAGGAGGAGGAGGTGGTGGGGGATAAAGATACGGGTTATACCCGTATGAAGCTTATCCAAAACCTGGCTGCGGGTAGCCCGGCGTTGGGTATTGAGGCATTGAGTACTGCGGCATCGGGAAGCCCAGCGTCGGGTACTGTGGCGCCGGATACTGCATTCCCGGGTACACCGGCGTCGAATAAGACAGAGGATACCCCAGAGCCGGGGGGTCTGCCGGAGCAGATGGCCCGGCCGGGAACCTCATGGGCGGGTCCGTAGTGGAGAACCCGGAGGGCCGATGGGAGCAGAATATCTCCTGGAGTCGGTAAGGCCGACGTCAGGGCTGACGGCGGAGGCCCTGGCACCGGAGGTACCGATGGAGGGGCCGGTGTCGGAGCCGTGTCCGGGGAGCCGACATCAGGTCCAGCGCTCCAGATGGAGGAAGGACTGACGGAGGCAAAAGATCCCCAGCTTCGCCCGGGGACGGAGGGTTAAAGTCCCCGGGGTCAGGTTGGGGAGACTCTGGTTCCCCAGACGGCACTGAAGGCTGCGGGGAACTGGGAGCGATGGACGTTGAGGGGTCCGTCGTCGGTTCCTCGCCCGGCTGGACGACGGACTTAGGATGAGGCTTAGGCGGCGCTCGGCCGGGCGCCCGGAGAATAACATCCAACTTACAGAGCCATCACCGGAGACAGGCGAGAAGAGGATCGGCCTGGTCGGTGGAGAACAGCGTGTCGCCCGGAGGATCTGGCGTCTTACCAGCCCTCTCGGGCGGGCGTCAGAGGAGCCGGCGCCCGGCTTACGAGATGCGCCCACAGTGGTGAGGCAGCGAGCCTGCGGCTGAACCAGGGCGGGCCTCCAACTGCCAGAGGCACCCGCAGGCCCGAGCACGAGCCAGGCGGGTGGGCCGGCGCCGCCTCAGAAACCTCCAGGCGGCCGTCGGGAGGCGATCCCCGGTGGATGTTACCTGCATCCCAGCGACTCCCGAGGGAGACGCGGTGGAGGAGCCTTTGTCCCGGTGCCTCTCCTTGTCCTTCTTCCAATGGCCTTCGGGGGAAGTGGACGCCTGCCTCAGTTTTTTAAGCTCCTTCTCCACAGAACTCATTTTCTTCTTTAGAATATGAGCTTCCAGGGATTGCTGCTGCCTTTTTCGGGTAGCCGCGTTAAAACTGAGGCAATACTGGCACTTCTCGACTGGGTGATCGGGGCCTAGGCAGAACAGGCACAGGGAGTGGCCGTCCTTGTGCGGTAGTTGGGCGCCGCACGAATCGCACTTATTCTTGTGCTCGGAGGGTGTAGGGGATGACATACACAGACGCTAGTACTGACGTTAGTCGAAAAAATAGAGTTTTTTCGGTAAAAAGACGACGAAGGAAGGGCTGACGAAGCACAAACTTTTCCGCGAGGTGCTGCACAAGCTAACGGCGGGAAAGAACTGAAAGGCGGTCGTCCGGGACCGCCCCTTTATACCGAAGTCTCCTGACGCCGGTAACCTGACGTGGGGGCAGTCCCTCACCAGGGACTGCTAGCTAGGAATTTTTCCATGGGGTCCTGCCACCTGCCGGCATCAGTCCTATATGTACTGTAATTACCTACTGCAAGAGCCCTCTCGAAGCAAGATCTTAGGATTCATCCGCAAGGACTCCCGGTACTTGTGGAAAACTAAACAAGGCTCTTTGTACATCAGAGCCTGGAGCTCAGAAATTCTTTGAGCAGAGGTAACAGCAACTAAAAGTAATGCTTTCCACGACAAAAAGCGTAGCTCACAACTTGCGGCTGGTTTGAAGGGAGGTAGCATAGATTTTTCCAAAATACATAAAAGATCCCAAGGAGGGACAGGTTCCCAGATGAGAGGCTTAAGGTGCAGGATACAATGCAAAAAAGTGCGGAAAAGATCTGGTCGGGCAAGAGTTTTGTCCTTGACAGGTGCATGATTTGCAGAAATGGACGTCAAGCGCACCTTAATGGAGGAAAAGCTCAGCACTGAGTCTGATAGAGAAAGGAGATACTCCAAAACAGAGTTCACCGGACATGTGAACAGATCAATATGCGAGTGGAGGACCAGAGGCAGAACCACTTCCATTCATAGAGTAAGGAGTCCTGATGGAAGGCTTTATAGCAGCCACCAAGACTTCCGCCACTCTGGGGGAAACCCCAAACCGAGTAACTGCTAGGTCTGCAGGGATCATGCATGCAGGTGCAATGACTTGAGGTCCGGATGGACAGGGTACCCTGCTACTGGGACAGCAAGCCTGAGCTCAAGGACAGGGAAATGGGGGGGTCCACCGCCAGTTGTTGGAAGTAGTGGGAACCAAATCTATTGTGACCAGTAGGGATATATCAGGATCATCCCTGTTCCTTAAAGCTGCAGTTTGAGAAGGACTCTCTACAGCAGTAGAAGGGAGGGAGGAAAGGCATAGAGTAACCTCCGTCCAAGAGAGGGACAAAGCATCTCACCAGAAAACAAAAGGCCCTGGATCTAGCGAGCAAAAATAAGGCAATTTGGTGTTGAATGGGGATTCGAAGAGGTCCAACTCGGGCCAGCCCCAGCTGTTTAATAGCTCTCCAGCCACAGATTGCAGAAGTTTCCATTCGTGTACCCTGGACTGAAACTGGCTTAAGCTGTCGGCCAAGGTGTTCTGTACACCTGGGACATATATGACAGTGAGTTCCAGATGATGTTCGATGGCCCAATACCAGACTCTCACTGCCTCCCCGCAGAGGGGGCAAGAGTGAGTCCCCCCTTGCTTGTTGATATAAAAGACCACCGACATGTTGTCTGTCCGGATAAGTAGAGCTGGGAGCAGATTCATCTGGAAGGCCTGAAGGGCATGAAGAATCACCCGCATCTCCAAAATGTTGATAAGAAGATGTTGCTCCAGGGGAGACCAAGTGCCTTGTGTCTGATGGTCCGCCAAATGAGCACCCCAGCCCTAGTTGGACACATCTGTTGTCAGGAGCTGGGAACGAGATTCCTGCCGAAAATGAACCACTGTAGAGAGATTGGAGGAGTTTAACCACCAAGACAGGGTTTGGCGCACTGAAGTGGAGACCGCCACCAGCTGCTCTAACTCGTCCATGCGTTGATCCCATTGAACTCGCAGGGTCCACTGGGGAACCCTCATGTGCAAGCGTGCAAGAGGGATCGTCGTGATGGCCACTGCCATGTGTCCTAGCAGTCACAGGAATACTTTGGCCAGGACCTAGTGTGCTAAGGAGATAAGGTGGGCCTGTTCCTGCAGACGTTCCACTCTGTGTGAGGGCAGGAAGGCCTTGCCCTCGGCAGTGTCCAGAACTGTCCTGATATACTGAAGTCTTTGGCTGGGCTGTGGGGAGGATTTTGGGAGTCTGAGGGTTATACCCACGTCCCGAAACAAAGTAAAGGTGTCGGCCATGGTGCTGACCAGCAGATCCCTGGACAGAGCTGCCAGGAGCCAATCGTCTAGGTAGGGAAACACATAATGACCCTTCCATCTGAGGGCCATTGCCACTACTGCTAGGCAGCTTGTAAAGACTTAGGGAGCCAAGGACAGGCCAAAAGGCAAGGTGCGAAGTTGGTAATGGTTGCCCTGAAAGCAGAAGCGAATGAACCTCCTGTGTGACTGAAAAACCAAAATGTGGAGGTACGCATCCTGCATGTCCAGGGAGCACAGCCAGCCCCCTTGGTGAAGTAAGGGGAGCAGGCCTGGAAGGGTGACCATCCTGAACCATTTGTACTCTATGTAGTTGTTCACGTGCTCGAGGTGCAAGATGGTCCGCAAGTCTCCTGTTTTCGTCGGGACCAGGAAAAAGTGGGAATAACATTCCTGTCCCCTTTGCACTGGTGGAATTGGATCTATGGCCCATTTCAACAAGAGTGCTTGGATCTCTTTCTGGAAAGGGAGAGGTGTGATGGAGGGTAGTGGGAGTTTATGGGAGAGTTGTCTGGGGGCATCTCCGTGAACTGCAGGATATGTCCTTTCTCTATCAGATGGAGAACCCACTGATCTGTCATGGTTTTTTGCCATCCTTTGAGATAGAGAGAAAAGCGACTGCTTACCACCTCCCCCAGGGATTCTGCTGGGGGTTGGGTAAGGAGTCAGGCCGAGGAACCTGGGACAGGCAGAAAGGCCTGGGAGGCTTTGTGGACTCTGGGACCCAAGCCTCCGGAGGTCTGTGAAGTGGCTTTACACTTAAAGGCTCCTCTATTCTGTTGGCCTCAGGGCTGTTGCCTGGACAACCAATGAAACGGCTGGCGACTGTTCTGTTTTTGGTTGGAGCTGTACATAGTTTGTACAGAACTTACAGCCTTGCCAGATTCCTGGAGGTGAGTTATAATTTTCTCAGAATCCTCACCAAAAAGAACTGAGCCATTAAAAAGGGTGTCCATAATTTTTGTCTGGACATCTGGGGTGAAACTTGAGACCCAAAGCCAAGAATAGCGCCGAAGGCAAACGCCTGAGGCAGCTGCCCTGGCCGCAGCATTTGCTGCGTCATAGAAGGAACGCAGAATGTGAATGCCTATGTCCGAACTGGATTTTAGAACGTGGAGCAGCTCAACCTTTTGGGGACCATCCTGCTGAATCTGGGTCACAGGGTGATCTGGTACTGGACCATGTGGGCCACAAATTTCAGAGAGTGGATGGCACAGATGATCGAGGTTTATACTTTTCAGCCAAGCTGGCCGACCTGCCTGGAGTCCTTTTCCAGAGCCTGAGTGCTTAGACGGCGCAGCCTCTTGGACTGATCATGAGCTGCCATGATGACCATAGAGTCCGCAATTGGTTGCTTCCCAAAAATAGGGATCATCCTTGGGAGCGTTATATAGACATTCAGCTTTCTTGGAAACAGCCAGGGTAGAAGAGGGGCATTTCCATGCTGATTTAGTGATGTCCATAAATGTGTCCACCAGAGGAGGAACAATAGCAGCTTTGGATCATTCTGGCATAGAAAGACTGCTAGCCAGCGTCTCTCTCTGGATCTAAATCTGCTGTATCCCAGCCAATGTTGGACTGCATATACCGCATTTTCTCCATAAAGGCTGGATCATCCGGAGGTGTCCTTGAGGTCCACAGGAGAGTGGGACAACCCAGATTCAGAAGACCCCAAAGAGAACGAAGGGCTGTGACTACACTCCCCTGAGGAAGAAGAACTAGAGGTAGAACGGCAGTGCCGGCGGCCACGTGACCGAAGTCTGTGTCTGTGTAAAGACTGGGAGGAGGAGCAGTGGTGCTTCTTCCCATGACGTTTGGAGCAATTCCTGGGTGTGTCATCCGGTTGCAGGGTAGGCTCCTTGGGCTGCGGAGAAGGCTTCTGAGAAGGAGGCTGAGGCTGAACCCCGTAAAGAGGGGGGTCCTTGGGAGGGGCAGCCAGCTTCGGAAGCAAGTCGCCCCTAATTGCATTTTACCAGGCAGTACACAAGGCTGTCAAGTTCGGCACAGGATTCTGCGGATTTGAAGGATTAATCGGCATCAGTTGGGGGATGTTAGATGGTCCTGGCATCTGTTCCTTCGGAGGTGGCAACCCGGCATTGGACCTTGAGGGGTCAGGTTGACTGTCATCGTCCAAGCGAGTGTCAGATTATCTGGCGTCGGTTGGATAGAAATGTTGAGACCAACAGGCGATGCAGGGCGATCGGAAGATGACGGAAAAGGTATTGCCAGGTTCGACGCTGGGGTGGCCGGTGTTGACGGGACAGACGTGGACTAACACTGGTTGGGGGATGCCATCAGCATCGGTCTGGAGGGCGCATGTTAAGGGAAGCTGACTACCCAAAGGCGTAGAGGCATCACTCTGCCAGGGGAAGCAGAGGCATGCCCCTGGCACCGCTGGGAAGCACTGGCCCAGGAGCCGGGTCTGACTCAGTGTGCACCGATGCCGGGTGGACGACGGGCAAGGACCCACCACCCAAGGAAGACCCAGATGAGCCACCTGGCTACTGGCCCAACTGATGAAAGGGCAGGAGCAGGGAGGACGAGACCGAAACCCCGAACCCCAACGAACCACCGCCTGACGTCTGAATGAGGACAGGATTTTCACCATGGTAGCCTGGAAGGAGAGAGGGCTGCCGCGGGTGTAGAGTCTGACCTCCAACGAGAGGACAAACTGGAGCCGGTTTATTTTGAATGAGGAGACCTAGAATGGGAGGAAGACTTGTCCTTATGCTTCGCCCTATGATTATGTTTCCCATCCAATTTTTTCTCCCGGTGGGAAGATGCGAGACATGAGGCCCCTGATATTGGAGAGAAGGAGAAACTTTTGTCCTGGATTTGTTTCGCCATCGCTGCAACTTTCTTCTCCAGCAAGAAGCTTTTAAAGGCCTTTTGATGACGGATCCTGGTCCTCTGGTTGAACTTCAAGCAGTACTCTCAAGCCTCAGTATCGTGCCTTGGGCTTAGGCAGAAGCAGCAGAAAGAGTGGCCATCCTTCGACGGGATCTGCTTGCCGCAAGGACACTTGGACTGCTGCAGTTCCACTGACGAGGTTGAGGATGAAGACATGGAGAAAAATTGAAGAAAATTTAAATTTTTTGTGAAAATAAAGCACAGGTAGCCATGAAAAAATGGCGGTTAACTGGAGAAGAAGGCGCTCGTGGAGCGGATGTGCGAGGGCTGATGGCGGGAAAAGAACTGAGGTATGGCTATGGGAACCGCTCCTTATATACCACTGGCCGACAGGGGCGGTCCCCCAATGTAAACTGCTAGCTAGAAGTTTTCTGTGGGGTCCTGGCACCTGCAGGCTTCGGTCCTTATGGTGCAACCTGCTGCAAGAGCTCCCCCTCGAAGTGAGATCAGGAAAAACAGATGACACCAGAGTCGGCACCGGAGGTGGCACTGGACCCGGTGCTGGCCCCCAAGGAGCCAGCACCAGATGTGGCGCCAACTGAGGAGCCTGCATCAGGGACGCGTCGCCCGAGCACCCAACCCAGACCTAGAAGAGGAAGAATGGGCAGGGATGGTACCCGTGCCAGTCCCTGCGAGGAAACAGAATGAGGCAGGTAGGCAAGTGAAACGCGCCGGTGGCACGGTCACTGGCAAGGTAAGGGATTCAGTTGCTGAAGCCAAACACTCTACCGGACTAGAAAGTCCCAGCCACAGGTCCAAAGCATCTAGGCCAGAAGGCCCTGGCACCAGATCTGCAGGAAGAGGCAAATGGGCCAGATGCTGAATGCACTACTCCATAAAGAGCAGCCCAGAGGTGCACTGCTCACCATAAACCCCACAAGAGGACTGAGAAGGGCTCCGGTGTTGAGATTCTGAGTGACTACAGGCAGAGGCCACGGGGGACCCAGACGGAGCCGGTGAAGGCCTCTCACCCACGGATGCCAAGAACCTTTTGGCCATCGTACCAGACAGTGACCTCGAGAGGTACAGTTTCTTCCCCTTCTAACGAGAAGAGGAAAGAATGGTGCTGGGTACCTGACCTGGATTGGAAACGGGCACGCTTCTTTGTATATTTTCATAAGGACTGTCCTCCTTCCCGAACACTGGACTGCCCGTGGTCGAACCCCACCACCCTGAGAGGGCGGCAGACTGGACAGAGTCCTGCTGCCAGAGCAGCCTTCAAAAGGAGACTCCCTACCATCACCGTCCATGGCCAACTCATTCAGTAAGTAGGGCTGTAGAAGAAAAATAATAAACTTTTTTCTTTTGTTACTACAGAAAATAAACTAAAAATGGAAATTACGTACCTACCATAATTCTTGATCTTCTTGGATGAAGTCTCCACCACTCGTTCACATTAGCGGGACTATGCTGGAGGCATTAGGACCGGCGAGAATCAAAAATCTTCAGGAGGGCGGCACTGAGGTGGGACATGCGAGACCCTGCGTGTGTATGGGCTACCTCGGTGATGACCCTCCAACCGCATTAGTACCTTTTTACCGGGGAGGTGCAGCGTAAACGAACCTAGTGAAACGAACCTATGTCAGACATAAGACAGTCCGAATGACCCATATAAGAAGAGTCAACACAACAGTCTTCACAGCTCAGCCATCGAGGAAGTGAAGACCAAAAACAGATAAGTGAGCTCAGGGGATGGAGGGTGGGCATGTGAATGAGTGGTGGACACTTCGTCCAAGAAGATCAAAAATGACGGTAGGTACGTAATTTCCGTATCTTCCTGGACAAAGTCTCCACCACTCATTCACACTGATGGGAGAGTACCGAGCTAAAATAATCCCCCCGAGAAGGGCGGCAGGAGAGAGGAGCTCACTTAGGACAGGAGTCCATTAAGGATTGTCTTGCCAAAGGATTGATGCTGTCTGGCATGGACATACAAAGCATAGTGCTTCACAAAAGTGTGCATGGAGCTCCAAGTAGCTGCACTGCAGATGTCTGCAATGGGCACGTTCTGTATTTCTGCCAGAGATGCCGTGACTGCTCTGGTAGAATGGGCGTAAACCCTGCCTTCCAGCTTAACCTGTGGCATGGAATAGCAGTGGCACAGACATGCCACCAGCCATGCCGAAATAAACCTGATGGCAACAGGGTGACCCAGCCAGGCCATGCTGGATGAGACAAAGAGTTGCTTTGACTTGCGGATGTCTTTAGATCTGTCTCTGTAGAACCACAAAACCCTTTTAACTCATTGTCTCCTAGCCGACGCCTGTAGTCGTCAGTAAAAAAACACTGGTGTGCCCTGAGTACGTCTGCAGAAGTCGGCTACTGACTCCCAGTGTGCCCAAGCAACGTCCGGAGAAGTCACTTATATATTTTAATTTATAGTGTAACAGAATATAATATATATTTGACTGCATAGCACCGTTGGAAAGGTAATGTTATGCTGAACAACTCTGTCACTGATATTTTGTGCATATCATGCATACTTTAGGAGTTATTTGCATTTGTTTATGGTATGGTGTGTGTGACTTACGTTGCCCGTTTTAGTGAAAAAATATTTTTTTAGCTGTTTCAACCAGTTTAAAAAAAAACAAAACAAAGTTACATATTATTATTTGCATACCACCATTGGGAAGGTAATGCTGTGCTGAACAACTTTGCCACTGATATTTTGTGTATATCATGTATACTTTAGGAGTTATTCACATTTGTTTATGGTATGGTGTGTATGGCTGACATGTTTTCCATCAAGATTCACCTAAGCAGCTTGAATAAAATTCACTTTTTTGGCACTTCAGCAGGTATAAAATAAAAACCGTATTGATTACAACTGGTTGCATAGCACCATTGGAAAGGCATTTTTGTGCTAATCAACTTTCATGCTGATACTTTGTGTGTATCATGTATACTTTTTGAGTTATCATAATTGTTTATGATATGGTGTGTGTGTTGAGATTCAGCCTCAAATCTGGCCAAAGCACCTTGACTAAAATGGGGAAAAATTACATTTTATAGTAAAAAGATATCTTTTTTTTTTTTAACTAACATAATATTAAAACACCATCTAATGTCTGTATGCTTAATTTGGTGTTGATATTTTACATATTTTCCAACAAAAAATGGCCTATGTTGCACTTTTTTAGTGAAAAAAATATTTAGTTTGCTATTTTCGACCAGCATAGAAAAATACAGGTTACTCACCTGTAACAGGAGTTCTAGGAATGGTATATGTTGTTCATCCACACTCATTGGCAGGTATCCTTGCCGCTTTAAATCTTGCCGGAAGGTCTTCAAACTTGCTCCTCCCACCCACCGGGTGGTATAACTCGGCTCCGCCCATGGCGCCAGATCTGGCCGCTGGAAGCTCTGTGGTTGTGCGCCGGAAGCTGGAGAATGGTCGTAGTGGATGAACAACATATACCATTCCTAGAACTCCTGTTACAGGTGAGTAACCTGTATTTCTAGGGACATGGATATGTTGTTCATCCACACTCATTGGCAGACTCCTAGCAGTTCTCCGGGAGGAGGGAGGCAAGACGCACACCCCAATACTTACTTGGGAAAGAGACTGGAGAACCGAGGCCCCAAAACCAGCATCCGGCGTGACTCAAGGTCGATGTGGTAATGGGTAATGAAGGTGTTTGCTGACTTCCAGGTAGCAGCCCTGCAGATTTCCTGGATAGGGGCGTCCCTGGAAGCAGCCACCGTTGCAGCAGTATGGCGGGTAGAATGAGCTCTTATCCTCTGGGAGGCTCCATGCCCGCCAACTTATAGCAGAGATCTATGCAGGAGGTTACCCACCTGCTTATCGTCCGCTTGGCTGCAGGTCTGCCAGATCTGACTTCAGCGTAGGTGACAAACAGCTGGCGAACCTCTCCCAATTTCAGCCGTGCGCTCCTTATAATAAGCGAGCGCCCTTCTAGGGTCCAGAGTATGGAGCCTATATTCGGCCTCCGAGGTGTGATTGGGGTAGAACACCGGCAGAGTCAACACCTGGTTAAGGTGAAACTCCGACACCACCTTCGGAAGGAATTTCGGGTGGGGGCGCAGGACAACCTTGTCCCTGTGGAAGACCAGGTAAGGAGACTCGATGGAAAGCGCCTCGAGCTCTCCCATCCTTCTGGCTGACGTGATAGCCACCAAGAAGGCAGTCTTCCACGACAGGTGAGAGAAGCACACCTGTGCATAGGTTGAATACTTGCCCATGAGCTTTGCCAGTACCAGCAGTAGATCCACGGAGGTGGGGTTCCCGCACTGGAGGAAATGTGATCAAGGCCTTTGAAAAGCGCCAGACCACCTTCTCCTCGCCACCGACTGCTTCCCGGCCCAGCGCCCGGTAAGCAGAGATGGCTACCAGGTGCACCACTGAGGTCGTCGACCTAAGCCCTTGACTGGAAAGGGACCATAAATAGTCCAAGATGCTTGCCAAGGAACAGGAGGAAGGGTCCAAGCCCTTGCCCTGACACCAAATGGAAACCTTTTTCCATTTGAAGGCATAACATTTTCTGAGTACGACTCTACGGGACGCCTCAACTACATTGAGGACCTCGCCGGAAAGACCCAAGGCCTGGAACTCTAGCCGCTCAGGAACCAGGCCGTCAGGTGCAGGGATTGAAGGTCCGGATGGAACACCTTCCCCTGATTGACTGAGAGCAGGTCCGGGCGAGCTGGAAGCTGCCGCGGAATCCTGGAGCTGAGACTGAGGAGATCTGGGTACCAGAACTGGCGAGGCCAGTCTGGGGCTATCAGAATCACCTGCGCCTTGTCCCTCCTCACCTTGAGAAGCACCTTGTGGATCAAGGGAAATGGGGAAAGGCGTAAAAGAGGCCGAGGTCCACTGCCTCGAAGGCATCCCCTGCAGCGAGCCCTGCTGAGGGGCGGGCATGGAACAGACTCAACCCAGCGTTCTCCTGGAGGCAAACAGGTCCACCTGAGGTGTGCCCCAATGGGAGAACAGATGCTGTACTACCTCCGGCAGGAGAGACCACTCGTGGGATGCAGCCCCTATCGGCTCAGGGCATCGGCCAGGGTGTTGGAGGCTCCTGCCACGTGAATGGCTAGGAGATCCGCCTCCAGGCTGCGCCACAGTGACCAAATGCGGAGAGCTTCCTTGCATAGAAGCATGGGCAGCAATCCCTTCCTAGCGGTTTAGATAGTACACGTAGTGCCGTGGTATTGCCACGTCTGGACTCGGACCACTTGACCCGGAGGAGCGAACAAAGCGGTGAAGCTAGGCGGACCGCTCGGAGCTCAACAGGTTGATGTGGCATGGGACTCCCAGGAGGACCAGAGGCCATGAGCCAGTGTTCCCCAGATGGGCACCCCAACCCATCAGAGAGGCATCGGTCGATAGAGACCGTCGGCTGGAGACGAGGATGCCCTCCTGCAAATGATCTGGAGCGGTCCACCACTGGAGGCGTTCCACATCCCCTATGTCACCGACAAGCTGGTCCAAGGATGCAGCGTTGTGACCACTGGCTGGCCAGTCCCACTGAGGGGACGCATGTTCCAGCGGGCCCAGCGGACCACGCTGAGTGCAGGCCGCCATGAGACCCAGGAGGCGCCAGGAAGTCCCGGGCAGGCGCAATTGCCCAACCAGAAATGGTCAGACAAGGAGGAAGAACCTCGGCCCTGTCCATGGGCAGCAGCTCACAGCTCCGAAGTCGAGCTCGCCCGATGAAGAATCACCTGCTTGACTCGAGTTCCGACTTGGCCTCGTTGATAAGGAGGCCCAGTTGAGAGCAGACCTGGAGGGCCAGATCTCTGGACCACTCCGCCTCCTTCCTGGAGGAGCTGCTATCAGCCAGTCGTCCAGGTAAGGGCTACCCGGACCCCTCGGCGCCCATGAAATGCTGTCACCACTGCCATGCATTTGGTGAAGACCCTGGGAGCTGGAGACAAGCCGAAGAGCATGGCTTGGAACTTCGAAGAAGGATCATTCGGCTCGAGCGAAAGATCTCTGAGGCAGACGGATAGGGGCGTGAAAAAAAGCAGCGTCCTGCAAGGTCCAGAGGACAGAACCACCGCCCGGCGTTCCAGGATGGTATTATCTGAGGCCAGTGACCATCCTGAAGGTTCGAGACCTAAGAACTTGTTTAGGTCGTGTGGGTCCAGAATGAGGCGCCAGCCCCGTCTGCCGGAACCAGGAAGTACCTGGACACAAACCCTGGGTCTGAAGGAGGGTCCACCACCTCTCTTATCACCTCCTTCTGGAGGAGGAGGCGATGTCGGCTCGACGAGCCGCCAGTGAGCTGGGGATCCCAAAGCCCCGAGGCGGCGGCTCTGAAGGGTGGTGCCTGCCGAATTCAGAGGCAGGCCTCTTCCCACCATCTCAAGACCCACCTGTCCGTGGAAACAGCGGACCAGGCGGAACGGAAGATGCGGAGCCGTCCCACGGGGGGGACCCAGGGATGGCAGGGAATGGGCGACACCCCTCAGCCCGTCACTGGGCAGGCTTGGAGGGAGGGACCGGCCGAGGACCTCCTGGGCCTTTCCTCCCTGCCTCCTGTTAGGGAAGCCGTGACTTGGGTTTGGGATGCCAAGGCCGAGCCTGCTGGCCCTGGCGTGTTGCTGGGCAGGGCGCGCCGGGGCACAGAAGGACGAAAGGGCTTAGGCTGCGGTTTGCGGCCTTTGTCCTTCTGAACGGAAGAGGCCGAGTCAAGGTAGCACTGGACTTCTCGATCCTCTGCAGGTGACCTTCCACCCAGGGCGAAGAGGTCAGTCCCAAAAAGGAACATCCGCCAACTTGTGCTGGGTATCCGAGTAAAGGTGGATATCCTCAGCCAAGCCATGACCCCTATAGCCACTGCAGCCGCCACCGATCAGCACGAGTCCCCTATATCCAAAGCAGTCTGGAGCTGCTGTTTGGCCACTACCCTGCCCTGAACCGCACCTTAACACGTAGTCTGCAGATCGGCGGAAGATGAGGATGACCTCATCCAGGAGCCAACAGGGCATGAAAAATAAAGGCCAGAGGACGGCCGAACTGGCCTGATTGAAGGCCGAGGACGCAGCGTAGACTTTTCACCGACATAGTCCAATTCTTGGACTCCTTGTCAGGAGGTTTGTCCACATCCCTGGTGTTGCGGAGGCGCGGAGAAGCGCTATCGGTAACCAACCCCTCAGCAGAGGGGTGTTCGAAAAACGGACAAGGAACGGTGGGGACACATCTTCCTGGCCATCCTGGCCGAGGCACTTGGGGCAGGAAGCAGGGGCGCTACCAAAGCTCCAGTGCCGGGACCCACTTGGCCTCGGCCACGGAAGGCCTCGTCGGAGAATCCTCGGTCCAGAATCTCCGAGAGGATACCTGGCCCGTTTGGAAGCAGGTTCGAGCTCCATCGGTGGACTCGAGATGAGCCGAGTAGTCCTAGGAAGAGACGACGGGCTATCATCCATTGACTGACCTCCTGAGACTCAAGTCCAGTCGCTTGGAGAAAGGAGGAATCATCTTCGGACTGGAAGGTCCTCGAAGAAGCCCCCTCTGGCCTGAGGCACCCTTCACCTGCGAGGTCGGGTCGGGAGTGAGGGTAACTGACAGCCTATGGGGGTGAACCCTTGGCAAACCGAGAATCCTTGGTGGGAGCTGGTCAGTGGCTGTGGGCGGAGGTTCCAGATGGGGTGGAGCAGCTGGTGCTGCCGCGGAACAACCCGGCCTGGGTATGAAAGCTCCTTTGGGATAAGTCGGGGGTTGTGTGGCCGCTCTGGTGACAGCCACTTAATGGCCGGGGAAAGGCGGCGGGGTCAACTTACTCCCGGCCAGGAGGAGCTGTTGCAACATAAGATCCAAATACCGTCCCGGCGTAGCAGCTTGAAGCCTCCCTCATCGAGGAGGAGGGCCAGCCTGACGGCAACTTGCAGTGCCGGGCGAGACCCGAGACCATGTGATGGGATCGGCTGGACATGAAAGAGGTCCAGACCGAGACCGAGTCCCCGAATTTCCGAGGTCGGTGCGGGGAGGGTGTCGGCGGAACCGCACTCCCTTCGGCTCGGGATGGTGCATCCGAGGCTCGAACGGAGGCACAGGCGAGCCAGGATCCTCAACTCCTCCCGGGGAACAGGAGGAATCTCAGCTGCCTAAGGCGACAGCCCGTCCAATGGTCAAATCTGCGACTTCGCCGGTGGGAGTCTCGGTCCAACTGACCTGGCCAGGGAACACCGTGAGGCCAGTGGCGAAGCAGGCGATAAGCAGCAGCGATCGGCCGGGCGAGAGGACCTTTCCGCTCCCAAGAGGCGTCGATGGAGGGACTTACCCTGTCCCTCTTTTGGACCGAGAATAAGGTCCCATAGCGTGAGGCCCTTCTCCTTTAGTGGAGAGGGACAGACCAAAGCTCCTTAAAGAAGCCGTGTAAGAAAGGAGCCGAAGGCCGGGATAAATGCACGTGGCAGGAAAGCGGCCGCGCGCCGCCTCCTCTTGGGCGACCATCCGCTTCGAGCTGATCCATCAGCCCGCCGCCCCGCGGACACCGTAACCAGACCTCCTTGGACTTCACGGGAGAAAGCGCTTCTCGGGGACAGCCCAGTTCTGTCAATCGGACAACACGGTCTTCGAGGGCGTAGGCCGAGAAAGATGAGCACAGGTACGCATAGCCTGCGGGTCAGTGCTCAGGGCCTAAGCAGTGAACCTGCGTGGGTGTGGATCGTCGAGACATCTTCTGCCCTTGGGCATCTCAAATCCGAGTCGATTTGTCCCGCCAGCGCGCGGGGATAGAAGACTGAAGTCTTTTCGCCAAATTTATTTTAAATCCGCAAGCGGAGAAATAAGACCCCAGTCTCAAGCGCGGGCGTTAAGGAGGAACCTGAGCTTCCAGCGGTAGGAAGATCTGGGCGTCATGGGGGCGGGCCGAGAGTTATACCACCGGGTGGGTGGGAGGAGCAAGCTTGAAGACCTTCCGGCAAGATTTAAAGCGGCAAGGATACCTGCCAATGAGTGTGGATGAACAACATATCCATGTCCCTAGAAAAAACTAAATTACTTATTATTACATGCATGCCATCATTGGAAAGGCAATTTTGTGCTGAATAACTCTGCCACTCATACTTTGTGTCTAGCATATACAGTTATTGAGCTATTAGCATTTGTTTGCAACATGCTGACTATGGCTTGATTTTGCTTAGAAAGGCCCAGGATTCACTGTTAAAAGTATACAGGAGATTCAGGAGGCAAGTGGTGTAATCTCAGAGTGAGCCTGTGGAGGCAATGAGTTAACATCCAGAGAATGTAGGGTACACACTCCTTCATTCTGGAAGTTCGCAAAGTAGGTCGGAAGAACCAAGGGCTGGTTCAGATGGAATTCCGAGACTACTTTGGGGAGAAACTTAGGGTGTGTACTGAGAACCATCGTGTCCTTGTGAAACACTGCATAAGGAGGGTCTGTGACCAGGGCATGTATTTTAGACACTGCCAGCAGAGGTAATGGCTATGAGGAAGGCGGCCTTCCAGGTCAGGAACTTCGGCTTGCAGGTTGCAAGAGGCTCACAAGGTTTACGGGTCAGCATGTCTAGCACAAGGTTAATATCCCAAGCAGCTACCAGTTTCCTGACTGGTGGCCTAGTGTGGAGTATACCTTCAAGGAACCTCTTAACCAAGGGTAACTGAGCCATAGTGTGTGTAGGCTTGTGATAAGCCAAGATCACGCGGAGATGAACCTTCCCGGTTGAGTACTGTAGCCCTGTATTTGACAGGTTTAGTAGATACTCTAGGACTTTGTTTGGTGGGCAAGAAAAGGGATTCAGGTAGGACTCTGCATACCAGACTGAGAATCGCTTCCACTTCGCCGTGCAAGTTTTCCTAGTAGCTGGCTTGCGTGCCGTTAGAATGACTGAGACTCTAAGGGAGACATCAAATCTACCCACTTCTATCTCCTCAGGAGCCATACGTGAAGATGAAGGGTTCTCAGGTTGGGATGGACCACGGGGCTCTGAGTCAGAAGGTCTGCTTGAAGTGGTAGTTGTATCGGTGGAACTTCCTATAATCTGTTGATCAACAGAAACCAAATCTGACAAGGCCAAAATGGGGAAATGAGGATCATTCTGCCCCCCCTGTGCCTCCAGCTTGAGCAGCACCCTCAGAATTAAGGAAAGAGGAGGAAATGCGTACAGAAAGCATCTTGTGTACTGTAGTCTGAATGCATCCTGACAGAAAACGCCAGGTTCTGGATTTCTGTAACAGAACAGAGGTAGTTTTGCATTGAATGGGGACGCAAAAAGGTCCAGGTCCGGTGTGCCCCACTCTTCGAAGAGCAACTGAATGACTTTTACACCAAGAGACCACTTGTGAGGATCCGCCTCTGTTCTGTGGAGGCAATCTGCTAGATCGTTCTGGGCCCCAGGCAGGTAGACTGCTTGGATCAGCACTTTGTAATCCAGGCACCATTCCCACACTCTCATTGCTGCTCTGCACTGGGGATAAGAGTGTGCCCCATCTTGCTTTTTGATGTAGTACATCACCGCTTTGTTGTCCATCCGAAAGAGAATTGTTTTGCGACAGATGATGTCCTTCAGGGCTCGGACTGTGTACAGGACAGCTCTCATTTCCAGGACATTTATGTGGAGTTGAGACTCGTCCTGATTCCACAGACCTTGGATGTGGAGATCTCGACAGTGAGCTCCCCATCCCAGTAGAGATGCATCTGTGGTGATGGTGATCTGTGTCTCCAGTGGGGCAAAGGGAAAGCCTTTCAGTAGGTTATCCTCTTGGTCAGTGATCATTTTAGAGGTTCCGTCACCTTGATGTGAAAGGACTGTGGGTGTGTGGTTGGGGACCACAGAGTACTA
This sequence comes from Neoceratodus forsteri, assembly GCA_016271365.2. NCBI lineage: Eukaryota > Metazoa > Chordata > Ceratodontiformes > Ceratodontidae > Neoceratodus > Neoceratodus forsteri. The sequence continues at coordinate 1,710,594,925 of CM057455.1, forward strand.
CTGAGCATCCATTGAGTGGTCTCTCATGTGAAGATGAGACAAAGGCACCATGAACACTGATGACTCCATGAGATCCAGCATCCGCTGCATCGAAACAGCTTGGACTGAGTTGCTCTCTTTGATGAAGGGAGTCATCTGGAGGAAGGCCCTTGCATTGGAGGTATCCAGGAGGGCTCCTATGAAGAGGAGTTGCTGGGAGGGCTGTAGCTGCGATTTTTCCAGATTCAACAGAACTCCCATAGATGCGAGGAACCTGGAAGCTGTGGTCACTGCTTCTTGTGTCCCTTGCCTGGAGGAGCTTGCTAGGAGCCAGTCGTCCAGATACGGGAAGACTTGAATTCTGAGTTTCCTTAGGTGTACTGCAAGAACTGCAAAGCACTCTGTAAAAACTCGCAGCACAGAGGACAGCCCAAAGGGCAGTACTCTGAACTGACAGTGCTGACGCAGGGCCACAAATTGAAGATACTTGTGGTGGCTTGGGTGCATGGGAACGTGTTAGTGGGCATTCTGCATGTCCAAGGAAGCCAGCTAATTGTTTCAATGAATTAGAGGTAGAACCGTACCGAGTGATTTCATCTTGAATTTTTCCTTGAAGAGAAACTGTTTAACTTCCTTAGGTCTAGAATAGGGTGCAAACCGCCTGTTTTCTCTGGAACCAGGAAGTAGTGGGAGTAGAAACCTGTGTTCCATTGTTCCTTCGGAAATGGAAATTACGTACCTACCATAATTACTGATCTTCTTGGACAGTCTCTATCACTCATTCACACTAGTGGGATAGCGCCGAAGGCACTAGGACCAAGCAGGAGCCTAAGTTTTCAGAAGGGCTGAGAGAGGACCACACATGCGGCGGCACATGAGACAGCTCACGCCTGTGTAGACTCACGAGACTAGCTCACGCCTGTGTAGACTATCTCAGCGTTGACCACTCAACCGCCTCAGTACCTTTTCGAGCCGGTGTGTGCAGGCGTGACTAATGAGAATAACTCGCCCGAGAGGGCTCCAGATGGCCTTGCAAGAAAGGTTAAGAATAATGTCCTCACAGTCTGAATCATAGGACCGTGAGACCAGGAAAGAAAATGAGTGAACCCAGGGATGGTGGGTGGGCGTGTGAATGAGTGATGGAGACTGTCCAAGAAGATCACATAATTACAGTAAGTAGTAATTTCCATATCTTCTTGGACCTAGTCTCCATCACTCATTCACTCAGTGAGAGTTCAAGCTAAAACCAACAACCCTGAGTAGGGTGGTAGGAGATAGGGTTCACTCAGAAAGGGCAGCCAAGGACTGTCCTGTTAATAAAGGAAGCGGTCTTGTAGAGCATCTATAACATAGTGCCTACAAGATAAGCGCTCAGTTGTAACTCGTCACCTTGCGGCGACTACAATGGGCACAAAATGAAAGTCTGCCAGGCAGCACCGAACCACTCTGGGAGCCGGCAAGAACCTGGACTCACATTTGGATCCAGGACCAAAATTAATCATATCAAAGACACGTACTAATGTAACGTAAAGGGACCTCAGGAACTGAAAGAGCCGGAGGTAAAGTCTACTGGTTCAGGGTAGAACAGAAAGTGCAGATGGAAACCCCCACTATCCAGTACGGTTGACCTGTAAACAACAGGTCCAGAAGCACTTGAACCCCTTACTTGGTGAGCAAGGGGGTCCAGGTGGGGTTCGCCCATCAAGGAGAATGGTCTCCACTTAGTCACAGGATCTTCCTGATGGAAGGCCAAGCACGACTTAGAAGCCTCTCGTGGTGGTCTAGTAAAACCAGATCCTACCCACTGTATATTCCAAGAGGAATAATCCTGCCCATGTGTACAACTGTAGCAGCAGTCTCTGAACTCAGGGAAGAAAGGAAAAAGGTGTACAGGAGGATGTGTCCACTGCGTAAAAAAACATTCCGATAGAAAAAAAACGGGCTGGATTTCTAAGGTCAATAGAGGCAGATGTGCGTCGAGGAGGGACACAGCAGGACCAAGTTAGGGCTAACCCATTTGTTGAAGAGACTGAAAGAGGCAGTGACCCAATGCGGTGAGGCACTAGCCACTCTGGCTTTCCTGAAAGGAGCAGGAAAGGAGTCTTCATTTGCTGAAAAAGAAACATCACTACTCCCTCTCGCACTTGAAGAGGATAGCCTCGCGAGCGACTGGCATGGACCAGAGTGCAGGAACCAAAGGTGTGAATATTTGAGAAGCTTCCTCAGAAAAAGGAACCTACTTGATCATCCGTCAAGAAGGAGAAAATCGTCTGTTAAATTAAGCAAGCAAGGAAGCAGGAATCTGAGTTCCGACTCGGTGGAGAGTCGCTTCTACTGCTGTAAGGCTCAGTTCAAGAGAAGAAAGCCGAATAAAAAGAAAAGAAATTAACAGACTGGGAAGCCGCCTAGGTCTAAGAAATGTCTGTGAATGAGAGAAATCTCTCAGAGAAAGAGATGACCCATTATCATCGCCAGATCGGACTCCCCGTAGAGAAAGAAGAAATCAGGTACTCTTTACTGTATCGGAGGCAGAGCACCTCAGGGGCTGAGGAGGAATCTGACCAGACCCCCAAAAAAAGGAGGGGAGGCATGCAATTTCTGCCAGAGCCCTGTGCTGTGATAAAAACCTTATAATTTTTTTTTTTTTTTTTTTTTGACAGAGCCTAACAAGGTCTTCAGGCTGCTATTTTGAGGATTGTCTTGATAGAAAAAGACAAAGAAGTTCTCCATCTGAGTGCGGAAAGAGCCTGAGTGTCCATACTGAAATCATGACCGGACTAACAATCACAGCTGGAGAGAAGTTAACCACCTGTGCCGAAGAAGCCACCGAAGAGGCAATATCACAAGGGGGCTATATACACCTATCAAAGGAGGGGAAGAGTCAGAGCGGCCCCCGACCATTAAATTAAAATGTTCCACAGAGTGTAACTGTCTTGACGATTGATAAAGTCTAGAAGCAGAAGAGTATGGTCCACGGACGCAGTGTGAAATACTATAGTGGACCCTGTTACTGAGGAACTACTGAAAGGATTTTCCATCACGGACTCTGAAGATAGAGATGATGTGCCTTTCAGTCTATAAAATGAGCCGTCCACTGCGTTACTGACCAGAAGGTCAGGGAAAGACCGATCTAGATGCACTTCTACCCCAGGAGGACCTCCAAGAGAGGTCTAGGTCAGAGCCACTAGAGTCTCCGCCATCAGGAAGGATGTCGAGGACCTTGGTACCACGTAGGGAGCAGAGAACGTGCTGAGCAGAAGATTCCGCTGGCAGAACGGCAGCAGAGTTCCATAGCAGAAAACCGCTGGATGACACAAGATCCCATAGACCACCACTCACTAAAATGTGTGGAAAAAAAATCCACAGAACAGGAGTTCATTCTGTGGTAAACATCCATACAAGTTCTGTGGAAGAAAGTCTGAAAGGAAAATGTTGTCTAATTCTGCCATACAGCACCCACTAGCACCCGTGTGGCATAAGCAGCACTAGTGGCACAGGAGGGCATCAAGCAGTGCCTATGCCAACCTGGGCGATACCCAAGGGCAGCCATGGCAGTACCTGAAGGTACTCCTGGCACTCATGTAGCAATGGCACTCAAGGGCACCTCCGAAGCCCATGGCACCCATGACAAGAATGGCACCTGAGGGCACCAATGGCACCCATGGGCACCAGTGGCATCAATGGGCACCTGCGGTGCCACCAGCGGCACCCACGGGTGTCACCCTGGTACCCAAGGCACCAATGGCACCCATGGCACATAAAGCATCCATGGAACCCATGGGCGCCCACAGCGTCACCCGGGGGTGCTCCCGGCGCCACCCAGGCACTGCGTGGTGCCCAGTGCATGCCCATGGTGCACAGCTACACCGGGTGCTGCACGGCACCACTGAGCGCCCGACAACCAGAGGCAGCAAAGAGAGCACCCAAGGCACCGCACAGAGTGATGGCGCCGACCATGGCCCCAAGGCACGGCGCCAACCATGGCATCGAGCCACGGCGCCGAACAAAAATACCAATGGAAATCCTGAAAAGGGGAGAAGGAAAAAGGTGGTGCCCGTGCTGGCCCCTGCATGGAAAAGGTAAAGGGGGCATAGGCACGAGGGGTCGACACGATGGCAAAGGCACCCAGGGGGCACCTCGCCATACGTGATCCAATCAACCCGGCTCCGGACCAATGGCTCCGAGGCCCAGAGGTCCCGAAATCAGGAAAAGAGCCAAGAAAACCGGAAAGTCGAACCCCCTGCTCCACAGGAGCGACCCAAAGGTGAAGCTGCTCACCGGAGCTCCAGCGAGGACAGAGATGGAGCTCGGAGTCGAGAAAGCAGCCATTAGGAGTGGGGCCAAGAGGAACCCACCAAAGTCGGTTCAGGCCCATCACCCCTCCAGATGAACATTCCTCGTGCAGACATACCAACGGGTAACCTCGAGTGGCACCAATTCTTCTTCCCCGAACGAGGAAGAGGAGCTCGAGGTCAAGTGGAGCCAGATCACCGTAACCGTTAGGTTTGTGCTTCGGAGGACTGTCCCGTCCCCCCCCGTTAATTAAGGGCAGCGGACCGGACACAGCCCCTCTGCCATAAAAACTTTCAAACGAAGTCCTCCTACCGTCACCGCTACCGTCTAAGGACGACTCCGTTGATGGCAGGAAAGAATTTATTTTTCTTCTTTTTCATAATCTTCTTCTTGTTCGTAAAATAATAAATTACTACTTTAAAGTATTAAAACATTAAGAGCTATTGTCGTATAGACGAAAACTTCGACTTCGGCAGACGAGCCCCATCGACATCCAAGCGCACTCGATGGTGGGAGAAAAGGAACTGAGGCGGTTGGAGGGTCGACGCCGAGGTAGCCTACACAGACGCAAGCTAGTCTCGCAGTGCCGTGCATGCATGGTCCTCTCTCGGCGCCGACCCTTCTGAAAACTTTAGGCTCCCGCTTGGTCCTAGCACCTCTGGCACTATCCCACTAGTGTGAATGAGTGATGGAGACTTAGTCCAGGAAGATATGTGTCTACTGTCCTGTTGTTCAGAAGGCCTTGAATCTTGGGAGCAAGGAGATCTGACCAAGTAATAGACAGCACGGGCTTTCATTTGGGTGGGTGATCCGGAGGGGTATCTGAAAAATTCAGAGAATAACCCATGTGAATTATCTTGAGAACCCATTTGTCTGCAGTGACTGAGTTCCACAGATTGTAAAACTGAGTCAGACCCCCCCCCCCCGCCAAAGAAGCCTCGGCCAGCTAAGGTGGGGCCTGGGTCGGAATTTCAAAAGGTGGCACTAGATGCTTTCGGGAAACGTGCCTTCTGCTGTATTTTCTTTTGTGGCTGAGGGGCTTGGTTCTTGTTGAAGCCCCCTCTGCCTTTACCATGAAAGGACTGACTGTTATGAAACTGCCGGCAGTTCCCGCCCCATTGAGGGGTGTCAGGAGCCAGTCTGGCTGTCTTGATAACCGTCCTAGTTTTCTGTGTGGCCTCGAGTGCCTGCTCCACCTGTGGGCCACAGATAAACCCCATCAAATGGTAAATTCATGACTCTCTGCTAGGCATCTTTTGTGAGCCCCGAGGTTTGTAACCACGAGTGGCGTCGGGTGCATATCCCAGCTGATGCTGCTGCTCTAGAAGCAGTGTCAAAGGCATCCATAGCAGCCTTCAGTTGCTGATTATTGGACTGAACACCTCTTGTGAAAGTTTGGAGAAGCTCTGAGGCAATGTCCGACTCCAGGAGCGTCTCCACAGTGGCTTTTAGCGAATGCCAGAGGATATACACATATTGTGTGAAATAGCCCTGGCAGCTAGCAATACTCATGCTTAGGGTAGCAGTGGTAAAGACCATTTCCCCAAAGTGTCAATCTTATGAGATTCTTTGTTTACCGGACGAGCCGTAGACTCCTGAGGGAGAATGGTTCTGTCATTTTCTACCAAGAGCACTATGGCGTCAGTAAAAGATTGAGGCGCCACGACTGGTCAATCCTGGGGGCGTACTTCCTGTCTATGGACTTAGCCACGGAAGGAATAAGCACCAGACTGTCCCAAACCATTTGTGAGAGAGTCTCGAAAGATGGCTGTACTGGAGGAGTCAATTCCACAGGGATCTCCGGAACATGCAGATCTTCCTGGACATAAGTCTCCACCACTCATTCACACTATTGGGATCCGCGCCGGAGGCACTAGGACCCATAGGGAGCAAACTTTTTGCTGGAGGGTCGACACCAGAGATGGAGCCGCGAGCACTAGCTCGCGCGGCAATGACTATCTCGGTGTCAACCCTCCAACCGCCTCAGTTCCTTTTTTCCCGCCGTCGAGTGCGCTTCAGTAACGACGTCGCTCGCCTGTCGGAGTCAAACTTCAAACTAGCAGCATAGTTTTCAGTTTATTTTTTGTAGTATTATCTCGATATAGTATCGCTTAAGTTTATTCTATTTTAATATACAATAAAGAAGTCTCAGCCTACTTGGCGGAGTCGACCATGAAGCAGGTCAGGTGGCGGCAGGAGACTTCGATGTAAAGCTGTTTAGTCAGTCGGGCTGGGTCGGTCCGCTTCCCTTCTCCCGAAGAGGTCCGACAATGGTCAGTCAATGCCGGGGGATGGGCGGTCTCCCGGAGGCATAAAACAAATGGTCGCATTCTCGGCACCGTTAGGCCTCGAGCTCTTCTTGACCCACAAGTCTAAAAAGAGAGCATCACTCGAGAGTAGCCCTCTGATATGTCTTCGTCGGCGGCTCTGTTATCAGTGAGCTGGTTGCGGTCTCCTCCTTCCGAATCGCCAACTTCTGCTTCCGGTAGCCGGCGTCTTTGGCATAGGAGTCCTACCCCGCCTATAGGTAAGTCTTCAGATGAGCAGTTTCATCAGTGGGCCGCTCTTATGGAGCAATGGGCTCGGAGGTTGGTTCTGCTACCTGGCTCAGTTGCCTTCGGGCTTGTCGGGCGACCAGGTAGGGCGGTTGAACTTTCCTGGTCGCGCGGCACCTTCTTCGGTGCCGACGACTCCGCGCTTAGGTGCTTCCCCCCCTCACATGGCTGCGGCGCAGGGGGCCACACCGATGCCCTTATCTCCTGCTATTTTCCCTTCTAACCATGTTTTTCAGGGTCCTGGGATGCTTTCGGTGCCTTTGGCGCCGTCTGGCCTTTCGGCGCCATCTGCGGCGTCGCGGGGCTTGTCGGTGCCGTTTTTGGCGTCGCGGGGGCTTGTCAGCGCCGTCATGGGCTTCGGCACCTTCTGCGGTGCCGTGTGCCTTTCGGCACCGTCCGCGGCGTCGCGGAGGCTTCCGGCGCTCTTCGGCACCGTGTGCCTTCTCGGCGCCAAGCACGCTGTTCTTCGGTGCCGTTTTCGGTCCCTTTTGCCTCCTCGGCGCCGGGAGCTCTCGAGGACTCCTCTTTCCTCTCAATTCTTCCTTCCTCTCCTGTATTTCACTCCTTTCCTGTCCAAACAGTCCTCCCTGGACTATCAGGAGATGACGTTGAGCCTGACCCAGACCTTCGGTTGGGTGATGAAGTGGACGAAGCAGGATCTTTCACTGCTACAGAGTCTGTGAGGACCTGTCCTTTAAGTCTCTGTTGAAGAACCTGAGCTCCACTCTTTCTCTCCAGACTACAGACATCGATCCTGGGAAGCGGTTAAGACTCCAATATCTTCATGCTTCGGAGATCCCTACGGATTTGACTCCTCCGATTCAACCTTCCTTCGAGACGCTGTCTCAAATGGTATGGAATAATCCTGCTCTTACCCCTTCGATGGCTAAATCCATTGACAGGAAATACTCAGCTCCCAAGGATCGTCCTTTCCTGGCATCCCAAGCCTTTGCGGATCCTATTGTAGTCCTGACAGAGAATGACAAGGTCATTCTTCCTCAAACTACTACAGCTCGACCTATTAACAAAGAGTCTCATAAGATTGATACATTAGGTAAGAGAGTCTTTGCTGTGTCCACTCTAAGTATGCGTATTGCCAGTTACCAGGGCTATTTTTCTCAGTATGAGTATATCCTGTGGCACTCTATCAAACAAATCGTTGAAGCTCTTCCGGACTCGGACTCTAAGCCAGAGCTTCTTCTGACCATTACCAGAGGTATGGAATCTAATAACCAACAGGTCAAAGCAGCCATGGATGCTTTCGACACTGCTTCTCGTGCAGCAGTCGCTGGTATTTGTACTCGCCGTCACTCCTGGCTGCGTACTTCGGGCTTCACGAATGATGCACAGCAGCAGGTGATGGCGTTGCCCTTTGACGGCTCGTATCTTTTTGGTCCTCAGGTAGAGCAAGCTCTAGAGGCTACTCAGAAGACTAGGTCGGCCATTAAGCTGGCTCGACCCCCTCCTACCCCCTCTCGAGGGCATGTCGGTAAACGTCAGTTTCATAATCGTCAGTCCTTTCGAGGCAGGGGCAGAGGAAGTTTCCATAAGAACCAACCTGCCCAACCTCAAAAGAAGACACAACAGAAAGCGCAAGGGCCCAAAGCGCCCAGTGCTACCTTATGAGTTGCCGGCCCAAGTTCCATCTCCACTGCCCGAGGTGGACTTTTCCTCTCCGGTGGAAGGTCGTCTGATGCACTTCTACAACCAGTGGAAGTCCATAACCTCAGAAAAATGGGTCCTTTGGATAATTCGCGAGGGGTATTCTCTCAATTTTCTTGAGACCCCTCCAAATCGTCCTTCCAAACGACAGCCCAGGCTGTCAATCCTTCAGTCAGACCTTCTCGCCGCCGAGATCCAGGGCCTTCTGAACAACAGGGCAGTAGAACTGGTGCCTCTGCATCAGCAAAACACAGGGTTCTACTCCCACTACTTTCTGGTTCCAAAGAAGTCTGGGGGTATGCGCCCCATTCTAGACCTCAGAAAGCTAAACAAATTTCTCCCAAGGGAGAAATTCAAAATGACTTCTCTAGGAACCCTGTTACCTTTGCTTCATCAACACGACTGGCTAGCCTCCCTGGACATGCAGGACGCTTACCAGCACATTCCTATTCACCTGAGGAATCACAAATTCCTGAGGTTTGTGGCTCTGGGTCAACACTATCAGTTCAGAGTCCTGCCCTTTGGGCTATCCTCGGCGCCCCGAGTCTTTACAAAGTGTTGTGCAGTTCTCACAGCGCATCTCAGGAAGCTCGGAATCCGAGTGTTTCCCTACCTGGACGACTGGCTCCTAGCAAGCCCTTCCAGACAGGGCCCTGGAAGCCGTTCAGGCGGCCTCTCGCCTTCTTCGTCCATGGGGTTCTGCTGAATCTAAAGAAGTCACAGTTGCAGCCCTCAGAGACTCCTTTTCATAGGGACTCTACTGGACACCTCTTGTGAGGCTTTCCTTCCAGAGGACAGAAGGCTCGATATCCTTCAGATGGCCCGTTACATTGGGGAGAACAGATCAGTTACAGCTCTCTCAATGCAACGTATGTTGAGCCTCATGGCATCCTCAGTGTTCACTGTACCCTAGCTCGGCTACACATGAGAACCACCCAATGGATGCTCAGTGCTCAGTGGTCCCCAACCACTCACTAACAGTCTTATCCCATCAAGGTGACAGAACCCTTACAGAGGTCTCTCACCTGGTGGTCTCAAGAAAGCAATCTCCTGGAAGGATTTCCCTTTGCTCCTCTGGATCATCAAATCTCCATCACCACAGGCATCGCTAACGGGATGGGAGCTCATTGTCTGCTCTCCACACTCAAGGTGTATGGACTCAACTCGAGGCCCAGCTTCACATAAATGTCCTAGAGATACGAGCCGTCCTTTATGCAGTCCGGGCTTTGAAGGACATCCTCTGTCACAAGAACATTCTCCTTCAAGCGGACAACAAAGCTGTGATGTATTACATCAACAAGCAGAGGCGGTGCTCACTCTTACCTTATGCAGGGAAGCGATGAGGGTGTGGGAATGGTGCTTGGAACACAAATCTCTAATTCAAGCGGTCTACCTGCCAGGTGTACAAAGCGACTTGGCAGACCGTCTCAGCAGAACAGAGGCAGATCCTCACGAGTGGTCTCTTGACTCAACCATAGTTCAATCACTATTCGAAGAGTGGGGAACTCAAGACCTGGACCTTTTTGCATCCCCACTCAACGCAAAACTGCCTCTCTTCTGCTCCAGAAATCCAGGGCCTGGCATTTTCTGTCAGGATGCGTTCAGGCTGCGGTGGACAAAACGCTTTCTTCGCCTTCCGCCTCTTCCTCTAATTCAGAGAGTACTCAAATTCGAATCCCAGGGACCAAGATGATTCTCATTGCTCCTCTTGGCCTCGACAACTATGGTTTCCACTACTCAACAATATGTTGGCAGCCCTCCGAGACCACTCCCCTGCAGATGAACCTGTTGACTCAGGGTCCGGTGGTCCATCCAACCTGAGATCGCTTCACCTTCACACTTGGCTCCTGAAAAGATAGAAGTGAACCGGTTCAATGTCTCTCGAAGAGTTTCAGATATTCTTCTGGCTGCTCGGAAGCCAGCTACTCGGAAACTTACACGTCTAAGTGGAAGCGTTTTCGCTCTGGTGTGCAAAGTCCTCTTGGAATCCCTTTTCCTGTCCACCAGACAAGGTTTTGGAGTACCTTTTGGACCTCTCAAATTCAGGTTTTCAGTACTCTACAGTCAAAGTTCACCTTAGTGCCATTTCAGCGTATCATGAGCTGGTTTCTTCTTTGTCTCTGGCTCAGTTACATACGGTTAAGAGATTTCTTAAAGGAATTCTGCATACCAGACCCCCTATAAGACGTCCGGTTGCAGCCTGGGACATTAACCTTGTGCTAGACATGCTCACTCGGAAACCTTTCGAACCTCTGGCTACCTGTGAGCTAAAATTTCTCACCTGGAAGACGGTTCTCCTAGTGGCCATTACCTCAGCCCGAGGGTCTCTGAGATACATGCCCTGGTTACGGACCCTCCGTATACTGTGTTCCATAAGGACAAAGTAGTTCTTCGCACTCATCCTAAATTTCTTCCCAAGGTTGTGTCGGAATTCCACCTAAACCAACCTTTGGTCCTTCCCTCTTACTTTGCAGACTTCCAAAATGAAGGGGAACGATCTCGTCATTCCTTGGATGTTAAGAGAGCCTTGCGTTTCTATCTAGATAGAACCAAGGATTTTCGCAAAGCCCAACAACTGTTTGTTTCCTTCAGCGAGACCCGGCTGGGTCAACCTGTCGCTATCAGATGCATCTCATCGTGGCTAGTGGCATGTCTTCGACATTGCTATTCCATGGCACAGGTTAAATTGGAAGTAGGGTTTACGCTCACTCTACCAGAGCGGTCACGGCATCCCTAGCGGAAATTCGCAATGTGCCAATTGCAGACATCTGCAATGCCACCACCTGGAGCTCGGTGCATACCTTCGTTAAGCCTCTCGGGGGAGTATTAGCTCGGTACTCTCCCAATAGTGTGAATGAGTGGTGGAGACTTATGTCCAGGAAGATATGAAAATTACGTACCTACCGTAATTCTTGATCATCTTGGACGAGTCTCCACCACTCATTCACACGCCCACCCTCCATCCCCCGAGCTCACCGCTGTGTTGGTCTTCACTCCCTCAAATCTTTAGGCCGTGAAGACTTCTTTGTTGACCCTTCTTACACGGGTCGCCCGGACTATCTTATGTCCGGTCTTAAGGTTAGGTTACTCTTTACGTTAGTTGCGCTGCACCTCCTTGGTAAAAAAGGTACTGAGGCAGTTGGAGGGTCGACGCCGAGATAGTCATTGCCGCGCGAGCTAGTGCTCGCGGCGCCATCTCTGGTGTCGACCCTCCAGCAAAAAGTTTGCTCCCGATGGGTCCTAGTGCCTCCGGCGCGGATCCCAATAGTGTGAATGAGTGGTGGAGACTCGTCCAAGAAGATCAAGAATTACGGTAGGTACGTAATTTTCATATATTGAAGGCACAACTTCCCCGGATCAACCTCTGAAGTCTGGAGAGAGAGGGGATGAAATTCATATTCTTCAGTAGAGACTTAAAAGGCAGTTCCTCTACCAGAAGCATCGCTGAAGTAGAGGGCTTACTTCCCACTCCCAGAGATGAATCTTTATCAAAGTCGTCCCTTAATCGCAGATCAGGATCAGGCTCAAAATACTGTATAACCCTTTATTTTCACTGAAAATGTATTTCCGCTATATCCGCGGGACAGTCCTGGTCCTCGGAAATAAATTTACAGTGAAAATAAATGGACCACTATGTCGAAAAACACAGAAGAAAGATCTGAATGTTGGACTGCCACTAAATTGCCCCATGTAGTCAGATGCAGACATGTAGCCAGACAGCACTCAGATTGTTGCAAGACCGGAACATCAGAACTACCACTAATTTGCCATTACAGATGGCAATCACCGAGAATGCTGACATGCTGTCTCTGAACCCACCATTCACAGTAAACAGTGAAGTACAGTACCTTTTCTAGAAATCCACATAGTATGTGGAAAGCAGTACAATTCATCCTCATAATCCATTTTTCGGGTTTTGGTTTCATTAAGTTCCAAGTCAGCAGATGCTAAAATAAACCGATTCAAATGAACCACCACATTGTTAAGCTGGCTCACTGAGAAGCCTATACCATGTGACAATGCAGTGGTTCGTTTGATACATTGATCACAGATTACGTTTGATTCCTGGATTATGAATCTGACATTTACTACTTCCTAAATCTTACTGAGTTTCATGAAAGGTACTGTACTTCACTGTTTATTGTGAATGGGGAGTCAATGTGTCAGCATTCTTGGCGTTCGGCAATCCGAGGTTCAAAGCTTGCAAAAAAATGTTTGATCATTTCTCTTTCCAAGTTGGGAAACGACTTAGATGCTGGTCACATTTTGGAGGACAATTTTCTATTCTTCACTGATTGGGATTAGTTGGGGTATCAGCAAGTTACAAAAGTTCTGTGGCAGCAGGTGACTTGAACTGATTGACATCGAGTGGACAGACAACAGTACTGTAAATGCGCTAATATACGTTTACACGGAACTGCCCATGGACCCGGACCACGAGAAATATGAGGTGAGCCGAAAATACAGGTTACTCACCTGTAACACGAGTTCTAGGAATGGTACATGTTGTTCATCCACACTGTCTAGCAGGTTCCTTGCCGCTTTAAATCTTGCCGGAAGGTCTTCAAGCTGGCTCCTCCCACCCATCCGGGTGGTAAAACTCTCGGCTCCGCCCCATGACGCCAGATCTAGCCCGCTGGAAGCCAGGTTGTGCGTCGAAGCCAGGAAGGTCGGGTGGGTCGTGTGGATGAACAACATATACCATTCCTAGAACTCCTGTTACAGGTGCATAACCTGTATTTCCTAGGGACATGGATATGTTGTTCACCCACACTGTCTGGCAGACTCCTAGCATTTCTCCGGGAGGGAGGCAAGGCGCACACCCTCTACTTGGGAAATACAGACTGGAGAACCGAGGCCCCAAAACCAGCATCCCGGCGTGACTCAAGGTCGATGTGGTAGTGGGTGATGAAGGTGTGTGCTGACTTCCAGGTAGCAGCCCTGCAGATTTCCTGGATAAGGACATCCCTGGAAGCAGCCACCGATGCAGCGGTATGGTGGGTAGGATAAGCTCTTATCTCTGCGAGGCTCCATGCCCGTCAACCTATAGCAGAGATCTATGCAGGAGTGACCCACCTGCCTATAGTCGGCTTGGCTGCAGGTCTGCCAGGAGCGGCTTCAGCGAAGGTGACAAACAGCTGACGAACCTCTCCCCGAACTTCAGCTGTCCGCTCCTTATAATACGCGAGCGCTCTTCTAGGGTCCAAAGTATGAGCCTATATTCGGCCTCCGAGGTGTGATTGGGGTAGAACACCGGCAGAGTCAACACCTGGTTAAGGTGAAACTTCGACACCACCTTCGGAAGGAATTTCGGGTGGGGTCACAAGACAACCTTTGTCCCTGTGGAAGACCAGATAAGGGAGACTCGATGGAAAGCGCCTGGAGCTCTCCCATCCTTCTGGCTGACGTGATAGCCACCAAGAAGGCGGTCTTTCACGACAGGTGAGAGATGTCACACCTGTGCATCGGTTCAAATGGCTTGCCCATGAGCTTAGCCAATAGCAGCAGTAGATCCCACGGAGGTGGAGGTTCTCGCACCGGAGGGGATATGTGATCAAGGCCTTTGAAAAAGCGCCCAACCAGCTTCTCCTGCGCCACCGACTGCTTCCCGACCCACGCCCAGTAAGCAGAGATGGCTGCCAGGTGCACCTTAAGGGTCGTCGACCGAAGCCCTTGCTGAGAAAGGGACCACAGGTAGTCCAGGATGCTTGCCAAGGAACAGGAGGAAGGGTACAAGCCCTTGCCCTGACACCAAATCTCTTCCATTTGAAGGCGTAGCATTTTCTGGTCAACTCCTTCCGAGACGCCTCAACGACGTTGAGGACCTCATCGGAAAGACCCAAGGCCTGGAACTCTAGCCGCTCAGGAACCAGGCCGTCAGGTGCAGGGATTGAAGGTCCGGATGGAATACCTTCCCCTGATTGACTGAGATCGGGTCCGGGTGGGCTGGATGCCGCCTCGGGAGCCTGGAGCTGAGACTGAGGATATCTGGATACCAGAACTGGCGAGGCCAGTCTGGGGCTACCAGAATCACCTGCGCCTTGTCCCTCCTTGCCTTGAGAAGCACCTTGTGGATTAAGGGAAATGGAGGAAAGGCGTAGAAGAGGCCCGGGGTCCACGGCCTCGAGAAGGCATCCCCCTGCAGCGAGCCCTGATGAGGCGGGCATGAAACAGTCTCAGCTTCGCATTCTCCCTGGAGGCAAAACAGGTCCGCCTGAGGCGTGCCCCAGCGGGAGAAGAGATCTTGTACTACCTCCGGCAGGAGAGACCACTCGTGAGATGCAGCCCCTATCCGGCTTAGGGTATCGGCCAGGGTGTTGGAGGTTCCTGCCACGTGAATGGCGAGGAGATCCGCCTCCAGGCTGCGCACGAGTGACCAAATGCGGAGAGCTTTCCTGCACAGAGGCATGGAGCGTGTCCTGCCCTGGCGGTTTAGGTAGTACATGGTCGTGGTATTGTCCGTCTGGACCTGAACCACTTGACCCTAGTAGAAACAGACAAGGTGGTGAGGGCTGGGCAGAACGGCGTCAAGCTCCAACAGTGTGATATGGCTGTGGGACTCACGAGGGGACCAGAGGCTGTGCGCTCTATGCTCCCCCAGATGGGCACCCCAACCCATCAGAGAGGCATCGGTCGATAGCGAGACCATAGGCTGGGGCGGACAAACGGGATACCCTCCTGCAGATGTGCTGGGACGATCCACTACTGGAGAGCGTTCCACATCCCCTGGGTCACTGTCACAAGCTGATCCAGCGGATTGAAGTGCTGTGACCATTGGCTGGCCAGCCCCCATTGGAGGGGACGCATGTACCAGCGGGCCCAACGGACCACGCTGGTGCAGGCCACCATGAGGCCCAGGAGACGCATGAAGTCCGGGCAGGGCACGTTGCCCAACCTGAAATGATTGGGCAAGGAGGAAAGAACCTTGGCCCTGTCCGCCGAGGCCGTGCTCTGGCTCATAGAAGTCGAGCTCTGCCCCGATGGTGTTATCACCTGCTTTGTCACGAGTTCCAACTTGGCCTCGTTGATGAGGAGGCCAACCTTGAGAGCAAACCTGGAGGGCCAGATCTCTGGACCACTCCACCTCCACTCTGGAGGGGGCTGCAATCAGCCAGTCGTCCAGGTAGGGGTACACCCGGACCCTTCGGCGCCGCAGGAATGCTGTCACCACTGCCATGCATTTGGTGAAGACCCTGGGAGCTAGGGAAAGACCGAAGGGCATGGCCCGGAACTCGTAAAGGGATCCCTCTACTCTGAAGTGGAGGAATCTCTGGTGGGACGGACGGGTTGGGACGTGAAAGAACATGTCCTGAAGGTCCAGAGAACAGAACCACATGCCTCGTTCCATGGATGGGATTATCTGAGCCACAGTGACCATCCTGAAGGTCCGAGACCTTAGGAACCTGTTCAGGTCATGCAGGTCGAGAATGGGGCACCAGCCCCCCGTCCGTTTTGGGACCAGGAAGTACCTGGACACAAACCCCGGGTCTGGAGGACCCGCCACCTTCCTGATAACCTCTTTCCGAGAAGCAGGGGCAATATCGGCTCGGCGAGCCGACAGAGAACTCGACCGGACGCGCTTGGTGACGGCTCGGAAGGGTGGGGCCTGCTCACCCAGAGGCAGGCTCTTCCCTACCACCTCCAACACTCCACCGGTCCGCGGTGACAGCGGACCAGGCGGAAAGGGAAGTGAGAGCGCGTCTCTACAAGGGGAACCCAGGGA
The DNA here is from genome assembly GCA_016271365.2 of Neoceratodus forsteri. Taxonomy (NCBI): domain Eukaryota; kingdom Metazoa; phylum Chordata; order Ceratodontiformes; family Ceratodontidae; genus Neoceratodus; species Neoceratodus forsteri. The sequence goes on from CM057455.1 coordinate 1,710,611,137, forward strand.
AGTGATGAGGCTGGGGGCGACACCCCTCAAGCCGTCATTGGGTAGGCTTGGAGAAGGGACCGGCCGAGGGACCTCCTGGGCCTTTACCTCCCTGCTTCCTGTTGGAGGAAACCTCGGGCTTGGGTTTGGGATGCCAAGCGTGAGCCTGCTGGCCCTGGTGCTGGTGTGGTTGGGCTGGACATGCCGCAGGCGCAGAAGGACGAAAGGACTTGAGCTGCTGCTGTCGGCGGCCTTTGTCCTTCTGGGAGTCCAGAGTGGCATTGGACTTTTCGATCCGCTGGAGGTGACCTTCCACTCCAGGGCTGAAGAGGTCGGTCCCCAAGAAGGGAACATCTGCCAATTTGTGCTGGGTAACCGCCGTGAAGGTGGATATCCTCAGCCATGCTCTGCGACGCATGGCCACTGCGGCCGCAACTGATCTGGCACAGGAGTCTCTTATGTCTAGAGCCGTTGGAGCAGCTGCTTAGCCACTGCCCTACCCTGGTCCCACACCTGCCGGACCATGGTCTGCAGGCCGTCCGGGAGATGAGGGATCACCTCATCCAGGGAGACCATGACGGCATGGGAGAAGTGTGCCATCAGCACGGCTAAGCTGGCCTGGCGGAGGCCAAGGGAGGACGCAGCGTACACCTTGCGCCCGGCGTAGTCCAGCTTTTTGGACTCCCCGTCGGGGCTTGGTCCATGTCCCTAGCGGCTTCCAGAATGCCAGAAAACACTGTCAGTGACCATCCCCTCGGCAGAGGGGTGTTCTGAAAAACCGGGCAAAGAACCGGGAGGGACCGCATACTTCCTGGCCATCCTGGACGAAGGCACAGGATAGGAAGCAGGCCGCTGCCAGAGCTTCAAGGCTGGGCCAACAATGGCTTCAGCCACCGGAAAGGCCTCCGTGGGTGAATCCCCTAAGTCCAGTATCTCTGTCTGGAGATACTTGGCCCACTTGGATACGGGTGCGAGCTGCATCCCAGTGGACTCAGAGATGAGCTGAAGCAAACCCATGAAGGAAGATGGGCTTTCGTCCATCGACTGGCCTCCGGAGGACTCCGGGTCAATGGGCCTGGAGAACAGGTAGGAGTAGTCGTCTGACTCTGAGGAGTGCGAAGAGCTGCCTGGGGCCTGAGCCACCCTCCACCTGCTGAGGACGGTTGGGAGTAAGGGTGACCGACAACCTGTGGGGCAGGTCTTGACCCGACAGAGTCCTTGGTCGGCGCCCCCGATTTTGGTCGTGGGGGCCGAGGTTCCACCACAATCGGTGGGGCATCTGGTTTCGGCTGAACAACCGTCCCAGGCATGGGCACCTCGACTACAGCAAGGGTTTGTTTCGGCCGCTCGGGTGACAGCCACTTGATGGTCAGGGAAGGTAACGGTGTCAGCTTGTTCCCGGACAGAAGTAACTGCTGCCACATCAGGTCCTCGTAGCATCGACACAACTTGCGTTGAAGCCTCTCCTCTTCCGAGGAGGAGGAAGACGAGGACGAGCAGTGGCGCCGCTTACCTCGGTGCAGAGACCGAGACCGCTGATGTCGGCGGGATCGGCTGGACCGAGACGATGTCCAAGACCGAGACCCTCAGTGTTTCCGAGGACAGGTCTGGGAAGGAGCGGGGGACACCCGTTCTTCCCTTGGCTCGGAAGCCTTAACCGGGGACTGCGGCACCGGGGGCGCAGGCAGGTCCTCGGTCTCCACCAGGGGAACCGGTGAAGAAGGGCTGTCAGCCTCATCAGTCGACAGCCCATCCGACGGGTTGAGAAGAATCTCGACCGCGTCGACGGGGTGTCTTGGCCAGCTGGCCTGACGGGGATGCTGTGAAGCCAGTGGCCTTAGCTGCAACCTCGACCGAAGTCGACTGTCCTGGGAAGGAGACCTCTCCCGCTCCCACGAACGCCGACGATGGGACTTACCCTTTGAATCCTTTTTGGACCGAGAGGAATGTCCCGATGGCCCCTCTCTGTTCGTGGAAAGGGATTGGCTAAGCTCCTTGAACAAAGCTGAATACGATGTACCCAGTGAGAGCGGGATAAATGCATGACCCAGGAAGAGAGGATGATCGCCTGGCGCCTCCTCCTCCTCAAGAGCGATCATCTGCTCGGAGTGCTCAGCCGCGCCAGCCGCCGCGGTAACCACCATGGTCTCCTTGACTTAACCAGTGGTAGCACTTCTCGGCTATGGCTGTAACTCAGGCAGTGCGGTCCTCCTGGACGCTAATCAAATGAATGGCATGACTCGTAGGCCTGCGGGTCGTGTTCTAGGCCGAGGCAGTAGACGCATGTGGAGTGCGGGTCCGTCCTGGACATCTTCTGCCCACAAGGGCACCGCCGAAATCCGGGAGTCGATTTGTCCATCACAGCCACGAGGGAGAAAGATGACCGAAGTCTTGAAAATTTTTAAAATGAGTTTCAGGCGAACTGAAGAATTAAGATCCAGTCTGTCATGCAGAGCGTTAAGGAGGGAACCTGAGCTTCCAAGCGGTAAGGAAGATCTGGCATCATGGGGCGGAGCCGAGAGTTTTACCACCCGGGTGGGTGGGAAGAGCCAGCTTGAAGACCTTCTGGCAAGATTTAAAGTGGCAAGGAACCTGCCAGACAGTGTGGATGAACGACATATCCATGTCCCTAGAATAAAGCGTTATACAGTAGTCCCCTACTAGCCCAGGAGGAATAGTATATAAAAAAAAAAAGGGGAGGAAAGACAGTAGAAGGAGGTGCTACTTGAATCAGAGTCAAGAATCCAAGCACCTGAAGTGGCCCTGGCTCAGAAAATGGCACCGCCAAGACCTGAGTCAAAGGCGGCACCGCCACCAGTGCCATGCGAGCACCTGGAGACCCCAACCCAAATCTCGGTGCACCCAAGGATGAAGATTTGAAAACATGAACAGGAGAAAATGGTATCTGTGCTGGCCCCTGCGCCGCAGCCATGTGAGGGGGAACAGCACAAGAGCGCGGCGTCGACAGCACCTAAGAAGGTGTCACGTGACAAGGCTGACCCAACTCTATGCCCACAGATTTGAAGCCCCTAGACCCGAAGCCCCCAGAGCAGACTCTGCAGACTCAGGAAGCTGGGACAGCCATCAAATCCACTGCTCCATAAAAGTGGCCCAATAATGAAACTGCTCACTGGACGACCCCCCCCAAGGGCCGGGGAGGGACCACGGAGTTGAGGATGACAGCAACAAAGGAACAGGAGGCTGCAGGTGACTCCCGACGGAGTCGGCTTCTGTCTCGGGTACCGATCGACGTGACAGACATACCAGAGGGCCATCTCGAGCGCGCACCGCGGTCTTTGATCAGGATGAAGAAGAACCTCGAGGCTGAGCAGTGCCGGGTTCTTGACGATGACTGAGAGTGGGTCAGCTTCTTTTTGTGCTTTCGGGAAGACCGCCCTTCCTCCCGCGCACTGGACTGCCTGTAGTCAGACACCCCCTCCATTGAGGGTGGCGGACTGGACTCAGCCCTGCTGGAAACACAGCTTTCTTGTGAAGTCTCCCTACTGTCACTGTCCCCGTTCATGGTCAATCCCATCGAAGGCGGGGTGAAGAGGACTTCTGTGTTCTTTCGTAGAAGAAAACAAAAATTTTTTTTTTTTAACTAAATGAATATTACAAATACCGAATGACTAACGTTGCTGTCATATAGATGTGAAGATTTGACTCCCGGTGGGCGAGCGTCAACGTCACGGAAGCACACTTGATGGCGGGAAAAATGGAACTGATGTGGTTGCAGGGTCAACGTGGAGGTAACCTATACGGTTCGAGCTGGTCTCACGGCACCACTTCTGCGCGGCCCTACCGCGGCGCCGGCTCTCCGGAAGATTTTTGGCTCCCACTCCGTCTCGCCTCCCGGCGAAGTCCCATCGGTGTGAATGATGGAGTAACTTATGTCAAGGAAGATCTGAACAAAAATGAAAATTACGTACCTATCATACTTCTTGATCTTTCTGTGTATCTTCACCATTCATCACTGGTGGGTTATGGCCAGAGGGACAGAACCCTGCAGGAGTTTTTTGGTTTTTTATTTGCAAAGAGGCGGAGCCAACGTCAAGACTGTGCTGCCCTCGAGGCAGATGCATTGTGTGGTGCTCGCAGGTTGGCCAGTAACCAACATTGACTCCTCCTCAGACCCAGTTTTGTGCGCTGGAGAGTAGCCAAGAAAAAAAAGAGGCCGGGGCAAGGCAGCCTGGGGGATAGAAAAAGGAAAGGATATAAAATCAAGGAAGGAATAATGCCGGGTAAGAGGACAGAAGGGACAAGAGCCTAGGGGTCTGGGACAGGGGGCTCCAACCTCTGGGCGAGCAAGGGAGGGATAGAAGGGAGGAAGAAGAGGTAGAACAGAAGAAAAGAGAAGAGGGGGGAGATGCTGCATCCCACTCGCTGGAGTCCAGAGGACTGCAGAAGGGCAATACTGCTTTAAGCCATGATCCTTTTCTTCCAAAAGGAGAGGAAAGAAATCCCCTAATTAAGATAATTCAGAGGATGGCTGGCTTGAAGTCCAGCAGAGGAAAGCAAAGCACCAATTCCGAAGAGTCTTCACTGTAAACTTTAGCCTTTGACTCTTATGCCTCCCACCCGACTAAGGGATACTCTGGAGAGGGGACAGGACTCATCCTGAAGTAGGCTCCTCTTGACAAAATAGGCCTCCCCAGCTGTTTTGGAAGAACATCGCCTCCAAAGGAGAAACGAAAAGAACAGGTTACTCAGCTGTAAATACAGGTTACTCACCTGTAACAGGAGTTCTAGGAATGGTATATGTTGTTCATCCACACTCATTGGCAGTATCCTTGCCGCTTTAAATCTTGCCGGAAGGTCTTCAAGCTTGCTCCTCCCACCCACCCGGGTGGTATAACTCTCGGCTCCCCCCCATGACGCCAGATCTGCCCGCTGGAGTTTGTACAGCGCTGAGGCCGGGAGGTCGGGTGGGGTCGCGGTGGATGAACAACATATACCATTCCTAGAACTCCTGTTACAGGTGAGTAACCTGTATTTCTAGGGACATGGATATGTTGTTCATCCACACTCATTGGCAGACTCCTAGCAGTTCTCCGGGAGGAGGGAGGCAAGACGCACACCCAATACTTACTTGGGAAAGAGAGACTGGAGAACCGAGGCCCCAAAACCAGCATCCCGGCGTGACTCAAGGTCGATGTGGTAATGGGTAATGAAGGTGTTTGCTGACTTCCAGGTAGCAGCCCTGCAGATTCTGGATAGGGACGCCCCTGAAGCAGCCACCGCTGCAGCAGTATGGCGGGTAGAATGAGCCTTATCTCCTCTGGGAGGCTCCATGCCCAACTTATAGAGAGATCTATGCAGGAGGTTACCCACCTGCTTATCGTGGGCTGGCTGCAGGTCTGCCAGATGCGGCTTGTGCGTAGGGTGACAAACAGCTGGCTAACCTCTCCCTGACTTTCAGCCGCGGCGTCCTCTTTATAATAAGCGAGCGCCCTTCTAGGGTCCAGAGTATGGAGCCTATATCTCGGCCTCCGAGGTGTGATTGGGGTAGAACACCGGCAGAGTCAACACCTGGTTAAGGTGAAACTCCCAGCACCACCCTTCGGAAGGAATTTGGTGGGGGCGAGGACAACCTCTGTCCCTGTGGAAGACCAGGTAAGGAGACTCGATGGAAAGCGCCTGAGCTCTCCCATCCTTCTGGCTGACGTGATAGCCACCAAGAAGGCGGTCTTCCACGACAGGTGAGAGAGAGCACACCTGTGCATGGGTTCGAATGGCTTGCCCATGAGCTTTGCCAGTACCAGCAGTAGATCCCACGGAGGTGGGGTTCCGCACTGGAGGAAATGTGATCAAGGCCTTTGAAAAAGCGCCAGACCACCTTCTCCTGCGCCATGACTGCTTCTCGCCCGCGCCGGTAAGCAGAGATGGATGCCAGGTGCACCCTTTAGGCTCGCTGACCTAAGCCCTTGACTAGAAAGGGACCATAAATAGTCCAAGATGCTTGCAGGAACAGGAGGAAGGGTCCAAGCCCTTGTTTCTGACACCAAATGGAAAACCTTTCCATTTGAAGGCATAGCATTTTCTGGTCGATCTTCACGGATGCCTCAACAACATTGAGGACCTCGCCGGAAAGACCCAAAGCCTGGAACTCTAGCCGCCAGGAACCAGGCCGCCAGGTGCAGGGATTGAAGGTCCGGATGGAACACCTTCCCTGATTGACTGAGAGCAGGTCCGGCGAGCTGGAAGCCGCCATGAGTCCTGGAGCTGAGACTGAGGAGATCTGGTACCAGAACTGGCGAGGCCAGTCTGGGGCTATCAGAATCACCTGCGCCTTGTCCTCCTCGCCTTGAGAAGCACCTTGTGGATCAAGGGAAATGGGGAAAGGCGTAAAGAGGCCCGGGGTCCATTGCCTCGAGAAGGCATCCCCTGCAGCGAGCCCTGCTGAGGGGGCGGGCATGGAACAGACTCAGCCCTGCCTCCGTGGAGGCAAACAGGTCCACCTGAGGTGTGCCCCAAAGGGAGAACAGATGCTGTACTACCTCCGCAGGAGAGACCACTGTGGGATGCAGCCCCTATCCGCTCAGGGCATCGGCCAGGGTGTTGGAGGCCCTGCCACGTGAATGGCTAGGAGATCCGCCTCCAGGCTGCGACGAGTGACCAAATGCGGAGAGCTCTTTGCATAGAAGCATGGAGCGGGCCCCCGCCCTGGCGGTTTAGATAGTACATGGTCGTGGTATTGTCCGGCCTGACTCGGACCACTTGACCCCGGAGGAACGGAGCAAAGGCGGTGAGAGCTAGGCGGACCGCCGGAGCTCCAGCAGGTTGATGTGGCATCGGACTCCCGGGACCAGAGGCCATGAGCCCGGTGTCCCCCAGATGGGCACCCCAACCCATCAGAGAGGCATCGGTTCGACAGAGAGACCGTCGGCTCGGGCGACGAACGGGATGCCCTCCTGCAATTGATCTGGAACGGTCCACCACTGGAGAGCATTCCACATCCCCTGTGCCACCGCCGGCTACGTCGTCCAAGGATCGCAGCTGCCAGGACCACTGGCTGGCCAGTCCCCACTGAAGGGGACGATGTTCCAGCGGGCCCAACGGACCACGCTGGTACAGGCCGCCATGAGACCCAGGAGGCGAGAAGTCCCGGCAGGAAGTAATTGCCCAACCAGAAATGATCGGGCAAAGGAGGAAAGAACCTCGGCCCTGTCCGCCGGGAGCCGGCCTGGCTCAAGAGAGTCGAGCTGCGCCTGATGAATAAAATCACCTGCTTCGCTCGAGTTCCGACTTGGCCTCGTTGACAAGGAGGCCCAGTTGAGAGCAGACCTGAGGGCCAGATCTCTGACCACTCCGCCTCCTTCCTGGAGGGAGCTGCTATCAGCCAGTCGCCCAGGTAAGGGTACACCCGACCCTCGGGCGTCAAGAGGAATGCTGTCACCACTGCCATGCATTTGGTGAAGACCCTGAGCTGGAGACAAGCCAAGGGCATGGCTTGAATCAAGAGAGATCCTTCCGCCTGAAGCGGGAATCTCTGGTGAGACGGACGGATAGGGACGGAAAAACGCGCCCTGCAAGTCCAGAGAGCAGAACTCACACGCCTGCCAAGGATGGTATTATCTGAGCCAGAGTGACCATCCTGAAGGTTTGAGACCTTAGGAACTTGTTTAGGTCGGCAGGTTTGAGAATGGGGCGCCAGCCCCCGTCTGCTTCGAACCAGGAAGTACCTGGACACAAACCCTGGGTCTGAAGGAGGTCCACCACCTCTCTTACCACCTCCTTCTGGAGGAGGAGAGTGATGTCGGCTCGACGAGCCGCCAGTGAGGCTGGGATCCCGAGTTTCCCGAGGCCACGGCCTGAAGGGTGGTGCCTGCTCGACCCAGAGGCAGGCCTCTTCCCACCACCTTCCAAGACCCACCTGTCCGTGGTAACAGCGGACCAGGCGGAACGGAAGTGGCCGGAGCCGCCTTCTAATGGGGACCTCAGGGTAAGGTGACGGGATGGGGGGCACCCCTCAGCCCGCCACTGGGCAGGCTTGGAGGAGGGACCGCCGAGGGACCCCTGGGCCCTTCCTCCCTGCCTCCTGTTAGAGGAAGCCGTGGTTTGGGCTTGAGATGCCAAGGCCGAGCCTGCTGGCCCTGACGTTGTTGGCAGGGCGCGCTGGGGCAGAAGGACTAAAGGGCTTAGGCTGTGGTTTGGCCTTGTCCTTCTGAGCGGAAGAGACCGAGTCCAAGGTGGCATTGGACTCTCGATCCTCTGCAGGTGACCTTCCACCCCAGGGTCAAGAGGTCAGTCCCAAAAGGAACATCCGCCAACTTGTGCTGGGTATCCGAGTAAAGGTGGATATCCTCAGCCAAGCTCCGGCCGACGCGATAGCCACCGCGGCCGCCACCGATCTGGCACATGAGTCCCCACATCCAAAGCAGTCTGGAGCTGCTGTTTGGCCACTGCCCTGCCCTGGTCCCGCACCTGCTTAACCGTAGTCTGCAGATCGGGCGGAAGATGAGGGATGACCTCATCCAGGAGCCCAACAGGGCATGAGAAAATGGCCATGAGGACGGGCCGAACTGGCCTGGACGGCGGCCGAGAGAGGACGGAGCGTAGACTTTTCGCCGGACATAGTCCAATTTCTTGGACCCTTGTCAGGAGGTTTGTCCACATCCCTGGCGCAGCCGCGCTACCGAAAACGCTGTCGGTAACCAACCCCTCAGCAGAGGGTCGTTCCAAACCGGACAAGGAACCGTAGGGACCGTGATACTTCTGGCCATCCTGGTCAGGGCGCAGGGCAGGAAGCAGGGCGCTGCCAAAGTTCCAGTGCTGGACCCACTATGGCCTCGCCACCGGAAAGGCCTCCGTCGGAGAATCCCTCGGTCCAGAATCTCCGTGAGGGGTACCTGGCCCGCTTGGAAACGGGTTCGAGCCCATCCCGTAGACTCGGATGAGCCAGCAGTCCTAGGAAGGACGACGGCTATCGCCCATTGGCTGACCTCCTGAAGACTCCAAGTCCAGTCGCTTGAGAAGAAGGAGGAATCATCTTCGGACTCGGAAGAGTCCTCAAGAGCTGCCTCTGGCCTGAGCCACCTTCACCCGCCGAGGTCGGTCGGAGTGAGGGTAACTGACAGCCGATGGGTAACCCTTAGCCGACCGAGAATCTTGGTCGGAGCCCCAATTGGTGGCTGTGAGGCGGAGGTTCCACCGCAATCGGTGGAGCAGTTGGTTTTGGCCGAACAACCGCCTGGGTATAGGCCTCGGCAAGTCGAGGGGTTGTGCCGGCTGCCCGTGACAGCTACTTAATGGCCGGGAAGGCGCCGGAGTCGGCTTATTCCCCGGCCAGGAGGAGTTGTTAGAATATAAGGTCTCGCATCGCCGACGACTTACGCCGAAGCCTCCTCATCCGAGGAGGAGGACGAGACGAGCGGCGACGCCGCTACCAGCGTGCCGACCGAGACCGCTTATGACGGTGGGAACGGCTGGACCGGGCAAGAGGTCCGGAGACCGAGACCGAGAGTCCCGGAATTTCCGGGTCGGTGCAGGAGGTGTCGGCCGGAACCGACATCCTTCGCCCGGAAGGTCCATCCGAGGGCTCCGGAACCGAGGCACAGGCAGCCCACGGATCCTCAACCTCCCGGGGAACCGGGAGAGGGAATCGGCTGCTAAAGGCGACAGCCCGTTCAATGGGTCGAGAAAATCGACTTCATCAGTGGGAGTCTCGGTCAACTGACCTGACGGGGACACCGTGAGGCCAGTGGTCGGCCGAGCGTTCGATCGAGCCGACGGCCGACGGCCCGGGAGAGGGACCTTCCGGCCCCAAGAGCGCCGACGAGGGATTCCACCCTTGTCCTCTTTGGACCGAGAAAGGTCCAGCAGACGCGGCACTTCTCCTATAGTGGAGAGGGACAGACAAAGCCTCCTAAAGGAAGCCGTAGGAAGAACCCAGAGAGCGGATAAATGCCGCGTCGAGGAAGATACGTCCGCTGCCGCCCTCTTCGAGGGCTTACCATCCGCCGAGCTGATCCGCCGAAAGCCACGCCGCTGACACCGCCAACCGGGCCTCCTTGACTTCACCGAGGGAACGCTCGGACGCACCCAGTTGCAATCGGCAGCACGGTCTTCGATGACGAGGGCCGAGAAAGATGAGCACAGGTCGCAAGCCCGCGGGTCGTGCTCTAAGGCCTAAGCAGTAGACACACGGAGTGTGGATCCGTCCAGACATCTTCTCCCGCATGGGCATCTCCGAACCGGGAGTCGATGTATCCATCGCAGCCGCGAGGATCAAGATCGAAGTCTTTGCAAAATATTATTTTTAACCGCAAACGGAGAAACAGGAACCAGTCACAAACGCAGAGCGTTATGAGGGAACCTGAGCTCTGCAAGGAAGATCATGCCGCATGGGCGGAGCGAGAGTTATACCACCCGGTGGGTGGGAGGAGCAAGCTTGAAGACCTTCCGGCAAGATTTAAAGCGGCAAGGATACTGCCAATGAGTGTGGATGAACAACATATCCATGTCCCTAGAACAGTAGTTCTAGGAGTGGTATATGTTGTTCATCCACACTTACTGGCATGTCCCTTTCCCCTTTAAGGATCACTGGAAGTCTTCAAACTGGCTCCTCCCATTCACCCTGGTGGTATATACCCCGGCTCCGCCCCATGACGCCAGATCTCAGCCCGCTGGAAGCCAGGTGTTGCGCATCCGCAGCCTGGGAGGTCGGGTGGGTCCATGTGGATGAACAACATATACCACTCCTAGAACTACTGTTACAGGTGAATAGCCTGTTCTTCTAGTAGCGTGGATATGTTGTGCATCCACACTTATTGGCAGACTCCCAGCAGTTCTCCGGGAGGAGGGAGGGAAGTTGCACACCCCCTACTTAGGGAACAGATATTGGAGAACCGAGGCCCCAAAACCAGCATCCCGGCGTGACTCAAGGTCGATGTGGTAGTGGTTAATGAATGCGTTTGCTGACTTCCAGGTAGCAGCCCGACAGATTTCCTGGATAGGGATGTCCCTGAAAGCAGCCACCGATGCAGCAGTATGGCGGGTAGAATGAGCTCTTATCCCTCTGGGAAGCTCCTTGCCTGCCAACTCATAGTGCAGACCTATGGATGATGTAATCCATCTTGAAACAGCACGCTTCGCTGCAGGTCTGCCAGAAGCGGCTTCAGCGTAGGTGACAAACAACTGGCGAACCTCTCCACGAATTTCCACCGTCCTCGCCTTGTAACAGAAGACAGCACATCTCAGGTCCAAGGTATGGAGCCTGTACTTGGCCTCCGAGGAGTAATTAGGGTAGATTACCGGTAGAGTTGACACCTGGTTAAGGTGTAGCTCTGACACCACCACTGGAAGGAATTTTGGGTGGGGGCGCAGGACAACTTTGTCCCTGTTGAAGACCAGATAAGGGGAGTCCACCAAAAGCACCTGGAGCTCCCCTGTCCTTCTGACTGACGTGATAGCCACCAAGAAGTCAATCTTCCATGACAAGTGTGACAACTCACACTTGTGCATGGGTTCAAATGGCTTGCCCATGAGCTTTGCCAGTACCAGCAGTAGATCCCCAGGAGGTGGAGATTCACACACCGGAGGGGATGTGTGATCTAAGCCTTTGAAAAAGCACCCAACCACTGTCTCCTGCGCCGTCAGCTGACTGGCCTGCACCCGGTAAGCTGCCAGGTGCACCCTAAGGATAGGAAAATTACGTACCTACCGTAATTCTTGATCTTCTCTTGTATCTTCACCATTCATTACTTACTGGGTGTAAGCCGGAGGCGCGCACCTGCCACGGGAGCTTTTTTTTTTTTTTTTAAAGTTTGCCTAACGGCACCGCCCTCGAGAGTGACGTCATGCGCGAGGGGCGGCCGTTAGTAGCGACCGACTCCTCCTCCAACTCAGTTCTGTGAGCCGGAGAGGCAAAAGTGAAAGCAGAGAATATAGATAGCGAGGCAAGATAGCCGAGGGATAGCAAAGCAAGGAAGAATGAACTGAAAAAGGAATAAGCCGATGGAGGAAGGACAGAGGAGATAAGAGTATCCCTAGCCTAGGGACTGTAGGGCCTCCTTACCTGGGCGATTCTAGGAGGAGAGATAAGTAAGGAAATGAGAAATTAGAAGAAGAAGAAGAAAGAGAAGAGAGAGATGGGATGTTGAAGAGACCAGAATGCCCAACGAGCATAGTTAGCTTACAGCTGAAGGCTCGACTAAAGGGGAAGCAAGAATCCCCGAGATAGAGCTGAAGAGAAGGTTCACCAAACCCGCTAGACAGACTCAGGAGGGCATAGTCCTCATCCTCAACATGCCATTGTTCTTGATACCCACTCGGCCCTGGTCATGGAAGGCCTTTTAACTGGAGGACACCCGGGAGGGGAAGAATAAAACCCCCGCAGCATGAGGCGCTCAGGGGTTTAGAAATGGAGAATGTAGCCTTTCAGGCTTTAAGATAGAAAAGGGACTAGACTGACTGGCCAAGGCTTAGGCTGGCTGGGATTGATATAGTCAGCACTGCTTCTGTAAAATTGTCCAGGAGGACACTTAAAGGAGAAACCAATATGTAAACTAGCTAGAAGGATAGCCTACCTTTCTCATTCTCTTCTAGTTTGTTTTTTTTTTTTTTTTTTTTTACAGATAGCATTTTTAGACTAGATGCATGACCCTCAATACCAAGATGCCTATAGTAGTCGAAGAGAGTTCCTCAGCATTTTTCCCTTCTTTTTTTGCAAAAGAAAAAGGAATAGACGCGTCTGCTCTCTCTGCTCTGCAAGGCAAGAATGGGGGTGATTTTGATTTCAGGGCAACTATCTGGAACACGGGATTGCAGGATCGAAACTGAATAGCCTAAGCCAGGCTAAAACCCTAGAGGTATCTCTCACCAGAAGAATGGCAAGAGATAGTTGTGCAGTCTCGATCACCAATGCAATCCACGTAGATGGCCCATGAATCTTAGAGTAAGTAATTTTCTGAAAATTAGAGGCCCCCGAAGATTTTTTTTTTTTGGAAAATTAAGAATTTTTCCCTATATTTTAAGAAAATTTTTTTTTTTTTTTTTTTTGCAGAGAGAGAAGGAGACGGAGGTGGAGAAGCACAGGAAGAGGCCACTGAGGGATGGTGGGGAGGTAGTAATGAATGGTGAAGATACAAGAGAAGATCAAGAATCACGGTAGGTCACGCACTTTCCTATCTTCCCTTGTCAATCTCTCACCATTCATTACTTCCTGGTGAGTATTAAGCCCTCTTCCCTGAGGGGAAGAGGCCATACCCTGAGGGAACAAGATCCCTCAGCCTTCTGTTGGTGAGAAACAGAAGGAGAAGACCCTGGCTTATTCAGAAAGCCTCAAGTGGAGAAGAGCTAGGAGGTGCCTCCCGAGGACTAGGGAGACGGATGGAGCCCCTGTAAAAGTCTCCTAGCTCTGGATGAGAAAAGACGGGTCCCCCGAAGGCGGAGCGATCACCCACGCCGGGCCAGGGTGACAACCTGAAAACGGGCCATGCCGTCCGCTTGATGCAGATCGCTGTCCCCGAAGCCTGAAGCCACCTCACTGGCGCCATAAGATGCCCTTGCTTGGTGTCTTGCCAGCCCAGGCCTACCGCGGAGAGGCAACGCTTGTCTGGTTTGTCTGGTGCAGGCTAGATGCCAACAGCTGGGACATCATCGACCACAGATGCCGGTTGTAGGCAGCGTGGTGAGCCTGATGTGATGCAATACATGCACTCGCACGAGAAGAAGAGAACACTCTTCGCCCCCAACGGTCGAACTGGAGAGAGTCCAAATCCGGTGGGCGGTCGTGCGCCAGGCAACGGCGCCCAGAAGGAGTATCCAGGTATACCAAACCTGAGGACGGGTTGGGAAGGGAACCTAGAGACTCAGAGGGGGCACAATACCTACGCTGGCAGTCCGCCGGGGCTGGGGAAGAAGCGGCAGGGAACTGCCAGGACTGGATAGACGCCTCCTGGAAGGGGATAGGCCAGGAAGGTACCACCAGATGCTGGGCACTGAATTCACCAAGGAATTAACGCCGCCTCCATTCGCATCGCCTCCGAACGTAGGAAATCTGGGAGATCCTCACCATCCTCGAGAGGAAACGCTGATATTCTGTGAAATCAGCATCGGAGGACAGATGAGAGGGTCCTTCTCCTCAGAGGAGGGAGACGAGGATGATGGGAACTGGAATGTCCAGAGGATTCCTGCGTCGGTGGGGAGAGTCGAAAGACCCGCTCATGCATGTATCTAACATATGAGGGGAAGGCCGCCGCAGAACCTCTGAACTGCTCCCAGGATAACGGACCCGTAGGACCGACATGGCCCGGGAGCGGGGGTGGTGAAGGCAGAGAGATGGGAGAGGGGCACCTCCGAGGAGGCAACTGCTCTCTGCGAGGGCTCTGGAATCCGGGGAAAGGAGCCCCAGTAGGCGGATCCCGGATATCAAACCAGGCCGCAGAACGGAACTCTGGGGCGGAGCCTGGAAGAGCCCTGGGGAGAAACCCCTGTGACGCACGCCTGGGACTGCATGGATCCAGAAGGGCAGTCCGCACAAACGCCGCCAGAGGACACCCTAGAACCCTGGGGGAGGGGTGGCCTGCACCACGGCTCCTGGCCACCCCCTGAGGTGGCTAAAGAAGACCGGCAGCAGGCTGCCTGCCCTCAACCCCTCGGATTCCGAGAGGGCCCACCCCGACTGCAACGCCCCTGTCCCAGAGGAGGCAACAGCACTCGGGGCAGCTGTCACCGGCCCAGAGAGGGGAGCCCTCCGTCACCCCACGCCTGCCCCCGGGACTCTCGCCACCCCAGCCGAGGAACCCTCAGGAGACGACGGCAAGGGGACAGAGGGGAGGGGCCGCCGGCGCCGCCTGGTAACTCTAGCCACCGAGGACCCAGATTCAAGAATGGGGGTGCTAGGATGGGTCCATTCTGAGTCATCGCCTCCGAGGAGGACGAGACAGCAGGACCCGATGCTGGCCACCCGATGGGTCCCCGAGGCCACGAACGCCCCGGTACCAGTGCGACGCGCCGCCCCCACGCCGGGCAGCAGGAAGGCTTAACCCCACACCCCAGCGTTTTGGCAGGCCCGCACCGCCTGGGAGGGGTAAGGCGACGGCACTTCCGGGCGGCGCCGGGAGCAGCGGCACCGCGGGCGCGCCGCTTGTCCATCGGCACCGCGAACGGCGCCGAGGCCAAAAGCGGCACTCGCTAACGGTGCCGCTTCATCACCGCGCTGATTCAGTGGCGCCGCTAACGGGCGCTGCTCGATCACCGCACCGCGAATGGCGCCGATTCGAACGGCGCCAGCGAGGCGGCGCCGAGGATCCACCCAAGTCGGGCCCAGCCAAGGGCCTCGACATCGGGGAGCCTGCACCTCCGAGAGGTGATTGCCGAGGCGTGGTCAGCGCTATCGCCCCGGGAGGGGCTACGACGCCCCTCAACACTGCGGAAGGGGCCTCCTCGTCAAAGATAGGGATGAGGAGACCCTCCTCCTCAGATCAGACAGGCCCGGGAGGGACCCGGGGAAAGGCCTAGAGATCTCGCCCGAGATTCTCGCGAGCGACGCCGTCTTCGAAAGTCGGGCGGGCCTTGCCGAGCTTGAAATCGCTGGGACTTAAGGACGCGACGGTCCATCGAGAAACAGGCGCCGCATTTAATCCATATCATGGTTGGGTCCCAGGCAACGAAGACAAACGCCATGCCGGTCCGAGACGGAGAAATGCCGCCACAGGAGCACCGACAGAGCTATGTCTGCTTTCATCGAACGCTAGCTCTAGAACCGGACATAACGCGAAAATAACGAGATCAAACATGGTAGGAAATACACCCGGTGCCGAAGAAAGAAAAAGAAATAGTCTTACCGACGTAGGCCGAGTGTCAGGAAAACGGAGTCGGTAACTACTACGCAGATAGTACTGGAGGCCAGCTGACAGGTGCTGCCTCGACGGCGGGAGAAACAGAACTGAGTTGGAGGAGAAGTCGGTCGCTACTAACGCCGCCTCATGCATGACGCTACTCTCGAGGGCGGTGTCTAGGGCAAACTTTAAAAAAAAAGCTCCTGCGGGTAGGTGCGCGCTCCGCTTACACCCAGGAAGTAATGAATGGTGAAGATTGACAAGGGAAGATCAATGATCATAGACCCCCTTTGGAGAGAGACGAAAGGTAGTAGAGAATGTTAGCCACGGGACAGGACAGCGGGTCTAACCCCTTGTCCTGACAACAAATGGAAAACCACTTCCATTTGAAGGCATAACACTTCCTGGTCAATTCCTTTCTAGATGCCTCCACCACAGGGTAGACATCGTCAGAAAGACCCAAAGCCTGGAACTCTAGCCGCTCAGGTACCAGGCTATGGGGTGCAGGATTGAAAGTCTGGATGGAATACCGTCCCCTGATTGAGTGATATCAGGTCTGGGCGTGTACAAAGCCGCTCCGAGGGCCTGCAGCTGAGGCGGAGGAGATCTGGCTACCAGAACTGGCATGGCCAATTTGGGGCTACCAGGATCACCTTTGCCTTGTCCCTCCTCACCTTGTGAAGCACCTTGTGGATTAAGGGAAATGGAGGGAAGGCGTAAAGGAGGCCTGGGGTCCACTGCATCAAGAAGGCATCCCCCTGCAGCAAGCCCTGCTGAGGGGGGCAGGCATGAAACAGGCTCAGCTTGGTGTTTTCCCTGGAGGAAAACAGGTCCACCATCGGTTTGCCCAATGGGAGAACAGACTGTAAGCTACCTCTGGATGAAGAGACGGTTCATGGAATGTCTGGCCTAAGCGGCTGAGAGCATCTGACAGATGGTTCGATGCTCCTGCCACATGGATGACTAAGATATCCGCCTGCAACTGGCTCACGAGGGTCCAGATGCGGAGCACCTCCTTGCACAGCAAACGGGAGTGCGTGACGCCCTGTTTGTTGAGACAGTACATGGTCATGGTATTGTCCGTCTGGATTTGAACCACCTGACCCTGGAGCTGAGGAGCGAAAGCTGACAGTGCCAGTCTGACTGCTCTGAGCGCCAACAGGCTGATGTGGCATCGGGACTGCTTGGAGGTCCAGAGCCCGTGGGCCCTTTTGTCCCCCATGTGGGCTCCCCAGCCCGTGAGAGAGGCATCGGTCGTGAAAACGACCGTCTGCTCGGGGCGGACAAACAGGATCCCTTCCTGCAATCGGTCTGGGGCTGTCCACCAATGAAGAGCGTCCCACACCTTCTGGGCCACAGTAATCAGCTGGTCGAATAGACTGTGTCGCTGAGTCCACTGGGCGGCCAGTTCCCACTGGAGGGGGTGCATGTGCCACCGGGCCCAACGGACAACCGAGGTGCACGCTGCCATGTAACCCAGAAGGCACAGAAAGTCCCACACAGGGTGCAACTGCCCAACCAGAAATGATTAGGCAAAGGAGGAAAGAACCTCTGCCCTGTCTGCCAGGAGCCAAGCTCTGGCTTGACAAGAGAGTCGAGCTCTGCCCCGATAAAGCCCATCAACTGAGAAGGCACAAGTTCCAACTTGGCCTCGTTGATTAGGAGGCAGAGTTGTGAGCAGGTCTGGAGAGCCAGATCCCTGTCTCTCCACCTCCTGTAGGGAGTGACCTGCCAGAAGCCAGTCATCGAGGTAGGGGTAAATTCTGATCCTCCAATGCTGTAGATGAGCTGCCACCACTGCAATGAATTTGGTGAAGACCCGTGGGACCGATGACAGGCCAAACGGCATGGCTCGGAACTCGTATAGGGTCCCCTTGACCCTGAAGTGGAGGAACCGCTGATGGGACAGATGGATTGGGACATGAAAGAATACGTCCTGCAGATTCAGCGAACAAAACCACGTTTCGCTCCAAGGATGGAATGATCTGGGACAGAGCGACCATCCGAAAGGTGCGAGACCTGACATACAGATTCAGGTCGTGGAGATCTACAATGGGTTGCAGCCCCCCCCATCAGCTTGGGCACCAAGAAGTACCTGGAGACAAAGCCTGGGTCTGCTGGAGGATCCACCACTGGAGCTATTGCCTCCTTGAGGAGGAGCTGAGCAACGTCGTCTCAAAGAGCCGACTAGTTGTGAGCGGAAATTCGTTCCTCCCGAGGGGCGCAGGCTCGGCCGAGAGGGTACTGCTCAAACTCTAGAGGCAGTCCCTGACCGACCACTTCGAGAACCCACCTGTCTGAAGTGTTAGCGGGCCAGGCGGAAAGGAAGTGGAGGAGCCAGACCCCCACGGGAGGACCCAGAGCTGTCGTGATGGGAGTAGGGGTGGCAGCCCCCACCCTGTCACTGAGCAGGCCTGGAGGAGGAGGAGGCTCCAGAACCTGAGCCTTAGCCTCTTTAATGGGCCTGCTGGGGTCCAGGCTTGGGCAGAGGGCACCAAGCTTGAGCCTGCTGCTGATGCCGGTGCTACTGTCCCCCTTAGAAGGATTGCTGAGCTGCAGGGGAAGAAGGCCGAAAGGGCTTCTTCTTCTGCTGGTTCTTGCCCGAAGAACCCTTGGCAGAAGTAGCTTCCAAGGTGGCACTGGACTGCTCTATGTGCTGAAGGTGACCTGCCACTCCTAGGCTGAACAAGTCGGTCCCAAGGAAGGGCACGTCAGCTAATTTGTGCTGAGTGTCCGCTGGGAAGGAGGAGAGCCTCAGTCAAGTCCTGTGGCGAGAGCTAACTGCGGCGGCCACTGAGTGGGCACACGAATCCCCAATGTCCAGGGACGTCTGGAGCTGCTGTTTGGCAACAGCTAGGTCACGGTCTCGGACCTGCTTGACCGTGGTCTGTATGTCCGCGGGGAGATGTGGGAGCACTTCGTCTAATGACCCAAGGAGGGCATGAGAGAAGAGCCCCATGATGAGGGCCGAATTTGCCTGACGAAGACCCAAGGGGGAAGCCGCATAGACCTCCCTTGCCGAATGGTCCAAAAGCTTGGACTCTTTGTCGGGAGGTCAGTCAGTATCCGTTGAACTGCCAGTACGCCTGAACACAGAGGCGGTCACCAGGCTCTCGGCCAAAGGGTGCTCTGTGAACCCCACAAGGGACCCCATGGACACCGTGTACTTGCAGGCCATGCGGGCAGACAGAGCTGGACAAGAGGCAGGACGCTGCCAAAGTTCGAGTGCCGGACCAACAATGGTCTCGGCCACAAGAAAGGCCTCTGTCAGGATATCCCCTTTTAAGGATGTCTGTAAGAGGGTACTCTGCCTTTTTCTGGAAGGGTTCCAGGGGCATCCCTGTGGACTCAGAGATGAGGCGAAGGATCCCTTGGAAGGAGGAAGAACCTTCCTCCATCCCTAGGCCAACGGACGACTCATCATCCCCAGGGTGAGAGTGAAGTCCAGTGACGTCCGAGTCCGAGGAGTCAGTATACGGCGGCTTGCCGCCCAAATCACCCTGACACGCAGAGGGCAGTCAGGGGTGACCGTGACCGATAAACGCTGGGGGAGCCCGGAGTCCCGTCTGTCTTCCTTCAGAGCTCCTCTCATGGGCTGCTTAGGCGACAGTTCCACCACTATGGGTGGAGAAGCCAGTTTAGGCTGAAGAAGTGGATTTGCCTGCCCCACAGGCAGGGGGGTGGGGGTCGGCTTTGACCTAGGAGGTGAAAGCCAAGTAATGGTCGGGAAGGGAGCCGGTGTTGACTTATGCCCAGACAAGATCAGACCGATGGCGTCGCCTCTAGTTAGAGCGCTTATGGCTCTTCCTCGGCCTGTCCATCAAGGAGGTTCTAGACCTCGACCGAGATCAGGCGGGTCGACTCTGTCGCTCCAGAGACACCGGCGGAACTGGTGACTTCCAGGGGTCCGGAACCGGGTCCTCGATGGGAACACCAGCAGGCTGGGGCTCCTCATCGGGGAAAACAAGGACCGGACCCTTTTGAAAGAGTTGTTGGCCAGACTGGCGACAGAGGGTCGATGGGGTCGATAACAATCTCATCCTCGTCGGCTGGATCTTCAATCGTCTGGCCTGACGGAAGGTCCGAAAAGCCAGCAGTCGAAAAAGCAATCTCAACCGAGGTTGAGACTGCATGCTCCTGGGATTGAGACCTCTCTCGGTCCCAAGAGCGTCTTCGCTGAGACGAAGACTTGCTCGGTTTCTTTTCCTGCTTATGGGATCAAGAGGAGTGCGAGCCCACAGGTGCCTCTCCCCGGTTGGGGAGAGACTGGCACAACTCCCAGAAGGAGCCCGAGAAGGTGGAGCTTAGGTTGAGCGGAACGAAGAAGTTCCAAGAGTCGGCTGCACGGGCCACTTCTTCCTCGAATGCCTGCATGTGTTCCAATTGCTCAGCAGAGCCCACAGAAGCGGAAACCGCCCACCTAGCCTACTTGAACTTCACCAGAGGGTTCCTTTTCTCTGGTCTCCCCAATTTTAGATGAGTCAGGTGGTCGTCCAGAACGTTGGGATGGAAGGCCAAGCAAAAGCTGCAGGACGAGGTGTCATGGCCAACACCTAGGCAGTAGACGCATGTGAGGTGGGGATCGGTGCGCGACATCTTCTGGCCACCAAGGACACCGGCGAAATCCGGTGGAAGATTTTTCTTCCATAATCGAAGACGTGAAGGCGCGATTGCTAACTTGAACGACTTTTAATTTCGTTAAAACTGAGATTTTGAAAGCCAGGGCCTACAAAATGCAAGAGCATGAGGGAGGCAACTTGAATCTTCCAGCGGAAAGGAAGATCTGGCGTCATGGGGCAGAGCAGAGGTATATACCACCCGGGTGGGTAGGTAGGTAGAAGGAGCCAGCTTGAAGACTTCCAGTGATCCTTAAAGGGGAAAGGGACATGCCAAAGAGAGTGGATGAACAACATATACACGATCCTAGAAGGTGGGTTCCCCAGAATGTGGAGGCAGTCACCCTTCGCAGGGCCAGAGGTGATAACCTGGAGAGACAAAGCAATGCTGTCCGCATAATGCAGATTGCTGTCCCCGCCAGCCTGGATGCCACCTCACTGGTGTCATATGATGCCCTTGCTTGGTGCCTCACAAGCTCAAGACCCCATGTGGAGAGGGCAATGGCTTGTCTGGTTGCCTCCGAGTCAGGCATAGATGCCAGTCTTTCACCTAGTAAGGACCATAAGTGCCTGTTATAGAGAGCATGATGGGCCTGATGAGCTGATTATATATATATATATATAGAGAGAGAGAGAGAGAGACAGACAGACAGAGACATGCCAAAGAGAACACTCTCCTACCCCAAAAGTCAAACTCAGCAGAGTCCATCTCCGGAGGTCGGTCACGTCTTGGATGTCTACGCCCAGAAGGTGTATCCAGGAGCGTCAAGCCCGCAGCAGTGAGCTAAGGCTCCTGGAGACCCTAGGGGCACGCAATACCTGCAATGGCAGTCCCTGGGGGCTGGAAAGAGGGCTGAATGAGTTCACCAGGTGCGGTATGATGCCTCCCTGAAGGGGGAGGGTCAGGCGGGAACCACCAGGCTGGCTGCACAGAATTCACCTAAAAAGGTGCACGCTGTCCACTCAGGATTGCGACTTCCTAGTGTAGAGATATGGAGCTCGCCAATCAAAGGAAATTCTGATGACTGGATAAATCAGCAGCTGGGAACAGGTGGACGGAGGAATCCTCTCCTTCGGAAGAGGAAGACAAGGAAGCCGACGAGTCCGGTGAGTCAGGCACTGGCTGCACAGGGGAATGGTGAAACATGTCTTTGTCCATGGACCTATAGTAGGCAGGGAATAGTGCAGCCGTGATTCTGAACTGTTCCCAGGTGACGGGTTCCGGAGGACCAGAGTGGCCTGGGAGAGAGGGAGGTGTTGGTAGAGGTAAGGGGGCCTAACCACCTCCAAGAAGGGGCGCAAGCTCTGCCAGGGCTGGGGGACCGAGCAGGAGACCTCAAAACTGGAGAAGATCTATCGGCCAAAGCAGTCAGGGGCTGTTCAACCAAACTGGAATGGCCAGGACTAAGCCCTAAAACAGAATCCCCTCCCCGGGAGGCTACCTGGGCCGCATGAGCCCAGAAGGGCAGCCCCTAGCCTCTAAAAATGAAATTCACTCCCAGGGAGGCTTCAGGGGAAAAGACAGGACCGGCACTGCGACTCCTACCCGAACCCTTGCGGGCTCCAAGGGATGGGCGCTGCCCCTGATTCTGTTCCCTCAACCCTCAGGCTAAGAAAGGGACCTCTTCCTCAGTCAACCTAGGCAGCTCAATCATCGTGGCAGATTCCTGAGAGATGGCCACCGTGAAAGCACCCTCCCCTGCTTCAGGCTCCCTAGCCAGACCAGAAATGGGCCCCGCCTGAGCATTCATGTAGGGAGTACACCCCTTAAAGGAGAAGGGGAACCACCAACGTCCACTGGTGCCACCCCCTGCACCAGAAGACCAGTCTGGACTATGAAACTGGTACCAGTAGTACCTACCAAGTCCAAAGAGGGGGGTGAATCGGAGTCGTAGTGCTGGGCAAGGAGGAGTCAGAGGACTCAGAAGAATCTGGGAGCCAGACTGGGTGAGCCTCTGAATCGTCATCCTCACCTAAGGAGGCGCGGACTCAGACCACCCCACAAACTCCTCTGCTCCCGGCAGCACGAGGCGGCCTTGCACTTCTCACGGCACCGCCCCAGTACTCAGCACCGCGTGTGGCACCGGGATCAGAGACAGTGCTGGGAACTGACTCTGTACCACCCACGGTGCCACCCTGATCTCCGGCACCAGAATCTGAGATGGCACTGACAGGTGGCGCCGAGGAAGACGCCACACCGGCCCCGGAAGCCCTAGGCCGCGACGCCGGGGGAGCCTTCGCCTCTGAGGAGGTGACTGCCAGGACGGTGCCTCCTGCAGGAATCAGGCTGGGCCTCCTGCACCGTAGAAGGGAGTTTCCGCCGAGGCGCGGCAAGAAGAGGCGGAACCTCCCCTCCTCCATGGGCCGTATAGGACCAGGAGGGGATCCGGAGGAAGGGTCAAGAGTCCTGCACTTGGTGTCCCGGGTGTGAGCCTGTCCACTGAAAGTGGGCGGCACATGTCTAACTTTAAACATGCACATTTCCAACACTCGACGGTCCATGGAAAAACAGGCACTGCAACGATCCATATGATTTGGGCACAAGCAGGTCAAGAACCGGTCATGCTGGTCCAAGACGAAGAAAAGTTGGCCACAGGGACACCGCCGCATAGGAGAATGACCCGCCTTGGAGAGCTGTTTCTTTCCCCCGAACGAGATATGACCGGATGGAAAATAAACAAAAATTGTACCCGGTGTCGTTGAAAAATAAAAATTAAAGGTCTTATCAGTCGACAGCGCCGCAAAACGCAGCTGAACAGAACTAGGCATGACTCAACGGACTAGGCTGCTGACGCAGAAATCCGTTACACACGAGGTCATGTTGACTCTACGGCAGGAGAAGCAGAACTGGGTCTGAGGAGGAGTTGACATCAGTTAATGGCAAACCCGCGAGCGCCACGCACTGTGTCGGCTCTGAGGGTGTCGTCTCGATGTCGTCTCCGCCTCTTTGCAAAAAACATAACGAAACAAAAAAAAAAAAAGCTCCCACGAGGTCCTGTTCATCCAGCCAGAACCCACCAGTGATGAATGGTGAAGACTGACACAGATAAGATCTAAACACTGTTGTCATAAATGTGAAGATCTGACTCCTGGTGGGCGACGCTGTCACTGAAGCATACTAGACGGTGGGAAAAAAGGAACAGAGGCAGTTGGAGGGTTGACACTGCAATAGCCTACATGGCACGAGCCAGCCTCACGGTGTGATGCGCATGCACGGTCCTACCTCGGCGCCAGCCCTCCTGAAGATTTTTGACTTCCTTAGAGTCCCAGCGCCTCCAGCTTGAACCTAGCAGTATGAATAAATGGTGAAGACTTAAGTCCAGGAAGACCTTGCGCTTCCTTAGGAACTGACTGAGATCGTGAAGCTTCAGTATGGGGTGCCAGCCCTCTGTCTATTTGGGGACTAGGAAGTACCTGGACAGGAAGCCCTGGGTGGCCATGGCATCCAGGACACAGGTATGGCTCCTATTTGTAGGAGCTGAGTGATGTCCTCCCTGAAGGCGGACAGCCTGTCCTGCGGCACCATGGACTCCCATGGAGCGTGGGCTCAGTACAGCAGGAAAGCCTCAAAGTCAAGAGGCAATCTGCTGCCCACCACTTCTAGCACCCATTTGTCTGAGGTGATGGCGGACCAGGTGTGCCAGAAATGACAACGCCAATCCCCCTGCCCAAAATGGGGAGCTGAGGAAGGGGCCAGACAGGTGGAAGGGAAACACCCCCTGACCCGTCACTGAGCAGGCTTGGAGGAGGCACCTGCATCAGCTGTCAGAGGGAAAACACTGCCCTGATGTTGTCGAGGCAGAGGTCAGGAAGCATAGAAAAACCAGGAGCAGTTGTAATATTCACCAAAAATTATTTATTTACAGTAAATAAACTTGTTCAGTATAACTATGTACAAAGGAGATAAAAACAGCAGTTACGTAAGAACTTACCATAACAGTAGATCTTTGAGAGGTGTTCCTGCAGTAGGTCTTCACATAGAGGACTGCACCCCCTGGCATCAGGTCCGCAAGGCAAACTTGTAGATAGCAATCATCAGCGGGGACCGCCCCCGACATCGGGGTGTCGTGACGTCAGCCAGACTATAAAAGGGGCGGTCCCACGCCCATTCTCCAGTTCTTTTCCAGTGGAGACCTAAAAATTGGTAAGGAGAAAACCAGAGTGAACTCCAAAGACCCTGCTTCCACTCTAGTCCAGCCAGACTAGATAGGATGGAAAGTAAAGCATCCAAAAACCGGGGGAAGGAGGGAATCTAGACCTACTGCAGGAACCTCCTTCGAAAATCTACTGTTACGGTAAGTTCTTACGTAATTGCTATATCTTACTTCGAGAGGGTTCCTGCAGTAGGTTTTCACATATAGGACTGAATACCATGCGGTCCCAAAGAAAAATAAGGCATAGGTGCATCTGGGAGGAGAAGGAGAAGGAGAAGTCACTAAGAGTAATCTCGACAGAAGGCCTTGCAGGACCGCAAGTCCAAAGCCAGTTCTGCGCCTAGTGGCAATGTCCAGACTGTAATGCTTAGTGCAGGTGTGAACAGACGACCGGATGGCCGCAGCAGAGATCTCTGCTGTGGACACATTTCTGAAAAAGGCAGTGGCTGGAGGTAGCCATGCTACGGGTGGAGTGGCCTTTGACTGCCCCTGGAAGGGACTTCCCATATTTTGTGTATGAAAAATGGATGCAGTTAGCGAGCCATCGGGAGACGGTCTGCTTGGAACTAGCCTAGCCCTGGCACTGAGCGGCAAAGGCTACGAACAGCTGGTTACATTTCCTAACCTTTTTAGTCCTGTTCGTGTAGTATCTCAGGATCCGGTGCACACCAAGCGTGTGCAGCAGGTGTTCCCCCCATTGGAATACTGTGGATAGTACACTGGTAATTCCACACACTGGTTCAAAGTGGTTTCTGAAACAACTTTGGGCAGAAAAGAAGGGTTAGTCCGAAGAACTACTCGGTTCTTATGAAAAAATCAAATAAGGTCCTTTACATAAGAAGGCCTGTAGTTTGGAAACTCTTCTGGCCAAAGTGACAGCGACTAAAAACTAAGTCTTCCAAGAGAGGAAGCGAAAGTCGCAAGAAGAAGCTGGTTCAAACGGTGTAAGGTCAGCTTCTCGAGCATGAAATTCAGGTCCCAGGGTGGACAAGGATTCCGGATTGGAGGTTTCAAATGAAGGCTGTCTTTTAAAAAGGTTTTGGCAACCTCCAGCTGAGCCAAAGTTTTGCCCTCTACCGGGAGGTGGTAGGCCGACACCGCAGAGAGGTGGACCTTAATGGAGGAATAACTAAGACCCCCTCAGACAGATGTGCGAGATACTGTAGAACCTGTTATGCCTAACACGAAAATGGATCCCAGCTCCTTGCTTGGGCCCATATCGTGAATCTCTTCCACTTCATAGCGTAAGTGGATCTAGTAGAGGGTTTTCTGGCCTCCAATAGATGTGCACAACCTGCGAAGAGACCCCATAGTGAGAAAATGAAAATTACGTACTCTACCGTAATTTTGATCTTCTCTGTATCTTCACCATTCATCACTGCTTGCGTTAAGTTGAGGAGTGCACCAGCCACGGGGTTTTTTTTTGAGTCGGCTCAAGCAGGTCACCTCGAGGATCGACGCATCGCCCTCATGCGAGGGGCGGCCGCGAAAGTCAGAGACCTCCTCCTTCTCAGTTCTGGTAGCCGGAGAGGCTAAAATAAAGTGCAAGAAAAAAGAAGTGAGGCAAGAGAGCCGAGGGATAGAAAAAGGAATAAGCCGATGAAGAATAGACAGAAAAGAGAGAATTCCTACCCTAAGGGACCGCAGGGCCTCCTGTCCGGGGCGGCTCTAGGGGAGGAACAGAGAGAGGGACAGGGAGTAGAAGAAGAAGAAAGAAAGAGAGAAAGAGGCATGTTGAGAGGGAGAACAGTGCCCATCGAGCATTGTTGGTTGAGAGGCTTAAAGGCTCGAAACTAATAAGGGAGCAAGAATCCCAGTTGCTAGGACTGAGACAAGGTTCCACCGAACCTCCTGAACAGATCCAAGTGAGGGCAGACTCTCTGAATGCTCAACATGCCAAGTCCCTTCCTCCTAGGTGAGGGCTCCTAGAATGTCCGAGCAGAACCTGTTCCGAGAGCGCCCATCCAGGAAGAGGACTAAGTCCCTTAGCACCTTGTTAAGTGCTAACACAGAGTGTATGGATAGACTATGCCTCTCAAGGCAGTTTGCATGAAAAGTAGAGAGGAACTCAATCAGACTTGCTAGGGCAAGGCAGACAGAAGCTTGAAGCTGACAAGTTTAGTCAGCAACTGGAAAGCTTGAAAAATACCTGCCAGGGGGATTCCAAACTTTGAGGAGGCCAAGACAGGGCATGGCCACCAGGCTGTGAGACTACATGACCTGAAGAAGGTAAGGAATCGCACTATAGGGCAGTCAGAAAGAGTTCCCTCAGAATTAAAGAAATTTGCAACCGTACTGCCTCTACCTTGAGGAAAAGTGAATCCATTCACAAGAATGGGGAAAAAAAAGAAAAGTTTTTTTTTTTTTTTGCATAAAGGCCAAGGGGGGACAGAGGAACGAGACGGAAGTGGGAAGACGCCACAGAAGGCGGCCACTGAGGGGAAGGTGGGTGGGTATCAGTAATGAATGGTGAAGATACAAGAGAAAATCAAGAATTACGGTAGGTACATAATTTTCATATCTTCCCTTGTCAATCTTCACCATTCATTACTGCTTGGGTGAGTACCAAACCCCCTCCCCCCTTGAAAAAAGGGGGAGGGGTAGAAATCTGAGGGAACAAGACCCCCAGCCTCCTGTTGGTGAAAAACAGAAGGGGAAGACCCTAGGTAATACGGAGAGAAGCCTAAGTGGGAGAAGAGCTAGGAGGTGCCCCCCCGAGGATGGAGAGACGGAGGAAGCCCCTGCAGAAGTCTCCTAGCTCAGGAGGAAAAAAGACGGGTCCCCCGGAAAGCGGAGCGCATCACCCTACGCCGGCCCAGGGGTGACAACCTTGAAAGACGAAGCCATGCCGTCCGCCTAATGCAGATTGCTGTTCCCGCAAGCCTGGAAGCCACCTCACTGGCGTCATAAGATGCTCTTGCTTGGTGCCTTGCCAGCTCCAGGCCTATAGCGGAGAGGGCAATAGCCTGTCTGGTTTGCTCCATATCAGGCATTGATGATAGGAGCTGGGAGAGCATCGACCACAGATGCCAATTAGGCAGCTGCAGGAGCCTGATGATGCAATGCAAGCCACCACACAAGAAGAAGAGAACATCTTCCCCCACCGGCTTAACTGTAGGGAATCCGATCCGTGGGCGGTCGCGGCGCCAGGTGGCGGCGCCGCCGGAAGGAGTTCTAGGTACACCAAACCCGAGGACGGGTTGGGAAGGGTACCCAGGGATTCCGAGGGGCAAACCTTCGACGACAGTCTGCCGGGTCGAGAAAGGGCGGCTGGCGACTGCCAGGAACGGATAGACGCCTCCTGGAAGGGGATAGGCCAGGAAGGTACCACCAGGTGCTGGGCACTGAATTCTCCAAGGAATTCATGCGTCTCCTGTTCAGCATTGTCTCGCCTAACGTAAGAGACTTGAAGATCCCTCACCATCCTCGAAAGGAATCGCTGATATTCCGTGAAATCAGCGTCGGAAGAAAGATGAGCAGGGGGTTCCTCTTCCTCAGAGGAGGAAGACGAGGATGATGGAGAGCTCGAATGTCCAGAAGATTCCTGCGGCGGTGGGGAGAGTTGAAAGATCCGCTCATGCATGTATCTAACGTATGAGGGGAAGGCCGCCGCAGAACCTCTGAACTGCTCCCAGGATAACGGACCTGTAGGACCGACATGGCCTGGAAGAGCGGGGGGTGGATGCAGAGGTACTGGAGAAGGGCACCTATGAAGAGGCAAATGACCTCTGCCAGGGCTCTGAAATCCGGGGAACGGAGCCCGAGCTGGTGGGATCCCGGACAACAAACCAGGCCGCAACACGGGACCCTGAGGATGCGATGCCTGGAAGAGCCCGGGGGGGGGACCTCCCCTGTGACGAACCCGGGACTCAATGGATCCAGAAGGGCAGTCCACAGCAACGTCACCGGAGGGAACCCCGGGGCCCAAGAGGGAAAGGCGGGGTTCAGTGCTACGGCTCCTAGCCACCCCACGAGGGGTGGCTGAAGGAGACCGCGACGACCGTCCCCCACCCCTCGGACTCCGAGAGAGCCCTCCTCCTCGACTGCAGCGTTCCCACCCTGAGAGGCGGCAACAGCACCCGGGAGGGTAGGTCAAGGCCCCCTAGGAGGGGAGCCTCACCTCAGTCCCCACCACATCACTCCCCGGGACCCAGGGCCACCCCTAGCCCAAGGGCCCTCAGGAGAGGACGGAGTGGGGACAGAGGAGGGCCCGCTGGCGCCACCTAGCACCCTGTGTTATCGGGGACCCTGACCCAAAGAGTCAGGGTGCCAGGATGGGTCCACATCTGAGTCATCGACTCAAGAGGACGAGACCAGCAGGACCTCAATGCTGGTAACCCCAGGGGTCCCCGGAGCAACGGCGCCGGTGCCAGGGATGGCGCCGAACGACCCTAGCCCACTCGCGACAGCCAGGCCCGGTACTGGCCCCCCTGCCACACCAGGTAGGCCCATGGCGCCGCTCCCAGTGTCGGACCCCAACCCGGCGCCGCCAAGAGAGCAAACCGGGCGAGCAGCGCCAAAGGCCAGGGCGGCGCCAGGATCCGAAACGCGCCAGAGGGCGGGCGCCGAGGGTCCACTGTGCCAGGCCCAGCAACCGGGCCTCGACACTGGGAGCCTGCACCGGAGAGGTGACTGCAGAGGTGGTGTGCCCCTGCCACGCCCCGGGAGGGACCACGACGCCCCCAACAGCTGAGAGAAGCTTCCTCTTCGGCAAGAGAAGAGGAGGAGTCCTCCGCGGGACCGTACAGGCCCAGGAGGGGACCCGGGGGAAGGGCCTAGAGACCTTACCTGGGAATCCCTGGAGCGACGCCGTCCCCCGAAGGTCGGCAGGGCCTTGCCGAGCTTGAATGCGCGGACTTCGAGGACACGACGGTCCATGGAGAAACAAGCGCCGCGACGGGCCCATGTTGTGGCTGGTCCCAGGCAACGGAGACAGACATCATGCCGGGTCCGAGATGGAAAATGCCGCCACAGGAGCACCGACGAATAGCGCGCGCTCGTACTTACGCCTTGCTCCCCGAACCGACATGATGCTAACTAAACAAGGAAAAGACAATAAAGCACCAAGGCCGCAGTATAGAAAGAAAGGAACGGTCTTACCAGATACGGCGTCGAGGGACGTGGAAACTTCTGAGAAGCGAGGAGGTTGTTGAGGAAACCAAGAATACTAGCGTTATCACAGAGCAGGTGCAGCCTCACGGCGGAGAAACAGAACTGAGATGGAGGAGGAGTCTGGCAGAGCTAATGGCCGCCCCGCACATGGCACGGCATGCGTTGTCCCGAGGGCGCGCTGCTGAGCTGACTCCAAAAAAAAAAAAAAATTCCCGTAACGGGTGCGCACCTCCGGCTTAACCCAAGCAGTAATGAATGGTGAAGAATGACAAGGGAAGATTTGCTATGTCCACAGGTGCCACGCATGAAGGTGGAGAGACTGAAGGCTCGGATGCACCAGGGTTCCCTGCTCCTGAGTCAAAAGGTTATGAGAAATGGGCAGAGGAACCGGAGGCTCCAGTGCCAAGTGTTGCAGAAGAGGGAACCAAATTTGGCGAGGCCAAAGAGGAGCAATCAGGATTGCATGGGTCCCCTCTTGCTGAAGTTTCACCAGGACCTTCTGAATTAGAGGAAAGGGAGGAAATACATAGAGAAACCTCCTTGTCCACGAAAGAGACAGCGCATCTCGCCAAAAAGCACCATGCCCGGGTTACGAGCAAGCAGAAGACGGGTAGTTTTGCGTTATATGGGGAGGCGAACAGATCCATCTCTGGTCGACCCCACTGAAGAAAGAGGTCTTCGACTACCTCTTACTCTAGCTCCCACTCGTGGGCCCGGGCCACTGATCGACAGACTGTCGGCCAGGACGTTGGTGACGCCCGGAATGTGAACTGCTGTCTGATAAAGGCTGTGCTGAAATCGCCCAGTACCACACCCTCATGGCTTCTCGGCAAAGAAGGTAGGATCTGGTTCCCCTCTGCTTGTTTATGTACCAGACACTGGACATGTTGTCAGTCTGTACCAGGATAGATCCCGGAACCAGAAGCGACTGGAATGCCTGGAGTGCATAAAGAACAGTCCTGGTCTCCAGAACATTGATGTGGAACATCAGCTCCTGATCGGATCAAGACCCCTGTGTCTTGTGAGACCCCAGGTGAGCACCCCAACCCAGATCTGAGGCATCCGTAGTGAGAATGAGATGGATCTGTCGAAAGGAAAGGGCCCCCTTGGACAAATTTGAGAGATCCTGCCACCAGCGTAGATCTCTCTGGAGGCTGTTGGAGATCATGACTTTTTGGTTCATGTCGTTCGTCCTCTGGTCCCACTGGACTCGAAGAGACCACTGAGTGACCCTCACGTGAAGACTGGCCATTGGGACTGTCGAAATGGCGGCCGCCATCAGACCCAATAAACGAAGCACCAAGTGTGCAGGGATACATTGGGCCTGTGCCACGAATGCGGCTTGAGAAGCAAGAGTCTCGGCCCGATCTGATGGTAGGAAAGCCTTGCCCTGAACTGTGTCCAGTACAGTTCCAATGAACTGGAGTCTCTGTGAGGGTACTAGTTAGGATTTGGGAAAATTGACCATTATGCCCAGTAAAGCAAACAAGCTCAGGGTGAAAGAGAGAGCCTCTTTCAGGCTGGTAGGAGAGGGTGCTGAGAGGAGTCAGTCGTCCAGGTACGGGAACACATAAATGCCCTGGTGGCGCAGAAAGGCCGCCACCACCGCTAGACATTTGGTGAACACTCAGAGGGCCGAAGAAAGGCCAAACAGGAGTGCTCAGAACTGAAAATGTTTCTCCCGGAAAACAAAGCGGAGAAAGCGGTGGAGGGCCAGGAGGATAGGGATATGCATCCTGCATGTCCAGGGAGCACAGCGAAGAGCTTTGATGGAGCAGGGGAAGGAGCCCCTGAAGAGTCAACATACGAAAATTCTTGAGTTCGACGAAGATTTTTAGTGTGCTGAGGTCCAGGATCGGTCTCAGGTCACCCGTTTTCTTTGGGACCAGGAAGAAGTGGGAGCAGAATCCCCTTCCTATTTGGCTTAACGGGACAGGCTCTATGACTTTCTTTAGGAGAAGTGCCTGGATCTCTCGAGAGACTATGGGGACCTGATCCCAAGGATAGAAGGACCGTCCTGGAGGTTGAGGGGTTGGGATTTCACTGAATTCTATCGGGTGACCTCGCTGGATTAGCTGAAGTGCCCAGTTTTCTGCTGTGATGAACCTCCAACCTTCTAGGTGGAGGCTGAACCGCCCTCCGACCAGTTCCTCCTCATGTACCAGAGGTAGCCGAAGGAGGGGAAAGGAGTCAGGATACCGAGAGGAGGGAAGCTTTAGCCCCAGAGGCCTGTTTTTGAAATTTGGACTGAGGGGTTTGAGTTCCCGATCCAGGGGCGTGTTTCTTTGCCTGGTGCTTAGCCTGGGATTTGTTCCACCTTCTTTGGTGACGAAAGGGCTGCTTTTTCTGTCCCGTCTTGTATAAGGAACGGACGTCCCTCAAGGAGCGTCCGCTCTCCTGCAGCCCAGTAATGATGTCTTCAGCGGCGCCACCAAAGAGGACGGAACCCCTGAAAGGGGCATCCAACAGAGAGGACTGCACGTCCTGCGCCAGTCCCGCTATACGGAGCCAGGAGAGGCATCGGAGGCAGATCCCTGTGGCAGCTGCCCTCGCCACTGAATCCAGAGTCTTAAGTAGCCTGGACGGCATGGCAGCACGAGAATTTCCCCATTCTTACTTTATCTAAGAGCTTCTTCCTCAGGGTTTCATCTTGAACATCCTGGAGGTCCCTTTCAAGGTCCAAAACAGAAGCTTTTTGAAAGGTAACCATGTGCGAGACGTAATTGAGGGAACGAATCGCACAAGAAAAAGACATAAATTTTTTGCCCAAACTGGCCAAGTTGACGCAAGTCCTTGTCGGGAGGTGAAGAACTCAGATGTTTGGGCTGAGCTGAGTGGTCGTGTGCTGCCGTGATGACCACAGAGTCAGCCTTGGGATGGGAGTTCAGGTGAAAAATCCCTTCCGGGGGATAATAGGCGCGGTCAGCTTTTCGGGAGACAGTGGGAATGGAGGATGGTTGTTGCCAGACTGTGGTAACTAGGTCCTCATGAGGTCCCATCAACAGCGGAATGGGAATAGGGTACGAGGTGGCCAGATCCAGGTGCTCCAAGACGTTTCCGTTGCGGATCAACCTCTTTGGACGGCCAACCACCAGCCGCTTGAATTGATCGTAGCAAGTCTCCGAAGGAAGGATCCTCTGGAGGTGACTTAGGAGAGTCTTTTGGAGGAACCTCCACGGGAGATCTGGGGTCCAACCTGTCCGAGTCGGAAATAGCGTCAGAGGAATCGGAGCCAGAAGGAACAGAAGAGTCTGGTTCAGTATTGCCTACAGAAATAGAGTTAGGGATTCTGAAGACAAGGGGCAGTGGAGAGATCACCATAACTGAGGGTGGCTCCCTCACCTGCTGTTGTAACTCCGACACAAGCTGCGCTCTAGCCTCTTTCCACCAACGAGGGATGGAAAGTTCCGGCACCAGAAGAGAAGGTGGTGGTTGATAACTTGGATACTGCGGATAGTGCCAGGACTGATAATATGAGTACCCTGGGTAGCCCGGCGTGGGATGTCCTGGAGTAGGATAACTAGTCGTTGGGGAATGATGACGTCAGAAAGCCCAGCGTCTGAAAACCCGGCATCGGATAGCCTGGCCGCGGGAAACCCTGTGACGGAGGCACCTGACCCGACGTCTGATAATGAGTAACTGACTGAGGGGCGCCCGCAGGCAGGAAGGAGGGTTCCTGTGGAATGAACCCAGATGAAGGGCCCGCAGGGGGAGGTGCCATGGAGCCCGGAGGGGTCATCGGGACCTGGAGCACGCCCGAAGTACTTGGGGGGTGGAAGCTCCATACCCGGGTTCTCTGTCGGCAGCAGAATGAACTCCGGTGACGGAGGAAGGCCTGGCTGGGGGGGAGGAGAGACACAAGGGGCCCCCCCGACAGCAGGTCTGATCGCGACTTTGCTAAGGCAAACAGCAAAGGGTCGGGTGGCGAGTTTCTAGGGTGGAGGATCCTGGGAGACGACTGGTTGACTGGTCCCTCACTCTGTCCGACATCGGGGGCCAAACTGGAGCCCGAAGGGAGAGTGGACAGATCTACACGGCCGTTGGAGGAGCCAGCATCCGATGGAACAGATCCAGCCGGGCTAGAGGCGGCTGGGAGGCCGCCGCTACGCTGATTGACGGAGGTCATGCGCCCTTCGCCAGAGGCGAGGGGTGGCTTACCAGCAGGATCAGTCGACAGAATTACCACCTCCAAAGAGGCAACCCGCTGCCCGCCTCATCGTCAGGAGGGGAGAAGGGGCCCAGCCCAAAGAAGCGGACGGGGCGCCCGAAAAGTACTCACGGTTGCCGGCCTCCCAGATGACGACGGACTCCTGTCCCGACGCTGCTCCTTACTTTTCTTTTTCTTAGGGACCGGGGACCGGTGATGACGACCTTTCCCAGAGTTTTTGAACCTCCCTTTCCATAGACGCCAAGCGTCAGGTCAACAGACTGGCCTCAAGGGACCTCTTGCGCCTGGTTCTGGTCACCTGGTTCAAGACCTGGCAGATGGAACACTCCGGACATCATGCTCGAACTGAGGCAGAGGAGGCAGTGGGAATGAACGCCCTCGCGTTCGGATTTGAGCGCAAGACTTAGAGCACTTTTTCTTCTGTCAAATTGAAGAAAATGTTTGTATGAATTTTACAAGAGGCGTAAGAAATACTTTGAAAACTATAAAGCGGACGTTATCTGTTCTGACGCGAGCCAAACGTGACTGAGGCGACAGCGGAAAGAACTGGAGAGCGGTGTGGACCGCCCTTTATAGTCAGGCTGATGCCCGACGCCAGGTGTGGTCCGCGCTGATGATTGCTATCTACAAGTTTGCCGTGTGGACCCGACGCCAGGGGGCACAGTCCTATATGTTAAGACCTACTGCAGGAACCCTCTCAAAGTAAGATCAGTCATTTTCCTTGAGTCTCTGTGTCCCTTGTTCTCCAAATCTCTCTTGCAGTTACAGCTTCGCTTTATTAGTCCTTTTATCCCCCATCCTTAGCAAGCATCCTATTTTTGTAAATATCTGGCAGGAGCTTCTAAAACACATTGTGCCTGAGCCGAGAGGCCCCATTTCCACAGCTTTTGCAAAAAGCTCAAAGATTTGCACTAAGGTAACCTCTAGTTCCCAACAGTTTTTTGCAGTCATTTCAAATTATAATTATATACATTTCAACAGTAAATGAAAATTACGTACTCTACCATAATTTTGATCTTGGCAGTCTCCACCACTCATTCACACTAATGGCATCTGCGCCGGAGGCACTAGGACCCAGCGGGAGCAAAATTTTGCTGAGGCCGTGCGCCACAGATGTGGCCACGAGGAGCGGCACCGCCGAGCCTCAGCTCGTGGTAATGACTATCTCAAGGCCGACCCTCCAACTGCCCTCAGTATTTTTTTTCCGAGGAGGTGCAGCGAACTTAACCTAGAAGGAAAGCCTAACCAAAACCGGACATAAGATAGTCCGGACGACCCGTATAAGAGGGATCAACAAAGAAGTCTTCACAGCCTAAAGATTTGAGGAAGTGAAGACCAATAAAACAGGTGAGCTCGGGGGATGGAGGATGGGTGTGTGAATGAGTGGTGGAGACTCGTCCAAGAAGATCAAGAATTATGGTAGGTACGTAATTTTCATATCTGCCTGGACATAAGTCTCCACCACTCATTCACACTAATGGGAGAGTACCAAACTAATAATCCTCCGACAGGGCGGCAGGAGAGACCAAGAGCTCACAGTTTTAGGACAGAAGTCCATTAAGGATGGTTCTGCCAAAGGAAGAATGCCGTCTGGCATGGACATCCAGTGCATAGTGTTTAATGAAAGTATGCACTGAGCTCCAGGTAGCCGCTTGCAAATATCTTCACGGGCACGCTATGGATTTCCTCGCAAGAGATGCCGCGATCATTCTAGTAGAGTGAGCGAAACTCTGCCCTCCAACTTAACCCGCGCCATGGAATAGCAGTGGCGAAGGCATGCCACTAGCCATGCTGAGATACATCTGATAGCAACAGGTTGACCCAGCTGGGTCTCGCTGAAGGAACCAAACAGTTGTTGAGCTTTGTTGCAAGTCTTTAGTTCTATCTAGATAGAAACATAAAGCTCTCTTTAACGTCCAAGGAATGAAGAGATCGTTCTCCTTCATTTTGGAAGTCCGCAAAGTAAGAGGGAAGGACCAAAGGTTGGTTTAGATGGAATTCCAACACAACCTTAGGAAGAAATTTAGGATGGGTTCTAAGGACTACTTTGTCTTTATGGAACACAGTATATGGAGGGTCTGTGACCAGGGCATGTATCTCAGAGACCCTCGGGCTGAGGTAATGGCCACCAGGAAGGCCGTCTTCCAGGTGAGAAATTTTAGCTCACAGGTAGCCAGAGGTTCGAAAGGTTTCCGAGTGAGCATATCTAGCACAAGATTAATGTCCCAGGCTGCAACTGGATGTCTTGTAAGAGGTCTGGTATGCAGAATTCCTTTAAGAAACCTCTTAACCACAGGTAACTGAGCCAGTGACAAGGAAAGTACCGGCTCATGATAAGCTGAAATGGCACAAAGGTGAACTTTGACTGTAGAGTACTGCAGACCTGAATTTGAGAGGTCTAAGAGGTACTCCAGAATTTTATCTGGTGGTCAGGAAAAGGGATTTAAAGAGGACTTTGCACACCAGAGCGAAAAACACTTCCATTTGGCTGTGTAAGTTTTCCTAGTGGCTGGTTTCCGTGCAGCCAGAAGAATATCCGAAACCCTGCGAGAGACATTGAACTGGTTTAGTTCTACCTCTTCAGGAGCCAAGCGTGAAGGTGAAGCGACCTCAGGCTGGGATGGACAACAGGCCCCTTAGTCAAGAGGTTCGTTTGAAGGGGGAGTGGTTTCAGCGGAACTGTCGACATATTGTTGAGTAGTGGAAACCACATCTGTTGAGGCCAGAAGGGAGCAATGAGGATAATTTTGTCCCCCTGGGATTCGAACTTGAGAAGTACCCTCTGAATTAGAGGAATAAGCGAAAGGCGTATAGAAAGCATTTTGTCCACCGCAGCCTGAACGCATCCTGACAGAAAATGCCAGGCCCTGGATTTCTGGAGCAGAAGAGAGGCAGTTTTGTGTTGAGTGGGGATGCAAAAAGGTCCAGGTCTGGAGTTCCCCACTCTGCGAATATTAACCGAACTACGGCTGAGTCGAGAGACCATTCGTGAGGATCTGTCTCTGTTCTGCTGAGGTGATCTGTCAGTTCGTTCTGCACTCCTGGCAGGCAGACCGCCTGAATTAGAGATTTGTGCTGTAGGCACCATTCCCACACTCTCATCGCTTCTCTGCATAAGGGGTAAGAGTGAGCACCACCCTGTTTGTTGATGTAATACATCACTGCTTTGTTGTCCATTTGAAGGAGAATGTTCTTGTGACAGAGAATGTCCTTCAACGCCCGGACCGCATAAAGGAAGGCTCTCACTTCTAAGACATTTATGTGAAGCTGGGACTCGACTTGAGTCCACGTGCCTTGAGTGTGGAGAGCCTGACAGTGAGCTCCCCCACCCCATCAGGGACGCGTCCGTGGTAATGGAAATCTGATGATCCAGAGGAGCAAAGAGATACCCTTCTAGAAGATTGTTCTCTTGCGACCACCAGGTGAGTGACCTCTTCAGAGGTTCTGTCACCCTGATGAGAAAAGACTGCGGGTGAGTGGTTGGGGACCACTGAGTACTGAGCATCCCTTGAGAAGTTCTTATATGAAGGCGTGCTAGGGGTACAGTGAACACCGAGGATGTCACGAGACCTAGCATCCGTTGCATTGAGAGAGCTGGAACCGAGTTGCTCTCCCCGATATAACGGGCCATCTGAAGGATATCGCTCCTCCTGTCCTCTGGAAGAAAAGCCTTCGCACAGGAGGTGTCCAGAAGAGTTCCTATAAAAAGGAGCCTCTGGGAGGGCTGCAGCTGCGATTTCTTGAGGTTTAGCAGGACTCCCATGGATGTCAGAAAGCGTGAAGCCGTGGCTACGGCGTCCAGAGTTCCCTGTCTGGAAGGACATCCCAGAAGCCAATCGTCCAGATAAGAGAACACCTGTATTCCGATCTTTCTGAGATGCGCTGTGAGAACTGCACAACACTTTGTAAAAACTTGCGGCGCCGAGGCTAGCCCAAAGGGCAGGACTCTGAACTGATAATGCTGTCCCAGAGCCACAAACCTTAGGAATTTATGGTGCTTTTGGTGAATAGAAATGTGCTGGGCATCCTGCATGTCTAGGAGGCTAGCCAGTCGTGTTGATGAAGCAAAGGTAACAAAGGTTCCTAGAGAAATCATTCTGAATTTCTCCTTGGGCAGAAATTTGTTTAGTTTTCTGAGGTCCAGAATGAGGCCATGCCCCAGTTTTCTTTGGAACCAGAAAGTAATGGAATAGAACCCTGTGTTTCGTTGATGCTGCGGCACTACTTCTACTACCCTGCTGTTTAGAAGGCCCTGAATCTCAACGGCGAGAAGGTCTGACTGAAGGGTTGACAGCTTGGGCTGTCGTTTGGGGGGACGATCCGGAGGGGTCTCCACAAGATTGAGTGAATACCCCTCGCAGATTATCCGGAGGACACATTTGTCTGAGGTTATGGACTTCCATTGATTGTAGAAGTGTATCAGACGACCTCCCACCACTGAGGAAGAGTCCACCTCGGGCAGCTGAGGTGGGACTTGTGCCAACAACTCATAAGGTGGCGCTTTGGGCCCTTGCGCCTTCTGTTGCATTTTCTTTAGAGGCTGGGGAGTTTGATTTTTATGAAAACCTCCTCTGCCACGAAAGGACTGACGGTTATGAAACTGGCATTTATTAACACTCCCTCAAGAGGGGACAGGAGGAGGTCGAGCCAACTTAATGGCTGACCTAGTCTTTTGTGTAGCTTTTAGAGCCTGTTCTACTTGAGGGTCGAAAAGATACACATCATCAAAAGGCAACGCCATTACCTGCTGCTGTGCGTCATTCGTGAAGCCTGAAGTGCGCAGCCAGGAATGATGGCGGGTACAAATACCAGCCGCAGCCCAGGAAGCAGTGTCGAAAGCATCCATAGCCGCTTTAACCTGCTGGTTGTTAGATTCTATACCCCTGGTAATGGTTTGAAGAAGCTCTGGCTTTGTATCAGATTCCGCAGAACTTCAACCACCTGTTTGAGTGAGTGCCAAAGGATATACTCATATTGAGAGAAATAGCTTTGTAGCTGGCAATATGCATACCCAGTGTGGAAGCAGCAAAGACTCTCTTACCTAAAGTGTCTATCTTACGAGATTCCTTATTAATAGATCGAACTGTAGTAGTTTGGGGAAGGACGCCTTATCATTCTCTGCCAATACTACAATAGGATCCGCAAAGGCTTGGGACGCCAAAATGGGTCGATCCTTGGGGGCTGAGTATTTCCAATCTATGGATTTTGCCACCGAAGGAATGAGAGCAGGATTATTCCATACCATTTGAGATAGTGTCTCAAAGGAGGGCTGTACCGGAGGAGTCAAATCCGTAGGGATGTCCGGAATATGGAGGTATTGGAGTCTTAGCAATTTCCCAGGATCGATGTCTGTAGTTTGGAGAGATAGTTTGGAAATCAAGTTTTTTAGCAGAGACTTAAAGGACAGGTCCTCGACCACAGGCTCTGCAGCAGGAATAGATCCTGTTTTTTCCACTTCATCACCCAGTCTAAGGTCTGGGTCAGGCTCAATGTCATCTCCTAACAGTCCAGGAGGGACTGTATGGACAGAAAAGGAGTGAAAATCAGAGGAAAATGAAGAAGGAAAGGAGTTGAAGGAAGAGTCCTGACAAGTGTACGACGCTCTAAGAACCCCCGGCGTCGCGGAGACGAATGGTGCCGAAGAAGCACATGGTGCCGAGAAGCCGCACGGTGCCGAAAGGCCGGATGGCGTCCAGAAGCCACACGGCGCCGCAATGCCACTCGGCGCCGAGGTGCAAGAGGCCGGACAGCTGCAATGCCAAGCGGCACTGTGACAGACGATCGGCGCCGAAGACGGGCGCCGAAGGCGGCTGACGCCGAAGGCGCCCGAAAAACTCCAAGACTAAAACAGGATTTGAGGGGAAGGAAGGAAGAGAGCAGGAGATAAAGGCATCGGTGGTGGCCCCTGCGCCGCAGCCATGTGAGGAGGGGAACACTGTTGCTGGAGTCGACGGCACTAAGACGGTGTCAGCATTTCCACCAGGAGGCTCAACCACCCTACCCGGCTCCCAAGAAGCCCGGCGCCCTCGGAGTGACCGGGCCAGCAGCTGGACCAACCTCCCAGCCCATTGTCTACAAGAGCGCCCACTGATGAAACTGCTCATCTGAAGACCTACCAGAGGGCAGGGTAGGGCTCCGATGTTGAAGGCGGTGGCTACGGAAACAGAAGCAGGTGACTCGAAGGAGGACAGGCAACTAGCCCCAATAACTGACCATCTACACGCAGACATATCAGAGGCGACCTCGGTGATGCCTTCTCTTTTTTGACCTGTGGGCTGAAGAAGAGCTTGAGGCGAACAGTGCAGAGAATACGACCGTTTATTTTTATGCTTCGAGGACCGCCTGCCCTCGGGCGTTGGATGACCGTTGTCAGACACCCCTCCGGAGAAGGTGGCGGACCGGACCAAGCCGACTGACTGAACAGCTTTCATCACGAAGTCTCCCTACCGTCACCTGACCTGCTCATAGTCGACTCCGTCAAAAGTGAGACTAGACTTTGTAAATAAGAATAAACTTAAGCGATACTTATTCGAGATATTACTACAAAATAACAAAGCTGAAAACTATGCTGCTAGTTTGAAGTTTGGCTCGCCAGGCGGCGTCGTCGTCACTGGCTTCTACTCGGCCAGTGGAAAAAGAAATGAAGAGGCAGTTGAAGATTACAGCGCCGAGATAGTCATTACCTACGCGAGCTGGGCTCGCGGTCTACTTCTCACGGCTCCATCTCTGGCGCCGCCCTCCAGCAAAGTTTGCTCCCCGCTGGGTCCTATTGCCTCCAGCGCAGAGCCCATTAGTGTGAATAAGTGGTGGAGACTTATGTCCAGGAAGATTTACATATTTTCCAAACACAAAGGGATCCCAATATCAGTTACATTTCCATACAATGATTTGCACATATTTTTATATCAGCAGACCTAGATATGCAAGGGAGAAAAGACAGACAGCAAGTGAGGACAGAGAGAGCAAAGAATTGCGAGATTGTCGAGGTGATAAAATCTGAGGTCTCACGGAAAATATGGCTGTGCAACCAGACAGAGAAGAGACAGAAAAGAACAGATCCTTGCATTTTAAACACTTTCTCTAACAAGTGGGACAGGCTCCTATTCTACCCTGACACACCTGACACCCAGGCTTCCTGGAACCCTAGTTTTCAAACTTAGGCTTAAGCTGCCAGACATGCGATTGTCCCGGTTGGGACGGATGCTGTTTGGGCTGCTGTGACAGAAAGGATCGAACCTGACATAGCTTCTTCTTCTTCAGCCACTTTCCTGACTGATCCTTCTGGAAGGATGTCACAGTGTTGAGGGTGGCAGTGGACTTTTCGATCCTAGCAAGATGCACGTTCACCCCAGGGCTGAGAAGGTCAGTTCTCTAAAAGGGGACATCAGCAAATTTATGCTGAGCATCTGCTGTAAAGGTGGAAATCAGCAGCCAGGCCCTGCAACGCATCATGACAGCTGCTGCCACGGACCGGGTGCAGGAGTTGCCAATGTCCAAAGCCATCTGAAGTTGGTGTTAGGCCAACACCTGACCCTGGTCTCTGACCAGCTTAACTGCCAATGGCAAATACACAGAAAGGTGGGGAGGACGAAGTCAAGGATGCCCATTAGGGCGAGACCGAAGCTGGCCGTCATCATGGCATACCACGCCTGACAGGGGACCCAGGGAGGGTGCAGCATAAACTTTCTTAGCTGAGTGATCCAGCTTCTTGGATCCTTTTGGGGCGCTTGTCCACGTCCCCAACACTGCCGGTCTTGCAGATAATGGAGTCGGCAACCAACTCTTCAGCTGAGGCGTGGTAACGAGCTGGATAAGGAACTGGTCGGGACCACATACTTGTGGACCATATGGGCCAAGGCTGCCATGCAGGAGGCTGGATGTTTCTAGAGCTCCAGTGCAGGTCCCAGGATAGTCTCCACCACCAGGAAGGTGACTCACAGGGAATCATCCCAATCCAGGATTTCCATGAGGGGAGTACTTGGCCTGCTTCTGGACCGGCTCCAAGGGGTGTCCATAGATTCAGAGATAAACCAGAGCAAAGCCCTTAAGGACACCAGTCCGTGTTTGATGATCATCTATTTGGCCAATTCATGGTCGAAGACTGGGGTCCTCGAGGATTGCATGGCAGACCCAGAGTCCAAAGACTCCTCAAAGACGGCCCATGGCCACTTCTCAACATGAACTACCCTGGACTCATCTGAGTGGGTAATCTCTACCGACAGCTGACCGGAAAGACCGGTTGCCAGGTGGTAGGCCTTGGTAGGGGCTCCTTGTAATGGCTGTCTCGGTGGCAGTTCCACCTGAATCAGTGGAGTACTGAGCGCTGGAGACACTGAGGGCAGCAGGACTGGAATGGGCCAGACATTGATGACCAGAGAAGCACAGGGACAAAGGAAAGTGACCTACCCTGCCCGAGGACCCTTTGTTCTCGCATCAGCTCCTCATATTGCCGACACAGCCTGCGATGGAGCCTCTCCTCATCTGAAGGCAAGGAGTGCCTGTGGCGCTTCCTGGCTGAGGGTCAAGAGCAGGAATGCATGGAGTCCCTCGACCACAATCTCGTCTAGACAACTGAAGTGTCAATGGCAAGGAGAAGCAGGGGTCCAGAAGAATAACGCACCGGCTCCTGCTGAACAACAGAAGGCGGTAACTCCTGAGAGGACACAGTCTGGTCTACTGACTGCTCCCGACCCTCTTGGGAGAGGGTTGAAAGGACCAGAGTCCTGCAGATCGAGTCATCCTCAATCCGGTCAGACAATGGGTTGACTGTGTCGAGAAAGATCTTGATCGTGTGGTTGGTCTGTGTCAATGTGGAGCTAGCAGCCTGGACCGAACCAAAAGAGGCATGGCCAAATCCAAGCTCTTGACAGCCGTTGACTGGTGAAGGGTATCGCAGGGAGGGAAGAGCGTATTTTTTCCTGGTCCCATGACTAATGGTGGGATTTTTTGCTTCTTTTACCGCGAGGGAGGCTATCCCGGGGACTGGAAGTGATTTACACATTTCCCTAAAGGTGCCAGCGTGAAGCAGCCTAGCGTTGGTTCCAAACAGGAGCAGCACAGGCAAACACCTCTTTCCATGGCTGCAAGCTGAGCTGCTTAGTGTGCAGCCGGTACTGCCTTATGGGCATCCTTTGAGCAGATCGGGAGTCCTGCTCATCCGCCAACCGAGAAGGAGGTGTGCATAACAATCCTCATGTGATGAGGGCAACAGAGCGTCATGCTCTGCTGTGAGGCAGTAAATGCACAGTGAGTGCAAGTCTGTCCTGGACATTTCTGGCTGCACTGGACATAATGCTTGAAACCAGGACTGCACCCAGCTTCGTCTTGATCAGCTGATGAAACAGAACCAAGAAAAGAACACAAAGTGAAGACAAAAACTCCACTGGCGCACTTAGGATTTGCAGGGACCTACATCACACACGGAACTGCGAAGGAGGAGAACTTACTCTTCCAGTGGAAAGAAAGATCTGGCGTCATGGGGAAATGCCAAGGTACATCACCTGGGTGGGTGGGTGGGAGGAGCTTAGCTTGAAGATATTACGGCTGGAATTAAAGGGAAAGTAAGACTAAAGTGGATAGTGCACATATCCACACCCCTAGAAAGGGATTTTTTTTTAATCTCAAGCCCAAGCTCTCTACGGAATGAGTGACTAGGGCTCCGCACAGCCACAATACGGTTGTATTTGAAGGGTGAGCTGCCCAGAGACCCAGGGTTAAACAATATGCATGTCGTCCTCGTAGATCTTGTAACTGCAGGTACAAAAATGCCATGCTCTGTAGTTGTGTTACTGGGTGCTCTGCCCCCCCCCCCTTTTTTTTGGTTCGCTACCTCCTCTCGTAGTTCATTTCATCATGCGATCAATCTCTCTCTGTGAGGGAGTGTCTCCTGGCTTTCTTCCTGAAACTTCCACCTGCCAGCTTGCAAATGTGCCCCTTGTGTTCCTGTTCTTGCTGAACCCAAGAGATCCCCAAGGCAAACCTTGTTAAAATCCTTGAGTTACCTGAACGTCTATCACATCCCCTCATTCCCTTTTCTTCTCTAGTGGTTTAGGTTCTCCAGCCTCAGGTTATACGAGAATCCTTGCTGGCCCTGAGACATCTCTGTAGCTCTCCTCTGTATGTCCACCAGCAAGTTAATGTCCATATCATGGTAGGGGCTCCAGTACTGCACATAGCACTCTAGCTGCGGCACACTACTGATCTGTACCAGTGGCAGCGGACCTCTTTCCTCCTACTGGTGAGCAGCTACCTATGCAACGAGCATCCATTTGCCTTGTCAGCTGCCTTGGTACATTATACTAAGGCTTTCAGACTGCTCACGATTGCGATCCTTAGGTCTTTCCCTTCCTCAGACACTGATAATCACTCCTACCCATTCTGTGCTCGGCCCTGGGTTCTTGCTCCCAATGTGCATGACCTTGCACTTTTTAGCACTGAACACCTGCTGCCAGATTCCAGACCATCTTTCTACCTTTGCCTTAGATCTTTGACCCCATATTTTTGGCCACCTTCCCACAGAGCTTGATGTTGTCCAAGAAAAGGCATAGTTTGCCTTTCATGCCATCCCCTACATCATTTATGAATACACTGAACAGCACCAGGCTGAACATCTATCCCTGTGGGACCCCGCTGGCGAACCCCCCCCCCCCCAACTCATTTCTGATACCACCACCATGCTTTGGTTTCTCTCTACC
Source organism: Neoceratodus forsteri (assembly GCA_016271365.2). Lineage (NCBI taxonomy): Eukaryota > Metazoa > Chordata > Ceratodontiformes > Ceratodontidae > Neoceratodus > Neoceratodus forsteri. The sequence continues at coordinate 1,710,655,642 of CM057455.1, forward strand.
AGCCACATTTCAACCTGCCCCAGGTCCTCCAATTTCTTGATCAGTCTCCTGTGGGGACAGAGCAAGTCCTTGCTGAAGTCCAGGTGCAGTACAGTATGTCCACTGCCTGGCCCCTGTCCACAGACCTTCTAACCCAGTCGAAGAAATCAATCAAATTTGTTTGGCATAGGTAGCAATAACCGTGAGCTTCACTCCTAAGGACACTGCACCGGGCCTTACCTTGCACCTGTAACTCTGTTATGCTAATTTAAACATACAATGCCTTGTAGGCTGTACACTGTATCTAGCACTATTTGTGTCTGTAATATGTTCACTCGTCATCAAAAGTGTTGCCTCAACAGGACACCCCTGTAAATGAGCTCTACTCAATTGTCTGTATCCTGACTTTAGCAAGTGGGTAGAATTTTTCCCAGTCTGCCATTGGCTAAGACCCTGGCAAAGGGTACATTACAGACTGGGAAATAAGAATCTCAGTGCCAGCCTGCACTTCCAGAAAAAAAATATCCACTGTGCCCAATTAAAATCTTTCCGCCTTTTTTCTCATTTTCTCACTTAGTGAGTTTCACCTCTGTACCCCACTCCTAGTTACACATCAGAAACACAGACAAGTACAATATTTATCTGTTTTAAAAGCTTTAACATTTATTTTACTTCCATCTCACTCCAACTTCCTCACCCTCCACCTGCAGACCACGCTTCATATTAATTTCCGTATTCCCACTGCCCACCTGCTCTCTGTGCTGCCGCAACCCAGCAACGTGTCTCCATCTGTGGGAGTGGCATTCAAAAAAAATTACCGCTCCACTCATCCCCTAACCGCATTCTCACCACCTGACCGGCGATTGCGCACATGCTACCATCCTGCAGTCCAGACTGTTCGGGAGTGCAGCACTGCTACACGGGAGGGGGCATTGCTACTTTGGTGGGGAGAAGGGACAACAAGCAATAGACAGACACCACAAAAGAAACGTAAAAGCAAATAAAAAATAGTCTCTGAAACACAGCAGTGCCCTCTACTGGCGACGGTAACAGCAGAGGAACTACTTTACGAGAAAATCCATTTTCTATTAATTTTTACTCTTTTGTAAGTTTTTCTTCTTTTCTTTACATTTTGCAATATTTTACTAAAATGTCACCACTAACCTATTTTCTAAGCCGCAGTAATACCCTTCGAAGGGTGGATGGTATGAACAATACCAGACCACCCAGGGGCTATAAGGTCTTCTGCCTGTGGCATCAGGCCTCATTACGCCCCTGGACAGTCCGGTATTGCCCAATACCACCCCATCCTGTTGGGTATTAATGTATGCATGAAATATTTTATGTTAGGGCAGAGGCTGGTGCGCGTGCGCGTCTGTGTATAAAATGAAAGTAAAACAGGAGGTGGCACAAGTTTCATTCTAATTAAAAAAGGTGTCATATCACAAAATGGTACAACAGCATTCTATGACATTTGAACTGTGGTAGAACAGCTTTTAATTACAATGAAATCCATGCTCAATAAGGGCAACCACGTGACCACAAAACTGAACTATCTTTTCAAGCAACACAACCACAAACATTCTTTTCTACTTGACATGTGATACTGCATTTTTTCAAACTCATGGACTTGACGTGTTTGGCACCCTTCTGCCCTATATTTAAGGAGATAATAAGTTAACAAGACCATCTTAATACCCTTAAGTTTGCTCAGGTTAAAGTTGTCTATTTCGTCAAACTGCTCTTGTTAGCCATATTAGTGCTAATGACAGTAACTGTCATGATTTTTAAATGAAGATGTATTTTTTTATTGTATAACAGAGCTGTATGTACCCTTTGAACATTTTTTTTTTTATATGACTACTTTATTTATGCTCCTCTGTCCTGGCTTGCCCCTTCAGCCTGACCGCCACCCCCCCTCCCCCCAAACAGCTCTGTCACCTGGAATTACCAGGGCTCACCTTATGCCCAGTCAGGGAGCAGTACCTGCAGGAAGTCAGGCATCATCCTGCCTGCCGGGATTATTTTTTCTTCTCCATTTTTCACTCAGGGCCCAAGGAGTAGACGCATGCGCATGGAGACGCGCATGCAAACTACAGCCCCAGTAAAGTACAGTTACGTAAGAACTTATCGTAACAGTAGATCTTCGAGAACTGCTCTTGCAGCAGGTTACACCATTAGGACTGAAGCCGTCAGGCGCCAGGACCCGACGGAAAATGTTCTAGCTAGCAGTCTTCAGCGGGGACTGCCTCCGACGTCGGTCCCGCCCCCGACGTCAGGTGTAATACATAAGGAGACGGTCCCCCCACAATCCTCAGTTCTCCCGGCCGCTGGATGACATCAGAAGAGGAGACCAAGGATCCGCCATCAGATGGCCAAGGCTAAAGACAGAATATCCCATCTCATAAGATGGATGTCTGGCTATGACCAGGGCCCCTACTTTTCTGTGGCACAGTGGGACCAAGTTCTGCGGCGGCAAGACTACCATTGCCGCCAGAACTTCTCTTATTGATGGTTTATAATTTTCTGCGGAAGTTCTGCGGCACTAAGAAACTACCATCACAGTGTCAGCTTGTCATCCTGACTTCACTTTCATGGCAGTGGTTATAGCAATCAGGATGGTGGAAAGCACAGTAACACTAGTTCAAAAATAACAGACTTATAAAAATAATTTTATGCCTAAAAAGCAAAACAAATGTCTCTCCCTTAAGGTAGCCTGTTGCAAAATGACATATGCAGAGGGATCTTATGTGATAAATAAGGTATTTCTATATGCATGCTATCTATCCCACTAATGAGGTTTCCCCTGTCTATCACTTATATATTTGTATGTGCTTTCTACACCACTCTTGAGGTTCCCACTGTGTATCACTTATATATTTATATGTGATCTGTAACATACATACAAGTGTGTGTGTGTGTATGTGGTGAGAGAGACAGAGAAACTGTATGTGTGTATATATATTTTTTTAATTTCCATGAACTTGCATCCTCATTCATACAGGTCCCATTGGAAATGGAATAGAGGAGTTATTGCAAAACTCATTTTTCATGTCAACCTGCTTTCCCTGACACACTGCGTAACACCATCAGGCTATGACATGCATGTGAACCGATAGTGAGATAGTGCTCTCCAGACCATCACAATGTGTCCATCATGTGACAGAACACTGCACCATACCTTCCCAGGCTCCGAGCAGTGATGTGTTCCACCAATCCTTGTGCTGCCCAGCCAGCTCCCAGAGCTAATCTCTGAACCTGAGTTGCCGGCACGGAAACACAGCATGCTACGCTCTAGCCCAGCAGCTGTCCTGCACACAACATGTCTCCATAACTTTCAGGTGATTCTATCAACCAATGACAATATGTAATCAATAACCCTGGCAAAAATGCTTACAGTGCAATTATGTATTTAACAGTGTATTTTTTCAACAGGTCTACACTTTATTAAATTCCACTTTTCTGGCATTTTTTTTAAAATGACAGTTAAATTCATTTTACCAGTTATTCATTTCAGATGGCATCTCTATACCTTAAAGGCACAATAGGTTTGTACAAAGTGAGTATGGACTCAACAGGTCTGTGCTACTGACAAGGTTTTGTTTAAGTTGCTCTAGCGCATAATGTAAGAGACTGAAAATTATATTAGGCTGTAGTGCAGGTTGAGCAAATATCACCATGCATGATGTGCTGTGCCACCATCTCTGGCAGTGGGAGCTGTGGTAGATAAGTGACTGTTCATTTCTGCTTCAGAAGGCAGCCATTTTGTTAGTTAATGTACGATGTTACAGCAATTATAACATCACTTTCTGAGCATATAGTGGGGTTTTGGATATAAAAAGAGGGGAAGGAAACCAGATTCTATGGATAAACAGAAATATTAATAAAAAATCACCAAGAAGAGTGAATTCTGCGGCACCACAGAAGTTCTGCACAAAATTCTGCAGCCACAGAATTCTAGGGGCCTTGGCTATGACCTACCTCCACAAGAAGGGGTATGGTGGGCGGGAAGGTACCTGCTGCAAGAGCTGTTCTCGAAGATCTACTGTTACGGTAAGTTCTTATGTAACTGTACTATCTTACTTCGAGATACAGCTCTTGCAGCAGGTTACACCATTAGGACTGATTCCCAAGCAATAGCGGCAATCACATGCCGCAGGGAGGAGGAAAGCTAGGGATCACAACCCTACTCAAGCCTAAGACAGAAGTCCCTGAAGGACGGCTAGGCCGAAACCTGCTCTTCGCCTCGATGCGATGTCCAGGCTATAATGCCTGATAAAGGTATGCACTGAGCTCAGGTAGTCATAGAGCAATGGCTGAGATGGGAACATTCCTTAGCGCCGCAAAGGAAGTATGCCCTCCTCTCATGGAATGACCCTTGACCACACCTGGTAAGGGTTTGTTGCGCCTGTCATAACAGAAAGAGATACTCTGGATGAGCCAACGCGATAGAGACTGTTTAGAAACAGGAGCTCCTTTCATTCTATCAGCAAAGGAGACAAACAGGTGATCCGACTTTCGATACCGTTTGGTTGTGGTCAGATAATATCTGAGGCACCTGAGTACATCAAGGGTGTGAAGCAATGCTTCTCCTCGGTTAGTGTACTTGAGAAAGTAAACTGGTAAGTCGATATCCTGATTAAGGGTGAGGGCTGAGACCACCTTAGGCAGGAACTTTGGGTTCGTCCTCAGGGATACCCTATCCTGTTGGAAAATTAAATAAGGCTCTTTGCACATAAGTGCATGCAACTCAGAAATCCTTCTTGCCGAAGTAACTGCAACTAAAAACAACGTTTTCCACAACAGAAAACGTAGCTCGCAATCCGCGGCTGGTTCAAAAGGTGGCAGCGTAAGCTGCTCCAGGACAAAGGGCACGTCCCAAGGGGGAACCGGGTAATTGATAGGCGGCCTAAGGTGGAGGACTCCCCTTAAAAAGGCACGAGTAGTGTCCAATTGGGCCACCATCCGATGGCCTATGGGGGCATGGTAAGCCGAAATTACACAAAGATGCACCTTAATTGAGGAGTAAGCCACTCCGGACTGGAAAAGTGAAAGCAGGTCATCCAGAACCAACGTTGGGACACTGTAACGGCGAGAAACAGCGCTTGAGCCTACAAGCAAAATCTGCACCATTTCATGGCGATGTTACGGGTTTTCTGGCGGCAGAAAGTACCTCTGCCACCTCTTGCGAGACCCGTGTCGATCATGGCTATGTCTCTAGGGAGCCAAGCTGCAGGTTCAATGAGACGTAAGTCTGATGGACTAATGAACCTCCTCCTGAGACAGCAGATGGGAGCTGATTGGCAAAGGCGGGAGGTTCCCGGATAGCTGATGAGAAGCGGAACCAAATTTGTCTGGGCCAAAAGGCGCTATCAAAATGAGCGCGCCTGCTCCCCTGAAGTTTTAAGAGAACTCTGGATCAGCGGAAAGGAGGGAAGGTGTAGAGGAATCTGCCCGCCCAGGAGAGGGACAATGAGTCTCGCCAGAAAACACCAGGCCCTGGACCGCATGACCAGAAATTGGGCAGTTTTGCGTTGGATGGGGACACGAAAAGGTCTAACTCTGGAGTGCCCCATCTGTGGAACAGATCCTCTGCCACCTCTTGTAGAAGTCCCCACTCGTGGACTCTGGTCTGAGAGTGACTCAGGCTGTCTGCAACGGTATTGTCCACTCCGGGGTCATGTACTGCAATAAGGTTTGCGCCGTGCTATACTACCCACTCCCACACTCTCATGGCCTCCCTGCAAAGGGGGTAGGAGTGAGTGCCTCCTTGTTTGTTGAGGTAATACATCACGCATTACTGTCTGTCTGCAACAGAAGAGTACCGGTGGAATCTCGACTGGAAGGCTTGCAGGGCGTAAAGGACTGCCCTCATCTCCAAAATGTTGATGTGGAGATGAGATTCCTGGACTGTCCATGTGCCCTGGGACCTCACCCGTCCAGGTGTGCTCCCACCCGAGCCCTGAGGTGTCTGTGGAGAGAGATTCGCAGTCGAGACGGCGGCGCTGTGAAGGGAACCCCTGCGGAGAGGTTTCCCGGATCTAGCCACCATTGCCAATCCCAAATCACAGCATTCGTGATTCGAACTGATTGTTGCAGATGGTCTTGCCTTTGGTCCCACTGCATCCTTAGCATCCACTGGGTTACTCGCATGTGGAGCCTTGCCATTGGGACTGTTGCAATGGCAGCAGCCATATGTCCGAGCAGGCGAAGGACCAGTCTGGCTGGGACGGTTCTCTTCACCGACAGGTCCCTTATGAGGGATCGAATGTGTTCCGCGCTGTCGGTGGGAAGAAAGGCTTTTCCTCTGACAGTGTCCAGAATTGCTCCTATAAACTGCAGTTTCTGGGACGGGTACTAGAGAGACTTTCGTAGTTGATGAGAATACCCAGTGACTGAAAAAGGGCCTGCTACGGTGAATGGTTGTCGTCCAGTGCTTCCTGGAGGAAGCCATGAGAAGCCAGTCAGTCAGGTACAGGGAACACGAGTAGCCTTGTCTCCTTAGAGATGCCGCTATTAACTGCCATGCACTCGTGAAGATGCGAGGCCGGCGACAGCCTGAAGGAAGCGCTTGGAACTGATAATGATGGTTTGAAACTCAAAGCGAGGAACCTCCTGTGCGCTTGAGCAATTGGGATGTGCAGGTAGGCATCCTGCATGTCTAACAACGCCAAGGCGTCCTGCTTCAGCATGGGGATTAGGCCCGGAAGGGTCACCATGCGGAAGCGTTTGTAGACAACCGATAGGTTGAGGTCGCTGAGATCCAGATTTGGACGGAGGTCCCCTGTTTTCTTTGGAACTAGGAAGAAGTGCGAATAATAGCCTAACCCTCTCTGGTTCTCTGGAACGTGCTCTAATGCTTCTTTCTCCAGAAGCACGAGCACTTCCTGCTGTATAAGCAGGACATGCTGACCTGAGTAGCGGGAAAGCAGGGGAGGCCTTGTAGGTGGTCTGCCTACGAATTCTATATAGTGGCCTTTTTTGACCAATTGCAGCACCTGTCGATGGTGATCGACCGCCACCCTGGCAGGTGGCGTGCGCGACCCCAATCTTCATTTCCCATTGATCCTGAAGACGGGCGGGCCGGAAGAGTCATGCTGTGGCAGCGTTAGATCCCGCAGGTTGGGCGGCTTTGCAACTCGGTGGCCTCTGCCTGAGGATGACTTAACCTGGGCTTTTCGGGTGAAGGAGCCCCTGTACTGTTGGCCAGAACGCGGATGTTGCTTTTGTGTTCGGCCATGAAAGCGACTCTGGTTCCTACGAAAGGAACTAAGTCGGGATCTGTACATAGCCTGAACAGATCTAACTGCCTTCCCTGCATCCTGAAGTTTGGCGATCACCTTCTCTGAGGCTTCTCCAAACAGGACTTCACCATGGTAAGGAACGTCCGGGGTAAAATTGGAGCCAAGAGTGTCTCCGGAGACACATGCCTGAGGCTGCAGCTCTGGCCGAAGAGTCCGCAGAATCATATGCGGCTCTGAGCACCAGGGTCCCCACGTCCGAACCCGTACGGAGGAGATTTAAAAGCTCCTCCTTTTGACCACCATCAGGCATCTTTTCAACCAGGTCCTGTCCCTGCTCCCGAAATGCGTTCTGGAACTGAACCATGTGGGTGAGGTAATTTAAAGACCTGATGGCGCAAGTCACAGCCGCGTATGTGCGCCTACCTAGAACATCCAACTGCTTGGATTCCGGGTCCGGTGGCTGTGTGCTCAAGTGCTGAGGTCTCCGAGACCGGTCATGTGAGGCCATGATAACCAGGGAATCGTCCAGAGGATGGTTCGCCAGGTACTGGTCCTCCCTCGGGGCCTTGTACAGGCGGTCAGCCTTCTTCGGCACTGCCGGAGTCGACTGCGGACGCTTCCACGCAGCCTTGGTGACATCCGCGAAGGTGTCCACCAAGGGTGGGGCTACCACAGGCTTTGGGTCTTTCTGTCGAAGATAGCAGGCAAGGCTTTGTCTCTCGGGGTCTAGTTCTTCAGCATCCCACCCCATGTTTTCCTGGATATGCCTCATGATCTCAGCAAATGAGGGATCATCCGGAGGGGACCTGGGTAGGTCGAGTGGGTCTGGGGAGGGGACGCTGATGGGAGAAGGAGATCTGGAGCGCCCTGAGGTGTCAGATCTGGAGTCCTCCGCGGATGAGGTATACCGGCGTCTCTTGGGGCTGGGGGACCCCAAAGTGGATCCTGAGGGAGGTCTTCTATCCGATGATCTGCCCCTAGGAGGGGGTGTTGGCTCCTTGGGGGTCGGTGACCGACCTATGGACCCCCTGGATGGGGCGCAGGCACTGAAGGAGTAGCCGGAGCGGGAGGAGGGTGTGTGGCAACTACATCCTTTCTGATGGTGTCCCACCAGAAGGTGAAGAGCTCCTTCACCTCTGCCAGATTCAGGCCCGATGACGGGCCAGGTACCGGTGGTCTGTCGCTGAGGGTGGACATCGGGTCCCTGGGGGTCTCCTGCTCCGGGGAGGGTTCCCGTGGGAGCTCGACGGTTCCGGAGTCGCCCGCCTGGTCCTCAGGTTGAGTGGTATCCTCCCTCCGATGCCTTCCGACCGGCGTCGGTGAGGTAGCGGTGGTGCGGTCCTCCCTCTGGGATAGCTGACGCGTCGGTCCCCGGCCGGCGTGGCGAATGCCTGGGCGGCGGGTGTCTCACTGTAGCCGCTCCTGGGAGTGCCTATGGTGCTTGTCCGATGTCTGGTGGGCGATGTCGGGTCCGACATCCGTTTTGGGGATGTCAGCTCCTTAGTCTTGCGCTGGACTGGGTCCGACCCAAGTGGCGGGTGGGACACTGACCTAGCGTCGAGTCCAGACGGCGGGAGGAAGACTTGTGGTGCTCCCCAGGTTTGGACAAGGCCTTAGAAGGAGTGGGTGAAGCCGAAGGCCTGGAAGTCTTGATAGGCTGCAGGGTGGAGGAACCGCTGGAGGATCTGACCTGAACCGGGGGAGGCTGAGATTGAGCCCTGTAGGGAGAGTGGTCTGACCTCGAGCCGGAGCTGCAGGAGTCCGAGGCCCTCGAAGGGGATCTGGGCCTTTCCTTCTCCCGGTGCCTATGGGTCTTCCCTGACGATTCCTCCCTGGAGGAAGGTTCCCTATCCATGGCCTTGAGTTTCTCCTCCAAGAGAAACGCTTAAAGGGCCTTCTGGCAGCGGATCCTGGTGCAACTGTTGAAGCCCTGGCAGAAGGAGCAGGCCTTGGTGTCGTGGTCCGGACCTAGACAACGCACACAGGCAGAGTGAGGATCCTTGAAGGGGACTTGTTTGCCGCAGGCACACTTCGATGGGTGACCTTCCAGAGAGGTGTTTGGAGAGGACATCAGATGAATCCAATTTCGATATGAGAAGAAAAAGAACGTCGTAGTTCCTAGTCGTCGCACACTAGAAAGTGACCGAGGCGCCGATGCTTGCGATGTCGACAGCGGGAAAAGAACTGAGGATTGTGGGGGGACCGCCTCCTTATGTATCACGCCCGACATCAGGGGCGGACCGACGCTGAGGCGGTCCCCGCTGAAGACTGCTAGCTAGAAAATTTTCTGTGGGGCTTCAGTCCTAATGGTGTAACCTGCTGTAAGAGCTGTATCTCGAAGTAAGATCGATTTTTTCCACCCTCCCACTGGCTACGCCCAGGGCCCCGTGTTTTCTGCAATTCTGTGGTTGCAGCAATGGCCGCAGAAATCAGTGCTTGCCGCAGAAATCAGGAAAACCAGCCACACAGCCGCAGAAATGCTAGCTATGCTATGCGATCACACAAGGCAAAGGCATAGCTACTGATATGTTAAGAATGCCACAGCATGCATGCTCATTAGAAGGAGAAGCAAACTGATGCCATCTGCTACTAAGCTGAAAAGCTAATGGCCACATGGCATCTTGACTTTTGCTGGCTCTTGTTACATAACTCCATCCAGCCAGTATTGTGGGGGCGGTGGGGGGACTGCAGCAAGAGTAGCAGTGCTTGATTAGGTCTACAGCAGTTATGATTTGCTGCCGTGTAGGTGTGGCTAGCTCAGCCATGTTAATTTTCACTGTAACGCTACTCATGGTGCACGCTGAATCCTTGGAAGATAAATTTGGAAGGAAGAACTGGAAGGTGAGCAGTAGTCAAGAAGTGAGAAGATTCAGTGGTGCCTGTGGAGGTGGAATCAATCTTGGTGTGGTGACAGGTATCGGAGGAGGAGCTGACTGCAGAAACATATGGCTGACAGCAGAAGGAGCAGAGGATTCGGTCCACACTAGTGGACATTGATCACAGTTTTGATTTGTGGGCCGCAGATCTGTACCTGCAAGTGTGAAAGTAATTTCTTGGCAGATTTGAACCTTTAGCCTAAGTGATGAGCATCAAGCTCAATTCTTAAGGAGGGTCAAGTTGCCCAGCTGCAGCAGAATTGGGGACCAGGGTATATTAGAACTGCAGCAAGAAGGTATGGAAAAAAAATTGTAATGGAGAGTCTGATTGCTGCTATTCATAAGTGAAATGAGGGTCATTGACTGAAGAACACCAGAACCCCTAAGTTGCAAGGAGAAGAGAACATGCTAACCAAGGTTACTCCAGCTTAATAAGAATGACTTGCTTACATTTTTTAGTGTGTTCCCCAAAAGAAAAATCAGGGTCAACAAATCCTACAGACACTACTAGTTACACCTCCTTCACTGTCATAGGAATACAATCCCCACAAAAAAAACATGCATATTTGCACACTGCACTCAGCATGTTTGTTGCAAGGCAGTTGGGGTATTCCTAGTTTACAAAATAATAATCTAAAATAATGTTGATCAAAATCAGAAAAAAAATGGCTTTCAAGTTAGAGTCTCTCTTTATACAGTATCTGCTAACTGTAGATATAAACCAGAAGAAATCCAAGCAGGTTTTGCCTTCTGTGTAGTTTTAGCTAAATGTGTATGTTCTCCTCGGATTATAACCTAGGAGAACAGCAAAGGCCACCATTGTCCAGAAAAAGAACAGCTGAGCCTTCAAATTCGGGGTGGGAGGAAAAATTCATTAAAGAGAACACTGATACCTATAGCTGTGCCAGGTTTAGTTTACTGCAGTTTAATATATGTGATAAAAAGACTACAAACTGCTAAATGGCCTGCTGTTCTACTTTCAGTGTAGCACAGTGGTTGCACAAAGGCAGCCAGTGTTAACTAAGACTTAATCCCTTTGAAGATCTGCTGTTTAACCACAATTTATCTGCCACAGAATGGCTGCAGAATCAGCAGTAGTTCTGCCGCAGAAAGTATGAGGTCTTGCTGCAGAATGTAGGTCCACTTTGCCGCAGTAAACACGGGTCCCTGGCTACGCCTATGCACCCTCTAGCCTATACAGTCTCCTGGCCTCCACCAGGAGGCAGACAATAGCCGAGGGGTGTCACTTTCCCTCCCCGGAGAGGAGAGCTGCCTTCTGGCAGCTCCATCCAGCTCCGCCTTCCCGCTTCGAACATCTCTAAGCTAAATATGGTCTAGATAGTAGGGAACATTTTCATTACCTACAGGTCCGATTTTACATACTACGCAACACTGAAGACTGTACCACCTTACCAGACCCTATGCCTCTCTTGCTACGCTCATTATTAGATGTTCAAGCTGGTACCTAGAGGGAGCAACTGATTGGTCACATCTATCAGGGCCCCAGTAGTATTTTTCAGATTCCACTCAAACAATCAGTCAATCAAACTTTATTTAACCAGGCATAAACACCACTGAGCAAGCTAATTTTTAAAGTGATCCTGGACATCAAACAAATCACTGTAAATGCGAGAGATAAATCAGGCCTATACATTCAAAGATAACATAGATAAATGCTAATTATAATACACTAATCAAGCAAAGTAGGTAAAAAAAAAAAAAAAAAAAATTTAGACCCGGGCACTCACTAGTAAATGTAGACCGGTACATTCACTAGTATATGTAGACTGGTGGGTATTCTATTATTTGACTTGGGAGAAGGGAGGTATAAAAGACGGGGGAGGTAGGGCGGTGAGAGGAGAAGTTGCAAAGTGCTGGGGTCCCCCTATTGGGGAGAATGGGAGCTAAACATAACAGATGTCAGAAGGTCCGTATGGGACACCAGAGATTAGGGTGCATAGTCACCTAAATCAGTTGCAGGTTTCCTTCAGGTATTAATGCTTTGAAGTTGAATGGACTGGGGAGGGTTGAGAGCTTTAGATATTTTTGCATGGTATTCCGTAGAGAAGGGAAGGTGTAATTCATTGCAGCCGAGCCATGAAATGATTTTACTCTGGGTATCTGGAAGCAGAGTAGGGAGAAGCGTCTCAAACCATATGACCCCTTGGCACGCTCGAAGAAGCTCGAGATGTATGCCGGAAGCTTATCAGACAGAGCTCTATAGAACAACAGGAGAGAGTTTCTTTTCCTCCTTGTAGGAAGTGAGGACCATCCCATCTCTCGGTACAGCAGGCAGTGGTGGGTACAAGGCGGCAGATTGAGGATAACTCTCAAGGCCCAGTGGGGAAGAGTGTCGAGTTTACAGAGCACTGAAGAGGGTCAATTGATGTAAAGGAAGTCAGCATAATCCAATAATGGCAGGAATGTGGACTGCACTAGTCTCTTTCTAGCTTCTTTGGTGAGAAGATACTTAATGCGGTAGAATATGCTTAAGTGCTGTCTTTTAATTTTTTCGTGAGCTCGTTCAGATGGCACAGAAAATACAGGTTACTCACCTGTAACAGGAGTTCTAGGAATGGTATATGTTGTTCATCCACACTCATTGGCAGGTATCCTTGCCGCTTTAAATCTTGCCGGAAGGTCTTCAAGCTTGCTCCTCCCACCCACCCGGGTGGTATAACTCTCGGCTCCGCCCCATGACGCCAGATCTGGCCCGCTGGAAGCTCAGGTTGTGCGTCAAGCCGAGGAAAACAGGGTCGTAGGATGTACAACATACCATTCTGAACTCCTGTTACAGGTGAGTAACGTATTTCTAGGACATGGATATGTTGTTCATCCACCTCATTGGCAGACTCCTAGCAGTTCTCCGGGAGGAGGAGGCACGACGACACCCCAATACTTACTTGGGAAAGAGAGACTGAGAACAGAGGCCCCAAAACCAGCATCCCGGCGTGACTCAAGGTCGATGTGGTAATGGGTAATGAAGGTGTTTGCTGACTTCCAGGTAGCAGCCCTGCAGATTTCCTGGATAGGGACGCCCTGGAAGCAGCCACTGCTGCAGCAGTATGGCGGTAGAATGAGCTCTTATCCTCTGGGAGGCTCCATGCCCCAACTTATAGCAGAGATCTATGCAGGAAGTGACCCACCTGCTTATCGTCCGCTTGGCTGCGGAGTCTGCCAGGTGCGGCTTCAGCGTAGGTGACAAACAGCTGGCTAACTCTCCCGATTTCAGCCGTGGCTCCTTATAATAAGCGAGCGCCTTCTAGGGTCCAAAGTATGGAGCCTGTATTCGGCCTCCGAGTGTGATTGGGGTAGAACACCGGCAGAGTCAACACCTGGTTAAGGTGAAACTCCGACACCACCTTCGGAAGGAATTTCGGTGGGGGCGCAGGACAACCTTGTCCCTGTGGAAGACCAGGTAAGGAGACTCGGTGGAGAGTGCCTGAGCTCTCCCATCCTTCTGGCTGACGGATAGCCACCAAGAAGGCGGTCTTCCACGACAGGTGAGAGAGAGCACACCTGTGCATAGGTTCGAATGGCTTGCCCATGAGCTTTGCCAGTACCAGCAGTAGATCCACGGAGGTGGGGGTTCCCGCACTGGAGGAAATGTGATCAAGGCCTTTGAAAGAAGACCACCTTCCCTGCGCCACCGACTGCTTCCCGCCCGCGCCTGTAAGCAGAGATGGCTGCCAGGTACCCTTAGGGTCGTCGCATCTAAGCCCTTGATTAGAAAGGGACCATAAATAGTCCAAGATGCTTGCCAAGGAACAGGAGGAAGGGTCCAAGCCCTGCCCTGACACCAAATGGAAAACCTTTTCCATTTGAAGGCATAGCATTTTCTGGTCGACTCCTTACGGGACGCCTCAACTACATTGAGGACCTCGTCGGAAAGACCCAAGGCCTGGAACTCTAGCCGCTCAGGAACCAGGCCGTCAGGTGCAGGGATTGAAGGTCCGGATGGAACACCTTCACCTGATTGACTGAGAGCAGGTCCGGGCGAGCTGGAAGCTGCCGCGGAGTCCTGGAGCTGAGACTGAGGAGATCTGGGTACCAGAACTGGCGAGGCCAGTCTGGGGCTATCAGAATCACCTGCGCCTTGTCCCTCCTGCCTTGAGAAGCACCTTGTGGATCAAGGGAAATGGGGAAAGGCGTAGAAAGAGGCCCGGGGTCCACTGCCTCGAGAAGGCATCCCCCTGCAGCGAGCCCTGCTGAGGGGCGGGCATGGAACAGTCTCAGCCTCAGCTCTCCCTGAGGCGAACAGGTCCACCTGAGGTGTGCCCCAATGGGAGAACAGATGCTGTACTACCTCCGGCAGAGAGACCACTTGGGATGCAGCCCTATCCGCCTCAGGGCATCGGCCAGGGTGTTGGAGGCTCCTGCCACATGAATGGCTAGGAGATCCGCCTCCAGGCTGCGCACGAGTGACCAAATGCGGAGAGCTTCCTTGCATAGAAGCATGGAGTGCGTCCCGCCCTGGCGGTTTAGACAGAACATGGTCATGGTATTGTCCGTCTGGACTCGGACCACTTGACCCTGGAGGAACGGAGCAAAGGCGGTGAGAGCTAGGCGGACCGCTCGGAGCTCCAGCAGGTTGATGTGGCATCGGGACTCCCGCGGGGACCAGAGGCCATGAGCCCGGTGTTCCCCCAGATGGGCACCCCAACCCATCAGAGGCGATCGGTCGATAGAGACGATCGCGTCGGGCGGATGTAACGGGATGCCCTCCTGCAAATGATCTGGAACGGTCCACCACTGGAGAGCTCCACATCCCCTGAGTCACCGCACACAAGCTGGTCCAAAGGATCGCAGCGCGTGACCACTGGCTGGCCAGTCCCCATTGAAGGGGACGTGATGTTCCAGCGGGCCCAACGGACCACGCTGGTGCAGGCCGCATGAGACCCAGGAGGCGCAGGAAGTCCCAGGCAGGGCAAATGCCCAACCAGAAATGATCGGGCAAGGGAGGAAAGAACCCGGCCCTGTCCGCCGAGCCGCGCTGGCTCGAAGAGAGTCGAGCTGCGCCCGATGAATAGAATCACCTGCTTTGGCTCGAGTTCGACTTGGCCTCGTTGATAAGGAGGCCCAGTTGAGAGCAGACCTGGAGGGCCAGATCTCTGGACCACTCCGCCTCCTTCCTGGAGGGAGCTGCTATCAGCCAGTCGTCCAGGTAAGGGTACACCCGGACCCCTCGGCGCCGCAGGAATGCTGTCACCACTGCCATGCATTTGGTGAAGACCCTGGGAGCTGGAGACAAGCCGAAGGGCATGGCTTGGAACTCGAAAAGGGATCCTTCCGCTCGGAAGCGAAGGAATCTCTGGTGAGACGGACGGATAGGGACGTGAAAAACCGTCTCCTGCAAGTCCAGAGAGCAGAACCACACGCCGCGTTCCAAGGATGGTATTATCTGAGCCAGAGTGACCATCCTGAAGGTTCGAGAACCTAGGAACTTGTTTAGGTCGTGTAGGTCGAGAATGGGGCGCCAGCCCCCCATCCGTTTCGGAACCAGGAAGTACCTGGACACAAACCCTGGGTCTGAAGGAGGGTCTGCCACCTCTCTTATCACCTCCTTCTGGAGGAGGAGAGCGATGTCGGCTCGACGAGCCGCCAGTGAGGCTGGGGACTCCGAAGGCCCCCCGAGGGGCGACGGCTCTGAAGGGTGGTGCCTGCTCAATTCCAGAGGCAGGCCTCTTCCCACCACCTCCAAGACCCACCTGTCCGTGGTAACAGCGACCAGGCGGAACGGAAGTGCTGAGCCATCTCCCACGGGGGACCCAGGGTAAGGTGACGGAAGGGGCGACACCTTCAGCCCGTCACTGGGCAGGCTTGGAGGAGGGACCGCCGAGGACCTCCTCTGGGCCTTTCCTCCCTGCCTCCTGTTAGAGGAAGCCGCGGCTTGGGTTTGGGATGCCAGGTCGAGCCTGCTGGCCCTGACGTTGCTGGGCCAGGGCGCAAGTACAGAAGGATGAAAGGGCTTAGGCTGCGTTTCATGCCTTTGTCCTTCTGAGCGGAAGAGACGCAGTCCAAGGTAGCATTGGACTCCTCCATCCTCTGCAGGTGACCTTCCACCCCAGGGCCGAGAGGTCAGTCCCCAAAAGGGAACATCCGCCAACTTGTGCTGGGTATCCGAGTAAAGGTGGATATCCTCAGCCAAGCCACGACGATAGCCACTCGCGGCCGCCACCGATCTGGCACATGAGTCCCCATATCCAAAGTAGTCTGGAGCTGCTGTTTGGCCACTGCCTGCCCTGGTCCCGCACCTGCTTAACCGTAGTCTGCAGATCGGCGGAAGATGAGGATGACCTCATCCAGGGAGCCCAACAGGGCATGAGAAAATGTGCCATGAGGACGGCCGAACTGGCCTGACGAAGGCCGAGAGGACGCAGCATAGACTTTTCGCTCGACATAGTCCAATTTCTTGGACTCTTGTCAGGAGGTTTGTCCACATCCCTGGCGCGCTGCCGCTACCAGAAAACGCTGTCGGTAACCAACCCCTCAGCAGAGGGTGTTCCAAAACCGACAAGGAACCGTAGGGACCGTGATACTTCCTGGCCATCCTGGCCGGGCGCAGGGCAGGAAGCAGGGCGCTGCCAAAGCTCCAGTGCCGGACCCACTATGTCCTCGGCCACCGGAAAGGCCTCCGTCCGAGAATCCCTCGGTCCAGAATCTCCGTGAGGGATACCTGGCCTGCTTGGAATGGGTTCGAGCCCATCCCGTGGACTCGAGATGAGCCAAGAGTCCTAGGAAGGACGACGGCTATCGTCCATTGACTGACCTCCTGAAGACTCCAAGTCCAGTCGCTTGGAGAAAAGGAGGAATCATCTTCGGACTCGGAAGAGTCTCTCGAAGAGCTGCCTCTGGCCTGAGCCACCCTTCACCTGCCGAGGTCTGTCGGGAGTGAGGGTAACTGACAGCGATGGGGTAGACCCTTGGCGACCGAGAATCCTTGGTCGGCCCCAGTGGTGGCTGTGGAGCGGAGGTTCCACGAATGGGTGGAGCAGCTGGTTTTGCCGAACAACCGCCTGGGTAGGTCTCTCGGATAGTCAGGGGTTGTGTCGGCCGCTCGGTGACAGCCACTTAATGGCCGGGAAGGCGACGGGTCGCTTACTCCCCGTCAGGAGGAGCTGTTGCAACATAGGTCCTCGCATCGCCGACGTAATTTACGCCGAAGCCTCCTCGCCCGAGGACGAGCGGGCGACGCCTGCTCATCATGTGCCGAGACCGAGACCGCCTATGACGGTGGGATCGGCTGGACTGCGAAGAGGTCCGAGACCGAGACCGAGAGTCCCGGAATTTCCGAGGTCGGTGCGGGGAGGTGTCGGCCGGAACCGGCACTCCCTTCGGCTCGGATGGTCCATCCGAGGGCTCCGGAACCGGAGGCACAGGCGAGCCCACGGGATCCTCAACTCCTCCCGGGGGAACCGGGAAGAGGGGAATCTCGGCTGCTAAAGGCGACAGCCCGTCCAACGGGTCGAGAAAAATCTCGACTTCCGGTGGGAGTCTCGGTCAACTGACCTGGCGAGGGGACACCGTGAGGCCAGTGGCGGCTGGCTGATCGGCCGGAAGCCGGCGGTCGGCGACTCGGGGAGGACCTTTCCCGCTCCCAAGAGCGTCGACGGAGGGACTTACCCCTGTCCTTCTTTTTGGACCGAGAATAAGGTCCAGCAGACGTAGGCCCTTCTCCCTTAGTGGAGAGGGACAGACAAAGCTCCTTAAAAGAAGCCGTGTAGGAAGAACCCAGAGAGAGCGGGATAAATGCCGGCGAGGAAGATACGGCCCGCGCCGCCTCCTCTTCGAGGGCGATCATCCGCTCGAGCTGATCCGCCCGAGCCCGCTGCCTCGGACCACGCCAGCGGGCCTCCTTGGACTTCACGGAGGAAGCGGCTACCGGGATGGCCCAGTTGCAATCGGGCAACACGGTCTTGAGGGCGTGGGCCGAGAAAGATGGCTACAGGTCGCAAGCCTGCGGGTCGTGCTCAAGGCCTAAGCAGTAGACACCGCGGTGTGGATCTGTCCGAGACATCTTCTGCCGCATGGGCATCTCCAAATCCGAGTCGATTGTCCATCGCAGCCGCCGGTGATCAAGACTGAAGTCTTTTTCGCAAATTTATTTTTAACCGCAAAACGGAGAAATAGGAACTAGTCTCAAACGCACAGCGTTAAGGAGGGAACCTGAGCTTCCAAGCGGTAAGGAAGATCTGGCGTCATGGGACGGAGCCGAGAGTTATACCACCCGGGTGGGTGGGAGGAGCAAGCTTGAAGACCTTCCGGCAAGATTTAAAGCGGCAAGGATACCTGCCAATGAGTGTGGATGAACAACATATCCGTGTCCCTAGAAGTTAAGCTTATTGTCAAGCCAGAACCCTAGGTATTTAAAGTTATCCACGGTTTCAAGGGGTTCACCCAATAAAGTTAGAATCTTGAAGTTGTATGTTGGTCCTGAGGCTGCCTTCAGTGAGAGGATCATGGCTTTAGTCTTTCTGATATTAAGCATAAGCTTCTGCTTAACAAGATTATACCGGAGAGAGATAAAGTCTCGCTGTAAGTCCTCATGGGCCATGTCCAAGGAAGAGTTAGAGGTGCAAAGGACAGTATCGTCTGCAAATAAGTGCACATTAGCTGTGTGCAGATGCGAGTCAAAGTTATTGATATAGATTGCAAATAGGATTGGGCCCAAAATGGAGCCTCGGAAGACACCTTGTGCTAGTGTTTTTAGTGGAGACAGTTCTCCTACAGCTTTGACTTGTAGTAATCTTTTAGTAAGGTAGCTGGTGAACCATTTAATGGCAGTACTACCGAGACCGATGTTTCTCAATGCACTAAGCATAATGT
Organism: Neoceratodus forsteri; assembly: GCA_016271365.2. Taxonomy (NCBI): domain Eukaryota; kingdom Metazoa; phylum Chordata; order Ceratodontiformes; family Ceratodontidae; genus Neoceratodus; species Neoceratodus forsteri. The sequence goes on from CM057455.1 coordinate 1,710,674,567, forward strand.
TGTGATCACAGTATTGAAAGCCTTACTAAGGTCAAGGAAGAGAGCAAACACATACGTCTTAGAGTCCAAGGCAATTTGCCAGTCAGTGATTACTTTAGCAAAGGCAGACTGATCTATGTTTGGCCTAAAGCCCCGACTGAGCTGCTGAGCAGTTTCTGATGAGGCCAGGTGCTCCCTGAGTTGGGTGTTAAAGATTTTTCCAGTACTTTTGAGAGGTGGATAATATGGAAATAGGCCAATAGTTGTTTCGATCGCTCAGGTCCCCAGACTTGAACAAGGAGAAACAATATTAGACAGCTGGAATCAAGATCTTTTTCTGCTGTCTCCAGCTCAATTGGCACAGATATTCTTCCATAACAGTTACTTCATCTAATATGTGGCGAAAGTTTGCTTGAAAACGTCGCCCTGATATTCCTGGAGTCCAGCAAAAATAAGAAGTTCTTACCTTATACTCAAGAGGCTCGCTGATGTAATCAGGAACGACAGTGCTGATAATGCACATATTTTCTGGTCTTGTCCTCACCTTGCTCACCTGTGGTCTGACTTTACAGCTCAAGTGGAACAACCTTCCATACACACAGATTTGATCTATCCTACCATGATTCTTATGTTGATCCCCCACAGCATATTAAAATTACTTCAAGATCTATGGCCCTGGTCTATATACGGGCAGCTAAAAAGTTATCACTAGACGGTGGCAGCAATCTTCACCTCCAACTCGGACCTCTTGGCAGAAGATCATTAATGATATCTACAGTATGGAAAGGGTAACAGCTTCACTTAAAGGCACACAATCTAAGTTCCAAACTAAATAACAACCCTTGGTATTACATATGATGCAACAGGATAAGGACTTTGTTCCTTGACATTTAATCTTTATGGAAGTGCATTTGGTATCACCTGTCTGTCAATATGTCCCACTTTCAAGTCTGCACAGTACCATGGGTAGGTTGACACTTATACTAATCTCTGGTCATGGTAGGTCACAGTGGCACTAAGACGATACAGTTTACTGCCTTTGTTGTCTCTGCTATTGATACACTGATACATTCCAAGTACTGTAATGAGTTCTTCTTACTTAACAAAAAAAAATTATAAAAGAAAAAAACAGAGCTGTGTGTATTTTTAATTATGTAAGCTTTTCTTACATCTGTTAACTTGTATTTTCTTTATAACAATTATCTGTGTAACTTGTATTGTTTTTGAACTGGGTTCCCACTGCAAATGAGCATTACTCAAATGGGTTTCAACCCTGAAATTAAAAGGAAAAAAAGGAAATGAAATACCATCTTCATCATGTTCATCATGCTGTCCTTCTGCTTCAGTGTTTTCTTCCCCTTGTTCTTCTTGTTCATCATGGTGATCCTCTTCCACGGCTACTCCCTCAACAACTTCAACCTGAAAAGTAGATTCATTTACTTCTATTGTACTACAGCCTCAATACAGATATTTCATACTACAAATCATTAGCAACTTCAGTCACCTAGAACTTAGACCTCTTACACTGAGAGAAGGCCCTCCCACACAACGAATCAATAAATGGAACACCCCGCTCACTGATGTGTGGATGGCTGTAATTTACATAATTTGTGCAAGAAAATTTACTTGGAAGAAGGCAAAAATTACACCCAACTCACAATTTTAATGCATCAAGAGGACAATGTATGAGGATTCATAGGTACAGCTGGCATTAATCACTTCAAGAGGTTACCGTGACAATCTGTAAGCGTTGAGAGCCAAGCTCGAGAAGTTTTACATTGTCACGTTAACCTCAAGAAGCAATTTCAGCGAGGTTACCAATGGGAATCCACATACATTATATTTTATAATGGATGAGCAAAAAAAAAAATCAAGTGAGCACCCATTATAAAGAAAAAAGCCCTTATTTAAAGCTATTTCCCCACAGAGCCTTGCTTGATGCCGCCAGTCTCCTTAAGGGCCAGCTCTCACTGGGGTGGCCATTCGTAGTGAGCCGCTACTTAAAATGCACATATGCGCAGATCGGCTCCAGTTGTAATCCCATCACAATGACGTACTCAAGAGGGATTAACAACATCCTGATGTCATGACGATAGGATTACAAGGAAATAATCTTGCCACTTTTTAGCAGTAACAAGGGCTCCCCATACATTACAATACACTGTCAATAACGCTTGATAATGTCAGTAATTCTAAATAAACTATCTGAAATTATTTCATCTTATTTACAGAAATACAGTTAAGTGAGGATTTGCAATTTAACAGGATCCAGATGGAAATTAAATATATAGCAGCAGTTCAGTAACAACTGAGTATACCTGTACCGCCCTTCACCCACACTCTGATTCAGCTCACCCTCCCTCAAGTATCCCAATCCCCTTGAAAAGGATAGCTGGTGGTCCCATGAGTCCCTACGTCGGCCCATCCCCCCGTCACATATGGTATAAAAGGGGCGGTCCCCCAGCCCATCCACTGGGAATGGGCTGGGGGACCGCCCTTTTTATACCATACGTGATGGCGGGCCGATGTAGGGGACGTCCCCCTGCTGGGTATTGCTAGCTAGAAAGTTTCCTTGGGGTCCTGGCACCTGCCAGCTTCAGTCCTAAAGGTATTACCTGCTGAAAGAGCAAATCTCAAAGAAAGATCAGACTTCTCTACTATGTGGTTAAAGGACTGTCTCATTCCTCAGTTGAAACTACTAAACCTTCAGAATACATAAATTACCCACCTCTAATCATAGTTCCAGCGGTGGTACACAGTTGCCACCACACTCTTAATAGTTCCTCTAGAATGCTGATATTAGTTAGAGGCACTTACAGTACGCCCCTCTCACCACCTGAGCAGAATATCCTCTGGCTCCGCCCTGTGATGTCAGATCTTTGCACGCCGGAAGCAAGGATCCGTGTGCTAACTGCCAGGGGAGGGCAGGTGCGTGGTGTGGATGTGAACTGTTTACCACTCCTAGAAACAGAAATTACATCCTTACTGTAATTCTTAATTTTGTAAGAATATTTTTACCATTGATTCACACTACTGAGTCAGAGTCAAAATCACTATGACCCAGCGGGAGCCAGAACTTTTCAGAGGGCTGGCGCCTATGGTAAGAGCAGCATGTACGGCTCCATGACTGAGCACACGCAGCTGCCTGGTTATGTCGCCACCAGCCCCCAAATGCCTCAGTACCATTTTTAACAAGGAGCTGCAACACAACCTAAAAAGTACCTATGCAGTTAACTGAAGGACATAAGATTACCCTGGTAGCGGAAGTAAGAAAGGTCACCAAATCTAGTAACATTGTCTTCACATCCCAAATATGAAAATTACGTACTCACTTTAATTCTTGATCTTCTTAGACAAGTCTTCACCATTTATGCATACTGCTGGGTTACAAGCTGGAGGCACTGGGACCCTGCAGCAGCCAAAAATCTTCAGAAGGGTCGGCGCCGAGGTAGGACATCGCATGCTCGGCACCATGAGGTCGCTCAGCCTGTAAGCTATTCCGGTGTTGACCCTCCAACGTTCTTCAGTACTTTTTTTTTTTTTTTTTAACAGAGGAGGTGCAGCATAAAATAAGGTAAGACCATGTAACCTAACAAGGGCATAAGATAGCCCTGAAGATCCGTATAAGAAGGGTTAATTAAACAATGTCTTCACATCCCAAACCAACTGAGGGAGTGAAGACCAGAAACAGATCGCATGAGCTCAGGGGACGGTGGGTGAGCATATGAATAAATAGTGAAGACTTTTCCATGAAGATCAAGAATTACAGTGAGTATGTAATTTTCATATCTTCCTGGACTTAAAGTCTTTACCATTTATTCATACTGCTGGGTTAGAGTATCAAGCTAAAAACCAAATCCCCCGAGCAGGGCGGTAGGAGACGAAGCTCACTCAGAAGTCCATTAAGGATTGTCCTGCTGAAGGAAGCACGCTATCCAGAGTGGACATCCAAAGCACAGTGCTTCACGAAAGTGTGCATTGAGCTCCAATTAGTCACTTTGCAAACTTCATCAAATGGAACAGAGCAGATCTCCGTCAGGGAAGCAGCAGCAAAGCCTCTGCTAGGTAGGAGCACCTGGCTCTCCAACTTAACCTGAACCGTAGAGTAGCAATTGCAAATGGACACTGGCTGACGGGGTTGGGCGTGTTGAAGGACACAAAGAGTTGCTTGGCCTGAAGGGTATCCCTGGTTCTATACATATAGAACCGTGGGGATCTTAACATCCAGGGAATGAAAGGTGCGTTCTCCATCGTTTTGGAAGTTAGCAAGATAAGTAGGTAGAACCAGACGTTGGCTGAGGTGGAAGTCTGAAACCACTTTGGGTAGGAACTCAGGGTGAGTACGGAGAACCACTTGTTTTTATAAAGACTGTATGTGGAGGGTCTGTGACTAGAGCATGTATTTCTGAGACCCTACGAGCAGAAGTGATGGCCACCAGGAAGGCTGTTTTCCAGGTCAGAAACTTCAGATCACACGTAGCTAGAGGCTCAAAGGGTTTACGAGTGAGCATATCTAGCACGAAGTTAATGTCCCAAGGAGCAACCGGATTTCTGATCCGAGGCTTTGTATGAAGGATACCTTTAAGGAATATTTTGGACAGTGGCAACTGAGCCAGGGTCATGTTTTGTACTGGCTCGTGATAGACAGAAAGTTAACAGAGGTGCACTTTTACAGAGAGTATTGCAGACCTGCATCTGAAGATCTAGCAGGTACTCTAGAACTTTTTTTGGAGGACAGTGAAATGGGTCTAAGAAGATCTTAATGCACCATTCCAAGAAACGCTTCCATTTAGCCGTGCAGATCTTCCTGGTGGAAGGCTTACAAGCTGCCAGGAGGATCTGAGAGATTCTCTGAGACACTTGAAACCTGCTGAATTCTATCTCCTCAGAAGTCAGGTGTGGAGATGAAGGGAGCATAGGTTGGGGTGGACCAGGGGTCCTTGCTTCAGGAGGTCCATTCGAAGAGGCAATTGTTTCAGGGGTACCCCTGACAACTTGCTGATTAAGGGAAACCAGATGTGCAGAGGCCAATACAGTGCAATTAGAATAATTTTGCCCCCATGTGCCTCCAATTTGAGGCAGCACCCTCTGAATTAATGGAAGAGGAGGAAATGCGTACAGAAAATGTCTTGTCCACTGCAGCCTGAATGCATCCTGACAGAAAATGCCAGGCTCTAAATTTCTGTAGTAGAATAGAGGCAGTTTTGCGTTGAGTAGGGATGCAAAAAGGTCCAGGTCTGGATGACCCCACTCGTCGACTAGCGACAGCACATCATCTGCTGCAAGAGACCACTCGTGAGGATTTGCTTCCGTCCTGCTGAGGTGGTCCGTTAGATCGTTCTGGACTCCTGGCAGGTAAACTGCCTGAATCAGGACATCATGATCTAGGCACCACTCCCATACCCTCATGGCTTGCTCCGCCTTGTTTGTTGATCTAGTACATCACACATTTGTTGTCTGTCTGAAGAAAAATCATCTTGCGACTGACCAATTTTTCTAGGATTCATAGGACTGCCCTCATCCCCAGAACATTGATGTGAAGATAAGACTTCTCTTGGGTGTAAAGGTCCTGGCTACGAGCCTCCCAGCCGAACAAAGATGCATCTGTGGTGATGGTGATCTCAGATTCCGGCATGGCAAAGGGCAGACCTTGTAGAAGGTTGTCCTCCTGTATCCACCATGCAGGTGACAGACGCAGGGGCTGTGTCAATTTGATGGGGTAAGACGGCGGATGTGTAGTTGGGGACCACTGTGTGCTTAACATCCACTGAGTGGTCCTCATGTGCAGACGAGCTACAGGCACTGAAAATGGATGAAGCTATAAGGTCTAACATCCACTGCATGGAGTGAGCTTGCACAGGACTGTTTTCTCTGATGAAGCGACCCATCCGGAGAACATTGTTCCTCCTGTCCTACAGGAGAAACGGCCTTGTTTTTGTTATATCCAAGAGGGCTCCTATAAAGAGGAGCTGCTGAGAGAGTTGAAGTTATGACTTCTTCAAGTTCAGCAGAACCCCCATGTCAGTGAGGAACTGAGAAGCTGTGGAAACTGCCTTCTGTGTCTCCTGCTTGGACGGACTTGCCAAATGCCAGTCATCAAGGCAGTGGAAAACCTGAACGTCGAGCTTTTGGAGGTATGTAGCAAGGACTGCGAAGCATTTGGTAAAGACTCGAGGCGCTGAGGAGCGCCCAAAGGGCAGGACTCTGAATTTGTAGTGTTGGCCCAAGGCCACAAAGCGAAGGTACTTGTGGTGAGTTGGGTGTACTAGAATGTGCTGGTAGGCGTTCTGCATGTGCAGGGAAGCCAGCCAGTCATGTTGCTGGAGTAGTGGTAGTAGCGTCCCTAGGGAGACCATCGTGAACTTATCTTTGCACAGTACTAGAACTTGTTCAACTTTCTGAGGTCAAGAATGGGGTGCATGTCACCTGTCTTGTATGGAACTAGTAAGTAATGAGAGTAGAAACCTGTGTTCCTCTCTGCCCAGGAACTACTTCAACTGCCCCGTTTCTGAGAAGGTCCTGTATCTCGGAAGTGAGAAGGTCTGACTGAACAGTTGATAGACTGTGCTGTCACTTGGGTGGAAGATCCAGGGAAATCTCTGCAAAACAGAGAGAGTACCCCTCTAGAACAAGCCTGAGGACCAACTAGTCCATGCTGATAGACTTCCACTGGTTGTAAAACTGAGTCAGACGACTTCCCACTTCTGTGGAAATGTCCACCTTCGGCAGTTGAAGTGAGATTGGAATGCTTTTGAGCCCTGTGCCTTGTGCTGAGTTTTATTTTGCGGCTGAGCAGGCTGATTCCTGTTAGGGGCTACTTGGTCTCTTCCTCAAAAGGGCTGCCTGTTACAAAAAAATGACGGTTTCTGCCTCTCTGAGGAGCTGAAGTTTTAATAGTAGTCCTTGTTTTCTGAGAGGCCCTCCAAGGCTTGCTCTACCTACTGGCCAAACAGATATGTACCATCAAAGGGGACATTCATCACCTGCTGTTGAGCATCAGAGGAAAAGCCTGATGTTCGAAGCCAGGAATGTCTACTGATACAGATTCCAGCAGCAGCCACTCTAGAGGCTGTGTTGTAAGCATCCATGGAAGCTTTAAGTTGATGGCTATACATTCAATCCTTTGGGTAACAGTCTGCGGTATCTCCATTTTGGAGTCAGACTCCAGAAGACCTTCCATTAAGGACTTCAGGGAAGTCCAAAGTGCATATTCATATTGGGACAAGTGCCCTTGACAGCTGGCAACATGCATGCCTAGGGTTGTGGCTGCGAATGCACTTTTTCCCAAAGTACCCATCTTACAAGACTATTTATAGGATGCACAAATTCTTCATGTGGAAAAACAGCTTTATCATTTTCAGCGAAGACAACCAGCGCATCTGTGATGGGCTGTGATGCCAGAATGGGTCTCTTCTTGGAGGACATATTTCAGGTCTGTAGTTTTGCAGACAGAAGGAATAAGAGCTGGCCTTGCCCACAGTACCTCGTACAAGGTCTCAAAAGGTGGCGGTACTGGTGGTTTAAGGTTCACTGGAATGTTAGGAACATGGAGCCTATCTAGGCACAAAAGCCCACCTGGGTCCACAGAACATGTCTGTACACCCAGGGCTGCCCTCATATTTCTGAGTAGAGACTAGAAGGAAAGGCCTGTGACTGGGCTTTCAGTTGGACAAGAGGGCTTGCCATCCAAACTATATGACAAGTCTTCGTCATCTTCTTCAGAAATGATAAGGTTGGGATCAAACTCATCTTGCTCCAAAGTCCCCTTTTGAAGGGTTGGGACCTGCTCCAAATAGGCTGTTGCCTGGCCTTGGCAAAGGATAAACAGGAGATAGTGGAATCTGTGTCAGAACCGGTGCAGCGGGGGTGCCACCTGAAGAGCCATAGAAGGATTAGGAGAAAAAGATGGTACCTGTGCCAGCCCCTGCGAAGAAGTAGAGTGAGGGGAGAGGTCAAGTGGAACTGGCATCAGCAGCGCAGGAAAAGGCAAGGGAAGAAAGTCCATAGCCAACACCGGATGCTCAACCTGCCCTCTAAGTTCTTACTGTGGCTCCAAAGTCCCTAGACCCGAGGGCTCTCAGACCAGATCCACCAGGAAAGGCAACAGAGAGAGACGTGGTACCCACTGCTCCATGAGAGCAGGCCATTGATTCAACTGCCCACTGGAAAACCCGCAAGAAGACAGAGAAGGGCTCCAGTGTCGACAGTCTGAGCGACCAGGGACAGAGGCTATCAGGGAACCGGAAGAAACCGGGGATGGCCTGCCACTACAGACGACCAATGATCTCTTGGCAGACGTACTAGAGGGGGACCTTGAGCTGTACTTTTTCTTCCCCTTTCGAAGGCAAGAGGAAGTCTTGAGGCCAAGTGGTGCCGGGTCTCCAATCTAGATCTGGAACAGGCCCGCTTCTTTTTCTGGTTACGGAAGACTGTCCTCTCTCCAGAGATCAGCTTGTGCCTGTGTAAGCTACCTCAAGCGTCAACTTTCCAACTGCCTTAGTACCTTTTCTTTTTTTTACCAAGAAGGTGCAACGCAATAAAACTAGGAAACACCTAACCTAACAAGGGCATAAGATAACCCTCTTTGACCCATATAAGAAGGGTCAATTTAAACAATGTTTTCACAGCCCAATTCAATGAGGGAGTAAAGACCAGGACTAGAATGAGTGAGCCTGGGGGATGGTCGGTGGACGCATAAATAAACGGTGAAGACTTGTTCCAAGAAGATAATACAGTTACACAAGAACCATAACAGTATATCTTCGAGAGGAGCTCTGGCAGCAGGTGACACCATAAGAAATGAAGCCGGCAGGTGACAGGACTCCGTGGAAAACTTCTAGCTAGCAGTCTATAGTGGGGAACAGCTCCCTGACGTTGGCCTGTCCCAGATGTCGGCCAATGGAATAAAAGGGGCGAACGTTCCCCCAGCCCCACCTCAGTCCTCCCACCAGAGACCCTGGCACAGGAAGGGATTGGAGAACCAAGAAAGTTCCTCAAACTGAGGAGATATATGAAATTAGCTGACAATGCAGAAGCAGCTACCAGGGGGAAGGACCCAGAGGAGCCTCCGCCCAACGTCAGTACAAGAGTGGAAGGCCTGACCACAGCTAGCCCCGGAGGTGAGGGCGGCCTGGGGAGTTGAGTCCGGCCTCACTGCAGGAGGAGGACCCAGAAACACGACGCAGGGACGAGAACAGGAGTCTGCGGAGGGCTTGTTCTTGTGCTTCTCCTTATGGTGATGCTTCCTGATGATTTCTTGTCCTTATGGTGGTCTGAAGAAGTCGAAGCCCCTGAAACAGAGGAAAATGAAGAATTTTTTCCCTAGATCATCTTCTGCACATCAGCAAGTTATTTTTCTAGCAAGAAGGATTTGAGGGCTTTCTGCCGGCGAATCTTGGTCCTGCTGTTGAACTTCAGGCAATGTCGGCAGGCCTCGGTGTTGTGGTCTGGGCCCAGACAGAAGGGCAATCGAATGGCCGTCTTTCAAGCGAGGTTGCTTGCCGCAGGCACTGTTTACTAAGCCCACTCAACTGGGGCCGGGGAAGAAGATATGCAGAGAAAAAGTGATAACTCTGAATTCTTTTTGAAAATAAAAGTGCTGAAAAAGCAAAAGAAAAGGCAGTCGACTAAAGCAGAAGGCGTCTGTGGAGCCAATGAGCATAGGTCGATGGCAGGAAAAGAACTGAGGTGGGGCTGTTGGACCACCCTTTTTATACCACTGGCAATCGGCGGGCCGACATCAGGGGGTGGTCCCCTGCTATAGACTGCTAGCTAGAAGTTTTCTGTGGAGTCCTGGTGCTTGCTGGCTACGGTCCTTATGGTGTAACCTGCTGCAAGAGCTCCCCCTCGAAGTGAGATCACAAATTACGATAAGTATGCAATTTTCGTATCTTCCTGGACTTAAAATCTTCACTGTTTATTCATACTTCTGGGCTGAAGTACCAAGCTAAAGAAATCCCCCGAGCAGGGCAGCAGGAAACAGAGCTCACTCGAGACAGAATTCCATTAAGGACTGTCCTGCCAAAGGAAGCAAGCTGTCTGGCATGGAATCCAGAGTGTAGTGCTTCACAAGGTGTCACTGAGCACCAAGCAACCGCTTGGCAAATCTCAGTAATTGAATCGAGTGCATCTCCAAGAAGTGACGAAGCAACCGCCTCTAGTTGAATGGACGCTGTACTTGGCTTTCCAACTTGACCTGCACCACAGAACAGCAATAGGGAAGGCATGCCACTATCCAAGCAGAAATGCATCTGATGGATACCGGCTCACACAGCTGGGCTGTACTGAAAGACACAAAGAGCTGCTTTGCTTGACGGATGTCCCCAGTCCTATCTATGTAGAATTGTAGGGCTTTCTTGACATCCAGGGAATGAAGAGTGTGCTCCCCTTCATTTTGGAAGTTAATGAAGTAAGTGGGCAGGACCAAGGGCTGGTTGAAGTGGAACTCCAAAGCCACCCTGAGTATGAACTTGGGGTGATGGAGAACCACCCTGTCTCCGTGAAAAGATGGTGCACGGGCGGAGTCGTCTGTGACTAAGGCATGTATCTTAGAGGCCCAGTGAGCAGAAGTGACGGCCACCAGAAAGGCGGTGTTCAGGTCAGGAACTTCAACTCTCATATGGCTAGAAGCTCAAAATGTTTATGAGTGAGCATATCCAGCATGAGATTAATATTCCAGGTGGCAACTGGTTTCTAACCAGAGGCCTTGTGTGCAGAATGACTTTAAGGAATCTCTTGAAATTAAGGCAGCTGAGCCAGAGACATATTCTGCTGGCCATTGATAGGCAGAAAGCGTGCAGAGGTGTACCTTGACCGTTGAATACTGCAGTCCTGCATCTGAATGGTCTAACAGGTACTCGAACATTTTATTTGGTGGACATCAGAATGGATCAAGAGGATCTTAGCACACCATACGATACGCCTTCCATTTAGCAGTGCAAGTCTTCCTGGTGGAGGGCTTATGCGCTACCAAAAGAATCTGAGATTCTCTGGGAAACTTTGAACCTGCCCACTTCTATCTCCTCAGGAGCCAGGCATGGAGATGAAGGGAGTGCAGACTGGGATGAACCAGGGTTCCCTGTGTGCCAGCGGCACCAAGACTAGAGCCAGGCCCAGAAAACTCCAAACAACCAACCGCGACACCATCAGAAGTCCCGACACCACGAGCTGAATTGGGGCCGAGGACAGGCCAGACGCCGACCATGGTGTCGCTCTCCAAGCCTATGGTGCCACGAACGGCGCCGGGACCGAAAGCGACAGCATTGAGGATGCTGCCGGTCCAGTCCTGAGGGACCCAGAACGCGACACAGAGGGAGCCTTTGCTACCGAAGTAGCGACTGCCAGGACGGTGCCTCCTGACTGACCCCCAAGAGGGTCAGCCTGGGCCTCCTGCACCGTGGAAGAAACCCCCCGTGGCAAGGCTAGATGAGGCGGGGGTTCCCTCCTCCACGGGCCATATAGGACTGGGAGGGGACCCGGTGGAAGGGCCGAGAGTCCTGACCTTGGCTTGACGACTGCGAATCCGTCCTCCGAAAGTTGGTGGCGCATGTCCGACTTTCCACGCGCAAATCTCAATGACATGGCGGTCCATGGAGAAGCAGATATCACAGTTATCCATATCGTGTCCGGGACCAAGGCAGGAGAGGCAACGGTCATGCTGGTCTGTAACAGAGTAAAGGCGGCCACAGGGGCACTGATGCATGGGGGACTGCCCCGCCTTCTACGCCTTCTTGCCCCCTGGACGAGACATGACCGGATGAAAAATTAAACAAAACACAGTACTCACGCCGCTTTTAACAAAAAGGAAAGATCTTACCGCAGTCGAAGAAGTGACACTGAGCAGACGGTCAGAACCGAGGCAATATACACACGATGGACTTAGGTTGCAAATTTTCTCTTGGTCTCACATGCAGGATCCTCACTCAATGGCGGGAGAGAAAGAACTGGGGCTGGGGCGGAGTCGACAACAGCAAACTGCCAATGCTCAAGCGTCACGTGAAACGCTGGCCTCGAGGACGGCGCCAGTCTGATGTCAACTCCTCCCATGGAAGGGGAGTTCCTGTGGGGTCCTAGCTCGGTGAGCTATACCCAAATAGTGATGAACGGTGAAGATTGACACAGATATGATCAAAGCATTTAGGACACTCAAGAAATCAGGAGGGAAAATGACAAGGATGAGTACACAAAGAAGTCCAGAGAGGTTACCAGGCTAGTCAGAGCGCCAAGGCTTCAAGAGAGCCAAGACTGGTACAGGGTATTAAGGATGGAGAAAAGGAATTATTCAGACAAATAAGTGAGAGAAGGAAAAAAAACAAATTGTGAGGTTTAGGAAGGACGGAGGGTGGGTGGAGAGGAGTGGATCAAGCAGAGGCACTAAATTAATACTTCTGTTCTGTGCTCATGGAGGAGAAAGAGGGGCAGATACCACAAGGGAGGGGTGGAGTGGGATGTGGCGGGGAGGGGGTGACCGATATAGGGATTACAGAATATAGGGTCCTAGAAGGATAAGGAAACTAAGGGTGGACAAGGCACCAGGACCAGATGACATTCACCCTAGGGTACTTTAGGAAAGTACAGTTACGTAAGAACTTACCGTAACAGTAGATCTTCGAGAACAGCTCTTGCAGCAGGTACCACTAGGACTGAAGCCGTCAGGCGCCAGGACCCCACGGAAATTTTCTAGCTAGCAGTCTTCAGTGGGGACTGCCTCCGACGTTGGTCCCGCCCCCGACGTCAGGCGTAATATATAAGGAGGCAGTCCGCCAGAATCCCCAGTTCTCCCGCTGGAGACTCCCGGCTACTGGATGACATCAAAGGAGGAGACCAAGGATCCGCCATCAGATGGCCAAGACTAAAGGACAAATCGTCCCATCCTAAAAGATAGATGTTAGGCAATAACATACCTCCTCCAAGGGGGAAGGTGGGCGGGAAGGTACCTGCTGCAAGGCGGTTCTCGAAGATCTACCGTTACGTTCTTACGTAACTGTACTATCTTTCTTAGATACAGCTCTTGCAGCAGGTTACACCATTAGACTGATTCCCAAGCAATGGCAACACACTAAAGCCATTGGGAGGAGGAAAAACATAAGTACCACCCTGCTCGAACCTAGGACAGAAGACCCTGAAGGGCGGCTAGGCAGCTCAGCCTTAGCCTTGAGGCGATGTCCAGGCTATAATGCCTAATAAAGGTATGCACCGAGCTCCAGGTGGCTGCAGCACAAATGGCTGAAGTGGACACATTCTTCAGCGCTGCAAAGGAGGTGGCCACTCTTCTGGTAGAATGGCCCTTGACCAGCCTGGCAAGGGTTTGCTGCGCTTGTCATAACAGAAAGAGATACACTGACTGAGCCAACGTGAAAGGGTCTGCTTCGAAACAGGGGCCCCTTTCATTCTCTCAGCAAAGGATACGAAAAGCTGGTCCGTTTTACGGTGCTGTTTGGTCCTGGTCAGGTAATATCTAAGACACCTATGAACATCCAGGGTGTGAAGCAGCTCTTCTCCTCGATTGGTGTACTTAGGAAAGTACACTGGTAAGTCGATATCCTGATTAAGGGTAAGGGCTGAAACCACCTTAGGCAGAAACTTAGGATTTGTCCTCAGGGATACCCTATCCTGGTGGAAAATTAAATAAGGCTCTTTGCACATGAGTGCATGCAGTACGGAGATTCTTCTTGCCGAAGTAACTGCAACTAAAAACAACGTTTTCCACGACAGAAACCGTAGCTCTCAGTCCGCGGCTGGTTCAAAGGGTGGCAGCGTGAGCTACTCCAGGATGAAGGGTAGGTCCTAAGGTGGAGGACCCCCCCCCTGAAAAAGGCACGAGTAGTATCCAGTTGAGCCACCATACGATGGCCTATGGGGGCATGATAAACTGAGATTGCACAAAGGTGCACTTTGATCGAGGAGTAAGCTAGCCCAGATTGAAAAAGGGAAAGCAGGTACTCCAAAACCAGCTTCTCAGGACAGTCTAAGGGCAAGAAACCACGCGTTTGAGCCCACAGGCAACACCTGCGCCACTTCATGGCGTATGTTGCGTGTGTTGCCTGTTTTCTGGCGGCAGAAAGCACTTCTGCCACCTCTTGTGAGACCCAGTGTCGCATCATGGCTATGTCTCTAGGAGCCAGGCATGTAGGTTCAATGAAAGTAAGTCCAGGTGAACTAGTGAACCCTCCTCCTGAGACAACAGATGGGAGCTAATTGGCAAAGGAAACGGAGGTTCCCGCGATAGATGATGCAGTAACGGGAACCAGATTTGTCTGGGCCAGAAAGGCGCTATCAGGATTAGTGTCGCGTGCTCCCTGCGAAGTTTGAGAAAAACTCTCTGGATCAACGGGAAAGGAGGGAAGGCGTAGAGGAATCTGCCTGCCCAGGAGAGGGACAACGCGTCTCGCCAGAAAACACCAGGCCCTGGATCTAGCGAGCAAAAACTGGGCAGTTTTGCGTTGGATGGGGACGCGAAGAGGTCTAATTCTGGAGTGCCCCATCTGTGGAACAGATCCTCTACCACCTCCTGTAGAAGTTCCCACTCGTGGACCCTGGCCTGGGAACGACTCAGGCTGTCTGCGACGGTGTTGTCCACCCCGTGAACGTGAACAGTAACAAGGTTTGTGCCATGTCGAATTACCCATTCCCACACACTCATGGCCTCCCTGCAAAGGGGGGTAAGAGTGTGTGCCTCCTTGTTTGTTGAGGTAATACATCACCGCAGTATTGTCTGTTCGCAACAAGAGAGTACTCGGTGGAATCTCCGACTGGAAGGCTTGCAGGGCATAAAGGACCGCCCTCGTCTCCAGTATGTTGATGTGGAGATGAGATTGCTGGGTAGTCCATGTTCCCTGAGACCTCACCCCGTTCAAGTGCACTCCCCACCCCAGCCCTGAGGCATCTGTGGAGAGAGTTATAACCGGGGACGGCGCTGTGAAAGGAACCCCCACGGAGAGGGTTCCCGGATCTAGCCACCATTGCCAGTCCCGAACCACGGCGTTCGTGATTCTGACTGGATGCTGCAGATGGTCTTGCCATTGGTCCCACTGCACCCTTAACATCCACTGGGTTACCCGCATGTGGAGTCTTGCCATCGGGACTGTAGGAATGGCGCAGCCATGTGTCCAAGCGAGCGAAGGACCAGTCTGGCTGGAATGGTCTTCTCCCATGTGGGTCCCTTATGAGGATCGAATATGTTCCACTCTGTCTTAGGGAAGAACTTTTCTTTTGGCCAGTGTCCAAGAACTGCTCCTATGAACTGCAGCTTCTGGGGCCGGTACCAGGAGAGACTTCTCGTAGTTGATGAGGATGCCCAGAGATTGGAAAAGGGTCTGGGTAGATTGGATGGCTATCAGTAGTGCCTCCTTGGAAGGGGCCATGAGAAGCCAATCGTCAGTGCAGGAAAAGCGTGGTGGCCCCTGTCTCCTCAGAGCTGCACAACAACTGCCATGCACTTGGTAAACCGAGGTGCTGATGACAGCCGAAGGGAAGCCCCCGTGACTGATAATGGTGGCCGAGAAACTCGAAGCACAGGAAAGGAAAATTACGTACCTACCGTAATTCTTGATCTTCTTGGACGAGTCTCCACCACTCATTCACACTAGTGGGATTAGCGCCCGGAGGCACTAAGACCCATCGAGCAAACTTTTGCTGGAGGGTCGGCGAGGCAGGCGCCCCTGAGACTCTGGCCCTTGTGAGCAGCGGCCGTCGGCAATGACCAATCTCGGCGACGACCCTCCAACCGCCTCAAAGTACCTTTTTGACCAAGGAGGTGCAGCGCAACTAACGTAAAGAGTAAACCCAACATTAAAAAACGGACATAAGATAGTCCGTATGACCCGTGTAAGAAGGGTCAGTAAAGAAGTCCTCACGGCCTAAAGATTTGAGGGAGTGAAGACCAATACAGCGGTGAGCTCAGGGGATGGAGGGTGGGCGTGTGAATGAGTGGTGGAGACTCGTCCAAGAAGATCAAGAATTACGGTAGGTACGTAATTTTCCTATCTTCCTGGACATAAGTCTCCACCACTCATTCACACTAGTGGGAGAGTACCAAGCTGATAATCCCCCAAAAGGGCGGCAGGAGAGCCAGAGCTCACGCGTCTAAGATAGAAGCCCATTAAGGATAGTTCTGCCGAATGCGGAATGTTGCCTAGCATGAACATCCAGTGCATAGTGCTTAACGAAGGTATGCACTGAGCTCCAGGTGGCGGCGTTGCATATATCTGCATTGGAACATGCGATTTCCGCTAGGGATGCGACCGCTCTAGTAGAGTGAGCGTACACTTCCTTCTAATTTAACTGAGCCATGGAATAGCAATGACGAAGGCATGCCACTAACCATGAAGAGATGCATCTAATAGCGACAGGTTGACCCAGCGGGTGTCGCTGAAAAAACGAACAGTTGCTGAGTCTTGCGAACATCCTTGGTTCTATCTAAATAGAACCGCAAGGCTCTCTTAACATCCAAGGAATGAAGAGCCTGCTCCTTCATTTTGGAAACTGCATGTAAGCGGGAAGTACCAGAGGTTGGTTTAGATGGAATTCTGACACAACCTTGGGAAGAAATTTAGGATGAGTAATGGAGAACTACCTTGTCTTTATGGAATACAGTATACGGAGGGTCCGTAACCAGGGCATGTATCTCCAGAGACCCTGCGGGCTGAGGTAATGGCCACCAGAAGGAGTCTTCCAGGTAAGAAATTTAGCTCACAGGTAGCTAAGGGTTCGAAAGGCTTCCGAGTGAGCATGTCCAGCACCAGGTTAATGTCCCAGGCTGCAACTGGGCGCTTAATAGGGGTCTGGTATGGAGAATCCTAAGAAATCTCTCTTCACCATAGGTAACTGAGCCAGAGTTAAGGAAGAAACCGCTCATGGAACGCTGAGATGGCACTAAGGTGAACTTTAACTGTGGAGTACTGAAGACCTAAGTTTGACAGGTCCAAAAGATACTCCAGAACCTTGCCAGGAGGACAGGAAAAGGATTCCAAGAGGATTTTGCACACCAGAGAAAACGTTTCCATTTGGAAGCGTCGTTTCAGGTGGCTGGCTCGAGCAGCCAGAAGGATGTCTGAGACTCTCACGAGAGACGTTGAACCGATTCACTTCTATCTCTTCAGGAGCCAAGCATGAAGGTGAAGTGATTTCAGGTTGGGATGGACCAACGAACCCTGAGTCAAAAGACTGATTTGCAAAGGAAGTGGTCTCGAGAGGCTGCTAACATACTGTTGAGTAGAGGAAAACCATAGTTGCGAGGCCAGGAAGGAGCAATGAGAATCATCTTGGTCCCCTGAGACTCGAACTTGAGGAGTACTCTCGGGATTAGAGGAAGCGGTGAAAAGGCGTAAAGAAAGCGTTTTGTCCACCGCAGCCTGAACGCATCCTGACAGAAAATGCCAGGCCCTGGATTTCTGGAGCAGAAGAGAGGCAGTTTTGCGTTGAGTGGGGATGCAAAAAGGTCCAGGTCTGGAGTCCCCCACTCTTTGAACAGGGACCGAGCTACGGCTGGATCGAGAGACCACTCGTGAGGGTCTGCCTCCGTTCTGCTGAGGTGATCTGCTAGGTTGTTTTGTATACCCGGCAGATAAACCGCTTGAATCAGAGACTTGTGCTCCAAGCACCACTCCCACACCCTCATTGCTTCCTGCAAAGGATAAGAATGAGCACTCTTGCTTGTTGATGTAATACATCACTGCTTTGTTGTCCGTTTGAAGGAGAATGTTCTTGTGACAAAGGACATCCTTCAGAGCTTGGATTGCATAGAGGACCGCTCTCATCTCCAGGACATTTATGTGGAGATAAGTTTCGAACTGAGTCCATACACCTTGAGTGTGGAGGGAGAGACAGTGAGCTCCCCATCCCATTAGCGATGCGTCTGTGGTGATGGAGATCTGATGATCCGGGAGCAAAGGGAATCCTTCCAGAGATTGCTCTCTTGAGACCACCAGGTGAGAGACCTTGAGGGCTCCGCACCTTGATGGGATAAGACTGGGGTGAGGTCGGGGACCACTGAGTGGAGAGCATCCATTGGGTGGTTCTCATGTGCAGTCGGGCCAGAGGGACAGTGAAGACCGAGGGCGCCATGAGACTCAACATGCGTGCATCGAGAGAGCTGTAACCGATTGGTTCTCCCTGATGTAACGGCCATTCAAGGATGTCGAGTCTTCTGTCCTCTGGAAGGAAAGCCTTCGCTGAAGAGGTGTCTAGAAGCGCCCTATGAAAAGGAGCCTCTGGGAGGTTGCAGTTGAGATTTTTCAAATTCAGCAGAACTCCCATGGACGCGGGAGAAGACGAGTAGTCGTTTGCACGGCTTCCAAAGTCCCTTGGACGGGAAGGGCTTGCTAGAAGCCAATCGTCCAGGTAGGGAAACACTGAGTCCGACTTTCCTGAGATGCGCCGCGAGAACTGCACAACACTTTGTAAAACTCATGGCGCCGAGGATAGCCCAAAGGGCAGGACTCTGAACTGATAATGCTGACGAAGCTACAAAACCTGAGGAACTTGTGGTGGTCGGGTGGACGGGATATGCTGGTAAGCATCCTGCATATCCAGAGAGGCCAGCCAGTCGTGCTTGATGCAGCAAGGGTAACAGGGTACCTAGGAAATCATCTTGAATTTCTCCCTGGGAGGAATTTGTTTAACTTTCTGAGGTCTAGAATGGGGCGCATCCCCCCAGATTTCTTTGGAACCAGAAAGTAATGGGAGTAGAACCCTGTGTTTCGCAGATGCGGGGGCACCAGTTCTATAGCCCTGTTGTTCAGAAGGCCCTGGATCTCCGCGGTGAGGAGGTCTGACTGAGAGGCCGACAACCTGGGTTGTCGTCTGGGAGGACAATTCGGGGGGGTTTCCAAGAAATTGAGAGAATAACCCTCGCGAATTATCCGAAGGACCCATTTGTCCGAAGTTATGGACTTCCACTGGTTGTAGAAGTACATCAGACGACCTCCCACCGGAGGAGAAAGTTCCACCTCGGGCAGAGTGGATGGAACTTGGGCCAACGACTCATAAGGTAGCACTGGGAGCTTTAGGCCCCTGCGCTTTCTGCTGTGTCTTCTTTTTGAGGTTGGGCAGGTTGGCTTTTGTGGAGCTTCTGCCTCTTGCCTCGAAAGGACTGACGACTATGAAACTGACGTCTGTTCACATGCCCCCGAGGAGGGGACAGGCGGAGGTCTGGCCAACTAATGGCCGATCTAGTCTTCTGAGTGGCCTCTAAGGCTTGCTCCACCTGAGGCCAAAAGAGGAGCCATCAAAGGCAGCGCCATCACCTGCTGCTGAGCATCATTCGGAAGCCAGAGTACGCAGCCAGGAATGGCGCGAGTACAAACTCGCGGCTGCTGAGCGAGAAGCAGTGTCGAAAGCGCCCATGGCGGCTTTGACCTGTTGGTTATTGACTCAATACCTCTAATAACGGTCAGAAGAAGCTCTGACTTAGAGTCCAAATCTGGA
This sequence comes from Neoceratodus forsteri, assembly GCA_016271365.2. Taxonomy (NCBI): domain Eukaryota; kingdom Metazoa; phylum Chordata; order Ceratodontiformes; family Ceratodontidae; genus Neoceratodus; species Neoceratodus forsteri. The sequence goes on from CM057455.1 coordinate 1,710,693,971, forward strand.
AGAGCTTCAACCATTCTTTTCATAGAGTGCCACAGGATATACTCATACTGAGAAAAATAGCCTTGATAACTGTGCATAGCGATACTTAGAGTGGAGGCAGCAAAGACTCTCTTACCTAATGTATCAATCTTACGAGACTCTTTGTTAATAGGTCGAGCTGTAGTAGTTTGAGGAAACGACCTTGTCATTCTCTGCCAGGACTACAATAGGATCCTCAAAGGCTTGGGATGCCAAATGGGACGATCCTTGGGAGCTGAATACTTCTTATCAATGGATTTAGCCACTGAGGAATAAGAGCAGGATTATTCCATACCATTTGAGACAGCGTCTCGAAGGAAAACTGGATCGGAGGAGTCAAACTGAGGGATCTCCTAGCATGAAGATACTGGAGTCTTAATATCTTCCCAGGATCGATGTCTGTAGTCTGGAGAGAAAGAGTGGATCCCAGGTTCTTCAACAGAGACTTAAAGGACAGGTCCTCGACCACAGGCTCTGTAGCAAAGAAAGATCCTGTTTCCTCCACTTCATCACCCAACCGAAGGTCTGGGTCAGGCTCAACATCATCTCCTGATGGTCCAGAGGACTGTTTGGACAGGAAAGGAGTGAAATTAGGAGAGGAGGAAATAGCAGAAAAACAAGGAGAGTCCCTATGGCTGCCGGGCCGAGACGGGAAACGGGCTGAAGACGGCATCGAGGAGGCGCGACGGGCGCTCGTAAGAGGCATGAAGCCCGCAAGCGCCTCGCGACGCCGCTGACGAACTCGCGACTAAGTAGGCCGACGACGCCGCTAACGGCATCATGACGCACGACGACGCTGAACGGGCGCCGCCTCTATCCAACGGCACCGCGGGCGCTCATGAGACTCACAGGTTGGTGGACGGCGCTGCAGACCCATGTAGAACAAAAACGGCGCCATAAGCAACAGACCCTGCCAAGGCGCCGGAAAAGCCCTCTGGAACCTGGAAAGCTAGAGAAGGAAAAAAAACAGGAGATAAGGGCATCGGTGAGGCCCCCTGCGCCGCAGCCATGTGAGGGGGGGAAACACCTAAGCACGGAGTCGCTGGCACCGAAGAAGGCGCCGCGACTAGGAAGGTCCAACCGCTACCTGATCGCCGGAGGGGCCCGAGGGTCCGAGGCAACCGAACCAGGCAGAAGAACCAACCTCCGAGCCTCATTGCTCCACAAGAGCTGCCCACTGATGAAACTGCTCATCTGGGAGTCCTACTCTATAGGCGGAGGACTCCGATGTCGAGGGCAGACGATTACGGAAGTTGGCGACTCCAGAAAGAGGAGACCGGCAACTAGCAACGATAACCAGCAGTCGTAACGCGAACATACCAAGAGGGCGACCTCGAGTGATGCCTTCTTTTGACCTGTGGGCGAAGAAGAGTCGGAGGCAACGTGCCGAGAATGCGACCGCTTATTTTATGCCGCGGGGACACCCCATCCCGGCATCGGACTGACCGTTGTCGGAACCCGCTGAGGAGAAGGAGGCTGACCGGACCCAGCCCGCTGACTGAACAGCTTTCACACGAAGTCTCCCCTACCGTCACCTGACCTGCTCATGGTCGACTCCTCGTCCCAGTAGGCGAGACTTCTTCAAGTAAATTTAAATATTAGAAAAATGTAACGTAAATAGAATAAAATTAAGCGATAAGTTACAAAACAAACTGAAAACTATCGCTAGTTGAAGTTTGACTCCCGTGAAGCTGACGTCGTCGCTGAAGCGCACTCGTCGGCGGGAAAAAAAAAGAACTAAGGCGGTTGGAGGCCGTGGCCGAGATGGTCATTGCCGCTCGAGCCGCTGCTACATGGCCGTCAGTCTCGCGCGCTGCCGTCTCGCGCTTCGATCCCTCCAGCAAAAGTTTGTTCCCGATGGGTCTTAGTGCCTCGGCGCTAATCCCACTAGTGTGAATGAGTGGTGGAGACTTATGTCCAGGAAGATCCTCCTGTGCGCCTGAGCAATAGGAATGTGCAGGTAAGCATCCTGCATGTCCAAGGACGCCAAGAAAGCGTCCTTCTTCAGCATGGGGATTAGCCCCGGAAGGGTCACCATGCGGAAGCGCTTGTAGACGACTGACAGACTGAGGTCGCCGAGGTCCCAAATTGGACGGAGGTCCCCTGTTTTCTTTGGAACCAGGAAGAAGTGCGAATAGTATCCTGCTCCTCTCTGGTTCCCTGGAACGTGCTCCAAAGCTTCCTTCTCTAGAAGCGTGAGCACTTCCTGCTGTATAAGCAGGGCATGCTGACCCGAATAGCGGGAAAGCAGAGGAGGCCTTGTAGGCGGGCTGTCTACAAACTCTATATAATGGCCTTTTTTGACCAATTGTAGCACCCACCTGTCAGTGGTGATCGACCGCCACCCTGGCAGGTGGTCCGCGATGCGACCCCCTACCTTCATTTCCCGATGATCCTGTGGAGGGGCGGGGGCCGGGAAGGAGTCATGCTGTAGCAGCATTGGATCCTGCAGGTTGGGCTGACTTTCTAGCTCGTTGGCCTCTGCCTGAGGGTGTCTTAGCCTGGGCTTTTCGGGTGAAGGAGCCCCTCTGTTGCTGGCCGGAATGAGGTTGTTGCCTTTGGGTCCGGCTGCGAAAGCGACCCTGGTTCCTACGAAAGGAACTAAGCCGAGACCGGTACATAGCGTGTACAGATCTAATCGCCTTCCCGGCTTCCTGCAATTTGGTGATCACCTTCTCTGAGGCTTCACCAAACAGAACTTCGCCATGAAAAGGGGCGTCCATGATGTTCTTCTGGACGTCCGGGGTAAACCCGGAGACACGGAGCCATGAGTGTCTCCGGAGACACACGCCTGAGGCTGCAGCTCTGGCTGAAGAGTCCGCAGAGTCATATGCGGCTCTAAGCACCTGGGTCCCCATGCCCGAACCCATACGGAGGAGTTGCAACAGCTCCTCCTTCTGGCCACCGTCTGGCAATTTTTCAGCCAGGTCCTGCCCCTGCTCCCACAAAGCGTTCTGGAACTGAGCCATGTGGGTGAGGTAATTCAATGACCTAATGACGCAAACCGTGGTCACGTACGAGCGCCTGCCCAGGACGTCCAATTGCTTGGACTCCGGGTCCAGTGGCTGCATGCTCAAATGTTGCGGTTTCTGAGACCAGTCATATGAGGCTGTAATGACCAGGGAGTCGGCCAGAGGATGGTCCTCCAGGTACTGGTCCTCCCTTGGGGTCTTGTACAGGCGGTCAGCCTTCTTCGGCATTGTCGGGGTCGAATGTGGACGCTTCCACGCGGCCTTGGTGACATCCACAAAAGTGTCCACCAAGGGTGGCACTACCACAGGCTTAGGGTCTTTTTGCCAAAGCTAGCGGGCAAGGCATAGTCTTCCGGGGTCAAGCTCTTCAGCGTCCCATCCCATGTTCTCCTGAATATACCTCATTATCTTGGAGAACGAGGGGTCATCCGGAGGGGGCCTGGGAAGGTCGCGTGGGTCCGGAGAGGGGACGCTTATTGGAGGAGGAGATCTGGAGCACTCAGATGTCAGATCTGGAACCCTCCGTGGACGGGGTATATCGACGTCTTCTGGGTCTCTTGGGGCTGGGTGACCCTGAAGAGGATCTTGATGGAGGCCTTCTCTTCTCCTTAGATCTACCCCTAGGAGGTGATGTTGGCTCCTTGGGGGATGGTGCCCGACCTGCTGACCCCCTAGGTGGAGGAGGGGGTGCAGGCCGGTGGGGCAGCGGGCGCAGAAGGAGGTTGCGTGGTGACCACATCCTTCTTGATGGTGTCCCACCAGAAGGTGAAGAGCTCCTTCACTTCTGCCAAATTTAGGCCAAACGATGGACTGGATCCCCGGGGGTCTCTGGTTCCGGAGAGGGTTCCCGTGGGAGCTTGACGGGACCGGGGTCGCCCGCCTGGTCTTCAGACTGGGTAGACTCCTCCTCCGACAACGCCTCCTGACTGACGTTAGTAGGCAGTGGTGTGGTCCTCCTTTCTGCTGTAGCGGACGCCGGTCCCCCCGCCGGCGTCCTCGGGGGCGAATGCCTGACCGGCGACGGGCGGTCGCCGGTTCCTTGGAGTGCCTGTGTGCCTTAGCCGACGTCGGGTCCGACGTCCACTTAAGGGAGGTCAGCTCCTTGGTCTTATGCTGGGGTGGCGGCGGTTGGGAGACAGACCTGACATCGGAGGCCGGAAGGACGACTTATGGCGCTCCCCAGACCTGGACGAGGCCTTAGCCGGAGTGGAAGAAGCAGGCCTGGAGGTCTTGACAGGCTGCAGAGAGGAGGAACCACTGACTGATTTGACAAGGACCGGGGGAGGCTGAGAGCGGGCCCTCGACGGGGAGCGGTCCAACCTGGAGCCGGAGCTGCGGGAGTCCAAGGCCCTGGAAGGGATCTGGGTCTCTCCTTCTCCCAGTGCTTCTCGCGGTGCCGGTGTGACTTCCCTGAAGATTCCCCTCTGGAGGAAGGGTCTCGGTCTATTGCCTTAATTTTTTCCTCAAGAAGGAAAGCTTGGAGGGCCTTCTGGTGGCGGATCCTCGTATGGCTGTTAAAGCCCTGGCAGAAAGAGCAGGCCTGGGTGTCGTGGTCCGGGCCCAGGCAGTGGACACAGGCCGAGTGAGGATCCTTAAAAGGAATCTGTTTGCCGCAGGCACACTTCAATGAATGGCCCTCCATGGAAGCTGGAGAGGACATCAGACGAATTCTGATGAAAAGAACTGTTGAAATTCTCCTAGTCGTCGTGCGCTAGAACTGACCAAGAGGCCGATGCTGCGAAGTCGACAGCGGGAAAAGAACTGGGGATTCTGGTGGGACCGCCTCCTTATATATTACGCCTGACGTCGGGGCCGGGACCGACGTCGGAGGCAGTCCCCGCTGAAGACTGCTAGCTAGAAAATATCCGTGGGGTCCTGGTGCCCGACAGCTTCAGTCCTATGGTACCTGCTGCAAGAGCTGTATCTCGAAGAAGATCCAGTGGAGATCCTGGCAGGACCACTGGCTGACCTGTTCAATACCTCCCTGGACACAGGATGTGTATCACAGGACTGGAGGATGGTCCATGTGGTGCCCATTCACAAAAGTGGCCCTAAGGATGAACCAGGCAACTACAGACCAGTGAGCCTCATGTCAATTGTGGGTAAGCTCATGGAGAGAATCCTAAAATTAAGCTGGTGACCTTTCTGAGGATAATGTACCCAGGACGGTCAGCAGCACGGGTTTGTCTCAGGCACATCCTATCAGACAAACCTAACTGATTACTACCACTAGGTGACAAGGGAGCTGGACAAGGCCAGCTGCGTGGTTGTCCAGTATTTAGACTTCAGCAAGGCCTTTGATTCCATGCCGCATGGAAGGCTGGGTAGAAGCTGGTGTATACAGGAGTGTGAACAAGGATGGTCCAATGGATCAACAACTGGCTGAAAGGAAGGCAGCAAAGGGTGGCAGGGGGGAGAGAGAGACTCATCCCCAAGGGCAGTGATGTGTAGGGTACCCACAGGGATTGGTGCTGTTTGGGATATTCATAGCTGATATCTCACTCAGGATCCGGAGTAGGATTAGTCTGTTTGCAGACTATATGAAGATGGGAGCTGTGGTAGATGACATCGAGGGCTGGAGGGGGCTGTAGGAAGACCTGATCAAACTATAGGAATGGTCAGAAACATGGCAGTCGGGGTTCAACACCAAGAAGTGCCAGGTACTGCACTTTGGGGCAAGGAAAAAGGAGACGAGCCATCAGCTGGAAGGGGTACAGTTGGAAAGCACCAAGGAGGAAAGGGATTTGGGGTGCTTATAACGGGGAGTATGAACAACTCAGTTCAGTGCAGGAAGGTGGCAGCAAAAGCCAGGAAGATGCTGTGGTGTATAGCAAAGGAACTCTCCTCCAGAAATAAGGAGGTAATCCTTCCCCTCTACAGGTCACTGGTCAGGCCAGCACCTGGAATATCTGCGGCAGTACTGGCTCATTCCTGAAGGATGTCAGATTGTTGGATGGGTGCAGTACAGGGCTACAAAGATGATCCAGGATTGGAGGAAAGTCCTATGAGGACAGACTGGGCAAGCTGAACATGGACTCCTGGAGAAGAGGAGAGATGGGGATATGATCGAAACCTTAAATAATTAAAGGGATAAATAAAACTAATACAGGAGGATTTTCCAGATTAGAAGACAGAGGCACACGTGAAAGCACCAGCTGAGACTGGAGCGGAAGATTCAGGAAGGACATCAGAGACATTTTCACAGAACAGGTGGTAAACAAATGGAATGCTCTGCCTGAGGAGGTGGTATCCTGTAGAACGGTGGGTTGTTTTAAGAGGGGATGGGAAGGGAGGGGGTAATGATGAAGAGTGGGAGGGTGGGGCAGCTGCAAGTTGGGCTAGCTGCACAATTGGGCAGACTGAGTAGACCATGAGAGGCCTGTTTCTGCTGGCGCTTCATATGTTCGAAGGTACCAAAAGCAGCATCCTGATGTGACTAAATGTCAGTGCTGTAGTGGGAAATGAAGGTAAAAGCGCTTTCCTCCAGGTAGGAGTCCTACAGATTTCCTCAATCTCCAAAATCCGCAGTACACACTGCAGGAGACTCTGGAATTTCAAAAAGTTATTTACTGACAAATTTATTTAGTTTGCTCAGGCAGGTGTCAGCACATACAGTCGTCTACCACAATGTGCCCTGGCGCTTTGTTCATTATAGCTTCTTCAGGGGACACATTTCCTATATCTGGATGTCTCTGGAGGCAGCCGCTGAGGCAGAAGTATGTCTGGTGCAGTAAGTCTTTAGCCCTCTGGGAGACTCCCTACCAGCCAATTAATAAGAGGTTGATGCTGGATGCTATCCACCTGCCAAACATCCATTTTGCTACCGGGTCTGCCAGGCATGGCTTCAGCTTAATCTTACTAAGAGTGGTCAGCACTCCCTAAACTCTAGTCATGTACTCCTTACAAGAAGGAAGCATCCTCTGCATGTCCAGAGTATGAAGCACATGCTCGGCCTCTGAGGTTGAGTTAAAGTATACTGGTAAGTTTTCTTTTGTTTTTTTTATTTTAGTCTTTGGTTAATCACCTGGTTAAAACGACTCGCACTCCAGAGCCAGGAGTTGTAACTCCAACGAAGGCAAAGAACGCACAGTCGCTTAATCAAAACTTGTAATTTAATTTCAGCTATTGCCAAAGTTGCAGAAGTTACAAAAGCAAGCCAACAAGCCAGACAATTCCATGCAGCCAAGTGCCCCGGCACTTCGCCACAATTGAGCAACTGTGCGCTCTCTACCTTCATTGGAGTTACAACTCCTGGCTCTGGAGTGCGAGTCATTTCGTCTTTCAGAAAATTCCGAGATAGCCAGCCACAATGCACGGAGCTCCAGCAGGATGTGGTGACGGGATCCCCAGAATGACCAGAACCTGTGGGCTCTGGTGTCTCCCAGGTGTGCTCCCCACCCCACCAGAGACGCATCCTTTGTGAGCGTGATCATCAGCATCCCTTCCTCCAGATGTTGAGGGACCAGCTAACACTGGATGGCATCTTACACTGGCTGGGTCACCAAGACCAGCTGGTCCAGGTGACCTACGCACTGAGACCACTGGTAGCCCAGCTCATACTGCAAGTGGGACATCCAACAAATGAAAATTACGTACCTACCGTAATTCTTGATCTTCTCTTGTATCTTCACCATTCATTACTGCTGGGTATAAGCTGGATGTGCTTTTTTGGAGGGAGAAGTCGGCACTGATGGCACCACCCACGAGCGGAACGCACTACGTGGTGTGTGAGGGCCGGCCATTAGGCGCTGCAGACTCCTCCTCCATCCTGTTTCTGTAAAGCCGAAGAGGCAAAAATAACTTACAAAAAAAGAGCGAGGCAAGGAAGCCGAAGGATGGACAAAGGAAAGGAAATAAACTGAAAAAGGAAGAGAGGACAGAAAAGAAGAACCCTACCCTAACGGACCACAGGGCTTCACTCTTTGGACGGCTCTGAGAGAGGAAAGAAAAGAGTAGAAGAGAAAGAAAAGAAGAAGAAAAGGATACGCGGTGGGGGTGGGGCGGGTCTGCCACAACCATTGGGAGAAACTGACTTAAGCTTACCAGTCCTAAAAAGACTGAGGACAAGGAAGCCAGATCCCTCCAGCTAATGGCTGTTATTAGGTGACTCAACTTGAACCATCTTGTACAGCTTGTTTTCAAGAAGGCAGATTTCCCTTCCCACCCAGCTATCCAACTGACCACAACCTAAGCCGAGAGCTCACAGATTGTCCCCACAAGGGGAAAAATTATCTGTTCCGGAAGAGGAGAGAGCCCAGACTTGGTGTAGGAAAAAATGAGTATACAGTCACATGACCGAGTACTAGTATAGAAGCCCCTTAAAAAAAGGGTGCAATATATCTGTATGGGAAAGTAAACAGAGATAAAGAAGGAAACTCTTTCTGACTCCCTAGGAGTATCTAGAGAAGTATAAGCCATAGGGAAGAACTCCTGAAATATGGAGAAGCCTCCATTCTGGGGACACCACAGCAAAGAAGGTAAGAGCGAAGCCCTACTCGCCCTCCTCTCAGGTCGAATCCTCTGTGGTTTCAGAGAAGGAACAGAAGGTCCAGAGGTACCAGGGGGACTCAGACCCCAACTGGCCTCGAGGGAGGAGGGCGAGCAGGGTTATGGAGATGCCCAAGAAATGAGGCCCACCAGGGGGGAGATGGGCAGGAATCAGTAATGAATGGTGAAGATACAAGAGAAAATCAAGAATCATGGTAGGTACGTAATTTTCATATTTTCCCTTGTCAGTCTTCACCATTCATTACTGCTTGGTGAATACCAAGCCCCTCTGGAGGGGACCTGATGTTCAGCCCTGATTAAACAGATCCCTCAGCCTCCTCAATCAATCAATCAAAGTCTTTATTTAACCAGGCGATCACCATTGAGCAAGCTCATTTTCAAGGTGGACCTGGGTTTGTCAACAAGGAACAATATAAATGGGATGCAACACAAAAAATAATAATACAAATAAAGTGAAATACAATAATACAGTATATACAAAGTATCAGCAGGTAGCATTGACAGTAGTATAAGTTTGGAACAGAAGATGCAGCTAGTTTTAGGCAGGACACAATTTTTCATATAAGTAAAGAAATATAAATATCAGGAGCACCGAACACAAATAAAACCTAATATAAAAAAATATATAGTGATACGGTATGGAGAATGTAGACCTGGAACCAGGGTCACAGGAATGTGGAAGGGACAGATATGAGGGCAAAAAAAGGGGAGAGGGAAGAGTCGATAATAGATGTGCTCAGTCTTTTAACAGTAGTAATTAGAGTGTGCTTAGACTTATAGGAGTCACTATTTAGGGTAGACAGGCACAGAACTCCTTATTATGATGTAGATATAGAGATTTAAAAGCTGCTAGGCTGATGAGGTGAGTTAATTTCAAAGTTTTTTGCAGCTTGTTCCACAGTTGAGGAAGCACAAAGCTGATGGCTGCTCTGCCAATGCGAGATTTTGCTTTGTAAACATAAAGGTAGATATATGAGGTGCTTCTCAGGGCATACTTCCCCGGAGTGCAAAAAGGTAAACAGACGGAGATATACTGGGGCAGTTTATTTGAGATAGCTTTGTATGTCCAAACCACAGCATTTCTTTGCCGTCTGTAATCAAGGGATGACCATCCCACTGCCGTGTACAATGCACAGTGGTGGGCTGATTAAGGAAGACCCGTGATAACTCTTATGACTCTGTGATAAAGTGTATCGAGTTTGGCTAGGGTACCTGCAGGTCCCTGACTATACAGAAAATCTGCGTAATCCAATCTATAGGGAAAGAAAGGTAATTTGAACCAGTTTCAGTTTAGCGTCTCTTGTGAGATTATTAAACCTAAAGAACAGACTAAGTCTTTGTCTAAGTTTCTTTGCCAGTTCTTCTAAGTGATCTGTGAAAGTAAGTCTGTGATCTAATCAGACCCCCAGGTACTTGAACTTTGGTACGTAGTCCAACCACTCATCTAGAATAGCAGTGATCTGCGGGAGTGTCCCAGCAATTGCAGGATTTACTACGTTGTGACAGGGTGAGAGGAACATTGCTTCGGTTTTTTTTTTGCATTTAAGAGCAGTTTCTGGTTTATAAGTTGATGCTGCAGCAAATTAAATTCATTTTGAAGGGCTTTACAAGTCGCATCAGGGGTGGGGCTACTAGCATAGAAAACCATATCATCCGCGAATAGGTGTATTTTCGCTTCTTTGATGGAGGGATCTACGTTGTTAATAAAAATGGTAAAGAGCAAGGGACCAAGAATGGAGCCATGCAGTACACCCCTCAATAGGGGTTTTGGTGGAGAAACTTCCCGTTCTGCCTTTACTTGTTGAAGTTGTCCCAAGAGGTAGTTGGAGAACCATTTAAGGGATGGGGAATCCAAACCAATGTTCCGGAGGGACAACAGAAGCAGTCTGTGATCAATGGTATCGTACGCCTTGCTGAGGTCCAAGAAAACTGCGCAAAGTTTTTTTTTGTCTAATTCAAGCTGCCAGTCGTTTGTTACCTTGGCTAGAGCAGAGATTGTACTGTGCTGTGCTCTAAAACCAGATTGTAACGGGTTGAGCAAATTTTCTGATTCCAGGTACTTCCGAAGCTGGGAGTTCACTATTTTCTCCAGCATCTTTGACAGGATTGGAAGTAGGGAGATTGGCCTGTAGTTATTGAGGTCACTAGGATCTCTTGACTTAAACAAAGGGACCACAAGTGCATTTTTCCAAATGGGCGGTAGGTCACCCTGGGACAAGGATAAGTTGAAGAGATGAGTAATTGGGACTGCAAGGACACGGTACATAGATACAAAGACAGTGTCGGCAGATAAGGGTCTATGGCCCACCCAGTCTGCCCATTTGAGCTTGTAAGTTCAGTTTATGTTTTCCTAGAAGTCTGTTGCCCTCACCCCGACCTCCAGAATTCCTTTATGTCTATCCCATGCATTCTAAATCCCGTGATTGTTTCAGCCCCACCACTTCCTCTGGCAGGGTGATCCACTTGTCCACCACCCGCTCTGTGAAGAAATTCTTCCTCACGCTTCCTCTGAATCATCCTCCTCCAACTTCATCCCATGCCTTCTAGTCCTGGAACATCTTTTCGCTAAAAATAGTGTATTCCTGCACCCTGTTCCTCCCTGTAAGATACTTGTATGTCTCTATCATATCCCTCTCCCTCCTCTCCTCTAGAGAGTACATGTTCAGTTCCTTCAACCTGTCTTCATAGGACTTGTGATGCAATCCATGCACCATCTTTGTTGCCCTCCTCTGAACCTTCTCACCTGTCTATGTCCTTACGTAGGTAAGGTCTCCAGAACCGTACACTGTACTCCAGGTGGGGCCTCACTAGTGTCTTGTATAGTGGAATTATGACCTCCCTTTTCCTGCTGGTGATGCCCCTGCCTGTGCAGCCCAGCATCCTTTTTGCTTTACCTGCTGCCTTGTCACACTGTTTCCCTACCTTGAGGTCATCAGAGATGATAACCCCAAGATCCCTTTCCTGCTTGGTGCAGGCTATATCCTCACCCCCCAACTGATATATTGTGCCAGGGTTTTTGTGCCCCATATGCATTATCTTGCACTTCTTTGCATTGAATTTCAACTGCCAAACCCCTGACCATTCTTCAAGTTTCTGCAGGTCCCTTCTCATTCTGTCTACACCCTCTGGTGTGTCTACTCTGTTATAGAGCTTTGTGTCATCTGCTAACAGTGAAATTCTGCCTTCTAGGTCCCACGCAATGTCACTGATGAAGATGTTGAATAGGACCGTCCCAGCACTGATCCCTGTGGTACCCCACTGGTCACTCTTCCTCTGTCGAGCTGGCCAGCCATTTACCACCACCTCTTTGTCCTGCAGCCCAGCCAGTTACCTACCCACCACACTTCTGTCCTGCCCACACCCATATTCCCCAGTTTGTGTAACAGTCTTCTATGTGGCACAGTGTCAAAGGCCTTGCCGAAGTCCAGATAGGCCATGTCCACTGCCCTCCCCTGATCCACCTCCCTAGTCACCCAGTCAAAAAATTCAACAAGGTTGGTCCGACATGACCTCCCCCTGGTGAAACCATGCTGCCTTGGGTCCTGTAGTCCACTGACAACCAGGTGTTCTACCAATCTCTCCTTCAATAGTACTTCCATGATCTTCTCCACTACCGAAGTGAGACTGACTGGTCTGTAGTTCCCCGCTTCCTCTTTGTTCCCACTTTTGTATAAGGGGACTACATCTGCTATCCTCCAGTCTTTGGGTACCTCCCCTGTTTCCAGTGATCGGCTAAACAGGATAGCCAGAGGTTCAGCCACCACCTCTCTTAGTTCTTTAAGGACCCAGGTTGCACCCATCTGACCCTACTCCTTTATCAACTCAGACATTTCCAGTTCCTTCAGGACCCTTTCTGTAAAGGGACTTAGTCCATTTCTGCACCATTCTCACCCTTGTACTCCCTTCAGACCCATTACCCTCTTCTTCCTCAGTAAAGACTGAGCAGAAATACCCGCTCAATATGTCAGCTTTACTGTTGTCATCCTCCACGCGCCCCCATCCTCCCCTTCAGTCTCATTATCCCTCCCTTTGCCTTTCTTTTTTCACTTATGTACCTCTAAAAGGTTTTGTCCCCTCTACCCACCGATTTTGCAATGTGTTCTTCTGTCTGAGCTTTGGCTTCCCTTACTGACCTCCCTTTGCTTCTCCTGGTACTTCGACCTTTAAGAAGTACGGGTCAATGAGGTCGGCCCCAGTACTTTTCCTAATGTCCAACTGAAGGAGAAGATCTTCAACTTCTTTCAGGGAGGTAGGCTGCAGAGAAAAGGATGGACTGGGGATGGGTTTTTCTTGTGTATCCAATCCAAGTGGTTGGCGGAGGATATTTGCAGGAGAGGAGTCAAAGGCTAGCCCTGCAGTGGCAAAATGATTATTGAGAGCGTCGAGGATAAACGGTCTGTTGGAGATGACAGTATTGTCTATCAATAATTTAGTAGGAAGGGAATTAACAGTGGTGTGACCTTCAATGTCTTTGATAGTCCTCCAGAATTTGGAGGCATTTCTTGAGGAGCTCTCCAGCTGAGAGCGGTAGAAATTAGCTTTGGCTTCTCTGACCATTTTGGTGCAGAGGTTCCTCGCCCTCCAGTAAGAATTCCAGTCATTTATTAAATTAGTTTTCCTAGCAGTTCTACAGAGTACATCCCTACTCCGCAAAGCATCTTTCAGGTCTTCCGTAAACCACCAACAGGATTTGTTTCTGGCACAAACTTTTACTATGGGAGCATACTTGTTGAGAGCCCCCTAGCAGAATTTCTGAGAAAATATCATAGGCCATAGTCAGGAACTTGGCTAGATAGAAGTCCTGCTATCGCATGGAGTGTCTTAGCTCTGATATATACCCATGGAGATCAAAGTTGCATATGCACCTTTTAAAGGAGAATTTTGGTGCACTTATGGATTTAAGAGTGGATCTTACACACGCGATGAAGCAATGGTCGCTAATATCAGAGAAAAATATGCCAGCATGGGAGAATAAATAGAGTTTATTAACTAAAATGATATCCAAGAGAGTACTGTTATTAGAGTTGAGCTTGTTAGGACGAGTAGATTTGTTTATTAGCTGTGACAACCCAATGGAATCACAGAACATTTTAAGTGGGGTGGATTCACTGGAGAGCCAGTCTAAGCTGAAGTCCCCTAGTATGATATACTCTGAAGATGCCGAACCAAGGATGCTTCCGAGATGTTTTAACAACTGTAGTCCAGCTGATGGGGATCTGTAGCATTCTATTATACACATTGAGACACTGGTAGCAATTTCAATCTTTAATGACAAGCTTTCGAATTCTTTTGGGACAGAGGCTGAGTGAATTATGGAGGCAGGGAATTTATCCTTGATGTAAATAGCTACCCCACCACCTCTGGTTTGCCTGTCGGCTCTGAACAGAGAGTAGGAGGGGATGTTAACTTCATTGTTACTGGTCGCCGGTCGGAGCCAAGACTCCGTAATCACCAGAACATCTGGAGCAGTATGACATACCCAGGCCTGAACTGAAGTGATTTTTTTTAATAGGCTACATACATTAACATGCAAGACTCTAAGCCCCTTGAGGCTTTGTAGCTCTGCTGGGGATTCCATGGGTGCCAGTGGGCCTGGATTAAGCTCAACATTTCCTGAGCACAGTAAAAGCAGGAACGAGAGTTTCCTGCAGAGTCCTAGGAGAAGTGTGGGTGGCTGAGTCATCTTTCGGTTACGTGATTTGTCTGCGGCAGTATAGGGAGTTCTGAGGCTAGTTTCCAGTTTGCCTGATGCTGCATACAATAATATCCTGACCGAGAGAGCCAATGGGAGTAGGGGGGAGTATACAGAAGGTGGTGTACCCCTGTGGGCAGGCTCTAGGAGAGTTCCTGTATGCCGGTGCAGGTGAAGGACCAGCAGCGGGCATGGGGAAGTTAGAGCACATACAAGTTCTTCTACTTGATAGGAAAAGTCCCGGTCAGACAATGTAAAAAAAAAAATAAAAATGAGCCATTCTCCACTCAAGTACTTATTTTTTGATTCACGTTCGGGTCCAATACATATAAGATGAGCAAAGACAAGCACAGAAGCAGGTAATATGCCCTCATTATGAGACTATCACCCAATGGGCACTACAAGTGCTGGCAAGAGAACAGATTCTCAATGGAGAAGAATTTCTTAATCCCTGCAGAATAGTACTATAGGCAGTGGAGCCTGAAGCAGTAATCCTTAAGTACAGCTCATTGTCAGGTTAAATAAGAAAAGAGTTCACCTGACTATAGAGTAGTGCTAGGGGCAGAGAGGCTTTCCTACTGGTGGAAAGCAGGAGGGGAAGACCCTAGCCAACAGAATGAGGCAGTCTAAAGTGGCCAAGGATGAGGGGGTGCCCCCTGTGGCTGGGGGAACAGAGGATGCCCCTGAAGAATCCTCCTCGCCCTGTGGGAAAACAAACAGGTCCCCTGGAAAGTGGCGGAAGTCACCCTACGCCAGGAATGGGTGACAGTCTGGATAGATGAAGCCATGCTGTCTGCCTCATGCAGATCGCTGTCCCTGTCAGTCTGGAAGCCACCTCACTGGTGTCATAAGACACTCTTGCCTGGTGCCTTGCAAGCTCCAGACCCTGTGCAGATAGGGCAATGGCTTTTCTGGACTGTTCCATATCAGGCATAGATGCCAAAAACTGAGCCAACATCGACCACAGATGCCTGTTGTAGGCAGCGTGGTGTGCCTGACGTGAACCTATGCACATCAACGCACGAGCCGAACAGAAGATTCTTCGTCCACACCGGTCGAATTCTGTAGAATCCGGATCCAGGGGTCAATCATGCGCCAGCCGCCGAGGCCCGGAAGGAGTGTCTAGGGATGTCAAGCCCGAGGGTGGGTGAGGTAGAGAACCTAGAAACTCGTGGGGGGCGCAATACAGTCTCCTGCAGTCTGCCGGGGCTGGAGAAGTGGCAGCTGGAAACTGCCAGGTGCGGATAGACGCCTCCTGGAAAGGGACTGGCCAGGAAGGCACCACGAGGTGGTGAGCGCTGAATTCACTGAGGAATGCATGCGTCTGCCACTCAGTATTGTCCCCGCGAACAAAGGAAATACGGAGTCCCATGATCAGCCTCCAAAGGAACCGCTGATATTCCATGAAATCAGTGTTGGAGGACAGGAAGTTCCTCTCCCTCAGAAGAGGAATACGAGGAGGAAGTGGAGCTCGAATGATCAGAAGACTCCTGCGACTGGGGGGGGGGGGAGGAAACAGGCGGAAGACTTGTTCGTCCATGGACATAACATAGGAAGGAAAGGATGCCGCAGTAGCTCTGAATGTCTCCCAAGTTAAGGGCCCCGCAGGACCCACATGGCCTGGAAGAGAGGAGGGTGTCTGCAGAGGAATGGGCGACGGGCACCTGAGACAAAGTGTCTGGCCTCTGTTGGGGCTCTGAGATCCAGGGAACGATGCCATCGTGACTGGGGGCCCTGAGACCACACCAGGTTACAAAGAAGAAAGCTAAGAAGGCAAACTCCGGACGAGCCCAGAGGGGGACTCTACCCTGGGAGCGACTGTGGTTGCATATGTCCAGAAAGGCAACCCTCTGTGCTGCCACCAGAAGGAGCCCTCAAAGGAAAGGCGAGGTTCAGCATTGCGACTTCTCCCCACCCTCTGCAGGGCAGTGGGAAAGCGCCACTGCTCTTTGCCCCGACGTTTCAACCCCTCAGACTCTGGGCAGCCCTCTTCCTCAAAACCAGGGTAGGGGTTCCCCGCTCTGCAGACCCCCTCCCCCCCAGCGGCAGCAGAAATGGCAGCCACCTGGGCCCTCGCAGAAGAGGGTATCCCCTCCCGGAACCATCACCCCGAGGGGGATCCCAGGCCACCCCCAGCCATGGGACCCTCAGAGGCAACCTGCTCCGGGGACACGGGAAGAGGAACACTGGTCACCTGACGCCGTGGCCTATGGAGACCTCCGACTCCAGAAAATCAGGCTGCCAGTCCAGGTATGCCTCTGAGTCATCCTCCTCTGAGAAGGCGAGCAGAACGACCTCCAGAGAGGCAACCCCAGGATCGTCCCTGGTGATGGCAACAAGAATGGCACCGCCACAGGCACCCAACAGTGTCGACAGAGTCCCCGGCGCCAGAACCCAGAGCCATGCCACCCAAATCACTATCGCTGCGGATGGCACCAGGATCTACTGTGGTACCGCTTGGTGGCATCGAGGGTCCGCCATTGCCAGGCACCGCAACTGAGGGCCGCGACACTGGGGGAGCCTGCATCTCAGTGGAGGTGACTGCTGGGATGGTGCCAGCGACGCAACTCTGGGAGGAATCACACTGCTCCTCCAGCACTGAAGAAGAAACCTCCTCCTCGGCAAAGCTAGAAGTGGAGGAGACCTCCTCCTCACTGAGCCATAAAGACCCAAGAGGGGACCCAGAGGAGGGGTATAGAGATCTGGCCTGGGAAGCCCGCGGTTGACGTCGTCCTCCAAAACTTGGCTGAGCCCTGCCGATCTTGAACGCGCGGATTTCCAGTACACAGCGGTCCATGAAAAAACAGACATCGCACTGATCCATATCATGATTGGGTCCTAGGCACCGAAGGCAAACATCATGTCAATCCGTGACGGAGAAGTGACGGCCACAGTGGCACCGATGAATAGGGGCATGGCCCGCCTTGGATTTACGCTTGGCCCTCCGAATCGAACATACGCGAACAAAATATCAACACCAGCAAAGATCCCAGCGCCGTCAAAATATATAAAAAGAACGGTCTTACCAGGCTCAACGGCGTCAGGACGTAGAACCGGGATGAAGTAGCAGTGTTGAGAAACTTAGCGTCGAAGGAAGGCCTAATGGCATAGAAACTTTTTCTGAACTCATGCAGCAGGTGCAGCATCAACGGCGGGAGAAACAAAACTGGAATGGAGGAGGAGTCTGCAGCCCCTAACGGCCTCCCCTTGCGCACCACGTAGCGCATTCCGTTCATGGGCAGCGTCATCAGCACCGACTCCTCCCTCCAAAAAAAAAAAAGCTCCAGTGGCAGGTGCGTGCATCCGAATTACACCCAGCAGTAATGAATAGTGATGACTGACAAGGCAAGATCTGGCCAACAGACTTGAGAGAAATCTCGACATGCCTGCTCGACTGTTGCTGAGGTACACAAGCCCAATGGGGCCACCCAGGAGCTGCTGACCAAACCCTCAACCGGAGTTGAGCGCTCAATGCGAATGGAGCAGTCAGGGGAATCAAGGGAGTGGGAGGGCCTAGATCTCTCTCAGTGCCACAACTGGCATGGACAGCACTTGGGTTTCTCACCGTGATGAAAAAGTCTCCCCAAAGGTCTGGAGGGCCCAAAACTTTTCATGAAACCTGTCCATGAAGGACCTGCTGACACTGGCCACAACGCAGAGGCCGATGAGGCACTTGATGTGGCGAGCTAGCCACTGCCAGTCATTATTTGTAAATATAATTATGTTATTTTTTATATATTATTTTCTGCATGTTAAATGCCAGTGTTAAGAAAGGGGTCATACAGATAAAATGGATTTTTCAAAATGTCTGATATTCATCTGTGACCCAGGAACTAGCTGCTTGCCATGAAGCTAAATTATACTCTTAACGGAGTGGAAATGCCTTGTAAACTTAATTGAGGGAAGCAGAGGTGATAAAAAGTCAGGAAATAAACCTTTGCACTTCAAAGGCAGGATGTCTGGGAACCAGGATATGGGGAAACAGCCATTCCTGACAGGCTGGTATGAACTGTCTTACAAGTGTTATATTATAGGGCAGTAAGACATCAAAGGCATCAATTCTAAAATGTTATTAATGTGCCAGGAAGTGATGATATAAGAACCTAAATAAAAAAATTATAATTCCCTAATATTTTGGGAAAGCCCAAGAGTGACATCTACTGGCCTAAAACTTAGGACCAGACCAGGACATTTGGCACTATTTAAGGAGCTCTGAAACAGCAGCAAACTCTCATTTTTCCGGGAAGCAATTCAACGGACCCACTGCCTGACAAGACACAGAACAAACTGCCAGCAGACACAAAGCCAGTGGCTGAAAAGGAAGGAAAGGATTTTCAGACTTCACTTATTCTTCTGGTCTTCAACTCACTATGAACTTAAGGTAGAAATTAGATAAAAGTTTACAGTGCATTTTCTTGTACCTGACCACTTTTATTTGTGTTATTCTGTGACCAAATTTATGAATCCTTTAGTTGTAAATGTATGATAAAGTATTTAGTAAAAAAAATAAAAATAAAAATTTACTTGTGTGATTGTGGGATGTTTATTAATAATCTGTGACCAAACTGTTATTGCTAAAGGGGTGCCACCATAAGCTACCCAACTGAGCAAGGATCTGTAAGGAAAATCTGGGTAAAGACAGGGAGAATACAAAAGTCTCAGGAAAGAGTCTGTGGGGATTTGAACCAGGTTGCTGCATGCCTGTGGGAGAAGACAAAATTAGGGTCATGAGGCTACCCCGAAGAGATTGTGACGCATGGATCTTCCCACTCTGTGCAGTAACCAAAAAGGGTTCTCATTGGGCTACAAGACTCGAGACTGGTACTGCACCCTTATCCAGATTTTAAAGAGGAAGCCCTGGGACCTCGTGGCAGTGTTCAGTTGTGAACTCTGCGAGCACTCTCGGAAGACACGGGGAGGGTATTCCTGTCCCCACCCCGCGCCGTCACAGATTGCACTTAGGGGTGGACACTGTCAGCTCAAAGGACCAGACTCCCAGGAGTGGGTTCTTGACACTCACCGCAGCAGCTTCCGCCACCTCCTTGAAAGCTGCCAGTTGTGCTGCTGACCCAGTTGCAGCTGAGGCCTTCTTGCAGCTTTCTGGTCAAAGCTTCTGGTCCCTTTTGGCCAGTCGACCAAGAAGCCTGGCTATGCTATCCTCCAGCAATAGTGAAAGCACTGCCTGACAAAGACTGCAGCCCTCCACACTGTGCTGCAAGCTTAGGCAATAGAGGCAGAACACCTGGAGGTCGATGTTCGACATTCTCTGTCAACACATGACACAAAACTTGAAGCTGCGAGATAGCTTTGCTTCTTTCATCTTCCAATGTCAATTTCTTGGTCGACGAGATAGAGCCAGGATGAAGGATAAAGTAGTAAAATGCAGAAATATAAAGTTTTTTGAGGAAGATTTCACCAAAGCACTAGGAACCCCTCAAACACTGCAGAGCTGTGAATGAGGAGACCCATTCCTTTCAGCAGAAATATCTGATGGCACAGGGTGGAGTCAGAGGATATATCACCCGGATGGTGGGAAAAGCTTAGCTTAAAGACATCCGAATGATATCAGCATTCCAGTGGAACTGCCAGTTTGTTGATAGGGAACTGCATCCACACCCTTAGAAATTAATATTACAGATAAATTCCTCTTCTGAGCACTGGACAGGCATCTGGATTCCTTGACATCAAATCTTATAATTTTGGATGAATCACAATATGAAAAAATGTGGCCCTGTACTGAAACCCTAAGTCATCCTTACTACCGAGTGGCTATGGACACTATCTGGATAACTGCATTTCTTGAACATTTCAATTTAATCACTAATACAGTTAAATAAAAAACCCTTGCCCTGTTGTCCGAGTTTACACACCAAGTACCTACATTATTCTGGAAAAAAATTCTGAGTAAGATTTAACTTGTACCTCTTCAACATCAGCCGACACAATATCATCGTGCTCCTCGTCTCTGCCCCGAACAGGCTGAGATTGGCTAATCCGTCTTTGCTGCGGGTTTCTAATGATGTACGATGACTGGGACTGACTGGAACTAAAACAAGACAGTTACTGGTACTCCTTTCACTAAAATCTGTAACAGCTACTGCTTCTAGAGAGAAAGAAAATACACGTTACGTTAGAACTTATCGTAAATGGAAATTACGTACTTACCGTAATTCTTGATCTTCTTGGACGAAGTCTCCACCACTTAGTCACATTAATGGGACTATACTGGAGGAGCTAGGACCCCGCGGGAGCCAAAAATCTTCAGTAGGACCGCGCTTGCACTGTATAGGCTATCTCGGCGTTGACCCTCCAACCGCCTCAGTACCTTCTCGACCAAGGAGGTGCAGCGTAAACTAACGAAAGAAAACCTAACCCTAACTTCCAGGCATGTGAAGGCCCAGATGACCCATGTAAGAAGGGTCAATTCAACAATGTCTTCACAGCCTGAATAAACATGAAGTGAAGACCAAAACAGAAGGAGTGAACCCGGGGGGATGGTGGGTGGGCAGGTGAATGAGTGGTGAAGACTTCGTCCAAGAAGATCAGGAATTACGGTAAGAACGTAAATTCCATATCTTACTGGACTAAAAGTCTCCACCACTCATTCACACCAATGGAGAGTACCGTTAAAATTCCTGCCTCCTGAGTAGGGTGGTAGGAGAAAGAGCTCACTCAGGACAGAAGTCTATAAGGACTGTCCTGCTGAAGGAAGTTAACTGTCAGGCATGGACACCCAGAACATAGTGTTTTACAAAGGTATGTACTGAGCTCCACCTCGCTGCCTTGAAGATGTCTGCAACGGGTACATTACGCATCTCCGCAAGGAAAGCCACAACCACTCCAGTAGAGTGGTGAGAACTCAGCCTTCCAACCTGAGCTGTGCCATGGATTAATAGTGTCGAAGACATGCTACTAACCACGCAGAAATACATCTCATGGCAACAGGCTGACCCAGCCAAGGCATGCGGAAAGATAGAATAGTTGCTCAGATGCATATCTATTCGTTCTGTCGATGTAGAATCACACAGCGATAAAGGGGAGCACTCTCCTTCATTCTGGAGTTAACGTAAGTAGGGAGAAGCAAAACTTGACTAACGTTAACTGAGCCAGTGACATGCTGCCTACTGGCTCAAGATAGTCTGAAACCGTGCAGAGGTGAACATTCTCTGCCGAGAAATGCGGACCTGCGTTTGACAGGTAAATGAGGCACCCCAAAATTTTACTTAGTGGGCAACCAAAAGGGTCCAGGCAGTACTCTGCACACCAGAAGATGATGTGTAACCACTTAACCATGCAAGTTCTCCTGGTGGAAGGTCTTTGGGGGACAGATGCCGGCTCACCCTGCGCCGGGCCAAGGGTGACAACCGGGAAAGATGCAGCCATGCCGTCCCCCTAATGCAGATCACTGTCCCTACGAACCTGGAAGCTACCTCATTGACATCGTAAGATGCCCTCGCTTGGTGCCTTGCTAGCTCCAGGCCACGTGCAGAGAGAGCAATGGCTTGTCTGATTACCTCCGAACCAGGCAGGGAGGTTAGGAGCTGACCTAGCCTGGACCACAAGAACCTATCATAGGAAGCATAGTGGGCCTGATGTGCCGCAATTGACAGCAACAACCGTGCCGAGCAGAAGGTCCTCCTCCCCCAGAAGTCAAAATCTGCTGAGTCCTGATCTGAGGGCCAGTCACGGTGGAGGGTGCAAAGCCCGTCAGGAGTGACCAGATGCATCAACCCTGACTGAGGGTGAAGCATACGATCAGGAGACTCCGGGGGGTGGGCACAATACCTCTGGCTCAGATCCCTAGGGGCTGGGACTCTGGAAAAGGGTAACTGCCAGAAGCGCAATGACACCACCTGAAAAGGAACAAGCCAGGTGGGCACCACAAGAGTGGCTGCACTGTAATCGCCTAAAAAAGCCCATATCAAATGCTCAGGATTTCGCTGAGTGGGAGGTGGGGTGATACGAAGGTCTTCCAACATCCTCGTGAGGAACAGATGGTACTCAGCCAGATCAGTGGCAGGGGAGATGTGGATGGAAGGCTCCTCTCTTCCAGAAGAGGAGGATGAGGAAGTGGAAGATCTCGGAGATCCAGGGGCTGGCTGCTCAAGGAAAGAGTGGAACACCCACTCGTCCATGGCCCTGATATAAGTAGGGAAGTGAGCAGCCGCACCCCTAAATTGTTCCCAGGTGAGAGGCCCCCTAGGACCAGGAATACCTGGGAGAGCAGGAGATGACGACAGAGGAGTGGGGGCCAGATCCACCACAGAAGAGGAATGTCCTCTGTCCAGGCAAGAGAGCCCACCGGAAGCCCCAGGGGTGGAGGAGTTCCGGAGAGCCCAACAGCCGGCAGCTGATCGACCACACTGGAACTGCCTAGACCGTGCCCTGAACAATCTCCCATGTGAGGTGATCGGGACCATGTGAGCCCAAAAGGATGGTCTCTTCCCTCCAAAGACAAGGGCACTCTTGAGGAGACAGAGAAGAAAGGGCAGGAGTCCACGCTGCAACTCCTCCCCGAACCCGGGTGGATCCCAGAGAAGGGCCGCCATCTCGAACTCAGGCCCCTTAACCTCTTGGACTCTGAAAGAGCCCTCTGCCTCATGAACACCAGCCTAGGCAGCTGACAACCCTGGGCGGTCCCCGAGGAGACCACCAAGGGAGTAGCACCCTTCCCTTCCGTGGGTGCCCTGGTCGGCCCTAAAGTTGGGTGATCCAGGCACACCACAGGAGGGCCGTAGAGGGTTCCAACCCAACTGTAAAAATTAGGGCCAATCCCCACTCAGCATGAGGCACAGCTGAGGCAGCAGAAAATCTTCCAAGTCCAGGTTGCAGGGCAACAGTGGCCTGGACCACCGTCTGCTGGTCAGAACCCCTGACCCTAGACTCGGGGACCATTGCTCGCTCCCTAGAGGGAGGCTGGGTCTGGGCCGCCGAAGTGACTACTGAGGTGCCCACGTGTTCCACCAGCTCCGAAGAATTGGACAGTGAGTCCGAACCAGACATGGAGTTCACCTCCGAAGAAGTGGAGACCGAGGCCTGGTGCCAGACCACGCACAGGCGCCTGCTCCTGTCCGGACCGAGGGAGGTGCCAGTCTGGGGTCCTGCACCAGAATCATCGCCGATCTCCTCCACAGCACTGCGAATGGTGCCCGAGGAAGAGACAGCTCCAACCACAGCAGTGGAACCAGAGTCGACTCCCAACATGGCGCCGTCCCCTCCCACGGTGCTGAAGTCAGAGATGGTGCCATCTTCCCACGACACCGGGGTCGGAGACAGCGCAGAGAGTAAGAATACACCCCCCCACACAGAGCAGTGGCCCAGTATGGTGCCGCAAGCGGCACTGGGGCTGGACACGGCGCCAAGACCAGGGACATGACACTGGGGGAACCTTCGCCCCCAAAGGGGCGATTGTCAGAGCGGTGCCTCCTGCCCGCTACCAGGGGGAACGGACTGGGCCTCCTGCACCGCGGAAGAGGCCTCTGCCATGGCGAGGCTACTAGAGGTGGAAGCCCCCTCCTCTGCGGTCCGTATAGAACAAGAAGGGGACCCGGAGGAAAGGCAGAGAGACTGCAGCATGGCCCGAGTGAACACCCATCCTCCGAAAGTCAGCGGAGCTCGTCCAACTTTCCACGCGAGCTGCTCAAGAACTCTGCGATCCACTGAAAAAGAGGCATTGCACGAGTCCATGTCGTGAAGTGGGCCAAGACATGTCAAACAACGATCATGTTGGTCGGTAACGGAATACTTGTGGCCACACAGGCACCGACGCATGGGAGGCCGCCCCGTTTTCTGCGGCTTTTGGCCCCCCCTCCCCGTACCAGACAGTATCAACAGCAAATAAAAGTACAAAGACACTCGACGTCGCTGTAAAAACAATAAAAAGAATGGTCTCACCAGCCAGTGGCATCGAGTGGGTGGTGAAACGGAACCAACGGGATTTGCTTCTTGACACGAGATGAAGGCCGAGCTGTGATGGCGAACTCTTTAAGAGAGCTCCACACGTGGTGCTACCTCTACAGCAGGAGACTAAGAATTGTCGGGAGGGCGGGGCCGATGACACCTAACAGCCAACCAGCAAGTGCCACGTAGTGCGTTGGCTCCACCCATCCAAAGAAAAAGAGCTCCCACGGGTTCGTGACCTCCAGCCGACTACCCGTGTGATGAATTGTGAAGACTGACATAAATAAGATCTACTGTTCTGGATGGCTGATGCCTACTGGATTATCCTCACACAGTCCATACTGCTGCTGACGAACACGCAAGTATCTGTCTTCACTGTTCTTCCTGTACAAGGTTAGGGTGTTGGTGGGTTGGTATTATGACATCTTAAGTTCTAATATGCTTGTACTGCTCTTACATTATTTTTCAGTGTACTGTGGATGACATCATGCTGGTCTGTGCAGGAGGGAAATGTCAGATGTAAGGATCTTCCCAATTTCCCAACGCAGACGGAAAGTATTGGAATTTTCATACTAGTGTGGTATGTTTGTTACTGCCATTTGGCTGTCTGAGCTTGATAGCAACTGTGTTATTTTTTGCTTTTTTCAACATCAGGAATTCAGGCGAAGTTAATTATTTTTCCATGCTGCTGCTGGCTGCCAAACCAGGTCTGGGGGATTTATTTAATTGCGCCTTTGCGTGATGGTTCCAGTTTCAGTCCTTGAGGTAAGTATGTCTTCATTTTTATGGTTCTCGGGGTGGGGTGGTCAGACTCACGGATGGTGGTGGGGAATTTCCAACAATCACCAAAATGTGTTTTTTATTTTTCCTTATGTCAAGGTACACAGTGAAGATAGGGGAAGGGGAATACCTCCTAGTGTTACTGTGCTTCGTCGGACCTTGTCTGGATTGGAATCATGTGCACCACACAGCATGTTCCTGTGGAGAATGTCCTCAGTTGAATGACATCACATCACGGGGTAGGGTAAGTATACATTTTTTTCTCTGCTTCATTTTCCAACTTGTTAGGCAAAAGCAGGTATGCAGATTGATTAGTATCCAACAGTTTTTCTTATCTTTGCTCTTGCTTAGGTCATTTTCCTTTGTTGAGGTTTCAGTATGTCGTATCTTGATGACACATGATCAATCCAGGCCATGCACGAGCAGGAACTGTGTCGTGTCACTGGAAGACAGGGATGTTACTTGAACTGTGATGCTGGCCACTGGACTGGTGTCCATACCATTACCATTAATGAGTAATCACCACTGCCACTCACATACAGGGAGGAACTATATGCGATAATGCGAACAAGGATGGTTGATATGGTGTTTAGTAAATAATTAGGTGGAGGGGGTTAATGTCTTGTCTGCTCAATGAGGATTGCATAGCTGCAGTAATCATGAACATTTTGAATCCATTCAAAAGTGAGGACAGCAGGAACCTCCGGAACCACTGCAACTGTGGTGTACCTTAACCTGGTACTGTAAAAG
Source organism: Neoceratodus forsteri (assembly GCA_016271365.2). Taxonomy (NCBI): domain Eukaryota; kingdom Metazoa; phylum Chordata; order Ceratodontiformes; family Ceratodontidae; genus Neoceratodus; species Neoceratodus forsteri. The sequence goes on from CM057455.1 coordinate 1,710,719,591, forward strand.
TAACCTTTTTGGGGGGATTGGAGTATGTAAGTTGTTAGGCCTCTTCATGGTAACTTTTGTAATTAATGACTTGCATATTAAAGATGGCCACCATTCACCATTTTTTAAAATGTGTTCAACTTGGTGTTAAAGGGACACTGTCAACCTGTTTTTCATCATATTATTTCTAGTTAAATCCCCACATGTTATGATTGCTTACTCCCTCTAAGTTTCACTGATATTGCTGTTTGTTCTGTCTGTCTCCTTGTTTAGTAGAACTGAAATGCATGGCAATGTATATTTATAAATAACGTGTTTTGTTTACAGTCCTGGATCTGTTCTTACTACATGCTTCCTGAGCACTGGAAACGCACCAAAACAGTGCAGTCACTCATGAGGCAGTAGCCTCCTAAACTCCCACTGTATCACGAGGGCCTAGACTGTGTTGTGTGTGTTCCCAAGTCCAGGAAAGATGCATTTGGAGCTGATCAAGGAATGTAAACAAACCTGTTTTGGTGTGGTAACACCAGTATGTTGGGAAGTCTATTTTTTAATTTTTTAAAGAAAATAAGAGAATCAAACTGCCAGCTACATCAACAATCTTTACAGAATTTTGGCAATCATAAAATGTGTTTTTTAAACATGGGACACTTTGAGCCCTAAGGGGGTTGACAGTGTCCCTTTAACTGTTGAATTAGCATGTTACATTCATATGCTACTTGTACCCGTGTCTAGCAGCCAGGGTTCTTGTACATGTCACCAATACTAAGTGGCAGAAACATTTTTTTTTCAGTTGCATGGAGTGGATGGGACGGGTGTGTCAGATCAGACGACGAGAGGGGCGGTGGGGCAGTGTGAAATTTGTCATCCTGAGCACTTTTAAGGACATCAAGACAACATATCTTGCTGTAAGACAATGACGTGTTGATATAGTCAACATGAAAAGTAATATTTTTTGAAGAAAAACATTAATCATGCAATTGCAAAATGTCTACGGGTTACGGTAATTACATTGCTGCTGCTTTATACAGGCATGTGGTCTTAGGGGACTGGTGGAGGTGGTGAAGTGACTAACAGGCTATGGCAAAGGGTGAAGAAATGAAACATACACAATGCAGACTGCAGCACATAACATATTTCTATAACCAATCCAGTGGTACATAGCTAGAAATAAGGTGCAACATACACACCCCAGCAACCATACTGAGTTGAAAGTTGTTTGTGGGGAGGGGGGCCTTGGAGTAAACTCAGCCTTTTTCAACTTCCAATTCCACATCATCCAAAAAGCACTCCTCACAGTCTTCAAGACTAGAGTTCTCATCAGGTGGGAATTCTCTCAACATTGCTGCTTCATCCACCTCGGTATCGGTGGCTGCCTTACTCAAGGGATTGTCATCATCCTCATCACTGAGAGACAGTTCCTGTGACAACATCACTGTGTTGTGTGGAATGTGCCATTCATTCATTTTGATGAATGTTAGCATGGACACATTCTTGGGTGACAAATTGGTCCTACGATCACTCACAATTGCTCCAGCTGCACTAAACACTTGTTCCACAGTGACACTGGATGGTGGGCAGCTCAAGTATTTCACAGCAACCGATGTTAGTGTTGGCCATTCAGCCATTTTGCTGCTCCAGTACAGCAGTGGCTCGTCATTAATGGCAAGGTGCTTTGGGTCCCCCATGTAGGCCTCCATCATTCGTTCTGCTGCCCAGAGTGCAGCTGCCTCATCTGTTTCCTCCTCCTTTTCCTCCATATCTTCCATTCCCACCTGAAAGAGAACATCCCAAATGGGACTGCTTGCTGTTTTCTACTTTGCCTTGCCCATTTTCTCTGATTGTGGTCCCTGTGAGCCGCTGGTGGTGGTAGCAACAGCGGTTTTTGATGCTGTGTGTGCACTTTTCATTTGTGCAGCATGTACCAATCTAATGAGGTTCTCTGTCAACTGCTGTACTTGCTGACAACCTCCTTCGATTATAGAGGGCAGGCCACGTTTGTACCGTGGATCCAGCATAGTGGCGATTGCAAACTCAACTGACTGTAAAATGCCAGATACATGGGTATTTGTGTCCAACACATGGAGCATGTGATCCATTAGATCACAAGTGCCATGATCCCCACTTGCCTCTGTATGGTGTCACACATTCAGCATACACATGGGAGGTATGGACTGATTTATGCAAGCAGTGTCCTCACTCACTGTCTGTGTAGCATGCTCGAATGGACGGAGAATGCGAATTAGCCCATCAATTTGGCGCCACTGCTCTGTTAGAGTGATGGACACTCCAGCACTGTCACGGGTGGTGTGCAGCAACAGGTATTCTGACACAGCCTTATACTGTTCATACAGCCGGACCAGCATGTACAGTGTGGAGTTCCACCTGGCGACATCAAGCTTTAGCCGGTGCTGAGGCAGATTGTTATCGTGCTGTAGCTCACGTAGATGGTCACGGGCCTTTACAGAATGGGCAAAGTAGACATAGATGCAACAGGCAACAGTAACCGTTTCCTTAATGTCCGCATGGTTGAGAAACTGCTGAACAAGATTAAGACAGTGTGCCAGGCAGGGCACTCAAAAAAAAAAACACCATCGCTAGTGCACTTCACTACACTGGAGCTATTATCACTTGCGATGAATCCTGCTACGAGTGACTGTGTGTACAGCCACCCATCAATCTCGCCCAGCAGAACATTAAGCATTTTTGTAGCCATGTGCGAAACTGTGACACTTGTCATAGTCAGGGTTGCATGTTACCTAATACCAGATGTGTTACTACCACCGCAATTTTGCTTAACGCATGTTTTGCCAGGCCCAAAATCAAGTACCACACCAGGCAACTGTGCCCAGTGTACTGTTATGCACAGATACGAGCTTGCTGCTGTTTGTCCTCTGGTCCACGCTAAGATGGATATAGTGTGATGCACTATGCTTCAATGCATGTCTAATGTAATCAGCAACTCTACTGTTCAGCTCTGGCATGGCATGCTCACTAAAATAGGTTTGCGATGGAACTTGCCATTTGGGACAGGCACGGGCCATCAACCTGCGGAAAATGGAAATTACGTACAGTACCTACCGTAATTCTTGATCTTCTTGGACAGAGTCTCCACCACTCATTCACACTTATGGGATATATGCCGGATGTGCCAGAATGAGGATTTAAAACAGGCAATCCCCTTAGGTGTTCTATTTCACTCTGTCCTTTCTCCTTTTTTTTCTGACTATCCTTTCTTTTCCCTATCAGGGTGGCCAACCTGATATCTATTTTCTATTCTTTTATATCCCCTATTTGTTAAAATGCCTGTGTTCCCATTTAAAAGCAGCTCCTGAAAAATAACTGGTGCCTTAAAGAAAGAGCAGTGGTTCCTCGCTGCTGCTAGCAGTATGTTGAATTTGGTCCCAGCTGATGTGTGTTTTGGAAATGATTGTTTAACCACCAGGAGAGGTTTCTTATAAAGAGGACATAGCTCTGAAGTGGATGCAGAATTACAAAGAATGTACAAAATCTGCCCTGTTGTTTCATGCTCCTGTGTCTTGCAGCAGTGTGTAGACTGAGCTAACTCAGTCGGGGAACACCTGAAAACACTCCCTTAGAAAAACTGAAGGGAGTTTAAGTACATAAAACACCTGTGATGCCCATATAAAGAAATGCTGCAGGTATCAGGTACAGCAAAGAAGCTAGCTTTGCTGTCAAACAAAACAGGGCTGAAAATGAAATGGGAGCCGATGGCTGAAAGTTTTCAGCCAACAGCTGTTTTACAAAGCTAAGTTTGGTACAGAAAATGTTTATTTCTTCTTAAAAGCAGTAGGTTCCTAGTGTTGCAAGAGTAAACAGATAAGGAGCGCCCTTTTCTGCTTACATTTTTCAAGCCTAGTGATAGCTACTGAATATTTTTCTTCTGATTTAAAATATTACAATGAGCCAGAAATAAAAGAAAAAGGGTCATTACCTGATGATGTTTCCAGAGATCCTGCTATAGGGCTGGCAGCTCCTGAACTGGCTGTATTTATGGGAGAAGCAGTCAGTGACATCACAGTAGGGGAGGAGTCAGCTCCCAAGTGTGATGTCATGCCCTGTAATTAAGGATTTATTTAGCCTTTTTCTTCAGAAGAGAGACTCCTTAAGAGCCTGTATGATGGACATAGAGACTTGCATTAAGCTAGGCAGGCTAGGACATTGTTTTATGAAATTTAGAGGTTTAAAATAAAGTGTTCCTAATTGATGTTGTCATCTGACCTCTGATGTCACGCCAGGCTGCCATAAAGTGTTGTCCACCAGAGGGCTAGAGAGATAGACAGGAGAGAGAATATGGAAGATGGTCAGTTGCTTTCTGATCAGAGACTGAGCAAGAGCTAAGAAGAGCCGAGTGTGTGGAGGTTTACACACTGTCAAGAAGGAAGGTCTCAGGAATTCTTTTGATTTGATGCTTAATGGAAGAAGAATGATGTCCTGATGATTTACATTGGTGTGAAGAATTAACACCCTCTTATTTTCCTTTTTGTAAATATCCTTTATTTTCTTTATTTTGCTTTTTGGACAATAAATTGACAAACGCAGAATATGTGTTTTTTATGCACTATGTTACAGTTGTCTGTCTAAATCTGTTATAAAGAATCCTCGCTACCACACCGGAGATGCTAGGACCCAGCGGGAGCAAACATTTTGCAGGAGGGCCGGAGCCAGAGATGGAGTCACAAGAAGCTATGCCACGAGTCTTGGTTCGTGCAGGAATGACAATCTCTGCGTCGGCCCTCCAACTGCCTCAGTACCTTTTTTCAGAGGAGGTGCAGCGTAACTAACTTAGAAGGATAGTCTTAAAAAAAAAAAAAACAGACAAGATAGTCCGGACAACCTGTGTAAAAGGTCAACAAAGAAGTCTTCATAGCCTAAAGACTGAGGGAGTGAAGACCAACAACAGAGGTGAGCTCAGGGGAAGGTGGGTGGGCGTGTGAATGAGTGGTGGAGACTGCGTCCAAGATCATCAAGAATTACGGTAGGTACATAATTTCCATACTTTCCTGGACATAAAGTCTCCACCAGTCATTCACACTGATGGGAGAGTACTGAGCTAATAATCCCCCGACAGGGCGGCAGAAGAGACCAAGAGCTCACAATTTTAGGACAGAAGTCCATTAAGGATGGTTCTTCCAAATGAAAGATGTCGCCTGGCATGGACATCCAGGGCATAGTGCTTGACGAAAGTATGCACTGAGCTCCAGGTAGCCGCATTGCAAATATCTGCAATGGGCACGTTGCGGATTTCTGCCAGGGATGCCGCGACTGCTCTAGTAGACTGAGCGTACACTCTGCCCTCCAGCTTAACCTGCGCCATGGAGTCACAGTGGCGAAGACATGCCACCAGCCATGCTGAAATGCATCTGATAGCAACAGTTTGACCCAGCCGGGTCTCGCTGAAGGAAACAAACAGTTGTTCAGCTTTGCAAATTTCTTTTGTTCGATCTAAATAGAAACGCAGAGCTCTTTTGACATCCAAAGAATCATGGATACTTTCTTCATTTTGGAAGTTTGCAAAGTAAGCAGGTAGGACTAAAGGTTGGTTTAGATGGAATTCTGAAAGAACCTTAGGGAGAAATTTAGGATGGGTCCTAAGAACTACTTTGTCCTTATGAAACACAGTATACGGAGGGTCTGTGACCAAGGCATGTATTTCAGAGACCCTGCAGGCCGAGGTAATGGCCACCAGGAAGATCATTTTCCAAGTGAGAAATTTCAGCTCACAGGCAGCTAGAGACTCGAAAGGCTTTCAAGTGAGCATGTCTAGCACAAGATTAATGTCCCAGGCTGCGAATGGACGTCTGATAGGAGGTCTGGTATGCAGAATACCCTTAAGAAACCTCAACTACTGGTAACTCAGCCAGTGACAAGGAAAGTACCGACTCATGATAAGCTGAAATGGCACAAAGGTGAACTTTGACTATAGAGTATTGTAGACCTGAATTTGAGAGGTCTAAAAGGTACTCTAGAACTTTATTTGGTTGGCAGGAAAAAGGATTTGAAGAAAATCTTGCACACCAGAGAGAAAAACGCTTCCATTTGGCTGTGTAAGTTTTTCTAGTGGCTGGCTTACGTGCAACCAAAAGAATATCTGAGACTTTGTGAGAGACACTGAACCTGTTCACTTCTATCTCTTCAGGAGCCGAAGGTGAAGTGACCTCAGGTTGGGATGGACCACAGACCCCCGAGTTAGAAGGTTCGTCTAAAGGGGACGCGCTTTCGGAGGGGTTTCCAACATACTGTTGAGTAACGGAAACCATATCTGTCGAGGCCAGAAGGGAGCAATGAGGATCATTTTGCTCCCCTGGGACTCGAACTTGACAAGTACACTCTGAATTAGAGGAAGAGGAGGAAAGGAGTATAGAAAGCGTTTTCTCCACTGCAGCCTGAACGCATCCTGACAGAAAATACCATGCCCTGGATTTCTGGAGCAGAAGAGAGGCAGTTTTGTGTTGAGTGGGGATGCAAAAAGGTCCAGGTCTGGAGTTCCCCACTCTGCGAATAGTGACTGAACTACGGTTGAGTCGAGAGACCACTCATGAGGATCTACCTCTGTTCTGCAGAGACAGTCTGCCAGTGCGTTCTGCACTCCCAGCAGGCAGACCGCCTGAATTAGAGCCTTGTGCTCTAGACACCATTCCCACACTCTCATTGCTTCCCTGCATAAAGGGTAAGAGCGTGCACCGCCCTGCTTGTTGATGTAATACATCACTGCTTTGTTGTCCGTTTGACGAAGAATGTTCTTATGACAGAGAATGTCCTTCAAAGCCTGGACTGCATAAAGGACGGCTCTCATTTCTAAGACATGTATGTGAAGCTGGGACTCGTCCTGAGTCCACGTACCTTGGGTGTGAAGATTCTGACAGTGAGCTCCCCACCCCATCAGGGACGCATCCATGGTAATGGAAATCTGATGATCCATGGGAGCAAAGAGATACCTTTCCAGAAGATTGTCCTCTTGTGACCACCAGGTGAGTGACTTCTTCAGACTTTCTGTCACCTTGATGAGAAAGGACTGAGGGTGAGTGGTTGACCACTGAGCATCCATTGAGAGGTTCTCATGTGGAGGCATGCTAGGGGTACAATGAACACCGAGGATGTCATGAGACCCAGCATCCGCTGCATCTAGATAGCTCGAACCAAGCTGTTCTCTTGGATGTATCGAGCCATCTGTAGGATATCGCTCCTTCTGTCCTCTGGTAGAAAAGCTTTCGCACAGGAGATATCCAAAAGAGTTCCTATGAAAAGGAGCTTCTGGGAGGGCTGCAACTGCGATTTCTTGAGATTTAGCAGGACTCCCATGGATGTGAGAAAGTCTGAGGCCGTGGCTACGGTGTCGAGAGTTCCTTACCTGGAAGGGCTTGCTAGAAGCCAGTCATCCAGATATAGGAACACCTGTATTCTGATCTTTCTGAGGTGCGCTGCGAGAATTGCACAACACTTTGTAAAAACTCGCGGCGCCATGGACAGCCCAAAGGCAGGACTCTGAACTGATAATGCTGGCCCAAAGCTACAAACCGTAGGTATTTGTGATGCTTTGGGTGAATGGGAATATGCTGGTAAGCATCCTGGCATGTCCAGGGAGGCTAGCCAGTCGTGTTCATGAAGCAAAGGTAACAGCGTTCCTAGTGAAATCATTTTTAACTTTTCCTTGAAAAGAAATTTGTTCAATTTTCTGAGGTCCAAAATGGGGTGCATGCCCCCCGTTTTCTTTGGAACCAGAAAGTAATGGGAGAGAAACCCTGTGTTCCGTTGATCCAGCGGAACTATTTCTACAGCCCTGTTGTTCAGAAGGCCTTTTATCTCGGAAGTGAGAAGCTCTGACTGAAATATTGACAACCTGGGCTGTTGTTTGGGGGGCATGATACGGAGGGGTCTCTGAAAGACTGAGGGAATACCCCTCGCAAATTATCCAGAGGACCCATTTGTCCGATGTTATGGACTTCCACCACTTGTAGAACGGAGTCAGACGACCTCCCACCGCTGAGAAAGAGTCCCCCCTCGGGTAGCTGAGGTGGGACTTGGGCCAGAAACTCAGAAGGTGGCACTGGGTGCTTTGGACCCTTGTGCCTTCTGTTGCGTTTTCTTTTGAGGCTGGGGGGCCTTGGTGTTTATTAAAACCTCCCCTGCCCTTGCCTCAAAAGGACTGACGGTTGTGAAACTGATGCCTCTTCACCCCCCCCCCCAGAAGGGGCGGGAGCAGGTCAAGCCAATTTAATGGCAGACCTAGTCTTTTGTGTGGCCTCTAGAAATGAAAATTACGCATCACCGTAATTCTTGATCTTCTTGGACGAGTCTCCACCACTCATTCACACTATTGGGATCTGCGCTGGAGGCACTAGGACCCATCGAGCAAACTTTTTGCTGGAGGGTCGGGCGCCGAGATGGTACTCCGCAGCCACAGCTCGCACTGTAATGACTATCTCTCAAGCGCCAACCCTCCAACCGCTTCAGTACCTTTTACCAAGGAGGTGCAGCGTAACTAACCTAGAAGGGTAGCCTTAACCCAAAAACCGGACATAAGATAGTCCGGACGACCCGTATAAGAAGGGTCAACAAAGAAGTCTTCACAGCCTAAAGATTTGAGGGAGTGAAGACCAACAACAGAGGTGAGCTCAGGGGACGGAGGGTGGGTGTGTGAATGAGTGGTGGAGACTCGTCCAAGAAGATCAAGAATTACAGTAGGTACGTAATTTTCATATCTTCCTGGACATAAGTCTCCACCACTCATTCTACACTATTGGGATAGTACTGAGCTAAAAATCCCGAGAGGGCTGCAGGAGACCAAGAGCTCACGCTTCTAAGACAGAAGTCCATTAAGGATGGCTCTGCCAAAGGAAGAATGTCACCTGGCATGGACATCTAGTGCATAATGTTTAACAAAAGTATGCACTGAGCTCCAGGTGGCTGTGCTGCAAATATCTGCAATGGGCACGCTGCGATTTCCGCTAGGGATGCCGGCGACTCTAGTAGAGTGAGCATAAACCCTACCCTCCAACTTAACCTGTGCCATGGAATAGCAGTGGCGAAGGCATGCCACTAGCCATGCTGAGATGCATCTGATAGCGACAGGTTGACCCAGCCGGGTCTCACAGAAGGAAATGAACAGTTGCTGGGCTTTGCGAAAGTCTTGGTTCTATCCAGATAGAAACGCAAGGCCCTCTTAATGTCCAAAGAATGAAGAGAATGCTCTCCTTCGTTTTGGAAGTTCGCAAAGTAAGAGGGAAGGACCAAAGGTTGGTTTAGATGAAATTCTGACACAACCTTAGGAAGAAATTTAGGATGAGTACGAAGAACTACTTTGTCCCTATGGAACACAGTATACGGAGGGTCTGTGACCAGGGCATGTATCTCAGAGACCCTGCGGGCTGAGGTAATGGCCACTAGGAAGGCAGTCTTCCAGGTGAGAAATTTTAGCTCACAGGTAGCTAGAGGTTCAAAAGGTTTCCGAGTGAGCATATAGGAAAATTACGTACCTACCGTAATTCTTGATCTTCTCTTGTATCTTCACCATTCATTACTTACTGGGTGTAAGCCGGAGCGCTGCACGGCCACGGGAGCTTTTTTTTTTTTTTTTGAAATTGCCTAACGGCCCCTCCAGAGCGACGCATATACGAGGGGCGCCAAAGAAGCGACCGACTCCTCCAACTCAGTTCTGTGAGCCGAGAGGCAAAATGAAAGCAGAAAATATAGATAGCGAGGCAAGATAGCGAGGGATAGCAAAGCAAGGAAGAATGAACTGAAAAGGAATAAGCCGATGGAGGAAGGACAGAGGAGATAAGAACATCCCTAGCCTAGGGAGTGCAGGGCCTCTTACCTGGGCGACTCTAGGAGGAGAGATGAGTAAGGAAATGAGAAGAAGAAGAAAGAGAAGAGAGAGTGGGATGTTGAAGGGACCAGAATGCCCATGAGCATAGTTAGTCAGGTGCTGAAGGCTCGACTAAGGGAAGCAAGAATCCCCGGAGATAGAGCTTGACGAGAAGGTTCACCGAACCCGCTAGACAGACTCAGGAGGGCATAGTCCTCATCTTCAACATGCCATTAGTTTTGACACCCACCGGGCTCCTGGCCACTGGAAGGCCTTTAACTGGAGGACAGCCGAGGAGGGAAGAATAAAACCCTAGCAGCATGAGAGCTGCTCAGGGTTTAGAAATGGAAAATGTGTACTTCTGTATGCCCAAGATAGAAACGGACTCAGACTGACTGGCTAAGGCCGCCAAGGCTTAGGCTGGCTAAGACTGGATTTGGTCAGCAGAGCTCTACTGTAAAAATTGTCCAGGAGGACACTTAAAGGGAGAAACCACTTAGCAAAACAGCGAGAAGGATAGCCTACCTTCTCATTTGCCTTCTTGTTTGATTTCTCCTCTTCCTTTTTTTTTTTTTACAGATAGAAAAATTTTTTTTTTTTTTACTAGATGCATGACCCAGATACCAAGATGCCTATAGCAGTCGGAGAGAGTTCCTCAGCATTTTTTTTTTTTTTAGAAGAGAAAGGTACAGACGCATTTCATTCCTCTGCTCTGCAAGGCAAGAATAGAGGGGGGGATTAGATTTCAGGGCAACTACCTGAACACGGGATTGCAGGATCAAAACTGAATAGCCTGAGCCAGGCCAAACAACCCCAGAGGTATCTTGCCATAAGAATAGCAAGAGATAGTTGTACAGTCTGATCGCCAATGCAATCCACTTAGATGGCCCATGAATCTTAGAGTAAATAATTTTCTGATTTTAAAACCCCCAAGAAGATTTTTTTTTTTTTTTTTTTGGAAAATGAAGCAATTTTCCCTATATTTTATATAATGCAGAGAGAGGAAGGAGACGGAGGTGGAGAAAGCCACAGGAAGAGGGCCACTGAGGGGATGTGGGTGGGAGTAAGTAATGAATGGTGAAGATACAAGAGAGATCAAGAATTACGGTAGGCACGTAATTTTCCTATCTTCCCTTGTCAATCTTCACCATTCATTACTTCCTGGTGAGGTTAAGCTCCTTTCCCAGGAGGAAGAGGCCATACCCTGAGGAACAAGACCCCCAGCCTTCTGCTGGTGAGAAACAGAAGGAAGACCCTGGCTTATTCAGAAAGCCTAAGTGGGAGAAGAGCTAGGAGGTGCCTCCCGAGGACGGAGGAGACGGAGGGAGCCCCTGTAAAAGTCTCCTAGCTCTGGATGAGAAAAGACGGGTCCCGGAAGGCGGAGCGCATCACCTCACGCCGGCCAGGGTGACAACCTGAGAGACGGTTATGCCGTCCGCCTGATGCAGATCGCTGTCCCCGCAAGCCTGGAAGCCACCTCATTGGCGCATAAGATGCCCTTGCTTGGTGTCTTGCCAGCTCCAGGCCTACCGCGAGAGGGCAACGCTTGTCTGGTTTGCTCCGTGTCAGGCATAGATGCCAGCAGCTGGGACATCATCGACCACAGATGCCGGTTGTAGGCAGCGGGTGAGCCTGATGTGATGCAATACATGCACTCGACGCGAAGAAGAGAACACTCTTCGCCCCCAACGGTCGAACTGGAGAGAGTCCGAATCCGGTGGGCGGTCGTGCGCCAGGCAACGGCGCCCAGAAGGAGTATCCAGGTATACCAAACCTGAGGACGGGTTGGGAAGGGAACCTAGAGACTCAGAGGGGGCACAATACCTACGCTGGCAGTCCGCCGGGGCTGGGGAAGAAACGGCAGGGAACTGCCAGGACCGGATAGACGCCTCCTGGAAGGGGATAGGCCAGGAAGGTACCACCAGATGCTGGGCACTGAATTCACCAAGGAATTCACGCGTCACCTGTTCGGTATTGTCTCTCCGAACGTAGGAAATCCGAAGATCCCTCACCATCCTCGAGAGGAAACGCTGATATTCTGTGAAATCAGCATCGGAGGACAGATGAGCAGGGGGTTCCTCTCCCTCAGAGGAGGGAGACGAGGATGATGAGGAACTGGAATGTCCAGAGGATTCCTGCGGCGGTGGGAGAGTCGAAAGACCCGCTCATGCATGTAACTAACATATGAGGGGAAGGCCGCCGCAGAACCCCTGAACTGCTCCCAGGATAACGGACCCGTAGGACCGACATGGCCTGGGAGCGGGGGTGGTGAAGGCAGAGAGATGGGAGAGGGGCACCTCCGAGGAGGCAACTGCTCTCTGCGAGGGCTCTGGAATCCGGGGAAGGGAGCTCTAGTAGGAGGGATCCCGGATATCAAACCAGGCCGCAGAACGGAACTCTGGGGAAGCGGAACCTGAAGAGCCCTGGGGAGAAACTCCTCTGGGACGCCTGACTGCATGGATCCAGAAGGGCAGTCCGCACAAACGCCGCCAGAGGACACCCTAGAACCCTGGGGAGGGGCGGGCTCTGCGCTGGCCCTGGCCACCCCCTGAGGTGGCTAAAGAAGACCGAGCAGCAGGACGCCTGCCCTCAACCCCTCGGATTCCGAGAGGGCCCTCCCCGACTGCAACGCTCCTCAACCCCAGAGGAGGTAACAGCACCCGGGGTAGCTGTCACCGACCTCCAGAGAGGGGAGCCTCCCCCTCCGTCACCCCCACGTCTGCCCCCCGGGACTCTCGGCCACCCCCAGCCGAGGAACCCTCAGGAGACAACGGCAAGGGGGACAGAGGGAGGGGCCCGCTGCGCCGCCTGGTACCCCTAGCCACCGAGGACCCAGATTCCGAAGAATGGGGATGCCAGGATGGGTCCACATCTGAGTCATCGTCCTCCGAGGAGGACGAGACCAGCAGGACCTCGATGCTGGCCACCCCAGGGGTCCCCGAGGCCACGGCCGCAACGCCCCGCAACGAGTGCGACGCCGCCGCCCCAGCACGCCGGGCAGCATGAAGGCTCAACCCCACACCCCCAGCTGCCCGCAGACCCGCACCGCCCGGGAGGGAGGGGGTGGCGACGCCGCCGGGCGGCGCCGGAGGCGAAGGCACCGCCGGGCGCGCCGCCAGGCTCATCGTGCACCGCGAACGCGCCGAGGCCAAAACGGCATCGCTAACGGCGCCGCTTGATCACCGCACCGCGAACGGCGCGGATCCAAAGCGGCGCATTAACGGCGCTGTCTGATTACCGGTACCGCGAAGCGCGCTGATTCGAAACGGCGTTGAACGGCGCTGCTGATCACCGCACCGCGAACGGCGCCGATCCGAAACGGCCGCGAGGCGACGCCGAGGGGTCCACTCCAGCCGGGCCCAGCTAAGGGCCTCGACACGGGGAGCCTGCACTCGGGCAGGTGACTGCCGAGGGGTGTCAGCGCTTGCGCCCCGAGGGGGCTACGACGCCCCCAACACCGCTGAAGGGGCCTCCGGCAAGAAGGGGAGAGGAGACCCCTCCTCGATCAGAGATAGGCCCGGAGGGACCCGGGAAGGCCTAAGGATCTCGCCCGAGATTCCCGCGAGCGACGCCGGCCCCCCGAAAGTCGACGGGCCTGTTGGCTTTGTACGGCTGGACTTCGAGGACGCCGACGGTCCATCGAGAAACAAGCGCCGCACGTAATCCATATTATGGTTGGGTCCCAGGCAACCAAGACAGACGCATGGCGCCGTCCGAGACGGAGAAATGCCGCTGCAGGAGCACCGACGCATAGGGCACGTGTTCGCTTTAGAAGAACGTTCACCCAGAACCGGACATAACGCTAAATAAACAAGATTAAACATAGTCGAAATACACCGCGCCGCATAAGGAAAGAAAAGGAACAGTCTTACCGTGAGGCGCCGAGTGTAGAAAAGGAGTCGATACGCACTTTTCGGTTAGCCATCACGAACAGGTGCTGCCCTCGACGGCGGGAGAAACAGAACTGAGTTGGAGGAGGAGTCGGAATGCTACTTTACCGGCCGCCTCGCGCATGACGTCAGCCTCGAGGGTGGGGCCGTTAGGCAATTTAAAAAAAAAAAAAAAGTTTCCGTGACGGGTGCGCGCCTCCGGCTTACACCCAGGAAGTAATGAATGGTGAAGATTGACAAGGGAAGATCTAGCACAAGACTGACGTCCCAGGCTGCAAATGGATGTCTTGTAGGAGGTCTGGTATGCAGAATTCCTTTAAGAAACCTCTTAACCACAGGTAACTGAGCCAGAGATAAGGAAAAAAACGGCTCATGATATGCTGAAATGGCGCTAAGGTGAACTTTGACTGTAGAGTACTGTAGGCCTGAATTTGAGAGGTCTAAGAGGTACTCCAGAACTTTATCTGGTGGGCAGGAAAAAGGATCCAAAGAGGACTTTGCACACCAGAGCGAGAAACGCTTCCATTTCACTGTGTAAGTTTTCCTAGTGGCTGGTTTCTGTGCAGCCAGAAGAATATCTGAAACTCTTCGAGACACACTGAACTGGTTTACTTCTACCTCTTCAGGAGCCAAGCGGGAAGGTGAAGCGATCTCAGGTTGGGGTGGACCACAGGCCCCTGAGTCAAAAGGTTCATCTGTAGGGAAGTGGTCTTGAGGAACTGCCAACATATTGCTGAGTAGTGGAAACCACAGCTGTCGAGGCCAGAAGGGAGCAATGAGGATCATTTTGTCCCCCTGGGATTCGAACTTGAGGAGTACCCTCTGAATTAGAGGAAGAGGTGGAAAGGCGTAAAGAAAGCGTTTTGTCCACTGCAGCCTTAATGCATCCTGACGGAAAATGCCAGGCCCTGGATTTCTGGAGTGGAAGAGAGGCAGTTTTGCGTTGAGTGGGGATGCAAAAAGGTCCAGGTCTGGAGTTCCTCACTCTTCGAATAGTGACTGAACTATGGTTGAGTCGAGAGACCACTCGTGAGGGTCTGTCTCTGTTCTGCTGAGACAGTCTGCCAGTTCGTTCTGAATACCTGGCAGGTAGACCGCTTGAATTAGAGCCTTGTGCTCCAAGCACCATTCCCATACCCTCATTGCGTCCCTGCATAAGGGGTAAGAATGAGCACCGCCCTGCTTGTTGATGTAATACATCACTGCTTTGTTGTCCGTTTGAAGGAGAATGTTCTTGTGACATAGAATGTCCTTCAACGCTCAGACTGCATAAAGGACGGCTCTCATTTCTAGGACGTTTATGTGGAGCTGGGACTCGACTTGAGTCCATGAACCTTGAGTGTGGAGAGCCTGACAGTGAGCTCCCCCACCCCATTAGGGATGCGTCCATGGTAATGGAGATCTGATGGTCCAGAGGAGCAAAGGGATATCCCTCCAGGAGATTGCTTTCTTGAGACCAACAGGTGAGTGACCTCTTTAAAGGTTCTGTCACCTTGATGAGATAGGACTGTGGGTGAGTGGTTGGGGACCACTGAGTACTGAGCATCCATTGAGTGGTTCTCATGTGTAGACGTGCTAGGGGAACAGTGAACACTGAGGAAGCCATGAGGCCTAGCATCCGTTGCATCAAGAGAGCAGTAACTGAGGTGTTCTCCCCGATGTCACGGGCCATTTGAAGGATATGGTTCCTTCTGTCTTCTGGAAGAAAAGCCTTCGCACAGGAGGTGTCCAGAAGAGTCCCTATAAAGAGGAGCCTCTGGGAGGGCTGCAGTTGTGATTTCTTGAGGTTCAGCAGAACTCCCATGGACATAAGGAGGCGAGAAGCCGTCTCTACGGTGTCCAGGGTACCTTGCCTGGAAGAGCTTGCTAGAACCCAATCATCCAGATAAAGGAACACCTGTATTCCGACCTTTCTGAGGTGCGCTGCGAGAACTGCATAACACTTTGTAAAAACCCACGGCGCCGAGGATAGCCCAAAGGGCAGGACTCTGAACTGATAATGCTGTCCCAGAGCCACAAACCTCAGGAATTTGTGATGTCTCGGGTGAACAGGAATGTGCTAGTAAGCATCCTGCATGTCTAGGGAGGCTAGCTAGTCGTGTTGATGAAGCAGAGGTAACAGGGTTCCCAGAGAAATCATTTTGAATTTCTCCTTGGGGAGAAATTTGTTTAGCTTTCTGAGATCCAGAATGGGGCGCATACCCCCGGACTTCTTTGGAACCAGAAAGTAATGGGAGTAGAAACCCGTGTTCCTTGATGCAGCGGCACCACTTCTACTGCCCTGTTGTTCAGAAGGCCCTGAATCTCGGGCGAAGTAGAAGGTCTGACTGAAGGGTCGACAGCCTGGGCTGCCGCTTGGGGACGATCCGGAGGGGTCTCCACCAGATTGAGTGAACACCCCTCGCGAATTATCCGAAGGACCCATTTGTCTGAGGTTATGGACTTCCACTGGTTGTAGAAGTGCATCAGATGACCTCCCACCAGAAAGGAAAAGTCCACCTCGGGCAGCTGAGATGGGACTTGGGCCAGACATTCATAAGGTAGCGCTGGGCGCCTTGGGCCCTTGCACTTTCTGTTGCGTCTTCTTTTGAGGTTGGGCAGGTTGGTTTTTATGGAAACCGCCTCTGTCTTGAAAGGACTGACGATTATGAAACGGACGTTTATTGACATGCCCTCGAGAGGGGGCAGGAGGGGGTTGAGCCAACTTAATGGCTAACCTAGTCTTTTGAGTAGCTTCTAGAGCTTGCTCTACCTGAGGACCAAAAAGATACGCACCATCAAAGGGCAACGCCTATTAGTTCTTGCTGCGCATCATTCGTGAAACCCGGCGCGAGCCAGGAATGACGCCGGTGCAAATACCAGCAGCCGCTGAACAGGAAGCAGTGTCGAAAGCATCCATGGCTGCTTTAACCTGCTGGTTGTTAGATTCGATACCTCTGGTAATGGTTTGAAGAAGCTCCGGCTTTGCATCTGACTCCGGAAGAGCTTCAACCATCTGCTTGACAGAGTGCCACAGGATATATTCATACTGTGAGAAATAGCCCTGGTAGCTGGCAATACGCATACTTAGGGTAGAAGCAGCAAAGACTCTCTTACCTAAGGTGTCTATCTTACGAGATTCTTTGTTAATAGGTCAAGCTGTAGTAGTTTGAGGAAGAACGACCTTATCATTCTCTGCCAGGACTACAACAGGATCCGCAAAGGCTTGAGATGCCAAAATGAGACAATTCTTGGGGGCTGAATACTTCCTATCTATGGATTTAGCCACCGAAGGGGTGAGAGCAGGATTATTTCATACCATTTGAGACAGCATCTCGAAGGAAGGCTGAACCGGAGGAGTCAAATCCGAAGGGATCTTCGGAACATGAAGGTATTGGAGTCTTAATTTCCCAGGATCGATGTCTGTAGTCTGGAGAGAAAGAGTGGAACTCAGATTTTTCAGCAGAGACTTAAAAGACAGGTCCTCGACCACAGGCTCTGCAGCAGAGCTAGATCCTGCTTCGTCCACTTCATCACCCAACCTAAGGTCTGGGTCAGGCTCAATGTCATCTCCTGACAGTCCAGGAGGGAATGTATGGACAGGAAAGGAATGAAAATCAGAAGAAAGGGAAGAAGGAAACGAGTGAAAAGAGGAAAGCAGAGGGAGCCCCGAGAGCCCCTGGCGCCGAGGAGGCACACGGCACCGAGAATGACGCCGAGGAAGCACGCGGCACCAAAAACGCTGCCGAGGGACCACGCGGCGCCGAGAAGCCGCACGGCACCGAGGACGGCGCCAAAAAATCTGCACAGCGCCGAGAAGCCGCACGGCGCCGATGACGAGTGCACCACCAGTGCCGAGGCTCCGCACGGCGCTGAGGGACACCGAAAACACCCCAGACCCAAAAACAGGTTTTGAAGGAAGAAGAGCAGGAGATAAAGGCATCGGTGTGGCCCCCTGCGCCGCAGCCATGTGGGGGGGGGGGGACACCTAAGCGCGGAGTCGACGGCACCGAAGAAGATGCCACGTGACCAGGAGAGTCCAACCGCCCTACCTGGTCTCTCAATGAGCTCGAAATCCCATGAGTGACCGAGCAAGGTAGCCGAACTAACCTCCGAGCCCACTGCTCCATAAGAGCAGCCCACTGATGAAACTGCTCACCTGAAGACCTACCTGTGGGCGGGGTAGGACTTGATGTCGGCAGCTGGCTACCAGAATCAGAGGTTGGCGACTCTGAAGGAGGACCAACAGCTGCCTGATAACCCGAAGGCGATCTCACAGCAGCAGACATATCAGAGGCGACTTCGAGTGATGCCTTCTCTTTTTAGACCTGTGGGCCGAAGAAGAGCTCGAGGCCAAACGGTGCCGAGAATGCGACCGTTTATTTTTATGCTTCCGTGGGGACCGCCCATCCCCCCGGGCATTGGAATGACCGTTGTCAGACCCCCCCCTCCGGAGAAGGCAGCGGACCGGACCCAGCCCGACTGACTGAATAGCTTTCATACGAAGTCTCCCTACCGTCACCTGACCTGCTCATGGTCGACTCTGTCAAAGTAGGCTGAGACTTCTTTATTTTTAAAATAAGACCAAGCGATACTGTTATCATGATATTACTACGAAATAACAAACTGAAAATTATGCTGCTAGTTGAAGTTTGACTCCCGGCGGGGCGAGCGACGTCGTCACTGAAGCGCACTCGACGGCGGGAAAAAAGGAACTGAGGCGGTTGGAGGGTCAACGCCGAGACAGTCATTACAGTGCAAGCTGTGGCTCGCGGTGCCGTGCCTCGCGGCGCCATCTCCGGCACCGACCCTCCAGCAAAAAAGTTTGCTCCCGATGGGTCCTAGTGCCTCCGGCGCAGATCCCAATAGTGTGAATGAGTAGTGGAGACTTATGTCCAGGAAGATCTTGCTCTACTCGAGGACCAAAGAGATACACACCGTCGAAGGGTAACACCATAACCTGTTGCTGGGCATCATTCGTGAAGCCTGAAGTGCGCAGCCAGGAGTGATGGCGGGTGCAAATGCCCACTGCCGCCGCTCGGGGGAGGCAGTATCGAAAGCGTCCATAGCTGCTTTAGCCTGCTGGTTGTTGGACTCGATACCCCTGGTTATGGTTTGAAGAAGCTCTGAATTAGTGTCCGACTCTGGTAGAGCTTCTACCATTTGCTTGAGTGAATGCCAAAGAACATACTCATATTGAGAGAAATAACCCTGGTAGCTGGCAATACATATACCCAGAGTGGATGCAGCAAAAACTTTCTTGCCTAAAGTATCTATCTTAGGAGATTCTTTGTTTATAGGTCGGGCTGTAGTAGCCTGAGGTAGGACGACCTTATTCTCTGCCAAGACCACAATAAGGTCCGCAAAGGCTTGGGAGGCCAAAATGGGTCGATCCTTGGGAGCAGCATACTTTCTATTTATCGACTTAGCCACAGAAGGAATGAGAGCGGGATTATTTCATACCATACGAGAAAGCATCTCAAAGGAAAGCTGTACCGGAGGAGTTAAATCCATAGGGATCTCCGGGACATGAAGGTATTGGAGCCTTAAAAGCTTTCCAGGATCTATATCTGTAGTCTGGAGAGAAAGAGTGGAATTCAAATTTTTCAGCAGAGACTTAAATAACAGGTCCTCAACCGCAGGCTCTGCAATAGGATTAGATCCTGTTCCTTCCATGTCATCTTCCAGCCTAAGGTCTGGGTCAGGCTCAATATCATCTCCTGACAGCCCAGGAGGGACTGTATGGACAGGAAAGGAGTGAAAATCAGAAGGAAAAGAGAAAGGAAAAAGGTTCGGAGTCGAGAAGCCCTGACGACTGGAAGATGTCACACCAAGCCTCGGTGCCGAAAAAGAGGACGGCACCGCCTGACCCAGTGCCGTGCACGGCGCCAATAAAGTCTTTGGCGCAGACAAGCCACACGGTGGCAAGGTCGGCGCCAAAAGGCTGCATGGTACTGACAATCTCAATGGCGCCGAGGATGGCGCCGACAGACGCATTGGCGCAGAGGACAGCGCCGAGCGACTCATCGATGCCGAAGGAGCTGAAACCAACACAGGGCTCTGAAAACTAGGATTTTAGGAGAAAGAAGGAAGAATACCAGGAGATAGAGGCATCGGTGTTGGCCCCTGCACCGCAGCCATGTGAGGAGGGAAAACACCTGAGCGCGGAATCGACAGCACCAAAGAAGGCGCCGCATGACTAAGGAGGCCCAACTGCCCTACCCGATCCGCCGAGGGCCCCGGAGTGACCGGGCCAGGCAGCTGGAACAACCTCTGAGACTACTGCTCCATCAGAGCGCCCCACTGATGAAACTGCTGATCTGAAGCCCTGCCAGAAGGCGGGGAAGGGCTCCGATGTCGAAGAGGTTGGTGACCAGAAACAGAAACTGGCGACTCCTGGCCGGGCAGTGGAGACCACATGAAACCAGTTATTTAAGTTGCTTGTGGGTGTGGGGGTGGTGTACTTTTTAAACTCATGGGACTGGGACTCGCACCACCAATGCTATGCCCACTACCAGAGAGAAGGATTGCTCACTCTCCTCCTCCACCACTGACCCACTCTACCCTCCCGCCTCATGTTCTTGCTCTACTACATGTAACTTGCTACCAACAGCTCTGGCATCTTTCTGGTGTTGATGCCATCTCAGCAGGTGCTTGATTTTCAGGTGGGCGTTGTTGGCCACCAATGCCTATGTGGCTTCCCTTTATACCCCCCCCACCACCACCACCACTAACATGTGCTTGACAAAGTTGGCATATTGCTGTGGTCTCATCAGCAGAATCTAGCAAATAAAAGTCCCAAACTAGGGACTTTATGCCTCTGGACTTCAGATGCTTCTGGGACTGGGATGATTCCGAAACAGGTGTGGAAGTGTGTTTTTTTCTGAGCATCTAACATGACTTCCATAACACTACTTTTGGGAGAGGTGCTTAGTTGACTGCTTGGAGGTGTGTTTATAGCCTTGATGACAGACTGACCTATCATGGGCTGTACATGTAAATGGCCGACATCACCCTTGACCTTTTTTAACTCAGGCTCCCATGTGGGACCATCCCAGTCATCATCACCACCACCAGTTATGATGTCCTGGCCCCCCCCCCCCCAATCACAGTCTTCTTGGAGGACTACCCCTTTTTCTTTCTCTACAATTTCAGGGGGCTGACTATCCTTATCTACAGGACTATCAGACTCTTGTTGAACACTATCATCACCAGCTCCTGCAGGAACATGGACAGTCACACTGACAGACTTATTATCGCCCTCCTCTGAGTCCTGGACCACTATTCCTATGCTAGTGTCAGTGCCTCCCTTCTTCTCACTGTCAGCATCCCCCACTAGCATGGCTGCAACAGATTGAGCTTTAAAAAAGTAAGATACAGGTATGACGGACACAGTTCGGCCACAACTCCTTAGCTGGTTCCTGCTGCACCAACAGGGCCCACATCAGAACTTGAAGACAGTGATGGCAAGGCAAATTTTATTTTTCTGGCGCCCAATTCCAGAGGCTCTGGGCGCCGTACAAATACACAAAAATTTGAATTAAAAAGTATATATAACTCACACTAAAATAAATAATCACATATGAAAAAGGCAGTATCCTACATATAAATAATCATTCTCTTTACTTTAAAAGGGACTGACAGTTCATGTTCTCATCCAGTACCCGAGAAGGCCTGGCTAAACAGATAACACTTAAGGCAGGCTTTAAATGCCTCCACCGAGGGAGCCTCCCTCACCAGTGGCGGAGCGAATTCCATAGGACGGGGCCGGCGACACAAAATTCCATCGCCAGCCATTTTCAACCTCGTCCTAGGAATCAGGAAGCCCCTCGAGGAGGATCGCAGGGAGCGAACCGGGGCAGCGGGTATAAGAAGATCCACCAGGTACGCTACCTATGATAGGTTCCTGTGGTCCAGGTTAGGTCAGCTCCTAGCCGCAATGCCTGACATGGAGGTAACCAGACAGGCCATTGCACTCTCTGCACGTGGCCTGAAGCTAGCAAGGCACCAAGCGAGGGTATCTTACAGGCCAACGAGGACGGCGATCTGGAGTCGTGGTCTGCTTCCGCCGGTATCGGGCGCGCCGGTCCGAGGGCGCCTCCGGTTGGGCGAGGCCCTGTGGAAGCCCGACATCTCATTGTTGCTCGCCTGGTCATCAGGCAACGCCAGGTCCTCCTCTGTAGAGTACCGGCAACCGGTGTCGGGGAGGCAGTCTTTGACCCCGGCGAACATCTCACTGACGTTGGGTGCTTAGCCGACATCTGGTCCGATGAAGGGTCAGAAGCCCGCTTCAGGTCCATCATCCGTTTTAGGGACGTCAAGTCCTTAGTCTTCCTGAGAGGGGGATCCGGACCCCTAGGAGGCTGGGAGGCCGATCTGGCATCAGAGTCCCAGTGTCTCTCTGAGGAAGCTTGTTTTGAAGAGGACTTGGACTGGTGATGGTCTGAAGACTTCGAGGAGGCCAGGGAGGGTGTTGAGGAAGCCAAAGGCCTGGAAGTCTTGATGGGATGCAGAGAAGCCGAAGTGCTGCCTGAAGACTTGACCTTTACTGGAGGGGGCTGAGAGTGAGCCCCGGAGGGAGAGCAGTCTGAGCGCGTAGAGCCTGAGCTAGTGCGCGAGTCTGAGGCCCGGTTAGGAGATCTGGACCTGGCCTTCTCCAGACGCTTGTCCCGGTGTTTAGGGGACTTAGATGTAGACTCACCTCTGGAGGCAGGGTCTTGATCCATGCTTTTTAACTTTTCTTCCAAGAGGAACCCCTGAAGTGCCTTCTGGCGGCAGATCCGGGTGCGACTGTTGAACCCCTGGCAAAAGAAGCAGGCCTTGGTGTCATGTTCCGGGCCTATGCACCGCAGGCAGGATGAATGGAGATCCTTGAAATGGATCTGTTTGCCGCAGGCACTCTTGGAGGGATGTCCTTCTGAAGGAGTTGGAGATGCCGACATTTAGTAGTAAAACTTGAAAGTTCTAGTTGACGTACGCTAGAGTGGGACCGTGAGGCTGATGCTGGCGAGTCGACGGCGGGAAAAGAACTGGGGATTCTGGGGGATATTCTTTGATATGATGCCTGACGTCGGGGGCAGGGCTGACATCGGGGGCGGTCCCCGCTGGATACTGCTAGTTAGAAAATTTCCGTGGGGTCCTGGCGCCTGCTGGCTTCAGTCCTAATGGTGTAACCTGCTGCAAGAGCTGTTTCTCAAAGTAAGATCTGGAGACTTCAGGGGGCATAATACCTCTGGCAGAGATCCCTAGGGGCTGGGACTCCAGAAAAGGGTCTCTGCCAGAAACGCAACGACGACTCCCAAAAGAGAGCAGGCCAGGGGGGCATCACAAGGGTGTCTGCACTGAAATTGCCTAAAAAGGTGTGCGTCGAATCCTCTGGATTGTGCTGCATGGGTGGGGTGATATGCAGGTCCTCCAACATCCTCATGAGGAATCGCTGATACTCTGCGAGATCAGCAGTTGGGAAGATGTGGACAGACTGTTCCTCTCCTCCAGAACAGGGGTATGAGGAATTGGAGGACCTCAAGAGTTCAGAAGCTGGCTGCTCTGGGGGAGGCTGAAAAACCTGTCTGTCCATGGCCCTGATGTAAGAGGGAAATTGAGCAGCCACAGCTCAGAACTGCTCCCAGGAGAGAGGGACGCTAGGACCAAGAATACCTGGGAGAGCAGGAGAAGGTGGCAGAGGAGAGGGGAAAGAGCTGACAACAGGAATCGGCTGTCCTCTGCCTGGGCCAGAGAGCGCACCTGGAGCCCCATGGGAAGAGGGAGCTCCGGAAAACTCAACAGCTGACAGCTGGCCAACCATACTGGAACTGTCTAGGCTGCGCCCTGAAGAATCTCCCCCTATGGGGTGACTGGGGCAGTGAGAGTCCAAAAAGGAGAGTTCCCAACCCCCAAAGAATAGGGCTCTCTAGAGGAAAAAGTAAAGGAAGGGCGGAGATCCGCACTATGACGACTCCTGGAGCCCAGGTGGGTCCCTGAATAGGGTCGCCATGTCGAACCCCCTACCCCTTGACCCCTTGGAGTCCAAAAGAGCCCTTCTCCTCGAAAAAAACAGCCTAGGCAGCTGGCAGCCCAGGTCAGTCCCCGGAGGGGCTATCCAGGGAGCAGCACCCACCCCTCCTCTGGGTGCTCCAACAGGCCCCAAACTTGGGACGATCCAGGCACAGCACCCGAGGGGGTACCACCACTGAGGGATCAGAAACCCCTCTGAGGCCAGGTTGCAGGACAATGGTGGCCTGCACCACTGCCTGCTGGTCAGAACCCCTGACCCTGGACGTCACTGTCCGCTCCTCAGAGGGGGGCTGGCTCTGGCCTGTCGCGGACACTCCCAAGGTGTCCACGTGAGCAGCCAACTCCAAAGAGTCAGACTGCCTATCTGACTCAGAGTCTGATTCCGCCTCCGAGGAGGTGGAGACCAAAGTCAAGTGCCAGACGGTACGTGGATGCCAGCTGCCATCCCAAATGAATGGGGCACCAGGACGAGGCACTGCACCAGAGTCGGTATCGAAGCCCTCAAGCACACCGCAAGCAGTGCGCGAAGAAGATACGGTGCCGAGGACGGCAACAGTATCGGAGCCAGGACTTGTCATGGCGCTGTCTCGACCCACGGCGCCGCAAGTGGCGCAGAGGCCGGAGACGACACCAACAATGGCCCCGACAGCACTTTTGGCACCGCGGACGGCGACGAGGCCAGAAACCCCCACAGCACCAAGTTGCTGCCCGGCGCCACAAGCGGCACCAGAGCTAGACATGGTGCCATGCTCAACTATGGCGCAGAGGTGAGAAACAGACAAGGACGGCGCCGTACAGCCTCCCACGGCACCGTCAGCACCATTGGCACCATGAACGGTGCCGATAGCAGAGACAGCACTGAGCATCGGACTGGCGACGACGATGGTGCCATCAGGGCCCACAGCGTCGCAACGATTTATGAGGGCCCTAGACAGCGCCGAAAGACGCCGTCTAGGACGGCACCGACCCAGGCTTCCCAGACCACTGAGGTGCACACTGCCATGTAACCCAGAAGGCACAGAAAGTCCTGGGTAGGGCACAAGTGCCCAACCAGAAATGATCGGGCAAAGAAGGAGAGAACCTCCGCCCTGTCCGCCGGGAGCTGAGTTCTGGCTTGACAAGAGTCGAGCTCTGCCCCAATGAAGCCCATCACCTGAGAAGGCAAGAGTTCAGACTTGGCCTCGTTGATCAGGAGGCCGAGTTGGAAGCAGGTTTGGAGGGCCAGATCCCTGGACCTTTCCACCTCCGGAAGGGAGGAACCTGGCAAGAGCCAGTCATCGAGATAAGGGTAGATTTGGACTCCTCGACACTGAAGGTGGGCTGCCACCACTGCAATGCATTTGGTGAAGACCTGAGGGGCCGATGACAGGCCGAAAGGCATGGCTCGGATCTCGTACAGGGTCCCCTCGACCCTGAGGCGGAGAAACCGCTGGTGGGACGGACGGATAGGGACGTAAAAGAATGCACTCTGTAGATCCAGAGAATAGAAATTAAAATTATGTACCTCACGTAATTATTTGATCTTCTGTGCATCTTCACCATTCATCACTATTGAGATAGGACCCAAGGGGCTTTTATATATATATATAAATATATAAATATATATATATATATATATATATATATATATATATATATATATATATATATATATACACATATATAGGAGGAGTCGACGTCGGGTTGGCGCCGTCCTTGAGACCAACGTTCTACGTGGCACTCGAGGGTTGGCAGTTAGCTGTTGTCGACTCCGCCCCAACCCTGACACACCGGTGAGTGTATGGAAGGGAGGGAGGGATGAGGCAAGAGAGCCTAAGGGATAGATAAAAGGAAAAAGAAGAATGAACTGAAAGGAGAAATAAACAACTGAGATGACAGAAGAGGAAACTTTAGAAAGGAAATTGGGGAGAAAAAGAAGAAGAAGAAGAGGGACCCCAATCTCTGGAAGGAGAAGGAAAAGAGAAGTGAGGGAGAAAGGGGGAAGGACGAGTAACAACCTCAGAATGGAGGTGCCCCACGTATATTTTTCTTTTTTTTTCAGGCGTGACCTGGAGCACAGGGAGTCAAGTGACTTGCCCAGGGCCACACAGCACAAAAGTGGAAGCTGTGGGATTCAAACCCAGGTCTGGTCTGCTGGAAGTCACCAGATTTGCAGCTCAGAGACTCAAACCACTGCGCTATACTGCCTCTGTTTTAGGTATAAGGTCTAGACCTGGACAAAGAAGCCAGCTGCAAGAGAAAAACCTGCAGCGAGGACTGGAAGACCACGTGGAGAAGTACAGGCTGAGGCTGTGACCCAACCCTGTCCCCCTCTCTCACCAAATTAAATATTTTTTTCTTATACCAACTAGAGGTTTCAAAAAGGAAAAAAATACAGGGTGGCCTCAAATTGAGGTCATCAAAGAAAAACTCTTAAAAACATAAGGGGGGATGACCCTCTTCACACTCCACAACCTCTCTGGAGGGGAAAAGAATGGAATGTTCTTTTCAAACTCAGAAAGACAGAGGATTACCCTCATGTGTCCTCACAACCCCCTCCCATCTACATATCAGGAGAGGAGAAGGAGGGAAAAGACACACGGGGGAGAGGGAGGAGGGTGGGATTTAGTGATGAATGATGAAGATACACAGAAGGATCAATAATTACGGTACGTATGTAATTTTCATATCTTATCTGTGTCAATCATCACCATTCATCACTATTGGGTGAGTACCAAGCCCCCCTCCCCCGAAAAAAGGGGGGTACCCAGAGCATCCCAAGGGACCACGTCCCTTAGCCTCCAGTGGGTGAAACACTGAAGGGGAGAACCCTTACAGGCCTGGGGAGGCCCGAGACTGGTCCGGGTGAGAAGGGGATCCCCCCGTGGGGGAAGGAAGGTGCCCGAAGTCGCTGTCTCACTCGGCGGGAGAAGAGATGGGTTCTCTGGTAGGCAGAGTAAATCACCCTACGCCAGGCCAGGGGTGACAACCGGGACAGGCGAAGCCATGCTGTCCGCCGAAGGCAGATCGCTGTCCCTACCACCCTGGAAGCTACCTCACTGACATCATAAGATGCCCTTGCTTGGTGCCCTGCTAGCTCCAGGCCCCACGCAAAGAGAGCAATGGCTTGCCTGGTTTCCACCGAATCAGGCACTGAAGCTAGGAGCTGTCCTAGCCTGGACCACAAGAACCTGTCATAGGCTGCAAAGTGGGCCTGATGTGCAGCAATTGAATCGAAGTCCGCAGAGTCCGAATCCGGAGGGCAGTCATGGTAGGGGCGCGAGGCCCTGAAGGAGTATCCAGGGAGGTCAACCCCAAAGGGGGGGGGTGAGGCAGAGAACCTGGAGACCCAGGGAAGCGCAATATTGCTGGCTTAAGTCCCTTGAGGCTGGAACAGTGAAGAAGGGACAAAGCCAGAGCCGATGCGTTGCTTCCTGAAAAGGGATCGGCTAGGCGGGAGCCACCAAGTGGGCCGCACTGAACTCGGCCAACAAGGCGTGCGTCACATGCTCGGGATTGCTTATAGGTACGGGGGTCAGGTGGAGTTCGTCCAACATCTTCACAAGGAAGCACTGATAGGAGGACAGATCAGATGCAGGGGATATGTGGACTGATGGTTCCTCTCCCTCGGTAGAGGGAGAAGAGGAAGAAGATGAGCTCCCCAGTTCAGGGGTCGGCTGCACGGGGGCATGGTGGAACACCTGCTGGTCCAGAGCATGGAGGTAGGTGGGAAAGCATGCAGCCGATCCTCTGAATTGCTCCCAAGTAAGAGGACCCTGAGGGCCCGGAATACCTGGTACTACCAGGTGTGGAGACAGAGGCTCAGACAGCAGGCTCCTGGCAACAGGAGAACGGTCTCTGTTGGGGCAGGGAGGCCAACAGGAAACCCTTCGAAGGGAGGGGGAACCCAAAGCTACTGCAGCTAACAGCCGTTCAACCAATCGGAATGGTCAGATCTGTGCCCCAAGGAAGAAATCCCATGAGGTGACCGGGACCGTGTGAGTCCAGAAGGACGGCCCCTGACCTCAGAAGTATAAGTCCCCCTCCCAGACTCCGTAAGGGAAAGGCGAGGGTCTGTACTACGGCTCCTTCCAGGACCTGGCCTGAACCCAGAAAGAGCTCGCTGCACTACCTCTCAACTCTTCAGAGTCAGAGAGGGACCTCGTCCTCTTCACCACTAACCGAGGCAGCTGGCATCCCCGAGTAGGCTCCGAGGAGACCACCCAGGGAACTGTACCCTCCCCCTCCTGACGTGCCCCAGGCTGCCCCAAACTTGGACTGTCCAAACACGTCAAGGAGGGGGGAACCCCAACTGAAGCAGCAGCCTCTCCAGAGATCTCAGGCTGCCCAACGGTGGCCACCGGGACCACCGCCGGCTGGTCAGACCGCCTGACCCTGAGGTCTACGCAAAAGCTGAACTACGGGGGGGAGGGGGCGAGGTGCTGGAGACAAAAGGATCCGAAGACCCCGAGGAATCTGGAAGCCAGTCCGGATCAGACCCAGAATCCATCTCCGAGGAAGCAGACTCCGAGGTCCAATGCCAGACCACCCCACGAGCCCCTCCAGTTCCCTGGCCCCGAGGTCGGGCACCCTGAGACTCAAAACCCCCAACAGCAACAGAGGACAGTACGGAGCCGCTCCCGGCGCCAACACCATCCCCAGCGCCAAGAATGGCGCCGGAGTCGGGCGCGACCCTGAGCCTGGCTCCACACCGGTCACCGAGAGCCGAATCTGAAGCAGCAATGCGCCCAGTGCCAGCAACCACCCCGGCGCCGTGAGTTACACCGGGTTGCAGACCCGCACCAGCCCGCGCCCGCAAGCAGCGCCATAGCCAGTATCAATGCCGGCTGTGCCAACTCTGCCACCGCCGCCGCAGGTGACACCTGTGGCACAGACGGCGCCGGCTCCCGTCTCGGCATCGCCAAGACTAGAACCAGGCCCAGAAAGCTCCAAACCACCAACCACAATGCTGTCAGAAGTCCCGACACTGCAAGCAGAATCAGGAACGATGATGGCGTCAAGGACAGGCTCAACGCCGACCACGACGTCGCTTTCCAAGCCGACGACGTTGCGAACGGCACCAGGACCGAAAGCGACAACAGGGGACAGCGCTGAGGACGGTGCCAGTCCGGTCCCAAGAGACCCAGAATGCGACACAGAGGGAGCCTTTGCTACCAAAGTAGCAACTGCCAGAATGATGCTTCCTGACTGACTCCCAAGATGGCCAGCCTGGTCCTCCTGCACCGTGGAAGAAACCCCCACCGTGGCAAGGCTAGATGAGGCGGGGGTTCCCTCCTTCGTGGGTCGTATAGGACTGGGAGGGGACCCGGAGGAAGGGCCGGGAGTCCTGACCTTGGCTTGACGACTGCAAATCCGTCCTCCGAAAGTCGGCGGCGCACGTCTGACTTTCCACGAGCGAATCTCAATGACACGGCAGTCCATGGAGAAGCAGATATCGCAGTTATCCATATTGTGTCGGGGCGAGACAGGAGGCCAGCGGTCATGCTGATCATGTGAATGAGAGCAGCCACAGGGCACTGACGCATGGGGACCGCCCCGCTTTCTGCCCCTGGATGAGAAATGACCAGGCGAAAATGAAACAAAAGACAGTACTCGATGCCGCTTTTAAAAAAAAGGAAAGATCTTACCGGAGTCAAAGAAACGATGTCGAGCCGATGGTCAGAACCGAGGCAATATACACACACGACTGACTTAGGCCGCAAATTTTCTCTTGTCTCACACGCAGGATCCTCACGACGGCGGGAGAGAAAGAACTGGGGCTGGGGCGGAGTCGACAACGGCTAACTGCCAACCCTTGAGCGCCATGTAGAATGCTGGTCTTGAGGGTGGCGCCAGCTCGACGTCGACTCCTCCTATATAAAATTTTTTTAAAAAGTCTCCCGCGGGGTCCTAGTTCTGGTGAGCTAACCCAATAGTGATCAATGGTGAAGACCGACACAGATATGATCCACATGTTGCGCTCCAGGGATGGTATGATCTGGATTAGAGGTACCATCCCGAAGGTGCGAGACCCGAGATACTGATTTAGGTCATGGAGATCTAAGATGGGGAACCAACCCCCCGTCCGCTTGGGCACCAGGAAGTACCTGGAAACGAAGCCTGGTCTGTCGGGGGATCCGGCACCGGAAGTATAGCCTCCTTGAGGAGGAGCTGAGTCACGTCGTCTCAAAGAGCCGACTAGGTGCAAGCTGAGATCCTTTCCTCCCGAGGCCCAGGCTCGGCTGGGAGGGTACTGCTCGAACTCTAGAGGAAGTCCCTGACTGACCATTTCGAGAACCCACCTGTCAGTGATATCAGACCAGCGGAAAGAAAGTGGAGCCGGCCCCCCAACGGGAGGACCCAGAGCTGGCGTGACGGGAATGGGGGAGGCAACCCCCAACCTGTCACTGAGCAGGCTTGGAAGAGGAGGAGAAGGAGGCCCCTGCACCTCAGCTTCCCTTACGGGGCTGTTGAGGGACCTGCTTGGGCCGCGGGTGCCAAACTTGAGCCTGCTGCTGTTGATGCTGCTATCCTCATTGGTAGGAGGACTGCCGAGCTGCAGGGGAAGAGTGCCAAAAGGGCTTTTTCTTTTTCTTCTGCTGGTTCTTGCCCAAAGAACCCTTAGCAGAAGTGGCATCCAAGGTGACACTGGACTGCTCTACACGCTGAAGGTGACCGGCCACTCCTGGACCGAACAAGTCGGTTCCCAGGAAGGGCACATCAGTAAGCTTGTGCTCGGTATCCACCAGGAAAGAGGAAAGCCTCAGCCAAGCCCTGCGAGAGGTGCCCACTGCGGTTGCTAAAGAGCGGGCACAAGAGTCTCCTACGTCCAAGGCCGTCTGGAGCTGCTGTTTTGAGACAGCATGGCCCTGGTCACGGACTTGCTTGACCATAGTCTACATGTCTGCTGGGAGATGAGAGAGGACCTCGTCTAATGACCCAAGATAGGCATGACAGAAGTGTGCCATAATAACCGCCGAGCTGGCCTAATGAAGGCCCAAAGAAGAGGCCGCATAGACCTTACGGGCAGAGTGGTCCATATACTTGGTCTCCTTGTCCAGGGGTCGATCAGTGTCGGTGAACTCCCAGTACGCCTGAACACAGAGGCAGTCACCAGGCTCTCGGCCGAAGGGTACTCAGTGAACCCCCAAGGGACCCCATGGGCACCGCATACTTGCGGGCCATGCGGGCAGATGGTGCTGGGCAGGAAGCAGGGCGCTACAAAAGTTCAAGAGCCGGGCCCACAACAGCCTCTGCTACTGGAAAGGTCTCCGTCGGGGTATCCCCTCTCTTGAGAATATCAGTGAGAGGGTACTCTCCTTTTTCTGGATGGACTCCTGGGGCATTCTGGTACATTCGGAGATGAGGTGGAGGATGCCCTGGAAGGAGAAAGGACCTTCCTCCAACCCCACCACGGAAGACTCATCCCCGGGATGTGAGTGCAGTACTGTGACGTCCAAGTCCGAAGAGTCGGGATAAAGCGGTTTACCGCCTTGGTCACCCTCGATATGCCGAGGGCGATCCGGGGGTGACAGTGATGGACAGGCACCGGGGAAGCCCGGTGTCTGGCCAATCCTCTTTCGAGGACGCACCTCCCTGAGCCTGCTTAGGTGGTGGTTCCACCCGGATAGGTGGAGAAACCGGTTTTGGCTGAGGGAACCGAGGGAGTCTGTTCCGAGGGGGTCGGCTTCAGCTTTGGAGGCGAAAGCCAAGTGATGGCCGAGGTGGACGGCGGAGCCGGCTTTTGCCTGGTCAAAATAAGCTGTTGCCACATGAGGTCCTCATAGAGTCGATGGGAGTTTCTGCTGAACACTCTCCTTGTCCGAGGAGGACGAGGACGATCTGTGGTGTCGCCTCTTTTCAGAGCGTTTATGGCTCTTCCTCGGTTGTTCGGCTGAGGGGGTTCTTGACCTCGATCGAGATCGGGGAGGCTGACTCAGTCGATTGGGAGACACCGGGATCGGTGACACCTGAGGGTCTGGAGCCGGTTCCTTGATGGCCACACCAGCAGGCTAGGTGGTCTCATCAGGAAAAACGAGGACGGGAGTCCTCTCCAAGGAATTGTCGGCCGGAGCGATAAAGGGTTGATGGGATTGAGGACTATTTCTACCTCGTTGACCACTTCCTCAGTACCCTCGGTCCCCTGGCCAGACGGAAGGTCCGTGAAGCCGGCGGCCAAGGATGCCATCTCGACCCAAGTCGAAAGCATGGTTTCCCGGGACTCGGACTTTTCTCGGTCCCAGGAACGCCTTCGTCGGGACTAAGACATCAGGTCCTTGTCCCTCTTCTGAGAGCGGGAGGAGTGCAAGCCCGGGGGTGCCTCACCCTGGGTGGTGAGAGACTGGCCCACCTCCTTGAAGGAGCCTGAAAAGGTGGAGCCAAGGTTCAGCGGAACTAAGAAGCTTCAACTGGCCAAAGCTTTAGCTGCTTCTTCCTCAAATGCCTTCATTTATTCCAGCTGTTCGGCGGATCCTGCGGTCATGGAAACCGCCCACCTCGCCTCCTTCGATTTCACCGGCGGGTTCCTTTTCTCCGGTCTCCCCAGCTTCAAACGCACTATGCGGTCGTCCAGGACGTTGGGTTGGAAGGACAAGCAAAAAGTACATGTCGAGGTGTCATAACCGGCACCTAGGCAGTACACGCACGTTAGGCGGGGATCGGTGTATGAAATCTTCAGGCCGCAGGGGCACCGGCGAAATCTGGGGGAAGATTTTTCCTCCATATCCGATGCAGTAGAATAGCAATCGTTAACTCGAACAAGTTTAAAGAGAAACTTTGGCAACTACCGACGTTGTGAATCCAGGGCCTACGAATTGCTGCAAGAGCATGAGGGGACCTGTATCTTCCAGCGGAAAGGAAGATCTGGCATCATGGGGCACAGCCGAGGTATTTACCACCTGGATGAGTGGGAGGAGCATGCTTGAAGACTTTCCGGCAGGATTTAAAGCGGAAAGGGACATGCCAAGAAGTGTGGATGAACAACATATCCATGCTCCTAGAACCACATGTTCTGCTCCAGAGATGGTATGATCTGAGACAGAGTGACCATCCTGAAAACGTGTGGCTTAAGATACCTGTTCAGGTCATGCAGATCCAAAACGAGGCATCAGCCCCCCATCCATTCTGGCACCAGGAAGTACCTGGAGACAAACCCTGGGTGTAGTTGAGGGTCCGAGACAGAAGTCATGACCTCCCCTTCTGGAGGAGCTGGGCAATGTCTCCCCGAAGGGCTGACAGAATGTACCTGGACACCATGTCGTCCAGTGGGGCACGGGCCCGACCAGGCGGGTGAGCCTCCAATTCCAGTGGCAGATCTTGACCGACCACTTCGAGGATCCACCTGTCCGTGGTAACAGCAGACCAGGTAGAAAGGAAGTGGTGGAGCTGGCCCCCCCACGGGAGGACCCGGGGGGGTTCAGGACAGGTTTGGGGGAGGCTCCTCCTATCCCATCACCGGGCAGACCTGGAGGCGAAGGAGGGACCAGCTGAGAAACCAGCGTGACCATGGCCTCCCGGTTTCCAGACAACCAAAGCAACAGAGTTCGGCAGAGGACGCCAAGGCTGGGCTTTCTGCCCAGCTGGGGGCTGGGGCGGCTTGGCCGCAGGAGAGGAGAGGGGCCAAAAAGGATTTTAATTTTGAGCCTTAAAGCCCTTAGGATCCATCTGGGTGGTGGTCAGAGAGTCCAAGGTGGCATTGGACTTCTCGATGCGAGTAAGGTGCCCTTCAACCCCTAGCCCGTACAAGTCAGTGTCCAAGAAGGGTACATCCGGCAACTTGTGCTGGGTATCTGCTGTTAAGGTTTAGACCCTCAGCAAAGCCCTGTGATGCATGGCCACTGCAGCAGCCACAGACCTGGTGCAGGAGCTGCAAATGTCAATGGCTGTCTGGAGCTGGTGCTCAACCACCACTCGGCCCTGGTCTCAGATCTGCTTGATCATCAATCAATCAAGTCTCTATTTAACCAGGCGTTCATCGTTGAGCAGAAGCTCATTTGCAAGATGGACCTGGGTGGAGCATGAACAATTGTATATACAGGTCAACACAGGTATTTACAAGGCAATACAGAGAATACTCTTTACAGAGAGAAAGAAAAAGAAGTTCATATGTACATAGAATTATACAGATTACACAGTATTTACATACATAGAAGTGTCTATAGGAAGATAAAGCAGGAGGAAGTAACGGAAGAAAAAAAATAAAAATATACACCAGATAGAGGTGAAGGTAGGGGGGAAGGGAGGTAGGGGGAGAAAGGCTAGGAGGGCACGGTGCACAGAAAGGAGTTGGTAAAACAGGATGTAGAGAAGGTGGATGGAGAAAAGGAGAATGTGTGAGCCCCGGGATTGAATGCTATAAAGTACGGGGCATGGTAGGATGTCACAACCCAGGGTAGTGAGCTCCTATCCGAGGTTGGGAAAGGAAGAATAAGGGGATGGATGGGCCTAGTGTTGATAAGACAGGGGGATAAGACAGAGAGAGAGAACAATTAGGCTGGTGAGGAGCAAGCTGGGGGGTCAGTACTAAAAATTGGGTCTAGGCGTGGCTATATACCAGTGCAGAGACTGGTACTGGGGTTGAGTGGGTGAAGCAGTTACATGCTTCTCTGATTGTACGGAAATAAAGCGTCTTGAAGGCATTTATACCGATTAGAGTGCTTAATTTGAGGGTTTTTGTAGATCGCTCCATGTGTAGGTGGCACGAAGCTTATGACTGCCCTGCCGAAGCGGGACTTTGCTTTGGGTACTTTAAGTGTAATAGCTGAGTAACTTAACGCCAGATTTCCCAATTATACTCACGGAGACAGCAGGAGATATAGTAAGGCAGCTTATTAGAGATGGCTCTATAGGTCCAGAGGCGTTTCTGTGGCACCTGAACTTTACTGATGTCCACCCCACTGCCGCATATAGGGTGCAGTGATGCGTGTCGAAGGGGAGTCCCGTTATAAACCTCAGTGCTCAATGGTAGTGTGTGTCCAGTTTAGCCATGTAAGAGTTGGGGCACTGGCTGTAGAGGAAGTCAGCGTAATCAACCAATGATAAGAAAATGGATTGGACCAGTTGTTTCTTGGCATCTCTGGTAAGAAATTGGTTGATTCTAAAAAACAATCCCAAGCCTTTGCCGAAGTCGTTTTAGCAAGTCCTCGATATGTTCAATGAAGGAGAGTCTTTGGTCTATCCAAACTCCCAGATACTTGAATTTTGTAACAAATTCTAGTTTTTCACCTAGAACTGTGGTAATTTGGGAACTGTCCCACTGGACACAGGGTTAGCTGTACGGATAAAAGGAGAGGACCATCGCTTTAGTTTTTTTGGCATTAAGGAGTAGCTTTTTTTGAAGGAGTTGGCTTTGCAAAAGGTTGAATTCTGACTGTAGGTCATTGCAGGCAGCTTCAGGTGTTGGGCGACTCACGTAGAGAACTGTATCATCTGCAAACAGATGGATGTTGGCTTCTTTCATACAGTAATCGATGTTATTAATGTAGATTGCAAAAAGTAAGGGCCCTAATATAGAACCTTGAGGTACCCCTCTTTGCAGAGTTTTTAAGGGGGACAGACCTCCTTCGGCTTTAACTTGTTGAAGGAGCCCTGTAAGATAGTCAGTCAACCAACGCAGAGAGGAGGGGTCCACACCTATAGTTTGAAGGGAGGAGAGGAGCAGACTATGGTCGACGGTGTCAAAAGCCTTGCTTAGATCAAGGAAAACGGCACAAATAAAGTTTTTGCTCTCAAGATTACGCTGCCAGTCGTTAGTAACTTTGGCAAGGGCTGAGACAGTGCTATGTTTAGCTCTGAATCCGGACTGCATAGGATTTAGCAGTTCCCTAGACTAAAGGTGAGTCCTCAGCTGTGCATTTACAATTTTCTCTAGGAGCTTGGACAGGACCGGAAAGAGGGAAATTGGTCTGTAGTTGAGATCGCCAGGGTCACCTGATTTGAACAGTGGTATGACATGTGCTGTCTTCCATATAGGTGGTAAGGTGCCCTGAGACCGGGATAAGTTAAAAAGGTGGGAGACAGGTATTGCTAGTACGTGGTAGGCAATTTTTAGGAAGTAAGGGTCAAGGGTGTTTTCTAGTATCCAACTGAAGCAAGAGGTCCTCTACCTCTTTCAGTGGGGCAGGTTGAAGCGAGAAAGGTGGCGAACCTATCGGAGTTTCAGGCAGTTGGCGGGCAGTCTGGGAGCGAAGTATGTTTGCAGGGGAGTTATCAAATGCCATGCCTACGGTAGCAAAGTGGTTATTTGAATGCGGCAAGTATATCCATCTTTACGGCTATAGTCAAGTTGCCAAAGGTAATCTTGGTCGGGAGTGAATTGCCACTCGGGAGTATTTAAGCTCGTTTAGGTAGGTAGGCATGTTCATTGAAGTTGCACCTGGATCTCTTCATAGAGAACTTGCTGATGGGTGCTGGGTTGTTGGTGGATCTTACTCCCACAATAAAACAATGGTCACTGGCATCTGAGAAGAAGACATCAGCACGGGAGAAGAGATAAGGTTTACTCACCATTAGCACATCCAAAAGTGTACTTTTACTGGGGTTCTTCACGTTTGGGCGTGTTGGTTCAGTAATAAGTTGCGTCAGCCCATGTTCATCACAGAAGGATGCAAGGGGGGCAGCTGTGTTAGAGAGCCAATCAAAGTTGAGGTCTCCTAAAATAATAGTTTCTGGCAGCCCCTGTCCCAACTTGTCACTTAGATATGACACAAGCTGTAGGCCAGCAGACGGTGGTCTGTAGCATCCTATTACGCAGAGTGCAGTAGTCTGTGTAATTTCCATTTTGAGAATTAGGCATTCGAATTCGCTGGCGACAGATGCCGAGGATAAGCAGAAGGCAGAAATTTGTCTTTAACGTAGATAGCTACCCCTCCTCCTCCTCTGGCATGCCTATCAGCTCTGAACAAGGCATAGTTGGGTATGTTTACTTCTCTATCAGTGGTGCTGGGTCGAAGCCAAGTTTCAGAAATCACAAGTATGTCAGGAGAGGTATGATTTACCCAGGTTTGTATTAAGGTTATCTTTTTAAGGAGACTACATATGTTAATATGCAAGAAGCTTATTCCTTTTAAATTTGCTAGTTCTGCTGGCAAAGCAATAGCTTCTGGGGGGCCAGGGTTGAGTTCTACGTTGCCTGAACATAGCAGGAGGATAAGTAGGATTTTTCTAAGAGCGCCAATTATAAGCTTGTAATTCCTGCCTTTCTCCGTCTAGTAGATCTGATGTTTTAGGGACTGGAAAGTAGCCACCATAGAAGAGCTGATCTGTTGTAGCAAGAGCTAGTACCCCTACCATAATAGGCGGGGAGGAGATAGAAGTCTGCGTGGTGGGAGGTGGGCCTTGTGGTGGGGGAGTGTTACAAGTACTACTGGTATGTGTGGTCCAAGAGCAGGGTTCGAGGTATTGGTACTTGGAATCACAGAGGCAATTAAAAGGATAAGTTGCCATGTGGTATACAGCACAAGGTGCCGTTGTAGACCAAATATGATGGTAGTTCAGGTGTCCAATGCTGGTCAGCTAGTATCAGGAGAAGAAGGGGCAGTATAAGGAGCCATATAGGGCCCGACATGATGGTACCTCAAAAAAGGAGCCACTCAATTAGCCCAGGGGCCAGTGAGGTTGCTGGATTAATGCAGCTTATCAGTAGCTTTCCGATCCAGGTCGAACCAAATTTGATAGCATTAAAAATATTTAGTGGTGAAGGCACAACCAAGGAGAGCCTATGCGTTTTAGTAAGACGAGGCCCTGAGATTTGGATCCCGTAGGCTGGACAGAGAAGAGGGGGATCACGAGCTAAGTCTCTATTGGTGGGGCATTGTGCCAGGGGCGTGGACTAATATTTTGGCAGGAGGTACTGTATTTAATAATCAGCGGAGGTGGGGGGGTGGGGGCCAGTCGAAAAAGTTGCGGCAGCTACCGTACCTTGTAGGACCACAGGTCCATGTCTGGTCTCGGCGTCGGCTAGAGGCGCTGACACGGCTCGGTAGCCAGGAATCTTGCGGCTAGGGCTGGGAGCCTGGGCGACAGTTCCTCGGCTGAGAGAGAGAAGGAGAGTGAGGGTTAACAAAGGGGATTCACATAAAGGGTTAGATAGAACAGCGGGGAGTCCAAAATTTGCAGAACAAAAGGACGTGCAAGTCTGCAAGGAGAAGAGAAAGCACCTCACCAAGGGTGCACAGGGGGGCGTAAGCAAAGTGGGCCATTAAAAGAGCCAAACTTGCTTGCCGAAGGCCGAGGGAGGAGGCCACGCAGACCTTCTTGGCCACATGATTCAATTTTTTTGATTCCTTGTCAGGAGGTTTGTCCACGTCCCAGACATTGCCTGTACAACAAAAGACTAAGTCAGCCACCAGACCCTCGGCAGAGGGGTGTTCGGTGAAACCTGACAGGGAACCAGTAGGGACTGCATACTTGTGGGCCATCCGAGCCAACAGCGCAGAGCAGGAGGCAGGGTGCTGCCAAAGCTCCAGAGCAGGGCCAACCGGGAAGGCCTCCCTAGAGGAGTCACCCCGTTTGAGAATCTCGGTCAGGGAGCGTTTAGCCCTTTTCTGGATGGGCTCCATCCGAAGACCCATAGACTCGGAGATTAAACAGAGCAGGCCCGTGAGAAAAGTATGTCCATGCTCCGTTGACCAGCCCTCTCCCGACACCATCCAATGGACGGAAGTGTAGGGAGAAGCCCTCAGACTCAGAAGGATCGTCGAATAAAGGTTGCCCGCCTGAGTCTCTGCTGACCCTAAAGGGTCTGTAGGGAGTCACAGTGACCGACAGCTGATGGAAAAGTCCCAAAGCTGTGCGGGTATCCTTAGGAGGGCCCCCCCCCCCTTTGGCTGATTAGGCGGTGCTTTCACCAGGATAGGTGGGGAGGCTGAGCCAGTTCTGGTCGAGCTGGGGTAGGCGGGAGCCATGTTATAACTGGGGTGGTGGTCTCAAGCTCCTACTGGCGCTGCCTCATCTTGCGGCACAGCCTCTTCTTGTTTGAGGAGGAGGAAAAAGGAGGAGTAGCGGCGACTCTGCCTGCCCGAATGACCAGAGTGGGAACGCCGATGCTGACGTGGGCTGCTTGACTTGGAACTTCGGGATTGGAACCGCGACCATTGGGGCCAACAGCGGGTCTTGGAGGGAGCCAGTGAAAGCAGAGGATCCTCTGGGTTCACCAGATCCTAAGAAGGAGGGAGCAGATCAGCATGCTGATCCGACTCTCACTGGGACGTAACAGGCAGGACCGGAGTCCTGGACAGGGAGGTACTGGACTCATCTGGTGAAAAGGGGTTGACCGGCTCAAGAAAAATCTCAGC
The DNA here is from genome assembly GCA_016271365.2 of Neoceratodus forsteri. Taxonomy (NCBI): domain Eukaryota; kingdom Metazoa; phylum Chordata; order Ceratodontiformes; family Ceratodontidae; genus Neoceratodus; species Neoceratodus forsteri. The sequence goes on from CM057455.1 coordinate 1,710,758,554, forward strand.
AGGCTGGTCAACAGGGGTGTCAACCAACTGGCCCGACAGGGAGACCATGGAGCCAGCAGCCTGGGCCGAAGGACTGACTGTAGTCAAAACCTCTGTAGAAGTGTGGGAATCAAGAGTCCTGAGAGCACTCGCATTCCCACGACCGACGGTGAGACTTCTTTTTAGTCTCTTTTTTAGATTCAGATTTAGTGTTCATAGAAGGGTCCTGCAGAAGGGTGAGAAGGAATTGGCAAAAATCTCAAAACACCTCTGAAAAGGTGTCACCCAAGGGAAGCAGCAAAAAGGCTGAAGCCAAAGAGGCATGCTCCTCAGCCAGAGCAGCAGCCTCTTCAAATGCCACAAGCTGTTCAGCGAACCCCGTAGCCGCAGAGACCACCAGATGGGCATCTATTGATCTAATGGAAGGATCCCATTCATCAAGACGCCCCAGCAGAAGCTGAGCGTCCCAGTATTCCAACATTGTAGGATGCAAGGTGCGACATAGACCACATGCCTGGGTATCGTGTTCGTGGCCTAGGCAGTAGATGCACGGGGAGTGTGGGTCTGTCTGGGACATCATCTGTCCACATGCACATTTTCTGAATCCCGGTGTCAACTTCAACTCATCCATCATGGATGAGGTGAAGAAATCGCCTGAAGACAAATAAGTTCACAATGCGAAAGCTTCTGAAAACAAAGGGCCTACTCAGTGCCGGACAGCAGTAAGGAGGGAACCTTCTTCTTACAGTGGAAAGGAAGATCCGATGTTACGGGGCAGTGCCAAGGGAGTTACCACTCGGGTGGGTGGGAGGAGCCAGCTTGAAGACTTTCCACCAAGACTTAAAGGGGATATGACACTGTCAGAAGTGTGGATAGTACATCATATCCCCCGTCCCTAGAAACCCCCCTTCCACATTGAGCCTGAGGGATGGGCTCTATGGCTCTTTTTTGACTAAGAGTCCAAATTTCCTCCTAAACCAGAGACGAGAGAGAGTGTGAGTGTGTGTGTGTGTGTGTCGGGTGGGGTAGATAGAGTGTGACGATGTTTTATGATCTGGAGCACCCAAGTTGCCTGTGGTCACCCCCTGCCACCCTTCTAGGTGGAGGAAGAATCTACCTCTGACCACCTCCCTTGGATCCTCGGCCAGCGGAGGTGGATGGGTCAGTTAAGGAGTCAGGAGATTGGGGTAGGCGCTGGCGGGGGGGCCGCAGGGGTTCTGACTGTGCCAGCAGCAGGGGCTGCTGTGGCCTTACACTTGTGCTGACCCTTAGCAGGCTGGTTCTGAGATTACTTGCAGGAGGACCTGTGAAACGACAGACGCTGGCCTGCTCTAGTTTGGGTGTGATAGTGCGAATGGACCAACTTGAGAGCCCACCCTGACTCCTGCAGGATAGAAATGAACTCCTGGACATCCCGCCTCCCCCAAAAAGGACCGATCCCCGAAAGGGGGCGTTCAAAATGCTGGCCTGCACATCCAAAGCAAAGCTGGATACCTGGAGCCCAGAATGGTGCTGGAGACAGACCCCAGCAGCTGCGCCACACATGGAGGTGTCTAAAGCATCATAAGCTGCCTGGAGTACATGACTCCCAATGTCGGAGCCCGACTTCATAAGTAGGGCGAGCTGCGTATTAGTGGGGTCCTCTCGTAAAGTCTGTTTCAGGTCCCTGGCTTGGTCCCAAAGAACATTCTGGTATTGGACCATGTGGGCCGGATAATTTATGACCCGGATAGCCAGAGTTGTAGTGGCAAAAACATCTGCCAAAGTGATCCAGCTGCCTGGACTCCCAGTCCGGGGGAAGGGTAATAAGGAGCCTGGGCATTTAGTACGATCATGTGCCACATTAATTACCACATAATCCGCCTTAGGGTGGCTCCCCAGAAAAGGCTAACCAGCTAGGGTGTGGTAAAGGCAGTCCATCTTTTTAGGCAGAGGACGGGTGGTAGAAGGGTGATTCCAGGCTGCCTTTGTGACATTCTCTTAGGAGTCAATCAAAGGGGGCACCACCACAGGGAGGGCATCCTGCTGCTGGACATAGATGGCCAAATGGCGTCTCTCCGGGTCCTGCTTCTCCATCCCCCAGTCCATGATGGACTGGATCTGGTGCATGGCATCCATAAAAGGTGGCTTGTTTGGGGGTGGGGGGTACTTCGGCACCTCTTTAGCTGGGTCATCCCGCTCTAAAGACTCACCAGAAGAGGAGGAAGATCCCGAAGATTTGGAGTCCTACTCAATAGTATCAATATCCAGGACTGACAGTGGAGGCTGGCAATCATCCCTTCTAGAACCTGAACCGATGTTAGGTCAAGCGCAAAGGACCTCAATGCAGAGGGTTCGACTGGACGAGCCCAATCTGGATTCTGGGGCTGAGGGTCCTGGGGAAGGGGGGGGGGTAACACGCCAGAGGTGGGCCCTGAGGGGCAAAGGTCTGGTTTTGCATGAAGGACCACCACGCTGAAAAAAAGGCATTATAATCCACCTGGGATGCTATATTATACACCGGCAGGAAAAGAAGGCGCCAGCGAAGGGTACCCTGGCATAAGTCCATCATGTGAGGATCCGGAAATGGGCCAGCAGACGTCAGCTGCAGCACAGGTTGCAGCAGGGGCGACGACTGAGTCAGACCCATGAGCTGGGGCTGTGACAGCAATGGCAGTGGCCCAGAGCGCGCAGGCCAAGAATCCCCCGGCCCAGCTGGAGAACCTGGCACCTGTCGGGATGAAATCCCAGAGTTAAAAATAAGGCAAACGACAGTGAGGAAGAGATAGTGGTAACTTGTTGTGGTGGTGACTGGCAGGACTGATGTCTGTCCCAGTGATGGGAGCCAACGAAGGCAGCGCTGTGGTGGTGGTGGGGGGGGGCCACAGTTGTAGAGCCGATGCTCGAGAGACCAACACTGGCCAAAACACCTGGCTGAGCGCCCATGGACAATATGGGCCTGAGCATCAGTGGCTGTGGAGCAGGAGACTATGTCCCCTACACCAAAGAGCCACCATCCAAAATTGAGATGCGGGTGGCAGAGCCACTGAGAGCCTGAAGAGAGACCTGACGGGGCTGGAGGAGCCAACCCCCCACGGGAGATGACCTGGTCACATTCGACAGTTTTTGGGGTGACCGCAAACAGGAAGCTGACCGGTCCGGGTCTCAGTGTTTATCCCGGTGCTTATGCTTCCCGAACTTCTCTCTGTGAGAAGACAAAGAGCGCCTGGAGGACTGTGCTGGTGAGGCCGAAGAGCTCCTGGCCTGCAGCTCCTTCACCATCCTGATCAACTTCTGCTTCAAAAAAAGTGGCTCTCCAGCTTTTTTAAACTACATCTCTGAGTGGCCTGATTGACTTTCTAACAAAACTGGCAGGGTTCAGTGTCGTGGCAGGGGCCCTAGGCAGATGAGACACACACAGTGGCCATCCTTTTCAGGGATCTGTTTGCTGCAGGCCCACTCTGAGAAGCGGTTGGAAGATGAGGCTGGTGGAGAAGACAAACTCTGAGAACACTGAAAATTCGATGTTTTACACTAAAGAAAAAATGAAAAATAAAGCACAGTAAGCGTGGGAAATGGCGGTCGACTGTAGCTGCAGCGTCCACTAAGGTCCGAAGTGCGTGGGTCAACGGTGGGTAAAGAATTGAGGTAGGTGTGGGGGACTGCCCACCTACACAGGCTAGGCTGACGTCAGCTGACTGATGGTGGTGGGCAGTCCCCTGTGATAAGACTGGTAGCTAGACGTTTTCTGTGTGGTCCTAGTGCCTGGCGGCTTAGTTCTACTAGCGTGGCCTGCTGCAACAGCCTTCCTCAAAGTAAGATAAGGAGTTTTTATAAAATAAAACTACTAAAGGACTGAGCTGATGGAATTAAGAGAGGGCTTAGAGGAGACTGTTCACTTCAGTGGAGAAAATTAATCTAATGCTAAAATACAAGAGGGAACATTAACACAGCAACATCTGAACGAAGTTCTAACTCTACAGTACCATTCTAATCTCGGGTAACATCTCAATGTGAAGATGATGCAGTTTTGGATGGCATCACTCTCTAACTCAGGCTGTTAAAAGATAGCTTTATCATTTCTGTGTGTAATTTCTTTACTGATAGGACTTACTATATGAAGTTGATTCCGTATTTCTGCCACTTCCAATGTTTCATGATCCCGTGACCACGCGCACACACAGGAAAAGTGGTGATTCCCTAAATTGCGGGGTTAAACTATACGGATGACACTAGCGGTATTCGGTCCACACCCTTTTCCTAGTTTGTGTTCCTGGCTAATATCATGGAAAGCAATGCTAAATGTAACTTGCTTGACAGGAACAATAACCTCACACTTACCTACTGGACTGATCTGATGATGGTCTGGGTGGAAGCGGCTCAACAGAAAAGAGCTCCTCACTGCCTTGCATGGCATCAATACTAGTGCTAGCTAACGTAAATGGTGCTGTAGGACGAGCAATGCCCATTCTGACAGGAACAATCAATGATTCAGCTACGTTACACAGCTCCTCTACAGCATAAGGAAGCAATGCCTGGAACACTCGTTTACATTTTCCAATTGGCTGAGGGATGAAATTGCTGAAAAGAAGAAAGATACAGGAGAATAAACCCTCATTAAATTTAGTACATCACCATAAAACTACAAGACAGCACAAACCAATTTTTTGACAATGCTGCAAGACAATCATGCCAGGCAAAAGAACAGTTACATAAAAACTTACTATAACAGCAGATCTTCAAGAGAGAATCTTCTCTGGGCCACACCTTTGGAACTTGTAAGCTGTCAGCATCAGGACCCTTCAGAAACTTTTTAGTAGCTGGTGGCCACCCACAATGACAGTGTTGACGCATATATAATATGGGTGGCCCCAACACTCATTAGTTCCCAGTCGAAGGCCTCTTACTGTGAGGAACTAGTAGACTAAACCAGTACTAGGCAAGCAAGGTGAGGCATCGGACTGAAAACATGATGCAGGAAATGAAAGCCTTAGGCACAGCATCTGATGTAACCCTCAGAAAACAAAGGGTGAAGGAGAAAGGGTACGGCATGGCCCAATTGCCACACCTTTGGAATGAGTCCCATGCAGTACAAAGCAGCCAGGGAGGATGGCACAGTCTAATAAATAATCAGGACAGAAGGCCTTGTAGTACCGAAAGCCCAAAGCCAGTACGTCTACGAGAGATGATGCCCAGACTGTAGTGTTTAGTGAACATGCGTACAGTACTCCATGTGACTGCAACACATGTCAGAAGCAAGGACACTTCTGAAACAAGCAACAGAAGTGACCATACCCCTTCTGGAGAGACCACAAACATTACTAGGAAATTCCTTACTATACCTCCTACAACAGAACATAATATAATTAAGCCAGCCATTGTTTTGAAAAAGGAGTGCCCTCTTTCCTGAGATGAATTAAACAAAACGCTGGAAAGTCTGTCTGTAGCTCTTGGTATGAATAACAAGAGTATCTCAGTTCTCTGTGTACATGAACAGTATGGAGCAGCCGGCCCGGTGGCACTGAGGATTGAGGCACTGGACACACCTCGCGCCAGGCCTGCAACCCGGGTTCGGGAGCGAGCTCGGGTGCCGGGGGTCGGCAGGGGAGGGTTGAGGATGAGTGCCCTTAGTGGTCTTCTCCTCCCCAGGAAGCAGGGGGTGGGATAACCCGGTCTGTTAGCGGCCCCCGGTGGAGACCAGGGGCTCTGCAGCAGGTCAGGCATGCACGCAGCGGAGCCGACGCTGGCAGGGCTGCCATGCACCAGTTCGTCGGATATGCATCTTGCAAGGGGCGGGGAAATGGGGGACAAACCTCAGGCACAAAATCCCCTCCGAAGGTCTGCGGAGATGATGGGGACTTCCGAGACACGGCTCACATCCCACCGCTGGCCCAGCTTGTCGGGATTTTCCCAGGCGCCAACCCATAGGCTGCACGGACCCTAGCTAGAGCCACGGGGCTGGGGTCTGGTCTGGGCAGTCGGGGTGGAGAAGTTTCACGGCATGGGGGTTCAAGCAGGGGGTTAGAGGCCCTAGCCAAGTAAGTACCCCGGAAGGATGTCCAGACCTCTGGAGTGCATAAATAGAAATGTAAAAAAAAAAAAGAGAGTATGGAGCAATGCCTCACCCCTGGTTTGTATGCTCAGGGTAATACACAGAAAGGTATATCATTTGGTTCAGTGTAAATTCAGATGCCACCTTCAGTAAAAACGTAGGATTCATACACAGACTCGCACTGTCTGTGAAAAATCAAATAAGGTGGCTCACACATCAACGCCTGAAGCTCAAAAATTATCTGTGCAGAAGTCGTGGCAACTAAAAAAAAAACATCCATGACAGGAAATGGAAATTACGTACCTACAGTAATTCTTGGGTCTGCTCTTGTATCTTCACCATTCATTACTGCCTAGGCGTCAGCGGCGCGCACCCGCCATGGGATTTTTTTTTTTGAGAGTAGTCAACGCCGACAACGCCACCCCCAAGAGCAATGCATTACGTGGTGTGCGAGGGGCGGCCGTTAGGCGCCGCAGACGACGACTCCTCCATCCCAGTTCTGTTAGCCGGAGAACCGAAAAAAATGATGAGATAAAAGGGGAGCGAGGCACAAGAGCTGAGGGATAGGTAAAGGAAAGGATATAAACTGAGAAAGGAATAAGCCGACTGAGGACAGGAAAGAGAAGAACCTACCCTATGGGACCGCAAGCCTCACTTCTGGGGCAGCTCTGAGGGAGGAACAGATAAGGGAGAAAGAGAAGAAGAAAAGAAAAAGGGGATGTTAGGAGGAGGGAGAATCTATGCCAAGTTGTGCAGATTTGGCTTGAAGGCTCATAAGCTCGGAACCAAGAAGGGAACAAGGATCCCATTTAGGAAGAACCGACAAAAGGTTCAACTGAGCCTTTACACAGTTTGACACACAAACTGCAAACTCTCTGCACCTCCCGCTATCCCCAACCCCTTACACTCCAGCTGAGAGATGAAAATTACGTACCTACCGTAATTCTTTATCTTCTCTTGTATCTTCACCATTCATTACTGCTTGGGGTTAAGCCGGAGGCGTGCACCCTTCACGGGAGTTGTTTTTTTTTTTTGAGTTGGCTTCAATGGCACCGCCGAGGATGACGACTGGCAACATAAGGCGAGGGGCGGCCGTTAGTGCCGCAGGACCTCCTATATTCAGTTCTGGTAGTCGGAGAGGCGAAATAAAGGGTAAGAAAAAGAAAGCTGAGGCAAGGGAGCCGAGGGTAGGGAAGGAAATAAACTGAAAAAGGAAAAAGCCGATGGAGAGTAGACAGAGGAGAGAGAATTCCTACCCTAAGGGACTGCAGGGCCTCCTTTCCGGGGCGGCTCTAAGGGAGGAACAGAGAGGAGTAAAGGGGAAGAAGAGGAAAAGAAAGAAAGAAAGAAAGAAAGAAAGAAAGAAAGAAAGAAAGAAAGAAAGAAAAGAGCATGTTGAGAGGGAGGACAGTGCTCATCAAGCATTGGTTGAGAGGCTTAAAGGCTCGAAACTGACCAGGGAGCAAGAATCCCAGTTGGCAGGATTGGAGGGAGGTTAACCAACCACCTGAACAGATCCAAGAGGGCAGACTGAACTCAACATGCCAAGTCCTTCATCCTAGTTGAGGGCCCTTAGACTGTCCGGGCAGAAACTGTTCCGGGTAGAGCGCCCATCCAAGAAGGGGACTAAATCCCTTAGCACCTTGTTAAGTGCTAACACAGAAGTGTATGGGAAAGACTATGCCTTCTCGAAGGCAGTTTTGTATGAAAAGTAGAGTGGAATTCAATCAGACTTCCCAGGGCAAGGCAGACAGATGCTCAGAGCTGACAAGTTCAGTCAGCAGCTAGAAGAGCTTGAAATAAAACCTGCCAGGGGGATTCCAGACTTTGTGGAGGCCAAGACAGGGCGTGGCCACCTGGGCTGTGAAACTGCATGACCTGAAGAGGGTAAGGAATCGCACCATAGGGCAGTCAGAAAGAGTTCCCTCAGAATTAGAGAAATTTGGAACCATGCTCATTCCCCTTTACATTGAGGAACAAAGGAGAACCATTCACAAGAATGGGGAAAAAGAGCAGAAAAGTGTTTTTTTTTTTTTTGGCATAAAGGCCAAGGGGAGTAAGAGGAACGAGACGGGAGGGGGAGACGCCACAGAAGGAGGCCACTGAGGGGAAGGTAGGGTATCAGTAATGAATGGTGAAGATACAAGAGAAGATCAAGAATTATGGTAGGCGTGAATTTTCATATCTTCCTTGTCAATCTTCACCATTCATTACTGCTGGTGAGATTAAGCCCCTCCCCTAAAAAGAGGGAGGTAGAACCTGAGGGAATAAGACCCCCAGCTTCCTGTTGGTGAGAAACAGAAGGGGAAGACCCTGGCTAATACAGAGAGAAGCCTGAGTGGGAGAAGAGCTAGGAGGTGCCCCCCGAGGACGGGGAGATGGAGGAAGCCCCTGCAGAAGTCTCCTAGCTCTGGAGGAAAAAAGACGGGTCCCCCGGAAAGCAGAGTGCATCCCCCTACGCCGGGCCAGGGGTGACAACCTTCACAGACGAAGCCATGCCGTCCGCCTAATGCAGATCGCTGTCCCCGCAAGCCTGGAAGCCACCTCACTGGCATCAAAAGATGCCCTTGCTTGGTGTCTTGCCAGCTCCAGGCCTATAGCAGAGAGGGCAATAGCCTGTCTGGTGTGCTCCGTATCAGGCATTGATGCTAAGAGCTGGGAGAGCATCGCACAGATGCCGATTGTAGGCAGCGGTGAGCCTGATGTGATGCAATGCAAGCCACCACCACGAGAAGAAGAGAACACTCTTCGCCTCCACCGTCGAATTGTAGGGATTCGAGTCAAATTCGGTGGACGGTCGTGCGCCAGTCGGCGACGCCCGGAAGGAGTCTCTAGGTAGACCAAACCCGAGGATGGGTTGGGAAGGGTACCCAGGGATTCCGAGGGGGCACAATACCTTCAACGACAGTCTGTTGGGGCTGGAGAAAGGGTGGCTGGTGACTGCCAGGAATGGATAGATGCCTCCTGGAAGGGGATAGGCCAGGAAGATACCACCAGGTGCTGGGCACTGAATTCTCCAAGGAATTCACGTGTCTCCCGTTCAGTATTGTCTCGCCTAACGCAAGAGATTCGAAGATCCCTCACCATCCTCGACAGAAATCGCTGATAGTCCGTGAAATCAGCGTCTGATGAAAGGTGAGCCAAGGGTTCCTCTCCCTCGGAGGAGGAAGACGAGGAAGGTGAGGAGCTCGAATGTCCAGAGGTCTCCTGCGGCGGGGGGCGATGCGAAACACCCGCTCATGCATGTACCCAACATATGAGGGGACAGCCTCTGCAGAGCCTCTGAACATCTCCCAGGATAACGGGCCCGTAGGACCGACATGGCCTGGGAGGGAGGTGGCTGCAGAAGAATGGGAGAGGGGCACCTACAAGAAGGCAACTGCCCTCTGCTAGGGCTCTGAAATCCAGGGGAACGGAGCCAGAGTTGGCAGGGTCCCGGATATCAATCCAGGTCACAAAACGGAACCCTGGGGGAGCGAACTCTGGAAGAGCCTGGATGGGGAACCTCCTGTGTGACGTATCTTGGGCTGCAACAGTCCAGAAGGGCAACCCGCAGCAACAACACCCAAGGGGTCCCTTGAGCCCAAGAGAGAGAGACGGGGTTCGGCGCTTCAGCTCCTCCCTACACCCCGAGGGGTGGAAGGCGGAACTCAATGCCCCTCACCCTGACCCCTCAACCCCTCAGACTCTGAGGATGCCCGCTTTCTCGACCCCAGCACTAGACTCCGTCGAACCTGAGGCCTCCCGAGGGGGGCCCTGAAGACAGAACCCCTAGTCCACCCTGAGAAGGCGCGGCAGCACCAAGAACGGCAGCAGCCACAGCCCCCTCCGAGGAGACAGCCCGCTCCTTAATCCTCAAACCGCCCTCCCCGATGGACTCTAGGCCACCCTCAGCCTGAAGATCCTCAGAGGAAGATGGCTCTGGGAACTCGGGTATGGGAACACTGTATCGCCTGACTCCGTGTTCCAGAAAAGACTCTGATTCCAAGGAATCGAGGCGCCAAGTCAGGTCAACCTCTGAATCGTCTGCCTCCGAGGAGGAGTCGAGCAGAAGGACCTCGATGCTGGCCACCCCAAGAGTCCATTGAGAAACGGCACATCTAGTGGCACCGGAATCAAGCACGGCGCTGCGAGGTCCCTGCGCGTCGCCCGCAGCACCAAAGCCCAGCCCCCCCGCTGCCTACAGCTCCAGCTAGGTCACGGCTCGCCCGCGGCACCGGAACCCAACACAGCACTGCTAACGGAGTCGACTGGCCCCGGAGGGTGACGTTGAGGGTCCACCAATGCCGGACCCAGAAACTGAGGGCCATGACACTGGGGGAGCCTGCACCTCAGAAGAGGTGACTGCCGAGACGGTGTCTCCACCTCAGCCTCGGGAGGGACCACGACGTCCCCCCCCACACCATGAAAGAGGCCTCCTCCTCCTAGGCAAGGCTTGAAGACGAGACCACCTCCTCCTCACCAGACCATATAGGCCTGGGAGGTGACTCGGAGGAAGGGTCTAGAGATCTGGCCTGGGAGGCCAGAGAGTGACGACGTCCTCCAAAAGTCGGCAGGGCCTTGCAGATTTTGAACGCACGGACTTCAAGAACACGGCGTTCCACCGAGAAACAGGCATCACATCTGTCCATATCATGGTTAGGTCCCAGGCACCGAAGGCAGACATCATGCCGGTCCATCACGGAAAAATGCCGGGCATAGGAGCACCGACGTATGGGGGCATGGCGTGCCTTCGACTTTCGTTTAGCTCCAGAACCGGGCATGATGTGAAAATAACCTAAAACACAGAAAAGCTCCCGGTGCCGTCGGAAAAGAAAATGGAACGGACTTACCGGAGTCAATGGCGTTGGGAAATTCAAACTGGGATAAAGGAGTCGCTTTGAACAACAAACTAGGCCAAATGGTGCACTAGGAAAAAAATCTACACGCGCAGCAGGTGCAGCCTCGATGATGAGAGAAACAGAACTGGGATGGAGGAGTCTGCGGCGCCTAACGGCCGCCCTTTACGCACCACGTCATGCGTTGGTCTTGGGGGCAGCACCCTCCCTGTCGACTCCTCTCAAAAAAAAAAAAAAAAAACTCCCATGGCGTGTGCATGCCTCCAGCTGACACCCAGGCAGTAATCAGCGGTGAAGACTGACAAGGGAAGATCGTAAGCCACAACTTGCAGCAGACTCCAAAAAGAAGCCAACGTAAATTTCTCAGGCATAAAATTCAAATCCCAAATCAGGCCTGGATTACAAATAGGATTCATGTGCAGAATACCTCTCAGAAAAGTATAATGGGACACCTTGAGTTGGGCATCCATATGGCCATCAATAAGGGCACAGAATGCAGATATACAGTACGAGCGGAGGTAATGGCCACAAGGAAGGCTGCATTACAGGTAAGAAACTTCAACTTGCAAGTTGCTAGAGGCTCAAAAGGTTTACGGGTGAGCAAGTCTAGCACAAGACTGATATCCCAAGTGGCTACTGGTCTCCTGACTAGTGGTCTAGTGTGTGGGATGCCTTTAAGGAATCTCTTATCTAAGGGCAACTGAGCCACTGACATATTGTGAATAAGCTCGTGGTAGGCTGAAATCGCGCAAAGGTGCACCTTTACTGTCAAGCATTGCAGTCCTGCATTCAAGAGGTTTAGAAGGTACTCGAACACCTTGTTTGATGAACAAGCGAAAGGATCCAGGAATGACTCTGCACGTCAAATAGAAAATGGTTTCCACTTTGCTGTGTAAGTCTTCCTAGTGGATGGCTTACGCACTGATAGGAGGATGTCTGAGATTCTCCAAGAGACGTTGAACCTACCCACTTCCATCTCCTCAGGAACCAAGCACGGAGATGAAGGGATCGCAGGTTGGGATGAACCACCATACCTTGTGTCAGGAGGTCCGTCCGAAGGGGAAGTTGTCTCGGAGGAACCTCCGATAGTCTGTTGATTAACGGAGACCATATCTGACGAGGTCAGTATGTGGTGATGAGAATCATCCTACCCCCCTGGGACTCTAATTTGAGCAGTACCCTCTGAATTAGGGGAAGAGGAGGAAATGCATATAGAAAGCGTTTTGTCCACCGCAGCCTGAATGCAGCCTGACAAAAAACACCAGGTCCTGGATTTCTGGAGCTGAAGAGAGGCAGTTTTGCATTGAGTGGGGATGCAAAAAGGTCCAGGTCTGGAATTCTCCACTCTTTGAAGAGTGAATGAACGATGGTTGAGTCGAGAGACCACTCATTAGGATCCACCTTCGTTCTGCTGAGACAGTCTGCCAGCTAGTTTTCTACTCCTGGCAGGTAAACCGCCTGAATCAGAGCCTTGTGCTCCAGGCACCATTCCCACACTCTCATCGCTTCCCTGCATAATGGGTAAGAGTGTGCACCGCCCTGTCTGTTGATGTAGTACATAACGGCCTTGTCATCCAGTTAAAGGAGAATGTTCTTGTGGCAGAGTGTGTCCTTCAAAGCTCGGACTGCACAGAGGACGTCTCTCATTTAGAAGACGTTTATGTGAAGTTGAGACTCGTCCTGAGTCCACGTACCCTGGGTGTGGAGATCCCGGCAGTGAACTCCCCAACCCATCAGGGACGCATCCGTGGTAATGGAGATCGGATGATCCAGATGGGCGAAGGGGTATCCTTCCAGAAGGTTGTCCTCCTGAGACCACCAGGTGAGCAACCTCTTCAGAGGTTCCATCACCTTGATGAGAAAGGACTGAGGGTGAGTCGTAGGGGACCACTGAGCATCCGAGAGGTTCTCACGTGAAGACGAGTCAAGGGTACAGTGAACACCGAGGATGCCATGAGACCCAGCATCCGTTGCATTGAAATAGCTTGAACCGAGCTGTGTTCTCTGATGTTTCGGGCCATCAGTAAGATATCATTCCTTCTGTCCTCTGGAAAAAAAAAAAGCCTTCGCAGAGGAGGTGTCCAGAAGAGTTCCTATGAAGAGGAGCTTCTGCGAAGGGTGGAACTGCGACTTGTTGAGGTTCAGCAAGACTCCCATGGACGTGAAAAATTCTGAGGCCGTGGCCTCGGCCTCCAGAGTCTTCTGCCTGGAGGGACTTGCTAGGAGCCAGTCGTCCAGATATGGGAACACTTGTATTCCGATTTTCCTGAGGTGCGCCACGAGAACTGCACAACACTTTGTAAAAACTTGAGGCATAGAGGATAACCCAAAAGGCAGGACTCTGAACTGATAGTGTAGACCCAATGCCACAAACCTTAGGTATTTGTGGTGCTTTGGGTGCATGAGAATGTGTTGGTAGGCATCCTGCATGTCCAGAGAGGCTAGCCAATCGTGCTGATGAATCAAAGGCAGCAGGGTACAGAGTGATGATATCTTGAACTTCTCCCTGTTAAGGAATTTGTTTAACTTTCTGAGATCCAGAATGGGACGCATACCGCCAGTTTTCTTTGGAACCAGAAAGTAATGGGAGTAGAAATCTGTGTTTTGTTGATCCAGTGGAACTACATCTACTGCCCTGTTGTTCAGAAGGCCTTGTACCTTGGAAGCAAGAAGGTCTGACTGAGCCGCCGATAGATAGCCTGGGCTGTCATTTGGGAGAATAATCCGGAGGGGTTTCCGAAAGACAGAGAGTACACCTCGTGGATTATCCTGAGGACCCATTTGTCTGATGCTATAGATTTTCACTGGTTGTAGAACTGAGTCAGACGTCCTCTCACTGCTGACGAGGCGTCCCCTTCGGGCAGTTGAGGTAGGACATGGGCCGGAAACTCAGAAGGTGGCACTGGGCACTTTTGGTCCATGTGCCTTCTGCTGCGCTTTCATTTGCAGCTGAGGGTTCTAGTTTCTGTTAAAACCTCCTCTGCCTTTGCCCTGAGAAGGGATGGGCCGGGTGCAGGTCTGGCTGTCTTAATGGCTGACCTAGTCTTCTGTGTGGCCTCTAATGCTTGCTCCACTTGAGGCCCGAACAGACACATACCGTCGAAAGGTAAGGCCATGACTTGCTGCTGGGCATCATTCATGAAGCTTGTAGTACGTAGCCAAGAGGGGCAACAGGTGCAGATGCCAGCCGCTGCTGTCCAGGAAGCAGTTTCGAAGGCTTCCATTGCAGCTTTAACCTGCTGGCTACTGAACTCGCTATCCCTAGTTATGGTTTGACCTAGCTCTGAGTTAACTTCCGATTCAGGCAGAGCTTCTACCATTGCTTTGTGCGAATGCCAAAGAGCATACTCATATTGAGAAAAATAGCCCTGGTAGTTGGCAATACGCATGCCCAGTGTTGAGGCAGCAAAGACTCTCTTACCCAAGGTGTCTATCTTGCGAGATTCGTTTATAGGACGGGCTGTAGATTCCTGAGGAAGGAAAGCCTTACCATTCTCTGCAAGGACCACTATGGTGTCAGCAAAGGCTTGAGAGGCCAAAATGGGTCGATCCTTGGGAGGGGCATAGTTCCTGTCTATGGACTTCGCCACAGAAGGAATGAGAGCAGGATTCTTCCACACCATCTGCGAAAGGGTCTCGAAAGAGGGCTGTACCGGAGGGGTTAAATCCATAGGGATTTCCGGGACATGAAGATACTGTAGACGCAGAAGCTTCCCAGGATCGATTTCTGTGGTCTGGACAGAAAGAGTAGAATTTAAATTCTTGAGCAGAAACTAAAGGAAAGGTCCTCAACAATAGGCTCTGCAGAAGGATTGATCCCTGCCCCCAGGGCAATGTCAGCATCAACATCATCACCCAGTGTAAGATCTGGATCGGGCTCAAAATCATCTCCTGACAGTCCAGGGGGACTGCATAGACAGGAACAGAATGAAAACCAGGAGGAAGGAGAAAAAAACTGGGAGTTAAAAACCTCTGAAAACCAGATGGTGCCGCACCCATCCCCGGAGCCACTGAACAAAACGGCGCAGAGAACAAAGAAAGTCACCAGAGATTAACAGAGCCGCACATAGCTCCAACAAAGAGCACGATACTGCACCCAACGCCGATGCCACCCCTGGCAGATAGTGCGGCGCCGTTGTCATCCCCGACGAGGACAGTGCTGAAAGAACTAACGGCACCGCAGATGGCGCCGACAGGACCCGCGGCGCCAGACAAATTGGCACCACAGATAACGGCAATTTTACAGAAGTCTGAGAACTGTGATTTGAAGTTACATGATGAAACACGGCAGGAGATAAGGGCATCGGTGTAGACCCCTGCGCTGCAGCCATGTGAGGGGAGTCGATGGCACCGAAGGAGGCGCCAAGTGACTAGGAAGGCCTAACCGCCTTGCCTGCTGTTCCGGAACCAATGGGCCCGAAGGCCCTGGTGTCAGACTGGCCGGTTCAGGCAATCGGGCCAACCTCCAAGCCCACTGCTCCATAAGAGCAGCCCACTGGTGAAACTGCTCATCGGAAGCTCCTCCAATAGGCAGAGAGGGGCTCCAGTGTCGAAGAGGTCAGCCGTCAGAGACAGAAACCAGCAACTCCGGCAGAAGTGGAGACTGGCCCATGGCCCTAATAACCGACCGTCTACGTGCAGACGTACCAAAGGGCAACCTCGACTGATGCAGTTTCTTCTTCGACCTGTGTGCCGAAAAAGAACTCGAGGCTGAACGGTGCCGAGAATGGGACCGTTTCTTTTCACACTTTCGGGGAGACAGCCCATCTCCCTGAGCATTGGACTGTCCATTGTCAGACCTCCCCTCCGGGGAGGGCAGCGGACCAGACCCACCCAACTGACTGAACAGCTTTCATACGTAGTCTCCCATCACCTGCCCTGCTCATGGTCAACTCCGTCAATGGAGGACTGAAAACTTCTCACTTTATAAGTAGAATTCATCAAATATAATCTGTACTTATCAAGGATAAAATACAATACAAGAAACTGAAAACTAAGCTGCTGCACTGAAGTTTGACTCCCGGAGGGCGAGCGACGGCATCACTGAAGCGCACTCGATGGCAGGGAAAAAAGGAACTGAGGCAGTTGGAGGGTCGATGCCAAGACAGTCATTACTGCAAGTGCCGGGCTTGCGGTGCTGCTTCCTCGAGGCTCCATCTTAGGCGCCGGCCCTCCTGAAAAGTTTGCTTCCGCTGGGTCCTAGTGCCTTTAGTGTACTCCCATTGGTGTGAATGAGTGGTGGAGACTTTATGTCCAGGAAGCTCTAGTAAATAAACGGGGGAAAAAAAAACAAAACTAACTAAATATACCTTGGTTCCTCAGCTGTTATCCCAAACCATGAGAAACCGAGAAAACAACACAAAACTAGATAAATAAACGAACGGTTATTAAAATAACACTGATAAAAGGCAGTAAAAGAAAATAAATGAAAAATATTTAAGTATTTGTTATTAATTAAGGCTGCTCTGACAAGATGAGGAGGAGGAAATCTCCAGGCATCTGGTCTTGACAGGCAGAGACAGAAATCTGAGGGTTAGAATGCAGGCAGTTGATAGGTGGCAGCATTTGAAAAGTGGCTTATGCCAATGATTCCATCATTAGCATGACATTCTATCACCGCGCACATCTGAACTTAAAGGTACACTGCAGGAGAGTTAGGAATATTGGAGTATTCCTGGGGTGAGAAGATCAAGAATTACAGTACGCACGTAATTTCCATATCTTCCTGGACATAAAGTCTCCACCACTCATTCACACTAATGGGAGAGTACAGAGATAAAATAATCCCCCGAGAAGGGTGGCAGGAGAGAGGCGCCCACTTAGGACAGGAGTCAATTGAGGATTGTCCTGCTGAAGGATTGATGGATTGATGCTGTCTGTCTTGGACATCCAAAGCATGGTGCTTCACAAAAGTGTGCACTGAGCTCCAAGTAGCTGGACTGCAGACGTCTGCAATGGGCACGTTCCGTATTTCTGCCAGAGATGCCGCGATTGCTCTGGTAGAAAGGGCATATACCCTGACTTCCAATTTAACCTGTGCCATGGAATAGCAGTGGCGAAAAATGAAAATTACGTACCTACCTTAATTCTTGATCTTCTCTTGTATCTTCACCATTCATTACTGAAACATAGAATTTGACGGCAGATAAGGACCACTTGGCCCACCCAGTCTGCCCATTTCCCTGCCTACTGGATAAGCTGCAGATCCTAGTTAACCAGCAGCCTACTTCTTCCAACCCCCACCCCCTAGACTTGCCTTATGACTGTCCCATGCATGCCTGAATTCC
Source organism: Neoceratodus forsteri (assembly GCA_016271365.2). Taxonomy (NCBI): domain Eukaryota; kingdom Metazoa; phylum Chordata; order Ceratodontiformes; family Ceratodontidae; genus Neoceratodus; species Neoceratodus forsteri. Next base: position 1,710,775,689 of record CM057455.1, read on the forward strand.
ACCACTGTTTTTGACTCCACGACCTCCTCCGGAAGGCCGTTCCATGCATCCACAACCCTCTCTGTGAAAAAATACTTCCTTAAATTACCTCTGAGCCGCCCCATCTTCAAATTGTGCCCCCTTGTTCTTGCACACCTCTTTTTGAAAGAAGCTTCCTCTGGACTCTGTTGATTCCCTTGAGGTACCTGAAAGTTTCTATCATGTCCCCCCCCCTTTCCTGGAGGCTATACATATTAAGCTCCTTAAGTCTCTCTTCATATGTCTTCTGGTGCAGACCCTGCACCATTTTAGTTGCCCTCCTCTGGACAGTTTCCATCCTGTCTATGTCTTTGCAAGACTGGGTCTCCAGAACTGCATGCAGTACTCCAGATGGGGTCTGACCAGCTGTCTGTACAGAGGGTTAGTGCCGGAGGCGAGCATCCACTACGGGAGATTTATTTATTTATACATATATATATATATATATATATATATATATATATATATATTTGAATCGGCTCCAGTGGCGCCACGCCCCCAAGGCGGCCAGCTGTGTCATCATGAAAAGGCGGCCGTTAGGTCTATGACTTCTCCTCCATCTCAGTTCTGTAGCCGGAGAGGCGAAAACAAAGGGTAAGGAAAAAGGAGAGCGAGGAAAGAGAGCCGAGGGACAGAAAAAGGAAAAGCTATAAACTGAAAAAGGAATAAGCCGGTAGAGAACAGACAGAGGAGAGAGAATTCCTACCCTAAGGGACCGCAGGGCCTCCCTTCTGGGCCGGCTCCAAAGGAGGAATAGATAGAGAGAAAGAAAAAAGGAGGAAGAAGAAGAAAGGGAAGAAAACAAGGGATGCTGAGAGGGGAGAACACTGCCCATAGACACACTGGTTGAGAGGCTTATAAGCTCAGAACCAAAAACAAGGGGGCAAGAATCCCTGCTGATAGGACTAAGAGAAGGTGCAACTGAACCACCTGTACAGATTGGATACAAAGGGCAGAGTCTCCAACCTCCCATCATGCCAACCCCCTACACTCTGGCTGAAAGCTCACAGACTGCCCGGGCAGAAAATCTGTTTCAGGAAGAGAGCGCCCAACTAGGAAGGGGATTAAGCCCCTTAGCACCCTGTTAAGTGCTAACACAGAAGTGTATGGGGAGGGGTTAAGCCCCACAGAAGGCAGCTTTGTATGAAAGGATAGAGTGGGAACTCAATCAGACTCCCTGAAGGCAAGGCAAGAACAACTGCTTAAGGCTAAAGAAGTGCCAGAAGCACCAGCCAGAATCAGCTGACAATAACAACACCTGCCAGGGGGAATCTAAATTTTTAAGGCCGAGCCAAAGGGACGGTCTCTTGAGCTGTTAACTGAGCAATGTGGTAAAGGGGCCCAGAGGTCACCCCCAAGGGACAGTCAGAAAGAGTTCCCTCAGAATAGGTGAAAAAGACCGTACTCGTTCCTCTTCACCTTGAGGAAAAAAGATCCATTCAAAAAGAACGGAAAACAGAATGATTTTTTTTGGGGGGGCATAAAGGCAAAGGAAGGGAGAGGAATGAGACGGGAGGGGGAGACGCCACAGTATGAGGCCACTGAGGGGAAGGTGGGTGGGTATCAGTAATGAATGGTGAAGATATGAGAGAAGATCAAGAATTACAGTAGGTACGTAATTTTCATATCCTTCCTTGGCAATTTTCGCCATTCATTACTGCTTGGGTGAGTACCAAGCTCCCCACCCCCCACCCCCGATACCCCAGCCTCCTGTTGGTGAGAAACAGAAGGAGAAGACCCTGGGCTAATCAATAGAGAAGCTTATGGGGGAGAAGAGCTAGGAGGTGTCCCCTGAGGATAGGGAGACGGAGGAAGCCCCTGCAGAAGTCTCCTAGCTCTGGAGGAAAAGAGACGGTTCCCCCGGAAAGTGGAGCGAATCACCCTACGCCAGGCCAGGGGTGACAACCTTGATAGACAAAGCCATGCTGTCCGTCTAATACAGATCGCTGTCCCTGCAAGCCTGGAAGCCACCTCATTGGCGTCATAGGATGCCATTGCTTGGTGTCTTGCCAGCTCCAGGCCTATAGCAGAGAGGGCAATAGCTTGTCTGTCTTTGCTCCATATCAGGCATTGATGCTAAGATTTGGGAAAGCATCGACCACAAATGCCTACTGTAGGCAGCATGGTGGGACTGATGAGATGCAATGCATGACATTGCACGAGAGGAAAAAAACACTCTTCGCCTCCACCGGTCAAACTGTAGAGAATCCGAGTCCGGTGGATGGTCGTGCGCCAGGCGGCGCCCGGAAGGAGTCTCTAGGTATGCCAATCCCGAGGGTGGGTTGGGGAGAGTACCTAGGGATTCCGATGGGGCACAATACCTACGTTGGCAGTCTGCCGGGGCTGGAGAAAGGGTGGCTGGCAACTGCCAGGCATGGATAGACGCCTCCTGGAAGGGAAAAGGCCAGGAGAGTACCATCAAATGCTGGGCACTGAATTCACCAAGTAATTCACGCGTCTCCCGTTCAGTATTGTCTCGCCTAACACAGGAAAACTGAAAACCCCTCACCATCCTCGAAAGGAATCGCTGATATTCAGTGAAAGCATCGGAGGAGAGATGAGTAGTAGGTTCCTCTCCCTCAGAAGAGAGAGATGAAAATGATGGAAAGCTTGAGTGTCCAGAGGACTCCTGTGGCAGTGGGGATAGGCGAAAAACCCGCTCATTCATGTACCTAACATAAGAGGGGAAGGCCGCCGCAGAACCCCTGAACGTCTCCCAGGATAACTGGCCCGTGGGACCGACATGGCCTGGGAGAGCGGGGGGTGGCTGCAGAGGAATGGGAGAAGGGCACCTACGGCGAGGCAACTGTCCTCTGCTAGGGCTCTGGAATCCGGGGAACGGAGCCCGAGCTAACGGGATCCCGGACAACAGACCAGGTCGCAAAATGGAACCCTGGGGATGCGAAGCCTGGAAGAGTCTAGAAGGGAATCCTCCAGTGACGAACCTGGGACTGCATGGATCCAGAAGGGCAGCCCACAGCAACGCCACCAGAGGGGTCCCTGGGGTCCAACGCTACGGCTCTGACCCGCATCCCAAGGGGTGGTAGGGAGAGACCGAGATGCCTGAACCCTGTCCCTAGACCCCTCGGACTCTGAGAACGCTCCTCCTCGACCCCAGTGATCCCCACCCAGAGGGTGCATGCAGCACCAGGTCAGTGCAGCTGCTACGACCCCTCAGAGGGAAAGCCCTCCCCCACCTCCGCCCCATCGCGCCCGGGACCCCAGACCACCCCAGCCTGGGGGCCTCAGGGAGGACGCAAGGGACAGAGGAATAGCGCTGGCGGGGTCACCAGCACTCATGCCACCGGAGACACTGACTGGAAGAGTCAGGGCGCTGGACGGGTCCACGCCTGAGTCATCATCCTCCGAGGAGGAAGAGATCAGCTGGACCACAATACTGGCAACCCCAGGGTCTCCAGTGAACGGTGCCATCCGAGGCGGCGCCACGACGACCCCGGACCCCCGCAACACCTAGTCTCGCCCAGACTCTAACGGCGCCGCCAAACCCACGGCACCGCCGGCGCCGACCCCACTCGCATCGCCAGAAGAGCCAACCGGCTCGTAGCGCCACGGCAGCGCCGAGCCAACACGGCGCCTATCTCGATCATCACTGAACCGCAAACGGTGCCGGGATACGAAATGGCACCGGAAGGCGGCGTCAAGGGTCCACCGATGCCGGGCCCAGCAGACCTGGGCCTCGACACTGGGGAAGCCTGCACCTCTGAGGAGGTGACTGCCGAAGCGGTGTCCCCGCCGCGGCCTCGGGAGGGACCTTAGTGTTCCTCCGACACCATAAAAGAAGCTTCCTCTTCAGCAAGAGAAAATGAAGAAGCCTCCTCCTCTACAGACCATATAGGCCTGAGAGTGGACCCGGAGGAAGGGCCTAGAGACCTTACCTGGGAATCCCTGGAGCGGTGCCATCCCCAAAGTCGGCGGGGCCTTGCCGATCTTAAAACACGCAGACTTCTAGGACGCCGACAGTCCATCGAGAAACAGGCGCCGCTATGCATCCATATCGTGGCTGGGTCCCAGGCAACAAAGACAAAACATCATGCTGGTCCGTGGACGTGAAAATGCCGGCCACAGGAGCACCAACGATAGGGCGCGGGCCTCAGATCGACTTGGCGCTTTGCCCCCTAACCTGACATGATGCTAAAAATTTAAACAGCAAAGCTCGGCACCAAGAAAGTTATAAAAGAACGGTCTTACCGGTGACTGCATCGAAAAGTAGGAGGAGGAGTCTGGATTTATGACGCAGAAGGCCTAACTGTATCTATCCGCGCAGCAGGTGCAGCTCGCGGCGGGAGAAACAGAACTGAGATAGAGGAGGTCTGTGGCATTTGACGGCCGCCGGATGACGCAGCGCGCCTCGGGGCGCGCCTGGAGCAGACTCCAAAAAAAAATCTTCCATAGCGAAAGGCCCGGTATTAACCTAGGCAGTAATGAATTAAAGACTGACAAGGGAAGATCATGCCACCAGCCATGCCAAAATACACCCAATGGCAACAGGCTGACCCAGCCGGGCCATGCTGAATGAGACAAAGAGTTGCTTCGACTTTCGGATCACTTTAGTTCTGTAGGTAGAACCGCAAAACCCTTTTAACATCCAGAGAATGTAGGATACGCTCTTCCTCATTCTGAAAGTTCGTGAAGTAGGTCGGAAGAAAGGAAAATTACGTACCTACCGTAATTCTTGATCTTCTCTTGTATCTTCACCATTCATTACTTCCTGGGTGTAAGCCGGAGGCGCGCACCCGTCACGAGCTTTTTTTTTTTTTTTTTAAAAAGTTGCCCTACGGCCCTGCCACAGAGTGACGCATGCGTCATGCGCGAGGGGTGGCTGGTAGATGTGCATCGACCTCCTCCAACTCAGTTCTGTGAGCCGGAGGAGTAAAATGAAAGCAGAAAATATAGATACGAGGCAAGATAGCCGAGGATAGCAAAGCAAGGAAGAATGAACTGAAAAGGAATAAGCCGATGGAGGAAGGACAGAGGAGATAAGAACATCCCTAGCCTAGGGAGTGCAGGGCCTCCTTACCTGGGCGACTCTAGGAGGAGAGATGAGTAAGGAAATGAGAAAATAGAAGAAGAAGAAAGAGAAGAGAGAGATGGGATGTTGAAGGGACCAGAATGCCCAACGAGCATAGTTAGCTTGTAGCTGAAGGCTCGACTAAAGGGGAAGCAAGAATCCCCGGAGATAGAGCTGAAGAGAAGGTTCACCGAACCCGCTAGACAGACTCAGGAGGGCATAGTCCTCATCTTCAACATGCCATTGTTCTTGACACCCACCGGCTCCTGGCACGGGAAGGCCTTTAACTGGAGGGCAGCCGAGGAGGGAAGAATAAAACCCAGCAGCATGAGGCTAGCTCAGGGGTTTAGAAATGGAAAATGTAAGCCTTTCAGGCGCTCCAAGATAGAAACGGACTCAGACTGACTGGCTAAGGCCGCCAAGGCTTAGGCTGGCTAAGATTGATATGGTCAGCAGAGCTCTACTGTAAAAATTGTCCAGGAGGACACTTAAAGGGAGAAACCACTTAGCAAACCAGCTAGAAGGATAGCCTACCTTCTCATTTGCCTCCTTGTTTGATTTCTCCTATTCCTTTTTTTTTTTTTTTTTACAGATAACTAACTAGATGCATGACCCAGATACCAAGATGCCTATAGCAGTCGGAGAGAGTTCCCTCAGCATTTTTTTTTTTTTTTAGAAGAGAAAGGAACAGACGTACTGCCTCTGCTCTGCAAGGCAAGAATAGAGGGGGGATTAGATTTCAGGGCACCATTTGAACACGGGATTGCAGGATCAAACTGAATAGCCTGAGCCAGGCCAAACAACCCTAGAGGTATCTTGCCATAAGAATAGCAAGAGATAGTTGTGCAGTCTGACTTCAATGCAATCCATGAGATGGCCCAAGTAGAATTCAGAGTAAATAATTTTTTGTGGATTTTAAACCCTCCCCAAAGAAGATTTTTTTTTTTTTTTTTTTTGGAAAATAAGTAATTTTCCCATATTTTATAAGGCAGAGAGAGGAAGGAGACGGAGGTGGAGAAGCCATGAAGAGCCACTGAGGATGAGATGATGAGTATGAATGGGAAGATACAAGAGAAGATCAAGAATTACGTAGGTATGTACTTTTCTACTTCCTTCAATCTCACCATTCATTTCCTGGGTGTATTAAGCTTCTCTTTCCCAGGAGGGGAAGAGGCTACCCTGAGGAACAAGACCCCAGCCTCTGCTGGGAGAAACAGAAGGAGAAGACCTGGCTATCAAAGCCTAAGTGGGAGAAGAGTTAGAGGTGCCTCCCGAGGACGCAGAGTAGGGAGACGGAGGAGCCCTGTAAAAGCTCTCAGCTCTGGATGAGAAAAGACGGGTCTCGAAGGCGGGCGCATCACCCTACCGGCCAGGTGACAACCTGAGATTGTCATTCGCCTGATGCAGATCGCTGTCCCGGCAAGCCTGTAAGCCACCCATTGGCGCTATAAGATGCCCTTGTTGGTGTCTCCGGCCCAGTCACCCTGAGAGGAACGGTTTGTCTGGTTTGTCTGTCAGGTAGATGCTAGCAGCTGGGACATCATCACCACAGATGCCGTTGGGCAGCGGGGAGCCTGATGTGATGCAATACATGCATCAGGACGCGGTAGAACACTCTTCTCCCCCAACGGTCGAACTGGAGAGAGTCCGAATCTGCTGGTCGTGCCTGGCAGTCACCTGGCGCCCAGAAGGAGTATCCAGGTATACCAAACCTGAGGACGGGTTGGGAAGGGAACCTAGAGACTCAGAGGGGCACAATACCCACGCTGGCAGTCCGGCTGGGGAAGAAACGCAGGAATCCCAGGACCGGATAGACGCCTCCTGGAAGGGATAGGCCAGGAAGGTACCACTAGATGCTGGGCAATTGAATTACCAAGAATTGACGTCACACGCCGGGTATTGTCTCTCCGAACGTAGGAACTCAAGATCCTCACCATCTCGAGGAAACGCTGATATTCTGTGAAATCAGCATCGGAGGACAGATGAGCAGGGGTTCCTCTCCTCAGAGGAGGAGACGAGGATGATGGGGAACTGGAATGTCCAGAGGATTCCTCGCGCGTGGGAGAGTCAAAGACCCGCCATGCATGTAACTAACATATGAGGGGAAGGCCTGCGAGAACCTTTGAACTGCTCCCAGGATAATGGACTCAGAGGGACCGACATGGCCTGGGAGCGGGTGGTGAAGGCAGAGAGATGGGAGAGGGCACCTCCCGAGGAGGCAACTGTTCTGCGAGGGCTCTGAACCGGGGAGGGAGCTCTAGTAGAGGGATCCCGGATATCAAACCAGGCCGCAGAACGGAACTCTGGGAAGCGGAACCTGGAAGAGCCCTGGGAGGAACTCCCTGTGACGACGCCTGACCGTATGGATCCAGAAGGGCAGTCCACACAAACGCCGCCAGAGGACACTCCTGGAACCCTGGGGGCGGCGGCCTGCGCTACGGCTCCTGGCCACCCCTGAGGTTACAAAGACCCAGCAGCAGGACGCCTGCCCCTCAACCTCGGATCTCGAGAGGCCCTCCTCCCCGCCGACTGCAACGCCCCTGGCCCCAGAGAGGTAACAGCACGGGGTATGTCACCGGACCTCCAGAGAGGAGCCTCCCGTCACCCCCACGCCTGCTCCCCGGACTCTGCCACCCCAGCCGAGGAACCCTCAGGAGACGACGGGCAGGGGATAGAGGAGGGTCTGCCATGTCAGCTTGGGTACCCCTAGCCACCGAGGACCCAGATTCAAGAATGGGGATGCCAGGATATCCAAGATCTGAGTCATCATCCTCCCAGAGTATTTGAGACCAGCAGGACCGATGTTGGCCACCCCTAGGGTCCTCGAGGTCATCGCCGCGAACGCCCCGGTACCGGTGTGCGACACCGCCGCCTCAGCACGCCGAAGCATGAAGGCTCAACCTCACACCCCAGCGCGTTCGCAGCCACTCCGCACCTGGAGGAGGGGGTAGGTTGCCGACGCCGCCGCGTGCCGAGGCAAGCGGCACCGTCGGCGCGCCATTAGTTTTATCGCACCGCTAACGGCGCTATACAAAACGACCGCTTAACGGGCGCCAAATATCACCGGGCGCGCGAACGCGCTGGATCCAAAGCGGCGCCAACGGCGCCATTTCGACGCGCACCGCGAAAGCGGCGCTGATTTGAATCGGCGCTGAACGGCGCCGCCGATCACCGCACCGCGAACGGCGCCGATCTAAAAACGGCGCCGCGATATCGCCGAGGGTTCACTCCGGCCGGGCCCAGCCAAGGCCTCGACACGGGGGCCTGCACCAAGAGGTGACTGCCGAGGCGGTGTCAGCGCTGCTGCCCGAGGAGGGCTACGACGCCCCCAACACCGCTGAAGGCCTCCTCGGCAAGAAGGGAGAGGAGACCCTCCTCCTCGGACCGTATAGGCCGGGAGGGACCCGGGAAAGAGCCTCAAGGATCTCGCCCGAGATTCCCCATGAGCTACCGTCTCTCAAAGTCGGCGGGCCTTGCCGAAGCTTGTACGCTACGATTTCGAGGACGCCGATGGTCTATCGAGAAACAAGCGGCCGCACGTAATCCATATTATGGTTGGGTCCCAGGCAACGAAGACAGACGGCCATGCCGGGTCCGAGACGGAGAAATGCCGCCGCAGGGAGCACCGACGCATAGGGCACGGCCCGTTTTGAAGAACGCCGCCCAGAACCGGACATATACGCGAATAAACAAGATTAAACATAGTCGGAATACACCGGCTTCTGCATAAGGAAAGAAAAAGGAACAGTCTTACCGTGAGGCGTCGAGTGTAGAAAAAGGTCGGATACGCACTTTCGGGTTAGCTACCGCTAACAGGTGCTGCCTCGGCCAGTGAGACAAAGAACTGAGTTGAGGAGTGAGTTTGTCATACTAACGGCCACCCTCGTGCGATGTGATTCAGACGCCACTCTCGAGGCGGGCCGTTAGCAACTTTAAAAAAAAAAAAAAAGCTCTCGTGTCGTGCGCCCGGCTTACACCCAGGAAGTAATGAGAATGGTGAAGACTGACAAGGGAAGATCCAAGGGCTGGTTCAGATGGAATTCCAAGACCACTTTGGGGAGAAACTTAGGGCGAGTTCTGAGAACCACCTTGTCTTTGTGAAATACTGTATAAGGAGGGTCTGTGACCAGGGCACGTATTTCCAATACTCTGCGAGCGGAGGTAATGACTATGAGGAAGGCAGCCTTTCAGGTCAGAAACTTCAGCTCACATGTTGCTAGAGGCCCGAAAGGTTTACAGGTGAGCATGTCTAGCACAAGGTTAATATCCCAAGCGGCAACCGGTCTCCTGACTTGTGGCCTAGTGTGGAGTATAACTTGAAGGAACCTCTTAACTAAGGGTAACTGAGACAGGGACACAGTGTATAGGCTCATGATAAGCTGACATCGCGCAGAGATGGACCTTCACAGTTGGGTACTGTAACCCTGTATTTGATACATCTAGTAGATACTCCAGGACTTAACTTTGGTCGGCAAGAAAAGGGATCCAGGGAGGACTCTGCACACCAGATGGAGAAATGCTTTCACTTTGCCATGTAAGTTTTCCTAGCAGCTGGCTTGCATGCCGCTAGTAGAATGTCTGAGACTCTACGTGAGACATCAGATCTACTTACTTCTATCTCCTCAGGAGCCATGCGTGGAGATGAAGGGATCTCAAGTTACGATGGACCACCAGGCCCTTGGTCAGCAGGTCCATTTGACGTGGAAGTTGTCTCGGTGGAATTTCCAACAATCTGTTGAGCAACGGAAACAAAATCTGACAAGCCCAGACTGGGGCGATGAGGATCACTCTGCCCACCATTGCCTCCAGCTTAAGCAGCACCCTCTGAACTAAGAGAAGAGGAGGAGGAGGAAGTGCGTACAGAAAGCATCTTGTCCACCACAGTCTGAATGTATCCTGACAGAAAACGCCAGGTTCTGGATTTCTGGAGCAGAATAGAGGCAGTTTTATGCTGAGTGGGGATGCAAAAAGGTCCAGGTCTGGAGTGCCCCACCCTTCGAAAAGCAACTGCACGATGTTTACGTCGAGAGACCATGCGTGAGGATCCGCCTCCATTCTGCTGAGGAGATCCGCTAGGTTGTTCTGGACTCCAGGTAGGTAGACTGCCTGGAGCAGGGCTTCGTGCTCTAGGCACCATTCCCACACTCTCATCGCTTCTCTGCACAGGGGATGAGAGTGTGCCCCACCCTGCTTGTTGATGTAGTACATCACTCCTCTGTTATCCATCTGAAGAAGAATTATTCTGCGACACAGGATGTCCTTCAGGGCTCAGACTACGTACAGGACGGCTCTCAGTTCCAAGACACATATGTGGAGTTGAGACTCGTCCTCACTCCACAGACCTTGGGTGTGAAGATCGTGACAGTGCCCTCCCTATACGAGTAGAGATGCATTTGTGGTGATGGTGATTTATGTCTCCAGTGGGGCAAAGGGAAAGCCTTTCAGAAGATTGTCCTCGAGTCCACCAGGTAAGTGATCGTTTTAGAGGTTCTATCACCTTGATGTGAAAGGACTGGGGATGTGTGGTCAGAGACCACTGAGTACTGAGCATCCACTGAGTGGTCCTCATGTGAAGACAAGGCAAGGGCACAGTGAACACTGATGAGGCCATGAGACCCAGCATCTGCTGCATCAAGAAACACAGAGAAACAGAATTTGACAGTGGATAAGGACCGCTTGGCCCGCCTAGTCTGCCCATTTTCCTACCTAACAGATAAGCTGCAGATCCTAGTTAACCAACAGCTTACTTCCTCCCACCCCCCACTAGGACTGCCTTATGTCTGTCCCATGCATTCTTGAATTCCTCCACTGTTCTTGACTCCACGACCTCCTCAAGGAGGCTGTTCCATGCATCCACAACCCTCTCTCTGTGAAAAATACTTCTACATTACCTCGAGCTGTTCCCACCTCTATCTCAAATTGTGCCCCTTGTTCTTGCACATCTCTTTTTGAAAGATGCTACCCTCTTGGACTTTGTTGATTCCTGAGGAACTGAAAGTTTCTATCATGTCCTCTCTCCCTTCTTTCCTCAAGGGTATACATATTAAGCTTCTTTAGATTTTCTTCGTATGTGTTCTGGTGCAGACCCTGCACCATTCTGGCTGCCCTCCTCTGGACAGCCTCCACTCTATGTCTCTGCGGAGATGGGGTCTCCAGAACTGCACACATTACTCCAGATGGGGTCTCACCAACTGTCTGTACAGAGGGATAACAACTTCCAGTTTTCTACTATTGATGCCTCTTCCTATGCATCCCAGTATCCCCCCAGCCTTCCTTACTGCCTTCTCACATTGCTTGCCCACCTTTAGGTCATCTGATATAATTACCCCCAGGTCCCTTTCCAGTTTTACTGTTGTCAGTATCTCACCCCCCATTATGTACATTTCCCCTGGGTTTTTGTTTCCCATGTGCATTACCTTGCACTTCTTTGCATTTAATCTGAGCTGCCATACATTTGACCATCCCTTCAACCTTGCCAAGTCCCTTCTCATCCTTTCCACTCCATCTTGTGTATCAACCCTGTTGCAGATCTTTGTGTCGTCTGCAAAGAGACATACTTTTCCTTCCAGTTCCTCTGCAATGTCACTTATAAAGACATTAAAAAGGACCGGTTCCAGTACTAAACCCTGCGGTACCCCGCTAGTAACCCTCCTGTCTTCACTGTGTACTCCATTTACTACTACCCTTTGCGCCCTGTTGTCTAGCCAATTTTTTATCCAGGCTACCACCTTGGGACCCACTCCAAGGCTGGCTAACTTGTGTATTAATCTTTTGTGTGGGACTGTATCAAATGACTTGCTAAAAGCTAGGTAGGCCATGTCCACAACCCCTCCCTGGTCTACTACTTTGGTCACCCAGTCAAAGAAATCTATTAGATTCGTCTGACATGACCTTCCCATAGTGAATCCATGCTGCCTTGGGTCCTGTGCCCCACTGGCCTCTAGGTACTCAACAATTCTTTCCTTCAGAAGTGATTCCATCATTTTCCCCACCACCGAGGTCAAACTAACTGGTTTGTAGTTTCCTGCCTCTGTCCTGCTCTCCCTTTTGTGAAGAGGAATCACATCTGCCCTCCTCCAGTCCTTGGGTACCACCCCAGGCCTCCCATGATTTGTTAAAGAGAGTAGTCAGCGGTGTCACTATTTCTACCCTTAGTTCTTTTAGAATTCTTGGGTGAATCCCATCAGGCCCCATTGCTTTGTCCACCTTCAATTTTATTAGTTCTTTCAGAACCCTTTCTTCTGTAAATGGACTGGTATTGATCCCCGTCTTCAGAGTGTTTCTCTTGTTTAGTTTAGGTACCTCCCCCTCCTCTTCCTTTGTGAATACTGAGCAGAAATATTTGTTCAGTATCCCTGCTTTTTCACTGTCACCCTCTACCCACATTCCCTCCCTTTTATTAAGCCTCAGTATCCTCCCTTTGGTCTTTCTTGGCTCCCCTAATATACCTATAAAGGTCTTATCCCCTTTTAACAGAATTGCCTCTCCTTTCTCGGTTTGGGCCTTTGCTATTCTGACTGCCTTCCAGCCTCTTTCTGCTTTAACTGATAAAGGTCTCTGTCCTGCTCCTTCTGCGTTTCCTTATATTTCCTGAATGCTATCCTTTTCTCCTTAACCTTCCCTGCCACCTCTTTTGAGAACCATAGCATTTTTTTTTCCTTCGTTGTGTTTTACTGATTTGCTTTACACAAAGGCTTGCTGCCTCTGTGATGGCTGTTTTGATTACTCCCCATTGTTCCTCCACCCCTCCTTCTTGCCTGTTTGCTAGTGCTTTTCTGAGGCACACACTCATTTTCCCAAAGTCAGCCCTCCAATACTCTTGCTTTTGTATGGCTTGATTGTATGGCTGTGTTTATCGTGAACCAAACTGTTTGGTGGTCGCTTGTTCCCAGATGGCTACCCACTTCTAAATCTGAGATTCTTTCTCCGTCCCCATTTGAGAATACCAGGTCTAAGATTGCTCCCTCCCAAGTGGGTTCCAATACTAGCTGTCTGAGGCATGCATCCTGTAGGGCATCAAGAATGACCCTGCTCTTGGATGTGCCTGCAGCAAAGGTGCTCCAGTTAACATCTGGCATATTCAGGTCCCCCATCAACAATAGCTCCCCTTTTTCTGCCATTCTAAGGAAGCCTTCTATCATTTCCTTGTCCATTCTCTCCCCCTGTGATGGGGGTCTGTATACAACCCCCATGTGGATTGCGGTGCCATTTCTTGTCTCCAGGGTGACCCAGAATGCCTCATCTGTTCCCTGTTTACGCTTTAGTTCTGTTGCTTTGATCCCTTCCTTTACATAGAGAGCTACTCCTCCTCCTCCCTTTACCTCCTGTCCCTCCTGTAGATTGTGTATCCTGGTATGTTGACATCCCAGTCATGGTTCTCTGTGTACCATGTTTCTGTGACTGCCACAATATCCAGGCAACCCTCTTCCATCAAGGCCACTAGTTCAGGGAGCTTTGTTACAGACTACGGGCATTGGTACTCATCACCCTCCACTTTTGGTAGCCTCACCCTTTTAGCCCCATTCCTGTCCTTACTGCCTTTGCCTTTTTACATTTACCTCTGTTCTGCTCCCTAATAACTTCTCTATCTTGGTGTTTACCTCACTAATTACCATGTTTTGCAGGGTAGGCTGGGATTTCCCTGCTCCTTTTCAGTGCCTCCCTCCTTGGCTAGTTTAAATGCTTGCCAATGAAACATTTAAACCTCTCACCTAGGATCCTGGTTCCCCCCCCGGACAGATGCAGACCATCGCACCAGTATAGGTCTGCATCACTCCAGGTGGCTCCCCAGTCCCCAATGAAGACAAAACTCTGAGCTCCAATCCAGTTTTTCAACCACTCATTGAATTCCCTGGTGAGCAGTGCCCTAGCATCACCCTTGCCATAGACAGGCAGCACCTCCAAGTAGGTTACCGTATGCTCTACTTGTCTAAGGCCCTTCCCCAACTCTACAAACTGCTCGGATCCCATTCCCAGTCAGGTCATTTGTCCCTAGGGGGACAATGACATCCAGCTCCCTCCCACGATCCTGAGGATTCGCTTCCTGTCCCTCCAAGCCGTGGCGCCAGGAAGGCACTTAACCTCCCTCTCCCCTTCCTCCCCCATTTCTACACCCCTAATGATTGAGTCCCCCACCAGGAGTTGTTTCCTTCCCCTGTGGGGTCCCAAGCCACCCTCCTGTGGGTCTCCTTTGTGAAGGTTCCCAGCATCCTCCTTGGTCTCCATTGCAGGAGCCTCCATAGAGGAACCACTATCCACCAGAAGAGCGAATGACTTGTGGAGAGGTACAGCTGGAGGGATGCAACTCTGTTCCACCACCCTCTCCCTCCTTGAGCCCACCCTGGTCCAGTCTCTCCTCTTTCTTGGCAACCTCTGAGGTAGTGGCATTGGCCCTGGTGGTCCCTGGGTGGGGGAGGAGGTTTCACGAATCCTAGCCAGGTCAGCCTGGAGACGGGCAACCTCCTCTCTCAGACCAGAGAGGTGCCTGCAAACAGGGCAGCATCGCAGCCTCCAGAATGTCTCCCGGAACACTGCCGCCTCACAGTCATTGCACTGCACCACTCCTATCATGTCTTATTTTGTGTCCCCTCTACTGTTTCTCTGTATTCTTACTCTCTCCTCTCTTTACAACTCTCACCCTTTCTGTTCTGGGACAGCAACTTCCTATCTTCTTCAGTAGCCTCCTTCTTTCTTGCTCAATGTCAAAGAGAGCTCAGACTGAGTCATTCTCTTTGATGAAGCAAGCTATCTGGAGGATATCGTTCCTCCTGTCCTCTGGGAGGAAGACCCTTGCATTGGAGGTATCCAGGAGGGCTCCTATGAAGAGGAGTTGCTGGGAGGGCTGTAGCTGCGATTTTTTCAGATTCAACAGAACTCCCATAGATGTGAGGAACCTGGAAGCTGAGGTCACTGCTTCCAGTGTCCCTTGTCTGGAGGATATTGTTAGGAGCCAGTCATCCAGATTTGGGAAGACTTGAATTCCGAGTGCCCTTAGGTGCGCTGAGAGAACTGCAAAGCACTTTGTAAAAACTTGTGGCGCCGAGGACAGCCCAAAGGGCAGTACCCTGAATTGATAGTGCTGGCCCAGGACCACAAATCTAAGATACCTGTGGTGGCTTGGGTGCACAGGAATGTGTTGGTAGGCATCCTGCATATCCAGGGAGGCCAGCCAATCATTTCGATGAATCTGAGATAGAAGCATACCGAATGATATCATCTTGAATTTTTCCTTGAAGACAAACTTGTTTAACTTCCTTAGGTCTAGAATAGAGTGCATGTTGGCATTTTTTTTGGAACCAGGAAGCAGTGGGAGTAGAAACCTGTGTTTCGCTGATCCTGCGGAAAATACAGGTTACTCACCTGTAACAGGAGTTCTAGGAATGGTATATGTTGTTCATCCACACTGTCTGGCAGGTTCCTTGCCACTTTAAATCTTGCCGGAAGGTCTTCAAGCTGGCTCCTCCCACCCACCGGGTGGTAAAACTCTCCTCGGCCCCATGACGCCAGATCTAGCCTGCTGGAAGCCAGACTGTAAGGCCGGCTGAGAGGACATGGAGTGTAGGATGAACAACATATACCAATCCTAGAACTCCTGTTACAGGTGAGTAACCTGCATTTCTAGGGACATGGATATGTTGTTCATCCACACTGTCCGCAGACTCCTAGCAGTTCTCCAGGAGGAGGGAGGCAAGGCACACACCCCTACTTAGGGAATAAAGACTGAGAACTGAGGCCCAAAACCAGCATCCCGGCGTGACTCAAGGTCAATGTGGTAGGTGGGCATGAAGGTGTGTGCTGACTTCCAGGTAGCAGCCCTGCAGATTTCCTGGATAGGGACGTCCCAAGAAGCAGCCACCGATGCAGCGGTATAACGGGTAGAAAAAGCTCTTAACCCTCTGGGAGGCTCCATGCCCGCCAACCCATAGCAGAGATCTATGCAGGAGGTGACCCACCTGCCTATCGCCCACTTGGCTGCAGGTCTGCCAGGTGCGCGCCAGCACAGGTGACAAACAGCTGGCTACCTCTCCCCGACTCAGCTGTCCGCTCCTTATAATAAGCGAGCGCACTTCTAGGGTCCAAAGTATGGAGCCTATATTCGGCCTCCGAGGTGTGACTGGGGTAGAACACCGGCAGAGTCAACACCTGGTTAAGGTGAAACTCCGACACCACCTTCGGAAGGAATTTCGGTTGGGGGCACAGGACTACCTTGTCCCTCTGGAAGACCAGATAAGTAGACTCGATAGAAAGCACCTGGAGCTCTCCCATCCTTCTGGCTGACGTGATAGCCACCAAGAAGGCGGTCTTCCACGACAGGTGAGAGATGTCACACCTGTGCATCAGTTCGAATGGCTTGCCCATGAGCTTAGCCAATACCAGCAGTAGATCCCACGGAGGTGGAGGTTCTCCCACTGGAGGGGATATGTGATCAAGGCCTTTGAAAAAGCACCAGACCACCTTCTCCTGTGCCACCGACCGCTTCCCGGCCTGCGCCCAGTAAACAGAGATGGCTGCCAGGTGCACCTTAAGGGCCGTCGACCGAAGCCCTAGCTTAGAAAGGGACCACAGGTAGTCTAGAATGCTTGCCAAGGAACGGGAGGAAGGGTCCAGACCCTTCCCCTGACACCAAATGGAGAATCTCTTCCATTTGAAGGCGTAGCATTTTCTGATCGACTCCTTACGGGACGCCTCAACAACGTTGAGGACCTCAGCCGGAAAGACCCAAGGCCTGGAACTCTAGCCGCCAGGAACCAGGCCGTCAGGGTGCAGGGATTAAAGGTCCAGATGGAATACCTTCCCTGATTGACTGAGATCAGGTCCGGGCGGCTGAAGGCTCGGGAACCTGGAGCTGAGACTGAGGAGATCTGGATACCAGAACAGGCAGGGCCAGTCTGAGTTACCAGAATCACCTGCGCCTTGTACCTCCTCGCTTAGAAGCACCTTTGTGGATCAAGGGAAATGGGGAAAGGCGAAGAGGCCCGGGTCCATGGCCTCGAGAAGGCATCCCCTGCAGTGAGCCCTGCTGAGGGGGGCAGGCATGAAACAGTCTCAGCTTCGCATTCTCCCTGGAGGCAAACAGGTCCGCCTGAGGCATGCCCCAGAGGGAGAAGAGATCTTGTACTACCTCCAGCAGGAGAGACCACTCGTGGGATGCAGCCCATATCCGGCTTAGGGCATCGGCCAGGGTGTTGGAGGCTCCTGCCACGTGAATGGCGAGGAGATCCGCCTCCAGGATGCGCACGAGTGATCAAATGCGGAGAGCTTCCCTGCACAGAGGCATGAAGCGCATCCCGCCCTGGCGGTTTAGGTAGTACATGGTCGTGGTATTGTCTGTCTGGACCTGAACCATTTGACCCGTAGAAACGGAGCCGGCGCAGTGAGGGCTAGATTTAACTGCTCGGCCCAGCAGCAGGTTGATATGTCAATGGGACTCCTGAGGGACCAGAGTACGTGCGCTCTGTGCTCCCCAGATGGGCACCCCAACCCATCAGAGAGGCATCGGTTGATAGAGAGACCGTCGGTTCGGGGCGGACAAACGGGATGCCCTCCTGCAGATGTGCTGGAACGGTCCACCACTGGAGAGCTTTCCGCATCCCCTGGGTCACTGTCACTAGCTGATCCAGCAGATCGAAGTGTTGTGACCATTGGCTGGCCAGTCCCCATTGAAGGGGACGCATGTACCAGCGGGCCCAACAGACCACGCTGGTGCAGGCCGCCATGAGGCCCAGGAGGCGCAGGAAGTCCCGGGCAGGGCGCGATTGCCCAACCTGAAATGACTGGGCGAAGGAGGAAAGAACCTCGGCCCTGTCCGCCGGGATCCATGCTCTGGCTCCTAGAGAGTCAAGCTCTGCCCCGATGAATTGTATCACTCCCTTTGGCATGAGTTCCGACTTGGCCTCGTTGATGAGGAGGCCAACTTGAGAGCAAACCTGGAGGGCCAGATCTCTGGACCGCTCAACCTCCGCTCTGAAGGGGGCTGCAATCAGCCAATCGTCCAGGCAGGAGTACACCCGACCCTCCGGCACCGCAGGAATGCTGTCAATGCCATGCAATTGGTGAAGACCCTGGGAGCTAGGGAGAGGCCGAAGGGCATGGCCCGGAACTCGTAAAGGGATCCCTCCGCTCTGAAGCGGAGGAATCTCTGGTGGGACGGACGGATTGGGATGTGAAAGAACGCGTCCTGGAGGTCCAGATAACAGAACCACATGCCTCGTTCCAAGGATGGGATTATCTGAGCCAGAGTGACCATCCTGAAGGTCCGAGACCTTAGGAACCTGTTCAGGTTGTGCAGGTCGAGAATGGGGTGCCAGCCCCCATCCGTTTTGGGACCAGGAAGTACCTGGACACAAACCCCGGGTCTGGAGGAGGATCCGCCACCTTCCTGATCACCTCTTTTTCGAGGAGCAGGGTAATATCAGCTTGGGGGCCAACAGAGGGTGCAGACCCGTAGTCCCCCGAGGGTCGATGGCTCAGAAGGTGGGGCCTGCTCGAACTCCAGAGGCAGACCCTGTCCTACCACCTCCAACACCCAGCGGTCCGTGGTGATATCGGACCAGGCGGAAAGGAAGTGGCGGAGCCGTCCCCCCACGGGGGGAACCCAGGCAGAAGTGACTAGGCTGGGGGCGACACCCCTCAGCCCATCACTGGGCAGACTTGGAGGGGAGACCGGCTGAGGGACCTCCTGGGCCTTTACCTCCCTGCTTCCTATTGGAGGAAGCCGCAGGCTTGGGTTTGGGATGCCAAGCGCGAGCCTGCTGGCCCTGGTGCTGTTGGGCCGGACGTGCCGCAGGTGCAGAAGGGCGAAAGGACTTGTGCTCCTGCTGTCGGCGGTCTTTGTCCTTCTGGACGGAGGTGACAGAGTCCAGAGTGGCAATGGACTTCTCGATCTGCTGGTGGTGACCTTCTACTCCAGGCCGAAGAGGTCGGTCCCCAAGAAGGGGACGTCCGCCAATTTGTGCTGGGTATCCCCCGTGAAGGTGGATATCCCTCAGCCATGCTCTGCGGCGCATGGCCACTGTGGCCACAACCGATCTGGCACAGGAGTCTCCTATGTCCAGAGCTGTCTGGAGCTGCTGCTTCGCCACCGCCCTACCCTGGTCTCGAACCTGCCAGACCGTGGTCTGCAGGTCGGCCAGGAGATGAGGATCACCTCATCCAGGGAGCCCATGAGGGCGTGGGAGAAGTGTGCCATCAGCACGGCCGCGCTAACCTGGCGGAGGGCAAGGGAGGACGCAGCGTACACCTTGCGCCCGGCGTAGTCCAGCTTTTTGGACTCCTTGTCGGGGGGCTTGTTCACATCCCTAGCGTTCCCAGAACGCCGGAAAACGCTGTCGGGCGACCAACCTCCCGGCAGAGGGTGTTCAAAACCCAGGCAGAGAATGGTAGGGACCACATACTTCCTGGCCATCCTGGCCGAGGCACAGGCAGGAATAAGGCTGCCAAGAAGCTCCAGGCTGGGCCAACAATGGCCTCAGCCACTGGAAAGGCCTCCGGGGAATCCCTCGGTCCAGTATCTCTGTCAGGGGATACTTGGCCCGTTTAGATACGGGCTCGAGCTGCATCCCGGTGGACTCTGAGATGAGCCGAAGCAAACCCATGAAGGACAATGAGCTTTCGTCCAACGACTGGCCCTCGGAGGACTCCAGGTCAACTGGCCTGGAGAACAGGGAGGAGTCGT
This sequence comes from Neoceratodus forsteri, assembly GCA_016271365.2. NCBI lineage: Eukaryota > Metazoa > Chordata > Ceratodontiformes > Ceratodontidae > Neoceratodus > Neoceratodus forsteri. The sequence continues at coordinate 1,710,795,410 of CM057455.1, forward strand.
CGTTGGACTCGGAAGAGTCCGCGCAGAGCTGCCTGGGGCCTGAGCCACCCTCCACCTGCAGAGGATGGTCGGGAGGGTGACCGACAACCTGTGGAGCAGGCACTGACCCGACAGAGAGTCCTTGGTCGGCGCCCCCGATTGCGGTTGTGGAGGTTCCACCACAATTGGTGGGGCAGCAGGTTTCGCCGAACAACCAGCCCAGGTTTTGGCATCTCGACCACTGCAGGGTTGTTTCGCCGTCAAGGACAGCCACTTGATAGCCGGAAGGCGCCGCTTGCTCCCAGACAGAAGTAACTTGCTGCCACATCAGGTCCTCGAAGGCCGATGCAATTTGTGCTCGAAGCCTCTCTCTTCCAAGGAGGAAGATGAGGACGAGGCGGCGCTTGCTACTCGTGGTGCCGGTAGAGCTTGGGACCTGCTGGATATCGGGCGGATCGGCTGAACCGAGAAGAAGTCCGAGACAGACACAGAAATCATTGATGCTTCCGAGGACGGTCTGGGAAGGAGCGTGGGACACCCACTCTTCCCTTGGCTTGGACACCTTAACCAGGAACTGCTGCACCGGGGGCGCAGGCAGATTCTCGGTCTCCACTGGGGGAACCGGTGAAGAAGGGTTGTCGGCTTCACCAGTCGACAGCCCGTCCGACGGGTCGAGAAAAATCTCGATCGCATCGACGGGTGTCTCGGCCGGCTGGCCTGACGGGGACGCCGAGAAGCCAGCGGCCTTAGCCGCAACCTCGACTGAAGTCGACAGTCGACTGTCTGGGGAAGGAGACCTCTCCCGCTCCCAGGACGCCAACAATGGGACTTACCCTTAGAGTCGTCCTTTTTGGACCGAGAGGAATGTCCCAATGGCCCCTCTCCCTTCGTGGAAAGGGATTGGCAAAGCTCCTCGAATGAAGCGGAATACGAGGTACCCAAAGAGAGCAGGATAAATGCCACGACCAAGGAAGAGGAAGATGCAGCCTGGGCCGCCTCCTCCTCGAGGGCGATCATGTGCTCGAGCTGCTCAGCCGAGCCAGCCGCCGCGGTAACCGCCCAATGGGTCTCCTTTGACTTAACCGGCGGGTAGCGCTTCTTGGGGCGCCCTAGCTTTAACTGGGCAGCGCGGTCCTCCAGGACGTTGGCCGAAAATGAACAGCATGACTCGCAGGTCTGCGGGCCGTGTTCTAGGTCGAGGCAGTAGACGCACGTGGAGTGCGGATCCGTTCTGGACATCTTCTGCCTCACAAGGGCACCGCCAAATCCAGGAGTCGACGGTCCATCGCAGCTGCTAGGGAGAAAGTTGACCAAGTCTGAAAATTTTAAATGAGTTTCCGCGAACCAAGAATTAGATCCAGTCTATCACGCAGAGCATCAAGGAGGGAACCTGAGCTTCCTAGCGGTAAGGAAGATAGGGCGTCATGGGGCGGAGCCGAGAGTTTTACCACCCGGGTGGGTGGGAGGAGCCAGCTTGAAGACCTTCCGGCAAGATTTAAAGCAGCAAGGAACCTGCTTGACAGTGTGGATGAACAACATATCTATGTCCCTAGAAGTACAGTTATGTAAGGACTTACCGTAACGGTAGATCTTCGAGAGAGGCTCTTGCAATAGGTATTCACAAATAGGACTAAGCCACCAGGCGTCAGGACCCCACAGAAAGATCTCTAGCTAGCAGTCTCTGGTGGGGACGCCCCATCGAGTGACCGCATCATCCAACGTCAGTATAAAGGGGGCGGTCCCGACACACGCCCTTCAGTTCTTTCCCAAGAGCCAAAGGTCTGACAGGAGAAAAGAGGATATGACCCCATATCTGAAAGAAGAAATTCAGGGGTTGGAGGGAGGGAAGGTAATACCTACAGCAAGAAGCTCTCTCGAAGATCTACCGTTACGGTAAGTTCTTACGTAACTGTACTATCTTACTTCGAGAGGGCTCTTGCAGTAGGTATTCACAAGTAGGACTGAGTCCCAAGCAGTCTGTAATAAAAAGAAAGTGGGAGGAGGAAACACCATCCACAAAGGCTGAGCTTCTAGACAGGGATCACGAGAGGATTCCCTGCAGAACAGCCAACCTGAAGCCTGCTCTGCGGTGAGAGGTAATGTCCAAACTGTAATGTTTTGTGAAGATATGGACAGACGTCCAAGTTGCGGCTGCACAAATCTCAGCCGCTGACACATTCTTAAAGCAAGCAGCAGAGGCCGTAACCCCTCTATTGGAGTGGCCTTTGACCTGACCTGGAAGGGTCTTGTGATACTTCTCGTAACAGAAAGTGATACAATAGGCCAACCATCTAGAAAGGCATTGCTTGGAAACAGGGTTGCCTTTCTCTATTGTGAGCGAAAGACACAAAGAGTTGGTCTGTTTTTCTGAGATCTTTAATTCTGTGAGTGTAGCATCTCACAATCTATGTACATCCAGGGTATGGAGGAGGTATTCTCCTTGATTGGAGTGCTCCATGAAGAAGGCTGGAAGCTCGATAGACTGATTCAGAGTAGATTCAGCCACCACTTTCGGAAGAAATTTATGATTAGTACGCATGGCCACTCTATCCCTGTGGAAAAATCATATAGGGAATTTAACACATCAGGGCTTGCAACTCAGAAATCCTCCAGGCTGAGGTAATGGCCACCAGAAATAAAGTCTTCCAAGAAAGAAACTTTAGCTCTGCCTCCGCTGCAGGTTCGAAGGGAGGCAGAGTAATCTTCTCTAGAATGAAATTCAGGTCCTAAGGAGGAGCAGGGTTGCGAATTGGGGGTCTTAGGTGCAAGACCCCTCGCAGAAAAGTGTTGGAGACTTCTAGCTGTGCAAACGTCCTGCTCCCAAAAGGGATGTGGTAGGCCAAAATTGCTATATGTACTTTCACTAATGAATAACTAAGGCCCAAGTCGTACAGGTGCTTAAGGTAGTCCAGAACCTTACTGGCTGGACAAGAAAAAGGTTCTAGGTTATTAGAACCCGCCCAGATAGTGAAGCTTTTCCACTTCATGGCGTAAGCGGACCAAAACTCCAAAATGCGCTTTAGCTACGTCTGAAGGAGCCATGCATGAAGGTGAAGAAACCTGAGGCCTGGATGGACCAGAGTTCCCTGCTCCTGGGTCAGCAAGTGTTGCGACAATGGTAGAGTAGGTTTCTCAGAACACTGCTGCAGAAGAGAGAACCAGGCTTGCCTTGGCCAGAAAGGAGCGATGAGGATCATTCTCGCCCCTTCCGACCTTAGCTTGTTGAGCACTCTCGGGATCAGAGGAACCAGAAGGAAGGCGTAAATGAACTTGTCCTTCCAGCACAGAGACAGCGCATCCAGACAAAAAATGTCTTGCCCTGGAGCGAGCAGAAGATGGGAAGTTTGGCGTTGTCAGGGGAGGCAAAAAGGTCCATTTGAGGGGGGTCCCCCAATGCTGGAAGACGTCGTTTAGCACACCCTGGTCTATTCCCACTCGTGAGACTTGGCTGACGAGCAATTTTTTTTTTTTTTGCATTATGTGTTTATACCACCTCCCATGCTTCACTGTCCCCCACTCCTTCAGGCTCCACAAGTTCCCTTCATCCCCTCTGACCTTAGCCAGCCCTCCTCAGGTCCTCAGATCGCAGCTGATCCCCGGGATATCCCAATGTATCCCTATCACTGGGCGGGTTCCCCTCCGCCGAGGGGGAAGACCCCAGCACACACTCCATTAGGCCCGGGATGCTGAGGAACAGGAGGCCCTTGGCCAGGTACTGGGGTGCCTGGAACGGAGAGTCACATCTTGGCGGGCAGCGAGCAGATTTTTCCTGTGGGAGCACTGTGGTGACGCTATGGCCAACGCCACGTCCGTGCCCTCCCTAACCCACTTGGCTGCGGGCGTCCCTGTGATGCTCCCAGCTCCATTACGGGCCAGCAGGCGCCGGACTCATCCCCCAGAGAAGGAGAGCTGTCGAGACACTCGATCCCTCCCCGCCTCCAGTGCTCCCGCACGTTCCTCAACCCGGAATGCTGGTGTCTGCGGCGGAAATTCAACCGCTGCGCCAGCGGCCGGGCGCTAGTTGACGAGCAACTTAAAGCGTCCACAAGAGTGTTCTCCATCCCCGGCACGTGGACAGCCATCAAATGAAGGGACAAATGACCTGGCTAGGGATGGGGCAGGAGTTGTGCAAGGGGAGTTCAGGGAGATGGGGAAAAGTCTTAGGAAGTGTGCACAGTGGCTTTTGCTGAGGTGCTGCCTGTCTGCGACAGGGGAGCAGGACAGGGATCTATGCACCAGCAGCTTTAACTCACAGATGAAGAAATGGTGCAGAGAAGAAGAGTTCACCTACATTGGGGACTGGAGACAAAGCTGAAGGGATAAGGACCTATACAGGGATGATGGCCTGCACCCGTCTGGTTGGGGAACCACTGTACTCAGTATACTGTTAAAATGTACCAGGCTATACTAAGTTTAGGAAAGACAGGGTGGGGGAAAAAAACAGAGAAGGAATGGTGCGATACATAAGGGAAGGCATAAAAGCAACAGAGATAAAGGTAATCAGGGGGAGTGAAAAGGCTGGAGGTGCTGTGGGTCACCCTGTAGAAATAAACAAAGCCACTATTTGCACTTGTGTGATTTACAGACCGCCAACACAGGGACAGAATCTAAATAAAGTACTGATGGAAGCCACTGGCAAACAGAAGGGGGGGGGGGTGCTGGCTGTGAGGGACTTCAATCTACCTCTCCTGCAACTGTTTCTCCAAATCTGCAAGCGCCTTCCTAAAAACGAAGGTATCGAGAGTTCCTTGCCACAGTCTGGTAGCAGAACTGAAGCAAATGCCACAGGCCTGAACATCGTGGTCGAGGTCCAGGTAGCCAACACACACACACACACTACACGTCATCTTTGAAGATTCATTCTCCGCAGTTACAGAAGCAAAATAATTTTGAAGACTCCTTTGGCAGCATAGAAAGAGCCGAAAAGTGTCAAATATACTGTGTTTTAATAAAAAAATTAACTGGCATTGCTAGCTCCACTGACAGGTCAGAGTGTAATCGACAGCAGGAAAAAAACTGGTGTGTGTGTGTGTGCACGCTGCACAAAAGACTTATATGGACGCTGACTTATGACATTATCATGGGAGGCCCCTGGCTGACTGTTGGCAAAAGTCTCCATGTGGTCCGGACTCCTAATGCAGAGACAGTATAGTGCTAAAGGTGCGACCTGGTGAAAGAGACATCCTTGATGAAGCTCTGCAAATACTGGGCTGGATTTGGTTGTGGACGGTAGGCATGACAACAACTTGTTGAGGCAATTTCCTTCATTAGTAGTGTACAACACGGTTTGCCCATGGAATAAAGTAAAAGGGGCTGTTTAATGAAAACAGCAGTGTCAGGTAAACAGAAAATTTCAGGACTTTCAGAAAGAGACAGCTATTGGTTTTACTCCTAATCATGCAATGTACAGTCCAACCTCATCCTGGACCATCCTCTTCTTCAGGAAATTCCGAAGTCACAGATTTTAGCAGCATTTTTTCTAAGGCTCTTTATAAGCCCACAACACAAACTGCTCATACTAAGAGTCAACGTTTGCCTGCCCACTGGGTTTCAGGCCTGGCTATTCAAAGTCATTTGGGATAGTTTAGCACTCCCAGAGACTTGGCTAAATGTGACTCAAACTGCTTTGGATGGCTATTCCACCTTCAGGAAGGACAGATGAGGGAACAGAAGTGGTGGCTCTCATAGTTATGTTTTGTCTACATTTAGAACTTTAGAACTTCAATCTCACCCTAACTCGGATGGATGTGACGTTGTTTTGGTTGATCTAATTTTAGGTTCTGACAAATACACTGTAATTAGTTCAAACTATATTCCATCTAGGTTGCAAGACATAGGGTTACAGCTGGTTTCTTCCCTTAAAAACAGTCTACCAACAAAAACATAATACATATTGTTGGGAGGGGGGTTAATTTGAACTGGAATACTGAACAGGCTAATGGGGCCAAGGAAATATTCTTGGTACTATGGAAGTCACTAAAATCACACATCTGGAACTGGATACACAGTCAGTGGGATAGGGGTCACTCACCCAGCTAAGGTGGATGCTTCTAGGGTAATACCCGACTCGGTGAGTGACCACTGTCCAATCATTTGTGAATGGTCAGCAAAGGATCCCAGAAGTCAACTGGTACATATTTTCTCAAGAAATTTCAAGGGCCTCAATACTGACAAACCCTGGGCCAAGCTGACAGATCCTTTCTAGGTACTATTAATGATACCGATTTGGCATTTGAGAAATTCAGTCAGCTTTTTGGTGAAATCTGTGATAAAGCTGCCTCGAAATGAAGGATAAGAATTAGGGCCGACAAAAAAGAGTGGGCTACTTCTGAGCTTTTACTCCTTATGAAGACAAGAGATAAATTGTGCAAGAGAGTGTTACGTTACAAAAGAGTTTTACAAGAGTACAAAAGTCTCTGTAAAAAGAGTAAAGTGGCAGTTAGATGGGCAAATATTATTTTAAATCAAAACAACTCAATGATTTTGGAGATCCAAAGAAAACATGGAATAGCCTAAATAAACTATTGGAGGAGGGAGAGAAACAGTGGTTCAGTCACTCTTCAGAGTGATTCTGGTCTTATTACTGACCCAAATAAAGCAGCCACAACTTTTAGCAACTACTCTGAGGATTTGGACAGATTTAGGATAAATAAGGATTCTTCACCGGATTGGAAAATATAGAATCTGGGTCACACCTGGAAACGAGCTTCGGCTCAGTGTGCCTTTCCCGGTTACCAAATTTTAAATAAATAAAACAGAATGACCAAAATGACAACATGTCTCTCTACTTTTACTGTGTGGACCCTGATTTGGTTATGGACTGTATACAAAAGTTTAACCAACACCACAATACTGAACATGACAATATTGATTACTGAATTTTAAAAATGGTTCTTGATGTTCTTGAACAACCCCTTGCCACAATTTTTAATGGTTTTTTTCTCCAGTCTTGCAAGTTAGCCACCATCAGACCTATCCATATAACTGGAAGTAAGGAGGATGTTTCAAATTATCAACCTATTTCTCTTCTGACCCTCCTTTCTAAAAATACCACAGATAATAGTATTTAATCAGGTCACTTCTTTTCTCACAGAGTATACCATATTAACAACTGCTCAAGATGTTTTTCAGAACTCCCATAACACAAGAGCAGCCTTGGTAAGGATCAGTAGCTGCATGCACGGTGCCTTTGGGAAAGAGCACTGTGCCGCAACTGTTTCTGTGGACCTCACCAAGGTTTTCAATCTTGATGATCATACACTTTTATTAGACACCCTAGCTGATATCAATTTTTCCTCAGATGTGACCAAGTGGTCTCGAGTTATCTTAGTTTTAAGATGCAAAGAAACCTATTGCTATCCAATATAGTGTGGGGGTACCACAGGGTTCAATCCTGGGTCCCCTACTGCTTTCTTCATTTCTGAAAGCAGTCCCACAATTCTATAAATCTACTTAAGTTATCTTATATGCAGACGAAACTGTTATTTTTACCACTGGACCTGTGATGAGTAATGTGGCCTCTGGAGTCCAAGCGGGCTTTTAGTTCCTTTCAGAAGTGGCTTAATTCAATGAACTTGGTCCTAAATAAAAAAAGACCTAGTCTATGTATTTTTTGTAGTCCCAGGAAGGCGCCTACTTCCCCTGAACCACGGAGCCCAAGATCCCCCACAGACCGACCCCTCCCCAACCCCACTCATGGCAGGGCCGGGAAGAGGAGAGCCATCCTCCTCAACTGGTGACTCTCATCCAGGGAGGGCCTGGTGGTCATGTGGCAGCATAGGAGAGAGGCAGGCATGGCTTGGTATGTCCTGCGCCAGTCAATTTTCCGTTTTCTCCCACACCCCAGGGTTACAGCCAACATGGTTGCCCACACACGTGGTGGCACAACTTGGTAACCGGAACTGCCAGCCTCGCTCCACTGACCCAGAGTAAGGCCAGCTCACCCCCCCCCCCACAACGAGCATCAGTGCTACCACCGGATTTCCAGTGGCAGCCAAGAGCCAGGAAGACTTACCTTCCCAATCCAGGAAAGGAGAGCTGTCTGACAGTCACTCATTCTTCTCCCAACTGACTCCCGATGACTCAAGCTCATTACTGACCTTGGGTCACCAGTGTGGGAGAGGTAAGGTGCATTAAGCGCCTCAGCCCCTCTACTCCACTGTACTGGCTAAGTCTCACATTTCTTATGTTATCAAGACCATTTATCAGGGGCTGGGTTTGTTTTTCAGAATATATGATTTTTTAATTCCAGAATTCCATAAGTTGCTAGCCCACAGTCTATTTTCAGTACAGGATTATGGGCTGCCTATTTACATAGATGCTAGAGAAAAGATGTTTGCTAGATTATGAATCACTTGTAATAGTATCTGTTAATTTATTTTGAAGTTACCAAGGTTAGTCCGTCAGTCTCGGTTATATCAGATGGTTGGATGTCTTGCCTTGAGGATAGGCTGAATTTAAGAACGTGTGTATTTTTAAATAGATCTCGACTTGGTTTACTTCCTCAAACTGCAGACCTACTTTTTTCCAGGACAGTGAATTCTTTGGATACTAGGTCCCAGAGCAGAGTTACTTCAATAAAGTACAGTTACGTAAGAACTTACCGTAAGAGAAGATCTTCGACAGAGGCTCTTGCAGTAGGTAATTACATATAGGACTGATGCCGGCAGGCGGCAGAACCCACGGAAAATTTTTTAGCTAGCTGTCCTGAGTAGGGACCACTCCCACATCAGGTGACTGGCGCCAGGGAGACGCCGGGTATAAAGGGCGGTCCCGGATGCCCGCTTTTCCAGTCCTTTCCGCCACAGGCCAAAAAGAGGCCGGACGAGAGGAGCGATATTTCAATGGAAAAGGAGCTGAAAAAGCCTAGGGAATGGAGGGCGGATAGTATACTCTACTGCAAGAGCCTCTCGAAGATAGTACAGCTACGTAAGAACTATCGAAAGTACAGTTACGTAAGAACTTACCGTAACAGTAGATCTTCGAGAACAGCTCTTGCAGCAGGTACACCTCGTTAGGACTGAAGCCCGTGAGCGTCAGGACCCTGGGAAAAATTCTAGCTAGCTATCTTCAGCTGGGTACTGCCCCGACGTCGGTCCGCCTCCGTCAGCTGTAGTGGTACAAAGGGGTGTCCCTACCTTATCTTCAGTTCTCAGCCGAAAATTCCGGCCGCAGGTTGATACTGAAAAAGGGAAGACCGAGGATCCACCGTCAGAAGTTAACAATCGTAAAAAATTAGCCTGCAGACAAAGGCTCAAGACGCACCTCCTCCAAGGGGAAAGGTGGGCGGGAAGGTACCTGCTGCAAGAGCTGTTCTCGAAGATCTACTGTTACGGTAAGGTCTTACGTAACTGTACTATCTTACTTCGAGATACAGCTCTTGCAGCAGGTTACACTATTAGGACTGATTTCCAAGCAGTATCCCTTTCACCTACTGTGGGTGGAGGAACATTAGAACAAGCATACCAGATCCTGAATCTAGGACAGGAGACCCTGTAGCACTGCCAGGCCAAAGCCTGCTCTGCGCCGAGAAGCGATGTCCAGGCTATAATGCCTGATAAAGGTATGAACAGAGCTCCAAGTGGCAGCAGCACAAATGGTCGAGGTACAGACATTCCTGAGCGCTGCAAAAGAGGTGGCCACTCCTCTAGTGGAATGGCCCCGGACTGCTCCCGGCAGGGGTTTTTGCTTGGTATCATAGCAGTAAGATATGCACTGGACAAGCCAGCGAGACAAGTTGTCCCATCAATCTTTCCGCAAAGGAAACAAAAAGTTGATCCAATTTACAAAACTGCTTGGTTCTACTCAGGTAGAACCTTAGGCTGCGGTGAACATCCAGGGTGTGAAGCAACGCCTCTCCTCTGTTAGAGTAGTTAGGGAAGTCGACCGGCAGGTCAATATCCTGATTGAGCGTGAGTGAGGACACCACCTTAGGCAAAAATTTTGGATTCGTCCTCAGGGATACTCTGTCCCGGTGGAAAATTAAATAAGGCTCTTTGCACATCAGAGCCTGAAGCTCAGAAACTCTTCTGGCTGAAGTAACAGCAACCAAAAATAATGTTTTCCAAGACAGAAAACGAAGCTCGCAATCCGCGGCAGGTTCAAAGGGTGGGAGCGTGAGTTGCTCCAGCACAAAGAGCAAATCCCATGGAGGCACCGGGTCCTAAATGGGGGGCCTAAGGTGTAACACCCCTCTCAAAAAGTCTCGGCAGGCATCTAATTGTGCCACTATGCGCTGTCCCACCGGGAGGTGATAAGCTGAAATGGCACACAGGTGCAACTTTAATAGAGGAGTAGGCAGGTCTGAGTGGAAACAGAGAGCAAGTAGTCTAATACCGCTTCACAGGACAACCTAGGAGAAAGGTCAAGCTTAAGTAATATAGACAAAAAGGCGCCATTTCATGCGTGACGTTGCATGCGCGTGAGTCGGCTTTCTGGCTGCGGCAAGAACATCCGCAACCTCTTGCGAGACCCCGTGATGCAAGATGGCTATGTCTCTAGGAGCCATGCATGCAGGTTCAGAGAACGTAAGTCCGGATGGACCAGAGAACCTTTCTCCTGAGACAAGAGATGGGAGCTGAATGGCAACGGGAGCGGAGGTTCCCGGGATAGCTGCATCAGCAAGGGGAACCAGATCTGTCTGGGCCAAAAGGGGGCCACTAGGATCATTGTAGCATGCTCCCTGCGCAGTTTGAGAAGAACTCTCTGGATCAACGGGAATGGAGGGAAAGCTAGAGGAATCTGTCCGCCCAGGAGAGGGACAACGCCTCGCCAGAAAACACCAGGCCCTGGATCTAGCAAGCAAAAATTGGCAGTTTTACGTTGGACGGGGAAGCGAACAAGTCCAAATCTGGAGCTCCCCATCGAAGAAACAGATCCTCTGCTACCTCCTGAAGCAGTTCCCACTCGTGGACTCTGGCCTGAGAACGACTCAGGCCGTCTGTGATTGTGTCGTCCACTCCGGGAACATGTACTGTGATCAGGTTTGCGCTGTGTCGGATTACCCAATCCCACACCCTCATAGCTTCCCTGCAAAGAGGGTAAGAGTGTGCGCCTCCTTGTTTGTTGAGGTAATACATCACCGCCATGTTGTCCGTCTGAAGCAGGAGAGTGCACGGCGGGATCTCCGACTGAAATGCCTGCAGGGCATAAAGAACTGCCCTCATCTCTAACACGTTGATATGGAGATGAACCTCCAGAGGGGTCCACGTACCCTGGGACTTCACCCCGTCCAGGTGTGCTCCCCACCCAAGGCCTGAGGCGTCCATGGTGAGGATCACCTCCGGGGACGGCGCTGTAAATGGGACACCCGTGGAGAGTGACCCTGGGTCCAGCCACCACTGCCAGTCTCGAATCACGGGGCTTGTGATTCTGACCGGATGCTGCATATGGTCTTGCCTTTGATCCCACTGCACCTTGAGCATCCACTGAGTTACCCGCATGTGGAGCCTTGCGAAAGGAACGGTAGGAATGGCCGCAGTCATGTGTCCGAGCAAGCGAAGGACCGACCTGGCAGGGGCGGTCTTGTTCGTCAAAAGTTCCCTGATGAGGGCTCTGATGCGCTCCGCTTTGTCGCCTGGAAGAAAAGCTCTTCCCTGAACAGTGTCCAGTACTGCACCTATAAATTGCAGTTTCTGCGACGGGACCAGGAGAGACTTCTCGTGGTTGATAAAGATGCCCAGAGACCGAAACAAGTCCTGAGTGCTCTGGATCGCCCGTAACAACGCCTCTCTTGAGGCGGCCATGAGAAGCCAATCATCCAGGTACGGGAACACGTAATGGCCCTGTCTCCTTAGAGATGCTGCCACGACTGCCATGCATTTGGTAAAAACCCTGGGTGCTGATGACAGCCCAAATGGAAGAGCTCGGAACTGAAGGTGGTGGTCGAGAAACTCGAAGCGCAGGAACCTCCTGTGCGCCTGAGCTATAGGGATGTGCAGGTAAGCATCCTGCATGTCTAGAGACGCTAAAAAGGCTCTTGTTTTAGCATGGAATAAGACCCAGAAGAGTCACCATGCGGAATCTCTTGGAAGCGACCGACACGTTCAGGTCGCTGAGGTCCAGAATTGGACGAAGGTCCCCTGTTTTCTTTGGAACCAGGAAGAAGTGAGAATAATATCCTTGTCCTCTCTGGTTCTCCGGGACATACTCTATTGCTCCCTTTTGCAGGAGCGTGAGTACCTCTTGCCAGATCAGAGACTTGTGCTGACCCGAGTACCGGGAGAGCAAAGGAGGCCTCGAGGGTGGACCTTCTGCGAATTCTATAAAGTGGCCTTTTCCCACTAACAGAAGGACCCACCTGTCGGTGGTTATGGCCTGCCATCCCGGCAGAAAATTCGCAATGCGACCCCCGACCGTGATTCCCCGTTGATCCTGAGGGGCGGGGCCGGGAAGGAGTCAGGCTGTGGCGGCTGAGGGTCCCGCTGGCTGGACCGGCTTAGCAGTGCGCTGGGTACGGCCTGCGGGTTGCTTCCCCTGGGCTCTACGATAGCCAGAGCCCCTCTGTTGAGGGGCGGGGCGAGACTGCTGTCTTTGCGTCCGTCCCCCGAAACGGCTTTGGTTCCTGCGAAAGGAACTAAGCCTAGGTCGGTACATGGCCTGAACCGACCTCACCGCCTTCCCGGCATCTTGAAGTCTGGTAATAATCTCCTCTGAGGACTTATCAAACAAGACTTCTCCCTCGAATGGAGCGTCCATGATGTTCTTCTGACGCCAGGGTAAAACCGAGACGCTGCAACCAGGAGTGTCTCCTGAGCTGCATACACCTGAAGCTGCTGTTCGCCGAGGAAGTCCTGGAGTCACAGCTGCCTCGTAGCACCTGGGTTTCACATCTCAAACTCCGCACAGGGAGCTGAAGCATCTCCTCCTTCTGCTCACCTTCCGGCAGTTTCTCAGCCGCATCCAGACCCTGTTCCCACAAGGCGTTTTGGAACTGTACCATGTGGGTTAAGTAATTCAGGGACCTGATGGCGCAGGTAGCGGAAGCATACGTGCGCCTACCCATTGTGTCCAACTGTTTGGACTCTGGGTCCGGTGGCAGGGTGCTTATATGTTGCGGTCTCTGGGATCGGTCATGTGAGGCTGTTATGACCAGAGAGTCGGCCTGAGGTTGCTGAATCAAGTACTGGTCCTCCCTAGGAGCCTTGTACAAGCGATCAGCCTTCTTCGGCAGTGCCGGGAGCGAATGTGGATGCTTCCACGCTGCCTTGGTGACGTCCACGAAAGTGTCTACCAAGGGTGGTACCACCATAGGCTTGGGGTCCTTCTGCCGAAGATGCTTCGCAAGGTGCAGCCTTTCGGGGGCTAACTCTTCCGTATCCCATCCCATGTTTTCCTGGATAGGTCTCATAATATCCGCAAACGAAGGGTCATCCAGAGGAGACTTAGGCATGTCATGTGGATCCGGAGAAGGGATGGAGAGGGGAGATGGGGATCTGGACGCGAGAGCTTTGATCCCATGTCCTCATCGAAGGCGATCGTCCGGCGCTTCTAGGTCTCTTGGGGCTGGGTGACCTGGAAGAAGATTTGGACGGAGGTCTCCATTTATCAGATCTCCCTTGAGGTGTTCTATGCCCCGGGAGGAAGAAGCGTCTGCCGCACCTCATGGAGAGGGGGGCGGAACCGGGAGGAGTAGTCGGTGTGGGGGGAGGAGGAGGAGGAGGCGGAGTGGGAACCACGTCCTTCTTGATGGAGTCCCACCAGTAAGTGAATAGCTCCTTCACTTCGACAAGAGAAAGGCCCGTCGACGGTCCGGGCGCAGTGGGCTGTCATCGGGTCCTGGCGTCGGCTCCACAGGGGGCTCGGGTAATGGCGAGGGTTCCCTGGGCGACTCAACTGGACCGGGATCACCCGTCTGGTCTTCGGGCAGAGTCAGTTCCTCCTCAGTGATGGTCTCCTGACCGACGTCGGTCGGAGGCGCCTGGTCCTCTTCTGGCGGGACGGGCGCCGTCCCCTACTGGCGTCCTGGCTTGGCCTAGCCGCGCCGTGTCGCCTGCTGACGGTGGCTCCAGGGATCCATGACGGAAGGACGACGGCATGTGTACCAAGGCCGATCCTCAGGCCTCTTAAGGGAGGTAAGTTCCATGGTCTTGCAAGGAGGCAAGGAAGCAGACCTGACGTCGGATTCATAAAGGCAGGAACCCGACTTACGATGATGGTGGCGATCCCCGGACTTAACCAGAGCCCTGGAGGACGAGGAAGGCCTGGTAGACTTGGCCTGGGAAGAGGACTTCTTGACCGCAGCCGGGGGAGGCTGAGAGCTGGCCCGGGAAGGAGAGCATTCGGACCTGGATGAACTACGCGAATCTGAGGCCCTAGAAGGATCTTTCTCCCTATGCTTTTCCGCATGCTTGTGGGTCTTCCTGGACGAGTCCCCCTTAGAAGACATGGCCTTCAGCTGTTCTTCCAATAAAAAAGCCTGAAGGGCCTTCTGGCGGCGGATCTGGGTTCTACTGTTAAACCCCTGGCAAAAGGAGCAGGCCCGGGTGTCGTGGTCTGGGCCTAAGCACCGGACGCAAGCCGAGTGAGGATCCTTAAAAGGGATCTGCTTCCCACAAGCACACTTCGATGAATGATCGGAGGTCGGAGAGGACATCAGAAAACAGTTTGATTGAAGAAATCTTCTTTTGTAGATCTTCGAGAACAGCTCTTGCAGCAGGTAACACCATTAGGACTGAAGCCGGTAGGCGTCAGGACCCCACGGAACTCTTCTAGCTAGCTATCTTCAGCGGGGACCACCCCCGACGTCGGTCCCGCCTCCAACATCAGGCGTAGTACATAAGGGGGTGGTCCCGCCAGATTCCCCAGTTCTCTCGCCAGAGACTTCCGGCCGCAGGACGACATCAGAATGGGAGACCGAGGATCCATCATCAGAAGACAAAAGGGCGTAAACCCCTGCCAAAGGCTCGGAAAGCCATGCCTCCTCCAAGGAGGAAGGTACCTGCTGCAAGAGCTGTTCTTGAAGATCTACTGTTACGGTAAGTTCTTATGTAACTGTACCATCTTACTCCGAGATACAGCTCTTGCAGCAGGTAACACCATTAGGACTGATTTCCAGCAATAACGCTTGTAAGCATTCTGGGAAGAGGAAACTAGGAAATTCCATACCAAGTCCTGACTCTAGGAGAGGAGACCCTGTAGCACGGCCAGGCCGAAACCGGCTCTTCGCCGTGAAGCAATGTCCAGGCTATAATGCCTGATAAAAGTATGCACAGAGCTCCAAGTGGCTGCAGCACAAATGGCAGAGGAGGATACGTTATGAAGTGCTGCAAAGGAGGTAGCCACCCCCCTAGTGGAATGGCCCCGGACTATACCCGGGAAGGGTTTCTGCTTTGTATCATAGCAGTATGATATACACTGGACAAGCCAGCGAGAAAGGGACTGCTTCGATACTGGTTGGCCCATCATCCTCTCAGCGAAGTAAACAAAGAGTTGCTCCGACTTGAGAAGCTGTTTAGTCCTGTTCAGGTAATACCTTAGACAGCAGTGAACATCCAGGGTGTGGAGCAGCGCTTCTCCTCTATTAGAATATTTAGGGAAATATACGGGCAGGTCAATGTCCTGATTGAGAGTGAGTGCAGAGACCACTTTAGGCAAGAACTTAGGATTCGTCCTCAGGGACACTCTCTCCTGGTGGAAAATGAAATAAAGTTCCTTACACATGAGAGCGTGAAGCTCGGAAATTCTCCTTGCTGACGTAACAGCAATTAAAAATAACGTTTTCCATGACAGGAAATGCAGATCGCAATCCGCAGCAGGTTCAAAAGGGGGGAGCGTGAGTTGTTCCAGGACAAAGAGTAAATCCCATTGAGGAACAGGGTCCTTAATGGGTGGCCTAAGGTGTAACACCCTTCTCAGAAAGTCTCGAGAGGCGTCAAGTTGCGCCACTGTGCGCTGTCCCACCGGGAAGTGGTAAGCAGAAATAGCGAGGAGGTGCACCTTAACAGAGGAGTAAGTGAGACCGAATGAAAAAGGAGAGCAGGTATTCTAACACCGCTTTCACCGAGCAACCCCTGGGGAAAGGCCGCGTGCTTCAGAATACAAAGCAAAAGCGGCACCATTTCATGGCGTACGTCACATGCGTTGCCGGCTTTCTGGCTGTGGAAAGAACTTCCGCCACCTCTTGCGAGACCCCGTGTCGCAAAATGGCTATGTCTCTAGGAGCCATGCATGTAGGTTCAGTGAACGTAAGTCCGGGTGGACCAGTGAACCTTCCTCCTGAGACAAGAGATGGGAGCTGAAGGGCAACGGGACCGGAGGTTCCTGGGACAGCTGTGTGAGCAAGGGGAACCAGATCTGCCTGGGCCAGAAAGAGGCTACCAGGATCAATGTTGCGTGCTCCCTGCGCAGTTTGACAAGAACTCTCTAGATCAACGGGAAGGGAGGGAAGGCGTAGAGGAATCTGTTCGCCCAGGAGAGGGACAACGCTGCCTCACCAGAAAACACCAGGCCCTGGATCTAGCGAGCAGAAATTGGGCAGTTTTATGTTGGATGGGGAAGGCGAATCAGGTCCAGTTCTGGAGTGCCCCATCGAAGAAACAGATCCTCTGCAACCCCTTGAAGAAGTTCCCACTGTGACCCTGGCCTGGGAACGACTCAGGCCGCTCATGCATTGTGTTGTCCACCCAGTAACGTGAACTGCAATCAGGTCCGCTCCCGTGTTGGATTACCCAATCCCACACTCTCATCGCTTCCCTGCAAAGGCAAGAGTGCGCCTGTTTGTTGAGGTAATACATCACCTCCGTGTTGTCTGTCTGGACTATAAGAGTAATCGGCAGGATCTCTGACTGGAAGGCTGCAGGGACAAAGGGACCTCATCTCAAAAATGTTGATGTGAAGATGAGCTTCTTGAGGGGTCCACGTTCCCTGGGACCTCACCCCGTTCAGGTGTGCTCCCCACCCCAGCCCTGAGGCATCTGTGGAAAGGATCACGTCCGGGGACGGCACTGAAAAAGGGACATCCGCAGAGAGCATTCCTGGGTCTAGCCACCACTGCCAGTCTCGAATCACGACATTTGTGATTCTGACCGGATGCTGCATGTGGTCTTGCCTTTGGTCCCACTGCACCTTGAGCATCCACTGAGTTACCCGCATGTGGAGCCTTGTCAAAGGGACGGTCGGAATGGCCACAGCCATGTGTCCAAGCAGACGAAGGACCAGCCTGGCAGGGACAGTCTTCTTCGCCGAGAGATCCCTGATGAGGGATCTGATGCGTTCCGCTCTATCGTCTGGAAGAAATGCTCTCCCCTGAACGGTGTACAGAACTGCGCCTATGAACTGCAGCT
The DNA here is from genome assembly GCA_016271365.2 of Neoceratodus forsteri. Lineage (NCBI taxonomy): Eukaryota > Metazoa > Chordata > Ceratodontiformes > Ceratodontidae > Neoceratodus > Neoceratodus forsteri. Next base: position 1,710,812,671 of record CM057455.1, read on the forward strand.
TCTGCGACGGTACAAGGAGAGACCTCTCGTAATTGATTATGATGCCCAGAGACCGAAACAGAGCCTGGGTGCTCTGGACAGCCATCAACAACACCTCTCTGGAGGCGGCCATGAGAAGCCAATCATCCAAGTACGGAAACACATAGAGGCCCTGTCTCCTTAGAGACGCTGCCACGACTGCCATGCATTTGGTAAAGACCCTAGGGGCCGATGACAGTCCGAAAGGAAGAGCTCGGAACTGGAAGTGGTGGCTGAGGAACTCGAAGCGCAGGAACCTCCTGTGCGCTTGAGCTACAGGGATATGCAGGTGCGCCCTGCATGTCCAGGGACGCTAAGAAGGCGCCTCTTTAGCATGGGAATAAGACCCTGCAGAGTCACCATGCAATGTTGTAGGCGCATCGACATATTGAGGCTGCTGAGGTCCAGGATTGGACGGAGATCCCGTTCGAACCAGAAAGAAGTGGAATAGTATCCATACCTCTCCTGGCCTTCTCGGACACTTACCATTCCCTTTGCAGGAGCGCAAGTATTTCTTGCCTAATAAGCAATTTGAGTGACCCAGTAACGGAGAGCAGAGGAGCCTCGAGGGTGGTTTGTCTGCTACTTTCTATAAAGTGGCCTCTTCGACTAACTGAAGAACCCACCTGTCGGTGGTTATGGACTGCCATCCTGGCAGGTAATCCGCAATACGACCCCCAACCTTGATGTCTCGTTGATCCTGAGGGCCGGGGAAGGAGTCAGGCTGTGGCGGCAGAGGGGCCCACGGGCTGAACCAACTTAGCTGGAGGCTGACTTCGGCCCGTGGGCTGTCTTCCCTGGGCTCTGTGGGAACCGGAGCCCCTCTGCTGTGGACCGGTGCGGGATTGTTGTCTCTGTGCCGGCCCACGAAAACGGCTTTTGTTCCTACCGAAGTGAACTGAGCCTCGGTCGGTACATTGCCTGACCGACCTCACCGCCTTCCCGCCTCTTGGAGCTTGGTGAGAACCTTTTCAGAGGGTTCACCAAAGAAAACTTCCTTCAAAACAGCGCCCATGATGTTCTTCTGGACATCCGGTAACTGAGACACGGAGCCATGAGTGTCTCCGGAGGCATACGCCTGAAGCTGCCGCCTGGCTGAGGGGAGTCCGCTGAATCATATGCGGCTCACAGCACCTGGGTTCCCACGTCCATCCCGCACGGAGGAGCTGCAACATCTCCTCCTTCCTCACCTTCTGGCATTCTCTGCCAGATCCAGTCCCTGTTCCCACAAGGCATTTTGAACTGCGCCTCATGTGGGTCAAGTAGTTCCAGGATCTGATGGCGAAGTAGCAGAAGACACGGCGCCTGCCCATAGCATCCAGCTGTTGGACTCGCCCGTGGATGGGTGCTCAAATGTGTATGCCCTGGGACCAGTCAGAGAGGCTGTTATGACCAGAGAGTCAGCCAGAGAATGCTGGAGCTGGCACTGGTCCTCCTTAGGCCCTTGGTACAGGCGGTCAGTATTCTTTGGCATCCGGAGCGTAGTGTGGACGCTTCCACGCTGCCTTGGTGATGTCCACAGTGTTCACCAAGGGTGGTACCTCACCACAGGCTTAGGATCCTTCGTCAAGATACCTAGCGAGGCGTAGTCTCTCGGAGTCTAATTTCTTCCGCGATCCCAGCCCATGTTTCTTGATGTGTCTCATGATCTCAAGAATGATGGGTCATCCGAGGAGATCTAGGAAGCTCACGGGTCTGGAGAGGGATGGAGAGGAGAGGGGATCTAGATCCTGCCGAGAACCCCGATCCCGTATCCTCCGCCGGCGAACGACGCGCCTTCTGGGTCTCTTTAGACGGGTGACCCTTGAAGAAGACTCTAGACGGAGGTCTCCTTATCTGGTCTCCCCTGAGGGTCCGTGAGGCTCTGGGGGAGGTAGACTGCCTGCTGCCCCGGATGGAGAAGGGGGCGCAGGAGCCAAAGGTGTCGCAGGTGTCGGAGGAGGACGAGGAAGAGGAGGTGGTGTGGGAACCATATCCCTTTTAATGGTATCCCACCAGGAAGTAAAGAGCTCCTTAACCTCAGAAATGGAAAGGCCTGACGACCGGGCGCCGGGTCGGTCGTCGGTTCCGGCATCGGCTCCTCAGGGGCCTCAGGTTGTGGGGAGGGCTCCCTGGAAGGTGCAATAGGACCGGGTTCGCCCGTCAGGTCCTCGGGCTGCGTCAACTCCTCCTCCGTGATAGTCTCCTGACCAACGTTGGTAGGCGGCGCCGGGGTCCTCTTTCTCGACTCATGCAGACGTTGGGCACTTCCATTTCACCGCGCCTGGGCGGTTGACGGCTCCTGGGACCTGTGATGAGTGGCCGACATCGGACGGGCCGACGTCGAGTCCGACGGCTTCTTAAGCGAGGTAAGCTCCTTGGTCTTCCGCTGGGGAGGAGGAGGCAAGGAGGCAGACCTGACGTCGGGTTCGGAATGGCGGGAACCCGACTTGTGGTGACGATGATGATCCCCAGACCTAATCAGGGCTTTGGAAGAAGAGGACGAAGAGGGCCTGGAGGTCTTGGCCTGTGAGGAGGAAGAGGAGCCTGAAGGTTTCTTCACTGCAGCGGAGGGAGGCTGAGAACGGGCCCGGGATGGCGAACGGTCGGACCGGGAGCCGGAACTACGGGAGTCGGAGGCCCTAGACGGGGACTTGGATGGAGCCTTCTCCCTGTGCTTCATAGAATGTTTCGGCTTTCAGAACTCCCTTGAGGTGTCCGTGCCTAACTTTCCTCGAGCAGGAACGCCTGCAGAGCCTTCTGCTATGGATCCGGTCCGCTGTTGAACCCTTGGCAGAAAATACAGGACTGGGTGTCGTGGTTCTGGGCCCAGGCACCGGACGCAGCCTGAATGCGGATCCTTGAACGGGATTGGCTTCCCACAGGCGCACTTCGAGGGATGGCCTTCAACAGAGGTTGGAGAGGACATCAGACAGCAACTGAGCCGAAAAAATGAACTTATTTCCCCTGAAGGAAGAACTTAACCACGCGTCGTGCACTAGAAACGATCCGGCGGTCGAGACATGCAAGTCGACAGCAGGAAAAGAATCTGGGGAATCTGGCAGGACCGCCTTTATGTACGACGCCTGACGCCGGAGGCGGACTGACATCGGGGCGGTCTCACTGAAGTTAGCTAGCTAGAAGAATTGTAGTCCTGCCGCCCGGCCGGCTTCAGTCTTAATGGTGTTACCTGCTGCAAGAGCTGTATCTCAAGTAAGATCTGAGAATCTGGCGACTGCCCCTTATGTACCGCGCCTGACGCCGGAGGCGGACTGACGTCACGTGCAGTCCCCGCTGAAGATAGCTAGCTAGAAGAATTCTGTGGGGTCCTGACGCCTGCCGGCTTCAGTCCTAATGGTGTTACCTGCTGCAAGAGCTGTATCTCAAAGTAAGATCTACTGTTACAGTAAGTTCTATCTTACGTACTATCTTACTTCGAGAGGGCTCTTCCAGTAGTTAAATACACATAGGACTGAATCCCAAGCAGTCTGGAACAAAGAGAGGCACTGGGAGGAGGAAAACTACTCCAAAAGGTAGTTCTGGTTGCGCAAGTCTCAAGATAGGAGGCCTTGCAAAACAGCCAGCCCGAAGCCTGCTTTACATCAAGAGGCAACATCCAAACTGTAGTGTTTCGTGAAGGTATGGAGGGAAGTCCACGTGGCGGCAGTGCAGATGTCTGCCGCTGACACATTCTTGAAACAAGCCGCAGAGGCAGCTACTCCTCTTGTGGAGTGGCCTCTGACATGACCCGGGAGGGTCTTGTTGTATTTGTCATAACAGAAAGTGATGCAATGAGCCAACCACTTAGACAGGCATTGCTTGGAAACAGCATTGCCTTCCCTTTTGTGAGCAAAAGAGACAAACAACTGAGCAGTCTTTCTGAGATCCTTCGTCCTGTTGGTGTAGTATCTCAGAATCCGGTTAACATCCACAGTATGGAGCAAATACTCCCCTTGATTAGAGTGCTGCGTAAAAAATGCAGGTAACTCTATGGACTGATTTAAGGTAGACTCTGCTACTACTTTAGGGAGAAACTTAGGATTCGTGCGAAGAACAACACGTTCCTTGTGAAAAATCAAGTACGGAGATTTTACACATCAGGGCCTGGAGCTCAAGATTCTTCAAGCCGAAGTAATGGCCACCAGGAAGAGCTGCCTTCCACGACAGGAAGTTCAAACTGCAGAAGCTGCAGGTTTGAAGGGAGGAAGAGTAAGTTTCGAGAACAAAGTTCAAGTCCCAAGGGGAGCAGGAGTATGGATGGGGCCTCAGATAGAGGACCTCTGAGAAAGGTCTTGAGACCCAGTTGAGCAAAGCTTTGTTCATGGCGGAACACGACAGGGCGTAAATGGCCACCATGTGTACCTTCAGAGGGGAATGGCTGAGACGAGGTCAAAACAAATGACGCAGATACTCCAGCAGAAGCCCCGCTGAACAGGAGAAAGGTTCCAACGCTCTGGAAGCGCCCAGATAGTGAATATTTTCCACTTCATAGCTAAGTGGATCTGGTGGAGGGTTTTCTGGCCTCCACTAAAATCTCCGCCCACTTTGGGAGACACTCCAAATGGGATTGGGCTAGGTCTGCAGGAGCCATGCATGCAGCTGAAGGGATCTGAGGCCTGATAGACCAGAGTCCCCTGATCCTGGGTCAACAAACCTCGAGGAAGAGGAAGAGAAGGATCCTCTGAATATTGTTGCAGAAGAGAGAACCAGATTTGCTTGGGCCAGAAAGGAGCAGTCAGAATCATTCTCGCTCCTTCTGAAGCTAGTTTCTGCAAGACTCGTGGGATAAGTGGAATTGGGGAAAAGGCATAGACGAAGATCTGTCCTTCCAATCTAGAGACAGAGTGTCGCGCCAAAAAGCGCCTCACTCTTGAACGAGCAATCAGAAGATGGGAAGTTTTGCGTTTGGGGGGGATGTGAACAGGTTGACCTGTGGTATTCCCCAATGTTGGAAGATATTGTCTAGGACCCCTTGGTCCAGTTCCCACTCGTGAGTCAGAGCAGAAGAGCGACTTAGCTTGTCTGCCAGGGTGTTGTCAACTCCCGGAACGTGAATCGCCGCGAGGTGAAGGTCATGTTGTGTTGCCCAATCCCAAACCCTCACTGCCTCCCTGCATAGAGGGTAGGACCGAGTCCCTCCCTGCTTGTTGAAGTACCACACCACGCACATGTTGTCCATCTGGACGGCTAGGTGGCCGGGAAGGATGTATTGGTGAAGGGCTTGGAGAGCATACAACACTGCCCGAAGCTCGAGCACACTGATGTGGAGAGCTTGTTCTAGCTTGGACCAGGAGCCCTGGGTCCAATGAGGGCCTAGATGGGCTCCCCAACCTTCGCCTGAGGCGTCTGTGGTTAGAGTCTGGGAGGGGGGAGGATGAAAGAAAGGAACTCCCAGAAATGAAAATTACGCACTCACCGTAATTCTTGATCTTCTTGGACGAGTCTCCACCACTCATTCACACTAGTGGGATCTGCGCCGGAGGCACCAGGACCCATCGGAGCAAACTTTTGCCGGAGGGTTGGCGCGAGAGATGGCGCCGCGAGGCATGGCGCCGCGAGCGCTGGCTCGCACGGTAATGACTATCTCGGCGACGACCCTCCAACCGCCCAGTCACCTTTTTAACAAGGAGGTGCAGCGCAACTAACGAAAAGAGTAAACTCTAACCTTAAAAACGGACATAAGATAGTCCGACGCACCCGCAAGAAGGGTCAACAAAGAAGTCTTCATGGCCTAAAGATTTGAGGGAGTGAAGACAACACAGCGTGAGCTCGGGATGGAGGGTATGGTGAATGAGTGGTGGGCTCGCCCAAGAAGACCAAGCACTACGGTAGGTACGTAATTTTCATATCTTCCTGGACATAAGTCTCCACCACTCATTCACACCAGTGGGAGAGTACTAAGCTGATAATCCCCCAAAAGGGCGGCAGGAGAGCCAGAGCTCACGCGTCTAGGACAGAAGTCCATTAAGGATAGTTCTGCCGAAGGCGGAATGTCGCTTGGCATGAACATCCAGTGTATAATGCTTAACGAAGGTATGCACTGAGCTCCAGGTGGCGGCATTGCAGATATCTGCAATCGGAATAATGCGAATTTCTGCTAGGGATGCCGCGACCGCCCTAGTAGAGTGAGCGTAAACTCTACCTTCTAACTTGACCTGTGCCATGGAATAGCAATGTCGAAGACATGCCACCAACCACGATGAGATGCATCTGACAGCGACAGGCTGACCCAGCCAACTCTCGCTGAAGGAAACAAACAATTGCTGAGTCTTGCGAAAATTCTTGGTTCTATCTAAGTAGAAATGCAAGGCTCTCAACATCCAAGGAATGAAGAGACCGTTCTCCTTCATTTTGGAAGTTCCCGAAGTAAGAGGGAAGAGGGAAGGACCAGAGGTTGGTTTAGATGGAATTCTGACAACCCTGGGAAGAAATTTAGGATGAGTATGAAGAACTACTTTGTCCTTATGGAACACAGTATACAGAGGGTCCGTAACTAGTGCATGTATCTCAGAGACCCTGTGGGCTGAGATAATGGCCACTAGGAAGGCTGTCTTCCAGGTAAGAAATTTTAGCTCACAGGTAGCTAGGGGTTCGAAAGGCTTCCGAGTGAGCATGTCTAGCACAAGGTTAATGTCCCAGGCTGCAACCAGACGTCTTACAGGGAGTCTGGTATGCAGAATTCCTTTAAGAAATCTCTTTACCATAGGTAACTGAGCCAGAGACAAGGAAGAAACCGCTCATGGTACGCTGAAATGGCACTAAGGTGAACTTAACTGTAGAGTACTGGAGACCTGAGTTTGATAGGTCCAAAAGGTACCCAGAACCTTGTCTGGAGGACAGGAAAAGGGATTCCAAGAGGACTTTGCACACCAGAGAGAAAACGCTCCACTTAGAAGTGTGTTTTTCGAGTAGCTGGCTTCAGGGCAGCCAGAAGGATGTCTGAGACTTTCAGAGACGTTGAACCGGTTCACTTCTACCTCTTCAGGAGCCAAGCGTGAAGGTGAAGTGACCCTCAGGTTGGGATGGGACCAACAACCCTGAGTCAAAAGGTTGATCTGCAAGGGAAGTGGTCTCGGAGAGGTTGCCGACATACTGTTGAGTAGAGGAAACCATAGTTGCTTGAGGCCAGGAGGGAGCAATGAGAATCATCTTGGTCCCTGAGACTCGAATTTGAGAAGTACTCTTGAATTAGAGGAAGTGGTGGAAAAGCGTGAAGAAAGCGCTTTGTCCACTGCAGCCTGAACGCATCCTGACAGAAAATGCCAGGCCCTGGATTTCTGGAGCAGGAGAGGCGCAGTTTTATGCTATGGGGATGCAAAAGGTCCAGGTCTGAGTCCCCGCCTTCAACAGTGACCGAGCTACGGCTGGATCGAGAGACCACTGTGAGGGTCTGCCTGTTCTGCTGGAGGTGATCTGCCAAGTCGCTTTGTATACCTGGTAGATATACCGCTGAATTAGAGACTTGTGCTCCAAGCACCACTCCCACACCTCATTGCTTCCTGCAAAGGGGTAAGAATGAGCACCGCCTTGCTTGTTGATTGACACATCACAGCTTTGTTGTCCGCTTGAAGGAGAATGTTCTTGTGACAAAGAATATCCTTCAACGCCGGATCGATATAGAGGACTGCCTCATCTCCAGGACATTTATGTGAAGCTGAGCCTCGAGCTGAGTCCATACACCCTGAGTGTGGAGAGAGCTGACAGTGGCTCCATCCCATCAGCGACGCGCCTGTGGTGATGAAGATCTGATGAACCAGAGGAGCAAAGGTGAATCCTTCCAGGAGATTGCTCTCTGAGACCACCTATGTGAGAGAGAGCTTCGCAAGGGCTCTGTCACCTTGATGGGATAAGACTGGGGGTGAGAGGTCGGACCACTGAGTGGAGAGCATCCATTGGGTGGTCCTCATGTAACCGAGCTTAGGCAGTGAACACTGAGGACGCCATGAGACCCAACATACGCTGCATCGAGAGAGCTGTGACCGATCTGTTCTCCCCATGTAACGGGCCATCTGAAGGATGTCAGTCTTCTGTCCTCTGTAAGGAAAGCTGAAGAGGTGTCCAGAAGAGTCCCTTTAGAAAAGGAGCTCTGGGAGGGCTGCAGCTGTGACTTTTTCAGATTCAGCAGAACCCCACGGACGAAGAAGGCGGAGGCCGCTTGAACGGCTTCCAGGGTCCCTTGGCTGGAAGGGCTTGTAGGAGCCAATCGTCCAGGTAGGGAAACACCGGAGTCCGAGCTTCCTGAGATGCGCTGCGAGAACTGCACAACACTTTGTAAAGACTCGGCGCGAGGATAGCCCAAAGGGCAGGACTTGAACTGATAGTGTTGACCCAGAGCCACAAACCTCAGGAATTTGCGATGGCTCGGGTGGATGGGGATATGCTGGCAAGCCGCCCGCATGTCCAGGGAGGCTAGCCAGTCGTGTTGATGCAGCAAAGGTAACAGGGTACCCAGAGAAATCATTTTGAATTTCTCCCTGGGGAGGAATTTGTTTAACTTTCTGAGGTCTAGAATGAAGCGATCCTCCCAGATTTCTTTGAACCAGAAAGTAGGAGTAGAACCTCTGCTGGCTTAATGGGGCACCAGTTCTACTGCCCGCTGTTCAGAAGGCCCTGGATCTCGGCGCAGGAGGTCTGATTGAGAGGTCGACAACCTGGGTTGCCGCTGGAGAGGACGATTCGGGGGTTCCAGAAAACTGAGAGAATAACCTCGCTAATTATCCAAGAACCCATTTGTCCGAGGTTATGGACTTCCACTGGTTGTAGAAGTACGCCAGACGACCTCCCACCGGAGGAGAAAGTTCCACCTCGGCAGGGATGGAACTTGGGCCAGCACTATAAGTAGCGCTGGGGGCTTTAGGCCCCTGCGCTTGCGCGCCTTCTTTGAGGTTGGGCAGGTTGGCTTTATGGAAGCTTCCGCCTCTGCCTCGAAGGACTGACGACTATGAAACTGATGTTACTCACATGCCCCCGAGAGGGGTAGGCGGAGGTCTAGCCAGCTTAATGGCCGACCTAGTCTTCTGAGTGGCCTCACGGCTTGCTCTACCTGAGGACCAAAAAGATACGAGCCATCAAAGGGCAACGCCATTACCTGCTGCTGCATCATTCGTAGCCGGAAGTACGCAGCCAGGAGTGACGTTGAGTACAAATACCTGCGGCTGCTGAACGAGAAGCAGTGTCGAAAGCGTCCATGGCGGCTTTGACCTGTTGGTTATTAGACTCAATACCTCTGGTCATGGTTAGAAGAAGCTCTGACTTGGAGTCGGAATCTGGAAGAGCTTCAACCATTCGTTTGATAGAGTGCCACAGGATATACTCATACTGAGAAAAATAGCCTTGATAGCTGGTAATACGCATACTTAGAGTGGAGGCAGCAAAGACTCTCTTACCTAATGTATCAATTTTACAAGACTCTTTGTTAATAGGTCGAGCTGTAGTAGCTTGAGGAAGAACGACCTTATCATTCTCTGCCAGGACTACAATAGGATCCGCAAAGGCTTGAGATGCCAAAATGGGACGATCCTTGGGGGCTGAATATTTCCTATCAATGGATTTAGCCACCGAGGGAGTAAGAGCAGGATTATTCATACCATTTGAGACAGCCTCAAGGAAGGTTGAATCGAGGGTCAAATCCATAAGGATCTCCTGAAGCATGAAGATACTGGAGTCTTAATCTTTCCCAGGATCGATGTTTGTAGTCTGAGAGAAAGAGTGGAACCCAGGTTCCTCAACAGAGACTTAAAGGACAGGTCCTCACCACAGGCTCTGTAGCAGTGAAAGAACCTGCTTCCTCCACTTCATCACCCAACCAAGGTCTGGGTCAGGCTCAACATCATCTCCTGATAGTCCAGAAAGGACTGTTTGGACAGGAAAGGAGGAAAAAGTAGGAGAGGAGGAAAGAACTGATAGAAAGGGAGAGTCCTCGAGGCCCCGCGCCAAGAGGCGAACGGAGTCGAGAGCGGCGCCGCGGAGGCGCACGGGCACCGGAGGCACGCAGCACCGCGAGAGAGCAGCACCGCTGCTGCTTCGGCGCCAGGCAAGGCACACGGTGCGCTGGCGCGCCATGAGACCGACAGTGCCGCGATAGCGCCGCGAAGACCCAGTGGCGCAGCAGTATTTCGGCGCCGAGACCCGGATGGCGCCGAGGAAACCCTGGAACCTGGAAACATGGGAAGAGAAAACCAGAGATAAGGGCATCGGTGTGGCCCCCTGCACCGCAGCCATGTGAGGGGGGAACACTAGCACGGAGTCGCTGGCACCGGGCGAGGCGCCGAACTAGGAAGGTCCAACCGCCTACCTGATCACCCGACGAGCCCAAGGCTGCGGGCAACCGAGCCAGGCAGAAGAACCAACCTCCGAGCCCATCGCCCATAAGAGCGCCCACTGATGAAACTGCTCATCTGGAGACCTACCTATAGGTGGGTAGGACTCAGATGTCAAGACGACGAGAAACCGGAAGTTGGCGATCTCAAGGAGGAGACCGCAACTAGCCACGATAACCGACCGCCGACGCTACAGACGATCAGAGGGCTACTTTCGAGTGATGCCTTCTTTATCTGTGGGTCAAGAAGAGCTCGAGGCCGAACGGGTGCCAGAATGCAACTGTTTGTTTTATGCCGGCAGGAGGACCGCCCATCCCCCCAGGCATCGGACTGACCGTTGTCGGAACCCCGCTGAGGATGGTCGACTCCGTCAAGTAGGCCGAGACTTCTTTATTATATTTAAAATATAATAGAAATAGAATAAATCTAAGCGATACTACTATCGAGATAATATTACAAAAAAATAAACTGAAAACTATGCGCTAGTTTGAAGTTCGACTCCCGACAGGCGAGCGACGTCGTTACTGAAGCGCACTCGACGGCAGGAAAAAAGGAACTGAGGCGGTTGAGGGTCGCCGCCGAGACAGTCACCAGGCGAGCCAGCGCCGCGGCACCATGTCTCGCGGCGCCATCTCTCGCGCCAACCCTCCGCCAAAAAGTTTGCTCCCGATGGGTCCTGGTGCCTCCGGCGCAGATCCCACTAGTGTGAATGAGTGGTGGAGACTTATGTCCAGGAAGATACAGGTTCTCTCAAACCATCCACCATTGCAAGTCTCGCATCATCGGTGAGGAGATCAGAACAGAGTGATCTAGGTTGTCCACTAGCTGATCCCACTGAGAGCGTAGAGTCCACTGAGAGATCCTCATGTGGAGTCGAGCGTGAGGTACCGTCGCGATAGCAGCCGCCATGAGCCCGAGAAGGCGAAGGACCGACCTCGCAGAGGCCATCCTGCGGTCGGACAACAGACTTATTTGGGTCTGAAGGGTGGCCACCCTGTCCGGATGCAGGAAGGCCTTGCCCATGGTCGTGTCCAGGATCGCCCCAATAAACTGTAGCCTCTGGGATGGGTCCAGATGAGACTTGGAATGGTTGATGGTAATACCCAGGCAGGCAAAAACCTGCTTGGTAAGGGAGAGGAAACGAAGGACTTCCTCCCTGGACGAGGCCGCCAGGAACGGGAAAACCTGCACTTCCTTGGTAGCAGGTGGGCCGCCACCACTGCCAGGCATTTGGTAAATACTCAAGGGGGGCCAAGGAAAGACCAAACGGAAGCACCTTGAACTGGTAGTGGTCCCCCTGGAATGCAAAACGAAGGTATTTGTGATGAGATGGGCGAATGGGAATGTGCAGATAAGAATCCAGCATATCCAGAGCACAAAGCCATTGACCCGGGAGGGGCAGAAGGCTCTACAAAGAGAGCATCCTGAACCTTTTGTACTCTACATAGAGATTCAGGGAACTGAGGTCCAAAATTGGTCTGAGATCTCCTGTCTTCTTTGGGACCAGGAAGAAATGGGAATAGCAACCCGTCCCTTGTAGATGAAGGGGGACAGGCTCTATCGCTTGCTTCAGCAGAAGAGCCGAGATTTCCTCCTGGACCAAGAGAAGATATTCCCGTGAATACGATGACTTCAGAGGGGGGTGGCGGGGTGGTTTCTGCAGAAACTCTATGGAGTGTCCTTCTGCTATGAGCTGGAGCACCCAAGAATCTGTGGTTATCCTCTCCCATCCCGGAAGGTGGAGGGAAAACCTCCCTCCTACCGGTTCCTCCGGGAGGCAATGGGAGAGGAAAGGAGTCAGGTGGTGTGGGGCAGCGCTGCAGCTGAAGCACCCGCTACTTTTTTGGGGGTGGGCGGCAGCAGCGGGGCCCAGCGCTTTGTGGCCCGCCTCCTGGGTTTCGCCTTTCACGATTCCGTCTGCAAAGGGACGGCGCTGCTGCTGATGGGGACGGTACATGGAATTAACTGACTTCTGAGCAGTCCCCTTCTCTTGCAAATCAGTGATAATGTCCTTGACATCACCCCCGAAAAGCACCGACCTCCGGAAGAGTGCTTCCTGGATAGCAGATTGCACCTCCGGGACCAAATCTGAAACGCGGAGCCAAGCATGACGCCGTAGGCCTACAGCGAAAGCTGAGCTCCGCCCAGCAGTGTCCACTGCATCGTATGCCGCATGTAGTATGTGTCGACTGGCCAAACGAGCAGAGCGGACGAGATCAGCCAACTCCTGCTTGACATGGGAGTCAGGCAAGGAGTCCAGTTTGGCTTCCGCCTGAGTCAGGATGGCCTTCTGGTAGTCCCCCATGTGGCCGACATAGTTCAGGGCCCTGATCTCCAGTGTGGAGAAGCGTAAATCTTTCTCCCATACTGGCCCAGAAGGCGAGATTCCTTATCAGGAGGTGACGAACTGTGATGTTTAGGGTTCACCAACCGGCCGTGAGCGGCGCTAATCACGACCGAGTCGGCACGAGGGTGAGAAATACAGGTTACTCACCTGTAACAGGAGTTCTAGGAATGGTATATGTTGTTCATCCACACTTTCTGGCAGGTATCCTTGCCGCCTAAATCTTGCCAGAAGGTCTTCAAGCTGGCTCCTCCCACCACCCGGGGTAAAACTCGGCTCTGCCCCCATGACAGATCTGGCCTCACTGGGCTCAGGTTGTGCTCAAGCCGGGGAGGTCGGGTGAGTCGTGTGAATGAACAACATATACCATTCCTAGAACTCCTGTTACAGGTGAGTAACCTGTACTTCTAGGGACATGGATATGTTGTTCATCCACACTTTCTGGCAGACTCCTAGCAGTTCTCCGGGAGGAGGGAAGCAAGGCATACATCCCCGATACTTACTAGGGAAATAGGGACTGGAGAACCAAGGCCCCAAAACCAGCATCCCGGCATGACTTAAGGTCGATGTGGTAGTGGGTAATAAAGGTATGTGCCGACTTCCAGGTAGCAGCCCTGCAGATATCCTGGATAGGGACATCCCTGGAAGCAGCTACCGATGCAGCGGTATGACGGGTAGAATGAGCTCTTATCCCTCTGGGAGGCTCCATGCCCGCCAACCTATAGCAGAGACTATGCAGGAGGTGACCTACCTGCTTATCGTCCGCTTGGCTGCAGGTCTGCTACAGGTGCGGCTTCAGCGTAGGTGACAAACAGCTGGCAAACCTCTCTCTCGAATCTTCAGCTGCATGCCTCCTTATAATAAGTGAGCTCTCTAGGTCCAGAGTATGGAGCCTATATTCGGCCTCCCGAGGTGTGATTGGGGTAGAACACCCGCAGAGTCAACACCTGGTTAAGGTGAAACTCCGACACCACCTTCGGAAGGAATTTCAGGTGGGGGCACAGGACAACCCTGTCCCTGTGGAAGACCAGGTAAGGAGACTCGATGGAAAGCGCCTGAAGCTCTCCCATCCTTTTGGCTGACGTGATAGCCACCAAGAAGGCGGTCTTCCATGACAGGTGAGAGATGTCACACCAGTGCACTGGTTCGAATGGCTTGCCCATGAGCTTTGCCAATACCAGCAGTAGATTCCACGGAGGTGGAGGTTCTCGCACCAGAGGGGAAATGTGATCAAGGCCTTTGAAAAAGCGCCAGACCACCTTCTCCTGCGCCACCGACTGCTTCCCGGACCGCGCCAGGTAAGCAGAGATGGCTGCCAGGTGCACCTTTAGGGTCGTCGACCTAAGCCCTTGCTGAGAAAGGGACCATAGGTAGTCCAAGATGCTTGCCAAGGAACAGGAGGAAGGGTCCAGGCCCTTACCCTGACACCAAATGGAGAATCTCTTCCATTTGAAGGCATAGCATTTTCTGGTCGACTCCTTACGGGATGCCTCAACAACACTGAGGACCTCGTCGGAAAGACCCAAGGCCTAGAACTCTAGCCGCTCAGGAACCAGGCTGTCAGGTGCAGGGACTGAAGGTCCAGATGGAACACCTTCCTCTGATTGACTGATAACAGGTCTGGGCGAGCTGGAAGCTGCCTCGGGAGCCTGGAGCTGAGGCTGAGGAGATCTGGATACCAGCATTGGCGGGGCCAGTCTGGGGCTACCAGAATTACCTGCACTTTGTCCCTCCTTGCCTTGAGAAGCACCTTGTGGATTAAGGGAAATGGGGTAAGGCGTAGAAGAGGCCTGGGGTCCACGGCCTCGAGAAGGCATCCCCTGCAGCGAGCCCTGCTGAGGGGGGCAGGCATGAAACAGCCTCAGCTTCGCATTCTCCCTGGAGGCAAACAGGTCCACCTGAGGTGTGCCCCAGTGGGAGAACAGATCTTGTACTCCTCCGCAGGAAAGACCACTTTGGGGCACAGCCCCTATCCGGGTTAGGGCATCGGCCAGGGTGTTGGAGGCTCCTGCCACATGGATGGCTAGGAGATCCGCTTCCAGGCTGCGCACGAGTGACCAAATGCGGAGAGCTTCCTTGCACAGAGGCATGGACTGCGTCCCGCCTTGGCGGTTTAGGAAGTACATGGTCGTGGTATTGTCCGTCTGGACCTGAACCACTTGACCCCGTAGAAACGGAGCAAAGGCGGTGAGTGCTAGATGAACCGCCCGAAGCTTCAGCAGGTTGATATGGCATCGGGACTCCCGAGGGAACCAGAGGCCGTGCGCTCTGTGCTCCCCCAGATGGGAACCCCAACCCATCAGAGAGGCATTGGTCGATAGAGAGACCATCGACTCGGGGCGGACAAACGGGATGCCCTCCTGCAAATGAGCTGGAATGGTCCACCACTGGAGAGGGTTCCACATCCCCTGGGTCACCGTCACTAGCTGGTCCAATGGATCACAGCGTTGTGACCACTGGCTGGCCAATCCCCACTGAAGCGGACGCATGTGCCAGCGGGCCCAATGGACCATGCTGGTGCAGGCCACCATGAGACCCAGGAGGCGCAGGAAGACCCGGGCAGGGCGCAATTGCCCAACCAGAAATGACTGGGCAAAGGAGGAAAGAACCTGGCCCTGTCCTCGCCGGAGTCGTGTTTTGGCTCAAGAGAGTCGAGCTCTGCCCTCGATGAAGAGAGTCACCTGCTTCAACAGAGTTCCGACTTGGCCTCGCTTGATGAGAAGGCCGATCTGAGAGCAAACCTGAGGGCCAGATTCTGACCGCCCACCTCCTGTCTGGAGGGGGCTGCTATCAGCCAATCGTCCAGGTAAGGGTACACCCGAACCCCTCGGCGCTGCAGGAATGCTGTCACCACTGCCATGCATTTGGTGAAGACCCTGGGAGCAAGACAAAGGCCGAAGGGCATGGCTCAGAACTTCTAAAGGGATCCCTCCGCTCGAAAGCAAAGAAATCTCTGGTGAGACGGACGGATAGGGACGTGAAAGAACGCGTCCTGTAGGTCCAGAGAACAGAACCACATGCCTCGTTCCAGGGATGGTATTATCTGAGCCAGAGTGACCATCCTGAAAGTCCGAGACCTTAGGAACTTGTTTAGGTCGTGCAGGTTGAGAATGGGGCGCCAGCTCCCCGTCCGTTTTGGGACCAGGAAATGGAAATTACGTACTTGCCGTAATTATTGATCTTCTTGGACAGTCTCCATCACTCATTCACAATAGTGGGATAGCGCCAGAGGCGCTAGGACCAAGCGGAAGCCAAAAATTTTCTGAAGGGTCGGCGCCGAGGTAGGACCACACATGCGCGAGACTGACTCACGCCTGTGTAGGCTATCTCGGCGTCGACCCTCCAACCGTCTCAGTACCTTTTCGACCAAGGAGGTGCAGCGTAACTAATGAGAGTAACTCACTCTGAGTTTCTGGGCCTGAGAGGGCCCAGATGGCCTTTGTAAGAAAGGTCAAAGAACAATGTCTTCACAGTCCGAACCATAGGCCGTGAAGACCAGGAAAAAGAAACGAGTGAACCCAGGGGATGGTAGGGATGTAGAATGAGTGATGGAGACTGTCCAAGAAGATCAATAATTACGGGGTACGTACTTCCATATCTTCCTGGACTAAGTCTCCATCACTCATTCACACTAGTGGGAAAATTTGTAAAATCAACAACCCTGAGTAGGGTGGTAGGAGGTAGGGTTCATTTCAGAAAGGAAGCCAAGGACTGTCCTGTTAATAAAAGGAGCTGTCTTGTAAGAGCATCTATAACATAGTGCCTACAAGATGAACGCCTGTTGTAACTCGCCACCTTGCCGACTTACTACAATGGCCAAAAAATGAAAGTCTGCCAGGCAGCCGCAACTACTCTAGGAGAGCGGCAAAAACCTGGCCCCACGATTTGATCTAGGACCAAAATTAATAGTGTCAAAGACATGCACTAATCTAATGTAAAGGACCTCAGGAACAGCAAGAGCCAGAGGTAAAGTGTACAGGCTCAGGGTAGACCGAAAAGCGGAGACGAAACCCCCACTACCAAGTATGGCTGACCTGCAAACAACAGGTCCAGTAGCACTTGAACCCCTTACTTGGTGAGCAAAAGAAGGTCCAGGTGGGGTTAGCTCATCAAGGAAAAGGTTTGTACTAAGTCACTGAAAACTTCCTGATGGAAGGCAAAGCACAACTTAGAAGCCTCTTGTAGTGGCCTAGTAGAATCAAATCCTAGTCACTGCATAATCCAAAAGGGAGTCATCCTGCCCCTATGTGTATGACTGTATGTGAATATTTCGAAGCCACCTCAGAAAAGAGCTACTTGACCAATGGTCAAGAAAGGAGCATGTCATCTGTTAAGTTGAAGCAAACATGGAAGTAGGAATCTAAGTTCCGACTCGCTGAAGAGTCACTTCTGTTGGTGCAAGGCTCTGATCAAGAGAAGAAAGCCTGATTAAAAACCAAAAAGGGACTAACAGACTGGTTAGACGCCTAGGTTTTGGAAATATCTTGGAATAACAAACATTCTCTAGAGAAAAGAGGTGAGCTATACCACCGCTGGATCGGACTGCCCCCTAGGGGTAGAAGAAAACAGGTACTCTTTACTGAGGTTTAGAGACGACCGCCTCAGGGTTGAGGCGGAACCTGATCAGATCCAAGTGCGGTATTGGGAAATTCCAACTAGGCCCTGTGCTATGATAATTCTGACCCCCCTTTTTTTTTTTTTTTTAATATCATTAGTCCAAGCCTGACAAGATTGCTGGCTACTATTTGGCAAGGATTGCCTGATACAGAAATGACAAGGATGTCATTCCTCTGAGGAGCAGGAGGAGCCTGAGGATCCATAACCGAACCCCTGACTGGACTAATAATAGCTAGACAGATGTTAACTACCTGTGGCGAAGCAGCCACGAGAGGGGCAGCATCAAAAGAGGGCTGTATACCCCTAACAAAGGAGCGGAACAGTCTGTGCGGCTCCTGACCATTGAATTAAAATGTTCCAAAGAGTGTAATTGTCTTGACCACTGAAAAAGTCTAGACGCAGAAGAATATAGTCCACAGGTCCAGTCTGAACACTATGGTGGACCCCATAAATGAGGAACTACTAAAAGAGCTTGCATCACAGACTCTGATGATAGAGAGGGCGTGTCTTTCAGTACATAAAATGAGTCATCCGCTGTATCACTTACCAGAAGGACAGGGAGAGACTCATCTAGATGCCTTTCTACCACAGAAGGACCCCAAAAGATGTCTAGGTTAGAGCCACTAGAGACTCCGCTACTAGGAAGGGTGTTGAGGAGCTTGGCACCACGTAGGGTGCTGAGAAAGTGCTGAGCAGAATGAGAGATTCCGCTGACAGAACAGAAGAGTCCCATCAGCGGAAAACCGCTGGATGAGGAGATACGATGCAGACCGCCACCCACTAAAACGTGTGGAAAATAATCTGCAGAATAGGACCTCATTCCATGGAAACATCCCAACACAAGTCCTGCGGAAGAGAGGTCTGCAAAACAGATCTTTCCCTAGTTCTGTCAGATAGCACCAACTGGCACCCCTGTGGCACCAGCGTCACTCGTGGCACAGGAGGGCACCAAGCAGTACCCATGCCAACCTGAGAGACACCAGAGGGCACCCAGGGCGAAACCCGCAGGTATCCTCGGTACCAACGGCAGCAATGGCACGCAAGGGCACCCCCGACGCCCATGGCACCCATGTACCATGGCACCCAAGAAAACCATGGCACCCAAGAAACCCATGGTCCATGCCACCCGCGGGTGCACGGCGCCACCCACGGGTGACCGGCACCACCCACAGCATCCGCGGGCATCAGTGGCACCGTGAGACACCCACAGCACCGCTAGCGGCGCCGGCAATGAAGCACCCACGGAGCCGAGCACGGCGCTGAGCGCAGCATGAGCCACGGCGCTGAGCCACGGCGACGACTGTGGCACTGAACACGGAGCCGACCACGGCACCGAGCCACAGCGCCGACCGCGGCACAGAGTATGGCGCTGACCACGGCACCGAGCCATGCCGCCAACTGCGGCACAAAGTATGGTGCCAACCATGGCACCGATCCACGGCGCCGACCCAAACACCAGCGGCGCCGCCTATGGCACCAGTGCCAAACCAGTGGCACGGCACCGAACCTGCGGTGCCACCAAGGTGTCGGGCACAGTGCAAGGAAAAACACCGTGGAAAGCCAAAGGAAAGGATGGAGAAAGGTGGTGCCCGTGCCGGCCCCAGCATGGAAAAGGTAGAGGGGGGTAGGCACGAGGGGCTGACACGATGGCGAAGGCACCAAGAGGGCACCGCGCTCATTCTAATCCAATTGACCCGGCTCCGGTCCAACGGCTCCGAGGCCCGGAGGCCCCGAAACCAGGAACACAACCAGGAAAAAAGGAGTCAAACCCCCTGCTCCACAGGAGCAGCCCAGAGGTGAAACTGCTCACCGGAACTCCAACGAGGACAGAGATGGAGTCTGGAGTCGAGAATGCAGCCGTTAGTAGCGGGGCCAAGGGAGAACCCACGAAGTCAGTTCAGGCCTATCGCCCCTACCAGCCAACAATCCTCGTGCAGACATACCAACGGGAAACCTCAAGCGGCACCAATTCTTCTCCAAACGAAGAAGAAGAGCTCGAGGTCAAGTGGAGTCGATCCCCGCGCCGCCAGATTCGAGGCTGTGGACTGTCCTCCCCGCTGAGCACAGGACTGTCCGTAGTCAGACACCCACCCACCCCCACCCCCTGTTACTTAGGGTGGCGGACCCGGCACAGCCCTTCTGCCATAACAAACTTTCAACGAGTCCTCCTACCGTCACCGCTACCGTCTAAGATCGACTCCGTGGATGGCAGGAAAGAATTTCTTCATAATCTTCTTGTTCAGAGAATAAAAAATTACCACTAAATAGTTAAATTAAAACGCTTAAATAAAACACCAAAAGCTGCTGTCGATAGATCGAAAACTTTGACTCCGCAGACGAGCGACGCCGACATCCAAGCGCACTGACGGGCAGGAGAAAAGGAACTGAGGCAGCTGGAGGGTCGACGCCGAGATAGCCTACACAGGCGCGAGTCAGTCTCGTGGTGCCGCGCGTGCGTGGTCCTACCTCGGCGCCGACCCTTCAGAAAATTTTTGGCTCCCGCTTGGTTCTAGCACCTCTGGCGCTATCCCACTAGTGTGAATGAGTGATGGAGACTTAGTCCAGGAAGATGTACCTGGACACAAACCCCGGGTCTGAGGGAGGGTCCGCCACCTCTCTGATCACCTCTTTCTCGAGAAGCAGAGCGATGTCGGCTCGGCGAGCTGACAGCGAGGCTGCGGACCCCGAGGCCCCCTGGGGGGGAGACGGCTCGGAAGGGCAGGGCCTGCTCGAACTCCAGAGGCAGGCCCTTTCCTACCACTTACAGCACCCACCGGTCTGTGGTGATAGCGGACCAGGTGGAAAGGAAGTGGCGGAGCCGTCCCCCCACAGGGGGAACCTGGGGTGGAGTAACGAGGTTGGGGGCGACACCCCTCAACCCGTCACTGGGCAGGCTTGGAGGAGGGACCGGCCAAGGGACCTCCTGGGCCTTTACCTCCCTGCTTCCTGGAAGAGAAAGCCACAGGCTTGGGTTTGGGATGTCAAGTGCGAGCCTGCTGGCCCTGATGCTGCTGGGCCGGACGTCCCGTGGGCGCAGACGGACAAAAGGGCTTGGGTTGCGGTCTGCGGCCCTTGTCCCTCTGGGCAGATGAGACAGAGTCCAGAGTAGCACTGAACTTTTCGATCCTCTGGTGGTGACCTTCCACTCCAGGGCCGAAGAGGTCGGTCCCCAAGAAGGGGACATCCGCCAACTTGTGCTGGGTATCCGCTGTGAAGGTGGATATCCTCAGCCATGCCCGACGGCGCATAGCCACTGCAACCGCGACTGACCTGGCACATGAGTCGCCGATGTACAGAGCAGTCTGAAGTTGCTGCTTGGCCACTGCCCTGCCCTGGTCCCGCACCTGCTTGACCGTGGTCTGCAGGTCAGCCGGAAGATGAGGGACTACCTCGTCCAGGGAGCCCAACAGGGCATGAGAAAAGTGTGCCATCAGCACGGCTGAGCTGGCCTGACGAAGGCCAAGGGAGGACGCAGCGCAGACTTTGCACCCGGCGTAGTCCAACTTCTTGGACTCCTTGTTGGGAGGCTTGTCCACGTCCCTGGCGCTTCCGGCATGCCGGAAGACGCTGTCGGTAACCAACCACTCGGCTGAGGGGTGTTCCGAAAACCCGGACAGGGACCCAGTAGGGATAGCGTACTTCCTTGCCATCCTGGCCTAAGGCGCAGGGCAGGAAGCAAGACGCTGCCAGAGCTCCAAGGCTGGGCCGACAATGGCCTCGGCCACTGGAAAGGCCTCTGTGGGAGAATCCCCTCGGTCCAATATCTCCGTTAGGGTATACTTGGCCCGCTTGGATACGGGCTCGAGCTGCATCCCGGTGGACTCCGAGATGAGCCTAAGCAAACCCATGAAGGACGATGGGCTATCATCCAGCGACTGACCTCCAGAGGACTCCAAGTCGACCTGCCTGGAGAACAGGGAGGAATCGTCGGACTCTGACGAGTCTGCAAAGAGCTGCCTTGGGCCTGAGCCACCCTCTACCTGCCGAGGGAGGTCGGGAGAGAGGATGACAGACAGCCTATGGGGCAAGCCCTGGCCCGACCGAGAATTCTTGGTCGGGGCCCCAAATTTCGGCTGTGAAGGCGGAGGTTCCACCAGAATCGGTGGGGCAGCCGGTTTCGGTCGAGCAACAGGCCCAGGGGCAGGCGCCTCGGCTAGGGTGAGGGGTTGCTTTGGCCGCTCCGGTGACAGCCACTTGATGGCCGGGGAAGGCGACGATGTCGGCTTGCTCCCGGACAGAAGGAGCTGTTGCCACATGAGGTCTCTGGCGCCGACGCGACTGGCGTCCAGCCTCTCCTCGTCCGAGGAGGAAGATGAGAACGACGCGCTGACGCCGCTTACTAGGTACCAGACCACCTATGTCGGGCGGGATCGGCTGGACCGAGAAGATGTCCGAGACCGAGAACCTCGGCGTTTCCGAGGAGGGTTCTGGGGCAGGGTGGGGGAGAACCGCTCTCCCCTCGGCTCAGAAGTTTCGACCATGGACTCCGGAACTGGAGGCACAGGCAAGCCCACAGTAACCTCGATCTCTGCCGAGGGAACCGGGGAGTGAGGGTTTTCGGCTTCACTGGTGACAACCCGATCCGGCGAGAATCGAGAAAAATCTCGACAAAGCCGACAGGAGTCTCGATCAACTGACCTGACAGGGACGCCGGAGCCC
Source organism: Neoceratodus forsteri (assembly GCA_016271365.2). Lineage (NCBI taxonomy): Eukaryota > Metazoa > Chordata > Ceratodontiformes > Ceratodontidae > Neoceratodus > Neoceratodus forsteri. The sequence continues at coordinate 1,710,834,607 of CM057455.1, forward strand.
AGTGGCAAGCTGAAGGGTCGGCCGAAGTAGATGGTCGCACTACTGGGTGAGGGGGACCTCCCGCTCCCAAGAGCGTCGACAGAAGGACTTACCTTTGGAGTCCTTCTTGGACCGAGAGGAAAGTCCTGATGTAGGTCCCTCTCCCTTGGTGGAAAGGGACTGACAGAGCTCCTTAAAAGAAGCTGAATAGGAGGATCCCAAGGAAAGCGGGATAAAGGCTGCGGCTGAGGAAGACGAAGATGCGGCCTGCGCCGCCTCCTCCTCGAGGGCGATCATTTGCTCGAGCTGTTCCGCCGAGCCAGCCGCCGCGGAAACCACCAAACGGGCCTCCTTTGACTTTACCGGCGGGTAACGTTTTTCGGGGCGCCCAAGTTGTAAACGGGCGGCGCAGTCTTCCAGGATGTAGACCGAGAAGGAAGAGCACAGGTCGCAGGCCTGCGGGTCGTGCTCAAGGCGTAAGCAGTATACGCACATGGAGTGCGGATCCGTCCGAGACATCTTCTGCCCGCATGGGCACCTCCGAAAACCGAAGAGTCGATTTGTCCATCGCAGCCACGAGGGAAATAAATGACCGAAGTCTTGAAAACCTTAAAAGTTATTTCGGGTAAACCGAAGAAATAGGAACAGTCTTATACGCAGAGCGTTAAGGAAGATCTGGCATCATGGGGCGGAGCCGAGAGTTTTACCACCTGGGTGGGTGGGAGGAGCCAGCTTGAAGACCTTCCGGCAAGATTTAAAGCAGCAAGGATACTTGCCACAAAGTGTGGATGAACAACATATCCATGTCCCTAGAAATACAGGTTACTCACCTGTAACAGGAGTTCTAGGAATGGTATATGTTGTTCATCCACACTTTCTGGCAGGTATCCTTGCCAGAAAGTGTGAATGAACAACATATCCATGTCCCTAGAATCCAGGAAATCAACACCCTCTGGAGCCTGATATAGCCGGTTCGACTTCCTAGGAAGTGGGGCTAAGGCCGACGGTTGTTTCCATATTGTGGTAACAAGGTCGGCACGAGGCTCTATCCAGGGTGGCACCAAGGTAGGAGCTGTCACGGGCAGATCCAGATGTTCAGCCAGTTTCAGACGCTGAGGATCTGGTTCCAGGGCGTGCCACTGATGAATCTCCTGGATTTTCTTAAGCAACTCCATAAAAGAAGGATCCTCCGGAAGAGACTTCGGAGGAGTCCTTGGCCTGAGCTTCGACGGAGAGCGAGGCTCGTCGTCTCTCTCGGAGCAGCCGTCGGAAGAGTCCGAGAGTGAAGAGGACGATGAAAAAGAGAAAGACTCCCTTTCCCGACCCGGGGGAGGAACGGACCTCTTGGGAAGTCCCCGGGGAAGCGTGTCCTGCCCTTCTCTGGATCCAGACGGAAGAACCCTGGAGTCCGGAGGTGGTGAGGGAGTGTGCCGTCTCGGGCGTACGGGAACCTGGGATGGCACCGTCGCCGGAAGGTGGCTCTCGACCTCTTTGGTGAGCTGAGCCTTGGCCTCAGCCCACCAGGAGGCCAGAGTCTCCTGCAGGTCCACCGCGGCCGGAGGGCGGTGGAGGAGGAGGAGGAGGAGGCGGGGGATAAGGATACGGGTTATAACCGTATGGAGCATATCCAAAACCCGGCTGCGGGTAGCCCCGCATCGGGTATTGCGGCGTCAAGTACTGCGGCGTCGGAAAGCCTGGCGTCAGGTACTGGGCCGGAGGCCTCACGGTCGGGTTCACATTAGAAAGCCCAGAGGGCCCGATGGGAGCGGAATGTCTCCCAGAGTCGGTAAGGCCAGCGTCGGGAAGCTGACGTCAGGTCCGGCGTTCCAGGTGGAGGAAGGACTGACGGAGGCAAAAGATCCCCAGCTTCACCCGGGGACGGAGGAGAAAAGTCCCCAGGGTCGGGTTGGGGAGACTCTGGTTTCCCAGATGGCAGTGAAGGCTGTGGGGAACCGGGTACGACGGACGTGGGGGGGTCCATCGGTTCCTTCGCCGGCCAGACGTTGGATGAGCCGACGTGAGGCTTAGCGGCGAGCTCTCGGTGGGTGGCGGAGGAGCCGACGTCCGACAGCCATCACCGGAGGCAGGCCGAGTAGCGTGATTGGCCTGGTCCAGTGGAGAAGAGGCTGCGCGTCGTCCCGGAGGTTCGGACGCCTTACCGGCCCTCTCCAGGCGGACGTCAGAGGAGCTGATGCCCGACTTACCGGAGTCGCCCACAGTGGTAGGCCGCGAGCCTGCCGCCGAACCAGGGGCGGAGGCCTCCAACTGCCCGGAGACACCCGCAAGGCCCGGCATGAGCCAGACGCTGCTGGCCGACGCCTAATGGAAACCCAAGGCGCCATTATGAGCCGATCCTCAGAGGGGATGTTACCTGCGTCCCAGCGACTCCCGAGGGAGATGCAGTAGAGGAGGCCTTCTCCCGGTGTCTCTCCTTCTCCTCCTTCTTCCGATGGCCTTCGGGGGAAGTGGACACCTGCCTCAGTTTTTTGAGCTCCTTCTCCATAGAACTCATTTTCTTTTTTAGAATATGGGCTTCTAGGGATTGCTGCCACCTTTTCCATGTAGCCGCGTTGAAACTGAGGCAGTGCTGGCACTTCTCAACTGGGTGATCGGGGCCTAGGCAGAACAGGCACACGGAATGGCCGTCCTTGTGCGGTAGTTGGGCGCTGCACGAATCGCACTTATTCTTGTGCTTGAAGGGTGTAGGGGATGACATACACGGACGCTATTACTGATGTTAGTCGAAAAAATTAAGATTTTTCAGTAAAAAAACAACGAAGGTAGGGCTGACAAAGCACAAACTTTTCCGCGAGGCGCTGCATGAGCTAACGGCGGGAAAGAACTGGAAGGTGGGCGTCCGGGACTGCCCCTTTATACCGACATCTCCTGATGCCGGTCACCTGACATGGGGGCGGTCCCTCGCCAGGACTGCTAGCTAGAAATTTTTCTGTGGGGTCCTGCCGCCTGCCGGCGTCAGTCCTGTATGTAATTACCTACTGCAACAGCCTTCTTTAAGTAAAATCTCCTCTGTTAGAAACCATTTGGACAAAAGTCAATTTTGTTTAAAGCTCCAACCTTTTACAATTCAATTCCTAACATTACCACTAAACGCCTAAGATTGTGCACCTTTAAGGTAAGAAAAAAAAACAGCTACTCTCAAGGAATTACTGTACATGCTACTGAATATTGCAGATTTCTGTATTTTGTATCATGTTTGTGCAATTTTACGTACTTATCACATGTAAAAGGTTTTTACTCATCTAATAAGTATAAAAAATATATAATTATCACAGAATGTTTTAGTTTACACGTTTTGATACTGAGTGGTTGCAAAGGGTCACATAGTGCAACAGTGCAACACTGTGGTAGTATGCTTGTGAAGAGAAGGCAGCCACCTTGCGCCTTGGGTCCCCAGAGGTTTCAGTCCCTAGCAGTATTTCCTCTACTCAGTGACAAGGTCCATGAAAAACAAAAACAGTCTCTAAAGCCAATCTTAAACTTTTTTTTGTTTTAATCAAATGTACAATGCAACTGCTAATATCGCAGGACATAAAGTTGATGGAACACCATTTTTGTCTCATTTCCTGTGTTCCTACTTACTTTTTCTTCTTTGAAGATGCCATTTCAACACTGAGAATGACAAAAACTCTTGCCACTGAGCGCAGGAATCTCATGGTTACTGCAACTGCCTCTTCTCTGCGCCCCAGAGTGTATTTATTCTGAAGCTCCTTTACCAGGGTTCCTAGCAATGTGTCTAGAAGCTAAGAGAACATGGTCAATAATTTCATTATTAATAAACGAACACAAAAGAAGGAAGCACAACTTAGTTCATTGGTTGCACTAATGATAACATTCATATGATCCAAGCAACCAGTTCCTCATGTTAATACAGAAGAAACAATGTAATAAGACAATTTAACATTGATCACACATAACGGGCTTCCATCTCCCATGGAACACTGCACAGCTCATTACCTTATTAACAGCTTGAGACACTGTTTGGCACCAACAGAAGGTCCCTGGCTCCCAAGAACTTGATGCAGTACAAACAATTGCAAAATAACCAGCACAAAGGCTATCAGCCAAGCCAATGCACATTATTTTGCTTCCAACTTCCACAACAACCTTCATCACCCATTAACATTCTGAAATATTATGTTCCTTGTGTGCCCATCCATAACAGATTCCTCTGCAACTCATCTCTTAGCTTCCCCTTTTCTTTCCTACCATCCTCTCTATCTTGCTGTCCATTAACCCATCTGAAGACCACAACCCCGACAGACTTGACCACAAACTCCTTCACCTCTCTGCTCCTGCTATCGATACCCCTATCTCTTCTTTCCTAAATCTCTTTGTTCTTGTCAAGGTCCCCAAGGCATAAATAAGCATCAAATATCCTGCACTTCACAAAGGGTGTGATCCTCCCACCCTAGGAAATTACTACCCCATCTCCCTTCTTCGCACATTTGCAAAAGTGCAAGAGAAAAGTAAAATTACTCACCATAATTTCAGTTCTTTAACAAGTTACTTATCATACATAACAAGCTCTTCAAGAACATCTTCAGAGATGCTCTTTGGTTTTAGTGCCATTGGTGCTAGGACCCTTAGGGAGGAAACTTTTTAGCGAGGGTTACATCTGTGCCGGCACTAAAACACGCACAGCACCACGCGCTGGAGCCAATAAATGAAAATTACATACTCACAGTAATTCCTGATCTTCTACGAATATCTTCACCATTCACACTACTAGGTCTTAGGCGGAGTTGCTAGGACCCTGTAGGAGCCAGAACTGTTCAGGAGGGCTGGTGTCGAGACAAGCTGTGCACATGCATGGCACCATGACAGTGGCTCTCGGTGCCATGCTTACCTTGGCACCAGCTCTCAACTGCTTCAGTACCATTTTTACCGAGGAGGTGCAGCATAACCTAACCTATACTTATGCAGTAAACTTAACAGCAGAAGATAGCTCTGGTGACCTGTGTAAGAATGGTCAATAAACCAGTAACAGAGTTTTCACAGCCCAAACTACGAACAAAGAATGAAGACTAATAAAGGGACTGGACTGAGCCCAAGGGATGGCAGGTGGTCGTGTGCATCAATGGTGAAGTTATTACTAGAAGATCAAGAATTACGTTGAGTATGTAATGTTCGTATCTTCAGGTATCAATCTTCACCACTGATTCACACTAATGAGTCAAAGTGCCAAGCTCAGACAAAAAACCCAGGACTAGGGTGGTAGGAGCCAATGACACTCAGAACAGAAGTCTGTTCAGGACAGTCCCACCAAAAGTGGCATCCTGCCTGATGTGGACATCTAGGGCATAGTGCTTAACAAAAGTGTGCACTGTGCTCCAAGCTACAGCTCTGCAATTTAATCACTGATAGGCACAGAGCGAATCTCTGCCAAGGACATGACAACTGCCTAGTGGGGTGGGCACATACCTGACAACTTGAACTGCGCCATGGCATAGCAGCGATGCAGACAGCTCAAAACTCAGGCAGAAATGCACCTGATTGTAACAGGCTGTCCATTTTGATTGGGATCGAAGGAGACAAATAGCTGTATTGTTTGCCTGACGTCCTTAGAACTATCAATGAAAAAAACTTAAGGATCCTCTAAACATCTGGAAAATTGGCAGTTGGAAGTTGGCAAAGTATGTAGACAGCACAAGTGGCTGATTCAGATGGAACTCCAACACCACTTTAAAAAGGAACTTAGGGTATGTGCCAAGAACTACCTTGTCCTTCTGGAAAACAGTATATAGAGGATCTGTGACCAAGGCATGGATTTCAGACACTCTGTGAAGCAGAAGAGATGGCCACTAAAAAAAGCTGCTCTCCTAGTTAAAAACGTCAGCTCACATGTCGCAAGGGGCTTGAGAAGCATGAGTGTGAGCATATCCAGCACAAGGTTGATATCCCAGGCAGCTATCAGCTTCCTGATGTGAGGCCTTGTGTAAAATGCCCATAAAACACCTCCTGAACAGAGACAGCTGTGCCAGGTAAAGGCTACGGACAGGCTCGAGGTATGCAGAAACTGTACACAAGTGGACCTTAACTGTGGAATACTGAAGGCCAACATCAGAAAGGTCCAGCAAGTGCTCCTGAACCTTATCAGGTGGGCACCCAAAGGGGTCCATGCACGTTTTGGAGCACTAGATGGAAAATCTTTTCCATTTAGCTGTGCAAGTCTTCCTAGTGGAAAGTTTACAGGCGGTCACAAGTATTTCAGAGACTTTCTGAGATATCTTGTACCTGTTCACTTCTGTCTCTTCAGTAGCCAGGCCTGAAGGTGAAGGGAGTGCTGGTTAGGATGGACCAGGTGGACCCTGAGTTAATAAATCTGTCATGAGTGCAAGGATCCTCGGTTTTCTGACAGTCTGTTCAACAGAGGAAACCACACCTGTCAAGGCCAGAAGGGGACAATCAGAATCATCCTGCCCCATGCGCCTCCAGTTTGAAAAATACTCTCTGGGGGGACTAGAGGGAATGCATACAGAAAGAGATTCTGCCACTGCAGTCCGAATGCACCGACAGAAAACGCCATGTCCTGGATTTCCAGAGCAAATCGAGGCAGTTTGGTGCTGAGTGGGGAAACAAAAAAGGTCCACATCAGGGGTGACCCACTTGTGAGACAGCAATCTCATGATGTCTGCAGTTAAGAGGCCACCCGTGAGGCTCTGCCTCTGTTCAGCTGAACTTGTCTGCTAGAGTGTTCTGGACTCCTGGCAGATAAATGGCCTGAAGTAGGAACCCCTAACTCTAGGCACTATTCCCACACTTTCACTGCTTCCCTGCAGAGAGGGTGTGTGTGCGCTCCTCATTGTTTTTGATGTAATGCATCACAGACTTCTTTGTCTCTCTGGAGGAGGACTGTTTTATAGCTAATGAGATACACTAGGACTCGCACAGGTCATACAAAAAGAAAAAATTACTCACCTTAGTAATTGCTTTTCTTCTCATGGAGTCTTGCTATATTAGGACCATTGCAGTTAGCCTCTGGCTCTGAACTGCCCCGGAGAGGAAACAGTTAACTCCAGAGTAATCTGGAGTTCCACAGCGCGAGGGCGCTGTTCAAAGCTCTATCTGGCTAGTTTCAAATGAAACTGCCAGGTTCTTTACGAAGCTAAACTAACATAGCAAGTCTGTGTGGAAAAGCTCTACACTAGCCATTGGCTACCTACCAGTAGTAGAACAACAACAATCACAGAATAAAAACAATATTACATATTATTGTTAGAATCACCCCTGACAAGCACTAATAGGCCCCCTCTCCCCAAAAGACTCAAGTCCAGAGAGGGGACCATCTACAACTTAACAAAAACAGAATTACCTAGTTCCCTAACCCAAATGAAGCAGGGGGACTAGAGAGATTAAAATGGCATGACACAGTGCTTGCACCAATTTACCAACCCTGTACCCAAGTAGAAATTCTGAGAGGGGTAGGAGGGAGTTGTCCTAATAGCAAGACTCCATGAGAAGAAAAGCAATTACTAAGGTGAGTAATTTTTTCTTCAAACACCATGAAGTCTTGCTATAATTAGGACCATTGCAGATTATACAGCAGTACCTCCATGGAGGAGGGCCAGAACCCACTTAGGAATAGGCTCTGAGCACAGCTGTGCCAAAACGACATCTCTCCTGGACTGGGCGCCCAGGGAATAATGCTTAGTGAAGGTGTGGACTGTCTTCCAGGTAGCAGCTTGACAAATTTCCAAAATAGAATATCTCTAGCAGCCGCTAGAGATGCAGCTATCCCTGGTGGAATGAGCCCTCAGTCCTGAGGGAGGCTCTCTACCTAGTTTTTGGTAACAGAACTGGATACAAGAGACAATCCACCTTGCGATTGTCCTCTTAGTGGCAGAATCTCCTTACCCACTTCTCCATAGGTAAGGAAGGTTGGAGGATTCGAACCTATGACCCTTGGAGTGCGTTCAAATAGTAGCTTAGGGCTCTTTTGACGTCCAAACTGTGCAGTCTCCTCTCCCCTGAAGAAGAGTGCTCAGTGAAAAATACTGGAAGAGAGATGGATTGGTTGAGATGAAAATCTGAAACCACTTTAGGTAAAAACTTTCTGTTAGTCCTGAGGACTACTTTACCTCTGTGAAAAGAAATAAAATCCTTTTCCACTGACAAGGCTTGTAATTCACTTATACGCCTAGCAGAAGTGATAGCCACTAGAAAAACAGTCTTCCAAGTTAAAAACTTGAGATCTGCCGAAGACAGAGGCTCAAAGGGGGATTGCATTAGCTGAGCAATGCAAACATTCAGATCCCAGGCCGGAGCTGGTTCCCGAAAGGGAGGGTTAGTGTGAAGTAACCCCTTGAAAAACTTGGAAAACACAGGGTGAGAGGAGAGGGAAACTGGTTTCCCTGCAGAAACAAAAACAGAAACAGCTGCTAGATGAACCTTCAAAGTAGCTGGTTTGAGGCCTAGGGAATTTAAATGGACCAAATAGTCCAATAAAATGGCCAAGTCAGCAGATTCTGGTACAATTTGCCTCTCAGAACACCAGAAGGAAAACCTCTTCCACTTGGAGTTGTAAGTGGCCCTAGTGGAAGGCTTCCTAGAAGCCTTCAAAATATCCAGGACACCTTGAGAAAGGTGTAAATCAGCAAATTCTAGCTCCTCAAGAACCAGGCCTTGAGGTGGAGGGAATTGAGGTCCGGATACCACACTCTCCCCTGTGCACAGGTCAGCAGGTAGTGGGTCCTGGGCAAGGTCAGGAGGGGAATGTCAGGACAGGAGAAGAGGGTACCAGGGCTGCCTGGCCCAGTCTGGAGCAATCAGAATCACTTTGCAGGGCTGAGTTCTGATTTTTACTAGTACCCTGAAGAGGAGAGGGAAGGGGGGAAAGGCATACAGGAACTTCCCTTTCCAATCCAACTGAAAGGCGTCCAGGGGGACTGATCCCAGCACTGGAGGCCTGCAACAAAACAGAGGAAGTTGGTGGTTGTCTGGGGCTGCGAAAAGATCCATCTGAGGGGTGCCCCATCTGGCAAAGACTGACCCCAGCGTCTGAGGATTCAAAGCCCATTCGTGATGGCCCTGAGAAATCCTGCTGAGGGCATCCGCCAGGACATTGTCCTTCCCTGGAAGGTGAACTGCTATCAGGGAGGTGTTCAGGGAGTAAGCCAGAGACCACAACTTCATTGCTTCGGTGCACAAGACGGAAGACCGAGTGCCCCCTTGCTTGTTGATGTACCACACTGCTGTGGTGTTGTCTGTCCTGACTTGGACTACCTTGTTCTGGACAGTAGCTGAAAAAGCTTGGAGAGCTAAGAGAACAGCTCTGAGTTCCAACAGATTGATGTGGAGCAGAGATTCCTGAGGGGACCACACTCCCTGAGTGGAAAGGTCGCCCAAGTGAGCCCCCCACCCTAACAGGGAGGCATCCGTGGTGAGGGTGAGGGAATGAAGAACGGGTAAAAAGGGGACCCCCTGGGTTAGGTTGCTTTGATCCTGCCACCACTGAAGGGCTAGGATCAGGGTTTTGGTCACTGGGACTAATTTGGTAAGGGGGTCCTTCCTTTGAGACCAGTAGGACCTCAAGTGGAACTGGATGTCCCTCATCTGAAATCTTGCTCCTTGCACGACAGCTGTGGAAGCGGCCATGTGCCCTAGGAGTTGCAGGAAGTGCCTTGCTGGTCGAGAGACCCGCAGGGTAAAGGAAGATGCCAGGGCAATGATTCTGTCCACTCTTTCCGAGGGAGGAAATGCCCTGGCTGACTTTGTGTTCAACTCTGCACCTATGAAAGTTAGTACCTGAACTGGTTCCAGAACTGACTTTGGAAAATTCAGCAGGAATCCCAGAGAAGTGAGGAGCTGCTGGGTGACTAGCAAGTGGGATTTTACCTGATCTGGAGACTGACCCACTATGAGCCAGTCGTCCAGGTAGGAAACACAGCAACCCTTGCCTTCTTAAATGAGCCACTACCACAGCTAGACATTTTGTGAAAACCCTTGGAGCAGAAGTGAGGCCGAAGGGCATTGCTCTGAACTGGTAGTGGCCAGAGGGCAGTTCAACCTGAGGTACTTTCGTGAGAAGGCCTGATCAAGATATGAAAATAGGCATCCTTGAGGTCCAGGAAGCTAGCCAGTCCCCTGGCCTTAGGGAAGCAAAATCATTGCCAGAGTTAACATTTTGAACTTTGGTTTCAAAAGATGCTTGTTCAAGAATCTTAAATCTAGGATGGGCCGCCATTCTCCTGTCTTTTTGGGGTAAGGAAGTACCTGAGTATAGCCCTTGCCCTGATGGCAAGGAGGAACCCTTTCCACTGCTTTGCAGTCTAGAAGAAAAAACCTCTGCTTCCAAAGCAAGGGCTTCTGAAGGATTTGCAGGAGGAAAATGTCTGCCCTCATCTTTGGGAACTGCTTGAAGCTGAGAACCAGGCCTTGGCTACACCTCAGAACCCATTTGTCCGAGTTAGGGACAACCAGTTCTGGCTGAAATAAGCCAACCTGCCCCCACGGTACAGGAGAATCGGCCCTGGACACCCGTCAGGGTGCCTGTGGCAGCAGCTTTAGGCTGAGGAGAGAGAGGGTCTGCCTGTGCCCGTCTACCTCTGCCTCTGAAAACCCTCTGTGCAAAGGCTGAAGAGGCCTGAACTTGATAAAAGGCCTGTGGTAAGGCCTGCCCTCACCCCTGGGGCATGCCTTGTGGAGTGGCATGCCTCTCCTTAGCTTAGGCACCTTTGTAGGTAGTTCTGTATTCATCCATCTTTTCATGTAATTTTCCGTTTGATCCCCAAACAGAGAATTTCCTATCACAGGAAAATCTATAGCCTTTGACTGAGTATCTTGGGACAAATTAGTGCATCTGAGTCATGCCAACCTACGAAGAGCTACAGAAGTAGCCATGACCCTAGAGGAAACATCATTAACATCAACAGCAGTATGAAATTGAACCTTAGAGGCTTCAATGCCATCAGCAGCCACTTGTTCCAACTCACTCAGCCAGCTGGCCTGGGCCTGCTTGGCCAACTGCAACACAGTGTCCCATCTAGATTTCTGATATCTAGCCACATAAGCCATATAATTAGCCTGTCTGAGTCCCAACAGGCTGCCATATATTGTTTTTTGCCATGGCATCCATCTTCCTGGAATCCTTATCAGGAGGATGTGAGGCCAGGGAATATTATGCTGTCACAGGCTGCAGCTTGAACAACACCTACATGACTACACTGTTCAGTGAGGAAGTCTGTATCAGGGACTGATAAAGTATACCTTCTGTCCATTTTTTTTATCTACAGGAAGGACAGAATGAGGATTTTTTTAAATCTTTGTTGTTTGCTTCCTAAATGACTTATGTAAAGGAATAGACAACCTTCTAGACTCTGGAATATCCATCATTTCTACATAATCAGGCTCTTCTTGCTCATCCACAGCCTCCTCTAAAGGGAGCTGGAGGGTTTCTGCTACCTTTTTATAGAACCTAAAATGAGAGGGGACTCAGACAGCAAAGGGGAGATTCAAAGGTCTGTCTGGAGAAATGTCCGCTCAATGGGCACGCCCAGACCTTCCCAGTCACAAATGCACTGATCAACCTCCTCCCCTCCTGTGGTTCATAAAAATCCTCAACATCATAAACCTGAACCACTGGACCTGGGCAGAGCCACCTCTTCCCAACTAGAGGGGTTACAAGTCCCTGAGACAAAGACTGAACAATTTGTATAGCTTTAGCTATCTCTGCAGCAGTTGGAGAGACAATTTTGGACTCCAGACCTGCTGATTTCTTTGTCTTTTACTGGGACTGGTTCCTCTGAACCAGCCTTTCTTTTGCCCAAGGAAGTCTCACCCTGGTCAGAGGGCACTCCCTCTGATCCAGTGGGTGCTGGACCGGGCTGGCCATCCGGGTCAGCGGACTTTTTGGCCTCTCGTTCCCTGAGCCGGCCCAATCTCTTTTCCAGGGTGGCTGCAGGGACATTTTTACACACCTGGCAGTCTGACAGGAGGTGGTCAGCCCCCAGACAATAGACACAAGTGGTGTGTGGGTCAGCCTTGGCAAAGGCTTCCCCACAGACATCACAGTGTTGAAACCCAGTGGGCCCGGATTTTCTTTGGGTTTCTCAGACATAATGCCAGCCTAACCAACAAACTTGCCTTTAAGCGGCCGTGCCAGAGAAGACACCCTTATCAGGTCCTAACCGTGTCACGGTATTGGAAACCCCAAATAAAATAAAAGTTTTTTTAGAACCGAGCAAGAACCGGGTACCGCACTTCTAAAGCCCAAAAACTGTAAAATAAGAAACCGATCGTTCAGACTGAACCGATAATGTATTTCCACACAGACTTTAATTCTTTAGTACTTACGGTTTACCAGATACAGCTTTTGACCGAAAGGTAATTTTCACATTTGCCAGTTCAAATGAACCGAATAAACTCGCTTGAACAAAGAAAATGAACCGAGCTGAAGGAGCTGATCTCGGAGCGACTGTTCAGTGAAAGCGGAGTAAAGAATCTGGCAGTTTCATTTGAAACTAGCCAGACAGAGCTTTGAACAGCGCCTTCGCGCTGTGGAACTCCAGATTACTCTGGAGTTAACCGTTTCCTCTCCGGGGCAGTTCAGAGCCAGAGGCTAACTGCAATGGTCCTAATTACAGCAAGACTTCATGGTGTTTGAAATGAAAATTACGTACCTACCGTAACTATGATCTTTCTGTGCATCTTCACCATTCATCACAGATGGGTATCTGCCGAGGTCAGGACCCGATAGAGTTTTTTTTCTTTAAAGGTGAAGACGAGACACACCACAGGCGCCGCCACCGGGAACTGGCCGTTCGTGGCGCTCGTGGATTGGCCATTAGGCTGTGTCGACTCCCTGCCTGCCAGTTCTGAGTCACCGGAGAGTAAGAGGAAGGTGGGTCAAGGAAGTCCAAGGGACAGAAAAAGGAAAAGATGTATGAACTAAAAGGAGAAATAACAACTGAGAGGACAGAAAAAAAAAAAGGTTAGAAGCTAAAGGGGATTGGGAGGGGCCCCAATCTCTGGGGGGGTGGGGGTAAGGTGGGTAAAGAATTTAGGAGAGAGGGGAGAAGGATAAGTCATCCCGGACCCTGGTCTGTCTCCAGATTGTATAGGAACTGCAAGGAGTAGCAAAGCTTTCTGCCAGAATTCAAGGCACGGAATAGCTGGCAAACACTCCAGATAAGCAGAGTCGGCTATTCTGGAAAAAGGACAGGATACAAGGATTCAGCACCCTCTCAAGGAAAAATTGTTGGTGAAAAAGGGATTTTTTTTTTTTAGGCAAAATAGGTTGGATGGAAACAGGGAGGAGGAGAAGGAGGGCAGCTACCAACTCCTACCCAACAGGGGTGGAGCCAAGGTACTGGAGAAGGAGTGCCGCTCGAGCTGTCCACTCGTCCTGGAAAAATACTCCCCTGTGTGTCCCTATTTTACCCCACTCCTAAGGAGGAAAGAGGGAGGCACAGAGAGGGAGGGGGACCCAGAGACTGAGGCCCCAGGGGGATGGAGGGTGGGGTTGTGATGAATGGTAAGATGCACAGAAAGATCATAATTACGGTAGGTACGTAATTTTCATATCTTAACTGTGTCAATCTTCACCATTCATCATAGATGGGTGAGTACCGAGCTCCCCCACGAAGGGGGTTTTCTTTTACACCCTAAGGGACAAAGTCCCTTAGCCCTCAGTGGGTGACACACTAAGGGGTGGGGGGGAGAGAACCTTCAGGGCCTGGAGAGGCCCGGGAGTGGGGAGAGGGAGACGGAGTCCCCCCCGGAGGGGGAAGGAAGTGGCCCCGACAAGCACCATCTCACTCTGCGGGAGAAGAGGTAGGTTCCCTGGTGGGCCGAGTTAATTACCATACGCTGGGCCAAGGGTGACAACCGGGAAAGATGCAGCCATGCTGTCCGCCTAGTGCAGATCGCTGTCCCTACGACCCTGGTAGCTACCTCATTGGCTTCATAGGATGCCCTCGCTTGGTGCCTTGCTAGCTCCAGGCCATGCGCAGAGAGTGCAATGGCTTGTCTGGTTTGCTCCGTGTCAGGTAATGAGGCTAGGAGCTGACCTAGCCTGGACCACAAGAACCTGTCGTAGGCTGCATAGTGGGCTTGATGTGCAGAGATAGAGAGAAGTAACCGTGCTGAGTAGAAAGTCCTCCTACCCCAGAAATCAAAATCCAAGGAGTCTTGATCTGGGGGCAGGTCACGGTGAAGGGCGTGAAGCCCATCAGGAGTATCCAACTGCATCAATCCAGATTGTGGAAGAGGCATGGAACCTGAAGACTCCGGGAGTGCACAGTAGCTCTGGCTGAGATCCCTTGGGGCAGGAACTCCGGAGAAGGGCCTCTGCCAGGAACACAACGATGCCTCCCGAAAGGGAGCCGGCCAGGGCGGCACCACAAGGGGTGGCCTCGCCAAAATCGCCTAGAAAGGCGTGCGCCAAGTGTTCAGGATTGCTGATAGTGGAAGTAGTAAGGTGCAAATCCTCCAACATCCTCACGAGGAATCGCTGATACTCAGAGAGATCAGCAGCCAGAGAGATGTGGACAGAGGGTTCCTCTCCTCTGAAGAGGGGGATGAGGAGCTGGAGGTCACCGTCTGTTCAGTGGGTGGCTGCACAGAGGGGGAGGTTGAAAAACCTGGCTGTCCATTGCCCTAACGTAAGCAGGGAACCGAGCAGCCACCGCTCTGAACTGCTCCAAGGTGAGAGGCCCGCTACGACCGAGGATGCCTAGGAGTGCAGAACAGTGTGGCAGAGGGAGATGGGGACAGAGCCGAGAAGAGATGTCGGCTGACCTCCGCCTGGGCTAAGGAGCGGACTGTGGGCACCTGCGGAACAAGGTGCCCCAGAAGACCCCACAGCTGACAGCTGAACAACCACATCGGTACTGCCTTGGCTGCGCCTAGGAAGAATCCCCCCAGTGAGGCGACTGGGGCCATATAGGTCCAGCAGGACGGTCCCCTACCTCAAAAGAACGGGACTCTCTCAAAGAGACCCAGGAGGAAGAGCGGAGATCCGCACTACAGCTTCTCCCAGGGCCCGGGTGGACCCCAGAAAAAGGCCGACGTCCCGACCCCACACCCCTCGATCCCTCAGAGTCTGAAAGAGCCCTCCTCCTCCTCGTGAGGGCCAGCTTAGGTAGCTGGCATCTCTGGGCAGCCCCCGAAGGTGTTATCTTGGGTGCAGTACCTTCCCCCCTGCAGGTGCTCCAATCGGCCCCAAAGTTGGGCGATCAAGGCACACCATTGAAGGGGGTACCACAACTGAGGGGTCAGTGAAACCACCAAGACCAGGCTGCAGAGCTATGGTGGCCCGCACCACTGCCTGCTGGTCAGCACCCCTGACCCAAGTCTCGGTAGCCACCAACCTCACCTCAGAAGGGGGCTGACTCCGACTGGTCGAAGAGACTACTGTGCCGCCCACCTCAACAGCCAACCCCAAGGGGTCAGACTGCACATCCGACTCAGAGCTCAACTCCGTCTCCGAGGAGGTAGAGTCCGAGGCCCTGTGCCAAACCGTGGGAGGGTGGGCAGTGCCATCCTTACCAACAGGCCCAGAGACCACAGCTGTGCCCGAGACAGTGCCAGCACCGACCACAGCCCCGCGAGCAGAATCTGAGGGAGGCGTGGCCACAGCTCGAACCAGAGATCCAGAGCTGGGACCAGTCACGGCACCATCCGGTCCCACAGCGCCGAGGATGGAGATAGCACTGACAGCCCCGGCGGCGCCACAAACGGTGCCAAAGGCAGGGGCGGCCCAAGGACGGCTCTGAAGGCAGACATGGTGCCGAGCATGGCACCGCCTGGCTCCCCGGCGCCAAAGACGGCACAGACTCAGGAAACAGAGGGCCCCACGGTGCCGAGCCTCGAAGACATGGTGCCATGCTCAACCTCGGCACCGCGAGACATGGAAAAGGATGGCACCGTAGTAGTTCTCACGGCACCGCTAGCAGTGTCGGCGCCGCAAACGGCTCCGACAGAGATCACGTCGCCACGTGACAAGTTGGTGCCAACGGCCCCGTCAGGGCCTACGGTGCCGAGGCCTCCAATAGCGCCAGCCGACGGCGCAGAGGACGGCGCTGACCCAGGCCTTACAACCCACAGGAGCGACACCGGGGGAGCCTTCAACCCTGAAGGGGCGACTGCCATGGCGGCACCTCCCACCCATTCCCAGGAAGGAGCGGGATGGGCCTCCTACGCCACGGAAGAAGCCTCGGCAGTGGCTAGGATACAAGTAGCCGAGGCTCCCTCCTCCTCGGTCCATATAGAACTGGGAGGGGACCCGGAGGAAAGGCCGAGAGAGCGTGGTTTGGCTCAACGAAAAGCGCACTCGACCACCGAAAGGCAGAGCTCACCCCACTTTCCACGCCAGCATTGTTCGAGGACCCGTGGTCCATGGAGAAGCAGGCATCGCATCAATCCATGTCGTGGTGAAGCGGCCAAGACAAGAGAGACACCAGTTGGTGCTGGTCGGTGATGGGAGAACTTTCGCCATATGGGCACCATCGATGGGGGTCAATTCCGCCTTGAAGAAGATTTCTGCCCCGACCGAGACATACGACCTACGGGAAAAACACCAAAACAGACTCGATATCGTAAAAAAGAATAATAATGGAAAGATCTTACCAGGCGACGTCGAGTAAAGCAACACAGAACCAGCAGGTATAACCGACAGACTTTGGCACAATATACTGCGTAGGAGAAACTGAGAAGCAGGCCTCAAATTTCTTCAGCTTCCACACGAGGTGACCTCTACGGCAGGAGACGAAGAACTGGCAGGCAGCCAGAGACGACACAGCATAACGGCCAACCCGCGAGCACCATGCAGTGCATCGGCACCAAGGGCGGCACCGATGGTGTGACGGCTCCGTCTACCTTAAAAAAAAAGCTCCAGCGGGGTCCTGACCTCCGGCAGATACCCGTCTGTGATGAATGGTGAAGATTGACACAGATAAGATCAGCTTTAATCTCCAACTCACTGATGTGGAGCTCAGTCTCAGACACCCTGTGTTTGGAGGCCCTGACAACGTGTGCCCCAGCCCAACAGAAAGGCATACATGGTAAGACTCACCTGAGGCTCCAGTTTGGTGAAGGAGAAGCCCTAGAGGAGGCTGTCCTCAACTGACCACCATGTGAGTGACCAAACCAAGAGCTTGGTCATCCACATGGGGTAGGTCTGAGGATGCCATGCTTGTGACCACTGTGCACTGAGCATCCAGTGAGTCCTTTTCATGTGCAGTCATGCCAGGGGCACTGTGAACATCGAGGAGGCTATCAAACCCAGCATGCATTGCATCGAAAAGGCTTGAATAGATTTGCGGTCCATTATGCAGCATACTATCTGCAGGACTGCCAGTGTTCTGCTTTCTGGATGAAAGACCTGGGCCTTAGTCATTTCCAGAAGAGCTCCTCTGAGCTGCAGCAAATGCGAGGGCTGGAGGTGAGACTTCTCTAGAGTCAGCATAACCCCCATGGAAGTAAGGAACTGAGAGGCTATGGCCATTGCCTATTCGTCTCTTACCTGGACAATCTGGCTATCAGCCATTTGTCCAAATAGTAGTAGTAGTAAAAAACAGTACAGTTACGTAAGTGGCTTCTCAGAAGGAACTAGAAGGGGACAGGATCAGACCTGTTACATAAAGTACAGTTACGTAAGAACTTACCGTAACAGTAGATCTTCGAGAACAGCTCTTGCAGCAGGTTACATCATTAGGACTGAAGCCGGCAGGCGTCAGGACCCCACGGAAAAATTCTAGCTAGCCATCTTCAGCGGAGACCACCTCCGACGTCCGACGTAGTACATAAGGGGGCGGTCCCGCCAGATTCCCCAGTTCTCCCGCCGGAGACTTCTGGCCGCAGGCTGACACTGAAATGGGAGACCTAGGATCCACTGTCAGAAGGCAAACTGGAAAAAATCCCTGTTAACAAAGGCTTAAGCCATGCCTCCTCCAAGGGGGAAGGTGGGTGGGAAGGTACCTGCTACGAGAGCTGTTCTCAAAGATCTACTGTTACGGTAAGTTCTTACGTATCTGTACTATCTTACTTTGAGATACAGCTCTTGCACCATTAGGACTGATTCCCAAGCAGTAGCGCTTGCAAACACTCTGGGAGGAGGAAATAAGAAACAACGTTCCAGGTCCTGAATCTAGGACAGGAGACCCTGTAGCACTGCCAGGCCGAAGCCTGCTCTTCACCGTGAAGCGATGTCCAGGCTATAATGCCTGATAAAGGTATGAACAGAGCTCCAAGTGGCTGCAGCACAAATGGCAGAGGTGGAGACGTTTCGAAGTGCTGCAAAGGATGTGGCCACACCCCTAGTGGAATGGTCCCGGACTGCTCCTGGGAGGGGCTTTCGTTTGATATCATAACAGTAAGAGATGCACTGGACAAGCCAGCGAGACAGGGACTGTTTGGATACTGGTTGGCCGATCATCCTTTGGGTAAAGGAGACGAAAAGTTGCTCCGAAGTACGAAGCTGCTTAGTTCTGCTCAGGTAGTAACTTAAGCTGGTGAACATCCAGGGTGTGGAAGCAGCACCTCTCCTCTGTTAGAGTAATTAGGAAGTAGACCGGCAGGTCAATATCCTGATTGAGAGTGAGTGTGGAAACCACCTTAGGCAAGAATTTAGGATTCATTCCTCAGGGATACTCTGTCCCGGTGGAAAATTAAATAAGGCTCTTTGCACATGAGAGCCTGAAGCTCAGAAACTCTTCTCGCTGACGTAACAGCAACCAAAAATAACGTTTTCCACGACAGAAAATGCAGCTCGCAATCCGCGGCAGGTTCAAAGTGGGGAAGCGTGAGTTGCTCCAGGGCAAAGAGCAAGTCCCAAGGAGGCACTGGGTACTTAATGGGTGGCCTAACGTGTAAGAGCCCTCTTAAGAATTCTCGACAGGCATCTAATTGTGCCACTGTGCGCTGTCCCACCGGGAGGTGGTAAGCTGGAATGGCACAGAGATGCACTTTAATAGAGCAGTAGGCGAGACCCGAACCGAAAAGGGAGAGCAGGTACTCTAACACCGCTTTCACCAGACAACCTAAAGGGGAAAGGCCGCGTGCTTGCGACCAAGACAAAAACTGCGCCATTTCATGGCGTACATCGCATGCATTGCCGGGTTTCTGGCTGCAGAAAGGACTTCCGCAACCTCTTAGACCCCTGTGACGAGGATGGCTATGTCTCTAGGAGTCAAGCATGCAGGTTCAGTGAGCGTAAGTCCGGGTGGACCAGTGAACCCTTCTCCTGAGACAAGAGGTAGGAGCTGAATAGCAATGGGAGCGGAGGTTCCCAGGACAGCTGAATTAGCAAAGGGAACCAGATCTGCCTGGGCCAGAAAGGGGCCACCAGGATCATTGTTGCATACTCCCTGCGCAGTTTGAGAAGAACTCTCTGGATCAACAGGAAGGGAGGGAAAGTGTAGAGGAATCTGTCCGCCCAGGAGAGGGACAACACGTCTCGCCAGAAAACACCAGGCCCTGGATCTAGCGAGCAAAAATTGGGCAGTTTTGCGTTGCATGGGGAGGCGAACAAGTCCAATTCCGGAGTTCCCCATCGAAGAAACAGATCCTCTGCTACCTCCTGGAGAAGTTCCCACTCATGGACTCTGGCCTGGGAGCCACTCAGGCCGTCTGCAATTGTGTTGTCCACCCCGGGAACATGTACTGTGATCAGTTTCGCGCCGTGTCAGATTACCCAATCCCACACCCGCATGGCCTCCCTGCAAAGGGGGTAAGAGTGTGCGCCTCCTTGTTTGTTGAGGTAATACATCACCGCTGTGTTGTCTGTCTGAAGCAGGAGAGTACTCGGCAGGATCTCTGACTGAAAAGCCTGCAGGGCATAAAGGACCGCCCTCATCTCTAGGACGTTGATATGGAGATGGCCTCCAGAGGGGTCCACGCACTCTGGGACTTCACCCTGGCCCAGGTGTGCTCCCCACCCTAGACCTGAGGCGTCTGAGGTGAGGATTACCTCCGGGACGGCGCTATGAACGGGACGCCCATAGAGAGTGTCCCTGGGTCTAGCCACCACTGCCAGTCTCGAATCGCGGTATTCGTGATTCTGACCGGATGCTGCATGTGGTCTTGCCTTTGGTCCCATTGCACCTTGAGCATCCACTGAGTTACCCGCATGTGGAGCCTTGAGAAAGGGACAATAGGAATGGCCGCAGCCATGTGCCCGAGCAAGCTAAGGACCGACCTGGCTGGGGCAGTCTTGTTCGACGAAAGCTCCCTGATGAGCGATCTGATGCGCTCCGCTCTGTCGTCTGGAAGAAATGCTCTTCCCTGAACGATGTCCAGTACTGCGCCTATGAACTACAGTTTCTGCGACGGTGCCAGGAGGGACTTCTCGTGGTTGATTAGGATACCCAGAGATCGAAACAGGTCCAGGGTGCTCTGGATCGCCCGTAACAACGCCTCTCTGCAGGCGACCATGAGAAGCCAATCGTCCAGGTACGGAACACATAATGGCCCTGTCTCCTTAGAGACGCTGCCACGACTGCCATGCATTTGGTAAAGATCCTGGTGCCAAGGACAGCCCAATGGAAGGGCTCGAACTGAAGACATTGATGGCCGGAAATCAAGCGTGAACTCTTTGGCGCTTGAGCTATAGGGATGTGCAGGTAAGCCGCTTGCATATCTAGAGACGCTTAAAAGGCCCCTGCTTCAGCATGGGAATAAGACCCGGAAGAGTTACCATGCGGAATCTTTTGTAGGCGATCGACAAATTGAGGTCGCTGAGGTCCAGAACTGGACGGAGGTCCGGCTTTCTTTGGAACCAGGAAGAAGTGGAATAGTATCCGTGTCCTCTCTGGTTCTCTGGGACGTACTCTATCGGCTTCCCTTTGTAGGAGCCGCAAGCACTTCTGTCTGATCAATGACTTGTGCTGACCCGGTACCGGAGAGCAACGGAGGCCTCGGGTGGCTTTTCCGCAATTCTATAAGTGACCTCTTCCGACCAACTGTAGAACCCACCTGTCGGGTGGTTATAGTCTGACCATCCCGGCAGGAGAGTGCAATCGACCCCCGACCATGACGTCCGTTGATCCTGGAGGCGGGGCCGGGAAGGAGTCAGGCTGTGGCGGCTGAGGGTCCCGCAGGCTGGACCGGCTTAGAGTGCGCTGGCTTCACCCGCGGGTTGTTTTCCTGAGCTCGAAACCGAGCCCTCTGTTGTGGAACGGGCGGGACTGTTGTCTCATCCGTCTACGAAATCAGCTTTGGTTCCTATGAAAGGAACTAAGCTTGGGTCGGCACATGGCCTGAACCGACCTCACCGCCTTCCCGCCTCTTGGAGTTAGGTAATTATCTTCTCTGAGGTTTACCAAACAAAACTTCTCCCTCGAATGGGCGTCGCCATGATGTTTTTCTGGACGTCCGGGTAAACCGAGACACAGAGCCAAGAGTGCTCCGGAGGCATACTACGTCAGTGCTGCTCGGGCCGAGGAGTTCATGGAGTCGTGACGTGGCTCGTAGCACCTGGGTTCCCTACATCTGAACCCATACGGAGGAGCTGCAACATCTCCTCCTTCTGCTCACCTTCCGCAATTTCTCAGCGCATCCAGACCCTGCTCCCACAGGGCATTTGGAACTGCACCATGTGGGTCAAATAATTCCAGGGATCTGATGGCGCGGGTAAGCGGAGCTTGTCATTAGCCTACCCATGGAGTCCCAGCTGCTTGGACTCTGGGTCCGATGTGGCAGGGTGCTCAGATGTTGCGGTCTCTGGGACCAGTCCATAAGAGGCTGTTATGACCAGAGAGTTGGCCTGAGGATGCTGAGTCAAGTACTGGTCTTCTCTTGGAGCCTTGTACAAGTGGTCAGCTTTCTTGAGCATCGCCGAGGCGAATGTGGGCGCTTCCGCAGCCTTAGTGGACGTCCACAGAAGTGTCTACCAAGGGTGGCACCACCACAGGTTTGGAGTCCTTCTGCCGAAGATACTTCGCAAGGTGCAGCCTTTCGGGGTCTAACTCTTCCGCATCCCATCCCATGTTCTCCTGGATGTGTCTCATGATATCCGAAAATGAAGGGTCATCCGGAAGAGACTTTGGCAGCTCACATGGGTCCGGAGAAGGGATGGAGAGGGGAGATGGGGATCTGAATGTAGAAAACTCTGATCCCGTGTCCTCCGTCTAAGGTGAACGCCGGCGTCTTCTGGGTCTCTTGGGACTGGGTGACCTAGAAGAGGATCTGGATGGAGGTCTCCTTTTATCTAGTTTCCCCCTTGGAGGGGTCCTGGGCTCCCGGGGAGGAGGTAACCGCCTGCAGACCCAGACGGAGATGGAGGCGCAGGAACCGGAGGAGCAACCGGTGTAGGAGGAGGAGGAGGGGGAGGTGGAGTGAGGACCATGTCCTTTTTGATGGTATCCCACCAGTAAGTGAAAAGCTCCTTCACCTCTGAAAAAGAAGGGCCCGACGATGGCCGGGCGCTGTGGACGTCATCATCGGGCCCGCCGGCTCCACAGGGAGCTTGGTTGTGGCGAGGGTTCCCTGGGAGTCTCAACAGGACCAGGGTCGCCCGTCTGGTCCTTGGGCTGAGTTAACTCCTCCTCAGTGATGGTCTCCAGACCGACGTCGGTCGGAGGCGTCGGGGTCCTCTTCTCAATTGGAGCGGGTGCCGGTCCCCCTACCAGCATCCGGTGATGAGTTGGCCTGGCCGGTGACGGTCTTCTGACGGACGACGGCTCTGGAGACCTGTGGCGAGAGGCCGACGTCGGATGAACCGGCGTCGGGTCCTGCGGCCTCTTAAGTGAGGTAAGCTCCTTGGTTTTCCAGTGAAGAGGAGGAGGCAAGGAAGCAGACCTGACGTCGGGATCAAAATTGCAGGAACCCGACTTGTGGTGATGGTGGCGATCCCCCGACTTAGCCAGGGCCTTGGAGGATGAGGAAGGCCTGGGAGTCTTGGCCTGAGAAGAGGATGAAGATTTTCTCACCGCAGTGGGGGAAGGCTGAGAGCTGGCCCGGGAAGGAGGCGGTGGGACCTGCAGCCAGAGCTGCGCGGATCGGAGGCCCTAGATGGGGACCTGGTAGGGGCCTTCTCCCTGTGCTTCTCAGCATGCTTGCAGGCCTTCTGCAAAGATTCCCCCTTGGAAGCCATGGTCTTGAGTTGCTCCTCTAGCAGGAATGCTTGTAGGGCCTTCTGGCGACGGATCTGGGTTCTGCTGTTGAAACCCTGGCAAAAGGAGTAGGACCGAGTGTCGTGGTCTGGGCCTAGGCACCGGACACAGGTCAAGTGCGGATCCTTGAATAGGATCTGCTTCCCACAGGCGCACTTCGAGGAATGACCGGAGGTCGGGGAGGACATCAGAGAAAAAACTGAACTCTGAGAACGAATTTCCCGTAGGAAAACACTTTACCACGTGTCGCGTAGAAACCCTAACCGAAGAATTCGAGACATGCAAGTCGCGCGGGAAGAACTGGGAATCTGGTGGGACCGCCTCTTATGTACTATGTGCTGAGTCGGGGCGGGACCGGCGTCGAGGCGTCCCGCTGAAGATAGCCAGAATATTTCCGTGGGGTCCTGCGCCTGCGGCTTCAGTCCTAATGGTGTAACCTGCTGCAAGAGCTGTGTCTCGAAGTAAGATCAGTAGCTTCTTTTTCTTGTTTTTACATTGTTTCTTGTGGATTCTACTTGGTAGAAGGTTATTTCTTTTCTTTCTTACTACTTCTAAGGGGCCAGCAGGGTATTGTTTGAGGCTGTTGGAATTTTGAAACCTGTTTTGGTAGCTACAAGTGGGCTCATTTGTTTGATGTTTCACTGTGTAGCAGGCTGCATTTGTAGAGACCTATTTCTTCTGATTTAAAACCTATTTGGTGTGATTTAACTGGGGCTGTTCCTTTGAATTTGAGACCTATATCTTCTAATTTCAAGCCTATTTTGATGTGTTGTTGGTGAAGCTGTTTGAATTGAAGTCCTGTTTCTTTTGGTAGCAAACCTATTTTGGGGGCTTTGGGTAGAACTGTGATTCATTTTTGCTGGCTTCACTAGCTGCAAAGTTCAGTGCATAGTGGGGGAAGGGTGCTAATGGTCTGACCAGGGGTCTCAGCTACCTGATTGTTCCTGGAAGACTTGGGCTGGTCCCACCCCCAACTCCTCACCCACCCGCCCCGTCGTGATATCCTTTATACCAGAGGTTCTGACATCACTCTCAAATGGGCAAAGGCTATGCACCTGTCATAGCAGAAGCAGACATCCAGGAAAGGAACAGCAGCAAGTGAAAAGGTGACTGCTATCTCAGTGGAAGGGAAATAACTGCAAATCTAGGAGCTTTCATTGTTACTTCTTTGCATTGCTACTGCATTGGGGAAAGGTGGTGTAGGAGCTTGAAGAAGGTTGTGCAATAAGTACTCAAAGCCTCTTTTTGAGTGTGGATAGGAATATAAAAAGCAGTTTCTCAATCTATCTAAACGTGTACAACAAAGCGGGTAAGGGAAATTAAGAAAAGAATGTTTTGCACTGATTGGGGGGAGGAGACTTGGGGGAGTGGTTGGTATCCTGCATCTGGAAGGGTGGGGGTCGCTGTTGGGCAGCAACAGCAATGGGTAGGGTGGTAGGCTGCTACAACTGCGGTGCACCAATCTTTCTAAAAATTGCCTGGAGTGTGGGAGGATGTTTAGTGTGCAACCACAAACTTAGAAAGGAGATCGAGGGTCTACAGGAGGAATTAAGACAGGCAAGGCAGATTGGGGGTGGGTTTAGCCCAATATTGGAGGGAGGAAGAAGGTGAGATGAGGAAGGGCGATTTAAGCCAACAGTGGTGAGGAGAGGGTCAGAAGAATGGAAGCAAAGATAAAGGGGCCCAAGCCAGGAAGAACGACTGCCGGGGAAACCAGGTCAGGAGACAAAAGACAAATGGAAGGAGGAGATAGGGACTTGTGAGGGGAGGTGAAGAAATGGCAAAAGTCATGGAGTGGAAAGGAGAGAACAGGTTACTATGAAGAGAGAGGGAGCGAGCATTTATGAAGGGTCTTCAGAAAATAGTTCTGCACTGCTAGAGAGGAAGAAGGTGGAGGAGGGAAATGATGAAATTAGAGGAGTAATTGATAAATGCCTGGACCAAACCAGAGTAGGGGGAAGTTCTGCTGGGAGAATTGCAACGGGGCAAAAGGGGGAAATAATGTGCAGGAGGAAAAAGAGGAGCTGGAAATGAGAGAGAGAGAGAGAGAGATGAATGGAAGTAAGCAGGGAGTAAGAGTGGTAGAATCTTAGTGCTGGGGGACTCAATACTAAGAGGAGTCAGGTGGGGTAGCAAGGGGGAGAGGCACAGTCGCATTTGGGTGGAGGCCATGCCAGGAATGACAGCGGAAAGGGTGGGACAATCTGTTCTCAAATATGCTAGAAGGGGTAGGGACAAGACTCACTTAATTATACATCTTGGGATGAACGACCTGGCTGACAAGACAGTAGCTATAGTCCAGAGGAGGTTTGAGGAACTAGGACAATTATGAGAGAGGGCAGGGAGATCAGTAACTTTTTCAGAGATACTTCTAGTGCCCAAGGCAAGCACAACAAGAAAACTGAGAATAGAGGAATTTAACGGATGGCTAAGAACATGGTGTTGTGCTAAAATGTATGGGCTGCTGGGGAGGGGGGAGAGACCTGGGAGGACAGTAGTCTCTATGCCAAGGACAGACTACACTTGAGTGAGGAGGGAAAGAAAGTGTTGAAATAGAGGATGGAAGAGTATACAGAGGAAGTTGGGAATTTACACTAGGAAAGGGGGGGTGGAAATTGGGCAAGAGACATGCAAGAGACCACAGGATGGGAAACCATATGAGCTCACCCCCATAACAGTGACAAAGGACAAATGGCAAGTACTATTGGTGATGCTAGGAAAGGAGGGCAGGGTGGGGGTGGAAGGTGGTTACCCTTAATGCTAGGAGCCTTGGGAGGAAAACTGCAGAGTTACAGGTGCTCATGGCAGAGGGAGAGGTGGACACTGCAGCCATCACAAAAACATGGGCAACCCAATACAATGACGGACCTGTCTGTACCAGGGTACAGGTTATTTTTTAGGGATAGGGTGATTGAGAAAGGAGGGGGTGGCACTATATGTGAAGGAAGGACTGAAGTGTGTAAGGGAGGAAGGGGAAGAGGGTAGTACGGAGTCACTTTGGATGCAAATCCAGGATTCCAAGAATAGGATTCTTAGAATGGGAGTGGTGTACAGGCCGCCATCTCAGAAGGAGGAGTTAGACAGGGAACTAGCGGGACAGATCAGGAGGACCTGCGAGAAGGGTAGTGTGGCGATTGTGGGGGACTTCAACATGCCAGGAGTGGACTGGAGTACCCCAACAACCAGGAACAGAAGGGAGCAGGTACTGTTGGATGCCTTCCAGGACAGCTTCCTGCTGCAAATGGTCAGTGAACCAACCAGGTTAGGGAATAACCTTGATCTTGTGCTGGCAAATGGGGACTTTGTGAGAAAACTTACAGTGGAGGAACCGCTGTCAGGGAGTGATCACCACTCAGTATGGCTCACATTGGATATGGGCAAGGAAAGAGTGGAATCTGGCACAAGAGTGCTGGACTTCTGGAGGGCTGACTTTGGGAGGATGAAGGAAGTGGTAAAAGGGTGCCTGGCCAGAATTCAATCTAGTACAGACACTACCAGAGGTGGGAGCTCATAAAGCTGGGGATAGTGGAGGCAACCAAACCTGCTGCAAGGCCCAGAGCAAGAAGGCTAGGGCTAAGAAACCAAGCTGGTTGAGCAAGGAGGTCATGGAAAAGGTAAGGAGGAAAAGAGCTGCCTTTAGGAAGTACAAGAAAACAGGGAGGGGGGAGAACAGGGAGGAGTACTTGATGGAACTGAAGGAGGTGACAAGGGCAGTAAGGGGAGCCAAGGCATCTACGGAACTCAGGCTGGCACAAGGCATTAAGAAAGGGAAGAAGAACTTCTTTAGGCACATCAGGGAGAAAAGGAGCTGTAAGGACCACACAGTAAGGATTAGAAAGGAGGGGGGCTGGGTGGAAGCAAGGTGTGATAAGGCAGAAGAACTAAATGAGTACTTCTGCTCAGTATTTACTAAAGAGAAGTGGGGTGACACCCAGGGGAGAAATGGCAGAAGCGGGGGGAGTGGTGACAGATGGGGATATCATGGAGGGCAGAGTTGGGAGGGTTTGAAGGTATTGAGGGTGGACAAGGCGCTAGGCCCAGATGGCATCCATCCCAGGGTACTGAAAGAGCTGGCAGAGGTCCTTACAGGACCTTTGGCAGACCTATTTAATGCCTCACTACATTCAGGGTGTGTACCTCAGGACTGGAGGATGGCTCATGTGGTGCCCCTCCACAAGAGTGGCCCCAAGCACGAACCGGGAAACTACAGACCAGTGAGCCTCACGTCCATCGTGGGTAAGCTAATGGAGACTATCCTGAAGGAGCGGCTGGTGGCCTCCTAAAGGCCAAGGACTACAGGACAGCAGACAGCATGGCTTCATACAGGACAGATGCTCACAAACCAACCTGGTGGAGTTCTATGACTGGGTAACTAGGCAACTGGACAGGGGCCATGCAGTGGATGTCCTGTATCTGGACTTCAGTAAGGCATTCGACTCGGTGCTGCATGGAAGGCTGGGAAGTAAGTCAGTAGGCAAAGGGGTGGGTGCAAAGCTGGTGAGATGGATAGGAAACTGGCTTCAGGGAAGGCAACAGAGGGTGGTGGTGGGTGGGGAGCCTCACACCAAGGGTAGTGACGAGCGGTGTTCCACAGGGCTCAGTGTTGGGACCAGTGTTGTTTGGGATATTCATTGCAGACATATCATTGGACATCAAGAGCAAGATCCATCTATTTGCTGATGATACCAAGGTAGGAGCAGTGGTGGATGACCTAGGGGGGTGGCAGGGGTTGCAGGATGATCTGGCAAAGCCTGAAACCTGGTCAGACACCTGGCAACTGGGGTTTAATGCCAAAAAGTGCAAGGTGCTGCATTTTGGGATGAAGAACCCAAGGAGGAGTTACCAGCTGGGGGGAGTGCAGCTAGCCCAGAAAGAGGAGGAGAAGGATCTGGGGGTGCTCATTACAGGGTCAATGAACAACTCGGCACAATGTAGGAAGGCAGCTGCAAAGGCCAACAAAATGCTGGGTTGTACTTCAAGGGGTATATCCTCGAGAAGGGCGGAGGTGTTTCTGCCACTTTACAGGTCTTTCGTTAGACCGCACCTGGAGTACTGCGTGCAGTACTGGCGCCCGTATCTGAAGAGGGACATTAAGTTACTGGAGGGGGTGCAGCGCAGGGCGTCAAAGATGATCAAGGGGCTGGGGGACATCATACGAGAGGATGCTGAGGGAGTTGAACATGTACAGTACTCACTGGAGGAGAGGAGGGACGGGGGGACATGGTTGAAACCTTTAAGTACATGAAAGGAATAAACAAGACAGGTACAGAGGGGCTGTTCAAAGTAAGAGAGGGGAGGGACACCAGGGGCCATGATATGAGACTGGAGGGAGGAAGGTTCAGGAGGGAGATGAGGAGACACTTTTTTACAAAGAGGGTGGTGGCTGGGTGGAATGCGTTACCTGCAGAAGTTGTATCCAGTAGAACAGTGGACTGCTCCAAAAGGGGATGAGACAGGACAAGGGGGAGGGTTAATGAAGGGGAAGGGAGGGGCAGCTGCATAATAAGGGGTGCTAGCTGCACATTCGAGCAGACTTGATAGACCTCTAGGCCTTTATCTGCTGGCAAATTTCATATGTTCGTAAGAAATGAAAATTATGTACCTACCATAATTCCTGATCTTTCTGTGTATCTTCATTCATCACTGTTGGGTAGTGAGTTGGAGTATCAGGAGCCCAAGGGAGCTTCTTTTTTTTGTGATACAAGGAATCAACATTGAGACGGTGCCACCCTCGAGGCAAACGTTACACATGGCACTGCGGGTTGGCCAGCAACTTCGACACCTCCTCAGCCCCAGTTCTGCATGCCAGAGAGAGAAATACGGAGGGTTGGGAGGTGGGCAATGGAGCTCGACAGACAGCAAAACGAAAGGATATAAAACTAAAAGGAGGAATAAGCCGGAAAGAGGACAGAAAAGGAGGAAGCCTAAGGGACTGGGACAGGAGGGCCCCAATCTCTGGGTGAGAAGGAAGGGGTGGAATAGGGAGGGATAGGAGGAGAGAGAAAGGAAGGAGGAGGAAGAGGAGACACCGTCCCCGAGGCACTGCCCTGGACTGTTCTGGAGGAGTTATGCCACAGGTCGAACAGACAGGCCAGAGGATGGAAACGAGACTTGGAGAAGAATGGCACCCATTTAGAGGAGCAGAAGGTCCAGAGGGCTAAGAATGGGTCAGTGTCTCCCCCTCCTGTGAAATGAATTGAGGCAGAAGAACCACCTTAAAAGGCCCGAGAGGGGGCGCCAGAGAGCCATCTTCCAGGTCGGACGCACTCCTGTAGTCTCTCCCACTTGAAGAGGCAAATTTCACTTAACATATCACTTTACTGGTACTATAAGTTAAAACAAACAGCAGCTTTACGTGCAGTATATCTTTTGGAATCCAGCGTTACCAAACTTGACACGGTCTGAGGAATAGATGAGCCGCACTGTCTGAAGAAAGACTCAATGGTGCATTTCACTGGGAATCCCAGGTCCTACAAGTAATAATGGGCCCAAGAAGCTAACAGCCCAGTCTGACGCACCACGGCAGGATATCCTGGAGTTCATGTGGGTCATGGACTCCAAAGTTCTGCTACGTTGGAGAAACTGGAGAGCCAAGAAACTGTGGGTCTCATTGCTGACTCAAGCAACTTACAGGGAAGTCATTCAGAGACCATTGCTAGTTTTAATGGCCAGATAGTCCCACAAGTGCTCTTACACCAGCAAAACCTTGTGGCTGCAGAGACTGAGGACTTTGGGGCATGTGAGGAGGCTGTGACAGTTCCTGGGACATCGCATTTTATGGAGTTCAGTGGATGGAATACTGTCCAAAGATCTGACTGTTTCTGTCAGTTCCATGTTGTACAGATGGATCATACAGAGGTGCAGAAGCGACTTAAGAACTTGACAATTTTCTATCACGCACCGTGACTATTCAGGCTCCCAGCGGCTGACGGCAAGGCCGTTGCTTGGTGGGCCTTCTCCGTGCAGCTGTGTTTTGCTGCAACGGGCATATGAACTGTGAGCTGGGTACACCGGAGGACTAGATCAGGACACTGCAACTTAAAAATTAACAGTTTATATTGCTTACAGACTTCTATGGTTTGGGGATTTTAGGGGAGGTGTTATGATTGCCTTCCAGTATGTTTGACAGTTATTCAGGGGCGGCATGATGTAGGGGAATGAGCATTATATATATACTTTTTGGGTAGTGGGCAATACTGCCACAAGGTGGTTTCTGCACCATCAGCTGATATCCCCTTATCAAGCGCTACATGCCAGACTGTTTTAGACTAACATAATAATCTCTGTTGAGGATTTAGAGCTGTTTCTGTTCCAGTTACAGTTTTCATGTTATAAAACCATTGTAGAATCTTATTCACGTGGGGGATGACTGCATATGGGGTCTTTGCTATCCTATTACCTAGTCATGCAACAGGTTTAAATAATAATCTTAGGATTGTGTCACTCTCCCTATTGGACCTACTTTTATGGCTGAAGAGGCTGGCAATTACTGAGAGACTTCTTGGAACTTTATATTACAGGACTTTTGTCCAGGATCACCCCCTATTCCGACTGGACCAGATTACATGGGTAAAGTTATGTGTATATCAAATACTTGTGAATGTGAATCTATGTCTCCTATGCCCTGTATGAGATTATGTGGATGTTAACTGTCTGCTTACACAGAAAATTAATAAACAAATTTCAAGGGGAAAAAAAAGGCCCCCTGAGAACTACCTCAGGGGAGTGAAATTTAGTTACGGGGGGGGGGGCACCTCCAGAGGAGGGGTAAAATAATATACTCCCCTGAATAGGAGGGTAAAAATAACCATAAGGAGGCACAAAGAGGTTGAAGGGAGGACAACTGAGGGAATCACCAGAGCCCCCTCCTACTACCAGACTCCCTCAAGAGGAAGGAAAAAAAACCAGGAGCTACCTGGGCTGAGAAGGGGCTCTGGAGACTCCCAACAGCAGACAACCTCCCTGTCTGCCCACCCAGAAGAATAAAAACCCTACCCCAAGAGGGAAGGGGGTAGGAGGTACTGTAAATAGACCAAGAAACAAATGGGAGGCAAAAGGGGAAGAGGAGAAGAATCGCCCAGAAACTGAGGCCTGAGAGGGAAAGGTGGTCAGGATTCAGTGATGAATGGTGAAGGTACACAGAAAGATCAGGAATTACGGTAAGTACGTCATTTTCATATCTTGTCTCTGTCAATCTTCACCGTCCCTCACTGTTGGGTGATTACAGAGCCCCCTCCCCGAAGGGGGCCCAGAACATCCCTAAGGGACAAAGTCCCTCAGCCTCCAGTGGGGGAGACACCAGAGGAGGGAAAACTAGCAGGCCTGGCTAGGCCTGAGGGTTGTCTGGGTGAGGCTAGGTTCTCCTAGCAGGAGAAGGAAGGTGCCTCTGAAGCTCTCGCCTCCCACTACAGGAAAAAAGAAGGGTTCCCCCGGAAAGAGAGGGCAGTCACCCTATGACAGGCCAAGGGTGACAACCGGGGGAGACGAAGCCACGCTGTCCGCCTAATGCAGATCGCTGTCCCCACCAACCTGGAAGCCACCTCACTGGCATCGTACTATGCCCTCGCTTGGTGACTCCCTAGCTCCAAGCCCTGTGTGGAGAGGGCAATGGCCTGTCTGGTTGCCTCCGAATCAGGCAAAGAGGCTAGGATTTGACCTAGCAGAGCCCACAAGTGTTGGGCCTGATGAGAAGAAATACACAAAAGGAGGCGCGTCACTGAGAAAGCTCTCCTCCCCCAAAAATCAAACTCATCTGAGTCAGATTCTGGGGGTCAATCACACCTTGGGCTTCTATGTCCAGGAGAGTCACACCCAATGGGGGGGGGGTGAGGCAAGGCTCCTGGAGACCCGAGGGGGGCACAATACTTCTGGCGGAGGTCCCACGGAGCTGATGCTTGGGTTGAGGGACATCGCTAGGCCCGGTAGAACGCCTCCTGAAAGGGGATAGGCCAGGCGGGAACCATCAGGTTGGCCACACTGAACTTGCCTAAGAAGGCACGTGCCGACCGGTCAGTACTGCGTTCACCAAGTGGGAAATATGGAGCTCATCGAGCAACCCCGATAGGAAGCACTGATAGCTAGAAAGATCAGCTGCTGGGGATAGGTAGACAGAAGAACCCTCTCCCTCAGAGAAGAAAGACGAGGGAGCCGACAAGTCTGGAGAGCCAGACTCCAGCTGCACAAGGGAGTGGTGAAATACCTCCTGGTCCATAGATTAATAATAAGCAGGGAACAGTGCAGCCATGGACGTGAACTGTTCCCAGTTGAGGGGCCCCGTAGGGCCGGAGTGACCTGGAAAAAGGAGGAGGGGTTGGCAAAGGGACCAGGCACCTATGAGGAGGGGCATGGCCTCAAAGGAGGAGGTAATCCAGTGGTTCCGGCAGATGAAGACCGCTCAACCAAGCTGGATCGGCCAGAGCTGAGCCTGACATGAGAATTTCCCCCGCAAGGCAACTGGGGCCGCATGAGCCCAGAAAGGCGGCCCCTAACCTCAGTAGATGAGGTCACTCTTGAGGAGACCTCAGGGGAGAAGGTTGGACCAGCGCTATGACTCCTCCTTGAACCCCCACGGGTTCCCAGGAAAGGGTGCCACCCTGAATCCAGCCCCCTCAACCCTTCGGACTCCGAGAAAGCCCTCCTTCCTCATTGTCAGCTGAGGTAACTGACACCCCGCAGCTGCCTCCTGAAAGACAGCTGGAGGAGGAGTGCCTTCCCCTACCCGAGTTGCTCCAGCTGGCCCAGAAGTAGGGCTAGCAAGATCTACCACCGGAGGGGGTATGCCTCTCAAGGTGACCGCTGGATCACCAACTCCAGGCTGTCCTGAGGCACCACCCGGGGCACCCGAGGACTGATCCATAGTCCAGATGGGGCCTTACATGTGACCTATACAGAGTCATGAGGCATTGTTCTGATTTAGAAATAAAAGTTTTGTTAATCCTGCGAAGTAGCGCGTTAAGTTTGGTTTGCAACTCTAGAACACTGAGAAGTCAACGATAATTAATCATTTACTAATATTCCCAGCTCTTTTTCTGCATTAGAAGTCCTAATAATGGTGTTATTTAGGTAATAAGTTGGTCTGGGGTTGTATTTTCCTCATGAAGTACTGCATTTGGAAACATTAAAGTACATTTTGTTATTAAGTGTTCTGGTCTTGATGTCCCCGGCTGATTAATGGTCTGCGCTGTCGCCACAAGCGTTCTATGCACGCCTCATTGCTAGTATGAGTTGTTTTATGCATGAAAAACCAGAAGTGCATAATCGTTCTACTTCCAGTTTCGCACTAGCGCTAAATGCCCAGAATTTGTATGAAAAGCCTTTAAAAAGGCTTACCCTAGTGTGAAATACAGGGTTTTAGTGCCAAAAAATGCACCAACTTGCACAGAAGTATACAGCACGGAGAATAACAGAGGCAGAGAGACCAGGAAGTGCCCCTATCCTCCACTATCCCACACTCCTTTGTGGTGTCAGAGGAGAGCTCAGAGCTAGGGATGGTACCCTTTTCCCAGAGCTACATTAAAATACAAGAAAAACACTGTCAATTCAGCAGGTTAACATTCAAAGATTCATTGAGGTGATGATTCATACAGCCAGCACTTAGCCAGTGTGTTTAATGCTGCCCGCTCGCTAGTGCGAATTGTTTTATGCACGAAAAACTGGAAGTGCGTAATAGCGCTACTTCCGGTTTCACGCTAGCGCTAAATGCCCAGAATTTGTATGAAAAGCCTTTAAAAAAGGCTTACCCTAGTGAGAAATTCAGGGTTTTAGTGCCAAAAAATGCATCAATTTGCATAAAAGTATAGAGCAGGGAGAATAATAGAGGCAGGAAGACCAGGAAGTGCCCCTAGCCTCCACTATCCCACACTCCTTTGTGGTGTCGGAGGAGAGCTCAGAGCTAGGGATGGTACCCCTTTTCCCAGAGCTAAAGTAAAATACAAGAAAAACACTGTCAATTCAGCAGGTTGACATTCAAAGTTTCATTTAAGTGATAACTGCAGAAAGTTTCTGGGTGTTCTCACCCATATGGTGCCGGAGGCCGGCCCCGTGCCACCCATGGCACCAGCCTGGGCCCGGAGGCCTCAGACCGCAAGGCCAGGGGAGCCCTCGCCTTCAAGGAGGCGACTGCCTAGACGGTGCCTCCCGCCTGACCCCCCCAAGGGGTCAGGCTGGGCCTCCTGCACCTTGTAAGGAGTTCGTGCCATGGCAAGGCTAGAACTGTCGGAAACCCCCCCTCCGCAGGCCGTATAGGTCCGGGAGAGGACCCGGAAGGGTCGAGAACCCTGCTTTTGGCGACCTGTGTATGCGCCTGTCCCCCCGAAAGTTGGCGGTGCACGTCCGACCTTCAACGTGCGCAACTCCAAGACACGACAATCCATGGAGAAACAGGAGTCACATCTGTCCATATTCTGGTTCGGTCCCAAGCAGGTAAGGCAACGGTCATGATGATCCGTGATGGAGTAAACTTGGTCGCAGGGACACCGACGCATCGGAGGCCGACCTGCCCTCGAAGATTTTTTCTTGTCCCCTGAACCAGGCATGACCGGATGGAAAACCAAAAACCAAAATCAGCACTCAGCGTCGACGAAGAAATACAAAGGAAAGATCTTACCAGTCGACAGTGAAGAACGGAGCAGCAGAAATAGGACTGTTGATTTCTACCAACGGACTAGGCCGCAGAATAATGGTGCTCACATGCAAGGTCGTGCTCACTCGACAGCAGGAGAAGCGGAACTGGGGCGGGTGAGGCATCAACAATGGTTGCTGGCCAACATGCGAGCACCACGCAGTACATCAGCCTCGAGGGCAGCGTCGTGCTGATTGACATAGACAAGATCTTGCCATCTTCAAGAGGAACTCTTGCAGAAGGCAACACCATTAGGACTTAGCCGCCAGGCCCACATGGAAAACTTCTAGCTAGCAGTCTACAATGGGGATGATGCCCCCTGACGTCAGCACACTGGCTTCCGCCTATGGTATAAGAGGTGTGGTCCCCCACGCTGGAGACCCTGAGAGGGGGTGCAATGGGAGAGAGAGGGCCCCTGAAGCCAATAAAGGCTGAGATGGAAGAGAGAGAAAAACCTGCCTACTGCAAGAGCTCCTCTAGAAGATCTACTGTTATGGTAAGTTCTTACGTAGCTGTACAACCTTTTTTTTTTTTTTTAGTTAATTTGTTTCTCCTTGGGTCAGCTCCTTCAGCACCTCAAAGAAGTAGGAACCGTTAGTTTTTTGTAACAGGCAGCCCTTTCGAGGAAGAAGCTGAGGAGCTCTGAACAGACACCAGCTTCCTCAGACGCAAAAGAAAATGCAGCAGAAGGCACATACCCGAATACGCCCAGTGGCACTCTCTGAAAGTCTGGCCCCAAGTTCACCTCAGCTGCCAGAGGTGAACTTTTCTACGGCAATGGGAGGTCGTCTGACTCAGTTTTACTACCAATGGAAGTCTCTCACAACAGACAAGTGGGTTCTCACGATTGTTCAAGAGGGATACTCAACTTTGCAGAGATCCCTCCAGACCTTCTGCCAAAGCAGCAACAGCCTGTCAACCATACAGTCAGACCTTCCCACTTCCGAGATTATGGGCCTTCTCACAAACTGGGCAGCAGAGGTAGTTCCCTGGGTGAAGCAAAACACAGGATTCTACTCCCATTATTTTCTGGTCCCGAACAAGATCGGGGCATGTGCCCCATTCTCAACCTCAGAAAGCTGAACAAGTTCTTGTTCTGAGAGAAGTTCAAGACAGTCTCCTTGGGGACACTTCTGCCACTTCAACACGACTGGCTGGCGTCGCTGGACATGCAAGATGCCTACCAGCACATTCCAATACACCCAAATCATCACAAGTACCTTCATTTTGAGACCCTGGGTCAACATAACCAGTTCAGAGTCCTGCCCTTTGGGCACTCCTCGGCGCCTCGAGTTTTTACCATGTGTTTCGCACCTCTCACTGCACACCTTCGAAAGTTCAGTGTTCAAGTCTTCCCTTACCTAGACAATCGGCTTTTGGCAAGTCCGTCAAGGCAAGAAACACAGTCTACAGCACATCAGTTCCTCACCTCCATGGGAGCCTTGCTGAATCTGGAAAAGTCACAACTTCAGCCGTCCCAGCAGCTCCTCTTCATAGGAGCTCTTCTGGATACTACAAAAGCAAGGGCTTTTCTTCCAGGGACAGGAGGAACAACGTTCTCCAAATGGCTCGCTTCATCAGAAAGAACAACACTAAGAACTCACTTGATGAAACTGATGTTAGGCCTTATGGCCTCCTCCATCTTCACAGTACCTCTAGCTCATCTGCACGAGGACCACTCAGTGGATGCTCAGTGCACAATGGACCCCATAGCACAGACAGTCTTATCGCATACAAGTGACAGAACTGCTGTGAAGATCACTGGGGTGGTGGATAAGAGAGGATAACCTACTACAAGGGCTGCCTTTTGCACCACAGGAATCTCACATCACCATCACCATGGTTGCATCCCTGCTTGGCTGGGGGGCTCACTGCCAGGATCTTCACACACAGGGACTGTGGACCCAGTAGGAGTCTCTTCTTCACATAAATGTTCTAGAGATGAGAGCAGTACTGTATGCCCTCAGAGTCCTAGAAGAGGCTGTCAAGCCAGAAGGAAATCCTTCTTCAGATGGACAACAAAGCCTAATGTACTACATCAACAAGCAGGGCAGAGCACATTCCTACCCTCTATGCAGAAAAGCCATGAGAGTATGGGAGTGGTGCCTCAAGCACAGGGTTCTGATCCAGGCAGTTTACCTGCCGGGAGCTCAGAACGATCTGGCAGACCAACTCAGCAGGACAGAAGCAGATCCTCATGAGTGCTCGCTTACAACAGGTGTCGTGCAATCACCCTTCGACAAGTGGGGCAGTCCAGACCTGGACCTTTTCGAGTCCCCACTCAACGCAAAACTGCCTCTATTCTGCTCCAGGAATCCAGAACCTGGCATTTTCTGTCAGGATGCATTCAGCCTGCGGTGGACAAGATGTTTCCTGTATGCATTTCCTCCTCTTCCACCAATTCAGAGGGTACTGCTAAAGTTGGACGCACAAGGGGGCAAGATGATTCTCACTGCACCATGCTGGCCTTGACAGGTATGGTTTCCCTTACTAAACAAGTTGTCAGAGGCTCCCCCAAGGCAACTGCCTTTGCGAATGGACCTCCTGACACAAGGATCCCTGGTCCATCCCGACCTGCGCTCCCTTCATCTCCACATCTGGCTCTAGAGGAGACAGAGGTGAGCAGGTTTAAAGTTTCTCAAAGGATCAAGTACATTCTCTTGGCAGCTCATAAGCCTTCCACCAGGAAGACTTACACGGCTAAATGGAAACATTTTTCAGAATGGTGTACTAAGGTCTACTTACAACCTTTTCAGGGTCCTTCAGATAAAGTTCTGGAGTACCTATTAGATCTCTCAGATGCAAGACTGCAACACTCATCTGTTAAAGTACACCTCTGCGTGCTCTCTACCTATCATGAGCCAGTCCAGATATGAAAATTACGTACCTACCGTAATTCTTGATCTTCTCTTGTATCTTCACCATTCATTACTGCTTAGGGTGTAAGCAGGAGGCGCGCACCCACCATGTGAGTTCCCCTCCCCAGAGGAGTCGGCACCAACGGCGCCGCCTCCCCCCCTAAGAGCATTGACGTGTGTTAAGGGACGGCCATTGCTTACAGACTCCTCCTCTCCATCTCAGTTCATGAAATGGAGAGGCTAAATAAGGAGAAGAAAGAAGAGCAAGACAAGAGAGCCGAGGGATAGAAAAAGGAAAGAATATAAACTGAAAAAGGAATAAGCCGGTAGAGGATAGAAAAAAAAAAGGAAATGCCTACCCTAAGAGACCGCAGGGCCTCACTTCTGGGGCGGCTCCAAAGGAGGAACAGATAAAGGAGAGGAGAAGAAAGAAGAAAAGAGGGAAGAGAACGGTGGATATTGGGAGGGGAGAACTCTGCCCATTGAGAGATTGGTTTAAAGGCTTATAAGCTCGGAACCAAAAACAAAGGAGCAAGGATCCCACTTGAAAGGACTGAAGGGAAGGTTCAACCAAACCGCTTGCACAGATTGGACACAAAAGGCAGATTCTCAATACCTCCCATCATCCCCACCCTTTAAACTCTAGCTGAGAGCTCACAGACTGCCAAGGCAGAAATTCTGTTATGAAAGAAGAGCGCCCAACTAGGTAGGGGAAAGAAACCCCCTAGCATCTTGTTGAGTGCTAACACAGACGTATGTGGGGAGGGGGTGCTCTACAGACGGCACCCCTTTATGTAAAGGATAGAGTGGGAACTCAATCGTACTCCCTGAAGGCGAGGCAAGAACATCAACTCAAGGTAATGGCAGTGTCAGGACAGTGCCAACCAGCAGAAGCTGACTCAATAGGAGATCAAGACCTGCCAGAGGGGACCTGGAAAAAAAGGAGGACCGAGCATAAAAGGGACGGTCTCTAACTGTGAACTGAACAACATGGCTAAGAAAGAGCCAAAAGGTCACCCCTAGGGGCAATCAGAAAGAGTTCCCTCAGGATAGAATAAATCCTACTCATTCCCACTTACCCTCAGGAAATAGGATCCGTCCAGAGAAGAATGGAAAAATCAAGATTTTTTTTTTTTTGGCTAAAGGCCAACGAAGAAGAGGGAAGGAACAAGCAGGAAGGGGGAAGATGCCGAAGTAGGAGGCCCTTGAGGGGAAGGTGGGCAGGTATCAGTAATGAATGGTGAAGATACAAGAAAAGATCAAGAATTACGGTAGGTACGTAATTTTCATATCTTCTCTTGTTAATCTTCACCATTCATTACTGCTTGGAACAGTGCCAAGCCCAAACAAGACCCTCAGCTTCCTGCTGGTGGGAAACAGAAGGGAGAGACCCTGGGCTAATCAGACAAGAAGCCTAAGGCTGAGGAATGCTAGGAGGTGTCCCCCAGAGACGAGGAGATGGAGGAAGCCCCTGCAGAAGCCTCCTAGCCCTGGTGGAGAAAAGATGGGTTCCCCGGAAAGCAGAGTGAATCACCCTACGGCAGGCCAGGGGTGACAATCTTGATAGACGAAGTCTTGCCGTCCACCTAATGCAGATCGCTGTCCTTGCAAGCCTGGAAGCCATCTCATTGGCATCATAAGATGCCCTTGCCTGGTGCCTTGCCAGCTCTAGGTCTATAGCAGAGAGTGCAATGGCCTGTCTAGATTGCTCCGTGTCAGGCACTGATGCTAGAAGCTGAGATAGCATCGACCATAGATGCCTGTTGTAGGCAGCATGGTATGCCTGATGTGAGGCGATACTCAGCATCGCACGAGAGGAAGAGAACACTCTTCGCCCCAACCGGTCAAACTGTAGAGAACCTGAGTCCGGTGGGCGGTCGTGCACCAGGCGGCGGCACCCGGAAGGAGTCTCTAGGGACACCAATCCCGAAGGCAGATTGGGAAGAGAACCTAGGGACTCAGATGGGGCACAATACCTCCTCCTGCAGCCTGCCAGGGCTGGGATAGGGTCGGCTGGAGACTGCCAGGAATGGATGACTCCTCCTGGAAAGGAATAGGCCAGGATGGCACCACCAGATGTTGGGCACTGAATTTACTGAGGAATTCACGTGTCTCCCGTTCAGTATTGTCTCACCTAACAAAGGAGATACGGAGGTCCCCAATCATCCTCGAAAGGAAGCGCTGATAATCAGTGAAATCAGCATCAGAGGAGAGGTGAGCAAAGGGTTCCTCTCCCTCCGAGGAGGGAGACGAGGAGGATGGGGAGCTCGAATGTCCAAAGGACTCCTTTGGTGGTGGGGCTAGGCGAAACACCTGCTCATGCATACATCTAACATATGAGGGGGAAGGCCGCCAGAGTGCCTCTGAACGTCTCTCAGGATAACGGACCCGTAGGACCAACATGGCCTGGGAGAGAGAGTGGTGGCTGCAGAGGAATGAGAGTAGGGCACCTACGAAGAGGCAGCTGTCCTCTGCCAAGGCTCTGGAATCCGGGGAACGGAGCCTGAGCTCGCAGGGTCCCGGATAACAAACCAGGTCGCAGAACGGAACCCTGGGGATGCAAACCTTGGAACAGCCCGGAAGGGGATCCTCCCATGACGTACATGGAGCTGCAAGGATCCAGAACGGCAGCCCACAGCAACGCCAACAGAGGGGTCCCTCGAGTCGAAGAGGGAGAGGCGGGGCTTGGCACTACGGCTCCTACCTACACCCCGAGGGGTAGCAGGCAAAACTCGGCGTGCCTCACCCCGGCCCCTCAACCCCTCGGACTCAGAGGATGCCCTCCTCAATGCCAGTGACAGAGCCAGTCGATCCTGGAATCTCTGAGGGGAGCCCCCAGAAGACAGGGCCCCTAGTCCACCCTGAGAAGGCACAGCAGCACCGGAGACGGCAGCTGCTACAGCCCTTTCTGGGCGAACAGACCACTCCCTATCCCCCACACCGTCCCCTCCAAAGGACCCCAGGCCACCTCCAGCCTGGGAGTCATCAGAAGAAGAGTGCTGCTGAGACTGAGGAATGGGCACGCTGGGTCGCTTGACACTGTGTCCCACAGAAGACTCCGATCTCGAGGAATCGGGGAGCCAGGACGGGTCCACGTCTGAGTCGCCTGCTTCCGAGGAAGAGGCGACTAGAAGGACCTCAATACTGGCCACCCCAGGAGTCACCCGAGAAACAGCGCTGCGAACGACGCCGGTGCCACTCACGGCGCCATTCGGCATCAGCGCAATGGAGACAACGCTGGAACCCGGCTCCAACTCGCCTGCAGCTCCAATCGAGTCCCCGGCACCGCCCTCAGTGCCGGGACCCGACACGCACAGCCAGTGGAGTCGACCGGGCCCGTGGCGCCCAGAGCAAAACGGCGCCACCCCGATCACCGGTGCCGTTGGCAGCGCTGGGATCCAAGACGGCGCCAGAAAGCAGCGCCGAGGGTCCACCCACGCCGGGCCCGGCAGCTGCAGGCCATGACACTGGGGAAGCCTGCACCTCCGAAGAGGTGACTGCCAGGCGTAGCCCCCACCATGCCTCCGGGAGGGACCGCTGGGAGGTCTCGACACCACAAAAGAGGCCTCCTTCTCAGCGAGACTTGAGGATGAGGAGGCCTCCTCCTCTCCAGACCATATAAGCCTGGGAGGAGACCCAGAGGAAGGGCCTAAAGATCTGGCCTGGGGGGCCCCGAGAGCGACACCGTCCTCCAAAAGTCGGTGGGACCTTGACGATTTTGAACGCGCACACTTCAAGAACATGGCGGTCCACCGAGAAACAGGTGTCGCATCTATCCATGTCATGGTTAGGTCCCAGGCACCAAAGGAAGACATCATGCCGGTCCATCACGGAAAAATGGCGGCCACAGGAGCACCAGCGCATAGGGGCATGGCCCGCTTTCGACTTACGCTTAACTCCCAAACCGGACAAGATGCGAAAATAACCTAAAACACAGCAAAGCTCCCGGCGCCATCGAAAAAGAAAATGGAACGGACTTACCAGAGTCAACGGTGTCGGGGAAAAAAACAAACCGGGATGAAGGAGCCGCTTCGCAAGATGAACTAGGCCAATGGCGTAGTACTAAAACTCTCACACGGACAGCAGGTGCAGCCTCGATGGCAGGAGAAACAGAACTGGGATGGAGGAGGAGTCTGCGGCACCTAACATACCAACATACTAAAATGTCAGCAGAATAGGCCTAACGGTCTGCTCATTTGGTCAGCCCCCACCCTGGGAGCTGACCTTGTTGCCCCCCTCTGGCTTCTCCCTTCTCAGTTCCGGATATTCTTGCTGCATTGGATTTTGCTTCCAGAACCCTTCCCCTGTACCTGTCCCACCCCTCTTGAACCCCTCCACCATTTCTGCCTCCACCAGCCCCCTAGGCAGCGCATTCCATGGCTCCACCACCCTTTCAGTGAAGTAGCACCACCTCCATTCTGCCCTGAATCTTCCCCCCTCCAGCTTCCACCCATGCCCTCTAGTGGCTCTCTCTTCCTTCCTTCGAAGCACCTTGACTGCACCTCCCCTATTTACCCCCTTCATGTACCTGAAGACCTCTATCATGTCCCCCCAGTCCCTTCTCTCTTCTAATGTGTACATATTTAGCTCTTCGAGCCTCTCCTCATAGGTCCTGTCCCCCAAGCCCCAAATCATTTTGGCTGCCCTCCTCTGGACCCTCTTCAGGAGTTTAATGTCCCTCTTTAAGTGTAGCCTCCAAAACTGCACACAGTACTCGAGGTGCGGCCTCACCAAGCAGTTATACAGAGGGAGTATCACTTCCCTCCTTCTGGAGGTGATCCCCCTAGCGATGCATCCCAGCATCCTGTTGGCCTTGGATACTGCCCTCCTACAAGTCTCCGAGTTGTTCATCTTGACATCCACCACCACCCCCAGGTCCCTCTCAGCCATCGAGACTTGTAGCACCGGCCCCCCCCCCAAAACGGTGTACACTTGGCCCGGGTTTCTGGCCCCCAGGTGCAGTACCTTGCATTTCCCTGCATTGAACCTCAGCTTTCACTTTCTAGACCATCTTTCCAGAGCCTCCAGGTCCCCCTGTAGGGCCACCCACCCCTCCTCCCCATCCACCACCACCCCCAGTTTTGAGTCATCCGCAAAGAGACTCATCTCACTCCTGAAACCTGCCCTTATGTCAGAGACGTAGGCATTGAACAGGAGGGGTCCAAGGACTGAGCCCTGTGGGACCCCACTAATGACCCTCCTTGGGGATGAGACTATCCTGCCAACTACGACCCTCTGGGTCCGGTTCTGGAGCAAACTGCCTATCCATCTGATCATCTGGTTCCCAACCCCCATTTCTCCCAGCTTATCCAACAGACCCTCGTGAGGAACAGAGACAAATGCCTTGCTGAAGTCTAGAAAGAGGACGTCCACTGGTCTACCCAGGTCCAAGGCACTCGTCACCCAGTCATAGAACTCCACAAGGTTTGTCTGACACGATTTCCCTGGGACGAATCCATGCTGTCTATCGTCCAGGCACCCTGACTTTTCCACGTTCTCCCCAGCCTCTCCTTGACAATGCCCTCCATCACCTTGCCCACCACCGATGTCAGGCTGACAGGCTTGTAGTTCCCTGCCACCTCCCCTTGATCCCCCCCTTGTGGATAGGCACTATATGTGCCACCTTCCAGTCCTGGGGCACCCACCCTGTCCTCAGAGAGAGAGATGGTGAAAAGCTCCGCCAGGGATTCACCAGGACATCCGCAAGTTCCTTCAGCACTCTGGGATGTAATTTATCCAGCCCCGGTGCTTTCTCTGTCTTAAGGGACCTGAGGGCTTCCCTCACTCTCTCTGCTAAAGGATGCCCCTCGCACATCACGTGATGCGTCACTCTCGGGGGCGGCGTCACAGGCGCAGACTCCTCTGAAGAGGAAAAAACCTCCCGTGGTGGGGGCGCTCCTCCGGCTTACACCTGAAGCAGTAATGAATGGTGAAGATTGACAAGGGAAGATCATGTCTCTGGCTCAGTTACCTCTTTTCAAAGGATTCCTCAAAGGTATTCTGCACATAAGGCCCCGGTTAAAAAGTTGGTTGCCGTGTAGTATATTAATCTCGTGCTACATATACTCACTCGCAAATACTTTGAGCGTGATTTAAAGTTTCTGATCTGGAAGACAGTCTTTCAGGTGGACATCACTTCTGCTCC
The DNA here is from genome assembly GCA_016271365.2 of Neoceratodus forsteri. Classification (NCBI taxonomy): domain Eukaryota; kingdom Metazoa; phylum Chordata; order Ceratodontiformes; family Ceratodontidae; genus Neoceratodus; species Neoceratodus forsteri. The sequence goes on from CM057455.1 coordinate 1,710,878,278, forward strand.
CAGGGTCTGAAATACATGCATCAGTCACAGACCCTCTGTATGCTGTCTTTCATAAAGACAAGGTGGTTCGCCATGCTCACCCTAAATTCCTACCTAAAGTGGCTTCAGAGTTCCACCTCAGCCAACTCTTGGTTCTCCCCACTTACTTCTCCAGCTTCCAAAATGAAGGGGAACACATCCTTCATTCTCTGGATGTTAAAATGGCTCTATGATTTTACATCGATAGAACCAGGAATATCTGCAAAGACAAGCTACTCTTTGTGCCCTTCAGCACAGCCCAGATGGGTCAGCCAGTATTCATCAAATGCATCTGCTTGGATAGTAACATGCCTGCACCACTGTTACCCTATGGCACAGGTTAAGCTGGAAGACCAGGTACATGCCCACTCTACAAGAGCGGTTGCTGCATCCCTGGCAGAGATTCGCTCTGTCCCCATTGTTGACATTTGCAAAGCGGCTACTTGGAGTTCAGTGCACACTTTTGTAAAGCACTACGCTCTAGATGTCCATGCCAGATGGGATGTTTCCTTTGGCAGGACAATCCTTAATGGACTTCTGTCCTGAGTGAGCTCCATCTCCTACCACCCTGCTTGGGAGATTGATTTTAGCTTGGTACAGCTGACTCCACTTAAACCACCCACGGTTTTTGCGGGTAATCTGGTATTACGGGCAAACTCCAGAAACCATCTGCCACTTTCATTGAGCACACATACATCATCAACCGGTTATAGCAATCCTTGTACTCCTGCTATTACGGGCATTTTTTCCATAATTCTAGCTGCCTTGATGACAATTCACACCTACTTTGCCACGGAGTTTAAGCACATTCCCCCAATAAGTGTTAATTAAACAACTAGCGGCTCATTAACCCGAAATAAATAGAAAGGCAGATCTGGTTTAGCACATCATTCTACAGCTCGTCGTTGACACTGTTGCAGAAATGTCTAAGTGTAAGGCTATGTTCTCTTGGCGAGAAAGTAGAAATGCTGACAAAGATATAAAAATTATGTACCTACCACAATTCCTTATTTTGTCTTGTATCTTCACCATTCATTACTGCTGGGTGTAAGCCAGAAGCGTGCACCCGCTACTGGAATTTTTTATTTTTTTTGAGGAGGTCCGCGCCTATGGTGCTGCCAAGGATCGGCGCACTCACGTGGTGCACGAGGGTGGCGTTGAGCTACACAGGCGACTCCTCCATCCCAGTTCTTGTGTCGGAGAGGTGAATAGAAGAATAAGAGCGAGGCAAGTGAGCCGAGGGATAGTAAAGAGAAAGGAAACAAACTGAAAAGGAATAAGCTGATAGAGGACAGGAAAAGGAGAACCCTACCCTAAAGGACCCGCAAGGCCTCTTGGGGTGGCTCCGGGGACACGATAAGGGAGAGGAAGGAAGACAGAAGAAGAAGAAAGGGGGAGGGGATACTGGGAGGAGGGAAAAATACTGCCAAGTTGTGAATTAAATTGGCTTAAGGGTTATCAGCTCGAAACCAAAGGGCAAGGGAGCAAGGATCCTTTCAAACAAAACTGGCTTAAAGGTTCGACCGAACCGTTTGCACAGCTAGATACACAAAAGGCAGATTTCCTACCCCTCCTGCTATCCCGAGGCCCATCAGTCAAGCTGAGAGCTCACAGACTGCCAAGGCACATAATCTGTTCCGGAGGAAGAGCGCCCAACTTAGGAAAGGGGAAAAAGGACCCCAGTAGCACACTGCCATGTGTTAATACAGGTGGTGATAGTGGGGGGAATGGGGATTGAAGCCCTAAAGGGGGCACCGCCTTGAGAAAGTGGATAGAGATAGGGGAGGAAACTCGTTCGGACTCCCTGGGAGGCAGAGGCCAATGAATCAGACCACCAGTTCCTGAAGGCAATTTTGAAAATGGGCTAGAAAGACTTCAACTAGCACCAGACTGGCATACACAGAACAAGATCCAGAGATACCAGTGAAGTCTGAGAACTAAGGAACAGGACCGTTCAAGAATTATTCCTGTTAACCGGTGATTAAACTAACTTAGCCTAAGAAAAAAAGGTGCCAGAAGAGATACCTTCAAGGGTAATCATAAAGAGTTCCCTCAGGAGAAAGACGAAGCTCTACTCGCTCTCCATACCTATGTTACCTCTTCTGAGAGAAGAACGGAAAACCCAAAAGCTAGGGGATTTAGGATCTAAAGGCCAGAAAGAAGGAGGGGAAGGGAGAGTGAGCAGGGTGGAGGGGACGCCCAAGAAGAAAGTTACTCACCTTAGTAATGTTGTTTCTTCTAATGGAGTCTTGCTATATTATGACATATGCAGTTTGTCCCAGCCTTAGAACTGCTCCGGAGGTGAAAGAGTTAACTTCCATGCCAGGCATGGAATCTTGAGCGCGAGCTCGGTTGAAAACCCTGTCTGTTGTTCTTCAAACTCAAACTGTCAGATCTTTACGAGCAAAACTTACTAAGATTCTGTGTGGAAGCTGTAAACCTACACTAGCCAACTGGCTACTAAAATATTAACACATTTTTTGGTCCCAAAACAAAGACTCAAGTCAGGGGATCCAAAAGAAAAATAAAATAAAATACAACACCCAAACACCCCAAAAGGAGGATGAAAAACACAAGGTGGGCATCACTAAGTTCCAACACTGCACTGCCCACCCACATTCCAAGAGCAGAGGTTCTGAGAGGGGCAGGCAGTGGGGGAGGTCATAATATAGCAAGACTCCATTAGAAGAAACAACATTATTAAGGTGAGTAATTTTTTCTTCGAACAACATGAAGTCTTGCTATATTATGACATATGCAGACTACACAGCAGTACCTCCATGGAGGAGGGACAGAACCTACTTAGGAAATAGGCTATGAAGCACAGCTGTGCCAAACTGAGCATCACTCCTAGCCTGGATGTCCAGGAGTAATGCTTGATGAAAGTGTGTACTGTTTTCCAGGTAGCTGCTTGACATATCTCTAAGATAGGGATGTCCCAGCCGCAGCTAGGGACGAGCTGTACCTCTGTAGAGTGAGCCCTCAGGCCTGAAGGGAACCTTACCCAGTTTTGATAACAAAATTGGATATAAGAGACAATCCACCTGGCAATGGATCTTTTAGTGGCAGGTTTCCCTTTACCAACCTCGCCATAAGTGAGGAACAGTTGGAGGGAGTCAAACCTGTGACCCTTGGTACGCTCTATATAGTAACTAAGGGCTCTCTTTACATCTAAACTGTGCAGCCTCCTCGCCAGAGGAGGAAATGGTCAGTGAAGTACACAGGAAGAGATATAGATTGATTGAGGTAGAAATCTGAAACCACCTTAGGCAAGAACTTCCTGTTAGTCCTGAGGACTACCTTATCTCTGTGGAAGGAGATAAATCAGGCTCTACTGACAAAGCTTGTAATTCACTTATGCGCCTGGCAGAAGTGATGGCTACTAAAAACAGTTTTCCAAGTCAAGTACTTAAGCTCTGCTGAAGACAAAGGCTCAAAGGGGGTTGCATTAGCTGAGCAATGCAAACATTAAGATCCCAGGCAGGAGCAGGGTCCCTGAATGGGGGTTGGTGTGAAGCAATCCCTTGAAAAACTTGGAGAATACAGGGTGAGCAGAAAGAGAAGAGGGCTTTCCTGCTGAAATAAAAGCAGAGACAGCTGCCAAATGCACTTTCAGGGTAGCTGGCCTCAGCCCCAAAGTATTTAGATGGACCATATAATCCAGGACTGTGGGCAAATCAGCAGATTCTGGGGAAATATGCCTTCCAGAGCACCATATGGAAAATCTTTTCCATTTAGAATTATAAGTAGCCCTGGTGGAAGGCTTCCTAGAAGCTTTCAAGATATTGAGTAGACCTTGAGAAAGGTGTAGGTCAGCAAACTCTAACTCTTCAAGAGCCAGGCCTTGAGGTTGAGGGATTTGAAATTCGGATACCAAACTCTCCCCTGGGCACAGGTTAACAGACTGTGATTCCTGGGAAGACACAGGGGAAGGTGGACTGCTAAGGACAGAAGGAGTGGATACCAGGGCTGTCTGGCCCAATCTGGAGCAATCAGAATCATCTTGCAAGGCTGAGATCTGATTTTGACTAGCACCTTGAACAAGAGAGGAAGGGGAAGGCATAGAGGAACTTCCCTTCCCAGTCGAGAAGGAAGGCATCCAGAGGTACTGAGCCCAACACTGGGGACCTGCAACAAAAAAGCGGAAGTTGGTGATTGTCAGGGGCTGCAAAAAGATCTATCTGAGGGGTGCCCCACCTGGCAAATACTAACTCCAGTACTAGGGGATCCAGTGACCATTCGTGATGGCCCTGGGAAATCCTGCTGAGAGCATCTGCCAGGACACTGTCCTTGCCTGGGAGGTGAACTGCCATGAGGGAAGTGTTCAGGGAATACACCAGAGACCACAACTTCACTGCCTCGGTGCACAAGGCCGAAGACCGAGTGCCCCCTTGCTTGTTGATGTACCACATTGTAGTGGTGTTGTCTGTTCTGACCTGTACCACTTTGTTCTGAACAGATGTAGAAAAAATCTGAAGTGCTAGAAAAACAGCTCTGAGTTCCAACAGATTGATGTGGAGCAGAGATTCCTGAGGGGACCACAATCCCTGGGTGGTGAGGTCGCCCATGTGAGCTCCCCATCCCAAGAGGGACGCATCTGTAGTAAGGGTCAAGGAGTGAGATTGAGGGATGAAAGGAACCCCGTCTCAGATTGCTCTGATCCTGCCACCACTGCAGGGCCTGGATCAGGGTTCGAGTTACTGGGATCAATTTGGTTAGAGGATCTCTCCTTTGAGACCAGAAGGCTCTCAAATGGAACTGAATGTCCCTCATCTGAAATCTTGCTCCTTGCACTACAGCTGTGGAAGCAGCCATGTGCCCTAGGAGCTGTAGAAAGTGCCTTGCTGGTCGAGAGACCTGCAGAGTGAAGGAGGAGGCCAGAGCCACCAGGGTCTTTACTCTTTCTAGAGGAAGGAAAGCTCTGGCCTGCTTTGTGTCCAGTTCTGCGCCTATGAAGGTGAGTAACTGAACAGGCTCTAGAACTGACTTTGGAAGATTGAGAAGAAAACCTAGAGATGTAAGCAGCTGCTGGGTAACTTGAAGGTGTAATCTGACTTGGTCTGGAGACTGACCCACTATAAGCCAGTCGTCCAGGTAAGGAAAGATGGCAATCTTTTGCCTTCTTAAGTGAGCAACAGCTACTGCGAGGCATTTTGTGAATACCCTTGGGGCAGAGGTGAGGCCGAAGGGCACTGCTCTGAACTGGTAATGGCCTGAGGGCAGTTCGAATCTGAGGTACTTTCGGTGGGAGCTTCTGATGAGAACATGGAAGTAGGCATCCTTGAGGTCCAGGGACGCTAGCCAGTCCCCTGGCCTTAGGGAGGTAAAATAATTCCCGAGTCACCATTTTGAATTTTGGTTTAAAAGGTGCTTGTTTAGGTATCTGAGATCCAGGATGGGCTGCCATTCTCCTGTCTTTTTTGGGGTAAGGAAGTACCTGGAGTACAGTCCTTTGCCCTGGTGTAGGGGAGGAACCCTTTCTACAGCTCTGAGAGCCAGGAGGGTTGAGACTTCTGTTTCCAAAGCGAGAGCCTCTAATGGATTTGCAGGTGGAAAGGATCTGGTTCTCATCTTTGGAAATTTTTTGAAGCTGACCCACTTGTCTGATGTTAAAGACTCCCAGTCCTGGACGAAGTAAGCCAGCCTGCCCCCTACAGGTAATGGAGAATCGGCCCTGGGCATCCCATCAGGGTGCCTGCTTGGTAGGGGCTTTAGGCTGAGGGGTGGGAGCAGGCCTGCTCATACCCCGTCTGCCTCTCCCTCTGAAGAACCCCCTCTGGGCATAAGCTGAAGAGGAGGCCTGGGCTTGGTAAAAGGCCTGTGAAAAGGCCTGCCCTGCCCCTGAAAGCTGCCTTGAGGAGTGGCTTGCCTCTCCTTGGCCTGTGCACTCCTATAGTGGTCCTATACTCATCCATTTTCTTCATGTAATTCTCTGTCTGCTCCCAAACACAGAGAATTACCCACAACAGGAAAATCCATGGCCTTAGCCTGGGTATCCTGTGACAGGCTAGTACACCTGAGCCAAGCCATTCTGCGAAAAGCCACAGATGTAGCCATGACTCTTGAAGATATATCGTTAGTCCACTGCAGCATGGAATTGCACCTTGATGCCTCAATACCATCAGCAGCCACCTGCTCCAGCTCCTTGGCAAGCTGGCCAGGGACCTGTTTCGCTAAAGCCATAACAGTATCCCATCTGGATTTCTGATATCTTGCAACATAGGCCATATAATTTGCCTGTCTGAGTCCCAAGGATGCTGCCATGTATTGTTTCTTTGCCATGGCATCAATCCTCCTGGAGTCCTTGCCAGGGGGGTGTGAAGCCAAGGGAATATTTGCCTTATCACAGGCTGCAGCCTGCACTACCTCAACATGGCTGCATTGTTGTGAAAGGAACTCCGTATCAGAGCCTGACAATGTGTACCTCTTGTCCATTTTTTTATCTACAGGAGATATAGTGTTAGGAGCTTTTAAAATTTTTGTCTGTTTCCTAAAAGATTTATGTAAAGGAACAGACAATCTCCTGGACTCTGGGATATCCATCATTTCCACATAGTCAGGCTCCTCCTGTTCATCCACAGCTTCTTCCAAAGGGAGCTGGAGAGTTTCAGCAACTTTTATAAAACATAAAATGAGAAGGGGACTCAGAAAGCCTAGGGGGAGACACTTCTGAAGGTCTGTCTGGGGAGATGTCCGGTTAAATGGGCACATCCAGACTTTCAAAATCACATTCACTCTCTTCATAATCCTCCTCCGGTTCATAAAATTCCTCTATATCATATTCTTGAACCAGTGGAACCGACCAAACCGACTGCTTACCTGATGGTGCCGGTTCGGTCGGAACTGGGGAAAGCGACTGGACAACTTGGATCGCTTTGGCCATCTCTGCAGCGGTTGGAGAAGGAAATTTTGGCTCCACACCTGCTGATTTTCTAGTCCTCTTTGCTGGAACTGGCTCCTCAAGTCAGCTCTTGCTTGCCCTAAGAATCTCACGCCCTGGTCAGAGGGCATTCCGGTTCGCTGGCAATCGAACCGGCTGGCCATCCGGTCAGCGGATTTTCTGGTCCTCGCCCTGAGCCTACCAACTCTCTTATCCAGGGTAGCTGCAGGGAAATTCTTGCAAATCTGGCAGTCTGCATTGAGGTGGTCAAACCCCAGACAATAAACACGTGTGGTGTGTGGGTCAGCCTTGGCAAAGGCTTCCCCACAGACACCACAGTGCTGAAAACCAGTGGGCCCGGTTTTTCTTTTGGGTTTCTCAGACATAATGCCAGCCTAACCAAAAACTTGCCCTTTTACGGCAAATCGCCAAGCAAGTCACCCTTATCAGTTCCCAACCGTGTCATGGGTCGTGGAAAAAACTGTAATGAAATCCGTTTTTTTTAGAACCGATAAGAACCGGGAACCGCACTCTAAATGCAATTTAATTAAGTTTAACAACAACCTGATCAGGTCAAACCGAACCGATAATAACGTTTGCAAGTTCCACACAGAGAAAATGTAAAACCTATCTATTACTTACGATACCACAGACAGAGCATAAACTGACCGGTTGCGGTTAAATTAAGACAAATGCAGTTTAAAAAACCGAGAAATTACACTTTTTAACCGACAAAATGAACCAAGCAGAAGGAGAAATCTCCGGAGCGACTGTTCAGTGAGGCGGAGTAAAGAATCTGACAGTTTGAGTTTGAAGAACAACAGACAGGGTTTTCAACCGAGCTCGCGCTCAAGATTCCATGCCTGGAATGGAAGTTAACTCTTTCACCTCCAGAGCAGTTCTAAGGCTGGGACAAACTGCATATGTCATAATATAGCAAGACTTCATGTTGTTTGAATGAGGCCCATGAGGGGAAAGTGGGCGGGATTCAGTAATGAATGGTGAAGATCAGGCATTATGGTAGGTACGTAATTTTTATATCTTCCCTTGTCAATCTTCACCATTCATTACTGCTGGGTGAGTACCAGGCCCCCCCCCCCCGAGGGGGACTAGCATAACCCTGAGGGAACAAGACCATCAGCCTCCTGCTGATGAGAAACAGGAAGAAGAGACCCTGGCCGTACTAGACTGGAAGCCTAAGGCCGAGGAGAGCTAGAAGGTGTCCCCTGAAGACGAGGGGATGGAGGAAGACCCTGCAGAAGTCTCCTAGCTCTGGAAGAAAAAGGTGGGGGTCCCTCGGTAGGCGGAGCGTATCACCCTACACCGGGCCGGGGTGACAATCATGATAGACAAAGCTATGCTGTCCGCCTAATGCAGATCGCTGTCCCCGCAAGCCTGGAAGCCACCTCATTGGCGTCGTAAGCTGTCCTTGCTTGGTGCCGTGCCAGTTCCAGGCCTATAGCAGAGAGAGCAATGCCGTGTTGAGATGGCTCCATATTAGGCAGCGATGCTAGCACCAGAGCCAACATTGACCAAAAGTGCCTGTTATAGGCAGTATGGTGTGCCTGATGTGACACAATGCTCAACATCACACAAAAAGAAGAGAACACTCTTCACCCCCACCGGTCGAATTGTAGGGAATCTGAATCCGGTGGTCAGTCATGCACCAGGCACCGGCACCTAGAAGGGGTCTCTAGGAACACCAAGCCCAAGGGCGAGTTAGGGACAGAACCTAGAGACTCAGATTGAGCACAATACCTCCTCCTGCAGTCTGCTGGACTGGGACAGGGTCGGCTGGAGACTGCCAGGTGCGGATAGACACCTCCTGAAAGGGAATAGGCCAGGATGGCACCACCAAGTGCTGGGCACTGAATTCAGTGAGGAATTCACGTGTCTCCCGCTCGGTATTGTCCCGTCTGACCTAGGAAATATGGAGATCAGGAACCATCCTCGATAGAAAGCGCTGATATTTAGTGAAATCAGCGTTGGAAGAAAGGTGAGCAGTAGGTTCCTCTCTCTCCGAGGTGGGAGCCAAGGATGATGGGGAACTCGAATGTCCAGAAGACTCCTGCGGCGGTGGGGACAGGCAAAAGACCCATTCGTTCATGTATCCAACATATGACGGGAAGGACGCCACAGTGCCTCTGAACGTCTCCAAGGATAACAGCCCCGTAGGACCGACATGGCCTGGGAGAGAGGGGGGATGGCTGCAGAGGAATGGGAGAGGAGCACCTAGAAGGAGGCGAATGTCCTCTGCCAGGAATCTGGAATCCAGGGAACGGAGCCTGAGCTGGAGGGATCCCTGAAATCAAACCGGGTCGCATGACGGAACCTTTGGAATGCGAACTCCGGAAGAGCCTGTGTTGGGATCTCCGTGACGCACGGATTGTATGAGTCCAGAAGGGCAACCCATGGCAGCGCCACTGGTGGAACCCCTGAACCCGAGAAGGAGAGGTGGGCTCGCGCCACGGGTCCCTCCCTGCGCCCGAGGAGTGGCAGAAGAGTGCCAACTCCTCACCCTGACCCTCAGGACTCAGAGGACACCCTCCGCCTTGATACCAGCAGGGGTCCCAGATCCAGGGGCCTCCCTCAGAGGCCCCGAAGATGGGGCACCCACCCCTAGGAGAGTGCAGCAGTAAAGCTGGCAGCTGACGCCACCTCCTCCCCCTTAGGGGATGGTCTCCTCCTCAACCCCCAAGCCGCCCTCCCTCATGGACTCCAGGCCACCACCAGCCTGGGAATCCTCAGGAAGACTGCTGTGAATGTTCAGGGATGGGAGCGCTGGGCTGCCTGACACCGCATTCCACAGAGGATTCCGATTATGAGGAATCAGGGAGCCAGACCGGGTTCACACTCGAGTAGTCCTCCTCTGAAGAGGAGTTGACCAGGAGGACCTCTATACTAGCCAAGCCGGGAACGCCCTGAGAACCGGGGACACGAACGACACCAGTGTCACCCGCGACGCCGGCCATTCCCAGCGCACCGCCCCAGAACCTGGTACTGCCCCATCCATGGCCCTGGACGAGCCCCTGGCACCGCGCATGGAACCGTTAATGAAGCCAACCGGGAGAAGCAAACCAGCATCACATGTAGCACTGCCCAGATCACCGGCACCGCAGACAGCACCAGGATCTGAAGCAGTGCCAGAAAGCGGCATTGAGAGTCTGCCAGTGCCGGACCCAGCAACCCTGGGCTGCGACACCGGGGGAGCCTGCACCTCAGGAGAGGTGACTGCCGAGGTGGTGTCAACAACGCAACCCCGGAGGGGGCCACACCGCTCCTTCGACACTGCAAAAGAGGCCTCCTCTTTGGCAAGGCTTGAAGATGAGGAGGCCTCCTCCTCACCAGACCGTATAGGCCTGGGAGGGGACCCGGAGGAAGGGCCTAAGGATCTGACCTGGGAAGCCCGAGAACGATGCCGTCCTCCAAAAGTCAGTGATGCCTTGTTGACTTTGAATGCGCGGATTTCAACAACACGGAGGTCCATGGAAAAACAGGCGGCACATCTATCCATATCATAATTAGGTCCCAGGCACCGAAGGAGACATCATGCTGGTCCGTCAAAAAGAAATGTCTGCCACATGAGCACCGACGCATGGGGGCACGGCCCGCTTTCGACTTACGCTTAGCTCCCAAACCTGACACATGATGCTAAACAAAATCTATAAACAGTAAAAGATCCTGGCGCCGGGTTTAAAATATAATAAAACTGTCTTACCGCTTCAACATAGTCAGGAAAACGAACCGGATGAAGGAGATCGGACGGCAGCAGGCCCAATGGGCGAACAACTCCTCCACGCGCGTAGCAGGTGTAGCTTCAATGGCGAGAAACAGAACTGGATGGAAGAGGAGTTCGCGGCCTGACGGCCGCCCTCCTGCACCATAAGTGCGCGCCATTCCTCCTCAAACAAAAATAAAAAAATCCTATAGCGGGTGCGTGCTTCCGACTTACACCCAGCAGTAATGAATGGTGAAGACTGACAAGGGAAGAGCGAGGCACTACCGAAAATGAGCCAGCATGACCTGGCTATGCACCTTGGTCTCCCTAAATCAACTGTTGCGGATTTAATGAAGCAGCACGACCAAATGTTTGCTGAGTGGCACCTAAACCAGACTCCAAATCGGAAAAGAAAGAAAGAGGGAAAGGATGGGGAGGTCGAAGGAGGCCCTCCTCAGATGGTTTCACAATGCTCAAGGCAGGGATGCTCTTATCCACGGACCCCTTCTCGCATAGAAAGCTCAGCAACTTGCCACGGGCCGAGACAACTTCAATCCCTCTGAAGGTTGGCTTTAGAGGAGGAAAGCCCATAACAACATCTGCTTTCAGAGGGCACGTGGAGAGAAACTGAATTCTGATGTCAGAAGTGCTGAGCACTGGCTACTAAATGTCCTGCCTGGGCTGCTGGAGGGGTATGAACCAAGGAATGTGTTTAACTGTGACAAGACTGGCCTGTTTTACAGGTGTGTTGGGTACGGGACATTGATGTTTAAAATGGAATCGCTGCATGGCTCCTAGAAACAAAAGGAGCGCACCTCCATCATGCTGTGCTGCAACATGGACGGGTCAGAAAAATTAGAACCACTAGTAATGGCAAGTCACTAAATCCCCGATGTTTTCGTGGAATCAATCACCCTCCTGTCCTACACTGGGCCAACAGATCGTCTTGGATGACTTGAGACTTTTTTTCAGATTGGGTCACTAACTGGGACAGAAAACTAAGGCGCAGAAAAATCGCCCTGCTTTTAGACAATTTTAGTGGACATCCTAATGTGGCTGGACTTGGGAACATCCCTTTTTTTTTTTTTTGCCTCCAAATACTACCTGCCTGATCCAACCCTTTCATATGGGGATCATCTATAGTCTGAAACAGCACTATGCTCGTGCAATGAGGGAAAAAGTTGGAGGAGCTGGACTTGAAACCCGTATATGAATGCCATGCAGTGTGTTAAAAAAAATATCTATGCTAGATGCAGTTAGACTGCTGAAACAAGTTTGGAACAGTGTGGGGCAGCAAACGATAAAGCAATGTTTCAAAAAAAGCTGGATTTTCTGTAACAGAAGCTGAAGCACCAGAAGTTTTAATCCCAGAGCAGAATGAAGTTTTACCTGCACCAGAGGGTCTTTCCGCGGAGGAATTCGAGCAGCTCTGTCATCTCGGCGACAACTACAAAGCCCCTCCTGAAACTGATGACACTGAGGAGGTGATAGGGGCAATGCGAAGTGACGTTGAACCTGATCAGCCGGATGAGGAGCAGGAAGAAAGCATGGAGGAACCGGTCACCGCAGCAGACGTTCGTTCGGCTTTGCTTACTCTGGGTCGGGCCATGGAGCAGAACGCGGACGTTTTACCAAAATGGATATTCTGCACAAGGTTGAGGAGGCATGGAGACCATACAGCCTGAGAAAAACCGTGCAGACCAGCATTACTAATTACTTCGCTGGAAACAAGCAAGCGTAAACTTTACAGAAATGTGACTTTCTTTGACTGTTTTTAAGGTCCTATTTTCATTTTACACTTTAGCCAATTACATTTTAGCACTTTTATAATATAAAATAATAAAAAGTACATTTAGAGCATTTACAGACATTTTTTTTTACCCCAACAGTGAAATGTTGTGATAGTATACCCTGACTGTTACAGTACATCGCTACGGTCAAAAACAGTCACTCGCTAATCATTTTTGGTTATAGCATCCAACGCTTACAATGAGCAAAATAGGTTTGGGCAAACATTTATTAATTTTTTTATTTAACAAATCGGAAAGACCTTTGAGCCAATGGCTTTTTTTTTTTTACACAGAGGTTCCACGTCAAGTCACAAGAATAAGAACATGCCCGCTATAAGCAGTGGGGACTACTCCAACACAGAAGTATGAATAAATGGTGAGGACTTTAAGTCCAGGAAGAAATTAAAATTATACAAGAATTCTTCATCTTCTTGGACAAGTCTTCATTTATTTATACGCCTACCCACCATCCTCTGAGCTCACTCAATCTGTTCCTAGTCATCACTCCCTTGGTCTGTTTGGGCTGTGAAGACATGGTTTAAATTGAATTCTATGGGACAATTGGGCGATCTTATGCCCTCGTTAGACTAGGTGCTTAACTTATTTTATGCTGCACCTCTGTAACAAAAAAAAAAAAAAAAAAAGTACTGAGGCGGTTGGAGGGTCGATGCTGAGATAGTCTATATGGTGCAAGCAAGTCTTGTGGCACAGAACTTGTGCGGTCCTATCTCGGCGCCAGCCCTCCTGAAGATTTCTGGCTCCCACAGGGTCCTAGCGCCTCCGGCAGGAACCCAACAGTATGGATAAATGGTGAAGATTTGTCCAAGAAGATCAAGAATTACAGTGAGTACGTAATTTTCATATATGAAGGGCTGGCCAGTAACTGACATCGGCCCCGTTTCCTCTTCACTTGGCGTTTCTGTTCGCCAAGAGAGAAAACAAGGGTATTAAAAAAAAAAAAAGAGAAGAGGGTTGGGGCAAGGAAGCCCAAGGGATACACAAAAGGGTATGGGATGCAAAAGGAACAAAAGAATAAAAAACATCTATTAGAGGAGAAAGAAAGGGCTGGAAGGGAGGGTTCTGGTAGCAGTTAAAGGATGATCAGGTCGACAGGGGAGAGAGAGAAAGAGACAGAAAAAAAGGGAGAGGAGGGTGCAGTGGGGACCCCAAGCTCCCAGCTGGAAAATAGTGCTATCATAAGAGTTGGCTTACCCTAACGGTAGGGAAAAAAATTGCTTATGCTCTCAAGAGACTAAATGACACCCAAAACAAAGTCCAAGGTTCGCAAAAATTAGATAGGAACAGCAAGGATGGGGTAAATTCCAGAGAAAGGAGGTACCTCCCTGAAGGCCTAGAAACAGCAGCAGAGCTGAGGGTCCTGAAACTCTGTTGCCAGCAAGAGCACTCCATTTGCAGGTATGAACTACAGAGGGTCAGAGGCTCAGGGATACCATATGATCAAAGTGTAATATGCAAGGAAATTACTGCAAGCCCAATTTCGAAACGCCTGTCAATAGCAGAGCCAAGGCCCATGAAATGCACCACCAGCGCAGATTTCTGAGCCAACAAGGACAGCTAGGAGCTCAAAAGGTAACAGAGCAACCCCTAAGAGGGGAAAAAATAATTTGGGGGGGGGGTCCCTACTAGAAGCACAGCTGTTGGGTAAAGAAAACCACAGAAACTGAATGATTTCCTTACCACATACTCCCTTTCTCTTACTGAAGATTACCCCAAAAGAGAGAAAGACGAATGTAGCAGACCACCTAGAAGGAAGTGCAGGAGGTGAACTGCATGGGAATAGAAAGCTGTATCAGGTAAGGAAATTTGGGCTAAAACTCCTAACATACCTCCTCATCCCTTACTATGCCTACTGCTCTGCAGACCTTTGCCCCCAGTGAGAAGGGTCAAAAAAGAGGAGCTTATCCAACAACAAACTATAAATTCCTTCCCACAAAAAGGTCTTTCTTCCACCCGGTTTCTACTGTTCTCTTTTTCTTTTTTTTTTAAACAAGGGGCGGAACTAAAAAGAGTGGGGATAGAAGAACCCTACATGGTACCTTTGTTTTTTTTTTTTTTTTTTTTTTTTTTTAACTAATGAGGAAATAGAGTTAGTGGACAAAATGATCCCAAAGAAAGTTTTTTTTTTGGGGGTCACAATAGGGGCCATGAAAAGGGAACAAGATTCCTTATAACTGTTTGTCCTTATGTGCCTCCTCATCTTTTTGTTGAGCTTAAGAAGAGAGGCAAAGGCTAGAGAAGAAGGAAAACTGCCCAGAAGCCTACTCATTGCGTGGGAAGGTGGGCAGGTTGCAGTAATGAAAGGTGAAGATATTGTGGAAGATCATAAATTACAATGAGTACATACATTTTCATACCTTACAAGAATCAGTGTTCACCACTCAGTACTGGTGGGTCTGAGTGCCAAGCTTACCTCCAAAGGAGGTGCTGGCAAACCATGAGGAAAAGTACAGTTACATAAGAACTTGCCGTAACAGTAGATCTTCGAGAGAAGCTCTTGCAGTAGGTAACACATATAGGACTGACGCCGGCTGGTGGCAGGACCCCACGGCAAACTTTTTCCAGCAGTATCCAGCGAGGACCACCTCTCCCGATGTCAGCCCCGCCCCCAACATACCACGTGGTATACAAGAGGTGGCGGTCCTCAGCGTGCTCCAGTTCTTGTACCGCCGTCAGCACCAGCAGACGAAACAGCTGAGATCCAAATGGGTAAACAGCAAAAGGCAATTTCTAATCCAGCAGCTAGAAAGAAAATGCTAGACCCCCGGGAAGGAGGAAGGGAAACATACCTGCTGCAAGAGCTTCTCTCAAAGATATACTGTTATATTAAGTTCTTACATAATTGTACTTCGAGAGGAAGCTCTTGCAGCAGGTAACACATATAGGACTGAGTCCCAAGCAATATAAACTGAAGGCAACTGCCTGGGGAGGTAGAGGAACAGAGGAAGGAAAAGAGGTACATTCTCAGGAGATCAGACCCTGAAGAACTGCTAGGATGAAGCCAGTTCTGCATCTAGAGGCGATGTCTAGACAGTAGTGCTTGACAAAAGTGTCGAAAGAGTGCCACGTGGCTGCCGCACAAATGCCCGAGGTTGATACCCTCTTAAGGGCTGCAAAGAAGGCTGCCACCGCTCTGGCAGAATGACCCCTGACTGGGTCCAATAGAGGTCTGTTGTGCTTTTGGTAGCAGAATGTGATGCAGTGCACCAGCCACTTACAGAGAGTCTGCTTAGAAACCATACTGACCAAGGAACTTAGGGCAAAGGAAATAAATAACTGATCAGACGTTCTGGTCGCCTTGGTCCTAGACAAATAAAATTGCGATGTGCGATGAACGCCCAATCTGTGGAGAAGTGCATCACCATGACTGGTGTAGTCAGGGTAGTAGACTGGGAGTTGAACATCCTGATTCAACGTGATTTCAGACACCACTTTGGGGAGAAAAGTACAGTTACGTAAGAACTTACCGTAACAGTAGATCTTCGAGAACAGCTCTTGCAGCAGGTTACACCATTAGGACTGAAGCCGGCAGGCGTCAGGACCCAACGGAAAAATTCTAGCTAGCTATCTTCAGCAGGGACCGCCCCCGACGTCGGTCTCGCCTCCGACGTCAGGCGTAGTACATAAGGGGCGGTCCTGCCAGATTCCCCAGTTCTCTCACCGGAGACTTCTGGCCAAGGCTGGACATCGAAATGGGAGGACCGGGATCCAATCGTCAGAAGACAAAAGGGAAAAAATCCTGTTAACAAAGGCTTAAGCCATGCCTCTCTCTAAGGGGGAAGGTGGGCGGGAAGGTACCTGCTGCAAGAGCTGTTCTCGAACATCTACTGTTACGGTAAGTTCTTACGTAACTGTACTATCTTACTTCGAGACACAGCTCTTGCAGCAGGTTACACCATTAGGACTGATTCCCAAGCAGTAGCGCTTGCCAACACTCTGGGAGAAGGAAATAAGAAAGAACGTTCCAGGTCCTGAATCTAGGACAGGAGACCCAGTAGCACTGCCAGGCCGAAGCCTGCTCTTCGCCGTGAAGCGATGTCCAGGCTATAATGCCTGATAAAGGTATGAACAGAGCTCCAAGTGGCTGCAGCACAAATGGCAGAGGTGGAGACGTTTCAAAGTGCTGCAAAGAAGGTGGCCACACCCCTAGTGGAATGGCCCCGGACTGATCCTGGGAGGGGCTTTCGTTTGATATCATAACAGAATGAGACGCACTGGACAAGCCAGCGAGACAGGGACTGTTTGGATACTGGTTGGCCCATCATCCTTTCAGTAAAGGAAACGAAAAGTTGCTCCGAATTACGAAGCTGCTTAGTTCTGCTCAGGTAGTACCTTAAGCTGCGGTGAACATCCAGGGTGTGAAGCAGCGCCTCTCCTCTGCTAGAATAATTAGGGAAGCAGACCGACAGGTCAATATCCTGATTGAGAGCGAGTGTGGAAACCACCTTAGGCAAGAATTTAGGATTCGTCCTCAGGGATACTCTGTCCCGTGGAAAATTAAATAAGGCTCTTGCACATCAGTGCCTGACGCTCAAACTCTTCTCGCTGACGTAACAGCAACCAAAACAATGTTTTCCGACAGAACGCAGCTCGCAATCCGCGGCAGGTTCAAAGGGGGTGAGTTGCTCCAGGACAAAGAGCAAGTCCCATGGAGGCACTGGGTCCTTAATGGGCGGCCTAAAATGTAACAGCCCTCTCAAGAATTCTCGACAGGCATCTAATTGTGCCACTGTGCGCTGTCCCACTGGGAGGTGATAAGCTGAAATGGCACAGAGGTGCACTTTAATAGAGGAGTAGGCGAGACCCAAACGGAAAAGGGAGAGCAGGTACTCTAACACACTTTCACTGGACAACCTAAAGGGAAAGGTCACATGTTACACTATAGACAAAAACGCCGGGCTTATTTCACATGTGACGCCGCATGCTGTCGGGCTTTCTGGCTGCAGAAAGAACTTCCGCAACCTCTTGCGAGACCCCGTGACGCAAGATGGCTATGTCTCTAGGAACCATGCATGCAGCTTCAGTGAGCGTAAGTCCGGGTGGACCAGTGAACCTTCTCCTGAGACAAGAGGTGAGAGCTGAATGGCAACGGAGCGGAGGTTCCCGGAACAGCTGAATTAGCAAAGGAACCAGATCTGCCTGGGCCAGAAAGGGCCACCAGGATCATTGTTGCAGTGCTCCCTCGCGAGTTTGAGAAGAACTCTCTGGATCAGACGGAAGGAGGGAAGCGTGAGGAATCTGTCCCCCAGGAGAGGGACAGCGTCTCCGCCAGAAAACACCAGACCCTGGATCTAGCGAGGAAAAATTGGGCAGTTTTGTGTTGGATGGGGAAGCGAACAAGTCCAATTCTGGAGTTCCCCATCGAAGAAACCGATCCTCTGTTACCTCCTGGAGAAGTTCCCACTCGTGGACTCTGGCCTGGGAGCGACTCATGCCGTCTGTAATTGTGTTGTCCACCCCGGGGACATGTACTGTGATCAGGTTTGCGCCATGTCGGATTACCCAATCCCACACCCTCATGGCCTCCCTGCAAAGGGCGTAAGAGTGTGCGCCTCCTTGTTTGTTGAGGTAATACATTACTGCCGTGTTGTCTATCTGAAGCAGGAGAGTACTCGGCGGGATCTCTGACTGAAATGCCTGCAGGGCATAAAGGACCGCCCTCATCTCTAGGACGCTGATATGGAGGTGGGCCTCCAGAGGGGCCCACGTTCCCTGGGACTTCACCCCGTCCAGGTGTGCTCCCCACCCTAGACCTGAGGCGTCTGTGGTGAGGATTACCTCCGGGGCCAGGCGCTATAAACGGATGCCCATGAGAGTGTCCTGGTCTAGCCACCACTGCCAGTCTCGAATCACGGTGTTCGTGGATTCTGACCGGATGCTGCATGTGGTCTTGCCTTTGGTCCCATTGCACCTTGAGCATCCACTGAGTTACCCGCATGTGGAGTCTTGCGAAAGGGATAGTAGGAATGGCCGCAGCCATGTGTCCGAACAAGCGAAGGACCGACCTGGCTGGGGCGGTTCTGGTACGAAAGCTCCTGATGAGGATCTGATGCGCTCCGCCTCTGTCGCCTGGAAGAAATGCTCTCCCAGAACGGGTGTCCAGTACCGCGCCTATGAACTGCAATTTCTGCGACGGTACCAGGAGAGACTTCTCGGGGTTGATTAGGATACCCAGAGATCGAAACAGGACCTGGGTGCTCTGGATCGCCCGTAACAACGCCTCTCTGGAGGCGGCCATAAGAAACCAATCGTCCAGGTACGGGAACACATAATGGCCCTGTCTCCTTAGAGATGCTGCCACGACTGTCATGCATTTGGTAAAGACCATGGGTGCCGATGACAGCCCGAATGGAAGGGCTCGGAACTGAAGATGATGGCTCGAAACGCGCAGGAACCTCTTGTGCGTTTGAGCTATAGGGATGTGCAGGTAAGCGCCCTGCATATCTAGAGATGCTAAAAAGGCATCCTGCTTCAGCATGGGAATAAGACCCGGAAGAGTTACCATGCGGAATCTTTTGTAGGCGACCGACAAATTGAGGTCGTAGAGGTCCAGAATCGGACAGAGGTCCCCTGTCTTTTTTGGAACCAGGAAGAAGTGGGAATAGTATCCGTGTCCTCTCTGGTTCTCTGAGGACGTACTTATCGCTCCCTTTTGCAGGAGCGAGTGACTTCTTGTCTGATCAATGACTTGTGCTGACCCGGTACCGGAGAGCAACGGAGGCCTCGAGGGTGGCTTTTCCGCGAATTCTATAAAGTGGCCTCTTCCGACCAACTGTAGAACCCACCTGTCGGTGGTTATAGTCTGCCATCCTGGCAGGAAATTCGCAATGCGACCCCCGACCATGACATCCTGTTGATCCTGAGGGCCGGGGGTCGGGAAGGAGTCAGGCTGTGGCGGCTGAGGGTCCCGCTGGCTGGACCGGCTTAGGAGTGCGCTGGCTTCGACCTGTGGGTTGTTTTCCCTGGGCTCTGCGAAAACCGGAGCCCCTCTGTTGTGGAACGGGCGGGACTGTTGTCTCTGCATCCGTCCACGAAATCGGCTTTGGTTCCTACGAAAGGAACTAAGCTTGGGTCGGTACATGGCCTGAACTGACCTCACCGCCTTCCCGGCCTCTTGGAGTTTAGTAATTATCTTCTCTGAGGGTTTACCAAACAAAACTTCTCCCTCGAATGGGGCGTCCATGTTTTTCTGGACGTCCGGGAAAACGGAGACACGGAGCCAAGAGTGCCTCCGGAGGCATACGCCTGAAGCTGCTGCTCGGGCCGAGGAGTCCGCGGAGTCGTACGCGGTCGTAGCACTTGGGTTCCCACGTCCGAACCCGTACGGAGGAGCTGCAACATCTCCTCCTTCTGCTCACCTTCCGCCAATTTCTCAGCCGCATCCAGACCCTGCTCCCACAGGGCATTTTGGAACTGCACAATGTGGGTCAAATAATTCAGGGATCTGATGGCGCAGGTAGCGGAAGCATACGTGTGCCTACCCATGGCGTCCAACTGCTTGGACTCTGGGTCCGATGGCAGGGTGCTCAGATGTTGTGGTCTCTGGGACCGGTCATGAGAGGCTGTTATGACCAGAGAGTTGGCCTGAGGATGCCGAGTCAAGTACTGGTCTTCTCTTGGAACCTTGTACAAGCAGTCAGCTTTCTTCAGCATCGCTGGGAGCGAATGTGGATGCTTCCACGCTGCCTTGGTGACATCCACGAAAGTGTCTACCAAGGGTGGCACCACCACAGGCTTGGGATCCTTCTGCCGAAGATACTTCACAAGGCATAGCTTTTCGGGGTCTAACTCTTCCGCATCCCAACCCATGTTCTCTTGGATGTGTCTCATGATATCTGAGAACGAAGGGTCATCCGGAGCAGACTTTGGCAGCTCACGTGGGTCCGGAGAAGGGATGGAGAGGGGAGATGGGATCTGAATGTTGAAAACTCTGATCCCGTGTCCTCCGTCGAAAATGACAGCACATCTTCTAGGTCTCTGGGACTGGGTGACCTAGAAGAGGATCTTGACGGAGGTCTCCTTTTATCTAGTCTCCCCCTTGGAGGGGTCCTGGGCTCCTGGGGAGGAGGTAACCGGCCTGCAGACCCAGACGGAGACGGGGGCGCAGGAACCAGAGGAGCAACCGGTGGAGGAAGAGGAGGAGGAGGAGGAAGCGGAGATGGAGTGGGGACCATGTCCTTTTTGATGGTATCCCACCAGTAAGTGAAAAGCTCCTTCACCTCTGAAAAAGAAAGGCCCGACGAAGGCCCGGGCGCCGGTGGACGGTTGTCGGGTCCCGGCGTCAGCTCCACAGGGGGCGAGGGTTGAGGCGAGGGTTCCCTGGGAGTCTCAACAGGACCGGGGTCGCCCGTCTGGTCCTCGGGCTGAGTTAACTCCTCCTCAGTGATGGTTTCCTGACCGACGTCGGTCGAAGGTGTTGGGGTCCTCTTCTCAATTGGAGCGGGCCCCAGTCCCCCTACCGGCGTCCGGTGATGAGTTGGCCTGGCCGGCGACGGTCTTCTGACGGACGACGGCTCTGGGGACCTATGACGAGAGGCCAACGTCGGACGAACCGGCGTCGGGTCCAGCAGCCTCTTAAGTGAGGTGAGCTCCTTGGTTTTCCGGTGGAGAGGAGGAGGCAAGGAAGCAGACCTGACGTCGGGTTCAGAATGGCGGAACCCGACTTGTGGTGATGGTGGCGATCCCCAACTTAGCCAGGGCCTTGGAGGACGAGGAAGGCCTGGGAGTCTTGGCCTGAGAAGAGGATGAAGACTTTCTCACCGCTGCAGGGGGAGGCTGAGAGCTGGCCCGGGAAGGAGAGTGGTCGGACCTGGAGCCAGAGCTGCGCGAGTCGGAGGCCCTAGACGGGGACCTGGAAGGGGCCTTCTCCCTATGCTTCTCAGCATGCTTGCGGGCCTTCTGCGAAGAATCCTCCTTGGAAGCCATGGTCTTGAGTTGCTCCTCTAGCAGGAATGCCTGTAGGGCCTTCTGGCGACGGATCCGGGTTCTGCTGTTGAAACCCTGGCAAAAGGTGCAGGACCGGGTGTCGTGGTCTGGGCCTAGGCACCGGACACAGGCCAAGTGCGGATCCTTGAATGGGATCTGCTTCCCACAGGCGCACTTCGAGGAGTGACCGGAGGTCGGAGAGGACATCAGAGAAAAAACTGAACTCAGAGAACAAATTTCCCGTAGGAAAACACTTTACCACGCGTTGCGCGCTAGAAACCGAACCGAAGGGTCGAGACATGAAAGTCGACGGCGGGAAAGAATTGGGGAATCTGGCGGGACCGCCCCCTTATGTACTACGCATGACATCGGAGGCGAGACCGACGTCGGGGGCGGTCCCCACTGAAGATAGCTAGCTAGAATTTTTCCGTGGGGTCCTGACACCTGCCGGCTTGAGTCCTAATGGTGTAACCTGCTGCAAGAGCTGTGTCTCGAAGTAAGATCTTAGGATTAGTGCACAAAGCAACCCCGTGTCTGTGAAAAATCAAATAAGGCTCCTTACACATCAGAGCCTGAAGCTCGAAAATCCTTCAAACAGAAGTAACAGCAACCATATGAACAGGTTATTCACCTGTAACAGTAGTTCTAAGAGTGGTATATGTTGTTCATCCACACTCTTTGGCATGTCCACTTCCACTTTAAATCTTGCCAGAAGTCTTCCAGCTGGCTCCTCCCACCCACCCAGGTGGTATAAACCTCGGCTACGCCCCATGACGCCAGATCTTAGCCCTCTGGAAGCAAGGTTATGCGCCCGAAGCCAGGGAGGT
Organism: Neoceratodus forsteri; assembly: GCA_016271365.2. Classification (NCBI taxonomy): domain Eukaryota; kingdom Metazoa; phylum Chordata; order Ceratodontiformes; family Ceratodontidae; genus Neoceratodus; species Neoceratodus forsteri. The sequence goes on from CM057455.1 coordinate 1,710,900,454, forward strand.
CGGGTGGGTGCGTGTTGATGAACAACATTTATTTATTTATTTAGCTTTTGTTGACTGGGTAAGTGCACTAGACAAATCCTGCCTATTTTCAGGCACGACCCGGGGGAGGGGGGATACAGATGAATGCCAACTGACCTTGAACCAGATTAAGCTGTTGGTGGTATTTTTAGTGAATGAGGGAAATTTGGCCAGGACACCAGGGAAATTCCCCTATTCTTTTCGATAAGTGCCATGGGATCTTTAACATCCACCTGAACTACCACCAATCCAGGCAGATGGGACCTCGGTTTAACATCTCATCCGAAAGACGGCACCTCGGAAATGCAGCACCCCTCTCATGATGCATTACAGTGTCAGTACTGGGATATTAACCCAAGTGCCAGATGTGGGAACTGAACCCACAGCCCTCTGATCTCCCGGCCTCAGAGGCGAGTGTGCTACCTACTGAGCCACTGACACTGCTCAACATATACCACTCCTAGAACTACTGTTACAGGTGAGTAACCTGTTCTTCTAGGTGCGTGGATATTTTGTTCATCCACACATTTTGGCACACTCCAAGAAGTTCTCCGGGAGGAGGGAGGCAAGGCGCCCACCCCTTACTTAGGAAACAGAAATTGGAGAACCGAGGCCCCAAAAACAGCATCCCGTCGTGACTCAAGGTCGATGTGGTAGTGGGTGATAAAGGTGTTTGCTGACTTCCAGGTAGTAGCCCGACAGATTTCCTGGATAGGGATGTCCCTGGAAGCAGCCACCGATGCAGCAGTATGGCAGGCAGAATGAGCTCTTATTCCTTGGGGAGGCTTCTTGCCTGCCAACTCACAGCACAGACCATTGCATGATATAATCCATCTTGCTATGGTCTGCTTGACTGCAGATCTGCCAGAAGCAGCTTCAGCACAGGTGACAAACAGCTGGCGAACCTCTCCACGAATATCCGCCTTCCTGTCCTTGTAGTAGGAGAGAGCACGTCTCAGGTCCAGAGTATGGAGCCTGTACTCGGCCTCCGAGGTGTAATTAGGGTAGTATATCGGCAGAGTCAACACCTGGTTAAGGTGAAACTCTGACACCACCTTAGGAAGGAATTTCGGTTGGGGGTGCAGGACAACTTTGTCCCTGTGAAAGACCAGATAAGGGGAGTCCACTGAAAGTGCCTGGAGCTCCCCTGTCCCTCTGGCTGACATGATAGCCACCAGGAAGGCAGTCTTCCACAAGTGTGACAGCTTGCACTGCTGCACTGGTTTGAATGGCTTGCCCATGAGTTTTGCCAATACCAGCAAGCAGATCCCACGGACGTGGAGGTTCACGCACCGGAGGGGATATGTGATCCAGGCCTTTGAAGAAGTGCCCGACCACTGTCTCCTGCGTCAATGTCGGCTGACCGGCCTGTGCCCAGTAAGCAGAAAGGGCTGCCAGGTGCACCCTAAGGGCTGATGACCGTAGACCCCCTTTGGAGAGAGACCAAAGGTGGTCGAGAATGTTAGCCACAGGACAGGATAAGGGGTCCAGACTCTTACCCTGAGACCAAATGGGAAACCTTTTCCATTTGAAGGTGTAACATTTCCTGGTCAATTCCTTTCTAGATGCCTCCACTACGGTGTAGGCATCTTCAGAAAGACCCAAAGCCTGGGACTCTAGCCACTCAGGTACCAGGCTGTGAGATGCAGGGATTGAAGGTCCAGATGGAATACCTTCCCCTGGTTCGGAGATATCAGGTCCAGGCATGTACAAAGCCGCTCCAGGGGCCTGCAGCTGAGGCTCAGGAGATCTGGGCACCAGAACTGGCGCGGCCAACCTGGGGCTACCAGAATCACCTTTGCCTTGTCTCTCCTCACCTTGAGTAACACCCTGTGGATCAAAGGAAATGGAGGAAAGGTGTAGAGGAGGCCTGGGGTCCACAGCCTTGAGAAGACATCCCCCTGCAGCAAGCCCTGCTGAGGGGGTCGGGCATGATACAGTCTCAGCTTGTTGTTTTCCCTGGAGGCAAACAGGTCCACCATCGGTTTGCCCCAGTGGGAGAACAGGCTGTAAGCTACCTCTGGATGGAGAGACCACTCATGGGATGTCTGGCCTATGCGGCTGAGAGCATCCGCCTGCAGGTTTGAGGCTCCTGCCACATGGATGGCTAGGAGTCCGCCTCCAACCACCTTACGAGGGTCCAGATACAGAACGTCTCCTTGCACAGCAGACAGGAGTGCATGCTGCCCTGCTTGTTGAGGTAGTACATGGTCATGGTATTGTCCATCTGGACTTGAACCACTTGACCCCGGAGCTGAGGAGCAAAAGCTGACAGTGCCAGTCTGACTACTCTGAGCTCCAACAGGTTGATGTGGCATCGTGACTCCTCAGGGTCCAGAACCCGTGGGTCCTGCTGTCCCCATGTGGGCTCCCCAGCCCATGAGAGAGGCATCAGTCGCAAGGATGACCATCGGCTTGGGGCAGACAAACGGGATCCCTTCCTGCAACCGGTCTGGGGCGATCCACGACTGGAGAGCATCCTACATCTTCTGGATTACAGTGATCAGCTGGTCGAAGTGACCATATCGCTGAGCCCACTGGGTGGCCAGCTCCCACTGAAGGTGCACATGTACCACCAGGCCCAATGGACCACCGAGGTGCACGCCGCCATGTAACTCAGAAGGCGCAAAAAGTCCCAGGCAGGGCGCAAATGCTCAACCAGAAATGATCGGGCAAAGGAGGAGAGAACCTCCGCCCTGTCCGCCGGAAGCCGAGCTCTGGCTTGACAAGAGTCGAACTCTGCCCCGATGAAGCCCATCACCTGAGAAGGCACGAGTTCTGACTTGGCCTCGTTGATCTGGAGGCAGAGTTGGGAGCAGGTTTGGAGGGCCAGATCCCAGGATCTCTCCACCTCCTGATGGGTGGAACCTGCCAAGAGCCAACTGTCGAGATAAGGGTAGATTATGACTCCTCGACACTGAAGGTGGGCCGCCACCACTGTAATGCATTTGGTGAAGACCCGTGGGGCCGATGACAGGCCGAACGGCATGGCTCGGAACTTGTACAAGGTCCCCTCAACCCTGAAGCGGAGGAACCGCTGATGGGACGGATGGATTGGGATGTGAAAGAACGCATCCTGTAGATCCAGTGTACAGATGTTTCGCTCCAGGGATGGTATGATCTGGTTCTGAGTGACCATCCGAAAGGTGCGGACCCGAGATATTGATTTAGGTCATGGAGCTCTAGGATGGGGCGCCACCCCCCCATCCGCTTGGGCACCAAGAAGTATCTGGAAACAAAGTCTGGGTCTGTCGGAGGATCTTGCACTGAAGCTACTGCCTCCTTGAGGAGGAGCTGGGCTACGTCGTCTCAAAGAACCGACTGAGTACATGCGGAAGTCCGTTCCTCCCGAGGGGCACAGGCTCGGCTGGGAGGGTACTGCTCAAATTCCAGAGGCAGTCCCTGACTGACCACTTCGAGAACCCACCTGTCCAAAGTGATCGCGGACCAGACAGAAAGGAAGTGGCGGAGCCGACCCCCCACGGGAGGACCCAGAGCTGGTGTGACGGGTGTAGGAGTGGCCACCACCAACCTGTCACTGAGCAGGCTTAGAAGAGGAGGAGGCTCCAGGACCTGAGCCTTGGCCTCCTTTACGGGGCTGCTGAGGACCCTGTTTGGGCCGAGGGTGCCAAGCCTGAGCCTGCTGCTGTTGATGTTGCTGTTCTCCTTGATAGGAGAGCTGCTGGACTGCAGAGGAAGACTGCCAAAATTGCTGCTTCTTTCTCTTCTGCTGGTTCTTGCCCGAAGAACCCTTGGCAGAAGTAGCATCCAGGGTGGCACTGGACTGCTGTATACACTGAAGGTGACCAGCCACTCCTGGACCGAACAAGTCGGTACCAAGGAAGGGCACATCAGCAAGCTTATGCTGAGTATCTGCCGGGAAGAAGAAAAGCCTCAGCCAAGCCCTATGGCAAGAGGCCACTGTGGCTGCCAGCAAACGGGCACAAGAATCCCAGATATCCAAGGCCTTCTGGAGCTGCTCTTTAGCAACAGCATGGCCCTGGTCACGGACCTACTTGACCATGGTCTGCATGTCCGGTGGGAGATAAGGGAGGACCTAGTCGAATGACCCAAGAAGGACATGAGAGAAGTGTGCCATGACAGCCGAGCTGGCCTGACGAAGGCCCAGAGAAGAGGCCACATAGACCTTGCAGGAAATGTGGTCCATATTCTTGGACTCCTTGTCTGGGGGTTGGTCAGTGTTGGCCGAACTACCAGTACACCTGAACACAGAGGCAGTCACCAGGCTCTCAGCCAAAGGGTGCTCTATGAACCCCGCAAGGGACACCATGGGCACCACGCACTTGCGGGCCATGCAGGCAGATGGTCCTGGGCAGGAGGCAGGGATGCTGCCAAAGTTCAAGGGCCTGGGCCAACAATGGCCCCGGCCACTGGAAAGGCCTCCATCGGGGTATCCCCTCTCTTGAGAATGTCGGTGAGAGGGTACTTCACCTTTTTATGGATAGGCTCCAGGGGCATTCCAGTGGAATCAGAGAGGAGGAGGAGGAGGAGAATGCCCTGGAAAGAGGAAGGGCCTTCCTCCATTCCTGCGCCAACCGACGACTCATCATCCCTGGGATGTGAGTGCAAGCCAGTGACGTCCGAGTCCAAAAAGTCGTGATATAGCAGTCTACCGCCTAAGTCACCCTCAATCTACCGAGGGCGGTCTGGGGTGAGTGTTATAGACAGACATCGGGTAGCCCGGTGTCCTGTTGGTCCTCTTTCAAGGGCGCCCCTCCCTTGGGCTGTTTAGGCGGTGGTTCCACCCAAATCAGTGGAGAGACCGTAGGCCTAACCGGGAGATGGCCCGGCCCCACGGCTGGTGGAACAGAGGGCTTCAGTTCCGAAGGGGTCAGCTTAGGCCTAGGAAGCGAGAGCCAAATGATGGCCAGGGTAGGCAGCGGGGACGGCTTCCACCCATTCAAGATCAGCTGCTGCCACGCAAGGCCTTCATAGCGCCGGCGGAGTTGCCACCGGAGCCTCTCCTCGTCAGAGGAGCATGAGGACCTATGGTGTCGCCTCTTTTTTGAGCGCTTATGGCTCTTCCTCGGTCATTCGGCCGAGGGGGTCCTGGACCAAGACCGGGGAGGCTGACTCGCTCGATTGGGAGACACCGGGATCGGTGAGACTGAGGGTCCGGGACCGGGTCCTTGATGGGGACATCAGCATGCTGGGTCTCCTCATCCAGAAAAACCAGGACCGGAGTCCGTTCCAAAGAGTCGTCGGGCACAGCTGGTGACAAGGGGTCAATCGGGTCGAGGATAATTTCGACCTCGTCGGCCACTTCCTCGGTCCCTTGGCCAGATGGAAGGTCCAAAAAGCCAGCGGCCGAGGATGCGATCACAACCGAGGTCGAGATCGCGTGCTCTTGGGACTCTGACCTCTCCCGGTTCTAAGAGCGTCTCCGTCAAGTCGAAGACAATGGGTCCTTTTCCCTCTTTCGAGAGCAGGAGGAGTGCGAGCCCGAGGGTGCCTCACCCCGAGTGGGGAGAGAATGGCACAACTCCTTGAACGAGCCCGTAAAAGTAGAGCCTAGGTTCAGCGAGACGAAGAAGCTTCGACTGGCCGAAGCGCAACCTGCTTCCTCCTTGAATGCCTTCATCTAATTCCAGCTGTTTGACGGAGCCTGCAGCCATGCAAGCCACCCATCTAGCCTCCTTTGATTTCACCAGTGGGTTTCTTTTTTCTGGTCTCCCCGTTTCAAGCGTGCCTTGTGGTCATCCAGGACATTGGGATGGAAGGGCAAGCAAAAACCGCACAACTAGGTGTCATGTCCGACATCTAGGCAGTAAATGCATGTGAGGTGGGGATCAGTGCGCGACATATTCTGTCCGCAGGGGCACCGGCGAAATCCTGGGGAAGATTTTTCCTCCATAGTCGATGCGACGAAAGCATGATCGCTAACTCGAACGAGTTTGATTTTCTTTAAAACCGACAATTTGAAAGCCAGGGTCTACGAAATGCTGAGTGTACAAGGGAACCTGCATCTTCCAGCGAGAGGAAGATTCATGTACAAGGGCGGAGAGCCGAGGTATACACCACCCGGTGGGGGAGGAGCCAGCTTGAAGACTTCCAGCAAGATTTAAAGTGGAAGGGGACGTGCCAAACAGTGTGGATGAACAACATATCCAAGCTCCTAGAAGTAACGTTTTCCAGGAAAGAAAAAGTAGCTCGCAATCCACAGTGGGTTCAAATGGTGGAAGGGTTAGCTTCTCCAGGACAAACGGAAGGTCCCAAGGGGGAACAGGATCCAGAATAAAGAGCTTTATGTGAAGAATGCCTCTGAGGAAGGCCCGGGTCACCTCCAGCTGAGCCACCATTCTGCCCTGGACAGAGGTGTGATAGGCAGAAAGAACAGCCAGGTGTACTTTTATGGAGGAGTAACTCAACCCTGACACCGAGAGGGATAACAGGTATTCCAGCAAGGTGTTATCTGGACAGAGCAAAGGATCTATGTGACACGCTGTGGCCCAGAGGCAGAATCATTTCCACTTCATGGCATGAGTGGCTCTTGTGGAGGACTTTCTAGCCTCCAGCAGGACTTCGGCTATCTTGTCCAACACCCCAAAACTAAGCTTGGTTAAGTCTTGAGGAGCCAGGCATGAAGGTGAAGGGACCGTAAGTTCAGATGAATGAGAGTCCCGTTGTCCTGAGAGAGCAAGTGAGTCATAAGCGGAAGTGAAATTGGTAGAGCCGCTGCCAGTTCCTGCAGCAAAGGGAACCAAATATGGCGAGGCCACAACAGTGCTATGAGGATCATGAAGGTCCCCTCCGTTTACGCCTTGAGGAGGACTCTCTGAATGAGGGGAAAAGGAGGAAAAGCGTATAGGAATCTCCCCTTCCAAGAGAAGGACATTGCGTCTTGTCAGAAAGCACCAGGCTCGGGATCTAGCAAGCAAAACCTGGGCAGTTTTGCACTGGTGGAGGACACAAAGAGCTCCAACTCTGGTGTACCCCATCTGGCAAAAAGGTTGTCAACCACCGACTGCAAGAGCGACCATTCGTGTACTCAAGACCCTGTCCTGCTGAGGGTGTCTGCGAGTGTGTTTTGAACACTTGGCATGTGGACCACTGTGATGGTCATCTGGTGGGCTATGGCCCAATCCCACACTCTCACTGCCTCCCTGCAAAGGGAGTAAGAGTGTGTGCCTCCCTGTTTGTTGAAGTAGAAGACAACTGACATGCTGCCCACCTGGACCAGACGGTGACCGGGCGTGATCACAGTGTCCAGGGCTTGGAGAGCATAGAGAACGGCTTTCATCTCCAGGACATTTATATGGAGAGATTACTTGGTCAGAGACCAAGACCCCTAAAGTCTTGTGTACCTCTAGACACATCCCCATCCCAAGTTTGAAGCATCCGTGGTCAGGACTTGTCTGGGAGCTTCTTTCTGACAGGGAATCCCCTCCTGTAAGGCGGGAGACATCATCCACCTGAGAAGTTCCTTGCGAACTGGCCCTGTTATGGAGACCAGCACGTCCAGGTCATCCCATCTCTGATCCCATTGTACCCGAAGAGTCCACTGAATGGTCCTCATCCGGAGTCTTGCAAAGGGAATGGTAGCTATGGAAGCTGCCATATGACCCAACAGCCAGAGAAGCAACCCGGCTGGCATGGAGGAGACAGAATAAATCTGTCTGGCTAGAGCCCAAATGTGCTCTGTCTGTCCCTGAACGGTGTCTAGAAGTGCCCCGATGAACGGCAGAACTTGTGCGGGGCTGAGGGACAACTTGGCTGGGTTGATGGTAATCCCCAGGCTCCAGAACAGGTTGTAGGTATCCCAGATAGCCGGCTGAAGGTGAGCGCTGGAGTGTGCTAGAAGTAGCCAGCTGTCCAGGTATGGAAACACAATGTCCCATCCTGCGAAGCGCTGTGGCCACCACCACCAGGCACTTCATAAACACACTTGGGGCAGACGAGAGGCCGAAGGTCAGAGCCCTGAACTGAAAATGTTTGCCCTGGAATGCGAACCAGAGATATTTTTGGTGGCCTTCGGCGATCAGGATGTGAAGGTATGTATCCTGCATATCCAGGGATGCTAGCCAGTCTCTCTGACGCACCATGAAAATCAGACTGCAAAGGGTGACCATCCTGAAATGCCTGTACGCGATCGACAGGTTCAGGTCGCTGAGGTCAAGGACTGGCCTCAAGTCTCCCAACTTCCTCGGGACCAGAAGAAGCGAGAATAGAATCCGGTGCCCCTCTCGTGTGGAGGGAGCGACTCTCTGGCATTTTTGGACAGCAGTGGCTGAATCTCCTGGCAGAAGAGGCCTGCATGTCCCATGGATTGACAGGATGGAGGTGGGGGCCTCTCCGGGAGGATGCACACAAACTCTATAGAGTGCCCGTGTTCTATGAGCTCATGAACCCACTGGTCGGAGGTCACTTGTCTCCAGGCCTCTGGATAAAGAGAGAAGCAACCTCCTCTCCCGACAAGGAGTCGTGGAGAGGTGGGTTGCTCTGAGAGTCATGCTGTTGGAGGGGGAGGGAAAGTGACGTGGGCGAGTTTAGCCTGGTAAGAGGTGGAGGCCGAGGATCCCCTGGGGCCACCACGTCGACTGGAGCCACCCCGCTGAGTATGGGGTTTCTGAAAACGGGGTTGATGAGGCTGTTGTCCCCCTCTGCCATGAAAGCAAGACCTCCGAAACTGTCTGCTTTGGGTGGTACACAGACTGCACGGTACGGACAGCCTTACCGGAGTCCTGTAGTCTACTGATGATCCGCTCCGGCTCTTCCCTGAAGAAGATGTGTGACAGGGTAGAATAGGACCCTGTCCCATTTGTTATGGAGAAAGTGTTTAAAATGCAAGGATCTGACCTTTCCTGTCTACTTCTCTGTCTGGTTGCGCAACCAAATTTTCCTGTAAGAACTTGGACTTGATCAACCCAAACAGTCTCACAATTATTTGCCCCTCTCTGTCTCAGTTTCCACATGCTGTCTGTTTTTCCCCTCCCTTGCATGCATATATCAGCTAATATAAAAATATATGCAAATCAATCTATGGAATGAAACTGATAATGAGATCACGTTTGTTTAGAAAACAGTATTACTGATGAAATGTATATCAATGTTATTTTGACATGACTTTGAAAATAGAGATTACTTCGGTGCAAATGTCTGAGCCTTTTGCAGTGGCTGTGGGGGCCTCAGGAAGCTCACTGTTCTAGCAGCTCCTGATACGAGGACAGAACATTCTGCAAAAACAGGATGCTTGCTTAGGATGGGTTTGAAAAGACTTGCATACAAGAGCTGAGCTGAGCTGCAATGGTTTAGACAGAGATTTGTTTCTGGAAGAACAAGAGGAGGATTACAAGAAAGATTGTTTTTTGCCTCTGTACATAGCTATTATAAAACAAGTTTATATATTTTTTGTTACTGCAACTACAAATACAGTTTTGAGGAATTTTACAACTGCTCCTGGTTTTCCCTATGCTTCCTGATTTGTGCCTTGACGACAGAACAGAGTCCTTGAAGGGCACGTCTAGGATGCTGGATTGAACATCCTGTGCAAACCCAGACACCCAGAGCCAGGAATGAAGCCGTAAACAGATGCCCATAGCTGCCGCCCTTGCTGAGGTGTCCGCAGAGTCGTAGACAGACCGTAGCACATGTGTGCCCACGTCTGACCGGGTATGAAGAAGCTATGCATGTTCTGCCTTCTGGGGGCAGTCAGGCATACCCTGTAACATGTCCAGTCCTTGTTCCCAAAGAGCATTCTGGAACTGGACCATGTGTGTCAAGAATTTTAAACTCCTGATGCTGTAGGTGGCAGACAAGTACACCTTCCTGCACATGGAATGCAGCTGTTTGGACTCCCTGTCCAGAGGCTGGGTGCTCAGATGTTTGGGCCTCCATGGTCATGAGCCGCTGAGATAACCACCGAATCTGTGGCAAGTTGCTCAGCCAAAAAGGGATGTTCCTTGGGAACCCAGTACAATCGGTCTGCCTTTTTTGGTGAAGCCGTAGAGGTGTGAGGGCGTCACCATGTGGCCTGTGCGACGTCCTCAAACGTGTCCACCATGTGGTAATATCAACAGGCTTGGGGTCCTTTTGCCTGAGGTATTTGGCGAGCCTCATAAGCCGAGCGTCCAGGTCCTCTGTGTCCCATCCCATGTTAGACTGTATATGCCGCAATACCTCCATAAACGATGGGTCGTCTGGAGGTGACCTGGGCAGATCCTCTGGCTCTCCCAAAGGAGGATCCTCAAAAGAAGTGGAAGAGGAGTCTGACGGATGATAAGAGTCTGTGGAGGAGAGCGAAGGAGATCTATGCCTCCTACGCTGTAGTGTCGCCTGTCCAAGGAACTGAAAGGACTGGAGCCCCTGGAGCAGGATCTGTACCTCCTTTTTTCCACCCTTTTGAGTGGTCTCTCTGGAGAAAGATGGTCACCCGTCTGCGAGTTCAGGTTCTGCTGGGATTCACCGGAAGGATATCAGGCTTGACTGTTTCCCACCAGTGTGAAAACAGATCTTTGACCTGGCTCAGGTTAAGCTTGGGGGAACCAGGGGTTGGTGCCGGATCAGGTGACTGTTGGTGAGCTCCGGAGCCAGTACTCAGGTCGGTCTGGTCCAGCGTTGGCAGACAGACTGGGAGAGGCGTCGGAGCATCATACTTATCAGGGACATTGTCGGGTCCAGAAGGGACCCCGTGAGCCATCGTCTGGTCACCTGGCGTCAGTACATCGTCCACCCTGGCGTTGGATTGAGGTGAGGACACCGGGGAGCAACAGAGACTTGGCCGTCGGCGGAGACAAGGCGGTTTTGGGTGAGCCTTTGGCAGACTTGCGTCAGTGGGGGGTCCGACATGAGATTAGTGTGTTTTTCTGAATGGTTCTTATCTGATGAAGGAGCCTGGCGCTTGTCTGACGATGGAGCCTGGCAATTCTCCATTGATTTTGAGGCATGTTTTGGTGGCAGGGAGGAAGACCTCCCCGCTGACAGCCCAGAAGATTTTTCCTTCCCCGGGAGTCAGTACTGCATACAGAGGCCGACCCAGGGGGGGGGCAGGATACAACTTACCTGGGTCCAACGAATGGCCAGACGGAGCAGGAGGTGGCCTGATCTTCAAGGTCTGTAGCATTGCCAAAGGCCCAGAAGACGTCTCCTTGACGCCAGAACCTCCCGAAGTGACCAGAGACTTCACTATCGTCAGTCAGGAGTCATGGCCTGTCGACTCAGACATGGAGGCCGTGTGGGACCTGGAGAATCGTGATCTGGACTGGGACCTCTCCCTGTCTGTCCCGCTCTCTGCGCTTCTCTTTAGGCTTCGAAGAGTGGTGTTTTCCTTAGGATTTGTGAGAGCGACAGGGCGAATCCGCTTCGTCAGATGACTCCCTCTGCATTGCTGACAATTGCTGTTGAGACAGAAAGGCCTGAAGAGACTTCTGTCGGCGGATGCGGGTCCAACTGTTGAAGGCCTGGCAGTGGAGGAATTAAAGAGTATCGTGGTCTGGGCCCAGACAAAAAACACAGGCCGCATGGCCGTCCTTAGAGGGAATTTGTTTACCACAGGTGCACTTGTTTGTGTGCCTGGATGGGGTAGTAGACATGCAGGAAAGCTGAGAAGGAAAAAAACGATAATCTGGAGATGAAAAAACACAAGACTAGCAGTCAAACTGGCGAGAGTTGAGCCATGAAGCTTATGTTCACGTGCTGATGGCAGGAAAGAACTGGAGCATGCTGGGGACCGCCACCTCATATACCACGTGGCACGTCAGGGGCGGGGCCGACGGGAGGGGCGGTCCCCGCTGGGTACTGCTGGAAAAAGTTTGCCGTGGAGTCCTGCCACTGGCCAGCGTCAGTCCTGTGTGTGTTACCTGCTGCAAGAGCTTCCTCTTGAAGATATGGTTGTTCCCTCAGCCTTCTGGGGGGAACACAGAGAGGCAGGGACCCTCAAGGGCCTGGCGAGGCCCGGAGACTGGTTAGGGCAGGTGGAGGCTCCTGTGGCGTGGGAACAGAAATGCGCTTCGCAGACTCATGCCGGGCTCTGCAAGAGAAGAAGTGGGCCACCTGGAAGCGTAGGGTGATCACCCTAAACCGGGCCAAGGATGACAACCTGGAAAAATGCAGCCACGCCATGTGCCTAATACGGATTGCAATTCCCACTTGCCTAGAGGCTGCCTCACTGGCATCGAAGGACACTCTTGCTTGGTGTCTCACCAGTTTCAGAACCTGCACAGAAAGGCGTATGGCTTGTCTGGTTTGCTCACAGTCCAGCAAGCAACCAGGAGCTGTCCCAGTGTCGCCCACAGGTGCCTGCCACAGGATGCCTGTTGTGCAGCAATGCACAACATTGTGCACGCTACTGAGAAGACTCTTTGACCCCAGGTGTCAAACTCTGCTGAGTCAGACTCGAGGTGGTGGTGGTGGTGGGGGGACAGTCACGCACTGGGCATCTATGCCCAGAGGGGAAGTTCAGAAGCTGGACCCCAGAAGACAGGTGTGCCATAGCTCCTGGAGACGCCAGGGGTGCGCAATACCTGTGCTGGACGTCCTCTGGGGCTGGAGAAGGGGCAGGGGGACAGAGCCAGATGCCCCGATGCCTCCGCAAAAGGCCTGGGCCATGGAGGTATGACTGTTTAGTCATGACTGCACTCCCCAAGAAAGGACAGCATCAGATGTGCGGGACTGCAGCCAGAGAAATGGGACAGCCACAGCTCACTGAACATTTCTGAAAGAAAAGTACAGTTACGTAAGAACTTACCGTAACAGTAGATCTTCGAGAACAGCTCTTGCAGCAGGTTACACCATTAGGACTGAAGCCGGCAGGCGTCAGCACCCCACGGAAAAATTCTAGCTAGCTATCTTCAGCGGGAACCGCCCTCGACGTCGGTCCCCGCCTCCGACGTAGTACATAAGGGGGCGGTCCTGCCAGATTCCCCAGTTCTCCCGCCGGAGACTTCCGGCCGCAGGCTGACATTGAAATGGGAGACCGAGGATCCACCATCAGAAGACAAAAGGGAAAAAATCCATGTTAAAGGCAAAAGCCATGCCTCCTCCAAGGGGGAAGGTGGGCGGGAAGGTACCTGCTGCAAGAGCTGTTCTCGAAGATCTACTGTTACAGTAAGTTCTTACGTAACTGTACTATCTTACTTCGAGACACAGCTCTTGCAGCAGGTTACACCATTAGGACCGATTCCCAAGCAGTAGCGCTTGCCAACACTCTGGGAGGAGGAAACAAGAAAGAAAGTTCCAGGTCCTGAATCTAGGACAGGAGACCCTGTAGCACTGCCAGGCCGAAGCTTGCTCTTCGCCGTGAAGCGATGTCCAGGCTATAATGCCTGATAAAGGTATGAACAGAGTTCCAAGTGGCTGCAGCACAAATGGCAGAGGTGGAGACGTTTCGAAGTGCTGCAAAAGATGTGGCCACACCCCTAGTGGAATGGCCCTGGACTGCTCCTGGGAGGGGCTTTCGTTTGATATCATAACAGTAAGAGATGCACCGGACAAGCCAGCGAGACAGGGACTGTCTGGATACCGGTTGGCCCAACATCCTTTCGGTAAAGGAGACGAAAAGTTGCTCCGAAGTATGAAGCTGCTTAGTTCTGCTCAGGTAGTACCTTAAGCTGCGGTGAACATCCAGGGTGTGAAGCAGCGCCTCTCCTCTGTTAGAGTAATCAAGGAAGTAGACCGGCAGGTCAATATCCTGATTGAGAGTGTGTGTGGAAACTACCTTAGGCAAGAATTTAGGATTCGTCCTCAGGGATACTCTGTCCCGGTGGAAAATTAAATAAGGCTCTTTGCACATGAGAGCCTGAAGCGCGAGAACTCTTCTGCTGACGTAACAGCAACCAAAACAACGTTTTCCACGACAGAAAACGCAGCTCGCAATCTCGTGCAGGTTCAAAGGAGAGCGTGAGTTGCTCCAGGACAAAGAGCAAGTCTCATGGAGGCACTGGGTCCTTAACGGGCGGCCTAAGGTGTAACACCCCCTCTCAAGACTTCTCGACAGGCATCTAATTGTGCCACTGTGCGCTGTCCCACCGGAAGGTGATAAGCTGAAATGGCACAGAGGTGCACCTTAACAGAGGAGTAGGCGAGACCCGAACGGAAAAGGGAGAGCAGGTACTCTAACACCACTTACACCGGACAACCTAAAGGGGAAAGGCCGCGTGCTTGCGACCAGAGACAAAAATGGCGCCATTTCATGGAGTACGTCGCATGCGTTGCCGGCTTTCTGGCTGCAGAAAGGACTTCCGCAACCTCTTGCGAGACCCCGTTACGCAAGATGGCTATGTCTCTAGGAGCCATGCATGCAGGTTCAGTGAACGTAAGTCCGGGTGGACCAGTGAACCCTTCTCCTGAGACAAGAGGTGGGAGCTGAATGGCAATGGGAGCAGAGGTTCCCGGGACAGCTGAATTAGCAAAGGGAACCAGATCTGCCTGGGCCAGAAAGGGGCCACCAGGATCATTGTTGCATGCTCTCTGTGCAGTTTGAGAAGAACTCTCTGGATCAACGGGAAGGGAGGGAAAGCATAGAGGAATCTGTCCGCTCAGGAAAGCGACAACGCGTCTCGCCAGAAAACACCAGGCCCTGGATCTAGCGAGTAAAAATCGGGCAGTTTTGCGATGGATGGGGAGGCGAACAAGTCCAATTCTGGAGTTCCCTATCGAAGAAACAGATCCTCTGCTACCTCCTGGAGAAGTTCCCACTCGTGGACTCTGGCCTGGGAGTGACTCAGGCCATCTGCAATTGTGTTGTCCACCCCGGGAACATGTACAGGTTCGCGCCACATCGGATTACCCAATCCCACACCCTCATGGCCTCCCTGCAAAGGGGGTAAGAGAGTGCGCCTCCTTGTTTGTTGAGGTAATACATCACCGCCGTGTTGTCTGTCTGAAGCAGAAGAGTACTCGGCGGGATCTCGGACTGAAAAGCCTGCAGGGCATAAAGGACCGCCCTCATCTCTAGGACGTTGATATGGAGGTGGGCCTCCAGAGGGGTCCACATACCCTAGGACTTCACCCCGTCCATGTGTGCTCCCCACCCTAGACCTGAGGCGTCTGTGGTGAGGATTACCTCCGGGGACGGCTCTATGAACGGGACGCCCATAGAGAGTGTCCCTGGGTCCAGCCACCACTGCCAGTCTTGAATCGCGGTATTCGTGATTCTGACTGGATGCTGCATGTGGTCTTGCCTTTGGTCCCATTGCACCTTGAGCATCCACTGAGTTACCCGCATGTGGAGTCTTGCGAAAGGGGCAGTAGGAATGGCCACAGCCATGTGTCCGAGCAAGCGAAGGACCGACCTGGCTGGGGAGGTCTTGTTCGACAAAAGCACCCTGATGAGGGATCTGATGTGCTCCACTCTGTCGTCTGGAAGAAATGCTCTTCCCAGAACGGTGTCCAGTACTGCGCCTATGAACTGCAGTTTCTGCGACGGTACGAGAAGGGACTTCTTGTGGTTGATTAGGATACCCAGAGATCGAAACAGGTCCTGGGTTCTCTGGATCGCCTGTAACAACGCCTCTCTGGAGGCGGCCATGAGAAGCCAATCGTCCAGGTACGGGAACACAAAATGGCCCTGTCTCCTTAGAGACACTGCCATGACTGCCATGCATTTGGAAAAGACCCTGGGTGCCGATGACAGCCCGAATGGAAGGGCTCGGAACTGAAGATGATGGCCGAGAAACTCGAAGCGCAGGAACCACTTGTGCGCTTGAGCTATAGGGATGTGCAGGTAAGCATCCTGCATATCTAGAGACGCTAAAAAGGCGTCCTGCTTCAGCATGGGAATAAGACCCGGAAGAGTTACCATGTGGAATCTTTTGTAGGAGACCGATAAATTGAAGTCGCTGAGGTCCAGAAGTGGATGGAGGTCCCCTGTCTTCTTTGGAACCAGGAAGAAGTGGGAATAGTATCCGTATCATCTCTGGTTCTGGGACGTACTCTATCGCTCCCTTTTGTAGGAGCACGAGCACTTCTTGTCTGATCAATGACTTGTGCTGACCCGGGACCGGGAGAGCAACGGAGACCTCGAGGGTGGCTTTTCCGCGAATTCTATAAAGTGGCCTCTTCCGACCAAATGTAGAACCCACCTGTCGGTGGTTATAGTCTGCCATCCCGGCAGGAAATTCGCAATGTGACCCCCGACCATGATGTCCCGTTGATCCTGAGGGGCGGGGGCCGGGAAGGAGTCAGGCTGTGGTGGCTGAGGGTCCCGCTGGCTGGACTGGCTTAGGAGTGCGCTGGCTTCGACCTGCAGGTTGCTTTCCCTGGGCTCTGCGAAACCGAGCCCCTCTGTTGTGGAATGGTGCAGGACTGTTGTCTCTGCATCCGTCCACGAAATCGGCTTTGGTTCCTACGAAAGGAACTAAGCTTGGGTCGGTACATGGCCTGAACCGACCGCACCGCCTTCCCGGCCTCTTGGAGTTTGGTAATTATCTTCTCTGAGGGTTTACCAAACAAAACTTCTCCCTCGAATGGGGCATCCATAATGTTTTTCTGGACGTCCGGGGTAAAACCGGAGACACGGAGCCAAGGGTGCCTCTGGTGGCATAGGCCTGAAGCTGCTGCTCGGGCCGAGGAGTCCGCGGAGTCGTACGCGGCTTGTAGCACCTGGTCCTACGTCCAACTCAGAGACGAGGAGCTGCAACATCTCCTCCTTCTGCTCACCTTCCGGCAATTTCTCAGCCGCATCCAGACCCCTGCTCCCACAGGGCATTTTGGAACTGCACCATGTGGGTCAAATAATTCAGGGATCTGATGGCGCAGGTAGCAGAAGCATACGTGCGCCTACCCATGGAGTCCAGCTGCTTGGACTCTGGGTCCGGTGGCAGGGTGCTCAGATGTTGCGGTCTCTGGGACCAGTCATGAGAGGCTGTTATGACCAGAGAGTCGGCCTGAGGATGCTGGGTCAAGTACTGGTCTTCCCTAGAAGCCTAGTACAAGCGGTCAGCTTTCTTCGGCATCGCCGGGAGCAAATGTGGACGCTTCCACGCTACCTTGGTGACATCCACGAAAGTGTCAACCAAGGGTGGCACCACCACAGGCTTGGGGTCCTTCTGCCAAAGATACTTCGCAAGGCGCAGCCTTTAGGGGTCTAACTCTTCCGCATCCCATTCCATGTTCTCTTGGATGTGTCTCATGATGTCCGAGAACGAAGGGTCATCCGGAGGAGACTTTGGCAGCTCACGTGGGTCCGGAGAAGGGATGGAGAGGGGAGATGGGGATCTGGATGTAGAAAACTCTGATCCCGTGTCCTCCGTCAAAGGGGAACGGCGGCGTCTTCTGGGTCTCTTGGGACTGGGTGACCTAGAAGAGGATCTGGAAGGAGGTCTCCTTTTATCTAGTCTCCCCCTTGGAGGGGTCCTGGGCTCCCGGGGAGGAGGTAACCGGCCTGCAGACCCAGACGGAGACGGGGGCGCAGGAACCGGAAGAGCAACCAGTGTAGGAGGAGAAGGAGGGAGAGGAAGCGGAGGTGGAGGTGGAGTGGGGACCATGTCCTTTTTGATGGTATCCCACCAGTAAGTGAAAAGCTCCTTCACCTCTGAAAAAGAAAGGCCCAACGACGGCCCGGACGCCGGTGGACGGTCGTCGGGTCCCGGCATCTGCTCCACAGGGGGCGAGGGTTGAGGCGAGGGTTCCCTGGGAGTCTCAACAGGACCGGGGTCGCCCGTCTGGTCCTCGGGCTGAGTTAACTCCTCCTCAGTGATGGTCTCCTGACCGCATCGATCCCGGAGGTGTCAAGGTCCTCTTCTCAGTGGAGGCCAGGCGCCCGGTCCCACCTACCCGGCGTCCAGTGATGAGTTGGCCTGGCCAGCGACAGTCTTCTGACGGACGACGGCTCTGGGGACTCTGTGGCAGAGGCCGACGCCGGATTTAACCGGGCCGGGTCCTCGGTTCTCATAGTGAGGTGAGCTCCTTGGTTTTCCGGTGAAGAGGAGGAGGCAAGGAAGCAGACCTGACGTCGGGTTCAGAATGGCAGGAACCCGACTTGTGGTGATGGTGGCGATCCCCGACTTAACCAGGGCCTTGGAGGACGAGGAAGGCCTGGGAGTCTTGGCCTGAGAAGAGGATGAAGATTTTCTCACGCTGCGGGGGGAGGCTGAGAGCTGGCCCAGGAAGGAGAGCGGTCGGACCTGGAGCCAGAGCTGCGCGAATCTGAGGCCCTAGATGGGGACCTGGAAGGGGCCTTCTCCCTGTACTTCTCAGCATGCTTGCGGGCCTTCTGCGAAGAATCCCCCTTGGAAGCCATGGTCTTGAGTTGCTCCTCTAAGCAGGAATGCCTGTAGGGCCTTCTGGCAACGGATCTGGGTTCTGCTGTTGAAACCCTGGCAAAAGGAGCAGGACCAGGTGTCGTGGTCTGGGCCTAGGCACCGGACACAGGCCGAGTACGGATCCTTGAATGGGATCTGCTTCCCACAGGCGCACTTCGAGGAGTGACCAGAGGTTGGAGAGGACAGCAGAGAAAAAACTGAACTCGGAGAACGAATTTCCTGTAGGAAAACACTTTACCATGCGTTGCGCGCTAGAAACCGAACCGAAGGGTTGAGACACGCAAGTCGACGGCGGGAAAGAACTGGGGAATCTGGCGGGACCGCCCCCTTATGCACTACCCCTGATGTCGGAGGCGGGACCGACGTCGGGGGCGGTCCCCGCTGAAGATAGCTAGCTAGAATTTTTCCATGGGGTCCTGACGCCTGCCGGCTTCAGTCCTAATGGTGTAACCTGCTGCAAGAGCTGTGTCTCGAAGTAAGATCTGCTGCTAACCAGTGTACTCAGCGTCAGAGGAAAGTGGAGAGAGGATTCCTCTTCCTCAGAGAAGGAAGATGAAAATGAAGAAGAGCTGGGCTCAGGAGGCAGTGGTGCCGGGGTTTCAGGCTGGAAGACAGCCTGGCCCAGTGCCCTTAAGCAGGTGGGGAAGGCACTCGCTGAAGCCCTGAACTGTTCTCAGGTCAACGGCACTGTAGGCCCTGAAATGCCTAGGAGAGCAGGAGGAGCAGACAGAGGAGGAGGAGGAGACTAGCAAGCTAGGTCAGAACCTTTGCCAGGGCTGCGAGAGCAAACAGGTAAGGAGATCGGAGCTGTAGCAGTCCCACAGGGTGGCCCTCCTAGCCCCACCTACCGCAGGCCCAGACAGTTCCGGGGAGGCCAAAGGACCCAAGTCAACACTCAGACTCCTGCAGAGCCACCAATCGCTCTAGGCATGGACAGCGGTATCGACTAGGAGCTACCAGCCCTCACCTCACCTGAATGGACTCTGCCCCTTGGGCTTGGCCTGAGGACAGCAGCAGCAAGAACTGGAGCTAAGGGACAGCCAGCAATACGAGCAGCAATGGAATCCCCCTCAGCACCACGAATGGTCAGAACCCAACCCAGCACCAAGGGTGGCGCCAGAGCCAGATTAGGTGGTACGCTAGCCTCCCTCTCAGTGCCCAGATAGAATAGAGATGGTGCAGTAGCCGGGCACTAGACTGAGAAGCATCCAAGGATGAAACCGCGGATGACAAAGACCTAGGACTGCACCCAGAAAGGTCTCCTTCCTCACTAGAGCCCAGAAGCCAGTCGGGATCATCCCTGTCCCCATCTCCCAGATCATTCAACCGCTCAGGGGACGAGATCCAGAAAATCTTCAACAGGCCAGTGACTCCAGAAACCTTCCCTCGCCTAGTACCGCAAGCAGAAGCAGGAGGGGACCCTGGCCACATGGATGGAGCCATGCCGCTCACTGACATCAACCTCAGTGCCAGAAGCTGAAGTGGCGCTATACCACAGCTCCAAGGGACCCACTGGTGTAAGCCCAGCATATTGCTACAACCTCACCACCAGGGGAGTGCTGCCTGACTGGGAGGGGTGCGCAACCAGTCCCGGTGGTGGTGGGGCAAGATGTCCCACAGACCCGTCCTGCAGGCCCTCCATCTCGGTGACATGAGGACAAGAGGAGACCTGGTCTCCCTCAGAACGTACAGTACTAGGTAGGGGCTCAGAAGGGAAGAGCCGAGGGACCTAGAGTCCCAAGTGCGACGCCTGCCTCCAAAGGCTGGGGTGGGGGGTGACTGATCCCACTTCATTGCGTGGATCACTAATGTGTGGAAGTCCATAGAGAAGTAGGCGTTGCAGTGGTCGATGCTGTGTTTTGCTCCAAAGCAGGTCCAGCAATGGTCATGCTGATCCCGGACGGACATATTTCTCCCACTGGGGCACCGATGCATCGGGGGAGACTCCATCTTCTTGTCAGACTTCTTCTTCGAATTATTAGGCCCCGGGATCTAGACATGACTGCTACGGAAAGAAAACAAAACCAGCAAAAACAGGGCTCGGCACTGTGAGAGAGAGAGAGAGAGAGAGAGAAAAGAAAAAAGGTAGCAATCAAACGCCTAAAAAAAAGCTACAGCGTCAAGTGAGCGGTGATGAACAGAACTAGGCCGTGTGATGCAGTGTCAAATGGTGAACACTTCCACAGTGTTTTACCTTGATGGCGAGAACAGAACTGAGGAGAGAGAGAGGCAGACTTTGGTTACTGGCCAGTCCCCCAGTGCCACGCACATAAGGGCAAGTAAGCCTTTATGGGTGAGCGTTGTCCCAGCCAGTCCCTACCTCTGAAGCTTTAAAGATATGCTCCCGCGGGGTCCTGATGCCTCTGGTGCAGACCCACCAGTAACAAATGGTGAAGATTGATTCTTGGAAGACCCCAACCCCCCCCAAGTCTCTGTGACATGCACAGGAGGGCAAAACAACTTAATGAGGCACACAGGTAAGCAGAATGACCTAGTGACATATTCAGGAGTGTAAATACAGATTTAGAATCCTGGCAATTCAAAACCTGCATTTACGTTCAAAATACACCATATCACTTATTTTTATTTCCACTGGTGTTCCATAAATGCAGCTATTATAAACAGCTGAACATCATTTTCCAAAGTGGGCAGA
Organism: Neoceratodus forsteri; assembly: GCA_016271365.2. Lineage (NCBI taxonomy): Eukaryota > Metazoa > Chordata > Ceratodontiformes > Ceratodontidae > Neoceratodus > Neoceratodus forsteri. Next base: position 1,710,921,343 of record CM057455.1, read on the forward strand.
TTCACTACATGCAAGAATAAAATTTTCAAAACACTAAAAGGGTTCCTAAAAAATGCTTGAACCAAGATGTCAGCTGTACATTTCACAATAAGGCAGTGTGTGAAGCAGTCAAGTCGGATTGTTCCACTTTGCTGACTGAGGTAGACTTGTTCTTCAGGAAGGAGATGGCCTATTCTACTGCTTGCACTAAGCCTTTGAAGACAAGATAGAGTACTTTATTTGAAGTTATATGATTTATTTGAAGTTATATGACCTTTATTATTGAGATGCCTATTGCGAGACATCAAATTTCAATAGAGATATGAATACATACGGGTCTTTATTTTCCTGAGATCCAAACATGATCATAGATTTTAGAGCATTCCAGTCCTGAAGAACACGCTCCAGCGCAAGCTGAGCAAACCGTGGTGGTTCCAAATCATGATCCGGCATATCAGGGTCTAAAACAATAACAAAATGATCAAAAATACAGTATATATTTTTAAAACTAATCAGCAGCTGCCTTTGCTGTACAAACTGGGAGGAGGGGTGGATCTGATGGTACTACACCTGGGGAGCTGCTTGCCATGTTGGCAATCCAGGTTCACATCATGCCCCTGAATGGCACTGCAAACAAAGCGCGAAGAGGACTGAAACCTGCACTGCCCTCTACTTCCCCAGGGGCACCAAGCGCATGCCGAGTCATGCTGCAGGTTCCGTGTAGGTGGGGGGAATGGACGAAAAGAGGAAGAGCCACCCAAAGGATGATCTCAAGATGGAATGCCAACCTCTCCACCACCACCATCATCAATCCACCCACCCAACCACTTAAGTCTTCTGGTCTCTACACCCACAAACCAATTTCAGCCTCCCATAATTTGGGACTGAGGAACCCTGCCAGAGAGAGGGCAAGCAAACACAGAATAGATCAGTAATGACTTTGGATCCTGCGTAAACAGAAAAAAAAATAAAAGGCAGTGTATTCTAGTGAACAGTGCACTAAACAGAAAATCAGGTGAGCACCATCTCAAATATCACAGCAGTCACTGGCTCACTCTGAACTATTATCAAGGCACTTTACCTCTTTGTGCCTCACTGCACCTAAGGTAACACTGGCAAAAGCAGCACTACACTGAAAGTGAGATGTGGCATCTCAGTTGGTCTAGCCTATCCTTTAAAAAAACAAAACAAAAAAAAAAAAAAACACTAAATAATGGGTAACCATTTTAGCATGTGAGTAGCAGAAACACTGCATCATGCTTACCCATAAACACACACAGCTGTCAAAATTTTAGGAGTCTTTGGTACCACAGAGTCAAACTGAATCAAATGGCCAAGCCCAATGCCAGCCTGGGCAATTCCAGCAGCAAACAACTCCTGAACTGACTTTTGGATGTGCCAGTAAACTAACAGAAAGAAAACAGTACCACCTTACACTAGTACATTAAACTAGGTGTACAGTTTACATTATGGAGAGAATTTATCAGGTAATTCAGAGTACCTTCAGCATTAGCAGCTTTGAGGTTACGATCCTCTCGAATTCTCGGTGGTCGAAACTGGCAATGTTCAACAGTCTGCCTGGCAACAGTCTGCACTAAGAACAGAAGAAGGTGCTCACCCCTGCCAAAAGAGGAAAAATATTGAAAACACTTTGTATGCAAACCTCCTGCCCCCAATAAAAAACAAACAAAAAAAATCTTTAAAAGGGGGAAAAATATCTTGCTTTGCTAAATATTATATATATGTGTATAGCACTGCCAATTCATTAAAAAGGAAAGTTAGATACCATTAACTAAATCTTCTGCAGTATCTACTCCACAGAAATGAAAATGATGTACTCACTGTAATTGTTGATCTTCCACAGTATATTCATCATTTACTACCATGGATGGGTCTGTGCTGGAGGCACTAGGACCCTGAGGGAGCCAAAAACTTCACTAGATTACAGCTAGCGAACCATCAGTGACAGCGTCACCAACAAGGCTCACATATGATGTGGCGATTGCAGACTGGCCAGTAACCAATGCCGGCCCCCATGCACCTCAGTTCTGTCACCAAGAGAGAAAGTGGGAGACTCAACAGAGAGTACCTGTAGTTCCCCAGTCCTTCTGGCTGACATGATAGCCACCAAGAAGGTGGTCTTCCATGACAGATGGGACATCTCACACCTGTGCATCTGTTCGAATGGCTTGCACACGAGCTTTGCCAAAACCAGCAGTAAATCCCACGGAGGTGGAGGTTCACAAACTGGAGGGAAAATGTGGTCAAGGCCTTTAAAGAAACGCCAGACTAGTTTTTCCTGTGCCACCGTCTGCTGATCGGCCCATGCCCGGTAAGCAGAGATGGCTGCCAGGTGCACCTTAAGGGTCGTAGACCGAAGACCTTCTTTGGAGAGGGACCAAAGGTAGTCAAGGATGCCAGCCACCAGACAGGACGAAAGGTCCAGGCCCTTGCCCTGACATCAAATAGAGAACCTCTTCCATTTGAAGGCACAGTGCCTCCTGATCGACTCCTTCCTAGATGTCTCAACACTGAATACATCGTCGGAGAGACCCAAAGCTTGGAACTCTAGCCACTCAGGAACCAGGCTGTCAGGTACAGGGACTGAAGATCTGGATGGAATACCTTCCACTGATTGACAGACAGCAGGTCTGGGCGTACTGGAAAACACTTTGTGAGCCTGGTGCTGAGGCTGAAGAGATCTAGATACCAGAACTGGTGGTGCCAGTCTGGGGCTACCAAGATATGAAAATTACGTACCTACCATAATTCTTGATCTTCTTGGACGAGTCTCCACCACTCATTCACACTATTGGGATCTGCGCCAGAGGCACTAGGACCCAGCGGGAGCAAACTTTTTTGCTGGAGGGGCGGCGCCAGAGATGGAGCCGCGAGGAACGGCACCGCGAGCCTCAGCTCGTGCAGTAATGACTACCTCGGCGTCGACCCTCCAACTGCCTCAGTACCTTTTTTACTGAGGAGGTGCAGCGTAACTAACCTAGAAGGATAGCCTAACCAAAAACCGGACATAAAATAGTCCAGACAACCCGTATAAGAAGGGTCAACAAAGAAGTCTTCTCAGTCTAAAGATTTGAGGGAGTGAAGACCAACAATAGAGGTGAGCTCGGGGGTTGGAGGGTGGGCGTGTGAATGAGTGGTGGAGACTCGTCCAAGAAGATCAAGAATTACGGTAGGTACGTAATTTTCATATGTTCCTGGACATAAGTCTCCACCACTCATTCACACTATTGGGAGAGTACCAGTTAATAATCCCCAAGAGGGCGGCAGGAGAGACCAAGAGCTCACGTTTCTAGGATAGAAGTCCATTAAGGATGGCTCTGCCAAAGGAAGAATGTGCGTCTGGCATGGACATCCAGTGCATAATGTTTGAAGAGAAGTATGCACTGGGCTCAAGATGACGCGTTGCAAATATCTGCAATGGGCACATTCAATTTCCGCCAGAGATGCCACACCGCTTCAGTTGAGTGAGCGAACCCCTGCCCCTCGAATCAACCTGGCGCCTATGGAATAGCAGTGGAGAAGGCATGCCACTAACCATGCTGAGATACATCTGATAGTGACAGGTTGACCCAGCGGTCTCGCTGAAGGAAACAAACAGTTGTTGAGCTTTGCAAAAGTCCTTGGTTCTATCTAGATAGAAACGCAAAGCTCTCTTAATGTCCAAGGAATGAAGAGATCATTCTCCTTCATTTTGGAAGTCCGCAAAGTAAGAGGGAAGGACCGAAGGTTGGTTTAGATGAAATTCTGACACAACCTTAGGAAGAAATTTAGGGTGAGTCCTAAGGACTACTTTGTCCTTATGGAACACAGTATATGGAGGGTCTGTGACCAGGGCATGTATCTCAGAGACCCTGCAGGCTGAGGTAATGGCTATGAGGAAGGCCGTCTTCCAGGTGAGAAATTTTAGCTCACAGGTAGCCAGAGGTTCGAAAGGTTTCCGAGTGAGCATGTCTAGCACAAGATTAATGTCCCAAGCTGCAACTGGACGTCTTGTATGAGGTCTGGTATGCAGAATTCCTTTAAGAAACCTCTTAACCACAGGTAACTGAGCCAGAGATAAGGAAAAAAAACGGCTCCTGATACGCTGAAATGGCACTACGGTGAACTCTGACTGTAGAGTACTGTAGACCTGAATTTGAGAGGTCTAAGAGGTACTCCAGAACTTTATCTGGTGGGCAGGAAAAAGGATTCAAAGAGGACTTTGCACACCAGAGTGAAAAACGCTTCCATTTGACTGTGTAAGTTTTTCTAGTGGCTGGTTTCCATGCAGCCAGAAGGATATCTGAAACCCTTCGAGAGACATTGAACCTATTTACTTCTACCTCTTCAGGAGCCAAGAGTGAAGGTGAAGCGATCTCAGGTTGGGATGGACCACAGGCCCCTGAGTCAAGAGGTTCATCTGAAGGGGGAGTGGTCTCGGAGGAACTGCCAACATATTGTTGAGTAGTGGAAACTACAGCTGTCGAGGCCAGAAGGGAGCAACAAGGATCATTTTGTCCCCCTGGGATTCGAACTTGAGGAGTACCCTCTGAATTAGAGGAAGAGGTGGAAAAGCGTATAGAAAGCGTTTTGCCCACTGCAGCCTGAACGCATCCTGACAGAAAATGCCAGGCCCTGGATTTCTGGAGCAGAAGAGAGGCAGTTTTGCGTTGAGTGGGGATGTAAAAAGGTCCAGGTCTGGAGTTCCCCACTCTCTGAATAGTGACTGAACTATGGTTGAGTCGAGAGACCATTCGTGAGGATCTGTCTCTGTTCTGCTGAGACGGTCTGCCAGTTCGGTCTGCATCCCCGGTAGGTAGACCGCTTGAATTAGAGCCTTGTGCTCCAAGCACCATTCCCACATTCTCATCACTTCCCTGCATAAGGGGTAAGAGTGAGCACCGCCCTGCTTGTTGATGTAGTACATCACTGCTTTGTTGTCCGTTTGAAAGAGAATGTTCCTGTGACAGAGAATGTCCTTCAACACTCGGACCGCATAAAGGACGGCTCTCATTTCTAGGACATTTATATGAAGCTGGGACTCGACCCGAGTCCACGTACCTTGAGTATGGAGAGCCTGACAGTGAGCTCCCCACCCCATCAGGGACACGTCTGTGGTAATGGAAATATGATGATCCAGAGGAGCAAAGGGATACCCTTCCAGGAGATTGCTCTCTTGAGTACACCAGGTGAGCGACCTCTTTAGAGGTTCTGTCACTTTGATGGAACAGGACTGCGGGTGAGTGGTTGGGGACCACTGAGTACTGAGCATCCACTGAGAAGTTCTCATGTGCAGACGTGCTAGGGGTACAGTGAACACCGAGGATGCCATGAGACCTAGCATCCATTGCATCGAGAGAGCTGAGACTGAGTTGTTTTCCCCGCTGTGACGGGCCATCTGAAGGATATCATTCCTCCTGTCCTCTGGAAGAAAAGCCTTCGCACAGGAGGTGTCCAGAAGAGTCCCTATAAAAAGGAGCCTCTGGGAGGGCTGCAACTGCGATTTTTTGAAATTTAGCAGAACTCCCATGGACGTGAGAAAGCAAGAGGTCATCTCTACGGCATCCAGAGTTCCCTGTCTGGAAGGGCTTGCCAGAAGCCAATCGTCCAGATAAGGGAACACCTGTATTCTGACCTTTCTGAGGTGCGCTGCGAGAACTGCACAACACTTTGTAAAAACCCGCGGCGCCGAGGATAGCCCAAAGGGCAGGACTCTGAACTGATAATGTTGTCCCAGAGCCACAAACCTCAGGAATTTGTGGTGCCTTGGGTGAATAGAAATGTGCTGGTAAGCATCCTGCATGTCTAGGGAGGCTAGCCAGTCGTGTTGATGAAGCAAAGGTAACAAGGTTCCTAGAGAAATCATTTTGAATTTCTCCTTGGGGAGAAATTTGTTCAGATTTCTGAGATCCAAAATGGGGCGCATCCCCAAGGACTTCTTTGGAACCAGAAAGTAATGGGAGTAGAACCCTGTGTTCCGTTGATGCAGCAGCACTACTTCTACTGCCCTGTTGTTCAGGAGGCCCTGAATCTCAGCGGCGAGAAGGTCTGACTGAAGGGTTGAAAGCCTGGGCTGTCGTTTGGGAGGACGATCCGAAGGGGTCTCCACAAGATTGAGTGAATACCCCTCGCGAATTATCCGAAGGACCCATTTGTCTGAGGTTAAAGACTTCCATTGGTTGTAGAAGTGCATCAGATGACCTCCCACTGGTAAGGAAAAGTCCACCTCGGGCAGTTGAGATGGGACTTGGGCCAGCAACTCATAAGGTGGCGCTGGGCGCTTTGGGGCCTTGCGCTTTCTATTGTGCCTTCTTTTGAGGTTGGGTAGGTTGATTTTTATGGAAACCTCCTCTGCCTCGAAAGGACTGACGGTTATGAAACTGACGTTTACTGACACTCCCTCGAGAGGGGACAGGAGGATGTCGAGCCAACTTAATGGCTGACCTAGTCTTTTTCGTAGCTTCGAGAGCTTGTTCTATCTGAGGACCGAAAAGATATGCACCATCAAGCGGCAATGCCATTACCTGCTGCTGCCGTCATTCGTGAAGCCTGAAGTACGCAGTTCAGAATGACGGCGGGTACAAATACCAGCAGCCGCCGCATGGGAAGCAGTGTCGAAAGCATCTATGGCTGCTTTAACCTGCTGGTTATTAGATTCGATACCTCTGGTAATGGTTTGGAGAAGCTCTGGCTTTGTATCCAATTCCGGTAGAGCTTCAACCATCTGTTTGATAGAGTGCCACATAAATAGAAGGTATATTCATATTGGGAGAAATAGCCTTGGTAGCTGGCGATACATATACTTAGGGTGGAAGCAGCAAAGACTCTCTTACCTAAGGTGTCTATCTTACGAGATTCTTTGTTAATAGGTCGAGCTGTAGTTGTTTGGGGAAGAACGACCTTATTCTCTGCCAGGACTACAATAGGATCCGCAAAGGCTTGAGACGCCAAAATGGGTCGATCCTTGGGGGGCTGAATATTTCCTATCTATGGATTTAGCCACTGAAGGGGTAAAAGCAGGATTATTCCATACCATTTGAGACAGCGTCTCGAAAGAAAGTTAAACCGGAGGAGTCAAATCCATAGGGATCTCCAGAGCATGAAGGTATTGGAGTCTTAATTTCCCAGGATCGATGTCTGTAGTCTGGAGAGAAAGAGTGGAAATCAAATTTTTCAGCAGAGACTTAAAGGACAGGTCCTTGACCACAGGCTCTGCAGCAGTAATAGATCCTGCTTCCTCCACTTCATCACCCAGCCGAAGGTCTGGGTCAGGCTCAATGTCATCTCCGGACAGTCCAGGAGGGACTGTATGGACAGGAAAGGAGTGAAAATCAGAGGAAAAAGATGAAGGAAAAGAGTGAAAGGAGGAGTCCTGAAAAGCAGAAGACGCCCTGAGAGCCCCCGGCGCTGCGGAGGCGTATGGCGCCAAAGAAGTGCACGGCACCGAGAATGATGCAGAGGACCCACACGGTGCCAAAACCGGCAACGAGGATCCACACAGCGGCAAAAACGGCACCGAGGAGCCACATGTCGCCGAAGACGGCACCGAGGAGTCGCATGGCGCTGAAGACGGCACCGAGATGACCGACGCGCCGACAGATGCACCAGCGCCGAAGACGGCGCCGAGCGTGCCGTCGATGCCGGAAACACTCCAAGACTCCAAAAAACAGGATTTGAAGGTAAGAAGGGAAGAAGAGCAAGAGATAAAGGCATCGGTGTGGCCCCCTGTGCCGCAGCCATGTGGGGAGCATCTACATTGAAGGTCGACGGCACCGAGGACGGTGCCGCGCGACCAGGAAGCTCAACCGCCCTACCTGGTCTCCCAAGAAGCCCGAAGGCCCCTGAGTGACTGAGCCAGGTAGCTGAACCAAGCTCCGAGTCCATTGCTCCATAAGAGCGGCCCACTGATGAAACTGCTCATCTGAAGACCTACCAGCGGGCGGGGTAGGGCTCCGATGTCAAAGACGTCGGCTACCAGAAACAGAAGCTGGTGACCCCGAAGGAGGAGACTGGCAACTAGCCCCAATAACCGACTGCCTATGTGCAGACAAATCAGAGGGCGACCTCGAATGATGCCTTCTCTTTTTTGACCTGTGGGCCGAAGAAGAGCTCGAGGCCGAACGGTGCCGAGAACGCGACCGTTTATTTTTATGCTTCCGAGTGGACCGCCCGTCCCCTTGGGCATTGGACTGACTGTTGTCAGACCCCCCTTCCGGAGAAGGCGGCGGACCGGACCCAGCCCGACTGACTGAACAGCTTTCATACAAGTCTCCCACCGCTCACCTGACCTGCTCATGGTCGACCACAAAGTAGGCTGAGACTCTTTATTTTTAAAATAAGAATAAACTTCAGCGATACATATCGAGATACTACTACAAAATAACAAAACTGAAAACTATGCTGCTAGTTTGAAGTTTGACTCGGGCGAAGAGCTTATCGTCATTACTCGAAGCGCATCGACGGGCGGGAAAAGGAACTGAGGCGGTTGGAGGGTCGACGCCAAGATAGTCATTACCGCACGAGCTGAGGTTCGCAGTGCCACTCCTCGCGGCTCCATCTCTGGCGCCGGCCCTCCAGCAAAAAAAAAAAAGTTTGCTCCCGCTAGGTCCTTATGCCTCCGGCGCAGATCCCAATAGTGTGAATGAGTGGTGGAGACTTATGTCCAGGAAGATCATCCTTGACTTGTCCCTCCTGACCTTGAGGAGCACTTTGTGGACCAAGAGAAGTAGAGGGAAGGCATACAAGAGGCCTGGTGTCCACAGCCTCAAGATGGCATCCCCCTGCAGCGAGCCCTGCTGTGGGGGCAGGCATGAAACAGTCTCAGCTTGGTGCGCTCCCTGGAGGTGAACAGGTCCACCTGAGGGGTGCCACACTGGGAGAACAGGTTGTGAACTACCTCTGAATGGAGAGACCACTCGTGGGATGCCTCGCCCACACGGCTGAGGGCACCCGCCAACTGATTCAAAGCTCCTGCCATATGAATGGCTAAAAGATCAGCCTCCAGTCGTCTCACAAGGGTCCAGATGCAGATTGCTTCCCTGCACAGAGGCTGGGAGTGTGTGCTGCCATGTTTGTTGAGGAAGTACATGGTTGTGGTGTTGTCCGTCTGGACTTGAATCACTTGACCCCGAAGGAACGGAGCAAATGCAGCCAGTGCCAGCGGAACTGCTTGGAGCTCCAGCAGGTTGCTATGGCATCGGAATTCCTCGGGAGTCCAGAGCCCGTGAACTCTAATTCCCCATGTGGGCACCCCAGCCCGTGAGAGAGGCGTCAGTCATGAGGACGACCGTCGGCTCGGGGCGGACAAACGGGATCCCTCTCTGCCGATGCTCCAGGATGGTCAACCACTGGAAGGCGTTCGACATCTTCTGGGTCACAGTGACCAGCTGGTCGAAAGGACTGTCGCTGAGACCACTGACTGGCCAGCACCCACTGAAGGGGCGCATATGCCACCAGGCCCATCGGACCACAGTGGTGCAGGCTGCCATGTAACCCAGAAGTCGCAGGACATCATGGGCAGGGTGCAATTATTCAACCAGAAATGACTGGGCAAAGGAGGAAAGAACCTCCACCCTGTCCGCTGGGAGCCTGGCTCTGGCTCGGCAAGAGTGGAGCTCTGCCCCAATGAAGCAAATCACCTGCAAGGACACAAGTTCAGACTTGGCCTTGCTGACCAGGAGGCCAAGGCTGAGGCAGGTGTGGAGGGCCAGATCCCTGAACCTCTCCACCTCCGGTCTGGAATTTGCTGCTATTAGTCAATTGTCGACATAGGGGTACACACTGACCCCTTGATGCCGAAGATGGGCCGCCACCACTGCTATGCATTTGTGAAGACCCTGGGGACCAATGACAGGCCGAACGGCATGGCTTGGAACTCGTACAGGGTTCCCACCACCCTGAAGCGGAGGAACCTTTGGTGGAACGGATGGATCGGGATGTAAAGAACACGTCCTGAAGATTCAGTGCGCAGAACCATATGTTCTGCTCGAGGGATGATATAATCTGGGACAGAGTTACCATCCGAAAGGTGCGTGACCTGAAAAACGGATTCAGGTTGTGCAGATCCAGAGTGGGTCCGTTTCGGGACCAGAAAGTACCTGGAAATGAACCCTGGGTTGACCGGTGGGTCCGCGACTCTGACCACTACCGCCCTGCGGAGGAGCTGGGCAACCTCTCTGACAGCCGACCGAGTATGGGTGAATACCTTTTCCTCCCATTGGGCGCGGGCTCGGCTCGAAGGGTACTGCTCAAATTCAAGAGGCAGACCCTGGCCAACCACATCCAGAACCCACACATCCATTGTAACAGCAGACCAGGTGGAAATGAAGTGGTGGAGCCGGCACCCCACGGGAAAATAAGGAGTGGTCATGGGTATGGGGGAGGCCGCCCCCATTCAGTCCCTGAGCAGGCTTGGAGGATGAAGAGCCGGCAGCAGGGCCACCGGAACATCTACCTCCAGGCTTACAGTTTGCCAAAGCCCCGGACTTGGGCCAAGGGTGCCAAGACAAGGCCTGCTGCTGCCCAGTTTGATACTAGGGCTCCTTGGCCGCAGGGCCAGAAGGTTGAAAGGGCTTCTTCTTCTGCCATTTTTTTAGAACAATGAGGTTCTTTTTGGGCGGAAGTAATGGAGCCCAAGGCACTGTTGGACTTTTCGATACGTTGAAGGTAATCATAGACTCCTGGACCGAACAAGTCAGTACACAAGAAGGGAATGTCCGCCGGTTTGTGCTAGATGTATGCCGTGAAGGTCGAGACCCTCTGCCAGGCCCTGTAGCGCATGGCGACTGCAGCTACTACTGATCGGGCACAGGAATCTCAAGATATCCAAGGCCATCTGGAGTTGCTGTTTAGCAACAGCCCGGCCCTGATTACGGACCTGCTTGACCATGGTCAGAAGGTCTGTGGGGAGATGAGGAAGCACCTCATCCAGAGAGCCCAGGAGGGCACGGGAGAAGTCTGCCATAATAACAGCTGAACTCGCCTGTTGGAGACCGAGCAAGGAAGTAGCATAGACCTTTCTGGCCATATAGTCCAATTTTTGGACTCTTTATCTGGAGGTCTGTCTACGTCTCCCAAATGGCCAGAGCACCGGAACACTGATTCGGTCACCAATCCATCAGCCAAGGGATGTCGTGTAAACCCCAAAGGGGCACTGATGGGAATCGCGTATTTGCGGGTCATCTGAGCGGAAGGTGCAGGGCAGGAGGCTGCATGTTGACAAAGCTCTAGGGCTGGACCAACTAAGGCCTTAGCCACTGAGAAGGCCTCAGATGGGGAATCCCCTTTCCTGAGGATATCAGTCAAGGGCTATTTGGCCCGTTTTTCGACTGGCTCTAATGGCATCCCCGCTGATTCAGAGATGAGACGGAAGATGCCCATGAAGGAAGTGAGACCCTCCTCCATCGACAGACTCATCGAACTGTCATCACAGGTATGCGAGCGACAATCCAAATCCTCAGACCTTGAGTCCGGGTAAAGCGGCTGACCACCCGAGTCGCACTTGACCCGCCGCAGACAGTTTGGAGTTAGGGTGACTGACAGCCTGCGCGGGAGACCCTGATCGGGTCAAGACTCCTTGGCAGAAGCCCCTGAGGGAGGCTGCTTAGGTGGCAGCTTCACCAAGATAGGTAGAGAGGCCAGCTTTGGCTGAGCTGGGATGGTCTTCACCAGCTCCGCGGGTAGAGGAACGGTGTCGACCAGCTCCGGAGGGGTCGGCGTCGGCCTACAGGGCGATAGCTAGGTAATGGCCAGAGTGGAAACTGTGGCCTACTTCGGACCAGCGATCATTAGCTGTTGCCACATGAGATCCTCGTAGCGACGATGTAATTTGCATCGAAGCCCCTCACCCGAGGAGGATGAATGGTGGCATCTCCTCTTCTTGGAGCGCCATTTGTAGTATTTCCTCGGCCTCTCGGTCGAGGGGGTCCAGTACCTAGAAGATGACTGTCGGGGGGACCGACGGGGCTTCTTGGAGGGAGTCTGAGAGAACCGTGGCTCCTCCAAGTCTGGGACCGTGACCACGGGGGGAGCACCAGCAAGCTGGGTCTCCTCGTCGGTCGGTAGAACCGGGGTCCTAAATAAGGAATTGTTGGCCTCATCGGGCAACAACAGATCGACGGATTCAATTATTTTTTTATTTTTTTAGTTAGTCCTTTTGACCCAAGGCTCCTGATCTGCCTTGTGTGTCCCGGCATCCTATTCATCCTGCTACCGTCCAATCTGCTCTCGGCCCCCAGTGAAACCCCCGCTGCCAGCTACCCACGTGGCAGGGTGGTGGAGAGCACCCCCCTTACTCTCCGACCGGAACCAGGATCCAGTATCTCGCAGAGTGCCCCCCATGCCAAGTGTCCTGTTGGTGGGCCATCAAGCCATGATCGTCGCCATCCCCCCTTTTCTTGAGGTGAGTGGGGCGTGCAAGGACGCCATGGAAGGGGAAAGTACAGTTACGTAAGAACTTACCGTAACAGTAGATCTTCAAGAACAGCTCTTGCAGCAGGTTACACCATTAGGACTGAAGCCAGCAGGCACCAGGACCCCATGGAAATTTTCTAGCTAGCAGTATCCAGCGGAGACCGCCCCCGTCAGGCAGCATACAAAAGGGGGCAGTCCCCCAGAAACAGAAATTATGTACTTACCGTAATTATTGATCTTCCTGGATGGTCTCCATCACTCATTCACACTAGTGGGATAGCGCCAGAGGCGCTAGAACCAAGTGGGAGCTTAATTAGGGTCGGCGCCAAGTGAGGACCATGCATGCGTGGCACCGCAAGACTAGCTCGCGCCTGAGCAGGCTATCTCGGCATCGACTCTCCAACCGCCTCAGTACCTTTTCGACCGAGGAGGTGCAGCGTAACTAATGAGAATAACTCATCCTGAGTTTCTGGGCCTGAGAGGGCCCAGATGGCCTTTACAAGAAAGGTCAAAGAATAATGTCCTCACAGTCTGAACCAGACCAGGAAAGAAAATGAATGAACCCAGGGGATGGTGGGTGGGCATGTGAATGAGTGATGGAGACTGTCCAAGAAGATCAATAACTATGGTAATTACGTAATTTCCATATCTTCCTGGACTAAGTCTCCATCACTCATTCACATTAGGGGGAAGAGTACCGAGCTAAAACCAACAACTCTGAGTAGGGTGGTAGGAGATAGGGTTCACTCAAAAAGGACAGCCAAGGACTGTCCTGCTAATAAAAAGAGCTGTCTTGTAAGAGCATCTAGAACATCATGCCTACAAGATAAGCGCTCGAGTTGTAACTCACCACTTTGCAGATGACTGCAATGGGCACAAAATGGAAATCTGCCAGGAAGCCACAACCACTCTAGGAGAGCAGCAAGAACCTGGCCTCATAGTTTGGCCTAGGACCAAAATTAATAGAGTCAAAGACATGTACTAATGTAACGTAAAGGGACCTCAGGAACTGAAAGAGTCGGAGATAAAGCCTACTGGTTCAGGGTAGACCGGAAAGTGCAGATGGAAACCCCCACTATCAAGTATGGCTGACCTGTAAACAACAGGTCCAAGAGCACTTGAACCCCATACTTGGAGAGCAAAGAGGTCCAGGTGGGGTTAGCCCATCAAGGAAAATGGTCTCCAATTAGTCACAGGAATCTTCCTGATGGAAGGCCAAGCACGACTTAGAAGCCTCTCGTGGTGGTCTAGTAGAACCAGATCCTACCCAATGCATATTCCAGAAGGAATCATCCTGCCCCTGTGTGTACAACTGTAGCAGGAGTCTCTGAACTCTGGGAAGAAAGGAAAAAGTGTACAGGAGGATGTGTCCACTGTGGAAAAAAACATTCCGACAGAAAAAACAGGGACTGGATTTCTAAGGCGAATAGAGGCAGATGTGCGTCGGGGAGGGACACAGCAGGACCAAGTTAGGGCTAACCCATTTGTTGAAGTGACTGAAAAAGGCAGTGACTCAACGTGGTGAGGCACTACCCACTCTGGCTTCGCTGAAGGGAGTAGGAAAGGATTCTAGTTTGTTTGCTGAAAAACAAACATCACAACTCCATCCCACACTTGAAGATGATAAGCTTCGTGAGCGACTGGCATGAACCAGTGCGCAGGAACCGAAGGTGTGAATATTTGAGAAGCTACCTCAGAAAAAGGACCTACTTGACCTTCCATCAAGAGGGAGAAAATCGCCTGTTAAATTAAGCAAGCAAGGAAGTAGGAACCGGAGTTCCGACTCGATGGAGAGTCGCTTCTGCTGCTGCAAGGCTCTGCTCAAGAGAAGAAAGCCTGATAAAAAGAAAGGGGAATTAACAGACTGGGCAGTCGCCTAGGATAGGAAATGTCTCTGAATGAGAGAAATCTCTCTTAGAGAAAGATGACCCATACTGTCGCTGGATCAGACTCCCCCTAGGGGAAGAAGAAATCAGGTACTCTTTACCGTACTCTGGAGACGAGCGCCTATGGGGCTGAGGCGGAACCTGACCAGATCAAAAAAAGCGGGTATTGGGTAATTCCGGCTAGGAGCTGTGCTGTGATAAAAATTATATTTATATATTTTTTTTTTTTTAGTCCGAGCCTAACAAGGCTTTCAGGCTGCTATTTGCAAAGATTGTCTTGACACAAAAAGACGAAGATGTTCTCCATCTGAGTGCAGAAGGAGCCTGAGCGACCATACTGAAATCATAACCGGACTAATAATCACAGCTGGAGAGATGATAACCACCTGTGCCGAAGAAGCCACCAAACAGCCAATATCACAAGGGGGCTATATACCCCTATCAAAGGAGCGGAAGAGTCAGAGCGGCTCCCGGCCATTAAATTAGAATGTTCCACAGAGTGTAACTGTCTTGACGATTGAAAAAGTCCAGACGCAGAAGTGTATGGTCCACGGACGCAGTGTGAAATACTATAGTGGAGCCCATTACTGAGGAACTACTGAAAAGATTGTCCATCATGGACTTTGATGATAGAGAGGACGTGCCCTTCAGTATATAAAATGAGTTGTCCGCTGTATTACTGACCAGAAGGACAGGGAAAGACCCATCTAGATGCACTTCTACCCCAGGAGGACCTCCAAGAGAAGTCTAGGTCATAGCCACTAGAGACTCCGCCATGAGGAAGGATGTTGAAGAGCTTGGTACCACGTAGGAAGCAGAGAAAGTGCTGAGCAGAATGAGATTCCACTGGTAGAGCAGTACAGCAGAGTACCATCAGAAGAAAACCGCTGGATGACACAAGATCCCACATAGACCACCACTCACTAAGATGTTTGGAAAAAATAATCCGCAGAACAGGAGTTCATTCTGTGATAAACACCCTGCCACAAGTTCTGTGGAAAAGAAGTCCGAAAAGGAAAAATGTGTCACTAATTCTGCCACACAGCATCCACTAGCAACCGTGTGGCACCAGCACCACTCGTGGCACAGGAGAGCACCAAGCAGTGCCTATGCCAAACTAGGCGATACCAGAGGGAAGCCGCGGCAGTATTCGCAGGCACCCCCGGCACCCATGTAGCAATGGCACCCGAGGGCACCCCTGACACCATGGCACCCATGGCAAGAATGGCACCAGTGGCACCCGAGGGCACCTGCGGTGCCAACCCTGGTATCAATGGCACCAGTGGCACCCACAGCACCCATGGGCACTCACGGCACCACCCGCAGCACCTGCGGGTGCCCAGCTCCGTTCATGGGTGTATGTCGCAACCCAGACACCCGCGGCACCACTGACGGCGCTGACAACCAGTGGCAGCAACAAGAGCATGCACCGCATAGAGCGATGGCGCCGACCCACGGTGCCGATTAAAGGCACAGCACCAACCAAGGCGCCGAGGCTCGGCACAGACCAAGGCACAGAGCCACGGCTCCTAGGCACAGCTCTGACCAAGACACTGACCCACGGCACCGACCAAGGTACGACGCCGACCAAGGCACAGAGGCTCGCTGCCGACCAAGACACCAAGCTACAGCCTGACCAAGACACCAAGGCTTGGCGCCGGCTAAGGCACAGGTCACCGGCTCTGGGCACTGGCGCCAGCCAAGGCACTGAGCCGCGGTGCTGACCAGGTATGGCACACTACGCCAACACATGCCGACCAAGGCACCGAGCCACTGTGCTGACCACAGGACGCGCCGACTAAGGCACCGAGCCATGGCGACGAAGGAAAATGCCAATGGAAATCCTGAGAAGGGGAGAAGGAAAAAGGTGGTGCCCGTGCCGGCCCCTGCATGGAAAAGTGGAGAGGGGGGTAGGCATGAGGGGTCGACACGATGGCAAAGGCACAAAGAGGGCATCTCGCCATTCATGATCCAGTTGACCCGGCTCCTGTCCAACGGCTCCGAGTCCCGGAGGTCCCGAAATCAGGAACAGAGCCAGGAAAAACTGGAAAGTCAAACCCCCTGCTCCACAGGAGCGGCCCAGAGGTGAAACTGCCCACCGGAGCTCCGAGGACAGAGATGGAAGCTCGGAGTCAAGAATGCAGCCGTTAGGAGCGGGGCCAAGAGGAACCCACGAAAGTCAGTTCAGGCCCATCGCCCCTCCCAACAAACACTCCTCATGCAGAATACCAACAGGCAACCTCGAGCGGCACTGATTCTTCTTCCCCCAACGAGGAAGAGGAGCTCGAGGTTAAGCGGAGCCGGATCCCCGGAACCGCTAGATCTGTGCTTCAGAGGACACCCCCCCCCCCAAGGGCTGTCCATAGTCGGACCCACCCGCCCACCGTTAAATAAGGGCGGCAAACTGAACACAGCCCCTCTGCCATAAAAACTTTCAAACAAAGTCCTCCTACTGTCACCGCTACCGTCTAAGGACGACTCGATTGATGGCAGGAAAGAATTTCTTCTTTTTCTTCATAATCTTTTTCTTGTTCGTAAAATAAGAAATTACTACTTAAAATATTAAAAGCTGCTGTCGTATAGACGAAAACTTCCGACTCCGGCAGACGACCGACGTCGACATCCAAGCGCACTCAACGGCAGGAGAAAAGGAACTGAGGTGGTTGGAGGGTCGATGCCGAGATACCTTACACAGGCGCGAGCTAGTCTCGTGGTGCCATGCATGTGTGGTCTTCTCTCGGCGCCGACCCTTCAGAAAACTTTAGGATCCCACTTGGTCCTAGCGCCTCCGGCGCTATCTCACTAGTGTGAATGAGTGATGGAGACTTAGTCCAGGAAGATCACCCGGGCGCGGAGTCGATGGCATGCGCCCAGCGACTAGAAACGTCCAACTGCGCTACCCATTCCCTTGAAAGGCCTGAAGGCCTCAGAGTGACCGGATCAGGCAGCTGGACCAACCTCCGAGCCCACTGCTCCGTAAGAGTGGCCCACTGGTGAAACTGCGAATCGGAGGCCCTTCCAATATGCAGGGACGGGCTCCGATGTCGAGGAGGTCTGCCACCGGAGATAGGAACCGGCGACTCCGACAGAGATGGAGACCGGCGCCTGGCCCCAATAACCGACTGTCGACGCGCAGACATACCAGAAGGCAACCTCAAGTGATGCCTTCTTTTTTGACTTGTGAGCCAAAGAAGAGCTCGAGGCTGAATGGTGCCGAGAGTGGGACCATTTCCTTTTATGCTTTCGGGGAGACCGACCATCTCCCAAGAGCATCAGACCGTCCCTCCGGAAAGGGCGGCAGACCGGACCCAGCCCGGTTGACTGAACGGCTTTCATACGAAGTCTCCCTACCGTCACCTGACCTGCTCATGGTCGACTCAGTCAATGGAGAATTGAAGACTTCTTTTTATAATGAGTAAAATTAAATATAATCAGTACTTATTTCAAAGATAAATTACAAAACTAACTGAAAACTATGCTGCTAGTGTGAAGTCGGACTCCCGGCGGGCGAGTGACGTTGTCACTGAAGTGCACTCGATGGTGGGAAAAAAGGAACTGAGGCGGTTGGAGGGTTGACGCCGAGATAGTCTTTACCGCACGAGCTGGGGCTCATGGTGCCACTTCCTCGCGGCTCCATCTCTGGACCAACCTCTGAGCCCACTGCTCCATAAGAGCAGCCCACTGGTGAAACTGCTCATTGGAAGCTCCTCCAATAGGCAGGGAGGAGCTCCGGTCTCGAAGAGGTCGGCCACCAGAGACAGAAACCGGCAACTCCAACAGAGGTGGAGACCAGCGCCTTGCTCTAATAACCGACCGTCTATCGCATGGGCAATACCAGAGGTGACCTATAGTGATGCCGTTTCTTCTTCAACCTACGTGTTGAAGAAGAACTCGAGGCCGAACGGTGCCGAGAATGGGACAGTTTCCTTTTATGCTTTCGGGGATCTGCCCATCTCCCTGAGCACTGGACCGTCCATAGTCAGACCAGTCCCCTCCTCCGGGGAGGGCGGCGGATCGGACCCGGCCCTGCTGACTGAAAAGCTTTCATATGAAGTCTCCCTACGGTCAATGGAGGACTGAAGACTTCTCTTGTACAATTGTTAATATTAGTAATATAATCGGTACTGATTCAAAATAATCTACAAAATGATAAACTGAACTATTGCTGCTAGTGAAGTTTAACTCCTGACGGGCAAGCGACGTCGTTCACTGAAGCGCACTCGACGGCAGGGAAAAAAGGAACTGAGGTAGTTGGAGGGTCGACGCCGAGACAATCATTACCGGATGCGCCAGGATTCACAGTACCACTTCCTCGCAGCTCCACCTCAGGCGCCAGCCCTCGTGAAAAAGTTTGCTCTCGCTGGGTCCTAGTGCCTCCGGTGTATTCCCATTAGTTTGAATGAGTGATGGAGACTTTAGGTTCAGGAAGATCCCCCGTCAACAGGTCCGCTGGGGAAGCGGGAAGCTCGGACAAGATACCCAATGGAAGGGAAGGGAAGGAATCCCCTGACCAGAAATTCTTGTGTCCCCGGGATCTGGGGAAAATGAGAGGTCGGGCGGGGTCAGTGAGTCCTGCGGAGGAGAACCCTCATGGGACAGAGGTGCCTGGAAGTTGGCTCTGCACAACATTGGGTAGTAGAGTCAGGCCTGATGGGAGAGCTTCTGCCAAGTGGTTGTTGGACAGCCCAGCAAATGACTGATCAGCCTCGACTGAGCAGACACTGGAGGAGCCGGCGTCCGACTTATCAGTCGCAGCTGGGCGGACAGCAGAGGAGTTGGAGTCCGGCTTACTGACTGAGACTGTGCACCCAGCAGCGGAGCGGGAGGGTGACTGCTCGGCCTGAGAGCTGTCGACAGGCCCAAAAGTAAAAACCACCTGAGAGGAACACCCCTGTTGCCCACCGACCAAGGCGGGAGGGGGAGTTGGTGACCTATCCGCAGGAGCAGACGGCAACTGTGGAGGAGGAGTACTCACTGAGGTGGATGCCCCACCTGAAGTAGTGTCGGCTGTCTGGCAACGCTGGTTAGAAAGTGACTGGTCCCGGCGCTTCTTTTTTTTTTTGCGCTCTGAGGTGGGTGAGGAAGAACATTCCCGCAGCTCCTGAAGTGCCTTTCCCATCGATGCAAGGCATTTTTTTCAAAAGGTGGGCATCGAGGGCTTTCTAGCACGTGACCTGGTTGAAAGACTGGCAGATGTCGCAGTCGTCAACCCAATGTTTTGGGCCTAAGTAAAGGACACAGTGGGAATGATCATCTGTGCGGAATCTGAGCGCTGCAGTGTGAGCACTTCTTAGATTTACGAAAAAGACATGCATTAACTATAGAAAAAGGACTGGGTGGGGGAGATCAGAAATGGCGGTCAGCTGTAGCTGAGTTCACCGCAAGGTCTGACATATACAGGTCGACGGCGGGAAAGAACTGGAGGGCAGGTGTGGGGACTACCCCCTACATACTGTCACGCCAACGTCCAGGGCGGTCCCCCGCCATGGACTGCTAGCTAGAAGTTTGACGTCCAGTCTTGATGCCAGGGGGCACAGTCCTATCAGTGAAGACCTACTGCAGGGACCCTCTCGAAGTAAGATCTCATGAAACTCAAGGTGGACAAGGTAATGGGACCTGACGGGATTCACCCCAGAATTCTGAAAGAACTAAGGGAAGAACCAATTACACCACTGACTACCCTTTTTAACAAATCATGGGACGATGGTGTGGTACCCGAGAACTGGAGGAAGGAGGATGTGATTCACCTGCACAAAAGTGGGAACAAGGCAGAGGCAGGAAACTACAGACCTGTTAGTGTGACCTCAGTGGTAGAGAAAATGATGGAATCACTTCTGAAAGAAAGAACTGTTGTGTACCTAGAGGCCAGCGAGGCACAGGACCAAAGGCAGCATGGATTCACAGCAGGAAGGTCACGTTAGACGGATCTAATAGATTTCTTTGATTGGGTGACCAAAGTAGTATACCAGGGAGGGGCTGTGGACATGGCCTACCTAGACTTTAGCAAGTCATTTGACAGTCCCACACAAAAGATTAATAAATACGTCAGTCAGCCTGGAAGTGGGTCCCAGGGTGGTAGCCTGGGTAAAAAATTGGCTGGACAACAGGACACAGAAGGTAATAGTAAATGGAATCCACTCCAAAGAGGGGTTACTAGCGGGATACCACAGGGTTCAGTACTGGAGCCGGTCCTCTTTAATGTCTTTATAAGCGACATTGCAGAGGGACTGGAAGGAAAAGTATCCATCAAAGATCTGCAACAGGGTTGATACACGGTGGGGGGGCAGAAGGGACTTGGCAAGGTTGGTGGAATGGTCAAAGTATGGCAGCTTAGATTCAATGTAAAGAAGTGCAAAGTAATGCACCTGGGAAACTCAGGGGAAGTGTACACAATGGGGGGAGGAACTAACAACAAAAAAAATGAAAAGGGACCTGGGGGTACTCATATCAGATGACTTAAAGGAAGGCAGGCAATGTGAGACAGCAGTAAGGAGACCTGAGGAGATACTGGGATGTAGAGGGAAGTTGTCATCCCTCTGTACAGACAGTTGGTGAGACCTCATCTGGAGTACTGCATAGAGTTCTGAAGACCCCATCTCTGCAAGGACAGATAGGATGGAGGTAGTCCAGAGGAGAGCAACTAAAATGATGCAGGGTCTGCACCACAAACCGTACGAAGAGAGACTAAAGAAGCTTAATATGTATACCCTTGAGGAAGCGGGGGGGGAGAGACATGATAGAAACTTTCAAGTACCTCATGGGAATCGACAACGTCCAGTCGCATCTGAAAATAGGCATTCCATGTCTAGTGTGCCTAACCGGTAAACAAAAGCTAATAAATAAGAAGGTAGCATCTTTCAGAAAAAGAGATGTGCAAAAACAAGGGGACACAGTTTGAAGACAGAGGGGGTACAGCTCAGGGGCAACATAAGGAAGTATTTTTTCACAGAGAGGGTGGTGGACACATGGAACGGCCTTCCTAAGGAGGCTGAGGGGTCAAAAACAATGGGGGAATTCAAGAATGCATGGGACAGACATAATGCAATTATACGTGAGCGTAGGAGGAAGTAGGCTGTTGGCTAACTAGGATCTGCAGCTTATCCAATAGGTAGGGAAATGGGCAGACAGGGTGGGCCAAGCGGTCCTTATCTGCCGTCAAAGTCTATGTTTCTATACTCGTACTGGGAGAATTGCCACTGTTAGCTAGCTACTCATATACCCAAGGTAGCTGCAGCAAAGGCTCTTTTCCCAATCTTACCTAGACGTGAAGTTCTCACTCCTGGAAGGCGAGCAACATCGACACTGAAGCACACTCAACGGTGGGGAAAAAAGGAACTCAGGCGGCTGAGGGACGGGGCCAAGGAAAGCCATGCTGCACAAGCTACTCTCACGGTGCCATGCACATGCGCAGCATGCCTTGGTGCAAGCCCTCCTGAAAAGTTCTGGCTCCCACAGGGTCCTAACGCCTTCGACTCAGAAACTGTTTGTGTGACTCAATGGTGAAGACTGGTCCTGGAAGATCCTCCCTTTCCAAGAGGAGGGAAAACGTGTCTTACCAGAAAACTCCAGAGGGATGCAAAATGGTCCAGCTCTGGGCAACCCCACCTTTCTAAGAGGTTTTGCACTACTGAGGTCAGCAGTTCTTAAGAGGATGATTCATATAGGGTGGAACAGCTAACCAAGGAATCGAGGTCCTGTTGACACAAGACAGAACTGTGAATCTGAGTCTGGACAAAGGAGTGTCAACTTGTCAAGACGGATAGTGGATGACCTTCTCCAATGCAGAAATGATCACTGACAGGAGATCGGAAAGACCAAACCTGGGCCCAGTGTTCAACAAAGCTCTTTTCCAAGACTGTGGGGAAGGTGCTTAATCTGAATTCCCTTGCTAAAGTGCTAATGAGAAAGCCAGAAGGAGGTCCATCAGACACCACACCATGGGTGGCAACAGTAGAGGCACCCCTGGGAGGGGTGTATTGGCCAGAAATGTCAGTTGACCATCAGCCTGCCCAAATGCAACCAAGGCCATTTCCTGCCAGGCTGCATGCTCCATGCTCCTACCTGCAACAGGCTTGACAGACAGCTTGAGCCACACGACAAGGATGAACTCAACAATGGCTGCAACAAGACCAAGAGCATGAGTGGGATATCATTCTCGGGCGTCAACTGCATGGTCCACTTGAGGCCACCAATGGTTACTCGCTCACCACTTGCCCATTATTCACAGACATCAGGTACCTGCATCATGCACCCCTTGAAACCCAGCTTCTTCTGTTTGATGCTGATATTCAATGACTACACAGGAAGCAGACAATGAGGGACAGCAATGTGTCCAAAACTAAGCAAAACTTTAGCAGAATCCTAATTCACTAGCAGGAGTTATGAAGGAGGAAACCTGTTCCTTCCAATGGAAGAAACCGTCTAAGTGCAATTGGGCAGAGCAGGAGAACCACATGGTCGTGTAGTACGAGGAGTAAAGCTCGAAGACTGTTTTGGTGCCCGACCATGCTCAGTATCAGACTCCCTAATTGTGGATAGTAAACTGAATCTAAGTATTGTAGTTAACAATACATTAAGATGTATGCTCAGTTCAATTTACATGTATGCTTTGAACACAAAACCGTCACACACTTACCTGCTGTTCGGCATTGTCACAAGGTTTGTGGTGGTAAGAAGTCGATAAAGCAGATCAAGACGGGCTGATTTCTGTCCAGCAATTAATGTTTTACATTTACACTTTTCCCAACAGTCGCAGTAGGCAGTTGGAGATGTACGTTTTAGCCTGGAAACAAACACCAAGACAAAATCTAAATACCGGCACGCAACTTTGTATGCTACTTGTAAAAGCACTAGCGAGCACAAACTGTGCACTCAGTGCTAAAGTTTACAGAATTTCAACTATTGTGGAACTCTTCTATTAAAGTGATCAGCAATGTCGGCCTGGTGGCGCAGAGGCTTGAGACACTGGACACCACACCTCGCGCCACACCGACAACTTGGGTTCGGGAACGAGCCCGGGTCGTCGGGCGTTGACAAGGGAGGAGAGGATTGAGCGTCTGACGACAGCTCTCCTCTCCTGGGAAGGGTGGGTTAATGATTCCCGGTGCTAGCAACTCCCAGTGGAGGCGGGAGGTGCAACAGCCGGGGGATCATGTCAGTGGTGGGTAAGAGCAACGGTGGATGTCTGCGGGAGCACGCTCAGTCCATGCTGTACATCACTGCACGTCTGTGCTCTTTGGGGTGAGGCGGGATAACATTCACGAACAAGGAAACCATCTGCTAACTGGGAGGAAGACGTCACCTGCCCCCACCTCCAATACCGGACCCTGCCCACCGGATCTTGTCTTGCCCATCACCTCCGCCCGAGGAGTATTAGAAGAGGGAGAGCCGAGGAGCAGAAGACAGCCCCGCTCTAGGGGGCGTGCATTGGGGGATTCTCCAGAGGTGTGTCATTGGTGAGGGGGAGACAAAGAGCTTGGATTGGGAGGGTTTTCGGCAGGAGGGGAACAGGACAGACGACTGATGGGGCTTCAGCCACCTGCGACAGGAGGAAAAAATAGTTTTTGGGGGGGGTGATCAGCAACAACTGGAAAATACCTGAAAACAATGAAACCCACAAAGTGATTTGTGAACGTGAGTAGCACTCTGATCACATAGTTGGCAGTATTACTGTTAGGTTACTGATCCTCCCCAAAATGTAATCAGTATATGAAAGTTAATTATGCAGGAACATCTAAAACGGAAACAAGTGTAGTTGTAAAGATGCATCCTAATGGCTGGCCATGCAGTTCACAGATAAGCGCAATGGTTTTACATGCAGGAAAATAAAAATGATGTACTCACTGTAATTACTGATCTTCCAGAATATCTTCATCACTTATTCACACTTCTGAGTCTGTGCCAGAGGCACCAAGACTCCGTGGGAGTGAATCCTTTTCAGTTTAGTTAGGGAGCTGACGTCAGTGATGGCACCGCCCACAAGATACACACCTGACGTGGCCCTCGTGGACTAGCCAGTAACAGATGCCGGCCCCCTGCCTTCTGCAGTTCCGTTAGCCAGGAGAGAAACAAAGTGGGAAAGAAAGGAAAAGAAGAAGAGGCTCTAAAAATTGCCCAAAGAAATAAAAAAAAAAAAAAAAAAAAAGGATATAGGCGATACAATCATAAAAGAAATAAAATCTGACTACCAAAAGAGAGGGTGCAGTGGAGGGCCTAGGGTGTAGTGGGTTTACAGAGATAGCCTTAGGCCACCAAGAGGCAGAGGAGGAGAGAGGAGCCCAAAGAAAATATAAATTACTTACCTGCCGTAATTCTTAATCTTCTTGGACGAAATCTCTACCACTCATTCACACTAGTGGGACTATGACAGAGGCACTAGGACCGAGCAGGAGCCAAAAATCTTCAGGAGGGCTGGCGCCAAGGTAGAGCTATGTATGCACAGCACCGCGAGGCTGGCTCGTGCCATATAGGCTACCTTGGCGTCGACCCTCCAACTGCTTCAGTACCTTTTTGACCGAAGAGGTGCAGCATAAACTAACCTAGGAAAAACGAACCTATCCTGGACATGAAATAATCCGTGTGACCCATGTAAGAAGGGTCAAGTCAACAGTGTCTTCGCAGCCCAACCAACAAGGGAGTGAAGACCAAAACCAAGATGACTGAGCTTGGGGGATGGTGGGTGGGCGTGTGAATGAGTGGTGGAAACTTCGTCCCAGGAAGATCAAGAATTACAGTATGTATGTAATTTACATGTTTTCCTGGACATAAAATCTCCACCACTCATCCACATCAGTGAGAGAGTATCGAGCCAAAATAATACCCCCAAGAAGGGCGGCAGGAGAGAAAGGAGCTCGCTCAGGACAGTAGTACATTAAGGATTGTCCTGCCGAAGGATGGATGTTGTCTGGCATGGACATCCAAGGCGTAGTGCTTCACAAAGGTCTGCACAGAGTTCCAAGTGGCCACACTGCAGATGTCTGCAATAGGCATGTTTAGAATTTCTGCCAGCAATGCCACGACTGCTCCGGTAGAATGGGTGTACACTATACCTTCCAGCTTTACCTGCATCATCGAATAGCAATGGTGGAGACATGCTACCAGCCATGCTGAAATGCATCTGATGGCAACAGGCTGACCCAGCCGGGCCATGCTAAATGAGACAAAGAGTTGCTTGGATTTGTGGATCTCCTTTGCTCTGCCGATGTAGAACCGCAAAACCCTTTTCACATCCAAGGAATGTAGGGTACACTCCCCTTCATTTTAAAAGTTCGCAAAGTAGGTCAGAAGGACCAAGGGCTGGTTCAGGTGGAATTCCGAGACTACTTTTGGAAGAAATTTAGGGTGAGTTCTGAGAACCACCTTGTCCTTGTGAAAAGCCGTATATGGTGGGTCTGTGACTAGGGCATGTATTTCTTAATCTTGTGAGCAGAAGTAATGGCTACAAGAAAGGCAGCCTTACAGGTCAGGAACTTCAACTCGCAGGTTACTACAGGCTCAAAAGGTTAATGGGTGAGCATGTCTAGCACAAGGCTGATATCCCAAGTGGCTAACTGTCTCCTGACTGGTGGTCTATTGTCGAGGATACCTTTAAGGAACCTCTTAACCAAGGGTAGCTGAGCCACTGACATGTTATAGATAGGCTCGTGGTAAGCAGAAATCGCACAGAGGTGTACCTTCACTGACTAGTATTGCAGTCCTGCATTTGACAGGTCTAGCAGGTACTCTAACACCTGGCTTGGTGAGCAGGAAAAGGGGTCCATGGAGGACTTTGTGCACCAGATGGAGAATAGTTTCCATTTTGCCATGTAGGATTTCCTAGTGGACGACTTGCACGCTGCTAGGAGAATGTCTGAGATTCTACAGGAGAAGTTGAATCTACCTACTTCTATGTCCTCAGCAGCCAGGCATGGAGATGAAGGGATCTCAGGTTGGGATGGACCACTGGGCCCTGGGTCAGCAGGTCCGTTTGAAGTGGTAGTGTCTCGGTGGAACTTCAAACAACCTGTTGATTAATGGAAACCAAATCTGGAGAGGCCAGTATGGGGGGCCATAAGAATCACGCTCCCCACTGTGCTTCCAGCTTGAACAGCACCCACTGAATTAAGGGAAGAGGAGGAAATGCACACAGAAAGCGTCTTGTCCACCACAGTCTGAATGCAACCTGATAGAAAATGCTAGGTTCTGGATTTTTGGAGCAGAATAGAGGCAGTTTTGCATTGAGTGGGGACTCAAAAAGGTCCAGGTCTGGAGTGTCCCACTCTTCAAAGAGTGACTGCACAACGTTTGAGACGAGACCACTCGTATAGATCCACCTCCGTTCTGTTGAGGCGCTCCACTGGATCGTCCTGGATTCTTGGCAGGTAGACCGCCTGGATCAGGGCTTTGTGCTCGAGGCAATATTCCCACACCCTCATGGCTTCTCTGCATAGGGTAAGAGTGTGCTCCACCCTGTTAGTTGATGTAATACATCACTGTCTTGTTGTCCGTCTGAAGGAGAATTACTTTGCGACAGAGTATATCATTTAGGGATCGGACAACGTACAGGACAGCTCTCATTCTCAGGACATTGATGTGTAGCTGAGCCTCGTCCTGACTCCACAGGCCCTGGGTGTGGAGATCCTGACAGTGAGCTCCCCAAACTATCAGAGATGCATCTGTGGTGATGGTGATCTGAGTCTCCAGTGGGGCAAAAGGGAAACCTTGGAGAAGGTTGTTCTCCTGAGTCCACCAGGTGAGTGATTTCATTAGGGGTTCCATCACCCTTATGTGAAAGGACTGCAAATGTGTGGTCAGGGACCACTCAGTACCGAGCATCCATTGTGTGCTTCTCATGTGCAAATGAGCCAGGGACACCGTGAACACAGACGACGCCACGAGACCCAGCATCCACTACATCAAGAGAGCTCGAACAGAGTTGTTCTCCTTGATGAAGCAAGCCTTCTGGAGAATATCATTTCTCCTGTCTTCTGGGAGGAAGGCTCTTGCCCTGGAGGTGTCCAGGAGAGCTCCTATGAAAAGGAGTTGCTGCGAGGGCTGAAGCTGTGATTTTTCCAGATTCAACAGAACTCCCATGGACGTGAGGAGCTTGGAAGTCATGGCCAATGCTTTCTGTGTCCCTTGTCTGGAGGAACTCACTAGGAGCCAGTCATCCAGGTCCGGGAAATGGAAATGACGTACCTACCGTAATTCTGATCTTTCTGTTTTTCTTCACCATTCATCACCTTTGGGTACTTGGCCGGAGGTAATGACCCAGTGGGAGCTCTTTTTTTCTTCTGAGGGGGAGGGCTGACGCACCATTGGTGCCGCCCTTGAGGCCTTCGCACTGCATGGTGCTTGTGAGTTGGCCGTTAGGTGGTGTCGACTCTGCCCTCCCTCAGTTTTAGTCGCCCGTAGAGGCTAGAAAAAGGGTTGGGAGGGTGGGACAAGGTAGTCCAAGGGACAGACAAAGGAAAATATATAAAACTGAAAGCAGAAATAAACAACAGAGGACAGAAAAAGTTCGAAGACTAAGGGGGATTGGGTAGGGGCCCCAATCTCTGGAAGTAGAAAAGGAGGAGGGAGGGCTAAGGATTTTAGAAGTAAGGAAAAAAATTAAAGGAGGGGCAGGAGAAACATACCCTTCAACCTTGACCTGTCTCCCGTTTATATAGGCACTGTGAAGGAGTAGCCAAGAGGCTAACTGCCAGAATTGTAGGCACAGAATTACTGGCAAAAACTCCTACAAGCAGAATCGGCTATTCTGGAAGAAAAGACTGGGAAAACAGGGATATCTCACTCCCCCAAAGGAGATTTTGGTGCAAGAAACAGTTTTTTAAATTAACTGAGGTTATGTCCACAGGACAAAGAAATCAAAGGAACTAAAGGATTGACGGGAAGAAGGGGAGAAGGGAAGGAAAGAAAAGGGGGCAACTGCCAACCCCCACCCCACGGGGTGGAGTCG
The DNA here is from genome assembly GCA_016271365.2 of Neoceratodus forsteri. Lineage (NCBI taxonomy): Eukaryota > Metazoa > Chordata > Ceratodontiformes > Ceratodontidae > Neoceratodus > Neoceratodus forsteri. Next base: position 1,710,949,558 of record CM057455.1, read on the forward strand.
AAGCACTGAAGGAGTGCCCCCAATCCTAACCACTCTGCCCCTAAAGAAAATTATCCCCCTAGGTGCCCCAGTTTAAACCCCTCCTGACTAACAGAAAGGAAGGGGGGCAGAGAGAGAGAGAGGGGGACCCAGAGACTGAGGCCCCAGGGGGATGGAGGGTGGGATTGTGATGAATGGTGAAGATACACAGAAAGATCAGAATTACGGTAGGTACGTAATTTCCATATCTTATCTGTGTTAATCTTCACTATTCATCACCTTTCAGTGACTGCAGAGCTCCCCCGAAGGGGGTTTATAACCTTAAGGGGCTGAGTTCCTTAGATCTCAGTGGGTGACACACTAAGAGGGAGAACCTTCACAGGTCTGGAGAGGCCCGAGAGTTGCCTGCACCACTGCCTGCTGGTCAGAACCCCTGACCCTGGCCCCAGCAGTCACTGTCCACTCTTCAAACAGGGGCCGACTACAGCCTGTTGATGACACTACCAGGGTGTCCACACCAGCAGCCAACTCCAAGGAGCAAGACTGCCCATCTGACTCAACTCCTCCTCTGAAGAGGTGGAGATCGAAGTCCTGTGCCAAACAGTGTGTGGACGCCCGCTGCCATCCCTACTGAACAAGGCACCAGAACCAGAGACTGCACCAGAGTCGACGCCGGTGCCCCCCTCCGCACCGCGAACTGTGCCAGAAGAGGACACGGCCCCAATAAGAGCAGCAGCTTTGGAGCCAGAGCCTGTCATGGAGCCGTCCCGACCAGCGGTGCCGAGACAGAGATGGCACGCGACGATGGCTAACAGCTCATGGGCGCGCGAACAGCACCGAGCTGCTGACGGCTCCAGAACTGGACACGGCGCCATGCTCAACCACGGCATCGCGAACGGCGCCGGGGAGAGAAACAGTTAGGGACGGTGCTGTAGAGCCTCCCACGGCGCTGACAGCAGCATCGGCGCTGAGCGATAGACTGGCACCGATGACACCATCATCAGGGCTACGGCGCCGTGAACAGCAACGAGGCTCAGAACTACGCCGACAGATGGTGTCGAGGACCGCACCGACCCAGTCCTTCCAAGCCGCGGGTACAACACCGGGGGAGCCTTTGCTTCCGAAGGGGCGATTGCCAAGACGGTGCCTCCCGCCTGTCTCCCAGAGGGGACAGACCAGGCCTCCTGCACCACGGAAGGGGCCTCTGCCACGGCAAGGCTACAAGAGGCAGAGGCACCCTCCACCTCGGTCTGTATAGAACCGGGAGGGGACCTGGAAGAAAGGTCAAGAGAACGCGGCTTGGCCCGACAAGTGCACGCCCGTCCCCCGAAAGTCGGTGGAGCGTGCCCCACTTTCCACTCGCGTTGCTTGATGACTCGGCGATCCATGGAGAAGCAGGCGTCGCACGAATCCATGTCGTGAAGCGGGCCAAGACACGTGAAGATACGGTCGTGCTGGAGTACTTACAGCCGCATGGGCACCGTCGCATGGGGGGGCTGTCCCGTCTTAGAAGTTTTCTTGCCCTCCGACCGAGACATGACCTATGGGAAAAAGAACACCACAACATGACCCAACGTCGCAAAACAAAATAAGGAACAGTCTTACCAGGCGACGTCACTTGGAGCAAACAGAATCAGCAGGATACTCAGTCGACAGACTACGGAGCGACACAGAGTCAAGAATACGCAGCTGAAGGTTTCAATGGTAGACGTAGGCCTCTGAAAATTCTTCTGAGAGCTTCACAGGAGGTGACCTTGACAGTGGGAGACGAGGAACTGGCGGGAGGGCGGAGTCGACAACACTTAACGGCCAACCTGCAAGCATCACACAGTGCGTCGGCCTCAAGAGCGGCGCCGATGGTGCGTCGACTCCGCCCATAAAAAAAAAACAAAAAACAGCTCACGCGGGATTATGACCTCTGGCCAAGTACCAAAAGGTGATGAATGGTAAAGATTGACATAGATAAGATCACTTGAACTCCCGAGTTTGCTGAGACGCACTGCGAGTACTGCAAAGCACTCTCTAAAGACTCAAAGCGCAGAGGACAGCCCAAAGGGCAGGTCTCTGAATTGGTAGTGTTGGCCCAGAGCCACAGAGCATAGATACTTGTGGTGGCTTGGGCGCACTGGGACATGTTGGTAGGGGTCCTCCGTATCCAGGAAAGCCAACCAATCGTTTTGATGACTCAGAGGTAGGAGTGCACCGAGCAACATCCTCTTGAATTTCTTTTTGAAGAGGTATTTGTTTAACTTCTTTAGGTCTACAATAGGGCGCATGCCACCTGTTTTCTTTGGAACTAGGAAATAATAGGAGTAGAAACCTGTGTCCCATTCTGTTTGCAGAACCACTTCTACTGCCCTGCTGATCAGAAGGCCCTGAATCTTGGAAGCAAGGAGGTCTAAATGAGTGATAACAGTTTGGGCTGTTGTTTGGGTGGATGATCCGGAGGGGTATCTGAAAACTTTAGAGAGTAACCTTCGCAAATTACACTGAGGACACATTTGTCTGTTGTGACTGACTTCCACTAGTTGTAAAACTAAGTCAGACACCCTCCTACTACTGAAGAAGAGTCTCACTCGGACAGTTGAGGTGGGACATGGGCTGGACCTTCAGAGGGTGGCACTAGATGCCTTCGGGCCCTGTGCCTTCTGCTGCGCTTTCTTTTGCGGCTGAAGGGCTTGGTTCTTGTGAAAAAAAACTCTGCCTTTGCCATGAAAGGACTGACGGTTATGAAATTGCCGTCAGTTTCCGCCCCACTGAGGGGTAGCAGGGGCCAGTCTGGCCATCTTAACAGCAGTCCTACTTTTCTGAGTGGCCTCCAGTGCCTGCTCCACCTGTGGGCCAAAGGGATAAGCTACATCAAATGGAAAGTTCATGACTCTCTGTTGAGCATCAATTGTGAACCCTTAAGTCCGCAGTCATGAGTGACGCCGGGTGTATATCCCAGTCGCTGCTGCTCTAGAAGTAGTGTCAAAGGCGTAAACAGTTGCCTTAAGTTGCTGACTGCTGGACTCAATGCCTCTAATAATGGTCTAGAGAAGCTCTGCACTAACGTCCGACTCCAGGACAGCTTCCACAGTGGCTTTAAGTGAATGCCAGAGGATATACTCACACTGAGAGAAATAACCCTGGTAGCAAGCAATACGCATTCCTAGGGCAGCAGCAGCAAACACTCGCTTTCATGAAAAAGAATAAACAAATTTTTTTTTTTTTTTAAACTAAATAATATACTAATCAAATACTGAATGACTATGCTGCTGTCGCATAGACGTGAAGATTTGACTCCCGCTGGGCAGCGACATCGTCACTGAAGCACACTCGACGGCGGGAAAAAAGGAACTGAGGTCGTTGGCGGGGTTGATGCCGAGGTAGCCTATACGGCACAAGCCAGCCTCGAGGAGCCGCGCATGCGCAGTCCTATCTCGGTGCCTGCTCTCCTGAAGATGTTTGGCTCCTACTCAGTCCTAGCGCCTCTGACACAGTCCCACTAGTGTGAATGAGTGGTGGAGACTTTAAGTCCAGGAAGATCAGAGGATTATGGAGAGACTAGGATTACAGACCCCATGTCCCTTTTTGCTGTTTTTTTTTGGAAAAAAATAAGAAAAGGGAATAAGAGCGCCACTTGTCACTCAAAAGGAGATAGGGGGTAAGGAAGAAGGGGACAACTTCCAGATATATATACAGCCCAGAAAAACTAAGAAGGCCAGTACGACTCTCAAATGCTAAAGAAACTGTCATCCGGTGAAGAAGCCACTGCACATATCAAGGCAATGATAGCTCAGGGAAAAGAGGAAGACAGAAGAATAGAGAGAGAACCACCTCTTTTTTGTTTTGGGTTGCTGGAGTTTTTTTTGTTTTATCCTCTGGATTGTTCTTTAAATGTTCTGGAAGAAACAAAGAAAGGAAAAGTAGGGATCCCCTTGACACTTGAAGAAAGGGGAAGCATGAAGAGGAAAAATTCAGATATATACACAGCCCGGAATCACTAGGACAAGGCTAGTAAAACCGCAAAGAGGCTACAAACCCTTCATACAGGGGGAGGGAAACACCACTGCACATATTAACATAATAATAGCTAAAGAGGAGAGGGAGGAGAGGAAGAAAGATAAAACAGAGGGTGGAAAAATGGAAATTACGTACCTACCGTAATTCTTGATCTTCTTGGACGAAGTCTCCACCACTCAGTCACACTACTGGGATCTACGCCAGAGGCGCTAGGACCCAGCAGGAGCAAACTTTTTGAAGGAGGGCCGGCGCGCCAGAGATGGAGCGAGGGAAGCGTGCCGCAAGCCTCTGCTCGTGCAGCAATGACTATCTCAGCATCGACCCTCAGTACCTTTTTTCCAGAGGAGGTGCAGCGTAACTAACCTAGAAGAAGAGCCTAACAAAAAACAGACATAAGATAGTTTGGAAGACACGTATAAGAAGGGTCAAGAAAGAAGTCTTCACAGCCTAAAGGATGAGGGTGTGAAGACCAACAACAGAGGAGAGCTCGGGGATGGTGGGTGGGCGTGTGAATGAGTGGTGGAGACTTCGTCTAAGACATTAAGTCTCCACCACTCATTCACACTATTGGGAGAGTACTGAGATAATAATCCCCAAAGAGGGTGGCAGGAGAGACCAAGAGCTCACAAATTTAGGACAGAAGTACATTAAGGATGGATCTGCCAAACGAAATATGGCGTCTGGCATGGACATACAGGGCACAGTGTTTGACGAAAGCATGCACTGAGCTCCAGGAAACTGCATTGCAATTATCTGCAATGGGCATGTTGCTAATCTCCGCCAGGGATTGCACGACCGCTCTAGTAGAGTGAGCGTACACTATGCCTTCCAGCTTAACCTGCGCCATGGAATAACACTGGCGAAGGCATGCCACCAGCCATGCTGAAATACATCTGATAGCGACAGGTTGACCCAGCCGTGTCTCGCTGGAGAAAACAAACAATTGATGAGCTTTGTGAAATTCTTTCGCTCTATCTAAATAGAAACGCAAAGCTCTTCTGACGTCTAAAGACTGCAGAGAATGCTCCCCTTCATTTTGGAAGTTCGCAAAGTAAGTAGGAAGGACCAAAGGTTGGTTTAGATGGAATTCTGAAACAATCTTAGGGAGAAACTTAGGACGGGTCCTAAGAACTACTTTGTCTTTATGAAACACAGTATCGGGGGGTCTGTGACCAAGGCATGTATCACAGAGACCCTGCGGGCCGAGGTAATGGCCACCAAGAAGGCCGTTTTCCAAGTGAGAAATTTCAACTCACAGGTAGCTAGAGGCTCGAAAGATTTTTGAGTGAGCATGTTTAGCACAAAATTAATGCCCCAGGCTGCGACTGAACGTCTGATAGGAGGTCTGGTAAGCAGAATACCCTTAAGAAATCTCTTAACCACAGGTAACTGAGCCAGTGACAAGGAACGTACTGTCTCATGATGAGCTGAAATGGCACAAAGGTGAACCTTAACTGTGGAGTATTGTAGACCTGAATTTGAGAGGTCTAAAAGATACTCTAGAACTTCATTTGGTGGGCAGGAAAAGGGATTCAAAGAGGATTTTGTACACCAGAGCGAAAAATGCTTCCATTTGGCTGTATAAGTTTTCTTAGTGGCCGGCTTGCGCGCAGCCAGAAGGATATCTGAAACTCTGCGAGAGACATTGAACCTGTTCACTTCTATCTCTTCAGGAGCCAAGCATGAAGATGAAGCGATCTCAGATTGGGATGGAACACAGGCCCCTGAGTCAGAAGGTTCGTTAGAAGGGGAAGCACTTTCGGAGGCGTTACCGACATACTGTTGAGTAACGGAAACCATATTTGTTGAGGTCAGAAGGGAGCAATGAGGATAATTTTGTCCCCCTGGGACTCTAACTTGACAAGTACCCTCTGAATGAGAGGAAGAGGCGGAAAGGCGTATAGAAAGCGTTTTGTCCACTGCAGCCTGAACGCATCCTCTCAGAAAATGCCAGGCCCTGGAATTGTGGAGCAGAAGAGAGGCAGTTTTGTGTTGAGTGGAAATGCAAAAAGGTCCAAGTCTGGAGTTCCCTACTCTGTGAATAATGACTGAACTACAGTTTAGTCGAGAGACCATTCGTAAGGATCTGTCGCTGTTCTGCTCAGAGGGCCTGCCAGTTCGTTCTGCACTCCCAGCAGGTAGACCACCTGAATTAGTGCCTTGTGCTCCAAAGAACCATTCCCACACTCTCATTGCTTCCCTGCATAAGGGTTAAGAGTGAGCACCACCCTGCTTGTTGATGCAATACATCACTGCTTTGTTGTCCGTTTGAATGAGAATGTTCTTGTGCAGAGAATGTCCTTCAAAGCCCGGACTGCATAAAGGACGGCCCTCATTTCTAGAACATTTATGTGAAGCTGGGACTCTTTCTCAGTCCATGTACCTTGAGTGTGGAGAGTCTGACAGTGAGCTCCCCACCCCATCACGGACGCGTCCGTGGTAATGGAAATCTGATGCTCGAGGGGAGCAAAGGGATACCCTTTCAGAAGGTTGTCCTCTTGCGACCACCAGGTGGTTCTATCACCTTGATGAGAAAGGACTCAGGGTGGGTGGTAGGAGACCACTGAGTACAGAGCATCCATTGAGAGGTTCTCATGTGCAGACGTGCTAGGGGTACAGTGAACACCGTGGATGCCATGAGACCCAGCATCCGCTGCATCGAGATAGCTCTTACTGAGCTGTTCTCTCTCTCTGATGTATCGGGCCATCTGTAGAATATCAGTCCTTCTGTCCTCTGGTAGAAAAGCTTTCGCACAGGAGGTGTCCAGAAGAGTTCCTATGAAAAGGAGCCTATGGGAGGCCTGCAGCTGTGATTTCTTGAGGTTTAGCAGGACTCCCATGGACGTGAGAAAGTCTGAGGCCGTGGCAACGGCGTCGAGGGTTTCCACCTGGAAGGGCTTGCTAGAAGCCAGTCGTCCAGGTATGGGAAATGAAAATTACATACCTACCGTAATTATGACCTTTCTGTGTATGTTCACCATTCATCACTGTTGGGTGCATGGCCGGAGGTCATGACCCCGCGGGAGTTTTTTTTTTTTTTTTTTTGGTAGGTGGGCCGGCCGCACCATCAGCACCGCCCTGGGACGATGCCTTGCGTCGCTCGTGGGTTCAGTCGTTAGGCGCTGTCGACTCCGCCTGCCTGGCAGTTCTGAGTCGACGGAGAGGTAAGAGGAAGGGAGTGGAGGGTGAGACAAGTATAGAAAAAGGAAAAGATATATGAACTAAAAGGAGAAATAACTGAGAGGACAGAAGAGGGAGAAAACGGAAACTAAGGGGATTGGGAGGGGCCCCAATCTCTGGAAATAGAAGAGGAGGCAGGGTGGGATAGAGAATTTAGGAGCGGGGGGAGTTAAACACATCCCAGACCCTGGTCCGTCTCCAGATTACATAGGAACTGCAAGGAGTAGCCAAAGGCTTCTTGCCAGAATTCAAGGCACAGAATGGCTGGCAAAAAAACTCCAGATGAGTAGTCGGCTATTCTGGAAGAAGGACAAGGTACAGAGAATTAACACCCTCTCAAAGAAAGATTATTGGTGAAAAAAAAGGAAAAAGGATTTTTTTTTTTTTGTAATAAAAGATAGTCCAAGGACAAGGAGAAATAAGTTGGACGGGAACAAGGAGGAGGAGTTGGAGAGAATGGAGGGCAACTGCCAACTCCCACCCCACAGGGGCTGAGCTAACACACTGGAGAAGGAGTGCACCCTATGCTGACCACTCCCCGAGAACATTATCCCCTATGTGCCCCTGTTCACCCTACTCCTAACAAAGAAAGGAGGGGGGTGAGGTTGGGCACAGAGAGGGAGGTGGACCCAGAGACTGAGGCCCCAGGGGGATGGAGGGTGGGATTGTGATGAATGGTGAAGATACACAGAAAGATCATAATTACGGTAGGTACGTAATTTTCATATCTTACTGTGTCAGTCTTCACCATTCATCACTGCTGGGTGAGTGCCGAGCCCCGGAAGGGTTTCTTTACACCCTAAGGGACAAAGTCCCTTAGCTCTCAGTGAGTGACACACTAAGAGGGAGAACCTTCAGGGCCTTGAGAGGCCTGAGAGTGAGACTGGGACCCCCCAGAGGGGGAAGGAAGTTGCGCCGACAAAAGCCATCTCGCTCTATGGAAGTAGAGATAGGTTCTCTGGTGAGCAGAGTTAATCACCCTACGCCGGGCCAAGGGTGACAACCGGGAAAGACGCAGCCATGCCGTCCGCCTAGTGCAGATCGCTGTCCCTATGACCCTGGTAGCTACCTCGTTGGCATCATAGGATGCCCTTGCTTGGTGCCTTGCTAGCTCAAGGAAACACGTAGAGCGCAATGGCTTGTCTGGTTTGCTCCATGTCAGGCAACGAGGCTAGGAGTTGACCTAGCCTGGACCACAAGAACCTGTCATAGGCTGCATAGTGGGCCTGATGTGCAGAAATGGAAAGCAACCACCATGCCGAGTAGAAAGTCCTCCTACCCCAGAAGTTGAAATCCGAGGAATCTTGATCTGGGGGCCGGTCATGGTGAAGGGCGCGAAGTCCATCAGGAGTGTCCAACTGTGTCAATCCGGACTGTGGATGAGGCATGGAACCTGGAGACTCCGGGGGAGCGCAATACCACTGGCAGAGATTCCTAGGGGCAGGAACTCCGGAGAAGGGCCTCTACCAGGAGCTCAACGCCGCCTCCCAAAAGGGAGCAGGCCAGGGGGGCACCACAAGGGTGGCCTCGCTGTAATCGCCTAGAAAGGCGTGCGCAGAGTGCTCTGGATCGCCTACAGTGGAAGGGGTGAGGTGCAAGTCCTCCAACATCCTCACGAGGAAACGCTGATACTCAGCGAGATCAGCGGCTGGAGAGATGTGGACAGAAGGCTCCTCTCCCCCAGAAGAGGGGGATGAAGAGTTGGAGGGCACTGGCTGCTCGGTGGGAGGTTGAAAAACCTGTCTGTCCTTTGCCCTAATGGCATCGAGACTAGGAGTTGACCTAGCCTGGATCACAGGAACCCATCATAGGTAGCACAGTGGGCCTGATGAGCAGATATCGAGAGAAGCAACCGTGCCGAGTAAAAGGTCCTCCTACCCCAGAAGTCAAAATCCAAGGAATCTTGATCTAGGGGCCGGTCACGGTACAGGGGGCAAAGCCCGTTGGGAGTATCCAATTGCGTCAATCCTGAGCTAGGATGAGGCACGTTACTTGGAGACTCCGGGGGGGGGGTGGCACAATACCTCTGGCAGAGATCCCTAGGGGCTAGGACTCCGGAAACAACAGGTTACTCACCTGTAACAGTAGTTCTAGGAGTGGTATATGTTGTTCATCCACACTTCTTGCTGTATCCCTTTCCCCTTTCAATCTTGATGGAAGTCTTCAAGCCGGCTCCTCCCACCCACCCAGGTGGTATAAACCTCGGCTCCACCCCATGACACCAGATCTTAGCCCGCTGGAAGCCAGGTTGTACGCCTAAAGCCATGGAGGTCGGGTGTGTGTGTGTGTGGATGAACAACATATTTCACTCTTAGAACTACTGTTACAGGTGAGTAACCTTTTCTTATAGGAGCATGGAAACGTTGTTCATCCACACTTCTTGGCAGACTCCTAGCAGTTCTAAGGGAGGAGAGAGGCAAGGCGCACACCCCCTACTTGGGAAATAAAGATTGGAGAACCGAGGCCCCAAAACCAGCATCCCAGCATGACTCAAGGTCAATGTGGTAGTGGGTAATGAAGGTGTTTGCTGACTTCCAGGTAGCAGCCCAACAGATTTCCTGGATAGGGATGTCCCTGGAAGCAGACACCGATGCAGCAGTATGGCGGGTAGAATGAGTTCTTATCCCTCTGGGAGGTTCCTTGCCCAGCTCATAGCACAGACCTATGCATAATGTAATCCACCTTGCAATGGTCCATTTGGCTGCAGGTCTGCCATAAGTGGCTTCAGCGTAGGTGACTAATAGCTGTCGAACCTCTCCACGTATTTCCGCCGTTCTCTCCTTATAATAGGAGAGAGCATGTCTCATGTCCAAAGTATGGAGCCTGTACTCGGCGTACGAGGTGTAGTTACGGTAGTATAACAGCAGCATCAATACCTGGTTAAGGTGAAACTCTGATACCACCTTCGGAAGGAATTTCGGGTGGGGGCTCAGGACAATTTTGTCCCTGCGGAGGACCAGATAAGGGGAGTCCACCGACAGCACCTGGAGCTCCCCTGTCCTCCTAGCTGACGTAATAGCCACCAGGAAGGCCGTCTTCCACGACAAGTGTGAGAGTGCACACTTATGCATAGGTTCGAATGGCTTGCCCATGAGCTTTGCCAACACCAGCAACAGATCCCATGGAGATGGAGGTTCACGCACCGGAGAGGATATGTGATCCAGGCCTCTGAAGGCGCCGACCACTGTCTCCTCGTCAGTAATCGGCTGACCGGCCCATGCCGGTAAGCAGAAATGGTTGCCAGGTGCACCTTTAAGGGTCGATGACGCAAACCCCTTTGAGAGAGAGACCAAAGGGTAGTCGAGAATGTGTTAGCCACTTGAGCAGGATAAGGGGCCCCAGACTTACTCCCCTTGACACCAAATGGAAAATCTCTTCCATTTGAAGGCATAACATTTCCTGGTAGATTCCTTACGAGATGCCTCCACCACGGTGTAGACTCCTTGGAAAGACCCAGAGTCTGGAACTCTAGCTGCTCAGGTACCAGGCTGTGAGGTGCAGGGATTGAAGGTCCGGATGGAATACCTTCCCTGGTTCAGTGATATCAGGTCCGGGCATGTACAAAGCCGCTCCGGGGGCCTGCGGCTGAGGCTGAGGAGATCTGGATACCAGAACTGGCGTGGCCACTCTGGGGCTACCAGGATCACCTTTGCCTTGTCCCTCCTCACCTTGAGTTGCACCCTGTGGATCAAGGGGAAATGGAGGGAAGGCATAGAGGAAGCCTGGGGTCCATGGCCTCGAGAAGGCATCCCCCTGCAGCGAGCCCTGCTGAGGGGGCGGGCATGATACAGTCTCAGCTTGTTGTTTTCCCTGGAGGAAAACAGGTCCACTAACGGTTTTCCCCAGTGGGAGAACAGACTGTAAGCTACCTCTCGATGGAGAGACCACTCGTGGGATGTCTGGCCTATGCGGCTGAGAGCATCCGCCAGCTGGTTCAAGACTCCTGCCACATGAATGGCAAGGAGATCTGCCTCCAGCTGACTTACGAGGGTCCAGATGCGGAGCACCTCCTTGCACAGCAGACCGAGTGCATGCCACCCTGTTTGTTGAGGTAGTACATGGTCGTGGTATTGTCCATCTGGACTTGAACCACTTGACCCCGGAGCTGAGGAGCACGTGCCAGTCTGACTGCTCTGAGCTCCAACAGGTTGATGTGCCATCGGGACTCCTCGGGGGTCCAGAAACCATGGGCCCTGTTGTCCTCCATGTGGGTTCCCCAGCCCATGAGAGAGGCATCGGTCGTAAGGACGATCGTCGGCTCGGGGAGGACAAACAGGATCCCTTCCTGCAACCGTTCTGGGGCGATCCACCATTGGAGAACGTCCCACATCTTCTGGGTTACAGTGATCAGCTGGTTGAAATGACCGTGGTGCTGAGTCCACTGGGCAACCAGTTCCCATTGGAGGGGGCGCTTGTGCCACCTGGCGCAATGGACCACTGAGGTGCACGCCGCCATGTAACCCAGAAGGCGCAGAAAGTCCTGGGAAGGGTGCAAGTGCCCAACTAGAAATGATTGGGCAAAGGAGAGAACCTCTGCCCTGTCCACCAGAAGCAGAGCTCTGGCTTGACAAGAGTCGAGCTCTGCCCCGATGAAGCCCATCACCTGAGCACACACGAGTTCCGACTTGGCCTCATTGATCAGGAGGCCAAACTGGGAGCAGGTTTGGAGAGCCAGATCCCTGGACCTCTCCACCTCCTGAAGGGAGGACCCTGCTAAGAGCCAGTCATCAAAATAAGGGTAGATTCGTATTCCTTGACACCGAAGATGGCTGCCGCCACTGCAATGCATTTGGTGAAGACCCGCAGGGCCGATGACAGGCCGAACGGCATGGCTTGGAACTCGTACAGGGTCCCTTCAACCCTGAAGCGGAGGAACCGCTGATGGGACGGATGGATTGGGACGTGAAAGAACACGTCCTATAGATCCAGTGAACAGAACCACATGTTTCGCTCCAAGGATGGTATGATCTGGTTCAGAGTTATCATCCGGAAGGTGTGGGACCTGAGATATTGATTCAGGTCATGGAGATCTAGGATGGGGCGTCAACCTCCCACCCGCTTGGACACCAGGAAGTACCTGGACATGAAGCCTGGGTCTGTAGGAGGATCTGCCACTGGAGCTACCACCTCCTTGCGGAGAAACTATGTCGTCTCGGAGAGCCGACAGAGTGCAAGCTGAGATCCTTTCCTCCTGAGGGGCGCAGGCTCGGCTGGGAGGGTGCTGCTCGAACTCTAAAGGGAGCCCCTGACCTACCACTTGAGAAACCACCTGTCCGAAGTGATATCGGACCAGGCAGAATGAAAGTGGCAGAGCCGGCCTTCCACGGGAGGACCCAGAGCTGGCGTGATGGGTTTAGGGGTGGCAACCCCCAACCCGTCACTGAGCAGGCTTAGAGGAGGAGGAGGCGGCGGCTCCTGGACCTGTGCCTCTGCCTCCTTTACGGGGCTGTTGAGGACCCTGCTTGGGCAGTGGGCGCCAAGCTTGAGCCTGCTGCTGGCCTCCTTGATAGGGAGGGCTGCCTGACTGCAGGGGAAGAATGCCGAAATGGCTTCTTCCATTTCTGCTGGTTCTTGCCCGAAGAACCTTTTGCAGAGGTAGCATCCAAGGTGGCACTGGACTGCTTGATATGCTGAAGGTGACTGGCCACTCCTGGACCAAACAGGTCAGTGCCAAGGAAAGGAGGACAGCCTCAGGGAGGCCCTGCGGCTGCTAAGGAGCAGGCACAGGAATCCCTGATGTCTAGGGCCGTCTGGAGCTGCTGTTTTGCAACAACACGGTACTGATCACGGACTTGCTTGACCGTGGTCTGCATGTCCACCAGGAGATGAGGGAGGACTTCATCTAATGACCCAAGGAGGGCATGAGAGAAGTGTACCATAATGACAGCCGAACTGTCCTGACGAAGGCCTAAGGAAGAGGCCGCATAGACCTTGCGGGCAGAGTGGTCCATATTTTTGGACTCCTTGTCCAGAGGTCGGTCTGTGTCGGCCGAGTTACCAGTACGTCTAAACACAGAAGTGGTCACCAGGCTCTCGGCTGAAGGGTGTTCTGTGAATCCCGGCAGGGACCCCATGGGCACCGCATACCTGCGGGCCATGCGGGCAGACGGTGCTGGGCAGGAAGCTGGGCACTGCCAGAGCTCCAGGGCCGGGCCAGTGATGGCTTTGGCCCCTGGAAAGGCCTCCATCTGGGTATCTCCCCTTTTTAGGATGTCCGTAAGGGGGTACTCTGCCTTTTTCTGGATAGACTACAAGGGCATTCCAATGGATTCGGAGATCAGGCGGAGAATGCCCTGAAAGGAGAAAGGACCCTCCTCTAAACCCACCACAGAGGACTTATCCCCAGGATGGGAGAGCAGTCCTGTGATGGCCGAGTCCAAGGAGTCGTGGTAAAATGGTCTCCCGCCTAGGTCCCCTTCGATCCGCCGGGGCGGTCAGGGGTAACCGTAATGGACAGACGTCGGGGGAGCCCAGTGTCTGTATTGTCCTCTTTCGAGGGAGCCCCTCCCTGAGGCTGCTTAGGCGGTGGTTCCACCAGAATCGGTGGGAAGACCGAAATGGGCCGAGCCGGGATCTGGGCCAGCCCATGGGCGGGAACCGAAGGCTTTGGTTCGGAGGGTGTGCGTCAGCCCAGGAGTTGGTAGCCAAGTGATGGCAGGGGTAGACGGTGGAGCCAGCTTCTGCTCGGTCAAAATCAGCTGTTGCCACATAAGATCCTCATAGTGTCAACAGAGTTTCCGTCAAAGCCTCTCCTCGTCCGAGGAGGATGAGGATCTGCGGCGATGCCTCTTTTTAAAGTGCTTATGACTCTTTTTTAATCGTTCAACTGAGGGGGTTCTGGACCTCGACCGAGATCGGGCTGGCCGACTCAGTCGATCGGGAGACACCGGGTTCTGTGAAAACCGAGGGTCTAGAGCAGTTTCCTCGAGAGGGACACCAGCAGGCTGGGTCTTCTCATCGGGAAACACAAGGACTGGAGTCCTTTCCAAAGAATCGTTGACCGGAGTCGGCGAAATAAGGTCAATTAGGTCTAGAGAAATCTCAACCTCGTCAGCCACTTCCTCGATCTCTTGGCCAGACGGAAGATCCATGAAGCCGGCGGCCGAGGATGCAATCTCGACTGAGGTCGAGACAGCGTGTTCCTGGGACTCGGACCTTTCTCGATCCCAAGAATGTCTTCGCTTGGATTAAGACTTCGGGTCCTTATCCCTCTTCCGAGGGCAGGAGGAGTACGACCCCGAGAGTGCCTCACCCCTGGTGGGCAGAGACTGGCACAACTCCTTGAAGGAGCCCAAAAAGGTGGAACCGAGGTTCAGAGGAACAAAAAAGCTCTGATTAGCCGAAGCTTGAGCCGCTTCCTCCTCGAAAGCCTTCATTTGCTCCAACTGCTCGGCGGATCCCACAGCCATAGAAACCGCCCACCTTGCCTCCTTCGATTTCACCGGCGGGTTCCTTTTCTCCGGTCTCTCCAATTTTAGGCGCACCAAGAGGTCATCCAGGACGTTGGGATGGAAGGCCAGGCAGAACGTGCAGGTGAAGGTGTTATGTCCGACACCTAGGCATTAGACGCATGTTAGGTGGGGATCGGTGTGTGACATCTTCTGGCCATAGGAGCACCGGTGAAATCCGGGAGCAGATTTATCCTCCATGTCCAGTGCGCTACTATCAGAATCGTTAACTAGAATGAGTTTTAAGGTAAGTTGCGGAAAAAAACGATGCTTTGAATCCAGGGCCTACGAATTGCTGAGAAGCACGAGGGAACATGCATCTTCCAGCAGAAAGGAAGATCTGGCATCATGGGGCAGAGCCAAGGTTTATACCACCCAGGTTGGTGGGAGGAGCCAGCTTGAATACTTCTGGCAAGATGGAAAGGGACATGCCAAGAAGTGTGGATGAACAACAGTTCCACGCTCCTATAAAGGGTCTTTGCCAGACGCGCATCGATGCCTCCCTAAAGGAAGCAGGCCGGGGGGGGCACTACAAGAGTGTCCACACTAAAAATTGCCCAAAAAGGCACGCGCCAAATGCTCCAGATTGTGCTGAGTGGAAGGGGTGACATGCAGATCCTCCAACATCATCACGAGAAAACATTGATACTCAGTGAGATCGGCAGCTGGGGAGATATGGAAAGACTGTTCCTCACCTCCTGAAGAGGAGGATGAGGAGTCAGAGGACCTCAGAGATTGGCAAACCTGTCTGTCCATGGCTCTAACATAAAGAGGGAAATTTAGCATCCACAGCTCTCTACTGCTCCCAGCAGAAAGGACCACTAGGACCAAGGATACCTGGGAGAGCAGGACAATGTGGCAGAGAAGAGAGGGCAGAGCAGACGACATGAATCAGCTGTCCTCCGCCTGGGCTAGAGAGCGCACCTGGAGCCACAAGAAAAGAGGTAGCTCAGAAAACTCAACAGCCGACAGCTGGTCAACCATACTGGAACTGCCTGAGGCTGCGCCCAAAGAATCCCCGTGAGGTGACCGGGCCGTCAAAGTCAGAGGACAGTCCCTCCCTCAAAGAGCGAGGCCCTCTCGAGAAACCGAAAGAGAAGGGCAAGGGTCCTTTTCACGACTTCCCACAACCGAGTGAGCTCCAGAAAAAGGCTGTCGTGATGAGCCCCCACCGAACCGAAAAGTGCCCTCCTCTCTCGAGAGCCAGCTCTAGTAGCTGGGCAACCCTGGTCAGTCCCCGAAGGGGCTATCCAGGGAGCAGCACCCTCCCCTCCTGTGGGTGCTCCGATCGGCCCCAAAGTTGGCCAATCCAGGCACAACACTAGAGGGGGTACGACCACTGAGGGGTCAGAAAACCCTCCGAGTCCAGGCTGCAGAGCAATAGTGGCCTGCACCACTGCCTGCTGGTCAGCAGCCCTGACCCTGGTGCCGGGAACCACTGTCCGCTCCTCAGAGGGGGTCGGGTTCCGGCCTGTCGAGGACACTATGAAGGTGTCCACGTGAGCAGCCAACTCTAAAGAGTCAAACTGCCTATCTGACTCAGAATCCGATTCCTCCTCCGAAGAGGTGGAGATCGAAGTTCTGTGCCAAACAGTGCGTGGACGCCTGCTGCCATCCTGGATGAAAAGGGCACCAGACCCAGAGACTGCACCAGAGTCGGTACTGACAACCCCAGCCGTGCCACGAACGGTGCGAGAAGAAGACATGGCCCCAATGACAGCAGCAGCCTCGGAGCCGGAGCCTGTCACAGCGGTGACGAGGCCAGAGACTGCGCAGACGATGGCTCCAACTGTGCAAACATCGCAGCGAACAGCACCGAGATCAGAAAGCCCCACGGCACCGTCCCAACCCGCCGTGAACGGCGCAGAGGCCAGAGACGGCGCCGACAGCCAAGACCGCACTCTCGGCACCACGAACAGTGCAGAGATCTGCAGCCCCTTGGGGCTGTGTCCTTGCTCGGAGCTACAAGCGGCTCCAAAGCAGGACATGGCGCTGTGCTCAACCACGGCGCCGGGGCAAGAGACAGTGAAGGAATGCGCAGTAGAGCCTCCCACGGCGCCGAGAGCAACATCGGCTCTATGAACTGCGTCAATGGCAACAACGGCGCCGAGCGATGGACCGGCGCCGGTGCTGACAGGCCCCACGGCGCCGCGAACAATGTCGAGGCCCAAGACGGTGCCGACAGACGAAGTCGAAGACAGCAGCAACCCAGGCCTTCCGAACCGAGGGTACGACACCGGGGGAGCCTTCAACCCTGAAGGGGCGACTGCCAAGGCGGTGTCTCCTGCACTTCCCCGGGGGGGGGCCAGACTGGGCCTCCTGCACTGCAGAAGGGGCTTATGCCACGGCAAGGCTAAAAGAACCAGAAGCCCACTCCTCCTCCTCAGTCCGTATAGAACCGGGAGGGAACCCGGAGGAAAGGCTGAGAGAATGTGGCTTGGACCGACGTGTGTACGCCCATCCACCGAAAGTCGGCAGAGGTTGTCCAACTTTCCACGGACGTTGTTCGATGACAACGGTCCATGGAGAAGCAGGCGTCGCACGAATCCATATTGTGTAGCGGGCCAAGACACGCGAGGCAACGGTCATGTTGGTCGGTGATTGAATACTTACGGCCGCACAGGCACCGACTAATGCGTGGCCGTCCTGTCTTCATTGATTTCTTGCCCCCCGACTGAGACACGACCTATGGAAAAAAACACCAAACAAAACCAGATGTTGCAAAATAAAGACGGGAACAGTCTTACTTTAACCTCAGGCGACGTCGAGTGGAGCGAAACTGAACCAGCAGGAAGAATTAGAAAATGAAGTCGACGGACTCGAAGGCTTCACGAAATACAACAGGCCTCCCACATAGCAGAGCTTCCACGAGGTGACGGACGGTGGGAGACTGGAATCCGCGGAAGGCAGAGTCAACATCTAACGCCAACGATGAGCGCCACACAGTGCATCGGCCTCGAGGGCGGTGCCAATGGTGTGTCGACTCCGCCCATCAAAAAAAAAAAAACTCCCGCGGGGTCATGACCTCCAGCCAGTACCCAAAGGTGATGAATGATGAAGATTGACACAGATAAGATAGTACAGTTACAAAAGAAATGAAAATTACGTATCTACAGCAATTCTTGGTCTTCTCTTGTATCTTCACCATTCATTACTGTTGGGTGTAAGCCGGATGCGAGCACCCACCACAGGAGTTTAACGGCGCTGTCCACATAAGCGACACACTAAATGGTGTGCACAGGATAGCGTTAGGTGCCACAGACGACTCCTCCATCCTAGTTCTGTGCAGCCAGGGAGGCAGAAATTCAAATTACGTACTTACCGTAATTAGGATCTTTCTGTGTATCTTCACCATTCATCACAGATGGGTACTGGCTGGAGGTCAGGACCCCGTGGGAGCCTTTTTTTTTTTTTTTAAGATAGGCAGAGCCGACGCAGCCTCAGCGCCGCTCTCGAGGTCGACGTATTACGTGGCGGTCGAGGATTAGCCGTTAGGCTGTGTCGACTCCGCCTGCCTACCAGTTCTGAGTCGCCGGAGAGGTAGAGGAAGGGATGGAGGGTGGGACAAGAAAGTCCAAGGGACAGAAAAGGAAGAAAAACTGAACTAAAAAGAGAGACGACTGAGAGGACAGTATAGAAAAATAAGACTAAGGAGTTGGGTAGGGCCCAATCTCTGGAAGCTGAAGAAGAAGGGAGGGATTAGGAGAGAAGGTGAGAGGTAACAAGGATCCAGGACCCTTGTCCGTCACCAGACACTAAGGAACTGCAAGGAGTAGCAAAGCCCTCTTGCCAGAATTCAAGGCACAGAATAACTGGCAATACCCCTGAAAGCAGAGTCGACTGTACTGGAGAAGGACAGGAAACAAAGACCTAGTACTCTCTCTTGAAAGATGTTTTGGTGAAAGAAGGAGAAGACCCTCCTTTTTTTTTTTTTTTTTTGAGGAAGAAATAGGGCAACAGCAACTCCCACCCTATAAGGGTGAAAATGTGAGTAGAGGAGGAGTGCCAGACAAAATGTACCCTTTAGGGCGAAAACTAACCCCCCCTGTGTGTCCCAACTTTACCCCGCTCAGAAGAGGGTGAGGCACAGAGGGAGGAGGATCCAGAGACTGGAGCCCCAAGGGGGATGGTGGGAAGGATTGTGATGAATGGTGAAGATACACAGAAAGATCATAATTACGGTGAGTACGTAATTTGAATATCTTATCTGTGTCAATCTTCACCATTCATCACAGATGGGTGAGTGCCAAGCCCCCAAAGGGGGCTGATTAATTGCACCCTAAGGCACAGTGTCTCTTAGCCCTCAGTGGGTGACACACTAAGGGGGGGAACCTTCTGGGCCTGAGGAGGCCCGAGAGTGGAGAGGCGAGACGGGGTCCCCGGAGTGGGAAGGAATTTGCCCCGACAAATGTCGTCTCGCCCTACGGGAAAAGAGATAGGTTCCCTGGTGAGCAGAGCAAATCACCCTACGCCGGGCCAAGGGTCACAACCGGGAGAGGCGAAGCCATGTCGATCTTCTAGTGCAGATGGCTGTCCCTACGACCCTGGTAGCTACCTCATTGGCGTCATAAGATGCCCTTGCTTGGTGCCTTGCTAGCTCCAGGCCACGTGGAGAGAGAGCAATGGCTTGCCTGGTTTGCTCAGAGTCAGGCAGAGCGGCTAGGAACTGACCTAGTGCTGACCACAAGTACCTGTTATAGGCAGCGTAGTGGGCCTGATGCGCAGAAACGGAGAGAAGCAACGCGCCGAGTAGAAAGTCCTCCTCCCAGAAATCAAAATCGAAGAGTCCTGATCTGGGGGCGGTCCACGGCGGAGGCGTGGCCCGTCAGGAGTGTCCAGGTCGTCAATCCTGACTGCGGATGGGCAAAGAGCCGGAGACTCCGGGAGGCGCAATACCTCTGGCAGAGGTCCCTAGGGCAGGGACTCCAGAGAGGGTCTCTGCCAGAAACGCATGGACGCCCCCGAGAGGAGTGAAAAACAGCACCACAAGGGTGGCTGTCCCAAAATCGCCTAGAAGGCGTGGCCCACATGCTCCAGATTGCTAACAGAAAGGGGAAAGGTGAAGGTCCTCCATCATCCTCCACGAGGAAACGCTGATACTCGAGAGATCAGCAGCAGGAGATATGGACAGAAGGTTCTCTCCCCAGAAGAGGGGATGAGGAACTGGAAGTCACCATAGGTTCGGGAGGATGGCTGCTCAGGGGAGGTTGAAAACCTGGCTGTCCAAGGCCCTAAGGTAGGCAGGGAATCGAGCAGCCACCGCTCTGAACTGTTCCCAGGTGAGAGGCCGCTGGGACCAAGGATACCTGGGAGCAGAGAGAAAAAGCGGCAGAGGGGAGGGACAGAGCCGAGAGAAGAAATCGGCTGACCTCTGCCAGGGCTAAGAAGCGGACCATGGACTCCCATGGGAGGAACTTGAAGACTCGGCAGTCGACAGCTGCACAACCGCCTCAGTACTGCCTAGACTGCGCCCAGAAGAATCCCCAAGTGAGGCGACCGGGCCGGAAGGTCCAGAAGGACGGTCCCTGCGCTCGAAAGAATGGGACCCTCTCAAGGAACCCGGAGGGAAGGGCGAAGTCCGCACTCTGGTCTGCCCAGGGCCCGGGTGGTCCCAGAGAAGGGCCGTGCGCCGAACCCACACCCTCGACCCCTTCTCGGAGTCCGGAAGGGTCCCAGCCTCGGGCGGCCAGCCCAGGCAGCTCAGCACTCCAGGGCCGCCCCTGAAGGGGCAATCCCGGAAGCAGCACCCTCCCCTCCCGTGGGCCTCTTGATAGACCCCAAAGCTGGGCAACCGAGAGACGTCACAGTAGGGGGTACAACCGCAGAGGGGTCAAGGAACCCCCCAAGGCCAGGTTGCAAGGCGATGGTGGCACGCACCACAGCCCGCTGGTCAGTACCACTGACTCTAGCCTTAGAGGGAACCCGACTCACCTTGAAGGGGGGCTGGCTGAGACCCGAAGAGGAAACCACCAGCTCGTCCTCCCTTGCAGACAACTCCGAGCCCGACTCCGACGAGGTAGAGTCCGAGGCCCTAAGCCAAATAGTAAGGGGTCGAGGAAGGGACACCTTCCCGAGGGGCCCAGGAGCCAAAGCGATCCCCGCCCGTTCCACGGCACCGGGAGCGTGCCAGCAGAAGGTGGCAGAGCAGCTCGGGCCAGAAGTCCTAGGCCAAGGCTAGCTGCGGCACTATCAGGTCCACCGGCGCCAGGGAAGGCACCCGGGACAGAGACAGCGCCGGCAGAAACCCCAGCCTCGGAGCCGATGACGCCGCTAGGCTGCTCGACGCCGCGAGCGGCACCGAGGACCAAGGCGGTATCGACGACTCCGAAGGACTCGGCACCGACACCAGCGCCGTGAGACCACTCGGCACCACGAGCGGCACCAAGAGTCCAACGGCGCCAGCCGACAGACGACACCGGAAGGCCCATGTGCGCCGTGCTCAACCGCGCGCCGAGAAGCAGACATAGCGAAGGCGCAGTCGGCGGTTTCACGGCGCCACTGAGCAGGGTCGGACACCGCAAACGGCGCCTAACTGTTACGCCAGGTCCCGCGGATCGCGAGTGGCGCCAAAGACCCCGACGGCATCAACGACGGCGCCAACCCGGCCCAGCGACCGCGGGAGCGAACACTAGGGGAGTTCACCGGCGGTGATTGCCGGAGCGGCGCCCCACCCGCCTCCGGAGGAAGCGGGACGGGCCTTCGCGCCGCGAAGGAGCCTCGCCATGGCTAGGCTAGAAGAGGCCGAGGCCCTCCTCCTCGGTCCGCAGAACCGGAGGGGACCCGGAGGAAGGGTCGAGAAGGGCTTGGCCCGATGAAAGGCGCGCCTACCTCCGAAAGTTGACGGTCGCCCGACCTTGAACGCGCGCTGTTCTAAAACCCTGCGGTCCATCGAGAAGCAGGCGTCGCACGAATCCATGTCGTGTAACGGGCCAAGGCACGAAAGGCACCAGTCATGTTGGTTGGTGACCGAGTACTTGCGGCCGCACGGGCACCAACGCATAGGGGGCCGCCCGGTCTTTTCGGATTTCTTGCCCTCTGACCGCGACATGACCTACGGGGAAAAAAACACCAAAACAGACTCGACGCCGCTTAAACAGTAAAATAAGGAAAGATCTTACCGGCAATGTCGAGTGGAGGCAAACACAGAACTAGTAGACCGACGACTAGAGACGCAGGCTTCAAAGCCTAAAAATTTAGTATAGACGCTTCTTCAGACTTCCACGAGGCGACCTCGTGGAGACGAAGAACTGGTAAACGGCGGAGTTAATGACACAGCCTAGCGGCTAATCCTCGGCGCCACTATAATATGTCGGCCTCGAGGCGCGCCGAGGCTGCGTCAGCTCCGCCTATCTTTAAAAAAAAAAAAAAATAATAAAAAAAAAAGGCTCCCGCGGGGTCCTGACCTCCGGCCAGTACCCATCTGTGATGAATGGTGAAGACTGACACAGATAAGATATACATTATAGAAGAGAGCAAGGCAAGGGAGCCGAGGGATAGGTGAAGGAAAGGAAATAAACTGAAAAAGGAATAAGCCGAAAAGAGGACAGAAAAAGAGAGAACCCTACCTTAAATGACCACAGAGCCTCAATCCTCCGTCAATCCTAAGGGAAGGAGAATGGAAGGAATAGGAAAAGAGAGGAAGAAGGAAGAAAGGGATAAATTGGAAAGGAGGACGGAAATCTGCCATGGTAGACTGGAAGACCACTGGCTTGAAAGTTTCAAATTCCCAGCAGGGACTGAAGACAAGGGAGTAAGGATCCTGCCAGTTAGGGGTTAAGTGTCCAAGGTTGTACTCCAGGTCTTGATCACTTTGAAGGGCAGACTTCTCTTCCTCTCCATTTATCCAAGATTTATGTAACCCAGCCTAGACTCACAAAGTGCCCTTGAAGAGGAACAGGCTATCTGTGGTCGATGCTGGCTCAGGTTCTGGCATCTATGCCTGATACAGAGCAGTATAGACAGGCCATTGCCCTCTCTGCTCAGGGTCTGGAACTTGCAAGGCAGGAGTACTGGTGTAGCCCTAACTTCCAAAGAGGAAAAAGAGTGAGGAGAACTCCCGCGGATTGTCTTAGAAGTGCACTGATGAAATGTCAGTTACAGGGTGACAATCCCGAGGATGGGGACCCGCAAACTGGGGCACACCCTAGGCGTGAGAGAATCAGAGGAAGTTCCCTCAGAGGATTAGGGGCAAAGACCCTACTCGCCATCCTCCAGAGTGAACACACTGTGACTTTGATAAGGAACAGAGAGCTCTGAGGTACCAGGGGGACTCAGACCCAAACTGGCCTCAAGGGCGAGCAGAGGCGGAGGCAGCCCAAGGTGGGAGCCATGGGGGAAGGTGGGCGAGTTCAGTAATGAATGGTGAAGATACAAGAGAAGTTCAAGAATTACAGTAGGTACGTAATTTCCATATCTACCCTTGTCAGTCTTCACCATTCATTACTGTTGGGTAAGTACCAAGCCCTCCGGAGGGGGCCTGATGTTCAGCCCTGAGGGAACAGATCCCTCAGCCTCCTACTGGTGAAAAGTAGGAGGGGAAGACCCTAGCCAAGTAGACAGGCAGTCTAAGGTTGTTGAGAACAAGAAGGTGTCCCCCGTGGCCGGGGGGTGCCCCTGAAGAACCCTCCTCGCCCAGCGGGAAAACAGGCAGGTCCCACGGAAAGCAGAGGAAATCACCCTGCGCCAGGCAGTGGGTGACAGTCTGGATAGACGAAGCCATGCCATACGCCTAATGCAGATAGCTGTCCCTGGCAGTCTGGAAGTCACCTCACTGGCATCATAAGACACCCTTGCCTGGTGCCTTGCAAGCTCCAGAACCTGTGCAGACAAGGCAATGGCCTGTCTAGACTGCTCTGAATCAGGAAGAGATGCCAGAACCTGAGCCAGCATCGACCACAGATGCCTGCTGTAAGCAGCGTGGTGTGCCTAATGCGAACCTATGCACATCAACACATAAGCTGAAGAAAACACTCTTCATCCTTACCAATCGAACTCTGCAGAATCCGGATCCGGGGGTTGGTTGTGTGTGAGGTAGAGAACCTAGAGACTCGTTGGGGGCACAATGCCATCTCCTGCAGTCTGCCAGGGCTGGAGAAGAGGTGGATGGAGACTGACAGGTGTGAATAGACACTTCCTGGAAAGGAACAGGCCAGGAAGGCACCACGAGGTGGCGAGCACTGAATTCATAGAGGAAAGCATGCGTCTGCCACTCGGTATTGTCCCTGCAAATAGAAGAAATATGGAGCTCCATGACCAGCCTCGAAAGGAAAGCACAGTTATGTAAGAACTTACCGTAACAGCAGATCTTCGAGAACAGCTCTTGCAGCAGGTTACACCATTAGGACTGAAGCCGGCAGGCGCCAGGACCCCACGGAAAAATTGTAGTTAGCAGTATCCAGCAGGGGACCGCCCCGACGTCGGCCCTCCCCTCAAGTCAGGTATCACATAAAAGAGGGTGGTCCCCCAGCATCCCCAGTTCTCCCACCGGAGACTCCCGGCTCAAGTATGACATCTGAAAGGGAGACCGAGGATCCGCTTCCAAAGGAAAGTTTGTAATAGGCGTCAAAAGACGCAGTAGCCTAGAAACTAGGTTAGAAGACAACCTCCAGAGAGTACGGTGGGAGGGAAACTACCTGCTGCAAGAGCTGTTCTCAAAGATCTACTGTTACGGTAAGTTCTTATGTAGCTGTAATATCTTACTTCGAGAAACAGCTCTTGCAGCACGTTACACCATTAGGGCTGATTCCCAGGAAGTAAGGGACCATGCTGTTATCGGGGTAAGGATAGGAGGAATGCTCCAAGCTTCAGGACAGAAGTCCCAGAAGGACCGCCAAGTTGAAACCAGCTCTGCGCCTAGAGGCAATATCCAACTGTAGTGCCTGATGAATGTGTGTACAGTGCTCCAGGTCACTGCTGCACAGATGGCTGAAGTGGAGAAATTTTTAAGCGCAGCGAAGGAGGTAGCCACCCCCCCAGTAGAATGACCCTTCATCGGCCCCGATAAGGGTTTATTGTGCTTCTGATAACATAACATGATGCACTTTACCAGCCATCTAGAAAGCGACTGTTTAGAAACAGGAGCACCGATCATCCTCTGAGCGTAAGAAACAAAGAGCTGGTCCAATTTACGATGGGCTTTGGTTCTGGTAAGATAATATCTGAGGCACCTATGCACATCCAAAGTGTGCAACAGGGCTTCCCCCATTACCGTGATTCGGGTAATACACCGCTAGGTCTATATCCTGGTTGAGCGTGACAGCCGAGACCACCTTGGGAAGGAACTTAGGATTTGTTCTTAAGGACACCCTGCCCTTGTGAAAAACCAAATAAGGATCCTTGCATGAGTGCATGAAGCTCAGAAACTCTTCTGGCAGAAGTAACAGCAACTAAAAGGAGCGTCTTCCAAGCAAGGAGATGCAGTCCGCGGCTGGTTCAAAAGGAGGCAGCATAAGCTGCTCTAGAACAAAAGGAAGATCCCAAGGTGGAACCAGGTCTTTGATGGGAGGTCTCAAGTGCAGGATGCCATGCAAAAAGGCACGAGAAGCCTCTAGTTGAGCTAGAGACCTGTGACCTACTGGAGAATGGTATGCTGAAACAGCGCATAGATGGACCTAAATGGAGGAACAGGCAAGTCCTGCCTCATAGAGGGATAGAAGGTAGTCTAAAACAGAGCTTACAGAACACTCCAGTGGGGTCAATGCTCGAGCGTGAGCCCAAATACAAAATCTACGCCACTTCACGGCATACACAGCACGAGTAGAGGGTTTTCTGGCTGCAATCAGAACGTCCACAACTTCCTGAGAGACCCTGTATCTCAGGACTGCTACGTCCGTAGGAGCTAGGCATGCAGGTTCAGAGACCGAAGATCCGGACTGACCAAGGAGCCTGTCTCCTGGGATAGAAGGTGAGAGCAAAATGGCAGAGGCACCGGAGGTTCCTGGGCCAGCTGATGTAAGAGAGGGAACCAAATCTGCCTGGGCCAAAATGGTGCTACTAGAATAAGGCACGCTTGCTCTTGACGGAGTTTCAATAGAACCCTCTGGATCAAAGGAAAGAGTGGGAAAGCGTAGAGGAACCTGCCCGTCCAAGAGAGGGATGACGCGTCTCACCAGAAAACACCAGGCCCTGGATCTAGTGAGCAGAAATTGGGCAGCTTTGCGTTGAATGGGGACGCAAAGAAGACTAATTCTGGTGTCCCCCATCTGTGGAACAGGTCCTCTGCGACTTCCTGAAGCAGTTCCCATTCATGGACCCTGGCCTGTGATTGGCTTAGGCTGTCCGCGATAGTGTTGTCCACACCGGGAACATGTACTGCAATGATGTGTTCGCCGTCTTGCAATACCCAATTCCAAACCCTTTGAGCCTTCCTGCAAAGGGGGTAGGAATGAGTGCCTCCTTGTTTGCTGAGATACTACATCACTGCGGTATTGTCTGTCTGTACCAGAAGAGTACCCGGTGGAATCTCCGTCTGGAATGCCTGCAGGGCATACAGGACGGTTCTCATCTCCAGAATGTTTATGTGAAGTTGGGACTCTAGAGAAGACCAAGAGCCTTGAGTCCTGACCCCGTTGAGGTGAGCTCCCCATCCGGACCCCGAGGTGTCCGTGGAGAGTCGCTGAAGGAGGTGGCGCAATGAAGGGGACTCCCGTCGAAAGGTGGTCTGTAATGAGCCACCAATTCCAGTCTCGGATGACAGTATTTGTGATGCAGACTGGATGCTGCAGATGATCTTGCTTCTGGTCCCATTGCGCCTGCAACATCCATTGGGTGACCAGAATATGGAGTCAAGCTAGGGGAACCGTTGCAATGGCAGCTGCCATGTGCCCAAATAGGCAAAGAACGGTCCGGGCCAGTACCATCTTCTTTTCCTTTATGTCCCTTATGAGGGATCTGATGCGTTCCACCCTGCCCTGGGGAAGGAATGCCCTTCCCTGAATTGTGTCCAGAACCGCTCCTATAAAGTGAAAGTTCTGAGGCGGAACAAGGTACGACTTCTCCTGATTGATGGTAATGCCCTGCGATAGGAAGAGGGAACAGGTATCCTGTATTGCGGACATCAGGGCCTCCCGTGAGGTGCCATGAGGAGCCAGCCAGTCGTCTAGGTACAGAAACACGTAGTGGCCCCCTCTCCTGAGAGCTGCAGCCATGACTGCCATACACTTCATGAACACCCGAGGTGCCGAAGACAGTCCGAAGGGGAGGGTTTGGAACTGGTAGTGAAGTCCCAGGAACTCGAAGTGCAGAAATCTGCGGTGCGCTCGAGCAATTGGGAGATGCAGGTAAGCGTCCTGCATATCCAGCGACGCCAGCCATGCACCCTCTTTGAGCATGGGAATGAGACCCGGCAGGGTCACCATGTGGAAATGCTTGTACAGCACAAAGTTCCTGAGATCGCCAGGATCCAAAATCGGGCACAAATCCCCTGATTTCTTTGGAACCTGGAAGAAGTGGGAATAGTAACCGTTTCCTTTCTGGTTCAGTGGAACAAGTTCTATGGCCTCCTTGTATAGGAGGGCCAAGATCTCTTGCTGAATAAGCAGAGCATGCTGACTCGAGTAACTGGAGAGCAGGGGAGGTCTGGATGGTGGGTGATCGAGGAACTCTATAGAGAGTGACCTCGTTCGACCAACTGCAACACCCACCAGTCGGAGGTGATCCTCTGCCATCCTGAAAGGTGAGGAGAGATGCAACCCCCAACCTTCTCGACCCTTTGATCCAGAGGAGGGGCGGGGGCCGGGAAGGAGTCATGCTGTGGTGGTGTTGGCCCCCGCAGGCTGGGCCGCTTTTGAATGCTTCGGGCCCTGGCCCGAGGGGAACTGGCTTGATTCCACGGGCCAAAGTTGCCCTGGCTGCTGGTCGAACGCGGCTGTTGCCTTGTTGGCAGCCGCGAAAACGATTCTGGTTCCTACGAAAGGAACCAGATTTTGGTCTGTACATGTTTTGTACAGTCCTGACTGCCTTCCCAGTGTCCTGCAATTTGGTGATGACCTACTCGGACTCCTCACCAAAGAGGACTGCTCCATTTAAGGGACGTCCAGGAGATTCTTCTGGACGTCCGGGGTAAATCCGGAGACCCTAAGCCACGAATGTATCTGAAGACAAACGCCTGTAGCTGCTCCCCTGGCTGCTGAGTCGTAAGCGGCTCGGAGAACCTGGGTCCCCAAATCAGACCCAGTTTGGAGAAGGTTTAGCAGCTCCTCCTTTTTGCCATCCGGTAAATCTTTAAGAAAGTCTTGGCCCTGATCCCAGAGGGCGTTCTGAAATTGCACCATGTGCGTCAGATATTTCAAAGACCTAACAGAGCATGTAGCAGCCGCATACACGCGTCTTCCCATGGAATCTAACTGCTTAGATTCCTGGTCTAGAGGCTGGGTGCTCAAATGTTGAGGCCACTAGGACCCGTCATGAGATGGAGTAATGACCAGGGAGTCAACCAGGGGTTGTTGTGCCAAATACTGGTCCTCCGTAGGAGCCCTGTAAAGGCGGTCAGCCTTCTTTGGAACAGCCGGTGTGGAATGCGGACACTTCCAAGCTGCCTTGTTGACGGCCATAAAGGTGACCACCAAAGGTGGGACCGCCACAGGCTTCGGGTCTTTCTGCCTGAGGTAACGGGTAAGGCGTTGTCTCTCGGGGTCTAGTTCTTCAGCCTCCCATCCCATATTGTCCTGGATGTGCCTCATGATTTCCGAAAAGCAGGGATCATCCGGAGGCGATCTTGGAAGGTCCCGTGGGTCTGGTGATGGGGGACTGAAAGGAGATGGACACCTGGAGATGTCGGACGTATCCGGTCTGTCCCTACTACCCTGGTAGCTACCTCACTGGCGTCGTAAGATGCCCTTGCTTGGTGCCTTGCTAGCTCCAGGCCACATGCAGAGAATGCGATGGCTTGCCTGGTTTGCTCCGAGTCAGGCAAAGCAGCTAGGAACTGACCCAGCGCTGACCACAAGAACCTGTTGTAGGCTGCATAGTGGGCCTGATGAGCGGAGATGGAGAGAAGCAACCGTGCAGAGTAGAAACTCCTCCTCCCCCAGAAATCAAAATCCGAAGAGTCCTGATCTGGGGGCCGGTCACAGTGGAGGGCGCGAAGCCCATCAGGAGTGTCCAGGTGCGTCAATCCGGACTGCGGATGAGGCACAGAACCTGGAGATTCTGGAGGAGCGCAATACCTCTGGCTGAGGTCCCTAGGGGCAGGAACTCTGGAGAAGGGCCTCTGCCAGAAACGCAAGGACGCCTCCCGAAAGGGAGCAGGCCAGGGGGGCATCACAAGGGTGGCCGCCCGGAAATCGCCTAGAAAGGCGTGTGCCGCATGTTCTGGATTGCTCGTGAGATAGGGGGAAAGTGAAGGCCCTCCAACATCCTCGGGTGAGGAAACGCTGATACTCGGAGAGATCAGCGGCAGGAGAGATGTGGACAGATGGTTCCTCTCCCCCAGAAGAGGGGGATGAGGAGCTAGAGGTCACCATATGCTCCGAGTGTGGCTGCTCGGGGGAAGGCTGAAAAACCTGACTGTCCAAGGCCCTAACATAGGCAGGGAACCGAGAAGCCACCGCTCTGAACTGCTCCCAGGTGAGAGGCCCCGTAGGACCAAGAATGCCCGGGAGCACTGGAGAATGCAGCAGAGGGGTAGGGGCAGAGAAGAGGGAAGGAATCGGCTGGCCTCTGCCAGGGCTAGGGAGCGGACCATGGACACCCGGGGAAGGTGTCCCAGAAGACTCCACAGCCGACAGCAGTACAACCACGTTGGTACTGACTAAGCTGCGCCCAGAAGAATCCCCCCAGTGAGGCGACCGGGGCAGTATGAGTCCAGAAGGACGGTCCCCTGCCTCCAAAGAATGGGACCCTCTCAAGGACCCAGAAGGGGAAGGACGGAAGTCCGCATTCCGGCTTCTTCCAGGACCCGGGTGGACCCCAGAGAAAGGCTTACGCGGGGACCCCACACCCTTCGACCCCTCAGAGTCCGAGAGAGCCCTGGTCCTCGGGAGGGTCAGCCTAGGTAGCTGGCAGCCCTGGGATGTCCCCGAGGGGGAAATCCAGGGCGCAGCACCTTCCCCACCCGTAGGTTTCTCGATGGGCCCCAAAGTTGGGCGATCAAGACACACCACAGGAGGGGGTACACCTGCTGAGGGGTCCAGGAACCCCCCCCAGGCCAGGTTGCATGGCTATAGTGGCACGCACCATAGCCTGCTGGTCAGTGCCACTGACCCCGACCTGAGGGGAACCTGACGCCCTCAAGAGGGGCTGACTGACTTAAGAGACCACTGGTTCACCCTCCCTGTAGGCAACCCCGAAGGGTGTGCTCGTCCGACTGAGCCCGGACCGACCCTAAGAGGTGGAATCCGAGGCCCCAAGCCAGACGGTAGGAGGGCAAGGAAAAGTGACCTTGCGAAGGGCCCAGAGGTCGTGGCAGTGGTCCAGGCAGCACCCGCGACTTCCACGGCCCCGGGGCGGGCTGGGAGAAGGTGGCAGGACGGCTGGGAGCAGAGGTCCGAGGCTAGGGCCAGCCGCGGCACCGTCAAGTCCACCGGCACTGGGGACAGAGACGGCGCCGGGCGGGCAGCTCCCAGCGGAGGCCCCGGAGTCGCAAACACCACCAGGCCCCCCAGCCGACCGCCCGGAGCAGGCCTCGACGCTGATGACACTGCCCGCCCCCGCAGTACAAGCGGCGCCAGAATCAAGCGGGCGCTGACGGCCCGGAAAACGGATTCCAGCGCTGAAGGCGGCATCCCAGGCTCGGGCACTGCGAAGCGGGCGCTGGAGCAGATGGCGCCAACCAACCACCCGCGGGTCCCACGACGCTGCGTTCAACCTCGCGCCGAGGTGAGACATAGCAAAAGGCGATGCCGATTCAGGGTCGCGCGCCGTGAGCTGTACCGCGCTGCAAGCGCGCCGACAGGAGCCCACGGCGCCGACAAGGCCTCGGCACCACGAACGCACCGAGGCCTCAACAGCACCGACCGACGGGCCGACCCGGCCTTCAACCGCGGAGCGACACGGGGCCTTCACCCGACGGGTGATTGCATAGGCGGCGCCTCCCGCCCGCCTCCCAGGAGGAAGCGGACGGGCCTCCTGCGCCGCGGGAGGAGTCTCAACCAAGGCTAGGCTACGGGGGGTTGAGACTCCCTCCTCCATGGTCTGTATAGAACTGGGAGGGGACCCGGAGGAAAGGCCGAGAGAACGCGGCTTGGCCCGACGAGTGCAGATCCTACCTCCGAAAGTCGGCGGAGCTCGTCCAACTTTCCACGCGCGCTGTTCGAGAACACGGCGGTCCATAGAGAAGCAGGCGTCGCACGAATCCATGTCGTGAAGCGGGCCAAGACACGAGAGACACCGGTCATGCTGGTCGGTCACGGAGAAATTGCGGCCACACAGGCACCGACGCATAGGGGGCCACCACTGGATGATTTCTCATCGACTGCGACATGACCTGCGGAAAACACCACCAAAAATAGACTCGACGTCGCCAAAACTATAAATAATGGAAAAATCTTACCAGCGACGTCGAGTAGGGCAGACTAGAACTAGTAGACCGATGAACTATCGACAATAGAAGGCTAAGGCCTAAACTTTCTTCAAAAACACTTCTTCAAGGCTTCCCACGAGGCGAACTCGACGGCAGGAGACGAAGAACTGGTAGGCAGGCAGAGTCGACACAGCTTAACTGCTAATCCTCGAGCGCCACGTAGTACGTCGGCCTCGAGGGCGGCGCTGATGCTGGGTTGGCTCCGCCTATCTTTAAAAAAAAAAAAAATAATAAAAAAAAAAGGCTCCTGCGGGGTCCTGATCTCCGGCCAGTACCCATCTGTGATGAATAGTGAAGATTGACACAGATAAGATCAGCGTCGGTGCAGGCCTGTCGTTTGGGTCAGGTGTCGGGTCCCAGGGAAGCAGTGGATTCGTCTCCCTGGGCAAGCCGGCATCCTCCGTGTCGCCCCTCTGGCAGCGCGGTAGCCTTTTCACCCGAGGACCCCTGACGTCCGGTGTCCACCAGCGTCGGTGTAGTAGTCAGCTGTTTTACGGGTGCTGGGTCGGACGCCTTCCTGGACTCTGACGTCTGCTTAAGGGACGTTAGCTTGGAAGTCTTCCTTTCAGGTGCTTAAGGAGCTTGGGAGACGGACCTGAAGTCAGTGTCCCGACGTCGGTCAGACGCATCTCACGATTTATAGGAAGACTTTCTGTGGCTGTCCGAAGGAAAAGGCTTGGAGGCATCTGACATTCAAGAGGTCTTGAGCGGGTACAGGGAGGCAGAGGAGCCCCCTGAGGACCTTACCTTTACTGGGGGAGGCTAGAAGCGAGCCCGGGAAGGAAATCTGTCGGACCGGGTAGAGCTGGTCCTGGACTCTGAGGTTCTGCTTGGGGAATTTGCCCTGTCCGAACCCCAGTGCTTGTCCCGGTGCTTCTCAGATCTATGAGAAGATTGCCCTTTGGAGGAAGGTCTTTTCTCCATCTTTTTTAATTTCTCTTCAAGGAGGAATCCCTGAAGGGCCTTTTGGCAGCAGATCCGGGTCCTGCTATTAAATTGCTGGCAAATTGAGCAGGCCTGGGTGTCATGCTCCCAGCCCAGACACCTGACACAGGCAGAATGATGGTCTGCAAAGGGGATCTGCTTGCCGCAGGCACACTTAGAGGGATGTCCTTCGGGAGAAGGAGTAGAAAAAGCAGACATCGATTAAAGTTTACTTTAAGATTTCACGCTTCGTAACAGTAGAGCAGGCTTCTGTGAGGCCGATGCTGGCAAGTCGACGATGGGAAAAGAACTGGGGATGCTGGGGGACCGCCCTCTTTTATGTGATGCCTGACGTCAGGGAGGGGCCGATGTCGGGGGCAGTCCCCCACTGGATACTGCCGGGTAGAATTTTTCCGTGGGGTCCTGGCGCCTGCCGGCTTCAGTCTTAATGGTGTATCCTGCTGCAAGAGCTGTTTCTCCAAGTAAGATCCGCTGATATTCAGTGAAATCAGTGTCGGAGGACAGCTGGATAGGAAGTTCCTCTTCCTCAGAAGAGAAAGACAAGGAGGAGGTGGAGCTTGAACGTTAGGACTCCTCCTGCGGCGGAGGGGACAGGCGGAAGACCTGTTTGTCCATGGCCCTAACGTAGGAAGGAAAGACTGCCGCAGTAGCCCTGAATGTTTCCCAGGTTATAGTCCCCGTAGGACTCACATGGCCAGGGAAAGGGGAGGTGTCTGCAGAGCGATGGGCACCGAAGTGAATGTGTCTAGCCTCAGCCAGGGCACTGAGATCAGGGGATGATGCCATGCTGACTGTGGGCCCTGAGATCGTACTGGGTTGCAAGGAAGAACTCTGAGAAGGCAAACTCCATTAGAACACAGAAGGGTATTCTCCCATGACACGCCTGGGGTTGCATGTGTCCAGAAGGGCAACCTTCTGCGCTGCCACCGAGAGGCACCCTTGAGTCCTCGGTGGAAAGACAGGGTTCAGCGTTGTGACTCCTCCCACCCACCCCCTCGCAAGGTGGTGGGGATTCCAGCCACCCCTTGCTCTGACCTCTCAACCAGTCAGACTCTGAGGCAGCCCTTTTTCTCGACACCAGCGAGGAGTCCCTGGTCCCACAGGTGCCCCCCCCCCCCGAGGGAGGCCACCGCAGAAAGGTCCCTGCCCTCTCCCTGGGGCCTGCAACAGCACCAAAGATGGAAGCTGCCTGGGCCTCCGCAGAAGAGAGCACTCCCTCCAGAATCCCCGAGCCATCACCCCCAGGGGATCCAAGACCACCCCTAGCTGAAGGATCTCCACTGGTAACTTGCTCCGGGGACTCAGGGATAAGGCTGGGCCGCCTGACAATGTGTCCCACTGAGACTTCTGATTCAGAAGAATCAGGCTGCCAGTCTAGGTCCAGCTCCGAATCGTCTCCCTCCAAAGAAAAGGCGACCAGAAGGACCTCCAGAGAAGCAACCCCAGGATAGCCCCTGGTAGCAGCGCCGCAAATGGCACTGCCATGGGACACAGCACCACCAATGGCACCGCCCGAGTCATCGGCGTCGCAAATGGCCCAAGAACTCAGAGCAGTGCCACCAATGGCACAGTCTGAGTCAACGACGCCGTTAACAGCCCCGGAACACAGACAGGCATCACCTGAGTCTTCGCCGCTAAAACCCAGGGTGCCGCCTGCGGCATCGTGAACTGCACCAGGATCGGGAGTGGCACCGAGGGTCTGTCTGAGTCCAGCCCAGCAACTGTGGGCCGTGACACTGGGGGAAGCCTGCACCTCCGTGGAGGTGACTGCCGGGGGCGGCACCAACGACGTGACTCTGGAAGGAATCATGACGTTTCTCCAGCGCCATGAAAGAGGCCTCCTCCTCGGCAAGGTTTGAAGTGGAGGAGGCCTCCTCCTCGCCAGGTCCTATAGACCCAGGGGAAATGTCTAAAGTCCCGGCCAGGGAAGCCCGCGGGCGACGCCGTCCTCCGAAAGTTAGCGGAGCCCTGCGGACTTTTAAACGCGCGGATTTCCAGTACGCAGTGGTCCATGGAAAAACAGGTGTCGCAATGATCTGTATCATTGTTGGGTCCCAGGCACCAAAGGTAAACATCACGCTGATCTGAAACGCAAAAATGCTGGCCACAGGAGCACCAATGCATGGGGACACAGCCTACTTTGGATTTACATTTTGCCCCCGAACCAGACATGACGCAAAAACAACTAAACAGAACAGATCCCAGCGTCGTTTAATAAATAAATGAAATGCTCTTACCAGCTTCAACTGCGTCAGGATGGAGAACCAGGATGAGGAGCCGTCGAAAATTCGGCGTCGAAAAGGCCTAATGGTGTACATTTTTCTGAACTTGCGCATCAGGTGTGGCCTTGATGGCGGGAAAAGCAGAACTGGGATGGTGGAGGCGCCTAACGGCCGTCCCACACACACCATGCAATGAGTCGCTTCCGTGGGCGGCACCATTGGTGTCAACTCCTCCATCAAAATAAATAAATACTCCTGTGGCGGGTGCACACATCCGACTTACAACCAACAGCAATGAATGGTGAAGACTGACAAGGGAAGATCTTACCATAACAGTAGATTTCTGAGGGGTATCTCTTGCAGCAGGTAATACACTTGGGTCGTCGTCAGAGGGCACTGTTGTGCATGGCAGCTCTCTTCTAGCAGTCTTTTTTGCACGGGCTGCCCACACGACATCATCTTCTTGTTTCCCATATAAGAGTGGGCAGTCCCTGGTATCCGCAGTTCCCTTACCAGATTAAGATCGCTAAGTGAGGACTAAGGAAGACCCGAGGTACGATAGTTATCCCATCCCATAAATAATTGGTTCAGAAGTTGTTCTCCTAGAGAAGAAAGGGGATGGAGGGAAGGATTGAACCTGCTGCAAGAGATACCCCTCTAGAAGATCACTGTTACAGTAAGTTCTTATGTAACTGTATTATCTTATTGCAAGTAAGAACTCCTGCAGCAGGCTACACCATAAGGACAGAGTCCCAAGCAGTGTCCCTCAGGTAATCCAGGAGAGGAGGGATTTGTAAGAGGATAACCGAGAGACCAAAAATGTCTCTAAACCAATAAACTTCTCAGGATAGAAGGCCTGGGAGAACAGTGAGGCCAAATCCTGCTCTTCTTCTGGAAGCCACATCAAGGGTGCAGTGCTTGATGAAAGTGTGTACTGAGTTCCACGTTGCTGCCGCACATATGTCTGCTGTGGAAACATTCTTAAAGGCTGCAAAGGATGCAGCCAGGCCCCCCTGTGGAATGCCCCCTCACCGGTCCTGGTTAAGGTTTTGTCATACTTGTCATAGACAAATGTGATGCAGTTAGACAACCATTTAGACATGGTCTGTTTCATTATTGGCTTCCCCAAAGTTCTGGGAGCAAACGAGACAAATAGTTGCTCAGATTGTCTGACTCCCTTGGTCCTGTCCAAGTAATATCTGAGAATTCTGTGGGCATCCAGAGTATGAAGGAGGGCCTCCCCTCTGTTAGAATACTCTGGGAAGTAGACCAGAAAAGAAATTTCCTGGTTGAGGGTCAACTTGAAAACCACCTTGGGAAGAAACTTGGGATTAGTACGCAGAGACACCCTGTCTCTGTGAAAAACTAAGCAGGGTTCTTTACACATAAGGGCTTGCAGCTCTGAAATTCTTCAGGCTGACGTGACTGCAACTAGAAGCAGTGCCTTCCAAGAGAGGAAACGCAAATCACACTGAACTGCTGGTTTGAAGGGGGACAAAGTTAATTTTTCTAAAACGAAAAGCAAATCCCAAGGTGGAACTGGATCCCTAATGAGTGGTTTGATGTGGAGAATACCTTTCAAAAAGGTACGCACAAGATCCAGCTGTGCTATCATCTTTCTCTGTACCAGCGAGTGATACACCAAAATGGTACAGAGATGCACCTTTATTGAAGAGTAAGCCAGCCCTTTATCTGAGAGTGCGAGGAGGTATTCGAGAATCTGATTCACCGAGCAGTGCATAGGGTCCAGGGAGCATGCCGCTGCCCAGATACTGAAACGCGTCCACTTCATGGCATAAGTTGCTCTTGTGGAGGGCTTTCTAGCCTCCACGAGGACTTCTGCTACTCTCTGAGAAACTCCATGCCTGGATATGGCTAGGTCTGAAGGAACCAGGCATGTAGATGCAAGGATTGCAGGTCTGGGTGGACCAGCATTCCCATCTCTTGAGATAGAAGATCTGGGCAAAATGGAAGCTGAATGGGAGGTCCCACTGCCAGCTGCTGAAGCAACGAGAAATAGAAATTACGTACCTACCGTAATTCTTGATCTTCTTGGACAAAGTCTCCACCACTCATTCACACTGATGGGATCTACGACGGAGGTGATAGGAACCAGCAGGAGCAAACTTTTTACAAGAGGGCCGGCAACAGAGATGGAGCTGCGAGGAGCGGTGCCGCGACCCTCGGCTCATGCAGCAATGACTATCTCGGCGTCGACCCTCCAACCGTTTCAGTACCTTTTTTTCCGAGGAGGTGCAGCGTAACTAACATAGAAGGATAGCCTAAAAAAAACCAGACATAAATACTTCGGACAACCCGTAAAAGAAGGGTCAACAAAGAAGTCTTCACAGCCTGAAGATTGAGGGAGTGAAGACCAACAACAGAGGTGAGCTCGGGGGATGGGGGGTGGGCGTGTGAATGAGTGGTGGAGACTTCATCCAAGATCAAGAATTACAGTAGGTACGTAATTTCCATATCTTCCTGGACATAAACTCTACACCACTCATTCACACTGATGGGAGAGTACCGAGCTAATAATCCCGAGAGGGCGGCAGGAGAAACCAAGAGCTCACATATTCAGGACAAAAGTCTGTTAAGGATGGTCCTGCCAAACGAAAGATGTCGTTTGGCATGGACATCCAAGGCACAGTGCTTGACGAAAGTATGCACCGAGCTCCAGGTAGCCGCACTGCAAATGTCCGCAATGGGCACACTGCGGATTTCTGCCAGACATGCCGCGACCGCTCTAGTAGAGTGAGCATACACTCTGCCTTCCAACTTAACCTGTGCCATAGAATAGCAGTGGCAAAGGCATGCCACCAGCCATGCCGAAATGCATCTGATAGCAACAGGCTGACCCAGTCAGGTCTCACTGAAGGAAACAAACAGTTGTTGAGCCTTGCGAATTTCTTTTGTTCTATCTAAATAGAGACGCAGCGCTCTTTTAACATCTAAAGAATGAAGGGTACGCTTGCCTTCATTTTGGAAGTTCGCTAAGTAGCTAGGACCAATGGTTGATTTAGATGGAATTCTGAGACAACCTTAGGGAGAAACTTAAGATGGGTCCTAAGAACTACTTTGTCCTTATGAAATACAGTGTATGGAGGGTCTGTGACCAAAGCATGTATTTCAGAGACTCTGCAGGCCGAGGTGATGGCCACCAGGAAGGCCGTTTTCCAAGTGAGGAATTTCAGCTCACAGGCAGCTAGAGGCTCAGTGGGCTTTCAAGTGAACATGTCTAGCACAAGATTAATGTCCCACACGGAGACTGGACGTCTGATAGGTCTGGTATGCAGAATACCTCCTAAGGAACCTCTTAACTACAGGTAATTCAGCCAGTGACAGAGAAAGTACTGGCTCATGATAGGCTAAAATAGCACAAAGGTGAACTTTAACCGTAGAGTATTGTAGACCTGAAATTGAGAGGTCTAAAAGGTACTCTAAGATTTTATTTGGAAGGATTTTTGACATACTGTTGAGTAGCAGAAACCATATCTGTCGAGGCCAGAAGGGAGCAATGAGGATCATTCTGTCCCCCAGAGAATCGAATTTATGAAGTACCCTCTGAATTCATGGAAGAGAAGGAAAAGCATGTATAAAGTGTTTTGTCCACTGCAGCCTGAACACATCCTGACAGAAAATGCCAGGCCCTGGATTTCTGGAGCAGAAGAGAGGCACTTTTGTGTTGAGTGGGGATGCAAAAAGGTCCAGGTCTGGAGTTCCCCACTCTTTGAAGAGTGACTGAGCGACGGCAGAGTCGAGAGGCCATTCGTGAGGATCTGTCTCTGTTCTGCTGAAACGGTCTGCCAGTTCATTCTGCACTCCTGGCAGGTAAACCACATGACTCTCATTGCTTCCCTGCATAAAGGGTAAGAGTGTGCACCGCCCTGCTTGTTGATGTAATACATCACTGCTTTGTTGTCCATTTGAAGGAAAATGTTCTTGCGAAAGAGAATGTCCTCCAAAGTCTGGACTGCATAGAGGACGTCTCTCATTTCCAAGATGTTTAAGTGAAGTTGGGACTCTACCCGAGTCCATGTGCCTTGGGTGTGGAGATCCTGACAGTGAGCTCCCCACCTCATCGGGGACGTGTCCATGGTAATGGATATCTGATGATCCAGAGGAGCAAAGGGATACCCTTCCAGAAGGTTGTCCTCTTGTGACCACCAGGTGAGAGACTTCCTTAGAGGTTCTGTCACCTTGATGACAAAGGACTGAAGATGAGTGGTTGGAGACTACTGAATACTGAGCATCCACTGGGAGGTTCTCATGTGGAGACCTGCTAGGGGTACAGTGAACACTGAGGATGCCATGAGACCCAGCATCCGTTGCATCGAGATAGCTCTGAGTTATTCTCTCTGATATACCGGGACATCTGCAAGATATCGATCCTTCTGTCCTCTGCAAGAAAGGCTTTCACAAAGGAGGTGTCCAGAAGAGTTCCTATAAAGAGCAGCTTCTGGGAGGCCTGCAACTGCGATTTTTTGAGATTTAGCAGGACTCCCATGGACGTGAGGAAGTCTGAAGCCGTGGCTATGGCGGACAGAGTTTCTTGTTTGAAGGGACCTGCTAGAAGCCAGTCGTCCAGATACGGGAACACTTGTATTGATTTTCCTCAGATGCGCTGCGAGAATTGCACTTTTTGTAAAAACTTGTGGCGCCGAGGATAGCCCAAAGAGCTGGACTCTGAACTGATAATGTTGACCCAGCGCCACAAACTTTAGGCATTTGTGGTGCTTCAGGTGTATAGGAATATGTTGGTAGGCATCCTGCATGTCCAGGGAAGCTAGTCAATCGTGTTGATGACGCAAGGGTAACAGGGTCCCTAGCGAAATAATCTTGAGATTTTCCTTGAGATGGAACTTGTTTAACTTTCTGAGGTCCAGAATGGGGCACATGTCACCAGCTTTCTTCAGGATCATGAAGTAATGGGAGTAGAAATCTGTGTTTCGTTGATCCAGCTGAATTATTTCTACTGCCCTGCTTTTCAGAAGGCCTTGTACCTTGGAGACAAGAAGGTCTGACTGAATTGCTGACAGCCAGAGCTGTCATTTTGGGGGGGGGGGGTGATCCGGAGGAGTTTCTGAAAGGTTGACTGAGTACCCCTCACGGATTATCCGGAGGATCCATTTGTCTGATGATATGGATTTCCACTGGTTGTAGAACTAAGTCAGACGTCCTCCCACCGCTGAGGAAGAGTCCCCCTCAGAGAGCTGAGGTGGGACCTGGGCCAGAAACTCAGAAGGTGGCACTGGGTGCTTTGGGCCCTTGCGCTTTCTGTTGTGTTTTCTTTTGAGGCTGGGGGTTGTGGTTTTTGTTAAAACCTCCCCTGCCCTTGCCCTGAAAGGACTAACGGTTATGAAATTGATGCTTGTTGACAGCCCCCCCCCCCCCAAGAAGGGGTGGGAGCGGGTCAAGCCATTTGAATGGCAGACCTAGTCTTCTGTGTGACCTCCAGCACTTGCTCTACTTGAGATCCGAACAGATACATACCGTCAAAGGGTAAAGCCATGATCTGCTGCTGGCATCATTCATGAAGCCCAAGCACGAACAGGAGTGGCGACGGTGCAATGTCACGACGCCGCCGAGAAGCGGTATCAAAAGCATCCATGCTACTTTAACCTGCTGGTTGTTGGACCCAATACCCCTGGTTATGGTCTGAAGTAGCTCTGAACTAGTGTCCGACTCGGGCAGAGCGTCCACCATCTGTTTGAGCGAATGCCAAAGAACAGACTCAAATTGAGAGAAATAGCCGCGGTAGCTGGCAATACGCATACCAAGCGTGGAGGCAGCAAAAACTCTCTTACCTAAGGTGTCTATCTTACAAGATTCTTTATTTATAGGTCAGGCTGTAGATGCCTGAGGTAGAATGGCCTTATTCTCTGCTAGGACTACAATGGGGT
Source organism: Neoceratodus forsteri (assembly GCA_016271365.2). Lineage (NCBI taxonomy): Eukaryota > Metazoa > Chordata > Ceratodontiformes > Ceratodontidae > Neoceratodus > Neoceratodus forsteri. Next base: position 1,710,989,759 of record CM057455.1, read on the forward strand.
CAGCAAAGGCCTGGGAGGCCAAAATGGGTTGATCCTTGGGAGAAGCATACTTCCTGTCTATGGACTTAGCCACAGAAGGGATGAGAGCAGGATTATTCCACACCGTCTGAGTGTGTGTCTGAAAGGATGGTTGTACCGGAGGAGTTAAATCCATAAGAATCTCCAGGACATGTAGGTATTAGGAGTCTTAAAAGCTTTCTAGTCTGGAGAGAAAAAGTAGAATTAAAATTTTTCAGCAGAGATTTAAATGACAAATTTTCGACCACAGGCTCTGTAACAGGATTAGATCCTGTTCCTTCCACATCATTACCCCATCTAAGATCTGGGTCAGGCTCAATATGATCTCCTGACAGTCCAAGAGGGACTGTATGGACAGGAAAGGAGTGAAAATCAGAAGGAAACGAAGAGGAGAAAGGAATCGGAGTCGAGAACCCCTGAAGACTGGATGGCGCCGCACCAAGCCTCAGCACCAAAGAAGAACACGGCGCTGAAGGCAAGGGAGTCAGCGCCGTGGAAAAAAAGCCCAGCACATGGCACCGACACAGACCATGGTGCCGAAGAAGCCCACGGCGCCACAGACAGAGCCCATGGCGCTGACATACCCATCGGCGCAGACAACCCCAGCGGTGCCAAGGATGGTGCCGACAGACCCATCGATGCCGAGAGCATCCCGATGGAGCCAAAAGCAACCCAGGGCTCCGAAAAATGAAAATTACGTACCTACCGTAATTATGATCTTTCTGTGTGTCTTCACCATTCATCACAATTCGGTTACTGGACGGAGGTCATGACACCGCGGGAGCTTCTTTTTTATTTTGGATGGGCGGAGTCGATGCAGTACTGGCGCCGCCCTCGAGGCCGACGCACTGTTGGCCGTTATGTGCTGTCAACTCAGCCCTCCCGCCAGTTCTGAGTCACCGGAGAGGTGAGGAAAGGGATGGGAGGATGGGACAAGGAAGTCCAAAGGACAGACAAAAGAAAAGATATATAAACAAAAGGAAAAATAAACGACTAAGAGAACAGAAAAAGAAGAAGAAAACTAAGGGGATTGGGTAGGGGCCCCAATCTCTGAAAACAGGCAATAGAAGAGAGGAGGAATTTAGAGTAAGCTTTGGGGGGGGGGGGCGGTAGCAACCATACCCTGGACCTTGACCTGTCTCCAGATTGTAAAGGAACTGCCAGGATTAGCCCATAGCTTAATGACAGATTTCAAGGCACAGAATTACTGGCAATACTCCAAAAGGGCGAAGCTGTTATTCTGGAAGAAAGACAGGACACAGGGATCCCCCCCACGGGAAAGGACGTTTGGTGTAAGAAAAATGCGTTTTTTTTTTTTTTTAAATATGGAAGGATATGTCTAACGGACAAAGAAAATTAACGATTGATGGGAACAAAGGAAGAGCAGAGGGATGGAGGGCAACTGCCAACTCCCACCCCACGGGGTGGAGCCAAAGCACTGGAGAAGGAGTGCCACCCATGCCGACCACTCTCCCCTAGAAATAACATCCCCCTATGTGCCCGTTTATCCCACTCCTGAAAAAAGAGGAGGGGGCAAGGGAAGGCACAGAGAGGGAGGGGGACCCAGAGACCAAGGCCCCAGGGGGATGGCAGGCGGGATTGTGATGAATGGTGAAGATACACAGAAAGATCATAATTACGGTAGGTAAGTAATTTTCATATCTTATCTGTGTCAATCTTCACCATTCATCACATTTGGGTGAGTGCCGAGCCCCTCGAAGGGGGTTTAAACCCTAAAGGACAGAGTCCTTTATCTCTCAGTGGGTGACACACTAAGAGGGAGAACCATCAGTATCTGGGAAGGCCAGAGTGTGGGGGAGAGTGAGACGGGAACCCCCAAGAGAGGGAAGGAAGTTGCCCTGACAAACACAGTCTTGCTCTACAGGAGAAGAGATAGGTTCTCTGGTGAGCAGAATTAATCACCCTACGCCGGGCCAAGGGTGACAACCGGGAAAGACGTAGCTATGCCGCCCGCCTAGTGCAGATTGCTGTCCCTATGACCCTGGTAGCTACCTCGCTGGCATTGTACGATGCCCTCGCATGGTGCCTTGCTAGCTCCAGGCCACATGCAGAGAGTGCAATGGCTTGTCTGGTTTGCTCCATGTCAGGCAAAGAGACTAGGAGCTGACCTAGCCTGGACCACAAGAACCTGTCATAGGGTGCATAGTGGGCCTGATGTGCTGTGATGGAAAACAGCAGCCATGCCGAGTAGAACGCCCTCCTCCCCAGAAGTCAAAATCCAAGGAGTCTTGATCTAGGGGCCGGACACGGTGGACGGCACGAAGCCCATCAAAAGTGTCCAGCTGCGTCAATCCTGCTGAGGGATGAGGCATGGAACCTGGAGACTAGAGGCGGTAGCATAATACCGCTTGGCAGAGATACCTGAAGGGAACTCCAGAGAAAGTTCTCTGCCAGGAACGCAATGACACCTCTCGAAAGGGAACAGGCCAGGGGGGCACCACAAGGGTGTCCCCGCTGAAGTCGCCTAGAAAGGCGTGCGCCGAGTGCTCTGGATTGCTTTGAGTGGAAGGGGTGATGTGCAGGTCCTCCAACATCCTCACGAGGAATCGCTCGCTGATACTCCGTAAGATCAGCAGTGGGGGAGATGTGGACAGAAGGCTCCTCTCTTCCAGAAGAGGCGGATGAGGAGTTAGAGGACCTCAACTGTTCAGAGGGTGGCTGCTCAGGGGAAGGTTGAAAAACCTGACTGTCCATTGCCCTGACATAAGCGAGGAATCGAGCAGCCATGGCCCTGAACTGCTCCCAGGAGAGAGGCCTGCTAGGACCAAGGATGCCTGGGAGCGCCGGAGAATGTGGCAGAGGAATAGGGGCAGAGCCGAGAAATCGGTTGACCTCCGCCTGGGCTACGGAGCTCACCAGGAGCACCGGCAGAAGAAGGTTCTCTGGAAGACCCCACAGCCGACAGCTGAACAACCATTTCAGAACTGCCTTGGCTGCACCCGGAAGAATCCCCCCGTGAGGTGACCGGGGTCGTGTAGGTCCAGAAGGACGGTCCCCTACCTCCAAAGAACAGGGCCCTCTCAAAGAAACAGAAGGGGAAGAGCGGAGATCCGCACTATGGCTTCTCCCAGAGCCCGGGTGGACTCCAGAAAAAGGTCACCGCACAGAGCCCATGCCCCTCGACCCCTCCAAATCCGAGAGCGCCTTCCTCCTCGAGAGAGCCAGCCTAGGCAACTGACAGCTATGGTCGGCCCCCAAAGGGGCTATCCAGGGTGCAGCACCCTCCCCTCTTGTGGGTGCTCTGATTGGCCCCAAAGTTGGGCGATCTAAGCACACCACCTGAGGGGTTACCACCGCTGAGGGGTCAGAGAACCCTCCGAGGCCAGGCTGCAGCGCAATGGCGGCCTGCACCGCTGCCTGCTGGTCAGAACCCCTGACCCCAGCCCCAGCAGTCTCTTCCCGCTCATCAGAGGGGGGCTGACTCCGGCCTGTCGAGGATAGTACGAGGGTGCCCACGCCAGCAGCTAACTCCAAGGAACCAAACTGCCCGTCTGACTCAGAGTCCAACTCCTCCTCTGAAGAAGTGGAGATCAAAGCCCTGTGCCAAACAGCTGGCGGGCACCTGCTGCCATCCTCGACCAAATAGGGCACCAGAAACAGAGACTGTACCCAAGTCAGTACAAGTGTCCTCCACAGCACCACGAACGGTGGCAGAAGATGACACGGCTCCAACCAGGGCAGCAGTCTCTGAGCCAGAAGCCGACACAGCGCCGTCCCACCCCACAGCACCGCGAACGGTGCCTAGGACAGAGACAGCTCCGACAGCGCCCTTGGCACAGCAAACAGCGAGGAGATCTGAAACCCCCATGGCGCCATGCCCATGCCCGAAACCACGAATCGTTTTGGAACTGGACACAGCGCCGTGCTTAACCTCGGCACTGCGGACGGCACCGTAGAATGTCCCACGGTGCCACTAGCACCATCGGCACTGTGAACGGCGCCGACAGAAACAGCGCCGAGCAAACAACAGGCACCGACGGCGACTCCATCAGGGCCCACGGCGCCGAAGCCCGAAACAGAGCCGAGGACGGTGCCAACCCAGGCCTTCCGAGCCACGGGTCTGACACCGGGTAGCTCTTCACCGTAGGGACGATTCACAAACGGGTGCCTCCTGGCCTGTCTCCTGAGGAAAATGACTGGGCCTCCTGCACCGCGGAGAAGCCTCGCCACCACTAGGCTGTGCGAGACCGAGGCTCCTCCTCCTCTGTCCGTATAGAACCGGGAGGTGACCCAGAGGAAAGGCTGAGAGAACGCGGCTTGGCTTGACGAAAGCGCTCCGATTCTCGAAAGTCGGCGGAGCTCGCCCCACTTTCCACGCACATTGCTCGATGACCCCGGGGTCCATGGAGAATCAGGCGTGGCACTAATCCATGTCGTGAAGTGGGCCAAGACACGCAAGGCAACGGTCGTGCTGGTCGGTGATGGAGTATTTTCGGCCGCACAGGCACCATTGCATGGGGGGCCGTCCCGTCTTTGAAGATTTCTTGCCCTCCTACCGAGACTTGACCTACGGAGAAAAAAACCACCAAACAAGACTCGACATTACAAAAATAACAAAGAAATGGAAAGATCTTGCCAGGCGGCGCGAGTGTGGTGAACAGAACGCAGGAGGAGCCGACGGATCATGGCACTGAAGAAAATACGACACGGGCTCGACAAATTAATTGTGAAGCAGGTAGGCCTCAGATTCTTCTTCGAAGCTCTCACAAGGTGACCTCAACAGCGGGAGATGAAGAACTGGCGGGAGCGCGGAGTCAACAACACATAACAGCCAACCCACGAGCGCCACGCACTGCGTCGGCCTCGAGGGCGGCGCAGATCCTGCGTCGACTCTGCCCATCAAAAAAAAAAAGAAGCTCCCGCAGGATCATGACCCCAGGCCAGTAACCCAATGGTGATGAATGATGAAGATTGACACAGATTAGATCTGCGATTGGAAGAAGAATACCAAGAGATAGAGGCATCTGTGTGGCCCCTGCACCGCAGACACGGGCCAAAAATGAAAATTACGTACCTACCGTAATTCTTGATCTTCTTGGACAAGTCTCCACCACTCATTCACACTATTGGGTATAGCGCCGGAGGCACTAGGACCCATCGGGAGCAAACTTTTTGCTGGAGGGTCGGTGCCAGAGATGGCGCCACGAGCCCTAGCTCGCGCGGCAATGACTATCTCGGCGTCGACCCTCCAACCGCCTCAGCACCTTTTTTACCAAGGAGGTGCAGCGCAACTAAACTAAAGATAACCTAACTTTAGGCCCGGACATAAGATAGACTGGGCGACCCGTCTAAGAAGGGTCAACACAGAAGTCTTCATGGCCTAAAGATTTGAGGGAGAGAAGACCAGCACAGTGGTGAGCTTGGGGGATGGAGGGTGGGCGTATGAATGAGTGGTGGAGACTCGTCCAAGAAGATCAAGAATTACGGTAGGTACGTAATTTTCATATCTTCCTGGACATATGTCTCCACCACTCATTCACACTATTGGGAGAGTACCGAGCTAATAATCCCCCGAGAGGGCGGCAGGATAGACCAAGAGCTCACGTTTCTAGGACAGGAGTCCATTAAGGATAGTTCTGCCAAAGGTGGAATGTCGCCTGGCATGAACATCCAGTGCATAATGCTTAACGAAAGTATGCACTGAGCTCCAGGTGGCGGCATTGCAGATGTCTGCAATAGGCACACTGCAAATTTCCGCTAGGGATGCCGCGACCGCTCTGGTAGAGTGAGCGTAAACCCTACCTTCCAATTTAACCTGTGCCATGGAATAGCACTGTCGAAGACATGCCACTAGCCATGATGCGATACATCTGATAGCGACAGGTTGACCCAGCCGGGTCTCACTGAAGGAAACGAAAGTTGTTGGGCCTTTATGAAAATTCTTGGTTCTATCGAGATAGAAATCAAAGCTCCTCTTAACATCCAAAGAATGAAGAGAACGTTTCCTTCATTTTGGAAGTTCAGAAGTAAGAGGGAAGGACCAAAGGTTGGTTTAGATGGAATTCTGACAACCTTGGAAGAAATTTAGGTGAGTACGAAGAACTACTTTGTCCTTATGGAACACAGTATACGGAGGGTGTGTGACCAGGGCATGCATCTCAGAGACCCTACGGGCTGAGGTAATGGCCACTAGGAAGGCAGTCTTCCAGGTGAGAAATTTTAGCTCACAGGTAGCCAGAGGTTCGAAAGGTTTCCGAGTGAGCATGTCTAGCACAAGGTTAATGTCCCAGGCTGCAACTGGACGTCTTATAGGAGGTCTGGTATACAGAATTCCTTTAAGAAATCTCTTAACCATAGGTAACTGAGCCAGAGACAAAGAAGAGACCGGCTTCATGATACACTGAAATGGCACTAATGTGAACTTTGACTGTAGAGTACTGAAGACCTGAATTTGAGAGCTCCAAAAGGTACTCTAAAACCTTGTCTGGTGGACAGGAAAAGGGATTCAAAGAGGACTTTGCACACCAGAGCGAAAAACGCTTCCATTTAGATGTGTAAGTTTTCCGAGTGGCTGGCTTCCGAGCAGCCAGAAGAATGTCTGAAACTCTTCGAGAGACGATGAACCGGTTCACTTCTACGTCTTCAGGAGCCAAGCGTGAAGGTGAATCGATCTCAGATTGGGATGGACCACCGGACCCCGAGTCAACAGGTTCACCTGCAAGGGGAGTGGTCTCGGAGGAACTGCCAACATATTGTTGAGTAGTGGAAACCAGAGTTGTCGAGGCCAAAAGGGAGCAACGAGAATCATCTTGGTCCCCTGAGACTCGAAGTTGAGGAGTACTCTCTGAATTAGAGGAAGGGGCCGAAAGGCGTATAGAAAGCGTTTTGTCCACTGCAGCCTGAACGCATCCTGACAGAAAATGACAGGCCCTGGAATTCTGGAGCAGAAGAGAGGCAGTTTTTCGTTGCGTGGGGATGCAAAAAGGTCCAGGTCTGGAGTTCCCCACTCTTCGAATAGTGACTGAACTATGACTGAGTCGAGACCACTCGTGAGGATCTGCTTCTGTTCTGCTGAGACGGTCTGCCAAGTCGTTTGTACACCTGGCAGGTAAACCGCTTGAATTAGAGCTTTGTGTTCCAAGCACCATTCCCACACCCTCATCGCTTCCCTACATAAGGGGTAAGAGTGAGCACCGCCCTGCTTGCTGATGTAGTACATCACTGCTTTGTTGTCCGTTTGAAGGAGAATGGTCTTGTGACAGAGAATGTCCTTCAACGCTCGGACCGCATAAAGGACGGCTCTCATCTCTAGGACATTTATGTGAAGTTGGGACTCGAGTTGAGTCCACACCCCTTGAGTGTGGAGAGCACAACAGTGAGCTCCCCACCCCATTAGCGATGCGTCCGTGGTAATGGAAATCTGAGGATCCAGAGGAGCAAAGGGAAATCCCTCCAGGAGATTGCTCTCCTGAGACCACCAGGTGAGGGACCTCTGTAAGGGTTCTGTCACCTTGATGGGATAAGACTGCGGGTGAGTGGTTGGAAACCACTGAGCACTGAGCATCCATTGAGTGATTCTCATGTGCAGCCGTGCTAGGGGTACAATGAACACTGAGGATGCCATGAGGCCTAACATACGTTGCATCAAGAGAGCTATAACTGATCTGTTCTCTCCAATGTAACGAGCCATTTGAAGGATATCGTTCCTTCTGTCCTCTGGAAGGAAAGCCTTCGCACAAGAGGTGTCCAGAAGAGTCCCTATGAAAAGGAGTCTCTGGGAGGGCTGCAACTGAGACTTTCTGAGGTTCAGCAGAACTCCCATTGACGTAAGAAGGCGAGAGGCCGTCTGTACGGCGTCCAGAGTCCCTTGTCTGGAAGGGCTTGCTAGGAGCCAGTTGTCCAGGTAGGGAAACACCTGGATACCGAGTTTCCTGAGATGCGCCACGAGAACTGCACAACACTTTGTAAAGACTCGTGGCGCCGAGGACAGCCCAAAGGGCAGGACTCTGAACTGATAGCGTTGACCCAGAGCCACAAACCTCAGGAATTTGTGATGCCTCAGGTGAATAGGAATGTGCTGGTAAGCATCCTGCATGTCCAGGGAGGCTAGCCAGTCGTGTTGATGAAGCAAGGGTAACAGGGTTCCCAGAGAAATCATTTTGAATTTCTCCTTGGGGAGAAATTTGTTTAGCTTTCTGAGGTCTAGAATGGGGCACATGCCCCGGACTTCTTTGGAACCAGAAAGTAGTGGGAGTAGAACCTGTTTCTCGCTGATGCAGAGGCACCACTTACTGCCCTGTTGTTCAGAAGGCCCTGAATCTCGCGGCGAGAAGGTCTGACTGAACGGTTGACAGCCTGGGCTGTCGCTTGGGAGGACAACCGGAGGGTCTCCAGAAAATTGAGAGAATACTCGCTAATTATCCGGCGACCCATTTGTCTGAGGTTATGGACTTCCACTGGCTGTAGAAGTGCATCAGACGACCTCCCACCGGAGAGGAAAAGTCCACCTCGGGCAGTTGAGATGGGACTTGGGCCGGCAACTCATAAGGTAGCACTGGGCGCTTTGGGCCCTTGCGCTTCTGTTGCGCTTCTTTTGAGGTTGGGCAGGTTGGTTCTTATGGAACTTCCTCTGCCTCTGCCCGAAAGGACTGACGACATGAAATTGTCGCTCACCACATGCCCCGAGAAGGGGCAGGAGGGGGTCGAGCCAGCTTAATGGCTGACCTAGTCTTTTGTGTAGCTTCTAGAGCTTGCTCTACCTGAGGACCGAAAAGATAAGAGCCTTAGGGCAACGCCATCACCTGCTGTGCGCATCATTCGTGAAACCCAGGCAGCAGCCAGGAGGACGGCGAGTACAAATACCAGCAGCTGCTGAACGAGAAGCAGTGTCGAAAGCATCCATGGCTGCTTTGACCTGCTGGTTATTAGATTCAATACTGGTAATGGTTTGAAGGAGCTCTGGCTTTTAGTCCGAGTCCGGAAGAGCTTCAACCATTTGCTTGATAGAATGCCACAGGATATACTCATACTGGGAAAAATAACCCTGGTAACTAGCAATACGCATACTTAGAGTGGACGCAGCAAAGACTCTCTTACCTAATGTATCTATCTTACGAGACTCTTTGTTGATAGGTCGAGCTGTAGTAGTTTGAGGAAGAACTACCTTGTCATTTTCTGCCAGGACTACAATAGGATCTGCAAAGGCTGGGGATGCCAAGATAGGACGATCCTTGGGAGCTGAGTATTTCCTATCAATGGATTTAACCACTAAAGGGGTAAGAGAAGGATTATTCCATACCAGTTGAGACAGCGTCTCGAAGGAAGGTTGAATTGGAGGAGTCAAATCCGTAGGGATCTCCGAAGCATGAAGATATTGGAGTCTTAACAGCTTCCCAGGATCGATGTCTGTAGTCTGGAAAGAAAGAGTGGAGCTCAGATTCTTCAACAGAGACTTAAAGGACAGGTCTTCGACCACAGGCTCTGTAGCAATAAAAGATCCTGTTTCGTCCACTTCATCACCCAGCCGAAGGTCTGGGTCAGGCTCAACGTCATCTCCTGACAGTCCAGGAGGGACTGGATGGACAGGAAAGGGATGAAAGCTAGAAGAGGAAGTAGGAAAAGAGACAAAAGGGAAGTCCCTGAGAGCCCCCGGCACCGAGGAGGTGCACGGCGCCGAGAACGACGCCGAGGAACCGCACTGCGCCGAAAATGGCGCCGTGGCACTGCATGGCGCAGTCTGGCCCAGCAGGCGGTGCCGAGAAGACGCGCGGCGCCGCAGGCGTCGCCGAGGATGGCGCCGCGAGGCCAGACGGCGCCGAAGAAACTCCGAGAGACCGAAAAACAGGCTTTGAAGGAAAGGAGACAGGGGATAAGGGCATCGGTGTGGCCCCCTGCGCCGCAGCCATGTGGGGGGAACACCTAAGCACGGAGTCGACAGCACCGAAGAAGGTGCCGCAACCAGGAAAGTCCAACCGCCCTACCCCGTCGCCCAGAGAGCCCGAGAGCCCACGAGCGACCGAGCCAGGTAGCCGAACCAACCTCCGAGCCCACTGCTCCAAAAGAGCGGCCCACTGATGAAACTGCTCATCTGAAGACCTACCTGCGGGTGGGGTAGGACTCTGATGTCGAAGGCGTCGGCCATCAGAAGCCGCTGCCGTGACTCCGAAGGAGGAGACCGGAAACTAGCCCCGATAACCGAACGCCTACGCGCAGACGTATCAGAGGGCGACCTCGAGTGATGCCTTCTCTTTTTAGACCTGTGGGTAGAAGAAGAGCTCGAGGCCGAACGGTGCCGAGAATGCGACTGTTTGGCTTTATGCTTCCGCGGGGACCGCCCATCCCCCCAGGCACTGGACTGCCCGTTGTCAGACCCCCCTTCTGGAGAAGGCGGCGGACCGGACCCAGCCCGACTGACTGAACAGCTTTCATCCGAAGTCTCCCTACCGTCACCTGAACTGCTCATGGTCGACTCCCGTCAAAGTAGACCGAGACTTCTTTATCGTTTTAATTTAAAAATAAGAATTACTTAAGCGATACTGTATCGTGATAATACTATAAAAATAATAAAAACTGAAAACTATGCTGCAGTTTGAAGTTTGACTCCCGACAGGCGAGCGACGTCGTCACTGAAGCGCACTCGACGGCGGGAAAAAAGGAACTGAGGCGGTTGGAGGGTCGACGCCAAGATAGTCATTGCCGCGCGAGCTAGGGCTCGCGGCGCCATCTCTGGCGCCGACCCTCCAGCAAAAAGTTTGCTCCCGATGGGTCCTAGTGCCTCCGGCGCTATACCCAATAGTGTGAATGAGTGGTGGAGACTTATGTCCAGGAAGATCACCTGAGCACGGATTTGATGGCACGCGCGACTAGAAAGGTCCAACCGTCCTACCCGCTCCCCCAAAAGGCCTGAAGGCCTTGGAGTGACTGGGCCAGGCAGCTGGACCAACCTCCGAGCCCACTGCTCCACAAGAGAGGCCCACTGATGAAATTGCTCATTGGAAGCCCTTTCAATAGGCGGGGAAGGGCTCCGATGTCGAATAGGTTGGCCACCGGAGACAGAAACTGGCGACTCTAGAGGAGGAGACCAGCACCTGGCCCCAACAACCGACCGTCGACGCAGAGACATACCAGAAGGCAACCTCGAGTGATGCCTCCTCTTTTTTGACCTGTGGGCCGAAGAAGAATAGCTTGAGGCCGAATGGTGCCGAGAATGGCAGTGGGTTTTTTTATGCTTTCGCGGGGACCGCCCATCCCCGAGCATCGGACCGTCCGTTGTCAGCCCAGCTGACTGAACAGCTTTCATATGTAAGTCTCCCTAACATCACCTGACAAGCTCATGGTCGACTCCGTCAACAGAAGGCTCAAGACTTCTTTTCTTAACAAGTAAAGTTAAAAGTAAGCGGTACTTATTTCGAGATAAATTACACAACAATAAACTGAAAACTATGTTGCTAGTTTGAAGCTCGACTCCCAGCGGGCAAGCAATGTCATCAATGAAGCACACTCAACGTTAGGAAAAAAGGAACTGAGGCAGTTGGTGGGTCGACACCGAGACAGTCATTGCTGCATGAGCCGAGGCTCGCGACGCCACTCCTCGCGACTCCATCTCTGGCGCTGGCCCTCTTGCAAGAAAGGTTTGCTCCTGCTGGGTCCTAGCACCTCCAGCATAGATCCAATCAGTGTGAATGAGTGGTGGAGACTTTATGTCCAGTAAGATCAATGTTTTTCTTGGGCTCCATTCAATCCCCCTCCTCGTGATCTGCTTCCTCATCTGACAAGAGCTGTTGAGTCAGGCTTTCCCCCATGTCCCCCCTTACCCCCTTTGACATTTCAAGTTGTCAAGCTCGGGGAATGCCTGCAAATAGGAGTGACCAATATAGTTCCACTCTGGCACACCTGGCCATGCTGGTATAGCCAACCCTCCAACCTCACCCCGAGCGGTCCGCATTGGGTTCCAGTGTGATGGTAGCATTTTCCTGTGGGATATCAGACCTCAGCAACTCATTTAAGAGCAGCAAAAAGGATCTCCATAACTCAGTTTTACCACTGCTAGTCAGTACCCCAGGTGCACCCTCATTCCCAAGCCTAGAGGTTGGCCCAGGGGGGCCAAAACAGAATTGTTAAGATGGTGTTGCACAATTTTGGGCTCTAAGACCCTAAGGGAGAGAGTCTCATCATTCTCCTGCAGGTCTTCATCTCTTAAACATGACAGGTCTCTAGTAAGCCGTGGTGCCTCTTCCAAACAGCCAGTGTCACAAAAGGCAACAAGTACGGTCTGCAGAAATGTAGATGCAAAATATATACGAGGGCCCTGTGGTCGTCCTATGTTGTCACAATAAAAAATCGGCCCCTTATGGTTGCTGCAACATACGACGGTCCTCAACAACGAACACTGGGAAGGCCACAGAAAAATATAGGTTACTCACCTGTAATAGGAGTTCTAGGAGTGGTATATGTTGTTCATCCACACTGTCTGGCAGGTTCCTTGCCGCTTTAAATCTTGCTGGAAGTCTTCAAGCTGGCTCCTCCCACGCACCCAGGTGGTAAAACTCTCTGCTCCGCCCCAGGACGCCAGATCTAGCCCGCTGGAAGCCAGGTTGCACGTTGAAGCCGGGGAGGTTGGGTGGGTTGTGTGGATGAACAACATATACCACTCCTAGAACTCCTGTTACAGGTGAATAAAGTACAGTTACGTAAGAACTTACCATAACAGTAGATCTTCGAGAAATGAAAATTACATACCTACCGTAATTATGACCTTTCTGTGCATCTTCACCCTTCATCACTGTTGGGTATCTGCCAGAGGTCAGGACCCCGCGGGAGCTTTTTTTTTCTTTTTTTAAAAGTAGGTGGAGCCAACGCACCATCGGGGCCCGCCGAGGCCCGCTTCCGCGTACCGCTGGTTGGCCGCTAGATTGCGTCGACCCTCCTGCCTGCCAGTTCTGAGTCACCGGAGAGGCAAGAGGAAGGGAGTGGAGGGTGGGACAAGGAAGTCCAAGGACAGAAAAGGAAAAGATGTATGAACTAAAAGGAGAAAAAAACGACTGAGAGGACAGAAAGGGAGAAGAGATGGAAACTAAAGGGATTGGGAGGGGCCCCAATCTCTGGAAAAGGAAGAGGGAGGTAGGGTGGGTAAAGAATACAGGAAGAGAGGGAAGAAGGTTAACACATCCCAGACGCTGGTCCGTCTCCAGATTGTACAGGAACTGCAAGAAGTAGCAAAAGCTTTCTGCCAGAATTCAAAGCATGGAATAACTGGCAAACACTCCAGATAGGCACAGTCGTCTATTCTGGAAGAAGGACAGGGTACAGGGAACTAACACCCTCTCAAGAAAAGATTACTGGTGAAAAAAGGGGAGAAAACTTTTTTTTTTGTTTTTTAAACGAGGAGAAATAATTTGGACGGGAACAGGGAGGAGGAAAGAAAGGAGAGCAACTGTCAACTCCCACCCCACGGGGTAGAACTAAGGCACTGGAGAAGAAGTACCTCCCCCTGCTGCCCACTCTCCCTGGAACATTATCCCCTTGTGTGCCCATTTTACCCCACTCCTAAAAAAGGCGAGGGGGATGGATGGGCAGAGAGAGGGAGGGAGGGGGACCCAGAGACTGTGGCCCCAGGGGTTGAGGGTGGATGTGACTTAATGAGAAGAAAACACAGAAAGATCATACCACGGTAGGCACGTAATTTTCATATCTTATCTGTGTCAATTTTCACCATTCATCACTGTTGTATGAGTACCGAGCCCCCCCAAAGGGGGTTTTCTTTTACACCCTAAGGGATAAAATCCCTTAGCTCTCAGTGGGTGACACACTAAGAGGGGGAACCTTCAGGGCCTGGAGAGGCCCGAGAGTGGGAGAGTGAGACGGACTCCCCGGAGGGGAAGGAAGCGTTCCGAGCTGCCGCCTCCCGCTTCAACGGGAGAAGAGATAGGTTCCCTGGTGAGCAGAGTTAATCACTCTACGCCGGGCCATGGGTGACAACCGGGAAAGACGCAGCCATGCCGTCCGCCTAGTGCAGACCGCTGTCCCTACGACCCTGGTAGCTACCTCGTTAGCATCATATGATGCCCTCGCTTGGTGCCTTGCTAGCTCCAGGCCACGCGCAGAGAGTGCAATAGCTTGTCTGGTTTGCTCCGAATCAGGCAATGAGGCTAGGAGCTGACCCAGCCTGGACCACAAGAACCTGTCATAGGCTGCATAGTGGGCCTGATGTGCAGAAATAGAAAGAAGTAACCATGCCGATTAGAAAGTCCTCCTACCCCAGAAGTCAAAATCCGAGGAGTCTTGATCTGGGGGCCGGTCACGGTGAAGGGTGCGAAGCCCATCAAGAGTATCCAACTGCATCAATCCAGACTGTGGATGAGGCATGGAACCTGGAGACTTCGGGGGTGCACAATACCTCTGGCTGAGAACCCTTGGGGCAGGAACTCCGGAGAAGGGTCTCTGCAAGGAACGCAACAACGCCTCCCGAAAGGCAGCAGGCCAGGGCGGCACCACAAGGGTGGCCTCGCCAAAATCGCCTAGAAAGGTGTGCGCCGAGTGCTCAGGATTGCTGATAGTGGAAGGAGTAAAGTGCAAATCCTCCAACATCCTCACAAAGAATCACTGATACTCAGCGAGATCAGCAGCTGGAGAGATGTGGACAGAAGTTTCTTCTCCCCCAGAAAAGGGGGATGAGGAGCTGGAGGGCACCAGCTGTTCAGTGGGTGGCTGCACAGCAGGAGGTTGAAAAACCTGGCTGTCCATTTCCCTAATGTAAGCAGGGAACTGAGCAGCCACCGCTCTGAACTGCTCCCAGGAGAGAGGCCTGCTAGGACCAAGGATGCCTGGGAGTGCAGGAGAATGTGGCAGAGGGATGGGGACAGAGCCGAGAAGAGATGTCGGCTGACCTCCGCCTGGGCTAAGGAGCGGACCGTGGGCACCCACGGAAGAAGGTGCCCCGGAAGACCCCACAGCCGACAGCAGAACAACCATTTCAGTACTGCCATGGCTGCGAACGGAAGAATCCCCCCCTGTGAGGCAACCAGGGCCGTATAGGTCCAGAACGACGGTCCCCTATCTCAAAAGAATGGGACTCTCTCAAAAAGACCGAGGAGGAAGAGTGGAGATCCACACTACGGCTTCTCCCAGAGCCCGGGTGGACCCACAAAAAAGGCCAACATGCCGACCCCATGCCCCTCGGAGTCTGAAAGAGTCCTCCTCCTACAGAGGGCCACCCTAGGTAGGTGGCATCTCTGGCTAGCTCCCGAAGGGGCTATCCAGGGCACAGTACCCTCCCCCCCCACCGTAGGTGCTCTGATCGGCCCCAAAGTTGAGCGATCTGAGCACACCACAGGAGGGGGTACCACTACTGAGGGATCAGTGAAACCACCAAGACCAGGCTGCAGAGCTATGGTGGCCTGCACCACTGCCTGCTGGTCAGCACCCCGACCCCAGTCTCGGTAGCCACCGACCCCAACTCAGAAGGGGGCTGACTCCAGCTTGTCGAGGAGACTACTGGGCTGTCCACCTCAACAGCCAACCCCAAAGAGTCAGACTGTCCGTCTGACTCAGAGCTCGACTCCACCTCTGAGGAGGGAAAGGCCGAGGCCCTGTGCCAAACCGTAGGAGAGTGCCCGCTGCCATCCTTGCCAATAGGCCCAGAAACCAAAGCTGTGCCTCAGCCAGTGCCAGAACCCCCATAGCTCCGTGAACGGAATCCGCAGGGGGCATGGCCAGAGCCTGAACAAGAGCTCCAGAGCTGGGACCAGTCATGGCGCCATCCGGTCACACGGCGCTGAGGACAAAGACGGCGCCGACGAAGGCCCCGACGGCACCATCGGCACAGAGGATGGCGCCGCCCAGCTCCACAAGCGGCACAGACGACGGTAAAGCCCGGCTCCACAGCAACGAGAACGGCACTGAGAGTAGAGGTGGCACTGATGATGGCGTCGACAGAGGAATCTGAAGACCCCATGGCGCCGAGCCCCGAGGACATGGCGCCGAGGCGATACATTGAAAAAGACGGCACCGTAGCAGCTCCCATGGCGCCGCTAGCAATGTCGGCGCCACGAACGGCTCCAACATAAGCCACGGCACCGCACAAGTCAGTGCTGACGACGGCCCGCCAGCCGCACAAGTTGCGGAGCGACGCACGCCCCGACAGGGCCCACGGTGCCGACCGACAGCGGCATAGGACGGGCGCTGACCTGGGCCTTGCGAACCGTGGGTCCAACACCGGGAGAGCCTTCACCCCCGAAGGGGCAATTGCCATGGCGGTGCCTCCCGCCTGCTCCCCAGGAGGAACAGAACGGGCCTACTGCACCGCGGAAGAAGACTCGGCAACGGCTAGGCTACTAGTAGCCGAGGCTCCCTCCTCCTCGGTCCGTATAGAACCGGGAGGGGACCCGGAGGAAAGGCCTAGAGAGCATGGCTTCGCCCGACGAGTGCGCACCCGACCCCCGAAAGTCTGCTGAGCTCGCCCCACTTTCCACGCGTGTTGCTCAATGACCCGGCGGTCCATGGAGAAACAGGCATCGCACGAATCCATGTTGTGAAGCGGGCCAAGACACGAGAGACACCAGTCGTGCTGGTCGGTGACGGAATACTTTCGGCCGCAAGGGTACAGTCGCATGGGGGGGGGGGCCCAACCCGTCTTCATAGATTTCTTGCCCTCCGACGAGACATGACCTACAGAGAAAAAAAAAAACACCAAAAATAGACAACGTCGAGGAAATATAAAAAGAAGGAAAGATGTTACCGGGCGACGTCGAGTGTTGGCAGAAACAGAACCGGCAGGAGAACCGACAGACTTCGACCGAAGGTAAAATTTTTTGGAAAAAACAACTGTGGAGCAGGCATAGGACTCTTCACGGCTTCCCACGAGGTGACCTCTACGGCGGGAACCGAAGAACTGGCAGGCAGGAGGAGTCGACACAGCCCGGACGGTTCAACCCTGCGAGCGCCACGCAGTGCGTTGGCCTCGAGGGTGGTGCCGATGGTGCGTCAGCTCCACCTACCTTTAAAAAAAGAAAAAAAAAAAAGCTCCTGTGGGGTCCTCACCTCCGGCAGATACCCAACAGTGATGAATGGTGAAGATTGACACAGATAAGATCAGCTCTTGCAGCAGGATACACCATTAGGACTGAAGCCGGCAGGCGCCAGGACCCCACGGAAATTTTCTACCTAGCTGTATCCAGCGGGGACTGCCCCCGACGTCGGCCCCGCCCCCAACGTCAGGCATCATATAAAAGGGGGCGGTCCCCCAGAATCTCCAGTTCTCCCGCCGCAGACTCCTGGCCATTCGATGACAACAGAAGTGGAGACTGAGGATCTGCCATCAAAAGGTATTCAGAACGGTATTAGAAACATCTAATCCTAGAAAAGAAATATGGGAACAACTCTACCTCCAGAGAGGATGGTGGAAGGGAAACTATCTGCTGCAAGAGCTGTTCTCTAAGATCTACTGTTACGGTAAGTTCTTACGTAACTGTACTATCTTGCTTCAAGAAACAGCTCTTGCAGCAGGTAACACCATTAGGACTGATTCCCATGCAATACTGGAAATCCCTCGCAGGTGGGAGGAGGCTAGGTAGAGACTGCGAGTTGGACCAAAGCATAGGATAGGAGTCCCTGAAGGACTGCTAGACCAAAACCAGCTCTTCGCCATGATGCCACATCCAGGCTATAATGCCTGATAAAGGTGTGCACGGTGCTCCAGGTAGCTGCTGCGCAGATGGCTGCAGTGGACACGATCTTCATGGCCGCAAAGGAGGTAGCCACCCCTCTTGTGGAATGACCCTTAACCGCGCCCGGTAAAGGTTTGTTACGTTTCTGGTAACAGAACGTGATACAATGGATGAGCCACCTGGACAGTGATTGTTTAGAAACCGGAGCTCCCATCATCCTATGGGCAAAGGAGACGAAAAGCTGATCAGATTTACAGTGGTGCCTGGTTCTGGTCAGGTAGTGTCTTAGACACCTCTGCACTTCTAAAGTGTGCAACAGGGCCTCTCCTCTGTTAGAGTATTTAGGAAAGTACACTGGTAAGTCAATGTCCTGATTGAGGGTGAGAGCTGAAACCACCTTAGGTAGAAACTTTGGATTTGTTCTTAGGGGCACCCTGTCCTAGTGAAAAACCAAATAAGGTTCTTTGCACATCAGTGCGTGAAGTTCGGAAATTCTTCTGGCTGAAGTAACGGCAACTAAAAATAACGTCCTCCATGTTAGGAGACGTAGCTCGCAATCTGCGGCTGGTTCAAAAGGCGGCAGCGTGAGCTGCTCCAGGACAAAGGGTAAATCCCATGGAGGAACAGGATCCTTAATCGGAGGTCTAAGGTGGAGAACACCTCTCAGGAAGGCTCATGCTGTGTCCAACTGAGTTATGGGATGTCGGCCTATAGGTGTATGATAGGCTGAGATGGCACAAAGGTGTACTTCAATAGAGGAGTAGGCCAAGCCTGCCTGGAAAAGAGAAAGGAGGTAGTCCAGCACCGACCTTTCCGGACAATTCATCGGGGAAAATCCTCGTGCTTGAGCCCAGAGGCAAAATCTGCACCATTTCGTGGCGTATGCGGCGTGAGTGGCCGGTTTTCTAGCAGGCGGTAGAATATCTGCTACCTCTTGCAAGACCCCATACCGCATGATAGCCATGTCTCTAGGAGCCAGGTGTGCAGGTTCAGAAAGCGAAGGTCCGGATGGACCAAAGAACCTGCCTCCTGGGACAATAAGTGAGAGCTGATTGGCAGAGGCACCGAAGGTTCCTGGGACAGCTGGTGCAGCAGAGGGAACCAAATCTGTCGGGCCAAAATGGCGCGATAAATATCACCATTGCTTGCTCTCTGTGGAGTTTCAATAGGACCCTCTGGATCAGTGGGAAGGGAGGAAACACGTAGATGAATCTGCCCGTCCAGGGAGAGGGACAACGCGACTCGCCAGAAAACACCAGGCCCTGGATCTAGCAAGCAAAAAGTGGGCAGTTTTGCGTTGGATGGGGACACAAAAAGGTCCAACTCTGGTGTGCCCCATCTGTGAAACAGATCCTCTGCTACCTCCTGGAGTAATTCCCATTCATGGACTCTAGCCTGAGAGCGGCTCAGGCTGTCTGCGATGACGTTGTCCACTCCTGGGACATGAACAGCAATGAGGTGTGCGCCGTGTTGTAGAACCCAATCCCACACCCTCATGGCCTCCCTGAAAAGCTGGTAGGAATGGGTGCCTCCTTGTTTGTTGAGGTAATACATCACCGCGGTATTGTCTGTTTGTAACAGGAGAGACCGGTGGGACCTCCGACTGGAAGGCCTGCAGCATAAAGACTACTCTCATTTCCAAAATATTTATGTGGACATGAGCTTCCTGGGATGTCCACGAGCCCTGAGACCTGACCCCGTCGAGGAGTACTCCTCAACCGAAACCTGAGGCGTGCGAGGAGAGCGTCACAATTGGAGATGGCGCAATGAAGGGGACCCCTGCCAACAGGTTCTTTGAATCTAGCCACCATTGCCAATCCCAGATTACAGCATTCGTGATCTGAATTGGAAGCTGCAAATGGTCTTGCTTCTGATCTCACTGAACCCGCAACATCCACTGGGTCACCCGCATGTGGAGATGGGCTAGCGGGACTGTTGCAATGGTCACAGCCATGTGTCCGAGCAGACAAAGGACCAGTCTGGCTGGGACAGTCTTCTTTGCCAAGATGTCCCAGATGAGGGATCTGATGTGTTCCACTCGGTCCTGGGGCAGAAAAGCTCTCCCCTGGACGGTGTTCAGAACTGCGCCTATGAACGGCAGATTCTGTGATGGAACCCAGCATGACTTCTCCTGATTGATAATGATGCCCAACGTCCCGAACAGGGACTGAGTACAGTGAATTGTGGACATCAGAGCCTCCCACAACGGTGCCATGAGGAGCCAGTCGTCCAGGTAGGGGAAAACGAAGTGGCCTTGTCTCCTTAGAGCCGCCGCTACGACTGCCATGCACTTCGTAAACACCCAAGGTGCCGATGACAGTCCGCAAGGGAGGGCTTGGAACCGATAATGGCGACCTAGAAATTCCAAGCGCACAAACTTCCTGTACGCTCGAGCAACGGGTATGTGCAGGTAGGCATCCTGCATGTCCAAGGAAGCTAGAAAGGGGCCCTGATTGAGCATGATTATCAGACCGGGAAGGGTCACCATGTGGAAGCGTTTGTAGAGGACCAAACCGTTGAGATTGCTGAGATCCAGTATTGGACGGAGGTCCCCTGTCTTTTTGGGAGCCAGAAAGAAGTGGGAATAGTAACCTGCACTTCTCTGCTTCCTCAGTACGTGTTCTATAGCTTCCTTTCCTAGAAGCGCGAGCACCTCCTGCTGTATGAGCAGTGCGTGCTGATCCGAATAACGGGAAAGCAGGGGAGGTCTTGACGGAGGATGGTCGAGGAATTCTATTAAGTGACCTCTCAACCATTTGAAGTACCCACCGGTCGGTGGTAATCGACTGCCACCCTGAAGAGTGGCAAGTGATGTGACCCCCGACCTTTTCTGCCCGTTGCTACAGAGGAGGGCCGGGGGCCAGGGAAGGAGTCCTGCTGTGGCAGCACTGGTCCCAGCAGGTTGGGCCGGTTTTGCGTAACGTTGTCCTCTGCCTGAGGACGACTTAGCCTGGGCTTTATGATGAAAAGTGTTGGTTCCCGCAGGCTGGGCCAGTGTGGTATACTGCTGACCTCTGCCTGGAGAAGATTTAGGTTGGGCCAGAAGGTGCCCCTTTGTTGCTGGCCAGAACGCGGCTGCTGTCGCTGTTGCCGACCACAAAAATGATTCTGGTTCCTACGAAAGGAACCAGATTTGTATCTGTACATGGCCTGTACAGACCTTACTGCCTTCCCGGCGTCCTGAAGCTCGGTGATGACCTTTTCAGAGGGTTCACCAAACAGGATCTCTCCGTTGTAAGGGATGTCGAGGATACTCTTCTGTACGTCCGCAGTAAAACCGGAGACATGGAGCCAGACGCCTGAAGCTGTGCCCCTGGCGGACGAGTCCGCAGAATCATATGCGGCTCGTAACACTTGGGTCCCCAGGTCTGACCCTGTGCGGAGGAGGTTCAGGAGCTCCACCTTCTGCTCTCCATCCGGTAGTTTATCAACTAGGTCCTGACCCTGTTCCCACAGGGCATTCTGAAACTGAACCATATGAGACAGATAGTTCTGGGACCTGATGGAGCATGTAGCAGCCACATACATGCGCCTCCCCAGGGCATCCAACTGCTTGGATTCCTGGTCCAGTGGCTGTGTGCTCAGATGCTGTGGTCATTGGAACCTGTCATGAGAGGTCGTAATGACCAGTGATTCAGGCAGAGGTTGTTGCGCCAAGTACTGGTCCTCTGTCGAGGCCCTGTACAGGTGGTCAGCTTTCTTCGGCACCGCGGAAGTGGAGTGCGGATGCTTCCACACAGCCTTGGTGATGTCCACAAAGGTGTCCACCAAGGGTGGCACCACCAAAGGCTTAGGGTCCTTCTGCCGAAGGTAACGAGCTAGGCGCTGTCTCGGGGTCGAGATCTTCCGAATCCCATCTCATCTTCTCCTGGATGAGCCTCATGATCTCAGAAAAGGAGGGATCACCCGGAGGTGACCTGGGCAGGTCTTGTGGGTCAGGTGATGGGATGCTGATTGGAGAAGGAGACCTGGAGGTATCTGAAGCGTAAGGTCTAAAATCCTCCACTGGCAGAGTGGCCCGTTAACGTCTGGGTCGCTCAGGACTGGGAGACCCTGAGGGAGATCTTGAAGGGGGCCTTCTCCGTTCTTTGGATCTTCCCCTAGGAGGTGGAGTGAGCTCCTTGGGGGTCAGTCGTCTTCCTGCTGGCCCCTGCGGTGGAGGAGGTGAAGGAGGAGGAGGAGATTTGACTGGGATCACATCCTTCTTTGTGTCCCACCAAAAGGTAGAGAGATCTTTGACCTCTTGAATATTCATACCGGTCGACAGACCTGGCACCAGTGGTCTGTCGCTGGTATAGGGCGTCGGGTCTGAGGGCGTCTCCGGGATTGGCGAAGGCTCCTGTGGAAGCCCGACATCCTCACTGTCGCCTGCCTGGTCATCAGCCAACGTCAGGTCCTCCTCTGTAGAGTCCCAGCGACCAGTGTCCACCGGTGACAGGGAGGCAGTCTCCGGCTCTGGTGAACATCTTAATGACGTCGGGTGCTTAGCAGACGTCAGGTGCTTAGCTGACGTCTGGTACAACGGGCGTTTGCCCGATGAAGGGTCGGAAGCTTCGGGTCAGTCGTCCGTTTTAGGGAAGTCAGCTCCTTAGTCTTCCTGAGAGGGGGATCCGGAGGCTGGGAGACAGATCTGGTGTCGGGTCCCAGCATCTCTCTGAACAAGCTTTGGAAGAAGACTTGGACTGGTGATGGTCTGAAGACTTCAATGAGGCCTGGGAAGGTGTTGAGGAAGCCGAAGGCCTGCAAGTCTTGATGGGATGCAGAGAAGCTGAAGTGCTGCCTGAAGACTTGACCTTTACTGGAGGGGGCTGAGAGCAAGCCCTGAAGGGAGAGCGGTCTGAGCGCGTAGAGCCTGAGCTAGTGCGCAAGTCCGAGGCCCGGTTAGGAGATCTGGACCTGGCCTTCTCCCAGTGCTTGTCCCGGTGTTTGTGGGACTTAGAGGTAGACTCACCTCTGGAGGCAGGGTCTTTGTCCATGCTTTTTAACTTTTCTTCCAAGAGGAACCCCTGAAGTGCCTTCTGGCGACAGATCCTGGTGCAACTATTGAACCCCTGACAAAAAGGAGCAAGCCTTGGTGTCGTGTTCCGGGCCTAAGCAGCACAGGTAGGACGAATGAGGATCCTTGAAAGGGATATGTTTGCCGCAGGCACACTTGGAAGGATGTCCTTCTGAATGAGTTGGAGATGCCAACATTTAGTGGCAAACTGGAAAGTTCTAGTCGTCGTACGCTAGAGTGGGACCGTAAGGCCGATGCTGGTGAGTTGACAGCAGGAAAAGAACTGGGGATTCTGGGCGACTGCCCCCTTTTGTACGATGCTCGACGTCAGGGGCGGGGCAGACATCGGGGGCGGTCCCCGCTGAATACTGCAAGCTAGAAAATTTCTGTGGGGTCCTGGCGCCTGCCGGCTTCAGTCCTAATGGTGTAACCTGCTGCAAGAGCTGTTTTTCGAAGAAAGATCATGTATTTCTAGGGACGTGAATATGTTGTTCAGTCCACACTGTCTGGCAGACTCCTAGCAATTCTCCAGGAGGAGGGAGGCAAGGCACGCACCCCCTACTTGGGGAATAAGGACTGGAGAACCGAGGTCCCAAATCTAGTATCCCGGCGTGACTCAAGGTCAATGTGGTAATGGGAAATAAAGGTGTGTGCCGACTTCAGGGTAGCAGCCATGCAGATTTCCTGGATAGGGGCATCCCTAGAAGCAGCCACCGAAGCAGCTGTATGACAGGCAGAATGAGCTCTTATCCCTCTGGGAGGCTCCATGCCCGCCAAACTATAACAGAGATCTATGCAGGAGGTGACCCACCTGCCTATCGTCCGCTTGGCTGCAGGTCTGCCAGGTGCGGATTCAGCGTAGGTGATAAACAGCGGGCGAACCTCTCCCCGAACTTCAGCTGTTCGCTCCTTGTAATAAGTGAGCGCTCTTCTAGGGTCCAGAGTATGAAGCCTTTATTCGGCCTCCGAGGTGTGATATGGGTAGAACACTGGCAGAGTCAACACCTGATTAAGGTGAAATTCCAACACCACCTTCGGAAGGAATTTTGGGTGGGGGCGCAGGACAACCTCGTCCCTGTGGAAGACCAGATAAAGAGACTCGATGGAAAGCGCCTGGAGCTCTCCCATCCTTCTGGCTGACGTGACAGCCACCAAGAAGACAGTCTTCCACGACAGGTGAGAGATTTCACACCTGTGCATCAGTTTGAACGGCTTGCCCATGAGCTTAGCCAATACCAGCAGTAGATCCCATGGAGGTGGAGGTTCTCACACCGGAGGGGATATGTGATCCAAGGCCTTGGAAAATTGCCCGACCACCTTTTCCTGCGCCAACTGCTTGCCGGCCCGCGCCCGGTAAGCAAGGATGGCTGCCAGGTGCACCTTAAGGGTCGCTGACCAAAGCCCTAGCTGAGAACGAGACCACAGGCAGTCCAGAATGCTAGCCAAGGAACAGAAAGAAGGGTCCAACCCCTTGTCCTGACACCAAATGGAGAATCTCTTCTATTTGAAGGCATAGCATTTTCTGGTCAACTCCTTACGGGACGCCTCAACAACACTGAGGACCTCCTCGGAAAGACCCAAGGCCTGGAACTCTAGCCACTCAGGAACCAGGCCGTCAGGTGCAGGGATTGAAGGTTCGGATGGAGTACCTTCCCCTTGTCGACTGAGATCAGGTCCGGGCGGGCTGGAAGCTGCCTCGGGAGCCTGGAGCTGAGGCTGAGGAGATCTGGATACCAGAATTGGTGGGGCCAGACTGGGGCTACCAGAATCACCT
The DNA here is from genome assembly GCA_016271365.2 of Neoceratodus forsteri. NCBI lineage: Eukaryota > Metazoa > Chordata > Ceratodontiformes > Ceratodontidae > Neoceratodus > Neoceratodus forsteri. The sequence continues at coordinate 1,711,014,171 of CM057455.1, forward strand.
ACGCCTTGTCCCTCTTCGCCTTGAGAAGCACCTTGTGGATCAAGGGAAATGGACGGAAGGCGTAGAAGAGGCCCGGGGTGCACGGCCTCGAGAAGGCATCCCCCTGCAGCGAGCCCTGCTGAGGGGCGGCAGGCGTGAAACAGCCTCAGCTTCGCATTCTCCCTGGAGTCGAACAGGTCCACCAGAGGGGTGCCCCAATGGGAGAACAGATCTTGAACTACCTCCGGCAGGAGAGACCACTCGAGACATGCAGCGCCTATCCAGCTGAGGGCATCAGCCAGACTGTTGGAGGCTCCTGCCACATGGATGACTAAGAGATCCGACTCCAGGCTGATCACGAGGGACCATGTGCGGAGAGCCTCCTTGCACAGAGGCAAGGAGTGCATCCCGCCCTGTCGGTTGAGGGGGTACATGGTCGTGGTGTTGTCCGTCTGGACCTGAACCACTTGACCTCGTACAAACGGGGCGAAGGCAGTGAGGGCTAGACGCACCGCTCAAAGCTCCAACAGGATGATGTGGCATCGAGACTCCTGAAGGGACCAAAGGCCGTGGCCCTGAGCTCCGCCAGATGGGCACCCCAACCCATCAGAGAGGTGTCAGTCGTCAGAGAGACCATCGGCTCAGGGCGGACAAATGGGATACCCTCCTGCAGATGAGCTGGAATGAGCCACCACTGTAGGCCGTACCACATCTCCTGGGTCACCGTCAATGGCTGGTCCAGAGGACCGGAGCGCTGTGACCACTGGAGAGCCAGCTCTCATTGCAGGGGATGCATATGCCAGCGGGACCAAAGGGCCACGATGGTGCAAGCAGCCATGAGGCCCAGAAGGCGCAGGAAGTCCCGGGCAGGGCGCAACTGCCCAACCAGAAATGACTGGGCAAAGGAGGAAAGGACCTCGGCCCTATCCGCCGGAAGCCGGGCTCTGGCTCGAAGGGAGTCGAGCTCTGCCCTGATGAACTGAATCACCTGCTATGGCACGAGTTTCGATTTGGCCTTGTTGATGAGGAGGCCAATCTGAGAGCAGACCTGGAGGGCCAGATCCCTGGACCGCTCCACCTCCAACCTAGAGGGGGTTGCAATCAGCCAGTCATTCAGGTAAGGGTACACCTGGACCCCTTGGCGCCGCAGGAATGCTGTCACCACTGCCATGCATTTGGTGAAGACCCTGGGAGCTGGAGAGCGGCCGAAGGGCATGGCCCGGAACTCACAAAGAGATCCCTCTGCTCAGAAGCGGAGGAATCACTGATGAGACGGACGGATGGGGACGTGAAAGAACGCGTCCTGAAGGTCCAGAGAACAAAACCACATGCCTAGTTCCAAGGATGGAATGATCTCAGCCAGAGTGACCATCTTGAAGGTGCGCTGCCTTAGGAACTTGATCAGGTCGTGCAGGTCGAGAATGGGGCGCCAGCCCCCCGTCCGTTTTGGAACCAGGAAGTACCTGCTCACAAACCCTGGGTCTGGAGGAGGGTCCGCCACCTTGCTGATCAACTCCTTCTGGAGGAGCAGAGCAATGTCGGCTCGACGAGCCAACAGAGATGCTGCAGAACCCGTTGCCCACTGTGAGGCGATGGCTCAATAGGGAGGTAACTGCTCGAATTCCAGAGGCAGACCCCCACCTACCACTTCTAGCACCCAGCGGTCCGTGGTGATAGCGGACCAGGCAGAAAAGTGGCGGAGCCGTCCCCCCACGGGGGGAACCCGGGGAGGAGAGACGAGGCTGGGGGCGACATCCCTCAACCCGTCACTGGGCATACTTGGAAGAAGGGCCCGCTGAGGGACCTCCTGGACCCCTGCTTCCTACTGGAGGAAGCGGCAGACTTGGCCTTAGGGTGCCAAGTGCGTGCCTGCTGGCCCTGGTGCTCCTGGGCCAGAGGTGCCGCAGGGTGAAAGGGCTTATACTGCTGCTGGCAGCCTTTGTCCTTCTGGGCAGACATGAGAGAGTCCAAGGTGGCACTGGACTTCTCGATCCTCTGGAGGTGGCCTTTCACCCCCGGCCCGAACAAGTCGGTGCCCTGGAAGGGAACATCTGCCAGCTTGTGCTGGGTGTCTGCCGTGAAGGTGATGATCCGCAGCCAAGCTCTGTGGTGCATGGCCACTGCGGCCATTACTGATCGGGCACAAGAATCACCTACAGTATGTCCAACGAAGTTTGAAGCTGCTGTTTAGCCACCGCCCTTCCCTGATCCCGGACCTGCTTGACCGTCGTCTGAAAGTCAGCCGGGAGATGAGGAATCACCTCATCCAGGGAACCTATAAGGACGTGTGAGAAATGTGCCATCAGAACAGCCGAGCTAGCCTGACGAAGGCCTAGGGAGGCAGCAGCATAAACCTTCCGCCCCACGTAATCCAGCTTTTTTGGATTCCATATAGGGCGGTTTATCCATGTCCCGAGCGTTCCCGGAGAGCCGGAAAACGCTATCGGTCACTAACCCCTCCGCAGAGGGGTGCTCTGAGAAACCGGAGAGTGAGCCGGTGGGGACTGCGTACTTTCGAGCTATCCTGGCCGAAGGCGTGGGACAAGATGCTGGCTGCTGCCACAACTCCAGGGCCAGGCCAACAATGGCTTCGGCCACAGGAAAGGCCTCCGTAGGGGAATCCCCTCGGTCCAGTATTTCCGTGAGGGGATACTTGGCCCGTTTTGAACCGGGTTCAAGCTGCATCCCGGTGGACTCCGAGTTGAGCCAAAGCAAACCTAAAAATGAGGATGGGCTCTCGGCCACCGACTGGCCCCCCGCAGACTCCAGGTCAAGCGGCCTGGAGAACAGGGAGGAGTTGTCGTCAGACTACGAGGAGTCTGCAAACAGCTGCCAGGCACCTGAGCCACCCTCCACCTGCCGAGGTCGATCAGAAGTGAGGGTGAACGACAACCTGTGGGGCAAGCCCTGACCTGACCCGAGAATCCTTGGTTGGGGCCCCAGTCTTCAGTTGTGGAGGCAGAGGTTCCACCACAATGGGCGGAGCCGCCGGCTTCAGCTCAACAACCGGTGCCGGGGTCGGCTCCTCAACCCCTACGAGGGATTGTTTCGGCCGCTCCGGTGACAGACACTTAATGGCCTGAGAAGGCGACGGAGTCGGGTTTGTCCCCAGACAAATAAAAGTTGCCAAATTAATCCCTCGTGAGCACCGACGCAACTTCCGCCAGAGCCTATCCTCCGAAGAGGACGACGAGGATGAGCGGTGATGCTGCTTTCCATGGTGCCGAGACCGCAGACGTCGGCTGGACCTGGAAGAAGACCGAGACCTTCGGGGATTCCGAGGGTGGGTCAGAGAGGGGACGAGGGAACCCACTCCTCCCTCAGTAAAGAGACCTTAACCGGGGACTCCGGCACAGGAGGCTCAGGCAAGTCCTCAGTTTCCACCGGAGGAACCGGTGAAGCAGCGTTGTCAGATTCTGCAGTCGACAAACCGTCAGACGGGTCGGGAAAAATCTTGACCGTGTTGATGGATGTCTCGGCCGGTTGACCTGACGGGGACACCGTGAAGCCAGCGGCCGCAGCTGTAACCTCGACCGAAATAGAGAATTGACGGTCCAGTGAAGGGGATCTCTCCCGCTCCCACGAATGACGACGGTGGGACTTACCCTTAAGAGTCCTTCTTCCTGGACCGACTGGAATGTGCCGATGGCCCTTCTCCCTTGGTGGAGAGGGACTGGCAAAGCTCCTTAAATGAAGCCGCGTAGGAGGAGCCCAAGGAGAGTGGCATAAATGCGGCCAAGGAGGAAGAAGAAGCGGCCTGGGCCACCTTCTCCTCCTCGAGGGTGATCATCTGCTCCAACTGCTCCATGGAGCCCACCGCCATGGACACCGCCCAACAGGCCTCCTTAGACTTGACCGGCGGATACAGTTTTTCGGGTCGCCCGAGAAGAAATCTGGCAGCGCAGTCCTCCAAGACCAAAGCCGAAAGAACCTGCACAATTCGCAAGCCTGTGAGTCGTGACCAAGCCCCAGGCAGTAGACGCACGTGGAGTGCGGATAGGTCTGGGAAATCATCTGCCCACACGGGCACTGACGGAAGCCTGGAGTAGATTTGTCCATTGCAGCCGCAAGGGAAGACGAAGACTGAGGTCTTGTAAATTTTAAGATAAGTTTTGGAAATTCAGAAGAGTGTGGATCCAGGCCTAAAAATGGAAATTACGTACCTACCGTAATTCTTGATCTTCTTGGATGAGTCTCCACCACTCATTCACACTAATGGAATCTGCGCTGGAGGCACTAGGACCCACCAGGAGCAAACTTTATGCTAGAGGGTCGGCGCCAGAGATGGAAGATGGAGCCGCGAGGAGCGGCACCACGAGCCTCAGCTCGTGCGGCAATGACTATCTCGGCGTCAACCCTCCAACCACTTCAGTACCTTTTTTTCTGAGGAGGTGCAGTGTAACTAACCTAGAAGGATAACCTAACCAAAAACCAGACATAAGATAGTCCGGAAGACCCATATAACAAGGGCCAAAAAAGAAGCCTTCACAGCCTAAAGATTGAGGGAGTGAAGACCAACAACAGAGGTGAACTCGGGGGATGATGGGTGGGCGTGTGAATGAGTGGTGGAGACTCGTCCAAGAAGATCAAGAATTACGGTAGGCACATAATTTCCTTATCTTCCTGGACATAAAGTCTCCACCACTCATTCACACTAATGGGAGAGTACCAAGCTAATAATCCCCCGAGGGGGCGGCAGGAGAGACCAAGAGCTCACAGTTTTAGGACTGGAGTCCATTAAGGATGGTTCTGCCAAAAGAAAGATGTCTGGCATGGACATCCAGGGCATAGTGTTTGACGAAAAAATGCACTGAGCTCCAGGTAGCCACATTGCAGATATCTGCAATGGGCACGTTGTGGATTTCCGCTAGGGATGCCGCGACCGCTCTAGTAGAGTGAGCGTATACTCTGCCCTCCAGCTTAACCTGCGCCATGGAATAACAGTGGTGAAGGCATGCCACCAGCCATGCTGAAATACATCTGATAGCGACAGGTTGACCCAGCTGGGTCTCGCTGAAGGAAACAAACAGTTGTTGAGCTCTGCAAAAATCTTTTGTTCTATCTAGATAGAAACGCAAAGCTCTATTGACATCCAAGTGATGAAGAGAACGCTCTCCTTCATTTTGGAAGTTCGTAAATTAAGTAGGAAGGACCAAAGGTTGGTTTAGATAGAATTCTGAAACAACTTTAGGGAGAAACTTAGGATGGGTCCTAAGAACTACTCTGTCTTTATGAAACACTGTATACTGAGGGTCTGTGACCAAGGCATGTATCTCAGAGACCCTGCAGGCCGAGGTAATGGCCACTAAGAAGGTTGTTTTCCAAGTGAGAAATTTTAACTCACAGGTAGCCAGAGGCTCGAAAGGTTTTCGAGTGAGCAAGTCAAGCACAAGATTAATGTCCCAGGCTGCAACTGGACGTCTGATAGGAGGTCTGGTATGCAGAATTCCCTTAAGAAACCTCTTAACCACAGGTAACTGAGCCAGTGACAAGGAAAGTACTGGCTCATGATAAGCTGAAATGGCACAAAGGTGAACCTTAACTGTAGAGTATTGCAGACCTGAATTTGAGAGCTCTAATAGGTACTCTAGAACTTTATCTGGTGGGCAGGAAAAAGGATTCAAAGAGGATTTTGCACACCAGAGAGAAAAACGCATCCATTTGGCTATGTAGGTTTTTCTAGTGGCTGGCTTGTGGGCAGCCAGAAGAATATCTGAAACCCTGCAAGAGACATTGAACCGGTTCACTTCTATCTCTTCAGGAGCCAAGGGTGAAGGTGAAGTGATCTCCGATTGGGATGGACCACAGGCCCGAGTCAGAATGTTCGTCTGAAGGGGAAGCGGTTTCGGAGGAGTTTCCGACATAATGTTGAGTAGTGGAAACTATATTTGTTGAGGCCAGAAGGGAGCAATGAGGATCATTTTGTCCCCCTGGGACTTGAACTTAAGTAGTACTCTCTGAATTAGAGGAAGAGGCGGAAAAGCGTATAGAAAGAGTTTTGTCCACCGCAGCCTGAACGCATCCTGACAGAAAATGCCAGGCCCTGGATTTCTGGAGCAGAAGAGAGGAGAGGAAGTTATGTGTTCAGTGGGGATGCAAAAAGGTCCAAGTCTGGAGTTCCCCACTCTGCGAATAGTGACTGAGCTATGGCTGAGTCAAGAGACCATTCGTGAGGGTCTGTCTCTGTTCTGCTGAGACAGTCTGCCAGTTCATTCTGCAGCCCCGGCAGGTAGACCGCATGAATCAGAGCTTTGTGCTCTAAGAACCATTCCCACACCCTCATCGCTTCCCTGCTTAAGGGGTAAGAGTGAGCACCGCCCTGCTTGTTGATGTAATACATCACTGTTTTTTTGTCCGTTTGAAGGAGAATGTTCTTGTGACAGAAAATGTCCTTCAAAGCCCCTAGCATGCCTTCACGTGAGAACCTCTCAATGGATGCTCAGTACTCAGTGGTCCCCGACCACTCACCCTCAGTCCACAGAGTGTGGAGAGTCTGACAGTGAGCTCCCCGCGTCCGTGGTAATGGAAATCTAATGATCCAGAGGAACAAAGGGATACCCTTCCAGAAGATTGTCCTCTTGCGACCACCAGGTGAGTGATCTCTTCAGAGGTTCTGTCACCTTGATGAGAAAGGACTGAGGGTGAGTGGTCGGGACCACTGAGTACTGAGCATCCATTGAGAGGTTCTCATGTGAAGGCATGCTAGGGGTACAATGAACACCGAGGATGCCATGAGACCTAGCATCCATTGCATCGAGAGAGCTGAAACCGAGCTGCTCTCTCCCATGTATCGGGCCATCTGAAGGATATCGCTCCTCCTGTCCTCTGGAAGAATTGCTTTCACACAGGAGGTGTCCAGAAGAGTTCCTATGAAAAGGAGCAACTAGGAGGGCTGCAGCTGCAATTTTCTTGAAGTTCAGCAGGACTCCCATGGACGTGAGAAAGTGTGAAGTCATGGCTGCGGCGTCTAGAGTTCCCTGCGAGGAAGGACCTGCTAGAAGCCAATCGTCCAGACATGGGAACACTTGTATTCTGATTTTTCTGAGATGTGCTACGAGAATTGCACAACACTTTGTAAAAACTCATGGCACCGAGGATAGCCCAAAGGGCAGGACTCTGAACTAATAATGCTGTCCCAAAGCCACGAACCTTAGGTATTTGTGATGCTTTGGGTGAATCGGAATGTGTTGGTAAGCATCCTCCATGTCCAGGGAGGCTAACCAGTCATGTTGATGAAGCAAAGGTAACAGGGTTCCTAGCGATATCATTCTGAATTTCTCTTTGGGAAGAAATTTTCTGAGGTCCAAAATGGGGCGCATGCCCCCGGTTTTCTTTGGAATCAGAAAGTAATGGGAGTAAAACCCTGTGTTCCATTGATCCAGCGGAACTACTTCCACTGCCCTGTTGTTTAGAAGGCCTTGCATCTTGGAGGCGAGAAGTTCTGACTGAAGTACTGACAGCCTGGGCTGGTCTGGGGGGACGATCCGGAGGAGTCTCTTAAAAAAATTGAGGGAATACCCCTAGCAGATTATCCGGAGGACCCATTTGTCCGAGGTTATGGACTTCCATCGAGAGTAGAAGTGAGTCAGACGACCTCCCACCACTGAGGAAGAGTCCCACTCAGGCAGCTGTGGTGGGACTTGGGCCAACAACTCAGAAGGTGGCACTGGGCGCTTTGGGTCCTTGCGCCTTCTGTTGCGTTTTCTTTTGAGGCTGAGGGGCTTGTTTTTTATTAAAACCTCCCCTGCCTTTACCCCGAAAGGACAGACGGTTATGCAACTGGCATTTGTTAACACCCCCTCGAGAAGGAGCGGGAGGAAGTCGAGCCAACTTAATGGCTGACACAGTCTTTTGTGTGGCCTCTAGAGCCTGTTCTACTTGAGGGACAAAGAGATACATACCATCGAAATGCAACGCCATGATCTGTTGCTGGGCATCGTTCGTGAAACCTGAAGTGCACAGCCAGGGATGACGGCGGGTACAAATGCCCACCGCTGCCGCTCGGGAGGCAGTATCGAAGATGTCCATAGCTGCTTTAACCTGCTGGTTGTTGGACTCGATACCCCTGGTTATGGTTTGAAGAAGCTCTGAATTAGTGTCCAACTCCAGTAGAGCTTCAACCATTTGTTTGGAGCGAATGCCAAAGAATATACTCATATTGACAGAAATAACCTTGGTAGCTGGCAATACGCATACCTAGTGTGGAAGTAGCAAAGACTCTCTTACCTAAAGTGTCTATTTTATGAGATTCTTGGTTTATAGGTTGAGCTGTAGTCATCTGGGGAAGTACGATCTTATCATTCTCTGCCAAGACTACAATAGGATCCGCAAAGGCTTGGAATGCCAAAATGGGTCGATCCTTGGGAGCAGCATATTTCCTATCTATGGACTTAGCTACAGAAGGGATGAGAGCAGAATTATTCCATACCATCTGAGAATGCGTCTCAAAGGAGGGCTGTACCGGAGGAGTAAAATCCATAGGGATCTCCGGAATATGGAGGTATTGGAGTCTTAACAGTTTCCCAGGATCGATATCTGTAGTCTGGAGAGAAAGAGTGGAATTCAGGTTTTTCAGCAGAGACTTAAATGACAGGTCCGCGACCACAGGCTCTGCACCAGGATTAGATCCTGTTCCTTCCACATCACCACCCAGACGAAGGTCTGGGGTCAGGCTCAATGTCATCTGCTGACAGCCCAGGAGGGACTGCATGGACAGGAAAGGAGTGAAAATCAGAAGGAAATGAGGAAGGGAAAGGATTCAAAGAAGAGGAGCTCTGAAGACTGGATGACGCCCTAACAGGCCTCGGCGCCAAAGAAGAGCAAGCGCCGAAAAAAAACGCACAGCGCCGAAAAGCCACATGGCACTGAAGACGATGCCAAAAGCCGCACGGCACCGAGGATGGTGCCGACGACACGGCACTGACGACCCCAGTGGCACAGAGGACAGCGCTGACAGACACATAGACTGTGCCGAGCGCGCCATCGACGCCAAAGGTGTCGAAAAAATCCCAAGGCTCTGAAAAACAGGATTTGAGGAGAAAGAAGGATGAATACCAGGAGATAGAGGCATCGGTGTGGCCCCCAGCGCCGTAGCCATGTCAGGGGGGAAAACACTTTTATGCTTTCGAGGGGACCGCCCACCCCCTCGGCACTGGACTGTCCATTGTCAACCCCCGAGAAGGCGGCGGACCGACAAGCCTTTGCTGACTGAACAGCTTACATGAAGTCTCCTACCGTCACCTGACCCGCTCATGGTCGACTCTGTCAATGTAGGCTGAGCCTTCTAAGAATAAATAAAGCAAGCAGTACTTTATTTGAGATATTATTACAAAACAATAAAACTGAAAACTATGCTGCTAGTTTGAAGTCTGACTCCCAGCAGGCTAGCGACGTCGTCACTGAAGTGCACTCGACGGCGGGAAAAAAGGAACTGAGGCGGTTGGAGGGTCAACGCCGAGATAGCCATTACCGCACGAGCTGAGGCTCGCGGTGCCGCTCCTCGCAGCTCCATCTCTGGCACCGACCCTCTAGCAAAAAGTTTGCTCCCGCTGGGTCCTAGTGCCTCCGGTGCAGATCCCATTGGTGTGAATGAGTGGTGGAGACTTCATGCCCAGGGAGATGGCTTCTTCTGCTGTTTCTTGCCCGAAGAACCTTTAGCAGAAGTAGCGTCCAAGGTGGCACTGGACTGCTCAATACGCTGAAAGTGACCAGCCACACCTGGGCCGAAAAAGTCAGTGCCCAGGAAAGTCACAACAGCTAGTTTATGCTGAGTAACTACTGGAAAAGAGGAGACTCTGAGCCAAGTCCTGTGACGAGAGGCAACTGCAGCTGCCATCGAACGGGCACAAGAATCCCCAGTGTACAGGGCTGTCTGAAGCTGCTGTTTGGCAACAGCCGAGCCCTGATCACGGACCTGCTTGACTGTGGTTTGCATGTCCGTGAGAAGGTGTGGGAGGACTTCATCCAAAGACCCCAAGAGGGCATGGGAGAAGTGTGCCATGATGACGGCCGAACTTGCCTGATGAAGGCCTAAAGATAAGGCCGCACAGACCTTTCAAGCCAAATGATCCTAGAGTTTGGATTCTTTTTAGGGAGGTCAGTCAGTGTCGGCAGAACTGCCAGTACTCCTGAACACAGAGGCGGTCACCAGGCTCTCAGCCAAAGGGTGCTCTGTGAACCCTGCAACGGACCCCATGGGCACTGCAAACTTGCGGGCCATGCGGGCAGACAGAGCTGGACAGGAGGCAAGGCGCTGCCAAAGTTCTAAGGCCAGGCCAACTATGGCCTCAGTCACAGGAAAGGCCTCTGTCAAGGTATCCACTCTCTTGAGGATGTCCATGAAAGGGTACTCCGTCTTTTTCTGGATAGGTTTCAGGGGCATCCCTGTAGACTCAGAGATGAGGTGAAAAATGCCCTGAAAGGACGAAGGATCATCCTCCGTCTCTATCACATCGGCCGATTCATCATCCCTGGGATGAGAATGTAGGCTCGTCTCATCCAAATCCGAGGAATACGGATACAACGGTCGACCGCCCAGGTCACCTTCAACCCGCCAAGGGCGGTCCGGGATGACAGTGACTGAAAGACGCTGGGGTAGCCCAGTGTCTGGTCTATCTTCCTTAGAAGGAGCCCCTCCCACAGGCTACTTGGGTGGTGGTTCCACCACGATTGGTGGAGAAACCGGTTTAGGCCGAACCAGAGGTTTCGCAGGGGAGCCGACTTAATCGGCTCCGAAGGAGTCAGCTTCGGCCTGGGAGACGAAAGCCAAGTAATGGCCAGGGGTAAAAGCCAGGGTCAGCTTGTGCCCAGACAAAATCAGCTGTTGTCACATGAGGGCCTCGTAGCGCCGATGGAGTTTCTGCCAGAGCCTCTCCTCATCCGAGGACGACCGATGGCGTTGCCTCTTTTTTGATCACTTGTGACTCTTCCTCGGCCTCTCAGTCAAAGGGGTCCTAAACCTCGATCGAGATCGGATTGGCCGATTCGGTTGCGTGGGAGACACCAGCGGGACCAGTGATTTCCCAGGGTCAGGGACCACTTCCTCGATGGGATTCCCAGTGGGCGGGGTCTCCTCGTCGGGGAAAGAAAGAACCCGAGTCCGATTGAGAGAATCATCGACCGGAGTCAGCGACAATGGGTCGATTATTATTTCAACCTCATCGATCGACACTTCGGTTGACTGGCCAGACGGCAAAGCCGAGAAGCCAGCGGCTGAAAAGGCAATTTCGACCGAAGACAAAAAGTACAGTTCCGTAAGAACTTACCGTAACAGTAGATCTTCGAGAGAGGCTCTTGCAGTAGATAATTACATATAGGACTGACGTCGGCAGGACCCCACGGAAAAATTTCTAGCTAGCAGTCCCTGGCGAGGGACCGCCCCCTCACCAGGTGACCGCGCCAGACGATAGTCGTATAAAGGGGCGGTCCCGGACGCCCGCCTTCCAGTTCTTTTCCCGCCATAGACCCGAAGAGAGAGAAGCAGACATTTCTAATGGAAAAGGAGCTGAAAAGCCTAGGGGATGGAGGATCGGAAGTATTACTATTGCAAGAGCCTCCTCAAGATCTACTGCTACGGGTAAGTTCTACGTAACTACACTATCTTACTTCGAGAGGGCTCTTGCAGTAGGTAAGTACATACAGGACAGAATCCCAAACAGTCTGGAACAAATGAAAGGCACCGGGAGGAGGAACTACTTCCAAGAAGTAGCAAAAAAAACCTTGCAGACCTCAAGACAGGAGGCCTTGCAAGACCGCTAAGCTGAAGCCTGCTCTACAGCGAGAGGCAATGTCCAAACTGTAATGTTTTGTAAAGGTATGGACGGAAGTCCAAGTGGCAGCAGCACAGATGTCCGCCGCAGACACATTCTTGAAACAAGCCGCAGAGGCTGCTACTCCACGAGTGGAGTGACCTCTGACTTGACTCGGTAGGGTCTTGTTGTACTTGTCATAACAGAAAGTGATGCAATGAGCCAGCCACTTTGACAGGCATTGCTTGGAGACAGCATTGCCTTCCCTTTTGTGAGCAAGAGAGACCAACAACTGATCAGTCTTTCTGAAATCCTTCGTCCTATCGGTGTAGTATCTCAGAATCCTGTGGACATCCATGGTATGGAGCAAGTATTCTCCCTGGTTGGAGTACTGCGTGAAAAAGGCAGGTAACTCAATAGACTGATTTAAGGTAGACTCCGCTACCACTTTTTGGAAGAAACTTAGGATTCGTGCGAAGAGCTACTCGTTCTTTGTGAAAAATCAGATAGGGGACTTTACACATAAGGGCCTAGAGCTCGGAAATTCTACGAGCAGAAGTAATGGCCACCAAGAAGAGCGTCTTCCATGATAAAAACTTTAAGTCTGCGGAAGCTGCAGGCTCAAAAGGAGGAAGGGTAAGTTTCTCGAGAACAAAGTTCAAATCCAAGGGGAGCAGGAGTCCGAACAGGGGGCCTGAGATGAAGGACCCCTCTGAGAAAGGTCCTGGATACCTCTAATTGCGCAAAAGCTTTATCAGCAAAAGGAACATGGTAGGCTGAAATAGCAGCCATGTGAACCTTCAAAGAGGAGTGACTGAGACCGAAGTCGAAAAGATGACACAAATAATCGAGCAGAACGGCCACAGGACAGGAGAAAGGCTCCATGTTCCTGAAGGCAGCCCAAATGGAAAATCGCTTCCATTTCATAGCGTAGGTGGACCTAGTGGAGGGTTTTCTAGCCTCTACCAGAATCTCGGCCACCTCAGGAGAGACGCCAAAACGAGACTGGGTTAGGTCTGCAGGAGCCATGCATGAAGTTGGAGAGACTTGAGTCCCGGATGGACCAGAGTCCCCTGATCCTGGGTCAGCAATCCTCGAGATAAAGGAAGAGGAAGAGGAGGAACCTCTGAGTATTGTTGTAGAAGAGAGAACCAGATTTGCCTGGGCCAGAAAAGAGCGATCAGAATCATTCTCGCTCCTTCCAATGCAAGTTTCTGCAGTACACGAGGAACCGGGGGGGGAAAAGCATAGACGAATCTGTCCTTCCAGCTTAGAGACAGAGCATCACTCCAGAAAGTGCCTCGCTCTGGAGCGAGCGAGCAAAAGGTGGGAAGTTTTGGGAAGAGGCGAACAGGTCTACCTGTGGAGTCCCCCAAAGCTGGAAGATGCCGTTTAGAACCTTTTGGTCCAGTTCCCACTCGTCTGGCAGAGCCGAGGAACAACTTAGCTTGTCTGCCAGGATATTGTTGACTCCTGGAACATGGATCGCCGTGAGGTGAAAGTTGTGAAGCGCTGCCCATTCCCAAACCCTCATTGCTTCCCTGCACAGCGGGTAGGATCGAGTCCCTCCCTGCTTGTTGATGTACCACACCACGCACATGTTTTCCGTTTGGACAGCTAGGTGACCGGGAAGAATGTATTGGTGAAGGGCCTGGAGAGCATACAGAACTGCTCGTAGCTCAAGCACATTGATGTGGAGAGCTAATTCCAATCTGGACCATAAACCCTGGGTTCGGTGAGGACCCAGATGGGCTCCCCAACCTTCGCCTGATGCGTCCGTGGTCAGAGTCTGGGAGGGGGGAGGATGAAAGAAGGGGACCCCCCCGAACAGGTTCTCTTGAACCATCCACCATTGCAAGTCTCTTGACATCGCAGGAGATCAGCACCAGATGATCTCGGTCGCCTAAAGTTGATCCCACTGAGAGCCGGAGAGTCCAGTGACAGATCCTCATGTGGAGTCACATGCTGAACTGGCCGGGATGGCGGCCATAAGCCCTAAAAGACGGAGCACTGACCTCGCCGGAACCTTCCTGCATTCCGAAAGTAGGGAAATTTGTGACTGGAGGGAGGCCCCCCTGTCCGAAGGCAAGATGGCCTTGCACACTGTCGTATCGAGGATTGCCCCAATGAACTGAAGTCTCTGGGAGGGGTCCAGATGAGACTTGGAATGGCTGATGGTGATACCCAGACAAGTGAAAACCTGCTGGGTGAGGGAGAGAAAATGCAGGAGTTCCTCCCTGGACGAGGCCACCAGGAGACAGTCGTCCAGGTAGGGAAACACCTGAACTCCCAAAGTACGCAGGTGGGCCGCTACCACCACCAGGCATTTGGTAAAAACCCAGGGAGCCAAGGAAAGACCAAAAGGGAGTGCCCGGAATTGGTAATGGTCCCCCTGGAAAGCAAACCGGAGGTACTTTCGGTGCGAGGGATGAATGGGGATGTGCAGGTAAGCATCCTGCATATCCAGTGCACAAAGCCATTGGCCCGGCTGAAGAAGGGGCAGAAGGGTTTGAAGGGAGAGCATCCTGAACTTCTTGTATTCTACACAGAAGTTCAGGGAGCTGAGATCGAGAATGGGTCTGAGATCTCCCGTCGTCTTTGGTACAAGGAAGAAATGGGAAATAGTAGCCTGTCCCATGAAGGTGAGGAGGAACGGGTTCTATGGCCTGCTTCGCGAGGAAAGCAGATATTTCTTCCCTGACCAAATGAAGATGGTCCCTTGAGTAAGAGGCCTTCAGAGGGGGGTGGCGTGGGGGTTTCTGTAGAAACTCTATGGAGTGCCCCTCTGCGATAATCTGAAGCACCCATGAATCAGATGTTATCCTCTCCCAACCCGGAAGGTGGAGGGAGAACCTCCCTCCTACCGGTTCCTCCGGGGAGTCCGGAGGCGGTGGAGAGGGAAGGAGTCAGGTGGTGTGGGGCATCGCCGCAGCTGGGGCACCCGCTGCTTTTATGGGCGGCGGGGGCCTGGCAGCTGTGGGGGCCCGGCATTTGGTGGCCTGCCTTCCTTGGGGTTTCGCTTGAGGCCGGTTGCATCTGCGAAAAGGACGGCGCTTCGGGGGATGGGGACGGTACACGGAATCCACAGATTTGAGGGCCGTCCCCTTCTCCTTCAAGTCGGTGATGATGTCCTTGACATCACCACCAAAAAGCACCGAACCCCTGAAAGGTGCTTCCTGAATCGCTGACTGCACCTCCGGGACCAGACCTGACACTCTGAGCCAGGCGTGACGCCGAAGACTTATGGCGAACGCGGAACTCCGCCCTGCAGTGTCCACTGCATCGTAGGTCGTCCTCAGAATGTGACGACTGGCCGAACGAGCAGAACGGACAAGGTCAGCTAACTCCTGCTTGACTTGGGAGTCAGGCAAGGAGTCAATCTTAGATTCCGCCTGGGTAAGGACAGTCTTCTGGTAATCCCCCACATGTGCTACATAATTTAGGGCCCAGATCCCCAGTGTGGAAGAAGCGTAGATCTTCCTTCCATACTGATCCAGAAAGCGAGATTCCTTATCCGGAGGAGACAAGCTCAGATGTTTAGGGTGTGCTGACCGTCCGTGAGCGGCGCTAATCACAACCGAGTCTGCACGGGGGTGAGAATCTAAAAAGTCTACACCCTCCGGAGCCTGGTATAGCCTGTTGGACTTCCAAGGAAGTGGGGCTAAATCCGACGGTTGTTTCCAAATAGTGGAAACAAGGTGGGCATGAGGCTCGATCCAGGGTGGCACTAGAGTAGGGGCCGTAAGGGGCAAGTCCAGATGTTCGGCGAGTATAACCTGCTGAGGATCTGGCTCTAATGAATGCTACTGATGTACTTCCTGGATCTTCCTGAGCAACTCCGTGAAGGACGGATCCTCCGGAAGAGACTTCGGAGGAGTCCTCGGCCGGGGCTTGGACGGAGAGCGAGGCTCGTCGTCTTTCTCGAAGCATCCGTTGGAGGAATCCGAGGAGTCCGAGAGAGAAGAAGAAGAAGAATTGGAAGCAGAGTAAGACTCCCTGACTCGTCTAGTGGGAGGAATGGGTTCCTTAGGGGGAATCCCTGGACGCATGTCCTGCCCCTCTCTGGATCCAGAGGGAAGAGCTCGGGAATCCGGAGGCAGAGAGGGAGTGTGCCGTCTGAGGCTTACAGGGGCCGGAAGTGGCACCGTCGCCGTAAGGCGGCTCTTGACTTCCTTGGTGAGCTAAGCCTTGGCCTCAGCCCACCAGGAGGCAAGAGTCTCCTGAAGATCCACTGGCAGCCTAGGGGTGGTGGAGGAGGAGGAGGAGGAGGGGATAGTGCATACGGATTATATCCAGAAGCGAGATCGCAACCTGCCGCGGGAATACTGGAGCCGGGTATTGTGGCATCGGGTACTGCGGCGGCGGTGGAGCCGGGGTCGGGTACTGCGGACCCCAGTAAGCCGGCGTCAGATACAACGGCGGATACCCAGGTAAAGGAGGAGCGGCCGGAGCAGACGGCCCAGTAGGGAGCCCCACGGGCGGATCAACAGTGATAGGCCCATGGGGGGAGGGCCCGATGGAAGAGGAATATCTCCCGCCGGCATTGGCGGGGCCAGCGGAGCCGGCATCGGGGCCGGTGTCCAGGGGGCCGGCGTCAGATCCGGTTCTGTGGGAGGAGGGTCTGATGGCGGAAAGGCATCCTGAGCATCGCCCGGGGACAGAGGAGAAAAGTTCCCGGGGTCATGCGGGGGGGGCTCGGGCTCTCCGGACGGCAGCGAAGGCTGCGGGGAACCTAGGACGATAGAGGGTCTGTCGTAGGCTCAGACGCCCGTCAGAGGAGCCGACATGCGACTTAGGGGCTGAATCCCGGCAGACGCCAGAGGAGCCAGCGTCCGACTTAAGGGTTCCCTCATCGGAGGCAGGCCGAGGGTGGGAAGCAGCCCAGTCCGAGGGGGACACTGCCGTGCGCTGCCCCGAAGAGTCGGGCGTCTTAGCGGCCTTCTCCCAGCAGATGTCGGAGGAGCCAATGTCCGGCTTATGGGAGGCGCCCACGCCAGTAGGCCGCAAGCCTGCAGCAGTACTGGGGGCAGAAGCCTCCTTTTGCCCAGAGGCGCCCGAAGGGCACGAACGCGAGCCCGACGGGCGGGCCGACGCCTCCTTCAAAGCCTTAGAGTCTGTCGTCGGGCGATCCCCCGGAGGGGACGTTACCTGAGCCGCGGCTCCGGCTGGAGTCGCGGAGGAGGAGGCCTTCTCCCGGTGCCTTTCTTTGTCCCACTTCTCGTGTCCTTCTGGGGAGGTCGACGCCTGCCTAAGCTTCTTCAACTCCTTTTCCATTGCAGACATCTTCTTTTTAAGGAGATGGGCTTCTAAGGACTGCTGGCGTCGTCTGCGGGTGGCCACGCCGAATGCGGCACTTTTCGACCCGGTGTCAGGGCCTAAACAAAAGGCAGAGGGAGTGACTGTCCTTGGAGGTAGTTACGCCGCATTAGCTGCACTTATTTTTTGAAGGGACGACATAAACCGAGACGTTCAACTGACGAAAAAATACCAAAATATTGACACTTTTCGTAAAACCGACGAAGTAACAGGGCTGAGCTATGAACTTTACCGCGAGGCGCTGCACAAGCTGACGCCGGGAAAGAACTGGAAGGCGGGTGTCCGGGACCGCCCCTTTACACCGACATAGTCTGACGCCTGTCACCTGACTTGGGGGCGGTCCCTCGCCAGGGACTGCTAGCTAGAAATTTTTCCGTGGGGTCCTGCCGACGTCAGTCCTATATGTAATTACCTACTGCAAGAGCCCTCTCGAAGTAAGATCTGCCAGTTCCTGGGACTGAGATCTCTCCCAATCCCAAGAAGGTCTTCGCCAAGACAAAGACGATCCCAGGTCCTTTTCCCGCTTTACAGGACCGAGAGGAATGCGTGCCCACAGGACCCTCTCCCTTAGTCAGAAGAGACTGTCACAACTCTCGGAAGGAACCCGAGAAGGTGGAGCCCAGGTTGAATGGAACGAAGAAGCTCAGAGAGGAAGATTCCCTGGCACGAGCTGCTTCCTCTTTGAAGACTTGCATGCGTTCCAACTGCTTGGCGGATCCTGCGGCCATGGAAACTGCCCACTGAGCCTCCTTTGATTTCACTGGAGCATTCCGTTTTTCCAGCCTCCCCAACTTCAGGCATGCGAGACGGTCATTGAGGACGTTAGGGTGAAATATAAGACAAAAATCGCACTTCGAGGTGTCATGGTCGACACCCAGGCAATAGACGCACGCGGTGTGGGGATCGGTGCGCAAACTTTTCTGGCTGCACAAACACCAGCGAAATCCGGGGAAGACTTGTCTTCCATATTTGAAGATAAGTAGTTGCGATCGCTAATGCGAACTAGATGAATTTTCAGAATAACCAAAGGTTTTGAAGGCAGGGCCTACAAAATATGGGAGTACGAAGGAAGCAACCTGAATCTTCCAGCGGAAAGGAAGATCTGGCGTCATGGGACGGAGCGAGGATTATACCACCCGGGTGGGTGGGAGGAGCCAGCTTGAAGACTTCCGGCGATTCTTAAAGGGGAGAGAGATACCAGTAAGTGTGGATGAACGACATATCCACGATCCTAGAACAAAATGTTTTGCTAGAACAGGATGCTTGCTAAGGATGTGGGTTGAAAAGCCTTATAAAATAGCTAAGCTGCAATTGCAGAGAGAGTTTTTTTGTTTTGGAAGAACAAGAGAAAGTTTTACAAGAACGATTTTCTTTTATCTCTCTATACATAGTTATTCTGAACAAGTTTATTTTTATGTAACTGCAAATAAATAGTTCTGCTGAATTTTACAACTGCTCCTGGCTTTCCCTATGCTTCCTGACCTATGCCTCATTGATAGATGCTGGAACGCGGAGCCCACAGCACCGAAGGAGGTGCCGCATGACTCCGCAGTCTCAACAGCCCCGCCTGAAGAACCGAAACCGACAAATCCCCAAGGCCCCGGAGACGAACTAGCCGGTTCGGGCAAGCAGGACAACCTCTGCTCCCACTGCTGCACAAGAGCGGCCCAATGGTGAAACTGCTCACTGCGAGCAAAAAAAGGACTCCAGTGTCGAAAATGCCGGTTGTCAGAGACAGAAGCCGGAGGAGACCGGTTCTGGGCCCCAACAACTGACTGTCTAAACGCAGATGTACCAGAGAGCGACCTCGAGTGATACAATCTCTTTTTCAACCAGTGGGCCGAAGAAGAACTCGAGGATGAATGGTGCCGAGAACTTGGACAGTTTCTTTTTTTGTTTCCAAGGAGACCGCCCCTCTCCCTAATCACTGGACTGTCTGTTGTCAGCCCTCCCCCGGAGAGGGTGGTAGACCAAACCCAGCCTGGCTGACTGAACAGCTTTCATGCAAAGTCTCCCTACCATCACCTGCCCCACTCATGGTCGACTCTGTCAATGGAGGGCTGAAGACTTCTTTCTTGTAGAATAATAAAGTATACTTTAAAAATGTAAATCGGTACTTTCGTGAAATCTTACAAAACAATAAAACTGAAAACTAGCTGCTAGTTGAAGTTTTGACTCGATGGGCAAACAAGCATCACTGAAGTGCACTTGGGAAAAAGAACTGGAGGCGTTGGAGGGCTCCACCCGAGGTAGTCTATACTGTGCAAGCGAGTCGGATGCCACTCACTGGCTCCACCTGCGCCAGCCCTCCTGAAAAGTCTGGCTCCCACTGGGTCCTAGCGTCTCTGGCATACTCCCATTAGTGTGAATGAGTGGTGGAGACTAAGTCCAGGAAGATCTGGATACAAACAGCATGCCAGAAAAACAGGATGCTGCATCTTAGCTGGGATACCTGGAGACCTAAATTGTAAAAGTAAATGTCAAAAGTCATTCTGCAGTATGATAAGAGGTTTAAGGCACTCCATTAAACTGTTTTGGAGTTAGCAAGGTAATGAGTGTTTCTGGCCCTACAAACTGACAGTCGGCCATACTGGGTACGAAATGACAATGAAAGCTACCCAACTAATTCCCCATAGTTGTTGCTGTATCAGCAAGTTCAAACAATGTATAAAAAAACAGTCTTAATGATACTGTACAATCAAAGCTATTTTAGTATAAACACCCAACTCTCAGGTACAATATTTCTAGTTTTCCATCACCCAAATGGGGGGGCACTACCCCTCACACCGAGTGTGCATGGGTGTGTATAAGTAGGAACAGACCAAATGTCTCGTACATCATCTTAATTTTATGGATTAAAAAGCTAGCACCGTAGACATGTCTATTTATTGGAATTTTTGTCTAGAAAATGTACGCTGAGCAAAGGCGCATTTCCAGGTGCTATATTCAAAAACTTTTCTACAGACTAAACATCAGAGATTAGCAATTATTTCTACTTCACAATGTTAGTGTACGATGTGGAAAATAGGGCTTCTGAGTGGTAAAACGACATACGCATTGCCCAGCATAGGACAGTGATCCATTAAACCCCTTCTTTTCAGAGGGATGCTTATTAAAAAAACAATTTATTTAAAAACTATACTTACTTGCAGTCATGGCCTTTGTGGCACACCCTTGCACATTCTGTACAACAACACAAAGATTCTAGCAAACCACATGTTCGACATTCAAAGATATCCTGAAAACAAGGTATAAAAGATACATAGATTAAACAAGTCTCCACAATTTCTAATGAAAGACACTATATTTAAAAGAGCACCATCTCAAAGTTGTATACTTGGCTAGCTAGTCAATGAGATCTGCAAACTGGTCTAGCACCTCTACTGATCTGGTTGTGTCATCAGCGCACACCCCACAAGACACAATAAAGAGTCTATATTCTCAGAGGGAGGGCGGCACTTTATGGATAAACAAGAAAAGTAGTTATGTAAGAACTTACCATAACAGTAGATCTTCGAGAGGAGCTCTTGCAGCAGGTAATACAAGCAGGACTAAGGTCACCATGCATTAGGACCCCACAGAAAAATTTTCTAGCTAGCGGTCTGTGGTGGGGAACTACCCCCGATGGCTCCGCCCCACATCAGACGTGGTATAAAGGGGGCAGTCCCCTGACACTACCTCAGTTCTCCCCCAGAGACCTGGCTGAACATATAGATTTAGAACTGCAGAGGATCTCACATCCCCAAAGAGAAGATGTAATGTGTTGTCCCCGGGGGCAGGTGGGCGGAAAAGCCACCTGCTGCAAGAGCTCCTCTCGAAGATCTACTGTTACGGTAAGTTCTTACGTAACTGTACTATCTCACTTTGAGGGTAGCTCTTGCAGCAGGTGATACCATTAGGACTGAGTCCCAAGCAGAGACCCAGATCGAAAGGGGCGGAGGGCTATAAACCCTGTGGTAGATTTGGAGAGGAGTCCCTGAAGGACTGCTACGCCGAAACCTGCTCTCCCTCTGGAAGCAATGTTCAGACTTTAGTGCCTCATGAAGATATGCACTGAACTCCAAGTAGAAGCCACACAGAGGTCCGCTGAAGATGCATTTCGAAGAAAGCGAACATGTCACCACCCCTCTGGTAGAATGACCCTTCACCGGTCACGGCAGGGGTTTGTAGTGGTGCTGATAGCAAAAAGTGATGCAGTGCATGAACCACTTAGGGTTTGTTTTGTGACTGGTGCGCCAAGTTTCCTATGGGCAAAGGAGACAAACAACTGGTCTGTCTGTCTGGCAGATCTAGTCCTAGCCAGAAAGTAACGTAAAATTCTATGTACATCTAGAGTATATAACAATGCCTTCCCATTGTTCGAGTACTCTGGGTAATAAACTGGTAGTTGAATGCCTTAGTTCAACGTGAACTCAGACACTACCTTTGGTAAAAACCTTGGGTTTGTACATTGGGCTACATAGTCACTGTGAAAAACTAGATAAGGCTCATTACACATCAGAGCTTGCAGCTCGGAAATCCTCCTTGCTTAAGTAATGGCAACTAAATTGAATGCCTTCCAAGAGAGAAGGCGGAGCTCACAGCTTGAGGCTGGTTCAAAGGGTGGCAAGGTGAGCTTTTCTAAAATGAATAGGAGATCCCAGGACAGTACTGGGTCTCTCCTGGGGGGTTTCATATGCAATATACTGCTCAGGAAGGTCTTGCAGATGTCCAGCTGTGTCAGAGTCTTTCAGTTTATTTGGTGCATGGTAAGCTGACAGAGCATAGAGATGCATCATTATGGATGAGTAACAGAGACCCAAGTCCGACTGGTGGAGAAGATACTCTAGCACTAATTCCACCAGAGAACGGGGAATCGCCCATGAGCAGAAACACTTCCATTTCATGGCATAGGTCTCCCTGGTAGAGGATTTTCTCTCTGCCATGAATACCTCTGCCACTCTAAAGGATACTCGAAACCTATCCCTAGCTAAATCCGCAGGAGTCAAGCATGCAGGTGCAAGGACTGGAGGTACGGATGGACTAACGTCCCTTGTTCTTGGGAGAGCAAGTGAGTGGAGAGGGGCAATGGAACTGGCGGTTCCAAATGCCAGCTGTTGCAACAGTGGGAACCAAATCCGTCGAGGCCAGACTGCCACTTCCAGTATCATCCTGGCCTCATCTGCCTGCAACTTGAGCAGGATCCTCTGAAGCAGAGGGAAGGGAGGGGAAAACATACAGAATTCTCCCTGTCCAAGAGAAGGACAATGCATCCTGCCACAAAACACCAGGCCCGGGATCTAGCAAACAGAAACTGGGCAGCTTGGCATTATGTGGGGTTGCAAAGAGGTCCAGTTCTGGCTGGCCCCACCTTCCGAAGAGGTCGTCAACAACTTCTTGCTGTAATTCCCACTCATGGTTCTGAGACTGAGAGCGACTTAAGCTGTCTGCGAGGACGTTGTGGATTCCTGGAACATAAACTGCTGTGATGTCCAGTTTGTGGTTTACTGCCCAGGACCAAACTCTCATCGCTTCTCTGCATAGGGGATACAAATGTGTACCCCCTTGCTTGTTGAGATGGAAGATTACTGGGGTCTTGTCCGACTGGACCAGTAGAGGTCCAGGAAGGAGCACCCCTTGGAAAGCTTGAAGGGCACATAGAATGGCTCTCATCTCCAAAATGTTTATTTGGAGAGCTCATTCCATTGAATTCCAGGAGCCCTTTTTGTCTGATGCAAAGCAAGATGTGTTCTCCATCCCAGTCTTGATGCATCAGTCGTGAGAGTCTGCAGTGGACTGGGTCACTGAAATGGAACCCCTATGCTCAACTGGACTGGGGTGAGCCACCAGGTCATGGACTGTCGGTCTGTGCTGGAGAGCAGAATGGGCTCTTCAAGCTAATCCGTACCTTGATCCCACTGAACCTTGAGGCACCACTGCAGAATCCTCATGTTCAGACGGAACTGTCACAATAGCTGCTGCCATGTGACCCAACAACTGTAGAACCACTCTTGCTGGAACTAAGTCCCCAGTCTTGTATCCTTCGAGCGACTTCCCTTAGCCTTGCTGTCCTGTCTACAGGCAGAAAAGCTCTCCCTTGGACTGTATCCAGGACTGCTCCAATGTATTGCAGCCTTTGAGCTGGCAATGGTTGTGACTTGAGACAGGTTTAGGGTAATGCCTAAAGTCTGGAACAGACTGAATGTCTCCTCCAAGGTCCTGTTCAGTTGGCCTTCTGTTGATGCAGTAAGAAGCCAATCGTACAGGTAGGGGTATACAAAGTGACCCCTTCTCTGAGAGCCCGCTACCACCACCCGGGCACTTCGGTAAAACCCTTGGTGCCGAGGATAGGCCGAAAGACAGTGCCCTGAACTGGTAGTGTCCTCCTTGGAAGGTGAAGTGTAGGTACTTCCTGTGGGACGGCAGGATCTTGATGTGCATGTAGGCGTTCTGCATATCCAGTGAGCAAAGCCAGTCTCCTTGGTGGAGCACTGGTAACAGGCTTGTATCAGATAAAGGTGCTCAGTAGACTCGGGTCCAGAATGGGATGGAGGTCTCCAGTCTTTTTTGGGAAGAAATTGGAATAAAATCTGTTTCCCCTTTGAGGAAAGGGAACCTCCTGTATCTCTTCCCCCATGAAGAGTGCATGGGAGGGGACTGGAGGAAACTGGGTGAACTCTAGGGAGTATCCCCTTTTTACCATCTGGAGGACCCATTGGTCTAATGTTATATTAGACCATCTGGATCGGTAGAGGGAGAATCTCCCTCCTACCACCTCCCCCTGCACATGCTGTGGTGGGGGGGGGGCAGTAGGGAGTCATGCTGTGTTGGAGGGTGCAGGCAGGGGAGGTCTTGGCGCCTTGGGGATTTTAGGGCCCTGGGTGCCTAAAGGGACAAGGTGGCCTTTTCTTTTGAAGCCTCCCTTATGTTGAGTCCAACGTCTTCCTTGCGGTCCCTGGTTTTTCCGAAAGGGACGGTGGCGTGTGAAGTGTGGCTCTAACCAGTATATCCTGTGGACTTCAGACACAGCTTTACCGGAGTCTTGAAGTCCAGTTATCAGTTTTTCGGTGTCCTGACCAAACAGTACAGATCACTGGAAAGGAGCATCCAGGATAGCATCCTGAAGATCCTGTCAGAAGCCTGAAACCCTAAGCCAGGCATGCCTTTGCATGCAAATGCCGGTGGCTGCTGCTCTTGCTGCTGTATCCGCGGAGTCATAAGAACTCCTGAGGACATGCTTGTCCACATCCATGCCAGACTGAATTACAGCAAGGAGTTCCGCCTTACCCTCCAAATCTGGCTGTACTCTGGCCAGGTCCATTGCCTTTTGGCCACAGGGATTTTTGGTAGGTGACCATGTAAGCCAGAAGTTGAGTGACGTGATGGTGCAAGTTGCAGAGGAGTATACCTTGCACCCCATCAGGTCTAGTTTCTTAGATTCTGGGTCTGGAGACTAGGCACTCAATGGCGCAGTTGCTGTGCCCTGCCAGAACCAACGTGTCTACCTTTGGGTGTTCGCTCAGAAAAGGCTCCTCTTTTGGTGTCCTGTACACACTATCGGACTTACGAGGGACTGCATTTGTATTGGCCGGATAACGGCATGTGGACTTGGTCATGTTTTGAAATGGTTCCACCAAAAGAGGGATGACCAATGGTTTGGGATCTGTGGCCCTAAGAATTTGGCCAGTCTGCACCTATCTGGGTCTAATTCCTCGGTGTCCCATTGGTAAAGGGCCTGAATATGGCACATGATTTCCAAAAAGGACAGGTTATCAGGGGGTGTCCTCGGTGAGTCTCTCGTATTTGGAGACTGAATAGGAAGCTCGTTTTCTGAAAAATAGTCAGAGGATGAGCCCCGTGTCATCCCCTGAAGATGACGGAGGGGGGCCGCTGGATGAAGGAACAGATAATGGATGCCTCTTTCGGCCGGCTGACCTGGGTGTCCGCTTGTCTTCCTCGTCATGCGGCTGGCCATTTGGCGGTAAAGGCCACTCAGGAGTTAGGTCTCTGGGTGGTGGACATATTGGGGATGGATCCCTGGGCCTATGGAGAAGATCCCCATTGACTGTATTTCCACCACGTGTTAAAAAGTGCTCCCACCTCAGCTAGTGGAACGACTGGTGGTGGAGACGTCTGATTAGAAGCGCCACAGGGCCCGGGCATCTGGTCCAACGGTGGAGGCGTCAGGTCTCCAGGCACTATGTCCACAGGTACATCAGGCGTCAGGTCCACGGTGTCTGGTGGCCTAACATCCAGCTCTTTAGATGGAGGCTGTTGGGCATCCAGTACCCCCGCATCTGAGGAGAGTCGCCGGGGCTGACTGCCGGTCCTTAGGGGCTGACAGCCCTTCTTTTGCTAGAGGTGCCTCTTTCTTCAACATCGAGTCGGAATGCCCTTTCATCTAGGAAGCAGACGCCCTGTGTTCGGGTGGGGGAGGCGTCCAGTACCTGATGACCTCCTGGTGTTACTCTGATTCATCCTTTCTCTTGTGCTTATCGGACATCTCTGAAGGCTTACAGGTGGTGGACACTGTGGATTTGCCCGAAGCCAACACCTGTCCCTCATGGGTTGACCCATTTTTACAGGGTCGGTAGGCCAAGGGGATCTGGGTGGATGGTTGTCCTGTGGAGGAAGACTCCCTACCTTTCATTTGAGTGGAGACAGTTAACTTCCTCTGAATGCCCCCAGAAGCTGCTTTGGTACCTGGGGGGACCAATTCCAACCTCCCGTCGGAGGTAGAAGTAGTAGATGCCCGGTGACGCGATTTCGGGCATGGCTCAGATCTGGCCCTCCCCTTCTCCTGGTGGTAGTGGTGTTTCCCTCCCGATCTCTTCTCCTTGGCGGGGGGGACTCCATGGTGGAACTGTGTCCCGATGGGGGCTACTTGCTGCTCGAGAAGATAGGCCTTTGAAATGTTGGCACGGTGAATCCTGGTCTTACTGTTTAATTTAATGCAGTGCAGACAACTGTCCAGCTAGTGGTCTGGGCCTAGGCAAAATGGCTACCTTTCGCCGCGACCTGCTTCACACACACTTCGATTTTCACCGCTGAGACGATGAAGACATTAAACTGTGACTGAAAAAAGTATAGAAGAAAAATGAAAATTGTGTACCTGCCGTAATTCTTGATCTTTCTGTGTATCTTCACCATTCATCACTAGTGGGTATGTTGCCAGAGGCTAGGACCCCATGGGAGACTTTTTCTCCAGAGGCAGAGTCAAGCGCAGAACTGGCGCCACCCTCGGCAGCTGGCATTGCCTACATTAAGCTAGCAGGTTGGCTATTAACTGCGTGGGCTGTGCCCTGGTCCCAGTTCTGAAACGCTGGAGAGAGAGAGAGAGAGGTAAGAAGGGATGGAAGGGTGGGGCAAGGTGGCTCAAGGGATAGAGAAAAGGAAAGGATACAATAACCAAAAGGAGAAATAAATGACGACGAGGACAGCAAAAGAGAGGAACAGCCTAAGGGATTGGGAGGAGGGGGACCCAATCTCTGGATGAAAAGAAAGAAGGGATGGGAAGGGAGGGTAGAAGAGGGTAAAAGGAGAAGGGGGGAGGGAAGGACACTACTTCTGGTGAAGGCGGACCTGGACCCCAAAGGGGAAATTGATTTTAAAAACCTCCAGGCTGCAGCAAAGATGCAGAAGGCACAATATTGCCTCTAAGCAGTCAAACCGTCCCATGGGGACCTAAACTTTAAGAAGAACATCGAGGTCGAACAGGCCAGACAGGGAGGTGGAGTCCACCCCTCCCACCAAATTAAGGAGAAAAACTCCAAAAGGGGGTCTTCCCCATCTAACTCAAAAGGAAGAGTAGTAGTATTCCCAAGGGAACATGAAAATAATAGGGATTGATGTGGGGGTACTCAGGAGTCCCCCAATCCCTCCCCACCACCCCGGACCCCCAAAAGGGGTGGGGGAGATCCGAGCCAAGGGAAAGGGAGGGGAGAGAAGAGGAGATACCTCAAGACCCCAAAGAAAAACTCCTCCCTGTGTGTCTCAAAAGGGTCCCCTTCCTCCTAACCACAAGGGAGAGGAGGAAGAGGAGAGGAGCTGGAGTATAACAGGGAGACACACAGGGGGAGGTGAACTGCCCAGAGACTGAGGCCCAAGAAGGGAAGGTGGGTGGGATTTAGAGATGGAAGACACACAGAAAGATCAAGAATTACGGTAGGTACATAATTTTCATATCTTGTGTGTCAAGCTTTACCATTCATCACTAGTGGGTGAGTACCGAGCCCCCACCCCCCAAAAGGGGGCCCAATACATCCCTAAGGGACGGAGTCCCTTAGCCTCCAGTGGCAGAGACACCAGAGGGGGAGAACCCCTACAGGCCTGGTGAGGCCTGGGACTGGTCTGGGTGAGACGGGGGAACTCCCTGTGGGAGAAGGAAGGTGCCTCTGAAGCCGCCGTCTCACCCTACGGGAGAAGAGATGGGTTTCCGGAAATTGGAGGAAATCACCTGATGCCGGGACAAGGGTGACAACTGGGAAAGGCGAAGCCATGCCATTTGCCTAGTGGAGATCGCTGTCCCCACTACCCTGGAAGCCACCTCAATGGCATCATACGACACCCTTGCCTGGTGCCTTGCAAGATCCAGGCCCTGCACACAGAGAGTGATGGCTTGCCTGGTTTCCTCCAAATCAGGCATGGAGGCTAGAAATTGTCCTAGCCTGGACCACAAGAACCTGTTGTAGGTAGCATGATGGGCCTGATGAGCTGCTATGCAGAGCAGAATCCGTGCCGTGGAGAAAGTCCTCCTCCCCCAGAAGTCAAAATCAGAAGAGTCTGGGTCTGGGGGTAAGTCACGACCTAGGGTTCTATGCCCAGAGGGGGTAGCCAGGCATGTCAGACCCGAAGGGGGGTGAGGCAGAGTTCCTGGAGACCCAGGGGGCGGGATGCAATACCTCTGGTGAAGGTCCTTTGGGGCTGGAATGGAGGAGATGAGACGCTGCCAAACCCGCTGCGATGCTTCCCGGAAGGGAGCAGGCCAGGCGGGAACCACAAAGCTGGCTGCACTGAATTCACCTAAAAAGGCGTGCACCACCCCATCTGGATTGCTTTCAGAAAGAGGGGTGATGTGGAGCTCGCCTAGCATCCCTGAAAGGAAGCGCTGATAAGCAGTGAGATGATCAGCTGCTGGGGAAAGATGGATGGAGGGTTCCTCTCCCTCGGAGGAGGAAGACGAGGAAGCAGACGAGTCCGGAGATTCAGGTTCAGGCTGCGCAGGAGAGTGGTGAAACACCTGTCCGTCCATGGCTTTAAGATAGGAAAGGAAATGTGCAGCTGAAACCCTGAACTGCTCCTACGTAAGGGGCCCTGAAGCACTGGGAACACCTGGGAGGGGAGGAGGAGTAGGCAGAAGCATAGGGGCCAAGCACCTCAGAGAAGGAGCACAGCCTCTGCCAAGGCAGGGGGACCAAGTGGATGACCCGAACAAAGAGGGAGACCCGGTGGTCCCAGCAGACAGAAGCTGTTCAACCAAGTGGGAACAGCTGCAGCTGTGCCCACAGGAAGAGATCTCCCTGTGAGGTGATCGGGCCCGTGCGAGCCCGAAGGACGGCCCCGACCTCCAAAGTAGGAGTGTCGAGGGGAGAGGATCCGCCCTTCGACTCCTCCCAGAACCTGAGCGGGTCCCACAGAGAGGCCGCTGCACTAAACCCTGTCCTCGCGACCCCTCCGACTCCAAAAGGGCCCTCTTCCTTGTGAACACCAGCCTAGGTAGCTGGCAACCCTTAGCTGATCCCTGGGAGTCAGCCCATGTTACAGTACCTTCCCCCCTCCTGGGGTCCACCGGACTGTCCCAAACTCGGACTGTCCAGGCACACCAAAGAGAGGGGTACCCCAGCTGAAGGGATGGACATGTCCGTGGTCTCGGGCTGTGCAGCAGTGGTCACCTGGACCGCCACAGGCTGAGTGGGGGCTGAGGTGCTGGACACAGAGGAACCAGAGGATTCAGATGAATCCGGAAGCAAGTCCGGATCAGACCTCGAACCCTCCTCCGAGGAAGAGGACTGAGGCGCCCGAAGCCAGACCACTCCCCAATCCCTCCCAGTCCTGGGGTCGCGAGCCACACCACCTCCAGCCCCGGCACCGTGAGCGGCACCGCGATCAGCGCTAACTCCCTCCCCGGC
This sequence comes from Neoceratodus forsteri, assembly GCA_016271365.2. NCBI lineage: Eukaryota > Metazoa > Chordata > Ceratodontiformes > Ceratodontidae > Neoceratodus > Neoceratodus forsteri. The sequence goes on from CM057455.1 coordinate 1,711,043,320, forward strand.
GCCATGAACAGCACCGGAGTAGAAGGAGGCACCGGCCACGGCGCTGTCCCACTCCCTGGTACGGAGTCGAAGGTGGCATCGACCACGACACTGCCCCCTTTCCCGGCACTGCGAACAGCACTAGAGACTGGCGCAGTGCTGACCCCTGTCCCAGCACCAGGTGCGGAACTGAAGAAAAAATTACTCACCATAGTAAAGTTGTTTCTTCTAATGGAGTCTTGTTGTAGTCTGACTATATGCAGTTAGCCACAGCACTTGAACTGCTCCGGAGAGGAAAGGGTTAACTCTATGCCAGGGCATAGAGCGTTGAGCTCGAACTCTGTTTTCAAACCTCTGTCTCTGGTACTTCTCAGTGTAACCATCAGATTCTTACGAGCACTATACTAACTACAGAAATTGTTTTATATTTTGAAGCCAAAGGGCAATAAAATTTTGGAGGGCACAAGACTCAAGTCGAGAACCCCAGAAAGAATCCAAATAGATAGTGAGTAAATGAAAATTACGTACCTATCGTAATTGTTGATCTTTCTGTGTATCTTCACCATTCATCACTATTTGGGTATAGCTCACCGGAACTAGGACCCTGCGGGAGACTTTTTTTTTCTCCCTATGGGAGGAGTCTACGTCGGGCTGGCTCCACCCTCAAGACCAACGTTCTACATAGCCCTCGGGGATTGGCAGTTAGCCATTGTTGACTCCACCCCAGCCCCAGGTCTGACACGCCAGAGTGTGTATGGAAGGGAGGGTGGGATGAGGCAAGAGAGCCTAAGGGATAGAGAAAAGAAAAAGAAGAATGAACTAAAAGGAGAAATAAACGATTGTGGTGACAGAGGGGGAAACTTAGAAAGGAAATTGGGGAGAGAGGAGGGGCCCCAAACTCTGGAAGGATAAGAAAGGAAAAGAAGTGAGGGAGGAAAGGGGGAAAAGGACGAGCAACACAACCTTCAGAACGGAGGTACACAACGTTTTTTGTTTTTGGCATAAGGTCACGACCTGGACTATGAAAGCCGTCTGCAAGACAAAAACCTGCAGTGAGGGTCAGAAGACCACAGAAGTAGTGCAGGCTGAGGCTATGTCCCAACCCCTCCCCACGACTAAATTAAAGGTTTGTTTTTGGAAAACCAACTTGAGGTTTCAAACAATATGAGGTGGCCTCAAATTGAGGTCACTAAAGAAAACTCTTAAATATATAATGGGGAAAAACATGACCCTCTTCACACTCCACAACCTCTCTGGAGGGAAAAAGGATGGAGGGGTTCCTCCAAATTCAGAAAATTAAAGGCATACCCCTATGTGTCCTCATAACCCCCTCCCGTCTACATATCAGGAAGAGGAGAGGGAGGGAGGAAGACACAAAAGGGAGAGGGGAGGAGTCCAGAGACTGAGGCTCCAGGGGAAGGAAGGTGGGATTTAGTGATGGATGGTGAAGATGCACAGAAAGATCAACAGTTACGGTAGGTATGTAATTTTCATATCTTATCTGTGTCAATCTTCACCATTCATCACTATTTGGGTGAGTACTGAGGAGAACACACTAAGGGGCCAGGTCACTTAGCCTCCAGTGGGTGAGACACTGAAGAGGAGAACCCTTACAGGCCTGGGGAGGCCTGAGACTGGTCCGGGTGAGACGGGGATCCCCCTTGGGGGAAGGAAGGAACCCCGAAAGTCGCCGTCTCACTCAGCAGGAGAAGAGGTGGGTTCTCCGGTAGGCAGAGTAAATCACCCTACGCCGGGCCAGGGGTGACAACCGATAGGCGGTTACGCTGTTCGCCTGGGCAGATCGCTGTCCCTACCACTCTGGAAGCTACCTCATTGGCATCATTAAGATGCCCTTGCTTGGTGCCCTGCTAGCTCCAGGCCCCATGCAGAGAGAGGGTGATGGCTTGCCTGGTTTCCTCCGAATCGGGCATCGAAGCTAGGAGCTGTCCTAGCCTGGACCACAAGAACCTGTCATAGGCTGCAAAGTGGGCCTGATGTGCAGCAATTGAAAGGGAGATCCGTGCCAAGTAAAATATTCATCTCCCCCAGAAATCGAAGTTCACAGAGTCAGAATCTGGAAGGCGGTCACGGTAGGGGGCGCAAGGCCCTGAAGGAGTGTCCAGGGAGGTCAAACCCGAAGGGGGGTGAGTCAGAGAACCTGGAGACCCCGGGGGAGTGCAATACCGCTGGCTTAAGTCCCTTGAAGCTGGAACAGTGGAGAAGGGACGAAGCCAGAGCCGATGCGATGCTTCCTGAAAAGGAATTGGCTAGGCGGGAGTCACCAAGTGGGCCGTACTGAATTTGCCCAAGAAGGCGCACGTCACATGCTCGGGATTGCTTATAGGTACGGGGGTCAGGTGGAGTTCGTCCAACATCCTCACAAGGAAGCGCTGATAGGACGACAGATCAGACGCAGGGGATATGTGGACCAATGGTTCCTCTCCCTCAGAAGAGGAAGAGGACGACACGCTACCCAGTTCAGGGGTCAGCTGCATGGGGGCATGGTGAAAAACCTGCTGGTCCAGGGCATGGAGGTAGGTGGGAAAGAATGCAGCCGGTCCTCTGAATTGCTTCCAAGTAAGAGGACCCAGAGGGCTCGGAATACTTGGGACTACCGGGGACGGAGACAGAGGCCCAGAGGGCAGGCTCCTGGAAACAGGAGAACGGTCTCTGCCAGAGCAGGAAAGCTAAGAAGAAACCCTTCGCAGGGAGGGGGAACCCAAAACCGCTGCAGCTAACAGCCGTTCAACCTGGTCGGAATGGTCAGAGCTGTGCCCAACGAAGAAATCCACCCATGAGGTGACCAGGACCGTGTTAGTCCAGAAGGACGGCCCCTGACCTCAGAAGTAGAAGTCCCCCTCCCGGTCTCCATCAGTGAAAGGCGAGGGTCTGCACTGCGGCTCCTTCCAGGACCCGGCCTGGACCCAGAAGGGGCTCGCTGCGCCACACCTCTACCTCTCAACCCTTCAGAGTCAGAGAGGGACCTCGTCCTCTTTGCCACTAACCTAGTCAACCGGCATCTCCGAGTAGACTCTGAGGAGACCACCCAGAGAACCATACCCTCCCCCTCCTGATGTGCCCCGTGCTGCCCCAAACTTGGACTGTCCAAACACATCAAGGAGGGGGGAACCTCAACTGAAGCAACAGCCTCTCCAGTGACCTCAGGCTGCTCAGCGGTAGCCAGAGGGGTCACCGCTGGTTGGTCAGACCCCCAGAACCTGAGGTCTACCGGTGAAAGCTGAACTGCGGGGGGGGGGGGCGCGAGGTACTGGAGACAGAAATTTTCAAAGATCCCGAGGAATCCGGAAGCCAGTCCGGATCAGACCGAAAATCCGTCTCCGAGGAGGCAGACTCCGAGGTCCGATGCCAGACCACCCCACGGGCTCCTCTAGTTCCCGGGCCCTGAGGTCGGGCACCCTGAGACTCAAAACCCCTAACAGCAGTAGCAGAGGACAGTACAGTTCCACGCCTAGCGTCAACACCGTCCACGGCGTCGCGAATATGGCACCGGAGTCAGGCACGACTCCGAGCACGGCTCCACACCGGTCCCTGGTGCCACAGAGAGTTGAATCTGAATCGGCGCCACACCTAACGCTGACATCCATCCCAGCGCTGCGAGTGACACCAAAGGCAGACCCAGCGCCACACACAACTCTGGCACCGGTTGATCGACTCCAACCATGGCGCCGACTCCAGCGCTACGGGCGACACCGGGGGCAGAGGGGGCCCCAGCTCCCGTCCCGGCGTCACCATTGGTGCCAAAACTAGAAACAGGCCCAGAAGACTCCAAACCACCAATCGCGACGCCGCCAGAAGCCCCGACACAGAGAGCAGAATCAGTGGCGATGGCTGTGCCGAGGACAGGCCTGGACGAGACTGCAGGGCCACTCTCCAAGCCGACGGGCGCCTCAAAAGCAACACTGACGACGGGCGAGAGGACAGTGCCGGGTTCGGTCCCCGGGGACCCAGAGCGAGACAGAAGGGAGCCTCGCTACCAAAGTAGCAACTGACAGGACGGTGCCTCCCAACTGACCCCCAAGAGGGTCAGCCTGAGCCTCCTGCACAGTGGAAGAAACCCCCACCATGGCAAAGCTAGACGAGGTGGGGGTTCCCCCCTCCGCGGACCATATAGGACTGGGAGGGGACCCGGAGGAAGGGCCGAGAGTCCTGACTTTGGCCTGATGACTGTGAATCCGTCCTCCGAAAGTCAGCAGTGCACGTCTGACATTCCTCACGTGAATCTCAATGACATGGCGGTCCATGGAGAAGCAGATATCACAGTTATCCATATTATGGCCGAGGCAGGAGAGGCAACGGTCATGCTGGTCCGTAACAGAGTAAAGGTGGCCACAGGGGAACCGATGCATGGGGGACCGCCCCACTTTTGACATCTTCTTGTCCCCTGGACGACACATGACCGGATGAAAAATTAAAACATAGTACTCGACGCCACTTTAAACAAAAAGGAAAGATCTTACCGAGTCAAGAAGTTACCGCTTTACAGACAGTCAGAACCGATGCAATACAACACGACGGACTTAAGCCGCAAAATTTCTTTGGTCTCACATGCAGGATCCTCACCCGACGGCGGGAGAGAAGGAACTGGGGCTGGGGAAGAGTCAACAACGGCTAACTGCCAACCATCAAGCGCCACACAGAACGCTGGTCTCGAGGGCAGCGCCAGTCTGTCTACTCCTCCCATAGAAGAAAAAAATAAATGAATAAAAAAAGTCTCCTGCAGGCTCCTAGCTCCGGTGAGCTATACCCAAATAATGAGAAATGGTGAAGATTGACACAGATAAGATCACGAATATATTTAAAGTGAGAACAAAATAAACCTCCGGATAAGGACAGGTGACAGAGGTACACCTCTGGGGAGCAGCACAGAACCTGCCAACCCACATCCGAAAACAACTAGGTTCCAAGAGAGGAGGCAAGGAGGGAGATTAGAATACAACAAGACTCCATTAGAAGAAACAACATTACCATGGTGAGTCATTTTTTTCTTCAAATAACATGAAGTCTTGCTGTATTCTGACTATTGCAGACTACCAAGCAGTACTCCCCCCGGAGGAAGGAGCTACAGAACATATTTTGGGAACAGGATCTGCAGCACTGCTGTGCCAAACCTAGCATCACTTCTTGACTGGATGTCGAGAGAATAATGCTTGGTGAATGTGTGAACAGTTTTCCAGGTAGCTGCTTTACAAATTTCCACTAGGGGAATGTCTCTAGCTGCTGCAAGTGAAGCAGCTGTACCTCTGGTGGAGTGAGCCCTCAGGCCTGAGGGTGGCTCTTTCCCCAACTTAGAATAATAGAATTGGATACAGGAGACAATCCACCTGGTAATAGTTCTTTTAGTGGCAGGTTTACCTTTTCCCACTTCTCCATAAGAGAGAAACAGCTGTGAACAGTCATTTCTATGGGCCTTTGTGTGTTCTATGTAATAACTGAGGGCCCTCTTCACATCAAGACTGTGTAGTCTTCTCTCCGCAAAGGAAGAATGGTCAGTGAAAAATACAGGCAATGACAGACTGATTCAAATGAAAGTCTGATATCACCTTGGGAAGGAACTTTCTGTTCGTCCGAAGGCTCACCTTGTCCCTATGAAATGAGATGAAATCACCACTAATAGGGCCTGTAATTCACGGATTCTCCAGGCAGACGTAATGGCTACCAGGAACACAGTTTTCCAAGTCAAGTATTTAAGCTCAGCTGAAGATAATGGTTCAAAGGGGGGGCTGCATAAGCTGTGCAATACAGATATTCAGATCCCAAACAGGTGTAGGCTCCCTAAAAGGAGGGTTGATATGAACCAGACATTTTGAAAAATTTATTTGAAGATGGGAGGCTAGGGAAGAGCCCTTCTCAGCAGAAAGGAAGGCAGAAATAGCTGCCAAATGAACCTTAAGAGCGGTAGGCCTGAGGCCCAGACTGTTAAGCTGAACCAAATAATCTAAAGCAGTGGCAATGTTAGCTGAATCTGGCTGAATATGCCTCTGAGAACACCAGAAACCAAATCTCTTCCATTTAGAATTGTAAGTTTTCCTAGTAGCAGGTTTTTTACTAACCTTAAGAATATCCAAGACTGACTAGGAAATATGCAGGCCTGCATATTCTAGCTCAAGAGCCAAGCTTTGAGTCCAAGAGTCTGAAAGTTGGGATACAGTATAGGAAAATTACGTACCTACCGTAATTCTTGCTCTTCTTGGACGAGTCTCCACCACTCATTCACACTAGTGGGATTGGCGCCGGAGGCACTAAGACCCATCGGGAGCAAACTTTTTGCTGGAGGGTCGGCGCGAGACGGCGCGCCACGAGACACGGCACATCGCGAGCAGCGGTTCGGCAATGGCATGACCATCTCGGCGACGACCTCCAACGCCTCAGTACCTTTTTTACCAAGGAGGTGCAGCGCAATAACGAAGGGTAAACCAATATTAAAAACGGACATAAGATAGTCCGTATGACCCGTGTAAGAAGGGTCAGCAAAGAAGTCCTCACGGCCTAAAGATTTGAGGGTGAAGACCAATACAGCGGTGAGCTCGGGGGATGGAGGGTGGGCGTGTGAATGAGTGGTGGAGACTCGTCAAGAAGATCAAGAATTCAGTGTAGGCGTAATTCCCTCTATCTTCCTGGACATAAGTCTCACCACTCATTCACACTAGTGGGAGAGTACCAAGCTGATAATCCCCAAAGGGTGGCGAGAGCCAGAGCTCATGCGTCTAAGATAGAAGCCCATTAGGATAGTTCTGCCGAATGCGGAATGTCGCCTGGCATGAACATCCAGTGCATAGTGCTAACGAAGTATGCACTGAGCTCCAGGTAGCGGCGTTGCATATATCTGCATTGGAACATTGCGAATTTCCGCTAGGGATGCATGACGCCTAGTAGAGTGAGCGACACTCTACCTTCTAATTTAACTTGAGCCATGGAATAGCAATGACGAGGCGCATGCCACTAACCATGAAGAGATACATCTAATAGCGACAGGTTGACCCAGCCGGTGTCGCTGAAAGAAACGAACAGTTGCTGAGTCTTGGAACATCCTTGGTTCTATCTAAATAGAACTGCAAGGTCTCTTAACATCCAAGGAATGAAGAGCTGCTCCTTCATTTTGGAAATTAGCTAAGCGGAGTACCAGAGGTTGGTTCAGATGGAATTCTGACACAACCTTGGGAAGAAATTTAGGATGAGTATGGAGAACTACCTTGTCCTTATGGAATACAGTATACTGGAGGGTCTGTAACCAGGGCATGTATCTCAGAGACCCCATGGGCTGAGGTAATGGCCACCAGGAAGGCAGTCTTCCAGGTAAGAAATTTTAGCTCACAGGTAGCTAAGGGTCTGAAGGCTCCGAGTGAGCATGTCCAGCACCAGGTTAATGTCCCAGGCTGCAACTGGACGCTTAACAGGGTCTGGTATGGAGAATCCCTTAAGAAATCTCTTCACCATAGGTAACTGAGCCAGAGTTAAGGAAGAAACCGCTCATGGAACGCTGAGATGGCACAAGGTGAACTTTAACTGTGGAGTACTGAAGACCTAAGTTTGATAGGTCCAAAGATACTCCAGAACCTTGCCAGGAGGACAGGAAAAGGGATTCCAAGAGGATTTTGCACACCAGAGAGAAAACGTTTATTTGAAGCGTGACGTTGGGTGGCTGGCTTCCGAGCAGCCAGAAGGATGTCTGAGACTCTACGAGAGACGTTGAACCGATTCACTTCTATCTCTTCAGGAGCCAAGCATGAAGGTGAAGTGATTTCAGGTTGGGATGGACCAACGAACCCTGAGTCAGAAGACTGATTTGCAAAGGAAGTGGTCTCGGAGAGGCTGCCAACATACTGTTGAGTAGAGGAAACCATAGTTGCCGAGGCCAGGAAGGAGCAATGAGAATCATCTTGGTCCCCTGAGACTCGAACTTGAGGAGTAATCTCTGGATTAGAGGAAGTGGTGGAAAGGCATAAAGAAAGCGCTTTGTCCACCGCAGCCTGAACGATCCTGACAGAAAATGCCAGGCCCTGGATTTCTGGAGCAGAAGAGAGGCAGTTTTATGCTGAGTGGGATGCAAAAGGTCCAGGTCTGGAGTCCCCACTCTTTGAACAGGGACCGAGCTACAGCTGGATCGAGAGCCACTGTGAGGGTCTGCCTCCGTTCTGCTGAGGTGATCTACTAGGTCGCTTTGTATACCTGGCAGATAAACCGCTTGAATCAGAGACTTGTGCTCCAAGCACCACTCCCACACCCTCATTGCTTCCCTGCAAAGGGATAAGAATGAGCACGCCTTGCTTGTTGATGTAATACATCACTGCTTTGTTGTCCGTTTGAAGGAGAATGTTCTTGTGACAAAGGACACCCTTCAGAGCTCGGATTGCATAGAGGACCGCCTCATCTCCAGGACATTTATGTGGAGATGAGTTTCAACTGAGTCCATACACCTTGAGTGTGGAGGGAGAGACAGTGAGCTCCCCATCCCATTAGCGATGCATCTGTGGTGATGGAGATCTGATGATCCGGGGAGCAAAGGGAATCCTTCCAGGAGATTGCTTTCTTGAGACCACCAGGTGAGAGACCTTCAAGGGCTCCGCCACCTTGATGGGATAAGACTGGGGTGAGAGGTCGGGACCACTGAGGAGAGCATCCATTGGGTGGTTCTCATGTGCAGTCGGGCCAGAGGGACAGTGAAGACCGAGGGACGCCATGAGACCCAACATGCGTTGCATCAGAGAGCTGTAACCGATTGGTTCTCCCTGATGTAACGGGCCATACGAAGGATGTCGAGTCTTCTGTCCTCTGAAGGAAAGCCTTGCTGAAGAGGTGTCTAGAAGCGTCCCTATGAAAAGGAGCCTCTGGGAGGGTTGCAGTTGAGATTTTTTCAAATTCAGCAGAACTCCCATGGACGTGAGAAGACGAGAAGTCGTTTGCACGGCTTCCAAAGTCCCTTGGCCGGAAGGGCTTGCTAGAAGCCAATCGTCCAGGTAGGGAAACACTCGGAGTCCGACTTTCCTGAGATGCGGCGCGAGAACTGCACAACACTTTGTAAAAACTCGCGGCGCCGAGGATAGCCCAAAGGGCAGGACTCTGAACTGATATTGCTGACCCAAAGCTATAAACCTGAGGAATTTGCGGTGGGTCGGTAGACGGGATATGCTGGTAAGCATCCTGCATATCCAGAGAGCCAGCCAGTCGTGTTGATGCAGCAAGGGTAACAGGGTACCTAGGAAATCATCTTGAATTTCTCCTGGGGAGGAATTTGTTTAACTTTCTGAGGTCTAGAATGGGGCATCCCCAGATTTCTTTGAACCAGAAAGTAATGGGAGTAGAACCCTGTGTTTCGCAGATGCGGGGGCACCAGTTCTATTGCCCTGTTGTTCAGAAGGCCCTGGATCTCCGCGGTGAGGAGGTCTGACTGAGAGGCCGACAACCTGGGTTGTCGTATGGGAGGACAATTGGGGTTCCAAGAAATTGAGAGAATAACCCTCGCGAATTATCCGAAGGACCCATTTGTCTGAGGTTATGGACTTCACTGGTTGTAGAAGTACATCAGACGACTGAGGAGAAAGTTCCACCTCGGCAGAGTGGATGGAACTTGGGCCAACGACCATAAGGTAGCGCTGGGAGCTTTAGGTCCCCGCGCTTTCTGCTGCGCTTCTTTGAGGTTGGGCAGGTTGGCTTTATGGAAGCTTCCCTGCCTCTGCCTCGAAAGGACTGACGACCTATGAAACTGACGCCTGTTCACATGCCCCGAGAGGGGCAGGGTGAGGTCTGGCCAACTTAATGGGCCGATCTAGTCTTCTGAGCGCCCTAAGGCTTGCTCCACCTGAGGGCCAAAAAGAAAGGAGCCATCAAAAGGCAGCGCCATCACCTGCTGCTGAGCATCATTCGTGAAGCCAGAAGTACGCAGCCAGGAATGGCGCCGAGTACAAATCCCCGCGGCTGCTGAGCGAGAAGCAGTGTCGAAAGCGTCCATGGCGGCTTTGACCTGTTGGTTATTGGACTCAATACCTCTAATAACGGTCAGAAGAAGCTCTGATTTGGAATCCGAATCTGGAAGAGCTTCAACCATTCTTTTCATAGAGTGCCACAGGATATACTCATACTGTGAAAAATAGCCTTGATAACTGGCAATACGCATACTTAGAGTGGAGGCAGCAAAGACTCTCTTACCTAATGTATCCATCTTACGAGACTTTTGTTAATAGGTCGAGCTGTAGTAGTTTGAGGAAGAACACCTTGTCATTCTCTGCCAGGACTACAATAGGATCCTGCAAAGGCTGGGATGCCAAATGGGACCGATCCTTGGGAGCTGAATACTTCTTATCAATGGATTTAGCCACTGAGGGAATAAGAGCAGGGTTATTCCATACCATTTGAGACAGCGCTCAAGGAAGGCTGAATCGGAGGAGTCAAATCTGTAGGGATCTCCAGGCATGAAGATACTGGAGTCTTAATATCTTCCCAGGATCGATGTCTGTAGTCTGAGAGAAAGAGTGGATCCCAGGTTCTTCAACAGAGACTTAAAGGACAGGTCCTCGACCACAGGCTCTGTAGCAAAGAAAGATCCTGTTTCCCACTTCATCACCCAACCAAGGTCTGGGTCAGGCTCAACATCATCTCCTGATGGTCCAGAAAGGACTGTTTGGACAGGAAAGGAGGAAAATTAGAGAGGAGGAAATGGCAGAAAACAAGGAGAGTCCCCAAGGGCTGCCGACGAGGGCAAACGGGCTGAATACGGCACCGAGGAGGCACACGGCGTCAAGAGGCACGCTGCCCGCAGAACGCCTAGCGGCGCTGCTGACGACGACGCCACAAGACGGCGCCGCTGCTAACGCCATGGACGACGGCCATTAACGGGCGCAGCAGACGACACCGCAAACTGCGACGCCCGATCCGACGGCACCACCGGCGGTGCCGCGAGACCACGCAGCACCACCAACGGCACCGAGAGACCACACGGCGCCGCCAACGGCGCCGAGAGAAAACACGGCGCCGCCAATGGCGCCGCAAGCTCCGGCGGCCCCGAAAACGGCGCCGACACGGCCACAGACCCTGCAGAAGGCGCCAGAAAAGCCCCGGGAACCTGGAAAGCAAGAGAAGGAAAAAAACCAGGAGATAAGGGCATCGGTGGGGCCCCCTGCGCCGCAGCGATATGAGGGGGGGAAACACCTAAGCACGGAGTCGCTAGCACCGAAGAAGCGCCGAGGCGACTAGGAAGGTCCAACCGCCCTACCTGATCGCCGAGGAGCCCGAGGGCTCCGAGGTAACCGAGCCAGGCAGAAGAACCAACCTCCGAGCCCATCGCTCCATAAGAGCGGCCCACTGATGAAACTGCTCATCTGGAGCCCTACCTATAGGCGGGAGGGGCTCGATGTCGAGGCACGATTATCGGAAGTTGGCGACCTCAAGAAGGAGACCGCAACTAGCAACGATAACCGACCGTCGACGCCAACAGACACCAGAGGGCGACCTCGAGTGATGCCTTCTCTTTTTTGACCTGTGGGCCGAAGAAGAGCTCGAGGCCGAACGGCGCCGAGAATGCGACCGTTTATTTTTATGCCGGCGGGGGGACCGCCCATCCCCCCGGGCATCGGACTGACCGTAGTCGGAACCCCACTGAGGAGAAGGAGGCTGACCGGACCCAGCCCGGCTGACTGAACAGCTTTCATACGAAGTCTCCCTACCGTCACCTGACCTGCTCATGGTCGACTCCGTCCAGTAGGCTGAGACTTCTTCAAGTAAGTTAAATTTAAATATTAGAAAAATTTTACGTAAAATAGAATAAAACTAAGCGATACTACTATCGTGATAATGTTACAAAAACAAACTGAAAACTATGCTAGTTTGAAGTTTGACTCCGACAAGCGGCGTCAGTCATCACTGAAGCGCACTTTCGGCCAGCGGGAAAAAGGAACTGAGAGCGGTTGGAGGGTCGTCGCCGAGATGGTCATTACCGCCGAGCCGCTGCTCATGTGCCGCGTCTCATGGGCGCCGTCTCTCACGCCGACCCTCCAGCAAAAAGTTTGCTCCCGATGGGTCTTAGTGCCTCCGGCGCCAATCCCACTAGTGTGAATGAGTGGTGGAGACTTATGTCCAGGAAGATCTTCCCTTAAGAGGATGTTAGAAGACTGAACTTTCTGGGAAGACAAATGGGAATTGTCACTGACAGTGACAACAGCAGGGAGTACCAAGGTTGCCTGGCCCAGTCTGGAGCCACTAGGATCACTGTGCAAGGCTGAGACCTGCTCTTTATCAGTACTCTGAACATCAGAGGAAAAGGAGAAAATGCATAAAGAAACCTGCTTGTCCAATCTAGTAGGAGAGCATCCTGAGGAACAGACCCCAAGAGAGGTGGTCTGCAACAGAACAGAGGAAGCTGGTGATTGTCCGGGGCTGCAAAGAGGTCCATCTCTACAGTGCCCTATCTCTTGAAAATTACCTGGAGAATTTGAGGATTCAGGGACCACTCGTGGTGACCCTGGGAAATTCTGCTGAGTGCATCTGCCAATACATTGTCCTTTCCTGGGAGATGCACAGCTATCAGAGACGCTTTAAGGGTGTAAGCTAGTGACCATATTTTCATTGCTTCGGTGCACAAGGCCAAGGACCGAGTGCCCCCCGCCCCGCATGTTTATGTACCACATGGTTGTGGTGTTGTCTGTCCTGATCTGCACCACTTTCCCCTGAATTGTGTTCGAGAATGTCTGGAGGGCTAGAAAGACAGCTCTGAGTTCCAGAAGATTTGTGTGTAGGAGAGACTCCTGGTGAGACCTTGCTCCCTGAGCTGTAAGCTGATCCAGATGGGTTCCCCATCCCAAAAGGGAAGCATCCATAGTGAGAATCACTGTAGGGGCCTGACTGAGGAAGGGGACACCTTGCCTCAGTTTGTCCTCCTCCAGACACCACTGGACAGCCTGAACCAGAGTCCGAGACACTGGAATTAACATGGAAAGGGGATCTTTTTTCTGAGACCAAAAGGACCCGAGATGGAACTGAATGTCTCTCATTTGAAATCTTGCCCCTTGCACCACTGCAGTGGAAGCTGCCATGTGGCCTAGCAACTGTAAGAAGTGCCTGGCTGGTCGAGATACTAGGGGGCGAAAGGAAGAAGCCAGGGTTGTGAGGGACTTTACTCTTGAGAGAGGAAGAAAGGCTCTTGCCTGAATAGTGTCCAGCTCCACCCCTATAAAAGTGAGAAGCTGGGTTGGTTCTAGAACAGACTTTTCTAGGTTTAGAATGAATCCTAGGGACCTCAGAAGTTTTTAAGTGACCTCTAGAGCTGACTTGACTTGGTCTGAGGACTGACCCACTATGAGCCCAGTCATCCAGGTAAGGGAACAGCAAGATGCCTTGTTTCCTGAGAAAGGCCACCATTACTGCTAGACACTTGAACACCCTTGGGGCAGATGTTAGGCCGAAAGGCATTGCTCTGAACTGGTAATGACTTGAGAGCAACTCGAACCTGAGGTACTTTCTGTGGGAAGGTCTGATAAGTATGTGAAAGTAGGCATCCCTGAGATCCAGGGAGGCCAGCCAGACTCCTGGTCTCAGAGAGGGAAGAATTCCCAGAGTCACCATTTTGAACTTTGGCTTTATGTCCGTTCAGGAATCTCTGATTTAGGATGGGTCGCCACTCCTGTGTCTTTTTTGGGGTAAGAAAGTATCTGGAATACAGTCATTTGCCCCTGTGCTGATGGGGTACCATCTCCACTGCCCGCAGAAGCAGTAAAAAGGAGACCTCTGCCTCTAGGGCATCTGTTTCCGAAAGAGTGAGAGGACTGAAAGACATTACTCTCATTTTGGGGAACCTTTTGAAACTGAGAGCAAGCCCATGGCTCACTACTTCCAGGACCCATTAATCTGAAGTAACAGACTTCCAGACCTGGAAATAGTGAGCCAGCCTGCCCCCCCCAGGAACTGAGGAGGTGACCCTGACTGACACCTCAGGGTGTCTGTTTGGCAGGGGGCTTAGACTGAGTAGAGGATGGAGTTCTGGTCATCCCCTTCTGCCTCTTCCCCTAAAGAACCCTCTCTGTTGAAAGGAAGAGGTGGCGGCCTGAGCTTGGTAGAAAGGCGTGAAAAGGCCTGCCCCTGCCAGCCCTAGACTGCTGCCTTTGAGGAGTGTCCTGCTTCTCCTTGGCTGCAGCACTCCTGTAGGTGGTCCTGTACTCATCCATCTTTTTCATGTAAGCCTCTGTTTGTTCCCCAAACAGAGTTTCACCGGTAACAAGAAAATCCACGGCCTTAGTCTGGGTATCCTGTGGCACACTGGTAGATCTGAGCCAAGCAAACCTCCTCATGGAGACAGATGTAGCACATAACTCTGGAATGCACATCATTCGAGTCCACAGTAGCGTGAAATTGGACCTTGTATACCTCAATGCCATCTGCAGACACCTGCTCCAGCTCCTTGCTAGCTGGGAAGGGGCATTCCTGGCCAGCTCCAGAACCATATTCCACACAGATTTCTGGTATCTGGCTGTATATGCCACATAGGAAGCCTGCCTGAGTCCCAAAGAGGATGCCAAGTACTGTTTCTTTGCCATGGCATCCACTTTCCTGGAATCCTTATCTAGGGGGTGAGATGCCAAAGGAATGTTAGCCTTGTCAGGCTTCAGCTTGCTCTACCCAACATAGCTGCAATGACTGGTAAGGAATTCCATCCCAGGACCTGACAAAGTATACCTCCTGTCCATTTTCTTATCCACAGGAGGTACAGACGTGGGAAATTGTAAAAATGTCTGTTTCCCCAGGAATTTATGCAGAGGGATAGACACCCTTTTGGACTCTGAGACATCCATCATCTCCACATAATCAGGTTCCTCCTGATCCTGTTCAGCCTCTTCCACTAGAAGCTGAACAGTGTCGGCCACTTTCTTGTAAAACAAGAAATGGGAGGGGGACTCAAAGTCTGGGAGCAAAAACACTGAAAGTCCTGTCTGGGGAGATGTCAGGCTCTACTGGCTCATCAAGGCCTTTATATTCATCATCATCACAATCTTCTTCTCCCTCCCAATCACCCTCATAAAAAGCTTCAGGGTCATAATCTGAAGCAGAAGCTTCCAACCAAACCTATCATCTTTCTGTCCGTGTCGGTTCAGTCTGAACCGGGCAAAGCAACTGAACAATCGTGATCGCCTTAATCTCTTCAGCGGTTGGAACATGGGGACCGAGATCCAGACCGGCTGATTTTCGCTTTTTCTTTGCAAGAACCAATTCCACAGAATCTCCTTTGGCCCAAGGAGGTATCGCCCAGGTCAGTAGGCACCCCCCCCAGGTTCGGTCGGAACCGAACCGGGCTGGCTGGCTGTCTGGGTCAACGGACTTATCGGCCTCTCTTTCCTTCAGCCTACTTAAATGTTTTTCTAAAGTGGCTTTGAGAAAGTTTTTACATATTTGGCCATCTTCTTTGAGGTGGTCAAACCCCAGACAATAAAACACAAATGAGGTGGGGATCAGCCTTGGCAAATGCCTCCCCACACTCGGAAGAGTGCTGAAACCCAGTGGGACTGATTTACTTTTTGGGTTTCTCAGACATGCCTAGTTCAAAAAAGTTACCCTTCTCAGACTTCAAGCCAGGTAACACAAACCTATCAATTCCAATCGTGTCACGGATTGGTTAAAAGAACCGGAAAAATCCTAATTTTTTTTGAGGAATCGATAGGCACCAGAACACCACAGATAGGAAAAAAAGACCGAAACTGAATTGTTTCAGTTCCCGCCCAGACCGACAGGAAAGAAACCGAAAAAAAACAATTTCTACACAAAAACTTTACACTATCTACCTATTACACTACCTGTACCGTAGACAGAGATCTGATACAGACAAAATAAAGAAATGGTTGTTGAAACCGACCGACCAACACTGGACCAAAGCGAAGGAGAAATCTCCAGAGCGACTTCACAGTTAGATGGAGTAAAGAATCTGACAATTACACTGAGAAGTACCAGAGACAGAAGATTGAAAACCGAGCTTGAGCTCAACATTCTATGCCCTGGCATAGAGTTAACCCTTTCCTCTCCGGAGCAGTTCAAGTGCTGGGGCCAACTGCATATAGTCAGAATACAGCAAGACTTCATGTTGTTTGACACCAGAGGCGGACCCAAGAACAGGTTCTACACAGCCCACAGTGCTGCTCCCTTCCCCAGCACTGCGAAAGGTGCCAGAGAAAATAACATCATCAAGGGACGGCCCGGCATCACCGCCCAGGCCCCTGATGCCACAAGCAACACCAGAGCCGAAAGCGGCACCGACAGACAGTATCGAGGACGGTGCTAGCCCGGGCTCGCAGGCCCCAGAGCTCGACACCGGGGGAGCTTTCACTTTCCAGGAAGCGACTGACCGAACGGTGCTTCCTGCCTGGCCCCCTAGAGGGCCAGACCAGGCCTCCTGCACCGTGGAAAGAGCTCCCGGCGTGGCAAGGCTAAAACTGGCAGAGGCCTTCTCCTCCACGGGCCATATAACACCGGGAGTGGACCCGGAGGAAAGGTCGAGAGTCCTTGCCTTGACCTGCCGACTGCATACCCACCCTCCAAAAGTCAGAGGTGCGCATCCGACTTTAAACGCACAATTTTCTAGAATCCGGCAGCCATGGAAGAGCAGGCACTGCTGTTATCCATATCATGGGCCGGTCCGAGGCAGCAGAGGCACTGGTCATGCTGGTCCAAAACGGAGTAAAGGCGGCTGCAGTCACACCGATGCATAGGAGGCTGCCCCGCCTTCTACTTCTTCTTGTCCCCGGGATGAGACATGACCCAGAAGGAAAATAAATCAAAGCAAGTACTCAGCGTCGCATAGAAAAAAGAATCTTCTTACCGGGATCAAAGAAGCAGCGCTGAGCAAGCAAAACTGAAACTGAGACTACCACACTGACTGACAGACTAAGCCGCAAGTAGGCCGTAAAACACAGTTGTTTGAAGAATCTCCATGAGATCCTTACTCTATGGCGGGAGAAGAACTGGGAACAGGGCGGAGTCGACGGCAGTTAAGGGTCAACCCACGAGCACCACATAGTATGTTGGCCTCAAGAGTGGTGCCACCCTTGCATCGACTCCACCTCTGGAAGAAAAAAAAAGTCCCCCACGGGGTCCTAGCCACTAGTGATGAATGGTGAAGATGGACACAGATAAGACTGCTTGTTTTAGGGAAAAAATACTGCATGATGCACAAGAAAAAAGGCAGTCGACTGCAACTATGGTGTCCATAGATCTGATGTTCGCAGGTCGACAGCAGGAAAAGAAATGAGGTGGCGCTGGGGGACTGCCCCCTTTACACGACGTCTCACATTGTGCAGAACCGACTTCGGGGATGGTCCCCTGCCACAGACTGCTAGCTAGAAAATTTTTCCCTGGGCTCCTAACTCCTGGGGGCCTTAGTCCTAATGGTATTATCTGCTGCAAGAGCTCCCCCTTGAAGTGAGATGAGATAGGTTACTCACCTGTAACAATAGTTCTAGGAGTGGTATACGTTGTTCATCCACATTGGTTGGCATCTCCCTTTCTCTTTTAAATTTTGCCGGATGGTCAAAAAGCTGGCTCCTCTCACCCACCCGGGTCGTATAGGCCTCGGCTCCGCCCCCTGATGCCAGATCTTGACCGCTGGAAGCAGAGGGTTGTGTGTCAAAGCTGGGGAAGTCGGGTGGGTCTGTGTCGATGAACAACATACATCATTCCTAGAACTACTGTTACAGGTGAGTAACCTGTTTTTCTAGGATCGCAGATAGGTTGTTCAATCCACACTGGTTGGCAGATTCCTAGCAGTTCTCCAGGAGGAGGGAGGCATGGCGCACACCCCCTACTTAGGGAACAGCTTGGAGAACTGAGGCCCCAAAACCAGTATCCCGGTGTGACTCTAGGTCGATGTGGTACTGGGAAATTAAGGTGTTTGCTGATGGTCCCAAGCAGTGAGTGTTAGCCCCTAGAAGCGGGAGGAGGAAAGGAGATGGGTGAGAGAGAGCATCCTTCATGAAAAGAGCCCCACAGCAGGACCGCAAGGCGAAAGCCCGCTATACGCCTGGAGGCTATGTCCAGACTGTAATGTCTGATGAGAGTGTGCACAGTACTCTAAGTAGCTGCTGCACAGATAAAGGAAGATGATACATTCTTTAGGGAGGCAAAGGATGTCACCATTCCCCTGGTAGGGAGACCCTTTACTGGTCCCGGTAAGCGTTTGTTGCGGTTCTGGTAACAGAAGACAAAACAGTTTACCAGCCATTTTGAGAGAAAATGTTTCGAAAATGGTGCTCCTAACATTCTTTGTGCAAAAGAAATGAACAGTTGATCTGACTTTCGATACTCTTGGTTTTAGTCAGATAGTAAAGTACAGTTATGTAAGAACTTACCGTAACAGTAGATCTTTGAGAACAGCTCTTGCAGCAGGTTACACCATTAGGACTAAAGCCGGCAGGCGTCAGGACCTCAAGGAAATTTTCTAGCTAGCAGTCTTCAGCGGGGACCGCCCCCAATGTCAGGCGTAGTACGTAAGGAGGCAGTCCAGCCAGAATCCCCAGTTCTCCCGCCGGAGACTTCCAGTCGCTGGATGACATCAGAAGAGGAGACGGAGGACCCGCCATCAGATGGCCAAGACTAAGAACGGACCTTTCCGATCCTAAGGATAGTGTTGGGCTGGAACCTACTTCCTCCAAGGGGGAATGGTGGGCGGGAAGGTGCCTGCTACAGGCATTCTCGAAGATCTCTACGGTAAGTTCTTCGTAACTGTACTATCTTCTTCGAGATACAGCTCTTGCAGCAGGTTACACCATTAGGACTGATTCCCAAGCAATGGCCTTTGAAAAGCCATCGGGAGGCAAGATGAAGTGAGACCCATCCTGAGCCTAAGACAGAAGTCCCTGAAGAACGGCTAGGCCGAAACCAGCTCTTCGCCTTGAGGCGATATCCAGGCTATAATGCCTGATAAAAATGTGCACCGAACTCCAGCTGGCTGCGGCACATGTAGCCGATGTAGACACGTTCTTCAGTGCTGCAAAAGAGGTAGCCACTCCTCTTGTGGAATGGCCCTTGACCACGCCTGGTAAGGGTTTCTTACGTTTGTCGTAACAAAACGAGATACACTAAATGAGCCAGAGTGAAAGGGTCTGTTTCGAAACTGGGACCCCTTTCATCCTCTCAGCAAAGGAAACGAACAGCTGCTCCGCTTTCCGGTGCTGTTTGGTTCTGGTCAAATAATATCCGATACACCTGTGAACATCCAGGGTGTGGAGCAGTGCTTCTCCTCGACTGGCGTACCTAGGAAAGCACACGGGTAAATCAATGTCCTGGTTAAGAGTAAGGGCTGAAACCACCTTAGGCAGGAAAGTACAGTTACGTAAGAACTTACCGTAACAGTAGATCTTCGAGACAGGCTCTTGCAGTAGTTAATTATATATAGGACTGACACCGGCCGGCGGCAGGACCCCACGGAAAAATTTCTAGCTAGCAGTCCCTCGAAAGGGACCGCCCCGATCAGGTGACCGGGCGTCGGTATAAAGCGGTCCCGGATGCCCACCTTCCAGTTCTTTCTCGCCACAGGCCCGGAAGGCCCGGACGAGAGAGAAGCAGATATTTCCCTCAATGGAAAAGGAGCTGAAGAAGCCTAGGGGGATGGAGGGTGGGAAGGTATTATCTACTGCAAGAGCCTCTCTCGAAGATCTACTGTTACGGTAAGTTCTTACGTAACTGTACTATCTTACTTCAAGAGGGCTCTTGCAGTAGGTAATTATATATAGGACTGAATCCCAAGCAGTCTGGAACAAATAAAAGGCACCGGGAGGAGGAAACTACTCCAGAAAGTAGCAGTAGCCTTGCAGGCCTCAAGACAGGAGGACCTGCAAAACAGCTAGCCCGAAGCCTGCTCTACGGCGAGAGGCAATGTCCAAACTGTAATGTTTCATAAAGGTATGGACGGAAGTCCAGGTGGTGGCAGCACAGATGTCTGCCGCAGACATTCTTGAAACAAGCCGCAGAGGCTGCTACTCCACGAGTGGAGTGACCTCTGACTTGACCCGGAAGGGTCTTGTTGTACCTGTCATAACAGAAAGTGATGCAATGAGCCAACCACTTCGACAGGCATTGCTTGGAAACAGCATTGCCTTCCCTTTTGTGAGCAAAAGAGACGAACAGCCTGTCAGTTTTTCTGACATCCTTTGTCCTATCCGTGTAGTATCTCAGAATCCGGTGAACATCCATGGTATGCAGTAAATATTCTCCTTGGTTGGAGTACTGCGTGAAAAAGGCAGGTAATTCTATAGACTGATTTAAGGTAGACTCCGCTACCACTTTAGGCAGAAACTTAGGGTTCGTGTGAAGAGCTACTCGTTCTTTGTGAAAAATCAAATAAGGGATTTTACGCATAAAGGCCTGGAGCTCGAAATTCTTCGAGCGGAAGTAATGGCTACCAAGAAGAGCGCCTTCCATTAGAAACTTCAGATTCATGGATGCCACAGGTCTCAAGGAGGAAGGGTAAGTTTCTGAGAACAAAGTTCAAGTCCCAAGGGGAGCAGGAATCCAACAGGGGCCTCAGATGAAGGACCCCTCTAAGAAAAGTCTTAGACACCTCTAATTGGGCAAGGCTTTATTAGCAGAAAGGAACATGGTAGCTGAAGAAGGCTATGTGCACTTTCAAGGAGGAATGACTGAGACCCAGGTCGAAGAGATGACGTAAATATTCAAGCAGAACAGCCACTGGACAGGAAAAAGGCTCCACGTTCCTAGAGGCGTCCCAAATAGAAAATCTCTTCCATTTCATGACATAAGTGGACCTAGTGGAGGGTTTTCTAGCCTCCACCAGAATCTCGGCCACCTTTGGAGAGACACCAAAGCGAGATTGGGCTAGGTCTGCAGGAGCCATGCATGAAGTTGTAGGGACTTGAGGCCTGGATGGACCAGGGTCCCCTGATCCTGGGTCAGCAATCCTCGAGATAAAGTAAGAGGAGGAACCTCTGAGCATTGTTGTAGAAGAGAGAACCAGATTTGCCTGGGCCAGAAAGGAGCCATCAGAATCATTCTCGCTCCTTCCGTTGTTAGTTTCTGCAGTACACGAGGGACCAGAGGAATTGGGGGAAAAGCATAGACGAATCTGCCCTTCCAGTTTAGAGACAGAGCGTTGTTCCAGAAAGCGCCTCACTCTGGAGCGAGCGAGCAAAAGGTGGGAAGTTTTGCGTTTTGGGAAGAGGCGAACAGGTCTACCTGAGAAGTCCCCCAAAGCTGGAAGATGTCGTCTAGAACCTTTTGGTCCAACTCCCACTCGTGTGGCAGAGCAGAGGAGCGGCTTAGCTTGTCTGCCAGGGTATTGTCGACTCCTTGAACATGGACTGCCGTGAGGTGAAGGTTGTGAAGCGTTGCCCAGTCCCAAACCTTCATTGATTCCCTGCATAGAGGGTAGGATCGAGTCCCTCCCTGCTTGTTGATGTACCACACCACGCACATGTTGTCCATCTGGACAGCTAGGTGACCGGGAAGGATGTATTGGTGAAGGGCTTGGAGAGCATATAGTACTGCTCGTAGCTCGAGGCACATTGATGTGGAGAGCTAGCTCCAATCTGGACCATAAACCCTGGGTTCGGTGAGGACCCAGATGGGCTCCCCAATCTTCGCCTGATGCGTCCGTGGTCAGAGTCTGGGAGGGGGGAGGATGACAGAAGGGAACCCCCCCGGCAACAGGTTCTCTCGAACCATCCACCATTGCAAGTCTCTTGTCATCGGCGAGGAGATCAGAACCAGATGATCTAGGTCGTCTACGAGTTGATCCCATTGGGAGCGGAGAGTCCACTGAGATATCCTCATGTGAAGCCTCGCGCAGGGAACTGTGGGGATGGCGGCCACCATGAGCCCCAAGAGACGGAGAACCGACCTCGCCGGAACCTTCCTGCGTTCTAATAGCAGGGAAATCTGTGACTGAAGAGAGGCCGCCCTATCCGGAGGAAGGAAGGCCTTGCTCACCATAGTATCGAGGATAGCCCCGATAAACTGAAGTCTCTGGGAGGGATCCAGATGAGACTTGGAATGGCTGATGGTGATACCCAGGCAAGTGAAAACCTGCTGGGTGAGGGAGAGAAAATACAGGAGCTCCTCCCTGGACAAGGCTGCCAGGAGCCAGTCGTCCAGGTAGGTGAACACCTGAACTCCCATAGTACGCAGGTGGGCCGCTACCACTGCCAGGCATTTGCTAAAAATTGGTGCCAAGAAAGACCAAACGGAGTGCCCGGAATTGGTAATGGTCCCCTGAAAGCAAACCGGAGGTACTCATGATGCAAGGACTTAATGGGGATGTGCAGATATGTCCTGCATATCCAGCACAAAAGCCATTGACCCGCTGAAGAAAGGGCAGAAGGGTTTAAGGATAGTATCCGAACTTTTGTATTCCACGTGAAAGGTTCAAGGAGCTGAGATCGAGAATGGGTCTGAGATCTCCCATCTTTTTGAATCAGGAAGAAATGAGAATAGTAACCCGTCCCTTAAAGGTGAGGAGGAACGGGTTCTATGGCCTGCTTCGCGAGAAGGGCAGACGTTTCTTCCCTGACCAAAGGAAGATGGTCCCTTGCATAGGACAACTTCAGAGGGGGGTGGCGGGGTGGTTTCCGTAGAAACTCTACGGAGTGCCCCTCCGCTATAATCTGAAGCACCCATGAATTCGTTGTTATCCTCTCCCAACCCAGAAGGTGGAGGGAGAACTTCCCTCCTACTGGTTCCTCCGGTGTGTCCGGAGGCAGTGGGAGAGGGGAGGAGTCAGGTGGTGTGGGGCAGCACTGCAGCTGGGGCACCCGCTGCTTTTTGGGCAGTGGGGCCTGGCAGCTGTGGGGGCCCGGCGCTTAGTGGCCCGCCTTCCTGGGGTTTCCGCTGTGTGTGTCCTCAAATGAAGGACGCGCCAGGGGCATGGGGACGTACATGAATCCACAGATTTCAGAGCTGTGCCCTTCTCTGCAAGTCGGTGATGATGTCCTTGACATCACCTTGAAAAATGAAAATGCGTACCTACTGTAATTCTTCATCTTCTCGTATCTTCATCATTCATTACTGCTTGGGTTAGTTGGAGGCGCGCACCCGCTACGGGAGGTTTTGAGTCGGCTCCAACGCGCCACCTCGAGGACGACGCACGCCATGCGCGAGGGGCGGCCGTTAGGTGTCACGAGACCTTCCCTCCATCTCAGTTCTGTTAGCTGGAGAGGCGAAAATAAAGTGTAAGAAAAAAGAAAGTGAGGCAAGAGAGCCAAGGGACAGAAAAGAGGAAAAGAAAATAAACTGAAAAATGAATAAGCCAATGGAGAATAGAAAGAGGAGAGAGAATTCCTACCCTAAGGGACCGCAGGGCCTCCTTTCCGGGGCGGCTCTAGGGGAGGAACAGAGAGAGGGAGAGGAGCAGAAGAAGAAGGAGAAGAAAGAAAGAGGCATGTTGAGAAGGAGAACAGTGCCCATTAAGCATTGTTGGTTGAGAGGCTTATAGGCTCGAAACTAATAAGGAGCAAGAATCCCAGTTGTTAGGACTGAGGAGAGGTTCCACCGAACCTTCCGAATAGACCCAAGAGAGGGCAGACTCTCTGAATTCTCAACATGCCAAGTCCCTTCATCCTAGTTGAGGGCTCCTAGACTGTCCGAAAGAACCTGTTCGAAGAGCACCCATCCAGGTAGAGACTAAGTTCCTTAGCACCTTGTTAAGTGCTACCACAGAAAATATGGGAAAACATGCCTTCTCGGAGGTAGTTGGTAAGAAAAATAGAGAGGAACTCGATCCACTCTGACAAGACAAGGCAGACAGAAGCTTTTGAAAATAATGTCTGGCCAGGGATTCCAAACTTGAGGAGGCTAAAACAGGGCATGGCCACCAGGCTGTGAAACTACATGACCTGAAGAAGGCAAGGAATCGCATCTATAGGGCAGTCAGAAAGAGTTCCCCAGAATTAAAGAATTTTGCAACTGCATCTCATTCCTCTCTCCTTGAGGAAAAGAGAGAATCCATTCTAGAGAATGGGGAAAAACAGATTTTTTTTTGGCATAAAGGCAAAGGGGGAGAGAGAGGAACAGACGGAGGGGAGACGCCACAGAAGGAGGCCACTGAGGGGAAGGTGGGTGGGTATCAGTAATGAATGGTGAAGATACAAGAGAAGATCAAGAATTACGGTAGGTACGTAATTTTCATATCTTCCCTTGTCAACCTTCACCATTCATTACTGCTTGGTGAGTACCATGCCTCCCCTTGACAAAAAGGGGGTAGAACCCTGAGGGAACAAGACCCCAGCCTCCTGTTGGTGAGGAACAGAAGGGAAGACCCTGCAACACAAGGGAAGCTCAAGTGGGAGAAGAGCTAGGAGGTGTCCCCGAGGACGGGAGACGGAGAAAGCCCCTGCAAAGTCTCCTAGCTCTGGAGGAAAAGACGGTCCCCGGAAAGCGGAGCGATCACC
The DNA here is from genome assembly GCA_016271365.2 of Neoceratodus forsteri. NCBI lineage: Eukaryota > Metazoa > Chordata > Ceratodontiformes > Ceratodontidae > Neoceratodus > Neoceratodus forsteri. The sequence goes on from CM057455.1 coordinate 1,711,067,685, forward strand.
CACGCCGGGCCAGGGTGACAACCTTGATAGACGAAGCCATGCCATCCGCCTAATGCAGATCTGCATCCCACAAGCCTGGAAGCCACCTCATTGCGTCATAAGATGCCCTTGCTTGGTGTCTTGCCAGCTCCAGGCCTATAGCGGAGAGGGCAATAGCCTGTCTGGTTTGCTCCATATCAGGCATTGATGCTAGGAGCTGGGAGAGCATCGACCACAGATGCCGACTGTAGGCAGCGTGGTGAGCCTGATGTGATGCAATGCAAGCCACCGCACGAGAAGAAGAGAACACTCTTCGCCCCCACCGGTCGAATTGTAGGGAATCCGAATCTGGTGGGCGGTCGTGCGCCGCCCGAAGGAGTCTCTAGGTATACCAAACCCGAGGACAGGTTAGGAAGGGAACCCAGAGATTCCGAGAGGGCACAATACCTTCGACGACAGTCTGCCGGGGCTGGAGAAAGGGCGGCTGGCGACTGCCAGGAACGGATAGACGCCTCCTGGAAGGGGATAGGCCAGGAAGGTACCACCAGGTGCTGGGCACTGAATTCTCCAAGGAATTCACGCGTCTCCCGCTCGGTACTGTCTCGTCGAACGTAAGAGATTCGAAGATCTGCCACCATCCTCAAGAGGATCGCTGATATTCAGTGAAATCAGCGCCGGAAGAAAAGATGAGCAAGGGTTCCTCTTCCTCAGAGGGGAAGACGAGGATGATGGTGAGCTCGAATGTCCAGAAGATTCCTGCGGCGGTGGGAGAGTCGAAAGACCCGCCATGCATGTATCTAACGATGAGGGAAGGCGCAGAGAACTCTGAACTGCTCCCAGGATAACGGCCCGTTAGGACCGACATGGCCTGGAAGAGCGGGGGGTGGATGCAGAGGTACTGGAGAAGGGCACCTACGAAGAGGCAACTGACCTCTGCCAGGGCTCTGAAATCCGGGGAACGGAGTCCGAGCTGGCGGGATCCCGGACAACAAACCAGGCCGCAAGACGAGACCCTGAGGATGCGATGCCTGGAAGAGCCGGGGGGGGAACTTCCCCTGTGACGAACCCGGGACTGCATGGGTCCAGAAGGGCAGTCCACAGCAACGCCACCGGAGGGAACCCCGAGGCCCAAGAGGGAAGAACGGGGTTCGGCGCTACGGCTCCTAGCCACCCCACGAGGGGTGGCCGGGGGAGACCGGGGCACCTGTCCCCTGCCCCCCGACCCCTCGGACTCAGAGAGAGCCCTCCTCCTCGACTGCAGTGTTTCCCCATCCCGAGAGGAGGCAACAGCACCCGGGAGGGCAGCTGTCACAGGACCCCTAGGAGGGGGAGCCTCCTCCTCAGTCCCCACCACATCACCCCCCTGGGACCCAGGGCCACCCCAGCCCGAGGATCCTCGGGGGACGGGAGTGGGGACAGTGGAAGGGGCCCACTAGCGCCTAGCACCCAGTGCCAGGGGGCCTGACCCGAAGAGTCAGGGGTGCCAGGATGGGTCCACATCCGTGTCATCGGCCTCCGAAGAGGACGAGACCAGCAGAACCTCAGTGCTGGCAACCCAGGAGTCCCCGGTGCAGTCGCGCGCGCCGAACGGGCGCCGGGTACCAGGGACAGCGCCGGACGACCCCCGCCCACTCGCTGAGCAGCCAGGCCCGGTCCTGGCTCCCCGCCCGCACCAGATAGGCCTGAGCGCGCTCCCGGCGCCGGAACCAACCTGGTGCCGCCGGGAGCAGAGACCGGGCCCGATGCCGAAGGCCAGGGCGGCGCCGTCTCGATCACCGGCGCCGCTTGATGGTGCCGGAGGGCGGCGTCAAGGGTCCACCGGTGCCAGGCCCAGAAATCGTGGGCCTCGACACTGGGGGAGCCTGCACCTCCAAGGAGGTGACTGCCGAGGCGGTGTCCCCGTCGCGGCCCCGGGGGGGACCACGACATTCCCCCAACACCGCAAAAGAAGCTTCCTCTTCGCAAGAGAAGAGGAGGAAGCTCCCTCCTCCGCGGACCATATAGGTCCAGGAGGGACCCAGGAAGGCCAGAGACCTTACCTGGGAATCCCTTGAGCGACGCTGTCCCCCAAGGTCGGCGGGTCTTGCCGAGCTTGAACGCGGCGGACTTTGAGGACACGGCGTCCATGGAGAAACAAGCGCCGACGATCCATGTCGTGGTTGGTCCCAGGCAACGGAGACAGACATCATGCCGGTCCGACGGAGAAATGCCGCCACAGGAGCACCGACGCGATAGCGCTCGACGCCTCGTCCTTGCTCCCGAACCAGACATGACGCGAACTAAATGAGGAAAAAAAAAAAAAGAGATAAAGCACTCGGTGCTGCAATATAGAAATAACAGGAACGGTCTTACGGCGTCGAGTGGATGTCTGAGAGGAACACGAGGGGTCTTCAGCTGTGAGGAAAAAACCCGATAACTATCGCTACCACGCACCAGGTGCAGCCTCGACGGCAGGAGAAACAGAACTGAGATGGAGGAGGAGTCTGCGGCACCTAACGGCCGCCGCGCGATGACGCGGCACGTTGTCTCGAGGCGCCGCTGGAGCCGACTCAAAACAAACAAAAACCTCCCCAGAGCGGTGCGCCCGCCAAGTTCCAAGCAGTAATGAATGGTGAAGACTGACAAGGGAAGATGCACTGAACCCTGAAAGGTGCTTCCTAGATTGCTGACTGCACCTCGGGACCAAACCTGACACGCGGAGCCGGGCATGATGCGAAGACTTGACGGGAAGCTCCGCCCGGCAGTGTCCACTGCGCGTAAGTATGCGTCACAGGATATGATGACTGGCGAATGAGCAGAACGGACTAAGTCAGCTAACTCCTGCTTGACTTGGGAGTCAGGCGAGTCAATCTTGGATTCCGCCTGGCAAGGATGGCCTTCTGATAATCCCCCATATGAGCTACATAATTCAGGGCCCGAATTCCCAGTGTGGAAGAGGCGTATATTTTCCTTCCATACTGGTCCAGGAGGCGAGATTCCTTATCCAGAGGAGACGAGCTTAGATGTTTAGGATGTGCTGACCGGCCGTTAGCGGCGCTGATCACGACCGAGTCTGCACGAGGGTGAGAATCCAAAAAGTCTTCACTCTCCGGAGCCTGGTATAGCCTGTTGGACTTCCTAGAAAGCGGGGCTAAAGCCGACGGTTGTTTCCAAATAGAGGAAACAAGGTGGGCATGAGGCTCGATCCAGGGTGGCACTAAAGTAGGAGCCGTGAGGGGCAGGTCCAGATGTTCGGCGAGTTTGACCCGCTGAGGATCTGGTTCCAGAGAACACCACTGATATACTTCCTGGATCTTCCTGAGCAACTCCGTGAAGGAAGGATCCTCCGGAGGAGACTTCGGAGGAGTCCTCCGCCGGGGCTTGGATGGAGAGCGAGGCTCGTCATCTCTCTCGGAGCATCCGTCGAGGAACCGAGAGCCAAGAAGAAGAAGAATCAAAAGCAGAATAAGACTCCTGGCACATCTAGGGGAGGAACGGGTCTCTTAGGGGGATCCTGGACGCGGTCCTGCCCTCTCGGATCCAGAGGAAGGGCTCTGGGATCCAGAGGCGTGAAGGAGTGTGTCGCCTTGGGCGAGGAGCGGCACCATTGCCATAAGGCGGTTTCCTTCTTCCTGGTGAGCTGAGCCTTGGCCTCAGCCCACCAGGAAGCCAGAGTCTCCTGCAGATCCACCGCGGCCGGGGCGGTGGTGTAGGAGGAGGAGGAGGGAGGGATAAGATACGGATTGTATCTGTGAGCAGAGTATCCGAAACCCGCTGCGGAAAACCGTGCGCGGTATTGGTACGCCGGTACTGTGGGTGCCGGTGGAACCAGCATCGGGTACCGATGACCCGGTAAGACGACGGATAGGACGCCGGGTACCGGGTGCCGGAGGAGCTGCCGGAGCAGACGGGCCCGAAGGAGTCTCCCACGGGCGGGTCAACATTGAGAGGCCGGGGGTTGGGGCCCAACGGAAGGGGGAATATCCCCACCGCGCCGGAGCCGGTGTCCAGGGGACAGCCAGATCCGTCCCTAGGAGGAGGGTCTGACGGGTTGGAATCACTTCGCATCGCCTGGGACAAGCTGGGTGATGTGGCTTTCGACGGCAGCGAACGCTGCAGGGAACCAGGTACGACGGGGTTGGAGGGTCCGGCTATAGGTTCCGTCAGCGATGTCGGGGAGCTTGACGCGGCAGCTTGGGCAGGTTCCCGTGGGCGCCGGCGTCCGACTTACGGGTCCCTCGCCGGAGGCGGGCCGAGGGAGGAAGCGGCCCGTCCGAGGGGGACGAGGTCGTGCGCCACCTGAAGGGTCAGGCGTCTTATCAACCTTCTCCCGGAGGATGTCGGAGGAGCCGATGTCCGGCTTATAGGAGGTGCCCGCGCCAGTAGGGCGCAAGCCCACGGCGGTACTTGGGGCAGAGGCCTCCTTTTGCCCGGAGGTGCCCACAAGGCCCGAACACGAGCCCGACGGGCGGGCCGACGCCTCCTCCAAAGCCTTGGAGGCTGCCGTTGGACGGTCCCCCGGATGGGATGTTACTTGGGCCGCGACTCTGTCCAGAGTCGTGGGCGAGGAGGCCTTTCTCCCGTGCCTTTTTTGTCCCTGCTTACAATGTCCTTCAGGGAGAAGTTCGCCTGCCTGAGCTTCTTCAATTCTTTTTCCATTGAAGACATCCTTCGCCGGCGGGTAATGCGTTGAAGTGCAGGCAATGCGGGCACTTGTCGACCGGATGGTCGGGGGCCTAAGCAAAAAAGGCAGAGAGAATGGCCGTCCTTGTGTGGCAGTTGGGCGCCGCACGAGTCGCACTTGTTTTTGGAAGGTGTAGGGGACATACACCGACGCTGACCTGATGATGAGAAGAAAAAATACTCAAAACTTCGGTAAAACCGACGAAAGAACAGGGCTTTGCTAAGCACGAACTTTACCGCGAGACGCTGCACAAGCTAATGGCGGGAAAGAACTGGAAGGCGGGCGTCCGGGACCGCCCCTTTATACGGACGCCGCATGACGCCGGTCACCTGACGTGGGGCGGTCCCTCGCCAGGGACTGCTAGCAAGAAATTTTCAGTAACCTGCCCGTCCGCCAGTCCTATATATATAAATTACCTACTGCAAGAGCCCTCTCGAAGTAAGACCTTAGGATTCGTCCTCAGGGACACCCTATCCTGATGGAAAATTAAATAAGGCTCCTTGCACATGAGAGCATGTAATTCGGAGATTCTTCTCGCCGAAGTAACAGCAACAAAAAATGTTTTCCACGACAGAAAACGTAGCTCGCAATCTGCTGCAGGTTCAAAAGGTGACAGCGTAAGCTGCTCCAGGACAAAGGGTAAATCCCAAGGAGGGACAGGATCCTTAATGGGCAGCCTAAGGTGGAGGACCCCCCTTAAAAAGGCACAGGTAGTATCCAGCTGGGCCACCATGCGGTGGCCTATGGGGGCATGATAAGCTGAGATTGCACAAAGGTGCACTTTGATCGAGGAGTAGCTAGCCCAGATTGAAAGAGGAAAAGCAGGTACTCCAGAACCAGCTTCTCAGGACAGTCTAAGGGCAAGAAACCGCGTGCTTGAGACCACAGGCAAAACCTTCGCCACTTCTTGGCGTATGTTGCGTGTCGCTGGTTTTCTGGTGGCAGAAAGTACATCTGCCACCTCTTGCGAGACCCCATGTCACAACATGGCTATGTCACTAGGAGCCAAGCATGCAGGTTCAATGAATGTAAGTCCAGGTGGACTAGTGAACCCTCCTCCCGAGACAACAGGTGGGAGCTGATTGGCAAAGGAAGCGACCCCGGACAAATGATTCAGAAGGAACCAAATTTGCCTGTCAACAAAAGGCGCTATCAAAATAAGCGCGATGCTCCCCGCGGTTTGAGAAGGACTCTTTGGATCAACGGGAAAGGAGGGAAGGCAAGAGAGGAATCTGCCCACCCAGGAGAGGGACAACGCTACCACCAGAAAACACCAGGCCCTGGATCTAGCGAGCAAAAATTGGGCAGTTTTATGCTGGATGGGGACGTGAATAGATCTAATTCTGGAGTGCCCCATCTGTGGAACAGATCCTCTGCCACCTCCTGTAGAAGTTCCCACTCGTGGACTCTGGCCTGGGAACGACTCAGGCTGTCTGCGACAGTGTTGTCCACCCCAGAAACGTGAACTGCAATGAGGTTTGCGCTGTGTTGTATTACCCATTCCCACACCCCCATGGCCTCCCTGCAAAGGGGGTAGGAGTGTGTGCCTCCTTGTTTGTTGAGGTAATACATAACCGCAGTATTGTCTGTCTGCAACAGGAGAGTACTCGGTGGAATCTCCGACTGGAAGGCTTGCAGGGCATAAAGGACAGCCCTCATCTCCAATATGTTGATACAGAGATGAGATTCCTGGGTAGTCCATGTTCCCTGAGACCTCACCCCGTTCAAGTGCGCTCCCCACCTCAGCCCTGAGGTGTCTGTGGAGAGTGTTATCACCGGGGACGGCGCTGTGAAGGGAACCCCCACGGAGAGGGTTCCCGGATCTAGCCACCATTGCCAGTCCCGAACCACGGTCTTCGTGATTCTGACTGGATGCTGCAGATGGTCTTGCCTTTGGTCCCACTGCACCCTTAACATCCACTGGGTTACCCGCATGTGGAGTCTTGCCATTGGGACTGTTGGAATGGCCGCAGCCATGTGTCCGAGCAGGTGAAGGACCAATCTGTCCGGGGCGGTCTTCTTCGCTGTTAGGTCCCTTATGAGGAATCGTATGCGTTCCGCTCTGTCTTCGGGAAGAAAGGCTTTCCCCCTTGACGGTGTGCAGAACTGCCCCTATGAACTGCAGTTTCTGGGACGGTACCAGGAGAGACTTCTCGAGTTGATTAAGATGCCCAGAGACTGAAAGACAGCCTGAGTATGCTGAATGGCCAAAAGCAATGCCTCCTTGGAGGAGGCCATGAGAAGCCAGTCGTCCAGGTACAGGAACACGTAGTGGCCATGTCTCCTCAGAGACGCTGCCACGACTGCCATGCACTTGGTGAATACCCTGCGTGCTGATGACAGCCCAAAAAGAAGCACTCAGAACTGATAGTGGCGACCGAGAAACTCGAAGCGCAAGAACCTCCTGTGCGCCTGAGCAATAGGGATGTGCAGGTAAGCGTCCTGCATGTCCAAGGACGCCAAGAAAGCATCCTTCTTCAGCATAGGGATTAGTCCCGGGAGGGTCACCATGCGGAAGCGCTTGTAAACGACTGACATGTTGAGGTCGCTGAGGTCCAAGATTGGACGGAGGTCCCCTGTTTTCTTTGGAACCAGGAAGAAGTGTGAATAATAACCTGCTCCTCTCTGGTTCCCTGGAACATGCTCCAAAGCTTCTTTCTGTAGAAGCGTGAGCACTTCCTGTCTTATGAGCAAAGCGTGCTGACCTGAGTAACGGGAGAGCAGAGGAGGCCTTGTGGGGGGCTTGTCCAGGAATTCTATATAGTGGCCTTTTTCGACCAACTGTAGCACCCACCTGTCGGTGGTGATCGACCGCCACCCTGGCAGGTGGTCTGTGATGCAACCCCCCCGACCTTTAATTCCTGTTGATCCTGAGGAGGGGCAGGGGCCAGGAAGGAGTCATGCTGTGGCAGCAGAGGGTCCTGCAGGTTGGGCCGACTTGGTAGCACGTTGGCCTCTACCCGAGGACGTCTTGACCTGGGCTTTCTGAGAGAAGGAACCCCTCTGTTGCTGGCTGGAATGAGGTTGTTGCCTCTGAGTCCGGCTGCGGAAACGACTCTGGTTCCTACGAAAGGAACTAAGTCTAGATCTGTACATGGCCTGGACAGATCTAACAGCCTTCCCAGCTTCCTGTAATTTGGTGATGACCTTTTCCGAGGCTTCACCAAACAAAACTTCGCCATGAAAAGGAGCGTCCATAATGTTTTTCTGGACGTCTGGGGTAAACCCGGAGACACGGAGCCATGAGTGTCTCCGGAGACATACACCTGAGGCTGCCGCCTGGCCAAGAGTTCGCGGAGTTGTACACGCTGCCTCGGAGCACCTGGGTCCCTACCGCCTGAACCTGCAGAGGGAGCTGAAGGAGTTCCTCCCTTTGGCCACCGCCTGGGCAATTTCTCCGCTAGTTCCTGTCCCTGTTCCCACAGCTGCTCTGGAACTGAACTATGTGGGTCAGGTAATTCAATGATCTAATGGCGCAAGTCGCGGCCATGTGAGTGCGCCTGCCCAGCACGTCCAGTTGATTGGACTCCGGGTCCAGTGGCTGCGTGCTCAGATGTTGCGGTCTCTGAGACCAGTCATGAGAGGCTGTAATGACCAGGGAGTCGGCCAGAGGATGATTAGCCAGGTACTGTTCCTCCCTTGGGGCCTTGTACAGGCGGTCAGCCTTCTTCGGCATTGCCGGGGTTGAATGTGGACGCTTCCACGCTGCCTTGGTGACGTCCATGAAGGTGTCCACCAAGGGTGGCACTACCGCAGGCTTGGGATCTTTTTGCCGAAGGCAGCGGGCAAGGCGTAGTCTTTCGGGGTCGAGTTCCTCCGCATCCCATCCCATGTTCTCTTGGATGTGTCTCATTATCTCTGATAATGAGGGGTCATCTAGAGGAGATCTAGGGAGGTCGCATGGGTCCGGAGAGGGGATGCTGATTGGTGAAGGAGACCTGGAGCATTCAGAGATGTCTGATCTGGAATCCTCCGTCGACTGTGAATACTGACATCTTCTGGGTCTCTTGGGGCTGGGTGACCCTGAAGAGGATCTAGACGGAGGCCGTCTCTTTTCTGTAGATCTGCCCCAGGAGGTGCTGCTGGCTCCTGGAGGAAAGGTGCCCGGCCTGCTGCCCCTTTTGGCGAAGGAGGGGGTGCAGGCGTCGGTGGTACCGCGGGTGCGGGAGGAGGGTGCGTGGTGACCACATCCTTTTTGATGGTGTCCCACCAGAAAGTGAAGAGCTCCTTCACTTCTGCCAAGTTTAGGCCCGACGGCGGACCGGGCACCGGTGGCCTGTCGTCGGGGCCGGGCGTCGGCTCTCCGGGGGTCTCAGGTTCTGGAGAGGGCTCCCGTGGGAGCTCGACGGGTCCGGAATCGCCCGCCTGGTCTTCAGGTTGAGTGGACTCCTCCCCCAATGCCTCCTGACCGACGTTGGTAGGCAGCTGTGTGGTTCTTCTGGCTGCGGTATCTGACGCCGGTCCCCCCAGGCGTCCTGGGGGTGAATGCCTGACCGGCGACAAGTGACGAACTGCCGCTGGTTCCCGGGAGTGTTTGTATACCCTGGCCGACGTTGGGTGGGCCGTCGGGTCCGCATAAGGGAGGTCAGCTCCTTGGTCTTGCATTGGGGCGGCAGGGAGACTGACCGGACATCGGAGGCCGAGTGTCGGGACGAGGACTTGTGATACTTCCCTGACCTGGACAAGGCCTTAGCCGAAGAAGTGGGCCTGGAGGTCTTGGCAGGCCGCAGAGTCGAAGAACCGCTGGTTGATCTGACCACGACCGGGGAGGGCTGAGAGTGGGCTCTAGACGGGGAGCAGTCTGACCTGGAGCCAGAGCTACGGGATTCCGAGGCCCTAGAGAGGAATTTTGGTCTCTGCTTCTCATGGTGCCCGTGCGACTTCCCCGAAGAGTCCCCCCTGGAGGAAGGTTCCATGGCCTTGAGCTTTTCTTCCAGAAGGAAGGCCTGGAGAGCCTTCTGTCGGCGGATTCTGGTTCGGCTATTAAAGCCCTGGCAGAAGGAGCAAGCCTGGGTGTCGTGGTCCGGGCCCAGGCACCGAACACAGGCGAATGAGGGTCTTTGAAGGAATCTGCTTCCCACAGGCACACTTGAAGAATGGCCTCCACTGAAGTTGGGGAGGACATCAGGCGTAAGAAACGGCTTGAAAAAGGATTTCTTCGAAGTCTGGATAGTTGGAATGGATTTTCCTGGTTGTCGCAGCTAGACTAAACCCGATGAGGTCGAGACATGCAAGTCGACGCGGAAAGAACTGGGGATTCATGGACCGGACCTCCTTATATACTACCTGACGTTGAGGGCGGACCGACGCCGGAGGCGGTCCCCGCTGAAGACTGCTAGCTAGAAAATTTCCGTGGGGTCCTGACGCCTGCCGGCTTCAGTCCTAATGGTGTAACCTGCTGCAAGAGCTGTATCTCGAAGAAGATCGGAGTATCCTGTGCACATCCAAGGTGAGTAGGAGGACCTCTCCATTACTAGAATACTCCGGGAAATAAACGAAGATCAATGTCCTGGTTGAGAGTGAGCTCTGACACTATCTTGGGAAGAAACCTAAGGTTTGTCCTTAAGGACACACTGTCCTTATGAAAAATCAAATATAGCTCCTTACATTTAAGTGCCTCGAGTTCAGAAATTCTTCTTGCAGAGGTAACTACAACCAAAACTAACTCCTTCCAAGAGAGGAGGCGTAGCTCGCAATCCGCAGCAGGTTCAAACGATAGCGGTGTGAGCTGCTCTAAAATGAAAAGCAGATCCCAGGGAGGGACTGGGTCCCTAATGGGAAGTTTTAAGTGAAAAATGCCACGCAAAACAGTGCGTGACAGGTCTAGCTGGGGCAATGATTTATCCCCAGCAGGTGCATGGTATTCAGACAGTGCGGAGAGATGCACCTTTATTGAGGAATAACTTTACCCTGCATCTAACAAGGAAAGGAGGTACTCTAGTACCGACTTCACCGGGCAATTAGAGGGTCCAGGTTATGAACCAAGAACCAAAGGCAAAACCTGTGCCATTTCATGGCATATGTGGCCCATGTAGAAGGCTTCCTCGCAGCTACTAGGACACTGGCCACTCTGTCGGAAACTCCATGGCGAGAGATCGCCTAGTCTTCAGGAGCCAGGCGTGCAGGTGTATTGATCGCAAGTTCAGGTGAAACAGAGACCCGTTGTCTTGCAACAGTAAGTGCAAGCTGAGAAGAAGGGGAGGCTCGCTCACTAGTTGTTGGAGTAAGGGGAACCATATCTGTCTGGGCCAATATGGGGCTACCAGAATTATGTCAGTTCCTTCTTCCCACAGTTTTAGCAGGGCCCTCTGGATTAGTGGGAAGGAAGGGAAGGCACAAAGGAATCTGCCTGTCCAGCAGAGGGATAACACATCTCACCAGAAAACACCAGGCCCCGGATCTAGTGAGCAGAAATTGGGCAGTTTTGCATTGTATGGGGTGGCAAACAGATCTAGTTTTGACAATCTTCATTTTGCGAACAGGGTTTCTGCCACTTGTTGCAGGAGTTCTCATTCGTGAACACTGGATCTGGATCTGCTGAGAAGATCCACCAGCTTGTTCTACAGCCCTGGGACATGAACTGCAGACAGTGTGATGCGATTTTCTATTGCCCAGTACCATACTCGCATTGCCTTTCGGCAGAGCTGGTATGAGTGTGTCTTCTTGCTTGTTGATGTAAAATACTACTGACGTGTTGTCCGTTTGGATCAGTAGATGCCTCGGGGTGAGCACTGGCCATAACGTTTGAAGGGAATTAAGAACCGCCCTCATCTCTAGAATGTTTATGTGAAGGGAACCCTCTGCTCCCAACCATGGTCCCTGGGTCCTTTTGTTGCCCAAGTATGCTCCCCATCCTGATCCCGATGTATCGGTGGTCAGAATTATTGCTGGAGTGGGTGATTGGAAGAGAACCCCACTGCAAGGTGTTCTGGCTCTAGCCACCATTGCATCACTCGGTGAATAGAGTTTGGGACCGAGACTATTCTGTCGAAGTTATCTTGCCTCTGGTCCCACTGGACTCTGAGCGTCCACTGAATGGCTCACATGTGTAGACGTGGCAGCAGTACTGTGGCTATTGCCAATGCCATGTGGCCCTAAAAGTTGTAGAATGGTTCGTACTGGGACCCGTTTCTGCTTCAAGACATGATTTGCAACATTTCTTCTAGCGAATTGCCCTGTCTTCTGGCAAGAAGGAGCTCCCCTATTGTGGTATCCAGCACCGCCCTATGAATCGTAGCCTTTGGCAAGGGAGGAGGGTCAACTTTGGGAGGTTTATCGTGACATCTAGGCTCTCGCAAATGGAAAAGGTGTTCTGGAGTGCCTGATTTAGGTCCTTCTTGGACTGTGCAGTTAGGAGCCAATCGTCCAGATATAGAAAGACGTAGTGGACTCTTCTCCCGAGTGCCACAGCTACTACTGTCAGACACTTGGTGAAAACCCTCGGAGCTTATGATAACCCAAAAGGTAGAGCCCTGAACTGAAAGTGCCAACCCTGGACCTCGAATTGCAGGAATCTTCAATGGTGTCTTGCGATCGGGATATTAAGATATGCATCTTGCATATCCAGCTATGCTAACCATGCCTCCTGGCATAACATCGGGATCAGACCTGGTAGGGTGACAATCATGAAGCATTTGAAGGTCTCAAATGTGTTCAGATTGCTGAGATCTAGTATTGGGCACAAGTCCCCGGTCTTTCTGCGTACTAGGAAGAAATGGGAATAGTACCCTTTCCCTCTCTGGATCCATGGAACCAGCTCTATCGCCTCCTTTATTAGAAGAGCCTGTATCTCTTCCCGGATCAACGTGGTATGCTGGGTTGAGTACTGAGAAAGTAGGGGTGGTCTGGATGGTGGTTGCCCGGTAAATTCTATAGTGTGTCCTCTTTGAATCAGCCGAAAAACCCATTGGTCAGAGGTAATCTGTTGCCATCCTGGAACGTGTTTGGAAAAGTTTCCCCCAACCACCTCTTCCCCTTGGGCTGGAGGGAGAGGAGGGTTCGGCAGTGAGTCAGGCAGTGGAGGTTTATTGTTCCTCGCACCTGTGCCTCCGGTACTCTAGAGGGGCCCTTACAGTTAAAGCCTCCTCTCTGATGTTGTCCAAATCGTGGTTACCGACCTTGTTTTCCCCGAAACCTATTCTACTGCCTCCGAAATGGCTTTGTCTTTGGCCTGTACATGGCTTGTACAGTGTGTGCTGCTTTTCCAGTGTCTTGCAGTTTTGTGATTATCTTTTGGCTCTTCTCCGAAAACAACTGAGCCCTTGAAGGGGACATCAAGAATGTCCTTCTGGACCATCTGGAGTGAAGCCCGAGACCCTCAACCAAGCGTGCCATCTGAGACATACTCCAGATGCTGCACTCTGTGCAGCCAAATCTGCCGAGTTGTAGGCCGCTCTCAGCACCTGTGTGTCCACGTAAGAGTCCGTTTGGAGGAGGCTGGTCTTCTCTTCTTTCTGGTCATCATGCAGGAGGTTTTTGACCAGGTCCTGGCCCTGTCCCTGTTCCCAAAGGACATTTTGAAACTGGACCGTGTGGGTTAAGAAGCAGCCAGAGCGGACTTCCGGTTCCGCCACGGAGCAGATAGCAGCCTAAGGAAGAACCTCTGTGCCCCAGGGATAAATATTGCCTATTCCTAATCTCTTTTAAAAAGTGAAAATGGCAAAAGAAGGTCGTAAAAGAGAGCGGGGGCTACCCGCAACAAACAGATTCCCGAGGAAGGTGTTTGGTGCAGAAGAAATGCCTCCGACTAGATTGGATCGCAGAAGCCTCCCATAGCAGCACAAGGCCTCGAGTTATGACACGGAGGCCGAGGCGGACCTACTATCACGCACCAGATATGAAAATATCCTGAGGGAAATTCGTGACTCTCGAGCTGAATCCAGGAAGGAATTCCAAGCACTGGCACAGCAAATCTCTAATATAGATGCCAAGGTCAGTGCTGCAGAGGATAAAATTAAAGTAATGGAAGAAAATGATAGCTACTTTGGCACAGCAATAAAGGCCCTGTATCAGCATGTGCAAGCTCTGCAGAGTAAATGCATCGATCTCGGGGGGAGATCAAGACAAAGCAACCTTATACTATATGGCCTTCCCGAGGGGGCTGAAGAGCCTCCCATGACGGCATTTCTGGAAAATCTATTAAAAGATGTGTTGGACTTGCCTCCCAGTTACTTGCTTAACATCAAGAGAGCCCATCGCTCACTAGGTCAGAAGCCGACGGGCGAGGCGGCCTGCCGTAGTTCTATAATCTTCAAGCTGAGTAGTTTTAAAATTAAGGAAGATATCCTGTGGAGGGCCTGGAGCAAAAAAGATTTATCCTACCTAACATCAAAGATTTCTCTTGACCATGACTATGCCCCAGAAGTCCAGCAAGCAAAGCAGTTGTATGTACCAATTTTGAAAGCTTTGAGAGTAAAGGGCATAAAATTCCAGACCCCATTTCCAGCAAAGCTCCGAGTGTTCTGGGAGGAGGGGCCCCAGTTACACCTTACTCCGGGCCTTGGAGGATCTGCAGAAAAAAGGAATCTCCATACCTTCAGCGGATGTTGATCGACTGCAGAAGATTAGATTTCCAGTGCTTGCGATGCCTCAGATAACATACAGGTGTGGGAGATTGGGGCCCTTAAGAAAAGCAAAAGAAGCCTTAGAACAGCTATTTCGAGGGGAACGTCTGAAGAAAATGAGCGGTACTGCCTCGGCTGACACTTGAGGACGGTGGAAGGAACAGGCGTTTGAGACTACCATCTCTATGTCGCAAGGTTCTTTGAGACATTTTGGGACACTTGTTCGTCAGTTAAATGTGCTTGGGTGGTGGCGGGGTTCTTGGATGATATCAGAGTCTGGGGCTTGAGCGTCCATGATGGGGAAGTACCCCTTGAGCAGGGAAGCTGCGCCGTGGCCTTTTATGGCCTACTCCTTTGAAGGAGCGGGACGCGAAGCGCTAAAGGAATACCCTACAAAGTAACACTTTTAGCACTGAACCTTCATACCTACATGATGTTAAAAGGAATGAGTTCTTTACAAGTTATTAGAATAATAGAGATGTTAGATTAATCTAATGTCCCTGGGGTGCTCTAGAGTCAAGTTGTGGGTTTATTTTTTTGTTTTTTAAAAAAAAAAAAAAAGGTAGCTTGGCCCAAGTGAATCCCTGGTGGTGTGAGTCACTCATAAAAAAACACTCCTTGCAAGCAGTTTTGTTGAAGAGGCTCTGTTAATTCAGGGCATAACCGCTCTTCAGCCCCTACCTCTCAGCCCGACTACATCGGCCTTTCTTAGAGGTTCGGGCAAGGGATCCTGGGTTTTGGATCCCCTACCTTGGAAGTCATTATTGCCTAAAATAGTGTTCATATTTCAGGTTTGTAGGATAAAGTTGATAGGTTAATATAACTGTAAGAGACTACTGTCTTATACCACGACATAATCCCCCACCCCCCCCCTTTTATTTTGTCCTTTCTGTACTTATTTTCTCCTCTGTTCTCTTTGACTCTCATCTATCCCCTTAAGTAGCTTAGGCTCCTGCTTTTATCTCGCTTGTCGACTATTTCTGCACTGTAGGCTCGATTTAAGCAAGTGGAAGGAAGGGGTTTTACAGACGGTGTGGGGTACTGACGGAAAGGGAAAGTGGGTTAGATAGCACCGGGACTGCAGCGGCGGTGGAGTTCTATGGTTTGTTTTTTAGAATGTCTGCCAAACCTACGACTTTTTGTTCATTCAATGTAAACGGCCTGACTAATCCTGTAAAGCGCAGCAAAATCCTGTCCTTTCTCAAAAAGACGGGCGCTGATTTTTAGTTTTTACAGGAGACGCATCTTTCTGTAAAAGAGCCCCAGAAGCTGAGGAAATTTGGTTTCGGTGCCACGGCTTGTGCTACATATGGGAGGGGAAGGTGGAGGGGAGTGGCGGTCCTGGTTCCAGTTAGGACGCCCTTTGAGCAAACAGATTCACTGGTTGATGGGGAGGGATGTTAGGCCTTTTTTAAAGGGACAATTTCTGGGGCAAACTCTAACATTGGCATCCATTTATGTGCCACCTGGTTCAGACTTTCAAGCCTACCGCCAAATTTTTTTTAAGATTGCAGGAATGGACGGAGGAGGAGATGATTATTGGGGGCAATCTAAATTTAGTTTTAAACCCAACGTTGGACTCCTCCTCTGTGGTCCCCTGGAGTAATCAAGGGTGTATGAAAAAGGTGGTGGGGTTACACGGGGAGTTGGGGCATGCTGATGTGTGGCGTACTACCCACGCCAGGCAGAGAAATTACACCTTTTTCCTGTACCTCACCAGTCGCACTCTAGGCTGGACTACATCCTACTTCCCACAGAATATGCTGGGCAGATAAAAGATAGCTGGATTGGAGACAGAACACTGTCAGACCACGTTCCTGTGTTTTGCCAGCTTCACCTGGGAGATTTTTGTAAACGAACATTCTAGAGACTTAATACATCCTTGCTCCAAGATCCTGAGGTAAAGGAGACAATTGTAGAAATAATCAAACAGGCGTGGCCGATAACGAAACTCTGGAGATATCAACTCCACTTCTCTGGGATACTCTGAAGGCTATAATAAGGGGCAAATTTATTGCCATGTTGGCGTATAAGAAAAAGCAGCGAGAGGCCCAAAAATCCAGACTGAAAGGAAAGATTGAGACATGTGAATCGCAGCTTAAAATTAAATACGAGGCAGTGATCTATACAAAGATGTGCAAACTTAAGGGTGAATTAAATAATTTATTGGATTATCAGGTAGAACAAAAGGCCATGCTCCTTAAACAAAAATATGAGGGTGGCCCAAGGGCTGTTCGACTACTGGTGGCCCATTTGCAATTCCAGAGAACGAAAGCAGTGATACCAACTCTAATACATCCTATAACCAGGCGTAAAACACACCAGACTTCGGAAATAGAGGCCTTTAGAGACTTCTACACTTCTCTGTATGCCCCTCACCCCCCCCAAAAAAACGGGAGAATAAAATATTAGAATATGTTGAACAGATCTCCCTTCCTTCGTTGTCTAGGCAGGCTAAAGAGAGTCTGATACCTCCTATCTCGGAGCTGGAACTTCATGCTGAAGTCTCTAGACTGAAGGCTTAGAAGTGCCCGGGCACAGATGGACTTCCCGGGGAGTTTTATAAGCATTTTAAGGGACAGGTGGTATCTCTACTTCACAAAGTATACAATACGATTAATACAAGACTGATGAAACCCCTCCAGCCTCTTGGGAGCAGGCCATCATATCAGTAATTCCCAAGCCAGGGAAAAACCTGACACACTGCCCCTCATATCGTCCTATTTCGATCCTGAACACAGATCATAAAATTTACATGTCAATCCTTCCTCGGCGTATGCAGGAATTTATAACTCACCTGATCAACGGGTTTTATCCCTTAACCGACAGGCGCAAGATAATCTGCGTAGAACTGCCCATTTAATTAACCATGTGAACCTCACCCAAACCCCCTTCATTTTTTTAAGCCTCGATGCCGAAAAGGCTTTTGATAAAGTCTCTTGGCCCTTTTTGAGGGCAGTACTGGATAAATTTGGGTTTCCCGAACTATTCATTAAGGCAATTTTTAAAATATATCACACACCAAAGGGCAATATTAGAGCTAATGGTCACGTTTCTACCTCCTTTACACTGTGTAGGGGTACACGACAGGGCTGCCCCATGTCACCTATTCTCTTCGCCTTATATCTGGAACCTCTAGCACAGAGTATTAGAGAAAACTCTGATATAAAAGGGGTTACTATAGGAGGGGAAGAGCATAAACTTGCTTTATATGCAGACGATATTCTGCTATATATTACTGAACCGGAGTCCTCTATCCCCCACCTGTTTCGACACCTAAACGAATTCTCGGAACTCTCTGGTTACACCCTAAATACCCATAAAACAGAGGCCACTGCCCTTAATTATGACCCGTCCCAAACTCTTAGAGAGGGTTACCCCCTGAAGTGGGATCTTCTCACTATGAAATACCTGGGGTAAACTTGTCTTTCAACAATTCCCAACTTTATGGAGTTGAATTCCCAACTACGGCAAATACAAGCAGACATGAAGGTGTCTGTGCTCCTCTCCATTCCATTCAAGAATACAGACAGTTAAGATGAACCTGCTCCCTAGATTCTTATTTTTATTTCAATGTGTACCTTGTAATGTTACAAAGGAAAGACTGGATGTTTGGCAGAGGATTCTGCTAAAATTCATATGGTCGGGTAAATGCCCCAGAAATGAAAATTACGTACCTACCGTAATTCTTGATCTTCTCTTGTATCTTCACCATTCATTACTGCTTGAGTTAGTGCTTGGGCGCGCACCCTGCTCACGTGGAGTTTTTTTTTTTTATGTCCGCTCCAGCGTAGCGCCCCTCGAGCGTGACACACTGCACGTCATGTGCGGGCGGCCGTTGGCCTGAAGACCTCCTCTATCTCAGTTCTGGGTAGCCGGAGAGGAAAATAAAGGTGTAAGAAAAAGGAAAGCGAGGCAAGAGCCGCAGGGACAGAAAAAGGAAAGGATATAAACTGAAAAGGTATAAGCCGTAGAGAATAGACAGAGGAGAGAATTCCTACCCTAAGGGACCTCAGGACCTCCTTTCCGGGGTGGCTCTAGGGGAGGAACAGAGAGAGGGAAAGAGAAAGAAGAAGACGAGGCATGTTGAGAGGGAGAACAGTGCCCATCGAGCATTGGTTGAGAGGCTTATAGGCTCAAAACTAACAAAGGAGCAAGAATCCCAGTTGCTAGGACTGAGGGGAGGTTCGACCGAACCACCTGAACAGATTCGAATGAGGGTAACATCTCTGAACTCTCAACATGCCAAGTCCCTACATCCTAGCTGAGGGCTCCTAGACTGCCCGGCAGAACCTGTTCCAGGAGAGCGCCCACCCAGGAAGGGACTAAGTCCCTTGGCACCTTATTGGTGCTAACACAGCAGTGTATGGGAAAGATTATGCCTTCTCAAGGCAGCTTTGTATGAAAGATAGAGGAACTCAATCAGACTCCCTAAGGCAAGGCAAGCAGACACTCAGAGCTGACAAGTTCAATCAGCAGCTAGAAGAGCTCAAAATAATACCTGCCAGGGGATTCTAAATTTTGCCGAGGCTGAGTCAGAGCATGGCCTCTTAAGCTGTGTGAAACCATAACCTGAAGAAGGTATTTAGGAATCGCACCCTCTACGGGCGGTCAGAAAAGAGTTCCCTCAGAATACGAAAAAGTACAACCATGCTCGTTCCTCTTTACCTTGAGGAAAAAAGGAACCATTCATAAAGAATAGGAACAGAAATTTTTTTTTTTTTCCCTTTTTCATAAAGTCCAAAGGAAGGAAGAGGAACGAGACGGGAGGGGGAGACGCCACAGAAGGAGGCCACTGAGGGGAAGGTGGGCAGATATCAGTAATGAATGGTGAAGATACAAGAAAAGATCAAGAATTACGGTAGGTACGTAATTTTGATATCTTCCCTTGTCAATCTTCACCATTCATTACTGCTTGGGTGAGTACCAAGCCCCCCCTCTAGAAAAGGGGGGAGAACCCTGAGGGAACAAGACCCCCAGACTCCTGCTGGTGAGAAACAGAAGGGGAAGACCCTGGGCTAATCGAGAGAAGCCTATGGGGGAGAAGAGCTAGGAGGTGCCCCCCCGAGGACGGGGAGATGGAGGAAGCCCCTACAGTAATCTCCTAGCTCTGGAGGAAAAGAGACGGGTCCCAGGGAAAGCGGAGTGAATCATCCTACGCCGGGCCAGGGGTGACAACCTTGACAGACGAAGCCATGCCATCCGCCTAATGCAGATCGCTGTCCCGCAAGCCTGAAGCCACCTCACTGGCGTCATAAGATGCCCTTGCTGCGGTCTTGCCAGCTCCAGGCCTATAGCAGAGAGGGCAATAGCTTGTCTGGTTTGTCTGTCATCAGGCATTGATGCCAAGATCTGAGAGAGCATCGACCACAAATGCCTACTGCAGGCAGCGTGATGAGCCTGATGAGATGCAATGCAAGACGCCGCGAGAGGAAGAGACACTCTTCACCCCCACGGTCGAACTGTAGGCAATCCAATCGTGATGATGCGTCAGGCGCAGGCAGCGGCGCCGGAGGAGTCTCCAGGTATACCAAACCCGAGGGCGGGTTAGGAAGAGTACTCAGGGATTCCGAAGGGGCACAATACCTTCGTTGACAGTCTGCCGGGGCTGGAGAAGGAGCGGCTGGCGACTGCCAGGAACGGATAGACGCCTAATGGAAGGGGATAGGCCAGGAAGGTACCACCAGGTGATGGGCACGGAATTCTCCAAGGAATTCACGCATCTCCCATTCGGTATTGTCTCGCCTAACGTAGGAGATTCGAAGATCCCTCACCATCCTCGAAAGGAATCGTTGATATTCAGTGAAATCAGCATCGGAGGAAATATAAGCAGAGGTTTCTCTCCCTCAGAGGAGGGAGACGAGGATGATGGAGAGCTCGAGTGTCCAGAAGATTCTTGCGGCGGTGGGGATAGGCGAAAGACCCGCTCATTCATACACCTGACATATGAGGGGAAGGCCGCTGCAGAACCTCTGAACTGCTCCCAGGATAACGGGCCCGTAGGACCGACATGGCCTGGAAGAGCGGGGGGTGGCTGCAGAGGAACAGGAGATGGGCACCTAAGAAGAGGCAACTGTCCTCTGCTAGGGCTCTGAAATCCGGAGAACGGAGTCCAAGCTGGTGGGGTTCCGGACAACAGACCAGGTCGCAAAACGGAACCCTGGGGATGTGAAACCTGGAAGAGCCCATAAGGGGATCCTCCCCTGTGATGAACCTGGGACTGCATGGATCCAGAAGGGCAGCCCGCAGCAACGCCACCGGAGGGGACCCTGGGGTCCTAGAGGGAAAGATGGGGCCCAGTGCTACAGCTCCTAGCCACCCCCTGAGGGGTGGCCGGCAGAGACCAGACGACTGCACCCCACCCCACCCTCGACTCCAAGAGCCTCCTCCCAACCCAGCTGCTCCCACCCCAAGTGGCTGCAACAGCACCAGGAGGGTAGCTGTCACGAGCCCCCAGGAGGAGAGCCTCCCTCCGCCCCACTCCATCGCCCCCAGGGACCCAGGACCACCCCTAGCCCGAGGGCCCTCAGGGGAGGACAGCAGCGGGGACAGCGGAAGAGGCCCGCTGGGCCGCCTAGCACCACGTGCCACAGGGGACCCCGACTCCGAAGAGTCAGGTTGCCGGGATGGGTCCATGTCTGAGTCATCGACCTCTGAAGAGGAAGAGACCAGCTGGACCACAATACTAGCAACCCCGGGGGTCCCCGGTGAAATGGCGCTGTGAATGGCGCCAGTGCCAGAGGCGGCGCCGGACAACCTCGGCCCACCCGCTAGGCCCGGTCCCGGCTCCCCGTCGGCGCTGGCTAGGCCTACGGCACCACCCTCGGCGCCAGAACCCAAACACCGCCCGCCAGAGAGCGAACGGGCCTGCACAAAAGGTCATAGCGGGCGCCGCCAACGGCGCCATCTCGATCACCGATGCCACAAGCGGCGCAGGGATCCGAAATGGCGCCGGAGGCCGGCGTCAAGGGTCCACCGGTGCCAGGCCCAGCAGGCGTGAGCCTCGACACTGGGGGAGCCTGCACCTCCGAGGAGGTGACTGCCGAGGCAGTGTCCCCGGGAGGGACCACGACGTTCCTCAGACACCACAAAAGAAGCTTCCTCTTCGGCAAGAGAGGAGGAGGAAGCCTCCTCCTCCACGGACCGTATAGGCCAGAGAGGGGATCCGGGGGAAGGGCCTAGAGACCTTACCTGGGAATCCCTGGAGCGACGCCGTCCCCCGAAGGTCGGCGGGGCCTTGCCGATCTTGAACGCGCGGACTTCGAGGACACGACGGTCCATGGAGAAACAGGCGTCGCACGCCTCCATATCATGGTTGGGTCCCAGGCAACGGAAACAAGACATCATGCCGATCCGTGACGGAGAAATGCCGGCCACAGGAGCACCGACGCATAGGGGCACGGCCCGCATTCGATTTACGTTTTGCCCCCGAACCTGACATGATGCGAACTAAATAAGACAAAAAACAGTAATAAAGCACTCGCTACCATCAACAGAAATAAAGGAACGGTCTTACCGGGAGACGGCGTCGAGCGAGTACCACTGGAGAAAACGAGGAGTCTTGTAACGCAGAAAAGCTTCAACTACCGCGCAACAGGTGCAGCCTCAATGGCGGGAGAAACAGAACTGAGATGGAGGAGGAATCTGCGGCACCTAACGGCCGCCCCTGGCGCATGACGCAGTGCATCCGCCGAGGCTGGCGCCTGGAGCAGACCTAAAAAAAAAAAAAAAAAAACTCAGAAGCGGTGCGCCTCCGGCACTAACCCAAGCAGTAATGAATGGTGAAGACTGACAAGGGAAGATTAAGAAAACAAACTCTCTCTTTCTCCCCAAGAAGGAGGGGGGCTATGGTGTACCTTGTCTGGAGGGGTTTTGGGTAGCAGCCCAGATGAGGATTGCCCTTTTACTGTTGCACCCCACCTACCAATCCAGTTGGAAGACAATGGATTTGGCAGTCGCCTGCTCCCCCCCCCCCCTTTGTTATCCCAGATATTTGCTCAGACAGCAATAGCGAATAACTCGCCCTCACTGTTTTGTGGTACCGCCGCGGCTCTGGAGGGATGCAGGCAGGGATGTGGGCAGGTAGCCACAAGGGCTTACCTCTGGAAATACCAGTGCTGGTCGCAAAGCACACTTCGTACATTGGCCCATAGAGATCCCTGGTACAGGCGCCAAGAGAAAGGTGGGTGTAGGGCCCCCTGGCAATTTTTAAAAGGGGATCAAATTCTAATCTTTGAAGAGGCTGTGGAGAAGTTGAGTTGGACACAAGGAGACCTTCTCTTCTACTACCAGATTAGAGATTATATAATGAAACACTTACGAGAGTCCTCCAAGACCTCCAGGGAGATCTCACAACCAGTTGTGTTTGAGAGAATTTGGGGGGCAGAGGGGAGAAGGGGCAATCTCTTTACTTTATAGGAATTATATTACTGACTTAAATCATTCAACAAAGCATATTAAGGTGAAGTGGGAGAAGGAATTTGAATTAAGATTAAATGAGGAGAGGTGGCTGCAGTCCATTAAAAATACCTGGCGCTCCTTCTCGTCTCCGGGATGGCTTGAGTTTTTGTGGAAGCTTAGAAGTAGGTACTTTCGTGTACCTGAGCAGGTGGCTAGGTGGAACCCGCAGATTCCGCCCTCTTGCTGGTGAGAATGTGGTGCCTCCCCTGCAACACAGGCCCATATTTTCTGGCAGTGCCCTGTAAGCAATCAGTACTGGAGCAACATACGTAGGCAACTTCAGGAAATATTTAATATTATGACCTCATTGGGCCCAGAGCACTTTATTTTGGGCTTATACCCTTTGGAGATAAGAGGCCAGGAAACTAAATATTTGTGGAACATTTTGGTCGCAGCTGCATGTAAGGTAATTTCTAGGAGATGGCTTCCCCTCCTGCCGCCCACTGAGTTGGAATGGAAGGAATTGGTAAACAATGTGAAAACATATGAGAGAATAACTTTCTCCTTAGCTCTGAGGACCCCACAATTCGTAAATAGGTGGACTAGGTAGGAGCTACTTGGTTAGAGGACCTCTGATGAAGGAGGAGCTGTGGTGATTGCTGTCCCTCCCTCCTCCAGCCCTGCCCTCCCTCCGCTCCCCCCGCCTTGGGTGAAGTTATATTGGTAAAGTGCAATGGTTAGTGACTATTAATTCAATGCAGTGTGAATTTATTACACCTGTATATACACAGAATGAAGTCATCATATATAATAAAGTCCTTACTGAGGGGATCTAAATTTTGGGGGATCCCCCCGCTTGCTGTTCTTATCCTCCATTACTCAATTTTCCGCTCAGAGTGCGGTTTATTAATCTAGGTAAAGATTTCTAGTTTGGTTATATTTTTCATTTTTCTTTTTTCTTCTCGTCTTCCTTTTTCCCCTCTATCCTCCCCCTTTTTATCCCTCTTGGGGGTGTATGTCGAGCTTTTATCATTTGATGGGAAGCAGTAGACTACATTATGTGTTTTCTCTTCATTATCCTGGATAAAGCAGTAGAAGTATTGATGGATATTTGTTTTTTTAATTCATTAATCTAAATAACAAGGTTAACAGATTTCAAGATCCATTGAGAGTGGCCCCGGTGATGGTAGTGGGCCTCGCTCAGATAATGGTTCTCTGTTTCATTATGGTGGATACTATATTGATATAGGCTCTATTCTGTGGATCTCTATGGAATACGCTTTTATCAATAAAGATGAAGTATAAAAAAAAAAAAGAAGAAGAAGAAGACAGAGCGGACGCGTATATCTTCCTTCCCATAGAGTCAAGCTGCTTTGACTCCCTATCTGGAGACTGAGTGTTGGAGTCTGTGACCTGTCATAAGTGGCAGTGATTATCACTGAATCTGCCCTCTGTTGCTCTCCTAGGTAGGGGTTCTCAAGGGGGGCCCTATATAGGCGGGCTGCCATTTTTAGTAACTGCAGAGGAAGTGAATGGATTTTTCCAGGCAGCACTGGTTACGTCCTGGAAGGTGTCAACTAGAGGCAGGACCATCACAGGTTTGGGGTCTTTCTGCCTTAAGTATTTGGCGAGGCGGTGTCTCTCCAGATCCAAATCGTCCATGTCCCAGCCCATATTATCTTGGATATGCCGCATTATATCCATGAATGTTGGGTCATCTGGGGGGACCTAGGCAATTCTCTGGGATCAGGTGAAGGCACGATGAAGGGACAGCATGGTCTGGAGGAGACGTGACAAGAGGAAGAATGAGACTCTTGTGAGGATGAGGAATCTGACCTTCTATGGTGCCTCTTTGGTCTTGGTATACTTGGTGAGAGGGAAGAGGTCTGAGATGGTGACCTCGACTGCTTTTTCTCTCTAGTGCGTCTCCCAGGTTTTGAGATTTCGTCTCTCTGGTGGTGGTCCCGATGGGCTCTTGTCTTACGGCGGGACCCTGGATGGGGCCTGATCTTCCAGTAGTGCCTTGTTGGGAACCACATCTTTTTTAATGGTCTCCCACCTGTATGAGGATAGTTCTTTTACTTCTGAAATTTTAAGACCAGAGATATGGTCTGGCGTCTACCCCGACGTCTGGTCTGGCTGTGGTGGAGGCAACTGACCATTTCCCTTCTCTGGGGGTCTGTGGTCTGGTGCATTCGTCGTTGTGACTTTGGGTGGTGATGGTTCGTCTGGGATGCTTAAATCCTCCCTGCCTCCCGTCTGCTCATAACTAATGTGACAACCTCCGACGTCGGAGTCGGCCTTGGCTGTGCGACGGGCTGGGCAGACATCCAGTATGGACAGCACATTGTCCAGTCTTTGCGACCGGACCTCATTTTCACGTTGGTCCTTAGATTTGGCGGACATCTGGTCTGACGTCTCCCTATGGTCCGACGCCCACTTCATATCTGATGCCCATTTAATGGACGTAAGCTCTGTAGTCCACTTGGCAGACATCCCAGAGACAGGTCTGGGGGGTTGGGGAGGCCGACCTAGAGTGGCTGGTGTCCCAGCGCTGGTCCAGGGAGTCAGAGCCTGCTACTGAGGCAGAAATGGAGCGCGCACCTTGACTGGGTGATCTATGAATCCAGATCGGCCCATGGAGCGGGAATGCCATCTGGAAGCGTGCCCCTCAGGCCGGACCTTTAATGGCTGGAGGGTGGATGCTGAGCCAGAGCCACCCGATGTCTGGACCTTGCCCGGCGGCTGCTGGGTCTTTGTCCGAGATGGAGATCTGTAGGTGCAGTTAGTAGAATCTGAACTCCCCCTGGAGCCGGATGTCCTTATGGAAGGGAAGCGCTCCTTCTCCATTTCTCTCCTTTTTTGTGGTTCCTCGACTTACGGGAGGATCCTTCCCTTAAGGAGAAACTTTTCTGCATTGCTGCGATTTTCTTTTCTAAAAAAAAAAAAAAAAAAATGTCTCTAGTACATTTTGGCAGCAGATCCTTGTGTGGCTATTACAGTTTAAGCAAATTTGGCTGGCCTTAGTGTCGTGCTCCAGGCCTAAGCACTAGACACAGGCCATGTGTTTGTCCTTGAAGGGGATTTCTTTACCACAAGCACACTTGGATATCTGTTGTTCGATGGATGACATCGGGGAAGACGACATACAGAACAAAATACTAATCGAACTTTTCGTATAAAGAAAATAAAAAAACTGATAAGTGATGGCGTCGTTCGTTAGCTGAAGTCATCCGTGGATCTGATGCTTGCAAGTCAACAGCGGGAAAAGAAGTGAGGGACGTTGGGGGACCGCCCCTTTTATGATGTAGGGAATGTCAAGGCGAGGCCGACGGCAGGGGACGTCCCCTGCTGGATGTAGCTAACTAGAATTTTTCCGTGGGGATTCTGTTGCCTGACGGTTTCAGTCCTAATAGTGTAAAACTTGCTGCAAGAGCTGTATCGCAAAGTAAGACCCACATATTCTGCTCGAGAGATGGTATGATCTGAGGCAGAGTTACCATCCTGAAAGTCGGGACCTGAGAAACTGATTCAGGTCGTGCAGATCTAGAATGGGGTGCCAACATCCCGTCTGTTTCGGGGCCAGGAAATACATGGAAATGAACCCTGGATTGACAGGGGGATCCGCGACTCTGACCACTACCTCCCTGCGGAGGAGTTGGGCAATGTTGTCTCGGAGAGCCAACCGACCACATAGAAACATAGACTCTGATGGCAGATGAGGACTGCTTGGCCTACCTAGTCTGCCCATTTCCCTACCTAGGGGATAAGCTGCAGATCTTATTTAACCAACAGCCTATTTCTTACTACCCCCCACAAAAATTGCCTTATGCCTGTCCCATACATTCCTGAATTCTCCCACAGTTTTAGACCCGACAACCTCCTCAGGAAGGCTGTTCCATGTGTCCACCACCCTCTCTGTGAAAAAATACTTCCTCATGTTGCCCATGAGCCATCCTCCCTCTATCTTCAAATTGTGTCCCCTTCTTCTTGCACATCTCTTTTTCTGAAAGAAGCTACCCTCTTGGACTTTGTGGATTCCACTGAAGTACTTAAAAGTTTCTATCATGTCCCTCCTTTCCTCAAGGGTATACATATTAAGCTCCTTTACACTCTCCTCCTTTGGCTTCTCCTGCAGACCTGGCATCATTTTAGATTCTCTCCTCTGAACTGCCTCTATCCTGTCTATGTCTTTGCGGAGATGAGGTCTCCACAACTGGACACAGTACTCCAGATGGGGTCTCACCAAATGTCTATACAGAGGGATAACAACTTCCTGTTTTCTGCTGGTGATGCCTCTCCCTATACATCCCGGTATCCCCCCCCCAAGCCTTCTCACATTGCTTGCCAACCTTAAGGTCATCTGATATGATTACTGCCAGGCCCCTTTCCATTTCTGTTGCTGTTACTACCCCCAGTGTGTAATCTTCCCTTGGTTTTTGTTTCCCAGGGCATTGTTTTGCACTTCTTTGCACTGAATCCAAGCTGCTATACTTCTGACCATTCCTCCAACCTTGCCAAGTCCCTTCTCATCCTTTTCACGCCTCCTTGTGCATCAACCTTGTTGCAGATCTTTATGTCATCTGCAAAGATGCATACTTTTCCTTCCAGTCCCTCTGCAATGTCATTTATAAAAACATTAAAAAGGACAGGACCCAGTACTGAACCCTGCAGTACCCCACTAGTAACCCCTCTTTCTTCAGAGTGGACTCCATTTACAATTACCTTCTGTGTCCTGTTGTCCTGCCAATGTTTTACTCAGGCTACCACCCTGGGACCCACTCCCAGGCTGGTTAATTTGACTATTAATCTTTTGTGTGGGAATGTGTCAAATGCCTTGCTAAAGTCTAGGTAGGCCATGTCCACAGCCCCTCCCTGGTCTACTACTTTGGTCACCCAGTCAAAGAAATCAATTAGATTCGTCTGACATGATCTTCCTGCTGTGAACCCATGCTGCCTTGGGTCCTGTTCCCCACGGGCCTCTAGGTACTCAACAATTCTTTCCTTCGGAAGTGATTCCATCACTTTCCCTACCATAGAGGTCAAACTGACAGGTCTGTAGTTTCCTGCCTCTGTCTTGGTCCCACTTTTGTGAAGGAGAATCACATCTGCCTTCATCTAGTCTTCAGGTACCACACCATCCTCCCATGATTTGTTAAAAAGGGTAGTCAGTGGTGTCACTAGTTCTCTGCATAATTCTTTTAGAATTCTGGGGTGAATTCCATCTGGCCCCATTGCTTTGTCCACCTTCAGTTTTAGGAGTTCTTTCAGAACCCTTTCTTCTGTGAAAGGACTGGGATCGACCCCCTATCCAGAGTGCTCCTGTTAACTGGATTAGGCACCTCCTCTTTTGTGAATACTGAACTGAAGTATTCATTCAGTATCCCTGCTTTTTCACTGTCCCTCTCTGCCCACCCACCGTCCATTCTATTCAGCTTCACTATCCCTCCCTTTGTCTTTCTACACTCCCTGATATACCTATAAAAGGTTTCATCCCCCTTCTTAACTGAGTTGGCTATCTTTTCCTCAGTTTGGGCCTTTGCTATTCTGACTACCCTCCCTGCTTCCTTCTGCATTAACTGGTACAGTTCTGTGTCCTGCTCCTTCTGTGTTTCCTTATACTTCCTAAATTATATATTTTTCTCCCTAACTTTCACCACCACCTCTTTTGAGAACCATAGTGGTTTTTCTTTCGTTTTGATTTATTTGCTTCACACAAAGGCTTGTTGCCTCTATGATGGCAGTTTTGATGTTTCCCCATTGTTGTTCCACCCCTCCTTTTAGCCTGCTTGCTAGTGCTTTTCTAAGGCACTCTCTCATCTGGCCAAAGTCAGCCCTGCCGAAGTCCAGAACCTTCACTTTTGTATGGCTTGACTCTGTAGCTGAGTTTATCGCGAACCACACTGTTTGGTGGTCACTTGTTCCCAAATGGCTACCCACTTCTAGATCGGAGATCCTCTCACTGTCCCCATTTGAGAGTACGAGGTTTAAGATTGTTCCCTCACGAGTAGGTTTCAAAACTAGCTGTCTGAGGCATGCCACCTGAAGGGCATCAAGAATGGCCCTACTTTTGGATGTGGCTGCAGCAAAGGTGCTCCAGTTAACAGCTGGCATATTAAGGTCCCCCATCAACAGTATCTCCCCTTTCTCTGCCATCCTAAGTATGCCTTCTATCATATCCTTGTCCATTCCTTCCCCCTGACATGGGGGTCTGTATACAACCCCTGTGTGGATTGTGGTGCCATTTCCAGTCTCTAAGGTGACCCACAGTGCCCCCTCTCCTCCCCGTTTACTCTTTTGTTCAATTGCTTTTATCCCTTCCTTCCTTTACACAGAGAGCTACTCTGCCCCCTTTTCTCCCCTCCCTGTCTCTCCTGTAGGTTGTGTACCCTGGTATGTTAACATCCCAGTCATGTTTCTCTGTGTACCATGTTTCTGTGACTGCTACGATATCCAGGCATCCCTCTTCCATCAAGGCCACCAGTTCAGGGAGCTTGTTGCCCAGACTATGGGCGTTGGTACTCATTACCCTCCATTTCTTGATGGCCTTACTCCCTTTTGCCCCATCCCTGTCCTTCTTGCCTTTGTCACTTTCTCCATTTACCCCTACACTTCTCCCTATCAACATCTCAATGTTGGTGTCTACCTCACTTAGTACCCTGATTTTTTTTTGGGGGGAGGGGTTGCTAGGTTTTCCCTGCTTCTCTCCAGTGCTTCCCCCCTTGGCTAGTTTAAATGCTTGCCAATGAAGCATTTAAACCTATCACCTAGGATCCTGGTTCCCCTCCTGGACAGATGCAGACCATCATGCCAGTATAGGCCTGCATCCCTCCAGGTGGACCCCCAGTCCCCAGTGAAGCCAAATCCCTGAGCTCTGCACCAGTTTTTCAACCACTGATTGAATCCCATGGTGTGGAGCACCCTAGCCTCACCCGTGCCATAGACAGGCAGCACCTCCGAGAAGGTTACCATGTGTGCTATTTGTCTAAGGCCCCTCCCCATCTCCACAAACACTTCTTGCACTGCTCTGATCC
The DNA here is from genome assembly GCA_016271365.2 of Neoceratodus forsteri. Taxonomy (NCBI): domain Eukaryota; kingdom Metazoa; phylum Chordata; order Ceratodontiformes; family Ceratodontidae; genus Neoceratodus; species Neoceratodus forsteri. The sequence continues at coordinate 1,711,097,324 of CM057455.1, forward strand.
CTTTCTTAGCCAGGTCATTTATCCCTAGGTGGACAATGACATCCAGTTCCCTCCCCCATGCAGCTGCTCCTGCGAGCCTAAGGATTCACTCCCCGTCCCCCCAAGCTATGGTGACAGGCAGGGACCTTACCTCCCTCTCCCCTTCCTCCCTCAGTTCTACATTCCCAGCAATGGAGTCCCCCACCAGGAGTAGTTTCCTTCCCCTGTGGAGTCCCATGCCACCCTCCTGTGGGTCTCCTTTGTGGAAGTTCCCAGCATCCTCCTTGGTCTCCATTGTGGGTGCCTCCATAAAGGAACCACACTTTTCCAGAACGGCATAGAAATTGTGGAGAGGTACAACTGGAGGGATGCGCCTCTGTTCCACCACCCTCACCCTCCCTGAGCCCACTGTGGTCCAACTGCTCCTCTTTATTGGCAACCTTTGAGGCAACAGCAGTGGCCCTGGTCGTCCCCTGGGTGGGACAGGAGGTCCCACAAATCCTGGCCAACTCAGCCTGGAGATGAGCAACCTCCTCCCTCAGCCTAGAGAGGTGCCTGCAGATGGGACAACACCACATCCTCAAGAATGTCTCCTGGAAGACTGCTGCTCCACAGCCACTGCACTGCACCATTCCCATCATGTCTTATTTCTGGCCCCTTAACTGTTTGGAATACTTACTCTTTCCTCTATTTCTTTTTTTTCCTCTCCCTACTTACTTACTGCCCGCCTCTGTGCCCTTTTAGCTCCTGATCTTCCTGTTCTGAGACAAGAAGTTCCTATATTTCTCTGTAGTCTCCTTACTTGCTCAGAGTCAGACCTGCAGCAGCTCGGGGGGGGGGGGGCGTGACAGAGAGCTACTCTTATCCTTCTAGCATGGTGAGTATTTGGTGGCTCTGTGACCAATCACTTCTTGCTCCCAAACAGGAAGTTCCTGTTGTCAGTCAAATCCTGTGCCTATAAAAGTAGAACTGCCTTAGGGTGGAGGGGAAGGAAGGAGGGCAATATAGTCCCAGTAGAGAAATTTAGTTATACCTGCAGCTCCTTCCTCCTGGTGCTCTGCCTATTCTCTGGCAGAAGCTATGGGCAGATACCCTCTCCTCCCGTGGGGCGCGGGCTCGGTTTGGAGGGTACTGCTCAAATTCCAGAGACAGTCCCTGGCCGACCACTTCCAAGCCCCACCTGTCCATTGTGACAGTGGACCAGGCAGAAAGAAAGTGGCGGAGCTGGCCCCCCACAGGAGGACACAGAGTGGTCGTGGCGGGCAAGGCGTTGCAACCCCCATCCTGTCACTGGGCAGATATGGAGGAGGAGGAGGAGGATCCCTCTGGGATTACGGACTGCCGAAGCCCCTGACTTGGGCCGAGAGCACCAAGGCTGACCCTACTGCTGCTGCCCAGATTGGTACTGGGGCTGCTTGACCGCAGGGGCAGAAGTCCAAAAAGGCTTTCTTTTCCACTTCTTTGAACCCTGGGGTTCCCTTCTGGGCGGAAGTAATGGAGTCCAACGTGGCATTCGACTTCTCGATATGCTGGAGGGGACCTTTGACTCCTAGACTGAACAAGCTGGTACACAGGAAAGGAACGTCTGCCAGTTTGCGCTAGGTGTCTGCCGCAAAGGTTGAGACTCTCAGTCAAGTCCTGCGACACATGGCGACTCCGGCCGCCACTGAATGGGCACAAGAAGCCTTTATGTCCAGAGCTGTCTGGAGCTGCTGTTTAGCAACAGACCACCCATGGTCATGGACCTGCTTGACCGTGGTCTGAAGGTCCATGGGGAGATGAGGAAGCATCTCATCCAGAGAGCCCAAGAGGAGGCGGGAGAAGTGTGCCATGACGACGGCCGAACTCGCCTGTCAGAGACCATGCCTGGAGGCAGCACAGACCTTTCTGGCCGAATGGTCCAACTTCTTGGACTCTTTGTCTGGAGGTCTATCCGTGTCTCCTGAGTTGCCCAAGCACCGAAAGACAGACTCAGACACCAACCCCTCAGTTGAGGGGTGCTGTGTGAACCCCAAAGGGGAGCTGATGGGAATCGCACACTTGCAGGCCATCTGGGCTGAAGGCGCAGCAGTAGGCTGGGTGCTGCCAAAGCTCCAAGGTCAGGCCAACTATGGCTTTGACCACAGGGAAGGCCTCGGACATAGAATCCCCTTTTCTGAGGATATCAGTTAGGGGATATTCGGCCAATTTTTCAACAAGCTCCAAGGGCATCCCCGTTAATTCGGACATGAGACGGAGGATGCCCAGGAAGGATGTGGGACCTTCCTCCATCAAGAGACTCATGGAATCGTTGCCACATGGACACGGATTCGGGTCTGAATCCTCAGACTCAGAGTCTGGTTAAAGAGGCCGACCACCAGAGTCACTTTCAACCCGCCGCAGACAGTAGGGAGTGAGGGTGACAGACTGCTAATGGGGGAGGCCCTGAATGGGCAGAGAATCCTTGGCAGGAGCCCCTGAAGGAGGCTGATTAGGTGGCAGCTCCGCCAAAACAGGTGGAGAGGCCGGCTTCGGCCGAGCCGGGAGGGTCTTCACCAGCTCCATGGTCAGAGGGCAGTGGACTGGTTTCAGAGTAGTCGGTGTCGGCCTGGGGGCGACAGCCAAATGGCAGTCGGCGGGGTGACTTGGACCAGACAACGCAAAATGTTGCAACATAAGGTCCTCATAGCATCGACGCAGCTTACGTCGAAGCCTCTCCTCATCCGAGGAGGACGAGGACGAATGGCAGCGTCGCCGCTTCTTGGAGTGCTGTTTGTGAGACTTCCTCAGCCTGTCGGTCGAGGGTGTCAGAGACCTCGACCATTGGAGGAATTGACAGGGGTGCTCAGAAGAGGCCGGGGAGAACCGTGGCTCCTCCAGGTCAGGGAGAGAGACCGCAGGTGGAGTCCCAGCAGGCAGGGTCTCCTCCTCAGTGGCCAGCAGGACCGGAGTCCAAAACAGAGAACTGTCAGCCTCAGTCGACAACGGGTCGATGGGGTCGATTACTATTTCTACCTAGTCATCTTCCTGTGTCTGAGCTGGCTGGCCTGATGGGGGTACCATGAAGCCTGCAGCCGAGGTTGCAATTTTGACCAAGGTCAAGATGGAAGACTCCTGGGACCGAGAACTCTCTCTCTCTGTCCCAACAGCGATGTCGACAAGACAAACCTTCTCTTGATCCTTTATCCTTTCTATGCCATCTGGAGGTGTGTGAACCGGACGGCCCCTCTCCTCTTGCCAGGAGAGACTGGCACATCTCCACGAAGGATCCGGAGAAGGAAGAGCCCAGTTTGCGCGGAACAAAGACTGAGACTGAAGAGGATTGCTCAGTGGTGCGAGCCATCTCCTCCTCGAAGGCTTTCATTTGCTCCAGTTGGTCTGGGAACCCACTGCCATGGAGACCATGTGATGAGCGTCTTTGGATTTGACTGGCAGGTGCTGTTTGTCTGGTCGTCCAAGTTGCAAATGTGCGAGGCAATCATCCAAAACTGCAGGATGGAAAGCACAACAAAAATCACAGGCCTGGGTATCATGTGCATGGCCCAAGCAGTAAACGCACGTGGTGTGCGGGTCAGTACAAGACATCTCCCCACAGGGATACCAACAGAATCCGGGCAAGGACTTGTCCTCCATCATGGTCGCTATCGCGAATTTACATGGAGAAACTCTTAACGAGTTTAATTTTCGGTAATTTATCTGAAGGATTAAGCACCAGGGCCTACTCAACGCAGAAGCCGTAAGGAGCGAACCTGAAGCTTCCAGCAGAAAGGAAAATCTGGCATCAGGAGCCGAGGCATATATCACCCAGGTGGGTGGGAGGAGCCAGCTTTTAGACCATCCAGCAAGACAGAAAGGGGAAAAGGACATGCCAACCAACCAGGAAGAAATGGGAGTAGTAGCCCATCCCCCGAAGATGGGGAGGGACGGGCTCTATTGCCTCCTTCAGAAGAAGAGAGGATATTTCATCCTGAACCAGAAGATGATGTTCTGGGGAGTAAGATGACCGGGGGGGGGTGTCGAGGAGTTTTTCAAAGAAACTCTATAGAGTGTCCTTCTGCGATCAGCTGGAGCACCCAAGTGTCTGAAGTGATCCTCTCCCAACCGGTAGATGGAGGGAGAATCTCCCTCCTACCGGTTGAAGGCCCAGAGGCTGTCGGAGAGGAAAGGAGTCAGGAGGTGTGAGGCAGAGTCGCGGCTGAAGCCCTCGCTGCTTTTGGGAGGGGGGTGGGGCTTAGCCGGAGGGGCCCAACGCTTGTTGGCCACTTTCACTGAGGTTTCGCCTTTTGTCGAGAACATCTGCGAAAGGGACGACGCTGAGCCTGAGGGGGTCTGTACATGGAGTCAACCAACTCAAGTGCAGTACCCTTCTCCTGCAGATCGGTGATGATGTCTTTGACATCACCGCCAAACAGCACTGAACCCCTGAAAGGCCCTAATACCCAAAGTGGAAGAAACGTAGACCTTCTTCCCGTACTTGTCCAGAAGGCGGGATTCCTTGTCGGGTGGTGACGAGCTCAAGTGCTTGGGGTCAGCCGTCCTGCCATGAGCAGCGCTAATCACGACCAAATCAGCTCAAGGGTGCGAAGTTAAAGAGTCACCACCCTCCAGAGCCTGATAAAGCCTGACCAACTTCCTAGGAAGGGGGGCTAATGCCGACAGCAGCTTCCAAATGGTAGAAACAAGGTCAGCATTAGGCTCAATCCAGGGTGCCACCAGGGTAGGAGCGGTCTCTGGCAGATCCAGGTGTGCAGCGAGTTTCTTATGCTGTGGATCGGGCTCCAAGAAATGCCACTGATGAACTGTCTAGATTTTGCACAGAAACTCCGTAAAGGAAGGATCCTCCGGAGGAGACTTCGGAGGAGTCCTTGGCCTGGGCTTGTCCGTAGTGCGGGGCTCGTCATCTGGGTCAGAACGACCATCGGAGTCATCCAAGGTCTCCGAGGAGAATGAAGAGGAAGAAGACTCCTCCTCCCAGCGCAGGGGAGGAACAGACGCCTTAAGAAACCCTCGGGGAAGCGTATCCTGCCCTGGGACTGGAGGGTCAGCCTCTGGTATAGGTGGAGAGGGGGTCTCTCGTCTCCGACGTGCGGTCCAGAACCGGGACCGGCATCAGAAGACGGCTCTCTACCTCCCTGGTGAGCTGAGCCTTGGCCTCAGCCCACCAGGAAGCCACAGTCTCCTTCAAGTCCACCTGCGGCTGAGGAGGCGGTGGAGGAGAAGGAGGCGATACAGATACTGAGGGTATCCGTAAGGCACGTATCCGTAACCTGACGGCGGGAAGCCCGGCGTTGGGTACTGGATACTGCGGGCCTGGGTATGGTGGCGGATAGGACGTGGTCGGGTACCCAGGGACCGGGGGCTGAGGGAGCAGAGAGCCCGCGGAAGTATCCCAGTGGGCGGCCCCGGAATGGGAGACCCAGTGGGCGGCAGGCAGAGCGTAGCGGCGGCGCCCGGCAATGGAATATTGTTGGGCGTCAGGTAAGCTGGCATCAGAGGATCCAGCATCGGGTCATCCGGCCCAGCAGGAGGGAGACCCGACAACAGCGTACCCACCTCCTCCGTGTCACCCGGGGAAGAAGGATTACCATCCCCGGGATCCAGCAGAGGAGACGCTGGCACCTCAGAGTGCAACGAGCATTGCGGTGAGCTCGGGACGACGGATAGGCTCAAAGGTTCCGGCGTCGGCTCTAACACCAAACGGACGTCTGAGGAGCCGATGTCAGTCTTATCAACGGGATCCGGGCGGGCGTCGGAGGAGCCGGCGTGCGAATTATCGGATCCCAGCACTCGACGAAGGCCGCGAAGGAGGGGCGGCCTTGGCGGGCGCTGTACGGAAGATCGGGCGTCTTAACGGCCTTGCCCGGGTGGGCGTCTGAGGAGCCGACATCTGACTTATCAGGGCCGCTCGAACCAGAAGGCCGCACGGCAGTGAACTTACTGGGAGCGGCTGCCTCCTTAGACCCGGAGGCTCCCGAGGGTCGTGAGCGCAAGTCCGATGGGAGGGTTGACGCCATCTTGGAAGCCTCCAAGACGGCCACCATGGAGCTGCCTCCCGGGGGAGGCGTTACCTGCAGCACCACGACCCCAGCCGAGGACGCGGCGACCGATGAGGAGTCCCGGTCCCAGTGCTTCTTCTTGTGGTGGTCCTCCGGAGAAGTCGAAGCCCACCAAAGTTTTTTCAGTTCCTTTTCCATGGAGGTAATTTTTTGTTTAAGAATGTGGGCCTCCAGGGACTGCTGCCTCCACTTTCGGGTGGTCGCGTTAACCTGCTGGCACAGCTGGCACTTCGACGGGGTGATTGGGGTCTACACAAAAAAGGCAGTGGGAATGTCCACCCTTATGCAGGAGCTGGGCGCCGCAAGAATCGCACTTGTTTTTGTGCTCAGAGGGAGTCGGGGACAACATACACAGCAGCTGTATGTAAAGCTGATGAATTACTGAAAAAAGTAGAAAATAGGCGGTAAAAAACTACCGATGATTGATTGCGAAGCAGTGAACTCAACCTTGAGGCGCTGCACGAGCCAACGGTGGGAAATAACTGGAAGGTGGCTAGCTAGAAATTGTTCCGTGGGGTCCTGATGCCTGCCAGCTTCAGTCCTATTTCTAATTACCTACTGCAAGAGCCCTCTCAAAGTAAGATCAACATATCCACGATCCTAGAAAAAACTATGCTTGTTGGAATTTTTTTTTTTTGAGGGCCAAGCCCAACCTAAGTGAGGTAGAGATCCTTCCCATTTTTTTTTTTTTTTTAAACAAAAAAAAAAAAGTAAAAAAGCCAAGGAAAGAGAGCAGGGGTGCGAAAAAAGGACAGGAAGAGAAAGAAGAGTAAGCTGCCCAGATACCTGGCTCGTACTGAGCAGGGAGGGATGGTGGACGGGCATGAGAATAGGTGGTGAAGATATTCTGGAAGATCAAGAATTACAATATGTAATATTCATATCTTCCAAGAATCAATCTTCACCACATATTCCCAATTATGGGTCAGTGTACCAAGCTTACCTCCCAAGAGGACAGTCTGCTTACCCTGAGGGAAAGAAATGGAAATTATGTACCTACCGTAATTCTTGATCTTCTTGGACGAAGTCTCCACCACTCATTCACACTAATGGGATCTACACCGGAGGTGCTAGGACCCAGCGGGAGCAACCTTTTTGCAAGAGGGAAGGCGCCAGAGATGGAGCTATGAGGAGCAGCGCCACAGGCCTCTGCTTGTGCAGCAATGACTATCTTGGCGTCGACCCTCCAACCGACTCAGTACCTTTTTTTCCGAGGAGGTGCAGTGTAACTCACCTAGAAGAATAGGCTAACCAAAAACCGGACATAAGATAGTCCAGAAGACCCATATAAGAAGGGTCAAGAAAGAAGTCTTCACAGTCTAAAGATTGAGGGAGTGAAGACCAACAACAGAGGTGAGCTCAGGGGATGGTGGGTGGGCATGTGAATGAGTGGTGGAGACTCATCCAAGAAGATCAAGAATTACGGTAGGTACGTAATTTCCATATCTTCCTGGACAAAGTCTCCACCACTCATTCACACTAATGGGAAAGTACCAAGCTAATAATCTCCCCAAGAGGGAAGCAGAAGAGACCAAGAGCTCACAATTTTAGGACAGAAGTCCATTAGGGATGGTTCTGCCAAATGAAAGATGTCGCCTGGCATGGACATCTAAGGCACAGTGCTTGATGAAACTATGCACTGAACTCCAGATAGCCGCATTGCAAATGTCTGCAATGGGCACATTGCGAATTTCAAACAGGGATGCCACGACTGCTCTAGAAGAGTGAGCGTACACTCTGCCCTCCAGCTTAACCTGCGCCATGGAATAACAATGGCGAAGGCATGCCACCAGCCATGCTGAAATGCATCTGATAGCGACTGGTTGACCCAGCCGGGTCTCACTGAAGGAAACAAACAGTTGTTGAGCTTTGCGAATTTCTTTTGTTCTATCTAAATAGAAACGCAGAGCTCTTTTGACGTCCAAAGAATGAAGGGTACGCTCTCCTTCATTTTGGAAGTTCACAAAGTAGATAGGTAGGACTAAAGGTTGGTTTAGATGGAATTCTGAAACAACCTTAGGGAGAAACTTAGGATGGTTTCTAAGAACTACCTTGTCCTTATGAAACACAGTATACGGAGGCTCTGTGACCAAAGCATGTATTTCAGAGACCCTATGAGCAGAGGTAATGGCCACCATGAAAGCCGTTTTCCAAGTGAAAAATTTCAGCTCACAGGTAGCTAGAGGCTCGAAAGGCTTTCAAGTGAGCATGTCTAGTACAAGATTACTGTCCCAGGCTGTGACTGGACATCTGACAGGAGGTTTGGTATGCAGAATACCCTTAAGAAACCTCTTAACTACTGGTAACTGATCCAGTGACAAGGAAGGTACTGGCTCATAAGCTGATATGGCACAAAGGTGAACTTTTACTGTATAGTATTGTAGACCTGAATTTGAGAGGTCTAAAAGGTACTCTAGAACTTTATTTGGTTGGCAGGGAAAAGGATTCAAAGAGGATCTTGCACACCAGAGAGAAAAACGCTTCCATTTGGCTGTGTACGTTTTTCTAGTGGCTGGCTTACATGCAGCCAAAAGAATATCTGAGACTCTGTGAGGGACGTTGAACCTGTTCACTTCTATCTCTTCAGGAGCCAAGCGTGACGGTGAAGTGACCTCAGATTGGGATGGACTACAGGCCCGAGTTAGAAAGTTCGTCCAAAGAGGAAGCGCTTTCGGAGGGGTTTCCAACATGCTGCTGAGTAACGGAAACCATATCTGTCAAGGCCAGAAGGGAGCAATGACGATAATTTTGTCCCCTTGGGATTCGAACTTGAGAAGTACCCTCTGAATCAGAGGAAGAGGAGGAAAGGCAAATAGAAAGTGTTTTGTCCACTGCAGCCTGAACGCATCCTGACAGAAAATGCCAGGCCCTGGATTTCTGGAGCTGAAGAGAGGCAGTTTTGTGTTGAGTGGGGATGCAACAAGGTCCAGGTCTGGAGTTATCCACTCTGCGAATAGTGACTGAACTACGGTGGAGTCGCGAGACCATTCATGAGGATCTGTTTCTGTTCTGCTGAGACGGTCTGCCAGTTCGTTCTGCACTCCCGGCAGGCAGATTGCCTGAATTAGAGCCTTGTGCTCTAGACACCATTCCCACACTCTCATTGCTTCCCTGCATAAAGGGTAAGAGTGTGCACCGCCCTGCTTGTTGATGAAATACATCACTGCTTTGTTGTCCGTTTGAAGGAGAATGTTCTTGTGACAGAGAATGTCCATCAAAGCCGGGACTGCATAAAGGATGGCTCTCATTTCTAAGATGTTTATGTGAAGCTGGGACTCGTTCTGAGTCCACGTACCCTGGGTGTGGAAATTCTGACAGTGAGCTGCCCAACCCATCAGAGACGCGTCCGTGGTAATGAAGATCTGATAATCCAGAAGGGCGAAGGGATATCATTCCAGAAGATTGTCGTCCTGAGACCACCAGGTGAGCGACCTCTTCAGAGGTTCCGTCATCTCAATGAGAAAGGACTGAGGGTGAGTGGTTAGGGACCACTGAGCACCGAGCATCAACTGAGAGGTTCTCATGTGAAGACAAGCCAAGGGTACAGTGAACACAGAGGATGCCATGAGACCCAGCATCCATTGCATCAAGATAGCTCGAACCAAGTTGTGTTCTCTCATGTATCAGGCCATCTGTAAGGTATCGTTCCTTCTGTCCTCTGAAAGAAAAGCCTTCGCACAGGAGGTGTTCAGAAGAGTTCCTATGAAGAGGAGATTCCGAGAGGGCTGCAACTGCGACTTATGGAGGTTCAGCAGGACTCCCATGGATGTGAGGAGGTCTGAGTCTGTGGCCACAGCCTCCACAGTCTCCTGCCAGGAGGGACTTGCTAGAAGCCAGTTGTCCAGATATGGGAACCCTTGTATTCCAGTTTTCCTGAGGTGCGCCAGAATTGCACAATACTTTGTAAAAACTAGAGGCACCAAGGATAGCCCAAAGGGCAGGACTCTGAACTGACAGTGTTGACCCAATGCCATGAACCTTAGGTATCTGTGGTGATTTGGGTGTATGGGAATCTGCTGGCAGGCATCCTGCATGTTCAGGGAGGCTAGCCAATCGTGTTGATGAATCAAAGGTAGCAGGGTACAGAGTGATGTGATATCTTGAACTTCTCCTTGTGTAGGAACTTGTTTAACTTTCTGAGACCCAGAATGGTGCGCATGCCACCAGTTTTCTTTGGGACCAGAAAGTAATGAGAGTAGAAACCTGTGTTACGTTGATCCAGCAGAACTATTTCTACTGTCCTGTTGTTCAAAAGGCCTTGTACATCGGAAGGTCTGACTGTGCCACCGACAGCCTGGACTGTCATTTGGGAGGATGATTCGGAGGAGTTTCCTGAAGATTTAGAGAGTACCCCTCGTGGATTATCCTGAGAACCCAATTGTCTGGTGTTATAGATTTCCACTGGTTATAGAACAGTCAGACGTCCTCCCACTGCTGAGGAGGAGGAGGAGTCTCCCTCGGGCAGCTGAGGAGGGATCTGCGCCGGAAACTCAGAAGGTGGCATTAGGCGCTTTTGGGCCTTGTGCCTTTTGTTGTGCTTTCCTTTGTGGCCAAGGGTTCTGGTTTCTGTTGAAACCTCTTCTGCCTTTGCCCTGAAAGGACTGACTGCTGTGAAACTGCCGCTTGTTCCCACCCCCTAAGGAGGGGGCGGGTCTAGGTCTGGCTGTCTTAATGGCAGACCTAGTCTTCCATGTGGCCTCTAGTGCTTGCGCCACCTGAGCTCCGAACAAATACATACCATTGAAAGGTAGGGCCATGACTTCCTGCTGGGCATCATTCGTGAAGCCCTAAGTACGCAGCCAAGAGTGGCAACGGGTGCAGATGCCAGCCGCCACCGCCTGGTAACCAGTATCGAAGGCGTACATTGCAACTTTAACCTACTGGATATTGGATTCGATACCCCTAGTTATGGTTTTAAGTAGCTCTGAGTTAACCTCCGATTTGGGCAGAGCTTCTACAATTGCTTTGAGCGAATGCCAAAGAACATACTCATATTGAGAAAAATAGCCCTAGTAGCTGGCAATGCGCATGCCCAGGGTTGAGGCAGTAAAGACTCTCTTACCTAAGGTGTTTATCTTGCGAGAGTCTTTGTTTATAGGATGGGCTGTAGATCCCTGAGGGAGGACAGCCTTATCATTCTCTGCCAGGACCACAATGGCATCAGCACAGGCTTGTGAGGCCAAGATGGGGCGATCCATGGGAGGGGCATTTTTCCTATCTATGGACTTGGCCACAGAAGGAACAAGAGCCGAATTCTTCCACACCACCTGTGAAAGAGTCTTGAAAGAGGGCTGTACCAGAGGGGTTAAATCCATAGGGATTTCCGGGACATGAAGATATTGGAGACTCAAAAGCTTCCAGGATCAAATTCTGTGGTCAGGAGAGAAACTATAGAATTTAAATTCTTAAGCCGAGACTTAAAGGAAAGGTCCTCAATAACAGTCTCTGCATGAAGATTGATCCCTGCCCCCCAGGGTAGTGTCCGCATCAACATCATAACCCAGTCCCAAGATCTGGATAGGGCTCAAAATCATCTCCCGATAGTCAAGGGGGACTGTATAGACAGGAACAGAGTGAAAACCAGGAGGAAGAAGAGAAGGAGAAATAATCTGAGTCGAAAACCTCTGGAAACTAGACGGTGCCACACCCATCCCTGGCGCCGAAAACTGCGCAGAGAACAAAGGAGCAGCCATCACAGAAAATGGCATCGCACACAGCACCAACAAAGAGCGTGACACCACACCCAACGCTGGCAGCACTCCCAGCGCCAGAGGCGCTGATGGATAGCGCACTGCCGCCACCACCACTGACAGAGCCCGCAGCGCCACAGACTGTGCAGACTGCACTCACGGTGCCACAACAGACATCGCCGCCGGAGAAGTCAGCACCGCATAGGAAGAGAACATCACAGCAGTCTGAGAACTGCAATTTGAAGATACAGGATGAAAAATGGCAGGAGATAAGGCCATCGGTGTAGACCCCTGGACCGCAGCCGTGTGAGGGGGATAGACACCAGAGCGCAGAGTAGACAGCACCGAAGAAGGTGCCGTGCAACTAGGAAGATCTAACCGTCCCGCCTGCTGTCCCGGAACCGAAGAGGCCAAAGGCCCCCTGTCAGACTGGCCGTTTCAGGCAATCGGCCTAACCTCCAAGCCCACTGCTCCATAAAAGCAGCCCACTGGTGAAGTTGCTCATCGGAAGCTCCCCTAATAAGTGGAGAGGGGCTTCGGTGTCGAAGGTCGGCCATCAGAGACAGAAACCGGTGACTCCGACAGAGATGGAAACTGGCGCCTGGTCCTAATAACCAACCGTTTACGCACAGACGTACCAGAGGGCGACCTCGAATTATGTTGTTTGTTCTTGGAACTGTGTGCCGAAGAAAAACTCAAGGCCGAATGGTGTTGAGAATGGGACGGTTTCTTTTTATGCTTCGGAGACCGCCCGTCTCCTGAGCATTGGACAGTCCACTGTCAGAACCCCGGGAGGGCAGAAGACCAGACCCAGCCCCATTGGCTGAACAGCTTTCATACAAAGTCTTCCTACTGTCACCTGCCCCACTCGTGGTAGACTCTGTCAATGGAGGGCTGAAGACTTCTCTCTTGTAAGTAGAATTTATTAATATAATCTTTACTTATCGAAGATAAAATACAAAACAAACTGAAAACTAAGCTGACAGTTTGAAGTTTGACTCCCGGCAGAAAAGCAACATCATCACTGAAGTACACTCGACGGCGGGAAAAAGGAACTTAGGTGGTTGGAGGGTCGACGCCGAGATAGTCATTACCACATGCGCCTGGCTCGTGGTGCCGCTTCCTCGCAGCTCCATCTCAGGAGCTGGCCCTCCGGAAAAAAAGTTTGCTCCCTGGAGGTCCTAGCACGTCCGGCGTACTCCCGTTAGTGTGAATGAGTGGTGGAGACTTTATGTCCAGGAACATCTACCCTATCCTCGTGAAATACAGTATTGGGGGGGGTCTTTAACCAAGGTGTGAATTTCAGATACCCTACGAGCAGAAGTAATGGACACCAGGAAGGCTGTTTTCCAAGTGAGGAATTTCAACTCGCAAGTAGCTAGAGGCTCGAAAGGTTTACGAGTGAGTATGTCTAGCACAAGGTTAATGTCCAAGGCTGAAACTGGACGTCTAATAGGAGGTCTAGTATGCAGAATCCCCTTATGAAACCTCTTAACTACAGGCAGCTGAACCAACGACATGGAGAATAATGGATCATGATATGCCGAAATTGCACAAAGATGAACGCTGACTATGGGGTATTCCAGACCTGTGTTTGAGAGGTCTAAGAGATATTCCAAGACTTTATTCAGTGGGCAGGAAAAAGGATTCCAAGAGGATTTTGCACACCAGATAGAAAAACGCTTTCATTTAGCTGTGTAGGTGTTTCTGGTGGCTGGCTTGCGTGCAGCCAAAAGAATATTCAAAACCCTATGAGAAACATTAAACCTATTCAACTCTATCTTCTCAGGAGCCAAGCGTGGAGGTGAAGAGACCTGAGGATGGGATGGACTGCAGGGCCCTGGGTCAGAAGGTTCATCTGAAGGGGAAGCAGTATCGGGGAGGTTTTCGATAGTCTGTTGATTAGGGGAAACCAGATCTGACGAGGCCAGAATGGGGCAATGAGAATCTTTCTGCCCCCTGTGCCTCCAGTTTGAGCAGTACTCTCTGAATTAGGGGAAGAGGAGGAAATGCGTATAGAAAGAGTTTTGTCCACTACAGCCTGAATGAATCCTGACAAAAAATGCCAGGTCCTGGATTTCTGGAGCAGAAGAGAGGCAGTTTTCTGTTGAGAGGAGATGGAAAAAGGTCCAGGTCCAGAGTTCCCCACCCTTCAAAGAGTGACTGAATGACAGTTGAGAGACCACTCGGGTGGCTCTATCTCCGTTCTGCTGAGATGGTCTGGCAGCTCGTTTTGTACTCCTGGCAGGTAAACTGCCTGAATCAGAGCCTTGTGCTCCAGGCACCATTTCCACACTCTAATTGCTTCCCTGCATAATGGCTAAGAGTGTGCATGGCCCTGTTTGCTGATGTAACATCACTGCCTTGTTGTCCACTTGAAGGAGAATGTTCTTGTGACAGTATGTCCTTCAAAGCTCGGACTGCATAGAGGACAGCTCTCATTTCCAGGATGTTTATGTGAAGTTGAGACTCATCATGAGTCCATGTACCCTGGGTGTGGAGATCCCAGCAGTGAACTCCCCAACCCATCAGGGATGCATCGGCGGTAATGGAGATCTGATGATCCAAAGGGGCAAAGGGATATCCTTCAGAAGTTTATCCTCCCGAGACCACCAGGCAAGTGACCTCTTCAGAAGTTCCATCACCTTGATGAGAAAGGACTGAGGATGAGAGGTTGGGGACCACTGAGTACTGAGCATCCACTGAGAGGTTCTCATGTGGAGACAAGCCAAAGGCATAGTGAATACCGAGGATGCCATGAGACCCAGCATCCGTTGCATTAAGAGAGCTCGAACTGAGATGTGTTCTCTGATGAAGCAGACCATCTGTAAGATATCGCTCCTTCTGTCCTCCGGAAGGAAATCTTTCTCACAGGAAGTGTCCAGAAGGGTTCCTATGAAAAGGAGCTTCTGGGAAGGCTACAACTGTGACTTTTTGAGGTTCAGCAGGACTCCCATGGACATGAGGAAGTCTGAGGCCATGGCCACGGCCTCCAGAATCTCTTGCCTGGAGGGGCTTGCTAGAAGCCAGTCGTCCAGATACTGGAACACTTGGATTCCGATTCTCCTTAGATGCGCCGTGAGAACTGCACAGCACTTTGCAAAAACTTGAGGCGCCGAGGATAGCCCAAAGGGCAGGACTCTGAATTGATAGTGTTGACCCAACGCCACAAGCCTTAGGTATCTGTGGTGATTTGGGTGTATGAGAATGTACTGGCAGGCGTCCTGCATGTCCAGGGAAGCTAGCCAATCGTACTGATGAATCAAAGGTAGCAGGGCACCGAGTGACATCATCTTGAATGTTTCCTTGTGCAGGAATTTGTTTAACTTTCTGAGATCCAGAATAGGGTGCATGCCGCCAGTTTTCTTTGGAACCAGAAAGTAATGGGAGTAGAAACCTGCGTTTCGTTGATCCAGCAGAACTACTTCTACTGCCCTTTTCTTCAGAAGGCCTTGTACCTCAGAAGCAAAAAGTCTGACTGCCGCAGACATCCTGTGCTGTCGTTTGGGTGGATGATCCGGAGAGGTTTCAGAGAGATTGAGAGTACACCCCTCGCAGATTATCCTGAAGACCCATTTGTCTGATGTTACAGATTTCCACTGGTTGTAGAACTGAGTTGGATGTCCTCCCATTGTCAAGGAAGAGCCCCATCAGGTAGCTGAGGTAGGACCTGGGTTGGAAACTCAGAAGGTGGCACTGGGCGCTTTCGGGCCTTGTGACTTCTGCTGCATTTTCTTTTGTAGCTGAGGGGTTTGGTTTCTGTTAAAGCCTCCTCTGCATTTACCACGAAAGGACTGACGTTTGTGCAACTGACGCTTGTTCCTACCTCCTCGAGAGGGAGCCGGTGGAGGTTTAGCTGTCTTAATGGCAGACATAAGTCTTCTGTGTGGCCTCTAGTGCTTGTTCCACCTGAGGCCCAAACAGATGCATACCGTCGAAAGGTAAGGCCATGACTTTCTGTTGGGCATCATTCGTAAAGCCCGGAGTACACAGCCAGGAATGGTGATGGGTGCAAATGCCAGCCGCCGACGCCTGGGAAGCAGTATCGAAAGTGTCCATTTCAGCTTTAATCTGTTGATTATTGGACTCGATACCTCAAGTTATGGTCTGTAGTAGCTCTGAGTTAACCTCTGACTCAGGCAAAGCTTCTACGATTGCTTTGAGTGAATGCCAGAGAACATACCCGTACTGAGAAAAATTGCCCTGGTAGCTGGCAATGTGCATGCCCAGGGTTGAGGCAGCAAAGACTCTCTTACCCAAGGTGTCTATCTTCTGAGATTATTTATGGGCTGGGCTGTAGATTCCTGAGGGAGGACAGCATCATCATTCTCTGCCAGGACCACTATGGCATCAGCAAAGGCTTGTGAGGCCAAGATGGGGCGATCTTTGGGAGAAGCATATTTTCTATGTATGGACTTGGCCACAGAAGGAATAAGAGCCGGATTCTTCCACACCATCTGGGAAAGAGTCTCGAAAGAGGGCTGTACCGGAGGGGTTAAATCCATAGGGATTTCCGGAACATGTAGATATTGGAGACGCAGAAGCTTCCCAGGATCGATTTCTATGGTCAGGCAAGAAAAGAACAGAATTCAAATTCTTGAGCAGAGACTTAAAGGAAAGGTCTTCAACAACAGGCTCTGCAGGAGGATTGTCTGCCCTCAGGGCAGAATCGGCATCATCATCACCACTCAGCCGAAGATCTGGATCGGGCTCAAAATCACCTCTTGACAGTCCACGGGGGACTGTATAGACAGGAACGGAATGAAAACCAGGAGGAAAAAGAGAAGGAGAAATAATCGGAGTCGAAAACCTCTGGAAACTAGACGATGGCGAAAAAAATGGCGCAGAGTACAGAGACGGCGCCAACACAGAAAACAGCACCGCGCATGGCACCGAAAGGGAGCGCGACAGAACACACGGCACTGACGGGTAGCGTGGCACTGCAGACGGCACCGACACCAACCCCTGCACAGAGGATGGTGCTGACAGGGTATGCGGTGCCGCAGATGGCACAGACACCACCCGCGGCACTGAAAAGCACCTCGGCACCGGAAAAGTCGACATCGCAGTCGACGGCCCTGTCGCAGAAGTCTGAGAACTGCAATTTGAAGGTAAAGGAAGAATAATGGCAGCGATACAGGCATCAGTGTGGACCCCTGCTCCACAGCCATGTGATGGGGATGCACACCGGAGTGCGGAGTCGATACCAGGCCAGCAAGGCGCTGGCTAGGACGTGCCCAACCACCCTGTCCGTCGATCCAAACCGACAGGCCCGAAGGCCCTGGCGACGGACTGGCCGGTTCAGGCAGGCAGTCAGGACAACCTCCGAGCACACTGCTCCATAAGAGTGGCCCAATGGTGAAACTGCTCATCGAAAGCGCCTCCAATGGGCGGAAAGGAGCTCCGGTGTCGAAGAGGCTGGCTACCAAAGACCAAAACCGGCGACTCCAAAAGAAGTGGAGACTGGCTCCTGACTAACAAGCAACCGTCTATATGCAGACATACCAGAGGGCGACCGTGAGCTTTGCCACTTCTTCTTCGACTGGTGCACCAAAGAAGAACTCAAGGTCGAACAGTGCCGTGAATGGGACCATTTTTTTTTATGCTTTTGAGGGGACTGCCCATCCCATCTCTATCTCCCCGGCCCCCAAGCACTGGACCATCTGTTGTCAGACTCCCCCCACCCCCGGAGAGGGTGGCGGACAAGACCCGGCCCGGCTGACTGAACAGCTTTCATATGAAGTCTCCCAACCATCACCTCCCCACTCATGGTCGACTCGGTCAATGGAGGGCTGAAGACTTCTTTCTTGTACAAGTAAGAAATTTATTCAAATATAATTGGTACTTTTCATGATAAATTACTAAATAATAAAACTGAAAACTAAGCTGCTAGTTTGAAGATTGATTCCCGGAGGTCAAGCGACGTCGTCATTGAAGCACACTTGATGGTGGGGTAAAAATGGAACTGAGACGGTTGGAGGATTGATGTCGAGAAGGTCTATACCGCACGTGCCTGGCTCATGGTGCCGTTTATACATGACTACATCTTGGCGCCGGCCCACATGAAAAAGTATGGCTCCCGCTGGGTCCTAGCGCCTCCGGCATACTCCCAATCAGTGTGAATGAGTGGTGGAGACTATGTACAAGAAGATCTGTTCTTCACCTCAGGCACTATGCCTCACATAGTCAGAATCCATCCCCAAGGTGAAAGTGGACCACACACGATCCCACTGCCACAGCACCTAGCCTGGGCAGGCTCTCTACTGTCCTCCTTGGCCTTTCAATAAACTACCAAACTGACATAAAAATACAAAAACTCTAGCTTTAAATACTAAAACAGAGAAGAACTGGACACTACTGTTGTACAGATGCGAAATTCTGACTACCTGCAAACGAGGGATGCCTTCTCTGACGTGAATTCGACAGCAAACAAAAAATACTAAGGCGGTTGAGGGCTGGGACTCGCATAAGACTGTGCCTGCAAGCTCAGTCTCATGGGGACGTCGTGCATGTACACAGCTTATCTCAGTGCTAAAAAGTACTGGCTCCCATGGGTCCTAGCACCTGTGGCTCAGAAGACAAAGAACCTCTGTGCGCAAACACTGAGGCAAGGGTTATCCCAAAGGGTATTTGGCTAGGAAGCCAAGTTTCAAGAAAATACAAAATCACACATGCCCACACAATGCAAAATCATCATGGGCTGCATATGCAAATCACCACAAAATGTTATGCTGGTTCAACTTTAAGCAGAACTGCACGGTGCCGAAAGGCCTCTCACACAGTTTGCAAAGGGTGCTAACAGATGACAGAGACGTGTTTTGTCCTACCAGGACTCATCAGTATGCTTTGTCTGTTTGACACCTCAGTCGAATGAACCAGCTACCCTAAGACGGTCTGTCTGGGTTATGTTGTGGTGAACCCATTAAAATAAAAAACTATTTAAAAGACAAAGAACCTCTGTGCGCAAACACTGAGGCAAGGGTTACCCCAAAGGGCATTTGGCTGGGAAGCCAAGTTTCAAGAAAATACAAAATCACACATGCCCACACAATGCAAAGCATCATGGGCTGCATATGCAAATCACCACAGAATGTTATGCTGGTTCAACTTTAAGCAGAATTGCATGGTGCCGAAAGGCCTCTCACACAGTGGCTGTGGCTCAGACCCACTAGTGGGAATCAATGGTGAAGACTGACTCCTGGAAGATCACACATGACTGAACAAGCATGAATGCCAATTTTCACATGAGAGGGAAGGGAGAGAATCAATGTTCAATCTAAACCACTACTGGAGCAGTGTAGAAAATCATGTAAAATCCCAACTAAACTTTGCCCAACCAGTGAGCAGAAGGCTTCAGTTTCGATGTCATTGAGTTCCTGTCTTTTACAAGCACTAATGTCACACACAAAAAAAAAAAAAAAAAAAAAATCACACAAAACGTTTTAAATAGTGAATTAGAAGCACTTTACATACCTGATTAATGTGCTCTGCTCCAGTCCATGTAAAGCTGCACGTATCATTACAACACAGGACATAGAGAGGAGAGTCATCTGGATTTGTGCCAGGTGGGCAAACCATGCCCATAAATGCTTCTTCCTCCTTTTCGTTAGTAACAGAATCAGCTAAAACCAAAACAATTTTTACAAATGGTCAGTCTCAATCTGGAATATAATTCTGGTATACAATGCTATTCAAGACTTCACTGAAATTACCATAACTTCTTTCTTTCTGGAGAGATTGAGGGAACTACAAGTAACACCTCTAAAAATACTTACCTGTAACCGTAGTTCTATCAGTGTTGTACAGTTCAAATCCACAGATAGGCAAGTTCACTAGAGTGCTGATTCACCGGAACGTCTTCCAAGTCAAGCTACTCCCACTACCTGAGCAGTATATCCCTCGGCTCCACCCCATGGCGTCAGATCATGCAGGCTTAAAGAGGGGAACAACGTGCCACTTGCCAGGAGAGGCTGGGTGGGTGGTGTAGATGTGAACTATATACCACTCCTAGAAATAAGCTCTAGCAGGAGCCAGTACAGCTACAGCCGAGGTCCGGCGGAACACGGCACTGTCCGCCATGTCCAAGACAGCTGCCGGAGTTCTCTGCGCATACATGACTTGCACGTGTGCACTGGGCTCCAGCAGCCATCTTGGATACGGCGGACTGTGCCACCATGGTGTTCATGGAGTTCAGTGTGCATGCGTGAAATGCACAGAAAACTCCAGCAGCCATCTTGGACACAGCAGGCAGTACTGTGGTCCACCGGTACCAACAGACAAAATAGTGTGGTGGAAGTGCAGTAACTGCCGTTCACCTCCACTATTTAAAAAGTCGGTTCAGTTATAAAAAAAAATAAGTGGGCAACACCAAAGGCTGGTTCAAATGGAACTCCAAAACCACCTTGGGAAGAAACTTGGGGTGTATATGAAAAACCACCGTGTCTTTGTGAAAGACGGTATATGGAGGGTCTGACAAAAAATAAAATTACGTACCTACCGTAATTCTTGATCTTCTCTTGTATCTTCACCATTCATTACTGCTGGGTGTAAGTCAGAAGCGCGCATCCGCTATGGGAGGTTGTTATTGTTTTTTTCTGAGGGAGGAGTCAGCGCTAACGGCACCGTCCACGAGTGTGACGGACGCATCGCTGTGTGAGGAGCGCCATTAGCGCCACAGACTCCTCCTCCATCCCAGTTCTGTAAGCAAGAGAGGCGAAATAAAAAATATTTCAGAGAATGAGAGAGAGGCAAGAGAGCCAAAGGATAGACAAAGGAAAGAGAATAAATTAAAAAAGAAATACACCGAAAGAAGACAGGAAAGAGGAGAAGCCTACCCCAAGGGACCGCAGGACCTCACTTCTAGGGTGGCTCTGAGGGAGGAACAGATAAGGGAAAGGAAGAAAGAAGGAAGAGGAAGAAGAGAAGGGGATATTGGGAGGAGGGAAAAATTCTGCCATGAGTTGTGAGTGAAATTGGCTTTAAGGCTTATCAGCTCGGAACTTCAAAGCAAGGATCCCTTCAAACAAAACTGGTCTAGATGGTTCGACCGAACGTTCTGCACAGCTTGGTACGACAGAGAGAGAGAGAGAGAGAGAGATTTCCCTTGACATCCCGCTATCCTATTACCCATCACTCAAGCTGGAGCTCACAGATTGCCAAGTTAAATAACCTGTTCCGGGGAGGAAGAGCCCCCAACTAGGTAAAGGAAAAAGACCCCACTAGCACACAGACGTGTTAGCACTGGGGGGCCCTAAGACAGGGCAACCTCTTCGTAAGGTGGACAGAGAAGGAAAATCATTCTGACTCCCAGGAGGAGGCAGGGGCAAAAGAAACCAGACCACCAGCTCAAGAAGGCAGTTTTCAAATCGGGCTAGAACAGACAACTAGCCCTGGTCTGGCATACACAAGACAAGATTCAGGGACACCAGCTAGGTCTGAAGACCGAGGGAAGAGGACTGTTAAGAAACTAGCCCTGTTGGCTGGCGATTGAACTAACCTGGCCTGAAGGCAAGGTCCCCCAAAGGGAACACCTTCAAGGAAAATCAGAGAGAGAGTTCCCTCAGAAGGAAAGGAAGAACCTCCACTCGCTCTCCTCCCTCTCCAAATCCTTCACTGCTCTTCTGTAGAGAAGAAATGGAAATTACATACCTAACGTAATTCTTGACCTTCTTGGATGAAGTCTTCTCCACTCATTCACACTAATGGGAGTATGCTGGAGGCACTAGGACCCAGCGGGAGCAAACTTTTCAGGAGGGCCTGAGCCAGAGATGGAGCCATGAGGAGTGGCACCACGAGTCTTGCGTGTGAGGTAATGACCATCTCGGCATCGACCCTCCAACCGCCTCAGTACCTTTTTTCCAAGGAGGTGCAGCTTAACTAATCTAAAAAGGACTATCCTAAAAAATCAGACATAAGGTAGTCCGAATGACCCGTGTAAGAAGGGTCAACAATAACGTCTTCATAGTTCAGCCACTGAATGAGTGAGGATCATAGAGAGTGAAGTGAGCTTGAGGGATGGTGGGTGGGCATGTGAATGAGTGGTAGAGACTTCGTCCAAGAAGATCAAGAATTACGGTAGGTACGTAATTTCCATATCTTCAGGGACATAAAGTCTCCACCACTCATTCACACTAATGGAGAGTGACACACTTGGACAGCTGGTTCTGATCAATGTATCATTTTTTGTAATATAAAAATGGGTTACGGACTCTCTCTTGAGAAATGCTGAAACAGCATGTAAGTATGACACACAAACAGGTTTTAGATACAAGGTGCAACATGGAAGGCAAGAAGCTAATTACAGGCTAGAAGAGGCTTCAGTTGAGGATATCCTGTTTAGGTGGCTAATTGTAGCTTGCCAGATGCCAAGATAGATCATATCCATTTTATGACGTCTGGAGGGAAACCCAGGTTATTACACACAGGTGCGAAGTTGTAAATGCTCCTTTGAAGCCTGTGTGAGAGAGGATGCAGCATAAGATCAAACAGAGTAATTTCAAGAACATGAGTTACGCTGAGATTGCAGAATTTAACACTTGAAAAAAACATTCTGTTTTTATATAGATATACTTCTTTATGTATTCTGACAGGGAGGACCTACGTGACCTCATGCAAATAGGTGGGGAAAACCAGCTTTTAAACATTATTCTGTTTTTCTTCAGGGACACTTCTATTTAGATTCCGACAAAGAAACATCTGTGAGCACTTTAAGCAGGTATTTAGAGAGAGACACAAATCTAAGTACTGTAGTAAGAATTGCACTGTTAAACCCGGTTTTAAGAGATTTGTATGTCTTGTGATATAATAGTTCTGTATTTTATGTGTTACATATTTATCTATTTTAGTAAAACTCTTATTTTTAGAGCTTACTTGGTCTGTCTGATTTCTTTCCTTAAAAAAAAAAAGCATATATGGTTAAAGCAGATACTATATATAAGCTTGAATGGTGATATCAAACTGGAAAAAGGTAAGCGTTTTAAATCTGAGGTCTTTTCTTATAGTTTTTAAGGGTTCATTTCTGTACACCTGGCAAGGTGCCCGTAGGCAAAGATATCTGGCCCCCAAAGACAGAATTATCTGAGCCTGTACAGTGGGTACGCCAACAAGAGGTTCACAGTTTGACTCCCTCCAGAACTTGAGACCAAAGGTTAATTTGAATCCGCAAAAACAGACAAGAGGGTTACCTTGTTCTGTTAACTGTTCACAAGACTGTGCTAGGAGGTTGGCACTTTGGGAGTAGAAGGCTGACCTGCTGAGTGGGTCTGTGACAGAGTACCGAGCTAAATAATCTCCCGAGATGGGCGGCAGGACATAAAGAGCTCACGTGCTTAGGACAGAAGTCCATTAAGAACAGTCCTGCCAAACGACAGATGTCGTCTGGCATGGACATCCAAGGCGTAGTGTTTAACAAATGTATGCACAGAGCTCCAGGTAGCTGCATTGCAAATATCTGCAATGGGCACGTTACGGATTACAGCCTGAGATGCCTCAACTGCTCTAGTAGAGTGAGCGTGCACTCTGCCTTCCAGTTTGACCTGTGCCACAGAATAAAAGTGGCGAAGACATGCCACCAGCCACGCTGAAATACACCTGATAGCAACAGGTTGACCCAGCCGGGTCTCGCTGAAGGAAACAAACAGTTGTTGAGCCTTACAAATGTCCATCGTTCTATCTAGATAGAACTGCAATGCTCTCGTTGCTCTCTTAACATCCAGCGAATGAAGGGTATGCTCCTCTTCATTCTGGAAGTTCGCAAAGTAGGTAGGAAGGACTAAAGGTTGGTTTAGATGGAATTCTGAGACAACTTTAGGGAAAAACCTAGGATGAGTCCTAAGAACTACTCTGTTCTTGTAAAATACAGTGTACAGGAGGGGGTCTGTAACCAGTGCATGTATTTCAGAAACTATACCGGACAAAGCAATGGCCACCAGGAAGGCCATTTTCCAAGTGAGGAACTTCAACTCACAAGTAGCTAGAGGCTCAAAAAGTTTATGAGTGAGCATGTCTAGCACAATGTTAACGTCTCAGGCTGCAACTGGACATCTAATAGGAGGTCTAGAATGCAGAATACCCCTAAGAAACCTCTTAACTACAGGCAACTGAGCCAGTGACATGGAAATTACCGGCTCATTATATGCCAAAATGGCACAAAGATGAACTTTGACTATGGAATACTGCAGACCTGTGTTTGAGAGGTCTAAGAAATGCTCCAAGACTTTATTTGGTGGGCAGGAAAAAAGATTCCAAGAGGATTTTCCACACCAAATAGAGAAACGCTTCCATTCAGCTATGTAGGTTTCTCTACTGGCCGGCTTACGCGCAGCCAAAAGAATATTAAACTCAACGAGAAACACTGAACCTATTCACCTCTATCTCTTCAGAAGTCAAGCATGAAGGTGAAGTGACCTCAGGCCAGGATAAACCACAGGACCCTGAGTCAGAAGGTTCGTCTGAAGGGGAAGCTTTTTCGGGAGGTGGGTGCCAACAGTCTGTTGAGTAGTGGGAAATGAAAATTACGTACCTACCGTAATTCCTGATCTTTCAGTGTATCTTCACCATTCATCAGCTGTGGGTTCTGGCTCGAGGTCACAACCCCGCCTTTTTAATTTTTTTTTAATGGGCGGAGATGCTGCCCTAGAGGCCGACCCACTGCGCGGCGCTTGCGGGTTGGCCATTAGATGCAGTCGACCCCACCCTGCCACCAGTTCTGAGTCACCGTAGAAGAAGAAAGGGTTGGGAGGGAGGGACAAGGAAGTCCAAGGGACAGACAAAGGAAAAGATATACAAACTAAAAGGAGAAATAACGACTAAGATGACAGAAAGAGAATTAGAAATCTAAGGGGATTGAGAAGGGTCTCCAATCTCTGGAAGCAGAAAGAAGGGTTGGGGGGGACTAGAAATAGGGAGGGGAGGACATACCGTGAACCTTAGACCTGTCTCCAGACTGTATATGAACTGCGAAGGAGTAGCCAGAAGGCTGATTCGCCAGAATTCAAAGAACAGAATCATTGGCAATATACTCAGACATGAACAGAAGCGGCTATTCTGGGAGAAAATACATGATACAGGGTTTTACTCCCCCTGAAAACACATATCTGGAAGTGAGAAACAAAAGTTTCTTTAATTTGAGAACTGAGTCCCTAAGGACAAGAACGAAGGAGAATAGCGGAAAAGAGAGAGAGAGAGAGAAAAGAAGAGAGGGCAACCACCAACCCCCCACAGGGGTGGAGCCGAGGCACTGAGGACAGAAGTGCCCTCTCCCCGATCCCTTCCCCCTGACAGAAGGTAAAAATCCCCGTGTGCCCAAGGTCACCCTGCTCCTGACTAGCAGAAAGGAAGAGGGGGCACACAGAGGGAGGGGACCCGGAGACTGAGGCCCCAGGGGGATGGAAGGTGCGATTTGTGATGAATGCTGAAGATACACAGAAAGATCACGAATTACGGTGGGTACATCATTTCATATCTTATCTGTGTCAATCTTCACCATTCATCACCTGTCCGTGATGCCGAGCCCAGCCCCGAAGGATCCTAAACCCTAAAGGACAAAGTCCCTTAGCTCTCAGTGGGTGAGACACGGAGGAGGAGACCTTTATGGGCCTGGCCGAGGCAGGGAGACTGGGGAAAGTGAGACAGGGACCCCCGAGGGGGTAGGAGGCTGCCCCACCAGACGCCGCCTCACCCTACGGGAGAAAAGTTGGGTTTTCCGGTACGTGGAGGAAATCACCCTATGTCGGGCCAAGGCTGACAACCGGGAAAGATGCAGCCATGCCATCCACCTAGTGCAGATCGCTGTCCGTACGACCCTGGAAGCTACCTCGTTGGCGTCGTAAGATGTTCTCGCTTGCTGCCTTGCTAGCTCCAGGCTACATACAGAGTGTGCAATGGCTTGTCTGGTTACCTCCGAATCAAGCATAGAGGCTAAGAGTTGACCTTGCCTTGACCACAGAAACCTATCACAGGCAGGGCCCTGTGTTTACTGAGGCAAAGTGGACCTACATTCTGCAGCAGGATCTCATACTTTCTGCGGCAGAACAACTGCTGATTCTGCGGCCATCCTGCAACAGATAAATTGTGGTTAAACAGCACACCTTCGAAGAGATTAAGTGTTACTTAACCCTTTGACTGCCTTCGTGCAACCACTCTGCTACACAATGAAAGTGAAAAAGCAGACCATTTAACAGTATGTAGTCTTCTTATCACAAATATTATACTACAGTAACCCAAACCTGGCACGAACACGGGCATCAGTGTTCTCTCTAATGATCCCCAATTTGATGGCTCATTTGTTCTTCTTCTGGAAATTGGTGGCCTTTGCTGTTCTCCTACGTTATAATCAGAGGAAGACGCACCCTGTTAGCTAAAACTACACAGAATGCAAAACCTGCTTGGATTTCTTCTGGTTTATATTTAGTTAGCAGATATAAATAGAGACTCCAACTTGAGAGCCATTTTTTTTCTGATTTTGATCAATGTTCTTTTACATTATTTTTTAAAACTAGGAATATCCCCAACTGCCTTGCAACAAACATGTTAAGTGCAGTGTGCAAATCTGTGTGTTGGGGGTGGGATGTCTTCCTATAACAGTGAAGGAGGATTTGTTGACTCCTGATTTTTCCTTTGGGGGACACACTAGAAAATGCAAGCAAGTCATTCTTATTAAGCTGGAGTAACCTTGGTTAGCATGTTCTATTCTCCTTGCAACGTAGGGGGGGGGGTGTTCTTCAGGCAGTGACCCTCATTTCACTTATGCATAGCAGCAATCAAACTCTCCATTTTGATTTTTTTCCGTACCTGCTTGTCCCAGTTCTAGTATACCTGGTCTCCAACACTGCTGCAGCTGGGCAATTTGCCCGCCTTAAGAATTGAGCTTGAAGCCACCACTTAGGCTGCAGGTTCAAATCTGCCAAGAAATTACTATCACATTTGGAGGTACAGAACTGCAGCCCACAGATCAAAACTGTGACTGATATCCACCAGTGGGGACAGAGTCCTCTGCTCAGTCTTCAGCCAGCCCTATGTCTCTGCAATCAGCGCCTCCTCAGATACCTGCCACAACACAGAGATAGATTCCACCTCTACGGGCACCACTGAATCTTCTTACTTCTTAACTACAGTTCACCTTCCAGCTCTTCCTTCCAAATTCATCTTCTAAGGACTCCGCATACACCATGAGCAGCCTCACAATGAAAAATTAACATGGCTGAGCTACCCACACCTTAACAGCAGCAAATCATAACTGCCGTGGACCTAATCAAGCTGTGCTACTCTTGCTGCAGTCCCCCCATTCCCCACAATACTGGCTGGATGGAGTTATGTAATAAGAATCAGCATGAGTCAAGATGCCATGCAGCCACTAGCTTTATGGCTTTGTAAGGGATGGCATCAGTTTGCTGCCCCTTCTAATGAGCATGTATGCCAAATACCCTTGCCTTGTGTGAATGCATAGCATACCTAGCATTTCTGCAGCTGTGTGGCTGGTTTTCCAGATTTCTGCGGCAAGCACTGATTTCTGCGGTCAGCCC
Source organism: Neoceratodus forsteri (assembly GCA_016271365.2). Classification (NCBI taxonomy): domain Eukaryota; kingdom Metazoa; phylum Chordata; order Ceratodontiformes; family Ceratodontidae; genus Neoceratodus; species Neoceratodus forsteri. The sequence continues at coordinate 1,711,124,549 of CM057455.1, forward strand.
TAATTTCTGCGGCCACGGCTGCAAACCACAGAATCGCATCAAACACGGGGTCCCGATCATAGATAATATAGTGGGCCTGATGTGCAGAAACTGAAAGAAGCAACCGTGCCGAGTAGAAGGTCCTCCCTCACCCAGATGTCCAAATCCTTGGAATCTTGATTCGGGGGCTGTTCCCGGAGGAGGGCGTTAAACCCATCAGGAGTGTCCAGCTGCACCAGTCCTGACTGAGGATGAGGCATATGACCTGGAGGCTCGGGGGAGGGGGGGCGGTACAAAACCTCTGGCTCAGGTCCCTAAGGGCTGGGACTCCGGAAAAGGGCCTTTGCCAGAATCGCAACTACGCCTCCTGGAAAGGAGCAGGCCAGGTGGGCACCACAAGGGTATTCGCACTGAAATCACCTAAGCAGGCGCACGTCGAATACTCCGGATTGTGCTGAGTGGGTGGGGTGACATGCAGGTCCTCCATCATCCTCACGAGGAAACGCTGATACTCTGCGAGATCGTCAGCACGACAGATGTGGACAGATGGTTCCTCTCCCTGAATAAGGGGATAAGGAAGCGGAGGACCTCGGAGATCCAGGGGCTGGCTGCTCAGGGGGAAGGTGGAATATCTGTCTGTCCATGGCCCTGACATATGAAGTGAACTGAGCAGCCACACCCCTGAATTGCTCCCAGGAGAGAGAGGTCTCTTAGGACCACGAATACCTGGCAGCGCAGGAAATGGAGACAGAGGAGTGGGGGAAAAGACAATGCCAGAAGGCAACCGTCCTCTGTCCGGGCAAGAGAGCGCACCAGGAGCCTCAAGAGAAGAAGGAGCTCCAGAAAACCCAACATACGACAGCTGAGCAACCATGCTGGAACTGCCTAGGCTGTGCCCTAAAGATTCTCCCGTCAGGTGACCTGGACCAAGGAATTGCAAAAGGACGGTCCCTACCCTCCAAAGACCAGGGCCCTCTCGAGCAGACCGAAAAGGAAGGGCGGGGGTCCACGTTACGACTCCTTCCCGAACCTGGGTGGGTCCCAGAAAAGGGTCGCCACATCGAACCCTGACACCTTGGACTCCAAAAGAGCCCTCCTCCTTGCAAACCCCAGCCTAGGCAGCTGACAGCCTGGTCAGTCCCCAAAGGGACCACCCAGGGAGTAGCACCCTCCCCTCCCGTGGGTGCTCCAATCGGCCCTAAAGTTGGGCGATCCAGGCACATCACATGAGGGGGTACCCTGAGGGGGCAGAAAACGCTCCGAACCCAGCCTGCTGAGCAATAGTGGCCTGCACCACTGCCTGCTGGGCAGCACCCCTCGACCCTAGACTCGCAGGCAACCGCCCGCTCCTCAGAGGGAGACTGGTTCCAGTCAGCCGAGGAAACTACCAGGGAGTCCACACGGGCCGCCAACTCCAAAGAGTTGGACAGCCAGTCCGAACCAGACTCGAACTGTGTCTCTGAGGAGGTAGAGACTGAAGTTCGGTGCCAGACTGTATGCGGATGCCCGCTGCCCTCCGGATCAGAGGCACCAGTGCAAGTGTCTGCACCTGAGCCAGCGCCAAACTGTCCGACGGCACTGCAAACAGTGCCCGAAGGCACGATGCCAAGAGCGGTAGCAGAAACTGCGCCAATGCCTGCCATGGCACCGTCCCGACCCACGGCACCGTAAGCGGCACCGGAGTCAGGGATGGCGCAGACAACAGCACAGACAGCTCTCTTGGCACCGCAAGCGGTGCCAAGAATGACAACTCACAGTGCTGCAAGCGGCACCAGAGCTAGACAAGGCACCGAGGCAAGAATCAGTCGAAGATGGCACCACAGAACCTCCCACGGAGCCATCAGCACCATCGGTGCCACAAACGGTATTGACAGTGGAGATGGTGCCAAGTGGCAGACCAGCGCCGACAACGGTGCCATCAGGGCCCATGGCACCGCGAATGGCACCAAGGCCCAAGACAGCACCAACAGATGGTGCCGAACCTGGCTTCCCAGCCCGAGGAAACTACACCAAAGGAGCCTTCGCCCCGGAAAGGGCAACTGCCAAAGCGGTGCCTCCCGTCCGTCCCCAGGGGGGAACAGATTGGGCCTCCTGTACTGCGGAAGGGGCTTCTGCTATGGCGAGGCTACTACAAGCAGAAACCCCCTCCTCCACAGTCCATATAGAACCAGGAGGGAACCCGGAGGACAGGCCGAGAAACCATCTTTTGGTCCGATGAGTGGGCACCCGTCCCCTGAAAGTCAGTGGAGCTTGTCCAACTTTCCATGCGCATTGCTCGATGACACAACAGTCCATTAAGAAGTAGGCATCGCACTAATCTAAGTCGTGAAATGGGCTAAGACACGGGAGGCAAAGATCATGCTGGTCGGTAACAGAATACTTGCGGCCGCACGGGCACCAACGCATAGGGGCCGCCCCATTTTCAACAATTTCTTGCCCCTCAACCGAGACATAATCAACAAGAACACAATTTAAACAAAGACTTGATGTCGCTGAAAAAAAAAAAGAAAGAAAGGAACAGTCTTACCACAGTGGCGTTAAGTGGAGGCGGAAACAGAACCGGCAGAAAACACAATAAGTTTCTGTGCAGACGATATGGAGTCGATAAGGCAGACAGGCCTGTTGAAAGCAGCTCCTCATGAGGTGTGACCTCTATGGTGGGAGACGAAGAACTGACGGCACCCAACGGTCAATCCGCAAGCACAACGGAGTGTGTCGGCCTCTAGGGCACGCCGTCAGTGCGTCAACTCCGCCCATCCCTAAAGAAAAAAGGTCCCCACAGGATCGAGACCTCCGGCCAAAACCCACAGGTAATGAATGGTGAAGAGTGACACAGATAAGATTCATATCTGCCAAGGCCAGAGCAGGGCAATGAGAATCATTCTGCCCCCCCAAGACTCCAATTTGAGCCATACGCTCTGAATAAGGGGAAGAGGAGAAAAACGTATACAAAGCGTTTTGTCCAGTGCAGCCTGAACGCATCCTGACAAAAAACAACAGGTCCTGGATTTCTGGAGCAGAAGAGAGGCAGTTTTGCGTTCAGTGGAGACGCAAAAAGGTCCAGGTCTGGAGTTCCCCACCCTTTAAAGAGTGACAGAACAACGGTTAAGTTGAGAGACCACTCGTAAGACTCCATCTCCATTCTGCTCAGACGGTCTGCCAGCTCGTTTTTGTACTCCTGGCAGGTAAACCGCCTGAATCAGAGCCTTGTGTTCTAGGCACCACTCCCACACTCTCATTGCTTCCCTGCATAACGGGTAAGAGTGTGCACTGCCCCGTTTGTTGATGTAGTACATCACTACCTTGTTGTCCGCTTGAAGGAGAATGTTCATGAGACAGAGTATGTCCTCCAAAGCTCAGACTGCATAGAGGAGAGCTCTCATTTCCAGAACATTTATGTGAAGTTGAGACTCCTCCAGAGTCCACGTACCCTGGGTATGGAGATCCCGGCAGTGAGCTCCCCAACCCATCAGAGACACGTCCGTGGTAATGGAGATCTGATGATGCAGAGGGCAAAGGGATATCCTTCCAGAAGGTTGTCCTCCTGAGACCACCGGAAGAGCGACCTCATCAGAGGATCCGTCACCTTGATGAGAAAGGACTGAAAGTGAGTGGTTGGGGACCACTGAGAGGTTCTCATGTGAAGAGGTGCCAAGGGTAAAGTGAACACCGAGGATGCCATCAGGCCCAGCATCCGTTGCATCACGAGAGCTCAAACCAAGCTGTGTTCTCTGATGTATCGGGCCATCTGCAAGATATCACTCCTTCTGTCCTCTGGAAGAAAAGCCTTCACACAGGAGGTATCCAGAAGAGCTCCTATAAAGAGGAGCTTCTGGGAGGGCTGCAACTGCAACTTGCTGAGGTTCCGCAGAACTCCCATGGACGTGAGGAAGTCTGAGGCCGTGGCCACGGCCTCTAGAGTCTCATGCCAGGAGAAACTTGCTAGAAGCCAGTCGTCCAGATATGGGAACACTTGTATTCCGATTTTCCTGAGGTGTGCCGCAAGAATTGCACACCACTTTGAAAAACTCAAGACACTGAGGACAGCCCAAAGGGCAGGACTCTGAACTGATAGTGTTGACCCAATGCCACAAACCTAAGGTATTTGTGGTACTTTGGGAGCATGAGAAAGTGTTGGTAGGAGTCCTGCATGTTCAGGGAAGCTAGCCAATCATACTGATGAATCAATGGCAGCAGGGTACCGAGTGATGTCATCCTGAACTTTCTTTATTTAGGAATTTATTTAACTTTCTGAGATACAGAATGGGGCGCATGCCGCCGGTTTCCTTTGGGACCAGAAAGTAATGGGAGTAGAAACTTGTGTTTCGTTGATCCAGTGGAACCATTTCTACTGCCCTGTTGTTCAGAAGGCCTTGTACCTCAGAAGCAAGAAGGTCTGACAGTACCGCAGACAGCCTGGGCTGTCGTTTGGGAGGATGATCCAGAGGGGCTTCAGACAGATTCAGAGAGTAACCTTGGCGGATTATCCTGAGGAACCATTTGTCTGATGTAACAGATTTCCACTGGTCGTATAACTGAGTCAGATGCCCTCCCACTGTCGAGGAAGAGTCCCCCTCGGGCAGCTGAGGTGGGACCATGGCCGGAAACTCAATAGGTGGCACTGGGCGCTTTTGGGGCTTGTGCCTTTTGCTGCATTTTCTTTTGTGGCTGAGGGTTCTGGTTTCTGTTAAAACCTCCGCTGCCTTTGCCTCGAAAGGACTGACGGTTGTGAAAATGACACTTGTTCCCACCCCGTCGAGAGGGAACGGGCGGAGTTCTGGCTGTCTTAATGGCGGACCTAGTCTTCCGTGTGGCCTCTAGTGCTTGTTTCACCTGAGGCCCAAACAGATACATGCCGTCGAAAAGTAAAGCCATGACTTGCTGTTGGTCATCATTCGTAAAGCCTGAGGTACGCAGCCAAGAGTGGCGATAGGTGCAAATGCCAGCCGCCACTCAAGAAGCAGTATCGAAAGCATCCACTGCAGCTTTAACTGGCTGGTTATTGGACTCGATACCCCTAGTTATGGTCTGAAGTAGCTCAGAGTTAACCTCCGATTCAGGCAGAGCTTCTATCATTGCTTTGAGTGAATGACAAAGAAATACAGGTTACTCACCTGTAACAGGAGTTCTAGGAATGGTATATGTTGTTCATCCACACTGTCTGGCATGTTCCTTGCCGCTTTAAATCTTGCCAGAAGGTCTTCAAGCTGGCTCCTCCCACCCACCCGGGTGGTGAAACTCTCGGCTCCGCCCCATGACGCCAGATCTAGCCCGCTAGAAGCCAGGCTGTGTGTCGGAGCCGGGGAGGTCGGGTGGGTCATGTGGATGAACAACACATACCATTCCTAGAACTCCTGTTACAGGTGAGTAACCTATGTTTCTAGGGACATGCATATGTTGTTCATCCACACTGTCTGGCAGACTCCTAGCAGTTCTCCGGGAGGTGGGAGGCAAGGCGCACACCCCCTACTTAGGGAAAAAAGACTCGAGAACCAAGGCCCCAAAACCAGCATCCCGGTGTGACTCAAGGTCGATGTGGTAGTGGGTGATGAAGGTGTCTGCCAACTTCCAGGTAGCAGCCCTGCAGTTTTACTGGATAGGGACGTCCCTGGAAGCAGCCACCGATGCAGCGGTATGGCGGGTAGAATGAGCTCTTATCCCTCTGGGAGGCTCCATGTCCACCAACCTATAGCAGAAATCTATGCAGGAGGTGACCCACCTGCCTATCGTTCGCTTGGCTGCAGGTCTGCCAGGTGCGGTTTCAGCGTAGGTGACAAACAGCTGGTGAACCTCTCCCCGAACTTCAGCCGTCCACTCCTTATTGTAAGTGAGCGCTCCTCTAGGGTCCAAAGTATGGAGCCTATATTCAGCCTCCGAGGTGTGACTGGAGAAGAACACCGGCAGAGTCAACACCTGGTTAAGGTGAAACACTGACACCACCTTCGAAGGAATTTCAGGTGGGCGAGGACAACCTTGTCCCTGTGGAAGACCAGATAAGGAGACTCTATGGAAAGCGCCTGGAGTTCTCCCACCTTCTGGCTGACGGATGGCCACCAAGAAGGCGGTCTTCCACGACAGGTGAGAGATGTCACCTGTGCATCGGTTCAATGGTTGCCCATGAGCTTAGCCAACTACCAGCGTAGATCCCACGGAGGTGGAGGTTCTCGCGACCGGAGGGGATATGTGATCAGAGCCTTCAAAAGCACCCGACCACCTTCTCCTGCGCCACCGACTGCTTCCCGGCCCGCACCCAGTAAGCAGAGATGGCTACCAGGTGCACCTTAAGGGTCGTCGACCGAAGTCCTTGCTGAGAAAGGGACCACAGGTAGGCAAGCATTCTGGACAAGGAACAGGAGGAAGGGTCCAGGCCCTTGCCCTGACATCAAAATGGAGAATCTCTTCCATTTGAAGGCATAGCATTTTCTGGTCGACTCCTTACGGGATGCCACAATGACGTTGAGGACCTCGTCGGAAAGACCCAAGGCCTGGAACTCTAGCCGCTCAGGAACCAGGCCGTCAGGTGCAGGGACTGAAGGTCCGAATGGAATACCTTCCCCTGATTGACTGAGATCAGGTCTGGGCGGGCTGGAAGCTGCCTCGGGAGCCTGGAGCTGAGACTGAGGAGATCTGGATACCAGAACTGGCGGGGCCAGTCTGGGGCTACCAGAATCACTCTGCGCCTTGTCCCTCCTCGCCTTGAGAAGCACCTTGTGGATCAAGGGAAATGGGGGAAAGGCGTAGAAGAGGCCCAGGGTCCACGGCCTCGAGAAGGCATCCCCCTGCAGCGAGCCCTGCTGAGGGGGGGGCATGAAACAGTCTCAGCTTCACATTCTCCCTGGAGGCAAACAGGTCCACCTGAGGCATGCCCCAGTGGGAGAACAGATCTTGTACTGCCTCCGCAGAAGAGCCACTTGTAATGCAGCCGCTATCCGGCTTAGGCATCGGGGTGTGGGTGTTGGAGGCCTGCCACGTGGATGGCAAGGAGATCCGCCTCCAGGCTACGACGAGTGACCAAATGTGGAGAGCTTCCTGCACAGAGGCATGGAGCGTGGTCTCAGCCTGGCGGTTTAGGTAGTACATGGTCGTGGTATTGTCCGTCTGGATCTGGAAACCATTGACCTTATAGAAACGGAGAGCGGTCGTGAGGGTTAGACGAACTGCTCGAAGCTCCAGCAGGTTGATGTGGCATCGGGACTCCTGAGAGGACCAGAGGGCGGCGCTTGTGCTCCCCAGATGGGCACCCCAACCCATCAGAGAGCATCGGCCTGATAGAGACCGTCGGCTCAGGGCGGAGAACAGGATGCCCTCCTGCAGATGTGCTGGAACGGTCCGCCACTGGAGAGTCGCTCCACATCCCCTGGGTCACTGTCACCAGCTGATCCAGCGGATCAAAGTGCTGTGACCATTGGCTGGCCAGCCCCATTGAAGGGGCGATGTACCAGCGGGCCCAGAGACCACGCTGGTGCAGGCGCCATGAGGCCCAGGAGGCGCGGGAAGTCCCAGGTAGGCGCGATTGCCAACCTGAAATGACTGGGCAAAGAAGAAAGAACCTCGCCCTGTCTGCCGGGAGCCGTGTTTGGCTCAGAGAGTCGAAGCTCTGCCTCGATGTGACTGCACGCCTGCTTTTGGCACGCAGTTCCCACTTTGGCCTCGCTGATGAGGAGGCAACCTGAGACAAACCTGAAGGGCCAGATCTCTGACCACTCCACCTCCACTCTGGAGGGGCTGCAATCAGCCAGTCATCTAGGTAGGGTACACCCGACCCTCACGGCGTCAAGAGGAATGCTGTCACCACTGTCAGCGCATTTGGTGAAGACCCTGGGAGCTAGCGAAAGGCCGAAGGGCATGGCCCGGAACTCATAGAGGGATCCCTCCGCCCTGAAGCGGAGGAATCTCTGGTGGAACGGACGGATTGGGACATAAAAGAATGCGTCCTGAAGGTCCAGAGAACAGAACCACACGCCTCGTTCCAAGGATGGGATTATCTGAACCAGAGTGACCATCCTGAAGGTCCGAGACCTTAGGAACCTGTTCAGAGGCTGCGGCAATGGCTCGGAAGGGCGGGGCCTGCTCGAACTCCAGGGGCAGGCCCTTTCCTACCACCTCCAACACCCAACAGTCCGTGGTGATAATGGACCAAGCAGAAAGGAAGTGGCGGAGCCATCCCCCCATGGGGGGAACCCAGGGGGGAGTGACGAGCTGGGGGCGACACCCCTCAACCCGCCACTGGGCAGGCTTAGAGGAGGGACCGGCCGAGGGACCTCCTGGCCTTACCTCCCTGCTTCCTGTTGGAGGAAGCCGCGGACTTGGGTTTGGGATGCCAAGCGGGAGCCTGCTGGCCCTGGTGCTGTTGGGCCGGACGTGCCGCAGGCGCAGAAGGACGGAAGGACTTGTGCTGTTGCTGTCGGCGGCCTTTGTCCTGCTGGGCAGAGGTGACAGAGTCCAGAGTGGTACTGGACTTTTCAATCCGCTGGAGGTGACTTTCCACTCAAGGGCCGAAGAGGTCTGTCCCCAGGAAGGGGACATCTGCCAGTTTGTGCTGGGTATCCGCCTGTGAAGGTGGATATCCTCAGCGATTGCTGCTGGCGCATGGCCACCGCGTCCGAACCGATCTGGCACAGGAGTCTCCAATGTCCAGAGCCGCTTGAGCTGCTGTTTAGCCACCGCCTTACCCTTGGTCCCGCATCTGCCGACCATGGTCTGCAGGTCAGCCGGGAGATGAGGGATCACCTCATCCAGGGAGCCCATGAGGGTGGGAGAAGTGTGCCATCAGCACGGCCAAGCTGACTGGCGGAGGCCAAGGGAGGATGCAACGTCACACCTTGCGCCGGCATAGTCCAGCTTTTTGGACTCCTTGTCGGGGGCATGTCCATTCCCAATGCTCCCAGAACGCTGGAAAACACTGTCAGTGACCAACCCTCGCAGAGGGTGTTCCAAAAACAGGCAAAGAGCCGGGGACCGTGATACTTCCGGCCATCCTGGCCAAGGCTGAGGACAGGAAGCAGGCTGCTGCCAGAGCTCCAAGGCTGGGCCAACAATCGCTTCAGCCACCGGAAAGGCCTCCATGGGTGAATCCCCTCGGTCCAGTACCTCCATCAGGGAATACTTGGCCCGCTTGGATACGGGCTCAAGCTGCATCCTGGTGGACTCCGAGATGAGCCGAAGCAAACCCATGAAGGACGATGGGCTTTCGTCCATCGACTGGCCCCTGGAGGACTCCAGGTCAATGGGCCTGGAGAACAGGGAGGAGTCGTCGTCGGACTCCGAGGAGTCCGCGAAGAGCTGCCTGGGCCTGAGCCACCTCCACCTGCCGAGGACGGTCGGGAGTGAGGGTGACCGACAACCTGTGGGCAGGCCCCTGACCCGACCGAGAGTTCTTGGTCGGTGCCCCCCGATTCCGGTTGTGGAGGCGGAGGTTCCACCACAATCGGTGGGGCAGCTGGTTTCGGCCGAACAACTGGCCCAGGCTTGGGCACCTTGACTACAGCGAGGGGTTATTTCGGCCGCTCGGGTGACAGCCACTTGATGGCCGGGGAAGGCGACGGCTTGTTCCTGGACAGAAGTACCGTAACTGCTGCCACACCAGGTCCTCGTAGCATCGACGCAACTTGCGCCGGAGCCTCTCCTCTTCCGAGGAGGAAGACGAGGATAAGCGCGCCACCCACCAGTGCCGAGACTGCCGATGTTGGTGGGACTGCTGACCGAGACAATGTCAGAGGTACAAGATCCTCGGCGCTTCCGAGGATGGGTCTGGGAAGAGGCGGGACACCCGCTCTTCCCTCCGCTCGGAAGCCTTAACCGGGGACTGCGGCACCGGAAGCGCAGACAAGTCCTCGGCCTCCACCGGGAGAACCGGTGAAAAAGGGCTGTCGGCTTCACCAGTCGATAGCCCATCCGACAGGTCAAGAAATTCAAATTAAGTACTTACCGTAATTATGATCTTTCTGTGTATCTTCACCATTCATCACAGATGGGTACTGGCCGGAGGTCAGGACCCCGCGACTCTTTTTTTTTTTTTTTTAAAGATGGCGGAGCAGCCGCAGCCTCGGCGCCACCCTCAAGGCCGACGTCTTACGTGGCGCTCGAGGATTAGCCGTTAGGCTGTGTCGACTCTGCCTGCCTACCAGTTCTGAGTCACCGGAGAGGTAGAGGAAGGGATGGAGGGTGGGACAAGAAAGTCCAAGGGACAGGAAAAAGGAAGAGAAAACTGAACTAAAAGGAGAAATAACGACTGAGAGGACAGTATAGAAAAAGTAAGACTAAGGGGATTGGGTAGGGGCCCCAATCTCTGGAAGCTGAAGAAGGGGGGAGAATTTAGGAGAGAGAGAGAGAGTTAAGGTACAGGATCCAGGACCTTGTCCGTCACCAGATACTAAGGAACTGCAAGGAGTAGCAAAGCTCTTGCCAGAATTCAGACACAGAATAACTGGCAATACCTGAAAGCAGAGTCGGCTGTACTGGAGAAGGACAGGAAACAAGGACCTAGTACTCTCTTGAAAGATGTTTTGGTGAAAGAAGGAGAAGACCCTCCTTTTTTTGAGGAGAAATAGGGCAACAGCAACTCCCACTTCCTATAAGGGTGAAAATGTGAGTAGAGAAGGAGTACCAGAAAAATGTACCCTTTAGGGGCGGAAACTAACCCCCACTGTGTGTCCCAACTTTACCCCGCTCAGAAGAGGGTGAGGCACAGAGGGAGGAGGATCCAGAGACTGGAGTCCCAAGGGGGATGGTAGGAGGGATTGTGATGAATGGTGAAGATACACAGAAAGATCATAATTACGGTAAGTACGTAATTTGAATATCTTATCTGTGTCAATCTTCACCATTCATCACAGATGGGTGAGTACCAAGCCCCCCGAAGGGGTTGATTAATGTACACCCTGAGGGACAGTGTCCCTTGGCCCTCAGTGGGTGACACACTAAGGGGAACCTTCTGGGCCTGAGGAGGCCCGAGAGTGGAGAGAGATGAGACGGGTCCCCCGGAGGGGAAGGAATTTCTGCCCGACAAACGCTGCCCCGCCTTGACGGAAAAGAGAGATAGGTTCCTGGTGAGCAGAGCAAGCACCTTGGTCTCCAGCCAAGGGTGACAACCAGGAGGCGAAGCCATGCCGATCTTCTGGTGCAGATCGCTGTCCCTACGATCCCTGGTAGCTACCCTTGGCGCCGTGAAGATGCCCTTGCTTGGTCCCTCTTGCTAGCTCCAGGCCACGGCAGAGAGAGCAATGGCTTGCCTGGTTTGCCTCAGAGTCAGGCAGAGCTGCTAGGAACTGACCTAGTGCTGACCACAAGTACCTGTTATAGGCAGCGAGTGGGCCTGATGCGCAGAAATGGAGAGAAGCAACTCGTGTCGAGAGTAGAGTCCTCCTCCCAGAAATAAAAACCAAGAGTCCCTGGATCTGGGGCCGGTCATGGCAGAGGGCGCCAAGCCCGTCAGGAGTGTCCAGGTGCGCCAATCCGGACTGCGCGGATGAGGCAGAGAGCCCGAGACTCTGGGGGAGCGCACACTCTTTGCAGAGGTCCTCAGGGGCAGGGACTCCGGAGAAGGGTCTCTGCTAGAAACGTATGGACGCCTCCCAAAGGGAGCGGGCCAAGGCAGTACCATGAGGGTGGTTGTCCCAAAATCGCCTAGAAAGGCGTGCCAGCGCCCATGCTCGGATTGCTAACAGAAAGGGGGGGAAGGTGGAAGGTCCTCCATCATCCTCACATTGAGGAAACGCTGATACCAAGAGAGATCAGCAGCAGGAGAGATGTGGACAGAAGGTTCTTCCCCAGAAGAGGGGGATGAGGAGCTGGAGGTCACCACAGGTTCGGGAGGATGGCTGCTCAGGGGGAGGTTGGAAACCTGCTGTCCAAGGCCCTAAGGTAGGCAGGGAACCGAGCAGCCACTGCTTCTGAACTGTTCCTCAGGTGAGAGGCCCGCTAGGACCAAGGATACCTGGGAACGCAGGAGAAGGCGGCAGAGGGAGTGGACAGAGCAGAGAGAAGAAATCGGGCTGACCTCTGCCAGGGCTAAGAGGATGCGGACCATGGACTCCACGGAGGAGTCCTGGAAGACCTCAGCAGTCGACAGCTGCACAACCGCCTCCTGATACTGCCTAGACTGCGCTCAGAAGAATCCCTCTGAGTGAGGCGACTGGGCCGGAAGGTCCAGAAGGACGGTCCCCTGCCTCAAAGAATGGGACCCTCTCAAGGAACCCAAAGGAAGGGCGGAAGTCCGTGACCTGTCTCTGGCCCAGGTCCTGTGGGACCCAGAGAAGGGCTTCTGCGCCAAACCCACACCCCTCACCTCTTCTCGAGTCCGAAAGGGTCCTAGCCCTCGGCGACCAGCCTAGGCAGCTCAGCACTCAAGGCCGCCTCAAGGGGCAATCCCGAAGCAGCGCCCTCCTCCGTGGGCCTCTCGACAGACCCCAAAGCTGGGCAAACTAAGAGACGCCATAGTAGGGGGTACCACCGCAGAGGGGTCAAGGAACCCCCCAAGGCCAGGCTGCAAGGCTTGCATGGTGGCACGCACTACAGCCCGCTGGTCAGTACCACTGGACTCTAGCCTTAGAGGGAACCCGACTTCACCTCGGAGAGGGGCTGTTGAGAGTCCAGGAGGAGAAACCACCTGCTCTGCCCCTCCCTTGCAGACAACCTCACGGGTGTGACTGCCCACTTGACTCCAGCTGACCTGCAAGAGGTAGAGTCCGGTGTCTCTAAGCCAAATAGTAGGGGGTCGAGAAGTGCACCTTCTGAGGGGCCCAGGAGCCAAAGCGATCCCCGCCTGCCCACGGCACCGGGAGTGGTGCCAGCAGAAGGTGGCAGGGCAGCTCGGCCAGAAGTCCCAGGCCAAGGCTAGCTGCGGCACCTTATCAGGTCCACTGCGCCAGGGAAGGCACTCGGGACAGAGACGGCGCTGGCAGAAATCCCTAGCTCAGAGTTAACGACGCCGCTTAGTCCGCCTCGACGCCGCTAGCGGCACCGAGTGACCAAGGCGCGTGTTGACGACTCTGAAGGACTCGGCCCGACCACGGCTCGGCGTCGGCGCCGCAAGCGGGTACCGAGTGTCCCACGACGCCTGCATCGGCCGACGGACGGCCACCGGCGGCCCCATGGCGCTTCGTGCTCAACCTGGCGGCGCGGTGACATAGCGAGAAGCGCGACGTTCAAGGCGGTTTCATGGCCATGGTGCGGTGTGGTCGGCACTGCTGGAACGACGCCGACAAGCCCCACGGCGCTGATAGTCGGGTCGGCGCCGACGCCGACACCAACAGGTCTCCGCTGGGCACCGGAGCAGCCGCCAGTCTAATGACGCGTAGCCGACTGCCCAGCCGGACCGCTGAGCGACACCGGGAGCCTTCACCTCGGGGGTGATTGCCGGAGCGGCGCTTCCCGCCCGCCTCCCGAGGAAGCGGACGGGCCCTCCTGCGCCGCAGAAGGAGCCTCGCCACAGCTAGGCTAGAAGAGGCCGAGGCTCTCCTCCTCGGTCCGTTGAGAACCGGAGGGGACCCGGAGGAAGGGCCGAGAGAACGCTGGCTTGGCCCACGAGTGCATCGCCTACCTCCGAAAGTCGGCGGAGCTCGCCTCGACCTTGAACGCGTGCTGTTCTAAAACCCTGCGGTCCATCGAGAAGCAGGTGTCGCACGAATCCATGTCGTAACAGGCCAAGGCATCGAAGGCACCAGTCATGTTGGTCGGGTGACGGAGTACTTGCAGCCACACGGGCACCGACGCATAGGGGGCCGCCCCGTCTTCTCGGATTTCTTGCCCTCCAACCGCGACATGACCTGCAGAGAAAAAAACACCAAAACAGACTCGACGCCGCTTAAACAGTAAAATAAGGAAAGATCTTACAGGCGTACGCCGAAGTGGAGGCAAACAAGAACTAGTAGACCGACGACTAGAGACGAGGCTTCAAGGCCTAAAATTTTGTATAAACGCTTTCAGGCTTCCCACTTGAGGCTACTCCTCGACGGGCGTGGAGACGAAGAACTGGTAGGCAGGCTGAGTTGACACAGCCTAACGGCGTAATCCCTCGAGCGCCACGTAATATGTCGGCTTCGAGGGCGGTGCCGGTATTGCGCCGGCCCGCCTATCTTTAAAAAAAAAAGGCTCCCGCGGGGTCCTGACCTCCGGCCAGTACCCATCTGTGATGAATGGTGAAGATTGACACAGATAAGATAAATCTCGACCGCATCGACGGGTGTCTTGGCCAGCTGACCTGACGGGGACGCCATGAAGCCAGCAGCCTTAGCCGCAACCTCGACTGAAGCCGAGTGTCGACAGTCCGGGGAATGGGACCTCTCCCGCTCCCACGAACGCTGACGATGAGACTTACCTTTTGAGTCCTTCTTTCTGGACCAAAAGGAATGTCCCGATGACCCCTCTCCCTTCGTGGAAAGGGATTGGCAAAGCTCCCTGAAAGAAGCTGAACATGAGGTACCCAGAGAGAGCGGGATAAATGCCACGACCGAGGAAGAGGATGATGCGGCCTGTGCTGCCTCCTCCTCGAGGGCCATCATCTGCTCGAGTTGCTCAGCCGGGCCAGCCACCGCAGTAACCGCCCAACAGGCCTCCTTCAACTTCACTGACAGGTAGCACTTCTCGGGGCGCCCAAGCTGTAACCGGGAAGCGCGGTCTTCCAGGACGTTGGCCGAAAATGAACGGCATAACTCGCAGGCCTACGGGTCATTTTCTAGGCTAAGGCAGTAGACGCACATGGAGTGCGGGTCCGTCCTGGACATTTTCTGCCCACAAGGGCACCGCCGAAATCTGGGAGTCGATTTGTCCATCGCAGCCACGAGGGAGAAAGTTGACCTAAGTCTTGAAAATTTTAAAATAAGTTTTGGGCGAACCAAAGAATTAGGATCCAGTCTACACGCAGAGCATTAAGGAGGGAACCTGAGCTTCCAAGCACTAAGGAAGATCTAGCGTCATGGGGCGGAGTCGAGAGTTTTACCACCTGGGTGGGTGGGAGGAGCCAGCTTGAAGACCTTCCGGCAAGATTTAAAGCGGCAAGGAACCTGACAGACAGTGTAGATGAACATATCCATATCCCTAGAAGCTGTGATTTGAAGTAAAAGAGGGAAAAATGGCAGGAGATAGAGGCACCGGTGTGGACCCCTGCGCCGCAGCCATGTGAGGGGGATAAACACCAGAGCGCAGAGTCAAAGGCACTGAAGAAGGCGCTGTGCAACTAGGAAGGCCCAACTGCTCTACCCGTCCCTCCAGAGCCAAATGGCCTGAAGGCCCCAGCATCAGAGTGACCGGCTTGGGCAACTTGACCAACCTCCGAGCCCACTGATGAAACTGCTCATCGGAAGCCCCTCCAATAGGCAGGGAGGAGCTCCAGTGTCAAGGAGGCTGGCCACCAGAGACGGAAACTGGCGTCTCCGACAGAGGTGGAGACCGGTGCCTTGCCCTAATAACTGACCGTCTACGCAAAGGCATACCAGAGGGTGACCTTGAGTGATGCCTTTTCTTCTTCGACCTATATGTTGAAGAAGAACTCAAAGCCGAACGGCCAAGAATGGGACCGTTCCTTTTACGCTTTAGGGACCACCATCCCCAAGCACTGGACGTCCGTTGTCGGACTCCCCGAGCAGCGGACCAGACCCAGCCCGGCTGACTGAACAGCTTTCATACGAAGTCTCCCCACAGTCACCTGACCCGCTCACAGTCGATTCAGTCAATGGAGGGTTGAAGACTTCTGTTGTACAATTTAAAATATATAAATCTGTACTGATCTGAAATAATTCTACAAAACAATAGATTGAACTATTGCTGCTAGTGAAGTTTAACTCCTGTTGGGCGAGTGACGTCGTCACCGAGGCGCACTCGACGGTGGGAAAAAAGGAACTGAGGTGGTTGAAGTGTCGACGCCAAGATAGTCATTACCGCATGAGCTGAGGCTTGCAGTGCCACTCCTTGTGTATCCATCTCAGGCACCGGCCCTCTTGAAAAAAGTTTGCTCTAGCTGGGACCTAGCGCCTCCGGCGAACCCCCATTAGTGTTAATGAGTTGTGGAGACTTTATGTCCAGGAAGGTCAGTCATGCAGATCACAATCCTCTCTGTTGGCTTAACGAAATAAAAGACAAAAGTTCCAGAATCACAAGGTGATACATAAATCTGGTAAAGAGAATAGCAATGCTGACTTTCTGTCAGGATATGGATCAGGAATTGAGGATTCTGAAGGCTGAAAAAAAAATGTATGAGTTTAAACTTCACTGTTGCTGTACTGTTATAGAAAAAAAGGATACTGCACACGTGCTTAATTTCTGAAGGTTAGAAGCTGGTGTTAGTAGAGAGTTAACAGGAAGTTTTGGAAACTTGTTTAATAAAACAGGTTCCCTCTTAAGGAGGGGAGTGGTGTACGTGACAAGGTTGAACAGGACTCTGTCCCAGTTGTTATGGAGAGTTTGAATGCAGGGACCTGTTCTGTCCTTTCTTTTCCTGTCTCTTGTCTGCCTGGTTGCGCATCCAAATTTTCCTATATACCTAGGATTTGATCAACCTGACAGTCTCGCAGTTCTCTGCCTCTCACTGTCTCTCAGTCTTGCTTTGCTATTCTGTCTTTTCCTCACTTGCATATCTGCTGGTATAAAAATATATGCAAATCATTATGTGGAAATGTAACTGATATTGGGGTCCCTTTGTTTAGAAATTCTATAAGGTTACTGTTAAAATGTAAATAATTACAGTTTGAGATGATAGCAAAAAGCTATTAGGAACTCAAGGAGTTAACCAAAAATGCAATTTTTTAGCCTTCTGCAGAAGCTGTGGAAAAAGGACCTCAGTTCTGGGACACTGTTCTATCTGCACCTGCCTGATATATATACACAAGAACATTTTAGAAAAAAACAAAATGCTTGTTAAGAAGGGGGTTGCAAAAACTTAGACAGAACTGCAATTGCCTGCAGGGGACACAGAAATTGAAGGAAAACTCAGATGGATCTTCTCTGTTTATTCGGCCTTCGTAAATAGTTATTCTGAACAATTACATTTTTTTATTTTATTGGTATTCATAATAAAACTCTTGTTGTGAAATTTACAACTGCTCCTGTTTTTTCTTATGCTTCCTGACCTGTGCCTCGACAACATGGACACAATACTCCAGGGTACGGTCTCACTAGTGAGCAATGCAGTCACACCACCTCCCTTCACCTGCCAGAAATCCCCCTCCCTACTTGCCTCAGCATCCAGCTAGCCTTGACTACTGCCTTCTAGCATTGCCCTGCTACTTTGAGATTGTCAGATATGATTACCCCAAGGTTCTTCTCTTGCTTAGTGACTGTAAATGCCTCACGTCATCTTGTACACAGAACCCCTCTTTTCCCCACCTCAGGTGCATAAGTTTGCACTTTTTGGCACTGAAACCCAGATGCCACACCCTAGACCACTGCTCTAGTCTCCCCTCCCCCCGCATTCCTTTGCACCTCCTCCTGGATGTCCACCCTTTGGCAGATTTGTGTCTCATCCATAAAGAGACAAACTTTCCCCTCTAGGTCCTCAGCAATGTCGCTTCTGAAGACACTGAAGAGGACAGGACCCAATACTGACCCTTGTGGTACTCTACTAGTCACTCCCCCATCCCCCCAAGTGAGTACCATTTAAAGCTACCCTCTGCCTCCTATCTTTCAACCAGTTTGATACCCAGCTAACCACCACCTCCCCCACACCAAGGTTGCTAAGTTGCTTAATTAGCCTCCTGTGTGGTACAGCGTCAAAGGCCTTACTGAAGTTCAGATAAGCCACATCTACTGCCCTCCCCTGATCCACTTCCCAAGCTACCCAGTCAAAGATAAAGATCTATAAGATTTATTTGAGATGACCAGACCCCCACCATGAAGCCATGCAGTCGGTGGTACTGAAGCCCATGTGTCTCCAGGTACTCCATCAGTCTGTCCTTCAACACGGTTTCATTCAATTTTCCCACCACTGATGTGAGACTGACTGGTCTGCAATTGTTAGTCTCCTTCCTGCTGCCACTCTTTTGCAGAGGGACCACATCGGCCCTCTTCCAGTCCTCTGGAACTACCCCACCCGTCTCCAATGAGGTGCTGAATAGTGTTGCCAGAGGGGCGGCTAGCACCATGCTCAGTTCTTTTAGTACCCTTGAGTGGATCCCGCCTGGCCCCATCGTCTAATTTTCTTTTTAGAGCGTCCAGTCCCTAGCAGAACCATACTTTCGAAAAAGGACTTGTGTCCACAACCCCCTCCCTCAGAGCCTGCTGATGCATGTTGGTCCATCTCTCCCCAACCCCCACTGTGATGACCAATCATACACACTCGTTTGAAATTTCAGCTTTTTCTTGCTCTTCCTCTGCACAGCCCCACCCAACCCGCTTTCATGAGCCTCACTGTACCACCCCCTTGCCTTCCCCTTCTCTGTTCAATCATGCACCTGAAGAAACATATCCCCCTTACCCTTTTTTTTTTTACCTACTTGGTGATCCTCTCCTCCGTTTAAGCCTTTATTGTTCTCACTTTCCTTCCTGTCCCCCCGTTTATCTGGATAACCTCCTGTCCCCCCTCCATTTGGGTCTTCTTGTATTTTCTGAAAGACCCCAACCCCTTCCTTTATCCCCTTAGCCATCCCTTTGAGAACCACAGTAGCCTCTTCCTCCCCCCTCTTATCCTTGCTGATTTCCTTCAAACAGCTTACATACGAACATACGAATGTGCCAGAAGAAACAGACCACCCGGTCTATCCAAGTCTGACTAAGTGTGCAGCTAGCACCCCTAGTTTACAGTTGCCTTAGTTATTCCCTCTCCGTCATGCTTTTCCATTATGCCTCCACTCCTCCACCTGCAAGTATCTTCCAAAAGTATAAGATACTTTACCAGGTCCAGACCCTTCTCACAGTCACCCTTGTGACTGCAGGCCTTGTAAAGTACCTTACACTTTTAATTACATGGTTTTGTATGAATCTGCATTTTGTGACTATCTGGCACTAGCCATTAAATACACGTAACCTGCTCAACAGCCTTTGGCCCCATATTATTTTTTGCCACAGGGCTGTGCAAGCTATTGAGTCTGCTTTGGTTTACAACTGGAGTAAGCTGCTCCTAGCCTGCACCAAACTTCCTTCTTAGGCACAGTTGCTATCCTCTTGTGGTGAGCTCCTCCACAGCTTCTTTCCTTTCTTCCAAACATCATCTTCGTGGCCTAACTGCTTACTCTAGCTCCTCCATTCGAGACTCAGTTGATTCACTGTTGCTTTACGAGACCTTACCATCCCATCATAACTTGTTTGCCTTTTGTTTATTATCCTAGCAGTATCTTGCAGCCTACAGGTATTTATTTACCTTGATGTAACGATTTTCCTCATGAGTGCCTTGATTATTGTATTTCTCTATTTAGTTTATTTTACTGAGTCTTCACATTTTCCATTTCTTCTTCTGTAATCCCTCCCCCCCACCGTCTCACATATGGAAACAAGCCTTGGCTCAGAGTGCCTTTTCAAATTCCCAATTTCCAAATAAATAATGTTACCTTTTGCCAATTTTTGTGCAGTTTCCAGAATAGTAATTGCAGCAGGGTATGCTCTACCACTGACAGCAGACATAAATGGTGTCATTCCTCTTGCATCCCTGAAAAATCAAGTTGTGGAAAAATGTTTAGAAACTGGATGAATGTTGATTTACAGAATACTACACAAGGATTATATCCCCATCCAGAACACAGCACAGAATCCTTGGTTCAAAACTTCTTCAAGTGCTTGAAAGCACCTCTGCACAGCAACTAAGTAGTTAAGAAAAAGGGAGACAATATTCACTAACATTCAACTTGAGACATGGAGGCCTGCATCCCAGCAAGCAATATGGGAAAATGACCTAGAAGTGTCCCCACCATGCCATACAACAGGGATCTAAGGCAATCAATCATTCCTATAACATTAGAGGGTCTATAACTGCTGGAGCGAGACGGGCTGCCTCCAGGTAAGAGTGAAGCAGAGCGGCATGTGACAGGGTTCACCAGGACCCTGTACCATTTTTTTATGCACAGAGAGTTAAAAGCATGGCTCTGTTCTCTCCTCTATTTTATTTTATTGTTACTGATAATACAACACTACTTGACAATTTTATAAATTCTCCTGGCTTGCCTTTACTTCCTGACCTGTACCACTACAACACAGCACTGAGAGATTGCAAAAATAAAATTCAGGAAACAAAACAGCATCTAGGAACCAGGATTGCAGTGGAAGCTGCAAAAAACACCAAAGCCTTACTCTAATAAACAACAAATGTGGACAAAGTAGTAGTGGATTAGACCCTGAATGCAATGGTGGTGGTGGCGGCGGGGAGGGGGGACACATGTGCATGAGCTGGGCAATGACTGTGATGATGAATTAATATTTTGCTTCTGTGTTCACCAAAAAGACTGGGGGGTGTTCAATGGGAAGGGTCCATGGCATCAAGGGTAACCATGTTACAACCTGTGGATCATGCCCGGTCTCACAGACTGCCTGGCAGAGATTTTATTTATTTATTTAAAAGTTTTACCAGGAAAGACATACTGAGCAGACTACCGCTTGATTCTAGATGCGTCCTGGGGGTAGCGGGAACGGGATAAGTATATACAAGTAAACATACAGAATTACAGAACAGCAAGATTTACATAGGTTTCATACAATAGGTACAAAGTTCTATAATTACAATGATAAATAATCTAGAAGTAGTATGTACAGGAAGCAAGAAACAGAGTGCACAGCATAATAGTAGGCAGAATATGTAGAAAAGGTAATGGCAAACTAAATTTGACAGTTAAGCCTTTGAGTGGACAACACAGATTTGAAGTTAGGATAATCCCAAGATGCAGAAGGGGTACACCATAGGATCATAATGGAGCTAAGGGAACAACTGATGGGGTGACTTGCAATACTCTTATGAGTGTCTATACAAGTGTGGTACTGGAGGACTGGAAAATGGACAACGTGGTCTACATCTTCAAAAAGGAGGCATGGTTGGCATTAATCAACTATGGGCTGGTCAGCCTAGTGCTGGGCAAGGTGCTGGAATCTATTATAAAGAGCAGAATAATGGATCACCTGATTGAGGCTAAGGGCCTAAGGCTTTGAGCATGGCTTTCTTTGGCACAGATTGTGACAAACCAACCTGATCACATTTTTCAAAGGGGTGACCATGGGACAGGGGCAGGGCAACTGACAGTCCATCTGGACTTCAGCAATACCCTAGACACTATGGAACATGATAAGATTCTCATCAAAGTACACATGAGGCATACACAAGGTAGACTGCTAATTAGCTTGGGAGCAGGGTTGAGGTGGACGGGCATTACTCAGTGTACAGGGGTACTAAGCAGCATTCCTTGGGGATTGGTGCTGGAGTCACTGCTGTACAACATTTCCACCAACTATCAGGAAGTTCAGGTCTTCAGCATTCTGCTTAAGTTTGCCACCTAGCCAGGGTTGGGTATTACCTTGAGGATGGGGATATACTGATCTAAATGAAATGGGAGACTGGACAGGCTCCCAGAGTCTTAGATTCAATGTAGTTAATGCTATGCTTGGGGAGGAGAAACAGAGGTAGGACCTACACACACTGTGGGGCTTCTCTTGCTGTAGTTAAGAAAAATGAAATGGAAGTCACACTAGCCAAGGGGCTAAAGCGTGACAAGCAGTCAAGATGGCTGAAAGAATGATGTGGTGCAACAAATAATGGGTGTCCAGCAGAGCAAGAATGTTATTTTGGCACTCTAAAAGGCCACGGTCAGGCCCATCTGGAGTACTGTGTGCAGTTCCAGGTCCCCAGTAAAAAAAAGGACATTGAGGCAGCAGAAAGAATACAATGCTGGGTCACTAAAATGATTAGGAGCATACAGTGGAGAGACTGGAGGCTCTTAACATGTTCACCCTGGAGAAAAGGAGTTGGGGAGGAGGGGAATGATCACATACTGATCATTAACAATGTCAGACAGAGATGTTTGATATCATGTGCTCCAGCAGGACAAGGGGACGCACCCTGAAGCTCAATGGTGGTAAATACTGGGGTACTGTTGAAGCTTAGTTTTCAGAAAGAGAGAGGAAGGCTTGACTACACTGGGTTGCAGGAAGGAGATAAAAATTCTGTATTCAAACGGGCAGAGGATGCTGTTACTTGGTGAGGGAGAGGCCTTAACTTACAGGGAAACCCGACTGCATCCCAAGCACTTTACAAACATTGTGAAGGACTGAGAATGCACTTTCAGAAAAGGGCCCGTGCGATTCTTGGCAGGACGTGCAAACTGGGTCTAGTCCAACAAACAAAAAGAAAAACAATCATAAAGTCAGATTATGGACTCAAATGTACCACCCTGTATGTTTATGGACTATTTCTAACAGAACTCTAAAATAAAGGAACATAAATGTGGTACCGATATAACAGGTACTCTCTGTATAATCCAAAACTGGGATGTTTATGTACTTGCAACCTGTGCTGCACAGACATATGAATATGCCGGCAGAAAAGAACAGGTTACTCGCCTCTAACAGTAGTTCTAGGAGTGGTATGTGTTGTTCATCCACACTTCTTGGCATGTCCCTTTCCCCTTTAAATCTTGCCGGAAATCTTCAAGCTGGCTTATCCCACCCACCTGGGTGGTATATACCTCGGCTCCGCCCCATGACACCAGATATTAGCCCGCTGGAAGCCAGGTTATGTGCATCTGCAGCCGGGAAGGTTGGGTGGGTCCATGTGGATTAACAAATATACCACTCCTAGAGCTACTGTTACAGGTGAGTAACCTGATCTTCTAGAATTGTGGATATGTTGTTCATCCACACTTCTTGGCAGACTCCTAGCAGTTCTCCGGGAGCAGGGAGGCAAGGCGCACACCCCCTACTTAGGGAACAGAGAATGGAGAACTGAGGTCCCAAAACCAGCATCCTGGTGTGACTCAAGGTCGATGTGGTAGTGTATAATGAAGGTGTTTGCTGACTTTCAGGTAGCAGCCAGGCAGATTTCCTGGATAGGGATGTCCCTGGAAGCAGCCACCGATGCAGCAGTATGGCGGGTAGAATGAGCTCTTATCCCTCTAGGAGGCTCCTTGCCTGCCAACTCATAGCACAGACCTATGCATGAAGTAATCCATCTTGCAATGGTCCATTTGGCTGCAGGTTGGCCAGATATGGTTTCAGTGTAGGTGACAAACAGCTGGCGAACCTCTCCACGAATTTCTGCTATCCTCTCCTTACAATAGGAGAGAGTAAGTTTCAGGTCAAAAGTATGGAGCCTGTACTCGGTGTCCAGGTGTAACTGGGGTACTATACCAGCAGAGTCAACACCTAGTTACTCCACCGAAAGTACCTGGAGCGCCCCTGTCCATCTGGCTGATGTGATAGCCACCAGGAAGGCCATCTTCAACGACAAGTGTGACAACTCACACTTGTGCATGGGTTCGAATGGCTTGCCCATGAGCTTTGCCAGTACCAGCAGAAGATCCCACGGAGGTGGAGGGTCACACACCAGAGGGGATATGTGATTCACGCCTTTGAAAAAGCACCCAACCACTGTCTCCTGTGCCAATGTCGGCTGACCGGCCCATGCCCGGTAAACAGAAATGGCTTCCAGGTGCACCCTGAGGGTTGATGACCGCAGACCCCCTTTGGAGAGACCAAAGGTAGTCGAGAATGATAGCCACATAACAGGATAATGGGTCCAGACCCTTACCCTGACAAAATGGAAAACCGTTTCCATTTGAAGGCATAACACTTCCTGGTCGATTCCTTTCCAGATGCCTCCACTACGGTGCAGACATCTTCGGAAAGACCCAAAGCCTGGAACTCTAGACGCTCAGGTACCAGGCTGTGAGGTGCAGGGATTGAAGGTCCAGAAGGAATACCTTCCCCTGGTTCAGAGATATTAGGTCCAGGAGTGTACAAAGCCACTCCGGGGGCCTGCAGCTGAGGCTGAGGAGATCTGGATACCAGAACTGGCGCGGCCAGTCTGGGTTTACCAGAATCACCTTCGCCTTGTCCTTCCTCACCTTGAGTAACACCTTGTGGACCAAGGGAAATGAAGGGAAGGCGTACAGGAGGCCTGGGGTCCATGGCCTCGAGAAGGCATCCCCTTGCAGCGAGCCCTGCAGAGGGGGGCGGGCATGAAACAGCCTCAGCTTGGTGTTTTCCTTGGAGGCAAACAGGTCCACCATCGGTTTTCCCCCCAACGGGAGAACAGGCTGTGAGCTACCTCTGGATGGAGAGACCACTCGTGGGATGTCTGGCCTATGCAGCACATGAATGGCTAGGAGATCTGCCTCCAACCAGCTCACGAGGGTCCAGATGCAGAGCGCCTTCTTTGTACAGCAGACGGGACTGCGTGCCGCCCTGTTTGTTGATGTAGTACATGATCGTGGCATTGTCTATCTGGACTTGAACCACCTGACCGCGGAGCTGAGGAGTGAAATCTGACAGTGCCAGTCGGACTGTTCTGAGCTCCAACAGGCTGATGTTGAATCAGGACTCCTCGGGGGTCCAGAGCCCATGGGCCCTTTTGTCTCCCATGTGGGCCACCCAGCCCATGAGAGAGGCATCGGTCGTGAGAACGACCGTCGGCACGGGGCAGACAAATGAGATTCCTTCCTGCAACTGGTCTGGGGCGGTCCACCACTGGAGAGTGTCCCACATCTTCTGGGTTACAGGGATCAGCTGGTCGAAATGACTGTGGTGCTGAGTCCACTGGGCAAACAGCTCCCACTGGAGGGGGCACATGTGCAACCGAGCCCAACGGACCACCCCAGTGCATACCACCACGTAACCCAGAAGGCGCAGCAAGTCCCGGGCAGGGTGCAAGTGCCCAACCAGAAATGATTGGGCAAAGGAGGAGAGAACCTCCACCCTGTCCGCTGGGAGCCGAGGTCTGGCTTGACAAGAGTCGAGCTCTGCATCGATGAAGCCCATCACCTGAGAAGGCACGAGTTGCGACATGGCCTCGCTGATCAGGAGGCAAAGTTGGGAGCATTTTTGGAGGGCCAGATTCCTGGACCTTTCCACCTCCTGTTGGGTGGAACCTGCAAGGAGCCAATCGTCGAGGTAGGGGTAAATTCTGACCCCCCGATGCCGGACACGAGCCACCACCACTGCAATGCATTTGGTAAAGAATCGTGGGGCAGATGACTAGCCGAACGACAAGGCTCGGAACTCATCCAGGGTCCCCTCAACCCTGAAGCGGAGGAACTGCTGATGGGACGGATGGATTGGGACATGAAAGAACATGTACTGCAGATCCAGAGAACAGAACCACATGTTTTGTTCCAGGGATGGTATGATCTGGGACAGAGTGAACATTCAAAAGGTGCGTGACCTGAGAAATTGATTCAGGTCATGGAGACCTAGAATGGGGCACCAGCCCCCCCCATCCGCATGGGCACCAGGAAGTACCTGGAGAAAAAGCCAGGGTCTGCTGAAGGATCCGCCACGAGGGCTACTGCCTCGAGGAGGAGTAGCTGAGCAATGTAGGCTCGAAGAGCCGACTGGCTGTGTGCAGAGATCCGTTCTTCCCGAGGGACGTGGGCTCGGCTGGGAGGGTACTGCTCAAATTCCAGAGGCAGTCCCTGACCGGCCCCTTCGAGAACCCACCTGTCCGCAGTGATAGTAGACCAGGCGGAAAGAAAGTGGCGGAGCCGGCCCCCCACGGGAAGACTCAGAGCTGGCGTGACGGGAACAGATGTGGCAACCCCCACCCCATCACTGAGCAGGCTTGAAGGAGGAGGAGGCTCCAGGACCTGAGCCTCAGCCTCCTTTATGGCCCTGCTGGGGTCCAGGCTTGGGCAGAGGGCACCAAGCTCAAGCCTGCTGTTGATGCTGATATCTACCCCGCGAAGAAGGACTGCTGAACCGCAGGGGAAAAGTGCGAAAAAGGCTTCTTTTCTTCTGCTGGTTCTTGCCAAGAACCTTTGCAAAAGTGGCATCCAAGGTGGCATTGGACTGCTCTATGCGCTGGAGGTGACCTGCACTCCAAGACCAAGAGATCGGTGCCAAGGAACAGAACGTCAGCTAACTTGTGCTGAGTATCCGCCGGAAAAGAGGATAATCTCAGCCAGGCCCTGTGGCGAGTGGCCACTGTGGCTGCTAGTGAACGGGCACAGGAATCTCCAATGTCCAAGGCCGTCTGGAGCTGCTGTTCTGCAACAGCACGGCCCTGGTCACGGACTTGCTTAACCGTGGTCTGCACATCCGTTGGGAGATATGGGATGACTTCATCTAGCGACCTCAAGAAAGCGTGAGAGAAGTGTGCCCTGGAAAGAGGAAGGACCATCCTCCAGGCCTGTCACTGACAACTCATCATCAGGGTGTGAGTGAAGACCAGTGGTATCAGAGTCCGAGGAGTTGGGCTACAGGGGTCTCCTGCCTATGTCCCCTTCAATACGGCGAGGGCGATCGGGGACAACAGTGATGGACAGACAGGGCAAGCCCGTATCTGTCCAATCTTCTTTTGAGGGAGCCCATCCCTGAGGCTGCTTAAGCAGTGGCTCCACCAAAATTGGTGGGGAGACCGGAACAGGCCGAACAGGAATGCGTGTCGGTCATACTGAAGTGAGAACCGGAGTCTTCGGTTCCAGAGGAGTTGGCGTCGGCCTAAGAGGCTGCGGCCAAGTAATGGCTGGTGTAGCCAGCTTTTGACCAGTCAGAATTAGCTGTTGCCACATGAGATCCTCATAACACTGACAGAGATTCCGTCGAAGTCTCTCCTCATCCGAGGAGGATGAGGATCAGTGGCGGTGCCTCTTTCGGGAGTGTCTGTGAACCTTTTTCGTTTTTTCGACTGACGAGGTCCTAGTCCTCAATCAAGACCAACTGTGTCGGCTCTGTCAATCGGGAGAGGCCGGATCCAGTGAAAACCGAGGTTCTGGCTCCTTTCCCTCTATCAGGATACCCAAGGGACGGGTCTCCTCAACGGGGAAGGAAAGGATGGGTGTCCTCTCCAAGGAGTCATCTACGGGGGTTGGCGACAATGGCTCGATCAGGTCGAGAGAAATCTCGGCTGGTTCAGTCGTATCCTCTGCCTCGGTACCTTGGCCAGATGGAAGGTCCGAGAGGCCGGCGGCCGAAGAGGCAAACTCAACCAAGGTCGAGATAGCAAGATCCTAAAAATCGGATCGCTCTCTGTCCCAGGAACATCTTCTTCGGGCAGAAGATGATTTAGGGTCCTTGTCCCTTTTCTTAGGGTGGGAGGAGTGCGAGCCAGAGGGCGCCTCACCCTTGGTAGGGAGAGAATGGCACAGCTCTTGAAAGGACCCAGTAAAAGTGGACCCCAGGTTGAGCGGCATGAAAAAACTTTGGCTGGCCGAAGCTTGAGCAGCTTCCTCATGGAAAGTCGCCATCTGTTCGAGCTGACCGGCGGATCCCACAGCCGCGGAGACCACCCACCTGGCCTCCTTCGATTTCACCGGTGGGTTGCGAAGCTCCGGTCTCCCTAGCTTTAGGCGTGCCTTGCAGTCGTCCAGGACATTGGGATGGAAGGCCAGACAAATGGAGCAAGAGGTGGTGTCATGCACGACACCCAAGCAATAGACGCGAGAGAGGTGGGGATTGGTGCGCAACATTTTCTGTCCGCAAGGACACCGGCGAAACCAAGGGGACGGCTTGTCCTCCATGTCCTATGCGCTTAGATAGGAATCGTAAACTCGTACAAGTTTCAAAGAAGGCAAATGAAGAGAAAACCGTCGATTAGAATCCAGGGCCTACGGTACTGCAGAAGTAGCACGAGGAAACCTGAATCTTCCAGCGGAAAGGAAGATCTGGCGTCATGGGGTGGAGCCGAGGTATTTACCACCCGGGTGGGTGAGAGGAGCCAGCTTGAAGACGTCCGGCAAGATTTAAAGGGGAAAGGGACATGCCAAAGAGTGTGGATGAACAACATATCCATGCTCCTAGAAAGGGACATTCGCCAGCTTGTACTGGGTATCTGCCGTGAAGGCTGAGATCCGCAGTCAAGCCCTGCGGTGCATGGCCACTGCAGCCACCACAGAGCAGACACAGGAATCCCCAATGTCCATGGCTGTCTGGAGCTGTTGCTTTGCTACAGCCTGACCCTGGTCCCGGATCTGTTTGACCGCGGTCTGGAGGTCCACAGGTAGGCAAGGAAGCACCCCATCCACAGTGCCCAATAGGGTATGGGACAAGTGGGAAATCAGGGCCAAGCCTGCCTGGCGAAGGCCAAGCTAAGAGGTACCATAGACCTTTTAGCCACATGGTCCAGCTTCTTGGACTCTGTCAGGCAGCTTGTCAACATCCCCTACGCTGACACAACCCTGGAACACAGAATCAGCCACCAAGTCCTCAAACGAGGGGTGTTCTGTGAATCCCAAAAGGACGCTGGTAAGGACTGCATACTTGCAGAGCCATCTGGGCCAATGGTGCTGGACAGAAAGTAGGATGCTGCCAAAGCTCCAAAGCAGAACCAAGAATGGCCTCTGCCATCAGGAAGGCCTCGCCAGAGGAGTCTCGCCGGTCTAAGATCTCAGTCAGTGGGTTAACAGGCCAGTTTCTGAACCAGCTCCATCTTAAGTCCCATAGATTCCGAGATCAGGTGGAGGAAGCCAGTAAAGGAGGCAGAGCCTTCATCCATCAAGAGACCCCCGACCGACTCCACATCGACCTGATGGGAGTGCAAGGAGTAACCCTCCAACGAGTCACTGAAGAGGGGTCAACCGCCAGAGTCCCCGCTGACCCTCCATGGATGGTCAGGCACGACAATGACATACAGCTGATAGGGAAGCCCAAAGGTGGGATGAGACTCCTTGGTCAGAGCACTGTCTTCGGCTGTTTAGGTGGTGGCTCAACAGGAATTGGTGGAGACACTGGAGTTGGCCAGGCCGGGATAGACTTGGACGGCTCCTGAGGTGGAGAAGGCATTGGCCACTGAGGTGAAAGCCAGGTGATGGCTGAAGTAGAGGCCGGGACTGTTGATATACCGGAAAGTACCAGCTGCTACACATGAGATCCTCGTAGTGTCAATGCAACTTGCGCCAAAGCCTCTCCTCACACAAGGAGGAGGATGATGAAAAATAGCAGCAGAACCGCTTCTCAGGGCGTCAAGAGCGGGAGCACTGAAGTCAGCGGGAACCACTCGCCCCCAAGATTATGACTGAGATCTTGACCACGACCACCGGCGGGACTAGTGGCGGGGCTCAGAGGGTGTTGGCAAAAGCCAAGGCGCCTCTGAGTATTGGTCGATGACCAGAGGTGGTGGGTCAGCAGACTGATCCATCCTTCCAACAGTCTGGGTCAGGACCGGAGTTCTGGATAAAGAGGTGCTGGCCTCAACTGACAACTGGTCAACCGGCTCAAGAAAAATCTCGGCGGGAAGATCGACCAACGTCTCGGCCAACTGGCTCGATGGGGTTACCGTGGAGCCGGTAGCCTGGGCCAAAGATTCGACTGAAGTTGGATCTGGAGAAACGCAGAAGTCAGAATCTCTTGACCGAGAACATTCCCGAGCCCACAATCGAAGTCAAGACCACATTTTGGTCTCTCTTCGATTTCTGTCCAAAGAAGAGCACTACAGAAACATAGAATCTGACAGCAGATAAGGACCGCTTGGCCCACCCAGTCTGCCCATTTCCCTACCTAATGGATAAGCTGCAGATCCCAGTTAACCAGCAGCCTACTTCTTTCTACCCCCACCCCCACCCCTTAGAATTGCCTTATGGCTGTCCATGCATGCTTGAATTCAACCACTGTTTTTGACTCCACAACCTCATCCGGAAGGCCGTTCCATGCATCCACTGACCAAGAGTTGGTAAAGCCTGGCACAAATCTCTGAATGCCCGTGAAGAGGCACCCAGCGAAAACAGAAGCGAAGGCGAAGCCAAGGAGTTGTGAGATGTAGCTGGGCACTGCATACTCAAATGCCACTTGCCGTTGTGAGGCGTCCTGCGACCACCCAACAGACATCTTTCCATTTGACCGGTGGTTTCCATTCATTTGGACGGCCTAATGTAAGTCAGGCACGACGATCCTTGAGAATGGAAGGTGCGCCAAAGATCGCAGGCCTGGAGATCATGCTCATGCTCCAGGCAGTAGACGCACGCTGAGTGCGGATCAGTTTGGGACATCATCTGCCCACAAAGGCATCGTTGGAACACAGGAGTGAACTTGTCACCCACTGCAGTCGCTGCCTAAGAACGAACCTGAAGACAAGTTTTTTCCTTGAAGTTTAGAAGTAAATCCGAAAATTTCATAGCAAAGGGCTTACTCAGCCAAAAGAGTGATAAGGAGGGAACCTGCTTCTGCCAGTGGAAAGGAAGATCTGGCGTCATGGGGCGCAGCCGAGGGAGATACCACCCAGGTGGGTGGGAGGAGCCAGCTTGAAGACATTCTGGCCAGTATTAAAGGGGAAAGGCGACTGCAAGAAAGTGTGGATAGAACATCATATCCATGTCCCTAGAATGCACTGCTTTGTGACATCACAGTAACTCCCATGGGAACAGATTGTGATGTCACAGCAGAGCACTATGGCTTGAGAAAGGGAGTATGCTACGGAGGCAAGTGAACTCTAAGGCATAAAGATAATGTATTAATGACAATTTTTTTCCTAATACACAATGGGGAGGACATGTCTACAGAACACACATGGAATGTAAGATCAACTGTACCCAACTGATATGTTTTTCAAAGTTTTCTTTGAAGAGTCAGCAGTTCTTTAAGACTGTGCAGTTATTACCTTATAATAAATGGTGACCCCATTTATCAAACAGATTACGGTTTCTTTCAATTGCAGTAATAAACCAAAATCGGGTTATGACAGCATTTCTTAAAACTTACTCTCACTAGCAGTGTCACTCATTTCTAGCGCACCATGTTATTGGCCCTTACTCTCTGTGTGGGTGGGCTGAACACATGAAAAAACACGTCGGCTACAACTTTCCGTTAGCGACAATCACACCACTCCCCTAAGTAACCGTAGCCCAGACGCAGTAAGTTATTATTTGTTAAAATTATCTGGTTAATCCTGCCTTTTGCGGAAACAATAAAAAAGAAAGCTATCTGGTTGATTCTGCTGTTGTGCTTCAGTCAAGGCTTCTGTCCAACCCAGCGCGATCTCAAAGGTAACATTTTCCTCCAAGTCTGCAGTACTATTTTTCTTAAGAAAACAAAATGTCCTTATTGCACGAGGTATGCTCGCGTGTGTGTGAGTGAGCGAGCAGCAGTAATAACAGTGACTGTCTTTTGAAACAGTCTCCAGTAATAACTTCTTGCACCAGCAGTTATAAAAAATAAAATTTAGGCAGGTGTATATTCATGATGTTTTTTTTTTTTTACACATCCTCGGTAAGTGATGAGCTCAGGCTCATCACTCACCTTGGGTGTGTAGAAAGTCATGACACACCTGCCTAGCCATTATTCTCTATTTATAAAGTATCTTAACGACTACTGTGTTTTGTTCTGGTAGTGCCGATTCCAGTGCAACTGTTCCTTTCATCATGGTGCAGTTCAAGTATTACCTGAAAAGTACAGTTACGTAAGAACTTACCATAACAGCAGATCCTCGAGAACAGCACTTGCAGCAGGTTACACCATTAGGACTGAAGCAGGCAGGTGCCAGGACACCACAGAAATTTTCTAGCTAGCAGTATCCAGCAGGGACCTCCCCAAACGTCAGGCATCATATAAAAGGGGGCGGTCCCCCAGAATCTCCAGTTCTCCCGCCGGAGACTCCAAGCCGTATGATGACATCATAAGTGGAGACTGAGGATCCGCCATCAAAAGGTATTCAGAACGGTGTCAGAAACACCTAATCCTAGAAAAGAGATATCGGAACAACTCTACCTCCAGAGGGGATGGTGGGAGGGAAACTACCTGCTGCAAGAGCTGTTCTCGAAGATCTACTGTTATGGTAAGTTCTTACATAACCGTACTATCTTACTTCGAGAAACAGCTCTTGCAGCAAGTTACACCATTAGGACTGATTCCCAAGCAATACTGGAAATCCCTCGCAGGTGGGAGGAGGCTAGGTAGAGATCGCGAGTTGGACCAAAGCCTAGGATAGTAGACCCTGAAGGACTGCTAGACCAAAACCAGCTCTTCGCCATGATGCCACACCTAGGCTACAATGCCTGATAAAGGTGTGCACAGTGCTCCAAGTAGCTGCTGCACAGATGGCTGAAGTGGACACATTCTTCATGGCCGCAAAGGAGGTAGCCACCCCCCTTATGGAATGACCCTTAACCAAGCCCGGTAAAGGTTTGTTACGTTTCTGGTAACAGAACATGATACAATGGAAGAGCCACCTGGACAGCGATTGTTTAGAAACCGGAGCTCCCATCATCCTAAGGGCGAAGGAGACGAAAAGCTGATCAGATTTACGGTGGTGCCTGGTTCTGGTCAGGTAGTATCTTAGACACCCTATGCACATCTAGAGTGTGCAACAGGAACTCTCCTCTATTAGAGTACTTAGGAAAGTACACTGGTAAGTCGATGTCCTTGAGGGTAAGAGCGAAGACCACCTTAGGTAGAAACTTTGAATTTCTTCTTAGGGACACCCTGTCCTGGTGAAAAACCAAATAAGGTTCTTTGCACATCAGTGCGTGAAGTTCAGAAGTCCTTCTGGCCGAAGTAACGGCAAGGAAAAATAACGTCTTCCATGTTAGGAGACGTAGCTCGCAATCCGCAGCTGGTTCAAAAGGCGGCAGCGTGAGCTGCTCCAGGACAAAGGGTAAATCCCATGGAGGAATATGATCCTTAATCGGAGGTCTAAGGTGGAGAACACTTCTCAGGAAGGCTCGTGCTGTGTCCAACTGAGTTATAGAACGTCGGCCTATAGGTGTATGATAGGCTGAGATGGCACAAAGGTGTACCTTAATAGAGGAGTAGGCCAAGCCAGCCTGGAAGAGAGACAGGAGGTGGTCCAGGACCGACCTTTCTGGAAAATCCTCGTGCTTGAGCCCAGAGGCAAAATCTGCGCCATTTCATGGCGTATGTGGCATGAGTGGTTGGCTTTCTAGCAGCCGCTACAACATCTGCTACCTCTTACGAGACCCAGTATTGCATGATAGCTATGTCTCTAGGAGCCAGGCGTGCACATTCAGAGAGTGAAGGTCCCGATGAACCAAAGTACCTGCCTCCTGGGACAATAAGTGAGAGTTGATTGGCAGAGGCACTGGAGGTTCCTGGAACAGCAGGTGCAGCAGAGGGAACCAAATCTGTCTGGGCCAAAAAGGCACGATAAATATCAGCATCACCTGCTCTCTGTTGAGTTTCAACAGGACCCTCTGGATCAACGGGAAGGGAGGAAATGTGTAGAGGAATCTGCCCATCCAGGAGCGGGACAACGCGTCTCGCCAGAAAACACCAGGCCCTGGATCTAGTGAGCAAAAATTGGGCAGTTCTGCACTGGAAGGGGACGCAAAGAGGTCTAACTCTGGTGTGCCCCATCTGTGAAACAGATCCTCTACTACCTCCTGGAGTAGTTCCCATTCGTGGACTCTGGCCTGAGAGCAGCTCAGGTTGTCTGCGATGATGCTGTCCACTCCTGGGACATGAACAGCAATGAGGTTTGCGCCGTGTTGTAGAACTCAATCCCACACCCTCATGGTCTCCCTGCAAAGCGGGTAGGAATGGGTGCCTCCTTGTTTGTTGAGGTAATACATCATTGCGGCATTGTCTGTTTGTAACAGCAGAGTACCTGGTGGGATCTCAGACTGGAAGGCCTGCAGGGCATAAAGAACTGCTCTTATTTCCATAATATTCATGTACAGATGAGCTTCCTGGGGTGTCCACGAGTCCTGAGACCTGACTCCGTCAAGGTGTGCTCCCCAACCGAACCCTGAGGCGTCCGTGAAGAGCGTCACAATCGGAGACGGCGCAATGAAGGGGACCCTCGCCGACAGGTTCTTTGAATCTAGCCACCATTGCCAATCCCAGATGACGGCATTCATGATCCAAATTGGAAGCTGCAAATGCTCTTGCTTTTGATCCCACTGTACCCGTAACATCCACTG
This sequence comes from Neoceratodus forsteri, assembly GCA_016271365.2. Classification (NCBI taxonomy): domain Eukaryota; kingdom Metazoa; phylum Chordata; order Ceratodontiformes; family Ceratodontidae; genus Neoceratodus; species Neoceratodus forsteri. The sequence goes on from CM057455.1 coordinate 1,711,158,451, forward strand.
GGTCACCTGCATGTGGAGACGGGCTAGCACGACTGTTGCAATGGCCGCAGCCATGTGTCCGAGCAGGCAAAGGACCAGTCTGGCTGGGAAAGTCTTCTCTGCCAAGATGTCCCTGATGAGAGATCTGATGTGTTCCGCTCGGTCCTGGGGCAGAAAAGCTCTCCCCTGGATGGTGTCCAGAACTGCGCCTATGAACTGCAGATTGTGTGACTGAACCAGGCGTGACATCTCCTGATTGATAATGATGCCCAACGGCCCGAACAGGGACTGAGTACAGTGAATTGCGGACATCAGAGCCTTCCGAGAGGGTGCCATGAGGAGCCCGTCATCCAAGTAGGGGAACACGTAGTGGCCTTGTCTCCTTAGAAGCCGCCGCATGACTGCCATGCACTTCGTAAACACCCGAAAACATGACAGCCCAAAAGCAGGGCTCGGAACTGATAATGGTGACCTAGAAATTCGCAGTGCAAGAACTTCCTGTGCACTCGAGCAATGGGTATGTGCAGGTAGGTATCCTGCATGTCCAAGGACACTACGAAGGTGTCCTGCTTGAGCATGGGTATTAGACCGGGAAGGGTCACCATGCGGAAGCATTTGTAGAGGACTGAAGCGTTGAGATCGCTGAGATCCAGTATCGGATGGAGGTCCCCTGTTTTTCTAGGAACCAGAAAGAAGTGGGAATAGTAACCTGCACCTCTCTGGTTCCTCAGTACATGCTCTATAGCTTCCTTTCCTAGAAGCGCGAGCACCTCCTGCTGTATGAGCAGTGTGTGCTGACCCGAATAACGGGAAAGCAGGGGAGGTCTTGACGGTACATGGTCGAGGAATTCTATAAAGTGACTCTCGACCATTTGAAGTACCCACCAGTCGGTGGTAATCGACTGCCACCCTGAAAAGTGGCGAGCGATGTGACCCCCAACCTTTTCTGCCCGTTGATACAGAGGAGGGGCGAGGGCCAGAAAGGAGTCATGCTGTGGCAGCGTCGGTTCCCGCAGGCTGGGCCAGTTTGGTATACCGCTGACCTCTGCCTGGGGAAGATTTAGGTTGGGCCTTATGATGGAAGGTGCCCCTTTGTTGCTGGCCAGAACGTGGCTGTCATTGTTGCTGGCTGCGAAAACGGTTCTGATTCTTACAAAAGGAACCAGATTTGGATCTGTACATGGCCTGTACAGACCCTACTGCCTTCCCAGCGTCCTGAAGCTTGGTGATAACCTTTTCAGAGGGTTCACCAAACAGGACCTCTCCGTTGTAAGGGATGTCGAGGATACTCTTCTGCACGTCCGGGCTAAAACCGGAGACACAGAGCCAAGAGCGTCTCTGGAGACAGACGCCTGAAGCTGTGCCCCTGGCGGACGAGTCTGCAGAATCATACGTGGCTCATAACACTTGGGTCCCCACATCTGACCCTGTGCGGAGGAGGTTCAAGAGCTCCACCTTCTGCTCGCTTACCAGTAGTTTATCAACTAGGTCCTGAACCTGTTCCCACAGGGCATTCTGAAACTGAACCATATGAGACAGACAGTTCAGAGACCTGATAGAGCATGTAGCAGCCACATACATGCACCTCCCCAGGGCATCCAATTGCTTGGATTCCTGGTCCGATGGCTGTGTGCTCAAATGCTGTGGTCGTTGGGACCTGTCATGAGAAGCCATAATGACCACGGAATAAGCCAGAGGTTGTTGCGCCAAGTGCTGGTCCTCTGTCAGGACCCTGCACAGGCGGTCAGCTTTCTTTGGCACCGCGGGGGTGGAGTGCGGATGCTTCCATGCAGCCTTGGTGACGTCCACAAAAGTGTCCACCAAGGGTGGCACCACCACAGGCTTAGGGTCCTTCTGCCGAAGGTAACAAGCTAGGTGTTGTCTCTCACGGTCGAGATCTTCCGAATCCCATCCCATGTTCTCCTGCATGTGTCTCATGATCTCGGAAAAGGAGGGATCATCCAGAGGTGACCTGGGCAGGTCTTGTGGGTCAGGTGATGGGATGCTGATTGGAGAAGGAGACCTGGAGATATCTGAAGTGTCAGGTCTAGAATCCTCCCCTGCGGAGTGGACCATCAACGTCTGGGTCACTTAGGACTGGGAGACCCTGAGGGAGATCTTGAGGGGGGCCTTCTCCGTTCTTTAGATCTTCCCCTAGGAGGTGGAGTGTGCTCTTTGGGGGTCGGTGGTCTTCCTGCTGGCCCCTGTGGTGGAGGAGGAGGAGTAGCAGGTGAAGGAGGAGGAGGAGGTTTGGCTGGGATCACATCCTTCTTTATTGAGTCCCACCAAAAGGTAAAGAGATCTTTGACCTCTTGAATATTCATACTGGACGACGGACCTGGCGCCGGTGGTCTGTCGCCAGTATCGGGCGTCGGGTCCGAGGGCATCTCCGGGGTTGGCAAAGGCTCCTGTGGAAGCTCGACATCCTCACTGTCACCTGCCTGGTCATCAGGCAACATCAGGTCCTCCTCTGTAGAGTCCCGGCGACCGGTGTCCACCGGTGACAGGGAGGCAGTCTTCGGCTCCAGTGAACGTCTCACTGATGTCGGGTTCTTAGCAGATATCTGGTCCAACGGCGTTTGCCCGATGGAGGGTTGGAAATCCACTTCGGGTCCGTCATCCGTTTTAGGGACGTCAGGTCCTTAGTCTTCCTAAGAGGGGGATCCAGATCCACGGGAGGCTGGGAGACCGACCTGGTGTCGGGGTCCCAGCGTCTCTCTGAAAAGGATTTGGAAGAAGACTTGGACTGGTGACTGTCTGAAGACTTCGATGAGGCCCGGCAAGGTGTTGAGGAAGCCGAAGGCCTGGTAGTCTTGATGGGATGCAGAGAAGCCGAAGTGCTGCCTGAAGACTTGACCTTTACTGGAAGGGGCTGAGAGCGAGCCATGGTGGGAGAGCGGTCTGAGCACGTGGAGCCTGAGCTGGTGCGACAGTCCGAGGCACGGTGAGGGCATCTGGACCTGGCCTTCTCCCGATGCTTGTCCCGGTGTTTGTGGGACTTAGAGGTAGACTCACCTCTGGAGGCAGGCTCTTTATCCATGCTTCTTAACTTTTTCTTCCAAGAGGAACCCCTGAAGTGCCTTCTGGCGGCGGATCCTGGTGCGACTACTGAATCCACTAACAAAAGGAGCAGTACTTGGTGTCGTGTTCCGGGCCTTAGCACCGCAGGCAGGACGAAACAGGATCCTTGAAAGGGATCTGTTTGCCACAGGCACACTTGGAAGGATGTCCTTCTGAAGAAGGAGATGGAGATGCCGACATTTAGTGGTAAACTGAAAGTTCTAGTTGTCGTACGCTAGAGTGGGACCGTGAGGCCGATGCTGGCGAGTTGACGGCGGGAAAAGAACTGGGGATTCTGGGCGACCGCCCCCTTTTATACAATGCCTGACGTTGGGGGCGGGGCCGACACGGGCAGTCCCCGCCGGATACTGCTAGCTAGAAAATTGTGGGGTCCTGGCGCCTGTCGGCTTCAGTCCTAATAGTGTAACCTGCTGCAAGAGCCGTTTCTCGAAGTAAGATCTTGTATTACCTCTTATACAGTTACTGTACTATGTTTTAATTTATTATGTATACACAATATTGCATCTACTGTTTTTGCACTGTAGCTACCTTCTCCACCTCCCCGAACGATACATCTGGAAACAAGTTGCTAACAGCTCAGTATATCTTTTCATATAACATTTTTAAAATAATCAATACAGTAATAGTATTTTATGATTGGCTAGGACTCTAGGACCATCACGTCTGCCTCCTCCCCCAACGCCACAAAAGCAGCGATGTGTAAATGTATTGCTAGGGATTTTCCTACTTACTTTACTACCCAGCAACCCAGCATACCTCACGATACTGGCAGAAAGCAGGAATTTGTCCTGGCTTACCTTGAAGATGCTGTCTTCATGTCCACAGTCTATGCTGGTGGGCTGTTCCTTGGGGTCTCCACCCTTTGGGTAAAAAGCACCTCTAAACTCTGCCCCTGAATTTACCACCACCCCTGAGTTCAGAGTAATCGTGTCCAAATCAGTGGTGGAGATCAGACCAAAGTCAGTCAACTGCTGGCCATCTTTCTTGAATTCCCATAAAGTACAGTTATGTAAGAACTTACCGTAACAGTAGATCGTCAAGAGGAGCTCTTGCAGCAGGCTACTACCATTAGGACTATGCCACCAGGACCTAGGATCCATCAGAAACCTTCTAGCTAGCAGTCTCCAGTGGGAACTGCCCCCAACACTGGCTCCTCCCTGTCGGCCAATAGTATATCAGGGGCGATCCCCAGCCAAACCTCAGTTCACCCACCGGAGACCTGATGGTAGGGCCAGCAGGCGGACCGGGCAGAAGCTTGCCGTAAAAAATATAAGAATATGCAGAAACTCACCAGGCTGAAGGAGGGAGGGAAAACAGCGCCTGGTGCAAGAGCTCCTCTCGAAGATCTACTGTTATGGTAAGTTCTTGCATAACTGTACTATCTTACTTCGAGTGGGAGCTCTTGCAGCAGGCTACTACCATTAGGACTGAATCCCGAGCAATCCTGAAAAAAGGAAACAGGTAGATCTGGGAGAAGGCTGCAATGCAACAGTGCTAGGAAGGCACTAAGATAGCAGGCCTTGAAGGACTGCTAGCTGAAACCTGCCCTTCTCCTAGAAGCAATTTCCAGGCTGCAGTGCTTAACGAAAGTATGCACTGAGCTCCAGGTAGCCGCTGCACAGATGTCTCCAATGGAGACATTACATAAGGATGCAAATGAAGTAGCCACTCCACTGGTAGAATGACAGCTAACCGAGCCCAACAGGGATTTGTTGTACTACTTGTAACAGAAGACGATGCAATGTACCAGCCACTTCGATGTCGTCTGTTTAGACACTAGAGCACCTTGACAGCGAGGCACAAAGGCTACAAATAACTGCTCCATCTTACAGTGTGGAGCACTGCAGTTAAGATAGTACCATAGTGCCCTGTGAACACCCAAAGTATGCAGGAGCACTTCCCCACTGTTCAACTGATCAGGATAGTACACTGGAAGGTTGATGTCCTGATTCGGCAAAAGCTCAGATACCACTTTGGGTAAAACGTAGGACTGGTTCGCAAAGACACCCTTGTCCCTATGAAAAATTAAGTAAGGCTCCTTACACATCAGGGCCTGAAGCTTGGAAACTCTCCAGGCAGAAGTAATGGCAACAAAATATAACGCTTTCCAAGAAAGGAATCAAAGCTCGCATTCCGCGGCAGGCTCGAACAGGGTAAGAGTCAGCTTTTCTAGCATAAAAAGGGAGATCCCAGGACGGTACCAGATCTCTGATGGGAGGCTAAATATGCAGTATGCCTTGCAAAACCGTACAGGACACGTCAGCTGTGGGAGGGTTTTTTCTTCAGTCTGTAACTTCAGAAGAACCCTCTGAAGAATGGTAAGGCGTACAGAATCCTCCCTGTCAAACAGAGGGACAAAGCGTCTGGCCAGAAAACATCAGGTGCGGGATCCAGCGAGCAAAGACTGGGCAGTTTGGCGTTAAGTAGAGATGCAAAGAGGTCCAACTCAGGGCGGCCCCACCTGTCGAATAACTGATCTGCCACTGACTGGAGGAGCTCCCACTCATGAGCCTTAGGCAGAGACCCTCTTAGGTTGTCGGCCAAGATGTTTTGGATGCCTGGAACATGAACAGCGGTGAGGTCTAGGCAGTGTTCCAGTGCCCAATACCAGACTCTCATTGTCTCCCGGCAAAGGGAGTAAGAATGTGTGCCCCCTTGCTTGTTGCTGTAAAACACTACTGGCGTGTTGTCCGTCTGGATGAGAAGAGGGCCTGGCAAAAGGTCCGTCTGAAATGCCCACAAGGCGTTCAGGACCACTCGCATCTCTAGGATATTGATGTGGAGCATTTGCTCATCTGGAGACCATGTCCCCTGGGTCTGTCCATCTTCCAGACAAGTGCCTTGACCAACGCCGGATGTGTCTGTAGTTAGAATCCACCTCAGGGGGCTTTTGTCAAAAGGGGATCCCTCGTACCAGGTTGGAGGGGTCCCAACCACCAGGTAAGAGTCCTTCATAATGGGTTGGAGATCCTGACAGGCTGGTCCAGGTCATCTGACCTTTGGTCCCACTGCACCCCGAGCATCCTTTGTGGGACTCTCAAGTGGAGGCGGGCCAAAGGATCTGTGGAGATGGCCGCGGCCATGTGCCCCAGAAGTCTGAGGAAGGTCCTAGCGGCTGGGACCTGTGGAGCCATGGATACTGTCTGGGCTATGCCCCTTAGACGATCCTCCCCTGCCCTGAACTGTGTCCAGGACCGCTTCGATAAAAAGGAGCTGCTGGCTAGGCCATGGGGATGAGACTGGAACATTCAGGTTGATCCCCAGCTCTCGGAAGAAAGTAAAGTTGTCTCAGAGTGTGCAAAGTAACCGAGCCCTGGAGAGAGCTGCCATGAGCCAATCGTCTATGTAGGGGAAGAGGTAATGGCCCTCACGTCTGAGAGCCGCAGCCACTACCGCTAAGCACTTGGTGAAAACTCAAGGAGTGGAGGTGAGGCCAAATGGTAAGGCTCGAAACTGGTAATTTCTCCCCTGGAAGTGGAACCTCAGGAACTTCCGATGGGTAGAAAAACCCTAATGTGCAGATAGGCGTCCCGCATATCCAGGAAGCAGAGCCAGTCCCCTTGGTGCAAGAAGGGAATGAGGCCTGGCAGAGTGACCATTCTGAACTGCTTGTACTCTATAAAGAGATTTAGGGAGCTGACATCCAGAATGGGCCTAAGGTCGCTGGGTTTTTTTGGGACCAGAAAAAAATGAGAATAGTAGCGCTGCCCCTGTTGATCCAGGGGGGCCGGCTCAATCACCCGTTTCTGCAAAAGGACTTAGCTTCCTCCTTTTATCAGAGGAATGTGCAAAGGAGGATAATGGGAAGACCCTGGTGGCTTGTCCGGAGGGATTTGAATGTACTCGAGACTATGCCCATTCCTTATAAGGTCTAACACTCAGAGATCTGTGGTGATGCTGCTCCATCCCTCCAGGAAGAGGGAGAAGCGACCCCCTACTGCTTCCGTCGAAGGAGGGGGGGAAGAGAGTCATAGGGCAGATCTGGGAACAGTCAGAGAGGGCTAAGACGTCTTGTGGCATCTAGAGGTGGAGCTCCCAGGAGTTTGGGTTGGTGCCTTTCTCTTTAAGCCACCTCTCTGCTGAAACTGACTGCAGGTATTTTGCTCAGCGAGCTTACGAAAAGGCCATTTACTAAAGGGTTTCTGGTCTCCTGTATACATCCTTCAGATAGATTTCCTGGAATCTTGGAGGAGAGAGATCAGTTTCTCTGTCTCCTCCCCAAAAAGAACAGAACCCTGGATGGGAAGGTTTAGGATCCCAGATTGCAGATCCTGGTAGAATCCCGAGACTCTGAGCTAGGCGTGGCGCCTAAGGCAAACACCAGATGCTGCTGCCCTAGAAGACATGTCTGCACAGTCGTACGAGGCCCTCAGAACATGAGTGCCTATGTCTGAATCAGACTTCCAAGACATTCAGAAGCTCGGTCTTTTGTGCAGAGTCTGGCAAAGCCTGAGCAACTTCTAAGCCCTTCTCCCACGTCGCATTCTGGTACTGGACCATATGTGTGAGGAAGATCAGAGATCAAAAAGAGCAGGTGGAGGCAGAATACACTGTTGCCCACCTGATCATAAAATCTGGACTCTACGTTGGGAGGCTGCGAACTAAGGTGCTTCGGCTTCTTTGATTTGTCGTGAGCAGTCATAATTACCCTGAGGGTGTTCTGCCAAAAAAGGCTGCTGGAGTGGTGGAGGGATGGATCAAGGTGAGATCCTGGAACATATCCACTCAGGTTCATGACAAACCTACAATGCTTTGGATCCAGATCCTCTGTCTCCCATCCACTGGAGGGCTGGATGTGCCCCATGATGTCCATAAAGGTAGGATCATCAGGAGGAGATCTAGGAAGGTTCTTTTCGTCTGGGGACACAGGCCTTTCTCTTGAGGGAGAACTGTCAGAGCCTGATGTGTTGGAATCCAAACCGTGGCCTCTAGAAGAGAAGGAAGCCGATGCAGAGCATGAGGAAGATCTGCACTTCTCAGAACAACGGCACTCACTGGAAGACCGGTGACGGCTGTGGGACTGACGACTGTTGGTACAGCGATGACGACAGCTATATTAACAACTTCGGGGGAGGAGAAACCATTAGGGCCAGGATAAATGGTTTGGATGAGAGAGGGTTAAAGGGGACACCTATTCAGAGGGGGCTCTGAGTTAAGTGGGCAAAATAACAAGGGAGGCAGAAAGGGGAGGGTGACAAAGGGGTCTCTAATAAGGCAGGAAGACTCCCATGGAATTGAGATCATGAATAATGGGGGGTTGGGGGGCTGAGAGGGCATAGTGGAGGTAACCATAAGGATGGCGGCGGTGTTAAGGTTCTGTTATTGGAAGATTCGATGATTAGGGGTATCCAGTGGGAGGGACAGGGGGGTGGATGCCATAGCCAGGTGAAGGTAGGGAGTATCTCTGGGCTGACAGTGCACAGAGCAAAGTTCATGGTGTATGAACTGGTTAGGGATTGTGGAGGGAAACCGGATTTCCTGGTGCATTTGGGAACTAACGATCTAGAGGGAAACAGCGCTTTGGAAATTCAAGCAAGGTTCCAAGAACTTGCCAGAGTCTGTCGGGATAATGGATGCAACATTTCTTTTAGATATTCCAGTACCAAAGGCCCCAGTGGAGAAAAATGAAGATCACAGAGGTAAATGACTGGCTCAGGAAGTGGGGTGAAGAGAGGGTTAGAAGTTAGGAACTGGAAAGGAGTTTGGGAGAATAAGGACTGTATGCCAAGGACAGGCTTCATCTTGCTCCATTAGGGAAGGAAGTCCTTAAACAGGGATGGCTGACTACATTCAAGAAAGGTGGGGTTTAAACTTGTTGGGGGGATAAGGGAGGGGCTGACCAGAAGCCCTCTCCTCCAGATGAGGGAGTAGCCTAAACCCAAGGGGGAGGGGGAAACAGACTGGGTGGAAGTTTCAGGAGGAGCAGAGGGAGGATGGAAGCATAAGGAACTTGGGTGGGGTTCAACAAAGGGATCAGGATAAGGGTGGGGGTTGGTGTTAGTAAATGCCAGGAGCTTGGGAAACAAGTTGCCAGAGTTCCAGGCCATGCTGTTCGAGGGGTGGATGATGGCGGTCACGAGACGTAAGCAAACAAAAACTATGACTGGGACCTAAACGTGCGGGGGTACACTATGCTTAGGAAGGATAGAAAGGTGGGCAGAGGGGGTGGAGTGGCTATGTTGATTAGAGATGACATAGAAACTGCTAGAAGAGGCAGAGGGAAACGTGGAGGCCTTATGGGTCACCTTACGATCCCCAGCAGGAGATAAGGTCAAGCTGGGTGTAGTATATAAGCCCCCCGGGATGAGTGATGTTCTAGAGGATGGTTTGCTGGACAACATCATTGCCCAGTGTGGACCAAAAGGAGGAGTGGTGTTGATGGGGGACCTTAATATGCCAGGTACAAACTGGGGAACCATGTCCTCTAAGGTGGCCAAGGAGCAGAGGCTGCTGGACGGCTTCCAGGATGTGTTCTTAACACAGCATGGGATGAAGCCCACAAGGGAGGGGCATGTCCTGGACATGGTTCTGGCAGATGGGGATCTGGTAAGGGACCTGGTGGTAGAGGACCCCCTGACTGGGAGCGACCACAATATTGTCTGGTTTCAAATACGCACGGGGAGAGATCTAGGACACTGGCAGTGGACTTCAGGGGGGCAGACTTTGTGGGCATTGGAAATATTCTCAAGGATCACTTGAAGGGGATTACATCAATGACAAGTGTGGAAAGGAGATGGGAGGTCATAAACCGGGGACTTCATGAGGCAGTCAGGATCTGCTCTAAGTTGAAACGTAAGGGAGCAAGGTCACATAAACCATGCTGGTGGTCCAGTGAGGTACAGGTAGCAGTCAGAGAAAAGAAGGCAGCCTACAAAACATATAAAACAACAAGAGGGGATAGGGATAAGGAAATATACCATCTTGCATCTAGAAAAGTCACCCGGATGGTGAGGGGAGCAAAGTCCAGTAAAGAGCAGTGGCTGGCACAGGGGATACATGGAGGGGAAAAGGGGTTCTTCCAGTACACTGGGGAGCAGATTAAAACTAAGGGCCATCTCAGCAGATTGAGATCAGAAGGAGGGTGGGTGGAAGAGGCGAGGGACCAGGCAGAGGTATTTAAGGAGTACTTTGCCTCTGTTTTCACTAGGGAGGGGGATGGGATATCTACAAAGCAAGGCACGATGGGGATAGAAGCGGCAGTGAGTGGGATCAGGGGAGCAACAGAAATGGAGCAAGAGGGAGGGAGAGGAACCCCGGGAGTGTCACATCTGGATAAGGATAAAAAGGCCAGTAAGGTGGAGGAGAAGGATGATGCTATCTCCGCTAAAGGGTGTTAGCCATCAGGCCCTAAAGAAAGACAAATTCTGGCCGGATGGCATTCATCCGCCGAGTACTATGGGAATTGGCGGACATACTGGCTGCACTTGGCGGAGCTCAACAGGTCACTTGAGACAGGAGGGTACCTAGGATTGGCGAGAGGCACATGTGGTGCCAACCACAAAGGGGGGTCGAGAGAAGTACCAGGTAACTATAGACCCATCAGTTTGACCTCGTGGTGGGAAAATTAATGGAGAGTATACAAAAGGAACGATTGGGGTGTACTTGAGGAGGTGGGAGGTCTGATAGTCGGCAACATGGGTTTGTGCCAGGTAGACTGGTGTCAAACCAATCTTGTGGAGTTCTACAAATGGGTAACATCAGAACTGGACAGGGAAAGCCTGTGGATGTATTATTCTTGGACTTCAGCAAGGCTTGACTTGTCCCCACAATGGTCTGGTGGAGAAACTGATGGGTTAGGAGTAGGCCTCTGATGGTCAGATGGATTGAAAACTGGCTAGATGGACGCACCCAGAGAGTAGTGGTCTGTGGGGGAGCTCTCTCAACCCAGAGAGGCTGGTAGTGGGGTACTGCAGGGCTCGGGTCCTAGGTCCCGATCCTGTTTAATGCATACATATCGGACATCAGGGAGGGTACAGGGTGTGAAATGAGTCTCTTCGCTGATGACTCCAAGATGGGAGCAGTAGTTGAGGGAGAAGAGGGAGGTTGGCCCTGCAAGGACTTGGACACCTGGAAAGCTGGGCTCACACATGGAAATTAAATAATATCACCAAGTGCAAAAGGTGTTGCATCTTGGGCGGGAAACCCTAAACACAGGTACACCCTGGGAGGGAGGCACTGAGGCCTTAATAGGGGGAAAAAGACCTAGGGGTCATGGTGGATGCATGTATGAATAACTCTGAGCAGTGCAGGAGAGCGGCTAGCAAGGTAAACAGGATGTTGGGATGCATCGTAAGGGGGATCACCTCTAGGAGCAAGGAAGTGATTCTGCCGCTGTACAATGGACTGATTAGACCACACCTTGAGTACTGTGTACAGCACTGGAAACCACACTTGAGGAGGGACATACAGCTCCTGGAGAGGGTACAGAGGAGGGCAACTAAGATGATACGAGGGCTAGGGGATTTGATGTATGAGGACAGACTTGAGGAGCTCTGCCTGTTTTCATTGGAGGAGAGGAGAGACAGGGGAGATATGATTGAGGTCTTCAAGTACCTCAAGGGAATAAATAGGGTAAACATGGAGGGGATCTTTAGACTAAAGCAGGGAGGTATCACCAGAGGGCATGGTTTGAAGTTGAAAGTTGGAAGGGTGAGGGGAGAAAAGAGGAGGAGGTTTTTCACTGAGAGGGTGGTGGACCCTTAAAATGCACTGCCTGGCGAGCTGGTTCAGAGATCCACAGTGGAGGGCTTCAAGAGAGGGTGGGACAGAAGGTGGATGTATCAGATGATGGCCTGTCCCAGGGGGGTGGGGATGGACGATAGGGGTTTCTAGAACACAAGGGAGGGGAGGGCCTCGGCACCCAACTAGGGATCTGAGGTTCGAGCAGACTCGATAGACTGTAAGGCCTAATCTGCTGGCAAATAGTGTGTTAGTATGTTAGATTAACCTCCTACGGCTAGAGGAGCAACAGCGAGTACAGCTTGGCGAATGGGAGCAATGTCGGTGTCACTGTTCTTTGCGTGAAGTCCGACCACAGGAGTCAGCAGGACTGCGTGAGTGGGACTTTAGTTTAGGCATGGGAGAGGAAGGTTAGTCTCCCCAACCTTGGTCTTTATCTTTGTCCGGAGTCGGATTTGGATCCGGCTGCAGTGGAAGGACATACTTCTTCATTTGACCCCACCAGAACTGGAAGAGTTCCGTCAGCTCTTCATCTGAGAAATGCGGTGCTACTGGCCCCGCGGGGGTGGCGAGCTCTCTAGGCGTAGGTGGTTGTGCGTGACAGGGTTGATTATGATCCTGTCCTAGTTGTTATGGAGAGTTTGAATGCAAGGATCTGTTCTGTTCTTTCCTTTCTCTTGTCAGACTGGTTGCGTAACCAATTTTTCCTGTGAGGCCTAGGATTTGATCACTCCGACAGTCTCGCAGTTCTTTGCCTCTCACTGTCTCTCAGCCTTCCCTTGCTGTTTCCGTCTTTTTCTCCCTTGCATATCTGCTGGTATAAAAATATATGCAAATCATTATGTGGAAATGTAACTGATATTGAGATCCCTTTGTTTAGAAATGATATAGTGTTACTGTTGAAATGTATATAATCATAGGTTGGATTATTGCAAAAAGCTATTGGAAATTCAAGGGGTTAACCTGACAGCAGTTTTTCAGAAGCTGTGGAGAAGGGGCCTCAGTTCTGGGACACAGTGTTCTTACTGCACCTGCCTGAAACATACAAGAACATTTTTAGAAAAAAACAGGTTTCGTGTCAAGAAGTGGGGTTGCAAAGACTTATATAGGAGAGAGCTGCATTGTTTTGAGACACAAAGATTGAAGGAAAACTGTGACCTTCTCTGTTTATTCTACTTTTGTAAATAGTTATACTGAATGTTAATTTTTTTATGTTACTGCGAGTAAACACATTTTGTGAATTCTACAACTGCTCCCAGTTTTTTCTATGCTTCCTAACCAGTGCCTCGACGACAGTGATTGGGGAGGAGGAGAGGTCCGTTGGGACCATGGGAGAGGGAGTGGACCGATCGCCATGGTCGTTGGGCATAAAGACCCTATGGACTGGCGCACATTCAGGGTCTGAGGGGGCTTTGGACGACTTACATTTTTTCTCCGCTACCGTTGACAGTCTGGAGCCAACAGGTTTGGAAACTATCCTCTGTTTAGCCATGGACGCTTGCGCGGCCGAGGTATGGTGAGCAGAGGCTGGCTTAGATACAGATTCCTAGTCTCGGTGCTCAGTGGTCTTTCCTGGATCCCCGGGAAAGACCAACGTCAGGATCTTGCATGACGGGACAGAGGTCCCTGCAGAAGACGAGGATGAGGTCCCAACCCCTGAGGGGGAGGGTGACCGCAAGGGCCTTGCCTTCATCCTCAGGGAAGTTAAGGCCAATGTAGACCCCAAGCCTTGCTTGCCACTCCTCGACGTCAGTATTTTGGTGGGAGTGGAGGAGTCCTGCGGATGTCGGGAGGAGTGGTCAGAGCCCCCCCCCACCCCGAGTTAGAACCTGAGCAGATGATCTTCTGGTGCGGAATGCCCTTGACTGACCCAGGTCCCTTTTTTGGGAATGACACAGGTCCGGGTTCTTTTCATTGTCCTCGCGCTTTGAGGACTGGGAAGAGGAGGAAGATTTTTCCGCTGGTGAGCTCTGCATTACGGCCACCTGCTGTTCCGAAATATGGGCTTTCAGTGCCTTAAGGCAGCGAATCAAGAGTCCAGCAGGTAAAGCTGCTGCAAACAGAGCAGGCCTTGGTGTAGTGGTCAGGTCCTAGGCAGAAGACACAGGCCTCGTGCTTGTCCTTAGCCAGAATCTGGTGGCTGCAGGCACACTTCATCCTCTTCCTCTCGGTGGAGGAAACCAAAGGCGGTGAAGAAGACATACAGCTAACGATAAATCAGATGAAACGCGGACTTTAACAAAAAAAGGTTGGAAACTTAGCAATACATCTGCTGGAAACTACTGAAAAAGTTCTAAAAGGCAACTGAAGAGCAGAAGTAAATGGGTCTGCAGTGGGAAAAGAAGTGAGGTGGGGCTGGGGACTGCCCCCTGATATACCATTGTCCAAAGCTGGGACGACTTCGGGGTTCGTCCTCACTGGAGACTGCTAGCTAGAAGGTTTCTGAGGGGTTCTAGTGCCTGTCGGGACACTGTCCTAACGGTAACTGCCTGTTGAAAGAGCTCCCACCCGAAGTAAGATCTACAGTTGTTTCAAAGTGGCAAATGTCTACTATCTCTGTAATCAAACTCACTTGGCAGACAACAGTTCCCGAAGATAAGGCTGTAAAACTGCACTATCACACAGCAGCTTCAGTATCAAATGTGCATTTGCCTTCCGATCCTTTGATTCCACGACTGATTGCTCAGATGACGGACCTATAACAGACAGAACTAGTTTCAAAGGTGAAAAATGCACATAAGCAAAACATTTCAGTCCCCCCCCAAAAAAAGAAATACATAACTGGATAATATGTACCCTAATAAGACATCTGCTACATTTAAGGGCATGATTAATAAGATCCATGGCTATTACAGAAAATTGCCAAAATAAGCAGTGAAGTGTACTTGTACAGTGTAACTAATTTTTCAATCATGTTCCTAGTCAGTGGACAAAACCCTAACAGATTAGCCTGAAATCAATTCAAATTTAAGTAAGCTTTTCTTAACCTTTGACAATTTTACACTTCCTTGTATGTGGATGCCATAGCATAAGTGAATTCTAAGAACACCAAATAAAGTGAATAGCAAAAGAAAGATTCTGCTGAAAGTTAGGATTTGTAACAAGCCCATCACCAAAGATATTTTTTTTTCTGAAGCATACAGCAGTAAATGTTCAGGTTCTCACCTGATATGGTGGAGGTACTAGGTCCTTGGCTAGTGCCAGTCGCTGCTGTGGTAAGAGATCCCACAGCGGGGGCCAGGATAAAATCAATGTCACCATCTTTCAGTAAACAGAACAGCAGGATGTGCATCAATACCAAAAAAAGCAAAACAAAAACAAAAAAAGGAAAAAACATATCCCTTACAAAGAGCTCTGGCTGCAGTACCTAATAACAAGACTACATCAAGTCTTCTGCTTGGACTGTTTTGTGTTTTTTAATTTTGTCAGACTCGCATTTTAGTCTGCAACGGCAAGTACGATCAACAGATCAATGAAACCAAACCATGAATACTTAGGCAGTGTAATGTGGCATGTTATTTCTTAAAACTTATTTCAGTTCCAATAATTTACTCAGTGTGTGTGGTATGCTGTGGTGTGGTGTGGCGTATATGTGGTGTGGTTGTGTGTCTGTGTGATGTCCTGCTCATTTTGAGAAAAAAAATCAATGCTAACCTAATCTCTTCCATTAATGTGTTTCTCTGCATTGGGATTACCAAATTTCTGCTAAGGAAAGTTTTCATTAGCAGGAAAGGAAAATTTACGTACCTACCGTAATTCTTGATCTTCTTGGACGAGTCTCCACCACTCATTCACACTAGTGGGATTGGCGCCGGAGGCACTAAGACCCATCGGAGCAAACTTTTGCTGGAGGTCGGCGCGAGACGCGCTGCCGAGACACGGGTGCCGCTGAAAGCAGCGGCTCGAGATGTAATGACCATCTCGCGCGAACCCTCCAACCGCCTCAGTACCTTTTACCAAGGAGGTGCAGCGCAACTAACGTAAAGAGTAAACCCAACATTAAAAAACGGACATAAGATAGTCCGTATGACCCGTGTAAGAAGGGTCAGCAAAGAAGTCTTCACGGCCTAAAGATTTGAGGGAGTGAAGACCAATACAGCGGTGAGCTCGGGGATGGAGGGAGGGAGGACGAGTGGTGGAGACTGGTCCAAGAAGATCAAGAATTACGGTAGGAATGCACTTTCTCCATCTTCCTGACACAAGTCTCCACCACTCATTCACACTAGTGGAGAGTACCAAGCTGATAATCCCCAAAGGGCGGCAGGAGAGCCAGAGCTCACGCTGCCTAAGATAGAAGCCCATTAAGGATAGTTCTGCCAATGCGGAATGTCGCCTGGCATGAACATCCAGTGCATAGTGCTTAACGAAAGTATGCACTGAGCTCCAGGTGGCGGCGTTGCATATATCTGCAATTGGAACATTGCGACTTCCGCTTAGGATGCACGACCGCCTCTAGTAGAGTGAGCGACACCTACCTTCTAATTTAACTTGAGCCATGGAATAGCAACGACGGAAGGCATGCCACTAACCATGAAGAGATGCATCTATTAGCGACAGGTTGACCCAGCCGGGTGTCGCTGAAAGAAACGAACAGTTGCTGAGTCTTATGAACATCCTTGGTTCTATCTAAATAGAACCGCAAGGCTCTCTTAACATCCAAGGAATGAAGAGCCTGCTCTTCATTTTGGAAATTAGCGAAGTAAGCGGAGTACCAGAGGTTGGTTCAGATGGAATTTGACACAACCTTGGGAAGAAATTTAGGATGAGTAATGGAGAACTACCTTGTCCTTATGGAATACAGTATATGGAGGGTCCGTAACCAGGGCATGTATTCTCAGAGACCTCTGTGGCTGAGGTAATGGCCACCAGGAAGGCAGTCTTCCAGGTAAGAAATTTTAGCTCACAGGTAGCTAAGGGTTCAAAGGCTTCCGAGTGAGCACTGTCCAGCACCAGGTTAATGTCCCAGGCTGCAACTGGACGCTTAACAGGGGGTCTGGTATGGAGAATCTCTTAAGAAATCTCTTCACTATAGGTAACTGAGCCAGAGTTAAGGAAGAAATCGGCTCATGGAACGCTGAGATGGCACTAAGGTGAACTTTAACTGTGGAGTACTGACGACCTAAGTTTGATAGGTCCAAAAGATACTCCAGAACCTTGCCAGGAGGACAGGAAAAGGGATTCCAAGAGGATTTTGTACACCAGAGAGAAAACCGTTCCATTTGGAAGCGACGCTGGGTGGCTGGCTTCCGAGCAGCCAGAAGGATGTCTGAGACTCTACGAGACGTTGAAGCTATTCGAGCGATTCACTTCTATCTCTTCAGGAGCCAAGCATGAAGGTGAAGTGATTTCAGGTTGGGATGGACCAACTAACCCTGGAGTCAAAAGAGACTGATTTGTAAAGGAAGTGGTCTCGAGAGGCTGCAACATACTGTTGAGTAGAGGAAACCATAGTTGTCGAGGCCAGGAAGGAGCAATGAGAATCATCTTGGTCCCCTGAGACTCGAACTCGAGGAGTACTCTGGATTAGAGGAAGTGGTGGAGCATGAAAGAAAGCGCTTTTGTCCACCGCAGCCTGAACGCATCCTGACAGAAAATGCCAGGCCCTGGATTTCTGGAGCAGAAGAGAGGCAGTTTTATGTTGAGTGGGATGCAAAAAGGTCCAGGTCTGAGTCCCCACTCTTGAACAGAGACCGAGCTACGGCTGGATCGAGAGACCACTGTGAGGGTCTGCCTCCGTTCTGCTGAGGTGATCTGCTAGGTCGCTTTGTATACCTGGCAGATAAACCGCTTGAATCGGAGACTTGTGCTCCAAGCACCACTCCCACCCCTCATTGCTTCCCTGCAAAGGGGATAAGAATGAGCACCGCTTCTTGCTTGTTGGATGTAATACATCACTGCTTTGTTGTCCGCTTGAAGGAGAATGTTCTTGACAGCGCGACATCCTTCAGAGCTCGGATTGTATAGTGGGACCGCCTCGGGCCCCCAGGAGATTTGCGTGAGATGAGTTTCAACTGAGTCCATACACTTGAGTGTGGAGGGAGAGACAGTGAGTTTCATCCCATTAGCAATGCATCTGTGGTGATGGAGATCTGATGATCCGGGGAGCAAAGGGAATCCTTGCAGGAGATTGTTCTCTTGAGACCACCAGGAGAGAGACCTTCAAGGCCCGCCACCTTGATGGGATAAGACTGGGGTGAGAGGTCGGGGACCACTGAGTGAGAGCATCCATTGGGTGGTTCTCATGCAGTCGGGCCAGAGGACAGTAAGACCGAGGACCATGAGACTCAAATATGCGTTGCATCGAGAGAGCTGTAAACCGATTGGTTCTCCCTGATGTAACGGGCTACAATGTCAGGATGTCGAGTCTTCTGTCTCTGAAGGAAAGCTCATGAGGAGGTGTCTAGAAGGCCCTTATGAAAAGGAGCCTCTGGAGGGTTGCAGTTGAGATTTTTTCAAATTCAGCAGAACTCCCATGGACGGTGAGAAGACGCAGAAGTCGTGCTGCACGGCTTCCAAAGTCCCTTGGCCGGAAGGGCTTGCTAGAGCCAATCGTCCAGGTAGGGAAACACCGGAGCCCGACTTTCCTGGGATGCGCCCAAGAACTGCACAACACTTTGTAAAACTCGCGCCGAGGATAGCCCAAAGGCAGGACTTGAACTGATAATGCTGACCCAAAGCTACAAACCTGAGGAATTTTGTGTGGGTCGGGTGGACGGGATATGCTGGTAAGCATCCTGCATATCCAGAGAGGCCAGCCAGTCGTGTTGATGCAGCAAGGGTAACAGGGTACCTAGGGAATCATCTTGAATTTCTCCTGGGAGGAATTTGTTTAACTTTCTGAGGTCTAGAATGGGGCGATCCCCAGATTTCTTTGGAACCAGAAAGTAATGGGAGTAGAACCCTGTGTTTCAGATGCGGGGCACCAGTTCTATGCCCTGTTGTTTAGAAGGGCCCGGACTCCGCGGTGAGGGAGGTCTGACTGAGAGGCCGACAACCTGGGTTGTCGATGGGGAGGACAATTCGGGGGTTTCCAAGAAATTGAGAGAATAACCTCGCTAATTATCCGAAGGACCCATTTGTCTGAGGTTATGGACTCCACCGGTTGTAGAAGTACATCAGACGACCTCCCACTGAGGAGAAAGTTCCACCGGCAGAGTGGGATGGAACTTGGGCCAACGACTATAAGGTAGCGCTTGGGAGCTTTTAGGTCCCTGCGCTTTCTGCCGCGCTTCTTTGAGGTTGGGCAGGCTGGCTTTATGGAAGCTTCCCTGCCTCTGCCTCGAAAGGACTGACTACTGCGAAACTGACGCTTTGTTCTACATGCCCCGAGAGGGGCAGGCGGAGGTCTGGCCAACTTAATGGTCGATCTAGTCTTCTGAGTGGCCTCAAGGCTTGCTCCACCTGAGGGCCAAAAGAAAGGAGCCATCAGCAGGCAGCGCCATCACCTGCTGCTGAGCATCATTCGTGAAGCCAGAAGCACGCAGCCAGGAAATGGCGCAGAGTACAAATCTCGCTGCCTTGAGCAAGAAGCAGTGTCGAAAGCGCCCATGGCGGCTTTGGACCTGTTGGTTATTGACTCACTACCTCTAATAACGGTCAGAAGAAGCTCTGACTTGGAACTCAATCTGAAGAGCTTCAACCATTCTTTTCATAGAGTGCCACAGGATATACTCACATTGAGAAAAATAGCCTTGATAACTGGCAACACGCACTTAGAGTGGAGGCAGCAAAGACTCTCTACCTAATGTATCAATCTTACGAGACTTTTGTTAATAGGTCGAGCTGTAGTAGTTTGAGGAAGAACGACCTTGTCATTCTCTGCCAGGACTACAATAGGGTCCGCAGCGTTTGGGATGCCAAATGGGACGATCCTTGGGAGCTGAATACTTTTATCAATGGATTTAGCCACTGAGGGAATAAGAGCAGGGTTATTCCATACCATTTGAGACGGCTCAAGGAAGGCTGAATCGAGGAGCCAAACTAGGGATCTCCGAGCATGAAGATACTGGAGTCTTAATATCTTCCCAGGATCGATGTCTGTAGTCTGGAGAGAAAGAGTGATCCCAGGTTCTTCAACAGAGACTTAAAGGACAGGTCCCCACCACAGGCTCTGTAGAAAAGAAAGATCCTGTTTCTCCACTTCATCACCCAACCGAGGTCTGGGTCGGGCTCAACATCATCTCCTGATGGTCCAGAAAGGACTGTTTGGACAGGAAAGGAGGAAAATTAGGAGAGGAGGAAATGGCAGAAAACAAGGAGAGTCCCTGATAGCTGCCGCGCCGAGATGGCAAACGGGCTGAAGACGGTGACTGAGGAGGCGACGGGCGCCAAAGAGGCATCGCTGCCTCGCGAACGCTGCTGCGGCGGCGCCACAGACGCGGCGCCGCTGCCGACGTCGCAGATGACGCGCGAACGGCGCCCCGATCCAACGGCACCACCGCGCGCGCTGCTGAGATCGCACGGCGCCGCCAACGGCGCCAGACTACGCGGGCGCCGCCAACGGCGCCGCAAGCTCTCGCAGCTTCCGAAACGGCGCTCGACACGCCACAGACCCTGCAGAAGGCGCCTGAAAAGCCCCGGAACCTGGAAAGCAAGAGAAGGAAAAACAGGAGATAAGGGCATCGGTGAGGCCCCGCGCCGCAGCCATGTGAGGGGGAAACACTTAGCATCGGAGTCGCTAGCACCGAGGAAGGCGCCGCGACTAGGAAGGTCCAACCGCCTACCTGATCGCCGGAGGAGCCCGAGGCCCCGAGGTAACCGAGCCAGGCAGAAGAACCAACCTTCCGAGCCCATCGCCCATAAGAGCAGCCCACTGATGAAACTGCTCATCTGGAGCCCTACCTATAGGCGGGAGGCTCGATGTCGAGGACGACTATTATCGAAGTTGGCGATTCAAGAAGGAGACCGCAACTAGCAACGATAACCGACCGCCGACGTCATAGATCACACAGAGGGGCTACCGAGTGATGCCTTCTTTTGACCTGTGGGTCAAGAAGAGTTTCGAGGTCGAACGGCGCCGAGAATGCGACTGCTTATTTTTTATGCTGGCGGGGACCGCCCATCCCCCGGCATCGGACTGACCGTAGTCGGAACCCGCTGAGGAGAAGGAGGCTGACCGGACTCAGCCCGCTGACTGAACAGCTTTCACGAAGTCTCCCTACCGCCACCTGACCTGCTCATGGTCGACCCTTCCAGTAGGCCGAGACTTTCAAGAAGGTTAAATTAAATATTAGAAAAATTTTACCAAAAAAGTAGAATAAAACCAAGCGATACTACTATCGGATAATGTTACAAAACAAACTGAAAACTATGCGCTAGTTTGAAGTTTTCCTGACTTCGACATGCGAGCGACGCCGCTACCGAAGCGCACTCACGGGCGGGAAAAAGGAATGAGGCTGTTGGAGGGTCGTCGCCGAGATGGTTATTACCGAGCCGCTGCTCGCGCACCGTGTCTCGCTGGCTCTCTCTCACGCAGACCCTCCAGCAAAAAGTTTGCTCCCGATGGGTCTTAGTGCCCCCGGCGCCAATCCCACTAGTGTGAATGAGTGGTGGAGACTTATGTCCAGGAAGATATAGCCGCTAACTCAAAACCTTTATACAGAAGAACACTGCAGACTCCTGGGGAAGCAGAAGTTCTTTTTTCTCTGCTTTGGTACATCACAAAAATACAGGTTACTCACCTGTAACAGGAGTTCTAGGAATGGTATATGTTGTTCATCCACACTCATTGGCAGTATCCTTGCCGCTTTAAATCTTGCCGGAAGGTCTTCAAGCTTGCTCCTCCCACCCACCCGGGTGGTATAACCTCGGCTCCCGCCCCATGACGCCAGATCTGGCCCGCTGGAAGCTCAGGTTAGCGTCAAGCCGGAGAAATGAGAATGTAGGATGAACAACATATACCATTCCTAGAACTCCTGTTACAGGTGAGTAACCTGTATTTAGGACATGGATATGTTGTTCATCCACACTCATTGGCAGACTCCAGCAGTTCTCCGGGAGGAGGAGGCAAGACGACACCCATATACTTACTTGGGAAAGAGAGACTTGAGAACCGAGGCCCCAAAACCAGCATCCCGGCGTGACTCAAGGTCGATGTGGTAGTGGGTAATGAAGGTGTTTGCTGACTTTCAGGTAGCAGCCCTGCAGATTTCCTGGATAGGGACGCCCTGGAAGCAGCCACCGCGCAGCAGTATGGCGGTAGAATGAGCCTTATCCTCTGGGAGGCTCCATGCCCGCTAACTTATAGCAGAGATCTATGCAGGAGGTTACCCACCTGCTTATCGTCCCGCTTGCTGCAGGTCTGCCAGATGCGTTTCAGCGTAGGTGACAAATGGTTGGCGAACTTTCCCTGGTCATCAGCCAGGCGCTTCTTATAATAAGCGAGCGCCTTCTAGGATCCAGAGTATGGAGCCTATATTCGCCTCCAGGTGTGATTGGGGTAGAACACCGCAGAGTCAACACCTGGTTAAGGTGAAACTCACACCACCTTCGGAAGGAATTGGTGGGGGAAGAGGACAACCTTGTCCCTGTGGAAGACCAGGTAGGAGACTCGATGGAAAGCGCCTGGAGCTCTCCCATCCTTCTGGCTGACGTGGATAGCCACCAAGAAGGCGGTCTCCACGACAGGTGAGAGAGCACACCTGTGCATAGGTTCGAATGGCTTGCCCATGAGCTTTGCCAGTACCAGCAGTAGATCCCACGGAGGTGGGGTTCCCGCACTGAGGGAAATGTGATCAAGGCCTTTGAAAAAGCCAGACCACCTTCCTCCCCTGCGCCACCGACTGCTTCCCAGCCCGCTACCGTAAGCAGAGATGGCTGCCAGGTGCACCCTTGGGTCGCCGACCTAAGCCCTTGACTAGAAAGGGACCATAAATAGTCCAAGATGCTTGCCAAGGAACAGGAGGAAGGGTCCAAGCTCTTGTTTCGACACCAAATGGAAAACCTTTTCCATTTGAAGGCATAGCATTTTCTGGTCGACTTTACGGGACGCCTCAACTACATTGAGGACCTCTGCGAAAGACCCAAAGCCTGGAACTCTAGCCGCTCAGGAACCAGGCTGATCAGGTGCAGGGATTGAAGGTCCGGATGGAACACCTTCCCTGATTGACTGAGAGCAGGTCCGGCGAGCTGGAAGGCCGCGGAGTCCTGGAGCTGAGACGAGGAGATCTGGTACCAGAACTGGCGAGGCCAGTCTGGGGCTATCAGAATCACCTGCGCCTGTCCCTCCTCGCCTTGAGAAGCACCTTGTGGATCAAGGGAAATGGGGAAAGGCGTAAAGAGGCCCGGGTCCATTGCCCGAGAAGGCATCCCCTGCAGCGAGCCCTGCTGAGGGGGCGGCATGGAACAGACTCAGCTGCTCTCCATGGAGGCAAACAGGTCCACCTGAGGTGTGCCCCAGTGGAGAACAGATGCTGTACTACCTCCGGCAGGAGACCACTGGGGATGCAGCCCTATCCGGCTCAGGGCATCGGCCAGGGTGTTGGAGGCCCTGCCACGTGAATGGCTAGGAGATCCGCCCAGGCTGCGCAGACGAGTGACCAAATGCGGAGAGCTTCCTGCATAGAAGCATGGAGCGCGCCCCGCCCTGGCGGTTTAGATAGGCATGGTCGGTATTGTCCGCCTGACTCGACCACTTGACCCCGGAGGAACGGAGCAAAGGCGGTGAGAGTTAGGCGGACCGCCGGAGCTCCAGCAGGTTGATGTGGTATCGACTCCCGGGGACCAGAGGCCATGAGCCCGGTGTTCCCCAGATGGGCACCCCAACCCATCAGAGAGGCATCGGTCGACAGAGAGACCGCCGGCTCGGGCGGACGAACGGGATGCCCTCCTGCAAATGATCTGGAACGGTCCACCACTGAGAGCATTCACATCCCTGTGTCACCGACACAAGCTGGTCCAAGGGATCGCAGCGCTGTACCACTGGCTGGCCAGTCCTCACTGAAGGGGACGATGTTCCAGCGGCCCAACGGACCACGCTGGTACAGGCCGCTATGAGACCCAGGAGGCGAGGAAGTCCCGGCAGGGCGCACTGCCCAACCAGAAATGATCGGGCAAAGGAGGAAAGAACCTCGGCCCTGTCCGCCGGGAGCGCCTGGCTCAAGAGAGTCGAGCTGCCCATGAATAAAATCACCTGCTTCCGCTCGAGTCTCGACTTGGCCTCGCTGATAAGGAGGCCCAGTTGAGAGCAGACCTGAGGGCCAGATCTCTGACCACTCCGCCTCCTTCCTGAGGGAGCTGCTATCAGCCAGTCGTCCAGGTAAGGGTACACCCGAGCCTCGAGCGCCGAGGAATGCTGTCACCACTGCCATGCATTCGGTGAAGACCCTGGGAGCTGGAGACAAGCCAAGGGCATGGCTTGAATCAAGAGGGATCCTTCCGCTGGAAGCGAAGGAGTCTCTGGTGAGACGGACGATAGGGACGTGAAAAAACGTCCTGCAAGTCCAGAGAGCAGAACCACACGCCTGCTCCAAGGATGGTATAATCTGAGCCAGAGTGACCATCCTGAAGGTTCGAGACCTTAGAACTTGTTCAGGTCGTAGGTCGAGAATGGGCGCCAGCCCCCGTCTGCTTCGAACCAGGAAGTACCTGGACACAAACCCTGGGTCTGAAGGAGGGTCCACCACCTCTCTTACCACCTCCTTCTGGAGGAGGAGTGATGTCGGCTCGACGAGCCGCCAGTGAGGCTGGGGATCTCAAGCCTCCCAAGGGCGACGGCTCTGAAGGGTGGTGCCTGCTCAATTCCAGAGGCAGGCCTTCCCACCACCTCCAAGACCCACCTGTCCGTGGTAACAGCGACCAAGCGGAACGGAAGTGCTGGAGCTGCCTCCCCCACGGGGATCTAGGGGTAAGGTGACGGGATGGGGGCGACACCCCTCAGCCCGTCACTGGGCAGGCTTGAGGAGGGACCGCCGAGGGACCTCCTGGCCCTTCCTCCCTGCCTCCTGTTAGAGGAAGCCGGGCGTTTGGGTTTGGGATGCCAATGTCGAGCCTGCTGGCCCTGACGTTGTTGGGCCGGGCGCCACAAAGGCACAGAAGGACTAAAGGCTTAGGCTGTGGTTTCGGCCTTGTCCTTCTGAGCGGAAGAGACCGAGTCCAAGGTGGCATTGACTTCGATCCTCTGCAGGTGACCTTCCACCCCAGGGTCAAGAGGTCAGTCCTCAAAAGGAACATCCGCCAACTTGTGCTGGGTATCCGGCGTAAAGGTGGATATCCTCAGCTAGCCCGCCGACGATAGCCACCGCGGCCGCCACCGATCTGGCACATGAGTCCCTACATCCAAAGCAGTCTGGAGCTGCTGTTTGGCCACTGCTCTGCTCCTGTCCCGCACCTGCTTAACCGTAGTCTGCAGATCGGCGGAAGATGAGGGATGACTCATCCAGGAGCCCAACAGGCATGAGAAAATATAGCATGAGGACGGCCAACTGGCCTGACGAAGGCCGAGAGGACGCAGCGTAGACTTTTCGCCCGACATAGTCCATCTCTTGGACTCCTTGTCAGGAGGTTTGTCCACATCCCTGGCGTTGCCGGGCGCTACGGAAAACGCTGTCGGTAACCAACCCTCAGCAGAGGGTGTTCAAAACCGGACAAGGAACCGTAGGGACCGTGATACTTTCTGGCCATCCTGGCCAAGGCGCAGGGCAGGAAGCGGGCGCTGCCAAAGTTCCAGTGCCGACCCACTATGGCCTCGCCACCGGAAAGGCCTCGTCGGAGAACCTCGTCCAGAATCTCCGTGAGGGATACCTGGCCTGCTTGAACGGGTTCAGCCCATCCCGTAGACTCCGGATGAGCCAAGCAGTCCTAGGAAGGACGACGGCTATCGCCCATTGGCTGACCTCCTGAAGACTCCAAGTCCAGTCGCTTGAGAAGAAGGAGGAATCGCCTTCGACTCGGAAGAGTCCTCAAGAGCTGCTTTCTGGCCTGAGCCACCCTTCACCTGCCGAGGTCGGTCGGGAGTGAGGGTAACTGACAGCCGATGGGGTAGAAACCTCAGCCGACCGAGAATCTTTGGTCGGAGCCCCACTTGGTGGCTGTGAAGGCGGAGGTTCCACCGAATCGTGGAGTAGCTGGTTTGGCCTAACAACCGCCTGGTGTAGCCTCGGACAAGTCGAGGTTGTGTCGGTCGCTCGGTGACAGCTACTTAATGGTCGAGGAAGGCGCCGGAGTCGGCTTATTCTCCGCCAGGAGGAGCTGTTGCAACATAAGGTCTCGCATCGTCGACGCACTTACGCCTAAGCCTCCCCTCATCCGAGGAGGAGGACGGACGAGCGCGACGCCGCTTACCCTGAGTGCCGAGACCCGAGACCGCTTATGACGGTGGGAACGGCTGGACCGCTAAGAGGTCCGAGACCGAGACCGAGAGTCCCGGAATTTCCGGGTCGGTGCAGGAGGTGTCGGCCGGAACCGCACTCCTTCGCTCGAAGGTCCATCCGAGGGCTCCGAACCGGAGGCACAGGCGAGCCCACGGGATCCTCAACTCCTCCCGGGGAACCGGGAGAGGGGAATTCGCTGCTAAAGGCGACAGCTCCGTCCAATGGGTCGAAAAATCTCGACTTCATCAGTGGGAGTCTCGGTCAACTGACCTGACGGGACACCGTGAGGCCAGTGGCGGCCGAGCGTGTCGATCGGCCGACGGTCGACGGCCCGGGAGAGGGACCTTTCCGCCCCAAGAGCGCCGACGGAGGGA
The DNA here is from genome assembly GCA_016271365.2 of Neoceratodus forsteri. Classification (NCBI taxonomy): domain Eukaryota; kingdom Metazoa; phylum Chordata; order Ceratodontiformes; family Ceratodontidae; genus Neoceratodus; species Neoceratodus forsteri. The sequence continues at coordinate 1,711,184,873 of CM057455.1, forward strand.
CTTACCTTGTCCCTCTTTGACCGAGAAAAGGTCCAGCAGACGAGGCCCTTCTCCTTTAGTGAGAGGGACAGACAAAGCTCCTAAAGGGAAGCCGTAGGAAGAACCCAGAGAGAGCGGATAAATGCCGCGGCGAGGAAGATACGCCCGCGCCGCCCTTCTTCGAGGCGACCATCCGCCGAGCTGATCCGCCGACCCGGCCGTCATGACACCGCCAACCGCCTCCTTGACTTCACCGGAGGGAAACGCTCGGACGGCCCAGTTGCAATCGGGCAGCATGGCTTCGAGGACGAGGTGAGAAAGATGAGCACAGGTCGCAAGCCTGCGGGTCGTGCTCAAGGCCTAAGCAGTAGACACACACGGAGTGTGTGGATCCGTCTGAGACATCTTCTGCCGCATGGGCATCTCGAATCCAGGAGTCGATTTGTCCATCGCGTAGCCGCGAGGGATCGAAGACTGAAGTCTTTTGCAAAATATTATTTTAAACCGCAACGGAGAAATAGGAACTAGTCGTGAAACGCAGAGCTGTAAGGAGGAACCTGAGCTTCCAAGCGGTAAGGAAGATCTGGCGTCATGGGGCGGAGCCGAGAGTTATACCACCCGGTTGGGTGGGAGGAGCAAGCTTGAAGACCTTCCGGCAAGATTTAAAGCGGCAAGGATACTGCCAATGAGTGTGGATGAACAACATATCCATGTCCCTAGAAATGAAAATTATGTACCTACCGTAATTCTTGATATTCCTGGAAGAAGTCTCCACCACTCATTCACACTACTGGGACTACGCCGGAGGCACTAGGAACCAGCGGGTGCCAAAAATCTTCAGAAGGGCCAGTGCCGAGGTAGGACTGTGCATGCGTGGCACCATGAGTCTGGCTCATGCCGTACAGGAGTTTCTCGATTCCCTACACGGCGTGTGCCTCAGACAGCTAGTGCTGGAACCCACTCGGGAAGGAGCAATCTTAGATCTTGTGCTCTCAAACGAGGACAGAGACAGGATCTCAAATTCAGAAGTGGATAGCCATCTGGGAACAAGTGACCACCAAACAGTGTGGTTCACGATGAACACAACTGTAGAGTAAAACCATACAAAAGTGAGGGTACTGAACTTTAGGAGGGCTGACTGTCAAAACGGGAGAGTGTCTCAGAAAAGTACTAGCAAATGGGCAAGGAGGAGGGGTGGAGGAACAATGAGGAAACATCAAAACTACCATCACAGAGGCAATAAGCCTTTGTGTGATGCAAATAAAACTAAGGAAAAAAAACACTATGGTTCTCAAAAGAGGTGTCGGGGAAGGTTAGGGAGAAAAAGATAGCATTCAGGAAGCATAAGAAAACACAGAAGAAGAAGAACAGAGAAATGGAAATTACATACCTACTGTAATTCTTCATCTTCTCTTGTATCTTCACCATTCATTACTGATTGGGGCGTGAGCTGGAAGCAAGCACCTGCAACGCTAGTTTTTTTTTTTTTGAGAGGAGTCGACGGCACCGCCGGCAAGAGCAACGCACTATGTGGTGCGTGAGGGGCGGCCATTAAGCGTCACAGACTCCTCCTCCATCCCAGTTCTGTAAGCCAGATAGGTGAAAAAATTAGAAGAAAAAAGGGGAGCGAGGCAAGAGAGCTGAGGGATAGGTAAAGGAAAGGATATAAAGTGAAAAAGGAATAAGCCGATAGAGGACAGGAAAGAGGAGAACCTACCCTATGGGACCGCAGGCCTCACTCCTGGGGCGGCTCCGAGGGACGAACAGATAAGGGGAAAAAGAGAAGTGGATGTTGGAAGGAGGGAGAAGCTCTGCCAAGTTGTGAGGACTGGTTTGAAGGCTTGTAAGCTCGGGACCAAGAAAGGGAGCAAGGATCTAATTTAGGAAAGACTGAAGCTTTGCACAGCTTGGTACACAAAAGGCATACTCTCTACATCTCCCGCCATCCCGAACCCCAACCCCTTACACTCCAGCTGAGAGCTCACAGACTGGCCAGGCAGAAAATCTTTTCTGAAAGGAGAGCGCCCAACTAGGAAGGGGAAGGAAGCCCACTAGCACCCTGTTTCGTGCTAACACATATGTGTATTGGGGGGGCGGGATTTGAAGCCCCACAGAGGGCAACCCCTGCGAAAAGGACAAAGCGGAAACTCAGTCCGACTCCTCGAAGGTTAGGCAAAGCAGATCATGAGATCAAGGCAATGAATTGCTAGGACAGCATTTGACTAGCAACGGCTGGCACAAAAGGAGATTTAGACATGCCAGAGGGGACCTACAAAAAGGAACCGAACCAAGAGGAACGGTTTCATTAACTGTGAATTGAACAACATGGCTTAAGAAGGAGCCAAGAGGTCACCCCCAGGGGCAATCAGAAACAGTTCACTTAGGACAGAGATAAATACTACTGGTTCCTCTCCCCTGCCAAATAACAGGATCCATTCTGAGAGAAGAACGGAAGGCTCAAGAAATACAGGTTACTCACCTGTAACAGGAGTTCTAGGAATGGTATATGTTGTTCATCCACACTCATTGGCAGTATCCTTGCCGCTTTAAATCTTGCCGGAAGGTCTTCAAGCTTGCTCCTCCCACCCACCCGGGTGGTATAACTCTCGGCTCCGCCCCATGACGCCAGATCTGGCCCGCTGGAAGTCATAGGTTGTGCGTCAAGCCGATAGTCGAGAACAGGGATGAATAACATATACCATTCCTGAACTCCTGTTACAGGTGAGTAACCTGTATTTCTAGGGACATGGATATGTTGTTCATCCACACTCATTGGCAGACCCTAGCAGTTCTCCGGGAGGAGGGAGGCAAGACGACACCCTATATACTTACTTGGGAAAGAGAGAGCTGAGAACCGAGGCCCCAAAACCAGCATCCCGGGCGTGACTCAAGGTCGATGTGGTAGTGGGTAATGAAGGTGTTGCTGACTTCCAGGTAGCAGCCTGCAGATTTCCTGGATAGGGCGCTCCTGGAAGCAGCCACCGTGCAACAGTATGGCGGTAGAATGAGCTCTTATCCTCTGGGAGGCTCCATGCCGCCAACTTATAGCAGAGATCTATGCAGGAGGTTACCCACTTGCTTATCGTCCGCTTGGCTGCAGGTCTGCCAGATGCGGCTTCAGCGTAGGTGACAAACAGCTGGCGAACCTCCCAGAATTTCAGCCGATGGCTCCTTATAATAAGCGAGCGCCTCTAGGGTCCAGAGTATGGAGCCTATATTCGGCCTCCGAGGTGTGATTGGGTAGAACACCGCAGAGTCAACACCTGGTTAAGGAAATCCACACCACCTCGGAAGGAATTTCGGTGGGGCGCAGGACAACCTTGTCCCTGTGGAAGACCAGGTAAGGAGACTCGATGAGAGCGCCTGGAGCTCTCCCATCCTTCTGGCTGACGTGATAGCCACCAAGAAGGCGGTCTTCCACGACAGGTGAGAGAGAGCACACCTGTGCATAGGTTCGAATGGCTTGCCCATGAGCTTTGCCAGTACCAGCAGTAGATCCCACGGAGGTGGGGGTTCCCGACTGAGGAAATGTGATCAAGGCCTTGAAAAGCGCCAGACCACCTTCTCCTGCGCCATCGACTGCTTCCCGCCCGCGCCTGTAAGCAGAGATGGCTGCCAGGTGCACCCTTAGGGTCGCCGACCCAAGCCCTTGACTAGAAAGGACCATAACAGTCCAAGATGCTTGCCAAGGAACAGGAGGAAGGGTCCAAGCCCTTGTTCTGACACCAAATGGAAAACCTTTTCCATTTGAAGGCATAGCATTTTCTTCTGGTCGACTTCACGGACGCCTCAACTACATTGAGGACCTCGTCGGAAAGACCCAAAGCCTGGAACTCTAGCCGCCAGGAACCAGGCCGTCAGGTGCAGGGATTGAAGGTCCGGATGGAACACCTTCCCTGATTGACTGAGAGCAGGTCCGGCGAGCTGGAAGCTGCAGCGAGTCCTGGAGCTGAGACTGAGGAGATCTGGTACCAGAACTGGCGAGGCCAGTCTGGGGCTATCAGAATCACCTGCGCCTTGTCCCTCCTCGCCTTGAGAAGCACCTGTGGATCAAGGAAATGGGGAAAGGCGTAAAGAGGCCGGGGTCCATTGCCTCGAGAAGGCATCCCTGCAGCGAGCCCTGCTGAGGGGGCGGCATGAAACAGACTCAGCTCATGCCTCCATGGAGGCAAACAGGTCCACCTGAGGTGTGCCCCAAAGGGAGAACAGATGCTGTACTACCTCCGGCAGGAGAGACCACTGTGGGATGCAGCCCTATCCGGCTCAGGGCATCGGCCAGGGTGTTGGAGGCTCCTGCCACGTGAATGGCTAGGAGATCCGCTCCAGGCTGCGCACGAGTGACCAAATGCGGAGAGCCTTGCATAGAAGCATGGAGCGCCCCGCCCTGGCGGTTTAGATAGTACATGGTCGTGGTATTGTCCGCCTGACTCGACCACTTGACCCTGGAGGAACGGAGCAAAGGCGGACCGCTCGAGCTCCAGCAGGTTGATGTGGCATCGACTCCGCGGGGACCAGAGGCCATGAGCCCGTGTTCCCCAGATGGGCACCCCAACCCATCAGAGAGGCATCGGTCGACAGAGACCATCGGCTCGGGCGGATTAACGGGATGCCCTCCTGCAAATGATCTGGAACGGTCCACCACTGGAGAGCTGCCCACATCCCCTGTGTCACCGACACAAGTGGTCCAAGGGATCGCAGTTGTGACCACTGGCTGGCCAGTCCCTCACTGAAGGGGACGATGTTCCAGCGGGCCCAACGACCACGCTGGTACAGGCCGCCATGAGACCCAGGAGGCGCAGGAAGTCCCGGCAGGGCGCAACTGCTCAACCAGAAATGATCGGGCAAAGGAGGAAAGAACCTCGCCCTGTCCGCCGGGAGCCGCGCTTGCTCAAGAGAGTCAGAGCGCGCGAATGAATAAAATCACCTGCTTCGCTCGAGTCTGACTTGGCCCTGATAAGGAGGCCCAGTTGAGAGCAGACCTGGAGGGCCAGATCTCTGACCACTCCGCCTCCTTCCTGGAGGAGCTGCTATCAGCCAGTCGCCCAGGTAAGGTACACCCGACCCTCGGCGCGCAGGAATGCTGTCACCACTGCCATGCATTTGGTGAAGACCCTGGGAGCTGGAGACAAGCCGAAGGGCATGGCTTGAATCAAGAGATCCTTCCGCTGGAAGCAGGGAATCTCTGGTGAGACGGACGGATAGGGACGTGAAAAACGCTGTCCTGCAAGTCCAGAGAGCAGAACCACACGCCGCTGCTCCAAGGATGGTATTATCTGAGCCAGAGTGACCATCCTGAAGGTTCGAGACCTTAGGAACTTGTTTAGGTCGTAGGTCGAGAATGGGGCGCCAGCCCCCGTCTGCTTCGAACCAGGAAGTACCTGGACACAAACCCTGGGTCTGAAAGAGGGTCCACTCACCTCTTACCACCTCCTTCTGGAGGAGGAGAGCGATGTCGGCTCGACGAGCCGCCAGTGAGGTGGGATCCCGGCCCCGAGGCGGCGGCTCTGAAGGGTGGTGCCTGCTCGATTCCAGAGGCAGGCCTCTTCCACCACCTCCAAGACCCACCTGTCCGTGGTAACAGCGGACCAGGCGGAACGGAAGTGCCGGAGCCGCCTCAATGGGGGACCAGGGTGGTAGCGGGGATGGGGCGACACCCCTCAGCCGTCACTGGGCAGGCTTGGAGGAGGGACCGGCGAGGGACCTCCTGGGCCCTCCTCCTGCCTCCTGTTAGAGGAAGCCGGCGCTTGGGTTTGGGATGCCAAGGCCGAGCCTGCTGGCCCTGACGTTGCTGGGCGGGCCGGGGCACAGAAGGACCTAAAGGGCTTAGGCTGTGGTTTGCGCCTTGTCCTTCTGAGCGGAAGAGACCGAGTCCAAGGTGGCATTGGACTTCTCGATCCTCTGCAGGTGACCTTCCACCCAGGGTCAAGAGGTCAGTCCCCAAAAGGGAACATCCGCCAACTTGTGCTGGGTATCCGGGTAAAGGTGGATATCCTCAGCCAAGCTCCGCCGACGATAGCCACTGCGGCCGCCACCGATCTGGCACATGAGTCCCCACATCCAAAGCAGTCTGGAGCTGCTGTTTGGCCACTGCCTGCCCTGGTCCCGCACCTGCTTAACCGTAGTCTGCAGATCGGCGGAAGATGAGGATGACCTATCCAGGAGCCCAACAGGGCATGAGAAAATGTGCCATGAGGAGCCGGCTCAACTGGCCTGACGAGGCGCGAGAGGACGCAGCGTAGACTTTCGCCCCCGACATAGTCCAATTTCTTGACTCCTTGTCAGGAGGTTTGTCCACATCCCTGGCGCGCCGGGCGCACGAAAACGTCGGGTAACCAACCCTCAGCAGAGGGTGTTCCAAACCGGACAAGGAACCGTAGGGGACCTGCATACTTCTGGCCATCCTGGCCAAGGCGCAGGGCAGGAAGCAGGCGCTGCCAAAGTTCCAGTGCTGGACCCACTATGGCCTCGGCCACCGGAAAGGCCTCCGTCGGAGAATCCCCCGGTCCAGAATCTCCGTGAGGGGATACCTGGCCGCTTGGAACGGTTCGAGCTCCATCCCGTAGACTCCGAGATGAGCCGAGGCAGTCCTAGGAAGGACGCACGGGCATCGCCATTGGCTGACCTCCTGGAAGACTCCAAGTCCAGTCGCTTGGAGAAGAAGGAGAATCATCTTCGGACTCGAAGAGTCCTCGAAGAGCTGCCTCTGGCCTGAACCACCCTTCACCTGCCGAGGTCGGTCGGGAGTGAGGGTAACTGACAGCCGATGGGGTAAACCCTTAGTCCGACCGAGAATCCTTGGTCGGAGCCCCAATTGGTGGCTGTGGAGGCGAGGTTCCACCGCAATCGGTGGAGCAGCTGGTTTTGGCGAACAACCGCCTGGGTATAGGCCTCGGCAAGTCGAGGGGTTGTGTCGGGCCGCCCGTGACAGCCACTTAATGGTCGGGAAGGCGCCGGAGTCGGCTTATTCCCGGCCAGGAGGAGCTGTTGCAACATAAGGTCCTCGTATCGTCGCATTTATCACGCCGGAGCTCCCTCATCCGAGGAGGAGGACGAGGACGAGCGGCGACGCCGCTTATCACGGTGCCGAGACCGGACCGCTTATGACGGTGGGAACGGCTGACCGGCGAAGAGGTCCGGAGACCGAGACCGAGAGTCCCGGAATTGGGTCGGTGCAGGGAGGTGTCGGCCGGAACCGACACCCTTCGCTCGAAGGTCCATCCGAGGGCTCCGGAACCGAGGCACAGGCGAGCCCATCGGATCTCAACTCCTCCCGGGGGAACCGGGAGAGGGGAATCTCGGCTGCTAAAGGCGACAGCCCGTCCAATGGGTCGAGAAAAATCTCGACTTCATCAGTGGGAGTCTCGGTCAACTGACCTGACGGGGACACCGTGAGGCCAGTGGCCGAAGCCGAGCGATCGACCGAAGCCGACGGTCGACGGCCCGGGGAGAGGGACCTTTCCCGCTCCCAAGAGCGTCGACGGAGGGACTTACCTTGTCCCTCTTTTGGACCGGGAAAAGGTCCAGCAGACGAGCCTTCTCCTTTAGTGGAGAGGGACAGACAAAAGCTCCTTAAAGGAGCCGTGTGGAAGAACCCAGAGAGGCGGGATAAATGCAGCGGCCGAGGAAGATCGGCCAGCGCCTCCTCCTCGAGGCGACCATCCGCCAGGCGATCCGCTGGTGCCCGCCGGGCCGCGACATCAACGGGCCTCCTTTGGACTTCACCGAGGGAAACGCTTCGGGACGCCCAGTTGCAATCGGGCAGCACGGTCCGAGGACGTGGGCGAGAAAGATGAGCACAGGTCGCAAGCCTGCGGGTCGTGCTCAAGGCCTAAGCAGTAGACCACCGTGGGTGTGGATCCGCTCGAGACATCTTCTGCCCGCATGGGCATCTCCGAACCGGAGTCGATTTATCCATCGCAGTCGCGAGGATCAAGACTGAAGTCTTATTGCAAAATATTATTTTTAAATCGCAAACGGAGAAATAGGAACCAGTCACAAACGCAGAGCGTTAAGGAGGGAACCTGAGCTTCCAAGCGGTAAGGAAGATCTGGCGCTACATGGGGCGGAGCCGAGAGTTATACCACCCGGGTGGGTGGGAGGAGCAAGCTTGAAGACCTTCCGGCAAGATTTAAAGCGGCAAGGATACTGCCAATGAGTGTGGATGAACAACATATCCATGTCCCTAGAAATGTATTTTTTTTTTTTTGCATGAAAAGGAGAGGGGAGGAATGAGCAGGGAGGAGGAAACACTGAAGGAGGAGGCCCGTGAGGGGAAGGTGGACAGGTATCAGTAATGAATGGCGAGACACAAGAAAAGATCAAAATTATGGTAGGTACATTAATTTCCATGTCTCCCTTGTCAATCTTCACCATTCATTACTGCTTGGTGAGTGCAGCCCCCAAGGGGGACCAAGAAAACTCAAGGAACAAGACCCTCAGCCTACGGCTAGTGAAAAGCAGAAGGAAGAGACCCTGGCCTTAAAGACAGGAGTATAAGGCATCGGAGAGCTAGGAGGTGGCCCTCGGAGACAAGGAGACAGAGGAAGCCCCCTGCAAAAGCCTTCTAGCCCTGGTGGAAAAGAGGCGGGTCCCTCGGAAAGTGGTGCAGATCACCCTATGCCAGGCCAGGGGTGACAATCTTGATAGACGAAGCCATGCCATCTGCCTAATGCAGATCACTGTCCCCGAAAGCACAGAAGCCATCTCAATGGAGTCATAGGACGCCCTTGCTTGGTGCCTTGTCAGTTCCAGGCATATTGCGGAGAGGGCATTGGCTTGTCTGGATTGCTCTGTATCAGGCATTGATGCTAGGACTTGGGAGAGCATCGAATATAAATGCCTACTGTAGGCAACATGGTGAGCCTGATGTGATGCAATGCATAATATCGCACGAGAGGAAGAGAAATGAAAATTACGTACCTACCGTAATTCTTGATCTTCTCTTGTATCTTCACCATTCATTACTGCTTGGGTTAGTGCCAGAAGCGCGCACCCATTATGGGAATTTTTTTTTTTTTGGAGTCCGCTCCAACAGCACCGCCCACGAGAGCGACGTGTTGCATCATGCGCGAGGGGTGGCCATTAGGTGCCACAGACTCCTCCTCCATCTCAATTCTGGTAGCCGGAGAGGCAAAATAAAAGGTAAAGGAAAAAAAGGGAAGAGAGCTGAGGGACAGGAAAAGGAAAGGATATAAACTGAAGAAGGAACAAGCCGGTAGAGGACAGACAGAAGAGGAGGAATACCTACCCTGAGGGACCGCAGGGCCTCCCTTCTGGGGCGGCTCTAAGGGAGGAAAAGGTAAAGAGAAAAGAAAGAAGAAGAACAACAACAAAGAGAAAAAAAAAGGAGGGAAGATGAGAAGGGAGAACACTGCCCATAAATATACTGGTTGAGAGGGTTATAAGCGCGGAACCAAAAACAAGGGAACAAGAATCCCTCCTGATAGGAGTGACAGAAAGCTCCACTGAACCGTTTATATCGATTGGACAGAAAAGGCAGATTCTCTAACTTATCAACCCAAACCCCCTACACTCTAGCTGAGAGCTCACAGACTGCCCAGGCAGACATCTGTTCTGGAAGGAGAGCACCCAACTACGAGGGGGGTAAGCCCCTTAGCACCTTGTTAAGTGCTAACACCGGAGTGTGTGGGTAGAGGTTAGGCCCCTACAAAAGGCAGTTTTGTATGAAGGATAGAGTGGGAACTCAATCGGACTCCCTGAAGGCAAGGCCAGGACAACAGTTCAAGGTTAAGTGCAGAAGCACCAACCAGAAGAAGCTAACAATTAAATGATGCCTGCCCAAGGGAACCTGAAATTTGAGGCTGAGCCATATAGGAACAGTCTCTTCAGCTGTGAACTGAACAACGTGGCAAAGTAGCCAAGAGGTCACCCTTAGGGGCAGTCAGAAAGAGTTCCCTCAGGATAGGAAAAAAGTCCTGCTCGTTCCCTTTTACCTTGAGGAAAAAGATCCGTCCATAGAAGAACGGAAACCAGGATAGATTTTTTTTTTTTTGCATAAAGGCCAAAGGAAAGGAGAGGAATGAGAAGGGAGGAGGAGACGCCGCAGTAAGAGGCCACTGAGGGGAAGTTGGGCGGGTATCAGTAATGAATGGTGAAGATACAAGAGAAGATCAAGAATAACGTAGGCACGTACTTTCATATCTTCCTTGTCACTCTTCACCATTCATTACTGCTTGGTGAGTATTGCTTCCCCCGCAAGGGGAGGGGAGGATAATAGAAACTCTGAGAGAACAAGACCCCCAGCCTCATGTTGGTGGGGAAGACCCTGGGCTAATCAGGTGAGAAGCCTCCGGTGGAGGAGAGCTAGGAGGTGTCCCCCGAGGATGGGGAGACGGAGGAAGCCCCTGCAAAAGTCACCTAGCTCTGGAGGAAAAAAGACAGGTCCCCCGGAAAGTGGAGCGAATCACCCTATGCCGGGCCAGGGGTGACAACCATACTAGACAAAGCCATGCCATCCGTCTACTACAGATCACTGTCCCTGCAAGCCTGGAAGCCACCTCACTGGCGTCGTAAAATGCTCTAGCTTGGTGTCTTGCCAGCTCCAGCCCTACAGCAGAGAGGACAACAGCTTGTCTGGATTGCTCCGTATCAGGCATTGATGCTAAGACTTGGGAGAGCATCGACCACAAATGCCTATAGGTGAGCCTGATGTGATGCAATGTATAACATCGCACGAGAGGAAGAGAACACTCCTCACTCCCACTGGTCAAACTGTAAGGAATCTGAGTCGGGTGGACGGTCGTGCACCAGGCAGCGGTGCCCAGAGGGAGTTTCTAGGTATGCCAATCCCGAAGGCGGGTTGGGGAGAGTACCTAGAGGCTCCAATGGGGCACGATACCTTCTTCTGCAGCCTGCCGGGGCTGGAGAAAGGGCGGCTGGCGACTACCAGGAATGGATAGACGCCTCCTGGAAGGGAATAGGCCAGGACAGTATAACCAGATGCTGGGCACTGAATTCACTGAGAAATTAACGCTCTGCCATTTGGTACTGTCTCTCCTAACAAAAGATAAGCAAAGATCCCTCCCCATCCTCAAAAGAAATCGCTGATATTCGGTGAAATCAGCACCAGAGGAGAGATGAGTAGTGGGTTTCTCTCCCTCCGAAGAGCAGGGAGACGAGGATGATGGAGCTCGAATGTCCAGGACTCCTGTGGCAGTGGGGATAGGCGAAACACCCGTTCATGCATATACCTAACGTATGAGGGGAAGGCCACCGCAGAGCCTCTGAACGTCCACCAGGATAATGGGCCCATAGGACCGACATGGCCTGGGAGAGAGGGGGGGTGGCTGCAGAGGAATGGGAGAGGGGCACCTACAGCGAGGCAACTGTCCTCTGCTGAGGCTCTGAAATCCAGAAAACGGGGCCCGAGCTTGTGGATCCCGGACAACAAACCAGGTCGCAGAACGGAACCCTGAGGATGCGAAACCTGAAACAGCCTAGTAGGGGATCCTCCCCTGTGACGAACCTGGGGCTGCATGGGTCCAGAAGGGCAGCCCACAGCAACTCCACCAGAAGAGTCCCTGGAGCTCAAGAGGGAAAGACGGGCCTGGCGCTATGGCTCCTACCAGCTCCCCGAGGGGTGGCAGGTAAAGACCGAGGTGCCTCAACCTGGTCTCTTGACCCCCTCCCCCCCGACTCAGAGAATGCCCCTCCCCTCGACCCAGCGACACCCCACTCCGAGGGAGGTGCAGCAGCACCGACTGCAGCTGCCACAACCCCCCCAGGAGGGAGAGCCCCTCCCTCTGCCTCCACGCCATCCCCCTCCAGGGACCCCAGACCACCCCCAGCCTGGGAAGCCTCAGGGGAGGACAGCAGAGGAGACATAGGAATAGGCGCACTGGGCCGCCTAGCACCTCGTCTCACCAGAGACCCTGACTCTGAAGAGTCAGGGTGCCAGGATGGGTCCACATCTGAATCATCCTCCTCCGAGGAGGAAGAGACCAGCTGGACCACAATACTGGCCACCTCGGGGTCTCCAATGAAATAGCACCGCGAACAGCGCCGATGCCAGACGACCCCGGATCCCACGCAACACCGAAACCCAGCCCTGACTCCCCAACGGCACCGGCCAGACCGCAGCACCGCCCTCAGTGTCCGGACCCAACTCAGCACCGCTAGAAGAGCTGACCAGGCACACGGCGCCGCCTCGATCACCAGTGCCGCGAGGGGTGCTGTGATCTGAAACAGCGCCGGAAGGCGGTGTCGAGGGTCCACCGATGCTGGGCACAGCAGACCTGGGCCTCGACACTGGGAGAGCCTGCACCTCCGAGGAGGTGACTGCCAAGGCAGTGTCTCCACCGCGGCCCCGGGAGGGACCCCGGCATTCCTCCGACACCACGAAAGAGGTCTCCTCTTCGGCATGAGAAGATGAGGAGGCCTCCTCCTCTCCAGACCGTATAGGCCTGAGAGGGGACCTGGAGGAAGGGTCTAGAGACCTTACCTGAGAACCCCTGGAGCGGTGCCATACACTGAAAATCGGTGGAGCCTTGCCGATCTTGAATGCGCAGACTTCCAGGACACAACGGTCCATCAAGAAACAGGCGTCACACGCATCCATATTATGGTTAGATCCCAGGCAACGGAGACAAACATCATGCTGGTCCGTGATGTAAAAATGCAGGCCACAGGAGCACTGACGCATAGAGGCGCTGGAGAAGACGGCACAGGGGAGGGGGCAGAGCCGAGAGAGGAAGTCGGCTGACCTCTGCTAGGGCGCGGACCATGGACCCCCGCGGAGGGTGTCCTGGAAGACTCCGCAGCCGACAGCTGTACAACCACATTGGTACTGCCTAGGCTGCGCCCAGAAGAATCCCCCAAGTGAGGTGACCGGGGCCGTACAGATCCAGAAGGACGGGTCCCTGCTCCAAAGAATGGGACCCCTCAAGGAACCAGAAGGGAAGGGCGGAAGTCCGGCTGCTTCATCCAGGGCCGGGTGGGTCCCACAGAAAGGTCGACGCCCGACCCCACACCCTCGGAGTCCGAGAGAGTCCTAAGTCTCGGCAATAAAATAGAAGTTGGCAGTTTGGGCTGGCTCAAGGGGAGACCCAGGAGCAGTACCTTCCTCCTGTGGGCTTCCCTAGGCCCCAAAGTTGGGCGATCGAGACACACCACCAGAGAGGGTACCACCGCCGAGGGGTCAAGGAACCCCCAAGGCCAGGTTGCATGGCAATGGTGGCACGCACCACAGCCTGCTGGTCAGTACCACTGATCCTAACCTCGGGGGGAACCAGACGCACCTCAGAAGGGGGCTGACTAAGACCCATCGTGGAGACCACCGGCTCGTCGTCCTCTGCAGACAACACCGAAGGGTGTGACTGCCCGCTCGACTCCGAGCCCGACTCCGACAAGGTACAGTCTGAGGCCCTAAGCCAGACGGTAGGAGGGCGACCTTACCAAAGGACCCAGAAGTCCGAGCAGTGGCCAAGGCGGCACCTGCACCCTCCACAGCCCCACAAGCGGCGCTGGCAGAAGGCGGCAGGGCAGCACGGGTCAAAGGTCCTGAAGTAGGGCCAGCTGCGGCACCATCAAGTCCACCGGCACCAGGGGCGGTACCAGGAACAGAGACGGCGCCGACAGAAGCCCCAGCAACCGCCTCGGTGCCGACGCAGACGCCAGGCCCCTCAGCGCCGTGGCGGCACCGAGACCAAGCGGCGCGATGACTAAGGCGGACTGGCGCTAACACGGCACTGCCAGACCCCTCGCACCGAGAGCAACAATGGCGCCGAGGACGGCACCGACGGACAACTCCGAAGGCCCCACAGCGCCGTGCTCAACCTCAGCGCGGAGGACGGCGCCGAGGAGAGACATGACGAAAGGTGACGCTGATTCCGGGGTCACGGCGCCGTGAGTGGGGTCGGCACCACGAACGGCACCAAGGCCCACGGCGCCGAAAGACGAGTCGGCGCTGACAGCACTGAGTGATAGTGTCGAGGACGCCGTCAACCCGGGCCTTCCGGACCGGGGGAGCGACACTGGGGGAGCCTTCACCCCCAAAGGGGTGATTGCCATAGCGGCGCCTCCCGCCCTCTCCCGGGAGGAAGCGGATGGGCCTCCCGCGCCTGCTGGAAGGAGTCTCAGCCAAGGCTAGGCTACGAAGGTCGAGGCCCCTCCTCCTCGGTCCAGAGAGAACCGGAGGGACCCGGAGGAAAGGCCAAGAGAGCGGCTTCGCCGATTTAGTGCGAGACCTACCCCGAAAGTCGGCGGAGTCAGCTTCACTTTAAACGCCAAGACTGTTCGGGAGGACGCGGCGGTCCATTGAGAAGCAGGTGTTTACCTAATCGATGTCGTGAAGCAGGCCAAGACAAGAGCCGCCGGTCATGCTGGTCGGTAACGGAGTACTTGGGCGCATCGGCACTGACAGCATGGGGTCTCCCGCCTTAGTCGACTTTTGCCCTCCTACCACGATACGACCTTACAGGAGAAAACACCAAAACAGACTCGACGTCGCTAAACTGTTAAATAAATGGAAAGATCTTACCAGCGACGTTGAGTATGGCAGACTAGAACTAGCAGGAACCGATGGACTGTCGACGACAAAGGCTAAGGCCTAAAATTATTGAAAATCTTCTCCACAGGCTTCCCATGAGGCGACCTCGACGGCAGGAGATGAAGAACTGCTAGGCAGGTGGAGTCGACACAGCTTCACGGCTAATCCTCGAGCGCCACATAGTACGTCGGCCTCGAGGGCGGCGCCGATGCTGCGTCGGCTCCGCCTATCCTTTTTTAAAAAAAAAAAAGGCTCCCGCGGGGTCCTGATCTCCGACCAGTACCCCACTGTGATGAATGGTGAAGACTGACACAGATAAGATCAGAATGGTCTTACCAGTGACGACAGCAAGAAAAAGGCAGGATGAAGGAGAAGTCTGAAATGCGGCATCGACGAATGACAGCTAGGCCTAGTGGCATACTGTTAATTCTACCGTGCAGCAGGTGCAGCCTCGACAGTGGGAGAAACAGAACTGAGATGGAGGAGGAGGAGTCTGCAGAACCTAACAGCCACCCCTTGTGCATGACGCAGAGCGTCGTTCTCATGGGAAGCACCGTTGGAGCAGACTCCAAAACAAAATTAAAAAAAAATCTCCCGTAGCAGGTGCACGCCTCCAGCACTAACCCAAGCAGTAATGAATGGTGAAGATTAACAAGGGAAGATCACTGGTCGTCCCCACCGGTCAAACTGTAGGGAATCTGAGGCTGGTGGATGGTCGTGCGCCAGGCAACGGAGCCCGGAGGGAGTCTCTAGGGACACCAATCCCGTGGGCTGGTTGGGGAGAGTACTCAGAGAATCCAATGGGCCACAATACCTCCTCCTGCAGTCAACCGGGGCTGGAAAAGGGGCGGCTGGAGACTGCCAGGCGCATATAGACACCTCCTGGAAAGGTATAGGCCAGGATGGTACCACCAGATGTTGGGCACCGAATTCCCCAAAGAATTCACGCGTCTCTCGCTCAGTATTGTCACGTCTGAGAAAAGAGATATGGAGATCCTTAACCATCCTCGACAGGAATCGCTGATATTCCGAGAAATCAGAGTCAGATGAAAGGAGAGCAAAGGGTTATGCTTCCTCAGAGGAGGGAGACGAGGAAGGTGAGGAGCTTGAATGTCCAGAGGACTCCTGCGGCGGTGGGAAGAAGTGAAAAACCCGCTCATGCATATACCTAACATATGAGGGGAAGGCCTCTGAACGTCTCTCAGGGTAACGGGTCCGTAGGATCGACATGGCCTGTAAGAGAGGGAGGTGGCTGCAGAGGAATGGAAGAGGGGCACCTACAAGAAGGCAACTGTCCTCTGCTACTGCTCTGAAATCCGGGGAATGGAGCCCGAGCTGGCAAGGTCCTGGATATCAAACCAGGTCGCAAAACGGAACCCTGGGGAAGTGAACTCTGGAACAGCCTGGATGGGGAACCTCCCCTGTGATGCACCTGGGGTTGCAAGAGTCCAAAAGAGCAACCCACAGCAACGCCACCAGAGGGGTCCCTTGAGCCAAAGAGGGACAGGCTAGCTTCGGCTCCTTCCCTACACCCCGAGGGGTGGAAGGCGGAACTCGACACCCCTCACCCCAACCCCTCAGATTCTGAGGACGCCCTCCTCCTCGAGCCCAGCAACAGGTTCCACTGAACCCGAGGCCTCGGGGGGGGGGGGCGCGCTGGAGACAAAACCCCTAGTCCACCCTGAGAAGGCGTGGCAGCACCGGGAATGGCAGCAGCCACAGTTCCCTCCGAGAAGACAGCCCGCTCCTTAATCACCAAACCGCCACCCCCAGCCTGGAGATCCTCGGAGGAAGATGGATCTGGGGATTCAGGAATGGGAATGCTGTATCGCCTGACTCCGTGTTCCAGAAAAGACTCCAATTCCTAAGAATCGGGGTGCCAAGTCAGGTCAACCTCTGAATCGTCTGCCTTCGAGGAGGAGTCGAGCAGAAGGACCTAGATGCTGGCCACTCAAAGAGTTCCCTGAGAAGTGGCACTGCTAGCGGCAGTGGAGTCAAGCACGACGCCGCATGATCCTTGCGCATCACCCACAGCTCCAGAGGCTGGCCCCGATCTGCCCACGGTTCCGGCTAGGTCCCCGGTGCTGCCCGCGGCACTGGAACCCAACACAGCACTGCTAACAAAGTCGACTGGACCCATGGCGCCGCCCCGATCAGCATCCGAGATGGTGCCGGAGGGAGACGTCAAGGGTCCACCAATGCCGGACCCAGAAACTGTTGGTCGTGACACTGGGGGAGCCTGCACCCCAGGAGGGACCACAACGTTCCTCCGACACGTGAAAGAGGCCTCATCCTCGGCAAGGCTTGAAGATGAGGAGACCTCCTCCTCCTCACCAGCCCGCATAGGCCTGGGAGGAGATGCGGAGGAAGGGTCTAGAGACCTGGCCTGGGAGGCCTGAGAGCAATGCCGTCCTCCAAAACTCGCGGGCCTTGCCGATTTGGAATGTGCGACTTCGAACACGGTATGTCCATCGGCAGGCATTGCTTCTGTCTATGGCGATGGTTAGATCCCCAGGCACCGAAGGCAGACGTCATGTTGGTCCATCACGGAGAAATGCCGGCCACATGAGCACCGACGCATGGGGGCATAGCCCGCTTTAGACTTATGCTTAGCTCCCAAACCAGACATGATGCAAAATACAATCTAACACAGAAAAAGCTCCCAGCGCCATTAAAAAATAAAAGGAACAAACTTACTGGTGTCGGGATAGAACCGGGATTGAGGCGTCACAGACGGTGTCGATGAATGACGGAGTCGCAGAAAGGCCTAGTGGCATACTTCGAACTGAACTTGCGCAGCAGGTGCAGCCTCGATGGCGGGAGAAACAGAACTGGGATGGAGGAGGAATCTGCGGTGTCTAATGGCCACCCCTCGTGCACCACATAGTGTGTCGCTCTTGGGGTGGTGCCATCAGTGTAGACTGCTCTCCAAAACCCCCCCCCCCCCGGTGGTGGGTGCCCGCCTCTGGCTTACACCCCAATCAGTAATGAATGGTGAAGACTGACAAAGGAAGATCTATACCAGTTAAAGCAGAAGGAAGCAGGGAGGGCAGTCAGAATAGCAAAGGCCCAAACCAAGGAAAAGATAGCCAACTCGGTTAAGAAGGGGGATAAAACCATTTATAGGTACATTAGGGAGCGAAGAAAGACCAAGGGAGGGATAGTGAGGCTTAATAAAGGGGATGGTGGGTAGGCAGAGAGGGACAGTGAAAAAAAGAGGGATATTGAACGAATACATCCGCACAGTATTCACAAAAGAAGAGGAGGGGGAAGTACTTAATCCAATCAATAGAAGCACTCAAGATGGGGGGGGGGGGTTGAAACCAGCCCTTGCACAGAAGAAAAGGTTCTGAATTAACTTCTAAAGCTTAAGGTAGACAAAGCAAAGGGCCCTGACAGGATTCACCCCAAAATTCTAAAAGAACTAAGGAGAGAACTACAGACACCACTGACTATCCTTAACAAATCATGGGATGATGGTGTGGTACCTAAGAACTGGAAGAGGGTGGATGTGATTCCCCTTCACAAAAGTGGGAACAAAACAGAGGCAGGAAATTACAGACCTATTAGTTTGACCTCAGTGGTAGGGAAAATGATGGAATCACTTCTGAAAGAAAGAACTGTTCAGTACCCAGAGGCCCGTGGGGCAAAGGACCCAAGGCAGCATGGATTCACAGGGGACGGTCAAGTCAGACAAATCTAATAGATTTCTTTGACTGAGTGACCCAAAGTAGTAGACCAAGGAGGGGCTGTGGACATGGCCTAGACATTAGCAAAGTATCTGACAAACTCCCAGACAAAAGATTAATAAACAAATTAGCCAGCCTGGGAGTGGGCCCCAGGGCGGTAGCCTGGGTAAAAAATTGGCTGGACAACAGCACAGAGGGTAATAGTAAACAGAGCCCACTCCAAAAAAAAAAAAAAAAAGATTACTCACCTGTAACATTAGTTCTAAGAGTGGCATATGTTGTTCATTCACACTGGCTGGCATGTCCCTTTCCCCTTTAAATCTTGCAGGATGGTCTAAAAGCTGGCTCCTCCCACCAACCCAGGTGGTATATGCCTTGGCTCCACCCCGATGCCAGATCTTGCCCGCTGGGAGCAGAGGATTGTGCGACAAAGCTGAGGAGCTTGGGTGGGTTTGTGTCGATGAACAAATGCCACTCCTAGAACTACTGTTACAGGCGAGTAACCTGCTTTTCTAGGATTGTGGAAATGTTGTTCTGTCCACACTGGTTGGCAGACTCCTAGCAGTTCTCCGGGAGGAGGGAGGCAAGGCACATATTCCCTACTTAGGGTGCAGAGACTGGAGAACTGAGGGCCCAAAACCAGCATCCAAGCATGACTCTAGGTCGATGTGGTGATGGGAAATGAAGGTGTTTTCTGACTTCCACATAGCAGCCCTGCAGATATCCTGGATAGGGACGTCCCTAAAAGCAGTCACTGACGCAGCAGTATGGCAGGTGGAATGAGCTCTTATTACAGGAGGCTCCTTGCCCGCCAATCGATGATAGAGATCAATGCAAGATGTAATCCATCTGCCAATCGTCCACTTTGCAGCAGGTCTGCCAGGTGCGGCTTCAGCGTACGTGACAAATGGCTGGTGAACCTCTCCCAGAACTTCAGCCATACACTCCTTGTAATAAGAGAGTACTCATTTCATATACAAAGAATGGAGCCTGTACTCGGCTTCCGAGGTATAATTGGGTTAGTACACCTGCAGTGTCATCATTTGGTTCAGGTGAAACTCCAACACCACCTTCGGAAGGAACTTCAGGTTGGGGCGCAGGATAACTTTGTTCCTGTGGAAGACCAGATAGGGAGACTTGACAGAGCGCGCCTGGAGCTCTCCAATCCTTCTGGCTGACGAGATAGCCACCAAGAAGGCAGTCTTCCAGGACAAATGTGACATCTCACACCTGTGCATTGGTTCGAATGGCTTGCCCATGAGCTTTGCCAGTACCAGCAGTAGATCCCACGGCAGGGGTGGTTCATGCACAGGAGTGGAAATATGGTTGAGGCCTTTAAAGAAACGCCAGACCACCTTCTCCTGTGCCACCATCTGCAGACCGGCCTGCACCCGGTTAGCAGAGATGGCACCTTAAGGGTCGTAAACCAAAGACCCCTTTAGAGAGAGACCAAAGGTAGTCGAGGATGCTAGCCACTGGACAGGACAAAGGGTCCAGGCCCTTGCTCTGACACCAAATGGAGAATCTCTTCCCTTTGAAGGCACATCACTTCCTGGTCGACTCCTTCCTAGATGCCTCAACTACATTTAGGACATCATAGGAGAGACCCAAAGCCTGGAGCTCTAGCAGCTCAGGAACCAGGTGTAGGTTGCAGGGATTGAAGGTCCGGATGCAAAACCTTCCCTCTGATTGATCAAGAGCAGGTTCGGGCATGCTGAAAGATGCTTCGGGAGCCTGGAGCTGAGGCTGAAGAGATATGGATACCAGAACTGGAGAGGCCAGTCTGGGGCGACCAGGATCACCTGTGCCTTGTCCCTCCTGAGCCTGAGGAGCACACTGTGGACCAAGGGAAGTGGAAGGATGGCACAGAAGAGGCCTGGGGTCCACGACCTCAAAATGGCATCCCCTGCACAGCGAGCCCTGCTGAGTGGGGCAGGCAAGGAACAGCCTTAGTTTTGTGTTCTCCTTGGAGGCAAACCGGTCCACCTGAGTGGTGCCCCACTGGGAGAACAGACTGTAAACTACCTCTGGGTGAAGGGACCAATTGTGGGACGCCTCGCCCAGATAGCTGAGGGCGTCTACCAACTGACTCGAGGCTCCTGCTACATGGATGGCTAGGAGATCAGCCTCCAGTTGGCTCACGAGGGTCCAGATGCGGAGCGCTTCCCTGCACAGAGGCCAGGAGTGTATGCCACCCTGTTTGTTGAGGTGGTACATGGTCGTGGTGTTGTCAGTTTGGACTTGAACCACTTGACCCCGAAGGAACAGAGCAAATGCAGCCAGTGCCAGCCAAAATGCTCGGAGTTCAAGCAGGTTGATATGGCATCGGGATTCCTAAGGGGGTTCAGAGCCCATGGACTCAGATTCCCCATGTGGGCGCCCAAGCCCGTGAGAGAGGAATCGGTCATCAGGACGATCATCTCCTCGGGGCGGACAAACAGGATCTCTCCCTGCAGATGTTCCAAGATGGTCGGCCACTGTAGAGCATCCGACATCTTCCGGGTTACTGTGACCAGCTGGTCAAAGAGACCAAGACGCTGAGACCACTGGCTGGCCAGCTCCCACTGAAGGGAGAGTATATGCCACTGGGTCCACTGAACCACGGAGGTGCACGATGCCATGTAAACCAGAAGTCACAGGAAGTCCCGGGCAGGGTGCAATTGCCCAACCAGAAATGATTAGGCAAAGGAGGAGAGACCCTCTGCCCTGTCCGCTGAGAGCCTGGCTCTGGCTCGGCAAGAGTCAAGCTCTGCCCCGATGAAGCAAATTACCTGCAAGGGCACACAAGTTCCAACTTGGCCTCATTGATCAGGAGGCCACGGCAGAGGCAGGTTTGGAGGGTCAGATCCTGACCTCTCTACCTCCAGTCTGGAGGGACACGCTATGAACCAATCATCGAGATAGGGGTACAACCTTAACTCTTGACACCAAAGATGGTCCATCACCACTGCTATGCATTTGCTGAAGACCCTGGGGTCCGATGACAGGCCGAATGGCTAGGCTCGGAACTCGTAGAGGGTTCCCTCCACCCTGAAGTGGTGCGACAGACAGATCGGGACTTGAAAGAACACATCCTGCAGGTCCAGCGAGCAGAACCACATGTCCTGCTTGAGAGATGGTATGATCTGAGACAGTGTTACCATCCAAAAAGTGCGAGACCTGAGAAACTGATTCTGGTCCTGCAGATCTAGAATGTAGTAGCCCGCTGTACATTTCAGGACCAGGAGGTACCTGGAAACCAACCCTAGGCTGACAGGGGGATCCGTGACTCTGACCACTACCTCCTTGCAGAGGAGCTGGGCAATCTCATCTCAGAGCCGACAGAGTATGGGCGGATACCTTCTCCTCTCATCGGACGTGGGCTCAGCTTGGAGGATACTGCTCGAATTCCAGAGGCACTCCCTTGCCGACCACTTCCAAACCCATCTGTCCATTGTGACAGTGGACCAGGCATAAAGCAAGTGGCAAAGCCAGCCCCCCACGGGAGGACCCAGAGTGGTTGTGGTGCGTATGGGAGTGGCAACCCCCTTCCCATCACTGTGCAGGCTTGGAGGAGGATCCAGCGGGGGGACCGCCAGGGACCTTCCCTCCAGTCTTACGGATTGTCGAAGCCCCTAACTTGGGCCGAAGGTGCAAAGGCTGAGCCTGCTGCGCCTCAACAGCATAAAGCCAAAAAGGCTTCCTCTTCCATTTCTTTGTACCCTGGGGTTCCTTCTGGGTGGAGGTAACAGAGTCCAAGGTGGCACTGGACTTCTCGATATGCTGGAGGTGACCTTTGACTCCTGGACTGAACAAGTCAGTACACAGGAAAGGGACGTCTGCCAGTTTGTGCAGGGTGTCTGCCGTAAAGGTGGACACCCTCAGCCAGGCCCTGCGGCACATGGCGACTGCAGCTGCCACCGAATGGGCACAAGAATCCCCGATGTCCAGAGCCATCTGGAGTTGCTGCTTAGCAACAACTTGACCCTGGTCATGGACCTGCTTGACTGCGGTCTGAAGGTCCGCGGGGAGAGGAGGAAGCACCTTATTCAGAGAGCCCGAGAGGACATGGGAGAAGTGTACCATAATGACAGTTGAACGCGCCTGTCTGAGACCAAGCGAGGAGGCAGCATAGACATTTCTGGCCGAATGGTCCAACTTCTTGTACTCTGTCCAGAGGTCTATCCGTGTCTCCTGAATTGCCTGAGTGCCAAAACAGAGACTTGGTCACTAATCCCTCAGCTGAGGGGTGTTGTGTAAACCCTGAAGAGGAACCTATGGGAACCGCATACTTGCAGGCCATACGGGCTGAAGGCACAGGGCAGGTGGCTGGGTGCTGCCAAAGCTCCAAGGCTGGGCCAACTATGGCTACGGCCACTGGAAGGTGTCAGACGGAGAATCTCCTTTTCTGATGATATCAGTTAGGGGATATTCGGCCTGTTTTTCAACAAGTGCCAAAGGCAGCCCCTTTGATTCGGAGATGGGATGGAGGATGCCCAGGAAGGAACTGGGACCTTCCTCCATTGAGAGACTCATGGAATTGTCACATGGATGTGAATTTAGGTCTGAATCCTCAGACTCAGAGTCTGGATAGACCACCAGAGTCACTTTTTCCTCCACCGGACAGTCAGGAGTAAGGGTGACATTCGACAGCCTGTGCAGGAGGCCCTGAGGGAGGCTGCGTAGGTGGCAGCTCCACCAAATTAGGTGGAGAGGCCAGCTTTGTCCGGGAGGGTCTTCACCAGCTCCGCAGGCGGAGGGGCGGTGTCGACTGGCTCCAGAGGAGTCGGCCTAGAAGGCAACAGCCAAGTGATGGCCAGAGTGGAAGCCAGAGTCAACTTCGGACCGGACAGCATCAGCTGTTGCCACAAGACGTAGCGTCAAACCCACTCCTCATCAGAGGACGACGAATGGCTGCGTTGCCACTTCTTCGAGCGCCTCTTGTGAGACTTCCTCCGTCTATCAATCGACGTTGTCCGAAATTTCAACTGCCAGGAGCTCTCGGAAGGGGCCGGGGAGAAACGCAGCTCCTCTAGGTAAGGGACAGAGATCACAGGTGGAGCCCCAGCAAGCTGGGTCTCCTCCTCGGTGTAGTGAAAAAAAGTTTCTGGAGACCAGTCGCTCAGTTCCTCATAAGAAATGTAGTTTTTTTTTTTTTTTTTTACATTTTCTTAGAACACCATGATCCCCTAGGTATGCCCAACGTTTCACCCAACACTGGGCTTCCTCAGGGACTTAGGATCTTGTGTTCCTAAACAGATTCTTTCATTACTGGCTTTAGAATAACTAGGATTCAGGTGTGTCTCCTGAACTGAAACTGCACCACATGCTATTTAGCTTAGGCAAGACATATGCATTGTAATGCTAGAAATCTGAGTGAAGGGAAGTTTGGAATGGTACCCCTGGGTGGTCTGAAATGAAACTAAGTACAGACTCCAAGTGGTTGTAACCTGTTTCAGATAAAAAGTTATAATCTGAATCTAGAAACAAACAGGAAACTGAATCCTAGTTGTTCTAAAGCCAATAATGAAAGAACCTATTTAGGAACACAAGAGCCTAAGCCCCTGAGGAAGCCCAGTGTTGAGTGAAACGTTGGGCGTACCTAGGGGATCATGGTGTTCTAAGAAAATATCATAATAAAACTACATTTCTTATGATGAACTGAGTGGATAGTCCCAGAAACTTTTTTTCACTACACTGAAGTCAACTGTTCAACCAGCCCCCAATAGGAATATTTGGTCTACTTTATACAAAGAGCACCCATCCACAGTCTCTTCCTTGCAGCATCTCCTCCTCAGTGGCCAATAGGATCGGAGTCCTAAACAAAGAACTGTCGGCCTCATCAGTCAGCAACAGGTCGAATACAATTTCGACCTGGTCGCCCCTCCTCAAGATTCGAGCTGACTGGCCTGACGGAGAGATGCTCCTGAAGCCAGTGTCGAGGTCGCACTCGGATCAAGTCGAGATGAGACTCCTGGGCCCGAGAGCTCTCTGTCCCAAGAGCATTGCTGTTGATGCAACGAATCTTCTCTTGATCCTTTATCCTACTTGCAGGATCGGGAGCTGTATGAACCGGACGGGCCTTCTCCTTTTTGTCAGGGGAGAGTGCCACATCTCCTTGAAGGATCCGGAGAAGGAAGTGCCCAGTCTGAGCAGAACAAAGACCAAGATTGAAGAGGACTGCTCAGCGGCGCGAGCCTCCTCCTCCTCCTCCTCAAAGGCCTTAATTTGCTCCAGCTGGTCGGCGGATCCTGCGGCCACAGAGACCACGACAGGCATCTTTGGAATTGACCAGCGGGTGCCATTTTTCCAGTCGTCCGAGATGCAAACGTATCAGGCAATCATCCAAAACTGCAGGAAGAAAGGCACAAAAAAATAAATGCAGGCATGGGTATCAAGCGCATGGCCCAAGCAGTAAACACACGTGGCGTGCGGGTCAGTACAGGATATCTTCTGCCTGCAGGGACGCCGGCAGAACCCGGGCGAGGGACTTGTTCTCCATCATGATCGCTATCA
Organism: Neoceratodus forsteri; assembly: GCA_016271365.2. Classification (NCBI taxonomy): domain Eukaryota; kingdom Metazoa; phylum Chordata; order Ceratodontiformes; family Ceratodontidae; genus Neoceratodus; species Neoceratodus forsteri. Next base: position 1,711,209,542 of record CM057455.1, read on the forward strand.
CAAATTTACATGAAGAAACTCTATTAAGTTTAATTTTCTGTAATTTATCCGAAGAATTAAGCGCTTGGGCCTACTCAACGTGGGAGTGGTAAGGAAGAAACCGGAATCTTCCAGCGAAAAGGAAGATCTGGCATTAAGGAGTGGAGCCGAAGCATATACCACCCGGGTGGGTAGAAGGAGCCAGCTTTTAGACCATCCGGCAAGATTTAAAGGGGAAAGGAACATGCCAACCAGTGTGGATAGAGCAACATATCCACAACCCTAGAAAGGGGGATCACTAGTCGGGTATATCGCAGGGGTCAGTACTGGGTCCGGTCATTTTTAATGTCTTTATAAGTGACATTGCAGAGGGACTGAAAAGAAAAGTATGTCTCTTTGCAGATGACACAAAGATCTGCAACAGGGTTGATACACAAGGGGAGGTGGAAAGGATGAGAAGGGACTTGGCAAGGTTGGTGGAATGGTCAAAAGTATGGCAGCTTAGATTCAATGCAAAGAAGTGTAAAGTAATGCACCTGGGAAACAAAAACCCAGGGGAAGAGTACACAATGGGTGCGGGCCGGGGTATTAACAACAACAAACATGTAAAGGGACCTAAGGGTAGTCATATCAGATGACCCAAAGGTAGGTAAGCAATGTGAGAAGGCAGTAGGGATGGCTGGGGGGATACTGGGATACATAGGGAGAGGCATCACCAATAAAAAACAGGAAGTTGTTATCCCTCTGTACAGACAGTTGGTGAGACCTCATCTGGAATACTGCGTGCAGTTCTTGAGACCCCATGTCCACAAGGACACAGACAAGATGGAGGCAGTCCAGAGGAGGGCAACTAAAATGGTGCAGGGTCTGCACCAGAAGCCATACAAAGAGACTAAAGGAGCTTAATATATATATATATATATACCCTCAAGGAAAGGAAGGAGACAGGGGACATGAAAGAAACTTTTAAGTACTTCAAGGGAATTAAAGTCCAAGGGGGTAGCATCTTTCAGAAAAAGATGCGCACGAAATGAAAATTATGTATCCACCATAATTCTTGATCTTCTCTTGTATCTTCACCATTCATTACTGCTTGGATGTAAGCTGGGCGCACACCCACCACAGGAGGTTTTTGGTTTTGGAGAGGGTGGGCGCCACCCCAGAGGTGGCCTTTTCAGCGATGTCTCGAGGGTGGCCGTTGGGCGCCACGAATCCTCCTCCATCCCAGTTCAGTTAGCCGGAGAGGCGAAATAATGAGGAAAAAAGAAGAGCGAGGCAAGAGAACCGAAGGATAGATAATGGAAAGGATATAAACTGAAAAAGGAATAAGCTGAGAGAACAGGACAGAGGAGAACCTACCCTATGGGTCCGCAGGCCTCACTTCTGGGGCGGCTCAGAGGGAGGAACAGATAGGGGAAAGAAGAAGAAGAGAAAGAGAGGGGGATGTCTGGAGGAGGGAGAAGTTCAGCCAGGCTGTAAAAATTTGGCTTGTAGGCTCGTAAGCTCGGAATCAAGGAGAAGGAGCAAGGATCCCACTTAGCAAAAACTGGTGAAGAAGGTTCAACTGAACCTTTTGCACAGCTTAGTACACCAAAGGCAGACTCTATGCACCTACCGCCATCCCCAACCCCTTACACTCCATCCGAGAGCTCACAGACTGCCAAGGCAGAAATCTGTTCCAAAGGAGAGCGCCCAACTAGGAAGGGGAAGGAAGCCTACTAGCACCTTGTTATGTGCCAACACAGATGTGTGTGGAGAGAGAGGAGTTGTATTTAAAGCCCTACAGAGGGCACCCCTTTGTGGAAAGAACTGAGTGGGAACTCAGTCTGACTCCCTGAAGGCAAAGTAAAGAAGATTACCAGTTCAAGGCAACTGGAGTGCCAGGACAGCGTTTAACTTAGCAGAGGCTAAGTGTCAGTGGCTCAGTAGGTAGTACACTCGCCTCTGAGGCCGGGAGATCAGAGGGCTGTGGGTTCAGTTTCCACATCTGGCACTTGGGTTAATATCCCAGTACTGACACTGTAGTGCAGCATGAGAGGGGTGCTGCACTTTTGAGGTGCCATCTTTCGGATGAGACGTTAAGCCGAGGTCCCATAAGCCTGGATTGGTGGTAGTTCAGGTGGATGTTAAAGACCCCATGGCACTTATCGAAAAGAGTAGGGGAATTTCCCAGGTGTACTGGCCAAATTTCCCTCATTCACTAAAAATACCACCAACAGCTTAATCTGGTTCAAGATCAATTGGCATTCATCTGTATCCCCCTCCCCCGGGTCGTGCCTGAAAATAGGCAGGATTTGTCTAGTGCACTTACCCTGTCAACAAAAACTAAATACATAAAGCAAATAGGAGATTCAGATATGCAAGAGGGGACCTAGAAAAAGGAACCGAACCATCTAAGGAACGGCTTCTTTAATTGTGAATTGAACAACATGGCTTAAGAAGGAGCCAAGAAGTAACCATCTGGGACAATTGGAAAGAGTTCCCTCAGGATAGAAATAAATCCTACTCGTTCCCCTCTCCTTCTCAGAGAAGTGGATCTGTTCAGAGAGAAGAACAGAAGGTTCAAAAAATGTTTTTTTTTTTTTTTTTTTTTAAATCTTTAGGCTTTAAGGCCAAGAAAGGGTGGAGGAGGAGACACCGAAGAAGGAGGCCCGTGAGGGGAAGGTGGGCGGGTATCAGTAATGAAGGGTGAAGATACAAGAGAAGATCAAGAATTACGGTAGGTACGTAATTTTCATATCTTCCCTTGTCAATCTTCACCATTCATTACTGTTTGTGTGGGTACCAAGATCCCCTCAGCGGGGGACTAGGAAAACCCTGAGGGAACAAAAACCCTCAGCCCCCGTTGGTGAAAAACAGAAGGAAGAGACTCTGGCCTTACAAGACAGGAACCCTAAGGTCGAGGAGAGCTAGGAGGTGTCCCCTGGAGACGGGCAGAGAGAGGAAGCCTCTGCAGAAGCCTCCTTGCCCTAGTGGAGAAAAGGCGGGTCCCTTGAAAGGCAAAGCGAATCACCCTACGCCAGGCCAGGGGTGATAATCCTGATAGGCGAAGCCATGCCATCTGCATAATGCAGGTCACTGTCCCCGCAAGCCTGGAAGCCACCTCACTGGGGTCGTAGGATGCCCTAGCTTGGTGCCTTGCCAGTTCCAGACCTCTAGTGGAGAAGGCAATGGCTTGTCTAGATTGCTCCATATCAGGCATAGATGCTAGAAGCTGAGATAGCATTGACCATAGATGCCTGCTGTAGGCAGCATGGTGAGTCTGATGAGATGCAATGCACAATATCGCACAAGAAGGAGACAACACTCTTCGCCCCCACCGGTCAAACTGTAGGGAATCTGAGTCCGGTGGATGACCGTGCGCCAGGTGGCGACGTCCGGAGTGTGTCTCTAGGAACCGCAATCCCGAGGGTGGGTAGGGGAAGAGTACCTAGAGACTCAGAAGGGGCACAATACCTCCTCCTGCAGTCTACTGGGGCTGGGAAAGGGGTGGCTGGAGACTGCCAGGTGCAGACAGACGTCTCCTGGAAAGGGATAGGCCAGGACGGCACCACCAAATGCTGGGCACTGAATTCACCAAGGAATTCACGTGTCTCCCGCTCGGTATTATCTCTTCTGACAAATGAGATACGAAGATCCCTAACCATCCTCGACAGGAAGCGCTGCTATTCAGTGAAATCAGCGTCAGATGAGAGGTGAGCAAAGGGTTCCTCTTCCTCTGAGGAGGGAGTTGAGGAGGCTGAGGAACTCGAGAGTTCAGAAGACTCCTGCGGCGGTGGGGACAGGTGAAATATCCGTTCATGCATGTATCTAACATATGAAGGGAAGGCTGCAGCAGTACCTCTGAATGTCTCCCAGAAGAACGGACCCATAGGACCAACATGGCGTGGAAGAGTGAGGGGGGCTGGCTGCAGAGGAATGGGAGAGGGGCACTTACGAGAAAACAACTGTCCTCTGCTAAGGCTCTGAAATCCCGGGAACAGAGCCCGAGCTGGCGGGCTCCCGGATATCAAACCAGGTCACAGAACGGAACCCTGGGGATGCGAACTCTGGAAGAGCCTAGAAGGGGAATCTCCCTAGTGACACACCTGGGGTTGCATGGATCCAGAAGGGCAACCCACAGCAATGCCATCGGAGGGGTCCCTCGAGCCTAAGAGTGTGAGGCGGGGCTCAGCGCTACAGATCCTCCCTACATCATGAGGGGTAGCAGGCGGAACTCGACACTGCTCACCCCGGCCCCTCAACCTCAGAGGACACCCTCCTCCTCGACACCAGTGAGAGAGCTTGTTGATCCTGAGGTCTCTCTGGGAGGCCCCTGAAGACAGGGCCCTTAGTCCACCCCGATGAGGTGCAGCAGTATTGGAGACTGCAGTTGCAACAGCCCCCTCTGGGAGAACAGTCCCCTCCTCATAGGCCACAGGCCACCCCTAGCCTGGGAGTCCTCAGAGGAAGACTGCTGTGGAGACTGAGGAATGGGAGCGCTGGGTCGCCTAACACCGCGCTCCATAGGAGACTCTGATCCTGAAGAATCGGGGGAGCCAGGACGGGTCCACGTCTGAGTTGTCCGCTTCCGAGGAAGACTCGACCAGAAGGATCTCTATGCTGGCCATCCCAAGTCCCTTGAGAAACAGTGCCGTGAAAGGAAAATTACGTACCTACCGTAATTCTTGATCTTCTTGGACGAGTCTCCACCACTCATTCACACTAGTGGGATTGGCGCCGGAGGCACTAAGACCCATCGGGAGCAAACTTTTTGCTGGAGGGTCGGCGCGAGAGACGGCGCCGCGAGACACGGTGCCGCGAGCAGCGGCTCGAGCGGTAATGACCATCTCGGCGACGACCCTCCAACCGCCTCAGTACCTTTTTTACCAAGGAGGTGCAGCGCAACTAACGTAAAGAGTAAACCTAATATTAAAAACGGACATAAGATAGTCCGTATGACCCGTAAGAAGGGTCAGCAAAGAAGTCTCACGGCCTAAAGATTTGAGGGAGGAAGACCAATACAGCGTGAGCTCGGGATGGAGAGGGAGGCGTAGAGAGTGGTGGAGACTCGCCCAAGAAGATCAAGAATTACGGTAGGTACGTAATTTTCCTATCTTCCTGGACATAAGTCTCCACCACTCATTCACACTAGTGGAAGAGTACCAAGCTGATAATCCCCAAAAGGGCGCAGGAGAACCAGAGCTCACGCTGCCTAAGATAGAAGCCCATTAAGGATAGTTCTGCCGATGCGGAATGTCGCCGGCATGAACATCCAGTGCATAGTGCTTAACGAAAGTATGCACTGAGCTCCAGGTGGCGGCGCGCAGTACATATCTGCAATTGGAACATTGCGACTTCCGGCTAGGGATGTGCCGCGATCGCTTCTAGTAGAGTGAGCGACACTCTACCTTCTAATTTAACTTCTTGGAGCCATGGAATAGCAATGACGAAGGCATGCCACTAACCATGAAGAGATGCATCTAATAGCGATAGGTTGACCCAGCCGGTGTCGCTGAAAGAAACGAACAGTTGCTGAGTCTTTGAACATCCTTGGTTCTATCTAAATAGAACCGCAAGGCTCTCTTAACATCCAAGGAATGAAGAGCCTCTCCTCTTCATTTTGGAAATTAGCGAAGTAAGCGGAAGTACCAGAGGTTGGCTCAGATGGAATTTGACACAACCTTGGGAAGAAATTTAGGATGAGTACGGAGAACTACCTTGTCCTTATGGAATACAGTATAATGGAGGGTCCGTAACCAGGGCATGTATCTCAGAGACCCTGTGGGCTGAGGTAATGGCCACCAGGAAGGCAGTCTTCCAGGTAAGAAATTTTAGCTCACAGGTAGCTAAGGGTTCGAAAGGCTTCCGAGTGAGCATGTCCAGCACCAGGTTAATGTCCCAGGCTGCAACTGGACGCTTAACAGGGGTCTGGTATGGAGAATCCTTAAGAAATCTCTTCACCATAGGTAACTGAGCCAGAGTTAAGGAAGAAATCGGCTCATGGAACGCTGAGATGGCACTAAGGTGAACTTTAACTGTGGAGTACTGAAGACCCTAAGTTTGATAGGTCCAAAAGATACTCCAGAACCTTGCCAGGAGGACAGGAAAAGGGATTCCAAGAGGATTTTGACACCAGAGAGAAAACGCTTCCATTTGGAAGCCGACTGCTGGGTGGCTGGCTTCCCGAGCAGCCAGAAGGATGTCTGAGACTCACGAGAGACGTTGCAGTTTATCTACTTCTATCTCTTCAGGAGCCAAGCATGAAGGTGAAGTGATTTCAGGTTGGGATGGACCAACGAACCCCTGAGTCAAAAGACTGATTTGTAAAGGAAGTGGTCTCGAGAGGCTGCCAACATACTGTTGAGTAGAGGAAACCATAGTTGCCGAGGCCAGGAAGGAGCAATGAGAATCATTTTGGTCCCCTGAGACTCGAACTTGAGGAGTACTCTCTGGATTAGAGGAAGCGGTGGAAAGGCGCAAAGAAAGCGCTTTGTCCACCGCAGCCTGAACGCATCCTGACAGAAAATGCCAGGCCCTGGATTTCTGGAGCAGAAGAGAGGCAGTTTTGCGTTGAGTGGGGATGCAAAAAGGTCCAGGTCTGGAGTCCCCCACTCTTTGAACAGAGACCGAGCTACAGCTGGATCGAGAGACCACTCGTGAGGGTCTGCCTCCGTTCTGCTGAGGTGATCTGCTAGGTCGTTTTGTATACCTGGCAGACAAACCGCTTGAATCGGAGACTTGTGCTCCAAGCACCACTCCCACACTTCTCATTGCTTCCCTGCAAAGGGATAAGAATGAGCACCGCCTTGCTTGTTGATGTAATACATCACTGCTTGTTGTCCGCTTGAAGGAGAATGTTCTTGTGACAAAGGACATCCTTCAGAGCTCGGATTGCATAGAGGACCGCTCTCATCTCCAGGACATTTATGTGGAGATGAGTTTCAACTGAGTCCATACACCTTGAGTGTGGAGGGAGAGACAGTGAGCTCCCATCCCATTAGCGTGCATCTGTGGTGATGGAGATCTGATGATCCGGGGAGCAAAGGGGAATCCTTGCAGGAGATTGTTTTCTTGAGACCACCAGGTGAGAGACCTTGAAGGGCTCGTCCACCTTGATGGGATAAGACTGGGGGTGAGAGGTCGGGGACCACTGAGTGGAGAGCATCCATTGGGTGGTTCTCATGTGCAGTCGGGCCAGAGGGACAGTGAAGACCGAGGACTCATGAGACTCCAACATGCGTGTATCAGAGAGCTGTAACCGATTGGTTCTCCCTGATGTAACGGGCCATAATGGGATGTCGAGTCTTCTGTCCTCTGGAAGGAAAGCCTTCGCTGAGGAGGTGTCTAGAAGCGTCCCTATGAAAGGAGCCTCTGGGAGGGTTGCAGTTGAGATTTTTTCAAATTCAGCAGAACTCCCATGGACGTGAGAAGACGCGAAGTCGTTTGCACGGCTTCCAAAGTCCCTTGGCCGGAAGGGCTTGTCTGAGGTTATGGACTTCCACTGGTTGTAGAAGTACATCAGACGACCTCCCACCGGAGGAGAAAGTTCCACCTCGGGCAGAGTGGATGGAACTTGGGCCAACGACTCATAAGGTAGCGCTGGGAGCTTTAGGTCCCTGCGCTTTCTGCTGCGTCTTCTTTTGAGGTTGGGCAGGTTGGCTTTTATGGAAGCTTCCCCTGCCTCTGCAGGACTGACGACTCATGAAACTGACGTCTGTTCACATGCCCCGAGAGGGGCAGGCGGAGGTCTGGCCAACATATGGTCGATCTAGTCTCTCTGAGTGGCCTCTAAGGCTTGCTCACCTGAGGGCCAAAAGAAAGGGGCTATCAAAGGCAGCGCCATCACCTGCTGCTGAGCATCATTCGTGAAGCCAGAAGTGCGCAGCCAGGAATGGCGCCGAGTAGCAAATCCCGCTGCTGCTGAGCCGAGAAGCAGTGTCGAAGCGTCCGATGGCGGCTTTCACCTGTTGGTTATTGACTCAATACTCTAATAACGGTCAGAAGAAGCTCTGACTTGAATCCGAATCTGGAAGAGCTTCAACCATTCTTTTCATAGAGTGCCACAGGATATACTCATACTGAGAAAATAGCCTTGATAACTGGCAATCACGATACTTAGAGTGAGGCAGCAAAGACTCTCTTACCTAATGTATCAATCTTACAAGACTCTTTGTTAATAGGTCGAGCTGTAGTAGTTTGAGGAAGAACGACTTTGTCATTCTCTGCCAGGACTACAATAGGATCCGCAGGGCTTGGGATGCCAAATGGGACGATCCTTGGGAGCTGAATACTTTATCAATGGATTTAGCCACTGAGGGAATAAGAGCAGGGTTATTCCATACCATTTGAGACAGCTGCCTCGAAGGAAGGCTGAATCGGAGGAGTCAAACTAGGGATCTCCGCTACGAAGATACTGGAGTCTTAATATCTTCCCAGGATCGATGTCTGTAGTCTGAGAGAAAGAGGATCCCAGGTTCTTCAACAGAGACTTAAAGGACAGGTCCTAACACAGGCTCTGTAGAAAGAAAGATCCTGTTTCTCCACTTCATCACCCAACCAAGGTCTGGGTCAGGCTCAACATCATCTCCTGATGGTCCAGAAAGGACTGTTTGGACAGGAAAGGAGTGAAAATTAGAGAGGAGGAAATGGCAGAAAACAAGGAGAGTCCTTGGCGGGTGCCGGGCGCCGCAGGACGGCAAAACGGGCTGAAGACTGGCATCGAGGAGGGCGACGCGCTAAAGAGGCACGCCGCCCTGCAACGCTGGCGGGCGGCGCTGCGACGAAGACGGTGCTGTCAATGGTGTCGCCGACGCCGCCAACGCACCGCAGATGACGCCGCGAACGGCGCCGCTTTCGATCCACCGGTACCACCGCGCGCCGCGAGATCGCACGGCGCCGCCAACGGCGCCGAGAGACCACGCTGGCGCCAACGGCGCCGCAAGCTCCGGCGGCCCCGAAAACGGCGCCGACACGGCCACAGACCCTGCAGAAGGCGCCGGAAAAGCCCCGGGAACCTGGAAAGCAAGAGAAGGAAAAAACCAGGAGATAAGGGCATCGGTGAGGCCCCCTGCGCCGCAGCCATGTGAGGGGGGGAAACACTTAAGCACGGAGTCGCTAGCACCGAAGAAGGCGCCGCGCGACTAGGAAGGTCCAACCGCCCTACCTGATCGCCGGAGGAGCCCGAGGGCTCCGAGGTAACCGAGCCAGGCAGAAGAACCAACCTCCGAGCCCATCGCTTCCATAAGAGCGCCCACTGATGAAACTGCTCATCTGGAGCCCTACCTATAGGCGGGAGGGCTTCGATGTCCAGGACGACGATTATCGGAAGTTGGCGATCCAAGAAGGAGACCGCAACCAGCACCTATAACCTGACCCGCCGACGCCGAGATACCAGAGGGCGACCGAGTGATGCCTTCTTTGGACCTGTGGGTCAAGAAGAGCCGAGGCCGAACCGCGCAGAATGCGACCGCTTATTTTTATGCCGGCGGGGGACCGCCCATCCCCCGGCATCGGACTGACCGTAGTCGGAACCCCGCTGAGGAGAAGGAGGCTGACCGGACCCAGCCCGGCTGACTGAACAGCTTTCTCTACTAAGTCTCCCCATCACCTGACCTGCTCATGGTCGGCTCATTCAGTAGGGCAGAGACTTCTTCAATAAGTTAAATTTAAATATTAGAAAAATTTTACGAAAATAGAATAAAACTAAGCGATACTACTATCGATAATGTTACAAAAACAAACTGAAAACTATCGCTAGTTTGAAGTTTGACTCACGGACAAGACGTTGTCACTGAAAGCGCACTCGGCGGTGGAAAAAAGGAACTGAAGGCGATTGGAGGGTCGTCGCCGAGATGGTCGTTACCACCGAGCCGCTGCTCGCGGCATCAGTCTCATGGGCGCCGCCTCGCTACCACCTCCAGCAAAAGTTTCTCCCGATGGGTCTTAGTGCCTCCGGCGCCAATCCCACTAGTGTGAATGAGTGGTGGAGACTTATGTCCAGGAAGATCTATGCCGCCATCACCCGCGGCGCTGTCCGTTCCCATTGCACCACAGACACCTCTGGAACCCGGCCCAGACCCGCACACAGTTTCGACCGAATCCCCGGTGCCGTCTGCAGAACCGGAACCCAACAGCACCGCTCATGGAGTCGACTGTTGCCCACAGCACCGCTAGCGGCGCTAAGAACCACACCAGTGCTGCATGCGGCGCTATTCCAATCACCAGCACTGCAAACAATGCCGGGATCCAAAACTGCACCGGAAGGTGGCGTCGAGGGTCCACCAATGCCAGACCCAGCAACTGTGGGCCGTGACACTGGGGGAGCCTGCACCTCCAAAGAGGAGGCAGCCGAGGCTGTCCCCCCACCGAGGCCCCGGGAGGGACCACGGCATTCCCCAGACACCGCAAAAGAAGCCTCCCCCTCGGCAAGGCTAGCAGATGAGGAGACCTCCTCCTCCTCATCAGACTGTATACGCCTGAGAGGGGACCTGGAGGAATGGTCTGGAGACCTGGCCTGGGAAGCCAGAGAACGACACCGTCCTCCAAAAGTCGACGGGGCCTTGCCGATTTTGAACACGTGGACTTTGAGAAAACGGCAGTCCATCGAGAAACAGACGTTGCATCTATCCATATCATGGTTAGGTCCCAGGCACCGAAGACAATCATCATGACGGTCCGTAATGGAAAAATGCTGCCCAAGGAGTACCGACGCACAGGGGCACGGCCCGCTTTCGACTTACGTTTAGCTCCTGAACCACACATGATGCGAAATAAACTTTTTTAAAACAGAAAAGCTCCCGGCGTCATCAAAAATAATAAATGAAACAATCTTACCAGACAACGTTGGGAAAGGAACCGGGATGCAGGAGAAAGCGAAGAAGTCGAACTCGACAATACGGCCTAGTGGCGCACAAAACAATGCTGACTCTGCAGCAGGTGCAGCCTCGATGGTGCGAGAAACAGAACTGGGATGGAGAAGGTCTGCTGTGTACTTGCCACCCTCATGCACCACATGAGTGTGTCACTCTCGGGTGGCGCCATTGCTTACTCCTTTCAAAAAAAAAAAAAAACCTCCTGGTGGATGCGCGACTCCGGCTTACACCCAAGCAGTAATGAATGGAAAAAATACAAGAGAACACAAAAAAATACAGAGAGCGGTGGTAAACGGTATACAGTCAGAAGAAATGCAGGTCACAAGTGGAGTACCTCGGGGATCAATGCTGGGGCAAGTCCTCTTAAATATCTGAATCAGTGACATTGCAGATGGACTGGAGGGTAAGGCTTGTCTGTTTGCAGATGACACCAAGATCTGCAACAGAGTAGATGATCCAGATGGCGTGGGCAGAATGAGAAGAGATCTGGATAAACTAGTAAAATGGTCTGCCACCCAGCTGACCAACGTCTGACCCACCCCGAGCCTACCAAGCATATTAATCAATCTTCTATGTGAAACAGTATCAAAAGCTTTGCGGTAGGCAACATGAACTGCTCCTCCTTTGTCCACCACTCAGGTTACCCAGTCAAAGAAATCTACGAGATTAGTTTGACAGAACCTTCCTTTTGTAAACCCATGCTGTCTTGGATCCTGTGCTCCTATGGATTCCAGGTGTTGCACTATCCTTTCTTTAAGGAGTGTCTCCATAATCTTGCCCACTACTGAGGTAAGACTGACTGGTCTGTAGTTCCCTGCCTCCTCCTGCTACCACTCTTGTGACGCGGGATCACATGAGACCTTCTCCAGTCTTCTAGGACCTCTCCTATACTCAACAGTTCTGATAATGGCTCTGCTAGTTCCACCTTTAGCTCCTTTAGTACCCTGGGATGTATGCCATCAGGCCCCATTGCCTTGTCCACCCTGGGCTTATCGAGCTCTTGTAGGACCCCTTCTTTTGTGAAGGGACTAGTGCACACCTCCTTCCCCCGTGTCCATGGTGCAGAGTTGTGGGCCCTGCCCTACCTTCTTGGTAATGAGTACTAATGCCCGTAGTCTGGGCAACAAGCTCCCTGAACTGGTGGCCTCGATGGAAGAGGGATGCCTGGATATCGTAGTAGTCACAGAAACATGGTACACAGAGAACCATGACTGGGATGTTAATATACCAGGGTACATAACCTACAGGAGAGACAGGGAGGGGAGAAGAGGGGGAGGAGTAGCTCTCTATGTAAAGATGTAAAGGAAGGGATAAAAACAACTGAACAAAAGAGTAAACAGGGAGGAGAGGAGGCACTGTGGGTCACCATAGAGACTGGAAATGACACCACAATCCGCACGGGGGTTGTATACAGACTCCCATGTCAGAGGAAGGGAATGGACAAGGATATGATAGAAGGCATTCTTAGGATGGCAGAGAAAGGGGAGATACTGTTGATGGGAGACCTGAATAGGCCAGATGTTAACTGGAGCACATTTGCTGCAGCAACATCCAAGAGCAGGGCCATTCTCAATGCCCTACAGGTGGCATGCCTCAGACAGCTAGTTTTGGAACGCACTCGTGAGGGAGCAATCTTAGACCTCATACTCTCAAATGGGGACAGTGAGAGGATCTCAGATCCAGATGTGGGTTGCCAACAGGGAACAAGTGGCCATCAAACAGTGTGGTTCATGATAAACTCAGCCACAGAGTCAAGCCATACAAAAGTGAGGGTACTAGACTTCAGGAGGGCTGACTTTGACAAGATGGGAAAGTGCCTTAGAAGAGCACTAGCAAACAGGCTAGGAGGAGGGGTGGAGCAACAATGGGGAAACATCAAAACTGCCATCACAGAGGCAACAAGCCTTTGTGTTAAGCAAATAAACAAATCAAAACAAAAGAAAAAGCCACTGTGGTTCTCAAAAGAGGTGGCGGGGAAGAAAAAATTACTCACCTTAGTAATGTTGCTTCTTCTAATGGAATCTTGCTTTATTCTGACTATTGCAGTTAGGTCCTGCCTTTCAACTGCCCCGGAGAACAAAGAGTTAAACTTTCCATGGCCAGCATGGAATGTTCACCGCGAGCTCGGTTGAAGCCTGTCTGCTGCTGTTTAAACTCCAATCGTCAGATCTTTACGAGCAATACGCACTAGAAGTTCTGTGTGGAAACTGTAAAACTCACACTAGCCAACTGGCAACTAAATTTATTAAAAAGGGTTTTTTGGTTTCAAGCAAAGACCCAAGTCAGGAAACCCAAAAAACAACACACACCCAAAGTAAAGGAGGGTGAAAAAGGGACACCCCTAGGGTGCCAACACTGCTCCTGCCCACCCACATCCCAAAAACTAGGTTCTGAGAGGGGAGGCGGAGGGTCGGAATACAGCAAGACTCCATTAGAAGAAACAACATTACTAAGGTGAGTAATTTTTTTCTTCAAACAACATGAAGTCTTGCTGTATTCTGACTTTTGCAGACTACCAAGCAGTACCTCCATGGAGGAGGGACAGAACCTACTTTGGGAGTAGGCTCTGAAGTACTGCTGTGCCAAACTGAGAATCACTCCTAGCCTGGATATCCAGAGAGTAATGCTTGGTGAATGTATGGACTGTTTTCCAGGCAGCTGCTTGGCAAATTTCTAAGATAGGAATATCCCTGGCAGCAGCCAGGGAAGCAGCTGTACCTCTAGTAGAGTGAGCCCTCAAGCCTGAGGGTGGAGTTCTACCCAGTTTTTCATAGCAGAATTGTATAGAGACAATCCACCTGGCAATAGATCTTAGTGGCAGGTTTGCCCTTACCAACCTCTCCATATGTGAGGAACAACTGGAGAGACTCAAACCTGTGACCCTTGGTGCACTCCATGTAGTAGCCAAGGGCCCTTTTAACATCCAAGCTGTGCAGCCTCCTCTCTCCAGAGGAGGAATAGTCAGTGAAGAAAAAAAGGGAGAGACATAGACTGGTTAAGGTGGAAATCTGAAACCACCTTAGGCAAAAACTTCCTGTTAGTGCTTAGGATCTCTTTATCTCTATGGAAAGAGATGAAATCGGGCTCCACTGTCAGGGCTTGCAATTCACCGATACGCCTGGCAGAGTTAATGGCTACCAAAAGCACAGTTTTACAAGTCAAGTACTTAAGCTCTACAGAGGACAAAGGCTCAAAGGGTGGCTGCATAAGTTGAGCAATGCAAACATTAAAGTCCCAAGCAGGGGCAGGGTCCCTAAAGAGGGGGACTGGTGTGCAGCAATCCCTTGAAGAACTTACAAAACACAGGATGGGCTGACAGAGGACAGTGCTTGCCTACTGACAAGAAGGCAGAAACAGCTGCCAAATGCACTTTAAGTGTAGCTGGCCTAAGGCCTAGAGTCCATTAAGATGGACCATACAGTCCAGAACTGTAGGTAACTCAGCAGATTCTGGAGAATATCCTTATTAGAGCACCAAATAGTGAACCTTTTCCATTTGGAGTTGTAAGTCTTTCTGGTGGAAGGCTTTCAAGAAGCCTTAAGGATATCCTGAACCCCTTGAGAAAGCTGCAGATCAACAAACTCTAAACTCTTCAAGAGCCATGCCTTGAGATTGAGAGACTTGAGGTTCAGGTACCAAATCCTCCCCTGAGAGGATGTCAACAGGTTGTAATTCCTGGGAAGAGACAGGGGAAGGTGGACTGCTAAGGACAGCAAGAGGGGGTACTAGGGCTGTCTGGCCCAGTCTGGAGCAATCAGAATCACTTTGCATGGTTTTGACCTTATCTTGACTAACACCTTGAACGGGGGGGGGGGGGAGCATACAGAAATTACCCTTCCCAATTCAGAATCAGAGCATCCAGAGGGACTGAGCCCAAGACTGGGGGTCTACAACAAAAGAGAGGAAGTTGGCGATTGTCTGGGTCTGCAAAAAGATCTATCTGTGGAGTGCCCCATCTCGAGAAAATCACTTCCAAAACTAGGGGATCTAGGGTCCATTCGTGATGGCCCTGGGATATCCTGCTGAGAGCATCTGCTAGGACATTGTCCTTCCTTGGGAGGTGAACTGCTATCAGAGAGGTTTGCAGAGAATAGGCAAGGGACCACAATTCCATTGCTTCTGTGCACAAGGCCATAGACCGAGTGCCTCCTTGCTTGTTGATATACCACATTGTGGTGGTATTGTTTGTTCTGATCTGGACCACCTTGTTTTGTACAGATTTGGAAAAGGCTTGCAGTGCCAGAAACACTGCTCTGAGTTCCAAGAGACTGATGTGAAGCAGAGATTCTTGAGGTGACCACAGCCCTTGGGTGGTAAGATCCCCAACCCAGCAGGGAGGCATCTGTGGTGAGTATCACTGAATGAGACTGAGTGACAAAAGGAACTCCTTGTCTCAAATTGTCCTGATCCTGCCACCACTGCAAAGCCTGGATCAGGGTTCGAGTCACTGGGACCAGTTTGGTAAGGGAATCCTTTCTTTGGGACCAGAAGGCTCTTAAGTGGAACTTAATGTCCCTTATCTGAAATCCTGCTCCCTGGACCACTGCTGTAGAGACTGCCATGTGGCCCAGAAGCTGAAGGAAATGCCTTGCTGGTCGAGATACCTGAAGGGTGAATGAAGAGGCTAGTTCCTTAAGGGTCCTTGCCCTGTCCAGGGGAAGGAAGGCTCTTGCCCTTATTGTATCCAGCTCCGCCCCTATGAAGGTGAGGCTGTACTGGCTCAAAATCATTCTGGAAGGTTGAGGAGGAATCCTAAGAAAGTGAGCACCTGCTGAGTTATTTCAGATGACTTGACTTGGCCTGGAGACTGACCCACTATGAGCCAGTCGTCCAAGTATGGAAAGATGGAGGTCTTTTTCTCCTAAGAAAGCAACCACAACTGCCAGGCACTTTAGTGAACACCCTTGGAGCTGATGTTAGGCCAAAGGGTATTGCTCTGAATTGATAGTGGCCTGAGGGCAACCTCAATCTGAGGTACTTTCTGTGGGAGCACCTGATGGGAATGTGAAATAGGCATCTTTGAGGTCCAGGGAGGCTAGCCAGTCCCCTGGCCTTAGAGAGGCAGAATTATTCCTAGAGTCACCATTTTGAACTTTTGGTTTTAAAAGGTGCTTGTTCCGATATCTTAGGTCCAGGATGGGTTGCCATTTCCTGTCTTTTTCAAGTTAGGAAGTACCTGGAGTACAATCCTTTGCCCTTTGTGTAGGTAGGAACCCTCTCTATGGCTCTGACAGCCAGGAGGGAAGAAACCTCTGCCTCTAGGGCAAGGGTCTCTGATGGATTTGCAGGTGGAAAGGATCTGGTTCTCATCCTGGGAAATTTTTTGAAGCTGAGAACCAGTCCCTGGCTTACTACTTCCATGACCCACTTGTCTGATGTCAGAGACTTCCAGTCCTGGACAAAGTAAGCCAGCCTGCCCCCTACAGGTATTGGAGAATCGGCCCAGGAAGACCCATCAGGGTGTCTGCTTGGCAGGGGTTTTAGGCTGAGGGGCGGAAGCAGGCCTGCTCATTCCCCGTCTGCCTCTCCCTCTGAAGAACCTCCTCTGAGCATATGAAGAGGAGGCCTGGGCTTGGTAAAAAGGCCTGCCCCTGCCCCTGGACTGCTGCCTTTGAGGAGTTGCTTGCCTTTCTTTGGCCTGACCACTCCTGTAGGTGGTCCTGTACTCGTCCATCTTTTTCATGTAGTTCTCTGTCTGCTCCCCAAACAGAGAATTACCAATAACAAGGAAATCCATGGCCTTAGCCTGGGTATCCTGTGATAGGCTAGTAAATCTGAGCCAAGCCATCCTCCGAAGGGCCACAGATGTAGCCATGACTCTTGATGAAACATCACTGGAGTCCACAGCAGCATGAAATTGCACCTTGGATGCCTCAATCCCATCTGTAGCCACCTGTTCCAGCTCCTTGGCAAGCTGGTCAGGGCCTTTTAGCCAGAGCCAGCACAGTGTCCCACCTGGACTTCTGGTATCTAGCTGTGTAGGCCACATAGTTAGCCTGCCTGAGTCCCAAAGATGCTGCCATGTACTGCTTCTTTGCCATGGCATCAATCCTCCTGGAGTCCTTATCTGGGGGGGGTGTGATGCCAAGGGGATATTTGCCTTATCACAGGCAGCAGTCTGCACTACCTCAACATGGCTGCATTGCTGAGAAAGGAACTCGGTGTCTGAGCCTGAATTATACCTCTTGTCCATTCTTCTGTCCACAGGAGGTATGGAGTTAGGAGTCTTAAGAATTTTATTTGTCTGTTTCCCAAAAGATTTGTGGAGGGGAACAGACAGTCTCCTGGACTCTGGGATGTCCATCATTTCAACAAAATCAGGCTCCTCCTGATCCTCTACTGCTTCTTCCATTGGAAGCTGGAGGGTTTCAGACACTTTTTTGTAAAACATAAAGTAGGAAGGGGACTCAGAAAGCCTAGGAGGAGAAACACCTGAAGGTCTGTCTGGGAGATGTCCGTCAACAGGCACATCAGACTTTCATAATCACCATCATCATCCTCATACTCTCCCTCCTCCTCCTCCAGTTCATAAAATTCTTCTGAAGTGTAATCCGGAACCGGGGGAACCGACCGAACCGAGCCCCTGCCAGATGGTGCCGGTTCTGCCAGAACTGAAGTTAGCAATTGCACTATTCTTATCGCTTTGGCTATCTCATCAGCGGTCGGAGTATGAATTTCTGGATCTGAACCGGACGATTTATCTTTTCTCTTCCTTTTAACTGGAACCGACTCCTCAGAACTGGCTCTCCTCTTGCCCGAAGAAGTATCTCCCTGGTCAGAGGGCACTCCTTCTGGTTCGGTCGGAACCGAACCGGGCTGGCCATCCAGGTCAGCAAACTTCTCGGCCTCCCTTTCCCTCAGTCTACCTACTCTCTTATCCAGGGTAGCTTTGGGAAAATTCTTACAAATTTGGCAGTCTGAATCGAGGTGGTCAAACCCCAGACAATAAACACAGGTGGTGTGGGGATCAGCCTTAACAAAGGCTTCCCCACACACACTGCAGTGTTGAAACCCAGTGGGCCCGTTTTTTTTCTTGGGTTTCTCAGACATGGCCAATCCTATACAAAACTTATCCTTTTTCCGGCAATCCACCAGGCAAGACTCCCCTATCGGTTCCTGACCGTGTTACGGGTCTTGGAAAAAACTAATAAAGTCCGTTTTTTTAAGAACCGATACAGACCGGTTACCACACTCTAAGTAAATTCACAAACTTTTTTAAACTAAACTGATCGGTTCAGCCAAACCGATCAGACATTTACAAGTTCCACACAGAAACTAAATGTAAAACCTATCTAGCACTCACGGTGCCACAGACAGAGACTTAAACCGACAGATTCGGTAGCAGAAATTCGGTAGAAACCAAGTGAAAAAGCGACACTTTAACTGCTTTTATGAACCGAACGAGGAGAAATCTCCAGAGCGACTGTTCAGTGAGGCAGAGTAAAGAATCTGACAGTTGGAGTTTAAACAACAGCAGACGGGGGCTTCAACTGAGCTTGCGGTGAACATTCCATGCTGGCCATGGAAAGTTTAACTCTTTGTTCTCCGGGGCAGTTGAAAGGCAGGACTTAACTGCAATAGTCAGAATACAGCAAGACTTCATGTTGTTTGAAAGTCAGGGAGAAAAAGACAGCATTCAAGAAGTATGAGGAAACACAGAAGTAGCAGGACAGAGAGCTGTACCAGATAAGGCAGAAAGAAGCAGGGAGGGAAGTCAGAATAGCAAAGGCCCAAACTGAGGAAAAGATAGCCAACTCAGTTGAGAAGGGGGATAAAACCATTGATAAGTACATCAGCGAGCATAAAAAGACAAAGGGAGGGATAGTGAGGCTGAATAGAATGGACGGTGGGTGGGCAGAGAGGGACAGTGAAAAAGCAGGGATACTGAATGAATATTTCTGCTCAGTATTCACAAAAGAGGAGGAGGGGGAGGTGCCTAATCTAATTAACATAAACACTCTTCATAGGGGGGTCAATCCCAGTCCTTTCACAGAAGAAAGGGTTCTGAAAGAACTCCTGAAACTGAAGGTGGACAAAGCAGTGGGGCCTGATGGAATTCACCCCAGAATTCTAAAAGAATTAAGGGGAGAACTAGTGAAACCACTGACTACCCTTTTAAACAAATCATGGGAGGATGGTGTGGGTACCTGAAGACTGGAGGAAGGCGGATGTGATTCCCCTTGACAAAAGTGAGACCAAGACAGAGGCAGGAAACTATAGACATGTCAGTTTGACCTCTGTGGTAGGGAAAGTGATGGAATCATTTCTGAAGGAAAGAACTGTTGAGTACCTAGAGGTAAGTGGGGGACAGGACCCAAGGCAGCATGGGATCACAGCAGGAAGGTCATGTCAGATAAATCTAATTGATTCCTTTGACTGGGTGACCAAAGTAATAGACCAGGGAGGGGCTGTGGACATGGCCTACCTAGGCTTTTAGCAAGGCATTTGACACAGTCCCACACAAAAGATTAACTGTCAAATTAACCAGCCTGGGAGTGGGTCCCCGGTGGTAGCCACCGTTAAAACATGGCTGGACAACCCAGGACATAGAAGGTAATTGTAAATGGAGTCCACTCTGAAGAAAGAGGGGTTACTAGTGGGTACCGCAGGGTTCAGTACTGGGTCCAGTCCTTTTTAACATCTTTATAAGTGACATTGCAGAGGGACTGGAAGGAAAAGTATGCCTCTTTGTAGATGACACAAAGATCTGCAACAGGGTTGATATACAAGGAAGCGTGGAAAGGATAAGAAGGGACTTGGCAAGGTTGGAGGAATGGTCAGAAGTATTGCAGCTTGGATTCAATGCAAAGAAGTGCAAAACAATGCACCTGGGAAACAAAATCCCAGGTGAAGATTACACAATGGGGAGAGGGGAGGTAGTAACAACAACAAAAATGGAAAGGGACCTGGGGGCAATAATATTAGATGACCTTAAGGTTAGCAAGCAATGTGAGAAGGCAGTAGGGAGGGCTGGGGGTATACTAGGATGTACAGGGAGAGGCATCACCAGCACAAAACAGGAAGTTGTTATCCCTCTGTACAGATAGCTGGTGAGACCCCATCTGGAGTACTGTGTCCAGTTCTGGAGACCCCATCTCCATAAGTACGTAGACAGTATAGAGGCAGTCCAGAGGAGGGCAACTAATATGGTGCAGGGTCTGCAAGAGAAGCCATACAAGGAGAGACTAAAGGAGCTTAATACGTATACCCTTGAGGAAAGGAGGGAGACGGGGTACATGATAGAAACATTTAAGTACCTCAGTGGAATCAACAAAGTCCAAGAGGGTAGCATCTTTTGGAAAAAGAGATGTGCAAGAACAAGTGGACACAATTTAAAGATTGGTGGGGGGTTCGGGGCAATGTGAGGAAGTATTTTTTCACAAAAAGGGTGGACGCATGGAACAGCCTTCCTGAGGAGGTTGTGGGGTCTAAAACTGTGGGAGAATTCAAGAATACATGGGACAGACATAAGGCAATTCTTCTGGGGGTTAAGAAGACATGGGCTGTTGGTTAACTAGGATCAGCAGCTTATCCTGTAGGTAGGGAAATGGGCAGACTAGGTGGGCCAAGCAGTCCTTATCTGCCATCAAAGTCTAGGTTTCTATGGCAGGAGAGAGGAGCTCACTCAGGACAGAAGTCCATTAAGGATTGTCCTGCCAAAGGAAGGATGCTATCTGGCATGGACATCCATGGCGTAGCGCTTCACAAAAGTGTGCACAGAGCTCCAAATTGCTGCACTGCAGATATCTGCAATGGGAGCATTCCGAATCTCTGCCAGAGATGCCGTGACTGCTCTGGTAGAGTGGGCGTAGACCCTGCCTTTCAGTTTGACCTGCACCATAGAACAGCAATAGCGGAGAAATGCTACCAGCCATGCTGAAATACAGTACACCAGATGGCAACAGGCTGACCCAGCCGGGCCATGCTGAAAGAGACAAACAGAGTTGCTCACATCTGTGAATCTCTTGTTCTGTCGATGTAGAATCACAAACCTCTCTTTACATCCAAACAATGTAGAGTATGCTCCCCATCATTCAAAATATTTGCGAAGGTCGGAAGGACCAAAGGGTGGTTCAGGTGGAATGCTGAGACTACTCTGGGAAGGAATTTAGAGCAACTTCTGAGAACCACCTTGTCCCTATAAAATACTGTGTATGGAGGGGTCTGTGACCAGGGCATGTACTTCAGAGACCCTGCCAGCAGAAGTAATGGCCACAAAGAAGGCAGTCTTCCAGGTCAGAAACTGCAACTCACAAGTTGCTAGAGGCTCAAAAGGCTTACGGGTGAGCACGTCTAGCACAAGGTTGATATCCTACATGGCTACAGGTCTCCTGACTGGAGGTCTAGTGTAGAGGATACCTTTAAGGAATCTCTTAGTCAAAGGGAGCTGAGCCACTGATATGTTCTGGATAGGCTCGTGGCAGGCCAAAATCACAGAAAGATGTACCTTAACCATCAAGCACAGCAGTTCTGCATTCGATAGGTCTAGAAGGTACTCCAACAACTTGTCTGGTGATCAAGAAAAGGGGTCCAGGGAGGATTTTGCACACAAAATAGAAAATCTTGTCCACTTTGCCATGTTGGTCTTCCTAGTGGATGGCTTTAATGCTCCTAGGAGGATGTCTGAGATGAAACAGTAGATCTTCAAGAGGAGCTCTTGCAGCAGGTAATACCATCAGGACTAAGGCCACCAGGTGTTAGAACCCCACGGAAAAATCTTCTAGCTAGCAGTCTGTGACTGGGGACCACCCCCAACATCGGCTCCGCCCCAATGTTACACGTGGTATAAGGAGGGCGGTTCCCCGGCACCACCTCAGTTCTCCTGCCGGAGACCCAGCTGAAAAGAAAAAATTACTTACCACAGTGATGTTGTTTCTTCTAAAGGAGTCAGAATGTATTCTGACATATGCAGTAAGACCTTCCTGTTGTACTGTCCCAGAGATGAAATGGTTAAACCTACATTCTAAGTAGGCACTCGTTCAGTTTCACAACAGTGTCCACTGGTACGTTCTATTTAACTGTCAGATTCTTACAAGCAACTAAAAGAAAGGCTCTAACTATCTAATCGATTGAAACTCAATATAAATATGTATATAAAATTTTAGGAAACCCCACCAACCCTAGAGAGGGCTAAAAGACTCAAATCACAAATGCCTATAGATAACCAACTTTAAGAGTTAACAAAATGTTAATAGCTGGAGTGCAGAGACTCCAGGTTCTGGTAGGGGAGGCAGGGTGGGAGATCAAAATACATTAGGACTCCTTTAGAAGAAACATTTCTGTAGTAAGTAATCTTTATTTCAAACTACAAGAAGTCCTAACATATTCTGACATATGCAGACTACTAAGCGGTTCCCTCGGAAGAGGGCACAGAACCTACTTGGGAAATAGGCTCTGCAGTACTGCTGTTCCAAACCTGGCATCACTTCTGGCTTGCACATCCAGACTGTAATGCTTGGTAAATAGAAATTACGTACTTACCGTAATTATGATCTTTCTGTGTATCTTCACTATTCATCACAGATGGGTACTGGCTGGAGGTCAGGCGAGCCATGTTTTTTTTTTTTAAAAAGGATAGGCGGAGCTGACGAAGGCTGCTTGCCGCCCCCGAGGCAGACGATTACGTGGCGCCGAGGATTAGGCCACAGCGCGACTCACCTGACTACCAGTTCTGAGTCACCTGAGAGGTAAGAGGAAGGATGGAGGGTGGGACAAGAGATCCAAGGGACAGAAAAAGGAGGAAGAACTGAACCAAAAGGAGAATAATAGCGGAGAGACAGCAGAGGAGAGATGAGACTAAGGGGTTGGGTAGGGGCCCCAATCTGGAAGCGGAAGAAGGGAGGGAGAAAATTTAGAGAGAGTGAGAGGTAACAGGATCCAGGACCCTCGGTCTGGCCACCAGACTGTATAGGAACTGCAAGTGAGTAGCAAAGCTTACTTAGAATTCAAGGTACAGAATATGTGGCAATACCCCAAAGCATAGTTAGCTATACTGGAGAAGGACAGGGTACAGGATTAGTACTCTCTCTAACAAGATTTGGTGAAAAAAAAGGGTTTCCTTTTTTTTTTTTTTTTTGAAACAGTTGGACGACAGGAGGAGGGCAACCAACAACTCCCACCCTGATAGGGTGGAGACATGCAGTAGAGCCTGTTCTACTTGAGGGCTGAAGAGATGCACACCATCGAAAAGCAACGCCATTACCTGTTGCTGGGCATCATTCGTGAAACCTGAAGTGCGCAGCCAGGAATGACGGTTGCATAAATGCCCGCCGCCGCCGCCAGGAGGCAGCTGAAGGCATCCACAGCTGCTTAACCTGCTGGTTGCTGGACTCGATACCTGGTATGGCTTGAAGAAGCTTTCAATTAGTGTCCGACTCTGGTAGAGTTCCAACCATATGTTTGGAGTTAATGCCAAAGGATATACTATATTGAGAGAAATAGCCTTGGTAGCTGGGAATACGATACCTAGGGTGGAAGCAGCAAAGACTCTCTTATCTAAAGTGTCTATCTTACAAGATTCTTTGTTAATAGGTCGAGCTGTAGTAGTCTGAGGAAGGACGACCTTATTCTCTGCCAAGACTACAAAAAGGATCTGCAAAGGCTTGGGATGCCAAAATGGGTCGATCCTTAGGAGCAGCATATTTCCTATCTATGGACTCAGCCACAGAGGAAATAAGAGCAGGATTATTCCATACCATTTGAGAAAGCGTCTCAAAGAAGGGATGTACCGGAGGAGTCAAATCCATAGGGATCTCCGGAACATGGAGGTATTAGAGTCCTAACAGTTTCCCAGGATCGATATCTGTAGTTTGGAGAAAAAGAGTGGAATTCAAGTTTTTCAGCAGAGACTTAAATGACAGTTCCTCGACCACAGGCTCTGCAGCAGGAATAGATCCTGCTCCTTCCATGTCATCACCCAACCTAAGGTCTGGGTCAGGCTCAATGTCATCTCCTGACACACCAGGAGGGACTGCTGAACAGGAAAGGAGTGAAAATCAGAAGGAAATGAGGAAGGAAAAGGATTCAAAGAGGAGGAGCCCTGAAGACTGTACGACGCCCTAACAGGTCTCGGCGCCGAAGAGGAGCACGGTGCCGAAAAGACACTGAGAGGCCACATGGCGCCAAGAACAGCACAGAGAAGTCGCATACGCCGAGTATGGCGCCGACATGGCACACAGTGCCGAGAAACTCAATGGCGCCAAGGACTTGCACCAGAAGCATCAGCGCCAAGACGGCGCCGAAGTGCATATCGACGCTAAGGGTGTCGAAAAGATCCAAGACCAAAATAGGATTGAGAAAGAAGGATGAATACAGCAGATAGAGGTATCGTGTGGCCCCTGTACGCGAGTCTGCAGGTGGGGCACCAAGCGCGGGAGTTTACAGCACCGAAGATGGCACCACACGACTAGGGAGGCCCAACCGCCCTACCTGATCTCCCAAAAAGCCCGAAGGCCCCTGAGTGACCGGGCCAGGCAGCTGGACCAAACTCCGAGCCCACTGCTCCATAAGAGCAGCCCACTGATGAAACTGCTCATCTGAAGACCTACCAGAGGGCAGGGTAGGGCTCGAGTCTCAGACATCATCTACAAGAAACAGAGCCCGCGACTCTGAAGGAGGAGACCGGCAACTAACCCCATAATACACCATCTACGCATGACAATATTATCAGAGGGCTAATTTATGATGCTCTCTCTCTCTTTTTGACCTGTGGGCCAAAGAACAGCTCGAGGCCGAACGGTGCCGAGAATGCGACTGTTTACTTTTATGCTTCCGAGAGAATCGCCCACCACCTCAGGCACTGGACTGTTAGCAGTCAGACCCCTACTCCAGAGAAGGCGGCGGACCAGACCCAGCCCGGCTGACTGAACAGCTTTCATACAAAGTCTCCCTACCGTTACCTGACCCGCTCATGGTCGACTCTGTCAATGTAGACTGAGACTTCTTTGTTAAATAAGAATAAAGTAAGAGATAGCTTTATGAGATATTACAACAAAATAATAAAACTGAAAAACGATACTGCTAGTTTGAAGTTTGACTCCCAGTGGGCGGCGACATCGTCACTGAAATGTACTCGACAGTGAGAAAACAGGAACTGAGGCAGTTGGAGGTCGGCCTTGAGATAGTCATTACTGCATGAGCCGGGGCTCACGGTGCGCCAGCAGCTCCATCTCTCGCCGAACCTCCAGCAAAAGTTTGTTCCCGCTGGGTCCTAGTGCCTTCGGCACAGATCCCATTAGTGTGAATGAGTGGTGGAGACTTTATGTCCATGAAGATCTATCAGAATCATTGTTGCAGGCCGACACCTGAGTTTGTTCAGCACTCTTAATAGCAAGGGTAATGGAGGGAAGGCATACAGGGATTTCCCTGACCAACCCAGAAGGAGTGCATCCAACGGCACTGTGCCCAGTGCTGGAGGCCTGCAACAGAACAAAGGAACTGATGATTGTCTAGGGCTGCAAAGAGGTCAATCTCTGGGGTGTCCCACCTCCTGAAGACAGCTTATAGAACCTGTCTGTTCAATGGCCATTCGTGGTGGTTCTGACTTGATCCTCCTGAGGGTATCCGCCAGAACACTGTCCTTCCTTGGGAAGCGGACTGCTGACAGGGATACCGTGAAAAAGTAAGCCAGGCTCCAAATCTTCATGGCCTCTGTGCAAAGTATAGTGGACATTGCTCCACCTTGCTTGTTGATACAATACATGGTGGTGTCTGTCCTGATCTGCAACACCTTCCCTGAATCATGGAAGAGAATGACTGAAGAGCCAGTAACACTGCTCCAAGTTCAAACAGGTTTATGTGCAAAAGGGATTCTTGAGGGGAACATGTGCCGTTTGCTCCCCTAGATGGTCACCCCAACCCAGGGATGCGTCTGTGGTAAGTACCTCTGTGGGATTTTGCTGCAGGAATGGGACACCCACCCTGAGGTTTTCCTTGCCCTGTCACCACTGTAAGGCCTGTAGCAGTGTGGAAGTTACTGGTACCAGCTTTGACAATGAGTCTCTTCTCTGGGACCAGAATGAACTCAGATGGAACTGAATGCCCCTCATCTGAAACCTTGATCCTGAAACCACAGCTGTTAAGGCCGCCATATGCCCTAGTAGCTGTAGAAAATGTCTGGCTGACTTTGGTGAGTGGAGCCTGAAAGAGTCTGCTAGCTGAACCAGACCGTCTACTCTATCTGGTGGTAGCATTACTCTTCCCATCACTGTGTCCAGTACTGCCCCTATGAACTCCAGGTGCTGGACTGGCTCCAAGACTGACTTCTTGGTATTTACTAAGAATCCCAGAGAGACAGTAGGGTATTCTAAGTGAGTACTAAAGCCTCTTCTACCTGTTGCTGAGACTACCCTACAACTAACCAGTCGTCCAGGTAAGGGAACACAGAGACGCCCAGACACCTTAAGTGTGCTACAACTACTGCCAGGCACTTTGTAAACACTCTGGGAGCTGAGGTCAGGCCAAAGGGTAGGGCTCTGAACTGATAATGGCCCAATGGCAGTCTGAACCTTAGGTACTTTCTGTGTGATTGTCTGATGGGAATGTGGAAACAGGCATCCTTGAGGTCTATGGATGCCAAACAGTCCCCTTGCCTGAGAGTGGGTAAGAGCATAGCCAGAGAGATCATCTTGAATTTTGGTTTTGTTACATGCTTGTTCAGAAATCTTAAATCTAGAATGGGACACCGATCTCCATTTTTCTTCAAAGTCAGGAAGTATCTTGAGCACAACCCTTTTCCTTTTTGGGAAGGGGGACAGGTTCCATTGCCCTGTCCTGAAGAAGAGTTGCTACCTCTGCTTCCAGTAGGATTGTTTCCACTTGGCTGGTACGCTTCAACAGCCCTGCTCTCAACCTGGGAAAAACCTGGAAGCTCAGAGCAAGGCCCTAGCCCACCACCTCCAGAACCCACTTGTCCATGGCTATGGACTGCCAGTTCTGTAGGTAGTGGGCCAGCCTGCCTCCTAATGAGACTGGGGAGGTGACCCATGACTCTTCAGAGAGTCAGTTTAGCTGGTGTCCTGGGCTAGAGAGAAGGGCAACTCTCCTGCCCCTTCCCCTAAAGTACCTACACTGTTGTTGGTAAGCAGGGATGGCCTGGGCCAGATGGAAAGGTCTCTGATAGGACGTGCCCCTGCCTCTCCTACCTTGTTGCTTCTGAGTAGTGGCAGCCTTCTCCTTAGCTGCAGCACTCCTATAGAAGTTGTATACTCATCCATTTTCCTCATATAGGCTTCTGTTTGTTCCCCAAAAAGGTAATTTTGTGCCAGAGGAAAATCCAAGGCCTTGGTCTGAGTAACCTGAGAAAGATTAGTGGTTCTGAGCCAAGAGAATCTCCTCATGGATACAGAGGTGGCCATAAATCTAGATGCTGAATCATTGGCATCCACTGCCATGTGGAATTGTTGCTTAGAAGCCTCTATTCCTAGCCAGCTCCCTCACATCTGCAGCTAAGTCAGCTGGAACCTTTGCAGCTAGTGAAAATACTGATTCCCACAGCTGCTTCTTCTGTCTTGCCACATAAGACATGTAAGAAGCTTGTCTGGCAATATGCAATGATCCAAGGTACACTTTCTTTGCCATGGAATCAATTCTCCTGGAGTCCTTCTCAGGAGAATGGGAAGCCAGTGGTATACCTGCCTTTTCACAGGCAGCAGCCTGAACTACATCTTCATGGCTGGGATGACCAAACAAAAATTTGGTGCCATTTCTGGCAACTGGATATTTCCGATCTCGCCTCTTGTCCAGAGGAGGGACAGAGGTAGGAGTACTTAAGATTTTTAGGGTCTGTCTATTCAAAGACTTATGGATGGGTATCACCAACCACTTGGTGGTGGATACATCCATCATCTCCACGTAATCTGGCTCCTCTTCCTCTTCTAAAAACTCAGAGGAGCCGGTAAATGAAAACTGCGTACCTACCGTAATTATGATCTTTCTGTGTATCTTCACAATTCATCACCTTTGGGTACTGGCCAGAGGTCACGACCCCAAAGAAATTATTTTTTTGGGATGGGCAGAGTCAACGCCATCGACGACGCCCTCAAGGCTGACACACTGTGTGGCGCTCACGGGTTGGCCGTCAGGTGTTGTCAACTCTGCCCTACCGCCAGTTCTGAGTCGCCGTAGAGTAAGAAAGGATTGGGAGGGAGGGACAAGAAGAAAAAATTACTCACCTTAGTAATGTTGTTTCTTCTAATGGAGTCTTGCTACATTATGACTATTGCAGTTTGTCCCACCATTAGAACTGCTCCGGAGGTGAAAGAGTTAACTTCCATGCCAGGCATGGAACTTGGAGCGCGAGCTCGGTTAGAAAAGCTCTGTCTGGAAGATTTCAAACTGAAACTGTCAGATCTTTATGAGCAAAACTCACTAAGGTTCTGTGTGGAAGCTGTAACCTACACTAGCCAACTGGCTACTTAAATATTAACACATTTTCCTGGTCCCAACACCAAGACTCAAGTCAAGGGACCAGAAAATAAGATAAGATAAAATAAAACACAACACCCAAACACCCCAAAAAGAAGGGGTGGAAAACAAAAAATGGGCATCAAAAAGTGCCAACACTGGAATGCCCACCCCATACCCCAAGTAGAAGTTCTGAGAGGGGCAGGCTGGGGGGAGGTCATAATATAGCAAGACTCCATTAGAAGAAACAACATTACTAAGGTGAGTAATTTTTTCTTCAAACAACATGAAGTCTTGCTATATTATGACAATTGCAGAATACACGGCAGTACCTCCATGGAGGACGGACAGAACCTACTTAGGGAATAGGCTCTGAAGCACGGCTGTGCCAAACCGAGCATCCCTCCTGGCCTGGACATCCAGGGAGTAATGCTTGGTGAAAGTGTGTACCGTTTTCCAAGTAGCTGCTTGACATATCTCTAAGATAGGATGTCTCTGGCAGCAGCTAGAGACGCAGCTGTACCTCTGGTATAGTGAGCCCTCAGGCCTGAAGGGGAACCTTACCCAATTTTGATAACAAAATTGGATACAAGAGACAATCCACCTGGCAATGGATCTCTTAGTGGCAGGTTTCCTTTTCCAACCTCACCATAAGTGAGAAATAGTTGGAGGATTCAACCTATGACCCTTGGTGCTCTATATAGTAACTAAGGGCCTCTCTTAACATCTAAGCAGTGCAGCCTCCTCTCACCAGAGAGGAATGGTCAGTGAAGAACACTGGAAGGGAGATAGATTGGATTAAGATGGAAGTCTGAAACCACCTTAGGCGAAAACTTCCTGCTAGTCCTAAGGACTACTTTATCCCTGTGAAAGGAAATAAAGTCAGTCTCCACTGACAAAGCCTGTAACTCACTTATGCGCCTGGCAGAAGTGATGGCTACTAGAAAAACAGTTTTCCAAGTCAAGTACTTAAGCTCTGCCGAAGACAGAGGTTCAAAGGGGGGTTGCATCAACTGAGCAATGCAAACATTAAGATCCCAGGCAGGAGCAGGATCCCTGAAAGGTGGATTAGTATGAAATAATCCTCTGAAAAACTTGGAAAATACAGGGTGAGCGGAAAGAGAAGACGGCTTTCCTGCTGAAATAAAAGCAGAGACAGCTGCCAAATGCACTTTCAGGGTAGCTGGTCTCAACCCCAAAGAATTAAGATGGACCATATAGTCCAAAACAATGGGCAAATCAGCAGATTCTGGGGAAATATGCTTCCCAGAACACCATATGGAAAACCTTTTCCATTTAGAGTTATAATTAGCCCTAGTGGAAGGCTTCCTAGAAGCTTTCAGGATTTCGAGAACACCTTGAGAAAGGTGTAGGTCAGCAAATTCTAACTCCTCAAGAGCCAGGCCTTGAGGTTGAGGGATTTGAGATTCGGATACCAAACTTTCCCTGGGCACAAGTTAACAGGTTGTGGTTCCTGGGGAGACACAGGGGAAGATGGACTGCTAAGGACAGAAGGAGTGGGTACCAGGGCTGCCTGGCCCAATCTGGAGCAATCAAAATCATCTTCCAGGGCTGAGATCTGATTTTGACTAGCACCTTGAACGGGGGGGGAAGGCATATAGAAACTTCCCTTCCCAATCGAGGAGAAAGGCATCCAGAGGAATTAAGCCCAACACTGGGGGCCTGCAACAAAACAGTGGAAGTTGATGATTGTCTGGGGCTGCAAAAAGATCAATCTGAGGGGTGCCCCATCTGGCAAAAACTATCCCCAGTACTCTGGGATCCAGTGACCATTCGTGATGGCCCTGGGAAATCCTGTTGAGGGCATCTGCCAGGACATTGTCCTTGCCTGGGAGGTGAACTGCTATGAGGGAAGTGTTCAGGAATAAGCCAGAGACCACAACTTATTGCCTTGGTGCACAAGGCCAAAGACCGAGTGCCCCTTGTTTGTTGATGTACCACACTGTAGTGGTGTTGTCTGTTCTGACCTGTACCACTTTGTTCTGAACAGATGCAGAAAAACCTGAAGTGCTAGAAAAACAGCTCTGAGTTCCAACAGATTGATGTGGAGCAGAGACTCTGAGGGGACCACAATCCCTGGGTGGAGAGGTCGCCCATGTGAGCTCCCCATCCCAAAAGGTACGCATCTGTAGTAAGGGTCAGAGTGAGATAGAGGGATGAATGGGACCCCTTGTCTGAGATTGCTCTGATCCTGCCACCACTGAAGGGCCTGGATCAGGGTTCGAGTCACTGGGATCAACTTGGATAGAGGATCTTTTCTTTAAGACCAAAAGGCTCTCAAATGGAACTGAATGTCCCTCATCTGAAATCTTGCTCCTTGCACTACAGCTGTGGAAGCAACCATGTGTCCTAGGAGCTGTAGAAAATGCCTTGCTGGTCAAGAGACCTGCAGAGTGAAGGAGGAGGCCAGGGCCACCAGGTTCCTTACCCTTTCAAGGGGAAGGAAGGCTCTGGCCTGCTTTGTGTCCAGTTCTGCACCTATAAAGGTGAGTATCTCGACAGGTTCCAG
Organism: Neoceratodus forsteri; assembly: GCA_016271365.2. NCBI lineage: Eukaryota > Metazoa > Chordata > Ceratodontiformes > Ceratodontidae > Neoceratodus > Neoceratodus forsteri. The sequence goes on from CM057455.1 coordinate 1,711,240,307, forward strand.
GACTGACTTTGGAAGATTGAGAAGAAAGCCCAGAGAGGTAAGCAGCTGCTGGGTAACTTGCAGGTGTGATTTGACCTGGTCTGGAGACTAACCCACAATGAGCCAGTCGTCTAGGTAGGGAAAGATGGCAATCTTTTGCCTTCTTAAATGAGCAACTGCTACTGCCAGGCATTTTGTGAATACCTTTGGGGCAGAGGTAAGGCCGAAGGGCATTGCTCTGAACTGGTAATGGCCTGAGGGCAGTTCGAATCTGAGGTACTTTCGGTGGGAGCTTCTGATAAGAACATGGAAGTAGGCATCCTTGAGGTCCAGGAAGCTAGCCAGTCCCTGAGCCTTAGAGAGGTAAAATCATTAGCCAGAGTCACCATTTTGAATTTTGGTTTAAAAGGTGCTTGTTCAGATATCTTAGGTCCAGAATGGGCCGCCATTCTCCTGTCTTTTGGAGTAAGGAAGTACCTGGAGTACAGACCCTTGCCCTGGTGTGGGGAGAAACCTTTCTACAGCTCTGAGAGCCAGGAGGGTTGAGACTTCTGTTTCCAAAGCAAAAGCCTCTAGAGGATTTGCAGGTGGAAAAGATCCGATTCTCATCTTTGGAAAGGTTTTGAAGCTGAGAACCAGACCCTGGCTTACTACTTCCAGGACCCACTGGTCTGATGTTAAAAACTCCGAGTCCTGAACGAAGTAAGCCAGCCTGCCCCCTACAGGTAATGGAGAACCGACCCTGGGCACCCCATCAGGGTGCCTGTTTGGCAGGGGCTTTAGGCTGAGGGGTGGGAGCAGGCCTGCTTGCACCCCGTCTGCCTCTCCCTCTGAAGAACCCCTCTGAGCATAAGCCGAAGAGGAGGCCTGGTTTGGTAAAAGGCCTGTGAAAAGGCCTGCCTCTACCCCTGGGGGCTGCCTCTGAGGCTGTGGCAGCTCTTTTGGCTTATGCACTCCTATAAGTAGTTCTATATTCATCCATTTTCTTCATATAATTCTCTGTCTGCTCCCCAGAGAATTTCCCACCACAGGAAAATCCATAGCCTTAGCCTGGTATCCGTAGATAACCTAGTACACCTGAGCCAAGCCAATCTCACGAAGCCACAGATGTAGCCATGACCCTAGAGAATACATCATTAGAATCCACTGCAGCATGGAACTGCACCTTGGATGCCTCAATACCATCAGCAGCCACCTGCTCCAGCTCCTTGGCAGCTGGCAGGAGCCTGTTTGGCTAAAGCCATGACAGTATCCCATCTAGATTTTTGGTATCTTGCCACATAAGCCATAATTTGCTTGTCTGAGTCCCAAGGACACTGCCATGTATTGTTTTTAGCCATGGCATCAATCCTCCTGGAGTCCTTGTCAGGAGAATGTGAAGCCAGGATATAGCCTTATCACAGGCTGCAGCCTGAACTACTAACATGGCTGCATTGCTGTGAAAGAAATTCTGTATCAGGATGGACAAAGTGTACCTCCTGTCCATCTTTTGTCCACAGGAGGCACAGAATTAGGAGCTTTAAAAATTTTATTGTTTGTTTCTAAATGATTTATGTAAAGGAATAGACAATCTCCTGGACTCTGGGATGTCCATCATTTCCACAAAGTCAGGTTCTCTTGCTCATCCACAGCTTCCTCCAATGGGAGCTGGAGGGTTTCAGCAACTTTTTATAAAACAGAAAATGAGAAGGGGACTCAGAAAGCCTGGGGGAGATTCTAAAGGTCTGTCTGGGAGATGTCCGTTCAATGGGCACATCCAGACTCTCAAAGTCACATTCACACTGTTCATAATCATCCTCCCCCTCCTCTGGTTCATAAAACTCCTCTATATCATATTCTTGAACCGGTGGAACCGGCCGAACCGACCTTTTGCCAGATAGTGGCGGTTCGGACGGAACCAGAGAAAGTGACTGGACAATTTGGATTGCTTTAGCTATCTCTGCAGCAGTTGGAGAAGGAATTTTTGACTCCAGACCTGCTGATTTTCTAGTTTTCTTTGCTGGAACTGGCACCTCAGAGTCAGCTTTACGTTTGCCCGAGGAAGTCTCGCCCTGGTCAGAGGGCACTCCCTCCGGTTCGGTTGGCACCGAACCGGGCTGGCCATCCGGGTCAGCGGACTTTCTGGCCTCTCGTTCCCTGAGCCTACCAACTCTCTTATCTAGGGTAGCTGCAGGGAAATCTTCACAAATCTGGCAGTCTGAATTGAGGTGGTCAAACCCCAGACAATAAACACATGTAGTGTGTGTCAACCTTGCAAAGGCTTCCCCACAGACACTACAGTGCTGAAACCCAGTGGCCCGGTTTTTCTTTGGGGTTTCTCAGACATAATGCCAGCTTAACTAAAAAATACAGGTTACTCACCTGTAACAGGAGTTCTAGGAATGGTATATTGTTGTTCATCCACACTCATTGGCAGGTATCCTTGCCGCTTTAAATCTTGCCGAAGGTCTTCAAGCTTGCTCCTCCCACCTACCCGGTGGTATAACTCGCCTCCCGCCCCATGACGCCAGATCTGCCCGCTGGAAGCTCAGGTTGTGCATCAGCCGGGAGGTCGGGAGAATGTAGGGATGAACAACATATACCATTCCTAGAACTCCTGTTACAGGTGAGTAACCTGTATTTCTAGGGACATGGATATGTTGTTCATCCACACTGTCTGGCAGACTCCTAGCAGTTCTCCGGGAGGAGGAGGCAAGACGACACACCCCAATACTTACTTGGGAAAGAGAGACTGGAGAACCGAGGCCCCAAAACCAGCATCCCGGCGTGACTCAAGGTCGATGTGGTAATGGGTAATGAAGGTGTTTGCTGACTTCCAGGTAGCAGCCCTGCAGATTTCCTGGATAGGGACGCCCTGGAAGCAGCCACCGCTCAGCAGTATGGCGGTAGAATGAGCTCTTATCCTCTGGGAGGCTCCATGCCCGCCAACTTATAGCAGAGATCTATGCAGGAAGTGACCCACCTGCTTATCGTCCGCTTGGCTGCAGGTCTGCCAGGTGCGGCTTCAGCGTAGGTGACAAACAGCTGGGCGAACCTCTCCCGACTTTCAGCCGCGCGCCTTATAATAAGCGAGCGCCCTTCTAGGGTCCAAAGTATGGAGCCTGTATTCGGCCTCCGAGGTGTGATTGGGGTAGAACACCGGCAGAGTCAACACCTGGTTAAGGTGAAACTCCGACACCACCTTCGGAAGGAATTTCGGTTGGGGGCGCAGTACAACCTTGTCCCTGTGGAAGACCAGGTAAGGAGACTCGATGGAAAGCGCCTGGAGCTCTCCCATCCTTCTGGCTGACGTGATAGCCACCAAGAAGGCGGTCTTCCACGACAGGTGAGAGAGAGCACACCTGTGCATAGGTTCGAATGGCTTGCCCATGAGCTTTGCCAGTACCAGCAGTAGATCCCACGGAGGTGGAGGTTCCCGCACTGAAGGGGAAATGTGATCAAGGCCTTTGGAAAAGCGCCAGACCACCTCTCTCCTGCGCCATCGACTGCTTCCTGCCCGCTTCTCGAGCAGAGATGGCTGCCAGGTGCACCCTTAGGGTCGCCGACCTAAGCCCTTGATTAGAAAGGGACCATAAATAGTCCAAGATGCTTGCCAAGGAACAGGAGGAAGGGTCCAAGCCTTGTTCTGACACCAAATGGAAAACCTTTTCCATTTGAAGGCATAGCATTTTCTGGTCGACTTCCAGGACGCCTCAACTACACTGAGGACCTCGCCGGAAAGACCCAAGGCCTGGAACTCTAGCCAGGAACCAGGCCGGCCAGGTGCAGGGATTGAAGGTCCGGATGGAACACCTTCCCTGATTGACTGAGAGCAGGTCCGGCGAGCTGGAAGCTGCCAGGGAGTCCTGGAGCTGAGACTGAGGAGATCTGGTACCAGAACTGGCGAGGCCAGTCTGGGGCTATCAGAATCACCTGCGCCTGTCCCTCCTCGCCTTGAGAAGCACCTTGTGGATCAAGGGAAATGGGGAAAGGCGTAAAGAGGCCGGGGTCCACTGCCTCGAGAAGGCATCCCCTGCAGCGAGCCCCTGCTGAGGGGGCAGGCATGGAACAGTCTCAGCTCGCGCTCTCCTGGAGGCGAACAGGTCCACCTGAGGTGTGCCCCAATGGGAGAACAGATGCTGTACTACCTCGGCAGGAGAGACCACTCGGGATGCAGCCCCTATCCGCCTCAGGGCATCGCCAGGGTGTTGGAGGCTCCTGCCACATGAATGGCTAGGAGATCCGCCTCCAGGCTGCGCACGAGTGACCAAATGCGGAGAGCTTCCTTGCATAGAAGCATGGAGCGGGTCCCGCCCTGGCGGTTTAGATAGAACATGGTCGTGGTATTGTCCGTCTGGACCTCGGACCACTTGACCCCGGAGGAACGGAGCAAAGGCGGGAGAGCTAGGCGGACCGCTCGGAGCTCCAGCAGGTTGATGTGGCATCGGGACTCCCGCGGGGACCAGAGGCCATGAGCCCGGTGTTCCCCCAGATGGGCACCCCAACCCATCAGAGAGGCATCGGTCGATAGAGAGACCGTCGGCTCGGGGCGGACGAACGGGATGCCCTCCTGCAAATGATCTGGAACGGTCCACCACTGGAGAGCGTTCCACATCCCCTGAGTCAGCGACACAAGCTGGTCCAAAGGATCGCAGCGTTGTGACCACTGGCTGGCCAGTCCCCAGTGAAGGGGACGCATGTTCCAGCGGGCCCAACGGACCACGCTGGTGCAGGCCGCCATGAGACCCAGGAGGCGCAGGAAGTCCCGGCAGGGGCGCAATTGCCCAACCAGAAATGATCGGGCAAAGGAGGAAAGAACCCCGGCCCTGTCCGCCGGGAGCCGCGCTCTGGCTCGAAGAGAGTCGAGCTGCGCCCCGATGAATAGAATCACCTGCTTTGGCTCGAGTTCTGACTTGGCCTCGCTGATAAGGAGGCCCAGTTGAGAGCAGACCTGGAGGCCAGATCTCTGACCACCCGCCTCCTTCCTGGAGGGAGCTGCTATCAGCCAGTCGTCCAGGTAAGGGTACACCCGACCCTCGGCGCCGCAGGGAATGCTGTCACCACTGCCATGCATTTGGTGAAGACCCTGGAGCTGGAGACAAGCCGAAGGGCATGGCTTGAACTCGAAGGGATCCTTCCGCCGAAGCGAAGGAATCTCTGGTGAGACTGACGGATAGGGACGTGAAAAACGCCGTCCTGCAAGTCCAGAGAGCAGAACCACGCCGCGCTCCAAGGATGGTATTATCTGAGCCAGAGTGACCATCCGAAGGTTCGAGACCTCAGGAACTTGTTTAGGTCGTAGGTCGAGAATGGGGCGCCAGCCCCCATCCGCTTCGAACCAGGAAGTACCTGGACACAAACCCTGGGTCTGAAGGAGGGTCCACCACCTCTCTTATCACCTCCTTCTGGAGGAGGAGACGGCGTCGGCTCGACGAGCCGCCAGTGAGGCTGGGGACCCCAGGCCCGGGGCGACGGCTCTGAAGGGTGGTGCCTGTCGACTCCAGAGGCAGGCCTCTTCCCACCTCCAAGACCCACCTGTCCGTGGTAACAGCGGACCAGGCGGAACGGAAGTGCCGGAGCCGCCCTCTAATGGGGACCTCAGGGGCAAGGTGACGGAATGGGGCACACCCCCAGCCCGGCCACTGGGCAGGCTTGGAGGAGGGACCGGCCGAGGGACCTCCTGGGCCTTTCCTCCCTGCCTCCTGTTAGAGGAAGCCGGCGGCTTGGGTTTGGGATGCCAAGGCCGAGCCTGCTGGCCCTGACGTTGCTGGGCCGGGCGCGCCGGGGAACAGAAGGACGAAAGGGCTTAGGCTGTGGCTTGCGGCCTTTGTCCTTCTGAGCGGAAGAGACCGAGTCCAAGGTAGCACTGGACTTCTCGATCCTCTGCAGGTGACCTTCCACCCCAGGGCCGAAGAGGTCAGTCCCAAAAGGAACATCCGCCAACTTGTGCTGGGTATCCGAAGTAAAGGTGGATATCCTCAGCCAAGCCCGCCGACGATAGCCACTGCGCGCTGCCACCGATCTGGCACAGAGTCCCCATATCCAAAGCAGTCTGGAGCTGCTGTTTGGCCACTGCGCCTGTCTGGTCCCGCACCTGCTTAACCGTAGTCTGCAGATCGGGCGGAAGATGAGGGATGACTCATCCAGGAGCCCAATAGGGCATGAGAAAATGTGCCATGAGGACGGCCGAACTGGCCTGGAAGGCCGAGAGAGGACTAGCGAGACTTTTCGCCCCACTATGTCCAATTCTTGGACTCCTTGTCAGGAGGTTTGTCCACATCCCTGGCGCTGCCGGCGCTACCGAAAACGCTGTCGGTAACCAACCCCTCAGCAGAGGGGTGTTCCGAAAAACCGGACAAGGAACCGGTAGGGACCGCATACTTCCTGGCCATCCTGGCCGAAGGCGCAGGGCAGGAAGCAGGGCGCTGCCACAGCTCCAGTGCCGGACCCACTATGGCCTCGGCCACCGGAAAGGCCTCCGTCGGAGAATCCCCTCGGTCCAGAATCTCCGTGAGGGGATACCTGGCCCGTTTGGAAACGGGTTCGAGCTCCATCCCGGTGGACTCCGAGATGAGCCGAAGCAGTCCTAGGAAGGACGACGGGCTATCGTCCATTGACTGACCTCCTGAAGACTCCAAGTCCAGTCGCTTGGAGAAAAAGGAGGAATCATCTTCGGACTCGGAAGAGCTGCCTCTGGCCTGAGCCACCCTTCACCTGCCGAGGTCGGTCGGGAGTGAGGGTAACTGACAGCCGATGGGGTAGACCCTTAGCCGACCGAGAATCCTTGGTCGGAGCCCCAATAGGTGGCTGTGGAGGCGGAGGTTCCACCGGAATCGGTGGAGCAGCTGGTTTTGGCCGAACAACCGCCTGCATAGGCTCCTGATAAGTCGAGGGGTGTGTCGTCAGCCCGGTGACAGCCACTTAATGGCCGGGGAAGGCGCCGGAGTCGGCTTATTCCCGGCCAGGAGGAGCTGTTGCAACATAAGGTCCTCGTACCGTCGACGTAATTTACGCCGAAGCCTCCCCTCATCCGAGGAGGAGGACGAGGACGAGCGGCGACGCCGCTTACCGCGGTGCCGAGACCGAGACCGCCTATGACGGTGGGATCGGCTGGACCGCGAAGAGGTCCGAGACCGAGACCGAGAGTCCCGGAATTTCCGAGGTCGGTGCGGGGAGGTGTCGGCCGGAACCGGCACTCCCTTCGGCTCGGATGGTCCATCCGAGGGCTCCGGAACCGGAGGCACAGGCGAGCCCACGGATCCCACTCCTCCCGGGGAACCGGGAGAGGGAATCTCGCTGCTAAGGCGACAGCCCGCCCAACGGTCGAAAAATTCGACTTCGCCGGTGGGAGTCTCGTCAACTGACCCGATGGGATAAATGCCGCGCCGAGGAAGATACGGCCCGCACGTCCCTCTCGAGGGCTTACCATCCGCCGAGCGTATCCGCCGAGACCGCCGCCGACACCGCCAACCGGGCCTCCTTGGACTTCACCGGAGGGAACGCTCGGACGCACCCAGTTGCAATCGGGCAGCACGGTCTTCGAGGACGAGGCCGAGAAAGATGAGCACAGGTCGCAAGCCCGCGGTCGTGCTCAAGGCCTAACAGTAGACACACGTGAGTGTGGATCCGTCCGAGACATCTTTCTGCCCGCATGGGCATCTCCTAACCGGGAGTCGATTTGTCCATCGCGAGCCATGGGGGATCAAGACTGAAGTCTTTTTCGCAAAATTTATTTTTAAACCGCAAACGGAGAAATAGGAACTAATCTCAAACGCAGAGCGTTAAGGAGGGAACCTGAGCTTCCAAGCGTAAGGAAGATCTAGGCCATGGGGCGGAGCCGAGTTATACCACCCGGTGGTGGAGGAGCAAGTTGAAGACCTTCCGGCAAGATTTAAAGCGGCAAGGATACCTGCCAATGAGTGTGGATGAACAACATATCCATGTCCCTAGAACTTGCCCTTTTTCCGGCACTGCCAGGCAAGACACCCTTATCGGTTCCCAACCGTGTCACGGGTCGTGGAAAAAAACGTAATGAAATCCGTTTTTTTTTAGAACCGATAGAACCGATAAACATTTACAAGTTCCACACAGAAATAAACCTATTACTTACAATACCACAGACAGAGCTTGAACCGACCGGTTTGTGGTTAAAATAATAATAATCGCGGTTGAATTTAACCGAGAAAAACTGTTTTAAACCGAGAAATGAACCGAGCAGTAGGAGGAATCTCCGGAGCGACTGTTCAGTGAGGCGGAGTAAAGAATCTGACAGTTTCAGTTTGAAATCTTCCAGACAGAGCTTTTCTAACCGAGCTCGTGCTCCAAGTTCCATGCCTGGCATGGAAGTTAACTCTTTCACCTCCGGAGCAGTTCTAATGGTGGGACAAACTGCAATAGTCATAATATAGCAAGACTTCATGTTGTTTGAAAATCCAAAGGACAGAGAAAGGAAAAGATATATAAATAAAAGGGAAATAAATGACGGGACAGAATAAGCTGAAAGAACTAAGGGTATGGGAAGGGCCCCAATCTCTGGAAGTAGGAAAGGGAGGGAGGGTGAAGGAATTTAGGAATAAAGATGTGAGGGGGGTGGAGAAACACACCTTGGACCCCGACTTGTCTCTAGATTGTATAGGAACTGCGAAGGAGTAGCCAGAAGGCTAAACTGCCAGAATTAAAAAACTCCAACATAAGCAGCTATTCTGGAAGAAAAGACAGGGTACAGGAAATACCCCCCGAATACATTTTTATGGTGTAAGAAACGCAGTTTCTTAAATCAGAATTAAAGTTGTGTCCAAAGGAAAAGGAAAATCAAAGTAAAGGTGACTGGGAGAACAGAGAACGGTGGGGGGGGACTACCGATCCCCACCCCATGGGCGTGGAGCCAAGGCACTGAAGAAGGTGTGCCCCCCTCATCCGGACCACCCTCCCCCTATAGAAAAATATCCCCCTATGTGCTCAAGGTCACCCCACTCGTGACTAATAGAAGGGGGGGGGGCGCGAAAAGAGGGCACAGAGAGGGAGGGGGAACCCAGAGACTGAGGCCCCATAGGGATGGAAGGTGGGACTGTGATGAATGGTACATAATTTTCATATCTTACCCGTGTCAATCTTCACCATTCATCACCTTTGGGTGAGTGCCAAGCCCCCCAAAGGGGGCTTCAACCCTAAGGGGCTAAGTCCCTTAGCTCTCAGTGGGTGACAGACTAAGAGAGAGAATCTTGATGGGTCTGGAGAGGCCAGAGAGTGGGGAGAGTGAGACGGGGACCACCCCCCCATCCCCCCCCCGGGAGGGAGCAGGAAGATGTCCTGACAGACGTCAACTCACCCTACAGGAGAAAAGATAGCTTCTCTGGTGAGCGGAGTTAATCACCCTACGCCGGGCCAAGGGTGACAACTAGGAGAGACGCAGCCATGCCATCTGCCTAGTGCAGATCGCTGTCCCTACGACCCTGGTAGCTACCTCACTGGCATCATACGATGCCCTTGCTTGGTGCCTTGCTAGCTCCAGGCCATGTGCAAAGAGTGCAATGGCTTGTCTGGTTCCTTCCGTGTCAGGCATCGAGGCAAGGAGATGACCTAGCCTAGACCACAGGAACCTATCATAGGTAGCATAGTAGGCCTGATGAGCAGATATCGAGAGAAGCAACCTTGCCAAGTAAAAAGTCTTCCCACCCCAGAAGTAAAAATCCAAGGAATCTTGATCTGGGGGAAGATCACGGTGCAGGGCGCAAAGCCCATTGGGAGCATCCAGTTGCATTAATCCTGAGCTACGATGAAGCAGGTTACCTGCAGACTTTGGGGGGGGGCACAAACCTCTGGCGGAGATCCCTAGGGGCTGGGACTCCAGTAAAGGGTCTCTACCAGAAGCACATCAACGCCTCCCTTAAGGGAGCAGGCCAGGGGGGGCACTACAAGAGTGTCCACACTGAAATCGTCCAAAAAGGCGCGCTCTGGATGCTCCGGATTGTGCTGAGTGGGAGGGGTGACATGCAGGTTCTCCAACATCCACACGAGAAAACGCTGATACTCAGCGAGATCAGCAGCTGGGGAGATGTCGACAGACGGTTCCTCACCTCCTGAACAGGAGGATGACCTCAGAGGCTCAGAGGATGGCTGCTCAGGGAGAAGCTGAAAACCCCGTCTGTCCATGGCCCTGACATAAGAGGGAAATTGAGCAGCCACAGCTCTGAACTGCTCCCAGGAGAGAGGACCGCTAGGACCAAGAATACCTGAGGGGGCCAAGCAGACAACAGGAATCGGCTGTCCTCCGCCTGGGCTACAGCGTGCACCTGGAGCCCCAAGAGAAGAGGGAACTCCGGAAAACTCAACAGCCAACAGCTGGTCAACCATACTGGAACTGCCCAGGCTGCACCCTGAAGAATCAACTCGCTGTGAGGTGACTGGGGCCGTGAAAGTCCAGAAGGATGGTCCGCAACCTCCAAAGAAAGGGGCCCTCTTGAGGAAGCTGAAAGGAAAGGGCAAGGGTCCAAGCTACGACTTCTCCCAGAGTCCAGGTGGGTTCCAGAAAAAGGTCGCCGCATCGAACACATACCCCTTGACCCCTCGAAATCCGAAAGTGCCCTCCTCCTCCAAAGAGCCAGCCTAGGCAGCTGGCAACCCTGGTCAGCCCCCTCCCCTCCTGTGGGTGCTCCGATCAGCCCCAAAGTTGGGTGATGTAGGCACACCACCTGAGGGAGTACCACCACTGAGGGGTCAGAAAACCCTCAGAGTCCAGGCTGCAGAGCAATGATGGCCAGCACCACCGCCTGCTGGTCAGCACCCCTGGCCCTGTTCCTGGGACCACTGTCCTCTCCTCAGAGGGGGGCTGGTTCCGGCCTGTCAAGAACACTACCAAGATGTCCACGAGAGCAGCCAACTCCCAAGAGTCAGACTGCCCATCTGACTCAGAGTCAGATTCCTCCAAGGAAGTGGAGATCAAAGTTCTGTGCCAAACAGTATGTGGATGCCCGCTGATAGCCCAACTGAAAAGGGCACCAGACCCAGAGACTGCACCAGAGTTGGCGCAGACGTCCTCAGCCACACTGTAAACAGTGCGGGAAGAAGACACGGCTCCAACGAAGGCAGCAGCATCGGAGCCGGAGCCTGTCACGGAGCAGTCCCAACCCACGGCGCCGCTTGACAGAGACTGTGCCGACGATGGCTCCAACTGCACTCTCGGCGCCACAAATGGCACCGATGTCAGAAAACCCAACGGTGCCATGTCCTCGCTCGGCGACGCAAGCTGCTCCAGAGCTGGACACAGCGTCGTGCTCAACCATGGAGCGCGGACAGCGTCTGGGCAAGAAACCGTCAAGGACGGCGCCACAGAGCCTCCTACGGCGAGCGACAGACCGGCACCGATGATGACGCCATCGGGGCCCACAGCGGCAAGGCCCAAGACGGTGCCGACAGACTGCATCGAGGACCGTGCCAACCCAGGCCTTCCAAGCCGAGGGCACGACACTGGGGGAGTCTTCACCCCCGAAGGGGCGACTGCCAAGGCGGAGCCTCCCACCCATCACCCAATAGGAACGGACTGGGCCTCCTGCACTGTGGAAGGGGCTTCTGCAATGGTGAGGCTACAAGAAGCAGAAGCCCCCTTCTCCTCGGTCCACACAGAACTGGAAGGGGATCCGGAGGAAAGGCCGAGAGAACGTGGCTTAGCCAGATGACTGCATGCCCGTCCCCCGAAAGTCATCGGAGCTCATCCAACTTTCCACGCACATTGTTTGATGACACAACGGTCCATGGAGAAGCAGGCGTCACACGAATCCAGGTGTAGCGGGCCAGGACATGCGAGGCAACAGTCATGTTAGTTGGTGACGGAGTACTTACGGCCTCACGGGCACCGGCACAAAGGAGGCCATCCCGTCTTCAAAGTTTTCTTGCCACCTGACTGAGACATGAACTACGGAAAAAACAACACCAAACAAGACCCAACGTCACAAAATGAAGAAAAGAATAGTCTTACTTTAATCTCAGGAGACGTCGAGTGGAGCGAAACTGAACCAGCAGGAAAGAATTCAATGGACGGAGTCGACTGACTATGTAAACGGAGCCGAAGACTTCAAGATCAACAGCAGGCCTCTCACGCAGCAGAGCCACACACGAGGTGTGACCTCAATGGCGGGAGACAAAGAACTGCCAGGAGGGTGGAGCTTAAGCGCCAACCCGTGAGCGCCACACAGTGGTCAGCCTCAAGGCGGCACCGATGGTGCGCCGACTCCACCATTAAAAAAGCTCCCACGGGTCGTGACCGAAAGAGCGTGGCGAGGCATCCTCTAGCTGTTTAGGTGGGGAACTACCGTATATACTCGCGTCTAAGTCGGTTTTTGGGGAATAAAAATAGCCTCGTAATTCGACCTACCGACTTATACGCGAGATATAGTACAGACAGCTCTGAGCAAAAATGTGAACTTTGCTGCCTACGATAATTAGTTGCAAAGTTGTTCAATTGCGGATGCTTTGACGTGATTACTGAAAGATTAACACCGCGTCTTAGCTCACAATTGGCACCATTCAGTCACATTTAATTGTTTAATCATCAGTTACCTGTCGGTACTTGTAGGTTGTTAAACCATTCCGCTTCAATAAATGATCAACACGTCCTTAGTTAGCTATTACCACCTGGGTGTAAGATGCAGGGTCAAAAACGAAAACGCAGTGCATAAGATACCGATTTTAAATTAAAAGTGGTTCGCTATGCTGAGATGCACACAAATGCTGCTGCAGAGCGAGAATTCAGCATAGATGAGAAATTAATCCGTGACTGGAAACAAAAAAAACATTCATTGTTATGTGCTGATAGAAATGTCAAATGAATTCGCACAAACCAGTCTCCGGTATCATTAATTGAAGAGCTCAGTTCGTGGGTCAGTGATCTAAGGCAGCAAGGTTACACTGTAACCAGAATGGCTATTCGGCTTCAAGCACTCGCTATGGGAAAGAAGCAAGGAATAGCTGGCAACTTCAGAGCATCTGCAGGCTGGTGTGCAAGGTTCATGAAGAGACACGGTCTCACACTGCGGCAGAGGACTCATATAGCGATAGTATCGATAAGCAACATGGATGAAACACCTGTCAATTTCGATCTACCTTCAAACCGTACAGTGCACTTTAAGGGTGAAAAGACAGTCACTGTTAGAACATGTGGTGGAGAAAAATCCAATTTCACTGTCGTGCTTGCCTGTCTAGCTGATGGCACCAAATTAAAACCAATGGTAATATTTAAAAGAAAACCCTACCTAAAGAAAAGATGCCTCCTAACGCTCCTTGTAGTAGCACATCCTAAAGGTTGGATGGATGAAGTACTTGTGAATAAATGGATAACAGACATTTGGGCAAACGACCAGGCACTATTGCACAAAAAGCTTTCTTGTATGGGATATGTTCCGCTCATTTAGTGGACTCTGTAAAACAATCTACGCTTCACTGCACCCGGCAAGCTGTGATACCAGGAGGCTGTACATCGCTTCTTCAACCTCTTGACGTAAGTCTAAATAAACCTTTTAAAAATAATATGAGGGAGCTTTGGAGGGAATGGATGGTAAATGGCAGCAAGGAGTACACCCTGGGTGGTAATATTAAAAAGCCAAATTACGGACTCGTGTGTCACTGGGTACGGCAAGCATGGGATGCTGTTCCAAGTTCAGCGGTAGTGAAATCTTTTAAAACATGTGGCATTTCAAATTCTATGGATGGCACAGAAGATGAGCTTTTATTTGCCGATCTCATTGATGACAGCCTAGCCTCAACTGAACTTGCCGAAGATCCAGGTCAGCTAGATGACATATACGATGATATGCCACTGTCAGAGCTACAGCTCCACCTGATGTTCCAATCCGATGACGAGGAGGATGAGGAAGAGGAGTTTTTGGGATTCTGATCCAACCTTGAATGCACCGTACTGCATGAACTGATCCCCCGATGACTGTGCGATGATTACGAGCACGCTATCTATTGTTCTTAACTGAGCTCGTTTGAATAAAAATAAAATAGATTTTAATCCAGTTCTGGCATGAAAACTCATTTCTTGTGTGGGCACGAAACTCAGTTCTTGTGAGGTTTTTTATTTTATTTTTTATTTTTCATGCTCATAAATTAATGTTCTTGTGTGGGTTTTTTTTTCTCATGCTACTAAGTAAATCGGGACCCGACTTATACGCGGGTCAATTAAAAAGTTGAAATACACAGGTCTCAAGTCGGGACCCCCGACTTATACGCGAACCGACTTATTCGCGAGTTTTTACGGTACCTCCCTCATGCTCAGGGGATACCTCAGGTGTTCAATGGGACCAAAATAGTCCTCCTCATCCTCCTCCTCCTCACATTCCTGTTCCCTGGAATAATCATAGTCAAAAGAGTCCGGTTGTGGCTGAGCTCCAGGAGTTTGACCTGGTTGGGAAGTAACCGGATGCTGCACCAGTTCAGCCAGACCAGTTTGCAGAGACTGAATAATGCGGACTGCATTAGCAATTTCTTCAGCAGTCGGAACCAAGAATCGAAGACTGGCCTAGTGGCCAGTAATGCTTTCTTTCTTCTTTCTCGCTGTGAGTCGCTTCAAGGGGTCAGCTCTGTGGTACACTTGGTCGAGGGAGTATCGCTCTGTTTTAGATTTTTTGGCCAATTTCTCATTCAGTCGGTTAAGTCACCTGTACAGCGTCGACTGAGGGAAATTCTTACAAATATCGCGCACTGTAAGTGGTCAAACCCCAAGCAGAAAAAAAGTCTCACCACATTCAACACATTGCTGAAACTCGGTAGGGCTGGTTTTCATCTTGGGTTTCTGTGACTCCATGCCTGAAACACTTATCCCAAGTGGCGGTTAGGTCGGATAAGTTTTAATTATATTTAAAGTCCTGGTTAACAGACCGGTATTAGCAGCCAAGGAAAAAGCCAATAAACTTTTTTTTTTTTTTTTTTTTTTTAACCAGGGCTAACTGGACCCAAGATAAACTATTTTACCTTGAAAAGGAGAAAAAGAAATCAGTTCCCTCGCGGTCCACAGCAACCGCTGAAGAACCGTGACTTACCCCATTTGAGGAAAAATTTATAACAATTCTACCTGTACTGAAGGACAGTAGCTTGAAACTATTTTAAAGTGAATACACTTATCAGAAGTTGAAAACCACAATGAAAACAACCCGAACCGACAAGATGCTGAGGAGAATCTCCAAGGCATCTTCACAGTAAGGCGGAGTAAAGAATCTGACGGTTGAATAGGATGGACCAGTGGACAGTGGCTTGAAACAGAGTGCATACCTACTTAGAATGTAGGCTTAACCATTTCATCTCCAGGGCAGTACAACAAGAAGGTCTTACTGCATATGTTAGAATACACTAGGACTTCTTGTAGTTTGAAACAGATGGAGAACTGGGGAGGATCTCCCGTCCCCAAAGGGAAAATAATGAAATTGGTCCCCGGAGGTAGATGGGTGGGAAAGCCACCTGCTGCAAGAGCTCCTCTCGAAGATCACTGTTATGGTAAGTTCTTATGTAACTGTACTGCCTAACTTTGAAGGGGAGCTCTTGCAGCAGGTAATACCATTAGGATTGAGTCCCAAGCACTACCCAAAGAGAGACCCAGGTCAGAAGGGCGGAGGACAAATGGTAGCTGTTATGAAATTAGGAGAGAAGTCCCTGAAGGACTGCTAGGAAGAAACCTGCTCTCCTCCTGGAAGCAATGTTAAGACTATAGTGCCTAACAAAGGTGTGCACTGAACTCCAAGTAGTGGCCACACAAAGGTCCGAACAAACATTCCTCAGGGAAGTGAAGGACATCGCTACCCCTCTGATGGAATTACCCTTTACTAGTCCCGGTAAGGGCTTGTTATGCTGCTGGTAGCAGAAAGTAATGCAATGCACTAACCACTTGATTAGTATTTCATGGGTGCCCCAGCCTTTCTGTGGGCGAAAGAGACAAACAACTGGTCTGTCTTTCTGGCAGAACTAGTCCTTGCCAGACAGTAACACAGGATTCTACATACATCCAGAGTATGCAACAATGCCTCCCCGCTGTTCAGAGTACTCTGGTTAATAAACTGGTAGTTGGATGTCCTGGTTCAACGTGAACTTAGACACTACTTTCGGTAGAAACTTAGGGTTTGTACGCACGGCTACCCTGTCCCTGTGAAAAATAAGATAAGGTTCTTTACACAACACAGCCTGCAGCTCGGAAATCCTCCGAGATGAGGTAATGGCAACTAAAAATAACACTTTCCAAGAGAGAAGGCGTACTTCGCAACTTGCTGCTGGTTCAAAGGGAGGCAAGGTGAGCTTTTCCAAAACAAATAGGAGGTCCCAAGGCGGCACTGGGTCTCTCCTGGGAGGTCTGATATGCAAGATCCCTCTTAGGAAGGTCTTGCAGATGTCCAGCTGTGCCAAAGTCTTCCCTGTCACTGGTGTATTCTAAGCTGACAGAGTGCAGAGATGCACCTTAGTGGATGAGTAGCTAAGGCCCAAGTCCGAAAGATGGAGAACATACTCCAGCACAGATTCCACTGGACAACTGAGAGGATCCAGAGAACAGAGATCGCCCACAAGCAGAAACACTTCCATTTCATGTCATATGTAGCCTTGGAAGAAGGTTTTCTTGCTGCCACAAGCACCTCTGCTACTCTGGGGGATACTCCAAATCTATCCCTAGCCAAGTCCACAGGAGCCAAGCATGCAGATGCAGGGACCAGAGGGCCGGATGGACCAACGTCCCTTGCTCATGGGAGAGCAAGTGAGTGGAGAGGTGCAACGGAATCGGCGATTCCGATGCCAGCTGTTGCAAAAGTGGGAACCAAATCTGTCGAGGCCAGAAGGGTGCTATCAGTATCATCTGGGCTCCTTCTGCCTGCAACTTGAGCAGGATCCTCTGAAAAGGGAAGGAAGGGAAGGCATACAGAACCCTCCCTGTCCATGAGAGGGGCAATGCATTTTGCCAAAAAAAAAAAAAAAAACAGGCCCCGGCTCTAACAAGCAGAAATTGGGCAGCTTGGCGTTGTGTGGGGATGCAAGGAGGTCCAGTTCTGGCCGACCCCACCTTTTGAATAGGTCATCTACGACCTCTTGCTGTAGTTCCCACTCGTGGTTCTGAGACAGAGAACAACTTAGGCAGTCTGCGAGGACGTTATGAATTCCTGGAACATGAATTGCCATGAGATCCAGGCTGTAATCCACTGCCCAAGTCCATACCCTCACTGCCTCTCTGCATAGGGGATAAGAGTGTGTGCCCCCTTGCTTGCTGAGATGGAAGACTACTGGGGTGTTGGCCGACTGTACCAGAAGGGGCCCAGGAAGGAGTAACCCCTTGGAAAGCCTGAAGGGTGTAAAGTACGGCTTTTATTTTCAAAATGTTTATGTGCAGAGACCGTTCTGTGGAGTTCCAGGAGCCCCTCATCTGATGAGAAGCAAGATGTGCTCCCCATCCCAGTCCCAAGGAATCCATAGTAAGGCTCTGCTGTGGGCTGGGTTGCTGGAATGGAACCCCCATGCTCAAATGGGCTGGGGTGACCCACCACGCCAGGGACTAACGGACAGTGCCGGAGACCCGAATGGACTGCTCTAGCTCATCCATCCCTTGGTCCCACTGAACCCTGAGGTGCCACTGCAGGATCCTCATGTTCAACCGCGCGAGGGGAACTGTGGCTATGGCTGTGGCCACATGATCGAGAAGCTGCAGAACAACACTCACAGTCACCCAGTCAGAGTCCTTTACCCTGCGAGCAACCTCTCTTGGATTGCGCGCCCTGTCTGCGGCAGGAAGGCTCTTCCTTGGACCGTGTCCAGGACCACTCCTATGTTTTGTAGCATTTGAGCAGGACATGGGTGTGGCTTGGGCAAGTTTAGGGTAATAACCAGAGTCCGGAATAGACAATGTCTCATCCAAGGTCCTGTTTAATTGGTCTTCTGCTGGAGCTGTAAGAAGCCAATCGTCCAGGTACCGCCACCACTACTGTCAGGCACTTGGTAAAGAGCCTTGGTGCTGATTACAGATCGAATGGCAGCGTCCTGAACTGGTAGTGCCCACCTTGGAAGGTAAAACAAATGTACTTCCTGTGGGATAGCAGGATCTTGATATCTGTACGCATCCTGCATGTCCAGGGAACAAAGCCAGTCTCCTTGATGGAGAATGGACAACAGGCTTGCTAAGGCCACCATTCTGAACAGTTTGTATTCCATGAAGTTATTCAGCTGACAGATCTAGAACATGATGGAGGTGGGAGTAAAAACCTTTGCCCCTTTGAGCAAAGGGGACCTTCTGGATGGCTCTCTTGTCAAACAAGAAAAAAATTATTCACCTTAGTAATTATATTTCTTCTAATGGAGTCTTACTGTATTCTGACAATTGCAGTGATTCCCAACCTTTGAACAGCCGGCTTCAGTCCTAATGGTGTAACCTGCTGCAAGAGCTGTTTCTCGAAGTAAGATCTAAGGGTTAACTTTCCATGCAGGGCATGGAACTCTGAGCTGGAGCTCAGTTGAAGTCTCTGTCTGGAGTGTTTTGAACTCAAACCGTCAGATTCTTACGAGCCCAACTAAACTAAAAATTCAATGTGGAAATTGTAAAAATTCTACTAGCCAACTGGCTGAAAAGTTCTGGATTCCCAAGGAAGACTCAAGTAAGGAAACCCAAAAACTAAACCCAATATACTCAAAAATAACAATAATAAAAAAAGCACCCAAACAAAAAGGGAGGAGGGTGCAAGCAAATACACCCTTGGGGTGCAACACTACACCTGCCCACCCACTTCCCAAAAACAGGTTCTGAGAGGGGAGGCAGGAAGGGAGGTCAGAATACAGCAAGACTCCATTAGAAGAAATATAATTACTAAGGTGAGTAATTTTTTCTTCAAACATCATGAAGTCTTGCTGTATTCTGACAACTGCAGACTACCAAGCAGTATCTCCAAGGAGGAGGGACAGAAATAGAAATTACTTTCGTACCGTAATTATGATCTTTCTGTGTATCTTCACCATTCATCACAGATGGGTACTGGCCAGAGATCAGGACCACGCGGGACTTTTTTTTTTTTTTTTATAAAAAGGATAGGCGGAGCCGAATCCAGCATCAAGGCTGCTCCTCGAGGCCAACGTACTACGTGGCGCTCGAGGATTAGCCGTTAAGCTGTGTCGACTCTGCCTGCCTACCAGTTCTGAGTCGCCAGAGAGGTAAGAGAAAGGGATAGAGGGTGGGACAAGAGAGTACAAGGGACAGAAAAAGGAAGAGGAAACTGAACTAAAAGGAGAAATAACGACAGAGGACAGCATAGAAGAAGTAAAACTAAGGGGATTGGGTAGGGGCCCCAATCTCTGGAAAAGAAGAAGGGAAAGGGGGGGGGGAGAGAGGGAATTTAGGAGAGAGTGAGAGGAAACAAGGATCCAGGACCCTTGTCCGTCACCAGACTGTATAGGAACTGCAAGGAGTGGCAAAGCTCATCTGCCAGAATTCAAGGCACAGAATAACTGGCAAAACTTCCAGAAGCACAGTCGGCTATTCTGGAGAAGGACAGGGTACAGGGACTCAGTATTCTCTCTGTAAAGATTTTTGGTGAAAAAAAAGGGTGTCTTTTTTTTTTTTTAAATATAAGGATAACAGAAGGAGGGCAACCACCAGTTCTCACCCGGTAGAGGTGAGGATAAATAGTAGAGAGGAAGTGCCACTCGAACTGTACCCTTTGGGAAGAAAATTACCCCCCTGTGTGTCCCAACTTTACCCCGCTCAAAAGAGGGGTAGGCACAGAGGGAGGAGGATCCAGAGACTGGAGCCCCAGGGGATGGCGGGTGGGATTGTGATGAATGGTGAAGATACACAGAAGATCATAATTCTGGTAAGAATGTGAATTTCTATATCTTATCTGTGTCAATCTTCACCACTCATCCTAGATGGAGTAATGCCAAGCCCCAAGGGGTGACTGATTGCACCCTAAGAGACAGTGTCCCTTAGCCCTCAGTGGGTGACACATTAAGGGAGAACCTTCTGGGCCTGATGAGGCCCGAGAGTGGGAAGGCGAGGCGGGAGGTCCCCGGAGCGAAGAATTTGCCCGACAGGCGTGGGTCTCGCCTATGGGAAGAGATAGGTTCCCTGGTGAGCAGAGCAGATCACCCCTCGCCGGGCCAAGGGTGACGACCGGGAAAGGCGCGAAGCCACGCCGATCTTCTGGTGCAGATCACTTTCCCTACTACCCTGGTAGCTACCTCAATGACGTCGTAAGATGCCCTTGCTTGGTGCCTTGCTAGCTCCAGGCCACGTGCAGAGTGCGCGATGGCTTGCCTGGTTTGCTCAGAGTCAGGCAAAGCAGCTAGGAATTGACCCAGCGCTGACCACAAGAACCTGCTGTAGGCTGCATAGTGGGCCTGATGAGCAGAGATGGAGAGAAGCAACTGTGCCAAGTAGAAACTCCTCCACCCCCAGAAATCAAAATCCGAAGAGTCCTGATCTGGGGGCCGGTCACGGTGGAGGGCGCGAAGCCCATCAGGAGTGTCCATTTGCGTCAATCCGGACGAGGCATAGAGCCTGGAGACTCTGGAGGAGCGCAATACCTCTGGCTGAGGTCCCTAGGGGCAGGAACTCCGGAGAAGGGCCTCGGCCAGAAACGCATGGACGCCTCCCGAAAGGGAGCGGGCCAGGGGGGCACCATAAGGGTGGCCGCCCGGAAATCGCTAGAAAGGCGTGCGCCGCATGCTCTGGATTGCTCGCAAATAAGGGGGAAAGGTGAAGGTCCTCCAACATCCTCGCGAGGAAATGCTGATACTCAGAGAGATCAGCGGCAGGAGAGATGTGGACAGATGGTTCCTCTCCCCCAGAAGAGGGGGATGAGGAGCTGGAGGTCACCATATGCTCCGAGGGTGGCTGCTCGGGGTAAAGCTGAAAAACCTGACTGTCCAAGGCCCTAACATAGGCAGGGAACCGAGAAGCCACCGCTCTGAACTGCTCCCAGGTGAGAGGCCCAGTAGGACCAAGAATGCCCAGGAGTGCTGGAGAATGCAGAAGAGGGTTAGGGGCAGAGCCGAGGGAAGGAATCGGCTGGCCTCTGCCAGGGCTAGGGAGCGGACCATGGACACCCGGGGAAGGTGTCCCGGAAGACTCGCAGCCAACAGCTGTACAACCACGTTGGTACTGCCTAAGCTGCGCCCAGAAGAATCCCCCCAGTGAGGCGACCGGGGCCGTATGGGTCCAGAAGGACGGTCCCCTGCCTCCAAAGAATGGGACCCTCTCAAGGACCCGGAAGGGGAAGGCCGGAAGTCCGCACTCCGGCTTCTTCCAGGACCCGGATGGACCCCAGAGAAAGGCCTACGCGGGGACCCCACACCCCTCGACCCCTCAGAGTCCGAGAGAGTCCTGGTCCTCGGAAGGGTCAGCCTAGGTAGCTGGCAGCCCTGGGATGTCCCCGAGGGGGAAATCCAGGGAGCAGCACTCTCCCCACCCGTAGGCTTCTCGACGGGCCCCAAAGCTGGGCGATCAAGACACACCACGGGAGGGGGTACACCTGCTGAGGGGTCAAGGGAACCCCCTCAGGCCAGGCTGCATGGCTATAGTGGCACGCACCATAGCCTGCTGGTCAGTGTCACTGACCCCGACCTGGAGGGGAACCCGACGCTCCTCAAGAGGGGGCTGACTCCAACTCGAAGAGACCACTAGTTCACCCTCCTGTGCAGGCAACCCCGAAGGGTGTGACTGCTCGTCCGATTCTGAGCCCGACTCCGACCCCGAACAGGTGGAATCTGAGGCCCTAAGCCAGACGGTAGGAGGGCGAGGAAAAGCTACCTTCGTGAAGGGCCCAGAAGTCGTGGCAGTGGTCGAGGCAGCACCCGCACCCTCCACGGCCCCGGGGACGGGGCTGGCAGAAGGTGGCAGGACGACGGGCACCAGAGGTCCAGGTAGGATAGCCAGCCGCGGCGCCATCAAGTCCACCGCACCGGGAGCGCACCGGGACAGAGACGGTGCCGGCTGCAGTCCCAGAGGCAGCCCCGGAGTCGCAGACACTTCCAGCCCCGGAGCCGCAAGCCGCACCGAGGGGCCGGCGGGCGCCTCACTGCCCAAGAGCAGGCTCGACGCAGACGACACCGCCCGCCCCGCGCTGAGGTCCGAA
Organism: Neoceratodus forsteri; assembly: GCA_016271365.2. Lineage (NCBI taxonomy): Eukaryota > Metazoa > Chordata > Ceratodontiformes > Ceratodontidae > Neoceratodus > Neoceratodus forsteri. The sequence goes on from CM057455.1 coordinate 1,711,262,347, forward strand.
GTGGCGGCGGCTCCGAAAACAGACCCGGCGCGGAAGGCGGCACAGCCAGGCTTCCGGTGCCGAAGGCGGCGTCGGCCAACGACATCCGCGGGATCCCGCGCACCATATGCTCAACCTCGGCGCGAAGGCTGGCGCCGAGGTGAGATACTGCAAAAGGCGTGCCGGATCCAGGTGCGGCGCGCGTAGCAGTACCAGCGCCGCAAGCAGCATCGACAGAGCCCACGGCGCCAACAAGGCCCTCGGCACCGCGAACAGCACCAGAGGCCTCGACAGCACCAACCGACGGCGTCGACCCGGGCCTTCCGAACCGCGGGAGCAACACCGGGGGGGGCCTTCACCCCCGAAGGGGTGATTGCCATAGCGCCGCTCCCAGGAGGAAGCGAGACGGGCCTCCTGCGCCACGGGAGGAGTCTCAACCAAGGCTAGGCTACAGTGGTTGAGACTCCCTCCTCCACGGTCCGTATAGAACTGGGAGGGCACCCGGAGAAAAGGCAGAGAGAACGCGGCTTGGCCCGACGAGTGCAGATCCTACCTCCGAAAGACGGCGGAGCTCATCCAACTTTCCACGCGCGCTGTTCGAGAACATGGCGGTCCATAGAGAAGCAGGCGTCGTACGAACCCATGTCGTGAAGCGGGCCAAGACACGAGAGACACCGGTCATGCTTATCGGTCACGGAGAAATTGCGGCCACACAGGCACCGACGCATAGGGAGCCGCCCCGCCTTAGATGATTTCTTGCCCTCCGACCGCGACATGACCTGCGGAAAAACACACCAAAAACAGACTCGACGTCGCCAAAACTATAAATAATGGAAAGATCTTACCAGCGACGTTGAGTAGGGCAGACTAGAACTAGTAGACCGACGAACTATCAACGATAGAAGGCTAAGGCCTAAACTTTCTTCAAAAACACTTCTTCAATGCTTCTCACGAGGCGACCTCGGCTGGCGGGAGGCGAAGAACTGTGGTAGGCAGGCGGAGTCGACACAGCTAACGGCTAATCCTCGGCCGCTTCGTAGTATGTCCGGCCTGGAGGCGGCCTGATGCTGGGTTGGTCTCCCTATCCTTTAAAAAAAAAAAGGCTCCCGCGGGGTCCTGATCTCCGGCCAGTACCCATCTGTGATGAATGGTGAAGACTGACACAGATAAGATCCTACTTTGGGAATAGGCTCTGAAGTACTGCTGTTCCAAACCGAGCATCACTCCTAGCCTGGATATCCAGAGAGTAGTGCATGGTAAAGGTATGAACTGTTTTCCAGGTGGCTGCTTGACAAATTTCTAGGAGAGCGATATCCCTGGTCGCAGCCAGGGAAGCAGCTGTACCTCTTGTGGAATGAGACCTCAGGCCTGAGGGTGGAGTTTTTCCCAGTTTTTCACAGCAGAATTGTATACAAGACACAATCCACCTGGCAACAGATCTTTTGGTGCCAGGTTTGCCCTTTCCCACTTCCCCATAAGTGAGGAACAACTGGAGGGAGTCAAACCTGTGACCCTTGGTACGCTCTATGTTGTAACTAAGGGCTCTTTGACATCTAAATAGTAGCCTCCTCTCTCTGAGGAAGAATGATCAGTGAAGAAAACAGGGAGACATATAGACTGGTTTAAATGGAAGTCTGAAATCACTTTGGGCAAGAACCTTCTATTGGTTCTAAGGACCACTTTATCCCTATGAAAGGAGATAAAATCAGGTTCCACTGACAGGAGTTGCAATTCACTGATACGCCTGGCAGAGGTAATGGCTACCAAGAACACAGTTTTCCAAGTCAAGTACTTAAGCTCTGCTGAAGACATAGGCAAAAGGGGTTGCTTAAGCTGAGCAATGCAAACATTCAAATCCCAGGCAGGGGCAGGGTCTCTAAAAGGGGGATTGGTGTGAAACAATCCTTTAAAAAATTTACAGAACACAGGATGGGAAGATAGTGAGGAAGGCTTCCCCACAGACAAAAATGCAGAAACAGCCGACAAGTGTACCTCGAGAGTAGCTGGTCTGAGGCCTAGGCCATTAAGATGGACCATATAATCCAGAACCGTAGGCAATTCAGCAGTGTCTGGAGAAATATTCTTCTTAGAACACCAAATGCTGAATCTTTTCCATTTGGAGTTGTAAGTCTTTCTGGTGGAGGGCTTTCGAGAAGCCTTGAGGATATCCAGAACCCCTTGGGAAAGATGCAGATCTACAAACTCTAACTCTTCAAGAGCCATGCCTTGAGATTGAGAGACTGGAGATTGGGGTACCAAATCCTCCCCTCAGAGGATGATAACAGGTTGCAATTCCTGGGAAGAGACAGGGGAAGATGGACTGCTAGGGACAGCAACAGGGGGTACCAGGGCTGTCTGGCCCAATCTGGAGCAACCAGAATCATCTTGCAAGGCTGAGACCTTATTTTGACTAAAACTTTGAACAGGAGTGGGAAGGGGGGAAAGACATACAGAAACTTCCCTTCCCAATTCAGAATCAGGGCATCCAGGGGGACTGCGCCCAAGACTGGAGGTCTGCAACAAAAGAGAGGGAGTTGGTGATTGTCTGGGGCTGCAAAGAGATCAATCTCTGGAGTGCCCCACCTTGAAAAAAATCACTTTCAACACCTGAGGGTCCAGGGATCATTCGTGATGGCCCTGAGAAATCCTGCTCAGTGCATCTGCTAGCACATTGCCCTTGCCTGGAAGGGTGAACTGCTGCAAGAGAGGCTTGCAGGGAATAAGCCAGGGACCACAACTTCATGGCTTCTGTGCACAAGGCCATGAACCGAGTGCCTCCCTGCTTGATGATGTACCACATGGTGGTAGTGTTGTCTGTTCTGACTAGAACCAACTTGTTCTGAACTGACTGTGACAAAGCTTTTAGAGCTAGAAAAACTGCCCTGAGCTCTAGAAGACTGATGTGGAGAAGGGATTCTTGGGGGGACCCCAGGCCCTGGGCAGTAAGGGACCCCAGGTGTGCTCCCCAGCCCAGAAGAGAAGCATCCGTGGTAAGGACCACTGAACAAGGCTGAGCAACAAAAGGAACACCTTGCCTTAAATTGTCCTGATCCTGCCACCACTGGAGGGCCTGGATCAAGGTCAGAGTCTCTGGGATCAGTTTGGTAAGGGAGTCCTTTCTCCGAGACAAGAAAGCTCTCAGGTGGAACTGAATATCCCTCATCTGGAATCTTGCCCCTTGGACCACTGCTGTTGAAGCGGCCATGTGGCACAAGAGCTGGAGGAAATGCCTTGCTGGTCGAGATACCTGAAGGCTGAAGGAAGAAGCTAGTTCCATAAGAGCCCTTGCCCTTTCTAGAAGAAGAAAGGCTCTTGCTCTGAGTGTGTCCAGTTCTGTCCCTGTAAAGGTAGAGGAGCTGGACTGGTTCGAGAACTGACTTGGGAAGGTTGAGAAGAAATCCTAGGGAAGTGAGCACTTGCTGGGTCACCTGCAGGTGAGACTTGACTTGGTCTGGAGACTGACCCACTAATAGCCAATCGTCCAGATAAGGAAATATGGAAATCTTTTTGCCTTCTTAGAAAGGCAACTATTACTGCCAGGCACTTTGTGAAAACCCCTGGGGCTGAGGTTAGGCCAAAGGGCACTGCTCTGAACTGATAGTGGCCTGAGGGCGACTCGAACCTGAGGTACTTTCTGTGGGAGCACCTGATGAGAATGTGAAAGCAGGCATCTTTGAGGTCCAGGGAGGATAGCCAGTCCCCTGGCCTTAGAGAGGGAAGGATTATTCCCAGAGTTATCATCTTGAACGTTGGTTTTAAAAGATGTTTGTTCAGATATCTGAGGTCCAGAATGGGTCGCCACTCCCATCTTTTTGGGGGTCAGGAAGTACCTGGAGTACAGTCCTTTGCCCCAGTGTAGGGTAGGTACTCTCTCTAGGGCTCTTAAAGCTAGAAGAGAAGAAACCTCTGCCTCTAGGCAAGGGTTTCCGAAAGACTTGCAGGTGGAAAAGACCTGGCTCTCACCTTTGGAAGTTTTTTGAAGCTGAGAACCAGTCCCTGGCTTACTACTTCCAGGACCCACTTGTCTGATGTAACAGACGTCCAGTCCTGGACAAAGTAAGCCAGCCCGCCCCTTACTGGAATAGGAGAGTCGACCCGGGCAGACCCATCAGGGTGTCTGCTTGGCAGGGGCTTTAGGCTGAGGGGTGGATGCAGGCCTGCTCATCCGCCTTCTGCCTCTCCCTCTGAAGAACCCCCACTGCAAAAAGGAAGAGGAGGCCTGTGCTTGGTAAAAAGGCCTCTGAAAAGGCCTGCCCCTGCCCCTAGACTGCTGCATTTGAGGAGTTGCCTGCTTTTCCTTGGCCTGAGCACTCCTGTAAGTGGTCCTGTACTTGTTCATTTTCTTCATGTAATTCTCTGTCTGCTCCCTAAACAGAGAATTACCCACTACAGGAAAATCCATAGCCTTAGCCTGGGTGTCCTGTGAGAAGCTAGTACATCTGAGCCAAGCCATCTTCCGAAGAGCCACAGATGCACCCATGACTCTTGATGAGACATCATTAGAGTCCACAGCAGCATGAAACTGAACCTTAGATGCCTCAATCCCATCTGCAGCCACTGCCTCCAGCTCCTTGGCTAGCTGGGGGGGAGGTCTGTTTAGCCAGTGCCAGTACAGTGTCCCATCTGGACTTCTGGTATCTGGCTGTATAAAACCATGTAATTTGCCTGCTTGAGTCCCAAAGAGATGCCATGTACTGCTTCTTTGCCATGGCATCAATCTTCCTGGAGTCCTTGTCGGGGGTAGTGAAGCCAAGGAATATTTGCCTTGTCACAGGCAGCAGCCTGCACTACTCCAACATGGCTGCATTGCTGATATAAGAACTCCGTGTCTGAGCCTGAAAGTGTATACCTCTTGTCCATTCTTCAATCCACAGGAGATACAGTGTTAGGAGACTAAGATTGTTTGTGTCTGTTTTCCAAAAGATTTATGGAGGGGAATAGTCTCCTGGACTCTGGGATATCCATCATCTCTACATAATCAGGCTCTTCTTGATCTTCCACAGCCTCCTCCATAGGAAGCTGGAGGGTTTCAGCCACTTTTCTGTAAAACACAAAATGGGAAGGGGACTCAGAAAGCCTAGGAGGGGAAACACCTTATGGTCTGTCTGGGGAGATGTCCAGTTCCACAGGCACATTCAGACCTTCACTCACATCATAATCCTCAAATTCCCCTTCCTCTTCAAACTCCGGTTCATAAAAATCTTCAAGGGTATACTCTTGAACCGGGGGAACCAACCGAACCTCTGCCAGAAAGAGCCGGATCAGTCGGAACCGGACGGAGCAATTCCACAATCTGAATCGCCCTGGCTATCTCTTCGGCAGTCGGAACATGAACCTCTGGATCCAAACCAGTCGATTTATCTTTGCGCTTTCTTTTTGTCAGAACCGATCCCTCAGAATCAGCTCTCCTTTTGCCCGAAGAAGTATCGCCCTGGTCAGAGGGCACTCCTGGTTTGGTCGAAACCGAACCGGGCTGGCCATCCGGGTCAGCGGACTTCTCGGCCTCCTTTTCCCTCAGTCTACCTAATCTCTTCTCAAGGGTAGATCTGGGAAAATTTTTACATATTTGGCAGTCTGAATCGAGGTGGTCAAACCTCAGACAATAAACACAGGTGGTGTGGGGATCGGCCTTTGCAAAGACCTCCCCACACTCACTGCAGTGTTGAAACCCAGTGGGCCCGTTTTTTTTCTTGGGTTTCTCAGACATGGCCAACCTAACCAAACTTACCCTTTTTTCAGCAACAGCCACTCAAGACTCCCTTATTGGTTCCTAACCGTGTCAAGGGTATTGGAAAAAAACGGTTAAAACACTTTTTTTTTTTAGAACCGAAAAGAACTGGTAACCACACACTAAATATAACAAAATTCACAATCAAATGGTCGGTTCAGCCGAACCGACCGCACTTTTACAAGTTCCACACAGAAAAATAGAACAATTCCTATCTAGTACTCACGGCGCCACAGACAGAGACTGAAACGACTATACAGATACTTTTTTTTGGTTTAAACTGACGAAAAACTGAAAACTTTAACCGACTTCGAACCAAGCTGAAGGAGAAATCTCCGGAGCGACCGTTCAGTGAGGTGGAGTAAAGAATTTTACAGTTTGAGTTCAAAACACTGCAGACAGAGACTTCAACCAAGCTCAAGCTCAGCGTTCCATGCCCTGCATGGAAAGTTAACCCTTAGTTCTCAGGGGCAGTTCAAAGGTTGGGAATCACTGTAATTGTCAGAATACAGCAAGACTTCATGTTGTTTGAAGGCCTGTATTTCTGCCCGCAGGGTGAGCGCATGGGAGGGGATTGGTGGATTGTCCGGTGGGATTCACTAAAAAATACCACCAAAGCTTAATCAGGTTCAAGGTCAGTTGGCTCTCATCTGTATCCCCCTCCCTCGGGTTGTGCCTGAAAATAGGCAGGATTTGTCTAGTGCACTTACTTGGTCAACAAAAACTAAATAAAATAAATAAATCTGAGTAAACTCTAGGGAGTATCCTCGCTCCACTACCTGGAGGACCCTTTTCTCAGACGTGATATTAGACCATCCAGACAGAGGAAGAACCTCCCTCCTACAGCTTCCCCCTACACTTCCTCCGGTGGAAGGGTGGGGGTCGGTAAGGAGTCATGCCGTAGTGGAGGGGTGGGAGGTAATCTGGGCACTTTGGGATTTCTGGGGCCCTGGGGGACTGAAGGGTCAGGGGGGCCTCATCTTTTGAAGCCTCCCTTGTGCTGTGGCTGGCATCTTCCCTGCTGTCTGTTTTTTTCGAAAAGGACGGCGTCAGGTGACCTGTAGTTCCAATCTATACATTCGGAGGACCTCAGCTACTGCTTTACCAAAGTGCTGCAGACCAGTTATAAGCTTCTCGGTTTCCTGACCACAAAGGACTGGTCCCTGAAAAGGAGCATCCAGATTGGTGTTCTGCAGTTCTTAGTAGAAACCTGAAACCTGTAGACAAGTGTGCATCCTTATGCAGATACCTGTTGCAACTGCCCTAGCTGCCATGTCTGCCGAATCATAAGAGCTCCTTAGCACATGTTTATCTATATCCATTCCTGATTGGATGACTGCCAAGAGCTCCACCTTCCCCTCAGTCTCTGGCTGGGCCTAAGCTAGATCCACTGCTTTTGCCCAAAGTAACTTTTGATAGATCACCATGTGAGCGAGAAAGTTCAACAACCTGACCATGCAGGTGGCAGAGGAAAATACTTTGCGGCCCACCTGATCCAACTTTTTGGTCTCTGGGTCGGGAGGTTGGGCACTCATATGCCTGGGTTGCTGTGCCCTCTGGTGTGCTGCTATTAGCACCATGGAATCAGCTTTACGGTGCTCTCCTAAGAAAGACTCTTCTTTAGGGTGCCTAATAGAGTCTGTCCTCCTTTCTTGGCACTGCAGTTGTAGTAGCCAGGTGTTTCCAGGTTAATCTGGTGACATCCTGGAAAGTTTCTACTAATGGGGGGGAATGACCAATGGCTTAGGGTCAGTAGCCCCCAAGAATTTAGCCAAACGGCATCTCTCAGGATCCAGCTCTTCTGTGTCCCAGTGGTAAAAAGCCTGGATATGTCACATTATGTCCAAGAAGAACAAGTCATCCCTGGGTGACCTTGGAGAGTTTCTTGGGTCCGGAGAAGGGATAGGTAACTCGTCCTCAGAGGAGTAATCTGAGGAAGGGTCTCCAACGTCTTCTCCTGAGGTCAAAGGTGGACATCCGATGGAGGACGGGATGGACAATGGGGTGCCTTTTCCTACCACTCAGACCAGGCATCCGTTTGTCTTCCTCCTCTGGCGGCTGATGCTCATTCGGCGGAGGAGGTGGCCTAGGGGATGGGTCCCTGGGCAATGGTTGAACCGGAGATGGATCCCTGGGTGTCAGGAGTAGATCCCATTTGATAGTATTCCACCATGAGGTAAACAACACCCTCACCTCAGCTAAAGGGATGACCGGGGTGGTGGCATCAGGTTAGAGGGGCTGGGCGTCGGACCCTGTGGTCCTTCAGGGGCTGGCATCCTGTCCCGAGGTACCACTTCTACGGGTGCCTCTGGCGTCAGGTCTGGTTGGGACTCTTCCCGCAGAGCTGAGCCCCCTTGTGGTCTGGCATCAAGCTCCTTAGGAGGAGTCAGCTGGGCATCCTCAGTTCTAGGCGTTTTATATTTCGCCTTGGTCGCCAGGGCCAACGTCAGATCCTCCGGGACAGATGGCCATACCTTGGCCAGAGGTGCCTGATTCTTATCCGACGTGGAGTTGGAGGGGCCAGCAGTAGGCCTACTGTCAGAGGCTGACGTCTTCCCTATGTTCTGATGGAGTAGGTGTCCGGTACCCAATGACCTCTTGGCGTCTGGTGGAACAGTCTGGTCTTTTGTGTTTATCAAGACGAACCAGCGTGCTTTCGGGCAGCGTCCGAAGATTTGCTCAAAGCGGATGCCTGTCCTTCTTGGGTCGACCCATGGAAGGATTTATGGGGTCAGTGGGCCAAGGGAACTTGGGCGGATGAACACCCTTGTGAAGAAGACTCCTTACCTTTAGAGTGCGATGAGGAAGAAGTCGTCTTGTGAGCAGCCCCCAAAACTGCAGTGGTACCCGGGGAACAGAATCCGACCTCCCGCCAGAGGTGGAAGAAGCAGAAGTCCTCGGGGACTTTGGTGGGAATCTGACCTGGCTCTCTCTTTCTCCCAGTGATGGTGTTTTAATCTCGATCTTTTCTCCCTGAGGGGAGACTCCCTGGGTGAGGAAGAAGAACTACGCCCCGACTGGGTCTTCTGCATGGCAGCCATTTTTTTCTCAAAAAGGCAGACTTTTAGCGTATTAGCACATTGAATGAGTGTTTTACTGTTAAATTTTTTTAACAGTGAGGGCAGCTGTCAGGCCAGTGGTTTGGGCCTAGGCAGAGTGGCCATCCCTTGCCGGGATCTGCTTCCAACACAAGCACTTCGACTTTTGTTGCTTGGAAGGCGAAGAAGACATGCACTTTCTTCAAATTTTACTGAAAAAAAAAAAAAATTAACTACTGACTAACTGTGCGGCAGGAAAAAAGGTGGTCGACTGCGAACTATGGCATCCGTAGATCCAATGTTAGTGGGTACCACCCCCTTTATACCACATATGACGTTGGGGGCAGTCCCCCGCTACAGACTGCTAGGTAGAAGATTTTTCTGTGGGGTCCTAATGCCTGGCGGCCTTAGTCCTAATTGTATTACCTGCTGCAAGAGCTCCCCCTCGAAGTGAGATCATGTGTTCTGTTCTGCTTGCGGAACCACTTCTACAGCCCTGTTGTTCAGAAGGGCCCAAATCTCGGAAGCAAGGAGGTCTGACTGAGTGAGAGACAGCTTGGGCTGTCATTTGTGTGGACAATCCAGAGGGGTCTCCGAGAAATTGAGAGAGTATCTTTCTCAAATTATCCTGAGGACCCATTTGTCCATTGTAATGGACTTCTGCTAGTTGTAGAACCGAGTCAGACACCCACCTACCGCTGGAGAGGAGTCCCCCTCAGGCAGTTGAGGTGGGACATGGGCCAGTTCTTCAGAGGGTGGCACGAGGCGCTTTCAGATCCTGTGCTTTCTGCCGAGTTTTCTTTTGTGGTTGAGGGGCTTGGTTCTAAAGTCCCAGTCTGGAAGAGCTTCCACCATGTTTTTGAGTGAATGCCAGAGGGCATACTCATAAGGAGGGAAATAGCCCTGATAGCGAGCAATATGCATGCCTAGGGTAGCAGCAATGAACACTCGCTTCTCCAGAGGGTCAAATTTATGACAGTCTTTACTGCATGGGCTGTGGATTCCTATGGAAGAACGGCTATGTCATATTCTGCCAAGACCCCTGTGGCACCCGAAAAGGCATGGGAAGCAAGGATTGGTCTATCCTTAGGGGGAGCGCATTTCCTGTCTATGGACTTGGCCATGGGAGGAATGAGCGCTGGTCTGTCCCACATCATTTGAGAGTCTCGAAAGAGGTTTGCACCAGTGGTGCCAATTTCACAGGAATTTCAGGAACAGATACTGAAGGCACAAAAGTTTACCAGGATCCACCTCGAAAGTCTAAAGAGAAAGGGTGGAATTCATGTTCTTCAGGAGAGACTTAAAGGAAAGGTCCTCGACCAAAGGCTCTGCTGAAGTGGAGGGCTTACTTTCCACGCCAAAGGATGAATCCTCATCAAGATTGTCCCCTAATCGTAGATCAGGATCAGATTCAATGCAGTCTCCTTCTACCCCAGAAGGAATAGTGTAGAAGGAAAAGGGAGGAAGAAGAGCAGGAGGAGGTGCTTCCCGAATCAAGAGTCAAAAACCCCGGCACCAGCAGCACCATCAACAATGCCGGGGCAGCATTCGACACCGGCAGCCACGCCACCAAGAGAAGAGCCGAGACCGGTGCTGCAACAGGCACCGACCGAACGCCCGACTCTATACTGGGGCACCCAAAGACAGAGATTTGAAAGAATGATAAGAAATAGGGTAAGACAGTACCAGTGCTGGCCCCTGCGCTGCAGCCATGTGAGGGGGAAAAGCACAAGGGTGCAGCATCGATGGCACCAAAGGTGTTGCGTGACCAGGCTGGCCAAACTACCACACCCGCAAGTCCACGGCTCCCGGGTCCGAAGGGCCCTTGAGTCAGATCCGCAGGCAAGGGCAGTCAGGATAACTGCCAGACCCATTGCTCCATAAGAGGTCCAATGATGAAACTGCTCACCTGAAGACCCCCCCCCCAAAGGGGCGGGAAGGGACTCCGGAGCCAAGGATTGCAGCCACTAGGAACTGGGGACGCAGGCGACCCAGATGATGCCGGGGTCGACCTCCTGTTCCCTACCACCAGCGATCTCCATGCAAAAGTACCAGAGGGCAACATCAAGCAGTACTGCTTCTTCAACCGGTGGAGCAAAGAAGAGCTTGATGTTAGGTTCCTGACCTCGACCGGAAATGGGCCCACTTCCTTTCGTTGCTTTCAGGAGGACTGCACTTGCTCCCAAGTACGGACTGCCTGTGTGTCCCTCGAAGAGGGCGGTGGACCGGATGCATGCCCTGCTGCTAAAACAGCTTTCAAGCGAAGTCTCCCTACCGTCACCGGCCCCATTCATGGTCGACTCAGTCGAAGAAAGGCTGAAGAAGACTTTCTTTCTTTGTTAATCTAAAAAATCTTTTTAAAACAAATAAATTATCCTAGTAAACTACTGAGCAACTAAAACTGCTGTCGTATAGACGTAAAGACTTGACTCCCGGCGGGCAAGCGACATCACTGAAGTGCACTTGGCAGTGGGGGAAAAAAGGAACTGAGGCAGTTGGAAGGTTGATGCAGAGATACAGTGCAAGTCAGCCTTGGGGCACTGTGCATGCTTGGCCCTACCTTGGCGCAGGCCCTCCTTAAGATTTTTGGCTCCCGATGGGTTCTTGTGCCTAGGGCATAGTCCCACTAGTGTGAATGAGTGGTGGAGACTATGTCCAGGAAGATCATGCAATTTCATAATAAATGCTACTCCAAAAATCATTCACAGAGACTAGCAGTTACTGGATACTAAAACCCTAACAATTTCAAGTATGTGTGATTATCTCTTTAAATGTTTATTTTTTAATGTGACAAAAGGTTAAGATAGCTCAAGTAGTTCTGTATGTCCTATCTGGTCCAAAAACACTGGTTTGACAGCTTTAAAAAAGGGAATAGTCTAAGAAAAACAAATACTCCTTTGTCAACTAAAATTTTGGTTGCAAAGATTTAAATTCTGTTAGCACTTTGTATTACTAATCATACCCTTGAAAACTTTTTTTCTGCCATAAATGTTCTGGATCTGATCCTGCATCTTAACGAACATTCACACATTACTCCATTAACTTTGCTACAGAACTTAAACAGAAACATCCACTTAAAAATGCCCCATGCCACAGTGTGGGCCAGACCCATTTAGGCGTTCCACCTATAATAAATTTTTTACCTTAAAGCATTGTGTTGCAATTTAAGATTATTCGGTTCATCCTCCCTTCCCCCCCCAACATTTCATGACAACCGCCACTCGGGGCCCATCCCAGAACCTCCCGCGGTGGGAGATCAGAGAACGAGAGGGAGAGTATATTGTTGTTTATAATATGGAGCTATTATGTCTGGTTTGGTTTTCCGAATTCCCTGTGTCGCACCAAAACCAAGTACAGACTGCCCAGCGGGGAATTTCCAAATGGATGTGTCCCTCTAAAAGCATAAGTGGATGTTATGTTGGAAATTCTGAACCTATACCTTTTTATTCAGTTTCTGATCGACTTTTGTCACCTGTCCTGTCACATGCTCTTGCCTACTGTTCTGAGTCTGCATTAGCAATTTTTGGGGGTAGATCTGGACAGTTAAAGGGGACAAAAAATCCTTTCTAATTGGCAGCTGTTATAAAGTTCTTATTTTCGGAAGTGATATTCATTTCCCTAGAGTATCCACATTAAATTGTCCCTGAATAGAAAGTGACGAAAAAATAGGTTACTTATCTGTAACAGTAATTCTACTAGTGGTATATGTTGTTCATCCACACTGTTCGCATGTCCCTTCCCCCTTTAAATCTTGCCGGAAGCCTTCAAGCTGGCTCCTCCCAACCACCCGAGTGGTAAGTAACTTTGCTCCACCTCATGATGCCAGATCTTAGCCCACTGGAAGCCAGGTTGTGTGCGTCTGCAGCCGGGGAGGTCAGGTGGATCCGTGTGGATAAACAACATATACCACTCATAGAACTACTGTTACAGGTGAGTAACCTGTTTTTCTAGGATCGTGGATATGTTATTCATCCACAGTGTTTGGCAGACTCCTAGCAGTTCTCCGGGAAGAGGGAGGCAGATGCATATCCCCTACTTAGGGAACAGAGACTGGAGAACCGAGGCCCCAAAACCAGCTTCTCCGGCGTGACTCAAGGTCGATGTGGTAGTGGGTAATGAAGGTAGCAGCCCAACAAATTTCCTGGATAGGTATGTCCCTGGAAGCAGCTACCGATGCAGCAGTATGCCAGGTAGAATGAGCTCTTATCCCTTTGGGACGCTCCTTGCCCGCCAGCTCATAGCACAGACCTATGCATGATGTAATCCATCTTGCTATGGTCCGTTTGGCTGCAGGTCTGCCAGAAACGACTTCAGCATATGTGACAGACAGCTGGCGAACCTCTCCACGAATTTCCGCCGTTCTCTCCTTATAATAGGAGAGAGCACGTCTCAGGTCCAAGGTATGGAGCTTGTACTTAGCTTCTGAGGTGTAATTAGGGTAGTATACTGGCACAGTAAACACCTGGTTAAGGTGAAACTCTGACACAACCTTCGGAAGGAATTTCGGGTGGGGGCGGAGTCCATCAAAAGCACGTGGCACTCCCCTGTCCTTCTGGTAGACGTGATAGCCACCAGGAAGGCCGTTTTCCACAAGTATGACATCTCACACTTGTGCATTGGTTCAAATGGCTCGCCCATGAGCTTTGCCAGTACCAGCAGCAGATCCCACGGAGGTGGAGATTCACACACTGGAGGGGATATATGATCCAGGCCTTGGAAAAAGCGCCTGACCACTGTCTCCTGCACCAATGTCGGCTGATCGGCAGGGGCCCAGTACGCAGAAGTGGCTGCCAGGTGCAACCTAAGGGTCGATGACCATATACCCCCTTGGGAGAGACAGACCAAAGGTAGTCAAGAATGTTAGCCACAGAACAGGATAAGGGGTCCAGACCCTTACCCTGACACCTAATGGAGAACCTTTTCCATTTGAAGGCATAACATTTCCTGGTCAATTCCCTTCTAGATGCCTCCACCACAGTGTAGACATCTTCGGAAAGACCCAAAGCCTGGAACTCTAGCCGCTCAAGTACCAGGCTGTGAGGTGCAGGGATTGAAGGTCCGGATGGAAGACCTTCCTCTGGTTCAAAGATATCAGGTCTGGGCGTGTACAAAGCCGCTCTGGTGGCCTGCAGCTGAGGCTGAGGAGATCTGGACACCAGAACTGGAAATTACGTACCTTAATTCTGATCTTCCTGTGCATCTTCACCATTCATCACCTTTGGGTACTTGGCCGGAGGTCATGACCCCGAGGGAGCTTTTTTTTTTTTTGGATGGGCGGAGTCGACACACCATCGGAGCCACCCTTGAGGCCGACACACTGGGTGGCACTCACAGGTTGGCCGTTAGGTGTTGTCGACTGCGCCCTCCCGCCAGCTCTGAGTCGCCATAGAGGTTAGAAAAGACTGGGAGGGTGGGACAAGGAAGTCCAAGGGACAGACAAAGGAAGAGATATAAAACTAAAAGGAGAACTAAACGACTGAGAGGACAGAAAAAGTTTGAAGACTAAGGGGGGGATTGGGTAGGGACCCCAATCTCTGGAAGTAGAAAGGAGGAGGGAGGGAGGAAGGGTTAAGGTTTTAGAAGTAAGGCAAAATTGAGAAGGGGGGGGAGGAGAAACATACCCTGTAACCTTGACTCTTCTCCAGTCTATATAAGAACTGCAAAGGAGTAGCAAAAGGCTAACTTGCCAGAATTGCAGGCACAGAATTACTGACAAACCCACATAAGCAGAATTGGCTATTCTGGAAGAAAAGACAGGAAAAACAGAGCTATCTCCCCCTCCTCAAGAGAGATTTTGGTGCAAGAAACCTAGTTTCTTAAAATAATTGAGGTTATGTCCACAGGACAAGAAAATCAAGGGAAATCGAGGACTGATGGGAAAAAGGGGAGAAGGAAAGAAAAAGGGGGCAACTGCCAACTTCCACCCAACATGGATGGAGCTGAAGCACTGAAGGAGGAGTGCCCCCACCTCTGACCACTCTACCCCTAAGAAAACTATCCCCGTATGTGCCCCTGTTTACTCCGCTCCTGACTAAGAGAAAGGAGGGAGGCAAGAAGGGAGGCACACAGAGGGAGGGGGACCCAGAGACAGAGGCCCCAGGGGGATGGAGGGTGGGATTGTGATGAATGGTGAAGATGCACAGAAAGATCAGAATTACTGTAGGTACATAATTTTCATATTTTATCTGTGTCAATCTTCACCATTCATCACCTTTGGGTGAGTACCGAGCCCCCCCCCAAGGGGGCTTTTAACCCTAAGGGGTTGAGTCCCTTAGCTCTCAGTGGATGATACACTAAGAGTGAGAACCTTCACGGTCTGGAGAGGCCAGAGAGTGGGAAGAGTGAGACAGGGACCCCCCCAGAGGGAGTAGGAAGTTGCCCCGACAGACGTCGCCTCACACTATGGGAGGAAAGGTAGGTTCTCTGGAGGGCGGAGTTAATCACCCTACGCCAGGCCAAGGGCGACAACCGGGAGAGATGCAGCCATGCCATCTGCCTAGTGCAGATCGCAGTCCCTACGACCCTGGAAGCTACCTCACTGGCATCACACGATGCCCTTGCTTGGTGCCTTGCTAGCTTCAGGCCACGCACAGAGTGTGCAATGGCTTGTCTGGTTTGTTCCATGTCAGGCATCGAGGCTAGGAGCTGACCAAGCCTGGACCACAGGAACTTGTCACAGGTGGCACAGTGGGCCCAATGTGCTGCAATAAATAGCAGCAACCGTGCCGAGTAGAAAGCCCTCTTTCCCCAGAAGTCAAAATCCGTGGAGTCTTGATCTGGGGGCCGGTCACGGTCAGGGGCGCAAAGCCCATCAGGAGTGACCAGTTGTGTCAACCCCGACTGGGGATAAGGCATGGAACCTGGAGACTCTGGGTAGGCACAATACCGCTGATGGAGATCCCTAGGGACTGCAACTGTGGAGAAGGGTCTCTGACACAAGTGTAGCCACGCCTCCTGAAAGGGAGCAGGCTAGGGGGGCACAAGGGTGTCTGCACTGAAATCGCCCAGAAAGGCACGCGTTGAGTGCTCCGAATCGTGCTGAGTGAGCCAGGTGATGCACAGGTCCTCCATCATCCTCACGAGGAATCGCTGATACTCAACAAAATCAGCAGCTGGAGAGATGTGGACAGATGCTTCCTCTCCCCCAGAAGAGGGGGATGAAGAGTTAAAGGACCTAGAAGGTTCAGAGGCTGGCAGCTCAGGGGGAGGCTGAAAAACCTGACTGTCCATAGCCCTAACGCAAGAGGGAAACTGAGCAGCCTGGGCTCTGAACTGCTCCCAGGAGAGAGGCCCGCTAGGACCAAGAATGCCTGGGAATGCAGGTGAAAGTGGCAGAATAGGGGCAGAGCAGACAACGCAAATCAGCTGATCTCCGCCTGGCCTAGGGAGCATACTAGGAGCCCTAGAGGAAGGAGCTCCGGAAAACTCCACAGCCGACAGCAGATCAACTACACAGGAACTGCCTAAGCTGCGCCCTGAAGAATCCCCCGTGAGGCGACCGGGGCCATGTAGGTCCAAAAGAACGGGGCCCTCTTGAGGAAACCAAAAGGGAAGGGTGGAGATCCACACTGTGGCTTCTCCCAGAGCCTGAGTGGACTCCAAAAAAAGGCCGTCGCACAGACCCCATACCCCTCGACCCCTCTGAATCCGAGAAAGCCCTCCTCCTTGAGAAAGCCAGCCTAAGCAGCTGACAGCGCTGGTCGGCCCCCAAAGGGGCTATCAAGGAGCAGCATCCTCCCCGCCTGTGGGTGCTCCGATCGGCCCCAAAGTTGGGCGATCCCGGCACACCACCTGAGGGGGTACCACCGCTGAGGGGACAGAGAAACCTCCAAGGCCAGGTTGCAGGGCAATGGTGGCCTGCACCACCACCTGCTGGTCAGAACCCCTGACCCTGGCCACAGAAGCCACTGTCCACTCCTCAGAGGGGGTCTGACTCCGGCCTGTCGAGGATACTACCAAGGTGTACATGCCAGCAGCCAACTCCAAGGAGCCAGACTGTGTGTCCGACCCAGAGTCCAACTTCTCCTCCGAAGAGGTAGAGATCGAAGTCCTGTGCCCGACAGTGTGCTGATGCCTGCTGCCATCCCCACTGAATAGGACAACAGAGCCAGAGACCGCACCCGAGTCAACACCACTGCCTCCCTCCGCACCGTGAACAGTGCCAGGAGAGGACACGGCTCCAACAAGGGCAGCAGTCTCACAGCCGAAGCCTGTCACAGCACTGACCCGCCCCACAGCACCGCGAGTGGTGTCAAGGACAGAGACGGCACTGCCAATGGCATCCAACTGCACTCTCAGCGCCACGAACGGCACCGAGGCCAGAGACCCACAGGCGCCTCAGACAGAGGCGGCACAGGCGACTGTCCCGACAGCGCTCACGATGCATAAGCGGCGTTGAGCACCAAAACTCCCAGCGGGCGCCATGTCCCTGTTCGAGCCACAATGGCAGCCGAATCTGGACACGGCGCTGTGTCCAACCATGGCACTCAAAATGGCGCGCCGGGCGAAACAGAAAGGAATGGCGCCCCGTAGAGCCTCCCTGCACCGACAGCTGCATTGGTGCCGCTCCAGCAATGGCGCGAGCAATAGACCGGCACGATGGCGAGCGCCACGAGGGCCCGCAGTGCCACCAAGGTCAAAGACGACGCCGAGGATGGCGCTGACCCAGGCCTTCCAAGTCGCGAGTGCACCAGCAGGGGAGCCTTCGACACCCAAACAGGCGATTACCAAGACGGTGAATCCCATCTGTCCCCCGGGGGGGACCATGCCTCGCAGAGGGGCCTCTGCCATAACTAGGCTAGAAGAGGCATAGGCTCCCTCCTCCTCGGTCTGTATAAAACCATGAGGGGACCCAGAGGGAAGGCCGAGAGAGCGCGGCTTGGCCTGACGAGTGTGCACCCGACCCTCTAAAGTCGGTGGAGCTTGCCCCATGTTCTACGCGTGTTGCTCGATGACCTGGCGGTCCATGGAGAAGCAGACGTTGCACGAATCCATGTCTTGTAGCGGGCCAAGACGCGCAAAGCAACGGTCATGCTGGTCGGTGACGGAGTACTTATGGCCGCATAGGGGGCCATCCCGTCTTCACAGTTTTCTTGCCCACAAATCGAGACATGACCTATGGAAAAAGAACAGCAAACAAGACCAGACGTCGCAAATAAAATAAAGAACAGTCTTACCAGGCGATGTCAAGTAGGCTAACAGAACTGGCAGGATACTCTGAGCCGACGGAATTCGACACGGAGTCGAGAAACTAAGTCAACGGAGTCGAACTACGACACGCAGGCTTCAAAAGTAGGCCTCAAGAAAGATTTTCTTCAGAGCAGCTTCCGAAGAGGTGACCTCGACAGTGGGAGACGAAGAACTGGCGGGAGGGTGGAGTCGACAACACCTAACGGCCAACCCCGCAAACACCACGCAGTGCATCGGCCTCGACGGCAGCTCTGAGAGAGATAGTCCAACTCCTCCCACCAAAAAAAAATCCTCTGAGTCATGACCTCCCAAAGGTGATAAATGGTGAAGACTGACACAGATAAGAGCTAGCGTGGCCAGCCCGGGGCTACCAGAATCGCCTTCGCCGTGTTCCTCCTCACCTTCAGTAACACCTTGTGGATCAAGGGAAATGGCTGGAAGACATAGAGGAGGCCTGGGGTCCACGGCCTCGAGAAGGCATCCCCCTGCAGCAAGCCCTGCTGGGGGGGGGGCATGATACAGCCTCAGCTGGCTGTTTTCCCTGGAGGCAAACAGGTCCACCAGCAGTTTGCCCCAATGGGAGAACAGGCTGTAAGCTACCTCTGGATGGAGAGACCACTCATGGGATGTCTGACCTCTACAGCTGAGAGCATCCGCCAGCTGGTTCGAGGCTCCTGCCACATGGATGGTAGGAGATCCGCCTCCAACCGGCTTACGATGGGTCCAGATGCGGAGCACATGCCGTCCTGTTTGTTGAGGTAGTACATGGTCGTGGTACTGTCCATCTGGACTTGAACCACTTGCCCCTGGAGCTAAAGAGCAAAAACTGACAGTGCCAGTCTGACTGCTCTGAGCTCCAACATGACTATGTGGCATCGTGACTCCTCGGGTGTCCAGAACCTGTGGACCCTGCTGTACCCCATGAGGGCTCCCCAGCCCATGAGAGCAGCATCGGTCGTAAGGATAACCGTTGGCTTGAGGCGAACAAACAGGATCCCTTCCTGCAACCGGTCTGGGGCAGTCCACCATTAGAGAGTATCCCACATCATCTGGGTTTCGGTGATCAGCTGGTCAAAATCACCGTGACGCTGAGTCCACTGGGCGGCCAGCTCCCATTAGGGGGCACATGTGCAACCAGGCCCAAAGGACCACGGAGGTGCACGCCGCCATGTAACCCAGATGGCGCAGAAAGTCCCGGACAGGACGCAAGTGCCCAACCAGAAATGATTGGGCAAAGGAGGAGAGAAACTCCACCCTGTCTGCCAGGAGCCGAGCTCTGGCTTGACAAGAGTCGGGTTCTGCCCCGATGAAGCCCATCACCTGGGAAGGCATGAGTTCCGACTTGCCCTCGTTGATCAGGAGGCCAAGTTGAGAGCATGTCTGGAGGGCCAGATCCCTGGACCTCCACCTCCTGTTGGGTGGAACCTGCCAGAAGCCAATTGTCATGACAGGGGTAAATTCTGACTCCCCGACTCCGAAGATGAGCCGCCACCACTGCAATGCATTTTGTGAAGACCCGTGGAGCCAATGAAAGGCCGAACGGTATGGCTCAGAACTCGTACAGGGTCCCTTCGACCCTGAAGCAGAAGAACCGCTGATGGGACGGATTGGGACGTGAAAGAACGCATCCTGCAGATCCAGTGAACAGAATCACATACTTCGCTGCAAGGATGGTATGATCTGGGACAGAGTGACCATCTGAAAGGTGCATGACCTGAGAAACTGATTCAAGTCGTAGACATCTAGAATGGGGCGCCAGCCGCCCCGTCCACTTGGGCACCAGGAATTACCCTGGAGACAAAGCCTGGGTCTGCAGACAGATCCACCATGACAGCTACTGCCTCCTTGAGGAGGAGCTGAGCAATGTCATCTCGAAGAGCCAACTGGATGCATGCGGAAATCCGTTCTTCCCGAGGGGCGCGGGTTCGGCTGGGAGGATACTGCTTGAATTCTAGAGGCAGTCCCTGGCTGACCACTTCAAGAACCCACCTGTCCGTAGTGATAGCGGACCTGGCGGAAAGGAAGAGGCAAAGCCGGCCCCCCATGGGAGAACCCAGAGCTGGCGTGACAGAGATAGGGGTGGCAACCCCCACCCAGTCACTGGGCAGGCTTAGAGAAGGAGGAGGGTCCAGGACCTGAGCCTCAGCCACCTTTGTGGGCCTGTTGGGGTCCAGGCTTGGGCCGAGGGTGCCAAGTTTGAGCCTGCTGCTGATGTTGATGCAGCTGTCCTCCTTGGTAGGAGGACTGCTGAACCACAGGGGAAGAGTGCCGAAAAGGTTTCTTTTTCTTCTGCTTGTTCTTCCCCGAAGAACTCTTGGCAGAAGTGGCGTCCAAGGTAGCACTGGACTGCTCAATGCGCTGTAGGTGACCAGCCACTCCTGGGCGGAACAAGTCAGTCCCAAGGAAAGGCACATCAGCTAACTTATGCGGAATATCCGCTGGGAAGGAGGAGAGCCTCAGCCAAGCCCTACGACGAGAGGCCACTGCGGCGGCCATCCAGCGGCCACAAGAATCCCCAATGTCCAGGGCCACCTGGAGCTGCTGTTTGGCAACAGCACGGCCCTGGTCCTGGACCTGCTTAACCATGGTTTGCATGTCCGCGGGGAGGTGCGGGAGGACTTCATCTAATAACCCAAGAAGGGCATGGGAGAAGTGTGCCATGATGACGGCCGAACTAGCCTGATGAAGGCCCAAGGAGGAAGCCGCATAGACTTTCCACACCAAATGGTCCAAAAGCTTGGACTCCTTATCGGGGGAACAGTCAGTGTCGGCAGAACTGCCAGTACGCCTGAACACAGAGGAGGTCACCAGGCTCTCGGCTGAAGGGTGCTCTGTGGATCCCATGGGCACCATGTACTTGCGGGCCATGCGGGCAGACGGTGCTGGACATGAGGCAGGATGCTGCTATAGTTCGAAAAGCTTGGATAAACAATGGCCCTCGGCCACAGGAATGCCTCCATTGGGAATCTCTTGAGGACGTCCGTGAAAGGGTGTATCGCCTTTTTCTAGATGGGTTCCACGGGCATCCCTGTAGAATCAGAGATGAGACAGAGGAGCCCTCAGAAAGAGGAAGGATCTTCCTCCATCCCTGCCCAAATCACCCTCGACCCACCGAGGATGGTCCGGGGTGACCTTGACTGACAAACATCGGGGAAGTCCGGCATCTGGTCGGTCCTCTTTGGAAGGAACCCCTCCCACAGGCTGCATAGGCGGCGGCTCCACCACTATCGGTGGAGAGACCGGAAAAGGCCGAACCGGAGGACGGGCCGGCCCCACAGGCAAGGGAACCAAAGGTTTCGGTTCTGACAGGGTTGGCTTCGGCCTGGAGACGAGAGAAGTAATGACCGGGATAGGCAGTGGAGCCGGCTTCTGCCCAGTCAAAATTAGCTGTTGCCACATAAGGTCCTCGTAGCGCCAGAGTTTCCATCGGAGCTTCTCCTCATCCAAGAAGGACGACATGTGGTGTGGCCTCTTTCTGGAGCGCTTATGGCACTTCCTTGGCCATTCGGCCGAGGGCATTCTAGACCTCGACTGAGATCGGGCAGGCTGACTTGGTCGCCCGGGAGACACTGGAGAGGTCGGTGAAACCCGGGGGTCCAAAATCAGCACCTCGATGGGGACACCAGTGGGCTGGGTCTCCTCATCGCGGAACACGAGGACCAGAGTCCGCTCCAAGGAGTCATCGGCAATAGCCGGTGACAGAGGGTTGATTGGGTCGAGAACAATCTCGACCTCACTGGCCACTTCCATGGTCGTCTGGCCAGATAGAAGGTCCGTGAAGCCTGCGGCCGAGGGAGCGATCTCGACCGAGTTCGAGACGCATGCTCCTGGGACTGAGACCTCTCTCGGACCCAAGAGCGCCTTCGTTGAGACGAAGACAAGCTGGGTTCTTTGTCCCTCTTTCAGGAGCGGGAGGAGTACGAGCCCGCGGGCGCCTCACCCCGGGTGGGGAGAGACTGGCACAACTCCTTAAAAGAACCTTTGAAGGTGGAAACCAGGTTGAGTGTAACGAAAAAGCTTTGATTCGCTGAAGCACGGGCGACTTCTTCTTTGAACGCCTTCATGCGTTCCAGCTGCTCAGCAGAACCAGTGGACGCGGAAACCACCCACCTAGCCTCCTTAGACTTCACCGGAGGATTCTTTTCTCCGGTCTCCCCAACTTCAAACGTGCCAAGCGGTCGTCCAAGACATTGGGATGGAAGGACAAGTAAAAACTGCAGGATGAGATGTCATGGCCTACACCTAGGCAGTAGACGCATGTGAGACTGGGATCGATGCATGACATCTTCTGGCCACAAGGACACCGTCGAAATCCTGGAGAAGACTTCTCTTCCATGATCAAGGATGCACAAGCGCGATCACTAACTCGAACGAGTTTTAATCTCAGTAAAATCGAAGTTTTGAAAGCAAGGGCCTACAAAATGCATGAGCACAAGGGAGGCAACCTGTATTTTCCAGTGGAAAGGAAGATCTGGCATTATGGGGCGGAGCCGAGGTATATACCACCCGAGTGGGTCGGAGTAGCCAGCTTGAAGACTTCTGGCAAGATTTAAAGGGGAAAGAGACATGCCAAACTGTGTGGATGAACAACATATCCACGATTCTAGAAATTCTATTTTGCTTTGTTTCATTTTTATGGGCAACACCGTCGCAGTTCTCTTCATGGAACCTGTGATTTGACGTTTCAACTACGTCACAGTGCGTGCGGAGAACTCTGGGCATGGTTCTGATTGGGCAACAGCTCAAAACATTATCTGCTGCCAATTAGCACTAATTTCCTGTTAGTTGTGTCCTTGAAAACCCTGATGTCTCCAGGTCTCACAAGGTCAAAGCGCAGGGTCTGCGCATTCTGGTTCATCTTTGTTGCAAGAAAAGTGTTGTTAAACAATGGGTGTGTGAAACAGAAGATAACACTTGCGTAAACCTGGGGACAGTTATGCCTAAAGAAGTACTCCTTTAATTATTTCAAATCTAAAGCACAGACTCAGAAAGAGCATTTTCAAGAGAACAGAAAAATGAAAATTACGTACCTACCATAATTCTTGATCCTTCTGTGTATCCTCACCATTCATCACCTGTGGGTTCTGGCCCGAGGTCACGACCCCACAGGAGCTTTTGTTTTGGGATGGGCAGAGTCGACACACCGACAGCACCGCCCTCGAGGCCAACGCACTGCGTAGCACTCACGGGTTGCAGTTAGGTGCCATTGACCCCACCCTCCCACGAGTTCTGAGTCACTGTAGAGTGACACAGGGTTGGGAGGGAGGGACAAAGAAGTCCAAGGGACAGACAAAATAAAAGATATACAAACTAAAAGGAGAAATAACAACGGAGATGACAAAGAATTAAAAATCTAAGGGGGATCGGGAAGGGGACCCAATCTCTGGAAGCAGAAAGAGGAGGAAAGGAGGGAGGGAAAAACTAGAAATAAGAAGGGGGAGGACATACCGTGAACCTTAGAACTGTCTCCAAACTGTATAGGAACTACGAAGGAGCAGCCAGAGGCCTGATTCGCCAGAATTCAAGGCATAGAATCACTGGCAATAAACTCCGACATGAGCAGAAAAAACAGGTTACTCACCTGTAACAGTAGTTCTAGGAGTGGTACATGTTGTTCATCCACACTCGTTGGCATGTCCCTTTCCCCTTTAAATCTGTCCGGAAGTCTTCAAGCTGGCTAATCCCACCCACCCGGGTGGTAAATACTTCGGCTTCGCCCCATGACGCCAGATCTTAGCCCGCTGGAAGCAAGGTAATGCGACTAAAGCCGGGGAGGTAGGGTGGGGGCATGTGGATGAACAACATATTCCACTCCTAGAACTACTGTTACAGATGAGTAACCTGTTTTTCTAGGAGTGTGGATATGCTGTTCATCTGCACTCTTTGGCAGACTCCTATCAGTTCTCCGGGAGGAGGGAGGCAAGGCTCACACCCCCTACTTAGGAAACAGAGACTGGAGAACCGAGGCCCCAAAACCAGCATCCCGACGTGACTTAAGGTCAATGTGGTAATGGGTAATGAAGGTGTTTGCTGACTTCCAGGTAGCATCCCGACATTTCCTGGATAGGGATGTCCCTGGAAGCAGCCACCGATGCAGCAGTATGGCAGGTAGAATGAGCTCTTATCCCTCTGGGAGGCTCCTTGCCCGCCAACTCATAGCACAGACCTATGCATGATGTAATCCATCTTGCAATGGTCCGTTTGGCTACAGGTCTGCCAGAAGCAGCTTCAGCGAAGATTACAAACAGCTGGCGAACCTCTCCCTGAATTTCTGCCATCCTCTCCTTGTAGTAGAAGAGAGCACGTCTAATGTCCAGGGTATGGAGCCATACTCAGGAGTCTGAGATGTAGTTAGGGTAATACACTGGCAGAGTCAACACCTGGTTAAGGTGAAACTCTGACACCACCTTCGGAAGGAATTTCGGTTGGGGGGCAGGACAACTTTGTCCCTGTGAAAGATCAGATAAGGGGAGTCAACCGAAAGCACCTGAGCCCTTGTCCTTCTGGCTGACGTGATAGCCACCAGGAAGGCAGTCTTCCACGACAAGTGTGAGAGCTCACACTTGTGCATGGGTTTGAATGGCTTGCCCATGAGCTTTGCCAAAACCAGCAAAAGATCCCACAGAGGTGGAGGTTCACGCACCGGAGGGGATATGTGATCCAAGCCTTTAAAAAAGCGCCCGACCACTGTCTCCTGAGCCAATGTCGACGGACCGGCATGTGCCCAGTAAGCAGAAATGGCTGAGAAGTGCACCCTAAGGGTTGATGACCGTAGACCCCCTTTGGAGAGAGACCAAAGGTAGTCTAAAATGTTAGCAACAGAGTAGGATAAGGGGTCCAGACTCTTACCCCGACACCAAATGGAAAACCTTTTCCATTTGAAGGCATAACATTTCCTGGTTGATTCCTTATGAGATGCCTGCACAACTGTGTAAACATCCTCGGAAAGACCCAGAGCCTGGAACTCTAGCCACTCAGGTACCAGGCTGTGAGGTGCAGGGATTGAAGGTCCGGATGGAATACCTTCCCCTGGTTCAATATCATCAGGTACAGGCATGTATAAAGCCGCTCCGGGGCCCTGCAGCTGAGGCTGAGGAGATCTGGATACCAGAACTGGCGGGGCCAATCTGGGGCTACTAGGATCACCTTCACCTTCTCCCTCCTCACCTTGAGTAACACCTTGTGGATCAAGGGAAATGGAGGGAAGGTGTGGAGGAAGCCTGGGCTCCACGGCCTCAAGAAGGCATCCCCCTGCAGCGAGGCCTGCTGAGGGGGACGGGCACAGTACAGCCTCAGCTTGGTGATCTCCTTGGAGGCAAACAGGTCCACCAATGGTTTGCCCCAATGGGAGAACAGATTGTAAGCTACCTCTGGATGGAGAGACCACTCATGGGATGTATGGCCTATGCGGCTGAGAGCATCCGCCAGTTGATTCGAGACTCCTGCCACATGGATGGCAAGGAAATCTGCCTCAAACCGGCTGACAAGGGTCCATATCCAGAACGCCTCCTTGCATAGCAGATGAGAGTGCGTGCAGCCCTGTTTGTTGAGGTAGTACATGGTCGTGGTATTGTCCGTCTGGACTTGAACCACTTGACCCCGGAGCTGAGGAGCGAAAGCTGACAGTGCCAGTCTGACTGCTCTGAGCTCCAGCAGGTTGAAGTGGCATCGGGGGTCCAGAACCCGTGGGCTCTGTTGTCCCCCATGTGGGCTCCCCAGCCCATGAGAGGCACATCGGTCGTGAGAACGACCGTTGGCTCGGGGCAGACAAACAGGATCCCTTCCTGCAGATGATCTGGGACGGTCCACCACTGGACAGCGTCCCACATCTTCTGGGTGACAGTGACCAGCTGGTCGAATTGACGCTGATGCCGAGTCCACTGAGCGGCCAGCTCCCACTGGAGGGGGGGCGCATGTGCAACCGGGCCCAACGGACCACTGAGGTGCACGATGCCACGTAACCCAGAAGGCGCAGGAAGTCCCGGGCAGGGCGCAAGTGCCCAACCAGAAATGATTAGGCAAAGGAGGAAAGAACCTCCGCCTTGTCTGCCGGTAGCCGAGCTCTGACTTAACGAGAGTCGAGCTCTGCCCCGATAAAGCCCATCACCTGAGAGGGCATGAGTTCCGACTTTGCCTCACTGATCAGGAGGCCTAATTGGGAACAGGTTCAGAGGGCCAGGTCCCTGGACCTCTCCACCTCCTCTAGGAAGGAACCCACCAGGAGCCAATCGTCGAGGTAGGGGTATACCTGAATCCCTTGACGCCGTAGATGGGCCGCCACCACTGCAATGCATTTGGTGAAAACCCGAGGGGCCGATGACAGGCTGAATGGCATGGCTTGGAACTCGTACAGGGTCCCTTCCACCCTGAAATGGAGGAACCACTGGTGGAACAGACGGATTGGGACGTGGAAAAACGTGTCCTGTAGATCCAGTGAACAGAACCACATGTTTCACTCCAGAGATGGTATGATCTGATTCAGAGTTACCATCCGGAAGGTGTGAGACCTGAGATACTGATTCAGGTCGTGGAGATCTAGGATGGGGCGCCAACCCCCCCCGTCCACTTGGGCACCAGGAAGTACCTGGACAAGAAGTCTGGGTCTGTAGGAGGATCCAGCACTGGAGCTACCACCTCCTTGCGGAGAAGCTGAGCAATGTTGTCCAGCAGCGCTGACTGAGTGCAAACTGAGATCCTTTGCTCCCAAGGGGCACGAGCTCGGCAGGGAGGGTACTGCTCGAATTCTAGAGGCAGTCCCTGACCGACCACTTCCAGGACCCACCTGTCCAAAGTGATACTGGACCAGGCGGAAAGAAAGTGGCAGAGCCGGCCCCCCAAGGGAAGACCCAGAACTGGCGCTGAGGGTGTAGGGTGGCCAACCCGACCGGTCTCTGAGCAGGCTTAGAGGAGGAGGCGGCTCCTGGACCAGCACCTCAACCTCCTTTGCGGGGTTGTTGGGGACCCTGCTTGGGCCTGGGGCACCAAGCTTGAGCCTGCTGTTGCTGCTGACCTCCATGGAAGGAGGGCTGTCTAACCGCAGGAGAAGAGTGCTGAAAAGGCTTCTTGCGCTTCTGCTATTTCTTGCCCAAAGAACCCTTTGCAGAAGTGGCATCCAAGGTGGCACTGGACTACTCTATGCACTGGAGGTGACCTGTCACTCTCGGACCGAAGAGACCGGTGCCAAGGAAGGACATGTCAGCTAACTTGTGCTGAGTATCCGCCGGGAAAGAGGATAACCTCTGTCAAGCCCTGCGGCGAGTGACCACTGCGGCTGTTAGTGAGCGGGCACAGGAATCCCCAATATCCAAGGCCATCTGGAGCTCCTGTTTTGCAACAGCACGGCCCTGGTCATGGGCCTGCTTAACCGTGGTCTGCAAGTCTTCTGGGAGATGAGGGAGGAAATCTAGCGACCCCAAGAGGGCGTGAGAGAAGTGTGCCATGATCACTGCCGAGCTGGCCTGACAAAGGCCCAAGGATGAGGCTGCACACACCTTTCGGGCAGAATGGTCCATATTCTTGGACTCCTTGTCCGAAGGGTGATCAGTATCCGCTGAGCTACCGATGCGCCTAAACACAGAGGCAGTCACAAGGCTCTCGGCCGAGGGATGCTCTGTGAAACCCACCAAGGACCCCATGGATATAGTGTACTTGCGAGCCATGCGGTCAGACGGAGCCGGGCAAGAGGCAGGGCGCTGCCATAGCTCATGGGCCGGGCCAACAATGGCTTTCGCCACTGGGAAGGCCTCTGCCAGGGTATCCCACTCTTAAGGATATCCGTGAGAGGATATTCCGCCTTCTTTTGGATAGGCTCCAAGGGCATACCGGTTGACTCTGAAATAAGGCAGAGGATGCCCTGGAAGGAGGAAGCACCTTCCTCCAAGTCCGTCACTGACAACTCATCATCGGGGTGTAAGTGTAGACCAGTGGCATCCGAGTCCGAAGAGTTGGGATATAAGGGTCTCCCGCCTATGTCCCCTTCAATACACCGAGGGCGATCGGGGGCAACAGTGATGGATAGACGACGGGGCAGGCCCGTATCTGTCCCGTCCTCTTTCGAGGGAGCCCTTCCCTGAGGCTGCTTAGGCGGTGGCTCCAACAAAATTGGTGGGGAGATCGGAAATGAAAATTACGTACCTACCGTAATTCTTGATCTTCTCTTGTATCTTCATTCATTACTGCTTGGGTTAAGCCGGAGGCGCGCACCCGCTACGGGTGTTTTTTTTTTGGAGTCGGCTCCAACAGCCCCTTGAAGATGACGACAAGGCCAGCGAGGAGCGCCGTTAGATGCTGCAGACTCCTCCATCTCAGTTCTGGTAGCGGAGAGGCGAAATAAAGTGCAAGAAAAAAGAAAGTGAGGCAAGAGAGCCGAGGGATAGAAAAAGGAAAGGAAATAAACTGAAAAAGGAATAAGCCGATGGAGAATAGACAGAGGAGAGAGAATTCCTACCCTAAGGGGCCGCAGGGCCTCCTGTCCGGGGCGGCTCTAGGGGAGGAACAGAGAGAGGGACAGGAAAGTAGAAGAAGAAGAAAGAAAGACAGAAAGAGGCATGTTGAGAGGGAGAACAGTGCCCATCGAGCATTGTTGGTTGAGAGGCTTATAGGCTCGAAACTAATAAGGGAGCAAGAATCCCAGTTGCTAGGACTGAGAGGAGGTTCCACCAAACCTCCTGAACAGATCCAAGGGAGGGCAGACTCTCTGAACTCTCAACATGCCAAGTCCCTTCATCCTAGTTGAGGGCGCCTAGACTGTCCGAGCAGAACCTGTTCCGCTAGAGCGCTCATCCAGGAAGAGGACTAAGTCCCTTAGCACCTTGTTAAGTGCTAACACAGAAGTGTATGGGAAAGACTACGCCTTCTCGAAGGCAGTTTGTATGAAAAGTAGAGAGGAACTCAATCAGACTTGCTGGGGCAAGGCAGACAGAAGCTTGAAGCTGACAAGTTCAGTCAGCAACTGGAAAAGCTTGAAAAATACCTGCCAGAGGGATTCCAAACTTTGAGGAGGCCAAGACAGGGCATGGCCACCAGGCTGTGAAACTACATGACCTGAAGGTGGTAAGGAATCGCACCATTGGGCAGTCAGAAAGAGTTCCCTCAGAATTAAAGAAATTTGCAACCGTACTCTTTCCCTCTACCTTGAGGAAAAAAGTGAATCCATTCACAAGAATGGGGAAAAGAACAGAAAGTTTTTGGGTTTTTGGCATAAAGGCCGGGGAGGAATGAGATGGGAGGGGAGATGCCACAGAAGGAGGCCACTGAGGGAAGGTGGGAGGAGACAGTAATGAATGGTTAAGATACAAGAGAAGATCAAGAATTACGGTAGGTACGTACTTTCATATCTTCCTTGTCAATCTTCACCATTCATTACTGCTTGGTGAGGATCATGCCCCTTCCCCCCTTGAAAAAGGGGGGAGGTAGAACCCTGAGGGAACAAGACCCCCAGCCTCCTGTTGGTGAAAACAGAAGGGGAAGACCCTGGCTAATACAGAGAGAAGCCTAAGTGGAAGAAGAGCTAGGAGGTGCCCCCCGAGGACGGGGAGACGGAGGAAGCCCCTGCAGAAGTCTCCTAGCACTGGAGGAAAAAAGACAGGTCCCCCGGAAAGTGGAGCGCATCACCCTACACCAGGCCAGGGGTGACAACCTTGATAGACGAAGCCATGCCGCCCACCTAATGCAGATCGCTGTCCTCGCAAGCCTGGAAGCCACCTCACTGGCATCATAAGATGCTCTTGCTTGGTGCCTTGCCAGCTCCAGGCCTATAGCGGAGAGGGCAACAGCCTGTCTGGTTTGCTCCATATCAGGCATTGATGCTAGGAGAGCACTGACCACAGATGCAGATTATAGGCAGCGTGGTGAGCCTGATGTGATGCAATGCAAGCCACCGCATGAGAAGAAGAGAACACTCATCGCCCTCACAGGTCGAATTGTAGGGAATCCAAATCCGGTGGGCGGTCGTGCGCCAGGTGGCGGCGCCTGGAAGGAGTCTCTAGGTACACCAAACCCGAGGACGGGTTGGGAAGGGTACCCAGGGATTCCGAGGGGGCACAATACCTTCGATGACAGTCTGCCGGGGCTGGAGAAAGGGCGGCTGGCTACTGCCAGGAACGGATAGACGCCTCCTGGAAGGGGATAGGCCAGGAAGGTACCACAAGGTGCTGGGCACTGATTTCTCCAAGGAATTCATGCATCTCCCATTCAGTATTGTCTCGCCTAACGTAAGAGATTCGAAGATCCCTCACCATCCTCGAAAGGGATCGCTGATATTCCGTGAAATCAGCGTCAGAAGAAAGATGAGCGGGGGTTCCTCTCCCTCAGAGGAGGAAGACGAGGATGATGGAGAGCTAAAATGTCCAGAAGATTCCTGCGGCGGTGAGGAGAGTCGAAAGACCCGCTCATGCATGTATCTAACGTATGAGGGGAAGGCCGCCGCAGAACCTCTGAACTGCTCCCAGGATAACGGACCCGTAGGACCGACATGGCCTGGAAGAGCGGGGGGGTGGATGCAGAGGTACTGGAGAAGGGCACCTATGAAGAGGCAACTGACCTCTGCCAGGGCTCTGAAATCCAGGGAACGGAGCCCAAGCTGTCGGGATCCCAGAAAACAAACCAGGCCGCAAGACGGGACCCTGAGGATGCGATGCCTGGAAGAGCCCGGGGGGGAACCTCACCTGTGACGAACCCGGGACTGCATGGATCCAAAAGGGAAGTCCACAGCAACGCCACCAGAGGGAACCCCGGGGCCCAAGAGGGAAAGGCGGGTTTCGGCGCTACGGCTCCTAGCCACCCCACGAGGGGTGGCCGGCGGAGACCGCAAAGACCGTCCCCCACCCCTTCAGACTCAGAGAGCCCTCCTCCTCGACTGTAGCGTTCCCCCACCCTAAGAGGCGGCAACAGCACCCAGAAGGGTAGCTGTCACAGGCCCCCAAGCAGGGGGAGCCTCCCCCTCAGTCCCCACCACATCACTCCCCCGGGACCCAGGGCCACCCTAGCCCAGGGGCTCAGAGGACGGGAGTGGGGGACAGAGGAGGGCCCGCTGCGCCTGTCTCGCACTCTGTGCCACCGGGGACCCTAACCCGAAGAGTCAGGGTGCCAGGATGGGTCCACATCTGAGTCATCGACCTCCGAAGAGGACGAGACCAGCAGAACCTCAATGCTGGCAACCCCAGGGGTCCCCGGAGCAATGGCACTGGTGCCAGGGACGGCGCCGGACAACCCCAGCCCACTCACGACAGCCAGGCCCGGTCCTGGCTCCCCTGCCGCACCAGGTAGGCCCACGGCGCCGCTCCCGGCATCGGACCCCAACCCGGCGCAGCTAAGAGCGCAAACCGGGCCTTCGGCGCCGCTCGCCGTCTCGATCGCCGGCACCGCAAGCAGCCCCGGGATCCGAAACGGCGCCGGAGGGCAGCGTCGAGGGTCCATCAGTGCCGGGCCCAGCAATCGTGGGCGACACTGGGGGAGCCTGCACCTCCGAGGAGGTGACTACCGAGGCGGTGTCCCCGTCACGGCCCCGGGAGGGACCACGACGTTCCCCCGACACCGCGAGAGAACCTTCCTCTTCGGCAAGAGAAGAGGAGGAAGCTTCCTCCTCCGCGGACTGTATAGGCCCGGGAGGGGACCCGGGGGAAGGGCCTAGAGACCTTGCCTGGGAATCCCTGCAGCGACGCCGTCCCCCAAAGGTCGGCGGGGTCTTGCCGAGCTTGAACGCGCGGACTTCAAGGACACGACGGTCCATGGAGAAACAAGCGTCACACGCGTCCACGTTGTGGTTCAGTCCCAAGCAACGGAGACAGACATCATGCCGGTCCGAGACGGAAAAAATACCAGCCACAGGAGCACCGACGCATAGGGGCGCGGCCCGCCTTCGACTTACACCTTGTTCCCGAACCGGACATGATGTGAAGTAAACAAGGAAAAAAAGGCAATAAAGCACTTGGCGCCGCAGTATAGAAAGAAAAGGAACGGTCTTACCGGATACGACGTCGAGTGAGACATGGAATCTTCTGTGAAAGCGAGTAGTCTTTTGAGGAAACCGAGAATACTAACGCTACCGCGTAGCAGGTGCAGCCTCGACGGCGGGAGAAACAGAACTGAGATGGAGGAGGAGCCTGTGGCACCTAACGGCCGCTCCTCGCGCATGACGCGATACGTCGTCCTCGAGGGTGGCGCCTTTGGAGCCGACTCCAAAAAAAAAAAAAAAAACACACAACCTCCCGTAGCGGGTGCGCACCTCCAGCTTAACCCAAGCAGTAATGAATGGTGAAGATTGACAAGGGAAGATCAGGCCGAACAGGAATGCGTGCCGATCCTACCGGAAGAAGAACCGGAGTCTTCGGTTCCAGAGGGGTCGGCGTCAGACTAAGAGGATGGGGCCAAGTAACGGCCGGTGTAGCCAGCGGAGCCGGCTTATGACCGATCAGAATTAGCTGTTGCCACATAAGGTCCTCATAACGCCAACAGAGCTTCCACCAAAGTCTCTCCTCTCCTCTTCCGAAGAGGATGAGGACCAGTGGCGACGCCGGCCTAAAAGTGTTTACCTTTTTTCGGTTTTTCGACTGAAGGGGTCCTGGTCCTCGATTGAGACCAACGGGGTTGGCATGTTCAATCGGGAGAGGCCGGAGTCGGTGAAAACCGAGGTTCCAGCTCCTGTCCCTCCATAGGCATACCGGAGGGCTGGGTCTCCTTGTTGGGGAAGGAAAGGATAGGTGTCCTCTCCAATGAGTCGGCAACCGGGGTCTGCGACAACAGCTCGTTCCGGTCGAGAGATATCTCAGACAGTTCGGCCATTTCCTTGGCCTCGGTGCCTTGGCCTGATGGAACGTCTGAGAAGCCAGCGGCCAAGGAAGCAATCTCGACCGAGGCAGAGACCGCAAGGTCCTGGGATTCAGACCTCTCTCGGTCCCAGGAACGTCTTCTCCAAGAAGAAGAGTTAGGGTACTTGTCCCGTTTTCTCGGGCGCGAGGAGTGCATGAACAAGGGTGCATCATCCATGGTGGGAAGAGACTGGCACAGCTGCCAAAAGCATCTTGTGTAGGTAGAGCCAAGGTTTAGCGGCACGAAAAAACCTCGTCTGGCCGAAGCTTGGGAAGCTTCTTCTTCAAATGCCGCCATCTGGTCGAGCTGCTCGGCGGATCCCGTAGCCGCGGAAACCGCCCACCTTGCCTCCTTGATTTCACGGTGGATTCGAATCTCCGGTCTCCTCAGCTTAAGACGCTACTTTTGCGGCCGCTCCAGAACCTGATGGTGGCATGAAGAGGGTGCCGCACGACACCCAAACAATGGAACACGAGAGATGGGGATTGGTGCGTGACATTTTCTGTCCATAGGGACACCGCGAAACCCAGGGGCGACTTGTCCTCCAAATCCGATGCACTCGGATCGAATAAATAAGCTTCATATGAGTTTCAAAGCGATTGCAGTGAAAACAGTCGATAAGAATCCAGGGCCTACGATACTTCAGAAGTAGCACGAAGGAAACTGAATCTTCCAGCGGAAAGCAAGAACTGGCGTCATGGGGCGGAGCTGAGGTATTTACCACCCGGGTGGGCGGGAGGAGCCTGCTTGAATACTTCAGGCCAGATTTAAAGGGAAAAGGGACATGCCAAAGAGTGTGGATGAACAACATATCCACGCTCCTAGAACGGCTATTCTGGAACAAGAGACAGGATACAGGGTTGTCCTTCCCCTGAAACCATATATCTGGAGGTGACAAACAAAAGTTTCTTAAATTAATATGAGGGTTAAGTCCCTAAGGACAAGAACAAAGGAGAATAGTGGAAAAGAGAGAGAGAAAAGAAGAGAGGGCAACCACCAACCACAAGGGTGGAGCCAAGGCACTGAGGAGAGCAGTGCCCTCTCCCCTTATTCCTCCCCCCCGACAGAAGGTAAACATCCCATGTGACAAAGGTCACCCCGCTCCTGACCAGTGGAAAGGAACGGGGGGAGGCGGACCCAGAAACTGAGGGCCTAGGGGGATTTTTATTTAACTATTTATTTTTTGTTGACTGGGTAATTGCACTAGACAAATCCTGCCTATTTTCAGGCACAACTCGGGGAAGGGGGATACACATGAATGCCAACTGACCTTTAACCAGAGTAAGCTGTTGGTGGTATTTTTAGTGAATGAAGGAAATTTGATTTGGCCAGGACACAGGGGCAATTCCCCTACTCTTTTCGGTAAGTGCCATGGGATCTTTAACATCCGCCTGAACTACCACCAATCCAGGCAGATGGGACCTCGGTTTAATGTCTCATCTGAAAGACGGCATCTCAGAAGTGCAGCACTCCTCTCATGCTGCACTACAGTGTCAATACTGGGATATTAACCCAAGTGCCAGAAGTGGGAACTGAACCCACAGCCCTCTGATCTCCCCGCCTCACAGGTGTGTGCGCTACCTACTGAGCCACTGACAGGGAGGGTGGGATTGTGATGAATGGTGAAGACAAAGAAAATTCAGGAATTACAGCATGTACGTAATTTTCATATCTTATCTTTGTCAGTCTTCACCATTCATCACCTGTGGGTGAGTACCGAGACCCCCTGAAGGGGGCCCTAAACCCTAGAAGACAAAATCCCTTAGCTCTCAGTGGGTGAGACACCAAGTAGGAGGACCTTTACAGGCCTTGCGAGGCCCGAGACTAGGAGAGTGAGACGGGGAACCCCCAGAGGAGGTAGGAGGTTGCCCTGACAGATGCCACCTCACTCTATGGGAGAAAAAGTACAGTTACGTAAGAAATAACCGTAACAGCAGATCTTCGAGAACAGCTCTTGCAACAGGTTACAACATTAGGACTGAAGCCGTCAGGCGTAAGGACCCCACGGAAATTTTCTAGCTAGCAGTCTTCAGCGGGGACCGCCTCCAACGTCGGTCCTGCCCCCGACGTCAGGCGTAATACATAAGGAGGCGGTCCTGCCAGAATCCCCAGTTCTCCTGCCAGAGACTCCCGGCCACTGGATGACAACAGAAGAGGAGACTGAGGATCCGCCATCAGATGGCCAAGACTAAAGGACAAATCGTCCCATCCTAGAAGATAGATGTTAGGCAATAACGTACCTCCTCTAAGGGAGAAGGTGGGCGGGAAGGTACCTGCTGCAAGAGCTGTTCCTGAAGATCTCCTGTTATGGTAAGTTCTTACGTAACTGCACTATCTTCTTCGAGATACAGTTCTTGCAGCAGGTTACACCATTAGGACTGATTCCCAAGCAATGGCGACACTCTAAAGCCATCGGGAGGAGGAAGAACAGAGAGTACCACCCTGCTCAAGCCTAGGACAGAAGTCCCTGAAGGACGGCTAGGCCAAAACCAGCCCTTCGCCTTGAAGCGATGTCCAGGCTATAATGCCTAATAAAGGTATGCACCAAGCTCCAGGTGGCTGCAGCACAAATGGCTGAAGTGGACACATTCTTCAGCGCTGCAAAGGAGGTGGCCCACCCTCTGGTAGAATGGCCCTTGACCGCGCCTAGCAAGGGTTTGCTGCGCTTGTCATAACAGAAAGAGATACACTGAATGAGCCAACGTGAAAGGGTCTGCTTCGAAACAGGGGCCCCTTTCATCCTCTCAGCAAAGGATACGAACAGCTGATCCGTTTTTCGGTGCTGTTTGGTCCTGGTCAGGTAATATCTAAGGCACCTATGAACATCCAGGGTGTGAAGCAACGCTTCTCCTCGACTGGTATACTTAGGAAAGTACACTGGTAAGTCGATATCCTGATTAAGGGTAAGGGCTGAAACCACTGTAGGCAGAAACTCAGGAATTGTCCTCAGGGATACCCTATCCTGGTGGAAAATTAAATAAGACTCTTTGCAGATGAGTGCATGCAGTTCGGAGATTCTTCTCGCCGAAGTAACTGCAACTAAAAACAACGTTTTCCACAACAGAAACCGTAGCTTGCAGTCCGTGCCTGGTTCAAAGGGTGGCAGTGTAAGCTGCTCCAGGACGAAGGGCAGGTCCCAAAGAGGAACCGGATCCTTGATAGGTGGCCTAAGGTGGAGAACCCCCCTTAAAAAGACACGAGTAGTATCCAGTTGAGCCACCATACGATGGCCTATGGGGGCATGATAAGCTGAGACTGCACAAAGGTGCACTTTGATCGAGGAGTAAGCTAGCCCTGATTGAAAAAGGGAAAGCCGGTACTCCAGAACCAGCTTCTCAGGACAGTCTAAGGGCGAGAAGCCGCGCGTTTGAGCCCACAGGCAAAACCTGCACCACTTCATGGCATATGTTGCCGGTTTTCTGGCGGCAGAAAGTACTTCTGCCACCTCTTGCGAGACCCCGTATTGCATCACAGCTATGTCTCTAGGAGCAGGGCATGTAGGTTCAATGAATGCAAGTCCGGGTGGACTAGTGAACCCTCCTCCTGAGACAACAGAAGGGAGCTGATTGGCAAAGGAAACGGAGGTTCCCGAGATAGCTGATGCAGTAACGGGAACCAGATTTGTCTGGGCCAAAAAGGCCCTATCAGGATTAGCGTCGTGTGCTCCCTGCGAAGTTTGAGAACTCCTCTCTGGATCAACGGGAAAGGAGGGGAGGCGTAGAGGAATCTGCCTGCCCAGGAGAGGGACAACGCGTTTTCTGGCGAGACACCAGGCCCTGGATCTAGCGAGCAAAAATTGGGCAGTTTTGTGTTGGATGGGGACGCGAAGAGATCTAATTCTGGAGTGCCCCATCTGTGGAACAGATCCTCTGCCACCTCCTGTAGAAGTTCCCACTCGTGGACCCTGGCCTGGGAATGACTCAGGCTGTCTGCGACAGTGTTGTCCACCCCAGGAACGTGAACAGTAACAAGGTTTGCACCGTGCCGAACTACCCATTCCCACACTCTCATGGCCTCCCTGCAAAGGGGGTAAGAGTGTGTGCCTCCTTGTTTGTTAAGGTAATACATCACCACAGTATTGTCAGTTTGCAACAAAAGAGTACTCGGTGGAATCTCCGACTGGAAGGCTTGCAGGGCATAAAGGACTGCCCTCATCTCCAATATGCTGATATGGAGATGAGATTCCTGGGTAGTCCATGTTGCCTGAGACCTCACCCCGTTCAAGTGCGCTCCCCACCCCAGCCCTGAGGCGTCCGTGGAGAGAGTTATAACTGGGGACGGCACTGTGAAAGGAAGCCCCACAGAGAGGGTTCCCGGATCTAGCCACCACTGCCAGTCCCGAACCACGGCCTTCCGTGATTCTGACTGGATGCTGCAGATGGTCTTGCCGTTGGTCCCACTGCACCCTTAACATCCACTGGGTTACCCGCATGTGGAGTCTTGTCATCAGGACTGTAGGAATGGCGGCAGCCATGTGTCCGAGCAGGCAAAGGACCAGTCTGGCTGGGACGGTCTTCTTCGCTAACAGGTCCCTTATGAGGGATCGAATGCGTTCAGATCTGTCTTCGGGAAGAAAAGATTTTCCCTTGACGGTGTCCAGAACTGCTCCTATTAACTGCAGTTTTGGGACGGTACCAGGAAAGACTTCTCGTAGTTGATGAGGATGCCCAGAGATTGGAAAAGGGTCTGGGTAGACTGGATGGCTATCAGTAGTGCCTCCTTGGAAGGGGCCATGAGAAGCCAATCGTCCAGGTACGGGAACACGTAGTGGCCCTGTCTCCTCAGAGACACTGCCACAACTGCCATGCACTTGGTAAAAAACAGAGGTGCTGATGACAGCCCAAAGGGAAGCGCCAGAACTGATAATGGCGGCCAAGAAACTCGAAGCGCAGGAACCTCCTGTGCGCCTGAACAATAGGAATGTGCAGGTAAGTGTCCTGCATGTACAGGGATGCCAAGAAAGCATCCTTCTTCAGCATGGGGATTAGCCCCTGAAGGGTCACCATGCGGAAGCGCTTGTAGACGACCGACAGACTGAGGTCGCTGAGGTCCAAAATTGGACGGAGGTCCCGTTTTCTTTGGAACCAGGAAGAAGTGCGAATAGTAACCTGCTCCTCTCTGGTTCCCTGGAAAGTGCTCCAAAGCTTCTTTCTCTAGAAGCGTGAGCACCTCCTGCTGTATAAGCAGGGCGTGCTGACCCGAACAGCGGGAAAGCAGAGGAGGCCTTGTAGGTGGGTTGTCTACAAACTCTATATAATGGCCTTTTTCGACCAATTGTAGCACCCACCTGTCGGTGGTGATCAACTGCCACCCTGGCAGGTGGTCTGCGATGCAACCCCCGACCTTCATTTCCCATTGATCCTGTGGAGGGGCGGGGGCCGGGAAGGAGTCATGCTGTGGCAGCATTGGATCCTGCACGTTGGGCCGACTTTGTAGCTCGTTGACCTCTGCCTGAGGATGTCTTGGCCTGGGCTTTTCGGGTGAAGGAGCCCCTCTGTTGCTGGCTGGAATGAGGTTGTTGCCTTTGGCTCCGGCTGCGAAAGCGACCCTGGTTCCTGTGAAAGGAAAGTACAGTTACGTAAGAATTTACCGTAACAGTAGATCTTCGAGAACAGCTCTTGCAGCAGGTTACACCATTAGGACTGAAGCCGGCAGGTGTCAGGACCCCACGGAAAAATTCTAGCTATCTTCAGCGGGGACCGCCTCTGACGTCAGGCATGGTACATAAGGGGGCGGTCCCGCCAGATTCTCCAGTTCTCCCGCCAGAGACTCCGCCACAGGATGACATCAGAGTGGGAGACCGAGGATCCACCGTCAGAAGATAATAAGGAGAAAAATCCCAACATGAAAAGGCAAAGCCGCGTGCCTCCTCCAAAGCGGAAGGTGGTTGGGAAGGTACCTGCTGCAAGAGCTGTTCTCGAAGATCGACTGTTACGGTAAGTTCTTACGTAACTGTACTATCTTACTTCGAGATACAGCTCTTGCAGCAGGTTACACCATTAGGACTGATTCCCAAGCAGTAACGCTGTCAGAAATTCCCGGAGGAGTAAAATAGGAAGTACATTCCAGGTCCTGAACCTAGGACAGGAGACCCTGTAGCACCGCAAGGCCGAAACAAGCCCTTCGCCGAGAGGCGATGTCCAGGCTATAATGCCTGATAAAGGTATGCACAGAGCTCCAAGTGGCTGCAGCACAAACAGCAGAAGTGGAGACGTTTCTGAGTGCTGCGAAGGATGTGGCCACACCCCTAGTAGAATGACCCCGGACCGAGCCCGGGAGAGGCTTTTGTTTTATATCATAAAAGTAGGAAATACACTGGACAAGCCAGCAAGACAGAGACTGTTTGGATACTGATTGGCCCATCATTCTCTGAGAAGGAAAAGCTGTTCAGAACTACGAGAGGTTTTAGTTCTATTGAGGTAATACCTCAGGCCATGTGAACATCCAGGTGTGAGCAAGCCTCTCCTCTATTTGAATAACCGCGAAGTAGACCGAAGGTCAATATCTTGGTTTAGAGAGAGTGAAGAGACCACCTTAGGTAAAAACTTAGGATTCGTCTTCAGGGATACTCTGTCCCAGTGGAAAACTAAATAAGGCTCTTTGCACATGAGAGCGTGAAGCTCAGAAATTCTTCTCGCTAAAGTAACAGCAACTAAAAATAACGTTTTCAACAACAGAAAACGTAGCTCTCAATCCGCTGCAGTTTCAAAGGGAGGAAGCGTGAGCTGTTCCAGGACAAAGAGCAGATCCCATGGAGGCACAGGGTCCCTAATGGGAGGCCTAAGGTGTAACACTCTAAGAAACGAGGCGCCCCAATTGAGCTATAGTACGCTGCCCACCGGGAGGTGATAGGCAGAAATGGCACAGAGGTGCACCTTAATAGAGGAGTAGGCTAGGCCTGAATGAAAAAGGAGAGAGATAATCCAACACTACTCCACAGGACAACCTAAAGGGAAAGATCACGAAGCTCGTGACCATAAATAAAAACGGGCGCCATTTCATGGCGACGTCAAGATGCGCTGGCCGGCTTTCTGGCTGCAGAAAGAACCTCTGCAACCTCTTAGTAGACCTCGTGACGCAAGATGGCTAGTGTCTCTAGGGAGTTGCCATGAGTGTTCAGAGAGCGTAGGTCCGGATGGACTAATGAACCTTTCTCCTGAGACAGGAGGTGGGAGCTGAGCGGCAACGGGAGCGGGGGTTCCCGAGATAGTTGCACCAACAAAGGGAACCAGATCTGTCTGGGCCAGAACGGGGCCACCAGGATCATGAGTGCGTGCTCCCTGCGCAGTTTGAGAAGAGCTCTCTGGATCAACGGGAAGGGAGGGAAAGCGTAGAGGAATCTGTTCGCCCAGGAGAGGGATAACGCGTCTCACCAGAAAACACCAGGCCCTGGATCTAGCGAGCAAAAATTGGGCAGTTTTGCATTGGATGGGGATGCAAACAAGTCTAGCTCTGGAATTCCCCATCGAAGAAACAGATCCTCTGCTACCTCTTGAAGAAGTTCCCACTCGTGGACTCTGGCCTGGGATCGACTCAGGCCGTCTGCAATCGTGTTGTCCACCCGGGAGCGTGCAGTGATCAGATTTGCGCCCGTGTCCGATTGCCAATCCCACACCCTCATGGCCTCCTGCAAAGGGGTAAGAGTGTGCTCCTTGTTTGTTGAGGTAATACATCACCGCGTGTTGTCTGTCTGAAGCAGAAGAGTACACGGTGGGATTACTGACTGAAAGGCCTGCAGGGCATAGAGAACCGCCCTCATCTCTAGGACATTGATATGGAGATGAGCTTCCAACTGGGTCCACGTACCCTGGGACTTTACCCCGCCCAGGTGCGCCCCACCCAAGACCCGAGCGCCTGTGGTGAGGGTTACCCCGGGATGGCGCTACTTAACGGGACGCCCGCGGAGAGCGAACACCGGACTAGCCTACCACTGCCAGTCTCGGATGACTGAGTTCGTGATCCTGACCGGATGCTGCAAGTGGTTCTTGCCTTTGGTCCCATTGCACTTTGAGCATCCACTGGGTTACCCGCATGTGGAGCCTTGGCGGGGACAGTAGGAATTGCCGCGAGCCATGTGTCCGAAGCAAGCTTAAGGACCGCACTCTGGCAGGTACGATCTTGTTCTCGACAACAAATCCTTTATGAGGGATCTGATGTGCTCCGGCTGTCGTCCGGAAGAAAAGCTCTTCCCTGAACAGTGTCCAGTACTGCGCCTATAAACTGCAGTTTCTGCAACGGTACCAGGAGACTCTTCTCGTAATTTATGAGAATGCCCAGAGATTGGAACAGATCCTGGGTGCTCTGTACCACGAGAGACAACGCCTCTTTGGAGGCTGCCATGAGAAGCCAGTCGTCGAGGTACGGGAACACATAGTGGCCCTGTTCTCCAGAGATGCTGCCACAACTGCCATGCACTTGGTAAAGACCCTTGGTGCGGATGACAGTCTGAACGGAAGAGCTCGGAAATGAAAGTGGTGGTCGAGAAACTCAAAGCGCAGGAACCTCTGGTGCGCCTGAGCTATAGGGGTATGCAGGTATGCGTCCTGCATGTCTAGAGACGCTAAAAAGGCATCCTGTTTCAGCATGGGAATAAGACCCGGAAGAGTCACCATGCGGAATCTCTTGTAGGCGACCGACACGTTGAGGTCGCTGAGGTACAGAATCGGACGGAGGTCTCTTGTTTTCTTGGGAACCAGGAAGTAAGAATAATATCCTTGTCCTCTCTGGTTCTCCGGATGTACTCTATCGCCCCTTTCGCAGGAGCATGAGTACTTCTTGCCAGATCAAATTTTGTGCTGACCCGATACCGGAGAGCAAAGGAGGCCTCGAGGGTGGCTTTTCTGCTAATTCTATAAAGAGGCCTAGACTGACCAACTGAAGAACCCACCTGTCGGTGGTTATAGCCTGCCATCCCGGCAGGAAGTTCGCACTGCGACCCCCGACCATGATTTCCCATTGATCCTGAGGGGCGGGGGCCGGAAAGGAGTCAGGCTGTGGCGGCAGATGGGCCCGCTGGCTGGGCCGGCCTAGGAGAACGCTGACCTCGGCTGGCAGGCTGTTTACCCTGGGCTCTGCGGAAGCCAAAGCCCCTCTGATGTGTAGCGGAGCGGGGCTGCTGCCTCTGTGTCCGCCCACGAAAACGGCTTTGGTTCCTACGAAAGGAACCAAGCTTGGGTAGGTACATGGCTTGAACCGACCTTACCGCCTTCCCAGCCTCTTGACGTTTGGTAATGATCTTCTCGGAAGGATTACCAAACAAGACTTCTCCCTCGAACGGAGCATCCATAATGTTCTTCTGGGTACCGGGTAAAACCAGAGACGCCAACCAGGAGTGTCTCCGGAGGCATACGCCAGAAGCTGCTGCTCGGGCCGATGAGTCCGCTGGAGTCGCACGCTGCTCGGGCACTTTGGGTCCCACGCTTGAACTCACGAAGAGGAGCTGAAGCATTCCTCCTTCTGCTCACCTTGCAGCTTGAGCCTCCAGACCCTGTTCCCACAAAGCGCTCTGGAATTGAGCCATGGGTCGGATAATTTAAGGATCTGATGGCGCATGGGGCAGAAGCATGTCGCGCGCCTGCCCAGTGCGCCCAGCTGCTTGGACTCTGGGTCCGTGGCAGGGTGCTCAAATGTTGCGTCTCTGTGACCGGGTCATGTGAGGCTGTGATGACCAGAGAATCGCCTGAGGCTGCAAGCGCCGGGTACTGGTCATCCTAGAGCCTTGCTAGGCTGCCGATCAGCCGCATCGCCGGAGCGAATGTGACGCTTTCCCATCGCTGCCTGGTGACATCCACGAAAGTGTCCACCAAGGTGGTACCACCACAGGCTTGGGGTCCTTCTGCCTAAGATATTTAAGCAGGCGTAGCCTTCGGGGTCTAGTTTTCTGCATCCCATCCCATGTTCTCTTGGATATGTGTCATAATATCCATGAACGAAGGGTCATCCGGAGGAGATCTCGGCGTCTCACGTGGGTCCGGAGAAGGGATGGAGAGAGGAGATGGGGTTCTAGAGGAAGAGTAGACTGATTCCGTGTCCTCCGTCGACGGCGAACGTCGGTGTCTCCTGGATCTCTTGGGGCTGGGTGACCCAGAAGAGGATTTCAATGGAGGTCTCCGCTTTTCTGACCTTCCCCTGGGAGAGGATGTAAAAGGCTGCCGACCCCGATGGTGAAGGGGGTGCAGGAACCGGAGGAGGAGGAGGAAGAGGAGGAGGAGAGGTGGGGACCAT
Source organism: Neoceratodus forsteri (assembly GCA_016271365.2). Classification (NCBI taxonomy): domain Eukaryota; kingdom Metazoa; phylum Chordata; order Ceratodontiformes; family Ceratodontidae; genus Neoceratodus; species Neoceratodus forsteri. The sequence goes on from CM057455.1 coordinate 1,711,305,313, forward strand.
GTCCCTCTTAATGGTGTCCAACCAATAAGTGAAGAGATCCTTCACTTCCGCTAAAGAAACACCCGACAAGGGTCCGGGCGTCAGTTCCACAGGGGCCTCTGCTAAGGGCGAGGGTGCCCTGGGAGTTTCGGTGAAGCCGGGCTGCCTGCCTGGTCTTCGGGCTGCGTTAAGTCCTCCTCCATTAAAGACTCCTGACCGACGTCGGTCGAAGGCGTCAGGACCCTCTTCTCAGGAGGAGCAGACGTCGGTCCCCCTACCAGCGTCCGCTGGGATGGTTTTGCCGGCGACGGCGGCTCCACGGAGGAATGGCGCGCGGCCAACGTCGGTCGTGCCGGCATCAGGTCTACAGGTCTCTTCAAGGGTGTGAGCTCCAAGGTTTTCCGAGGAGGCACAGAAGAAGACCGGACGTCGGGAACCAAAGGGCGGGAACCCGACTTGTGATGGTGGAGATGGCGCTCCCCGGACTTCGCCAAGGCCTTGGATGAAGAAGAGGACGACGGCCTGGCGGACTTAGCCTGAGAAGAAGGCTTCCTTACCGCAGCCGGGGGAGGCTGAGAGCTGGCCCTGGAAGGAGAGCGGTCGGACCGAGAACCGGAGCTGCGGGGCTCCGAAGCCCTGGAAGGGGCCTTCTCCCTTCTTTCTCCGGGCTGCTTGGGGATTTGAAGAGGATTCTCCCTTGGAGGACATGGTCTTCAGCTTTCCTCCAACAAAAAGCCTGAAGGGCCTTCTGACGCCGGATCCTAGTTCGACTGTTGAACCCTTGGCAGAACGAACAGGCCCGGTATCGTGGGTCTGGGCCCAGGCACACCTGGCCTGTGGGGGTCCTTGAAGGGATCTGCTTCCCGCAACACACTTGGAGGAGTGACTGGAGGTCGGAGAGGACATCGGCAAGAATCTTGCTTGAAGAAAAGTAAATTTCCGAGGAAAGCTCTGAACCACGCCACGCTGCTAGACTGTAACTCGAAAGGTCGAGAGATAGCAAGTCGTCACGGGGAAAGAAATGGAGAATCTGGCGGGACCGCCTCTTATGTACCACGCCTGACGCCGGAGGCGGACTGACGTCGGGGGCGGTCCCCACTGAAGATAGCTAGCTAGAATTTTTCCGTGGGGTCCTGACGCCTGCCGCCTTCAGTCCTAATGGTGTAACCTGCTGCAAGAGCTGTATCTCGAAGTAAGATCTAAGCCGAGACCTGTACATAGCGTGTACAGATCTAATCGCCTTCCCGGTTTCCTGCAATTTGGTGATCACCTTCTCCGAGGCTTCACCAAACAGAACTTCGCCATGAAAAGAGGCGTCCATGATGTTCTTCTGGACGTCCGGGGTAAACCTGGAGACACGGAGCCATGAGTGTCTCCGGAGACACACGCCTGAGGCTGCAGCTCTGGCTGAAGAGTCCGCAGAATCATATGCAGCTCTAAGAACCTGGGTCCCCACGTCTGAACCCGTACGGAGGAGTTGCAACAGATCCTCCTTCTGGCCACCGTCTGGCAATTTTTCGGCTAGGTCCTGTCCTTGCTCCCAACAACGTGTTCTGAAACTCAACCATGTGGGTGAGGTAGTTCAACGACCTAATGGCGCAAGTCGCAGCCGCATATGTGCGCCTGCCCAGGATGTCCAACTGCTTGGACTCCTGGTCCAGTGGCTGTGTGCCCAAGTGCTGCGGTTTCTGAGACCGGTCATGTGAGGCTGTAATGACCAGGGAGTCGGCCAGAGGATCTATCGCCAGGTACTGGTCCTCCCTTGGGGCCTTGTACAGGCGGTCGGCCTTCTTCGGCATTGCCGGGGTCGAATGTGGACGCTTCCACGCAGCCTTGGTGACGTCCACAAAGGTGTCCACCAAGGGTGGCACTACCACAGGCTTGGGGTCTTTTTGCCGAAGGTAGCGAGCAAGGCGTAGTCTTTCGGGGTCAAGCTCTTCAGCGTCCCACCCCATGTTCTCCTGAATATGCCTCATTATCTCGGAGAACAAGGGGTCATCGGGGGGGGGGGGAGACCTGGGAAGGTCGCGTGGGTCCGGAGAGGGGACACTGATTGGAGAAGGAGATCTGGAGCACTCAGAGATGTCAGATCTGGAATCCTCCATGGACGGGGTATAGCGACGTCTTCTGGGTCTCTTGGCGCTGTGTGACCCTGAAGTGGATCTTGACGGAGGCCTTCTCTTTTCCAAAGATCTGCCACTAGGAGGTGATGCTGGCTCCTTGGGGGATGATGCCCATCCAGCTGACCCCCTAGGTGGAGGAGGGGGTGCAGGAGTCGGAGGGGCCGCAGGCGCAGGAGGAGGTTGGGTGGTGACCACATCCTTTTTGATGGTGTCCCACCAGAAGGTAAAGAGCTCCTTCACTTGTCAGATTTAGGCCCGACGACGGACTGGGCGCCGGTGGCCTGTCGTTGGGGCCGGGCATCAGATCCCGGGGGTCTCTGGTTCCGGAGAGGGTTCCCGTGGGAGCTCAACGGGACCGGGGTCGCCCGCCTGGTCTTCAGGCTGGGTAGACTCCTCCTCCAACAATGCCTACCGACGTGGTGTGGTCCTCCTTTCTGCTGTAGCAGACGCCGTTCCCCCCACCAGCGTCCTCGGGGGCGAATGCCTGACCAGCGACGGGTGACAGACGGTCGCCGGTTCCTTGGAGTGCCTATGTGCCTTAGCCGATGTCAGGTCCGATGTCCGCTTAAGGGAGGTCAGCTCCTTGGTCTTGCGCTGGGGTGGCGGCGGTTGGGAGACGGACCTGACGTCGGAGGCCAGATGCCAGGAGGATGACTTATGGCGCCTCCCCCGACCTGGACGAGGCCTTAGCCGGAGTGGAAGAAGCAGGCTTGGAGGTCTTGACAGACTCTAGAGTAGAGGAACCACTAACCAATTTGACAAGAACCGGAGGAGGCTGAGAGCGGGCCCTCAACGGAGAGCGGTCCAACCTGGAGCCGGAGCTGCAGGAGTCTGATGCCCTGGAAGGGGATCTGGGTCTCTCCTTCTCCCGGTACTTCTCACGGTGCCGGTGGGACTTTCCTGAAGATTCCCCTCCAGAGGAAGGGTCTCGGTCCATTGCCTTAAGTTTCTCCTCAAGGAGGAAAGCTTGGAGGGCCTTCTGGCGGCGGATCCTCGTACGGCTGTTAAAGCCCTGGCAGAAGGAGCAGGCCTGGGTGTCGCGGGTCCAGGCCGAGGCAGCGGACACAGGCCAAGTAAGGATCCTTAAAAGGAATCTGTTTGCCGCAGGCACACTTCGATGAATGGCCCTCCACGGAAGTTGGAGAGGACATCAGATCTAATTCAAGAAAAGTACTGTTGAAATTCTCCTGTCGTCGCATGCTAGAACTGACCGGGAGGCGACGCCATGGAGTCGAAGGCGGAAAAGAATTGGGGATCTTGGGCGGACCGCCTTATGTATTACGCCTGACGTCGAGGGCAGGACCGACGTCGGAGGCGGTCCCCGCTAAAGACTGCTAGCTAGAAAATTTCCATGGGGTCCTGACGCCTGACGGCTTCGGTCCTAATGGTGTAACCTGCTGCAAGAGCTGTATCTCGAAGAAGATGATGGGTTCTCCAGTACACTGAGGAAATCACCCTACGCTGGGCCAAGGGCGACAACTGGGAAAGACGCAGTCATGCCGTCCACCTAGTGCAGATCGCTGTCCCTACAACCCTAGAAGCTACCTCGCTGGCATCGTAAGATGCCTCGTTTGGTGCCTTTCCAATTCCAGGCTACATGCAAGGAGTGCAATGGCTTGTCTGGTTACCTCCGTATCAGGCATAGAGGCTAGGCGGTGACTTAGCCTGGACCACAGAAACCTATCATAGGTAGCACAGTGGGCCTGATGTGCAGAAATTGAAAGAAGCAACAGTGCCGAACAGAAGGTCCTCCTCCCCATAAGTCAAAATCCATGGAATCTTGATCTGGGGGCCAGTCATGGTGGAGGGTGCGAAGCCCATTGGGAGTGTCTAGCTGCGTCAGTCCTGACTGAGGATGAGGCATCGACCTGGAGACTCGGGGGCACAAAACCTCTGGATCAGGCCCCTAAGGGCTGGGACCCCAGAAAAGGAAAATTACGTACCACCGTAATTCTTGATCTCTCTTGTATCTTCACCATTCATTACTTCCTGGGTGTAGCCGGGCGCACCATCCATGGAACTTTTTTTTTTTTTTTTTAAAGTCTAGCTAACGGCACGCCTCGAGAGTGACGCGTGAGGGGCGGCCTGCAGAAGTTACATGACTTCTCCAACTCAGTTCTGTGAGCCGGACAGGCAAAAGAGAAAGCAGAGAATATAGATAGCGAGGCAAGATAGCCAAGGGATAGCAAAGCAAGGAAGAATGAACTGAAAAAGAAATAAGCCGATGGAGGAAGGACAGAGGAGATAAGAGTATCCCTAGCCTAGGGCCTCATTACCTGGGCGACTCTGGGAGGAGAGATAAGAAAGGAAATGAGAAAACAGAAGAAGAAGAAGAAAGAGAAGAAAGAGATGGGATGTTAAAAGGACCAGAATGCCCAACGAGCATAGTTAGCTTACAGCTGAAGGCTCGACTAAAGGGGAAGCAAGAATCCCCGGAGATAGAGCTGAAGAGAAGGTTCACCGAACCCGCTAGACAGACCCAGGAGGGCATAGTCCTCATCTTTCAACATGCCATTGTTTTGATACCTACCTCGGGCTCCTGGCTGCGGAAGGCCTTAAACTGGAGGGAACCCGAGGAGGAGAATAAAACCCGGCAGCATGAGCGCTGCTCAGGGTTTAGAAATGGAAAATGTAAGCCTTCAGGCATCTTAAGATAGAAATGGGACTCAGACTGACTGGCCAAGGCAGGCCAAGGCTTAGGGAGGCTGGGATCGGATATGGTCAGCACTGCTCTTCTGCAAAATTGTCCAGGAGGACATTTAAAAGGAAAACCTCTAGCAACTAGCGAGAAGGATAGCCTACCTTCTCATTGCCTTCCTGTTTATTTTTCCTTTAGGTAAAATGTTTTGGACTAGATGCATGACCCCGATACCAAGATGCCTATAACAGTTGGAGAGTTCCCTCAGCATTTAATATTTATTTTTTAATTTTTTTTGCAAAAAGAAAAAGGATTAGACGTGCCCGTTCCTCTGCTCTGCAAGGCAAGAATAGAGGGGGGGGGGATATTGATTTCAGGGCAACTATCTGGAAAACGGAATTGCAGGATCAAATCTGAATAGCCTGAGCCAGGCCAAAAAAACCTCAGAGGTATCTTGCCAGAAGAATGGCAAGAGATAGTTGTGCAGTTTGATCGCCAATGCAATCCACTTAGATGGCCCATGAATCTTAGAGTAGTAATTTTTCTGGAACAATTAGAACCCCCCAAAAAGAAAGATTTTTTTTTTTTTTTGGAAAAATTAAGGAACTTTCCTATATTTTAAGAAATTTTTTTTTTTAGAGAGAGGAAGGAGACGGGAGGTGGAGAAGCCACAGGAAGAGGCCACTGAGGGATGGTGGTGGGGTGTAAGTAATGAATGGTGAAGATACAAGAGAAGATCAAGAATTACGGTAGGTACGTAATTTTCCTATCTTCCCTTGTCAATCTTCACCATTCATTACTTCCTGGGTGAGTACCAAGCTCCTCTTCCCCTGGAGGGGGAAGAGGCCATACCCTGAGGGAACAAGACCCCCAGCCTTCTGTTGGTGAGAAACAGGAGGAGAAGACCCTGGCTTATTCAGAAAGCCTAAGTGGGAGAAGAGCTAGGAGGTGCCTCCCGAGGACGAGGAGACGGATGGAGCCCCTGTAAAAGTCTCCTAGCTCTGGATGAGAAAAGACGGGTCCCCCGGAAGGCGGAGCGCATCACCCTACGCCGGGCCAGGGGTGACAACCTGGAAAGACGAAGCCATGCCGTCCGCCTGATGCAGATCGCTGTCCCCGCAAGCCTGGAAGCCACCTCATTGGCGTCATAAGACGCCCTTGCTTGGTGTCTTGCCAGCTCCAGGCCTACCGCAGAGGGCAACGGCTTGTCTGGTTTGTCTGCGTCAGGCATAGATGCCAGCAGCTGGGACATCATCGACCACAGATGCCGGCTGTAGGCAGCGTGGTGAGCCTGATGTGATGCAATACAAGCACTCGCATTCAGAAGAAGAGAACACTCTTCGCCCCCACCGGTCGAACTGGAGAGAGTCCGAATCCGATGAGCGGTCGTGCGCCAGGCAACGGCACCCAGAAGGAGTATCCAGGTATACCAAACCTGAGGACGGGTTGGGAAGGGAACCTAGAGACTCAGAGGGGGCACAATACCTACACTGGCAGTCTGCCGGGGCTGGAGAAGAAGCGGCAGGGAACTGCCAGGATCGGATAGACGCCTCCTGGAAGGGGATAGGCCAGGAAGGTACCACCAGATGTTGGGCACTGAATTCACCAAGGAATTCATGCGTCTCCCGTTCGGTATTGTCTCTCCGAACGTAGGAAATCCGGAGATCCCTCACCATCCTCGAGAGGAAACGCTGATATTCTGTGAAATCAGCATCGGAGGACAGATGAGCAGGGGGTTCCTCTCCCTCAGAGGAGGGAGACGAGGATGATGGGGAACTGGAATGTCCAGAGGATTCCTGCGGCGGTGGGGAGAGTCGAAAGACCCGCTCATGCATGTGTCTAACATATGAGGGGAAGGCCGCCGCAGAACCCCTGAACTGCTCCCAGGACAACGGACCCGTAGGACTGACATGGCCCGGGAGCGGGGGTGGTGAAGGCAGAGAGATGGGAGAGGGGCACCTCCGAGGAGGCAACTGCTCTCTGCGAGGGCTCTGGAATCTGGGGAAGGGAGCCCTAGTAGGAGGGATCCCGGATATCAAACCAGGCCGCAGAACGGAACCCTGGGGAAGCGGAGCCTGGAAGAGCCCTGGGGGAGAAACTCCTGTGACGACGCCTGACTGCATGGATCCAGAAGGGCAGTCCATGACACGCCGCGAGAGGACACCCTAGAACCCTGGGGGGAGGGGTGGGGCTCTGCACTACGGCTTCTGGCCACCCCCCCTGAGGTGACCAAGGAAGACCGGGCAGCAGGCCACCTGCCCCTCAACCCCTCGGATTCCGAGAGGGCCCTCCTCCTCGACTGCAACGTCCCTCTGTCCCTAGAGGAGGCAACAGCACCCTGGGGGGTAGCTGTCACCAGGCCTCCAAGAGAGGAGCCTCCCGTCACCCCTCACGCCTGCCCCCGGGCCTCAGCCACCCCAGCCGAGGAACCTCAGGAGACGACGGCAAGGGGGACAGAGGGAGGGGTGCATGCCTGCCTGGTACCCCTAGCCACCAAGACCCAGATTCCGAGAATGGGGGTGCCAGGATGGGTCCACATCAGAGTCATCGCCCTCCGAGGAGGACGAGACCAGCAGGACCTCGATGCTGGCCACCCTTAGGGTCCCCGAGGCCGCGAACGCCCCGTACCAAGCGCCGAGCCGCTGCCCCCACGCCGGGCAGCAGAAAGGTCTAACCCCACCCCCAGTGGCTCCAGCAGGCCTGGCACCGCCGGGAGGGGAAAGCCGACGCGGCGGCGCGCCGGGAGGCGCAGGGCGGCACTGCAGGCGGCGCCGCCATGTCCATCGGCACTGCGGAACGGCGCCGCGGTCAAACGGTGCACCGCCTAACGGCGCCGGCTTCCGATCACCGCACCGCTGAACGGCGCCGATCCAAAGCGGCGTTGCTTTACCGGGCGCCACAAGCTGGGCGGCATCCAAACATGCGTTGAGACGGCGCCAAGATCGATCACCAGCACCGCCGAACGGGCGCCGGGATCCAAACGGGCGCCGAGAGGCGGCGTCGAGGTCCACCCAGCCAGGCCCAACAGACGAGGGCCTCGAGACGGGGGAGCCTGCACTCTCAAGAGGTGATTGCCGAGGCGGTGTCGGCGCTGCTATCCCTGGAGGGACCACGACGCCCCGACACCGCTGAAGGGGCCTCCCTCGGCAAGAGAAGACGAGGAGACCCTCCTCCCGGACCGTATAGGCCCGGAGGGGCCCGGGATGGGCCAAGAGACCTTACCATGCTGCCTTGAGCGACGCCGCCCTCAGGTCGGGCGGGTCTTGCCGAGCTTGAACGCTGGACTTCTAGGACACGGCGGTCCATGGAAAAACAGGCGTCGCACGAATCCATGTCATGGTTGGGTCCCAGGCAACGAAGACAAACGTCATGCCGGTCCGAGATGGAGAAATGCCGGCCACAGGAGCACCGACGCATAGGGGCACGTCTGCCGTAGAACGCTTTCGCCCAGAACCGACATAACGCGAAATAAAACAAGGTTAAATACAGTCGGAAATACACCCAGCTACCGTATAAAGAAAAAAGGAACAGTCTTACCGTAGGGCGCCGAGTGTAGAAAGGGAGCCGGTCAATCACGACTTTTAACTGAGATACGCGAACAGGTGCTGCCTCGATGGCGGGAGAAACAGAACTGAGTTGGAGGAGGAGTCGGTCGCTACTAACGGCCACCCCTCGCGCATGACGCCACTCTCGAGGGCGGTGCGGCTAGCTAGACTTTTAAAAAAAAGTTCCTTGGCGGGCAGGCCGCCTCCGGCTTACACCCAGGAAGTAATGAATGGTGAAGATTGACAAGGGAAGATGGGCCTTTACCAGAATCGGAACAACACCTCCTGGAAAGGAGCAGGCAAGGACGGGCACCACAAGGGTGTCTGCACTAAAATCGCCTAAGAAGGCACACGTCGAATGCTCCGGATTGTGCTGAGAGGGTGGGGTGACATGCAGGTCCTCCATCATCCTCACGAGAAAACGCTGATACTCAGCGAGATCAGCAGCAGGAGAGATTTGGACAGATGGCTCCTCTCCCCCTGAAGAGGGGGATGAAGAAGCGGAGGACCTTGGAGATCCAAGGGCTGGCTGCTCATGGGGAAGGTGGAACACCTGTCTGTCCATGGCCCTGACATAAGAAGGGAACTGAGCAGCCACACCCCTGAACTCCTGCCAGGAGAGAGATCCCCTAGGAGAAAGAATGCCTGGGAGCGCAGGAGATGGTGACACAGGAGTGGGGGCAAGGCCGACAGCAGAGGGCAACTGTCCTCTGTCTGAGCAAGAGAGCGCACCAGGAGCCTCAAGAGAAGAAGCGGCTCCAGAAAACCCAACAGCCGAGAGCAGATCAACCATGCTGGAACTGCCTAGGCTGTGCCCTGAAGATTCCCCCGAGGTGACCGGGACCATGGAATTCCAAAAGAACAGTCCCTACCCTCCAAAGACAAAGGCCCTCTCGAGGAAACCGAGAGGGAAGGGCAGGGATCAGCGCTATGTCTCCTTCCCAAACCAGGGTGGGTACTGGAAAAGGGTTGCCACATCGAACCCTGACCCCTTGGACTCCGAAAGAGCCCTCCTCCTCGCAAACCCCAGCTTAGGCAGCTGACAGCCCTGGTCAATCCCCGAAGGGACCACCCAGGGAGTACCACCCTCAACTCCCGTGGGTGCTCCGATCGGCCCTAAAGTTGGGCAATCTAGGCATACCACCCAAGGGGGTACCCCAACTGAGGGGGCAGAAAACCCTCCAAGCCTAGGCTGCAGAACAATAGTGGCCTGCACCACTGCCTGATGGTCAGTACACCTAACCCTAGACTCATGGGCAACCGCCCACTCCTCAGAGGGAGGCTGCTTCCAGTCAGTCGAGAAAACTACCAGGGTGTCCACATGGGCCGCCAACTCCAAAGAGTCGGACAGCCGGTCCGAACCAGACTCGGACTCCATCTTCGAGGAGGTAGAGACCGAAGTCCAGTGCCAGACTGCACGTGGACACTCGCTCCCACCCCGACCAAAGGAGGCACCAGTCCAGGTGTCTGCACCAGAGGCGGCGTCAAACTCTCCAACGGCACCTCGAACGGTGCCCAAAGACACAGCGCCGAAAGCGATAGCAGAAAATGAAAATTACGTACCTACCGTAATTCTTGATCTTCTTGGACGAGTCTCCACCACTCATTCACACTATTGGGATCTGCGCCGGAGGCACTAGGACCCATCGGGAGCAAACTTTTTGCTGGGGAGTCGACGCCAGAGATGGCGCCACGAGGAACGGCGTCGCGAACCCCAGCTCGTGCGGCAATGACTATCTCTGTGTCCACTCCCCAACCACCTCAGTACCTTTTTTACCAAGGAGGTGCAGCATAACTAACCTAGAAGGGTAGCCTAACCTAAAAAAAAAAACGGACATAAAATAGTCCGGACGACCCGTGTAAGAAGGGTTAATAAAGAAGTCTTCAAGGCCTAAAGATTTGAGGGAGTGAAGATCAACAAGAGAGGTGAGCTCGGGGGATGGAGGCTCGTCCAAGAAGATCAAGAATTACGGTAGGTACGTAATTTTCATATCTTCCTGGACATAAGTCTCCACCACTCATTCACACTACTGGGAGAGTACCAAGCTAATAATCCCCCGAGAGGGCGGCAGGAAAACCCAAGAGCTCACGTTTGTTAAGACAGAAGTCCATTAAGGATGGCTCTGCCAAAGGAAGAATGTCGTCTGGCATGGACATCAAGTGCATAATGCTTAACGAAAGTATGCACTGAGCTCCAGGTGGCTGCATTGCAGATGTCTGCAATGGGCAAGTTGCGGATTTCCGCTAGGGATGCCGCTACCGCTCTGGTAGAGTGAGCGTAAACTCTACCCTCCAACTTAACCTGCGCCATGGAATAGCAGTGACTTAAGGCACGCCTACTAGCCATGCTGAGATACATCTAACAGCGATAGGCCGACCCAGCCGGCCACTATTGAAGGAAACAAACAGTTGCTGGGCTTTACGAAATCCTTGGTTCTATCTAAGTAGAAACGCAAGGCCCTCTAACATCCAGAGAATGAAGACAGCTGCCTCTTCATTTGGAAGTCCGCAAAATAAGAGGGAAGGACCAAAGGTTGGTTAAGATGAAATTCTGACACAACCTTAAGAAGAAATTTAGGATGAGTACGAAGGACTACTTTGTCCTTATGGAACACAGTATACGGAGGGTCTGTGACCAGGGCATGTATCTCAGAGAGACCCTATGGGCTGAGGTAATGGCTACTAGGAAGGCAGTCTTCCAGGTGAGAAACTTTAGATCACAGGTAGCTAGAGGCTCAAAAGGTTTCCGAGTGAGCATGTCTAGCACAAGATTAATGTCCCAGGCTGCAACAAGACGTCTTGTAGGGGGTCTGGTGTGCAGAATGCCCTTAAGAAATCTCTTAACCACAGGTAACTGAGCCAGTGAAAGAGAAAAAACCGGCTCATGATATGCTGAAATGGCACTAAGGTGAACTTTAACAGTAGAGTACTGGAGACCTGAATTTGAGAGGTCCAAAAGATACTCTAAAACTTTATCTGGAAGAAGAAGAAGAAAAAGAAGAAGAAGAATCAGCATTTATATAGCGCTTTTCATACATCCAAAGTGCTTTACAAGCAATGCTAGACTGGTAGTGAAGTGACTGAATGAGTGGTGGCGGCCATATCGCACATCATCACCCACACACAGCCTGGATAATTGCATGAACCGGTTTTATGGGAAAGGGAATGTTGGCCAGGACACCGGGAATGTTCCCTACTCTTTGCAAAGAGTGCCCTGGGTTCTTTTACTTCCACCTGGACACCCACCAGGACAACACCAGGATGAGCAGAAGGGACCCTCGGTTTAACGTCTCATCCGAGGCAGCACACCCAGCAGTACAGCACCCCAATACTGCAGTCGGATGCCAGCGATTTTTAGGTGCAAGTCCAATCCCGGTGTGGGACGAGAACCCACGATCTTCTGGTCCAGAGGCGGATGTGCTACCACTGAGCCACGCTGACACCAGGAAGGAAAAGGGATTCAAAGAGGACTCTGCACACCAGAGAGCAGCTTCCACTTAGCCGTGTAAGTTTTCCAGTGGCGAGCTTCCTTTAGCCAGAAGGATATCAGAAACTCTTCGAGAGACACTGAACCGATTTACTTCTACCTCTTCAGGAGCCAAGCGTGAAGGTGAAGAGATGTCAGATTGGGATGGACCACCGGTCCCCGAGTTAAAAGGTTCATCTGCAGGGGAAGTGGTCTTGGAGGAACTGCCAACATACTGTTGAGAAGTGGAAACCACAGTTGTCGAGGCCAAAAGGGAGCAATGAGAATCATTTTGTCTCCCTGAGACTCGAACTTGAGGAGTACCCTCTGAATTAGAGGAAGAGGCGGAAAGGCGTAAAGAAAGCGTTTTGTCCACTGCAGCCTGAACACATCCTGACAAAAAATGCCAGGCCCTGGATTTCTGGAGCAGAAAAGAGGCAGTTTTGCGTTGAGTGGGGACGCAAAAAGGTCCAGGTCTGGAGTTCCCCAATTTTCGAATAGTGACTGAAGTATGGTAGAGTCAAGAGACCACTCATGAGGATCTGTCTCTGTTCTGCTGAGACGGTCTGCCAAGTCGTTCTGTACACCTGGCAGGTAGATTGCTTGAATTAGAGTCTTGTGCTCCAAGCACCATTCCCAGACCCTCATCGCTTCTCTGCATAAGGGGTAAGAATGAGCACCGCCCTGCTTGTTGATGTAATACATCACTGCTTTGTTGTCCGTTTGGAGGAGAATATTCTTGTGACAGAGAATGTCCTTCAAAGCTCGGACCGCATAAAGGACGGCTCTCATTTCTAGGACATTTATGTGAAGCTGGGACTCGAGTTGAGTCCACACACCCTGAGCGTGGAGAGCCTGACAGTGAGCTCCCCACCCCATTAGTGAGGCGTCTGTGGTAATGGAGATCTGATGGTCCAGAGGGGCAAAGGCGTATCCCTGCAGGAGACTGTCCTCTTGAGACCAACAGGTGAGAGACCTCCGTAGGGGGATCTGTCACCTTGATGAGATAGGACTGCGGGTGAGTGGTTGGAGACCACTGAGTACTGAGCATCCACTGGGTGATTCTCATGTGCAGACGGGCCAGAGGTACAGTGAACACTGAGGATGCCATGAGGCCCAGCAACCGTTGCATCGAGAGCACTGTAACAGACCTGTTCTCTGTGATGTAACGTGCCATCTGAAGGATATCGCTCCTTCTGTCCTCTGGGAGAAAAGCCTTCGCACAGGATGTGTCCAGAAGGGTTCCTATGAAAAGGAGCCTCTGGGAGGGCTGCAGCTGTGATTTCTTGAGGTTCAGCAGGACTCCCATGGACGTAAGGAGGTGAGAGGCCGTCTCTACAGCATCCAGAGTCCCTTGCCTGGAAGGACTTGCCAGAAGCCAATCATCCAGACAAGGGAACACCTGTATTCCCAGTTTTCTGAGGTGCGCTGCGAGAACTGCACAACACTTTGTAAAAACTCGCAGCGCTGAGGATAGCCCAAAAGGCAGGACTCTGAACTGATAATGTTGTCCCAGAGCCACAAACCTCAGGAATTTGTGATGCCTCGGGTGAATGGGAATGTGCTGGTAAGCATCCTGCATATCTAGGGAAGCTAACCAGTCGTGCTGATGAAGCAAGGGTAACAGGGTTCCTAGAGAAATCATTTTGAATTTCTCCTTGGGGAGAAATTTGTTTAGCTTTCTGAGATCTAGAATGGGGCGCATTCCCCCAGACTTCTTTGGAACCAGAAAGTAATGAGAGTAGAACCCCGTGTTTCGTTGATGCAGCGGCACAAGTTCTACTGCTCTGTTGTTTAGAAGGCCCTGAATCTCGGCGGTGAGAAGGTCTGACTGAAGGGCAGACAGCCTGGGCTGCCGTTTGGGAGGACGATCCGGAGGGGTTTCCACAAAATTGAGTGAGTACCCCTCGCGGATTATCCGAAGGACCCATTTGTCTGAGGTTATGGACTTCCACTGGCTGTAGAAGTGCATCAGCCGACCTCCCACCGGAGAGGAAAAGTCCACCTCAGGCAGCTGAGGTGGGACTTGGGCCAGCAATTCATAAGGTAGCGTTGGTCCCTTGCGCTTTCTGCTGCGCCTTCTTTTGAGGTTGGGCAGGTTGGTTCTTATGGAAACTTCCTCTGCCTCGAAAGGACTGACGGTTATGAAACTGACGTTTACTGGCATGCCCTCGAGAGGGGGCAGAAGGGGGTCTAGCCAACTTAATGGCTGACCTAGTCTTTTGTGTAGCTTCTAGAGCTTGCTCGACCTGAGGACCAAAAAGATATGCACCATCAAAGGGCAATGCCATTACCTGCTGTTGCGCATCATTGGTGAAGCCTGAAGTGCGCAGCCAGGAATGGCGGTGGGTGCAAATACCAGCAGCTGCTGAACGGGAAGCGGAGTCGAAAGCGTCCATAGCTGCTTTAACCTGTCGGTTGTTAGATTCGATAACCCTGGTAATGGTTTGGAGAAGCTCTGGTTTTGAATCCGACTCTGGAAGAGCTTCAACCATTTGCTTGAGAGAGTGCCACAGGATATACTCATACTGAGAAAAATAGCCCTGGTAACTGGCAATACGCATACTTAGGGTAGAAGCAGCAAAGACTCTCTTACCTAAGGTGTCTATCTTACGAGATTCCTTGTTAATAGGTCGAGCTGTAGTGGTTTGAGGAAGGACTGACTTATCATTCTCTGCCAGGACTACAATAGGATCCGCAAAGGCTTGGGATGCCAAATGGGACGATCCTTGGGGGCTGAATATTTTCTATCAATGGATTTAGCCACCGATGGAGAGAGCAGGATTATTCCATACCATTTGAGACAGCATCTCGAAGGAAGGCTGGATTGGAGGAGTCAAATCCGTAGGGATCTCCAAGGCGTGAAGGTATTGGAGACTTAGCAATTTCTCAGGATCGATGTCTGTAGTCTGGAGAGAAAGTGTGGAAATCATATTCTTCACCAGAGACTTAAATGACGGGTCCTCAACCACAGGCTCTGCAACAGTAAAAGATCCTGCTTCATCCACCTCATCGCCCAGCCGAAGGTCTGGGTCAGGCTCAGTGTCATCTCCTGACAGTCCAGGAGGGACTGTATGAACAGGAAAGGGATGAAAGCCAGAAGAGGAAGGAGGAAAAGAGACAAAAGGAGAGTCCCCGAGAGGCGCACGGCGCCAAGAATGACCCCAAGGAACCACGTGGTGCCGCGGCACCGCATGGCGCCGAACGGCCACACGGCACTGAAGACGGGCGCCGCCAAGTAGCTACGTAGCGCTCGACGCATGAGGCGACGCCGCTGTTGCTGACCGCTGGGCTACGTGACGGCGCCGAGCGAGGCTTCCACTGGCCAGGCGCTCCCAGAGACCGAAAAACAGGTTTTGAAGGAAAAGAGCACGAGATAAGGGCATCGGTGTGGCCCCTGGGCGAAGCCATGTGGGGGACACTCACATGGAGTCGACGGCACCGAAGAAGGTGCCGGCGACCAGGAAAGTCCAATCGTCCTACCTGGTCGCCCAGAAAGCCTGGAGGCCCATGAACGACCGAGCAGGTAGCCGAACCAACCTCCGAGCCCATTGCTCCATAAGAGCGCCCACTGATGAAACTGCTCATCTGAAGACCTACCCGCGGGCGGGTAGGACTCGATGTCGAAGATGTCGGTACAGAAGCCGCCGCCGGCACTCAAGGAGGAGACCGCAACCAGCCCAGATAACCGGAACGCTCACGCCAGACGACCAGAGGGCGACCTCGAGTGATGTCTCCTCTTTTTAGACCTGCGGGCCGAAGAACAGCTCAAGGCCGAACGGTGCCGAGAATACGACCGTTTAGCTTTATGCTTCTGCGGGGACCGCCCATCCCCCCGGGCACTGGACTGACCGTTGTCAGACCCCTTCCGGGAGAAGGCGGCGGACTGACCCAGCCCGACTGACTGAATAGTTTATATGAAGTCTCCCTACCGTCACCTGACCTGCTTATGGTCGACTCCGTCAGTGTAGGCTGAGACTTCTTTAATCGTTTTTATTTAAAAATAAGAATAACTTAAGCGATACTGTATCGAGATAATACTACAAAATAATAAAAACTGAAAACTATGCTGCTAGTTTGAAGTTTGGCTCCCGACAGGCGAGCGACGTTGTCACTGAAGCGCACTCGACGGCGGGAAAAAAGGAACTGAGGCAGTTGGGGAGTCGACGCCGAGACAGTCATTGCCGCCCGAGCTGGGGCTCACGACGCCGTTCCTCGTGGCGCCATCTCTGGCGTCGACTCCCCAGCAAAAAGTTTGCTCCCGATGGGTCCTAGTGCCTCCAGTGCAGATCCCAATAGTGTGAATGAGTGGTGGAGACTTATGTCCAGGAAGATCAGCGCCAATGCCTGCCACGGTGCCGCAAGTGGCACCAGAGTCAGGGACGGCGCCAACAACGGCACCGGAGGATGACACCTCCCACAGCACCGTGCCCTCGCTCAGCACCGCCAAGCAGCACCAAAGCTAGACACGGAGCCGTCCCCAGCCTTGGCACCACGAACGACACCGAGGCATGAACCAGTTGAAGACGGCACCGTAGAACCTCCCACAGCACCGTCAGCAACATCGGCACCAAAAATGGCGTCGACAGTGGAGACTGCAGACCAACACTGACCACGGCGTCACAAACTGCACCGAGGCCCAAGACGGCACTGACAGACTGGGTGGGCTTTCAGGATGAGTCACCAGGCTTCCCAGCCAGAGGAAATTACACTGGGGGAGCCTCACCCCAGAAGGACAACTGCCAGAGCGGTGCCTATCGTCCATCCATGGGAGGAAACGGACTGGGCCCCCTGCATCGCAGAAGGGACTTCTGCTATGGTGAGGCTACTAGAAGCAGAGGCCCCCTCCTCCACGGTCCGTACAGGACCAGGAGGGGACCCGGAGGAAAGGCTGAGAGACTATGGCTTGGCCCGACGAGTACGCGCCCGACTCTCGAAGTCGGCGGAGCTTGCTTCCACAGGTTGCCTGAAGGAGACGACGGTCCATGGAGAAGCAGGTGTCGCAAGAATCCATGTCGTGAAGTGGGCTAAGACACACGAGGCAATGATCATGCAGGTTGGGAACGGAATACTTGTAGCCGCACGGGCACCAACACATAGGGGCCGCCCTGTTTTCAACAATTTCTGGCCCCCTGACCAAAACATGATCTACAGAAAAAAAATTTAAAGAAAGACTAGACGTCGCTGAAAATATAAAGAAAGGAACAGTCTTACCACAGCGGCGTTGAGTGGAGACGAAAAAGGAACCGGCAGGAAACACACTAAGTTTCAGCATCGACGACACAGAGTCGATAAGGCAGATAGGCCTGTTGAAAGCAGCTCCTCATGAGGTGTGACCTCTATGGCGAGAGACGAAGAACTGGCGGGAGGGCAGGGTCGATGGCACTTAACGGCCAACCCGCGAGTACTGGCCTCGAGGGAGCGGCGCCATCGGTGCATCAACTCCGACCATTCAAAAAAAAAAAAAACTCCCCAGAGGGTCATGACCTCTGTCCAGAACCCACAGGTGATGAATGGTGAAGACTGACACAGATAAGATCTGCTAATCTACAATTAAATTAAATGGTATAGGTACAACGTTTTTAGCATAACATCCATTACTGTTTTATTGCTGAAATCATTTTCAAAGCATTTTTTCTTCACCCTACCAATATACTGATACACACAAGAAATATCCCTACCAGGATCCATTGCAGGAGGATCAGGTACCCAACTGGGCGGTGCAATGGAAGGGGACACTGGGTCCTGGTGGTCACTTGATGAAGTTCCGGTCTCATGCCGACCTAAACCAGCAGCTCGTAAAGATCGTCTCATCATCTCTCGTAACCTCAAACTTAAAAGAAAAATAAATACTTCAATATGAGACACTGTGCTACATTCCTTATACCAAACACAAACCAGCCACCTATAATATGCTACAGGCAGTGTAAACTGGTGGCTAGAGCACAGAGCTGTAAACCTGAAGACCCAGGTTTGAATCCCACCACCCCTACTTACTCAATGTGTTACCTTGAGCAGGTCACTTAACTTCCCTGTGACAAACCTTCCTGCACTTTCCTTGACCTCCTTCAATGCCTCACAACCTCCCTGTGTTCACCTGATATGAAAGAGTGGGAAGGCATCCACTCAAGATGCCAACACACTCAACAGGCCCAATGCTCTCAGAGGGGAAAGCAGAGCTCAAGCTTTTTATAAGTCTAGCCAAATCTCAATGAATTCCCACACATAAACAGAATTTGTCAGCAGATAAGGACCGCTAGGCCCACCTAGTCTGCCCTTTTGTCTCTGCCTATACTGTCACTGTAGATGCTACATGATCTTCAGCCACCATCCCTACCCCCACTTTCCTACCAAGATTCCTTTGTGCTTAAACCCATGCATGCTTGGAAATAGTCGACACGGAGCAGAAAGATTAAACTGCGTAGCAGGTAGGCCTGAAATTTGCTCTCGAAGCATCCAAGGTGACCCCGACGGCGGGAGACAAAGAACTGACGGGATGGCGGAGTCGACAGCACATAACAGTCAACCCACGAGCGCCATGCAGTGCGTCGGCCCTCGAGGGCAGCGCCAATGCTGCATCGACTCCGCCCATCCAAAACAAAAAAAGCTCCTGTGAGGTCATGACCTCCAGCCAGTAACCCAAAGGTGATGAATGGTGAAGACTGACACAGATGAGATAGGAAAATTACGTACCTACCGTAATTCTTGATCTTCTTGGACGAGTCTCCACCACTCATTCACACTAGTGGGATTGGCGCCGGAGGCACTAAGACCCATCGGAGCAAACTTTGCTGGAGGTCGGCGCGAGAGACTACCATGAGACACGGTGCCACGAGCAGCGGTCGAGCGGTAATGACCATCCTCGCGACGACTCTCCAACCGCCTCAGTACCTTTTTACCAAGGAGGTGCAGCGCAACTAACGTAAAGAGTAAACCTAACCTTAAAAAACGGACATAAGATAGTCCGGACGACCCGTGTAAGAAGGGTCAGCAAAGAAGTCTTCACGGCCTAAAGGTTTGAGGGAGTGAAGACCAACACAGCGGTGAGCTCGGGGGATGGAGGGTGGGCGTGTGAATGAGTGGTGGAGACTCGTCCAAGAAGATCAAGAATTACGGTAGGTACGTAATTTTCATATCTTCCTGGACATAAGTCTCACCACTCATTCACACTCAGTGGGAGAGTACCAAGCTGATAATCCCCAAAAGGGCGGCAGGAGAGCCAGAGCTCACGCGCCTAAGATAGAAGCCTATTAGCGATAGTTCTGCCAATGCGGAATGTCGCCTGGCATGAACATCCAGTGCATAGTGCTTAACGCAGTATGCACTGAGCTCCAGGTATGCTGGCGTATATCTGCAATTGAACATTGCGAATTTCCTCTAGGGATGCCGCGATCGCCTAGTAGAGTGAGCATACACTCTACCTTCTAATTTAACTTGAGCCATGGAATAGCAATGACAAGGCAGCCACTAACCATGAAGAGATGCATCTAATAGCGACAGGTTGACCCAGCCGGGTGTCGCTAAAAGAAACGAACAGTTGCTGAGTCTTATAACATCCTTGGTTCTATCTAAATAGAACCGCAAGGCTCTCTTAACATCCAAGGAATGAAGAGCCTGCCCTTCATTTTGGAAATTAGCAGGTAAGCGGAAGTACCAGAGGTTGGTTCAGATGGAATTCTGACACAACCTTGGGAAGAAATTTAGGATGAGTACGAGAACTACCTTGTCCTTATGGAATACAGTATACGGAGGGTCCGTAACCAGGGCATGTATCTCAGAGACCCCGTGGCTGAGGTAATGGCCACCAGGAAGGCAGTCTTCCAGGTAAGAAATTTTAGCTCACAGGTAGCTAAGGGTTCGAAAGGCTTCCGAGTGAGCATGTCCAGCACCAGGTTAATGTCCCAGGCTGCAACTGGACGCTTAACAGGGGGTCTGGTATGGAGAATCCCCTTAAGAAATCTCTTCACCATAGGTAACTGAGCCAGAGTTAAGGAAGAAATCGGCTCATGGAACGCTGAGATGGCACTAAGGTGAACTTTAACTGTGGAGTACTGAAGACCTAAGTTTGATAGGTCCAAAAGATACTCCAGAACCTTGCCAGGAGGACAGGAAAAGGGATTCCAAGAGGATTTTGCACACCAGAGAGAAAAACGTTTCCATTTGGAAGCGTACGTTGGTGGCTGGCTTCCGAAGCAGCCAGAAGGATGTCTGAGACTTACGAGAGACGTTAGCGATTCACTTCTATCTCTTCAGGAGCCAAGCATGAAGGTGAAGTGATTTCAGGTTGGGATGGACCAACGAACCCTGAGTCAAAAGACTGATTTGTAAAGAAGTGGTCTCGAGAGGCTGCCAACATACTGTTGAGTAGAGGAACCATAGTTGCCGAGGCCAGGAAGGAGCAATGAGAATCATCTTGGTCCCCTGAGACTCGAACTTGAGGAGTACTCTCTGGATTAGAGGAAGTGGTGGAAAGGCGTAAAGAAAGCGTTTTGTCCACCGCAGCCTGAACGCATCCTGACAGAAAATGCCAGGCCCTGGATTTCTGGAGCAGAAGAGAGGCAGTTTTGCGTTGAGTGGGGATGCAAAAAGGTCCAGGTCTGGAGTCCCCCACTCTTTGAACAGAGACCGAGCTACGGCTGGATCGAGAGACCACTGTGGAGGGTCTGCCTCCGTTCTGCTGAGGTGATCTGCTAGGTCGCTTTGTATACCTGGCAGATAAACCGCTTGAATCGGAGACTTGTGCTCCAAGCACCATTCCCACACCCTCATTGCTTCCCTGCAAAGGGATAAGAATGAGCACCGCCTTGCTTGTTGATGTAATACATCACTGCTTTGTTGTCCGCTTGAAGGAGAATGTTCTTGTGACAAAGGACATCCTTCAGAGCTCGGATTGCATAGAGGACCGCCTCTCATCTCCAGGACATTTATGTGGAGATGAGTTTGAACTGAGTCCATACACCTTGAGTGTGGAGGGAGAGACAGTGAGCTCCCCATCCCATTAGCGATGCATCTGTGGTGATGGAGATCTGATGATCCGGGGGAGCAAAGGGGAATCCTTCCAGGAGATTGCTCTCTTGAGACCACCAGGTGAGAGACCTTCGAAGGGGCTCCGTCACCTTGATGGGATAAGACTGGGGGTGAGAGGTCGGGGACCACTGAGTGGAGAGCATCCATTGGGTGGTTCTCATGTGCAGTCGGGCCAGAGGTACAGTGAAGACCGAGGACGCCATGAGACCCAACATGCGTTGCATCGAGAGAGCTGTAACCGATTGGTTCTCCCTGATGTAACGGGCCATACGAAGGATGTCGAGTCTTCTGTCCTCTGGAAGGAAAGCCTTCGCTGAGGAGGTGTCTGAAGCGCCCCTATGAAAAGGAGCCTCTGGGAGGGTTGCAGTTGAGATTTTTCACCCAGCAGAACTCCCATGGACGTGAGAAGACGAGAAGTCGCTTGCACGGCTTCCAAAGTCCCTTTGGCCGAAGGGCTTGCTAGAGCCAATCGTCCAGGTAGGGAAACACTCGAGCCCGACTTTCCTGGATGCGCCCGCAAGAACTGCACAACACTTTGTAAAAATCACATAGCGCCGAGGATAGCCCAAAGACAGGACTCTGAACTGATAATGCTGACCCAAAGCTACAAACCTGAGGAATTTTGCGTGGTCGGGTGGACGGGGATATGCTGGTAAGCATCCTGCATATCCAGAGAGGCCAGCCAGTCGTGCTGATGCAGCAAGGGTAACAGGGTACCTAGGAAATCATCTTGAATTTCTCCCTGGGGAGGAATTTGTTTAACTTTCTGAGGTCTAGAATGGGGCGCATCCCCCCAGATTTCTTTGGAACCAGAAAGTAATGGGAGTAGAACCCTGTGTTTCGCAGATGCGGGGGCAGCAGTTCTATTGCCCTGTTGTTTAGAAGGCCCTGGATCTCCGCGGTGAGGAGGTCTGACTGAGAGGCCGACAACCTGGGTTGTCGATGGGAGGACAATTCGGGGGGGTTTCCAAGAAATTGAGAGAATAACCCTCGCGAATTATCCGAAGGACCCATTTGTCTGAGGTTATGGACTTCCACTGGTTGTAGAAGTACATCAGACGACCTCCCACCGGAGGAGAAAGTTCCACCTCGGGCAGAGTGGATGGAACTTGGGCCAACGACTCATGAGGTAGCTGGGGCTTTGGGTCCCTGCGCTTTCTCTCACGTCTTCTTTGAGGTTGGGCAGGTTGGCTTTTATGGAAGCTTCCCCTGCCTCTGCCTCGAAAGGACTGACGACTATGAAACTGACGTCTGTTCACATGCCCCCGAGAGGGGGCAGGCGGAGGTCTGGCCAACTTAATGGCCGATCTAGTCTTCTGAGTGGCCTCTAAGGCTTGCTCCACCTGAGGGCCAAAAAGAAAGGAGCCATCAAAAGGCAGCGCCATCACCTGCTGCTGAGCATCATTCGTGAAGCCAGAAGTACGCAGCCAGGAATGGCGCCGAGTACAAATCCCCGCGGCTGCTGAGCGAGAAGCAGTGTCGAAAGCGGCCCATGGCGGCTTTGACCTGTTGGTTATTGACCAATACCTCTAATAACGGTCAGAAGAAGCTCTGACTTGAACCGAATCTGGAAGAGCTTCAACCATTCTTTTCATAGAGTGCCACAGGATATACTCATACTGAGAAAAATAGCCTTGATAACTCAATAACACGATACTTAGAGTGGAGGCAGCAAAGACTCTCTTACCTAATGTATCAATCTTACGAGACCTTTGTTAATAGGTCGAGCTGTAGTAGTTGAGGAAGAACGACCTTGTCATTCTCTGCCAGGACTACAATAGGATCCGCAAAGGCTTGGGATGCCAAAATGGGACGATCCTTGGAGCTGAATACTTTATCAATGGATTTAGCCACTGAGGAATAAGAGCAGGGTTATTCCATACCATTTGAGACAGCGCTCAAGGAAGGCTGAATCGAGGAGTCAAATCCAGAGGGATCTCCAAGCATGAAGATACTGGAGTCTTAATATCTTCCCAGGATCGATGTCTGTAGTCTGAGAGAAAGAGTGGATCCCAGGTTCTTCAACAGAGACTTAAAGGACAGGTCCTCGACCACAGGCTCTGTAGAAAAGAAAGATCCTGTTTCCTCCACTTCATCACCCAACCAAAGGTCTGGGTCGGGCTCAACATCATCTCCTGATGGTCCAGAAAGGACTGTTTGGACAGGAAAGGAGTGAAAATTAGGAGAGAAGGAAATGGCAGAAAAACAAGGAGAGTCCCCAAGGGCTGCCGGCGCCGAGATGGTAAAACGGGCTGAAGACGGCATCGAGGAGGCGACGGCGCTAAAGAGGCACGCTGCCTCGCGAATGCTGGGCCGGGCGGCGCCGCGCGACGGCGCCGCGGGCCGACGCTGCTGAATGGTGCCGGGCGGGGCCGACGCCGCTTAACGGCGCCGCAGATGACGCTGCCAACGGCGCCGGCCCGATCCAACGGCACCACCGGGCGGCGCTACGAGACCGCACGGCGCCGCTAACGGCGCCGAGAGACCACGGGCGCCTAACGGGCGCCAAAGTTCGGGCGTCTCGAAAACGGCGCCTTACACGCCACAGACCCTGCAGAAGGCGCCGGAAAAGCCCCGGAACCTGGAAAGCAAGAGAAGGAAAAAACAGGAGATAAGGGCATCGGTGAGGCCCCGCGCCACAGCCACGGGAGGGGGAACACCTGCACGGAGTCGCTTAGCACGAAGAAGGCGCCGCGACTAGGAAGGTCCAACCGCCTCTACCTGATCGCCGGAGGAGCCCGAGGGCTCCGAGGTAACCGAGCCAGGCAGAAGAACCAACCTCCGAGCCCATCGCTCCATAAGAGCGGCCCACTGATGAAACTGCTCATCTGGAGCCCTACCTATAGGCGGGGAGGGGCTCCGATGTCGAGGACGACGATTATCGGAAGTTGGCGACTCCGAAGAAGGAGACCGCAACTAGCAACGATAACCGACCGGCCGACGCGGAGACATACAGAGGGCACTCGAGTGATGCCTTCTCTTTGACCTGGGGTCAAGAAGAGTTTCGAGGCCGAACGGCGCCGAGAATGCGACCGTTTATTTTTATGCCGGCGGGGGGACCGCCCATCCCCCCGGGCATCGGACTGACCGTAGTCGGAACCCCGCTGAGGAGAAGGAGGCTGACCGGACCCAGCCCGGCTGACTGAACAGCTTTCATACGAAGTCTCCCTACCGTCACCTGACCTGCTCATGGTCGACTCCGTCCAGTAGGCCGAGACTTCTTCAAGTAAGTTAAATTTAAATATTAGAAAAATTTTACGAAAAATAGAATAAAACTAAGCGATACTACTATCGTGATAATGTTACAAAAAAACAAACTGAAAACTATGCGCTAGTTTGAAGTTTGACTCCCGACAGGCGAGCGACGTCGTCTGAAGCGCACTCGACGGCGGGAAAAAAGGAACTGAGGCGGTTGGAGGGTCGTCGCCGAGATGGTCATTACCGCTCGAGCCGCTGCTCTCGGCACCGTGTCTCGCGGCGCCGTCTCTCGCGCCGACCCTCCAGCAAAAAGTTTGCTCCCGATGGGTCTTAGTGCCTCCG
The DNA here is from genome assembly GCA_016271365.2 of Neoceratodus forsteri. Classification (NCBI taxonomy): domain Eukaryota; kingdom Metazoa; phylum Chordata; order Ceratodontiformes; family Ceratodontidae; genus Neoceratodus; species Neoceratodus forsteri. The sequence goes on from CM057455.1 coordinate 1,711,329,631, forward strand.
GCGCCAATCCCACTAGTGTGAATGAGTGGTGGAGACTTATATCCAGGAAGATCCACCAGTTTTTGTCCCCACCACCTCCACTGTAAGACTGCTCTAGGCATCCACTACTCTTTCAGTGAAAAACTTCCTCACATTCCTCCTAAATTTCCCCCTTCCAGCTTCACTGCATGCCCCCTTGTTCTCGTTCACCTTCTATACTTAAAATTACTCCCTCCTGTACCTTATTCACCAATGTGAAGTACTTGCAGGTACACTGAGACAGGAACAGCTGGGATTTCTCTAAGTTCAGAATGAGGCCTAGATTGAAAACGGTCTCCATGGCCAAGTGCAGAGCTGGTTCAGTCGTCAAGAGTGGCCTGCCTCAAATAAGCCAACCATCCATATAAGGGAATACATAGCTACCCTGTCAACGAAGACAGGCTGCCACCACTGACATTATTTGGCGTGGAGAGAGGCAAAACAGCATTGTGCTAAACTGGAATAGGCCCTCATCTTACTTCTAGCTCTGCTCTGAGCACTTCACAGACCATTTTCAATGAGACCAGCCCTACCTTCTCCTCCCATCTCAGGCCTAATGATTTCATTCTGAAGGCATGGAATATGGATGGCATGGACACCTCTGCAACGGCTGACATGGCTCCGGCTTTCAACAATGCTGCATATCCCTTTTCCTGGTTAACCGGGGTAAAGTTGGTCTCTCTGACCTCTCAGTCAAATGGTTAAGCACTTAACTAGCTGAAAAGTTCCAAGCATTTCTTGTGGGAGATGCTCTGCCTGCTCCTATACTGGCTCGGGTATCCAGGGGCTCTGACCTTGGGCCCCATCCCATTTTCTAATTTTCTTTACCAACCTCCTGAATTTCTACATCTAGTCATGGACACACATATGTATGACGATGACACACAGCTCTCTGTCTGTGAATCCTAAGCCCCACAGATGGCAGCACAGATACAGCAGGACTTATGTCTAACACTGGCTTTATGCCAATCAACTCTCCCTAAATGCCCCGAAAGTCTGCATGACCTTTAGCACTAGAGAGCGTCTGGCTAAGCTACACTACATTCCTAATTTCACTATACTAGATGGCTATCAACTGAAGGAATTTCTCTCCTTTAAATACTCCAAGGTAGCTGGCCTGTCAGTGCAATAGCAGAGCTGCAACTTGCAACACTGGCAACCTCCAGGGTCATACCCCACATCTGGGCTCCAGGAAGGTCAGCGAAGACTAGAGGAGCATCACACAGGACGCTCCACTCCTCGGGAAGGGTGGGTCGTGTGACATGCTACCACAGTGCCGCATAGGGGACCACAGGTGGCAGTACAGTGCGGTTTGATGCTGTGGGAGGGGAGAGCACCTTGACAATGGTGCATCAAGGCTTGCCTGCACTACATGATGGAACGTGCTCTTGGGAAGGACTGTGTGGGAGAGAACAGAACAGGTTAGTCCCCTGTAACCATAGTTCTAGGAATGGTATACAGTTCACATCCACACTCTGGCAGTTCTGCAGGAACAGTCTGATTTACCAGATATCTTTAGCAAGTTCCTACCACAACCCGGGCGGTATATTTCCCGACTCTGCCCCGTGACATCAGATCCTGCATGCTGGAAACAGGGATCCGTGTAGCACTTGCCAGGGGAAATCAGGTGGGTTGTGTGGATGAGAACCATATAAAACTCCTAAAACTATGGTTAAAAGTGAGTAAAATACAGTTAAGTACTTACCATAACAGTACATCTTCAAGACAATCTCTTCCGTTAGGCCTCAGCTTTGGAACTATATCCGCTTTGGCGTTAGGACCACATGAAAACTTTTGCTAGCTGGGGGCTGCCCGACGTCACTCGTCAGTATCTACCAAAACCTGGGTGGCCCAATCTCTCCTCGGTTCCCCCTCTGGACAACGTGCTCAGAGGACTCTCCTCATGGGGAACCAGGAGATTATACCAGCACCCCTGATGTTAGGCAGACACAGGCGCTGAATAAAGTAGCCATGCAGATTTCCAAGGCAGATTCATATGCCAAATTCCTCTACAACTGATAAAAAAAGGGGGGAAGGAGGGAGGACCAGCATGGCCTAAGTGGAAGAGATTCTCTCGACGGTCTATTGTTACATTAAGTATGTTAAGTGTTCTATCTTTTTCGAGGATAATCTCTTCCCTTAGGCCATACCTCTGGAACAAATCCCAAGCATTCCTGATAGCTAACTGGGAGGATGGAGTAGTCTGTTCATGACAGAAGGCCCTGTAAGACAGGAAGGCCGAATCCTGCACTTCTACGAGAAACACTGTCCAGACTATAATGTTTAGTAAAGGTGTGTGTGGACAGTACTCCAGGTGGCTGCAGTACAGATGTCAACCGCAGAAACATTTCTGAAGCAAGCAACAGATGTGGCTGTCACAAACCCACTCAGCCGGTCAGCCCTCTACTCCCAAAGTGCCAACCTCTGAGCATAGTATTGTGAACAGTTAACAGGACAGGGTAACCCTCCTGTCTGTTTTGTGGGTTCGAGTCACCTTTTGCACCCTCAGTGAGGAATACTACAGACTGGAGTCTGACAGTGACAGCAAGTATTCCAACACCACACTGACCGGAAAATGAAATGAGTCCATATTCTTAGAAGATGCCTAAAGAGTGAAACACTTTCACTTCAGAGAGTATGTATATATGGTGGAAGGCTCACTGGCCGCAACCAGGACATCAGCAACTTCTGGCGCCACCCCCAAATCACGCTATGGCTATGTTTTCAGGAGCCATGCATGAAAGTGTAGGCACTTGAGGTCCAGATGGATCACAGCCCCCTTGTCCTGTGACAACAGGCCTCTGCACAGAAGCAAGGGCACTGGAGGCTCCACTGCTAGTTGCTGCAGCAGCGGATACCATATCTGTCAAGGCTACAGAGGGAAAGCGAGAGCCTGCACTTAGGCTCCTACCAGAACCCGGCTAGGCTCTAGGAAGGGCTCGTTGCGCCACACCTCTACCTCTCAACCCTTCGGAGTTAGAGAGGGACCTCGTCCTCAGCCACCAACCTAGGTAGCTGGCACCTCCGAGCAGTCTCCAAGGAGCCCACCCAGGGAACTGCACCCTCCCCCTTCTGATGTGCCCGGGCTGCCCCAAACTTGGGCTGTCCAAATACACCAAGGGGAGGGGTACCAGAGCTGGGGAAACAGTCACAGCTGTGACCCAAGACTGTGCAGCAGTAGTCATAGGGACCACCACTGGCTAGTCAGAGCCCCTGACCCTGAGGTCCACCAGCGAGAGCGGAGTCCCAGAGGGAGGCTGAGTGGGGGCAGAGGTGCTGGAGACAGAGGGGTCCGAAGACTCTGAAGAACCTGGGAGCCAGTCTGGATCAGACCCAGAATCCGCCTCCAAAGAGGCAGGCCCGAGATCCGATGCCAGACAACCCCACAGACCCTCCAGTTCCGGACCCGAGGCCAGGCACCCTGGGATTCAGCGCCTTCAACACCACCAGAAGGAAGCACAGTCACGCCCGCGCGCGACACCACCCGGCTCATGAATGGCTCCAGAGTTGGTCGCGACCCCAAAAAGCGGCGGTTCCTCACGGCTCCCGGCCTGGCTCAAACAATGCGGCACCACGCGCGACCAGACACCTACTCCTAGTACTGAGGCCAGGCGCCGTTCTCAACACGGCACCGCACAACACGCCGGCGCCGTGAGCGACGCCAAAGATAGGATCAACCCCGACCACGGCGCTGACCCCATCCCTGGCACCGCTCGAACAGGGACCAGAACCAGGCCCAGAAACCTCCAGACTACCTAACCTGACGCTGCCTAGAATCTCGACACCGCGAACAGCATCAGCAAAGAAGGTGGCGCCGAGAGCAGGCCAGATGCTGACCGCAGCACCGCACTCAAAGCCCACAGGCGCCACCCCAGTCTAAAGGACCGGAACATGACCCCAGGGAGCCTTTGCCACTGGAAGGACATTGCTTTACAGTGCCTCCCTGACTGACTCCCCAAGGGGCTGGCCTGGCCTCCTGCACCGCTGAAGAAATACCCGCCACGGCAAGGCTAGAAGAGGTGGGGTTTCCCTCTTCCACAAGCCGTACAGGACCGGGAGGGGACCTGGAAGAAGGACCGAGAATCCTTGCCTTGGCCCGGCGACTGTGAATTAGATCTCCGAAAGTCGGTGGCACATGTCCGACCTTCAACGTGTGGTTTTCAATCACACAGCGGTCCATGGAGAAACAAATGTCGCAGTTATCCATATCATGCTCGGGGCTGAGGCAGGAAAGGCAGCGGTCATGCTAGTCCATTACAGAATAAAGGCGTCCACAGGGGCACCGAGGCATAGGGAGCTGCCCTGTCTTTGATGTCTTCTTGTCCCCCAGACGAGACATGACCGAACAGAAAAGTAAATAAAACAGTACTCTACGCCGCTTATAAAAAGGAAAGATCTTACCCGTATTTCAAAGCGACGTCGAGTAGGTGAGCAGAACCGAGGCAAAGAAACAGGTCAAGCACGACGGACTAGGCCGCAAATTACAGTCACAGTCTCACACAGGATCCACACTCGATGGCAGGAGAGAAAGAACTGGGGCTGGGGCAGAGTCAACAACGGCCAACTGCCAACCCTCGAGAGCCACATGGAACGTCTGCCTCGAGGGCGGCGCCGGCCCTACGTCAGCTCCGCCCATGGAAAAAAAAAAACAAAGGTCTCTTGCAGAGTCCTGGCTCCGGCACAGTACCCAAATAGTGATGAATGGTGAAGATTGACACAGATAAGATTGGTGCTGAGAGCAGGAACAGCCACAGAAGAAGCAGTCACACCTCCCATGGCACCGCTCCCATTATCGGCGCCACGAACTGCGCCGACCTCAGAAAAGGTGTCGAGATGGCCCGGCGCTGTCCGGGCATTCGGTGCCGACACCCCGAAGTGGCACCAGCAGATGGGGTCCAGGCCGGTGCTGGCCCGGGCCTGCGGGTCCCAGGACGCAACAACGACTGCCAAAGCGGTGCCTCCCACCCACTCCCCTCCCCGGAAAGGAACAGAGTGGGCCTCCTGCACTGCGGAAGGGGGTTCCGCCATGGCAAGGCTGAAAGAGACGGAGGCCCCCTTTTCCGCGATCCGTACAGAACCAGGAGGGGACCCGGAGGAAGAGTCAAGCAACCGTGTCTTGGCCTTACAAGTGCAGGCCCATCTCCCAAAAGTCAGCAGCACTCGCCCCACTTTCCACGAACTTAGACAACCCAGCGGTCCATGGAAAAGCAGGCGTCACACTAATCCATGTCGTGAAGAGGGCCAAGACAAGTGAGACACCGAACATGCTGGTCAGTAATGGAATAATGGCAGCCGCAGGGTCACCGATACATAGGAAGCCGCCCTGTCTTCAACAGTTTTGTGCCCCCCCCCCCCCGTACCAGACATGATCCATTGATAAAACAGCAAAAACAGACCCGACATCGCTGAAAATAAAGTAAAAAGAACGGTCTTACCAGTCAGCAGCATCAAGTAGTGGCGAAATAGAACAGACGGGACTTTCTCGATGCTAGAAGCCGATCAAAAACTAGGCCATAGCTTGTGAAGCAGATTTCTTCAGGAGCTCCGCACGGTCCAACCTCTATGGTGGGGCGAAGAACTGGCAAGTAGCTGATGGCGCCAACCAGCGAAGGCATCGTTGTCTGCCAGCCTCGAGATGCCGAGGCGCGCCATTCATATCAGCTCCGCCCACACACACAAAAAAAAGAGAGCTCCCGAAGGGTCATGACCTCTGGCCACTACCCAACTATTATGAATGGTGAAGATGGACACAGATAAGATCCTCCCTTTCCAAGAGAGGGACAACAAGTCTTGCCAAAAACTCCAGGCCCTGGAGTGGGCGAGCAAAACTGCAGCAGTTTTGCATTGTGTGGGGACACAGAGGTCCAACTCTGGACAACCAAACCTCGTGACAAGGTCATCCACCACAGACGTCAGCAGCTCCCATTCATGTACGCTGGACTGTGACCGAAGATATTCTGGACACCTGGGAAATGCACAGCTGATAACTCTAGGCAGTGTTCTAGCACCCAGTACCACACTTTCATGGTTTCCCAACAAAGGGAACAAGAATGAGTCCCACCTTGTTTGTTTATATAATGTGTAACACTGACACTGTCCCATATGTACTAGAAGATGACCCGGAGTCAGATGTTCCTGGAAGGTCTGGATACAGTATAGGAATGAAAGTTACGTACTCACTGTAAATACAGGTTACTCACCTGTAACAGGAGTTCTAGGAATGGTATATGTTGTTCATCCACACTTCTTGGCAGGTCCCTGGCCGCTTTAAATCTTGCCGGAAGGTCTTCAAGTTGGCCTCCCACCCACCCGGTGGTAAAACTCGCCCGCCCCTATCGCCAGATCTAGCCCGCTGAAGCCAGGTTGTGCGCCGGGGCTGGAGGTCGGTGGTCAGGTGTATGAACAATATATACTATTCCTAGAACTCCTGTTACAGGTGAGTAACCTGTATTTTAGGACATGGATATGTTGTTCATCGACACTTATTGGCAGACTCCTAGCAGTTCTCCGGGAGGAGGGAGGCAAGACGACACCCTACTTAGGTAGAAAGACTGGAGAACCGAGGCCCTGACCAGCACTCCCCCGCGCCACCCAAGGCTCGATGTGGAAGGGATCAGAAGCCTGCTTCCGGCAGAAGCCCTGCAGATATCCAGGACCGAGTATCCTTGAAAGCAGCCACCGATGCAGCAGAAGGATGGGTAAATGAGCTTATCCTCTGGGAGGCTCCATGCCCGCCGCCATAGTGGGAGACCTATGCAGGGGTGACCGGCCCGCTTGTCGTCCACTGAGCTGCAAATCTGCCAGGTGCGGCTTCAGCGAAGATGATGAACAGCTGGCGAACCTCTCCCGAACTTTAGCTTTACACTCCCTAGGTAGGTGAGCGTTAAACCGGTTCCTATGGAACCTGTATACGGCCTCCGAGGTGTGAATGGGGACAAACCCCGGCAGAGGCAATACCCCCAAAGGGAAGACTCCGCCATCGCCTTCGGAAGGAATTCGGGTGGGGCACAGGGCAACCTAGTCCCTGTGGAAGACCGGATAGGGAGGTTAAAGGAGCGCCTGGAACTCTCCCCACCTTCTGGATGGTGGAGTGGCCCCAAGAAGGTGTTCTTCCACAACAGGTGGGGGAACTCGCACCTGTGCAAAAGGTTCGGATGGCTTGCTCATGAGCTAAGCCCATACCAGCAAGGATCCCACAGAAACGGGGATACTCTCCCCAAAAGGGGAGGCGTGATCGAGGCTTAGAAGTGCCAGACCACCTTCTCCGCACCACCAACTGCCTCCCAGCCCACGCCCGGAAGACAGGGGTGACCCTCAGAAGCACCTAGGGGGTCGTCGGCCGAAGCCCTGGTTTAAGGATGGACCGCAGATGGTCCGGAATGCTCGCCCAGGGACGGGGGAGGGCACGGCCCTATCCTATCATCAAAAGGGAGAACTTCTCCTAGAGAACGAGCATCTTGGCAGATTTCTTAGCAGGACGCCTCGAAGGTCGAGGACCTTGCTGAAGACCCTAGGCCTGGCCCCTAGCCGCACAGGGGTCGGCCTATAGGTGCAGGGATTGAAGGTCCAGATGGATAACCTTCCCCTGAAAAGGAAAGAAAGGACCGGGCGGACTAGAGGCCGCCTCAGGACCCTGGGGCTGAGACGGAGAGCTGGATACCAGAACTGGCAATCCAGTCTGGGGATACCAGCATCACCTGCGACAAGTCCCTCCTCGCCTTGCCCGTAGGTCGAGGGAAATGGGGAAGAGGCACGGAGGGCCCGGGGTCCAAGGCCCCGATGGCATCCCCTGCAGCAGACCTTGCTGAGGGCCGGGCAAAAAAACAGTCTCGGCCTCATATTCTCCCCGGAGGGAAGAGGGAGAAGATCCTGTGCTACCTCTGGCAGGGGAGACCACTCATGAGGTGCAGCCTACACCCGGCTTGGGGCAGCAGCCAGGGGATTGGGGCTCCTGCCATCAAATGGCTGGGAACCCTCGACTGCGCAACAACCCAGTGCGGAGAACCTCCTTGCACCGAGACAAGGGGATCGACCGAACCTGGCGGGGTAGGTAGCACATGGTCGTGGTGTTGTCCTACTTAGACTTAGACCTCTAGACCCTGTACAAGCGGAGCGAGCGGTGCAAGCTAAGCGGACCACCTGTGCTCCGGCGAGCAGGAAGGACATCGGAACTCGCGAGAGGACCAGAGGCGAAGCACTCTGTATTCCCCTAGACGGGCACCCCACCCATCCGAGAAGCATCGGTCGGAGAAGACCGCCGACTCAGGGCGAACGAACAGGATGTTCTCCTGCCAAAGTTGGAACGGTCCAAGGGAGCGTTCTCTTAACTCCTGGGCTGTTAGTCACGAACTGGTCCAAAGGACGCAGCGCTGTGACCTCTGGCTGGCCCCTCCCACTAAGGGAAGGCCGCCCTGAGGCCCAAGAGGAGCAGGAGGTCCTGGCAGGACATAATTACCCGGCCAACCCAACTGGGTAAAGGAGGAAGAACCTCAGCCCTGTCCGCCCGGAGCTGAGCTTGGACTCAAGAGTCGAGCTTAGTCCCGAAGAAGCTTCACCGCTAAGGTACGAGTTCCCACTTGGCTCCTGAAATGGGAGACCAGTCTGCCTTCCGGTTGGGGTTACATCAGGACCCTTCAGTGCCGCAGAGACTGCTGAGCAAAGAAGGGCCTGGCTAGGAACTCGTAAGGAGATCCCCCGCAAAGAAGGGGTGGAGCTTCCCAAGAAACGGACGGAACGAGGAGTAGGTACATCCTGGAGACCCAGGAAACAGCCACACGCCACGTTCTGAGGATGGGATATCTGAAGTAGAGAGACCATCTAGGCATGCGGGAGAATGGGCGCGAGCCCCCATCCGTTTCAGGCCAGGAATACCTGGACACGACCCCAGGGTTGGGGGGGCGCAACCTTCCTGATCACCTCTAATTAGAGGACTCAGGCATGTCGGGACCATCGACACAGAGGCAGTGGACCCAAGATCCCCATGGGGCAACAGCTCAAAAGGGAAACCGCTTGCAACCTGCGACAGGATCTACCCCAAATACCTCCAGAACGAGGTATGGAGCCTTCCTGGGAAACCTGGCTGGGACGACGGGCTGGCAGTGCCCTTGGCCCGCCACTGAGCAGGCTTGGAGGGGAAGGAGCTGATGGGCCCTCGGTTTCCGCCTCCTGCTTCCTTTTGGAGAAAGATGCCGACTGGTAACAGGCCGCCTAGCGATGCCTGCTGGCCCTTATGCTGGGCCGGTGGAGCCCCAGGGCTCAGGGGGCAAAGAAGCTTACGCAAAGGCTGACGGCTGCCCTTGACCCTCCGGGCGAGAGTGACCGAGTCCGGAGTGGCATCGGACTTCTCGGGCCCATGAATATGTCCCTCCACTCCAGGGCCGAAAAGTTCAGTCCCCAAGAAGGGGATGTCCGCCAACTCGTGCTGGGTTTCTAAGGAAAAGGAGGATAACCTCAGCCACGCCCTACGGCGCATGGCCACTGCGGCCGCCACTGATCTGGCACAGGAGTCACCCAGATCCAGAGCCATCTGGAGCTGTTGTATTGCCACCGCCCTACCCTGGTCCCGTACCCGCCGGACCGTGGTCCGCAGTTCGCCTGGGAGATGAGGCAGAACCTACTCAGGAGCCCAGAAGGGCGTGGGAACAGTGTGCCATAAGAGCCACGAGCTGGCTCTGACGGAGGCTCAGAGGACGAGCATAAACCTTCGCCGACGTAGTCCATCCTTCTGGACTCTTTTGTCAGGGGTTCATCCACATCCCCAGCGTTCCAAGACATTGGAAAACGCTGCCGGTGACTACCCTTCAGCCGAGGGGTGCTCCGAGAAACCGGGCAGAGAACCGACAGGACAGGGTACTCGAGCCACCCTGTCCGAAGGCACAGGGCAGGAAGTAGGCCGCCTATAGCTCCAAGGCTGGGCCCACGATAGCCTCAGCCACTGGGAAGGCCTCCCAGGAGAACCCCTTGTTCCAGAATCTCTGTAGGGGTAAGGTGCCGCTTGAGACGGGCTCGAGCTGCATCCCAGTGAATTCTGAATGAGCTGAAGCAGACCCTTCAAAGACGATGGGCTGTCGCTCACTGAATGTTCCTGAAGACCCCGGTCCTCCTGCTGTTAGAAACATAGCAGAGCCGGCTTCAGGCCTGGCGGGTCTGCAAAAGCTGCCGAGGCCCGAGGCACTCTTCGCCTGCCAGGGGCGGCAGGAGTGAGGGGACCGAGTGACCTGAAGAATAGGTCATGGCCTGGTTTGAACCTCGCCGAGGCGGAGGGCAGCGAGGGTCGACGAGCAACCGCCCTGGAGAGGCTCTCGACCGATCTCGTACGGTTGCCGGAGCGGCCGCTGCTTGCTATCCTGAGGATGAATCAGGGTCGATTGATACCCGGACAACAACTGCTGTCGCCACATAAGTTCCTCGTAACACTAACGCCAACGGCATCGAAATCGCTCCTCATCCGAGGAGGGGGACGAGGAAGAACAGCAAAGCCACTTAACTCGGTGTCTCGACCGAGAACGCCGAGATCGGCGTGAACGGCTAGACCGAGAGGTTGACCGAGACCGAGACCCAAATCCTCGGGGGGACCGAGGGCGGGCCTGGGAAGGAGCTGGACGCACCAGCTCCTCCCTCGGCTCGGAAGAAAGGACCTAAGGGCTGTCACCCAAAGGGACGGATAGATTCTCAGCCTCCGCCGAGGCGGAGGGATGGCGGCACAGAAGATTCCCCAAAAGACGGGTCGAGAGACTCAACAACGCTGCCGGGGACCTGGCCGGCTGACCTGACGGGATACCGGTGGAGGCCAGTGGGCGGCCGCATCCCTCGACCGAAGTCAAGCGCCAGCCGATGAGGGAGGGGAGAGTTCCGCTCCTGACGATTAGACCTCGCCTGCAGCCCTTTAGCCCAGGCCGGCAGGCTCCAGGGTTCCTCTCCCTGAGAGGGAATGACGAAGCCCTTGAACGAAGCTGCATGAGTTGAATCCAAGGAGAGCAGGATAAGCGCCGCAACCGGGGGAGGGGACCGCCCCTTCCCCAGCAGGATTAAACTACTGAGAAACAGTCGAAGCGGACACCCGCCGGTCCGAGGGAATCTCTGCAGCGGAAAAAACTACTGGATGTCCGAACCCCGAACGGGCCGTGCAGTCCTCCAGAGAGCTGACCGAAAGGGCAGAACAGAAATTGCAAGCCTGAGGATCGTGATCCAAGTCCAGGCAAAAAATGCACGTGGAATGCAAGTCTCTCCTGGAAGAACTAACCGTGCGCCTCTCGGGCCCGGAAAAGGATTGAGCCATCGCCATAGCTAAGAAGAAAGATCAAGGTTTAGAAAGGACACTTCCAATGAATTCAAGACTGAATTTTTAGGAACCAGTCGAAAACGCAGAGCGCTAAGGAGGGAACCTGAGCTTCCAAGCAGTAAGGAAGATCTGGCGTCATGGGGCGGAGCCGAGAGTTTTACCACCCGGGTGGTTGGGAGAAGCCAGCTTGAAGACCTTCCGGCAAGATTTAAAGCGGCAAGGGACCTGCCAATAAGTGTGGATGAACAACATATCCATGTCCCTAGAATTCTTAATCTTCCAGAATATTTTCACCATTCATTACTGGATGGGTCTGTGCCAAAGGCACTAGGACCCCAAGGGAGCAAACAGTTTTAAAAGTTTAGAGCTAGGGGACCAATGTTGGGTATGGCACCACCCATTAGGCTGATGTATGATGTGGCACTTGTGGGCTGGCCAGTTAACGACGCTGGCCCTTTGCTCGTCTCAGTTCTGTTCACCAGGAGAGGAAACAAGGTGCAAGAAAAAAGAGAAAAGGGTGGGGCAAGACTGCTCAAGGGATAGACAATCATATAGGATATTAAAAAAAAAAAAAAAAATTAATCCAGACCACCAGAAACGAGAAAGAAGAGGTTGGGTGGGTGGGCTAGGTAACTGGTTAAAATAATGACCAGAGCAAACTGGACACGTAAGAGAGAAAACTGCTAAGACAGAGTGCATAACCATGTTACTCAGGTAGGTAGTGTGTTACCTGCAAAAGGTGCTCCAAATACAAGACAAGACACCTAGGACTTTGAAGTGTAACAGGTAGCAATCCCGAAGGGGGAAATAAATTGGGAGGAGAGAATCCCCACTAGAAAGGAAGAAAGCCCAACTCAGAAAATTGAAAAAGATATCCTGTGGTTCTCTTTCCATTTCTCTCTTTTTGTTTTGTTTAAAAACTTCCTTTCTGCCAGATGAACATAAGGAAAGGAAAAATGTAGAAGGTTGACTGGTCCAGCAAATGTAAGAAAATCTGCCACCAAGAGAGGAGGGGCAAGACTGCCATATAAAGGAATCTAGGCTGAGATTCCAACAGATTTCTTATGCCCCCCCCCCCACCTTTTTTAATTTTAAGAACAGAAAAAGCAGTGTACAAGCTCCTGCAAATAGCAAACAACTCTTACAGATGCCCCATCCAAAGGAGGAGAACGAGGGGGGGGGAGAAGAGACAGGGAAAGAAACAAGCCCCCTCCCCCTTTTTTTTTTTTAACAGAAAAAAACAAAATTTGTTTTGTCTTGTATCAGGCAAAACAAAGGGCCTACAACAGGCCCAAGTATATAGAAAAAAGCTGAATAAAGTATGGGGTGGTGTGTGTAACAAGAATATTAAACACACCCGAGGTTTTGGATGCTACATTTACACACTACCCCATATTTAACATAATTGCTGGGTCGTGTTTTTTTTTTTTTTTCCCCCACAGCAATTATATAAAATAAGACTAAGTTACAGATTCACAGAAAAGGACCACACCGGCCCATCTAGGCTGTCCATATATCCACCCCACCCTCCTCCTTTTACTGGCTCAGAACTTTCCCCTCCTCCTCCTCCCAATCGCATACGTCTGTCCCATGCCCTCCTGAATCCCAGTCGCTGTTCAGCTATGGTCCCGTCTGGCTGAAACGCGGTCCACAGCTCATGAAAGCGGTTTCTTTTTCTCATCAACATTTTCAATGTACGTAGGCAGCAGCTTAGAAAAGTTACGCGGCAGTCCACTTTTTAAAATATTTACTTACCACCAGCCCGGTGGCACTGAGGAACGAGAGCTGTGGCGCTGAATGCCTTACCTCATGTCACACTAGCAACCCGGGTTCAGGAATGACCTCGGATCACTGGGGAGCCAGCACACAGGGGAAGAAGCAGGATCGAGCAGCCAATAGGCAGTTCTCCTCTCCTCGGGAGGTTGTCTGCCCCTCCGTAGTTCTGCTCCCACCGGGTGGTGGTCCGATGGGTAGCGTAGGCAGAGGCGGCAGCTGGCAACTGCCAGGGGTGGGGCGGAAAAGGCCGAGCTGATACTCAGCATCCGTGTGCACCTCCACGCGCGCATGTCTGCCAGGGTCAGGGAGTCGAGGATAAAATCCAAAAACTGCAAAACAAAAATATTTACTTACCGCCGGAGCAACTGGCAGTGCTGGGTTCAGTGGGTTCAGCAACTACTAGGATGGATGGCACATGTGCGAATACAAAGGAAACCATGAGTGTTTTCTGTTATAAACACTTTATAACAGCATCTATGAACCGGCTCTTTTGGGGGGACACAGCCCAGTTATTATAAGGCAAGCTAATCTTTGGATATAGAGTTACAGAAATATAGATAGATTATATATTTAATATATGAACAAAAATACTCAATGCATCAGTTAGGTTGTTCTACAGTGACAAAAGTGAGGAAATTGGTGTTGTTGAAATTCCCCTTGCACCCTCGAGCCTGCTCTGAACAACCGCACTGGGGTGTGCATTGAGTTTTTGGTTCAACTCACCCCATCACATACGAGAACAAGCTGAGGCATAGGAGAATGGGGTGAGAGTTAGGACCGAGGTGCCCAACGCACAGCCCGATGCCATTTGGGGGGCGGGCTGAGGGGTTGCAAGGGGAGTTTTCAACCCTAACAACGAATTTCCTCACTTTTGTCACTGTGGAACAACCCTAACTGATGCATTAAACTGAGCTTTTTGCCTCTAATTTCCCTTCTTTTTGAGAATGAGGACTATAAATAGTGAATGAAATGCTCCCACCACGTGATTTTTTGTGACACAGTAACAGCAACGCAAACGGTAATGGTTATGCACATGGTGACACAAAGGTAAACTGTAAAGCAAGCGTTAATAGAAACGCAGGCGCAAGTGACACCAAAGCAAACAGTGACGCAAAAGGAGACACAAGCGCATACGGAAACGCAACTGGTAATGCACACTGTCACGGTACCGCTACTGTAAACGCAAATGATAACTGTAACAGCAACAATAACGCAAAAGGAAACAAACGTAAACGCAAGCACGTATGGAAACTCAAACCGAACTCGCAGACGGGACAGTACCGAATTGTAAATGCAAATGGTAAAGGTAACAGCAACAATAACGCCAAAAGAAAACAGAAACGCAAACCTAGCCAGATGGAACGTAAAGAAACCATAATGCGCACGGGAACGCAACTGGAAATGCAAATGGTAATGGTAAGAACAACAATGATGCAAAATGAAAGAAACGCAAACAAAAACAGAAGGGCGGCCACCAACAGAAATGGTAATGCACACAGTGACGCTAAGCGAAAGACAAACACAAACAGTGGTGGAGATACAAATGGCAACAGTAACGCAATCAGAAACGCAAAGGGTAATGCATACAGTGGCGTACACATGAACGCTAATGGAAACGGGCACGGAAACACAAATGTAAAGCCTACATGTAACAGTAAGTGGAGCGCACACCATATTGTTCCCCAAAAGCTCCATTGAGAAATACAGTGAAAACAAAGAATGTATGCATAATAATGGTCTTCGGAGCAGAAAACGAGCAGTTGTAATACTGAAATGCTAATATCTCAGTAACCGTACTGACGTGAGACAAACAAATTAAAATTTCACGATTCTATGAGTTTCCTGATAGGTTTTCACTGAATCTCGTAGCCCTCGATTAACGAAAATTCCGTATCTCGCACGGTTTCCAAGATCAGAGCCCGAAAGGCATCGCGGATGCCACCATGTTAGTCTATGGGGAAATAAGTCAAATTCGGAGTACCGTAAATAAAAATTACGTACCTACCGTAATTATATGATCTTTCTGTGTATCTTCACCATTCATCACAGATGGGTACTAGCCGGAGATCAGGACCCAAGGGAGCCTTTTTTTTTAAAGGATAGGCGAGCCGACGCAGCATCGGCGCCGCCTCGAGGCAGACGTACTACGTGGCGCTCGAGGATTAGGCAGTTAGGTTACGCGACTCCGCCTGCCTACCAGTTCTGAGTCGCCGGAGAGGTAAGAGGAAGGGATGGAGGGTGGGTCAAGAGAGTCCAAGGGACAGAAAAAGGAAGAGAAAAACTGAACTAAAAGGAGAAATAACGACTGAGAGGACAGCATAGAAGAAGTAAGACTAAGGGGATTGGGTAGGTGCCCCAATCTCTGGAAATGGAAGAAGGGAGGGAAGGGGGGGAATTTAGGAGAGAGTGAGAAGTAACAAGGATCCAAGACCCTTGTCCATCACCAGACTGTATAGGAACTGCAAGGAGTAGCAAAGCTTTCTTGCCAGAATTCAAGGCACAGAATAACTGGCAATACCCAAAAGCAGAGTCGGCTATTCTGGAGGACAGGGTACAGGGACTTAGTACTCTCTCTGTAAAGATATTTGGTGGAAAAACGGAAATTTTTTTTTTTTTTTTAAACCGTTAGATGGATAACAGAAGGAGGGCAACCACCAGCTCCCACCCCGTAGGGGTGGAGATATGTAGTAGAGGAGGAATGCCATTCGAGCTGTAACCCTTGGAAGAAACTACCCCCCTGTGTGTCCCAACTTTACCCTGCTCAAGAAGAGGGGTAGGCACAGAGGGAGGAGGACCCAGAGACTGAGGCCCCCAGGGGGATAGCGGGTGGGATTGTGATGAATCGTGAAGATACACAGAAAGATCATAGTCACAGTGAGTGCATTTTTATATCTTATCTGTGTCAATCTTCACCATTCATCTAGATGGGTGAGTACCAAGCCCCCCTGAAGGGGGTTGATTCTTTGCACCCTAAGGGACAGAGTCCCTTAGCCCTCAGTGGGTGACACACTAAGGGGGGGAACCTTCTGGGCCTGATGAGGCCCAAGAGTGGGGAGAGTGAGACGGGGTCCCCCCGGAGGGGAAAGAATTTGCCCCGACAAACGTCGTCCCGCCCTACGGGAGAAGAGATAGGTTCCCTGGTGAGCGAGCAAATCACCCTACGCCGGGCCAAGGGTGACAACCGGGAAAGGCGAAGCCACGCCGATCTCCTGGTGCAGATCGCTGTCCCTACGACCCTGGTAGCTACCTCAATGGCGTCGTAAGATGCCCTTGCTTGGTGCCTTCCTAGCTCCAGGCCGCGTGCAGAGAGCGCAATGGCTTGCCTGGTTTGCTCCGAGTCAGGCAAAGCAGCTAGGATCTGACCTAGCGCGGACCACAAGAACCTGCTGTAGGCTGCATAGTGGGCCTGATGAGCAGCGATGGAGAGAAGCAACCGTGCCGAGCAGAAGGTCCTCCTCCCCCAGAAGTCAAAATCCAAGGAGTCTTGATCTGGAGACCGGTCACGGTGGAGGGCGCGAAGCCCGTCAGGGGTGTCCAGGTGCGTCAATCCAGACTGCAGATGAGGCATAGAACCTGGAGACTGCGGGCGCCAATACCTCTGGCTGAGGTCCCTAGGGGCAGGAACTCGGAGAAGGGCCTCTGCCAGAAATGCATGGACGCCTCAAAGGGAGAGGCCAGGCGGCACCACAAGGGGTGGCCAGAAATCGCAGAAAGGCGTGCACCGTGATGCTCAGGATTGCTCACAGACAGGGAGAAAGGTGAAGGTCCTCCAGCATCCTCACGAGGAAATGCTGATACTCGGAGAGATCAGCGGCAGGAGAGATATGGACAGATGGTTCTTCTCCCCCAGAAAAGGGGGATGAGGAGCTGGAGGTCACCATGCGTTCTGAGGGTGGCTGCACGGGGGGAGGTTGAAAAACCTGGCTGTCCATGGCCCTAACATAGGCAGGGAACCGAGCAGCCACCGCTCTGAACTGCTCCCAGGTGAGAGGGCCACTAGGACCAGGAATGCCTGGGAGCGCTGGAGAATGTGGCAGAGGGACAAGGGCAGTGCCGAGAGAAGAAGTGGTTGACCTCTGCCAGGGCTAGGGAGCGGATAATGGACACCCAAGGAGGGTGTCCCAGAAGACTCCACAGCCGACAGCGGTACAACCACGTTGGTACTGCCGAGGCTGCGCCCAGAAGAATCCCCCAAGTGAGGCGACCGGGGCCGTATAGATCCAGAAGGACGGTCCCCTGCCGCCAAAGAATGGGACCTTCTCAAGGAACCGGAAGGGCGGAAGTCCGCACTTCGGCTTTGTCCAGGGCCGGGGTGGACCCCAGAGAAAGGCCGACGCACCGACCCCGCGAGGGTCCCGATCCTCGAGAGGGCCAGCCTAGGTAGCTGGCAGCTCTGGGCTGCCCCCGAAGGGGAGACCCAGGGAGCAGCACCCTCCCCTGCTGTAGGCTTCCCGATGGGCCCCAAAGTTGGGCGATCGAGACACACTACCGAAGGGGGTACCACCGCCGAGGGGTTGAGGAACACCCCAAGGCCAGGTTGCATGGCAATGGTGGCACACACCATAGCCTGCTGGTCAGTACCACTGGCCCTAACCTCGGGAAGAACCTGACACTCCTCAGAAGGGGGCTGGCTGTGACTTGTCGTCGAGACCACAGGCTCGCCCTCCTCTGCAGACAACCCCGAAGGGTGTGACTGCCCGTCTGACTCCGAGCCCGACTCCGACTCGGAAGAGGTAGAGGCCCTAAGCAAAACGGTAGGAGGGCGAGGGAAGGCGACCTTACCAAAGGGCCCGGCAGTCAGAGCAGTGGCCGAGGCGGCCCCTGTGCCCTCCACAGCCCTGCAAGCGGGGCTGACAGAAGGCGCCTGGGCAGCTCGGGCCAAAGGTCCAGAGCCAGGGCCAGCCGTGGCGCCATCAAGTCCACTGACACCGGGGGCGGTACCAGGGACAGAGACGGCGCCAACGGCAGCCCCAGCAACAGCCCCGGCAACAACACCGCCAGGCCCCTCGGCGCCACAAGCGGCACCGCAGCGGCGCTGATGGCTCCGAAGGCAGACTTGGCGCCGAACACGACACCGCTAGGCTCCTTGGCGCCACGAGCACTAACTGAGCACCAACGGCGCCGAGGACGGCGCCGACTGACGATGCCGAAGGCCCCACGGCGCCGTGCTCAACCTCGGCACCGTACGGTGAAAGGCGATGCCGAATCCAGGGTCACAACACCGCGAACGCCGTCAACAGGGCCCATGGCACCGCGAATGGCGCCGAAGTCCTCGACGGCGTCGACCTGGGCCTTCCGGACCGCAGGAGCGACACTGTGGGAGCCTTCACCCCCGAAGGGGCGATCGCCATAGCGGCGCCTCCCGCCCGCTCCCGGGAGGAAGCGGGACGGGCCTCCTGCGCCTGCTGTGGTGGAGCCTCGCCAAGGCTAGGCTACAAGTAGCTGAGGCTCCCTCCTCCTCGGTCCGTATAGAACCGGAAGGGGACTGGGAGGAAAGGCCGACGAGTGCAAACCCTTCCCCCGAAAGTCGGTGGAGCTCACCCCACTTTAAACGCGCGCTGTTCGAGGACGCGGCGGTCCATGGAGAAGCAGGTGTCGCACGAATCCATGTCGTGAAGCGGGCCAAGACACGCGAGACGCTGGTCGGTAACAGAATACCTGCGGCCGCACGGGCACCGACGCATAGGGGGCTGACCCGCCTTGGAAAACTTCTTGCCCTCCAACCAAGACATGACCTACGGAAAAAAACACCAAAAACAGACTCACCGTCGCAAACTTTAAATAAAAAGGAAAGGGCTTACCGGCGACGTCGAGTGGAGGCAGAACCCAGAACTACCAGGTAATCGACGGACTGTCGAACGAACGAAAGGCGAAGGCCTAAAATATCTTCAAAAGTTTTTCTTCAGTTGACTCACGGGCGACCTCGACAGCGGGAGGCCGAAGAACTGGTAGGCAAGTGGTCGGCGCAGCTAACGGCTAATCTCCGCGCCACGCTGTACGCTGATCTGCGGGTGGCACTGATGCTGGCCGGGCTCTGCCTATCCTTTTCAAAAAAAAAAAAAAGGGCTCCCGCGGGGTCCTGATCTCCGGCCAGTACCCATCTGTGATGAATGGTGAAGATTGACACAGATAAGATCTTTACATCCGTGCAATATTTTGTCACCAAAAGGCACATGTGTGAGATGTAGCCTGACTTCCCTCTCAATTTCAGCCCCAAACACCAAACCGTTTTTTTGCAGCAGGGTGGCAAAGAATTTTTATCATTTTGGCCATAGTCTAGAAAAGTAGTGTCGTGATTTGCGACACTTTTCGCAAAAATGTGCTGAAGTCTCACAAGTGCAACACTACTTTTCCCAGAAATTTGAAAAACATATTTCTGGGGTGTTTAACCCCAAAATAAAGACATGGCTAGCATCCTCAGGGCTCGAATAGGTAAACACAAAAAGAATTATGTCCCTAGATGGTCCCAATTTTAAATGCCAAGCATTTCTGTGATTAGTAACTGAAAACAAAATGGCAGATTTGCAACACTACTAGGGCCATTTGCGACACTTTCGAACTTTCTGTTAACATTTCCCATTGTCTTATAATGGGAACTTGTTTTTTGAATAACTTTTGAACCGTTTAATATTTTCTCACGAAATCTTCAAAAAGCACATCGGGGACCCCGACCACATGCTCCGTGATGTTTTCGGACCAGTCGCATAAACGGTGCGACCTGCAAGCGCGAGCAATGAATGCACAAAAAAACATAATTGCATGCACGAATATCACTTAATAACTCCGCAGCCGTATATCCAACCAGGACGAAATACAGATTATATATCTATCTATCTATCTAATTTCTATCCCCCCCTGGAAAGAGTGTGTCAAAAAGCTAACTCAAAACCCTCTTTAGTGGATTCCTTAAAAAAAAAATAAACAAAATAATAAAAATACAAGAAAAGGAAAGAAGACAGAAAGTAGAGGAAAAGAGAAAGAGCTGAGCTGCCCAGATACCTGGTCATAGAGGGGGAAGGTGAGAAACCTGCGATAATGAATGTCGAAGATACGCTGGAAGATCAACAATTACTACAAGTATGCAATTTTCATATCTTCCAAGAATCAATCTTCACTAATTATTACTGGATGGGCGCAAGTACCAAGACTACCACGAAGACAGCGGTCCTGGCTTATCCAAAGGGAAATGTTTTTTTTTTCCTCAGCCTCCTGTGGGGGAAAGAGACAGGGCACTTTACAGGCCTAGCGAGGCCAGAGACTAATCAGAGGCAGACGGGGGGCTCCCATGGCCTGGGAGCACGAAGGTGCCCCGCAAGCTCATGCCAGGCCCTGCGGGAGAAGCAGTGAGGCCTCTGGAAGCATGCGGCAATCACCCCACGCCGGGCCACGGTTGTCAAATGGAAGAGATGGAGACGCACTGTCTACCAAATGTAGACTACAGTTCCTACCAACCTGGAGGCTACCTCACTGGCATCATAGGATGCCCTTGCTTGGTGTCTCGCCAGCTCCAGACCCTGGGCAGAAAGATGCATGTATGACCTGTCTGACTGCCTCACACTCTCACAAAGGCAACAGTAGTTGTCCCATTGTTGATCAAAGCAGCCGCCACAGATCACCTGGTGCAGTTGCTGTACAGACATGCACAACAGGCTTTGCACCGCAGAGAAGACTATTCAACCACAGGCATCAAACTCCACAGACTCAGACTCAGCGGGATGGTCACGCACTTGGCGCCTATGTGCAGGAGCTGAACCCAAAAAGTTGGGTGTGGCATGGCTTCCATAGACCCCACAGGTGTGCAATACCAGCACTGGGCATCCCTACTGGCTGGAGAGGGGGCTGAGGGACTGAGACAGATGTCTTTAGATGTCTCCGCAAAAGACCTAGGCCACAGAGATATTACTACAGAGTCATGACTGTACTCCCGCAAGGAAGGACAGCATCAGACTAGCAGGACTGCAACCTGAAAAATGGTTGAGTCACAGCTCCGTCATTATCTCCAAAAGGAATCTCTGGTAAAGAAGAAACTCAGCATCTGAGGAGACATGTAAGGAAGAGTCCTCTTCCTCAGAGGAAGAAGATGAGGATTACGAGTAGCTGGACTCCGGTGGCTGGGAGGTTCCAGGGGTCTCAGGCTTGAAAACAGCTTGGTCTTGTGCTTGAGGTAGGTGGGAAAGGCACTCACTGACACCCTGAACTGGTCCCAGGTCAAGGGCCCAGAAGGACCCGAAATGCCAGGGAGAGCAGAAGGAGAAAGCAGAGGTGGAGGAGGGTGATTAGCAGACTAGGCTAGGTTCTCTACTAGGGCTACAACCGCATACAGGGTATCTTGCCTTGACTGTCAATGAGAGAGCGCTCAAACATGGAGGACAGATATAGGTGGTGCCACTGGGGGGAATCCTCAGGCAGGGAAATTGGAGCAGTACAGCTCCCACAGGGCAGCCCCTATCCCCACCCATGACAGACCCAGACAGTTCCAGTGAGGTCAGTGGATTCCAGTCAGCACTACAACTCCAGCCAGAGCTGCCACAACCTCTGGATGTGGAGTGATGCGCCAACAGAGATCAACCGGCCCCTACCACACCATAAAGGACTCTGCCCATTGGACTAGGCCCAACGATGGGCTCAAAGTCGAGAGTCACAGCTAGGGGGCAGACGACACTTCAAGCAGCAGAACTCCCCTTGGCATGGTGAACAGCACTGGAACCTAGACCAGCACCAAGGGCAGCTTCGGAACTAAGGGTGGTGCCGGAACCCTGCCTGGCCCCCACGTCCGGCACCGACCCCCTTCTCAGCACCAGAATAGTCATCGGGACCAACCCCACTACCAGAGATGGTGCCGGAAGACAAAAAGGGGCAGCACTATGATCAGCACCAGACAGAGAAGAAGATGTCAACGAGGACACCGTACTTAACCGAAGCCGACAACTAGGCATAGAAAGAACAGGTTATTCACCTACAACAGTAGTTCTAGGAGTGGTATATGTTGTTCATCCACACTCTCCGCATGTCCCTTTTCCCTTTAAATCTCACCAGAAAGTCTTCAAGCCGGCTCCTCCTACCCACCCGGGTGGTAAATACCTCGGCTCCGCCCCATGACGCCAGATCTTAGCCCACTGGAAGCAAGGTGGAGCCTAAAGCCGGGGAGGTCGGGTGGGTGCGTGTGGATGAACAACATATACCATTCTTAGAACTACTGTTACAGGTGAGTAACCTGTTCTTCCAGGAGTGTGGATATGTTTTTCATCCACACTCTCTGGCAGACTCCAAGCAGTTCTCCGGGAGGATGGAGGCAAGGCGCACACCCCCTATTTAGGAAACAGAGACTGGAGAACCGTGGCCCCAAAACCAGCATCCCAGCGTGACTCAAGGTCGATGTGGTAGTGGGTAATGAAGGTGTTTGCATACTTCCAGGTAGCAGCCTGACAGATGATCTGGATAGGGATGTCCCGGGAAGCAGCCAGCGATGCAGCAGTATGGTGGGTAGAATGAGCTCTTATCCCTCTGGGAGGCTTCTTGCCTGCCAGCTCATAGCACAGACATATGTATGATGTAATCCATCTCGCAATAGTCCATTTTGCTGCAGGTCTACCAGAAGCGGCTTCAGTGTAGGTGACAAACAGCTGGCGAACCTCTCCCCGACTTTACGCCGTCCTTTCTTTATAAAAGGAGAGGGCTCGTCTAAGGTCCAGGGTATGGAGCCTGTATTCTGCTTCCGAGGTGTAATCAGGGTAGTATACCGGTAGAGTTAACACTTTGTTAAGGTGGAACTATGACACCACCTTCGGAAGGAATTTTGAGTGGGGGCATAGGACAACCTTGTCCCTGTGGAAGACTAGATAAGGGGAGTCCACCGAAAGCGCCTGGCACTCCCCAGTCCTTCTGGATGACGTGATAGCCACCAGGAAGGCCGTCTTTCATGACAAGTGTGAGAGCTCACACTTATGCATGGGTTTGAATAGCTTGCCCATGAGCTTTGCCAATACCAGCAGTAGATCCCACGGAGGTGGAGGTTTATGCACCCAGAGGAGATATGTGATACAGGCCTTTGAAGAAGCACCCGACCACGGTTTCCTGCCCCAATGTCGCCTGACCGGCACACGCCCGGTAAGCAGAAATGGCTGCCAGGTGCACCCTAAAACCTTTTCCATTTGAAGGTGTAAAATTTCCTGGTCGATTCCTTACTAGATGCCTCCACCACGGTGTAGACATCTTCAGAAAGTCCCAACGCCTGGAACTCTAGCCACTCAGGTACCAGGCTGTGAGGTGCAGGGATTAAAGGTCCAGATGGAAGACCTTCCCCTGGTTGAGAGATATCAGGTCTGGGCATGTACAAAGCTGCTCTGGGGACCTGCAACTGAGGATGAGGAGATCTGGGTACCAGAACTGGAGCGGCCCGTTTCGGGCTACCAGAATCACCTTCGCTTTGTCCCTCCTCACCTTGAGTAACACCTTGTGGATCAAGGGAAATGGAGGGAAGGCGTAGAGGCGGCCTGGGGTCCACGGCCTCGAGAAGGCATCCCCCTGCAGTGAGCCCTGCTTAGGGGAGTGGACATGATACAGCCTAAGCTTGGTGTTTTCTCTGGAGGCAAACAGGTCCACCAGCGTTCTGGCCCAATGGGAGAACAGGCTGTAAGCTACCTCTGGATGGAGAGACCACTCATGGGATGTCTGGCCTATACGGCTGAGAGCATCCGCCAGCTGGTTCGATGCTTCTGCCACATGGATGGCTAGGAGATCCGCCTCCAACCGGCTTACGAGGGTCCAGATTCGGAGCGCCTCCTTGCATAGCAGACGCGAGTGTGTGCCGTCCTGTTTGTTGAGGTAGTACACAGTCGTGGTATTGTCCGTCTGGACTTCAGCCACTTGACCCCGGAGCTGAGGAGCAAAAGCTGACAGTGCGATTCTGACTGCTCTGATCTCAGACACATTGATGTGGCATCGGGACTCCTCGGGGGTCCAGAACTTGTGGGCCCTGTTGTCCCCCATGTAGGCTCCCCAGCCCATTAGAGAGGCATCGGTCATAAGGACAACCGTCGGCTCGGGGCGGACAAACTGAATCCCTTCCTGCAACCGGTCTGGGGCTGTCCACCATTGGAGAGCATCCCACATGTTCTGGGTTACAGTGATCAGCTGGTCGAAATGACCATATCGCTGAGTCCACTGGGTGGTCAGTTCCCACTGGAAGGGGCGCATGTGCAACCGGGCCCAATGGACCACCGAGGTGCATGCTGCCATGAAACCCAGAAGGCACAGAAAGTCCCGGGCAGGGCGCAAGTGCCCAACCAGAAATGATTGGGCAAAGGAGAAGAGAACCTCCGCCCTGTCTGCCGGCAGCTGGGCTCTGGCTTGATGAGAGTCGAGCACTGCCCCGAAGAAGCCCATCACCTGGAAGGCACGAGTTCTGACTTGGTCTCATTGATCAGGAGGCTGAGTTGGGAGCAAGTCTGGAAGGCCAGATCCCAGGACCTCTCCACCTCCTGTTGGGTGGGACCTGAAAGAAGCCAATTGTCGAGATAAGGGTAGATTCGGACTCAATGCCAAAGATGGGCCGCCACCACTACAATGCATTTGGTGAAGACCCGTGGGGCCGATGACAGGCTGAATGGCATGGCTCAGAAGTCGTACAGGGTCCCTTCATCCCTGAAGCGGAGGGACCACTGGTGGGACGGACGGATTGGGACATGAAAGAACACGTCCTGCAGATCCAGTGAACACAACCACATATTTTGCTCCAGGGATGGTATGATCTGGGACAGAGTGACCATCCGGAAGGTGCAAACCTGAGAAACTGATTCAAGTAGTGGAGATCTAGAAATGGAGCACAACCCCGCCGGCACCAGGAAGTACCTGGAGACAAAGCCTGGGTCTGCTGGGGTCCCGCCCACAGGGGGCTACTGCCTCCCGCGGAGGAGTTGGAACCACGCTGCCTCAAAGAGCCGAATGGGTGCATGTGGAAACTGCTCCCTCCTGAGGGGCATGGGCTCGCTGGGAGGGTACTGCTCGAATTCTAGAGACAGTCCCTGACCGACCACTTTGAGAACCCACCTGTCCAGTGATAGTGGACCAGGCGGAAAGGAAGTGGTGGAGCCGACCCCCCGGAAGGCCAGAGCTGGCGTGGCCAGGCAGGGTGTAGCCCACATCCCGTCACTGGGCAGGTTTAGAGGCGAGCTCTGGGACCTGAGCCTCAGCCTCCTTTGCAGCCATGTTGGGGACCAGGCTTTGGCTGAGGGCACCAAGCTCGAGCCTGCTGCTGATGTTGCTATACTCCTTGGTAGGAGGGCTGCTGCACCGCAGGGGAAGAGTGCCGAAAGGGCTTCTTCTTCTTCTGTTGGTTCTTGCCCAAAGAACCTTTTGCAGAAATGGCATCCAAGGTGGCACTGGACTGCTCTATACACTGTAGGTGACCGGCCACTCCTGAACCGAACAAGTCGGCCCCAGAAAAGACACATCAGCCAGCTTATGCCGAGTATCCGCCTGGAAGGAGGAAAGCCTCAGCCAAGCCCTGTGGCTAGAGGCCACTGCGGCAGCTATCTGGCGGGCACAGGAATCCACGATTTCCAGGGTTGTCTGGAGCTGCTGTTTGGCAACAGCACGGACCTGTTTGTCGGTGGTCTGCATGTCCACGGGGAGATGAGGGAGGACTTCGTCTAATGACCCAAGAAGGGCATAAGAGAAGTGTGCCATGATGACAGCCGAGCTGGCCTGACGAAGGCCCAAAGAAGAGGCCGCATAGAAGTTTCGGGCAGAGTGGTCCATATTTTTGGACTCCTTTTCCAGAGGTCGGTCAGTGTCGGCTGAACTACCAGTACACCTGAACACAGAGGCAGTCACCAGGCTCACCATTGAGAAGAAAGTACAGTTACTAAGAACTTACCGTAACAGTAGATCTTCGAGAGGCGCTCTTGCAGTAGATAATTATTTATAGGACTGACGCAAGCCGGCGGCAGGACCCCACGGAAAAATTTCTAGCTAGCAGTCCCTGGCGAAGGACGCCCGTCAGGTGACCAGCGTCGTACGACGTCGGTATAAAGGGGCAGTCCCGGACGCCCGCCTTCCAGTTCTTTCCCACCACAGGCCCGGACGAGAGAGAAGCAGATGTTTCCATTCATGGAAAAAGAGCTGAAAAAGACTAGGGGGATGGAGGGCGGGAAGGTATTACCTACTGCAAGAGCCTCTCTCGAAGATCTACTGTTACGGTAAGTTCTTACATAACTGTACTATCTTACTTCGAGAGGGCTCTTGCAGTAGGTAATTACATATAGGACTGAATCCCAAGCAGTCTGGAACAAAGAAAAGGCACCGGGAGGAGGAAACTACTCCAGAAAGTAGCACTAGCCTTGCAAGCCTTAAGACAGGAGGCCTTGCAAAACAGCCAGCCCGACGCCTGCTCTACGGCGAGAGGCAATGTCTAAACTGTAATGTTTCGTAAAGGTATGGAGAGAAGTTCAGGTGGCGGCAGCACAGATGTCTGCTGCAGACACATTCTTGAAACAAGCCACAGAGGCAGCTACTCCACGAGTGGCGTGAACTCTGACTTGACCTGGAAGGGTCTTGTTGTACTTGTCATAACAGAAAGTGATGCAATGAGCCAACCACCTCGACAGGCATTGCTTGGAAACAGCATTGCCTTCCCTTTTGCGAGCAAAAGAGACGAACAGCTGGTCAGTTTTTCTGAGATCCTTTGTCCTATCAGTGTAGTATCTCAGAATCCAGTGAACATCCATGGTATGGAGTAAATATTCTCCTTGGTTGGAATACTGCGTGAAAAAGGCAGGTAACTCTATAGACCGATTTAAGGTAGACTCCGCTACCACTTTAGGCAGAAACTTAGGGTTCATGCGAAGAGCTACTCGTTCTTTGTGAAAAATCAAATAGGGGATTTTACACATAAGGGCCTGGAGCTCGGAAATTCTTCGAGCGGAAGTAATGGCCACCAAGAAGAGCGTCTTCCACGACAGAAACTTCAGATCTGCGGATGCCGCAGGTTTGAAGGGAGGAAGGGTAACTTTCTCGAGAACAAAGTTCAAGTCCCAAGGGGGAGCAGGAGTCTGGACAGGGTGCCTCAGATGAAGGACCCCTCTAAGAAAAGTCTTAGACACCTCTAATTGGGCAAAGGCTTTATCAGCGAAAGTAGCATGGTAAGCTGAAATAGCGGCCATGTGCACTTTCAAGGAGGAATAACTAAGATCCAAGTCCCAAAGAGATGACGTAAATATTCAAGCAGAACGGCCACTGGACAGGAGAAAGGCTCCATGTTCCTAGAGGCGGCCCAAATAGAAAATCTCTTCCATTTCATGGCATAAGTGGACCTAGTGGAGGGTTTCCTAGCCTCCACCAGAATTTCGGCCACCTTTGGAGAGACACCAAAGCGAGACTGGGCTAGGTCTGCAGGAGCCATGAATGAAGTTGTAGGGACTTGAGGCCTGGATGGACCAGGGTCCCCTGATCCTGGGTCAGCAATCCTCGAGATAAAGGAAGAGGAGGAACCTCTGAGTATTGTTGTAGAAGAGAGAACCAGATTTGCCTGGGCCAGAAAGGAGCGATCAGAATCATTCTCGCTCCTTCCGTTGTTAGTTTCTGCAGTACACGAGGGACCAGAGGAACTGGGGGAAAAGCATAGATGAATCTGCCCTTCCAGTTTAGAGAGAGAGCATCGCTCCAGAATGCACCTCACTCTGGAGAGAGCGAGCAAAAGGTGAGAAGTTTTGCGTTTTGGGAAGAGGCGAACAGGTCTATCTGAGGAGTCCCCCAAAGCTGGAAGATGTCGTCTAGAAATGGAAATTACGTACTTACCGTAATTATTGATCTTCTTGGACAGTCTCCCTCAATCATTCACACTAGTGGGGATAGCGCCGGAGGCGCTAGGACCAAGCAGGAGCCAAAAACTTTCTGAAGGGCCGGCGCCGAGGTAGGACCACGCATGCGCGAGACTGACTCGCGCCTGAATAGGCTATCTCGGCGTCGACCCTCCAACCGCCTCAGTACCTTTGTGACCAAGGAGGTGCAGCGTAACTAATGAGAATAACTCATTCTGAGTGTCTGGGCCTGAGAGGGCCCAGATGGCCTTTGTAAGAAAGGTCAAAGAACAATGTCTTCACAGTCCGAACCATAGGCCATGAAGACCAGGAAAGAAAAACGAGTGAACCCAGGGGATGGTGGGTGGGCGTGTGAATGAGTGATGGAGACTGTCCAAGAAGATCAATAATTACAGTAAGTACGTAATTTCTATATCTTCCTGGACTAAGTCTCCATCACTCATTCACACTAGTGGGAGAGTACCAAGCTAAAATCAACAACCCTGAGTAGGGTGGTAGGAGAAAGGGTTCACTCGGAAAGGACAGCCAAGGACTGTCCTGTTAATAGAAAGAGCTGTCTTGTAAGAGCATCTATAACATAGTGCCTACAAGATAAACGCTCGAGTTTTAACTCGCCACCCTTGCCGACAAATCTACAATGGCAAAAATTAAAGTCTCCAGGCAGCCTAACTATTCTAGGAGAGCAGCAAGAACCTGGCCTCACAATTTGATCTAGGACCAAAATTAATAGTGTCAAAGGCATGCACTAATCTAATGTAAAAGACCTCAGGAGCTGCAAGAGCCGGAGGTAAAGTGTACAGGTTCAGGGTAGTATGACTGTATGTGAATATTTGCGAAGCTACCTTAGAAAGAACCTACTTGACTAATGGTCAAGAAAGAAGTATGTCATCTGTTAAGCTGGAGCAAACATAGAAGTAGGAATCTAAGTTCTGACTTGCTGAAGAGTCACTTCTGTTGCTGCAAGGTTCTGATCAGGAGAAGAAAGCCTGATTAAAAAACAAAAAGGGGACTAACAGACTGGTTAGATGCCTAGGTTTTAGAAATATCTCTGAATAAGAGAAATTCTCTAAGAGAAAAAAAGGTGAGCTATACCACCGCTGGGTCGGACTGCCCCCTAGGGGTAGAAGAAAACAGGTACCCCTAACTGAGGTTTAGAGACGACCACCTCAGGGTTGAGGCGGAACCTGATCAGATCTAAGCGTGGTATCAGGAAATTCCAACTAGGCCCTGTGCTGTGATAATTCTGACCCCCCTTTTTTTTATAAATATCATTAGTCCGAGCCTGACAAGGTTGCTGGCTGCTATTTGGCAAGTATTGCCTGATACAGAAATGACAAGGATGTTATCCCTCTGAGGAGGAGGAGGAGCCTGAAGATCCATAACTGAACCCCTGACTGGACTAATAATAGCTAGACAAATGTTAACTACCTGAGGCGAAGCAGCCACCAGAGAGGCAGCATCAAAAAATGGGCTGTATACCCCTATCAAAGGAGCGGGACAGTCTGTGCAGCTCCCGACCATAGAATTAAAATGTTCCAAAGAGTGTAATTGTCTTGACCACTGAAAAAGTCTAGACGCAGAGGTATATAGTCCACAGATCCAGTCTGAACACTATGGTGGACCCCATAAATGAGGAACTACTAAAAGAGCTTGCATCACAGACTCTGATGATAGAGAGGGCGTTCAGTATATAAAATGAGTCATCCGCTGTATCACTGACCAGAAGGACAGGGAAAGACTCATCCAGATGCCTTTCTACCACAGAAGGACCCCAAAAGAGGTCTCGGTTAGAGCCACTAGAGACTCCGCCACCAGGAATGGTGTCTAGGAGCTTGGCACCACGTAGGGGGCTGAGAAAGTGCTGAGCAGAATGAGAGATTCCACTGACAGAAACAGAAGAGTCCAATCAGCGGAAAATCGCTGGATGAGGAGATTCGATGCAGACCACCACCCACGGTACCAATGGCAGCAATGGCACCCCCCCCCCATGGCACCAGCGGGTGCCAGGCTCCACCCGCGGTTGCTCGGCGCCACCCGTGGGTGCCCGGCACTGCCCATGGCGCCACCCACGGGTGCCCAGCACCGCCCGCGCCACCCACGGGTGCCCGGCACCGCTCTCGGGTGCACAGTGCCACCCACAGCGCCGCCCGCAGCACCTGCGGGTGCCCGGCACCACCCGCAGCACCCACGGGTGCACGAGGGCATCAGTGGCACTGTGAGACACCCACAGCACCGCTAGCGGCGCAAAGAAGTACCCACGGCGCCGAGCACAGCATGAGCCACGGAGCCGACCCACGGCACCGAGCATGGCGCCGAATGCAGCACAGAGCACGGCACCGAGCATGGCACCAAGCAAGCCACGGCGCCGACTGCAGCACAGAGCATGGCACCGAGAACGGCACCGAGCCATGGAGCCGAGCCACGGCGCCGACTGCAGTACCCAGTACGGTGCCGAGCACGGCACCGATCCACGGCGCTGACCCAAACACCAGCGGTGCCGCCTATGGCACCCATGCCAAACCAGGGGCACGGCACCAGACCTGCGGCGCCACCAAGGTGTTGGGCACAACGCCAGGAAAAACACCATGGAAAAGAAGAGAAAGGTGGTGCCCGTGCCGGCCCCTGCATGGAAAAGGAAGAGGGGGGTAGGCACGAGGGGCTGACAAGATGGCAAAGGAACCAACAGGGCACCGCGCTCATTCAGATCCAGTTGACCCGGCTCCGAGGCCTGGAAATCAGGAAAAAAAGAGTCAAACCCCCTGCTCCACAGGAGTGGCCCAGAGGTGAAACTGCTCACCGGAACTCCAACGAGGACAGAGATGGAGTCCGGAGTCGAGAAAGCGGCGTTAGGAGGCCCAGGGCCAAGGGGAACCCATGAAAGTCAGTTCAGGCCTATCGCCCCTACCAACGAACAATCCTCATGCAGACATACCAATCTGCAACCTAGCGCGGCACCAAATCTTCTTCCCCAAACGAAGAAGAAGAGCTCGAGGCTAAGCGGAGCCGGATCCTCGGCACTGCCAGATTCGTGCTTCGGTGGGCTGTCCTCCCTGTGGAGCACAGGACTGTCCGTCGTCAGACACCCCCCCCCCTGTTACTTAAGGGTGGCGGACCAGGTACAGCCCCTCTCCCATAACAACTTTCAAACGAAGTCTTCCTACCGTCTAAGGACGACTCCGTGGATGGCAGGAAAGAATATCTTCATAATCTTCTTATTCGTAAAATAAAAAATTACTACTAAATAGTTAAATTAAAATTTTTAAATTAAACACTAAAAGCTGCTGTCGTATAGACGAAAACTTTGACTCTGGCAGACGAGCAACATCGACATCCAAGCGCACTCTACGGCGGGAGAAAAGGAACTGAGGCGGTTGGAGGGTCGCGCTGAGATAGCCTATACAGGCGCGAAGTCAGTCTCCCCACGTGCCGCGAAGCGGGTCCTACCCGGCGCAGCCCCTTTTAGAAAATTCTTGCCCCGCTGGTCCCAGCGCCTCTGGCGCTATCCCCACTAGTGTGAATGAGTGATGGTGACTTAGTCCAGGAAGAGCCTTTTGTTCCAACTCCCACTTGTGTGGCAGAGCAGAGGAGCGGCTTAGCTTGTCTGCCAGGGTATTGTCGACTCCTGGAACATGGATCGCCGTGAGGTGAAGGTTGTGAAGCGTTGCCCAGTCCCAAACCCTCATTGCTTCCCTGCATAGAGGGTAGGATCGAGTCCCTCCCTGCTTGTTGATGTACCACACCACGCACATGTCAGTCTGGACAGCTAGGTGACCGGGAAGGATGTATTGGTGAAGGGCTTGGAGAGCATATAGTACTGCTCGTAGCTCGAGCACATTGATGTGGAGAGCTAGCTCCAATCTGGACCATAAACCCTGGGTTCGGTGAGGACCCAGATGGGCTCCCCAACCTTCGCCTGATGCGTCCGTGGTCAGAGTCTGGGAGGAGGGAGGATGACAGAGGGACCCCGAAACAGGTTCTCTCAGACCATCCACCATTGCAAGTCTCTTGTCATCGGCGAGGAGATCAGAACCAGGCAGTCTAGTCGTCTCTGAGTTGATCCCACTGGGAGGCGGAGGTTCACTGAGATATCCTCATGTGGAGCTGCAGCGGGGAACTGTGGGGATGGCGGCCGCCATGAGCCCAAGGAGCGGAGAACCGACCTGCGCCAGAACCTTCCTGGATTCCTATTAGCAGGAAAATCTGTGACTGAAGAGAGGCCGCCCTGTCCGGAGGAAGGAAGGCCTTGCTCACCGTCGTATCGAGGATAGCCCCGATAAACTGAAGTCTCTGGGAGGGATCCAGATGAGACTTGGAATGGTTGATGGTGATACCCAGGTAAGTGAAAACCTGCTGGGTGAGGGAGAGAAAATGCAGGAGCTCCTCCCTGGATGAGGCCGCAAGGAGCCAGTCGTCCAGGTAGGGGAACACCTGAACTCCCATAGTATGCAGGTGGTCCGCTACCACTGCCAGGCATTTGGTAAAACTCAGGGTGCCGAGGAAAGACCAAGCGGGAGTGCCGGAATTGGTAATGGTCCCCCTGGAAAGCAAACCAGAGGTACTTCGTCGAGAAGGACGAATGGGGATGTGCAGATATGCGTCCTGCATATCCAGCGCACAAAGCCATTGACCCGGCTGAAGAAGGGGCAGAAGGGTTTGAAGGGATAGCATCCTGAACTTTTTGTATTCCACGTAAAGGTTCAAGGAGCTGAGATCGAGAATGGGCCTGAGATCTCCCGTCTTCTTTGGGACCAGGAAGAAATGAGAATAGTAACCCGTCCCTTGAAGGTGAGGAGGAACAGGTTCTATGGCCTGCTTCGCGAGAAGGGCAGATATTTCTTCCCTGACCAAAGGAAGATGGTCCCTTGCATAGGATGACTTCAAAGGGGGGTGGCGGAGTGGTTTCTGTACAAACTCTATGGAGTGCCCCTCCGCTATAATCTGAAGCACCCATGAATCCGTTGTTATCCACTCCCAACCCGGAAGGTGGAGGGAGAACCTCCCTCCTACCGGTTCCTCCGGTGTGTCCGGAGGCGGTGGGAGAGGGGAGGAGTCAGGTGGTGTGGGGCAGCCCCGCAGCTGGGGCACCCGCTGCTTTTTTGGGCGGTGGGGGCCTGGCAGCCACGAGGGCCCAGCGTTTAGTGGCCTGCCTTCCTTGGGGTTTCGCTTGTGGCCGACTGTGTCTGCGAAAAGGACGGCGCTGTGGGGGATGGGGACGGTACATGGAATCCACGGATTTCAGAGCCGTCCCCTTCTCCTGCAAGTCGGTGATGATGTCCTTGCCATCACCGACGAAAAGCACTGAACCCTTGAAAGGTGCCTCCTGGATTGCTGACTGCACCTCCGGGACCAAACCTGACATGCGGAGCCAGGCATGATGCCGAAGACTTACGGCGAACGCGGAGCTCCGCCTGGCAGTGTCCACTGCATCGCGTCGCCTGCAGGATGATGGCGACTAGCCGAACGAGCAGAACGGACTAAGTCAGCTAACTCGCTTGACTTGGGAGTCAGGTATGAGTCAATCTTGGATTCAGCCTGGTAAGGATGGCCTTCTGGTAATCCCCATATGAGGTACATAATTCAGGGCGCAATTTCCAGTGTGGAAGAGCGTATATTTTCTTCCATACTGGTCCAGGAGCGAGATTCCTTATCCGGAGGAGCGAGCTTAGATGTTTAGGATGTGCTGACCCGACCATGAGCGGCGCTAATCACGACCGAGTCTGCACGAGGGTGAGAATCCAAAAAGTCTACACCCTCCGGAGCCTGGTATAGCCTGTTGGACTTCCTAGGAAGCAGGGCTAAAGCCGACAGTTGTTTCCAAATAGTGGAAACAAGGTGGGCATGAGGCTCAATCCAGGGTGGCACTAAAGTAGGAGTCGTATGGAAGGTGCAGGGGATGACATACACCGACGCTGACCTAACGATGAGAAGAAAAATACTCAAAACCCGGTAAAACCGATGAAGAACAGGGCTTTGCTAGCCACAGAACTTTACAGCGCTGCATGAGCCGGAGGAAAGGAACTGGAAGCCAGGCGTCCGGGACCGCCCTTTATCTCAATGTATGATGTCTGCGTGGGGGTGGTCCCTCGCCAGGGACTGCTAGCTAGAAATTTTTCCTTGGGGTCCTGCCGCCGGCCGGCGTCAGTCCTATATGTAATTACCTACTGCAAGAGTCTTCTCGAAGTAAGATCTCATTTTCAAGATAGACCTGGTCAATAAGAAAGGCAACAGTGCATAAGGAAGGGAATGCATTATAGAAACACAGAAACAGAGAATTTGACGGCAGATAAGGACCGCTTGGCCCACCCAGTCTGCCCATTTCCCTACCCAATGGATAAGCAGCTGATCCTAGTTAACCAGCAGCCTACTACTTTCTACCCTCACCCCCTAGAATTGCCTTATGACTGTCCCATGCATGCTTGAATTCAACCACTGTTTTTGACTCCACAACCTCCTCCGGAAGGCCGTTCCATGCATCCACAACCCTCTCTGTGAAAAAACACTTCCTTACATTACCTCTGAGCTGCCCCCCCCCACCACATATCTTCAAATTGTGCCACTTTGTTCTTGCACACCTTTTTTGAAAGATGCTGCCCTCTTGGACTTTGTTGATTCCCTTGAGGTACTTGAAAGTTTCTATCATGTCCCCCCTCTCCCTCCTTTCCTCGAGGCTATACATATTAAGCTCCTTAAGTCTCTCTTCATATGTCTTCTGGTGCAGACCCTGCACCATTTTAGTTGCCCTCCTCTGGTCAGCTTCCATCCTATGTCCTTCTTGGAGATTGGGTCTCCAGAACTGCGCAGTACTCAGATGGGGTCTCACCAGTTGTCTGTACAGCGGGATAACAACTTCCTGTTTTCTACTGGTGATGCCTCTCCTATGCATCCACTATCCCCCAGCCCTCCTTACTGCCCCTCTCAATTGCTTGCCACCTTTAAGTCATCTGATATGACTACCCCAGGTCCCTTTCCATTTTGTTGTTGTTAGCATCTCACCCCCATTGTACTCTTCCCTGGGTTTTGTTTCCCAGGTGCATTACCTTGCACTTCTTAGCATTGAATCTAAGCTGCCATACATTTGACCATTCCTCTAACCTTGCCAAGTCCCTTCTCATCCTTTCTACCCCACCTTGTTCATCAACTCTGTTGCAGATCTTTGTCTCATCTGCAAAGAGACATACTTTTCCTTACAGTCCCTCTGCAATGTAAACTTATAAAAGACATTGAAGAGGACCGGTCCTAATACTGAACCTTGCGGTACCCACTAGTAACCCCCTTCTTCAGAGTGGACTCCATTTACTATTACTCTCTGTGTCCTATTCTCCAATTCTTTACCCAGGCTCTCATCTTGGGACCCACTCCCAGGCTGGCTAACTTGTATATTAATCTTTTGTGTGGGACTGTATCAAATGCCTTGCTGAAGTCTAGGTAGGCCATGTCCACAGCCCCTCCCTGATCTACTACTTTGGTCACCCAGTCAAAGAAATCTATTAGATTAGTCTGGCATGACCTTCCCGCTGTGAATCCATGCCGTCTTAGGTTCTGTGACCCTCAGGCCTCTAGGTACTTGACAATTCTTTCCTTCAGAAGTGATTCCATCATTTTGCCTATCACTGAGGTTAAAGTAACAGGTCTGTAGTTTCCTGCTTCTGCCCTGCTCCCACTTTTGTGAAGGGGGATCACATCTGCCCTCCTCCAGTCCTCAGGTACCACCCCATCTGCCCATGATTTGTTAAAAAGGGTAGTCAGGGTGTCACTAGTTCTACCCTTAGTTCTTTTAGAATTCTGGGATGAATCCCATCAGGCCCCATTGCTCTGTCCACCTTCAGTTTTAAGAGTTCTTTCAGAACCCTTTCTTCTGTAAATGGGCTGGTATCAACTTCTGTATCCAGAGTGTTTCTACTGTTTGTTTTAGGTACCTCCCCCTCATTTGTAAATACTGAGCAAAAATATTTGTTTAGTATCTCTGCCTTTTTACCGTCACCCTCTGCCCACCCCCCTCCCTGTGTTTAAGCCTCACTATCCCTCTCTTTGTCTTCCTTTGCTCCCTGATGTACCTAAAAAAGGTTTTATCCCCCTTCTTAACTGAGTTGGCTATCTTTTCCTCCGTTCGGGCCTTTGCTGTTCTGACTGCCTTCCCAGCTTCCTTTTGCTTTAACTGATGCAAACAATTCTCTGTCCTGCTCCTTCTGTGATTCCTTGTACTTTCTGAATGCTTTCTTTTTCTCGAACCTTCACTGCCATCTCCTTGGAGAACCACAGTGGTTTCTTACATCGTTTTGATTTGTGTATTTGCTTCACACAAAGGCTTGTTACCTCTGTGATGGCAGTTTTTATTATTCCCCATTGTTCTTCCACCCCTCCTTCCTGCCCATTTGCTAGTGCATTCCTTAGGCACTCACCCATTTTGGCAAAGTCAGCCCTCCTGAAGTCCAGTACTTTTGCCTTTGTATGGCTTGACTCTGTTGCTGTGTTTATTGTGAACCATACTGTTCGATGGTCACTAGTTCCCAGATGGCTACCCACTTCTACATCTGTGATCCTCTCTCCATCTCCACTTGAGAGACCCAGGTCTAAGATTGCTCCCTCTCGAGTGGGTTCCAATACTAGTTGTCTAGGGCATGCCCCCTGTAGGGCATCTAGAATAACCCCACTCTTAGAAGTGGCTGCTGCAACTGCACTCCAGTTAACATCTGGCATATTCAGAGCACCCATCAGCAATATCTCCCCTTTTTCTGCCATTCTAAGGATACTCTAGATCATTTCCTCCCCCTGAGAGGGGGGTCTGTATACAGCCACTTTGCGGATTGTGGTGCCATTGCCGGTCTCGAAATTGACCCACAGTGCTTCTTCTCCTCCCTGTTTACCCTTTTGTTCTGTTGCTTTGATTCCTACCCTTATGTAGAGAGCTACTCCTCCTCCTCTTTCACCCTCCCTGTCCCTCCTGTAGATAGTGTATCCTGGTATGTTTACATCCCAGTCATGGTTTTGTGTGTACCATGTTTCTGTGACTGCCATGATATCCAGATCTTCCTCTTCCATCAAGGCCACTAATTCAAGAAGCTTGTTACCCAGACTATAATACAAACAATGGTAGAACAAGGTGGGTAAAGAGCAAAAAGTGGTAGTGCAATGGACTAACAATACTATAAATAAAGTACAAAAGCTAAGATTAAATATTCAACAATTTACAAGGATAGTTCGGGGTAGTGGCTCAAGACATAAGGACAAGAAGTGTCAGTGGCTCAGTAGGTAGCACACTCGCCTCTGAGGCCTGGAGATCAGAGGGTTGTGGGTTCAATTCCCACATCTGGCACTTGGGTTAATATCCAAGTACTGACACTGTAGTGCAGCATGAGAGGGGTGCTGCACTTCTGAGGTGCCGACTTTTGGATGAGACGTTCACCCGAGGTCCCATCTGCCTGGATTGGTGGTAGTTCAGGTGGATGATAAAGATCCCATGGCACTTATCGAAAAGAGTAGGGGAATTTCCCATGTCCTGGCCAAATTTCCTTCATTCACTAAAAATACCACCAACAGCTTAATCTGGTTCAAGGTCAGTTGCCATTCATCTGTATCCCCTTCCCCTGGGTTGTGCCTGAAAATAGGCAGGATGTCTAGCGCACTTACCCGATCAACAAAAACTAAATAAATAAATAAAGAGGGACATATAAGGGAAAGAATACAGGCCAGGGAAGCTTAAAACACCAGCAAGAGCGAGAAGGTTCTGGGTAGGGGAGCAGGTCATAGCCAAAGGGTGGACACCCAATGCTAAAGGGGCTCAAAGCAACAGGCATGTGGCACAGCACAAGCCACAGAACATCAACTGAAGATCCCCCTGCACAGCATGTGCAACTGAAGTTAGAATAGTGAAGCATAAAAGGCTATTCTGTCAAAACACCAGGGGCTTAAGGATGTGTTGGGCGGTGCCATAGAGCCATAGGGGCAAGTGAAAGTGCCCGTGTACACCATCATGGACATCAATCTGCTGGAGCTCAGTGCAGTGGCCTTGCTCTGATGGTATTCGTTCCATCTGTCTGGGGTCAACTCGTGCAAGGACAGACAATACCACGACCATGCATCACCTGAACAAGCAGGGCAGCATGCACTCCCCTCCTCTGTGTCGGAAGGCTCTCCACACCTGGACATCCATGCGCAGCTTGGGTGCCAATCTCCTGGTGATTCATAAAGCAGGGGCCTTCAACCAGCTAGCGGATGCTGTCAGCCATGTGGGCAAGGTTATCTCATGAATGGTCCCTACATCAGGAGGTGGTTAACCACCTGTTCTCCCGGTGGGGCACTCCCCTGGTCAAGCTGTTCATCTCCTGGGAGAATGCCAAGCTGAGGCTGTTCCATGCTACCCCCAAACACTGCAGGACACTGGTGGGGGATGCCTTATGAGGTCCTGTACCCCAGGCCTCCTCTACACCTTCCCCGATTCACAAAGTGTTCATCAAGGTGAGAAGGGATAAGGCGCGGATGATCCTGGTAGCCCCAGACTGGCCACATCAGTTTTGGTGCCCCGGATCTCCTCACCCTCAGCAGCAGACCTCCACGGCGATTGCCCCTACACCCAGGCCCGCTCTCTTGTCACAAGGGAAAGGCCCTGCATCCAGACCGCCAGTCTCTGCACCTGACAGCCTGGTTCCTGAGAGGCTACAGTTCCAGGCCTTGGGCCTCTCTCCTAAGATGTTCTCCATGTTCTGGAGGTCTCCAGGAAGGCGTCGACCCCTCAGTGCTAGGCCTTCATATGGAAGAGGTTTTCCTTTTGGTGTCAGGAGCTAGACCCCCTGGCCTGGCCTTTGGCTAGCATTCTCGAATATCTGTGGTCCCTCTCTCAGTTGGGACTGTGGTTGACTACCCTCAAGGCGCACCTTCCAGACATCTATGCATACCGGGCATGGGCTAGTATGCTGATGGTGGTGCAGGAGAAGGCAGTCGGCATTTCTTTGAAGGCCTGTCCCCGTCAGTGCATGAGCCACCACCCTGAGACTTTCTGCAGGTGCTAGCAATGCTCATAAGCAAGCCATTTGAACCGATGCACAGGTGTGAAATGTCACACCTGTCATGGAAGATCACGTTTTCAGTGGCTATCACCTCCACCAGAAGGATCAGTGAGCTCCAGGTGCTCTCTGTGGCGTCTCCATATCTTGCGTTCCACAAGAACAAGATTGTCTTCCGCCTCCCCCCAAAGTTTCTCCCGAAAGTTGTGTCGGACTTTCACCTTAACCAGGTAATTAACCTCCTAGTGCACTTCACCAATCCCACTTCAGAGGCTGAGAACAGCCTCCATACTTTGGACCTAAGGTGAGCACTCATTACTACCAGGAGCACACGTCTGGAGTCAGGGGAGAGGTTTGTCAGCTATTTGTTACATTTGCTGAAGCCACAACTGGCACACTGGCAGCTAAGCAGATGACTGGCAGGTGGACTGTCTCTCCTGCATCGACCTCTGCTACAGGTTGGCTGGTAGGGAGCCTCCCACTGGGCTCAGTCCACCAGACACACACCACTGCCTTGGTGGCTGCTCCCAGGGACGTCCCTATCCAGGAAATCTGCAGGGATGGTACCCGGAAGTCAGCACACAACTTCCATTCCCACCTCACATTGTGAGAAAGGCCCAAACAGCACACACAAACCACCGGTGTGTGCTCTTTATAAATTTTATCTCTGCATATACAATATCAAAATAAAGGCTCTTTCGACTTCAGAGGAATACAAAGACAGTAACAGAACACTAATAAAAGTAAAAAGAGAAAACTGCAGCGGCTATGTTGATGGCATTTCCTTCAGCTGTTCCGATGAGGATATTCTACATCGGACGAAAACTGAGGAGTGATGGGGCCACCCACATACAAATATACACACACAGAAGCTGTACATCACTGTGGGCGGCCACCGGCAAGCACAAATTTCCAACTGGTCTTATCACTGATGACTTATAGTTCTAAAGGTGTGGCCTAATGCAGGACATATCCTCAAATAAGATCTAACCTGACCAGAATACTGGAAACATATAACCACTCCGGACAGAAACGTTTACCCTGGTCAGTGACGGCAGGCTTGGAATTAAGAGCAGTTTGCACATTTCTGAGCAAGGCCTGGAAAGTTAGATCTCCTGAGGCACAGACACAGAACCAGGGTCCCAGAAATGAGGCTGATCTCAGGCTCATCCCCCTCCTGACCCCCCTCGTGAGGAGAGTCACAGAAAGGTGTGGGTCGCAGGTCCTCTAATTCAGAAAGCTACTGCAGCATCACCAAAGACACCTGCCCTGAAAGATGAGAGCCAGTGCTACTGGCAGCACCAGAAATGGAACTAAGATTAGGACCAGGCTTGGCCCCAAAGGGCCAATGGCTGTCAACGAACCCAGACCCAACATCTACAACCCAGTCAGCACTGGAGTCACTGGCAATACTGCGGCAGCTGGCGCCATCCCAACCCAGGACGAGTAAGGGCCAGTGAGACAGGAGTCAACGATGCAGCTGGAGGCAAGGACCCAAGGGCTGTTGCCACAGCCAAACACTCTACCCAGCTTAAGGGCCCTGCCTGCGGCTCCAGTTCTGCCAGCCCAAAGAGGAGAGGGACTGGTTCCACAGGCAGAGGCATACTGGTCAAACACTGTACCCACTGCTCTATCAGAGCTGCCTAGTGGTGGAACAGCCCACCGAAGTCCCCACTTTCAGAAACAGAGTGACTCCAGGCCCGAGATTCCAACCTCCTGGAACCCAAGGTGCTCGATGACACCGAAGATGATGGTGTATGCCACCAGCTCCCAAAGATCTTGCTGCAGACCTCGAAGAGGGTGATCTCCACCAGTGCCATTTCTTCTCCTTCTGGCAGGAAAAGGAAAAAGGGAAGCCGAGAACTGCCGTGACCCCGACTGGGATCAAGTCTGCTTTTTGTGCTTCCAGGAGGACTGTCCTTTCTCCCAGGCACTAGACCACCCATGGTCAAATCCTTTCCTGACAGGGAAAGTGGACTGGAGTAGCAGCTGTTTCTAGCAGAAGAGAACTGGTTGCAGAGCAAGAAACAGAAGCCCAGAACTACAGATTTTTTACTAATCACTTCTGTCTCAGCAGAAGTAGTACCTGTTTGGATTAAGCAAACAGATACTTTATTAGAAAAAAGGAGTCTCATTTCAGTAAAAAAAAAAAAAGGTTTTTTCTAGGGAAAGGGGGCGGTATCACCTTCATTTACTGAGAGCAGAAAGTGAATCTAATTGGGGGTGTGGCTTAGCAGCTTAGGTGTACAAAAGCAGCTGTCTCCAATTACAGCTTCCAGCTGTTTCTAGCAGAGGAGAAGTGGTTGCACAGCAAGAAACAGAAGTCCAGAACTACAGATTTTTTACTAGTTTCCCTCCTTCCCACCCAAAGCCAGTTCTACTTTTATAGCCACTGAATTTGACTGACAACAGGAACGTCATGTTTGGCAGTAGGAAGTGAAGGATCACTGAGACACATTAGTTTCAGCAACCCTGAAGGAACCTAAAAACAAAAACAAAAAACTCTTTATCTCTGCCGCTGGAGGTCTGAATCCAAGCACGGAGGAAGGAGACTACTGATGACTACAGGAAGTTCCTGTCCCAGAACAGGAAGTGTGAGAGTTGTAAGGGCACATAGGCAGTAAGAAAGTAAGTGTAAAAATACATAAAGGGAGGAGGCAGTAAGCATACAAAGCAACAGAAGAGGGGACACAAAATAAGTCAAGATGGAAGTGGTGCAGTGCAATGGCTGTGGAGCAGCAGTGTTCCGGGAGACATTCTAGAGGCTGCGATGCTGCCCTGTTTGCAGGCACCTCTCTGGTCTAAGGAAGGAGACTGCCCATCTCCAGGCTGACCTGGCTAGGATTCGTGAAACCTCTTCCCCCACCTAGGGACTACCAGGGTCACCACCATTACCTCAGAGGTTGCCAAGAAAAAGGAGCAGTTGGACCAAGGTGGGCTCAGGGAGGGAGAGGGTGGTGGAACAGAGGTGCATCCCTCCAGTTGTAGCTCTCCACAATTCATATGCTGTTCTGGCAAAGAGTGGTTCCTCTATGGAGGCACCTGCAGTGGAGAGCAAGGAGGATGCTGGGAACCTCCACAAAGGAGACCCACAGAAGGGTGGCACGAGACCCCACAGGGGAAGGAAACAACTACTGGTGGGGGGCTCAATCTTTAGGGGGGGAGGAAGGGGATAGGGAGGTAAGGTGTCTGCCTGGTGCCACTGCTTGGAGGGACAGGAAGCGAATCCTCAGGATCGTGGGAGCAGCTGCACAAGGGAGGGAGCTGGATGTCATTGTCCACTGAGGGACAAATGACCTGGCTATAAATGGGATCAGAGCGGTGCAAGAGGAGTTTGTGAAGTTGGGGAGGGGCCTTAGACAAGTAGCATGTACGATAACCTTCTCGGAGGTGCTGACTGTCTATGGCAAGGATGATGCTAGGGTATTCCACACCATGGGATTTAATGAATGGTTGAAAAACTGGTGTGGAGCTCAGGGTTTTGCCGTCATTGAGGACTGGGATGCCACCTGGAGGGATGCAGGCTTATAGTGGCGCGATGGTCTGCATCTGTCCGGGGGGGATCCAGGATCCTAGGTGACAGGTTTAAATGCTTCACTGGCAAGCATTTAAACTAGCCAAGGGGGGAGGCACTGAAAAGGAGCAGGGAAATCCTAGCCTCCCCCACAAAGCGCAGTAGTTAGAGAGGTAAACACCAAGGCAGAGAAGTCAGTAGGGAGCAGGACAGGGATAAATGCAGAAGAAGTGTTAAGGACAGGGATGGGGCTAAAAGGGGTAAGGCCATAAAAAATAAATGGAAGGTGATGAGTACCAATGCCTGTAGTCTGTGCAACAAGCTCCCTGAACTAGTGGCCTTAATGGAAGAGGGATGCCTGGATATTGTGGCAGTCAATGAAACATGGTACACAGAGAACCATGAGTGGGAAGTCAACATACCAGGATACACAGTCTACAGGAGGGACAGGGTGGGTAAAAGAGGAGGAGGAGTAGCTCTCTATAGAGAGGAGATTAAAGTAACAGAACTAAAGAGTAAACAGGAAGTTGATGAGTCACTATGGGTCACCCTGGAGACAGGAAATGACATCACAATCCATGGGGTTGTACAGACCCCCTCCCATCTCAGGGGAGGAAATGGACAAGGAAATGATAGAAGGCATCCTTAAAATGGCAGAAAAAGGGGAGATATTGTTGATGGGGGACCTGAATATGCCAGATGTTAACTGAGTACCTTTGCTGCAGGCACATCCAAAAGCAGGGTCATTCTTGATGCTCTACAGGGGCATGCCTCAGACAGCTAGTGTTGGAACCGCTCGGGAGGAGCAATCTTAGACCTGGTACTCTCAAATCGGGAAGAAGAGAGGATCTCAGATTTAAAAGTGGGTAGCCATCTGAGAACAAGTGACCACCAAACAGTGTGGTTCACAATAAACACAGCCATAGAGTCAAGCCATACAAAAACAAGAGTACTGGACTTTAGGAAGGCTGACTTTGGGTAAAACGAGAGAGTGTCTTAGAAAAGCACTAGCAAATGGACAAGAAGGAGGTGGGGGGGGAGTAATCGAAACAGCCATCAGAGGCAACAAGCCTTTGTGTGAAGCAAATCAATGAAACAAAACGAAGGAAAAACACACCACGGTTCTCAAAAGAGGTGGTAGGGACAGTTAAGGAGAAAAGGATAGCATTCAGGAAACAGAAGGAGCAGGACAGAGAACTTTATCAGTTAAAGCAGAAGGAGGCAGTGAAGGCAGTCAGAATAGAAAAGGCACAAACTGAGGAAAAAGATAGCCAACTCTGTTAAGAAGGGGGATAAAACTTTTTATAGGTACATTAAGGAGCAAAGAAACATAGAATTTGACAGCAGATAAGGACCGCTTGGCCCACCCAGTCTGCCCATTCTACCTACTGGATAAGCTGCAGATCCTAGTTAACCAGCAGCCTACTTCTTCTTACCCCC
Source organism: Neoceratodus forsteri (assembly GCA_016271365.2). Lineage (NCBI taxonomy): Eukaryota > Metazoa > Chordata > Ceratodontiformes > Ceratodontidae > Neoceratodus > Neoceratodus forsteri. The sequence continues at coordinate 1,711,373,479 of CM057455.1, forward strand.
ACCCCCAGAATTGCCTTATGACTGTCCCATGCATGCTTGAATTCCACCACTGATTTTTGACTCTACAACCTCCTCCGGGAAGGCTGTTCCATGCATCCACAACCCTCTCTGTGAAAAAAATGCTTAAATTACCTCTGAGCCCCCCATATCTTCAAATTGTGCCCTCTTGTTCTTGCACACCTCATTTTTTGAAAGATGCTACCCTCTCGGACTTTGTTGATTCCCTTGAGGTACTTGAAGTTTCTATCATGTCCCCTCTCTCCCTCCTTTCCTCTAGGCTATACATATTAAGCTCCTTAAGTCTCTCTTCATATGTCTTCTGGTGCAGACCCTGCACCATTTTAGTTGCCCTCCTCTGCATAGCTTCCATCCTGTCTATGTCTTTGCGGAGACTGGGTCTCCAGAACTGCACACAGTACTCCAGATGGGGTCTCACCAGCTGTATGTACAGAGGGATAATAACTTCCTGTTTTCTACTGGTGATGCCTCTCCCTATGCATCCCAGTAACCCCCCTGCCCTCCTTGCTACCCTCTCACATTGCTTGCCCACCTTTAGGTCATCTGATATATTACCCCAGGTCCCTTTCCATTTTTGTTGTTGTTAGCATCTCACCCCCATTGTGTACTCTTCCCTGGGTTTTGTTTCCCAGGTGCATTACCGTGCACTTCTTAGCACTGAATCTAAGCTGCCATCATTGACCATTCCTCTAACCTTGCCAAGTCCCTTCTCATCCTTTCCACCCCACCCTGTGCATCAACTCTGTTGCAGATCTTAATGTCATCTGCAAAGAGACATACTTTTCCTTCCAGTCCTTCTGCAATGTAGCTTATAAAGACATTGAAGAGGACCGAGTCCTAATACTGAACCCTGCGGTACCCACTAGTAACCTCCTTTCTTCTGAGTGGACTCCATTTACTATTACTCTCTGTGTCCTATTCTCCAGCCAATTCTTTACCCAGGCTGTCATCTTGGGACCCACTCCAGGCTGGCTAACTTGTATATTAATCTTTGTGTGGGACTGTGTCAAATGCCTTACTAAAGTCTAGGTAGGCCATGTCCACAGCCCCTCCCTGATCTACTACTTTGGTCACCCAGTCAAAGAAATCTATCAGATTTGTCTGGCATGACCTTCCCTGTGAATCCATGCTGCCTAGGGTCCTGTGCCCCTCTGGCCTCTAGATACTCAACAATTCTTTCCTTCAGAAGTGATTCAATCATTTTCCCTATCACTGAGGTTAAACTAACAGGTCTGTAGTTTCCTGCTTCTGCCTTGCTCCCACTTTTGTGAAGGGGAATCACATCTACCCTCCTCCAGTCCTCGTGTACCACCCCATCCTCCCATGATTTGTTAAAAAGGGTAGTCAGTGGTGTCACTAGTTCTACCCTTAGCTCTTTTAGAATTCTGGGATGAATCCCATCAGGCCCCACTGCTTTGTCCACCTTCAGTTTTAAGAGTTCTTTCAGAACCCTTTCTTCTGTAAATGGGCTGGTATCAACTTCTGTATCCAGAAAGACCAAGGGAGGGATACAGAGACTTAATAAAGGGGAGGGAATGTGGGCAGAGGGAGACAGTGAAAAAGCAGGGATACTGAACGAATATTTCTGCTCAGTATTCACAACAGATGAGGAGGGGGAGGTGCCTAAACCAAACAAGGGAGAAACTAGGAATTGGGGGGTCGATACCAGTCCATTCACAGAAGAAAGGGTTTTGAAAGAACTCTTGAAACTGAGGGTGGACAAAGCAATGGGGCCTGATGAGATTCACCCAAGAATACTAAAAACTAAGGGTAGAACTAGTAACACCACTGACTACTCTCTTTAACAAATCATGGAAGGATGGAGTGGTACCTGAGGACTGGAGGAGGGCGGATGTGATTCCACTTCACAAAAGTGGGAGCAGGGCAGAGGCAGGAAACTATAGACCAATTAGTTTGACTTCAGTGGTAGGGAAAATGATGGAATCACTTCTGAAAGAAAGAACTGTTGAGTACCTAGAGGCCAGTGGGGCACAGGACCCAAGGCAGCATGGTTTCACAGGAGGAAGGTCATGTCAGACAAACCAAATAGATTTCTTTGACTGGGTGACCAAAGTAGTAGACCAGGAAGGGGCTGTGGATACGGCCTACCTAGATTTTAGCAAGGCATTCGACACAGTCTCACAGAAAAGATTAATATACAAGTTAACCAGCCTTGGAGTGGGTCCCAAGGTGGTAGTCTGGATAAAAAACTGGCTGGACAACAGGATGCAAAAGGTAATGGTAAACGAAGACCAAAGTGAAGAAAAGGGGGTAACTAACGGGGTACCACAGGGTTCGGTACTGGGACCGGTATTCTTTAATATCTTTATAAGTGACATTGGAGAGCACCTGGAAGGAAAGGTATGCCTCTTTGCTGATACACAAGGTGGGGTGGAAAGAATGAAAAGGGACTTGGCAAGGTTGGAGGAATGGTCAAATATGTGGCTGCTCAGATTCAATGCAAAGAAGTGCAAGGTAATGCATCTGGGAAACAAAAACCCAGGGGAAGAGTACACAATGGAGAGTGAGTCAACAACAACAAAAATCGAAAGAGACCGAGCAGTAATTATATCAGACGACCTAAAGGTGGGCAAGCAATGTGAGAAGGCAGTAAGGAGAGCTGGGGGGATACTGGGATGCATAGGGAGAGGCAACAACAGTAGAAAACAGGAAGTTGTTATCCCTCTGTACACAGAGTTAGTGAGATCCCATCTGGAGTACTGCGTGCAATTCTGGAGATCCCATCTCCGCAAAGACAGAGTGGAGGCTGTTCAGAGGAGGGCAACCAAAATGGTGCAAGATCTGCACCAGAAGACATACGAGGAGAGACTAAAGCAGCTTAATATGTATACCCTTGAGGAAAGGAGGGAGAGGGGGGACATGATAGAAACTTTCAAGTATCTCAAGGGAATTAACAAGGTACAAGAGGGTAGTATCTTTCAGAAGAAGAGATGTACAAGAACAAGGGGGCACAATTTAAAGATAGAGGGGGGATGGCTCAGAGGTAATGTTAGAAAGTATTTTTCAGAGAGAGTCTGTGGATGCATGGAACAGCCTTCCTGAGGAGGTTGTGGAGTCAGGAACAGTGGGAGAATTCAAGAATGCATGGGACAGGCATAAGGCAATTCTAGTGTGGGGCAGGAAGAAGTAAGTTGTTGATTAACTAGAATCTGCAGCTTATCCATCACGTAGGGAAATGGGCAGACTGGGTGGGCCAAGCGGTCCTTATCTGCCGTCAAATTCCATGTTTCTATGTAGCTTGACTGAGCATACTCATTACCACCCTCCATGGCTTTCAACTGTTGATGCTTGGTAGGGCTGAGAGAAACTGACAAAATATTTGGTGAAAATACATTAAATTGACACGAAAATAATAAACTCCAGCTTTAAACACTAAAAATGAGAAGAACTGAATGTTGCTGTCATACAGACATGAACTCCTGACTCTCACCGGGCTAGTGACGTCATCACGGATGTGCATGCAACAGCGGAGAAAAAGGAACTGCGACAGACAAGGGTCATGCACGGTAATCTTGTGTGTACAAGTTTAGTCTTGAGAAGTCACATGTGCATGCAGCTTATCTCAACACTGGCTCTCCTTAACAGTTCTGACTCCTGCTGGGTTCTAGTGCCTCCAGCTCAGACCTACTAATGGGACTCCATGGTGAAAGGAAGATCTAGCATGGAAAAAAATTGCCCCCTCCAAACAGATGGAAGTCCACACATCCACAGAGTGCATCAAACTCACTTGGGCAGCTCTCCAATCCCCCTAAATGCCAAGCAGCCTATGTCCAGACAGTTGCCAACAACATAAAGGAACTAAAAGTAAGGGCCCATTGTTAGACGACCATTCCAAGAGGGTAACAGAACTGCCGGAGTGAGGTACAGTTAAGGAGGGCATACTATGCTAAGGGGCTCCACTGCCACAAATGGGGCATGGTTGTGCTGGAAGGATTCTGGAGGTAGAGTCTCAGGAAGGAAAAATATACTTTAACAAAAAAAGACAGCTGGAGCTAGATCATCCTGGGTTTAAATCCCACACTGACACCATTCACCAAAAGATCCTCCCTAAGCTCAACACACACTGTCACAGCAAGGTTTGTGTACATTTCCCTGCATGCCACGAGACTGTCAAAAAGATCTTTCCAGAGTTGGACTATTTAGTGCCACCCAAGACCACCTTGGCCAGACTAAACTCTCTCACTTGGTTCTGCCATATTGTTCTTAACTGTCCCCTATGAACCCACCACTGCACCCTTCACTTTGACCTTGTTCCCTCTTCACCTGAGAGAAGGCAGCGCTCCCAATGCACCTCTAGATAGAATAAACCAATACATAAGGATGTTTGGCTGAGAACCCCTTGGAATGTTCAGCAGACCCCATCTTACCTGCTGCAGAATGTATCCAGGTCATGGAGGGAGGACCTGTCAACAGTGTTGGGCATGTGAGGTGTCAGACCCCTCACTGTTCCCCTTTATGGGATGCCTCCTTCAAGGTGGAATGCAAGCTCGCACATAAGCATTGAGCGCGTCACCACTGGCATCCCCATCCATCAAGATTCTCTGACCACTCTTCCACCTGTGGTCACCCAAGTGGCAGAGTACAGCGCAGAAGCATGACTGCACTCCCTCCCCACAGGACAGCATCCCCCTGAGAGGCTCCATTCCCCCTCCCCCCAATTAAACTAAGCTTGATCAAGAACCAGAGTCGCAGGTGTGGCATCCAGGGCCTTAACCCTCTGCACCAGTGGGCCATGCTGCTGGTTATTTAGCATGCCTTGGTGCTGTACCAAAGAAAATTGAAGATGTCTTGCATCAGATGGCAGGGGTATATAAGCCTGCTTGCAGATGTTCTAGGGATAATTCTGTACAGTGATGGTGGCAAAAGCAGATAAGTAGATGAACAAGCAGCAGAAAAAGGGACATGTACAGCACTACAGTGCATACTGCATTAGAGGTGGGCCTGCGTAGGACTAGCTGCTTTTAAGGGGGGGTCAGCACTAAGAGCTCCACACATAGCTCTGGACCTAGTCCCAACAGGCACTTTGTGTACAAAAACATTTTTTGTTCTACTTACTGTTTATTGTAGTACAGTAGATTACACCAGACAGATTTTGCTAACTAGTAAGCTGACATTTCCTGTAAACAGAAATCAAAGAATCCCCTAGTAGCTGACATAAGTGCAGGGCTGCAGCAGTGAGAGATGCAACAGCTTGCAGTGCATGGCCTTAGTAAGACCTGATCTTTTGTCTATTGGTCCTGCTGTCCTCATGGGGCTAAGTGCAGTGAGACGGTACTGTACTTGGCTCCGAAACAGCGGGATCAGCAAATATCTGATGTGAGCTTATAAAATCTCCAATGTGCATCGCAAGCTACTGAATATGAAAATTACATACCTACAGTAATTCTTGATCTTCTCTTGTATCTTCACCATTCATTACTGCTTGGGTAGTGCCGGAGGCGCACATCCACTATGGGAGATTTTTTTTTTTTTTGAGTCTGCTCAAATGGCGACGCCCACAAGAGCGACATGCTGTGTCATGCGTGAGGGGCAGCCGTTAGGTGCCACAGACAACTCCTCCATCTCAGTTCTGGTAGCCAGAGAGGCGAAATAAAGGGTAATAGAAAAAAAGGGGAGAGCGAGGCAAGAGAGTTGAGGGACAGAAAAAGGAAAGGATATAAACTGAAGAAGGAATAAGCCAGTAAAGGACAGATAGAAGAGGGAGAATACCCATCCTAAGAGACCGCAGGACCTCCCATCTGGGGCGGCTCTAAGGGAGGAACAGATAAACAGAAAAGGAAGAAGAAGAAGAAAGACAAGAAAGAAGGGATGCTGAGAGGGGAGAACACTGCCCATAGATATATTGGTTGAGAGGGTTATAAGCTCGGAACCAAACCAAGGGAGCAAAAACCCCTCCTAATAGGAGTGAGAAAAGGTTCAACTGAACCGCCTGTATAGATTGGACACAAAGGGCAGATTCTCTATCTTGTCATCATCCCAACCTCCTACACTCTAGCTGAGAGCTTACAGACTGCCCGGACAGAAAACTGTTCCAGAAGAAGAGCGCCCAACTATGAGGAGGGGTAAGCCCCTTAGCACCTTGTTAAGTGCTAACACCGAAGTGTGTGGGTAGGGGTTAGGCCCTACAAGAGGCAGCTTTGTATGAAGGAGAGAATGGGAACTCAATCAGACTCCCTGAAGGCAAGGCAAATGCAGCAGTTCAAGGTTAAGAAGTGCAGAAGCACCAACCAGAAGAAGCAGACAATTAAATAATGCCAGTAAGGGGGAACCTTAATTTTGAGGCCGAGCCATAGAGGGACAGTCTCTTCAGCTGTGAACTGAACAACGTGGCTAAGGAGCCCAGAGGTCACACCTAAGGGCAGTCAGAAAGAGTTCCCTCAGGATAAGAGAAAAAGTTCTACTCGTTCCCCTTTACCATAAGGAAAAAAGATCCGTCCAATAAGAACGGAAACCAGGATAGTTTTTTTTTTTTTTTTTGGCATAAAGGCCAAAGGAGAGGAACGAGAAGGAAGGGGGAGACGCCGCAGTACTAGGCAACTGAGGGGAAGGTGGGTGGGTATCAGTAATGAATGGCGAAGATACAAGAGAAGATCAAGAATTACGGTAGGTACGTAATTTTCATATATTCTCTTGTCAATCTTCACCATTCATTACTGCTTGGGTGAGTACTGCTTCCCTCCCCAAGGGGGGGGGAGATAAAGAAACCCTGAGGGAGCAAGACCCCCAGCCTCCTGTTGGTGGGAAACAGGAGGGGAAGACCCTGGACTAATCAGGTGAGAAGCCTATGGTGAAGGAGAGTTAGGAGGTGTCCCCCGAGGATGGGGAGATGGAGGAAGCCCCTGCAGAAGTCTCCTAGCTCTGGAGGAGAAGAGACGGGTCCCCCGGAAAGTGGAGTGAATCACCCTACACCGGGCCAGGGGTGACAATCTTGATAGACGAAGCGTCCGTCTAATACAGATCGCTGTCCCTGCAAGCCTGGAAGCCACCTCACTGGCGTCATAAGATGCCCTTGCTTGGTGTCTTGCCAGCTCCAGACCTATAGCAGAGAGGGCAATAGCTTGTCTGGTTTGCTCCGTATCAGGCAATGATGCTAAGATTTGGGAAAGCATCGACCACAAATGCCTACTGTAGGCAGCATGGTGAGCCTGATGTGATGCAATGCATTACATTGCACAAGAGGAAGAGAACACTCTTCGCCCCACCGGTCAAATTGTAGGGAATCTGAGTCCAGTGGACGGTCGTGCCCCAGGCAGCGGAGCCCGGAGGGAGTTTCTAGATATGCCAATCCCGAAGGTGGGCTGGGGAGAGTACCTAGAGATTCCAATGGGGCACAATACCTTCTTCCGCAGTCTGCCGGGACAGGAGAAAGGGCGGCTGGCGAATGCCAGGAACGGATAGACGCCTCCTGGAAGGGAAAAGGCCAGGATAGTACCACCAAATGCTGGGCACTGAATTCACTGAGAAATTCTCCCGTTCGGTATTGTCTCGCCTAACAAAGGAGATACGAAGATCCCTCACCATCCTCGAAAGGAATCGCTGATATTCAGTGAAATCAGCATCGGAGGAGAGATGAGCAGTGGGTTCCAGAGCTCGAATGTCCAGAGGACTCCTGCGGCAATGGGCATAGGCGAACCACCCGCTCATGCATGTAACTAACATATCAGAGGAAGGCCGCCGCAAAGCCTCTGAACGTCTTCAAGCGTAACGGGCCCGTAGGACCAACATGGCCTGGGAGAGAGGGGGGTGGCTGCAGAGGAATGAGAGAGGGGCACCTACAGCGAGGCAACTGTCTTCTGCTGAGGCTCTGAAATCTGGCAAACGGGGCCCGAGCTGGCGGGATCCCAGACAACAAACCAGGTCACCGAACGGAACCCTGGGGATGCGAAGCCTGGAAGAGCCTAGTAGGGGATCTTCCCTGTGATGAACCTGGGGCTGCATGGGTCCAGAAGGGCAGCCCACAGTCACGCCACCAGAAGGGTCCCTGGGACTAGAGAGGGAAAGATGGGGCCCTGCGCTACGGCTCCTATCCACCAACCCCGAGGGGTGGCAGGTGAAGACCAAGGTGCCTGAACCCTGTCTCTCGACCCCCCCGACTCCGAGAATGCCCTCCTTTACCCCAGCAACACCCCACCCCAAGGAAGTGCAGCAGCACCGGGATCGGCAGCTGCCACAACCTCCCCCCAGGAGGGAGAGCCCCTCCCTCCGCCTCGACGCCATCCCCGTCCAGGGACCCCAAACCACCCCCAGCCTGGGAGGCCACAGGGGAGGACAGCAGAGGAGACAGAGGAATAGGCGCGCTGGGCCGCCTAGCACCTCGTCTCACCGGAGACCCTGACTCCGAAGAGTCAGGGTGCCAAGACGGGTCCACATCTGAATCATCCTCCAAGGAGGAAGAGACCAGCTGGACCACAATACTGGCCACCCCAGGGTCTTCAGTGAAAGCGGCACTGTGAACTGCTTGGACAACCCAGATCCCCCATGGGAGACCTGGTCCTAACTCCCCAGCGCACGACCAGACCCAGCACCGTGACCCGACTCTGCACCCTAGAAGAACTGCCTGGGCCCACGGCACCGCCGGAAAGTAGAGCCAACACGGCACCGCGAACAGTGACGTCTCGATCACTGGCACTGCAAGCGGCGCCGGGATCCAAAACGGCGCCAGAAGGCGGCGTGAAGGGTCCACCAATGCCAGGCCCAGCAGACCTGGGCCTCGACACTGGGGGAGCCTGCACCTCCAAGGAGGTGACTGCCGAGGCGGTGTCCCCGCCGCGGCCCCAGGAGGGACCCAGGCGTTCCTCCGACATCGCAAAAGAGGCCTCCTCTTCTGCAAGAGAAGATGAGGAGGCCGCCTACTCTCCAGACCGTATAGGCCTGAGAGGGGACCCGGAGGAAGGGTCTAGAGACCTTACCTAGGAATCCCTGGAGCGGCGCCGTCCCCCGAAAGTCGGCAGAGCCTTGCCGATCTTGAACGCGCGGACTTCCAGGACGCGACAGTCCATCGAGAAACAGGCGTCGCATGCATCCATATTATAGTTGGGTCCCAGGCAACGGAGACAAACATCATGCTGGTCCGTGATGGAAAAATGCCGGCCACAGGAGCACCGACGCATAGGGGCGTGGCCCGCCTTCAACTTGCGTTTGGCCCCCGAACCTGACATGATGCGAAACAATTAAGGCACAAACAAAGCACAGCTCTCGGTGTTGTCGAATAATAGAGAAGAAAAAGGAACGGTCTTACCAGTGACGATGTCGAGAAAAAGGCAGGATGAAGGAGTCTGAAACAGCGTCAACAAACAACAACTAGACCTAGTACTGAAAATCCTAACCGTGCAGCAGGTGCAGCCTTGACGGCGGGAGAAACAGAACTGAGATGGAGGAGGAATCTGCAGCACCTAGCAGCCACCATTCATACATGATGCAGCACGTCGCTCTTGTGGGCGTCGCCGTTGGAGCCGACTCCAAAAAAAAAAATCTCCTGAAGGGAGTGCGTGCCTCCGGCACTACCCAAGCACTAATGAATGGTGAAGATTGACAAGGGAAGATCTATTACTTCCAACATCCTCCCTAAGTCCAAATTAAAATTTTCAGAAAGGATCCCAGCTAACAACATACCTCCTACTGCTCGATGATCCAGCTCGGTTTCCTGAACTGTTACTAGACACTACTGAGATTGCGTTGGCTATTGCCTCAACTGCAGACAGTCTTTCTGCAAAGGTGTTCCTTTCAGAGCGTTCTGCTTCTGGAAAATAAACTTTCATTAGTTTAACCCGTTAACTGTGCTACATTCATTCAGACTACAGTGGTCTTATAACACGTGGCAGTAACAGATTCCTCAATTCCTCATTAGTGACAAGCCACTGAATAGAAATTTTAACAGGATTCTTTGCCACTGAACCTTTTTCCTTTAATATCCCCCAGCATAAGTATAAAACGAATGACATAAAGAACAAATTACTCACCAAAGTAATGATGATTTTCTAGGGCAATATTAGCAAGTCATAAAAATAGCATCATCTCAACCATGAGCTGCCGCCACAGAGATAAAACTTGAGAATAAATATTTAAAGTTCAAACTCTGCTGTGTGGTCATGCTCCCCCTAGTGTTCTAATGACAGTTTGAACTCTACAGTGTGATCATGCGCTCCCTAGTGTTCTAATAACGCATTTATAGCTAAAGACCAGAAAAGACCAGTGGCTACCCACCTAACCTAAGCTGTGTATTCTACAAAACGTAAATGGAGTCGATCATAACAATCTCCAAATGAAAAACTGTAAAAACTGCAAGGTCTGGAAAAATAAAAAAAATACTCAAGCAGTAAGGATTTTTTAAATATCTAATTTAACTGCCTGAAGAACCCTTTTTAATACCCAGATGGCTTGCATGACTCACTAATACACCCTCTAAAAGAAACATCACTACCAGAATGAGTAATTTTTTATTCTAACAACGAGAGTGTATTAGTGATATATTACAAATTGCAGATTCCTACTACCTGAGGACGCAGGGTCTATAACCTACTTAGGAAAAAGGTTCTGAAACACTAAAATAAAAAAATCTGGCATCCCCTAGCTTGGATATACAGAGAGCAGTGAGAAGTGCACGAGAGTACTGCAGACCAAGTGGCTGCTTTACACGACTTCAAGCAGGGCAATACTCATTAAAGCTGCAAGAGACGGATGTACCTCTAGTGGAATGTGCTCTCAACCTTCTTAGTTGCTCTTTGCCAGCCTTTTCATAACAGAACCTAGCAGCAGGGACAATCCAATGAGGGACTGTCTCTTATGCTGCTGGTTTTTATTTGGTTTGTTTTGCCTACCTCACCGTAACTGGCAAACAATGGTTTATTTTCAATTCTGAACAGCTCTGTCCTTTGAATATACACACAATTAAAGGGAAGTACCAAGATTCCAGCTTCTGTCACCAGTGTAATTCTTACCTTTCACTACCTGGCCCTCGCGTGAGCTTCTTGATGTAGATTTCGGTTTCACATCCGACTGTGAAGTTTCTCCTCCCCTACACTGAGCAGTGGCTTTCAAACAAAAACAAAAATAAAACAAAACAAAAACAAACACAGGCAATGATATACACTGGTTCCTGTGAAATAAGGAAACCACTCTGGGTAAACATTTTACATTTATTTATACTCATCATAAACACCACCTGATCCCTATGGAACACCAACATTTGGGTCTGTACAGAGTACTTCCAGCTCACTAACCATCCTTACAGAATTAACAGCTACTAGAAAACAGTGTTCCATGTTAGATATTTCAGCTCTGATGAAAACACAAGATCAAAAGGGGGGATTCTTTCACTCTGAAAGAACCAGGTTTAAATCCCATGGTGGGACTGGTTCCCTTACAAGAGGATGGCACATGATTCAGGCCCTTCATAAATCTTTTGAACCCTGGCTGTGCCGCAAGAATAGGTTATTCACCTGTAACTGTAATTCTAGGAATGGTATATGGTTCACATTCACACTCCAGCAGTACCACTAGAATCCGATGTTTGGTCTGATGTATTTAAGCTAAGCTCCTCCCAACACCCGAGTGAATATATCCCCCAAATCCACCCAGTGACATCAGATCTCAGGCAGTGGAAGCAGGATCAAGGGCCACTTGCCGGGGAGGCCGGGTGGGTTCTGTGGATGCCAACCATATACCACTGCCAGAAAGTACAGTTACGTAAGAACTTACCGTAACAGCAGATCTTCGAGAGAGGCTCTTGCAGTAGGTAATCACATATAGGACTGACGCCGGCAGGCGGCAGGACCCCGGACCCCATGGAAAAATTTCTAGCTAGCAGTCCCTGGCGAGGGCCGCCTCATCGCCAGGTGAGCGCGCCAGGAGACGCTGCTATAAAGGGGCTGTCCCGACGTCACTTTCCAGTTCTTTTCCCCGCCACAGGCCAAAAGAGGCCGGACGAGAGAGGAGCAGACATTTCCCTCATTGGAAAAGGAGCTGAAAAAGCCTAGGGGGATGGAGGGCGGGAGTGTACCTACTGCAAGAGCCTCTCTCGAAGATCTACTGTTATGGTAAGTTTTTGCATAACTGTACTATCTTACTTCGAGGGGGCTCTTGCAGTAGGTAATTACATATAGGACTGAATCCCAAGCAGTCTGAAAGAAAGAGAGGCACCGGGAGGAGGAAAACTACTCCAAAAGGTAGTTCTGGTTGTGCAAGTCTCAAGATAGGAGGCCTTGCAAAACAGCCAGCCCGAAGCCTGCTCTATGGCGAGAGGCAACATCCAAACTGTAGTGTTTCGTGAAGGTATGGATAGAAGTCCAGGTGGCGGCAGCGCAGATGTCTGCTGCAGACACATCCTTGAAATAAGCCGCAGAGGCAGCTACTCCTCTTGTGGAGTGGCCTCCGACTTGACCCAGGAGGGTCTTCTTGCATTTGTCATAACAGAAAGTGATGCAATGAGCCAACCACTTAGACAGGCATTGCTTGGAAACAGCATTGCCTTTCCTTTTGTGAGCAAAAGAGACAAACAACTGATCAGACTTTCTGAGATCCTTCGTCCTGTTGGTGTAGTATTTCAGAATCCAGTGAACATCCATAGTATGGAGTAAATACTCCCCTTGATTAGAGTACTGCATAAAAAAGGCAGGTAACTCTATGTACTGATTTAAGGTAGACTCGGCTACTACTTTAGGGAGAAACTTAGGATTCGTGCGAAGAGCAACTCGTTCCTTGTGAAAAATCAAGTGGGGATTTTACACATCAGGGCCTGGAGCGGAGATTCTTTGAGCCAAAGTAATGGCCACCAAGAAGAGTGTCTTCCACGAAAGAACTTCAAATCCGCAGAAGCTGCAGGTTCGAAGGGAGAGTAAGTTTCTCGAGAACAAAGTTCAAGTCCCAAGGGGGAGCAGGAGTACGGATGGGGGCCTCAGATGGAGGACCCCTCTGAGAAAGGTCTTGAGACCTCCAGTTCAGCAAAAGCCTTGTTTGCGAAGGGAACATGATAGGCCGAAATGACCACCATGTGTACCTTCAGAGAGGAATGGCTGAGACCCAGGTCAAACAGATGACGTAGATACTCCAGCAGAAGCCCCGCTGAACAGGAGAAAGAGTCCACGTTCTTGGAAGCGGCCCAAATAGTGAATCTTTTCCACTTCATGGCGTAAGTGGATCTGGTGGAGGGTTTTCTGGCCTCCACTAAAATCTCCGCCACTTTGGGAGACACTCCAAAACGGGATTGGGCTAGGTCTGCAGGAGCCACGCATGCAGTTGAAGGGATTTGAGGCCTGGATGGACCAGGGTCCCCTGATCCTGAGTCAACAAACCTCGAGACAGAGGAAGAGGAAGATGAGGATCCTCTGAATATTGCTGTAGAAGAGAGAACCAGATTTGCCTGGGCCAGAAAGGAGCGATCAGAATTATTCTCGCTCCTTCTGAAGCTAGTTTCTGCAAGACTCGTGGGATAAGTGGAATTGGGGGAAGGCATAGATGAATCTGTCCTTCCAGTCTAGAGACAGAGCATCGCTCCAAAAAGCGCCTCGCTCTGGAATGAGCGAGCAGAAGATTGGGAAGTTTTACGTTTAGGGGGCATGTGAACAGGTCGACCTGTGGTGTTCCCCAAAGTTGGAAGATATTGTCTAGGACCCCTTGGTCCAGTTCCCAATCGTCAGTCAGAGCAGAAGAGCGACTTAGCTCGTCTGCCAGGGTGTTGTCGACTCCCAGAACGTGAATTGCCGTGAGGTGAAGGTCGTGTTGTGTCTACCAATCCCAAACCCTCATTGCCTCCCTGCACAGAGGGTAGCACTGAGTCCCTCCCTGCTTGTTGATGTACCACACCACGCACATGTTGTCCATCTGGACGGCTAGGTGGCCGGGAAGGATGTATTGGTGAAGGGCTTGGAGAGTGTACAACACTGCCCGAAGCTCGAGCACACTGATGTGGAGAGCTTGTTCTAGCTTGGACCAGGAGCCCTGGGTCCAATGAGGGCCTAGATGGGCTCCCCAACCTTCGCCTGAGGCGTCTGTGGTTAGAGTCTGGAAGGGGGGAGGATGAAAGAAAGGAACTCCCCGAAACAGGTTCTCTTGAACCATCCACCACTGCAAGTCTCTCATCATTGGCGAGGAGATCAGAACTGAGTGATCTAGATTGTCCACTGAGAGATCCTCATGTGGAGTCAAGCACGAGGTACCGTCAGGATAGCAGCTACCATGAGCCCAAGAAGGCGAAGGACCGACCTCGCAGAGACCATCCTGCGGTTGGACAACAGACTTATTTGGGTCTGAAGGGTGGCCGCCCTGTCTGGAGGCAGGAAGGCCTTGCCCATGGTCATATCGAGGATCGCCTCAATAAACTGTAGTCTCTGGGATGGGTCCAGATGAAACTTGGAATGGTTGATGGTAATACCCAGGCAGGCAAAAACCTGTTGGGTAAGGGAGAGGAACCGCAGGAGTTCCTCCCTGGACGAGGCCACCAGGAGCCAGGCGTCCAGGCACGGGAAAACCTGCAATCCCCTGGTACGCAGGTGGGCCGCCACCACTGCCAGGCATTTGGTAAATGCTCGGGGGGCCGAAGATAGACCAAACGGGAGCGCCTTGAACTGGCAGTGGCCCACCCCCCAGAACGCAAAACAAAGTTATCTGCGATGAACTGGGCGAATGGGAATGTGCAGATAAGCATCCTGCATATCCAGAGCATAAAGCCACCGACCCGGCCGGAAGAGGGGCAGAAGGCACTGCAAAGAGAGCATCCTGAACCTTTTGTACTCTATGTAAAGATTCAGGGAACTGAGATCCAAAATTGGTCTGAGATCTCCTGTCTTCTTTGGGACCAGGAAGAAATGGGAATAGTAACCCGTTCCCTGTAGACGAAGGGGGACAGGCTCTATCGCTTGCTTCAGCAGAAGAGCAGAGATTTCCTCCTGGACCAAGAGAAGATGTTCCCATGAATACGACGACTTCAGAGGGGGGTGGCGGGGTGGTTTCTGAAGAAACTCTATGGTGTGTCTTTCTGCTATAAGCTGGAGCACCCAAGAATCTGTGGTTATCCTCTCCCATCCCAGAAGGTGGAGGGAAAACCTCCCTCCTACTGGTTCCTCCGGAGAGCCCGGAGGCAGTGGGAGAGGAAAGGAGTCAGGTGGTGTGGGGCAGCGCCGCAGCTGAAGCACCCACTGCTTTTTTGGGCGGGGGGGGCCTTGGCAGCTGCAGGGGCCCGTCGTTTTGTGGCCCGCCTTCCCTGGGGTTTCGCCTTTGGCCAATTCCGTCTGTGAAAGGGACGGCGCTGCTGCTGATGGGGACGGTACATGGAATCAACTGACTTCAGAGTCGTCCTCTTCTCTTGCAAATCGGTGATGATGTCCTTGCCATCACCCCCAAAAAGCACCGACCTCCAGAAGGGTGCTTCCTGGATAGCAGATTGCACCTCCGGGACCAAACCTGACACGCGGAGCCAAGCATGACGCCGTACGCTACAGTGAAAGCTAAGCTCCGCCCAGCAGTGTCCACTGCATCGTATGTCACACGTAACATGTGTCGACTGGCCGAATCAGCAGAGCAGACGAGATCAGCCAACTTCTTCTTGACTTGGGAGTCAGGCAAGGAGTCCAGTTTGGCTTCCGCCTGAGTCAGGATGGCCTTCTGGTAGTCCCTCATATGGCAGACATAGTTCAGAGCCCTGATCCCCAGTGTGGAGGAAGCGTAAATCTTTCTCCCATACTGGTCCAGAAGGCGTGATTCCTTACCAGGAGGTGACGAGCTGGGGTGTTTAGGGTTCGCCGACCGGCCATGAGTGGCGCTAATCACGACAGAGTCAGCACGAGGGTGAGAATCCAGGAAATCAACACCCTCTGGAGCCTGATATAGCCGGTTCGACTTCCTAGGAAGTGGGGCTAAGGCCGACAGCTGTTTCCATATAGTGGTAACAAAGTCAGCGTGAGGCTCTATCAAGGGTGGCACCAAGGTAGGAGCTGTCACGGGCAGATCCACATGTTCAGCGAGTTTCAGATGCCGAGGATCTAGTTACAGGGAGTGCCACTGATGAACCTCCTGTATTTTCCTAATCAACTCCGTAAAAGAAGGATCCTCCGGAGAAGACTTCGGAGGAGTCCTAAGCCTGGGTTTCGACGGAGAGCGAGGCTCATCATCTCTCTCGGAGCAACCATCGGAAGAGTCTGAGGAGTCCAAGGGTGAAGAGGAGGATGAAGAAGAGAAAGACTCCCTTTCCCGACCCGGGGGAGGAACGGGCTCCTTGGGAAGCTCCCGGGGAAGCATGTCCTGCCCTTCTCTGGACCTGGATGGAAGAACCCTGGAGTCCGGAGGTGGTGAGGGAGTGTGCCGCCTCGGACGTACGGGAACCTGGGACGGCACCATCGCCGGAAGGCGTCTCTCAACCTGTTTGGTGAGCTGAGCCTTGGCCTCAGCCTACCAGGAGGCCAGAGTCTCCTGCAGGTCCACCGGCGGCCACGAGGGCGCAGGGAGGAGGAGGCAGGGGATAAGGATACGGGTTATAACCGTATGGGCGTATCCAAACCCGCCCGGCGTCGGGTATTGTGGCGTCAAGTACTGCGACGTCAGGAAGCCCGGCATCGGTTACTGTGGTGCCGGATACTGCGTTCCCGGGAACACCAGCGTCGAATAAGACTGAGGATACCAGAGGGGGCTGCCGGAGCTGACGGCCCAGCCGGAGGCCTCACGGGCGGGTCCATAGTGGAGAGCCCCGAGGACGGCGGGCCCGAAGGGAGCAGAATGTCTCCCGGAGTCGGTAAGGCCGACGTCTGTGCCGATGGCGGAGGCCCTGCCGGAGGTACCAACGTCGGAGCCGGCGTCCGGGAAGCCGACGTCAGGTCCGGCGCTCCAGGTGGAGGAAGGACTGACGGAGGCAAAGGATCCCCAGCTTCGCCCAGGGACGGAGGGGAAAAGTCCCCGGGGTTGAGATGGGGAGTCTCTGGTTTCCCAGACAGCAGCCAAGGCTGCGGGGCACTGCGAAGGGCTGGGGTCATCGGTTCCTCGCGGACGGACGCCGGACGAGCCAACGTGAGGCTTAGTGGCGGTTCTCGCGCGCAGGGAGGAGCCGACGCCTGACTTACGAGAGCCGCCACCGAGGCAGGTCGAGTAGAGTGATCGGCCTGGTCCGGTGGACAGGAGGCCGCGCGTCGCCCCGGAGGGTCGGACGTCTTACCAGCCCTCTCCAGGCGGACGTAAGGGGAGCCAACGCCAGCTTACTCGAGTTGCCCGCAGTGGTAGGCTACGAGCCTGCGGCCGAACCAGGGGCGGAGGCCTCCAACTGCCCGGTGGCGCCCGCAAGGCCCGAGAGCGAGCTAGACGGTCGGGCCGACACCCCCTCAGAAACCTCAGAGGCGGCCATCGAGTAGAGATCCCCCGGAGGGGATGTTACATGCATCCCAGCAACTCCCGAGGGAGACGCAGTGGAGGAGCCCTTGTCCCGGTGCCTTTCCTTCTCCTTCTTCTTCCGAAGGCCTTCGGGAGAAGTGGCCGCCTGCCTCAGTTTTTTGAGCTCCTTCTCCATAGAACTCATTTTCTTCTTTAGAATATGGGCTTCCAGGGATTGCTGCCGCCTTTTCCAGGTAGCCGCGTTAAAACTGAGGCAGTGCTGGCACTTCTCGACCGGGTGATCGGGGCCTAGGCAGAACAGGCACAGGGAGTGGCCATCCTTGTGCGGTAGTTGGGCGCCACACAAATCGCACTTATTCTAGTGCTCGGAGGGTGTAGGGGACGACATACACCGATACTAGTACTGACGTTAGTCGAAAAAAATAATGATTTTTCGGTAAAAAAACCGACGAAGGTAGGGCTGACGAAGCACAAACTTTTCTGCGAGGCGCTGCATGAGCTAACGGCGGGAAAGAACTGGAAGGCGGGCGTCCGGGACCGCCCCTTTATACCAATGTCTCCTGACGCCGGTCACCTGACATGGGGGCGGTCCCTCGCCAGGGACTGCAAGCTAGAAATTTTTCCATGGGGTCCTGCCGCCTGCTGGTGTCAGTCCAATATGTAATTACCTATTGCAAGAGCCCTCTCGAAGTAAGATCTATGGTTACATGCGAGTAACCTATACTTTCCGGGGTGTGGATATAGCTCACTGGTGCACACTCAGATAGACTCCTAGCAGTTCTCCAGGAGAACGGGGCAAGGAACGCACCTCTCGCTGGTGAACAGAGATTGGAGAACCAAGATCCCAAAACACACACCCCAGTGTGACTCATGGTGGATGTCGTAGTGGAAAATGAAGGTGTGTGCTGACCTCCAGGTACCAGCCCTACAGATCTCCTGTATGTGTATATCCCTGGAGGCAGCCACCAAAGCAGTGATACGTCTGGTGGAATAAACACTAATCCCAAAGGGAGGATCCTGATCAGCCAACCTACAGTAGAGGCTGATGCAAGATGTGATCCACCTTGCAATCGTCCGCATAAGAGCCAGTCTGCCAGACGAGGCTTCAGCATAGGTGACCAACAGCTGGCAAGCCTGTCTCCAATTCCCAGCCGTATGGCCCACATTACAGGAGAGCATACTCCGCATGTCCAGGGTATGTAGACTGTGGTGGGCCTCCAAAGATGGGTTGATAAAATATACCAGTTTAATCACCTTCAGGAGGAACTTTCAGTTGGGGCGAAGAAACACAGATTACTCACCTGTAACAGTAGTTCTAAGAGTGGTATATGTTATTCATCTACACTATCTGGCATGGTCCTTTCCCCTTTAAGAAGTGCCAGAAAGACTTCAAGCTGGCTCCTCCCATCCAGCCAGGTGGTATATCCCTCAGCTTTGCCTCATGATGCCAGATCTTGCTCGCTGGAAGCAGAGACAGTGCGCCTAAGCCAGAGGAGGTCGGGTGGGTCTGTGTGGATGAACAACATATACCACTCCTAGAACTACTGTTACAGGTGCGTAACCTGTGTTTCTAGGCATGTGGATACGTTGTTCTATCCACACTATCTGGCAGACTCCTAGCAGTTCTCTGGGAGGAGGGAGGCAAGGAGCACACTCCCTATTAAGTGAACAGAGACTGGAGAACTGTAGCCTCAAAACCAGCATCCCAGTGTGACTCGAGGTCAGAGTGGTAATCGGAAATGAAGGTGTGTGCGGACTTCCATGTAGCAGCCCTGTAGATTTCCTGGATAGGGATATCCCTAGAAGCAGCCATAGATGCAGCGGTATGACGGGTGGAATGAGCCCTTAGCCCTCCAGAAGGCTCCCTACCCACCAACGCATAGCAGAGATCAATGCAGGAAGTGATCCATCTGCTTGACTGCAGGTCTGCCAGGTGCAGCTTCAGCGTAGGTGACAAACAGCTGGCGAACCTCTGCCCGAACTCCAGCCATGCGCGCTTTGTAATAAGCGAGCGCTCTCCTCAGGTACGGAGTATGGAGCCTGTGTTCGGCCTCTGAGGTGCGATTCGGGAAGAACACTGGAAGAGTCATCACCTGATTAAGCTGAAACTCCGACACAACCTTCAGGAGGAACTTTGGGTTGGGACACAGGACAGCCTTGTCCCTGTGGAAGATCAGGTAAGGAGACTCCATTGAAAACACCTGGAGCTCACGATCCTTCTGGCTGACGTGCTAGCCACCAAGAAGGTGGTTTTCCATGACAGGTGAGACATGTCACACATGTGCATCTGTTCGAATGGCTTGCCCATGAGCTTTGCCACATCCAGCAACAAGTCCCATGGTGGTGGTGGTGGTGGTTCACACACCGGAGAGAAAATGTGATCTAAGCCTTTGAAAAATCACCAGATGGGGGCGCTGTGGAGCCCGAGTTGAGAAGTCGCACTACACGTTGGCTCCTCAAACACAGATTTCAAACGCTAATCTAATTTTCGAATATTTACTTGGAAAAATTCACCTTAACAGATAGAAGAAATATCAGAACACAAAATGAGGAAGCAAAATAAAAGCCAAATATCGGGTGCAGAAAGAAAAGAGAGGGAAAGGTCCGCCTGCAGGCTCAAGCACATGTTCCATGCATGGTGGCGCTAGTGAAGGGGACAAGGCTGAGGAGACATTGCAGTCTCTAGGGCAAAAAATGGAACAACTTTTAACATCTGCATCCTCTACCAACAAAAAACTTGACATTCTAACAGGCAGAATCGCCACTGTTGAGAAAAATGGAAATTACGTACCTACCGTAATTCTTGATCTTCTTGGACGAGTCTCCACCACTCATTCACACTAATGGGAATAGCACCGGAGGCACTAGGACCCAGCGGGAGCAAATTTTTTTGCTGGAGGGTCGGCACCAGAGATGGAGCCGCGAGAAGCAGCACCGCGAGCCTCCGCTCGTGCGGTAATGACTATTTCGGCGTCAACCCTCTAACCGCCTCAGTACCTTTTTTTCTGAGGAGGTGCAGCGTAACTAACCTAGAAGGACAACCTAACCAAAAACCGGACATAAGATAGTCCGGAAGACCCGTATAAGAAGGGTCAAAAAAGAAGTCTTCACAGCCTAAAGATTGAGGGAGTGAAGACCAACAACAGAGGTGAGCTCGGGGGATGGAGGGTGGGTATGTGAATGAGCGGTGGAGACTCGTCCAAGAAGATCAAGAATTACGGTAGGTACGTAATTTCCATATCTTCCTGGACATAAGTCTCCACCAGTCATTCACACTAATGGGAGAGTACAGAGCTAATAATCCCCCAAGAGGGTGGCAGGAGAGACCAACAGCTCACAGTTTTAGGATAGAAGTCCATTAAGGATGGTTCTGCCAAAGGAAAGATGTCGTCTGGCATGGACATCCAGGGCATAGTGGTTCACGAAAGTATGCGCTGAGCTCCAGGTAGCCGCATTGCAAATATCTGCAATGGGTACGTTGTGGATTTCTGCCAGAGATGCTGCGACCGCCCTAGCAGAGTGAGCGTACACTCTGCCCTCCAGCTTACCCTGCGCCATGGAATAACAGTGGCGAAGGCATGCCTCTAGCCATGCTGAGATACATCTGATAGCGACAGGTTGACCCAGCCGGGTCTCGCTGAAGGAAACAGTTGTTGAGCTTAACGAAAATCTTTTGTTCTATCTAGATAGAAACGCAAAGCTCTCTTGACGTCCTATGAATGAAGAGAACGTTCTCCTTCATTTTGGAAGTCCGCAAAGTAAGAAGGAAGGACCAATGGTTGGTTTAGATGATTTCCGAAACAACCTTAGGAAGAAATTTAGGATGGGTTCTAAGGATTACTTTGTCTTTATGGAACACAGTATACGGAGGGTCTGTGACCAAGGCATGTATCTCAGAGACCCTGCAGGCTGAGGTAATGGCCACCAGGAAGGCAGTTTTCCAGGTCAGAAATTTTAGATCACAGGTAGCCAGAGGTTCGAAAGGTTTCTGAGTGAGGATATCTAGCACAAGATTAATGTCCCAGGCTGCGACTGGACGTCTTATAGGAGGTCTGGTATGCAGAATTCTCTTAAGAAACCTCTTAACCACAGGTAACTGAGCCAGTGACAAGGAAAATACCAGCTCATGATAAGCTGAAATGGCACAAAGGTGATCTTTGACTGTAGAGTACTGCAGACCTGAATTTGAGAGGTCTAAGAGGTATTCCAAAATTTTATCTGGTGGGCAGGAAAAGGGATTTAAAGAGGATTGTGCACACCAGAGTGAAAAACTTCCCATTTGGCTGTGTAAGTTTTCCGAGTGGCTGGCTTCTGCGCAGCCAGAAGAATATCTGAAACCCTGCGATACACATTGAACCTGTTCACTTCTATCTCTTCAGGAGACAAGCGTGAAGGTGAAGCGACCTCAGGTTGGGATGAACAACAGGCCCCTGAGTCAAGAGGTTCGTCTGAAGGGGAAGTGGTTTAGGCAGAGCTGCCGACATACTGTGGAGTAGCGGAAACCACATCTGTCAAGGCCAGAAGGGAGCAATGAGGATCATTTTGTCCCCCTGGGATTCAAACTTGAGAAGTGCCCTCTGAATTAGAGGAAGAGGCGGAAAAGCATTTTGTCCACTGCAGCCTGAATGCATCTTGACAGAAAATGTCAGGCCCTGGATTTCTGGAGCAGAAGAGAGGCAGTTTTGTGCTGAGTGTGGATGCAAAAAGGTCCAGGTCTGTAGTTCCCCACTCTGCGAATATTGACTGAACTACGGCTTGAGTCGAGAGACCATTCATGAGGATCTGTCTCTGTTCTGCTGAGGCGATCTGCCAGTTCGTTCTGCACTCCTGGCAGGCAGACCGCTTGAATTAGAGACTTGTGCTGCAAGCACCCTTCCCACACTCCCATCGCTTCTCTGCGTAAGGGGTAAGAGTGAGCACCGCCCTGTTTGTTGATGTAATACATCACTGCTTTGTTGTCCATTTGAAGGAGAATGTTCTTGTGACAGAGAATGTCCTTCAAAGCCCGGACCGCATAAAGGACGGCTTTCATTTCTAAGACATTTATGTGAAGTAGGGACTCGACCTGAGTCTACGTACTTTGAGTGTGGAGAGCCTGACAGTGAGCTCCCCACCCCATCAGGGACGTGTCTGTGGTAATGGAAATCTGATAATCCAGATGAGCAAAGGGATACCCTTCTAGGAGATTGTTCTCTTGCGACCACCAGGAGAGCGACCTCTTTAGAGGTTCCGTCACCTTGATGAGAAAGGACTGCGGGTGAGTGGTTGGGGACCACTGGGTACTGAGCATCCACTGAGAAATTCTCATGTGAAGGAGGGCTAGGGGTACAGTGAACACCGAGGATGCCATGAGACCTAGCATCCGTTGCATCGAGAGAGCTGGAACCAAGTTGCTCTCCCCGATGTGACGGGCCATCTGAAGGATATCGCTCCTCCTGTCCTCTGGAAGAAAAGCCTTCACACAGGTGTCGTCCAGAAGAGTTCCTATAAAAAGGAGCCTCTGGGAGGACTGCAGCTGCGATTTTTTGAGGTTTAGCAGGACTCCCATGGACATGAGAAAGCGTAAAGCCGTGGCTACGGCGTCCAGAGTTCCCTGCCTGGAAGGACTTGCCAGAAGCCAATCGTCCAGATAAGGGAACACCTGTATTCCGATCTTTCTGAGATGCGCTGCGAGAACTGCACAACACTTTGTAAAAACTTGTGGCACCGAGGATAGCCCAAAGGGCAGGACTCTGAACTGATAACGCTGTCCCAGAGCCACAAACCTTAGGAATTTGTGATGCTTTGGGTGAAAAGAAATGTGCTGGTAAGCATCCTGCATGTCTAGGGAGGCTAACCAGTCGTGTTGATGAAGCAAAGGTAACAGGGTTCCTAGTGAGATCATTTTGAATTGCTCCTTGGGCAGAAATTTGTTTAGTTTTCTGAGGTCCAAAATGGGGCGCATGCCCCCGGTTTTGTTTGGAACCAGAAAGTAATGGGAGTGGAACCCTGTGTTCCATTGATGCAGCAGAACTACTTCTACTACCCTATTGATCAGAAGGCTCTGTATCTCGGCGGCGAGAAGGTCTGACTGAAGGGATGACAGCTTGGGCTGTCGTTTGGGAAGACCCATTTGTCTGAGGTTATGGACTTCCATTGATTGTAGAAGTGCGTCAGACGACCTCCCACCTCTGAGGAAGAGTCCACCTCGGGCAGCTGAGGTGGGACTTGGGCCAACAACTCAGAAGGCGACGCTGGGCGCTTTGGGTCCTTGCGCCTTCTGTTGCGTTTTCTTTTGAGGCTGGGGGGCTTGGTTTTTATGAAAACTTCCTCTGCCTTTGCCTCGAAAAGACTGACGGTTATGGAACTGGCGTTTATTAACACCCCCTCGAGAAGGGACAGGAGGAGGTCGAGCCAACTTAATGGCTGACCTAGTCTTTTGTGTAGCTTCTAGAGCCTGTTCTACTTGAGGGCTGAAGAGATACACACCACCAAAAGGCAACGCCATTACCTGCTGCCAGCGCCATTCGTGAAAACCTGAAGTGCGAGCCAGGAATGACGCACGGTACAAAATGCCGCCGCCGCCAGGAAGCAGTATCGAAAGCATCCATAGCCACTTTAACCTGCTGGTTGTTGGATTCGATACCCCTGGTAATGGTTTGAAGTAGCTCTGACTTTGTGTCCGATTCTGGTAGAGCTTCAACCATTTGTTTGAGTGAGTGCCAAAGGATATACTCATATTGAGAGAAATAGCCTTGGTAGCTGGCAATACGCATACCCAGGGTGGAAGCAGCAAAGACTCTCTTACCTAAAGTGTCTATCTTACGAGAGTCTTTGTTAATAGGTCGAGCTGTAGTAGTCTGGGGAAGGACAACCTTATCATTCTCTGCCAAAACTACAATAGGATCCGCAAAGGCTTGGGACGCCAAAATGGGTCGATCCTTGCGGGATGAGTATTTCCTATCTATGGATTTAGCCACCGAAGGAATGAGAGCAGGATTATTCCATACCATTTGAGACAGCGTCTCAAAGGAGGGCTGTACCGGAGGAGTCAAATCCGTAGGGATCTCCGGAACATGGCGGTATTGGAGTCTTAGCAATTTCCCAGGATCGATGTCTATAGTTTGGAAAGAAAGAGTGGAAATCAAGTTTTTCAGCAGAGACTTAAAAGACAGGTCCTCGACCACAGGCTCTGCAGCAGGAATAGATCCTGTTCCTTCCAGTTCATCACCCAGCCTAAGGTCTGGGTCAGGCTCAATGTCATCTCCTGACAGTCCAGGAGGGACTGCATGGACAGGAAAGGAGTGAAAATCAGAAGGAAATGAGGAAGGAAAAGGGTTATAGGAGGAGTCCTGAAAGGTGGATGACGCCCTAAGAACCCCCGGCGCCGCAGAAGTGCACAGCACCGAAAAAACACGGCGCCGAGAAGCCACACGGTGCCAAGGCGCACAGCGCAGAGGAACCACATGGCGCTGAAGACGGCGCAGAGGGGCCGGATGGGGCCCCGACACCACACAGCGCTGAGGACAGCGCCAACGATGCGCATGGTGCCAAGTAACTCGACGGCACCGAGCATGCCATCGACGCCGGGGGCGTCAAAAACATCCCAAGACTCCGAAAAACAGAATTTGAGGAGAAGGGAGGAAGAAGAGCAGGAGATAGAGGCATCGGTGGCACCCAGCCAAGAGCCATATGAAGGGGGAATCACCTGTTGAGTCGACGGGCACCCAAGACGGAAGGTATGACCAGGAGGCTCAACCGCCTACCTGGTCTCCCAAAAGCCGAAGGCCCCTGGAGACCGGCCAGGCAGCTGGACCAACCTCTGAGCCCATTGCTCCATAAGAGCGCCCACTGATGAAACTGCTCATCTGAAGACCTACCAGAGGGACGGGGTGGGGCTCCTTTGTCGAAGACATCGGCTACACCAAAACAGAAGCTGGAGACTCCAAAGGAGGAGACGACAACTAGCTCAATAACTGACCATCTCTGGCAGGCAGACATATCAGAGGTGACCTCGGTAGCGCCTTCTCTTTTTGACCTGTGGGCAGAAGAAGAGCTCGAGGCCAAGCAGTTGCAGAATGCAGACCGCTTTATTTTTATGCTTCGAGGAACCACCCGTCCCCTCGGGCACTGGATTGACCGTTGTCCCCCCCCCCCCTCCGGAGAAGGCAGCGGACCAGACCCAGCCCGGCTGACTGAACAGCTTTCATACGAAGTCTCCCTATCGTCACCTGACCCGCTCATGGTCGAAGTAGGCTGAGACTTCTTTGTAAATAAGAATAAACTAAGCAATACTTATTCAAGATATTACTATAAAACAACAAACTGAAAACTATGCTGCTAGTTTGAAGTTAGAGCTCCAGGCTGACAACGTCGATCACTGAAGCACACTTTCGTGACGGGAAAAAAGGAACTGAGGCAGTTGGAGGTCGATGCTGAGATGGTCATTACATACGAGAGTAGAGCTTCGGTGCTGCTCCGCAGCTCCATCTCTGGCACAGACCCTCCAGTAAAAAACTTTGCTCCCGCTGGGTCCTAGTGCCTCCGGCGCTATTCCCATTACTGTGAATGAGTGGTGGAGACTTATGTCCAGGAAGATAGGTAGACAATATGCAGGGGTATCTGGAGGATGTAAAACACCATTCGGAAGTCTGTCAAAACACAATGCTGCAGACAGCTAAAGAACAGCAGCATACCAACAATACACGCTGAAGATCCTTGAAACCAAATGCACAGTCAAAATATAAGTTTGGTGGGCCTACCGGAGGGAGCAGAAGGAGACTCAGCTCATCTGTTTGTAAAGGAGTGGCTACTGGAGCAATTCCGATCTCGTTATGGATCAAGAATTCACCATAATAAAACCATACCGCCTCCCACATCGATCCAAAACCACGGCTGAGCTCCCAAGAGCACTGATGGTGGTACCATGGACAGTATGGACACAAGGGATAGGCTTCTGAATCTGGCAAAATGATACAGGCCACTCGGTCAAGAAAGCACAACTGTTCATTTATTTCCGGACATCTCGTATGAGACTAGACTTCGCCACAAAAGATTTGATGGGGTTCGTGCAACTTTGAAAGAGGTAGACCTATGCCAATAGGGGGTGTCCAGAAGCTGGATCCCAGAGGAGAGATGTGACATGGCTCCTGCAGACACCATGGGCACAATACCTGCACTGGATGTCCTTCAGGGCTGAAGGAGAGGCAGAGGGATGGAGGCAGACATCCCTGGATGCCTCCATAAAGGGCCTAAGCCATGGAGGGATGACTGGCGAGTCACAGGTGTATTCCCCAAGGAATGACAGCACAAGGCGAGCAGGGCTACGGCATCCGAAGTGGGAAATTCCCAGATCCCTCATCAACTCCACCAGGAACTGCTGGTGTGAGGTGTACCCAACATCGAAGGAAAGATGCAGGGAAGGATGCCCTTCCTCAAAGGAAGTGGGAGATGAGGAGGATGGAGTAACGGGGTGATGTCGAGATTTCAAGCCAAAAATTGGCCTGATCTAGTGGCCTGAGGTAGAGAGGGAACACGCAAGTTGAAGTCCTGAACTATTCCCAGGTGCCCCATCGGACCTAAAATGCCTGGGAGTGGAGGAGGAAGGGCATGGATGACCAGGACAGGTCCTCTGCCAGGGCTACGAGAACGCTTAGGTGACCTCACCCAGGGGAAAAGCCTGGCAAACTTGTTCACCACAGAGCACTCAACAAGCGAGCAGTGGTCAACGTGGTGCCCTTGAGGGTGGGAGCCCCAAGCAGGAAGAGTGGAGCCATCAAGGTCCCACGGGGCGACCCTGATGCCCACCAGAGACAGGGCCCAATGGTTCCATTACGTCCAGGGGCCCTAAGTCAGTGATACAACTCCTGCCTAAGCTGCCACCTACAATGGACATGGAGTGAGCCTCTGATCAAGAGCAGCCAGTACCCCCCTCACCCCACCAGACAGTGCCCTGCCCCCTTGGGCTACGCCTCCGAACAGGTGCCGCATCAGTCTACGAGGAAGAGGGAGAAACAGCTCTGCGAATGGCACTGGAATCTCCCTCGGCACCACACATGGTGCCAATCGCTTCCTCAGTACTGCAAGCAGCAACAGGCCAAGAAGAAACCTTCAGAGACAGTGCCAACCCCAACAAAGACACAGAACCAGGCCCAGAAAGATCCCCTTCATCACTGGAGTCCTGCAAGGAGACGAGGCACTCCTGGTCTCCAACCCCTGGGTCCTCCAACTGCTCAGAGAAGAGATCCAGAACACTCCACAAGACTAGTAGGTCCAGCTCCAGTGGTCTTCCTTCTCCCAGCACCATGTCGGGAAGAGATCTCATCTTTCGGATGGCCTTGCCTTGCTCGCCAGTACCAGCCTTAGTGCCAAGAGCCTATGAGTCACCGGGCCGCAATGCCAAGGTGCCTGCAGGTGTAGATCCAGTATACAGATTCGACCTCGCCACCAGGGGCATCTACTGGAAAGGCTACGGACTGGAAAGGGTACTCAGCCAGCCGGCAAGGGGAGGTCAACTGTCCATCTGACCCCTTCCGCAGGCTCTCCTTCTCCACGGGTCGGGGTCCTGGGAGGCCTGATCTCCCCACGAGCATGTGTAGTAGTGGGAGGCTCAGTGGAGAGAGACCGGGACCTTACCTTGGAGTCCCGGGTGCATGGCCTCCAAAAAACGTGTGTGGGGGGCTGACACCCCACTTCGCTGCAGAATTCTAGGGTGCAGAAGTCCATGGAGAAACAGGCATTACAGTGATCCATGTCATGGTCAGCTCCAAGGCAGGTACAACAGCAGTCATGTCGATCCTGGATGGACACTGGTCTCCCACAGGAGGACTGACACATTTGGGGAGGGGCGCATCCTGTTCTTATCCTTCTTTTGCCCTTGGGAGTCGGACACGACTGAAGCAGGAAAAAGGACTCAGTGCCTAAGACGGACAGGTTAAAAAGGCAGCACCGAAAATTGAGTGAAAAGAGAACAGCGGTGAGAGGTGTGATGCAATCAAGATCCTTGAAGCTGTTGCTCCCTGGGGTTTGCCTCAATGGTGAGAAAAACAGAACTGAGGGGTACAGTCGAACAGTGTCAGTTACTGGCCGGTCCACAAGTCCCATGTCATACGTCTGCTTCATAGGCAGGTACAGTCGCCGACATTAGCCCCCTGGCTCTAAGCTGTGAAAGCTTTTGCACCTGCAAGATCCTAGTGCCTCCAGCATAGACCCATACATGTGGTAATAAATGGTGAAGACTGATTCTTGGGAGATCTTACTATTCTCTTGCTCCAGGGAACTGTTCAGGAATGGAAAGAATGTAAATATTGAGAAATGGAAATTACGTACCTACCATAATTCTTGATCTTCTTGGATGAAGTCTCCACCACTCATTCACACTAATGGGATGTACGCCGGAGGCGCCAGGACCCAGCGAGAGCAAACTTTTTACAGGAGGGCTGGCGCCAGAGATGGAGCTGGGAGGAGCGGCACCGCGAGCCTCTGCTTGTGCGACAATAACCATCTCGGTGCCGACCTTCCAACCGCCTCAGTACCTTTTTTTCTCCGAGGAGGTGCAGCGCAACTAACCTAGAAGGGTAGCCTAACAAAAAGAGTACATAAGATAGTCCGGAACACCCGTATAAGGGTCAATAAAGACATTTTCATAGCCTTAAGACTGAGGGAGTGAAGACCAACAACAGAGGTGACCTCGGAGGATGGTGGTTGGGCATGTGAATGAGTGGTGGAGACTTTGTCCAAGAAGATCAAGGATTACTGTAGGTACATAATTTCCATATCTTCCTGGACATAAAGTCTTCACCACTCATTCACACTAATGGGAGAGTACCGAGCTAATAATCCCCCGAGAGGGCGGCAGGAGAGACCAAGAACTCACAATTTTAAGACAGGAGTCCATTCAGGATGGTTCTGCCAAATGAAATCTGTTGTCTGGCACGGACATCCAGGGCATAATGTTTAACGAAAGTATGCACTGAGCTCTAGGTAGCCGCACTGCAAATATCTGCAATAGGCACGTTGCGGATTTCCGCTAGGGATGCTGCGACCGCTCTAGTAGAGTGGGCGTACATTCTGCCCTCTAGCTTAACCTGCGCCATGGAATAACAGTGGCGAAGGCATGCCACCAGCCATGCTGAAATGCATCTGATAGAAACAGGTTGACCCAGCCGGGTCTCGCTGAAGGAAACAGTTGTTGAGCTTTACGAAATCCTTTTGTTCGATCTAAATAGAAACGCAAGGCTCTTTTGACGTCCAACGAATGAAGGGAATGCTCCCCTTCATTTTTGAAGTTCGCAAAGTAATTAGGAAGGACCAAAGGTTGGTTTAGATGGAATTCTGAAACAACCTTAGGGAGAAACTTAGGACCGGTCCTAAGAACTACTTTGTCTTTATGAAAAACAGTATACGGAGGGTCTGTGACCAAGGCATATATCTCAGAAACCCTGCGGGCCGAGGTAATGGCCACGGGAAAGATGTTTTCCAAGTGAGAAATTTCAACTCACAGGTAGCTAGAGGCTCGAAAGGTTTCCGAGTGAGCATGTCTAGCACCAGATTAAAGTCCCAGGCTGCGACTGGACGTCTGATAGGAGGTCTGGTATGCAGAATCCCCTTAACAAACCTCTTAACCACGGGTAACTGAGCCAGCGACAAGGAAAGTACTGGCTCATGATAAGCTGAAATGGCACAAAGGTACACCTTGACTGTAGAGTATTGCGGACCTGAATTTGAGAGGTCTAAAAGGTACAGTTAAAGCTGCTTATAACGGGCACAATTGTGTAAGAGAATTCTGCCCGTTATACAGAGTGGTCACTGTAACCAATTTCCATGTTTTTCGACATTTTACTTGCCAACTTAAATTACCTATACATCGTATACAGTAATATGAAAGCGAGAACTCCCTTAACAGTGCTGTACTGCATCTTTAAATGCAAGATGTGATCACAGTAATGTGCTGCTAGAGAGCGAAGGGTCTCGAATAGTGTCTCATCCCTCAAACTTTGTCTCTCAGTCGTCACTTCTTTCCACTTCGTGTATGCAGTCCTTGATGGGCTGAGGATCGGGATTGTCAGCAGCTGCCAGAGGAGCTCTAGTGCTCTGTCCTACACAATCCATAGCCTGGAGTCCCCACAGAATGGCCACACAGCAGTAACACAGATGGGGCGGCTCACTGAACACTTTTCACCACTCGTAAATCACTGTGCAACTCAAATATGCCGTGATCTCCCAGACGTGCGATTCAGTTCAGAGAATAGGGGAAAGAATCACTCCGAGAATTGGGTTAAGATGTGCAAGGCAGGAGATAAATTGTTCTTAGCTTAAAGTGCTTCAACCATCAAGTGCTACTGTAACTGGGGGTGTTAATCTGCCTTATTCACACTGCGGCTACTTGAAATACCAGGCGCTTAGCGAACCGCTAACTAACCAAGTAAAACTACCTCTTAATTGGCCACAAATTGCCCGATATACCAGGCGATCGTAGATCGTTACAACCAGAACTTTATCTGGTGGGCAGGAAAAAGGATTCAAATAGGATTTTGCACACTAGAGTGAAAAACACTTCCATTTGGCTGTGTAAGTTTTTCTAGTGGCGGCTTGAGTGCAGCTAGAAGAATATCTGAAACTCTGCGAGAGGCACTGAACCTGTCCACTTCTATCTTTTCAGAAGCCAAGCATGAAGGTGAAGTGATCTCAGATTGGGATGGACCACAGGCCCGACTCAGAAGGATCATCTGAAGGGGAAGTGCTTTCGGAGGGGTTTCCGACACTGTTGAGTAACGGAAACCATATTTTTCGAGGCCAGAAGGGAGCAATGAGGATCATTTTGTCCCCCTTTATTTAGTTGTTTAACCAGGAGTAGCACACCAAGCTGAAAGCTTTTCTACAGGAGCGACCTGGGAGCACATGGAAGTTAAGTGACTTGTTCAGGGTCACACAGTATGCAAGTGGAAGCTGTGGGATTGAAACCCTAATCTGGTCTGCTGGATGTCACCAGATTTGCAACTCAGAGCCTTAAACCACTGTGCTATACTGCCTGTGACTCGAACTTGAGAAGAACCCTCTGAATTACAGGAAGAGGCGGAAAGGCGTATAGAAACCATTTTGTCCACTGCAGCCTGAATGCATCCTGACAGAAAATTTCAGGCCCTGGATTTCTGGAGCAGAAGAGAGGCAGTTTTGTGTTGAGTGGGGATGCAAAAAGGTCCAGGTCTGGTGTTCCCCACTCTGCGAATAGTGAATGAACTATGGATAAGTCGAGAGACAATTCGTGAGGATCTGTCTCCGTTCTGCTGAGACGGTCTGCCAGTTCGTTCTGCACTCCTGGCAGGCAGACTGCTTGAATAAGAGTCTTGTGCTCCAAGCACCATTCCCACACTCTCCTTGCTTCCCTGCATAAGGGGTAAGAGTGAGCACCGTCCTATTTGTTGATGTAATACATCGCTGCTTTGTTGTCCGTTTGAAGGAGAATGTTCTTGTGACAGAGAATGACCTTCAAAGCTCGGATTGCATAAAGGACGGCTCTCATTTCTAAGACATTTATGTGAAGCTGGGACTCGTCCTGAGTCCATGTACCTTGAGTGTGGAGAGTCTGGCAGTGAGCTCCCCACCCCATCAGGGAGGCGTCTGTCATAATGGAAATCTGATGATCCAGGGGACCAAAGGGATACCCTTCCAGAAGATTGTCCTCTTGCGACCACCAAGTGAGTGACCTCTTCAGAGGTTCTGTCACCTTGATGAGAAAGGACTGAGGGTGAGTGGTTGGGGACGACTGAGTACTGAGCATCCACTGAGAAGTTCTTATGTGAAGGCGTGCTTGGGGTACAGTGACCACCGAGGATGCCCTGAGACCTAGCATCCGTTACATCGAGATAGCTCGAACAGAGTTTTCTCTCTCTGATGTATCGGGCCATCTGTAGGATATCGCTCCTTCTGTCCTCTGGCAGAAAAGCTTTCACACAGGAGGTGTCCAGAAGAGTCTCTATGACAAGGAGACTCTGGGAGGGCTGCGACTGCGATTTCTTGAGGTTTAGCAGGACTCCCATGGATGTGAGGAAGTCTGAGGCCGTGGTGACTGCGTCAAGAGTTCCTTGCCTGGAAGGGCTTGCTAGAAGCCAGTCGTCCAGATACGGGAACACTTGTATCCTGATTTTTTTGAGATGCGCTGTGAGGATTGCGCAACACTTTGTAAAAACTCGCAGCGCTGTGGACTGCCCAAAGGGCAGGACTCTGAACTGATAATGCTGGCCCAAAGCCACGAACCTTAGGTATCTGTGATGCTTTGGGTGAAGCGGAATATATTGGTAAGCATCCTGCATGTCCAAGGAGGCTAACCAGTTGTGTTGATGAAGCAAAGGTAACATGGTTCCTAGCAATATCATCTTGAATTTCTCTTTGGGAAGAAATTTGTTTAATTTTCTGAGGTACACAATGGGTCGCATGCCCCAATTTTTCTTTGGAATCAGAAAGTAATGGGAGCAGAACCCTGTGTTCCGCTGATCCAGTGGAACTACTTCCACTGCCCTGCTGTTCAGAAGGCCTTGTATCTCGGAGGTGAGAAGTTCTGACTGAAGTACTGACAGCCTGGGCTGTCGTTTTGGGGGATGATCCGGAGGGGTCTCTAAAAGATTGAGGGAATACCCTTCGCAGATTATCTGGAGGACCCATTTGTCCGATGTTATGGACTTCCACCAATTGTAGAATTGAGTCAGATTACCTCCCACCGCTGAGGAGAAGTCCCCCTCGGGCAGCTGAGGTGGGACTTGGGCCAACAACTCAGAAGGCGGCATTGGGCGCTTTGGGTCCTTGCACCGTCTGTTGCGTTTTCTTTTGAGGCTGGAGGGCTTGTTTTTTATTAAAAACTCCTTTGCCTCGAAAGGACTGACGGTTGTGTAACTGGCATTTCTTAATCCACCCCCCGAGAGGGGCGGAGGAGGTGAGCCAATTTAATGGCTGACCTAGTCTTTTGTGTGGCCTCTAGAGCTTGTTCCACCCGAGGGCCGAAGAGATACACACCGTCAAAGGGTAACGCCATGACCTGTTGCTGGGCACCATTCGTGAAACCTGAAGTGCACAGCCAGGAATGGCGGCGGGTACAAATACCCACCGCCGCCGCTCGAGAGGCAGTATCGATTTCATCCATAGCTGCTTTAACCTGCTGGTTGTTGGACTTCATACCCCTGGTTATTGCTTACAGAAGCTCTGAGTTAGTGTCCAAGTCCGGTAGAGCTTCAACCATTTGCTTGAGCAAATGCCACAGGATATACTCATATTGAGAGAAATAACCCTGGTAACTGGCGATACGCATACCCAGGGTGGATGCAGCAAAGA
Organism: Neoceratodus forsteri; assembly: GCA_016271365.2. NCBI lineage: Eukaryota > Metazoa > Chordata > Ceratodontiformes > Ceratodontidae > Neoceratodus > Neoceratodus forsteri. The sequence goes on from CM057455.1 coordinate 1,711,407,130, forward strand.
CTCTTACCTAAAGTATCTATCTTACGAGATTCTTTGTTTATGGGTCGAGCTGTAGTAGTCTGAGGAAGGAAGACCTTATTCTCTGCCAAGACTACTATGGGATCCGCAAAGGCTTGGGAGGACAAAATAGGTTGATCCTTGGGAGCAGCATACTTCCTATCTATGGACTTAGCCACAGAAGGAACGAGAGCAGGATTATTCCATACCATTTGAGACAAAGTCTCAAAGTGGGGTTGTACCAGGGGAGTTAAATCCATAGGGCTATCTGGAACATGAAGGTACTGGAGTCTTAAAAGATTCCCAGGATCAATGTCCATAGTCTGGAGAGAAAGAGTGGAACTCAAATTTTGTAACAGAGACTTAAAAGACAGGTCTTCGACCACAGGCTCTGTAACAGGATTAGGTCTTGCGTATTCCACATCATCACCCCCAAGTCTAAGATCTGGGTCAGGCTCAATATCATCTCCTGACAGTCCAGGAGGGACTGTATGGACAGGAAAGGAATGAAAATCAGAAGGAAAGAAGGAAGAAAAAGAATGCGGAGAGGAGAAACCCTGAATATTAGCTGAGGAGAAGCCAGGCTTCGGCGCTGCACGGCGCCAACAAAGCAGACAGCACCGAGAGGAACACGGCGTAAAAAAACGCCTTACGGCGCGAAGCGCTGAGTGTCTCGGTGCCGTGTAATGCTGGCGCTGAAAACCCACACGGTGCCAACTAGTGGCATCGCACTACAGGCGCCGGGATGCCAAAATCGCCGCCGAAAGCAACCCACTCCATCGCAGACGCACCGACACCACCCCAGGACCCCGAAAATTTGGATTTGAAGGTAAAGATGATAGAATGGCAGGAGATAGAAGCATCAGTGTGGCCCACTGCGCCGCAGCCATGTGAGGGGGGGGGACACCTGAGCGCGGAGTCAACGGCACCGGAGAAGGTGCCGCGTGACCAGGAAGGCCCAATCGCCCTGTCCGATCTCCTGAGGAACCCAGGGGCCCCGGAATGACTGGGCCAGGCAGTTGGACCAAGCTCCGAGCCCACTGCTACATAAGAGCGGCCCACTGATGAAACTGCTCATCGGAAGCCCTACCAGAAGGCGGGGAAGGGCTCCGATGTCAAAGAGGTCGGTGACCAGAAACAGAAACTGGGGACTCGGAAAGAGGAGACTGGCAACTGGCCCTAATGACCGACCGTCGACGCACAGACATATCAGAAGGTCACCTCGTGTGATGCCTTCTCTTTCTTGACCTAAGGGCCGAAGAAGAGTCGAAGCCGAACGGTGCTTAGAAGGCGACTGCTTTTTTATAAGCCTGGGGACCGCCCTTCCTCGGGCATTCAACTGTCCGTTAGACCCTCCCCTTCCGGAGAAGGCGGCGGACCGACTCAGCCCAGCTGACTGAACAGCTTTCATACTAAGTCTCCCTATCGTCACCTGACACGCTCATGGTCGACTCCCTCAATGTAGGCTGAGACTTCCTTCTTTAATAAGAATAAATTATTGTAAGTGGTACTTTATTCGAAAAATGCTACAAAACAAAAAACTGAAAACTATGCCTAGTTTGAAGTATGACTCCTGTCGAGCGAGCGACATCGTCACTGAAGCGCACTCTACGGCAGGAAAAAAAGGAACAGAGGCGGTTGGAGGGTCGGTGCCGAGATGGTCATTGCCACACAAGCAGAGGCTCACAGCTCCCTCTCTGGTGCCGGCCCTCCTATGAAAAATTTGCTCCTACTGGGTCCTGGCGTACATCCCATTAGTGCGAATGAGTGGTGGAGATTTTATGTCCAGGAAGATCTAAATACAAATAAAAAAAGTAAAAAAATAATGGAGTCAGCCAATGGACTTGGAGGTCTCTGAGGTGACCAGTGGAGAAAAACCTGACGCCGATACACTGGAAAGAGCATCAGTACAAAGCACCATTTGAATGGAGTTCTGACTTCACAGCACCATTCTGAACTCTGAGACATCATCTCAGAGTGGAGATGATGCAGTTTCACTACTGGACACATGTTATTAGAAATCTGCCATTACAATGCAAAAGGAGCATGACCACAGTGCAGAATCTGGATTTGAATATTCCATCTCTGGGGCAACAACTCAGGGCTGAGACTGATACAGATTGTATTACCTCACTAGTAAACATTCCTTTTTGGACTGAATTTCACATGAACAGTAGTATGTATGCTGTGAGAGAACGACGTTTATCCAGATGAGATGGATTCCAAACTCTGTGACCTCATGAGAGGTGTGGCAGCAGAGCCATAAGTATGGTCAACAAGTCTGGAATCCAGCAAGTCTGGGTAAACACCATCTGCTCACAGCGTACACAGCAAGTCTGGTGTATGCCATGGGAGTGTGTTTATTTCTGTGGGAACAATTTTTTCTTTGTTTCAATGGGCCCTGTCAGAGCTACTGATCCTGCCACTACACTTTGTTTCAACTGAGCACCAGTTTATAATGAGTTCAGCACCAGACAGCGACCACGCCGCTTTCATTTTCACTGATGCCAAAAAGTGAAGCCCTGGCAGACAACAGCAATATTCTATCAGAATAAAGTGAAACAGTGAGAATAGCATGTTTATTCTCATTTTGGGTGTTGTGTCTGAGAATACATTATTTATCTTAAAGTTAACAAACGCACCCATATGGCTTGCATTCAAGTAAGAAAACCACTTAGATCTTAGTAGGAAAAAAATATGAGGGTTACCCACCTATAAACATAATTCTAGGAGTAGTATATGGTGCACATCCATACTTAGTCACTCTTCCTTTCCCTCTAAGATCACCCAAAACGTCTTCAAGTTCCTTTCACCAACCGAGTGGTATACTCCCCGGCTCTGCCCTGTAAGGTCAGATCTTGCATGCTGGAAGCAGGGATCCGTGTGCCACTTGCCAGGGCAGGTCAGGTTGATCTTGTGGATGTGCACCATATACCACTCCTAGAACTACAGTTACAGGTGAGCAACCCTCAGTTCTAGGGTCATGGATAGGGTGCACTAGCCTCACTTAGGCAGACTGTTAAAAGTTCTCTGACAGGAGTGGGCAAGGCGCACAAGAGCACACCCCTACTTGGCAAACAGGGATTAGAGAACGGAGGTCCCAAAAAATGAAAATTACGTACCTACTGTAATTGTTGATCTTTCTGTATATCTTCACCGTACATCACTAGTGGGTTCAAGCCAGAAAGCGCAGGACCCCGCGGGACATATTTCTTTTCTAGGGGGAGGAGCCGGTGCTGAAACGGAGGCTGACGCAGTGCGTGGCATTCGAGGTTTGACCAGTAACCGATGCTAACTCCTCCTTCACTTCAGTTCTGCACACCAGAGAGAGTGAGAAAATCGGAGACAGAGGAAAAGGAGGAGGGCAGGGCAAGGGAGCCCAAGAGACAGTAAAAAGGAAAAGATATAAACAGAAAAAGGAATGAGGCCGGCCACAAAAAGTAGACAGGTTACCTAGGGGTCTGGGACAGGAGCCCCAACCACTGGGCAGGTCAAGGGAGGGATAGCATTAAGAGAAGGAGAGTAAAAGGACAGAAAAAGACAGCTATGGGAGAAGAGATAAGAGACCTCGTGATACCCCAGCAGTGGTCCAGGGACTCTATGGGGATCAGCAGGGGCAACTATTCTTCCACATTTTTTTTTTTTCTTTTCTTTTTTTAAACTTCACAGAATGAGGAAGCAAGTTGCACAGAACCTTCAGGTTGGATTTGAAGGCAAGAGGTAAAGGAAACCAGCGGGACAACGGTCCAGTAAAGCAGAGTACAAGCCAGGAAACCAGGCTTTGACGGTGCATATCCCCTGCTCAGAGTAGATGAAAAGGGTGTCAAAGGTCTCCCACTCCTGTCCCCAATTTTCACAAGGGTGAGGACAGGACCCATCCCAGGGCAGGATCCCCTTCTAATAAAGACTCCTTCAACAGAAGGGATCTTAACTTGTGAGAATAAAAATCACACACTCCGAGCTGGATAGCAGGAGGGGTAAGAATGTCTGAGATGAAATCCCCCCCCCTTTTTTTTAAAGGGGGACCCTGTCCAGGAAAACCCAGACAGGAGTCACTACTCCAGGAAGAAAGGGACTGGAGGTCCCTGGGGCACTTCCACTTTCCTATCAATCTAGATAAGGATCCCGGAGGTCAAAGAAAGACCAGAACTAGGCTATCCAGGCCCTAAGAAGAAGGGACGGGAAAATTACGTACCTACCGTAATTCTTGATCTTCTCTTGTATCTTCACCATTCATTAAGGCTTGGGGTTAGTGCCAGAGGCGCGCACCGCTACGGGAGTTTTTTTTTTGAGTCGGCTCCAACGAAGCCGCTCTTGAGCACGACGCACTGCGCTGGCGCCATGCTGAAGGCCACGTTAGGGTGCTGCAGACCTCCTCCTATCTCAGTTCTGGTAGCCGGAGAGGCGAAAATAAAGGGTAAAGAAAAAGGAAAGCAAGAGGATCAGAGGGACAGAAAAAGGAAAGGATATAAACCGAAAAAGGCATAAGCCGGTAGAGGACAGACAGAGGAGAGAGAATTTCTACCCTAAGGGACCGCAGGGCCTCCTTTCCGGGGTGGCTCTAGGGGAGGAACAGATAGAAGGAAAGAGAAAGAAGAAGAAGAAAAGGAGGCATGTTGAGAGGGAGAACAGCGCCCATCGAGCATTGGTTGAGAGGCTTATAAGCTCGAGACTAACAAAGGAGCAAGAATCCCTGTTGACAGGACTGAGAGGAGGTTCAACCAAACCACCTAAACAGATCCGATACAAGGGCAGATTCTCTGATCTCTCAACATGCCAAGTCCCTACATCCTAGCTGAGGGCTCATAGACTGCCCGGGCAGAACCTGTTCCAGGGAGAGCGCCCACCCAGGAAGGGGACTATGTCCCTTAGCACCCTGTTAAGTGCTAACACAGCAGTGTATGGGAAAAGATTATGCCTTACTGAAGGCAGCTTTGTATGAAAGTTTAGAGTGGGAACTCAGAATCCCTAAGGCAAGGCAATAGCAGTCGCTCAAGGCTGACAAATGCAAAGCAGCAGCTAGAATGAGCTTAAAGATAATACCTGCCAGGGGGATTCTAAATTTTTGTTGAGGCCGAGTCAGGGCAAGGTCTCTTAAGCTGTGAAACTGCATAACATGATCAAGGTACTTAGAAGTCGCGCCCTAAGGGCAGTCAGAAAGAGTTCCCTCAGAATAAATGAAAAATACAGACCGTGCTCGTTCCTCTTTACCTTGAGGAAAAAGGGAACCATTCACTAAGAATGGAAAATAGAAAGTTTTTTTTTTTTTGGCATAAAGGCCAAAGGAAGGAAGAGGAACGAGACAGGAGGGGGAGACGCCACAGTAGGAGGCCACTGAGGGGAAGGTGGGTGGGTATCAGTAATGAATGGTGAAGATACAAGAATTACGGTACGTACGTAATTTTCATATCTTCCCTTGTCAATCTTCACCATTCATTACTGCTTGGTGAGTACTAAGCCCCCAAAAAAAAGGGGTAGAGACCTGAGGGAACAAGACCCCAGCCTCCTGTTGGTGAGAAACAGAAGGGGAAGACCCTGGACTAATCTAGAGAGAAGCCTATGGGGGAGAAGAGCTAGGAGGTGCCCCCGAGGACGGGGAGATGGAGGAAGCCCCTGCAGTAGTCTCCTAGCTCTGGAGGAAAAGAGACGGGTCCCCCGGAAAGCAGAGCGAATCACCCTACGCTGGGCCAGGGGTGACAACCTTGATAGATGAAGCCATGCCGTCCGTCTAATGCAGATCGCTGTCCCCGCCAGCCTGGAAGCCACCTCATTGGCGTCATAAGATGCCCTTGCTTGGTGTCTTGCCAGCTCCAGGCCTATAGCAGAGAGGGCAATAGCTTGTCTGGTTTGCTCCGTATCAGGCATTGGTGCTAAGATCTGAGAAAGCATCGACCACAAATGCCTACTGTAGGCAGCGTGATGAGCCTGATGAGGTGCAATGCAAGACATCGCCACGAGAGGAAGAGAACACTCTTCGCCCCCACCGGTCGAATAGTAGGGAATCAGAGTCCGGTGGACGGTCATGCGCCAGGCGGCGGCGCCCGGAGGGAGTCTCTAGGTATGCCAAACCCAAGGGCGGGTTGGGGAGAGTACCCAGGGATTCCGCAGGGGCACAATACCTACGTCGGCAGTCTGCCGGGGCTGGAGAAAGGGCGGCTGGCGACTGCCAGGAACGGATAGACGCCTCCTGGAAGGGAATAGGCCAGGAAAGTACCACCAGGTGCTGGGCACTGAATTCGCCAAGGAATTCACGTGTCTCCCATTCGGTATTGTCTCACCTAACGAAGGAGATTCGAAGATCCCTCACCATCCTCGAAAGGAATTGCTGATCTTCAGTGAAATCAGCATTGGAGGAGAGATGAACAGAGGGTTCCTCTTCCTCAGAAGAGGGAGACGAGGATGATGGAGAGCTCGAGTGTCCAGAGGATTCTTGTGGCAGTGGGGATAGGTGAAAGACTCGCTCATTCATGCATCTGACATATGAGGGGAAGGCCGCCGCAGAACCTCTGAACTGCTCCCAGGATAACGGGCCCGTAGGACCGACATGGCCTGGGAGCACGGGGGGTGGCTGCAGAGGAATGGGAGATGGGCACCTACGAAGAGGCAACTGTCCTCTGCTAGGGCTCTGAAATCCGGGGAACGGAGCCCGACCTGGCGGGATCCCAGACAACAGACCAGGTCGCAAAACGGAACCCTGGGGATGCGAAACCTGGAAAAGCCCAGAAGGGGATCCTCCCCTGTGACGAACCTGGGACTGCATGGATCCAGAAGGGCAGCCCACAGCAACACCACCGGAGGGGACCCGGGGTCCAAGAGAGAAAGCGGGGCCCGCCACTGGCTTCTAGCCACACTGCGGTGGCCGACAGAGACCGAGACGCTTGAACCCTGTCCCCGACCCTCAGACTCAGAGAACGCCTCTCCTCGACCCCAGTGATCTCCCACCCTGAGGTGGTAGCAGCACCAGGGTCGTAGCTGCGAAGCCCCCAGGAGGGATAGCCCTCCCTCCACCCCCGCTCCATCGCCCGGACCACCCCTAGCCTGGGGACCTCAGGAGGACAGCAGCGGGGACAGAGAAAAAGGCCCGCTGGGCCGCCTAGCACCTCATGCCACCAGGGACCCTGACTCCGAAGAATCAAGTTGTCAGGACGGGTCCACGTCTGAATCATCAGCCTCCGAAGAGAAAGAGATCAGCTGGACCACAATACTAGCAACCCTGGGGGTCCCCGGTGAAACGGCGCTGGACAACCTCAGACCCCCCGCGCCAGCCAAGCCCGGTCCCGGCTCCCCACCGGCTAGGCCCACAGCACCACCTCGAGCTGGAACCCAAACCCGGCGCGCCGCCAGAGCGAACCAGGCCCACGGGCGCTGACGATGCCGCCAGCGGCCTTATTCTTATCAATGGGTGCCGGGGATCCAACGGCACCGAAGTGGCGGCGTAGGTCCACCGTGCCGGCCCCAGCAGGCGTGGGCCTCGACACTGGGAGCCTGCACCGAGGAGGTGACTGCCAAGGCGGTGTCTCTGCCGGAGCCCCGGGAGGGACCTCGACGTTCCTCCGACACCGCAAAAGAAGCTTCCTCTTCGGCAAGAGAAGAGGAGGAAGCCTCCTCCTCTACGGACCATATAGGCCTGAGAGGGGACCCGGAGGAAGGGCCTAGAGACCTTACCTGGGAATCCCTGGAGCGATGCCGTCCCCCGAAAGTCGGCGGGGCCTTGCCAATCTTGAACACGCAGACTTCGAGGACACAATGGTCCATGGAGAAACAGGCGTCGCACGCATCCACATTGTGGTTGGGTCCCAGGCAACGAAGACAAACATCATGCCGATCCGTGACAGAGAAATGCCAGCCACAGGAGCACCGACACATAGGGGCACGGCCCGCCTTTGACTTACACTTTGCCCCTGAACCTGACATGATGCGAACTAAACAAAAGTAAAATTAGCAACAAAGCACTTGGCGCCGTCAACAGAAATAAAAGAAATGGTCTTACCGGGAGACGGCGTCTAGCGAATATGAGAATACGAGGAGTCTGGCTTGAGTGACGCAGAAGGCCCAGGTTCAACATCAAGCAGAAGGTGCAGCCTCGACGACGGAGAAAAAGAACTGATAGAGGAGGAGTCCTACGGCACCTAACGGCCCACCCTCACGCATGATGCAATGCGTTGCGCTCCAAAGGCGGCACCGTTGGAGCAGACTCAAAAAAAAAAAAAAAAAACCTGTGAGCGCCCAAGAAGGGATGCGCTATCCGGCACCTAACCCCAAGCAGTAATGAATGGTGAAGATTGACAAGGGAAGATCAGAAAATCCAGAGGAGGGAGGTCCCCCATCAGGACCGTGAGAAGAGTGCCTCGGGGAGCCCCTAATCATAAGAGAGCAATCGCCCCTGCTTGCCCTCCCCCAAAAGGTGGGTCCCTATCGCTTATTTTAAGGAACAGAGGACCCGGAGGTGCTAGCAGGACTAGGCCCACAATTGGCCTCAACTGGGGGAAGACAAGCAGGGAGGCGGCACCGCCCAAAGGCTGAGGCCCAAGAGGGGAAGGTGGGAGGGAAGCAGTAATGAATGAAGATATACAGAAAGATCAACAATTAAGGTAGATATGTAATTTTCAACTGTTATCTCTATCAATTTTCACCATTCATCACTGGTGGGTAATTACCAAGCCCCCGAAGGAGACCTAGTACCTCCCTGAGAGAAAAGGGGTTCCCTCAGCCCCCTGTGGGGGATACACAGGGAGAGGGGGACCTCACTGGCCAGATGAGGCCCGAGATTGGTCAGGGCGAGGGTGGGTCTCCCTTTGCCTGGGAGAAGGAAGTCGCTCCTGAAGCTCCAGCCTCACCCTGCAGGACAAAAGGTGGGTCCCCAGGAAAGTGGAGGCAAGCATCCTACGCCGCACCAGGGGTGTCAACCAGCAAAGGTGAAGCCACACCGTCTGCTGGATGCAGATCGCTGTCCCCACCACCCTGGATGCCACCTCACAGGCGTCATACGATGCCCTTTGCTTGGTGCCTCGCAAGCTCCAAGCAACATGCAGAGAGGGCAAAGACTTGCCTGGTTGCCTTCGAATCAGGCACTGATGCTAGCAATTGGCCTAGCATCAACCAAAAGTGCCTGTTGTAGGCAGCATGATGAACCGGATATGATGCAATACATAGCATGAGACATGTCGAGGCGAAGACTCTCCTCCCAAGAGGTCAAACTCAGTGGAGTCTGCCTCTGGAAATGAAAATTACATACCTACCGTAATCATGATCTTTCTGTGCATCTTCACCATTCATCACTGCTGGGTACTCGGCAAAAGGTCAGGACCCCACGGGAGCTTTTTTTTATTTTAGGTAGGCGGAGCCGACACACCATCGGCGCTGCCCTCGAGGCCAACGCACTGTGTGGTGCTCGCTGGTTGGCAGGTAGGCACCATCGACTTCACCTGACTGCCAGTTCTGAGTTGCCGGAGAGGTAAGAGGCAGGGAGTGGAGTGTGGGACAAGGAAGTCCAAGGGACAGAAAAAGGAAACGATATATAAACAGCCAGCCCGTTGGCGCAGCGGTGAGTTTCCGCTGCGGCGCGGCGACCGGGTTAGGAACAGACCTGGGTTGTGGAGGGCCGGCCGGGGGGGAGAAGGATAGAGCGTCCTATGGACTGCTCTCCTTCTCCAGGGGGTGGGCAAGAGAAGCATTCGGAGCACTGAGGACTCCTGGTGGAGGCCGGGAGATCTCACGCTGCCAGTGCTAATCTCTCTGGGAGGCGGGACGGACGCTGGCGTCACTGCACGTCCCCGACTCTGTGAGGAAAAGTCAGAAAAATATAGGCGGGCGAGGGCCACTGTCTATATGAAGCCCTCCCCGGAAGACCTCACATAACCACTGTTGCAGTGGGTCCCCCGACCAGATACTAGTTCCGTGATCATGGAAGACATGACCACGGTCCCACCCTCCGTGGGGTAAGCCGGGGGTGACTGGGGAACCCCGGCAGACAGACAGTGGCAGAGGCTTCCGGGGGCCGTGACCAGGGCTGACAGAAAAGCGACAGGGTCCTGTCAGGAAAAAAAAAAAAAGAAACGATATATAAACTAAAACGAGAAGTAATGACTGAGAGGACAGAAAAAAAAGTCGTCGAAAACTAAAGGGATTGGGAGGGGCCCCAATCTCTGGAAATAGAAGAGGGAGGCAGGGAGGGATAAAGAATTTAGCAAGAGAGGAGGGAGTTGAACACATTCCAGACCCTGGTCTGTCTCCAGATTACATAGGAACTGCAAGGAGTAGCCAAAGCCTTTCTGCCAGAATTCAAGGCACATAATGGCTGGCAAAACACTCCAGTTAAGCAGAGTCGGCTATTCTGGAAGAAGGACAGGGTACAGAGAATTAACACCCTCTCAAGGAAAGATTACTGGTGAAAAAAAGAGGAAAAGGGAGTTTTTTTTTTTTAAATAAACAAGGAGAAATAAGTTTGACGGAAACGAGGAGGGCAGAATGGAGGGCAACTGCCAACTCCCACCCCACAGGGGTGGAGCTAACGCACTGGAGAAGGAGCGACCCCCATGCTGACCACTCTCCCCAGAACATTATCCCCCTATGTGCCCCTGTTTTACCCCACTCCAGACAAAAAAGGAGGAGGAGGGATGGGCAAAGAGAGGGAGGGGGACCCAGAAACTGAGGCCCCAGGGGGATGGAGGGTGGGATTGTGATGAATGGTGAAGATATACAGAAAGATCTTAATTCACGATGGAGTGCGTAATTTTCATATCTTATCTGTCAATCTTACCATTCAACACTATTGAGTGGTCTTGAGCCCCCCAAAGGGGGTTTCTTTACACCCTAAGGGACAAAGTCCCCTAGCTCTCAGTGGGTGACACACTAAGAGGGAGAACCTTCAGGGCCTGGAGAGGCCCGAAGGTGGGGAGAGTGAGATGGGGACCCCCAGAGAGGGAAGGAAGTTGCCCCGACAAACACTGTCTCGCTCTATGGGAGAAAAGACAGGTTCTCTGGTGAGCGGAGTTAATCACCCTACACCGGGCAAAAGGTGACAACAGGGAAAGACGCTGCCATGCCGTCCGCCTAGTGCAGATCGCTGTCCCTACGACCCTGGAAGCTACCTCGCTGGCATCATAGGATGCTCTTGCTAGGTGCCTTGCTAGCTCCAGGCCATGCGCAGAGTGTGCAATGGCTTGTCTGGTTTGCTCCATATCAGGCAACGAGGTTAGGAGTTGACCTAGCTTGGACCACAACAATCTGTCATAGGCTGCATAGTGGGCCTGATGTGCAGAAATGGAAAGCAACAACCTTGTCGAGTAGAAAGTCCTCCTACCCAGAAGTCAAAATCCGATGAGTCTTGATTTGAGGGCCGATGACAGTGAAAGGTGCGAAGCCCATCAGGAGTATCCAACTGCGTCAATCTGGACTGTGGATGAGGCATGGAACCTGGAGACTCGGGGGAGCAATACCTCTGGCTGAGATCCCTAGGGGCAGGTACTCCAGAGAAGGGCCTCTGCCAGGAACGCAACAACGCCTCCTGAAAGGGAGCAGGCCAGGGCAGCACCACAAGGGTGGCCTCACCAAAATCGCCTAGAAAGGCGTATGCCGAGTGCTCTGGATTGCTAACAGTGGTAGGGGCAAGATGCAAGTCCTCCAACATCCTCACGAGGAAGCGCCAATACTCAGCGAGATCAGCGGCTGGAGAGATGTGGACAGAAGGTTCCTCTCTCCCAGAAGAGGGGGATGAAGAGCTGAAGGGCACTGGCTGCTCAGAGGGCGGTTGCTCGGGGGAAGTCTGTCCATCACCCTAACGTAAGGTGGGAAACGAGCAGCCACCACCGTGAACTGCTCCCAGGAGAGAGGCCCGCTAGGACCAAGGGTGCCTGGGAGCGCAGGAGAATGTGGCAGAGGAATGGGGACAGAGCCGAGAAGAGATGTCAGCTGACCTCCGCCTGGGCTAAGGAGTGGACTAGGAGCACACGCAGAAGAAGGTGCCCCGGAAGACCCCACAGCCGACAGCTGAACCACCATTTCGGTACTGCCTTAGCTGCACCGGGAAGAATCCCCCCTGTGAGGCGACCAGGGTCGTATAGGTCCAGAAGGACGGTCCCCTACCTCAAAAGAATAGGGCTCTCTCAAAGAGACTGAGGAGGAAGAACGAGATCCGCACTACGGCTTCTCCCAGAGCCCAGGTGGACCCCCGAAAAAGGCCACCGTGCAGACCCCATGCCCCTCGGAGTCCGAAAGAGCCCTCCACCTCAAGAGGGCCAGCCTAGGTAGCTGACAGCTCTGGGCAGCACCCGAAGGAGCTATCCAGGGCACAGTATGCTTCCTTTCCCCATAGGTGCTATGATCGGCCCCAAAGTTGGGCAATCCAGGCACACCACAGGTGGGGGTACCACTGCTGAGAGGTCAGTGAATCCATCAAGACCGGGCTGCAGAGCAATGGTGGCCTGCACCACTGCCCGCTGGTCAGCACCTCTGACCTCAGTCTCGGTAGCCACCGACCCCACCTCAGAAGGGGGCTGACTCCAGCTTGTCGAGGATACCACAGGACTGCCCACTCCAACAGCCAACCCCAAGGAGTCAGACTGTCCGTCTGACTCAGAGCTCAACTCTGCCTTCAAAGAGGTAGAGGCAGATGCCCTGTGATAGATCGTAGAAGGGCGCCCACTGCCATCTTTGCCAAAAGGGTGCCAAAAGCCAAAACCATGCCCGAGACAGTGCCAGTGCCCCCTACAGCACTGCGAGCGGAATCCACAGGGGGCACGGCTCCAGCCCGAACAGGAGCTCCAGACTCGGGACCAGCCATGGCGCCATCCGTTCCCACCGAGGACGAAGATGGCACTGAGGACGGCCCCAATGGCACCATCAGCGCTGAGGATGGCACCATCCGGCTCCACGGTGCCGCAAATGGCGCCAAGGGTAGAGGTAGTGCCGACGGCAGAATCCGACGGCCCCACGGCGCGAAGTCCCAAGGACACGGCGCCACAGATGGCACCGAGACGAGACACAGATAAAGATGGCACTGTATAAGCTCCCATGACGCCGCTAGCAGTATTGGCACCGCAAACAGCTCCGACAGAAGCCACGGTACCGTGCGACAAACCGGTGCAGACGACTGCTCCGTCAGGGCCCACGGCACCGAGGCCCGCAACAGCACCGACCGACTGCGTCGAGGACAGCACTAACCCGAGCATTGCGACACCGGGTGCAACACCGGGGAGCTCTCGGCGGGCGACTGCCGCGGGCGGTACTCTCCTCCCGCCTAAAGGAGCCGGACGGCCTCCTGCACCGCTGAAGGAGCCGGGCAACGGCCAGGCTACTAGTAGCTGAGGCTCCCTCCTCCCTGGTCCGTGTAGAATCGGGAGGGGACCGGAGGAAAGGCTGAGGTCGCGTGGCTTGGCCCAGGCAGTCTTGGCCCAACTCCAGTGTTGAACTCGCCCTAGTTTCCAGGGCATTGCTCGATGACCCGGCAGTCCATGGAGAAACAGGCATCGCACGAATCCATGTCATGAAGAAGGCCAAAACACGAAAGACAACGGTCATGCTGGTCAGTGACTGAATATTTTCGGCCGTATGGGCACCGTCGCACGGGGGGCCGACCCGTCCTGGAAATTTTCCTGCCCTCCGACCAAGACATGACCTACAGGGTAAACAACACCAAAAACAGACTCGACATCGTAGAAAATAGAATAATAGAAAGATCTTACCAGGCGATGTCAAGTATGGCAAAACAGAACTGCTAGGAGAAACCGACGGACTTCAGCACCAATGGAAATTCAATCACGGAGTCGAGAAACTGCGAAGCAGGCCTCAAAATCTTCTCTCAGCATCCTACGAGGTGACTTCTACGGCGGGAGACGCAGAACTGACAAGCAGATGGAGTCAACAGTGCCTAACGTCCAACCTGCGAGTGCCATGCAGTGCGGCGGCCTCGAGGGTGGCGGCGATGATGCATCGGCTCCGCCTACCTAAAAAAAAAAAAAAAAGCTCCTGACCTCCGGCTGAGTACCCAACAGTGATGAATGGTGAAGACTGACACAGATAAGATCTCGGTATTCCCTCAGAATTCTATGCCCAGTAAGGGTGTCCAAGAGACTCAGTCCAGGAGAAGAATGAGGCAAAGCTAGGAGGCAGTATAGTGCAAAGGTTTAAGGCTTTGAGCTGCAAACCTGGAGACCTGGGTTTGAATCCCACAGCCCCCCACTTGCATACTGTGTCACCCTGAGCAAGTCACTTAACTTCCTTGTGCTCCCAGGAGGCACCTGTAAACAAGCTTCAGCTTAGTCTCTCTCCTGGTTAAAAAAAAAAAAGCTCCTGGAGACCCCTGGGGTACGCAATACCTGTGCTGGCAGTCCTTCAGGCTGAAAGACGCTGCCAGGTACAGTACAATGCTTCCCGGAAAGGAACCGGCCAGGCAGGCACCACCAGATCTGTGCTATACTCGCTCAAAAAGGCGCACGTTGCCCGCTCAGGATTGCGTCTTGCCACACGGGAAAAGTACAGTGACGTAAGAACTTACCATAACAGTAGATCATCGAGAACAACTCTTGCAGCAGGTTACACAATTAGGACTTATGCCAGCAGGAGCAAGGACACCATGGAAATTTTCTAGCTAGCAGTATCCAGCGGGGACAGCCCCAGACGTCGGCACCGCCCCTGACGTCAGGCATCATATAAAAGGGGGCGGTCCCCAAATCCCCAGATTCTCCGCGGAGATTCCGGCCGTTAGATGACATCGAAGTGGAGACTGAGGATCCGCCATCAAAAGGTATTCAGTGCGGTGTTAGAAACACCTAATCCTAGAAAAGAGATATAGGAACAACTCTACCTCCAGAGGGGATGGTGGGAGGGAAACTACCTGCTGCAAGAGCTGTTCTCGAAGATCTACTGATCTTCTTCGAGATACAGCTCTTGCAGCAGGTTACACCATTAGGACTGAAGGCGTCAGGACCCCACGGAATTCTAGCTAGCAGTCTTCAGCGGGGACCGCCTCCGAAGTCGGTCCCGCCCCGATGTCAGGCATAGTCCATAAGTAGGCGGTCCCGCCAGAATCCCCAGTTCATTCCTGCCGTCGACTTTGTATGTCTGGACCTCTCGGTTAGTGTAGCACGCAACGACCAGGAAAACTTTCAAATTTTGGAAAATCAACTCTCTTCGGCCGTTTTTTCGTCTGATGTCCTCCCCAACTTCAGTGGAGGGCCATTCTTCGAAGTGTGCCTGTGGAAAGCAGAGTCCTTTCAAAGACCCTCATTCGGCCTGCGTTCGTTGCCTGGGCCCGGACCACGACACCCAAGCTTGCTCCTTCTGTCAGGGCTTTAACAGCCGAACGAGAATCTGCCGACAGAAGGCCCTCCAGGCTTTCCTCCTTGAAGAAAAACTTAAGGCCATGGAACCTTCCTCCAAAGGGGAATCTTCAGGGAAGTCACACAAGCACCATGAAAAGCACTGGGAGAAGGAGAGACCCAGATCCCCTTCCAGGGCCTCGGACTCCCACAGTTCCGGCTCCAGGTCGGACCGCTCTCCGTCGAGGGCCCACTCTCAGCCTCCCCCGGTTGTGGTCAAATCGGTCAGTGGATCCTCTACTCTGCGGCCTGCCAAGACCTCCAGGCCCGCTTCTTCGGCTAAGGCCTCGTCCAGGTCTGGATAGAGTCCCACAAGTCGTCTTCCTGGCATTCGGCCTCCGACGTACGGTCAGTCTCCCACCCCAGCGCAAGACCAAGGAGCTGACCTCCCTTAAGCAGACATTGGACCCCACATTGGCCAAGGTAAACAAGCACTCCAGGGAACCGGCAACCGTTCGTCACCCGTCGCCGGTCAGGCATTCGCCCCCCAGGATGCTGGCGGGGGGACCATCATCAGATACCGCAGTCAGGAGGACCACACCATCGCCTACCGATGTCGGTCGGGAGGCGCTGTCGGAGGAGGAGTCTACCCAGCCCGAAGACCAGGCGGGTGATCCCGGACCCGTCGAACTCCCACAGGAACCCTCTCCAGAACCAGAGACCCCCGCGGGGAGCCGGCGCCCAGCCCCGACAGGCCACCGGCGCCCGGTCCATCGTCGGGCTTAAACTTGTCAGAAGTGAAGGAGCTCTTCACCTTCTGGTGGGACACCATCAAAAAGGATGTGGTCACCACGCAGCCTCCTCCCGTACCCGCGGCACCTGCACCCCCTCCTTCACCCAAGGGGCCAGCAGGACAAGTACCTTTCCCCCCAAGAGCCAGCAGCACCTCCTAGGAGTAGATCTTTGGAGAAGAGAAGGACTCCGTCAAGATCCTCTTCAGGGTCACCCAGCCCCAAGAGACCCAGAAAACGCCGGAATTCACTGTCCACGGAGGGTTCCAGTTCTGACATCTCTGAATGCTCCAGGTCTCCTTCACCAATCAGGATCCCCTCTCCGGACCCACGCGACCTCCCTAGGTCTCCTCCGGATGACCCCTCGTTCTCCGAAATAATGAGGCATATTCAGGAGAACATGGGATGGGATGCCGAGGAACCCGACCCCGAAAGACTACGCCTTGCCCGCTACCTTCGGCAAAAAGACCCCAAGCCTGTGGTAGTGCCACCCTTGGTGGACACCTTTGTGGACGTCACCAAGGCAGCGTGGAAGCGTCCACATTCGACCCCGGCAATGCAGAAGACGGCTGAGCACCTGTACAAGGCCCCCAAGGGAGGACCAGTACCAGGCTAACCATCCTCTGGCCGACTCCCTGGACATTACAGCCTCTCATGACCGGTCTCAGAAACCGCAACATTTGAGCATGCAGCCACCAGACCCGGAGTCCAAGCAGTTGGACGTGCTGGGCAGGCGCACGTACGCGGCCACGACTTGCACCATTAGATCTTTGAATTACCTCACCCACATGGTTCAGTTCCAGAACGTGTTGTGGGAACAGGGACAGGACCTGGTGGAGAAACTGCCAGATGGTGGCCAAAAGGAGGAACTCCTGCAGCTCCTCCGTACGGGTTCAGACGTGGGGACCCAGGTTCTCAGAGCCGCATACGACTCTGCGGACTCTTCGGCCAGAGCGGCAGCCTCAGGCGTGTGTCTCCGGAGACACTCATGGCTTCGTGTCTCCGGGTTTACCCCGGACATCCAGAAAAATATCATGGACGCTCCTTACTATGGCGAAGTTCTGTTTGATGAAGCCTCGGAAAAGGTGATCACCAAATTGCAGGAAGCCAGGAAGGCTATTAGATCTGTCCATGCCATGTACAGACCTAGACTTAGTTCCTTTCGTAGGAACCAGAGTCGCTTTCGCAGCCAGACCCAAAGGCAACAACCTTGTTCCAGCCAGCAACAGAGGGGTTCCTTCTTTCGGAAAGCCCAAGCTAAGACATCCTCAGGCAGAGGCCAACAAGCTACCAAGTCGGCCCAACCTGCAGGATCCAATGCTGCCACAGCATGACTCCTTCCCGGCCCTCGCCCCTCCTCAGGATCAACGGGAAATGAAGGTCGGGGGTCGCATCGCGGACCACCTGCCAGGGTGGCGGTCGATCACCACCGACAGGTGGGTGCTACAGTTGGTCGAAAAAGGCCATTATATAGAATCTGTAGACAACCCTCCCACAAGGCCTCCTCTGCTCTCTCGTTATTCGGGTCAGCACGCCCTGCTCATACGGCAGGAACTGCTCACGCTTCTACAGAAAAGCTTTGGAGCACGTTCCAGGGAACCAGAGAGAAGCAGGTTACTATTCACACTTCTTCCTGGTTCCAAAGAAAACAGGGGACCTCGGTCCAATCTTGGACCTCAGCAACCTCAACATGGTCATTTACAAGCGCTTCCGCATGGTGACCCCTCTGGGACTAATCCCCATGCTGAGGAAGGACGCTTTCTTGGCATCCTTGGACATGCAGGACACTTACCTCCACATCCCTATTGCTCAAGCGCACAGGAGGTTCCTGTGCTTCGAGTTTCTCAGCCACCATTATCAGTTCCGAGCGCTTCCTTTCGGGCTGTCATCAGCACCCAGGGTATTCACCAAGTGCATGGCAGTCGTGGCAGCGTCTCTGAGGAGAAAGGGCCACTACGTGTTCCTGTACCTGGACGACTGGCTCTTGTGGCCTCCCAAGGAGGCATTGCTGATGGCCATTCAGCATACTCAGGCCCTTTTTCAGTCTCTGGGCATCTTAATCAACTACTAGAAGTCTCTCCTGGTACTGTCCCAGAAACTGCAGTTCATAGGGGCAGTTCTGGACACCGTCAAGGAAAGCCTTTCTTCCGAAGACAGGCGGCGCATCCGATCCCTCATAAGGGACCTATCTGCGAAGAAGACCATCCCAGCCAGATTGGTCCTTCACCTGCTCGGACACATGGCTGCGGCCATTCCAGCAGTCCCGATGGCAAGACTCCACATGCGGGTAACCCAGTGGATGTTAAGAGTGCAATGGGACCAAAGGCAAGACCATCTGCAGCATCCAGTCAGAATCACGAAGGCCGTGGTTCGGGACTGGCAATGGTGGCTAGATCCGGGAACCCTCTCTGTGGGGATTCCCTTCACAGCGCCGTCCCCGGTGATAACACTCTCCAAACACGCCTCAGGGCTGGGGTGGGGAGCGCACTTGAACGGGGTGAGGTCTCAGAGAACATGGACTACCCAGGAATCTCATCTCCATATCAACATTTTGGAGATGAGGGCGGTCCTTTATGCCCTGCAAGCTTTTCAGTCAGAGATTCCACCGAGTACTCTCCTGTTACAAACAGACAATACTGCGGTGATGTATTACCTCAACAAACAAGGAGGCACACACTCCTACCCCCTTTGCAGGGAGGCCATGAGGGTGTGGGAATGGGTAATATGACACGGCGCAAACCTCACTGCAGTTCACGTTCCCAGGGTGGACAAAACTGTCGCAGACAGCCTGAGTCATTCCCAGGCCAGAGTCCACGAGTGGGAACTTCTACAGGAGGTGGCAGAGGATATGTTTCACAGATGGGGCACTCCAGAATTGGATCTATTCGCGTCCCCATCCAACGCAAAACTGCCCAGTTTTTGCTCGCTAGATCCAGGGCCTGGTGTTTTCTGGCGAGACGCGTTGTCCCTCTCCTGGGCGGGCAGATTCCTCTACGCCTTTCCTCCTTTCCCGTAGATCCAGAGTCTCCTTCTCAAACTTCGCAGGGAGCACACAACGCTTATTTTGATAGCGCCTTTTTGGCCCAGGCAAATTTGGTTCCCGCTTCTGAATCTGTTGTCCCGGGAACCTCCGCTTCCCTTGCCAATCAGCTCCCACCTGTTGTCTCAGGAGGAGGGTTCACTAGTCCACCCGGACTTACATTAATTGAACCTACATGCCTGGCTCTTAGAGACATAGCCATGTTGCGACACGGGGTCTCGCAAGAGGTGGCAGACGTGCTTTCTGCCGCCAGAAAACCGGCAACACACGCAACATACGCCATGAAGTGGCGCAGGTTTCGCCTGTGGACTCAAACACGCGGTTTCTCGCCCTTAGACTGTCCTGAGAAGCTGGTTCTGGAGTACCTGCTTTCCCTTTTTCAATCCGGGCTAGCTGACTCCTCGATCAAAGTGCACCTTTGTGCAATCTCAGCTTATCATGCCCCCATAGGCCATCGCATGGTGGCCCAGTTGGATGCTACTCGTGCCTTTCTAAGGGGGGTCCTCCACCTTAGGCTGCCCATTAAAGATCCCGTCCCTCCTTGGGACTTGCGCTTCGTCCTGGAGCAGCTTACACTGCCACCCTTTGAACCAGCCGCGGATTGCGAGCTACGTTTTCTGTCGTGGAAAATGTTTTTAGTTGCTGTTACTTCAGCGAGAAGAATCTCCGAATTACATGCTCTCATGTGTAAAGAGCCTTATTTAATTTTTCACCAGGACAAGGTATCCCTGAGGACAAATCCTAAGTTTCTGCTTAAGGTGGCTTCAGCCCTTACCCTTAATCAGGACATCAATTTACCAGTGTACTTCCCCAGGTACACCAATCGAGGAGAAGCACTGCTTCACACCCTGGATGTTCACAGGTGTCTCAGATATTATCTGACCAGAACCAAACAGCACCGGAAAGCGAAGCAGCTGTTCGTATCCTTCGCTGAAAGGATGAAAGGGGCCCCCGTCTCGAAGCAGATCCTTTCACGCTGGCTTATTCAGTGCATCTCTTTCTGTTATGACAAACGTAGAAAACTCTTGCCAGGAGCGGTCAAGGGCCATTCCACCAGAGGAGTGGCTACCTCCTTCGCAGCACTGAAGAATGTGTCCACTTCAGCTATCCGTACTGCAGCCACCTGGAGCTCGGTGCGTACTTTTATCAGGCATTATAGCCTGGACATCGCCTCAAGGCGAAGGGCTGGTTTTGGCCTAGCCGTCCTCCAGGGACTTCTGTCTTAGGCTCAGAAGGGATCTTAATCTCCATTTTTCCTCCTCCCGATGGCTTTACAATGTTGCCATTGCTTGGGAATCAGTCCTAATGGTGTAACCTCCTGCAAGAGCTGTATCTCGAAGAAAATAGTACAGTTACGTAAGAACTTACCGTAACAGTAGATCTTCGAGAACAGCTCTTGCAGCAGGTACCTTCCCGCCCACCATTCCCCCTTGGAGGAAGTAGGTTCTAACCTAACACCCATCCTTCGGATTGGAAAGGTCTGTCTTTAGTCTTGGCCATCTGTTGGCGAGTCCTCTGTCTCCTCTTCTGATGTCATCCAGCGGCCAGAAGTCTCCAGCGGGAGAACTGGGGATTCTGGCGGGACCGCCTCCTTTTGTACTACGCCTGACGTCGGGGGCGGGACCGCCATCGGGGGCGGTCTCCACTGAAGACTGCTAGCTAGAAGATTTGGTCCTGACGCCTGACAAGCTTCAGTCCTAATGGCATAACATGCTGCAAGAGCTGTTCTCGAAGATCTACTGTTACGGTAAGTTCTTACATGAATGTGCTATCTTATTTCGAGAAACAGCTCTTGCAGCAGGTTACACCATTAGACTCATTCCCAAGCAATACTGGAAATCCCTCGAAGGTGGGAGGAGGCTAGGCAGAGATCATGAGTTGGACCGAAGCCTAGGATAGAAGTCCCTGAAGGACTGCTAGACCAAAACCAGCTCTTCGCCGTGATGCAATATCCAGACTATAATGCCTGATAAAAGTGTGCACTGTGCTCCAAGCGGCTGCTGTGCAGATGGCTGAAGTGGACACGTTCTTCATGGCCGCAAAGGAGGTAGCCACCCCCCTTGTGGAATAACCCTTAACCGCGCCCGGTAAAGGTTTGTTACGTTTCTGGTAACAGAACGTGACACAATGGATGAGCCACCTGGACAGCGACTGTATAGAAACCGCAGCTCCCATCATCCTGTGGGCGAAGGAGACGAAAAGCTGATCATATTTACTGTGGTGCCTGGTTCTGTTCAGGTAGTATCTTAGACACCTATGCACATCTAGAGTGTGCAACAGGGCCTCTCCTCTATTAGAGTATTCAGGAAAATACACGGGTAAGTCGATGTCCTGATTGAGGATGACAGCTGAGACCACCTTAGGTAGAAACTTTGGATTTGTTCTTAGGGACACCCAGTCCTGGTGAAAAACCAAATAAGGTTCTTTGTACATCAGCGCGTGAAGTACAGAAATCCTTCTGGCCGAAGTAACAGCAACTAAAAATAACGTCTTCCATGTTAGGAGACGTAGCTCGTAATCCGCGGCTGGTTCAAAAGCTGGAAGCGTGAGCTGCTCCAGGACAAAGGGTAAATCCCATGGAGGAATATGATCCTTAATCGGAGGTCTAAGGTGGAGAACACCTCTCAGGAAGGCTTGTGCTGTGTCCAACTGAGTTATGGGATGTCGGCCTATAGGTGTATGATAGGCTGAGATGGCACAAAGGTGTACTTTAATAGAGGAGTAGGACGAGCCTGCCTGGAAAAGAGACAGGAGGTAGTCCAGGACCGACCTTTCCAGACAATCCATCGGGGAATGTCCTCGTGCTCGAGCCCAGAGGCAAAATCTGTGCCATTTCATGGTGTATGTGGCATGAGTGGCCGGTTTTCTAGCAGCCGCCAGAACATCTGCTACCTCTTACGAGACCCAGTACTGCATGATAGCTATGTCTCTAGGAGCCAGGCAAGCATGTTCAGAGAGCAAAGGTCCGAATGGACCAAATAACCTGTCTCCTGGGACAATAAGTGAGAGCTGACTGGCAGAGGCACCGGAGGTTCCTGGGACAGTTGGTGTAGCAGAGGGAACCAAATCTGTCGGGCCAAAAAGGCGCAATAAATATCAGCGTCGCCTGTTCTCTGCGTAGTTTCAGTAGGATCCGCTGGATCAACAGGAAGGGAGGAAATGCATAGAGGAACCTGCCCATCCAGGAGGGGAACGTGTCTCGCCAGAAAACACCAGGCCTTGGATCTAGCAAGCAGAAAATGGACAGTTTTGCATTGGATGGGGACGCGAAAAGGTCCAATTCTGGTGTGCCCCACCTGTGAAACAGATCCTCTACTACCTCCTGGAGTAGTTCCCATTCGTGGACTCTGGCCTGAGAGCAGCTCAGGCTGTCTGCAATGACGTTGTCCACTCATGGGATATGAACAGCAATGAGATTTGCGCCGTCTTGTAGGACCCAATCCCACACCCTCATGGCCTCCCTGCAAAGCGGGTAGGAATGGGTGCCTCCTTGTTTGTTGAGGTAATAAATCACCCCGGTATTGTCTGTTTGTAACAGGAGAGTACCCGGTGGGATCTCCGACTGGAAGGCCTGCAGGGCATAAAGAACTGCTCTCATTTCCAAGATATTTATGTGGAGATGAGCTTCCTGGGTTGTCCATGAGCCCTGAGACTTGACCTCATCGAGGTGCGCTCCCCAACCAAACCCTGAGGCGTCCATGGAAAGCGTCACAATCGGTATCGGGCGTCGGGTCCGAGGGCACGCTGGGTTTGGCAAAGGCTCCTGTGGAAGCTCGATGTTCTCACTGTCGCCTGCCTGGTCATCAGGCAACGACAGGTCCCCCTCTGTAGAGTCCCGGTGACTGGTGTCCACCGGTGACGGTGAGGCAGTCTTTGGCTCTGGCGAATGTCTCACTGACGGGTGCTTAGCTGACGTCTGGTCCGACAGGCGTTTGACCGATGGAAGGGTCGGAAGCCCGCTTCAGGTCAGTCATCCATTTTAGGGACGTCAGGTCCTTAGTCTTCCTGAGAGGGGGATCCGGACCCCTGGGAGGCTGATGTGGCGTCGGAGTCCTGGTGTCTCTCTAAGGAAGCTTGTTTTGATGAGGACTTGGACTGGTGACAGTCTGAAGACTTCGAGGAGGCCCGGGAGGGTGTCGAGGAAGCTGAAGGCCTGGAAGTTTTAATGGGATGTAGAGAAGCCGAAGTGCTGCCTGAAAATTTGACCTTTACTGGAGGGGGCTGAGAGCATGCCCTGGAGGGAGAGCAGTCTGAGCTCGTGGAGCCTGAGCTGGTGCGCGAGTCCAAGGCCTTGTAAGGGAATCTTGACCTGGCCTTCTCCTGATGCTTGTCCTGGTGCTTATGGAACTTAGAGGTACACTCACCTCTGGAGGCAGGGTCTTGATCCACGCTTTTTAACTTTTCACCCAAGAGGAACCCCTGAAGTGCCTTCTGGCGGCAGATCTGGGTGTGACTGTTGAAACCCTGGCAAAAGGAGCAGGCCTTGGTGTTGTGTTTCGGACCTAAGCACCGCAGGCAGGACGAATGGAGATCCTTGAAAGGGATCTGTTTGCCGCAGGCACACTAGGAGGGATGTCCTTCTGAAGGAGTTGAAGATGGCGACATTTAGCAGTAAAACTTTAAAGTTCTAGTCGTCGTACGCTAGAGTGGGACCGTGAGGCCGATGCTGGCAAGTCAACGGCGGGAAAAGAACTGGGGATTCTGGGGGACCACCCCTTTTATATGATGCCTGACGTCAGGGGCGGGGCCGACGTCAGGGCGGTCCCCGCCGGTACTGCTAGCTAGAAAATTTCCATGGAGTCATGGCACTTGTTGGCTTCAGTCCTAGTGGTGTAACCTGCAGCAAGAGCTGTTTCTCTAAGTAAGATTATGGAGCTCGTCAACCAACCTTGACAGGAAAAGCAGATAGGAAGTCTGATCAGCGTCAGAAGGAAGGTGGACAGAAGGATCCTCCGACTTCAGGGGAGGAAGACGAGGAGGCCGACGTGTCCGAGGATTTAGAGTCCAGCTGCTCCTGAGAGGACAAGTGTAAGACCACAGAAACATAGAATCTGACGTCAGATGAGGACCGTTTTCCCACCTAGTCTGCCCATTTCACTACTAATGGATAAGCTGCAGATCCTAGTTAACCAACAGCCTACTTTCTCCCCCCCCCACTAGAATTGCCTTATGTCTGTCTCATGCATTCTTGATTTCCCCCACTGTTTTTGACTCCACAAACTCCTCAGGAAGGTTGTTCCATGCATCCACAACCCTCTCTGTGAAAAATACTTCCTCATATTACCTCTGAGCCACCCCCCAAATCTTCAAATTGTGTCCCTTCTTCTTACACATCTCTTTTCTGAAAGATGCTTCCTCTTGGACTTTGTTGATTCCTTGAAGTACTTGAACGTTTCTATCATGTGCCCCCCCCCCTTCCTCGAGGGTATACAATTAAGCGCTTTAGTCTCTCTTCGTATGGCTTCTGGTGCAGACCCACACCATTTTAGTTACCCTCCTCTGAACTGCATCCATCTTGTCTATGCCTTTGCAGAGATGGGGTCTCCAGAACTTTACACAGTACTCCAGATGGGGTCTCACCAACTGTCTTTACAGAGGGATAACAACTTCCTTTTTTCTATTGGCGATGCCTCTCCCTATGCATCACAGTATTCCACCCCCTACCCCCGGCCCTCCTTACTGCCTTCTCACATTGCCTGCCCACCTTTAGGTCGTCTGATATGACTACCCTAGGTCCCTTTCCATTTTTGTTGTTGCTAATATCTCAACCCCCCACTGTGTACTCTTCCCCTGGATTTTTCTTTCCCAAGTGCATTACTTTGCACTTCTTTGTGTTGGTTCTAAGCTGCCATACATTTGACCATTCCTAAACTTTGCCAAATCCCTTCTCATCCTTTCCACCCCACCTTGTGTATCAACCCTGCTGCAGATCTTTGTCTCATCTGCAAAGAGGCACTTTTCCTTCCAATCCCACCGCAATGTCACTTATACAGACATAAAGAGGACCGGTCCTAGTACTGAACCCCATGTTACCCCACTGGTAAACTACAGTTACGTAAGAACTTACCATAAGAGTAGATCTTCGAGAGGAGCTCTTGCAGCAGGTAATACCATTAAGACTAAGCTGCCAGGCATTAAGAACCCACGAAAAAAATTCTAGCTAGCAGTCTATGGTAGGTGATCACACCACGCCGGCTCCACCCCACGCCAGACGAAAGGGGCATGGTCAGCTCACCATCTCAGTTTTCCCGCCGGAGACCTGGAAAAACAGATGGAGAACCGAGGAGGATCTCCTATCCCCAAAGAGAAAATAGTGATATTAGTCCCTGGGGACAGCTGGTTGGGAAAGCCACCTGCTGCAAGACCTCCGCTCAAAGATCTACTTACAGTAAGTTCTTACGTAACTGTACTATCTCGCTTCAAGGGGGAGCTCTTGCAGCAGGTAATACCATTAGGACTGAGTCCCAAGCAGTTCCCAAGAAGAGACCCAGGTCAGAAGGGTGGAGGACAGTAGCGCAGAGTTGTAGGCATCTCGGAGAGGAGTCACTCTGGAGGACCGCTAGGCGGAAACCTGCTCTCCTTCAGGAAGCCACGTCCAGACTGTAGTGCCTAACAAAGGTGTGCACTGAACTCCAAGTAGCGGCTGCAGAGGCCCGCTAAAGAAAAATTCCTCAGGGAAGCAAAGGATGTCGTTATCCCTCTGGTGGAATGACCCATAACTGGTCTGGGTAAGGGTTTGTTGTGCTGTGAACAGAATGTGATGCAATGCACGAGCCACTTAGTCAAAGTCTGCTTTGTGACAGGTGGCCCAACCTTTCTGTGGGTAAACGAGACAAACAACTGGTCTGTCATTCTGGAGGAACTGGTCCAAGCCAAATAATAACGCAGAATCCCATGTACATCCAGAGTGAGTAACAAGGCCTTCCCTCTTTTAAGAGTACACTGGTAATAAACTGGTAGTTGAATGTCCTGGTTCAGCGTGAACACACACTACCTTCGGAAGGAACTTAGGGTTTGTACGAAGAGCTACCCTGTCCCTCTGAAAAGTACGATAAAGCTCTTCACACATCAGCGCTTGCAGCTAGGAAATGCTAAAAGCCAAGGTCTTAGCAACAAAAAACTGGAAATTACGTACCTACCGTAATTCTTCATCTTCTTGGATGACTCTCCACCACTCATTCACAGTAATGGGAATAGCGCCGGAGGCACTGGGACCCAGCGGGAAAATTTTTTTGTAGAGGGTCGGCACCGGAGATGGAGCCATGAGGAGCAGCACCGTGAGTCTCAGCTCGTGCGGTAATGACCATCTCGGCGACGACCCTCCAACCACCTCAGTACCTTTTTTCCCCCCAGAGGAGGTGCAGCGTAACTAACCTAGAAGGATAGTCTAACCAAAAACCGGACATAAGACAGTCCAGACAACCCATATAAGAATGGTCAACAAAGAAATCTTCACAGCCTAAAGATTGAGGGAGTGAAGACCAACAACAGAGGTGAGTTCGGGGAATGGTGGGTGGGCGTGTGAATGAGTGGTGGAGACTCGTCCAAGATCATCAAGAATTACGGTAGTTACGTAATTTCCATATCGTCCTGAACAGAAATTCTCCACCACTCATTCATACTAATGGGAGAGTATCGAGCTAATAATTCCCCCGAGAGGGCGCAGGAGAGACCAAGAGCTCACAGTTTTAGGACAGGAGTCCATTAAGGATGGTTCTGCCAAAAGAAAGATGTCGTCTGGCATCTACATCCAGGGCACAGTGTTTGACGAAAGTATGCACTGAGCTCCAGGTGGCCGCACTGCAAATATCTGCAGTGGGCACGTTGTGGATTTCCTCTAGGGATGCCGCGACCGCTCTAGTAGAGTGAGCATACACATTGCCCTCCAGCTTAACCTGCGCCATGGAATAACAGTGGCGAAGGCATGCCACGAGCCATGTTGAAATACATCTGATAGCGACAGGTTGACCCAGCCAGGTCTCGCTGAAGGAAATAAACAGTTGTTGAGCTTTGCGAAAATCTTTTGTTCTATCTAGATACAAACACAAAGCTCTTTTGACGTCCAAGGAATGAAGAGAATGCTCTCCTTCATTTTGGAAGTTCACAAAGTAAGTAGGAAGGACAAAAGGTTGGTTTAGATGGAATTCTGAAACAACCATAGAGAGAAACTTAGAATGGGTCCTAAGAACTACTTTATCTTTAAGAAACACAGTATACGGAAGGTCTGTGACCAAGGCATGTATCTCAGAGACCCTGTGGACCAAGGTAATGGCCACTAGGAAGGTCGCTTTCCAAGTGAGAAATTTTAACTCACAACTAGCTAGAGGCTTGAAAGGTTTTCGAGTGAGCATGTCTAGCACAAGATTAATGTCCCAGGCTGCGACTGGACATCTGATAGGAGGTCTGGTATGCAGAATTCCCTTAAGAAACCTCTTAACCACTGATAACTGAGCCAGTGACAAGTAAAGTACTGGCTCATGATAAGCTGAAATGGCACAAAGGTGATCCTTAACTGTAAAGTATTGCAGACCTGAATTTGAGATGTCTAAAAGGTACTCTAGAACTTTATCTGGTGGCAGGAAAAAGGATTCAAAGAGGATTTTGCACACCAGAGCGAAAAAAGCTTCCATTTGGCTGTGCAAGTTTTCCTACAGGCTGGCTTCCGCGCAGCCAGAAGAATATCTGAAACCCTTTGAGAGACAATGAACCTGTTCACTTCTATCTCTTCAAGAGCCGAAGGTGAAGCGATCTCAGATTGGGATGGACCACCGGCCCCTGAGTCAGAAGGTTTGTCTGAAAGGGAAGCAGTTTCAGAGGAGTTTCCGACATACTGTTGAGTAGTGGAAACCATATCTGTGGAGGCCAGAAGGGAGCAATGAGGATCATTTTGTCCCACTGGGACTCGAATTTGGGAAGTACTCTCTAAATTAGAGGAAGAGGCGGAAAGGCGTATAGAAATAAGTTTTGTCCACCACAGCCTGAACGCATCCTGACAGAAAATGCCAGGCCCTGGATTTCTGGAGCAGAAGAGAGGCAGTTTTGTGGTGAGTGGGGATGCAAAAATGTCCAGGTCTGGAGTTCCCCACTCTGTGAATAGTGACTGAGATATGGCTGTGTCAAGAGACCATTCGTGAGGATCTGTCTCTGTTCTGCTGAGACGGTCTGCCAGTTCGTTCTGCACCCCCCCCTGCAGATAGACCGTATGAATTAGAGCCTTGTGCTGCAAGCACCATTCCCAGACTCTCATCACTTCCCTGCATAAGGGGTAAGAGTGAGCCCCGCCTTGCTTGTTGATGTAATACATTACTGCTTTGTTGTCCGTTTGAAAGAGAATGTTCTTGTGACAGAGAATGTCCTTCAAAGCCTGGACTGCATAAAGGACAGCTCTCATTTCCAAGACATTTATGTGAAGCTGGGACTCATCCTGAGTCCACGTACCTTGAGTGTGGAGAGTCTGACAGTGAGCTCCCCACCCCATCAGGAACACATCTGTGGTAATGGAAATCTGATGATCCAGAGAAGCAAAGGGATACCCTTCTAGGAGATTGTTCTATTGCGACCACCAAGTGAGCGACCTCTTTAGAGGTTCTGTCACCTTGATGAGAAAGGACTGCGGGTGAGTGGTTGGGGACCACCGAGTACTGATCATCCACTGAGAAGTTCTCATGTGAAGGCGTTCTAGGGGTACAGTGAACACCGAGGATACCATGAGACCTAGCATCCATTGCATCGAGAGAGCTGGAACAGAGTTGCTCTCCCCGATGTGACAGGCCATCTGAAGGATATCGCTCCTCCTGTCCTCTGGAAGAAAAGCCTTCGCACAGGAGGTGTCCAGAAGAGGTCCTATAAAAAGGAGCCTCTGGGAGGGCTGCAGCTGCTATTTTTTGAGGTTTAGCAGGTCTCCCATGGACGTGAGAAAGCGTGAAGCTGTGGCTACGGCGTCCAGAGTTCCCTGCCTGGAAGAACTTGCCAGAAGCCAATCATCCAGATAAGGGAACACCTGTATTCAGATCTTTCTGAGATTCGCTGCGAGAACTGCACAACACTTTGTAAAAACTTGTGGCGCAGAGGATAGCCCAAAGGGCAGGACTCTGAACTGATAATGCTGTCCCAGAGCCACAAACCTTAGGAATTTGTGATGCTTTGGGTGAATAGAAATGTGCTGTAAGCATCCTGCATGTCTAGGGAGGCTAGCCAGTCGTGTTGATGAAGCAATGGTAACAAGGTTCCTAGTGAAATCATTTTGAATTTCTCCTTGGGCAGAAATTTGTTTAGTTTTTTGAGGTCCAAAATGGGGTGCATGCCCCGGGTTTTCTTTGGAACCAGAAAGTAATGGAAGTAGAACCCTGTGTTCCGTTGATGCAGCGGAACTACTTCTACTGCCCTGTTGTTCAGAAGGCCCTGTATCTCCGCGGTGAGAAGGTCTGACTGAAGGGTTGACAGCTTGGGCTGTCGTTTGGGAGGACGATCCAGAGGGGTCTCCACAAGACTGAGTGAATACCCCTCACGGATTATCCAGAGGACCCATTTGTCTGAGGTTATGGACTTCCACTGATTGTAGAAGCACGTCAGACGAACTCCCACTGCTGAGGAGGAGTCCACCTCGGGCAGCTGAGGTGGGACTTGGGCCAACAACTCAGAAGGCGGCACTGGGCGCTTTGAGTCCTTGCGCCTTCTGTTGCGTTTTCTTTTGAGGCTGGGGAGCTTGGTTTTTATGAAAACTTCCTCTGCCTTTGCCTCGAAAAGACTGACGGTTATGGAACTGGCGTTTATTAACATGCCCTCGAGAGGGGACAGGAGGAGGTCGAGCCAACTTAATGGCTGACCTAGTCTTTTGTGTAGCTTCTAGAGCCTGTTCTACTTGAGGGCCGAAGAGATACACACCATCAAAAGGCAATGCCATTACCTGCTGCTGTGCGTCATTCGTGAAACCTGAAGTGCGCAGCCAGGAATGACGGCGGGTACAAATGCCGGCTGCCGCCGCTCGGGAAGCAGTATCAAAAGCATCCATAGCCGCTTTAACCTGCTGGTTGTTGGATTCGATACCCCTGGTAATGGTTTGAAGTAGCTCTGATTTTGTGTCCGATTCCGGTACAGCTTCAAGCATTTGAGTGAGTGCCAAAGGATATACTCATATTGAGAGAAATAGCCTTGGTAGCTGGCAATACGCACACCCAGGGTGGTAGCAGAAAAGACTCTCTTACCTAAAGTGTCTATCTTACGAGATTCTTTATTAATAGGTCGAGCTATAGTAGTCTGGGGGAGGACGACCTTATCATTCTCTGCCAAAACTACAATAGGATCCACAAAGGCTTGGGACGCCAAAATGGGTCAATCCTTGGGGGCTGAGTATTTCCTATCTATGGATTCCACCGAAGGAATGAGAGCAGGGTTATTCCATACCATTTGAGACAGCGTCTCAAAGGAGAACTGTACTGGAGAAGTCAAATCCGTAGGGCTCTCCGGAACATGGAGGTATTGGAGTCCTAGCAATTTCCCAGGATCGATGTCTGTAGTTTGGAGAGAAAGAGTGGAAATCAAGTTTTTCAGCAGAGACTTAAAAGACAGGTCCTCGACCACAGGCTCTGCAGCAGGAATAGATCCTGTTCCTTCAACTTCATCACCCAGCCCAAGGTCTGGGTCAGGCTCAATGTCATCTCCTAACAGTCCAGGAGGGACTGTATGGACAGGAAAGGAGTGAAAATCAGAGGGAAATGAGGAAGGCAAAGGGTTAAAGGAGGAATCCTGAAAGTTGGATGACGCCCTAAGAACCCCTGGCGCCGCAGAAAAGCACGGCGCCGAAGCACCACGACATCAGTATGGCGCTTCAAGCTCTACGGTGGCGAAGGCAGCACCCAGAAGGCGGACAGTGCCGCCCGGTGCCAATGAAGCGCCACTGACACCAAGGACAGCTCAAGAGACGCACTGGCGCCCGATGATGGCGCCCGAGCATGCCCTCGACACCAGGCGCCCAAAACATCCCAAGACTCCAAAAACAGGATTTGAGAAGAAGGGAGGAAGAAGAACACGAGATAGAGCATCGGTGTGGCCCCTGCGCCATAGCCATATGGGGGACACCTAAGCTAGCGAGTCGGCGGCACCGAAGAGCGGTGCCAGGCTGACTCAGGAGGCTCAACCGCCTACACGGTCTCCCACAGTCCGAAGGCCCCTGAGTGACCGGGCCAGGCAGCTGGACCAACCTCCTAGCCCACTGCTCCATAAGAGCAGCCCACTGATGAAACTGCTCATCTGAAGACCTACCAGAGGGCTGGGTAGGGCTCCGATGTCGAAGACGTCAGCAGATCCCATTAGTGTGAATGAGTGGTGGAGACTTATGTCCAGGAAGATGGATAAATACCAGGAGATAGAGGCATAGGTGTGGCCCCCAATGCCACAGCCGTGTGAGACGGGAAAACATTTAAGCGCGGAGTCTACGGCACTGAAGATGGCGCCGCGCGACTAGGGAAGCTCAACCGCCCTACCTGATCTCCCAAAAAGCCCAAAGGCCCCTGAGTGACTGGGCCAGGTAGCTGGACCAATCTCCGAGACCACTGCTCCATAAGAGCAGCCCACTGATGAAACTGGTCATCTGAAGACCTACCAGAGGGCGGGATAGGGCTCCGATGTCGAAGACGTCGGCTACCAGAAAAAGAAACCGGCGACTCTGAAGGAGGAGACCAGCAACTAGCCCCAATAACTGACCGTCTACGCACAGACATATCAGAGAGCGACCTCAAGTGATGCTTTTTCTTTCATGACCTGTGGGCCGAAGAAGAGTTCGAGGCCGAACAATGCTGAGAGTGCGACTGTTTACTTTTATGCTTTTCAGGGGACCGCCCACCCCTTCGGACACTGGACTGCTCGTTGTCAGACCCCCCCTCCCCTCTGGAGAAGGTGGAGGACTGGACCCAGCCCGCCTGACTGAACAGCTTTCATACGAAGTCTCCCTACTGTCACCTGACCTGCTCATGGTCGACTCCATCAATGTAGACTGAGATGACTTCTTTAAATAAGAATAGATAAACTAAGCCATACTTATTCGAGATATTACTACAAAATAAAAAAACTGAAAAACTAAGCTGCTAGTTTGAAGTTTGACTCCTGGCAGGCGAGTGACGTCGTCACTGAAGTGCACTCGGCGGGGAAAAAAGGGGACTGAGGCAGTTGAGGGGCGCTCGAAGGCAGTCATTACCGACGAGCTGGGGCTCACGGTGCCGCTCCCATGGCTCCATCTCTGGCTACCGACCTCTAGCAAAAAAGTTTGCTCCCGCTGGGTCCTAGTGCCTCTGGTGCAAATCCCATTAGTGTGAATGAGTGGTGGAGACTATGTCCAGGAAGATCAGGCTTATAATTCTCTGCCAGGACAACTATGGCATCAGTAAAGGCTTGCAATGCCAGAATTGGACGATCCTTGGGACGGGCGTATTTCCTATCTATGGACTTAGCCACAGAGGGAATAAGCGCCGGATTATCCCACACCATTTGTGAGAGGGTCTCAAAAGAGGGTTCCATGGGAGGAGTCAATTCCACAGGAATGTCCAGATACTACAGATGCAGCAATTTCCCAGGATCGATCTCTGAAGTCTGGAGAGTGGCATTCAAGTTTCTAAGCAGAGATTTAAAGGAAAGGTCCTCGACCAGAGGCTCTGCCATAAGAGAAGGTTTATTTACCACCCCTAGGGAGGAATCATCGTCAAAGCTGTCCCTCAACCGAAGATCAGGATCAGGCTCAATATCATCTCCTACTAGTCCCGAAGGGACAGAACAGATAGGAAAGAGTGAAAAAAAGAGTAGGAGGAGCTCCATGAATCAGAGTTGAAAACCCCGGTGCCCCATGTGGCACCGCAGGCACTCCCAGCGCCAGAACAGAAGGCGGCGCCAGCACAGGATGTAGCGGACATGGTGCCAGCACCAGAAGAGCCAGCAACTGAGTCAGCACCACCAAACCAGAGGTTCTCAACCCCAGACTCGTTGAGAAAAGTGAGAAATTCAGCAGGAGATAAAGGCACCAGTGTTGACCCCTGCGCCACAGCCATATGAAGGGGAAAACACCCGAATGCAGCGTCGACGGCATCGAAGGAGGCACCGCACGACTAGGAAGCCCCAACCACCCTGCCCGCAGGTCCAAAACCTAAAGGCCCAGGTGACGAACTCACTGGCTCAGGCAGACAGGACAACCGCCAAACCCACTGCCCCTTAGGAGTGGCCCAATGGTGAAACTGCTCACCAGAGGACTTCCCGGGGGCAGGGAAGGACTCCGGAGTCAAGGATGCCGGTCACCAGAAACAGAGGCCGGAAGAGACCCCAATGGGGACGGAGTCGGGACCCTGCCGCCTGTAACCAACGATTGACATGCAGACGTACCAGAGGACAACGTCAAGTGGTACAGTTTCTTTTTCAACCGTGAGGCCAAATGATGCAGAGTCCTCAACAAGAAGACCGCTCATCCCCCCTCCCCTTTAGAGGGCGGCAGACCACACCCAGCTCTGCTGACAATACAGTTTTCATGCAAAGTCTCCCTACCATCATCTGCCCCGTTCATGGCTGAAGATGAGTTCTGACAAAAACAATTTTCATCCCCCCCCCACCAACTGATAAAACAGTAAGTCTAATCAAATTCTAAGCAACTATAACTGCTGTCGTACAGACATGAAAATTTGACTCCCGGTGGGCGAGCGACGTCGTCACTGAAGCACACTCGACAGTAGGGGAAAGAAGGAACTGAGGCAGTTGGAGGGTCGACACCGAGGTAGCCAATACAGCATGAGTGAGTCTCGTGGTGCCATGCATGCACGGTCCTACCTCGGCACTGACCCTCCTGAAGATTTTTGGCTCCTGGTGGGTCCTGGCACCTCTGGCGTGGTCCCATTAGTGTGAATGGGTGGTGGAGATTATGTACAGGAAGATCTCCTATGTCCAACTGGGCTGGGGTGACCCACCAGGTCAGCGAATGATGGACTGCACTGGACATCTGGATGGGCTCTTCTAGCTCGTCCGTGCCTTGGTCCCACTGTACTCCCAGGTGCCACTGCAGGATCCTCATGTTCAAGTGAGCAAGGGGAACTGTAACTATGGCTGCGGCCATATGACCCAGAAGCTGCAGAATCACCCCCATTGGGACCAAGTCAGAGTCCATCACCCTGTGAACAACTTCTCTTAGCCTGGTTGCATGGTCTGTGGGAAGAAAGGCCTTTCCTTGGACAGTGTCCAGGACTGCTCTTACGTATCGTAGCCTTTGAGCAGGCCATGGGTGTGACTTGGGCAGGTTTAGAGTAATGCCCAGAATCCGGAATAGACTGAACGTCTCCTCCATCGTCCTGTTCAATTGGTCTTCTGTTGGAGCTGTGAGAAGCCAATCGTCCAGATAGGAGAACACAAAGTGACCCCCCTCTCCTGAGGGTCACTGCCACTACTGCCAGGCACTTGGTGAAAAACCTTGATGCTGATGACAGGCCAAACGGCAGCACCCTGAACTGGTAGTGCCCTCCTTGGAAGGTGAAGCAAAGGTACTTCCTGTGGGACAGCAGAATCCATATATGCATATACGCATCCTGCATATCCAGTGAGCAGAGTCAGTCTTCTTGATGGAGCATGAGCAACAGACTCGCTAAGGTCACCATTCTAGAACAGTTTGTATTCGATGAAAGTGTTCAGCTGACTTGAATCCAGAATGGGACGGAGGTCTCCCATCTTCTTCGGGACTAGGAAGAAATGGCAGTAAAATCCCATGCCCCTGAGCATAGGTTACCTCCTGAATTGCTCTTTTGTCTAGCAAGGCCTGTATTGCTGCTCGGAGGAGAGCTGCGTGGGAGGGTGAGCAGTGGGAGGGGACTGGTGGATTCTACAGAGAGACTTGAGTAAGCTGGAGGGCGTATCTTCTCTCCACTATCTGGAGGACCCATTGATCTGACGTGACATTGGGCCATACGAATTGGTAAAGTGAGATTCTCCCTCCTACCGCCTCCCCCAGCACTTATTCCAGAGGAGGGGGGTCAGTAGGGAGTCATGCTGTTTTGGAGGGGGTAGGCAGGGGAGGTCTGTGCACCTTGGGATATTTGGAGCCCTGGGCACCTGAAGGAACTGGGGGCTCTTCTTTTAAAACCTTCCTTGTATTATGTCTGGCATCTTCCCTGCTGTCCTGGTTCTTTTTAAAGGGATGGTGTTGGATGACCTGTGGCTCTGATCTGTACATCATGTGGACCTCAGATACTGCTTTACCAGAATCTTGTAGTCCAATTTTAAGTTTCTCAGTCTCCTGGCCAAACAGGACTGGACCCTGAAAATGGCATCTTGTAAATCCTGGCGGAAACCAGAAACTCTGAGCCAGGCATGCCTCCGCATGAAAATACCAGTGGCCACTGCCCTTACGGCAATGTCTGCAGAGTTGTAAAAGCTCCTTAACATGTGCTTGTCCACATCCATCCTGGACTGGATGACAGCGAGGAGTTCTGACTTACCCTCCGAGTCTGGCAGGGCTGTGGCCAGATTCATCACTTTTGTCCACAGAGACTTCTGACATGTGGCCATGTGGGCAAGGACGTTTAATGACTTGACCATGCAGCTTGCCAATGAGTACATTTTACGGCCCATCTTGTCCAGCTTTTTGGATTCTGGGTCTGGGGGCTGAGCACGCATGTGTCGTGGTTGCTGTACCCTGCCGTAAGCAGCCGTCAATATCACTGACTCAGCTTTTGGATGCTCGCCTGAAAGGCTCCCCTTTAGGCGTTTTACAGAGCCTGTCCACTTTCCTAGGTACTGCGGTTGTGGTACCCCGATGTTTCCAAGTTGATCTGGTTACATCTTGAAATGGTTTTACCAGTGGGGGGAATGACCAATGGTTAAGGGTCTGTAGCCCTCAAAAATGTTGCCAAACGGCGCCTTTCAGGGTCTAGCTCTTCTGTATCCCACTGGTACAGAGTCTGAATGTGCCTCATGATGTCCAAGAAGGACAGGTCATCCGGAGGTGACCTTGGGAAGTCCCTTCTTGGATCTGGAGACGAAAAGGAAAATTACGTACCTACCGTAATTCTTGATCTTCTTGGACGAGTCTCCACCACTCATTCACACTAGTGGGATTGGCGCCGTAGGCACTAAGACCCATCGGGAGCA
The DNA here is from genome assembly GCA_016271365.2 of Neoceratodus forsteri. Classification (NCBI taxonomy): domain Eukaryota; kingdom Metazoa; phylum Chordata; order Ceratodontiformes; family Ceratodontidae; genus Neoceratodus; species Neoceratodus forsteri. The sequence continues at coordinate 1,711,443,324 of CM057455.1, forward strand.
AACTTTTGCTGGAGGGTCGTGCGAGAGGCGGCGCCAGAGACACGGCGCCTGCAGCAGCTGCTCGAGCGGTAATGACCATCTCGGCGACGTACCCTCCAACCGCCAGTACCTTTTTAACAAGGAGGTGCAGCGCAACTAACGTAAAGAGTAAACCCAACATTAAAAAACGGACATAAGATAGTCCGTGTGACCCGTGTAAGAAGGGTCAGCAAAGAAGTCCTCACGGCCTAAAGATTTGAGGGAGTGAAGACCAATACAGCGGTGAGCTCGGGGGATGGAGGGTGGGCGTGTGAATGAGTGGTGGAGACTCGTCCAAGAAGATCAAGAATTACGGTAGGTACGTAATTTTCCTATCTTCCTGGACATAAGTCTCCACCACTCATTCACACTAGTGGGAGAGTACCAAGCTGATAATCCCCCAAAAGGGCGGCAGGAGAGCCAGAGCTCACGCGTCTAAGATAGAAGCCCATTAAGGATAGTTCTGCCGAATGCGTAATGTCGCCTGGCATGAACATCCAGTGCATAGTGCTTAACAAGTATGCACTGAGCTCCAGGTGGCGGCGTTGCATATATCTGCAATTGGAACATTGCGAATTTCCGCTAGGGATGCCGCGACCGCCCTAGTAGAGTGAGCGTACACTCTACCTTCTAATTTAACTTGAGCCATGGAATAGCAATGACGAAGGCATGCCACTAACCATGAAGAGATGCATCTAATAGCGACAGGTTGACCCAGCCGGTGTCGCTGAAAGAAACGAACAGTTGCTGAGTCTTGCGAACATCCTTGGTTCTATCTAAATAGAACCTCAAGGCTCTCTTAACATCCAAGGAATGAAGAGCTCGTTCCCCTTCATTTTGGAAATTAGCGAAGTAAGCGGGAAGTACCAGAGGTTGGTTCAGATGGAATTCTGACACAACCTTGGGAAGAAATTTAGGATGAGTACGGAGAACTACCTTGTCCTTATGGAATACAGTATACGGAGGGTCCGTAACCAGGGCATGTATCTCAGAGACCCTGCGGGCTGAGGTAATGGCCACCAGGAAGGCAGTCTTCCAGGTAAGAAATTTTAGCTCACAGGTAGCTAAGGGTTGAAAGGCTTCCAGTGAGCATGTCCAGCACCAGGTTAATGTCCCAGGCTGCAACTGGACGCTAACAGGGGTCTGGTATGGAGAATCCCTTAAGAAATCTCTTCACCATAGGTAACTGAGCCAGAGTTAAGGAAGAAACCGCTCATGGAACGCTGAGATGGCACTAAGGTGAACTTTAACTGTGGAGTACTGAAGACCTAAGTTTGATAGGTCCAAAAGATACTCCAGAACCTTGCCAGGAGGACAGGAAAAGGGATTCCAAGAGGATTTTGCACACCTAGAGAAAAACGTTTCCATTTGAAGCGTCGATTCTGGGTGGCTGGCTTCGAGCAGCCAGAAGGATGTCTGAGACTCTACGAGGACGTTGAACTGATTCACTTCTATCTCTTCAGGAGCCAAGCATGAAGGTGAAGTGATTTCAGGTTGGGATGGACCAACGAACCCTGAGTCAAAAGATTGATTTGCAAAGGAAGTGATCTCGGAGAGGCTGCCAACATACTGTTGAGTAGAGGAAACCATAGTTGCCGAGGCCAGGAAGGAGCAATGAGAATCATCTTGGTCCCCTGAGACTCGAACTTGAGGAGTACTCTCTGGATTAGAGGAAGCGGTGGAAAGGCGTAAAGAAAGCGTTTTGTCCACCGCAGCCTGAACGCATCCTGACAGAAAATGCCAGGCCCTGGATTTCTGGAGCAGAAGAGAGGCAGTTTTGCGTTGAGTGGGGATGCAAAAAGGTCCAGGTCTGGAGTCCCCCACTCTTTGAACAGGGACCGAGCTACGGCTGGATCGAGAGACCACTCGTGAGGGCTGCCTCCGTTCTGCTGAGGTGATCTGCTATGTCGTTTTGTATACCTGGCAGATAAACCGCTTGAATCAGAGACTTGTGCTCCAAGCACCACTCCCACACCCTCATTGCTTCCCTGCAAAGGGGATAAGAATGAGCACCGCCTTGCTTGTTGATGTAATACATCACTGCTTTGTTGTCCGTTTGAAGGAGAATGTTCTTGTGACAAAGGACATCCTTCAGAGCTCGGATTGCATAGAGGACCGCTCTCATCTCCAGGACATTTATGTGGAGATGAGTTTCGAACTGAGTCCATACACCTTGAGTGTGGAGGAAGAGACAGTGAGCTCCCCATCCCATTAGCGATGCATCTGTGGTGATGGAGATCTGATGATCCGGGGGAGCAAAGGGGAATCCTTCCAGGAGATTGCTCTCTTGAGACCACCAGGTGAGAGACCTTCGAAGGGGCTCCGTCACCTTGATGGGATAAGACTGGGGGTGAGAGGTCGGGGACCACTGGTGGAGAGCATCCATTGGGTGGTTCTCATGTGCAGTCGAGCCAGAGGTACAGTGAAGACCGAGGGGCGCCATGAGACCAACATGCGTTGCATCGAGAGAGCTGTAACGATTGGTTCTCCCTGATGTAACGGCCATACGAAGGATGTCGAGTCTTCTGTCCTCTGGAAGAAAGCCATCTGAAGAGGTGTCTAGAGCGTCCCTATGAAAAGGAGCCTCTGGGAGGTTGCAGTTGAGATTTTTCAAATTCAGCAGAACTCCCATGGACGTGAGAAGGCAGTCGTTTGCACGGCTTCCAAAGTCCTTGGCTGGAAGGGCTTGCTAGAAGCCAATCGTCAGGTAGGGAAACACTCGGAGTCCGACTTTCCTGAGATGCGCACGAGAACTGCACAACACTTTGTAAAACTCAAGGCGCCGAGGATAGCCCAAGGCAGGACTTGAACTGATAATGCTGACCCAAAGCTACAAACCTGAGGAATTTATGTGGGTCGGGTGGGACGGGGATATGCTGGTAAGCATCCTGCATATCCAGAGAGGCCAGCCAGTCGTGCTGATGCAGCAAGGGTAACAGGGTACCTAGAAATCATCTTGAATTTCTCCTGGGAGGATTTGTTTAACTTTCTGAGGTCTAGAATGGGGCGCATCCCCCCAGATTTCTTTGGAACCAGAAAGTAATGGGAGTAGAACCCTGTGTTTCGCAGATGCGGGGGCACCAGTTCTATTGCCATGTTGTTCAGAAGGCCCTGGATCTCCGCGGTGAGGAGGTCTGACTGAGAGGCCGACAACCTGGGTTGTCGTATGGGAGGACAATTCGGGGGGGTTTCCAAGAAATTGAGAGAATAACCCTCGCGAATTATCCGAAGGACCCATTTGTCTGAGGTTATGGACTTCCACTGGTTGTAGAAGTACATCAGACGACCTCCCACCGGAGGAGAAAGTTCCACCTCGGGCAGAGTGGATGGAACTTGGGCCAGCGACTCATAAGGTAGCGCTGGGAGCTTTAGGTCCCTGCGCTTTCTGCTGCGTCTTCTTTTGAGGTTGGGCAGGTTGGCTTTTATGGAGCTTCCTGCCTCTGCCTCGAAAGGACTGACGACTATGAAACTGACGTCTGTTCACATGCCCCGAGAGGGGCAGGAGAGAGGTCTGGCCAGCAATGGCCGATCTAGTCTTCTGAGTGGCCTCTAAGGCTTGCTCCACCTGAGGGCCAAAAGAAAGGAGCCATCAAAGGCAGCGCCATCACCTGCTGCTGAGCATCATTCGTGAAGCCAGAAGTACGCGAGCCAGGAATGGCGCCGAGTACAAATCCTGGCTGCTGAGCGAGAAGCAGTGTCGAAAGCGTCCATGCATGCTTTGGACCTGTTGGTTATTGGACTCAATACCTCTAATAACGGTCAGAAGAAGCTCTGACTTGGAATCCGAATCTGGAAGAGCTTCAACCATTCTTTTCATAGAGTGCCACAGGATATACTCATACTGAGAAAAATAGCCTTGATAACTGGCTACATACTTAGAGTGGAGCAGCAAAGACTCTCTTACCTAATGTATCAATCTTACGAGACTCTTTGTTAATAAGTCGAGCTGTAGTAGTTGAGGAGAAACGACCTTGTCATTCTCTGCCAGGACTACAATAGGATCCAAAGGCTTGGGATGCCAAAATGGGACGATCCTTGGGAGCTGAATACTTCTTATCAATAGATTTAGCCACTGAGGGAATAAGAGCAGGGTTATTCCATACCATTTGAGACAGCGTCTCGAAGGAAGAGCTGAATCGGAGGAGTCAAATCCGTGAGGGATCTCGAGCATGAAGATACTGGAGTCTTAATATCTTCCCAGGATCGATGTCTGTAGTCTGGAGAGAAAGAGTGGATCCCAGGTTCTTCAACAGAGACTTAAAGGACAGGTCCTCGACCACAGGCTCTGTAGCAAAGAAAGATCCTGTTTCCTCCACTTCATCACCCAACCGAAGGTCTGGGTCAGGCTCAACATCATCTCCTGATGGTCCAGAAAGGACTGTTTGGACAGGAAAGGAGTGAAAATTAGGAGAGGAGGAAATGGCAGAAAAACAAGGAGAGTCCCCAAGGGCTGCCGGCGCCAAGACGGCAAAGCGGGCTGAAGAAAGCGGCTACCGAGGCGCCACAGCACCCGAAGAAACCTGTGACCCCTAAGCGCCCCGGTGGCGCGCAGACAGCTTGGCGCCGCGACACGACAGCGCCAGCGGGCAACCCTTGCAAACGGCACCGCAGGCAACGACGCCCGATCCACGGCACCACCCGAGCGCTGGACCATCGCGCCCGCCGAGAGCGGCCCAGAGACTCAGCGCGGCGCAGCCAACAGCGCCATAAGCTCCGGCGGCCCAGCGCCCGACTAGGCCACAGACCCTGCAGAAGCGCCGGAAAAGCCCGGGAACCTGGAAAGCAAGAGAAGAAAAACCAGGAGATAAGGGCATCGGTGAGGCCCCTGCGCGCAGCCATGTGAGGAAAACACCTAACAGCGGATCCCTAGCACGAAGAAGGCGCCGCGAGCTGGAAGGTCAACACGCCCTACCTGATCGCAGAGGAGCCGAGGGCTCCGAGGTAACGAGCCAGGCAGAAGAACCAACCTCCGGGCCCATCGCTCCATAGAGCGGCCACTGATGAAACTGCTCATCTGGAGCCCTACCTATAGGCGGGGAGGGGCTCGATATCGACGACGGTTATCGGAAGTTGGCGACTCCGAAGAAGAGACCGGCAACTAACAGCGATAACCGACCGTCGCACGCGAACATACCAAGGCGACCTCGGTGATGCCTTCTCTTTTTGACCTGTGGGCGAAGAAAGGCTCGAGGCCGAGCGGCACCGAGAATCACGACAGTTTATTTTATGCCGGTAGGGGACCGCCCATCCCAGGCATCGGACTGACCGTGATGGGAACTCGCCGAGGAGAAGGAGGCTGACGGACCCAGCCGGCTGACTGAACAGCTTTCATACGAAGTCCCCTACCGTCACCTGACCTGCTCATGGTCGACTCCGTCCAGTAGGCCGAGACTTCTTCAAGTAAGTTAAATTTAAATATTAGAAAATTTTACGAAAAATAGAATAAAACTAAGCGATACTACTATCGTGATAATGTTACAAAAACAAACTGAAAACTATGCGCTGGTTTGAAGTTTGACCCGACAAGCGGCGGCGATAGTCACTGAAGCGCGCTCGGCGAGGCGGGAAAAAAGGAACTGAGGCGGTTGGAGGGTCATCGCCGAGATGGTCATTACCGCTCGAGCCGCTGCTCGCGGCGCCGTGTCTCGCGGCGCCGTCTCTCGCGCCGACCCTCCAGCAAAAAGTTTGCTCCCGATGGGTCTTAGTGCCTCCGGCGCCAATCCCACTAGTGTGAATGAGTGGTGGAGACTTATGTCCAGGAAGATTAGGCAATTGATCCTCTGAGGATTATTCGGATGAAGAGTTTCCGGTGTCCTCCCCCAAGGTCAATGGCGGGGGCGTCCGCCCGTGGATGGCGGGTACCTTTTTCTGGCACCCGACCCAGGCGTCCGCCTATCATATTCAGCAGGTGGCGGATGCTCAGTTGGTGGGGGGAGGCTGCTGAGGCGACTCGTCCCTGGGTGGTGGCCTGTCTGGTTGATGGGTCCCTGGGTTACGGGAGAAGATCCCCTTTTATGGTGTTCAACCAGGCATTAAAGAGCACTCCCACCTCAGCTAATGGAACAACTGGGGGCAAAGGTGTCAGGTTTGGGATGCCAGAGGGGACAGGCATCGGACCTTGTGGACCTTCGGGTACTGGCGTCTGGTCCTTGGGTACCTTTTCTATCGGTATCTCTGGTGTCAGGCCTGACAGGACCTTGTCTGGCAGAGCCAAACCCCCTTGTGGTCTGGCATCTGGCTCCGTTGGAAGCAGTTTGGGGTCCCATGCCCCTGTAGCTTTGTCTTTTGGGACCGTGGTCGCCAGGGCAGGTGGCGCCTGATCCATCAACGCAGAGCTGGAGAGGCTGGTCATCTGCCTTCCCTCGGAGGCTGAGCGTCTGGTACCTGATGACCTCCTGGCGTCTGGTGGAATAGTCCGACTTATTATGCCTTTCGGACGAACCAGTGTGCTTATGGGCGACTGGTTCTGAGGGCTCCTCCCTCCCATTATTTAACCAGGTGAGACGCATTAAGCTGAAAGCTTGTTTACAGGTGCAACCTGGGAGCACAACGAAGTTAAGTGACTTGCTCAGGGTCACACAGTATGCAAGTGGGGGCTGTGGGATTCAAACCCAGATCTCCTGATTTGCAGCTCAGAGCCTTAAGCCACTGAGCCATACTGCATCCTAAACTACTTGGGTTTGCCTGATGCAGACACCTGTGCCTCTTGGGTCGACCCATGCGATGGCTTGTGGGGTCGGTGGGCAAAAGGAACTATGGCTGATGAAAGCCCCTGGGATGAAGACTCCCTATCTTTCAAAGCGATGAGGCGGTGGTCGTCTTCTGGTAATCCCCAGAAACTGATGTAGCACCTGGGGAAACCAACTCTGACCTCCTGGCAGAGGTGAAGGTAGCAGAAGTCCTGTGAGGGGACTCTGGGCAGGATTCCAAACTAGCTCTCTCCTTCTCCTAGTGATGGCGTTTCGGGGGCTCCTGGCTGAGGAGGAGGATGAACTAAGTCGATGGGGTCTTCTGCGTGGCGGACACTTGTTGCTCCAGCAGGTAGGCCTTCAGCGTCTTTAGAGTGGGGAATACGAGTTTTGCTATTAAACTTTTGGCAGCGTGGGCAGTCGTCAGGCCAGTGGTCCAGGCCTAGGCAGATCAGGCAGGCAGAGTGGCAGTCCTTCGCTGGGATCTGCTTCCCACATGCGCACTTCAACTTTCACCGCTGCACGATAGATGAAGGCATGCACTTTCTTCACAAAAATGGAGAGGAAAGGAACTACGAATCACTGCACAAGTCGCAAAATGGCAGCTGACTGCAACAATGGTGCCCATGGATCCGATGTTAGTGGGTCGACGACAGGAAAAGAACTGAGGTGGTACGGGGGACCACCCCCCCTTATACCATGTCTGACGTTGGGTCGGAGCCGATATTGGGGGTGGTCCCTCGCAACAGACTGCTAACTAGAAGTTTTTTCAGTGAGGTCCTAATGCCTAATGGTATTACCTGCTTCAAGAGCTCCCCCTTGAAGTGAGATTCCCCCCTTTCTTCAGAGTGGACTCAGTTTACTAGTATCCTCTGCGTCCTGTTGTCCAGCCAAATGTTTACCCAGGCTACCACCTTGGGAACCACTCCAAGGCTGGACTGTGTCAAATGCCTTGCTAAAGTCTAGGTAGGCCATGTCCATAGCCCCTCCCTGGTCTACTACTTTGGTCATCCAGTCAAAGAAATCTATTAGATTCGTCTGACACAACCTTCCCGTTGTGAATCCATGCTGCCTTGGGTCCTGTGCCCTGCTAGCCTCTAGGTACTCAACAATTCTTTCTTTCAGAAGTGATTCCATCATTTTACCTACCACTGAGGTCAAACTAACAGCTCTGTAGTCCTGCCTCTGCTTTGCTCCCACTTTTGTGAAGTGGAATCACACCCATCCTCCTCCAGTCTTCAGGTACCACCTCATCCTACCATGATTTGTTAAAGAGGGTAGTCAGTGGTGTCACTAGTTCGACCCTTAGTCCTTTCAGAATTCTGGGGTGAATCCAGTCAGGCCCCATTGCTCTGTCCACCTTCAGTTTTGAGTTCTTTCAGAACCCCTTCTTCTGTGAATGGACTGGTATCAACCTCCACATCCAGAGTGTTTCTATTGCTTAGTTTAGGTACCTTCCCTTCCTCTTCTTTTGTTAATACTGAGCAGTTATATTCGTTCAGTATCCCTGCGTTTTCACTGTCACCCTCTGCCCACGTTCCCTCCCCTTTATTAATCCTCAATATCCATCCTTACATTGGTCTCTTCACTCTCTAATGTACCTGTAAAAGGTTTTATCCCTCTTCTTAACACGGTTGGCAATCTTTTCCTCAGTTTGGGCCTTTGTAATTCTGACTGCCTTCCCTGCCTCCTTCTGCTTTAATGGACACAGTTCTCTGTCCTGCTCCTTCTGTGTTTCCTTATATTTCCTGAATGTTATCCTTTTCTCCTTAACCTTCCCTGCCACCCTTTTTGAGAAGCATAGTTGCTTTTTCCTTCATTTTATTTTGTTGATTTGCTTTACACAAAGGCTTGTTGCCTCTGTGATGGCAGTTCTGATTTTTCCCCATTGTTCTTTCACCCCTCCTTCTTGCTAGTGCTTTTCTGACGCACTCTCCCATTTTGCCAAAGTCAGCCCTTCTAAAGTCCAACACACTTGCTTTTCTATGGCTTTACTCTACAGCTGTGCTAACTGTGAACCACACTGTTAGGTGGTCGCTTGTTCTCAAATGGCTACCCACTTCTAAATCTGAGATCCTCTCTCCAGCCCCGTTTGAGTGTACCAGGTCTAAGATTGCTCCCTCCCGAGTGGGTTCCAACAATAGCTGTCTGAGGCATGCCCCCTATAGGGCATCGAGAATGACCCTGCTCTTTGATGTGGTTGCAGTAAAGGTGCTCCAGTTAACATCTGGCATATTCAGGTCCCCCATCAACATCATAGCTCCCTTTTCTGCCATTCTAAGGATTCCTTCTATTATTTCCTTGTCCACTGCCTCCCCCTGAGATGGGGTCTGTAAACAACTCCTGTGCAGTTGTGATGTAATTTTCTTTCTCCAGGGTGATCCAAAGTACCTCCTCTCCTCCCTATCTACCCTTTAGTTCTGTTGCTTTGATTCCTTCTCTTATGTGGAAAGCTACTCCTCCTCCTCCTCCTCCTCTTTTACTCTCCCTGTCCCTCCTGTAGATTGTGTACCCTGGTATGCTGACATCCCAGTCATGGTTCTCCATGTGCCATGTTTCTGTGAATGCCGTGATATCCAGGCAACCCACTTCCATCGAGGCCATTAGTTCAGGGAGCTTGTTACACAGACTATGGGCATTGGTACTCACTGCTCTCCATTTTTGGACGGCCTTACCACTTTTAGGCCCATTCCTGTCCTTACTGCCTTTGTTTTTTTCTGGTTTAACATCTGTCCTTCTCTCTATTGACTTCTCTTTCTGTCTACTTCACTAACTACCATGTTTTGTGGGTGGGGGGGTGCTGGGATTTCCCTCCTCCTCTTCAGTGCCTTCTCCCTTGGCTAGTTTAAATGCTTGCCAATGAAGCATTTAAATCGATCACTTAGGATCCTGGTACCCCTCCCGGACAGATGCAGACCATCAAGCCAGTATAGGCCTGCATCCCTCCAGGTGGACCCTCAGTCCACAATGAAGCCAAATCCCTGAGCTCCGCACTAGTTTTCCAACCAGTCACTGAATCCCATGGTGCACAGTACCCTAGCCTCACCCATGCCATAGACAGGCAGCACTTCCGAGAAAGCTAGGGTGCATGGTACTTATTTAAGGCCCTTCCCCCGCTCCACAAACTCCTCTGATCCCATTCCCAGCCAGGTAATTTGTCCCTAGGTGGACAATGACATCCAGCTCCCTCCCCTGTGCAGCTCCTCCCACGACTAGAGGATTAACTTCCTGTCCTTCCAAGCCATGGCGCCAGGCAGGCAACTTACCTCCCTCTCCCCACCCTCCCCCAGTACTACCCCCCTAACATCTGAATCCCCCACAAGGAGTGGTTTCCTTCCCCTGTGGTGTCCTATGCCACCCTCCTGTGGGTCTTTTGTAGAGGTTCCCAGCATCCTCCTTGGTCTCCACTGCATGCGTCGCCACAGAGGAACCACGCTAGGCTAAAATGGTGAATGACCTGTGGAGAGGCACAACTGAAGGGATGCGCCTCTGTTCCACCACCCTCACCCTTCCTGAGCCCACTATGGTCCAACCACTCCTCTTTCTTGGCAACCTCTGAGGCAGTGGTGATGGCCTGGGTGTGGAAGGTGGTTTCCCGAATCCTCGACAGGTCAGCATGGAGATGGGAAACCTCCTCCCTCAGACCAGAGAGGTGCCTACAAATAGAGCAGCAACGTAGCCTTCAGAACATTTCCCGGAAGACTGCCGCTTCACCGTCAGAGCACTGTATCACTCCCCACGTCTGTCTCCCTTCAGGTTTAAGATTTTTGTTTTGTTTTTAGTGTGTGTGTGTGTGTGTGTGTGCGTGTACCCCCTATTCAGTGTGCTGTGCTGTTAAGGAAATGAACAGGCGTATGTCCTTTGCACTTTTGGTTAAGTGATAACAGAACTCATTACATAAAAGAAATGAAGCACTTGGGGTGAGTGGGGTGAGGGTCAGGATGGGTGGGACCAAGCCTGTGCCCTCCAGAAACAAGCAACTACAAATCTGACCCACCACCCCGGTGAGTGCCTTCCTTCCTTTCAGACACCTATTTCACAGAGTTCGTCCACGGCCCACGTACCTGGGGAAGTCGGCAGCCACAGTCCTGAACTGCTCCCAGTTTAAGAGCCCAGAAGAACTCACACGGCCCGGGAAAAAGGAAGGAGAAGGCAGAGGGAGGGTGGAAGCACTCTCACAGAGAGAGAACACCTTTTTCTAGGGCAGCAAGATCCGAACACCTTTTTCTAGGGCAGCAAGACCCAGCAGTCAATCCAACCCTAGGGAAGGATCTGCTGGTCTCCTCCATCAAGGGTCGCTCAACCAGACTGAAGCTGTCGGTACTGAGCCCAGAAGGGGTTCCCCCATGTGAGGTGACCAGGGCCGTGTGGGTCCAGACGTGCAGCCCCTAGGCTCCACCGACAGAGGTCCCACCCAAAGAAGAGGAAGGAGAGAAGGCAGGCTCAGCACTGCAGCTCCCCTTCCCATAGGTCTCCAAGGGAAGGCCAGCGCTCTTCACCCCAGCCCCTCACCCCCACCGACTTCGAGAGGGATCTTGTCCTCGCCGCCAGTCTTAAAGGTGCCACCACATCCGCCGCACCCACCGGGGAAGCGGCAGATGTGGCAGCCCTCTTTATAGCATCAAAGAACTGAGCTGCACTGAAAACGGTGCTGGCCTGGTCCCGCGTCAGAGGACTCAATTTCCACAAGGGCGGAACTATGATCAATACAAGGCACCCCCTTCAGTACTGCAGGTGGTTCCGGCCGGGCTACCGGCACTGCGTAGATAGTGATCACCTGCCCTACAGAAAAACAAGATTGTGGGAGAGTCACAGTGCCGGGGTGAAGAGCTTGGGACACTGGAGTGTCAGGTAGCCAATCTTGGTCTGCACCCCGATCATCTTCCTCCGAAGAGGAAGAGATGACGGAGATCAGCAGAGAGGCCACCCCCGAAGGCATCGTTCCCTCAGCGCTGCGACGGGGAGACCTGGCCCTGACCACGGCACCACCCTGCTCTCCAAAGCCACGAATGTCTCCGGGATCAGCGGCAGCGCCAATGGGCAGCACAGAGGAAACCAGCAGGCTGGCCGCGACACCGGGGGAGCATGCACCTCGGAGGAGGTGACAGCCAAAACAGTGTCCCCAGCAGAGCCTGTCCGTCCCTCCAGCACCGTGGAAATGACCTCCGCCCTAGAGAGGCTTAAAGCAGCAGAGGCCCCCTCCTCCACAGTACGTACAGTGCCAGGAGGAAGGGTCAAGAGACATGCACCTGGAGTCCCGAGTACAACGCTGCCCTCGAAGGTTGGCACAGTATGGCAGACAAACGCATGTACTCAAAAAGTCTATTGAGAAGCAGGTGCCGCAGTGGTCCATGTCATGATTTGGACCCAGGCAGGTCAGGCATCAGTCATGCCTGTCCATCATGGTCATCTGCCGGCCACAGGAACACCGACGCATGGGGGGCCAGACTGCTCTAGATGACTTCTTGTCCTTTTCCTTTGCGTTCCCTGAACCTGGCATGACCGAACTTAAAACAAAACACATATAAAGACACTGTGTCAAAAATAAGGAAAGATTTTACCAGTCTGATCCAGAGTAGAAGACGGCATCGAGTAAAAACGGCGAAGGCAGAATTTCGAAGCATCAATGAAAAGGAGGTAGACCACGATGGTGTAGTAGATTTCTGTCAGTTCAAACGACGTCGTGCACACTTGACGGCAGGAGAAGCAAAACTGAGGTGGAAGAGTCAGCGTTCGTTACTGGCCAACCTCGCCAGTTCCTCCCCCTAGAGAAAACAATCCCTCTTGCAGGGTCCTGCGCCTCTCTAGCTTGAACCCACCAGTGATGAATGGTGAAGACTGATACAGTTAAGATCCAGCATTCCAACATGACTCAATGTCGATGTTGTAGTCAGAAATGAAGGTGTGTGGCGACTTCCAGGTAGCAGCCCCGCAGATGATATGGCTAAGGGCATCCCTGGAAGCAGCCACCAAGGTATATCTGGTGGAATGAGCCCTAAGCCTTACAGGTGGCTCACTGACAGCCAACATACAGCAGAGGTAGATGCAGCCCTTAGCTGCCCGTCTGCCAGGTATGGCTTTAGTGCAGGTGACGAAGAGCTGGCGAACCTCTTCCCCAAACTGCAGCTGTGCGCTTCTACCAGTAAGCGATTGCTCACCTCAAGTCTAATGTACAGAGACTGTATTCGGCCTCCAAGGTTGGAGTGGTTAAGTACACTGGAAGCTCAATCACCTGATTACGGTGCCCCATGACGCCAGATCTAGCCCACTGGAAGCCAGGTTGTGCGTCAAAGCTGGGGGGGGTTGTGTGGATGAACATATACCATTCCAAGAACTCCTGTTACAGGCGAGTAACCTGTATTTCTAGGGACATGGATATGTTGTTCAATCCACACTTACTGGCAGACTCCTCGCAGTTCTCTGGGAGGAGGGAGGCAAGGCGCACACCCCTATTTAGGAAACAAGGACTGGAGAATCGAGGTCCCAAAACCAGCATCCCGGCATGACTCAAGGTCGATGTGGTAGTGGGTAATGAAGGTGTGTGCTGACTTCCAGGTAGCAGCCCTGCAGATTTCCTGGATAGGGACTTCCTTGGAAGCAGCCACCGAAGCAGTGGTATGGCGAGAAGAATGAGCTCTTATCCCTCAGGGAGGCTCCATGCCCGCGAACCTATAGCAGAGATCTATGGAGGAGGTGACCCACCTGCCTATCGTTCGCTTGGCTGCAGGTCTGCCAGGTGCGGCTTCAGCGTAGGTGACAAACAGCTGGCAAACCTCTCCCCAAACTTCAACCGCCTGCTCCTTGTAATAAGAGAGTGCTCTTCTAGGGTCCAGAGTATGGAGCCAATATTCTGACTCCGAGGTGTGATTGGGGTAGAACACCAGCAGAGTCAACACCTGGTTAAGGTGAAACTCCAACACCACCTTCGGAAGGAATTTCGGTTGGGGGCGCAGGACAATCTTGTCCCTGTGGAAGACAAGATAAGGAGACTCGATGGAAAGTGCCCAGAGTTCTCCCATCCTTCTGGCTGACGTGATAGCCACCAAGAAGGCGATCTTCCATGACAGGTGAGAGAAGTCACACCTGTGCATCGGTTCGAATGGTTTGCCCATGAGCTTAGCCAATACCAGCAGTAGATCCCACGAAGGTGGAGGTTCTCGCACCGGAGGGGATATATGATCAAGACCTTTGAAAAAGCGCCCGACCACCTTCTCCTGCGCCACCGGCTGCTTTCCAGCCCGCGCCCGGTAAGCATGGATGGCTGCCAGGTGCACCTTAAGGGTCGTCAACCAAAGTCTTTGCTGAGAAAGGGACCATAGGTAGTCCAGAATGCTGGCCAAGGAGCAGGAGGAAGGGTCCAACCCCTTATCCTGACACCAAATGGAGAATCTCTTCCATTTGAAGGCATAGCATTTTCTGGTCGACTCCTTACGGGATGCCTCAACAACGTTGAGGACCTCATCGGAAAGACCCGAGGCCTGGAACTCTAGCCGCTCAGGAACCAGGCCGTCAGGTGCAGGGACTGAAGGTCCGGGTGGAGTACCTTCCCTTGGAGGACTGAGATCAGGTCCGGGCGGGCTGGAAGCCGCCTCAGGAGCCTGGAGCTGAGGCTGAGGAGATCTGGATACCAGAACTGGCGGGGCCAGTCTGGGGCTACCAGAATCACCTGCGCCTTGTCCCTCCTCACCTTGAGAAGCACCCTGTGGATCAAGGGAAATGGGGGAAAGACGTAGAAGAGGCCCGGGGTCCACGGCCTCGAGAAGACATCCCCTGCAGCGAGCCCTGCTGAGGGAGGCGGACATGAAACAGCCTCAGCTTCGCATTCTCCCTGGAGGCAAACAGGTCCACCTGAAGAGTGACCCAGTGAGAAGATCATGTACTACCTCCGGCAGGAGAGACCACTCATGAGATGCAGTACCTATCCAGCTTAGGGCATCAGCCAGTGTTGGAGGCTCCCGCCACATGGATGGCTAGGAGATCCGCCTCCAGTCTGCTCAAGAGGGATCAAGTGCGGAGAGCTTCCTTGCAAAGGGGCAAGGAGTGCGCCCCGCCCTGGTGGCTTAGGTAGTACATGGTCGTGGTATTGTCTGTCTGGACCTGGACCACTTGACCCCGTACAAACGGAGCGAAGGCGGTGAGGGCTAGTCAGACCGCTCAAAGCTCCAGCAGGTTGATGTGGCATCGAGACTCCTGAGGGGATAAGAGACCATGTGCTCTGTGCTCCCCCAGATGGGCACCCAACCCATCAGAGAGACATCGGTCATTAGAATGATCGTCGGCTCGAGGCGGACAAACGGGATACCCTCCTGTAGATGAGCTGGAACGATCCACCACTGGAGAGCGTTCCACATCTCCTGAGTCACCGCCACTGGCTGGTCCGGAGGACCGGAGTGCTGTGACCATTAGCGGGCCAGCCCCCAATGAAGGAGACCCATGCGCCAAAGGGCCCAATGGACCACGCTGGTGCAGGCCGCCATGAGGCCCAGGAGGCGCAGGAAGTCCCGGGCAGGGTGCAACTGCCCAACCAGAAATGATTGGGCAAAGGAGGAGAGAACCTCTGGCTCGTAGAGAGTCGAGCTCTGCCCCGATGAATTGAATCACCTGCATTGGCACGAGTTCCGATTTGTCCTCGTTGATGAGGAGGCCAATCTGAGAGCAGACCTGGAGGGCCAGATCCCTGGACCGCTCCACCTCCAGCCTGAAGTGGGCTGCAATCAGCCAGTCGTCCAGGTAAGGGTACATCTGGACCCTTCGGCATCGCAGAAATGCTGTCACCACTGCCATGCATTTGGTGAAGACCCCAGGAGCTGGAGAAAGGCTGAAGGGCATGGCCCGGAACTCATAGAGGGACCCCTCCGCTCTGAAGTGAAGGAATCGCTGGTGGGACGGATGGATTGAGACATGAAAGAACACGTCCTGGAGGTCCAGAGAACAGAACCACACGCCTCGTTCCAAGGATGAAATGATCTGTGCCAGAGTGACCATCCTGAAGGGTCGAGACCTTAGGAACTTGTTTAGGTCGTGTAGGTCTAGAATGGGGCACCAGCCCCTGTCCGTTTTGGGACCAGGAAATACCTGGACACAAACCCTGGGTCTGGTGGAGGATCAGCTACCTCCCTGCTCACCTCCTTCTGGAGGAGAAGAGCAGTTTTGGCTTGACGAGCCGCCAGAGAGGCTGCGGACCCCCATAGCGCCCCTTCGCGGGGCGACGGCCCACTACGGTGGGGCCTGCTCGAATTCCAGAGGCAGACCTTTCCCTAAAACTTCCAACACCCAGCGGTCTGCGGTGACAGCAGACCAGGCGGAAAGGAAGTGGCGGAGCCGTCCCCCCATGGGGGGAACACAGGGGGGAGTGACGAGGCTGGGGAAGACACCCCTCAACCCGTCACTGGGCAGGCTTGGAGGAAGGACCGGCCAAGGGACCTCCTGAGCCTTTTCCTCCTGGCTCCCTGCTGGGGGAAGCTGCAGGCTTGGCTTTGGGGTGCCGAGTGCGTGCCTGCTGGCCCTGATGCTGGTGTTGCTGGGCCGGACGTGCCGCAGGGGCAGAAGGCCGAAAGGCTTTACGCTGCAGCTGGCGGCCTTTGTCCTTCTGGGCAGACGTGACAGAGTCCAAGGTGGCATAAGATTTCTTGATCCTCTGAAGATGGCCTTCCACCCCGGGCCCGAACAAGTCGGTACCCAGGAAGGGAACATCTGCCAGCTTGTGCTAGGTATCCACCGTGAAGGTGTAGATCTGCAGCCAAGCTCTGGGGTGCATGGCCACTGCGGCCACTACTGACCAGGCACAAGAGTCTCCAATGTCCAGAGCAGTTTGGAGCTGTTGCTTTGCCACCGCCCTTCCCTGATCCCACACCTGCTTGACCGTAGTCTGGAGGTCAGCCGGGAGATGAGGAATCACTTCATCCAGGGAGCCCAAAAGGGCATGGGAAAAGTGTGCCATCAGTATGGCCGAACTGGCCTGACGAAGGCCTAAGGAGGATGCAGCGCAAACTTTATGCCCGGAGTAGTCCAGTTTCTTGAACTCTTTATCCAGTGGCTTGTCCACCTCCGGACAAGCTTCCGAGCGCCGGAAAACGCTGTCGGTCACCAACCCCTCCGCAGAGGGGTGCTCCGAGAATCCGGAGAGTGAGCCGGTGGGAACAACATACTTCCTGGCCGAGGGAGCTGGACAAGAAGCCGGCTGCTGCCACAACTCCGGGGCCGTGTCAACAATGGCTTCGGCCACAGGAAAGGCCTCCGTAGGAGAATCTCCTTAGTCCAGTATCTCTGTGAGGGGATAATTGGCCGGCTTTGACACGGGTTCAAGCTTCATCCCAGTAGATTCTGAGATGAGTCGAAGTAATCCCACGAACGAGGATGGGCTCTCGTCCACCAACTGTCCCCCAGAGAACTCCAGGTCGAGAGGCCTGGAGAACAGGGAAGAGTCATCAGACTCTGAGGAGTCTGCAAACAGCTGCCGAGGACCTGAGCCACCCTCCACCTGCCGAGGGCGATCGGGAGTGAGGGTGACCGACAACCGATGGGGCAACCCATGACCCGACCGAGAATCCTTGGTCGGAGCCCCAGTTTTTGGCTGTGGAGGCGGGGGTTCCACCACGATGGGTGGCGTAGCTGGTTTCAGCCGAACAACTGGCGCCAGCTTCGGCTCCTCGATGACCACGAGGGGTTGTTTTGGCCGCTCAGGTGACAGCCACTTAATGGCCGGGGAAGTCGATAGGGTCGGCTTGTTCCCGGTCAGAAGGAGCTGCTGCCACATCAAGTCCTCATAGCATCGACGCAATTTGTGCCGAAGCCTTTCCTCCAAGGAGGAAGAAGAAGACTAGGACGAGCGGCACCGCTGCTCTCCTCGATGCCGAGACAGAGACCGCCGGTGTCGGCGGGATCGGCTGGACCGAGAGGAGGTCCAAGACAGTCGGTGTTTCCGAGGGTGGGTCTGGGAGGGTGCAGGGGGAACCCATTCCTCCCTTGGCTCGGGAACCTTAACCAGAAACTCCGGCACAGGAGGCACAGGCAAGTCCTCGGTTTCCACCGGGAGAACCGGTGAAGAAGGGTTGTCTGTTTCTCCAGTAGACAGCTCGTCCGACGGGTGGAGAAAAATCTCAACCGCGACAACAGGGACACCATGAAGCCAGCGGCCTTAGCCGCAACCTCGACCAAAGTCGAGTGTAGACTGTCCAGGGAAGGGGACATCCTTCCCGTTCCCACGAACACCGACAGTGGGACTTACCCTTTGAGTCGTCCTTCTTGGACCAAGAGGAATGTCCCGATGGACTCTCACCTTTTGTAGAGAGAGAGACTGACAAAGCTCCTTAAAAGAAGCCATGTAGGAGGAGCCCAAGGAGAGCGGGATAAATGCCACGGCCGAGGAAGACGAAGATGGAGTCCGGCAGCACAGTCTTCCAGGACGCTGACCGAGAAGGACTTGCACACTTCGCAGGCCCGCGGATCGTGATCGAGTCCAAGGTAATAGACGCATGTGGAATGCGAATCAGTCCGAGACATTTTCTGCCCACATGGACACCGCTGAAATCCGGGAGTTGACTTATCCATCACAGCCGCGAAGGAAGAAACAGACTGAAGTCTACAAAATTTAAGAATAAGTTTCGATTTAACCGACGAGTTTGGATCCAGACCTAAAACGCAGAGCGCTAAGGAGGGAACCTGAGTTTCCAAGCGGTAAGGAAGATCTGGCGTCATGGGGCGGAGCCGAGAGTTTTACCACCCGGTTGGGTGGGAGGAGCCAGCTTGAAGACCTTCCAGCAAGATTTAAAGCGGCAAGGAACCTGCCATGAAGTGTGGATCGAACAACATATCCATGTCCCTAGAAATGAAAATTACATACCTACCGTAATTGTTGATCTTTCTGTGCATCTTCACCATTCATCACTAGTGGGTATAGCGCCGGAGCCAGGACCCTGTGGGAGACTTTTTTCCCCCATGGGCTGAGTCGACGGAGGGCCGGTGCCACCCTCGAGGCCAACGTTCTATGTGACGCTCGCAGGTTGGCCTTCGTCTGTCATCGACTCCGCATCAACCCCAGTTTTGAGATGCCAGAGTGTGTAAAGAAAGGGAGGTGGGTTGGGGAAAGGGAGCCCAAGGGATAGATAAAAGGAAAGGATATATAAAAACTAAAAGGAAAAATAAACAACAGAGGAGATGAGGAGAAACTAGATATGGGAAATTGGGGAAAAGGTGAGTGGCCCCAATCTCTGGAAAGGAGGAGAAAGACCATTTGTGAGGATCTGTCTCCGTTCTGCTGAGGCGGTATGCCAGCTTGTTTTGTACTCCTAGCAGGTAAACTGCCTGAATCAGAGCCTTGTGTTCCAGGCACCATTCCCACACTCTTGCTGCTTCCCTGCATAATGGGTAAGAGTCTGCACCACCTTGTTTGCTGATGTAGTACATCACTGCCTTGTTGTCTGTTTGAAGGAGAATGCTCTTGTGACAGAATATGTCCTTCAAGGCTGGGACTGCATAGAGGACAGCTCTTATTTCCAGGATGTTTATGTGACGTTGGGACTCGTCCTGAGTCCACATACCCTGGGTGTGGAGATCCTGGCAGGGGGCTCCCCTACCCATCAGGGACGTGTCTGTGGTAATGGAGATCTGATGATCCAGAGGAGCAAAGGGATATCCTTCCAGAAGGCTGTCCTCCTTCAACCACCAGGCGAGCGACCTCTTCAGAGTTTCCATCACCTTGATGGGAAAGGACTGAGGGTGAGTGATTGAGGACCACTGAGTACTGAGCATCCACTGAGAGGTTCTCATGCGGAGACTAGCTAGGGGTACAGTGAACACAGAGGTTGCCATGAGGCCCTGCATCCGCTGCATCGAGACAGCTCGAACCGAGCTGTTTTCTCTAATGTATCTAGCCATCTGTAAGATATCGCTCCTTCTGTCCTCTGGAACAAAAGCCTTCACACTGGAGGTGTCCAGAAGAGTTCCTATGAAGAGGAGCTTCTGGGAGGGCTGCAACTGCGATTTGTTGAGAGTCAGCAGGACTCCCATGGATGAGAGGTAGTCTGAGGCTGTGGCCACGGCCTCAAGAGTCTCTTGCCTGGAGGGACTTGCTAGGAGCCAGTTGTCCAGATATGTAAACACCTGTATTCCGATTTTCCTGAGGTGCACCGCGAGAATAGCACAACACTTTGTAAAAACTTGAGGCTCTGAGAATAGCCCAAAGGGCAGGACTCTGAACTGATATTGTTGACCCGATGCCACGGACCTTAGGTATTTGTGGTGCTCTGGTGTATGAGAATGTGTTGGTAGGCATCCTGTATGTCTAGGGAGGCTAGCCAATCGTGTCGAAGCATAGGTAGCAGGGTACCTAGTGATATCTTCTTGAACTTCTCCTTGTGAAGGAACTTATTTTTAACTTTCTGAGATTCAGAATGGGGCGCATGCCGCCGGTTTTCTTTGGGACCAGAAAGAAATGGGAGTTGAAACCTGTGTTTCGTTGATCCAGCAGGACTATTTCTACTGCCCTGTTGTTCAAAAGGCCTTGCACCTCGGAAGCAAGAAGGTCTGACTGTACTCCCAACAGCCTGGGCTGTCATTTGGGAAGATGATTGGGAGGGGTTTCTGAATGATTGAGGGAGTATCCCTCACGGATAATCCGGAGGACCAATTTATCTCATGTTATAGATTTCCGCTGGTTGTAGAACTGAGTAAGTCATCCTCCCAACACTGAGGAGGAGTCCCCCTCGGAAAGCTGAGGTGGGACCTGGGCCAGAAACTCAAAGGTGGCACTGGGCGCTTTGGGACCTTGTGTCTTCTGCTGGACTTTATTTTGTGACTGAGGGTTGTGTTTTTTGTTAAAATCTCCTCTGCCTCGAAAGGACTGACGGTTGTGAAACTGACGCTTGTTCACACCCTCTTGAGAGGGGGCGGGTGGCGGTCTAGCCGACTTAATGGCAGACCTAGTCTGCTGCATGGCCTCCAGTGCTTGCTCCACTTGAGGCCCAAAAAGATACATACAATCAAAAAGTAAAGCCATGACCTGCTGCTGGGCGTCATTCGTGAAGCCTGAAGTATGCAGCCAAGAGTGGCGGAGGGTGCAGCTGCCAGCCGCCGCCCGGAAGGTGGTATCGAAGGCATCCATTGCAGCTTTAACCTGTTGGTTACTGGACTCGATACCCCTAGTTATGGTTTGAAGTAGCTCTGAGTTAACTTCCGAATTGAGCAGAGCTTCTACCATTTCCTTGAGCGAATTGCAAAGGACATATTCATATTGAGAAAAACAGCCCTGGTAGCTGGCAAGGCGCATACCCAGGGTTGAGGCAGCAAAGACTCCCTCACCTAAGGTGTCTATCTTGCGAGATTCTTTGTTCATTCATAGGCCAGGATGTATATCCTTGAGGAAGGACAGCCTTATTCTCTGCCAAGACCACAATGCATCAGCAAAGGCTTGTGAGGCCAAAATGGGGCGATCCTTGGGAGGGGTAATACTTCCTATCTATGGACTTGGTCACGGAAGGAATGAGAGCCGGATTCTTCCACACCATCTGTGAAAGGGTCTCGAAAGAGGCCTGTACTAGAGGGGTTAAATCCATAGGGATCTCTGGGACATGAAGATACTGGAGTCGCAAAAGCCTCCCAGGATCGATTTGTGTAGTCTGGAGAGAAAGAGAATTTAAATTTTTGAGCAGAGACTTAAAGGAAAGGTCTTCAACCACAAGCTCTGCAGAAGGACTGATTCCTGCACCCAGGGCATTGACATCAACATCACCACCCAGGTGAAGATCTGTATCAGGCTCAAAATCATCTCCTGAGAGTCCAGGGGGAATGTATAGACAGGGAAGGAGTGAAAATAAGGAGGAAGAACAGAAGAAGAAAGAATCAAAGTTGAGAACCCCTGAAGACTGGCCGGCGTCACACCAATCCCCCACGCTGTAGAGGAAACTGGTGCTGAGAACAAGGAGGGAGGTGCTAACGGAAACGGAGCCACACACGGCACCGACAAAGCCCCCAGTGCTGCAGACAGTTCCGAAAGAGCCCGCAGTGCCATAGATGGTGCAGAAAGAGCCCACGGCAGAGCTTGTGTCGCTGCCGACGGCGCAGACAGAGCTCCGAGCCCATGGCACTGCAGATGGCACCAGCAGAGCGCACAGCGCCATCTGCCCACGGTGCCGCAGATGGTGTCAAGTGTCCAAGGGGTCTGAAAACAGCAATTTGAGGTAAAAGGGGGAAAAATGGCAGGAGCTAGAAGCATCTGTGTGGACCCCTGCACCGCAGTCATGTAAGGGTGGACCAATGTCTGCTGACATTGGTCCAATGTGGCAGCCGACATCTGCTTAGGTAAAGACCGCTTAAGGGATCAAGAGTCCAGAGGGGGGGATTGAGAGGTCATTCTCTCAGGTGAGGTGAGCTTGGGGCCCCAACATCGGTCCAGGGAGTCAGCGCTGGAGGTAGTAGCCGACTTGGACGACGTTTTGGCTGGCCCGGCAACAGGCACCGACCTGTCGCCCGAGGTAGAGCCACCCGCGCCACTAGACTGCAGGCCCAAAGACTGAGACGAGGGACGGAATTTCAGAGGCTGAAGGGCCAGGGTCGAGGCCCCGGACCCCGATGAACAGCCAACTGGTGCCTGGATCAGGGTGGGGGTGGTTTCACTACCAGAAGCCCAGTAGGAAAGCGAGTTGCCTTAGAAATTGAGTCTCAGCTCTGATGGGAGGCGGACCCAGAGCCAATGCCCGACTTATGGGGGGGACTAGGAATGGGAATCCAAGGACGACTTGTCCTTATGCTTTTCTTTATAATGATGCTTTTCCAAAGATATCCTGTGAGAGGAAGAGCCCTCTCCCTGGGTTTCCTTCTGCATGGCAGCCAATTTTTGTTCTAGCAAGAAGACCATGAGGGCTTTTTGGTGGCAGATCCTGTTCCTGCTGTTAAATTTCTGGCAATGCTGGCAAGCCACAGTGTTGTGAGCTGGGCCCAGGCAAAGGGGCAGGTCAAATCGCCATTTTTTGACGGAATTTGTTTGCTGTAAGCACACAGACTGGTGCCCCTCGATAGAGGACGTCGGGGAAGAAGAGATACAGAGCCAAAAAAGGAAAATTACGTACCTACCGTAATTCTTGATCTTCTCTTGTATCTTCACCATTCATTACTTCCTGGATGTAAGCCGGAGGCGCGCACCCCACGGGAGCTTTTTTTTTTTTTGCTGCCTAACGGCCCCACCGAGCGACGCCATGCGCGAGGGGCGGCCAGTAGAAGCGATCACTCTCCTCCAACTCAGTTCTGTGAGCCGGAGAGGCAAAATGAAAGCAAAAATATAGATAGCGAGGCAAGATAGCGAGGATAGCAAAAGCAAGGAAGATGAACTGAAAAGGAATAAACCGATGGAGGAAGGACAGAGGAGATAAGAACATCCCTAGCCTAGGGAGTGCAGGGCCTCCTTACCTGGGCGACTCTAGGAGGAGAGATGAGTAAGGAAATGAGAAAATAGAAGAAGAAGAAGAAAGAGAAGAGAGAGATGGGATGTTGAAGGGACCAGAATGCCGAACGAGCATAGTTAGCTTGTAGCTGAAGCTCGACTAAAGGGAGCAAGAATCCGAGATAGAGCTGAAGAGAAGGTTCACCGAACCGCTTAGACAGACTCAGGAGGGCATAGTCCTCATCTTCAACATGCCATTATTCTTGACACCCACTCGGCTCCTGTCATGGAAGGCCTTTAACTGGAGGACAGCCGAGGAGGGAAGAATAAAACCCCAGCAGCATGGAGAGCGCTGCTCAGGGGTTTAGAAATGGAAAATGTAAGCCTTTCAGGCGTCCCAAGATAGAAACGGGACTCAGACTGACTGGCTAAGGCCGCCAAGGCTTAGGCTGGCTAAGATTGGATATGGTCAGCAGAGCTCTACTGTAAAATTGTCCAGGAGGACACTTAAAGGAGAAACCACTTAAGCAAAACAGCGCAGAAGGATAGCCTACCTTCTCATTTGCCTTCTTGTTTGATTTCTCCTTTTCCTTTTTTTTTTTACAGATAAAAAATTTTTAACTAGATGCATGACCCAGATACCAAGATGCCTAGCAGTCGGAGAGAGTTCCTCAGCATTTTTTTTTAGAAGAGAAAGGAACAGACGTATCGCCCTCTGCTCTGCAAGGCAAGAATAGAGGGGGGATTAGATTTCAGGGCAACTATCTGAACACGGGATTGCAGGATCAAAACTGAATAGCCTGAGCCAGGCCAAACAACTCCAGAGGTATCTTGCCATAAGAATAGCAAGAGATAGTTGTGCAGTCTGATCGCCAATGCAATCCGCGAGATGGCCCATGAATCTTAGAGTAAATAATTTTCTGATTTTAACCTCCCAAAAGAAGAATTTTTTTTTTTTTTTTTTGGAAAATGAAGCAATTTTCCTTATATTTTATACAAATGCAGAGAGAGGAAGGAGACGGAGGTGGAGAAGCCACAGGAAGAGGCCACTGAGGGATGGTGGGATGGTAGTAATGAATGGTGAAGATACAAGAGAAGATCAAGAATCACGTAGGCACGTGACTTTCCTATCTTCCCTTGTCAATCTTCACCATTCATTACTTCCTGGGTGAGTACTCGCCCTCTTCCTCTGGAGGGGAAGAGGCCATACCCTGAGGGAACAAGACCCTCAGCCTTCTGTTGGTGAGAAACAGAAGGGAGAAGACCCTGGCTTATTCAGAAAGCCTATGGAGAAGAGCTAGGAGGTGCCTCCGAGACGAGGAGACGGAGGGAGCCCCTGTAAAGTCTCCTAGCTCTGGAAGAGAAAAGACGGTCCCCGGAAGGCGGAGGATCGACCCACGCCGCCAGGTGACAACCTGAAAGATTTCCAAGCCATGCCGCCCGCCTGATGCAGACGCTGTCCCCGCAAGCCTGGAAGCCACCTCACTGGCGCCATAAGATGCCCTTGCTTGGTGTCTTGCCAGCCCAGGCCTACCGGGAGAGGTCAATACGGTTGTCTGGTTTGTTCGTATCAGGCAGTATGCCAGCAGCTGGGACATCATCGACTACAGATACCGTTGTAGGGCAGCGTGGTGAGCCTGATGTGATGCAATACATGCACTCGCACGAAGAAGAGAATACTCTTCGCCCCAACGGCTCGAACTGGAGAGAGTCCGAACTGTGGCGTCGTGCCAGGCAACGGCACCCAGAAGGAGTATCCAGGTATACCAAACCTGAGGACGGGTTGGGAAGGGAACCTAGAGACCAGAGGGGCACAATACCTACGCTGGCAGTCCGACGGGCTGGGGAAGAAGCGGCAGGGACTGCCATGACCGGATAGACGCCTCGGAAGGGGATAGGCCAGAAGGTACCACCAGATGCTGGGCACTGAATTCACCAAGGAATTACTGCTGCTCCCGCTCGGTATTGTCTCTTCAACGTAGGAAATCCGGAGATCCCTCACCATCCTCGAGAGGAAACGCTGATATTCTGTGAAATCAGCATCGGAGGACAGATGAGTAGGGTCTCTCCCTCGGAGGAGGGGAGACGAGGATGATGGGGAACTGGAATGCCCAGAGGATTCTCCGGGCGTGGGGAGAGTCGGAAGACCCGCCATGCATGTATCTGGGCCATATGAGGGGAAGGCCGAGAACTCCCTGAACTGCCCCCAGGATAACGGACCCGAGGGACCGCCATGGCCTGGGAGCGGGGTGGTGAAGGCAGAGATGGGAGGGGCACCTCCGCTGGAGGTAACTGCTCTCTGCGAGGGCTCTGGAATCCGGGAAAGGAGCCCCGGAAAGAGGGTTCTCTGATATCAGACCAGGCCGCAGAACGGAACCTGGGGAAGCGGAGCCTGAAGAGCCCTGGGGAGAACCTCCCTATGACGACGCCGACCGCATGGATCCAGAAGGGCAGTCCGCACAAATGCCGCCGGAGGACACCCTAGAACCCTGAGGGAGGGGCAGGCTCCACTGCCCCTGGCCACCCCCGGAGTGGCCAAGAAGACCGAGCAGCAGACCCTGCCCTCAACCCTCGGACTCCGAGAGGGCCCTCCTCCCCACCACAGCCCCCTGTCCCTAGAGAGGGCAACAGCACCGTGCGTAGCTGTCACCGGGCCTCCAGAGAGGGAGCCTCCCGCGCCACCCCCACGCTGCGCCCCTGCCTCCGCCACCCCCAGCCGGGGAACCTCAGGACGACGGAAGGGGGGACAGAGGGAGGCCGCCGCGCCGCTTGGCACCTTCTAGCCACCGGGGACCCAGGACTAAGAGGGGTGCGCAGATGGGTCACGTTTGAATCATCGCCCGAGGAGGACGAGATCAGCAGGACTCAATGCTGGCCACCCCAGGGGTCCTGAGGCTACGGGCCGCTGAACGCCCCGTACCGCGGAGGCGCTGGCCGCCCTTCACGCTGATGCAGCCAGGTTTTAGCTCGATTTCAACGGCGCCGCAAGGCCGGCACCGCCTGGAGGGAAGGGGATAAGCCTCCACGGCGCTGGGCGCTGCCGAAAGCGAGGGCGGCATCTACCGACGGCGCCGCTTGTCCATCGACGCCGAACGCGCCGAGGCCCAAAGCGCACCGCTAACGGCGCCGGCTTACCGGGCCGCGAACGCGCCGATCCGCGCGCCGCCAACGGCGCCGCTTGTCTGATCACCGCGCTGACTCCAAACGGTACTGAAACGGCGCCAAGATCGACACCGCAACTGCAAACGGTGCCAGGATCCGGAACGCGCCGAAGGCGGGCGCGGGCCGAGGGTCCACCTGGTGCCGTCGAAAAGCTTCCAGGGCCTCGCCACGGGGAGCCTGCACTCAAGAGGTGATTGCCGAGGTGGTGTCGGCGCCGCTGCCCCGGAGGGACTACGACGCCTCGACACCGCGGAAGGGCCCTCCTCGGCAAGAAAAGACGAGGAGACCCCTCCTCCTCAGATCTGATAAGCCCGGAGGGGACCTCGGGAAGGGCCTAGAGACCTTACCTGAGAACCTTGAGCGACGCCGCCTCGAGGTCGGCGGGCTTTTGCCGAGCTGAACGCGTGGATTTGAGGACACGGCGGTCCATGGAGAAACAGGCGTCGCACTAATCCGCTGTCGTGGTTGGGTCCCAGGCAACGCAAGACAAACGCATGCCGGTCCGAGACGGAGAAATGCCGCCACAGTAACACCTGACGCATGGGGCGCGCCCGTTTCAAACACGCTTAGCTCCGAACCGGACATAACGCAAATCAACAAGAAAACAGTAGAAAGCACACCCGCGCCTAGAAATAAAAAGAATGGTCTTACCGATTGGGCCGAAAAGCGGAAAGAGGAGTCGCTGACGCAGTCAAAATATGGACGCCCGAAACAGGTGCTGCCTCGACGGGCGGGAGAAACAGAACTGAGTTGGAGGAGGAGTCGGTCGCTATGGCCGCCGCCTGCATGACGATGACGCCGCCCTCGGTAGGGCCGTGGAAAACTTTAAAAAAAGTTTCGTGACGGGTGCGCCCGCCATACCCAGGAAGTAATGAATGGTAAAGATTGACAAGGGAAGATCTAAAATTACTAAAAAACAAGAAAAGCATTGAAAACACCATCAAAATGGCGGTCGAACTAGGCAGAAGGCATCCTTGGAGCCGATGTGCTCATGTCCATAGCGGGAAAAGAACTGAGGTGGTGCTGAAGGACCGCCCCTTTTATACCATAGGGGACGTTGGGATCAGTCCCCTGCTGGATACTGCTAGCCAGAAGTTTTCCATGGGATCCTAGCATCTGCTGGCTTCAGTCCTTAAGGTGTAACCTGCTGCAAGAGCTCCCCCTCAAAGTGAGATCACCAAATATGACTCCATCGAGAGTACCTGGAGCTCACAGATCCTTCGGGCAGAGGTGATAGTCACCAAGAAGGTGGTCTTCCACAATAGGTGTGAGATGACGCACCTCTGCACTGGTCTGAATAGCTTTCTCATGAGCACTGCCAATACCAGCAACAAGTACCATGGTGGCGGTGGTTCACGCATCACGGGGACAAGTGGTCAAATCCTTTAAAGAAGCACCCAACCACCTTTCCCCTGTGCCACCGTCGGCACACAAGCACGCACCTGGTATGTAAAGATGGCTGCCAGGTGCGCCTTAAAGGTCATCGACAGTAACCCTGATGGCGAAAGGGGCCACACGTAGTCCAGAATTCTAGCCAGAGGATAGGCCAGGGGGTCTAGCTTCCTGCCACAGCAAATGAAAAACCCTTCCATTTGAAGGCATAGCAGTGGCGGGTTGACTCCTTCCAGGAGGTGTCCACAAATGAAAATTACGTACCTACCATAATTCTTGATCTTCTCTTGTATCTTCACCATTCATACTGCAGGATGTAAATCGGAGGCGCACACCTGTATGTGAGTTTTTTTTTGGGGGGGGGGGGGTCTGCACCAACAAAGCTGCCCATGAAGACTACGCACAGCGTGGCGCATGAGGGTTGGCCATTAGGCACCGTAGACTCCTCCACCCCAGTTCTGTTCTGCCAGAGAGGATGAAACAAAGGCGGGGGGTAGAGAAAACCAAGAAGAGCCGAGACAGCCAAGGGATAGGAAAAATGAAAGGATATAAACTGAAAAAGGAATAAGCCGACCAGAGGACAGAGGGAATCGAACTGGTCTAACTGGCCTTAAGAGCCCCAGCCCCTGGGCAGCGGCACAGAAAAGAAAGAGTGAAAGAGAGAGAAAGGAAGAGAAAAGATACAATAAATGAGGAGAAGGGGGAACCTTGGCCATGCTAAGCCAGAAGACCATTGTCCGATTTTTAGCCTCAAAAATCTGCAAGTATGAAAACACAGGTGTAAGGATCCCGTCAACTTCAGGAACCACTGGACCTAGGTCCAGAAGAGAATCTGAGATGGTCTTGGAATATATAAAGCATGGTGGGACCTGATCCCTTCCCACACCCTAAACCCACATTCAAGATGAAAGTCCTGAAGCATGGCCTCTTTAGTTTACCACCTGAGGGTTTAGTCAAGGGGGGGAAAAAAAACCTAAACAGGAGAGGACTCTGTCCAGGGTCACCCCAATAACAAAGGGACAAAAAGGAAGAAGAAAAGATGGGGGTGGGGAGTCCCTAAGGGTCCCCCCATGGAATGCACTGACGAAGTCCCCTCCCTTAACAAGGTGACAATGCACCAACAGATGTGTACCTTGACATGAACTGGACCCTGCAATGCACCCCACTGAGAACCCCAGGAAGTTCCTTCCAAGAGCAGGGCGAAGACCCTACTCGCCACCCTCCTAGGCTGGGCACTCTGTGACTTTAGAGAAGGAAACAGAGGGCCCTGTGGTAAAAGGGAGACTCTGCCCCCAACTAGCTTTGAAAAGCGGGAGGGCAAGCAGGGTGAGGAAGCCCAGGAGCCGAGACCCAAGAGGAGAAGGGTAGGATCAGTAATGAATAGTGAAGATACAAGAGAAGATCAAGAATTACGATAGGTGTGTAATTTTCATATCTTCCCTTGTCAATCCTTCACCATTCATTACTGCTGGGTGAGTACCAAGAGCCCCCCCCGGAGGGGACCTGGTACTGCCCTAAGGGAACAGCATCAATAGGGGGAAACCCTATAGCCATACTAGACCAAACATGGCCTAAAGCTGGTCAGAGAGAGGTGGTGTCCCCCATGACCAGGGGGACGGAAGGCACCCCTTGCAGGTTCCTTCTCACCCTGTGGGAGAAAAGACAGGTACCACAGAAAGCGGAGGGAATCACCCTACGCTGGGCAACAGGTGACAATCTAGACAGGTGAAGCCATGCCGTCTGCCTTATACAGATCGCTGTCCCCGCCAGTCAGGAAGCCACCTCAGTGGCGTCTTATGATGCCCTTGCTTGGTGCCTTGCAAGCTCCAGACCCAGAGTACGGAAGGCAATGGCTTGCCTAGATTCCTCCGAATCAAGCAATAATGCTAATACCTGCGCCAGCATCGACCACAGATGCCTGTTGTAGGCAGCATGGTGAGCCTGATGCAAGCTGATGCAGAGTAACACACGAGCTGAGGAGAAAACTCTTCTTCCCCACCGGATGAACTCACTGGAATCCGGATCTAGTGGTCAGTCGTGTGCTGGTGTTGAAGCCCGAAGGAATATCTAAAGCATCAACCCCAAGCTTGGTGAGACATAGAACCAAGAGACTCCTGGGAGCTTAATACCTCCTCCTCCTGCCGTCCGCAGGGGGTGAGGCAGTTGTTGACTGCCAGGTGAGGACTGATGTTTCCTGGAAGTCAACAGGCCACGAACGCAGGGGTGTTCAAATCAAGACTTTCTGTACTTGCCCAGCCATGGCCCTAGCAGAATTTTCACTTGCCCCTCTATTCATTACAATGAAATTAGCCCTATTTTTGTACTTGCCCATTCAAGGAAATGTACTTGCCCCGGACAGGGGGCAATGGGATTGGCACACCCCTGCAGGAAGGTACTATTAGGTGGTTAGCACTAAATTCGCTTCTAAAATGAACTGCGGTTCCCAATTGCATTATGCTCCTACCATATGGGAAATGTGGCTCTCCTGAACCAACCTCGAGGGGAAACGCTGATATTCAGTAAAATCAGCTTCGGAGGAAAGCTGGACAGAGTATTCTGCTTCCTCAGAAGAGGAAGCCGAGGAGCTCAGATGTTCAGAGTTCTCCTGCGACAGGGGAGAGAGGCGAAAGACCTGCTCGTCCATGGCTCTAACATATCTAGGGAAGGCTGCTGCACTGACCCTGAACATCTCCCAGGTTAAGGGACCCATATGGCCTGGGAGAGGGGGAGGTGTCTGCAGAGGGACTGGGGAAAGGCACCTAATGAGAGTGCCCAACCTCTGCTACGGCTCTGAGACCCCGCAGTAGATTCTCCCATATGGGGGGATCCGGGGGTCGATCCAGTCAGCAGATACTGCAAATGTGAAAACAAATCCTAGTCGAGCCCTGAGGGAGACTCTCCCCTGCAGTGTGATGGGGGTTGCATAGATCCAGAAGCGTAACCCTCAGCGCTACCCACTAAGGGTGCCCCTGAAGTCTCAACAGAAGGACAAGTGGGGGCTCAGCACTGTGGCTCCTACCCACCCCTCGCAGGGTAGTGGATGAAGGCCTCTGCACTTCACCCCAGCCTCTCAACCTGACTCTGAAGCCGCTCTCTTCCTCGAACCCAGTGCCAAGGAGTCCCCCAATCCTGCCAGTCCCCCAAGGGAGGTTGCAGAAGAAGGTGTCCCTGTCCCCACCAAGGTAGCCAAGGCAGCACCAGAGGTGGCAGCTGCCCTGGCCACCAAGGTCGAGGCCGTCCCACCAGGAACCACTATCCACAGCACAGCCCCCAACTCCGGAGTAAGGAACAGGGCCCGCAGAGACCAGGGAGCCCAGAAGGCGAACACTAGTCAGCCTGATACTGCAGTCAGTCCAGATCGGCTAGTGAGTCATCTGCCTCTGAAGAATACACCACATACCACCAGACTAGCGAACCCTGGAATTCTCCTACCAGCGATGCCGCTGCGGGACACAGCACCATCTACGGTGCCATCCCGATCAACACCGCAAACCGCGCTAGGATCTAAAACGACACCAGTAGGCGGCGCAGAGGGTCCGCCAGTGCATGGTCCGGCAACCGTGGGCCACAACACCAGGGGAAGCCTGCACCTCCATAGAGGTGACTGCCATGGTAGTGCTCTCGACCCAGCTCCACAGGGATCCAAGCCGCACTGCAGAAGAAACCTCGACGGCAAGACTGGAATCAGAAGAGGAGGTTTCCTCCTCACTGGGCCGTATAGACCCAGGAGGGAACCCGGAGGCAGGGTCAAGAGATCTTGACATGACATCCCTAGAACAATGTTGTCCTTGAAAGTCGGTGGGGTCCTGCCGATTTTAAACACACAGATCTCAAGAACGCAGCAGTCCATGGAGAAATAGGTGTCGCAACTCTCCATATCATAGTTGGGACCCAGGCAACGCAGACAAACGTCATGTTGGTTCATAACGGAAAAATGCCGACCACAGGGGGCACTGACACAACAAATATCAGGAACAGACTTACCGGTTTCCAACACCGTTGGGTGATATTCAGAACCGGGATGGAGACGGAGAAGCAGTAACAGCGTTGAATTTGGTGAAGGCCTAGTGACGCAGCAGTAAACTGTGGAACTCGCGCAGCAGGTGTGACAGACGGCGGGAGAAACAGAACTGGGGTGGAGGAGTCTGCGGCGCCTAACGGCCAACCCTTGTGCACCACTTCAGTGCAGCCTGCGGCGCCGCCGCACCAACCCCCCAAGAAAAAAGTTCCCATGCAGGTGTGCACCTCCAGCTTACACCCAGCAGTAATGAATGGTGAAGACTGACAAGGGAAGATCACGAAGAACCTCTTCAGAGAGACCCAAAGCCTGGTACTCTAGCCACATCAGTAACCTGGCTGTTAGGTGGAAGGACTGAAGATATGGGTGCAAGACCTTCCCCTCATGAGTGGAAAGCAGATGCAGGTGAAGGGGCAGCCACCACAGAGACATTCTGTGGAGGCTGAGGAGACCTGGATACCAAAACTGGCGTAGCCAGTCAGGGGCAGCCAGAATCATACGTTCCTTGTCCCTCCACACTCTGAACATTCTGTAAGATCAGGAGAAAAGGAGGAAAGGCGTAAAGAAGGCCTGGGGTCCAGGCCTCACGAAGATGTTCCTCAGCGGTGGCTCGCAATAAGGGGAAGGGGGCAGGCACAGAACAACCTCAACCTTGCATTCTCCCAGAAGGCGAAAAGGTCAGCCAGGGGAGTGCCCCACTGGAAGAACGGGTGGTCCACCACCTCCAGATGCAGGGAGAAAGTACAGTTACGTAAGAACTTATAACAGTAGGTCTTCGAGAAAGGCTCTTGCAGTAGGTAATTACATATAAGACTGACGCCGGCAGGTGGCAGGACCCCATGGAAAAATTTCTAGCTAGCAGTCCCTGGCGAGGGACCGCCCCCATGTCAGGTGACCGGCGTCAGGAGACGTCAGTATAAAGGGGCAGTCCCGGACGCCCGCCTTCCAGTTCTTTCCCGCCACAGGCCAAAAGAGGCCAGACGAGAGAGAAGCGGATATTTCCCTTAATGGAAAAGGAGATGAAAAAGCCTAGGGGGATGGAGGGAGGGAAGGTATTGCCTACTACAAGAGCCTCTCTCGAAGATCTACTGTTATGGTAAGTTCTTACGTAACTGTACTATCTTACCTCGAGAGGGCTCTTGCAGTAGATAATTACATACAAGACTGAATCCCAAGCAGTCTGGAACAAAGAAAGGCACTGGGAGGAGGGAAACTACTCCAAAAGGTAGTTCTGGTTGTGCAAGTCTCAAGATAGGAGGCCTTGCAAAACAGCCAGCCCGAAGCCTGCTCTACAGCGAAAGGCAACATCCAAACTGTAGTGTTTCGTAAAGGTATGGATGGAAGTCCAAGTGGCGGCAGCGCAGATGTCTGCCACAGACACATACTTGAAACAATCCACTGAGGCAGCTACTCCTCTTGTGGAGTGGCCTCTGACTTGACGCGGGAGGGTCTTGTTGTATCTGTCATAACAGAAAGTGATGCAATGAGCCAACCACTTAGACAGGCATTGCTTGGAAACAGCACTGCCTTCCCTTTTGTGAGCAAAAGAGACGAACAATTGATCAGTCTTTCTGAGATCCTTCGTCCTATTGGTGTAGTATCTCAGAATCCGGTGAACATCCATAGTATGGAGTAAATACTCCCCTTGATTAGAGTACTGCGTGAAAAAGGCGGGTAACTCTATGGACTGATTTAGAGTAGACTCGGCTACTACTTTAGGGAGAAACTTGGGATTAATGACGAAGAGCAACTCGTTCCTTGTAGAAAATCAATGCACGGATTTTACATCAGGGCGGGAGCTCGGAGATTCTCACAGAAGTAATGGTCACCAAGAAGAGAGTCTTCCATGAAAGGAACTTCAAATCCATGAGAAGCTGCAGGTTCAAAAGGAGAGAGATAAGCTTCTCGAGAACAAAATTCAAGTCCCAAGGGGGAGCAGGAGTACGGATGGGGCGGCCTCAGGTGGAGGACCCCTCTGAGAAAGGTCTTAGAGACCTCCAGTTGAGCGAAAGCCTTATCTGCAAAGGGAACATGATAGGCTGAAATGGCCGCCATGTGTACCTTCAGAGAGGAATGACTGAGACCCAGGTCAAACAGATGATGTAGATACTCCAGCAGAAGCCCCGCTGAACAGGAGAAAGGGTCCACATTCTTGGAAGCAGCCCAAACAGCGAATCTTTTCCACTTCATGGCATAAGTGGATCTGGTGGAGGGTTTTCTGGCCTCCACTAAAATCTCTGCCACTTTGGGAGACACTCCAGAACGGGATTGGGCTAAGTCTGCAGGAGCCATGCATGCAGTTGAAGGGATTTGAGGCCTCGATGGACCAGGGTCCCCTGATCCTGGGTCAACAAACCTCGAGACAGAGGAAGAGGACGAGGAGGATCCTCTGAATATTGTTGTAGAAGACAGAATCAGACTTGCCTGGACCAGAAAGGAGCGATCAGAATCATTCGCGCTACTTCTGAAGCTAGCTTCTGCAAGACTCGTGGGATAAGTGGAATTGGGGGAAAGACATAGACGAATCTGTCCTTCCAGTCTAGAGACAGAGCGTCACTCCAAAAAGCGCCTTGCTCTGGAATGAGCGAGCAGAAGACGGGAAGTTTTGCGTTTGGGGGGATGCGAACAGGTCGATCTGTGGTTTTTCCCCAAAGTTGGAAGATACTATCTAGGACCCCTTGGTCCAGTTCCCACTCGTCAGTCAGAGCAGAAGAACGACTTAGCTTGTCTGCCAGGGTGTTGTCGACTCCCGGAACGTGAACTGCCGTGAGGTGAAGGTCGTGTTGTGTTGCCCAACCCCAAACACTCATTGCCTCCCTGCATAGAGGGTAGGACCAAGTCCTTCCCTGTTTGCTGATGTACCACACCACGCACATGTTGTCTGTCTGGACGGCTAGGTGGCCGGGAAGGATGTATTGGTGAAGGGCTTGGAGAGCGTACAACACTGCCCGAAGCTAGAGCACACTGATGTGGAGAGCTTGTTCTAGCTTGGACCAGGAGCCCTGGGTCCGATGAGGGCCTAGATGGGCTCCTCAACCTTCGCCTGAGGTGTCTGTGGTGAGAGTCTGGGAAGGAGGATGAAAAAGGAACTGCAAAACAGGTTCTCTCCAGACCATCCACCATTGCAAGTCTCAAATCATCGTGAGGAGATCAGAACGCGGGTGATCTAGGTGAGTCAACAGCTGATCCCTGAATTGTAGAGTCCACTGGGCAATCCTCATGTGGAGTCGAGTACGAGGCACCGTCGGGATAGCAGCCGCCATGAGCCGGAGAAGGCGAAGGACCGATCTCACAAATACCATCCTGTGGTCGGAAAACAAACTTATTTGGGTCTGCAGGGTGGACGCCCTGTCCGGAGGCAGGAAGGCCTTGCCCGTGGTCATATCAAGAATCGCCCAAATAAACTGTAGCCGATGGGATCAGATGAGACTTGGAATGACTGATGGTAATACCCAGGCAGGCAAAAACCTGCTGGGTAAGGGAGAGGCAACGCAGGAATTCTTCCTGGGCGAGGCCACCAGGGCCAGTCATCAAAGTGAGGAAAAACCTGCACTCAGTGCATGGGTGGGCCGCCACCACTGCCAGGCATTTGGTAAAAACACTAGGAGGCAGAGATAGACCAAGCGGAGAGCAGACTGGTAGTGGTCCCCTGGGCATAAGCGGAGGTATTTGCGATGAGATGGGCGAATGGGAATGTGCAGATAAGCATCCTGCATATCTGAGCACAAAGCCACAGACCTGGCGGAGGAGGGGCAGAAGGCTCTGCAAAGAGCATCCTGAAACTTTGTATTCTACATAAAGATTCAGAACTAGAATCAAAGTGGTCTAAGTATCTCCTGTCTTCTTTGGGACCAGGAAAATAGGAATTATAACCCGTCCCTCGCAGATGAAGGGGAACGGGCTCTATTCTCATTTGAAGGAAGAGCTGAAATTTCCTCCTGGACCAAGGAAGATGTTCCCGTGAATATGGCTACTTCAGAGGCAGGTGGGCGGGGTGGTTTCTGAAGAAACTCATAGGTGACCCTCTGCTATGAGCTGGAGCACTTAGAAATACAGGTTACTCACTGTAACAGGAGTTCTAGGAATGGTAGCTGTTGTTCATCCACACTGTCTGGCAGGTATCTTTGCCCGCTTTAAATCTTGCGGAAGGTCTTCAAGCTGGCTCTCCCACCCACCCAGGTGGTAAAACTCTCTACTCCGCCCCATGGCGCCAAGATCTGGCCGCTGGAAAGCTCAGGTTGTGCACTTAAGCCGGGAGGTCGGTGGGTCGTGGTGGATGAACAACACATATACCATTCCTAGAACTGTTACAGGTGAGTAACCTGTATTTCTAGGGACATGGATATGCTGTTCATCCACTGTCTGGCAGACTCCTAGCAGTTCTCCGGAGGAGGAGAAAGCGCACACCCCTACTTAGGAATAAGACTGGAGGCAGGCCCCAAAACCAGCATCGGCGTGACTCAAGGTCGAGGTGGTAATGGCGATGAAGGTGTGTACTTACTTCAGGTAGCAGCCTGCAGATTTCCTGGATAAGGGCGTCCCTGGAAGCAGCCAATGACAAGCAGTATGGCTGGGGGTAGAATGAGCCTTATCCCTCTGGGAGGCTCCATGCCCGCCAACTTATAGCAGAGATCATGCAGGAGGTGACCCACCTGCTTATCGTCTGCTTGGCTGCCCAGGTCTGCAGGTCACGGCTTCAGCGTGGAGTGACAAACAGCTGGCGAACCTCTCCCCTAATTTCAGCCGTGCACTCATATAATAGCGGCGCCCTTCCGGGTCCAAAGTATGGAGCCTGT
Source organism: Neoceratodus forsteri (assembly GCA_016271365.2). Lineage (NCBI taxonomy): Eukaryota > Metazoa > Chordata > Ceratodontiformes > Ceratodontidae > Neoceratodus > Neoceratodus forsteri. Next base: position 1,711,479,774 of record CM057455.1, read on the forward strand.
ATTACGACCTCCGGTGTGATTAGGGTGGGAACACCGGCAGAGTCAACACCTGGTTAAGGTGAAACTCGAGACCACCTTGGAAGGAATTTCGGGTGGGGGCGCAGGACAACGTTGTCCCTATGGAAGACCAGGTAAGGAGGCTCGTGCAGGCGCCTGGAGCTCTCCCATCCTTCTGGCTGGCGTGATAGCACCAGAGCGGTCTTCCACGACAGGTGAGAGAGTTCACACCTGTGCATGGTTGAATATAAGCCCATGAGCTTTGCCAATGCCAGCAGTAGATCCGCGGAGGTGGGGTTCGCACTGGAGGGAAATGTGATCAGGAGCCTTTGAAACGCCAGACCACCTTCTCCTCGCCCTGACTGCTCCCGGCCAGCCCGGTAGCAGAGATGGCTGCCAGGTGCACTATAGGGTTGTCGGCCTAAGCCCTTGCGAAAGGACACAAATAGTCCAAGATGCTTGCCAGGAACAGAAGGAAGGGTCCAAGCCTTGCCTGACACCAAATGGAAAACCTCTTCCATTTGAAGGCACTTAGCATTCCTGATGCGACTCCTTGCGGGACGCCTCAACTACACTGAGGACCTCATCGGAAGACCCAAGGCCTGGAACTCTGGCAGCTCCAGAAACAAGGCCGTCAGGTGCAAAAGTTGAAGGTCCGGATGGAACACCTTCCCTGACTGACTGAGAGCAGGTCAGGCCGAGCTGGAAGCTGCCTCGGGGCCTGGAGCTGAGGCTGAGGGGAGATCTGTGTACCAAGACTGGCGGGGCCAGTCTGGGGCTATCAGAATCACCTGTGCCTTGTCCTCCTTGCTTTGAGAAGCACCTTGTGTATCCGGGGAAATGGGGGAAAAGCGTAGAAGAAGGCCGGAGTCACGGCCTCGAGAAGGCATCCCCTGCAGCGAGCCCTGCTGGGGGCATGGAACAGCCTCAGCCGCGTTCTCACTGGAGGCAAACAGGTGCACCTGGGCAGTGCCCCAATGGAGAACAGATCTTGGCACTACCTCGGCAGGAGAGACCACTCGTGGATGCAGCCCCTATCCGGCTCAGGGCATCGGCCAGGGTGTTGGAGGCTCCTGCCACATGAATAGCTGAGATCCGCCTCCAGGCTGCGCCACGAGTGACCAAATCACGGAGAGCTTCATACAGAAGCATGGGCTGGCGTCCCCCTAAGCGGTTTAGATAGTACATAGTCGTGGCAATGACTGGACTTGGACCACTTGACCCGGAGAAGCGGAGCAAAGGCGGTGAGAGCTAGGCGGACAGCTCCGGGCTCCAACAGGTTGATATAGCATCGGGACTCCCGCAGGGACAGGAGGCACGCCCTGTGATGTTCCCCAGATGGGCACCCCAACCCATTAGGAGGCATCGGTCGATAGAGAGACCGTCGGCTCGGAGGCGGACAAAGCGAGATGCCCTCCTGCAGATGAACTGGAGCGGTCCACCACTGGAGGCGTTCCACACCTGGGTCACCGTCACTAGCTGGTCAATGGATGCCAGCGTTGTGACCACTGGCTGGCAGTCCCACTGAAGAGGCGCATGTGTAGCGGGCCCAACGGACCACGCTGGTGCAGGCGCCATGAGACAGGGCGCAGGAAGTCCCGGGCAGGCGCGGTGCCCAACCAGAAATGATTGGGCAAGGAGGAAAGAACCTCGGCCCTGTCATTGGAGCCATGCTCTGGCTCGAAGAGTCGAGCTCTGCCCGATGAAAAAATCACCTGCTTTGGCTCAGTTCCGGCTTGGCCTCGTTGATGAGAAGCCAGACTTGAGAGCAAACCTGGAGGCAGATCTCTGGACGCTCCACCCACCTGTCTGGAGGGGCTGCTATCAGCCAATCGTCAGGTAAGGTACACCCAGGACCCCTCGGCGCAGCAGGAAAGCTGTCTACTACTATGCATTTGGTGAAGACCCTGGGAGCTGGAGACAGGCCAGAGGGCATGGCTCGGGAACTCGAAGAGGATCCTCTGCTCAGCGAAGGAACCTCTGATGTGGCCGGACGGATAGGGATGTGAAAGAACGCATCCTGCAGGTCCGAGAGCAGAACCACACGAGTTCAAGGATGGTATTATCTGGAACAGAGTGACCATCCTGAAGGTCGAGACATGAAACTTGTTTAGATGCGTGTGGAGTCAGAATGGGCGTCAGCCCCGTCGTTCAGAACCAAGTACTGGACACAAACCCGGGTCTGAGGAGGTCCGCTACCTCCCTGATCACCTCCTTTGGAGGAGGAGGCGATGTCGGCTCGGCGAGCCGACAGTGAAACTGGATCGTGCCCCAAGTGCGACGGCTCTGAGGACGGGGCCTGCTAATTGAGGGCAGGCCTTTTCCACACCTCAACACCACCTGTCCGTGGTAGCCAGGACCAGGCAGAATAGATGACGGAGCCATCCCCACAGAGAACCTGAGGTAGTGGCAAGGAGGTTGGGGAACACCCTCAACCCGTCACTGGGCAGGCGTGGAGAGAACCGGCCGAGGACCTCCTGGGCCTTCCCCTCCTGCTTCCTGTTGGAGAAGTCCGGGCTTCGGGTTTTGGGATACAAGCTCGAGCCTGCTACCCAGCGTTGCTGGGCGGATGTGCAGCAGGAGCAGAGAGGACGAAAAGGCTTAGGCTGTTGTTTCGCGACCTTTGTCCTTCTGAGCGGATGAGACCAAGTCCAAGGTAGCATGGACTTCTCAATCCTCTCCCAGGTGGCCTTCCACCCAGGGCCGGAGAGGTGGGGTCCCAAGAAGGATATCAGCCAACATCTGCTGGGTATCCAAGTGAAGGTGAATATCCTCAGCCAGGCCAACTGACGCATAGCCACTCACGGCACATACAGACCAACACATGAGGTCCCCAATGTCCAAAAGCAGTCTGAAGCTGCTGTTGGCTACTACCCTGACCTGGTCACACCTGCCTAACCATGGTCTGCAGAGCCAGCGGGGAAGTTGAGGGCGACCTCGTCAAGGAAACAGGAACATGACAGAAATGTGCCATGAGGGCGGCCGAACTGGCCTGGCGAGGCAAGAGCAGAGGCCTTGGCGTAGACTTCAAGTCGGCATAGTCAATTTCTTGGACTCCTTGTGGAGGGTTGTCCACATACCTGGCGTTCCGGCACTGGCAGGCAGCTGTCAGTAACTAACCCCTCGGCCGAGGGTGTTCAAAAAAACAGACAAGGAACAGTGGGGACCGCATACTTCCTAGCCCATCCTGGCCGAGCGCAGGAGCAGGAAGCAGAGGGCGGCTACCAGAGCTCAGGCAGGGCCCTATGGCCTCGGCCACCCGGAAAACCTCCCGTGGGGAATCTGGGTCCCAGAATCTCGTGAGGGATACCTGGCCCGCTTAGAGCAGGTTCGAGCTTCATCCGGTGGACTCCGAGATGAGCGAAGCAATCCTAGAGTAGAGATGAAAGGGCTATCGTCCACCGACTGCCCTCCTGAGGACTCAAGTCCATTGGCAGAGAAAAGGAAGGAATCGCCGGACTCGGAGAGGTCCTCGAAACTGCCTCGGGCTGAGCCACCCCTCCACCTGCCGAGGTCGATCAGGAGTGAGGGTGACAGACAGCCTATGGGGCAGTCCCTGAGCCGACTGAGAATTCTTGGTCGGAGCCCCAAATAATGGCTGTGGAGGCGGAGGTTCCACCGGGATCGGTGGGGCAGCTGGTTTTGGCCGAACAACCGGCCTGGGAACAGACTACCGGGTAAAGCGAGGGGTTGTTTCGACCGCTCCAACAACCATTTAATGCCGGGAAGGCGGCAGCTTGTTCCCGGTCAGAAGAGGCTGTTGCTAGAGGTCCTCATATGTCAGCGCAACTTATGTTGAAGTTTCCTCGTTCGAGGAGGAGGAAGAGCGACAGCGCGCGCTTGCATGATGCCGAGACGAGACCGCCTGAAGACAGCGGGATCGGCTGTACCACGAAAGTCCGGGGCGAGAACCTCGACTTTCCTAAGGGGCGGTGCGGGGAGGTGTCGTGGGGAACGGCACTCCCTCGGTTCGGAGGGTTCAACGGAGGCAGAGACAGACAACGGGGTCCTCAACTCCCACGGGGAACCCGGGGGAGGGATTCCTCGGCTTCCTCCTGCGACAACCCGTCCGCAGGTCGAGAAAATCTCGACGGCGTCGACAGGAGTCTCGATCAACTATTCTAGAGAGGGACACCGTGAGACCAATGGCGAAAGCCGAGCGGTCGGTCAATCGACGGCGACAACTCGGGGAGAGGATCTTTCCGCTCCAAGGCGTGTCGACGGTGGGACTTGCCCTTGTCCCTCTTTTTGACCAGAAAGCGGTCCAGCAGAAGTTGGTCCCTCACCTTTAGTAGAGGGTCAGACAAAGCTCCTTAAAGAAGCTGAATAAGAGGCACCGAGAGAGCGGGACAAATGCAGCCGAGGTAGAAGCGTGCCGCCTCCTCTTCGAGGCGATCATCTGCTCGAGCCTGATCCACCAAGCCCGCCGCCTTGAGAACCGCCCGACCCGGGCCTCTTTTGCACTTCACGGAGGAAAGCGCCTGTGGAACGCCCCAGTTGTAAGCGGGCAGCACGGTCTTCGAGGGCGTAGCCGAAAAGGAAGAGCACAGGTCGCAAGCCTGTGGGTGCGTGCTCCAGGCCTAAACAGTAGGCTTGCGTGGAGTCTGGGATCCGTCCGAGACATCATCTGCCCACAAGGGCATCTCCAGAAACCGAGTCGATATCGTCCATCATAGCCGCGGGGATAGAAGACCTAAGTCCAGAATGCAAAACTTTTAAATTCGGAAAGTCAAGAATTAGGAACTAGTCTTATACGCAGAGCGTTAAGGAGGAACCTGAGCTTCAAGCGTAAGGAAGATCTGGTGTCATGGGCGAGCCGAGAGTTTTTACCACCCGGGTGGGTGGGAGGAGCCAGCTTGAAGACCTTCCGGCAAGATTTAAAGCGGCAAGGATACCTGCCAGACAGTGTGGATGAACAACATATCCATGTCCCTAGAATCTGTGGTTATCCTCTCCCATCCCAGAAGGTGGAATGAAAACCTCCCTCCTACCAGTTCCTCCGGGGCATATGGAGGTAGTGGGAGAGGAAAGGAGTCAGGTGGTGTGGGGCAGCGCCGCAGCTGAAGCACCCGCTGGTTTTCTTTCTGGGGGGGGGGCTTGGCAGCAGTGGACGCCCGGCGTTTTGGCCCACCTTCCTGGGATTTGCCTTTGGCCGACTCAGTCTCGCGAAGGGATGGGCTGCTACTGATGGGGACGGTACATGGAATCAACTGACTTCAGTGCCGTCCCCTTCTGCTAAATCGGTGATGATGTTCTTGACATCACCCCCAAAAAGCACCGACCCCCGGAAAGGTGCTTCCTGGATAGCAGATTGCACCTCCGGGACCAACCCTGACACACAGAGCCAAGCATGACACCGTAGGCCTACAGCGAAAGCTGAGCTCCACCCAGCAGTGTCCACTGGGTCGTATGTCAAATGTAGCATGTGTCGACTGGCTGAACGAGCAGAGCAGACGAGATCAGCCAACTCCTGCTTGACTTGGGAGTCAGGCAAGGAGTCCAGTTTGGCTTCCGCCTGAGTCAGAATGGCCTTCTGGTAGTCCCCCATATGGCCGACATAGTTCAGGGCCCTGATCCCCAGCGTGGAGGAAGCGTAAATCTTTCTCCCATAATGGTCCAGAAGGTGTGATTCCTTATCAGGTGGTGACGAGCTAAGATGTTTGGGGTTCGCCGACCGGCCGCGAGCAGCACTAATCACAACCGAGTCGGCAAGAGGGTGAGAATCCAGAAAATCAACACCCTCTGGAGCCTGATATAGCCGGTTCGACTTCCTAGGAAGTGGGGCTAAGGCAGCGGCTGTTCCATATAGTGGTAAAGCCTGCGGCGGAAGCTCATCCAGGGTGGCACCAAGGTAGGAGCTGTCACGGGCAGATCCAGATGTTCAGCAAGTTTCAGGCGGAGGATCTGGTTCCAGGGAGTGCCAATGATGAACCTCCTGGATTTTCCTAAGCAATTCCGTAAAAGAAGGATCCTCCGGAGGAGACTTCGGAGGAGTCCTTGGCCTGGGCTTCGACGGACAGCGTGGCTCGTCGTCTCTTTCGGAGCAACTGTCGGAAGAGTCTGAGGAGTCCGAGGGTGAAGAGGTGGATGAAGAGGATAAAGACTCCCTTTCCCGACCCGGGGGAGGAACAGGCCCCTTGGGAAGCTCCCGGGGAAGCGTGTCCTGCCCTTCTCTGGACCTGGACGGAAGAACCCTGGAGTCTGGAGGTGGTGAGGGAGTGTGTCACCTCGGACGTACGGGAACCTGGTACGGCACCATCGCCAGAAGGCGGCTCTTGACCCCTTTGGTGAGCTAAGCCTTAGCCTCGGCCCACCAGAAAGCCAGAGTCTCCTGCAGGTCCACCGGCGGCCGCGAGGGCGGTGGAGGAGGAGGCGGGGGATAAGGACACGGGTTGTTACCGTATGGAGCATATCCAAAACCCGGCTGCAGGTAGCCCGGCATCGGATATTGTGGCGTCGAGTATTGCGGCGTTGGGAAACCCAACGTCAGGTACTGTGGCGCCGGATACTGTGGTCCCGGGTACACTGGCGTCGAATAGGACGGAGGGTACCCAGGAGACAGAGGGGCTGCCGGAGCAGACGGCCTAGCCGGTGGCCTCACGGGCGGGTCCATAGTGGAGAGCCCGGAGGACAGAGGGCCCGATGGGAGCGGAATGTCTCCCAGAGTCAGTAAAGTCAACGACAGGGCCGACGGCGGAGGCCCTGATGTCGGAGGTACCGACGTCGGAGGGGCCAGCATCTGAGCCAGCATCCGTCGGGGAGCCGACGTCAGGTCCAGCGCACCAGGTGGAGGAAGGACTGACAGAGGCAAAAGATCCCCACCTTTGCCCAGGGACAGAGGGGAAAAGTCCCCGGGGTCGAGTTGGGGAGACTCTGGTTCCCCAGACAGCAGCGAAGGCTGCAGGGAACCGGGTACGACGGACGTGAGGGGGTCCGCTGCTGTTCCTTCCGCCAGCCGGACGTTGGATGAGCTGACGTGAGGCTTAGGGGCGAGCTCTCAGCGGGCACCGGAGGATCCGGTGTCCAACTTATGACAGCCATCACCGGAGGCGGGCCTAGTAGAGTGATCGGCCTGGTCTGGTGGAGCGGAGGCCGCGCATCACCCCAGAGGGTCGGACGTCTTACCGGCCCTCTCCGGGCGGACGTCAGAGGAGCGGACACCTGACTTACCGGAGTCGCCCCCAGTGGTAGGCCGCGAGCCTGCGGCCGACCCAGGAGCGGAGGCCTCCAACTGCCTGGAGGCGCCCGCAAGGCCCGAGCGCCAGCCAGACAGGCGGGCCGACTCCTCCTCGGAAACCTCCGAGGCGGCCGTCAAGGAGCGATCCCCTGGAGGGGATGTTACCTGCGTCCCAGCAACTCCCGAGGGAGACGCTGTGGAGGAGCCCTTGTCCCGGTGTCTCTCCTTCTTCTGATGGCCTTCGGGGGAAGTGGATGCCTGCCTCAGTTTTTTGAGCTCCTTCTCCAAAGAACTCATTTTCTTCTTTAGAATGTGGGCTTTTAGGGATTGCTGCCGCCTTTTCCGGGTAGCCGCGTTGAAACTGAGGCAGTGCTGTCACTTCTCGACCGGGTGATAGGGGCCTAGGCAGAACAGGCACAGGGAGTGGCCATCCTTGTGCTTTAGTTGTGCGCTGCACAAATCGTACTTATTCTTGTGCTCGGAGGGTGTAGGGGACGACATACACCAATGATAGTACTGACGTAAGTCGAAAAAAAAAAACTTTTTCGGTAAAAAAACGACGAAGGTAGGGCTGACGAAGCACCTAATCTTTCTATGAGGCGCTGCATGAGCTAACAGCAGGAAAGATCTGGAAGGGGCGTCCAGGACCGCCCCTTTATACCGACGTCTCCTGACGCCGGTCACCTGACGTGGGGGCGGTCCCTCGCCAGGGACTGCTAGCTAGAAATTTTTCCGTGGGGTCCTGCCGCCTGCCGGCGTCAGTCCTATATGTAATTACCTACTGCAAGAGCCCTCTCGAAGTAAGATCTTATGAGATGCCTCACCCACCCGGCTGAGGATGTCTGCTAGCTAGCTGCAGGCTCCCGCAACATGAATCTCCAAGAGGTCAGTACCCAAGCTGCGCTCGAGGGTCCAAGTGCGGAGGAACTCCCAACATAACCGATTGAGTGCTTTCTGCCCTGCTTGTTCAGGTAGTACATGCTTGTGGTATTGTCCGTCTGGACCTGCACGACCGGACCCAGAGCAAATGGAGCGAATTCCGTCAGAGCAAGGCCCACTGCATAGAGCTCCAGCAGACTGATGTGGTACCGGGACTCCTTGGAGGACCAGAGCCCATGGGCTCTGTGGTCTCCCAGGTGTGCTCCCCATCCAACCAGAGACATGTCAGTTGTCATATTCATGGCCATTGACAGAGACCTATGGCACATCCATTAAGGTAGAAAAAACGGGCAGACTGGATGGTCCTTGCAGTCCTGATCTGCTGTCAACTTCTATGTTTCTCTGTTTCTATGTCAGGGTGACAGTTGGCTCTGGTGGACAAAGGGGGGTCCTTCCTCAAGATTTTCCAGGGTCAGCCACCACTGGATGGGTGCTCCACATCAGCTGGGTCACCATGACTGGCTAGTCCAGGTGACACTGGCGCTGACAACACAGGTGGGCCAGCACCTACTGCAGGTGGAGCATCTGCCAGTAGGACCATCAGACCAGGCAGGTGCAAGAAGCCATGTACCCCAGCAGCCGCAAGAAGTCCTGGGCAGGTAAAACTGTGGACAGAACTCTAGGTGGCAGCTGCACATATGCGGATTCAAACAAGCTGGCGCTCACAGCTTAGATCAGGTGCTGGAAAAATAGTAATTACTAAAAAATAATGAGAACCAGCACTCCAGGCTTGCGATGTAAATCATTTTACTTGAGAAAAACCAGTACACACATATTTTCATAGTACACATCTAGGATCAAATATCGTTACAGCCCAGCGCTTTGAGGTGTGTGTAATTTTTGCACAATTTTTTCTCAAGCAAAATTATTTACATCACAAGCCTGGAGTGCTGGTTCTCATTATTTATTGGCAGCTGCACAGATGTCTGCTGCTCACACATTTCTGAAGCAAGCCATGGGGGCAGCCACACCCTGATGGAATTGCCTTCCACAACACCTGGAAAGGGGGTTTGTTGTGTTTGCGGTAGCAATAAACAATACAATTCGCTAACCACTTAGACAAAACACTGTTTGCAAACAAGAGCACCCTCTCTCTTGGGGGTGAACGAAACAAACTGTTCAGATTTTCTGAAAGGATTCGTGCAATTTGTGTAGTACGGCAGCATCCTGTGTACATCCAATGTATGGAGGAATGCCTCCCCCTAATTAGAATACTCAGGAAAATAAAACTGGTAGGTGGATGGTTTGATTTAAACTCAGACACCAACTTAAGTAAACGCTTATGATTAGTACACAAAGACACCCTGTCTCTGTGAAAAGCCAAATAAGGCTCTTTACACCAAGAGCCTGTAGCTCAGAAATTCTTCGAGCAGAAGTAACAGCACTAAAAAGTGTGCTTTCCATGACAGAAAGCGCAGCTCGCAACTCGCGGCCAGTTCAAAGGCAGGTACAGAGAGTTTCTCCAACATAAAGTTGAGGTCCCACTGAGGGACAAGGTCCCAAATGAGAGGTTTCAGATGCAAAGTGCCATGCAGGAATGTGCGGGACACCTCAAGCTGGGCGACAGCTTTGCCCTCAAAAGGAGCATGGTACACAGAGATGGCAGAAAGGTGCACCTTAAGGGAGGAGTACCCCCAGGCCTGAAACTGAAAGGGAGAGGAGGTACTCCAACACATGCTTCACTGGGCAGGTGAAAGGATCCAAATGGCGACCAGCAGTCCAAATGGAGAAGCACCTCCATTTCATAGCATAAACGGCCTTGGTAGAGGGTTTCCTGGCAGCAACATCTGCAACCCTAGATGATACCACAAAGTGGGCAACAGCTATGTCCGCAGGAGCCACACATGGAGATCCCGGGACTTGTGGTCCAGACGGACTGGGTGCCATGGTCCTGGAAGAGCAAGGGGAAGAGGCACAAGAGATTCCACCTCCAGCTGCTGCAGCAAGGGGAATCAAATCTGACATGGCCAGAAGGGGGCTATGAGGATCACCTCTGTCCCTTCCTTCTGGACCTTGAACAGACCCACTGCAGGAGCAGGAAGCGAGGAAGAGCACACCAAAACCTCCCCTTCCAAGAGAGAGACAATGCATCTCGCCACAAAACTCCAGGCCCGGGATCAAGTGGCCAAAACAAGTGGCAGTTTTGCATTGAGTGGGGATGCAGAAGTCCACCTCTGAATGGCCCCACCGGTCGAAAAGATCTTCTACTACCAAGGTTAGAAGCTCCTACTTGTGAGCCCCTGACCTAGAGCAACAGACTGTCTGCCAGGACCTTTCAGACACCTGGAACATGTGCTGCCGAGAGCTCCAGACCATGCTATACGGCCCAATAGCAGACTCTCATCGCCTCCCGACTCCGGGTAAAAATAGATTCCCCTCTGCTTGTTCATGTAATTTACCATATGTTGTTCATCTGCACCAGCAGCGGACAAGGGAGGAGAAGAGTCTGAAACGCCTGCAGAGAATACAGGACTGCTCACATCTCCAAGACGTTGATATGGAGACCCTGTTCCACTTCTGTCAAGATACCCTGGGTCTGGTGGTTGGCCAGATAAGCACCTCAGCTCAGCCTGGAGGCTTCTGTTGTGAGAATCTGACAGGAGGTCGAGACCTGAAAGGAGACTCCTGGAAGGAGGTTGGCTGGATCCAGCTACCAAGACAGTACCCTTCCGACCGGGTCGGAGACTAGGACCAACTGGTCCAGGTCATCCGTGTGCTGGTCCCACTGGACCCACAAGATCCTCTGAATAACCGATATATACAGACAAGCCAGGGGGACTATGGCAAATGCTGCCACCATATGGCCCAGAAGATGCAAGAAAACCCTGGCAGGGACCTGCCGGCTGGAGAAAACCAGATGGGCCTGTGCCATCAGTTGCACCGCCCTGTCCTCAGGCAAAAAGGCCTTGCCCTGACTGATGTCCAGGATCGCCCCTATGTACTGGAGGCGCTGGCAAGGAGAGAGGCAGGACTTCGGCAGATTTATGGTGATCCCCAAAGCCTGGAAATGACTGAAGGCTGATTCCAGGGGTTGAACTAAGTATTCCTTGGAAGGGGCTACTAACAGCCAGTCATCCAGGTAGGGGAACACACAGAAGCCCTGCCTCCTCAATGCAGCAGCCACCACTGCCAGGCATTTGGTAAAGAGCCGGGGGGTGGGGGAGCCGAAGAAAGGCCAAATGGGAAGGCCCGACCGAAACTGATAATGGGTCCTCTGAAAGTGGAAGCGGATGAAGCAATGATGGGCAAGAAAAACTTGGATGTTTAGGTGGGCATCCTGCATGTCCAATGAACAGAGCGGGCCCCCCCGGTGCAAAAGGGTAACAGTCCCTGAAGAGTGAACCAGTCTGAAGCGCTTGTATTCAATGTACAGATTCAGATGACTCAAGTCCAGGATGGGCTGAAGATCCCAGATCTTTCTGGGGACAAGGAAGAAGTGACAGTAAAAGAACAGGTTACTCACCTGTAACAGTAGTTCTAGGAGTGGTATATGTTGTTCATCCACACATTGGCATTGTCCCTTTCCTCTTTAAATCTGCCGGAAGTCTTCAAGCTGGCTCCTCCCACCAGAGTGGTATATACCTTAGCTCTGCCCCATGACGCCAGATCTTAGCCAGCTGGAAGCCAGGTTGTGTGCGTCCGTAACCGGGGAGGTTGGGTGGTTCCGTGTGGATGAACAACACATACCACACCTAGAACTACTGTTACGGGTGAGAAACATGTTATAGGAGCGTGGATATGTTGTTCATGCACACTCCAAACAGTTCTCCGGAGGAGGGAAGCAAGGTGCACACCCCCTACTTAGGGAACAGAAATTGGAGAACTGAGGTCCCAAACCAGAATCCCGGGGTGACTCAAGGTCGATGTGGTAGTGGGTAATGAAGGTGTTTGCTAACTTCCAGGTAGCAGCCCGACAGATTTCCTGGATAGGGATGTCCCTGGAAGCAGCCAATGATGCAGAAGAATGGCGGGTAGAATGAGCTTTTATTCCTCTGGGAGGCTCCTTGCCTGCCAACTCATAGCACAGACCTATGCATGATGTAATCCATCTTGCAATCGTCCATTTGGCTGCCAGAAAGGGCTTCAGCGTAGGTGACAAACAGCTGGCGAAGCTCTCCGCGAATTTCCGCCGTCCTCTCCTTATAATAGTAGAGGGCATGTCTCAGGTCCAAAGTATGGAGCCTGTACTCTGTGTCCAAGGTGTAATTAGGGTAGTATACCAGCAAAGTCAACACCTGGTTGAGGTGAAACTCTCATAAAACCTTCTGAAGGAATTTCGGCTGGGGGCACAGTACAACTTTGTCCACGTGAAAGACCAGATAAGGAGAGTCCATCGAAAATGCCTGGAGCTCCCCCTGTCCTTCAGGCTGATGTGCTAGCCACCAGGAAGGCAGTCTTCCACAACAAGGGTGACAGCTCATACTTGTGCATGGGTTCGAATGGCTTGCCCATGAGCTTTGCCAAAACCAGTATCAGATCCCACAGAGGTGGAGGTTCACGCACCGGAGGGGATATGTGATCCAGGCCTTTGAAAAAACACCCAGCCACTGTCTCCTGCGCCAGCATCAGATGACCAGCCCATGCCCGGTAAGCAGTAATGGCTGCCAGGTGCACGCTAAGGGTCGATGACCATAGACCCCTTTCGAGAATGACCAAAAGGTAGTAGAGAATGTTAGCCACAGAGCAGGATAAGGGCTCCAGACCCTTACCCTGGCACCAAATGGAAAATCTTTTCCATTTGAAGGCATAACATTTCCTGGTTGATTCCTTTCTAGATGACTCCACCACAGTGAAGACATCTTCGGAAAGACCCAAAGCCTGGAACTCTAGCCGCTCAGGTACCAGGCTGTGAGATGCAGGGACTGAAGGTTTAGATGGAAGACCTTCCCCTGGTTGAGAGATATCAGGTCCGGGTGTGTGCAAAACCGCTCCGGGAGCCTGCAGCTGAGCCTGTGGAGATTTGGATACCAGAACTAGTGCAGCCAGTCTGGGGCTACCAGAATCACCTTCGCCATGTCCCTCCTAACCTTGAGTAACACCTTGTGGATCAAGGGAAATGGAAGCAAGGCATAGAGGAGGCCAGAGGTCCACAGCCTTGAGAAGGCATCCCCCTACAGCGAGCCCTGTTGAGGGGGGCATGATATAGCCTCAGCTTGGTGTTTTCCTTGGAGGCAAACAGATCCACCATCGGTCTGCCCCAACAAGAGAACAGGCTGTTAGCTACCTCTGGATGGGGAGACCACTCGTGGGATGTCTAGCCTATGCAGTTGAGAGCATCCGCCAGCTGGTTCGAGCCTCCTGCCATATGGATGGCTAGGAGATCAGCCTCCAATCGGCTTACAGGGGTTTAGATGCGGAGCGCCTCTTTGCATAGCAGACTGGAGTGCGTGCTGCCCTGTTTGTTGAGGTAGTACATGGTCATGGTATTGTCCGTCTGGACTTGAACCACTTGACCCCCGGGCAGAGTAGTGAATGCCGACAGTGCCAGGCTGACTGCTCTGAGCTCCAAAAGGATGATGTGGCATCGCGACTCCTCAGGGGTCCAGAACCTGTGGGCCCTGTTGTCCCCAATGTGTGCTCCCCAGCCCATGAGAACGGCATCGGTCGTAAGGACGGCACGGAGCAGACAAATGGGATCTCTTCCTGCAACCAGTCTGCGGCGGTCCACCATTGGAAAGCATCCCACATCTTCTGGGATACAGTGATCAACTGGTCAAAATGACCGTGATGCTGAGTCTACTGGATGGCCAGCTCCCATTGGAGGGGCGCATGTGCAACCGAGCCCAACGAACCACTGAGGTGCATGCCGCCATGTAACGCAGAAGGCGCAGAAAGGAAAATTACGTACCTACCGTAATTCTTGATCTTCTTGGACGAGTCTCCACCACTCATTCACACTAGTGGGATTAGCGCCGGAGGCACTAAGACCCATCCGAACAAACTTTGCTGGAGGGTCAGCGAGAGGCGCGCAGAGACAGGCGCCCTTGAGCAGCGGCTCGGCGGTAATGACCATCTCGGCGACGACCCTCCAACCACCTCAGTACCTTTTTTACCAAGGAGGTGCAGCGCAACTAACGTAAAGTGTAAACCCAACATTAAAAAACGGACATAAGATAGTCCGTATGACCCGTGTAAGAAGGGTCAGCAAAGAAGTCCTCACGGCCTAAAGATTTGAGGGATTGAAGACCAATACAATGATGAGCTCTAGGATGGAGGTGGGCGTGTGGAATGAGTGGTGGAGACTGACCAAGAAGATCAAGAATTACGGCAGGTACGCATTTCATATCTTCCTGGACATAAGTCTCCACCACTCATTCACACTAGTGGGAGAGCACCAAGCTGATAATCCCCAAAAGGCGGCAGGAGAGCCAGAGCTCAGCTGTCTAAGATAGAAGCCCATTAAGGATAGTTCTGCCGAATCACGAATGTCGCCTAGCATGAACATCCAGTGCATAGTGCTATCGAAGGTATGCACTGAGCTCCAGGTAGCGGCGTTGCATATATCTGCAATTGGAACATTCAATTTCCGCTAGGGATGAGCGACGCCCTAGTAGAGTGGCGTACACTCTACCTTCTAATTTAACTTGAGCCATGGAATAGCAATGGCGAAGGCATGCCACTAACCATGAAGAGATGCATCTAAAGCAACAGGTTGACCCAGCCGGGTGTCGCTGAAAGAAAGCGAACAGTTGCTGAGTCTTGCGAACATCCTTGGTTCTATCTAAATAGAACCGCAAGGCTCTCTTAACATCCAAGGAATGAAGAGCTCGTTCCCCTTCATTTTGGAAATTAGCGAAGTAAGCGGGAAGTACCAAAGGTTGGTTTAGATGGAATTCTGACACAACCTTGGGAAGAAATTTAGGATGAGTACGGAGAACTACCTTGTCTTTATGGAATACAGTATACGGAGGGTCCGTAACCAGGGCATGTATCTCAGAGACCCTGCGGGCTGAGGTAATGGCCACCAGGAAGGCAGTCTTCCAGGTAAGAAATTTTAGCTCACAGGTAGCTAAGGGTTGAAAAGGCTTCCAGTGAGCATGTCCAGCACCAGGTTAATGTCCCAGGCTGCAACTGGACGCTTAATAGGGGGTCTGGTATGGAGAATCCCCTTAAGAAATCTCTTCACCATAGGTAACTGAGCCAGAGTTAAGGAAGAAACCGGCTCATGGAACGCTGAGATGGCACTAAGGTGAACTTTAACTGTGGTCCAAAAGATACTCCTGAACCTTGCCAGGAGGACAGGAAAAGGGATTCCAAGAGGATTTTGCACACCAGAGAGAAAAACGTTTCCATTTGGAAGCGTACGTTTTTCGGGTGGCTGGCTTCCGAGCAGCCAGAAGGATGTCTGAGACTCTACGAGAGACGTTGAACCGATTCACTTCTATCTCTTCAGGAGCCAAGCATGAAGGTGAAGTGATTTCAGGTTGGGATGGACCAACCAACCCTGAGTCAAAAGACTGATTTGCAAAGGAAGTGGTCTCGGAGAGGCTGCCAACATACTGTTGAGCAGAGAAACCATAGTTGCCGAGGCCAGGAAGGAGCAATGAGAATCATCTTGGTCCCCTGAGACTCGAACTTGAGGAGTACTCTCTGGATTAGAGAAGTGGTGGAAAGAAGCGTAAAAAGCGTTTTGTCCACCGCAGCCTGAAACGCATCCTGACAGAAAATGCCAGGCCCTGGATTTCTGGAGCAGAAGAGAGGCAGTTTTGCGTTGAGTGGGGATGCAAAAAGGTCCAGGTCTGGAGTCCCCCACTCTTTGAACAGGGACCGAGCTACGGCTGGATCGAGAGACCACTCGTGAGGGTCTGCCTCCGTTCTGCTGAGGTGATCTGCTAGGTCGTTTTGTATACCTGGCAGATAAACCGCTTGAATCAGAGACTTGTGCTCCAAGCACCACTCCCACACCCTCATTGCTTCCCTGAAAAGGGGATAAGAATGAGCACCGCCTTGCTTGTTGATGTAATACATCACTGCTTTGTTGTCCGTTTGAAGGAGAATGTTCTTGTGACAAAGGACATCCTTCAGAGCTCGGATTGCATAGAGGACCGCTCTCATCTCCAGGACATTTATGTGGAGATGAGTTTCGAACTGAGTCCATACACCTTGAGTGTGGAGGAGAGACAGTGAGCTCCCATCCCATTAGCGTCGTCTGTGGTGATGGAGATCTGATGATCCGGGGAGCAAGGGGAATGCTTCCAGGAGATTGCTCTCTTGAGACCACCAGGTGAGAGACCTTGAAGGGCTCCGTCACCTTGATGGGATAAGACTGGGGTGAGAGGTCGGGGACCACTGAGTGGAGAGCATCCATTGGGTGGTTCTCATGTGCAGTCGGGCCAGAGGGACAGTGAAGACCGAGGGCAGCCATGAGACCCAACATGCGTTGCATCGAGAGGCTGTAACGATTGGTTCTCCTGATGTAAGGGCCATTCAAAGGATGCTAGTCTTCTGTCCTCTGGAAGGAAAGCCTTAGCTGAAGAGGTGTCTAGAAGCGTCCCTATGAAAAGGAGCCTCTGGGAGGGTTGCAGTTGAGATTTTTTCAAATTCAACCAGAACTCCCATGGGCGTGAAAGAGCGAGAAGTAAATTTACGGCTTCCAAAGTCCTTGGCGGAAGGGCTTGCTAGAAGCCAATCGTCCAGGTGGGAAACACTGGAGTCTGACTTTTCCTGAGAGATGCCGCGAGAACTGCACAACACTTGTAAAACTGCTGGCGCCGAGGATATCTTCCAAAGGGCAGGACTTCTGAACTGATAATGCTGACCCAAAGCTACAAACCTGAGGAACTTGCGAGTGGGTCGGGTGGGCGAGATATGCTGGTAAGCATCCTGCATATCCAGAGGCCAGCCAGTCGTGCTGATGCAGCAAAGGGTAACAGGGTACCTAGGAAATCATCTTGAATTTCTCCTGGGGAGGAATTTAACTTTCTGAGGTCTAGAATGGGCATCCCCAGATTTCTTTGGAACCAGAAAGTAATGGAGTAGAACCCTGTGTTCGCAGATCGGGGGGCACCAGTTCTATGCCATGTTGTTCAGAAGGCCCTGGATCTCATGGTGAGGAGGTCTGACTGAGAAGGCCGACAACCTGGGTTGTCGTCTGGGAGGACAATTTGGGGGTTTCCAAGAAATTGAGAGAATAACCCTCGCGAATTATCCGAAGGACCCATTTGTCCGAAGTTATGGACTTCCACTGGTTGTAGAAGTACATCAGACGACCTCCCACCGGAGGAGAAAGTTCCACCTCGGGCAGAGTGGATGGAACTTGGGCCAACGACTCATAAGGTAGCGCTGGGAGCTTTAGGCCCCTGCGCTTTCTGCTGCGTCTTCTTTTGAGGTTGGGCAGGTTGGCTTTTATGGAAGCTTCCCCTGCCTCTGCCTCGAAAAGACTGACGACTATGAAACTGACGCTCTGTTCACATGCCCAGAGAGGTGGCAGGCGGAGGTCTGGCCAACTTAATGGCCGATCTAGTCTTCTGAGTGGCCTCTAAGGCTTGCTCCACCTGAGGGCAAAAGAAAGGAGCCATCAAAGGCAGCGCCATCACCTGCTGCTGAGCATCATTCGTGAGGCCAGAATGCGCCAGCCAGGAATGGGCGGTACAAATCCCGCTGCTGAGGCGAAGCAGTGTGGCGTCCATGGCAGCTTTGACCTGTTGTTATTGGACTCAATACCTCTAATAATGGTCAGAAGAAGCTCTGACTTGAATCCGAATCTGGAAGAGCTTCAAGCCATTCTTTTCATAGAGTGCCACAGGGTATACTCATACTGAGAAAAATAGCCTTGATAACTGTGTCGCATACTTAGAGTGGAGGCAGCAAAGACTCTCTTACCTAATGTATCAATCTTCGAGACTCTTTGTTAATAGGTTCGAGCTGTAGTAGTTTGAGGAAGAACGACCTTGTCATTCTCTGCCAGGACTACAATAGGATCCATAAAGGCTTGGGATGCCAAAATGGGATGATCATGGGGCTGAA
Source organism: Neoceratodus forsteri (assembly GCA_016271365.2). Lineage (NCBI taxonomy): Eukaryota > Metazoa > Chordata > Ceratodontiformes > Ceratodontidae > Neoceratodus > Neoceratodus forsteri. Next base: position 1,711,497,853 of record CM057455.1, read on the forward strand.
TACTTCTTATCAATGGATTTAGCCACTGAGGGAATAAGAGCAGGATTATTCCATACCATTTGAGACAGCGATCTCGAAGGAAGGCTGGATCGGAGGAGTCAAATCCGTGGGATCTCGAGCACGAAGATACTGGAGTCTTAATATCTTCCCAGGATCGATGTCTGTAGTCTGGAGAGAAAAAGTGGATCCCAGGTTCTTCAACAGAGACTTGAGGACAGGTCCTCGACCACAGGCTCTGTAGCAAAGAAAGATCCTGTTTCCTCCACTTCTCACCCAACGAAGGTCTAGGTCAGGCTCAACATCATCTCTGATGGTCCAGAAAGGACTGTTTGGACAGGAAAGAGTGAAAAATTAGAGAGAGGAGGAACTAGCAGAAAAACAAGGAGGAGTCCCCAAGGGCTGCAGGCGCAAGGGCAACAAAGCAGACTGAAGGCAGCACCGAGGGCGCTGCTGGCGCGCGGTTATCTGACCCATAGCGCCCAGCGGCGCGCGGATGACATGCCTGGCCCGGCGGCGGCAGCGCCAGCGCATGGGCGCGCGGGCGATGCCACGGTCGGCGCCCGCAAGCCCAGCGCCGCCCTATCAATGGCACCACCGGCGGCGCGCATTGTGACGCCCAGAGGCGCCCCGCAGACGCCCCGCAAGACCGCGGCACAGCAGGCGCGGACAAGCCAGCAGGCGCTGCGGAAGGCGCCGGACCCAGGAACCTGGAAAGCTAGAAGGAAAAATCCAGGAGATAAGGGCATCGGTGAGGCCCCTCGCGCAGCAGCCATGTGAGGGGGGACACCTAAGCACGGAGTTGCTGGCACCAAAGAAGGCGCCACACGACTAGGAAGGTCCAACCGCCTACCTGATCGCCGGAGGGGCCCCAGGGCTCGAGGCAACGAAGCCAGGTAGAAGAACCAACCTGCCCATTGCTCCATAAGAGCGCCCACTGATGAAACTGCTCATCTGGGTCCTACCTATAGGCGGGAGGACTCCGATGTCGGGGCGGCGATTACGGAGTGGCGACTCGAAGAAGAGACCGGCATCTCAGCGATAACCCGGCGTCGGCAGAACATACCAGAGGGCGACCTGGTGATGCCTTCTTTTGACCTCTGGGTCAAGAAGAGTTTCGAGGTCAAACGTGCCGAGAATGCTGACCGCTTATTTTATGCCGGCGGGGGGACCGCCCATCCCCCCGGGCATCGGACTGACCGTTGTCTGAACCCCGCTGAGGAGAAGGAGGCTGACTGGACCCAGCCCGGCTGACTGAACAGCTTTCATACGAAGTCTCCCTACCGTCACCTGACCTGCTCATGGTCGACTCCGTCCAGTAGGCCGAGACTCCTTCAAGTAAAATTTAAATATTAGAAAAATTTAACGAAAATAGAATAAAATTAAGCGATACTACTTATCGTGATAAAGTTACAAAAAAAAAACTGAAAACTATGCGCTAGTTTGAAGTTTGACTCCCGACAGGCGAGCGACGTGGTCACTGAAGCACACTCGACGGCGGGAAAAAAGGAACTGAGGCGGTTGGAGGGTCGTCGCCGAGATGGTCATTACCGCTCGAAGCCGCTGCTCACGGCGCGCCGTGTCTCGCGAAGGCCGCTTCGCGCCGACTCCTCCGCAAAAGTTTGCTCCCGATGGGTCTTAGTGCCTCCGGCGCTAATCCCACTAGTGTGAATGAGTGGTGGAGACTTATGTCCAGGAAGATAGTCGTGGGAAGGGCGCAAGTGCCCAACCAGAAATGACTGGGCAAAGGGAGGAGAGAACCTCAGCCCTGTCCCCCTGGAGCCAAGCTCTGGCCTAACAAGAGTCTAGTTCTGCCCTGATGAAGCCCATCACCTGGGTAGGCACAAGTTCCGACTTGGCCTCGTTGATCAGGAGGCCAAGTTGGGAACAGGTCTGGAGGGCCACATCCCTGCACCTCTCCACGCCCTGTTGGGTGGAACCTACCAGGAGCCAATCGTCGGGGTAGAGGTAGACTCTGACACCCACCCCCCGGAGATGGGCCGCCGCCACCACTGCAATGCATTTGGTGAAGATCCATGGAGCCAATGACAGGCCGAACAGCATGCTCGAAACTCATACAGGGTACACTCAACCCTGAAGCGGAGGAACCATTGATGGGATGGACAGATTGGGACGTGAAAGAACGCGTCCTGCAGATCCAGAGAACAGAAATGAAAATTACGTACCTACCGTAATTCTTGATCTTCTTGGACGAAGCCTCCACCAATCATTCACACTGGTAGGATCTACGCCAGAGCCGCTAGGACCCAGTGGGGGCAAACTTTTTGCAGGAGGGCTGGCACCAGAGATGGAGCTGTGAGGAGCAGCGCCGCGAGCCTCAGCTCGTGCGGCAATGACTATCTCGCCATTGACCCTCCAACCGCCTCAGTACCTTTTGTTCTCAGGAGGTGCAGCATAACTAACCTAGAAGGACAGCCTAACAAAAAATGGAAATTACGTAGTTACCGTAATTATTGATTTTCTTGGGACAGTCTCCATCACTCATTCACACTAGTGGGATAGCGTCGGAGGCGCTAGGACCAAGCGGTAGCCTAAAGTTTTCTGAAGGGTCGGTACTGAGAGAGGACCACGCATGCGTGGCACTACGGGACTAGTATTACTACTATAATATTGCTGACCAGAAGGACAGGGAAAGACCCATCTAGATGCACTTCTACCCCAGGAAGACATCCAAGAGAGGTCTCAGTCAGAGCCACTAAAGACTCCGCCATCAGGAAGGATGCTGAGGAGCCTGGTACCACGTAGGGAGCAGAGAAAGTGCTGAGAAGAATGAGATTCCACTGGCAGAGCAGTACAGCAGAGTACCATCTGCAGAAAACTGCTGGATGATACAAGATCCCACGTAGACCACCACTCACTAAGATGTGTGGGAAAAATAATCCGCAGAACAGGCATTCATTCTGCGACAAACATCCCGCCACAAGTTCTGTGGAAAAGAAGTCCGAAAAGGAAAATGTGTCACTAATTCTGCCATACAGCATCCACCAGCGCCCGTGTGGCACCAGCACCACTCGTGGCACAGGAAGGCACCAAGTAGTGCCTATGCCAACCTGGGCGATACCAGAGGGAGATGCAGAAGTATCCGCAGGCACCCCTGGCACCCATATAGCAATGGCACCCAAGGGCACCCCCAACACCCATGACAAGAATGGCACCGAAGGGCACCATGGGTGCCATGGCACCCGAGAGCACCTGCGGTGCCACCCCTGGTATGGCTGGCACCAGTGGCACCCACAGGTTATCCTGGCACCGCCCGCGGCACCCACAGGTGCTCCCGGCGCCACCCATGGCACCCCTGGCACCCATGGCAACCACAAGTGTCCAGCGCTGCCCACGGGAGCACGGTGCTGTTCACGGGTGCACAGCGCCACCCAGACACCCGCTGCACCACTGATGGTGGCGACAACCAGCGGCAACAACAAAGCACCAACGGCACCGCACAGGGCGATGGCGCTGACCCACGGCACCAAGTAAGGCACGGCGCAGACCAAAGGCACCGAGATACGGTGCCAACTAAGGCTCCAAGGCTCAGCACCGACCAAGATTCCGAGGCACGGCGCTGACCATGGCACAGAGCAATGGCACTGACCAAGGTACGGTGCCGACAGCACCGGTGGCACGGGCGCCAACCAAGGCACCGAGCCACGCACCAATTGACGCCGGCGCTGACCAAGGCACAAAGCCACGGCAATCGACCAAGGCAACGAAGAAAATGCCAATGGAAATCCTGAGAAGGGAAGAAGGAAAAAAGGTGGTGCCAGTGCCGGCCCCTGCTGGAAAAGGGGAGACGGGGTAGGCACGAGGGGTCAACACGATGACAAAGGCACAAAGAGGGCACCTCGCCATTCATGATGCAATCGACCTGGCTCCGGTCCAATGGCTCCGAGGCCCGGAGGTCCCAAACTCAGGAACAGGGCCAGGAAAAACTGGAAGGTCAAACCCCCTGCTCCATAGGAGCGACCCAGAGGCAAAACTGCCCACCGGAGCTCCGACAAGGACAGAGATGAAGCTCGAAATCGAGAATGCAACCGTTAGGAGCAGAGCCAAGAGGAACCCACCAAAGTCGGTTCAGGCCCAACGCCCCTCCCGACGAACACTACTCATGCACACATACCAAAGGGCAACCTCGAGCGGCACAAATTTTTCTACCCAAATGAGGAAGAGGAGTTCGAGGTTAAGCGGAGCCGGATCAACTAGATTTGTGCTTCAGAGGACTCCCATTAATTAAGGGTAGCGGACCGGACACAGCCCTCTGCCATAAAAACTTTCAAAATGAAGTCATCCTACCATCACTGCTACCATCTAAGGACGACTCCATTGATGGCAGTAAAAAAATTTCTTCTTTTTCGTAAAATAAGAAAGTACTACTTAAAATATTAAAAGTTGCTGTCGTATAGATGAAAACTTCGGCAGACGAGTGACGTCGACATCCAAGTGCACTCGATGGCAGAAGAAAAGGAACTGAAGCGGTTGGAGGGTCGACACTGAGAAAGCCTACACAGGGGCGAGCTAGTCTCGCAGTGCCACACATGCGTGGTCCTCTCTCGGCGCCGACCATTCAGAAAACTTTAGGCTTCCGATTGGTCCTAGCGCCTCCGGTGCTATCCCACTAGTGTTAATGAGTGATGGAGACTTAGTCCAGGAAGAGCCGGACATAAGATAGTCTGGACGACCAGTATAAGAAGGGTCAACAAAGAAGTCTTCACAGCCTAAAGACTGAGGGAGTGAAGACCAACTACAGAGGTGAGCTTGGGGAATGGTGGGTGGGTGGGTGTGTGAATGAGTGGTGGAGACTTTGTCCAAGAACATCAAGAATTACGGTAGGTACGTAATTTCCATATCTTCCTGGACATAAAGTCTCCATTACTCACTGACACTGATGGGAGAGTACAGAGCTAATAATCCCCCAAGAGAGCGGCAGGAGAGACCAAGAGCTCACAAATTTAGGACAGAAGTCCATTAAGGATGGTCCGGGCCAAACGAAAGATGTCACCTGGCATGGACATCCAGGGCATAGTTCTTGAAGAAGGTACGCACCGAGCTCCAGGTAGCCGCATTGCAAATATCTGCAATAGGCACATTCCGAATTTCCACCAGGGATGCCGCGACTGCTCTTGTAGAGTGAGCGTACACTCTTCCCTTCAGCTTAACCTGCGCCATGGAATAACAGTGGCAAAGGCATGCCACCAGCCAAGCTGAAATGCATCTGATAGCAGCAGGTTGATCCAGCCGGGTCTAGCTGAAGGAAACAAACACTTGTTGAGCTTTGCAAATTTGTTTTGTTCTCTCTAAATAGAAATGCAGAACTCTTTTGACATCCAGAGAGTGAAGGGTACGCTTTCCTTCATTTTGGAAGTTCGCAAAGTAAGTAGGTAGGCAGGACTAAAGGATGGTTTAGATGGAATTCTGAAACAACCTTAGGGAGGAACTTAGGATGGGTCCTGAGAACTACTTTGTCCTTATGAAACACAGTAAACGGAGGGTCTGTGACCAAAACATGTATTTCAGAGACCCTACAGGCCGAGGAAGACCGTTTTCCAAGTGAGAAATTTCAGCTCACAGGTAGCTACAGGCTCGAATGGCTTTCGAGTGAGCAAGTCTAGTACAAGATTATTGTCTCAGGCTGCGACTGGATGTCTGATAGGAGGGCTGGTATGCAGATTTCCCTTAAGAAACCTCTAAACTAAAGGTAACTGAGCCAGTGACAAGGAAAGTACTGGCTCATGATAAGCTGAAATGGCACAACGGTGAACTTTGACTGTAGAGTATTGTACACCTGAATTTGAGAGGTCAAAAAGGTACTCTAGAACTTTATTTGGTGGGCAGGAAAAGGGATTCAAAGAGGACTTTGCACACCAGAGCTAAAAGCGGTTCCATTTGGCTGTGTAAGTTTTCCTAGTGGCCGGCTTGCACGCAGCCAAAAGGATATCTGAAACTCTGCGAGAGACATTGAACCTGTTCACTTCTATCTCCTCAGGAGCCAAGTGTGAAGGTGAAGCGATCTCAGACTGGGATGGACCACCGGCCACTGAGTCAGAAGGTTCGTCTGAAGGGGAAGCACTTTCGGAGGGGCTACCGACATACTGTTGAGTAAGGGAAACCCTATTTGTCGAGGCCAGAAGGGAGCAATGAGGATCATTTTGTCCCCCTGGGACTCGAACTTGAGAAGTACTCTCTCATTTAGAGGAAGAGGCGGAAAGGCGCATACAAAGCGTTTTGTCCACTGCAGCCTGAACGCATCCAGACAGAAAATGCCAGGACCTGGATTTCTGGAGCAGAAGAGAGGCAATGTTGTATTGAGTGGGGATGCAAAAAGGTCCAGGTGTGGAGTTTCCCACTCTGCAAACAGTGACTGAACTATGGTTGGGTCGAGAGACCATTCGTGAGGATCTGTCTCTGTTGTGCTGAGATGGTCTGCCAGTTCCTTCTGCACTCCAAGCAGGAAGACTGCTTGAATTAGAGCCTTGTGCTCCAAGCACCATTCCCACACTCTCATCGCTTCCCTGAATAAGGTGCAAGAGCGAGCACTGCCCTGCTTGTTGATGAAATACATCACCGCTTTCTTGTCAGTTTGAAGGAGAATGTTCTTGAGACAGAGAATGTCCTTCAAAGCCCGGACTGCACAAAGGACAGCCCTCATTTCTAGGACATTTATGTGAAGCTGGGACTCTTCCTGAGTCCACATACCTTGAGTGTGGAGAGTCTGACAGTGAGCTCCCCGCCTCATGAGGGGCACATCTGTGGTAATGGAAATCTTATGTTCGAGAGGAGCAAAGGGATACCCTTTCAGAAGATTGTCCACTTGCGACCACCAGGTGAGTGACTTCTTCAGAGGTTCTGTCACCTTGATGAGAAAGGACTGAGGGTTAGTGGTAGGGGACAACTGAGTACTGAGCATCCACCGAGAGGTTCTCATGTGCAGGCGAGCCAGGGGTACAGTGAACACCGCAGATGCCATGAGACCTAGCATCCGTTGCATAGAGATAGCTGTATCGGGCCATCTGTAGGATATTACTGCTCCTGTCCTCTGGAAGAAAGGCTTTCGCACAGGAGGTGTCCAGAAGAGTTCCTATAAAAAGGAGTTTCTGGGAGGGCTGCAACTGTGTTTTCTTGAGATTTAGCAGAACTCCCATGAACGTGAGAAAGTCTGAGGCCATGGTTACGACGTCGAGAGCTCCTTGCCTGGAAGGACTTGCTAGAAGCCAGTCATCCAGATATGGGAACACTTGTATTCCGATCTTTCTGAGATACGCTGTGAGAATTACATGACACTTTGTAAAAACTTGCGGTGCAGAGAATAGCCCAAAGGGCAGGACTCTGAACTGATAATGCTGGCCCAAAGCCACAAACCTTAGGTATTTGTGATGCTTTGGGTGAACAGGAATATGTTGGTAAGTATCCTGCAAGTCCTGGGAGGCTAGCCAGTCGTACTGATGAAGCAAAGGTAACAGGGTTCCTAGTGATATCATTTTGAACTTCTCCATGGGAAGAAAGAAAAAATTACTCACCTTAGTAATGTTGTTTCTTCTAATGGAGTCTTGCTATATTATAACAATTGCAGTTTGTCCCACCATTAGAACTGCTCCGGAGGTGAAAGAGTTAACTTCCATGCCAGGCATGGAACTTAGAGCACGAGCTCGGTTAGAAAAGCTCTGTCTGGAATATTTCAAACTGAAACTGTCAGATCTTTACAAGCAAAACTCACTAAGGTTCTGTGTGGAAGCTGTAATCTACACTAGCCAACTGGCTACTTAAATATTAACACATTTTCCTGGCCCCAACACCAAGACTCAAGTCAGGGGACCAGAAAAAGATAAGACAAGATAAGATAAAATAAAACAACACCCAAACACCCCAAAAAGAAGGGTGGAAACATAAAATGGGCATCAATAAGTGCCAACACTGGACTGCCACCCCATACCCAAAGTAGAAGTTCTGAGAGGGCAGGCTGGGGAGGTCATAATATATGCAAGACTCCATTAGAAGAAACAACATTACTAAGGTGAGTAATTTTTTCTTCAAACAACATGAAGTCTTGCTATATTATGACAATTGCAGACTACACAGCAGTACCTCCATGGAGGAGGGACAGAACCTACTTAGGGAATAGACTCTGAAGCACAGCTGTGCCAAACCGAGCATCCCTCCTGGCCTGAATATCCAGGGAGTAATGCTTGGTGAAAGTGTGTACTGTTTTCCAAGTAGCTGCTTGACATATCTCTAAGATAGGGATGTCTCTGGCAGCAGCTAGAGACACAGTTGTACCTCTGGTAGAGTGAGCCCTCAGGCCTGAAGGGGGACCCTTACCCAGTTTTTGATAGCAAAATTGGATACAAGAGACAATCCACCTGGCAATGGATCTCTTAGTGGCAGGTTTCCCTTTCCCAGCCTCACCATAAGTGAGAAATACTTGGAGGGAGTCAAACCTGTGACCCCTGGTACGCTCTATGTAGTAACTTAGGGCCCTCTTAACATCTAAGCTGTGCAACCTCCTCTCACCAGAGGAGGAATGGTCAGTGAAGAACACTGGAAGAGAAATGGATTGATTAAGGTGGAAATCTGAAACCACCTTAGGCAAAAACTTCCTGTTAGTCCTGAGGACTACCTTATCCTTGTGAAGGGAAATAAAGTCAGTCTCCACTGACAAAGCTTGTAACTCACTTATGCGCCTGGCAGAAGTGATGGCTACTAGAAACACAGTTTTCCAAGTCAAGTACTTAAGCTCTGCCAAGACAGAGGTTCAAAGGGGGTTGCATCAGCTGAGCAATGCAAACATTAAGATCCCAGGCAGGGCAGGGTCCCTGAATGGCGGATTCAGTGAAGCAATCCTTTGAAAAACTTGGAAAATACAGGGTGAGCAGAAGAGAAGAGGGCTTCCCTGCTGAAATAAAAGCAGAGACAGCTGCCAAATGCACTTTCAGGGTAGCTGGTCTCAGTCCCAAAGAATTAAGATGGACCATATAGTCCAAAACAGTGGGCAAATCAGCAGATTCCGAGGAAATATGCTTCCCAGAACACCATATGGAAAACCTTTTCCATTTGGAGTTATAAGTAGCCCTAGTGGAAGGCTTCCTAGAAGCTTTCAAGATTTCGAAAACACCTTGAGAAAGGTGTAGGTCAGCAAACTCTAACTCCTCAAGAGCCAGGCCTTGAGGTTGAGGGACTTGAGATTCAGATACCAAACTCTCCCCTGGGCACAGGTTAACAAATTGTGGTTCCTGGGGAGACACAGGGGAAGATGGACTGCTAAGGACAGAAGGAGTGGGTACCAGGGCTGCCTGGCCCAGTCTGGAGCAATCAGAATCATCCTACAGGGCTGAGATCTGATTTTGACTAGCACCTTGAACAGGAGAGGGAAGGGGGGGGAGGCATAGAGAAACTTCTCTTCCCAATCGAGGAGAAAGGCATCCAGGGGACTGAGCCCAATACTGGGGGCCTGCAACAAAAAGTGGAAGTTGATGATTGTCTGGGGCTGCAAAAAGATCTATCTGAGGGGTGCCCCATCTGGCAAAAACTATCCCCAGTACTCGGGGATCCAGTGACCATTCGTGATGGCCCTGGGAAATCCTGCTGAGAGCATCTGCCAGGACATTGTCCTTGCCTGGGAGGTGAACTGCTATGAGGGAAGTGTTCAGGGAATAAGCCAGAGACCACAACTTCATTGCCTCGGTGCACAAGGCCAAAGACTGAGTGCCCCCTTGTTTGTTGATGTACCACATTGTAGTGGTGTTGTCTGTTCTGACCTGTACCACTTTGTTCTGAACAGATGCAGAAAAAACCTGAAGTGCTAGAAAAACAGCTCTGAGTTCCAACAGATTGATGTGGAGCAGAGATTCCTGAGGGGACCACAATCCCTGGGTGGAAAGGTCGCCCATGTGAGCTCCCCATCCCAAAAGGGACACATCTGTAGTAAGGGTCAAGGAGTGAGATAGCGAGGGATGAAGGAACCCTTGTCTCAGATTGCTCTGATCCTGCCACCACTGAAGGGCCTGGATCAGGGGTTGAGTCACTGGGATCAATTTGGATAGGGGATCTCTTCTTTGAGACCAAAAGGCTCTCAAATGGAACTGAATGTCCCTCATCTGAAATCTTGCTCCTTGCACTACAGCTGTGGAAGCAGCCATGTGTCCTAGGAGCTGTAGGAAATGCCTTGCTGATCGAGAGACCTGCAGAGTGAAGGAGGACGCCAGGGCCACCAGGGTCCTTACCCTTTCTAGGGAAAGGAAAGCTCTGGCCTGCTTTGTGTCCAGTTCTGCACCTATAAAGGTGAGTACCTGGACAGGTTCCAGAACTGACTTTGGAAGACTGAGAAGAAAGCCCAGAGAGGTAAGCAGCTGCTGGGTAACTTGCAGGTGTGATCTGACCTGGTCTGGAGACTGACCCACAATGAGCCAGTCGTCTAGGTAGGGAAAGATGGCAATCTTTTGCCTTCCTAAATGAGCAACTGCTACTGCCAGGCATTTTTGAATACCCTTGGGGCAGAGGTAAGGCGAAGGGCATTGCTCTGGAACTGATAATGGCCTGAGGCAGTTCGAATCTGAGGTACTTTCGTGGGAGCTTCTGATAAGAACATGGAAGTAGGCATCCTTGAGGTCCAGGAAGCTAGCCAGTCCCTGGCCTTAGGGAGGTAAAATCATTCCCAGAGTCACCATTTTGAATTTTAGTTTTAAAAGGTGCTTGTTCAGATATCTTAGGTCCAGGATGGGCCGCCATTCTCCTGTCTTTTTTGGGGTAAGGAAGTACCTGGAGTACAGACCCTTGCCCTGGTGTAGGGGAGAAACCCTTTCTACAGTTCTGAGAGCCAGGAGGGTTGAGACTTCTGTTTCCAAAGCAAGAGTCTCTAGAGGATTTGCAGGTTGAAAAAATCTGATTCTCATCTTTGAAAATTTTTTTGAAGCTGAGAACCAGACCCTGGCTTACTACTTCCAGGACCCACTTGTCTGATGTTAAAGACTCCCAGTCCTGGACGAAGTAAGCCAGCCTGCCCCCTACAGGTAATGGAGAACCGGCCCTGGGCATCCCATCAGGGTGCCTGTTTGGCAGGGGCTTTAGGCTGAGGGGTGGGAGCAGGCCTACTCATACCCCGTCTGCCTCTCCCTCTGAAGAACCCCCTCTGAACGTAAGCTGAAGAGGAGGCCTGGGTTTGGTAAAAAGGTCCGTGAAAAGGCCTACCTCTACCCTTGGGGGGCTGCCTCTGAGGAGTGGCTTGCCGTTCCTTGGCTTGTGCACTCCTATAAGTGGTTCTGTATTCATCCATTTTCTTCATATAATTCTCTGTCTGCTCCCCAAACAAAGAATTTCCCACCACAGGAAAATCCATAGCCTTAGCCTGGGTATCCTGTGACAGACTAGTACACCTGAGCCAAGCCAATCTATGAAAAGCCACAGATGTAGCCATGACTCTAGAGGATACATCATTAGAATCCACTGCAGCATGGAACTGCACCTTAGATGCCTCAATACCATCAGCAGCCACCTGTTCCAGTTCCTTGGCAAGCTGGCCAGGGGCCTATTTGGCTAAAGCCATGACAGTATCCCATCTAGATTTCTGGTATCTTGCAACATAAGCCATATAATTTGCTTGCCTGAGTCCCAAGGATGCTGCCATGTATTGTTTTTTAGCCATGGCACCAATCTTCCTGGAGTCCTTGTCAGGAGGATGTGAAGCCAGGGGAATATTAGCCTTATCACAGGCTGCAGCCTGAACTACCCCAACATGGCTGCATTGCTGTGAAAGAAATTCTGTATCAGGACTGGACAAAGTGTACCTCCTGTCCATCTTTTTATCCACAGGAGGCACAGAATTAGGAGCCTTTAAAATTTTTATTGTTTGTTTCCTAAAGGATTTATGTAAAGGAATAGACAATCTCCTGGACTCTGGGATATCCATCATCTCTACAAAGTCAGGCTCCTCTTGCTCATCCACAGCTTCCTCCTAAGGAAGCTGGAGGGTTTCAGCAACTTTTTTATAAAACAGAAAATGAGAAGGGGACTCAGAAAGCCTAGGGGGAGATTCTCCTAAAGGTCTGTCTGGGGAGATGTCCGGTTCAATGGGCACATCCAGACTTTCAAAGTCACATTCACACTATTCATAATCATCCTCCCCCTCCTCTGGTTCATAAAACTCCTCTATATCATATTCTTGAACCGGTGGAACCGGCCGAACCGACCTTTTGCCAGATAGTGGCGGTTCGGACGGAACCGGGGAAAGTGACTGGACAATTTGGATTGCTTTGGCTATCTCTGCAGCAGCTGAAGAAGGAACTTTTGATTCCACACCTGCTGATTTTCTAGTTCTCTTTGCTGGAACTGGCTCCTCAGAGCCAGCTTTACGTTGGCCCGAGGAAGTCTCGCCCTGGTCAGAGGGCAATCCCTCCGGTTGGCACCGAACCGGGCTGGCCATCCGGGTCAGCGGACTTTTTGGCCTCTCGTTCCCTGAGCCTACCAACTCTCTTATCTAGGGTAGCTGCAGGGAAATTCTTGCAAATCTGGCAGTCTGCATTGGGGTGGTCAAACCCCAGACAAAAACACATGTGGTGTGTGGGTCAGCCTTGCAAAGGCTTCCCACAGAACTACAGTGTTGAAACCCAGTGGGGCCGGTTTTCTTTGGGTTTCTCAGACGTAATGCCAGCCTAACCAAAACTTGCCCTTTCGGCAGTGCCAGGCAAGACACTTTATCGGTTCCCAACCGCTGTCACAGGTCGTGGAAAAAACCGTAATGAAATCAGTTTTTTTTAGAACCGATAAGAACCGGGACCCGCACACTAAATAGCTTTTAAAAGCTTCAAAATAAAGTTTTAAAACATCCTGATCGGTTCAAACCGAACCGATGAACATTTACAAGTTCCACACAGAAAATAAACCTGTCTATTACTTACAATACCACAGACAGAGCTTGAACCGATCGGTTTGTGGTTAAAATAATAATAATCGCGGTTGAATTTAACCGAGAAAAACTCTTTTAAACCGAGAAATGAACCGAGCAGTAGGAGGAATCTCCGGAGCGACTGTTCAGTGAGGCGGAGTAAAGAATCTGACAGTTTCAGTTTGAAATATTCCAGACAGAGCTTTTCTAACCGAGCTCGTGCTCTAAGTTCCATGCCTGGCATGGAAGTTAACTCTTTCACCTCCGGAGCAGTTCTAATGGTGGGACAAACTGCAATTGTCATAATATAGCAAGACTTCATGTTGTTTGAATCTGTCAAATTTTCTGAGGTCCAAAATGGGGCGCATTTCCCCAGTTTTCTTTGGAACTAGAAAGTAACGGGAGTAGAACCCTGTGTTCTGTTGATCCAGCGGAACTATTTCTACTGCTCTGTTGTTCAGAAGGCCTTGTATCTCGGAAGCGAGCAGTTCAAACTGAAGAACTGACAGCCTGGGCTGTCGTTTGGGGGGACTATCCGGAGGGGTCTCTAAAAGATTGAGGGAATACCCCTCACGGATTATCTGGAGGACCCAGCTGTCCGATGTTATGGACTTCCACCGGTTGTACAATTGAGTTAGACGACCTCCTACTCCTGAGGAAGAGCCCCCGCTCGGTCAGCTGAGGTGGGACTTGGGCCAGAAATTTAGAAGGTGGCACTGGGCGCTTTGGTCCCTTGTGCTTTCTGTTGCGTTTTCTTTTGTGGCTGGGAGGCTTGGTTTTTATTAAAGCCTCCCCTGTGTTTGCCTCGAAAGGACTGACGGTTGTGAAACTGGTGCTTATTAACACCCCCCCCCCCCGAAGAGGCGGGAGCAGGTCGAGCCAATTTAATGGCAGACTAGTCTTTTACGTGGTCTCTATAGCTTGTTCTACTTGAGGACCGAAGAGATACACACCGTCGAAGGGTAACGCCATGACCTGTTGCTGGGCATCACTCGTGAAGCCTGAAGTGCGCAGCCAGGAGTGACGGTGGGTACAAATGCCCACCGCCGCCACTCCGGAGGCAGTATCGAAAGCATCCATAACTGCTTTAACCTGTTGGTTGTTGGACTTGATACCCCTGGTTATGGTTTGAAGAAGATCTGAATTAGTGTCAGACTCCCGTAGAGCTTCTACCATTTGTCTGAGCGAATGCCAAAGAATATACTCATATTGAGAGAAACAGCCCTGGTAGCTGGCAATACATGTACCCAGTGAGGATGCAGCAAAGACACTCTTACCTAAGGTATGAGATTCTTTGTTTATTAGTCGGGCTATAGTAGCCTGAGGGAGGATGACCTTATCATTCTCTACCAAAACTACAACAGGATCCGCAAAGGCTTGGGAGGCCAAAATGGGTCGATCCTTGGAAGCAGCATACTCTCTATTTATTGACCTAGTCACAGAAGGAATAAGAGCGGGATTATTCCATACCATTTGAGAAAGCGTCTCAAAGGAAGGCTGTACCGGGGGAGTTAAATCCATAGGGATGCCCGGGACATGAAGGTATTGAAGCCTTAAAAGCTTCCCAGGATCGATATCCGTAGTCTGAAGAGAAAGAATGGAATTAAAATTTTTCAGCAGAGACTTAAATGACAGGTCCTCGACCACAGGCTCTGCAATAGCATTAGATCCCGTTCCTTCCACATCGTTACCCAGCCTAAGGTCTGGGTCAGGCTCAATATCATCTCCTGACAGCCCAGGAGGGACTGTATGGACAGGAAAGGAGTGAAAATCAGAAGGAAAACAGGAAGGAAGAGGGTTCGGAGTCGAGAAGCCCTGAAGACTGAAAGACGTCACACCAAGTCTCAGCACCGAAGAGCACAGCACTGACTGACCCAGCACAGCGTACAGTGCCAACAGAGCCCCCTGCGCAGAGGTCGCCGCCGACAAGCCCGACAGCACCGAATGGCTGCACAGTGCCGAGCGCGGCGCTGGCACAGCCAATGATGCCGAGAACAGCGCCGACAGACGCATCAGCGCCGAGGATGACGTCCAGCGACCCAACGGCACCAAAATCAACACAGGGCTCCGAAAACTAAGGTTTGAGGAGAAAGAATGAAGACTATCAGGAGACAGAGGCATCGGTGTGGCCCCTTCGTCGCAGCCACATGAGGGGGGAAAACACCTGAGCACGGAGTCGACAGCACCGAAGAAGGCGCCACGCGACTAGGGAGGCCCAAGCGGCCTACCCGATCCCCCAAAGGGTCCAAGGACCCCTGAGAGACTGGAGCAGGCAGCTGGACCAAACTCCGAGCCCATTGCTCCATAAGAGCAGCCCACTGATGAAAGTGCTCATCTGAAGCCCTACCAGAAGGCAGGAAAGAGCTCCGATGTCAAAGAGGTCAGTGACCGGAAACAGAAACCAGTGACTCCAAAGAAGAAAACCGGCAACTGACCCCAATGAGGGGAGTCACGTGTTGCAGCACTCCTAATGGCAGCATAATCCACAGCTCTCCCCTCTCAACCAGCTAAATCATCTTCATATTGACTTCGGGGACACCTTTCTCAGTGCTTACCCGTCTACAATAGTATACACCAAAAACAGACTCTATGTTGCAGAAATAAATATAATGGAAAGATCTTACCGGGCGACGTCGAGTATGGCAAAGCAGAACCGGCAGGAACAGACGGACTTCGGCACGGAAAGGGAAATTGGAAATGGCGTCACAGGTTTTCTTGTCGAACTAGGCCTCAGCGCAGCAGCTCCACACGAGGTGACCTCTACGACGGGAGACGAAGAAATGGCAGGAAGGCGGAGTCGATACAACCTAATGGCCAACCCGTAAGCAGCACGTAGTCCGTCGGCCTCGAGGACGGCACAGATGGTGCGGCAGCTCCGCCTACCTTTAAAAAAAAAAGCTCCCGCGGGATCCTGACCTCCAGCCAGTAACCCAACAGTGATGAATGGTGAAGACTGACACAGATAACATCACCTGATCCTAGGAGAAGAATGCTGAAATGAGAATCTACCTCCAGTGGGGATGGTGGGAGAGAAAGTACCTGCTGCAAGAGCTGTTCTCGAAGATCTACTGTTACGGTAAGTGCTTACGTAACTGTACCATCTTACTTCGAGAAACCGCTCTTGCAGCAGGTTACACCATTAGGAACAATTCCCAAGCAATAATGGAAATCCCACACAATTGGGAGGAGGGAAGATAGAAATCCTTAATGGAACCAAAGCCTAGGACAAAAGTCCTTGAAGGACTGCTAGCCCAAAACCTGCTCTTCGCCTTGATGCA
Organism: Neoceratodus forsteri; assembly: GCA_016271365.2. Taxonomy (NCBI): domain Eukaryota; kingdom Metazoa; phylum Chordata; order Ceratodontiformes; family Ceratodontidae; genus Neoceratodus; species Neoceratodus forsteri. The sequence continues at coordinate 1,711,514,014 of CM057455.1, forward strand.
ATATCTAGGTTATAATGCCTGATGAATGTGTGCATGGAGCTCCAAGTAGTTACAGCACAGATGGCCGAGGTGGACACATTCTTTAGGACCACAAAGGAGGTAGCAACCCCCCTTGTGGAATGACCCTTGACCACGCCGGTAAGGGTTTGTTGCGCTTCTGGTAACAGAACGTAATACACTGAATGAGCCAAATGGACAGCGACTGCTTGGAAACAGGAGCTCCAATCATCCTGTGGGCAAAGGAGACAAAAAGCTGGTCTGATTTTTGGTGGTGTTTGATTCTGGTCAGGTCGTATCAGAGACACCTATGCACATCTAGGGTGTGCAACAGGGCCTCTCCTCGATTAGAATACTTGGGGAAGTACACTGGTAGATCGATGTCCTGATTAAGGGTGAGAACTGAGACCACCTTAGGCAGAAATTTGGGATTAGCCCGTAGGGATACCCTGTCTTGGTGAAAAACCAAATAAGGCTCTTTGCACATGAGTGCATGAAGTTCAGAAATTCTTCTGGCTGAGGTAACGGCAACTAAAAACAACATCTTCCAAGTAAGAAGGCGTAGCTCGCAATCCGCGGCTGGTTCAAAGGGTGGCAGCGTAAGCTGCTCCAGGACAAAGGGTAGATCCCATGGCAGAATCGGATCCTTAATTGGAGGTCTAAGATGGAGAATACCTCTCAGGAAGGCTCGTGCCGTGTCCAACTGAGATATGGTGCGTTGGCCTACAGGAAAATGATAGGCTGAAATGGCACAGAGGTGTACTTTGATCTAGGAGTAGGCCAAGCCTGTCTGAAAAAGAGACAGGAGGTAGTCCAAGACCAACTTTTCTGGACAGTCTAGAGGTGAAAACCCCCGCGCTTGAGCCCACAGGCAAAAATGGCGCCATTTCATGGCGTAAGTAGCATGAGTGGCCGGTTTTCTCACGGCCACCAGAACGTCAGCTACCTCTTGCAAGACCCCATGTCGCAAAATGGCTATGTCTCTAGGAGCCAAGCGTGCAGGCTCAGCGAACGAAGGTCCAGATGGACCAAAGACAGCTAATTGGCAGAGGCACCGGAGGTTCCCGGGATAGCTGAGGTAGTACAGGGAACCAGATCTGCCTGGGCCAGAATGGCACGATATGTAGCAGTGTCGCTTGCTCTCTGCGAAGTTTCAGAAGAACCCTCTGGATCAGCGGAAAGGGGGAAAGGCATAGAGGAATCTGCCCGCCCAGGAGAGGGACAATGCACCTCGCCAGAAAACACCAGGCCCTGGCTCTAGAGAGCAAAAATTCAGCAGTTTTGTGTTGGATGGGGACGCAAAAAGGTCCAACTCTGGTGTACCCCATCTGCGAAACAGATCCTCTACTACCTCCTGGAGTAGTTCCCACTTGTGGACTCTGGCCTGAGAGCGGCTCAGGCCATCTGCAATGACATTGTCCACTCCTGGGACATGAAAAGCAATGAGGTTTGTGCCGTGTTCCTAAACCCAATCCCACACCCTCATGGCCTCCCTGCAAAGCGGGTAGGAACAGGTGCCTCCTTGTTTGTTGAGGTAATACATCACTGCGGAATTGTCAATTTGTAACAGAAGTGTACATGGTGGAATTTCCGACTGGAAGGCCTGCAGGGGGTAAAGAACTGCCCTCATTTCCAGGATATTTATGTGGAGATGAGACTCTCGGCCTGTCCACAGGCCCTGAGACCGGACACCGTAGATGTGTGCTCCCCAACCGAGACCTAAGGCGTCTGTGGAGAGTGTCACAGTCGGTGACGGCGCAATGAATGGGACTCCCGCTGAGAGATTCCTCGAATCTAGCCACCATTGCCAGTCTCAGATTACAACCTTCATGATCCGGATTGGATGAAGCAGATGGTCTTGCTTTTGGTCCCACTGGACCCGTAACATCCACTGGGTTACTCACATGTGGAGACGGGCTAGCGGGACTGTAGCAATGGCAGCAGCCATGTGTCCAAGCAGGCAAAGGAACCATCTGGCAGGAACAGTCTTCTTCGCCAGAAAGTCCCTGATGAGGGATCTGATGTGTTCCGCTCTGTCCGGGGGAAGGAAAGCTTTCCCTTGGACGGTGTCCAGAACTGCACCTATGAACTGCAGAGTCTGGGACGGAACCAGGCGTCACTTCTCGAGATTGATGATAATGCCCAACATCTCAAACAGAGACTGAGTGCAGTGAATGGCAGACATCAAGGCCTCCCAAGAGGGCGCCACGAGAAGCCAATCGCCCAGGTAGGGGAACACGTATTGGCCTTGTCTCCTCAGAGATGCGGCTACGACCGCCATGCCCTTCGTGAACACCCGAGGTGCAGATGACAGCCCGAAGGGGAGAGCTCGGAACTGATGGTGGCGACCCTGAAACTCGAAGCGCAGAAACTTCCTGTGCATCTGAGCAACGGGAATATGCAGGTAGGCATCCTGCATGTCTAGAGACGCTAGAAAAGCATCCTGCTTTAGCATGGGAATCAGACCTGGGAGGGTCACCATGCGGAAGCGTTTGGACAGGACCGAGTCATTGAGTTCTCTGAGGTCCAGTATCAGACGGAGGTCCCCTGTCTTCTTTGGAACCAGAAAGAAGTGAGAATAATACCCTAGTCCACTCTGGTTCCTTGGTACATGTTCTATGTCTTCTTTTCCCAGAAGCGCGAGCACCTCCTGCTGTATGAGCAGGGCATGCTGACCCGAGTAACGGGAGAGCAAGGGAGGTCTTGCAGGTGGGTGGTCGAGAAATTCTATGAAATGGCCTTTCTTGACCAACTGAAGAACCCACCTGTCGGTGGTGATCGACTGCCACCTTAAAAAGTAGCGAGCGATGTGACCCCCGACCTTTCTCGCCCGTTGATCCAAAGGAGGGGCGGGGGCCGGAAAGGAGTCGTGTTGTGCCAGCATTGGTCCCTGCGGGCTGGGCCGGTTTCATGCAACGTTGGCCTCTGCCTGGGGACGACTTGGCCTGGGCTTTACGCTGAAAAGTGCCCCTTTGCTGCTGGCCAGAACGTGGCTGCTGCCTTTGTTGCCGGCTGCGAAAGAGACTCTGGTTCCTATGAAAGGAACTAGGCCTGGATCTGTACATGGCCTGTACAGATCGGACTGCCTTCCCTGTGTCCTGGAGTTTGGTGATGGCCTTCTCCAAGGATTTACCAGAGAGTACCTCGCCGTTGTATGGGACATCAAGAATATTCTTCTGTACGTCCGGGGTAAAGCCGGAGACACGGAGCCAAGAGTGTCGCCGGAGACAAACGCCTGAAGCTGCAGCTCTGGCCGAAGAGTCCGCCAAATCGTAAGCACTTCAGTCCCCACATCTGACCCTGTGCGGAGCAGTTTAAGGAGCTCCGCTTTTTGGTCGCCATCGGGAAGCTTGTTGACCAGGTCTTGGCCCTGTTCCCACAGGGCGTCCTGAAACTGTACCATGTGGGTAAGGTAGTTTAGAGACCTGATGGCACATGTAGCAGCCGCGTACGTGTGCCTCCCCAGGGCTTCCAATTGCTTAGATTCCTGGTCCGGTGGCTGAATGCTCATATGTTGGGGTCTTTGAGACCGGTCACGTGAGGCCGTGATGACCAGGGAGTCTGCCAGAGGTTGTTTCGCCAAGTACTGGTCCTCTCTCGGAGTCTTGTACAGGCCGTCAGCCTTCTTCGGCACTGCGGGAGTGGAGTGCGGATGCTTCCACGCAGCCTTGGAGACTCCGCAAAACTGTCCACCAAGGGTGGGACTACCACAGGCTTTGGGTCTTTCTGCCGAAGATAGCGGGCAAGGCGTTGTCGTTCGGGGTCAAGGTCTTCAGCATCCCACCCTATGTTGTCCTGGATGTGCCTCATGATCTCAGCAAAAGAGGGATCATCCAGCAGAGACCTAGGGAGGTCATGTGGGTCAGGAGAGGAGACGCTGAGCGGAGGAGGAGATCTGGAGTAGTCCGAGGTGTCTGATCTGGAGTCCTCCCCCGGCAGAGAATACCGACGTCTGGGTCGCTGAGGACTGGAGACCATGATGGAGATCTGGAGGGAGGCCTTCTCCTGTCTTTAGATCTGCCCCTAGGAGGTGGAGTCTATTCCTTGGGGGTTGGTGGTCGTCCTGCTGGCCCCTTAGGTGGAAGAGGGCGCGTAGGAGGTGAAGAAGGAGGAGGAGGAGGAGGAGTAGGAGGTTTATCAGGGACCACATCCTTTCAGATGGTGTCCCACCAAAAAGTAAAGAGCTCCTTTACTTCCTCGATATTCATGCCCAACGACGGGCCTGGCGCTGGTGGTCTGTCGCTGGGGTCGGGCGTCGGGTCACCGGGTGTCTCCTGGTTCGGGGAAGGTTCCCGTGGGAGCCCAGCATCCTCGATGTCGCCCCCCTGGTCTTCGGGCAGTGGGGTGTCCTCCTCAGTCGATTCCCGGTGACGGGGGGGGGGGTCTTCCACTCCGGAGAGTGCGATGCCAACGTCAGTCTCCTGACCGACTTCTTCAGATCCGCCAAACGCCCGGCCGGCGACTGGTGTCGCCGGTTCCTGTGAGCGCCTGGCTGACTTAATGTTTAGATGATGTCGGGTCCGACGCCCTTTTCAGGGGCGTCAGATCCTTGGTCCTTCTGGGGGCTGGATCAGTACCTCTGGGCGGTTGAGAGACCGACCTGGAGTCGGTGTCCCGACGTTGGGTGGAAGAAGAGAACTTATGGGGCTCAGAAGACTTGGAAAAGGCCTTGGATGGAGTGGAGGAAGCAGAGGGCCCTGAGGTCTTTATTGGCTGGAGCGAAGAAGAGCCGCCTGAAGTCCAGACCTTAACGGGGGTGGGGGTGGGGGTGACCGAGCCCTGGAAGGAGAGCGGTCCGATCTGGAGCCTGAGCTGCAGGAGTCTGAGGCCCGAGGGGATCTAGACCTCACCTTCTCCCGGTGCTTGACCCGGTGTTTACGGGCCTTTGAAGAAGATTCTCCCCTGGAGGAAGGTTCTTGGTCCATCCTTTTTAATTTCTCCTCAAGGAGATATGCCTGTAGTGCCTTCTGACGGCGGATCCTGGTACGGCTATTGAACCCCTGGCAAAGGTGCAGGCCTTGGTATCGTGGTCCGGGCCTAGGCAACGCATGCAGGAAGAGTGAGGATCCTTGAAAGGGATCTGTTTTCCGCAGGCACACTTAGAAAGGTGACCCTCAATCGATGGAGTTGGAGAGGACATCAGTTGGCAAAAAATACACGAAGTTCTGTAGTGGAGTAAATGCGTAGCTAGGTAGAGACCGAGAGGCCGATGCTGGCGAGTCGACGGCAGGAAAAGAACTAGGGATTCTGGGGGACCGCCTTCTTTTGTACTACGCTTGACGTCGGGGGCCGGACCGACGTCAGAGGCGGTCCCCACTGAATACTGCTAGCTAGAAAATTTCCGTGGGGTCCTGGCGCCTGCCAGCTTCAGTCCTAATGGTGTAACCTGCTGCACGAGCTGTTTCTCAAAGTAAGATCGCATGTTTCGCTCCAGGGATGGTATGATCTGGGTCAAAGTGACCATCCGGAAGATGCGAGGCCTGAGATATTGATTCAGGTCATGGAGATCTAGGATGGGGCACCAACCCCCCGTCCCCTTGGGCACCAGGAAGTACCTGGAAACAAAGCCTGGGTCTGTCGGTGGATCTGGCACTGGAGCTACTGCCTCCTTGCGGAGGAGCCGACTGGGTGCAAGCATAGATCCATTCCTCCCGAGGGGTGCAGGCTCGGCTGGGAGGGTACTGCTCGAATTCTAGAGACAGTCCCCGACCGACCAGTTCGAGAACCAACCTGTCCGAAGTGATAGCGGACAAGGCGGAAAGGAAGTGGTGGAGCCGACCCCCAGGAGGACACAAACTGGCGTGGCGGGTGTGGTGGCAACCCCAACCCGTCACTAAGTAAACTAAAGGAGAGCGGCTCGGGACCTGTGCCTCAAGCCTCCTTTACGGGGCTGTTGAGGACCCTGCTTGGGCTGCAGGTGCCAAACTTGAGCCTGCTGCTGCTGACCTCGATAGGAGGACTGCCTGACCGCAGGGGAAGAATAACGAAATGGCTTCTTTCTCTTCTGCTGATACTTGCCCGAAGAACCCTTAGCAGAAGTGGCATCCAAGGTGGCAATGGACTGCTCTATACGCTGAAGGTGACCAGCCGCTCCTGGACCAAACAAGTCGGTGCCCAGGAAGGGCACATCAGCAAGCTTATGCTGAGTATCCGCCGGGAAGGAGGAAAGCCTCAGCAAAGCCCCTGCTAAGAGGCCTACTGCGGCTGCCAAAGAGCGGGCACAAGAATCCCCGATATCCAAGGCCATCTGGAGCTTGTTTAGCAACAGCACGGACCTGTTTGACCGTGGTCTGCATGTCCGGTGGGAGATGAGGGAGGACCTCGTCTAATGACCCAAGAAGGGCATGAGAGAAGTGTGCCATAATGACAGCCGAGCTGGCCTGACTAAGACCCAAGGAAGGGGCCACAAAGACCTTATGGGCAGAGTGGTCCATATTCTTGGACTCGTGCCCGGGGGTCGGTCAGTGTCGGCTGAACTATCAGTATGCCTGAACACAGAGGCGGTCATCAGGCTCTTGGACGAAGGGTGCTCTGTGAAGCCCGCAAGGGACACCATGGGCACCGCGTACTTGCAGGCCATGCAGGCAGATGGTGCTGGTCAGGAGGCAGGACGCTGCCAAAGTTCAAGGGCCAGGCCAACAATGGCTTTGGCCACCGGAAAGGCCTACATCGGGGTATCCCCTCTATTAAGAATGTCGGGGAGCAGGTACTCTGCCTTTTTCTGAACAGGCTCCAGGAGCATTTCAGTGGAATCGAGATGAGGCGGAGAATGCCCTGGAAGAGAACGCCTTCCTCCATCCCTCGCCGACCGGCGACTCATCATCCCGGGATGTGGGTGCAAGCCGTGGCGTGAGAGTCGAAGAGTCGTGATACAGCGATCTACCACCTAAGTCACCCTCGATCTCCGAGGGCAGTCCGGTTGACTGTTACAGACAGATGTCAGGAAGCCCGGTGTCCTGTCGGTCCTCTTTGAGGGCACCCCTCCCTCAGGCTGTTTAGGCAGTGGCTCACCCAAATCAGTGGAGAGACCGGGTGAACCTAATCGGAAGATGGCCCAGCCCACAACAGGAAGAACGAGAAACCCGGTTCCGGAGGGAGACAACCCGGCATAGGAGGAGAGAGCCAGTGATGGCTTCTGCCGGTCAAGATCAGCTGCTGCCACATAAGGTCTTCAGGCGCACGCCTTAGTTTCAGTCCAGACCTCTCCTTGTCTAAGGAGGATGAGGACCTGTGGTGTCGCCTCCTTTTGAGCACTTACGGCTCTTCCTTGGTCGATCGTCTGAGGGGGTCCTGGACCGAGATCAGGGAGGCCGAGTCAGTCGATCAGGAGACACCGGGATCGGTGAGACCAAGGGGTCTGGGACTGGTTCCTTGATGGGGACACTAGCTGGCTGGGTCTCCACATCCGGAAAAACCAGGACAGGAGTACTTTCCAACGAGTCGTCGGGCACAGCCAGCGACAAGGGGTCGATGGGGTCAAGGATAATTTCGACCTCGTCAGTCACTTCCTCGGTCTCTTGGACAGACGGAAGGTCCGAAAAGTCAGCGGCCGAGGTTGCGATCTTGACCAGGTCGAGACCGCTTGTTCTTGGACCTCGGACCTCTCCCAGTCCCAAGAGCGTCTCCGTCGGGACAAAGACACTGGGTCCTTCTCCCTCTTCCCAGAGCGGAAGGAGTGCGAGCCCAAGGGCACCTCACCCCGAGTGGGGAGAGACTGGCACATCTCCCTGAAGGAGCCCGTAAAGGTGGAGCCTAAGTTCAGCGGGATGAAGAAGCTTCGACTGGCCGAAGCACGAGCTGCTTCCTCCTCAAATGCCTTCATCTGTTCCAGCTGTTCGACAGAGCCCGCAGCTGCAGAAACCGCCCACCTAGCCTCCTTCAATCTCACCAGCAGGTTTCTCTTTTCCAGTCTCCCCAGCTTCAGGCGTGCCTTGCGGTCGTCCAGGACGTTGGGATGGAAGGCCAAACAAAAACTGCACGACGAGGTGTTGTGTCCAACACCTAGGCAGTAAACGCACGTGAGGTGGGGATCAGTGTGCAACATCTTCTGGCCACAGGAGCACCGGTGAAATCCGGAGGAAGATTATTCCTTCATAGTTGATGCAACGAAAGTGTGTTCGCTAACTCGAAGAGGTTTGATTTTCGGTAAAACCGACAATTTTAAAGCCAGGGCCTACGAAATGCTGAGAGCACAAGGGAACCTGCATCTTCCAGCGGAAAGGAAGATCTGGCATCATGGGGCAGAGCATTGGTATATACCACCCGGGTGGGTGGGAGGAACCAGCTTGAAGACTTCCAGCAAGATTTAAAGTGGAAGGGAACAAGCCAAGAAGTGTGGATGAACAACATATCCACGCTCCTAGAATTAATTTTACATGCTACAGTTTTGCACATAAAAACAGCTGGAAATACAGAGGAAATGAAAATTACTTACCTACCGTAATTCTTGATCTTCTTGGACAAGTCCCACCACTCATTCACACTATTGGGATCTGCGCTGGAGGCACTAGGACCCATCGAGCAAACTTTGCTGGGGAGTCGACGCCAGAGATGGCGCCGTGAGTCCCAGCTCACAGGGCAATGACTATCTGGCGTGACTCAACTGCCTCAGTACCTTTTTTACCAAGGAGGTGCAGCGTAACTAACCTAGAAGGGTAGCCTAACCAAAAACCGGACATAAGATAGTCCAGGCGACCCTGTAAGAAGGGTCAACAAAGAAGTCTTCAAGGCCCAAAGATTTGAGGGAGTGAAGACCAACAAGAGAGGTGAGCTCGGGGATGGAGGGTGGTAGGAATGAGTGGTGGAGACTCGCCCAAGTAGATCAAGAATTATGGTAGGTAATGCACTTTCATATCTTCCTGAACATAAGTCTCCACCACTCATTCACACTACTGGGAGAGTACCAGCTAATAATCCCCAAAGAGGGTGGCAGGAAAACCAAGAGCTCACGTTTCTTAAGACAGAAGTCCATTAAGGATGGCTTTGCCAAAGGAAGAATATTAGTCTGGCATGGACATCAGGTGCATAATGCTTGAAGTATGCACTGAGCTCCAGGTGGCTGCATTGCAGATGTCTGCAATGGGCGACGTGCGGATTTCCGCTAGGGATGCCGCTACCGCTCTGGTAGAGTGAGCGTAAACTCTACCCTCCAACTTAACCCTCGCCATGGAATAGCAGTGACGAAGGCACGCCACTAGCCATGCTGAGATACATCTAATAGCAACAGGTTGACCCAGCCAGGCCTCACTGAAGGAAACAAACAGTTGCTGGGCTTTCGAAAATCCTTGGTTCTATCCAAGTAGAAAGCATAAGTCCCTCTTAACATCCAGAGAATGAAGAGTGCGTTCCCTTCATTTTGGAAGTCATGAAAATAAGAGGAAGGACCAAAGGTTAGTTAAGATAAAATTCTGACACAACCTTAGGAAGAAATTTAGGATGATGCGAAGGACTACTTTGTCCATATGGAACACAGTATCACGGAAGGTCTGTGACCAGGGCATATCTCAGAGACCCTACGGGCTGAGGGTAATGGCCACTAGGAAGAGCAGTCTTCAGGTAAGGAACTTTAGTTCACAGGTAGCTAGAGGCTCAAAAGGTTTCCGAGTGAGCATGTCTAGCACAAGATTAATGTCCCAGGCTGCAACAGGACGTCTTGTAGGGGTCTGGTGTGCAGAATGCCCTTAAGAAATCTCTTAACCATAGGTAACTGAGCCAGTGAAAGAGAAAAAACCAGCTCATGATACGCTGAAATGGCACTAAGGTGAACTTTAACTGTAGAGTACTGGAGACCTGAATTTGAGAGGTCCAAAAGGTACTCTAAAACTTTATCTGGAGGGCAGGAAAAGGGATTCAAAGAGGACTTTGCACACCAGAGGGAAAAACGCTTCCACTTAGCCGTGTAAGTTTTCAGAGTGGCTGGCTTCAGCGCAGCCAGAAGGATATCAAAACTCTTGAGAGACATGAACCGATTTACTTCTACCTCTTCAGGAGCCAAGCGTGAAGGTGAAGAGATCTCAGATTGGGATGGACCACGGTCCCTGAGTTAAAGGTTCATCTGCAGGGAAGTGGTCTCGGAGGAACTGCCAACATACTGTTGAGAAGTGAAACCACAGTTGTCTAGGCCAAAAGGGAGCAATGAAAATCATCTTGTCTCCCTGAGACTCAATTTGAGGAGTAGGCGGAAAGGCAGAAAGAAAGCGTTTTGTCCACACGCAGCCTGAGCAACATCCTGACAAAAATGTCAGGCCCTGGTTTCTGGAGCAGAAGAGGCAGTTTTGCGCTGAGTGGGGCTAAAGGTCCAGGTCCGGAGTTCCTCACTCTTGAATGGTGACTGAACTATGGTTGAGTCGAGAGACCACTCGTGAGGATCTGTCTCTGTTCTGCTTGAGACGGTCTGCCAAGTGAATGCTCTGTACACCTGGCAGGTAGATTGCTTGAATTAGAGCCTTGTGCTCCAAGCACCATTCCCAGACCCTCACCGGCTTCTCTGCATAAGGGGTAAGAATGAGCACCGCCCTGCTTGTTGATGTAATACATCACTACTTTGTTGTCCGCTTGGAGGAGAATATTCTTGTGACAGAGAATGTCCTTCAAAGCTCGGACTGCATAAAGGGCGGCTCTCATTTCTAGGACATTTATGGAGCTGGGACTCGAGTTGAGTCCACACACCCTGAGTGTGGAGAGCCTGACAGTGAGCTCCCCCCATTAGTAGGCGTCTGTGGTAATGGAGATCTGATGGTCCAGAGGGGCAAGGGTATCCTTGCAGGAGATTGTCCTCTTGAGACCACTAGGTGAGAGACCTCCTTAAGGGTTCTGTCACCTTGATGAGATAGGACTGCTGGGTGAGTGGTTGGAGACCACTGGTACTGAGCATCCACTGAGGGTTCTCATGTGCAGGCGGGCCAGAGGTACAGTGAACACTGAGGATGCCATGAGGCCAGCATCCGTTGCATCGAGAGCTGTAACTGAGCTGTTCTCTCCGATGTAACGGGCCATCTGAAGGATATCGTTCCTTCTGTCCTCTGGGAGAAAAGCATTCGACAGGATGTGTCCAGAAGGGTCCCTATGAAAGGAGCCTCTGGGAGGGCTGCAGCTGCGATTTCTTGAGGTTTGCAGGACTCCCATGGACGTAAGGAGGTGAGAGGCCATCTCTACGGCACCCAGAGTCCCTTGCCTGGAAGGACTTGCCAGAAGCCAATCGTCCAGATAAGGGAACACCTGTATACGAGTTTTCTGAGGTGTGCTGCGAAAACTGCACAACACTTTGTAAAAACTCGCGGCGCCGAGGATAGCCCAAAAGGCAGGACTCTGAACTGATAATGTTGTCCCAGAGCCACAAACCTCAGGAATTTGTGATGCCTCGGGTGAATGGGAATGTGCTGGTAAGCATCCTGCATGTCTAGGGAGGTTAACCAGTCATGCTGATGAAGCAAGGGTAACAGGGTTCCTAGAGAAATCATTTTGAATTTCTCCTTGGGGAGAAATTTGTTTAGCTTTCTGAGATCTAGAATGGGGCGCATTCCCCCAGACTTCTTTGGAACCAGAAAGTAATGAGAGCAGAACCGTGTTTAGTTGATGCAGCGGCACAAGTTCTACTGCCCTGTTGTTTAGAAGGCCCTGAATTTGTGCGGTGAGAAGGTCTGTCTGAAGGCAGACAGCCTGGGCTGCCGTTTGGGACGACAATCCGGAGGGGTTTCCACAAAATTGAGTGAGTACCCCTCGCGGATTATCCGAAGGACCCATTTGTCTGAGGTTATGGACTTCCACTGGCTGTAGAAGTGCATCAGCCGACCTCCCACCAGAGAGGAAAAGTCCACCTCGGGCAGTTGAGGTGGGACTTGGGCCAGAAATTCATAAGATGGCGCTCTGGGCCCTTGCACTTTCTGCTGCGCCTTCTTTTGAGGTTGGGCAGGTTGGTTCTTATGGAAACTTCCTCTGCCTCTGCCTCGAAATGACTGTCGGTTATGAAACTGACGTTTACTGGCATGCCCTCAAGAGGGGGCAGGAGGGGGTCTAGCCAACTTAATGGCTGACCTAGTCTTTTGTGTAGCTTCTAGAGCTTGCTCGACCTGAGGCCCAAAAAGATATGCACCATCAAAGGGCAATGCCATTACCTGTTGTTGCGCATCATTGGTGAAGCCTGAAGTGCGCAGCCAGGAATGGCGACGGGTGCAAATACCAGCAGCTGCTGAACGGGAAGCGGAGTCGAAAGCGTCCATGGCTGCTTTAACCTGTTGGTTGTTAGATTCAATACCCCTGGTAATGGTATGAAGAAGCTCTGGTTTTGAATCCGACTCCGGAAGAGCTTCAACCATTTGCTTGAGAGAGTGCCACAGGATATACTCGTACTGAGAAAAATAGCCTTGGTAACTGGCAATACGCATACTTAGGGTAGAAGCAGCAAAGACTCTCTTACCTAAGGTGTCTATCTTACGAGATTCCTTGTTAATAGAGTCGAGCTGTAGTGGTTTGAGGAAGGACGACCTTATCATTCTCTGCCAGGACTACAATAGGATCCATAAAGGCTTGAGATGCCAAAATGGGACGATCCTTGAGGCTGAATATTTTCTATCAATGGATTTAGCCACTCGATGAAGAGAGAGCAGGATTATTCCATACCATTTGAGGCAGCATCTGAATGAAGGCTGAATCGGAGGAGTCAAATCCTGAGGGATCTCAAAGTGAAGGTACTGGAGTCTTAGCACTTTCCAGGATCGATGTCTGTAGTCTGGAGAAAGTGTGGAAATCATGATTCTTCAGCAGAGACTTAAATGACAGGTCCTCGACCACAGGCTCTGCAGCAGTAAAGATCTGCTTAGTCACGTCATCGCCCAGCCGAAGGTCTGGGTCAGGCTCAACGTCATCTCCTTACAGTCCAGGAGGGACTGTATGGACAGAAAAGGGATGAAAGCCAGAAGAGGAAGGAGGAAAAGAGACAAAGGAAGTCCCGAGAGCCCCAGCGCGAGGAGGCACACGGTGCCGAAGCGACACCGAGGAACCACGGCGCCAAAAACAGCGCCGAGAAGTCGCCCGGTGCAGAGGGCGGCGCCGTGCAGCGACTAAGAAGCTGGCGCCGAGAAGTCGCAGGCAGCCACGGCGACGTCAGGCAAGGCGCCGCAAAACCCACGGCGCCGAGGCACTCAGAGACCGAAAAACAAGTTCTGAAGGAAAAAGCAGGAGATAAGGGCATCGGTGTGGCCCCTGCGCCCGAAGCCATGTGGGGACACCTAAGACGGAGTCGACGGCACCGAAAAGGTGCCGCGCCATCAGGAAAGTCCCAACCACCTACCTGGTCGCCCAGAGAGCCCGAAGGCCCATGAGCGACCGAGCCAGGTAGCCGAACCAACCTCCGAGCCCATTGCTCCACAAGAGCGCCCACTGATGAAACTGCTCATCTGAAGACCTACCTGCGGGCGGGTAGGACTCCGACGTCAAGCGTCGGCTCCAAAGCCGCTGTTGGTGACTCCGAAGGAGAGACCGGACAACTAGCCCGATAACGAGCGTCTATGCACAGGCGTATCAGAGGCGACCTCGGTGATCCTGCTCTTTTAGACCTGCGGGCGAAAGAAGAGCGCAGAGGCCGACCGTGCCGGGAATGCGACCGTTTGGCTACGCTTCCGTGGGGACCGCCCATCCTCGGGCACTGGACTGACGTGTCAGACCCCTTCCGGAGAAGGCGGCGACCGGACCCAGCCCCGACTGACTGAAAGTTTCACACGAAGTCTCCTACCGCCACCTGACCTGCTCATGGTCGACTCCATCAGTGTAGGCTGAGACTTCTTTATCATTTTGATTTAAAATAAGAATAACAAAAGATACTGTATCGAGATAATACTACAAAATAATAAAACTGAAAACTATGCTGCTAGTTTGAGTTTGACTCCCGACAGGCGGCGGTCGTCACTGGAAGCGCACTCGGCGGGGGAAAAAGAGAGGTGGTTGAGGAGTCGACGCCGTGATAGTCATTGCCACGCGAGCTAGGGCTCGCAGCGCCTTTCCTCGCAGCGCCATCTCTGGTGTCTACTCCCCAGCAAAAAGTCTGCTCCCGATGGGTCCTGGTGCCTCCGGCGCAGATCCCAATAGTGTGAATGGGTGGTGGAGACTTATGTCCAGGAAGATCATGGCTTTGCATTTATGGCTACTAACGAACTAAGCCAACATCCAAGAAGGATTTAATACACTCCTAAAATGGTAAGGTTTCTGGATATGTCTTGGTATCAATGGGAGTTTTAAACTTTCAGTACCTGTAATAATTGCTGTGGATATCTGTATATATGATTTTGCACATTGTTTTGAGTCACAGCTTCAGAAGCTAGTTTCGATCAGCATGGCAATGTGTTAATTTTGATAACAAGGAGTTTTAATCACTGGAACTGCTTTGGTGGCAGAAAGGTCCTCTAACTGCTGTAATAATATTGTGACTATTTTAACTGTGCATGCATTATTCTAATACCTGTCTTTCTATCTGCAGCCTTGGTTTGCAGCAGGATCTGATATGCCTCCTGTCAGTGGCGACCACACTGCTTCATTGAATAGCTTCAAACCCATATATTTTTATTGAATAGCAATTAAATAGTGTAACTTCAATATTGGTATCATTCTATTTACAGTTAACATTGCTAGCCAAATAAAGTTGCAGAGATTTTTTACTTAGCTTTTAGTAATTGATGTATCGGTACTGATTACCTTTTAAGTGTTTTCATTACACTTGTAATTAACGACAAAAACAGATGTCAGAAATAACTTTGGGATCACAATAGTAAAACCCCAACAATGTGACAAATAAGTGAAAATCCAATAATATATATGTCTATTTAAGTGGATCACATACTATGTTGTGCGTCTTTTGATAAAGGTGTTTTCCGCGAAAACATGTCATGGTAGTTTTCGTCTACTGGCACACAATGAATGATTTTGCGCATCTAACAGAGCAGCGTCTTTTTTAATGTGGTGGTGGCGAGTGCTGGACTTGTCTGCACACAGTAGTACAGACAACGTTCTGACTTCCAGCGGGCGAGTGACCTCGTCACCCATCTTCAGCAGGAAAAAAGGAACTGAGGTATTTGAGGGCTGGTGCCAAGGTAAACCTGTGCCTAAGAGCTCAGTTACAAAGCCATGCATGCACGCATCTTACCGCAGCACCAGACCTCTGAATAGTTCTGGCTCTCATAGGGTCCTAGAACCACCAGCAGGAATCAACAGTGAAGACTGATTCCTGGAAGATGACACTGCTTTCCCAAGCACCTGGATCTACCAGCACAAAGAAAACCTGCACCAGAATGATCAATAAGGAAATCACTAAACCTGATGCCCTATGTAAAACCTGTACTGGAGTCAGATATTGCCTATATTACACTAATCTCCTGTACTGTGTTTTCTAAAGGTATTTCTTCCCAACCACAAAATACAGCTCGTAATGCAGGGGCACCTATGCCAAGAACCCAGTGGAAATTTCATTCACCCATGCATAATCATCTCTATAGTGTATGGTGGAATGTGGTTATGTATGGAAATCCGTACACTGCAGAAAACTGTTCTGCTTCAGTGAGACGTCTCCATGAGCATAGAATGACTTTTAGCTCTTAGTTAGTGAGAATGTCACAATGCAACCGCTCACCTGTGCATTTACATGACTGTGGAGACTGGTGAGTTGTGGACGCGAGCTGGCCGCAGGCTGGAGAGATCGGCGGGTCTCCGCAGCAGACACTGGCAAGAAAATGTAAGTTATCCTGCTTTGGGGCACCACACACTATAAAGAACAGTGTAGCCTCCAAACAACTCGGCAACTCTTTCCAGTAAGTGTTCTATGATGGCAGAGGACCTCTCGAGCTCGCTCTCGAGGCATCATCATCACAGAAAACACTTGGTGAAGAATTGCCTTGTTGTTTATGGATGCACACATACACTATACCATATATATTACATGCTTAACCACATTAGTCATTAGCTGCAGTGAAATCAAAATTCTTGTTAGTCATCAATGTGGTACTGTTAGCCCCGGGCAAGTCACACCTGTGACTTATATCTTACTTGTGAAGAATGGCAGTAGTTTAACATTTTGGCATGGCACAACACAATAAATGTAAACAATAAAATAATACAGCATATGTGCTTGAAGATAACTTGGAGCTTATTTCATCCTGAGAAATCGAGCACAAATAAGCCCCAAGGCTGATTAGGTCTCCAGCTTCACTTGATCATGAAATTACCACCTTGTTTTCACAGGCCCCATGCATTTCACCGCATTTAGTAAACAAAACAGTGGGACGTAAGTAAAATGAAAAAAAACAAAAGTGCCCAAATAAGGCATGTATGCGTGAATTTCCTTTGTCCTGCAGTGCTAGTTCTCAGCCTGTGCAGCTCACCTTCTTCTTCTTTTGTCTCTTTGTTACTGGTTGGAACACATACAGACACACACGTGTGCATGATATTCCGATTTCCATCACACCGGTGGGCGAGAAACGTGTGCAGTGCTGGTGAATTCTGCTCCAACAGAGCCGCCTGTTCAAGATTCAACAAATACTGTCTGCATGCCTCGTAGTCGCACCGAAGAATGTGCTGCATCAATGTTTGCTTCTGCAAAGAAAAGACAGAAGAAATCAGTGCAGATGAGGTAGAAAATGTTTTGTAGACACAATTTAAGCTGATATTCACTAGTAGCTGCATTTGCACTAAAAATGAGTCCAAAAAAACACTAAGATTGACTTTTGTCAATATTTTACAACCCCACCACCACCAATACACAATGACAGGAAACATCAGCAGTAAGAAAACAGGAGGATGCAGTGTCTTGCACCAGACAGTAAGACTCAAGTATAGAATATGTGAGTCGTAAAACTTATCTGTAAGAAATGGCACATTCAAGAACTGGCATAGTGAAAACAAATTAGGAGGATGAAGGCTGTGAAACAATACCCAACCCCCTAACTTACTAAAGCACCACAAGCCAATAAAACAAATGGGAAGTATAAATACCCTTTTAACAACTCTGAAAAGTCCCCATAAAGCCGTTTCGTTACTGGCTAAAATTGAGGTGTAGCCACAACCTCAAACCCATTTCACAAGCCAAGAGGGAAGAGCAATTATTTGTAGTGTGAACTGGGGGAACAGAAACCACAGCAGTTATGAAAGTGAGCAAGCTACAAAAAGGGACAAATTAACACCAAAATGAGATTGAAGAACTTGTAGACTAGGCCCTCAATTCTCTGCGGCACTTCAACCCTAAATTCTGCAGCAGGGTTCCTATGCTTCTGTTGCACATTTGTTTTACTTTTGCAGCAAGAATGATTCACTCTATAGCAATTAACTCTCCAGTCACTGGTTGGCATTTATTTACTTTATTATTTTTTGATAACCGGTAGAGCGTAGACACCAAAGTGACTATTTTCAGGCACCCACCCAGGAGGTCAACAAACATAGGGAGATAACAGTTACATAGAGTACAGTGTCAGGAGCTGTGCAATACAATTCAGGCACGACCTGGGGGGATCAAACAACACAGAGAGATGACAGTTACATAGAATACAGTGTCAGGAGCCGTGCAATACATTGCAAGCATAAGGTGAGACAAATGTAGGACAAAATAACGATACAAGGCATAACTGGTTTAAACAATTGTAGATAAGTGCCCAAGTGTGGATTAACAAAGTAATAAAAATATGAGGTACATAGAGAAGAAATCTATTGCACGGCGGCATTATAATAAGGTACTGAGAGTGAGAGGGTATGGTTTGGAAGGGGCAGGGAAAGAGGTAAAGTTGAGATGGGAGTAATGGGGCTGAGGGAGCAAGGTGTAATCTCACACTGTAGAAGGTGTAACCAAGGCGGCCAGGGCAGGGTAAGTCTGGACCTATGGAGGGTTGAAGCAGGTACACTGAGCACAAGTAGTAAGGAGGGAGCGGTGCAATTTCTTAAACATGGCATGATTAGGTGCAAGGCGGACATCTAGGGGCAGCGAAGTTCCAGTAGGAGGGCCTACATGCGAGAAACCTGATTTCCCTTTGTAGTTCTACATCTGGGAATGCAAATCAAGGAAAGATCAGTAGATCGGAGACCATAAGAGATGGGCTGAGGGATTAGCAGGGAGGCTAGGTAGGTGGGCATTCTAGATCAAGTACACTGTCCACCAGGTTCCCAAGAGAGAGGGCGTTGTGCAGTAGGAGAAGGCCAATTGAGATCAGGTACAGCATGCGAGTGATGTTTAGCCTGGAGGAAGCAGAGGCGTAACAGCATATATTGTTCAAGTAGTGTCCGATGAAAGATTAACTTTAGATGTATTTGCATAGATTACGGATCCGTAGAAAGTGATGGAAGAAGGATTCTTAGCAACGGGTGTCCTAGCAGTGGGGGTAAGAATATAGCTTGTTTTGTAGGCTAAGCCCAGTTTGGCATTCACAGCCTTACAGGTGGAGGTTATATGGGCATCATAGGTGAGGAATTCATCGAGTAAGACCCCCAGATAGTTAAAAGAAGTTACCATCTCCAGTGGGGAGCTGTCCGCCCAGGTGACCTGGAAAGATTTATGGTGCTGTTTTAATTTAATAGAGGAACCAAAGAGCATGGCCTTGGTCTTAGCAACATTTAGGACAAGCTTATTTTTGGTGATCCAGGATTGAATATTTTGTAGGTCCATGGAGAGCTTATGATTGACAGAGTGGACATTATCTGAGTTTGTATAAAGGACAAGGTCATCGGCATAAAGCAACATGAAGAAGTAGGATACCACTTGAGGAATGTTGTTAATAAACATCGAGAAAAAGCAGGGGTCCGAGGATAGAACCCTCGGTACACCAATACTGATGAGAGCTTTTTCTGAGGTGGCGAATTGAATTTCATGGTTTGATGCCCGTTTGGTAGGTAGCTATGGAATCAAGTTACAACATTGGGTGAGAAACCCAGTGAGTGGAGATCGGTAAGCAGAAGAAGAGGGTGGTTGACTAGATCAAAGGCTTTTGTCAAATCGATAAAAGCACCAGTTAGGTTACCCTGGTCCATAGTTTGAAGAATATCATTTGTCAGCTGCAGAAGAGCAGTTTGAGTACTATGACCTTTTCGGAAACCGTGCTGGTTTGGGTGCAGGAGGTTATGTTTTGTGAGGTGTTCTGAGATCTGAGCAGAGATAAGCTTCTCAAGGACTTTATCTAGTGTTGACAATATTGCTATTGGTCTATAGTTGGCTATGACTTTTTTGTCGCCTTTTTTGAATACTGGCATGATTCTAGCAAGTTTCCATACCTCGGGCACCACGCCTTCACTCAGGGACAGGTTGAATATGCAGGCCAGAGGTCCTGAGATGCAAGGTGCCGCCAGTTTGAGGAGTCTAGGCTCAAGGCGGTCAGACCCAACAGCAGTACTGTCTGATATGGAATTTAAATGTTTGAGGACATCATTTTTCGATATAGCTTTAAAGTAGAAGGTGGGCATCGTGAGGTTATTTTTGGGTGGAGGGCTCCAGGTATTAAGTTAGTGGAGGAGAGAGCATTTGTGTAGCTCGAGAGGTCGGAGAAGTAAGAGTTAAAGGCACTGGCAATGGTGCCTGGGTCATTGCAATGGACGCCGTTCAATATGTTATTTAGTGGCCTTTTGTTAGAGCCAAGGAAAGTCTTGACATGAGACCAAAATTTCTTGGGGTCCCCCACAGCATCCAGCAGGAGGCCTTTGCAGTACTGGCTTTTTGCAAGTCTAATTTGTGATTTGCATTTTGACCGCTGTTCTCTATAGTTGTTATAATCGGCTGGGAGACCCGATGCTTTAAACTTTCTCCAACATTTATCCCTGTTTTTGAGGGCAGTGAGGAGGTCTTTGTGCAGCCATCTGGTTTGTGTACCACGAACGCGCCGAGTGATGACTGGGGTATGCTTATCCTGAAGGAGGATGAACCTGTTCAGGAAGGCATGCAGGGCAGCTTCAGCACTAGTAGAGTGGAAGATGGGACCAGTCAGTGTGGGACGCATCATATAGGAAATTACCTTGATTTAAGTTAGCATAATTTCTGAAGCATATATAGTTTTGGTGGGACGTAGAGTTTGTGGAGGTGCTCCATATGCAAAAGACGGGGGAGTGGTCACTGATATTGTCAGGCATGGTTCCAGATTTTGCAATTCTATCCACACGATTCTTTAAGACCCAGTTAATAAGGGTGCTGGAGTCTGTGTTAGCTGATACCCTTGTGTAATCAGTAATGATTTGGTGCAAACTGTAGCTCTGTACCAGGGACTGAAGTGAGTCTTGAGCTTTGCCAAGCCAGTTTAGATTTATATCGCCGAGAATGATGAGTTCATTATTCCCCACGTGTGCAGCTGTTTGAACCAGCAAATCAGCTAGGCCTTGTGTTCCACTGGTAGGTGGTAGGCATACCAGGTGATGTCACCGATATCATCACATACTGAATATGGGGAAGGGCTTCAGAGCAAATAAAAAGGGGAAACAAGCCTGGAATTTTAGAAAACTAGTAATTTTAAAAGAAAAACACCATAAAACAGTGATTTATGTGATACCATGCTCTGCAGCGGGGCCCCAGTTCAACAGAATCACAACCACAGAATGTTGAAAGCCTTATCTGAAGACAGGCAGCAATATCACAGACAGCTTAAGAAACAAGCATTTGTCAGTGTTGAATGTTTGCTTGCTGGTATTAGCATTGGAAATGCAGGAGTTAGACAGATGCAGAACAGGAATGGCAGTGAACTTCACGCGAGCCCCACCTCCACCCTGCAGAGATGGACAGGCACTTGGGTATGCCTTTGGGTCGTAGCACAGAAAGCTCACACCATTTCACCTCACCCTATTCGGCAGACTCCCGACAAGTGCTGAGATGTTCCTTGGGGTGTTCGGCTTTACAGTCACCCCATTCCATAAGGACATACGCTGAAATGGGTGCAGTATAGGAGAAAGTACAGTTACATAAGAACTTACCAGAAGAGTAGCTCTTCAAGAACAGCTCTTGCAGCAGGTTACACCATAGGACTGAAGCTGGCAGGCACCAGGACCCCGCGATACTTCTAGCTAGTAGGCATCCAGAGGGACTGCCCCCGACGTCGGTCCCGCCCTCAACGTCAGGCATCATATAAAAGGGGGCGGTCCCCCAGAATCCCCAGTTCTCCTGCCGGAGACTCCCAGCCGTTCGATGACATCAGAAGTGGAGACTGAGGATCTGCCATCAAAAGGCATTCATAACTGTGTTAGAAACACCTAATCCTAGAAAACAGATATCGGAATAACTACCTCCAGAGGGGATGGTGGGAGGAAAACTACCTGCTGCAAGAGCTGTTCTCGAAGATCTACTGTTACAGTAAGTTCTTACGTTAACTGTACTATCTTACTTCGAGAAACAGTTCTTGCAGCAGATTACACCATTAGAACCCATTCCCAAGCAATATTGGAAATCCCTCACAGGTGGGAGGAGGCTAGGTAGAGATCGCGAGTTGGACCAAAGCCTAGGATAGAAGTCCCTGAAGGACTGCTAGCAAGGCCAGCTCTTCGCTGTGATGCAACATCCAGGCTACAATGCCTGATAAAGGTGTGCACAGTGCTCCAAGTAGCTGCTGCGCAGATGGTTGAAGTGGCAGCAAAGGAGGTAGCCACCCCCATTGTGGAATGACCCTTAACCGCGCCCAGTAAAGGTTTGTTGCGTTTCGGGTAACAGAACGTGATACAATTGATGAGCCACCTGGACAGCGATCGCTTTAGAAACCGGAGCTCCCATCATCCTATGGGTGAAGGAGACGAAAAGCAGATCAGATTTACGGTGGTGCCTGGTTCTGGTCAGGTACTATCTTAGACACCTATGCACATCTAGAGTGTGCAACAGGGCCTCTCCTCTGTTAAGAGTATTTAGGAAAGTACACTGGTAGATCAATGTCCTGATTAAGAGCGAGCTGAGACCACCTTAGGCAGAAATTTTGGGTTAGTCCTTAGGATACCATCCTGGTGGAAAACCAAATAAGTCTCTTTGCACATAAGTGCGTGCATTTCAGAAATTCTTCTGGCAGAAGTAACTGCAACTAAAACAACGTTTTCAAGAGAAAGCTACTTGCAATCCAGGCTTGGTCCATAAGGTGGCAGCGTGAGCTGCTCCAGGACGAAGGATAAGTCCCATGGAGGGATTGGATCCTTAATTGGGGGCCTAAGGTGGAGGTCGCCCCTCAAAAAGGCATGTGTCGTCTCCAGCTGGGCCACAGTGTGTTGGCCTACATGGGCATGGTAGGCTGAAATGGCACAAAGGTGCACCTTAATCGAGGAGTAAGCCAGGCCGGAGTGGAAAAGGGATAGCAGATAGTCCAGTACCAGCTTCTCTGGACAGTCCAAAGGTGGAAAACTGAGCCTTGAGCCCACAAGCAGAACCTGTGCCATTTCATGGTGTGGTTGAGTGGTAGCCAGTTTTCTAGCAGCAAAAGCACATCTGCCACTTCTTAGAGACCCGTGTCGCATCACGGCTATGTCTCTAGGAGCCAAGCGCAGGTTCAGGGAACATAGGTCCGGATGGACTAAGGAACCTGCCTCCTGAGACAGTAAATGGGAGCTGATTAGCAAAGGCACTGGAGGTTCCTGGATAGCTGATGCAAGAGGGAACCATATCTGTCTGGGCCAGAAGGGTGCGATCAGAATGAGTGTCGCTTGCTCCTGTGAAGTTTTAAAGAAAACTCTGGATCAACGGGAAAGGAGGAAAGGCATAGAGGAATCTGTCTGCCCAAGAGGGGACAACACGTCTCATCAGAAAACACCAGGACCTGGATCTAGCAAGCAAAAATTGGGCAGTTTTGCGCTGTATGGGGACGCAAGAGGTCTAACTCTGGAGTACCCCATCTACGAAACAGATTTTCTGCCACCTCCTGGAGTAGTTCCCATTCATGGACTCTGGCCTGAGTGCAGCTCAGGCTGTCTGCAATGATGTTGTCCACTCCCGGAACATGAACTGCAATAAGATTTGTGCCGTGTTGCAAGACCCAATCCCACACTCTCATGGCCTCCCTGCAAAGCGGGTAGGAGTGGGTGCCTCCTTGTCTGTTGAGGTAATACATCACCTCAGAATTGTCTGTTTGTAACATAAGTGTACCCGGTGGAATCTCAGACGGGAAGGCCTGCAGAGCGTAAAGAAAGGAAAATTACGTACCTACCGTAATTCTTGATCTTCTCTTGTATCTTCACCATTCATTACTTCCTGGGTGTAAGCTCGGAGGCGCGCACCCGTCAGCGGAGCTTTTTTTTAAAGTTGCCTAACGGCCCCACCTCGAGAGCGACGTCATGCGAGGGGCGGCCACGTTAGTAGCGATCACTCCCTCTCCAACTCAGTTCTGTGAGCCGAGAGGCAAAATGAAAGCAGAAAATATAGATAGCGAGGCAAGATAGCCGAGGGATAGCAAAGCAAGGAAGAATGAACTGAAAAGGAATAAGCCGATGGAGGAAGGACAGAGAGATAAGAACATCCTAGCCTAGGGAGTGCAGGGCCTCCTTACCTGGGCGACTCTAGGAGGAGAGATGAGTAAGGAAATGAGAAAATAGAAGAAGAAGAAGAAGAAAGAGAGAGAGATGGGATGTTGAAGGGACCAGAATGCCCAACGAGCATAGTTAGCTTGTAGCTGAAGGCTCGACTAAAGGAAGCAAGAATCTCGGAGATAGAGCTGACGAGAAGGTTCACCGAACCCGCTAGACAGACTCAGGAGGGCATAGTCCTCATCTTCAACATGCCATTGTCTTGACACCCACCGGGCTCCTGGCGCTGGAAGGCCTTTAACTGGAGGACAGCCGAGGAGGGAAGAATAAAACCCAGCAGCATGAGAGCGCTGCTCAGGGGTTTAGAAATGGAAATGTAAGCCTTTCAGGCGTCCAAGATAGAAACGGGACTCAGACTGACTGGCTAAGGTCAGCCAAGGCTTAGGCTGGCTAAGATTGGATTTGGTCAGCAGAGCTCTACTGTAAAATTGTCCAGGAGGATACTTAAAGGGAGAAACCACTTAGCAAACAGCGAGAGGATAGCCTACCTTCTCATTTGCCTTCTTGTTTGATTTCTCCTCTTCCTTTTTTTTTTTTTTTTTTACAGATAGAAAAAATTTTTTTTTTACTAGATACATGACCAGATACCAAGATGCCTATAGCAGTCGGAGAGAGTCCCTCAGCATTTTTTTTTTTTTTTTTTTTTAGAGAAAGGAACAGGCGTACTCATTCTCTGCTCTATAAGGCAAGAATAGAGGGGGGATTAGATTTCAGGGCAACTATTCTGAACACGGGATTGCAGGATCAAAACTGAATAGCCTGAGCCAGGCCAAACAACCCAGAGGTATCTTGCCATAAGAATAGCAAGAGATAGTTGTGCAGTCTGATCGCCAATGCAATCACGTAGATGGCCCATGAATCTTAGAGTAAATAATTTTTCTGGATTTAAAACCCCCAAGAAGATTTTTTTTACTTTTTGTTTTTTTTTGAAAATGAAGCAATTTTCCTATATTTTATATAATGCAGAGAGAGGAAGGAGACGGGAGGTGGAGAAGCCACAGGAAGAGGCCACTGAGGGGATGGTGGGCGGGCGTAAGTAATGAATGGTGAAGATACAAGAGAAGATCAAGAATTACGGTAGGTACGTAATTTTCCTATCTTCCCTTGTCAATCTTCACCATTCATTACTTCCTGGGTGAGTTCCAAGCTCCTCTTCCCCAGGAGGGGGAAGAGGCCATACCCTGAGGGAACAAGACCCCCAGCCTTCTGCTGGTGAGAAACAGAAGGAGAAGACCCTGGCTTATTCAGAAAGCCTAAGTGGGAGAAGAGCTAGGAGGTGCCTCCCGAGGACGAGGAGACGGAGGGAGCCCCTGTAAAAGTCTCCTAGCTCTGGATGAGAAAAGACGGGTCCCCCGGAAGGCGGAGCGCATCACCCTACGCCGGGCCAGGGGTGACAACCTGGAGAGACGAAGCCATGCCGTCCGCCTGATGCAGATCGCTGTCCCCGCAAGCCTGAAGCCACCTCATTGGCGTCATAAGATGCCCTTGCTTGGTGTCTTGCCAGCTCCAGGCCTACCGCGAGGAGGCACGGCTTGTCTGGTTTGCTCCGTGTCAGGCATAGATGCCAGCAGCTGGGACATCATCGACCACAGATGCGGTTGTAGGCAGCGTGGTGAGCCTGATGTGATGCAATACATGCACCGCACGCAAGAAGAGAACACTCTCGCCCCCAACGGTAGAACTGGAGAGAGTCCCAATCCGTGGCGGGTCGCGCGCCAGGCAACGGCGCCCAGAAGGAGTATCCAGGTATACCAAACCTGAGGACGGGTTGGGAAGGGAACCTAGAGACTCAGAGGGGCACAATACCTCGCTGGCAGTCCGCCGGGCTGGGAAGAAGCAGCGAGGAACTGCCAGGACCGGATAGACGCCTCCTGGAAGGGGATAGGCCAGGAAGGTACCACCAGATGCTGGGCACCTGAATTCACCAAGGAATTCACGCCGTACCCGCTCGGGTATTGTCTCCCAACAGGGAAATCCGAAGATCCTCACCATCCTCGAGGAGAAGCTGATATTCTGTGAAATCAGCATCGGAGGACAGATGAGCAGGGGGTTCCTCTCCCTCAGAGGAGGGAGACGAGGATGATGGGGAACTGGAATGTCCAGAGGATTCCTGCGGCGGTGGGGAGAGTCGAAAGACCCGCTCATGCATGTAACTAACATATGAGGGGAAGGCCGCCGCAGAACCCCTGAACTGCTCCCAGGATAACGGACCCGTAGGACCGACATGGCCTGGGAGCGGGGGTGGTGAAGGCAGAGAGATGGGAGAGGGGCACCTCCGAGGAGGCAACTGCTCTCTGCGAGGGCTCTGGAATCCGGGGAAGGGAGCTCTAGTAGGAGGGATCCCGGATATCAAACCAGGCCGCAGAACGGAACTCTGGGGAAGCGGAACCTGGAAGAGCCCTGGGGGAGAAACTCCCCTGTGACGACGCCGGGACTGCATGGATCCAGAAGGGCAGTCCGCACAAACGCCGCCAGAGGACACCCTAGAACCCTGGGGGAGGCGGGGCTCTGCCTTCGGCTCTGGCCACCCCTGGGTGGCCAAGAGGACCGAGCAGCAGGACGCTGCCCCTCAACCCCTCGGTTCGAGAGGGCCCTCCTCCCCGACTAGCGTTCCCCTAACCCCAGAGGAGGTAACAGCACCCCGGGGTAGCTGTCACCGACCTCCAGAGAGGGAGCCCCTCCGTCACCCCCACGCCTGCCCCCGGGACTCTCGGCCACCCCAGCCGGGAACCCTCAGGAGGCAGCGGCAGAGGGACAGAGGAGGGGCCCTGCACCGCCTGGTACCCCTAGCCACCGAGGACCCAGATTCCGAAGAATGGGGATGCCAGAATGGGTCCACATCTGAGTCATCGTCCTCCGAGGAGGACGAGACCAGCAGGACCTCGATGCTGGCCACCCCAGGGGTCCCCGAGGCCACGGGGCCGCGAACGGCCCCGGTACAGAGTGCGACGCCGCTCGCCCCCAGCACGCTGGCAGCATGAAGGCCCAACCCCACACCCCCAGCGGCTCCGGCAGACCCGCACCGCCCGGAGGAGGGAAGGCTGCACGCGCCTGGCGGCGGCGTCGAGAGGCGGCGGCACCGTCGGCGCCCCGCCAGGCCCATCGGCACCGTGAAACGGCGCCGAGGCCAAACGGCACACGCCAGCGGCCCGACCTGATCACGGCGCGCTGACGGCGCCGGAGATCGCGGCGCCACGAATGGCGCCGCTCGATCTGACACCATGGCGGCGCCCGGGATCTGGCTGTGGCGCGAGAGCAGCGCCGCCGATCACTGACACCCATAAGCGGCGCCCGGGATCAACAGTGCAGCGGCGACGAGGCCCACCGAGCGAGGCCCAGCAAGAGGCTCTCGCAGGAGAGCCTGCACCTCAGGTGACTGCCGGCGGTGTCAGCGCTGCGGCCCGGAGGGCTGACGCTCCCAACACAGCGGAAGGGCCTCCCCCCGGCAAGAAGGGAGAGAGACCTCACTCCTCCCGGACCGTATAGGCAGAAGGAGGACAGGAAAGGCCTAAGGATCTGCCGAGATTCCCTTGGCCTTAGATCCCCGAAAGTCGAGGGGCCTGCAGGCTTTGTGGCAGCGGACTTAGGGCATGACGGTCCATCGAAACAAAAGCGTCGCCACGAATCCATATTATGGTTGGGTCCAAACCGCGAAGACAGGCCTCATGCCGGTCGAGAGGCGAATGCGGCCGCAGGGCACCCGACGCATAGGGGCGCAGCCCGTCTTAGAAGGCGTTCACTCCAGAACCCGGACATAACTGGCAAATAAACAAGATTAAACCAGATCGAGCCACCGGCGCGTACAAAGGAAAAGAACAGTCTTACCGTGAGCGTCGAGTGTAGAAAAAGGAGTCGGATACGCACTTTGGGTTACCATGAACAGGTGCTGCCCCGCGGAGAAACAGAACTGAGTTGGAGGAGGGTTGTCGCTACTAACGGCCGCCCACGAGCATGACGCCGCTCTCCGGAGGGGCCGATTTAGGCAACTTAAAAAAAAAGCTCCGTGACGGTGCACGCCCGGCTTACACCCAGGAAGTAATGAATGGTGAAGATTGACAAGGGAAGATCTGCCCTAATTTCTAGTATGTTTATGTGGAGATGAGACTCCTGGGCTGTCCACAGGCCCTGAGACCGAACACCATCGAGGTGTGTTCCCCACCTGAGCCCTGAGGTGTCTGTGGACAGTGTCACAGTCGGGGATGGCGCTGTGAAGGGGACTCCCGCCAAGAGGTTCCCTGGATGTAGCCACCATTACCAATCTCGAATTACGGTCTTCGTGATTCTGACTGGATGCTGCAGATGGTCTTGCCTTTGGTCCCATTGTACCTGTAACATCCACTGGGTTACCCGCATGTGGAGACGGGCTAGCGGGACTGTTGCAATGGCCGCAGCCATGTGTCCGAGCAGGCAAAGGACCAGTCTGGCTGGGACGGTCTTCTTCGCCGATAGCTCCCTGATGAGGGATCTGATGTGTTCCGCTCTGTCCGTGGGAAGGAAAGCTCTCCCTCTGACGGTGTCCAGAACTGCTCCGATGAACTGCTGCGTCTGGGACGGAACCAGGCGCGACTTCTTGTAATTGATGAGAATGCCCAGAGTCTCGAACAGAGACTGGGTGCATTGAATGGCAGACATCAAGGCCTCCCAGGAGGGCGCCATGAGAAGCCAATCATCCAGGTAGGGGAACACGTAGTGGCCCTGTCTCCTCAGAGACGCGGCTATGACCGCCATGCACTTCGTGAATACCCGAGGTGCCGATGACACCCCGAAGGGAAGACCTCGGAACTAATAATGGTGACCCTGAAACTCGAAGCGCAGGAACCTCCTGTGTGCCTGAGCGATGGGAATATGCAGATAGGCGTCCAGCATGTCCAGGGCGCCGAAGCACCCTGCTTCAGCATGGGAATCAGGCCGAGGGTCACCATGTGAAGCGCTTGATACACGAAAGACTGAGATCGCTGAGGTCCAGTATTGGATGGAGGTCCCTGTTTCTCTGGAACCAGGAAGAGTGAGAATAGTACCTACACCCTCTGGTTCCCTGGTATGTGCTCTAAGGCTTCTTTTTCCAGGAAGTAAGGCACTTCCTGCTGTATGAGCAGGGCATGCTGACCGAATAATGGGAAAGCAGGAGAGGTCTTGTAGGTGGGTTGTCTCTGAACTCTATGTGTGGCCATTTCTGACCAACTGTAAACCCACCTGTGGTGGTGATCGGTGCCACCCTGAAGGTGGAGTGCGATGCGACCCCCGACTTTTTTTGCCCATTGATCCTGAGGAGGGGTGGGGGCCGGGAAGGAGTCATGCTGTGGCAGCGTTTGTCCCTGCGAGCTGGGCAAACTTTGAGCATCGTTGGCCTCTGCCTGGGGACGACTTGGCCTGGGCCTTGCGTGAGAAAGTGCCCCTCTGCTGCTGGCCGGAACGTTGCTGTTGCCTTTATAGCCAGAAACGAAAATGGCTCTGATTCCTACGAAAGGAACTAGGGCTAGATCTGTACATGGCTTGTACAGATCGGACTGCCTTCTCTGCGTCTTGGAGTTTGGTGATAACCATCTCGGAGGCTTCACCAAACAGCACCTTGCCATTATATGGGACATCTAGAATGTTTTTCTGAACGTCCGGGGAAAATCCAGAGACAAGGAGCCAAGAGTGTCTCCGGAGACAAACGCCTGAGGCTGCAGCTCTGGCTGAAGAGTCCGCAGAATAATATGCGGCTCTGAGCACTTGGGTCCCCACATCTGACCCAGTGTGGAGGATGTTTAAGAGCTCCGCTTTCTGGTCGCCATTGGGAAGCTTTTCAACCAGGTCCTGGCCATGTTCCCATAGGGCGTTCTGGAACTGAACCATATGGGTAAGATAGTTCAGTGACCTGATGGCGCAAGTAGCAGCCACGTCCGTGCGCCTCCCCAGGGCATCCAATTGCTTGGATTCCTGGTCTGGTGGCTGAGTGCTCATATGCTGTGGTCTCTGAGACCGGTCATGTGAAGCAGTGATGACCAGGGAATCAGCCAAAGGGTGGTTCGCCAAATACTAGTCCTCCCTAGGGGCCTTGTATAGGCGGTCAGCCTTCTTCGGCACCACGGGAGTGGAATGCGGACGTTTCCACGCAGCCTTGGTGACGTCCGCGAAGGCATCCACCAAAGCCGGCACTACCACAGGCTTTGGGTCTTTTTGCCGAAGGTAGCGGGCAGGCGTTGTCGCTCGGGGTCAAGCTCCTCAGCATCCCATCCCATGTTTTCCTGGATGTGTCTCATGATCTCGGCAAAAGAGGGATCATCCGGAGGAGACCAGGGGAGGTCGTGTGGGTCAGGAGAGGGAATGCTGAGAGGAGAAGGTGATCTGGAATACTCTGAAGTATCCGACCTAGAATCCTCCCCTGACGGAGTGTACCGGCGTCGTCTGGGTCTTTTGGGGCTGGGTGACCGAGGGGGATCTGGAGGGAGGCTTTCTCCTGTCGGTAGATCTACCCCAGGAGGTGGAGTTTGCTCCTTGGGGGATGGAGGTCGTCCTACTGGCCCCTTAGGTGGAGGAGGGGGGCGTAGGTGGTGAAGGAGCAGGAGGAAGAGGAGTAGTAAGAGTAGTAGGAGGAGGACGTGCGGCGACCACATCCTTCTTGATGGTGTCCCACCAAAAGGTAAAAGAGCTCCTTTACCTCCACAAGGTTCATAACCGATAATGGACCTGGCGCCGGTGGCCTGTCACCGGGGTCGGGTCCCCGGAGGTCTCCCGCTCCGGGGAGGGTTCCGGTGGGAGCTCGGCATCCTCGATGTCGCCCGCCTGGTTTTCGGGCTGTGTGGCGTCCTCCTCTGTAGAATCCCTACGACCGGCGTCCGCTGGCATTGGGGGTGTGGTCTTCTGCTCCGGGGTAGCCGACGTCGGTCCCCTGGCCAACGTCTTCAGACCTGACGAACGCCTGGCCAGCGACGGGTGTCTAGCCGGTGTCATCGGCTCCTGTGAGCGCCCAGCTGATTTAGGGTGCTTGGCCGACATCGGGTAGTGGGCCGACGTCCATTTGAGGGATGTTAGGTCCTTAGTTTTCCTGGGCGCTGGATCAGGACCTCGGGTGGTTGGGAGACTGACCTGGAGTCGGTATCCCGGCGACGGGAGGAAGATGATTTGTGGTGCTCACCCGACTTCAAAGAGGCCTTGGAAGGTGTTGATGAAGCCGAGGGCCTCAAGTCTTCAGAGGCTGGGCGAAGATGAACCACTGGAGGACCTGACCTGGACGGGAAAGGTTGTGACCGAGCCCTGGAGGGACAGCGGTCCGATCCAGAGCCGGAGCTTCGTGAGTCCGAGGCCCATGTAGGAGACCTGGACCTCGCCTTTTCCCGGTGCTTGTCCCGGTGTTTATGGGATTTGCTTGAAGATTCTCCCCGGGAGGAAGGTTCCTGGTCTATGCTTTTCAGCTTTTCTTCTAAAACAAATGCTTGAAGTGCCTTCTGATGGCGGATCCTGGTGCGGCTGTTAAAACCCTGGCAAAAGGAGCAGGCCTTGGTGTTGTGGTCGGGCCTAGGCAGGCATACATGGGACTAATGGGGATCCTGAAGGGATCTGTTTGCTGCAGGCGCACTGAATGGTGACCTCTAGAGATGGAGTTGGAGAGGACATCAGTTGAGCAGAGCCCAAATTGGAAGAAAATATTCCTAGTTCTGTAGTAGGTAAATAAGCTAGAAAGGCCGAGAGGCTGATGCTGGCAGTCGGCGGCGGGAAAAAGAACTGAGGATTATGGGGACCGCCTCCTTATGTACTCAGCCCGACGTCCGGGGCGGGACAGACGTCAGGGGCGGGACAGACGTCGGAGGCGGTCCCCGCTGAAGACTGCTAGCTAGAAAATTTCCGTGGGGTCCAGGTGCCTGCCAGCTTCAGTCCTAATGGTGTAACCTGCTGCAAGAGCTGTTTCTCTAAGTAAGATCAACATGTCAATCACTATTTCAATAATTATAGAAAAATAATGCCCAACTGGGCAAACAACATTTACCAAAGGTCTAGTATAAACAAACGTCCTCTTTTATTTGGAAATCAGATATGCCTTTAGAAAGAAACCTACAAGTTAAGACATTACTAGAAGGGTGCCAGAGGGAGACATGCCACTCCAACTATACATATCAGCTGTGGAGAGGATTTTTCTAGTTACTGATTCTGAAAGGAGAGGCAAGGGTGGGGAGTAATAATATTAGTGGATCCCTTTGGAAGAAACAAGATTACTACAGGGGAGTAATTTTTTCTCCTAACCCCAGGAATCCACTAGTATTATTACTCTTGCAGACTATGCAGCAGTACCTCAAAGAGGTGGTCAAGAATCTATTTAGTAAAAAGACCGCTATACAAATCTGGCATCACTCCTGGACTGGGTGTCCAGGCTATAATGCCTAGTGAAGGTGTGGACTGACCTCCAGGTAGCTGCTTTACATATTTCCATTAGAGGTACCACTCGGGCAGCTGCAATAGTGGCAGCTGTGACCCTTGTAGAGTGGGCCCTAAGACCAGAGGGAGGAACCTTGCCTGCCTTTTGAGTAGCAAAACAATACGCTGGACTATCCATCAAGAGAAAGTCCTCTTTGAAGCACAAGTACCTTTACCTACTTCCCCACAGCTGAGAACAGTTGTCTGTCCTGCCTATGATCTTTGATATGAGTCATGTCATAACTCGGTGCTCTTTTTACATCCAAGCTGTGCAATCTATGCTCGCATGAGCTAGAGTGTTCAGGAAAGAAAACTGGCAATGTTATAGACTGGTTCAAATGGAAGTCAGAAACCACCTTGAGGAGGAACTTCCTATTAGTTCTCAATACCACCTTGTCCCTGTGGAAAGAAATATAGTGCTTTTCCACACAGAGGGCCTGTAGCTCGCTTATCCTTCTGGCAGAAGTGATTGCTACCAGAAAAACTACCCCTCCAGGTAAGAAATTTAAGCTCTACAGATACCATAGGCTCAAAAGGTGGAAACAGTCCCCCTCCCTCCCTCCTCACCTAACCCCTCCCTTATTCACCTATGTTTCGTCACCCCCATTCCCACCCCCCTCTTGCTCTCCCAATCCTTCCTTTCTGTTTGATGCTCCTCCCTGCAGCTCAACCTCCGCTACTGGCACTCGAGCTCTGTATTACTACCTCTGTTCTGTCACGGGCACTTATGTATTTCATGTTTTGCCTCGATGTGTACCCTTGTTTTGTTTACCACCCCCATACGTTCTTATTCCCTACTGCTTCTACCTAGTTGGTTATCCACAATTTGTATAACCTGTACTTGTTGAGCCTGTGCCGTGCTGAACAGCACTGCCTATACTTGTTCTAATGTATCCTTCCCAACTATGTATATTTTCCACATTGTGCTACTGTAAGTTCAACTTTGTTATGTATACTTGCCTCCTCTGTAATCCCCCCACCACCACCACGTGAGGCGAGCATCTTTTTGCTCAGTGTGCCTTTCCTGGTAAAACATTTTCAATAAATAAATAAGCTGGGCAATGCAAATATTAAGGTCCCATGCTGGCACTGGTTCCCTGTGAGGGGGAAACAAATGAGAGAGCCCTTTAAAGAATCTTTTGAATGTATGGTTTGATGCCACGGAGGTATCCTTTCTAGCTGAAAGGTATGTTGAAACTGAAGCCAAGTGCACATTCAGAGTTGAATGCTGCAACCCCAGGGAGTGCAGGTGAGACAATCAAGAAGGGTTGGGATCCCGGCCTGGGCTGGGACAATACCCTTGTCACTGCACCAAATGGAAAATCTTTTCCATTTTGAGGCATAGGTTTTCATGGTGGAAGGCTTCCTGTAACCTTTAAGGGTTTCTAACCTGCTTCAGAGAATTGGCAATCTGCATATTCTAAGTCCTAAACAGCCAGACCTTGAGCTTGGGAGACCCGAGACTGGGGTACACTACCCTCACCTGAAAGGAAGTCAGCAGATCGCACCTCTGAGGGAGGTGAATGCGTTTGCTCTCAGACATTGAGAGCAGCAAGGAGTAAGTACCAAGGCTGTCTTGCCCAATCCGGGGCTACCAGAATCATCGAAGCTGGTTGTGACCCGAGCTTGATGAGCACCCTGAGTAGCAGAGGAAAAGGAGGAAAGGCATAGAGGTACTTGCCTGTCCAATCCAGAATCAGGGCATCCACTGGAATTGTCCCCTTCACTGAGGCCCTGCAACAATGAAGAGGTAAGTGGTGATTTTGGTGGGAAGCTAAAAGGTCTATTTCTGGGGTCCCCCACCTCCTGAATAGAGCATTCAACACTTGCTTGTTCAATGCCTATTTATGAAGGGCCTGGTTTATCCTGCTCAAGGCATCTGGCAAGGTGTTGTCCTTGCCTAGCATGAATTACTGTAGAGAGGCATTTAGAGAGTAAGCAAGGCACAATATCTTCACTGCCTCTCTACAGAGAGAAGTGGACATTGTCCTCATTTGTTGATGTAATACACTGTTGTAGTACTGTCTATTCTGACTTGTACCACTTTTCCCTGTATGAGATGAGAGAAACCCAGATGGGCCAGATAAACAGCTCTAACTCCAGCAGGTTTATGTGCGAGGAGTCTGACCTGAGCTGCAGAGAGTCTGAGGCCGAGGGGATCTAGACCTCACCTTCTCCCGTGCTTGACCCGTGTTTACGGGCCTTTGAAGAAGATTCTCCTGGAGGAAGGTTCTGGTCCATCCTTTTAATTTCTCCTCAAGGAGATATGCCTGTAGTGCCTTCTGACGGCGGATCCTGGTACGGCTATTGAACCCCTGGCAAAGGTGCAGGCCTTGGTATCGTGGTTCCGGCCTAGGCAACGCATGCAGGAAGAGTGAGGATCCTTGAAAGGGATCTGTTTTCCGCAGGCACACTTAGAAAGGTGACCCTCAATCGATGGAGTTGGAGAGGACATCAGTTGGCAAAAAATACACGAAGTTCTGTAGTCGTCGTACGCTAGGTAGAGACCGAGAGGCCGATGCTGGCGAGTCGACGGCAGGAAAAGAACTAGGGATTCTGGGGGACCGCCTTCTTTTGTACTACGCTTGACGTCGGGGCCGGACTGACGCCAGAGGCGGTCCCACTGAATACTGCTAGCTAGAAAATTCCTGCGGGGTCCTGGCGCCTGACAGCTTCAGTCCTAATGGTGTAACCTGCTGCACGAGAGGTTTCTCAAAGTAAGATCGCATGTTTCGCCTCCAGGGATGGTAATGATCTGGGTCAAAGTGACCATCCGGAAGATGCGAGGCCTGAGATATTGATTCAGGTCATGGAGATCTCAGGATGGGGCACCAACCCCGTCCCCTTGGGCACCAGGAAGTACCTGGAAACAAAGCCTGGGTCTGTCGGTGGATCTGGCACTGGAGCTACTGCCTCCTTGCGGAGGAGCCGACTGGGTGCAAGCATAGATCCATTCCTCCCGAGGGGTGCAGGCTCGGCTGGGAGGGTACTGCTCGAATTCTAGAGACAGTCCCCGACCGACCAGTTCGAGAACCAACCTGTCCGAAGTGATAGCGGACAAGGCGGAAAGGAAGTGGTGGAGCCGACCCCCCACGGGAGGACACAGAGCTGGCGTGACGGGTGTAGGGTGGCAACCCCCAACCCGTCACTAAGTAGGCTTAAAGGAGGAAGCGGCTCCGGGACCTGTGCCTCGGCCTCCTTTACGGGGCTGTTGAGGACCCTGCTTGGGCTGCAGGTGCCAAACTTGAGCCTGCTGCTGCTGACCTCGATAGGAGGACTGCCTGACCGCAGGGGAAGAATAACGAAATGGCTTCTTTCTCTTCTGCTGATACTTGCCCGAAGAACCCTTAGCAGAAGTGGCATCCAAGGTGGCAATGGACTGCTCTCTATACGCTGAAGGTGACCAGCCGCTCCTGGACCAAACAAGTCGGTGCCCAGGAAGGGCACATCAGCAAGCTTATGCTGAGTATCCGCCGGGAAGGAGGAAAGCCTCAGCAA
This sequence comes from Neoceratodus forsteri, assembly GCA_016271365.2. Taxonomy (NCBI): domain Eukaryota; kingdom Metazoa; phylum Chordata; order Ceratodontiformes; family Ceratodontidae; genus Neoceratodus; species Neoceratodus forsteri. Next base: position 1,711,549,393 of record CM057455.1, read on the forward strand.
AGCCCTGCGGCAAGAGGCTACTGCGGCTGCCAAAGAGCGGGCACAAGAATCCCCGATATCCAAGGCCATCTGGAGCTTCTGTTTAGCAACAGCACGGACCTGTTTGACCGTGGTCTGCATGTCCGGTGGGAGATGAGGGAGGACCTCGTCTAATGACCCAAGAAGGGCATGAGAGAAGTGTGCCATAATGACAGCCGAGCTGGCCTGACTAAGGCCCAAGGAAGGGGCCACAAAGACCTTATGGGCAGAGTGGTCCATATTCTTGGACCCTTGCCCGGGGTCGGTCAGTGTCGGCTGAACTATCAGTATGCCTGAACACAGAGGCGGCCATCAGGCTCTTGGACGAAGGGTGCTCTGTGAAGCCCGTGCATGACACACATGGGCACCGCGCAGATTGCAGGCCATGCAGGCAGATGGTGCTATCAGGAGGCAGGACGCTGCCAAAGTTCAAGGGCCAGGCCAACAATGGCTTTGGCCACCGGAAAGGCCTACATCGGGGTATCCCCTCTATTAAGAATGTCGGGGAGCAGGTACTCTGCCTTTTTCTGAACAGGCTCCAGGAGCATTTCAGTGGAATCGGAGATGAGGCGGAGAATGCCCTGGAAAGAGGAACGGCCTTCCTCCATCCCTGCGCCGACCGACGACTCATCATCCCCGGGATGTGGGTGCAAGCCGGTGACGTGAGAGTCCGAAGAGTCGTGATACAGCGATCTACCACCTAAGTCACCCTCGATCTGCCGAGGGCAGTCCGGGTTGACTGTTACAGACAGATGTCAGGGAAGCCCGGTGTCCTGTCGGTCCTCTTTTGAGGGCACCCTTCCCTCAGGCTGTTTAGGCAGTGGCTCCACCCAAATCAGTGGAGAGACCGGGGTAGACCTAATCGGAAGATGGCCCAGCCCCACAACAGGAGGAACCGAAGGCTTCGGTTCCGGAGGGGACGGCTTCGGCATAGGAGGAGAGAGCCAAGTGATGGCTTCTGCCCGGTCAAGATCAGCTGCTGCCACATAAGGTCTTCACGGCGCCGACGCAGTTTCCGTCGGAGCCTCTCCTTGTCTAAGGAGGATGAGGACCTGTGGTGTCGCCTCCTTTTTGAGCACTTACGGCTCTTCCTTGGTCGATCGTCTGAGGGGGTCCTGGACCGAGATCAGGGAGGCCGAGTCAGTCGATCAGGAGACACCGGGATCGGTGAGACCAAGGGGTCTGGGACTGGTTCCTTGATGGGGACACTAGCTGGCTGGGTCTCCACATCCGGAAAACCAGGACAGGAGTATCTTCCAACGAAGTCGTCGGGCACAGCCAGCGACAAGGGGTCGATGGGGTCAAGGATAATTTCGACCTCGTCAGTCACTTCCTCGGTCTCTTGGACAGAGCGGAAGGTCCGAAAAGTCAGCTGCCGAGGTTGCGATCTTGACCAGGTCGAGACCGCTTGTTCTTGGACCTCGACCTCTCCCAGTCCCAAGAGCGCCTCCGCTGGACAAAGACACTGGGTCCTTCTCCTCTTCCCAGAGCGGAAGGAGTGCGAGCCCAAGGGCACCTCACCCCGAGTGGGGAGAGACTGGCACATCTCCCTGAAGGAGCCCGTAAAGGTGGAGCCTAAGTTCAGCGGGATGAAGAAGCTTCGACTGGCCGAAGCACGAGCTGCTTCCTCCTCAAATGCCTTCATCTGTTCCAGCTGTTCGACAGAGCCCGCGAGCTGCAGAAACCGCCCACCTAGCCTCCTTCAATCTCACCAGCAGGTTTCTCTTTTCCAGTCTCCCCAGCTTCAGGCGTGCCTTGGCGGTCGCCCAGGACGCTGGGATGGAAGGCAACAAAAAGCAAGACGAGGTGTTGTGTCCAACACCTAGGCAAACGCACGTGAGGTGGGGATCAGTGTGTGCAACATCTTCTGGCCACAGGAGCACCGTGAAACCGGAGGAAGATTATTCCTTCATAGTTGATGCAACGAAGTGTGTTCGCTAACTTCGAAGAGGTTTGATTTTCGTAAACCGACAATTTTAAAGCCAGGGCCTACGAAATGCTGAGAGCACAAGGGAACCTGCATCTTCCAGCGGAAAGGAAGATCTGGCATCATGGGGCAGAGCATTGGTATATACCACCCGGGTGGGTGGGAGGAACCAGCTTGAAGACTTCCAGCAAGATTTAAAGTGGAAGGGAACAAGCCAAGAAGTGTGGATGAACAACATATCCACGCTCCTAGAATTAATTTTACATGCTACAGTTTTGCACATAAAAACAGCTGGAAATACAGAGGAAATGAAAATTACTTACCTACCGTAATTCTTGATCTTCTTGGACAAGTCTCCACCACTCATTCACACTATTGGGATCTGCGCCGGAGGCACTAGGACCCATCGGGAGCAAACTTTTTGCTGGGGAGTCGACGCCAGAGATGGCGCCATGAGTCCCAGCTCACATGGACATGACTATCTCGGCCGACTCCCCAACTGCCTCAGTACCTTTTTTACCAAGGAGGTGCAGCGAATCTCAACCTAGAAGGGTAGCCTAACCTAAAACCGGACATAAGATAGTCCAGACGACCTGTAAGAAGGGTCAACAAAGAAGTCTTCAAGGCCTAAAGATTTGAGGGAGTGAAGACCAACAAGAGAGGTGAGCTCGGGGGATGGAGGGTGGGCGTGTGAATGAGTGGTGGAGACTCGTCCAAGTAGATCAAGAATTATGGTAGGTACGTAATTTTCATATCTTCCTGGACATAAGTCTCCACCACTCATTCACACTACTGGGAGAGTACCGAGCTAATAATCCCCAAAGAGGGTGGCAGGAAAAACCAAGAGCTCACGTTTCTTAAGACAGAAGTCCATTAAGGATGGCTTTGCCAAAGGAAGAATGTCGTCTGGCATGGACATCGAGTGCATAATGCTTAACGAAAGTATGCACTGAGCTCCAGGTGGCTGCATTGCAGATGTCTGCAATGGGCACGTTGCGGATTTCCGCTAGGGATGCCGCTACCGCTCTGGTAGAGTGAGCGTAAACTTACCCCTCCACCTAACCTGCGCCATGGAATAGCAGTGACGAAGGCACGCCACTAGCCATGCTGAGATACATCTAATAGCAACAGGTTGACCCAGCCAGGCCTCACTGAAGGAAACAAACAGTTGCTGGGCTTTACGAAAATCCTTGGTTCTATCCAAGTAGAAACGCAAGTCCCTCTTAACATCCAGAGAATGAAGAGTGCGTTCCCCTTCATTTTGGAAGTCCGCAAAATAAGAGGGAAGGACCAAAGGTTGGTTAAGATAAAATTCTGACACAACCTTAGGAAGAAATTTAGGATGAGTACGAAGGACTACTTTGTCCTTATGGAACACAGTATACGGAAGGTCTGTGACCAGGGCATGTATCTCAGAGACCCTACGGGCTGAGGTAATGGCCACTAGGAAGGCAGTCTTCCAGGTAAGGAACTTTAGTTCACAGGTAGCTAGAGGCTCAAAAGGTTTCCGAGTGAGCATGTCTAGCACAAGATTAATGTCCCAGGCTGCAACAGGACGTCTTGTACGGGGTCTGGTGTGCAGAATGCCCTTAAGAAATCTCTTAACCATAGGTAACTGAGCCAGTGAAAGAGAAAAAACCAGCTCATGATACGCTGAAATGGCACTAAGGTGAACTTTAACTGTAGAGTACTGAGACCTGAATTTGAGAGGTCCAAAAGGTACTCTAAAACTTTATCTGGAGGGCAGGAAAAGGGATTCAAAGAGGACTTTGCACACCAGAGGGAAAACGCCCACTTAGCCGTAAGTTAGAGTGGCTGGCTTCGACAAGAGCCAGAAGGATATCAGAAACTCTTCGAGAGACATTGAACCGATTTACTTCTACCTCTTCAGGAGCCAAGCGTGAAGGTGAAGAGATCTCAGATTGGGATGGACCACCGGTCCCTGAGTTAAAAGGTTCATCTGCAGGGGAAGTGGTCTCGGAGGAACTGCCAACATACTGTTGAGAAGTGGAAACCACAGTTGTCTAGGCCAAAAGGGAGCAATGAAAATCATCTTGTCTCCCTGAGACTCGAATTTGAGGAGTAGGCGGAAAGGCAGAAAGAAAGCGTTTTGTCCACCGCAGCCTGAACGCATCCTGACAAAAAATGTCAGGCCCTGGATTTCTGGAGCAGAAGAGAGGCAGTTTTGCGTTGAGTGGGGACGCAAAAAGGTCCAGGTCCGGAGTTCCTCACTCTTCGAATGGTGACTGAACTATGGTTGAGTCGAGAGACCACTCGTGAGGATCTGTCTCTGTTCTGCTGAGACGGTCTGCCAAGTCGTTCTGTACACCTGGCAGGTAGATTGCTTGAATTAGAGCCTTGTGCTCCAAGCACCATTCCCAGACCCTCATCGCTTCTCTGCATAAGGGGTAAGAATGAGCACCGCCTGCTTGTTGATGTAATACATCACTACTTTGTTGTCCGCTTGGAGGAGAATATTCTTGGACAGAGAATGTCCTTCAAAGCTCGGACTGCATAAAGGACGGCTCATTTCTAGGACATTTATGTGAAGCTGGGACTCGAGTTGAGTCCACACACCCTGAGTGTGGAGAGCCTGACAGTGAGCTCCCCACCCCATTAGTGAGGCGTCTGTGGTAATGGAGATCTGATGGTCCAGAGGGGCAAAGGGGTATCCTTGCAGGAGATTGTCCTCTTGAGACCACTAGGTGAGAGACCTCCTTAAGGGTTCTGTCACCTTGATGAGATAGGACTGCGGGTGAGTGGTTGGAGACCACTGAGTACTGAGCATCCACTGAGGGTTCTCATGTGCAGACGGGCCAGAGGTACAGTGAACACTGAGGATGCCATGAGGCCCAGCATCCGTTGCATCGAGAGCGCTGTAACTGAGCTGTTCTCTCCGATGTAACGGGCCATCTGAAGGATATCGTTCCTTCTGTCCTCTGGGAGAAAAGCATTCGCACAGGATGTGTCCAGAAGGGTCCCTATGAAAAGGAGCCTCTGGGAGGGCTGCAGCTGCGATTTCTTGAGGTTTAGCAGGACTCCCATGGACGTAAGGAGGTGAGAGGCCATCTCTACGGCACCCAGAGTCCCTTGCCTGGAAGGACTTGCCAGAAGCCAATCGTCCAGATAAGGGAACACCTGTATACGAGTTTTCTGAGGTGTGCTGCGAAAACTGCACAACACTTTGTAAAAACTCTCGGCGCCGAGGATAGCCCAAAAGGCAGGACTCTGAACTGATAATGTTGTCCCAGAGCCACAAACCTCAGGAATTTGTGATGCCTCGGTGAATGGGAATGTGCTGGTAGCATCCTGCATGTCTAGGGAGGTTAACCAGTCATGCTGATGAAGCAAGGGTAACAGGGTTCCTAGAGAAATCATTTTGAATTTCTCCTTGGGGAGAAATTTGTTTAGCTTTCTGAGATCTAGAATGGGGCGATTCCCCAGACTTCTTTGGAACCAGAAAGTAATGAGAGCAGAACCCGTGTTTCGTTGATGCAGCGGCACAAGTTCTACTGCCCTGTTGTTTAGAAGGCCCTGAATTTCGGCGGTGAGAAGGTCTGTCTGAAGGGCAGACAGCCTGGCTGCTGCTTGGGGTTTACAATCCGGAGGGTTTCCACAAAATTGAGTGAGTACTCGCTGGATTATCCGAAGGACCCATTTGTCTGAGGTTATGGACTTCCACTGGCTGTAGAAGTGCATCAGCCGACCTCCCACCAGAGAGGAAAAGTCCACCTCGGGCAGTTGAGGTGGGACTTGGGCCAGAAATTCATAAGATGGCGCTCTGGGCCCTTGCACTTTCTGCTGCGCCTTCTTTTGAGGTTGGGCAGGTTGGTTCTTATGGAAACTTCCTCTGCCTCGAAATGACTGTCGGTTATGAAACTGACGTTTACTGGCATGCCCTCAAGAGGGGGCAGGAGGGGGTCTAGCCAACTTAATGGCTGACCTAGTCTTTTGTGTAGCTTCTAGAGCTTGCTCGACCTGAGGCCCAAAAAGATATGCACCATCAAAGGGCAATGCCATTACCTGTTGTTGCGCATCATTGGTGAAGCCTGAAGTGCGCAGCCAGGAATGGCGGCGGGTGCAAATACCAGCAGCTGCTGAACGGGAAGCGGAGTCGAAAGCGTCCATGGCTGCTTTAACCTGTTGGTTGTTAGATTCAATACCCCTGGTAATGGTATGAAGAAGCTCTGGTTTTGAATCCGACTCGAAGAGCTTCAACCATTTGCTTGAGAGAGTGCCACAGGATATACTCATACTGAGAAAAATAGCCTTGGTAACTGGCAATACGATACTTAGGGTAGAAGCAGCAAAGACCTCTTACCTAAGGTGTCTATCTTACGAGATTCCTTGTTAATAGGTCGAGCTGTAGTGGTTTGAGGAAGGACCACCTTATCATTCTCTGCCAGGACTACAATAGGATCCGCAAAGGCTTGAGATGCCAAAATGGGACGATCCTTGGGGGCTGAATATTTTCTATCAATGGATTTAGCCACCGATGAAGAGAGAGCAGGATTATTCCATACCATTTGAGGCAGCATCTCGAATGAAGGCTGAATCGGAGGAGTCAAATCCGTAGGGATCTCCAAGGCGTGAAGGTACTGGAGTCTTAGCACTTTCCCAGGATCGATGTCTGTAGTCTGGAGAGAAAGTGTGGAAATCATATTCTTCAGCAGAGACTTAAATGACAGGTCCTCGACCACAGGCTCTGCAGCAGTAAAAGATCCTGCTTCGTCCACGTCATCGCCCAGCCGAAGGTCTGGGTCAGGCTCAACGTCATCTCCTTACAGTCCAGGAGGGACTGTATGGACAGGAAAGGGATGAAAGCCAGAAGAGGAAGGAGGAAAAGAGACAAAAGGGAAGTCCCCGAGAGCCCCCGGCGCCGAGGAGGCACACGGTGCCGAGAACGACACCGAGGAACCACGCGGCGCCAAAAACAGCGCCGAGAAGTCGCACGGTGCAGAGGACGGCGCCGTGCAGCGACCCCAAGAAGCTGCGCGGCAACGCCGAGAAGTCGCGAGGCGCCACGGGCGACGTCGAAGACGGCGCCGCAAGGCCACACGGCGCCGAAGGCACTCCCAGAGACCGAAAAACAAGTTCTGAAGGAAAAAGAGCAGGAGATAAGGGCATCGGTGTGGCCCCTGCGCCGAGCCATGGGGGGACACTCAAGACGGAGTCGACGGCACCAAAAGGTGCCGCGCCATCAGGAAAGTCCTCGTCCACCTACCTGGTCGCCCAGAGAGCCCGGGCCCATGAGCGACCGAGCCAGGTAGCCGAACCAACCTCCGAGCCCATTGCTCCACAAGAGCGGCCCACTGATGAAACTGCTCATCTGAAGACCTACCTGCGGGCGGGGTAGGACTCCGATGTCGAAGACGTCGGCTACCAGAAGCCGCTGTTGGTGACTCCGAAGGAGGAGACCGGCAACTAGCCCCGATAACCAACGTCTATGCACAGACGTATCAGAGGGCGACCTCGGTGATGCCTTCTTTTAGACCTGCGGGCGATAAGAAGAGCGCACGAGGCCGAACGTGCCGGGAATGCGACCGTTTGGCTTTACGCTTCCGTGGGGACCGCCCATCCCCCCGGGCACTGGACTGACCGTTGTCAGACCCCCCCTTCCGGAGAAGGCGGCGGACCGGACCCAGCCCGACTGACTGAAAGCTTTCATACGAAGTCTCCCTACCGTCACCTGACCTGCTCATGGTCGACTCCATCAGTGTAGGCTGAGACTTCTTTATCATTTTTATTTAAAAATAAGAATAACTTAAACGATACTGTATCGAGATAATACTACAAAATAATAAAAACTGAAAACTATGCTGCTAGTTTGAAGTTTGACTCCCGACAGGCGAGCGACGTCGTCACTGAAGCGCACTCGACGGCGGGGAAAAAAGTGAGGCGGTTGGGGAGTCGCCGGTTGATAGTCATTGCCACGAAGCTACTCGGCAGCCTTTCCTCAAGTAGCCATCTCTGGTACCCACTCCCAGCAAAAGTCTGCTCCCGATGGGTCCTGGTGCCTCCGGCGCAGATCCCAATAGTGTGAATGGGTGGTGGAGACTTATGTCCAGGAAGATCATGGCTTTGCATTTATGGCTACTAACGAAGTAAGCCAACATCCAAGAAGGATTTAATACACTCCTAAAATGGTAAGGTTTCTGGATATGTCTTGGTATCAATGGGAGTTTTAAACTTTCAGTACCTGTAATAATGTTGCTGTGGATATCTGTATATATGATTTTGCACATTGTTTTGAGTCACAGCTTCAGAAGCTAGTTTCCGATCAGCATGGCAATGTGTTAATTTTGATAACAAGGAGTTTTTAATCACTGGAACTGCTTTGGTGGCAGAAAGGTCCTCTAACTGCTGTAATAATATTGTGACTATTTTAACTGTGCATGCATTATTCTAATACCTGTCTTTCTATCTGCAGCCTTGGTTTGCAGCAGGATCTGATATGCCTCCTGTCAGTGGCGACCACACTGCTTCATTGAATAGCTTCAAACCCGCATATATTTTTATTGAATAGCAATTAAATAGTGTAACTTCAATATTGGTATCATTCTATTTACAGTTAACATTGCTAGCCAAATAAAGTTGCAGAGATTTTTTACTTAGCTTTTAGTAATTGATGTATCGGTACTGATTACCTTTTAAGTGTTTTCATTACACTTGTAATTAACGACAAAAACAGATGTCAGAAATAACTTTGGGATCACAATAGTAAACCCCAACAATGTGACAAATAAGTGAAAATCCAATAATATATATGTCTATTTAAGTGGATCACATACTATGTTGTGCGTCTTTTGATAAAGGGTGTTTTCCAAAACATGTCATGGTAGTTTCGACTACTGGCACACAATGAATGATTTTAGATCTAACAGAGCAGCGCTTTTTAATGTGGTGGTGGCGTAGTGCTGGACTTGTCTGCACACAGTAGTACAGACAACGTTCTGACTTCCAGCGGGCGAGGACCCCGCCACCCATCTTCAGCAGGAAAAAAGGAACTGAGGTATTTGAGGGCTGGTGCCAAGGTAAACCTGTGCCTAAGAGCTCAGTTACAAAGCCATGCATGCACGATCTTACCGCAGCACCAGACCTCTGAATAGTTCTGGCTCTCATAGGGTCCTAGAACCACCAGCAGGAATCAACAGTGAAGACTGATTCCTGGAAGATGACACTGCTTTCCCAAGCACCTGGATCTACCAGCACAAAGAAAACCTGCACCAGAATGATCAATAAGGAAATCACTAAACCTGATGCCCTATGTAAACCTGTACTGGAGTCAGATATTGCCTATATTACACTAATCTCCTGTACTGTGTTTTCTAAAGGTATTTCTTCCCAACCACAAAATACAGCTCGTAATGCAGGGGCACCTATGCCAAGAACCCAGTGGAAATTTCATTCACCCATGCATAATCATCTCTATAGTGTATGGTGGAATGTGGTTATGTATGGAAATCCGTACACTGCAGAAAACTGTTCTGCTTCAGTAGGGACGTCCTCACGAACGCAGAATGACTTTTCGCTCTTAGTTAGTGAGAATGTCACAATGCAACCGCTGCCACCTGTGCATTTACATGACTGTGGGAGACTGGTGAGTTGTGGACGCGAGCTGGCCGCAGGCTGGAGAGACGAGGAGTGCGTGTCTCCGGCAGCAGACACTGGCAAGAAAATGTAAGTTATCCTGCTTTGGGGCACCACACACTATAAAGAACAGTGTATGGCCTCCCAAACAACTCGGCAACTCTTTCCCGTCGTGTTTTCTATGATGGCAGAGGGACCTCTCGAGCTTCGTTCTCGAGGGCATCAGCCGTCACAGAAAACACTTGGGTGAAGAATTGCCTTGTTGTTTATGGACGACCATACACTATACTATATATATTACATGCTTAACCACATTAGTCATTAGCTGCAGTGAAATCAAAATTCTTGTTAGTCATCAATGTGGTACTGTTAGCCCCGGGCAAGTCACACCTGTGACTTATATCTTACTTGTGAAGAATGGCAGTAGTTTAACATTTTGGCATGGCACAACACAATAAATGTAAACAATAAAATAATACAGCATATGTGCTTGAAGATAACTTGGAGCTTATTTCATCCTGAGAAATCGAGCACAAATAAGCCCCAAGGCTGATTAGGTCTCCAGCTTCACTTGATCATGAAATTACCACCTTGTTTTTCACAGGCCCCCATGCATTTCACCGCATTTAGTAAACAAAACAGTAGGGCCGTAAGTAAAAATGAAAAAAAAAAAAACAAAGTGCCCAAATAAGGCATGTATGCGTGAATTTCCTTTGTCCTGCAGTGCTAGTTCTCAGCCTGTGCAGCTCACCTTCTTCTTCTTTTGTCTCTTTGTTACTGGTTGGAACACATACAGACACACAAGTGTGCATGATATTCCGATTTCCATCACACCGTTGGGCGAGAAACGGTGCAGTGCTGGTGAATTCTGCCCAACAGAGCCGCCTGTTCAAGATTCAACAAATACTGTCTGCATGCCTCGTAGTCGCACCAAGAATGTGCTGCATCAATGTTTGCTTCTGCAAAGAAAGACAGAAGAAATCAGTGCAGATGAGGTAGAAAATGTTTTGTAGACACAATTTAAGCTGATATTCACTAGTAGCTGCATTTGCACTAAAATGAGTCCAAAACACTAAGATTGACTTTTGTCAATATTTTACAACCCCACCACCACCAATACACAATGACAGGAAACATCAGCAGTAAGAAAACAGGAGGATGCAGTGTCTTGCACCAGACAGTAAGACTCAAGTATAGAATATGTGAGTCGAAACTTATCTGTAAGAAATGGCACATTCAAGAACTGGCATAGTGAAAACAAATTAGAGGATGAAGGCTGTGAAACAATACCCAACCCCTAACTTTACTAAAGCACCACAAGCCAATAAAACAAATGGGAAGTATAAATACCCTTTTAACAACTCTGAAAAGTCCCCATAAAGCCGCTTCATATTGGCTAAAATTGAGGTGTAGCCACAACCTCAAACCCATTTCACAAGCCAAGAGGGAAGAGCAATTATTTGTAGTGTGAACTGGGAACAGAAACCACAGCAGTTATGAAAGTGAGCAAGCTACAAAAAGGGACAAATTAACACCAAAATGAGATTGAAGAACTTGTAGACTAGGCCCTCAATTCTCTGCGGCACTTCAACCCTAAATTCTGCAGCAGGGTTCCTATGCTTCTGTTGCACATTTGTTTTACTTTTGCAGCAAGAATGATTCACTCCTATGGCAATTAACTCTCCAGTCACTGGTTGGCATTTATTTACTTTATTTATTTTTTGATAACCGGGTAGGTGCGCTAGACACGAAAGTGACTATTTTCAGGCACGACCCAGGAGGTCAACAACATAGGGAGATAACAGTTACATAGAGTACAGTGTCAGGAGCTGTGCAATACAATTCAGGCACGACCTGGGGGCATCAAACAACACAGAGAGATGACAGTTACATAGAATACAGTGTCAGGAGCCATGCAATACATTGCAAGCATAAGGTGAGACAAATGTAGGACAAAATAACGATACAAGGCATAACTGGTTTAAACAATTGTAGATAAGTGCCCAAGTGTGGATTAACAAAGTAATAAAATATGAGGTACATAGAGAAGAAATCTATTGCACGCGGCATTATAATAAGGTACTGAGAGTGAGAGGTATGGTTTGGAAGGGGCAGGAAAGAGGTAAAGTTGAGATGGGAGTAATGGGAATGAGGGAGCAAGGTGTAATCTCACACTGTAGAAGGTGTAACCAAGGCGGCCAGGGCAGGGTAAGTCTGGACCTATGGAGGGTTGAAGCAGGTACACTGAGCACAAGTAGTAAGGAGGGAGCGGTGCAATTTCTTAAACATGGCATGATTAGGTGCAAGGCGGACATCTAGGGGCAGCGAGTTCCAGTAGGAGGGGCCTACATGCGAGAAACCTGATTTCCCTTTGGTAGTTCTACATCTGGGAATGCAAATCAAGGAAAGATCAGTAGATCGGAGACCATAAGAGATGGGCTGAGGGATTAGCAGGGAGGCTAGGTAGGTGGGCATTCTAGATCGAAGTACACTGTCCACCAGGTTCCCAAGAGAGAGGAGACGTTGTGCAGTAGGAGAAGGCCAATTGAGATCAGAGTACAGCATGCAGTGATGTTTTAGCCTGGAGGAAGCAGAGGCGTAACAGCATATATTGTTCTAAGTAGTGTCCCACGTACGAAGATTAGCTTTAGATGTATTTGTATAGATTACGGATCCGTAAGAAAGTGATGGAAGAAGGATTCTCTAGCAACGGGTGTCCTAGCAGTGGGGGTAAGAATATAGCTTGTTTTGTAGGCTAAGCCCAGTTTGGCATTCACAGCCTTACAGGTGGAGGTTATATGGGCATCATAGGTGAGGAATTCATCGAGTAAGACCCCCAGATAGTTAAAAGAAGTTACCATCTCCAGTGGGGAGCTGTCCGCCCAGGTGACCTGGAAAGATTTATGGTGCTGTTTTAATTTAATAGAGGAACCAAAGAGCATGGCCTTGGTCTTAGCAACATTTAGGACAAGCTTATTTTTGGTGATCCAGGATTGAATATTTTGTAGGTCTATGGAGAGCTTATGATTGACAGAGTGGACATTATCTGAGTTTGTATAAAGGACAAGGTCATCGGCATAAAGCAACGATGAACAGTAGGATACCACTTGAGGAATGTTGTTAATAAACATCGAGAAAAGCAGGGGTCCGAGGATAGAACCCTGCGGTACACCAATACTGATGAGAGCTTTTTCTGAGGTGGCCGAATTGAATTTCATGGTTTGATGCCCGTTTGGTAGGTAGCTATGGAATCAAGTTACAACATTGGGTGAGAAACCCAGTGAGTGGAGATCGGTAAGCAGAAGAGGGTGGTTGACTAGATCAAAGGCTTTTGTCAAATCGATAAAAACTGCACCAGTTAGGTTACCCTGGTCCATAGTTTGAAGAATATCATTTGTCAGCTGCAGAAGAGCAGTTTGAGTACTATGACCTTTTCGGAAACCGTGCTGGTTTGGGTGCAGGAGGTTATGTTTTGTGAGGTGTTCTGAGATCTGAGCAGAGATAAGCTTCTCAAGGACTTTATCTAGTGTTGACAATATTGCTATTGGTCTATAGTTGGCTATGACTTTTGTCGCCTTTTTGAATACTGGCATGATTCTAGCAGTTTCCATACCGGCACCACGCCTACTCAGGGACAGGTTGAATATGCAGGCCAGAGGTCCTGAGATGCAAGGTGCCGCCAGTTTGAGGAGTCTAGGCTCAAGGCGGTCAGACCCAACAGCAGTACTGTCTGATATGGAATTTAAATGTTTGAGGACATCATTTTTCGATATAGCTTTAAAGTAGAAGGTGGGCATCGTGAGGTTATTTTTGGGTGGAGGGCTCCAGGTATTAAGTTAGTGGAGGAGAGAGCATTTGTGTAGCTCGAGAGGTCGGAGAAGTAAGAGTTAAAGGCACTGGCAATGGTGCCTGGGTCATTGCAATGGACGCCGTTCAATATGTTATTTAGTGGCCTTTTGTTAGAGCCAAGGAAAGTCTTGACATGAGACCAAAATTTCTTGGGGTCCCCCACAGCATCCAGCAGGAGGCCTTTGCAGTACTGGCTTTTTGCAAGTCTAATTTGTGATTTGCATTTTGACCGCTGTTCTCTATAGTTGTTATAATCGGCTGGGAGACCCGATGCTTTAAACTTTCTCCAACATTTATCCCTGTTTTGAGGGCAGTGAGGAGGTCTTTGTGCAGCCATCTGGTTTGTGTACCACTGACGCGCGAGTGATGACTGGGGTATGCTTATCCTGAAGGAGGATGAACCTGTTCAGGAAGGCATGCTGGGCAACTTCAGCACTAGTAAGTGGAAGATGGGACCAGTCAGTGTGGGGCGCATCATATGAAATACCTTGATTTAAGTTAGCATAATTTCTGAAGCATATATAGTTTTGGTGGGACGAGAGTTTGTGGAGGTGCTCTATGCAAAAGACGGGGAGTGGTCACGATATTGTCAGGCATGGTTCAGATTTTGCAATTCTATCCACACGATTCTTTAAGACCCAGTTAATAAGGGTGTTGAGTCTGTGTTAGCTGATACCCCTTGTGTAATCAGTAATGATTTGGTGCAAACTGTAGCTCTGTACCAGGGACTGAAGTGAGTCTTGAGCTTTGCCAAGCCAGTTTAGATTTATATCACGAGAATGATGAGTTCATTATTCCCACGTGTGCAGCTGTTTGAACCAGCAAATCAGCTAGGCCTTGTGTTCCACTGGTAGGTGGTAGGCATACCAGGTGATGTCACCGATATCATCACATACTGAATATGGGGAAGGGCTTCAGAGCAAATAAAAGGGGAAACAAGCCTGGAATTTTAGAAAACTAGTAATTTTAAAAGAAAACACCATAAAACAGTGATTTATGTGATACCATGCTCTGCAGCGGGCCCCAGTTCAACAGAATCACAACCACAGAATGTTGAAAGCCTTATCTGAAGACAGGCAGCAATATCACAGACAGCTTAAGAAACAAGCATTTGTCAGTGTTGAATGTTTGCTTGTTGGTATTAGCATTGGAAATGCAGGAGTTAGACAGATGCAGAACAGGAATGGCAGTGAACTTCACGCGAGCCCCACCTCCACCCTGCAGAGATGGACAGGCACTTGGGTATGCCTTTGGGTCGTAGCACAGAAAGCTCACACCATTTCACCTCACCCTATTCGGCAGACTCCCGACAAGTGCTGAGATGTTCCTTGGGGTGTTCGGCTTTACAGTCACCCCATTCCATAAGGACATACGCTGAAATGGGTGCAGTATAGGAGAAAGTACAGTTACATAAGAACTTACCGTAAGAGTAGCTCTTCAAGAACAGCTCTTGCAGCAGGTTACACCATAGGACTGAAGCTGGCAGGCACCAGGACCCCACGGAAATTTTCTAGCTAGTCGTATCCAGCGGGGACTGCCCCCGACGTCGGTCCCGCCCTCAACGTCAGGCATCATATAAAAGGGGGCGGTCCCCCAGAATCCCTGTGTCTCCTGCCGGAGACTCCCAGCCGTCGATGACATCAGAAGTGGAGACTGAGGATCTGCCATCAAAGGCATTCATAACTGTGTTAGAAACACCTAATCCTAGAAAACAGATATCGGAATAACTACCTCCAGAGGGGATGGTGGAGAACTACCTGCTGCAAGAGCTGTTCTCAAGATCTACTGTTACAGTAAGTTCTTACGTTAACTGTACTATCTTACTGAGAAACAGTTCTTGCAGCAGATTACACCATTAGAACCCATTCCCAAGCAATATTGGAAATCCCTCACAGGTGGGAGGAGGCTAGGTAGAGATCGCGAGTTGGACCAAAGCCTAGGATAGAAGTCCCTGAAGGACTGCTAGCAAGGCCAGCTCTTCGCTGTGATGCAACATCCAGGCTACAATGCCTGATAAAGGTGTGCACAGTGCTCCAAGTAGCTGCTACGCAGATGGTTGAAGTGGCAGCAAAGGAGGTAGCCACCCCCATTGTGGAATGACCCTTAACCGCGCCCAGTAAAGGTTTGTTGCGTTTCGGGTAACAGAACGTGATACAATTGATGAGCCACCTGGACAGCGATCGTTTAGAAACCGGAGCTCCCATCATCCTATGGGTGAAGGAGACGAAAAGCAGATCAGATTTACGGTGGTGCCTGGTTCTGGTCAGGTACTATCTTAGACACCTATGCACATCTAGAGTGTGCAACAGGGCCTCTCCTCTGTTAAGAGTATTTAGGAAAGTACACTGGTAGATCAATGTCCTGATTAAGGGCGAGAGCTGAGACCACCTTAGGCAGAAATTTTGGGTTAGTCCTTAGGGATACCATCCTGGTGGAAAACCAAATAAGTCTCTTTGCACATAAGTGCGTGCATTTCAGAAATTCTTCTGGCAGAAGTAACTGCAACTAAAAACAACGTTTTCCAGAGAAAATGGCATATCCACTGCGCTGGTCCATAAGGTGGCAGCTGAGCTGCTCCAGGATCGAAGGATAAGTCCCATGGAGGATTGGATCCTTAATTGGGGCCTAAGGTGGAGGCGCCAAAAAGGCATGTGTCGTCTCCAGCTGGGCCACAGTGTGTTGGCCTACATGGGCATGGTAGGCTGAAATGGCACAAAGGTGCACCTTAATCGAGGAGTAAGCCAGGCCGGAGTGGAAAAGGGATAGCAGATAGTCCAGTACCAGCTTCTCTGGACAGTCCAAAGGTGGAAAACTGAGCGCTTGAGCCCACAAGCAGAACCTGTGCCATTTCATGGTGTAGGTTGAGTGGGTAGCCAGTTTTCTAGCAGCAGAAAGCACATCTGCCACTTCTTGCGAGACCCCGTATCGCATCACGGCTATGTCTCTAGGAGCCAAGCGTGCAGGTTCAGGGAACATAGGTCCGGATGGACTAAGGAACCTGCCTCCTGAGACAGTAAATGGGAGCTGATTAGCAAAGGCACTGGAGGTTCCCGGGATAGCTGATGCAAGAGAGGGAACCATATCTGTCTGGGCCAGAAGGGTGCGATCAGAATGAGTGTCGCTTGCTCCCTGTGAAGTTTTAAAAGAAAACTCTGGATCAACGGGAAAGGAGGAAAGGCATAGAGGAATCTGTCTGCCCAAGAGAGGGACAACACGTCTCATCAGAAAACACCAGGACCTGGATCTAGCAAGCAAAAATTGGGCAGTTTTTCGTTGTATGGGGACGCGAAGAGGTCTAACTCTGGAGTACCCCATCTACGAAACAGATTTTCTGCCACCTCCTGGAGTAGTTCCCATTCATGGACTCTGGCCTGAGTGCAGCTCAGGCTGTCTGCAATGATGTTGTCCACTCCCGGAACATGAACTGCAATAAGATTTGTGCCGTGTTGCAAGACCCAATCCCACACTCTCATGGCCTCCCTGCAAAGCGGGTAGGAGTGGGTGCCTCCTTGTCTGTTGAGGTAATACATCACCTCAGAATTGTCTGTTTGTAACATAAGTGTACCCGGTGGAATCTCCGACGGGAAGGCCTGCAGAGCGTAAAGAAAGGAAAATTACGTACCTACCGTAATTCTTGATCTTCTCTTGTATCTTCACCATTCATTACTTCCTGGGTGTAAGCTGGAGGCGCGCACCCGCCACGGGAGCTTTTTTTTTTAAAGTTGCCTAACGGCCCCACCTCGAGAGCGACGTCATTACATGAGGGGCGGCCAAGCAGAAGCATCACCTCCTCCAACTCAGTTCTGTGAGCCGGAGAGGCAAAATGAAAGCAGAAAATATAGATAGCAGGCAAGATAGCCGAGGGATAGCAAAGCAAGGAAGAATGAACTGAAAAGGAATAAGCTGGTGGAGGAAGGACAGAGGAGATAAGAACATCCCAGCCTAGGAGTGCAGGGCCTCCTTACCTGGGCGACTCTAGGAGGAGAGATGAGTAAGGAAATGAGAAATAGAAGAAGAAGAAGAAGAAAGAGAAGAGAGAGATGGGATGTTGAAGGGACCAGAATGCCCAACGAGCATAGTTAGCTTGTAGCTGAAGGCTCGACTAAAGGAAGCAAGAATCTCGGAGATAGAGCTGACGAGAAGGTTCACCGAACCCGCTAGACAGACTCAGGAGGGCATAGTCCTCATCTTCAACATGCCATTGCTTGACACCCACCTTGTCCTGGGCATGGAAGGCCTTTAACTGGAGGACAGCCGAGGAGGGAAGAATAAAACCCCAGCAGCATGAGAGCGCTGCTCAGGGTTTAGAAATGGAAATGTAAGCCTTTCAGGCGTTCCAAGATAGAAACGGGACTCAGACTGACTGGCTAAGGGTCACAAGGCTTAGGCTGGCTAAGATTGGATTTGGTCAGCAGAGCTCTACTGTAAAATTGTCCAGGAGGACACTTAAAGGGAGAAACCACTTAGCAAAACAGCGAGAAGGATAGCCTACCTTCTCATTTGCCTTCTTGTTTGATTTCTCCTCTTCCTTTTTTTTTTTTTTTTTTTTACAGATAGAAAAAATTTTTTTTTTACTAGATGCATGACCCAGATACCAAGATGCCTATAGCAGTCGGAGAGAGTCCTCAGCATTTTTTTTTTTTTTTTTTTTTTAGAAGAGAAAAGGAACAGACGTATCATTCTCTGCTCTTGCAAGGCAAGAATAGAGGGGGGATTAGATTTCAGGGCAACTATTCTGAACACGGGATTGCAGGATCAAAACTGAATAGCCTGAGCCAGGCCAAACAACCTCAGAGGTATCTTGCCATAAGAATAGCAAGAGATAGTTGTGCAGTCTGATCGCCAATGCAATCCACGTAGATGGCCCATGAATCTTAGAGTAAATAATTTTTCTGGATTTTAAACCCCCAAGAAGATTTTTTTTACTTTTTGTTTTTTTTTGAAAATGAAGCAATTTTCCTATATTTTATATAATGCAGAGAGAGGAAGGAGACGGAGGTGGAGAAGCTACAGGAAGAGGCCACTGAGGGGATGGTGGGCGGGCGTAAGTAATGAATGGTGAGGCAGAGAAGATCAAGAATTACAGTGGTACGTAATTTTCCTATCTTCCTTGTCAATCTTCACCATTCATTACTCCTGGGTGAGTATTAAGCTCCTCTTCCCAGGAGGGGAAGAGGCCATACCCTGAGGGAACAAGACCCCCAGCCTTCTGCTGGTGAGAAACAGAAGGAGAAGACCCTGGCTTATTCAGAAAGCCTAAGTGGGAGAAGAGCTAGGAGGTGCCTCCCGAGGACGAGGGAGACGGAGGGAGCCCTGTAAAGTCTCCTAGCTCTGATGAGAAAAGACGGGTCCCCGGAAGGCGGAGCGCATCACCCCACGCCGGGCCAGGGTGACAACCTGGAGAGACTAGGCCATGCCGTCTGCCTGATGCAGATCGCTGTCCCCGCAAGCCTGGAAGCCACCTCATTGGCGCCATAAGATGCCCTTGCTTGCGTCTTGCCAGCTCCAGGCCTACCGCGGAGGGGCAACGGCTTGTCTGGTTTGCTCCGCGTCAGGCATAGATGCCAGCAGCTGGGACATCATCGACCACAGATGCCGGTTGTAGGCAGCGTGGTGAGCCTGATGTGATGCAATACATGCACTCGCACGCCAAGAAGAGAACACTCTCGCCCCCAACGTAGAACTGGAGAGAGTCCCAATCCGTGGGCGGTCGTGGCGCCAGGCAACGGCGCCAGAAGGAGTATCCAGGTATACCAAACCTGAGGACGGGTTGGGAAGGGAACCTAGAGACTCAGAGGGGCACAATACCTACGCTGGCAGTCCGCCGGGCTGGGAAGAAACGGCAGGAACTGCCAGGACCGGATAGACGCCCCTGGAAGGGATAGGCCAGGAAGGTACCACCAGATGCTGGGCACTGAATTCACCAAGGAATTACGCCAACCCGCTCGGTATTGTCTCCTCCCAACTAGGGAAATCCGAAGATCCTCACCATCCTCGAGAGGAAACGCTGATATTCTGTGAAATCAGCATCGGAGGACAGATGAGCAGGGGTTCTCCCTCAGAGGAGGAGACGAGGATGATGGGGAACTGGAATGTCCAGAGGATTCCTCGCGGCGGTGGGGAGAGTCGAAGACCCGCTTCATGCATGTAACTAACATATGAGGGGGAAGGCCAAGAGAACCCTGAACTGCTCCCAGGATAACGGACCAGTGGACCGACATGGCCTGGGAGCGGGGTGGTGAAGGCAGAGAGATGGGAGAGGGCACCTCGAGAGGCAACTGCTTTCTGCGAGGGCTCTGGAATCCGGGAAGGAGCTCTAGTAGGAGGGATCCCGGATATCAAACCAGGCCGCAGAACGGAACTCTGGGGAAGCGGAACCTGGAAGAGCCCTGGGGAGAAACTCCCTGTGACGACGCGGACTGCATGGATCCAGAAGGGCAGTCCGCACAACGCCAGAGGACACCCAGAACCCTGGGGGAGGGGCGGGCTCTGCCTACGGCCCTGGCCACCCCCTGAGGTGGCCAAAGAAGACCGAGCAGCAGGACGCCTGCCCCTCAACCCTCGGATCTCGAGAGGGCCTCCTCCCGACTGCAACGCCCCTAACCCAGAGGAGGTAACAGCACCCGGGGGTAGCTGTCACCGACCTCCAGAGAGGGAGCCCCTCCGTCACCCCCACGCCTGCCCCCGGGACCTCGGCCACCCCCAGCCGAGGAACCCTCAGGAGACGACGGCAAGGGGGACAGAGGGAGGGGCCCGCTGCACCGCCTTGGTACCCTAGCCACCGAGGACCCAGATCTCAAGAATGGGGATGCCAGAATGGGTCCACATCTGAGTCATCGCCCTCCAGGAGGACGAGACCAGCAGGACCTCGATGTTGGCCACCCCAGGGGTCCCCGCGAGGTTGACGGGCCGCGAACGCCCCTGCACAGAGGCGACGCCGCCGCCCCCAGCACGCTGGCAGCATGAAGGCTCAACCCCACACCCCAGCGGCCTGCAGACCCGCACCGCCTGGAGGAGGGAAGGCTGGCCGACGCGTGCCGGCGGGCGTCGGAGGCGAAGCGGCACTGCCGGGCGCCCCGCCAGGCCCATCGGCACCGCGAACGCGCCGAGGCCAAAACGCACTGCCAACGGCGCCGATTTGATTACCGGCGCCGCTAACGGGCGCCGATCCAAAGCGGCGCTACTTAATGGCGCTGGCTGATCACCGGCATCGTGAAGCGGCGCCGATCTGAACGCGCTGAACGGCGCTGCTGATCACCGCACCGCAAACGCGCCGGATCTCAAACGGTGCCGCGCGAGGGCGACGCCGAGGGTCCACCCGAGCCGCCCAGCCATGCCTCGGCACGGGGAGCCTGCACCCCTCAAGAGGTGACTGCCAGGCGGTGTCAGCGCCATGCCCCGAGGGGGGCTACGACGCCCCTAACACCGCTGAAGGCCTCCCTCGGCAAAGAAGGGAGAGGACCCTCCTCTCGGACCGTGATAGGCCCGGAGGGGACCCGGGAAAGCGGCCCAAGGATCTCGCCTCGGTGATTCCCGCCGAAGCGACGCTGGCCCCGAAGTCGGCGGGCTTTGCCGAGCTTTTGTATCGCCTTGATTTCCGAGGACGCGACGGTCCATCGAGAAACAAGCGCCGATCAATCCATATTATGGTTGGGTCCCAGGCAACGAAGACAGACGCCTGCCGTCCGAGACGGAGAAATGCCGCCGCAGGAGCACCGACGCATAGGGCACGCCCGTTTTAGAAGAACGTTTACCCAGAACCGGACATAACGCGAAATAAACAAGATTAAACACAGTCGGAAATACACCCGCGCCGCATAAAGGAAAGAAAAAGGAACAGTCTACCAGAGCGCCGAGTGTAGAAAAAGGAGTCGGATACGACTTTTCGGTTACCTCAGTGAACAGGTGCTGCCTCACGCGGGAGAAACAGAACTGAGTTGGAGGAGGAGTTGTCGCTACTAACGGCCGCCCAAGAGCGACGCCGCTTTCCCGAGGGTGGTAAATGTTAGCAACCTTAAAAAAAAGCTCCCTCGGACGGTGCACGCCCGCCCATACCCAGGAAGTAACTGAATGGTGAAGATTGACAAGGGAAGATCTGCCGCTTATTTCTTAGTATGTTTATGTGAGATGAGACTCTGGCTGTCCACAGGCCTGAGACCGAACACCATCGAGGTGTGTTCCCCACCTGAGCCCTGAGGTGTCTGTGGACAGTGTCACAGTCGGGGATGGCGCTGTGAAGGGGACTCCCGCCAAGAGGTTCCCTGGATGTAGCCACCATTACCAATCTCGAATTACGGTCTTCGTGATTCTGACTGGATGCTGCAGATGGTCTTGCCTTTGGTCCCATTGTACCTGTAACATCCACTGGGTTACCCGCATGTGGAGACGGGCTAGCGGGACTGTTGCAATGGCCGCAGCCATGTGTCCGAGCAGGCAAAGGACCAGTCTGGCTGGGACGGTCTTCTTCGCCGATAGCTCCCTGATGAGGGATCTGATGTGTTCCGCTCTGTCCGTGGGAAGGAAAGCTCTCCCTCTGACGGTGTCCAGAACTGCTCCGATGAACTGCTGCGTCTGGGACGGAACCAGGCGCGACTTCTTGTAATTGATGAGAATGCCCAGAGTCTCGAACAGAGACTGGGTGCATTGAATGGCAGACATCAAGGCTTCCCAGGAGGCGCCATGAGAAGCCAATCATCCAGGTAGGGGAACACGTAGTGGCCCTGTCTCCTCAGAGACGCGGCTATGACCGCCATGCACTTCGTGAATACCCGAGGTGCCGATGACACCCCGAAGGGAAGACCTCGGAACTAATAATGGTGACCCTGAAACTCGAAGCGCAGGAACCTCCTGTGTGCCTGAGCGATGGGAATATGCAGATAGGCGTCCAGCATGTCCAGGGACGCCAGAAATGCACCCTGCTTCAGCATGGGAATCAGGCCCGGAAGGGTCACCATGTGGAAGCGCTTGTAAGCGACCGAAAGACTGAGATCGCTGAGGTCCAGTATTGGATGGAGGTCCCCTGTTTTCTCTGGAACCAGGAAGAAGTGAGAATAGTACCCTACACCTCTCTGGTTCCCTGGTATGTGCTCTAAGGCTTCTTTTTCCAGAAGTGCGAGCACTTCCTGCTGTATGAGCAGGGCATGCTGACCCGAATAATGGGAAAGCAGGAGAGGTCTTGTAGGTGGGTTGTCTACGAACTCTATGTGATGGCCATTTCTGACCAACTGTAAAACCCACCTGTCGGTGGTGATCGATTGCCACCCTGAAAGGTGGAGTGCGATGCGACCCCCGACTTTTTTTGCCCATTGATCCTGAGGAGGGGTGGGGGCCGGGAAGGAGTCATGCTGTGGCAGCGTTTGTCCCTGCGAGCTGGGCAAACTTTGAGCATCGTTGGCCTCTGCCTGGGGACGACTTGGCCTGGGCCTTGCGTGAGAAAGTGCCCCTCTGCTGCTGGCCGGAACGTTGCTGTTGCCTTTATAGCCAGAAACGAAAATGGCTCTGATTCCTACGAAAGGAACTAGGGCTAGATCTGTACATGGCTTGTACAGATCGGACTGCCTTCTCTGCGTCTTGGAGTTTGGTGATAACCATCTCGGAGGCTTCACCAAACAGCACCTTGCCATTATATGGGACATCTAGAATGTTTTTCTGAACGTCCGGGGAAAATCCAGAGACAAGGAGCCAAGAGTGTCTCCGGAGACAAACGCCTGAGGCTGCAGCTCTGGCTGAAGAGTCCGCAGAATAATATGCGGCTCTGAGCACTTGGGTCCCCACATCTGACCCAGTGTGGAGGATGTTTAAGAGCTCCGCTTTCTGGTCGCCATTGGGAAGCTTTTCAACCAGGTCCTGGCCATGTTCCCATAGGGCGTTCTGGAACTGAACCATATGGGTAAGATAGTTCAGTGACCTGATGGCGCAAGTAGCAGCCACGTACGTGCGCCTCCCCAGGGCATCCAATTGCTTGGATTCCTGGTCTGGTGGCTGAGTGCTCATATGCTGTGGTCTCTGAGACCGGTCATGTGAAGCAGTGATGACCAGGGAATCAGCCAAAGGGTGGTTCGCCAAATACTAGTCCTCCCTAGGGGCCTTGTATAGGCGGTCAGCCTTCTTCGGCACCACGGGAGTGGAATGCGGACGTTTCCACGCAGCCTTGGTGACGTCCGGGAAGGGTATCCACCAAAGCGGCACTACCACAGGCTTTGGTCTTTTGCCGGCGTAGCGGGCAGGCGTTGTCGCTCGGGGTCAAGCTCCTCAGCATCCCATCCCATGTTTTCCTGGATGTGTCTCATGATCTCGGCAAAAGAGGGATCATCCGGAGGAGACCAGGGGAGGTCGTGTGGGTCAGGAGAGGGAATGCTGAGAGGAGAAGGTGATCTGGAATACTCTGAAGTATCCGACCTAGAATCCTCCCCTGACGGAGTGTACCGGCGTCGTCTGGGTCTTTTGGGGCTGGGTGACCGAGGGGGATCTGGAGGGAGGCTTTCTCCTGTCGGTAGATCTACCCCAGGAGGTGGAGTTTGCTCCTTGGGGGATGGAGGTCGTCCTACTGGCCCCTTAGGTGGAGGAGGGGGGCGTAGGTGGTGAAGGAGCAGGAGGAAGAGGAGTAGTAAGAGTAGTAGGAGGAGGACGTGCGGCGACCACATCCTTCTTGATGGTGTCCCACCAAAAGGTAAAAGAGCTCCTTTACCTCCACAAGGTTCATAACCGATAATGGACCTGGCGCCGGTGGCCTGTCACCGGGGTCGGGTCCCCGGAGGTCTCCCGCTCCGGGGAGGGTTCCGGTGGGAGCTCGGCATCCTCGATGTCGCCCGCCTGGTTTTCGGGCTGTGTGGCGTCCTCCTCTGTAGAATCCCCACGACCGGGCGCCCGGCATTGGGGTGTGGTCTTCTGCTCCGGGGTAGTCACATGCGGTCCCCTGGCCAACGCCTTCAGACCTGGATCAACGCCTGGCCAGCGACGTGGTGTCTAGCCGTGTCATCGGCTCCTGTGAGCGCCCAGCTGATTTAGGGTGCTTGGCCGACATCGGGTAGTGGGCCGACGTCCATTTGAGGGATGTTAGGTCCTTAGTTTTCCTGGGCGCTGGATCAGGACCTCGGGTGGTTGGGAGACTGACCTGGAGTCGGTATCCCGGCGACGGGAGGAAGATGATTTGTGGTGCTCACCCGACTTCAAAGAGGCCTTGGAAGGTGTTGATGAAGCCGAGGGCCTCGAAGTCTTCAGAGGCTGGAGCGAAGATGAACCACTGGAGGACCTGACCTGGACCGGGAAAGGTTGTGACCGAGCCCTGGAGGGACAGCGGTCCGATCCAGAGCCGGAGCTTCGTGAGTCCGAGGCCCATGTAGGAGACCTGGACCTCGCCTTTTCCCGGTGCTTGTCCCGGTGTTTATGGGATTTGCTTGAAGATTCTCCCCGGGAGGAAGGTTCCTGGTCTATGCTTTTCAGCTTTTCTTCTAAAACAAATGCTTGAAGTGCCTTCTGATGGCGGATCCTGGTGCGGCTGTTAAAACCCTGGCAAAAGGAGCAGGCCTTGGTGTTGTGGTCCGGGCCTAGGCAGCGCACGCAGGACGAATGGGGATCCTTGAAGGGGATCTGTTTGCTGCAGGCGCACTTCGAATGGTGACCCTCTAGAGATGGAGTTGGAGAGGACATCAGTTGAGCAGAGCCCAAATTGGAAGAAAATATTCATAGTTCTGTAGTCGTCGTACGCTAGAAAGGAGACCGAGAGGCTGATGCTGGCGAGTCGACGGCGGGAAAAGAACTGAGGATTATGGGGGGACCGCCTCCTTATGTACTACGCCCGACGTCGGGGGCGGGACAGACGTCAGGGGCGGGACAGACGTCGGAGGCGGTCCCCGCTGAAGACTGCTAGCTAGAAAATTTCCGTGGGGTCCAGGTGCCTGCCAGCTTCAGTCCTAATGGTGTAACCTGCTGCAAGAGCTGTTTCTCTAAGTAAGATCAACATGTCAATCACTATTTCAATAATTATAGAAAAATAATGCCCAACTGGGCAAACAACATTTACCAAAGGTCTAGTATAAACAAACGTCCTCTTTTATTTGGAAATCAGATATGCCTTTAGAAAGAAACCTACAAGTTAAGACATTACTAGAAGGGTGCCAGAGGGAGACATGCCACTCCAACTATACATATCAGCTGTGGAGAGGATTTTTCTAGTTACTGATTCTGAAAGGAGAGGCAAGGGTGGGGAGTAATAATATTAGTGGATCCCTTTGGAAGAAACAAGATTACTACAGGGGAGTAATTTTTTCTCCTAACCCCAGGAATCCACTAGTATTATTACTCTTGCAGACTATGCAGCAGTACCTCAAAGAGGTGGTCAAGAATCTATTTAGTAAAAAGACCGCTATGCCAAATCTGGCATCACTCCTGGACTGGGTGTCCAGGCTATAATGCCTAGTGAAGGTGTGGACTGACCTCCAGGTAGCTGCTTTACATATTTCCATTAGAGGTACCACTCGGGCAGCTGCAATAGTGGCAGCTGTGACCCTTGTAGAGTGGGCCCTAAGACCAGAGGGAGGAACCTTGCCTGCCTTTTGAGTAGCAAAACAATACGCTGGACTATCCATCAAGAGAAAGTCCTCTTTGAAGCACAAGTACCTTTACCTACTTCCCACAGCTGAGAACAGTTGTCTGTCCTGCCTATGATCTTTGATATGAGTCATGTCATAACTCGGTGCTCTTTTACATCCAAGCTGTGCAATCTATGCTCGCATGAGCTAGAGTGTTCAGGAAAGAAAACTGGCAATGTTATAGACTGGTTCAAATGGAAGTCAGAAACCACCTTGAGGAGGAACTTCCTATTAGTTCTCAATACCACCTTGTCCCTGTGGAAAGAAATATAGTGCTTTTCCACAGAGGGGCCTGTAGCTTCGCTTATCCTTCTGGCAGAAGTGATTGCTACCAGAAAACTACCCCCAGGTAAGAAATTTAAGCTCTACAGATACCATAGGCTCAAAAGGTGGAAACAGTCCCTCCCTCCCTCCTCACCTAACCCTCCCTTATTCACCTATGTTTCCACCCCCATTCCCACCCCTCTTGCTCTCCCAATCCTTCCTTTCTGTTTGATGCTCCTCCCTGCAGCTCAACCTCCGCTACTGGCACTCGAGCTCTGTATTACTACCTCTGTTCTGTCACGGGCACTTATGTATTTCATGTTTTGCCTCGATGTGTACCCTTGTTTTGTTTACCACCCCCATACGTTCTTATTCCCTACTGCTTCTACCTAGTTGGTTATCCACAATTTGTATAACCTGTACTTGCTGAGCCTGTGCCGTGCTGAACAGCACTGCCTATGTACTTTGTTCTAATGTATCCTTCCAACTATGTATATTTTCCACATTGTGCTACTGTAAGTTCAACTTTGTTATGTATACTTGCCTCCTCTGTAATCCCCCACACCACCACCGTGAGGCGAGCATCTTTTTGCTCAGTGTGCCTTTCCTGGTAAAACATTTTCAATAAATAAATAAGCTGGGCAATGCAAATATTAAGGTCCCATGCTGGCACTGGTTCCTGTGAGGGGAAACAAATGAGAGAGCCTTTAAAGAATCTTTGAATGTATGGTTTGATGCCACGGAGGTATCCTTTCTAGCTGAAAGGTATGTTGAAACTGAAGCCAAGTGCACATTCAGAGTTGAATGCTGCAACCCCAGGGAGTGCAGGTGAGACAATCAAGAAGGGTTGGGATCCCGGCCTGGGCTGGGACAATACCCTTGTCACTGCACCAAATGGAAAATCTTTTCCATTTTGAGGCATAGGTTTTCATGGTGGAAGGCTTCCTGTAACCTTTAAGGGTTTCTAAACCTGCTTCAGAGAATTGGCAATCTGCATATTCTAAGTCCTAAACAGCCAGACCTTGAGCTTGGGAGACCCGAGACTGGGGTACACTACCCTCACCTGAAAGGAAGTCAGCAGACCGCACCTCTGAGGGAGGTGAATGCGTTTGCTCTCAGACATTGAGAGCAGCAAGGAGTAAGTACCAAGGCTGTCTTGCCCAATCCGGGGCTACCAGAATCATCGAACTGGTTGTGACCCGAGCTTGATGAGCACCCTGAGTAGCAGAGGAAAAGGAGGAAAGGCATAGAGGTACTTGCCTGTCCAATCCAGAATCAGGGCATCCACTGGAATTGTCCCCTTCACTGAGGCCCTGCAACAATGAAGAGGTAAGTGGTGATTTTGGTGGGAAGCTAAAAGGTCTATTTCTGGGGTCCCCCACCTCCTGAATAGAGCATTCAACACTTGCTTGTTCAATGCCTATTTATGAAGGGCCTGGTTTATCCTGCTCAAGGCATCTGGCAAGGTGTTGTCCTTGCCTAGCATGAATTTACTGTAGAGAGGCATTTAGAGAGTAAGCAAGGCACAATATCTTCACTGCCTCTCTACAGAGAGAAGTGGACATTGTCCCTCATTTGTTGATGTAATACACTGTTGTAGTACTGTCTATTCTGACTTGTACCACTTTTCCCTGTATGAGATGAGAGAAACCCAGATGGGCCAGATAAACAGCTCTTAACTCCAGCAGGTTTATGTGCAGGAGTGAGTCTGCACTCTCCCATGTACTGTGGATCATGTGAGCACCCCAACCAAGCAGGGAAGCATCGGTTGTGAGAACCAGGGAGGAACCCCTTCCCTTAAATTTTCTGGTTCCCTCCACCACTGAAGGGCCTGTAGCAACATTTGTGTGACTGGTACAGACTGAGAGGGGTTCCCGCCTTTGGCACCAGTGTGCTCTGAGGTGGAACTGAATATCTCTCATCTGAAACCTGGCACCTATGACTGTGCTTGTTGCTGCAGCCGTGTGCCCCAACAGTTGAAGAAACTGTTTTGCTGGTTTTGGCCTGCCCTGGGCAAATGAGCCTGCCAGAAGCTGAATGCTTTCTGTCCTCTCCTGTAGAAGAAAAGCTCTGCCCATTACTGCATTCAGTTCTGCACCTATGAACTGCAGAACCTGCACAAGGGTCAGGACTGACTTTTTGATACTGAGAAGGAATCCCAGGGAGAGCAGCATATCCTGGGTTACCTGAAGGTGGTCTGAAGGTGGTCCGACACCAGTTGGTGTGGTTTCCTTACCATTAGTCTAACGTCCAGATAAGGAAACACTGTGACACCCAGTATTCTGAGGAGTACAATATTACTGCTATGCACTTGGTAAAGACCCTTGGTGCAGAGGTAAGGCTGAAGGGAAGTGGTGAGAACTGGCAGTGGCCTGAGGGGAGTCTGAATCTGAGATACTTTGTGTGACTTCCTTATGGGAATATGGAAAAGTGTGTCCTTTAGATCCAAGGAGGCTAGCCAGTCCCCTTTTTGCAGAGTCATCAAAATCATGGCCATTGTGACCATTTTGAACCTGGGCTTTACTAGGTTCCCGTTTAGCAGTCTGAGGTCTAGTATAGGCCGCCAGTCTCCATTCTTTTTTTGTTGTTAGGAAATATCTGGAATAGAACTCTTGCCTTTGGTTATGGGGGACAGGCTCCACTGCTTTTGCCAGCAGTAGAGCCTGTACCTCCTGCTCCAGTAGTTTTCTTTCTGAGAAGGGAGTTGATGCAAAATGTTTTAACCTTGGAGGAGGAAGGGACTTGAAGCAAAGGGAGAGACCCTGACAGACTATTTCCAGAACCCACTTGTCTGTGGTTATTTTTAACCATTCCTCGAAATAATGGTTGAGTCTGCCCCCTACAGGATGTGGAGAAGCAGCCTGAAGGGAAAAGTGAGGGATTCTGTTTTGCTTGCTGCTGAAGCTGAGCAGACTGGGATCCTCTCCGAGAACCCATTCTGCCTCTAGCTCTGTAAAATCCAGTCTGCTGTGGTTGGTACTGCTGCTGGGAAACAGCCTGTACCTGAAAGAAACGCCTCCTAAAAGAAGACCTGCCCCTGCCTCCCCTAGAATAAAACGAAGTTGAAGTAGAGGGCCTATCTCTGGTCGGGTTGCTCCTAAAAGTAGCTTTATATTAGTCTACTTTCTTGATATATGCCTCAGTCTGGGCACCAAAAAGAGAGAGTGGCCTTCGAGAGGAAAGTCCATTGCCTTAGTTTGGGTGTCCTTGATGAGGCTGGTAAACCCTCAGCCAGGCAAATCTTCTTAGAGCAATGGTACCACCCATCCACCTTGCAGCTGTATCACTGGTGTCAGCTGCCATCTGAAATTTGTTATTTGGAAGCCTCCAAGCCCAATTTTGCTGTGTCTAGCAGCTCTGATACTGTTAAAGAGGGGTTACCCTCAGCATTATCCTCTACTGACTGCCAGATAGCTTTTTGATAAAGTGCTGCATAGGCCTGGTAGCTGGCTTGATGAATTGCCAGGGATGCCAAAAGGTACCCCTTTTTTGCCATGCTGTCCACCTTTCTCTAATCTTTCTCAGGGACGGTGACAGGATAAGGGAGTTTTGGCTTTCTCACAGGCAGCCTGCTGTACAATACCCTGGCGGTCTGGGTGACAAAAAAGAAACTTCTTGTCAAACTTTTTTGTCTGTGGGTGTGACTGTATTGGGAGCCTTTAGGATTTCTAAAACATCCTACTTAAGGAATTTGTAGATTAGCAGGAGCAGCCTTTTTGAGGGTGTCAGCTCCATAAACTCCATGTATTGTGACTCCTCTTCATCCTCGATCTCTTCAGTCGTTTGCAGATCCAGGGTCGCTATCATTTTCTTAACAAAAGAAAAATGGGAAGAGAAGTCCTCAGAGGGTCTGGGAGGGGAGCCAAAATCCTGTTCTGGTGACACCTCAGGTTCGATTCCCTCTTCAACTTGGTCATCTTCCTCATATGCCACTGTAGCAGTAGGCAAAAGAGGGGTAACAGTTGCTTTCTCAGCAGTAGTAGTCACAGGCTGTTGAGGGGGTAATAAACCCTGCAGTACCTGGAATAAGGCGAAAGCCTGTGTCCAATCAGCAGGAAAAAGGGCATTAATAGGCACCTGAGGGACCCCTCAAGGCGTTTCAGTCGGACTGTCAGTGTTTGGTTTTCTTTAATTATTTGGCAGGTACCAGGGAGTCAGCCGGTTGACTGCCTCTCTTGGCAGAGCCCTCACCCATATCAGGGGTGGATTTAGAGGCTCTGGTAGGAACTGCCACAGTCTTAGAGGGGGTGGACTGGTTAGAGCCCATGGACTCCTCCTCTAGTTTTTTTTTTAAGCTTCTCCCTGCATTTTTCCACTGTCTTCCTAACAGGGAAAGACTTACAAATACAAGTCTTCATTGAAGTGCTGTTGCCCAAGGCAGATCAAGCAAAGATCATGCTTGTTTGTCTTGGCAAAGACCTCTGCACACTTCAAGCAATTCTTGAACCCTGGGGGTCCTGTTTTCTTTTTAGGCTTGTCTGACATAGAAAACAGGAATCAGTAACCGACCAAAAAATAGACTAAATTTAAATATTTGCAGTCGGTTTCAAAAGAATAACGGTCGGTTCAGGTACCAATAAAGTGAAGCAAAAATGGAAATTACGTACCTACCGTAATTCTTGATCTTCTTTGACGAAGTCTCCACCACTCACTAATGGGATCTATGCCAGAGGTGGGAGCAAACTTTGAGAGGGTCAGCGTCAGAGAAGGAGCCGCGAGGAAGCACCACCACGTGCCATGGCTCGTGCAGTAAAGACTACCTCGGCGTCAACCCTCCAACTGCCTCAGTACCTTTTTTCCAAGGAGGTGCAGCGTAACTAACCTAGAAGTCTAACCTAACAAAATCGGACATAAGATAATCCGAATGACCCGTGTAAGAAGGGTCAACAATAGAGTCTTCACAGCCCAACAATTGAGGGAGTGAAGACCAAAAACAGAGACGTGAGCTCGGGGGATAGCGGGAGGGTGTGTGAATGAGTGGTGGAGACTTCATCCAAGTAGATCAAGAGTTATGGCAGGTACGTAATTTCCACATCTTCCTGGACATAAAGTCTCCACCACTCATTCACACTAATGGGAGAGTTCTGAGCTAACAAACCCCCGAGACAGATTGCAGGAGAACTAAGAGCTCACATACTTAGGACAGAAGTCCATTAAGAATAGTCCTACCAAACGACAGATGTCGTTTGGCATGGACATCTAAAGCATAGTGCTTAACGAACGTATGCACTGAGCTCCATGTAGCCTAATTGCAAATGTCCGCAATGGGCACTTTGCGGATTTCCACCAGAAGATGCAGCGACTGCTCTAGTAGAGTGAGCATACTCTCTGCCTTCTAGCTTAACTTGTGCCATAGAATAGCAGTGGCTGAGGCATGCTACCACCCACGCTGAAATGCACCTATTAGCAACAGGTTGACCCAGCCGGGTCTTGCTGAGGGAAACAAAGAGTTGTTGGGCCTTGCAAATTTCTTTTGTTCTATCCAGACAGAATCGCAGTGCTCTGTTAACATCCAAAGAATGCAGGGTACGTTCCCCTTCATTCTGGAAGTTAGCAAAGTAAGTAGGTAGGGCTAAAGGTAGGTTTAAATGAAATTCTGAGACAACCTTGGGAAGAAACTTGGGGTG
Source organism: Neoceratodus forsteri (assembly GCA_016271365.2). Lineage (NCBI taxonomy): Eukaryota > Metazoa > Chordata > Ceratodontiformes > Ceratodontidae > Neoceratodus > Neoceratodus forsteri. The sequence goes on from CM057455.1 coordinate 1,711,581,258, forward strand.
AGTCCCAAGAACTACTTTGTCCTTGTGAAATACAGTGTACGGGAGGGGGGTCTGTGACCAGAGCAAGTATTTCAGAAAGTCTAGGGGCCGAAGTGTTGGCCACCAGGAAGGCCGTTTTTCAAGTGAGGAACTTCAACTCGCAAGTAGCTAGAGGCTCGAAAGGTTTCCAAGTGAGCATGTCTAGCACAAGGTTAATGTCCCAGGCTGCAACTGGACATCTGATAGGAGGTCTGGTATGCAGAATGCCCTTAAGACATCTCTTAACTACAGGCAACAGAGCCAGAGACAAGGAATGTACTGGCTCGTGATAAGCTGAAATGGCACAGAGATTAACTTTTGAGAGTAGAGTACTGCAGACCTGAATTTGAGAGGTCCAAAAGGTACTCCAAGACTTTATTTGGTGGGCAGGAAAAAGGGTTTGAAGAGGATTTTGCACACCAGATAGAGAAACGCTTCAATTTGGCTGTGTAGGTTTTTCTAGTGGCTGGTTTATGCTCAGCCAAGAGAAGATCTGAAACCCTATGGGAAACATTGAATCTATTCACCTCTCTCTCTTCAGGAGCCGAAGGTGAAGTGCCTTCAGATTGGGATGGGCCACAGGCCACTGGGTCAGAAGGTTCATCTGAAGGGGAAGTGCCTTCGGGAGGTTTGCAGACAGTATGCTGAACAGCGGGCACCATATCTGTCGAGGCCAGAAGGAAGCAATGACAATCATTCTGTCTCCCTGAGACTCGAACTTGAAAAGCACCATCTGAATTAGAGGAAGAGGAAGAAAGGCGTATAGAAAGCGTTTTGTCCACTGCAGCCTGAACGCATCCTGACAGAAAATGCCAGGTCCTGGATTTCTGGAGCAGAACAGAGGCAGTTTTGCATTGAGTGGGGATGAAAAAAGGTCCAGGTCTGGAGTTCCCCACTCTCTGAAGAGTGACTGAACGACAGCTGAGTCGAGAGACCACTTGTGAGGATCTGTCTCCGTTCTGCTGAGACAGTCTGCCGGTTCGTTCTGCACATCTGGCAGGTAAACTGTGTTGATTAGAGCCTTGTGTTACAGGCACCATTCCCACACATAATGGGTAAGAGTGTGTACCGCCCTGTTTGTTGATGTAATACATCACTGCTTTGTTGTCCGTTTGAAGGAGAATGTTCCTGTGATAGAGTATGTGTCCTTCAAGGCCCGGACTGCACAGAGGACGGCTCTCATTTCCAGGACATTTAAGTGGGGCCGGGATTCGTTCTGAGTCCACGCACCTTGGGTGTGGAGCTTCTGGCAATGAGTTCCCTACCCCGTCAGGGATGCATTGGTGGTAATAGAGATCTGATGATCCAAAGGAGCAAAGGGATACCCTTCCAGAAGGTTGTTCTCCTATGACTACCAAGTGAGTGACCTCTTTAGAGGTTCCGTCACCTTGATGGGAAAGGACTGAGGGTGAGTGGTTGGGGACCACCGAGTACTGAGCATCCACTGAGAGGTTCTCATGTGGAGACGAGCTAGGGGTACAGTGAACACCGAGGATGCCATTAGACCCAGCATCCGCTACATCAAGATAGCTCGAACCAAGCTGTTTTCTCTGATGTATCGGGCCATCTGTAGGATATCGCTCCTTCTGTCCTCTGGACGAAAAGCTTTCGCACAGGAGGTATCCAGAAGAGTTCCTATGAAAATGAATTTCTGTGAGGGCTGCAACTGCGATTTGTAGCAATTTAGCAGGACTCCCATGGACGTGAGGAAGTCTGAAGCTTAGGCTACGGCGTCCAGAGTTCCCTGCCTGGAAGGGTTTGCTAGAAGCCAATCAGCCTGGACAGCCTGGATCTCGAGATGGGGAATAGTAAGTGTAATGGAGGCCTGTCTGGTGGTACCTCCATGAACTCTATCGCATGCCCCCTTTGGATTATCTGCAGAATACATTAGTCAGAGGTAATCTTCCTCCAGCCCTTTAGATAGAGGAAAAAACAACCCCCGCTCACCTGTCCTGCCAATTCCACAGGAAGAGGAGGGTTTGGCAAGAAAGCCAGGGGTTGGTAGGATGGCCTGGGAGGGCTTGGTGGCCCTAGAACTTGAGCCTCCCGAGTTTTGAGAGGAACCCTTACAGTTGTATCCTCCTCTCTGCTGCTGTTGTGGTTGGTTTCTGGGCTGTTGGCCTGATTTGCCTCAAAAACGCTGCCTACAAAAAGGGTTTTGTTTAGGCGTGTACATAGTTTGGACCGATCAAATGGCTTTGCTGGAGTCCTGTATCCTCGTAATGATCTTTTCAGACTCTTTGCCGAAGAGAACTGAACCCTTAAATGGGGCATTTAAGATGTCGACCTGGACATCCTGGGTGAAGCCAGAGACTCTAAGCCAGGAGTGTCACCTGAGACACACCCCAGTGGCAGCCATCCTGGCTGCCATGCCTGCTGAGTCACAGGTCGATCTGAGAATATGGGTGCCAATGTCCGAGCCTGTTTTCATGAGCTTTTCCAGCACTGCATTCTGGGCAGTTGGGACAGTCATGAATCATGTCCCTCCCTTGTTCCCGTAGGGCCTTCTAGAACTGCACTATGTGCGTGAGGAAATTGAGTGATCTAATGGTGCAGGTGACTGAGGAATATACCTTCCTGCCCATGCTATACAGCTGCTTGAACTCCCTGTCGCGTGGCTGCATACTCAGGTCCTGTGACCTCTGGGACCCGTCGTGGGAAGCCATGATGACCTTTGAGTCAGCAGTTGGGTGCTAACCTAGGAAGGGCTCCTCTCTGGGTGCCCTACAGAGGCAATATACAGGTTACTTACCTGTAACAGGAGTTCTAGGAATGGTATATGTTGCTCATCCACACTTATTAGCAGGTTCCTTGCCGCTTTAAATCTTGCCCGGAAGGTCTTCAAGCTGGCTCCTCCCACCCACCTGGGTGGAAAAACTCTCGGCTCCACCCCATGATGCCAGATCTAGCCCACTGGAAGCCAGGTTGTGCGTAAAAGCCGGTGAGGTCGGGTGGGTCATGTGGATGAACAACATATACCATTCCTAGAACTCCTGTTACAGGTGAGTAACCTGTATTTCTCGGGGCATGGATATGTTGTTCATCCACACTTATTGGCAAACTCCTAGCAGTTCTCCGGGAGGAGGGAGGCAAGGCGCACACCCCCGATACTTACTTGGGAAATAAAGACTGGAGAACTGAGGCCCCAAAACCAGCATCCCGCCGTGACCCAAGGTCGATGTGGTAGTGGGTAATTAAGGTATGTGCAGACTTCCAGGTAGCAGCCCTGCAGATATCCTGGATAGGGACATCCCTGGAAGCAGCCACCGATGCAGCGGTATGGTGGGTAAAATGAGCTCTTATCCCTCTGGGAGGCTCCATGCCCGCCAATCTACGGCAGAGATCTATGCAGGAGGTGACCCACCCGCTCACTGTCCGCTTGGCTGCAGGTCTGTCAGGTGCGGCTTCAGCGTAGATTACAAACAGCTGGCGAACCTCTCCCCGAACATCAGCCCTACGCTCCCCAAGAAGGCGAGCGCTCAACTAGGGTCCAAATGGAGCCTATATACGGTCTCCGAGGTGTGACTGGGGTAGAACACCGGCAGAGTCAACACCTGGTTAAGGTGAAGCTCTGACACCACCTTCGGAAGGAACTTCGGGTGGGGCGAAGGACAACCTTGTCCCTGTGGAAGACCAGATAGGGAGACTCAAAGGAAGCGCCTGGAGCTCTCCCATCCTTCTGGTTGATGTGGTAGCCACCAAGAAGGTGTTCTTCCACAACAGGTGGGAGAATCGCACCTGTGCATTGGTTCGAATGGCTTGCCCGTGAGCTTAGCCAATATCAGCAGTAGATCTCACAAAGGTGGAGAATCTCACACCGGAGGGATGTGATCAAGGCTGGAAGCGCCAGACCACCTTTCCAGTGCCACCAACTGTCTTCCGGCCCGTTCCCGGAGGGCAGAGATGGCTGCCAGGAGCACCTTAAGGGTCGTCGACTGAAGCCCTTGCTAAAGAAGAAAGGACCACAGGTAGTCCGGAGTGCTTGCCGAGGGACAGGAGAAGGGACCAGGCCCTTCCCTAACACCAAATGGAGAAACTCTTCCATTTGAAGGCGTAGCATTATCCGGTCGACTCCTGACGGGACACCTCAACGACGTTGAGGACCTCGCTGGAAGACCCAAGGCCTGGCAACTAGCCGCTCAGGAACCAGGCCGTCAGGTGCAGGGATTGACGGTCCGGATGGAATACCTTCCCCTGATAACAGAGATCAGGTCCGGGCGGGCTGGAAGCCGCCTCGGGAGCCTGGAGCTGAGACTGAGGAGAGCTGGATATCAGAGCTGGCGGAACCAGTCTGGGGCTACCAGAATCACCTGCGCCGTATCCCTCCTTGCCTTGAGAAGCACCTTGTGGATCAAGGGAAATGGGGGATAGGCGTAAAAGAGGCCCGGGGTCCACGGCCTCGAAAAGGTATCCCCCTACAGCGAGCCCTGTTAAGGGGGGCGGGCACGAAATAGTCTCGGCTTCGCATTCTCCCTGGAGGGAAAAAGGTCGGCCCAAGGGGTGACCCAGAGGGAGAAAAGATCTTGTACTACCTCCGGCAGGACAGAACCCCTCATGAGACACAGTCCCTATCCGGCTTAGAGCATCGGCCAGGGTGTTGGAGACTCCTGCCATCCAAATGGCTAGGAAACCGCCTCCAGGCTGCGCCACAGAGACCAATCACGAAGACCTCCTTACCTCTATGACAAGGCGCATCCGATCCTGGCAGGTTCACGGCATACATGGTCGTGGTATTGAACCACCTTGACCCGTATAAACGAAGCGAAAGCGGTGTGAGCTAGGCAGACCGCATGAAGCTCCAGCAGGTAGAAAAGGCATCGGGACTCCCGAGGGGACCAGAGGCCGTGCACTCTGCACTCCCCCTGATGGGTACCCCAACCCATCAGAGATGCATCGGTCAACAGAGGACCGTTGACTCGGGACGGACGAGCGGGATACCCTCCTGCGGATGTGCCGGAACGGTCCACCATTGGAGAGCATTCCACATCTCCTGGGTCACTGTCATGGGCTGGTCCAAAGGATCGCAGCGTTGTGACCACTGGCTGGCCATGGGCCCAACAGACCACACTGGTGCAGGCCACCACGAGGCTCAGGAGGTGCAGGAAGTCCCGGGCAGGGCACGAATTCCCAACCAGACATGGTTGGGCAAAAGAGGAAGAACCTCGGCCCTGTCCGCCGGAAGCCGAGCTCTGGCTCGAAGAGTCGAGCTCTGCCCCGATGAAAAGAATCACCTACTCCGGCACGAGTTGCGACTTGGCCCCGTTGAAGAGAAAGCCCATCTGAGAGCAACCTGGAGGGCCAGAACTCTGGGCCGCTTCACCTCCTCTCTAGAGGGGGTTGCAATCAGCAGCCATCCGGGCAGGGGTACACCCGGACCCTTCGGTGCCACAGGAATGCTGTCACCACTGCTATGCATTGGAGAAGACCCTGGGAGCTGGGAAGAGGCCAAAGGGCATGGCTCGGAACTCGTAAAGGGATCCCTCCACTCTGAAGTGGAGGAACCTCTGAAGAGATGGACGGATTGGAACGTGAAGGAAGCGTCCTGGAGGTCCAGGGAGCAGAACCACACGCCTCGTTCCAAGGATGGGATACCTGAATCAGAGTGACCATCCTGAAAGTCCGAGACCTTAGGTACTTGTTCAGGTCGAGAATGGGGCGCCAGTCCCCCGTCCATATGGGGACCAGGAAGTACCTGGACACGAGCCCCGGGACTGAAAGAGGATCCGCACCTTCCTTGTCACCTCTATCCCAAGGCACAGGGCAACGTCGGCTCGGCGGGCCGGCAGCAAGGCTTCGGACCCCGTGGTCCCCCCGGGGCGGGGGGGCGACGGCTCAAAAGGGAAGGGGCCCGCTCGAAGACCAGAGACAGGCCCTTAACTTCCACCTCCCACATCCAATGGAAGGGAAGTGGCGGAGCCCCCCCCCCCCCGGAGAACCCAGGTAAGGATGACTAGGTCGGGGCAAGGCCCCCAACCGGTCACTGAGCAGGCTTGGAGGAGGGACTGGCCGAGGGAGCCCCTGGGCCTTTACCTCCTTGTTTCCCATTAGAGGAAGTCGCTGGCTTGGGTTCGGGATGCCAAGCGCAAGCCTGCTGGCCCTCCTGCTGGTGCTGTTAGGCTGGTCATGCCGCAGGGGCCGAAGGATGAAGGGGCTTATGCAGAGGTTGCCGGCGGCCCTTGTCCCTCTGAGCGGAGGTGACAGAGTCCAGAGTGGCACTGGACTTTTCGATCCCCTGGAGATGTCCCTCCACTCCAGGGCCGAAGAGGTCAGTCCCCAAGAAGGGGATGTCCGCCAACTTGTGCTGGGTATCCGCCGAGAAGGCGGATATCCTCAGCCACGCCCTGCAGCACATGGCCACCACGGCCGCTACTGACCTGGCACAGGAATCGCCTATGTCCAGAGCAGTCTGAAGCTGCTGCTTAGCCACCGCCCTACCCTGGTCCCGCAGCTGCCAGACCATGGTCCGCAGGTCGAGCAGATGATGAGGGAGCACCTCATCCAGGCAGCCCAAGAGGGCGTGGGAGAAGTGTGCCATCAGCGCGGCCGAGCTGGCCTGTCGGGAGGCCTAGGGAGGATGCGGCGTAAACCTTGCACCCGACATAGTCCATCCTTTTGGACTCTTTGTCGGGAGGCCTATCCACATCCCGGGTGTTTCCGGAACACTGGAAAACGTTATCGGTAACTAACCCCTCTGCAGAGGGGTGCTCCGAGAAACCGAGCAAACAGCCGACAGGGACTGCATACTTCCTGGCCATCCTGGCCGAGGGCACAGGACAGGAAGCAGGCCGCTGCCAAAGCTCCAAGGCTGGGCCGACAATGGCCTCAGCCACAGGGAAAGCCTCTGAGGGTGAATCCCCTCGGTCTAGGATCTCCGTCAGGGGATAACAGGCCCATATGGACACGGGCTCGAGCTGCATCCAAGTGAACTCCGAGATGAGCCGAAGTAGGCCCAGGAAGGACCTGTCCCGGGAGGACTCCGGGCCCACCCGTCTGGGAAACACGACGGAGTTGTCGTCGGACTCCGAAGGGTCTGCAAAGAGCTGCCTCAGGCCTGAGCCACCCTTCACTCGCCGAGGGCGGGCAGGAGTGAGGGGGACCAACAACCTGCGGGGCAGGCCGTGACCCGACCGAGGTTCCACCACGATCGGTGGGGCAGCTAGATTTGGTCGAATGACCGGCCCGGAAGTGGGCATCACGACTACGGCGAGCGGTTGCGTCGGCTGTGCAAGCGGCAGCCACTTGGTAGCCGGGGAATGAATCGGAGTCTACTGATTCCCAGACAACAGCAAATGATGCCACATAAGCTCCTCGAAGCGTCGACGCAATCTGCGTCGAAGCCTCTCCTCATTCGAGGAGGAACGGTGTTGCCACTTAACTCGGTGCCCCGACCGAGACCACCAAAGTCGGCGGGAGCAACTTGACCGAGAAGAAGACAGAGATCCTCAGTGAGACCGAGGGTGGGTCTGGGAAGGAGCGGGGGACACCCGCTCTTCCCTCAGTTCGGGCGCTTTGACCGAGGACTGCCGCCCCGAAGGCGCGGGCAGAACCCCGGCCTCCACCGGGGAAACCGGCGAAGGGTTGACGACTCTTCCAGTTGACCACCCAGGTGACGGGTCAAGAGAAAACTCGACTACGTCGACGGGAGTCTCGGCAGGCTGGCCTGACGGGGACACTGTGAAGCCAACGGCCTGAGCCGCAACCTCGACCGAAGTCGATGGTCGGCTGTCCGGGGAAGGAGACCTTTCCCACTCCCATGAACGCCGACGGTGGGACTTACCCTTCGACTCCTTCTTCTTGGGCCGAGAGGAATGTCCCGATGGCCCCTCTCCCTTCGTGGAAAGGGACTGGCGAAGCTCCTTGAAAGAAGCCAAATGAGAGGAACTCAGAGAGCGGGATAAATGCCGCAACCGAGGCGGAGGGGGATGCGGCCTCCTCCAGGGCGATAGAGTGCTCGGGCTGCTCAGCCGAGTCAGCCATCACGGACACTGCCCAACGAGCCTCTTTGGATGTTACCGGCAGGGAAAACCCCTCGGGGCGCCAGAGCCTCAATCGGGCAGCACGATCCTCCAGGACGTTAGAAAAAGTGCGGCACAACTCTGAAACCTGCAGGTCGTGGTCCAAATCGAGGCAGCATACGCACGTGGAGTGCGGATCAGTCCTGGAGATATTCTGCCTGCTGGGGCGCTTCCGAGAGCCAGGAAACAAACTGTGCATCGCAGCCGTGAGGGAAAGAAGACCGAAGTTTAGAAAACTTCAAAACTAAATTCGGACGAACCGAAGAATCAGGAACCAGTCGAAAAACGCAAAGCACTAAGGAGGGAACCTGAGCTTCCAAGCGGTAAGGAAGATCCAGCATCATGGGGCGGAGCCGAGAGTTTTACCACCCGGGTGGGTGGGAGGAGCCAGCTTGAAGACCTTCCGGCAAGATTTAAAGCGGCAAGGAACCTGCCAATAAGTGTGGATGAACAACATATCCATGTCCCTAGAAGGTGGCTTTACATTTAAAGCCTCCTCACGTCCGCTGCTGGGCTCGAGGCTGTTAACCTGATGACTTGCAAAAGGGCCATTTCCAAAATGGCTTCCGGGAGTTCGCCTTGTACATTTTTTTGACAAACCAGTTAGCCTTGCCAGAGTCTTGGAGGCAGGTGATTAGCTTCTCAGTCTCATCTCCAAATAGGACAGATCCTTTAAAAGGGAGAGCTATAATCCCGGCTTGAAGATCCTGAGTGAAGCCTGAGACCAGAAGCCATGAATGGCGCCTAAGGCAGATACCAGTAGATGATGCCCAGGCAGATGTATTGTCAGTATCGTAAGAGGTACGTAAAATATGCGTGCCAACATCCGAATCCGACTTAAGCAGATCAAAAAGCTCTGCTTTCTGCACAGTATCTGGTACAGCTTGAGCCAGCTCCAGACTTTTCTCCCACAGGGTATGTTGGTACTGCACCACGTGTGTGAGATAACTAAGGGATCTGATGGAGCAGTTAGCGAAAGCATATATCTTTCCCAAATGGTCCAATTGTTTAGACTCTGGATCAGGGAGCCAATTGCTCAGGTGTTTAGGCTTTTCGGACCCGTCGTGGGCCGCTGTAATGACTTAAGAGTCGGCCACTGGGTACTCTGCCAAAAAAAGGCTTGTTCCTGGGAACCCTATAGAGCCGGTCTGACTTTTTTGAGATGGCCAAAGAGGGGTATTTCCAGATAATTTTGGTACGATCCTAGAAAGTGTTCACCAAGGGGGACACCAGCAAGGGTTTGGGCTCCTCCTGTCAGAGATATTTGGCTAACCTGCATTTCTCTGGGTCCAAATCCTCCGTCTCCCAGCCACTGTTGGCTTGAATATGCCTCATAACATCCATAAAAGCTGGCTCTTCAGGAGGCAATCTAGGGGTGTCTTCATTGTCCGGAAAAGGACGACCACCCCGGGTTTCGAGGTTCTGGAGGGTGAGGAAGAACTCCGGTTCGAGTCTTCCCAGCCAGAGGAAGGAGAAGAGGAGGAGGTCTCGTGCAGGCATCCGTCTGCCGAACGGTGCTGACAACAAGCCTGAAGATGGAATGCTTTCCCCTCCTTTCTGTGTGTTTGGGCCTTCCCTTACGTCTCTCATCAATGTGAGGGAAGGGGCTCCTACACAGTGGAGACTTCTCCCTGGGCTCCGGAGGAGGAACCACCTTAGCTGGTTCAGCAGGCTTGGGTGGAATAAGGTCCATTTTGATCTTGTGCCACCAAAAGCGGAAGAGATCTTTGACGTTGCTAAGGGGCATCTGAGGGCCCGAGGGACCCGCCGGTGCCTGTGACTGGAGGCAGCTGGAGTTGGAGGGGCTGGCGTTCGGCAACCCGGTGTCAGGTCTTTTGGCGTAGGAGCCGCAGACGTCAGGTCCTCCGTCGTCGGTGTGGGGGAGACATTCATCTCCACCGGTGAAGGAGGAGGATCCAGTGACAGTGGTGGTGTCGCGCTGGACATCAGGGTAACCGGTGTTGAGCGGACAGGCGTGTGATGATCGCTGGGAGACGCAGCCATCAGCGGCTTAGCTGGTGCCCGAGTTGAAGACATCCAAGACTGGGGTAGAGGCATCACTACAGCCTTGTTGGTGGACGCATGCTCCTGGCGACGGGGGGCCTGATACACAGACTTGGAGGCTGAGTCAGACGCCAAGGACGGTGAGACAGGTGTGGAACCACCACCTGACTTGTGTCCAGCTGCACTGCCTGAAGAGGTCGAGGACTTGGGTATGGCCATAACCTTCAGGGGTTGCTCGGCCAGGACCCAAGTCCCAGACCATGACGAACCTCTGCCCATTGCCAGCACTAGAACGGGAGGTTTGTCCACTGGCTACCCAGAAGAAGTGAGTGCAGACCAGGGAGAGTGGTCCAACCTCCCGTGGGAGGAGGAACCAGAGGCAGTCTTCTTTTTATGTGGAGACCGGGAGCGAGTCTGGGCCGTTTCTTTCTCCTTGACCCGGGACTTGTGCTTCCCTGATGATTTCTTCTTCTCCCTGTAAGTCGTGGATGACGAGAGGGAAGGAGGAGATGGGCTCTTCCCAGAGGATTGTTTCTGCATGGCGGATTGCTTTTTCTCAAGGAGGTGTGCCTTGACGGCCTTCTGATTGCGGATCCTAATCCTCTGATTGAAAGCTTTGAAGTGCTGGCAGGTTTGAGTATCGTGGTCCAGGCCTTGACAGGGAAGGCAGGGCACACTGCCTTTTTTTCAAGGGATCTGCCTGCTGCACGTGCACTTAGAAGTCCGCTGCTTGATGGAGGAGGTCGGGGAAGACAACATGCAGATGGATTAAATTATTTACTATAAAAATAAAGAAAGGCGTTGAAGTGCGCAATGGCCATTGACTGTAGGAGGAAGGCATCTGTGGAGCTGATGCAAACAGGTCAACGGCGGGAAAAATCTGAGGTGGGACTGGGGACCGCCCCATTTATACCACCGGCTGACGTCAGGGCGGGCCCCGCTGAAGACTGCTAGCTAGAAGTTTTCTGTGGGGTCCTAGTGCCTGGCGGCATAGTCATTATGGCAAAAGCCTACTGCTAGAGCTCCAACTCGAAGAAAGAGCCACCTTGTCTCTATGAAAGACAGTATACAGAGAGTCTGTGACCAAAGCATGGATCTTGGAAACCCTGCGAGCAGAGGTGATGGCCACTAAAAATACAGTTTTCCAAGTTAGAAATCTCAGGCCACATGTAGCCAAGGATTCAAAAGGCTTACAAGTGGGTATGTCCAACACAAGGTTGAGATTCCAGGTAGTGACAGGTTTCCTGACTGGGGGGCCTTGTGTGCAAAACACCTCTCAAGAACCTCTTAAAAAGATGTAGCAGAGCTAGAGCGAGGTTCTGAACTGGTTTGTGGTACAATGAAATAGTGAACAAATGGACCTTAAGTAAGGAAAATTGAAGTCCAGAATCAGAAAGGTCCAGTAGATACTACAAAACTTTGGCCAGCGGGCATCGGAACAAATCTATATGGGATTTGGAGCACCATTCAGCAAAACGTCTCCATTTGTCTGTGTAAGCCTTTCTTGTAGAGGGCTTACAGGCAGCCAGAAGAATCTCAGAGACCCTCAGGGACACTGTCTACCCACTCACTTCTCTCTTCAGAAGCCAGGCTTGGAGATGAAGGCAGCGCATGTTGGGATGAACTAGGAACCCCTGCATCACATCGGAGGGGCAACTGACAAGATGAGGAGTACTGGAAACCATAACTGCCAAGGCCAGCATGGGGCGATGTGACTTATTTTGCCTCTGTGGGTCTCCAGCTTTGTGCAGAACCCTCTGAATTAAAGGAATAGGAAGAAATGCATAGAGAAAGCGATTTGTCCATCGCAGCCTGAATGCATCCTGACAGAAAACACCAGGTTCTGGATTTCTGGAGCAGAACTGAGGTAGTTCGGCGTTGAGTGGGGATGCAAAAAGGTCCACCTCTTTAAATTCCCACTCGTCAAAGACAGACCGTACGACGTCTGGTACCTACAACCATGTGTGAGGATCTGCTGCTGTCCGACTAAGCTTGTCCGCCAGACTGTTCTGAGCTCCTGCTAAATGAAATCGCTTGGATCAGAGCGCTCTGCTCCAGACACCATTCCCATACTCTCACTGCACCCCACTTGTTGATGTAGTACATGACTGACTTGTTGCCTGTCTGAAGGAGGATTACCTTGTGGCAAACAAAGTCCACCAGGGCCCGAAGAGCACACAGGACTGTTCTCATCTGCAAGAAATTGATGTGGAGATGGGACTCTATAGGGCTCCAGACTCCCTGAGTGTGGTGGCCCTGACAATGGGCTCCCCACCCTAATAGAGATTTATCTGTGGTGAACATTATCTGAAGCTCTGGGGGTGAGAAGGGGAGACCATGGAGAAGATCATCCACCATGCAAGTGATCGAAGCAGGGGCTTCCTCACTTTGATGGGGTAACACTGAGGATGTATTGTCAGAGCCCACTGTGTGCTGAACATTCACTGGGTTGTCCTTTGATGCAAACACGCTAGAGGCACTGGTGAAGACCATCGCTGAGGCACAGGTCAGGAAGCATAAGAAAACCAGAAGCAGTTGTAGAATTCACCAAAAATATTTATTTACAGTAGCAGTAACATAAAAAAATAAACTTGTTCCTAATAACTATGTACAGAGAAGAAATGAAATAGTTTTTTATTTCAGTCTCTGTGTCCCTTTTTCTTCTCATCTTTCTTGCAGTTGCAGGTTAGCTCTTATAAGTCCTTTCAACCCCCATCCTTAGCAAGCCTCCTGTTTTTGTAAATATCAGGCAGGAGTTGCTAGAACACAGTGTGCTTCTTGTGTTGAGGCCCCCTTTTGCACAGCTTTTGCAAAAGGCTTAACAATTGAACTCTGGTAACCTCTAGCTTCCAACAGCTTTTTGCAGTCATTTCAAACTATTATTACATACATTTCAACAGTAACACTATATATTTTCTAAACAAAAAGATCCCAATATCGGTTACATTTCCATACAATGATTTGCACCTATTTTTATACCAGCAGATATGCAAGGGAGGAAAAGACAGATGGCAAGAGAAAACTGGGAGGCAAAGAACTGCGAGCCTACTGGATTAAGTCCTTAGTCTCACAGGAAAATTTGATTGCGCAACCAGGCAGAGAGGAGACAGAAGAGGAAAGCTCCTTGCATTTAAACACTTTGTCCATAGCAAATAGGATAGGGTCCTATTCCACCCAGTCACAAAGACAGAGTAGACTATGAGGCCTAACATCACTACACGGAGTGAGCCCAGACGGACTTGTTTCTCCCACAATGAAATACGCCATCAGAAGGATGGTTTTCCTTCCGTCTTCCAGAAGAAAGGCCCTTACCTTGGTGGTGTCCAAGAGAGCTCCGAAGAAGAGGACCTGCTTAGAGGGTTGAAGTTCCAACTTCTCTAGCTTCAGCAGGACCGTCATGGAGGTCAGGAACTGAGCTGCTGTGGTCACTGCCTCTTCCGTGCCCTGCTTGACAGGCTAGCTAACAACCAGTTGTCCAGAAAGGGAAAGACTAGTAAGTCCAAGTTTTCAGAGATGCATCGCGAGAACAGCAAAGCACTTTGTAAAGACTCGAGGCGCAGAGAACAGCCCAAAAGCAGGACCCAGAACTGGTAATGCTGGCCCAAAGCCACGAAAATGGAGAAATTTGTGGTGGCTGAGGTGGCCGGAATATGCTGATAAGCGTACTGCATGTCTAGGGAGGCCAGCAAGTCCTGAGAAGTAACAGCAGGGTCCCAAAGGAGACCATCTTTAAACATCTCACTGTGTAGAAACATGTTCACTTTCTTGAGGTCAAGAATGGGGCACATGCCCCGACTTCTTTGGAACGAGGAAGCAATGAGAGAAGAAGCCGGTACTGCGCTCTGTTTCTAGCACTACTTCCACTGCCGTGTTGCTCAAGAGGCCCGCAATCTCTGACCAGGAGGTCAGACATGGGAGCTGAAAGAGTGTATTGCCTCTTGGGTGGATAATCTGGAGGGATCTCTGAGACATTCAGTGACTATCCCTCTCAGATGATCCTTAAGACCCATTTGTCTGTGGTGATGGATTTCCACAGATGATAAAACCGAGTCAGGCGCCCTTCCACTGGAGAGGAGAGGTCTGCCTCAGGCAGCTGAGGCAGAAACAGGGCTGGAGCTTCAAAGGGTGACACTAGGCACCTTCGGGGCCTGCGCCTCCTGTTACATTTTCTTCGGCTGTTGTGGAGGCTGGGACTTGACTTGGGCTCCTTTGCTGTAAGAGGACTGTTTATTGTGGGAAAAGTCTCTGCCTTTCCCTCTTTGACAGTAAGTGGGGCAAGCCAAAAAGTTTCAATGGGCATTCTAGCCCTCTGAAAGGCCTCGACGGACTGTTCTACCTGTTGGACTAACAGACAGGAGCCACTGAAGGGGACATTAATGACTTTCTGCTGAACACTGTTGGAGAAGCCCAAGGTCAGAAGCCAGAAGTGTCTCCTGATGCAGATTCCCATGGCAGCAGAGCGGGAAGCAGATTCGCGTGTCTACGGCAGCCTTCAACTGATGACTATTAGACTCAATAACATGGGCAACAGTCTGAAGATTTTTCTGATTTGTGTCTGGGTCTGGCAAGGCCTCTGGGAGAGATCTAAGAAAGGTTCAGAGGGCGTAATCTTACTTGGAGAAATGCCCTTGATAGCTAGTTATCTTCATGCTAAGGCTAGCTGCCGCAAAAGTTCTCATTCCTATCGTGTCTGTCTTACGTGACTCCTTATTGATGGGATGCACTGTAACCTCTTGAAGAATGGTCCTATCATTCTCAGCCAGGAGGACAATCCTATCGGCAAGTCTTAAGGAGACGTATACTTACGAGTCATATGTTGAGAGACAGAGGGAATTCATGCAAGCCTGGCCCACGCTGCCTCTGAGATTGTCTCAAAAGCAGGTGGAATGGCAGGTACTAGGCTGACTGGCATAGTGGGAACTGTCAGTCACTCCAGCCGGAGACATTTCCCTAGCCTAGATCAATGACAGAAGGCTTGAAAGCAAGCATTGCACACATATTGGGAAGCACAGCCTGGAAAGAAAGGTCCTCCTGTGGAACAGGAGGAGGACCTGAAGTTGGGTTATCCAGGCTGTAAAAAGAGTCATAATCACCACCCTAAGAAATAAGGTCGGGACCAGACTCACCCCCCTCCAACTCCTCTCCGGAAAGAGTAGCTGGGAGAGGAGTGGACCTAGAAACACCCAGCCCAGCTCTAGGAATCAGAAAGACAGGTGACACCGGCACCAGAAGGGAGCCGGGACCAGGCCCAGCACCAGCCCAGCAGAAGCCAGCACTGAGCCCAGTGGCCGTCCTTCGAAGGGATTAGCTGGCCATAATCACACTTGTTCCTCTTCGGCCCGGAGGAAGAGACTGACGACGGAGAAGACATATGCCGGGTGCGAACTTAAAACAAGAGAAGAGTGAAAAAAACTGTAGAATCCTAAGAAAAACTTATTTTTGCTGGAACTGCTGGAAGCAAGCGCCGAAACTTTCCCAATGTGAGCAGGTCCCGGCAAGAAAAGAATGGAGGTGGAGCCGGGGTCCACACCCTTATGTAACGTGGCTGACGGGGTGGAGCAGACGTCAGGGGGCGATCCCTGCCAAGATTTTTCCGGTGGGTCCCAAGGGGTTAGTCCTAATGGTAATAGCCTGCTGCAAGAGCTCCCACCCGAAGTAAGATCTGTGGATATAGCCACTGCCACATGCCCTAGGAGCCACAGGAAAGACCTGGCTGGAACCCGATGGGAAGAGGAAACCTGCTGGGCCTGCGACATCACATGTCCTGAGGCAGGAAGGCTTTGCCCAGTGAAGAGTCGAGGACCACTCCTATGTACTGAAGGCGTTGGCTCGGCAGGAGACAGGACTTCGGTAAGTTTAGGGTACCCCCCCCCCCCAGTCTGAAACAACCGAAAGGTGGCATCTAGGGTCTGAATCAACTGAGTCCTGAAGGGGTCTAACAGCCAGTCGTCCAAATAAGGGAAGACTTAATGCCCCTGTCTCCGCAGGGTTGCAACCACCACTGCCAGGCACTTGGTAAAGACTCGGGGAGCCAAGGAAAGGCCGGGGGGGGGGCCTGAAACTGGAAGTGGTCCAACTGAAAACAGAAATGAAGGAACCAATGGTGAGATGGGAAAACCAGGATATGGAGGTAGGCATCCTGCATGTCCCACGAACAGAGTCAACCCCCCCCCACCCCAGAGAAGGAGAGGCAGTAACCTCTGGAGGGTAACCATCCTGAAATGCTTGAACTCTATGTACAGATTCAGGTGGCTGAGATCCAGAATCAGTCTCAGGTCCCCTGTCTTTCAGGGACTAGTAACAAGTGGGAGTAGAACCATTTCCCTCTTTGTGCTGAGGGGACGGGCTACATGGCCTTTTTGCACCGCAACGCCTGAATCTCCTCCTGGATGAGAGTAACATGGGCCTCAGGGTAATGGGAGTGCAAAGAAGGGCTATCTGAAGGGACTTCTAGAAATTCTAGAGTGTGCCCCTTTCTCTATAATCTGAAGTACCCACTGGTCAGAAGTTATAGTGCACCACCCCTTGAAGTATAGGGAAAAGTGACCCCACCGACCTCCTCCGCCAAGGCTTCTGCAGGAGAGGGGGGTACGGTAAGGAGGCATGCGGTGATACCGTGGGTGGGCAGAGCGGCTAGGGAAACTTTAGGGGCCATAGGGGCGGAAGCTCCAGCCAGCTGTGCAGAAACCTTGCACTTTAAGGTGTCACTGGGCTACTGGCACTTGGACTGCCGCTTAGGGGTCCAGCAAAATGACTGGCATTGGATGGACCTGGGCTGAGAATGGTATATGGACTGAACCCATCTCAAAGCTTTGCCACATTCTTGGAGGTGGGAAATAATGTCCTGAGCATTTCCACCAGAAAGGAGAGAGCCCCGAAAAGGGGCATCCAGAATTTTCACTTGCACATTGGGTGCAAAACCTGACATCCTGAGCCAGAAGTGATGGCGGATGCAGACTCCTGTGGCTGCAGCTCATCCAGCTGCATCCACTGTATCATAAGCATCCCTAAGAACATGGGTGCCCTTGTCCAAGCTCACCTTTAGGAGCTGGACCAGCTGTGTCTTCGCAGGGTCCCCAGGAAAGGCATGCACGAGGTCTAAGGCCTTGTCCCATAAGGCATTTTGATATTGCATCATATGGGTCAGGTAATTCTGGGTCCGAATGGCAAGAGTGGCCAAAGCGTAACTTGCCTGAGGAGCTGGTCAACCTGACGAAACTCCTTATCAGGAGGGTGGGTACTGAGGTATCTAGGTTTATTGGTGCAGTTATGAGCCGCATTCATGACCAGAGTCTGCCTCCGGCTGCTCTCACAAATAGGGTTTATTGATGGGAGCATGATAAAGGTGGTCAGCCTTCTTAGTTAAGGCCGGAGTACAGGACAGACAGGTCCAGGTGGCCTTGGTGACATCCTCATGGGAGTCAATGAGTGGTGGCAACACTAACGAGAGGGTCTCCTTTTTTACGAAAATATACAGCCACATGGCGAAGTTCGGGATATGAAAATTGCGTACCTACCGTAATTCCTGATCTTTCTGTATATCTTCACCATTCATCACGTTTGGGTTCTGGCCGTAGGTCATGACCCCACGGGAGAATTTTTTTTTGGGGGGATGGGCGTGGCCTGGAGCTAGCAAGGCATCAGAAAGAAAAATGCTTCCATTTGGCTGTGTAAGTTTTTCTGGTGGCTGGCTTGCGTGCAGCCAAAAGAATATCTGAAACTCTCCAAGAGACATAGAACCTGTTCACCTCTATTTCTTCAGGAGCCAAGCGTGAAGGTGAAGCGACCTCAGATTGGGATGACCACAGGACCCTGAGTCAGAAGGTTCGTCTGAAGGGGAACCGCTCCGGAAGGGTTTCCGACAGACTGTTGAGTAACAGAAACCATATCTGTTGAGGCCAGAAGGGGGCAATGAGGATCATTTTGTCCCCCAGGACTCAAATTTGATAAGAACCCTCCGAATTAGAGGAAGACGAGAAAAAGCGTATAGAAAGCATTTTGTCCACTGCAGCCTGAACGCATCCTGACAGAAAATGCCAGGCCCTGGATTTCTCGAGCAGAAGAGAGGCAGTTTTGTGTTGAGTAGGGATGCAAAATGGTCCAGTTCTGGAGTTCCCCACTCTGCGAATAGTGACTGAAAGTACAGTTACGTAAGAACTTATAGTAACAGCAGATCTTCGAGAGAGGCTCTTGCAGTAGGTAATTACATATAGGACTGACGTCGGCAGGCGGCAGGACCCCACGGAAAACTTTCTAGCTAGCGGGTCCTGGCGAGACCGCTTCACGTCAGGTGACCGCGCCAGACGACGCCGGTATAAAGGGCGGTCCCGACGCCCGCTCTTCCAGTTCTTTCTCGCCACAGGCCCGGAAGGCCCGGACGAGAGAAGCAGAGATATTTCCTCAATGGAAAAGGAGCTGAAAAGCCTAGGGGGATGGAGCGGGAAGGTATTATTACCAATGAGCCTCTCTCGAAGATCTACTGTTACGGTAAGTTCTTACGTAACTGTACTATCTTACTTCGAGAGGGCTCTTCCAGTAGGTAATTACATATAGGACAGAATCCCAAGCAGTCTGGAACAAATGAAAAGGCACCGGGAGGAAGAAAGGAAAATTACGTACCTACCGTAATTCTTGATCTTCTTGGACGAGTCTCCACCACTCATTCACACTAGTGGGATTGGTGCCGGAGGCACTAAGACCCATCGGGAGCAAACTTTTTGCTGGAGGGTCGTGAGAGAGACGGCGTCATGAGACACGGCCATGAAACAGCGGCTCGAGCGTAATGATCATTCTCGAGCGACGGACCTCCAACCGCCCCAGTAACTTTTACCAAGGAGGTGCAGCGCAACTAACGTAAAGAGTAAACCCAACATTAAAAACGGACATAAGATAGTCCGTATGACCCGTGTAAGAAGGGTCAGCAAAGAAGTCCTCACGGCCTAAAGATTTGAGGGAGTGAAGAACCAATACAGCGTGAGCTCGGGGATGGAGGTGGCATGTGAATGAGTGGTGGAGACTCGTCCAAGAAGATCAAGAATTACGGTACGTAATTTTCCCTATCTTCCTGGACATAAGTCTCCACCACTCATTCACACTAGTGGAGAGTACAAGCTGATAATCCTCCAAAAGGGCGGCAGGAGTGCCAGAGCTCACGCTGCCTAAGATAGAAGCCCATTAAGGATAGTTTTGCCGAATGCAGAATGTCGCCTGGCATGAACATCCAGTGCATAGTGCTTAACGAAGTAGTGCACTGAGCTCCAGGTGGCGTAAGGCATATATTCGCAATTGGAACATTGCGACTTCGCTTAGGGATGTCATGATCGCTTCTAGTAGAGTGAGCGTATACTCTACCTCTCTAATTTAACTTGAGCCATGGAATAGCAATGACGAAGGCATGCCACTAACCATGAAGAGATGCATCTAATAGCGACAGGTTGACCCAGCCGGTGTCGCTGAAAGAAACGAACAGTTGCTGAGTCTTGCGAACATCCTTGGTTCTATCTAAATAGAACCGCAAGGCTCTCTTAACATCCAAGGAATGAAGAGCTCGTTCCCCTTCATTTTGGAAATTAGCGAAGTAAGCGGGAAGTACCAGAGGTTGGTTCAGATGGAATTCTGACACAACCTTGGGAAGAAATTTAGGATGAGTACGGAGAACTACCTTGTCCTTATGGAATACAGTATACGGAGGGTCCGTAACCAGGGCATGTATCTCAGAGACCCTGGGGCTGAGGTAATGGCCACCAGGAAGGCAGTCTTCCAGGTAAGAAATTTTAGCTCACAGGTAGCTAAGGGTTCGAAAGGCTTCCGAGTGAGCATGTCCAGCACCAGGTTAATGTCCCAGGCTGCAACTGGACGCTTAACAGGGGTCTGGTATGGAGAATCCTTAAGAAATCTCTTCACCATAGGTAACTGAGCCAGAGTTAAGGAAGAAACCGCTCATGGAACGCTGAGATGGCACTAAGGTGAACTTTAACTGTGGAGTACTGAAGACCTAAGTTTGATAGGTCCAAAAGATACTCAGAACCTTGCCAGGAGGACAGGAAAGGGATTCCAAGAGGATTTTGCACCAGAGAGAAAACGTTTCCATTTGAAGCGACGTTTTCGGTGGCTGGCTTCCGAGCAGCCAGAAGGATGTCTGAGACTCTACGAGACGTTGAACCGATTCACTTCTATCTCTTCAGGAGCCAAGCATGAAGGTGAAGTGATTTCAGGTTGGGATGGACCAACGAACCCTGAGTCAAAAGACTGATTTGCAAAGGAAGTGGTCTCGGAGAGGCTGCCAACATACTGTTGAGTAGAGGAAACCATAGTTGCGAGGCCAGGAAGGAGCAATGAGAATCATCTTGGTCCCCGGAGACTCGAACTTGAGGTACTCTCTGGATTAGAGGAAGTGGTGGAAAGCATGAAAGAAAGCGTTTTGTCCACCGCAGCCTGAACGATCCTGACAGAAAATGCCAGGCCCTGGATTTCTGGAGCAGAAGAGAGGCAGTTTTGCGTTGAGTGGGATGCAAAGGTCCAGGTCTGAGTCCCCACTCTTTGAACAGGGACCGAGCTACGGCTGGATCGAGAGACCACTCGTGAGGGTCTGCCTCCGTTCTGCTGAGGTGATCTGCTGGGTCGTTTTGTATACCTGGCAGATAAACCGCTTGAATCAGAGACTTGTGCTCCAAGCACCACTCCCACACCTCATTGCTTCCTGCAAAGGGATAAGAATGAGCACCGCCTTGCTTGTTGATGTAATACATCACTGCTTTGTTGTCCGTTTGAAGGAGAATGTTCTTGTGATAAAGGACATCCTTCAGAGCTCGGATTGCATAGAGGACCGCTCTCATCTCCAGGACATTTATGTGGAGATGAGTTTCGAACTGAGTCCATACACCTTGAGTGTGGAGGGAGAGACAGTGAGCTCCCCATCCCATTAGCGATGCATCTGTGGTGATGGAGATCTGATGATCCGGGGGAGCAAAGGGGAATCCTTCCAGGAGATTGCTCTCTTGAGACCACCAGGTGAGAGACCTTCGAAGGCTCCGTCACCTTGATGGGATAAGACTGGGGGTGAGAGGTCGGGGACCACTGAGTGGAGAGCATCCATTGGGTGGTTCTCATGTGCAGTCGGGCCAGAGGGACAGTGAAGACCGAGGACGCCATAGAGACCAACATGCGTGCATCGAGAGCTGTAACCGATTGGTTCTCCCTGATGTAACGGGCCATTCGAGGATGTCGAGTCTTCTGTCCTCTGGAAGGAAAGCCTTCGCTGAAGAGGTGTCTAGAAGCGTCCCTATGAAAAGGAGCCTCTGGGAGGGTTGCAGTTGAGATTTTTCAAATTCAGCAGAACTCCCATGGACGTGAGAAGACGAAGTCGTTTGCACGGCTTCCAAAGTCCCTTGGCCGGAAGGGCTTGCTAGAAGCCAATCGTCCAGGTAGGGAAACACTGGAGTCCGACTTTCCTGAGATGCTGCGAGAACTGCACAACACTTTGTAAAACTCAGGCCGAGGATAGCCCAAAGGGCAGGACTCTGAACTGATAATGCTGATCCAAAGCTACAAACCTGAGGAATTTGCGGTGGGTCGGGTGGACGGGGATATGCTGGTAAGCATCCTGCATATCCAGAGAGGCCAGCCAGTCGTGCTGATGCAGCAAGGGTAACAGGGTACCTAGGGAAATCATCTTGAATTTCTCCCTGGGGAGGAATTTGTTTAACTTTCTGAGGTCTAGAATGGGGCGCATCCCCCCAGATTTCTTTGGAACCAGAAAGTAATGGGAGTAGAACCCTGTGTTTCGCAGATGCGGGGGCACCAGTTCTATTGCCCTGTTGTTCAGAAGGCCCTGGATCTCCGCGGTGAGGAGGTCTGACTGAGAGGCCGACAACCTGGGTTGTCGTATGGGAGGACAATTCGGGGGGGTTTCCAAGAAATTGAGAGAATAACCCTCGCGAATTATCCGAAGGACCCATTTGTCTGAGGTTATGGACTTCCACTGGTTGTAGAAGTACATCAGACGACCTCCCACCGGAGGAGAAAGTTCCACCTCAGGCAGAGTGGATGGAACTTGGGCCAACGACTCATAAGGTAGCGCTGGGAGCTTTAGGTCCCTGCGCTTTCTGCTGCGTCTTCTTTTGAGGTTGGGCAGGTTGGCTTTTATGGAAGCTTCCCCTGCCTCTGCCTCGAAAGGACTGACGACTATGAAACTGACGTCTGTTCACATGCCCCCGAGAGGGGGCAGGCGGAGGTCTGGCCAACTTAATGGCCGATCTAGTCTTCTGAGTGGCCTCTAAGGCTTGCTCCACCTGACGGCCAAAAGAAAGGAGCCATCAAAGGCAGCGCCATCACCTGCTGCTGAGCATCATTCGTGAAGCCAAGAGCACGCAGCCAGGAATGGCGCCAGTACAAATCGCTGGCTGCTGAGCGAGAAGCAGTGTCGAAAGCGCCCATGGCGGCTTTGACCTGTTGGTTATTGGACTCAATACTCTAATAACGGTCAGAAGAAGCTCTGACTTGGAATCCGAATCTGGAAGAGCTTCAACCATTCTTTTCATAGAGTGCCACAGGATATACTCATACTGAGAAAAATAGCCTTGATAACTGGATCTAGCATATTTAGAGTGGAGGCAGCAAAGACTCTTACCTAATGTATCAATCTTACGAGACTCTTTGTTAATAGTTTGAGCTGTAGTAGTTTGAGGAAGAACGACCTTGTCATTCTCTGCCAGGACTACAATAGGATCCATGCAAAGGCTTGGGATGCCAAAATGGGACGATCCTTGGGAGCTGAATACTCTTATCAATGGATTTAGCCACTGAGGGAATAAGAGCAGGGTTATTCCATACCATTTGAGACAGCGCCTCGAAGGAAGAGCTGAATCGGAGGAGTCAAATCCGTAGGGATCTCCGAGCATGAAGATACTGGAGTCTTAATATCTTCCCAGGATCGATGTCTGTAGTCTGAAGAGAAGAGTGGATCCCAGGTTCTTCAACAGAGACTTAAAGGACAGGTCCTCGACCACAGGCTCTGTAGCAAAGAAAGATCCTGTTTCCTCCACTTCATCACCCAACGAAGGTCTGGGTCGAGTCAACATCATCTCCTGATGGTCCAGAAAGGACTGTTTGGACGGAAAGGAGTGAAAATTAGGAGAGGAGGAAATGGCAGAAAAACAAGGAGAGTCCCCAAGGCTGCAGGCGCAGAGGCAGCCAAGCAGACTGAAAACCTGACACCGAGGAGGCGCCACAGCGAAGAAACCTGTGACCCATAGCGCCCAGGCGCCATGGAAGCGCCAGCAGAATCACCATCCAGCAACACCGGTAGCGCGAGACGCCACTGGCGCGCCAGCAACGCCGAGACCAGGCGCCAGCGGCGCCACAAGCTCCAGTGACCCAGCACGGCCAACAGACCCTGCAGAGCGCCGGAAAAGCCCAGAAACCTGGAAAGCAAGAGAAGGAAAAAACCAGGAGATAGGGCATCGGTGAGGCCCCTGGCCACAACCATGTGAGGAAACACCTAAGCACAGGTCGCTAGCACCGAGGAGGCGCCCGCGACTAGGAAGGTCAACCGCCCTACCTGATGCCGGAGAGGCCGAGGGCTCCGAGGTAACCAGACCAGGCAGAGAACCAACCTCCAGCCCATCGGCTCCATAGAGCGGCCCACTGATGAAACTGCTCATCTGGAGCCCTACCTATAGGCGGGAGGGGCTCCGATGTCGAGGGCGGCAGTTATCGGAGTTGGCGACTCCGAAGAGGAGACCGGCAACTGCTGATGATAACCGACGTCGCAGCGCAGACATACCAGAAGGCGACCTCGAGTGATACCTTCTCTTTTTGACCTGTGGGCGAAGAAAGCTCGAGGCGAGCAACGGCGAGAATCACGACCGTTTATTTTATGCGTGGGGGACCCTTCCATCCCAGACATCGGACTGACAAGTAGTCAGAACCCGCTGAGAGAAGGAGGCTGACGGACCCAGCCGGCTGACTGAACAGCTTTCATCTGAAGTCTCCCTACCGTCACCTGACCTGCTCATAGTGGACTCAGTCCAGTAGGCGAGACTTCTTCAAGTGAGATTAAATTTAAATATTAGAAAAATTTAGAAAATAGAATAAACTAAGCGATACTACTATCGTGATAATGTTACAAAAACAAACTGAAAACTATCGCTAGTTTGAGTTTGACTCCATTGCAATGACGGCGTCGTCACTGAGCGCTTTTCGGCGGCGGGAAAAAAGAACTGAAGCGGTTGGAGATTAGTGCGAGATGATCATTCCGCTCGAGCCGCTGCTTCAGCGCGATGTCTCATGAGCGCCGTCTCTCCCGACCTCCAGCAAAAGTTTGCTCCGATGGGTCTTAGTGCCTCAGCGCCAATCCCACTAGTGTGAATGAGTGGTGGAGACTTATGTCAGGAAGATCTACTCCAGGAAGTAGCGAACAAGCATCAAACCTCAAGATAGGAGCCCTGCAAGACAGCTAACCCGAAGCCTGCTCTCCGGCGAGGCAATGTCAAACTGTAATGTTTGAAAGGTATGGATGGAAGTCAGAGTGGCGGCAGCACAGATGTCTACCGCAGACACATTCTTGAAACAAGCCACAGAGGCTGCTACTCCTCGAGTAGAGTGGCCTCTGAGCTTGACCCAGAGGCGTCTTAGCTTGTACCATATAACAAAAGTGATGCAATGAGCCAGCCACTTTGATAGGCATTGCTTAAACAGCATTGCCTTCCCTTTTGTGAGCAAAAGGGCGAATGACTGATCAGTCTTTCTGAGATTCTTCGATCCTATCGTGTAATATCTCAGAATCCTGTGGACATCCATGGTATGGAGCAAGTATTCTCCTTGGTTGGAATACTAGTGAAAAGGCAGAGTAATTCAATAGACTGATTTAAGGTAGACTCTGCTACCACTTTTGGGAGAAACTTAGGATTGTGCGAAGAGCTACTCTTTCTTTGTGAAAAATCAGATAAGGGTTTTGCATCAAGGAGACTGACCTCGGAAATTCTGCGAGCAGAGTAATGGCCACCAAGAAGAGCATCTTCCATGATAAAAACTTCAAGTCTGCAGAAGCCGCAGAGCTCAAAGGAGGAAGGGTAAGTTTCTCAGAACAAAGTTCAAGTCCGGGGGCAGCTGGAGTCGAATAGGGGTCTGAGATGAAGGACCCCTCTGAGAAAATTCTTGGACACCTCTAATTGGGCAAAAAGCCTTATCAGCTGAAAGGGACATGGTGGCTGAAATAGCACGCCATTGGACTTTCAAGAGGAGTGAACTGAGACCCAGGTCGAAAGATGGCGCAAATAATCAAGCAGAGCTGCCACAGGACAGGAGAAGGCTCCACGTTCCTGGAGGCAACCCAAATGGAGAATCTTTTCCATTTCATGGCGTAAAGTGGACCTAGTGGAGGTTTTCTAGCCTCCACCAGAATCTCGGCCACCTTAGGAGAGATGCCAAAGCGAGATTGGGCAAGGTCTGCAGGAGCCATGCATGAAGTTGAAGAGACACGAGTCCCCGATGGACCAGGGTCCCCTGATCCTGGGTCAGCAATCCTCGACATAAAGGCAGAGGAAGAGGAGGAACCTCTGAGTATTGTTGTAGAAGAGAGAACCAAATTAGCCTGGGCCAGAAAGGAGCGATCAGAATCATTCTCGCTCCCTCCAATACCCAGTTTCTGCAGCACCACGAGGACCAGAGGATGGGGGAAAACCATGGCAATCTGTCCTTCCAGTTTAGAGACACAGCGTCGCTCAGAAAGCCTCGCTCTGGGCGGCGAAGCAAGTGGAATCTTTGCGTTTTGGGAGGAGGCGAACAGGTCTACCTGTAGAGTCCCCAAATCTGAAAGATGCTTTAGAACTTTGGTCCAGTTCCACTCATGTGGCAGAGCCAAAGAACGACTTAGCTTCTCTGCCAGGACACTGTCGACTCCGGAACATGGATGCGTGAGGTGAAGGTTGTGGAGAGTTTCCCATTCCCAAACCCTCATCGCTTCCCTACAGCGGGAAGGACGAGTCCCTCCTGCTTGCTGATGTACCACACTACGCACATGTGTCAGTTTGGAATGACTGGGTGACCGGAAGGATGTATTGGTGAAGGGCCTGGAGAGCATACAGCACTGCTCGAGCTCGAGCAACACCTGATGTGGAGAGCAACTTCAATTTGACCCATAAGCCCTGGGATCGGTGAGGACCCAGATGGGCTCCCCAACCTTCGCCTGATGCATCCGTGGTCCAAAAGTCTGGCGGGGGAGGATGAAAAAGGGGACCCCGGAATGGTTCTCGAACCATCCACCACTGCAAAGTCTCTTATCATTGGCGAGGAGATCAATACCAGATGATCTAGGGTAAGTCTACAAGTTGATCCACTGAGAGTGGGCGTCCACTGAGAGATCCTCATGTGGGCGCATGGCATGGAACGTCGGGATAGCAGCCACCATAAGCCCCAGGAGGCGGGCACCGACCTGCGGAACCCTCCTGCGTTCGATAGAGGAAATCTGGGAGGCCCCCTGTCCGGGGCAGGAGGCCCTGCACATTGTCGTGTCGAGATTGCCCGATGAACTGGAGTTTCTGGGAAGGGTCAGGTGGGACTTGGAATGGCTGATGGTGATACCCAGGCCAGTGAAAACCTGCTAGGTGAGGGAGAAAATGCAGGAGTTCCTCCTGGGCCAGGGCCACCAGGAGCCAGTCGTCAGGTGAGGCAAAACCTGAACTCCCAAAAGTACATGGGTGGGCCGCTACCACATGAGGCATTTGGTAAAAACTCCGGGGAGCGAGGAGAGACCAAAGGGAGTGCCTGAATTGGTAGTGGTCCCCTGGAGCCAACAAACCTGAGGTACTACGGTCTGAAGAGGCGAGATGAGGGATGTGCAGATGCGCATCCTGCATATCAGTGCCAAAAGCCAATGGCCCGGCGGAAGCAGGGGCAAGAGGTTTGAAGGAGAGCATCCTGAACCTCTTGTATTCCACATAGGTTCAGGGCTGAGAATCTTCCGTCTTCTTTTGGTACAAGGAAGAAATGGAATAGTAACCGTCCCATGAAGGTGAGGGGAGACCGGGCTCTATAGCCTGCTTGAGGAGGCGAAATTTCTTCCTTGACCAAAGGAAGATGGTCCCTGAGTAAGAAGGAGTTCAGAGGGGGTGGCGTGGGGTTTCTGCAGAAACTCTATGGAGTGCCCTCTGCTATAATCCCAAATGCCCATAGATCGATGTTATCCTCTCCAACCCGGAAGGTGGAGGGAGATCTCCCTCCTACAGTTCCTCAGGAAGGCGGTGGGAGAGGAAGGAATCAGGTGGTGTGAGGCAGTGGCGCAGCTGGGGCACCACTGCTTTTTAGGCGGCGGGGGCCTGGCAGCTGTAGGGGGCCCCAACACGTTTGTAGCCACGCCTTCCCTGAGAGTTTCACTTGAGGCTGGCTGCGTCTGCGAAAGGGCGGCGCTGCGAGGATAGGGGCGGTACATTGAATCAACAGGATTTAGAGACGTCCCTCTCGATATAAGTCAGTGATGATGTCCTTGACATCACCGCGAAAAGCACAGAACCCTGAGGTTGCTTCTTGGATTGCTGACTGCACCTCAGGGACAGACGACCTGACACTGCAGGCCATGCGTGATGCGAGACTTACAGGCAGGCGTAGAACTCTGTCCTGCGGTGTCCACTGCGTCGTGAGTCATCCTCAGGAGTATATGACTGGCGAGCGAGGCAGAGCGGACCAGGTCGGCTAACTCCTGCTTGACTTGGGAGTCAGGCAGAGGAGTCAATCTTGGATTCCGTCTGGGTAATGACAGCCTTCTGGTATCCCCATATCGTTACATAATTTGAGGGCCCTGATCCCCAATGTGAAGAAGCATAGATCTTCCTTCCATACTGATCAAGGCGAGATTCATATCCGGGAGATGAGCTCAAATGTTTGGGTGTGCTGACGGCCGAGGCTGGCGCTAATCACAACCCGAGGTCTGCCGAGAGGTGAGAGTCTAAAGTGTATACACCCTCCGGAGCCTGATAAGCCTGTTGGACTTCCAAGGAAGAGGAGCTAAAGCCGTGGTTGTTTCCAAATGGTGGAAACAAAGGTGGAAGTGAGGGCTCAAATCAAGGTGGCACTAGAGTAGAGGCCGTAAGGGCAAGTGCAGATGTTGGCGAGTTTGACCTGCTGAGATCTGGTTCTAAGGAGCACCACTGATGGACTTCCTGGATCTTCCTGAGCAACTCCAGTTGAAGGAAGGATCCTCGGAGGAGATCCTCGGCAGGGGCTTGGGCGGAGAGGCGAGGATCGTGCCGTCTTTCTCGGAGCATCCATCAGAGGAATCGAGGAGTCCGAGAGAGAGAAGAAGAGAATTTGAAGCAGAGTAAGACTCCTAGCTCTGGGTCTCGGGGAGGAGCAGGTTACCAGGGGGATCCCTGGACGGCGTCCTGCCCCTCTCTGGATCGAGGGAGCCAGGGAGATCCAGGCCCAGGAGAGGGAGTGTGCCGTCTGGGAGCGTCACAGGGAGCAGGGGGTGGCACCGTTGCCGCTAAAGCGGCTCCCGACTTCATGATGAGCTCAGCCTTGGCCTCAGCCCACCAAGAAGCAGAGTCTCCTGGAGATCCACGTGACCTGAGGGGTGGTGGAAGAGGAGGAGGGGACAGTTATGCGGGATGAAAATCCGTGAGGAAAATATCCATAACCCGGCTCGCGGGAATACGGAGCTAGGAGTGCAGCGACGGTACTTTCTTGGCGTCGTTGGAGAGCGACACCAGGTACTACAGGCGCAGGATACTGTGGACGGAGTAAGCAGTAGTGGGATAAGGCAATGAGGATACCCAGGTACTGGAGGAACTGCCGAGACAGGCGGCCCAGTGTGAGAACTCCATGCGTCGGATCGGCCGTGACAGGCCCGTGGGGTGGAGGCCTGCTGGGAGAATATCCCCGCCCAGCGTCGGAGGGGCCCGGCGCCGGAACCGGCCCGAGGCGGAGCCAGCGTCAGATCCGGCTCTGTGGGAAGAATCAGACAAGCGGAGAAACATCCGAGCCTCGCCCAGGGGCGGAGGAAAAAGTCCCTGGGGTCAGGCAGGGGACTCTGGCTCCCTGGATGGCAGCGAAGGCTGCAGGGAACCTGGGGCGACAGATGGAGCAAGGGTCTGCAAGTAGGCTCAAGCCCAGCGCACGCGGAGGAAGCCGACGTGCGACAAGGACCCGAATCCAGCGGACGCCAGAAGAGCAGTGTCTGACTTCAGGGTCCCTCACTCGGGCCGGGCCGAGGATGGAAGAGGCCAGTCGGGGGACACTGCCATGCGCCGCCCGAAGGGTCAGGCGTCTTGACCTTCTCGGCCGGACGTCGGAGGCAGGACATCCGGCTTATGGGGCGCCCACACCAGCTAGGCATAAGCCTGTAGCGGTACTGGGGCAGAAGCCTCCTTTACCTGAGGCACCGGCAGGCTCGAATATGAACCCAACAGGCGGGCGATGCCTCCTCAAAGCCTTGGAGGCTGCCGTCAGGCGATCCCCAGAGGACATTATTGCAGCTGGCTCCAGCGAATCGCTGAAGGAAGAGGCCTTCTCCCGGTGCCTCTTTGTCCCTTCTTGTGTCCTTCAAGGAGGTCGACACCTGCCAAAGCTTCTTCAACTCCTTCTCCATTGCGGACATCTTTTTGAGATAGGCTTCTCGAGACTATTGGCGTCATCGCGGGTGGCAGCGTTGAAATGTGAGCAGTCACGGACACTTGTCGACAGGCGTGGTGGGAGGCCTAAACAAAAAGGCAGAGGGTGGACCGTCTTTGTGAGGCAGTTGGGCGCCACACAAGTCGCACTTATTTTTTGAAGGGGACGACATAAACCGAAGTTCACCTGATGAAGAAAATACAGAATACTGATACTTTCAGAAAAACCGACAAAGCAACAGGACTGAGCGTTATGAACTTCACCACGAGGCGCTGCACGGGCTGACGGCGGGAAAGAACTGGAAGGCGGGCGTCTGGGACCGCCCTTTATACCGGCGTCGTCTGGCGTCGGTCACCCTGACGATGAGGCGGTCCCGCCAGGGACTGCCAGCTAGAAATTTTTCCGTGGGGTCCTGCAGCCTGCCGGCGTCAGTCCTATGTATTACCTACTGCAAGAGCCCTCTCGAAAGTAAGATCTACGAGTTCAGTCGAGAGACCACTCGTGAGATCTGTTTCACTCTGCTGAGATGGTCTGCCAGTTCGTTCTGCACTCGGCAGGTAGACCACCTGAATTAGAACCTTGTGCTCTAGGCACCATTCCCACACTCTCATAGCTTCCCTGCATAAAGGGTAAGAGTGTACACTGCCCTTGCTTGTTGATGTAATACATCACTGCTTTGTTGTTCATTTGAAGGAGAATGTTCTTGTGACAGAGAATGTCCTTAAGCCCAGACTGCATAGAGGACAGCTCTCATTTCTAGGGCGTTTATAGCAGAAACTGGGACTGAAGAGTCGGCACCCTGGGTGTGGAGATTCTGACAGCGGTACCCACCCCCGAGGGATAGATCCATAGTAATAAAATCTGATGATCCAGAAAGCAAAGGGATACCCTTCCATAAGTTGTCCTCCTCGACCACCACGTGAGTGACCTCTTCAGAGGTTCTGTCACCTCGATGAGAAAAGGACTGAGGGGAGTGGTTGGGGACCACTGAGCACCCATGAGAGGTTCTCATGTGGATACATGCTAGGTGGTACAGAGGACACGAGGATGCCATCGCGACCCAGTACCGTTGCATCGAGATAGCTCAAAATGAGCTGTTCTCTCTGATATTGTCCAGGCCATCTGTAGATATCGCTCCTTCTGTCCTCTGGAGAAAAGCTTTCCAAAGAAGGTGTACAGAAGAGTTCCTATAAAAAGGAGCTTCTGGGAAGGCTGCAACTGTGATTTCTTGATATTTAGCAGGACTCCACCGGATGTAAGAAGTCCGAGGCCGTGGCTACAGCGTCAAGAGTTCCTTGCCTGAGCAGATCATGCACAACAGGCGGCAGCGACTAGGAAGGTACCGCCTACCTGATCGCCGGAGGGCCCGAGGGCTCCGAGGTAGCCAGGCAGGCAGAAGAACCAACCTCCAGCCCGCCGGCTCCATAAGAAGCGGCCCACTGATAAAACTGCTCATCTGGGCCCTACCTATAAGCGGGAGGGCTCGTGCCGAAGAGCAGCGATTATCGGAGTTAGCGACTCCGAAGAGGAGACCCGGCAACTGCAAACAACCGACGTCGACGCAGACATACCAGAGGCGACCACAGTGATGCCTTCTCTTTTTTGACCATGGGCGAAGAAGGCATTTCGAGGCCGAGCAGTAGCCCGAGAATACGACCGTTTATTTTATGCCGCGGGGACGCCCATCCCCAGGCATCGGATCGACCGTAGTCAGAACCCGCTGAGGAAGGAGGCTGACCCGGACCCAGCACGGCTGACTGAACAGCTTTCATCGAAGTCTCCTACCGTCACCTGACCTGCTCATGGTGGACCTCGTCCAGTAGGCGAGACTTCTTCAAGTAAGTTAAATTAAATATTAGAAAATTTTACGAAAAATAGAATAAAAAAAGCGATACTACTATACGATAATGTTACAAAAACAAACTGAAAACTATCGCTAGTTTGAAGTTTGACTCCAAGACAATGACGAAATCGTCACTGAAGCGCTTTTCGACAGGCGGGAAAAAAGGAACTGAGGCGGTTGGAGGGTCAGTGCGAGATGATCATTCCGCTCGAGCCGCTGCTTTCAACGCGCCGATATCTCATGAGCGCCGTCTCTCGCCAAGACCTTCCAGCAAAAGTTTGCTCGATGGGTCTTAGTGCCTCGGCGCCCAATCCCACTAGTGTGAATGAGTGGTGGAGACTTATGTCAGGAAGATCTACTCAAGTAGCCATAAAAGCTTGCAAACTCAAGATAGGAGCCCTGCAAGACAGCTAACGAAGCCTGCTCGGCGCAGGAGAGGCAATGTCAAACTGTAATGTTTAGAAAGGTATGGACGAAGTCAGGTGGCGGCAGCACAGATGTCTACCCGCAGACACATTCTTGAAACAAGCCACAGAGGCTGCTACTCCTCAGTGGGGCAGACTCTGACTTGAAGCCAGGTAGGCAAGTCTAAGTTGTCATAACGAAGTAATGCAATGAGCCAACCACTTTGATAGGCATTGCTTGAAACAGCATTGCCTTCCTTTTGTGAGCAAAGAGGCGAATGACTGATCAGTCTTTCTGAGATTCTTACGTCCTATCGATTGTAATATCTCAGAATCCTGTGGACATCCATGGTATGGAGCAAGTATTCTCCTTGGTTGGAATACTAGTGAAAAGGCAGAGTAATTCAATCAGACTGATTTGGGTAGACTCTGCCACCACTTTTGGGAGAACTTAGGATTCGTGCGAAGAGCTACTCTTTCTTTGTGAAAAATCAGATAAGGATTTTGCAAGCATCAGGGCCTAGACTCGGGAAATTCTCCGAGAGCAGAGTAATGGCCACCAAGAAGAGCATCTTCCATGATAAAAACTTCAAGTCTGCAGAAGCCGCAGGCTCAAAGGGAGGAAGGGTAAGTTTCTCGAGAACAAAGTTCAAGTCCGGGGGCAGCTGGAGTCAAAATAGGGGTCTGAGATGAAGGACCCCTCTGAGAAGTTCTTGGACACCTCTAATTGGGCAAAAAGCCTTATCAGCCGAAAGGGACATGAAAGTGGCTGAAATAGACGCCATGGACTTTCAAGAGGAGTGAACTGAGACCCAGGTCGAAAGATGACGCAAAAAATCAGGCAGAGCAGCCACAGGACAGGAGAAAACTCCACACGTTCCTGGAGGCAACCCAAATGGAGAATCTTTTTCCATTCATGGGCGAGATGGACCTAGTGGAGGGTTTTCGACTCCACCAGAATCTCAGCCACTAGGGAGATGCAAAGCGAGATTGGGCAAGGTCTGCAGGAGCCATGCATGAGTTGAAGAGACAGCGAGTCCCCGATGGACCAGGGTCCCCTGATCCTGGGTCAGCAATCCTCGACAAAACAGAGAAGAGGAGGAACCTCTGAGTATTGTTGTAGAAGAGAGAACCAAATTAGCCTGGGCCAGAAAGAGGCGATCAGAATCATTCTAAAACCACTCAATGCCAGTTTCTGCAAACACGAGGGACCAGAGGAATTGGAAAACCATAGAGCGAATCTGTCCTTCCAGTTTAGAGAGACACAGCGTCGCTCAGAAGCGCCTCGCTCTGGAGCGGCAAGAAAAAGTGGAATCTTTCGTTTGGGGGAGGCGAACAGGTCTACCTTGTAGAGTCCCCAAATCTGAAAGATGCTTTTTTTTCAGAACTTTTTATTCAGTTCCACTCATGTGTAGCAGAGCCAAGAAACGACTTAGCTTCTCTGCCAGGACACTGTAAACTCCGGAACATGGATGCGCGTGAGGTGAAGGTTGTGAGGATTCCACATTCCCAAACCCTCATCAGCTTCCTGCACAGCGGGAAAGGACGAATCCCTCCTGCTTGCTGATGTACCACACTACGCACATGTCAGTTTGAACTGACTAGGTGACCGGAAAGGATGTATTGGTGAAGGGCCTGGAGAGCATCACAGCACTGCTCGAAAACGAGAGCACACTGATGTGGAGAGCTAACTCCAATTTGACCCATAAGCCCTGGGATCGGTGAGAGTACAGATGGGCTCCCCAACCTTAACCTAGATGCATCCGTGGTCCAAAAAGTCTGAGCGGGGGAGGATGAAAAAGGGACCCCGGAATAGGTTCTCGAACCATCCACCACTGCAAGTCTCTTATCATTGGCGAGAATCAATACCAGATGATCTAGGTAAGTCTACAAGTTGATCCACTGAAGTGGGCGTCCACTGAGAGATCCTCATGTGGAGGCGGCTTGGCGTGGAACCGTCGGGATAGCAGCCACCATAAGCCCCAGGAGGCGGAGCACCGCCTCTGGAACCCTCCTGCGTTCCGATAGAAGGGAAATCTGGGAGGCCCCCCTGTCCGGAGGCAGGAAGGCCCTGCACATTGTCGTATCGAGGATTGCCCCGATGAACTGGAGTTTCTGGGAAGGGTCCAGGTGGGACTTGGAATGGCTGATGGTGATACCCAGGCCAGTGAAAACCTGCTAGGTGAGGGAGAGAAAATGCAGGAGTTCCTCCCTGGACGGGGCCACCAGGAGCCAGTCGTCCAGGTAGGAAAAACCTGAACTCCCAAAAGTGCATAGGTGGGCGCTACCACACGAGCATTTGGTAAAGACTCCGGGGAGCGAGGAGAGACCAAAGGGAGTCCTGAATTGGTAGTGGTCCCCTGGACGCAAACCTGAGGTACTACGGTGCGAGGGCGAGATGGGGATGTGCAGGCGCATCCTGCATATCCAGTGCACAAAAGCCAATGGCCCGAGAGCAGGGGCAAGAGGTTTGAAGGGAGAGCATCCTGAACCTCTTGTATTCCACATATAGGTTCAGGGAGCTGAGATCTTCCGTCTTCTTTGGTACAAGGAAGAAATGGGAATAGTAACCCGTCCCATGAAGGTGAGGGGGGACGGGCTCTATGGCCTGCTTCGCGAGGAGAGCAGAAATTTCTTCCTTGACCAAAGGAAGATGGTCCCTTGAGTAAGAGGAGTTCAGAGGGGGGTGACGTGGAGGTTTCTGCAGAAACTCTATGGAGTGCCCCTCTGCTATGATCTGAAGTACCCATGAATCCGATGTTATCCTCTCCCAACCCGGAAGGTGGAGGGAGAATCTCCCTCCTACCGGTTCCTCAGGAGGCGGTGGGAGAGGGAAGGAGTCAGGTGGTGTGAGGCAGTGGCGCAGCTGGGGCACCCACTGCTTTTTTGGGCGGCGGGGGCCTGGCAGCTGTGGGGGCCCAACGTTTTGTAGCCCGCCTTCCCTGAGAGTTTCACTTGAGGCTGGCTGCGCTCTGCGAAGGGGCGGCGCTAAGGGGATAGGGGACGTACATTGAATCAACAGGATTGAAGGGCGTCCCCTTCTCGTCAAGTCAGTGATGATGTCCCTGAATCACCGCAAAAGCACAGAACCCCTGAAAGGTGGCTTCTTGGATTGCTGACTGCACTCGGGACCAGACCTGACACACGGAGCCATGCGTGATGCCGAAGACTTACAGCGAGACGTAGAGACTCTGTCCTCGCGGTGTCCACTGCGTCGTGGGTCATCCTCAGGAATGCTGACTGGCCGAGCAGGCAGAACGGACCAGGTCGAGCTAACTCCTGCTTGACTTGGGAGTCAGACTGAGGTCAATCTTGGATCCCGCCTGAGTAATGACCCTTCTGGTATCCCCCATATGCTACATAATTTTGGGGCCCTTGATCCCAGTGTGGAAGAAGCATAGATCTTCCTTCCATACTGATCCAGAAGGCGAGATTCCTTATCCGGGGGAGATGAGCTCAAATGTTTCGGGTGTGCTGACCGGCCGTGAGCGGCGCTAATCACAACCGAGTCTGCACGGGGGTGAGAGTCTAAAAAGTGTACACCCTCCGGAGCCTGATATAGCCTGTTGGACTTCCAAGGAAGAGGAGCTAAAGCCGACGGTTGTTTCCAAATGGTGGAAACAAGGTGGGCGTGAGGCTCGATCCAAGGTGGCACTAGAGTAGGGGCCGTAAGGGGCAAGTGCAGATGTTCGGCGAGTTTGACCTGCTGAGGATCTGGTTCTAAGGAACGCCACTGATGGACTTCCTGGATCTTCCTGAGCAACTCCGTGAAGGAAGGATCCTCCGGAGGAGTCCTCGGCCGGGGCTTGGACGGAGAGCGAGGATCGTCGTCTTTCTCGGAGCATCCATCAGAGGAATCCGAGGAGTCCGAGAGAGAAGAAGAAGAGGAATTTGAAGCAGAGTAAGACTCCCTAGCTCGTCTAGGGGGAGGAACGGGTTACTTAGGGGGGGGATCCCTGGACGCTTGTCCTGCCCCTCTCTGGATCCGAGGGAGCCGGGAATCCGAGGCGGAGAGGGATGCCGCCTGGGGCGTACGGGAGCCGAGGGGTGGCACCGTTGCCGTAAGACGGCTCCCGACTTCCTTGGTGAGCTCAGCCTTGGCCTCAGCCCACCAAGAAGCCAGAGTCTCCTGGAGATCCACCGGCGGCCTAGAGGGTGGTGGAAGAGGAGGAGGGGGACAGTTGTACGGATGAAATCCGTAAGGAGAATATCCATAACCCGGCTGCGGGAATACCGGAGCTGGGTATTGCGGCGTCCGGTACTGCGGCGTCGTTGGAGACGGCACCAGGTACTACAGCGCAGGATACTGTGGACCCGGGTAAACCGGCGTCGGATAAGACGGCGGATACCCAGGTACTGGAGGAGCTGCCGGAGCAGACGGCCCAGTAGGGAACTCCATGGGCGGATCGACCGTGACAGGCCCGTGGGGTGGAGGGCCTGCTGGGAGAGGAATATCCCCCGCCAGCGTCGGAGGGGCCGGCATCGGAACCGGCTTCGGCGGAGCCGGCGTCAGATCCGGCTCTGTAGGAGGGGGAATCAGACAGCGGAAAAACATCCCGAGCCTCGCCCAGGGACGGAGGGGAAAAGTCCCTGGGGTCAGGCAGGGGGGACTCTGGCTCCCTGGATGGCAGCGAAGGCTGCAGGGAACCTGGGACGACAGATGGAGCAGGGTCTGCCGTAGGCTCCAAGGCCCGGCGCACATCGGAGGAGCCGACGTGCGACTTAGGGACCGAATCCCGGCGGACGCCAGAAGAGCCGGTGTCTGACTTCCGGGGTCCCTCGTCGGAGGCGGGCCGAGGATGGGAAGAGGCCCGTCCGAGGGGACATCAGCATGCGCCGCCCGAAGGGTCGGGCGCCCTAGCGGCCTTCTCCCGGGGACGCCGGAGGAGCAGACATCCGGCTTATGGAGGCGCCCACCAGTAGGCCGCAAGCCTGTAGCGGTATTGGGGCAGAAGCCTCCTTTGCCTGAGGCACCCGGCAGGCTCGAATGTGAACCCAACAGGCGGCCGATGCTCCTCCAAAGCCTTGAGGCTGCCGTCAGGCGATCCCCAGAGGGGACATTACCTTGGCCGCGGCTCCAGCCGGAGTCGCAGAGGAAGAGGCCTTCTCCCGGTGCCTTTCTTTGTCCCGCTTCTTGTGTCCTTCAGGGGAGGTCGACACCTGCCAAAGCTTCTTCAACTCCTTCTCCATTGCGGACATCTTTTTGAGATGGGCCTCTCGAGACTGTTAGTCATCCGCGGGTGGCAGCGTTGAAATGTGAGGCAGTGCGGATACTTGCTCGACAGCGTGGTCGGGCCTAAACAAAAAGGCAGAGGGAGTGACCGCTTTTGAGGGCAGTTAAGCCACACAAGTCGCACTTATTTTTGAAGGGGACATAAAACCAAGTTCACCTGATGAAGAAAATACAGAATACTGATACTTTCAGAAAACCGACAAAGCAACAGGACTGGCGTATGAACTTCACCACGGTGAGCTGCAGGCTGGCCGTGAGAAGAACTGGAAGGCGGGCGTCTGGGACCGCCCTTTATCGGACGTCGTCTGGCGTGATCACCCTGGCGTGGGGGCGGTCCGCCAGGG
The DNA here is from genome assembly GCA_016271365.2 of Neoceratodus forsteri. NCBI lineage: Eukaryota > Metazoa > Chordata > Ceratodontiformes > Ceratodontidae > Neoceratodus > Neoceratodus forsteri. Next base: position 1,711,618,724 of record CM057455.1, read on the forward strand.
ACTGCTAGCTAGAAATTTTTCCGTGGGGTCCTGCCGCCTGCCGACGTCAGTCCTATATGTAATTACCTACTGCAAGAGCCCTCTCGAAGTAAGATCTACGGTTCAGTCGAGAGACCACTCGTGAGGATCTGTTTTCACTCTGCTGAGATGGTCTGCCAGTTCGTTCTGCACTCCCGGCAGGTAGACCACCTGAATTAGAACCTTGTGCTCTAGGCACCATTCCCACACTCTCATCGCTTCCCTGCATAAAGGGTAAGAGTGTGCACTGCCCTGCTTGTTGATGTAATACATCACTGCTTTGTTGTTCATTTGAAGGAGAATGTTCTTGTGACAGAGAATGTCCTTCAAAGCCCAGACTGCATAGAGGACAGCTCTCATTTCTAGGACGTTTATGTGAAACTGGGACTCGAAGAGTCGACGTACCCTGGGTGTGGAGATTCTGACAGCGAGTACCCCACCCCACCAGGGATGCGTCCATGGTAATGAAAATCTGATGATCCAGAGAAGCAAAGGGATACCCTTCCATAAGGTTGTCCTCCTGCGACCACCACGTGAGTGACCTCTTCAGAGGTTCTGTCACCTCGATGAGAAAGGACTGAGGGGGAGTGGTTGGGGACCACTGAGCACCCATTGAGAGGTTCTCATGTGGATACATGCTAGGTGTACAGAGAACACCGAGGATGCCATGCGACCCAGTATCCGTTGCATCGAGATAGCTCAAAATGAGCTGTTCTCTCTGATGTGTCAGGCCATCTGTAGGCTATCGCTCCTTCTGTCCTCTGGAAGAAAAGCTTTCGCAAAGAAGGTGTACAGAAGAGTTCCTATAAAAAGGAGCTTCTGGGAAGGCTGCAACTGTGATTTCTTGATATTTAGCAGGACTCCTACGGATGTGAGAAAGTCCGAGGCCGTGGCTACAGCGTCAAGAGTTCCTTGCCTGGAAATACTTGCTATAAGCCAGTCTTCCAGATATGGGAACACTTGTATTCTAATTTTTCTGAGATGCGCTGCAGGAATTGCGCAACACTTTGTAAAAACTCATGGCGCTAAGGATAGTCCAAAGGGCAGAACTCTGAACTGATATTTGCCAAGTGCCACAAACCTTAGGTATTTGTGGTGCTTTGGGTGTATAGGAACATGTTGATGAGCATCCTGCATGTCCAGGGAAGCTAGCCAATCGTGTTGATGAAGCAAGGGTAACAGGGTCCCTAGCGATGATATCTTGAACTTTTCCTTGAGAAGAAACTTAACTTTCTGAGGTCCAGAATGGGGCTCATGCCACTGGTCTTTTTCGGGACCAGGAAGTAATGGGAGTAGAAACCTGTGTTTCGTTGATCCAGTGGAACTATTTGTACTGCCCTGTTGTTCAGAAGACCTTGCATCTCGAAGGCAAGAAAGGTTGACTGTATTGTCGACAGCCTGGGCTGTCGTTTGGGAGGATGATCCGGAGGGGTTTCTGAAAGGTTGAGGGAGTACTCCTCGCAGATTATCTGGAAGACCCATTTATCTGATGTTATGGACTTCCACTGGTTGTACAACTGAGTCAGACGTCCTCCCACTGCTGAGGAAGAGTCCCCCTCGGGCAGTTGAGGTGGGACCTGGGCCAGAAACTGAGAAGGTGGCACTGGGTGTTTTAGGCCCTTGTGCCTTCTGTTGCCTTTTCTTTTGAGGCTGGGGGGCTTGGTTTTTGCTAAAACCTCCCCTGTCCTTGCCCCAAAAGGACTGACGGTTGTGAAACTGACACTTGTTATCACCCCAGAAGGGGTGGTAGCGGGTTGAGCCGTTTTAGTGGCCAACCTAGTCTTCTGTGTGGTCTCCAGAGCTTGCTCCACTTGAGGTCCAAACAGATACATACCATCAAAGGGTAACGCCATGACCTGCTGTTGGGCATCATTCGTGAAGCCCGAAGTGCATTGCCAGGAGTGACGACTGGTACAAATGCCCGCCGCCCTGGAAGCAGTATCGAAAGCGTCCATAGCTGCTTTAACCTGCTGGTTGTTGGACTCGATACCCCTTGTTATGGTCTGAAGTAGCTCTGAACTATTGTCTGACTCGGGCAGAGCTTCCACTATCTGTTTGAGCGAATGCCAAAAACATACTCATATTGAGAGAAATAGCCCTGGTAGCTGCAATATGCATACCCAGGGTGGAGGCAGCAAAGACTCTTACAGTGGCGTATTTGCCCCCTTCCTGATTTTCTCTATTATTGCATATTTGTCACACTGGATGTTTTCAGGTCTTTAGACAAAATGTAATATTAGATAAAGGGAACCTGAGTGAACAAATAACACTTTTTTTTTTACTTATTTCATTTATTTAATGAAAACAGTTAAACACCAACTGGCACTGTGTGAAAAAGTAATTGCCCCCTTACACTTAACTGGTTACGACACCTTTAACTACAATGACTGCAACCAAACGCTTCCTATAATTCAATATCAGTCTTTCACATCGCTGTGGAGGAATTTTAGTCCACTCTTCCTCGCAGAACTGCTTTAATTCAGTAACACTGGTAGGTTTTCGAGCATGAACTGCTCGTTTCAGGTCCTGCCACAGCATCTCTATTGGGTTTAGGTCTGGACTTTGACTAGGCCACTCCAAAAAGTACAGTTACGTAAGAACTTACCGTAACAGTAGATCTTCGAGAGGAAAAAATTACTCACCTTAGTGATGTTGTTTCTTCTAATGGAGTCTTGCTATATTATGACAATTGCAGTTTGTCCCACCATTAGAACTGCTACGGAGGTGAAAGAGTTGACTACCATGCCAGGCATGGAGTTTAGAGCGCGACCTCAGTTAGAGAAGCTCTGTCTGGCTAATTTTAAACCGAAACTGTCAGATCTTTACGAGCAAAAACTCACTAAGGTTCTGTGTGGAAGCTGTAACCTACACTAGCCAACTGGCTACCTAAATATTAACACCTATTCCTGATCCCAACACCAAGACTCAAGTCAGGGGACCAGAATAATAATAACATAAGATAAAATAAAACACAACACCCCAAAACCCCAAAAAGGGGTGGAAAAAACATAAAATGGGCATAACAAGTGCCAACACTGGACTGCCCACCCCATACCCAAGTAGAAGTTCAGAGAGGGGCAGGCTGGGGGGGAGGTCATAATATAACAAGACTCCATTAGAAGAAACAACATTACTAAGGTGAGTAATTTTTTCTTCAAACAACATGAAGTCTTGCTATATTATGACAATTGCAGAATACACAGCAGTACCTCCATGGTGGAGGGACAGAACCTACTTAGGGAATAGGCTCTGAAGCACGGCTGTGCCAAATCTAGCATCCCTCCTGGCCTGGATATCCAAGGAGTAATGCTTGGTGAAAGTGTGTACCATTTTCCAGGCAGCTGCTTGACATATCTCCAAGATACGGATGTCTCTGGCAGCAGCTAGAGACGCAGCTGTACCTCTGGTAGAGTGAGCCCTCAGGCCTGAAGGGGGAACCTTTCCCAGTTTTTGATAACAAAATTGGATACACGAGACAATCCACCTGGCAATGGATCTCTTAGTGGCAGGTTTCCCTTTTCCAACCTCACCATAAGTGAGAAATAGTTGGAGGGATTCGAACCTATGACCCTTGGTACGCTCTATATAGTAACTAAGGGCCCTCTTAACATCTAAGCTGTGCAATCTCCTCTCACCAGAGGAGGAATGGTCAGTGAAGAACACTGGAAGGGAGATAGATTGATTAAGATGGAAGTCTGAAACCACCTTAGGCAAAAACTTCCTGCTAGTCCTAAGGACTACTTTATCCCTGTGAAAGGAAATAAAGTCAGTCTCCACTGACAAAGCCTGTAACTCACTTATGCGCCTGGCAGAAGTGATGGCTACTAGAAAAACAGTTTTCCAAGTCAAATACTTAAGCTCTGCAGAAGACAGAGGTTCAAAGGGGGGTTGCATCAACTGAGCAATGCAAACATTAAGATCCCAGGCAGGGGCCGGGTCCCTGAAAGGTGGATTAGTATGAAGTAATCCCTTGAAAAACTTGGAAAATACAGGGTGAGTGGAAAGAGAAGAGGGCTTTCCTGCTGAAATAAAAGCAGAGACAGCTGCCAAATGTACTTTCAGGGTAGCTGGTCTCAGGCCCAAAGAATTAAAGATAGACCATATAGTCCAAAACAATGGGCAAATCAGCAGATTTCAGGGGAATATGCTTCCCAGAGCACCAGATGGAAAACCTTTTCCATTTAGAATTATAAGTAGCCCTAGTGGAAGGCTTCCTGGAAGCCTTCAGGATGTCAAGAACACCTTGAGAAAGGTGTAGGTCAGCAAACTCTAACTCCTCAAGAGCCAGGCCTTGAGGTTGAGGGATCTGAGATTCGGATACCAAACTCTCCCCTGGGCACAAGATAACAGATTGTGTTTCCTGGGGAGGCACAGGGGAAGATGGACTGCTAAGGACAGAAGGAGTGGGTACCAGGGCTGCCTGGCCCAATCTGGAGCAATCAGAATCATCCTGCAAGGCTGGGATCTGATTTTCACTAGCACCTTAAAAAGGAGAGGGAAGGGGGGAAAGGCATATAGAAACTTCCCTTCCCAATCTAGGAGAAAGGCATCCAGGGGACTGAGCCCATCACTGGGGCCTGCAACAAAACAGTGGAAGTTGGTGATTGTCTGGGGCTGTGAAAAGATCTATCTGAGGGTGCCCCATCTGGCAAAAACTATCCCCAGTACTTGGGGATCCAGTGACCATTACGTGATGGCCCTGGGAAATCCTGCTGAGAGCATCTGCCAGGACATTGTCCTTTCCTGGGAGGTGAACTGCTATGAGGAAGTGTTCAGGGAATAAGCCAGAGACCACAACTTCATTGCTTATTGCACAAGGCGAGAGCCGAGTGCACCCTGTTTGTTGATGTACCACATTGTGGTGGTGCTGTCTGTTCTGACTTGTACCACTTTGTTCTGAACAGATGCAGAAAACACTTGAAGTGCTAGAAAGACAGCTCTGAGTTCCAGCAAATTGATGTGGAGCAGAGACTCTTGAGGGGACCACACTCCCTGGGTGGAGAGGCGCCATGTGAGCTCCCATCCCAGAAGGGACATCTGAGTAAGGGTCAAGGAGTGAGATGGAGGGATGAAGGGACCCTAGTCTCAAATTGCTCTGAGCCTGCCACCACTGAAGGGCCTGGATCAGGGTTCGAGTCACTGGGATCAACTTGGAAAGGGGATCTTTTCTTTGAGACCAAAAGGCTCTCAAGTGAAACTGAATGTCCCTCATCTGAAACCTTGCTCCTTGCACTACAGCTGTGGAGGCAGCCATGTATCCTAGGAGCTGTAAGAAGTGCCTTGCTGGTCAAGAGACCTGCAGAGTGAAGGAAGAGGCCAGGGCCACCAGGTTCCTTACCCTCTCTAAGGGCAGGAAGGCACTGGCCTGCTTTGTATCCAGTTCTGCACCTATGAAGGTGAGTACCTGAACCGGTTCCAGGACTGACTTTGGGAGATTGAGCAGAAAACCCAGAGAGGTGAGCAGCTGCTGGGTAACTTGCAGGTGTGATTTGACCTGTTCTGGAGACTGGCCTACAATAAGCCAGTCGTCAAGGTAGGGGAAAAATAGCAATCTTTTGCCTTCTTAAATGAGCAACTGCTACTGCTAGACATTTTGTGAATACCCTTGGGGCAGAGGTGAGGCCGAAGGGCATTGCTCTGAACTGGTAATGGCCTGAGGGCAGTTCGAATCTGAGGTACTTTCAGTGGGAGCTTCTGATTAGAACATGGAAATAGGCATCCTTGAGGTCCAGGGAAGCTAGCCAGTCCCCTGGCCTTAGAAAAGGTAAAATTAATGCTAGAGTCACCATTTTGAATTTTGGTTTCAAAAGGTGCTTGTTCAGATATCTTAGGTCCAAAATGGGCCGCCATTCTCCTGTCTTTTTTGGGGTAAGAAGTACCTGGAGTACAGACCCTTGCCCTGGAGTAGGGGGGGAACCCTTTCTACAGCTCTGAGAGCCAGGAGGGTTGAGACTTCTGTTTCTAAGGCAAAGGTCTCTAGAGGGTTTGCAGGTGGAAAAGATCTGGCTCTCATCTTTGGAAATTTTTTGAAGCTGAGAACCAGACCCTGGCTTACTACTTCCAGGACCCACTTGTCTGATGTTAGATACTCCCAGTCCTGAACAAAGTAAGCCAGCCTGCCCCCTACAGGTAATGGAGAACCGGCCCTGGGCACCCCATCAAGGTGCCTGTTTGGCAGGGGCTTTAGGCTGAGGGGTGGAAGCAGGCCTGCTTGCACCCCGTCTGCCTCTGCCTTTGAAGAACCCCCTCTGAGCATAAGCAGAAGCAGCCTGCGTTTGGTAAAAAGGCCTGTGAAAAGGCCTACCTCTACCCCTGGGGGTCTGCTTCTGAGGAGTGGCTTGCCACTCCTTGGCTTGTGCACTCCTATAAGTTGTTCTATATTCATCCATTTTCTTCATGTAATTCACTGTCTGCTCCCCAAACAGAGAATTCCCTACCACAGGAAAATCCATGGCCTTAGTCTGGGTATCCCGTGACAAACTAGTACACCTATGCCAAGCCAACCTACGAAAGGCCACAGATGTAGCCAGGACTCTAGAGGATACATCATTAGAATCCACAGCAGCATGGAATTGCACCTTGGATGCCTCAATACCATCAGCAGCCACCTGCTCCAGCTCCTTGCAAGCTGGCCAGGGGCCTGTTTGTCAAAGCCATGACAGTGTCCCATCTAGATTTTTGGTATCTTGCCATAAGCCATGCAATTTGCTTGTCTGAGTCCCAAGGGCGGCTGCCATGTATTGTTTTTAGCCATGGCATCAATCTTCCTGGAGTCCTTGTCAGGAGGATGTGAAGCCAGGGAATGTTAGCCTTATCACAGGCTGCAGCCTGAACTACCCCAACATGACTGCACTGCTGTGAAAGAAAGTCTGTATCACGACCTGATAAAGTGTACCTCCTGTCCATCTTCTTGTCAACAGGAGGCACAGAATTAGGAGCTTTTAGTATTTTTATTGTTTGTTTCCAAATGATTTATGTAAGGGGATAGATAATCTCTAGACTCTGGGATATCCATCATTTCCACAAAATCAGGTTCCTCTTGCTCATCCACAGCTTCCTCTAATGGAAGCTGGAGGGTTCAACAACCTTTTATAAAACAAAAAGTGAGAAGGGACTCAGAAAGCATGGGGAGATTCCAAAGTTCTGTCTGGGAGATGTCCGGTTCAATGGGCACATCCAGACTCTCAAAGTCACATTCACACTGTTCATAATCCTCCTCCCCTCCTCTGGTTCATAAAACTCTTCAATATCATATTCTTGAACCGGTGGAACAGCCGAACAAGACCTTTTACCAGACAGTGGCAGTTCGGACGGAACGGAGAAAGTGACTGTACAATCTGTATAGCTTTTGCTATTTCTGCAGCAGTTGGAGAAGGAATTTTGGACTCCAAACCTGCTGATTTTTTAGTTTTCTTTGCTGGAACTGGCTCCTCAGAGCCAGCTTTTCGTTTGGCCGAGGAAGTCTCGCCCTGGTCAGAGGGCACTTCCTCCGGTTCGGTTGGCACCGAACCGGGCTGGCCATCCGGGTCAGCGGACTTTTTGGCCTCTCGTTCCCTGAGCCTGCCCACTCTCTTGTCCAGGGTGGCTGCAGGGAAATTTTTACAAATCTGGCAGTCTGGATTGAGGTGGTCAAACCCCAGACAATAGACACATGTAGTGTGTGGGTCAGCCTTGGCAAAGGCTTCCCCACAGACACTACAGTGTTGAAACCCAATGGGCCCGGTTTTTCTTTTGGGTTTCTCAGACATGATGCCAGTCTAACCAACAAACTTGCCCTTTTAACGGCAGTGCCAGGCAAGACACCCTTATCGGTTCACAACCGTGTCACGGGTCGTGGAAAAAAACCGTAATGAAATCCATTTTTTAGAACCGATAAGAACCGGGAACCGCACTCTAAAAGCCTTAAAATGCTTTCTTTTAAAAAGTTTTAACAGCTTGATCGGTTTGAACCGAACCGATAAAAATTTACAAGTTCCACACAGAAATAAACCTATCTATTACTTACAATGCCACAGACAGAGCTTGAACCGATCGGTTTGCGGTTAAAATAATAATACTCGCGGTTGAATTTAACTGAGAAAATACTGTTTAAACCGAGAAATGAACCGAGCAGTAGGAGAAATCTCCAGAACGACTGTTCAGTGAGGCGGAGTAAAGAATCTGACAGTTTCGGTTTGAAATTAGCCAGACAGAGCTTCTCTAACCGAGCTCGCGCTCTAAACTCCATGCCTGGCATGGTAGTTAACTCTTTCACCTCCGGAGCAGTTCTAATGGTGGGACAAACTGCAATTGTCATAATATAGCAAGACTTCATGTTGTCTGAAAGGCTCTTGCAGTAGGTAATTACATATAGGACTGACGCCGGCCGGTGGCAGCACCCCATGGAAAAATTTCTAGCTAGCAGTCCCTGGTGGGGACCGCCCCCACGTCAGGTGATTGGCGTCATACGACGTCGGTATAAAGGGGCGGTCCCGGACACCCGCCTTCTAGTTCTTTCCCGCCACAGGCCCGGAAGGCCGGGACGAGACAGAAGCCGACATTTCCTTCAGTGGAAAAGGAGCTGAAAAAACCTAGGGGGATGGAGGGCGGGAAGGTATTACCTACTGCAAGAGCCTCTCTCGAAGATCTACTGTTACGGTAAGTTCTTACGTAACTGTACTATCTTACTTCGAGAGGGCTCTTGCAGTAGGTAATTACATATAGGACAGAATCCCAAGCAGTCTGGAACAAATGAAAGGCACCGGGAGGAGGAACTACTCCAAAAAGTAGCCAATAATCTAGCAGGTCTCAAGAAAGGAGGCCTTGCAAGACAACTAACCGAAGCCTGCTCTATGGCGAGGCAATGTCCAAACTGTAATGTTTCATAAAGGTATGGACTGAAGCCCAGTGGCGGCAGCACAGATGTCTGCCGCAGACACGCTTGAAACAAGTCAAGAGAGTAGCCATCTGCAGCGGAGTGACCTCTGACTTGACCTGGTAGGGTCTTGTTGTACTTGTCATAACAGAAAGTGATGCAATGGGCCAACCACTTTGATAGGCATTGCTTAGAGACAGCATTGCCTTCTCTTTTGTAGGCAAAAGAGACAAACAACTGATCAGTCTTTCTGAGATCCTTCGTCCTATCAGTGTAGTATCTCAGGATCCTGTGAACATCCATGGTATGGAGCAGGTATTCTCCTTGATTGGAGTACTGCGTGAAAAGGCAGGTAATTCAATAGACTGATTCAAGGTAGATTCCGCTACCACCTTCAGGAGAAACTTAGGATTCGTGCGAAGAGCTACTCGTTCTTTGTGAAAAACCAGATAAGGGATTTTGCACATCAGGGTCTGGAGCTCGGAAATTCTGCGAGCAGAAGTAATGGCCACCAAGAAGAGCGTCTTCCACGATAAAAACTTCAAGTCTGCGGAAGCCGCAGGCTCAAAAGGAGGAAGGGTAAGTTTCTCAAGGACAAAGTTCAAGTCCCATGAGGGAGCTGGAATCCGGACGGGGGGGGGGCAATAAGAACTTAACCGCAAGGCGCTGCACGAGCTGACAGCGGGAAAGAACTGCAAGGTGGGCGTCCGGGACCACCCCTTTATACCGACGTCGTATGACGCCGATCACCTGACGTGGGGGCGGTCCCCGCCAGGGACTGCTAGCTAGAAATTTTTCCGTGGGGTCCTGCCACCGGCCAGCGTCAGTCCTATATGTAATTACCTACTGCAAGAGCCCTCTCGAAGTAAGATCTTTAATTTTACTTCTTTTCAGCCATTCTGATGTGGACTTGCTTTTGTGTTTTGGATCATTGTCTTGCTGCATGACCCAACTATGCTTCAGCTTCAGCTGACGGACGGATGACTGGACATTCTCCTGAAGACTTTTCTGGTACAGAGCAGAATTCATGGTTCCTTCAATTATAGCAAGTCGTCCAGGTCCTGAGACAGCAAAGCATCCCCACACCATCACACTACCACCACGTTTGACTGTTAGTATGATGTTCTTACTGTGGAATGCTGTGTTTGCTTTACGCCAGACATAATGGGATCCATGTCGTCCAAAAAGTTCCACTTTGGACTCATCTGTCCATAGAACATTTTCCCAAAAGGCCTGTGGATCATCCAGGTGCTTCCTGGCAAATGAGAGACGAGCATTTATGTTCTTCTTGGTTAGCAGTGGTTTCCGCCTTGCTACTCTCCCATGAAGTCCATTTTTGCCCAGTCTCTTTCTGATTGTGGAGTCATGAACACTGACCTTAGCTGAGGCAAGAGAAGCCTGCTGTTCTTTGGATGCTTTTTTAGGATCCTTTGAGACATCCTGGATGATTTTACGCTGCGCCCTTGTGAGTAATTTTGGCAGGCCGCCCACTCCTGGGAAGAATCACTACTGTTCCAAGTGTTCTCCATTTGAAGATTATGGCTCTCACTGTGGTTCAGTGAAGTCCCAGAGCCTTAGAAATAGCTGTGTGACCCTTTCCAGACTGATAAGATAGCAACAACTTTTTTTCTGATCTTTTCAGGAACTTCCTTTGATCGTGGCATAATGTGCTTGTTGAATCTTTGTGCCGGCAACGTGACACTGATGGTAAGGGTCAAAATAAGTGAGGTTTATATTGAGCAGGGCTGGCTGTAATCAAGCCTGGCTGTGTTCAATCAGCTGACTCTAATTATCCCTTTAATTGGGTTGATCTAACTAGGGGGCAATTACTTTATCACACAGTGCCAGTTGGTGCTGGTTAACTTTTTCATTAAATAAATGAAATAAGTAAAAAAAAAAAAAAAAAAGTGTTACTGTATTTGTTCACTCAGGTTCCCTTTATCTAATATTACATTTTGTCTGAAGACCTGAAAACATCCAGTGTGACAAATATGCAATAACAGAAAAAAATCAGGAAGGGGCAAATACTTTTTCACGCCACTGTACCTAAGGTGTTTATCTTAACAAGATTATTTATTTATAGGCCGGGCTGTAGATGCCTGAGGAAGAACGGCCTTATCATTCTCCGCCAAGACTACAATAGGGTCCGCAAAGGTCTGGGAGGCCAAAATGGGTCGATCCTTGGGAGCAGCATACTTCCTGTCTATGGACTTGGCCACAGAAGGAATGAGAGCGGGATTATTCCATACCATCTGAGAGAGCGTCTCAAAGTTGGTTGTACCGGGGGAGTCAAATCCATAGGCATCTCCGGGACATGAAGGTATTGGAGTCTTAAGAGCTTCCCAGGATCGATATCTGTAGTCTGGAGAGAAAGAGTAGAACTTAAATTCTTCAGCAGAGACTTAAATGAAAGGTCTTCATCCACAGGCTCTGCAACAGGATTAATTCCTGCTCCTTCAACATCACCACCCAACCGAAGGTCTAGGTCAGGCTCAATATCATCTCCTGACAGCCCAGGAGGGACTGTATGGACAGGAAAGTAGTGAAAGTCAGTAGGAAATGAAAAAGAGAAAGGAATCTGAGTCGAGAAGCCCTGAAGGCTGGATGACGACGCACCAAGTCTCGACGGTGAAAAGGAACACGGCGCCAAAGGCAAGGAAGTTAGCACCGTCTTAAACAGCCCAGCACACAGCGCCGACAGAGGCCACGGCGCTGAAGAAGCCCGTGGCATCAAGGATGGCGCCGACAACACAAGCAGTGCCAAGGGAGGTGCAGACAGGCGCATCGGTGCCAAAGACCGCGCCAAGAGACCCATCGACGCTGATGGTGCCAAAAGCAATCCAAGGCTTTGAAAACTGCGATTGAAAGAAAAAGTAGGAGGAATACCAGGAGGCAGAGGCATTGGTGTGGCCCTCTGTGCCGCAGCCATGTGAGGAGGGAAAACACCTGAGCGCAAATTCGACGGCACCAAAGAAGGCACCGTGCAACTAGGGAGGTCCAACCACCCTACCAGATCCCTCGAAAGGCCAGAGGTCCTCGGAGTGACCGGGCTAGGCAGCTGGACCAACCTCCGAGCCTACTGCTCCATAAGAGCGGCCCACTGATGAAACTGCTCATCAGAAGCCCTTCCAAAAGGCAGGGAAGGGCTTTGATGTCGAAGAGGTTGGTCACCGGAAACAGAAACCGGCGACTCCGGAGGAGACCGACACCTGGCCCCAATAACCGACCGTCAACGTGCAGACGTCACAGAAGGCGACCTCGAGTGATGCCTTCTCTTTTTTGACCTGTGGGCCTAACAGTGCAATAGTTTTCTTTTATGCTTTCAGGTGGGGCCGCACATTCCCTCGAGCATCAGACCGTCCATTGTCAAGACCTCCTCCCCAGTCGACTCCGTCAATGTAGGCTGAAGAAGTCTTTTCTTTAACAAGTATATATTTAAAAGTAAGCGGTACTTATTTCGAGATATATTACAAAACAATAAACTGAAAACTATGCTGTTAGTTTGAAGCGTGACTCCCGGCGCGCGAGCGACTTCGTCACTGAAGCGCGCTCAACGGCGGGGAAAAAAGGAACTGAGGTGGTTGGAGGGTCAACACCAAGACAGTCACTGCCATATGAGCCGAGGCTCGCAGCTCCATCTCTGGCGCCGGCCTTCTTGCATAAACTTTGCTCCCACAGGGTCCTAGTGCCTCTGGCACAGATCCCATCAGTGTGAATGAGTGGCGGAGACTTTATGTCCAGGAAGATCTGGGATCTTTTCTAACCAAGAATTTTTAGGGTGCCTGTTTATTTCTTTTTGTTCTTCTCGTTGTCGTTGTTGCTCCCCCGTTGGGCCAGCCCTCATCGGCCCTACCCCATGCTCAGTCTTGTCACCCGCTGCTTCTGGGACTTAACCTTTCCCTGTGTTCCTCCCTGGCTTACCTCCCAAGGCTGGGCCTTTGGAAGGGGGCGGCTTCCTCTTGGCGGACATCTGCACTCCGTGTCCCAGGGTGCCATGGATTAGTGATGTGGGGTCTGCTGCGCAAATTGGGTTTCCCATTTTTTTCCGCTTTTCTCCCGGGAAGGCGGGGCATGCGATGCTGTCAGGTGCGCACACGCCGACATCTGCCCCACTTCTTGAAGACGCCAGCTCCAGCAGTCTGACCCCTGGCTTCCACCAGGGGTCAGGCAAGCACCAGGAACTTTCCCACTCACCCCTGGAGAGCAATCCGCAGGATGCTCAATCCTCCTCCCACTGGCCAGCTCACCAACACCCAGGCTTGCTTCCAAACCCAAGTAGTCTGTGTCGCAGGCGGTGTCGCTACCGTTGCATCAGTGGGCTGGCATGCCTGTTTATTTCTATTTTAAACATTCACAGCTTCCTACAAAACTAGACTATACAGCAATACAAAATGCAACAAAATATTAAAATGCAATAAAATAAAAGCTATTGATGTATAGTGGGATCTTAATAATGTACTGCACTTACATGTACCATACAAGGCCTAAGCAAAGGAAGAGTTTACAATTCCAATTATACTTCCAATCAGTACTCACGCTAAGCAGAGTAATGTAGCTTCTGTCGGTCTCGTCTTGAAATGTACTCTTTCCTTGATAGCAACAGTGTACATAAAGGACACACTATTATATTTTAGGTGTATTTCACATTGTAGTAAATAGAGTTTAAGAACTTATTCGGTAGTGAGCAGTTTATTTTGTTGGGGCACCACTCTCCCCACTTACTTTAGGACTCCATGGTACTACTGAACTGATTTCCCTTGAGCCTGGCACCTTGGAGGCTTACGAGCTGGTGTTTGTGCTTTGTATTTTTTACATTTTCTGCTGTCAAATCGGGATTCCGAGTCTAGAACTTTTCCATATACTAGGATGAGTGCCAGTATAGCATGTTTTTTTAATTCTAACTGAAATAGGCTGTTTTTGCCACTATCAAATGTATTTACCAGAAACCTTACCTCTACTGCCATTATGATCACTGCAGCTTTTTTCTTTATTGTTGAATTAGCTGGAAGGTTCGTTAAAGAGTGGACTCCTATTCCAAGGCTTGAAATAGGTGGAAGATCTAGCCAATCGGGATCCCTTATACCCCCCATGCAGTCTTTAGCCATAGGGTAGATAGTGCCATTACCATCTCTCAAAATAACAGGGGATTCCTAGGAATGAAAACAATAAATCTCATTACACTCTAGAGGTCTCAAAGCAGGTTCAGGAAATTAACCTATCCCGATACTCTACAAGGTAGTGTTACAGCAAAACTGTGATCACCTGCACAGGAAATCACGTTAAACTTTGTTTTATACACTATAAGACATATGTCATTAATTAATACATTGGAGAAGGAGAAAAAGGAACAACCTAATTAGCTGAACCACATCACACGATTGTGTGGTTATGAGTTTTCTTACTGCGTGCTGATAGCTAGTGAAATTAGTAGGTTGTTACAGCTCATTTAGCTTTTCTACAACTAAATGAGCCATTTCATAAGTGTGATAATTGGAGCCCACCACCGCAAAAACACATCAGTATGTGCAATAAGAAGATCTTACAGGCATGTCCCACATGTGTCTAGAGGTAAGGTCTAGTCACGGGCCTTCAAAAATATGGGAAATGCAGTTAAGACCATCCCAACCTCCTTCAATAAATTATCTAACAGAAGCTCTGCACTGGGGGCGGTGCAGGTAGTTGGTTTACCCAACCTGCTCTGATGGTGCCGTGTCTTGAAAAGGAAAGACCCTTCTCCTTCATAACCACCTTAAAAGAAAAAGGCACTGCAACTAATCAGGTATGCAAGTATTTCTTAAAATGGTTAAGTAACTGTTGTGAGCTTCTCAACCATACAGTCGAAGCCTGATAATATCACATTGGAGTTATCACCACTTGTGTCAGGAGAGGGCATTATCTAAAGTCCACTAAACACATTCCACAACACAGCTGGCAAAAAAATAAGACAATAATAAAACACAAGAAGCTATTTATTATGAGAATACATTTCCATCAAGTGACTCTGGTAACATAATGTGGTGTAATCATGACTCAGTTGGTATCACCATCCACCTTTGGACCAGGTGGTCTCGTATTCTAGTTCCATACCAGAACTTGGCTCAAATCATAAAAGCTGGCACCAAGGTGCAGTACTAAGGGGATGCTGTACTATCGGGGTCTGCCATCCTCTGGATGAGACATTAAGCCAAGGTCCCATCTACCTTTTCTGGTGGATGTTAAAAATCCCATGGCACGTCTCGAAAAAGAGTAAGGGATTTGCCCGGTGTCGTGGCCAAATTTCCTCCATTCATTACCATACCGACAGCGTAATCTAGTTAAATTTCAGTTTCTTTGCATCTGTGACCACCCCCCAACCAAAACAAGACTGAAAATAGGCAGCATCATCCAGCCCTCCTTTCCCAGTCAACAAAATATACATACATACATACATAACTGCGTGCACGAAGCCACAGTGGCTTTCCCCCAAAACAAAGCCCGCCTCGAGTGAAGGGTGTGGAGAGCTAGCCACTGCCAGTCATATTTGCAGACATGTTCACGGTTCAAAGTGCACACAAGGATGGTGGTGCACCTGAAAAAAACTTGAAATACAGGTTACTCAACTGTAACAGGAGTTCTAGGAATGGTACATGTTGTTCATCCACACTCTCTGGCAGGTATCCTTGCCGCTTTAATTCTTGCCGGAAGGTCTTCAAGCTGGCTCCTCCCACCCACCCGGGTGGTAATACCTCGGCTCCGCCTCATGACGCCAGATCTGCCCGCTGGAAGCTCAGGTTGTGCGTCAAGCCGGGAGGTCGGTCGTGGTGGATGAACAATATATACCATTCCTTGAGAACTCCTGTGACAGGTGAGTAACCTGTATTTCTAGGGACATGGATATGTTGTTCATCCACACTCTCTGGCAGTCTCCTAGCCGTTCTCCAGGAGGAGGGAGGCAAGGCGCACACCCCCAATACTTACTTGGGAAAGAGAGATTGGAGAACTGAGGCCCCAAAACCAGCATCCCGGCGTGACTCGAGGTCGATGTGGTAGTGGGCAATAAAACTATGTGCCGACTTCCAGGTAGCAGCCCTGCAGATATACTGGATAGGGATGTCCCTGGAAGCAGCTACCGATGCAGTGGTATGGCAGGTAGAATGAGCTCTTATCCCTCTGGGAGGCTCCATGCCCGCCAACCTGTAGCAAAGATCTATGCAGGAGGTGATCCACCTGCCTATCGTCCGCTTTGCTGCAGGTCTGCCAGGTGCGGCTTCAGCGTAGGTGACAAATAGCTGTCGAACCTCTCCCCGAACTTCAGCCATCCGGCTCCTTATAATAGCGAGCACTCGTCTAGGGTCCAAGTATGGAGCCTATACTCAGCCTCCGAGGTGTGATTGGGGTAGAACACCAGCAGAGTCAACACCTGGTTAAGGTGAAACTCCAACACCACCTTCAGAAGGAATTTCGGGTTGGGGCGCAGGACAACCTTGTCCCCGTGGAAGACCAGGTAGGGAGGCTCAATGGAAAGCGCATGGAGCTCTCCCATCCTTCTGGCTGACGTGATAGCCACCAAAAAGGCGGTCTTCCACAACAGGTGTGAAAGATCACATCTGTGCATTGGTTCAAATGGCTTGCCCATGAGCTTGGCCAATACCAGTAGTAGACCCCACGGAGGTGGAGGTTCTCACACCGGAGGGGAAATGTGGTCAAGGCCTTTGAAAAAGCGCCCGTCCACCTTCTCCTGTGCCACCGATCGCTTCTGTCGCCCGCCTAGTAAGCAGAGAGATGGCTGCCAGGTGCACCTTAAGGGTCGCCGACCAAGCCCTTTGCTGGAGAAAGGGACCACAGGTGAGTCCAGAATGCTTGCCAAGGGGCAGTCGGAAGGGTCCAAGCCCTTCCCCTGACACCAAATGGAAAACCTCTTCCATTTGAAGGCGTAGCATTTTCTGGTTGACTCCTTACGGGACGCCTGAACGATGTCGAGGACCTCGTCGGAAAGACCCAAGGCCTGGAACTCTAGCCGCTCAGGAACCAGGCCATCAGGTGCAGGGACTGAAGGTCCGGATGGAATACCTTCCCCTGATTGACTGAGATCAGGTCCGGGCGGGCTGGAAGCCGCCTCGGGAGCCTGGAGCTGAGGCTGAGGAGATCTGGATACCAGAACTAGCGGGGCCAGTCTGGGGCTACCAGAATCACCTGCGCCTTGTCCCTCCTCGCCTTGAGAAGCACCTTGTGGATCAAGGGAAATGGGGGAAAGGCGTAGAAGAGGCCCGGGGTCCACGGCCTCGAGAAGGCATCCCCCTGTAGTGAGCCCTGCTGAGGGGGGCGGGCATGGAACAGACTCAGTTTCACATTCTCCCTGGAGGCAAACAGGTCCACCTGAGGCATGCCCCAGTGGCAGAACAGATCTTGTACTACCTCCGGCAGGAGAGACCACTCGTGAGACGCAGCCCCTATCCGGCTTAGGGCATCAGCCAGGGTGTTGGAGGCTCCTGCCACGTGAATGGCTAGGAGATCCGCCTCCAGGCTGCGCACTAGGGACCAAATGCGGAGAGCTTCCTTGCATAACAGCAAGGAGTGCGTCCTGTCCTGGCAGTTCAGATAGTACATGGTCGTAGTGTTGTCCATCTGGACCTGAACCACTTGACCCCGTAGAAACAGAGCGAAGGCGGTGAGAGCTAGACAGACTGCACTGAGCTCCAGCAGGTTGATGTGGCATCAGGACTCCCAAGGGGACCAGAAGCCGTGCGCTCGGTGTTCCCCCAGATGGGCACCCCAACCCATCAGAGATGCGTCGGTCGAGAGAGAGACCGTCGGCTCGGGGCGGACGAACGGGATACCCTCCTGCAGATGTGCTGGAACGATCCACCACTGGAGAGCGTTCCACATCTCCTGGGTCACTGTCACGGGCCGGTCCAACGGATCGCAGCGTTGTGACCACTGGCTGGCCAGTCCCCATTGAAGGGGACACATGCACCAACGGACCACGCTGGTGCAGGCCGCCAGGAGGCGCAGGAAGTCCCAGGCAGGGCGCAATTGCCCAACCAGAAATGACTGGGCAAAGGAGGAAAGAACCTCGGCCCTGTCCGCCGGGAGCCGTGCTCTGGCTCGCAGAGAGTCTAGCTCTGCCCCGATGAACAGGATCACCTGCTTTTGCATGAGTTCCGACTTGGCCTCGTTGATGAGGAGGCCAACCTGAGAGCAAACCTGGGGGGCCAGATCTCTGGACCGCTCCGCCTCCAGTCTGGAGGGGGCTGCTATCAGCCAATTGTCCAGGTAAGGGTACACCGGACCCCTTGGCGCGCGAGAATGCTGTCACTACTGCCATGCATTTGGTGAAGACCCTGGGAGCTAGGAGAGGCAGAGGGCATGGCCCGAACTCTAAGGATCCTCCCGCCTAAGCGGAGGAACCTCTGATGGGACGGACGGATTGGGACGTGAAAGAACGTCGCCCTGGAGGTCCAGGGAGCAGAACCACATGCCTCGCTCCAAGGATGGGATTATCTGAGCCAGAGTGAGCATCCTGAAGGTCCGAGACCTTAGGAACTTGTTCAGGTCGTGCAGGTCGAGAATGGGGCACCAGCCCCCCGTCCGTTATGGGACCAGGAAGTACCTGGACACAAACCCCCGGGTCTGGAGCAGGATCCGCCACCTTCCTGATTACCTCTTTTTCGAGGAGCAGGGCAATATCGGCCCGGCGGGCCAACAGCGAGTCTGCGGACCCCATGGCCCCCCGAGGGGCGAGGGCTCGAAAAGGCAGAACCTGCTCGAACTCCAGAGGCAGGCCTTTTCCTACCACCTCCAACACCCAGCGGTCCGTGGTAATAGCGGACCAGGCGGAAAGGAAGTGGCGGAGCGGTCCCCCCACAGGGGGAACCCGGGGGGAGTGACGAGGTTGGGGGCGGCACCCCTCAACCCGACACTGGGCAGGCTTGGAGGAAGAAACGGCCAAGGGACCTCCTGGGCCTTTACCTCCTTGTTTCCTGTTGGAGGAAGCTGTCGGCTTGGGATGCCAAACACGAGCCTACTGGCCCTGTTGCTGGTGCTGCTGGGCCGGTCGAGGAGCAGGGATCAAAGGACGAAAGGACTTCTGCTGCTGACGGTGGCCTTTGTCCCTCTAGGCGGAGGTGACAGAGTCCAGAGTGGCATTGGACTTCTCGATCCGCTGGAGGTGTCCCTCCACTCCAGGGCCGAAGAGGTCAGTCACCAAGAAGGGGACGTCCACCAACTTGTGCTGGGTATCCGCCGTGAAGGTGGATATCCTCAACCACACCCTTCGTCGCATGGCCACCGCGGCCGCTATTGACCTGGCACAGGAATCGCCTATGTCCAGAGCAGTCTGGAGCTGCTGCTTCACCACCACCCTACCCTAGTGCCGCACCTGGCGGACCATGGTCTGCAGATCAGGCGGGAGATGAGGAACAACCTCATCCAGGGAGCCCATGAGGGCGTGGGAGAAGTGTGCCATCAGCACGGCCGAGCTGGCCTGTCGGAGGCCGAGGGAGGACGCAGCGTACACCTTGCGCCCGGCAAAGTCCAGCTTTCTGGACTCTTTGTCGGGGGGCTTGTCCACATCCCGAGCATTACCGGAACACCGGAGAACGCTGTCGGTGACTAACCCCTGGGCGGAGGGGTGTTCCGAGAAATCGGGCAAAGAGCCGTTAGGAACCGCATACTTCCTGGCCATCCTGGCCAAGGGCACAGGACAGGAAGCAGGCCGCTGCCAAAGCTCCAAGGCTGGGCCGACAATGGCCTCAGCCACCGGAAAGGCCTCCGTGGGAGAATCCCCTCGGTCCAGAATCTCCATCAGGGGATACTTGGCCTGTTTGGAAACGGGCTCGAGCTGCATCCCAGTGGACTCCGAGATGAGTCGAAGCAGACCCAAGAAGGACGATGGGCTATCGTCCACTGACTGGCCCCCGAAGGACTCCAGATCACACTGCCTGGAGAACAGGGAGGAATCGTCGTCAGATTCCGAAGAGTCTGTGAAGAGCTGCCTCGGCCCTGAGCCACCCTCCACCTGCCGAGGATGGTCGGCAGTGAGGGTGACCGACAACCTGTGGGGCAGACCATGGCCCAACCGAGAATTCTTGGTCGGTGCCCCCGACTTTGGTTGTGGAGGCGGAGGTTCCACCACAATCG
The DNA here is from genome assembly GCA_016271365.2 of Neoceratodus forsteri. Taxonomy (NCBI): domain Eukaryota; kingdom Metazoa; phylum Chordata; order Ceratodontiformes; family Ceratodontidae; genus Neoceratodus; species Neoceratodus forsteri. The sequence continues at coordinate 1,711,638,714 of CM057455.1, forward strand.
GTGGACCAGCTGGTTTCGGCTTAGCAACCGGCCCTGCGGCGGGCAACCGACTGGAACGAGTGGGTTGCTGGCCATTCAGGCAACAGCTACTTGATGGCCGGGTCGCTTAGGCCAGGATAATACTTCAGAGCGCCGCGCAGCTTGCGCCTGTAGCCTCCTCACCCGAGGAGGAGGAGGACAAGCAAGAATGGCGCCGCTGCTTACTTCGCATCGCGGACTGAGACCGCCGATGTCGGGTGGGAACGGCTGGACCGAGAAAAGGTTCAAGACCGAGACCGAGACCCTGGGGGCCGAAAGCGCCTGGGAAGGGCGGATACCGCCTTCCCTCGGCTCGAACTTTAACCGGGGACTGCGGTCCCGAAGGAGCAGGCAGATCCTCGGTATCCACCGGGGGAACCGATGAAGTAGGGTTGTCGGCTTCTCCAGTCGACAGCCCGTCTAACGGATTGAGAAAAATCTCGATTTAGTCGACGGAAGTCTCGGCAGGCTGGCCTGACGGGGGCACCGTGAAGCCAGCGGCCTCAGCCGCAACCTCGACTGAAGTCGACGGTCGGCTGCCCGGGGAGGGGGGCCTCTCCTGCTCCCACAAACGTCGACGATGGGACTTACCTTTCGATTCCCTTTTCTGGGGCCGAGAATAATGTCCCAAAGGCCCCTCTCCTTTCACGGAAAAGGACTGGCAAAGCTCCTTGAACGAAGCTGTATACGAGGAACTCAGAAAGAGCGGGATAAATGCCGCAGCCGAGGAGGAAGAAGATGCGGCCTGGGCCGCCGCCTCCTCGAGGGCGATCAACTGCTCAAGCTGCTCAGCCGAGCCAGCCGCCGCGGACACCGCCCAACGAGCCTCTTTGGATTTTACCGGCGGAAAAAGTTTCTCGCGCCCGAAGCTTCAAGCGGCAGCACGATCATCCAGAACATTGGCCGAGAAAGAACAGCACAACTCGCAAGCCCGCGGTCGTGATCTAGGCCTAGCAGTGAGCGCACGCTTGGAGTGCGGATCTGTCCTGGACATTTTCTGCCTGCAAGGGCACCTCCGAAAGCCGGGAACAGATTTGTCCATCGCAGCCGCGAAGGAAGATGAAGACCGAAGTTTGGAAAACTTCAAAATTAATTTCGGACGAACCGAAGAATTAGGATCCAGTCTAAAACGCAGAGCGCTAAGGAGGGAACCTGAGCTTCCAAGCAGTAAGGAAGATCTGGCATCATGGGGTGGAGCCGAGAGTTTTACCACCCGGGTGGGTGGGAGAAGCCAGCTTGAAGACCTTCCGGCGAGAATTAAAGCGGCAAGGATACCTGCCAGAGAGTGTGGATGAACAACATATCCATGTCCCTAGAAACACTTCTTACACTTGCAGGCACTCGCCAGCAATAGAAGTGTAGACTCTAACCTCTCAATATATTTCTTAAAAAATGTTTTATTTATACCATGACAATAACAAAAAATGGACAAATGCTTGACGCATTTCGGATCACAGTTTGACCCTTTATCAAAAGTTGTTTTGCCCAAATACAGCAAACATTAAATAAACACAGGAACCACCACTGCATGACATAATTAGTGACATTCAAATTCATTGGTGCAAACACCCTACATGACCAAATTCTCATTAAAGTGCTTAAACAGTTATTAATTCATGAACCCCCCCCGTCACCCAGTCACTTTTAAAATGTTAGAATAAACCTTAAAGTATACACAAAAAGTACAAACGGCGGGGGGTACACAACATAACATTCACCAACACAGATTAAAATCAAAACGAATATAAATAACTGTTGTATAGTTCATCCAATAATTATATCCAAATCTTTGTTACACAATTCAACATCTGTGTTCATCTTAAACCATAAATCATAAATATAAATATTGTATAAAATACAGAACGATCTACTGATTAGCACCCAACATTACATGAAGACCAATAATGCCATCTCTTGTCAAGATAAGGTTTCATATCAAACCTTGTATTCAGTCGTGGCCATTTAGTAGCTTTTAGTTCGATTATTCAAAACGTTTCTCGTTTCAGCAACAAACTTGAAATTACCACCCCTTGGATTGCGACTCACTTTATCTATAACAGTACATAGCAGTGTATGCTCATCTTTGTTCACAGCAGTGTTAATGGGAACTGCAGGAGCATACAAAGGATCTTTGTTTGCTATAGCGCTTATGTGTTCCCCTAGCTGTTGCTTAAAGGGCCTCTATTTTTCCCTATGTAAAATGCTTTACAGCCACACTGCCCCATATAAATTACCCCAGCAGTGTTACAGGTAGTGAGTTGTTAGATTTTAAATTCTTGGTTTACATTAACACTTGCGAACATTTTGCAGTCCCTTACAGCAGAACAATATGTGCAATTTCTACATCGACAGCAACCCAGCATTTGTTCCAGCCAAGTACAATCTCTTTCCTCTGTAAAATGACTGTGTACCAATGTGTCTAATTGTGGGTGCTTTTCTATAAGACATCTATGGCAACATGCTGGCTTTCTTGTGTGCGGCACCTAAATACTGAAACTCCCTTCCCCAAGACATTCGTTTTACCCCAACCCATGCCTGTTTTAAGAGGCTGCACCACAGTCACCTACATGTGTCAACCCTCTGCAGATGTTTTCACCCCTACCTTAGACCTTCCAAACTAACTCCTGGCTGCCATGTCTCTACCTACTGCTTCCATTCTCTCCTCCATCTCTCCTCTCAACTTGGCTTCCTGCCTTCTTTTCTTTCTAGCCTTGTGCCTGTGCTTTTCCTAGGCTCACACCCCCTCCAACCTCCACTGCTCTCTCAATTTCCTACTTCTCCCTCCTCTATATCCATGCCTTTCTGGCTAACAGTATAGCACATACACCCTGGTCGCGATCATGGATATTTTCTGTAAACTAGCACTCTTGTACTTCTTAGGGCCTTTAGTCCTGTGGTTGCTCACGATTTGACTCTACTGTGTTCCTACTTAAGGAAATGTTTAAATGCACTTTTACTGCATTTTGTAAAATGTTTGTAATGATATTCTTCATATTTTGTATCCTGAACATTGTTGAACTCGCACTTGCATCTCTCTTGCTTTTGTCCCAATTGTATTTCTAGCTCACTGGTAATTGTATTTGTAACTGTACTCTCTGTACTACCAATTGCTGTACTGCTTCAAACTGTTTGTTATTTGTACCCTCCCGGGTCATGCCTGAAAACAGGCACTGCTATGCCTCGTGCACTTACCCGGTTACCAAAGGCAAATAAATAAATCTCTTTCAAAGCAGGGTCGCTAGCTAAATACCCCCCCCAGTGTTTGTTTACAATTTATTGCAACTCTCTTGCCTGAACTGAAAAAGCTGTCACAAAATTGAATTATGTTTGTATCTCCACCTCATGTTATTTATCTTCCAAAAACTCATTTCTGTCAAGAATCCACATGAACTCTAGCTGCTTCAATGTTTCTTAAACTGTATCCCCTTTCTTGTCATCTTTCTGATAAAATCTCTGCCTCTTCCATATATGCACCATCAGAACTGCAGTTCCGTTTAGTGCATGGGAACTGCCCCTTTGATATGTTACGTCTGACGTATCTGTAGACATATTTTGTATATTTTTATGTGATTTTGTGCATGTCAAATACCACAAGAATGCCAGTGTTAATTAAAGGCTCACACAGCGAGAGAGAGAGACTGGATTTCTCAAATATTTAACTTTCCTCTGTGACCTGAGGGGGAAGCTTGCTGGGCAGGAAGCCACATTACTTCAAGGGTTGCTCAACAAGGATATGACAAAATCCATTTGCCTGTAACAGACTATGCACGTCAAGGGAAAGAGAACTGTCTTGCAAAAATATCAGACATCCGTCTATAAACTGACAACAAGCTGACTAGCAGGAAGCCAAGAGTCCTCTTTCAAAGGGTATTCCCCTTGTTAGCTAACTGAGGAAAGCAGAGGTCATAAAATGTTTAAGGACATAAATAATCCTCATCAAAAAAGGTAGTAAGTCTAAGTTCAGCATTATCGCCTTATTAGCCTTACATCAATTGTTTATAAAATTACGGAAAAAATGATAAAATCATTACTTGAGAAAGAAATGAGGGAACTAAGTACTGAAGATATCACTCAGCATGGGTTCAGAGCCGGGCAGTCCTGTACTTCAAATCTGTTAACATTTTACAATAATGTTAGTCAGGGCCTTGATAACAAACAACAGCTGGATTACAGCAAGGCCTGTGATAAAGTCCCTCATGGTAACCTTATTAAAAAAATGGAAACTCTTGGTTTTTCCTATCATCTAGTAAATTGGGTAAATGCATGATTAACAAATAGAACCCAGAGTGTTGTCTTGAATGACTGCTCTTTTGATCCCAGTGCAGTCACTGGTGGGGTTCCGCAGGGCTTGGTGCTTGGCCCAATCTTGTTTAGTATCTATATTAGTGACATGCAAATAAGCACCAAATATTAATTGTCCAAATTTGCAAACGACTCAAAGTTTGGGGGTCCACTGGATAACACTCAGGATTCTGACTCACTTAAACTAGATTTACAAAATGTTGAAAAATGGGCCCTTGACAAGAAGATGAGATTTAATACTGATAAATGTGTGGTTTTGCATTTTGGGACCCAAAACCCCAAAAAATGAAAATTACGTACCTACCGTAATTCTTGATCTTCTCTTGTATCTTCACCATTCATTACTGCTGGGGTTAGTGCCGGAGGCGCGCACCTGCCACGGGAGTCTTTTTTTTTTTTTGGAGTCGGCTCCAACAGCGCCGCCTCGAGCGATGTGACCAAGGCTATGCACGAGGGGCGGGCCAGAAGCCGAGACCTCTATCTCAGTTCTGTAGCCGGAGAGGCGAAATCAAAGAGTAAGAAAAAGGAAAGTGAGGCAAGAGAGCCAAGGGACAGAAAAGGAAAGGATATAAACTGAAAAGGTATAAGCCGGTGTAGAGGATAGACAGAGGAGAGAGAATTCCTACCCCAAGGGACCGCAGGGCCTCCTTTCCGGGGCGGCTCTAGGGGGGGAACAGAGAGAGGGAAAGAGAAAGAAGAAGAAAAAAGGAGGCATGTTGAGAGGGAGAACAGTGCCCATCGAGCATTGGTTGAGAGGCTTATAGGCTCAAGACTAACAAAGGAGCAAGAATCCCAGTTGCTAGGACTGAGGGGAGGTTCAAACTAACCACCTGAACAGATCCACATAAGGGCAGATTCTCTGATCTCTCAACATGCCAAGTCCCTACATCCTAGCCAAGGGCTCAAAGGCTGCTCCGGCAGAACCTGTTCCGGGAAGAGCGCCCATCCAGGAAGGGGACTAGGTCCCTTAGCACCCTGTTAAGTGCTAACACAGCAGTGTATGGGGAAAGAGTATGCCTTACTGAAGGCAGCTTTGTATGAAGGATAGAGTGGGAACTCAGACTCCCTAAGGCAAGGCAATAGCAGACGCTCAAGGCTGACAAGTGCAAAGCAGCAGCTAGAATGAGCTTAAAGATAATACCTGACAGGGGGATTCTAAATTTTTATTGAGGCAGAGTCAGAACACAGTCTCTTAAGTTGTGAAACTGCATACCCTGAACAAAGTACTTAGAAGTCGCACCCGAAGGGCAGTCAGAAAGAGTTCCCTCAGAACAAGTGAAAAGTACAGACCATGCTCGTTCCTCTTACCTTGAGGAAAAAAGGAACCATTCACTAAGAATGGAAAAAAGAAAGTTTTTTATTTTATTTTATTTTTTTTTTGGCATAAAGGCCAAAGGAAGGAAGGAAGAGGAACGGGAAGGGGAGACGCCACAGTAGGAGGTCACCGAGGGGAAGGTGGGTGGGTATCAGTAATGAATGGTGAAGATACAAGAGAAGATCAAGAATTACGGTAGGTACGTAATTTTCATATCTTCCTAGTCAATCTTCACCATTCATTACTGCTTGGGTGAGTCGTCCCCCTTTAAAAAGGGGAGACCCTGAAGGAACAAGACCCCAGCCTCCTGTTGGTGAGAAACAGAAGGAAGACCCTGGCTAATCTAGAGAGAAGCCTATGGGGGAGAAGAGCTAGGAGGTGCCCCCCCCAATACTTGTGGAGTGCTGTGTGGGTGGATGTTTGTGTTTGTCTGTGTCTGTAGGTTAGTTTTTGTGGATTTACATGTTTTTCTGCTTGGAGTAACTTCGCCATTCTTACACCCAACGTCTGTGAATGTCTCCTGGACTGAATTTCTGCAAAATATCTTCACCAGGTATCAGCATTTTCATTTTAAATCAACTTTTTGGAAGCCACCCCAAGGAAAAATAACTCTAGCAACTAAGTCTGACAAACTCGGTGATGCTGGGCCCTGCGATTGAATCAACATTTTCTCTGACCTGCTCCAAAAGGAATTTTATTTGGGCTATTCAGCAACCATTTTAAGAACAAAGGAACATACAGACAAAAGGATTTCACATCCTGCATATGCCCAGGGCGCAGTTTATCACCTTTCAGGAATTTTAACACATTCTGTGACCCTGGGTTTCAGCAGTTCATCATTTCCACTGGATGAAATTTACTACCAGGTAACAGCATTTTCATTTTAAATCAACTTTAAATGTACTTGTCTCTAAAGGGCTGCTCTACAACAACTTTGAAAACAAAGGAAACAGACAGACAAAGGTTTTCACATCCTGCATATGCCCAGGCCAAAGTTCATCACATTGAAGAATTTAACACTTTCTGTGACTCTGGTCCTCTTCAGTTCATCATTTCCACTGGATCTATCTTTTATTTCATTTGCTGCTTTCTCCTTGGAGGATCCCTGGAGGCGTTCCGTTTGCATACAAGCCCTCCAAGCTCCCTCCTAACTGTGCCTCTGCCAGCAGCCCAGTGACACCTCCAAACCGGAGACCACAAAAGCCTGCAAGCAACCACAGCCCTCCAAGACCTTTTAGCGGGCGACCGGCACCTTCAAAGCCACCACCACGCCACCTCTCCAGCCAGCAACAATGACAGAGTGCAGTAACTTTTGACCAGCCAGAAAGCAGTGCTTTCTTACTTCTACAACCTGATTGGTTGGTCTCCTGATTGTGTGCTCCTATTGGCCAGTTTCTTTTGAAATGCCATGGCTCTACAGTACTGAACTTCTCTCATTCAAAAATTCTACTGTTTAATTCTGGAAAATCTTAATATTAGCAAATAAGATTGTTCATAACTGTTTTAAAGCATTAGAGCATTAATTGCCATTTAGTTTTCAGTGTGTGTATATAAGCAGGCCACCTCAGCACTCTCAAATGTCATTACTACAGCTTTTGTTAAATAATTTATTCTGTTATTGACTTGTTAAGCAGTATCCTGAAACTATTAAATTCACGCCGACCCGCCATGCAGAGCACAGGAGGGGCTGGCAGAAACGCTGAATTAAATATTACCGTCAGCATCGTAGGTTTTAATATTACGTTTTGGAAGTCGACAAATTACACAAATCATGCTGAAGTTTAACTTTTAGGTTAGGTCATTTACGTGATCAGGGTATTCAGATAGCAACATAAGTTTCTTCTGTGAACTGGCCACTCCAGATATGGTGTTGCACCTCAGTCTCCCCTAATGAACCTCCTCTCACCTCTAAAACTTCACCACTTATACTCCTGTCTCTCCTGTTATGTCTAAACTGGCTAACAACTTGTACATCTCTTGCTACTTATCCCTGCGCTAACAATGAAAGTGACTTCAGGTTTTCTAACATCCTGCTGTACTATTACTCAAATTCTACCCCTGCTCACTCTATCCTCATCAAAAGGGCTGTATCTATCTGTCTATCCACTCCTATCTCTTGAACTATAATGAACCCAAAGCGCAGCTAGGCACTCTCTCTGCCAACCTACTTTCTCCTGCCCCGGCTCCTATGCTTGCGAGATATTGAACACAATCCGGGCCCCTATGGTTTGCGCTTCACCCCTGCAGCGGCTGCAACAAAAAGGGTCTGGTTATAGCCACATGAATATCCGAGTCTCACGAGTCACCTGGCTGAGCTTAAGCCTGGGCTAAACTGATTAACCCTGACATTTTATGCCTATCAGAGACTTGGCTGAAGCCTTGGGTGCCTGATGCCACTTGTCTTGTGCCTGGTTATAGAATTCTAGGAAAGACCGTATTGGGTCAAAGGGGGTTGCGATTATGTACAAAATCATCTATCCCTGAACATCCTACCTGCACTGATTCCTAACACCTTGTGAAACTCTGCCGCTGCCCTGGCACTGGGTTCAAAACTGCTGCATATCATTTGTGTCTACAATCCACCTACAAGCGGGATGAGTGGTCTCAGAATTTGCTACAATATGTCTCCCAGAATGTAAAATCAAATGAGGCTCTACTCCTTGGGGACCTGAACCTTAACTGGCTGGGTCCACAGCACAGCATCCTTGAATCTCTAATACAGAAGCACAATCTACCAAACTATCACAGGCTTTACCAGAACTACTACTCCGCACTCAGGGTCCCTACTTGATTGGATCCTCACCACCAGACCTGATCATGTACTAGATGCCACAGTGCTTGCTGACTCAATCACTGATCATTCCCCCACACTTTGTCGATGGCGATCCTGTCCACCTCCTCCTCCTCCACCATGTCTGATTAGGTTTTCAAACTATGCTGCCCTGGACAAACAAGCCTTCCTATTTGACCTCTCTTGTGTTGACTGGTCTAACATTTATACCGCAACCAATGTTGATACTGCCCTCAATTCATTTCTGACTGAATTTGGCAACATCAACAAGAAGCCTCCTACAGTCAAAGGAGGGTAAGGGCCAGCATTGAGGTGGCTGAAAAAGACTGCTTCAAAAGTTAAAAGTTAGAGAGAATCAATGGAAAAAGTACAAACAAACTGGACTGCAGTCAGATCTCATTCTGTATAAACAATACAGAAATGACTGTAAAAGATGCATCAGGCAGGCCAAAAGTAAATACTGCCAAAACCTGCTGATTAATTCTTCCAATGACCCTCGCAAGTTTTGGGGTCACATTAAGTCCTTCTTAGGTTCTGCTAAAGATGTACTCCCTCAGATATGGTCCACATGGTGTACACTGTAATGATTCTACTACCATTGCAAATGCTTTTAACCAACAATTTTCTGACTTATCTGCCTACACAGCTTCCCTCCATCACAATCCTCTGCTTCACAGTTTAACCCCACAGCATCTGAAGGGCCCCAAACTTAACCAACCCCTTCTATTTCAGGAAGTGTCTATGCATCAGGTCCTAAAGCTGCTCAGGTCACTCTCTGAAAACACCAGTACTGGCTCAGATGGCCTAGAACCAAGACTACTAAAATGGCTTCTTACATCATCTCTGGCCCCTGGCACACATCTTCACCTATCTCTCTCCATGGCATTGTCCCTGAAGTCTGGAAGGCAGCCAGAGTCACTCCTGTATTTAAGAAAGGCAGTGAAAATGACATATCAAATTACCGACCTATTGCTATTTTGTCTGTTCTGAATAAAATCCTGGAAAAAGTAGTATCCATGCACAAATCACTGAATACCTTGAAATTCAATTTACTAAGCTCAGCACAACATGGTTTTAGAAAGCATCACAGCACCATGACAGCACTTGCAAAATTCACTTCAGATATCAGTTACCAATATGGATAGAGGAAAGTTAACAGGGGCAGTCTTCATTGACTTAACCAAAGCTTTCGATCTGGTTGACCATTCTCTGCTACTATCGCCCTCAGTACCTTGGGCTTCTCCCCAGTCACTACCTGGTTCAAAAGCTACCTCTCCAACAGAACACAAGCTGTTAAGTTTAATTCATCCATGTCAGACAGTGCTGTTATCAACATTGGGGTCCCTCAGGGGTCTATACTTGGCCCTCTTCTATTCTCATTATTCGTCAATAAACTTCCTGAGCTGGTCACCACAGGTCACTCACTTCTTTATGTGGATGTCCTGGTAATTTATTATCACTCTGATAAGGTCCTGGATCTAAATGCTGCCCTCATTGCAGATTTTCGTGCTGTACAACACTGGTTGAACTCTCAACACCTGATTTTAAATACAAATAAAACAAAAGTTATGATGTTTGGCTCCAATCACAAGCTTAGATCCTGTCCTCTGACCATCTCTGTCTCTGATATCGATGGGGACCCTATAGAAACTGTCACTTCCTTTCGTTACCTTGGCATCCACCTGGATCAAACCTTGGACCTGAAAGCACATATACAGGAAACCTACAAGTCAATTAACTGCAAATTAGGGGCTCTACAGAACCAAATACCTGCTCACCCTGCTGCTAAATTAGGCGCTAGCCAGAGGCATTCTATTGCCAACCTTACATATGGGTGTCCCATCTGTCCTTAGCCACCAAATCTTCACTGCAACTATGGGATACTACCTTCAATAATGTGTGCAGGTATGCAACCAAAGCACCTCGGCTGCAGCATCGTTGTCTCTTATATCAGGACCTTGGTTGGCTTCTCTCCTTCCTCCTACCAGGCAGTACTACTTGTACAATTTAGTTGATTCCATCCTAAGGGCGTCCAAGCCTGCTATCCTGTCTGATCTCCTCAGGCAGCCATTCCCACAAGGAATCTTAGATCGGCTGATCAGACCTTACTATCCATCCTTTTGTCGGACTAAAAAGGGCATGGGCTCTTTCAACATGCTGCCCCCCACCTATGGAACCTACTACCTCAGGATCTAAGAGATGTCTCCACTCATGTGACTTTTAAGAGCAAACTCAGGACTTTCCTCCTCACTACTTGGACAAATGTGTTTGCTTTGACCCTACCTGATCCGCTGCATTTGTACTGTTTCCTCATTGCTAGCACTTTTGCCTGTCCAAATGGGTGTTCTATACTGTGCCTTGTAATTATGTTTTATTTTGTGCCTTGTAATTAATGTTGCCTTAACCTGTTTCTTTATAAGCCTAATGTTAGCTGTTGACAATTGTAAGTCGCTATTGTACTCCATGACATTCTTATCTTCACTTCACAGCCTCTCTCCTTAACCCCACTGCTGCTCTCTCCCCCCCTTCTTCTGTTATATCCTCTTCCCCCTTTTTGCCACTCCCCACCAAACTCACCTTTACCTGTTCCTACCTCATCCATGCCCCTCCTTAGTCCCCACCCTCCTGGCTGTGCTTAGTCACCTCTCTCCACCTACTCCCACTGTCTACCGACCCCCCCTTCCCTGCCCTGCTGTCTCTTGGTTCCACTGGCTCGGCTTGACTTTGACACTTTTGCCGCTATTGCCGTAACTCCTCCGCCTCTATCCCCCTCTCACCGGCATCCTCACTCTCGCCCTGCCGTCTATCGGTTCCACCAGCCCGGCTGTATTTTCCTACCTCCTACCGCTGTTGCCGTCTACTGCCGCTCCCCCCTACCACCCTCTCTTCGCCTGCCGTCTTTCGGCTCCATAGGCCTGCCGCAGGTTGGTACCTCACCCCGCTGTTGCCGTATCTGACGGCACCTCCTTTCCACTTAATCTCTCCCTCCCATCCTTTTGCCAGTTTTCCCTTCCTTGTGTCTTTTCTACCGATGCCTATCCTCTCTTATTTTCTGCCTTCTACTATTCACATTTCTGAGTATGTTCCACGATCAAGTGCTAAAGTATATTTTTGTTTACTAATGTATGTTACATTGACATATGTATTTCTCTCTGCATTTTTTGTACTCGTCTTAATAATCTGGCTGTACTCTGTGTGTTGTAATTGTACCTCCCGGGTCGTGCCTGAAAACAGTCACTTGCTGACTAGCGCACTTACCCAGTTAACAAAAACTAAATAAAAATAAAAAAAAGGATAGGGAGACGGAGGAAGCCCCTGCAGTAGTCTCCTAGCTCTGGAGGAAAAGAGACGGGTCCCCCGGACAGCGGAGCGAATCACCCTATGCCAGGCCAGGGGTGACAACCTTGATAGATGAAGCCATGCTGTCCGTCTAATGCAGATCGCTGTCCCCACAAGCCTGGAAGCCACCTCATTGGCGTCATAAGATGCCCTTGCTTGGTGTCTTGCCAGCTCCAGGCCTATAGCAGAGAGGGCAATAGCTTGTCTGGTTTGCTCCGTATCAGGCATTGATGCTAAGATCTGAGAGAGCATCGACCACAAATGCCTACTGTAGGCAGCCTGATGAGATGCAATGCAAGATTTATCGCCGAGGAGGAAGAGAACACTCTTCCCTCCACCGGTCGTAGGGAATCCAGTCCGTTGAATTGAGTCATCGTAGGCGGCGCCCAGAGGGAGTCTCTAGGTATGCCAAACCCGAGGGCGAGTTGGGGAGTGTACCCAGGGATTCCGAAGGGGCACAATACCTACGTCGGCAGTCTGCCAGGGCTGCAGAAGGGGCGGCTGGCGACTGCCAGAAACGGACAGATGCCTCCTGGAAAGAAATAGGCCAGGAAAGTACTACCAAGTGCTGGGCACTGAATTCACCAAGGAATTCACGCGTCTCCTGTTCGGTATTGTCTCGACTAACGTAGGAGATTCGAAGATCCCTCACCATCCTCGAAAGGAATCGCTGATATTCAGTGAAATCAGCATCGGAGAGATGAGCAGAGGGTTCCTCTCCCTCAGAGGAGGGAGACGAGGATGATGGAGAGCTCAAGTGACCAGAGGATTCTTGTGGCGGTGGGTATAGGTGAAAGACCCGCTCATTCATGTACCTGACATATGAGGGGAAGGCCACCACAGAACCTCTGAACTGCTCCCAGGATAACGGGCCTGCAGGACCGACATGGCCCGGGAGCACGGGGGGTTGCTGGAGAAGAATGAGAGATGGGCACCTACGAAGAGGCAACTGTCCTCTGCTAAGGCTCTGAAATCCGGGGAACGGAGCCCGAGCAGGCGGGATCCCGGACAACAGACCAGGTCGCAAAACGGAACCCTGGGGATGCGAAGCCTGGAAGAGCCCAGAAGGGGAACCTCCCCTGTGATGAACCTGGGACTGCATGGATCCAGAGGGGTAGCCCACAGCAACGCCACCGGAGGGGACCCCAGGGTCCAAGAAGGAAAGGCAGGGCCCAGCACTGCGGCTCCTAGCCACCCCGCGAGGGGTGGCCGACCGAGACGCTTGCACCCTGCCCCTCAACCCCTCGGACTCCGAGGCGCCTCCTCCTCAACCCCAGCGATCTCCACCCGAGGACTGCAGCAGCGCCAGGACGGTAGCTGCCACGCCCCCCAGAGGAGGGAGAGCACCTCCTCCGCTCTCGCTCCCCAGGGACCCCGGACCACCCCTAACCCGGGGAACCTCAGGGGAGGACAGAAGTGGGGACAGGGGAAGAGGCCCGCTGGGCCGCCTAGCACCTCGAGCCACCGGGGACCCTGACTCCGAAGAATCAGGTTGCAAGGACGGGTCCACGTCTGAATCATCAGCCTCCGAAGAGGAAGAGATCAGCTGGACCTCAATACTAGCAACCTCGGGGGTTCCTGGTGAAACGGCGCCGGAGGCGGCGCCGGACAACCTCGGCCCACCTGCACCTGCTAAGCCCGGCCCTGGCTCCCCACTGGCACCGGGTAGGCCCACGGCGCCGCCCTCGGCGCCGGAACCCAACCCGGCGCTGCCAGAAGAGTGAACCAGGTCTGCGGCACCGCGAGCGGTGAGGGTCCACCGGTGCCGGGCCCAGCAAGCGTGGGCCTCGACACTGGGGGAGCCTGCACCTCCGAGGAGGTGACTGCCGAACCAGTGTCTCCGCCATGGCCCCGGGAGGGACCTCAACGTTCCTCCGACACCGCAAAAGAAGCTTCCTCTTCGGCAAGAGAAGATGAAGAAGCCTCCTCCTCTACGGACCGTATAGGCCCGAGAGGGGACCCGGAGGAAGGGCCTAGAGACCTTACCTGGGAGTCCCTGGAGCGACGCCGTCCCCCAAAAGTCGGCGGGGCCTTGCCGATCTTGAATGCGCGGACTTCGAGGACACGACGGTCCATGGAGAAACAAGCATCACACGCATCCATATCGTGGTTGGGTCCCAGGCAACGGAGACAAACATCATGCTGATCCGTGACTGAGAAATGCTGGCCACAGGAGCACCGACGCATAGGGGCACGGCCCGCCTTCGATTTACGTTTTGGCCCCGAACCTGACATGATGCGAACTAAATAAGAGACAGAAACAGCAATAAAGCACTCGGCGCCATCAATAGAAATAAAAGAAACTGTCTTACCGGGAGACGGCGTCGAGCGAATATAACCTGAGAAAACGAGGAGTCTTGAGTGACACAGAAAATCTTCAACTACCGCGCAGCAGGTGCAGCCTCGACGGCAGGAGAAACAGAACTGAGATGGAGAGTGCGGCACTAGAGAAAGCCGCCCCCAGCAGCATGGCGCTTATTGTCGCATGCTTCGAGAGGCTGGCCATGCAGCAGACTCAAAAAACCTCCTGTGGCGGTTAAGCACCTCCGGCACTAACCCAAGCAGTAATGAATGGTGAAGATTGACAAGGGAAGATCAATTATTATATATCATCAGTTTATTTCAGTTTTAAATAAATAAGTAAATAATACTTTGTTGAAATCTACCAACAAGGAAGGGGATTTGGGCATATTAGTCAATTCAAGACTTACATCTACTAACCACTGCCTAAAAGTAGCTAATTCAAATAATGAGTTACTTAGGCAATTCAGAGCTCCTTTGTCACAAAAACCGAACAGTCTCTGGTTTCTCTTTACAGAGTTTGTGTCAGACCTCTCATTGACTATAAGTCTCCATTTTGGAGCCCTTACCTTAGGGCAGATACTAACAGATTGGAGAGAATCCAAAGACGTGCAACTAGGATGGTCCCGAGACTAGCAAATAGCCCCTATCATATCAGACTCATTACAACGCGCTTAAACTCACTGCAAAATAGAAGAATCAGAGGGGACCTACTCTTAACATACAAGTTACTAAAAAAAACAGAACTTATGAATAAGTGTGGACTTATTTTTGCCACCAGGCAAATTGTCCCTAGATGCCATACCAAGCTTGTCCTGCAGGCAAGAACCAATCTTAGACTTAACTTCTTTTCAGTGAGGGCACCTAGCCTCTGGAATAAATCACCACAGGAACTGGTAGATTCTGGTAACAATGATGCATTTAAAAAGGGGCTTGACTTTTGGCTAAACCAGAACCATATAACATAACCTGTCCACATTGTGTGGGGGGAAAATCTAGATGGGCTTCGGCCTTCTTTTTTCCTAAAATACCTAGAAAACCTAGTTATCACTTCAAAGCTGGATGCTTGGGAAACCAGGATCTAGGAAGTAACCAGTCTTGACAAGCTGATGTGAATTTTATTACCAGTAAGACAGTGAGACATTAAAAGGCAGCCAGAGGCCCGGAGGCGCAGAGAGTTGAGGCGCGGGCACTTTACCTCTCACCACACCACCGACCTGAGTTTGGGAACGGACTCAGGCGCCAGGGATCAGCAGGGGAAGGAATGAGCGTCTGTAGGACTGCTCTCCTCCCCTGGGGTGGGTTGGGGATGCATGGTCGCTCTGCAACAGCCCCCGGTGGAGACCAGGAGCACTGCAGAGGGATCACAATAAGGGGGAAACACCACGGAAAACGGAAATACTACTCTAGCGACTGCCCCAGATAATGGCTGCCAGCCCAGGACACCTCTGAAGACTCCCAGGAAGCCACAGAAAAGCCTCAGCAGTGCCCAGGACCATAAGAAAAATAGTATGCTGGTCTCCTCCCGCCGTTGCCTTCCCCCTCGGAGAGGGACCCACCCGGTAAAGTGCTACGCCGGGCTATCCCAAGGATGGCAGCAGATCTGAGGTAAGGTGGCTTGGGGGAGATAGTAGGAGGAATGTCTGTGGGTCATGGCAGCCCAAAGGAGTGGCAGCTCCAGAGCACGATGGGGGTAGATATAGATTTAAAAAAAAAAAGGGCACCCAGAGAATTGGGTTGTGGGGAAAGCATAAGAGTGATATCTACTGGATTCAAAGTTATGAACAGACCAGGGATTTTGACCCACTGTATAAGTAATGAGTCAGTCACTCTCCTCTGTTTTTCCTGGAGCATTTCAATGGACCCTCTTCTGACACACAAGAAGCAAGACTGCTACAGAGGAAACAACTTTCATTTACTTTTTTTTTTTCTGGACTTCAATTCACTATGAATTTAAAAGTAGAATTAGATAAAAGTATAGTGTGTTTTTGTGGTACATGTCCACTTTTTATTTGCGTTATTCTGTGACCAAATTGACAAAACCTTTTACTTGTAAATGTATGAGATATTTAAAGGTTTTAAGTATTTAGTTAAAAAAAAAAAAAAAAAAAAAAGCGTGTTTTTTTTGTTGTTTTGTTTTTTTAAGGAAACCTGCCTGAGCCAGATTTTTTTAATTGTGTGTGAATTGTGGGACAGTTGTTAATCTGTGATCAAACTGTTATTGCTAAAGGGGTACCACCATAACCAACCAATCGAGTAAGGATTTGTAAAGGAAATCTAGGTAAAGATAGGGGGAATGCAGAAGTCTCAGGAAAGAGTCTGTGGGGATTTCAACGAGGTTACTACATGTCCTGTGGGAGAAGACAAAAATCAGGGTCACATGGCTACCCTGAAGAGTGCGAGATGCCTGGATCTTCCCCCTTTGTGTAACAACCAATAAGGGTTCATATTTGACTACAAGATTCAAGACCAGAATTGTACCCTGATCCAGAGTTTAAAGAGGGACACCCTGGGACTTCATGTCGTGTTCAGTTGTGAACCCAGTGACCACTCTGGAAGGTATTCCTGTTCCCCCTCCCTGTCGTGGACTGCACTTAGGGGTGGGCACTGTGAGCTCAGTGGACTTGACCATCAGGAGTGGGTTTGTGATAAAGATGACTGGGAAAAGAAGTACTCGCCACAGAAATGTTATTTCTTCTCAGGGATCCATACATTAATCTTACAAATGGCATCAGTCTACACAGTATTCTGCCCTGGAGATACAACTTTACACTTATCATGGAATTTAAAATACAGGTTAAAATTCTGCACTGTGGTCACAATCTCACTGATGTTCTAACATCAGATTTGTTTCTACAACAAGGGAAGCACTGATCACTAAAACTAACTACCACAGCATTTCTAAAATGTTCTTTAAAAAATATTGAAAACCCCTACTTAATTAAAGCGGACCAAAATATGTATAACTGAAAAGATCACAATTATTAAAATTATTGAGAAACTGTAAAACATAATGTACAGGTAATGGTAAGAAAACATAGGTTACTCACCTGTAACGGTAGTTCTAGGAGTGGTATATGTTGTTCATTCACACTATCCGGCAGTGTCCTTTCCCCTTTAAGAGTTGCCGGAAAGTCTTCAAGCTGGCACCCACCCGGGTGGTATATCCCTCAGCTCCGCCCCATGACACCAGATCTTGCCTGCTGGAAGCAGAGGTTGTGCGCCTAACCGAGGGGAGGTCAGGTGGGTCCATGTGGATGAACATATACCATTCCTAGAACTACTGTTACAGGTGAATAACCTGTTTCTCTAGGAATGTGGATATATTGTTCTATCCACACTATCTGACAGACTCCTAACAGTTCTACAGGAGGAGGGAGACAAGGTGCACACCCCCTATTTAGGGAACAGAGATTGGAGAAATGAAAATTACATACCTACTTGATCTTCCTGTGCATCTTCACCATTCATCACTGGTGGATGTCTGCCGGAGGCTGGCACCCCACGAGTGCCTTTTTTTTTTTTTGAGGAGGGGGACTGTCGGCACTGCCCATGAGGCCGCCGTAATACATGGCACTCACGGGTTGGCCAGTAACGGCCGCCAAGTTGTCCTCCACCTCAGTTCTGCGTGAAGGTGAGACAACAGAAGAAAGTAAAGAGAAAGAAAGGTGGGGCAAGTGAGCCCAAGACACAGTAAAAGGAAAGGAGTGAACTGAAAAGGACTATGCTGATGAGAAGACAGGAAAGAGGAGGGGCCGGAGGGCCTGGGACCAGGGTGACCCAATCCCTGAGCGACCAGAGGAGGAGAAGGGAGAAAGTAGAGAGGGAAGAAGGTGGTAAGGGATGAGGGAGGGAAGGGGAAGTGACCTCTGGTCCTCAAACAACAGGGGCAGCTGTGGATGGACACTCAGGTAGAACTGTGGTGAGCGCTGTGACCTGAAGCCTAAGTGCTCTGAAAGCAAGAGCGCAGCAGAGCTGCAAGATTTTACCGCTGAGCCCCCAGATTTGGGCAAAACCAGCACTGCTCAGAGGTTGAGAGGGAGCACAAGACGAAAGGAGATTGTGTCAAGGAGTTCGGGGAGAGGTCACTCCCCAGGCTCAATCCCAACAGATCGAGGACTGTCACAGTCCTCACTCCCCCTACCCCCAGAAACACCAAAGGGGTTCGGTGGGGGAAGAAAAACAACATATTGAGGAGGATAAGGGTGTCCTGGTACGCCCGCAGCACCTCCCCTAGACCGGCAGACTCACAGAGTGGGTCAAACAAGGTGTCCAGAAGAGATGGGGCACCCCCCGGAGACCCAGGAAGTAGAACCCCTGTGAGTTCGAGACTTGCTCGAACCTAGACCCCGCCCCACAGACCCACCCCTGTCGGGAGAGCTCCAGGAGGATTGGGTAGAAGGGAGGCAGGTGTCTCAGGGACTAAGGCCTCAAGGGGAAAGGTGGGAGGGATTCAGTGATGAGTGGTGAAGATACACAGGAAGATAAAGAATTACGGTAGGTACGTAACTTTCATATCTTACCTATGTCAATCTTCTTCATTCATCACTGGTGGGTGAGTACTGAGTGTCACAAACACATTCCACAGGTCAGGCCCTCTGCTCACACAGTGCCAACCTCAGAGTGCAATAGTGTGAACAGGTAATAGACAGGGTAACCCTCCTGTCTGCTTTTGAGTCAGAATCACCTTTAGTCACATGTTCTGGGGGGATTCAAACTGTGAACCTTATGCTAGAGTATCCAAATATACAGGCTCAGATAATATTCTCTTTGGGGGGGGGGATGCAATATATCTTCGCCTAAGGGCACCTAACCATGTATCCAAAATTAACCCTTAAAACTCTAGGACAGACCTTAGGTATATTCTTACCCTTTACCAAGCTGAGTCACACCATCAAACCTTTAAACAGCTATCAGACTTAACCACCTATACATCACATGCAAAAAGTAATGACAGACACCCAAGCAGTCTTTCAAAGAAAAGGTTCTTTACTAAAAGATGATAAAAATATGAAAAAAAATGTAAACACAGAACAAGATAGCAAAGAGCTCACAATCACATAAAAGAACAAGGGAAAATTACAAAGCAAAACTCCTACCACAATACATTTAGATTTTTGCTATTTAAGGTATTATCTCTGTAAGTGCATTTTAAAGTTAGATCAGAGAGCTCTGTCTCTCTAGAGTCCCAAGATGATATGAACACATTTCAGACACAAGTATCAGTTTAAACCGTCTCCACACCCCTTCTGTGAATCATCTAGCTCCTTCTTTTAGAATATAAAATTACAAACATGATTTTTAACCAGGAGGTATTTTAAATAAGGTGACATCAGAAGAAAATTTTTTTTTCTAAATTATGACAGTCTTTAATCAAGCATTTCCTTTGAACTGGTGGCTGGTTCCTGTTTACCCAAGGAACACCAAAGGGTTTACAACTTTTCACACCATGCTGCTATCAAATGGCCTGTTCCTCTTAAGACGACATAAAACTTTCTTAGGCTCATTCTCTGGCAGACTCAAAGTTACATTTGGTTTTCAACTTAAAAAAGCCTAAGCATGTCATGAAAGGTAATAATATGCCCACTGTAAGGAAAGTAGTTAATTAACTGGTTCCCTTATCAGTTTTATTACATCCTGTGGTTTCAGCTGCTGACACCTTAGAATGTAAAGGGACAAATCTCACAGACTGACATTTCATACACTGACCATTTATTTATAATACCAATATCCCACAATAATCATAACCAGCTGGCCAAGCGTCACAATCCTCCCCACCTAGACTGAATTTGGGGGCTCTATCCCCTGCATGGTATGAGCTTCCTAAGTCAGTTCACTCCTCATATAGACCATACAAACAAGCCATCTGTGTTCTGATTGGTTGCTCCAGCCCTATGTAAGATCGTCATGTCATACCCTTGCAAGGCAAGACTATCTTAATAGTCTACCATTAGTTTTTCCTATTTGTGTCAGCCAAATCAGGGGGTTGTGGTCAGTTTGTACCTCAAAATGCTGCCCATGTAAGTATGGCTCTAACTTCTTTAGGGCCCACACTTTAGCAAGACACTTTTTCCACAGCAGAGTAAGCCTGCTCCCTAGGAAGTAACTTTACACTCAGGTACACTACGGGGTGATCTTTCCCTTGGTTGGATGACTGATACAGTACTGCCCCAAAACCCACATCTGAGGCATTAGTCTGGACTATAAAGGGTCTGCTATAGTCAGGACTTGTCAATACAGGAGCACTGCACAGTGCCTCCTTCAGTCTGGTAAAGGCTTTTTCACAGTCTGGTTCCCAGGTAATTTTCTTAGGCATCCTTTTCTTTACCAGGTTAGATAGGGGAGCAGCCAGGGAACTGTAATTGGGTACAACTTTCCTATATTACCCTGCTGTCCCTAAAAAACTCCTGGCCTGCTTCTGCGATCTGGGTCTGGGCCATGCCTTGATTACCAATATTTTTACTTGGTTGGGACAGAGCTACCCCCAGCTTACAACATGCCCAAGGTATGCCACTTCAGCCATGGCTACCTGGCACGTCTCAGCTCTGACAGTGAGCCCGGCCCTCTGTATCCTGCACAGCACTTCCCTAAGGTGAGACAGGTGTTCTTCCCAGATGGCACTAAAGATGGCAATGTCATCCAGGTATGCCACGGCATACTCCTCGGCCCCATTTAATACCGGGTTCACCAACCTTTAGAAAGTGGCCGGGGCGGTCTTCATTCCGAAAGCCATTACTTTAAATTCAAATAAGCCTATCAGAGTGATGAAGGCAAACCTCTTCCTAGCTCTGTCAGTTAACTCTACCTGCCAATACCCCTTTGTCAGGTCAATAGTCGTAAGGTAGGTCGCCCCTCCCAACTTGTCCAGGAGTTCATCCGTCAGGGGCATCAGGTGGGCGTCTGACTTTCTGACTGCATTCAGTCCATGATAGTCCACACAAAAATGAGTTGAGCCATCTGGCTTGGGCACAAGGACTACAGGTGAGGCCCAAGGGCTCTGGGATTTCTGGATTACCCCTAAATCCGGCATTTCCTCCACCTCCCTCCTAATGTCCTTTTGGACAGCCTCTGACACCCGATATGCTGTCCACCATATGGGCGTCTGTGTCCTGTCTCTACATCGTGCGTCGCTAAGGGGGTTAGTCCAGGCTTGGCGCTAAACAGTGGGGCAAAGTCTGCTAAAACCTCCCTTACTTCCTGGATCTTGTCCGGGGCCAGCTGGGGTTACAATTTAAATGCCTCCACAGAGGACTCCCGCTTGCTTTCTTCCAGCAAGTTCAGAAAGGGGTCTCCTTCGTCCGTCCCCTCTCCAGGACTACACACTGCAAACACCATGTCAGCCCTATTAGCATATGGCTTCATCATGCTGACATGGTACATTCTTTCTGTATGTCTTCTGTCAGGTAACTCTATGATATAGTAGACGTCATTTACCTTTCTAACTACTTTGTTCAGTCCTGCCCACTCAACCTACAGCTTGCCCTTCCGGACCACGATAAGGACCATGACTTCCTGACCCACCATGTAGAAGCGAGCTCTGGCTCTGCGGTCGTACCACACTTTTTGTTTCTGTTGGGCAGCTTCCACGTTGCTCTGGGCTGTCCCCATAAGCTCCTTCAGCCTCTCCCTAAACCTAAGGACGTAATCCACTATGGTAGTTCCCTGGGTGGCGTGCTTGCCTTCCCAGTCCTCCTGGATCAAGTCTAGGGGCACACATACCCGGCATCCATATAAGAGCTCGATGGGGGAAAACCCTGTCAACTCTTGGGGCACCTCCCTGTATGCAAACAATAGGTGGGGAAGGTATTTCTCCCAGTCCCTCCCATGCTGTTCAGCAAACGCTTGAAGCATTGACATCAGGGTACCATTAAATCTTTCCACAAGCCCACTGGCTTGCGGGAGATGAGGCGTTGTGCGCCTCTGCACCAACCCACACGTCTCCCACAAACATTTCATCAGGTCCAACATGAAGGAACCCCCGCGATCTGTGATAACCTCCTGCGGAAACCCAACACAGGAGAAAATACGAAGTAAGGCATCTGCCACTTTGTTTGTCCTCAGTGAGGATAGGGTGACTGCCTCTGGATACCGGGTGGCATAATCCACCACAGTCAGGATGAACCTGGGGGTATTTAAAGGCCCCACAATATCCATTCCCATCCTCTGGAATGGGTCCTCCACTATGGACAATGAAATTAGGGTAGCTTGGGTTTTCTTACCCACCTTCCCTATTTCTTGGCACCGGTGACAAGACCTGCAATACTCCTTCACCTGCTGGGTGAAGTTGGGCCAATAGAAATTCTGGGCTAGCCGCTGCGAAGTGTGCGCAATTCCCAGATGACCAGACAAGGGAATATCATGTGCAATCTTGAGCAACTGCTCACGGTACCAATGGGGAACGACAAGCTGCCTGCCTATCAGCCCTCCCTCTGTCTTAGCATCCCAAGTATACATCAGTCCATTTTCCCAACAAACTTTATGTTTTCCATCACCTTCCTGTGCTCCCTCAGAGTCTGCCCAAGCCCTCAGCTTCTCTTGACAAGGGTCATTTTTCTGAGAAGCTGCAAACTCCTTACACATTCCAAAGGCATAGGACAGGTCCCCATCAGTATCTAAACTAGGGTACCCAGTTCTAGCTTCAGGACACTCCGGATCACTGTCATCTCTAACCCTCTGACAATGGGTCACCCCTCCTTCTTCAGAGTAGTCTTCCATAGCTGTTTAGTTAACTGCTACTGGGGAAATTTCTTCCCCCTTTTCATTAGTCTCCATATCAGGACACACAGGCTGGGGAACCAGCCTCCCAGTAGTTTCCAAAGTGGCTTCTATGGGATCCAGGGAACGACAATTTTCCCTTGCCGCTTGGCTACGGGTAACTGCACACACCATCCCATTTGAGACTGTTGCCAAGGATAAGGTCAACTGCTAAAGTTTTGGCTACAGCCACTGGTTGAAAAGTTCTCCGTTTCACCCCAGTCTAGTACAACACTAGTGAGTGCCACTGTTTTCTCCTCCCAAGTAAACTCTTGTACAGTTACAAATGTATTGGGTATAAACTGACCAGGCTCAACTAGACCCCCTTTTACCAACATCACGAATGCCCCTGTGTCTCTCAACCCTTGTGTCTGTACGTCATTCACAGTGACTGGGTGCATGTGTTCATAGGTATGCTTCCAGGGACACACAAACAACCCACTTCTTTCCTGGCCCCCTATTGCTCATCCTTTTGGGACACTGTCTGGCAATATGCCCAGTTTCTTTGCAAACCAACATTCGTTTCTTTTCTCAGAAACCTGGGGCTAACTGGTTTCAGCTGCCCTGAAGGCGCGCTTTTCCCTTTCTGCGCTGCCACGCCCACCCCATTCGCTCTCAGAAAAGGTCTGCTCTTGGCATAGTGGTCTGAGAGTTCAGCAGCCTCTTGCACTGTTTTGGGATCTCGGTCCTCCAGCCAGGTTTTCAGCTCTGCTGGGCATGCCCAAAAAACGCTTCTAATAATACAGCATTTTCACTTTTATATACAGAGTTTGCTTTGATTCCCTCCCACCAATGTTTTAAACAGTGACGTTGCTTTGTGGCTAGCTCCTCATAGCACATATCAGGGCTTCTCCTGAGCTTACGGAATTTAGCTCTGTATGCTTCTGCAGTTAAATCAAATTTTAAAAGTGCAGCTTTAAGTTTGCTGTAATCATTATTGTCCATTTGACCTAATGCATCCCAAGCTTTCCTGGTAAGTAGTGGGGATAGTTGGAAGCTTCAGGACTCTTTAGGAATCTTTGCCTGAATACAAACTTTTTCAAAGGAATTTAAAAAGGCATCCATATCCTCCCTCTCTTTAAATTCAGCTATCAATTTGGAATTTAATTTGTAACCCAGTGCTGTAGTTCCTGTTAAACCCAAGCCACTTACCTGCTCTGGTGTTGGTGGTTGGAGTGGTAACTTCTCCAGTTCATGTCGCCTCTGGCGCTCACACTCTTCACGGTCAGCTTCACGCTGTTCACATTCCGCTTCTCACCATTCTCATTCCCTCTTCTCCTCTGTGGCACGCTGGCACTCATGCTGTTCATGGTCAACTTCTTGCTGTCCTTGCTCCCTCTTCTCCTCTGCGGTTCTCTGGTCTTGCTCCCTCTTCTCCTCTGCAGCTTGCTGCTTTCGCTTCTCTTCTTTCTGGAACTCCAGCTCCATCCTCCACAACTCCATCTGCAGCCTGATGGTTTCTAGCTCCAGAATGCTGGTGATCTTCCCCTGCTGCTGTGGCCCTTGCCTCACACTGGCCCTGCTTGAGGACCCTCACCGGATCTGGACACTGCACTGGCCACTGGCCCCTCCACACCCAAGGTCTGGTCCTTTACAGTCACAGTCTGTGACTCGACACTTTGGGCATCAGCGGCCATCAGAGCATCCACGAGGTTCTGCTTGGTGGCTCTCCACTCGTGCAGGACTCCTCTCTCCTTGCACAACTGCTTCAGTAGTCTGCAGTGTGCTCACTGTAGTTGGAAGCCATCTTGTTCCCTAACTACGGCTACTATAACTTGCACTTTGAAAAAAATAAAAAAAATAAACAGGTAGGAACTTTGATTGTGGGCAAAATTATATCGATCTGTTTTCTCTTTTAAAAATAAATCACTGCCTTATTTTGCAAGTGAGCTGTACAGTATTAAGCTGACACAATGAACAGTTAAAGCTTGTGTTACCAAATTTATAGCACTGCTGCCAACCAAATCTGTCACAAATGCACTCCGCAGGTCAGGCTCTCTGCTCCCACAGTTCCCAGTTTTACCCCAGTCTAGTAGAACACTAGTGAGTGCCAATGGCATGAAACAGCCTCAGCTTGATGTTATCCCTGGAGGTTGACAGGTCCACCATCGGTTTGCCCCAGTGGGAGAACAGGCTGTAAGCTACCTCAGGATGGATAGACCACTTGTGGGATGTCTCACCTAAGTGGCTGAGAGCATCCGCCAGATGGTTTGAGGCTCCTGCCACATGAATGGCTAGATCATCTGTCTCCAGATGGCTGACAAGGGGTCCAGATGTGGAGTGCCTCCCTGCAAAGCAGATGGGAATGCGTGCTGCCATTTGTTGAGGTAGTACATGGTCGTGGTATTGTCCATCTGGACTGGAACCACTTGACACCAGAGCTGAGGAGCGAAAACAGACAGTGCCAATCTGACTGCTCTAAGCTCCAACAGATTGATGTGGTATCAGGACTTCGTGGGGGTCAAGAACCTGTGAGCCCTTTTGGCCCCCATGTGGGCTCCCCAGCCCATGACAGAGGAATCGGTCGTGAGGACGGCTGTCAGCTCAGCGTGGACAAACGGGATCCCTTCCTGCAACCAGTCTGGGGTGGTCCACCACTGGAGAGCGTCCCACATCTTCTGGGTTACAGTGATCAGTTGGTCGAACTGACCATGGTGCTGAGTCCACTGGGTGGCCAGCTCCCACTAGAGGGGGCGCATGTGCCACCGGGCCCAATGGACCACAGAGGTGCATGCTGCCATGTAACCCAGAAGGTGCATAAAGTCCCAGGCAGGGTGCAATTGCCCAACCAGAAACGACTGGGCAAAGGAGGAGAGAACCTCCACCCTGTCTGCCTGGAGCCAAGCTCTGGCTTGACGAGAGTCAAGCGCTGCCCAAATGAAGCACATCACCTGGGAAGGCACGAGTTCTGACTTGGCCTCGTTGATCAGGAGACAGAGTTGGAAGCAGGTCTGGAGGGCCAGGTCCCTGGACCTCTCCACCTCCTGCCGGGTGGGATCTGCTAAGAGCCAATTGTCGAGGTGGGGTAAATTCTGACCCCCCACCCGAGATGGGCTGCCACCACTGTGATGCATTTGGTGAAGACCCGTGGAGCAGACAACAGGCCGAACGGCATGGCTCAGAACTCATATACGGTCCCTTCAGCTCTGAAGCGGACGAACCGCCAATGAGACGGATGGATTGGGACGTGAAAGAACGCGTTCTGCAGATCCAGTGAACAGAACCACATTTCGCTCCAAGGATAGAATGATCTGGGACAGTGACCATCCGAAAGGTGCGTGACCTGTGATACTGATTTAGGTAGTGGAGATCTAGAATGGGGTGCCAGCCCCCCATCCGTTTGGGCACCAGGAAGTACCTGGAGACAAAGCCTGGGTCTGCTGGAGAATCCACCACTGGGGCTACTGCCTTCTTGAGGAGGAGATAAGCGATGCTGTCTCAGAGAGCCGACTGAGTATGGACGGATACTCTTTCCTCCCGTGGGGCGCGGCTCGGATTGGAAGGTACCGCTCGAATTCCAGAGGCAGTCCCTGATCGACCAACTTCAAGACCCACCTGTCCATGGTGATAGCTGACCAGGTGGAAAGGAAGTGACGGAGCTGGCCCCCACAGGAGGACCCAGAGCTGGTGTGATGGGAGACAGAGTGGCAGCCCCCACCCTGTCACTGAGCGGGCCTGGAGGAGGAGGATCCAGGACCTGAACCCCAGCTTCCTTTACGGATCCGGGAGGGCCCGGGCGCCAAGCTTGGGCCTGCTGCTGCTGCCCTCCTTGAGGGTTGCTGGACCGCAGGGGAAAGAGTGCCAAAAAGGCTTCTTCTTCTTCTTCTGCTGCATCTTACTTGTAGAACCTTCAGCAGCAGTGGCATCCAAGGTTGCACTGGACTGCTCAATGCACTGAAGGTGACCAGCCACACCTGGGCTGAAAAGATCGGTGTCAAGGAAAGGCACAGCAGCTAGTTTGTGCTGAGTATCTGCCAGGAAAGAGGAGAGTCTCAAAGAAACCCTGCGGTGAGAGGCAACTGCGGCTGCCAACGAACGGGCACAAGAGTCCCCAATGTCCAGGGCCGAATGAAGCTGCTGTTTGGCAAAAGCCCAGCCCTGGTCCCGGACTTGCTTGACCGTGGTCTGCACGTCCACGAGGAGGTGTGAGAGGACTTCATCTAAAGACCCCAAGAGGGTATGGGAGAAGTGTGCCATGATGACGGCCAAACTTGCCTGACTGAGGCCTAAAGATGAGGCCGCATAGACCTTTCAAGCCGAATGATCTAAGTTTTTGGATTCCTTCTCCAGAGGTCAGTCAGTGTCGGCAGGGTGCTCTGTGAACCACGCAAGGGACCCCATGGGCACCGAATACTTTTGGGCCATGCGGGCAGATGGAGCTGGACAGGAGGCAGGGCGCTGCCAAAGTTCTAGGGCCGGGTCAACTATGGCCTTGGCCACAGGAAAGGCCTCGGTCGGGATATCCCCTTCTCTTCAGGATGTCCGTGAGAAGGTACTCCACCTTCTTCTGGATATGTTCCAGGAGCATCCCTGTTTACTCAGAGATGACGCAAAGAATGCCCAGAAAGGACGAAGGACATTTCTCCATCTCTATCCCACCAGCTGATTCGTCATCCCCGGGATGAGAATGTAGGCCAGTCTCACACGAATCCGAAGAATCCGAATACAATGTTCGACCACCCAGGTCACCTTCGACCCGCCGAGGGCGGTCCATGGTGACAGTGACCGAGAGATGCTGGAGAAGCCCGGTGTCTGGTCTATCTTCCTTACAACAAGCCCCTCCCACAGGCTGCTTGGGTGGTAGTTCTACCACGATCGTTCGAGAGACTGGTTTTAGCAGAACTGGAGGCTTTGCCGGCTCCGCGGGCGGGGGAACCGACAACTGGCTCCGAAGAAGTCAGCTTCCGCCTGATAGGCGAAAGCCAAGTAATGGCCGGGGTAGAAACCAGGATTGGCTTGTGCCAGATCAAAATCAACTGTTGCCACATGAGGTCCTCGTAGCGCCGCCGGAGCCTCTCCTCATCAGAGGACGACCAATGGCGTTGCCTCTTTTGTGAGCGCTTGTGGCTCTTCCTTGGCCTGTCTGTCGAGGGGGTCCTGGACCTCGACTAAGATCGGGACAGGCCGATTCAGTCGCTCAGGAGACAACAGTGGGACTAGTGATTTCACAGGGTCAGGGACCACTTCCTAAACGGGATTCTCAGAGGGCTGGGTCTCCTCGTCGGGGAAAGAAAGTAGCGGATTCCGACTGAGAGAATCTGCGACAATGGGTCGATGATTATTTCAATATTGAACGACACTTCGGTCGACTGGCAGGACGGCAAAGCCGAGAAGCCAGCTGCCGAAGAGGCAATTTCGACCAAAGTCTAGACTGCCGGTTCCTGGGACCGAGATCCCTCCCGATCCCAAAAATCTCTTCGACGAGACGAAGACGATCCCGGGTACTTTCCCCGCTTACGAGACCAAGACGAGTGCATGCCCACAAAACCCTCTCCGTTAGTTGGGAGAGACTGGCAAAACTCTCAGAAGGAACCTGAGAAGGTGGAGCCCAGGTCGAGCAGAAAGTACAGTTACGCAAGAACTTACTGTAAGAGTAGATCTTAGAGAACAGCTCTTGCAGCAGTTTACACCATTAGGACTAAAGCCGGCAGGCGCCAGGACCCCACGGAAACTT
Organism: Neoceratodus forsteri; assembly: GCA_016271365.2. NCBI lineage: Eukaryota > Metazoa > Chordata > Ceratodontiformes > Ceratodontidae > Neoceratodus > Neoceratodus forsteri. The sequence continues at coordinate 1,711,667,208 of CM057455.1, forward strand.
TCTAGCTAGCAGTATTCAGCGGAGACCGCCTCCGACGTCGGTCCCGCCCCCGACGTCAGGCATAGTACATAAGGAGGCGGTCCCCCAGAATCCCCAGTTCTCCTGCCGGAGACTCCCGGCCGCTGGATGACATCATAAGAGGAGACTGAGGATCCGCCATCAAATGGCAATTAGAACAGTATAGAGAACACCTGATCCTAGGAGAAGGATATCTGAACAACAAAATCTACCTCCAGCAGGGATGTTGGAAGGGAAAGTACCTGCTGCAACAGCTGTTCTCGAAGAGCTACTGTTACAGTAAGTTCTTACGTAACTGTACTATCTTACTTCGAGAAACAGCTTTTCCAGCAGGTTACACCATTAGGACCGATTCCCAAGCAATAGTGGAAATCCCACACCCTTGGGAGGAGGGAAGGTAGAAATCCTTAGTAAAAACTTAAGCCTAAGACAGAAGTCCTTAAAGGACTGCTAGACCAAAACCTGCTCTTCGCCTCGATGCCACATCCAGGCTATAATGCCTGAGAAAGGTGTGCACGGTGCTCCAAGTCGCTGCTGCACAGATAGCTAAGGCGGACACGTTCTTTAAGGCTGCAAAGGAGGTAGGCACCCCCCCTTGTGGAATGACCCTTAACCGCGCCCGGTAGGGGTTTGTTGCGCTTCTGGTAACAGAACGTGATACAATGTATAAGCCACCTGGACAACGACTGTTTGGAAACAGGAGCTCCCAGCATCCTGTGGGCGAAGGAGACAAAAAGCAGATCCGATTTTCGGTGGTGTTTGGTCCTGTTCAGGTAGTATCGAAGACACCTATGCACATCTAAAGTGTGCAACAGGGCCTCGCCTTGATTCGAATATTTAGGGAAGTACACTGGTAGATCGATATCCTGATTAAGGGTGAGAGCTGAGACCACCTTAGGCAGAAACTTCGGACTGGTCCCTAGGGATACCCTGTCCTGATGGAAAACCAAATAAGGTTCTTTCCACATCAGTGCATTAAGTTCCGAAATTCTTCTGGCCGAAGTAACGGCAACTAAAAACAACGTCTTTCATGTAAGGAAACGTAGCTCGCAATCCGCGGCTGGTTCAAAAGGTGGCAGCGTAAGCTGCTCCAGGACAAAGGGTAAATCTCAAGGCAGAACAGGATCCTTAATCGGAGGTCTAAGGTGGAGAACATCTCTCAGGAAGGCTTGTGCCGTGTCCAACCGAGAGATAGGACGTTGGCCTGTAGGAATGTGATAGGCTGAGATGGCACAAAGGTGTACTTTTATCGAGGAGTAGGCCAAGCCTGTCTGTAAAACAGACAGGAGGTAGACCATGACCGACCTTTCTGGACAATCCAGTGGCGAAAACCCCCATGCCTGAGCCCATAGGCAAAATCGGCACCATTTCATGGCGTAAGTAGCATGAGTGGCCGGTTTTCTTGCAGCCGCTAGAACGTCAGCTACTTCTTGCAAGACCCCGTGTCGCATAATGGCTATGTCTCTAGGAGCCAAGCGTGCAGGTTCAGCGAACGAAGGTCCGGATGGACTAAGGAGCCCACCTCCTGAGACAGCAAATGAGAGCTGATTGGGAGAGGCACCAGAGGTTCCCGGGACAGCTGAAGTAGGAAAGGGAACCAGATCTGCCTAAGCCAGAATGGTGCGATAAGTATTAGCGTCGCTCGCTCTCTGCGAAGTTTCAAAAGGACCCTCTGGATCAACGGAAAGGGGGGAAGGCATAGAGGAAGCTGCCCGGCCTGGAGAGGGACAACGCGTCTCGCCAGAAAACACCAGGCCCTGGATTTAGTGAGCTTAAATTGGGCAGTTTTGCGCTTGATGGGGGCGCGAAAAGATCTAACTCTGGTGTACGCCATCTGCGAAACAGATCCTCTACTACTTCCTGGAGAAGTTCCCACTTGTGGACTCTGGCCTGAGAGCGACTCAGGCCGTCTACGATGACACTGTCCACTCCTGGTACATGAACAGCAATGAGGTTTGTGCCGTGTTGTAAAACATAATCCCACACCCTCATGCCTCCCTACAAAGTGGGTAGGAATGGGTGCCTCCTTGTTTGTTGAGGTAATACATCACCACAGAATTGTCTGTTTGTAACAGAAGAGTACCCAGTGGAATCTCCGACTGGAAAGCCTGCAGGGCATAAAGAACTGCTCACATTTCCAGAATATTTATGTGGAGATAAGTCTCTTGGGCTGTCCACAGGCCCCGAGACCAGACAATGTCTAGGTGTGCTCCCCATCCGAGCCTTGAGACGTCTGTGAAGAGCATCACAATCAGAGACGGCGCAGTGAAGGGGAACCCCACCGAGAGGTTCTTCGAATCTAGCCACCATTGCCAATCCCCGATTACGGCCTTCATGATCCGAATTCGGAGCTGCAGATGGTCTTGCCTTTGATCCCACTGGACCCGTAACATCCACTGGGTCACCCACATGTGGAGACGGGCTAGCGGGACTGTCGCAATGGCCGCAGCCATGTGTCAGAGCAGGCAAAGGACCAGTCTGGCTGGGACAGTCTTCTTTGCCAAGATGTCCCTGATAAGGAATCTGATGTGTTCTGCTCGGTCCTGGGGTAGAAAAGCTTTCCCCTGGACAGTGTTCAGAACTGCGCCTATGAACTGCAGAATCTGAGACGGAACCAGGCATGACTTCTCTTGATTGATAATGATGCCCAGCGTCTCAAACAGAGACTGAGTACAATGAATGGCGGACATCAGGGCTTCCTGAGAAGGTGCCATGGGAAGCCAGTCGTCCAGGTAGGGGAACATGTAGTGGCTTTGTCTCCTCAGAGACGCCACTACTACCGCCTTGCACTTCGTGAATACCCAAGGTGCCGATGACAGTCCAAAGGTAAGGGCTCGGAACTGATAATGGTGACCCTGAAATCGAAGCGCAAAAATTTCCTGTGTGCTTGAGCTATGGGTATATGCAGGTAAGCATCCTGCATGTCCAAGGATGCTAGAAAAGCGCCCTGCTTGAGCATGGGAATCAGACCTGGGACGGTCACCATGCAGAAGCATTTATACTTGATAGACGCGTTCAGGTCGCTGAGGTCCAGTATCAGACGGAGATCCCCTGTTTTCTTGGGAACCAGGAAGAAGTGAGAATAATAACCTACACTTCTCTGGTTCCGTGGTACGTGCTCTATACCTTCTTTTCCAAGAAGCGCGAGCACCTCTTGCTGTATGAGCAGGGCTTGCTGACCCGAGTAATGGGAAAGCAGGGGAGGTCTTGACAGTGGGTGGTCGAGAAATTCTATAACGTGGCCTTTCTTGACCAATTGGAGAACCCACCAGTCAGCAGTAACTGACTGCCACCCTAAAAAGTGGCGAACAATGCGACCCTCGACCTTTTGTGCCCATTGATCCAGAGGAGCGGGGGCCGGGAAGGAGTCTTGCTGTGGCAGCACTGGTCCATGGAGGCTGGGCCGGTTTGGTGTAATGCTGGCCTCTGCCTGGGGACGACTTAGCCTGGGTTTTACGTTGAAAAGTGCACCTCTGTTGCTGGCCAGAATGTGACTGCTGCCGTTGTTGCCGGCTGCGAAAACCGCTCTGGTTCCTACAAAAGGAACTAGGTCTTGATCTGTACATGGCTTGTACAGACCTGACTGCCTTTCTGGCATCCTGGCATTTGGTGATAACCTTCTCTGAGGGTTCACCAAAAAGTATTTCGCCATTATAAGGGACGTCGAGAATGTTCTTCTGCATGTCTGGGGTAAAACCAAGGAGACAGAGCCAAGAGTGTCTCCGGAGACAGATGCCTGAAGCTGCAGCTCTGGCAGACGAATCCGCAGAATCATATGCAGCTCGTAGCACTTGGGGACCCACATCAGACCCTGTGCAGAGGAGGTTTAGGAGCTCCGCCTTCTGATCGCCATCCGGTAATTTATCGACCAGGTCCTAGCCCTGTTCCCACAGGGCATTCTGAAACTGTACCATGTGAGATAGGTAGTTCAGGGACTTGATGGCGCATGTAGCAGCCGCATATATGTGCCTCCCCTGGGCATCCAGCTGTTTGGATTCCTGGTCCGGTGGCTGTATGTTCATGTATTGCAGTCTTTGGGACCGGTCATGTGAGGCCGTAATGACCAGGGAGTCAGCCAGAGGTTGCTGTGCCAAGTACTGGTCCTCTTTCGGGGCCTTGTACAGGTGGTCAGCTTTCTTCGGCAAAGCGGGAGTGGAGTGCAGACGTTTCCACGCACCCTTGGTGACGTCCGCGAAGGTGTCCACCAAGGGTGGCACTACCACAGGCTTTGGATCTTTCTGCCGAAGATAACAGGCAAGGCACTGTCTTTCGGGATCGAGGTCTTCAGCATCCCATGTTGTCCTGGATGTGCCTCATTATCTCAGAGAAAGAGGGATCATCCGGAGGAGACCTGGGCAGGTCATGTGGGTCAGGTGATGGAATGCTGAGTGGAGAAGGAGATCTGGAGTAATCCGACGTATCCGATCTGGAGTCCTCCCCGACAGAGTATACCAACGACAACTGGGTCGCTTGAGGCTGGGAGACCCTGATGGAGATCTTGAGGGATGCCTTCTCTAATCCTTGGATCTACCCCTGGGAGGTGGAGTCTGCTCCTTAGGGGTTGGTGGTCGTCCTGCCGGCCTCTGTGGTGGAAGAGGGGGCGTAGGAGGTGGAGGAGGTTTTACTGGGACGTCTTTACGGATGGTGTCCCACCAGAAAGTAAAGAGATCCTTTACCTCTGTTATATTCATGCCCGACGACGGGCCTGGCGACGGTGGTCTGTCGGCGGGGTCAGGCGTCGGCTCCGCGAGTGTCTCCAGGGTGGGCGAAGGTTCTCTCGGAAGCTCGGCATCCTCTGTGTCGCCCGCCTGGTCTGTCCTCCTCCATGGAATATCTGTGACCGGTGTCAACCGGTGACTGAGGCAGTCTTCGTCTCGGTGAAGCGACATCGAGTCGCTTAGTCGACTTCACTAGATCCAGCGACGCCCAGCCAGCGTCTGGTGCTTGGCAATGTCCTCTGCTCTGGCGAACGCTGGCCGACGCAGGTCCTTGCCTTCCTGGGTGGTGGATCCGGGCCTAGGGGGCTGGGAGACCGACCTGGAGTCTGGGTCACGACGTCGGGTGGATGAGGAAGACTTGTGGCGTTCGGAGGACTTAGAAGGGGCATGGAAGTCTTGATGTGCTGAAGAGTCAAAGAACTGCTGGAAGCCCAGACTTTAACCGGAGGGGGCTGAGACCAAGCCCTGGAGGAGAGCGGTCCGATCGGGTGGAGCCTGAGCTCCATGAGTCCGAGGCCCGGTTCGGGGATCTGGACCTTGCTTTCTCCCAGTGCTTGTCCCGGTGTTTATGGGAGTTGGAGGAAGAATCACCCCGGAGGAAGGTTCTTTGTCCATCCTACTGAGTTTTTCCCCTCTAACAGGTAAGCCTGAAGTGCCTTCTGACAGCGGATCCTGTTGTGGCTGTTGAACCCTTGGCAAAAGGTGCAGGCCTTGGTGTCGTGGTCCAGGCCTAAGCACCGCACGCAGGAAGAATGAGGATCCTTGAAAGGGATCTGTTTGCCGCAAGCACACTTTGAAAGGTGTCCCTCAGATGAAGGAGTTGGAGAGGGAATTAGTTATGTAGAAACTCTTGAAGTTCTAAGTCGTCGTGTACTAGGTAGAGACCAAGAGGCAGATGCTGCCGAGTCGACAGCGGGAAAAGAACTGAGGATTATGGGGGGACCGCCTCCTTATGTACTACGCCCGACGTCGCGAGCGGGACAGACATCGGAGGCGGTCCCCGCTGAATACTGCTAGCTAGAAAATTTCCGTGGGGTCCTGGCGCCTTTTGGCTTCAGTCCTAATGGTGTAACCTGCTGCAAGAGCTGTTTCTCGAAGTAAGATCGAAGAAGTTCCAAGAGGAAGAATTCGTGGCTCGAGCCGCTTCCTAATCGAAGGCTTGCATGCGTCCCAATTGCTCGGCAGATCAAGCAGCCACTGAAACCGCCCACTGGGCCTCCTTTGATTTCACCAGAGGGTTCCATTTTTCCAGCCTCCCCAACTTCAGGCGTGCAAGACAGTAGTTGAGGACATTAGGGTGAAATGCAAGACAAAAAAATATCACACTGTGAGGTATCGTCGACAATGACAACAGGCATACGTGGTGTGTGGGGATTGGTGGCGACATTTTCTGGACACCGCGAACACCGGTGAAATCCAGGGAAGACTTGTCTTCCATAATCGAAGATGAGCAGTCACGACTGCTAATGCAAACTACATGAATTTTAGAATAACCGAAGGTTTTGAAGCCAGGCTCTATAAATCGCAGGAGCACAAAGGAGGCAACTTGAATCTTCCAGCGGAAAGGAAGATCTCACGTCATGGGGCGGAGCCTAGAGATATACCACCCGGGTGGGTGGGAGAAGCCAGCTTGAAGACCTTCTGGCGATCCTTAAAGGGAAAGGAACATGCCAAATAGTGTGGATGAACAACATATCCACGATCCTAGAATAATTTATTTCTATAAAAGCTAGTGTGGACCTGTTATGTCTCAAGATAAGGGAGACAAATAAATAGTCCAGGAAGGCGCAAAATATTCCACTGTGGCTTTCCATAACAGGGAAAGGTAATGTAGTGTCCTAGGGGTCAGGGTTAAGCCAAATGCATGGACCAGATGTCACTGGGATTGACATAGAACTACAGTGACACCTACAGGAAAAGGCAAACTGCTGCACCTCAATATCTATATTGTCTTGGAACCACTTAACCCCACCTCAGAGGGGAAAAAAGGCAGGTGTGTCCAAACAAATTACCATCATGTATATAATCAGACACATTTTGAACTCAGAGCAGTTGAAAACCAGTTCAGCTGGAAGGCAGAGTCTATCCAGTTGGCATATACTTGAAGACCAGAAGTATATGTGCAGGCCTGGAAAAATCTCTAAAACCAGACCAGAGTGTGTAGAAAGTTTGACTTGTCCCATAATGAACAGAAAATTCTGATTGTAAGTCAGAATAAACTGGAAGGTCAACCGACTGGTTGAGGGTCAACTCCAAGACCACTTTCGGAAGAAACTTAGAATTTTTTCTAAGAGAAACCCTTTCCCTGTGGAAAATCAAATACGTCTCTTTACACATCAGAGCCTGAAACTCGGAAACTCTTTGAGCTGAAGTAATAGCAACCAAAAAACAAACCTTCCAAAAAAGGTAACCCAGCTCACAATCCGCTACTCGTTCAAAGGGAGGGAGGGTGAGCTTCTCCAACACATAAAGGATATCCTAGGGTGGGACAGGGTCCCGAATGGGAGGTCTCATATGCAAAATTCCTCTTAAAAAGGTGCGGGCAACATCCAATTGTGCCAACGCCCTATCTCCAATGACAGCATGATAGGCGGAGACAGCCCACATATGCACCGCTGAGTTCACTGGGCAAGTGACGGGGTCCAAATGCTGTGACGAGGCCCATAGACAAAAATGCTTCCACTTCATAGCGTAAGCAGAGCGGGTGGAGGGCTTTCTCGCCGAAACTAGGACTGCCACCACTTCCAGGGAAACCCCATATCTGTGTTGAGCTACGTCTGAAGGAGCCAAGCATGTAGGTGTAAGGACTGAAGGTCTGGATGGACCAGCGACCCCTGTTCCTGGGACAGCAGCTGCGAGCATATGGGCAGCGGAGCTGGAGGCTCCGTGGATAACAGCTGCAGGAGTAGGAACCAAATCTGCCGAGGCCATCTGGGGGCTACGAGAATCATTCGGGCCCCTTCTGCCTGTAACTTCAGTAAGACTCTCTGAATGAGAGGGAAGGGCGGAAAGGCATAGAGAAACCTCCCAGCCCAGCAAAGGGATAACGTGTCTGGCCAGCAAACTCCAGGCACGTGCTCTTGCGAGCAAAACATTGGCAGTTTGGCATTGCGTGGTGATGCAAAGAGGTCCAGCTCTGGATAACCCCACTTGTCGAAGAGCTGATCTGCCACGGACTGTAGCAGCTCCCACTCATGTGCTCTGGATCGAGACCTGCTTAGGCTGTCGGCTAGACCGTTGAGGATGCCTGGAACATGCACAGCGGACAGCAGAATGCGCCGCTCCAGCGTCCAGTGCCAGACTCTCATCGCCTCCCTGCAAAGTGGTTACGAATGAGTGCACCCTTGCTTGCTGATGTAGAAGACTGCCGCCATATTGTCTGTTTGAACCAGAAGAGAGCCTGGCACCAGGTCCTCTTGAAAGGCCTGTAAGGCATAGAGAACCGCTCGCATCTCCAGTACGTTGATATGGAGGGACCGCTCCTCGGGTAACCAAACCCCTTGCTTTTGATGAGCACCCAGGTGCGCCCCCCATCCCAGGTCTGATGCATCTGTTATAAGAGTCTGACCTGGTGGCTCCGGACGAAAGCTGACCCCTTTCTCCAAGTTCCAGGGGTCCATCCACCAACGTAAAGTTCTCCAGATTGGCTCGGTGATCCTGACCACGAAGTCTAGATCATCGTAGCCTTGGTCCCACTGTACCCTGAGCATCCACTGTGGCAACCGCATGTGGAGGCGTGTCAAGGGAGTGACCTGAATGGCCGTCACCATGTGCCCCAGTAGCCTGCAGAAGTTCCGTGCTGGAACTTGAGGAGTTATTGAGATCCCTTAGGCAATCTCTCGCAGGTGATCGTCCCTGTCCTGAGGGAGGAAGGCCATGTCCTAGATGGAATCCAGTACAGCTCCAATGAAAACAAGCTTTTGACTGGGCTCTGGGGACGATTTTTGCAAATTCAGGGTGATACCCAGCTCTCGGAATAGAGTATAAGTGTCTCTGAGGGTGTGAAGTAGGCCTGCCCTTGACGGGGCTGTAAGTAGTCAATTGCCTAGGTATGGAAAAACGTAGTGTCCCATGTGCCTTAGAGCCGCAGTCACTACTCCCAAGCATTTTGTAAAGACTCGCGGAGCAGAAGAGAGGCCAAACGGAAGAACTCTGAATTGGTAGTGCTCCCCTTGGAAGTGGAGCCTCAGAAACCTCCTGTGGGAAGGGAAGACCCCGATACGCATATATGCATCTTGCATGTCTAGGGAGCAGAGCCAGTCCCCTTGGTGCAGCAGAGGAAGAAGACCCAGGAGGGTCACCATCCTGAACCTTTTGTACTCTACAAAGAGATTTAGAGAGCTGAGATCCAGAATGGGACGAAGATCCTGTGTCTTTTTTGGGACCAGGAAGAAATGGGAGTAAAACCCCTTTCCCCGCTGAGGCCAGGAGACTGCCTTTATTGCCCGTTTCTGCAAGAGGGTCTGAATCTCTCCTTCTATTAGTGGGATGTGAGAAGGAGGATAACGGGAGTACTTTGGAGAAGTATTTGGGGGAAACTTCGTGAACTCCAGCGTGTGTCCTCTCCTGATGATATCTAGGACCCATTGCTCCGCAGTAATCGACTTCCACCCTATGAGATGAAAGGAGAAGCGGCCCCTGACAGTCTTCCCCTGGGTCTTCCTGTGGAAGGAGGGGTGGAAGGGAGTTATTGGGCTGAGCCGGGTGTAGGCACAGAGGCCTGGGAAGACTGGGGCCCATGAGTAGGCGCGCCTCCAAGCTGCTCGGACCTCCTACGGAAGCCACCTCTCTGCCCCTGCTGGTTACCACGGGCATGACCTTGGCCACCCGAGGACTTGCGAAATGGCCACTTGCATTGTCTTCGCTGGTCACCGCGGTACATCTGGCGGACTGACCAGATAGACTCCTGGAGACGAGAAATCAAAGCTTCCGTCTCCTGTCCAAAAAGCACAGTAGCCTGGAAGGTTAAGTCCTTGATACCGGCCTGCAGATCCTGGTGAAAGCCAGAGACTCTCAACCGGGCGTGGCGCCGCAGGCACACCCCAGAAGCGGCTGCCCTGGCTGCTGTATCTGCGGTGTCATACGAGGCTCTCAGGACATGGCAGCCTACGTATGAGCCCGATTTTAAAATGTCCAGAAGCTCTGTCTTCTGATCAGAGTCTGGAATGGCCTTCAGAAGCTCTTGTCCATATTCCCATAGCACATTCCAGTACTGGACCATATGCGTCAAGAAATTGAGGGACCGTATGGAGCAGGTTGGAGGCAAGAGTATACCTTCTTGCCCACCTGGTCCAAACAGCAAGACTCCGGGTCGGGAGGCTGTGAGCTGAGGTGCTTCGGCTGTCTGGATTTTTAGTGGGTAGCCGTGATCACCGAGGAGTCCGCCTGAGGGTGTTCAGCTAGGAAAGATTCTGCCCTTGGGGCCTTGTACAGCCTATCCGACTTCTTCGGAACAGCCGGGACTGAAGCTGGGTGCTTCCAGGTAGTCCAGGTAAGGTCCTGGAAAGTATCCACCAGTGGTTTTAGCTCCTTCTGCCTCAAGTACTTCGCCAGTCTCCGGCGTTCCGGATCCAGGTCCTCAGTCTCCCACTCGTTGGAGGCCTGGATATGCCTCATGATGTCCATGAAGGTTGAATCGTCTGGAGGTGATCGAGGCTGGCCCTTCTCTCCTGGGAACCGCTGCAAGCTGAGAGAGGAAGACAACGCAGAAGAGGATGAGGGAGATAGACTATAAGATTGCGAATAGTCTGACCTCTCCTTGCGACCAGACTCCCGCTGTCGTCGGTAACTGGGGGACCGACGTCGGTCCGAAGACAGACTCCGGTCCAGAGACCGGCGACTGAGCAGAGACTGATGTCGGTCAGAGGACCGATGTCGGGAGCGTTCTCGTCTAGAAGACCGAGAAAGACACAGAGAATGTGACCTAGACAGACGACGGTCTCCAGAATCCCTGGAGCGGCGTCGGTGGTCTCCAGACCTGGTGCGGGAACGAGCCCTAGAAGGAGGTGTAGGTGGTCGCTCCGAAGACTTCTGCAGGGAAGGCTCATCTCCTGGCTGTGGTTTGCCCACTGGGTCCGGTACCGGTGTCTGGGCTGGCGAGGGGGGGGGGGGCTGCTTCTGGACCTGCCCCACCAAAAGGAGAACAGCTCCTGCAGCTCATCCTTCAAAAAGAATTCTGCCGCCCAGCCTGGAAAGGGAGTATCCGGGACGTTGGCTCGCGAAGGAGAGCCCACCTGGAGGCCTAGGGGGGAGGAGGGCTTGGGAGACGGGGACGTCGGCTCTTCCACCGATCCCTCGCCATCTGCCCCTTCAACCGGCATCGGTGGTGGTACCGACGACAGAGTGCCACCAGGGGGCGCTGGAAAGTCCTTGAGCTCCGGGGGCGCACCTTCAGCAGGCGGCGGCAGTGCCTTGGGAGGTGGGGCCACAGCTTTCACCTCCAAGGGCTTTTTGGTAACCCTCAGGGGGATTACCTTTGGCTTGGCTGGCTTCTCCCCCGAAGGGCCGGCCTTGGCTTGAGAAGACTTCAGGCGCTCTCCTGATCCCGAAGGGTGGGCCTTCTTGGGAGAGGGCCACGAGAGACCGGGACTGACTATGGTCTTTACCGTGACGCTTCTCCTTGCGTTTCCCCTCGGAGGAGTGCAGCTCCATCTTCTGCTCCAGAAGGAAAGCCTTCAGGGCTTTGAGACGACGGATGCGGGTCCGGCTAGTAAAAGCCTGGCAGGCGGAGCAGGCTGCAGTGTCGTGGTCCGGCCCGAGGCAGAATACGCAGCGTCGATGGCCGTCCTTGGCCGGGATCTGCCTCCCATACTCGCACTTATTTTGGTGGTGTTCCGTTGAGGCCGACGGCAGGGAAGACATCCGTCGGGAATACTTCAAAAGTCGTCGGAAATGGTCTGACGTCAGTTAACGAGAAAATGAACCGTTGAAAACGGTAAAAAAGCGGGTTTGAAAGAAATTCTTGCCGTTTTCTGGCAAGCTGATTGAAGATCTCCTCATGTGCAGGACGCAGCGGGAAAAGAACTGAGGTGGAGCTGGGCCCGGCCCCTTTTGTACCAGGGCCGACGTCGGGGCGGGGCGGTCCCTGCTGTATACTGCTGGCTGAGAAGTTTTCCGGATGGTCCTAGTGCCTGCGGTATAATCCTGAAGGTCACAGCCTGCTGCAAGAGCTCCCACTCAAAGTAAGATCATATACCACCGCAAGAACTGGTTCAGGTCGTGGAGATCCAGTATGGTGCAACCACCTCCCGCCACGTCCATCTGGGAACCAATAAGTACCTGGATACGAACCCTTGGCCAGCCGCAGCGTCCAGGATATGACCAGAGCCCCCCCTCCCCGAGGCTGGGCAACATCCTTCCTGAGGGCAGACAGCATGTCCTAGGAAGCCACAGACTCCTGTGGGGCACAGGCCCAACAGGACAGCAGGGCTTCAAAGTCAAGAGGCAAACCTCAATGCGCCATGTCCAGCAACCTTTTTCCGCAGTACTGGCGGATCAGGCATGCCAGAAATGGCAAAGCTGACCGCCCACTGGAAACTGAGGCAAAGATGCGACAGACAGGAGGCAGATGCCCCCAACCCATCACTGGGCAACCTTGGAGGAGGACCTGCTTCCGGTTGCTGAGGGAGTGCTGTTGCTTCGACCTTCAGATTTCTTGAGGCCCTGGCTGGCAGACTCAGATTTAGGCAGCCAGACCTGGGACTGCCCCAAATGGGTCTGTTGTTGCATAAGCTGCTGGGGCTAAAATGGCCAAAATGAAAAGGGCTTCATTTCTGGCCTCTGGTCCTTGGGGTCCTTTTGCAAAGACTTATTGGGAATCCAGGATGGCACTGGCCCTCCACCCCTGGCCCAAAGAGGTCAGTGACCAAGAAGGGGACAACCACCAGCTTGTGCTGGAGATCCTAAGCCAGGCTCTGCGGCGCACAGCCACCACCACAGACCGGGAGCAATACTCGCCTATGTTTAAGGCCTTCTGCAGCTGTTTTTTGGCAAGAGCACAGCTTTGTTCACAGACCACTCTGACTGCAGACTGCAAGTCCACGAAAAGGTGGGGAAAAAGGTGGTCCAACACCCCCATAACTGCATGGCTGAAGTTGGCCATAGTAAAAGTGGAGCTCACCAACCTGAGGTCCAAGGAGGGTGCACAGTATGCCTTTTTGGCAGCGTGGTCCAGTTTGATTCTTTCTCGGGGGGCTTGACAACATCTCCGACACTGTCCATCCATCAGAAAACTGAATCTACCACCAACCCCTCAACCAAGGGATGATCAGAGAAACCAGAAAGAGTCCCGGTCGGGATCGCATACCTGCAGACCATATGTGCAGATGGCACAGTGCAAGAAGCTGGAGGCTGCTACAACTCCAAGGCAGGACCCAGGATAGCTTCCACCACCAGAAAGGCCACCCCCGGGGAGTCATCCCAGTCAAGGATCTCCATCAAGGGGTATTCAGCCCGCTCCAGCAGAAATCTCCATGGACTGGGACATAAGCTGGAGCAAGGCACCAAAGGGGATGGGACCCTGGTCGGAAGCAAGTTCCTTAAAGAACTCCTGATTGAAGCCTGGAATCCTAGAGGAATGCATGGAGGAGCCATCCGTGTCCGACAAACCCTCAAACACAGACTTCAGCCCCCTGTCCAGGGGAACCACTCTGGATTCATCAAAGGAGGAAATCTGCATCGAAAAGTGGCTGTGGAAGCCAGGTGAGCAGCTGCTTGGTCAGAGGCTCCATCAAAATCAGTGGACGGACCAGGGTAAGCTTGACCGGACAGGACTGAACCAAAATGGACCTCACCGGAGCAGACCACAGAAGTGCTGGAGCATACAGGCAGGACTGGCCCTGCCCCTGCCCAAGGACCAAAGCTGCCACATGAGCTCCTCATAGCGCCACCACAACTTGCAGCTGAGCCTCTAGTCATTCAAGGATGAAGAAGAAGAGGAGCATCGCTGGCGCTTCCCGAGAGGTTGAGAGCAGGAACAACCCAAATCCTGAGACCAGGATCGGGACAGAGTCCTCGACCAAGACCAGTGACAACACTGCCACCAACAAGGAGACGCAAGATATGCCAGGAGGTCCTGGGAGAAGACAGCAAGGTCAGCCAACTTCTCCTCCTCTCCCTCCAGGAAGAGGGTCACGAGGACAGGAATCCGCGAGAGAAAATCATCCCCCAACTCATTCAACAATGGGTCGACCGGTTCAAGAAAAATCTTGGCCAGCTGGTCAGCCCATATCTCAGCCAACAAGCCCAACGGGGACACCATGGTGCTAGTGGCCTGTCCTTCTGCCCTGGGGGGGACTGGCCGAAGCAGACTGCTTGACAGCCATCAAGCTAGCAAAGGAGTCACGAGAGTGGGAAGAATGAGCCCACTCACAGTCTCACTGCCTGCAACAAGACTTCTTAAACTTCGCAACAGAGGATCGGTCCCCTCAGGAAAGGCACTCCTCCAGGGTCTGGCACATGTCCCACAATGATCCCGTAAAAGAAGCCCTTACACTGGCGCCCACTGGGGGCAGCAACAGAGCAGAGGAAGAGACCATCGTGGCCTCAGCTGCCACTTCTTCAATGGCAGCCAGCTGAGAGGCCAAGCCCGCTGCTGCTGAGATGGCCTTGTGGGCATCCTTGGACCAGACAGAAAAATTACTCACCTTAGTAATTGTATTTCTTCTAATGGAATCTTGCTGTATTCTGACAATTTGCAGTTAGCTCCAGCTCTTGAACTGCCCTGGAGAGTGAAGGGTGAAATTCTATGCCAGGCATAGAATATTGGGCTTGAGCTCGGTTGAAAACTGTCCTTTCAAACCCAAACTGTCAGATTCTTACAAGCTAAAACTCACTGACTAAATGTGGAAATTGTAAAAACTCCTAGTAGCCAACTGGCAACAAAGACTTTGGATTCCCCAAAAGCCTCAAGTCAGGAAACTCAAAGAACCAAAACCATGTAATAAGAACTAGAAAAACCCTTAATTAAACAAATACAAAGCACCCAACACAACAGGAGTGTGGTAAAGACACCCCTGGGGTGCAACACTGTACCTGCCCACCCACTTCACAAAAACAGGTTCTGAGAGGGGAGGCAGGGAGGGAAGTCAGAATACAGCAAGGCTCCATTAGAAGAAACACAATTACTAAGGTGAGTAATTTTTTATTCAAACAACATGAAGTCTTGCTGTATTCTGACAGTTTGCAGACTACCAAGCAGTACCTCCAAGGAGGAGGGACATAAGCTACTTTGGGAATAGGCTCTAAAGTACTGCTGTGCCAAACCTAGCATCACTCCTAGCATGGATATCCAGAGAGTAATGCTTGGTGAAGGTATGAACTGTTTTCCAGGTGGCTGCTTGACAGATTTCTAACAAGGGGATATCCGTAGCTGCAGTCAAAGATGCAGCTGTACCTCTAGTGGAATGAGCCCTCAGGACACAATCCATATGGCAATGGTTCTCTTGGTGGCAGGTTTTCCCTTATCTACTTCCCCATAAGTGAGGAACAACCGGAGGGAGTCAAACCTGTGACCCTTCGTACATTCTATGCAGTAACTAAGGGCCCTTTTAACATCTAAACTGTGTAGCCTCCGTTCCCCTGAGGAGGTGTGATCAGTGAAGAACACAGGAAGAGACATAGATTGGTTTAAGTGGAAATCAGAAACCACTTTAGGTAGGAACCTTCTATTGGTTCTAAGGACCACCTTATCTCTATGGAAAGAGAAAGTCAGGCTCCACTGACAGGGCTTGCAATTCATTGATACGTCTGGCAGAGGTAACAGCAACCAAAAACACAGTTTTCCAAGTCAAGTACTTGAGCTCTGCTGAGGACATCGGCTCAGAGGGGGGTTGCACAAGCTGAGCAATGCAGATATTCAAATCCCAGGCAGGAGCAGGATCCCTAAAAGGGGGACTGGTATGAAGCAATCCTTTGAAAAATTTACAGAATACAGGTTGAGATGACAGAGAGGAAGACTTCCCCACTGACAGGAAAGCAGAAACAGCTGACAAATGAACTCAGAGTAGCTGGTTTGAGGCCTAGGCCATTAAGGTGAACCACATAATCCAGGATTGTAGACAACTCAGCAGTGTCTGGGGATATATGTTTCTTGGAACACCAAATGCTGAACCTTTCCATTTGGAGTTTTAAGTTTTTCTGGTGGCAGGTTTTCGAGAAGCTTTGAGAATATCCAGAACCCCTTGGGACAGATGCAAGTCTGCATACTCTAGCTCTTCAAGAGCCATGCCTTGAGATTCAGAGACCGAAGATTGGGGTGCCAAATCCTCCCCTGAGAGGAGGTTAACAGGTTGTAATTCCTGGGAAGAGACAGGGTAAGATGGACT
The DNA here is from genome assembly GCA_016271365.2 of Neoceratodus forsteri. Classification (NCBI taxonomy): domain Eukaryota; kingdom Metazoa; phylum Chordata; order Ceratodontiformes; family Ceratodontidae; genus Neoceratodus; species Neoceratodus forsteri. The sequence goes on from CM057455.1 coordinate 1,711,683,268, forward strand.
GCTAGGGACAGCAACAGTGGGTACCAAGGCTGCCTGGCCCAGTCTGGAGCAATCAGAATCACTCTGCAAGGTTGTGACCTTACCTTGACTAGAACCTTGAACAGTAGAGGAAAGGTAGGGAAGGCATAAAGAAATTTCCCTTCCCAGTTCAAAATCAGAGCATCCAGAGGGACTGAGCCCAAGACTGGGGGTCTGCAGCAAAACAGAGGAAGGTGGTGATTGTCTGGGGCTGCAAAGAGATCCATCTCTGAAGTGCCCCACCTTGAGAAGATCATCTTCAATACCAAAGGATCCAGAGACCATTCGTGATGGCCCTGAGAAATCCTGCTCAATGCATCTGCTAGCACACTGTCCTTTCCTGGGAGGTGGACGGCTACCAGACAGGTCTATAGGGAATAAGCCAGGGACCATATTTTCATGGCCACCATGCACAAGGCCGTGGACAGAGTGCCTCCCTGCTTGTTGATGTACCACATGGTGGTAGTGTTGTCCGTCCTGACCTGAACCATCTTGTTCTGTACTGACAGAGAAAGCTTGTAGGACAAGAAGTACTGCTCTGAGCTCCAGAAGGTTGATGTGAAGAAGGGATTCCTGAGGGGACCACAGTCCCTGGGCCATGAGAGCCCCTAGATGGGCTCCCCACCCCAAAAGGGAAGCATCTGTGATAAAAACCACAGAGTGAGTCAGAGACAAATGGAACACCCTGCCTCAGATTGTCCAGGTCCCGCCACCACTGAAGGGCCTGAATTAATGTCCGAGTAACAGGAACTAGCTTGGTAAGAGGATCTTTCCTTTGGGACCAAAGGGTTCTCAGATGGAACTGAATGTCCCTCATCTGAAACCTGGCCCCTTGGACCACTGCTGTGGAAGCTGCCATGTGGCCCAGAAGCTGCAGAAAATGCCTTGCTGGTCGAGAAACCAAAGGGAGAAAGGAAGAGGCCAGCTGAGAGATGGCTTTTCCCTTTCCAAAGGAAGGAAGGCTCTTGCCTTGAGGGTGTCCAGCTCTGCTCCTCTAAAAATGAGGAGCTATGCTGGTTCGAGAACTGACTTGGGAAGATTGAGAAAGAACCCCAGGGAAGTGATAACTTTCTGGGTAACCTGCAGATCTGACTTGACTTGGTCTGAAGACTGGCCCACCAGAAGCCAATCGTCCAGATATGGAAAAATAGAGATTCTTTTCCTTCTTAAAAAGGCCACCACTACTGCTAGGCGCTTTGTAAACACCCTTGGAGCTGAGGTTAGACCGAAGGGCACTGCTCTGAACTGATAATGGCCTGAGGGCAATTCGAACCTGAGGTACTTTCTGTGGGAGCACCTAATGGGAATGTGAAAATAGGCATCCTTGAGGTCCAGGGAGGCTAGCCAGTCTCCTGGCCTCAGAGAGGCAAGAACTGTTCCCAGAGTCACCATCCTGAATTTTGGCTTTACTAGGTGCTTGTTTAGGTATCTTAGATATAGGATGGGTCGCCACTCCCCTGTCTTTTTTGGGGTAAGGAAGTACCTGGAGTACAGTCCTCAGCCCCTGTATGGAGTAGGAACTCTATGGCCTTTAAAGCCAGTAGAGACAAAACCTCTGCCTCTAGAGCATGGGTTTCTGAAGTATTTGCAGGTGGAAAGGATCTGGGTCTCAGTTTCGGAAAACTTTTGAAACTGAGAACCAGCCCCTGGCTTACAACCTCCAGGACCCACTTGTCTGAGGTAACAGACATCCATTCCTGGACAAAGTAAGCCAGCCTGCCTCCTACTGGAATGGGGGAGTCGACCCAGGCTGACACATCAGGGTGTCTGCTTGGCAGGAACCTTAGCCTGAGGGGTGGATGCAGTCCTGCTCATCCCCCTTCTGCCTCTCCCTCTGAAGAACCCCCTCTGAGAAAAGGAAGAGGAGGCCTGTGCCTGGTAGAAAGGCCTGTGAAAAGGCCTGCCCCTACCCCTAGCTTGCTGCCTCTGAGGAGTTGCCTGCCTCTCCATGGCCTTGGCACTCCTATAAGTGGTCCTGTACTCATTCATTTTCTTCATGTAATTCTCTGTCTGCTCCCCAAACAGAGAATTACCCACTACAGGGAAATCTACGGCCTTAGCCTGGGTGTCCTGCGAAAGGCTAGTACATCTGAGCCAGGCCATTCTCCAAAGAGCCACAGATGTAGCCATGACTCTTGACACATCACTGGAGTCCACAGCAGCGTGAAATTGCACCTTTGATGCCTCAATCCCATCAGTAGCCACCCCCCTCCAGCTCCTTGGCTAGCTCGGGGGAAGCCTGTTTAGCCAGTGCCAGTAGAGTGTCGCACCTGGACATCTGGTACCTGGCTGTACAGGCCATATAATTAGCCGGCCTGAGTCCCAAAGATGATGCCTAGTACTGTTTCTTTGCCATGGCATCTATCTTCCTGGAATCTTTGTCTGGGGAGTATGAAGCCAAGGGGATGTTTGCCTTGTCACAGGCAGCAGCCTGCACTACCCCAACATGGCTGCATTGCTGGTAAAGAAATTCCGGATCCGAGCCTGACAAGGTGTACCTCTTGTCCATTCTCTTGTCAACAGGAGGTACAGAGTTGGGAGACCTAAGAATTTTCTGTGTCTGTTTCCCAAATGACCTATGAAGGGGAACAGACAGTCTCTTAGACTCTGGGATGTCCATCATCTCTATGAAGTCAGGCCCCTCTTGATCCTCTACAGCCTCCTCAACAGGAAGCTGGAGGGTTTGAGCCACTTTTCTGTAGAACAGAAAGTGGGGAAGGGACTCAAAGCCTAGGAGGTGAAACACCAGAAGGTCTGTCTGGGGAGATGTCTGGTTCCACGGGCACATCCAGACTTTCACCGTCGAAATCATCCTCTTCAAAATCTCCCTCCTGATCAAACTCCAGTTCGTAAAAATCTTCAGGGAATAATCCTGAATCGGGGGAACTGACCAAACCGAACCTCTGCCAGAAGGCGCCGGATCGGTCGGAACCGGATGAAGCGATTCCACAATCAAAATCGCTTTGGCTATTTCTTTGGCGGTCAGAACATGCAGCTCTGGATCCGAACCGGACGATTTATCCTTTCATTTTCTTTTTGTAGGAACTGATCCCTCAGGATCAGCTCTCCTTTTGCCTGAAGAAGTATCGCCCTGGTCAGAAGGCACTCCTTCTGGTTCGGTAGGAACCGAACCAGGCTGGCCTTCCGGGTTCAGCGGATATCCCGGCCTCCTTATCCCCAATTCTACCCAACCTCTTCTTAAAGGTAGACTTAGGGAAATTCTTACAAATTTGGCAGTCTGAATCAAGGTGGTCAAACCCCAGACAGTAAACGCAGGTGGTGTGGGGATCAGCCTTAGCAAAGACCTCCCCACACACACTGCAGTGTTGAAACCCAGTGGGACCGTTTTTTTTCTTGGGTTTCTCAGACATGGCCAACCTAACCAACTTACGTTTTATATGGCATCCACCAGGCAAGACTCCCCTATCGGTTTCACACCGTGTCATGGGTGATGGAAAAAAAACGCTAAAATTACAGGTTTTTTTTTTTTTTTTTTTTTTTTTTAACTGATACAGACCGGTAACCTCACACTAACTTTTTCCTTTTCAAGATCTTACTACAAGATTAGTTCAGCTGAACCGATCAGAAACATTTTCATAATTTCCACACAACAGCTACTAATCTAAGTACATAGGGTACCACAGACAGAGTCTCGAACCGAAAAACGGACTAAAACCGAAACTTTAACCGCAAAGAACCGAGCAGAAGGAGAAATCTCTGGAGCGACTGTTCAGTGAGGCGGAGTAAAGAATCTGACGGTTTGGGTCTGAAAGGACACAGACAGCGTTCTCAACCGAGCTCGAGGCCAACGTTCTATGCCTGGCATAGAATTTAACCCTTCACTCTCCGGGGCAGTTCAAGAGCTGGAACTAACTGCAAATTGTCAGAATACAGCAAGACTTCACGTTGTTTGAACTGAGGATCCTGCTCATCCAGCCTGCCAAGCAGAAGATGGGCATACCTGTGGAGCAGGGTTTTACTTAGGTCATGCTCTGTCCCCAAACAATACAAACACGAGGCATGAAGGTCAGTGCATGATATTTTTTGGTTGCACGCGACATACTGTTTGAACCCTGGGCCGGCTCAGGGTTCTCGCACTACATACTGAGGTGTTCTGGTGGCAAAAGGGGGAAAAAAAGCCTGAAGACCTAGTTAGGAACAATTGGGCCTACACCGCACATAGAGAGCTGTGAAGGAGTCCTGACTCTTCCAGCAGAAAGGAAGATCTGACCTCACAGGGCAGAGCCAAGTAGGATACCACCTGGGTGGGTGGGTGGAGCTTAGCTTGAGGATGTTCCGGATGGATTTTAAGGGGAAGGAAAATTGCCAACATGTGGATAGTGCACTATATCCAGGTCCCTAGAAAGGTTGCTTTTCTTTTCGTAATTTACTTTCACAGGTTACTGTTACATAATTAAATCCTCATATTGATTTGTTTTCTCAACTACAGGACTGCTTATTATTGTTATTTTTTTATTTTAGTCTTTGGTAACCAGGTAAGGCCAACTAGGCACAAGTGAGTGACCTGGGAGCACTGGGAGGTTAAGTGACTTGCTCAGAGTCGCACAGTATGCAAGTGGAGACTGTGAGAGTCAAACCCAGGTCTGGTCTGCTGGATGTACCAAGCTCATTCACAGCTCACTGCACTAACCTCTAGGCTATACTGCTAGCCAAATTGTACTACACACCACAATTTACTTACTAGTTGGTTTCATGGCCAACACCAGGTTACTGTCACAAGATACTGGATGGCACCTCAGACAACCAAAAATGAAAATTACGTACCTACCGTAATTCTTGATCTTCTCTTGTATCTTCACCATTCATTACTGCTTGGGTTGTGCCAGAGCACGCACCACCACGGAGATTTTAATTAATATTTTTTTTTTTTTTTTTTTGAAGGTCGTTGCCTGTCGCTGCCCCAAGGCATGGCGTCATGCGGTGGCCGTTGGGTGTCGCAGACTCTCCTCCATTTCAGTTCTGATAGCCGGAGAGGTGAAATAAAGGGTAAGAAAAAAAGGGAAGGAGACAAGGGAGCCGAGGGACAGAAAAAGGAAATGATGTAAACTGAAAAAGAACAGAGAAGAAGAAGAAGATGCCTGCCCTAAGGGAACACAGGGCCTCACCACTGGGGCGGCTCCAAGGAGGAACAGAAAGGAAGAGGAAGAAGGAAGGAAAGAGAGGCAAAGGGAAAAAGGAGGGGTGGCAGGAGGGAAAGCTCTGCCAAATGGGAGATTGGTTAAAGGGAGATGAGCTCGGAACCAATAACAAGGAAGCTAGAAGTCCACTTTATAAAGGAGGAAACATTTTTAACTGAACCACTTGACCAGCTAGGGCACAAGGCAGATTCTCTATGGCTCCCACCATTCCCAATCCTTTAACTCCCAGCTGAGAGCTCTGAGACTGCCAAGGCAGAATATCTGTTCCGAAAAGGAGCGAGCAACCACGGAGGGAGAAGAAACCCACTAGCACTTTGTCAAGTGCTAACACATATGTGGTTGGGAGGGGGGGCTAAGGGTTTAAGCCCTACAAGGGACAACCCTTAAATAGAAAGACTGGAACTCAATCAGACTCCCTGAAGGCAAGGCAACGATCACCAGCTCAAGGTAAAATAGTGTCAGGACAGTTAGAAGAACTGACACAGGGTGATTGAGACATGCCAAGGGGATTAAGCAAAGGAAACTGAGCCATGCAAGGGAAAGTTTCCTATTGTAAATGAAAGTGCAGCTTAGAAGGCCAAGTCACCCCACAGGGGAGTCAGAAAGAGTTCCCAAGGACAGAAAAAGCTACTTTCCCCTCCAACCAGAGGGGAAAAAAATACGGAGGTCTGTCCAGAAGGGCAGAAAAATTTATATATATATATATATATATATATATATTTTTTTGGGGAGCATAAAGGAGGGAAAGGAGGCGGGGGACAAGTAGGGGTTGGAGACGGCTAAGGAGGAGGCCTTAGAGGGGAAGGAGGCGGGTTATCAGTAATGAATGGCGAATATACAAGAGAAGCTCAAGAGTTACGTGAGTACGTAATTTCATATCTTCCTTTGTCAATCTTCACCATTCATTACTGCTTGGGTGAGTACCACGCGCCCCACCCCACCCCACTGGTGGGGCAACAGAGCCTTGAGGGAACAAGACCCTCAGCCTTCTGCTGGTGAGAAGAAGAAGGAAGAGACCCATGGTTGATTCCAAGAAAAGCCTAAGGTTGGGGAGAGCTAGGAGGTGTCCCCCAAAGATGAGAGGATGGAGGGAGCCCCTGTAAAAGCCTCCTAGCCCTGGAGGAAAACAAACAGGTCCCTCAGAAGGCGGAGCGAATCCACCTATACCGGGTCAAGGATGACAATCTAGACAAACGAAGCCATGCCGTCCGTCTTATACAGACTGCTGTCCCTGCAAGCCTGGAAGCTACCTCACTGGCATCATAAGATGCCCTTGCTTGGTGTCTTGCCAGCTCCATGCCTATAGCAGAGAGAGCAATGGCCTGTCTAGATTGCTCCGAATCAGACATTGATGCTAGAAGCTGGGATAGCATCGACCATAAATGCCTGCTGTAAGCAGCATGGTGTGCCTGATATCATGCAATGCAATGCAGTGCATCGCACGAGAAGAAGAAAAAGTACAGTTACGCAAGAACTTACCGTAACAGTAAATTTGAGAACAGCTCTTGCAGCAGGTAACACCATTAGGACTGAAGCCGGCAGGCGTCAGGACCCCACGGAAATCTTCTAGCTAGCAGTCTTCAGCGGGGACCGCCTCCGACGTCGGTCCCGCCCCCGATGTCAGACGTAGTACATAAGGAGGCGGTCCCGCCCGATTCCCCAGTTCTCCTGCCGGAGACTCCTGGCCGCAGGATGACATCAGAAGGGGAGACCGAGGATCCGCCATCAGAAGAAAAAGAGCAAAAGCTCCTGCCAAGGCATGGCAGGCCATACCTCCTCCAAGGGGGAATGGTGGGCAGGAAGGTACCTGCTGCAAGAGCTGTTCTCAAAGATCTACTGTTACGGTAAGTTCTTACGTAACTGTACTATTTTACTTCGAGATACAGCTCTTGCAGCAGGTAACACCATTAGGACTGATTCCCAAGCAATAGCACCTGTAAGCATTCTGGGAGGAGGAAATTAGGAGAGATCTTCAGCAAGTCCTGACTCTAGGACAGAAGACCCTGTAGAATGGCCAGGCCGAAACCGGCTCTCCGCCGTGATGTAATATCCAAGCTATAGTGCCTAAGAAATGTGTGCACAGAGCACCAAGTAGCTGCAGCACAAATGGCCGAGGTGGAGACGATGCGCAGTGCTGCAAAGGAGGTAGCCACCCCCCTTGTCAAGTGGCCCCGGACTGTACCCGGGAGGGGCTTATGCTTGTTGTTGTAGCAAAATGAAATACACTGGACAAGCCAGCAAGAAAGGGTCTGCTTTGAGACTGGTTGGCCCAGCATCCTCTCAGCGAAGGAAACAAATAGTTGCTCCGACTTGCGAAGATGTTTAGTTCTATTCAGGTAGAACCTTAAGGAGCGGTGAACATCCAGGGTGTGAAGCAGCGCCTCTCCTCTATTAGAGTACTTGTGGAAATACACAGGCAACTCGATATCCTGGTTGAGAGTGAGGGCATAGACCACCTTAGGCAGGAATTTAGGATTCGTCCTCAGAGACACTCTGTCCTGGTGAAAAATTAAATAAGGCTCCTTGCACATGAGAGCGTGAAGCTCGGAAACTCTCCTTGCTGACGATACAGTAACTAAAAATAACGTTTTCCACGACAGAAAACGCAGCTCACAATCCGCGGCAGGTTCAAAGGGGGGGAAGCGTGAGTTGTTCCAGGACAAAGAGTAGGTCCCAAGGAGGAACGGGATCCTTGATGGGTGGCCTAAGGTGTAACACCCCTCTCAGGAAGTCTCGAGAGGCATCAAGCTGTGCCACTGTGAGCTGTCCCACCGGGACGTGATATGCAGAGATCGCGCAGAGGTGCACTTTAATGGAGGAGTAGGCGAGGCCTGAATGGAATAGGGAAAGAAGGTATTCCAGCACCCCTTTCACTGGGCATTCTAAAGGGAAGACGCGTTAGCTCGCGACTATAAGCAAAAACGGCGCCATTTCATGGCGTACGTCGCATGCGTTGCCGGTTTTCTGGCCGCGGAAAGGACTTCCGCCACCTCTTGCGAGACTCTGTATCGCATAATGGCTATGTCTCTAGGAGCCATGCATGCAGGTTCAGTGAGTGTAAGTCCGGGTGGACTAGTGAACCCTCCTCCTGAGACAATAGGTGGGAGCTGAAAGGCAACGGAACAGGAGGTTCCCGGGACAACTGCGTCAGCATGGGGAACCAGATCTGCCTGGGCCAGAAAGGCGCAACCAGGATCATTGTTATGTGCTCCCTGCGCGTTGAGAAGAACTCTGGATCAATGGGAAGGAGGGAAAGCGTGAGAATCTGTCCGCCCAGGAGAGGGACAACGCTGCCCGCCAGAAAACACCAGGCCCTGGATCTAGCTTAGAAAAATTGGGCAAGTTTTATGCTGGATGAGGAAGCTAATAAGTCCAACTCTGGAGTGCCCATCGAAGGAAACAGATCCTCTGCTACTCTCCTGAAAAGTTCCCACTGTGGACTCTGGCCTGGGAACGACTCAGGCCGTCTCACATTGTGTTGTCCACCCAGAACGTGACCTGTGATCAGGCTCGCTACTGCAGGATTATCCAATCCCACACCCTCATAGCTTCCTGCAGAGGTAAGATGCGCTTCCTGTTTGTTGAGGTAATACATCACCGTGTTGTCTGTCTGAAGCAGAAGGAGTACGACTGTATTTCTGACTGAAAGGCCTGCAGGGCATAAAGGACCGCCTCATCTCCAGCACGCTGATGTAGGTGAGATTCCTGAGGGGTCCATGTTCTCGGGACCTCAACCTGTTCCTAGGTGCGCCCCTATCCCAGCCCAGAGGTGTCTGTGGAGAGGATTGCCTTCGGGACGGCGCGGTAAATGGGACATCCGTAGAAAGTGTCCCTGGTCTCAGCCACCTATTGCTAGTCTCGAATCACGGCGGCTCGATTCTGACCGATGCTGTATGTGTCTGCCTTGGTCTGCACCTGAGCATCCACTGAGTACCGCGCGGACTGCCAGTGATCGTTGAATGGCCGCAGCCATGTGTGCCGGCGCTGTGAACAAACCGCGGGACGGTCTTTTTTCGAAAGATCCCTGAGGGATCTGATGCGGGGTCCGCTCATCGGGAAGAAAGGCTTCCTTGGACGTGTCCAAACTGTGCCTATGAACTGCAGCTTCTGGATGGTATTAGAGAGACTGAGTGATAAGAACTTGACTGGAACAGATCCTGGGTGCTCTGAATAGCATCAACAGTGCCTCGGAGGCGCCATGAGAAGGGGGTCGTCCAGGTATTGGGAATGAGGTTTGTCTCTCAGAGCCTGCCACGACTGCACCTTGTAAAGACCCAGTCAAGACAGTCCAACGGGAGGGCACGGAACTGAAAGTGTGGCCAAGAACTCGCGGAACCCCCAGCGCTTGAGCATTGATGTGCAGGTCCCTGCAGTCCAGGACGCTAAGAAGGCCTTTTGCATGGAATGAGTCCTTGAGGTCACCATGTGAAACGCGAGGCGACCGACATGTTGAGGTCGTTGAGGTCCAGGATTGACGGAGGTCCCTGTTTCTTCGAACCAGAAAGAATTGGGAATAGTATCCGGATCCTATCTGGCTTCTGGGATATCCTCCACTGCCCTTTTTCAGGAGCTCGAGTACCTTGCGAGGAGTTGTAAGTGACCAGAGTAACGGAAATATAGAGGCCTTGGGGTGGCTTGTCCACGACTTTATCTAGTGGCCCTCGACTAACTGAAGGACCCACCTGTCGGTGGTTGTGGGCTGCCACCCGGCACGTGGTCTGCACGCGGCACCAACCTGCTGTCCCTGATCCTTGAGGGGGGTCAGAAGGAGTCATGCTGTGGCGCTGAGGGTCCAGCAGGTTGGTCGACTTAGCTGGTCGCTGACCTCGCCCCTTGAAGACTTCTGGCTCACGGGAGAAGGAGCCCATTGAGGACCGGCGTGACTGTTGTTCATCTGGCTCTAAATGCTTTGGTTCCGTGAAAGGAATTCAGCTTGTCTGTACCTGACCTGATAGACCGTACCGCCTTTCCCTGGTTCCTGAAGTTTGGTGAGGACCTTCCGGTGACTCACCAAAAGAACTTTCCATGAAACGAAGGCCCAGGATGTTCTTCTGACGTCCGGTGAATTCAGGGTTACGGAGCTGAGTGTCTCCGGAAGCATATGCTGATGAGCGCTCACGAGGAGTCCTGAATCATACGTCCGTAGCACTGGGTCTCACGTCCAACCCGTATGTAGGAGCTGCAGCAACCTCCTTCTGCCACCTTCGCATCTTTTCCGCCAGATCCAGTCCTGCTCCCACAAGGTGTTTTGAACTGTACCATGGGTCAAGTAGTTGAGGAACTGATGGCCAGGTGCGGAGGCATCGCGCTGCCCACAGCGCCCAGCTGTTGGACCTGGGTTGGGGGCAGGGTGCTGGGATGTTGCGTGGAACCGCCGCGAGAGGCTGTAATGACCAGAGAATCAGCTAGAGGATGTGATGCCAAGTACTGGTCCTCCCAGGGACCTTGTACAGGCGGTCAGCCGCATCGCCGAAGAGAGGCGGACGTTTCCACGCTGCCTGGTGACGTCCAAAAGTGTCCACCAAGGTGGCACCACCACAGGCTTAGGATCTTCTGCCAAAGACATCTGGCAAGGCGTAATCTCGGGGTCTAGTCTCTGCATCCCAGCCCATGTTCCCTATATGCTCTACAATTCTGAGAACGATGGCCATCCAGAGGAAATCTGGGAGCCACGGTCCGGAGAAGGACGTGATCGAGAGGGGATCTGATCTGTCCGGAGAAGTCCGATCCCCGTCCCTCCGACGGCGCGATTGGCGCGCGCTTCTGATCTCTTGGGCCGGGTGACCCTGAAGAAGATCTGGACGGAGGTCTCCTATTTCGTGATCTACCCCTAGGAGGGTCAGTAGGCTTCTGGGGGGAAGGTACTCGGCCCGCAACCCTGGGTGAGGTAGGGGGCACGAGGGCCGGCGGAGTAGCAGGAGCAGGAGGAGGAGGTGGTGTGGGAACCACATCCCTTTTTATGGTGTCCCACCAGGAAGAAAACAACTCCTTGACCTCGGATATGCTGAGGCCCGACGTCAGGTTCTGGCGTCGGCTCCTCAGGTTCCGGGCGAGGGTTCCCTGGGGGGTACGACAGGACCGGGTTCGCCCATCTGGTCCTCGGGCTGCGTCAGCTCCTCCTCTGTGACTGCCTCTGACCGACATCAGTGGAGGTGAGGGGTGCTCTTCGCAGATGTGGACGCCGTCCTCGCCGCATCCGTGGGAGGCTAAGACCTGACCGGGCGACGGGTGCCCGGGAGGTCACTGCCCGGGCTGATGGTGTTTCTGGGTCGACGCCGAGGGGCCGGGCGATCTTCTTAAGAGAAGCCGCTCCTTGGTCTTCCGCTGGGAGGAGAAGGTAAAGAGACTGACCTGGCGTCGGGTTCCGAATGGCGGGAAATGAAAATTACGTACCTACCGTAATTCTTGATCTTCTTGGACAAGTCTCCACCACTCATTCACACTATCGGGACTGCGCCAGAGGCACTAGAACCCATCGGGAGCAAACTCTTTGCCGGAGGGTCGACACCAGAGATGGCACTGCGAGCACTAGCTCGCGCGGCAATGACCATCTCGGCGTCGACCCTCCAACCACCTCAGTACCTATTTTACCAAGGAGGTGCAGCGCAACTAACGTAAAGAGTAACCTAACCTTACGACCGGACATAAGATAGTCCGGGCTACCCGTGTAAGAAGGGTCAACAAAGAAGTTTTCACAGCCTAAAGATTTGAGGGAGTGAAGACCAACACAGCGGTGAGCTCGGGGGATGGAGGGTGGGCGTGTGAATGAGTGGTGGAGACTCGTCCAAGAAGATCAAGAATTATGGTAGGTACGTAATTTTCATATCTTCCTGGACATAAGTTTCCACCACTCATTCACACTATTGGGAGAGTACCAAGCTAATAATCCCCCAAGAGGGCGGCAGGAAAACCAAGAGCTCACGTTTCTAGGACAGAAGTCCATTAAGGAGAGTTCTGCCGAAGGTGGAATGTCACCTGGCATGAACATCCAGTGCATAATGCTTAACGAAGGTATGCACCGAGCTCCAGGTGGCTGCATTGCAGATATCTACAATCAGCACACTGCAAATTTCCGCTAGGGATGCCGCGAGCTCCTGGTAGAGGAGCGAACCCTACCTTCCAATTTAACCAGCCATGGAATAGCAATGTCAAGATATGCCACTAGCCACGATGAGATGCATCTGATAGCGACAGGTTGACCCAGCCGGTCTCGTTGAAGGAAACAAACAGTTGTTGGCTTTTATGAAAACCTTGGTTCTATCTAGATAGAAACGCAAGGCCTCTTAACATCCAAGGAATGAAGAGATCTGCCCTTCATTTTGGAAGTCCACAAAGTAAGAGGGAAGGACCAAAGGTTGGTTTAGATGGAATTCCGAAACAACCTTGAGAAGAAATTTAGGATGAGTACGAAGAACTACTTTGTCCTTATGGAACACAGTATACGGAGGGTCCGTAACCAGGGCATGTATCTCAGAGACCCTGTGGGCTGAGGTAATGGCCACTAGAAAGGCCGTCTTCCAGGTGAGAAATTTTAGCTCAAAGGTAGCCAGAGGTTCGAAAGGTTTCCGAGTGAGCATGTCTAGCACAAGGTTAATGTCCCAGGCTGCCACCGGATGTCTTATAGGGGGTCTGGTACGCAAAATTTTTAAGAAATCTCTTAACCATAGGTAATTGAGCCAGAGACAAAGAAGAAACCGCCTCATGATACGCTGAAATGGCACTAAGTGAACTTTGACTGTAGAGTACTGAAGACCTGAATTTGAGAGGTCCAAAAGGTACTCCAAACCTTGTCTGGTGGACAGGAAAAGGGATTCCAAGAGGACTTTGCACACCAGAGTGAAAAACGCTTCCACTTAGACGTGTATGTTTTCCGTGTAGCTGGCTTCCGAGCAGCCAGAAGAATATCTGAAACTCTTCGAGAGACATTGAACCGGTTCACTTCTACCTCTTCAGGAGCCAAGCGTGAAGGTGAAGTGATGTCAGGTTGGGATGGACCACCGGACCCTGAGTCAACAGGTTCATCTGCAGGGGAGTGGTCTCGGAGGGCTGCCAACATATTGTTGAGTAGAGGAAACTATAGTTGTCGAGGCCAAGAGGGAGCAATGAGAATCATCTTGGTCCCTGGGACTCGAATTTGAGAAGTACTCTGAATTAGAGAAAGAGGCGAAAGGCGAAGAAAGCTGTTGTCCACCGCAGCCTGAACGCATCCTGACAGAAATGCCAGGCCCTGGATTTCTGGAGCAGAAGAGAGGCAGTTTTATGCTGAGTGGGGATGCAAAAGGTCCAGGTCTGGCATTCCCACTCTTCTAATAGTGATTGAACTATGGTTGAGTCGAGAGACCACCTGAGGATCTGTCTCTGTTCTGCTGAGATGGTCCGCCAAGTCGCTTTGTACACCTGGCAGGACCGCTTTGAATTAGAGATTTGTGTTCCAAGCACCATTCCCACACCCTCATCGCTTCCCTGCATAGGGTAAGAGTGAGCACCGCCTGCTTGTTGATGTAATACATCACAGCTTTGTTGTCCGCTTGAAGGAGAATGTTCTTGTGACAGAGGATGTCCTTCAAAGCCCGGACCGCATAAAGGACGGCTCTCATCTCTAGGACATTTATGAAGCTGGGCCTCGAGCTGAGTCCATACACCTTGAGTGTGGAGAAAGCGACAATGAGCTCCCATCCTGCTAGCATGAGCGCCTGTGGTGATGGAGATCTGATGATCCAGAGGAGCAAAGGAAATCCTTCCAGGAGATTGTTCTCCTGAGACCACCAGGTGAGAGACCTCTGTAAGGGTTCTGTCACCTGATGGGATAAGACTGAGGGTGAGTGGTTGGGGACCACTGAGCACCCATTGGGGGTTCTCATGTAGCCGAGCTAGGGGTACAGTGAACACTGAGGATGCCATGAGGCTCAACATAATGCTGCATTGAGAGAGCTGTAACTGATCTGTTCTCCCCAATGTAACGGGCCATCTGAAGGATATCGAGCCTTCTGTCCTCTGGAAGGAAAGCCTCAAGAAGAGGTGTCCAGTAGAGTCCCTATGAAAAGGAGTCTCTGGGAGGGCTGCAACTGTGACTTCTTTAGATTCAGCAGAATTCTCATGGACGGAAGAAGGCGAGAGGTCAGTCCTGAACGGCTTCCAGGGTCCCCTGTCTGGAAGGGCTTGCTAGAGCTAGTCATCCAGGTAGGGAAACACTCGGATTCCGAGCTTCCTGAGATGCGCTGCGAGAACTGCACAACACTTTGTAAAGACTCGCGGCGCCGAGGATAGCCCAAAGGGCAGGACTCTGAACTGATAGTGTTGACCCAGAGCCACAAACCTCAGGAATTTGTGATGCCTCGGTGAATATGAATGTGCTGGTAAGTGTCCTGCATGTCCAGGGAGGCTAGCCAGTCGTGTTGATGAAGCAAAGGTAACAGGGTTCCTAGAGAATATTTGAATTTCTCCCTGGGGAGAAATTTGTTTAGCTTTGAAGTCTAGAATGGGCGATAACCCCAGACTTCTTTGGAACCAGAAAGTAGTGGAGTAGAACCCTGTGTTTCACTGATGCAGAGGCACCAGTTCTACTGCCCTGTTGTTCAGAAGGCCCTGGATCTCGGCGGCGAGAAGTTCTGACTGAAGGATTGACAGCCTGGGTCGTCGTTTGGGAGGACGATTCGGAGGGGTCTCCAGAAAATTGAGAAAACCCCTAGCGAATTATCCGAAGGACCCATTTGTCTGAGGTTATGGACTTCCACTGGTTGTAGAAGTGCAGACGACCTCCCACCGGAGAGGAAAAGTCCACCTCGGGCAGTGGAGATGGAACTTGGGCCAGCAACTCATAGGTAGCACTGGGCGCTGGGGCCCTTGCACTTTCTGCCGCGCTTCTTTTGAGGTTGGGCAGGTTGGCTCTTATGGAAACTTCCTTCGCCTGCCTCAAAGGACTGACGATTATGAAACTGACGCTTATCGACATGCCCTCGCGAGGGTGGAGGGGTCGGCCAGTTTAATGGCTGACCTAGTCTTCTGAGTAGCCTCTAGAGCTTGCTCTACCTGAGGACCAAAAAGATACGAGCCGTCAAAGGGCAACGCCATCACCTGCTGCTGTGCATCATTCGTGAAGCCCGAAGTACGCAGCCAGGAGTGACGGTGAGTACAAATACCAGCGGCTGCTGAACGAGAAGCAGTGTTGAAAGCATCCATGGCTGCTTTGACCTGTTGGTTATTAGATTCAATACCTCTGGTAATGGTCAGAAGAAGCTCTGGCTTAGAGTCCGAGTCCGGAAGAGCTTCAACCATTTGTTTGATAGAGTGCCACAGGATATACCCATACTGAGAAAAATAGCCCTGGTAACTGGCAATACGCATACTCAGAGTACGCATACTCAGAGGGGACGCAGCAAAGACTCTCTTACCTAATGTATCAATCTTACGAGACTCTTTGTTAATAGGTCGAGCTGTAGTAGTTTGAGGAAGAACGACCTTGTCATTCTCTCGCCAGGACTACAATAGGATCCGCAAAGGCTTGGGATGCCAGGAAAGGACGATCCTTGGGAGCTGAGTATTTCTATCAATGGATTTAGCCACCAAGGGGTAAGAGCAGGTTATTCCATACCATTTGAGACAGCGCCTCAAGGAAGGTTGAATCGGAGGAGTCAAACCAGAGGGATCTCCAGCATGAAGATACTGGAGTCTTAACCGCTCCCAGGATCGATGTCTGTAGTCTGAGAGAAAGAGGAGCCTAGGTTCTTCAACAGACACTTAAAGGACAGGTCCTCGACCACAGGCTCTGTAGCAGTGAAAGATCCTGCTTCGTCCACTTCATCACCCAACCGAAGGTCTAGGTCAGGCTCAACGTCATCTCCTGATAGTCCAGGGAGGACTGTTTGGACAGGAAAGGAGTGAAATACAGGAGAGGAAGGAAGAATTGAGAGGAAAGAGGAGTCCTCAAGAGCTCCCGGCGCCAAGGAGGCAAACGGGACCGAAAACGGCGCCGAAGAACAGCACGGCGCCGAGGACGGCACCGAGAAGCCGCCCGCTGCCGCGGACGGCGCCGAGAAGGCACACGGCACCACAGAAGGTGCCAAGAAGCCCCACGACGCCGCAGACGGCGCCAACAAGCCCTGCGATGCCGCAGATGGCGCCGTAAGGCCGGACGGCGCCAAAGGCGCCGCAAGCATCCCAGGACCCTGAAAAACATGGTTAGAAGGGAAAATAGCAGGAGGTAAGGGCATCGGTGTGGCCCCCTGCGCCGCAGCCATGTGAGGAGGGGGGAACACTTGCGCTGAGTCATCGGCACCAAGAAGGTGCCGCGCACCAGGAAAGTCCAACGCTACCTGGTCGCCCTCACAAGCCCGGCGGCCCGCGGGCAACCGAGCCAGGTAGCAGAACCAACCTCCGAGCCCATTGCTCCATAAGAGCGCCCACTGATGAAACTGCTCATCTGAAGACCTACCTATAGGCGGGTAGGAGTCCGATGTCAAGACGCCTGCTACCGAAGTAGAAGTTGGCGACCTGGAAGGAGGAGACCGCAACTAGCCACGATAACAGAGCGCCGACGGAGATATATCAGAGGGGCACTCGAGTGATGCCTTCTCTTTAGACCTGTGGGTCAAGAAGAGTTTGAGGCCGAACGGTGCCGAGAATGCGACCGTTTGTTTTTATGCCTCCGGGGAGACTGCCCATCCCCCCGGGAACTGGACTGACCATTGTCGGACCCCACTTCGGGAGAAGGAGGCGGACCGGACCCAGCCCGACTGACTGAACAGCTTTCATACGAAGTCTCCCTACCGACACCCGACCCGCTCATGGTCGACTTCGTCAAGTAGGCCGAGACTTCTTTATTGTATATTAAAATAGAATAAACTAAAGCGATACTATATCGAGAGAATACTACAAAAAAATAAACCAAAAACTATGCTGCTAGTTGAAGTTTGACTCCCGACAGGCGAGCGACGTCGTTACTGAAGCGCACTCGACGGCGGGAAAAAAGGAACTGAAAGGCGTGCTGGAGGTCGACGCCGAGATAATCTCATTGCCACGCCGAGCTAGTGCTCATGCGGCCCGTGCTCGCGGCGCCATCTCTGGTGTCGACCTCCAGCAAAAGTTTGTTCCCGATGGGTCCTAGTGCCCGGCGCAGTCCCAATAGTGTGAATGAGTGGTGGAGACTTATGTCCAGGAAGATCCGGACTTGTGATGGTGGTGACAGTCCCCTGACCTCGACAGGGCCTTGGTGGTTGAAGACGAAGAAGGTCTGGAGGTCTTGGCCTGCGAAAGAGAAGAGGAACCCAAGGAGGTCTTCACCGCTGCAGGGGGAGGCTGAGAGCAGGCCTGGGAGGGGGAACGGTCAGACCGGGAGCCGGAGCTACGGGAGTCAGAGGCCCTAGACGGGGACCTGGATCTCACTCTCTCCCTATGCTTCTCTAAGTGTCTTCGGGCCTTGTCGGAAGATTCCCCCTTGGAGGCTGCGTCCATGGCTTTAATCTTCTCCACAAGCAGGAAAGCCTGAAGGGCCTTCTGGCGAGGGATCCGGTCCGCTGTTGAATCCCTGGCAGAAGGAACAGGCCTGGGTGTCGTGGTCTGGGCCTAGGCACCGGACGCAGGCCGAATGCGGGTCTTTGAATGGGATTTGCTTCCCACAGGCGCACTTCGAAGGATGGCCTTCAACGGAGGTTGGAGAGGACATCAGATAGAAACTGAGCCAAAACAAACTTTTTCCCCAAGGAAGAACTTAACCAGGCGTCGCGCGCTAGAAACGAACCAAAGGGTCGAGACATGCAAGTCGACGGCGGGAAAGAACTGGGGAATCTGGCGGGACCGCCTCCTTATGTACTACGTCTGACGTCGGGGGCCGGACCGACGTCGGAGGCGGTCCCCGCTGAAGACTGCTAGCTAGAAGATTTCCATGCGATCCTGACGCCTGCCAGCTTCAGTCCTAATGGTGTTACCTGCTGCAAGAGCTGTATCTCAAAGTAAGATCACCCTTTGCCCCCACCGGCCACACTGAAGAGAATCTGAGTCTGCTGGACGGTCATGCGCCAGGCGTTGGCACCTGGAAGGAGTCTCTAGGAAAGCCAATCCAGACGGTGGGTTGGGAAGAGAACCTAAGGACTCAGATGGGGCACAATGCTGTCTCCTGCAGTCTGCCGGGGGCTGGGCTAGGAGCAGCTGGAGACTGCCAGGAACGGACAGACGCCTCCTGGAACAGAACAGGGCAGGACGGCACCACCAAATGCTGGGCACTGAATTCTCTGAGGAATTCACGCGTCTCCCATTCGGTATTATCTCGCGTAACAAAGGAGATACGAAGATCCCTCACCATTCTCGAAAGGAATCGCTGGTAATCACTGAAATCAGCATCGGAGGAGATATGAGCAGGGGGGTTCCCCTTCCTCCGAGGAGGAAGATGAGGATGATGGAGAGCTCGAATGTCCAGAGGACTCCTGCGGCGGAGGGGATAGGCGAAACACCCGCTCATGCATACATGTAACGTATGAAGGTAAGGCCGCCGCAGTAGCTCTGAACGTCTCCCAGGATAACGGACCCAAAGGACCAACGTGGCTTGGAGGAGGTGGCTGCAGAGGAATGGGAGAGGGGCACCTGCAAAGAGGCAACTGTCCTCTGCTCTGGCTCTGAAATCCGGAAAACTGAGTCCGAGCTGGCGGGGTTCTGAACAACAAACCAGGTCGCAGAACGGAACCTTGGGGATGCGAAACCTGGGAGAGTCTAGAAGGGGATACTCCCCCTGTGACGAACCTGAGGCTGCATAGGTCCAGAAGGGCAGCCCACAGCAATGCCACCGGAGGGGTCCCTGGAGCCCAAGAGGGAAAGGCGGGGTCCAGCGCTACGGCTCCTACCCACATCCCGAGGGGTGGCTGCATAGGTCCAGGACAGTCCACAGCAATGTCACCAGAGGGGCCCCTGGAGCCCAAGAGGGAAAGGCAGGGTCCAGCACTATGGCTCCTACCCACACCCCGAGGGGTGGCAAGCGAAGACCGACGCACCTCCCCTCGGCCTCTCAGCTGCTCAGACTCCAAGGACACCCTCCTCCTCGACCTCAGCGAAGGGACCTGTCGATTCCGGTTTTCCCAGGAACCCCCAAAGACACGTCCCCACCATCCGAGGAGATGCGAGCAGCACCGGAACGGTAGTACAGCAGCCCCTCGGGAGGGGGCAACCTCTTCCCCAGTGTCCACCGCCTCCCCCTCAGAGGACTCCAGACCACCCACAGTCTGGGGGTCCTCCAAAGGAGAAAGCTGGGGGGGGACTGAGAAACAGAGGCATTGGTCTGCCTGACACCACGTCTCAATGGAGACCCTGACTCCGAAGAATTGGGGCACCAGAACGGGTCCACATCCGAATCATCCTCCATGGATGAAGAGGAGACCAGCGGGATCTCAATACTGGCGACCCCTGGGCACTCCTGAGAAATGGCACCGCGAATGGCACCGGTGTCACCGGACAACCTCGGACCACCAGCATTGCCCAAACCTGGTCCCGACTCCCCAGCACCGCCATCTAGAGCCAGCACAGCGCTGCCAATGGAGCTGACCGGGCCCACGGCAACATAGGCGGCGCAGAGAGCCGAAACGGCGCTGCCAACGGCACCGGGATCCTAGAGTGACATCGTCCCCGAAAGTCGGCAGAGCCCTGCTGATCTTAAATGCGCAGACTTCATGGACTCTGCGGTCCATGGAGAAACAAGCGTCGCACGAATCCATATCATGGTTGGGTCCCAGGCAACGTAGACAAACATCATGTCAGTCTGTGACGGAAAAATGCCGCCACAAGAGCACTGGACGATAGGGGCACGCCCGACTTCTGCGCTTGTCTCCTGAACCTGACATGATGAGAAATAAACATAAAACACAGCAAAAGATCCCGCGCCAGAAGAAAAACAGAATGGTCTTACCAGCTAATAACTTCAACAGCGCCGGATGAGCAGAAAACGGAGAAGAAGGTGTCACAAGCAGGCCTCTGACGCAGCTGAAAATCTCACATGCAGAGCAGGTGCAGCCTCGACGGTGGGAGAAACAGAACTGATACGAGAAGGAGTTCATGGCTACCTAACGCTGCCCTCGCAGCGACGCATGCGTCAGTTTCGAGGGCGCGTCAGAGGTGCCACTCCAAAAACCTCCCGTGGCGGGTGCGCGCCCGCACAAACCAAGCTGTAATAAATGGTGAAGACTGACAAGGGAAGATCATCTGCCAACGACCATTACAGAGCAGCCGACGCCTTAGGGAAAACTTTGGAAAACAGAATATTTGGGCACAAAACAGCTTTTATTTTATATATTTTCTATAGATTTCCCCTCTCTATTTATTACTGACGAAATTGCCACAAAACACAATCTGTATGCCTTGAAGTTCATCTGCCTCTACAGCTTACTCCCTACTTGAAAGCATAATGCTCTGTTGTGACATCACAGTCTGTTGCCATGGGAATAACTGATGTCACAAGCAGAGTATTATAACATCAGGTTGGGAAGCAGCAATAGGAGCTGATGAACCCTCATGGAACAGATATCCCGTTTTCATGAATATAACCCCAGTAATAAATAATGGGGATAAGAAATACAGAGCTAATGAGAATTATAAGCTGTTTTGTGTCCAAATATATTGTTTTCCAAAGTTCTTCTTGAGGCGTAGGTGGTTCTTTAACCAAACAGAAGGACAACCTACCCTGAGTTACCTTATTCCCTCTTTTTAGGGATTCATGGGCACAGTGCTGCCTCCCAGGATTATACGAACAGACTGTTCTTTTGAAATCCTTATATATTTATTTATTAGCTTTTGGTAACCGGGTAAGTGCGCTAGGCAACAAACCTGCCTATTTTCAGGCACGACCCGGGAGAGCACAGGACACTGGTTACAATATGCAGAAATGCACAGACATAATATAGGTGTACAGGAGCAAAACAAGATATACATTGGGTAGCACAGTAATAGTTACATAAGGGTACATTTTAGGCATAGATCATAATAAGGATGTAAAATAAAGTAATTAGGGTAACCATAAGACAGCTGAGGACAGTAAAGACATCAAGGTTCATAGCCACCTAGACAAACGTATTGCATGGGAGAACATTAGTGTAGTACGCAGGGTCAGACCCGACAGCCTGCAGTGGGACAAAGCAAATTAAGAGCATTTGCACTGGCCAGAGGCTAGGAGATGGGTGAACAGCGAGTTTTTGAATTCTCGATGGGAGGCTGAAGTTTTCACCATAAGGGGGAGTGAGTTCCAGAATTTGGGACAAAATGGGCAAATGCCTGTTCACCCATTTTTGTCATGCAAGGTCTAGTGGAGAGCATGGGGACAGAGGAAGACCTGAGGGTACGGGTGTGTGAGGCAGGAGTCAGGAGGTTGGCAAGATAGACAGGGCAGAGAGGTCTAGACAGGAGTCGATAAAGCAGCCCAGGGAGTAGGCTCGAATATCCTTAGGTGACAGCCAATTTAAGCCAGCGTAAAGGAGACAATGGTGGGGCAGTTAAGGCGAATCTACAGATGTTGTTGTAGACAGTGTCCCATTTGTGGAGTGTAGCAGAGTTTGCAGCAAAGAGGAGGGGCAGAGCATATTGGAGCTGGGGCAAGAGAATACCTCTCGTAACAGAAAGTCTAGCGGAAGGAGTGGCGCACGCGATAAGCTCCGCCAATTTTAGCATTGACGGCACGGCACACCATATTGACATGTTGAGACAGGTCAAGTGTGGGATCCAAAGTGACCCCAAGGTACTTGAAGGACTCAGTGTTTGAGATGAGGGAGCCATCAAGGCACTGAACCCAGAGCCTGTTCGCAGGGGCAGATAGTTTCTTAGAGGATCCGAATAGCATAGCACAGGTTTTTTCTAGGTTCAGGACTTGGTGGTTGCTAGAGAGCCAGGTCTGCAGGAATTGGAAGTCATTAGTGAGAGTAGAGTTAATGGCAGCAACCGATTTTGACCCACAGTAGAAAACAAGGTCATCTGCGTACATAAGAGTGCAGCTATGCCGGGACATGGTGGGAATATCATTTAGGAAGAGGGAGAAGAGTAGAGGTCCAAGAGTGGATCCCTGGGGAACTCCACGGGAGATGTTTAGGGGGGAGGAAAGGGCCTTGTGAAATGCTACTGCCTGAGTCCGATTGTCAAGATAGCTATGGAACCAGGAGAGGGCTTGGTCAGATGCTCCAATGGATTGGAGCTTTAGCATGACAGGATGGTGTACCATGTCGAAGGCTTTAGACAGGTCGATAAAGACGGCCCCAGTGAGTAGGCCACGGTCCATATTATTTCTGATGTCATTTGTAAGTTGTATAAGTGCAGAGGTGGTACTGTGACCGGGCC
This sequence comes from Neoceratodus forsteri, assembly GCA_016271365.2. NCBI lineage: Eukaryota > Metazoa > Chordata > Ceratodontiformes > Ceratodontidae > Neoceratodus > Neoceratodus forsteri. The sequence goes on from CM057455.1 coordinate 1,711,705,743, forward strand.
GGAAACCATGTTGGCACGGGGTTTGAAGATTAAACATGTCAAGGTGAGCAGCAAGCTGGCGGTGGACTATTGTTTCAAGCAGCTTACTGAGAGTGGGCAGAAGAGATATAGGGCGGTAGCTGGACATGAGTTTGACATCGCCCTTTTTATGTATAGGGATGGTTCTGGCAGTTTTCCAGGTGGATGGGACAGTAGACGTACGAATCGAGAGGTTAAAAAGCCAGGTGATAGGTCTGGTCAGCCAAGGTGCATACTGCTTAAGTATGCAAGGAAAAATGCCCTCAGGCCCTTGACCCCCGCGTGCCAGAAGGGAGTTAAGTAGCTTGCGAACTTCAAGGTATGTGGTTGGAGCCAGAATGAGAGGGGTGGGAGGGAGGAGAAGAGGGACAGTCAGGTTGTGGGCTAGTTAGAGTAGCGACTGGTGGAGAAGAAAAAAGGGCATTGAAGGCATTGTCAATGGTGTCATGGTTGGTGCAGTGAACACCTTGAATGTTCGTGTCAGCTGGATTCTGTTGCTTGCTGTTGCAGAGAATGTCCTTAATTTTGGACCAGTACCTGCGCGGATTTGTAGAGGATGTTATTAGTAGGTTCCTATAGTAGGTGCTTTTGGCAATACGAATTTGTCTTTTGCAGTTGTTACGTAATGCATGATAGTCTTCAAAGTCTGCACAGAGGTGGGAGATCTTCCACCTGGACCAAAGTTTGTCCCTAGATTTGAGAAGTTGAAGCAGGGGGCGCAGTTAGCCACTTGGTTACTTTCCTGCCATCCTATGTGTGGTGACCGGATGTAAGGTTTTGAAGAGAGGAGGACGGAGTTGAAATATTCTGTGGCTATGTTAATGTCCTCTGTTTGGTAGAGAGGGACCAGTCAACCTGGTTAAGGTCAGTTAAGAAGTCCTCATGACTTAGGCAGGAGAGATTAGAAAGGTTACAGTTTTAGCAGGGACGGAGGAATGACAGTGTTCCAGACACAGTAGATGGGATAGTGGTCACTAATTGTCAGGTAGCACACCGCTGAGGCAACATATTCCGCCCTGTTAGTAAGTATCCAGTCAAGGAGGGTGGCACAGTTGCCCCCACGTGAGACCCTTGTGGGTTCATGTATGAGCTGGGATAGATTTGCCTTGCTAGCTAAGGAGGATAGGTTAGCTGAGTTTTTCTCGGACCAGTCAAGGTTAAAATCACCAAGGCAGATAATGTCATTCTTGCCTGTAACTGAAGGCAGAAACCCTAGGAGTTCAGTGATGCCCTGTGTAGTATTTTTGGGGGATATAAGTACAAAAAATATGGAGTTTCTTTACACCCCAAGAAGCAGTAGGGAGTGTAGAGTTTCACAGTTTGGTAGGAGGGGTCCCGAGAAGGGTAATGTTTAGGTGAGTTTTGAAGTAGAGGGCAAGGCCACCTCCCCTTTTAGTGCCAGGACGGTCGATACGAAGCATGTTGTATCCAGGAAAGTGGCACTGAGAGTTAGGCACTGTGGGCTTAAGCCAGGTTTCTGTGATGGCGAGGACGTCCGGGACGTTAGTATAGATCCAAGCCTGGAGGTCGGGGAGGTTGGCCATAAGGCTCCTAGCATTCAGGTGGGCGAAAGTTAGTCCATCGTGACCCAATGGGGTCTACATTCAGTGCTTTACCCAATTCTTTTCTAAGACTGCCTGTGTGTTGTGTAGATTAAAGTTTTAAAAAATATATTTTTGTTATTCTGTATAAACGAGCCACTGTATAATAGCAATAAGGCACTCCAGGGATGTGTGTGTTGTGTAATCACATCACTTCTTGGTTGCTGAATGCACATGGCCTGCAACTTTGTGCTTCAGCCCACCCGGTGTGTGAGGTTTATTGCACAACACTCACCCTGTCATGTCTTATTCCTCAAGTAAATCGGTTTCCAGTCATAAAAGTGGTAAAACAAAAATATTTATCAGAAAATATGTAAACGCTTTAAATCTGAATAAAAACGTTAAAACAATTTGAAGCAGCAATGCATGACAGCGGTTAAAATTCTGACCTATACTTTTTTATTCCATTTTAGAGTGCTCTGTCTCCCAACTTGCAGGATACCAACTTTCCCCATTTTGAGTCTGCTGTAACATACTTTTATAATTTATGTAATAAAAGGAGTGCTTCTTTTAATATGATGCAGGTTTTCAGCAGTATTCTCTGTTGTTTTTGAACAACCGTTGCTTAAGATCCCTTTACTTGTGGCTACTAAACCAGCATGCAATAGAACTGCTCAGTCACCTTATGGGACAAAAAGTGTCCAGATACAGCCGAGAATACTGACAAAAACCTGGTCCAATTCATACTAAAAGGAGTGCTCCTCATATGATTTCAAATATGAAAAAAGTGCTAAAGCAGACTGAAAATGTGGAAAGAAGGTTATCAGAGAAGTCAGGAAATAAAGAGCAATCTAATATAGAATAAAAAAATATCAGCAACATTTTCACCACTGTTATGCACTGCTGCTGTAAGTTTTTTTTTTTTTTATACAAACCACAGTTGGTTCCTTTAGACGGGAACCTCATTGTCAATGAGCCTTCTCTGGTTCCTGGGAACCAGAGAAACCGCAAAAAAATAAATAAAACCCCTGACTAATGCAGAGCATTCAGAAAATACAGGTTACTCACCAGTAACAGGAGTCCTAGGAGTGGTATATGTTGTTCATCCACAGTTTGTGGCAGGTTCCTTGCCGCTTTAAATCTTGCCGGAAGGTCTTCAAGCTGGCTCCTCCCACCCACCTGGGTGGTAAAACCCTCTGCTCCGCCCCATGACACCAGATCTAGCCCACTGGAAGCCAGGTTGCGCGTCAAAGCCAGTGAGGTCGGGTTGGTCGTGAGGACGAACAACATATACCACTCCTAGAACTACTGTCACAGGTGAGTAACCTGTATATCTAGGGACATGGATATGTTGTTCAATCCACACTTTGTGGCAGACTCCTAACAGTTCTCCGGGAGAAGGGAGCCAAGGCGCACACCCCCTACTTAGGGAATAAGGACTGGAGAACCAAGGTCCCAAAACCAGCATCCCGGCGTGACTCTAGGTCAATGTGGTAATGGGAAAAGAAGGTGTGTGCTGACTTCCAGGTAGCAGCCCTGCAGACTTCCTGGATAGGGACATGCCTAGAAGCAGCGGTATGGCGGGAAGAATGAGCTCTTATCCCTTTGGGAGACTCCATGCCCGCCAACCTATAGCAGAGATCTATGCAGGAGGTGATCCTCCCGCTTATCGTCCACTTGGCTGCAGGTCTGCCAGGTGCGGCTTCAGCGTAGGTGACAAACAACTGGCGAACCTCTCCCCGAACTTCAGCCATCCGCTCCTTATAATAAGCGAGCGCTCTTCTAGGGTCCAAAGTATGGAGCCTATATTCGGCCTCCGAGGTGTGACTGGGGTAGAACACCGGCACAGTCAACACCTGGTTAAGGTGAAACTCCGACACCACCTTCGGAAGGAATTTCGGGTGAGGGCGAAGGACAGCCTTGTCCCTATGGAAGACCAGATAAGGAGACTCGATGGAAAGCACCTGGAGCTCTCCCATCCTTCTGGCTGACGTGATAGCCACCAAGAAGGCGGTCTTCCACGACAGGTGAGAGCTGTCATACCTGTGCATCGGTTCGAATGGCTTGCCCGTGAGCTTAGCCAATACCAGCAGCAGATCCCATGGAGGTGGAGGTTCTCGCACCGGAGGGGATATGTGATCAAGGCCTTTGAAAAAGCGCCCGACCACCTTCTCCTGTGCCACCGACCGCTTGCCGACCCGCAAACGGTAAGCAGAGATGGCTGACAGGTGCACCTTAAGGGTAGTCGACCGAAGCCCCAGCTAAAAAAGGGACCACAGGTAGTCCAGAATGCTAGCCAAGGAACAGGAAGAAGGGTCCAAACCCTTGCCCTGACACCAAATGGAGAATCTCTTCATTTGAAGGCATAGCATTTCCTGGTCGACTCCCTACGGGACGCCTCAACGACGTTGAGGACCTCGTTGGAAAGACCCAAGGCCTGGAACCCTAGCCGCCAGGAACCAGGTCGTCAGGTGCAGGGATTGAAGGTCCGGATGGAGAACCTTCCCTTGTCGACTGAGAGCAGGTCCAGGCGGGCTGGAAGCCGCCTCGGGAGCCTGGAGCTACGGCTGAGGAGATCTGGGTACCAGAACTGGCAGGGCCAGTCTGGGGCTACCAGAATCACCTGCACCTTGTCCCTCTTTGCTTTGAGAAGCACCTTGTGGATCAAGGCAAATGGAGGGAAGGTGCAGAAGAGGCCCAGGGTCCATGGCCTCGAGAAGGAATCCCCCTGCAGCGAGCCTTGCTTGGGGGGGGGGGTGAAACAGCCTCAGCTTCGCATTCTCCCTGGAGGCGAAGAGGTCCACCTGAGGGTAGCCCCAATGGGAGAACAGATCTTGTACTGCCTCCGGCAGGAGAGACCACTTGTAAGATGCAGCACCTATCCAGCGGAGGGCATCAGCCAGACTGTTGGAGGCTCCTGCCACATGGATGGCTAGGAGATCCGCCTCCAGGCTGATCACGAGAGACCAGATGTGGAGAACCTCCTTGCACAGAGACAAGTAGTGCGTCCCGCCCTGACGGTTGATGTAGTACATGGTGGTGTTGTACGTCTGGACCTGGACCTGAATCTGAACCACCTGACCCCGGACAAACAGAATGAAGGTGGTGAGGGCTAGTCAAACCACTTGAAGCTTCAGCAGGTTGATGTGGCATCAAGACTCCTGAGGGGACCAGAGGCCGTGGGCCCTGAGCTCCAACAGATGGGCACCCCAACCCATCAGAAAGGCATCGGTCGTTAAGAGTGACCGTCTGCTCTGGGCAGACGAACGGGATGAGCTGGGACGAGCCACCACTGGAGGCCATCCCACATCTCTTGGGTCACTGTCACCGACTGGTCCAGCAGACTGGAGCACTGTGACCACTGGCTGGCCAGCCCCCATTGAAGAGGACGCAAATGCCAGCAGGCCCAACAGACCACGCTGGTGCAGGCCACCATGAGGCCCAGGAAGTCCCGAGCAGGGCGTAATTGCCCAAACAGAAATGATTGGGTAAAGGAGGAAAGGACCTCTGCCCGTCTGCCGGGCTCTGGCTCGAAGAGAGTCGAGCTCTGCCCCGATGAACTGAATCACCTGCAATGGCACGAGTTCCGATTTGGCCTCGTTTATGAGGAGGCCAATCTGAGAGCAGACCTGGACGGCCAGATCCCTGGACGAGTCCACCTCCAACCTGGAGGGGGCTACAATCAGCCAGTCGAGCAGGTAAGGGTACACCCAGACCCCTCGGCGCCGCAGGAATGCAGTCACCACTGCCATGCATTTGGTGAAGACCCTGGGAGCTGGACAGAGGTCAAAGGGCATTGCCTGGAACTCGAAAAGAGATCCCTCTGCTCTGAAGCAGAGGAATCGCTGATGAGACTGATGGATTGGGACGTGAAAGAACGCATCCTGAAAGTGCAGAGAACAGAACCACATGCCTGGTTCCAAGGATGGAATGATCTGAGCCAGAGTAACCATCCTGAAGGTGCGAGGCCTTAGGAACTTGTTCAGTCGTGCAGGTCGAGAATGGGGTGCCAGCCCCCCATCCGTTTTGGGACCAGGAAGTACCTGGACACAAACCCTGGGTCTGGAGGAGGGTCCGCTAACTTGCTGATCACCTCCTTCTGGAGGAACAAGGCAATGTCGGCTTGACGAGCCGACAGAGCTGCGAAACCCGTAGCCCCCCGTGGGGTGACAGCTCGATGGGGGGGGGGGGACTGCTCGAATTCCAGAGGCAGACCCCTACCGACCACTTCGAACACTCAGCGGTCCGTGGTGATAGCGGACCAGGCAGAAAAGAAGTGGTGGAGCCATCCCCTCACAGGAGGAACCCAGGGAGGAGCGACGAGGTTGGGGGCGACACCCCTCAACCCGACACTGGGAAGGCTTGGAGGAAGGACCTGCTGAGGAACCTCCTGGACCCTTGCCTCCAGGCTTCCTACTAGAGGAAGCGACAGACTTGGCCTTAGGGCGCCAAGTGTGAGCCTACCGGCCCTGATGTTGGTGTTGCCGGGCCGGACGTGCCGCAGGAGCAGAAGGACGAAAGGGCTTACACTGCTGCGGGCTGCCTTTGTCCTTCTGGGCAGACATGACAGAGTCCAAGGTGACACACGACTTCTCGATCCTCTGGAGATAGCCTTCCACTCCGGGCCCAAACAAGTCGGTGCCCAAGAAGGGAACGTCTGCCAGCTTGTGCTGGGTGTCCGCCGTAATGGTGGAGATCTGCAGCCAAGCTCTGTGGCGCATAGCCACTGCGGCCACTACTGAACGGGCACAAGAGTCACCAATGTCCACTGAAGTTTGGAGCTGTTTAGCCACCGCCCTTCCCGATCCTGCACCTGCTTGACCGTCATCTGAAAGTCAGCCAGGAGATGAGGAATCACCTCATCCAGGGAGCCCATAAGGGTGTGTGAGAAATGTGCCATCAGAACAGCAGAGCTAGCCTGACGAAGGCCTAAGGAAGAAGCGGCATAAACCTTCCGCTCCAAGTAATCCAACTTTTTGGATTCCTCATCAGGCTGTTTGTCCACATCCCAAGCATTCCCGGAATGCCAGAAAACGCTATCAGTCACTAACTCCTCCGCAGAGGGGTGCTCAGAGAAACCGGAGAGTGAACCGGTGGGGACTGCGTACTTTCGAGCCATCCTGGCCGAAGGGGTGGAACAAGATGCTGGCCGCTGCCACAACTCCAGGCCTGGGCCAACAATGGCTTCGGCTAACAGAAAGGCCTCCGCAGGGGAATCCCCCCTCGGTCCAGTATCTCCGTAAGGGGATACATGGCCTGTTTTTGAAAGGGTTCGAGCTGCATCCCAGTAGACTGAGATGAGTCAAAGCATAACCAAAAACGAGGATGGGCTCTCATCCACTGACTGGCCCCCTGCAGACTCCAGGTCAATTGGCCTGGAGAACAGGGAGGAGTAGTCATCAGACTCAGAGGAGTCTGCGAACAGCTGCTGAGCGCCCGGGCCACCCTCCACCTGCCGAGGTCGATCGGGAGTGAGGGTGACTGACAACCTATGGGGCAAGCCCTGACCCGACTGAGAATCCTTGGTCGGGGCCCCAGTCTTCGGTTGTGGAGGCGGAGGTTCCACCACAATGGATGGAGCAGCCGATTTCGGCCAAACAACCGGCGCCGGGGGTGGCTCCTCGACTACCACGAGGGGTTGTTTCGGCTGCTCCGGAGACAGCCACTTAATGACCGGAGAAGGTGACTGAGTCGGCTTGTTACCGGTCAGTAAAAGTTGCTGCCACAACAAGTCCTCGTAGCGCCGACGCAGCTTGCGCCAGAGCCTATCCTCCGAAGAGGACGAGCAGCGACGCCGCTTTCCATGGTGCCGAGAGCAAGACAGCCAACACCGGCTGGACCTGGAAGAGGACCGAGACCGAGACCTTCGGGGATTCTGAGGGTGGGTCAGAGAGGGGATGGGCGAACCCACCCCTCCTTCAGTGCAGGGACCTTAACCAGGGACTTCGGCACAGAAGGCACAGGCAAGTCCTCGGTAAGCACCGGGGGAACCGGTGAAGAAGGGTTGTCTGCTTCTCCAGTCGACAAACCGTCCGACGGGTCAAGAAAAATCTCGACCGCATCGACAGATGTCTCGGCCGGCTGACCTGATGGGGACACCATGAAGCCAGCGGCTGCAGAGTGTGGACGGTCCGTTTAAGATCTCTCCCGCTCCCACGAACGTGGACGGTGGGACTTACCCTTGGAGTCCTCCTTTCTAGACTGACTAGAATGTCCCGATGGCCCTTCTCCCTTAGTGGAGAGGGACTGACAAAGCTCCTTAAAAGAAGGAGTGTAGGAGGAGCCCAAGGAGAGCGGGATAAATGCCACAGCCGAGGAGGAAGCAGCAGCAGTGGCCAGGGCCGCTTCCTCCTCGAGGGCAATCATCTGCTCCAACGGGCCTCCTTAGACTTGAACGGCGGGTACCGTTTTTCGGGGCGTCCAAGAAGTAGTCTAGCAGCGCGGTCCTCCAAGATCAAAGTCGAGAAAGACCTACACAATTCGCAGGTCTGCGAATCGTGGCCAAGCCCCAGGCAGTAGACACACGTGGAGTGCGGATCAGTCTGGGACATCATCTGCCCACAAGGGCACCGACGGAAGCCGGGAGTCGATTTGTCCATCGCAGCCATGGGGGAAGACGAAGACCTTAGTCTTGTAAATTTTAAAATTAGTTCCGGGAAATCCGAAGAGTGTGGATCCAGGCCTAAAACGCAGAGTGCAAAGGAGGAACCCAAGCTTCCAAGCGGTAAGGAAGATCTGGAGTCATGGGGCCGAGCCGAGGGTTTTAGTACCAGAGTGGGGTGGGAGAAGCCAGCTTGAAGACCTTCCAGCAAGATTTAAAGCAGCAAGGAACCTGCCACAAAGTGTGGATTGAACAACATATCCACGTCCCTAGAACTATTTAACTAAAAAAATTAATATTGAGAGGTTAAAACATAAAAGCTGTAGATCAGAAGGCTGGAAATGACTTTGAGGCAACTGCTGTCTTCAGCAGATAAACAAATCTGATGTTACAACAACAGAGTGCACACAACTACAGTGCAGAATTAGAACTTTTATTCTAAATTCCATTATTAGCACAAAGTTAACTCTCCAGGGCAGCACACTCCTGCAGACTGACGCCACTTATAAGGTATCTTGCAGATGGATTCCTGCAACAGCCAGTTTCTGTTTCTCTAAGTGATGTCAAAGAGTCACACTGTGAAACCTCTGATATGTTAAGTGTGGACTTAAATTGGGTTTTTATAGCACCTTCATATGCAAAGTACTTTAAATATCAATGTGTTTGGTACTGATAATGCAAAGGGTGCCATTTAGTACTTAAAAACATATGTGCACAGCCACAGACAACTGCCAGACCAGATCTATTTAGAGGAAACCATAGCCAGAACACCAGGGATGCTAACATACTATTTGCCAGCAGATTAGGCCTTACAGTCTATCGAGTCTGCTCGAACCTTAGATCCTTAGTTGGGTGCCGAGGCCCTCCCATCCCTTGTGCTCCAGAAACCCCTATCATCCATCCCCACCCCCCTGGGACAGGCCATCATCTGATACATCCACTTTCTGTGTCTGTCCCACCCTCTCTTAAAGCCCTCCACTGTGGATCTCTGAACCAGCTCGCCAGGCAGTGCATTCCAAGGGTCCACCACCCTCTCAGTGAAAACCCTCCTCTTTCCCTCACCCTTCCACCTTCCAACTTCAAACCATGCCTCTGGTGATACCTCCTGCTTTAATCTAAAGATCCCCTCCATGTTTACCCTATTTATTCCCTTGAGGTACTTGAAGACCTCAATCATGTCCCCCCTGTCTCTCCTCTCCTCCAATGAAAAGAGGCAGAGCTCCTCAAGTCTATCCTCATACATCAAATCCCCTAACTCTCGTATCATCTTAGTTGCCCTCCTCTGTACCCTCTCCAGGAGCTGTATGTCCCTCTTCGAGTGTGGTCTCCAGTACTGTACACAGTACTCAAGGTGTGGTCTAACCAGTCCATTGTACAGCAGCAGAATCCTTCCTTGCCCTAGAGGTGATCCCCTTATGATGCATCCCAACATCCTGTTTGCCTTGCTAGCCGCTTCCTGCACTGCTCAGAGTTATTCATACATGTATCCACCATGACCCCTAGGTCTTTTCCCCATTGAGGCCTCCAGCGCCTCCCAGGGTGTACCTGTGTTTAGGGTTTCACCAAGATGCAACACCTTGCATTTGGTGATATTGGAATTTAATTTCCATGTGTGAGCCCAGCTTTCCAGGCTGTCCAGGTCCTTGCAGGGCCAACCTCCTCTTCTCCTCAACTACTGCTCCCATCTTGGAGTCATCCTCAAGATACTCATTTCACACCCTATCCCCTCCCTGATGTCCGATATGTATGCATTAAACAGGATCGGACCCAGGACCGAGTCTCCCTGCGGTACCCCACTACCAACCTCTCAGGGTTCGAGACTCCCACAGACCACTACTCTCTGGGTGCGTCCAGCTAGCCAGTTTTCAATCCCTCTGACTATCAAAGGGCCTACTCCTAACCCCATCAGTTTCTCCACCAGACCATTGTGGGGGACAGAGTCAAACGCCTTGCTGAAGTCCAAGAATAATACATCCACAGGCTTTCCCCTGTCCAGTCCAATGGATATCTCTCCATTTTTTTAGCAAAGTGCCAAGGGATCTTTCATCTCCACCTGTAATGCCGCCAGAGAACAGAAGTAGGGACCTAAGTTTAAAGTCTCATCTGAATGGTGGTATCTCATAGCACCCTCGCCCTCCTCCCAAAGTACTACACTGCAGAGTTAACATTAGGTAAAAGCCTAAGTATCCAGAGAAAGACTAGCTGGGTCCACCAAACCCCCCTACAAATATCTGCCAGGAGAACTGTACTGAGAAAATAGTTCAATGTACTGTGAACTGGAGCAAAAAGTACAGTTACGTAAGAACTTACCTAACACTAGTTCTTCGAGAACAGCTCTTGCAGCAGGTTACACCATTAGGACTGAAGCCGGCAGGCGGCAGGACCCCACGGAAATTTTCTAGCTAGCAGTATCCAGCAGGGAACGTCCCCGACGTCGGCCCAGCCCCCGACGTCAGGCTTCATATAAAAGGGGGCAGTCCCCCAGAATCCCCAGTTCTCCTGCCGGAGACTCCCGGCTGTTCGATGACATCAGAACTGGAGACTGAGGATCCGCCATCAAAAGGTATTCAGAACGGTATTAGAAACACCTAATCCTAGAAAAAGAGATATCGGAACAACTCTACCTCCAGAAGGGATGGTGGGAGGAAAACTACCTGCTGCAAGAGCTGTTCTCAAAGATCTACTGTTATGGTAAGTTCTTACGTAACTGTACTACCTTATTTCGAGAAACAGCTCTTGCAGCAGGTTACACCATTAGGACAGATTCCCAAGCAATACTGGAAATCCCTCGCAGGTGTGAGGAGGCTAGGTAGAGATTGTGAGTTGGATCGAAGCCTAGTATAGGAGTCCCTGATGGACTGCTAGACCAAAACCAGCTCTTCACCATGATGCCACATCCAGGCTATAATGCCTGATAAAGGTGTGCACAGTGCTCCAGGTAGCTACTGCGCAGATGGCTGAAGTGGACACGTTCTTCATGGCCGCAAAGGAGGTAGCCACCCCTCTTGTGGAATGACCATTAACCGCGCCCGGTAAAGGTTTGTTACGTTTCTAGTAACAGAACGTGATGCAATGGATGAGCCACCTGGACAGCGATTGTTTAAAAACCGGAGCTCCCATCATCCTATGGGTGAAGGAGATGAAAAGCTGATCAGATTTACGGTGGTGCCTGGTTCTGGTCAGGCAGTATCTTAGACACCTATGCATATCTAGAGTGTGCAACAGGGCCTCTCCTCTATTAGAGTATTTAGGAAAGTACACTGGTAAGTCAATTTCCTAATTGAGGGTGTGAACTGAGACCACGTTAGGTAGAAACTTTGAATTTGCTGTTAGGGACACCCTGTCCTGGTGAAAAACCAAATAAGGATCTTTGCACATCAGTGCGTGAAGTTCAGAAATCCTTTTGGCCGAAGTAACGGCAACTAAAAATAACCTCTTCCATGTTAGGAGATGTAGCTCGCAATCCGTGGCTGGTTCAAAAAGCGGCAGTGTGAGCTGCTCCAGGACAAAGGGTAAATCCCATGGAGGAATAGGATCCTTAATCGGAGGTCTAAGGTGGAGAACCCCACTCAGAAAGGCTCATGCTGTGTCCAACTGAGTTATGGGATGTCGGCCTATAGGTTTATGATAGGCTGAGATGGCACAAAGGTGTACTTTAATAGAGGAGTAGGCCAAGCCTGCCTGGAAGAGAGACAGGAGGTAGTCCAAGACCGATCTTTACGGACAATCCATCGGGGAAAATCATCGTGCTTGAGCCCAGAGGCAAAATCTGCGCCATTTCATGGCGTATGTGGCGTGAGTGGCCGGTTTTCTAGCAGCTGCTAGAACATCTGCTACCTCTTGCGAGACCCCGTACCGCATGATAGCTATGTCTCTAGTAGCCAGGCGTGCAGGTTCAGACAGCGAAGGTCCGGATGGACCAAAGAACCTGCCTCCTGGGACAATAAGTGAGAGCTGATTGGCAGAGGCACTGGAGGTTCCTGGGACAGCTGGTGCAGCAGAGGGAGCCAAATCTATCTGGACCAAAAAGGCGCGATAAATATCAGTGTCACCTAGTCTCTGCGGAGTTTCAATAGGACCCGCTGGATCAACGGGAAGGGAGGAAATGCGTAGAGGACTCCATCCAAGAGAGGGACAACGTGTCTCACCAGAAAACACCAGGCCCTGGATCTAGCGAGCAAAAATTGGGCAGTTTTGCGTTGGATGGGGATGCAAAAAGGTCCAACTCTGGTGTGCCCCATCTGTGAAACAGATCTTCTACTACCTCCTGGAGTAGTTCCCATTCGTGGACTCTGGCCTGAGAGCGACTCAGGCTGTCTGCGATGACGTTGTCCACTCCTGGGACATGAACAGCAATGAGGTTTGTGCTGTGTTGTAGAACCCAATCCCACACCCTCATGGCCTCCCTGCAAAGTGGGTAGGAATGGGTGCCTCCTTGTTTGTTGAGGTAATACATCACCGCGGTATTGTCTGTCTCTAACAGGAAAGTACCCAGAGTACCCGATGGAATCTCCGACTGGAAGGCCTGCAGGGCATAAAGAACTGTTCTCATTTCCAAAATATTTATGTGGAGATGAGCTTCCGGGGGTCTCCACGAGCCCAGAGACCTGACCCCATCGAGGTGTGCTCCCCAACCGAAACCTGAGGCGTCCGTGGAGAGCGTCACAATCGGAGACGGCACAATGAAGGGGACCCCGCAAACAGGTTCTTTGAATCTAGCCACCATTGCCAATCCCTGATTACGGCATTCGTGATCCGAATTGGAAGCTGCAAATGGTCTCGTTTCTGATCCCACTGAACCCGTAACATCCACTGGGTCACCCACATGTGGAGATGGGCTAGTGGGACTGTTACAATGGCCGCAGCCATGTGTCCGAGCAGGCAAAGGACCAGTCTGGCTGGGAATGTCTTCTTTGCCAAGATGTCCCTGATGAGGGATCTGATGTGTTCCGCTCAATCCTGGGGCAGAAAAGGTCTCCCTGGACGGTGTCCAGAACTACGCCTATGAACTGCAGATTTTGTGACGGAACCAGGCGTAACTTCTCCTGATTGATAATGATGCCCAATGTCCCGAACAGTTACTGAGTACAGTGAATTGCAGACATCAGGGCCTCCCGAGAGGGTGCCATGAGGAGCCAGTCGTCCACGTAGGGGAACATGTAGTGGGCTTGCCTCCTTAGAGCCGCCGCTACGACTGCCATGCACTTCGAAAACACCCGAGGTGCCGATGACAGTCCAAAAGGGAGGCCTCGGAACTGATAATGGCGACTAGAAATTCGAAGCCCAAGAACTTCCTGTGCGCTTGAGCAATGGGTATGTGCAGGTAGGCATCCTGCATGTCCAAGGATGCTAGGAAGGCGCCCTGCTTGAGCATGAGTATCAGACCGGAAAGGGACACCATGCAGAAGCATTTGTAGAGGACCGAAGCGTTGAGATCGCTGAGATCCAGTATCCGACAGCGGTCCCCTGTCCTTCTGGGAACCAGAGAGAAGTAGGAATAGTAACCTGCACCTCTCTGGTTCCGCGGTACGTGCTCTATAGCTTCCTTTCCTATGAGCGCAAGCACCTCCTGCTGTATGAGCAGTGCATGCTGACCCGAATAACAAGAAAGCAGGGGAGGTCTTGAAGGTGGATGGTCGAGGAATTCTAAAAAGTGACCTCTCGACCATTTGAAGTACCCACCGGTCGGTGGTAATTGACTGCCACCCTAAAAAGTGGCGAGCGATGCAACCCCCGACCTTTTTGCCCGTTGAGCCAGAGGAGGGGCAGGGGCTGGTAAGGAGTCATGCTGTAGCAGCGTTGGTTCCCGCAGGCTGGGCCGGTTTGGTATACCGCTGACCTCTGCCTGGGGAAAATTTAGGCTGGGCCTTACGGTGGAAGGTGCCTCTTTGTTGCTAGCCGGAACGTGGCTGCTGTCATTGTTGCCGGACACAAAAACGGTTCTGGTTCCTACGAAAGGAACCAGATTTGGATCTGTCCATGGCCTGTACAGACCTTACTGCCTTCCCGGCGTCCTGAAGTTTGGTGATGACCTTTTCAGAGGGTTCACCAAACAGGACCTCTCCGTTGTAAGGGACATTGAGGATACTCTTCTGTATGACCAGGGTCGAGTCCCCACGTCTGACCCTGTGCGGAGGAGGTTCAAACGCTCCACCTTCTGCTCGCCATCCGGTAGTTTATCAACAACTAATTCCTGACCCTGTTCCCACAGGGCATTCTGAAACTGAACCATATGAGACAGATAGTTCAGGGACCTAATGGAGCATGTAGCAGCCGCATACATGCGCCTCCCCGAGGCGTCCAACTGCTTGGATTCCTGGTCCGGTGGCTGTGTGCTCAGATGCTGTGGTCGTTGGGACCTGTCAGAGGCCATAATGACCAGGGAATCAGCCAGAGGTTGTTGCACCAAGTAGTGGTCCTCTGTCGGGGCCGTGTACAGGCGGTCAGCTTTCTTCGGCACCGCGAGGGTGGAGTGCAGACACTTCCACGCAGCCTTGGTGACGTCCACAAAGGTGTCCACCAAGGGTGGCACCACCACAGGCTTAGGGTCTGCCGACGGTAACGAGCTAGGTGCTGTCTCTCGGGGTCGAGATCTTCTGAATCCCATTCCATGTTCTCCTGGATATGCCTCACGATCTCGGATAAGGAGGGATCATCCGGAGGTGACCTGGGCAGGTCTTGTGGGTCAGGTGACGGGATGCTGATTGGAGAAGGAGACCTGGAGGTATCTTAAGTGTTAGGTCTCGAATCTTCCCCTGGTGGAGTGGCCCATCGACGTCTGGGTCGCTTAGGACTGGGAGACCCTGAGGGAGATCTTGAAGGGGGCCTTCTCTGTTCTTTGGATCTTCCCCTAGGAGGTGGAGTGTGCTCCTTGGGGGTCGGTGGTCTTCCTGCTGGCCCCGGTGGTGGAGGAGGAGGTTTGACTGGAATCACATCCTCCTTTTTTGTGTCCCACCCAAAGGTAGAGAGATCTTTGACCTCTTGAATATTCACACCGGACGACGGACCTGGCGCCGGTGGTCTGTCGCCGGTATCGGGCGTCATGTCCGAGGGCGTCTCCGGGATTGGCGAAGGCTCCTGTGTAAGCCCGACGTCCTCATTGTCACCTGCCTGTTTATCAGGCAATGTCAGGTCCTCCTCTGTAGAGTCCCGGTGACCAGTGTTCACCGGTGACTGGGAGGCAGACTTTGGCCTGGCGAACGTCTCACTGATGTCAGGTGCTTAGCCGACGTCTGGTCCGACGGGTGTTTGCCGATGAAGGGTCGGAAGCCCACTTCGGGTCAGTCATCCGTTTTAGGGACATCAGGTCCTTAGTCTTCCTGAGAGGGGGATTCGGATCCCTGGGAGGCTGGGAGACCGATCTGGTGTTGGGGTCCTGGTGTCTCTCTGAAGAAGCTTTGGAAGAAGACTTGAACTGGTGATGGTCTGAAGACTTCGATAAGGCCCGGGAAGGTGTTGAGGAAGCTGAAGGCCTGGAAGTCTTGATGGGATGCAGAAAAGCCGAAATACTGCCTGAAGACTTGACCTTTACTGGAGGGGGCTGAGAACGAGCCCTGGAGGGAGCACGGTTTGAGCAAATGGAGCCTGAGCTAGTGCGCGAGTCCGAGGCCCGGTTAGGGGATCTGGACCTGGCCTTCTCCCGATGCTTGTCCCAGTGTTTGTGGGACTTGTAGGTAGACTCACCTCTGGAGGCAGGGTCTTTGTCCATGCTTTTCAACTTTTCTTCCAAGAGGAACCCCTAAAGTGCCTTCTGGCGGCAGATCCTGGTGCGACTACTGAACCCCTGACAGAAGGAGCAGGCCTTGGTGTCGTGTTCTGGGCCCAAGCACCGCAGGCAGGACGAATGAGGATCCTTGAAAGGGTTCTGTTTGCCGCAGGCACACTTGGAATTATGTCCTTCTGAAGAAGGAGTTGGAGATGCCGACATTTAGTGGTAAACTGGAAAGTTCTAGTCATTGTACACTAGATAGGGACTGTGAGGCCGATGCTGGAGAGTCGACGGCGGGAAAAGAACTGGGGATTCTGGGGGACCGCCCCCTTTTATATAATGCCTGACGTCAGGGGCGGGGCCGAAGTTCGGGCGGTCCCCGCTGGATACTGCTAGCTAGAAAATTTCCGTGGGGTCCTGGCACCTGGCGGTTTCAGTCCTAATGGTGTAACATGCTGCAAGAGCCGTTTCTCTAAGTAAGATCGTATGTGACAACTGAAGTGGAAAGGAAGATCTGGCAAGAAAAGGGGGGACATTGAGGACGTGCAGCAGGTTGGAGGGAAGAGTCAGCTTACAATCCTTCCCGAGGCTCTGAGCATGTTCAGTGGGACTGTCCAAGTAAAAAGAGCATGGACTCCAGACAGTTAAGTCAGATCACATGTAACAGCTAGTCGGTTCAACAGTCCAACATGAAGGTGAAAAGATTAAAACTGAATTAGTACGATTCTAATTTTAACTAACAAAATAATATACAAATCACAGTCATTTCCCTTATGTTTTTATTAGCATGACCTAATCAATCTGAATTACATTAATAAGCTATGAATTTTTAACTTGGGGCCTTTATCGTGGTCGACAAACTTGAATTATTGTTTAAATTCACATACCTGCCCAGCTGTGAAAATGGCAACATTACGCTCATTCTGGCCCAGAAAGGCAATGCTGCTGGTAGGAAAGTTGTTCTCTTGTTCAGCTTTCCCTGTAGCAAGGTCAAAAATACAATACCGAACCCAGTTTCCTGTCTTCAATACTGCATGCACACCTACACCAGAGTACAAATACATATTTTAACAAAACAAAAAACAGAAAGGAAAAACATGTTTTTATTAGGCTATAGTAACAGAAACACTTCATGCCTTCTCAGTCGTGGATGATATTCTCTGGTCATGGGATAACAGATGCTGCCTTGGAGTACTACATATGCTAGCTGTCCCCATGACTTGGATCAGTGAAATACACTGCCATGTGGGAGCCTCAGATACGATACGGGGAAGGACCGTGGACCTCTCCCTCACTGGGCCAGTGAATCAATAGTTTACTCAAATCATCAAAAGGGAAAAATGATCACTGAACAAACACTCATTTAATCACAGTGGCTCAATCAAAATGAGTACAGAATTGCTACAAGATACACCCAAATCAATAATCAGTACAATGTATATAGACCATTCAATTCCAGACCCTAAACACAACATTACAAACCTTAACAATACCAAAATGTAAGTTACATCTCTCTGCAGAGGTAAAACAGCATTTATTTTTCAACAGGATAGAACTATTAGGACTTGTCACAGCCCTATTTAAAAAGTTGTCCTGCTTAGATAGTATTACAGAATGAAGAAAAGACACTGCAATCCTGTGCTCCCTATCTAAGGAGGGAAAAGTACAGCATGCTGCCCTGTAGCACCCCCTTACGAGTCTATTTATGAAGTGATCTGGCAGTCCTTAGCAGCCGGAGTAGGGTGCAGTAATGTGCTTCTATGCACGACTTAACAGGTGGAGCAAATATGGAGGCAACGCAGGGAAAAAATGGGGTATCTATTCCAAAGAAAACAATTAAAACTATGACAGCCAGGCACAATACACCCAACTTTGACAAACTGCACAATAAAAGGCAAGCAACTCTAAGTCGGACTTCATCAGGAAGCTATTTCCAAGTTCCCTGTAAGGTATAACAGCTATTCATTTATGGTTCATACTTCACAGAAAAGCCATTAAAGGGGGAACATTCATCAGTAAACTTTCTCTCCTAATGAGTGGGGCTGCCCTGATATGTACCTGCAGGGCAAAATAAGCATTATTTACTTTGTTTCTATATACTTTCCATCCATCTAGCTGATCCAGCCATCTTCCCACAAGTCATGTTGTCAAGAGTTGCTTCAGCAGAAGTAATGTTACAGTGCAATACTCCCTTTACTTCATAAAGATAATCCAATAGGTGCTTCTCTTAAGGCTATACTACAAAAGCACAGATCTATCACCAGTTAGCTAAGACAGCAGAAAGCAATGTGCCCTATTTACTCACCTTTTGAGTCTACGTTCACTGCCAAGATCTCTGCTTTTTCAGGGATACACAGTTTTTTAAGAGTCCTCTGGAAACAGTCTGGAACCTTCGGTGTCCCACCGGTTTTTACTACCTGTTGTTCGGTGGGGTTAAAATGAGAACAAGATTCAAGGACCTTATACTCCCACCATATCAGATTAAAAACGCTTTTACAAGAAAAAATATAAACAGCAAAAGAAATAAAATAAACCTATCGCCCTAATGCAGTATATCATGGGTGCTTTATTAGTCACTATGCAAGAATTTAGGCATTAAGCAGAACTGTGAGGTGCCATATCGTCTCACAAATAATCTGAAAAGGCTAGAAACAGCAACACACTGTCATATTTCATTCTTTATAGCTCACAGTGTGATATATATATACATATATATACACATACACACATACACGTTGTCAGCCTAGAATAAGAGGTCAGCAAACCAATGCTGACTTGTTTGAGTTACGCAAACTCAAAGCAGGAAAGTAATGCAGACAAAAAACATAATGCTAAAGGACTAAAGCAAGGGAAAAGCACAGTGTCGGTCAAGCCAAGTTTCAAAGGGATGCAAAACTGCACATGCTCCCCTAATTCAGTGTACCATGGGCAGTATGCAAAGCCCAGTGAGGGAACTCAGGTTGAATATGCTTCAAAACAGGGATGAAAGCTGTTACAGGGTCTCACAGCATTCTGCAAAGGCTGAAAACAGTTATGAATATTACAGTGATTACAAAGATTATATGGTGACACTCATGCCTTGAAAGCATATATCGGCAAACGTCATTTGAGCAGGATTTTATATACAGAATAATACATGTGGTGGTGTGTGTAATGAGAATTTTATACACACCTGAGGTACTGAATGCTATATAAACCCAGAGAGCGAAGCCTGATCATCCAACACCTCAAGTGTGTGTAAAATTGGAGTTTTACACACCACCCCATGTTTTATTTTACACAACAGCTGAGAATGCATTTTCTGGCCAAAGCAATTATATAGAACAGGTGCTTTTCTACAGAGGTGCTGGAATGCAATGAGAGTGGTGAGTGGCAGACAGTTTTTTTTAGTGAAACTAGCAATTTTGTGAGGAGTTTGGTCATCCAGGAAGTGCTGCACCAGGCACAAAAGGGACAGCTAGTATGTGATACCCCCACAAGGGCTCTACTGAAAGACAGTGCAGCAGTGGCTTACGGTTTTCTCACAGGACAAGCAGCGGATGCTTGCCGTTATAACCAGCTGGTTATAACAGCAAATTATAACCGGCTTTTCCTATGGGGAAAAAGTGACCCATTCATTATGTTTTTATTACAGCTCTGTATGGTAGTAGAAGGGATCGTAATTTGGCCCTTATGAAGTAGCCAGCCGATTCTTTCATTTCCCAATTACTCAGATCCGCCGCCACACTCAGGCACGTAATGACGTGAGGGATCTGTTTTAAGTCCCATATTATACAAAGGAATGGCTACTTTGAGAATAATGAAGGGAACCACTCCACTAACAAAGGCCGTCTTAATTAAGCAGTGCCCTTCATTAATCTCAAAGTGGTCGTTTCTTTGTATAAAATGGGACTTAAAACAGACCCAGTTACTTTAATGGGGTGTGTCCCTGCGCTCTACCTGGGCACATGTCATTACATGCCTGAGCGTGGAGGCGGATTTGAGCAATCGGGAAGTGAAGAGATCATCTGACTACCATGTAGTGGCCAAATTACGATCCCTTCCACTGTCACACAAAGTTGTAATAAAAATACAAAATCCAGCTCAAATGACTGTCGCTGATATAGGCTTTCAAGACAATCAAGTGTTAATGCCAACTAAATAAACTTGTACAATCACTTTAACAATAACTTTGATTAAGTCGGTATGAGAGAAAAAGACCTTCATTTCATTAATCCACCTCCCAGGGAACGGTGACCCAAAGTGTTTATATGTGATTATATAAACCAAGCTGGTATATGGATTAAAGAACAAGGCATTCTGAGATGCTGCAGGACCAGATTATACGCACCATTGAGAAAACGAAGGAAAGGGGTGACAATCAAGACACACAGGAACCTGCATGTAGTAACAAGGTGGATGCCAAGGAACTTTTCTCCCTGAGCTCAAATACAGGGAAGAGAGGGCACTCACTTAAACTTGCAGGGAGAGAGTCAAAAGGGATGTCTGTAAGCACCTCTTCACAGAAAGAGTGGTGGACAAGTGGAACAAGCTGCCACAGGAAGTGATACAAGCCCATCCAGTGGACAGATTCAAGTAGGGATGGGACAGGCATATGAGATTAGTTTCAACAAGACTGAGCAGGGATGTTTAATTGGTATGTACCAGCAGAACACAGGAGGACACCATGAAACTCAGACGTGTTTATTCAAAGGGATGTTAAGTGGCTCTTTTCCCAGAAGGTGGTGAAACTACTGAACAGCCTACAAGTGGAGACGGGACAAAAAGACCGTCCAGACCTTCAAGAAGATAAGTCTAGACAACCTTCTGCTTACCAAGGGAATCATGGGTTAACCTGCGTAATAGTGCGTGTGGAGAAAATCACTAGAAATGAGTACCAAAGCATATTAATTCATCCCTGCTTATGAAGTGGGGAGGGGGACGACATGATGGGTCTAGAGCCATTCCAAACCTTACATTACTATGTACTGAAAGGGGAATGGGTCAAACCCTAAGGGCTCAGATTGTTTCTGCTTTGTTGATTTACCTTTTTTTTTCCCCCACTTCCTTTCTTTTTAGTAAAATTGGTAAAACAGGCTATTTGTGCCATCGTAGCAAAAACATTAGTTTCTAATCCATAGCTCACTCTTGTTGCATCCTTTCCAAACTTTAGAACATCCTCAAATAACAGTCCAACCACTTCTCACAAGTCTTCTACCACTGCATCATGAGTGGCTATACTGTACGGGATGAAATGAATGTCTAGCAACAATGCAGTGGGAGAACATGAAGGACTGTAAACAAACTCTGTAAAATAACATTAATACAGTGGACAAAAACAACCTGCAAATTCTACGGAAGGTCAGCAATCACCAAAGGTGCTTTTTATACTATGAACAATGTTGCCACTGTCTCTTTATTGAACTGGAATTCATAAACGATGGAAAGCTGGGTGAGCTGATAACTAAAATAAAAAACTATCACAAAATTACCTCAGTTTTAGATTCTACTGACTTTCCTAATGCAAGAACTAGCATCCAGGCAAAAAGAGAGGCTCACACATTTTAATTTACATGCACATTCGAGTTCTCTAAACTCCACTTACCTGGAGCTCATCAATTCTGAGCAGCCTACAATCTTGTAACAGAGAGGAAGGGTCTGGTTCTGTGCCAGCACAGCCTTGACTATTTACACTGCTGGATGTACCAGGGAACTTCACTGCAACATAAGCTCCATCCACTTTCAGCACCTAAAAAACACAATATAGTTCTCCAAAGTCCGGTTTTGACATATAAAACCAACATTTGAAGACACTTAAAAACTGTAAAGATCTCAACACTATGCATATAAACACAACTGTGAAACAAAGGTTACGTACTTACCGAAACTGTTGATCTCCCTGAAACTTTTCTCCACAGATTACCTTAATGGGTCCTATGGCAGAGGAGCTAGGACCCCAGTGGAGCCAGAACTTTTCTGGAGGGCTTGCAACACAAACAGGCTGCTCATACCCACTGGTATATAGCAGTGCAAGTCCCTAACCACCTCAGTACCTTTCTTGGGGGTTACTGAGGAGGTGAGCAGCATGAACCTATGCACTTAACCTATGAGCATAAGACAGCCCTGGTGGCTTGTGTAAGAGGGGCCAACAAACCCACTAACAGTATCTTCACAGCCCAAACCAAGTATAAAGGTGTGAAGAACATAACACAATAATACTCAAGCGTGTCTGGGGGATGGTGGGTGGACATGTAAATCTATGGAGAAGATATTCCAGGAGATCAGCAAGTATGTAACTACCATATCTTCCAAGAATCAATCTTCTCCATAAAGTCCCACTCATTGGTCAGAGTACCAAGCTCAGAAAAAGTCCCGAGACTATGTAGGCTAGAGTTCAGGGTTCACTCAGGATAGTAATCCATCCATCAAAGGCAGCATGCTGCCTGGCATGGAAACCCAGGGCACTGCTTGGTAAAAGTATGCACTGTATTCCAAGTTGCAGTTCTGCAAATTTCTCCAATAGGCACACAGCAAATTTCTGCCAGGGAAGTGGCAACCATTCAGGTGAAATGAGCATGTACTGTACCTTGCCCACCAGTTTAACCAAGGCCATGACAAAGCAGTGGCGCAGGCAATTCATAATCCAGGCTGATGTGCACTTCATTGTGACAGGCCATCCCTTTGGACTGGGGTCAAATGAGAGAGCGCTGTTTTGGCCACCTATAGTTCTTAGTCCCACCCAGGTAAAACCTAAGGACCCTCTTTTAAAAAAACAAACATACATCCAGTGAGTAGAGTCCTTTGTGCTTCATTCTGGATGTTGGCAAGGTAGGTAGGCAGAAGTAAAACCTGATTAAGAGGATACTCAGACACCACTTTAGGAAGAAACTTGGGGTGTGTGTATGGAGAACTACCTTGTCTTCAGGGAAAACCATACACAGAAGATCTGTGATCAAAGCATGGATTTCAGATACTCTGAATGCAGAGGCAACAACTGCCAAAAATGATGCTTTCCACATTAGAGACTTCCTGTCACAAGTCGCAATAGGTTCAAAAGGGCTTACAAGGGAACATATTCAGCACGAGGCTGATATTTCAGGGAGCCCGTCAGCTTCCTGACGAGAGACCTCACGTGCAGAATACCCCAGAGGAACCTCGTCAACAGTGGCAGCTGTGTCAAACAGAGGGTACCTACAGGTCTGTGGTACGCTGACATAGCTATAGCACAAGTGGACCTTGAACTCTGGAATACTGCAGGCCAGCATCTGGACACTTGAAAGGATTTGGAAGGTGGGGGTGGAATACCAGATGGAAAATCTTTCCACTTGGCTGTGTACGTCTTCCTGGTGGAAGGTTTACAGCCTAAAGTATTTCCAGGACCCATACTTTAAACCTGTTCACTTCTATCTCTTCAGTTGCCAGGCCTGAAGGTGAAGGGAGTGCAGGTGGGGCTTGACTGACTGACTCTGGGTCAATAAGTCCATCAGGAGTGGCAGAATCCTCAGTTTGCTTACTGAAAGTCTATTCAACAGAGGAAACCATACCAGCAGAGCCAGCAGGGGGCAACTAGGATCATACTGCCTCCGTGTGCCTCATACTTGAACAACACTCCCTGTGTGACAGAGACTAGAAGAAAATCCCATGTCCTGTATTTCTGCAGCAGAATCAAGGCAGTCTGGCACTGAGCAGGGATACAAGAAGTCCCACATCTGGAGTGCTCAACTGGTTAAATAGCGATTCTCACAATGTCTGGTGCTTGTGACCATTTGTGGGGAACTGCCTCTGTTTAACTGAGCTTGTCTGCCACAGTGCTCTCGACTCCTGGCTTATACACTGCTTGGAGCAGGATCCCCTGCTACAGACACCATTCCCACACTCTCACTGCCTCCTTACAGAGACAGCGAAGAGTGTGCTTCTCCCTGCTTCCTGATACTGCACATGAAAAAATATGTCATCTGTCTGGAGAACTGTCCTTCCACTAGCAAAGTCCACTAGGGCTTTCAGACCATACAGAACTGCATGCATCTCAAAACACATTTATATGAAGATGTGTTTCTGATGAGTCCCACATCCCTTGCGTCTACAGACCCTGGAAGTGGGCTACCCATTCAGCAGGAGGGCATCCATTGGGAAAGTCAACTCTGGCTTCAGCAGTGAAAAAGGGAAGTACTGGAGGCGGTTCTCCTCCACTGACCGTAGCACTAGAGACCTCAACTCAGGCTGGACACGAATAGGAAGGGTGCAATGCCTGTGACCACTGGGTACTGCGCATCACTAAGCTGTCCCCATGTTAAGTCTTGCTAGAAGCACTGTGAACACTGAGGAGACTATCATGCCCAGTATGCACTGCAAGGAGTGGGATAGAACACTGTGCATTTCATGATGCATCATGCTATCTGTAACACTGCCTGTAAGTTGCTGTCTGGAAGGAAGGCCTGAGCCCGAGACGCATCCACAACAGTTCCTATGAACAGAAGTTCCTGTGAGAGCTCCATCTGAGACTTTGAAGGGTTCAGCAGGACACCCATGGCTGCTGAAGCTGAGAGGCACTGGGCATTGCCTTTTCTGTCTCCTGTCTGGACAGGCGTCAAATTAACCAGTCATCCAAAAACAACAAGACCTGGAGTCCTAGTTTCGTGAGGTGCGCTGCTTGTACTGAAAAGAACTTTATAAACACTTATGCCACTGAGGATCACTCAAAGGGTATGATTCTGAACTGGTCGCGTTGGCTTTCCATGCAGAAAGTACAGTTACGTAAGAACTTACTATAACAGTAGATCTTCGAGAACAGCTCTTGCAGCAGTTTACACCATTAGGACTGAAGCCGACAGGCGCCAGGACCCCACAGAAATTTTCTAGCTAGCAGTATCCAGCGGGGACCGCCCCCAACGTCGGCCCCGCCCACGACATCAGGCATCATACAAAAGGGGGGTTCCCCCAGAATCCCCAGTTCTCCCTCCGGAGACTCCCGGACGCTAGATGACATCAGAAGTGGAGCCTGAGGATCCGCCTTCAAAGAAGGTATGTAACAGGGAGGTGATCAATGGAACAACTCTACCTCCAGAGGGGATGATGGGAGGGAAAACTACCTGCTGCAAGAGCTGTTCTCTAAGATCAACTGCTACGGTAAGTTCTTACATAACTGTACTATCTTACTTCGATAAACAGCTCTTGCAGCGGTTACACTATTAGGACTGATTCCCAAGCAATTCTGGAAATCCCTCTGAAATGGGAGGAGGTTAGGGAATAGATCACGAGTTGAACCGGAGCCTAGGACAGTAGTCCCTGAAGGACTGCTAGACCAAAACCAGCTCTTCGCCGTGAAGCAACGTCCAGGCTATAATGCCTGATAAAGGTGTGCACGGTGCTCCAAGTAGCTGCTGCACAAATGGCTGAGGTGGGCACGTTCTTCACAGCCGCAAAGAAGGTAGCCACCCCCCTTGTGGAATGTCCCCTTACCGAGCCTGGTAGAGGCTTGTTACGTTTTTGGTAACAGAACATGATGCAATGCATGAGGCATCTCGAAATACATTGTTTAGAGACCAGAGCACCCTGCATCCTATGGGCGAAGGAGACAAAAAGCTGATCAGATTTACGGTGTTGCCTGGTTCTGGTCAGGTAGTACCTTTGACACCTATGCACATCCAAGACTGTGCAGCAAGGCCTCTCCTCTACTGGAGTATTTAGGAAAGTACACTGGTAGGTCGATATCCTGATTAAAGGTAAGGGCTGAGACCACCTTAGGCAGAAATTTTGGATTTGTCCTTAACGACACCCTGTCCTGGTGAAAAACCAAATAAGGTTCTTTGCACATAAGTGCGTGCAGCTCAGAAATCCTTCTGGCTGAAGTAACAGCAACTAAAAATAACGTCTTCCATGCAAGAAGACGTAGCTCACAATCCGCGGCTGGTTCAAAAAGAGGCAGCATAAGCTGCTCCAGGACGAAGGGTAAATCCCACAAAGGAATGGGGTCCTTAATCGAAGGCCTAAGGTGGAGAACGCCTCTCAAAAAGGCACGTGCAGTTTCCAACCGGGATATGGACCATAGACCTATGGGAATGTGATAGGCAGAGATGGCAGAGAGGTGTACTCTGATTGAGGAATAGGCCAAGCCTGCCTGAAATAGGGACAGGAGGTAATCTAACACCGAACCCTCAGAACAATCCAGTGGGGAAAGTCCCCGTGCTTGAGCCCAGAGAAAAAATTTGCACCATTTCATGGTGTACGTGGCATGAGTGGCTGGTTTTCTAGCAGCCGCTAGAACATCTGCACCCTCTTGTGAGACCCCATAACGCATGACTGCTATGTCCCTAGGAGCCAGGCATGCAGGTTCAGATGGACCAAGGATCTTGCCTCCTGGGACAGTAAGTGACAGCTGATTGGAAGAGGCACCGGTGGTTCCTGAGAAAGTTGGTACAGCAGAGGGAACCAGATCTGCCTGGGCCAAAAGGGCACGATCAATATCAGCATCGCCTGCTCTCTGCAGAGTTTCAGAAGAACTCTCTGGATCAACGGGAAGGGAGGAAATGCATAGAGGAATCTGCCCGCCCACGAGAGGGACAACGCGGCTCGCCAGAAAACAAACACCAGGCCCTAGATCTAGCGAGCAGAAATTGGGCAGTTTTGCGTTGGATGGGGAGGTGAAAATGTCCAACCCTGGTGTCCACCATCTGCGAAACAGATCCTCTGTGACCTCCTGGAGTAGTTCCCATTCGTGGATTCTGGCCTGAGATCGGCTCAGACTGTCTGCGATAATGCTGTCCACTCCTGGACGATGAACAGCAATAAGGTTTGAGCAGTGTTGCAGAACCCAATCCCACACCCTGATGGCCTCCCTGCACAGAGGATAGGAATGAGTGCCTCTGTTTGTTGAGGTAATACATCACCGCAGTATTGTCTGTTTGCAGCAGCAGAGTACCCGGTGAAATCTCCGATTGGAAAGCCTGCAAGGCATAAAAGGCCGCTCTCATCTCCAAAATGTTTATATGAAGATGAGCTTCCTGGGATGTCCATGAGCCCTGAGACCTGACCCTGTTGAGGTGTGCCCCACAACTGTACCCCGAAGCATCCGTGGAGAGCATCACAACCAGAGACGGTGCAACAAAGGGGACTCCCAACGACAGGTGCTCTGGGTCAAGCCACCATTGCCAATCCCGGATGATGACATTCGTGATTCTGATTGGATGCTGCAGATGGTCTTGCTTCTGATCCCACTGCACCCGTAACATCCACTGGGTCACCCGCATGTGAAGACGGGCTAAAGGGACTGTTGCAATGGCCACAGCCATGTGTCCGAGCAGGCAAAGGACCAGTCTTGCTGGAACGGTCTTCTCTGCCAAGACATCCCTTATGAGGGATCTGATGTGCTTCGCTCTGTCCTGGGGCAAAAAAGCTTTCCCCTTGATGGTGTCCAGGACTGCACCTAGGAACTGCAGTCTCTGAGATGGAACCAGGTGCGACTTCTCCTGATTGATAATGATGCCCAGGGACCCAAAGAGGGAACTAGTACAGTGGATCTCGGACATCAGGGTTTCCCAAGAGGGGGCCATGAGGAGCCAGTTGTCCAGGTAGGGGAACACATAGTGGCCTTGTCTCCTGAGAGCCGCTGCTACAACTGCCATGCACTTTGTGAATACCCGAAGTGCCAAGGACAGCCCGAAAGGGAGGGCTCGGAACTGATAATGGCGACCCTGAAAGTCGAAGTGCAAGAATTTTCTGTGCACCTGAGCTATCGGTATATGCAGGTAGGCATCCTGGCAGTATAGCGCAGTAGTTTAACGCTCTGAGCTGCAAATCTGGTGACATCCAGTAGACCAGACCCGAGTTTGAATCCCACAGCTTCCACTTGCATACTGTGTGACCCCGAGCAAGTCACTTAACTTCCCTGTGCTCCCAGGTCACACCTGTAAAAAAACTTTTAGCTTAGTGTGCTACTCCTGGTTAAACAACTAAATAAAAAAAAAAAAAATATCCAGTGACGCTAAGAAGGCACCCTGCTTGAGCATGGGAATTAATCCTGGAAGAGTCACCATGCGGAAGCATTTGTAAAGCACCGAAGCATTGAGGTCGCTGAGGTCCAGAATCGGACAGAGGTCCCCTGTCTTTCTGGGAACCAGAAAGAAGTGGGAATAGTACCCTGCGCCTCTCTTGTTCAGCAGTACATGCTCTATGGCCTCTTTTTCCAAAACCGCTAGCACCTCCTCCTGAATGAGCAATAATGAGTGAATAACGGGAAAGCAGGGGAGACCTTGATGGTGGGTGATCTCGACCAACTGAAGGACCCACCAGTCGGTGATTATCGTCTGCCACCCTGAAAGGTGGCAAGAGATGCGCCCCCCGACCTTTTCCTCCGTTGATCAGAGGAGGGGGAGGCGGAGGCGGAAGGATGCCGTGGCGCTGCTGTCGCCTGTAAGCTGGGTCAGTTTTGTATATCTCTGACCTCGGCCTGGGGAAGACTTAGGCTGGGCCTTACGGTTGAAGTTGCCCCTTTGCTTCTGGCAGGAACATGGCTGCTGCCGTTGTTGCCGGCCGTGAAAGCGATTCTGGTTCCTATGAAAGAAACCAGTCTTGGGCATGTACATGGCCTGTACAGTCCTCACCGCCTTCCCAGCATCCTGTAATTAGGTGTTTACCTTTTGGAATCTGCACAAACAGGACCTCTCGGTTGCAGTGGACGTCCAGGATATTTTCTGGGCGTCCAGGAATTAAGCCTCGAGGCCTTGAGCCATGAGAGTCTCCGAGACAGATGCTCTTGAGGCTTCACCCTAGCCGCAGAGTCCGGCCAATCATAGGCGGCTCTCAAAACTTGGGTCCCCACGTCTGACCCTGTGTGAAGGAGGTTCAGAAGTTCCTCCTTCTGTTCGCTACCCGGAAGGACTTTAACCAGGTCCTGGCCGATTCCACAGGGTGTTTTGAAACTGAACAATGTGTGTCAGATAGTTCAGCGATCTGATGGCGCACATAGCAGCCGCATGCATGCGCCTACCCAGTGAATCCAACTGCTTGGAAGTCCTGGTCCGGAGACTCTGTACTCAAATGTTCCCGCCATTAAGACCAGTCATGAGAGGCCATGATAACCAGTGAATCTGCCAGGGGTTGTTGCGCCAGATACGGGTCCTCCGCAGGGGCCTTGTACAGGCGGTCAGCCTTCTTCGGCACAGTGGGGGTGGAATGCGGACACTTCCACGCAGCCTAGATGACGTCCGCGAAGGTGTCCACCAAGGGTGGCACCACCACAGGCTTAGGATCTTTCTGCCGAAAGTATCGAGCTAGGCGCTGTCGTTCAGGGTCTAGATCTTCCATTTCCCATCCCATATTCTCCTGGATGTGCCTCATGATTTCAGAAAGAGGGATAATCCGGAGTTGACCTGGGGAGGTCTCGTGGGTCTGGTGATGGTACGCTTATGGGAGAAGGAGACCTGGAGGTATCTGAAGTGTCCATTCTAGAGTCGTCCCCCTGTAGAGTGGGCTTCCTTCCTTCCTCTGAGTTGCTTGGGGCTGGGGGACTCTGGGGGAGATCATGAAGGGGGCCTTCTCTTTTCTCTAGATCTGCCCCTAGGAGGTGGTGTAGGCTCCTTGGGGGTCGGGGGTCTTCCTGTTGGACCTTGGGGAGGAGGAGGAGGAGGAGGAGTAAGTTTAACTGGGACCACGTCCTTTGTGATCGTGTCCCACCAAAAGGTGAAGAGGTCTTTTACTTCTTGAATGTTCATACCGGACGATTGTCCAGGCGTCGTGTCTGCTCTGTCGCCAGTATCAGACGTCAGGTCCCAGGGCGTTGCCGTTTTGGCAAAGGTTCCTGTGGAAGCCCGGCATCCTCACTGTCGCCTGCCTTGTCATCAGGCAACATCAGATCCTCCTCGGAAGAACTCCGGTGACCGGTATCAACTGGTGAAGGGAGGGCAGTCATCGCCTTAGATCGCTTGGACCGACGCCGGTGCTGAATGGGCGCCGGGTCCGACGGGCGTTTGGACGGAGAAGGATAGGCAGCCCACTTGGAGTCCATCGTCCGCTGAAGGGACGTCAGGTCCTTAGTCTTCCTGGGAGGGGGGTCAGGTCCCCTGGGAGGCCGATCTGGCGTCGGATTCCCAGCGTCTGTCCAAGGAAGCAGAAGTAGACTTAGAAGAGGATTTGGACTGATGATGGTCAGCAGACTTCGCTGAAGCCCGGGAGGGTGCTGGAGAAGGGTCCGAAGACCTGGAAGTCCTGAGAGGATGGAGAGAAGCCGAAGAACCGCCCGAAGTCCTAACTTTAACAGGATGGGGCTGCGAGCGAGCCCTGGAGGGTGAGCGGTCTGAGCGTGTGGAGCCTGAGCTGGTGCGCAAACCTGAGGCCCAGTTCGAGGATCTGTACCTGGCCTTCTCCCGGTGTTTTTCCCCGTGTTTATGGGCCTTGGAGGTAGACTCACCTCTGGAGGCAGGGTCTCTAGCCATAGTTTTTAATCCATCTTCTAACAGTAACCCCTTAAGTGCCTTCTGACTGTGGATCCTGGTGCGGCTGTTAAACTGCTGACAAAAGGAGCAGGCCTTTGGTGTCGTGCTCCGAGCCTAGGCACTGCAGACAGGCTGAATGAAGATCCTTAAAAGGGATCTGTTTGCTGCAGGCACACTTGGAGGGGTGTCCTTCTGAGGAAGGAGCTGGAGATGCCGACATTTAGATAAATGCTGGAAATTCAAGTCGTCGTTCGCTGAAAAGGGCATCTGTGAGGCCGATGCTGGTGAGTCGACGGCGGGCAGAGAACTGGGGATTTTGGGGGACTGCCCCCTTTTGTATGATGCCTGATGTCGGGGGTGGTCCCCGCTAGATACTGCTAGCTAGAAAATTTCCGTGGGGTCCTGGCGCCTGCCGGCTTCAGTCCTAATGGTGTAACCTGCTACAAGAGCTGTTTCTCGAAGTAAGATCTGCAGGTACTTCTGGGGGTTGGGGTGCACCAGTATGTGCTGGTATTCATCCTGCATATCCAGTGATGCCAGCTAATCCTGATGTTTCAGGTAAGATAGCAAGGATCCCAGAGGAATCTTTCTGAATATTCCTCAGTCCATGTATTTGTTCATGTTTCCGACATCCAGATGGGACGCATGCCCCCATTTTTTTTTGGGGGGGGGGCCGAATGTAGTGGGAGATGGAGTAGAACCCAATATTCAGTTTGGACTCTGGCACTATTTCAACTGCCTTGTTTCTCAGAAGGCCCATAATCTCCAGTGCCAGAAGTACTGATATGTGATCTGACAAGGAGAGTTGCCTTGTCAGAAGATTGTCCCGTAGGGTTTCCAACAATTCCAGGAAGAACCGCTCTCGGATGATCCTTAGAACCCACTTGTCCATTGAGATGGATTTCCAGAGACAGTAAAACTGGGTTAGGCGTCCCCTACAGGGGAGGAGTGGACCGCCTCTGGCAGCTGAAGCGGACATGGCGCCAGAGCTTCACACTGTAGCACTAAACGCTTTTAGTATCTGGGCCTTCAGCCTGCCTTTCTTTGGGAATGGGATTTGTTTTGGGCTGCCCAATCCCAAAGGACTACAACCTGTTGTGAAAACAGCTACGTCCTCTACTTCCTCTATAGTTTATAGGAAGCCAACCTCGAAGTCTTAAGAGTCAGTCTCAATTTATTAGATACTTCAAGAGATTGCTCCACCTGTTGTCCAAACAGATGAGTGCCATCGAAGGACACCTGCATTATCTGTTGCTGGACATTCAGGGTGAAGTCAGCAGTTCACGGCCAAAAGTAGCACCTGATGCAAATACTTGCAGCTGCAGTTGGAGATGCTGCATCAAAGGCATCCTCAGAGGCTTTAAGCTGATGGCTATTAGATTCAATACCTTGTTTAATGGCCCGCCAGTGCAGCACTGGCGCTACCGCTTGCTGCACCGGTGAACAGAGTTTGGAAGCAGACCTGGGTCGGAGGAGGGCTGGCCAGGGGGAGGTACAGGGAGTGTCCCAGAAGATGCTCCTCTCCTCCAGGGAGAGAGGGTTGACATCCCCGCTGCAATAGCGCCACCTGGGTGACTACAGGTGGAGGTGAAGCTGAGAAGTGCTGTGGGCGGGTATGACACCGGCAGAGTTCCAGAGCGCTTGCACGCTTGACATGCTCGCTCCTTCGTTCTCCACACATGACGACTCCTCAGGGGATGGGAGCAACATGGAAAAACCCTGCAGCTGACCTGTTGATGGACACCGGCACCACCACACACCAGAAATGACCAAAACCGGAGAATCTCAGCCTGCGGCCTGATGAAGACAAATACTGGTTGGGGATGGGGGCGCTGGAATGGGGAGCTACTCCCTCCTTCCCCGACGGGGGAGGGTAACTCAGGGCAGCGTGCAGGGCTGGCACGGAGAGAAATGGGACTAGGCAGAGTCCAGCCTTGGAGAATCCCAAGAGAATGGCACAGCTGTGGAGAGAGAAGGGGGCAAGAGAGTAAATTAAAAAAAAAAAAAAAAAAGCTATTTAACAGCAACCAGCATCTCTTGTTTTGCCTCTAACAAGCCCTCTAGCCAGAGACTTGCACCTCCACCAGAGGGCATACTCGTACTTAAGAGAAATGACCCCAGGAGACCGCTATCCTCATGCCAAGGCATAATCCCGCTTGCCCACGGTGTCAACCTTGAGCAACTTAGTTGGGTGTGCTGTGACCTCCTTGGGCACTATGGCTTTGTCATACTCAACCAGAATAACAATGGTATATGCAAAAGGCTGAGTGAAATACATGGGCTTAGATTTAGGCACAGCGTATTTGTTGTCCTCTTGCATGGGGACAGCTGCCTCCTCCAAGTCACCTCAGTGTACGTCTCCAGAGCTGGC
Organism: Neoceratodus forsteri; assembly: GCA_016271365.2. NCBI lineage: Eukaryota > Metazoa > Chordata > Ceratodontiformes > Ceratodontidae > Neoceratodus > Neoceratodus forsteri. The sequence goes on from CM057455.1 coordinate 1,711,738,390, forward strand.
TGGCTGGGAGGAACGAGGGAGACTGGGATATCAGGCACATTCAGAAATTCCAACTGGAGGCACCTAGCCGGGTCTATGGCTACTAGCTTGAAATTCACTGCACAGTGCATATTTCTGAACAAAGCCTGAAAGAGGAGATGCTCCTTTACAGTACAGTAACAGAACTGGTTCAGAGTTCTCTGGACCATAGCACAAGTCATCTTTGTCACCACAGATGATGAGGTCAGGATCTGACTCCTCTCCCTCTACCCCCTCCACCTCCAGAGGCTAATTAAGAAGAGGGGTCAAAAGGGTGACAGTGCAAGCCATGGCCTCTGCAACACCAGTGACACCAGACTTGGCTAGGTCTCTGGAACGGCAGCACGGAGAACAACCTTAAGACCATCCTTGAAGGGTACAATCCTGGCACTGAAGGCCCAGGCAGCACCGTCAGCAGTGGCAGCACCAGAGTATGCCCCAAGGAGTCCAAATCAGGCACAGAACATGGCACCGCTAACAGTGTCGATGACCCAGTCATTCCCAACTGAAGCAGCGGCAGCAGCGTGGCTGCCCCCTCATGACACTACAGGTACAGCAGGCGTTGGTGCTGCCAACAGCAGCCCAAGCTCGGAGGCTGGAGTTGTAGTCAGGTCATGCCTAAGTCAAGCACCACCAAGGGCAATACCGGCTCAACTGACGTCAAGAACCGGCACAAACAACAGCGCCACTTCACTTCTACACAGAACCCACCCCTTTGTAACAGCTGCCCATTAGCAAAACTCCCTACTGGCATCCCCTCTACTGGACAGAGAGGGAATTTGGGATGGAGACCTTGACCTCACAGGCCCAGGCGTCCCAGGTGTTGGTGACAAAGCTGGGGTAACTGGGACTGCAGAAGTCAAGCGTTTCATAGCAGAATGACATGAGGACAACCTCGACTGGTGTTGTTTCTTTCCCTTATGCATTTTGCAGGAAAGGGTTGAGGCCAATCGACACAAAGATCCTGACACTGAGCGTGTGCAGGAGCTGGACATTTCTGTGACTCCAAGAGAACTGTCTACCCTCCCCGGCACCGTACTGCCCACTCCCAGAGCACCAGGTCAAAGAGGTGATGGCCAGACACAGCCTTGTTGCCAGAGCAACTAGCCTTTTCAGATTCCCTATCTTCTTCCATGGTTGTCGACCATTCGTGCCAGGTAGAGCTGAGAGAAAACTGTAGAGTTGAGTGTGCATTTAACTACAGTGACACAAAAATAATAAGCTCTATTGTATTTTAAACTAAAGCCAAAGAACTGAATGCTGGCATCCTATAGACGGTGCAGTTCTAGCCCCAATATAGAAAGCAGCGACGCTGGTGCTGCTCACTCAATGGCAGGAAAAAACGAATGGAGGCAACTGGGGGCTGGTGTTGCTGTATACCAGCGGGAGCAGGGCAGAAGCGGGAAACTGCAGACCAGTTAGTTTAACCTCAGTGATCGGAAAAATGATGGAATCACTTCTGAAGGAAAGAACTGTAGAGTACCTAGAGGCCAGAGGGGCACAGGACCCAAGGCAGTATGGATTCACAGTAGGAAGGTCATGCCAGACGAATCTAATAGATTTCTTTGACTGGGTGACCAAAGTAGTAGATCAGGGAGGGGCTGTGGACATGGCCTACCTAGACTTTAGCAAGGCATTTGACTCAGTCCCACACAAAAGATTAATATACAAGTTAGCCAGCCTGGGAGTGGGTCCCAAGATGATAGCCTGGGTAAAGAATTGGCTGGAGAATAGGACACAGAGGGTAATAGTAAATGGAGTCCACTCTGAAGAAAGGGGGGTTACTAGTGGAGTGGTGCAGGGTTCAGTATTAGGACCGGTCCTCTTCAATGTCTTTGTAAGCGACATTGCAGAGGGACTGGAAAGAAAAGTATGTCTCTTTGCAGATGACACAAAGATATGCAACAGAGTTGATGCACAAGGTGGGGTGGAAAGGATAAGAAGGGACTTGGCAAGGTTAGAGTCAAATATATGGCAGCTTAGATTTAATGCTAAGAAGTGCAAGGTAATGCACCTGGGAAACAAAAACCCAGGGGAAGAGTACACAATGAGGGGTGAGATACTAACAACAAAAAAAATGGAAAGGGACCTGGGGGTAGTCATATCAGATGACTTAAAGGTGGGCAAGCAATGTGAGAGGGCAGTAAGGAGGGCTGGGGGGATACTGGGATGCATAGGGAGAGGCATCACCAGTACAAAACAGGAAGTTGTTCTCCCTCTGTACAGACAGCTGGTGAGACCCCATCTGGAGTACTGTGTGCAGTTCTGGAGACCCAGTCTCCGCAAGGACACAGACAAGATGGAAGCTGTCCAGAGGAGGGAAACTAAAATGGTGCAGGGTCTGCACCGGAAGACATATGAAGAGAGACTAAAAGAGCTTAATATGTATAGCCTTGGTGGGGGGGGACATGATAGAAACGTTCAACTACCTCAAGGGAATCAACAAAGTCCAAGAGGGTAGCATCTTTCAAAAAATGAGGTGTGCAAGAACAAGGGGGCACAATTTGAAGATGGGGGGGCGGCTCAGAGGTAATGTAAGGAAGTATTTTTTCACAGAGAGGGTTGTGGATGCATGGAACGGCCTTCCAGAGGAGGCTGTAGAGTCAAAAACAGTGACTGAATTCAAGCATGCATGGGACAGCCATAAGGCAATTCTAGAGGGTGGGGGTAGAAAGTAGGCTGCTGGTTAACTAGGATCTGCAGCTTATCCATTAGGTAGGGAAATGGGCAGACTGGGTGGGCCAAGCGGTCCTTATCTGCCGTCAAATTCTATGTTTTCTATGTTTCTATGTTACCAGCCCTCCAGAAATGTTCTAGCTCTCACCGAGTCCTAGAGCCTCTGGCACAGAGTCATTCATTAGTGGTCATCTACGGAGAAGACCAATTCTTGGAAAATTATGAATTCCTGTCATTTGGTCTGTCTTGCTACTATGACTGTGGATTTTTCACTTCAGCAGAATTACAGTGCCTTCAGAAGTATTCACCCCTTGGATTTTGTCACATTTTGTGATGTTGCAAACTCAAATTAAAATACATTTATTTGGGATTTTGTCACGTATCTACATAAATTACTCTATAATGTTAAAGTGGAATGAAACTTCTGGAATTATTTGTACATGTAATTTAAAATAAAAACCTGAAAGGTCTTGATTTGATAAGTATTCGCCCCCTTTGCTATGACACTCCAAATTGAGCTCAGGTGCATCCAATTTCCTTGTGAGATCACTCTAAAACTTGAATGGAGTCCACCTGTGGTCAGTTCAAATGGCTGACATGATCTCAGAGGAAATACACCTGTCTATATAAGGTCCCACTGTTGACAGTGCATGTCAGGGCAGAAACTCTACCATGAAGACCAAGGAGCTGTCCGTAGAACTCCGTGATAAGACTTGTGAGGAGGCATAGATCTGGGGAGGGGTATAAAAACATTTCTAGGGTGTTGAAAGTTCCCAGGAGCACAGTCAAGTCCATCATTAGGAAATGGAAAGATTACGGAACCACCTAGACTCTTCCTAGAGCAGGCCGTCCTCCCAAACTGAGCAAACAGGCAAGAAGGACCTTGGTCAGAGAAGTGACCAAGACCCCAACGACCACCCTGACAGAACTACAGAGTTCCATGGCTGAGATGGGAGAACCTGTCCAGAGGACAACAATCTCTGCAGCACTTCACAGATGTAGCCTCTATGGGAGAGTGGCTAGACGGAAGCCACTCCTGAGAAAAGGCCACATGATAGCATGCCTGGAGTTTGCAAGAAGGCACGTGGCAGACTCTGAGACCATGTGGCAAAAGATTCTCTGGTCTGATGAAACAAAAATTGAACTCTTTGGCCTGAATGCAAAGCGCTATGCCTGGTGCAAACCGAACACAGCTCATCACCCGTGTAACACCATCCCTACCACGAAGTATGGTGGTGGTAGCATCATGTTATGGGGATGCTGTTCAGCGGCAGGGATTGGGGCACTTGTTGGGATAGAGGAAACAATGAATGGAGCCAAATACAGGCACATCCTTGAGGAGAACCTGCATCAGTCTGCAAGAGACCTTAGACTGGGGCGAAGATTTACGTTCCAACAGGACAACGATCCGAAGCACACAGCCAAAGCAAAACTGGAGTGGCTTCAGAACAAGAAGGTGAATGTCCTTGAGTGGCCCAGCCAATGCCCAGACTTGAATCCCATTGAGAATCTGTGGAAAGACTTAAAGATTGCGGTTCACTGATGTTCCCCATCCAACTTGACAGAGCTTGAGCAAATCTGCAAGGAAGAATGGATGAAAATCCCCAAATCCAGATGTGCAAAGCTGATACAGACATACCCAAGAAGACTCAAAGCTGTAATTGCTGCCAAAGGCGCTTCTACAAAGTATTGACTCAGGGGGGTGAATACTTAAGTAAACAAGATATTTCAGTTTTTAAATGTTTCATAATTTTTTGTTACTCTATTCAACAATTTAACACAGAATACATATGCTTAAAGTCAAATATGTGGTTGATCCAGAGAATCCTGGCCTGCCATGACACTTCAAAATAGATTCCACTGGGTATACTGGTTATACCCAATATTGTCTCTTACTTCAGCACTGACACTACCAGTACCTATCTCGGTCCCTGACTGGGAGGGACAGCGCTGAAATGCACGACAATACTGTGTATCACCTTGACACATGCAACATGACAAGCCGAATACACTCTCCCTTTGAAATTATGTATCCAAGCCTGTTTGTGGGGCTAGGGGTAATCTAGTTTCATGAAACACAACAAACTGAGGTATCTTTGCAGAATTAACTCCTTATGAAGATGAAATTTTGGTTTTCAAAACCCAGCTACAAACCTTTCCAACAGGAACATTTTTTACATCTTCCACAAACACCACTTCTCGAAGGGACCACTGCTCTTCATTCACTTTCTCTTCTTCTTTCGGAGCAGGAGTTGAACGTCTACGCTCTAGAAGAATATACACAACAGTACAGGGATACATCATTTAATTTTTATTTGCCAAACGCAGGCATCCACAACCATCAGTTTCACAAAACTGCCCCCCACACTCAAGGATTTTTTTTTAACCTAGTATTTATGCTCCTGACTACCTCATCTCTCCCCTCTCTCAAACATCCCTGGTCTTGCCGCGGTATGCCCCTACAGTACCACGGATCCACACAGTAACCAAGGCACAGGGATAACCTCCCCGGGCGGGTTGAGGAGGCACTCCCCTAAGCCAACATGCTAACATGCGGATCCTGTACAGTGGGGTCTGCCGTTGCAAGCCCGAGACGAGCAGGGAGGTGTCGTTGTCCGAGAGAGACCGAGGGGTTATTCCCTTGTTCTCCCTAGACATTGGCGTGCAATGTGGCCAATGAGCTGGAAGGCTCCGCCCCCCTGCCGACGTCTACCAATGCCCATTCTGCTGCTCCACTACCGCACATGCCCAATAGGCTTCCCTAGATGGTGGCATAGCGATGGCAGCTTGCAGTGAACACCCTCCCCCCTCCGGGAGGAGAAGAAGAGCAGCCGTTCAGCATGTCATTCTTCTTCTCCTCCCCGGCTGACCCCCTGGGCTGCTCCCAAACCTGGGCCGCCGCTGGTGGCGCCCAGCCCTCAACCCTCAGCACCACCGGCCGGCTACTTAAGGAGTTTTTCATTGTTAGAGGGACTGCTGGACTAGTCCACCACTGACTTACTTATGCTGTGTGACCAAACATGTATGGCAATAGTGGAAAACACTGGACCACACTAGTAGCATAGAGTTCAAGTTACGCTCGCCTCAAAAGTACATTTCGGCGGTCTGTACTAGTTTATTTGAGTTGGGAGGGCTTTGCTCACACACACACACACTTTTTGTGTGTGTGTGTGTGTGTATATATGAGGTGTGGCAAAGCCCGCAACTCAAATAAACTAATACAAAATAACCGGAGTGTAGTTTTGAGAGCATAGCATAACTTGACAAGCACAAGCCTGCGCTGTATTCTCAAACGCTTTACGCTATGCAAGTAGCGGTGGTCCGGTATTCTCCACTATCACCACATGTATATTCATCTCTCTTTTGGTACGTTACCAGTAACCTGCAATGTAATTTTTTTTGCCAGACCTCCTAATCCTCACTCCGGAAGTCAGTCCGCACCTGTCTCTCCCCCAAATGTCCAGGTTTACCCCAGGAGGCGCCCACCCCCACCATCATTGCAGGAGAGCCCCAACTTACCCCCAGGTCGCCCCCCTCCCCACCCAGCAGACATCTAAGGTAGTGAGGACTGCGGCTGGACAGGGGCGTCATGCCAGGGGCCAGCAATTTTTTTACATGCCAATGCCCCAGGGACGTGCAATGATGACCAGCGTCCACCCCGCCCCCCACATTCTGGCACTGGCTGCACAGCACCACCAGCCCTCCAACTACCAGGTGTTTCTCAAACCTGGGTCATTGGCGGTGCAAGTGGAAGTCCAACCGTTGAGCCGGCTTAACCTGCAATGTAGGTATAATTTGCCTAATTTGTCACTGTAACATGTAGCTGCTTTCCCATGGAACACATATTAAAATAAAGTGCTGCATCTCAAGAAGCTGTCTCAGTGAGCCAACATTTTAAAATATAAAAGAAATTTCAGTCATTGTCTCATTAACGGATTCATCGCACTGCAGGGTAATTGTATCCCAGAGCCAACAGTCCACAAATGACACTTCTCCCAGACACTTGCTACAGGCAGTAGTGTTAACCTTTATTTCAATCTGCTGCAGCAACAGATACATTCATCAGATACCAACTCTAAGCATGTGCAAATCTTGCAAAGGAGAACGAGCTTAGGTTGCCGGAGGCTGGGGGGGGGGGGCTGAGCGACCTAAAGGACGCTCTCCTCCGGGGAAGGTGTATTACTGGCACCAAGGAGGCCACGTGTGGTAGTACATCTGGGACACCACAAGGGTGGGGAGGGTGCTGGCTACAGTCAGGAGCAGTCGTGCCCTCCTTGTGGGATGAGGGACCATACATGAACACTGCACTCCCTTCCCCCATTAGGACCTCCTGGATCTGTGGTCAGCCTTGACCCCTAGCACGAATGCCATGGTATAGAACCGTCCCTCGGGATGGCTCCACCGCGAAGGAGCAATCTTGCTGAGCTGATATTCAGTGGTTGGGATATGCTCTGGCATTGGGGGCAATCCAGGGGTGAAGGAATGGCTGGGGTGATAAAAAGTAAATAAAAAAAAAATTTCAATTAGCTCTCCACTGGCATTCACTGAAACCTGCTGACATTACAACATACTATATCTAAATTACAGCAACCATGTAACCTCAACCAGCTCAGCAGTGCAGGGCCTGATGACTGTCGGCTGAACTGAGGAGCCCTGTCTATTTCTTTTGTAAAGTTTGCACGTCATTAGGGCTGGTGAATGTACTGATGCTACACCTAACCAGAATAAAGATTTATATATTACTGTACACCAGTCTGAGTGTTAAGGGGTGTGTGTGCGTGCGCGTAGGAGGGTGCTGTCTGTAGACTGCCGGGTGGCTTCACTGTGCTGGCCATCCCTTTGTGGGGTTCTGAGTGCCGGGAAATGTTACTGTGAAGACTTCAATCTCAGTGGTGTTTTCTTAATCCATGGAAACCCATACAAAAAGACACTATTACAATACACATGTTGAAGTAAGAAGTGTACAACTACATTAATTTATTTACAATTTGTTTACATCAAATGCATCTTATTATAGGGGAAAGGGGAATTTGTTTAACCAGGCAAGGCACACTAAGCCACAGCGTGTTTCCAGGTGTGACCTGGGAGCACAAGGAAGTTAAGTGACTTGCTCAAGGTCACACAGTATGCAAGTGGGGGCTGGTGGGATTCAAACCCTGGTCTCCAGGTTTGCAGCTCAGTGCCCTTAACCACTATGCTATACAGCCTCCTATTATGTAGTGAATACTATCAAAGGTACCACAAGTACATTAACTTACTATATGGTAATGATGCACTGCTTGCTATAGAGGATGCATCACTGCAGGTAGATGCCGGGGAAGGAGGTGGCCCCATCTCAGTTTTCACTGGTTCTTGCTTGTTCTCTGTCCTAAAATAAAAACATTAACAAGTCTTTTAAAAGTCTTTCCATGGGTTCAGACATATTTTGAGGCAGCTTTTTAAAGAGACCACAAAAACCAAACCTTACTAAGAATCCACCCTTTGTTGTCAAGGAAGCTTTCTTCACAGATACCCTTCAGGCTACATAGTACACGATGCAGCTACTTACTTGTCGGAATTATCAAAATCAATATTTTAAAACTGAAAATACAATTGTCAGGGATCAGTAAAACAGGATATTCTTTACCCTTTCTGAGCTAGTACATCTCTCAAATCGAAAATGTCATGCCTGGAAATTTGGGTTTCCTGGAGAATTCTAACATCCTTCACATATTGCAGTATTACATTAAACAGTTCCCTCTAGTGAAACAATGGCGGGACAAGCATTACACCTGACTAACAAGATTGACAGGTAGGAGGAGACTCGCCCTGGTATTTCTTTCTGCACATGGCTGCCACCCACCAGAAGCTCCACTCTCAACTCTGTACAGGAATATGATGTGCATTCCACTTCATGCTTGCAGAGATATCTTCTCTAAGATGATCCTCCCCATCTGTGATTACGGTGACATGGTGTACAGTGCTGCTCCCAAATCCACCTGAGCCAGAGCAGGCCCCCTTTGTCACGCCTTCTGCCACTTCGTCCTGAATATTCCTCCTCATATCCACCACTATCCTTCTACTCTTCCCTCCCTTGATGACAGGCACCTCTCACACTGTACTTCATTTATCTCCAAATTTCAGCTTGGCTCCTTCCCTCATCTTACCTCCCTAATAATGCCCCCTCTGCCACGTGTACCCCCTTCCATCACTCTCTCTCCCCCCCCTTTTCCTTACCCCAATGAAGTCACAGCAGACCAAACTTTCTCCTTCAGATTCTTGTCTTCCCCTCTTTTCAATCCATGCCTCTCATCCTCAATTTTCCCCTGACCCCCACCTAGCTCTGCAATCACAGTAAGTGTAGCTCTGTGGTCCAGCCCCACCCCAACCCACCCATGATGACCTACCTAAGACTACAGTTTAGCCACTGGGTATTGTCACTTGTTCCAGTGCCAATTCTGTGGAACTGTTCCATTTCTCATGAAACACCAAAAGCTTCCTGATCTTGCAGGGAGAGTGAACAATCCCGGTCAGCGGGCCACAAGAGTCCCCAAGTGTGTCTGAGAAGGGCTCTCCCCAAAGGTCTGGAGGTCCGTACACATTTCTTTGAACTCGAAAGACAGTAACACTGATGCTGGCCCCAGCAGGGCATAGCGTCGAGACCAAAGAGGAACACACCGCAGCCACTGCCGCCTTTCCATCCATGATCACAGGCTGAGCAGCCCATCCAGATGTTGCAGAGGCCTTTTTGCAGGCTTTTGGCCAACCAAGGACTTTCTTGTCTTGAATGGATGCTGGCAGCATGGCCCAGCACAAACTGCATCCCTCGATATTGTTTTATCACCCAGGCAGTATAAGCATGTGCTGTGTGGATTCAAGACCAACATTTTCTGCCTACATCGACTACAGAATTTAAAACCCAGTTTCTTGTTCTCCATCATCTATCATGAAGCAGAGCAGGAAGACCTAGGAGTAATTTTAATGTTGCACGTGGACTGAAACAGTCGAAGGTTCACCTGAAAAAAGCACCTGAAATGCTACTTTATTCAAAGCTCTGGAGCTGCAAACGAGGAACTGCCCCTTCCACCAGAAATAAAGATCTCACACCATGGGGTGGAACCAAACGATATACCACCCGGGTGATGGGACAAGCTTAGCTTGAGGAATTCTGATGACTCAACTGTCTCCTGCAGAACTACAAGTGTGTGGATAGTGAACACGTCATCAGAAATACTAATTATTAAAAGAACCTACAGTACCTGTTTTATCCTTCTCACATAAACATAGAATGTGACCGAAGAAAAAACCTAGAGGTCCATCAAGTCTGCCCATTCGCTGCCTAGCTTCACACTCCACCCAACACTCAGATGGACTGAGAAACCCAAATAGCCCAGACGCTGATCATCCCCTTCACCTCTTCAAGGAAGGATTGTGGGCTGGCTCACCGGTGCAACCATAAGATCTCTGCTCATGATGCTGATATCCTGGGTTCAGGAATAGACCCAAACGTCTGTGGGCTGGCGGGGGTGGGGAGGAGGACTGAGCGTCCTGCGGACTGCTGCTCTCCTTCGGGGGAAGGCTGAAGTGCATTCAGTGCCTGACTGACACCTGGCGGAGGCCGGGGCATCGGCGGCTTCTGATGTCTGGACAGGGAGGGGGCGTGGCAGACATTGGTGATTCAGCGCCTTACGTCATTGCACGCCGCAGAGTCTGTGGGGAAAAACAGTGGTCGCCATTAATGATGCCTCACTCCTCCGGTCCTAGTTGCCCACCGCTGCTCTTGCCAACTGGCCTAGTACCTGCTACCGGCATCCATCAACCTGTCCCGACCCCACGCCCAGCCCAGGGGGGTAATCTAGGGAGTCAATGCCAGTAGGTGACCCCAGCCAGTATACACTGTACCGGCATCATGATTGGATTGTGTTAGTGGGACGGCTCTGCCCTGGGGGGCAAGCCAGGGTGATCACCGAGCAGAGGTAAGTCCCGGGGGCAGGAACAGGGCTTCGGGAGAGCGGGGACAGAGCCTCTGGCATGCAGCAGGCAAGAGCATATTAAATTTACACTATGTATATATTCTTTGCAAAAAAAGTATGTTAGTACATCAGTTAGGGTTGATATCAAATTGTAAAAAGGAGGGAAATACAACGTTAGGGTTTCAACCCTAACACCCCACCCCCTCCCTGCACATACCAACAGCCGTCGAAGGTGTGCCTTGGGGTAGTCGGCTATAACACTGTCCCCATTCCATAAGCACACAAGCTGAGACAGGTGAAGTATAGGAGAATGAAGTGAGCGTTAGGGCGGACAACCCCAAGGTACACCCCCGACGCCTGTTGGTGTGTGCAGGGAAGGAATGGGGTGTTAGGGCTGAATCCCTAACGTCGTATTTCCCTTCATTTTACGGTTTGATATCAACCCTAACTGATGCATTAACATTAGTTTTTTTTGCAAAGAACTTTCTTACTTTTTGAGATAATGTAATCGTGCCTGTGGGAGCGCAGTGTCCTTTGCGCCCTGCGCTCCCATCCTTCCACAGATGCTTATACGTATGTCGCTGTGGTAGGCATATTTCCGATTTTACAGAGATGCGCTGCGAGAATTGCACAACACTTTGCAAAAACTTGCGGTGCCAAGGATAGCCCAAAGGGCAGTACTCTGAACTGATAATGTTGACTCAACACCACAAACCTTAGAAATTTGTGGTGCTTTGGGTGATTAAGAATATGTTGGTAGGCATCCTGCATGTCCAGGGAGGCAAGCCAATCATGTTGATGAATCAAAAGTTGAAGGGTACCTAGAGATATCATCTTGAACTTTTCCTTGTGAAGGAATTTGTTTAACTTTCTGAGAACCAGAATGGGGTGGATGCTGCCAGTTTTCTTCAGAACTAGAACGTAATGGGAGTAGAGACCTGTGTTTCGTGGGCCGGCGGAACTACTTCTACTGCCCTGTTGTTTAGAAGGCCTTGTACCTCGGAAGCAAGAAGGTCTGACTGTACTGCCGACAGCCTGGGCTGTCGTTTGGGGGAATTTTCGGAGGTATGACCATTGAAAGGTGGTCAGGTGGGACTTTAGTAGTTGAATGTTGACAGGGAGACATTCATTGTAGAAGTCTCATCTGGTACAGGAGCCTGGTGTCTTGTATGTAGTCCAGGCACCCCAGGCGACACTGTCAATTCACTTCGCATACTGCTGTAGAAGAGATGCTGCCAGAGCTGAAGCCGGCGGGCAAATGAACGGAGATTACCAGGGACGACCCACTTTTATAGGTACAGCCCAGGAAGTGAGGTCGTGTGGGTGGTCCCTGGTGTGGAGACTGCTGAAAGAAACTTCCATGCCGCGGCGCCACCTATCGGGAACTCCCAGAAGTAATGACTTACTGCAAGAGACCATTCCGTGGAAGATCTACTGTTACAGGTGAGTAAAGTACAGTTACGTAAAAACTTACCGTAACAGTAGATTTTCGAGAACAGCTCTTGCCGCAGGTTACAACGTCAGAATTGAAGCCAACAGGCACTAGGACCCCATGGAAATCTTCTAGCTAGCAGTATCCAGCGGGGACCGCCCCCAACATCAGGCATCATATAAAAGGGGGCTGTCCCCCAGAATCCCCAGTTCTCCCGGCGGAGACTCCCGGCCGCTAGATGACATCAGAAGTGGAGACTAAGGATCCGCCATCAAAAGGTATTCAGAACGGTGTTAGAAACACCTAATCCTAGAAAAGAGATATCGGAACAACTCTACCTCCAGAGGGGATGGTGGGAAGGAAACTACCTGCTGCAAGAGCTGTTCTTGATGATCTATTGTTACGGTAAGGTCTTACGTAACTGTACTATCTTACTTAGACAAAACAGCTCTTGCAGCAGGTTACACCATTAGGACAGATTCCCAAGCAATTCTGGATATCCCTCACAGGTGGGAGGAGGCTAGGTAGAGATCAGGAGTTGGACCGAAGCCTAGGATAGGAGTCCCTGAAGGACTGCTAGACCGAAACCAGCTCTTTGCCGTGATGCAACGTCCAGGCTATAATGCCTGATAAAGGTGTGCACGGTGCTCCAAGTAGCTGCTGCGCAGATGGCTGAAGTGGACACGTTCTTCATAGCCGCAAAGGAGGTAGCCACCCCCCTTGTGGAATGTCCCTTAACTGCACCCGGTCAAGGTTTGTTACGTTTCTGGTAATAGAATGTGATACAATGGATGAGCCACCTGGACAGCGATTGTTTAGAAACTGAAGCGCCCATCATCCTGTGGGTGAAGGAGATGAAAAGCTGATCAGATTTACGGTGGTGGCTGGTTCTGGTCAGGTAGTATCTTAGACACCTATGCATATCTAGAGTGTGCAACAAGGCCTCTCCTCTATTAGAGTATTTAGGAAAGTACACTGGTAAATCTATGTCCTGATTAAGGGTGACAGCTGAGACCACCTTAGGTAGAAATTTTGGACTTGTCCATAGGGACACCCTGTCCCGGTGAAAAAACAAATAAGGTTCTTTGCACATCAGTGCTTGAAGTTCAGAAATCCTTCTGGCCGAAGTAACAGCAACTAAAATTAACATCTTCCATGTTAGGAGACATAGCTCGCAATCCACGGACGGTTCAAAAGCGGCAGCGTGAGCTGCTCCAGGACAAAGGGTAAATCCCATGGAGGAATAGGATCCTTAATCAGACGTCTAAGGTGGAGAACACCTCTCAGGAAGGCTCATGCTGTGTCCAACTGAGCTATGGGACATCTGCCTATAGGTGTATGATAGGCTGAGATGGCACAAAGGTGTACTTTAATAGAGGAATAGGCCAAGCCTGCCTGGAAGAGAGACGGGAGGTAGTCCAGAACCGACCTTTCCGGACAATCCATCGGGGAAAGTCCTCATGCTTGAGCCCAGAGGCAAAATCTGCACCATTTCATGGCATATGTGGCATGAGATGCCGGTTTTCTAGCAGCCGCTAGAACATCTGCTACCTCTTGCGTGACCCCGTACTGGGTCTCTTCATCAGCAGGTTAAGGACCGAAGTCCTTTCCAAGGGGTCATCGGCCGGAGCAGGCAACACAGGGTCAATGGGATAGATAATCTCAACCTCGTCAGCCGGATCTGCAGTCATCTGGCCCGATGGAAGGTCCGAAAAGCCAGCGGCCGAAGAAGCGATTTCGACTGAGGTTAAGACTGCATGCTCCTGGGACTGAGACCTCTCTTGGTCCCATGGGCGTCTTCACCTAGACGAAGACTTGCTCGATTCCTTCTCCCACTTATGGGATCGGGAGGAGTGCGAGCCCACAGGCACCTCTTCCCAGGTGGGGAGAGACTGGCACAACTCCCAGAAGGAGCCCGAGAAGATAAAGCCTAAGTTGAGTGGAACGAAGAAGCCCCAAGAGTCGGCTGCATGAGTCACTTCTTCCTCGAGCGCCTGCATGTGTTCCAATTGCTCAGCGGAGCCCACAGCCACGAAACCGCCCGCCTAGCCTCCTTGGACTTCACCGGAGGGTTCCTTTTCTCCGGTCTCCCCAATTTCAATCATGCCAGCGAGTAGTCCAGAACACTGGGATGGAAGGCCAAGCAAAAGCTGCAGGGCCAGAAGTGTCGTGGTGACACACCTAGGCAGTAGAACCGCGTGAATTGGGGTATCGGTGCACGACATCTTCTGCCGCAAGGACACCGGTGAAATCCAGGGGAAGATCTTTCTTCCATAACTGAAGACATGAAGGCGCGATCACTAACTCGAACGAGTTTTAATTTCAGTAAAACCGAGGATTTGAAAGCCAGGGCCTACAAAATGTGACAGTACGAGGGAGGCAACCTGAATCTTCCAGTGGAAAGGAAGATCTGGCATCATGGGGCGAAGCCGAGGTATATATACTACTCTGGTGGGTGGGAGGGAGGAGCCAGCTTAAAGACTTCCGGTGAACCCTAAAGGGGAAAGGGACATGCCAATGAGTGTGGATGAACAACATATCCACGATCCCAGAACACGGACATTTTTTTGGAAATTTTTCACCACATTTTTAACATGGACTTTTTGGAATATCCCCTCATGAACACTGGCACTGTTATTTCGTTAATCAGTCCCAAAAGGTAATTCCGCGCAGCAACCACGAGATCACCTTATGGGTCTGATTAACGATATGACAGTGACAGTGTTCATGAGGTTGGGTCCCAAAAAAGCCCATGTTGAAAATTTGGTGTAAAAATTCAAAAAAATGGGAGAGATATCAACATAAGTTGAAACCCCCACTGACAGCCATTATACAGCGCTTACCTTCGAATCTTCAGTTTGGCTCTGAAGAGTGCAGACGTGTCCTAGTCCACAGAAGATGACAGCCGCCGGCCTCCAGAGGCAAGTATTGGGCAAAGGGGGGGGGTGTGGGTGTGCAGAGGCAGGGGGACGGGGGAAGACAACGAGGGACCATTTTCTTCTCTATAGGTTTAAAAAAAAAAAAGATGTCAAGGGACAGCCTTCTGTTTTGTAGGGTACAACAAACAGTGCTAGGAGACAGTTGGGGTGGGTTCCCTACTAACCCGTACTGCTGGGGGAAGAGTACTTTTGAAGGACACTGGGGGTTGGCTCCCCAGTGTCGGACCCTGGTGGGTGGACAGGGGCTTACACTGCCAACAGTGGGACGGGGCACCCCGCTGTTGGCAAATTAAGGGGGGAAATATATATTTTTATACACACTGGGAGTGGGCTCCACAGTGTGAAAGTACAGCAGGGGTGGGGGATTACAGCATCGACAGCGGGATTGGGCACCCGCTGTCAGCAAATAAAAGCAGAATAATCATTGCCGACAAGGGGACTGGGCACTCCACTGTCGGCAATGAGCACATATCTTCGCAAATATGACATGGTGTTCGAAATTGGGACATCTATTTTTGCACACACACCATGATTTGCGAAAATATGGTACTTTTGTGCTGAAAACAACTTTTCCCAAATAAAAATTGTTATAACTTCTGAACACAGTATTTTTTCACGAGACCTTTAAAAGGCACAACTGTGACCCAGAGACTTTCTACCCAGAAAATTTCAAGGCAAAATCTAAAATTGTTTCTGAGATACAGCTGAAAAAAAAATGTAAAACAAAACTGGTAAATTTAGGATTTCGTGACACTATCTCAACAATCACAAAATCGATTCACACAAGATTTGGCATGTCAAGAGACCTACCCCTAGAGATTATGGCTGCCAAATTTCGTACAAATCTGTTGAATGATTCTAGAGTTACTAAGGTTCAAAATTTCAGTTTTAACATAGAAATGTGCACCCAACCCTAACTATAGTAGCGCCACCATATTTTACACACACACACACACACACACACACACACACACGTATATACACACATACAGTGCCTTCAGAAAGTATTCACCCCCCCCCCTTGGATTTTGTCACATTTTGTTGTGTTACTACCAGAATTTTTAATGCATTGAAATGATTTTTTCCCCCTTGATTCACACAGCATATTCAACAATTTAAAGGAGCAAAAATATTTTTATTGTGTAACAAAAATGTATGAAACATTAAAAACTGAAATATCTTGTTTACTTAAGTATTCACCCCCCTGAGTCAATACTTAGTAGAAGCGCCTTTGGCAGCAATTACAGCTTTGAGTCTTCTTGGGTATGTCTGTATCAACTTTGCACATCTGGATTTGGGGATTTTCGCTCATTCTTCCTTGCAGATTTGCTCAAGCTCTGTCAAGTTGGATGGGGAGCGTCGGTGAACTGCAATCTTTAAGTCTTTCCACAGATTCTCAATGGGATTAAAGTCTGGGCTTTGGCTGGGCCACTCAAGGACATTCACCTTCTTGTTCTGAAGCCACTCCAGTGTTGCTTTGGCTGTATGCTTGGGGTCGTTGTCCTGTTGGGAGCGTAAATCTTGCCCCAGTCCAAGTCTCTTGCAGACTGATGCAGGTTCTCCTCAGGATGTGCCTGTATTTGGCTCCATTCATTGTTCCTCTATCCTGACAAGTGCCCCAGTCCTGCCGCTGAAAAGCATCCCCATAACATGATGCTGCCACCGCCATGCTTCATGGTAGGGATGGTGTTACACGGTGCTGAGCTGTGTTTGGTTTGTGCCAGGCATGCGCTTTGCATTCAGGCCAAAGAGTTCAATTTTGTTTCATCAGACCAGAGAATCTTTTGCCACATGGTCTCAGAGTCTGCCACGTGCCTTTTTGCAAACTCCAGGCATGCTATTATGTGGCCTTTTCTCAGGAGTGGCTTCCGTCTAGCCACTCTCCCATAGAGGCTGCATCTGTGAAGTGCTGCAGAGATTGTTGTCCTCTGGACAGGTTCTCCCATATCAGCCATGGAACTCTGTAGTTCTGTCAGGGTGGTCATGGGGTCTTGGTCACTTCTCTGACCAAGGTCCTTCTTGCCCGGTTGCTCAGTTTGGGAGGACGGCCTGCTCTAGGAAGAGTCTGGGTGGTTCCGTAATCTTTTCATTTCCTAATGATGGACTTGACTGTGCTCCTGGGAACTTTCAACACCCTAGAAATGTTTTTATACCCCTCCCCAGATCTATGCCTCCTCACAATTCTATCACGGAGTTCAACGGACAGCTCCTTGGTCTTCATGGTAGAGTTTCTGCTCTGACATGCACTGTCAACAGTGGGACCTATATAGACAGGTGTATTTCCTCTGAAATCATGTCAACCATTTGAACTGACCACAGGTGGACTCCATTCAAGTTTTAGAGTGATCTCACAAGGAAATTGGATGCACCTGAGCTCAATTTGGAGTACCATAGCAAAGGGGGTGAATACTTATCAAATCAAGACATTTCAGGTTTTTATTTTAAATTACATGTACAAAAAATTCCAGAAGTTTCATTCCACTTTGACATCATAGAGTAATTTGTGTAGATGCGTGACAAAAAAAATCCCATATAAATGTATTTTAATTTGAGTTTGCAACATCACAAAATGTGACAAAATCCGGGGAGAATACTTTCTGAAGGCACTGTATATGTGTACATATATATATATATATATATATATATATATATATATATATATATATATATATATATATATATATATATATATGTGTGTGTGTGTGTGTGTGAGGAAATTCGGTGTTAGGGTTGAAAAAACCCCTTGGACCCCAGCCCCCCAACGCACTAGAAGTGCACATTGGGGTCGTCTGCCTAACTCTCACCCATCACATGTGTAAAAACAGATGTATAGGAGAATGGGGTGAGAGTTAGGACCACTAGGGGGCTCAGCTTTTTTCTGACGAAAAGTCCGTATTTCGCACCGTTTCCGAGATACGGGCCCTGAAAGGCGCGGCGATTGCCATAATGTTATTCTATGGGAAAAAAAGAGAAGTTCGGAGTGCCATAACTTTGGCTCCCTGTAATATTTTTTTCACCAAACCACTAAAAGGCACATCTGTGAGATGCTGGCTGTCTTCCCTCCAAATTTCAGCCCAAAGGACCAAACTGTTCTTTTGCAGCAGGGCGCCAAAGGATTGCTGTAATGCGTCGGATGCCGTAATATTATCCTATGAGAAAAAGCGTCAACTTTGGAGTGCCGTAACTTTGCCGCCATGTAATATTTTTTCAACAAAACACTGAAAGGCACATCTGTGAGATGTCAGCTGCGTTCCCTCCACATTTCAGCCCAGAACACCAAACCGTTCTTTTGCAGCAGGGTGCCAGAGAATTGCTGTCATTTCCCCACAGCCTAGAAAAGTGCTGTCGCAATTTGCGAAAGCTTTTGCAAATTCATTCAACAGTGTCGCAAGTGCCAAAGTACTTTGCGAAAGTACTTTTTCCAGAAATGTGAAAAACATTTTTCTGGGGTGTTTTACCCCAAAATAAAGACATGGCTAGCATCCTCAGGGTCCGACTAGGTGAATACAAAAAGAATTAGGTTGCTAGAAGGTCCCAAATTTAAATGCCAAGCATTTTTCTGATCACCAACTGAAAACAAAATGGCGATTGCGACAGTAAAAGGGCCATTTGCAAAAGTAAAAACTGCATTTACGACACTGTCAAACTTTTTGTTAACTTTTTCCATTAACTTATAATGGGAACTTTTTTTTTTGAATAACTTTTGAACCGTTTAATATTTTTTCACGAAATCTTCAAAAGGCACATCATGGACCCCGGCCGCACGTTCCCTTAAGATTTCAGACTGGTCGTGTAAACCGTGCGACCTATAGGAGTGACAGTAGAATTCCAAAAAAGCGTAAACGCACTCGCAGATCACACTTAACTCCGCAGCCATATATCCAACCGATACGAAACTTGGCAGATCCCAAGGCGTATGGGTCTTGATCGAGTATTCCAAATTTCAGGCAAATCCGTTGAACGGGTGCAAAGTTATTAAGGTGCAAAATTTTAGGTTTAACATGTAAATGGCTCCTCAACCCTAACTATGGTAGCACTACCGTGCTACCATCACATGCACACACGTTATATATGTATATATATTACATACATATATATATATATATATATATATATATATATATATATACATACACACATACATACATACGTGCACACACACACACGCACACATATATACATATCTCATACTGGCGCAGTTGTGCCACTATAGTTCATGTTGAATGGTCACTCCTGTGTTAAACCCCAAATTTTGCACTTAAATAATTTTGCAACTGTTCAACCAATTTGCATTAAATTTTGCATGCACCATCAGGGATCAAAGATCTCTCGAGGTGGCAAGCTAACTTTCCGGTTGGATGTGTGGTTGCAGAGATGCGGAGTGTCAAAAAATGTGAAAGCTGCAATTTTGTGAAAATTCTTTGTCACGCTGTTTCCCAGAAATGGCTTGGAGGGGTTGGTCTGAAATTTGAAGGGTATATGGGGTCTGGGTCACAAATGTACCTTTTAAAGATTCGGTGAAAAAATATTATTTCGTTCAAAAGTTATTAAAAATCAAAATTTCCCATTATTTCCTATGGGAAAAGATACCTGGCAGCCTCAACAACTTTTTTGCTTTCGCAAATGGGAAAATAGTGTCGCAAATCCTCCATCTTGTTTCCAGTTAGCGACGTGGAAAACACGGTATAATTCAAAAACTACTGCCCCTTCGTAAACACCAACACTTGTGCTTACCTAATTAGGGCACGAGAAGCACAATCCTGGGGTTATTTTTTTCTGCAAAGTGCAGAATTATGTTTATTTTTTTTTACATTTTTAGGGCTTTTTCCTGTTTTCCACCCTACCCCTTCTAGGACTTGCATGTGGAGGCACACCACGTTCTGAGATGCCTTCCCGGCTTGCTGCCCCTGGACCTCCACCCAGTGGCAGCAAAACTATGGGGGCGACAAACACCCGAAAGGAAGCTGCAGTTAGGCGGCACGGATCCCGTCCGCGCCCCCATGACCCGAGGTAGTTCCCGAACCGGGTCACCAGCGTAGCGCAAGGTAAAACATAGCACCTCAGCACCAACAAGCCGGCAAATATGTTTATTTTAATAGACTTATTTTTACTGCCACAAATTGCGGCACTACTTTTGCAAACGTGACGCAACTTGTGACACTACTTTTGCGAAAGTGCCGTACATTGTGACACTGTTTCGTGAAACACATGGGTACTGCTGCAAATCTGCAGCACTTTCGCTAAATTTCTCTGTCATTTCACTGCAAAGAAACAGTTTGCACTTATGGGCTGAAAATTTCAGGGTACAAAGGGTTTGCCCCACAGATGTGCCTTTTGATGGGTTGCTGTTAAAATTTATATCGGTTTCATAATTATAACATTTCAAAGTTTAGTAATTTCCCATAGAATAACATTGTAGTGGTCGTGTACCTTTCGACAGCTACATCTCGAAAAAGATTTGAGATACAGATTTTCTGAGAAAGGCAGCGTATAAACAGTTAGGCATATTGCCAGGCCGTGTTTACAACTGTGGGGGAAATTTTTATTAATGGGGCTATGCTGTGATACTGTGCCACTGGTGGCACAAGGGTTAATTGCCATCTCTCTACAGTTATGGATACATGGGAGCACATTCTCCATAGAGTCCTGCACTCCCACATAGGGATACCATTAAGGAGTGATGGGAGCACAGGGCCCACAGGGAGATGAGGGTTAATTATGTCTCTACACTTACAGAAAGATAGGAGCACAGGGTCCAGAGGGTGCTGTGCTCCCATAACGAACTAACACTATGGTTATACTGTCTCAAAAAGTACAGAAATTCATCGCAAAATACTTTGTCAATGCATCAATTAGGGTTCATATTAAAGCGACAATAAGAATGGAAATGTGGTGTTTGGGTAGAACCTAACACCCCATCCAACCCTACCACCCCACCCCCCACAGACCAACAGACTTCAGGGTGTTCCTTGTGGTCATCGACCCTAAAGCTCACCCCATTCAACTATGCTGTATCATCTCAGCTTCCTTACACATGGAATGGGGTGAGCATTAGGGCAAACAACCCCATGGCACACCCAGACACCTGCTGGTCTATGGAGGGTGGGGTGGGGTTGTAGGCGATTTAGGTGGGGTGTTAGGTTTGGATCCCTAACACACTTCCATACTTTTGTCACTTTAATATGAACCCTAACAACTACGCGACATTTGCAATGAATACAGTATATACCATTGCAAAAAACTTTGTTAATACATCAGTTAAGGTTTTTACTAAACTGACAAAAGCAGGGAAATGGGGTATTAGGGTTTCCAACCCTAACTCCCCACCCCCACCCTGCAGAGACAGACAGGCATCAGGGGTGCCTTGGAGTAGTCAGCCTTACTGCTCACCCCATTCCATATGTAAATAAGCTGAGATGGGCACAGTATAGGACAATGGGGTGACCATTAGGGCTGCCGACTCCAAGTACCCCGAAGCTTGTCAGTCTCTGCAGGGTGGAGATGAAACATTAGGAGCTGATGATTCCAAGGCACCCTTACGACTGCGTCAGCCTCTGCAGGGTAGGGGTGAGAATGTTAGGGTTGGAAAACCGAATACCCCATTTCCCTGCCTTTGTCGCTTTAGTAAGAACCCTGCTGCATTAACAAAGTTTTTGCAATAGATTCCATAGTTTTCAAATAGTATAATCACACCCTTATTTGTCTTGTGGAGCCGCAAGCTTGGGCCCTTCACTCCCATTCTCCATACATATGTACATGTATGTAGCCGTGGAAGCACAGGGTCCGTCCATTCATAAGACAACAGTGACCAAACTGTCAGCATAGCCATCTAATAACCCCACCTCATGTACCCCAGTACAAAAAATGTTCAAATCCACACCAAAATGTAATTCTGTGCAACTGCAACACCATTCCACGCTACAGGTGTGAAAATACATTTTGGGCAGGATCTGAAAAATTACAGTTGTGACATACATGAGGTCAGGTAATAAGGGTATGTTGAAAATCTGGGGCCAAAATATTTAAAAATTCTGATGTTACGAGCGGGCATACCAAAATTACAATGAATGGTCGTAACTTAGGCATTTTTTCATATTTTGACCCCCACATTTTAAACATACTTTTCTAATGACCCCACCTCATAAACCCCGTAAGTGAAAATGTTCAAATCCATGCGAAAACACCATTCCGCGACACAGGTGTGAAAACATGTTTCGGGCAGGATGTGAAAAATGACAGCTGTACTGCTGCTGAGGTGGTGACACAAAATGGCTACGAAGAAAATTTGGAGTCAAAATATTAAAAATTACCACACTTATGCGCGTCCGAGGAAACATTTCAACGAACGCTCGTCGCAGTCATTTTTCAAAAATTTTTTCACCAAATTTTCAACATAGGCTTTTTAGGACCCCACCTTATGAACACTGGCACTGTCATTAAATCGGTCCCGAAAGGTGATGTTGTGCAGCGACAGCGAAATCATCTTCCAGACCCAATTAACTTAACAGAGACAGTGTTCATGAGGTGGGGTCCCAAAAAGCCCATGTTGAAAATTTGGTGAAGAAATATGTAAAAACGGTAGAGATATCAACATAAGTTCAAAACGCCTTTGAAATAGATTATACAGCACTAACCTTATTCCTCAGTGTGCGGTTCGGCTTTAAAGAGTGCAGACGTCTCCCGGTCCACAGAAGATGACAGCCCAGGACCTTCAGTGGTAAGTATAGAGTAAAGGAGGGAGATGCTGGGTGCCAAGTGGGAGGGTCGGGATGGGGGGAGAGGGGGCAGTGGTTACGACAAGGGTCTGTTTTCTTTTTTTCAGGTTGTAAAAATAATTTAGACGTTGTGGGACAGTTCTGTTTTTAGGTATTTATACTATTAGGGGACACAGAGTGGGCTCCCCAGTGTCCCACACTGCTGGGAGGGATAACCCAGCTTGCTCCTCTCAAGCCTAATTGTTCTCTCGCTTATCCCCCTGTCTTATCAACACTAGGCCCATCCATCCCCTTATCCTTCCTTTCCCAACCTCGGATAGGAGCTCACTACCCCGGGTTGTGACATCCTACCATGCCCCGTACTTTACAGCATCCAATCCCGGGGCTCACACACACTCCTTTTCTCCATCCACCTTCTCTACATCCCGTTTTACCAACTCCTCTCTGTGCACCGTGCCCTCTAGCCTTTCTCCCCTACCTCCCTCCTCCCCCTCCCCACCTTCGCCTCTACCTGATGTATATTTTTAATTTTTTTTCTTCCGTTACTTCCTCCTGCAACCTTAGATAACCTGCTTTATCTTCCTATAGACACTTCTATGTATGTAAATACCATGTAATCTGTACAATATCTGTATAATTCTATGTACATATGAACTTCTTTTTCTTCCTCTCTGTAAACAGTATTATCTGTATTGCCTTGTAAATACCTGTGCTGACCTGTATATACAATTGTTCATGCTCCACCCAGGTCCATCTTGCAAATGAGCTTCTGCTCAACGACGAACGATGGTTAAATAAAGACTTGATTGACTGATTGATAACAAATAAAACAACATAATTTGGGGACACAGAGTGGGGAGGGAGTCGTGTGAATGCTGACATGGCGACTGGGCACCCCGATGTCGGCAACTATTTTCAGAACAACAAGCGGGGAGAGGGGCATCAGACACCAGGAGTGAACATCCCCGTGTCGGATTACAATAACTATAAAGAAATAAAGAAGGGGGACGACGATCGGAGGGTGTGGGGTGCTACTAGACACCAGGGAAAGGGCTGACATGTATAACTGCAGACGGCAACATGATTTCCAGCTGCAAACATCAAGAAAACCCTGCTATTCTCATACAGAGAAAGTACAGTTAAGTAACTTACCATAACAGTAGATCTTCGAGAGAGGCTCTTGCAGTAGGTATTCACATACAGGACTAAGCCACCAGGCGTCAAGATCCCATGGAAAAATTTCTAGCTAGCAGTCTCTGGCGGGGGGTGAGCGGTGCCATACAACATCGGTATAAAGGGGCGATGCCGATGTCCGACTTCCAGTTCTTTCCCGCCAAAGGCCAAAAGAGGCAAGACGAGAGAGAAGAGGATATTCCCCCCATGGAAATAAAGTAAAGAAACTTAGCGGGATGGAGGGCAGGAAGGCAATACCTACTGCAAGAGCCTCTCTCGAAGATCTACTGTTACGGTAAGTTCTTACATAACTGTACTATCTTACTTCGAGAGGGCTCTTGCAGTAGGTATTCACATATAGGACTGAGTCCCAAGCAGTCTGGAACAAGGAAAAGCACTCAGGAGGAGGATAGTTATCCATAGCATGGAACCTCAGGGCTGAATGGGTCTCCTGAAAGGAGACCTTAACTGTAGTGTTTTGTGAAGGTATGGACAGAAGTCCAAGTTGCGGCTGCACAGATATCTGCGGCGGACACATTTTTGAAACAAGCCGCAGAGGCAGCTACTCCTCTGGTGGAGTGACCTCTGACTTGACCCGGAAGGGTCTTGTTGTACTTGTCGTAACAGAAAGTAATACAATTCGCCAACCATTTTGAAAGGCATTGCTTAGAAACAGTATCGCCTTCTCTTTCGTGAGCAAGAGAGACCAAAAGCTGATCAGGTCTTCCTGAGATCCTTAGTCCGACTGGTGTAGTATCTCAGAATTCTGTGAACATCCAAAGTATGCAAGAGGTACTCCCCTTGATTGGAGTGTTGCATAAAGAAAGTGAGTAGCTCAAATTGATTCAGCATATATTCAGCCATCACCTTAGGGAGAAACTTAGGGTTGGTGCAAAGAGCCACACGTTCCTTGTGAAAAATCAAGTACAGAATTTTACACATTAAGGCCTGAAACTTCGGAAATTCGCCGAGCAGAAGTAATGGCCACTAGGAAGAGTGTCTTCCAAGAAAGGAACTTTAAATCAGCTGCTGCTGGCTCGAAGGGAGGCAGAGTAAGCTTCTCCAGGATGAAATTCAGGTCCCATGGAGGGGCAGGAATGCGAATGCGGGGTCTCAAATTGAGAACCCCTCTGAGGAAAGTCTTACAGACTTCTAACTGAGCAAAATTCCTGTCTCCAAAGGGAATATGTTAGGCTGAGATAGCCGCCATGTGGACTTTCAACGAGGAATGGCTGAGACCCAGATCGAAGAGGTGACTCATGTAGTCCAGGACTTTGCTGACTGGACACGAGAAAGGCTCGAAGTCTTTCGAATTTGCCCAGATAGAAAACAGTTTCCACTTCATAACGTAGGAGGACCTGGTAGATGGTTTCCTGGTCTCCACCAAAATGTCCACTACTAAAGGAGAAACTCCGAAGTGCGCTTTAGCTACGTCTGCAGGAGCAACGCATGGAGATGAAGGGATCTGAGACCTGGATGAACAAGGGTCCCCTGATCCTGGGTCAACAATTGTTGCGACAGAGGAAGAGGAAGACAGAACCAAACTTGCCTGGGCCAGAAGGCAGAAATGAGAAACATTCAAGCTCCTTCCAATCGGAGTTTGTTCAGGACCCTCGGAATTAAAGGAATGGGTGGGAAAGCATAAACAAATCTGTCCCTCCAACCAAGAGACAGAGCGTCCCGCTAAAAAATGTCTCGCCCTAGAGCTAACGAGCAGAAGTCAGGAAGTTTTGCGGTTTGGAGAGAGGCGAACAGGTCTATTTGAGGTGTTCCCCATTGCTGAAAGATGACATTTACGACTTGCTGGTCTAACTCCCATTCATGCGACCTGACTGAGAAGCGACCAAGTTGGTCTGCTAGTGTGTTTTTCACTCCCGGAATGTGAACTGCGGTGAAGTGAAGGTGATGCTCGGCTGCCCAATACCAGACTCTCATCGCTTCCCAGCATAGGGGGTAGAAACGTGTTTCTCCCTGTTTGAGGTACCAGACTACGAACATGTCTGATTGCATGAGGAGATGACCGGGGAGGACGAAGGGAAGGAGAGCCTGAAGGGCATAAAGGACTGCCCCGAGTTCGAGCACATTTATGTGTAGGTTTTGCTCGAACTTGGACCAGCTGCCCGGAGTCCTGTGAGACACTAGATGGGCACCCGAGCCTTCTCCTGATGCATCTGTCATCAACATCTGGGAAGGGGGATCGATGCAGAAGTGAACTCCCAGGCACAGGTTCTCCTGAACCATTCACCATTGCAAGTCCCTGATCTTGGTTTAGATTGTCCCTGGTCTGGTCCCATTGTGACCGAAGCGTCCAGTGAGAGATCCTCATATGGAGCCGAGTGAACGGGACTGTCGGAATGGCAGCCGCCATCAGCACAAGGAGGCGGAGGACTGTCCTGGCTCCGACCCTCCTGCGGACGGACGGAAGACAAGCCTGATTCTGAAGGTGTCTATCCTGTCCGGAGGAGAGAAGGCTTTGCCGGTGGTCGTGTCCAGAATCGCCCCTATAAATTGGAGGTGTTGGCAAAGGGCCAGGTGAGACTTGGCCTGGTTGATGGTGATATCCAGGCTGGTAAGAACCTGCAGGGTAAGGGAAAGGGAGTGCAGGAGTTCCTCCCTGGACGAGGCCGCTAGGAGCCAATCGTCCAGGTACGGGAATACCTGTACTCCCTGGGTATGCAGGTGGCCCGCTACCACCAAAAGGCATTTGGTAAACACGCAGGGGGCCGAGGAAAGACCAAATGGGAGGGCCTCGAATTGGTAGTGGTCCCCCTGAAAACAAAACCGGAGGAATCTGTGGTGGGAAGGGCATATGGATATGCAGGTAGGCATCCTGCATGTCCAGAGCACATAGCCACTGTCCCACCCGAATTAGTGGTAGAAGGCTCTGCAAAGAAAGCATTCTGAAGCATCTGTACTCCACGAACATGTTCAGGGAGCTGAAGTATAAAATGGGCCTCAGATCTCCTATCTTCTCTGGAACTAGGAAGAAATGGGAATAGTAACCTGTCCCCAAGAGATGAGTGGGAACTGGCTCTATCGCTGCCTTCGAGAGAAGGGAGATGATTTCCTCTAGAACCAAAGGAAGATATTGCGGGGAGTAAGATGACTGAGGGTTTGGTTTTCGGGGCGGTTTCTGCAGAAACTCTACTGAGTGTCCTGCAGATATCAGCTGGAGCACCCAAGCGTCTGATGTTATCCTCTCCCAACCCAGCAGATGGGAGAAGAATCCCCCCCCCCCACCGATTCCTCTGGAACCTCGAGAGGCAGGGAGTCAGGAGGTGTAGGGCAGCGCAGGAGCTGGGGTTCCCACGGCTTTTTTGCCGGGGGGAGTCTTTGTTGCTGGAGGGGCCCATTTGTTGCCACATTTTCCTTGCGGCTTTTGTCTTTGTTGGTTTTAGCAACGGAAAGGATGCCGCTGCCCTTGAGGGGGCTGTACATAGTCTGGACAGACCTGAGTGCAGTACCCTTCCCTTGCAGTTCAGTAATGATGTCCTTGACATCACCCACGAATAGCACCGAACTCCTGAGAGGAGCATCCTGTATAGCGGATTGTACCTCAGGGACCAAACCTGACACGCAAAGTCAGGCATGACGTCTTAGGCCTATGGCGAAGGCCGAGCTCCTTCCAGCTGTGTCCACCGCGTCGTCAGTGGCAGACAGCATGTGTCGACAGGCCAAGCAAGGGGAACGCGCAAGGTCACCCACTTCCTGCTTAGTCTGTGACTCAGGAAGGGAGTCCAATTCCACCTGGCTAAGGCTGGTCTTCTGGAAATCCCCCATATGGCCAACATAGTTGAGGGCCGTGATGCCTAGGGTAGAAGAGGAATAGATCTTCCTGTACTGGTCCAGAAGCCGGGATTCCTTATCAGGCGGAGACGAGCTTAGGTGTTTAGGACTGGCAGAGCGGCCGTGGGTGGTGCAGATGACAACAGACTCCACCTTGGGGTGAAGGCTGAGAAAGTCTACACCCTCAGAAGTCTGGTGTAGCCTGTCTGCCTTCCTCGGATGGGAGGTAAACACGGAAGGTTGTTTCCAAATGGTGGAAACAAGAACTGCATGAGGCTCTATCCAGGGTGGAATCAGCGTAGGAGCAGTCTCTGGCAGATCCAAATGGGCAGCGAGTTTTTTACGCTGTGGGCTTGGCTCCACTAACTGCCACTGATGTACTTCCTGGATTTTCTTCAATTACTGCAGAAAGGAAAGGTCCTCCGGAGGGAACTTCGGAGGATCCCTCGTCCTGGGGCGTTCCTGAGTATGGGGATCGCCTTCAGGGTCAGAGTGGCCAGACTCAGGGTCCAAGTCAGAAGTCTCTGGCGAAGAGGAAGAATACTCCTCCCTAGGAGGGGGAGGGATGACCCCCTCTGGGGAGTTCCCAGGGGCGTGTATCCTCCCCGCCTCAGGCTCAAGAGGGTTCTCCTCTGGTGTCGGGCTGGGGGAGGGAGTCTCCGACGTAGGGGATCTGGTATAGAGATAGTCGGGAGATGACTACCTCCCTGCTGAGCTAAGCCTTGGCCTCAGCCCACCATGAGGTCAAGGTCTCCTTCAGATCCACCAGCGGCTGTGGAGGTGGCAGCGGAGGAGGTGGGGGATACGGGTACAGAGGGTACCCGTAAAATGAGTATCTGTAACCCGCTGGCGGGTAACCCGGTGTCGGGTATTGAGGCGTCTGGTACTGTGGCACCGTGTACCCTGGTGCCAGGTGCTCTGATGGAGTAGAAGGATCTGGCAGAGGCTCTGCTGGCAGGTCAAAGAGGAGGATAGTTGGGCCCGGCGTGGGTATACCGTCGAGGGGGTCCTGACGGAGGAACAGGTCTTCCATCGAGCAAAGGGACGCCGGAGGGTGGTGTCGGGTCAGCCACCGTTGGGACCGGCGTTTGAGGATCCGGCATCAGGGGCCCCAGCGTAGAAGGAGGGAGCTCTGAAGGCAGCGTCTCAAGGTCCTTGGTGATGACCGGGGAAGAAGGATTAAAATCCCCGGGTGTCAATCTAGGGTATGTGGGCAATGTGGTGAGACGTTGTGGAGAGCCTGGGGTGTCAGATGGGACAATAGGGTCTGGCGCAAGCTTCTTGGCCGGGCGGTCGTCTGAGATGCTGGCGTCCGACTTATCGGACTCCCTACCCAAGGAAAGTCGCGAAGGAGTGGCGGCCTTGTTTGAAGGGGGTTTGGCTGGGCGCTCACCTGAGGAGGTGAGTGGCTTAGCAGCCTTGTCCGGGCGGGTGTCGGTGGATCCGACATCCAACTTACCCTACCAGAAGGCCGTGAGGAAGGAGTGGCCTTAACGGGATCAGGGGCCTCCTTTGCCCCGGAGGCTACCAAATGGGCCGACCGCGAGCCAGACAGGAGAGGCGACGCATTCTTGCTAGCCACCAAGACGGCCGTCGAGGAATGATCCCCTGGAGGGGATGTCACCTTAAGGGCCACGACTCCAGCCGAAGTCGTAGCTGCTGTGAAAGATGACTCCCACTCCCGGTGCTTCTCCTCTTCACGCTTTTCTTATGGCCTTCAGGGACTGCTGCCTTCTTTTGCGGGTAGCCGAGTTGAACTTCTGGCAGTGCAGTCACTTCTCCACGGGGTGGTGTGGGGCTAGACAAAAGAGGCACAAGGAGTGGCCATCCTTGTGTGGAAGCTGGGAACCACACGAGTTGCACTTGTTCTTATGCGATTCAGAGGGCATCAGGGATGACATACACAGCAATTACTGAAGAAAAAAAACAGAAAACAGGTCAAAAAAAGTTTGAAAACTTTAAACTGATGAACTGACGACCGCTGTTCTACCCTGAGGAACTTTCACAAGCCCATTGTAGGAAAGAACTGGAAGGTGGGCATGGAGCCCACTTTATATTGACGACGATGACGCCGGCCACCTTATCAGAAGCGGCCGCTAGCCAGAGACTGCTAGCTAGAAATTTTTCTGTGGGTCTTAATGCCTGGCGGCATAGTCCTATATGAGAATACATTACAGCAAGAGCCCTCTCGAAGATAGATCACGGGGAAGCGCGCCTCTCGCTAACAGCCACCAGAGATTTCGGGTTCCAGAAAAGCTCATTCTATGAATAATTTTAAACAACAAACACGAGAATGTAGCTAAACGGGTGCCCTTTAGCTAGGTTTACATATTTATTTTTTTTAATTCATTAATTTTTGTGTGTTTTGTTTGGTTTCACTCGCTAAATGGGAAAAGAAAATAGCAGACATACGAAAAAGAATTTCCCACATGCGAGACAGGATGACCCTGTCTCTGAAAAGGTATTCTCTTCTGAGACACAGAATCCATTTTTGTGCAAGTCCTGTGACACAGAATCCCTGTTCATGTAGGACATCTATTTTCCCCCCACAGGAAATAATGGGAAATACATTTAATGACTTTGGAATGGATTAATATTTTTCCACCAAACCTTCAAAGGGCACATATGTGAGGCAATGGCTTTCTACTCTGAAAATTTCAGGCCACAGCTTAAAACCGTTTTTCAGATATAGGTGAACAAATGAAACAGCTATAACCAAAAAAAACTTCTGTATTTTCAGCATTCTCTATCTCAAAAATCACGTAGAAATTCAAACAAAATTTGCCACATACACAAAGCTACCCCTAGCGGTTATGCATGTCAAATGTCATGCAAATCCACTGAACCATTACAAAGTTATTCACCTGCAAATATTGGCCTCTAAAATTAAATACTGTCATCAACCCTAACTATACTGGTGCTACCACGCCCGTATTATACATACATACATACACACATATATGTGGGTGTATATAGATTTTATATATAGTCATTGCAAAAAACTTGCTCCATTAATGCATCAGTTAGGGTTGATAGCACAGCGACAAAAGTATGAAAATGTGATGTTAGGGTTACCCCCACCCTCTACTCACCAACAGACGGGGTGTGCCATGGGGTCCTCAGGCCCAACTCTCACCCCATTCCATGTGTAAACAAGCTGACATGCTATAGCATAGGCAAATGGGGTGAGAGTTATGCCGGACTACTCCATGGCACACGACGTTTGTTGGTGAATGAAGGGCAGGGTGGTGGTGGGGGGTAGCCCTAACATCACATTTCCATACTTTTGTTGCTGTGCTATCAACCATAACTGATGCATTAACAGAGTTTTTTGCAATTAACTGCCCTTTTTTTGAGAAAGTGCAATCTAACAAGTAACTGGTATGTGGCAGTGGGACAGTGGGCCCTCTGGGCCCTGCGCCCCCACTTACACTTAAGTACAGAGCCATACAGCAACCCCATAGTACTCAAAAGGAACCCTTGTAACACATATTTGGCAAGATCTCAGTAACCATAGCAAGTATGAAAAAAATTCCACTGCATAGGTATTCATGACTTCGAAACCTCCATGCGTTATTAGTCCTGCGGAAAATGAAAAATCTGCATCTCGCACCGTTTCTGAGATACAGGCGCTGAAAGTAGCCATGGGCACCGCAATGTTAGCCAATGGGGAATTTTTCAACTTCAGAGTGCTGTAACTATGGGCCCGTTGAATGTTTTGGGACCAAACCACAAAAAGGCACATCTGTGGGACAAGGGCTTGCCACCCTGCAAATTTCAGGCCAAAAGCCCCAACCATTTTGGTGCAGTGGGATGGTAAAGAAGAACAGGTTACTCACCTGTAACAGTAGTTCTAGGAGTGGTATATGTTGTTCATCCACACTTCTTGGCATGTCCCTTTCCCCTTTAAATCTTGCCGGAAGTCTTCAAGCTGGCTCCTCCCACCCACACGGGTGGTATAAACCTCTGTTCCACCCATGACACCAGATCTTAGCCCACTGGAAGCCAGGTTGTGCGCCTAAACCCGGGGAGGTCGGGTGGGTGCGTGTCGATGAACATATATCACTCCTAGAACTACTGTTACAGGTGAGTAACCTGTTCTTCTAGGAGCGTGGATATGTTGTTCATCCACACTTCTTGGCAGACTCCAAGCAGTTCTCCGGGAAGAGGGAGAGAGGCAAGGCGCACACCCCCTACTTGGGAAATAAAGATTGGAGAACCGAGGCCCCAAAACCAGAATCCCGGCAGGACTCAAGGTCAATGTGGTAGTGGGTAATGAAGGTGTTTGCTGACTTCCAGGTAGCAGCCCGACAGATTTCATGGATAGGGATGTCCCTGGAAGCAGCCACTGATGCAGCAGTATGGCGGGTAGAATGAGCTCTTATCCCACTGGGAGGCTCCTTGCCCGCCAACTCATAGCACAGACCTATGCATGATGTAATCCACCTTGCAATGGTCCGTTTGGCTGCAGGTCTGCCAGAAGTGGCTTCAGCGTAGGTGACAAACAGCTGGCGAACCTCTCCACGAATTTCTGCCGTTCTCTCTTTATAACAGGAGAGAGCATGTCTGAGGTCCAAAGTATGGAGCCTGTACTCAGCGTCCCAGGTGTTATTAAGCAGAGTCAATACCAGGTTAAGGTGAAACTCTCATACCACCTTCGGAAGGAATTTCGGGTTGGGGCGCAGGACATCTTTGTCCCTGTGAAAGATCAGATAAGGGGAATCCACTGACAGCGCCTGGAGCTCCCCTGTTCTTCTGGCTAATGTGATAGCCACCAGAAAGGCAGTCTTCCAAAACAAGTGTGAGTACACACTTGTGCTTAGGTTCAAATGGCTTGCCCATGAGCTTTGCCAAAACCAGCAACAGATCCCACGGAGGTGGAGGTTCACGCACTGGAGGGGATATGTGATCCAGGCCTTTGAAGAAGCGCCCGACCACAGTCTCCTGCGCCAATGTCGGCTGACCGGCCCGCACCCGGTAAGCAGAAATGGCTGCCGGGTGCACCCTAAGGGTCGATGACTGCAGACCCCCTTTGGAGAGAGACCAAAGGTAGTCGAGAATGTTAGCCATAGAGCAGGATAACAGGTCCAGACTCTTACCCTGACACCAAATGGAAAATCTCTTCTATTTGAAGGCATAACATTTCCTGGTCGATTCCTTACGAGATGCCTCCACCACGGTGTAGACATCCTCGGAAAGACCCAGAGCCTGGAACTCTAGCCGCTCAGGTACCAGGCTGTGAGGTGCAGGGATTGAAGGTCCGGATGGAATACCTTCCCCTAGTTCAGTGATATCAGGTCCGGGCGTGTACAAAGCCACTCTAGGGTCCTGCAGCTGAGGCTGAGGAGATCCGGATACCAGAACTGGCGCGGCCAATCTGGGGCTACTAGGATCACCTTCGCCTTGTCCCTCCTCACCTTGAGTAGCACCTTGTGGATCAAGGGAAATGGAAGGAAGGCGTAGAGGAGGCCTGGGGTCCACGGCCTCGAGAAGACATCCCCCTGCAGCGAGCCCTGCTGAGGGGGGTGGGGATGGTACAGCCTCAGCTTGTTTTCCCTGGAGGCAAACAGGTTCACCAACCGTTTGCCCCAGCGGAAGAACAGACTGTAACCTACCTCTGGATGAAGAGACCACTCGTGGGATATCTGGCCTATGCGGCTGAAAGCATCCGCCAGCTGGTTTGAGACTCTTGCCACATGAATGGCTAGAAGATCTGCCTCCAGTCGACTTACGAGGGTCCAGATGTGGAGTGCCTCCTTGCACAGCAGACAGGAGTGCGTGCCACCCTGTTTGTTGAGGTAGTACATGGTCGTGGTATTGCCCATCTGGACTTGAATCACTTGAGCCCGGAGCTGAGGAGCGAAAGCTGATAGTGCCAGTCTGACTGCTCTGAGCTCCAACAGGTTGATGTGGCATCGGGAGTCCTCAGGGGTCCAGAACTCATGGGCCCTGTTGTCCCCCATGTGGGCTCTCCAGTCCATGAGAGGCATCAGTCGTAGGGACAACCGTCAGCTCATGGCGGACAAACGGGATCCCTTCCTGCAACCCTTCTGGGGTGGTCCACCACTGGAGAGCGTCCCACATCTTCTGGGTTACAGAGATCAGCTGGTCGAAATGACAGTGGCACTGAGTCCACTGGGCGGCCAGCTCCCACTGGAGGGGGCACATGTGCCACCTGGCCCAATAGACCACAGAAATGCACGCCACCATGTAACCCAGAAGACACAGAAAGTCCCGGGCAGGGTGCAAGTGCCCAACCAGAAATGATTGGGCAAAGCAGGAGAGAACCTCCGCCCTGTCTGCTGGGAGCAGAGGTCTGGCTTGACAAGAGTCAAGCTCTGCCCCGATGAAACCCATCACCTGAGCAGGCAAGAGTTCCGACTTGGCCTCGTTGATCAGGACGCCAAGTTGGGAGCAGGTTTGGAGAGCCAGATCCCTGGACCTCTCCACCTCCTGAAGGGAGGATCCTGCCAAGAGCCAGTCATCGAGATAAGGGTAGATTCGTATTCCTCGATGCCGAAGATGGGCTACCGCCAATGCAATTCACTTGGTGAAGACCCACGTGGCAGAGGACAGGCAGAACGGCATGGTTCGGAACTCGTACAGGGTCCCTTCGACCCTAAAGTGGAGGAACCACTGATGGGACGGACAGATTGGGACGTGAAAGAACGTGTCCTGTAGATCCAGTGAACAGAACCACGTTTTGCTCCAAGGACGGTATGATCTGGTTCAGAGTTACCATCCGGAAGGTGCGGGACCTGAGATACTGATTCAGGTCGTGGAGATCTAGGATGGGGTGCCAACCCCCCCATCCACCTGGGCACCAGGAAGTACCTGGACACGAAGCCTGAGTCTGTAGGAGGATCCGGCACTGGAGCTTGCGGAGGAGCTGAGCTATGTCATCTCGGAGAGCCGACAGAGTGCAAGCTGAGATCCTTTCCTCCCGAGGGGCGCGGGCTCTGCTGGGAGGGTACTGCTCGAACTCTAGAGGCAGTCCCTGACTGAGTACTTCGAAAACCCTCCTGTTCGAAGTGATATCGGACCAGGCAGAATGAAAGTGGCAGAGCCGGCCCCCCCCCACGGGAGGACCCAGAGCTGGCGTGACTGGTGTAGGAGTGGCAACCCACAACCCATCACAGAGCAGGCTTAGAGGAGGAGGAGGCTCCTGGACCTTCGCCTCGGCCTCCTCTATGGGGTTGTTCAGGACCCTGCTTGGGCCATGGGTGTCAAGCTTGGGCCTGCTGCTGCTGTTTCTGCTGGCCTCCTTGATAGGAGGACTGTCTGGCCGCAGGGAAAGAATGCCAAAATGGCTTCTTTCTTTTTTGCTGGTTCTTGCCCGAAGAACCTTTTGCAGAGGTAGCATCCAAGGTGGCACTGGACTGCTCGATACGCTGAAGGTGACCGGTCACTCCTGGACCGAAGAGGTCAGTGCCAAGAAAAGGAACGTCAGCTAACTTGTGCTGGGTGTCCGACGGGAAGGAGGATAACCTCAGCCAGGCCCTGCGGCGAGTGGCCACTGTGGCTGCTAAAGAGCGGGCACAGGAATCCCCGATGTTTAGGGCCGTCTGGAGCTGCTGTTTTGCAACAGCATGGCCCTGATCACGGACTTGCTTGACCGTGGTCTGCATGTCCGCCGGGAGATGAGGGAGGACTTCATCTAACGACCCGAGGAGGGCATGAGAGAAGTGTGCCATAATGACAGCCGAACTGGCCTGACGAAGGCCTAAGGAAGAGGCTGCGTAGACCTTGTGGGCAGAGGGGTCCATATATTTGGACTCCTTGTCCAGAGGTCGGTCTGTGTCAGCCGAGCTACCACTAAGTCTAAACACAGAAGTGGTCACCAGGTTCTCGGCCGAAAGGTGTTCTGTGAATCCCGGCAGGGACCCCATGAGCCCCACATATTTGTGGGCCATGCAGGCAGACGGTGCAGGGCAGGAAGCTGGGCACTGCCAGAGCTCAAGGGCCGGGCCAGTGATGGCTTCGGCCACTAGAAAGGCCTCCATCGGGGTATCCCCCCTTTTTAGGATGTGTGCAAGGGGATACTCTGCCTTTTTCTGGATAGACTCCAGGGACTTTCCGGTGGATTCGGCGATCAGGCGGAAAATGCCCTGAAAGGAGGAAGGACCCTCCTCTAAATCCGCCATGGACAACTCATCATCCCCAGGATGGGAGTGCAGTCCTGTGACATCAGAGTCCGAGGAGTCGTGGTACAACGGTCTCCTGCCTAGGTCCCCTTGGATCCGCCAGGGGCAGTCAGGGGTAACCGTAACTGACAGACGTCGGGGAAGCCCGGTGTCTGTACAGTCCTCTTTCGAGGGAGCCCCTCCCTGAGGCTGCTTAGGGTGGTGGTTCCACCAGAATCGGTGGAGAGATCGAGATGGGCAGAGCCAGAATACGGGCCGGCCCGTTGGGCGGAGGAACCGAAGGCTTCGGTTTTGGAGGGGTCGGCATCAGCCCAGGAGGAGGTAGCCAAGTGATGGCTGGGGTAGACGGCTGAGCCGGTTTCTGCCCGGTCAAAATCAGCTGTTGCCACATAAGATCCTCATGGCATCGATGGAGTTTCTGTCAAAGCCTCTCCTCATCCGAGGAGGATGAGGATCTGCGGCGATGCCTCTTTTTAGAGTGCTTATGACTCTTTCGGTCATTCGACCGAGGGGGTTCTGGACCTCGATCGAGATCGGGCTGGCAGTCTCGGTCAATCGGGAGACACTGGGTTAGGTGAAAACCGAGGGTCTGGAATGGTTTTCTCGGTGGGGACACCAGCGGGCTGGGTCTCCTCATCGGGAAAGACAAGGACCAGAGTCCTTTCCAAAGAATCGTCGCCCAGAGTCAGCGAAATAGGGTCGATTGGGTCAAGAGATATCTCAACCTCGTCGGCCACTTCTTCGATCTCTTGGCCAGATGGAAGATCCGTGAAGCCGGCGGCCGCGGATGCGATCTCGACCGAGGTCGAGACCGCATGTTCCTGGGACTCTGACCTTTCTCGGTGCCAAGAACATCTTCGCTTGGACGAAGACTTCGGGTCCTTATCCCTCTTCCGAGGGCAGGAGAAATGCGAACCCGAGGGCGCCTCACCCCTGGTGGGGAGAGACCGGCAAAACTCCTTGAAGGAGCCCGAAAAGGTGGAACCGAGGTTCAGAGGAACAAAAAAGCTCCGACAGGCCGAAGATTGAGCCACTTTCTCCTCGAAAGCCTTCATTTGCTCCAACTGCTTGGCGGATCCCACAGCGGTGGAAACCGCCCACCACGCCTCCTTCAATTTCACCGGCGGGTTCCTTTTCTCCGGTGTCCCCAATTTTTGGCGTGCCAAGCGGTCGTCCAGGACACTGGGATGAAAGCCAGGCAGAACGTGCAGGTGGAGGTGTTATGTCCAACACCTAGGCAGTAGACGCACGTTAGGTGGGGATCGGTGCACGATATCTTCTGGCCGCAGAAGCACCGGCGAAATCCGGGAGAAGATTTATCTTCCATGTCTGAAGCACTACTATTGGAATCGTTAACTCGAAAGAGTTTTAAGGTGAGTTGCAGTAAAAACCGACGCTTTGAATCCAGGGCCTACAAATTGCTGTGAAGCACGAGGGAACCTACATCTTCCAGCGGAAAGGATGATCTGGCATCATGGGGCGGAGCAAGGTTTATACCACCCAGGTGGGTGGGAGGAGCCAGCTTGAAGACTTCCGGCAAGATTTAAAGGGGAAAGGGACATGTCAATAAGTGTGGATGAACAACATATACACGCTCCTAGAATTGATTTTCTTTGGTCAAAGTACTGTTGCAAATTGCGACAGTTTCGCAAAAAATAGGCACGACAGTTTTGTGATTTGCGAAGGTGTCATGGTTGTTTGTTCACAACTTGCAACACTACGGTGGGGGCCCAATCTTTAGAAAGGCATTTCTGCCCCCCCCAAAAGACAGTGCGTTGATCCTCAGGACCCGACTAGATAAACACAACAGTCAGTGTTTACCTAGGGGGTCCCAAATTTAAACGCCAGGCATTTTTCTCTCTCACTAACTGAAAACAAAATGGCTGCCACACAACAGTAAAAGGGCCATTTGCAACAGTAAAATGCAGTGGCAGCAGCTTTCAAGAGACGCATATTTTTTTCCCCATTGACTATAATGGGAAACTTGTTTTTTTAAATAACTTTTGAGTGGTTTAATATTTTTTCCACCAAATCTTCGAAAGGCACATCAGTGACCCAGACTGCATCTTCCCTGAAGATTTCAGACCAAACGGACACATTTTGCAGGCTGTAGCCACGAGCAAAGAAATGTGCAAAAATCCCTTTTTTTTTTTGCGTTTTTGGGTGCTCTGCAGTTCCGCAACCACTCATCCAACTGTAACGCAACTTGCCAGATCCAGAGATCTATGGTACCAGACCGTGCATGCAAAATTTCAGGCAAATCCATCACATGGTGCCAAAGTTATTACAGTCCAACATTTGGGTTTAACATAGAAGTGGCCTATACTGGCACTACCGTGCCAGTATAATATATACAAGCAAATATAAAAGGAAGGACTGTGTTTGCTAGCATTTTGCTTCACTTGTTTAATTGGAACGTTTCCAAGTAATAAAAAGACAGAAACAGAGAATTTGACGGTAGAAAACGGCCTCTTGGCCCACTCCATTCTTGGCCACAGACCATACTTGATCTACAGCGCTCCCACCCCTACTCACCCTTCCTTACCTCTATGATTCTCTTGTGCCTATCCCAGACATTTTTGCACCCCACCACTGTTTTCGCTCCAGTACCTCCGCTACTAGGCTATTCCAGGAATCCACTACTGTCTCAGTGAAGAAATACTTTTTTACATCTCTCCTGAATCTACCCCATTCCAGTTTCATAGCATGTCCCCTTGTTCTAAAGCACATTTTTTTTCTGTAAAATACTTCCCTCTTATACCTTATTTACCCCCATGATGTATTAAAGGTCTCTATCATATTCCCCCCTCTTCCAAGAAATACATATTCAGCTCCTTTAGCCTCTCCTCATAGGGTTGTTGATGCAGACCCAGCACAATTTTAGTTGCCCTCCTCTGGACCGCCTCTACCCTATGTCCTTCTTGGGACGTGGTCCCCAGAACTGGACACAGTACTCAAGGGCTTACCAGTGATTTATACAGGGGGCAACACCATCTCCCGCTGGTGAAGCCCCTCCCTCTGCACTCCAGCATCCTACTTGCCCTCCTGACTGCCTTGTTGCACTACATGGCCACCTTCAGGTCACTAGAAATGTTCACCCCCAGGTACCTTTCCTGCTTGGTGGCTGTCGATACCACTCCCCTCCATTTCATACTCTCCCCTGTGATTCTGTGCCCCAAGTGCATTAAAACCCATCTGTCATACCCTTGACCACTCAACCAGTTCTCTGCTCATCCATCCCCCCCCCCCAGAGTGTCCGCCCTACTGCAAATCTTGGTGTCATCTGCAAAGAAGCAGACCTTCCTTCCAGTTCTTTTGCTATGTCACTTATTTTTATTTATTTATTTTTTTTAGCTATTCATTTTGCTGCCAGCCTACATCCAGAGGGGCCCCAGCCCTGTCCCCGACGCCCACCATCCGGCGCTGACCCGCCCTAGGGCTTACCCTCTCTCGATGTGGGCCCCTGCAACACCCCACCAGAGACAGTGATTCAAGGGGCCAGTGCCTGGCTGGCCAGGAGCGGAGCCTGCCAGGCGCCTCCATCACACTGCTGCAGCTAGTGTTTTCCTTTTCATTCTTCTAGGGTTGGGCGTGCAATGGCGCCTGTGGAATGGCGCTGCAGCTGTGTGTCCCCAGCCTCCGCTGGCAATGCCAGCCACAGCAGTCTCTCGAAGATAGAGAGCAGTCCATCGGACGCTCAATCGCTTCCTCGCTCGACTCCGGCGATCCATGCTCGTTCTCGAACACGGGTCGCTGGCGTTGCGTGAGGTAAGGCAACCAGCGCCTCAGCCCTCAGCACCACTGGATCAGCCATGCTATGTCACTTAAAGAAATTAAACAGGATTAGTCCCAATACTGATCCCTGAGACACCCTGCTAGTCACCCTCCCTTCCTCTGAACAAACTCCTTTGGAGCGTTTAAGCGCTTGTGGCTCTTCCTCAGCCTGTCGGCAGAGAGGATCCTAGACCTCGATCGAGATCGGATGGGCCGATTCGGTCGCTCAGGAGACACCAGCAGGACCGGCGATTTCCCATGGTCAGGGACCACTTCCTTGACGGGATTCCCAGCGGGCTGGGTCTCCTCATCAGGGAAAGTAAGAACCGGAGTCCGACTGAGAGAATCGTTGACCGGAGCTGGCAACAATGGGTCGATCGGGTCAATAATTATTTCAACCTCAATCAACACTTCAGTCGACTGGCCAGACGGCAAAGCCGAGAAACCAGTGGCTGAAGAGGCAATTCAGACCGAAGTTGAGATTGCCAGTTCCTGGGACCGAGATCTCTCCCGATCCCAAGAACGTCTTCGACGAGACAAAGACGATTCCGGGTCCTTTTCCCGCTTACGGGACCGAGAGGAGTGCGTGTCCGCAGGACCCTCTCCCTTAGTCAGGACAGACTGGTACATCTCTCGGAAGGAACCCGAGAAGGTGGAACCCAGGTTGAGCGGAACGAAGAAGCTCTGAGAGGAAGATTCCGCAGCACGAGCCGCTTCCTCCTCGAAGGCTTGCATGCGTTCCAATTACTCGGTGGATCGGCTGAGAGCCACCCACCGGACGCTTTTGATTTCACTGAGGGTTTAGTTTTTCCGGCCTTCCCAACTTCAGGCATGCGAGACGGTCATCGAGGACGTTAGGGTGAAATGCAAAACAAAAATCGCACTTCGAGGTGTCATGGTCGACACCCAAGCAATAGACGCACACGGTGTGGGGATCGGTGTGTGACATTTTCTGGCCACATGAACACTGGCGAAATCCAGGGGAAGACTTGTCTTCCATAATCGAAGATCAGCAGTCGCGATCGCTAATGCGAACTAGATGGATTTTCAGGAAAAACGAAGGTTTTTAAGCCAGGGCCTACAAAATGCAGGCGCACTAAGGAGACAATCTGAATCTTCCAGCGGAAAAGAAGATCTGGCGTCATGGGGTGGAGCCAAGGGTTATACCACCCATGTGGGTGGGAGGAGCCAGCTTGAAGACTTCCAGTGATCCTTAAAGGGGAAAGGGACATGCCAATAAGTGGATGAACAACATATCCACGATCCTAGAAAACACGCTTTGGATAACGCCTATCTCAACAACATTTCAAACTTTCTGACCCAACTGTTTTATCTCTATCAGAAAAGTCCTAAGAGACTCAGAGTTACGGTCCCAGGCCATGGAGATGTCAGTTGAAAAGCCAAAGGCGGCCCATGGCATACGTTGGGTGCAGAATGAACTTCTTGCCGCCCGTGCTGTTACCAAATCACTCCCTGTAATTTGTGCCCATTTAGAAACTATGGCTGCAAACCCGACTCATGACCAGGCCAAAGCCAAGGGACTGTTGCAAATTATGACTAAATTCCAACTGGTGGCACACCCTTTTGTATTTTGAACAGCTGTTGCCAGGTTCTCACTAGCACTTCAAAAAGAAGCAGTTTACATGCCGGAGCTATTTAGCTCTGTTGAAACTTTGAGAAACACTCTTGACGATGCTAAGCAGTGTGGTCCCATAGGTGGCAGTGAACTTGACATTCTCTTAAAAAAAAGGGTCTGATGTTCTTTCAGGAGCATGTGCTGAGGCGACTTACAAGGTTGTGAAATTAACAGTTCAGTGGCTAAGTTGCTAAAACTTTTAAACAGCAAATTAAGAAATACATTACAAACATTGAGAACTGTTGTGAACAAAGGTTCAGTTTGACTGATGAGAGTAATATCTGTTAACCGTGCAAAAGTGTTAGATACCAGACTTTGGCCAGCTGCAGACACAAAGGAAGTGGAGCTGTATGGTAACAGTGACATTACTGCAGTAGCTAACTACTTTTCAGCTTTTTTGCAGCCTGACTGTGGCAGCACTCCGCTACTTGCAGAATGCCAAGAGTTTAAGTTTTTGCTCAAACCAATTTCATCAATCTTTCTGCCTCTGCTATCTGGTCAAAGCTAGCATGTGATTTCCAAAATTCTTATCCAAATCTGTTGAAGCTTGTCAATGTGTTGAGAGTATTTCCTGTGTCTAATGCAACTGCAGAAAGGGTTTTCTTCAACTATGAACAAAGTAAAAACAGACTGGAGAGCAAGTCTGGCAGAGGATACTGCAGAAACATTGATTCGCATTAAAAAGCAGGGCCTCCCTCAGCTGAATTCAACCCAGACAGGGCTGTAGACATTTTAGTGCTAAACCAAGGCGTCCTGGTGATCTGGCAGCTGCGGATGGTGGAACACCCCCAGGTCCCCACCCCCACCCCCCAAAACGGGCCACAATTACTGGCTACATGCCTGGTGGAGAAGAGTAGCAAACAGATCACATCCAGTCCTTGCTGGTTACTGTGTGGTCAATCACAGTCCCAGGTGGAGTTTTTATGCTGGGGCAGGGGTTCATTTTAAATTTATGTTTAATTTGTCACAACTCACGACCACAAATTCACGGTCTGCTCTGGCAGAAATCCTATCTCGGCTCTTAAAATGAATGTGCTGCTGTACAAGAATTGCTGTATCCTGGAAATGGCTAAATAAAACAGATATCAGTCTCAGAAACTTGTGTAAATATGTATTTTATCAATATAGAGGAAGATAAGTACATTTTATGGGGGTTTGAGCAAAAATATACATTTTTGGTAATTGCTAATCAACTTCAGTCATTTTTACTTTGATTAGCGAAGCCCGCTAATCAAGTCTCCGACACTAATTTATGCCTTGGTGTCATGCAAAAGCACAGCAAATTAAAAAGAACAGCCATCTCTGTAGGTTGTATCGGAGCAGCAAAACAGTAATCACAGGCTGAAAGAACTTACTTGGTCTCAGTAGTTTTGTTAGTCTTCTCCATGTTTTTCAAGCTCTCTGGCGAGCGGAGCTGGAACCTACAACTGTCATTCATGTTCCACACAGACTCCATCAGCACTCCCACTTTCGGAATTCCAGCATTGATTGAAAATGCTACTGCTCCAGCGTGGTAGAGGGGATTATTTCTCAAGCATACCTGGTAAAGCAGTAATATATTTAAATTCTAGTTTTCCACTATACATTTTAAATGTAAATGTCTAAGAATGACAATCCTCACATCCCTTTATTTAATATGCTTCCCTACATGACAAAGCCCCCAAACAAAGGAAATAAACACAAGTGTCAATTTCAAACCGAACGCAAGGTATGTGTCAAGTTACAAATGCAAGTTACTCAAAATTCATTGTAGAATACAATAAGTGGAAATGGGAAAAGTTCTAGCACACGCTAACTCATATGAGGAACGCATGTTTCGGACTGGCTTCAGTCCTTTATCAAAGCCTTTGATAAAGGACTGAAGCCAGTCCGAAACATGTCAGGCATGACTACTTGTTTGTCTTGATGCAATAAATTATTCTTTTAATATAATTCTATACGTTCCTCGTATGAGTTAGCATGTGGCAGAACTTTTCCCGTTTCCATTACCCGTTGGTTCTCGAGCACCGCGTCCCAGTGCACATTCATTTTGGTGAGAATTCAATAAGCGAAGTCTATATATTAACAGCACGGTACAAACGGATTCCTAATTTTTTTTTAAATGTTATTGTTAGAGTTTGTAAGAAGGACCTTACAATAAATCCACAGGAGGATAACAAAATGGCGGTTGACAAATATGGTACACTTACAAAGGATAAAGAAAGCAGAAATCCTCTCCATAGGTATTACATAGGGAGAAGTACTTACTAAGCTGTAATCTTTATAATAAATATAAATGCATGCAACCTGAGAAAAAAAACAGGGGACCGTGAATAGGATAAAAAGTGCATAATCTACCCTTTTACCACAGTGACTCCGCTACTCTGATTGCTAACAGTTTGAGTAAAAAAACATACACTGAAACTGCATTATAAGAC
Organism: Neoceratodus forsteri; assembly: GCA_016271365.2. Lineage (NCBI taxonomy): Eukaryota > Metazoa > Chordata > Ceratodontiformes > Ceratodontidae > Neoceratodus > Neoceratodus forsteri. The sequence continues at coordinate 1,711,782,052 of CM057455.1, forward strand.
AGCTTGTGGTTTTTGCCCCATCCTCACTTTAAGTTTGTAGTATGGTATGGTCCATAGTTTTGCCTTTTTTTTTTTTTTTGCAAACTGAATCCTATGCATTCAAAATAGGAGAAACATTGTCAATGGTGAATTATTACACATAGGTAATGTGCTCCCCCAGTGGGGTAGTGGTAAAGTTCAAATCTGTGATCTCAGCAAAGAACCCTAGGAACATAAATGTTCTGAATACAGCAGTTACTAAGTTCACTAGTGCCCACACAGTACTTAAAAATAATAACTACCAACATCCATGTCCCCAAGTAAACCCTCTTGAACGTACGAAGAAGCCAGCAGAAGAAGGTCATTTGGTCTATCTAGTCTGCTCGTATTGCAGGGTCCACAGCTTGAGCCACTGTCTCTGCCCTCCCTCCCCACACCTCCCATCCTCTCTACCCATGATCCTTACCTTCCCCCATGCCTATCCCAGCCTCTCGTAAAGCTGCCCACCGCCTTCAACAAGATCACCTCTTCCAGCAGCGCATTCCAAGTGTCCACCACCCTCTCTGTGAAGAAGTGCTTCCTGACCTCCCTCCTAAACTTCCCACCCTCCAGCTTAAGATTGTGCCCTCTCGTGTTATGGCTGCCACTCAGTTTAAAGAGACTCTCCTTATCTACCTTATTTATCCCTTTTAAGCATCTGAAGGTCCAAATCATGTCTGTCTGTTTCTCTCTCTCTCCCCCTCCCTCTCCCTCTCATCTTTTGAGGGAATACATGTTCAGTGCCCTTAATCTCTCCTCATATGTCTTATCCTGCTGACCACCTACCTTCTTTGTAGCCCTCCTCTGGACCTTCTCCAGTAGGTTAATGTCCTTTTTGAGGTGTGGGCACCAGTACTGAACCCCATGCTCTAGATGAGGCCTTACCAGGGACCTGTACAAGGGCAGTATAACCACCTCTTTCCTACTACTGATCCCCGAGATATGCATCCCAGCATCTTGTTTGCCTTTGCTGCTGCTTTCTTGCACTGCGTGGAGTGCTTCACGTCACTAGTGATCATCACTCCCATGTTCTTCTCCTCCTCTGATGCAGATACTGACTCCATCTAGCTAGTGCTCTTTAGCCAAATACTTCATTACCTGAACTTGATTTACTCATGAAACGAAAGGTTTAGCCCACTTTATGTGAAGACGTGCTTTAGCTAGCCAAGTCAGTCTCCCCTCACGTCAGGCTGCTGGTCCTTCAGGCAACTGCTGTGTCTTTTCTGACCTGGCACAGGACTTGTAGACAGTCTGTGAACAGTACTGGAACATAAACACATAACTGGAACAAAATGGAAACTTAACTCTATTAACAAAAAAAGGTGCTAACCTGGCCTGGTCTACACCTTCAGAATTTCTGAAACATAACCAGTCAGGTTGCTGGCCTACCAGTCCAACAGCTGGATTATCCCCAGATTACAATGGATAACAGATGAACCCTAACAAGCTTATATAGCTGCTATAATCATCTTTACACAACATATTAGACAATATTCTCCAGGCAGAGCCACTGGCTCCAGAGAGGGGCCCAAATGAAACGCTGGAGCTAACAGAAAAGGAAGATAAGGTAAATATGAAGGAATGTCTCCTGTCTGTATCACTTCTCGTTGCCATTGGGGAGTAATTACATATGGATTCTAAAAAGTAGTACCCATCTTCAATAGGGTTGGGGAGAGTATTGTACCACACGATCCATAAGGGTGACTAAGGAATTCATCAGCTAACCACCGCCTGCAATAAGTACTCAGCGTCTGAAGGCCACATTGTCAGAGCTCCAGATATCCAGTCTGTATTGGTTTGTGAATGCATGAATGGAGGACCAATGCCGACGCTTTGCAAAGTTCCAACACCGGGGCCTCCCCTCTTTCTGCCCATGAAGTGGGGTAAGAGCTCAGCAGAATGTGCTCTGATCAGAGAAGGAGCCTTCCCCTTTTTGCCACATAAGCCTTTGTGATACAGGACTTCACCCGCCTAGTTAAGGTTGCTTTTAAAGCCTTTTGCCCCCTTTTCGCCACTCCAAACAGCACAAAAACAATTTCCAACTTCCCAAACTCCAGTGTTCTTGTCAGTTGGGTCTCGACTGCCTTTGCAAGTCCAGCTCATGAAATTAATTCTCTTTTGGATTTGTTGTCTTTGGGCCAAAGGCATACACTCTTCATGGCTCACATGGAAGGCTATGGAAATCTTGGGAACAAAGGACGTAGCGGCCCTCAGCACTGCCTGTCTAGTGCATAATAATGTAAGGTTCCCTATGGGAAAGAGCCTGGAGCTCATCAGTCCTCATTGCTAAACAGATCATAATCAGGAAACACACCTTATAAGACAGGATGTTCAACAGCACAGATGAAAGTGGCTCAAAGGGTACCTTGGAGAGGGCACATAATACTAGGTTTTGACCCCACAGGGAAAAGGCAACCTAAAAGATGACCAGCTTCTGCTTACTGCTCTGTGAAAACTGAGAACATCTGGATCAGTACCCAAGAGGCATGCCCCGAATGATCCAAATAACACACAAATAGCAGATAACTGACCCCAGCAGGGTACTCAATGCCAGTCCTTTGTCCATTCCCACTTGCAAGTCCAGAATTTGTGGACCTTCGGCGGGGGTCATCTAATAATCCTATCTCTGGCCCTAGCCAAAAACATTTCTACACTCTGTCATAGGCCACAGAGGTGGCGACTTTCCTGGTGGTCATGGAAGGCAGGCTTCCAACTGCATCCTCTCTGAGTTTGGATGCAGAATTGAGCCCTGACCGAGAAAATGCCCTCATGGTGCAAGCCGAAATGGGGCCTGACAGATCAGATTCACCAGATATGAAAACCATGGCCTTCTTGCCCACTCTGGTGCTATCAGGTGAAAGCTTCTCTTGACTGCCAGATCTTTTATAGAACTCTGGGCAACACTGGAAGAGGAGGAAACAGATACACTTTGTCGAAGTTCCACTGCTGTGACAGAGCATCCACCGCTTCCACCTGTGGACACCAATATTGACTGAAGAACCATGGCACCTGGGCCTAGAACTCTGACATACATAGGTTGATCTGTAGCTGACTGAAACTTCTGCACAGCAGACTGAACACTTTCGGGTTCGGGAACCACTCTCCTAGGTGTACTCTCTCTCGGCTTAGCCAGTCAGCCTGCACATTCAAGTCCCCTGCCAGGTGAACTGCTTTGAGGGTCAGGAGACTGACCTCTGCCCATCAAAGGGCCTCCGACCTCTGTGAGCATGCTTGCACTTCTTGTGCCTCCATGACGATTTATATATGCCATGGTGACAGCACTGTCTGATGTAACCCTCACCACCTGGAAAGTACAGTTACGTAAGAACTTACCGTAACAGTAGATCTTCGAGAGGAGCTCTTGCAGCAGGCTATAACAATACGGACTATGCCGCAGACACTAGGACCCTCCGGTGAAAACTTCAGCCAGCAGTACACAGCAGGTACCACCCCCGACCCCGCCCCGACGTCGGTCTAGGTAAAAAAAGGGGCGGACCCAGCTCTCCCTCAGTTCTCCCGCCAAGGCCCACAACAAGGCCTGACAAGAGAAGGAGACGAAGCAACTGTAGAAGATAAAATGGAGATGTAAATGAAGATGGATCTGCACACCTCAAGGGGAAAGGCGGGTGGGAAGTAAGGCCTGCTGCAAGAGCTCCTCTCGAAGATCTACTGTTACAGTAAGTTCTTACGTAACTGTACTATCTTACTTCGAGTGGGAGCTCTTGCAGCAAGCTATAACAATAAGGACTGAATACCAAGCAGTCCCACACTAAAGAGGTAGTCGACCCCAGGAGGTGGAATATGCTGACTCCAGAGGCCTCAGGACAGAAGCCCTTGCGAAGCCAGCTCGGCGTCTGGACACGATATCCAAGCTGTAATGCTTGACGAAGGTATGCACAGAGTTCCAGGTGGCAGCCGCACAAATGTCACTTATAGAGACATTTCTCAGGGCGGCGAATGATGCAGACACTCCTCTGGTGGAGTGACCCCTAACCTGGCCCGGTAGTGGCTTATTGTGTTTCTCATAGCAGAAGGAAACGCAATGGACTATCCACTTCGATATCGTCTGCATGGTCACCGGTTTACCCAAGCATTGTGGTGCAAAGGCCACAAAAAGTTGCTCCGATTGACGGTGCGCAGTCGTCCGTTTGCGGTAATACCTCAAAGTCCTGTGGACATCCAGTGTGTGAAGGAGAGCCTCCCCTCTATTGGTTGGGGAAGGAAAATAAACTGGAAGGTCAACCGACTGGTTGAGGGTCAACTCCGAGACCACTTTCGGAAGAAACTTAGGATTTATTCTAAGGGAAACCCTTTCCCTGTGGAAAATCAAATACGGCTCTTTACACATCAGAGCCTGAAGCTCGGAAATTCTTCGAGCTGAAGTAATAGCAACCAAAAAACAAACCTTCCAGGAAAGGTAACGCAGCTCACAATCCGCTGCCGTTTCAAAGGGAGGGAGGGTGAGCTTCTCCAACACATAAAGGGGATCCCAGGGTGGGACAGGGTCCCGAATGGGAGGTCTCATATGCAAAATTCCTCTTAAAAAGGTGCGGGCAACATCCAATTGTGCCAACGCCCTATCTCTAATGAGAGCATGATAAGCGGAGACAGCCCACATATGCACCTTGATAGAGGAGTAACTCAGGCCATTTTGATACAAGGAGAGGAGATACTGCAACGCTGAGTTCACTGGACAAGTGACGGGGTCCAAATGCTGTGACAAGGCCCATAGACAAAAACGCTTCCACTTCATAGCATAAGCGGAGTGGGTGGAGGGCTTTCTCGCCGAAACTAGGACTGCCGCCACTTCTGGGGAAACCCCGTATCTGTGCTGAGCTACGTCTGAAGGCGCCAAGGATGTAGGTGTAAAGACCGAAGGTCCGGATGGACCAGTGACCCCTGTTCCTGGGACAACTGCGAGCATATGGGCAGCAGAACTGGAGGCTCCATGGATAACCGCTGCAGGAGTGGGAACCAAATCTGCCGAGGCCATCTGGGGGCTACGAGAATCATTCGGGCCCCTTCTGCCTGTAACTTTAGTAGGACTCTGAATGAGAGGGAAGGGCGGGAAGGCACAGATAAACCTCCCTGCCCCGCAAAGGGATGATGCGTCTGGCCAGAAAACTCCAGGCGCGTGCTCTTGCGAGCAAAACATTGGCAGTTTGGCGTTGCGTGGTGACACAAAGAGGTCCAGTTCTGGATGACCCCACTCGTCGAAGAGCTGATCTGCCATGGACTGTAGCAGCTCCCACTCGTGTGCTCTGGATCAAGACCTGCTTAGGCTATCGGGCAGATCATTGAGGACGCCTGGAACATGCACTGCGGACAGCAGAATGCGCCGCTCCAGCGCCCAGTGCCAGACTCTCATCACCTCCCTGCAAAGGGGGTACGAATGAGTGCCCCCTTGCTTGTTGGTGCAGAAGACAACTGCCATATTGTCTGTTTGAACCAGAAGAGAGCCTGGCACCAGGTCCTCTTGAAAGGCCTGTAAGGCATAGAGAACCACTCACATCTCCAGTACATTGATATGAAGGGACAGCTCCCCAGGTGACCAAACCCCTTGTGTCTGATGAGCACCTAGGTGCGCCCTCCCCCCCATTCCAGGTCTGATGCATCTGTTGTAAGAGTCTTACCTGGTGGCTCCGGACGAAAGCTGACCCCTCTATCCAGGTTCCGGGGGTCCATCCACCAACGCAAAGTTCTCCTGACTGGCTCGGTGATCCTGACCATGAAGTCTAGATCGTCGTAGCCTTGGTCCCACTGTACCCTGAGCATCCACTGTGGGATGGATCCGCATGTGGAGGCGGGCCAAGGGAGTGACAGAAATGGCCGCCATGTGCCCCAGTAGCCTGAGGAAGCTCCGTGCTGGAATTGAGGAGTTACTGAGATCTCTTCGGCAATCTCTCGTAGGTAATCGCCCCTGTCCTGGGGGAGGAAGGCCATGCCCTGGATAGAATCTAGTACCACTCCAATGAAGACGAGCTTTTGACTGGGCTCTGAGGATGACTTTCGTAGATTCAGGGTGATCCCCAGCTCTCGGAATAGAGTATAGGTATCTCCGAGAGCGTGAAGTAGGCCTGCCCTTGACGGGGCTGTAAGCAGCCAATCGTCTAGGTATGGGAAAACGTAGTGTCCCATGCGCTTTAGAGCCGCAGCCACTACTGCCAAGCATTTTGTAAAGACTTGCGGAGCAGAAGAGGCCGAATGGAAGAACTCAAAACTGGTAGTGCTCCCCTTGGAAGTGGAACCTCAGAAACTTCCTGTGGGGAGGGAAGACCCCGATATGCATATATGCATCTTGCATGTCTAGGAAGCAGAGCCAGTCCCCTTGGTGCAGCAGAGGAAGCAGACCTGGGAGGGTCACCATCCTGAACCTTTTGTACTCTACAAAGAGATTTAGAGAGCTGAGGTCCAGAATGGGATGAAGATCCTGTGCCTTTTTTGGGACCAGGAAGAAATGGGAGTAAAACCCCTTTCCCCGCTGATGCAAGGGGACTACCTTTATTGCCCTTTTCTGCAAGAGGGTCTGAATTTCTTCTTCTATTAGTGGAATGTGAGAAGGAGGATGACAGGAGTGTTTTGGCGGAGTATTTGGGGGAAACTCCGTGAACTCCAGCGTGTCCTCTCCTGATGATATCTAGGACCCATTGGTCCGCAGTAATCGACTTCCACCCTTCGAAATGAAGGAAGAAGCGGTGCCCCCGACCGTCTCCCCTGGGTCTTCCTGTGGAAGAGGGAGGGTGGAAGGGAGTCACTGGGCTGAGCCAGGTGTAGGCAGAGAGGCCTGGGAGGACTTGGGCCCACGGGTAGGAGCACCTTCAGGCTGCTGGTTACCGGATCTCCTATGGAAGCCGCTTCTCTGCCCCTGCTGGTTACCACGGGCATGACCTTGGCCACCTGAGGACATACGAAATGGCTGCTTGCGTTGTCTTCACTGGTCACCGCGGTACATCTGGTGGACCGACCAGATAAGACTTGCCTGACTCTTGGAGACGAGAAATCAAAGCTTCCGTCTCCTGCCCAAATAGTACGGTACCTTGGAAGGGTAAATCCTTGATACCGGCCTGCAGAGCCTGGTGAAAGGCCAAGACTCTCAACCAGGCGTGGCGCCGTAGGCACACCCCGGAAGCGGCTGCCCTGGCTGCCGTATCTGCGGTGTCAAACGAGGCTCTCAGGACACGGGAGCCTACGTCTGAGCCCGATTTCATGATGTCCAGAAACTCTGTCTTCTGATCAGAATCTGGTATGGCCTTCAAAAGCTCTTGTCCTCGCTCCCATAGCACATTCTGGCACTGGACCATATGCATCAAGAAACTGAGGGATCGTATGGAACAGGTGGAGGGAGAATAAACCTTCTTGCCCACCTGGTCCAAATAGCGAGACTCTGGGTCGGGAGGCTGTGAGCTGAGGTGCTTCGGCTGTCTGGATTTATCATGGGCAGCCGTGATCACAGAGGAGTCCACCTGAGAGTGGTCGGCTAGGAAAGATTCTGCCCTCGGGGCCTTGTACAGCCTATCCAACTTCTTAGGAACAGCCGGGATGGAAACTGGATGTTTCCAGGTAGTCCACGTAAGGTCCTGGAAAGTATCCACCAAAGGAGGGACCACCAGTGATTTTGGCTCCTTCTGCCTCAGGTACTTTGCCAGTCTCCGGTGTTCCGGATCCGGGTCCTCAGTCTCCCACTCGGAGGCCTGGATATGCCTCATGACGTCCATGAAGGTTGGATCGTCTGGAGGCGAGCGAGGCTGGTCCTTCTCTCCCGGGGACCGCTGCAAGCTGAGAGAGGAAGATGATGAAGAAGAGGACGAGGGAGATCGACTATAAGATCTAGAATAGTCTGACCTCTCCTTATGACCAGACTCCCGCTGTCGTCAGTAACTTGAGGACCGACGTCGGTCCAAAGACTGACTCCGGTCTCGAGATCAGCGATGGAGCAGAGACCGACGTCGGGAGCATTCTCGTTTAGAAGACTGAGAAGTACTCCGAGAACATGACCTAGAACGACGGTCTCCCAGAGTCCCTGGAGTGACGTCGGTGGTCTCCAGACCGGGTGCAGGAACGAACCCTAGAAGAAGGTGTAGGCGGTCGCTCCGGGGACTCCACGGGTAAGGCTGACCTCCCGGCTGTGGTTTGCCCGCTGGGTCCAGTACCAGTGTCTGGGCCAGCGACGGCAGGGGAGGCTTCTGGACCTGCCCCCACCAAAAGGAAAACAGCTCCTGCAGCTCGTCCTTCATAAAAAGTTCTGCCGCTCGGCCTGGAAAGGGAGTATCCGGGACGTCGGCCCGTGAAGGAGAGCCCTCCTGGGGGCCCAGGGGGCAGGAGGACTTGGGCGACGGGGATGTCAGCTCTTCCACGGCCGATCCCTCACCCTTTGCCCCTTCAACCGGCGTCGGTGGTGGTACCGACGATGGGGTGCCGCCGGAGAGTCCTTGTGCTCCGGAGACCCACCTTCAGCAGGCAGCGCCAGTGCCAGTGCCTTGGGAGGTGGGGCCACAGCTTTCACCTCCAAGGGCTTGGTGGTAACCCTTAGTGGGGTTACCTTCGGCTTGGCCGGCTTCTCCACCGAAGTGCCAGCCTTGGCCTGAGACGATTTCAGACGCTCTCCTGATCCCGAAGGGCGGGCCTTCTTGGGAGAGGGCAGCGAGTGAGACCGGGACCGCGACCAGTGCCGGGACCAACTACGGTCTTTACTGTGACGCTTTTCTTCGCGTTTCCCCTCGGAGGGGTGCAGATCCATCTTCTTCTCCAGAATAAAAGCCTTCAGGGCCTTCAGACGACAGATGCAGGTCCGGCTAGTAAATGCTTGGCAGGCGGAGCAAGCCACGGTGTCGTGCTCCAGCCCGAGGCAGAAAATGCAGTGTCGATGGCCGTCCTTTGCCGGGATCTGCCTCCCACACTCGCACTTGTTTTGATGGTGTTCAGGCGAGGCCGACGACGGTGAAGACATCAGTCGGGAAACTTCCAAAACCATCGGAAATGGTCCGACATCGGTTAAACTAGAACAAAACATTGAAAAACGGTAAGAAAGCGGGTTTTGTAGAAAATCTTGCTGCTCCTGGCAAGCTGAATGTAGATCTTCTCTCTTCATATGCGGGACGCAGCGGGAAAAGAACTGAGGTGGAGCTGGGTCTGCCCCCTTTTGTACCGGGGCTGGCGTCGGGGGCAGTCCCTGCTGTATACTGCTGGCTGAGAAGTTTTCCGGATGGTCCTAGTGCCTGCGGCATAGTCCTGAATATTATAGCCTGCTGCAAGAGCTCCCACTCGAAGTAAGATCGTTTGTTTCTTATAATGTTCAAGGGCTGAACAGCCCTATAAAAAGGTTTATGGTGCTTCAAGAACTAGGTAGAACGAAAAGCCGCAGTGGTATTTCTGCAAAATACATTTGACCATGCTTGAGCACATTAAACCGCGCCGGTGGGGGGTTATGCAGCCTCATGGTCCAAGCATCCTCACAGGAGGGACGGCTATATTAATTAGAAGGGACACCCCAATTCGTGTACAATGTGCTGAACTGGACCCTAAGGGGCGGTATATTCTTTTGCAGGTCACCTTTTTCAACATGAAGTGCACCCTTTTAAAACCTATATGCCCCAAATGAGCAAACAGAAAATAGAGCTTTTCTCAAAAAGATAATCCTTAGCACTATAGATACTCCAGACTCCTCCTATATTCAGGGAGGGGATTTTAATAGTCTTATCGCCCAGGAGGGACAGACGGGTCATTTCTACATTAGTGAGGAATGTGAACAAAGAACGTTTTTTGAAACGCCTACTGGGGGAAGGGGGACTCTCGATGCCTGGAGACATCTCCATCGTAACGTAGCTGATTAATAATAATACAATTTATTCATAAAGCACAGTATCAAAATATCAAAGCACTGTACAATCACATTCTAAAATGGAAAAACACAAATAAATAAGTAAATAAACTCCAGCACTGTTAAATATAAATATCCAATATTAAAATACTAAATGCAGATAAAAAGAAAAAGATATTAATCAACCTTTTACTCTCACAGACATGCCAGTTTCTCCAGGATCGACATGTTCCTTGTCCCTAGAGAGCGGGCATGCATGTTGGATACCTGCAGCATTCTACCTGTGACATGGTCTGATCACACCCCATTACTGTTAAAACTGGTGATTTCACCCAGCCCGAGAAATAGCATTTGGCGTCTTAATGTAGGGCTTTTAAATCAGTCCTCAACCAAACAGCCAATCTCTGACTCCATTCAGGAGTTTGTGGAGACTAACCCATCCTTGGGCACAATCCCCTCAGTTCACTGGGATGCCCTGAAGGCCGTCTTAAGGGGCAAATTTATACAGTGTAGTTCCCAGCAAAAAAAAAAAAAGCCCACCAAAAACTACAGGACCAGATAGAGGAGGTGTTATGGGAAGCAGACTTCCATTATAAGCTTACCTTAAATTCAGAAAACAAGAAACTTTGGTTGGCCAAAAAAAGAGAGGTTGGAATCTTTATTAGCCACCCATACAGAGGGCATACTTAGGTGAACAGCACACAAATTCTACAAGGGTGGAAATAAAGCAGGGCATCTCCTTGCTTTGGCTTTATGAAAGCCAGTGACCTCAAGAACAGTCCTTCAATTACAGGACGGGGGGTGTGTCAGATCCCATAAACATATCAGCCTGTTTTGCAGATTTTTATGCAACATTATACAGACAAGAATCGGTTCCAGACCATGAAAATAAGGTGGGCACCTTCCTGACGGGATTATGCTTCCTGCCCCGGATGCACACCACAGGACGATCCTGGAGGCAAAAATCTCGGCCCAGGGGTCCTGGAGAAAATCGCTCAAACCAAATAAGGCAAGTCCCCGGGTATGGATGGGTTACCGTCCGAATTTTATAAATGGTTTCAGAAAGGAGTTGCTCCCTATCATGTTAAAATGTTTTCACCATGTAAGGGGGGTTGGAGGGTACCAAAGTCCTGGACACAGGCACAGATAGTGGTGCTCCCTAAGGATGGTAAAGATCCACTGTTTTGTTCCTCCTACCGGCCCATATCACTTTTAAATGTGGACATGAAGATCTTTACTGGTATCCTCGCTGACAGGCTGTAACGGGTAATAGGGACAGTTATACACCCTGACCAAACGGGTTTTGTGGCGGGTAGATATCTATGTGACATCAGAAAACTGCTCAACATTTTCTCCCAGCAGAACAAATTGGAATTTCAGTTGGCTATCTCCATGGATGCTGAAAAAGCTTTTGATCGGGTTAATTGCCAATTTTTAAAACTCACCATGTAGAAAATGTAATTCAGCCCTAAATTCTTAAAAATCTTTCAAAATCTATACACCCAGCCACAAATCCAAGTTAATGTAAATGGAGTAAATTCTAGAAGCTTTCCATTGGCCAGAGGCACGAGGCAGGGCTGTCCCCTATCCCGTTATTTCTGCGATCTGCTTGGAACCTTTGGCGGTGACTATGCGCCAGAATTCAGAAGTGGTTGGTGTCATGGCTGGTGGGAGGGAACAAAAGGTCGCACTTTATGAGGATGATTCTTTGTTCTTCCAGGGAGCCCCCACAGACATCAGTCCCTCGATTCTTATCTATCCTGGGGAGGTTTGGAGAACTGTCTGGGTACAAATTAAATTATGACATGTCAGAAGCTCTTAAATTAAGTGGAGCACTCCAAGGGGATTTCAGACTGAGTTCCCATTCTCTTGGGCCAAAAATAATCAAATACGCTACCTGGGGATAAGGGTTCAGGTGGATAACTCCAAATTATTTGAGATTAATTATAACAGGTTATGGGGCATAGCCCAAAAGGACTTAGCAAGATGGTTCCTGTTGCCATTGATGGTGGCGGGGAGAACAGATTCGATCAAGATGAAAAAATTATTCACCTTAGTAATTACGTTTTTTCTATTGGAGTCTTGCTGTATTCTGACTAATGCAGTTAGCCCCAGCCTTTAAACTGCCCCAGAGAACAAAGGGTTAACTTTCTATGCAGAGCATAGAATGCTGAGCTCGAGCTCAGTTGGTGTCTCTGTCTGTTTCCCCTTTGAAATCTAACCATCAGATCTTTACGAGCAAAAACTCACTAGCTATCCTATATGGAAATTGTAAGATTTTTTTTAGCCAACTGGCAACAAAGTTTTGGATTCCCAAAGGAAGACTCAAGTCAGGAAACCCAAAACAAAAAATCCCTTCAAAGAAGAACAACAACAAGATAAACATCCAAACAAAAAAGCAGAGGGTGTAAAGGAGCACCCCCTGAGGTGCAACACTGCACCTGCCCACCCACTTCCCAAAAAACAGGTTCTGAGCGGGGGAGGCAGGGAGGGAGGTCAGAATACAGCAGGACTCCAACAGAAGAAACATAATTACTAAAGTGACTAATTTTTTCTTCAAACAACATGAAGTCTTGCTGTATTCTGACTAATGCAGACTACCAAGCGGTACCTCCATGGAGGAGGGACAGAACCTACTTTGGGAATAGGCTCTGAAGTACTGCTGTGCCAAACTGAGCATCACTCCTAGCCTGGATATCCACAGAGTAATGCTTGGTAAAGGTATGGACTGTTTTCCAGGTGGCTGCTTGATAAATTTCTAAGAGAGGAATATCCCTGGCAGCAGCAGACAGGGAAGCAGCTGTACCTCTTGTAGAGTGAGCCCTCAGGCCTGAGGGTGGAGTATTTCCCAATTTCTCATAGCAGAATTGTATACAAGATACAATCCACCTGGCAACAGTTCTCTTGGTGGCAGGTTTGCCCTTTCCCACTTCTCCATAGGTGAGGAACAACTGGAGAGACTCAAACCTGTGACCCTTGGTACACTCTATGTAGTAGCTAAGGGCTCTTAACATCTAAACTGTGTAGCCTCCTCTCTCCTGAGGAAGAATGATCAGTGAAGAAAACAATGAAAAGACACAGACTGATTCAAGTGGAAATCTGAAACCACTTTGGGCAAGAACCTTCTATTGGTTCTAGAGACCACTTTATCTCTGTGAAAGGAGATAAAATCAGGTTCCACTGACAAGGCTTGCAATTCACTGATACGTCTGGCAGAGGTAATGGCTACCAAAAATACAGTTTTCCAAGTCAAGTACTTAACTTCTGCTGAGGACATAGGCTCAAAAGGAGGTTGCATAAGTTGAGCAATGCAAACAATTAAATCCCAGGCAGGGGCAGGGTCTCTAAAGGGAGGATTGGTATGAAGCAATCCTTTAAAAAATTTACAGAATACAGAATGAGATGATAGTGAGGAAGACTTCCCCACTGACAGAAAAGCAGAAACAACTGACAAGTGTACCTTGAGAGTAGCTGGTCTGAGGCCTAGGCCATTAAGATGGACCATATAGTCCAGAACTGCAGGCAATTCAGCAGTATCTGGAGAAATATGCTTCTTAGAACACCAAATGCTGAATCTCCTCCATTTGGAGTTGTAAGTCTTTCTGGTGGGGGGCTTTCGAGAAGCTTTAAGAATATCCAGAACCCCCTGAGACAGATGCAAATCTGCAAACTAACTCTTCAAGAGCCATACCTTGAGACTGAAGATTGGGGTACCAAATCCTCCCCTGAGAGGAGGTTAACAGGTTGTAATTCCTGGGAAGAGACAGGGGAAGATGGACTGCTAGAGACAGCAACAGGGGGTACCAGGGCTGTCTGGCGCAGTGTGGAGCAATCAGAATCACTTTGCAAGGTTGTGATCTTATCTTGATTAAAACTTTGAACAGAAGAGGGAAGGGAAGGAAGGCATACAGAAATTTCCCTTCCCAGTTCAGAACCAGAGCATCCAGAGGGACTGAGCCCAAGACGGGGGGGTCTGCAACAAAAGAGTTGGTGATTGTCTAGGGCTGCAAAAAGATCTATCTCTGGAGTGCCCCACCTTGAAAAAAATCACCTTCAATACCAGAGGGTCCAGGGACCATTCGTGATGGCCCTGTGAGATCCTGCTCAGTGCAACTGCTAGCACATTGTCCTTCCCTGGAAGGTGAACTGCTATCAGAGAGGTTTGCAGGGAATAAGCCAGGGACCACAACTTCATGGCTTCTGTGCACAAGGCCGAAGACAGAGTGCCTCCCTGCTTGTTGATGTACCACGTGGTGGTGGTGTCTGTTCTGACCTGAACCACCTTGTTCTGTACTGACAAAGAAAGCTTGCAGGGCCAGAAAAACTGCCCTGAGTTCCAGGAGATTGATATGGAGAAGGGATTCCTGAGGAGACCACAGTCCCCGGGCAATGAGGGCCCCCAGATGGGCTCCCCAGCCCACAAGGGAAGCATCCGTGGTAAGGACCACTGAATGAGACTTAGTGGCAAATGGGACCCTTGCCTTAAATTGTCCTGATCCTGCCACCACTGAAGGGCTTGGATCAAGGTCAGAGTCACTGGGATCAGTTTGGTAAGGGAATACTTCCTCTGAGACCAAAAAGTCCTCAGATGGAACTGAATGCCCTCATCTGGAATCTTGCCCGTTGGCCACTGCAGTAGAAGCTGCCATGTGGCCCAAGAGCTGGAGGAAATGCCTTGCTGGTTGAGATACCTGAAGGCTGAAGGAAGAGGCCAGTTCTATAAGAACCCTTGCCCTTTCCAGGGGAAGAAAGGCTCTTTGACCGTATCCAGCTCTGCCCCTATAAAGGTAAGAAGCTGGACAGGCCCAAGAACTGACTTGGGAAGGTTGAGAAGAAATCCTAGAGAAGTGAGCACTTGCTGGGTCACTTGCAGGTCTGACTTAACTTGGTCTGGAGACTGGCCCACTATTACCCAGTCGTCCAGCTATGGAAAAATGGAAATCTTTTGCCTCCTTAGAAAGGCAACTACTACTGCCAGGCACTTTGTGAAGACTCTTGCGGCTGAAGTTAGGGCATTGCTCTGAACTGATAGTGGCCTGAGGGCAACTCGAACCTGAGGTACTTTCTGTGGGAGCACCTGATGAGAATGTGAAAATAGGCATCTTTGAGGTCAAGGGAAGCTAGCCAGTCCCCTGGCCTTAAAGAGGGAAGGATTATTCCCAGAGTTACCATCTTGAACTTTGGTTTTAAAAGATGTTTGTTTAGGTAACTTAGGTCTAGGATGGGTCGCCACTCCCCTGTCTTTTTTGGTGTAAGGAAGTACCTGGAGTACAGACCTTTGCCCCATTGTAGGGTAGGTACTCTCTCTATGGCTCTTAAAGCCAGCAGAGATGAAACCTCTGCCTCTAGGGCAAGGGTTTCTGAGAGACCTGCAGGTGGAAAAGATCTGGCTCTTTTGAAGCTGAGAACCAGTCCCTGGCTTACTACTTCCAGGACCCACTTGTCTGATGTAATAGATATCCAGTCTTGGACGAAGTAAGTCAGTCTGCCCCCTACTGGTATAGGAGAGTCGACCCGGGCAGGCCCACCACGGTGCCTGCTTGGCAGGGGCCTTAGGCTGAGGAGTGGATGCAGCCCTGCTCATCCCCCTTCTTCCTCTCCCTCTGAAGAACCCCCTCTGTGAAAAGGGAGAAGAGGCCTGTGCTTGGTAAAAAGGCCTATGAAAAGGCCTGCCCCTAGACTGCTGCCTTTGAGGAGTTGCCTGTCTCTCTTTGGCCTGAGCACTTCTGTAAGTGGTCCTGTACTCATCCATTTTCTTCATGTAATTCTCTGTCTGCTCCCCAAACAGAGAATTACCCACTACAGGAAAATCCATGGCCTTAGCCTGGGTATCCTGCGAGAGGCTAGTACATCTGAGCCAAGTCATTCTCTGACGAGCCACAGATGTAGCCATGACTCTTGACACATCACTGGAGTCCACAGCAGCATGAAACTGAACTTTTGATGCCTCGATCCCATCTGCAGCCACCTCCTCCAGCTCTTTGGCTAGCTGGGGGGAGGCCTGTTTAACCAGTGCCAGTACAGTGTCCTACCTGGACTTCTGGTACCTGGCTGTATAGGCCATATAATTTGCCTGCCTGAGTCCCAAGGAAGATTCCATGTACTGTTTTTTTGCCATGGCATAAATCTTCCTGGAGTCTTTGTCTGGGGGGTGTGAAGCCAAGGGAATGTTTTCCTCATCACATGCAGCAGTCTGCACAACCCCAACATGGCTGCATTGCTGATAAAAGAACTCCATATCTGAGCCTGAAAGTGTATACCTCTTGTCCATTCTTCTATCAACAGGAGGCATAGAATTGGGAGACTTCAGGATTTTTTGTGTCTGCTTCTCAAAAGATTTGTGAAGGGGAACAGACAGTCTCCTGGACTCTGGGATGTCCATCATTTCCACAAAAATCAGGCTCCTCTTGATCCTCCACTGCCTCCTCCATAGCAAGCTGGAGGGTCTCAGCCACCTTTCTGTAGAACATAAAGTGTGAAGGAGACTCAAAGCCTAGGAGGGGATACACCTGAAGGTCTGTCTGGGGAGATGTCCGGTTCAACAGGCACACCCACACTTTCACCATCTTCAACCCCCCCCCCCAAACTCCGGTTCATAAAATTCTTCAGGGGTATAATCGTGAACGGGGAACCGACCGAACCGAGCCTGCCAAAGGTGCGGATCGGTTGGAACGAGCAAAGCAATTCCACAATCCGAATCGCTTGTATTTCCTCGGCGGTCGGAGTGCGTTTTGATCCGAACTGACGATTTTCTTTTGCGCTTTCTTTTTGCTGGAAACGAACCCTCGGGATAGGCTCTCCTTCTGCCTGAAGAAGTATCGCCCTGGTCAGAGGGTACTCCTCCTGGTGCGGTCGGTCGGAACCGAACCGGCTGGCCATCCGGGTCAGCAGACTTCTCTGCCTCCTTTTCCCTCCTTCTACCTAATCTCTTTTCAAGGGTAGATTTGGAAAATTTTACAAATTTGGCAGTCTGAATCGAGCTGTTCAAACCCCAGACAAACACAGGTGGTGTGGGGATCAGCCTTAGCAAAGACCTTCCCACACTCACTGCAGTGCTGAAACCCAGTGGGCCCATTTTTTTTCTTGGGTTTCTCAGACATGGCCAACCTAACCAACTTACCCTCTTTTTGGCAACCGCCAGGCATGACTCCTTTATCGGTTCCTAACCGTGTCATGGGTCTTGGAAAAAATGTACCAAACACATTTTCTTTTAGAACCGATAAGGACCGGTAACCACACACAAAAGTAAGATACAAGAATTTACAACTGATCGGTTCAACTGAACCGATCCACACTTTTACAAGTTCAACACAGAAAAACAATACAAAACCTATCTAGTACTCACGGTACCACAGACAGAGACTGAACCGACTATGCGGAAATAAATTTCGGTTAAAAACAGATGGTAAACTGACACTTCAACCGACTTTTGAACTGAGCTGCAGGAGAAATCTCCAGAGCGACTGCTCAGTGAGGTGGAGGAAAGAATCTGATGGTTAGATTTCAAAGGGGAAACAGACAGAGACACCAACCGAGCTCGAGCTCAGCATTCTATGTTCTGCATAGAAAGTTAACCCTTTGCTCTCCGGGGCAGTTTAAAGGCTGGGGCTAACTGCATTAGTCAGAATACAGCAAGACTTCATGTTGTTTGAAGAATCTTTTGCCCTGATTCCTGTTTTTATTCGCCAACCTTCCAATACCAATCCCTCTACCATTCTGGCATGGTATTACGGCCGGTTTATCCAGGTTTATTTGGAGGGACTGCCGTTCCCGAATTTCTAAGCAGACATCATCACCTCCAAGGGATGGAGGGGGTTTGGGATTACCTGATTTTTATTCGTATTATTTGGCCTGCCAACTTCAAGTGCTTCATACCTGGATCACAGGGCACAGCTCCTCAGGCTGGTTAGACATGGAGGAACAGGATGTTATGGAGGTGTCCCTGTGCTCCCTGGCATATTCCCTACCTACAACTCCAGTTTCCTTGTTGTCGAGCAACCCATGGATGCAAAACACCCTATGGGTTCTAAAAAGGTGTCAGACGTGTGAGCTCAGAGGAGGTTCTGGGTCCACTCTCCATTATTTGTCAGCATGTTGACTTCCTCCCCCCGCGTCTAGATGGCGCATATGCTAGGCAGGACAAGAGGGGGCTAACCAGATTTTCACAATTTGTGGAACAGGGTACTTGTCTCACCTTTGCCTAACTCGAGACATTTGGCCTACAGGATTCGGATTTCCATAGATATTTACAGGTACGTCATTTCATTAATATCCCCACCAACATGAAAGAACTCACACATCAACCTAACCCCTGGGAACATTTTCTGCAATTGGTACAACAAGCAAAAGATAAGGTGAGGTGGACCTCTCAGTTATATAAATTAATTAGCCCTGGGGAAGCATACCCCCTCAGGACAATCAAGTTGTCATGGGAAAGAGATGTCAGAAAACATCTCGGAGGAGGCATGGCTTCAAAGGTTAAAGCACACTGGCTGCGTAGAGAACCTCCTGAATTGGGGCAATGGATCTCTCAGGTTAATAACATTATGGGCGTGGAATCCATCACAGCCAAATTACACCTGAGAGAGGAGAAGTTCAGGATGATCTGGTCCCCTTGAATAACCTGGGAGGTGGCTCGCACCACAGTCCCTACGGGCCCCTAAAATAAAATGAAAATAAAACTCTAAAATGAAAATAAAAGTCTAGACATATGTATTCAGCAACATGCATCTTTTGCTTTTTCTTTCTTTGCCTTTTTTCCCCTCTCATATACTCCCTGCTCCACCCCCCCCCCATTTCTTTCTCCTATTTCTTACATAAATAAGATTCTTGAGTAGCCTGTATCTGATGTATTTTCTCCTACATGGCACGATGATTGAATATACTCTCCCTGACTGTTGCAATTTTCTCTTCTTTTTATGTCTTTTGATAATGGTATGGAAAGTGGTAATGATTTACATTGCCTAATTTTATAAATGACTTGCATAGTCTTTTTACTGGCCGCTGTATGAATTATAAACAAATACCTTAGTTTATTCTTCCTTTTCTGTTAAACAGAGAAATCATAGGTCATCATAAGTGAGTGTATACTGTTAATTTTACAAAGTTGAATAAACTTGAGTTATTAAAAAAAAAAAATCTGGACTGAAAAGATTACAAATTTGTGAACTTACGAGGGTGCGTGGAAATTGCACAATGCACGCTCATAACACAGTCATTTTATGGACTTTTGTTACCAAATTTTCAACAGCCAGTTTAAGACCTCTGCTCATGAACAGTGTCACTGTGATTTTCTTGATCTGTCCCGAACATTTATTTTGCACCAACCACGTCACTGTGCGCTACATGTGCGAAAACACATTTCAGGTGATATGTGAAAAATGACAGTTGTACTGTTCATAAGGAGGTGTGGTAAAATGGCAATGCTGAAAATCTGGAGGGAAAATATAAAAAATGCTCGACATTACGCATGTGCGTAGAAACTGCGCAATGCACGCTCGTAAACATTAATTTTGGGGAATTTTTTCACCAAAGTTTCAACATAGGGTTTTGTGGGGCCTACCTCATGAACAGTGTCACTGTGACATTCTTATTAATCTGTCCTGAACAATGATTTCGCACACTGGCTGCGCCATTGTGTGCTACAAGTGCGAAAACACATTTCAGGAGAGATGTGAAAAATGACAGCTGCACTGTTCATAAGAAGGTGTGGTAAAATGGTAATGTTGAAAATCTGGAGTAAAAATATTAAAAATGTTCGAAGTTACAAGCATGCGTAGGCACTGCGCAACGCACGTTCATAAAGCATGCATTTGGGAATTTTTTCCAAATTTTCAACATAGGGTTTTTGAGGGCCTACCTCATGAACTTTGACACTGTCATTTCGTTAAATCAGTCCCGAAAGGTGGTGCCACGCAGTGACCGCAAAAATCACATTTCGGGACAGAACAACAAAATGACAGTGACAGAGTTCATGAGGTGGGGTCCCAAGAACCCCATGTTGAAAATTTGGCGTAAAAAATTCCCAAAAGTGGCAAAGATATGCACCAAAGTTAAAAAATAAAAGAACAAAAAAAAAAAAACTTTTATGCCATTATACAGCTTATCGGCATTTCTTCTGTTCGCGGTCGGCTTTGAAAAGTGCAGATGTGTTCCAAGTCCACCAAAGATCATTGCGCCAGGCTCCGGAGGAAAGTATGGGTGAGGGAGGTGGGATGCAGAGGGTGGGAAAGGGTTGGGGAAGGGACCACCAGAATCAATGAGGACTGTTTTCTAGTTTACAGGTTTTTATTTTTTAAACAAAAGTTGATGTGGACCTTTTCTTTTGCAGGAAATTTAATTTTGGCACGCTGGGTGGGTTTCCAGCATGCCACAAGTGTTTTGGGGGTGTGTGCTAGCCAAGGGGATTGGGCACCCCGTCAGCATATACCGAATGGCTTTGTGGGGGAGGGGGAGAGGACAAGAGCCAAGGGAGATGGGGCACCCCTCGGCACACAAGAAATTTGGGCGTGGGGAGAGAGATATTATGCCGACAGGGACGGGCCCCTGCCTGCAAAATTACCAGGCAGGGGCATGCTGACAGGGATTGGGCACTTGTCGGCACATACAAGTGCGGAGACAAGAGCCGAAGGGGATTGGGCACCCCCGGTCGGCTTTTTTTTAATTTTTATTTAAATGTTTCACCAGAAGGCACACTGAAGGCTGGGCGGTGGCTTTCCATCGGCTTTGTGGGGACTGTGAGAGGCCAAAGGAGAAGCCGTCGCCATGGCAACAGCACAACAGAGCGGCATAATTGGCTGCTGCAGTCAGGGAGGCCCCGTCGTACAAACAGCTGATTGCGTAGTGACAGGGCGCTCCCTGATTGCAGCGGCTCAGTTACTTTGATCTAGTGACCTGCTCATTAACTGCCGGTGACCGACAGCACGCTCATCTATTGGCCGAGGTAGAGACCAGCCCCTGAATGGGCTGCTGCCATTTGGCACAACACTGCAGTGCCTCCACAACCTGCTTGTGAAGAAAACGTGACATAATGTGTTTCTTGTACATGTGTGCAAGCAACACAAAAAGGAAAAAGCACCAAGCGAGTCAGAGAGAGATTGAAGTAGATTAATTCAACTCATGGCTGCATGACTGGTGCCAAGACAAGGGATACCACTACATAGGAAACTAGCACAATTTTTAGGAAAGAGCCCTTTTTTTTTTTTTTTTTAATAAATATGACGGATTGCACCTAAACAGAGAAGGTGTGCGAGCACTCTGACAAACATTCGATGTCTATACAGGTAGTTTAAACTAAGTAAAAGGGGAGCATGACGCAGCTCACACCCTTGCTGGACGCCTAGTCATCATTCCCCAAAATGCCAAATGCGCGCATACATCCCCAGAAAACAAATCAGAGCCAACATCAGCCCGAACCAACAACCTCCATAATCTCTTGGCTGGAAAGAGCAAACTGGAGCAGTCCAGGAAGAGGGCACAATCTCGCACCAAATAGGATGCACATTCCTGGAAGGCAATGGTTGCAAATACTAGGAGCCTAATCAACAAAATTCCCGAACTCACAGCTATCTTGGAAACAGAAAGGCTGGACTGGGTGGCTGTAATAGAAACGTGATTCACAAGAAAACCACGGATGGGATACAGCCATTCCCGGTTACAATCTGTTCAAGAAAGACAGGAAGGGCAAAAAAAAAGGGGGGGGGGAGCATAGCCATCTACATTCAAGAGGAAATAAATGCCACAGAAGTAGAAGGACAACCTGGGGACTTCGAGTCACTGTGGCCAACAGCAGACACGGGCAAGGGAAAACCCTTCAGAATCGGCGTCGTGTACAGGCCCCCAAATCAAGGACACAAAGGAGACAATGACCTAATAGAGGAAATTCACAAAATGTCTGATAAAGGCAAAGTAATACTGGTGGGGGACTTCAACCCACCAGATATAAACTGGAGCACACTAACAGCAGCAACAAGAAGTAGGGGCTTCCTATTGTCACTACAAGGTGCGAGACAGTGCCAACTTGTTAAAACCCCAACAAGGGGAAATGCCATTCTCGATCTTCTCCTCACAAACTCAGAAAGCATCAAGGACATTGAAGTGGGATGCCAGATGGGCAACAGATGGTAAGCTTTAAGGAAAACACAGTCGTGGCCAAAAATATTGGCGCCCTTGCAGTTTTTTCTAATAATGCACCATTCCTTCCAGAAAATTGTTGAAATTAAAAAATAGTTTGGTATCCACATATGTATTTCTTTGGTTTGCAGTGGAATAAAACACAAAAAGCAGAAAAATTTACTAAGTCTTAGCTTATTCCCCACAGAAATCCTTAAATGGCCCGGACAAAGTTATTGGCACCTTTTAGAAGTAGTTAGAAATAATTAGATTTCAAGCAGGCGATTCTCCTTCACTTTGGAACTGAACTCACCTGTGGTGAGTTGCAGGTGCCTGCAATATAAAAATCACTCATTCAACCAGTTTGAATAGAGAAAAGGGCTCAGTCTCCTGTTTTGTGTCACTGTGTGTACCGCAATGAGCATGGAGAAAAGAAAGAAAGACAGAGAATCGTCTGAGGAGGTCAGACAGAAGATTGTAGCCAAGCATGGACAATCTCAAGGCTACAAATCAATCTCCAGAGACCTTGATGTTCCTGTTTCCACCGTACGTAATGTTATCAGGAAGTTTAAGGCCCATGGCTCTGTAGCCAACCTCCCTGGACGCAGCCGCAAGAGAAAACTTGATCGAAGATTGCAGCAGAGGATTGTTCAAATGGTGGAGAAAGTACCTCGATCAACTGCCAAACAGATTCAAGCTGACCTTCAGACACAAGGTACGACAGTTTCAACTTGCACCATCTGTCGCCAACTCAATGAAAGGGATTTATATGGTAGGAGGCCCAGGAGGACCCCACTGCTGAGAGAGAGACATATGAAAGCCCAACTGGAGTTTGCCAAAACACACCTGAACAAGCCAAAATCCTTCTGGGAGAATGTCCTGTGGACAGATGAGACCAAATTAGAGCTTTTTGGTAAAGCACATCATCTCTATGTTTACAGAAAACAAAATGAAGCCTTCAAAGAAAAGAACACCTTCCCTACAGTCAAACATGGAGGAGGTTCAGTGATGTTTTGGGGTTGCTGTGCTGCCTCTGGCACTGGGTGCCTTGAGCGTGTGCATGGCATCATAAAATCTGGGAGATTACCAGGCCATTTGAGCGCAATGTTGAACCCAGTGTCAGAAAGCTGGGTCTCCGTCGAAGGTCATGGGTCTTCCAGCAGGACAATGACCCCAAACACACTTCAAAAAGCACCCAGGAATGGTTCAAGACAAGACGCTGGACTGTTCTGAAGTGGCCAGCAATGAGTCCAGATCCAGCCGGCGAGGCATGAGGTGTGGCGTCCAGCGCCTCAACCCTCAGCGCCACCGGGCCATGCTCTGCTACAGTTTTTTTGATGCTACATAAATAGTGGACGGCAGTGGGGCAGTAGATACGGTCTACCTAGACTTTAGTAAGACCCTTCAACTCGGTTTCACAAAGAAGGCTGGTAAAGAAGCTTGACCACACAGGGGTTGGTCCAGAAGTAGTCAGATGGGTACAAAACTGGTTACAAGGCAGAACACAGAGGGTACAGGTTAACAGAATGCAATCAGGAAGGCAGGGTGACCAGCGGGGTGGGCCTCTGCTCTTTAATGTTTTTATTGCAGATATTGCTGACAGCCTGGAATGGAAGGTGTGTCTGTTCGCAGACGACATCAAAGATATATAACAGGGTGGACACCTCAGAAGGAGTGAGCAAGATGGAAGCTGACCTCAAGAAACTAGAAGAATGGTCTGGAGTGTGGCAGCTGAGATTTAACGCCAAAAAGTGCAAGGTCATGCACATAGGAAAGAAAAATCCAGGAAAGGGAGTATTACCTAGGAGGCCTCAAACCAGGAACGAGATCTGGTAATCATAATCTCAAACGACTTCAAGGTTAGTAAGCAGTGTGAGAAGGTAACATTGAAAGCCAACAGAATGCTAAACTTTACTGGGAGGGGAATCACGAGCAGGAGGAGAGCAGTGGTACTACCACTGTATAGATTGCTGGTCAGGCCTCATCTGGAACGTGGAGTCCAGTTCTGAAGGTCTCACCTCAGGAAGGACACTGACCAGGTGGAAACAGTGCAGAGAAAGGAAACAAAAATGATTCAGGGTCTGCAGTACATGTCCTACAAGGAAAGGCTTCAGGAACTGAATATGTACTCCCTGGGGCAGAGAAGAGAGAGGGGGGACATGATCAAAACATTCAAGTACACAAAAGGCATAAATAAGATACAGGAACTTTTTCACTTTAAGAAGGGCTCCAGGATCAGGGGACACGACCTCAGGCTGCAAGCAGGGAGGTTCTCTACCAACATCATTAAGTTTTTCTTCACAGAAAGAGTGGAGGACACCTGGAACAGCCTGCCCCAAGAGGTTGTGGGGGTCAACACTGTGGGGGGACTCAAGAATTCACGCGACAGACACAAGGAAGCCTGACTACAAAGGGCAACTAAAGTGTCAAAATAGGTCTAAAACAAATGGGCAGACTAGATGGACCTAGTTGTCTCCTTCTGCCATCAACTTCTGTGTTTCTATGTCTCTTATGTAATTATTCCCCACTAACAACATGCAGCAATACAGAACAGAGACCTAGCATGATAACCATCATGGCGGTGCAAATAGTAAGCAACAGAAGGAAGAGATTTTTTTTTTTTTTTTTATTAATTTATTAAGTCAGGACAGCCTAAATGAGATGCAACATCTTGTTTCCAGTGGGGCCCTGCTTCTACCCATTTCCAAAGCTGACTGAACCGGAACACTTAGAGCCTACATGATTTGCACAAGGTTATACAATGTATACTTGGCTGTACCGCGGTTTGAACTTGTAATCTCCTGGTTCTCATGCTGGTGTTCTAAGTCCAGACCCAGTGCTTGTCAGGTTTTAGATCGCATCACATCACAGCTACTGCACTGGCCAAAGCAGTAAATGATCTTCTAGGGGCCTATTTTCTTGAACAATTCCAACAGAGGTTTCAGGAGCCTTTGAGTCTATAAATCACACAATGTTGCTATCAAAATTTAGACGTTTCAATGTTGCCAAAATGT
The DNA here is from genome assembly GCA_016271365.2 of Neoceratodus forsteri. Classification (NCBI taxonomy): domain Eukaryota; kingdom Metazoa; phylum Chordata; order Ceratodontiformes; family Ceratodontidae; genus Neoceratodus; species Neoceratodus forsteri. Next base: position 1,711,807,012 of record CM057455.1, read on the forward strand.
CTATTAATTGGTTTTGAAACTATCTTTTTAGCAGAACTCAAATGGTTTGGATTCCCGTTGTCAGAATAAGCGTTCTTCCTTCTCTATGCACAGCTGTATCAGAGAGGCAGTGTAGGTCAGTGATTACTGCACAACAGTCAGCCAAGAAATCTCAGATTCAGGTCCCACGTAGGAAATATCACATGATCTACCAGTGCTTCACTTCTCCCAGTTGTAAAATTGTTTCAAAGGCAATATCTAGTATTAAAAAGAGACTGCATATGGGCTGGGCTTAAATATAATGTATGCACCTCCAATGGTGAGGAACAGTAATGAGATAAAGTCAAAATTACACACCAGTATTGTGTGCTAAACAAGGTACCGAACTCCAATCTAGAGCATTCACTTATAATGTACTGCATTCTTCTTTTTCTTCATTCCGAAGATGTCATAGAATATATAATTACCAATAGGTAATTTCACCTACTCTGGCTTTTACTGGAAAGATGTAATACTGACTTTTGACTGACAGGTCTGGCAGCAGCATAACAATTTCTTTTTCGGAGGTTTGTGATGGGGGTGTGTAACAGCCTGCTACAAAATGTGATGGGTCTTTCAATAATCATTTTCAAAACATTACGTAGTGCAAAAACCAAACAATGTACTTTCTCCCCTCTTTTTTAACTCCCTTCCTAATATCAACTGTCTTTCAGTCCTCACTTTTAAAGGAAAATTATGAAATTGGTTCGATGTGTCCAATGAATGTACTTGTTCTGTAACAGTTTGTGTATTATCTACTTTGTTCATATGTAATTTTGTTTGTTGTAATTTATGTTTTGTATTTGCTAGTGTTTGTTTTCTGTTAACTTGTCGCATATGAAAACAGACAGTCATGCTTATGTTTACAAGTACAAAAAATTAAAAATGAAAAAAAAAATTGAAATTCTCTCACCATCCATCACTATATCAAATATATGCATCAACCAGGGTGCTTTAAGTAAAACCCCAAAATTAAAATGTCTGAAAACCTGAACCCCACTAAACAGACAGCCAATAACAGTCCTGTGTGCATCCACAAGTAAACAAAAAGAGCCCCAAAAGTTAAAAAATGCAAAATGAAATCAACAGTTTATACTAGAGCCATTTTACCAACCTGTGTGCCAACTGTTATATTTGGCATTGACGAAATACCAGCACTAGACTTTGGTTTTTTACTTTTTGCTCTGGCCTTTTCAAGCATTTTTTTCCTTTGACTAAAAGGGACTACTCCCCTGAAAGCAAAAAAAGATTGTGGTTAGCAAAAGGTCTGCATTTGAAACAAATCCAAGGCAGATATCTAGCCAATGTCTTGGAAACCTGACTTTTAGTTAGTCGCATGTTCTTCTGCATCACTGCAGCTATTTAAAACAGTAGACCATGGACTTCTACATATATCAAGCTTATTCTGGAGAGTACACGAATTCAGTAACCATTACAAGTTAAACAGTGTCAGCAGCACAGCAGAGCATGCACTTTAATATGGTTTTAACAAGTCAGGATTAGCATTTGTAGTGAGAAATCTTGGACAGATGGTAAAGTACCCAGGTAAACACAGAAAAGGCTAAAGTAAAGGGAGGAACCCCTAAAGTAAAAGAATAAACAGGGAATGGGAAAACGGTGGGAAACCAATATCTCAGGAAGAGATAAACTGAGGCCTTCTCTCCCAGTCTCTGGCACCCTTCTGTCTGTTGTAACAGACTGCAACTTCTGAAGACTGCAAAGAGAGGCATTCCCCCACTGGAAGGTGGCGTGTGACAGGATTGGATAAAACCCTGTCCCTTTTATTTAAATTTTTCGGATACAGCTTTTGAGCTCAGAGCTCGTTTACGATGGTTCCACATCAAGAAGAATAATACAATGACAGACAAGCATACTGGGTATACAGCAGTAAGTATGAATTTACAGAGCACATAACATCAGTAGTCAAACCAAGTGTAAGTAATACTGTGCACACTGCCTGTAATCCTGAATCCTTTGGATATTGCCTACTTGTGTACTGTAACCAATTACCTACGGCATAACTCTATATTGCAACCCACTGTACTATTCCATCTGTATTATTCTATTGTGTTTCTTCTTGGAATGCTTTATTCCTCGGGTGGTCACTGAAAAAGGGACTTTGTCTCAATTGACCTACCCGGTCATCAAAATTCAAATAAATAAATAAGATAAATATGACACACAGACCAACTATAAAAAATAAGGGAGGGTATGGAGATCCATAGGCCAGCACCCAGAGATGTTGAATTGTCACAATTGTATCAGTAGAGTGAGGATGGGAGGCCAGAAAATGAGAGATCAGTACAAGTGGTTTTGGGGGGTACCATGGAGAAGCTACAGGGTTAATGGTGTGAAGCTGAGGTTGGGTAGGCAGTAGAGAAGAGGAATTAGAAAGAGGAGGCCAGTGGCAGGGGGATGAGGGGGATGTAAAAGTCAATTAGAGGTCCCTGGGATAAGGACGGGGTGAAGCCAGCTAAGTTAAAGTAGAGGGGAAAAAGCAGTCTAAAGGGCGAAGAGTCTGAGGCCATGTTAAAAGCAAATATCTAGTTTGTCCTCTCCTATTTCTGCCTCTTGCTTGTCCGATTGTGCAATTAAATCTTCTTGTAGCACCTAGGAGCTGGTTATTCCAAAGGTTCCACATTTGCCATGTTATCTCCCTTTTCTCACTTGCTGTTTCAAGCTGTTTTTATTCTTTCTTTCTCCTCTTGCTTCTTCGTTCTTAAAAATATATGGGTCCCGAGCCTGGGAGGGCAGAAGCGGAGACCTGCAGAGAGGGTTCAGAGCATTCCACGGACGCCCTCCTCCCAGGGGGGAGGAAGCAAGCTGCATCGCTCTTAAGAGTGGCTCCTGGTGGCCCGTAGAGGCAGCATTCAGTTGCCGGGGGGGGGGTGATCACGCTACATGGGGGCCATCAACCAGGACGCTGTGAGGGTGCAGCCGGCTCTAGGGAGGGTTTGGCCCAGAACAAAAAAATCATGGCCGCCTGGCCATCCAGATGATGGCAACCTGCTCCCTCACTGCCGCGAAGCTGGAAGTGTCCATGTTATGCCCTTGCCGTGCCCCTGTGAGGATGGCGAAATGCCCTTGTACAGATTACCGGTAAGGCTGCATCTAGAGTATGGAGTTCAGTACTGGTGCCCACACCTCAAAAAGGACATTAACATGCTGGAGAAGGTCCACAGGAGGGCTACAAAGATGACAGCAGGTCAGAAGGGTAAGGCATATGAGGAGAGATTGAGGGCACTGAACATGTACTCCCTGGAAGACAGGAGAGAGAGAGGGTTCATGAGTGGGACCTTCAAGTACTTGAAAGGAATAAATAAGGTTAATAAGGAGAGTCTCTTTAAGTTGAGTGGCAACATAACATGAAGGGGCACAATCTTAAGCTGCAGTGTGGAAGATTTAGGAAGGAGGTCAGGAAGCACTTCTTCACAGTGAGGGTGGTGGACACTTGGAATGTGCTGCCTTAAGAGGTCATCTCATTGAAGACAGTGGGCAGCTTTAATTAACTGGGAAAGGCATGGGGGAAGGTAAGGATCATGGGTAGAGAGGATGGGAGGAGTGGGGACAGAGGGCAGGGACATTAGCTCAAGCTGTGGACCCCACCATACGAACAGACTTGATAGACCAAATGGCCTTCTTCTGCTGGCTTCTTCATATGTTCATAAGAAAGTCTTCTCTCCCAGTCGTGACCATGGGAGGGCCCCCCCGGTGAAAGGACACGTCGGGTCGACTGGTGCTACGGCGCGATAAGGGGCAGTGGATGGCGACAAGGGAGACGGTGGCAGAGGGCAGGCTTGGTAGCCCAAAGGAATGGATGACCAGGAGTGGTCAGGGAGGATAAAAAGAGAAGGCAAAAAAAAAAATACATGTGAATATGCAAAATTGGGATCCCTTGGTTTGCAAATGTATACAATTATATGGTTGAAATGAATGCAGAAAGTTGTTTGGATCTATTAGAAAATATATCAGTCTGGAACAGAAGCTTGTTTACAAATGTGTCAACAGGAGACCTGCAGTAGGACAGAATAAACAGGTTACTAACCTGTAACAGTAGTTCTAGGAGTGGTATATGTTGTTCATCCACACACACTGGCAGGTACCTTACTGCTTTAAGAAATGCCAGAAGTCTTCAAGCTGGCTCCTACCACCCACCCGGGTGGTACAAGAAAAAATTACTCACCTTAGTAATGTTGTTTCTTCTAATGGAGTCTTGCTATATTATAGACATTAGCAGTTTGATCCAGCTCTAGAACTGCCCCGGAGTGAAATGGTTAAAACCATTCCAAAATAGAATTTTGCCACGAGAGAGAAGAAGAAGAAGAATCTGCATTTATATAGCGCTTTCTTACAACCAAAGCGCTTTACAAGCAATGCTAGACTGGTAGTGAAGTGACTGAATGTGTGGTGGCAGCCATATCGCATCATCACCCACACACAGCCTGGATAATTACACGAACGGCTTATGGGAAGGGAATGTTGGCCAGGACACGGGAATGTTCCTACTCTTTGCGAAAGTGCACTGGGTTCTTTACTTCCACCTGGACACCCACCAGGACAACACCAGGATGGGTAGAAGGGACCTCGGTTTAACATCTCATCCGAAGGACGGCACACCCCAGCAGTACAGCACCCCCCAATACTGCACTCGGATGCCAGCGATTTTTAGGTGCAAGTCCAATCCCGGTGTGGGGCGAGAACCCACGACCTTCTGGTCCAGAGGCGGATGTGCTACCAGCTGAGCCACGCTGACAGCTCTATCTGTGTCATTTCAAACTTGAACTGTCAGATCTTTACGAGCCAAACTCACTAAGGTCTGTGTGGAAGCTGTAACCTACACTAGCCAAATGGCTACCTAAATAATAACAACCATTGATGGTCCCAACACCCAAGACTCAAGTCAGGGGACCAGAAATACTAACACCATTCTAATAATATGAAAATGGAACACAAGTAAAATAAAACACACACACACGCGTACACATACACACCCCCAAAGTCCCAAAGGGGACAAAATGCTAACAGGACATAAGTAGTGCCCACACTAAGTTGCCCGCACCCCACCAAGTAGAGGTTCTGAGAGGGGCAGGTTGGGGGGGAGGTCTATAATATAGCAAGACTCCATTAGAAGAAACAACATTACTAAGGTGAGTAATTTTTTCTTCAAACAACATGAAGTCTTGCTATATTATAGACATTAGCAGAATACACATCAGTACCTCCATGGAGGAGGGACAGAACCTACTTAGGGAATAGGCTCTGAAGAACAGCTGTGCCAAACCAAGCATCTCTCCTGGCCTGGACATCCAGGGAGTAATGCTTGGTAAAGGTGTGTACCGTTTTCCAAGTAGCAGCCTGGCAAATCTCTAATAAAGGGATATCTCTGGCAGCAGCTAGAGACGCAGCTGTACCCCTGCTAGAATGAGCCCTCAAACCGGGGGGGGGCTCTGCCCACTTTCTGATAACAAAATTGGATACAAGAGACAATCCACCTGGCTATTGATCTCTTAGGGGCAGGTTGCCTTTCCCAACTTCACCATAGGTAAGGAAAAGTTGGAGGGATTCGAACCCTGTGACCTTTGGTACGCTCTATATAATAACTAAGAGCTCTCTTAACATCCAGGCTGTGCAACCTCCTCTTACCGAAGAGGAGTGATCAGTGAAAATACTGGAAGGGAGATAGATTAAGATGGAAATCTGAAACCACCTTAGGCAAAACTTCCCTATTAGTCCTAAGGACTACCTTATCCCTGTGGAAAGAAATAAAGTCAGTCTCCACTGACAAGGCTTGCAATTCACTTATGCCTGGCAGAAGTGATAGCCACTAGAAAACAGTTTTCCAAGTTAGGAACTTAAGCTCTGCAGAAGACAGAGGTTCAAAAGGGGTTGCATTAACTGGGCAATGCAAACATTAAGGTCCCAAGCAGGGCCGGTTCTCGAAAGGAGGATTAGTATGGAGTAATCCCTTAAAAACTTGGAAACACAGGATGAGAGGAAAGAGGGATGACTTTCCTGCTGACACAAAAGCAGACACAGCTGCCAAATGAACTCTCAAGGTAGCTGGTCTGAGACCCAAGGAATTAAGATGTACCATGTAATCTAACAAAATGGGCAATTCAGCAGATTCTGGGAAATATTTTCCCAGCACACCAAATGGAAAACCTTTTCCATTTAGAACTATAAGTAGCCCTAGTGGAAGGCTTTCTGGAAGCCTTTAGGATCTCAAGAACACCCTGAGAGAGGTGTAAATCAGCAAACTCTAACTCCTCAAGAGCCAGGCCTTGAGGTTGAGGATTTGAGTCCGGATACCAAACCCTTCCCTGGGCACGAGTCAACAGATTGTGATTCCTGGGGAGGCACAGGGAAGATGGACTGTCAGAGACAGAAGGAGAGGTACCAGGGCTGCCTGGCCCAATCTGGGAAAATCAGAATCACCCTGCAAGGCTGAGATCTGATTTTGACTAGTACTTGAACAGGAGAGGAAAGGGGGGGAAGCATAGAGGAACTTCCCCTCCCAATCCAGAAGAAGGGCATCCAGGGGAACTGAGCCCAGCACTGGAGGCCTGCAACAGAACAGAGGAAGTCTGAGATTGTCTGGGGCTGCAAAAAGATCTATCTGAGGGATGCCCCACCTGGCAAAAACTATCCTCAGCACTTGAGGATCCAGGGACCATTCTTGATGGCCCTGGGAAATCCTGCTGAGGGCATCCGCTAGGCCATTGTCCTTCCCTGGAAGATGAACTGCTATGAGGGACGTGTTCAGGGAATAGGCCAGAGACCACAACTTCATTGCCTCGGTGCACAAGGCCGAAGACCGAGTGCCCCCCCCCCCGCTTGTTGATGTACCACATTGTTGTGGTGTTGTCTGTTCCGACTTGTATCACCTTATCGTGGACAGATGCAGAAAAAGCTGAAGAGCTAAAAGACAGCTCTGAGTTCCAGCAAATTGATGTGGAGCAGAGATTCCTGGGGACCAGACTCCTGAGTGGAAAGGTCGCCCATGTGGGCTCCCAACCCAGAAGGGAAGCATCTGTAGTGAGAGTCAAGTCGTGAGAAGGGGAAATGAAGGGGACCCCCGCTCAAATTGCTCTGATCCTGCCACCACAGGAGAGCTAGGATCAAGGTTCGAGTCACTGGGACCAACTTGGAAAGGGGGTCTCTTCTCTGAGACCAAAAGGTTCTCAAGTGAAACTGAATGTCTCTCATCTGAAATCTGGCTCCCTGCACAACAGCTGTGGATGCAGCCCTGTGCCCCAGGAGCTGCAGAAAGTGTCTTGCTGGTCGAGAGACCTGCAGAGTGAAGGAGGAAGCCAGAGCCACTAAATTCCTTACCCTTTCTGGGGGAAGAAAGGCTCTGGCTAGCTTTGTGTCCAATTCTGCCCCTATAAAGGCGAGTACCTGGACTGGTTCCAGAACCGACTTTGGTAGGTTTAACAGAAAACCCAGGGAGGTGAGAAGCTGCTGGGTGACCTGCAGGTGAGATTTTACCTGTTCTAGGGACTGGCCTACAATGAGCCAGTCGTCTAGATAGGGAAAAACAGCAATCCTCTGCCTCCTTAAGTGAGCCACTGCCACTGCTAGACACTTGTGAATACCCTTGGAGCAGAGGTAAGGCCGAGAGGGCATTGCTCTGAACTGGTAATGACCTGAGAGCAGTTCGAATCTGAGGTACTTTCGATGGGATCTTCCGATTAGGACATGGAAATAGGCATCCTTGAGGTCCAGGGAGGCTAGCCAGTCCCTGGCCTTAGGGAAGTAAAATCATTGCCAGAGTTACCATTTTGAACTTTGGTTTCAAAAGATGCTTGTTCAGATATCTGAGATCTAAATTGGGCAGCATTCTCCTGTCTTTTGGGGTAAGGAAGTATCTGGAATACAGACCCCTGCCCTGATGCAGGGAGGAACCTTTCTACTGCTCTGAGAGCTAACAGGGATGAGACCTCTGTTTCCAGAGCGAGGGTCTCTGAAGCACTTGCAGGTAGAAAAAGTCTGCTTCTCAACTTGGGAAACTTTCTGACGCTGAGAACCAGACCCTGGCTTACTACTTCCAGAACCCACTTGTCTGAGGTTAAAGAAGCCCAATTCTGACTGAAGTAAGCCAGCCTGCCCCCACTGGTACAGGAGAATCGGCCCTGGGCACCCCATCAGGGTGCCTGTTTATAGGAGCTTTAGGCTGGGGGTGGGAGCAGGTCTGCACCCCTCGTCTGCCCCTACCTCTGAAGAAGCCCCTCTGAACATAGGCAGAGGAGGCCTGAGTCTGTAGAAAGGCAGAAAGGCCACCCTACCCCTGGGGCATGCCTTTGAGGAGTGGCTTGCCGCTCCTTAGCCTGGGAACTCTTGTAAGTAGTCCTATATTCATCCATCTTCTTCATGTAATTCTCTGTCTGCTCTCCAAACAGAGATTTCCCACCACAGGAAAATCCATAGCCTTAGTCTGGTATCCTGTGACAAACTAGTACACCTGAGCCAGGCCAACCACTAAAAGCTACAGATGTGGCCATGACCCCAGAGGAAACATCATTAACATCCACAGCAGCATGAAACTGAACCTTAGAGGCTTCAATGCCATCAGCAGCCACCTGTTCTAGTTCACTAGCCAGCTGGCCATGGGCCTGCTTGGCCAATTGCATAACAGTATCCCATCTAGATTTCTGATACCTAGCTACATAGCCATATAATTTGCTTGCCTGAGTCCCAGAGAGGCTGCCATATACTGTTTTGCCATGGCATCAATCTTCCTGGAATCCTTGTCAGGAGGATGTGAAGCCAAGGAATATTAGCTTTATCACAGGCAGCAGCCTGAACTACTCAACATGACTGCATTGCTGAGAAAGGAATTCTGTATCAGGGCCTGACAATGTATACCTTCTGGCCATCTTTTATCTACAGGAGGCACAGAATTAGGAGCTTTTAAAATTTTAATTGTTTGTTTCCTAAAAGACTTATGTAAAGGAATAGACAATCTCTAGACTCTGGAATATCCATCATTTCTACAAAATCAGGCTCCTCTTGCTCATCCACAGCCTCTTCTAAAGGAAGCTGGAGGGTTTCAACAACTTTTTATAAAACATAAAATGAGATGGGGAACTCAGACAGCATAGGGAGATTCTAAAGGTCTGTCTGGGAGATGTCCGGTTCAATGGCACACAGACCTTCCAGCCACATTCATACTGTTCATAATCCTCCTCCCCTCCTCTGGTTCATAAAATTCCTCAATATCATAATCCTGAACCACTGGGACCAGATGAACCGACCTTTTACCAGATAGTGGTGGTCTGGACGGACCCTGAGACAGTGACTAGACAATTTGTATGGCTTTTGCTATCTCTGCAGCAGTTGGAGAAGGAATTTTGGACTCCAGACCTGCTGATTTTCTTGTTTTCTTTACTGGAATTGGTTCCTCAGAACCAGCTTTTCTTTTGCCCGAGGAAGTCTGGCCCTGGTCAGAGGGCACTCCCTCTGGTTCGGTTGGCACCGAACCGGGCTGGCCATCCGGGTCAGCGGACTTTTTGGCCTCTCGTTCCCTGAGCCTGCCCAATCTTTTTTCCAGGGTGGCTGCAGGGAAATTCTTACATACCTGGCAGTCTGACTGGAGGTGGGTCAAACCCCAGACAATAAACACATGTGGTGTGTGGGTCAGCCTTGGCAAAGACTTCCCACAAACATCACAGTGTTGAAACCCAGTGGGCCCGGTTTTTCTTTTGGGTTTCTCAGACATAATGCCAGCCTAACCAAAAACTTGCCCTTTTAACGGCAGTGCCAGGCAAGACACCCTTATCGGTTCCTAACCGTGTCACGGGTATTGGAAAAAACCGTAATAAATCCTTTTTTTTTAGAACCGATAAGAACCGGGAACCGCACTCTAAAATAGTAACTTTTAGTTTTAAATGAGTTTTAAACCCACTGATCGGTTCAAAACCGAACCGATAACTTACAAGTTCCACACAGACAAAATCTTCATTTACTTACAGTTACCACAGATAGAGCTTGAACCGAACGGTTTTGCAGTTAAAATAAAACTATTCTCGGTTAAATCCAACTGAGAAAACACTTTTTAAACCGAGAAATGAACCGAGCAGAAGGAGAAATCTCCGGAGCGACTGTTCACTGAGGCGGAGTAAAGAATCTGACAGTTCAAGTTTGAAATGACACAGATAGAGCTGCTCTCGTGGCAAAATTCTATTTTGGAATGGTTTTAACCATTTCACTCCGGGGCAGTTCTAGAGCTGGATCAAACTGCTAATGTCTATAATATAGCAAGACTTCATGTTGTTTGAAGCCTCGGCTCTGCCCAATGACGCCAGATCTTAGCCCGCTGTAGGCCAGGTGTTGTGCGTCCGCAGCCGGGGAGGTCGGGTGGGTCCGTGTGGATGAACAACATATACCACTCCTAGAACTACTGTTACAGGTGAGTAACCTGTTTTTCTAGGATCGTGGATATGTTGTTCATCCAGACTCTTTGGCAGACTCCTAGCAGTTCTCCGGGAGGAGGGAGGCAGAGTGCACACCCCTACTTAGGGAACAGAGATTGGAGAACTGAGGCCCCCAAACCAGCATCCCGGCGTGACTCAAGGTCGATGTGGTAATGGGTAATGAAGGTGTTTGCTGACTTCCAGGTAGCAACCAGACAGGTTTCCTGGATAGGGATGTCCCTGGAAGTAGCCACCGATGCAGCGGTATGGCGGGTAGAATGAGCTCTTATCCCTTTGGGACGCTCCTTGCCAGCCAACTCATAGCACAGACTGATGCACGATGTGATCCACTGTGCAATAGTCCATTTTGCTGCAGGTCTGCCAGAAGCAGCTTCAGCATAGGTGACGAACAGCTGACAAACCTCTCCACAAATTTCCACCGTCCTCTCCTTGTAATAGAAGAGAGCACGTCTCCGGTCCAAAGTATGGAGCCTGTCCTCGGCCTCCGAGGTGTAACTGGGGTAGTACACTGGCAGAGTTAGCACCTGGTTAAGGTGAAACTCTGATACTACCTTCGGAAGGAATTTCGGGTGGGGTGCAGGACAACCTTGTCCCTGTGGAAGACCAGATAAGGGGAGTCCACCGAAAGCGCCTGGAGCTCCCCTGTCCTTCAAGCAGACGTGACAGCCACCAGGAAGGCAAGTCTTCCATGATAAGTGTGACAACTCACACTTGTGCACAGGTTCAAATGGCTTGCACGAGCTTTGCCAGTACCAGCAGAAGATCCCACGGAGGTGGAGGTTCACGCACCACAGGGGATATGTGATCCAGGCCTTTGAAAAAGCGCCCCATCACTGTCTCCTGCGCCACCGTTGGCTGACCAGCCCGCACCCGGTAAGCAGATATGGCTGCCAGATGCATCCTAAGGGTCAATGACCGTAGAGCCCCTTTGGACAGAGACCAAAGGTAGTCGAGAATGTTAGCCACCAGACAGGACAGAGGGTCCAGGCCCTTGCCCTGACACCAAATGGAAAATCTTTTCCTTTTTAAGGCGTAACATTTCTTGGTCGATTCCTTTCTGGATGCCTCCACCATGGTGAGGACATACTCTGAAGGACCGAAAGCCTGGAACTCTAGCCGCTCGTGTACCAGGCTGTGAGGTGCAGGGATTGAAGGTCCAGATGGTATACCTTCCCCTGTTTGAGACAGACCAGGTCCGGGCATGTGAAAAGCTGCTCTGGGGGCCTGCAGCTGAGGCTGAGGAGATCTGGATACCAGAACTGGTGCGGCCAGTCTGGGGCTACCTGGATCACCTTCGCCTTGTCCTCCTCACCTTGAGGAGCACCTTGTGGATCAAGGGAAATGAAGGGAAGGCGTAGAGGAGGCCTGGGGTCCACGGCCTCGAGAAGGCATCCCCCTGCTGAGGGGGGTGGGCATGGAACAGCCTCAGCTTCGTGTTTTCCCTGGAGGCAAACAGGTCCACCATCGGTTTGCCCCAGTGGGAGAACAGGCTGTAAGCTACCTCTGGATGGAGAGACCACTTGTGGGATGTCTCACCTAGGCGGCTGAGTGCATCCGCCAGATGGTTTGAGGCTCCTGCCACATGGATGGCTAGGAGATCAGCCTCCAGACGGCTCATGAGGGTTCAGATGCGGAGTGTCTCCCTGCACAGCAGACGGGAGTGTGTGCGCCGCCCCATTTGTTGAGGTAGTACATGGTCATGGTATTGTCCGTCTGGACTTGAACCACTTGACCCCGGAGAGGAGGAGCGAAAGCTGACAGAGCCAGTCTGACCGCTCTGAGCTCCAACAGGTTGATGTGACATCAGGACTCCTGGGGGTCCAGAGCCAGTGGGCCCTTTTGTCCCCCATGTGGGATCCCCAGCACACGAGAGAGGCATCGGTCGTAGGGACGACCGTCAGCTCTGGGCGGACAAATGGGATCCCTTCCTGCAACCGGTCTGGGGCAGTCCATCAGTGGAGAGCATCCCATATCTTCAGGGTTACAGTGATCAGCTGGTCGAAATGACCGTGGCACCGAGTCCATTGAGCAGCCAGCTCCCACTGAAGGGGGCGCATGTGCAACCGGGCCCAACGGACCACCGAGGTGCACACCGCCATGTAACCCAGAAGGTGCAGAAAGTCCCGGGCAGGGCGCAATTGCCCAACCAAAAATGACTGGGCAGTGGAGGAGAGAACCTCCACCCTGTCTGTCGGGAGCTGAGTTCTGGCTTGACGAGAGTCGAGCTCTGCCCCGATGAAGCCCATCACCTGGGAAGGCACGGGTTCCGACTTGGCCTCACTGATCAGGAGACCGAGTTAGGAGCAGGTCTGAAGGGCCAGGTCCCTGGACCTCTCCACCTCCTGTTGGGTAGAACCTGCTAGGAGACAGTCGTCGAGGTAAGGATAAATCCTGCCCCCCCCCCCCAAGATGGGCCACCACCACTGCAATGCATTTGGTGAAGACCCAACTGGGCCGATGACAGGCGGAATGGCATGGCTCGGAACTCGTACAGGGTCCCTTCGACCCTGAAGTGGAGGGACCGCTGATGGGATGGACGGATTGCGACGTCCTGCAGATCCAGTGAACAGAACCACATTTCACTCCAAGGATGGTATGATCTGGGACAGAGTGACCATCCAAAAGGTGTGTGATCTGAGATATTGATTCAGGTCGTGCAGATCTAGAATGGGGCTTCAGCCCCCCCATCCGCTTGGGCACCAGGAAGTACCTGGTGACAAAGCCTAGGTCTGCTGGAGGATCCGCCACTGGAGCCACAGTCTTCTTGGGGAGGAGCTGAGCAATGTCGTCTCTGAAAGCTAACAAAGTCTAAGCAGATACTCTTTCCTCCCGAGGGGCGTGGGCTCGGCTTGGAGAGTGTTGCTCAAGTTCCAGAGGCAGTCCCTGACCGACCACTTTGAGAACCCACCTGTCCAAAGTGACAGCGGACAGGAAGTGGGGAGCCGCCCCCCAGGAGGACCCAGAGCTGGCGTGGAGGCGGGGGGCTGAGGCAGGCTGGAGAAGGAGGATCAGGACCGGAACCTTGGCCTCCTTTACGGGCCGGGGCGCCAAGCTTGAGCCTGCTGCTGATGCTGCTGTCCCCCTTGAAAGGACGACTGCTGTGTCGCAGGGGAAAAATGCCGAAAAGGCTTCTTTTTCTTCTGCTGGCTCTTGCCCGAAGATCCCTTGGCAGAAGTAGCGTCCAAGGTGGCACTGGACTGCTCAATGCACTGAAGGTGACCAGCCACTTCTGGGCCAAACAAGTTGGTCCTAGGAATGGCACGTCAGCTAGTTTGTGCTGCGTGTATGCCAGGAAGGAGGAGAGCCTCAGCCAAGCCTGCGACAAGAGGCAACTGCGGCTGCCATCTAACGGGCACAGGAATCCCTAATGTCCAGGGCCATCTGAAACTGCTGTTTGGCAACAGCTCGTTCCTGATCCCGGACCTGCTTGGCTGTGGTCTGCAAGTCCGCAGGGAGATGTGGGAGGACATCATCCAAAGACTCAAGAAGGGCGTGGGAGCAGTGTGCCATGACGACGGCCGAACTTGCCTGACGAAGGCTCGAGGAAGAAGCCACATAAACCTTCCTGGCTGAATGGTCCAAGAGTCTTTCTCAGGAGGTCAGTCAGTATCAGCAGAACTGCCAGTACGCCTGAACACAGAGGCAGTCACCAGGCTCTCGGCCAAAGGGTGCTCTGTGAACCCCGCAAGGGACCCCATGGGCACTGCGTACTTGCGGGCCATGCAGGCAGATGGTGCTGGACAAGAGGCAGGGTGCTCCGTGAGAGGGTACCCTGCCCTTTTCTCGATTAGCTCCAGGGGCATCCCTGTGGACTCAGATGAGGCGAAGAATGCCCTGAAAAGATGAAGGACCTTCCTCCGTCTCTAACCCACCGGCCAATTCATCATCCCAGGGATGAGAATGCAGGCCGGTCCCATCTGAATCCAAGGAATTCGAATACAACATTCGACTGCCCAGGTCACCCTCAACCCACCAAGGGCGGTCCGGGGTGACAATGCCCGAAAGACGCAGAGGAAGCCCAGTGTCCAGCCTGTCTTCTTTAGAAGGAGCCGCCTCCCACAGGCTGCTTGAGTGGTGGTTCCACCATAATTGGTGGAGAGACCAGTTTTGGCCGAACCGGAGGTTTCGCAGTCTCCGCACGGGGAGGAACCGACTTAATCGGCTCTGAAGGAGTCGGCTTGGGCCTAGGAGGTGAAAGCCAAGTAATGGCCGGGATACAAGCCGAGGTCGGCTTGTGCCCGGTCAAAATCAGCTGCTGCCACATGAGGTCCTCATAGCACCGCCGGGGCCTCTCCTCATCCAAGGAGGATGAGGACATCCAATGGCGTCGCCTCTTTTTAGAGTGTTTATGGCTCTTCCTCAGCCTGTTGGTCGAGGGGGGGTCAGAGACCTCGATTGAGATCAGACAGGCCGACTCGGTCGCTCGGGAGACACCGGCGAGACCAGCGATTTCCCGGGGTCGGGAACCACTTCCTCTATGAGAGTTCCAGCAGGCTGGGTCTCCTCATTGGGGAAAGTAAGAACTGGAGTTCGAGCGAGAGAATCATCGTCCGGAGTCAGTGATATAGGATCAATAGGGTCGATGACGATTTCTACATTGTCAATCGACTGTTCGGTTGACTGACCAGACGACAAAGCCGAGAAGCCAGCAGCCGAAGAAGCAATCTCGACCGAGGTCGAGACTGCATGATGTTCCTGGGACCGAGATCTCTCCGGCTCCCAAGAGTGTCTTCGTCGGGACGAAGACGATCCCAGAGCCTTCTCCTGCTTACTGGATCGAGAGGAGTGCATGCCCTCAGGACCCTCTCCCTTCGTCGGGAAAGACTGGCACAACCCTCGGAAGGAACCCAAGAAGGTGGAGCCCAGGTTGAGCGGGACGAAGAAGCTCAGAGTAGTTTCTGCAGCCCGAGCTGCTTCCTCTTCGAATGCTTGCATGCATTCCAATTGATCGGCCGATCCCACAGCCATGGAAACCGCCCACCTAGCCTCCTTGGATTTCACCTGAGGATTCCATTTCTCCAGCCTCCCCAACTTCAGGCGTGCGAGATGGTCGTCGAGGACATTAGGATGGAAAGCGAGACACAAATTGCATTTCGAGGTGTCATGGTCGACACAGAGACAGTACACGCACGTAGTGTGGGGATCGGTGCGCAACATTTTCTGGCTGCACGGGCACTGACGAAATCCGGGGGAAGACTTGTCTTCCATAATCGAAGGAAAGTAGTTGCGATCGCTAATGCGAACTAGACGGAGGACTGGCAAGACTCGAGGGTCAGGGCATCATAGAGCCCCTGGCCACCATTTTTCCTCTTTTCATCTCCTACCACCACTCCAGCATTGAGTGTGAGTGCACGCATGTGGGAGTACCTGCACGCCACGTTCACCATCAACTAGCCCTTACAGCTTGCATCGCCCCCCAGCCTCCACCAGAGAGTGATCAATAGGCAGGATGACAATCCCTCCCTCTCCGAGAGATGCTCCATCTTCTCTCGGCCCTGCTGACCCCCAGCGGCCTGTGCTTGTTCCTGAACCAGGGTCGCCAGCATGGCGCAAGGTGTGGCGTCCAGTACCTCAGCCTCCAGTGCCACAGGGCCGGCTGAGCAGAATGTATCTTGAGGTTTAGCCCAAAACAACTTTCGGGGACTGTGAAAAATACTTTTTTGTTAGTTTTGTTTATATCAACCCCATTCACATAACTCTGATCTCCAAAAACAGAAGTATCCACGAAGGGTTAAGTCTGCAGCTTTATTCTGGGAGTCCACAAAGTCCTGTGGTCCCTTTTCTCTTTCCCTGCATGTCACCCCGTGTGTGAAGAAACGTGTCAACCCATTAGGGATGCACACAAATCAGGTGGATGGTGTGGACCTCAGAGATTAGGGAAAGAGGCAGATTGGACAGCCAGGGCAAAAGAGGGCTGTTGGAAAAGCCCAAAGGAGGGATACAGGTAAGGCAAGCTGTGCCGAGAAGCAAAACAAAAAAGTGTTTAGAAAAAATCCAGATCACAGCAACTTCAATTTCCAAACAATCTTCTCCAAACATACACTGGGCAACTGGGCCAGGCAGCATAAATTAAGGTTTAATGAGGAAAAGCCTAAAGTTATGCACTTTGGTAACAGGACTAGAATGGTCAGGTACACTCTGAATGGGAAACAGCTTCAAGTCACAGATAAAGAGAGAGACCTCAGAATTATTCCTGCCAATAAATTGTCCTTTGATTATCTCACAAGAGTGGTTGTGAAAATGGTGCACAAGTTGGGATGTATTTTTGGGTACATAACTCATACGGTGGCCCACTATTGAGGCGCTATGGGTCAAAATACTCCCCATCTCAGCACAGTGTATTAATATGGGAGTAGTTTACAGGTCTCCAGCAATTATACATGATGATGATATTCAACTGTTAGACTTTGTGGAGAAGATATCTTCCACAAATAATACCCTATTGGTGGGAGATTTTAATCTCCCTGGTATAAATTGGATGAATATGTATACTCCTTCCTTCATGGAAAACAAATATTTGCAATTATTTCTATTTGCAAATATGGAACAAATAGTCAACACTAGTACTAGGGGTAATAATATTCTAGATCTAGCATTACATAACATGGGAAACAAAATCTCAAATTGTTCAGTGCTTCATCCACTGGGCTCCAGTGATCATTCTATTGTGTATTTTACTTTTAGAGAAAATTTAGGACAGGACCATGGTATTACAACACTTTATAACTTTAAAAAAGCAAACTTCGAGGGCATGACAATGGATTTGGCATCCTGGGACTGGCAATATTCCTTTTTAGATCATTCACTTCCTGAAATTTGGCAAATTTTGATTAGCCAGTTAACTTTACTTTCTAAAAATATATCCCACTTATTAAAAAAACCGACAAAACTAAATTGAAAAGGCCATGGATGAATGAATCTGTTAAGAGACATATTAAATATAAAAACAGAGCTTACAAAAGAGCTAAGTCATGTGGGAACCAAGCAAAGCTGGGATACCTTTAAATTTCAGTTAAAGGTGACTACATATAGCATCAGAAAGGCTAAAAGGGATTTCGAGGTACAACTGGCTAGTAATGCGGGGGATAATTATACATCTTTCTATAAATATATTAACAACAAAAGAGGTGGCACTCCCACTATTGGCCCGCTAAAAAATATTTCTGGAGACTTAGTAGTATACAAGTCACATATGGCTACTATGTGCAACAAGCAATTTTCAGCAGACTTTAACACCAAAACTGAATCAAGTAGGAAACATAATGACCATATCTTGAGTGGATATTTTACAACAGATGACAGTACTGTACAAAAACTGCTTCAAAATTTGGATCCTTACAAGTCAGCAGGGCCAGATGGTCTACACCCCCGCATCCTTAGAGAACTAGCAATCCCTCTTTCTGGTCCTGTTACTGCTTTATTTAACAAATCCATACAAGAAGGCCAGGTTATTGATGTCTGGAGACAGGCGACTGTGGTCCCTATTTTTAAAAAAGGCTCCAGGCAGGAAGTGTCAAACTATAGAACCATTAGCTTGACATGTATTTTGGGCAAAATGTTGGAAGGAATTGTAAAGGAACATCTATGTAAGAAAACAGAACCTGAGCCTACTCAGCATGGTTTTGTTAAGGCCAGATCATGCCAGACTAATGTGTTGAACTTCTATAATGGAGTGAGCAGGGCATTGGACAGAGGTGAGGCGGTGGATGTCATTTATCTGGATTTCTCCAACGCCTTCGATAAGGTTCCTCACGGTCAGCTTATCGAGGACATGATAAATCTTGGCATAGGAGGAAATATATTGAGATGGGTGGAATCATGCCTCAAGGGCCGTACTCAGAGAGTGTGCATTAAGGGCTTTTTCTCAGATTGGGATATAGTTACTAGTGGTGTACCACAGGGTTCGGTTCTGGGCCCGTGTTTGTTCAACTTATATATAGTATCATTAAAAACCACGACTGATGTCTGGTTAAAGTTTGCTGACGATACACGTATAGGTTACCCCATTATTAATACTGGTGATATAAATACTCTCCAGTATGCCCTAAATGAGTTTCAGGAGTGGGCCACCCTGAAGAAATTGCCCTTTAATACAGAAAAATGCGTTGTAATGCACCTTGGAAGAAAAAACATTCAATCCTCAGATGAAAACCTGTGGGAGTTATTAGGACTTGAATTAAGGGATAAAAGTTACTTAACTAGGGCACATCCACTGCAATTAAAAGTCGAACAGTGCAAAACTAAAAAAAGTAGTTGGTTTACAATTAGAGTTTGTAAAATCTGAAATAGTTTACCAGTGAAAATAGTATCATGTGAAAATATTGATACTTTTAAAAATTACTTGGACGCCTATTTGAAACATAAGAACATAGTAGGATATAATTAACAACGGCGAGCTTTATGGACCATGGTCTTTTTTTTTGCTCTGTATAACCTATGATAAGTAGAGAGGCAATAGTCATAATGCCTTTATTTTATACCTTTATTTAATGCATTGGTGAGGCCCCATTCGGAGTACTGTGTGCTTTTCTGGGCACCTAACAACAGAGGCAGTGCCCATTATTAGAGGGGGTTCGAAGCAGAGCCACAAAAAGAATACATCATCTAAAAACTCTGCTATACGATGAAAGGTTGGCTAGACTGAACTTACACTCACAGTCAACTGAGGAGAGATTTATGCCTAATGTATAAAGCATTTAAAGAAAATTATCTATGGGAGTGTGCAGGTTTTGAAATGAAATTGACCAACAGAAACACTAGAACATATAGACACCAACTAAAGGGAGAGCTGTATAAAACAAATAGGACAGAAGAGTGGACTCATTCTATCTTGTGCGGCCATTTTGGGTCAGGTTAAGTAATGGATGGTTCTGACGCCATATGACGCGACCAGCAAGAATGGATCAACAGGTGGTGGATACGTGGAATATACTCCCCGGAATGGTGGTGCACAGCACAAATATGAACACATTTAAGAAATTATTAGATAAACATATGAACAGTATACATACTAGAAGACTCTACTGGTAAGCAGCGAGTCATTTGTGGCCAACACTGTTTGACTGATACACACTATGAAATCTATGAAACTGATTAAGACAACCATGTATAACTGAACCCCTTTTCCTAGATAACTTCGAGCCCCCAACACACTTTTTTTTTTTTAACTTGCTGCCTACCTTTCCCTCTATCTGTTATTAAAATAATCCATGTGGGTGGTCGATCAATATCTGAAAACAATTCACCACAGAAGTACAAGGATGTGAAAAACATCTCCCTGGTTTCAGGTGAAAGGTTAAAAGGCATGCATAAAACCTTTTGCTTCTAATTCAACAAGTCAGAATCAAGCAAACATTTTGCAGTTATTAAATGAAGCAGCTTACCACCAGTACAGATTATTCTCTAGCTGAGCACAAGTGTAAAGGGCGCAGCAGTGCAGCGACGTGATCCTGTCTCCCTGTAGTTCTGGAAACATCTGAGCACTGTGCTCAAGCTTGGAAGCTACAGAGCTCAATGTCTCATCCACCCATGTGGCAACCTGAAGAACAAGATATCACAAACATCCCATGAAATGACCGGATACATATTTTTTAGTCATTCAGGTCTACATGCTTTATACTTAGCATAACTATGGAAGTCGGTGAACAAAAAGAAAAAAAAAATTACTCACCACTGCAATGTTCTTTCTTTTCAGGGATCCATCAAAGAGCATTACAGAAGTTTATCAGTTCGCAGGAGTGAGCTGGCCCAGAGACTGAACTTTATAATTTTACAACTTCAAATTCTGCAATGTGGTCACGTTGCCTCCACTGGCCTAATGTCAAACTTGTTTCTATAGCCAGAGAAGTAGTGACAACTAAAATTATCTAAATGACTATCAAAAGAACTTTTAAATTTTTTATAAAACATTTTTGAAAACTTACTAGCAGACAAAACAAAATACTGACCTGAAATTATCACAACTTTAAAAGTGTTATGAAATTGCAATAAGTAATGCTCAAGTAAACATCACATGAGAACTGATTCTTGTGTGACCCTATTCTCATGTTCTAGAAGGGGCGGCAGGGTCAGGGTTTGTAAGGCTCAATAAAGGATCACTGAAAAGAAACAACATTACTACGGGGAGTAGTTTTTTCTTCAAACAACAGGAATCCATGCCTTATAAAAGTGCAGACTCACTAGCAGTACCTTGGGTGGATGGGTCTAGAATTTTAAGTAAAAAGGTTCGGCAGAACAGTAGTGGTTAGTGAAGGTGTAGATGGTTTTCCAGGTAGCTGATTTACAAAGCGCTTGAAGGGGGATGCGCCCCTTACAGCTGCAGAGGTGTCCTTTGTGAAGTGTGCTCATAGGCCGTGGGGCGGGGGGGGGGCGGTAAGTTGACAGCTTTCCCATAACAGAACTATATATGGTAACTATCCGAGACAGTCATCCTAGATGCTTGCTTACCTTGGCCAATCTCTCCACAGACAGAAAAAAGCTGTGTACTATGAGAACTGGCATCCCATGCCCACAGCCAGACAGTGCAATGTTTGCTCACCTTTTACTGAGTGTTCAGGATAAAGAACAGGAAGGGTACCTCATTTATGTGGAATTCTGACACCACCCTAGGTAGGAATTTCCTATAAGGACTACCTCATCTCAGTGGAATATTATGTAGTTTGGAACTGTGCAAAGGGCTTCCAGGTCACTTATCCTCCTGGCAGATGTCATGGTCATCAGAAAAATTGTTTTCCGTGTGACATATTTTAGGTCTCCTCTAGCTATTAGCCCAAAATCCTCTTCCATCAGCTGGGCAAGATCAATTTTTATGTGATATTCTGGGAAATGGTTCCCCTAAAAGAGGTGCAGCTGCTTAAGGCCTTTGATGCAACTTTTAAAACAGGTCATTGCCAGTCCAGTGGCGCAGAACGCTGAGGTACTCTGGCACCTTACATCTCCCATGAGTGCACCCCAAGTTCAGAAACTTAGGTCAGGTTGAGGGGGGTTGAAGAGGATGGAGCGGCTGCCTAGCAGCTCTCCTCTCACGGACTGGGGAAGTAGGAGTCCCCGGCTCTTGGCGGCCACCAGGTAGTGGTCCAGTGGTAGTACCAATGTTTGGGGGCTGGCTGTATGCTGGGTGGATAAAGCGGAGCCTGCGGTTCTGGAGCACGTGTGCCTCCATGTACATGCGCTTCCATGTTCGTAGTGACTCCGGGTTCATGAAGCCCTGCCTGAGGCACAGTGGTCCACCCTGATGCTCCTGAGAGAAGAAGCAGAGAGAGGTGAGGGAGCCGACCAGCAGTACCCAGGGGACAGGGCTGAAGAAGCTCAGACACCCACCCTCACCCTCCTCCCTATTAAATCCTCTGCTGGACAAGCTGCTTTCTCCTTCCGCTCCAAACTCTGAAGCACCCTCCCTATTGCTACTTACAATGTTCCCTCTGACCTATCACTAAAATCCCTCCTCAGTGAATTCACTACTCAGTCCTGTAGTTGTCGCTGATCCTAGGCTAGTCTCACTGCTCCTCCTCCAATATTACCCCCAATTCACTGGTTCCTTATCCCCCTTGGACTTGCCCAAGCTGTACTCCCTATCGCCCTTTCCTCCCTTGTTTTGCTGCCAGCTGCACTTTCCTCATCTGCTGCTTTTAAAATGTTATGTTTTGCACTACGTGAACACTGTGCTTCCTTTCAACGGTGTACTGTGTACTTTTATTATTTAATTGTTGTTATAATTCTGACGTTACTGATGTAACTGACAGCACTCTCCTAACCCACCCCCCCGACATATTTGGAAACTAGCTGTTTAGCTCAATATGGAGAGGGGGAAAAGACAGAGAGAGAGAGAGAGAGAGAGAATGAGAATGAGAATATTTTGCACTTAGAAGATTATGCTTTTCTTGTGTCTGGAAACCTTTAACACACAGCACTTCCTATGACAGATTCAAACCAGAACATTCTAGCAAGAGCCATGCCCTCAGGCACACTTGTTCTGAGGTCTGGGAATGTTATCCTACCCTGGGACAGAATAAACAAAGTTGTACCTCAGTGGCAGGTTGACTGGACAGGGCAGCAGTACTGAGTACCATGCCTACCTGGCCCAGTCTGGAACTGCCAGGATCATTGTTGCTGGCTCTCTCCAGAGTTTCATGAGCACACTCTGTATGAATGGGAATGACAGGAAGGAATGGTGCGAGGCATACAGGAACTTCCTTGTTCAGTACAGAGCTAGTGCATCCTCTGGGACCTTGACCCCTGACTGATGGCCTGCGGCATAATTCTGGAAGCCAACTGTTCTCACAAAAGACAAACTGATCTATTTCTGGGGTACTAAATCTCCTGAAGACTGAAGACAGCACTTTCCGGTTTAAGGCCCACTTGTGATTTCCTCGCCGATTCCGCTTAGGGAGTCGGCCAGCATACTGTCCTTACCAGACAGATGTACTGCAGAAACCTTTGCGTCCAGGGAATAATCTAGATACCAAATTCGCAGAGCTTCTTTTGTGCACAGCTCTGAGGGTCTTGTTCCTCCCTATCTGTTAATGTAATACACTGTTGTGGTATCTGCCTGAATTTGGACAGACACTGTACCTAGGAGGACTGCAGTACTGCCCTGAGCTTGAAGAGGTGTACAAGCTCCGGTCTCCTGACAGGGCTCCAGTTAACACTTACTGTGAGGTCCTCTGGGGTGGCACCCCGTCCTACAGTAGGAATGAAACAGCTGTTGTGAGGATCTACGTGACAGATTGCTGGAGAAAGGGAATGCCCTCTCTGAGGTTGCTTTCCTCCTTCCAACACTCCAGTGCTTGTACAGAGGTTTTTGTGACTGGCACCAGTTGAGTCAGGGGAGTCTAACCTCTGGGGCCAGTAACCTCTAAGGTGGTACTGTGTGTTCCTCATTTGAAATCTGACCCATGGAACTATGGCTGTGGATGAAGCCACATGGCCTAGTAGCTGCAGAAAATTCCTTGCAAGTCTAGGATGGCCTAGGGTAAATGATTATACACTGCCAATTAGATCAGTCACCCTGTCCTGTGGAAGCTTTTTCCCTGCAGGGTATCAAGCTCCACTCCAATGAAGTCCAGGACTTATACTGGCTCTGTCTGGGACTTTTGCTAGTTTATAAGGAACCCTAGATTTAACCCCAGATTTTCCAGTATGCTTCTTATGGAGTGTAGTGTCTCTTATTTTGTTTTCACCAACACTAGTCAGTCGTCCAGGCAACAGAAATCCATCTCACATTGCCTTCTTAGGTAGGCTGCCACCACAGCTAGGCATTTTGTGAATATCCTTGGTGCTGAGGTGAGACCAAAGGGTAGAGCTGCAAACCTGCAATGGAAGTTTCCCAGCCTGAACCTTAGGCATTTTCTGTAGCAGGGTCTGACTGGGACGTGGAAGTAAGCATCCTTCAGATCCAGTGACCCCAACCTATCTCCTGATTTCATAGATGGCATCACTGTGCCCACTGTGAACATCTTGAATTTTTCTTTTTTGCTATGCTTCTTCAGGTATATTGTCCCCATTTTTCTTGTGGCTCAGGAAGTATACTGAAAAGAGGCCCTTGCCGCACTGTGATGCAGGGACATTTTCTACTGCTTTTGTTTGCAGGAGCTTCTTTACTTTGCAAGATAGCAGGTAGTTTCCTATTTTCTATGGTGGACTATGGACTTATTGTTTCCTATGCAGCCAATGAAACTGTCATTTCTAAGCTGCAAGTGGCATATAAAAGTATTTGCAGGTTCATAACCAACTTACCAAGACGTACTCACCACTGATTTACATTCTGTCGCTGGTTGTTTTTCACTGGATGATAAGATTCAAGTCTAGTCTGGCTATACTAATGCAAAAATATTTTGGGGTATACTTTCCTCATCGATTTCATGTTTATTTAACATCAATGCATACTCACGCAATACCAGATCAGCTCTGTTCGGGCAATACACAGTTCCACGTTTTAAAAATCATTTAATCAGATATCTTTTTTATATAGGGCCCTGCTATATTACAACTCTCTCCCAAATGAGATTAGGAATGTTAACAACGTTCCAATTTTTTTAAGGTTTACTTAATAACCATCTACCAATGTTTTGATACTTATTGACTGTATTGTCTCTGCCTTCTATTTGTTTTTTTGTGTTATACTGTTAGATGTTAAAGAGGACCTTCCCCAGTCACTTTGACAGTCATGCATTAATTACCCCTTCTTGCATTGATTCTGGAATTGTATTTCATTAATGTCTGCTGCAGTTAGTTTTTGCATTCTGAGCTGTTAAACTGCATGGTGTACCAGAGCTTCTATAGCAAGCCTGGTGTTGCTGTGGGCCCAGGGTTGTACTGCTGACATCATTGTAGGGCAGAGTCAATCACAAAAAAAAAAAAACATACAGACAAGGCATTTAGATATAAGCATTAATCAACCGACAAGGAGGGCTCTGCCGGTGGATTAATGTCGCTGGGTTGGTGCCGAGGGTCCAACCATTCCAGTGGGCATTAATCACCGGCAGCGCCTGACGCTGGAGGTGATTCATGCGCTTGTAACATAGGCTCGATGCAGCGGCGACTAGTGTATGTTACCGGTGTGTGCACCTTGCTGCCGGAGACCCTACGGACACAGGTACACAGAGACACTTTGCTGAACGACAACGGTTTATTACACTAACAGTGACAGGAGTGACCAACATCGGTTACCGGGCTCAGTCCAACATCCGTCAACGATCGCGGTGCGGGGAGAGTTCCGGTTACATCTGAGCGACCAAAATGGAGCAGGGCGGCAGAAGGCTGTGCAGCGCAAAGATTCCAGGCGCTTGCAGCAGTCGGGTGCATGTCATGGAGATTTCTTGCTGGTGGGCGTGGCTCCAGGGCCGTGCATCGCTCTGGTGACGCCGTCATGATGTACAGTTCCTTATGGAGGCCGGGTGTCCTGCGGGAGGCAGGAGAACGTTACAGGCCCATTCACCGTCATGTTCTGGATGTGGAAGCTCTGGGCTGCAGACAACTGCCGGGTGAACCATGGTGTGCTGCCGGGGTGGATCTCGGCGTCCTCTGCTTCCGCTCTTGGAGGTCAGGTGGCCGTACTCACGGGGTGTCTGCTTGTGGGGGACCTGCCTGGGAGGTCTGCAGGAGCTGCTGTCTGCTGCGGGGTGATGGAAGGCTGCTGGTCGGGGGGAGCTGGTCAATGCTGCTTGCTGACCCCCGGTAATGTCATGCAGTGCGGCACAGGCTGAGGGGCTCTGACTGGACTGTGCATGGATTGCTGGACGGGGGGTTTGACTGACAGAGGTTTCTTGGCACTGGACAGCACTGACGACCACCTCTTCCAGTCGGTTGCTGAGGGGGACCAGTAGCTGCGCAGGCTGGTCTCGCAGCGATGGCCGGTCACAGACATGATTTTTCTGCTCGCCAAACCGGCCTGAGACAACATGGTCACCGCTGTGATTGGTGTACCGGATGAAGAGGTGAGCGTCTTCTGATATTTGGGGCATGAGGGCACCCAGGTAGTTCTTGCCCATCGGTTGGCGGCTGTACAAGCAATTTCGCTCCCTGGGGCCCAGCTGGTCCACTCTCCGAGGGTGCAGGTACAAGGCAGGAGCATTGGGTGGGCAGCGCTGTATGTACTCTCTGTACGTTCCCACAAAACAGTCTCTGCTGCCAGGGGTGCCGTACAGTACTCCCCTCAGTCTGGCGCGTGGTGTCCCCTAGCTGCCCATGGTTCTTGGTCTGCTCACTGAAGGACAGCACAAGGAACTCGTTACCCTCGTCATCAGCCTGGACTGTGAAGGAGTTCTGGCTCAACTCTCTCTACTCCCCTCGGAGCAAGACCCAGCTGAATTTCGAACCACAGCCTGTGAACCAGGCCATAGGGGGTCTCGGGGCTGAGCTTCTCGCAGCTGTGGATCTTCGCCAGGTCGCTGGGGCTGATGCTGGGGTGGTGGGCGGCTCTGTCTTGCCCAGCACGCCGGTAGTCCTTGAGGACAGCAACGAACACATTGTTCGCCGCCTCGAACTCCCCGTCCGTGATAATGTTCAGGACCCGTTTATTCTGGGGGCCGGTCAGGTTGTGCTGCAGTCCAGCATGCAGTCCAACAAAGGAGCTGAGGCTGTTTTGCTCCCTCTGCTCCGTCCGGACTGAGGCGTTAGAACTGGCGTAGCACGGCTGCCAGCTCAGGTGGGGAGACTGTTTTCAGGTCCACCTGCTGTCTGGTAGCTATCAGCCAGTCTGTGAAGACGTTGGAGGCCCACACAGTATTTTTGTGGGTGTTTGCCTCCACTCTTCGGCTCTCCAGGCTGTCCAGTTGCTCCTCACTCACAAGGGTGTGGCATGTGTCCTGCGTGCTGCATGCCCCCCAAGCTGGTGGTTGCTGTGCAAGGAGTACTGCAGGTACTGCTGGATGCAGGGCTTCCCAGGATTCCTCTCTGCCTGGGGGTTCCCAGCTGTGTGTTTCCCTGTGGTGGCACCAGTGTCCTGCTCACACAGTGGTTGCTGACTGCTCCTGCCTGCAGCTCTCGGCGCTCTCCCGTCTCCAGGGGTTGCGGCGCGTGGTCCGCGCTGCCCGCAGTTCTCCTCCACAGCTCTGGCGCGCCGTGCCGCGCCCTCTGGTGAGCAGACTTCTGCAACTGGAAACACCGATGCAGGCTCGACGGTCCACGGTACTGTGGGCTTGCACAGGAGGTCCTCGAGCCAGGGGCACCGCTCCACTGACCTGGCTGTCGCCTTGGTTTCTCGGTCCGCGGGGAGTGGTACAGAGCCCTACTGCGCGATCGTTGGTACTGGCGCCGAACTCCTCGTCCACTCATCGCGGGATGCCTCTGACGCCGCACAGACTAAACGTTGTGAGGCATCAGTCCATCTTTCAGCGCTCGGTTTCTTCCCGTTATGTTCGACTGCTGTGGTAGCCACTTGCAGTACGTCCGTGGTGTGCTTGTGTCACCGACTGCTGACGGCCCGATCCGTACCAGGCGGGTCCTACCAGGCTGTGGCTCACAAGCACCGCAGGTGGCGTGAGCGGGTGGTGACCGAGCGGGCGGTTCCCCTCTGCTGCTGCGGTGGCCACAGGTGGTACTAACCGAGCGGGCGTTACCTGTGTGTTAATTACCGCTCAGTTACTGTCCCCTGAGCCATTTCAGCCAATGCCGTTGCTGACTTTCACTGGTCTGCGCAGTGCCGTGTTACAATTTGGCATAATGCATTGCTAACAGGGTGTTGTGGGGAAGGGGGAACACAGTATGTACACTGAGTACTGGTAGGTGTCCCTTGCAACACTGTTGCAACTGCATGGTACTGAACAGTGTGAGTCACTCCTCTATCCTACAGTGATGTCATCATGAGCTAGCCGCCCAGCAAGCTGAACAGCAAACGCAAGTGCAGCAGAGCTCAAAAACAAATCCAAATTATTGAAGGCAGAGTAAACCTTGGCCAGAAATAAATGCACACACCTTTTCAGGTCTAGTACTGCATATAATGACTACAAGCTGTAACTTTTTGGACCATCAGGGAAGGTCCTCTTTAAACTTGTCATTAATGAAAATTTGCATTTATGCCCATTGGCCTACAAGTATAAAAAATTAAAATGAAATGCTTTCAGTTCAAGCAAAATTCTTTCTGTTAGAGACTGAGCTAGGAAGTCTGTTGGTCTCTGCAGTTTTGCAAACTTTTGGAATCGCAAGGCATAAATTATTGTCGGAGAGTTGATTAGCGGCCTTTGCTAGTCAAAATGAAAAATGATTTGTAATCAGCAGATTTTGACTGGCAATTTTCTAAAATGGGTATTTTTACTTTACACCATATGATTATTTATTTTATATATTAATAAAATAGACATTATATATATAGTTTTGAGACTGAATTTGCCATTTTGACCAAACTGTCATCATAGCCTTTTATTACCCCACCTGATGTACCTGGTACAGAACATTTTCCAATCCCTGCCAAACCGTATTTCTGCACAACTGCAATGCCACAGGTGCGAACACACATTTTGGCCAGGATTTGAAAAATGACAGCTGTGACATATATGAGGTAGGGTAATAAGAAGGCCATGTTGAAAATCTAGGGTCAAAATATTTAAAATTTCCAAAGTTACGAGCATGCATAGTGAAATTGCAATGAATGGTCATAACTTTGGCATTTTTTCATATTTTGACCCCAAATTTGCAATATAGCCTTCTTATGACCCCACCTCATGAACAATACGACTGTCATTACACAAATCCTGCCCAAAAGGTGAATTCGCTAAGTGACTGCGAAATCACCTTTCGGGTGGGAGTTGCATAATGAGTGTCATATTGTTCATGAGGTGGGAGTCCCCAAAAGGCCAGGAAAATTTGGGGTCAATATGTCAAAAACTGAATTATGCACCCAAGTTAAAACCCCCACTGAAATACACTGAACCACATTTACCTTTGTTTTCATATTGCAGTCGCCGGTTTCTGCAGCAAGATGCGTCATCAATCAGAGAGCGGATCTTGAACCTGGGACCTCCACAGGTGAGTAACTATGGGCATGTCAAGGGGGGTGTGGGTGCACAGTGGGTGGTTGGTTGGGGAGTATGGGAGTGATCGGTGATGGACCTTTTTTTGGTGCAGGTTTAAAAGAAAATAATCGATGGACAAAATGAGGACAGCGATCACATGATGGGCGATGCTACTAGACGCTGGGGAACGACAAAATAACAGGGACAGCTATCAGATGAGGGGGTCCACTAGACACCAGGAATTGAAAAAAGCATTATGGGGACAGTGGGGGGGGGGGGGCCACTAAACACCAGGAAAACAAATAAAAGACTGGCAATCGGAGGGTGGGGCGCCACTAGACACCAGGGAAAACAGAACCCATTTGTCTATTATAATTCTTCCCATTCCTGGAAGTAGTGGGTTAGTCTTCCTGCCACTGGCAATGGCTGACAGGCAACCTGGGCAAAACTGTCACGGGGTTTGTTCTGGCTCTGGCTTATAGGCTGGTCCAGCAGCATGCCTTGAGCCCCATCTTCCTCTACCTTTGCAGTATCCTCTCTGTGGTTGGTACTCGTAGGCGGCATAGGATCTGCGACAGTAACCCCTGTCCCTACCTCCCCTCCCATAAGGTCTGCAGGAGGTGGAGGTCTTTTCTTTCTCAGTTGAATTCTTAAAAAGTAGCTCTGTACTCATCTATGTTTTCTGTATGCCTCTGTCTTGTCCTCTAATAAAGAATTTTCCTCAAAGAAGAAATCAACGAGTGCTCTGGGTAAGGATGGTAGCCCTCAGACAAGCACACCATTTGGTGTCTTGTATGAGCCTAGACTCTTGATGCAGTCATTGGTGTCTACAGCCATGTAAAACTGATATTTAGTAGCATCCATGGCTGACTTTGCTGTTGCAGTCCGGTCCTGTGCCACCTAATCATCCACTTTATCACTCAGAGCCAGTAGTGCATTCCATAGTGACTTTTGGTACTGAGCTGTACAGGGCAAATAAGCTACCTGTCTCAGGAGCAAGGAAGCTGTTGTGTACACTTTTTGGCCATAGCATCCAGATTCCTGGAATCCTTTCTGGGAGGCTGTGAAAAGAGAAGCACCTTGGCCTTCTCACAAGCAGCTGCCTGTGCCATTCCTTCTTACAGGTGTTCTTCCCCCTACCTGTCCTCCTGATACACTTTTTCAGATATCTTACCAATACAAGCAGCAGAGTTACATGCCGACAAGATTTTTGATGTTGCCTTTTTGAGGAACTTGTGGATGGGGGACAAATAGTCTCCTTGTAGGTGTTAACCCCATCATTTCCAGGAACTCCATTTCCTCCTCATCTATTTCATGAGAGAGGATGCTGAGGGGGTTCAGTATTTGTATGATGAATGAGGAGTAAAAAGTGCAATCCTTTGTAGGCCCTGCAAGGCTCCTCCTCTGCATAATACATGTCCCCTTCTGTACAGTAGGTGGTCTGGAACCAGAGCCTGGGTAGGAGGCGCAGCGCATTAAATAAGTTTACCACAGGCTGGAAAAACTGTCATACCTTTGTCATGTCCTCTGTTGAGGGCACTAGATTTGGTTTCATTGCCTTCTCTTGTTTCCTTCACAGAATGAGTTGAATGAATATGCTTTTCTTTTTGCTTTTTCTTAGCACGTACTGGTTCCAGCATCTGCTCTGAGGTGCTTTACTTTGTATTTTTTGCAATCGCTGAAATCAGGGTTCCGCCTTTTGAACACCCCAATATCTTTACCATCCTTCCCATACCTTTCTGATGGCTGAACAGCTTTATCTTTTTTATCTGTCCCCTTCAACTGGGACTACTGCTTACAAAGAGAAGAACCCTCTGATGCATGCCCCTCCCAAATCACTGGGAGCTTTCTCTGGGCCTCTATTGTGTTTTTGTGACACAGAGGCAGACTGGGAAGCAAAAATAGCCTTTTCTTTTGGGAATACATTTTTTAACATACTAGACACCAGCAGAGTAAACCTATTGGTCCATCAAGTCTGCTAGTGCTTCAGCACCCCGATAGGGTACTGTAGCCCTCTATCTGTCTCCTTCCACTGTTACTCCATCCCCAGTCCTGCCCCCCCCCGCAAACCAGCTTCTGCTTCGCCCCTTGCCTATACCTGTCCCAATCACCATCTCTTGAATCCCTCCACCGTAGCTGCCTGTACCAGCTCCCCACGCAGCGCATTCCACGGTGCCACCACTCTCTCTCGGTGAAGTACCTCCTCCTCCTTTCCCCCCCAATCCTGCCACCCTCAATCTTCCAAATGTGTCCTCTGGTGATTCCTCTCTCCTTCAGTCGAAAGATCCTATCTCGGCTTACCTTATTTACTCCCCTGAGGTACTTGAAGACCTCACTCATGTCCCCCCGGTCCCTCCTTTCCTCCAGCAAGAACCGGTTTAGCTCCCGTAGTCATTCCTCATACGTCATATCCCCCAGGCCCCGGATCGTTCTGGTTGCTCTCCTCTGAACCCTCTCCAGGAGTTGAATGACCCTTCTTAGGTGCGGCCTCCAGAACTGCACACAGTACTCAAGATGTGGTCTAACCAGGCTGTTGTACAGTGGCAAAATCACCTCCCTGTTCCTTGAGGTAATCCCCTTAGCGATGCATCCCAGCATCCTATTTGCCCTGACCGCAGCCCTCCTGCACTGCTCTGAATCATTCATGTTAACATCCACCAAGACTTCTAGGTCTCTTTCCCCTGCCATGGCCTGCAACTCATCCCCCTTCCCCAGGGTGTACACATAGCTGGGGTTTTCCCACCCTAGGTGTAGCATCGTGCCCTTGGAGGAGTTAAATTTCAATTTCCAGGTGCAAGACCACCTATCCAGCGTATCCAGGTCCTCTTGCAGGGCCAATCTCCCCTCCTCCCCCTCCACCACCACCCCCAGCTTAGAGTCATCCGCAAAGAGACTCATTTCACACCCGATGCCTTCCCTGATGTCGGAGATGTAGGCGTTCAAAAGGAGTGGCCCCAGGACTGATCCCTGTGGGACCCCACTTATGACCTCCCTAGGAGATGAGACCTCCTCCAACCACTACCCGCTGAGTGCGACCTGAAAGCCAATTTCCAATCCACCCAACCATCAATGGGCCTACTCCATCCCCCCAGCTTCTCCCTTAGGCCAATGTGAGGGACTGAATCAAATGCCTTGAAGTCCAGGAAAAGTACATCCACAGTTAGTGCAAAACATTTTACAAAGTTCACAACTGATAAAATTGTGATCTAGACACAAGCACTTTAGACAAAGCTTGTGGTAGTCTGCCTTTGCCAGTAGCTAAAAATACTTTGTACAATTTTTAAAACCTGTGCGCCCTGTTTTCTTTTTAGATCTATTAGTCATGCCAAACATTGACAGGACCTGTGAAAATACACAATCATTTCAAGTCACAAACGCAGTAAAGCAAAAAGCTGTTAAATAGGAAACATATAAAACTGCTTTTAAAATTAATA
Source organism: Neoceratodus forsteri (assembly GCA_016271365.2). Classification (NCBI taxonomy): domain Eukaryota; kingdom Metazoa; phylum Chordata; order Ceratodontiformes; family Ceratodontidae; genus Neoceratodus; species Neoceratodus forsteri. Next base: position 1,711,839,346 of record CM057455.1, read on the forward strand.
AAAATGTAAACTGTTTAAAGGACAAAGTAATTTTGGGGGGGTGAATCAAATCGCAAATGCTCCTGTCTACTAGTACGATAAGGCACAGTGATTTTCTTTACGGTTTTATTTACCTGTAATTTTGTGATTTATATAGTTTGTCACTGCTGAAAGGTTTGCCAATATGTAGCCAGTATATGTAGATATTAGCATATGTATCGATACTTACCTTATGCACCAGACTCTGATGCACAAAAGTATCAATACATATGCTGATATCTCCATATACTGGCAATATTCCACATTTTAAATCCGTGCAAGTGCCCATAGGTTTCAATGGAAGAACTGGAGCGGAGTCGCTCCAATAACATCACATATGCACGTCCTCACCATTTTGTGAGCCGAGCTGTGGCTCGGATCGGAGATAATTGGAGGTTCTGTTTACATTTTGGTGAACTTTTCATTAATGAGAAAAACTACATAAATCACATCACAGGTAAATAATACCATAAGGAAAATCAGCGTCCCTTATTGTACTAACAGGCTCTTGCGTTTGCAGTTTGACCCCCCCCCCAAATTACTTGTCCTTTAATTACAAAATAAATATGAAGTAGAAGTCAACAGTCATTAATAAGGGATCATAAATGAGGAAAATACGACCATTTCACATGAAACAGTACACTAGGGTAATTACAAAAACTGCATACATGCCCACGTTTACAATTATACCATAAAAATAAGTTTTATAGTCCTTTCAAAACTTAAAATGCCCATTTAAAACACACATACTTTTTCACAAATATCTTTTCATTTTCAACTTTTAAATTGCAGGCTTGCTTTAGAAATATTTTACAATTCAATATTCATTTAGCCTAGAACTCCACACCTAATTAAACTCTATTTCTTACCTTGTTACTTTCAGTAGCTACAGTTGCCCTGATACTGTTTGCTGACAGAAGGATGATCTTTTCATTGGTTAGTCCCAGAAATGCAGCTCGGGGATGATGCACAGAAGGATTCTTCAGAAACAGAAATGCATGTTGGCATTAGTCATATTTAAACACCTGCAGGTCATGTCAAGAGAATAGCTGGAATCTGGTTTACAAAAGTAAATGCTAACAAATTTAAGTATTTGGAATAGCTCTAACATACTAACACTAGCATTGCCCCATCCCTCAGTTGATCACTCACTATTCCCTACTCCTTATTTGCGCTCACTGTTTAAAGCAGCAGTGCTAATTAAGTAGTAAGTGTTTTTCACTTTCCTTATTTTTTGGCTGTACTTGTACAGCTTCAATTCAGATTTATGGATCTGCAAATCTTAAACAGAGCTTCAAATTTTTTTTTTTTTTTTTTTTTTAAGAGTAATATCTCGGAGCTTTGGATCCACAGGAAATACGGCAATTTCTGTATTTACCGTTGCACTCCCTTTCCCGTTCCTGCACATCTTTTGTTTACTTCCGTTTTAGCCCTGAGCTGTGTATTCACAATCTCCCAGTGTAAATGAAGGTACATTCACACAGAAGATCTGAATAAAAGTCAGTTTCACCACTGGATATGCTGCTGGTATGTTTGAAATAAAGGTTTTTCAATATAACCTCAATATTTTTGCATTTTTTATTTAAAAATGCCACCTGCTATTCTCCCATAACTGGTGTTGCAGTTCTCTCCCATCCGTGCTATTAGGCCCACATGCTATTCATGTATTTTTCTAGTTCCTGCTGTCCAACCCCCGCCCAAACCACGATCACAGATCCATCCCCGAGCTCAATCTGCCTGCCACAACCATCCAAACACCTGACAAAATTAAAGTCCTCATCAACCCCAAAAATACAATTAAATCTTCTCTCCACCTCATGATCACCAGACTCGCCAGTATCATCCCAGCCCCATGACACCATGCATTTATCGTTTTCTGCTATGGTGACTGGCAAATCCCAGCCACTCACCACCTCAACCGGTCGCCATAACGATGACAGTGAGTGCTACTCTCCCATGCCTCGTTGCTGTCCTCTCTCCTCCCTGCTGTTATGCCAACATGGCACCATAATAATTTTTTGACTCCCTGGTGTCCAGTGGCTCCCTCCCAATCGATTCCATGCTCACCACAACAATCCCCAACCCCTATGTAATCCTATTAATGTGACTGCTACGACAACCGACAAATCACTGCCACTCACCACCTCAGCAGGCAGCTACATCAGTGACAGTGAATGCCCATTCCCTCAATGTCATTTTAACAGGGCGAGTCACGGTGCTGAGTGGCAGGGATTTTCCAGTGCCCAATAACAGCACCAGATCACAAATTTGCATACTGCTGCCACTTACTGTGACTGCATATTAAAACCGGAAGTGGTGCGTTTACTGCAGCCGCGCTCTCAAGCGTGCTACAGAACCTCTTTGCGACAGCGAAGTGAACAAACAAAGCAGGATCTTCAAAAGCAGAATCTGACATGAAAACGGAAGTTCCTGTACAAACCAGACAGGTCAGTGCTAATCAGGAGGTGGGCATGTATTTAAAAAAAAAAAAAAAGATGCATTTAACCAGTACAGCTGCTTTAATGTTCCTTCGCCTGTTCCACAATTTACTATATGGCAATTTCATTCTTCAAATGTTTCTTGTAATTTCTATATTCTGTTATATTTATTTCCATTGCCTTTTTTTGTACACTGTACTTTGTATCTGTTCTGTTCACTTCTCCCTTCCCCCAGGACACTTCTGGAAATGAGCCAATACCAGCTCTGTAAGACTTTCCTGGTGAAACTTTCAAATAAAATATGGACCCAAATTACTAAGCTGGTTAAAGACAACTCACCAAAAGATTGGCATGCTTTAAAGTTTTTGGTAAAGAAATCTAGGAAACTGCTGAGTAACAGTTTTCTATTTTCCTCTGTTCTAGTCTGTTATTCCTTGGCTGGAGAAGGGTTACTATCCAAGGTCAGATCATTAACTCTGTCTGCCAATTTTTCACTGAACTCCCAATTGGAACTCACCATTACACTGAATATGACAGCATGGGATGTCTCCCCTTTGAGAACTGCAAAAATGTTAAGTTAGCCACATTTGTACATAAGGTGGCATGGGATCATTTGAACAGAGCATCGCTGAGCTCCTTCCACCTCTCAAAAAGACCAGTGACACACTCTACAAAGGGCCAGTCTTTTCTCTTTCGCTATCCATTTTAGGAACAGGGATTGTCTAAAAGTTTGTTCAAACTGTGCTTGCATTTACTCTAAATCACCTTATTTGTTTTTCCCTTCAATGCTATCTGTATATTTCTGCCCTGATGCCTTGTTCTTGCACTGCTTAGGTATCAGCGTGGCTCAACTGGTAGAACACCCACCTCTGGACCAGAAGGTCATGGGTTCTTGCCCCACACCAGGATTGGACTCACACCTTAAACACTGGCACCCGAGTGCAGTATTAGGGGGCTACTGTACTGCTGGTGTGTGCTGTCCTTCGGATGAGACATTAAACCGAGGTCCCGTCTACCCATCCTGGTGGGTGTCCAGGTGGAAGTAAAAGAACCCAGTGCATTCTTTGCAAAGAGCAAGGGACATTCCCAGTGTCCTGGCCAATAGTCACCTTCCCATAAAACTGGTTCATGCAATTGTCCAGGCTGTGTGTGAGTGTTGATGTGCGATATGGCTGCCACTATACACTCAGTCACTTCACTACCAGTCTAGCATTGCTTATAAAGCACTTTGGGATACACTGTGAATGAAAAGTGCTATATAAATGTCAATTCTTCTTCCTCGTCTGCTTTCAGTACCATAATGTCAGTCTGCTTGTTTCACTTGCCCACACCCTTGTTTGCCTAACATAACTGGGATCATCATCATTCTCAATGTATTGCTTGTGGACGATCTGAAGCTGCCTCTGAACAGTTACTGCAGACATGTTATTTGTCTTTTACTGCGTTTATTTATTTGAATTTTGATGACCAGGTAAGCCCTCTGAGATTAGAGGTCCCTTTTTCAGGGGCGACCCAGAATTAGTTACATGCACTTAGTGACACAGAAGTACAGTACAGTACAAGACATACATGTACAGCATCATACAAATATAAACAGGTTTAAATTAGTTACACAATATATACAAACACAGTATATAACATACACACGATTCTTGTTGAATAACTAGGACTAATTACACACAGGGGACAACCTGTCTAGACTTGTCTATCCTATCACTAATTCTGCATATCAAAGACACAGATGTACAGTATCATACAAATAGACATTTAAATTAGTCGCACAAGATATCCAAACACAGTAAATACATACATACAATTCTTGTTGAATGACTATGACTAATTACATACAAGGGACAATCTGCCTAGACTTGTTTATCCTTTCACTAATTCTGCATATCTACATAACAGTAGGGTGGGGGTGGGGGAGAACAATAGGACTTCAACGAAAGCAGATACGTGAGGCATTGTCCAGAAGAAAAAATTATTTACCTTAGTAATTGTGTTTCTTCTAATGGAGTCTTGCTGTATTCTGAAATAGGCAGTTAGCCCCAGCACTTGAACTGCCCCGGAGATGAGAGTTAACTCTGTGCAGAAGCACAGAACGTTGAGTTTGAGCTCGGATTTCAAACCTCTGTAAGTGGTGCTTCAGAATGTAACCATCAGATTCTTACAAGCAACTAACTAAACTTCTATAGTGTGGAAACTGTAAACAATAAACTAACAGGTAAAAAATGTGGGTCCCCAAAGACTCAAGTCGAGAACCCAAGCCAAAAAAAAAACAGGTAATGAACAATATATAGTAATACATAAACAGAACAACCACCCCACCCTAAGAGGAGGGGTGTACGGTACAACCCTGAAGTGCAACACTGTACCTGCCAGCCCACATCCCAAAAACAAGGTTCTGAGAGGGGAGGGGGGGGGAGGTCAGAATACAGCAAGACTCAATTAGAAGAAACACAATTACTAAGGTGAGTAATTTTTTTCTTCAAACGACATGAAGTCTTGCTATATTCTGACATATGCAGACTACCAAGCAGTACCTCCAAGGAGGAGGGTACTGAACCTATTTTGGGAATAGGCTCTGCAGTACTACTGTACCAAACCTAGCATCACTCCTAGCCTGGATAACCAGAGAGTAATGCTTGGTGAATGTATGGACTGTTTTCCAGGTGGCTGCTTTGCATATCTCTAGTAAATGTACATCTCTGGCAGCAGCCAGAGAAGCTGCCGTACCCCTAGTCGAGTGGGCCCTCAGGCCTAAGAGGGGTGTTTTACCTAGCTTGGTATAACAGAACTGTATACAGGCTACAATCCACCTGACAATAGTTCTTTTAGTAGCTGGCCTACTCTTTCTTAATTCACCATAAGTGAGAAACAACTGAAGACAGTCATTCCTATGTGCTTTAGTATGCTCTGTGTAATAGCTAAGTGCCCTTTTAACATTCAAACTGTATAATCTTCTTTCTCCTGAAAAGGAATGATCAGTGAAAAACACAGGAAGGGACATGGACTGGTTCAGATGGAAATCTGAGACCACTTTGGGTAAGAACCTCCTACTGGTTCTGAGGACCATCTTATCGTTATGGAATGAGATAAAATCAGGTTCAACTTACAGGGCCTGTAATTCACTAATTCGCCTGGCAGAAGCGACAGCTACCAGAAACAGTTTTCCAGGTCAAATACTTAAGCTCAGCTGAAGCCAATGGTTCAAAGGGTGGCCACATAAGCTGGGCAATGCAGATATTGAGATCCCAAGCCGGGGTAAGCTCTCTAGAAGGAGGGTTAATATGGATCAGACCTGAACTTTCCAAAGACAAGGTGGGATGCCAGAGAAGAGCCCTTCCCTGCTGACAGGAATGCAGAAACAGCTGCTAGATGAACTTTTAAAGTGGCTGGCCTAAGGCCTAAGCCATTAAGGTGAACCAGATAATCTAAGACTGTGACAATACCTGCAGCATCTGGCAGGACATCCCTGTGTGAACATCAAATGCTGAATCTTTTCCATTTAGAGTTATAGGTATTCCTGGTAGAAGGTTTCAGAGAACCCTTGAGGATGTCTAAAACTCCCTGAGAGAGGTTAAGGCCTGCATACTCTAACTCTTCAAGAGCCAGGCACCGGGATTGAGAAACTGGAGATTGGGGTACCAGATCCTCCAGAGAGGAGGTTAAGAGACTGTGTCTCTTGGGAAGAGACAGGGGGAGTGAGACTGCTAAGGACAACAACAGAGGATACCAAGGTTGCCTAGCCCAGTCTGGAGCAATTAGAATCACTGTGCAGGGTTGTGACCTTCTTGACTAGAACCCTAAATAACAGGGGAACGGGAGGGGAGGAAAGGCATAAAGGAAAGTACAGTTACGTAAGAACTTACCGTAACAGTAGATCTTCGAGAACAGCTCTTGCAGCAGGTTACACCATTAGAACTGAAACCGGCAGGCGTCAGGACCCCACGGAAAAATTCTAGCTAGCTATCTTCAGCGGGGACCGCCCCCAACGTCGGTCCCGCCTCCGACGTCAGGTGTGGTACAAAAGGGGGCGGTCCCGCCAGATTCCCCAGTTCTCCCGCCAGAGACTTCCGGCCGCAGGCTGACATCGAAATGGGAGACCGAGGATTCGCCGTCAGAAGACAGAAAGATATAAATCCCTGCTCAGGAAGACTGAGCCATGCCTCCTCCAAGGGGGAAGGTGGGCGGGAAGGTACCTGCTGCAAGAGCTGTTCTCGAAGATCTACTGTTACGGTAAGTTCTTACGTAACTGTACTATCTTACTTGAGGACACAGCTCTTTTGCAGCAAGGTTACAATTAGACTGATTCCCCAGCAATAGTGCTTGCAAACACTCTGGGAGGAGGAAATAAGAAAGAACGCTCCAGGTCCTGAATCTGGACAGGAGACCCTGTAGCACTGTTGGTCAAGCCTGTCACTTCGCGAAGCGATGTCCAGGCTATAATGCCTGATAAAGGTATGAACAGAGTTCCAAGTGGCTGCAGCACAAATGGCAGAGGTGGACACGTTTCTGAGTGCTGCAAAGGATATGGCCACACCCCTAGTAGAATGACCCCGGACCGGAGCCGGGAGGGGCTTTGTTTTATATCATAACAGTAGGAAATACACTGGACAAGCCAGCGAGACAGAGACTGTTTGGATACTGATTGGCCCATCATTCTCTCAGAGAAGGAAACAAAAAGCTGATCAGAACTACGAGAGGGCTTAGTTCTGTTGAGGTAATACCTCAGGCTGCTGTGAACATCCAGGGTGTGGAGCAAAGCCTCCCATTTGAATAATCTCGGAAGTAGACCGGAAGGTCAATGTCCTGGTTTAGAGAGAGTGAAGAGACCACCTTAGGTAAAAACTTAGGATTCGACCTCAGGGATACTCTGTCCCGTGGAAAACTAAATAAGGCTCTTTTGCACATAAGAGCGTGAAGCTCAGAAATTCTTCTCGCTGAAGTAACGAATTAAAAATAACGTTTTCCACGACAGAAAACGTAGCTCGCAATCCGCTGCAGGTTCAAAAGGAGGGAGCGTGAGCTGTTCCAGGACAAAGAGCAGATCCCATGGGGGCACAGGGTCCCTAATGGGAGGCCTAAGGTGTAACACTCCCCTAAGAAATTCCCGAGAGGCGTCCAATTGAGCTACTGTACGGTGACCCACCGGGAGGTGATAGGCAGAAATGGCACAGAGGTGCACCTTAATAGAGGAGTAGGCTAGGCCTGAATGAAAAAGGGCGAGGAGGTAATCCAAAACTACTCCCACAGGACAACCTAAAGGGAAAGATCACGCGCCTGCGACCATAAACAAAAACGGGCGCCATTTCATGTGTGACGCCGCATGCGCTGTCGGGCCAAGGCTGCAGAAAGAACTCTGCACCTCTTGCGAGACCCCGTGACGCAAGATGGCTATGTCTCTAGAAGCCAAGCATGCAGGTTCAGAAAGCGTAGGTCCGGATGGACTAATGAACTATTTTCCTGAGACAGGAGGTGGGAGCTGAGCGGCAACGGGAGCGGGGGTTCCCGAGATAGTTGCACCAACAAAGGGAACCAGATCTGTCTGGGCCAGAACGGGGCCACCAGGATCATGAGTGCGTGCTCCCTGCGCAGTTTGAGAAGAACTCTCTGGATCAACGGGAAGGGAGGGAAAGCATAGAGGAATCTGTTCGCCCAGGAGAGGGATAATGCGTCTCGCCAGAAAACACCAGGCCCTGGATCTAGCGGAGCAAAAATTGGGCAGTTTTATGTTGGATGGGGATGCAAATGTCTAGTTCTGGAATTCCCCAACGAAGAAACAGATCCTCTGCTATCTCTTGAAGAAGTTCCCACTCGTGGACTCTGGCCTGGGATCGACTCAGGCCGTCTGCAATTGTGTTGTCCACCCCGGGAACATGCACAGTGATCAGATTTGCGCCATGTCCGATTACCCAATCCCACACCCTCATGGCCTCCCTGCAAAGGGGGTAAGAGTGTGCGCCTCCTTGTTTGTTGAGGTAATACATCACCGCCGTGTTGTCTGTCTGAAGTAGGAGAGTACACGGTGGGATTACTGACTGAAAGGCCTGCAGGGCATAGAGAACCGCCCTCATCTCTAGGACACTGATATGGAGATGAGCTTCCAACGGGTCCAGGTACCTGGGACTTTACCCGCCCAGGTGTGCCCCCACCCAAGACCCGAGGTCTCGTGGTGAGGGTTACCCGCGAACGGCGACAAACGGGACGCCCTTGGAGAGCGCACCGGGACTAGCTCACCACTGCCAGTCTCGGATGACTGAGTTCGTGATCCTGACCGGATGCTGCAAGTGGTCTTGCCTTTGGTCCCATTGTACCTTGAGTGTCCACTGGGTTACCCGCATGGAGCCTTGCGAAGGGACAGTAGGAATGGCCGCAGCCATGTGTCCGAGCAAGCGTAAGGACCGACCTGGCATGGTATAATCTTGTTCACGACAAATCCCTTATGAGGGATCTGATGCGCCCGCTTGTCGTCCGGAAGAAAAGCTCTTCCTGAACAGTGTCAGGATCTGCCTATAAATTGCAGTTTCTGCGGGCGTACCAGGAGAGACTTCTTGTAATTTATGAGAATGCCCAGAGATTGGAACAAGTCCTGGGTGCTCTGAACCGCGAGTAACAATGCCTCTCTGGAGGCGGCCATGAGAAGCCAGTCGTCGAGGTACGGGAACACACAGTGGCCCTGTCTCCTCAGAGATGCTGCCACGACTGCCATGCACTTGGTAAAGACCCTTGGTGCGGATGACAGACCGAACGGAAGAGCTCGGAACTGAAAGTGGTGGTCGAGAAACTCGAAGCGCAGGAACCTCTGGTGCCGTGAGCTATGGGGATACGGCAGCGCGCTCTGCATGTCTAGAGACGCTAAAGGCGCCTTTGTTTCAGCATGGGAATAAGGCCCGAAGAGTCACCATGGAATCTTTTGTAGGCACTCACACATTGAGGTCGCTGAGGTCCAGAATCGGACTGAGGTCCCCTGATTTCTTGGGAACCAGGAAGAAGTGGGAATAATATCCTCGCTCTCTGGAGTTCCTCGTCGAGACGCACTTATCGCTTCCTTTTCTTAGGAGCGCCGAGTACCTCTTGCCAGATCAAATTTTGTGCCGACCCGATACCGGAAGAGCAAAGGAGGCCTCGAGGGTGGCTTTTCTGCGAATTCTATAAAGTGGCCTAGAGCGACCAACTGCAGAACCCACCTGTTGGTGTAATGGCTGCCATCCCGGCAGGAAGTTACTGCACGACTCGACCATGATTTCCCGTTGATTCTGAGGGGCGGAAAGGAGTCAGGCTGTGGTAGCAGATGGGCCCGCTGGCTGGGTCGGCCTAGGGGAACGCTGACTGCCAGCGGCTGTTTTCCCTGGGTTCTACAGAAACCGGAGCCCCTCTGATGTGTAGCGGAGCGGGGCTGCTGCCTCTGTGTCCGCCCACGAAAACAGCTATGGTTCCTACTAAAGGAACCAAGCTTGGGTCGGTACATGGCTTGAACCGACCTACCTTCCCCGCCTCTTGAAGTTTGGTAATGATCTTCTCGGAAGGATTACCAAATAAACTTCTCCCTCGAACGGAGCGTCCATAATGTTTTCCTTGACATCCGGGTAAAGCCGGACGCCGAATCAGGAGTGTCTCCGGAGGCATATGCCAGAAGCTGCTGCTCGGGCCGATGAGTCCACGGAGTCGTGACGCTGCCTCAAGCACTTGGTCCCCACGCCTGAACTCCTGACGAGGAGCTGGAGCATCTCCTCCTTCTGCTCACCTTTGGACAGCTTTTCAGCCGCCTCCAGACCCTGTTCCCACAAAGCGTTCTGGAATTGAACTATGTGGGTCAGGTAGTTCAAGGATCTGACAGCGCAGGTAGCGGAAGCGTACGTGCGCCTGCCCAGAGCATCCAGCTGTTTGGACTCTGGGTCCGGTGGCAGGGTGCTCAAATGTTGCGGCCTCTGTGACCGGTCATGTGAGGCTGTGATGACCAGAGAGTCGGCCTGAGGCTGCTGTGTCAGGTACTGGTCGTCCTTAGGAGCCTTGTACAGACGATCAGCTTTCTTCGGCACCGCCGGGAGCGAATGTGGACGCTTCCACGCTGCCTTGGTGACGTCCACAAAAGTGTCCACCAAGGGTGGTACCACCACAGGCTTAGGGTCCTTCTGCCGAAGATATTTGGCAAGGCATAACCTTTCGGGGTCTAGTTCTTCTGCATCCCATCCCATGTTCTCCTGGATATGTAGTATAATATCCATGAACGAGGGGTCATCCGGAGGAGATCTCGGTGTCTCACGGGTCCGGAGAAGGGATGGAGAGAGGAGATGGGGATCTAGAGGAAGAGTAGACTAATCCCGTGTCCTCCGTCGACGGCGAACGCGGTGTCTCCTGGATCTCTTGGGGCTGGGTGATCCAGAAGAGGATTTGGACGGAGGTCTCCGTTTTTCTGATCTTCCCCTGGGAGAGGATCCAGGCTCCCGGGGGGAGGTAAGCCTGCCGACCCCAAAGGCGAAGGGGGGGCCGGTACCAGAGGAGGGGGGGAGAGGAGGAGGAGGAGCGGTGGGGGCCATGTCCCTTTTAATGGTGTCCCACCAGTAAGTGAAGAGGTCCTTCACTTCCGCTATAGAAAGTCCTGACGACGGCCCAGGCGCCGGTGGGCGGTCGACGGGTCCCGGCGTCTGCTCCACAGGGGCCTCGGGTAAGGGCGAGGGGGCCCTGGGAGTTTCTGAGAGGCCGGTCGCCTGCTGGTCCTCTCGGAAGGCGTGAAGTCCTCTCAGTCAACGTTTCCTGACTGACGCCGGTCGGAGGCGCGTGGAGCCCTCTTCTCAGGCGGAATGGACGCTGGTCCCCAATTGTGTCCGCTGGGATGGTTTGGCGGCACGGCCGTCCAGCCGGCGACGGCTCCAGGGAGGAATGCCAGTGAAGTCGGCGGCTGTCCGGTCGGCCGTTGGTAGTCCACAGGTCTCTTCAACGTGTGAGCTCCAAAGTTTTGCAAGGAGGCACAGAAGATGACCGGACGTCGGCAGCTAAAGAGCGGGAACCCGACTTATGATGATGGTGGTGGCGCTCTCCGGACTTCGCCAAGGCCTTGGAAGAGGAGGACGACGACGGCCTGGCGGACTTGGCCTGAGAAGAAGAAAGCTTTCTTACCGCAGCCGGGGGAGGCTGAGAGCTGGCCCTGGAAGGAGAGCGGTCAGACCGAGAACCGGAGCTGCGGGATCTGGCCCTGACGGGACCTGAAGGGGCCTTCCTTCTTTCTGGGCGTTTGTGGATTTGGACGAGGATTCCCTGAGGACATGGTCTTCAGTTTTCCTCCAAAAAAGCCTGAGGGCCTTCTGACGCCGGATCCTTGTTCGCTGTTAAAGCCCTGGCAGAAACGAACAGGCCCGGTATCGTGGTCTGGGCCCAGGCACCTAACACAGGCCGTGTGGGGGTCCTTGAAGGATCTGTTTCCCCAAGCACACTTGGAGGGATGACCGGAGGTCGGAGAGGACATCAGCCACAATCTTGCTTGAAGAAAAAGAATTTCCCGAGGAAAGTTTGAACCACGTCGTGGCTGAGACTGGAACCGAACGTTGAGACATGCAAGTCGACGGTGAAAGAACTGAATCTGGGCGGACCGCCCTTTTGTACCACGCCTGACGTCGGGGGCAGTCCCCGCTGAAGACAGCTAGCTAGAATTTTTCCGTGGGGTCCTGACGCCTGCCGGCTTCAGTTCTAATGGTGTAACCTGCTGCAAGAGCTGTGTCTCAAAGTAAGATCTTGTCTTCCCAATCCAATATCAGAGCATCCAGAGGAACAGTCCCCAGGACTGGAGGTCTGCAGCACAACTGGGGAAGTTGATAATTGTCTGGGGCTGCAAAGAGATCCATTTCTGAAGTGCCCCACCTGGTGAAGATTACTTTCAGGATGAGAGGGTCCAAAGTCCATTCGTGATGGCCCTGGGAGATTCTGCTGAGAGCATCTGCTAGCACACTGTCCTTCCCTGGGAGGTGGAATGCTATTAGGGAAGTTTTTAGGGAGTAGGCCAGAGACCATACTTTCATGGCCTCCATGCACAAGGCCGTAGACAGAGTGCCCCCTGCTTGTTGATGTAACACATGGTGGTGGTATTGTCTGTCCTGACCTGAACCACCTTGTTCCTCACCAAGTCCGAGAAAATCTGAAGGGCCAAGAATACTGCCCTGAGTTCCAGAAGATTGATATGGAGAAGAGACTCTTCTGGGGACCAAACCCTTGTGCTGTGAGGGCTCCCAGGTGAGCTCCCCAGCATGACAGAGAAGCATCTGTGGTGAGGACCACCGAGGGAGTTTGCTTGAGAAATGGGACACCTTGCCTGAGACTGTCTTGGTCCAGCCACCACTGGAGAGCTTGGACCAGAGTCTGAGTCACTGGAATCAGTTTGGTAAGAGAGTCTTTCTTCTGAGACCAAAAGGACCTTAGATGGAATTGAATGTCCCTCATCTGGAACCTTTGCACCACTGCAGTGGAAGCTGCCATGTGGCCTAAGAGCTGAAGAAAATGTCTTGCTGGACGAGAAATCAGAGGATGAAAAGAAGAAGCGAGATCTGTAAGGGCCTGAACTCTTGCAAGTGGAAGGAATGCCTTTGCTTGAACAGTATCTAACTCTATCCCTATGAAAGTGAGAAGCCATACTGGTTCAAGAACTGACAGGTTGAGAAGGAACCCCAGGGAACTGAGCAGATCCTGAGTGACCTGCAGAGCTGACCTGGTCAGCAAACTGCCCTACAATGAACCAGTCGTCCAGATATGGAAATAGAAAAATGCCCTGCCTTCTAAGGAAGGCCACTACTACTGCAAGGCACTCTGTAAACACCCTTGGAGCTGATGTTAGACCGGAAGGCATAGCTCTCAATTGATAATGGCCTGAAGGCAACTCGAACCTGAGGTACTTTCTGTGGGAGCACCTGATGGGAATATGGAAGTAAGCATCCTTGAGGTCCAGGGAAGCTAACCAGTCTCCTGGCCTTAGAGAGGGAAGAATTACTCCCAGAGTCACCATTTTGAACTTTGGTTTTAAAATGTGTTTATTCAAATACCTTAAGTCTAGGATGGGTCGCCACTCCACTGTCATTTTTGAGGTAAGGAAGTATCTGGAGTACAGACCTTTGCCCCTGTGTGGAGTAGGAACTCTCTCCACGGCTCTGACAGCCAGCAGAAAGGAAACCTCTGCTTCTAAAGCAATGGTTTTGGAGATGTTTGCAGGTGGGAAAGACCTGACCCTCATTTTTGGACATTTTTTAAAACTGAGGGCCAATCCCTGGCTTACTACCTCCAGGACCCACTTGTCTGAGGTAAGAGACTTCCAGGCCTGGAAGTAGTAAGCCAGCCTGCCTCCTACTGGAATTGGGGAGTCAACCCAGGCTGACACATCAGGGTGTCTTCTTGGCAGGAGCCTTTGACTGGGAAGAGGATGCAGCCCTGCTCATCCCCCTCCTGCCTCTCCCTCGGAAGAACTCCCTCTGTGGGAAGGGAGGAGGAGGCCTGTGCTTGGTAGAAAGGCCTGTGAAAGGGCCTGCCCCTAGACTGCTGCCTCCGAAGAGTGGCTTGCCTCTCCTTGGTCTGAGCACTCCTGTAAGTGGTCCTGTATTCATCCATTTTCTTCATGTAAGCCTCTGTCTGCTCCCCAAAGAGAGAATTACCTGCTACAGGGAAATCCATGGCCTTAGCCTGGGTGTCCTGCGTAAGGCTAGTACATCTGAGCCAAGCGAATCTCCTGAGACACACAGATGTAGCCATAACTCGTGATGCCACATCATTTGAGTCCACAGCAGCATGGAATTGTACCTTGGACGCCTCAATCCCATCAGCAGCCACCTCCTCCAGCTTTTTGGCCAGCTGGGGGTAAGCCTGTTTGGCCAGTTCCAGAACAGTATCCCGCCTGGATTTCTGGTACCTGGCTGCATAGGCCATATAGTTTGCCTGCCTGAGTCCCAAGGAGGATGCCAAATATTGTTTTTTGGCTATGGCATCCACCTTCCTGGAGTCTTTATCTGGGGTGTGAGAAGCCAAAAGTATGTCAGTTCTGTCACAGGCTGCAGCCTACACTACCCCAACATGGCTGCTATGATTGTACAAGAACTCTGTACCCGAGCCTACCAACATGTGCCTCCTGTCTATTCTTTTGTCCACTGGAGGTAAAGAGTCTGGTGTCTGAAGAATCTTTGTTTCCCCAAAGATTTGTGGAGGGGAATAGACAGCCTTTTAGACTCTGGGATGTCCATCATCTCGACAAAAATCAGGCACCTCTTCCTCCTCTGCAGCTTCTACCACAGGGAGCTGGAGGGTTTCAGCCACCTTTTTGTAGAACAGAAAGTGGAAAGGGGACTCAAAGCCTGAGAGGGGAGACACTGGAGGGTCTGTCTGGGGAGATGTCCGGTTCAATGGGCACATCCAGACTTTCTAAATCATTATCATCCTCATCATCTTGTTCTGGATAGTCTTTGTCCCCCTCCCACTCCAAATCATAATAGACATCCAGATCATAATCAGATGGAGTAGGATTCAACCGAACCGACCGCCTAGCCGAAGGTGTCTGTTCGGATGGAACCAATTGAAGCGACTGAATAATACTTATCGCTTTGGCTATCTCATCAGCGGTTGGAATACGCGGTTCTGGATCCGAATCGGTGGATTTCCTTTTTATTTTCGTTGGAACCGACCCCTCAGAGTCGGATCTCCTTTTGCCTGAGGAGGTATCGCCCAGATCAGTGGGCAACTCCTCAGGTTCGGCCGCAACCGAACCGGGCTGGCCATCCGGGTCAGCGGACTTCTCGGACTTCCTTTCCTTTGGCCTACTCAATCTTTTATCCATAGTGGCTTTGGGAAAAGTTTTACAGATTTGGCAGTCTGTTCTGAGGTGGTCAAACCCCAGACAATAAAACACAGATGAGGTGAGGATTAGCTTTAGCAAAAGCCTCCCCACACTCACCACAGTGTTGAAACCCAGCAGGCTCGGTTTTCTTCTTGGGTTTCTCAGACATGGCCAGACTAACAAAATCACCCTTAACAGCTTTAACGCCAGGTAATACTCTCCGATCGGTAACCAACTGTGTTAGGGTTGTGGAAAGAAACCGGTAAAGGTCTGTTTTTTTGGGAACCGATCGGAACCGGCACACCACTACAAATTCAAAAGGAAAGATTCAAACAGAAACAGTCAGTTCCCAACCAGACCGACCGCTAGGGAACCGAAGAAACAGAATAAAATAAAACAGTGCACTACCTATCTACACACTTACTGTACCGTAGACAGAGATTTCAAAACCCAAAAAATAATAAATCCGTGAAAACCGACACTTTCAGGAAACTTAAGCGAAGGAGCAATCTCCGGAGCGACTTCACAGTTAGGCGGAGTAAAGAATCTGACGGTTACACTCTGAAGCACCACACAGAGGTCTGAAATCCGAGCTAGGGCTCAACATTCTATGCTTCTGCATAGAGTTAACTTTCATCTCTGGGGCAGTTCGAATGCTGGGTCTAACTGCATATGTCAGAATACAGCAAGACTTCACGTTGTTTGAAGTGGGCTTTTAGTCTTTTTTTAAACAGTGGTACTGTAGAGCAAGTCAGGATTGCTCGAGGCAGCGAGTTCCACAGGTATGAGGCACAGAAAGAGAAAAAACATTTTCCTATATCGTAATGCAATTTAGAGATTACTAGCAATGGGGGGTTGCAGTTCTAAGAGGTCTAGCAAACTGCTTGCATTGAATAATGCCATGGAGACTGGGTGGGGAAGGGGACTGCAGCAGCTTAAATGAAAAAGCAATACAGGGGACAGCGCAGTCTTGTTTCAAAGAAGGGCCATCCAAGGGTTGTGAGCACAGTGCAGTGGCGAGTTTTGGGGTGTGCACCACTCGCAAATCACCCGATTCTATGATAGAGTTTTAAGCCTAGAGTGGGTGGCTTCTCGGACAGAAACACTGGAGCACCACAGAATAAAAGGGGGAAGAGGGTGCTACTAGCAACAGTGTAGCGTGCCTCGTCAGAGAGAGAGAGAAGAGTCTGTACAGCAGCTAGAGTTTTAAGTTTAGTGCTTTGGTTAGTACATCCACATGTGGTTCAAAGGTCATGTTTTGGTCCAGGACCATGCCTAGGTACCTAAAGGTCTGTACCACCTCCAGGGTATCTCCAGTGCGAGTAGTTAAAGTAGATGCTACCTATATAAACCAAGGTTACTGTGCCCGAACAACATAGGTTTTGTTTTTTTAGTATTGAGAACGAGTTTACTGTCTAGAAACCAATTTTCTAGTGATCTGAAGTCATCCACTAGTTGAGTGTTAACCAAGGCTAGGTCTGAGGAGATCCTATAGAGAATGGCATCATCAGCTTATAGCTGCACTGAGGCTCCTCCACAGTTTGTGGGTAGTCCGTTGATATACAGAGAGAAGGGGACCAAGTACTGATCCTTGGAGGACCCCATCAGTGATTAATCTAGGTGGTGAGATCATACCCTCCTATCTGACACTCGGATTCTGCCCCTGCAGATAGCTCAGGAACCAACTGCAGGAGTGGTTGTCCAGTCCACAGTTCCGAAGTTTGGTAAGCAACAGGTCATGACTGACCAAATCGAACGCCTTCGTGAGGTCTACGAAAATTGCTCCAGAGGCCATTCCCTGGCTCATGGCATCAATAATGTCACTGGTGACCCATACCAGGGCCGTAGCGGTGCCATGGTTTTTAGGGAAACCATGCTGGCAATGTGTAAACGTATTGTTTCGTTCGAGGTAGGCTAAGAGTTGCTCGTACAGGAGCCTCTCCTGAAGTTTGTAAATTGTACAGAGAAGGGATATAGGTCTGTAGTTTTCTATCTTGTCCTTTTGCCCCACCTTGAATATGGGCACTATGAATGCCATTTTCCATTTGTCAGGTACAGTACCAGCTAAGAAGGACTTATTAATAAGGTTCTTGATTGGGGTGTGATGCTGTTTTCAGAAAACGTGGTTCCAGAGTGTCGCAACCTGGTGAGCCTTCACTTTTTAGTCTCTTTAGTTGCTTTAAGACTTCCAGTCTGGTTACTAATTTAAGGTGAAATTTTGGAGGAGCACTATCCGAGGGCGGGGTGGGGTCTCTGAGTTTTCAGATGTTTGCTGAGGTGTGGAAGTTTCGGGGGGGGGTAGTAGGACGAGTGTGTAAGGAGGCCTTAAATCTATGTAGGTCAGTGAAAAAGCAATTAAATTTAGATGCAATTGATTGAAGGTTAGATAGAACTTGGTCACCACAGCAAATAACATGGGCGAAAAAGTACAGTTACGTAAGAACTTACCATAACAGTAGATCTTCGAAAGGAGCTCTTGCAGCAGGCTATAACCATTAGGACTAACACCGCAGGCATTAAGACCCACCGGAAAAATTCTCAGCCAGCAGTAACCGCCCCCCGAAGTCGTCCCCACCCAGACGTCGACCACGGTATAAAAGGGGGCGGACCCAGCTTCAACCCAGTTCCCCCACCAAGACCAGCGAACGGGCCCTGACGAGAGAAGAAGGCGAAGCCTAAACATGATGATCTGTACACCTCATTCGGAGGATGGAAGGAGGGAAAGCAGCGCCTACTGCAAGAGCTCCTCTCGAAGATCTACTGCTATGGTAAGTTCTTACGTAACTGTACTATCTTACTTCGAGTGGGAGCTCTTCCAGCAGGCTATAAACAATAGGACTGAATCCCAAGCAGTCCCATGCCAAGGAGGTGCCTAACCCCGGGAGGTGGAAGATGGTATGATGCTGAAACAGCAAGTCAAGACAGAAGCCCCTGAAGGACTGCCAGGCCAAAACCGGTACGGCATCTGGATGCAATGTCCAGGCTATAGTGCTTCGCGAAAGTGTGCACAGAGTTCCAGGTAGCAGTCGCACATATGTCCATGATGGAGACATTCCACAGGGCGGCAAAGGAAGCAGAGACTCCTCTGGTGAGGTGACCCCTGACCAGTCCTGGAAGGGGTTTATTCTGCTTCTCATAGCAAAATACAATGCAGTCGACAAGCCACTTGGAAATAGTTTGCTTGGACACCGGTTCACCCAAGTGCTGTGGCGCGAAGGCCACAGTTGCTCCAATTTATGGTGTGCAGCTGTGCACTTAAGCTAGTACCTCAGCACCCTGTGAATGTCCAAAGTGTGAAGGAGAGCTTCTCTTCTATTGGAGGGAGAAGAAAAATAAACTGGAAGATCAACCGACTGGTTGAGGGTAAATTCTGAGACCACTTTAGGAAGGAACTTAGGATTCGCTCTCAGGAAAACCCTTTCCATGTGGAAAATTAAATACGACTCCTTACACATCAAAGCCTGGAGCTCAGAAACTCTCGAGCTGAAGTAACAGTAACTAAAAAACAAACCTTCCAGGAAAGATAACACAGCTCACAGTCTGCTGTGGGTTCAAAAGGTGGAAGAGTAAGCTTCTCCAAAACAAACAGGAGGTCCCAGGGGGATAGGATCCCTAATGGGTGGTCTCATGTGTAGAATCCCCCTTAAAAAGGTGTGGGCCACATCCAATTGGGCTAGGGATTTGTCCCCCAAAAGGGTGTGATATGCAGAAATGGCCCACATGTGCACCTTTATGGAAGAGTAGCTCAAGTCTTGTTGGTATAAGGAGAGGAGATACTGCAATGCTGAGTTCACTAGACAGGTAAGGGGGTCCAGATGGTGGGACGACGCCCATAAGCAGAAATGCTTCCACTTCATAGCGTAAGTGGAGCGAGTAGAGGCCTTCCTCGCAGATACGAGGATATCCGCCACCTCCTGGGAGACCCCGTACCTGGACTTTGCTACATCCAAAGGAGCCAAGCATGAAGATGCAAAGATCTGAGATCGGGATGGACCAGCAAGCCCTGATCCTGGGACAGCAACTGCAAGCATATTGGCAGTGGGATTGGAGGTTCCGTGGACAACCACTGAAGTAGTGGGAACCAAATCTGCCAAGGCCATAGAGGGGCAATTAGAATCATCAAAGCCCCTTCGGCCTGTACCATCAAGAGAACTCTTTGAACGAGAGGAAAGGGAGGAAAGGCGCAAAGAAACCTCCCTGCCCAACAAAGGGACAACACATCTGGCCAGAACACACCAGGTGTGGGCTCTTGCGAGCAGAAAACTGGCAGTTTGGCATTGCGTGGTGACACACAGAGGTCCAGCTCTGGATGACCCATGTGTCAAACAGCTGATCTGCTACTGACTGCAGTAGCTCCCATTCGTGCGCCTTGCACTGAGACCTGCTTAGGCTGTCAGCCAAGTCGTTTAGGACGCCTGAAACGTGCACTGCGGACAGAGAGATATGCCGCTCCAGCACCCAGGACCACACTCTCATCGCCTCCCTGCACAGGAGGTAGGAGTGAGTGCCCCCTTGCTTGTTGATATAGAAGACTACCGCCATGTTGTCCATCCGAACAAGAAGAGAGCCTGGGATGAGGTCCTCCTGAAAGGCATGTAGCACGTTGAGGACCGCCTGCATTTCCAAGACACTGATGTGGAGGTCGCACTCCATGGGGGTCCAGATTCCCTGCGTTTGGTGGGCCCCCAGGTGCGCCCCCCCAACCCAAATCCGAGGCATCCGTTGTTAGAGTCTGATTTGGGGGCTCCGGACGGAAAGGGAACCCTTTTTCCAAGTTTGGAGGGTCCAACCACCAAATAAGCATCCTCTTTACTGGCTCGGTGATCCGGACCATGTGGTCTAGGTCATCGGAGCATTGATCCCACTGCACCCTAAGCATCCATTGTGGGATTCTCATGTGGAAGCGAGCCAGAGTAGTGACAGGAATGGCCACCGCCATGTGCCCCAGAAGTCTGAGGAAGGTCCTGGCCTGGACCTGATGGATTACAATGACAGATTTGGCAATCTTCCGCAAGCGATCGCCCCTCTCTGGGGTTAGAAAAGCCATGCCCTGGGCCAAATCCAGGACCGCTCCTATGAAGACAAGTATTTGGCTGGGTTCTAGGAAGACTTTGGAAGAGTCAGGGTGATCCCCAGCTCTCGGAAAAGAGTATAGGTGTCTCCAAGAGCCTGAAGAAGGCGTGATCTTGATGGGGCCGCAAGCAGTCAATCGTCGAGGTAAGGGAAGACAATGTCCCTGGCATTTTAGAGCCGCAACCACTACTGCCAAGTATTTTCTGAAGACTCGAGGAGCGGAGGAGAGGCCGAACGGGAGAACTCGAAACTGATAATACGCCCCCTTGAAATGGAACCTCAGGTACTTCCTGTGGGGGGGGTTGGGAAGACCCCTATGTGCATGTACACATCTTGCATGTCTAGTGAGCAGAGCCAGTCTCCCTGATGCAGTAGAGGAAGTAGTCCTGAAAGAGTCACCATCTGGAACCTTCTGTATTCTATATAGTAGTTTAAAGAACTAAGGTACAGAATGGGACGATGGTCTTGGGTCTTCTTTGGAACTAGGAAGAAATGAGAGTAATACCCTTTTCCCCGCTGCTGCAGAGGGGCTGGCTCTATCGCCCTTTTCCACAAGAGGGCCTGAATCTCTCCTATGAGTGGAATGTGACAAGGAGGATATCTTGAGGACCTTGGTGGAGTGTCACGGGGATCTCTGTGTACTCCAGCGTATCTCCCCTCCTTATGATATCGAGGACCCACTGGTCCGCAGTGACAAAGCTCCAGCCCTTCACATGAAGGGAGAAGCGACCCCCTACTGCCTCCCCTGGAACCTCCTCGGGGCGGGAGGCAGTCATTGGGCAGAGAGGCTTGGGAGGACTTGGGGCCATGAAAAGGAGTGCCTCCAGGCTGCTGGTTGCCAGCTCTCCTTTTAAAGCCACCTCTCTGGCCTTGTTGGTTGCCACGGGCTTGGGCACCTGAGGGCTTCTGAAATGGCCATTTTCTCGCTTTCCACTGGTCTCCTCTGTACATCTGACGGACAGACCAGATGGATTTTCCATACTCCTGGAGACGAGAGATAAGTAACTGTCTCCTGCCTAAACAAGACAGAACCTTGGAACGGAAGGTCCCGGATTCCGGACTGCAGATCTTGGTGAAAGCCAGAGACTCTCAACCAAGCGTAGCGCCAGAGACAGACCCCTGACGCTGCCGTGGCATGGAGAACATGCGTGCCTACGTCTGAGCTCGACTTAAGGACATCCAGAACCTCAGTCTTCTGTGCGGAGTCTGGCAAGGAATTAACAAGTTCCTGTCCCCCTTCCCAGAGCGCATTCTGGTACTGAACCATATGCGTCAGGATATTAAGGGACCTAATGGAGCAGGTGGAGGCAGAATAGACCTTCTTGCCCACCTGGTCCAAATAGCGAGACTCTGGGTCAGGAAGCTGGGAGCTAAGATGTTTCGGCTGCTTAGACTTATCATGAGCAGCTGCGATCACAGAGGAGTACGCCTCGGGGTGCTCTGCCAGGAAAGGCTCATCCCACGGGGCTCTGTACAGCTCAACTTTTTGGGAACTGCCGGGACCGAAGCTGGACGCTTCCAGGTAATTCTGGTAAGATCCTGGAAGGTGTCCACTAAAGGAGGCACCATGAGAGGCTTGGGCTCCTTTTGCCTCAGGTACTTGGCTAGTTGACAGCGTTCCGGATCCAGGTCCTCCGGATCCCATTCATTGGAGGCCTGGATGTGCCCCTCATGACGTCCATAAAGGTTGGATCATCAAGAGGTGAGCAGGGCTGGTCCTTTTCTCCTGGGGTACCCCGATCCCCGAGTGGGAAGAGGAGAGGATGACCGGCTACTAGATGAGGAGTAGTCGGACCCATCACTAGGACTGGCCCCGCTCGAACGTCTGTGGCTCTCTGACAGAAGTCAGGAGCGAGCCCGCCCATAGGAATGGGAACAGCTCCTAGAGAGAGACCTGAACCGTACTGGCTACCTGACCTCAGTGAGCGCCGGCGTCGTCTACGGACCAAGATCGGGAACGGACCCTGGAGGATGAGCGAGAGAGAGCGGCCTCTCGGGGGTCTTCTTGGGTGAAGGTGTAGTAACATCCTCTGGGTGTGGTTTGCCCGATGGGTCCAGTACCGGTAACAGGGCCGACTTCGGGGGGGTGTCTGTTTCTGGACTTGACCCCACCAAAAAGAAAAAAAGTTCCTGGAGCTTCTCCTTGGAAAACACCGAGACCACCGTCCCCGGAAAGGAGACTATGGGATCTGAAGTGTCCGGCAGCCCCGAGGGGGAGCCTCCTGGACAGCCCCATGAGGAGGAGGACTTGGGAGATGCAGACACTGCCCTTCTTCAGTAGCATCAGTTTCCTTAACCCCTGCATCAGGACCCCACTTACTGCTTCTAGCCGGGGCGCTGGAGTGTCCTGACCCAGAGGCTTACCCTTATCGGGCGAAGCCGAGACCTTGGCAGGCAGAGCCGAAGCTTGTGCCCTGAATGTCTTAAGGGTGAGCCTGAGTGGCGTCACCTTGGGCCTAGCAGGTTTCTCCCCTGACGTACCCCTACTTTAGCCTGGGCCTTTTTGGTAGGAGCGGAATCCTTTTTGGAGTGATGATCTCCGGAGCCCGAGGAAGAGCAGGGCTTCTTGGGGGAGGACCAAGAACGAAATCAGGACCTGGACCGGTGGCGGGACCGACTACAGTCCTTGTCCCGGGACCGCTTGGACTTGTCCTTGTGCTTGACCTTCTCCTCGACGTGCAGGTCCATCTTCTGTTCCAAAAGGAACGCCTTAAGAGCCTTCAAACGGCGGATCCTAGGCCTGCTTGTGAAGCCCTAGCAAGTGGAAGAGGCCGTGGTGTCGTAGTTAGGCCCCAGGCAGAAGAGACACAGTGTGGCCATCTTTCGATGGTATCTGACGGCCGCAACTGCACTTGTTCCTATGAGGTCCTGAGGATGAGACTGATGACGGGGATGACGTGCTTTGGATGAAAAACCGTCGAAACAGTTAGAGAGAAAAAAGGCAAATAATCGACGTTATTTTGCTGGCAACTGACAAGCTAATATCTTCCCCAACGTGAGCAGGTCGCGGCGGGAAAAGAACTGGGGTGGAGCTGGGTCCACCCCCTTTTATACCGTGGCCGACATCAGGGTGGAGCCGACCTGGGGGGCGGTCCCTGCTGGCTGAGAATTTTTCCGGTGGGTCCCAATGCCTGTGGCTTTAGTTCTAATGGTTATAGCCTGCTGCAAGAGCTCCCACTCGAATTAAGATCAGCAGCTTTTCCACGGAGAAGCTGATTTACCTGGGATCAGAAATGTTATGGGGAAAAAAGATTTTTGGTTTGCAGGGACTTTAGGAAGGCATGCTTTGCACTTCGTAGAGTGCTTTTGTAGGTATTCCGAAGGGATCTGTAGGCGTGCCAGTCAGAGGGCAGCCCAGAGAAAGTACAGTTACATAAGAACTTACCGTAACAGTAGACCTTCGAGAGAGGCTCTTGCAGTAGGTAATTACATATAGGACTGAAGCCGGCAGGCGTCAGGACCCCACAGAAAAATTTCTAGCTAGCAGTCTCTGGCGAGGGACCACCCCCACGTCAGGTGACCGGTGTCAGGCGACGTCGGTATAAAAGGGCGGTCCCTCACGGCCGCCTTCCAGTTCTTTCCCGCCAAAGGCCAAAAAGGCAAAACAAGAGAGAAGTGGAGATTTCCTTTTCTGGAAAAGGAGCTGAAAAAACTAAGGGGGATGGAGGCGGGAAGGTATTACCTACTGCAAGAGCCTCTTTCCAAGATCTACTGTTACAGTAAGTTCTTACGCAACTGGACTATCTTACTTCGAGAGGGCTCTAGCAGTAGGTAATTACATATAGGACTGAGTCCCAAGCAGTCTGGAACAAAGAAAGCACACAGGAGGAGGAAACTACTCATAAGAGATCCTCTGGCTGAAGAGGACTTAAGAAAGAAGTCCTTGCAGAACAGCCAACCCAAAGCCAGCTCTATGGTGAGAGGCAATGTCCAAACTGTAGTGTTTCGAAAAGGTATGGACAGAAGTCCAAGTTACGGCGGCGCAAATATCAGCTGCTGACACATTCCTGAAACAGGCAGCAGAGGCAGCAACACCCCTGGTGGAGTGACCCCTGACCTGACCTGGCAAGGTCTTGTGATACTTGTCACAGCAGAAAGTGATACAGTGAGCCAACC
The DNA here is from genome assembly GCA_016271365.2 of Neoceratodus forsteri. Lineage (NCBI taxonomy): Eukaryota > Metazoa > Chordata > Ceratodontiformes > Ceratodontidae > Neoceratodus > Neoceratodus forsteri. The sequence continues at coordinate 1,711,863,796 of CM057455.1, forward strand.
ATTTGGACAAACATTGTTTGGAAACAGCGTTGCCCTCTCTTTTGCTGGCAAAAGAAACAAATAGTTGGTCAGTCTTTCTGAGAGCCTTCGTCCTGTTGGTGTAGTATCTCAGAATCCGGTGAACGTCCAGGATATGTGAAAGATGCTCTCCATGATAGGAGTGCTGTGTGAAAAATGCAGGCAGTTCAATGGACTGGTTCAACGTAGATTCCTCTACCACCTTAGGAAGAAACTTAGGATTGGTACGTAGAGCCACACGTTCCTTATGGAAAATCAGATATGGAATTTTGCACATCAATGCCTGAAGCTAGGAAATTCTTCGAGCAGAAGTAATCGCCACTAGGAAGACAGCCTTCCATGAAAGGAACTTAAGTTCTGCTAAGGCTGCCGTCTCAAAGGGAGGCAGCGTAAGCTTCTCGAGAATGAAATTCAAATCCCAAGGAGGGGCAGGAACCCGAATGGGGGGTCTCAGATAAAGAACCCCTTGTAGAAAGGTCTTCCGACTTCCAGCTGAGCTGTAAAGCTCTGTCCCCAAAGGAAACATAAGCGCCAGAGCCGCATGTGAACTTTCAAAGAGGAATGACTGAGACCCAGGTCGAAGAGATAATGCATGTAGACTAGTAGCCGCCCAACAGGACAGGAGAAAGACTCCAAGTCTTTGGACGAAACCCAAATGGAAAACCGTTTCCATTTCATGGCATAGGTGGAGTGAGTGGATGGCTTCCTGGCCCCCACCAAAATCTCTGCCACTTGAGGAGAAACCCCAAAATGGGCTTGTGCTATGTCTGTAGGAGCCAAGCACGCAGCTGAAGGGACTTGAGGCCCGGATGGACCAAGGATCCCTGATCCTGGATCAACAGTAGTCACGAAAGAGGAATCAGAGGTTCCTCTGAGTACTGTTGTAGAAGACAAAACCAAACTTGCCTGGGCCAGAAGGGAGCGATGAGAATCATACAGGCCCCTTCTGAGCTGAGCTTGTGCAGGATCCTCAGAATCAACAGAATTGGGGGAAAAGCATAAACGAATCTACCCTTCCAGTCGAGAGACAGAGCGTCTCTCCAGAGACACCCGCGCCCTGGAGCGAGCAAGCAAAAGGTGGTCAGTTTTGCGTTTAGTGGGGATGCGAACAGGTCGACCTGAGAGGTTCCCCAACGTAGGAAGATGCATTCTGCTATTTCCCAGTCCAATTCCCACTCATGAGGTTGTGCAGAGGACCAGTGATCCGCCAACGAATTCTCTACCCCCAGGACGTGGACCGCCGTGAGATGAAGGTTGTGTAGGGTCGCCCATTCCCAGACCCGCATCACTTCCCAACAAAGAGGGTAGGAACAAGTCCCCCCCCGTTTGCTGAGGTACCAGACTACACTCATGTTGTCAGTCTGGACAGCCAGGTGACTGGGAAGCAGAAAGGGGTATAGCGCTTGAAGAGCGTACACCACCACTCTCAAGCACGCTGATGTGAAGTGTCTGCTCAAGTATGGACCACGAGCCCTGGGTGCGCTGGGATCCCAAATGAGCTCCACAACCTTCGCCCGAGGCATCTGTTGTCAGTGTTTTGGAGGGGGGAGGAAGGCAGAAGGGAACTCCCAACAAAGGTTCTCCTGAACCAACCACCAGTGCAACTCCCTAAGCATCGGGGTCAAGACTAGCACCTCTTGGTCCAAGTCGTCGACCAACTGATCCCACTGAGACCGAAGAGTTCACAGAGATTCTCATGTGGAACCGAGCGTGCGGAACTGTCAGAATTGCAGCTGCCATGAGCCCCAGGAGGCGAAGGACTGACCTGGCAGGAATCCGCCTGTGAGAGAACAAGAAGCTTGCCTGAGCCTGGAGTGTGGCCACCCTGTTTGGGGACAGAAAGGCCATACCGGTGGTCGTGTCCAGAATCGCCCTGATGAACTGGAGGCGTTGAGATGGGATCAAATGGGATTTGGCCTGGTTGATGGTAATACCCAGGCTGGTAAAAACCTGCCTGGTAAGGCAAAGGGAACGCAGGAGCTCCTCCCTGGATGGGGCCGCTAGGAGCCAATCGTCCAGGTATGGGAAAACCTGCACTCCCTGAGTACGCAGGTGGGCCACCACCACAGACAGGCATTTGGTGAATACTCGAGGGGCCGAGGAAAGACCAAATGGGAGGGTCTTGAACTAGCAGTGGTCCCCCGGAAAGCAAGCTGGAGGTATCTGCGGTGGGAAGGGTGGATAGCGATATGCAGGTACGCATCCTGCATGTCGAGAGCACACAACCACAGTCCCGACCGAAGGAGGGGCAAGAGACTCTGTAGGGAAAGCATCCTGAACCTTTTGTACTCCACGAACAGATTTAGAGAGCCGAGGTCCAGAATGGGTCTCACGTCTCCTGTCTTCTTGGGGACCAGGAAGAAATGGGAGTAGAAGCCAGTCCCCCAAAGAAGGGGAGGGGCAGGTTCTACTGCGTCCTTCAACAGAAGGGAGGAGATTCCTTCCTGAACCCTGAGATGATGTTCAGGGGAGTAAGACGACCTGGGGGGGGGGGGGGTTCTGAAGAAACTCTATGGTGTGGCCCTCTGCTATGAGCTGAAGAACCCAAGAGTCGGTAGTGATCCTCAACCAACCCGGCAGATTAAGGGAGAATCTCCAGCCTACCAGTTCCTCTGGATTGACCAGAGGCTGTGGGAGAGGGAGGGAGTCAGGAGGTGTGGGGCAGCGCCGCGGTTGGAGCTCACGCAGCCCGTTTGGGTGGGAGGGGGGTCTCGCAGCTGGAGGGGCCCGGCGTTTGTTGGCCTGCTTTCCTTGTGGTTTCGTCTTAGGCCGTGCACAACGGCGAAAGGAACGATGCTGTGCTTGAGGGGCTCTGTACATGGAGTCAACCTCCTTGAGAGCAGTGCCCGTCTCTCTCAGTCCGGTAATGATGTCCTTGACAACACCACCGAACAAAACCGAACCTCGGAAGGGGGCATCCTGGATGGCAGATTGTACTTCAGAGGCCAAACCCGACACCCGAAGCCAGGCATGTCGCTGCCGACTCACAGCGAACGCCGAACTTCATCCAGAAGCGTTCACTGCATTGTAAGTAGCGCGCAGCATGTGCCTACTGGCCGGAACATGTGGAGCGGACTAGGTCTGCCACTTACTGTTTAGTCTGGGACTGAGGAATGGTGTCCAACTTGGCTTTCACCTCGCTAAGGATAGCCTTCTGGTAATCCCCCATGTAAGCCATATAGTTCAATGCTCTGATACCCAGAGTGGAAGAAAAGACCTTCTTGCCATACTGGTCCAGAAGGCGGGATTCCTTATCAGGTGGGGATGAGCTCAGGTGTTTCGGGTTAGCTGAACAGCCATGGGTGGTGCTGTTCACGACCGAATCAGCCTTGGGGGTGACGAAAGAAAGTCAATCCCCTCAGGAGCCTGATACAGCCTATCCGCCTTCTGAGGAAGGGGGGGCTAAAGCCAACAGTTGTTTCCAGATAGTGGAGATGAGGTCGGCGTGTGGCTCAATCCAGGGTGGAACTAACGTGGGAGCGACCTCGGGCAAATCCAAATGGGCAGCTAGCTTCTGCCTCTGTGGATCCAGCTCCAGAGATTTCCACTGATGAAGAGCCTGGATTTTTCTTAGCAACTCCGTAAATGAGGGATCCTCCAGAGGGGACTTCCGAGGACTCCTGGGCCTGGGCTTGTCAGGAGTGCGAGGCTCATCCGGATCGCAGCTGTCAGAGGCTTCCGATGAGTCCAAAGAAGAAGGATATGAAGACCCCACCCCACTCGGGGGAGGAACATGGGTAGGGGGCAAGGTGCCACCCCCAGCCTTAGACCCCGTAGCAGTGTCTCTGGGATTTGGGGGGAGGAGGGGTCTCTCGCCCCCGGCGACAGGGATCCGGGACCAGGTCAGTCGTTGGGAGGTGGCTCTCTACCTCCCTGTGAGCTGAACCTTGGCCTCAGCCCACCAAGAAGCCAGAGTCTCCCTCAGATCCACCGGCGGCTGAGGGGGCAGTGGAGGAGGGCTCTGGGGGTATCCGTAAGGTGAGTATCCGTAGCCGGATGGCAGGAAGCCCGGCGTCAGGTACTGGGTACTGCGGCGGAGGGTACTGCGGTGCCGGATAACACAGCACAAGTTCCAGCACCAAGGGCTCTACCGGGGTAGAAGATCCTGGAAAAGGCCCTGCAGGCGGGCCAGGGACAGGTGGCCCGGCGGGCATCGGGCCCGGCATAGGGGTGCCATCTGGCAAGGGGACGTCGGCCAGCAACGGAGCCAGTGTCAGAGTGTCCGATGTCAGGCCATCCGGACCTACGGGAGGGAGGCCTGACGGAGGCACCTAAGAGTCCCCAGCGGCATCCGGGGGAGGGCCAGAGAGATCCTCCAGGTCCAGCTGGGGAGACACAGGGGCCTCGGACTGCAGCGGTGAAGGCTGCGGGGAGCCAGCGGCGCCGGATACGGTCAAAGGATCAGGTGTAGGCTCCGACACCGAGCGACCACCGGACAGGCCGGCGGGATCCGGGCGGGCGTCGGAGGAGCCAACGTCCGACTGATCGGACCTGCGCCTCAAGAAGGCCGCAGGTAGGTGACCTCGACGGGCAGCTTGATGACCGTGCGCTGCCCCGTAGGGTTGAGTGACTTAGCGGTCAGCTCTGGGCAGGCATCGGAGGAGCAGACGCCAGATTTACCGGAGAGACTCGAACCAGAAGGCTGCACAGGACGGCTTACTGGGAGCGGATGCCTCCTTTGTCCCGGAGGCTCCCGACTGGCCCGAGTGCAAACCAGCCAGGGGGGGGGGACCGACGCTGTCTCAGGCACCACCAGGATGGCCTTCGGGGAACGGTCCCCCCCGGAGGGGACGTTACCTGAAGGGCGGCGATCCCAGCCGAAGTCACCACAGCCACGGATGAAGAGTCCCGGTGTTTCTTCTTCTCAAGGCCCTCGGGTGGAGGTGGAAGCCTGTCGGAGCTTTTTCAGCTCCTTTTCCATGGAGGACATCATCTTCTTTAGTATGTATGAGAGCCTCCAGGGACTGCTGCCTTCTTCTGCTGGTAGCCGCGCTGAACTTCAGGCAGTGCTGACAGTAATCCACGGGGTGGTCAGGGTCTAGGCAGATGAGACAGAGAATGGCCGTCCTTGTGCGGGAGCAGGGTGCCGCACGAGCCATACTTGTTTTTGTGCTCGGACGTGGTAGGGGACGACATACACGGCAGGTACGAGAATCCAGACAAATATATTGTGAAAAAAATCGAAAAAAAAACAACGGTATAACTACCGGCGACGATTGACTGACAAGCAGTGGAACTTAACCGCGAGGCGCTGTTAAAAGCAAACGGCGGGAAAGAACTGGAAGGCGGGCGTGAGGGACCACCCCTTTATACCGACGTCGCCTGATGCCGGTCACCTGACATGGGGGCGGTCCCTCGCCAAAGACGGCTAGCTAGAAATTTTTCCATGGGGTCCTGACGCCTGCCAGCTTCAGTTCTATATGTAATTACCTACTGCAAGAGCCCTCTCGAAGTAAGATCTTGAATTTCAGCCAGGCTTTATCTCAAGAGTCTGGAAGCTTTACAGAGCTTACTGTTGAGCCATGGGGCACAGAGGCCTTTTGCCCTATGTCGCCTAATAGGAGCAAATCTATTTACAACATTAGTGAAATTGTGCATAAAGTAATCAAGTGCCTGGTCAACACTCGGGAGGTCATTTATTGAACTCTAGTCGCTTTCCATAAGGCTTTGAAGGAACGCGGACCCATCAACTTGGGAGATATCCCTAGCCTCAATATATCTGGGGGGGGTTGCAGAATTGTTTTTCCATATACAACAGACCAGTGAATGGTCACCAAGAGTATCGAGGAGAACTCCAGATGCTCAGATTCTGTCTGTCCTGCTTGCTAGGATCCAATCTAGCAGAGTATGGTTGCCAGATCTTGAATTAAGTCTAGTGGGTTCAGTAATTATTTGAGTGAGGTGGGTATTATCCAGTAATGACAAATGCTTTCTGGTGCGGGCCTAGCCAACTGAGACTGACATCACCACACACACACAACAAGTTCTGTCAGGTGCAGTTCAGAGAGGCAGGATGTAAGGGAGGGCAATGCCTGAGAAGCACAGTTTTTGGGGGGGATATAGACGCAGCCCACACACAGTGTCTCAACACTGCCCAGGGAGAGGGATATGTAGATGGATTCCCCGTGGAAATTCTTTGTGAGGGGCAAGTCCAATTCGAGGGCTGCTAGGCGAGAGCAGACACAGATTAGTACACACACACACACACACACACACACCCCGCTTAAATATCCGATTTTCTGAAGACTGAGTATCCTGGGAGTGCAATCTGATGCGGGAGCACTGTAGGTCTGAGCCAAGTTTCTGAGATGGTTAGTATGTCTGAGGACTAACACAGTGACCAGGCTTCAAGCACTGGTAGCTTGAGACGTGGACTGTGGGTATTCATATATACAATTTTTAGTCCTTGGTTGCTTCTAAAAATGAGCATTTGTTATGCTTACTAAACTAACAAGTATAACCAATAGCATGAAAATAAAATACCTGTACATTTCTATAAGGCTCTGCATCACACCACTTCCACTGGTAAAGTTCCCCTTTACTGCTCACTGCTACCAGCTCCGAATAGAGAGCTCCAATGCAAATAAACTTGGTACCATCCTAAACAAAGACAAATAAATTAAGTGTGACATACAACCTTACAGCTGAAAAACAAGGCTATATAAAAACTTGTCTTTGTAGGTGAGTTGCTGTAAGAAAGAAGGAAGGGTGTAATCATGTGTCATCTAGAGGTAGTCATCCACAGACCCACACTCTAGCAGTCTGCAATCAGAGATTGTGCATTGCAAACCTGCTTTATGCCTCCTGTCTGGCTTCCTCCATCTGTTAAAATGTGTTACCACCCAAGGGAAGAGGAGACCATAAAGGCATTTAATTACTTATCAGTAATTCCGATTGTGTGTAGGCTCCATCCATGGGAAGGAAGGTGGTAATGGGTATTGCCCCTTTAAGCTGAGACAGAACAGACAGACTTTCTCAGCTTAAAGGGGCAATCCCCATTAAGCTGAGCCAGAATAGACAGACTTAGGCAGGACTCTTCAGTGGTACTGCCCACTCTCCCATGAACCCTCAGAGTATGGACTGTCATCATGTTGCCCAAGGTGGGGCAGAGCCTACATACATAATATTTTTTTTTACCACTTGCTCATTGTACTTGTAGTACCCGGGCAGTGCCTGAAAAATGCACCTGACATCAGTGCACTTACCCAGTTATCAAAGTTATGTCTAAATACAACAGAATTTAGGAGGTAGTATGGCAAGAGGTTTAATGCTCTGAGCTACAGACCTGGAGACCTGGGTTTGAATCCCACAGCCCCCACATGCATACTGTGTGACCCTGAGCAAGTCACTCAACTTCCTTGTGCTCCTAGGTCGCACCTGTAAACAAGCTTTCAGCTTAGTGCGTCTCTCCTGATTAAAACATAAACAAAGACGGAGGCTGGAGCTGATAAAGACTGCCTTTTTGCTATCCTCTTTTTCTGTGTCCTAGGACAAAACATTTTGCACAGATTACAGTTTAACCAATTGTGATGTGAGCCCACAAACTTGTAGCACTCTGTCTGCTTATCCGCCATAGGCAAACAATGATCACACTTACAGCACTTTTTGAAACCTGTGGGCCTAGTCTCTTTTACGCTTTTTATTAAGGCCTTGTTCTCACTGCTATTTAAAACGTTTTATCAGTGGTAAAACATTTTAAATAGCTGCTAGCATGGTTTTGCGCTCACATTTAGCACGATTTAGAACTGCTTTATAAACTGCGGCTTCAAACCCCTGCTTCGAGGTAGGCTTGAGCATGGTTTTCAAAACGGTTCCGATTGTAATTCGGATTTACTGTCAGTGAGAGCAGGACGACACAGTTTCCAGAGCACGATTCAGCAGCTTTCAATGTCACCACAAAACATGATGGTAAGCAGCTTTCGGGTGCTGAGAGTGCCAGAAAACGGATGAACAGACACCAGTACCACTGCAGTGAGAACATACTGACACGGATTTGTTAAGGCACCAACACGTTTTCAAACTCGTTTTACACAGTGTGGATGCTTTGAAACGGTAAGCTTTAATCAGTTTCTCAGAACGGTTTAAAGAACCGTTTTCCAGCGTCCTGCAGTGTGAACAGGGCCTAAATTGTGACGTGACAAGACCAGAAACTGTCCCCACAGTAAAATGTGCCAACCTCAGTCACTCAGCACTGTTTCTGTAAGTCAGCCACAATCACTGTGAGCCAAGCAGTTTTTTTTATTATTTCATTAGACCACATTCGTCTTGAGATGAAAAACAGCCTGAATGTGCTGCAAAAAGCTAAACAGAAGCCCGTTATCTCTCTTATTTAAACTGGAACTGTTAAAAAGGAACCAGTAGACTGTCATTTTAAACATCAAACTCTAACATACTCATTGTGAGCAACGCATATTTGCAGTTTAAGCCATGGTTCCCAGAACCATTTGGGAACCATCAAAACGGTGAAAAAAAGTAGCTTAATTTTGCACTAACACACACTTCAGAAACAAGAACAGTAATTTAACTAAAATAGCGAAATAGTTTATAAAATACCACATTTTTAAGACACAGATGTCGAATTAGCTGGGAGCACTATAATGGACAACCGGTCTCTCCAGTGGAAACTAATGATCTACCACTGAAGTGCTGCAAGGCTCAAGAGAAAACATACTCTAACTTCCGGAGTGCTATGCACCTCACAGAAATGGTGAACAAGTTTGAATAGCTGTTCTGATTCACATAATTAAAATATATGGTTGAAACATAATGAAATTAAACTGCTTTCACATTTCAGCCTTTTGAAGTTGCATTCTTCAGGTTTAACCTCTAAATGAGGCGAGTGCTGCCCAAATAAGAATGCAAATTATCCTTTAAGGTTAGGAACATATTTTACTCAAAAAGCTCCACTGATTATTTATATCCCTAAACCAATATGAACTACGAGTCTGATTTGTTACATTTACTGTTTGTGTTGTTTTTGTACACTGCAGATTTCAAATGCTAATAAAAAAATACTTGAAAAGAAAATGAATGAAATATAAGCTGAAATGCATTTCACAATTAGGTTTTTCCACAGAATTCCCAGTGATGTCAGTGGTTCTTTAATGCTATTTGTGTTTCCATATTTTTCTGTGAGCCGCCAACTTCTGTTATATAACTGACCCACTGCCCATCAACTTTTAGGGTTTATATAGAGAATAATGGATGGGGAAGTGTGTGATATGAGAATTTAATGCACCCCAAGGTGTGGCATGCTTTGATAAACCCAGAGGGCGAAGCCCGAGGGGTTTATGTAGCATCCCACACTCGGGGTGCATTAAATTCAAGTTTAGATACTTCCCCATCCATTATTGTATATAACTGCTGGTGAGCAATTTTTTCCAGCCTCTCTTGTGTCTGTGTCACACAGACACTCAGGCAGAGTTATAGGCAGTGTCTCAATCTGTCACACACAGACACATACACACACACTTTCCCTCCCCTCAGTTTCCAGAGTTTGATATATTTTTTTCTGCTGCATTTTGATCTTGCGATCGCACTTACCTCGGGCAACAGCGTATCAGCCACGGACCCCTTCCCACTCAGACTCTGCATCCCCTTAAGCTGGCGAACATCAGGATCAGCCAGATATTGCTCTTTTTAACATTTACAGGTAGGAGCAACCAGGCACATACAAATTATGAGGACTGCATAAAAAATTAGGAGGTGAGGTTTACTGCTGTGGCGGTTCCTCACTAACGGAGATTGGGAGCCGCCATGTTTAACAAAGTGTTCAGCCTGCCCACACACAGTACAACAGCCAATGAGGGAAGTGCTCAACGTTGATGGACATAGCATGTGTTCACCCGTAATCACCTGCAGGTTGTTACGGCGAATATCAACTGGCACAGTCCATAGAAAAAAATTGCTTGCCAGTAATTATATACAAATAACAAAGTACCAGTTTTACCAACAATGTCACCATGAACTACTTTAAATCAAAAGGTGCTGCTTTCTACTCTGCACCAGACTATGCTACATGAAAAAAGTGATGAAACTCTACCTTGTCAGGCCACCACTGCAGTTCTTCTCCAAGAGACACTGGGCTTTGCACAGGTGTATTCTTCTTATCCAGGTTTGGTTCTCCTTCTTTGCTCGTAGAGCCTCTTTCAGTATCAAACGAGGCTCCGTCAAGCCACCTCCGCTCACGTAAACGTAACACAGATTCACGTTCACGCAATAGCTCAGAGTCTCTCTCTAAGGGAAGAAGGAGAACTGGTATGCAATTGGGTCACACCAGTGGGATAAAAGTAAGCCACTCTCTAGGAAAGACCCTTCACAATGCAACTAAAAAACAAACAGGACTACTCACAAATTAAAAAATAAAAGCTGCATGCAACACTGAACGGTAACCCTTTCTAGCATCGGTGATTTGCAAAAGATGTCCAAGCTAATGCTTTAACAGACAAAAATATTCCAACTGAACAATTACTGATGTGGAAAGATGTATGCTCTGCATCTGCTGCTACAGCATACCAAAGAGGCTATCTCTGCATGATTTGTGTGTGTGTGTGTGAGCGCACACACAAAAAAGCAAAGTTCAGCCAAAAATTGGCACAGTTTCCCAAATATGGAAATGACAATGTATGTGCATTCCAAACAGACCAAGAACAAAAATGTTTCTAAAACAAAACATGTTTTCTAGACTGATCTAGTACTGTTTCAGTAATAGATTAAGGCAAGAGTGCCGCTCTAAATCTATTTTGAAGGGTCTACTAGGCTAACTGCAGAACTTGAAAGGTTAAAAAAAAAGGACACAGCCAACAATTGTATTATAACAATTTGGTAATCCAACCCTTTTGTGTGAGGTAATGAACTACACTAAGAAATGACAGTAAAATAAGGGTACACCAATTGAAAAATATTTTACATAACCGTACAAACTTTTCAAGAGTAAGGCAAATGACTACTGGAAACAGAAACTGAGGCAAGACAAAGGCTCCCCAAAGGAAAAAAATCTTACCAAAAAAGGCCTCCCACTGCACCTGGCCAAGAAACAGAATCTAAGCCAGTATTCTGCAGTTCACATATGCAGATACATTGACAAATGAAGGCTAAGCAAACTAATTTTGTCCGAAAGTCAAGTATGCACTGCAAATAAGGATTAGAAATACATTGAAAGCCATATCTTCAACAAATGTACCTTAGGACAGTAAAGAATTGAACAATAATAAACAGGAAGAAGCTGAAGTAAAATGCCAAAATACATAAAGTATGCACACTTCATATATTCACTTTTACTAAAATAAACATTGCTCATTATTATTTTTTTAAAGCATTAACATGGGTAGTTATCTACCATAAGCCTTCACTAGATGATTAAAATATGAAAATTACGTACCTACCGTAATTATGATCTTTCTGTGTATCTTCACCATTCATCACATATGGGTACTGGCCGGAGATCAGGACCCCGCGGGAGCTTTTTTTTTTTTAAAAAAGGATAGGCGGAGCCGACACAGCATCAGCGCCGCCCTTGAGGCAGACGTACTGCGTGGCGCTCGAGGGTTGGCCGTTAGGCTGTGTCGACTCCGCCTGCCTACCAGTTCTGAGTCGCCGGAGAGGTAAGAGAAAGGGATGGAGGGTGGGACAAGAGAGTCCAAGGGACAGAAAAAGGAAAGGGAAAACTGAACTAAAAGGAGAAATAACGACTGAGAGGACAGCAAAGAAGAGAAGAGACTAAGGGGATTGGGTAGGGGCCCCAACCTCTGGGAGGGGAGAAAATTTAGGAGAGAGTGAGAGGTAACAAGGTATCCGAGACCCTTGTCCGTCACCAGATTACATAGGAACTGCAAGGAGTAGCAAAGCTCTCTGCCAGAATTCAAGGCACAGAATAACTGGCTAATACCCCAGAAGCAGAGTCAGCTATTCTGGAGAAGGACAGGGTACAGGGACTTAATACTCTCTCAGGAAAAATGTTTGGTGAAAAAAGGGGATTCCCCCCCTTTTTTTTTTTTTTGACAGTTGGATGGAAACCAGAAAGAAAAGAGGAGGAAGACAGCCTCCAACTCCCACCCCATCGGGGTGGAGACATGTAGTAGAGAAGGAGTGCCGCTAGAGCTGTACTCCTTAAAGGAGAATACCCCTGTGTGTCCCTACTTTACCCCGCCTCCAAAAGAGAGGGGGGCCACAGAGGGAGGGGGGCCCAGAGACTGAGGCCCCAGGGGGATGGCGGGCGGGGTTGTGATGAATGGTGAAGATACACAGAAAGATCACAATTACAGTAGGTACATAATTTTCATATCTTATCTGTGTCAATCTTCACCATTCATCACATATGGGTTAGTACCAAGGGGGTTGATTCATTACACCCTAAGGGACAGAGTCCCTTAGCCCTCGGTGGGTGACACTAAGGGGGGGAACCTTCTGGGCCCAAGGAGGCCCCAGAGTGGGGAGAGCAAGACGGGGTCCCCCCGGAGGGGGAAGGAAGTTGCCCCGACAAACGCTGTCTCGCCCTACGGGAGAAGAGGTAGGTTCCCTAGTGGACGGAGCAAATCACCCTACGCCAGGCCAAGGGTGACAACCGGGAAAGACAAAGCCACGCCGATCTCCTAGTGCAGATCGCTGTCCCTACGACCCTGGTAGTTACATCGTTGGCGTCATAAGATGCCTCGCTATGCCTTGTTAGCTCCAGGCCACGTGCAGAGAGCACGATGGCTTGTCTGGTTTGCTCCGAGTCAGGCAAAGCAGCTAGGCTCTGACCCAGCGCGGACCACAAGAACCTGTTGTAGGCTGCATAGTGGGCCTGGTGAGCAGAAATGGAGAGGAGCAACCGTGCTGAGAAGGTCCTCCTCCCCCAGAAATCAAAATCCGAGGAGTCTTGATCTGGGGGCCGGTCATGGTGGTGGGCACGAAGCCCATCAGGGGTGTCCAGGTGAGGCATAGAACCTGGAGACTCCGGGGGAGCGTAATACCTCTGGCGGAGGTCCCTAGGGGCAGGAACTCCGGAGAAGGGCCTCTGCCAGAAACGTAAGGACGCCTCCCAAAAGGGAGCAGGCCAGGGCGGCACCACAAGGGTGGCCCCGCCAAAATCGCCTAGAAAGGCGTGCGCCGCATGCTCAGGATTGCTAACAGACAGGGGTGAAAGGTGAAGGTCCTCCATCATCCTCACGAGGAAGCGCTGGTACTCAGAGATCAGCGGCCAGAGAGATATGGACAGAGGGTTCCTCTCCTCCAGAAGAGGGGGATGAGGAGCTGGAGGTCACCATACGTCCCGAGGGTGGCTGCACGGGGGGAGGTTGAAAAACCTGGCTGTCCATAGCCCTAACGTAGGCAGGGAACTGAGCAGCCACCGCACTGAACTGCTCCCAGGTGAGAGGGCCGCTAGGACCAAGAATGCCCGGGAGCGCTGGAGAATGCGGCAGAGGGATAGGGCAGAGCCGAGAAAAGAAGTCGGCTGACCTCCGCCAGGGCTAGGGAGCGGATCATGAGCACCCGAGGAGGGTGCCCCGGAAGACTCCACAGCCGACAGCTGTACAACCACGTTGGTATTGCCTAGGCTGCACCCAGAAGAATCCCCCCAGTGAGGCGACCGGGGCCGAAAAAGTCCAGAAGGACGGTCCCCTGCCTCAAAAGAATGGGACCCCCTCAAGGAACCGGAAGAAGAAGGGTGGAAATCCGCACTTCGGCTTCGCCCAGGGCCCGGGTGGACCCCAGAGAAAGGCCGACGCGCCGACCCCACACCCTCGACCCCTCAGAGTCCGAGAGAGTCCTCCTCTCGAGAGGGCCAGCCTGGAAGTGGCAGCTTGGTCTGCCCCCAAAGGGAGACCCAGGGAACAGCACCTCCCTCCTGTAGGCTTCTCGATGGGCCCCAAAGTTGGGTGATCAAGACACACTACTGGAGGGGTACCACCACTGAGGGTCAGAGAAACCCCAAGGCCAGGTTGCAGAGCAATGGTGGCACGCACCACTGCCTGCTGGTCAGCACCACTGACCCTAACCTCGGGGACTACCTGACGCTCCTCAGAAGGGGGCTGGCTACGACTCGTCGACGAGACCACTGGATCGCTCTCCTCCGCAGACAACCCCAAAGGGTGTGACTGCCCGTCTGACTCAGAGCCCGACTCCGAAGAGGTAGAGTCTGAGGCTCTGAGCCAAACAGTAGGAGGGCGAGAGAAAACGACTTTGCCAGAGGGCCCGCAGCCAGAGCAGTGCCCGAGGCAGCACCCGTGCACTCCGCAACCCCGCGGGCGGGGCTCACATAAGGCGCTAGGGCAGCTTGGGCCGAATTCCAGAGCCAGGGCCAGCCGTGGTGCCGTCAAGTCCACTAGCACCAGGGGCGGTACCAGGGACAGAGATGGCGCCAACGGCAGCCCCAGCAACGACCTCGGCGCCGACGACACCACCAGGCCCCTCGGCGCCACGAGCAGCACCGAAGACCAAAGCGGCGCCGACGGCCCCGAGGGCGGACTCTGCGCCGAACGTGACACCACCAGGCCCTTCATCGCTGCAAGCAGCGCAGAGGACGCCACCGGCTGCCAACGCCGAAGGCCCTACGACGCTGAACCGTGAGGCACGGCGCCATGCTCAACCTCGGCGCCATCGAAAGGCGACGCCGGATCCAGGCCCACGACGCCACGAGCAGCGTCGGCGCCATGAACGGCGCCGACAGGGCCCACGGCACCGAGTCGGCACCGAAAGGGCCCATGGCGCCACAAACGGCGCCGAAGGCTCCGACGGCATCGATTGACGGCGCCGACTTGGCCTACTGAAAATGCTGGGTGCGACACTGGGAGCTTCACCTCGAAGGGTGATTGCCATGGCGGCGCCTCCCGCCCGCTCCTGGGAGGAAGTGGGACGGGCCTCCTGCGCCGCGGGAGGAGCCTCGGTAATGGCCAGACTACAAGTAGCCGAGGCTCCCTCCTCCTCGGTCCGTACAGAACTGGGAGGGGACCCAGAGGAAAGGCCGAGAGAGCGTGGCTTGGCCCGACGAGTGCGAACCCTACCCCCGAAAGTCGGCGGAGCTCGCTCCACTTTCAACGCGCGCTGTTCGAGGACGCGGCAGTCCGTGGAGAAGCAGGCGTCGCACGAATCCATGTCGTGAAGCGGGCCAAGACACGCGAGACACCGGTCATGCTGGTCGGTAATGGAATATTGACGGCCGCACGGGCACCGACGCATAGGGGGCCGACCCGCCTTAGAAAACTTCTTGCCTCCCAACCGAGACATGCCCTACGGAAAATAACACCAAAACAGACTCGACATCACAATACTTCAAATAAAAAGGAAAGATCTTACCGGCGACGTCGAGTGGAGGCAGAACTAGTAAGTTACCGACGGACTGAAACGTTGAACGAAAGGCTGAAAGGCCTAAAATTCTTCTCTGACAGCTTCCCACGAGGCGACCTCGATGGCAGGAGACGAAGAACTGGTAGGCAGGCAGAGTCGACACAGCCTAAAGGCCAACCCTCGAGCGTCACATAGTACGTCGGCCTCAAGGGCGGCGCCGATGCTGTGTCGGCTCCGCCTATCCTTTTTAAAAAAAAAAAAGCTCCCACGGGGTCCTGATCTCCAGTCAGTACCCATTTGTGATGAATGGTGAAGATTGACACAGATAAGACACCTTTTTTTCCCCACATGAAAAATAAAACTGAAAAATACAAATGCTGTCTACACAAGTATCCACACTGACCCTTAAAGGTGACCCGCAAAGAAACACTGCAGCCCGCTCCCGTCCCCACATACCTTACAGTGCTGCCGCGGGAGTCTGGGGCTGCAGTAATCATAATTTTTAATCTACCGGTTATTTTTCTATAACCTGCCGAAACCCTGGGCTGAGCGCAGAAGCGCCACGGGGTTCCCAATTGAGCGGGCACAAGGAGTCATGATATTACACCCGTTTAGTGATGCCGCTTGCACCACTGCTCTTATTATAGCATCTGCGGCGGTACTTTATTATGCTTATTTTATGTCTTCTAAGGGGGTCTTGATACCTGTACTGTTACAGCAACACCTGGACAGGCTGTTGCTGTAAGTAACAGGACAGGTATCAAGACACCCTTAGAAGCCATAAAATAAGCACAATAAAGTACCACCACTGCTGCTGTAATATAACTGCTGGATTAAAAATTATGATCGCTGCAGCCCCAAACTCCCGCAGCAGCATTGTAAGGTATGTGAGGATGGGAGCAGGCTGCAGTGGTTTTTTGTGGGTCACCTTTAAGAAATGGGATTCAGAGAAATTGAGAGTTACTCAGCTCTTAGACTTTCAAGAGAAAATTATTTGGAAACATGGGTACTACTAAAGTGGATACGCATTTATGACAAGAGGTTGGATTAACAGTTCACAAATGTATTGCAAATGTTGTCATCTGCTAATTTTATCTATATGCCTATTAAATTTCTACCATGTGTAAGAAAGTAAATGCCTTAAGTTTTGCTTTATCTATTTGGGCTTCATAGCCCACTACCTTAATTAAGGCAGCGTTAGTTCTTTTAGGGCAAAAGTATCATTTTAAGCATGCCCTTTTTCAGGTGGGAAGGGATCGTAACTGCAGCCAATAAACCCATGAACAGCTGATGGCTTCAACTTCTCCGTCCGACAGCACTGACCCATGCTCAGACATTTTGTGATGTCTAAGCAGGGACAGTGCAGGGGCACACCCCACACAAGTCTATGGGGACATTTTTCAAGGCATATTTATATAGCATTAAGCAACCTTGTACAGAAATGAAGGCATCGCTCAACTAATAGGGCCCCTACTCGATGGCTTTCATTTTTCTCCAAGATTGCTTAAAGATATATAAATATGCCTTGAAAAATGCCCCCACCCCCAAAAGACTTGTGTGGGGTGCACCCCTGCACTGTCCCCGCTTAGACGTCACAAAAGTCTGAGTGAGCACGGGGGCAGGGCCAGCAGGCCGGGAAGTGGAAGGGATCAGTTGGCCATGGGTTCGGCCCCAGTTGCAATCCCGTCTCACCTGAAAAGGACATGCCTTCTTTGCCTGACATGGGCTAGCACGGTCTTAAAGTAATGGGCTATAAGACCCAGCTATAAAACTTTGAAAATTCCTTTAAAACATTCAAAACAGTCCTGGGAATGGCACAGCACATGTCCCATACCCAACATACCAAGTCTTTTTGATGTGCACTACAGATGAACAAATTGGTTATAAGCTCTGAAAGGGGCTCAGAAAATAACTATCAGCAATACAGTGCCAAAAACTGTTAAATATTGCCAATATTGTAGTGGCAGTTACAAAACACTTCCCCATGAACACTCATAGCCCAGTATTTCTTTTACAATATATTTGCTGCTATAATGGACGCTCTGCCATGCAGCAGCGTTCTGCTAAACAACTCTGACAGCCATGTAGAGTATGTACTGCCAAGCTCCCGCCTCCGATAATTCCTGTAAATCCTATGTAATAAAAACACTTCCAGTTGCACTTTAATTTAATTTCTCATCAATATGTTGACTGGGATAGGCACACTGAGCCTAGGACAGTTTCCAAATGTAACCAGGGTGATGAGAATTACACAAAGGTGGAATACAGAAAAAAAAAAAAAAACAGTACAGTGCAAAAATAAGAAGACAATGATTATACAGAGGATGTTAAGAGGTATGAGCAAAATACAAAACACAATGTGTCAGGCCAGCCAGTACATACCCTAAAATACAGTGGCTACCCAACAGGGGCAAGGATGGGGGAAAAGGGGAATCAGAGATATATGCATAGGTGCCGGAACGGGGGGGGGCCATTAGGGCCATGGCCCTACCACTTTCATAAGTGGCCCTATCACTTTTTGCTGTCATGGTAATGTATTCAATAGGGGAAAATTTACCCCTTACATCCTTGGCCCTGCCACTTTTCAAACCATTCCGGGGGCCACCACTGGATATATGCTATGAACTGTGGGGATCAGATGAGAAAGAGGAAGGAGCAACAAAGTGTACAATAAAACACAGCAGTTTCTGTCCTGAAGTGCAGAACAGGTATTGTTAAAACACTGCTTCTAAGCACTGATGACTTCAACAATGAAAGCATGCACTGATCTTAACAGCTGCTAAATTTCATTCAACCTTACCCTATCAATGAAAAAGACAAGAGAAACGTTACTTTAATATCATGCAGGAAACGTCACATAACTTTCACTGGTACTAGTAAATATCTGCTATATTATATATGTATGTGTATCTCTCAATTTTTATGAGACATCATGTATCCAATTACCTCGCGATGAGCCTAGCCGGGACAGTGAAGACCGACGGAAGGACGGATAACCAAAGTAGCTAATGTCTTCTGAAAACATGGCATCGGCATCAATGATGACACTTGGGTGAGCAGAGTGGATGTCTGCATCTAGTAGAGACATAAGATCCTCTGAAGAGAGGACAAAGATTCAGTGACTGAGCAGCAAAAATGCAAGCCGGTGCTACTAATATCAATAAGCTATAACTCAATGTACATTTAATTAAGCATCTTTCATAATAAAGCATCAAACATCACTTTACATAAACAAAGTTGCAGAGTCACACAATAGAAAGGTATACAAAATCAACAGAAATGTGGATGAAGGATAGATTCAATAAATAAAATGATGCCTCTATAATTACGGCCACATGTTTGTGCTCTTTTAAAGGTGACAGGAAATTATCTTTATACAGTTAATCGCCCTTCCATTTTCCTTTACAAGCCAGTTACATATTCAGATGTGCTTTGACCTATTTTTGATAAATCATTTACTCTGGATTGCTCCCAGATCTACGTAATTCCACTCATCAGTAGCTACTGCTCTTTCTTGTCATATTTCTAAGATGCTGTACAACATCAGGTACCCCATTCCATGTTATTCATCTGAATGACCTGGAATGGTGTTACCGACGTCACAGAATGTTCAGGCAGTATGAAGAGAGAGAACAGCAACTGCTGAGGACAGAGATCCAAAGTAGTTATAAAGGCACAAAAAAAAAATTACACATTTAACAAAAAAAAAGGTCAAAACATATCAGAAAAAACAGAAGGGTATCTAGAGATATGAAACCGTTTTCCGTCACTTTTAAAAGAGAGCTACATTTAACCTGAAAGCTTGTATTTTCTGTAGAAGCTGTTTGGTTTTTTTGTCTGTTTTTTCCTCCCAAATACTGTTTAGCATTCCGTTATTATTTCAACTTTATTGGTCTTTTAGTAAATGTACAGAGTGTTTCTAACGTTTACTCTGGTGCTGAAGCCCATTTTTAAACGATATTGTTGACGTAAGCCTCCATGCTGTTCTGGAACTTTGTAGGTGAAAGGACATTCCCAGGCATAAGTACACCAATCAGTTCTAAAATGCTACTTGCAATAATTTTGTACATCAGAAACACTGACTTAACTAGAAGACCAATACAGACAGAACAGTATACAAAAATGGAACTAGCATTTTAAAAGCAGTTTCTACAGGAAAACACTTAACATTCATCTGTGTAATACTCCTTTAAGTTTAGCTCCAACACTGTATTCTAATGCTTAGAGGTTTTATTTCCTATTGGGATGGGTAAAAAGTTTAGTATTTGCCTACCTCTCTAGACCAGAAATTCCCTACTGACATAGGTTTGCTAATTTAACTATGAAATGACAGTGGAATCCTATTGCCAGTCCCTGCATCTTAATTCTTCATCCCCATCACTCAAACGTTCAAACTGATTGAGGCAGCTGCAAATGCCACAGTGACTGCCCATTTATAAATGTCTTGTGATCAAGACTATACTCAAGAGACCTGGAGTTGTGATTATTGCAGTGATTTTTCTCAAGCCATTTTTTGATTTAGGGATGTCACGATATCACAGTATGATGATATATCACAATATTTTCTGGGGATGATAATTTATCATTGAAAATATATATATCACAATTATAGTGCACCACGATATACCACGATAAACAGCCTCGACTCCAGCTCCAGCATGTCCCTTTTTAGGAGCAACTGAGATGATCAATTTCCCACCTTCACCCAATCAGATTTTTACTATTTTTCTTGAAATTAAAAATGATACATAATTGTGATGATCACTATATATCATGATATTGTCTACGCAAATATAGCGATACTCAAAACTTGATACTGTGGCATCCCTACCTAGATTCCCATTGGCCCTAGCTGCAAATAAGTTTTATAATATTCACTAGGCGGCATGGCATATGTGCACTAAGTAATAGTTTGCACATGCTGAAATACTTTAATAAAAACTGACCAAGATCGACACCATTACCACTGATCTAACCGAACAAACCATGGCACCTGCCATGCCTGTACATACGTGCACACATGGGGCTAAATTTTCTCAACCAAAATGCTTTAATACAGGGTCATTTTATAAGTACAATAACATACACCAGGGTGCTGCATTTGTTGGTTCCCTCTGGTTTATGCTGAGAAGCACCAGCACACATGGGATAAGTGACTATACTGAGTATACTACAGAGGGAATAAAACTTTCTTCAGATAAATAAGTGAGACCAGGGAAGTGGGGTCGAGTTAGTGAGGATTAGGAGGTCGGCAGGGGCAGACTGCACAGAAGAGGACCAAGAAAACAGCTGCCATCCTGAACAGGTACTTCTGGTCAGTTTTCACAGTGGAGTGGGGGGAATGTACCACCCAGGAGTAGCAGGAACGTGGGGGGTGAACACAAGTCCACAGTCAGAGAAGAGAGTGCTGATGGGACTTGCAGCTCTTCACGTGGACAAGTCTATGGGACCAGAGGGGATCACCCATGGGTACTACAGGAACTCAGGGAGATGCTAGATGCTCCACTGACAGCCTTATTCAACACCTCACTAGCAAGAAGTGTGGCTCCAGGCAGAGAAGAGCACTTCAGTGGTGGGGAAATCAATGGAAACCCTGCTTAAGAAAAGGCTAGTAGACTATCTTGAATCCAATGGATTGCAAGACCCCTGGCACTAAGGATTTTCGGGGGGGGGCCACGCCTGATGAATTTAAATGATTTGACTAGGTGACCACAGAAATGCATCAGGGGAGGGGCAGTGGATGTGGCCTTATCTGGTGTTTGGCAAGGCCTTCAACATTGTGCTGCACAGGTGACTGATCAGGGAATTAAGCAGCTTAGGGGTGGAATCTAAAGTGATGAATTGAGTTAGAAACTGCTTAATGGACAGGCGACAAGAGGATGGTGGTCAACGGTGCTCGATCTAGTGATGGGAGACTGAAAAGTAGGGTGCCGCAGGGCTAAGTACTAGGACTGGTTCTCTTCAATATCTTCATAAGTGACACTGGAGAACAACTGGAAGGGAAGGCATGCTTTTTTTTGCAGATGATACCAAAATCTGTAAAAGGGTGGACACTCACAACAGGGTGGCAACAATGTGCAGGGATCTTGGAAAACTCAAGGAAGTGGTCAAAAGAATGGCAGCTGGGGTTCAAATGCCAACATAATGCCCCTAGGGCATAGGATCAGAGGAGCAGATTATAGAATGAGGGGGTACTGACAGTCACTAAACAAGAAAGGGACCCTGGGGTTATCATTAACTGACAAACTCAAGGTGGTAGGACAGTGTCACAAAGCAGTGGTATGGCTACAGGGATGCTTGGGGGACACAAGGAAGGATATCTCCAGCAGGAAGAAGGGTGGTGGTGTTGCCACTGTATCACTCACTGGTGAAACCCCACCTGGAATACAGTGTCCAGTTTTGGAAACTGTACCTCAGAAAGGACTTAAGAGAGGGTGTAGGCAGTACAGAGGAGGGCAACTAAGATGGTGCAGGGGTTGCAAAGGAAGCAGTAAGAGGAGAGACTGAGGGATGTCAACATGTACACCCTGGAAGAGAGGGGAGCTAGAAGGAACAGGATAGAGACCTACAAGTACCTCACAGGGGTAAGCAGGAGAGTCTCTTTCAAATGAAAAGAGCACTAGGACCAGAGTGCATGTAATGAAACAGACAGGGGAGTTGTTTAAGAGGGATGTGAGGAAGTAGTACTTCACAGAAAGGGTGGTTGGCACCTGGAACAGACTGCCAACAAAAGTAATGGAGGCGAAGAACAGTGGGGGCTTCAAGCATGCTTAGGATAGACATAGGGGAATGTTAGCACATAGGCAGGAAGGGTCTCCAGAGTCCAGTTAGGTTCTGTGGAGACAGCTTAGGCGAGGAACATCTGGGCAGACTGGGTGGGTCAAGTGATCCTTTTCTGCTGACAATTTGTAAGTTTCTATGTATATTTCCCAATGTACGCACACCTTGTTGTGTTATTGCCTACGTCACATCTGCAGCTCTGAGGCAGATGACTGAATTAAATACACCATTTTGGAGTTTATAACACCATTCTCATTCTAAAGAGAGTGACTTTGCCTAACGTTCGATATCAGAGTACACTGTTTTGGTAAGTACATACAATCAAAAACAGGCAAATCATTGAGCTTGTATGACTGATAAGGAGTCAAAAGCAGACTACAACAACTGGAGTTGGTTCCTTGCTATGGTGCAAACCCTAGCCCCTGTTTTAATCTCTTCATACTAACTTTTGCTTTCCACGGAGCACGTTACAGGTAAACCCTATAGGAAATAAAAAAAAGTTACTCAGCTGTAACCGTAGTTTTAGGAGTGATATATTGTTCACATCCACACTCTGGCAGTTCCACCGAAACTGCTCTTTCAGACGTCTTTCAGCTAAGCTCCTTCCACCACCCAGGTGGTACATCCTCCGTCTCCGCCCCGTGACATCAGATCTTTGCATGCTGGAAGCAGGAATCTGTATTCCACTGGGTGGGTTGTGTGGATGTGAACCATATACCACTCCTACAACTATGGTTACAAGTGAGTAATCTATTTTTCTAGAGGCGTGGATATAGTTCACTGTCCACATGCTGGCAGACTCCTACAGGTTCTCTGGGAGTGGGGGGCAAGGCACACACCCCTACTTGGCGAACAGAGACTGGAGAACCAAAGTCCCAAAAGCAGCATCCCGATGAGGCTCATGCTGTAATGGGAGATAAAGGTGTGTGCCCACATCCAGGTAACAGCCCTGCAGATTTTCTGGATAGAGACATCCCTGGAAGCAGCCACTGAGGCAACAGTATGTCTGGTGGAATGAGCTCTAAGCTCCACAGGAGGCTCCCTACCAGCCAACCTACAGCAGACGTCAATGCAGGATATAGTCTACCTACCAATCGCACACTTTGCTGCTGGTTTGCCAGGCGAGGCTTCAGCATTATGTTACAAACAGCTGGTGAGCCTCTCCTCGAACTCCAGCCACGCACTCCCTGTAATAGGAGAGCGCCATCCATAAGTCCAGAGTATGGAGCCTGTGGTCAGCCTCTGAAGAAGTTTTGGTGAAATATACCAGTAATTTTATTTATTTATTATACTCTAGGATTACAAATACCTTTGAGCGGAAACTGCTCATTTATAAAGGTTCCACGTCATAAAATCACCTGATTAAGGCAAAACCTTGATACTACTTTCAGGACGAGCTTTCGGCTGGGGTGAAGAACAGCTAGGAAGAGGAAGAAGCCACAGAAAGCACCTGGAGCTCCCCAATCCTTCTGGCTGACATAATGAGCACCAGGAAGGCCATCTTCCACAAAAGGGTGACATCTCACACCTGCACATAGGCTCAAATAGCTTGCCCATGAGCACAGCCAGCAATAAATCTGGTGTTAGTTCATGAACCGAAGGGGGTAAGGTGATCCAGGTATTTGAAAAAGCACCCGACCACCTTTTCCTGTGCCACCAGCTTACTAGCTCACACCTGGTAAGCAGAGACAGCTGCCATGTGCAACTTAAGGACTGCCGTTCACAGTACCAAGTGAGAGAGAGACCAGAGGTAGTCCAAGATGCTCACCACAGGGCAAGCAAGGGGATCAAATGCCTTGCTCTGGCACCATATGGAAAAATTCTTCCATTTGAAACCATAGCATCAGTGAGTTGACACCTTCCAGGAGGCCTCCCCAATGTGGAGCACATCTTCAGAGAGACTCAAGGCCAGGAACACTAGCCACTCAAGAACCAGGCCAAAAGGTGCAGGGACCTCAGGTCCAGATGAAGGGTCATCCCCTGTTGTCTGAACAGAAGATCTAGGCGAAGAGGCAGCCACCACAGAGATCAACTGCTGAGGCTGAAGAGATTCAGGTACCAGAACTGCCGTGGCCAGTCTGGAGCTATCAGGATCATCCATCTTTTGTCCTTCCAGGCCCTAACCACCACCCTGTGGATCAAGGGGAAGGGAGGAAAGACATATTAGGCCTGGGGTCACGGCCTCACGAAGGCATTACCCAACAGTGTCCCACACTGAGGAGGTGGGCACCAAACAGCCTCAGTTTGGTGTTCTCCCAGAAGGCAAACAGATCCAATAGAGGTATGACCTAGGCACTGGGACTACTAACGGCCCAGCTCCCAATGAAGGGGGCGCATCCGCCAACAAGCCAAGCAGACCACAATGGTGCCAGATGAAAAAGTTACTTACCACAGTAATCTTGTTTCTTCCAAGAGAATCTTACTGTATTCTGACATATGCAGTTAGCCTTCACCATTGAATTGCCCCAGAGAATTTAGAGTTAAAGAACCTATACAAATAGTGGTCCGCTGACAGGCCACTGATAGGCTTGAGCTCAGTTTTCAAACTACTGTCCCTGGTGCATTCTATGGAACCATCAGATTATTACGAAGCATGCATAAAATAACTCACTATGCTATCCTAAAATTAACTATAATAAACACACCCTCCCAATAATATTCCCCCACAAGAGGGCACCTAAACAGACTCAAGTCACAGATGCCCAAAGACAATCAGCTCAAACAAATTTCAACACAACATAACAGCTGGAGTGCAGGGCCCCCAGGTTCTGGTAGGGGAGGTAGGCTGGGAGCTCAGAACACAGTAAAATTCCCTTGGAATAAACGTGATTACTAGGGTAAGTAATTTTTTCTTCTAACCCCAGGAAATCTTACTGTTTTCTGACATATGCAGACTACCAAGTAGTACCTTTGGAGGTGGGCATAGAACCTATTTAGGCAACAGGCTCTGCAATACTGCTTGTGACAAACCTGGCATCACATCTAGCCTGGGTGACCAGGCTATAATGCCTGGTGAAAATGTGCACAGTTTTCCAGGTAGCTGCTTTGCAGATTTCTAGCAAAGGAATGTCTCTGGCAGCTGCTATAGAAGCAGTGGTGTCCCCTGGTAGAATGGGCCCTGAGGCCCACTGGGGGTTCCTTGCCCAGTTCGCTACAGCAAAACTGAATACAGGCAACAATCCAGCGTGCAACAGTCCTCTCTGAAGCTGGTTTGCCTTTCCCCACTTCTCCACAGGTCAGGAACAACTGAGTAGTGTCCTGTCTATGGCCCATTGGTCCAAATAGTAGCTAACAGCCCCCTTACCATCCAGTATAGGTCTCCATTCCCCATTCTTTTTTTAGAGTTAGGAAATACCTTGAGTACAGACCCCTTCCCCTCTGAAGAGCAGTACATATTCTACTGCTTTGTCTAGCAGTAAGTTGGCTACCTCTGACTCCAGTAAGGCTTTTTCTACTGGGGTTGCAGGTTCGAATAGTCTTGCCCTCAATTTTGGGACAGTCTTGAAACTGAGAGTAAGACCCATTTGTTTGTGGTGATGGCTTGCCACGCTTGAAGGTAATAAGCCAGCCTGCCCCCAACTGGAACTGGTGAGGCAGCCTGGGCAAATACATCAGGGGGTCTGTTTTGCCGGTGTCCTGGGCTGGGAACTGGAGCCACTGCGACTGGGACCCCGCCTGCCCCTGCCCCTGTCCCTGCCCATGCAGTACTCATGTTGTTGCTGGTAAGCAGGGAAAGCTTGGGCTTGATAGAAAGGTCTAGTATAGACCTCACCTCTACAGTGCCTTCAGAAAGTATTCACCCCCCTTGGATTTTGTCACATTTTGTGATGCTGCAAACTCAAATTAAAATACATTTATATGGGATTTTTTTGTCACGTATCTACTCAAATTACTCTATAATGTCAAAGTGGAATGAAACTTCTGGAATTTTTTGTACATATAATTTAAAATAAAAACCTGAAATGTCTTGATTTGATAAGTATTCACCCCCTTTGCTATGACACTCCAAATTGAGCGTGCATCCAATTTCCTTGTGAGATCACTCTAAAACTTGAATGGAGTCCACCTGTGGTCAGTTCAAATGGTTGACATGATTTCAGAGGAAATACACCTGTCTATATAAGGTCCCACTGTTGACAGTGCATGCAGAGCAGAAACTCTACCATGAAGACCAAGGAGCTGTCCGTAGAACTCCATGATAGAACTGTGAGGAGGCACAGATCTGGGGAGGGGTGTAAAAACATTTCTAGGGTGTTGAAAGTTCCCAGGAGCACAGTCAAGTCCATCATCAGGAAATGGAAAGATTACGGAACCACCCAGACTCTTCCTAGAGCAGGCCGTCCTCCCAAACTGAGCAACCTGGCAAGAAGGACCTTGGTCAGGGAAGTGACCAAGAACCCAATGACCACCCTGACAGAACTACAGAGTTCCATGGCTGAGATGGGAGAACCTGTCCAGAGGACAACAATCTCTGCAGCACTTCACAGATGCAGCCTCTATGGGAGAGTGGCTAGATGGAAGCCACTCCTGAGAAAAGGCCACATAATAGCAAGCCTGGAGTTTGATGAAACAAAAATTGAACTCTGTGACCTGAATGCAAAGCGCTATGCCTGGTGCAAACTGAACACAGCTCATCACCCGTGTAACACCATCCCTACCATGAAGCATGGTGGTGGCAGCATCATGTTATGGGGATGCTTTTCAGTGGCAGGGACTGGGGCAATTGTCAGGATAGAGGGAACAATGAATGGAGCCAAATACAGGCACATCCTTGAGGAGAACCTGCATCAGTCTGTAACAGACCTTGGACTGGGGGCGAAGATTTACATTCCAACAGGACAACAACCCCAAGCATACAGCCAAAGCAACACTGGAGTGGCTTAAGAACAAGAAGGTGAGTGTCCTTGAGTGGCCCAGCCAAAGCCCAGACTTGAATCCCATTGAGAATCTGTCTAAAGACTTAAAGATTGCGGTTCACCAACGCTCCCCATCCAACATGACAGAGCTTGAGCAAATCTGCAAGGAAGAATGGGCCAAAATCCCCAAATCCAGATGTGCAAAGCTGATACACACATACCCAAGAAGACTCAAAGCTGTAATTGCTGCCAAAGGCGCTTCTACAAAGTATTGACTCAAGGGGGGTGAATACTTAAGTAAACAAGATATTTCAGTTTTTAATGTTTCATACATTTTTGTTACACAATAAAAAATATTTTTGCCCCTTTAAATTGTTGAGTATGCTGTGTGAATCAAGGGGGGAAAAAATAATTTCAATGCCTTAAAAATTCTGGTAGTAACACAACAAAATGTGACAAGATCCAAGGGAGGTGAATACTTTCTGAAGGCACTGTACCTCCCCTACCTTGGTGCTTTTGGGGTGTAGAGGCCTTCTCTTTAGCAGAAGCACTGTTATAAGGCTGCCTTGTATTCATCCATCTTTTTCATGTAAGCCTCTGTTTGCTCCCCAAACAAGGAGTGCTGCTCACAAGGGAAATCCAGGGCCTTTGTCTGGGTGTCCTGGGAGAGGTTAGTGGTTCTTAGCCACGCAAACCTCCTCAGTGACACTGAAGTTGCCAATTGCCTGGCAGCATTATCACTGGAATCCACTGCCATGTGAAACTGGTACTTGGATGCCTCAATGCCAAACTTGGCAGTCTCCATCAGGTCTGCTGCCAGCTGAGGGGGAGCCTTACTGGCCATTTGAAGAACTGAGCTCTACAGGTGCTTCTGGTACCTAGCCACATAGGCCATATAAAAGGCCTGTCTAATAGACAGAGAAGCACCCAGGTATGCCTTCTTGGCTATGGAATCATTTTCCTGGAATCCTTCTCAGGAGGGTGTGATGACAAGGGTATGCCTGCTTTGTTACAGGCAGCTGCTTGCATTACCCCCTTCATGGCTTGGGTGACCAAACAGGAACTCAGTCTCATTTTTAGCCAAGACATATTTCTTATTCAACTTCTTATCCATGGGGGGAATGGAAGTAAGAGTCTGCAAGATTTTTAATACCCGTCTCTTCAAAGACTTGTGGATGGGGATCAGCACACTTTTGGTTGCTGGAACATCCATCATTTCCATATAATCCAGTTCCTTCTCTTTCACAGTGGTTTCCTGAAGGGGAGGTCCAAGGTTTCTGCTACTTGCTTCATAAAATTAAAGTGGGAGGAAAAATCCTCTGGGTTGCAAGGAGGGGAATCGAACCCTTGCTGGTCAGGGGATACATCGGGCTCAATAGGTTCCTCTTAAGTATTCCTCCTCCTCATACTCCTCCTCCTCCTCCTCCTCCTCCTCCTCATCATCATAATAATAATGACAAGGGTATGCCTGCTTTGTTACAGGCAGCTGCCTGCACTACCCCCTTCATGGCTTGGGTGACCAAACAGGAACTCAGTCTCATTTTCAGCCAAGACATATTTCTTATTCAACTTCTTATCCGTGGGGGAAATGGAAGTAAGAGTCTGCAAGATTTTTAATACCAGTCTCTTCAAAGACTTGTGGATGGCATGTTCTGGTTCCAGGAAACCGGTGGCAGCTGAAGCACCCAGTGTTTTAACTGGGGGCTGATGAGGAACTTGCTGTTGAACCAGAGTTGCAGGACCGGTTTGCAACAATTGAATAATGCGGATCGCATTCGCGATCTCCACAGCGGTTGGAACAGATACCTACTTCGGTTGCAGTTTGCAACTGTGCGTTTTTCTTTCCTCAGTTTCTCTGAACCGGTGGATCGGTCAGAGGTCAGTTCAGCAGTATGTTTAGTACCAACAGTAGCAGTGGAGGAAATTTCGCCCTTGTCAGAGGGCCTTCCCTCCGGTTCCTTCGATTTCTCCTTGGGAGAAGGAACCCACTGTCCAGCCATGTCAGCAGCCTTTTCGAACATCATCTCTTTCAGTCAGTTCAAACTCCTATCAAGCGTTGATGGAGAATTCTTGCAAATTTCACACACTGCATGTACGTGGTCAAACCCCAAGCAGAATACGCACACTAGGTGAGGAGGATCAGCCTTAGCAAACATTTCGCCACACTCCATGTAATGTTGGAAACCAGTAGGACCGGTCCTCTTTTTAGGTGTCTAACACACTAGAAAAAATCCTTAAATAAGCGGTTCTCGACTATCTCGCCACAGAGAAGAAAGCAGATGGTTAGGCCTAAGAGTTACTCAATTTTGGCTGTTTTTCTGGTTGGTTTAGCGACCGTAAAAATAACCAAGTGAAACCTCAGTAAAATACAAAAGGAGAACCGCAACAGAAACAACAACAACAAGACTTTTACCTCAAGAAAAGGAGAAAATACTTTGGTTTCCCTCCGGTTGTGAAAACAGATAAGGAACCCAAAAATCCTACCAGATTAACTTAAACCTAACTAAATTAACCTAAAAAAAAAAAAAAAGGACAGTACTTTGAAAATAAATAAAAACAAAACAGTAACTTGAAAACCAATAAAAAATAAACTTCAAGATACTAAAGGAGAGCTCTCCGAGGTGTCCTTATTAGGCAGGCAGAGTAAGAAATCTGATGGTTGCATAGAATGTACCAGGGATAGTTGTTTGAAAACTGAGCTCAAGCCTATCAACATTCCACTATTTGTAAAGGTTCTTTAACTCCAAATTCAACGGGGAAGTTCAATGGTGAAGACGAACTGCATATGCCAGAATACAGTTAAGATTTCCTGGGGTTAGAAGCCATGTACCCCAGCAGCTGTTGGAAACCCCGGGCAGGATGCAACAGCCCAACCTGAAATGATTGGGCAAAGGAGGCAAGATCCAGTGACCAGTCTGCAGGGAGGCGGATCTTGGCCCGCAGAGTCTCTAGTTCTGCCTTGATGAACTTGATCACCTACGAGGAGGCCCAAGTCCCAATATGTATGGACAGCCAGATCCCTGGATATCTCTACTTTCTCTCTGGACAGACTGACCATCAGCCAGTCGATCAGGCTGTGGTACAACCCGACATCTCAGCACCACAGGAAGGCTGCTACCACTGCCACGCACTTGGTAAGGGCACTGAGGAGAGACTGAAAGGCATGACCTGGAACTGGTACACTACCCCATCCACCTGGAACCAGAGGTACCAACAGTGGGGCAGGTGGACTGGGATGTGGAAGAACACACCCTGAAGGACCAGGGAGCAGGGAAAAAAAACATTACGCAAGAACTTCATCCTGGAGGTCCAGGGAGCAGAAAAGAACAGTTCTGTAGGAACTTGCCGCAACAGATCTTCGGAAGAATCTCTCATCATGCCACACCTTTGGAACCAATACCGCATCAGCGCTAGGACTACATGGAAACGTTGCCAGCTGGTGCCACCCACATCGACATCATGTGTCTAGCGCCTATATAAAGCATAGGCAGCCCCCTCTATCCCCAGTCCCCCAGAGACTATGTTCGGAGGACCTCCCTCTAGGGAACCAGGAGATCATGCCAGCGCCTCGCTGGCCAACCAACAAAGGGTGCTGCGCAAAAAAGCTATGAATTACAGCAGAGTATTAAGGCCAAATCCCTAACCCCAAAGAGGGACGGAGGGTGGGATGGCAGGGCCTGATGAAAGAGATCCTCTCAAAGATCTACTGTTCAGTAAGTTCTTACATAACTGTTCTATCTTCTTCACGAATCTCTCATCAGGCCACACCTTTGAAACAAGCCCAAAGCAGTACCAAAAGTAAACATGCTGGGTGGATGGAAGCAAAATGCTCAGGAGAGCAGGCCCTGCAGAACAGTCAGACCAAACCCTGCTCTCCTACGAAAGGCAATGTCCAGACTGTAATGCTTGGTGAAAGTGTGGATAGTACTCCAAGTAGCCATTGCACAGACCTCGATAGTGGAAACAATGTGAAAATAAGTAACTGAAGTGACCACCCCCCTGGTGGAGTGGCTGCTTACCACTCCAGGAAGTGCCTTGCTGTACTTATTGTAACAAAAAATACAGTTGGCCAGCCATTTGGACAGGCACTGTTTTGACACTAGGACACCATCTTTTTCAGGAGCGAACAAAAAGCTGAGAGGGCTTCCTGCAGTCCTTGGTATGTAACAGACAGTGCCGGAGAACTCTATGAACATCCAAAGTGTGGAGCAATGCTTCCTGTGGATTACCAGGCTCCGGGAAATACACTGGAAGGTAGATGGCTTGCTTCAAAGTAAACTTGGACACCACCTTTAGTAAAAACTTAGGACCAATACACAAGAACACCCCATCTTTGTGGAAATTCAAATAAGGAGCCTCACATACAAGAGCCTGCAGCTCTAAAATCCTTCAAAGCAGAAGTGATCACAACTAAAAATAGTGCTTTCCAAGGCCTGCCCGGTGGCGCAAAGGGTTGAGGCGCCGGATGCCACACCAGCGACCCGGGTTCGAGAACGGACTCGGGATGCTGGGGGCTGGCAGGGGAAGGACAGGATGGGACTGCTCTCCTCTCCTGGAGGGGGTAGTGGATTGGTGTCGCTCTGCAGAGACCTCTGGTGGAGACCAGGAGCACTGCAGAAGGCGACGCAAGGGGAACAGCGTAGAAAAGCAGAAAATCCGCCTCGCGACTGACCAGATGACAGCTGTCAGTCCTCTGTTACCACCGATGCCCTGCAAGAGTCCTTCCACTACAGCAGCACCCTGGGGCCAAGTATGTGCTGGTTGGCCCCATGGTGAAGGGTTATGTCTGGGTTACCCCAGGGGCGGCTGCGATGTGAAGCTGGAGGGCTCAGGACGGGACAGGCGGAGCGGGTGAAGGACCTAGGCAGCCGAAAGGAGTGGTGGGTCGCGGGGCACGAGGTGAGAAAATAAATACTACCAAAAAAAAAAACAGCGCTTTCCATTAATGAGTGTAAGCCATAGCTGGCAACTGGTTCAACAGAGCCAAAGTAAGCTTTTCCAACACAAAATTCAGGTCTCAGGCTGGGATCACATTTCTGATGGAGGCTCTAGATGTCAAAAACTTTTCAGAAAGGTACAGGACACCACAGGGCGACTGTACACCTGTCTACATGTGCATGGAAGGCGGAAATAGCAGCCAGATGCATCTTGAGTGAGGAATACTGTAGAACAGATTCTACCAGAGATAGCAGGTATTCCAGCACTGCAGTGACTGGGGAGGTAAACAGATACAATTGTGTGGAAGCAGTCCACAGAGAAAACTGCTTCCACTTCAACGTACAGGTGGAAGACTTCCTGGCAGCCACAAGGACATCTGTCATGTGTGTGTGTGTGTGGGGGGGCCCAAAACCTGCTATGGCTATGTCTGGAGGAGCAATGTATGCAGATGCAAGGACTTCGGGTCCAGATAAACCAGGACACCCTGTTCCTGAGACAGCAAGCACTTGTACAAAGGCAGAGGGACCAGCAGTTTCACAGCTAGTTGCTACAGCATGGGAAACCCAATTTCTTGTGGACAATGAGGGGAAATGAGCATTAGAGTTGCCCCTTCCCGCCTCAGTTTAAGAAGAACTCTCTGAAAGAGGAGAAAGGGAGAAAAGGCATACAGAAACCTCCCTTTCCAGGAGAGGGACAATGCATCTCGGCAGAAAATTCCAGGCCTGCAAGTGAGCAAAAACGCGACAGTTTTGGCACTGCATTGGGACGCAAAGCGGTCCAACGCTGGATAACCCCCTTCTTGCGAAGAGGTTGTCTTCTACTGAGGTCTGCAGTTCCCACTCATGGATCCTAGACTGCGACTGACTCAGTCTGTCTGCCAAGACGTTTCAGACACCAGGAACATGGACCACTGATAGGTTGAGACCATGTTCCAGAGCTCATTCCAGACTCATTTCTCCTCTGCACAGCAGGCAGAATGAGACCCCCGCTTGCTGATGTACTGCATCACACTGGTGTTGTCCATCTGTATTATAAGGACCCGCCAGATGTTCCTGGGAGGCTTGGAGACTGTATAAGATGTCACTCATTTCTAGGACACTGATGTGTATTGCTGCATCCACCTGGGTTCAGATACCCCACCCTGAGTATGGAAGGACCGTGAGCTCCCCACCCCAAGCCAGAAGCATCCATTGAGAAGATGTGGGTCGGAGATGGGGACAAGAAATGGAACACCCTTCAGTAGACTGTTGCTGTCCATCCACCACTGCAACACTTGGTGCAGAGGGGACGAGACTAGGACTGATTGGTCCAGGTTGTCCTGAAGTTGTTCCCAATGGACAGGGAGATTCCACTGTGGGATCTGCATATGTAACCAGGCAAACAGGACCGTAACACTGGCTGCCGCCATGTGGCCCAAACACAGGAACCTGGCTGGCACGTACAGACTGCTGCAAAGCACCCGTGCCTGCTGCCATGATGCATTCTGCCCTGTACTGGAGTAGAAAAGCACGGCATCGAGTGGCGTCCCAAACCACCCCTATATGCTGCAGTCTCTGGGAGGGTGCCAATACTGATTCTGGCAGGTTGACCATTGTCCCCAGAGCATTGAACAGTCTTTCCAGGACTAAGCCTCCAAGAGCCATTCGTCCAGATATGGGAAAACAGAGAGGCCTTCCATGCGAAGGGCTGCTGCACCTACTGCTAAGCATTTGGTAAAGACTCACAGAGCAGAGGACAAGTCAAAGGGCAATTCTCTGAACTGGTAATGTTCCTCCCAGAGAAACCTCAAATATTTCCTGTGAGGGTTTCTGACTGATATGAAAGTGGGCATCCTTCATATCCAGGGAGCAGAGCCAATCACCTATTTGAAGAAGAGGAATAAGATCCTGCGGGGACACCATGCAAAAAGTACAGTTACGTAAGAACTTACCGTAACAGTAGATCTTCGAGAACAGCTCTTGCAGCAGGTTACACCATTAGGACCGAAGCCGCCAGGCGCCAGGACCCCACGGAAAAATTCTAGCTAGCTAACTACAGTGGGGACCGCCCCCGACGCCGTCCCGCCTCCGACGCCAGGCGCGGTACAAGGGGCGGTCTCACCAGATTCCCCAGTTCTCCGCTGAGACTTCTTGCCGAGGCTGACATCAAAATGGGAGACCTAGGATTCGGCCAGAAGACAGAAAGATAATTCCTGCTCAGAAAGACTGAGCCATGCTTCCTCCAAGGGGAAGGTGGGCGGGAAGCTGCAAGAGCTGTTTCAGACCTACTGTTACGGTAAGTTCTTCACGAACTGTACTATCTTACTGAGACACAGCTCTTGCAGCAGGTTACACCATTAGGACTGATTCCCAAGCAGTAACGCTGTCAGAAAATCCGGAGGAGGAAAATAAAGGATAAAAACCAGGTCCTGAACCTAGGACAGGAGACCATGAAGCAGGCCAAACCAAAACCAGCCCTTCGCCGAGAGGCGATGTCCAGGCTATAATGCCTGATAAAGGTATGCACAGAACTCAAGGCTGCAGCGATATAGCAGAAGTGGAAATATTTTGAGCGCTGCAAAGGAAGTAGCCACCCTCTAGTGGAATGACCCGGACTGTACCCGGAGGGGCTTTGTTTGATACCATAACAGTGAGAAATACACTGGACAAGCCAGCGAGAAAGGGACTGTTTGGATACTGATTGGCCCATCATTCTCTCAGAGAAGGAAATGAAAAGCTGCTCAGAACTACTAAAGGACTGAGTTCTGTTGAGGTAAAACCTCAGGCTGCGTGAACATCCAGGGTATGGAGCAGAGCTCTCCTATTAGAGTAGTTCGGAAGTAGACCGGAAGGTCGATATCCTGGTTCAGAGTGAGTGAAGAAACCACCTTAGGCAAGAATTTAGGTTCGTCCCTCAGGGATACTCTGTCCCGTGGAAAACTAAATAAGGCCTTTGCACATGAGAGCGTGAAGTTCAGAAATTCTTCTTGCCGAGGTAACAGCAATTAAAACAACGCTTTCCACGACAGAAACGGAGTCTGCAATCCGCGGCAGGTTCAAAGGGGGGAAGTGTGAGCTGTTCGAGGACAAAAAGCAAATCCCATGGAGGCACAGGGTCTCTAATAGGAGGCCTAAGGTGCAACACTCCCCTAAGAAATTCCCGAGAGGCGTCCACCTGAGCCACTGTACGATTTCCCACCGAGGTGGTGTCGGAAATGGCACAGAGGTGCACTTAATAGAGGAGTAGGCTAGACCCGAATGAAAGAGGGAGAGCAAATATTCTAATATTACTCCCACAGGACAACCTTGTATAGAAAGGTCGCGCGTGTCTCGCTGCAATTTCATAATAAAAACGGGCGCCATTTCATGGCGTGACGTCGCGATGCTGTCGGGCTTTCTGGCTGCAGAAAGGACTTCTGCAACCTCTTGCAGACCCCGTGGACGCAAAATGGCTATGTCCCTAGGAGCCAAGCATGCAGGTTCAAGGAACGTAGGTCCGGGTGGACAAGTGAACCCTTCTCCTGAGACAGTAAGTGGGAGCTGAGCGGCAACGGGAGCGGGGGTTCCCGAGATAGTTGAATCAACAAAGGGAACCAAATCTGTCTGGGCCAAAATGGGGCCACCAGGATCATTATTGCGTGCTCCCTGCGCAGTTTGAGAAGAACTCTCTGGATCAACGGGAAAGGAGGGAAAGCGTAGAGGAATCTGTTGGCCCAGGAGAGGATAACGCTGCCTCGCCAGAAAACACCAGGCCCTGATCTAGCGAGCAAAATTGGGCAGTTTTATGCTGGATGGGGAGGCTAACAAGTCTAGATCTGAGTTCCCCATCAAGAAACAGATCCTCTGCTACCTCTTGAAGGAGTTCCCATTCATGGACTCTGGCCTGAGAACGACTCAGGCCGCCTGCAACTGTGTTGTCCACCCGGAACGTGCACAGTGATCAGATTCGCCGTGTCTGATTACCCAATCCCACACTCTCATGGCCTCCCTGCAAAGGGGGTAAGAGTGTGCGCCTCCTTGTTAGTTGAGGTAATACATCACCGCCGTGTTGTCTGTCTGAAGTAGAAGAGTACACGGTGGGATAACTGACTGAAAGGCCTGCAGGGCATAGAGGACCGCCTCATTTCCAGCACGTTGATGTGAAGGTGAGCTTCCATCTGGGTCCACGTACTCTGGGACTTTACCCCGCCTAGGTGTGCCCCCACCCAAGACCGAAGCGCCTGTGGTGAGGGTGACCTCGGGACGGCGCAATGAACGGGACGCCTGATGAGAGCGACCTGGGGCTAGCCACCACTGCCAGTCTTGAATCACTGAATTAGTGAGTCTGACCGGATGCTGCAAGTGGTCTTGCCTTTGATCCCATTGCACTTTGAGCATCCACTGAGTAATGCATGTGGAGTCTTGCGAAGGGACAGTAGGAATGGCCTGCAGCTATGTCCGAGCAAGCAAGGACCGACCTGGCAGGTACAACCTTGCTTAATGATAGGTCCCTTTATGAGGGATCTGATGCGCCCGCTCTGTCGGCCGGAAGAAAGGTTTTTCCTCAACAGTGTCCAGAACTGCTCCTATGAACTGCAGTTTCTCGACGGTACCAGGAGAGACTTCTCTGAATTTATGAGGATGCCCAGGATCGGAACAGATCCTGGGTGCTCTTGATTGCGAGAAGCAACGCCTCTGGAGGCGGCCATGAGAAGCCAGTCGCCCAGGTATCGGAACACGAGTGGCCCTGTCTCTCAGAGCGCTGCCACGACTGCCATGCACTTGGTAAAGACCCTTGGTGCGGAAGACAGTCCAAAAGGAAGGGCTGAACTGAAGGTGGTGGTCGAGAACCTCGGCGCAGGAACCTCCTGTGCGCCTGAGCCATAGGGATGTGCAGGTAGGCATCCTGCATGTCTAGAGACGCTAAAAGGCGCCTGTTTGAGCATGGGGATAAGACCCGAAGGGTCACCATGCGAATCTCTTGTAGTGACCGACACATTGAGGTCGCTGAGGTCCAAGATTGGACGGAGGTCCCCTGTTTTCTTGGGAACCAGGAAGAAGTGGGAATAGTATCCCTAGTCCTCTCTGGTTCTCTGGGACGACTCATCGCCCCTTTCGTAGTAGCGCGAGTACTTCTTGCCAGATCAAGGCTTTGTGCTGACCCTGATACCGGGAGAGCAAAGGGAGGCCTCGAGGGTGGCTTTCCTGCTAATTCTATAAAGTGGCCTAGACTGACCAACTGAAGAACCCACCTGTCGGTGGTAATGGCCTGCCATCCCGCAGGAAGTTCGCAATGCACTTCGACTATAAACTCCCGCTGATCCTGAGGGGCGGTGCGAAAGGAGTCAGGCTGTGGCGGCAGATGGACCCGCTGGCTGGGCCTGCCTTAGGAGAACGCTGGCCTCGGCTGGCGGGGTGTTTGCCCTGGGCTCTACGAAACCAGAGCCCTCTGAGGTGCAGCGGAGTGGGTCTGTTGCCTCTGCGCCCCACAAGACGAACGGTTTTGGTTCCTACGAAGGAACCAAACTTAGGTCGGCACATGGCCTGAACCGACCTTACCGCTTTCCCGCCTCTTGGAGTTTGGTAAGGATCTTTTCTGTAGGATTACCAAACAATACTTCTCTCAAAGGGGCGCCCAAGATGTTCTTTTGACGTCCGGGTAAAACCGAGACGCGCAACCAAGAGTGTCTCCGGAGGCAAACGCCAGAAGCTGCTGCTCGGGCCGATGAGTCCGCGGAGTCATACGCGGCTCTTAGCACTTGGGTCCCCACGTCTGAACCCGTACGGAGGAGCTGAAGCATCTCCTCCTCCTTCTGCTCACCTTCGGGCATCTTTTCAGCCGCTTCCAGACCCTGTTCCCACAAAGCGTTCTGGAACTGAACCATGTGGGTTAAATAGTTCAGGGATCTGATGGCGCAGGTAGCGGAAGCATACGTGCGCCTACCCAATGCGCCCAGTTGTTTGGACTCTGGGTCCGTGGCAGGGTGCTCAAATGTTGTGGCCTCTGTGACCGGTCATGTGAGGCTGTGATGACCAGAGAATCGGCCTGAGGATGCTGCGTCAAGTACTGGTCGCCCTAGAGCCTTGTACAAGCGATCAGCTTTCTCGGTCTCCTGGAGCGAGTGTGGACGCTTCCACGGCCTTCGGTGACGCCCACGAGCATGTCAACCAAGGGTGGTACCACCACAGGCTTCAGGGTCCTTTTGCTGAAGATATTTCACAGTCTTACTTTCGGGGTCTAAGTCTTCAGCATCCCATCCCATGTTCTCTTGTATATGTCTCATAATATCAAGGAACGAGGGATCATCCGGAGGAGATCTAGGCATCTCAGCGGGTCCGGAGAAGGGATGGAGAGTGGAGATGGGGATCTAGAGGTGGAGTAGTCTGATCCCGTGTCCTCCGCTGAAGGCGAACGCCGGCGCCTCCTGGATCTCTTGGGGCTGGGTGATCCAGAAGAGGATTTCACTGGAGGTCTCCATTTATCAGGTCTCCCCCTGGGAGGGGTTCTAGGCTCCCGGGGAGGAGGAACACGGCCTGCCGACCCCGACGGCGATGGGGGGCAGGAACCGGAGGAGGAGGAGTAGGAGGAGGAGGGGGGGGAACCATGTCTTTTTTAATGGTATCCCACCAGTAGGTGAACAGATCTTTCACCTCCACTAGAGAGAGGCCCGACGACGGCCCGGGTGCCGTGGGCGGTCGCCGGGTCCCGCGCCGGCTCCACAGGGGCTCTGTAATGGCGAGGGTTCCTGGGAGTACTGACGGACCGGGCCGCCTGCCTGGTCCTCGGGCTGCCTAGGTCCTCCTCCGATAGAGGCTCCTGACCGATGTCGGTCGGAGGCAACAGGGCCTTCTTCTTTTCAGGAGGGGCGGGCGTCGGTCCCCCTACCGGCGTCCGCTGGGATGTAATGGCCGGCGTCGGTCGTCGGGCCGACGGCGGCTCCAGGGAAGAAGGGCGCACGGCTGACGGCTGTCGAGCCGGCGTCTGGGCTACAGGCCTTTTTAAAGGCGTGAGCTCCAGCGTCTTGCGTGGAGGCACCGACGAAGACCTGACATCGGGTACCGAGGAGCGGGAACCCGACTTGCGGTGGTGATGGTGTCGTTCCCCGGACTTCGCCAAGGCCCTGGAAGGGGAGGAAGGCCTGGCGGATTTCTCCTGAGATGAAGGTTTCTTGATTGCAGCCGGGGGAGATTTCGAACCGAGCTACGGGACTCAACCCCTGGAAGGGGCCTCTCCTCTCTTTCCACGTGCTTGTGGACCCTGGAGTTCCTCTGGAGGACATGGTCTTCAGTTGTTCCTCCAGAAGAAACGCCTGCAAAGCCTTCTGACGCCGGATCCGGTAATGCTGTTGAACCCTTTGCAAGAAGGACAGGCCCGGGTATCGTGGTCTGGGCCTAGGCACCGGACGCAGGCCGCGTGGGGGTCCTTGAACGGGATCTGCTTTCCACAAGCGCACTTCGATGGATGGCCAGAAGTTGGTGATGACATCAAGATCTTGCTTGAAGAGGATTCTGAAGATTTTCGAAAATTTTATCGAAAAAGGAACTATTCACGCGTCGCGCGCTAGACTGGTAACCGAAGGGGTCAGGTAGCTAAGTCGACGGCGGGAAAAGAACTGGGGAATCTGGCGGGACCGCCCCCTTTTGTACCACGCCTGACGTCGGAGGCGGGACCGACGTCGGGGGCGGTCCCCGCTGTAGTTAGCTAGCTAGAATTTTTCCGGGGTCCTGGCGCCTGGCGGCTTCGGTCCTAATGGTGTAACCTGCTGCAAGAGCTGTGTCTCGAAGTAAGATCTTCTTGTACTGAGATCTGGAATAGGCCGTGGGTCCCCATCTTTTTGAGGATGAGGAAAAATTCGGAACAGAAGCCCCAGTGCCTCTGTTTGGGAGGCACCGACTCTATGGCACATTTCTGCAGGATGGCCTGCACCTCCTCCCAGAGCATGGGAAGATGGTCAGGGGGAATATGTGGAGACTGGTGGCAGCTGAACTGGAGGGGTCTCTAACACTCATTTGTCTGAGGTGATTTCCTTCCATCGATGCAGATGAAGGGAGAGGTGTTCTCCCACTACCACATCTATGGCATAAAAGGGTTTATTGGGAGGAGATGGATACAGCTTGTCTGCCTTTCTCAGGACAGCATATGTACCATTAGGCCTGAACCAGGCCATAAAAGTAGCATCCTCTAAAGTAGGGACAAGTGGAGGAATGACAAGACAAGGAGTTTCTGGGAATTCCAGAAAGTCTAAGCTTCCTTCTAGTGGAATCCAGCTCCTCTTCGGTGAAACCCATGGTAGCCTGTAAGTGCTGCATCATGGTATGAAATAAGGGGTCTTCTGGGGTTGACCTAATGGTGCTCACCAGAGTCCTCGCTGCCTGAAGAAAAGGTAGAGCCAGTGCTAAGGAGACACTGGCCACCTTCCTTGTCACCATCCTCCTCCTCCAGGACTAGGTCTGGATTGAATTCAGGTTCGTCACTGATGTCTTGTCGACAGCAAGAGAAGAGAACCGAGACTGCAACGCTGGTGGTGGTAAAGGAGGTCTGAATGGCAGTACCACAGAAATCTGACGGCAGAAAGGGACCTCATCAACTCATCGAGTCTGCACTCCCCCCCCCCCCCCTGCCAAGTATGTTAGGCTGCAGCGGCAAAAGGATAGAGAGTAGCAGCTACCACCATCGATGGAACAGAAGGCTGCGAAGACAGACCTGGAAGGAGCCGCTGTATCATTTGAGAAAATGATACTAGAACTGCCACAGTGTAGAGCCCCCAAAGGAGTCATCATAACCGAGGACACTGTCTACAGGGGAGGCCCCTGTAATGATGACGCATCAACCACAGAAATCCTGGCAGCGATCTAGGCCAAGCCCCGAGTTTGATGTCTGAGCAACGTTCGGGGGGGCCCACAGTCGCTGCTGCTAGAGCAGATCATGACAAAGTGGAAGAATTGGCTGGAGGCCACAGCAGCGTCCTGGATCGCGTCAGGGAAGCCTTGTCCTTGTCTCATTTCTATGCTTGTGGCTCCCAGATGACAGTTTATCTTTAGATTTCAATGACAGCGAGTCAGTCAACAGGGTAGGTGACAGTCTTGTCTGGTTTCTTCTGCTCCATAGCCGAAACAATTCGTTGGAAAAGATGCCTAATGCAGCTTTTTTGGCATTGCTAGATAATGGAACTGAATCATCTGCAGATCTCACAGGGAGGAACATTGTGAGAGAGGCCCACACAGCGAACACTCACTTTGTGCGTGTAAGTTTTAAGAATTTCATCTATATACACAAAAGCAAAATTATAGTCAACGGTTGTTTTGGTGGCATATAGCAAGCCAAAAGAACTAAGAAACACAAATATGTAAATAAAAAAGGCAGCAAGCAGCCCCATTTCCAATGGCAGGTACGAACTTGATCGATGGTGGGAAAAGAAATGGGGGCACCCACACTTTATATAGACGCTAAATGCGTGACACTGATGTGGACGGCCCCAGCTGGCAAAGTTTCCATGTGGCGCTAGCACTGATGCGGTATCGGCTTCAAAGGTGTGGTCTGATGAAAGAGATATCCTCGAAGATCACATGTTTTGTTCCAGAAACTGAATGATTGGATTCAGAGTGACTATCAGGAACTTGAACTTCCGCATGGATTGGTTCGGACTGTGCCGATCCAGTATGGGGCGTCAGACCCCCACTATCTGTTTTGGAACCAGGAAGCACCTGGACATGTAACTCACCAGCCGGGGCACCCAGAACACAGGCTATGGCTCCTTTTGCAAAGATCTGAGTGATGTCCTCCTGAAGGGCAGACAGTGTGTCTTGCAAAATCCTGCACTCCCAAGGAGTGTGGAGTCCCTAAGGAGAGAAAGCCTCGAAGTCCAGAGGCAGCCCTCTGTCTACTACTTCCAACCCCCACTTGTCTGCTGTGATAGCGCACCAACGTCGCAATAAGTGACTTTGCCTACAAAAAACGGAGCGCAAACAGGGATGGGACAAGCGGAGGAATGACACCCCCAACACATCACTAGGAAGCTTTTGCGGGGCACCACCACCACTGCCCACCCTTTCTTATGACCCAGGGTCCTGAACTTAGGCTTAGGACACCAGGCCTGGTACTGCCCCTGCTGGAGATGCTGCTAAGAAGGCTATAGCTGAAAGCACCAATGCTGAAAAGCCTGTCTGTTCGGCGGCTTCTTCCTTTGGTCCTTCTGGGACGATGCCACAAAGACAAGGGTGGCACTGGACTTCCCAATGCATGTGAGATGTCAATACCAGGGCCAAAGAGGTCCGTGCCCAGAAAGGGACATTGGCCAGCTTATGAGGGGTGTCTGCCACGAAGGTAGACAGGTGCAGCCAGACCCTGCAACGCATGGAGATAGCCGCTGCCACGGCACGGGCACAAGAATCGCCCATGCCCAAAGCCTTCTGGAGATGGTCATTTACCCACAATTGACCACACACTCAAATGACTTTCACTGCCGACTGCTGGTAAGCAGAGAAGTGAAGGAGGATCATGCCAAAGACTCCCATCAAGGACTGACCAAAGCTGGCCAACATCATGGTATCTCGCTGGAAGCAGACACAAGGATGCCACAGCATAAACCTTTTTTGCAGCGTAGTCAAGCTTTCTAGACTCCTTGTCCAGAGGCTTGTCCACATCCTTCTGGCCCCCAGATCTGCGAACGCCAAGTCGGACACAAGCCCTTCGGGTTAAGGGTGGTCAAAAAAAATTAAAATTACGTACTTGCCGTAATTCTTGATCTTCTCTTGTATCTTCATGATTCATTACTGCTGGGTGTAAGCTGGAGGTGCGCACCTGCCAGAGATTTTTTTTTTTTTGGGTGCGCCCACAAGGCCAACACACTACATGGCGCTCAAGGGTTGGCCGTTAGGCACCGCACACCCCTCCTCTAACTCAGTTCTGTTCTGCCGGAGAGAAGTGAAAAAGGGGGAGAGAGAAATTTAAGATGAGGCAAGACAGCCAAGGGATAGGAAAAGGAAAGGATATAAACTGAAAAGGGAATAAGCTGACCAGAGGACAGAGGGAATATAATTTTTCTAACTGAAGTTAGGGCCCCAGCCCCTGGCCAGCAGCACAGGAAAGAGAAAGTGAGAGAGAGAGAGAGAAAGTAACGAGAAGTGAAAGATATAACACATAGGGGAAGAAGGAGAGACCTCCGCCGTGCTCAGCCGGAAGACCACTGGCTTATTTTTAGCCTCAAAAAACCTGAGAAGTATAAGACACAGGTGCAAGGATCCCATCAACTTCAGGGATCATTGGACATAGATCCAGAATAAGAGAATTTGAAATGGTCTTGGAGAACATAAAGCATGGTGGAGTCTGACCCTCCCTATCCCTAAACCGATATTCAGGATGAAAGTCCTGGAGCATGGCCCTCTCAAGCTTACCACGTGAGGGCTTAGCCAAGGGGGGAAAACCACCTAAACTGGAGAGGACTCTGTCCAGAAACAACCCCTATAAAGTAGGGGGACAGCGAGAAAGGAAAAGGGGGAGGAGAAGTCCCCACGGGTCTTCCCACAGGATGCACTAACGAAGTCCCTTCCCTTAACGAGTTGACAACAGACCAAACAGATCCATGCCAAGTCATGGAATGGACCCCACAGTGTACCCCACTGAGAACTCCAGAGAGTTTCCTCCAAGGCCAGGGCACAGACCCTACTCGCCACCTTCCTAGGTTGGGCGATCTGTGACTTTAGAAAAGGAAACTGAGGGCCCTGAGGTACCAGGGGACTCTGCCCCCAACTGGCCTCAAAGAGGGGGAGGGCAAGCAGGGT
Organism: Neoceratodus forsteri; assembly: GCA_016271365.2. NCBI lineage: Eukaryota > Metazoa > Chordata > Ceratodontiformes > Ceratodontidae > Neoceratodus > Neoceratodus forsteri. The sequence goes on from CM057455.1 coordinate 1,711,907,393, forward strand.
GGAGGCGGCGCCCAGGAGCTGAGGCCCAAGAGGGGAATGTGGGCAGGAATCGGTAATGAATGGTGAAGATACAAGAGAAGATCAAGAATTACTGTAGGTACGTAATTTGCATATCTTTCCCTTATCAATCTTCAACATTTATTACTGCTGGGTGAGTACCAAGCCCCCCCAGAGGGGACCTGGCACTGTCCTGAGGGAACAGTTTCCCCTTAGCCTCCTGCGGGGAAGACCCTACTGCCGTACTAGACCATACATGGTCTAGGGCTGGTCAGGCCGAGGAGGTGTCCTCCGTGGCTGGGGGGGGATGAAGATGCCCCTGTAAATTTCTCCTCACCCTGTGGGAAAAAAAGACAGATCCCACGGAGGGCACAGAAAATAACCCTATGCTGGGCAACGGGTGACAATCTAGACAGGTGAAACCATGCCATCTGCCTAATGCAGTTCTCTGTCCCTACCAGTCTGGCAGCCATCTCACTGCCGTCATACGATGCCCTTACCTGGTGCCTTGCAAGCTCCAGACACTGTGCAGAGAGGGCAATTGTATGCCTAGATTCTTCCAAATCAGGCACTGATGCTAACATTTGTGCTAGTATTGACCACAGATGCCTGTTGTAGGCAGTGTGGTGAGCCTGATGTGATATGATGCAGAGCAGCACATGAGCTGAAGAGAAAACTTCTTCCCCACCAGTCGAACTCAGCGGAATCCGGATCCGGCGGCCGGTCGTGTGCCGGGTGTTGTAGCCCGAAAGGAGTATCTAGAGCCGTCAGACCCAAAGGTGGGTGAGGCAGAGAACCAAGAGACACCTGGGGAGCCCAATACCTCCTCCTGCAGTCCGCTGGGGGTGAGGCGGCTGGTGACTGCCAGGTGCGGATTGAGACTTCCTGGCAGGGAATAGGTCAGGAAGGTACCACAGGGTGGTTTGCACTGAATTCGCTCAAAAAGAAGCACGTATCCCGCTCGGTATTGCGTCTTACCACATGAAAAATATGGAGCTCCTGAACGAACCTCGAAAGGAATCGCTGATATTCAGTGAAATCTGCATCACCGGAGAGGTGGAAGAAACATTCCTCTTCCTCAGACGAGGAAGTAGAGGATCTCGGATGTTCAGAGTCCTCCTGCGGCAGTGGAGAAAGGCAAAAGACCTGCTCGTCCATGGCTGTAACATACCCAGGGAAGGCCGCCACAGTAGCCCTGAACATCTCTCACATTAACATCCCGCAGGGCCTACATGACCTGGGTGGTGCCTGCAGAGGGACTGGGGAATGGCACCTAACAGAAAGTGCCCAGCCTCTGAGACCTCGCAGTAGATCCTCCTGCACGGGGTTGGGGATCTGGTGGTCGACCCAATCAGCAGACGCTGCAAATGTGAAAACAAATCTTGGTTAAGCCCTCAGGGGGATTATCCCCTGTGGTCCAACCGGGACTGCATGGGTCCAGAAGGGCAAACCCCAGTGCTGCCCACTAAGGGCACCTCTGGAGTCTCAGAGGAGGAGAAGTGGGGTTCGGCACTGCGATTCTTCCCCACCCCCACGCAGGGTAGTGGAAGAGGGTCTCCGTGTTTCACCCCGGCCTCCCAAACCTTCGGACTCCAAGGCCACCCTCTTCCTCAAGCCCAGTGCTAAGGGTCCCCCAGTCCCACAGGACCCTGGAGGGAGGCTGCAGAAGAGTAGGTCCCCGTCCCAACTGCAGTAGCCAGGACAGCAGCAGAGATGGCACCTGCCACAGCCCGAGGTTTGGACCATCGCCCCAGGCACCTCGGAACTGCTATCCGCTGCTGGGCCCCCCACATCGGCGTTGAGGTGGGGCCCGCAGAGACCGCAGAATCCAGGGTCCCCAGAAGACTAGCACTGGAGCGTCTGGTGTCACGCCCAGGGGGGCTCCCTGACTCCAAGAAGTTGGGACGCCAATCAGGATCGGCCAGTGAGTTGTCCCACTCCAAAGAGGAGTCCACGCACACCGCCAGACTAATGACCCTAGCAGCCCCCCTGCCAACGGCGCTGTCGCAAGACACACCACCACCCACGGCGGCACCCCAATCACCGGCACAGGGATCAGAGACTGCGTAGAGGGTCCACCGGTGCCGGGCCCAGCAACCATGGTCCACAACATCAGGGGAGCATGCACTTCCGAGGAGGTGACTGCCGCAGCAGTGCTCCTGACCCGGCCCCGCAGTGAACTGAGCCGTTCCTCCGGCACTGCGGAAGAAACCTACTCTATGGCATGCCTAGTATCAAGAGGAGGTTTCCTCCTCTCCAGGCCATAGAGATCCAGGAGTGGACCCAGAGGCAGGGGCACGAGTTCTCGCCATGGCATTCCCCAGAACGACGCCATCCTCCAAAATTGGGCAGAGCCCTGCCGACTTTAAACATGCGGATCTCAAGAACGTGGAAGTCCATGGAGCAACAGGTATCGCTGTTATTCATACTGTGGTTGGGACCCAGGCAACAAAGACAGATGCCATGCCAGTCCATTACGGAATAATGCTGGCCACAGGGTCACCGACACATGGGGGCACGGTCCACTTTGGATTTCTTCGTAGCCCCCAAACCAGACATGACGCCGAAAACAATTTACAAAAAACTATAGAAACAGACCCGGAGCAGTCGGTAAGACATTTAAAAGGAACGAGCCTACTGAGTTGTAACGGCGGCAGGTGGATACTCAGAACCGGGATGGAGCAACAACAACACAGCAGGAAAACACGGCATTAAATTGCAGAGAAGGCCTTCTGACACAGCAAACCTCTGGTCACTCGCGCAGCAGATACTACCTCGACATCTCAAGAAACCAGAACTGGGATGGAGGAGGAGTCTGCAGTACTTAACGGCCAACCCTCGAGTGCCACACAGTGAGTTGACCAGGGGCGATGGCAGACCCCCCCAAAAAGTGCTCCCAGGCAGGTATGCGCCCAGCTTACACCCAGCAGTAATTAATGGTGAAGAGTGACAAGGGGAAGATCCCTCAAATGGAAGCAGCAGGGAAAGCATATGGGTGGAGGGTGCCGGGCCGGATGCTGCCAAAGCTCCAGAGATGGTCCCAAAATGGCAATCCCAGAGGAATCATTCCTGTCTAGAATGTCTGTAAAGGGACAGCTGTCCCTTAGCTGACCTAGTGGCGCAGCGGGATGAGGCGCCTAGCACCTGATCTCTTACCATGCTGGCGACCCAGGGTCAGAAACGAGCTCAGGTCACCGGGGGTTGGCTGGTGGAGGACTGAGCATCTGGAGGACAGCTCTCCTCTCTCAGGGAGGGGAGGTTAGTCATCTCAGCCCTTGGCTGCCCCCAGCTGGAGGCCCAGAGGCAGCACCAGCAGCTAGGGTGGCAAGGAATGTAGGAGCCACAGATCCATAGTGCGTGTGTGCCTCCACATGCACACGCATACATGACACCACGGCAGGGAAACCAGGAGAGAAAACAGCAGTTGCAGGCTCCATGGAATCCTGCCTGCCCACTCTCACGCCACATTGCCACCAGCTGGCCAACCCCACGAATCTGGACAATGGGTTTCAAGGTGGGAGGATGGCTCTCCCCTTCCTGGCCCTGCCATGGGGGGCAATCCATGGGGGACATGGGGGCTTGGTGGGTCGGTAGGGGCAACTACCAAGCAGGGGAAGCATGGACAGTATGGAGCAGCTGCCTGCGGCGCGCCCTGGTAGAAAAACCTATACAGAAAAACAAAAAGGGACAGCTGGCCCTTTTTCGGACTGGCTCACGTGGGACGGACGTAGACTCCAAGATTAAGTAGAGAAGCACACCAGGCCATTCTCAGTGGAAAGATCCTCGACCAAGCCCCAGTCGAGGAGAAGAGTCTCAGAGGAGCCAATGGACTTAAGATCCGAATTGTCAGAGGACTCCTCGTAAACTGCCCTTAACCATTTTTTGCCACAGATGATCCAAGTATCTATCATCTGGGGTGATCTGCACCAACAACTGGCCTGGTAAGCCAGTAGCTGAACGGGCCTCCTTGGTCAGAGCACCTAACTTTGGCTGCAGTGGTAATGGCTCCACCCAGAAAGGTGAAGCAGCAGCTGCTGGAAGAACCTGCACCAGTGAGGGCACCACTGGTGGATGGCAGGTGAACGGTGTTATGGGTAGAGCTCTACCCTGCCCCGCAATGGCCCACTGTTGCCCAAGTAGCTCCTTGTAGCAATGGCGCATCTTGCAGTGATGCCTCTTCTCTCCCAAGGATGAGGAGGACAAAGAGCATTGCCTGCGATGCCTCCCAGTCGAGCACAATTGAGGGCATGGGCGCCTCAATCGACAGCTCAATCATCAACCTGAGGATCAACGTCAAGGGCAGCCTTCCGGCTAGTTATGGTAGACCACCTGCCTGGCCATGTTAACATGGACAGGTCTGGAGGGCTCGACTACCAGCAGAGGTCACTCCCAAAGGGAACTGGCCAGGGTCACAGACCGATCCATGTCCTGTGTGAGGGCTGGAAGCACCAGGGTCTACAAGATTGACTCCTCGATCTCATCTCGTTGACAGGCTCAAGGAAATTATCCACATCCTGCTCAACCACAGTCGAGTTGACAAGCCCAACCAGGGTATCAAGGAGCTCTCAACCTACCACTTGACCAGTCTCACAGTCAGGGGAGCCAAGGGAGTGGGAGGACCTCGATCTCTCCCAGTCCCACAACCTATGTCAGTGGCATTTGTGCTTCCTGCCACAGTGGGCAGGGATCTTTCCCAAGGCCTGGATGGCCAAACACATATCATGGAATTCCAGCTGGGAACGCCACCAAGATCAAAGTGGTGCCCGCCGCTATGGCTGCCACCTCCTCTTCAAGGGCCGCAAAGCTATTGAACTGAACTGGCCACCACTGAAACCTTATTGCAACTCCTAAGATGGTGTTCAGGAACCCTCTCAGATGGTTGTCCGAGGGTGAATCAATACTTATCTTCAAAAGATTCTGGCAGCATCGACATGCAGAGACTGCATCTGGCCACAACATGCTGCCCGGGCACGTGTCATGGAGGTCAATGTCAGACATCTTCTGCCAGCATCGAATGCAGAATTTAAACCTTGGCTTCCAATCTTACATCTTCAATTGCAGAGAGAAGCTGAAGGGACCAAGGAAAACAACTACTAAAGCTCAAAAACTTCAAAAAGAAAGGTTCACCAATGGCATACTAATCCTAAGCAGAAGCCGTAAAGGAGGTGACTGTTCTTCCTGCAGAAGGAAAGATCTGATTCCACAGGGCTGAGTAGGGGGGACACTGCCCAGGTGGTGAAAGGAGCTTAGCTTAAAGACATCTTTGACTAATTAGTTCCAGAGGAAATGAAAAGGTGTGGATAGTGAACTATACCCATGCCCCTAGAAGTTGTGTTAAGACTAGGTAAAAATTTCAAAACCAAAATGGGAGGAGAATAACCATAATCGGTAACTTTGCTTACTGAGGTAAGATAATAGGCTTGAGAGGGGACCACATAAATCGATTTCACAGGTTCCAACAACCCCAAAGGGAGTCCACTTGTTTGTTTCAGTCATGGAGGTGTGAAGTTCAGTATTTTGCTCGCACATGCACAACCACTATTACATGCGTTCTCTCTGTAATAACTGTGCACTCTGTCTGCTCTATTATGTGTATTTTGCAATTCCTCGAAGTTTAAGAACTGCATACTTTGGTTCAAACACAAAGGGCCCTCCCTGTTCAACAAATGGGGTTGATATGCAGGCCCCGATGAGAAATTTACCTTTTTCCAGTTCACTATTCAACAAACCTACAAAAAACAAAAATTGAATCAAAAAAATTCAACTGCAGCCTGCAAATGGCTAAATGTTATCATTTTTAAAATGTATTTAAGAAACAATTTGCTGGGGACAGGTGAACCATTGGGCACCCTCTGAAAAATCTTCATAAAAATACATTATAGACACTGCCGTCTTTCTCAATGCGTCACATCCAACGTCACAGAATACCACTGGGAATATTGTAGTGAGGAGATCGGAGACTTCTCATATTCAGTCTCTTATAACTCAGCACTCCAAACATGGGGAGAACTGTTTCGTACCATGCCTCTGTAAATGATGGACACTGCCGGAGTGTATTCCTGCAGCATCCAACAGAGTTTCTTCCCCAGAATCATAAGCCTTACAGTGAGTTGATGAAAAGAGCAACAAATAGTTGAAATAAATGTTTTTACGTACAGTTCTGTCATTTCTTATTGTTGTAAGAGTGTCTTCTAGTGAGAAAACTGCGATAAAAACCTGAGCTGTTCTGGTACACAATAGATTTGAGAAGGCACTCATAACCGTAGGAGATGCAGGAACTGTACATTTAAACATACTGTGAACCATGTTATAAACTTGTTTTAAAAAGATGGATTCCGACCCTAAAATCAAAATGTTTCACTTTATAGAAATTAACACAAATCCCAGTGTGGGAAATGGGACTATACCAACTAAATTTAGAACTTCAAAATTTCGGAACTGTTTGTGTGAGAGACCCTCTTATGGTTGTAAGGGTGTCTGGAATGTTTAGAAATAACCCTGACTGGCTAAACATGATGTCATGATTTGTAATGTAAATAAGTGATGTCAAAATATCGGATCTGTTTATAGGCAATTGTAGTTTTAAGTCAGTTCTCTTTGGTTACAACCTTGCTAAGGGGGTCTCATTCTCCTCAGCTCTAGCAAAACATTTCAGAGAAATGAAGCTCTATACTTGTTGGTAATGGATTTTATCTGCTCGCAATTTAAGTTCCCACACTTCTCATCAATTTTCATTTCACAGTATAGCAATCAACACTAAGACAGTTATGCCACAAGCTTTTCAAAGCTAGCACTTACCAATGCCATCACCGTACAGCTCTACAATTCTGTAATCAAGAAGCATAAGCTATGTCCTTACTCCGGCATTAAGAGTACATATTCTTCTTCTAACGGATAAGAACCACCCTCTCTGCTTTATAGTTTACTGTATCAGTAGAATAACCAATATGATTAAATAAGTTGTAGTCCTGTGGAATTGTGCTCCTGCAAGATTCTGCTTACAAGATTATTTGACATCAGCAACCAGCAATCCTTAATATAATGTAGCACATATGCTAGTAAGGAATGATACATAAAGTGTTGATTATACAGAGAATAATGCATAGATGGCTGTGTGTTATGAACCTTTTTTGTTTTGTTTTACACCATACGAGGTATGTGATGCCAATGAAGCTGAAGAGGTTTATGTGGTCATCACTCACCAAGGGTGTGTTAAACAAAGAAAAAAAATACTTTTAAGCAGACAGCCTCTAAGGTTTTATTTTTTTTATAATATCTGGTGCCAGAACATGAGCACACAAATCAAGTTTGTCAACGGGGAAAGTGAAGTGCAAGCGCTCCAAATACCATAATAAAGTACAGTTACGCAAGAACTTACCATAACAGTAGATCTTCGAGAGAGGCTCTTGCAGTAGGTACTAACACACAGGACTCAAGCAGTCAGGCACCAGGACCACACGGAAAACGTTTAGCTAGCGGTGTCTGGCGGGGGACCGCCCACCCGGCATCAAGTGACAGATGTCAGCATGGCGCTATACAGTGAGTGGTCCCCATGCCCGCCCTTCAGTTCTGCCGACGGAGACCTAAGAAGGTGCGACAGGAGGTAGGAGTGGGCTCCTGAAGCTAAAAAGCTATGACACGAGAAGTAGCAGAAAAACCCAGGGGGAAGGTGGGAGGGAAAGCAGTACCTACTGCAAAAGCCTCTCTCGAAGATCTACTGTTATGGTAAGTTCTTATGTAACTGTACTATCTTACTTCGAGTGGGCTCTTGCAGTAGGTACTAACACATAGGACTGAGTCCCAAGCAGTCAAAGTCAGATAAGTTTGAGACATGGGAGGTAGGAACAAGTTTTTAATAGACAGGGATCTTAGGACAAGAGTCCTGAACAGCTAGGCCAAAGCCTACACTACGCCTAGAAGCAATGTCCAAACTGAAATACTTAGTGAAGGTGTTGACAGAACTCCAAGTGGCAGCCGCACAGATATCTGCGTCTGAGACGTTCCTGAAACAAGCAGTAGAAGTAGCCATGCCTCTGGTTGAATGCCCTTTAACCTCCCCCGGAAGGGGTTTACTATACTTCTGATAACAAAAGGTGATGCAGTTTGCCAACCATGTGGACAAACACTGTTTTGAAACCGCAGCGCCCTCTCTTTTGGGCACAAAGGAAACAAACTGGTCAGTTTTGTGGATTGGCTTCGTCCTGTGCTAACAAAGAATTCTATGTACATCCAGGATGTGCAGAATTACTTCTCCTCGATTAGAATGGTCAGGGTAGTACACTGGCAACTGAACAGTTTAAGGTGGATTCTGACACCACCTTAGGCAAGAATTTAGGACTAGTATGCAGAGCCACCTGGTCTCCGTGAAAAATCAAATAAGGCTCCTTATACATTAGGGCCTGAAAAGCGGAAATCCTTCAAGCCAAAGTGATGGCAACCAAAAATTATGTTTTCCAAGAAAGGTATTGCATTTCACAACTCACCGCTGGTTCAAAAGGGGACAGCATGAGTTTTTCCAAAATAAAGTTCAAGTCCCAGGGAGGAGCAGGACTCCTGACTAGGGGCTTCAAATGAAGAATCCCTTTCAGGAAAGTTTTAGATACTTGCAGCTGAGCCACAGTTTTGCCACCCACAGGAATGTGGTAGGCTAAAATGGCAAACAAGTAGACCTTCAAGGTCAAATAACTGAGTCCCAGGTCAGAGAGGTGCAGAAGGTACTCTAAGACCTGTGGAATGGGGCAGGAGAAGGGATACCACTCCTTGGACGTGGCCCATATGGAAAATTTCTTCCATTTCATGGCATAGGCAGATCTGGTGGATAGCTTTCTGGCCTCCGCTAGAACTTGTGCTAATCTAGGAGAAATCCAAAAGTGAGCGACAGCTATGTCAGTAGGTGCCACGCATGTAGGTGAAGGGACCATAGGCCTGGATGAACCAGGGTGCCCTGTTCCTGGGTCAGCAGATCCTGACAAATGGGCAGGGGAACCGGAGGTTCCACTGACAGTTGTTGAAGCAGAGAGAACCAAATTTGCCGCAACCAGAAAGGAGCAATCAGCATCATTCACGCTCCTTCTGCCTGAAGTTTCAACAGCACCCTCTGCATTAGCAGAAGCAGTGGGAAGGCATACATGAACCTTCCCTTCCAGCACAGAGACAGCACGTCTCGCCAGAAAACACCATACCCTGGAGCGAGCAGAAAGCTAGTAGTTTTGCGATGTATGGGGATGCGAACAGATCTAGGTCTGGCTTTCCCCACCTTTCGAAGATATTGTCTACCACTGACTGACTCAGTTACCACTTTTGGGCTCTGGCTTGAGTGCAGCAGAGTGCATCCACTAGAACATTTTGTACACCTGGGACATGCACCACCGTAAGGTGAAGACTGTGCTGGACTGCTCAGGGGCACCACAGGGATGGCCGCTGCCATAAGGCTAAGGAGCATTCTGGCTGGGGTCCATTATCTGAGAGGCCACAAAATGTGCCTGTTGCTGGAGAGTCTCCATTCGGTCTGATGGTAGGGAGGCTCTCCCTTGGATTGTGTCCAACACTGTCCCAATAAATTGGAGGTGTTGTGTGGGAGAAAGGTGGGATTTGGGGTAGCTGACCGTAATATCCACCAGTCTGAAGAGGTCCAAGGTCGTCGAAAGGGATTTGGCTAGCCTGTCCCTCGATGGTGCCAAAAGAAGCCAATCGTCGAGGTAAGGGAACACCAGTACACCCTGTCAGTGTACAGCTGCTGGCACCACCGAGAGGCACTTTGTGCACTCTCTTGGTGCTGACGATAGGCCAAAGGGTAGGGCTTTGAAATGAAAATGCTCTCCCTGAAAACAGAATCTGAGAAACCTGCAGTGGGGCAGAAAAACTGGGATGTTCAGGTAAGCATCCTGCATGTTCAGTGCGCACAGCCAGTGTCCTTTCCACAAGAGAGGAATCAAGCCTAGAAGATATAGCATTCTGAACCTCTTATATTCCACGAAGAGGTTCAGAGTACTCAGGTCCAATATTATTGTGCAGTCACCAGTCTTCTTGGGAACAAGTAAGAAGTGCAAGTAGAACCCTCTTCCCTGTTGCTCCAGAGGAACGGGCTCTACCGCTGCTTTTGCCAACAGGCAGTCTATTTCCTCTCTTATTACTAGGACGTGACCCGGAGGGTAGTACAAGTGACCTGGAGGATGTGTTGGAGGTCGCTCTGTGAACTGTATTGTGTGGCCTTGAGCCACCAGCTGGAGTACCCACGAGTCTTGTGGTTATTGCCTCCCATCCCAGTAGGTGGCTTGCAAATCTGTGCCCTACTGGTTCCCCTGGGACTTGCTCCAGAGGAGGGAGGGGCCCCAGCAAGTCAGAAGGCAGTAGGGAGGGTGGAGGGAGCGGTTCCCAAGGCTCTGAGACTTCACCAGGGGAGCTGTGCCTGATGAAGGGGCCAGATGTTTGTCCTGACAATGGTTTTGTGGCTGCCTCTGTTGGCGACGTTGCTGCCACTGAAAGAGTTTCTTAGGCTTCTGTGGAGGCTAATACATGAACTGAACAGAACGCAAAGCCTTGCCCTGTAAGTCTGTAATGATATCCTTGACATTCCCTCCAAAAAAGACCGGGCCCCTAAAGGGAGCGTCCTGAATTACTGTCTGAACTTCGGGTGAGAGACCTGAAATTCTTAACCGCGCATGCCTTCTGAGGCTAATGCAAGTGGCTGTTCCTCTTGCTGAGGGGTCCACAGCATAAGTGGCCCTCAGAGTGTGCTGACTAGCTGATCTAGCCAACCTGATCATGCCTGCCATGTCCTCTTTTAACTCGGAGTCCGGGAGTTTATTAATCTTGGACTCCAGTTGGCCCAGAATGGATTTCTGGTAGATCATGTGTGCAATGTAGTTCAGTGCCCTAATAGCCAAGGTGGAAGAAGAATAAACCTTCTTCCCGAATTGATCAATAACCTTAAATTCTTTGTCCGGAGAAGAGGTGCTAAGGTGTTTGGGTTTGGCTGAACAGTTGTGGGCTGCACTGATGACCACGGAATCTGCTTTCGGGTGGCCACTAAGGTGGTCCTTACCTTCTGGAGTTTGATACAGTCTGTCTGCTTTCCTGGCCGTTTACAGACTGTAGAAGCCAAATCCTCATGTGGCCCCATCCAGGGTGGAATGAGAGTAGGAGACAAATCCAAGAGTTCCAGATGTTCTGCCAACCTCTGGTGAGGGGATCCTGATCCTCCGTACACCAGTTGTAGGCTGCCTGGATTTTCCTGAGGAGCTCTATGTAAGATGGATCCTCAAGAGGAGACTCCTTCGGCTTTGGGTCGTCCAGGGTGGGCCGCTCAGTCTGAACCCGAATGGACTGAATCGCTGTCAGAGTCCAACATGGGGCTATCATCGAGTGAGCTTAGTCTCAATAAGGCAATGTCCACTGGTCTCAAAAGGTCTACTAGCCTCGCAAACTCTGTGGTCTACTGGGGTTGTGGAGGTGGCTCCACTGGCCTGCCCGACATCGAGGGCCTGGGGCCTGATGGTAGGGGAGGTCTGGGCGGTGGTTCTGAAAGAGTCAAGGCCTGCGGAGGCTGATGGTTTTCCAACTCAATGTGAGCTGCCATTTTGCCTTATCCCATGCAACATCGCCTGTACGTCTATCGGAGGCTGTGGTGGAGGCGGCACTGGGGGATGATGCCCATATCCCAGCGTCGGATAACCTGTAAAATAAGGTTATGGATATCCTGGCATGGGAAGGCCCAGCGTTGGGTAATTGAACACCGGCAAAGGGTACTGTGCTGCCGGATACCTCCGAGGGTATCGAGGCGTCAGGTAGGATAGCCTGACATTGGGTATCTAGGTGGGGCACCTGAGGGATCTGGCATTGGCCCGGAAGGAGGGGCCGATGGCCTACGCCTCAGCCCAAACGGCGCAGCCAAAGGCTCCGGTATTGGCCCTAACATGGGTGCAGAAGGCCCTGACGGATGCTTTGGAGGAGGGGCGGGTACACTGCCGACACGCCTGTGTTAGCGTCGAGCCAACGACGGCCCTTCAGAAGCCAATGGGCCTTGAGGGACCAGCACGGCTTTCATCAGGTCTGGCAGTGCCTCAGGCATGGGTGGCTCCAGGATGGGCAAAGTCCCAGACGGTGGGCGCTCTTCCCCCCCTGTGTCCCCAGGGATCGGGGAGACCGGAGGGACCACATCTATGGGTGGAGGGGAAGAAACCAGAGGGGACTCCAGCGTCAGCTGCAGCTCAGATGTTAGCTGAGCCGGCTCCTCAACGTCAGGCCTGTTATCAGTGCCTGCCAGAGGAGCCAGGGTTGCGCTCTCGTCGAAGGGGCTGACCGCGGCTTACCAGCCAGTTCCGCACAACCGCCAGAGGAGCTAGCAATCGTCTTACCGGACCCACTGTTCCCACCAGGCCTCTTAATCGTGAGGCTTAGAGGTAGTGGGCACCTCCTTTGCCACGGAGGTTCCCATTGGGTCTGAGCCCAAACCAGACAGCTGCTCTTCTGCCACAGAAACAACCATCGTGGAAAGCACTTTCCTGGGGGGGGGGGGGTTACCTCCATGGCCATGGGCTTGAAGGAGACCATTCCCGGTCCCGATGTTTGCCCTTGTCCTCCTTCTTATGATGTCCCTCAGGGGAAGATGATGAGCTCCTGAGTTTTCTTCAGCTCCTTCTCCATGGATGCCATCTTAAGTTTTAAAAGGTGGGCTTCCAGGGGACTGCTGACAGCGCTTTCGTGTGGCCTGGTTAAAGCCTTGACAGACCTCACACTCCTCAGTCTTATGGTCTGGGCCCAGACAGAAAAGTAAGAGGGAATGGCAGTCTTTGTGAGGGACTCTAGTCCCACTTATTATTATACGAATCGGAAGACTGAGATGACATGCACAACTGTAATAATAAATAGAGTTTACGAGAAAAATAATTTTCTATGTAAAATAAATGAGAAATACTCATCCAAGATGGCGTCGACAGAAGCAATGTTCTCCGCGAGGTCCAACGTGCGCAGGCCGACAGCGGGAAAGAACTGGAGGGCAAGCGTGGGAACCACTCACTATATAGTGCCACAGTTATGGTCACGTGATGCCGGGTGGGCTGTCCTCCTCCAGACACTGCTAGCTAACAGTTTTCTGTGTGTTACTGGCGTTCAGACGGCTTCAGTCCCATGTGTTAGTACCTACTGCAAGAGCCCTCTCGAAGTAAGATCTGGCTATGACGCCATACACCATTATTACAGTGTTTGATCACATTGATCTGTGTGATAAATGGAGTCACCTTATTATACATTACAGGGACGCTGTCAACCTGTTTTTCATCATATTATTTCTAGTTGAAACCTCACATTTTATGATTGCTTACCCTCTCTAAAATTCACTGATGTTGCTGTTTGTTTTGTCTGTCTCCTTGTTTAATAGAACTGAAATGCATGGCAGTACCTTGTTTTTGTTTACAATCCTAGTTCTGTTCTTACTGTATACTTCTTGGGCATTAGAAACACACCCAAACAGTGCAGTCACTCATAAGGCCAGTAGCCTCCTAAACTCCCACAGCATCATGAGGTGCTAGAATGTTTTGAGGGTGTTCCCAAGTCCAGGAAAGATGTGTTTGGAGCTGATTAAGGAATGTAAACAGACCTGTTTTGGTGTGATAACACCAGTATGTTGGGCAGTCTGTTTTTTACCTTTGTAAATAAAATACGAGTTTAAATCAAACTACCAGCTACATCAACAATCTTTACAGAATGCTGGCAATCATAAAATATGTTTTTTAAACTAGGGACATTTTGAAACCTAAGGGGGTTGACAGTGTCCCTTTAATGTGCCAACTGCAGGGCTATCTCTGGCTTTTTAAATTTTTTTTTCCGCTTATGTATTTGCCAAAATATTTCTTTCTCTACCACATGGAAGGCACAACCTATTTTTAAAACCTTTTTAAAAATAGTCATAAAAAAATAAATAAAAAATGTATCCTTTTTTAGCTCTAATTGTGAGCATCAGAGATAGCCCTGGACTGATGAGTTTATACTGCTGCATGGATGGGGGATTTGGCAGTTCTGAAGGGACAAGGCAACTCTATTCCAGTGGGACAGCCTCTACCCTATAGCAGAGGGGACTGTGACTTTGGCTCAATTGTTTGATGTCATGATCATTTATAATGACAAGGGGAAAGGCTGCAGTTGGAAGCAACCTGGGCACTCAGCAAAGGGAGGCCAAGCTGGCACGGCACTCCTGCTTCAGGCAGTAAAATGCAGTGTTCTATCTGGTGAAGAGTAATGACAATAAGATGCAAGGGTGGAGTGGGTCCACTGGGTGAAAAAGAGAATAGATTGGAGGGGGAAATCATCTTTCTGGACAAGGCAGCTACGCGAATGTCAGGAGTCTGGGAAAAGGGCACAGCAGCAGGGGGGGGTGCAAAGAGAGTAACAGTGAAGGAGCGAGGTGTACCAAATGAGGTTAGTAGACTGAAAGAAAAAATTACCACAGTAATGGTGTTTCTTCTAAAGGAGTCCAAATGTATTCCGACATATGCAGTAAGACCTTGTTCTGCTGCCGCAGAGAGGAAAAGTGTTAAGCCTACAGTCTAAGTAGGCACACGCTCGGTTTCAAATCACTGTCCCCTGGTACATTCTTTTCAACAGTCAGATTCTTACGAGCAACCCCAGAAAGCTTATAAAAGATCTGAAAAACTATAGCTAATGTTTATAGCATTTAAATGGAAACTTTTCCTAAAAACCTACCACCCCAACATGAGCTAAAGACTCAAGTCACAGATGCCCACTAGAGAAAAACTAACTTCCTGTGGCGCTGAGGGCTGAACGCCACACCTCGCTCCACGCCGGCGACCCGGGTTCGGTGACGGACTCGGGCCACTGGTGGGTCGGCAGGGGAATAGAGGGATTGAGCGCCCAACGGTGGCTCTTCCTCTCTGGGGAGGGTTACAGGTCTGTCCCGCTGATACAGCGCCACCTCCTGGTGAACCCGGGAGTGGCGATGCAGGTCGGGATGCACAACGGGAGGGGCAGTGCTAGCCGAAAGCTCGGGAGGAGCAGCGTCTATACGCACGCCTCCTCATTGGCTCTCCCAGTGTGCCGGCGACTGCAGGGATAGGGACTCACCGCCAGAACAGGAGAAAATGGAGCCCGTCACTCCTACGTGACGACTCCTCCAACACCGGTCCATGTCACAGACGCTCACCGGGGCAGACTCCAATGTGTACCGCCCACTCCATCGTTACTAGGGGAAAGGTCAGGTGGTCCCTTCCCCCACCGTGCCCAGGGGGTACACCGGGATACCTGAGGAGCACTAAGTGAGCAAACACTCTAGGGGCAGACTCCTGGGGGTGCCATGGGATGTGTGGAAGGCAGCTTGAGGTGTCTGAGTGGAAGGACGGTGCAGTAAGGAGAATAAACATAAGGTTTAAAAATAAATAAATAAATAACTTCCACGTAAACACACCAAAGTGCATGAGAGCTGGAGTGCAGAGACCCCAGGTTCTGGCAGGGGAGGCAGGGTGGGAGGTCAGAATACATTAGGACTCCTTTAGAAGAAACATTACTGTGGTAATTTTTTTTTTCCAAAACAGTAAGTCCTAATGTATTCTGACATATGCAGACTACCAAGCAGTTCCCTTGGAGGAGGGCACAGAATCTACTTAGGAAAGAGGTTCTGTAATATTGCTGTTCAAAACCTGGCATCACTTCTTGCCTGCACACCCAGGCTGTAATGCTTAGTAAATGTGTGTACAGTTTTCTAGGTAGCTGCTTTACAGCTTTCTGACAAGGGAATGTCTCTCGCAGCTACTATAGTGGCAGCTGTGCCCCTGGTAGAGTGAGCCCTGAGGCCTACAGGGGAATCCTTCCCCAGTTTCTGATAGCAAAACTGAATGCAAGACACTATCCATCTTGCAATGGTACTTTTTGGGGCAGGCTTACCCCTGCCCACTTCTCCATAGGTAAGGAACAACTGGCTATTGTCACCCCCCCCCATGGCCTCTAGTCAGATCCAAGTAATGACCGATAGCCCTCTTTACATCCAGGCAATGCAGCCTACGTTCCACTGAACTAGAGTGTGTTCGGTGAAGAAGACAAGCAAATTTATAGACTGGTTAAGGTGAAACTCAGACCACTTTAGGGAGGAACCTTCTATTTGTTCTGAGAACCACTTTATCATTATGAAAGAAGATATAGTTAGGTTCCACAGATAAGGCGTGCAGTTCACCAATATGTCTTGCTGAAGTGATGGCTACTAAAACTACAGGTTACTCACCTGTAACAGGAGTTCTAGGAATGGTATATGTTCTTCATCCACACTGTCTGGCAGGTTCCTTGCCGCTTTAAATCTTGCCAGAAGGTCTTCAAGCTGGCTCCTCCCACCCACCCGGTGGTAAACTCGGCCCACCCCCATGACGCCAGATCTAGCCCGCTGAAGCCAGGTTGTGCGTCAAGCCGGGAGGTTGGAGGAATATGGGATGAACAACATATACCATTCCTAGAACTCCTATTACAGGTGAGTAACCTGTATTTCTAGGACATGGATATGTTGTTCATCCACACTGTCTGGCAGACTCCTAGCAGTTCTCCAGGAGGAGGGAGGCAAGGCGCACACCCCCTACTTAGGGAATAGGGACTGGAGAACCGAGGTCCCAAAACCAGCATCCTGGCGTGACTCAAAGTCGATGTGGTAGTGGGTAATGAAGGTGTGTGCTGACTTCCAGGTAGCAGCCCTGCAGATTTCCTGGACAGGGACGTCCCTGGAAGCAGCCACCGAAGCAGCAGTATGGTGGGTAGAATGAGCTCATATCTCTCTGGGAGGCTCCATGCTCACCAACCTGCATCACAGATCTATGCAGGAGGTGACCCACCTGCCTATCATCCGCTTGGCTGCAGGTCTGCCAGGTGCAGCTTCAGCGTAGGTGACAAACAGCTGGCGAACCTCTCCCCGAACTTCAGCCGTCCGCTCCTTATAAGAGAGCGCTCTTCTAGGGTCCAGAGTATGGAGCCTATATTCGGCCTCCGAGGTGCGACTGGGGTAGAACACCGGCAGAGTCAGCACCTGGTTACGGTGAAACTGACACCACCTTCGGAAGGAATTTCGGGTTGGGGCACAGGACAACCTTGTCCCTGTGGAAGACCAGATAAGGGGACTCTATGGAAAGCGCCTGGAGCTCTCCCATCCTTCTGGCTGACGTGATAGCCACCAAGAAGGCGGTCTTCCACAACAGATGGGAGATGTCACACCTGTGCATCGGTTCGAATGGCTTGCCCATGAGCTTAGCCAGTACCAGCAGTAGATCCCACGGAGGTGGAGGTTCTCGCACCGGAGGGGATATGTGATCAAGGCCTTTGAAAAAGCGCCCGACCACCTTCCCCTGCGCCACCAACTGCTTCTCGGCCCACGCCCGGTAAGCAGAGATGGCTGCCAGGTGCACCTTAAGGGTCGTCGACCGAAGCCCTAGTTGAGAAAGGGACCAGAGGTAGTCCAGAATGCTGGCCAAGGAACAGGAGGAAGGGTCCAGCCCCTTGCCCCGACACCAAATGGAGAATCTCTTCCATTTAAAGGCATAGCATTTCCTGGTCGACTCCTTACGGAATGCCTCAACGTTGAGGACCTCGTCGGAAAGACCCAAAGCCTGGAACTCTAGCCGCTCAGGAACCAGGCCATCAGGTGCAGATATTGAAGGTCCGGGTTGAGTACCCTTCCCTGGCTGACTGAGATCAGGTCCGGGTTGGCTGGAAGCCGCCTCGGGAGCCTGGAGCTGAGGCTGAGGAGATCTGGATACCAGAACTCGCAGGGCCAGTCTGGGGCTACCAGAATCACCCGCGCCTTGTCCCTCCTCGCCTTGAGAAGCACCTTGTGGATCAAGGGAAATGGAAAGGCATAGAAGAGGCCCGTGGTCCACGGCCTCGAGAAGGCATCCCCCTGCAGTGAGCCCTGCTGAGGGGGGCGGCCATGAAACAGCCTCAGCTTCACATTCTCCCTGGAGGCAAACAGGTCCACCTGAGGCATGCTCCAGTGGGAGAACAGATCGTGTACTACCTCCGGCAGGAGAAACCACTCGTGGGACACAGCTCCTATCTGGCTTAGGGTATCGCCCACAATGTTGGAGGCTCCTGCCACATGGATGGCAAGGAGAGCCGCCTCCAGGCTGTGCACGAGGGACCAAGTGCGGAGAGCTTCCCTGCACAGAGGCATGGCGCGCATCCCGCCATGGCAGTTTAGGTAGTACATGGTCGTGGTATTGTCCGTCTGGACCGGGACCATTTGACCCCGTACAAACGGAGCGAAGGTGGTGAGGGCTAGACGAACCGCTCGAAGCTCCAGCAGGCTGATGTGGCATCAGGACTCCCAAGGGGACCACAGGCTGTGTGCTCTGTGCTCCCCAGATGGGCACCCCAACCCATCAGAGAGGCGTCGGTCGATAGAGAGACCGTCGGCTCGGGGCCGACAAACGGGATGCCCTCCTGCAGATGAGCTGGAACGATCCACCACTGGAGAGCGGTCCACATCTCCTGGGTCACCGTCACTGGCTAATCCAAAGGACCGGAGTGCTGTGACCACTGGCTGGCCAGTCCCCATTGTAGGGGATGCATGTGCCAGCGGGCCCATCGGACCACGCTGGTGCAGGCCACCATGAGGCCCAGGAGGTGCAGGAAGTCCCAGGCAGTGCGCAATTGACCAACCTGAAATGATTGGGCAAAGAAGGAAAGAACCTCGGCCCCATCCGCCGGGAGCCATGCTCTGGCTCGCAGAGAGTCGAGCTCTGCCCCGATGAATTGGATCACCTGCTTTGGCACGAGTTCCGATTTGGCCTCGTTGATAAGGAGGCTAACTTGAGAGCAGACCTGGAGGGCCAGATCCCTGGACTGCTCCACCTCCGGTCTGGAGGAGGCCGCAATCAGCCAGTCGTCCAGGTAGGGGCACACCCGGACCCTTTGGCACCGCAGGAATGCTGTCACCACTGCCATGCATTTGGTGAAGACCCTGGGAACTACAGAAAGGCCAAAGGGCATTGAAGCGAAGGAATCGCTGGTGGGACGGATGGATTGGGACGTGAAAGAACGCGTCCTGGAGGTCCAGAGAACAGAACCACACGCCTCGTTCCAAGGATGGAATGATCTGAGCCAGAGTGACCATCCTGAAGGTTCAAGACCTTAGGAACCTGTTCAGGTCGTACAGGTCTAGAATGGGGCGCCAGCCCCCCCCCCCCCCGTCTGTTTAGGGACCAGATAGTACCTGGACACAAACCCTGGGTCTGGTGGAGCATCCGCCACCTTCCTGATCACCTCCTTCTGGAGGAGCAGGGCAATGTCGGCTCGATGGGCCGACAGAGAGGCTGTGAACCCCATAGCCCCCCGTGGGGCGACGGCTCGGAAGGGTGGGGCCCGCTCAAACTCCAGAGGCAGACCCCTTCCTGCCACCTCCAACAACCAGCGATCTGTGGTGATAGCGGACCAGGCAGAAAGAAAGTGGTGGAGCAGTCACGGGGGGAACCCAGGAGGAAGCGACGCGGCTGGGGGGCGACACCCCTCAACCCGTCACTGAGCAGGCTTGGAGGAAGGACCAGCCGAGGGACCTCCTGGGCCTTTTCCTCCCGGCTTCCTGCTGGAGGAAGCTGCAGGCTTGGCTTTGGGGTGCCAAGTGCGAGCCTGCTGGCCCTGATGCTGGTGTTGCTGGGCCGGATGTGCCGCAGGGGCAGAAGGGCGAAAGGGCTTATGCTGCTGCCGGCAGCCTTTGTCCTTCCGGGCAGACGTGACAGAGTCCAAGGTGGCATTGGACTTCTCAGTTCCCTGAAGGTGGCCTTCCACCCCAGGCCCGAACAAGTCGGTACCCAGAAAGGGGACATCTGCCAACTTGTGTTGCGTATCCGCCATGAAAGTGGAGATCCACAGCCAAGCTCTGCAGCGCATGGCCACTGCGGCCGCTACTGACCGGGCACAGGAGTCTCCAATATCAAGAGCCATTTGGAGCTGCTGTTTCACCACTGCCCTTCCCTGATACTGCACCTGCTTGACCGTAGTCTGGAGGTCAGCCGGGAGATGAGGGATCACCTCATCCAGGGAGCCAATAAAGGCGTGGGAGAAGTGCGCCATCAGTACAGCCGAACTGGCCTGACGGAGGCCGAGGGAGGACACAGCATACACTTTACACCTGGCATAGTCCAGCTTTTTGGACTCTTTGTCGGGGGGGCTTGTCCACGTCCCTGGTGTTCCCAGAACGCCAGAAAACACTATCAGTAACCAACCCCTACGCAGAGGGGTGCTCCGAGAAACCAGACAGTGACCCGGTAGGGACCGCGTACTTCCTGGCCATCCTGGCCGAAGGAGCAGGACAAGAAGCCGGCCACTGCCATAACTCCAAGACTGGGCCAACAATGGCTTCAGCCACCGGAAAGGCCTCCGTGGGAGAATCCCCTCGGTCCAGTATCTCTGTGAGGGGATACTTGGCCCGCTTGGATACGGGCTCGAGCGCATCCCAGTGGACTCTGAGATGAGCTGAAGCAAACCCATGAACGAGGATGGGCTCTCATCCATCGACTGTCCCCCGGAGGACTCCAGGTCAAGGGGCCTGGAGAACAGGGAAGAGTCATCATCAGACTCAGAGGAGTCTGCAAACAGCTGCCAAGGGCCTGAGCCACCCTCCACTTGCCGAGGACGGTCGGGAGTGAGGGTGACCGACAACCGTGGGCAGTCCCTGACCCGACCGAGAATCCTTGGTCGGAGCCCCAGATTTTGACTGTGGAGGCGGGGGTTCCACCACAATCGGTGGGGCAGCTGGTTTTGGCAGAACAACCGGCGCCGGTTTGAGCTCCTTGACCACCGTGAGGGGTTGTTTCAGCCTTTCAGGTGTCAGCCACTTAATGGCCAGGGAAGGCGATG
Source organism: Neoceratodus forsteri (assembly GCA_016271365.2). Taxonomy (NCBI): domain Eukaryota; kingdom Metazoa; phylum Chordata; order Ceratodontiformes; family Ceratodontidae; genus Neoceratodus; species Neoceratodus forsteri. The sequence continues at coordinate 1,711,928,228 of CM057455.1, forward strand.
GCGTCGGCTTGTTCCCGGTCAGAAGGAGCTGCTGCTGTCACATTAAGTCCTCGTAGCGTCGACGCATTTGCGCTCAAGCCTCCTCCGGGACAGGAAGACAGTACGCCAGCAGCGCCCGCCATTTTCCTCGGAGCCAGACTCGACTGTGTCGGGCGGGATCGGCTGGACTGAGAAGAGTCAGAGACAGTCGGTGTTTCCGAGGGTGGGTCTGGGAGGGAGCGGGGGAACCCGTTCCTCCCTCAGCTCGGGAGCCTTAACTGAGGACTCTAGCACAGGAGGCGCAGCCAAGTCCTCGGTTTCCACCGGGGGAAATCGGTGAAGAAGGGTTGTCGGCTTCTCCAGTCGACAGCTCGTCCGACGGGTCGAGAAAAATCTCGACCGCGTTGACAGGTGTCTCAGCTGGCTGACCTGATGGGGACACTGTGAAACCAGCGGCCTCAACCACAACCTTGACCAAAGTCGAAAGTCTACTGTCCGGGGAAGGGGACCTCTCCCGCTCCCACGTACGCCGATGGTGGGACTTACCCTTTGAGTCCTTCTTGGACCGAGAGGAGTGTCCCAATGGCCCCTCACCTTTTGTGGAGAGGGACTGGCAAAGCTCCTTAAAAGAAGCCGTATAGGAGGAGCCCAAGGAGAGCGGGATAAATGCTGCGACCAAGGAAGACGAAGATGCGGCCTGGGCCGCCTCCTCCTCGAGGGCGATCATCTGTTCAAGTTGCTCAGCTGAGCCAGCCACCGCGGAAGCCGCCCAACGGGCCTCCTTCGACTTCACCAGCGGAACACGTCTCTCGGGGCGCCCAAGTTGGAGCCTGGCAGCACGGTCTTAGAGGACATTTGCCGAGAAGGACTTGCACAAACCGCAGGCCTGCAGATCGTGGTCAAGCCTGAGGCAGTAGACGCACGTGGAGTGCGGATCGGTCCTAGACATCTTCTACCCGCATGGGCACCACCGAAAACCAGGAGTCGATCTGTCCATCGCAGCCGCGAAGGAAGAAGCAGACCGAAGTCTAGAAAACTTTAAAATTAGTTCTGCGTGAACCGAAGAGTTTGGATCTAGTCTAAATGCAGAGCGCTAAGGAGGGAACCTGAGCTTCCAAATGGTAATGAAGATCTGGCATCATGGGGCAGAGCAGAGAGTTTTACCACCCGGGTGGGTGGGGGGAGCCAGCTTGAAGACCTTCCGGCAAGATTTAAAGCGGCAAGGAACCTGCCAGACAGTGTGGATGAACATATCCATGCCCCTAGAACTGTATTTATACTGAGGGACAGTAATAAACTAAAACGCTAATAAAATATTTTAATTGGTAAGGGAACCGCAGCGATAAACCACTAAACCGACAAGATGCTGAGGAGAAATCTCCGAGGCATCTTCACAGTAAAACACAGTAAAGAATCTGACGGTTGAATAGAATGCACCAGGGGACAGTGATTTGAAACCGAGCGCGTGCCTACTTAGAATGTAAGCTTAACTTTCATCTCTGGGGCAGCAGAACAACAAGGTCTTACTGCATAGGTCAGAATACATTATATAACTTCTTGTTTGAACAGGCACGAACTCAGGGAACAGAATATAATTCTGGCAGCAATGGGTGCCATGGTGGGGTCGAGAATGAAAGAGCAAAGACATGGCAGTGGCAAGGGCGGAACAGGAAAACAAACAAGGGCAGAAGAGGTAAGACAAAGGAGCACTGAAGAGCAGTGTCAATCAACACTAGGAGCCTGGCGAATAAAAATCAATGTATCTGTTCACTGCAGGCCACACATCTGGATTACATGGGGGAAGCTCACATCAAGGGCGGCTAGCACTGCTGCATACAAGATCCACAAACCGGTCATGCAGCTCACAAATAGTGAGTTTTGCAGTGAGTTACTGCCAGCCAATATTCAGGGTCAAACACTGGTTACTTATTTTTGCAATTCTAGTCTACAGTTCAAGTTAACATTACAGGCATTATCAACCCATTTTTAAAGTTGCTGTGCACTTTAAAAAGAAAAAGTGCTCAGGGCCCTCTGACGAAGATTCCTGAGAGAACTAAAGAGTCAGGGCAAGAGGTTTGGCACGGAGTTGGTTATTGTTTCGACAGAACATAGCACCGAACACATTTTTGTACACTGAACAGCTATGCACTGCACCTTTAAAAATGGGTCTGATAATGCCTGTGACAGGGTCGAGTAAGACCGTGTCCCATTTGTTACGCAGAAAGAGAGCATCTGTTCTATCCTCTCCTTTTCTGTCTCTTGTCTGTCCGACTGTGCAATCAAATTTTCTTGTGAGACCTAGGAACAGATCACTCTGACAGTCATTTTCCCCCCTCCCACCTTCACTTACTGTTTCTTGCTGCTTCTATCATTTCTTGTCCATTGCTTATCTGTGGTTATAAAATACATGTGGCTCTTTATATGAAACTAGGCTCTCTGGTTTGACAATGTATATAGTTATATTGTTGAAATGCTTGCAGAAATCTTTTTGGAGCTCAGGGTGTTTAACACTTGTAGGACAGAATCAGGGGGTGGGTCAGAAATGAGATGGGAGGAATGATGCAAAAGGTAGTATTAAATGGGGAGTTCTCATGAGGTTAGGGAAGTCATGAGTGGGTCTGGGATCTGTCTTTGGTCCAGTTCCAATACTGGACATTGGTAGGGGGTAAAGGAAAAGGTCTGCCTCTTTACAGATGTCAGAAAATATGCAGCAGAGTGGTTAAAGAGGGTGTAAGGGCAATGAGGGAGGATCTGGGGAACCTGGAGTAATGGCCCACGGTCTGATAGCTGAAATTTAATGCAAGAAATGTGCAAGGTCATGCACATGGAATCCCAGAGCCTGCACAGTTAAGTACAGGACGGGGGTATGGAATATAAATTGGCAACTACAGGAAACCTGAAATTATCAGCACAGTGTAATAGAGCAGTAGGGATAGCAGACAGTGCTGGGGCACACAGGAAGGAGCAGCTACAGTGGAGAGAGGAGGAAGGTTATTCTTCCCTTTGTAGATCACTGCATGTAATTCTGAAGTCCACACTTGAGGGAGGACAGAGGCAGTGTAGAGGAGGGGCCAAGGGAAGCCCGATAAGGAAAGGCTTGAGGACCATAACATGAATACGCCAGAGAACAGGTGCGATAGGGTGATATTATAGAGACTTAAAGTTTCTACTTGGAGTAAAGACGGTGGACAGCTGGGAACTATTCACAATTAATATGAACATGGGCACAAGGGGGAACTCCATGAAACTTGAGGGTGGAAGAGTTACAAAAGAGACATCCAAATGTATTTCTTTATGGAGAGGGTGGTGAAAAAGTGGGATAAGCTGCCGAAGGAGATAGTCTATGCCAAAAGAGTAGTGAGATTTAAGCACCGGTTGGACAGATATATGATGGGGGTGAAGGAGGAGAGAATGAGAAAAGGGTGTGTGAGTGATCGCGAGGATACTGCCAACATACCAAAGGGTAGGGTTGAGCAGACTCAGATGGGCAGTGAGGCCTTCTTCAGCCATCACTGTCTACATTTCTATGTATCAACAACTAGGAGATACGTTGAAATACCATGAATCAACAATGTGTCCTAGTGTGCTTCACTTCCAGTCTTAAACCGTTTTTAATAGAAACAGAATTTGATGGCAGACAAGGACCGCTTGGCCCACCTAGTTGCCCATTTCCCTACCTGATGGATAAGCTGCAGATTCTAGTTAATCAACAGCTTACTTCCTCCTAAACCCCCCCCCACTAGAATTGCCTTATGCCTGTCCATGCATTCTTGAATTCTCCCACTATTCCTGACTCCACAACCTCCTCAGGAAGGCCGTTCCATGCATCCACAACCCTCTGTGTGAAAAAATACTTTTTAACATTACCTCTGAGCCATCCCCCCCATCTTCAAACTGTGCCCTCTTGTTCTTGCACATCTCTTCTTCTGAAAGATGCTACCCTCTTGTACTTTGCTAATTCCCTCGAGATACCTGAAAGTTTCTATCATGTCAATGATAGCAATTATAGAAGTTTTTTTCTTAAGAATAGTTTCAGATTTGTTATCTTTTTTAGAATTTGATCCTGGTTCAGAAATGGGTTCAATAGCTGGGCTGGAGGAGCACAGTGCTCCCAAGTTCTTGGCAGGGAGGAAGGGAGACTCTGTCCACCACACAAGCATCTCCTGTGCTCACAGGGGGACCTTAGTGTTGTGAATTATCATGCAACTTGAAGTCTTTCCACACGACCCAACATACGGTGGGATTGGTATAGAAGTGCAAGCGGTTGCAGGAGACACAAAACTGAAGGAAAAAAGTGCCTCCTCAGTTTTAATAATGAAGCCCCAACTCCACTGTTCAGGAGTACACATCTCCATACCTCCACAAACCAACACTTTTAGGCAAGGCTTGCTGTGGGGGTGGAAAGCCTGTGGGGCTTACACTGGTGCCTGCAGATCTGGAAAGGCAGGTTACAGGACAGGCACAGTGAGCAGCCAAAAGAAAATAGATCCTATGCAAGGCAGGCCAAGGAAGGAACAATTATGAATTAAAACACAAAATGGCTTCAATGCTGCAGTGGTGGGATCATAAGATTAAAAGCAGAAGGGGGGGGGCTCTGCAGAGGGGGAGCAGGAAAAGGCAGACATCCTTAGCAAATACTTTTACTTGGTGTTCAGAGAGAAAGAAGGGGAGGGGCCACAAAAAAATTAACAGAATCGCTGGAGGTAGGGAGGTGAACACTAGTCCAATTTCAGAGGAGAGTATCAAATAATTCACTAATCTGAACATGGATAAAGCAATGGGGCCAGATAGGGTGTATCCAAAGGTATTGAGGGAGCTCAGGGAGGTACTGGCTGCACCTCTGACAGTCCTATTTAACAGCTCATTGGAAAAAAGGTGTGGTTCTGGAGGACAGCAGATGTAGCCCCACTTCACATAAGTGGTAGCAGGGAAGAGGCTGGCAATTATATGTCAGTCAGCCTGCTTTGGTGGTGGGAAAGGCTAGTAAAACAAGCAGGGTAGCTTAGGAGTGGGTCAAAAGGTTGTAAACTGGATAAGAAACAGGTCAGGGGATAGGTAACAGAGGGCGACAGTAAACAGAGTTCACTCAGAAGGAAGAGTAACCAGCGGGGTGCTTCGGGGATCAGTGCTGGGACCAGTCGTCTAATGTCTTTATAAGTGACACTGCAGAGTAGCTGGAAGGGACAGTCTGCCTCCTTGCCGAATGACACCAAAATCTGCAATATAGGTTCACAGGTAATTTCAAGCTAGTTAGACTTCAGTCCATAGAGCTTGCCGTTCTTTTATATATTGAACATAATCTATATTGTCTTTTATTTACCAAAAAGATACTTGTCTAATCTAAATTTAAAAATATCCATATTAGTACTGGCTACCACTTCTGTTGGTAAGAGTTCAAGCCAGACACCACTCTCTGGCTAAACCAATATGGCTGACATGGGGGGGGGCGCGTGCAGAGACCTGAAAAAACTCAAGTGGAAGTCAAGTGTATGGCAGCCGGGTTTCAACGTGAAAATGTGTAAAGTAATGCACTTGGGCCACAAAAACCCAGGGCAGAGTACAAACTGGAGGAGTGGTACTGACAACCACCAGGCAGAAGAGACGTGGGGTGTTCATATCTGATGACCTAAAGGTGCCCAGGCAGTGTGACAAGGCAGTTGGAAGGGCTGGTGGGATACTAAAATGCACAGAGAGGGGTATCATCTGCAGAAAGAGGGAGGTGGTACTGCCTCTGTATAGACCCCACCTAGAGTACTGTGTCCAATTCTGGAGACAGCATCCCTGGAAAGACAAGACAGAGTGGAGGCGGTCCAATAGGAGGTGCAGGGTCTGCATCAGAAGCCCTACAAGAAGAGACTTAAGGACCTAAATAAGTAAACCCTGGAAGAAGGAGGGGGGCAGAGAAGAGATATCATACAGACTTTTAGGTACTGGAGGGAAGTATTAGACAGAAAAAAGGTGCTCAAGGAAAAGGGGGCATGATAAGAAGCTGGGGGAGGGGTTAGATGAAAACATTACTCACCATAGTAATGTTGTTTCTTCTAATGGAGTCTTGCTGTATTCTGACTATATGCAGTTAGCCCTAGCACTTGAACTGCTCCAGAGAGTAAAGGGTTAACTCTATGCAAAGGCATAGAATGTTTGCGATCGAGCTCAGTTTTCAAACCTCTGTCTGTGGTACTCTGAAGTGTAACCCATCAAATTCTTACAAGCACTAAACTAACTCAAAGGAAGAAATTGTTTCCAAAATGTTGTGCCAAATGGCAAAACAATGTTTTAGAGTCAAAGACTCAAGTCGAGAAAACCCAAAAATGAACACAACAGGTAGTGATTTACCAAAAATGTTTAATAAACTAAAAGAAACACCCTAAGAGATGGAGGCATGTCCAGTACACCTCTGGGGTGCAGTACTGTGCCTGCCCCACTACATTCCAAAACTACTAGGTTCCAGGAGGGGAGGCAGGCAAGGAGGTAAGAATACAGCAAGACTCCATTAGAAGAGACAACATTACTATGGTGAGTAATTTTTTCTTCAAACAACATGAAGTCTTGCTGTATTCTGACTATATGCAGACTACCAAGAGGTACCCCCTTGGAGGAGGAAGTTACAGAACCTATTTTGGGAAAAGACTCTGCAGCACAGCTATGCCAAACCTAGCATCACTTCGTGACTGATGTCCAAAGAGTAATGCTTGGTAAAAGTGTGAACAGATTTCCAGGTAGCTGCTTTGCATTTGTCCACTAAATTTATCTCTCTAGCTGCTGCGACCGAAGCAGCTGTACCTCTGGTAGAATGAGCTCTCAGGCCTGAGGGAGGTTCCTTCCCAAGTTTAGAATAGCAGAATTGAATACAAGAGACAATCCACATGGCAACAGACCTCTTGGTAGCAGGTTTGCCCTTTCCCACTTCACCATAAGTAAGAAACAACTGAGAGCAGTCCTTCCTATGGGCCTTAGCACGCTAAATATAGTAACTAAGAGCCCTTTTTACATCAAGACTGTGTAACCTCCTCACCCCAGAGGAGGAGTAATCAGTGAAAAACACAGGCAACGACAGACTGGTTGAGATGAAAGACTGACACCTCCTTGGGAAGAAACTTTCTATTGGTGCGGAGGACCACCTTATCCCTATGAAAGGAAATGAAATTAGGTTCCACTGATACGGCCTGTAATTCACTGATTCTCCTGGCAGAGGTAATGGCCACCAGGAACACAGTTTTCCAAGTCAAGTATTTCAGCTCAGTTGAAGATAAAGGCTCAAAAGGGGACTGCATAAGCTGAGCAATACAGATGTTCAGATCTCAAGAAGGGGTAGGCTCCCTAAAGGGAGGACTGACATGAACCAAACCTTTGAAGAATTTCTTGAAAACTGGATGAGAAGCTAGGGAAGAGCCCTTACCAGCAGAAAGAAAGGAAGGCAGTCACAGCTGCCAAATGTACCTTGAGAGTAGTAGGCCGGAGGCCTAAACTGTTAAGATGCACTAAATAGTACAATACAGTGGCAATATCAGCCAGTTCTGGTTTAGTATGCCTCCTGGAACACCAAAACCCAAACCTTTTCCATTTGGAGTTGTAAGTCTTCCTAGTAGCAGGTTTCCTGCTAACTTTTAAAATATCCAGGGCTGATTGGGAGAGGTGCAAACTTGCATTTTCTAGCTCTTCAAAAGCCAGGCCTCGACCCTGAAGGTTGGGATACAGAACCCTCCCAAGAGGAGGTGAGGAGATTGTGTTGTCTGGGAAGACACAAGGGCAGTGTTACGGACAGTGACAACAGTAGAGGATACCAAGGCTATCTAGCCCAATCTGGAGCCACCAGGATCACCTTGCAAGGTTGAGACTTAATTTTTATCAGGACCCTGAACATTACAGAAAAAGGAGGAAATGCATACAGAAGCCAGCTTGTCCAATTCAGTAGAAGAGCATCCTGAGGGATACGACCCAGAAGGGGTGGTCTGCAACAATAATGAGGAAGTTGATAATTGTCCAGGGCTGCAAAGAGATCTCTGGAGTGCCCCATCTCTTGAAAATGACTTGAACTAGAGGGTTTAGGGTCCATTCATGATGACCCTGAGAAATCCTGCTCAGAGCATCTGCTAGAATGTTGTCCTTACCTGGGAGATGCACAGCCATCAGGGAAGCCTGAAGGGAATAAGCTAGAGACCATACTTTCATGGCCTCTGTGCACAAGGCCGAGTGCCTCCCTGCTTGTTGATGTACCACATGGTTGTGGTATTGTCTGTCCTGATCTGCACTACTTTCCCATGAACCACAGCTGAGAATGTCTGATGTGCTAGAAAGACAGCTCTCAACTGGAGAAGATTTATGAGTAGAAGAGACTCCTGGTGTGACCAGATTCCCTGAGCTGTAAGATGATCTAGGTGGGCTTCCCAGCCCAGCAGGGAGGCATCTGTGGTGAGAGTTACAGAAGGGACTTGACTGATAAAGGGAACCCCTTGTCGAAGATTGTCTTCCTCCCGCCACCAGTGAAGGGCCTGGACTATGGTTTGAGAGATTGGAACCAGCTTAGAGAGAGGATCCTTTTTCTGAGACCAGTAAGATCTGAGATGAAACAATCTCTCTCCTCTGAAACCTTGCTCCCTGAACTACTGCTGTGGAAGCGGTCATGTGGCCCAGCAGTTGTACAAAGTGTTTGGCTGGACGAGACAATAGAGGACGAAGAGGAGGCCAGAGTGACCCATGACTGAACCCTTGAGAGAGGGAGAAACGCCCTTGCCTGAATAGTATCTATTTCCAACCCTATGAAGGTGAAAAGTTGGTCTGGATCCAGAACAGACTTCTCCAGCTTTAGAATGAAACACAAGGATTCTAGAAGTTTTGGGGTGATCTCTAAGGCTGACTTGACTTGGTCTGAGGACTGGCCCACTAATAGCCAGTCTTCCAGGTATGGGAACAGAAGGATGCCCTGCCTCCTGAGGAATGCCACCACTACTGCAAGACACTTGGTGAACACCCCTGGAGCAGATGTTAGGCCAAAGGGCATGGTCCTGAATTGATAATGGCCTGAGGGCAACTCAAAAATGAGGTACATTCTGTGGGAATGTCCAATAGGTATGTGGAAGTAGCCATCCTTGATGTCCAGGGAGGCTAGCTAGTCTCCTGGTCTCAGACAGGAAAGAATTACTCCCAGAGTCACTATTTTAAATTTTGGTTTTGTCAAATGTTTGTTCAGGTATCTTAAATCTAAGATGGGTCGCCACTCCCCTGTCTTTTTTGGGGTAAGGAAGTATCTGGAATAGAGTCTTTTTCCCCTGTGACAGAGGTACTTTTCTACTGCTTGCAAAAGCAGAAGAGAGGAGACTTCTGCCTCTAAGGCCTTTGTCTCCAAGGGAGAGGGAGGACTGAAGGACCTTGCACTCATTCTTGGGAACCTTTTGAAACTGAGAGCAAAGTCCCTGGCTCACTACTTCCAGGATCCATTTGTCTGAAGTAATAGACTCCCAGGCCCGGGAGTAGTAAGCCAACCTGCCCCCTACTGGGATTGGGGAGGCGACCCTGACTGACACCTCAGGGTGTCTGCTTGGCAGGGGGCTTAGACTAAGTAGCTGATGGGGTCCTAGTCACCCCTCGTCTACCTCTTCCCCTAAAGAACCCCCTCTGCTGGAAAGAAGAGGAGGAGGAGGAGGCCTGAGCTTGGTAAAAAGACCTGTGAAAAGGCCTGCCCCTAAACTGCTGCCTCTGAGGAGTAGTCTGCTTTTCTTTGGCTGCAGCACTCCTATAGGTGGTCCTGTATTCGTCCATTTTTTTCATATAATTCTCTGTTTGATCCCTAAAGAGAGAATGACCAGTTACAGGAAAATCCATGACCTTATCCTGGGTATCCTGTGAGAGGTTGGTACATCTAAGCCAAGCAAATCTCCTCATGGAGATAGATGTAGCCATGACCCTGGAATGAACATCATTAGAATCAACAGCGCATGTAATTGCACTTTAGATGCCTCTATACCATTTGCAGCCACCTGCTCCAGCTCCTTGGCTAACTGGGTATTCTTAGCTAGCTCCAGAACTGTATCCTACATAGATTTCTGGTACCTAGCTGTATATGCCATGTAGTTAGATTGTCCAATTCCCAAAGAGGATGCCAAGTACTGTTTTTTTTTTTGCCATGGTATCCACTTTCCTGAAATCCTTATCTGGGGGGTGAGATGCCTGGGGAATTATTAGCCTTGTCACAGGCTGCAGCTTGTACTACCCCCAACATGGCTGCTATGATTGATAAGGAATTCTGTCCCAGGACCTGACAAAGTATACCTCCTGTCCATTCTCTTTTCCACAGGGGGTATGGATGTAGGAAATTGTAAAATGTTTTGTATCTGCTTCCCCAAGGATTTGTGTAAGGGGATAAACACTCTTTTTGACTCTGGTACATCCATCATTTCTAAGTAGTCAGGTTCTTCCTGATCCTGTTCAGCCTCTTCCAGAGGAAGCTGAAGAGTCTCAGTCACTTTCTTGTAAAACAAGAAATGGGAAGGGGACTCAGAAAGCCTGGGAGGAGAAACCTGAGAGGGCCTGTCTGGGGAGATGTCAGGCTCAACCGGCCCATCTAGACCCTCATCCTCCTCATCATAATCTTCCTCCTCCTCCTCCCAATCGCCCTCATAGTAGGCTTCAGGATTTATGTCTGAACCAGACATTTCCGACCGAACCGGTCTGCTTTGAACAGAAACCGATTTGGTCGGAAGCGGACAAAGCGATTGAACTATGGAAATTGCTTTAGCTATCTCCTCAGCGGTCGGACCATGGGAAACCGGATCCGAACTGGCTGAATTTCTTTTTCTTTTACTCAGAACCGATTCCGCAGAATCGGTTCTCCGTTTGCCTGAAGAGGTATTGCCAAGGTCAGTGGGCACCTCTTCAGGTTCGGTCGCAACCGAACCAGGCTGACCATCCGGGTCAGCGGATTTCTCGGCCTCCCTCTCCCTTAGCCTACTCAAACGTTTTTCCAGAGTGGCTCCGGGAAAGTTTTTGCATATTGGGCAGTCTTCTCTGAGGTGGTCAAACCCCAGACAGTACACACATTCGAGGTGAAGGTCGGCCTTGGCAAAGGCCTCCTTACACTCGGTACAGTGCTGAAACCCAGTGGGTCTGGTTTTCTTCTTGGGTTTCTCAGACATGCCTTCAACTTAAAGTCACCCAAAACAGCAGTTAGGCCAGGCGACTGCAAACTTATCGGTTCCAACCATGTCATGGATCGGTTAAAAAAAAATCCTAAAAGTCGGATTTTTTTTTAGGAACCGATAAGTACTGGGAAAAAAAACACACAATCAACAAATTCTACAGTAAACAGAATAGTTTTCGGTTCCACACCGGGCCAACTGGTAAGAAACCGAAAATAGAAATTTCTTGAGGAAAAACACCACTGCCTACAACTACCACTTACTGGTACCGAGACAGAGGAAAGAATACCGATAGTCTTGAAAAAATAGCTTGAAAAACAGACCGATTCGTACTGTAACCGAACCGAAGCACAGGAGGGATCTCCAGAGCAACTTCAGTTAGGCGGAGTAAAGAATTTGACAGTTACACTTCAGAGTATCACAGACAGAGGTTTGAAAACCGAGCTCGAGCTCAAGCTCAACGTTCTATGCTTTTGCACAGAGTTAACCCTTTACTCTCCGGAGCAGTTAAAGTGCTGGGGCTAACTGCATATAGTCAGAATACATCAAGACTTCATGTTGTTTGAATCAGGAGAGATGTGAGGCAGTGGATTCCTGGAGCAGTCTTCCAGCAGAAGTGGTGGGGGTGAAAATAGTGGTGGGGTCCAAGAATGCATGTGACAGGCAAAAGGGAATCTTAAGGAAAGGGAAGTAGAGGTAGGTGAATGGGCTGAAGATAAAGTAGGATCTGCAGTGATACTGTAGGCAGGGAAACGTGGACAGACTAGGTGGGCAAAATGGTCCTTATCTGCTGAAAAATTCTATGTTTCTGTGTTCCCGCACCTTTGTTAAGGATATGATGCAGGTATGGGGTCCAAGTGTACTGTTTCATAATCTCACAATGACTAAAGTTTAGGAGATCCTCCTGCTTCAGTTAGGTAGTTGTCAATTTAACAACATTTTATAGCACCACTTCCAGAATCTTTGATATCTGTATTGCTGGATCTGTGCATGTGTTTGTTTTTGTGTGGAATTGTACTTTTAGAGGTTTTCTATGCTTAATCGGATGTGCATTTTGCATTACTTTTTCTTTCTGTATGTGATGAGGGAGCACCACTAACAAATTTTAGTTGTTCTGAAAAGGAGGGCTAGGAAATAAGTTTCTTCAGACTCACCCCTTGGGGGAGGGGGGGCTGTAAGGAAGTACTAAATGGTACTTAAAAGTTAAGCTGTTAGTAGTTTTAAGTGAATGAGTAAAGTTTGGCCAAGACACCAGGATTCTTCTTTAAATGGCATGGGATCTTTACCATTCACATGAACGACCAATGGAACAGACAGATTGGATCCAGTATACCGCTTCATCCAAAAGACAGTCCATCATGACAGCAGTGCCCCCAACACCCTGCTGGAGTATGATTACTTACAACTAGGGATGTCACAATATCAAATTTGTAGTACCCAGATATTTGTGTGATAAAATAAAAAAAAAAAAAAAAAATAATGATATATATTATCACAATAATCTGCAGCATTTCTAATTTTAGAAAAAACAGTAAAAATCTGATTGGAGGAAGATGGGGAACTTGGAATCAGTTGCACCCGGAGGGAGACACGCTGCCATAGCAGCAGGTTTCACAGGTTTATACAAACCTAACTAGATTTTTGTCCTTATTGCTTGCCATTTTAATTGTAAATTTGTGTGGTTTGCTCCCTACAGTATGCATCTAATCTTGTTTTAAATGAGTCCATAGTTGCACTATCAACTACCTCAGCTGGGAGACCATTCCAAAACAGGACGATCCTTTAACTGAACCAGTTCCTTCTTTTAAGCAGATTCTATCTCCCCATAGAAAGCTGTAGGGTGTGCCTCGTACCTCCATACATACACCTCTTTAAAATCAAACTAAAATCATCCCTCAGCCTAGCATCTCCAATGGCCTTATACAGCATGCACATATCCCCTCTAAGTCTCATATACTGTAGGGAATAATGGTGTAACGTTCTCAATCTTGTCTTGTAATGTATGCTTTGTAACCCAGTGATTGATCTAGTTGCTCTCCTCTGCACCCCCTCAATCCTAAGTATATCCTCTTTCTTATAGGGAGACCAGACCTGAGCACAATACTCCAAATGAGGCCTAACCAACACCCCATACAATGGAATTAGCACCCTCTTATCTCAACTCGCTATATGCCTTAGGATGCAGTTTAAAAATGTTAATTCGCTTTTTTAACTATGTCTCTACAGTGGGGGCCAAATTTTAGGTTGGTACTGATCTTAATCCCCAAATCACTTTCCTCTGATGTTTCCAATAGATTTTCACTACCCATCTTATACCTGTGATTCTCATTTCGCCTACCCATGTGCATAACCATGCACTTCTACAGATTCAGTTCCAGCTTGTTTATGTTAGTCCAACTGTATATGCTATCAAAAGCATGCTGCAGCTTGGTACTATCATCAGAGTTGTTTACCACTGCCCCTACTCTGCCGTCGTTTGCAAATCTGGACATCCAGATGTTAGGCTGCTTAATTTTTAAGGAGGTTACACCAATATTAAAAAGACAAGGACCCAGGACCGAACCCTGGGGAACCCCACTTGTCACTAGCGTCCAATCCGAAAGTATACCATTAACCGTAACCCTCCGTTTCCTTTCCCCGAGCCATTCCATGATCCAATTTATGACGTTATTTTCATATGTAAGCTCTCGTGAGATGTTAATTCCATGTGGGGAAGTTTGTTGCAGGGCTTAGAAAAATCCAGAAAAACAGTATGTATTGAATGGCCCTGCTAACTTGTTCACAGAAGATTAGCATATTGGTCTGACAAGACCTAATCTTAAGTAAACCCATGTTGCAAGGGATCTACTACACCATATGCCTCCCAAGAAAACTAATACACGTTCCTTAAGGATGCCCTCCAGTATCTTCCCCATTTGTAAGGTCAAGCTCACAGGCCTGAAGTTCTCAGGTTTTGATTTAGGGCCCTTTTTTAAGAGGGGAACCACTATAGCTTCTTTCAAACCCTGTGGAACTTCTTTATCTAGCAAAGACTGAAATATACAAGTAAGTGGAGGAGCTAAGATTTCTGATAATTCCTGGAGCACTTTGGGATGTACATCATCTGGCCCTGGTGATTTATTAACTTTTAGTTTGCGTAATCTATCAAGTACTTCTTTTAGATTTATGACCGTTTGCCCTAGAGATGATTTTTCCTTATTTTTTTGTAAACCCGAGCCGCTGCTATTAAACACCAAGCAAAAATAGTTATTTTGGATATTAGCCATCTCTGTCTGCCATGTTTCCATCCTTATCTACGAAGGGGCCTAACATGTTTGACCTCCCTTTTTATACTACTGACATAGGTATAGAAGGTTTTATTTTCTCTGACCTTAGATGCCAACCAGATCTCATGCTGTGCTTTGGCTTTTTAAATCTTACTTTTCACCTCTCTTACCAATTCTCTATACACAATATAACTCCCTTGATCATTACTGCATTTTATCTGTTTATACATCTTGTTCTTTTCCTTAATTAGTATTTTTATGTTGGTATTTAGCCATCCTGGAGCTTTTTTCTTATTGTTTTTTTTGAATGCTAGGAATGTGATTCTGAACCTCTACCTTAAGTTTATATAACATGTTCCACATCGCTTCCACCGTTTTACCCTTAAACTCATCTTCCCAACCCCATTTTGACAAATTACTTCTAATACTGTTGAAATCAGCCCTGCTGAAATTTAATTTTTTTGTCTTTCCTATCCCAACTGCATTTTGTACCGTTAATTATAAAATGGACACTATGGTAGTCACTACTGCTTAATGGACTATTAACCACAACATCACTTACTGCATTGCCCATATTAGTTAATACAATATCCAGAATATTATTACCTCTAGTACATTCGCAAACTTTTTGTTAGAGTCCAATTTGGTCAAAGACGTCTAAGTAAGATTTATTCATCTCGTCCCAGTTAATTTCTGGCAAGTTAAAGTCACCCATTAGCAGTATTCTGTCCGCAGGGTCAATGCTGCTTATTTGTTCTAATAATGTGCCATCATTCTCTGGTGACACTGAGGATGGGCTATATAGTAAACCTAGCTTTATTTTAGCTCCAACATGGGGTAATAATTTAACCCATAATAATTCCAAGTCTTCTGTATCACCCTGCATTTCTTCACATTTAATTGACTCAAGAAAAGACACTTCACCATGGTATACTGCGGTATATCGTGCTGCACAATAATCACGATATTGTTTTTATACAATGATAAATTATCATCAGTGGCAATTATCGCAATATAGCGTCATATCATGTCATTATTACATCCCTACTTACAATTATGGGAAAAGTGTTCCCTGCCGAGCTACCAACACCATTTTTGAATTCTATTGTTTATAATTTGCTATCTTTAGTTAACTCATTCTATCTTGTGCTGCCAATTTGGGTCGGTTAAACAATGGGTGGTTCCGACGCCATATGGTGCTGCCAGTAAATACAGGTTACTCACCTGTAACAGGAGTTCTAGGAATGGTATATGTTGTTCATCCACACTTATTGGCAGGTATCCTTGCCGCTTTAAATCTTGCCGGAAGGTCTTCAAGCTGGCTCCTCCCACCCACCCGGGTGGTAAAACTCTCAGCTCCGCCCCATGACGCCAGATCTGGCCCGGGCTGAAGCTCAGGCCAAAGGCCGGGCCGGAGGTGAAACAGATGAACAACATATACCATTCTAGAACTCCTGTTACAGGTGAGTAACCTGTATTTAGGGACATGGATATGTTGTTCATCCACATTTATTGGCAGACTCCTAGCAGTTCTCGGGAGGAGGGAGGCAAGGCGCACACCCCCAATACTTACTTGGGAAATAAGGACTGGAGAACCGAGGCCCCAAAACCAGCATCCCGGCGTGACTCAAGATCGATGTGGTAATGGGTGATGAAGGTGTGTGCTGACTTCCAGGTAGCAGCCCTGCAGATTTCCTGGATAGGGACGTCCCTGGAAGCAGCCACCGATGCAGCAGTATGACGGGTAGAATGAGCTCTTCTCCCTCTGGGAGGCTCCATGCCCGCCATCTTGTAGCAGAGATCTATGCAGGAGGTGACCCACCTGCTTATCGCGTCCGCTTGGCTGCAGGTCTGCCAGGTGCGGCTTCAGGCGTGGTGACAAACAGCTGGCGAACCTCTCCCAATTTCAGCTGTCGCTCCCTTATAATAGCGACGCCCTTCTAGGGTCCAAAGTATGGAGCCTGTATTCGGCCTCCGAGGTGTGATTGGGGTAGAACACCGGCAGAGTCAACACCTGGTTAAGGTGAAACTCTGACACCACCTTCGGAAGGAATTTCGGGTGGGGGCGCAGGACAACCTTGTCCCTGTGGAAGACCAGGTAAGGAGACTCAATGCAAAGCGCCTGGAGTTCTCCCATCCTTCTGGCTGTTGTGATAGCCACCAAGAAGGCGGTCTTCCACGACAGGTGAGAGAGTTCACACCTGTGCACTGGTTCGAATGGCTTGCCCATGAGCTTTGCCAGTACCAGCAGTAGATCCCACGGAGGTGGTGGTTCTTGCACCGGAGGGGAAATATGATCAAGGCCTTTGAAAAAGCGCCAGACCACCTTCTCCTGTGCCACCGACTGCTCCCCAGCCCGTGCCCGGTAAGCAGAGATGGCTGCCAGGTGCACCCTTAGGGTCGTCGACCGAAGCCCTTGACTAGAAAGGGACCATAAATAGTCCAAGATGCTTGCCAAAGGACAGGAGGAAGGGTCCAAGCCCTTGCCCTGACACCAAATGGAAAATCTTTTCCATTTGAAGGCGTAGCATTTTCTGGTCGACTCCTTACGGGACGCCTCAACAACATTGAGGACCTCGTGTGGAAAGACCAAAGGCCTGGAACTCTAGCCGCTCAGGAACCAGGCCGTCAGGTGCAGGGATTGAAGGTCCGGATGGAACACCTTCCCCTGATTGACTGAGAGCAGGTCCGGGCGAGCTGGAAGCTGCCTCGGGGGCCTGGAGCTGAGGCTGAGGAGATCTGGGTACCAGAACTGGCGGGGCCAGTCTGGGGCTATCAGAATCACCTGCGCCTTGTCCCTCCTTGCTTTGAGAAGCACCTTGTGAATCAAGGGAAACGGGGGGAAGGCGAGAACAGGCCGGGGTCCACAGCCCGAAGGCATCCCCTGCAGCGAGTCCTGCTGAGGGGGCGGCATGAAACAGCCTCAGCTTCTGCTCTCCCTGAGGCAAACAGGTCCACCTGAGGTGTGCCCCAATGGGAGAACAGATCCTGTACTACCACCGGCAGGACAGACCACTCGTGAGATGCAGCCCCTATCCGGCTCAGGGCATCGGCCAAGGTGTTGGAGGCTCCTGCCACATGAATGGCTAGGAGATCCGCCTCCAGGCTGCGCACGAGTGACCAAATGCGGAGAGCTTCCCTGCATAGAAGCATGGAACGCGTCCCGCCCTGGCGGTTTAGGTAGTACGTAGTCGTGGTATTGTCCGTCTGGACTGGACCACTTGACCCGGAGAAACAGAGCAAAGCGGTGAGAGCTAGGCGGACCGCCCGGAGCTCCAGCAGGTTGATGTGGCATCGGGACTCCCGCGGGGACCAGAGGCCGTGCGCTCTGTGTTCCCCCAGATGGGCACCCCAACCCATCAGAGAGGCATCGGTCGATAGAGAGACCGTCGGCTCGGGGCGGACAAACGGGATGCCCTCCTGCAGATGAGATGGAACGGTCCACCACCGGAGAGCGTTCCACATCTCCTGGGTCACCATCACTAGCTGGTCCAATGGATCGCAGCATTGTGACCACTGGCTGGCCAGTCCCCACTGAAGGGGGCGCATGTGCCAGCGTGCCCAATGGACCACGCTGGTACAGGCCGCCATGAGACCCAGGAGGTGCAGGAAGTCCCGGGCAGGGCGCGATTGCCCAACCAGAAATGACTGGGCAAAGGAGGTAAGAACCTCGGCCCTGTCCGCCGGGAGCCGTGCTCTGGCTCAAAGAGAGTCAAGCTCTGCCCCGATAAACAGAATCACCTGCTTCGGCTCAAGTTCCGACTTGGCCTCATTGATGAGAAGGCAGACTTGAGAGCAAACCTGGAGGGCCAGATCTCTGGACTGCTCCACCTCCTGTCTGGAGGGGGCTGTTATCAGCCAATCGTCCAGGTAAGGGTACACCCAGACCCCTCGGCGCCGAAGAGAGCTGTCACCACTGCAATGCATTGGTGAAGACCCTGGGAGCTGGAGACAGGCTGAAGGGCATGGCTCGGAACTCGAAGAGGGACCCTCCGCTCGAAAGCGAAGGAATCTCCGATGTGACGGATGGATAGGGACGTGAAAGAACGCGTCCTGCAGGTCCAGAGAGCAGAACCACACGCCGTGTTCCAGGGATGGTATTATCTGAGCCAGAGTGACCATCCTGAAGGTTCGAGACCTTAGGAACTTGCTCAGGTCGTGAAGGTCGAGAATGGGGCGCCAGCCCCCCGTCTGTTTCGGAACCAGGAAGTACCTGGACACAAACCCCGGATCTGAGGGAGGGTCTGCCACCTCCCTGATCACCTCCTTTTGGAGGAGGAGAGCGATGTCGGCCCGACGAGCCGACAGTGAGGCTGCGGACCCCGAGGCCCCCCGAGGTGCGACGGCTCTGAAGGGCGGGGCCTGCTCGAATTCTAGAGGCAGGCCTTTTCCCACCACCTCCAGTACCCACCTGTCCATGGTAATAACGGACCAGGCGGAAAGGAAGTGCCGGTTCCGTCCCCCCACAGGGGGAACCTGGGGTGAGGTGACGGGGTTGGGGGCGACACCCCTCAGCCCGTCACTGGGCAGACCAGACTTGGAGGAGGAACTGGCCGAGGGACCTCCTGGGCCTTTACCTCCCTGCTTCCTGTTGGAGGAAGCTCCGGGCTTGGGTTTGGGATGCCAAGCCCGAGCCTGCTGGCCCAGACGTTGCTGGGCCGGACGTGCCATGGGCGCAGAAGGACGAAAGGGCTTAGGCTGTGGTTTGCGGCCTTTGTCCTTCTGAGCGGAAGAGACCGAGTCCAAGGTAGCATTGGACTTCTCGATCCTCTGCAGGTGACCTTCCACCCCAGGGCCGAAGAGGTCAGTCCCCAAAAAGGGAACATCCGCCAACTTGTGCTGGGTATCCGAAGTAAAGGTGGATATCCTCAGCCAAGCCCGACGACGCATAGCCACTGCGGCCGCCACAGACCTGGCACATGAGTCCCCAATGTATAAAGCAGTCTGGAGCTGCTGCTTGGCCACTGCCCTGCCCTGGTCCCGCACCTGCCTGACCGTGGTCTGCAGATCCGCGGGAAGATGAGGGACGACCTCATCCAGGGAGCCCAACAGGGCATGAGAAAAATGTGCCATGAGGACGGCCGAACTGGCCTGGCGAAGGCCGAGGGAGGACGCAGCATAGACTTTTCACCCGACATAGTCCAATTTCTTGGACTCCTTGTCAGGAGGGTTTGTCCACATCCCTAGCGTTCCCGGCACGCCGGAAAACGCTGTCTGTAACCAACCCCTCCGCCGAGGGTGTTCCAAAACGGACAGGGAACCGGTAGGGACCGCATACTTCCTGGCCATCCTGGCCGAAGGCACAGGACAGGAAGCAGGGCACTGCCAGAGCTCCAAGGCCGGACCCACTATGGCCTCGGCCACTAGAAAGGCCTCCGTAGGGGAATCCCCTTGGTCCAGAATCTCCGTGAGGGATACCTGGCCCGCTTAGGAACGGGTTTGAGCTTCATCCCGTGGACTCCGAGATGAGCCGGGCAATCCTAGGAAGGACGGGCGGGCTATCGTCCACCGACTGTCCTCCTGAGGACTCCAAGTCCATTCGCTTGAGAAAAGGAGGAATCATCCTCAGACTGGAAGAGTCCTCAAAGAGCTGCCTCGGGCCTGAGCCACCCTTCACCTGCCAAGGTCTATCGGGAGTGAGGGTGACAGACAGCCTATGGGGCAGTCCCCGAGCGACCGAGAATTTTTGGTCGGAGCCCCAACTAACGGCTGTGGAGGCGGAGGTTCCACCAGAATCAGTGGGGCAGCTGGAATTGGCCAAACAACCGGCCTGGGAACAGGCTCCTCGGCTAGAACGAGGGGTTGTTTCGACCTCTCGTGACAGCCACTTAATGGCGGGGAAGACGCGCCGGGCTTATTCCCGGTCAGAAGAAGTTGTTGCCACATGAGTTCCCATACCGGACGCAACTTGAGCCGCCTCTCCTCTTCCGAGAAGGAGGAAGAGACCAGCGCGGTGCCGAGGACCGAGACCGCCTATGACGGCGGATCGGGTTGGACGAGCGAAGACGTCCGAGACCGAGAACTCGAGCTAGGCCAAGGACGGTGCGGGAGGAGTCGAGGAAGCGGCACTTGGTTCGGACGATTCAACCAAGGCCTGGAACCAGAGGCACAGCCGAGCCGACGGGATCCTCAACTCCCACCGGGGGAACCGGGGAGAGGGGATTCTCGGCTTCTCCAGCCGACAACCCGTCCAACGGGTCGAGAAAAATCTTGACCGCGTCGACAGGAGTCTCGGTCAACTGGCCTGACGGGGACACCGTGAAACCAGTGGCCGAAGCCGAGGGGTCGACCGAAGTCAACGGCCGACAACTCGGGGAGAGGGATCTTTCCCGCTCCCAAGAGCATCGACGGTGAGACTTACTCTTGTCTCTCTTTTTGGACCGAGAAAACGGTCCAGAAGAAGTTGGACCCTCACCTTTTGTCGAGAGGGTCAGACAAAGCTCCTTAAAAGAAGCCGAATAAGAGGCACCGAGAGATAGCGGGACAAATGCCGCAGCCGAGGTAGAAGCGGCCCACTGGCCTTCAAGGCGATCATCTGCTCGAGCTGATCCGCCAAGCCCGCCGCCGCGGACACCGCCGACCAGGCCTCTTTTGACTTAACCAGAGGAAGTCTCTTGTCGGGACGCCCCAGTTGTAAACTGGCAGCACGGTTTTCGAGGACGTAGGCCGAAAAGGAAGAGCACAGGTCGCAGGCCTGCGGGTCATGCTCAAGGCCCAAGGAGTAGACATACGTGGAGTGCAGATCCGTCCGAGACATTTTCTGCCAGCAGGGGCATCTCCGGAAACCGGGAGTCGATTTGTCCATCGCAGCCGCGAGGGAGAGAAGACCGAAGTTTTTTTTAGCAAAACTTTTAATTTCGAAATTTCGAAGAATTAGGAACCAGTCTTATACGCAGAGTGTTAAGGAGGGAACCTGAGCTTCCAAGCGGTAAGGAAGATCTGGCATCATGGGGCGGAGCCGAGAGTTTTACCACCCGGGTGGGTGGGAGGAGCCAGCTTGAAGACCTTCCGGCAAGATTTAAAGCGGCAAGGATACCTGCCAATAAGTGTGGATGAACAACATATCCATGCCCCTAGAACAATGGATTTTAAATAACATTTTTTTTTGCAGGGAGTCATGTTTATTTAGACAGGTTTTTTGTTGTTGTCGTCTTTTTAACTTTCTGTTTATTCACCTTTGTCATCAGCCCCGGTATTCATCTTTCCCAAGTGACAAACCCCGTCGCCCACAGCCGTGGCCTCTACAGATCCCCGTTACCTACAGGGCAGGGGGAGGCTTTCCTCCCCACTACTCAGTGACAAAGCAGACAGGTGGCTCTACAGGGCCCAAATGAGCCAGGTCTTCCTCCTGCCATGGTGGGGGATTTCTAGCTCTTTAGCTTTCCATTCCTCCTAGCTACCGGATGTCCACATGCATGAAGCTCATGGAGATGTATGTGCAGGACAACGTGAACATCCTCAAGCCCTGCAGACCTCTACCTGCCCATTTCTGCCTTCACTATACTGCCAACTAGGTGGCAATACTTCAGCAGAGGTAGCAACCCTCCCTCCCTAGAGAGCGTCCTCTGGGACTCTCAGTCCCCCCGTCCCCTCCATCCTTTAATGACCAGTGCCAGCTTCACAAGAGGCAGCACTGCTGTGCCAATGTGGGTGGGGGGGGGCTTTGCTTATGTTGTCAATTGTATTTCTTGATCTCCGGGTTTTCACTGTCATGCGTGATTATGGAGTTATTTTGTTTGCGGCAGGTCGTCTAATAATTTGTCATGTGGTTGTTTGATTTACATATTGACCTTCTGCCCTCAACAGGTTGTACTCCAAATGATGCACCCTTAACTGGAATATATACTATGTTAATTAAGACCTATGTGAAAAGAGTTTTAACCAATGAGGAAGCAAAATTGTCCAAACACCATTTTAATAATATGCATTAATTCAGGAGTCAGAAAAGAAACTATGGAAAGTTAAAATGTCTAATGTTACATATTTTTTTTAAATTCAGCACAGCTTATCTGCGGTTCAGTATTTCTACAACTGTTTTACACCAACAAATCCATCTATGAAGTCATCTGAAAGAAGAAAGAATACCAACCTCCAGGCAAATACGATTCACTTGCTGTATCATCACCATCATCTCCGTCCTCATCATCACGACTAAGCAAGTTGTTTACAGCGAGATTCACATCAAGGTTTGTTCTTTGCAACTCTCGGATGATAACACTTCTGGACTTCCCTTGTAAAACAACCTGAGCCTATTCAAACCAAAACTATACGATTAGAAAATTAGTCTGGAGTGGACCTAAATATATCACTGCTCTTGGCAGGCACTTAATTTAAATACTGCATGTACAGTAGCTGACAGAAAAGGAAGAATTTGCATTTATATAGTACTTTTTCATACCCACTGTATCCCAAACAGTTTGCAAGCATTAAGAGACTGTAGTGAAGTGACCTTATTGTGTAAACATATAGTGGAAGATATTTCTCACATCAACACCCACATACAGCTGTGGACAACTGCATGAACCGGTTTTATGGGAAAGAAATGATGGCCAGAACACCAGAGAAAATCCTGTACTCCTGAAAAAGTGACATCTTCCAGAATATCTTCCCCATTGATTACCACTTATGGGTCTGTAAAAGACACTAGGATCCCACGGGAGCAATGCTTTTGGCCGGGGGGTGGCAACGGCTACCAAGCACGGCACCTGTTCATCCCCACATGGTGTCATGCATCAGCCAATAACTATCGCTTGAACTCCCTCATCAACCTCAGTTCTGTTCGCTAGGAGAGAAACGAAAAAAGAGAAAAGTAAGGGGGCCAAGAAATTCCCCTAGCACCACTCTACCATCTCCTTCCTGCTGCGAGTCACTCACTCTATTCTCACTGGGATGATAAGAGTCATATCACTGTAGCTATTTTCACAGATCTGGCCAAAGCTTTTGATTCAGTGTCACGTCGTCTTCTCTGGGACAAGCTGGGCTCTGCTGGCTTCTCAGTTTCCGTTCTTACCTCACAGGCTGTAAACAGTCAGCACACATGGAAGGTGTCCTGTTCTCCCCCCCAAAAAAAAAAATCCTAGCAGTGGTTCCACAGTGCTCCATCCATCAGCATGTTCTCAATTTTCTTATATGACCTCCCCTCTGCTTGCGTCTCCTCATGTATGCAGATGAGTGATTTACACCTCCGGCCCATCGGCTTCAGCAGTGGAAGGCCCACTCCAACAGCACTTCCACAACATACTGCGCTGGATCCACACCAACCAACTTAAGGTCGGCACCAAGAAAATTGTGTCTATGACCTTCGGCACCAGCCAGAAACTGGCCAGGCTCCCGCTCCCCTGTCTTCTCCACTTTGGATGGCACCCATCTGCAGGTTGTCCCCCACCTTCAAGTACCTCAGTGTGTGGCTTCACAGCAAGCTGGATATCTCTGCCAACATCAAAGGCCTCCATACTAAACTCCATCCTAGACTCTCTGCCTTGTACAATAAGGACTGCCCCCCCCCCCCCCAGGTCTGCCAGGAGTTGGTAACCAAAGTGATTCTCCCAGCTTTCGACTATGCAGATGCAGTCTACGGCACTGCCCCTTCCCTCCTCACTAGCCAGACTGGATACCCTCTGCAATGCCTTCTGTCATTTCACTACAATCTCCCCCCCCCTTCAAACTCATCACTGCTCCCTCTTCTTCCTCCCACTGCCCTCACGTCGACAGCCCCACTGTGCCTCCTTCATTGTTAAATAATGGTTTGTTCCCTTCCTTCCTACCTCTCCTTCCTTCTCTCCCTGGCCCTCTCCTCTCCTCTTCTCTCTCTCTCTCTCCCTGCTCCAGGGACTCCTGTACCTTCTCTATTCCCCACACTCACTCCTCTGCTAAGCAAGCTGATTTCTCCTGCCGCCTCCCCTCCCTCTGGAACCAGCCCCCCCCCACCTCACCCCATTACTCTCAGATTTCAGGCGTCAAATAAGACACCTTCCTACCCCCCGTCAACTGCCTCCCTGAACCCCCATCCCTCCTGCTTGACCTCCCTTCTTTCTAAACTGGATCGACAACAGCTTGTCCTGCACCCCATCAGCACTGTTCACATTCCCCAATAGGCACTGTGCACTTTATTGTATTATTGTCCTTGTATCATTTAATGCTGCTGTGTATTAGGTTTTATTATTTCTGTGATGCCGCCATGTAATTCACGTCCTGTTTTAATTTCATTCCTTTGGCTCCCCTTTCCCCCTTCCCTGGGTTGCACCTGGCAACAAGCTTCAGCTCAGTGTGTCTTTCTGGTTACCAACATTTTAAATAAAGAAACAGGGAAATGATAACAGAAAAAAATAAAATAAAACCCAACAAGTAACCTCTTGATAGAGACAGAAAGGCACACCAGGTAGCACAAGGTGTAGCTAGGTATGGAACCAGAGCCTCACATCACTAGCCAGACAGCAGATGGGTAGTAATATTTAAAGACAGCAGCCCTGAGGCATGAAGCTCTGCCAGAAGAAACTAAGAGGGAAAACCCCAGAATCAGGACCCCCTTGCAAATGAGATGGCACAATGTGCCAAACAGGAACAAATCACGTAAGACTCCTGGAAAACCCAACCTCATGCTACTACACAGAGGAATAACTGGAAGAAAAAGAAAAAAAAACAGTTAATCTATGCCCCTTTCCCCTCCCAAAAAGTGAAAAAAAGAATCTTGGTGCAAGTAGAGCTGCTGGGCTGAACAACCCAAAGAAGTCAAGATGCGTTTATCTCCCAAATTATCACCAAGGGTAGTAGGTTAACAGCTCAGCTGACATGAGCGAAAAAAAGGCACACCAACCAAAAAGGAAAATCAGAGAAAATTACCTGCTTCTCCTGCAACACTGATGTACCCTGTGTAAGAGCAAGTGTAACGACAGCGCTGTTAGCCAGTGAAGTAAGACTGCAACAGGACCCTGAAGCACCGTTTAATCTTAGCAAGAATAGTTCCATACTGGCGGATATGGGTTTTGATAAGAAACAAATATATTATGACCACAGAGGATTCTATAAACAAATTAGGACTAAACCATACAGAACAACCAAAAGAGGGGCTATCTTTACACAGACAGTAGTGGGTTTGTGGAATGGGTTGCCACAACAGGTAGCAGATGCACCAAGTAAAGATAGCTTAAAGTTGATGCTGGATAAGAAAATGGACACATGGGAGGGCATATATACACACACACACACACACACACACACACACACACACGACACCAAGGAGCAGTGTGGGAGTAGACTCCTGGTATCGTCAGGTAAATTTCTACTCCTCATCTATCAAAGTAACTAACAGGGATACATCGCCAAGACGGAGGCAGGGAAAAGGACATGAACAAAAAAGGAGGAAGGACGCACCCTTCTCTGTCTGTCTCTCTGTCTGTTATTTATTTGGTATAATGATCTTGAAAAGGAACCCTCAGCCCAGTTTGTAGTTTTGTTTGGTGGGAGTAAGAACCTAGCAATGGGTCCCACATCCCGTTTTCTTTTTTAAATTAACTACTCCGTATGGAGTACACTGGGAAGATGCCATGGCATAAGGTGGTGCTGGCCAGTACTATCATCTTGGAGACCGCCTCCTTCTTTTGGGGTTCATCACTGACTTCTGGCAGAGGTGGACAAGACATCGGAGTCCACACCATGGACATCACCGCACGGGAATAAATTTAGAAAATATGGGGTTCACTAACGAAATGATGTCCACTACTGTGGATTGGACCTCGTACACAGCTCATGACATTACCTCCGCCTTGATCCCATATATCTCATTCTGTAGGGGAACTCATGTCCTGCCCTGAGGGGAAAGTCAGGGCTTATACCATAATTTGCTATTTCCAACCCGGGGGCAGTTTGTCCTGGTCCATGGTAGTGGGCTGAGCAGCAAAGACCGATGGTGGTCGGTTGCCCCACGTAAAGCACACTGCAAAACAAAAAAAAAGACTCCCACTTATGGGTCCAAGTACCAAGCTTTCCCTTCTTTGAGAGGGGAGCAGGATCACCCAGAGGGTAGCAGATACCCCAAGTCATCTGTTTGAGGAGAACACCTGAAGGGAGGGGCTCCTTTATAGGTCTGGTGAAGTCTATGAGGAGTCAGGGCCAGATAGGGGCTCCTGTGGCACAGGAGCAGGAGGATTTCCTGACAGTTCCCACTTAACCCTAGGAGAGAAGAAACAAGCCCCCTGGAAGTGAGAGTTAAGCATCTTACACCAGGTCAAAGGTGTCAGACAGGAAAGGCCATGCCATCACCTGATGCAAACTGCAGTTCCTGCCAACCTGGACACCTTTTTGGTATGGTAGGATGTCCATGACTGGTGCTAAGCTACCTCCAGTCCCCACATAGAAAGGTCAATGGTCTGCGCGACTGTCTTGTTCTGTGGCAATGTAACTAAGCATGTGCTTAGCTGCAACTAGAGGCAATGACTGTAAGTCTTCACATGTGCCTGGTGTGCAGAAATGCACATTAGAGTGCATGCCAAGGAAAATGCCTTCCTTCCAAACGCATCCACCTGAGAGGAGACTGTCTCTAGAGGTCACTCGTGTGGGGCACTGTGGACACAACTGGGTCTGCAGTACCTCAAGTCCTGAGGAAGGGTGAGGAACATGACCAGCAGACCCAGTGGGTGCATGATATCACACGAGGAGACCCCTGGGGAGGGTTGGGTTTGAGAAGGGACACCTCCACACTGCAATGAATGCCTTCTCAAAGGCACTAGGCCATGGAGGAAAAGACAGAATTGGTGACTTTGGGAACTCCAAGGATTTCCAACAATAGGGATGCCAGATCACAGCTTGTAAATGAATGTAGGTTGAGCACCTGGAGCATTTCCACCAAGTATCACTAGTACAAAGCATACTCAACTGAAGAAAGGTGGAAAGAGGATTCATCATCCTCTGCAGGAGATGACGATGGAAACGAGGTCCCAACTTCTGGTATCATTGGTGCTAGGGAGAAGGGACTGTACTGGGTCTTGTCAGACTCCCTATGCCAGCCCGATAAGGCACCAACGAAAGCCTGGTGGTGTTCCCATATTAACAACCCCTCAGGGACTATAAAAGAGGGCATCCTTACTAGAAAACAGCATGGCCTGTCTGGTGAGGGCTGACTCACAGTCTCAGGAGCCTCGGCCAGGGCTGCAGAACTGCATAGGGGGCATCACCTGAGGGGAGGGCCTAGAAGAGTCACCTGAAATGTGACCTACATCCAAGGAGTGACCCGACTGACACCCATGGGGGAACCCTCAGGTGGGATAAGTGGAGCCATACAGGTCCCAGAGGGCGACCCCGGTCCTCATCAGTGACAGTAACGTCCACCAGTTCCAGAAAGAACTCCACCTCAAGACCATCATCTCACTCCAAGTTGGCACCACCCCTGGCACCAAGCTCAGGATCAGTGACAGCCTCAGAGACAGGGTTCTCGTTGTCGCCATGGCTGGCACCACCTCAACACCTTGCTTAGTGCCGACTTGGACACTGCACTCAAAGCCATCATAATCCTTGGTGCTGCAGGTGACACTGGAGTCCGGGACAATTTCTGAGCTGACAGTCATCAGCATCTTGCTCTGAGCCGGGCCTAAGACTGGCACTATTGCTGTTGTTGCCTCGGTCAACGTGCCTGGAGCTGTCACCCTCCTCGGTGTCGCCAGCAACAACATGCATGGTGACAACATTCAAACCAGCAAAAGTATGGACAACAGTCTCGGTGCTGGTCCCTCTCACAGTCATGAACAGTGTCATGTGGGGGGACTGACAGTCTGTGGTGCCACCTGTCGAATCATCACCTCAAACAATGACAACAGCAAGGCAACACCAGAAGGCAACGATGATCCGTCCACCAATGTAGACAAGAACGTACAGCTGCGGCCTCGCCACTGGGGACATCTACTGCTCAGGACAGGAAGATTCTGCTGGATTCTTAGTCGATGGCTCAGAAGGCATCGAGTGTACACCAGAAATTATCCACCGAGTCTCTCAGTGCAGTGAGGTCAAGGAGAACTCTGTACTTCCAAGGACTCAAGCAGAGGGACTGGAAGGAAAAGTATGTCCATTTGCAGATGACACAAAGATCTGTAACAGGGTCGACACAGAAGGTGGGGTGGAAAGGATGAGAAGGGACTTAGCAAGTTTGGAGAAATGGTCAAATGTATGGCAGTTTAGATTTAATGCAAAGAAGTACAAAGTAATGCACCTGGGAAACAAAAATCCAGGGGCAGCGTACACAATGGGGGGTGAGATACTGACAATAACAGAAATGGAAAGGAACCTGGGGTAGTCATATCAGATGAACTAAAGGTGGGCAAGCAAAGTGAGAAGGCAGTAAGGAGGGCTGGCGGGATACTGGGATGCATAGGGAGAGGCATCATCAGTAGAAAACAGGAAGTTGTTATCCCTCTGTGCAGACAGTTGGTGAGACCCCATCTGGAGTACTGCCTGCAGTTCTGGAGACCCCATCTCCGCAAGGACACAAGACAGGATGGAGGCTGTACACATAGGGCAACTAAAACAGTGCAGGGTCTGCACCAAAAGACATACGAAGAGAGATTAAAGGAGCTTAATATGTATAGCGTCGAGGAAAGGAGGGAGAGGAGAGACATGACAGAAACTTTCAAGTACCTCAAGGGAATCAACAAAGTCCAAGAGGGTAGCATCTTTCACAAAGAGATGTGCAAGAACAAGGGGGCACAGTTTGAAGATAGAGGGGTGATGGCTCAGAGGTAATGTGAGGAAGTATTTTTTCACGGAGAGGATTGTGGATTCATGGAACGGCCATCCTGAGGAGGCAGTGGAGTCAAAAACAGTAGGGGAATTCAAGAATGTATGGGACAGACATAAGGCAATTATAGTGGTGGGTAGGCACAAGTAGACTGTTGGTTAACTAGGATTTGCAGCTTATCCATAGGTAAGGAAATGGGCAGACTAGGTGAGCAAAGCGGTCCTCATCAGCTGTCAAATTCTATGTTTCTATGAAAGGCCTATAAACCTGGTCTTGGACACTTGCATGCAAGGCCTGCCTCCAAAGGTTGGGATCAGGCAACCCCACCTCAACACATGGTTATCAAGTGCAGAGAGGTCCACTGAGAAGTAGGCATCGCACGCATTCATGTCATGTTCTGGTCCAAAACAAGCCATACAGGACCGATGCCAGTCAGTCAGTGATTGTGTTTTCCCACGGGGCAACAATGCATGACAGGCGGCTGTTGGCCTTTCCTCAATGACTTGCCCCCCCTCCCCTTTTTTTTTTTTTTACAAGATATTACTTCCAGTAGCCTTCGCATGAAGTCCGAACTATCCACTGCTTAACCAGACACAAAATGGTTGACCCAGGAGATAATGAGTTAAGGACTTCAGCATCAAGGTAAAATAATAAAGAGAAGTGGCACCATAAATAAAGAAAAAAGTACAGTGACACCATAGAATAAGCAGTGACAAGGTGAACTGAGGTGCTGTGCTTTCACGGTGAGCACTCGCTGGTGGGAAGAACAAAACTGAGGTTGGTGAGGGAGTTGGCAACGGTTACTGGCTGGCACGTGACATCATGTGGGGGTGTGCAAGTAACATGACCAGCAGTCGTTGCTAGCCCCCTGGCTGAAAGCTTTGGTCCCTCCAGGTCCTACTGCCTTTGTCCCAGACCCATAAGTGGGCATCACTGGTGAAGACAGATTCTCGGAAGAGCTCACATTCTAAGAAAAGGTACATATTTTATATTACAAGTTATTTACCCAGGATAGGCCAACGTTTTATTTTCAGTGGGTTCACATTCCTCCTGAAGTTCAAAGCTGTGAGGAATACAGCACAGAAATGCTGACCAACTTAATGGGACACTGTCAACCTTTTTTCCATTATATTATTTTTAGATAAAAGCCCACATTTTATGATTGCTTACAGTCTGTAAAATTCATTGATGTTCTCCTGGTTGTTTTATCCATCATTTTTGTTAGTAGAACCAAAATGCATGCAAATGGTATAGTTGTGCCCAACCTTGTTTTGTTTCAAATTCTTGCTCTACTCTTTTTGCATACTTCCTGAACATCAGGAACACCCCCCAAACAGTGCAGCCTCTCATGATGCACTATATCCTATCCTCATATTGCATGAGCGGCTAGACTGTGATGAGGTTGTTCCCAAGTCCGGGAAAGATGAAGTGGGGCGGATCAAGGAATATAAACAAACATGTTTTTGTGTGGTAACACCAGTATGGTGGGCAGTCTGTTTTTTCACTTTTTAAAAGAAAACAGGAATCAGAGTCAAACTCCCAGCTACATTAACAGTCTCCACAGGCTCTGAACAGTAATACATTTTTTAAACGAGAGATACTCTGAGGCCTAAGGAGGCCAATAGTGTCCCTTCAAGTGTTTAAACTTTGGCTTCCCTTGTTCACAAGTCTATGCATGAAACACTATGCTACGTATTTTACTAAAGGCATCAATGCCAACTCATTATGTATTCTGTCATCACCTGTCTTACACTACTTGCACTGTTTATTGCCTGCTGTTTTGTCGACTCAATGTACCTAACCACAAAATGTACATGTACTTGTTCACCTATTATGCTGTATTCATGTACCCTTTAATACCTGTTGTACTCTCCCGGGCCGTTCCTGAAAATAGGCATATAACTTGTCTAGTGTACCTACCCGTTAACAAAAGCTAAATAAATAAATAACATAAAACAGGCATATGTGACCCAGCTCCCCCAGCCAAACAGACGTAACTGTTTGCTGTACACCTTAGCACCAAACCTTTCTCCACTGAAACATGTGTGCCAGATACAAAAAGATAACAAAATCGCCACCACTCAGCTGAAAACTACAAGAAGCGTTATTTAATAAATTACATAGCTTAACACACCGCCAGGCAGTAACAGGTTTGCAGAAAAACCAGACCAGTTAAAATACTTAAAAGGTTTTCCTTTCTATGCACTCCCTTCCCCTATCATGAAGCTGTGACTACGAAACCAGTAGGGTTTTTTTCACCGATTCTGTTACTGGCTGGCAGTGTCTTAAGCTATGTAACCTTATTAAAGCTTCTTGTACTTTTCAGCCGAGTGTGGTGCCAGTTTTGTTGTTGTTCTTACTATATACCTTGGCTACTCAAAAATAATATGCCACTTTGTAGTTATGTTATGCTGACCACAAAAAAGCACCTCAACTAGTTAAGGAGAGAGTTCCCTACATGTCAACAATGCTGTTGCTAAGTATATTATAAATAAATGACATCCCTGCATGCTGAAAATCCGTAGTACTACCACTCACTCTACCAGTGATCTAGATTTGGCAACAGACTCTGGCTGCTCAGAGGCCGGCTGGGTGGGATGGGGAACTGAGCATCCCAAGCACAGCTCTACGGGGGGAGGGGGTGTACTCTACGTCCCACTGCTGGAATGCCACCCAATGGGAGGCCAGGTGGTGGCACAGCGAGAGCACATGAAATGGATCAGCCACCAGCTGCAGAGCTGCATGACATCACTATCAGACTCCTGTTGTTAGAACCACCGAGTCCATGAGAAGGTTGGGGATGGGATGCTGTCGTGCACACCAACGGACATGAAAAAGCTTTATAAAAGAAATCATATGCAAAAAAAGAATGATACTTGGCTTATTGTTGTTTTAGTATTCAGAACTTGAAAACTGCCGATCTGTTGTATGAAAAATAAATAACCCTTTGCCCTTCAACTGATTTGGCTGACTACCTCCAATATGTTCAGTCTTTTAATAAGAAATGATTAAATGAGCCACATGCAAATTTCTCAAAGGCCTGCATATCGCAGTTGGACAAAAGGCACAATCTATAAGGATTTCAGCAACACAGCCAGACCAATGGCACTGTGACCACCAACACAGCCTGTAACACAAGCAACCCAGTTTCATGTCCTGCGACCATGGCCTTCACAAGGGCTGACCAGGGAAGACCTCCTCCTCCTCAGAGGTGGGAGGTTTGCACCAACTGCAAAAATACTACTATGCTGGTGACCACAGATCACAGTGCAATGGGCGGGAACCCAACGGCTAGGTCGAATACACTGTATGTTAGGAATGTTTGCACAGTGTCACTGTGCCCTCAGAGGGAAGGGGCCTGCAGGAAGACAAATAGGAAAACTGCCCTTCTTGGCTGATGACAACACATCCAACTGGGTCATACAGGATGCCCCGACTACTCCTTCCCTCTGCACTGATCCAGACTCCTCCACTACAGCTGTGGTCAAGACACTGAAAGCCAGCCCTGAAAAAGGCCCTGGCACTTTCACTTAGAAGTGTTATTCCTAGGGGACTGATAAGGATGAAGAGGAGACTCAAGTCATTATTACACAAGCTCTTAAATCTCCTGCTGAAGACTAGAGGAAGGAATTTGGTTTTATATGGTACTGTTCACACAAACTGTATCCCAAAGCACTACAGGGAAGCAGTATAGCGCAGTGGTTTAAGGCTCTGAGTTGCAAATCTGGTGACATCCAGCAGACCAGACCCGGGTTTAAATCCCCACAGCTTCCACTTACATACTGTGTGACCCTGAGCAAGTCACTTAACTTCCCTGTGCTCCCAGGTCGCTCCTGTAAAAAAGCTTTCAGCTTAGTGTGCTACTCCAGGTTAAATAACTAAAAAAAAACAATGCATGAAAAGAGGCAGCAGCATGAGGCATACATTAGCCTCACACAGGAGAATGTGACTGAATGAGG
Organism: Neoceratodus forsteri; assembly: GCA_016271365.2. Lineage (NCBI taxonomy): Eukaryota > Metazoa > Chordata > Ceratodontiformes > Ceratodontidae > Neoceratodus > Neoceratodus forsteri. Next base: position 1,711,961,289 of record CM057455.1, read on the forward strand.
TCAAGGAAAGCACAGAGAGGGAGACAGAGAGAAAACAGGAGAAGTTTAGGAAAGCAGCGAGGAAGAGGGGTGTTAAAGAAAGCACAGACAGGCCAACACCCAGAAGCACAAAGTCAGTGCTACCACTCACTACACCAGCAACCTGGGATCTGGAGTAACACTTGCCGTGGGTTGGCCGGGAGAGGAAGGATCGCACTTCAGAGGGACTGTTCTCTCCTGGGAGGGGAGGGACACATCTCCCGCAGTATGCCTGACTCCCATCAGTGGCCAGGTGTCACGGCAGTTGGGAGACCAGAAGGGAATTGGATGCTGACAGAAATGAACTGCGTCACTGCACACTGGGTGGTCCAGGAGGGAGGAAAAAAAAAAATAAAATCTGACAGAAAACGCCTTGCCAGGCAAGATGATAGGCAGCCCCTTACAGGCCTGCACCACAAGCAGGGCAACCAAGCCCAGATCCTGTTTCGAAAAGGGGGGGGCATCCCTCTGACACTGCCACAAAGGGCAAGTCATGGTGATATTTTGGGCAAGTCTCAGAGATGGTAGATGACTGTTTTTTTTTTTTTGGGGGGGGGGGGTGCCAGCAAGAAGGCAAGGAGTACAAATACCGTAATAAAAAAGAAAGCAAAGGAGGGACTACAATTAAAGCACAGGAAGGGAGAGGAGTTAAAAGCACAGGGCACTTGCTCAAGGTCATACAGTAAGAGCTGGTGGCCAACAAAACCTATGTCCAGGTTCATAGATCAGCACTGCATAAAGTCACATAGCTTTTTAAACAAGAAATGCATACCTGAGAGATTAGTTCCTCTGGAATGACTGATGCCGGAATTACAGGTTGAGGCTGACTGCCCAATAGCCCAGAACCCCTATCCCGTCCAGTGCGAATCACTCTGGTTTGTCTTCGAGAGTCTCTGGCTCCTGTGGAAGATCTCCCAGAGGACCCTTCCCCACTTCCGCTTACAGCAGAGCTCCAGCGACTTCTAAACAAAGAAATTTAGAAATTACATAAATCAATATATTTTCCTCTGGATATTAATTAAAAGAAATTTGTCTCAGACTTTAGTGCAGGCTTCACAGACAGCCTTTAAGTTACAATAAAGATCAGCTACAAACACATAAAAATATGCTGGAAAGCCATAACACAATAAAGCTCAGACTGACTCTATAGTAGAAACCTGATCTCTCAGGGGAACTACCACTTCAGCTCATAGGAAAAGTGCAGTTCAAGACATCACACTCATTTTAACTCACACCAGCATTTCCCAATCATCCTGTACACTCTCAGATCCGTATTCTCTTCAGTAGCCTCATTTATGTGCTCAAGGGCTTTTAAGTACGTACGCAGGATCAACCATTAGGATGAAGGAGTGGAGTCAAATGTGCCTGCTCATCCCAGGGCCTACATCCTGTTTAGCAATTCTGATATGTTCAGGGGGTCGAAACTGCACCAGCCCACTAGCTAAATTCTGGTAGATTCTGTATCGGGTTAGTAAGATTTTCCTTTAGCCCTGTGGGCTGGTACTAGAGAAGGTAACATTTTTAATCAGTACAGTGGCTGGGCCAATGGAAAGGTCTGTGGGGCTAGTGGATTTTTCCCAGTCACTAGCCCTGCTGGCTGCAAAATTTAATTTCAGACCCTTGTATGTTCTAGAGCCTGAGAGGGAACTGTGCCCCGCACACCAGATTAGCATGCTGCCTAGACTCAGTGGTCAAGCTGCTGGTAACTACTGCACTGCAGGGGCTGGTTTAAGGGATGTAGGTAGGTAAAGCTTTGTTTCTATACAGGAAATCCTTGTCATTTGGACTTTACAGTCCAGTTTACAAGACAGTCCTGTGTTTAAATAACTAAAGTTTCAGTACATAGTACATTAAAGAATAAAGTTAGTAAATCACATACAGAAAAAATGAAATGTTAAAATAACACAGGGGGACATTAACAAGTACACTCCTAGTTTGCATATCTACAATATTTACATAAGCATATAAAATGTAAGTAAATTAGTTAAGTACATTGACAAGCAAAAAGCAACAATCCCTTAACTGCATGTAAAAAGGCATGATGTTCTGATATTGCACGAGTAGTAGGAGAAAGTGCGACGTAGACTCCAAACAAGGGGCCTCTGCCCGATCAGCCATGCTGTCTCAGATGGGCCGACAGCACCTTGCCTTCTCAGAGCAACAGGTACATGACTGTCTACAAGGCTGAGTAAAAAAGTCCCGCACTCCAGCACTAGATGCCTGCCCTACTTGTATTTTCAGGACCAGGCTAACAAGTTGATCCAAATCTCAGGTCTGGGAAAAATCTGTAGAAATCCAGGAGGAACAAGAAGTGGCTGGTCCCATGCTGGTGGAGACAGAGGAAGACTGGAGTATGCTTGGTAAAGGTGATTAGACAGTAAAACATCAGTCCTGTCGCGCACTGCTGTGGAGAGGAGTCAGTCTGACGATCCAGTCTGAAGAGATGCAGCAGAAGCAAGCAATAATACACTACAGAAGTATTACAAATGGATTTGGTGTGAAAAACAGGTTTTGGGGGCACAGAGAGGAATCTGGATACAATACCTGACCATGTATCCAAAGATTTAATGCAGAGGCAGATGACCCATTTTATAAGTGTCTAGATTTTTCTTGCCATTTTATAACACATTTTAAAGAGCTACTAACACCTCTGAGAAAACATAATATCTTAATCCCAATTCAGCTTGTATTTCATTTACCTACTATAGAATTCTCCTCCCTCCATTTTATTTATTTTTTATTTATGACTTTAGTTAACCGAGTAGGTGCACTGATCCCATGGTCCATTTTCGGGCACGACCCAGGCCAAGTAAGGCGGCATGGAGTAGAAACATCAGAACAACAAGAGCAGGTAATACCTAGTGAAAGGTCACAGTTCTTACATTTGGCAATACATGGTGGCAGTAGTTGAGGGACAACAAATAAAATAAAAGATGCATGCTAGCATGATGCACCACATCAGGAGTCTCTCTTTATTACTGAGGAAGTTCCCACAAAAACAGAATCTTAATCCCTTAGAGTTCATCTGCCTTATAGCTTATTCCATACTAGAAATCATAATGTGCTGTTGTGACATCACAGCTGTTTTCCATGGGAAATAATGTGATGTCACAAGCAGAGTATTATGACATCAGGTGACGAATAAGCAACAGGACCTTCTGAACTCTCAAAGAACAAAGACCCTGTTTTCATGCCTATACCCCGGGAATAAATAATGTCAAGAAGAAAGAGAGAACTTATGAGAAATATAAGCTGTTTTGCCTCTAAATATTATGTTTTGCAAAGTTCTTCTAGACGAGTCGGTGGCTCTTTAACTCTCAATAGGAAATCCTGGATTTTAATTTGTAACACAAAGCAGAAATTCTAAGCACTCTAACATTCTCTGAAGATGGAAGGCTTCTTTGCTTATAAGAAAAGACTGACAAGGTGCTCAAAGCAAAGATTTATCAGAAGTCACTAGGCCACAGAGGACAGTCTGTCCAAGCTGGAATGAAGAGGTCCCTGAAAGAGAGCATCTTTCTCACCCAGTAGTCAGACAAGATCCACAGTAAACTAACAGATCTGATCCGTGAACCACTCTTCAGAGAAGTGCATTCAAGAAAATGTCCGATCTCTCCACTTTGATCTTTGCCAAAACATGAGAAAGCATTAGAGGTGGAAAGCCAGCATTTAGAACTTTTGTCTCATGAAATTGAGGAGGTTTGCAATGCATTAGATCTTGGATCTCTAGGTGAGACACAGAACATAGAGATTTAATTTTTATAAAACTGGACTGCTTATAGTCATAGATCTTCAAGAGAATTTCCTCCAGAGAGAGACACTTACTGAACTGTAAGCCATCAAGTGCCAAGACCACATGAGAAACTTGCAGCTGGGGATTCCCCAAGTTACCATATGTCGCAACCGCCAATGTAAAATGGGCAGGCCCCATATATTTCAGTTCCTGCAGGCAACAAACATTCACCAAATGAACTATATATGCAAGTATCGTCCAGAGGCCAATCATAACCGGAGTGGCACGGGAGACTATACTCCACAGAATCAAACATAATAGATGCATACAAGGCAGTGTTCTGTGCAATGGGTGGTATGGAACAGAGGAGAAGCAAGCCTCCTAGGTAACTAGACCTTGCAGCACAACTATGCCAAACCCAGCTCTCCAAACGGAGATCAAATCCAGACTGTAATGCGTATGGATGCTGTATCGGGTATTAAAAATTCTGACTGCGGAAACTTACCAAAACCTTGCCACAGGAGCAGCCAGGCCCTTCATGACTTACAGTGGAAAGAGGGAAAGCACACCAGTCTCCCAAAGGTGCTGATGTGCGACAACAAACTAATAAAACCAACAAAAACAGCACACACGCCAGGCTCGGAAAAAATAATAGATTTACTGGTGGAAGAAAGGAATACTGGTCAGACTGCCTAGATATCGCCACAGGATGTGGCTTCCCAGGGCAGGGTGCAGCTGACAAGAAACACTTCAATTTTTATACCCCAAAACAGTAATTAGGAATGACATGCCTAGTTACCAGACAGCAGATCCATTCAGGAATTTGACAGAATCCAATGCATTAAGATATCCATCTGGAAATGCACTGCTTGTAACCAGGTTTCCACAATGATCAGGGACCAAAGGAAACAAACACAGCTGGGAGTACTGCTGGATATTCTTGGTAAAATCCAGAGAGATGCTCAGCAGCCTTTGAATATCTAGAAATTGCAAGAGCAACACCTCTGGGTTCTCAGGATTCCAAAAGAACACAGGAAAGTTGATGAACTGGTTTAGAGTAAACTCAGACACCACCTTTGGCCGAAACTTCAAATGGATTCTAAACATCACCCAGTCTTTACGAAAGGTCAGGTAAAGCAGTTCAATCACCACATCCTGTAGCTCTGAAAACCCTAAATCCGGTGGGCTACAAGAGCATAGGCAGCATGGATTCCTTGTGGGGGTGTCATTCCAAACAAATATGAGATTTCTCTAACTGGGTGACCAAGGAAATAGATCAGGGGAAGGCAGTGGATGCGTCTTATCTGGACTTTAGCAAGGCCTTCGACACTGTGACGCACAGAAGACTGTTAAGTTAAACAGCCTAGAAATGTGATCCAAAGGGGTAAACTGGGTTAGAAACTGGTTAAAAGATAGGAACCAGATGGTGGTGGTTAACGTCACTCACTCTAATGATGGGAGATTCACCAGCGGAGTACCAGAGGGCTCAGTACTGGGACCAATTCTTTTCAATGTCTTCATAGGAGACGTTGCAGAAGAACTGGAAAAGAAGATATGCCTTTCTGCAGATGTTACAAAAATCTAGAATAGGGTAAACACTCAAGAGGGGGTGAAGAAAACGTGCAGGGATCTCAGGAAACTTGGAGTGGTCAGGAGCACGGCAGTCGGGGTTCAATGACAAAAAATGCAAAACCATGTATCTAGGACACAGGAACCCAGAAACTGAATATAGGATTGGGGGAGGTATTGACGGTCACAGAAGACAGGAAAGGGATCTTCAGGTTATCATATCGGAGGACCTGAAGGTGTCAGGGCAGTATGACAAGGCAGTGGGTAGGGCTAGTGGGATGCTGGGGTCCATGGAAGGAGCATCTCCAGCAGGACTCACTGGTGAGACCCCAACTGAAAAGAAATGTGCTCAATTGGAGACTACACCTTAGGACAGACAGGGTGGAGGCAATCCAGCGGAGGGCAACTAAAATGGTGCAGGGTTTGCACGAGGAGCCTTCAAGGAGAGACTGAGGGATCTCAACATGTACATGACAGAAACCTAAAAGTACCTCACAGGGGCAAACAGGGTTCGGGGGAGGAGTCTCTTCAAATGATAAAGTGTGCAATAAAGCTGGAGGATGGATATTCAAGAGAGATGTGAGTAAATCTTTCCTCACTGAAAGGGTGGCTGATGCCTGGAACAGACTGCCAGCGGAAATGCTGGAGGCTAAAACAGTAGGGGCATCAAGCACATATGAAACAGACAGAGGTATATTGAAAAAGAGGCAGCAGGCAGGAGGGTCAAAGGAGACCAGATACATCTACGAAGGCAGAATAGGCAAGGCACATTTGGATAGACTGGGAGGGTGGGGGTGGAGGGGGGCAAAGCAGGACTTTTCTGCCAACAAATTCCATTTCTATTTTTCTAACCCTTCTAGCAGATGTAAGAACAATCAGCCAACAATATGTTCCATTTAAGAAATTAACATCCACAGGTGACAGCAGGACCAAAAGGAGCTGTGGTCAGGGTACCATGAATCAAACTAAGGTCAGTACTAGGGTATGTGTGAAGGATACCCATTAAGTACCTGCAGGAGACCATTCTAAAGGAGAGACTGATAACCTCTCTCAATAATAATAGTCTACAGGATGAGAGACAGAATGGGTTTGTCTTGGAAAGATCGTGCCAAACTAACCTGATTTGACTTCTTCAACTGGGTCACTAGGGTGGTTGACAAAGGCCACGCTGTGGATGTCCTGTACCTGGACTTCAGCAAGGCTTTCCACTCGGTGTCCCACAGGAGGTTAACGAGCAAGCTGAAGGACATGGGGGTGGGGGAGAAACTGGTGGGGTGGCTTGAGAGCTGGTTGCAGGGAAGACAACAGAGGGTAGTTGTAAGAGGGAAGACATCCAAGCCAAGGCCAGTAACAAGTGGGGTGCTGCAGGGTTCGGTGCTAGGCCCTTTTCTGTTCAATGTCTTCACTGGAGACATTGCAGAGGGGGTCAAGAGTAAGATCAGACTGTTCGCAGATGACACTAAGATTTGTGCAAAAGTGGACAATGAGCAAGGAAGGGAGGGAGGCTCTAGCTAAACTCGAACACTGGCCTAGGAAGTGGCAGCTGGGGTTTAACACTTTGAAGTGCAAGGTCATGCACCACAGAGCAAACAATCCCAGGACCAGCAACTGGCTGGGGGGAGTGCAGGTAACAGCTCAAGAGGAAGAAAAGGGACCTTGGGGTAATAGTCACAGGGGACATGAAGGTGTCAGGACAGTGTAGGAGGGTGGCAGCAAGGGCAAATAGGATGCTGGGGTGCACTGCCAGAGGGATCACCTCAAGAAAGGAGGTAGTCATCCTGCCCTTGTATAGATCACTGGTGAGGCCACACTTGGAGTATTGTGTGCAGAGGATGTGATTACTGGAGGGGGTGCAGCGCAGGGCTACGAAAATGATCATGGGACTGGGGGAGCTGCCATATGAGGAAAGATTGAGGGAGCTCAACATGTATTCACTGGATGAGAGAAGGGAAAGAGGAAACATGACAGAGACCTTTAAGAACTTGAAAGGTATAAACAAAGTCACAGAGGGAGGATTGTTCCGCTTAAAGGGGGGGGTCACCAGGGGGCACAGTCTGAAGCTGGAAGGGGGAAGGTTCAGGAGGGAGATGAGGAGGCACTACTTTACAGAGAGAGTGGTGTAGAGATGGAACGCACCGCTGGAGGAGTTAATCGAACTGAGGACAGTGGATATATTTAAGTGGGGTTGGGATAGAGTCAAAGGCAGGATTAGTACAGACAAGAACACAAAGTGGGGAAGACCAGGAAAGGGAGGAAGGGAGGGGTTGGGTGGGGCTAGGCCAGCTGTAGTAATAAGAAGCTAAGAGCTGCACAATTGGGCAGACTTGATAGACCTGTGGGCCTTCTTCTGCCAGTATGTTCGTATGAGACCTCCAGCTGATCCACCGTCTTAATATCAACAGGTGCATGAAAAGCAACAATGGCTGATAAATGTACCTTAAAGAGCACCTTTCGTGCTTTTTCCCCCCCTCTGCCTGCAGGCTCCCTTACCAGAATAGGAGTTCCTCTGCAGTGATAGTAAAATTTCCTTGTTAGCCCCATAAGGAAAGGACGGCATCATATTTTGCTCCTGAGGGGGCTAACCGCTTGATCCCTTCCACTTCCTGATCTCTGATGCCGTCCCCGTACTTCCATGTTTTATAATGTCACTATATGGCAAGAGCGGGGACGTGCTCCATGTAAGCCCATGAAGCGTGGTTTTAAAAGTCCATTTTACAATGTTAACTCGACTTTTAGTACTAATCGGAGCCAGTATTCAAGTAGCAAGAACCTTGTTACTTGAATAGTGGTTCAGATATGTACTAAAAGTCTGGTTAACATTGTAAAAATACCTTACAAGTAAATTTTACAACCACTACAGACTAACTTCCATTCACGTAAGGGAGCCTCCTGACCACTTTGCACTGTACCGACAAAGGTGCTCTCTAATACAAAAATACTGCAACAGTGATTGGGAATGGTAGAGCAGGTATTCCAAGAACCTCCAAAAAGGGTTCAAGGAAATGGACAACAGATACTAAATCGTTTCCACTTAAGGAAGCAAGTGTGCCAAGTGAAAGGCTTTCTGGTTGCCAGAAGGCCATCTGACACTTCACCGAGATGTGTCAAAATGGGTGACTTCCATGTCCTCAGGAACCAGGGCTGCAGCTGCAGCAACAGAAGACTGAGGTGCAGCAACCTGCCCTAAAACAGGGACAGTAGACCCGAACATAGGGACAAGGGGGGGCCTCCAAAGCCATTTTCCACAGCACTGAAAACCACATTTGTACTGGCAAAAAAAGGGCCACCAGAATCACGGTGGCGGACTTTTTCCTGAGCTTGACAAGTGTCTTCAGAGTCAGCAGAACTGGAGGGAAGGCAAACAAAAACCTCCTAATCCAAAGAGGGACAAAGCATCTCACCCAAAAACTCCCGGCCCACAACTGAGCAAAAAAAAAGACATCAGTGTTGTGTAGGGATGCAAAACAGTTAAACTCTGATTGACTCCATCACTGGAACAAGAGTTCCACCAAGTCTCCTCACAGCTCTGCCACTTGGGAATGTGATATGGAGTAGCTCAGACTGTCGGGAAGCACAGGGTTTTAAATGGCGGGTATAGAATAGCAAAATGCTATGCAAAATAGTGGGTAACACCATTTCCAAAAATGCGTAGCAGTAGACCGCAAACCATTTTTATTCAGTGAATCTATGGCACAGTAGTCAAAATTCATAAAATTACATATATTTTAAAATTTTGCTAATCATTCTATGCCAAGTTCTATGTATTTTTATAGCGGATAAGCACTTTCACGTGTAAAACTGCTAATCATTTTTTTCAACTTATTCAATATCTGAAACACATTCTGTAACCCTGCCAGGTGTCTTTCTGACTACATGCTGTGCTCCACTCCCAAACTCTGATTTCTTCCCTGAAGAGGGGGTAGGAGTCATCGCCCTCCCCAATTCTGTTTTCTTTGTTTAGGTCAAACATGACACACTGATCATCCATCTGAATCAGCAAAGGTCTATTCCCTTAAATGCACAGTAAAGACAAGAAGCCCATTGAGCACCACCTTCATAACCAGGCAGGGGTCAAAATTTAGTTGTTTTCATCCAATAGCCAGCAGGGGTAGTGACTGGGAAAATCCACTAGACCAACTGGTGTAGTTACTGAAATGTTACCTTCTCTAGTACAACCCGCGGGCTAGTTAAAGGAAAATCTTACTACCCCTATACAGAGTTTACCAACATTTGGTTAGTGTGCCAGTGCCATCCTCAACCCTAGTCCAGGACACTGATGCGGTGTTCCTCTCCAGTGGATACCATACACACTGGATCAATCATAACCCTAGATAAGCACCCCACCCAGGGTCGGATGCATCTGTTGTGAAGACAACTGGAGACTAGGTTTACAGAAAGGGGACCCTAAGCAGCAGATTCTGCCTGGACTGCCACCAAAGTATTACCCTCAAGAGAGGAGGACAGGCTTTGATATGGTACTCTAGTAACTGGTGCACCTGTTTCCATCAAGACTGCAGCAACCACTGAGCAACCCACATATGCAGCTGTGCTAGTGGTACCAAAGTTTTAATTTTAATTGATTTATTGGAAAGCAGCTTGAGCACTGGTCTCATTTACAAATAAAAAAATGGACACAGCCACAAGAGCCAGGAGGCAGGACACTGTCCTGGCTGACACTAACTCACTAGTTATCAGATCTGTCCAAGCCATCAGAGCATCTGACTGATCCTCTGGCTGAAATATTTTGGCTTAAGCTGTGTCCAACTCTGCCCCAATGTACTGAAGCGTATGGCAAACAACTGATGTCGGCATAGCAACTACCCCAAGATGGTCCAGCAAGTACTTGGTCTTTTCCAGGGTATGGATCGCAGATTTCGCAGACAACCTTTTCAGAAGGCACTCATCTAAGTAGAGGAAACCATGTAGTTTTGCCAGGCAATGACACGATGTCACCACAGTAAAGCATTTGGCAGAAAAAAAAGTGACACTGAGTATACACAAGGCGAGACTCTGAACTGAAAGGGACATCATTCCAAGCAAAAACGCAACAGGCTGTGGCATTAATATGCTATATACTGAGGGTGTACATCCAGTCCCCCTGGGCTAAGAGTGGGAGCAGAGATCTGAGGGAGAGCATGTGGCATTTTCCATATGCAGTGTGCTCGTTAGGCACTCACAGGTCCGGGACAGACCGAAACTCTCCTATGCATTCTGGACACCCTTTCAGAGCAGACCTGTTCCTGGCATAGTGGTCCGAGAGTTCTGCAGCCTGCTGCGCTGTTTTGGGGTCTCGATCCTCTAGCCAGGTTTTTAGCTCTGCCGGGCAAGCCCAAAAGAATTGCTCCAGAAGTACACCCCCCTCAATCTTCTCTACAGAGTTTGCTTCCACTCCCTCCCACCGTTTCAAAAACTGATGCTGCTTTGTGGCAAGTTACTCATAACTCATGTCAGGGCTTCTCCGAAGCTTATGGAACTTAACCCTGTATGCTTCAGGTGTTAATTCATACTTTTTAAGCAATGCAACTTTAAGTTTCTCATAATTACTACTGTCCTGATTGTCCATTTGGCCTAGTGCCTCAAGCCCTTTACCAGTAAGTAGCGGGAATATTTGAAAGCTCCAGGACTCCCTGGGTATTTTAGCCTGGATACAGACCTTTTCAAATGAATTCAAAAATGCATCCATATCCTCCCCCTTTCAATTCAGCTAATAATTTAGAATTTAATTTGTGCCCCAGTCCTGGAGTTCCAGGTTCACCCCTGCCACTTACCTCCTCTGGCACTGGTCATTGGAGTCTTAGCTTCGCCAGTTCAGATTTCCTCTGGCCCTCCTTTGTCTCTCTCATGGCCTCTCTCTGAAGCTGCCTTTCCTCTTCCTCGGCCTCTCTCAGACATTGGTTTTCTTTTTCCTGCATCTCCAGCTCCATCTGGAATGTCCTCTGCTCGAATTCCAGCTCCAATCTCCTCAGCTCTGGCTGCAGCCTGATCCCTTCTGGCTCCAGCATCGTAATGACCTTCTCCTGGCGCTGTGGCTCTGGGTTACCTCTGGTCTCGCTGTCCTTCCTCCGGGACTGGACTCTGCAACATCCCTCAGCACCCCCCATGCCCAAGGTCTGGTCCCTTTTAGTCACCGGCTGTGACTCTAGATCCTGGGCAGTCTCTTGCTCATCAGCTGCCACGGTTCAACCCTCGCACTGGACTCCTCTTTTCTGGTACAACTGCTTCAGGTAGTCTGCAGTGCATTCACTGTAAATGGAAGCCATATTCTTCCCCAACTACTGCTACACTAGCTAGCACCCGAGGGAAAAAAAAAAACACAGGTAGGAAACTTTGTACTGTAACCACATTATTTATCTTTTTTTAAAATCTCTGCCTTGATTGTGTGTGGACTGTTTACAGTTTATCAATCTGATACACTGGGCTCGAATCCACTGTTATGCCTGTGCTACCAATATCTCTAATCGCAACAGTATGCAACCAAATCTCTCGCATCCCAACATTGTGTACCAGATGTGTCACAAATCCATTCCTGGGGGTCAGGCCCACTGAGCTCACAGTGGCCACCCTTGAGTGCAATCCATGATGGGGACAATGACACAGGGATACCCTCCTCGTCCTTTCTGAATGCTCGCTGAGGTCATGACTGCACCTCTGCCATGAGGATCCAGGGAATCCCTCTAGCTCTGGATAAGGGCACAATACTAGTCTCAAGTCTTGTGGCCAAATATGAACCTTTCCTTGGCTATTACACAGAAGAGAAGACCCAGGTATCCCACTCTCTTCGGGGCAGCACCGTAAAAACCCAATTTGGCCTTCTCCCAGCAGGACATGCAACAGCCTGGATCAAAATCTTTTGTGGACTCTGGTATTCTCCCTATCCTTAAATATGTCCCTTACAGACTCTTTTCCCAATTCGGTTGCTTACAGTGGCCCCTCTAAGTAGATAACAGTTGTCACAGATTAATAAAACGTCTACAGTCACACCTACAATATAAGAACTCTCATGCAGGCAGAAGTTTTTTAGAAAAGCAAAATTTTTACTAAAATACTTTAATACAAGAACTAAAAAGAGAATATTAATTTGGGTTACAGTATGCAGAAACAAATGGGAAAAATATATAGAGAAAAAAAAACACAAACTTGTTAGCCAAGTCTCCAGCTTAGGTATGAAGATTTCAAAGTCCAGATAATCGCTGGTTTGCAAAAAGTATTTCAGTCTTTCTGTAGCAGTCTTTGGTTCCTAGGCTGTTGGCAGGTGTTTTCCTGTGGTCAGGAGAGTCCAAGCAAAATGGGTGTGTTCAAAATGCCCTGAGCTGGGCTATTTATACCTGTCTGAAATCTTTCAGTGTCATCACTTTCCAGCTCAAATAAACTACTCCGTTTGGCCTGGAGATGGCACTGCTGTGCAGTTTCAAAAATTTCCAAGAATATTAAAAATCAGATTCCGAGACCTGTAATTAGCATGGATATGACATTTCAGAGTTAAGCCCTTTGAAGTACCCTGTAGACCACTGGCACCCGTAAGATAAAATTCACACAGGTTCTCTAGGAAGCAGTTGCTCTCCTGTTACATCAAAAAACGTAGCATATTACAACAGCTTCCTTAGATCAAAGCATTCCACTCCTGAGTGTATCGTCTTATGACATACAAATGGTTTTGGCATACCTCTATTAAAAAACTGAGAATGCAATTTCAGTTCCTAAAAAACAGCTGCTTTCAGGTCAAAAGGTCAAGCATTTATTTTTTTTAAATCTAGTCTTTTCCCTAGGTGCCTTTGTGGGGACACTGGCATGTCTTTTGGCCTGTACATATACACAGGATTACAATTTTTTTTTTTTTTTTTTATCACAACTGATTTCCACCTACAGCCACAGTCCTGCTTACCTCCAGCCACTGCTCCTCCTTCACCGCCAACCTTGAAGTAGTCGTGCCCAGCTGGCATATGCAGCTGTACCGTCAAGAGGGACACCCCCTATGTCCCCACACCCGGCCAGGATCCAATATCGGCTTTCACCCCAGGTCCAGGCATCGTCGGCCAGTGAAGATGCGGTTATCAAGCTGCCGCAACTTGTGCTGCCATTTTCCTCCTTGAGCCCCCAGAGTGCAGACGTGCAATGACGACGGGCACACCGTGCCGACGTCTATGCCGTACTCTGTCCCTTGCTGACACTACTCAGTAGTGTCCCCAGTCGTCACCAGGGGCTGCTACAGAGCGGTGGTTCCCTGGATCTCTCCCCAGGATAGGAGAGCAGTTCTCCGGACACTCAATCCTATCCCTCCCCTGCCAACCCCGGCTTGCATCCGAACCCGGGTCACCAGCATGGCGCGAGGTGTGGAATCCAGCGCCTCAACCCTCAGCGCCATATACATATACACACACACAATTATATCTACAAATAAGGACTAGTAGCTGGGCAGCTTGCCACAGATGGATTGATTCAGGGTAAACTCAGACACCAGCTTAGGAAGAAACTTAGGGTTAGTATGCAAAGACACCCCGTCTTTGAGGAAAACCAAATAATGTGGCTCACACATAGGCGCCTGTAGCTCGGAAATCGTTTGAGCATAAGTATGACAACTACAAACAATGCTTTCCATGACAGAAAGTGCAGCTCACAAGTCGCGGCAGACTCAAAAGGAGCCAAAGCAAGCTTTTCCAACACAAAATTCAAGTCCCATGGAGGGACAGGATTGCGGATAGGAGGCTTTAGGTGAACGATGCCTCTCAAAAAAGTACATGAAACTTCCAATTGTGCTACCATAAGGCCATCAACAGGCACATGGTAAGCAGAGATAGCAGACATGAACCTTACCCCAGACCAGAGTCTGAAAGGGACAGTAGGTACTCCAAGATCTGATTCACAGGACACATGAAAGGGTCCAGCTGGCGTCTTCATAGAATAATTGGTTCTGGTAGAAGGTGGCTACACATCATACAATAATTGTCTCTGGTAAAGCTTTCTAGCCATCACCAGGACATCCGCCACTTTGGATGACACCCTAAACCGGACTATGGCTATGTCCTCAGGAGCCAGGCGTGAAGGTCCAGGGACTTTAGGTCCGGATGGACCAGGGTACCCCGGTTCTGGAAGAGCAAGCCGGTGCACAGAGGAAAAGGTACTGAAGGTTTCATTGCTAGCTGCTGGAGTAAGGGGAATCCGATCTGACAAGACCAAATAGGGACAATGAGGATCATCGCAGTCCCTTCCATCTGTAACTTGATTATCACCCTCTAAAGCAGCAAGAAGGGAGGGAAGGCATACAGAAACCTCCCTTTCCAGGAAAGGTCTAGTACAAGATCCACTGGAGGGTGGGGGTTGGGCAAGGAGGCTGAGGCAGGGGCAGGAACTGGAACTGGTGCAACCCCTCCTCCTCTAGAACCCTTGATGGAGAAGGCAGCCTTATGTTTGGTTGGCTTGGAGGTGGGCCGGGGTCTGTGGGTTGCCTGACAAAAGGGCACCCATTGGGCATTCTTTGGTTGAGTCTAGTGCATTCAAATTACAGACCACAGGTTGTGTCTGGAAGCTTGCAAGTTGGATAGGATATCCTGGACCTCAGCCCCAAATAATTAATACCCTCTGAAGGGAGCATTCAGGGTGGACATCTGAACATCCTGAGCAAACCCCCGACACCCTCAGCCAGGAGTGCCGGCGAAGGCATATTCCCCACTGCCACCTGGGTGAAAGCATCTACTGCACCGTAGGCTAAACGCAGGAGGTGCCGGCCGATGTCCACCCCAGATTTGAAGGCCTGGAGGACCTGCTGGCTAGCTGGTCCTTCAGGCAAAGATTTGATCTCCATGGTTAGTTCCCAAAGAACTTCCTGGTACTGGATCATGTGGGCCATAAAATTAATAGTCCCAATGGCCAAGGTCGCAAAGGCAAAAGCCCATTTGTCAAAATGGTCCAGCTTCCAGGATTCCTTGCCAGAGGGAAAGGAACTTAGGTGTTTCAGCCATTTAGAATGGCTGCGCTGAGTTAATGACTACCAAGTCCACCTGTGGCTGTTCCCCAAAGAAAGACTCACACACAGGGGCCTTGTATAATTTATCCACCTTCCTAGGCACAGCTGGTATTAGATTCAGGCAATGCCAGGCAGTCATGGTGGCATTTTCAAAGGTGTCACTCAAAGGGGGGACCACCAGTGGGGAAAGAGCCCGGCAGATAATCAGATTCTTCAGTTTCAAACCCCATGGCTGACTGACTCCGGCACATGACCCCAGTGAAAGATGGGTCATCTGGGGGAGACTGGAGTATGCATTTAATGGGGGGTCTCTTCCCCATCAGAAGAAACTGGGGAAGGGGGAAGCACTCTCATCCCCGTCCTCACCTGACTCCTCAGACTCATCAGGAGGTTGGGAGGTCTGGGTAGTATTCTCCCTCTTTTCCTGGGCAAATGGGAGGCATACAGGGAACCAGCCCGATGTGTGGCAGCATGTGGGTCACTGGGGACATCGGGCACCAGGACAGGATGTGCAGGCCCACATGGAGCCAGGTCCTGCAGAGGGAGAAGTGTGCCTGCAAGAGATCCCAAAGGAACGCAAGCACAGACTGGAAGTCCACTATCACAGACGTCGGGTAGCCCGACAGTGTTGGTCGGGAGGAATCAGCACCAGTGGAGTAAGAATCAGTACCTGCACAGGGTAGTAAATAAGCCCCCAAAACAACAACAAAAAAAACGATTACCAGTTTTACATGTGAAAGTGCTAATCAAGTGTAAAAATGCATAGCACCTGGCACAGGACGGTTAGCAAAATTAAAAAATGTTATTCATTTTTTTTTTTTTTTACTGTGCCATAGACTCACTGGAAAAACAAATGGTTCGCAGCCTACCGCTACGCATTTTTGGAAATGGTTAGCATTACCCTGTTTTGTGTAGCATTTTGCTATGCTATACCAGTTATTTAAAACCCTGCGGTGTTGGCTGAGGAGCTGGTGAAGGCACTGGCTGAGGCCAAACAGGCACTGGAGGAGAGAAGTCCGACTTTACGATGGTGCCAGATGAGGAGAGGCCGCATCACCCAGAGGGAGACATCATCGATAGGCATCTCAGCAATGAGCAAAAGCTACCAAGGGAAGGCGGGGGGTGCCGGAGAAGGCATAGGTCCACAGCTGAAGAAGAGGTCACCTGCACAGAAGACAGCAGTGGACGGGTGGCAGCCTAAGACCATGAGCTCACCGAACCTACGCCGGACTGAGAAGAACCTGCAATGTCTCCTGACTGCGGCCCTGCCACCAGAAGTGGCCTGAACAGCACAAGTTGGGGGAACTGGGAGGATCCCACCCCTTCAGAGCCTCAGCCTGATAAGGAGAAGTTGGCGGGAGGCACTGCCAAGGGTAGCCCTTTTGAGGACAGGGCATGCAAGGTAGAAGAGGCCACCGCTGTCGGGCCTTAGGTATATGTGGGGGCCGCGAAGAGTACTGGGGTTTTTTGTAGTCCTTACCCATAGCTTAACCCCCCAAACACGGAGGGTTACGACTCTCAAGACAGGGCCAGAAAACAGGAAGGGGCTTTGGCTTGCAGCTCCTGTTCCATATTGGAGACCTTCTGCTAACGGAGGAATTCTTCTAGGGCCTGATAGCGTTGAGTGGGCTGGTTTAAGCCTCTACTGATATCGTAGGCCTGAGTGCTGTGAGTAGACCCAAGGCAGCAGACACAGGCAGAGTGGTCGTCCTTCTCTGGAAGCTGCTTCCCACAAGCACACTTCGACTTGGAGACCTGGTTGGGAGACGAAGATGGGACAGACATGTTTAAAAAAAAAAAAAAAAAATCGGAAACCAAAAAAATAGGATGAGAAAATAAAGGAAAATTCAGAAGAAAAGGGCAGTCGACAAACCTGTGGCGGTCTCTGGAGGTCAGACGTGTGTTGGTCGACAGCAGGAAAAGAACTGTGGAGGGAGCGGTGGGGGCAGTCCACTCTTATTGGGTTGGCCGATGTCAGAGGGTGACGTCGGAGTGGGCTGCCCCCAGACAGGCTACTAGATATAAAAGTTTCCAGGTGGTCCTAGTGCCTTGCGGCAGTAGTTCCATAGGTGTGGCCTCCTGCAAGAGATACTCTCAAAGTGAGATCTTCCTTTTCTAAAGCCAAAAGATATTAGAAAGGAGCCCAGTCAGAACTCACTTACAACCCCAAAAGTTACCCTTAGGAGAATATCATCCAGACCCCTGGATTTTTCCAGATTCACATCCACTAGATACTTACCTAGTGAATTCTCGTTTGGTCAGTTCTGCCTCCTGCTTGATCTGCACTACTTTCACAACTTCCACCTTCAGCCATTTAACTTCCTGGTTGACTACTAACGCAAAGTGCAGGCAGTTATTCAGTACCTCTGCTTTTCCTACCTCAGTCAGTGCCCCCACCCAAATGATCAATGGTCCCACCTTAACCCAGACCTTCCTTTTGTTCCCTATGTACTGAAAAGTACAGTTATGTAGGAACATACCATAACAGTAGATCTTGGAGCGAGGTTCCTTCAGTAGGTCATTATTACATATTGGACTGGCGCCACCTGGCATCAGGCCACACAGCAGACTTTTCTAGCAATCCCAGACGGGGGACCACCCACCCGACGTCAGCGTGACTGTATATAGTGGGCGGTCCCCACACCCGCCCTCCAGTTCTCCCACCAGAGTAAGGCAGAGGCCTGACAGCAGGAGCTAACAGGATTTGGAGTCCCTGTAGGAAACAAAATGAGGGAAAGGAGGGAGGGAAAAATATGACCTAGTGAAGGAACCTCTCTCGAAGATCTACTGTTATGGTAAGTTCCTACATAACTGTACTATCTTACTTCAAGAGGGTTCCTTCAGTAGGTCATTACATATAGGACAGAGCCCCAGGCAGTCCCTCCAAAGAAAGACAGAGAGAAACCGGGGAGGAGGAAAAAACAACTCCAACAGAAACTGGGAACCAGAATGGACCCAGCCTACGACAGAAGGCCCTGCAAGACAGCTAGGCCAAAGCCAGCCCTCCGCCTAGAAACAATGTCCAGACTGTAGTGTTTGGTAAAGGTATGTACAGAACTCCAAGTGGCTGCGGCACAGATATCAGCCACAGAGACATTTCACAGGAAGGCAGCAGAAGCAGCCATGCCCCTAGCAGAATGACCTCTGATGGGTCCCGGCAGAGGTTTTTCATACTTTTGGTAACAATACCGAGTTGCTTAGCCATTTGGAAAGGCCCTGCTTGGAAACCGGTTTGCCCTTAGACCTGGGAGCAAAGAAAACAAAAAGCTGATCACAGCTACAGAAATCCTTGGTCCGGTGTGTGTGTATAGCACCGAATGATCAGATGGACACTCATGGTGTGCAGGAGTGCCTCACCTCTATTGGTGGGGGATTGAAAATAAACCAGAAGCTCTACTGATTGGTTCAGTATGGCTTCGGACACCACCTTGGGAAGAAACTTAGGATATGTCCCAAGGACCGCCTGGTCCTTGTGGAAAATAAGATAAGGTTCTTTACAAACCAGAGCGTGAAGCTTCGAAATCCTTTGGGCTGACGTAATGGCAACCAAAAATAACGTCTTCCAGGAAAGGAAACGCAAGTCACAGCTCATAGCCAGTTCAAATGGGGAAGGGTGAGCTTCTAACACAAGGTGAGTAGGGCTGTGGATGGTGGGGGCGGGTTTAGATGAAGTATCCCTTTCAGAAAGGTTTTAGAGACTTCCAACTGAGCTATGGTGTACCATCCACCAGCTCGTGGTACGCCGAGACTGCGGAAAGGTGAAACTTCAAAGAGGAATATGACAGACCAGAGTGACAGATGAAGGAAGTATTCCATGATTTCGGTGGGGGGGGGGGCGCAAACAAGAAAAGGGGTTCCAACTCTTGGAAGTCGCCCATATAGAAAACCATTTCCACTTCATGGCATAAGTGGAACGAGTAGAGGGTTTTCTAGCCTCGATAAGGACTTGAGCGACTCGGGAGGAAACCCGAAGTGAGAAATCACCTACGTCTGCAGGAGCCAAGCATGAAGATGCAGAGTTCTGAGCCCCGGATGTATTAGACAACCTTGATCCTGGGTCAAGAGGTCGTGGGTCATTGGAAGTGGAACCAGTGGTTCACTGGATAAATGCTGTAACAGTGAAAAACAAATTTGTTTCGGCCAGAGAGAAGCGGCAAGGATCATCCTCGCCTTCAAAGCTTGAAGTTTGAGAAGGATCCTCTGGAGAATGGGAAATGGAGGGAAGGCGTACAAAAATGTCCCTGTCCAGGAGAGAGAGAGAAAGCGCGTCATGCCAGAAAGCACCATGCTTTGGAACAATCGAGCAAACCCTGGCAAGTTTTGAGTTGAATTTGGAGGCGAACAGGTCAATTTCCAGTTACCCCCATTTTAGGAAGAATGACTGCCACTTCCTGAAGCAGTTCCCACTCGAGAGCTAGGGTCAGAGACCTGCTGAGACTGTCGGCCAAGACACTGAGAACGCCTGGAACATGCACAGCTACAAGGGCCAGATTGTGCTGGACTGCCCAGTTCCACACCCGCATCGCCTCCCTGCACAGGGGGTACGACCGGGTTCCTCCTTGTTTGTTGAGGTACTAGACCACCGACATGTTGTCCGTTTGGACCAGCAGTGATCCCTTGGGATGGAGGGTCTGGAAGGCGTACAAGACTGCCCTCATCTTCAGAACACTGATGTGTAAGGATTCTTCCAAGCTTGACCACTGTCCTTGAGCTTGGTGCTCCCCTAGATGTGCTCCCCATCCCATGTTCAACACATCTGTAGTTAAGGATGCCAAGGGAGCAGGGTTCCGAAAAGGAAGACCCAAAGAAAGGTTGCAGGGGTCCATCCACCAAAGCAATTCTTTCTGAACCGCTGAGGGGACCGGTCGTCCAAGAGTTGCTCCCACTGCACCCGCAAGGACCACTGATCAACTCTTACGTGTAGCCTCACCAGGGGAACAGTAGTGATGGAGGCTGCCAACAGGCCAAGAAGGCAAAGGATCTCCCGGGCCGGGATGGTCCTGGATGAAGCCACTCTGGCAGCCTGATGGACCAGGGTCTCCACTCTGGACCATATCCAGGACTGCCCCAATGAACTGTAGTCTCTGGGACGGGATCATGGATAACTTGGGGATACTGACAGTAATCACTAGTCTGCCAAAGAGGTCCAAGGTAAAAGACAGCCTCCAGTAAAGAGTCCCTAAATGGGGCCGAAATCAGCCAGTCATCCAGGTAAGGGAAAACCACAATACCCCGGCAGCGTAGGAAAGCCGCCACCACTGCCAGGCACTTGGTAAACACCCTGGGTGCCAAGGACAGACCAAAGGGGAGCGCCCGTAATTGGAACTGTTCCCCTTGGAATTTGAACTGCAGGAAACAGCGGAGGCTGGGGAAGATTGAGATGTGCAGGTAAGCATCTTGCATGTCCAGAGCGCACAACCAATGATTCTCCCGAAGGAGAGGGAGGAGGCTCGGGAGCGTCAACATCCGGAACTTTTGCACTCAACAAACTGGTTGAGGTTGCTTGTTGAGAAAGGCCCAGTCTCCAGTCTTTTTGGAAACAGGAAAAATGGGAGTAAAACCCCCTGCCCCTTTGTCGGAGGAGAAAGCGCTCTATTGTTTCCTTGAGCAAGAGGCTGTGAACTTCTCGGTTGAGAAGAGCCTGCTCCTTGGAGTAAAGACCTTTTCGGCGGAGATTCTGGAGGAAGTTCTAAAAACTCTATGGTGTGTCCGACTGACACTAGTTGCAGGACCCATGCGTCTGAGGTTATTGCCTTTCATTCCTGTGCATGGTGGGCAAACCTCCCACCTGCTCCTCATCGGTAGACTGAGGAGGTAGTGGGGATAGTAAGTCAGGAAGTGACAGGACGGTTCCGGGGGAGGACCCCCTGCTCGTCTTTGGTTCTTGGAGGCTGGAGGAGTGGCGGAACCCATGGACTTGCGCTTGCCCTGGCGTCCAGCCGGGGCCTGCTTCTTCTGCCTCCAGGTCCTTTTCTGAAAGGGCTGCTGCTGTTGAGTGCCCGATTGGTATAGGGACCTCACTGATCTGAGTGCGAGGCCTCTGTCCTGGAGATCAGTGATATCTTTGGTGTCCCCACCAAAATATACCGAGCCCCAGAAGGGGGCATCCTGAATCGCCGACAACACCTCATTAGCAAGGCCAAAGAGGCAGAGCCAGGAATGCCATCTGAGGGCGACGGCAGTTGCCGAGGTGCAAGCTACAGAGCCAACAGAGCCGTATGTAGCTCGCAAGGCATGCCTACAAGAAAAGCGAGAGAGGCGAAGGTCCTTGGCAAGCTCCACTTTCTAGCTCGAGGGCTCCATAGACTGGACCCAAGCTTCCAACCTGGCCAAGGTATCCTTTTGGTGGGAAACCATGTGGATCACAGTTGAGGGATCGAAGAGCGCATATGGCTGAAGTGTAAACCTTTTTACTGAACTGGTCCATCTGCTTCTACTTTGTCCGGAGGAGAGGTGCTCATGTGCTTGGGTGCAGCGGAGTGGTCATAAGCTGCGGAGATGACAGAGTCAGCCTTAGGAAGTGTCTAAGAACGGAGGGTCCTTCAGCACCCGGTAAGTCCTGTCCGCCCTCTTGGGGACAGCCGGAAGGGAATGAGGCATCTGCCAGATTATAGAGGTGAGGTCCTGATGAGATCCAATCCATGGAGGAATGGGTACCAGAGACAGAGCCTCAAGGTCAAAGTGCTTGGCTAGTCTCTGTCGCATAGAGTCTTGTTCCTCCCACTCCCAGTCGAAGAAATCCTTCAAGGACCTCAGAAGATCAGAAAAGGTAAGGTCCTCTAGGGGGACTTAGAGGAAACCTTGCCCTAAGGACCCTCTGATTCATCCAGGGTGGCGTCCGCCGACTCATCTCCCTCATCACTGTCATCATCGTCTGCCACCTCATCAGGAATGTGACGGATGTCTGGAAGAGTAATGTCCTGACAAGCCGCCCCCGAAACGTACAGTGGACGGAGAAGAACTTCTCAGGGACACAGCCCTCAGAGACCATGAACGAGGGCGTCTTGTCTCCAGGTCTGAAACAAACTCCGAACGCACCCTGTGCCACCAAGACTGAATGAGAGTCTTGAAGTCCAGCAGGGGAGGAGGGGGGTGGATAATGGTAACCCTGGTAGTGACGGTAGTGGTTGTAATCAGGGTAGTACTGCCCAAAAGCATTCCAATGCAGAGGAGGACCAGCCAGGACATGGTCCCCAGGATACCCCAAAAGGGTAATGTGGGACAGTCCGAGGTCTTGTGTAAATCCCCATCGTCGGATCTGATGGGGAGTACCCAGGTCGGACCCGCCGTAGTATATTTAGGAGGGGGGATCCGGTGTCAGGATTGCCATCAGGGGACCCGACGAGACTGGTACCACCCAATCCTCCGCCGGAAGGGGACCCAGCATCGGAGGGACTGGCGTCAGAGCCGGACGAAGGAGGCCAGACGGCGGTCCTGGTCTGGCACCGGAGCCAACGGCTAGGGCCAACCGCTGGGCCCTGATTGTGGAACAGTCATCGGGATGTCCAGTGTCGGAGGAGGATTCACCAGATCCGACAGTGGGATTGGAGTCAGAATGATAGTCTGTGCTGAAGGAATCCCACCAGAAGGAGGAGAAGGGGCCTCCACTGATAGGCCAGATGGCTGAGAAGCCTCTTTCTTCGTGACCCAGGTCAGGAGAGCGTTGGACAGACCCAGAGGACGCGACAACATAGAGGGGTTCCGCGCACTCTTCGCCTGAGGTACCCGCCACAGATGGGGAGAGTAAAGGCAAAGGTTGAGGTGGGAGAGAGGCCTTCTCCCCCTGGTTCTGCCAGACGGGTGAGGCGCTGTTAGGCCCTGACAGGAGAACCGCACCTGAGCAGCCATCAGCAACGGGCAAGGGAGAAGCCCCCAGCCGACTTATCAATTGGTGCCGGGAGAGTCCCCAAAGGCTGGGGAGCCAACTTACTGGTGGCCATGCAGTCCCCAGAGGAGCCGGCTTAGCAGCCGTAGCGGTTCAGTCGTCGGAGGGGCCGACGATAGACTGATCCACAACAGTTTTGCCAGACTTACCGTCCGAAGGCTTCTTTGGCGGTGGCTGGGCCTTGCTCGTTGAGGGCCACGACATCTCATCCATCGAGCATGCCCACAATTTCTCCTTGTGGTGTTTCTTTGAAGGAGAAGACTTTTCTGAAGAGGACTCGCTAATTCAGTCCATTTGCTTTTCGAGAGATGCTAAGCGGACCTTTAAGAGGTGGGCCACCAAAGCCTGCTGTCTCCGCTTTTTGGTGGCCTGGCTGAAGGTTTGCCACTCAGGGCAAGAGGAAACAGGGTATTCTGGGTCCAAAAAGATGACACACTTAAAGTGACCATCCTTATGCGGGATCTGCATGCCACACGACGAGCACTTCTTCTTGGGTGAAGACATATAGTAATAGATTTGAAAAGAAAAAAGATTTGGGCGAAGAAAAACATCCGACAGAAGAACTCACATGACGATCGCTGTATGGAAGTCTGCAACGCGACTGACACGAGACGACGGCGGGAAAAGAACTGAGGGCGGGTGTGGGGACTGCCCACTATATACAGTCACGCTGACGGTCCCGTGACATCGGGTGTGCGGTCCCCCGTCAGGGACTGCTAGAAAATTCTGCCGTGCGGCCCGACGCCAGGTGGCACCAGTCCAATATGCAATGACCTACTGAAGGAACCCTCTCGAAGTAAGATCAATATTTATTACTTATGCCCCTTAATCACCTGCACAATTCTGTCTTCAAAACCTGGCCATGTAACAATTTTCTTTATGAAATAAAAGAAAGCTAGCTGTGTAAAGGGTGTTTGAAGTATTACCAACAGAGGGCCAAATTAAATTGTTTTTCATGTGAAGATTTATTTAGTACACTTTGTGTTTAAGAAAACCTGCCTTTAACCTGCAAATCTACGCTTTCTGCAAAAGCAGTGCTTCACATAGAGCCATTCTTCCTCAAAGCAGGCTATTTCTATCTGACAGCCCCAATTGCCCACCTTTTTAATTGCTCATTAATCCAAGGGGAACAGCCATCCAGTTGGAAAATTGTGCACATTATTCCTTTGTTTAAATCAGGAGACCCTAAAGATCTGAACAACTACAGGCCCATTTCACTGCTTCATGTACTATCCAAGCTCCTTGAAATAATCGACAACACTCAACTAAGAGCATTTGGATAGTGAAAACATCCTAAACCCGGTTCATTCAGGGTTTAGACCCAAACATAGCATTGTCTCGGCCCTTGCCAAAGTTTCTAATGATTGGTTACAAGCCCTGGACAACAAGCAGCATATCAATGCACTTTTCTTTGACCTTAGCAAAACATTCAACACGGCTGATCATTCCATACTGCTTAACTCTCTGGGATGCATTGGTTTAACCCCTGCTGCAGTAAAATGGTTCCGCTGTTACCTCACAAATAGGAGACATCAAATAAAAATCTAAGATGAATTCTCCCCATTAAAAATTCTGCCACAAGGCATCCCGCAAGGCTCTATCCTTGGACTAATCTTCTTCATTCTTTATATTAACCATATAGACTCTAGCCTTTTAGTAGGAAACATTCACCTCTTCGTAGACACCCATCTATTCAACCAACCCCTCTCTTGATCCTGCCTACAAGAAGCTTCAACAGGACTTTATCATACTCCAACATAACCTGCTGAATCTGAAGCTACTTTTAAATGCCAAAAAAATAAAAGTCATGGTTATCCCCCCAACCCTTAACACGAAGGCCCCAGTACCACCCAGATTGTCACCCTTCTTGGTGAACCATTAGAAATAGTGGACAAGTTTACATATGTGTGAATCTGGTTGGATAACAAGCTGAACTTCAATGTACACTTAAACGAGCTATCTAAAAAGTTAAGGCAACGCCTTGGCCTATTCTACCGCATAAGACACCTACTCACCCGGGAAGCTAGAAAGAGGTTGGTTCAAACAACCTTTCTTCCCCTGCTTGATTACGGAGACTTTCTTTATAGCCACTGCCCCAAAAGAGAGCTCCAAAAACTTGATACTCTCTACCACCGCGCTCTGAGATTTGTTCTTGACCTGCCCCTAAAGACTCATCACTACTTGTTGTACCAAGCATTAGACTGGCCATCCCTCTCCCTGAGGAGACAAAAAAAAAAAAAAACACACCCTTTTGTGGTTCTTCCGGGCCCTGTCAATCAATCAATCTGCCATCCTATATCGGCGAACTGTTCGAGCGCTCTAAGGCTACCTACGTCATGAGGAACTCCTCCTTTATCAACTTTAAAATATCATGGACCAGGACAAATCTTGGCGCTCTACCTCCATTAACCCTTACCTACCTACACTTTGGAATAACATGCAAAAATCACTTTAACTCTTTACCCTGCCTAGTCCCCACATGTTCAGACAGATGCTCAACTGATGCCTGAATACGGTGTGTGATTGCTTTAAATAAACACTTCCCCTCTGGCCTATCAATTCCATATTACTCAACTGACTAGGCCATCTATCCCCCAGTCAGCCAGCATCCCCTCAGCGCAACTATACCCCTTGTTAGTCTCCCTTGGGGGCCTCCACGTATTAGGTTGCCCTCCAATTTCACCCTCATGATCTTGTTTTACCCTCCTAACCTCCGCTGTGTCCCTCTCCTCTCCCTGTATCATGTTAAGTTCCAGTATATGCTAAATTGCCTATGTGTCCATTCGCCATCAATGTTTAAGCTTTAATGCTTACTGACTTTCATTTTGTATTACTCTATATTAATGTCCATCTTACGGTAACTGTTAAGTTTCGTTACTGAATGTGTCCTAAATATCCAGGACCATCTTGAAAATGAGCTTGTTCAATGATGTAACTGCCTGGTTAAGTAAAGTTTGATTTGACTGATTGAAATACTGATTTGTATGTTACTGTTCCATCTTTACTAGCCCTCTAGCAAATTTAATTACCATTTCTGAGTTACACACTGGTATAAGGGCCAGTTTAGAACTGTATACTGTAGTTTATCTTCTTGTTAATCTCTTACATTACTGTAACAATGCATTTATGTTTTAGTATAAAGCTGTGTAGTTGAAAGGGCCATAAACGTCATCTTACAGTTCTAAAAAGTACAGCTACATAAGAACTTACCGTAACAGCAGATCTTCAAGAAGATCTCTAGCAGCAGGCCATCACGATCACATGGAAACCTTTCAAGCTAGCAGCCTAAGAGGGGGCTGCTCACCTCAGACGTCAGTCTACCCTATATAAGGATGACAGCCCCCAACACCATCCTCAGTTCTCTAGCTGGAGACCATAAGCAGGAACCCAGAAGAGGGGACCTGAGGTATCCCAAGAACCAAAAGAAAAGTAATGGCAGAAGGCTCACCCCAATGGAAGGGGAGAGAGAGAGAGAGACAGGATAAGGAGGGAGGGAAAGCAGGCCCTGCTGCAAGAGAATCTACATATTTTTTTTTCCTCCCGAATTTATTTCCCTCCGGTTGCGGCCCCATGGACTTCTCTCAGGCATCCAAGTCTGTGTCCTGCCCGCCAGAGCCCCCCAGCTGTACCTCCTCTCCCCCTGCAGCCGGCACCCTGGTCTAACCTACCAGGGTGGGTCACCCTCCTCCTCTTGGGCGCTCTTATAGTCAGACTCCAGCTGCAGGGTAGGGCTGGCCGTGGAGGACCTGTAAGGTCAGTCGGAGTTGGCCCAGCAAAGGGCATGGGGGACTGGTGTCATCGCCTATCCATGGTGCCACTGCTTTCCCTGTTCTTGTGTGTCCCTGGAGCGCGGACGTGCAATGACGTCCAGCTCGGCTGGTGCACACTCCCGTGTCCCCCCGAATGACGTCCGCCACAGCTCCAATCCCCAGCATCTTGCGGCCGTGCACGGCAGTGCCTCCAGCCTCCGCTAGAGGTCACCAGTGCATCGGCTGGTGGCTCCCTCCCCCCCCGGAGAAGAAGAGCAGTCCTGGGGGAGCTCAATCCTTTCCCCTCGCTGCCGACCCGGGCTCGTTCCCGAACCCAGGTTACAAGCGTGGTGCTAGGTGTGGCATCCAGCGCCTCAACCCTCAGCACCACCAGGCTGACTGCAAGAGATTATCTTGAAGAGCTATTGTTATGGTAAGTTCTTCCGTATCTTACTTTGAAGATATCTCTCGCAGCAGGCCATCACCAGCAGGACAGAGTCCCAAGCAGTACTGGCATTACAGACTAACTATATGAGCGGTAGGCAAAGGAAATAGCCTAAGAAAGGAGGTCTTGAAGGACAGCTAGTCTGAAGTTGGCCAGATGCCAAGAGGTGATGGCCAGACTGTATTGCTTAGTGAAAGTGTGGACAGTGCTCCACGTGGCAGCAGCTCAAATACTGGCAACAGACACTGTAGAAACAAGGCACTGATACAGCCATGTCTCTTGTGGAATGACCTTTCACCCCTCTAGGAAGTTCCTTGCCATGCTTCGGGTAACAACAGACAATGCAGTTAGCTGACCATTTAGAGAAGCACTGTTTGGACACTGGGGTGCCCTCTTTTCCAGGGGCAAACAAAACAAACTGGCTGGACTTCCTGGAGTATTTAGTCCTGTGTGTACAGTACCTCAGGATTATACGCACATCTAAGGTACAAAGCAGTGCCTCCCCTTGACTGGAATGCTCCAGAAAATAAGACAGGCAGCTAGATGGAATGATTCACTGGAGGCGGCAGGGCCTGAAAAGGTCCAGCGGGCTTCGTGAGGATAACCGCAGGCCAGGAGGGTTTCGGTCTGGGTAACGCTGGAGGGGGGATCCACAGGCACCCATATGGGGGAGGCTGGCACCGGAGAGGAGGACCGCACTGGCAAAGGTTGAGGGGAGACCGAATTCTGGGAGGTGCTGGTGCCCTGCAGCACCTGCCCCTGCAAAGAGGTCCCAGAAGATGAGACCAGCATTGCAGTTGATGAGGCAGCAAAGACAGTACTGGTGCCACAGCATCCGTGCTGGCCGGGAGAGCTCCAGCTGAGCCATCTGCTGAAGGACTCGCTGAAAACAAGGGCTGAAAGAGCAGTGGCTGTGAGGCAGGATATGGAAGTCCCTGCTCAAAGAAACCACTGCTTGTGACAGAGATCCAGGCGAGTGCCGGGACCACCGGCAGCCCTGAGGAGGTAAGGGCATGAGAACTTGAGGAGGACAACCCCTGGAGGAGACCCTGATATGGCTGACAGAGCCTTGTGCAGAGGTCACACATGGAAGGCAAATCAGGCTCAGTCCCAGTCCTTGTCCCCATGCTCGTGCTTCCCCGCTGATTTGTCCTCTGATTTGGTTGACAAAGAGCCTGAGGATTGGGCCGGAGAAGCTCCAGGTCTGCAGCTCCCATTCCATCGTGGCGACCTTCTGCTTGAGGAGATGACTTTCCAGGGCCTTCTGGCAGCCATCTCCCGGTGCCAGACCTTCTGGCAGACCTTGCAGGCCTGATTGTCATGGTCTGGGCCTAGCAGAAGAGGCAATCAGAGTGGCAGTCCATGTCCGGGATCTGTTTACCGCAGGCACACTTCATGGACCGGTTGGAAGAAAAACTGATCGCGAAGACAACCGTGAGAAACACTGAAACTTTAATGTTTGACTTTGTAGAACAAGAAAATAATAAAGCACAGTAAACCATGGGAAAATGCAGTCAACCGTAGCTGCGGTGGTGTCAGTGGTCCGACATGCATTGGTCGACAACGGGAAAGAACTGGGGAGGGTGTGGGTGCCGCCCTCCTTATATAGGATAGGTTGATGTCAGGAGCCAACATCGGAGGTAGGTGGCCCCCCTCTGGCAGACTGCTAGCTAGGAAGGCTTCTGTATCATCCTGGTGCCTGATGGCTTAGTCCTACCGATGATGACCTGCTGCAAGAGATACCCTTGAAGTAATATCAGTAATTACCACCAGTGAGGGTTAGCAACATCCACTCAGCTAC
This sequence comes from Neoceratodus forsteri, assembly GCA_016271365.2. NCBI lineage: Eukaryota > Metazoa > Chordata > Ceratodontiformes > Ceratodontidae > Neoceratodus > Neoceratodus forsteri. The sequence goes on from CM057455.1 coordinate 1,711,990,450, forward strand.
TAAGGCCAGTAAACATGGAAAACCAGCATAACTGGAACCAGTTTTTAAAAGCAGCTTCTTAAGGTAATAATGATTAAGTAACTTTAATTTCAATCCTGGGAAAAAGGGCCTTTAGGACTGAAGAAGCTTGATGTCTCTTCAAGACTTAGATTTGTATGTTTACTTTTAAAGATTTCAATTTGTTTTTCCCAATTATGGGCTCTGAAAAGGCAAAACTCTAGTAAACCACCTCAGTCCTAACAAAACTTACCCAAGGGTGTTGCCTGCCAGTCTGCCCAGAGTGTCAGACCCAGACAGGAACCATGGAGAATCATTGGTCCTGCCCGGCCTAGAAGTCCTTCCAGTCCCTGAGCCACTGCTCAACTTTGAACTGAAAACAAAAGATGGAGATCAGTTACAAAAATATAAACCCAACTGGGTTTTTTCAAGAAAATCACCTGGAATCCCAGGTCTTATTGCTCAAGGACACACTCTGGCAACAAAGCATCTTGAGCAACACCCTTGGGGAACCTAACAACTTTTTACTTCAAGAGATATCAATCACTTAACTTGAACCCAAATGCAGGGCATATTTGTGTGTGTGTGTGTGTGTGTGTGTCAAGGTGCCAGATCTCATCTTAAATTTTGATGCCTCACTTCTTTAAAGGAGGAAGTACATTTAATTCTAGTTTTATGTTTTTTTTCTTGTCAAAAGGTAACCGGTATTCAAATAAAGACCTTTTAACACAATGCACTTTTCATATACGTTTACAAAAAACAAATCAAGAAAAAATGTTTATCCTGGACAAACTGCATCGTTTCCTCTAGTGACTACTTGATTACTCTGTCTGTAATACTGTCTTCCCTTCACAAATAGTCCCTCCTCCCCCGATTTCCTACTCTATTCTTCTCATAAGGGGCACAAGACAAGGAATATTCTGTACATCCATGGTTTGACAAATCAAGTGTTCAGCACGGTTACTTACAAATTATTATTTCATAAATGATTTGGTGCACTGAATTTACGTAAAAAGATTATGTCATACCAAAATCGTATGTGTATATATGCCATTAAAGCACTTGATTTAATATTGGAATACTCTTCCTACATGAACATAAGAAGTTGGTCAAGTGTTTAACGGTGTGATACATTTAAGTAGTTAACTGGCTCCCACTGCAATGAAATAGTTAACTTAATTACTTCTTTGGTATAAATGCTACTTACTACATATTACTGCAAATTCTTACCCATCATTATCTGGTTTACCCAACTCCAATCTGTCAGGTTGCACTGAAAAATAGATTCTGCAGATCCGACCATCCTGAATAAATATAAAAAATAAAACAAAAGTTACTCAAGTGCCAGTTCAGTACTAAAGAATAGCAGACTAGAAGAAGATTAGTACCACTAAGTCCAAGTGGTGCATTACCTAAAACCTTTAATCAGGGTCTGGCCTACCTAAATATCTAGATGTTACAGCGCACTCCACTTATAACGGACACTGTTACAACGGACAAAACTCGAGTTCCCAGACCAAATCCAATGCATTTTCTTCTGGTTATAATGGACAGAAACCTTGCTTATAATGGACACGTTGAAGCTTTTATAGGTATTTGTAGTGCATTTTGGGGGGGAGGGGTTAAGAGCTGTTGAGATTTGGTAAATGTAGAATTTAGATGAAGGTGCTACAGAGACTAAATTTCTTACAAAATAATTCTTCACAAGCTATATAAACTTTCATTAGATGATTACACTAAAAAGGAAGCAATTTTATTGTTTAATAAAACCCTTACAGTACAATTGCCTTTGTTCTTCCTGTTCTAGAAACCCAACATCCAGCCACTAGAGTTACTTATCTTCTTACTTTCTGCAATAATCTTCATAAAAAAAACTAAAAAAAAAAAAAAAAAACTCATGTTCCCTGGCAGTTAAATTACTTTAAACACACAAATTACAGAAACATATATGCTAGGTAGGATTTTGATTAACCTATGAAGTCTTTATAATAGAGTTTTAAACACTCTCAACTCCTGCACACACATATAGGCACACCTAACACATCGGCTCCACCTCCTCAAGATATAATGGACACTGGATACAACTGACAAAAACTGTGTGCACAGATGTGTCCGTTATAACAGACTTGCACTTGTAATAACTTTTTACAGCTAATCATTAGGGTGCCAGATAAATGCTGACAGCTTTGATATCTCAATTGTACAAAGCACTACTGTACGTCCAGACTAGATGGTGAAACGGACCTGGCCACTCAGACAGGATCCATACAGTGAAACAGATATTATACAAATACCTACATAGTTATCTGCTCGCATATTTGGTGTGAGTTTTCCTGGAAAACTGTGCTGCGCTTTTTTTGTATCCCTCAAACTGTTTCTAAATTCAGCCCCAGAGTAACAACCCACTGCTGACGTGGCTGTCGTTACCTCACTTGCCATGCATGGACACTTTTTGGAATTGCCAACTCTTGGCACCTTTTTGAGCACTGTTCCAGTCCAGACTCCAATCCATTTTTTGGGAAGGACTCAACTTGCTGACAGAGCTGCCTTGTTTTTGGACCTGCCACAGGGCTTCCATAGCCCTAGCACCAAAAATGACTAGCTACTTACAAAGTAGTAGCCACAAAAAATACTTAAGAACTGGTTTTCCCCCAACTGTCCCTAGCACATTTCAGTGGCAAGAGATCATATTACTGGTATATGACATGGAAAAATTAACTGCCAAATTAAATAATTCATTTGTACTTTGAAACTATCTGGGAAAGCTGGGTACAATATATGAAACAGAACAGACTAGCCTATGAGCAATACTGACATCACTGAATTTATTTTATGAAGCTGTACTGATCGAGGAGTACACTAAGCCTCTAGGTGCTTTATTCTGCAGATGTCCTGTTTGTGTTGTCTATAATGTATGTCCTCAAAATGGAAAGTCTCTTACAATAAAAATAAGTTAAACAAAACGTGGCTGACTAGACAGCCACACTGACTCATCACACTAGTATTCTTGTGAGAAAACTCATGGACTCTTAGTTCCAAGCTGCAGCACTGCTGGTGAAGTCCCAATAGGAACTCTTCAGTACTGTAGCCACTTTTTATGTTTGCTTGCACGCATGTGCAAGAAGAAAAAATTACTCACCTTAGTAATGTTGTTTCTTCTAATGGAGTCTTGCTATATTATGACAATTGCAGTTTGTCCCACCATTAGAACTGCTCCGGAGGTGAAAGAGTTAACTTCCATGCCAGGCATGGAGCTTAGAGCGCGAGCTCGGTTAGAGAAGCTCTGTCTGGATAATTTCAAACTGAAACTGTCAGATCTTTACAAGCAAAACTCACTAAGGTTCTGTGTGGAAGCTGTAACCTACACTAGCCAACTGGCTACTTAAATATTAACACATATTCCTGGTCCCAACACCAAGACTCAAGTCAGGGGGCCAGAAAATAAGATAAGATAAAATAAAACACACACCCCAAAACCCCAAAAGGAAGGGGTGGAAAACATAAAATGGGCATAAACAAGTGCCCACACTGGAATGCCCACCCCATACCCAAGTAGAAGTTCTGAGAGGGGCAGGCTGGGGGGAGGTCATAATATAGCAAGACTCCATTAGAAGAAACAACATTACTAAGGTGAGTAATTTTTTCTTCAAACAACATGAAGTCTTGCTATATTATGACAATTGCAGACTACACAGCAGTACCTCCATGGAGGAGGGACAGAACCTACTTAGGAATAGGCTCTGAAGCACGGCTTGTGTAAACCGAGCATCCCTCCTGGCCTGGACATCCAGGAGTAATGCTTGGTGAAAGTGTGTACCGCTTTCCAAGTAGCTGCTTGACATATCTCTAAGATAGGATGTCTCTGGCAGCAGCTAGAGATTTAGCTGTACCTCTGGTAGAGTGAGCCCTCAGGCCTGAAGGGGAACCTTTCCCAGTTTTGATAACAAATTGGATACAAGAGACAATCCACCTGGCAATGGATCTCTTAGTGGCAGGTTTCCCTTTCCCAACCTCACCATAAGTGAGAAAAAGTTGGAGGGATTCGAACCTGTGACCCTTGGTACGCTCTATGTAGTAACTTAGGGCCCTCTTAACATCTAAGCTGTGCAATCTCCTCTCACCAGAGGAGGAATGGTCAGTGAAGAACACTGGAAGGGAGACAGATTGGTTAAGATGGAAGTCTGAAACCACCTTAGGCAAAAACTTCCTGTTAGTCCTAAGGACTACCTTATCCCTGTGGAAGGAAATAAGGTCAGTCTCCACTGACAAAGCTTGTAACTCACTTATGCGCCTGGCAGAAGTGATGGCTACTAGAAAAACAGTTTTCCAAGTCAAATACTTGAGCTCTGCAGAAGACAGAGGTTCAAAGGGGGGTTGCATCAACTGAGCAATGCAAACACTAAGATCCCAGGCAGGGGCCGGGTCCCTTAAAGGTGGATTAGTATGAAGTAATCCTTTGAAAAACTTGGAAAATACAGGGTGAGCGGAAAGAGAGGAGGGCTTTCCTGCTGAAATAAAAGCAGAGACAGCTGCCAAATGTACTTTCAGGGTAGCTGGTCTCAGACCCAAAGAATTAAGATGGACCATATAGTCCAAAATAATGGGCAAGTCAGCAGATTCCGGGGAAATATGTTTCCCAGAACACCAGATGGAAAACCTTTTCCATTTAGAGTTATAAGTAGCCCTAGTGGAAGGCTTCCTAGAAGCCTTCAGGATTTCAAGAACACCTTGAGAAAGGTGTAGGTCAGCAAATTCTAACTCCTCAAGAGCCAGGCCTGGAGGTTGAGGGATTTGAGATTTGGGATACCAAACTCTCCCCTGGGCACAAGTTAACAGGTTGTGATTCCTGGGGAGACAAAGGGGAAGATGGACTGCTAAGGACAGAAGGAGTGGGTACCAGGGCTGCCTGGCCCAATCTGGAGCAATCAGAATCATCTTGCAAGGCTGGGATCTGATTTTGACTAGCACTTTGAATAGGAGAGGGAAGGGGGTAAAGGCATATAGAAACTTCCCTTCCCAATCTAGGAGAAAGGCATCCAGGGGGACTGAGCACATCACTGGGGGCCTGCAACAAAACAGTGGAAGTTGGTGATTGTCTGGGGCTGCGAAAAAGATCTGAGGGGTGCCCCATCTGGCAAAAACTATCCCCAGTACTCTGGGATCCAGTGACCATTCGTGATGGCCCTGGGAAATCCTGCTGAGAGCATCTGCCAGGACATTGTCCTTTCCTGGGAGGTGAACTGCTATGAGGGAAGTGTTCAGGGAATAAGCCAGAGACCACAACTTCATTGCCTCGGTGCACAAGGCCGAAGACCGAGTGCCCCCTTGTTTGTTGATGTACCACATTGTAGTGGTGTTATCTGTTCTGACTTGTACCACTTTGTTCTGAACAGATGCAGAAAACACCTGAAGTGCTAGAAAAACAGCTCTGAGTTCCAGCAAATTGATGTGAGCAGAGATTCCTGAGGGACCACACTCCCTGGGTGGAGAGGTGCCCATGTGAGCTCCCATCCCAGAAGGGACGATCTGTAGTAAGGGTCAAGGAGTGAGATAGAGGGATGAAGGGACCCTAGTCTCAAATTGCTCTGATCCTGCCACCACTAAAGGGCCTGGATCAGGGTTCGAGTCACTGGGATCAACTTGGAAAGGGGATCTTTTCTTTGAGACCAAAAGGCTCTCAAGTGAAACTGAATGTCCCTCATCTGAAACCTTGCTCCTTGCACTACAGCTGTGGAAGCAGCCATGTATCCTAGTAGCTGTAAGAAGTGCCTTGCTGGTCGAGAGACCTGCAGAGTGAAGGAGGAGGCCAGGGCCACTAGGTTCCTTACCCTTTCTAGGGGCAGGAAGGCTCTGGCCTGCTTTGTGTCCAATTCTGCGGTGAGTACCTGGACAGGTTCCAGAACTGACTTTGGAAGATTGAGAAGAAAACCCATACAGGTGAGCAGCTGCTGGGTAACTTGCAGGTGTGATCTGACCTGGTCTGGAGACTGACCTACAATGAGCCAGTCGTCTAGGTAGGGAAAGATGGCAATCTTTTGCCTTCTTAAATGAGCAACTGCTACTGCTAGACATTTTGTGAATACCCTTGGGGCAGATGTAAGGCCGAAGGGCATTGTTCTGAACTGGTAATGGCCTGAGGGCAGTTCGAATCTGAGGTACTGGGAGCTTCTGATGAGAACATGGAAATAGGCATCCTGAGGTCCAGGGAAGCTAGCCAGTCCCTGGCCTTAGAGAAGGTAAAATCATTGCCAGAGTCACCATTTTGAATTTTGGTTTCAAAAGGTGCTTGTTCAGATATCTTAGGTCCAAAATGGGCCTGCTCTCCTGTCTTTTTGGGGTAAGGAAGTACCTGAGTACAGACCCTGCCCTGGTGTAGGGAGAAACCTTTCTACAGCTCTGAGAGCCAGGAGGGTTGAGACTTCTGTTTCTAAGGCAAAGGTCTCTAGAGGGTTTGCAGGTGGAAAAGATCTGATTCTCATCTTTGGAAATTTTTTGAAGCTGAGAACCAGACCCAGGCTTACTACTTCCAGGACTCACTTGTCTGATGTTAGAGACTCCCAGTCCTGAACGAAGTAAGCCAACCTGCCCCCTACAGGTAATGGAGAACCAGCCCTGGGCACCCCATCAGGGTGCCTGTTTGGCAGGGGCTTTAGGCTGAGGGGTGGGAGCAGACCTGCTTGCACCCCATCTGCCTCTCCCTCTGAAGAACCCCCTCTGAGCATAAGCAGAGGAGGCCTGGGTTTGGTAAAAAGGCCTACCTCTACCCCTGGGGGTCTGCCTCTGAGGAGTGGCTTGCCGCTCCTTGGCTTACACTCCTGTAAGTTGTCCTATATTCATCCATTTTTCATGTACTCCCCTGTCTGCCCCAAACAGAGAATTTCCTACCACAGGAAAATCCATAGCCTTAGTCTGGGTATCCTGTGACAAGCTAGTACACCTGAGCCAAGCCAACCTACGAAAGGCCACAGATGTAGCCATGACTCTAGAGGATACATCATTAGAATCCACAGCAGCATGGAATTGCACCTTGGATGCCTCAATACCATCAGCAGCCACCTGCTCCAGCTCCTTAGCAAGCTGGCCAGGGGCCTGTTTGGCCAAAGCCATGACAGTGTCCCATCTAGATTTTTGGTATCTTGCCACATAAGCCATGTAATTTGCTTGTCTGAGTCTCAAGGACGCTGCCATGTATTGTTTTTTAGCCATGGCATCAATCTTCCTGGAGTCCTTGTCAGGAGGATGTGAAGCCAGGGGAATATTAGCCTTATCACAGGCTGCAGCCTGAACTACTCCAACATGACTGCATTGCTGTGAAAGGAATTCTGTATCAGGACCTGACAAAGTGTACCTCCTGTCCATCTTCTTGTCCAAAGGAGGCACAGAATTAAGAGCTTTTAACATTTTTGTTTGTTTCCTAAATGATTTATGTAAAAGGGACAGACAATCTCCTAGATTCTGGGATATCCATCATTTCCACAAAATCAGGTTCCTCTTGCTCATCCACAGCTTCCTCCAATGGGAGCTGGAGGGTTTCAGCAACCTTTTTATAAAACAGAAACTGAGAAGGGGACTCAAAGCGTAGGGGGAGATTCTAAAGGTCTGTCTGGGGAGATGTCCGGTTCAATGGGCACATCCAGACTCTCAAAGTCACATTCACACTGTTCATAATCATCCTCCCCCTCCTCTGGTTCATAAAACTCTCCTATATCATATTCTTGAACCGGTGGAACCGGCCGAACCGACCTTTTGCCAGACAGTGGTGGTTCGGACGGAACCGGAGAAAGTGACTGGACAATTTGTATAGCTTTTACCATCTCTGCAGCAGTTGGAGAAGGGATTTTAGACTCCACACCTGCTTATTTTCTAGTTTTCTTTGCTGGAACTGGCTCCTCAGAGTCAGCTTTACGTTTGCCCGAGGAAGTCTCGCCCTGGTCAGAGGGCACCCTCCGTTCGGTTGGCATTGAACTGGCTGGACCATCCGGGTCAGCGGACTTTTGGCCTCCTCGCCCCTGGAGCCTGCCAACTCTCTTATCCAGGGTGGCTGCAGGTAACTTTACAAATCTGGCAGTCTGAATTGAGGTGGTCAAACCCCAGACAATATACACATGTGGTGTGGTCAGCCTGGCAAAGGCTTCCCACAGACACTACAGTGCTGGAAACCCAGTGGGCCCGGGTTTTTCTTGGTTTCTAGACATGATGCCAGTCTAACCAAAAAACTTGCCCTTTAACGCAGTACCAGGTAAGACAACCTTATCGTTCCCAAGCGTGTCACGGGTCGTGAAAACCGTAATGAAATCAGTTTTTTTTAGAACCGGGAACCGCACTCTAAAAGCTTTTAAATGCTTGATTTTTAAAGTTTTAAAACAACCTGATCGGTTTGAACTGAACCGATAAACATTTACAAGTTCCACACAGAAATAAACCTGTCTATTACTTACAATACCACAGACAGAGCTTGAACCGATCGGTTTGCGGTTAAAATAATAATATTCGCGGTTGAATTTAACCGAAAAAATACTGTTTAAACCGAGAAATGAACCGAGCAGTAGGAGAAATCTCCGGAGTGACTGTTCAGTGAGGCGGAGTAAAGAATCTGACAGTTTCAGTTTGAAATTATCCAGACAGAGCTTCTCTAACCGAGTTCGCGCTCTAAGCTCCATGCCTGGCATGGAAGTTAACTCTTTCACCTCCGGAGCAGTTCTAACGGTGGGACAAACTGCAATTGTCATAATATAGCAAGACTTCATGTTGTTTGAAACATAGTGCCATCATCCGAGTTTTCAGAGGTGTGGCAGCCCTCTTCCAATTCAGTCAGTGTGTTTGCAGTTGCGGCCGCAGTTCTCCAATGTCTGCTGGAGCTGTCTATGACAGCAGTCCAAAATGCAGTGGAGTACAGTTGAAAGGGGGAGCTACGCTTCAGTGAGCAGCGACATCGCTTGCTCATGCGCGCACACACACACACACACACACACACACGCACGCATACCGCATGCTGCCCACTTCCCCACCCACACTGTGTAGCTGATGGGGTGCCCTATCCCCGTCGGCTGTGCTCGCCCTCCTCCCAAAAGCGGAGTTCCACATGCCACGCCTGGGTGCCTATCCAGCGTGATACACATCATAGCAGACAGGGATGCCCAATCCTCCGTCGGCTCCACTGTCTCCCCCCGAGTACAGGGTGCCACACTGGGAGCCCACCCCAGCGTGGCAGCAGATGCTATCGCCGGACGGGGTGCCCACTCCTCGGCTCCACGCCCCCACAAGCCGTTTTGTGCCACGCGGAGCCCACCCCAGCGTGGCAAACGTCCCGCGCATTTAAAAAAATTTTTTAAAACTTGAACTGAAAACGGTCCTCGCTGTCTCTGCCCCTCTCGCGCCCACTCCGCCTCCCCAGACACCCCCCACCCCATACTTTCTCTCGACTCCGCGCGATTTATCTTCGTGGACCGGAACACGTCTGCACTCTTCAAAGCCAACCACAAACTGAGGAAATGCTGGTAAGCTGTATAATGGGATAGATAGGGTTTTTCAACTTTGCTGCATATCTCAGGCATTTTTGAATTTTGCAAATTTTCAACATGGGGTTTTGGGACCCTTCTCATGAATGATCTCACTGTCATGGGTATAAGATCGGTTCGGCGGGTGATTTCAAGTCACTTCGCGCCAATCACCTTTTCGGGACCAAGTAATGAAAATGACACTGCCACTGTTCATAAGGTGGCTCTCAAAAGTCTATATTGAAAATTTGGTGGAAAAATTCTAAAATGACTGTTTTATTAGCATGCGTTACGAAGATTCCCTACGCACACCGTAAGTTCGCGATTTTCAAAATTTTTACTCCAGATTTTCAACACTGCCATTTTACCACACCTCCTTATGAGCAGTACAGCTGCCATTTTTCACGTCGCCCCAAATGTGTTTCCGCACATGTAGCGCACAATGGTACAGTCGGTGTGCGAAAGCAATGTTTGGGACAGATTAAGAAAATCACAGTTACAATCTTCATGAGCAGAGATCTTAAAATGGCTATGTTGAAAATTTGGTGACAAAAGTCCATAAAATGACTGTGTTACGAGTGAGCATTGCGCAGTTTCCACACACCCTCATTAAGTTCATGACTTTGTAATATTTTCAGTCCAGATTTTCACCAGTGGCATTTTTCCACACTTCCTTATGAACAGTACAGCTGTCATTTTTCACAACATGGCCGAAATGTGTTTTCACACTTTCAGCATAGAGATGCGTGGTCACTGTGGGAAATCATTGTTCGGGACAGATAAAGAAAATCACAGTGACACTGTTCATGATCGGAGGTCCCAAAAAGCCTGTGTTGACAATCTGCTGTAAAAAATCCCCAAACTAATTACATTACGGGTGTGCGCCGCACAGTTTCTATGCACGGTCGTGACTTCACCAGTTTTTTTAATATTTTTACTGCTGATTTGCAACATTGCCATTTTTTACACCTCCTCATGAACAGTACAGCTGTCATTTTTTCACATCCTGTTCGGAATGTGTTTTTGCACCTGTGGTGCTAAATGCCGTAGTCGCTGTGCATAAACAGCTTTCGGCTAACAAACTGATATTGCCACTTCATGAGCTGGGGGTCACAAAAAAAACATGTTGAAAATTTGGAGTGAAAATACCAACAAATGCCTGAGGTGCTAGGGTTTCCAACTATAACGCCCCACCCTGTACAGAATGACAGGCATCAGGGGTGTGACTTGGGATTCTTGCCTGTAATGCTCATACCATTCCACACCCTGCAGCCAGTGAGAGGCATCGAGGTACGCCTTGGACTCTTCAGCCCCAAAGTTCACCCCATTCGCCTATACCACACCCATCTCACCGTATTTCCTGATGGAACTGGGTGCGCATAAGGGCCAAAGACCCCAAGGCACACCGTGACACTTGTCAGTGTCTGCAGGGTAGGGTGTGGTGAAATGGTATGGCCGTTATGCCTGACGACCCAAAGGCACACCCCAATGCCTGTCACTCTCTGCAGGGTGGTGGTGAGGTTGGCTTCAGTTCAATACTTCACTGCCATTTCTATTATGCAGCTCTGTAAACTTCTACACTGCCAATGCCAGCAAGCAAACATTCAGCATTGACAAATGCTTGTTTTTTACCTTCGTGTGCCAGAGAAAACAGCAGACAGAAATGTACAAATCCCTACTGCCCCCTAACCAGGGCACGTAAATATACCTAAAAGAACAAGCATAAAAGGGACAAATAAAATACTGTAGCAGTGATGTTCCATTTGTGAGTCCTACAACTTGCATCATCTTAGTCCTGAGGTGTTACCCAGAGATAACGTTAGGATGCTAAACTACAATACATCTTTGTTGTGGTAATATCTTTCATTAGACTTACTAAAGAATTTTTACAATAGCTTTCGAGACTTCTTGGCACCTGATGAAAGGACCCGAGAGGTCACTAAACTTGTGTAAAAATTCTGCCATTAATCTAACAAAAGGTACTGCAAAAAAAAAAAAAAAAAAAGTGCACTAGATTTTCCTGAGACTAACATGGTACAACAGACCTGCAACATAATTCAAAACATCTGCAATGTGGTTATGAATCCCCAAAGGTAGATTTATAGCTGAAGAGCAGAAGAGAGCATTGGCCACCTACCTATTCTACTGTTACATATTAAAGGGACTTGTTTGTAGCTGTATTTGTCCCTGTACAAAAGAAGAACAAAGTGGGTGATTTGATACCTTTTATTGGTCCAACAAGGGACTTAACACAAACTTTCAGGCTACACAGAGCCCTTCATCAGATGTAGCAATGTAGCACTCATGTTCTACAGTAAACAAGTTTCTTCACTTAGGATAGAGAAAAATAAACATATTGGTAAATAAACTTTTCCACAGGTGTACAACAGTTCTTCTGATAGAGAAGTGTGTAGAGAAAAACAGATTAGTGATGCAAACTCCACTCCGGAAATGGAATGTTATGGCAGGAGGCCTATAAATTGTAAGATGTTTATATTCAAAGAGCCTCCCTAAATAAAGACTGTGTGTGCGTATCTGTGGTCATTAACAGACAGAAGATGCCTGAATAAAATATACAGGTTACTCACCTGTAACAGGAGTTCTAGGAATGGTATATGTTGTTCATCCACACCGTCTGGCAGGTTCCCCGTCGCTTTAAATCTTGCCGGAAGGTATTCAAGCTGGCTCCTCCCACCCACCCGGGTGGAAAACTCTCAGCTCCGCCCCATGACGCCAGATCTAGCCCGCTGGAAGCCAGGTTGTGCGTCAAAGCTGGGAAGGTCGGGTGGGTTGTGTGGATTAACAACATATACCATTCCTAGAACTCCTGTTACAGGTGAGTAACCTGTATTTCTAGGGACATGGATATGTTGTTCATCCACATTGTCTGGCAGATTCCTAGCAGTTCTCCAGGAGGAAGGAGGCAAGGCGCGCACCTCCTACTTGGGAAATAAAGACTGGAGAACCGAGGCCCCAGAACCAGCATCCCGGCGTGACTCAAGGTCGATGTGGTAGTGGGTGATGAAGTTGTGTGTTGACTTCCTGGTAGCAGCCCTGCAGATTTCCTGGATAGGGACATCACTGGAAGCAGCCACTGATGCAGCGGTATGGCAGGTAGAATGAGCTCTTATCCCTCTGGGAGGCTCCATGCCCGCCAACCTATAGCAGAGATCTATGCAGGAGGTGACCCAACTGCCTATCGTCCACTTGGCTGCAGGTCTGTCAGATGCGGCTTCAGCGTAGGTGACACACAGCTGGCGAACCTCTCCCCGAACTTCAGCCGTCCGTTCCTTGTAGTAGGTCCAAAGCATGGAGCCTATATTCGGCCTATGAGGTGTGATTGGGGTAGAACATTGGCAGAGTCAACACCTGGTTAAGGTGAAACTCTGACACTACCTTCGGAAGAACTTCAGGTGGGGGCACAGGACAACATTGTCCCTGTGGAAGACCAGATAAGGAGACTCGACAGAAAGCGCCTGGAGCTCTCCCATCCTTCTGGCTGACGTGATAGCCACCAAGAAGGCGGTCTTCTATGACAGGAGAGAGATGTCACAACTGTGCATCGGTTCGAATGGCTTGCCCATGAGCTTAGCCCATACCAGCAGTAGATCCCACGGAGGTTCTCGCACCGGAGGGGATATGTGATCAAGGCCTTTGAAAAAGCACCCAACCACCTTCTCCTGCGCCACTGACTGCTTCCCAGCCCGTGGCCGGTAAGCAGAGATGGCTGCCAGGTGCACCTTAAGGGTTGTCGACCAAAGCCCTTGCTAAGAAAGGGACCACAGGTAGTCCAGAATGCTTGCCAAGGAACAGGAGGAAGGGTCCAGGCCCTTGCCCTGAAACCAAATGGAGAATCTCTTCCATTTGAAGGCGTAGCATTTTCTTTTTTTTTTTTGAAATTACTATTTTTTCTCCTTCCTGCCTGCCATCCCCGACCCTTCAGGAGCCCCAAGGGTAGACATCCCTCTGCCTTTCACCCTGCCGGTATGACACCGCGAACCCCACAGAGCTGGTTTACCCCTGAGCTGGGATGGGGCAGAGCCCCTTACCCCCAATCAAACTTCGTCAGTCCGGGGCCATCAAGGGCAAAGGCACATCGAGGGCATGTCTCCAGAGGCTCCATCTTCCCGGTGATAGCAGGCGTTTTTCCGCTTTTCCTCCCACCCCCTACAGCGTAGGACCCCTGACATCAAGGCGCAGAGCACCGACGTCACGCTGTATGTCGGCAGTCCTTCCTCTTAACATTGGGGGCTTGCAGTACTCCAAGCCTCCACTCGGAGTCAGACAAGTGTTCGGGCTATAGCCTTAACCCTCCCCGGAGTAGGCGAGCTGTCGTGGGACGCTCAAGCCTAACTCCCCCCGGCCAGCCCACCAGTGACCCGAGTCCACTCCCGAACCCAGGTCGCCGGCGTGGAGCGAGGTGTGGCGTCCAGCGCCTCAACCCTCAGCACCACCGGGCCGGCTATCAAGGAAGGAGTAGCATTTTCTGGTCGACTCCTTATGGGACGCCTCAACGACATTGAGGGCCTCGTCGGAAAGACCCAAGGCCTGGAACTCTAGCCGCTCAGGAACCAGGCTGTCAAGTGCAGGGATTGAAGGTTCATAGAAACACAGAATTTGACGGCAGATAAGGACCGCTTGGCCCACCCTGTCTGCCCATTTCCCTACCTACTGGATAAGCTGCAGATCCTAGTTAACCAGCAGCCTACTTCTTCCTACTACCCCCAACCCCTAGAATGGCCTTATGACTGTCCCATGCATGCTTGAATTCCACCACTGTTTTTGACTCCACAGCCTCCTCCGGAAGGCCGTTCCATGCATCCACAACCCTCTCTGTGAAAAAATACTTCCCGTACAGTGTCGAGCTCTGCCCCGATGAATTGTATGTTCGGACAGAATACCTTCCCCTGACTGACTGAGATCAGGTCCGGGTGGGCTGGAAGCCGCCTCGGGAGCCTGGAGCCGAGACTGAGGAGATCTGGATACCAGAACTGGCGGGGCCAGTCTGGGGCTACCAGAATCACCTGCGCCTTGTCCCTCCTCACCTTGAGAAGCAACTTGTGGATCAAGGGAAATGGGGGAAAGGCGTAGAAGAGGCCCAGGGTCCACGGCCTCGAGAAGGCATCCCCCTGCAGCGAGCCCTGCTGAGGGGGGCGGGCATGAAACAGTCTCAGCTTCGCATTCTCCCTGGAGGCAAACAGGTCTGCCTGAGGCGTGCCCCAATGGGAGAACAGATCTTGTACTACCTCCGGTAGGAGAGACCACTCGTGGGACGCAGCACCTATCCGGCTTAGGGCATCAGCCAGGGTGTTGGAGGCTCCTGCCACGTGAATGGCAAGGAGATCCGCCTCCAGGCTGCGCACGAGTGACCAGATGCAGAGAGCATCTCTGCACAGAGGCATGGAGCGCGTCCCGCTCTGGAGGTTTAGGTAGTACATGGTCGTGGTATTGTCCATCTGGACCTGAACCACTTGACCCTGTAGAAACGGAGTGAAGGCGGTGAGGGCTAGACAAACTGCTTGAAGCTCCAGCAGGTTAATGTGGCATCGGGACTCCCAAGGGGACCAGAGGCTGTGCGCTCTGTGCTCCCCCAGATGGGCACCCCCAACCCATCAGAGAGGCATCGGTCGATATAGAGACCGTCTGCTCGGGGCGGACAAACGGGATGCCCTCCTGCAGATGTGCTGGAACGGTCCACCACTGGAGAGCGTTCCACATCCCTTGGGTCACTGTCACTAGCTGATCCAGCGGATCGAAGTGCTGTGACCATTGGCTGACCAGCCCCCACTGAAGGGGACGCATGTACCAGCGGTCCCTACAGACCACGCTGGTGCAAGCCGCCATCAGGCCCAGGAGGCGCAGGAAGTCCCAGGCAGGGCGCGACTGCCCAACCTGAAATGATTGGGCAAAGGAGGAAAGAACCTCGGCCCTGTCTGCTGGGAGCCGTGCGCTGGCCCGTAGAGAGTCGAGCTCTGCCCCGATGAATTGTATCACCTGCTTTGGCACGAGTTCCAACTTGGCCTCGTTGATGAGGAGGCCAACCTGAGAGCAAACCCGGAGGGCCAGATCTCTGGACCGCTCCACCTCCGCTCTTGAGGGGGCTGCAATAAGCCAGTCGTCCAGGTAGGGGTACACCCGGACCCTTCAGCGCCGCAGGAATGCTGTCACCACTGCCATGCATTTGGTGAAGACGCTGGGAGCTAGGGAAAGGCCGAAGGGCATGGCCCGGAACTCGTAGAGGGATCCCTCTGCCCTGAAGCGGAGGAATCTCTGGTGGGACGGACAGATTGGGACGTGAAAGAACGCATCCTGAAGGTCCAGAGAACAGAACCACATGCCTCGTTCCAAGGATGGGATTATCTGAGCCAGAGTGACCATCCTGAAGGTCCAAGACCTTAGGAACCTGTTCAGGTCGTGCAGGTCGAGAATGGGGCACCAGCCCCCCATCCGTTTTGGGACCAGGAAGTACCTGGACACAAACCCCGGGTCTGGAGGAGGATCTGCCACCTTCCTGATCACCTCTTTTTCGAGGATCAGGGCGATATCGGCTCAGCAAGCCGACAAAGAGGCTGCGGACCCCATAGCCCCCCCCAACCCCGAGGGGGCGATGGCTCAGAAGGGCGGGGCCTGCTCGAACTCCAGGGGCAGGCCCTTTCCTACTACCTCCAACACCCAACGGTCTGTGGTGATAACGGACCAAGTGGAAAGGAAGTGGCGGAGCCGTCCCCCCACAGGGGAACCCAGGGGTGAGTGATGAGGCTGGGGGCGACACCCCTCAACCCGTCACTGGGCAGGCTTAGAGGAGGGACCGGCCGAGGGACCTCCTGGGCCTTTACCTCCCTGCTTCCTGTTGGAGGAAGCCGCAGGCTTGGATTTGGGATGCCAAGCACAAGCCTGCTGGCCCTGGTGCTGTTGGGCCGGACGTGTCGCAGGCGCAGAAGGATGAAAGGACTTGTGCTGCTGCTGTCGGCGGCCTTTGTGCTTCTGGGCGGAGGTAAGAGAGTCCAGAGTGGCACTGGACTTTTCGATCCGCTGGAGGTGACCTTCCACTCCAGGGCCGAAGAGGTTGGTCCCCAAGAAGGGGACATCCTCCAGTTTGTGCTGGGTATCCGCCGTGAAGGTGGATATCCTCAGCCATGCTCTGCGGCGCATGGCCACCGCGGCCGCAACCAATCTGGCACAGGAGTCTCCAATGTCCAGAGCCATTTGGAGCTGCTGTTTAGCCACCGCCCTACCCTGGTCCCGTACCTGCCGGACCGTGGTCTGCAGGTCAGCCAGGAGATGAGGGGTCACCTCATCTAGGGAGCCCATGAGGGCGTGGGAGAAGTGTGCCATCAGCACGGTTGAGCTGGCCTGGCGGAGGTCAAGGGAGGACGCAGCGTACAACTTGCACCCGACATAGTCCAGCTTTTTGGACTCCTTGTCGGGGGGCTTGTCCACATCCCTAGCGTTCCTGGAACGCCGGAAAACGCTGTCGGTGACCAACCCCTCGGCAGAGGGGTGTTCCGAAAAATCGAGCAAAGAGCCGGTAGGGACCGCATACTTCCTGGCCATCCTGGCCGAAGGCGCAGGACAGGAAGCAGGCCGCTGCCAGAGCTCCAAGGCTGAGCCAACAATGACTTCAGCCACCGGAAAGGCCTCCGTTGGTGAATCCCCTCGGTCCAGTATCTCCGTCAGGGGATACTTGGCCCGCTTGGATACGGGTTCGAGCTGCATCCTGATGGACTCCAAGATGAGCCGAAGCAAACCCATGAAGGACGACGGGCTTTTTTCCATCGACTGGCCCCCGGAGGACTCCAGGTCAATGGGCCTGGAAAACAGGGAGGAGTTGTCGTCGGACTCCGAGGAGTCCGCAAAGAGCTGCCTGGGGCCTGAGCCACCCTCCACCTGCCGAGGATGGTCAGGAGTGAGGGTGACAGACAACCCGTGGGGCAGGCCCTGACCCGACCGACAGTCCTTGGTCGGCGCCCCCGATTTTGGTTGTGGAGGCGGAGGTTCCACCACAATCGGTGGGGCAGCTGGTTTCGGCCGAACAACCGGCCCAGGCTTGGGCACCTGGGCTACAGCGAGGGGTCGTTTCGGCTGCTCGGGTGACAGCTACTTGATGGCCGGGGAAGGCGACGGCTTGTTCCCGGACAGAAGTAACTGCTGCCACATCAGGTCCTCATAGCATCGGCACTCCTTGCACCGAAGCCTCTCCTCTTCAGAGGAGGAAGACGAGAACGAGCGGCGGCGCCGCTTACTTCGGTGCCGAGACTGAGACCGCCTATGTCGGCGGGGGATCGGCTGGACCGAGATGATGTCAGAGACTGAGATCCTCTGCGTTTCCGAGGAAGGGTCTGGGAAGGGGTGGGGGACACCCGCTCTTCCCTCGGCTCTGAAGCCTTAACCGGGGACTGCGGCACCGGAGGCGCAGGCAAGTCCTCGGTCTCCACCGGGGGAACCGGTGAAGAAGAGTTGTCGGCTTCACCAGTTGACAGCCCGTCCTACGAGTCAAGAAAAATCTCGACCGCGTCGAAGGGTGTCTCAGCCGGCTGACCTGACAGGGACACCGTGAAGCCAGCAGCCTTAGCCGCAACCTCGACCGAAGTCGAGTGTTGCCTGTCCGGGGAAGGGGATCTCTCCCGCTCCCACGAACGCCAATGATGGGACTTACCTTTTGAGTCCTTCTTTCTGGACAGAGAGGAATGTCTCGATGGCCCCTCTCCCTTCGTGGAAAGGAACTGGCAAAGCTCCTTGAAAGAAGCTGAATGAGGTACCCAGAGAGTGGGATAAATGCTGCGACTGAGGAAGAGGATGATGCGGCCTGTGCCGCCTCCTCCTCGAGGCTGATCATTTGCTCGAGTTGCTCAGCCGAGCCAGCTGCCACGGTAACCGCCCAACAGGCCTCCTTCGACTTCACTGGCAGGTAGCGCTTCTTGGGGCGCCCAAGCTGTAACCGGGCAGCACAGTCTTCCAGGACGTTGGCCGAAAATGAACAGCACAACTCGCAGGACTGCAGGTCATGTTCTAGGCCGAGGCAGTAAATGCACGTGGAGTGAGGGTCCATCCTGGACATTTTCTGCCCACAAGGGCACCGCCGAAAACCAGAAGTCGATTTGTCCATCGCAGCTACGAGGGAGAAACCTGACCGAAGTCTTGAAAATTTTAAAATAAGTTTCGGGCGAACCGAAGAATTAGGATCCAGCCTACACGCAGAGCGTTAAGGAGGGAACCCGAGTTTCCAAGCGGTAAGGAAGATCTGGCGTCATGGGGCGCAGCTGAGAGTTTTACCACCTGGGTGGGTGGGAGGAGCCAGCTTGAAGACCTTCTGGCAAGATTTAAAGCGGCAAGGAACCTGCCAGACAGTGTGGATGAACAACATATCCATGTCCCTACAAACAAATATATGCTCTGGATATAACAAACTGCCTGATAAACTGATTAAACTCGAGATTCAGCAGTGTAAGAGATCTTTGAAGTCTGCCTTTCCAGTCCAATGCAATTGTAGTTCAGTGTCATTTGGCTTCACACTCTGTTCATTACCCCTGACTTTTTGTACAACAAACTGTGTGGATTTTTTTTTTTAAACTGTATGTAATTTTTCTGCCTTACGTGCTTTGAGCCAGACTCAACTGCATTTCCCCTGAAACTGCTTAATGTACTTGAAATGTTTTCTGTGACTATGTATTTGATGTGAAACCTTTCTAAATGAGCACCTGTGGTCAAAGGTAATTCTCTGAAGTTTTCAATAAATAAATAAATATACTTAGACAATTCATGAATCCCTTTTCTCTTTTCCTTGCAGATGTAGTGACTGGCATCGATGGGTGTGAGCAGATCTCCATCTATAGCACTTTGTCGATACTTAGGGTGATCATACCCCTTGAAATATATCACCACTGACCTATGCACTGTGCCATTATATCTGTTCTTGGCTCCCAGTCTGTAATAAGCTATTCTGCCCTCGGAGCAGCTGGGGATCCCATTCACTAGCCAGGTATGGACCCTGCCAATGGAATTCTCGCCAGGCTCCTGCCTGAAAATCAAACTTGGTGCCTTTTTATATGGACAACTGCTGTGTGAAGGGCTTTTTTAGTGCATCGGGTGCCCTTAGGCAACAGCAGCCGAAGGAATCTAACTGCATGCTCTCGGTGAAATTTATTTTAAGTTGAATCTGGGCAATATGGTGAAGTATTACTTGGGGCTAATTTTAATTAAATTTGAAACGGAGTGCAGCTAGGAATTCAACTGCAGGCTCCCGGTTCAATTTAGTTTAAAGTTGAGTCTGGGCAAACTGGCAAAGCATTACTCGGGGCTAACTTTAATTAAAGTCAGAACGGAGCACAGCTAAGCAGCCAGGGCCACTCTGGAACCACTTCTGTGCCTGCCCATAGATAATTTAACTGCTCCAAACTTTATGCTGCAATTTTATTCCGCCTACCTCTGACCACCAGGGATTGTGCTAGTTCTAGGGAGTATTTATTTAGCCCATCTGAAGACTGCTTAGAACATTCACTAAGCTGTAGGCTGTTTAGTCAAGTTTTTAAATCTGTACGTACTTGTACGCCCAAGTGTACTAATGCATTCCTTTACTGCTTGAACTAACTTCTTCTCTTTACCTATCTAATCCCCCCCGCAATCTGATCTTCCGATCTCGGTCCCTCCCATGTCACCTGCTGTTGCATTTTTAATTTAGAACCCCA
Source organism: Neoceratodus forsteri (assembly GCA_016271365.2). Taxonomy (NCBI): domain Eukaryota; kingdom Metazoa; phylum Chordata; order Ceratodontiformes; family Ceratodontidae; genus Neoceratodus; species Neoceratodus forsteri. The sequence continues at coordinate 1,712,010,629 of CM057455.1, forward strand.
ACCCACCTCCGATTTTATTTATCTCCTCAGCTCACCTTACTCAAAGAGGGGCATTCCACCCTCTGAGCAGCTGGGGATCTCATTCACTAGCTAGGTACGGACCCTGCCAAAGGAATTCTCGCTAGACTGCTGCCTGAAATTCAAACTTGGCACCTTTTTCGAAACGCCTTTTTCTACCTACGTTTCAGCTGTTTTACATGGACAACTGCTGTGTGAAGGGTTTTTTTTAGTGCATCGGGTGCCCTTAAGCAATTGCAGCTGAAGGAATCTAACTGCAGGCTCTCCGTGAAATTATTTAAGTTGAATCTGGACAATCTGGTGAAGTATTACTAATTTTAATTAAATTTGAAACAGAGTGCAGCTAGGAATTCAACTGCAGGTTCTCTGTGCGATTTAGCTTAAAGTTGAATCTGAGCAAACTGGCAAAGCATTACTCGGGGCTAACTAATTAAAATCAGAACGGAGCGTAGCTGAGCATCCAGGGCCGCTCCAGATCCACTTCTGTGCCTGCTCCCTGCCTGCCCCCCATACCCTCCAACCCTTAACTGAGCTTACTTATGTAGGCACCTGATTATCTGTCTACTTCCCCATCTGCAAGTTATACCATATCACCACTAGGTGTCGCCTCACACCATTTACTTCAGAAACATCTCCCTATCTGGCTCCAGCAACAGATTTCTGTTACTTCTGTTCTAATTATCAACAGCTGTTCTGCACCCTCTGATTCCTGGTTCCCACCAACCCCATTTTTTAGCCCAGCTGCTCTTATTTACCTTCCCTCAGTTCTTTTATCCCTACCCCCCTCAATCCTGCCCAGTTTTTAACCCCTTGATCAATCGCAGCTGCTTCTCTATCTCTAAGAGTCTTCTCCCTTTCTAATACCTCTCCAAGTTCTGTCCCCTCACATTTCTTTATCCCTCCTGCCACAATGACTTAGGCTGTTCTGAGTTGCCTAACCTCTACAGTTGCGGTTCTACTCGCCCTCAACTCTTTATCCCTCTTCAAGGGTTTTCCCACTTCCCGGCCTGTGACGTCCATTGGGGACTTCACCTACTCCAACATGGTGGCTGCATGTGCCCCCACCCCTACTCCCCCAATGTATCTCGGTCCTAAACCTCTAGGGTCACTACTGAGATTTGCCTACAAGAAGCCTACCTCCCCAGGTTTAGCAGCCTGTGCCATTGCTCTAGCTATGACGGACTACCACGTTATAACCCTTGCTCTAGCCGGTGATACTGAAACTAATCCCGGCCCACAGATCATTCTTCCCCAAACCCATACTGGAGCCACTCATCGCTTGCCAACGGCTTCAGGATTGACCTTTGCCCACCTTAATATCCGCAGTCTCATGGCCAACCTCACTGACCTGGAGGCTTGGATCCAGGTGAATAATCTGGATATCCTTGTGCTATCGGAAACTTGGTTGAAACCAACCGTCTTGGGTCAAAGCTGTGGACTACCGGGCTATTTTATGCACCGGGCTGACGGGCCACCCACCAAAAGAGGGGGCGGACTTGCCCTGTACTATAAGGCTCACCTGGATGTCACCCTCTATCCTACCCGCCCCACAACAGTGAGGCCATACTTGATACTACTTCTCGGCGGAACCAAGAAGTTGCACATTATAGGGACTTATTTACCTCTACATACTAGCAAGCTTGGACTGCAGGAGTTCATTGAACATATTCCTGCCTTGACCCAAAAAAAAAAAAAGAGGTAATCTGTCTGGGTGACTCCAACCTTGCCTGGCTTGGACCGACCACTTCTTCCCTTGCTTCTACCATCAGTAAGGCCAACCTGTACCAACTCATCTCCTTCCCCACTCAGAAGTCGTCGAACGACTTCAGCTGTACTATGATTGATTGGATTCTCACTAACTGTATGGATTGCTACTCCTCCGCTGGGGTTTTACCCGATTCAGTCAGTGGCCACTACCCTGTCTTTTGTGTCCGTGACTCCTCTCTGTCCTCTCTACCCCACAAAGTCCTATCCTTTGCTAACTTCTCTCTACTTGACCCGGCCAAGTTCCTACTTGATCTCAAACACACTAACTGTTCTCCCCTATTCACTACCAATGACATCAACCATGCCACAGACTACTTAACAAGCACATCCCATACTGTAAGTGCAGGGTCAGAGGGAAGGTGACCAAATGGCTGAACCGCCCTCTCCTGAAACTGCTCAAGCAGCGTGATAAACTATGGCTAAAATGGAAATCATCCTCCAGTCAGTCTGACTTTGTTAAGTACCGCACCTTGCGTAATACCTGCAAGAAGTCTATCCGAGCTGCCAAGAGCAACTACTACCGCAGTCTCCTTCAGTCTTCAGCTGATGACCCCAGGAAATACTGGATCTAGATCACTGAAATCTTGGGTAATACTAAACCGCTGTCTCCCAAAGACATGTTAATTATTGATTCTATCTGCAACAATGCCCGCATGACTGCCAACACCTTCAACTCGCTTTTCACGAGGTTCCCAATATCCCCCCCTCCAGGACCTAGTGGCTCCCAGCCCTCTCCTACAGCTCCTTCACATACTCCTCCTACCTGATGCTTTCTCCTATCTCCTGCCTTGACATTCTTAGGTTATTACAGTCCTTTCCCCTCTGTGGCAGTGCAGGACCAGACAGTATTGAACCCAGGATACTCTGAATTGGTGCCTCACTCCTAGCCACTCCAGTCACTCAGCTTTTTAACTTGTCCATTAGCACCTCAATAGTGCCTTTAGCCTGGAAATCTGCCAGAATCATACCAGTCTTCAAGAAAGGTGACCCTAAAATTCTGTCCAATTATCGCCCCACTGCTCGTCTACCAGCACTCAGCAAGATGTTGGAAAAACTTATTCACCGTCAGATCTCTGCCCACTTGTTAAACGTCAATCTTCAGTTACCTGTTCAACATGGTTTCCGGGCTGGTCACAGCGCCACTACAGCTTTTACCCTGTTCACTAGTGAGGCTAAGTCTACAGTGCCTTCAGAAAGTATTCACCCCCCCTTGGATTTTGTCACATTTTGTGATGTTGCAAACTCAAATTAAAATACATTTACATGGGATTTTTTTTGTCACGTATCTACACAAATTACTCTATGATGTCAAAGTGGAATGAAACTTCTGGAATTTTTTGTACATGTAATTTAAAATAAAATCCTGAAATATCTTGATCTGATAAGTATTCACCCCTTTGCTATAACACTCCAAACTGAGCTCAGGTGCAACCAATTTGTGAGATCACTCTAAAACTTGAATGGAGTCCACCTGTGGTCAGTTCAAATGGTTGACACGATTTCAGAGGAAATACACCTGTCTATATAAGGTCCAACTGTTGACAGTGCATGTCAGAGCAGAAACTCTACCATGAAGACCAAGGAGCTGTCCGTAGAACTTTGTGATAGAATTGTGAGGAAGCATAGATCTGGGGAGGGGTAGAAAAACATTTCTAGGGTGTTGAAAGTTCCCAGGAGCACAGTCAAGTCCATCATTAGGAAATGGAAAGATTACAGAACCACCCAGACTCTTCCTAGAGCAGGCCGTCCTCCCAAACTGAGCAACCAGGCAAGAAGGACCTTGGTCAGGGAAGTGACCAAGAACCCAATGACCACCCTGACAGAACTACAGAGTTCCATGGCTGAGATGGGAGAACCTGTCCAGAGGACAACAATCTCTGCAGCACTTCACAGATGTAGTTTCTATGGGAGAGTGGCTAGATGGAAGCCACTCCTGAGAAAAGGCCACAAAATAGCATGCCTGGAGTTTGCAAGAAGGCACGTGGCAGACTCTGAGACCATGTGGCAAAAGATTCTCTGGTCTGATGGAACAAAAATTGAACTCTTTGGCCTGAATGCAAAGCGCTATGCCTGGCGCAAACCGAACACAGCTCACCACTCGTGTAACACCAACCCTACCATGAAACATGGTGGTGGCAGCATCATGTTATGGGGATGCTTTTCAGCGGCAAGGACTGGGGCACTTGTCAGGATAGAGGGAACAATGAATGGAGCCAAATACAGGGACATCCTTGAGGAGAACCTGCATCAGTCTGCAACAGACCCTGGACTGGGGCGAAGATTTACGTTCCAACAGGACAACGACCCCAAGCATACAGCCAAAGCAACACTAGAGTGGCTTCAGAACAAGAAGGTTAATGTCCTTGAGTGGCCCAGACTTGAATCCCATTGAGAATCTGTGGAAAGACTTAAAGATTGCAGTCCACCAATGCTCCCCATCCAACTTGACAGAGCTTAAGCAAATCTGCAAGGAAGAATGGGCGAAAATCCCCAAATCCAGATGTGCAAAGCTGATACAGACATACCCAAGAAGACTCAAAGCTGTAATTGCTGCCAAAGACACTTCTACAAAGTATTGACTCAGGGGGGTGAATACTTAAGTAAACAAGATATTTCAGTTTTTAATGTTTCTTAACTTTTTGTTACACAATAAAAATATTTTTGCCCCTTTAAATTGTTGAGTATGCTGTGTGAATCAAGGGGGAAAAATCATTTCAATGCATTAAAAATTCTGGTAGTAACACAACAAAATGTGACAAAATCCAAGGGTGGTGAATACTTTCTGAAGGCACTGTAATATGGACTCTGGCCTACATACCAGGGCCGTGTTCACTGACCTAACTAAAGCTTTCGACCTGGTTAATCACTCTCTGCTCATACACAAATTGCAGTCTCTTGGGCCTCTGGCTCCACCTTATCCTGGATCACTAGTTACCTCTCCAACCGTTCCGAATCTGTCTTCAATAAAATCCTTTCCTCTCCGGCTCCAGTCTCCTGTGGCATCCGTCAAGGTTCCATTCTCGGACCCCTGATTTTTTCCATTTTTGTCAATGACTGTCCCTCTTCCTTCACCGACTGCAACTCCATCATGTACGCCGATGATTTGGTGCTGTACTCAGCCGCTTGTTCTGCAGCCGACCTTAATGTTCGCCTGTCATCTGCATTCCAATTGCTTCAATCCTGGCTCCAATCCAACTCCCTGATCCTCAATCTACCAAAGACACAGGCCATGCTCTTTGGATCTGCTAGAAAAATCCATGCTGGGACCCCTAAGCTTTGCGTGTGCTGCTGTGATGGGCCTGCAGTCCTGTCCAGGGACTCATTCAAATACCTCAGAGTGACCCTAGATCTTATTCTTGATTTCTCTTCTCATTTATTTATTTAGGTTTGTTGCTCCATCAACATTAGGATTGGCGCCACATACTGGGTACGTCACTCCCTAACCCCTGCTGCTAGGATCTCGGCAGCAAGAGGGGTTTTGCTTTCTAGGCTTCTGTATGCCCTCCCCATCTTTTCCCACACTAACATTGGTATTCTTCATAAATGGAACACCACCTACAACAACTATGCAGATTTGCCCTGTCTGCCCCTCGCCTTACTCACCACTGTCTCCTGTACTCCACCCTAAACTGGCTGTCCCCTAAAAACCTGCGCTTATACACTCTGGGCTGTTTCACTGACTCCATGACTAGACCCCCTCGCCCTGACAGCACTGGGGCTATGTTCACCCCGGTGGCACACTCCCGACTACTGAGATCCTCCAATTCCTCTTCACTCTCTGTCCCTCATTGTTCTACAAAAATGGAGGAACAAGCTGCCTCTCACTTCACTCCCAAATTCTGGAACTACCTCCTAGTCTTAAATGCTCTCCATCCCACTCCTCCTTCAAGACCGCACTTTTCTCCTACCTACTTGCACTGTGTCTGTACCTAACCCCCTTATCTTGCTTTCCTCAAGCTAGCTTACCATTGTCTCTGAATTTATTAACTACTTTGCCTCGTTTACCATGCCTGCTTCCTTTCATCCCTGCGTGGATGGCCACTGTCACATGTATATTTTGTTTCCACAACTATCCCTGCAAGGATATCTACTGGTTCTGTATTTGCTGCTTGTTTTTTGTAAAACTATGTGTTGTACTCTCACGGGTCGTGCTTGAAAATAGGCAGGGTTTTTGCCTAATGCACCTACCTGGTCAACAAAAGCTAATAAATAAATTATTAAAAAAAGCCCTATGTAATCCTTATAGTTAAGATTCATGTAGTCTGTTAATGTGTCACCGAGTTATATTATTTTCAGACACACGGGTTCAATCAAGTCCCCTGGTTCCAGTGCCTATAGCTTTAATGTAAACATCAAAACACTATCTAAAGTTACATCATAGGCATGGGGCTAATAAGAGGGAGAGTTCAACTTGTAACCCCACTCCCTGCCAAAGTTCTATTGAGCGAAGCGCCAGGGCATCTGCACAGTGGGTGGATTCATCTGTCCTGTGCCTGCACAGAGATATATGCTCAATAAATTTGCCTTTACATTTACCATCTTGATTTGCGTAATTGTTGTGCACCACTCTTTGCCTGTCTTCACTTTTTAAAATCCTGGTGATTCCCCAGACCACTGGGAAGCCGGCTGAAGCAGGGCCACACTGCGGAGTTTGAACTTTAAAGTTCTAAAGGTCCACTTCAGAGGCAATCGCACCAAACTGAGATGATGCAACTGTATGACATTTATTTATTTTTATTTACTTTTTGTTAACCGGGAAAGGTGCACTAGCCAACAAATGACTATTTTCAGGCACGACCCGGGAGAGTACAAGGCAAAACATACAGAAAAGCATTTCAGAAGTGCATGAAAGCAATACAGTATAGCTTATTTTTAGCCATGTAAACAAATATAACAGTAGATTAGCTAACAAAACAAGAGCCAGCATTACATGCAACAACAGCAATGACATATGAAATGAAATTAAACTTTATTTATGTGGCGCCTTTCTTAAACCAAGGCACCTTACATTAATTTAAAACAATGAACAATAAATAAACACAAATCCATAAATAATTTATACTATACTAAATCTGAGCTCCATCACAATCAATTGATTAAAAACTAATCTTTGACCATAGATAGGTCTTGAGGGCCTTTTTAAACTCCTCCATAGTTGCATACCGACGAAGCGGACGGGTAGAGAATTCCAGAGGTTCGGAGCAACAAACATAAAGGCACGAGCACCTGATGACTTTAAAGAAACCCTTGGAATCTCTAGCAAACCCCACGTCCGACAAGCGGAGACATCACCTGGGGCGGTAGGGAACCAGAAGCTCTTTCAAGTAGTCTGGACCCTGTCCGTGTAAGGCTTTGTAGGTCAAAAGACCAACTTTAAAGGTGATCCACCACTGAATCGGCAGCCAGTGCAGATCGTGTAATACCGGCGAGATATGACAGATATAAGACGTACCTATCAACAATCAGGCCACAGCATTCTGCACCAGTTGCAAGTGGCAGATATCAACCCCAGGAAGCCCTAAATAAATGGAGTTACAATAATCCAGGCGTGAGGTCACAAAAGCATGGACCAACGTAGGAAGGTCAGCTGGCGGAACAAGGTGCTTAATCCTGGTGATGTTCCTAAGATGATAAAAAGAAAGTTTGACAACTGCCAACACCTGCAAATGCAGTGTCAGTTTGTTGTCAAAAATCACCCCCAGGTTCCACACCCGTTCAGAGGTAGGGAGCTGGATACTTCCCAGAAATAAACCTGAGGAAAAACCAGCTCCCATCCCCTCTACCCTGTGACCTGGGTGCACAATTAATACTTCTGTCTTCTCAGAGTTCAACTTCAGCCAGCTTGAACTCATCCAGTCTTGGATTTCGGTGAGGCAGCTATCAATGACTGAGAGAGCTCTATGCTGGTCACGTGCAAAAGACAGGCAGAGCTGAGTACCATCTGCATAGTAGTGAAACTTCAGCCCATACCTTCTTACAATGTCTCCAAGGGGCAGCATATACACTGCGAACAACATGGGAGACAACTCCGAGCCCTGGGGTACCCCACATGACAGTGAGAGTGGGCAAGAAGAATTTAATCCAGACACCACTCTCTGAGTCCTGTCAGTGAAGAAAGATCTAAACCAACTGAGGACTGTCCCTGACAGACCACAGATAAACTCCAGGCACGTGAGAAGTACCCCCTGGTCCACAGTGTCAAAAGCCAATGAGAGATCAAGAAAAACAAGAATGGAACAATTCTTCTGATCTCTAGTCATCAGGAGATCATTGAGCACCTGAACCAGTGTTGTCTCGGTACTATGCCTCTTTCAAAAACCAGACTGGAGAGGTTCATAGGTGTCATGGATGGTTAAATGGTTCTCCAATTGTGCTGCCACCACTTTCTCAATAATCTTCCCAACAAAGTTAGTTAGCATGGCAGTCAGGGTCCAAGGTAGCTTTCTTCAGGAGGAGTGTCACCACCGCCTTCTTCAGGAAGCTAGGAAACTTGCCCGTATCCAAGGAGTACCAGACTATCCGTGCTAGAACCAGGCCGATAGTCTCAAGACAACCCTTTATCAGGGAAGTCAGGCCCAGATCTAAACTACAGCACGAGGGGGGCATACTCTAGATAATCCTCATGACATCAATGAACTCAGGCCGGTCAAAGGAACTCCAAGAGAGAATGGAGCGAGCAACCAGATGCCGATCAAAAGCATTTCCAATAGAGGGGGCAGGTTGGAGTGCTGCCCTAATGTTGGCCACCTTATCTGCAAAGAAGCGAGCAAGCTCGTCACACTCTAACTGCGAAAAGGCTTTCCGAACCTGGGGACAAGCTGGGTTGCACAGTCTTTCAACAGTTTGAAAAAGCTGAGCTGGTCGGTTCTGAGCAGCCACAATCTGTCTGGACAGGAACTCTGCCTTCTTACCAGAGACTGTGGAATGATAGGATTGATAATGTTCCATCAATCTAAGATGGTCGGCATCAAGGGCAGTTCTCCGCCAACAACGCTCTAATCTTTGTCCTTGTCGCCACATTTCCCTCAAGGCCTCATCAAACCATAGAGACCGAGGTCGAACGGAGGGAGAACGAATGCGGACAGGAGCTATTTGATCCAGAGCTGAGGAGATGGCCCTATTATAGGCCAGCACCAAAGCATCGGGATCATTGCTCACTTCAGAAAACTCAGATAGGTTAAGCGCTGCTGTCAGGCCCACAGAGCTAATTTCTCGTGAGGAGCGGCACTTAACCATCTCCACAGGGGTAGGCCTACGGAGGGGTACAAAAACTGAAGCCCACAGTGTAATGATCAGACCAATTGATGGGTTCTACCCCCATGTCAGTGGCCTCAATCCCCAGGAGGAAGACTAAGTTCAAAGAGTGACCACTCTTATGCGTGGCAGAAGAAACCACTTGTGTGAGACCCAAAGATGTCATTAACTGGAGGAAGTATTGTCCAAACTGTGAATATTCATCATTGATCCAGGCACTGAAGTCACCCAGGACCATCAGCCTGGGAGACTCAAATGCATGTCGATGATGAAGTCTGCTACTTCCTGTAGAAAGTGTTTCTCATCCCCTGGTGGATGGTAGATGAGAACTATTCTACATCCCACACCTGCCACAAAGGTACTCTCAAAGGACTCCACCTCCTCAACTGGTACACCTGCAAGTCCCAGTTCGGTCTTCAAACAGACTGCAACACCCCCCCCCCACGGTCCAACCTCGGGCGGTTTAACACCGAGTACCCGGCTGGATAATACAGTCAACTTAACATATAATGGACCGTGTCATAATAGGAAGGGATCAGGCACTAGTACAGTCAACAGTATTACAAGCAGACAGTAATTATGGCATATAAAACACCATTTAGGATAATACAGTCAACTAAACATGTACTGGAACGAGTCATAACCAGAAGGGATTAGGCTCCAATGAGAAAAAGAGCTTCACGCATATTTCATCACAAAAGGATAGAGTTAGAGAAGTACCTTGCAAATTAAACTGAGGAAGAAACTGGGGAGGGCAACAGCTGAAAGATAATGTAAATGAAAAGGGGAGTTGATTAGAGGGTGCGAGAATAGTAGGAGGGGTCCTTGAAGCCGTGGGTAGTGTGAGATGAGAGGAATGGGGAGAGGAGAAAGAGATGAGGGGGGGTTACAAGAAGCAGGAGATTTAGATCGTCCACTGGTCACGACGAAGGGCAGGCAGACCACCCGCCAGGTCAGGTAGGTTGAAACAGGTACCATGTTCAGCCAGAGACAGGTAACGTCGTAGCCCACTTTTAAAGTGATAGTGGGATGCAGATTGTCTTAATTCCAGGGGCAGAGCATTCCACAGCAGAGGGGCAGCATATTCAAATGCCCCAGTACCTTTGGAGGTGTGACACCTGGGTACCTTCAATAGTGATTTATCAACTGACCTCAGTCCTCGGTAGGAGGTGATGGGACTTTATAGCACTGCCAGTGAGGTCGGGTTTGCAGCCGGATTACGGAGTCGGATACAGAGCCAAGACAGTATTGTCTGGATGCAGAGGGGGAGAGCCATCCTAGGTCACTATAAAGCCGACATCGATGTTTAAGCAGAGGGGACGATGATGCATATCAACAGATATTGTTATAGGTGAAGTCCCATTTCAGTAGCGATGATTTATGGATAACCGCAAGGATAGGAGCACAGTATGTCAGGGTGGGGAGCAGGATCCCCCCTGGCAATGGCCAGCTTAGCAGAAGGAGTTAGTATGTAACTAGTTTTGCAGGCAACACCCAGTTCACTATTCACTGTTTTGCAGGTTGATTGAATGTGGAGGTTTAGATCTAGTGACTGGTCAAGTATAACACCAAGATACCTAAAGGATGTGACAGACTCTAGTTTGTTCGCCTCAAGGTCATGGACCATCAAGCGTGAGGGCCAAGCTCTAAGTTTATGGGCAGAGCCCAGGAGCATGGTTTTCATTTTGTGTGCATTTAGAACCAGTCTATGGTTGCACAGCCAGTTTTTGAATGCTCCTGAAATCAGTAGACAGAGACGAGTTGAGGTAGTCAATGTCTGCGGAGCTGGTGTAGATGACAAGGTCATCTGCGTAGAGAAGAGAAGAGCAGGATGAAATGGCATCCAGAATATTGTTGATAAAGAGGGAGAATAGAAGTGGTCCCAAAATAGATCCCTGGGGAACACCAACATTGACTGCAGTGTTGTCAGATACTGCAAAGTTGAATTTCACTGTTTGGGTCCTACCAGATAAAGAGCTCCTATACCAATTCACAACTGGAGTAGAGAAGCTCACATTTTGAAGGGTAGACAGGAGTAGGGAGTGATCCACAAGACCAAAGGCCTTAGTGAGGTCAATTCTGCCAGTGCCGTTAATGTGCTATGATTTTTCCTGAAACCATGTTGCACGTCAGAGAGAAGATCTGAAGTTGCAATGAAGTCCAGTGTTCGGGTGGCAGCAAGCTTTTCCAGTAATTTGCTCAAGACCAAGAGAATCGCCATCGGCCTGTAATTTGACATATCCTTCTTATCCCCTTTTTTGAATATAGGAGTTATCCTAGCAATTTTTCCAGAGGTCTAGCACAACACCGCAAGAAAGGGATAGTGTGAAGATTTTGGCCAGTGGAGAGGCAATGAGATGAGAGGCCAGCTTCAGCAAGCGGGGTTCAAGTGAGTCGGACCCTGGGCTAGTGTTGTCAGAGATAGATTTCAGCAGTTTGAGGACCTGCGATCTGGTAATAGCCTTAAAGTAGAAAGGCCAGGACAGAGGAGACCCATTGGAAGATGTAGGGGGTCCAAAGGTTTGCTAGAGATAGGGGGCTGAGATACGGTGGGAGCAGGTGGGAAGGAAGAGGTGTAAGGTGAGAGATCAGAGAACATCCTATTGAAGGCATTCACAATTGTTTAAGAGTCGTTACAGTGAGCTCCACTGAGAATCATCTCTGAAGGGGTCATGGATTGAGATGCACCAAGGAAAGTCTTTACATGGGCCCAGAATTTCCAAGGGTCATGGGCTGAGCTGGATAGCATGTTCTGGCAGTGCTTACTTTTGGCTTGTCTTATGCGTTTTTACAGGAATCTCTGTGTGTCTTATAAGTAATGAGATCAGTAAGCAAGCCAGTACATTTATAGTGCTTCCACAGTTTATCCCCGAGCCATGGCTCAGCAAGCAGGTCTTTATGGAGCCACCTAGTTTGGTTTCCTCTGACCTCCTTTTGACCTTAGCGACATGCCTTCTCTGGACTGCAATGAATTTGTCTAGTAAAACAAATAAGTCATCCTCCACTTTTTGAGCATGATAGACTTCAGACCAGTCTATGATGGAAACATCATGAAGGAAAGCATTATCATCCATGCCTGCAAGGTTTGTAAAGGCGACGAAGCGGAGTGGAGGGGATGGTGGGGCACCCAAGGTCCATATACAGAATATTGCAGAATGGTCAGTTATTGCGTATGCCAAGATACCCGACTTGGTCACATGCTCAAGGCGATTTGTAAGTAGCCAATCTATAAGGGCACCTGATTTGAATGGAGTTAACGTTCTTGTGTGATCAGTTATAAGCTGGTAAAGGTTATAGCTGTGCATTAAAGACATGACAGCACTGTGAGAGGGTCCTAACCAGTTTAGGCTTACGCCCCCAAGGATTATGGCCTCATTTAGGTTGACAGACTGTGATGTTTGGTTTAGTAGGTCCTGAAGTTCAGTCACACCCCCAGATGGCGGGTTATAGATGCAGACCATGTGTAATTTCTTTAACCCAAGTGAGACTATGGCACGAATGGATTCATATAGCATGGGTGAGTCCAGGGCAGGGACAGTTGTGATGCTGAGGTGGTACTTGTGGTAGACAGCAAAACCACTGCCACGCTTTGCCCCTGGTCTATCTCGTCGGATAAGAGAGTAATTCGGTATGCAGCACAGAGTCATTTATTCACGTTTTCAGCCATGTTTCTGTAAGACAGAGTACATCTGGTTCACAGACTTTGATCCATGCTTCCAGTTCGGCCATGTGGCACATTAGGCTTCTAATGATCATGTGGGCTATGAGAAGTCCCTTTTTATTTGTCCAGTTAGGTCAGCTGCAGTGACGCAGTTGGGAGGGCCTGGATTAGGTTCCATATCACCTGATAGCATCAGCTCTAGAAATGATAGGAACGGGAGCCTTACAGAGTAATAAGTAAGGGTCAAATAATGCTTCCTGCTCAGTTTACTGAGGGCACGATGCATGTAGTAGGTACATCCTTTTTTGAGGAAAAGATATTGCCAAGTAGCTACAAGCCAGTGCTTAGAAACTAACAGGTTAGAGAACCTGAAATCCCCATGCGCATGAGAATTATGGTTCTGTCTGCACGGGAAGGATAGCGAGATCTCATTTGCACAAAGTGATAGTAAGACCCCTGACACAAGATAGCGTATCATTAATTTGCCACATAGGGGTAGTGTGAGTCCACTGACCTGCGGCACAGTTAGTAGGATACCCTGCCTATTCCAGAGGAACGCTAAGAGTCTAGACTGTTGCTTAAAGAATAAAGATAGAAGGGTTAAAAAATTCCCTACTTGACCTACAGAGTAGGCGAGTACCTAGGTAAGCTGCCTGATAAGACACTGTCCCAATTTCATGTCAGCAATACCAATACTTGGCCTGGTTACAGCACAGCGCAAAGAGAGAGAGGAGGGCTTAACAGAGTAGACGTAAGGTAAGAGTAGGTACTATGCTTGGTTTTCAAAGCGATACCGTTAAGAAGCGATCCAAAGATATGAGACCAAAGCTGCAGCTATGGAGGCGTACTTGACTGAGTTACCCTACGGTTGACAGAGCGTGAAGGATAGACTCACCCCTAGTGGTGACACAGTATAAGGAGCCAATGAAAATTTGGACACTTAGTCATCTGACTAAAAAGGATCCTATACAGCTACAGGTCCACCCAGGGTGGATGGGAGCCAGCGCGAAGCAAGTACACATTCGCAACTTAGCCCCAAAGGAGCTGTAACCACAGTAGGATTTTCAGTTATTAAGGGTTCTTAAGCAAGGCCCCAGAAAAGGTGCGCTGAAAGCGGGGAATGACCGGCTAGCTTCTGTGCAGTTTAGTCCATGGCTCGGGAGCCGACAGCAATGGAGAACAGAGCCGAGAAAAGTCCCTTGGTTTTTACACCAATCCGTGCTGCTCACATGGAGGGGTTCCTCCAATCACCGTCAGAGCGCCCCTTTTTGAATTTCAGGGAGTTTAAGCTCCTAAAGATGTACCCTGCAGCTTTTGAGGCTTTGGCGGGCCAATGCTGTGGGGAGCGACCGGGTTGCTGGTCCTCGATCCAGGCTTGAGCTTCGTGGATGGCTCCTTCAACAGAGAAGATCTCGGAGGAGCGGGGAGAAGTCTGGGCACCTGCCGCTGGTGTTTCCGCTGGCTTGGCAGACCAGCGGGTCCACGACAGCGGCTGCTGGTGCCGATCCAAAGCCGGTGGCTTAGTACCCAGAGAGAGCAAGGGAGAGGGGTTTTAAGTACATGTAGGTAGAGGTGGGGGGGCTAGGTAGAACAAAAGAAACAGGGCGGGCAGAGAGATAAGGGAGGAGTAGACGGGGTGGAGCAGGGCAGTTATGGGAATGGAGAGAGAGAGAACAAGCTTGAGAAATTCAACTAACATACTGCAACACTACATCAATTCCTTTCGGGTATATATTGTTAACAATTCTGAAATAAACTCCTGTAGGTAACTTTAAAAATGCTACAACACAATAACTTTAACAGCTCTATTTCTTTCGTTTGTAAATTGTTAGTAAGTCAGAAATAAACTTCAGTAGGTAGCTTTAAATTTAATACCATAAAGCACACACTCGAAACTTAATAAATACACCCTTGTTGCTGAAAACAAAGCTGATTTTATTATAAAAGGGGACAGTTCACTAGCTAGCTCATCATAGGTGGAGTAATGCTAAAAGCTTTTACCTGAACACCACCGATGGCACAGTAACTGAATCCAGTGTAGTTTTCCTGGGTAGGAAAAGGGTACTTTACTGTTTTGTTACCGGACAGCTGTGTCCCCGCCTCCCCCCCAAGGATCCATATCCACTTGCCTAGCCTTAAAGAATGCCTTGATCTTGTCTACATGTTATCATGGGGGCAGTCATTTAAGACACCAAAAATACCTAGGTACAATTCAACTACTCTGTCACAAGCAACCAGTTAAAACACTTTTCAAGCCATATATAACTGTAAACTTCAAAATCATGGAACATGCTGGCATAAAAAGACCACTGGTCTAACCAGTCTGCCATGTTATATCCTATTCTACCCTGGTACCTACTGACTAGTCAGGCTTTGAACATGCTATATGCTAGACAACGTGGATCATGAGGTGTTACTGGACCACCTCCGGTTCTGGTGTGGTCTGTCCGGAAATGTCATCAACTGGTTCAGATCATACCTCACAGACAGAGTTCAGAGGGTGACCATGGGAATTTTCTCATTAAATCCTAAGCCTCTGTGCTGTGGTGTTCTGCAGGGGTCGGTCTTGTCACCTCTGTTGTTCACGGTGTATATGCAGCCTCTGCGAGACATCAGGAAGCATGGGCTGGGTTTTCACTGCTATGCAGATGATACCCAGATGTACCTCTTCTGTGCACCCAATAGCCCGGTGTCAGACTCTCTATTTAACAACTGCCTCGAGGAGATCCAGATGTGAATGACCCACAATTGACAAAAGCTTAACCCTGACAAGACTGAGGTACTGGTGGTGAGCCAGGTCATCAGGGTGGGGAGGGGTGTGGGGCACTACCCCCCAACCTTGTGCTGGGGGGTGTGCTCCTAACCCACCTCTAGGCAGGTGGGAAGCTTGGGAGTATTCCTGGACGGCAGCCTGACACTTCATACTCAGGTGTCGGCCGTAGTGAGAAGTGGGTTTCATCATCTTAGGAATATCTCCCAATTTCGAGCCCTGATCCTGCCCGAGGACCTGCCCACACTAGTGCATGCTTTTGTCACTTCCAGGCTGGGCTACTGCAATGCCCTGTACCTAGTGTTATCTGGAGGCAACCTCTGCAGACTGCAACTGGCGCAGAACGCGGCAGCGAGACTACTGTTAGGGGTGAAAAGATGTGAGCATATCACCTCGGCGCTCCGCGAACTGCACTGGTTACCGGTTCGGTGGAGAGCTGTCTTCAAGATAGGGCTTTTGACCTATAAGACCCTGCATGGGAGGGGTCCAGCCTATCTGCAAGAGCTCCTTGTGCTCTACTGTCCAGCCAGGGCCCCCCGTTCTACAGGGGAGTGGCCTTCTTGGGGTTTCAAGGGTTAGGCTGCGGCACTCAGGAGATGCGGCATTTGCGGTGGCCGCGCCTACCCTGTGGAACTCCTTGCCTGGCCATCTGAGGGAGAACCCCTCGGTGGAAGCCTTTAAAAAAGGCCTCAAATCATATTTATTTGCTCAGGCTTTTAACTGAATTTTACGTAAAGCGGTCAGCATTTTTAAGTAGAGAAGAGGTTTATGCTATCAGTAAACATTTTATTATTGTTGTTTTAAATGTGTTTGCTGTATTTTAAATGTTTTGAATCTGTTGTTCTTGTGCAGCACCCAGAGTCCGAATAGAGATGGATGTATATACATAAAATATTGACTGATCTCTTTGTCAGGGACTCTGCCCACACACACCCCCCCCTTCATAAACTACAGCTTCCGGTTTCAACAGGTGGTTGCCCACGGCTTTACTTTACAACAAAGTCATCCTCACTTTACAACTCCAATAATGGGTATATAGGGAATATACAGGGTTTTAAATAACTGATTAGCAGTTTTTTTCTTGGGACAATACTATTTAGAAAGAATTAATATAGGTTTTCTAGAAGTGTTATGTTTGTTAAACAGTGAGGCAGGTGCTATACATTTTCACAATGTTTTAGCACTTTTATGAACAAAATGCTAATCAATTTTTAGAGTTAAATAAAACCCTGAATACATAATATAGGTTGCTGTGGAATAACATATCTCCACAAGTAAGTGGTAAGACCCATAACCTACAAGTGGTGAAGCCATAAGTTAGTTATGAAGATCTTACGTTTATCTCTCCACCTGAGTAGCAAGGTATTTCTCCATTGCAAACCATTATTTATACAATGTAGGTGAGAATGAAAACTTTACAGATAAATGATTTTTAAAGCTTTATCGTCATTCGGGAGCCGTCATTACCATTTATCATCGCTTTAGGATGTTCACAAAGGAACTCAACCAATGGGAGAGCAGCATGAATAATGCCTGCTGACATCACAGTGACCTCGGCTGCACTCAAAGCAGTGCAGTGAAATCAAACAAATAGTTCAATCTTCTCTACAACTTAAAATACAGTACAGTGTATAAATTGGACATGAAATGACCTCAGAATACTATATACTGTGTGACCCTGAGCAAGTCACAACTTCCTTGTGCTCCCAGGTTACACCTGCAAACAAGCTTTCAGCTTAGTGCGTCTCACCTGGTAAAATAATTGGTAAAAAAAGAATAGGACATTTATCGTCACTTGTGGCTCTGTTACTCATGAGTTATATATCTTCCCCTTCACTCACGATGACAAATTGTATATTTTGAGTCTGACTATTGTGTATATTTGTAAAATATATATTAGCGTTTCCCGCACTATCTGTACCTGAGAACACAAACTAGCTAGATAAAAAAAATGTATCTCCACAAAACTTATCTAGCTAGCTGTGTACATCACAACCAACATTTCATTCAGTGCCCTGTGGTCTATGAAGCCGCATGCTCTAGCCAACGAAAGCTACCTGAACTACGGAAATCGGAAACTTTTACTTTTTAATAAAATAACACTAGCTTAAAACACTGAAGCATAGTATGTAAACCACACACGTGATGCACACCATGTGAGAGCATTTCTATCTTCAATCGTGGTCTGTGATCTCTCTCGTGGCTTCGTCACTCGTGAAGCTCAAGAGGTCACTGCCCACTCACAAAGATAAATATATCTCACGAGTGCCCATCACATATCCCTGTTTATTACCCAATGAATTCACCACTGGTGCACTACACAGGATATTTCATAAACAAGGCAAGGCATTTTATTTGTAAGGCACCCATTCCATGAAACTTTGGGCACCGTACACCAAGTCAGAAAATCACAGAAGATTTACAGGAAAGTAAGGAAATAAGAAAAACATTCATTATAAATTACAGCTGATCACGACAGTTTTAGTCAGACCCTAATGCTAAATTAAACAAATGAGTTTTTAATAAAACTTTAAAATCATTAATGGGGCTCCCAGGCAGTCTGGCAAAAGACAGTTCCACAACAATGGAGCAGCAATCACAAAGACCTGATCCCCTGTGCAACTCTCTACCTCATCAGCTAAGAGTGCCTGTCCAAGGAAAGTTTTAAGTCTGCATTAAAAACTCATCCATTCCAAATTGCTTTTCCAGAATTTTGATAACCACTAGTCTGCTGACATGCATTTTTACCATGTTTTCAGATGTGATTTTTTTTAAGACTGTTTGGTTTGTACAAGCGCTTTGGTCTATGGGAAAGGCTTTTTTTTTATAGAAATAAAATACTGATTATACAATGGGGTATGAACATCCTATAACATCATTGGTCAAAACACATCACATGACTGTGATAAATCCTCCAGTATACCCACTGTAAAAGTTTTATATCACTATAAAAAAAGAAAAAAAAAAAAAAAGTTGAACATTGTATAATAGCAATATACCATGACAGAGAATGGGTATATACAGTAGGTGGATTTACCACTTCTGGTGTGGTTAAGTCACTCGGCTGTGCCTCGTGACCAAACCACACCAGGCGTGGTAAACCCACCAATATACCCACTCTCTGTCATGGTATATTGCTTAAATGATCCCCTGTAAAGTCCAACTGAGACTATGGAACTCTAAGAGACCAGCACCAATGGAACAAGAATAACGGAGCACTAGGAATAAGCTTTTTATTCACTTTAGAATGCTACCAACAAGTGCTGCCTAGCAGCAAGAGGCTAAAGCGAGGTGAAGGCCAGAGTTCTAGCACAACATTATTCCTGTGTGTCCTTTGGGATATCCTATTTATAATATTCAACTCAAATCTATGTTTGTGTTCCCCTGACAGCTGAAATGTGTTTTTTTAATCATTTCAGTGCGACATGGCATGAGTTGGACAGTACTACATGCCGAGGAGAACAGAGAAATAAACAGCAGGTAATGCCACTATTGGATGTTCTTAAAAAAATGACAACTACATAGGATTTAGAAGGGCTGCAGGGAGAATAAATACAGGTTACTCACCTGTAACAGGAGTTCTAGGAATGGTATATGTTGTTCATCCACACTCATTGGCAGGTATCCTTGCCGCTTTAAATCTTGCCGGAAGGTCTTCAAGCTTGCTCCTCCCACCCACCCGGGTGGTATAACTCTCGGCTCCGCCCCATGACGCCAGATCTGGCCGCTGGAAGCTCAGGTTGTCGTCGAGAAACCCGAGAGTCGAATTAGGTCGTGTGGATGAACAACATATACCATTCCTAGAACTCCTGTTACAGGTGAGTAACCTGTATTTCTAGGGACATGGATATGTTGTTCATCCACACTCATTGGCAGACTCCTAGCAGTTCTCCGGGAGGAGGGAGGCAAGACGACACCCCAATACTTACTTGGGAAGAGAGACTGGAGAATCGAGGCCCCAAAACCAGCATCCCGGCGTGACTCAAGGCTCGATGTGGTAGTGGGTATGAAGGTGTTTGCTGACTTCCAGGTAGCAGCCCTGCAGATTTCCTGGATAGGGACGCCCCTGGAAGCAGCCACCACTTGCAGCAGTATGGCGGGTAGAATGAGCTCTATCCTCTGGGAGGCTCCATGCCCGCCAACTTATAGCAGAGATCTATGCAGGAGGTTACCCACCTGCTTATCGTCCGCTTGGCTGCAGGTCTGCCAGATGCGGCTTCCAGCGTAGGTGACAAACAGCTGGCGAACCTCTCCCCAATTTCAACCCGTGCGCTCTTATAATAAGCGAGCGCCTCTTCTAGGGTCCAGAGATGGAGCCTATATTCGGCCTCCGAGGTGTGATTGGGGTAGAACACCGCAGAGTCAACACCTGGTTAAGGTGAAACTCCGACACCACCTTCGGAAGGAATTTGGTGGGGAGGAGACAACCTTTGTCCCTGTGGAAGACCAGGTAAGGAGACTCGATGGAAAGCGCCTGGAGCTCTCCCATCCTTCTGGCTGACGTGATAGCCACCAAGAAGGCGGTCTTCCACGACAGGTGAGAGAGAGCACACCTGTGCATAGGTTCGAATGGCTTGCCCATGAGCTTTGCCAGTACCAGCAGTAGATCCCACGGAGGTGGGGGTTCCCGCACTGGAGGGGAAATGTGATCAAGGCCTTTGAAAAAGCGCCAGACCACCTTCTCCTGCACCACCGACTGCTTCCCGGCCCGCGCCCGGTAAGCAGAGATGGCTGCCAGGTGCACCCTTAGGCCGCCGACCCAAGCCCTTGACTAGAAAGGGACCATAAATAGTCCAAGATGCTTGCCAAGGAACAGGAGGAAGGGTCCAAGCCCTTGTTCTGACACCAAATGGAAAACCTTTTCCATTTGAAGGCATAGCATTTTCTGGTCGACTTACGGGATGCCTCAACTACATTGAGGACCCTGCCGGAAAGACCCAAGGCCTGGAACTCTAGCCGCCAGGAACCAGGGCGTCAGGTGCAGGGATTGAAGGTCCGGATGGAACACCTTCCCTGATTGACTGAGAGCAGGTCCGGGCGAGCTGGAAGCTGCCGCTGAGTCCTGGAGCTGAGACTGAGGAGATCTGGTAGCAGAACTGGCGAGGCCAGTCTGGGGCTATCAGAATCACCTGCGCCTTGTCCCTCCCTCGCTTTGAGAGAAGCACTCGTGGATCAAGGGAAATGGGGAAAGGCGAAAGAGGCCCGGGTCCATTGCCTCGAGAAGGCATCCCCTGCAGCGAGCCCTGCTGAGGGGGCGGCATGGAACAGACTCAGCTTCGCTGCTTCCATGGAGGCAAACAGGTCCACCTGAGGTGTGCCCCAAAGGGAGAACAGATGCTATACTACCTCCGCAGGAGAGACCACTGTGGGATGCAGCCCCTATCCGCCTCAGGGCATCGGCCAGGGTGTTGGAGGCTCCTGCCACGTGAATGGCTAGGAGATCCGCCTCCAGGCTGCGCACGAGTGACCAAATGCGGAGAGCTTCCCTTGGTAGAAGCATGGAGCGCCTGCCCCGCCCCTGGGCGGTTTAGATAGTACATGGTCGTGGTATTGTCCGCCTGACTGGACCACTTGACCCCGGAGGAACGGAGCAAAGGCGGTGAGAGCTAGGCGGACCGCTCGGAGCTCCAGCAGGTTGATGTGGCATCGGCACTCCCGCGGGGACCAGAGGCCATGAGCCCGGTGTTCCCCCAGATGGGCACCCCAACCCATCAGAGAGGCATCGGTCGATAGAGAGACCGTCGGCTCGGGGCGGACGAACGGGATGCCCTCCTGCAAATGATCTGGAACGGTCCACCACTGGAGAGCGTTCCACATCCCCTGTGTCACCGACACAAGCTGGTCCAGGGATCGTGAGCTGCCAGGACCACTGGCTGGCCAGTCCCCACTGAAGGGACGATGTTCCAGTGGGCCCAACGGACCACGCTGGTGCAGGCCGCCATGAGACCCAGGAGGCGCAGGAAGTCCCGGCAGGGCGAATTGCCCAACCAGAAATGATCGGGCAAAGGAGGAAAGAACCTCGGCCCTGTCCGCCGAGCCGCGCTCTGGCTCAAGAGAGTCGAGCTGCGCCTGATGAATAGAATCACCTGCTTCGCTCGAATTCTGACTTCTGGCCTCGTTGATAAGGAGGCCCAGTTGAGAGCAGACCTGGAGGGCCAGATCTCTGGACCACTCCGCCTCCTTCCTGGAGGGAGCTGCTATCAGCCAGTCGTCCAGGTAAGGGTACACCCGACCCTCGGCGCCGCAGAGGAATGCTGTCACCACTGCCATGCATTTGGTGAAGACCCTGGGAGCTGGAGACAAGTCAAGGGCATGGCTTGAACTCGAAGAGGGATCCTTCCGCCTGAAGCGAAGGAATCTCTGGTGAGACGGACGGATAGGGACGTGAAAAACGCGCCCTGCAAGTCCAGAGAGCAGAACCACACGCGCTCCAAGGATGGTATTATCTGAGCCAGAGTGACCATCCTGAAGTTCGAGACCTTAGGAACTTGTTTAGGTGTGTAGGTCGAGAATGGGGCGCCAGCCCCCCGTCCGTTTCGGAACCAGGAAGTACCTGGACACAAACCCTGGGTCTGAAGGAGGGTCCACCACCTCTCTTACCACCTCCTTCTGGAGGAGGAGAGCGATGTCGGCTCGACGAGCCGCCAGTGAGGCTGGGGATCCCGAAGCGCCCCGAGGGGCGACGGCTCTGAAGGGTGGTGCCTGCTCGAATTCCAGAGGCAGGCCTCTTCCCACCACCTCCAAGACCCACCTGTCCGTGGTAACAGCGGACCAAGTGAGCACGGAAGTGCGGCGCCGTCCCCAGGGGACCAGGGGTAGGTAGCCGGGATGGGGGCGACCCCTCAGCCCGTCACTGGGCAGGCTTGGAGGAGGGACCGACCGAGGGACCTCCTGGGCCCTTTCCTCCCTGCTCCTGTTAGAGGAAGCCGGGGTTTGGGTTTGGGATGCCAAGGCCGAGCCTGCTGGCCCTGACGTTGTTGGGTCAAGGCCAGAGGCTGTGAAGGACGAAAGGGCTTAGGCTGTGGTTTCGTGCCTTGTCCTTCTGAGCGAAGAGACCGAGTCCAAGGTGGCATTGGACTTTCGATCCTCTGCAGGTGACCTTCCACCCCAGGGTCAAGAGGTCAGTCCCCAAAAGGGAACATCCGCCAACTTGTGCTGGGTATCCGGGCAAAGGTGGATATCCTCAGCCAAGCCCGCCGACGATAGCCACTCGCGGCCGCCACCGATCTGGCACATGAGTCCCCTATATCCAAAGCAGTCTGGAGCTGCTGTTTGGCCACTGCTCCTGCCCTGGTCCCGCACCTGCTTAACCGTAGTCTGCAGATCGGGCGGGAAGATGAGGGATGACCTCATCCAGGGAGCCCAACAGGGCATGAGAAAAATGTGCCATGAGGACGGCCGAACTGGCCTGACGAGCCCGAGAGAGGGCCAGCGGGACTTTTCACCGACATAGTCCAATTTCTTGACCCCTTGTCAGGAGGTTTGTCCACATCCTGGCGCTGCGGGCGCTCCGAAAACGCTGTCGGTAACCAACCCTCAGCGGAGGAGTGTTCCAAAACCGGACAAGGAACCGGGGACCGATACTTCCTGGCCATCCTGGCGAGGCAGGACAGGAAGAGAGCGCTGCCAAAGCTCCAGTGCTCGACCCACTATGGCCTCGGCCACCGAAAGGCCTCCGTCGAGAATCCCTCGGTCCAGAATCTCCGTGAGGGGATACCTGGCCCGCTTGGAACGGGTTCGAGCCCATCCCGTAGACTCCGAGATGAGCCAGGCAGTCCTAGGAAGGACAACGGGCTATCGTCCATTGACTGACCTCCTGAAGACTCCAAGTCCAGTCGCTGGAAAAAAGGAGGAATCATCTTCGACTCGAAGAGTCCTCGAAGAGCTGCCTCTGGCCTGAGCCACCCTTCACCTGCCGAGGTCGGTCGGGAGTGAGGGTAACTGACAGCCGATGGGTAGACCCTTAGCCGACCGAGAATCCTTGGTCGGAGCCCCAATTGGTGGCTGTGGAGGCGGAGGTTCCACCGAATCGTGGAGCAGTTGGTTTTGGCCGAACAACCGCCTGGGTATAGGCCTCGGATAAGTCGAGGTTGTGTCGGGCTGCCCGTGACAGTTACTAATGGCCGGGAAGGCGACGGGTCCGCTTCCCGGCCAGGAGGAGTTGTTGCAACATAGGTCCTCTGCATCGTCGACGTAATTTACGCCGAAGCCTCCTCATCCGAGGAGGAGGACGAGGATGAAGCGCGACGCCGCTTACCGTGCGCCGACCGAGACCGCCATGACGGGATCGGCTGACCGCCAAGAGGTCCGAGACCGAGACCGAGAGTCCCGGAATTTCCGAGGTCGGTGCGGGAGGTGTCGGCCGGAACCGCACTCCTTTCGCTCGGATGGTCCATCCGAGGCCTCGGAACCGAGGCACAGGCGAGCCCACGGATCCTCAACTCCTCCGGGAACTGGGAGAGGGAATCTCGCCGCTAAAGGCGATAGCCCGTCCAATGGGTCGAGAAAATCTCGACTTCATCGGTGGGAGTCTCGTCAACTGACCTGACGGGACACCGTGAGGCCAGTGGTTTGCCGAGCGGTCGACCGCCGACGGTCGACGGCCCGGGAGAGGGACCTTTCCCGCCCCAAGAGCGCCGACGGAGGGATTCTACCCTGTCCTCTTTTTGGACCGAGAATAAGGTCCAGCAGACGCAGGCCCTTCTCCTTTAGTGGAGAGGGACAGACAAAGCTCCTTAAAAGAAGCCGTGTAGGAAGAACCCAGAGAGAGCGGGATAAATGCCGCGGCCGAGGAAGATACGGCCCGCGCCGCCTCCTCTTCGAGGGCGACCATCCGCTCGAGCTGATCCGCCGAGCCTGCCGCCGCGGACACCGCCAACCTGGCCTCCTTGGACTTCACCGGAGGGAAACGCTTCTCGGGACGGCCCAGTTGCAATCGGGCAGCACGGTCTTCGAGGACGAGGGCCGGAAAGATGAGCACAGGTCGCAAGCCCGCGGTCGTGCTCAAGGCCTAAGCAGTAGACACACGTGGAGTGTGGATCCGTCTGAGACATCTTCTGCCCGCATGGGCATCTCCAAATCCGGAGTCGATTTGTCCATCGCAGCTGTGGGATAGAAGACTGAAGTCTTTCGCAAAAAATTTACTTTAAATCCTAAGCGGAGAAATAGGAACCAGTCTCAAGCGTAGAGCGTTAAGGAGGAACCTGAGCTCCAAGCGTAAGGTGAAGATCTGGCGTCATGGGGCGGAGCCGAGAGTTATACCACCCGGGTGGGTGGGAGGAGCAAGCTTGAAGACCTTCCGGCAAGATTTAAAGCGGCAAGGATACCTGCCAATGAGTGTGGATGAACAACATATCCATGTCCCTAGAACAAGTAATTTGCCCTGGAAGGAATTATTATGCCTGAACACCACTTTTTGACCTGCTATTCAAGTTAAAAAGTGCATAGTCCCGCTTCATTCCTCCAATGCTATAAACACAATAGTTCACATCCCTCATTCTCACTACCCACTTACCTGATACCATCGATAGATGCCCAATGCGAAATCAAGCATGTAATTCCATCTCCTCCTGTTTTTTTTTTTGTTTTCGCACATGCCCTACGTAAATCAGGTTATGCCTGTTATTTATTAGCTCTTATGCGTGCCCAATTTAAATCATGTCAGTCTCTCAGTGGGCTACCCCTTCCTTATATAGAGGTCACTGCTTTTCCTTTATCATATCCCCGTTACAACTCAGGGCCTGCTTTTGGCCACCAGGCTACCTCCAGCTAGAACCATGGCTCACAACCAACATGGAATGGCACCTCTGTGGCACTGCATTCTACGTCAAACCACCACCAAGACAGAAGAGCGCCACCCTTAAAAATGGGCCCACTGGTGAAACAGCAAGCCTCATTCACTAACAAGCCCAGTAGTCTCAGATTATATAGCTATGGATGAAGATGTATACATTTTCTTCTTAGTCATGCTAGGTCTAGCGGTAAACTTCAGGAAAGATCCCTGCAGCAGTCTGTAAACTATTAAAAGTTACTTGCCTAGCTGGCCCAGTGGCGTGGAGGGCTGAGGCATCATGCCTTACCTCCTGCCACGCCGGCAACCTATGTTTCAGGTGCAGGCAGGTCGAGGGGAGGGAGGAGAGGATTCAGCATCCAAGACAGCCTCTCTCCCGGGAGGGAGGGGACTGGAGATCGGCACATGCCTCGGCCCCTAGTGGCAGCTGGAGGCTAACACACACATTCCATGAGATGGGGAGGAGGCAGGCAGACCACGCTGCTCGGCCCTTCAGCTTTCTGCACACTGCTCACCCGTACTCGGTCGGGAGAAAACCCGAGACAGAAAACACCATGGATTGGTGGGATGATCCTGGTCCTCCACAGGCGCCGAACCCAGCCAGCTGGCACTTCAAGCCAGAGGTGAGTACCAGTGACGCCGGGCCAGTCTGCAAATAGGAGAGAAAGAAATGAACGGGGGAGGTTACTTACCTGGTTGGCAGTAATTTATATATTATGTGACTGGGCCATATTTTACTTGTCTTATCCAACTATATTACAATGGTCCCCACTAAAGACAATGGCATTTGCCAAGGAAAGAAGAAGAAAAAAAACACCCAAACAAGGAATTCACTGTATCAGGAGACAGCAGCATAGTATTTTGGTGGCAGAAGAGACAGCGGTCACGTCTACCCCTCCTGTCGCATGGCTGTAACCATACACAGTCTGAGCAAGGAAACGCATCAAAGCTATAACAGCATCTTTTGTGCCCCCTTTCAGATTGCCCTCCTGAATGGCACAAAGATCCTTACCCCCATCTGAGTTGCAGGCAGCATACAGGAAAATCTTCCAATTGCTATATTTTGAAAGAAAATGGATCACATTTTGGCTCCATGGAGTAGAGAGCCTAATGCCTTCCACTTCCATATTCTAAGCACCACCTCCATGCTAGCACATTTTGTGATACAATAGTCTAGAGAGCACGGGGGCACACTTCATAGACTTCAATACAAGTGCTTTAAGACTAACTTTGATTTCTAAAGGCCCTATCTGAAATAAATACAGGTTACTCACCTGTAACAGGAGTTCTAGGAATGGTATATGTTGTTCATCCACACTCATTGGCAGGTATCCTTGCCGCTTTAAATCTTGCCGGAAGGTCTTCAAGCTTGCTCCTCCCACCCACCGGGTGGTATAACTCGGCTCCGCCCCATGGCGCCAGATCTGGCCGCTGGAAGCTCAGGTTGTGCGTCAAGCCGAGAGGTCGGTGGGTCGTGAGGATGAACAACATATACCATTCCTAGAACTCCTGTTACAGGTGAGTAACCTGTATTTCTAGGGACATGGATATGTTGTTCATCCACACTCATTGGCAGACTCCTAGCAGTTCTCCGGGAGGAGGAGGCAAGACGCCACCCAATACTTACTTGGGAAAGAGAGACTGGAGAACCGAGGCCCCAAAACCAGCATCCCGGCGTGACTCAAGGTCGATGTGGTAATGGGTAGTGAAGGTGTTTGCTGACTTCCAGGTAGCAGCCCTGCAGATTTCCTGGATAGGACGCCCTGAAGCAGCCACCAGAGCAGTATGGCGGTAGAATGAGCTTTATCCTCTGGGAGGCTCCATGCCCGCCAACTTATAGCAGAGATCTATGCAGGAGGTTACCCACCTGCTTATCGTCCGCTTGGCTGCAGGTCTGCCAGATGCGGCTTCAGCGTAGGTGACAAACAGCTGGCGAACCTCTCCTCGATTTCAGCCGCGGCGCCTTATAATAAGCGAGCCTCTAGGGTCCAGAGTATGGAGCCTATATTCGCCTCCGAGTGTGATTGGGGTAGAACACCGGCAGAGTCAACACCTGGTTAAGGTGAAACTCCACACCACCTTCAGAAGGAATTTCGGTGGGGCGAGGACAACCTGTCCCTGTGGAAGACCAGGTAAGGAGACTGATGAAAGCGCCGCCTGGAGCTCTCCCATCCTTCTGGCTGACGTGGATAGCCACCAAGAAGGCGGTCTTCCACACAGGTGAGAGAGAGCACACCTGTGCATAGGTTCGAATGGCTTGCCCATGAGCTTTGCCAGTACCAGCAGTAGATCCACGGAGGTGGGGGTTCCCGCACTGGAGGGGAAATGTGATCAAGGCCTTTGAAAAAGCGCCAGACCACCTTCTCCTGCGCCACCGACTGCTTCCCGGCCCGCGCCCGGTAAGCAGAGATGGCTGCCAGGTGCACCCTTAGGGTCGTCGACCTAAGCCCTTGACTGGAAAGGGACCATAAATAGTCCAAGATGCTTGCCAAGGAACAGGAGGAAGGGTCCAAGCCCTTGCCCTGACACCAAATGGAAAACCTTTTCCATTTGAAGGCATAGCATTTTCTGGTCGACTCTACGGGACGCCCAACTACATTGAGGACCTCGTCGGAAAGACCCAAGGCCTGGAACTCTAGCCGCCAAGAACCAGGCCGTCAGGTGCAGGGATTGAAGGTCCGGATGGAACACCTTCCCTGATTGACTGAGAGCAGGTCCGGCGAGCTGGAAGCTGCCGCGGAATCCTGGAGCTGACGAGAGAGATCTGGGTACCAGAACTGGCGAGGCCAGTCTGGGGCTATCAGAATCACCTGCGCTGTCCTCCTCGCCTTGAGAAGCACCTTGTGGATCAAGGGAAATGGGGAAAGGCGAAAGAGGCCGGGGTCCACTGCCTCGAGAAGGCATCCCCCTGCAGCGAGCCCTGCTGAGGGGGGCGGGCATGGAACAGACTCAGCTTCGCGTTCTCCCTGGAGGCAAACAGGTCCACCTGAGGTGTGCCCCAATGGGAGAACAGATGCTGTACTACCTCCGGCAGGAGAGACCACTCATGGGATGCAGCCCCTATCCGGCTCAGGGCATCGGCCAGGGTGTTGGAGGCTCCTGCCACGTGAATGGCTAGGAGATCCGCCTCCAGGCTGCGCACGAGTGACCAACTGCGGAGAGCTTCCTTGCATAGAAGCATGGAGCGCCCCGCCCTCCGCGGTTTAGATAGTACATGGTCGCGGTACTGTCCGCCTGGACTCGGACCACTTGACCCCGGAGGAACGGAGCAAAGGCGGTGAGAGCTAGGGGACCGCCGAGCTCCAGCAGGTTGATGTGGCATCGGACTCCGCGGGGACCAGAGGCCATGAGCCCGGTGTTCCCCAGATGGGCACCCCAACCCATCAGAGAGGCATCGGTCGACAGAGACCGCCGGCTCGGGCGGACGAACGGGATGCCCTCCTGCAAATGATCTGGAACGGTTCCACCACTGAGAGCGCTCACATCCCTCGTGTCACCGACAAGCTGGTCCAAAGGATCGTGAGCTGCCAGACCACTGGCTGGCCAGTCCCCACTGAAGGGGACGCATGTTCCAGCGGGCCCAACGGACCACGTTGGTGCAGGCCGCCATGAGACCCAGGAGGCGAGGAAGTCCCGGGCAGGGCGCAATTGCCCAACCAGAAATGATCGGGCAAAGGAGGAAAGAACCTCGGCCCTGTCCGCGGAGCAGCGCTCTGGCTCAAAGAGAGTCGAGCTGCGCCGGCTGAATAGAATCACCTGCTGCCTCGAAGTTCTGACTTGGCCTCGCTGATAAGGAGGCCCAGTTGAGAGCAGACCTGAGGGCCAGATCTCTGGACCACCCCCTCCTTCCTGGAGGGAGCTGCTATCAGCCAGTCGTCCAGGTAAGGGTACACCCGGGACCCCTCGGCGCCCGCAGAGAATGCTGTCACCACTGCCATGCATTTGGTGAAGACCCTGGGAGCTGGAGACAAGCCAAGGGCAATGGCTTGAACTCGTCAAGAGGGATCCTTCCGCCGAAGCGAAGGAATTTCTGGTGAGACGGACGGAAAGGGACGGAAAAACGCGGCCCTGCAAGTCCAGAGAGCAGAACCACACTGCTCCAAGGATGGTATTATCTGAGCCAGTGACCATCCTGAAGGTTCGAGACCTTAGGAACTTGTTTAGGTCGTAGGTTGCGAATGGGCGCCAGCCCCGTCCGCTTCGGAACCAGGAAGTACCTGGACAAAACCCTGGGTCTGAAGGAGGGTCCACCACCTCTCTTATCACCTCCTTCTGGAGGAGGAGAGCGGTGTCGGCTCGACGAGCCGCCAGTGAGGCTGGGGATCCTGCCCCCGAGGCCACGGCTCTGAAGGGTGGTGCCTGCTCGAATTCCAGAGGCAGGCTTCTTC
The DNA here is from genome assembly GCA_016271365.2 of Neoceratodus forsteri. Taxonomy (NCBI): domain Eukaryota; kingdom Metazoa; phylum Chordata; order Ceratodontiformes; family Ceratodontidae; genus Neoceratodus; species Neoceratodus forsteri. The sequence goes on from CM057455.1 coordinate 1,712,040,277, forward strand.
CCACCACCTCCAAGACCCACCTGTCCGTGGAAACAGCGGACCAGGCGGAACGAAGTGCGGAGCCGCCTCCCATGGGGACCCAGGGGTCAGGTGACGGAATGGGGCGACACCCTCAGCCCTGCCACTGGGCAGGCTTGAGGAGGGACCGCCGAGGGACCTCCTGGGCCTTTTTCCTGCCTCCTGTTAGAGGAAGTCGGCGGTTTGGGTTTGGGATGCCACAAGGTCGAGCCTGGCCCTGACGTTGCTGGGTCGGGCACATGAAGGACGTAAAGGGCTTTAGGCTGCGTTTGCGGCCTTGTCCTTCTGAGCGGAAGAGACCGAGTCCAAGGTAGCATTGGACTTCTCGATCCTCTGCAGGTGACCTTCCACCCCAGGGTCAAAGAGGTCAGTCCCCAAAAGGGAACATCCGCCAACTTCTAGCTGGGTATCCAGGCAAAGGTGGATATCCTCAGCTAAGCCCGCCGACGACAGGCCATCATGCCGGCCACCGATCTGGCACATGAGTCCCTTTGATATCAAAAGCAGTCTGGAGCTGCTGTTTGGCCACTGCTCCTGCCCTGGTCCCGCACCTGCTTAACCGTAGTCTGCAGATCGGGCGTGGAAGATGAGGGATGACCATCCAGGGAGCCCAACAGGGCATGAGAAAAATGTGCCATGAGGACGGTCGAACTGGCCTGACGAAGGCAGAGAGAGGACGCGTAGACTTTTCGCTCGACATAGTCCATTCTTGACTGCCTTGTCAGGAGGTTTGTCCACATCCCTGGCGCAGCCGGGCACGGAACGCTTGTCGGTAACCAACCCCTCAGCAGAGGGGTGTTCCAAAACTGGACAAGGAACCGGGGACCGTGATACTTCCTGGCCATCCTGGCCAGGCGAGGGCAGGAAGCAGGGCTGCCAAAGCTCCAGTGCCGGACCCACTATGGCTCGCCACCGGAAAGGCCTCCGCCGGAGAATCCCCGTCCAGAATCTCCGTGAGGGGATACCTGGTCCGCTTGGAAACGTGGTTCGAGCTCCATCCCGTGGAATTCCGAGATGAGCCAGTAGTCCTAGGAAGGACGACGGGCTATCGCCCATTGACTGACCTCTCGAAGACTCCAAGTCCAGTCGCTTGAGAAAAGGAGGAATCATCTTCGACTCGGAAGAGTCCTCAAGAGCTGCCTCTGGCCTGGGGCACCTTCACCTGCCGAGGTCGGTCGGGAGTGAGGGTAACTGGACAGCCGATGGGGTAGACCCCTTAGTCGCATCGAGAATCCTTGGTCGGAGCCCCACTGGTGGCTGTGGAGGCGGAGGTTCCACGAATCGGTGGAGCAGCTGGTTTTGGCCGAACAACCAGCCTGGGTATAGGCCTCGGATAAGTCGAGGGGTTGTGTCGGCCCGGTGACAGTTACTTAATGGCCGTGGGAAGGCGACGGGTCGGCTTACCCCGCCAGGAGGAGTTGTTACAACATAAGGTCCCCGCATTGGCCGATCGCACTTACGCTCGAAGCCTCATCCGAGAAGGAGGACGAGGCCGAAGCGGCGACGCCACTTACCGCATGTCGAGACCGACCGCCTATGACGGTGGGATCGGCTGACAGCGAAGAGGTCCGAGACCCAGAGTCCGGAATTTCCGAGGTCGGTGCGGGAGGTCGCCGGAACGCGTACCCTTCGCTCGATGGTGCATCCGAGGGCTCCGGAACCAGAGGCACAGGCGAGCCCACGGATCCTCAACCTCCCGGGGAACTGAGAGGAACTGCTGCTAAAGGCGACAGCCCGTCTAATGGGTCGAAAAATCACTTCATCGGGTGGGAGTCTCGGTCAACTGACCTGGACGGGACACCGTGAGGCCAGTGGTCAAGCCGAGCGGGTTTCCACCAGCCGACGGTCGACGGCCCGGGAGAGGACCTTTCCGCCTCCCAAGAGCGCCGACGAGGGATTCTACCCCTGTCCCTCTTTTGGACCGAGAATAAGGTCCTCAGAACGTAGGGCCCTTCTCCTTTAGTGGAGAGGACAGACAAAGCTCCTTAAAGAAGCCGTAAGAAGAGCCCAGAGAGCGGGATAAATGCCGCGGCCGAGGAAGATACGGCCCGCGCCGCCTCCTCTTCGAGGGGCCACCATCCGGGCCGAGCTGATCCGCCGAGCCCGCCAGCCATGACACCGCTAACCGGGCCTCTTGGACTTCACCGAGGGAAACGCTCGGGACGCCCAGTTGTAATCGGGCAGCACGGTCTTCGAGGACGAGGCCGAGAAAAGATGAGCACAGGTCGCAGCTTCCGCGGTCGTGCTCAAGGCCTAGCAGTAGACACACGTGGAGTGTGGATCCGTCCGGAGACATCTTCTGCCGCATGGGGCGTCTCCGAAATCCGGGATCGATTTGTCCATCGCGCAGCGAGGGATAGAAGACTGAAGTCTTTCGCAAAATTTACTTTAATCCGCAAACGGAGAAATAGGAACTAGTCTCAAACGCAGAGCGCATGAGGAACCTGAGCTCAAGCGGTAAGGAAGATCTGGCGTCATGGGGCGGAGCCGAGAGTTATACCACCCGGGTGGGTGGGAGGAGCAAGCTTGAAGACCTTCCGGCAAGATTTAAAGCGGCAAGGATACCTGCCAATGAGTGTGGATGAACAACATATCCATGTCCCTAGAATCAAGGCCTCCACTCAACAAGAAGGCCCTTGGGCGCCAACATTTTCCAACCAACAGGGAATCCAACCCAGCCAATCATAAAGAAGCAGGTTACTTAAGTCTGCCTAATAAAATAACAGGGCATCTAAGATGAATCATGTAATGACCTATATATAACACATTAGTACTACTCATCTGGGTGGCGGAGAGAGGAACTCGGGTGGTTCTATGGAGATGGTTCTCTGGAAGAGCTACTATTAATGGTAAGTTTAAAAAACAACAACAAAAAAAAAAAAACTTCTAGGATATCACCTCCATATAGCCCAACACATTAAACACACATAGCAGGGTAGTACCCTCAACAGGGAGGTACAGCAACAGAGGATGACAACATTCCCTAAGATAGTAAGCACTGCAGCACAGCCAGGACAAAGCCAGCCTTCCTATGGGAAACCACATCCAGACAGTAATGTTTAGTAAATGTGTGAATTTTACTACAGGTAGCAGCCAAACATCTCAGAAGCCAAGATTAACCCAGTGCATGCAGAAAGAAAACATGCTTATGAACCAGGGGGTTTATAACACATGCACATTGCAGGTTCTGCATCAAACCCCCTATGAATTGAGACTGAAGGACCTCAATACGTATACCCTGGAGGAAAGGAAGACAGAGGAGATACGAGAGCGACTTTCAAATACCTCAAGGGTATAAAAAAGATTCAAGAGGAAGCCTTTTTCAGAGTAAAGGATGCTCAAGAACAAGAGGACATGCCATGAAGCTGGAGGGCGTAGACTCCGGGGAGATGTAAGGAAGTACTTCTTCACAGAAAGAGTAGCAGATGCCTGGATTAGCCTCCCAGCAGAGGTGGTGAGGGAAAAAACTGGCGTGATTCAAGTAGGTATGGGATAGGCAAAGAAGAACCTTAGTGACAGGGAAAGGAGGAAGTAAAGCCGGAGATCAAGTAGGGTCTGCGGTGTTAACAGTAGGTAGGGAAAATGGGCAGACTAGGTGGACTAAGCGGTCCTTAACTGCCATCAACTCAATGCTTCTATGTTTCTATGCAGGACAAACAATAAAAACAGCTGCAGCAACTGCTGGAGGTCCTTGGTGCTGTCCAGATAAAAAACAGAATGCTGTCTGGCTGTCTAGGGAGCCCAGACGGCAGAGCAAGGGAGTTGGGAGTTCAGCAGACCCCTCACTTTGGTAGCTGAGGGATTCAATAAATCCATTTTGATCCTCCACATCTGAACAAGTGAAGCAATGTTAATTTGAAAGAATGGAAGCTGGTGGAGGTTCTATGAGAATAGCAGACATGTTGTTTGAAAGTTCTCTCATTCTCAATATGTACAGAATTTCCACGAAACAAAGTGATAAAAATACAGTAACATTAACCATTGCTATTACTGAGTGAGTTGTACCACACAGTTACTCAACCTTCCTTTCCCCTCTCAAAACTCCACATCCTGACCAGATCCCATTGGATGATCATGACTGATCAATATATTCATGTAAGAAAAGCTAGGCAGATTGACTAAAATGTATTCAAGAGGGCAACTGTTTCAGTGTCCAGGGCTGAGGTGGTGCGTGGCTATGACCTATGCAATTCTGACCCCTCACATTTTGGTGGTTCACCTGCCACTGACAGACAGTACACAAGCACTTCCTCCAAATTTCAAGGGTTCAGGAAGAATACAGGCAGACTAATGGACAGATTCAGAGTGAATTCAGATGCCACCTTAGGTAAGAACTTGGCATGAGTTCTAACTTCTGGACAGAGGGTCAGCTTGGGGGGAGCCAGAACAACTGGAGGCTAAAGCGCTGAAATCCATTATGTCGAGGAGACTGCCACAACAAATACGGTTATCCAGGACAGAAACCTGAGGTTACAGGAGGCAGCAAGTTTGAAAGGAACCCGGGTCAAAAAAAATCTAAAAACCGGGTTGAGGTCCCAAGCCTGAACAAGCTTATGGACCTGGGAGTTTATAATACCTCTCAAAAAACCCATGGGAAACCTCCAATTGAGTAAAAGATTTTCCTGTAAGGAGGGCATGGCAGGCCAAGATGGCCAACAGGTACACCTTAACAAAAAAATCCGAGAACCGTCCTTAGACAGCACACAACCCATCTCTTCTCGACATTTATTTTGAATTGATGCAACATGTTCTGGAGAAAAACACTGCAAATGCTTATACAGATGTGCTACAGAACCTCTATACAAAGTCGTCTGAAGGCAAAACTCAAAATTGCAAGTAAAGGGAGACACTACACAGGTATCTCAAACTCCTGTTTACGAGGTTCTGTAGTTAAGAAACTCCAAAGATGTAAATTGCAAAAAAAAAAATAAAAAAAAAAAGTGGGATAAGGATAACAAATTCATAATTTAAGTCTCAAACAGCGGAAGGTATCATCCCAATATAGTTGCCCAAGCTACAGCAGGCTTTTATGTTTGTAGAATGTAATGGTATGACCCACATGAGTGGCAGAAACTGGGTACTTTTTTTTTGATTGTTTAAATCAGGGTCAACGCAGAAATTGAACTGAAAAGGTTATTCTCCCAGATAACCTGGAACCAAACAGCTACTGAGGCATGAGTCCAAGAATTAGACTCATTGCACAAATCTCCTGAAAAGTTAAGGGAAATCGCACGGAGCTAAGTGAATTAGTAATGAAAGAAAGAAAGATTACTTTCCAAATTCTACTAGTCAATATCCTGCCATTTCTGCTAAATAGCCAGTATTGCTGACCTTCATGCTGCTGTGCCTCAGCATTCAAATTTGGAAGCTCAAACCTCATTTAGTTTTCAGTGCACATAGGATCCACCAAATCAGTTATGCTTTCAAGTGGTTCCAAATAAAACTTGTTAGTTTATGCAGTTGCAGGGTTCATTTCAGTTAGTTACCTATGTTGGATACTAACCTACTAGGTATAAAAGTAATGGGCAAATAAAAAAATTAAAAAAAAAAAAAACTATCATACTGTTCAACTGAGCCCAGATTTGTATAACAGCAGTGAGCAGGTTGTCCCAAGGTAGAAGAAAAGGTGAATCAAAAGTAAAAACTGTGCAGCAATTATCCCAATCCCCCACTCTGAAATGAACACTGCAGTTGTGTCCAGAAGCTCTTTGGAAGAAGGGTTGAGGGGGGTGTCAAACAGGAACAAAGTCATGGAAGGAAATTCATGCAAACTCTTTCCACTGAACCCATCACAGCTAAAGGTAAAGGAGTCCAAGGTTCATTCCATTTTTAGCTATGTTAACAGGGATATAATCAGGGCCCCAATTTTTCTGTGGCACATCGGAGCAAAGTTCTGCAGCAGGTTCTCATTTGACGCAGAACTTGTGCGGCGTCAACACCAATTTTATGCAATTCTGTGGCACATTTTTGCCCTTAATTTTTCCCTTTTTTTTTTTTTTTTTTTAAACAGGTCTTTTTAGTTTTCTAAGACATTGGGGAAGTTTGTCACGTTAGGTGGGCTCCCAGAGTGGTACCAGGCAGCTTTTTTTTGGGCAGAAGCCGACGGAGGTTGGGCACCCCTCGCGCAAATTACACTTTGTCACGCTGGGGTGGGCCCAGCGTGGCATATGGACATTTTTCTGAGGGAGCAGTGAAGCAGACGGGGGATTTGGCACCCCCGTCGGCAAAGGACATTTGTTCCGCGAGCGGCAGCAAATTCCACGGTTAATTCTGCGGTTTGCCATGGCTGCGGAAAACTCTGGGGCCCTGGATATAATTATGGTCATTATGAATACCGCCAACAACTTTACTTGACTCAAAATGTCAGTCTGCATATGTTTTATCAACTCTTCCAGACACAATACAGAGGCATCAATCCTATCCTTATATGGTTGGAAAAGTTAGAGTTAATCTAAGTTTTAAAGCAGGGCAGGCATCGGTCTATCAAGACAGGAGGAAACTCAGCTGTGCACAATCTGGAGTAAAACTCTTCAAACATGCCCAATATATCCAATGGATATGAGTTATAGTCATTAATGGTGACTGCACACCATAATTTAACAATACTTTGTTGTGCCTTAAGTTTATGTAGCCTAATCTCCAAAAGCTGGCTGGCCCAATTCCCATTTTCATAGTACAACTGACCATAGAATCCAAGCATGCACTCTGCCTGGTGCTGAATCGGGTCCAGTAGCTCCTGACAGACAACGTACAACTGCTCTTCAATGTTAGCATCTGGTGTTATGTTGAGCCAGATTTGAGATGTGTCAGTTGTTCGACCAGTTTTATTTGTCAGGTCCTTCTTGTGCTTCATTTTCTTTGATGCATAGCAAGTAAAACCCCTAATCATAGCTTTAAACCATCTCAGCCAAATTTAGGGGCAGTCTCTGCACCCCACTGTGTTTGAAAATACCATTTATTTCCTGTTGAATGTGGTCTTTAAAGTTGTCATCAGTTAAGAGGGAGGTGGTAAGAGGCCAAATGGAATTCCCCTCTAGGAGTGGAGGTATGAAAACCATATCGAAACTGTGACATGGTCTGATATCACAGAGTGTAATCTGTTGATCTGAGAACAAGTTAAGATGTTGCAGGGCTTGCGGGGATGAGTGTACCCACATCATATACGCACATTTTGGGCATCCGGACGCTCCGATTCCTCCCCTGTCCCAAAAGTCCCAGAGATGCTCATTCCAGGACCCCAGGAGTCCATACATGAGCCGTGCACCGCACTAGCATGTCTCGTAATGTAAGAATCTGTACAGCATGGAGACACGCTCCGTTGGTTACTACAGGGCTATGTTGTAAACTAGAATTTATTTTATTTTTTTTAAATGTTTTAGAGGACGAATTCACACGTATTACGGCTACTGTTCAACTAACATGGACCCTGTTAGTTGAGAAGTGGCCGTAAATTGCTTGAATTCGCCCTCTAAAACATAAAAATTCTTAAAACACGGCCCCATAGTAACCAATGGAGCGTGCCACCGCACTCTACAGATTCATACATTATGAGAGATGCAGGGGCATGGCTCGCATTCATTTCTATTGGGATCCCACAAAATGTACCAGGGATTCAGAGTTTTATGCTGTGGACCCCCCTTTTTTTCAAAGAAAGTCCTGGGCCCCCCAAACAAGAAATCCTACCAAGAGCCCTGCTGTTGTGCTGTAAATCGTGGAAAAGCACAGCTATGTAAGAATATACTTTGTGCTGGCTGGAATCAAATACTTAATCGCATTCTACCTGCTTGTAAAAGCACCAAAGACCAGCAAAGCCATTCTCTGAAATAAATTCTGACATATTACTAATTGTTTTGGGATCTGGATGTGGAGTGATCTCTGAAAGCAACAAGTGCACAATTGAAATACCCACCCATTAACGTAACCGTCCATGGATCCAAAGGGATGTTTTGGAAAAAAATTTTTTTTAGTAAACTCCGGCTCGTCTTGATTTGCTACATATAGGTTTAAGAAACATACCAGCTGTCCATAGAGAACCCTCAAATTTAACAAACCTGCCTCTGGATCCTTGCAATGTGCATGACACTTAAAGGGCAAGTTTTATTGAGTAGAATAGCTACACCTGCCTTTTTTGCATTTAGGTTGTGCAGGAGTCAAAGCTAATTTTTGCAGCCACTAGCCAGCAGGGCTGTCTAGGAAAATCCACTAGCCTCACAAACTTTTCCACAAACCCAGTTGGTGTACTTGCTCAAAATGTACCCCTTTCAGTACCAGCCAGCTGGGCCGATTGAAGGAAACCTTTACTAACTAGCCAAATAAAAAAAAAAAAAAATTACCAACATTTGGCTAGTGGGTCAGTGCCAATTTCAACCCCTGTTGCGCAGCAGAAAAGACTTGCCCAACCAAGCCATGCACTAATTGCTAATATTTCTCTTGCATAAGGCGCACTCCTTTGAGAAAACATACTTGCCCCCACTAGTGCAGAGAGCTCTTTCAATGTTTTCACACATTTAACCAAGGAATTGCAATCTTTTAATAATATATGTGCTGCAACAGATTACACCGAAAACAGCCAAGAAAAAAAGTAAAGAAACCAAAAACTATGACAGCGATGTGGCCCACACTCTGCAATCTGCTGAACTCTTAGCAGAATTCTTAGGGCTGAGAGTATAGCCTCGAGGTTAGAGCAACAAGCTGTGAATGAGCTTGGTACATCCAGCAGACCTAAGTTTGATTCCCACAACCTCCACTTGCATACTGTGCAACTCAGCAAGTCACTTAAAAACGTTTCCTGGTGTTTCAAATTCCCATTTTTTTGATGCACCCAAAAAAAGTTTTCAAGGCTGTTTACTGGCACAAGTATGTTCTGAAATATATGGAATCATTGTAAGAATAATGATTTATCCTATGATGTCATGTCCAGCTAAGAATATATACAGGATGGCAGTGTGGAAATTAACTCAGACAGCTGCAGCCTTTGGCATCATTCAAGACACTTTATGTACATGTCTGTCTTCAGTTACTCTGTTTCTTTTGTATTAAAAGTCCTTATCATTCTGCTTGTACTTTTGAATTGTTTGAATGGCTTTTTGGCAAGTTTTACTTTTTATTGTTTTTTTTTTTTTTGTTTTTAATTACTTTTGCCTTGTGCCGACCAGTTCTGAAACTGCAACTTTAAAAGCAGATATAACCAAAAGCAGCATGGTGACCCCTATATTTCTTTCTTTTGCTATATTTGCAACCATACTCTACATCCGTCAAGAAAGTTTCATGAAAATTGCATGGGATTTAAATGGTTTTATACAAAAAACTTACAAATATTTCCCACATTTTTAGGAATGCTGGTTTAAAAGGGTGTCCTAGTACTGGTAATTTACTCATTTTTGTATTTGTGGAAAAAATTAAACAAACGTCATGACAAATGATGTGTCCTTGTTTCATCTGTCCTTTCACACTTATGTTGGCACCTAATACACTGTTGTTATAACTACCCCTTACGGATTTCTTCCACAGAGAGATTCGCACCATGTAATTTACAAACAAGCATGGCAACCCATGGTTTTTATTGCTTATTTTAAATGTTTCGATGACCATCATGTATTGGGCAAAAAAATATGAATTTGACATGGGGTTGCTGAAACACCAGGGAACGCCCTTAACCACCCCAGTGCTCCTGGGGTCACCTCCTGAGAAACTGGCCTTTGGCCTAGTGGGTCTTACCTAGTTACCAAAGAGTAATAAACAAAAAAAAAAAATCATAACCTATCACATGACACAATTAGATGTTTGTAACAACTTTTGAAAAAAAGATAACATGGTGTGCACTTTTAAAAAAAAGGGGGGGGCCGGCGATGGAAGGGAACTAACAGCATGCACACAATCCTCAACCACAGGATGACCATATCAGAGGGGTCAGAAGTAAAATCAGTTCTCCCACGACAGAAGATAACTAAACCACCCTCAACAGGCGGATAACAGTGAAGACGAATATGGGGGGAGGGCTGCAAGATTTTATTCATTCTTTTTAAAAGTTTTATGGATGGGTATGCAAACTTTTTTTGAGGTTAGGCCCAGCATTTTTAGGATATGTGACTCTCCGATGTCTGTGTCAGTGTTAGCAGTGAGGCTGTTAATCGTGGCAGCCACTAATATTTAAAACATACAGTACATCTGTTTCTCTACAACAATAAAGGTATTTAGAGGTAGGGATCTTACTGGCTTGCTCCTTTATAGTCAGGAAGAACTGCCTCGTGTGCAGCAATTCTGCCAGAGGGCATTTGACCATTGCCAGCAGGCTGGACAACAGGACTGCATACTTTTTTCATTTCTAGGTTTTAAAGGTTTCCCGTTTTTAGTCTTTTCCAGCCTAGGGACACAGGCTCAACGAGGCTTTTACCAGAGTCTTCCTAGTCCAAGCATACCTCAGCTGATTTATGTTCCCTGATAGGCTTCCTTCCAGACTCTGCATTACAGTGGGCTTTAGAGGAAGATGTTTCTGTAGACAATTTTTGTTGACATTCTTTTCTAAGATGTTCTCAGCCATTTTTATAGGGGAACACTTCTTATACGAAAACACCTTGCACAGGTCAGAGTTCCATAGTCATGTTCGCAGCCCAATCAAGGGTAGTAATATGCATTCCTATCTGTCTTAGGTAATCCGCACCTATTTAACACCCATGTGCCCAGCAGTGTTCTTTTTCATCTCAGTCTCTGTTTGTACTTGGGCATCAGATTCAAACAGGCACCACAGCTTAAAAAGACCTGTCACTGTGCACTGATATCAATTTAATTTATATACTGGAAAGTATGTGAGCAAAAATGCCCGTTTTCACAAAAGTCCAGTGCTGGAAAACAAAAACAGATAATGGTAACAAAGACAAAGTATGTACATCATTTTTTATTTATTTGTTTTTGGTAACCAGGTAGGTGCACTAGGCACAGCAATGTCTATTTTCAGGTCACGACCCGGGAGGGTACAAGTGGGGATACAATTGCAACAAACAGTTTGAAACAGTACAGCAACTGGTAATACAAAGGGTACAGGTCAAATACAATTACCAGTGAGATAAAAATACAGTCTGGGACAAGAACAGAAGAATTTCAAGTGCGAGTTCAACAATAATTCAAGATACAAAATATGAGCGATATCACTACAAAAGTACAATAAAAGTGCAGTAAAACATTTAAACATAAGTCGTAAACACAACAGAACCAAGTTGTGAGCAGCCAAGGAGCTAAAGGTCCAGAGAGGTAAAAAGTGACAGTTTAGACAGAAAAAGAGATGAAGAAAAGTCCAATGGTCGAGACCAGAGGTGTATGTGCTATACTGATTTTCCAGAAGGCAAGGATTTGTAGGAGGGAGAAGTAAGAACTTAAGAGAGAGGAGAGGAGGTGGAAGGGGTGATGCCTAGGAAAAGGGCATGGTTTAAAAAGACAGAAAAGCAGGAGGCCAGGTTGAGAAGAGAAATTGAGGAGCGAAAGGCAGCAGCAGGTAGAGACATGGCCGCTAGGAGGTAATGACCGGAGGGTCTACGGTGGGTGAAAAGCATGTGCAGGGGGTTGAGACAAGTAGGTGATTATGGCGTCGCCTCTTGAAACAGGCATGGGTCGGGGCAAAACTAATAGCTAGGGGAAGGGAGTTCCAATATTTAGGTGCCGCACAGGAGAAAACCCGAGCACCCATGGCAGCTTTACATCTAGGAATGTGGAGGGGAGCCTGGTCAGTGGGTCTAAGTCCATAGGAGATGGCTTGAGTGTCCAGTAGGGAGGCAAGGGATTGGGGGAGACCAGATCTGGCAATATTGTCAATGAGAGATCCAAGGGGCTGTAGGAGAGAGCCACTTTAGATCAGCATAGAGTTGACAGTGGAGCTTGTAGGAAGGGGATGCAGAGGCATAGCGGCAGATATTGTTATAGGTGTCCTACTTGTGAAGAGTAGAGTAGTTTTTGATGCTCCTACGTAGGTGACTGAGCCACAGGCTAGTGCCAGAAGCAGAATGCCTTGAGCAATAGCAAGGAAAACAAACAGTTCTCCTGGGAAATCACCATAAACAGTTTCTCAGTTTCATAAATAGTGGAGCTGGCCGCTTAAAAATCGGCAAATCGTATCCAAAGCGACAGTTCGGCTAGCTCTAGCAACAATATATTGCCAACACCTTTTTGTTCAGATTATTATCACGCTTCTTCCGGGGAACTATAATAAATATATTTAAATTGTATGTTAATTTCAATTCTTAAAAATTTGTTTAAACATACAAATCCATGAATCAACATTTTATTCCTAAATGCTATGCCATTATTCTAATTTAATCAACTTCAAATTTTCTCTTGGCTATAAAGTAAATTAAATGTTCCAAATAATACCTTTACAAACACCATTACTGTAAATAATCATTTTATATATCATATGTTTTACCCAACACCAGCCACCAAATTATACTGTTTATATACAAGCATTGCCTTACTTTATAACCGAGTATTCAGGGATACAGTTTATTGCCAGAGTAGTTTTTTCTCTGACATCTTCGTGATGATGCTTAATAAGTGAAAAACACTGTTTCAATATTCATAATTCTATTTTGTTCTCTAAGAACTGAAATACATATTTATTCTAATGTTTTGCCTGTATCCTTATAATCTAATAACCTCCTTAAATTATTAAGCCAGTCTAATTCTGCAGTATGCACAGTCGTGGCCAAAAATATTGGCGCCCTTGCAGTTTTTTCTAATGATGCACCATTCCTTCCAGAAAATTGTTGAAATTAAAAAATATTTTAGTATCCACATGTGTATTTCTTTGGTTTGCAGTGGAATAAAACACAAAAGGCAGAAAAAATTACTAAGTCTTAGCTTATTCCACAAAGAAATCTTAAATGGCCTGGACAAAATTATTGGCACCTTTTAGAAGTAGTTATAAATAATTATATTTCAAGCAGGTGATTCTCCTTCTCTTTGGAAATGAACTCACCTGTGGTGAGTTGCAGGTGCCTGCAATATAAAAATCACTCATTCAACCAGTTTGAATAGAGAAAAGGACTCATTCTGCTGTTTTGTGTCACTGTGTGTACTGCAATGAGCATGGAGAAAAGAAAGAAAGCCAAAGAACTGTCTGAGGAGGTCAGACAGAAGATTGTAGCCAAGCATGGACAATCTCAAGGCTACAAATCAATCTCCAGAGACCTTGATGTTCCTTTTTCCACCGTACGTAATGTTATCAGGAAGTTTAAGGCCCATGGCACTGTAGCCAACCTTCCTGGACGTGGCCGCAAGAGAAAACTTGATCGAAGATTGCAGCACAGGATTGTTCGAATGGTGGAGAAAGCACCTCAATCAACTGCCAAACAGATTCATGCTGACCTTCAGACACAAGGTATGACAGTTTCAACTCGCACCACCCGTCGCCAACTCAATGAAAGGGGGTTATATGGTAGGAGGCCCAGGAGGACCCCACTGTTGAGACAGAGACATAGGAAAGCCCGACTGGAGTTTGCCAAAATACACCTGAACAAGACAAAATCCTTCTGGGAGAATGTCCTGTGGACAGATGAGACCAAATTAGAGTTTTGGTAAAGCACATCATCTCTGTGTTTACAGAAAACAAAATGAAGCCTTCCCTACAGTCAAACATGGAGGAGGTTCAGTGATGTTTTGAGGTTGCTGTGCTGCCTCTGGCACTGGGTGCCTTGAACGTGTGCATGGCATCATGAAATCTGGAGATTACCAGGCCATTTTTGAGCACAATGTTGAACCCAGTGTCAGAAAGCTGGGTCTCCGTCAAAGGTCATGGGTCTTCCAGCAGGACAATGACCCCAAACACACTTCAGAAAGCACCCAGGAATGGTTCAAGACAAGACGCTGGACTGTTCTGAAGTGGCCAGCAATGAGTCCAGATCTAAATCCCATTGAAAACCTGTGGAGAAATCTGAAAACAGCAGTTGGGAGAAGGCACCCTTCAAATCTGGGAGAACTGGGCAGTTTGCACAAGAAGAGTGGGCCAAACTGCCAGTAGAGAGGTGCAGGAAGCTCATCCATGGCTATAGGAAGCGGTTGATTGCAGTTATTTTGCCCAAAGACTGTGCTACCAAATATTAAATAGGGTGTCAATAATTTTGTCAATGCCATTTCTTTTCATTTTCTGATTTAAAGGATATATTAAATTCTGAATCAAAAACAAAGGTTCTGTAATATTAACAGAGAAATAAAGAATTGTGGAGACCAAATACTGTTGTTAATTTCAACTTATGTTTAGAGGAAATTGTGAGTTATTTGAAAAAGGTGCAAGGGCGCCAATATTTTTGGCCACGACTGTAAGTCTCTTATGGGACAATAAAGTTTAAAATTACATCCATTCTATTGAAACAATAACATGCTTCCTTTATTTCAACAACTATATAGCTATAGCACTTCACTATCTTATATGTTAATCTTTCAAATACTCTATTATTTCATTCTCTTCAGTGTTACCCCTTTTAAACATGAAAACATTTTTAAATCATATCTGACCTTACTTCATATTCTTAAATCTCACCCCTCTCTTAGTATTCGCTCAATATATGTTGTTAGCTCCCCTGAGAATTTCTGCAGCATGCTCTTTCTGCTATGTTTATGTTATTCCAAATATATTTAAATCATCCTTGATTTCTTCAGACGATAGTCGCTTTCTGCGTATGTACGCAGTATACATTCAACTTTTACATACTTTCTTTCATCAAATGGCTTACTTGATAAGTTCTGCAGCGTGCCTATCTTCTCCTTCCTAACTGGCAGCAACAGTGTCTCTGAACTCTCCACCTCTTTATGTCCATGGAGAGAGTCATGTGACGACCTCTTCGTCATCATGCTCCGACCAACGAAGCTGTTGCCAAGCATCATTGCGACTCCTTTCCATGGACATATTTCGGCTGGGTCCTAGTGCCTACAGCTCAGCAAGCACACAGATTTATTATAAAGGACCTTACATTTCATTTCTACTTATCCAACTGATGGATACTTAAGTAAAAAACAATAATTACGATTCCAGTGCCTAAATATCTTCATAACTTTTGCACCAATCTCAATTTAATAAATGTATCCTTTTTAAGGCTTCAATGTCCATAAATTAACAGCCTATTTTGTGTATAAATGTTCCTTATTCTTAACTATCAGGACTCAAAATTATATCTACCTTTTTTCAAAGGATACATCTATTCATACTGGCACTGGATCTTTATAAATTACTGTTTTATTAGCAATTAGTAAACCATTTGCACACCAATACCTTGTTCTACTCCCACCACTATATATACACTTGTTTTCTATATTGAAAGTGTTTTTCACTTATTGTGAAGCATCATCATGAAGATGTGAGAGAAAAGACTACTCTGGCAACTGTATCCCTGAATACTCGGTTATAAAGTAAGGCAATGCTTGTATATAAGCAGTATAATTTGGTAGCTGGTGTTGTGTGAAACATATGATATATAAAATGATTATTTACAGTAATGGTGTTTGTAAAAGTATTATTTGGAACATTTAATTTACTTTATAGCCAAGAGAAAATCTGAAGTTGATTAAATTAGAATAATGGCATAGCATTCAGGAAGAAAATGTTGATTCATGGATTTGTATATTTAAACAGATAAGAATTAAAATTAACATACAATTTATATAAATTTATTATAGTTCCCCAGAAGAAGCATGATTGCCACACGAAACGTTGGGACTGGTGAATAAACAAAACAACAATCTGAACAAAAATGTGTTGGCAATATTTTGTTGTGCTAGAGCTAGCCGAACTGTTGCTCTGAGCAATAGGAAGTCTACCCGATGGGGTGAGGGCATAGCTAGTCCAGTAGGCGCTCCCAAGTTTGGCATTAAAGAGGAACTTTCATGATGGTCCAAAATGTTATAGCTTATAGTCATTATTTGCAGTACTAGACCTGAAAAGGTGTGTGCATTTGTTATTTTTGGCCAAGGTTTACTCTGCCTTCCATAATTTGTATTTGTTTGTGAGCCCTGCTGCACTTGCCTTTGCTGTACAGCTGCTGAGCTGCTAGCTCCTGACGACGTCACTGTAGGGTAAAGGAGTCACTCACACTGTGCAGTACCATGCAGTTACAACAATGCTGCAATGGAAGCCTACCAGTATTCAGTGTACATACTGTCTTCCCCCCCTTCCCCACAACACCGTTAGCTATGCATTATGCCAAAATCCAAATACCTTGTCAGTTTTTTGTTTTTTTTTATGAAATTGACTCTGCCCTACAGTGATGTCAGCAGTACAACCCTGAGCCCACAGCAACACCAGGCTTGCTATAGAACCTCTAGTTCTAGTACACCCTGCAGTTTTTAGCAGCTCAGAGTGCAAAAACTAACTGCAGCGGACAGTAATGAAATACAATTACAGAATCAATGCAAGATGGGGTAATTTATGCATGAAAGTCAAAAGGACTGGGGAAGTTCCTCTAACGGATTTACAGGTGGCCATAATGTGTAGCTCAAAGTCCAGAGATTCGTCCAGCGAGATGCCCAGGTATGTGAAAGAGCTTGTGCAGGCCAATGATGAGCCATCAGTGCATATGATATTGAGAGGGTTCCGGTTGGTTCAGAGTCTGGCAGGGGAGCCGAAAAACTTGGAGTGCATTTTTTTTTTTTTTTATGTATTTTATTTATTTATCAAGTCTAGGATTACCATGGATTTTGCTCACGTTAAGAATGAGGTTGTTTTATAAAGTGAGGGGAAAGGAGGCGATGAGGTAGGGAATAAAATTTGGTCTTTTCTTGGGCCTTGAAGCTGCCTTCGATGCTGGATCGGACAGTTGATCCCTCTATACTTGGAGGTATAACATTGCTTGTCAGGCAAGTTATCACCGGCTCTATCTCCCAGATGATTTCCCCATTCCCCGTGAATGCCTCGAAACCTAATGTTAGGTCACTAATTTGGGGCCCCACTCCTTATCGCTGACAAAGGAGTACATTACCAGATTATCTCTTGCACTTTTTCATTATTATTCCATATGGATTCAATAATATGGAGGGAATAGACCTCAACATAGAGACTTTTTTGTTGTTGTTACGAATATTTACTGAATAGATTTAACAGTTATGTTAAGCACTGTGAAGTTGATATATCATATGAGGCTCAATAATAATTCTAATTCTGGGTTCTTAACTTTCCCAGGAGAGGAGTTCGGGCACTTCACTGGGACAGTCACCAGATTAACGTTTATGGGGCTTTTGCATTCCAAACCTTTTTTTTTTTTTTTTTAAATATCCTCTTTTTACTTATTGTTGGGCCTAATAAGCCATGGGAGGGCCCAGGGCAAGATTTGCCATGACTTAACCCTCCATGCTGGGTAGAAGCTCTACTTCATCACAGACTCCCCAGTAACAAAAGGGAAACGAACAGTGGATTTCCCCTATCATGGAAGCATCCAATATTATGATTTTTTTCATTCTTCTAATAATTTGATTAGTGTTTGGACTATTAGAGTTAAGTCTGTTAAGGCAAAAACTTCACTGTTGGAAACACTGTTCAGAGGTAGCTGGAGAAGGCTACCTATAGTTTGGTTACTAGATTTTTACCAGTTTAATTATGTCCAGTTGGCATATTATTTACTGTTGAAAGAATGTTTATATGCAATGCTACTGAATCTAACCAGAACCACGAAGAAGGTTTCTCTAAAACAGCTATTAGGGACAGCAACATCTGATTTAAGACCCACTACTAACACTTCCCAGTTACTTTTATATGGTATGCAATACCGTAGAGGGGATTTGGGCTTGGAATCCCAATGTTGGCAAAGGAGGGGGGGATTGGATTATATAAAAGGGGGAAATTCATCGACGTGCATTAAAGATGGCTGATACATCCTTAATTATGTCATTTAATGTCAATGGCATTCATAACCATATTAAACGAAAACGCTTATTGCACTTCTTTAAACAGAATAGGCCTGATGTCATTCTCCTACAGGAGACTCGTCTATCCCAAACTGAGCATTCTAAGTTGAAATCGTGGGGATTTCACGCAGTAGTAGCATCATCCCATCCCTCAAGACGGAGGAGAGGTACTGCAGTTTTGATCCCACGAGGGGTACAATTCCACTTGCAGGAACAAATTCAGGATCAGGAGGGGAATTATGCAATAGCTATAGGTCAATTTTACTCGCAGCAGGTCACTCTGGCTTCACTCTATCTCCCTCCTGGGAGTGAGGCTCAAGTAGCTCAGAGATTTCTAGTCATATTACTACCTAAGGTTCAAGGAATCTGTATAATAGGAGGGGACCTGAATGTTACTCTGAATGTTAATTTAGACTCCTCTAAACCCTCCAAACACAGGACTTCGGCTCTTCAAAAATTTCTGAGGCATACCCTTCCTACATCTGGCCTGACAGACGTTTGGAGACACTTTTTTCCTACAGCCTGGACCTATACACACCATTCACCCAAAACCAATACTTCGGCTCGACTAGACTACTTTCTATTAACAGTTGAGCATTTGGAATCTATAAGGGATATGTATATGGGTGCTTCAATACTGTCAGATCATGCTTCACTAATTTTAAAACTTCAAACTGCTAAACCTAAAAAATCTTTTGGTGACTCAATCTTGCCTACTTACAGGATCCAAAGTTTATATTAGAGGTTAAAAAAACATATACCAACAATCCAAACTAATAATGACTCCCCTGAAATCTCTCCAGCTCTGAAATGGGATACTCTCAAAACGGCGTTGAGAGGTGAGATTATTAGATACTCCACCCATAAAAAAAAAAAAAAGAGAGACTGAGGGAAACTCTGGAGAAATACTTATGAAAAACCTTTTCTGAGTTACAGGGAAAAATGCATCAGGGAGATGACTCAGTTAAGTCTGAATTCTGATTATTAAGCAGAAACTTCAGAGAACAACAGATCAAAAAATTCAGCAACAACTTTTATATTTGACACTTAACTCATATGAGGGGGACCCAAAAGGAGCTAGAAATCTGGCAAGACGCCCAAGAGATTCTAAACAGCAGATTATGGTTACAAAACTAAGAAATCCTGTGACAAACCAGTTACTATCCCACCCCACCCCACAGCCATTAGACAAACTATGGCCGAGTTTTATAAGAACTTATATACTGATGATGTGTACACTACCCCCAACAGCTGGCTACTTATTTAGAAAATATTTCCCTACCCCATTTATCCCCACAACAGGCAGAGAGGCTATTGCATCCCATAACCTCAGAGGAAATAAAAAATCCTTAAGCGGACTAAACAAAAAGCACCAGGCACGGACGGCTACCCGAGTGAATTTTATAAAAAATTTCAGAATTTACTAATGCCTATGCTACTATCCACCTTTTAGATATGCAGCAGGGTTATCACCCCGGTGGTATGCTGAAATAGCAGCCATTCCTAAACCAGGAAAGGACCCCACCCTCATGGCCTTATATCGCCCTATTTCAAAACTAAATTGTGACTATAACATTTTTAGGTCTATTATGGCTCATAGAATTGACGTGCTTTTCCCCCAGCTAATTGACAAAGACCAAGTGGGATCTGTGATGAAACGTCAAGCACATGACGTGATGCGTAGGGTTCTGCTCCTCTTAGAACACGCTATTCAAAGACAAATACCTTTAATTTTCCTCGGACTAGATGCTGAAAAAGCCTTCGATAGGGTGTCGTGGCCCTTTCTATGGGCTGTTTTAAAGAAATTTGCTTTTACACGAAAATTCATTGGCCAGATCCAGGCTATGTACCAATCCCCTATAGCCTACCTCAAACTAGATGGATCTTTGTCCCCCCAAGTCCCATTATCCAGAGGCAGAAGACAAGGCTGCCCACTATCCCCGCTGTTATTTGCCCTTTACCTAGAGCCTTTGGCTGCTAATATAAGAGACCATATTGAAATAGAGGTGATTCCATTGGGGGGTATATCATATAAACTCGCCTTATTTGCGGATGATAGTCTATTGACCCTCACCTCCCCTGAAACCTCTGTGAAGACGGTGTGGGACCAATTGAATATCTTTGGAGAATTTTCCGGGTAAAAAATAAACTGCTCTAAAACTGAAGTTCTCAACTTTTCATTTGTACCCTCCCGACAGCTGAAAATTAAATTCCCTTTCTGCTGGCACGAGATGAGATATCTGGGAGTTAAGATCCCTCTAAGATTGATACACCTGGAGCTGGTAAATTTAGAACCAATTACTCAACAAATCACTGTAGATCTGTCCAAATGGACAAATGTATCTGGGAATAGTTAACCGAGTGGAGGCCATACAGCAAAATGTTCTACCCCGTATATTATTTTTTTTACTACAAATGCTACCTGGGTTCCCCTCTGAATTTTCAGGTCCTGGGACAAACTGATATTTCGGTTTATTTGGGGAAGGAGAACCCCTAGAGTGTAATATAGGTTACTGCAATTGCCCAGGACACAGGGTGGACTTAGCTTACCACACCTGAAAGACTGCTAGAGCAACACAAACCCGCATGGCTCTCTTGCTCATGAATAAAGTGTATGAAGCATACCGGAAAGATAAAGTAGTAACACTGAATGGCTTGGATTTCCCCCCCTTACCACCTTTTAGGAGAACCACAGAGAAATCTTCCCGTCTCGTTTTATGAAAATTTCGTAAGGGTTTCTTAGGAACTGGTTCCATATAATTAGATATAATCTAACCACAGGTGAGAAACTCTTAATCACAACATTGGCCTATGCTCCAAATTTCTGTACTCATGTCCTGACACAAGCACTGCGGGGGTGGAAACGCTATTCAATAACTTTTGCCTTTCAGCTGGTGGATCCGTTGGGCATCTACTCATTTTCTTACCTGCAATCAATATACAAAATACCCTCAAAGGAATACAAAACTTACTTGGCCCTTAAGACCATGTTGCTCCCTTTTGAAGATATGTTAATTAAGATAACAGAATCTCCCTCTGATTTAATCAAATTGATCACACACAATCTAAAAGGGGAGATCCAAGAACACATTATTAGCAAGCTTTATCAGGCTCTTCATCCTAAGGGAGCGATGGACTTTGATAGGGTTAGGAAAAGATGGGCAGAGGATTTGAATATGGAATTGGATGGGGACTCCTGGTTAAATTCCATATACTTCTATTCTGAGATCTCGTAGACCAGTTATTGGAGGGAGTTTGCTTGGAAAGTGAGGGTTCGAGTTTGTAGAACCCCAGACATTTTAGCCAACTCTGGAGAGGGAGGGGCAGGTCAGTGATGGAGGGGCTGTGGTCACTCTAAGGCAGGACATGAGCATATATTCTGGTTGTGCCCCTTCTTACTTGAATATTGGAGAGACATTCTGGAGGAACTCAACACTATGTTTAATACTCCTGTCTGGCTAACTCCAACATTTGCCCTGACAGCCATACCCCCTAGATGCAAACACATGAACCGGATACAATATAAAATGCTAGTTTTATTAATTTTAATAGCCAAGAAAGTCATAACCTGACTTTGGCTCACAAAAGCGATCCCGACAAGGAAGGCCTGGAGAAACCTTACATATGAAGTACATAATTTGGAACGATTTCCTACAAATTAAATAATAGACAAGAGTTTTAACAATAGATGGGGGATATGGGTCTCCTATCAATTGGACCACTATTCAGACTTTGTACCATAATGCAGGCTAAAATTTGGCAATTTAAATTATTGCTACTGAAAATACAGAAAGGGATATAGTACAGTTACACAAGAACTTACCGTAACAGTAGATCTTCGAGAGAGGCTCTTGGAATAGGTAATTACATATAGGACTGACGCCGGCAGGCAGCAGGACCTCACGGAAAAATTTCTAGCTAGCAGTCTCTGGCGAGGGACCGCCCCCACGTCAGGTGACTGGCGTCAGGAGACGTCGGTTATAAAGGGGTGGTCCCTGACGCCCGCCTTCCAGTTCTTTCCCGGCACGGGCCAGAAGAAAAAATTACTCACCTTAGTAATGTTGTTTCTTCTAATGGAGTTTTGCTGTATTCTAACTATTGCAGTGATTGTTCTCCAGGGCAGTTCAAAAGTTAGCAAACAGTTAACGTTCCATGCAGGGCATGGAACGCTGAGCTCGAGCTCAGTTGAAGCCTCTGTCTGCTGTTTAAACTCCAACCATCAGATCTTTACGAGCAATACTCACTAGAAGTTCTGTGTGGAAATTGTAAGACTCACAGTAGCCAACTTGCAACTAAATTTATTAAAAAAGGGTTTTTTGGTTTCAAAGCAAAGACTCAGGTCAGGAAACCCAAAAAACAAAACACAACACACACCCAAAATAAAGGAGGGTGAGAAAGGGGCACCTCTAGGGTGCCAACACTGCTCCTGCCGACCCACATCCCAAAAACCAGGTTCTGAAAGGGGAGACGGGGAGGTCAGAATACAGAAAGACTCCATTAGAAGAAACCACATTACTAAGGTGAGTAATTTTTTCTTCAAACAACATGAAGTCTTGCTGTATTCTGACTATTGCAGACTACCAAGCAGTACCTCCATGGAGGAGGGACAGAACCTACTTTGGGAATAGGCTCTGAAGCACTGTTGTGCCAAACCAAGCATCACTCCTAGCCTGGATATCCAGAGAGTAATGCTTGGTGAATGTATGGACTGTTTTCCAGGTGGCTGCTTGACAAATTTCTAAGATAGGAATATCCCTGGCAGCAGCCAGGAAGCAGCTGTACCTCTAGTAGAGTGAGCCCTCAGGCCTGAGGGTGGGGTTCTACCCAGTTTTTCATAGCAGAATTGTATACAAGAGACAATCCACCTGGCAATAGATCTTTTAGTGGCAGGTTTGCTCTTACCGACCTCTCCATAAGTGAGGAACAACTGGAGGGACTCAAACCTGTGACCCTTGGTGCGCTCTATGTAGTAGCTAAGGGCCCTTTTTACATCCAGGCTGTGCAACCTCCTCTCTCCAGAGGAGGAATGGTCAGTGAAGAGAACAGGGAGGGAGAGACAGACTGATTAAGGTGGAAATCTGATACCACCTTAGGCAAAAACTTCCTGTTAGTGCTTAGGACCACTTTATCTCTATGGAAAGAGATGAAATCGGGCTCCACTGACAGGGTTTGCAATTCACTGATACGCCTGGCAGAGGTAATGGCTACAAAAACACAGTTTTCCAAGTCAAGTGCTTAAGCTCTGCAGAGGACAAAGGCTCAAAGGGTGGTTGCATAAGCTGAGCAATGCAAACATTAAGGTCCCAAGCAGGAGCAGGGTCCCTAAAGGGGGGATTGGTGTGCAGCAATCCCTTGAAGAACTTACAAAACACAGGATGGGCTGAAAGAGGAGAGGGCTTGCCTACTGACAAGAAGGCAGAAACAGCTGCCAGATGCACTTTATGTGTAGCTGGCCTAAGTCCCAAGCCATTAAGATGAACAATATAGTCCAGGACTGTAGGCAACCCAGCAGATTCTGGAGAAATATGCTTATTAGAGCACCAAATAGTGAACCTTTTCCATTTGGAGTTGCAAGTCTTTCTGGTGGAAGGCTTTCGAGAAGCCTTAAGGATATCCAGAACCCCTTGAGAGAGGTGCAGATCAGCAAACTCTAACTCTTCAAGAGTCAGGCCATGAGATTGAGAGATTTGAGGTTCGGATACCAAATCCTTCCCTGAGAGGATGCCAACAGGTTGTAACTCCTGAGAAGAGACAAGGGAAGGTGGACTGCTAAGGACAGCAACAGTGGGTACCAGGGCTGTCTGGCCCAGTCTGGAGCAATCAGAATCAGAATCACTTTTCATGGTTGAGACCTGATCTTGACTAGCACTTTGAACAGGAGAGGGAAGGGGGACATACAGGAACTTCCTTCCCAATTCAGAATCAGAGCATCCAGGGGACCGAGCCCAAGACTTGGGGTCTGCAACAAAAGAGGAAGTTGGTGATTGTCTGAGGCTGCAAAAAGATCTGTGGAGTGCCCCATCTCGAGAAAATCACTTCCAAAACTAAGGGATCTAGGGTCCATTCGTTATGGCACCGAGATATCCTGCTGAGAGCATCTGCTAGGACACTGTCCTTCCCTGGGAGGTGAACTGCTATCAGAGAAGTTTGGAGGGAATAGGCCACAGACCACAACTTCATTGCTTCTGTGCACAAGGCCGTAGACCGAGTGTCTCCTTGCTTGTTGATGTACCACATTGTGGTGGCATTACCTGTTCTGATCTGGACCACCTTGTTCTGTACAGATTTGGAAAAGGCTTGCAGTGCCAGAAACACTACTCTGAGTTCCAAGAGACTGATGTGAAGCAGAGATTCTTGAGGTGACCACAGCCCTTGGGTGGTAAGATCCCCCAAGTGGGCTCCCCAGCCAAGCAGGAAGGCATCTGTGGTGAGTATTACTTAATGAGACTGAGTGACAAAAGGAACTCCCTGTCTTAAATTGTCCTGATCCCGCCACCATTGCAAAGCCTGGATCAGGGTTAGAGTCACCGGGACTAGTTTGGTAAGGGAATCCTTTCTTTGGGACCAGAAGGCTCTTAAGTGGAACTTAATGTCCCACATCTGGAATCTTGCCCCCTGGACCACTGCTGTAGAGGCTGCCATGTGGCCCAGGAGCTGCAAGAAGTGCCTTGCTGGTCGAGACACCTGAAGGGTGAATGATGAGGCCAGTTCTATAAGGGTCCTTGCCCTGTCCAGGGGAAGGAAGGCTTTTGCTCTTATTATATCCAGTTCTGCCCCTATAAAGGTGAGGAGCTGTACTGGCTCGAGAGCTGACTTTGGAAGGTTGAGGAGGAATCCTAAGGAAGTGAGCACTTGCTGAGTTATTTGAAGATGTGACTTGACATGGTCTGGAGACTGACACACCATGAGCCAGTCGTCCAAGTATGGAAAGATGGAGATCTTTTTTCTCCTTAAGAAAGCAACCACTACTGCCAGGCACTTTGTGAACACCCATGGGGCTGATGTTAGGCCAAAGGGCATTGCTCTGAATTGATAGTGGCCTGAGGGCAACTCGAACCTGAGGTACTTTCTGTGGGAGCACCTGATGGGAATGTGAAAATAGGCATCTTTGAGGTCCAGAGAGGCTAGCCAGTCCCCTGGCCTTAGAGAGGGCAGAATTATTCCCAGAGTCACCATTTTGAATTTTGGTTTTAAAGGTTCTTGTTCAGATATCTTAGATCCAGGATGGGCTGCCATTCTCCTGTCTTTTGGGGTTAGGAAGTACCTGAGTACAATCATTTGCCCCTGTGTAGGGTGAAACCCTTATATGGCTCTGAGAGCCAGGAGGAAGAAACCTCTGCCTCTAGGGCAAGGGTCTCTGAGCGGTTGCAGGTAGAAAGGATCTGGTTCTCATCTTGAAATTTTTGAAGCTGAGAACCAGTCCCTGGCTTCTACTTCCAGGACCCACGTGTCTGATGTTAAAGACTTGAGTCCTGGACAAGTAAACCAGCCTGCCCCATACAGGTATTGAGAATCGGCCCGGCAGACCTGGCAGGTGTCTGCTTGGCAGGGGCTTTCACGCTGAGGGGTGGAAGCAGGCCTGCTCATTCCCCATCTGCCTCTCCTCTGAAGAACCCCTCTGAGCATAAGCAGAAGAGGAGGCCTGGGCTTGGTTAAAGGGCCTTTGAAAGGGCCTGCCCCTGCCCCTGGAATGCTGTCTCTGAGGAGTGGTCTGCCTTTCTTTGGCCTGAGCACTCCTGTAGGTGGTCCTGTACTCGTCCATCTTCTTCAAGTAGTTCTCTGTCTGCTCCCCAAACAGAGAATTACCAATGACAGGGAAATCCATGGCCTTAGCGGGTATCCTGTGATAGGCTAGTACATCTGAGCCAAGCCATCCTCCGAAGGGCCACAGATGTAGCCATGACTCTAGATGAAACATCACTGGAGTCCACAGCAGCATGAAATTGCACCTTGGATGCCTCAATCCCATCCGCAGCCACCTGCTCCAGCTCCCTGGCAAGCTGGTCAGGGGCCTGTTTAGCCACAGCCAGCACAGTGTCCCAACTGGACTTCTGGTATCTAGCTGTGTAGGCCATATAGTTAGCCTGCCTGAGTCCCAAAGATGCTGCCCTGTACTGCTTCATTGCCATGGCATCAATCCTCCTGGAGTCCTTATCTGGGGGGTGTGAAGCCAAGGGAATATTTGCCTTATCACAGGCAGCAGCCTGCACTACCCCAACATCGCTGCATTACTGGGAAAGAACTCTGTGTCCGAGCCTGAAAGGGTATACCTCTTGTCCATTCTTCTATCGAGCGGTGGTATGGAATTAGGAGTTTTTTAAATTTTAAATGTCTGTTTCCCAAAAGATTTATGGAGGGGAATAGACAATCTCCTGGACTCTAGGATGTCCATCATCTCTACAAAATCAGGCTCCTCCTGATCCTCTACTGCTTCTTCCATTGGAAGCTGGAGGGTTTCAGCCACTTTCTTGTAAAACAAAATGGGAAGGGGACTCAGAAAGCCTAGGAGAAGAAACACCTGAAGCTCTGTCTGAGGAGATGTCCGGGTCAATAGGCACATCCAGACTTTCATAATCACCATCATCATCATTATCCTCATACTCTCCCTCCTCCTCCGGTTCATAAAATTCTTCTAAAGTATAATCCGGAACCGGGGGAACTGACCGAACCGAGCCCCTGACAGATGGTGCCGGTTCGGCCGGAACCGAAGTTAGCGACTGAACTATCCTTATCGCTTTGGCTATTTCATCAGCGGTCAGAGAAAGAACTTGAGGATCCGAACCCGGATGATTTTTCCCTTCTCTCTCTTTTAACCAGAACCGACTCCTCAAAATCTGTTCTTTTGCCCGAAGAAGTTATGCCCTGGTCAGAGGGCACTCCTTCTGGTTCGGTCGGAACCAAACCAGGCTGGCCATCCGGGTCAGCGGACTTCTAGGCCTCCCTTTTCTTCAGTCTACCTACTCTCTTATCCAGGGTAGCTTTGGGAAAACTTTTACAAATTTGGCAGTCTGAATTGAGGTGGTCAAACCCCAGACAATAAACACAGGCGGTGTGGTGGGGATCAGCCTTAGCAAAGGTTTCCCCACACACACTACAGTGTTGAAACCCAGTGGGCCTGTTTTTTTCTTGGGTTTCTCAGACATGGCCAATCCTATCCACAATTTACCCTTTTTTTGGCAATCCGCCAGGCAAGACACCCCTATCGGTTCCTGACCGTGTTACGGGTCTTGGAAAAAAACGTAATTAAATCCGTTTTTTTTAGAACCGATACGGACCGGTTACCACACTCTAATAAATTCAGAAGTTTTTTTATAAAACCAAACTGATCAGTTCAAACCAAACCAATCCAATGTTTACAAGTTCCATACAGAAACTAAATGCAAAACCTATCTAGTACTCATGGTACCACAGACAGACTTAAACCGACAGGTTCAGTAGCAGAAGTTCGGTAGAAACAGAGCGAAAAAAACGACACTTTCACCGACTTTTTTGAACCGAGCAAAGGAGAAATCTCCAGAGCGACTGTTCAGTGAGGTGGAGTAAAGAATCTGACGGTTGGAGTTTAAACAACAGCAGACAGAGGCTTCAACTGAGCTCGAGCTCAGCATTCCATGCCCTGCATGGAAAGTTAACTCTTTGTTCTCCAGGGCAGTTCAAAGGTTGGCAATTACTGCAATAGTCAGAATACAGCAACACTTCATGTTGTTTGAAAGGCCGGACAAGAGAGGAGCGGATATTTCCCACACTGGAAAAGGAGCTGAAAAAGCCTAGGGGGATGGAGGGCAGGAAGGTATTACCTACTGCAAGAGTCTCTCTTTCTCAAAGATCTACTGTTACGGTAAGTTCTTACGTAACTGTACTATCTTACTTCGAGAGGGCTCTTGCAGTAGGTAATTACATATAGGACTGATTCCCAAGCAGTCTGGAACAAAGAGAGGCACCGGGAGGAGGAAAACTACTCCAAAAAGCAGTTCTAGCTGTGCAAGTCTCAAGATAATAGGCCTTGCAGAACAGCCAGCCCGAAGCCTGCTCTACGGCGAGAGGCAACATCCAAACTGTAGTGTTTAGCAAAGGTATGGACTGAAGTCCAGGTGGCAGCAGCACAGATGTCTGCCGCAGACACATTTTTGAAACAAGCCGCTAAGGCAGCTACTCCTCTGGTGGAGTGGCCTCTTACTTGACCCGGTAGGGTCTTGTTATATTTGTCATAACAGAAAGCGATGCAATGAGCCAACCACTTAGATAGGCATTGCTTGGAAACAGCATTGCCTTCCCTTTTACGAGCAAAGGAGACGAACAATTGATCAGTCTTTCTGTGATCCTTCGTCCTGTTGGTGTAGTATCTCAGAATCCGGTGAACATCCATAGTATGGAGTAAGTACTCCCCCTGATTAGAGTACTGCGTAAAAAAGGCAGGTAACTCTATGGACTGATTTACAGTAGACTCAGCTACTACTTTAGGGAGAAACTTAGGATTGGTGCGTAGAGCCACACATTCCTTGTGAAAAATCAAGTATGGGATTTTACACATGAGGGCCTGGAGCTCGGAAATTCTCCGAGCAGAAGTGATGGCCACCAGGAAGAGAGTCTTCCAAGTAAGGAATTTCAAATCCACAGAAGCTGCAGGTTCGAAGGGAGGGAGAGTAAGTTTCTCGAGAACAAAGTTCAAGTCCCAAGGGGGAGCAGGAGTACGGATGGGGGGCCTCAGATGGAGGACCCCTCTCAGAAAGGTCTTACGAGACCTCCAATTGAGCGAAAGTTTTGTCTGCTATGGGAACATGATAGGCCGAAATGGCCGCTATGTGTACCTTCAGAGAAGAATGACTGAGATCCAGGTCAAACAGATGACATAGATACTCCAGCAGAAGCTCCGCTGAACAGGAGAAGGGTTCTATGTTCTTGGAAGTAGCCCAGATAGTGAATCTTTTCCACTTCATGGCATAAATGGATCTGGTGGAGGGTTTTCTGGCCTCCACCAAAATCTCTGCCACTTTGGGAGACATTCCAAAATGGGATTGGGCTAAGTCTGCAGGAGCCAAGCGTGCAGTTGAAGGGATCTGAGGCCTGGATGGATCAGGGTCCCCTGATCCTGGGTCAGTAAACCTCGAGACAGAGGAAGAGGAAGAGGAGGATCCTCTGAGTATTGTTGTAGAAGAGAGAACCAAACTTGCCTGGGCCAGAAAGGAGCAATCAGAATCATTCGTGCTCCTTCTGAAGCTAGTTTCTGCAAGACTCGAGGGATAAATGGAATTGGGGCAAAGGCACAGACGAATCTGTCCTTCCAGTCTAGAGACAGAGCGTCACTCCAAAAAGCGCCTCGCTCTGGAACGAGTGAGCAGAAGACGGGAAGTTTTGCATTTAGAGGGGATGCGAACAGGTCGAGGATGCGCAGGTCGACCTGTGGTGTTCCCCAAAGTCGGAAGATATTGTCTAGGACCCCTTGGTCCAGTTCCCACTCGTCAGTCAGAGCAGAAGAGCGACTTAGCTTGTCTGCCAGGGTGTTGTCGACTCCCAGAACGTGAACTGCCGTGAGGTGAAGGTCGTGTTGTGTTGCCCAATCCCAAACCCTCACTGCCTCCCTGCAAGAGGTGGGACAGAGTCCCTCCTGTTTGTTGATGTACCACACGCACATGTTGTCCGTCTGAATGACTAGGTGGCAGGGAAGGATGTATTGGTGAAGGGCTTGAAGAGCGTACTACGCTGCCCGAAGCTCAAGCACATTGATGTGGTGAGCTTGTTCTAGCTTGGACCAGGAGCCCTGGGTCCGATGAGGGCCTAGATAGGCTCCCCAACCTTCGCCCGAGGTGTCTGTGGTTAGAGTCTGGGAGGGGGGAGAACAAAAGAATGGAACTCCCCGAAACAGGTTCTCTCGAACCATCCACCATTGCAAGTCTCGAAGCATCGGCAAGGAGACCAGAACTGGGTGATCTAGGTTGTCCACTAACTGATCCCATTGGGAGCGTACAGTCCAATGAGAAATTCTCATGTGGAGTCGACCGCAAGGAACCGTGGGGATAGCAGCCGCCATGAGCCCGGGAAGGCGAAGGACTGACCTTGCAGAGACCATCCTGCGGTCAGACAGCAGACTTATTTGGGTCTGGAGGGTGGACGCCCTGTCCGGAGGCAGGAAGGCCTTGCCCGTGGTCGTATCGAGAATCGCCCCAATAAACTGTAGCCTCTGGGATGGGACCAGATGATACTTGGAATGGTTGATGGTAATACCCAGGCAGGCAAAAACCTGCTGGGTAAGGGAGAGGCAACGCAGGAGTTCCTCCCTAGACGAGGCCGCAAGGAGCCAATCGTCCAGGTACGGGAAAACCTGCACTCCCCTAGTACGCAGGTGGGCTGCCACCACTGCCAGGCATTTGGTAAACATTCGAGGAGCCGAGGATAGACCAAACGGGAGCGCCTTGAACTGATAATGGTCCCCCCGGAACGCAAAACGAAGGTATCTGTGGTGGGACGGGCAAATGGGAATGTGCAGGTAAGCATTCTGCATATCCAGAGCACACAGCCATTGACCCGGCCGGAGATGGGGCAAAAAGCTCTGAAAAGAGAGCATCCTGAACCTTTTGTAGACTACAAAAAGATTCAGTTGAACTGAGATCCAAAACTGGACTGAGATCTCCTCTCTTCTTTGGGACCAGGAAGAAATGGGAATAGTAACCTATCCCTTGCAGATGAAAGGGGACAGGTTCTATTGCCTGTTTCAGCAGGAGAGCCGAAATATCCTCCTGGACCAAGAGAAGATGTTCCCTTGAATACGATGACTTCAGAAGGGGGGTGGAGAGGTGGTTTCTAAAGAAACTCTATCGAGTGTCCTCCTGCTATGAGCTGGAGCACCCAAGAATCTGTGGTTATCCTCTCCCAGCCTGGAAGGTAGAGGGAAAACCTCCCTCCTACCGGTTCCTCCGGGAAGTCCAGAGGCTGTCGGAGAGAGGAGGAGTCAGGTGATGTGGGGCAGTGCCGCAGCTGAAGCACCCACTGCTTTTTTGGGCGGAGGGGGGCTTAGCAGCTGTGGGGGCCCGGCATTTTGTGGCCCGCCTTCCCTTGGGTTTTGCCTTGGGCCGATTTCGTCTGCGAAAGGGACGGCGCTGCTGCTGATGGGGATGGTACATGGAATCAACTGACTTCAGTGCCGTCCCCTTTTCTTGCAAATCGGTGATTATGTCCTTGACATCACCCCCGAAAAGCACAGACCCCCGGAAGGGTGCTTCCTGGACAGCAGACTGCACCTCCGGGACCAACCCTGATACATGGAGCCAAGCATGACACCGTAGGCCTACAGCGAAAGCTAAGCTCCGTCCAGCAGTGTCCACTGCACAGTATGTCGCACGAAGCATGTGTCGACTGGCCGAACGAGCAGAGCGGAAGAGATCAGCCAACTCCTGCTCGACTTGGGAGTCAGGCAGGGAGTCCAATTTGGCTTCCACCTGGGTCAGAATGGCCGTCTGTTAGTCTCCCATATGGCCGACATAGTTCAGGGCCCTGATCCCCAGCGTGGAGGAAGTGTAGATCTTTCTCCCATACTGGTCCAGAAGACGCGATTCCTTATCAGGTGGTGATGAGCTAAGGTGTTTGGGGTTGGCCAACCAGCCGTGGGCGGCGCTAATCACGACCGAGTCGGCACGAGGGTGAGAATCCAGGAAATCAACACCCTCTGGAGTCTGATATAGCCTGTTCGACTTCCTAGGAAGTGGGGCTAAAGCCAACAGCTGTTTCCATATGGTGGTAACGAGGTTGGCGTGAGGCTCTATCCAGGGTGGCACCAAGGTAGGGGGCTGATGAAGCACGAACTTTTCCACGAGGTGCTGCACGAGCTAACGGCGGGAAAGAACTGAAAGGCGGGCGTCAGGGACTGCCCCTTTATACCGACGTCTCCAGACGCCGGTCACCTGGTGTGGGGGCGTTCCTTCGCCAGGGACTGCTAGCTAGAAATTTTTTCGTGGGGTCCTGCCGCCTGCCGGCGTCAGTCCTATATGTAATTACCTACTGCAAGAGCCCTCTTGAAGTAAGATATTCAGTTACGTATCTTGTTCAGGGGGAGCCGCCTGGAGACCAACCGAACTCAAAGTTGATGAACCTAATATGTGGTAGTAATGGATACCGTTGCTATAACGGTATTAACAATGAGACTATAATTGATCATCTTTCACTTATTAAATCTGATAATGGATGTATTGTAGGTTCTATAAATAAGATCTTGATACTAAAACTAAAATACCTGTTGTGCTGTACGAAACTAGTAACTGAATGTAAGCATTGCATAAAATATGAATATGGATGCAATATTTTTTATGAAAATACAATACAAATTTCTACTTTAAAAAAAAAAAAAAAAAGAGAGAATGAGGTTGTTTCAGTTAGCCAGGACTGAATGTGGAGGAAGTCAGAGGAGAGAGAGTGATTTATGTCAGAGATGTTCCTGGCACTAGAATAAAGAACAAGGTCATCTGCACAGAGAGTCAAACAGTCTGGGGAGGGCAAAGGGAGATCATCAACGAAGATGGAAAAAAGTAGGGGGGACCCAGGATGGATCCCTGTGGAACACCAATATGTATGGAGGAGAGATATCGGACAGGACAGAGTTGTAATTCACGGCTTGCTTCCTGTTTGACAACTAGCTATTAAACCAGGCTACGACATCTGTGGAGAAGCCAAGAGACCGGAGTCTGGCGAGGAGAAGGGAGTGGCTAACATGGTCAAACACCTTGGTTAGGTCGATCAAGACTGCACCGGTCAGGAGTCCTTTACCCACTACAGAACAGATATCATTTGTGAATTTCAGGAGGGCAGTGGTAGAGCTGTGGCCTTTGAGGAAGCCATGCTGGGAGACAGAGAGGAGGTTGTGGTCATGTGAAAAAGAGATGGTTTACTTGGTTACTAGTTTTTCAAGTATTTTGCTAAGAATGGAGAAAATGGCTATAGGCTGGTAGTTGGCAATATCTTTGGTGTCTCCTTTTTTAAATATTGGAGTAACTCTAGCTATCTTCCAGATGCTAGGGACAGTGCTGTGGCATAGAGACAAGTTAAAGATTGTAGCTAGGGGTGAGGCAATAAGAGGGGCGACTAGTTTCAGGAGCCTGGGTTCGAGACCATCAGAGCCAGTTGTGTCAGGGATGTCTTGTAGCATCTTTTGGACTTCCAGACTGGTAATGGTTCAAAATCGAAACAGTGGGTAATTATGTATCGATGCTGTCCATGGGGGGAGGGGGCGATGGGTAGGGCTGCATGGAGGCGAGCACACGTGTATTTGGATAAATCAGAAGTAGAGAGTAAGGAGTTTGCAATGGTGGCTGGGTTGTTACAATGCACACCATCTAGTATCATATAGTTTGTATTTCTGGCGTGTTTGGCTCAGAGAAACATTTTGACATGAGACCAGAATCTCCTGGAGTCACCTGCAGCATTTATTAGTAGACCCTTGCAGAACGAGCTCTTTGCTAATCAAATGTTCCTTTTGCAATAATTTCTCTGTGTTCTATAGTCACTGTAATTTGACAGAAGACCGAAGACCTTGAATCTCCGCCAGTGACTGTCCCTGGCCCTGATTTGAGCAAGTACGTCTTTTTTCAGCCATTTGGTTTGAGTTCCACATACACGACATGTGATACAGGGTTCATAGATGTCTTGCAGAGAGCCAAACAGGGTTAGGAAGTGGCCTAGGGCTACCTGAGCATCAGTGGCAGAGTAGATGCATGACCAGTCAATCATAGAGAGAGCGATCAGGAAATACAGGTTACTCACCTGTAACAGGAGTTCTAGGAATGGTATATGTTACACTGTCTGGCAGGTATCCTTGTCGCTTTAAATCTTGCTGGAAGGTCTTCAAGCTGGCTCCTCCCACCTACCCGGGTGGTAAAACTCTCGGCTCCGCCCCATGACGCCAGATCTGGCCCGCTGGAAGCTCAGGTTGTGCGTCGAAGCCGGGGAGGTCGGGTGGGTCGGTGGATTAACAACATATACCATTCCTAGAACTCCTGTTACAGGTGAGTAACCTGTATTTCTAGGGACATGGATATGTTGTTCATCCACACTGTCTGGCAGACTCTAGCAGTTCTCCGGAGGAGGGAGGCAAGACGACACCCTCTACTTAGGGAATAAGACTGGAGAACCGAGGCCCCAAACCAGCATCCGGCGTGACTCAAGGTCGATGTGGTAATGGGTGATGAAGTGTGTGCTGACTTCAGGTAGCAGCCCTGCAGATTTCCTGGATAGGGACGTCCCTGGAAGCAGCCACTGATGCAGCAGTATGGCGGGTAGAATGAACTCTTATCCCTCTGGGAGGCTCCACGCCCACCAACTTATAGCAGAGATCTATGCAGGAGGTGACCCACCTGCTTATCGTCCGCTTGGCTGCAGGTCTGCCAGGTGCAGCTTCAGCGTAGGTGACAAACAGCTGGCGAACCTCTCCCCGAATTTCAGCCGTGCGCTCCTTATAATAAGCGAGCGCCCTTCAAGGGTCCAAAGTATGGAGCCTGTATTGACCTCGAGTGTGACTGGGTAGAACACCGCAGAGTCAACACCTGGTTAAGGTGAACTCCAACACAACCTCTCGGAAGGAATTTCTGGGTGGGCGCAGGGACAATTTGTCCCTGTGGAAGACCAGGTAAGGAGACTCGATGCAGCACCTGGGCTCTCCACCTTCTGGCTGACATGATAGCCACCAAGAAGGCGGTCTTCCACGACAGGTGAGAGAGTTCACACCTGTGCACTGGTTCAATGGTGCCCATGAGCTTTGCCAGTACCAGCAGTAGATCCACGGAGGTGGAGGTTCTCACGGAGGAAATGTGATCAAGGCCTTTGAAGCATCAGACCACCTTCTCCTGCGCCACCGACTGCTCCCGGCCCAGCGCCCGTAAGCAGAGATGGCTGCCAGGTGCACCCTTAGGGTCGCGACCTAAGCCCTTGCCGAGAAAGGACCATAAATAGTCCAAGATGCTTGCCAAGAAACAGGAGGAAGGGTCCAAGCCCTTGCTCCTGACACCAAATGGAAAACCTCTTCCATTTGAAGGCATAGCATTTCCTGGTCGACTCCTTACGGGATGCCTCAACTACACTGAGGACCTCGTCGGAAAGACCCAAGGCCTGGAACTCTAGCCGCTCAGGAACCAGGCCGTCAGGTGCAGGGATTGAAGGTCGGGATGGAACACCCTCCCCTGATTGAGTGACAGCAGGTCCGGGCGAGCTGGAAGCTGCCTCGGGAGCCTGGAGCTGAGGCTGAGGAGATCTGGGTACCAGAACTGGCGGGGCCAGTCTGGGGCTATCAGAATCACCTGCAACTTGTCCCTCCTTGCTTTGAGAAGCACCTTGTGTATCAAGGGAAATGGGGGGGGGAAGGCGTAGAAGAGGCCCGGGGTCCACGGCCTCGAGAAGGCATCCCCTGCAGCGAGCCCTGCTGAGGGGGCGGGCAAGGAACAGCCTCAGCTTCGCGCTCTCCCTGGAGGCAAACAGGTCCACCTGAGGTGTGCCCCAATGGGAGAACAGATCTTGTACTACCTCCGGCAGGAGAGACCACTCGTGGGATGCAGCCCCTATCCGGCTTAGGGCATCAGCCAGGGTGTTGGAGGCTCCTGCCACATGAATGGCTAGGAGATCTGCCTCCAGGCTGCGCACGAGTGACCAAATGCGGAGAGCTTCCTTGCATAGAAGCATGGAGCGCTTCCCGCCTTGGTGGTTTAGATAGTACATGGTCGTGGTATTGTCCGTCTGGACTCGGACCACTTGACCCCGGAGAAACGGAGCAAAGGCGGTGAGAGCTAGGCGGACCGCCGAGCTCCAGCAGGTTGATGTGGCATCGGGACTCCCGCTGGGACCAGAGGCCGTGGCGCCCGTGTTCCCCAGATGGGCACCCCAACCCATCAGAGAGGCATCGGTCGATAGAGAGACCGTCGGCTCGGGGCAGACAAACGGGATGCCCTCCTGCAGATGAACTGGAACGGTCCACCACCGGAGAGCGTTCCACATCCCCTTGGTCACCGTCACTAGCTGGTCCAATGGATCGCAGCGTTGAGACCACTGGCTGGCCAGTCCCCAGTGAAGAGGGCGCATGTGCCAGCGGGCCCAATGGACCACGCTGGTGCAGGCCGCCATGAGACCCAGGAGGCGCAGGAAGTCCCAGGCAGGGCGCGATTGCCCAACCAGAAATGACTGGGCAAAGGAGGAAAGAACCTCGGCCCTGTCCGCCGGGAGCCATGCTCTGGCTCGAAGAGAGTCGAGCTCTGCCCCGATGAAAAGAATCACCTGCTTCGGCTCAAGTTCCGACTTGGCCTCGTTGATGAGAAGGCAGACTTGAGAGCAAACCTGGAGGGCCAGATCTCTGGACCGCTCCACCTCCTGTCTGGAGGGGGCTGCTATCAGCCAATCGTCCAGGTAAGGGTACACCCGGACCCCTCGGCGCCGCAGGAAAACTGTCACCACTGCTATGCATTTGGTGAAGACCCTGGGAGCTGGAGACAGGCCAAAGGGCATGGCTAGAAACTCGAAAAGGGATCCCTCCGCTCGAAAGCGAAGGAATCTCTGATGTGACGGACGGATAGGGACATGAAAGAACGCGTCCTGCAGGTCCAGAGAGCAGAACCACACGCCGAGTTCCAGGGATGGTATTATCTGAGCCAGAGTGACTATCCTGAAGGTTCGAGACCTTAGGAACTTGTTTAGGTCGTGTAGGTCGAGAATGGGGCGCCAGCCCCCCGTCCGTTTCGGAACCAGGAAGTACCTGGACACAAACCCCGGGTCTGAGGGAGGGTCCGCCACCTCCCTGATCACCTCCTTTTGGAGGAGGAGAGCGACGTTGGCTCGGTGAGCCAACAGTGAGGCTGCGGATCCCGATGCCCCCCGAGGTGAGACGGCTCTGAAGGGCGGGGCCTGCTCGAATTCCAAGGGCAGGCCTTTTCCCACCACCTCCAACACCCACCTATCCATGGTAATAACGGACCAGGCGGAAAGAAAGTGACTGAGCCGTGCCCCCACAGGGGGAACCTGGGGTGAGGTGACGGGGTTGGGGGAGACACCCCTCAATCCGTCACTGGGCAGGCTTTGAGGAGGGACCAGCCGAGGGACCTCCTGGGCCTTTACCTCCCTGCTTCCTGTTGGAGGAAGTCCCGGGCTTGGGTTTGGGATGCCAAGCTCGAGCCTGCTGGCCCGACGTTGCTGGGCCGGACGTGCCGAGGGCGCAGAGGAACGAAAGGGCTTAGGCTGTGGTTTGCGGCCTTTGTCCTTCTGAGCAGATGAGACCGAGTCCAAGGTAGCATTGGACTTCTCGATCCTCTGCAGGTGACCTTCCACCCCAGGGCTCAAGGAGGTCGGTCCCCAAGAAGGGGACATCCGCCAACTTGTGCTGGGTATCCGAGGGAAGGTGGATATCCTCAGCCGCCCGACGACGCGACAGCCACTGCGGCCGCCACCGACCTGGCACATGAGTCCTCGATGTCCAAAGCAGTCTGAAGCTGCTGTTTGGCCACTGCCCTGTCTGGTCCCGCACCTGCCTAACCGCGGTCTGCAGGTCCGCTGGAAGATGAGGGACGACTGGCCCAGGGAGCCCAACAGGGCATGAGAGAAATGTGCCATGAGGACGGCCGAACTGGCCTGGCGAAGACCGAGGGAGGACGAGCGGACTTTCTCCCGGCATATTCCAATTTTGGACTCTTGTCGGGAGGTTTGTCCACATCCCAGCATTCCGCACGCCGGAAAACGCTGTCGGTAACTAACCCTCGGCCGAGGGGTGTTCTGAAAAACCGGACAAGGAACTGGTAGGGACCGCATACTTCCTGGCCATCCTGGCCGAACGCGCAGGGCAGGAAGCAGGGCGCTGCCAGAGCTCCAGGGCCGGGCCCACTATGGCCTCGGCCACCGGAAAGGCCTCCGTAGGGGAATCCCCTCGGTCCAGAATCTCCGTGAGGGGATACCTGGCCCGCTTACAGATGGGTTCGAGCTTCATCCCGGTGGACTCCGAGATGAGCCGAAGCAATCCTAGGTAGGACGAAGGGCTATCGTCCACTGACTGTCCTCCTGAGGACTCCAAGTCCATTCGCTTGGAGAAAAGGGAGAAATCGCCTTCGGACTCGGAAGAGTCCTCGAAGAGCTGCCTCGGGCCTGAGCCACCCTCCACCTGCCGAGGTCGACCGGGAGTGAGGGTGACAGACAGCCTATGGGGCAGTCCCTGAGCCGACCGAGAATTCTTGGTCGGAGCCCCAAATAACGGCTGTGGAGGCAGAGGTTCCACCGGATCGGTGGGGCAGCTGGTTTTGGCCGAACAACCAGCCTGGGAACAGGCTCCTCGGGTAAAACGAGGGGTTGTTTCGGCCGCTCGGTGACAGCCACTTAATGGCCGGGGAGGCGGCGCTCGCTTGTTCCCGGTCAGAAGGAGCTGTTGCCACATGAGGTCCCATATCGCCGGCATAACCTACGCCGAAGCCTCCCTCGTCCGAGGAGAAGGACGGTGACGAGCGGGCGACGCCGCTTGTCACATCGAGACCGCCTATGACGGCGGGATCGGCTGGACCGCGAAGAAGTCCGAGACCGAGAACCTCTGCTTTCCAGAGGACGGTGCGGGGAGGTGTCATGGGGAACCGGCACTCTCCTCGGTTCGGAGGATTCATCCGAGGGCTCCGGAACCGGAGGCACAGACAAGCCAACGGGGTCCTCAACTCCCACCGGGGGAACCGGGAAGAGGGGATTCTCTGCTTCTCCTGCCGACAACCCATCCAATGGGTCGAGAAAAATCTCGACCGCGTTGACAGGAGTCTCGGTCAACTGGCCTGACGGGGACACCGTGAGACCAATGGCCGAAGCCAAGCGGTCAACCGAAGTCGACGGCCGACAACTCAGGGAGAGGGATCTTTTCCGCTCCCAAGAGCATCGACAGAGGGCCTTACCCTTGTCTCTCTTTTTGGACCGAGAAAACGGTCCAGCAGAAGTTGGTCCCTCACCTTTAGTAGAGGGGGTCAGACAAAGCTCCTTAAAAGAAGCTGAATAAGAGGCACCCAGAGAGAGCGGGACAAATGCCGCAGCCGAGGTAGAAGCAGCCCGCGCTGCCTCCTCTTCGAGGGCGATCATCTGCTCGAGCTGATCCGCCGAGCCTGCCGCCGCGGAAACCGCCAACCGGGCCTCTTTTGACTTCACCGGAGGAAAACGCTTCTCGGGACATCCCAGTTGTAAACGGGCAGCGCGGTCTTCGAGGACGTAGGCCGAGAAGGAAGAGCACAGGTCGCAAGCCTGAGGGTCGTGCTCAAGGCCCAGACAGCAGACGCACGTGTAGTGCGGATCCGTCCGTGACATATTCTGCCCACAAGGGCATCTCCGGAAACCGGGAGTCGATTTGTCCATCGCAGCCGCGAGGGATAGAAGACCGAAGATTATTTTAGCGAAAACTTTTAATTCGCAAAAACCGAAGGATTAGGAACCAGCCTTATATGCAGAGCGTTAAGGAGGGAACCTGAGCTTCCAAGCGATAAGGAAGATCTAGCGTCATGGGGCGGAGCTGAGAGTTTTACCACCCGGGTGGGTGGGAGGAGCCAGCTTGAAGACCTTCCGGCAAGATTTAAAGCGGTAAGGATACCTGCCAGACAGTGTGGATGAACAACATATCCATGTCCCTAGAACTGGGCTTGATCAAGGTCGGCTATGATACGGAAGGTGATAAGTTTTTTTTTTTTTGGGGGGGGGTCTCCGATTGAGCGCCAGATACAAAATATTGGAAAGTGGTCACTTATTGCATCAGCGAGGGTTCCTGAGGAAACTATATAGCCAATGCGACTAGTCAGAGCCCAGTCAATTAAAGTACTGGATCTAGGGGGAGGCATGATCCTGGTAGGGTCCATGATTAGCTGGTGGAGGTTGTGTCCTTGTACCACAGTGTGGAGGGAACTGTTTGTTTTATCAATCCAATTTAGGTTTAGATCACCTAGAATTAGGGCTTCATTTTGTCAAACAGCTACGTCAACCTGTGAAAGGAGTTCTACAAGGCCAGCGATGCCACCTAGAGGGGGGTTATAAGCACACACTATATGTAGTATTTTAGTACCAAGCTGGAGGGTAGCATGAATAGCTTCACAGTGGGAGAGGACAGGTGTGGTATGGTTGGAGAGGTTTAGGTGTGATTTATAAAAGATGGCTACCCCGTTTAGAGGTGGGCCTGTCTCGTCTGATGAAGATGCAGTTGGGTAACGAGCAGGTAGAGTCGGGGTAGAGGGTTTAAGCCAAGTTTCAGACAGGCAGATTATATCTGGGTGACACAGTACAACCCATGCTTCGAGTTCCGCTAGGTTATGGAGGAGGCTCCTGATGTTCAGGTGAACAATGCGAAATCCCTTAGTATCCTTCCACACTGCATCAGAGCAGGATAGGTGACCAGGTGGTCCAGGGTTTAGTTCAATATCCCAGATGAGTATTAGAGCCAGAAGGAGTAGATACCATAGTTTCAGATGGATGACCATGGAAGGCAGGACTGAGTAGCAGAGAAGTCACTTCTTAAAAGTATAAGCCAAGTAATAGAGATAACTGTGAGGGATAAGTAATGGTGTAATATCATGGAGTTTATTGGCGAGAATAAGCATTAGAGAAGGTAAAGTCATCTGGGTCTGTGGTGAAGACCTTAGAGGTGGGGGTTGGCAACAAGCCAGTGTGATCCACATGAGAGAAACTAATGTAATACTAGTCAGCTAAGATGTATGTAATTGGGGAGCCATTCGGTAGGAGGTGAGCTAGTGAGTGTGTGTCAAATTACATAGATACATATTAAAATTAGTAAGCCGGGTTTGGTAGCAGAAAACACACTTTAGGGGGCAACCTGCAGTTTAGCTAGAAGGGATAGGGTGCAGAAGTACGTATTGGGAGCTGACAGCTGCAGCTTATTTTGGGTTCCAAACCAGCAACTGCAATGGAAAGTAATGGGAAAAAGTCTGGCGCCCTCTATAGGTGTTTTCTTATAGGCTACTAATGGGAAAGTGGGAGTTGGTCACAGGATTCCTGACCACTATAAAACAAAGACTAGCAAAGAGTGGGCATGGTGTGAGGCAGGTGGGGAGCAGCCGTAGCAGCTGTGGGAAGAGAGGATTTGGTCTGTACTCTGAACAAGAAATTTTAAAATCCAAGCTGTGCTTCAGTCTCCGTTTGCCTCTGGAAAATTTAGACAGCAGCAGCCAAAACTGAAGTTAATTTAGCAATTAATTTAGCTCCAGGAGAAAAGTGTTTCACCTAAATACCCCACCAGTGCTAATTTTCCAAAAGAACCTTGCAAGGTACAGGTGCAGGTTTAAAGGGGACAGGAAATCTGTGCTAAGTAGCAGCTGTTAGTAATGTTGCTACTAACAGAAATGAACGATTTGCCTCCAAATGAGTCATATTGAACTGTAACTGAATAAACACGGATGTGAAACATTGTGTTTTCACTTGTTTTCTTTTTATGGACAACATTCTGCACAGTTCCCTTCATGGAACCAGTAATTTAGAGTTTTTACTATGTCATGGTTTGAGTACAGAATGCTAAACGTGAGCTACTGCCCTAACAGAACCATGTTTAGAATTCTGCACTCAAACCGTGACGTAGTTAAAATTCCAGATCATTGGTTCCACGAAGAGAACTGTAACAGAATGCTGCCCATAAAACAAAACAATGCAAAATGTAGTTTTTCACATCACTTTTTATGCAGTTACAGTTACATATGGGTCATTTAGGCTTATGGATATAATTTATAGAACTGGAAACATCATAAACAGCTGCAGATTAGAAATAATTTCCTGTCCTCTTTAAGCTGAAAATCCCCTCCAGCACAGATTACAGGCTAACAAATTAAGCTCCAGTGCCAGTTTGAAACTAGAATCACCTCCGGTGCAGGTTTACAGAGCTAGGTTAGGCTCAGGTGTAGATTTTAACAACATTCCATCTCCGCTGCATACTGGCGATAGAGGCAAGCTCCGGTCCGGTTTAAATTGAAAAAAGCTACCTCTGTTCTGGGTTTACAAGGAAATTTGAAAAAAGCTCCGGGCAGGTTCTTGGTTAATTCTGCGCCTGAAACATTTAGATTGCAGCAAATAGGGTTTAAAATAAATAAATTAAAAAGATGGTACCCAGATCAGCACAGGGTGCATTTAGAGACCCCAGAGGTGATTTCCTACATTGCACAGAAGCAGCCTCACAGAGCTTGGGGTGTCTAACGGCTGAAGCCCTAGCAGCTGATGCGGAGGAAAAGGCACCAAATTCAAAAGGTAAGAAAGACTGCAGTTCAGTGTATGATGGCGCTTTAATTCTGCACCTTTAGGGTGGGTCCTTCCAATCGGGTGGGGCAGCTGCTCCAAGGGCGGGATTCCCTCCTCTAATAAAGGTTTTCAGGTTGGTCCTTACAATCGGGCAGGGTAGCCGCTCCAAGGGTGGGATGCCTCCTCTAGCCGAGGCTTTCAGGTGGGTCCTTTCAATCGGGCGGGGTAGCTGCTCCAAGGGCGGGATGCCCTCCTCTTGTCAAGGCTTTCAGGTGGGTCCTTTCAATCGGGCAGAGTAGCTGCTCCAAGGGCATGATGCCCTCCTCTAGCCAAGGCGAAAGAGAGGTAGATTTACAGTAGTATATGATCATATTTACAGTGGTATAAACAATGATGCACAAGGGGGGTGGAAAGGATGAGAAGGGACTTGGCAATGTTGGAGGAATGGTCAAAAATACGGCAGCTTAGATTCAATGCAAAAAAGTGCAAAGTGATGCACCGGGAAACAAAAGCCCTGGGGAAGATTACACAATGGGGGGTGGGTGGGCATGAACAACAACAAAAATGGAAAGGGACCTCGGGGTAGTCATATCAGATGACCTTAAGGTAGGCAAACAATGTGAGACGGCAGTAAGGAGGACTGGAGGGATACTGACATGAACAGGGTGAGGCAACACCAGTAGAAAACAGGAAGAAGTTATCCCTCTATATAGACAGTTGGTGAGATGCCATTTAGAGTACTGCGTGCAGTTCTGGAGAACCCATCTCCGTAAGGACAGACAGGATAGAGGCGGTCCAGAGGAGGGCAACTAAAATGGTGCAGGGTCTGCAACAGAAGCTATATGAGGAGAGACTGAAAGAGCTTAATATGTATACCCTCGAGGAAAGGAAGGAGAGGGGGACATGATAGAAACATTCAAGTACCTCAAGAGACTCAACAAAGTCCAAGACAGGAGCATCTTTGAGAGAAAGAGATGTGCAAGAACAAGGGGGCACAGTTTGAAGATAAGAGGAGGAATGGCACAGGGGCAGCGTCAGGAAGTATTTTTTCACAGGAAGGGTGGTGGACGCATGGAATCACCTTTCTGAGGAGGTCGTGGGGTCAAAAACAGTTGGGGAATTCAAGAATGCATGGAACAGACATAAGGCAATTATAGTGAATGGTAGGAGGAAGTAGGCTGTTGGTTAAAAAGAATCTGCCACTTATCCAATACATAGGGAATGGGCAGACTAGGTGGGCCAAGCAGTCCTTATCTGCAATCAAAGTCTATGTTTCTAATGGGTACAGTCAGCAAACAACAGGCAATAGAAAAAAATAGTGTTAGCAGACAAAGAACCAGGTGGGGTGAGGTGATCGGTGATGTCAAGAGTACAGTAGAGTTAACTGGAGGGATGGATAATTTGAAGCTGACGTGTATACCTGAAGAAGTCACGGAGAGATGGGCCATGCTTGGACCCATAAGTTTAGGGCTGAGAGGTTGGGGGATGGACTGCAGTTATTATGGAGAAATATACGACTGGATTTAGTGAGTGGGCCAAGGTGGGGACCAACCAGGGCAGCAGCAGGTGGATGATTTGAAGAGGTGTGTTAAAAGAGTATACTGATCTGCAGACTTGGATTTCCGGGGGGGGGCGGGGATTGTTGTACAGCTTTGTGCCCCTGTAGGTGATAAGAGTTCTGGGCCTGTTTATTCCTGTAAAAAGGGGTGTCTAAGACCAGACTGGGGCACTCCTGGTCCGCCACCCAGGGGCTGCGAATGAGAAAAGGGAGTTAACACTAGAGGGGAGAATATTGAGGGATAGCTTGTGGAGGGAGGAGGGCATCTTTAGTTAAAACTTCCCTTCAAGAGTGGGCCAGCCAAGTGTGGAGTACAGTGTGCAGTGGAATGTGTGTGTGCCAGGGGAGACCAGTGACGAAACGAGCTATGATATTATCACCACCAGTCACTGCAAGACTAGAAAAAAGTACTCACAGTAATGATGCTTCGTCCAAAGGATTTTATAGTTATTAATGCAAGTCTGCAGACATCTCAAGCCTGAATGGTTGCCCCCAGTGACCAAATCTGGTATTTTATGTAAATTCAAACTCTGCACTGTGGTCATGTTCCCTTTAGTGTTCTAATGGAAGATTTATTGCTGAACAGCTAAAGAGAGCAGTGACCACTTATCTAAACTATCCTAGTATTCTAATTTACCACATTATATTAAGAATGGCACTGCCCACACTTAAAAACTAAAGTTTTCACAGTATTTAAACAA
Source organism: Neoceratodus forsteri (assembly GCA_016271365.2). Lineage (NCBI taxonomy): Eukaryota > Metazoa > Chordata > Ceratodontiformes > Ceratodontidae > Neoceratodus > Neoceratodus forsteri. Next base: position 1,712,084,629 of record CM057455.1, read on the forward strand.
AAATGATCAAGCAATGGAAACACAATTTGTCAACTAATTATTTTGCAGAACCCTATTTTACTAAGGTTACAGAAGGGTAAAGTAGGGAGAAGGACTAGATCAATCACTATTAAACCACTTAGAACAAACTTTAATACTTTGGTGAGTATTTTTTTCTTCTCACAATAGGAGTTTAATAGTGATGTCATACAAAGCACAGTCCAGGAAGTCTCATAGCACTTCAACAGAGTGCAATGCTTAGCAAAGAAACTAGGCAGTGAAAGAAAAGCAAGCCCGCTGGGTATTTTGGCTCAATTTCAGTTATCAACCGATTTATTGCACAAACATTAAAATGCTAATTTCTTTAAGTTTTACAGAGTGCAGAGTTCCTGTGTGGGCTGAACTAACACAAAGATTGCATTTTATAGTGCGACTGTTTTCTCAATGAGTGATAACCCGTTACTTTTAATGGCACCCTTGTATTTTTAGTAGTAGCCTTATATTTGCCATTTTTTATGCATGTTCAATCCTTGGCCATTTGGCCATGTTCAGCTATTACAATTAAATAAAAAAGTATGCTCAATCCACTTTTCTAATTAAATTTACATCAGGTGACATAATAACGCCAACACTGCAGCATCTGAAACTGGAACAAGGACAGGAGTAATTTTTTATTTCAGTAACAGTGAGAACTTATATATGCCTCTCTGCTCCTTAACCGTTTTGATTAAAAAAAATATTTTAACTTCATGTTTATTTTGTATTGTCTGCATACTGCACTTCATTTCACTTCAGCATTTTCACTGTCAGCGACTGCCTTGGTTATGTGTGGCCATTAATAATAACTTATAAAATGATGGCATACATATGTATGTATGAATTGATGATAGCCCTTTCTGGAAACACTGCCTCTGATGAAGGCTTGTCCTAATGCTGATACATAAGGGAGTGTTTCAGCCCGTGACTAGTTTAAGCCATACAGGAACTTTGCACACTGTAAATCTTGCACGAATTTGCACTTCATTGTTTGTACAATAAATCAATTTGAACTGTGCCATAATACCTGCTGTTCTCACTCTTCTTTCAGTACCTAGTGATGTCATACAGCTCTGCAGACTTTTATCAGCATCTTGGGAGGCGGGGTCTAAGGTTCTGCACGATCACAGTACCAAACCTGGTGTCCCTTCTGGACTAGATGTTTAGGCATAAGTACCGTGTAAAGGTGTGTACTGTAGAAAAGGTAGCTTTTTACAAATCTCTTGCAGACATAAGGCAATTCTAGTGGGAGGTAGGAGGAAGAAGGCTGTTGGTAAAACCAGGGTATGCAGCTTATCCAAAAGGTAGCAAATGGGGAGACTGGGTGGGCAAAGCAGTCCTCATCTGCCGCTGAAGTCCATTTTTATGTTTGCAGAGGAATGCCCCTCATAGCTGCTAATAGGCAGAAATACCCACTGTAGAAGGTAACCTCAGGCCTTTAGGTGGCTGCTTGCTTCCTTTTTCATAACAGAATTGGATGCAATGAACTATCCACCGAGAGACAGTCTTCCTAGCTGTTGGCTTGCCTTTACGTACCTCACCACAAGTCACAAAGAAATGGAAATTATGTACCTACCGTAATTCTTGATCTTCTTGGACGAGTCTCCACCACTCATTGACACTAATGGGATCTGCGCCGGAGGCACTAGGACCCATCGGGAGCAAACTTTTTTGCTGGAAGGTCGGTGCACCTGAGATGGTGCCGCGAGGAGCGGCACAGCGAGCCTCAGCTCGTGCGGTAATGAATATCTCGGCGTCGACCTTCCAACCACCTCAGTACCTTTTTTTCCGAGGCGGTGCAGCCTAACTAACCTAGAAGGACAGCCTAAACAAAAAACAGACATAAGATAGTTCGGAAGACCCATATAAGAAGGGTCAACAAAGAAGTCTTCACAGCCTAAAGATTTGAGCGAGTGAAGACCAACAACAGAGGTGAGCTCAAGGGATGGAAGTTTGGGCATGTGAATGAGTGGTGGAGACTCGCCCAAGAAGATCAAGAATTACGGTAGGTACGTACGTAATTTCCATATCTTCCTGGACATAAATCTCCACCACTCATTCACACTAATGGGAAAGTACCGAGCTAATAATCCCCCGAGAGGGCGGTAGGAGAGACCAAGAGCTCACAGATTTAGGACAGAAGACCATTAAGGATGGTTCTGCCAAAGGACAGATGTCGTCTGGCATGAACATCCAGGGCATAGTGTTTAACGAAAGTATGCACTGAGCTTCAGGTAGTCGCATTGCAAATATCTGCTATGGGAACGTTGCGGATTTCTGCCAGAGATGCCGCTACCACCCTAGTAGAGTGAGCATACACTCTGCCCTCCAGCTTAACCTGCGCCACGGAATAACAGTGGCAAAGGCATGCCACTAGCCATGCTGCGATACATCTGATAGCAACAGGTTGACCCAGCCGGGTCTCGCTGAAGGAAACAAACAGTTGTTGAGCTTTACAAAAGTCTTTTGTTCTATCTAGATAGAAACGCAGAAGCTCTCTTGAAGTCCAAGGAATGAAGAGAACGTTCTCCTTCATTTTGGAAGTCCGCAAAGTAAGAGGGTAGGACCAAAGGTTGGTTTAGATGAAATTCCCGAAACAACCTTAGGAAGAAATTTAGGATGGGTTCTAAGGACTATTTTGTCTTTATGGAACACAGTATATGGAGGGTCTGTGACCAAGGCATGTATCGCAGAGACCCTGCGGGCTGAGGTAATGGCCACTAGGAAGGCAGTTTTCCAGGTCAGAAATTTTAGCTCACAGGTAGCCAGAGGTTCAAAAGGTTTCCGAGTGTGCATGTCTAGTACAAGATTAATGTCCCAGGCTGCGACTGGACATCTTATAGGAGGTCTGGTATGCAGAATTCCCTTAAGAAACCTCTTAACCACAGGTAACTGAGCCAGTGACAAGGAAAGTACCGGGCTCATGATGAGCTGAAAAGGCACAAAGGTGAACTTTGACTGTAGAGTACTGCAGACCTGAATTTGAGAGGTCTAAGAGGTATTCCAAAATTTTATCTGGTGGGCAGGAAAAGGGATTTAAAGAGGATTTTGCACACCAGAGTGAAAAACGCTTCCATTTGGCTGTGTAAGTTTTTCTAGTGGCTGGCTTCCGCGCAGTCAAAAGAATATCTGAAACCCTGCGAGAGACCTTGAATCTATTCACTTCTATCTCTTCAGGAGACAAGCGTGAAGGTGAAGCGACCTCAAATTGGGATGAACAATCGGCCCTTGAGTCAAGAGGTTCGTCTGAAGTGGAAGTGGTTTCGGAGGAGCTGCCGACATACTGTTGAGTAGTGGAAACCACATTGTTGAGGCCAGAAGGGAGCAATGAGGATCATTTTGTCCCCGAGATTCGAACTTGAGAACTACCCTCTGAATTAGAGGAAGAGGCCGAAAGGCGTATAGAAAGCATTTTGTCCACTGCAGCCTGAATGCATCGTGACAGAAAATGCCAGGCCCTGGATTTTTGGAGCATGAGAGAGGCAGTTTTGTGTTGAGTGGGGATGCAAAAAAGTCCAGGTCTGGAGTTCCCCACTCTGCAAATATTGACTGAACTACGGCTGAGTCAAGAGACCATTCGTGAGGATCTGTCTCTGTTCTGCTGAGGCAGTCCGCCAGTTCGTTCTATACTCCTGGCAGGTAGACCGCTTGAATTGGAGAATTGTGCTGTAAGCACCATTCCCACACTCTCATCGCTTCTCTGCATAAGGGGTAAGAGTGAGCGCCGCCCTGTTTGTTGATGTAATACATCACCGCTTTGTTGTCCGTCTGAAGGAGAATGCTCCTGTGACAAAGAATGTCCTTCAACACTCGGACCGCATAAAGGACGGCTCTCATTTCCAAGACATTTATGTGAAGCTGGGACTCTACCTGAGTACACGTACCTTGAGTGTGGAGAGCCTGACAGTGAGCCCCCCACCCCATGAGGGACGCGTCTGTGGTAATGGAAATCTGATGATCCAGAGGAGCAAAGGGATACCCTTCTAGGAGACTGTTCTCTTGCGACCACTAGGTGAGTGACCTCTTTAGAGGTTCTGTCACCTTGATGAGAAAAGGATCTGGGTGAGTGGTTGGGGACCACTGAGTACTGAGCATCCACTGAGAAGTTCTCATGTGAAGGCGCTGGTGTACAGTGAACACTGAGGATGCCATGAGACCTAGCATCCGTTGCATCGCGAGAGCTGGAACCAAGTTGCTCTCTCCGATGTGACGGGCCATCTGAAGGATATCGCTCCTTCTGTCTTCTGGCAGAAAAGCCTTCGCACAGGAGGTGTCCAGAAGAGTTCCTATAAAGAGAAGTCTTTGGGAGGGCTGCAGCTGCGATTTTTTGAGGTTTAGCAGGACTCCCATGGATGTGAGAAAGACTGAAGCCGTGGCTACGGAGTCCAGAGTTCCCTGCCTGGAAGGACTTGCCAGAAGCCAGTCGTACAGATAAGGGAACACTTGAATTCCGATCTTTCTGAGATGCACTGCGAGAACCGCACAACACTTTGTAAAAACTCGTGGTGCAGAGGATAGCCCAAAGGGCAGGACTCTGAACTGATAATGCTGTCCCAGAGCCACAAACCTTAGGAATTTGTGATGCTTCGGGTGAATAGAAATGTGCTGGTAAGCATCCTGCATGTCTAGGGAGGCTAGCCAGTCATGCTGATGAAGCAAAGGTAACAAGGTTCCTAGTGAAATCATTTTGAATTTCTCCTTGGGCAGAAATCTGTTTAGTTTTCTGAGGTCCAAAATGGGGCGCATGCCCCCGGTTTTCTTTGGAACCAGAAAGTAATGGGAGTAGAACCCTGTGTTCCGTTGGTGCAGCGGAACTACTTCTACTGCCCTGTTGTGCAGAAGGCCCTGGATCTCGGAGGCAAGAAGGTCTGATTGAAGTGCTGATATCCCGGCTGTCATTTGAGGGCAATCCAGAGGGGTCTCCACAAGATTGAGTGAATATCCCTCGCGGATTATCCGGAGGACCCATTTGTCTGAGGTTATGGACTTCTATTGATTGTAGAAGTGCGTCAGACGACCTCCCACCACTGAGGAAGAGTCCACCTCGGGCAGCTGAGGTGGGACTTGGGCCAACAACTCAGAAGGTGACGCTGGGCGCTTTGGGTCCTTGCGCCTTCTATTGCGTTTTCTTTTGAGGCTGGGGGGCTTGGTTTTTATGAAAACTTCCTCTGCCTCGAAAGGACTGACGGTTATGGAACTGGCGTTTATTAACACCTCCTCGAGAGGGGACAGGAGGAAGTCGAGCCAACTTAATGGCTGACCTAGTCTTTAGTGTAGCTTCTAGAGCCTGTTCTACTTGAGGGCCGAAGAGATACACACCATCAAAAGGGAACACCATTACCTGCTTCGTAAAGCCTGAAGTGCGTAGCCAGGAATGACGGCGGGTACGAATGCCGGCCGCTGCCGCTCTGGAAGCAGTATCAAAAGCATCCATAGCCGCTTTAACCTGCTGATTGTTGGATTCGATACCCCAGTAATGGTTTGAAGGAGCTCTGACTTTGTATCCGATTCCGGAAGAGCTTCAACTATCTGTTTGAGCGAATGCCAAGAATATATTCATACTAGAGAGAAATAGCCCTGTAGCTATGTCGCATACCCAGGGTGGAAGCAGCAAAGACTCTCTTACCTAAAGTGTCTATCTTACGAGAGTCTTTGTTAATAGGGCGAGCTGTAGTAGTTTGGGGAAGGACGACCTTATTCTCTGCCAAAACTACAATAGGATCCGCAAAGGCTTGGGACGCCAAAATGGGTCGATCCTTGGGGACTGAGTATTTCCTACCTATGGATTTAGCCACCGAAGGAATGAGAGCAGGATTACTCCATACCATTTGAGAGAGCGTTTCAAAGGATGGCGGTACCGGAGGAGTCAAATCCGTAGGGATCTCGGGACATGGAGATATTGGAGTCTTAGCAATTTCCCAGGATCGATATCTGTAGCTTGGAAAGAAAGGGTGGAAATCAAGTTTTTCAGCAGAGACTTAAAAGACAGGTCCTCGACCACAGGCTCTGCAGCAGGAATAGACCCTGCTTCTTCCACTTCATCACCCAGCCTAAGGTCTCGGTCAGGCTCAATGTCATCTCCTAACAGTCCAGGAGGGACTGTATGGACAGGAAAGGAGTGAAAATCAGATGGAAATGAGTAAGGAAAAGGGTTAAGGGAGAAGTCCTGAGAGATGGGCGGCGCCTAGGACTCCGGCCGGCCAAACAGCAGCGCAGAGGATGGCCAAGCTCATACGGCACCGACAAGGTGGCGAAGATGGCTCACTGAGGCGGACAGCGCCAAAGTACACGGCGTCGAGGGCGGCGCCGACAGACGTCCCGGCGCCGAAGACTGCGCCAAACGCGCCATCGACACTGAGGGCGTTGAAAACACCCCAAGACTCAGAAAAACAGGATTTGAGGAGAAGGGAGGAAGAAGAGCCGGAGATAGAGGCATCGGTGTGGCCCCCTGCACCGCAGCCATATTGGGGGGGGGGCACCTAAGCACGGAGTTGACGGCACCGGAGACTATGCCGCACGACCAGGGAGGCTCAACTACCCTACCTGGTCTCCCAAGAAGCCCAAAGGCCCCTGAGTGACCGGGCCAGGCAGCTGGACCAACCTCCGAGCCCACTGCTCCATAACAGCAGACCAGTGATGAAACTGCTCATCTGAAGACCTACCAGAGGGCGGGGTAGGGCTCCGATGTCAAAGACGTCAGCTACCAGAAACAGAAGCTGGCGACTCTGAAGGAGGAGACCGGCAACTAGCTCCAATAACTGACCGTCTACGCGCAGACATATCAGAGGCGACCTCGGTGATGCCTTCTCTTTTGACCTATGGGCGAGAGGAGCTCGAGGCGAGCAGTGCCGAGAATGCGACCGCTTATTTTATGCTTAAGGGACTCCCGCCTCGGGCATTGGACTGACCGTTGTCGACCCCCTCCCCCAGAGAAGGTGGTGGACCAGACCCAGCCCGGCTGACTAAACAGCTTTCATACGTAGTCTCCCTACTGTCACCTGACCCACTCATGGTCGACTCCATCAAAGTAGGCTGAGACTTCTTTCTAAATGAGAATAAACTTAAGCGATACTTATTCGAGATATTACTACAAAATAATAAAACTGAAAACTATGCTGCTAGTTTGAAGTTTGACTCCCGGCAGGCGAGCGACGTCGTCACTGAAGTGCACTCGGCGGGAAAAAAGGAACTGAGGCGGTTGGAAGGTCGACGCCGAGATATTCATTACCGCACGAGCTGAAGCTCGCGGTGCCACTCCTCGCAGCGCCATCTCAGGCACGCCGACCTTCCAGCAAAAAAGTTTGCTCCCGATGGGTCCTAGTGCCTCTGGCGCAGATCCCATTAGTGTGAATGAGTGGTGGAGACTTATGTCCAGGAAGATCTGACTGCTGTCAGTGCTGGTACCTTTTGTTCCATCCAGATCATAGCTCAGAGGCGATGGAGCTTCTCCTCACCTGTGTTATAATGCTTTGGAAAAAACACAGGTTAACTGACATGATTGATACAGAATTCTGACACGACCTTAGGAAGGCATTTCTTCTGTGTCCACATCACTACTTTATCTCTATGCACGATAATGTAGTCTGGTGCTGTACTGATGTCCTGCAGTGCAGACACTCTTGGCAGAAATCACTACCACCAGGAAAACTGTTTTCAATGTTACATACTTGAGAGCTGCTGAAGCCGCTGGCTCCCCACTAACTGTGCAAGGTATAAGTTAAAGTTCTCTGGTACGACTAATTCCCTCACTGAGAGGGGGAATTCAGACCTTTGAAAAATCTTTTGATCAATGGCTGTGATTTAAGTTATTTTTCTTTGCCTGTGGACTTAAAAGCTGGAACAGATGCCAAATGCACTTTCAGAGTAGAGGACTACGTACAAGTGACTACAAGTGAAGCAAATAATCCAGAACCACATACTAGTCTGCCTCCAGTGGTAAGACGTTATGTGAAACACTAACCAGAAAATCTTTTCCACTTCCAAGGAACACATTTTCCTTGTTGCGGTTTTCTAGACACCTTTAAAACCTCCAACACCTGACTGGAGCGGTTTAGGTTTGAATGTTGTAGCTTTTTCAGAACCAAGCCTTCAGGCACAGTGTCAAGAGATCTGAAGGAGACACTTGGCCCTATGACAGTGTCAACAGATTGCATCTCAGAGGCAGTGTGACTGGGATTTGTTGCAACAGGGACAGAAGGGAGTACTAGGTCTGCATGACCCAGTCTGATACTGTCAAAAATCACTGCTGCCGACTCCCTTCTCAGTTTCAGTAATACCCTTTGTATCAGCAGGAATTTAGGAAAGGCACAGAGGAATTTTCACTTCCATGGCAGGGTCAGTGCATCTTCTGGGACTCTCCCCTCTAGAAGGCGGGCAGCATCGTAACTTGGGTAATTTTATGTTTCACCATGAGGCAAACAGATCCAATTCTGGCACAACCCACCATTTGAACACTGAGCTCAGTACTTGCCGATCTAGTGACCAACCATGGTTTCCTGGTCTCATCCTGCTTAGAGAGAGTCTGCCAGCACACTACGCCTTTGCCTAGCAGATGCACTGCAGTTATTTTTGCCTTATAAGAAATATGCTAGATTCCATAACCTCCTTATCTCTGTACAGAGCTTTGTGCATCTGGTACATTCCTGCTTGTTCAAGAAATATGCTGTTGTACGGTCTGCCTTGATTTAGACAGTTTATCACTGCAACAGGGAGAAGAAAGACTGCATTGACAAAAGCGCATCTCAGAGCTCTTAACACATTTACAGTATGTGTTCCGTTAGCTCCGGTTTGTTCCAGACAGCCTTTACTGTTTTATTATCTGGCTACCCTAGAAGGGAGACATTTGTTGTGAAGACTTTCATGGGAGATGCTTGCAAGAGCGGAATACCCTCTTTGAGACATTCTATGTCTTCTCACCATTAATAGTGCCTGAACCAACTTCTGACTGAGGAGTGGCTGGTTGAGTGAAGAAGTTCTCTACTGGCTGTACCTTCTTAAGATGTACAGCAAATCTCTCATTTGTAGCCAAAACCATGGCACAACTGCTGATACCAAGGGCCTAGAGGCTGTAGGAGCTGCTGGGTGATCTTTTTGTGGTTTGACAGAAATTAGTTTACACATCAAATGAGGGCTTTTCTGCCATCTGCATTAGCAAAATGACCTTCCTTCTATTGTTTTCAGCTCAGCTCTGCTACTATGAACTTCAGCACTTGTCTGTGTTCTAGGTATGAGTTTGGTAACTTTAGGAGGAATCCAAATTTTTCCTGTGTATTCCTTACACCAAGGTTACGGAGTGAACGGTTTCCTCCAGTGTTTTTACACTTATAAGCCAGTCATCCAAGTAAGGAAAAACCACACCACACCTTTCTTTGCAAGGGTTAGGCAGCCACAATTTCCATAATCGTGACCTAGGCCCAAGCAAACAAAGCAAGAGTTGAGACAGTCTGCTTTTGCCAACCAAAGCTTACAGAATAAATACTGCTTAAATCCTGTAGCCCCGTTTTCTTTTTAGGCTTTCCTCTTATGCCAATAGGGCAAGAAGAAAAAAAAATTCGTTTTATGATTTGCACTGAAGAAATAAGTACAAACTTTTTTTTTTTTTAACTTTGTTTTATGTCCCCGGCCCATGCACTCTGCATCCTCGAGAGTCACCCATAGTGTCTGCCCTTTGCTCCCTCTTACCTGGAGCCCGCTGCAGTCCCCCATGTAGCCTTGGTCTGCCCCCCAGTGGGGACGAGGTGGGGCTCGTACACACACTGTAAATCTTCCTTTTGTTGGGGCACCGGTCTGGGACAGGCAGGCAGGGGAGCCGAGGGGCACTCAGTCACTTCATCCAAAAGACTCAAGGCCTGGAAATTTAGCCACTCAGAAACCAGGCTGTGAGATGCAGGGAACTGTTGTCTGGTCAGCAGATCTGGACAGAGAGGCAATTGCCACAGAGATCTGCTGCCGAGACTGAGGAGACCCAGGAACCAGAACTGCAAGGTCAGTCTGGGGCTATCAGGATCATCTCGGATTGTCCTTCTAGGCCTTGAGTACCACCTTGCAAATCAACAGGAAAGGCAAAACACAAGGCATGGGGTCCAGGACCATGGAAGGGGCCACCCCAACAGTGCCCAGACTCTTGGGGGTTAGACACAGAACAGCCTCAATGTGGTGTTTTCCCAGGAGGCAAACAGGTCCACCAGAGGAGTGGCCAACCGGGAGAACAGGTGGTTCACCACCTCCTGATGCTGGGACCACTCAAGCGACGTCTCACTCACCCAGCTTACAGCATCTGCCAACTGACTGACTGCTCCTATGACATGCACTGCCAGATCATCTGCACCAAGGCTGCACGTGAAAGTCTGGGTGTGGAGGGCCTGCTGCCATAATGGAAGGGAATGTATTACAGCTTGCCTGTTCAGGTAGAACATGGTCATAGTGTCGTCCGTCTGCACTTGCATGATCTGACCCCTGACTAAAGGGGCAAATTCCATTAGAGCTGCCTGCACTGCACAGAACACCAGCAGGCTGATGTAGTGACGGGACTTCCTTGGTAACCAGAAACCATGGGTTCTGAAGTCTGCCAGGTGCGCTCCCCACACCACGTCCATCGTGAGGGTTACAGTCGGCTCTGAGTGCACAAATGGGACACCATCCTCCATATATTTAGGGACCAGCTACCAATGGATGGCACTGTGACTGGCTGATCCTAGGCATTGGGATCAATGGAGGCTCAATTCCCACTGCAGGTGCTGCACCTGCCAACAAGCCCACCAGACCACACTGCGTCAAGATGCCATGTACACCAGCAGCCTCACGAAGTCCCAGGCAGGGTATGAGTGCCCAACCTGAAATGACTGGGCAAAGGAGGCAAGATCCAGTGTCCATTCCGCAGGTAAGCAGGCCTTGGCCTATCAGGAGTCTAGCTCTGTCCCAATGAAGTAAATCACCTGCAAAGGAGGGGGTCAGTTCAGACTTGGCCGGGTTGACCAGAAGACCAAAGTCTCTAGGTCTGAAGCGACTGGTCCCTGGACTACTCCACTGCCTCCCTGGATAACCCGGTCATCAACCACTCATCCAGACAGGGATAAACCTGGACCCCCTGATGCCTCAGGAAGGCTGCCACCACTGCCGTGCACTTGGTCAAGATCCTGGGTGCCAAGGAAAGGCTGAAAAGCATGGCCTGGAACTGATAGAGCACCCCTTCTGCGCAAACCATAGGCACCTCCAGTAAGATGGTGGAATGTGGAAGAGAGCGTCCTGGAGGTCCAGAGAGCATAACCACGATGGTCTGGAGAGCACAACCACATGCTCTGCTTCACAAATGGTTAATCTGATTCAGAGTGACCGTCCTGAACCTGCGCTTCCTGAGAAACTGATTTAGATCATGAAGATCCTGTATGGGGCTCCAGCCTCCCATCTGTTTCAAAACCAGGAAGTACTGGACATGAATCTCTGGTCTGCCATCGAGTCTGGGACCCGGACAATGGCTCCTTTTGCAAGCAGCTGAGCCAAGTCCTCCCTGAGGGTGGAGAGCATGTCCTGCGACACCACGAATTACCTTGGGATATGGTGACAGTAAGGTGGGAGAGCCTCAAAGTCAAGAGGCAACCCACTGCCGACCACACATCTAAGCCCCATTTGTCCAAGGTAACTACGGACCAAAGATGCCAGATGTGGTGAAGCCAACTCCCCATCCCATCACTGGGTAGCTCTGAAGGGGACACAAGCTGCTGCTGTCGGAGGGGGACCACTACCCCTACCCTTTTTTGGAGGCCCTGATCAGTGAACTTGGTCTTGAGGCACAGACCTGAAACTGACCCTGCTGGAGCTGTTGCTGCCGAGGCTGCTGTGACAGAAAGGGAGGAAACTGAAGAGTTTTTCTTCTGTTTCTACCCTTCTAGGTCCTTCTGGGAGAAAGTCAAAATCTAGGGTGGCACTGGACCTCTCAATTCTGGTGAGATGCCCCTCCACCTCTGGGCCAAAGAGGTCAGTGCCCAAGAAAGGGACACTGGCCAACTTGTGCTGAGTGTCCACTGTGAAGGTGGAGATCCTCAGCCAGGCCCTGCATGGCATCGCAATAGTTGCTGCCTTGGAACAGGCACTTAAGACGCTAATATCCAGGACCGTTTGAAGCTGGTGTTTAGCGAGTGTTTGACGTTGGTCCCCAAAGACCTTTGCTGGCAACTGCTTATCGGCCAGCAAGTAAGGAAGGACAGAATCGTGCATCCCCAGCAGTGAGTGACCAAAGTCGGCCAACATTAAGGAGTAGCACACCTGGTGGAGACCGAAGAAAGAAGCGGCATAGACTCTTCATTAAGTGGTCCAGCTTCTTTGACTCCTTGTCGGGCGCCTTTCCACATTACCAGTACTGCAGGATTTCTCAAAAATAGAGCCAGAGACCAGCCCCTCAGCCAAGGGATGGTCAGAGAATCTGGGCAACCACCCAGTAGGGACCGCATATTTGGGGACCATACAGATGGAGAGCACTGGGCAGGATGCTGGATGCTGCCACAGCTCCAGGGCTAGTCCCAGAATGGCCACACACGTCAAAGGTGCCCCCTGGGGATTAGAGCTTATCCAGGATGTCAGCAGAGGGGTACTCAGCCTGCTTCTGAACTGGCTCAAAGGAATATTCATGGATTCCGACATCATTCAGAGAAGAGCCCCAAAAGATTCTGGCCAGTGGTCGATAGTCAGTTCCTCAACTGACTTGTGGTCAAATGCATGTGTGTCTGAGGACTGTATGGAGGACTGAGAGTAGAGTCAGAGGACTCGACAGCCCACGAATGATTCCCATCATGAACCACTCTGGAGTCAGAGTGGGAAATCTACCCTGACAACCGACCAGCAAGTCAATCCCTGGATGGGAGTCCTTGCTAGCAGCACCCCACATGGGCTGTGGAGGAGGCGGTTCCACCCGCAAGGGAAAGAGACATGCACTGAAGAGAGCCATGTCAGATGGACCGGCATGGGTTTCACCAGTGCAGGCCAGTTGTCCACTGGGCTCAAGGGTAGAGTCCAACCCTGCCCTGGTGCCAGAGGAACTCCTCTTAGCACCTCCATATTCGGCGGTGGAGCCTCTCGAGGAGGACGAGAAACGCTGACAGCAATGCCTCCCAGTAAAGCAGGATCGAGAAACTCGAGGAACCCCTCAACCTATGTCTCAACCACAACCCGGAGGCCAATGTCAAGGAGATTCAGGTGGCAGTGCAGTCTCAACCTTGACTGATGCTTTGACCGTGACCTTGACCAATCGACCCAGAGGCAGATGTCAAGGAGATATAGGTGGTGGTGCAGTGTAGAGTACCTGCACTGCTGCCGACTGCACAACCCTAGGAGAAGGCTGGTCCCACGTGGTGGGAAGGCTGGGGATACCAACCATTTCACATCCTCCTGGGTGAGAACCGGGAGAAACAGGGTTTTAAAGACTGACCCACCATCAACCCCTTCCAATAGCAGTTAGATGGTGTTGGGAAGATCTCGACCACCTGATCAACTGGCATCAAGGATGGCAAGCCCTATGAGGGTGCCGTGGAGCTAGCAATTCTGCTCTCTGCCAAAAGGAGCTTGGCCAAAGCCGAGCACTCGACAACTGTTGAGTGGTCAAGAGAGTGGGAGGAGCATGATCTCTCTTGTTCCCACAACTGGTGGCAGAGCTTTTTACCTTTGCTTTTGTGTTTTTTACCGTAGCGAGCAGAGCTCTCCCCGAAGGCCTTGAGCGCCCTACGCATATCATGAAAGGAGCCCATGTAGGGCACACTGATGCTGGCTCCAACAGAGGGAAGTGCCAAGGCCAACGAGGTGCCTGCCACAGCCTGAGCCAATGCCCCTTCCACGGTTTCAAGTTGAGCTGCAAACAGGGCCTGTCTTACAATGCCCCCTCCCCCCCGGCCAGCAATTTTGTCTCTCTGTCGGCAGGCCACCCAAGAAGAAGGCGAAACTTCCCATCTTCCAAGGAGGAAGAGAGCACTGTATGTCAAAGGTCGCAACCAGTAACATCGTGTGTCAAGCCCAGACAGTAAAGGCAACACACGTGTGGCTCCGACCACGACTTCTGTCTGCACATGACGCACTATTTGAAGCCCAGTGTGGGCTTAGAATCCTCACGTCACATACCGATGATCGAAAGACGAAACCAGTCCAAAGAATACACCAAAGCAGAAAAGCTTGAAAAAGACTAAGTTTGTCAATGGCACACTGAAAAAGGCCCAACAACATGTGACGAGCTGCGAAGGAGGAGACCGAACTCTTCCCGCAGAAAAGCAGATTTGATGTGGCAAAGCAGAGGGATATACCACCCAGGTTTTGGGAGGAGCTTTTACTCAAAGGTGTTCCAGTGAATCTTTTTTTTTTTTTTTGGGGGGGGGGGGAGATAGGTTTTTATTTATTTTACACTATTTCGCTCCAGTCACCTTCATCCTGGGCAGATATATATCTCTCCAGCGGGAACCCATCTGGCATTGCCTCTACCACCCACCGTGCCCCTCCCCCAACAAGGAATCAGGTGCTGGGTCCACGCCCTCCCACGACCCTGAATGGGAGTGGCGGGACCATGGAGAGTCAAGTCGGGATCAGGGCCGTTATTGGGCATGCAGGCTCAGCTACTCGAGCATCTTTCACCTTAGTTACGTCCCTCGAGGTGCGGACGTGCAATGACGTCTACGACAAGGGCAGATCCTCAGCTGACTTCCAACACCTGGTCGCCTGTAAGCAGCACGCTACTGGGGAACACCCCTATCATGGGGGGGGGGGGAGAGACTGCAGAGCAGTGCGCCCTCAGAACCCACCCCACGAGAGGACAGCTATCCTCCAGACACTCAATCCTCTCCTCCTTTGCTGACCCGAGTCCACTCCCAAACCCGGGTCACCAGCATGGCGCGAGGTGTGGTGTCCGGTGCCTCAACCCTCAGCGCCACCAGGCTGGCTAGTGAATCTGTTCTAAAGGAAGAACTGCCAAAAGTTTGAATAAGTGAACCATATCCATGTTCTAGAAATATTATTTATACTGACTGGGCAATTAGAACTGCTACAGATCACAAGATCCTCTGCCTATAAAGGACTACTGTAATGCACCAGTGACTTTGGGAGGACATTTATAAAGTGAGAACAAGGGGCCCAAAACTGACCCTTGGGAAACCCCAACAGGGATTCTAGATAAACTAGAAAAAGAACTGCCAATCTTGATCTGCCAGCAGTGACCACTGAGGTAAATAGTGAACCAAGATAAGAGCATTATGAGACCCCAAGCAGAGACAGTTTACATGGAGGAGAACTGCGCTGAACCTGCAAGCAATTTGTCCCAGCAGAAGACGTTTTTTAAATACTGGTTCCAGATCTGTTATTGTTCCATCTATACTGGCATATAGTTGATCTCAGTGGTTGTTTCCGATTTACACTCTGGTGTTAAGTGCCATTTTAGAACTGTATGATGTAGTTTATGGCCCTCCCAGCCACAGAGTTCCACAGCATGGATGCACTGTGCCAACAACAGAAGATCTGAGCAAGGGAAATGAACTATATCAGTGTTCTAAAATGGTGCCTACTACCTGCCTGTAAATCAGAAACACCCACTAGGATAACAAAAAAGCCTGTAGAGATGGAATAGTAACAGAATTAGAACTTTGTATATATTTATTTATTTTTAGAACTGGTGTTCAAAATCAACTTCTACAGGGGAAATTTAACTAAAAGGTCCAGCATAGTTCTTTAAGATAATTTTATGGTTCATGAGGTCAAAGGCCTTAGATAAATCTATAACTACCACCCTTTGGCCAGACCACTATCCAAACCACGATCAATATTATTGGCAAAGTTTTATAAGAAATGTCGAACTTCCATAACCCTTCATGAAACCATGCTGGGAGTCAGACAGGAGGAAGAGCTTTGTTTTACATATGGTTAATCAGAAATAGACAATTTTCTGAAGAAGCTTACTAAAAGCTGCAAGAACAGCAATTGATCAGTGGCTGCCCAGTGAGCTAGGGTCACCAGCATTGTGGACAGGAACTATATTAGCTATTTGCTAAACATCCAGAACAATGCTAGGTGATAGTCCGGATCTTCAGCTTGTCCCCAAGCAAAGGATGCAACAGAAACATGACTAGTTGGTGGTTAATATTCTAAACACCTACTGTTAAAAACTTCCGTGTTTCCCCGACTCCCTCTACTGGTTGAGAGGAACATAACCCACAGTCCAGACAGGCATGGTGAGCACTGCAAAAAGAGGTACTTTCTGCAAACTAATCACTGATGCTAAATCATGATGTTGTACTCATTTTCTCCTTTTGCTTCCCCATTCCCCATCCAGCGACCGGGGCCTCAAAAGCTGCCTTCACAGCCAACAGAAATGCTGCTCATGGTCACCAGGCAAGAAATGGGGGATGCCCAGCAACCTGCATTCTCTCTCCATGGGAGTGGAACGCTTCATTTCATGACATACTGTACCTCATCAGGTACAGTACTCCAAGGATTAAATGCTGCATTCTGATCAGTGGCTAGCCAACAAAACCAAATATTAACAAAGACTGTGTACTTTTTCTTACTCACCCATACTGTTCCTTACAGAAAAGTTGTCCTCCTACCCCCTTCTGTCCACCAGCCCTATTAATAACCACACCCTGAAACTCCCTCAAAAGCAAAATCTATTACACTTTCCATATTACAAAGGTGGAACTAAGAACTCTGCACGTCATACACCATTGAGACTTGGACTAAATTCGCCACCCTGGCCTATCGCCTCACTACCTCACTGTACTGGAGGGAATTCTCGTGGAAATGTCAATACCAATATTTCCACTCACTGGATGTAATAGTCAAATTTACATACCAGACTAAGGCAGTATATGATGGAGGGGATGTGGTCACCGCCCAGCAACTATAACACATTTTTTGGGAATGTCCACATGTCCAGTCATGTTGGTAGGAAATCGCAAAGCAACTGGAAGATATGTTTGATTGTCCGGGGGGAGGTCACTTCATCTCTGTTGTTGGCCATTCCTTTAGACAACACCAGACTAGACCACCTCAGCCTTACATTGCTTCTTATAGCAGCTATAGGTGCAAAGAAGGTAATCATCCAGCTCTGGCATACCACTGAAACACCCACACTTAGGGCCTGGAGAACTATAATGTTGGACAATAACAATATGGAGAGAATGATGTATAGGGCTCAGATAAACTCCCTTTCTTTGAAATTAGATAGAGGAAATGGGTGTTATTCCAGTTAGCCCACTACCCAGACTTTGTGCCATAAAAGGGTTGATTCAAGATACCCTACTTATTAACTATGTGTAAATTACATATACCAAAGATATGCCTCTATTTCTTTCTCCATCTCTTCTCTTGCCCTTGAGAGTGGGGACTAACACTGAGGTGAAATTAACATCACCAGAACTGCTGGGAGGCCCCACTTACTAAACTTGTCTGGGAGTAGGCACCTAATGGTGTTCCATTTGGTACCATGTTGGGGTTATACTTTTCAATGTCTCACCTCTCTTCTGCTCTTCCTATACACTGCCTTCCTTTATCCTTAACTGACTGGGTGTACAACCTACCCAAAACTGCAATGGCAGTCATGTATAAATTGCAGTTACGCAAGAACTTACCGTAACAGTAGATCTTCGAGTGAGGTTCCTGCAGTAGGTCTTCACATATAGGACTGCGCCCCCTGGTGTCAGATCCGAACGGCAAACTTGTACATAGCATCAGCGGGACCGCCTCACGCCGGACGCCATGACGCCAGTCTGCTATGAAAGAGGCGGTCCGCCCGCTTCTCCTTCTTTTTCACTGGAGACCTAAAGAAAGGTAAACAATAAGCAGGAGTAGAAAAACTCCTGGGACCCCGCTTCCTCTCTACACCCAAGGGCTAGGCTGGATGGAAAATAAAGGAAACAACATCCAGGAACTGGGGGAAGGAGGGTGGGAAACTAGACCTACTGCAGGAACAACTCTTGAAGATCTACTGTTACAGTAAGTTATGTAACTGCAATATCTTACTTCGAGAGGGTTCCTGCAGCAGGTCTTCACATATAGGACTGAATACCAAGCAGTCCCCAAAATAATAATGCACAGGTGCATCCGGGAGGACGAGAAGTCGCCATAGTAAATTATGACAGGAGGCCTTGCAGAACTGGGAGACCAAAACCTTTTCTGCGCCTAGAGGCAATGTCCAGACTGTAATGCTTGGTGAAAGTGTGAACAGACAACCAGGTAGCCGCTGCACAAATCTCTGCAGTGGACACATTCTTAAAAAAGGCAGTAGAGGTAGCCACGCTGCGCGTGGAGTGGCCTTTTGACTGCCCTGGAAGGGACTTCCCATATTTCGTATAAGAAAAATGGATGCAGTTAGCTAACTACCTACAGATGGTTTGCTTGGAAACGGCCTTGCCCTGGCACTGGGGAGCAAAGGCTACAAACAGTTGGTTAGATTTACAAACCTCTTTAGTCCGGTTCATGTGAAACCTCAGAATCCGGGGCACATCTAGGGTGTGCAGAAGGTATCCCCCCACCGTTGGAATACTGGGGAAAGTAAACCAGCAATTCCACGCTCTGATTCAGAGTGGTTTCAGATACCACTTTGGGAAGGAAGGAAGAGTCAGTCCACAGGACTAATCTGTCTCTATGAAAAATTTAATTGGGTTCTTTACAAACAAAGGCTTGGAGCTCAGAGACCCTTCTGGCAGAAGTAACTGCTACCAAAAATAAAGTTTCCCAGGAAAGGAAGCGTAGAGCGTAAGATGAAGCTGGCTCAAACGGGGTAAGCCAGATTTTTCAGCATGAAATTCAGGTCCTGGGGGCAGGATTCAGGATAGGAGGCTTCAAGTGAAGGATGCCTTTCAGAAAGGTCTTGGTAACCTCCAGCTGAGCTAAGGTTTTGCCCTCCACTGGGAGGTGGTAGGCAGACACCGCAGAGAGATGGACCTTAATGGAGGAGTAGCTAAGGCTCATCTCAGATAAATGTGCGAGGTACTCCAACACCTGGGCCACCGAGCACAAAAAGTGATCCCAACTCCTTGCTAGGGCCCAGATCGAAAATCTTTTCCACTTCATGGCGTTAAGTGGATCTAGTAGAGGGTTTTCTGACCTCTACTAAGATATGTGCAACCTGTGAGGAGACACCATAACGGGAAACCCCTATGTCCACAGGTTCCACGCACAACGATGAAGAGACTGAAGGCTCGGGTGCACCAGGGTGCCCTGCTCCTGTATCAGATGGTCATGTGAAAACGGCAGAGGGACCGGAGGTTCCAATGCCAGTTGCTGTAAAAGAGGAAACAAAATCTGGCGTGGCCAGAGAGGAGCGATAAGGATCATATGAGCTCCCTCCTGCTGAAGTTTCACCAGAACCTACTGGATGAGAGAAAGGAAAGGGAGGAAAAGCATAAAGAAACATCCCTGATCAAGAGAGAGAGTGCGTCTCGCCAAAAAGCACCATGCCTGGGAACGAGCGAGCAAAAGTTGGGTAATTTTGCGTTGGATGGAGAGGCGAACAGATCTAAGTCTGGACGACCCCACCGAAGAAAGATTTCTTTGACCACCCCTGACTATCTCCCACTCGTGGGCCCTGGCCACTGATCGGCTGAGACTGTCCGCCAGGACTTTGCTTTCTCCTGGTGCATGGACTGCTGTCAAGTAAAGGCTGTGCTGGATAGCCCAGTACCAAACCCTCATTGCTTCCCTGCAAAGAGGGTAAGACCGGGGTTCCTCCCTGTTTGTTGATGTACCAGACTGTGGACATATTGTTCATCTGGACCAGAAGAGATCCCGGTACCAGAAGGGACTGAAATGCCTGAAGAGCGTAAAGGACCACTCTGGTCTTCAGAACACTGATGTGGAGCACGCGCTCCTGTTTGGATCAAGACTCCTGCGTCTTGTGTTCCCCCATATGGGCTCCCCAGTCCAAGTCCGAGGCGTCCATGGTGAGGATTTGGGTAGGCATAGGGGAATGAAAAGGGGTTCCCCTCGATAGGTTGGAGAGATCCTGCCACCAGCAAAGATCTCTCTGAAGGTTGGTGGAGATCATGACTTTTTGGTTCATGTCGTCCATCGTCTGATCTCACTGGACTCTGAGAGACCACTGGGGGTGACCCTCATGTGAAGTGAAGGCCAGGGGAACTGTTGAAATGGCTTCTGCCATCAGTCTCAAACAACGGAGCACAGCATGTGCTGGGATCCATCGAGCCTGGGCTCCAAGAGTGGCCTGAGCAATCAAAGTCTCAGCCCGACCTGATGGCAGAAAAGCCTTGCTCTGAACTGTATCTAGTACAGCTCCAATGAATTGGAGCTGCTGAGATGGTACTATCTGGGATTTTGGGAAGTTGACCATGATCCCCAGAAGGGAGAACAAGTTCAAAGTGAAAGAGAGAGACTCTTTCAGGCTGGTGGGATAGGGTGCTGCAAGGAGCCAGTCATCCAGGTACGGGAAGACAAATGCCCTGGCAGTGTAAAAACGCCACTACCACCGGTAGGCACTTCGTGAACACCCAGGGGGCTGAAGAAAGGCCAAAGGGGAGTGCCCGAAACTGGAAGTGATCCTCCATAAAAGTGAAATGGAGGAAGCAGTGGAGGGTCGGGAGGATGGGGATGTGCAGGTAGGCATCCTGCATATCCAGGGAGCACAGCCAAGAGTTGGGATGGAGCAGGAGAAGGAGCCCCTGAAGGGTCAACATAAGAAACTTCTTGCACTCAACAAAGATGTTTAGTGTGCTGAGGTCCAGGATCAGTCTCAGGTTACCTGTTTTCTTTGGGACTAGGAAGAAGTGGGAGTAAAATCCCCTTCCTGTCTGGTTTTGAGGGACAGGTTCTATGGCCCCCTTTAGAAGGAGATCCTGAATCTCTTGCGAGATGAGGGGGACCTGATCCCGAGGGTAGAAAGACCGTCCCAGAGGTAGGGGGCGGGAATCTCGAACTCGATCGAGTGACCTCGCTGGATGAGCTCAAGCACCCAAGACTCTGCGGTGACGAACCTTCAACCTTCCAGGTGGAAGCCGAACCTCCCTCCGACTGGTTCCTCCTGAAGTAAGGGAGGGAGCAGAAGGAGGGGAAAGGAGTCAGGATGCCGGGGAGGGATCTTTGGCTCCCGAGACTGGTTCAGAGAATTCAGGCTGTGAGGTTTGGGCTCCGGAGCCTTTTACCCTGACATTTGGCCTGGTTCTTGTTCCACCTTCTTTGGCGGCGAAAGGGCTGCTTTTTCTAACCTGTCTTGTATATGGAACGTATGTCTCTTAAGGAGCGTCCACTCTCTTGCAGTCCCGTGATATCTTTTGCATCACAGCCAAAGAGGACGGAGCCCCTAAAAGGGGCGTCCAAAAGGGAAGTCTGTGCATCCTGAGCCAAACCGGCTATCCAAAGCCAGGAGAGTCAAGACAGATTCCGTGGCTGCTGCCCCAGCCACAGAGTCCACCGAGTCGTAAAGCCAGCTGCGAGCGCTGGATGACACGAACACTTCCCAATCCTGGACTCTTGTCCAGAAGCTTCTTCCCAAGGGTTTCATCCTGAACCTCAAGTAGATCCTTTCCAGCTCCGAAAGAGTAGCTTTTGGAAAGCAACCATGTCCGAGACATAGTTGAGAGATCTAATGCCACCGGAGGAAGAATAAATTTTGAGCCCGAACTGGTCTAACGGACGAGAGCCCTTATCTGGAGGTGAGGAACTCTGGTGTTTCGGTTGTGCTGACCAGTCATGGGTGGCAGTAATGACCATGGAGTCAGCCTTAGGATGGGAGTTAAGGTGTTGAATCCCTTCCGGGGGATAACAGGTCCAGTCTGCCTTCCTGGAGACCGCTGATATGGAGGATGGTTGCTGCAATATAGTGGTGACCAAGTCCTCATGGGGTCCCATCCACGGGGGTAAGGGGATGGGATCCGAAGCAGTAAGGTCCAGGTGCTCTGCAAGTCTTTTGCATTGTGGATCAATCTCTTTTATGGGCCAGCCTCCAGCTGCCTGTATGTAGCGCAAGAGGTCTCCAAAAGAAGGGTTCTCTGGAGGGGACTTAGGAGACTCCATTGAGGGAACCTCAACTGGAGATCTGGGATCTGAGGGATTGGTGTCAGACTCAGTGTCAGATGGTTCTGAGCCTCTAGAAATGGATTGGTCCATACCTGTGACACCTGCAGTAAGAGAACCAGAGGTTCCACCCGCAGGAGGCGGTGGGGGGAGGGGGGAGGAGGGCCTGGGTTGAGGGATTCCCCTACCGACTGCTTGAGCTCCGACAGTAACTGGGTTCTGGCCTCCTGCCACCAGTGGGGTGCTTTTTCTGGCACCGGTGGTGGTGGAGGGGGAGGCTGGTAGGACGGATAACCTGGGGACTGAGGTCAAGAGGGGTCATGATAACCAGTCTGTGGATAGTAGGAACACCCAGGATATCCCGGCGTCAGAGGCACATAGCCCAGCGTCGGAAACTGTGCAGTCAGTGGGCCGCCCGGAGGCGGGACAATGGGATCTGAGCCCAGAAACCCACCCGGAAGATCTGGTCCTGCCAGGAGCAGTGCCATGGCGCCTCATGGAGGCGCAGGATCTGGAAGGGCCCCAGAATGTCCCGAGGGAGTGGGCTCCATGGAGAGATCCCCAGCCAGCATCAGACTAAGGCCCCGAGACAGCGGAAGGCCTGGCAAGGGGGCTAGGTCCAGAAGGAGCCCAGACGCCAGGTCCAAATGAGATTACGCTGGTAGGAAAATCGGCGGATCAGGTGGCAAGTCCCTGGGATGTAACACCCTAGAGGACAAAAGGTCACTCTGCCCCTCACTCTGTCCAACATCAGGGGCCTGACGGGAGAGTGGAAGGATCTGGGCGGGCGACGGCAGAGCCGTCGTCTGACTGATTGGACCAAGCCGGGCTAGAGGCAGTCCGGAGACCGCCACTAGACCTATCGGCAGAGGCCGTGCACCCTTCAACAGGGTCTAGGGGTGTCTTATCGGCAGGTAGACTTTACAAAGACCTCTAAGAGGCGACCCCCGCTGCCCGCTCACCTCGGCAGGAGGGAGAAAAGGTGCCCAGCCTAATGAAGCAGACGGGACACCGGTAGAAGTACTCACAGTTTCAGAGGGCCTCCCGCGTGGCGACAGACTCCATTCCCGGCGCTTTTCTTTCCTTTTCTTCTTTTTCAGGTCTGGCGATAACTACCTATTCCACAGTTCCTGGAGCTCCATTTCCATCGATGCCAGTCGTCGGGTCAGGAGATGGGCCTCGCGGGTCCGCTTGCACCTGGTTCGTGTCACCTGGTTGAAGGTCTGGCAGATGGAGCACTCCTGGGTGTTGTGCTTAGAACCGAGGCAGAGGAGGCAGCGGGAATGATCATCCCTGTGCGGGATTTGGGTGCCGCACTTCGAGCACTTCTTCTGTGTAGAAGACATCAAGTAGAGCGAAACAATTTAGTTGAAAACTAGTTATGAGGCGAAGAAAACTTCGACAAAATGGCGGACGTCTGATCGCTGTTCTATCGCATGCCGAACGTTACTGAGACGACGGCGGGAATGAACTGGACAGCGGGTACGGGACCGTCTCTTTTATAGCCGGGCTGATGTCATGATGCCCGACATCAGTTGCGGTCCCCACTGATGACTGCGATCTACAAGTTTGCCATTCAGACCTGACGCCAGGGGGCATAGTCCTATATGTGAAGACCTACTGCAGGAACCCTCTCGAAGTAAGATCACTGGTTTCGTGACTATAGAATTCTAAATAGGGTTCAGCAAATGCATGGCCTCCATCACCTGAGAGGTAGGTGTCAAGACTCTTTTGTAAACAAAAGTGAAGAACAATTGTTCTGTATGCATAGACCACCTAGAAAGAATATGGGACCTCAAATGAAACTAAGGTTCCCTAACACCTATTTGAATGTAATTTTCAATGCAAGCTTACAAGAGAGAATCTATGTATTAGTTAAACTACAGCTTACCAAATGTATGAATTCTGTTGTACCAGTCATAACATTAAAGGGGAACTATCAGCGATAAAAGCCTCACACCCAAGTGTGAGGCTGATCCCAATTTGCACTTTGTGTTCAGAAACTTTTTTTTTTTTTTTTTTTTACTTGCTGTTTATTGCGGCATAGTAGAATGCATTAGGCTAATTCTGCTGACTTCTAAGATGCCATTTCATGTAACCAGACATCCCAGAATCTCCTGCTGCTGACATCAGAGGAGGGCTGCAGAGCTGGAAGGTTCAAGAGCCTGCAGTATACCCCTTTAAGATTTTGTAAGCTAAACTCAGATGTTTGCTGGTCCTGCTGTGCTGACGGGGCTTAGTACAGTCCTCCATGATTGTGCCTAGCCCCAGGAGAACAGCAGACTAGTAAACTGAAAATTACAACTTATAAAAACCTGACATTCACTACAGACTACTGAATCTACTACAGCTGCAGCCCTCCTCTGATGTCAGCAGCAGAGGATTCTGGAATGTCTGGGTAAACGAAATGACATCTTACAAGTCAGTGAAATTAACCCAATACAATTTATTACACTGCAGTAATCAGTAGGTTAGAAAAAAAAAAAAAAATGTTTCTGCACACAAAGGGCTAATTAGCTCAGCCTCACACTTGCGTCTGATGCTCTTATTGCTGACAGTTCCCCTTAAGACTTACAGACAACAGTGAAGTGTTCATGTGATGCGCAGTCATGTCATCCTTAATGTTTGAATCAAAAAAACAACAGAGTAAAAAAAAAAAGGGGGGGGGGCTACAGCTAAGTCAGGTGGCCCAGGATCAACGATACAAGGATAAGGGCCCCTCCATTTCAGTTCTCACCTTCCCAAGGCTCCAACTCAGCTACCAGCTCCAACCAACAGGGCGCACAGGTTGACCAAAAAAAAAAAAAAAAAAATACAGTACCATCTTAATATTAAGTTAAAAGATTTTGTTTACCTCAAGTAGAAATGCTGCATGGTTTGGTCCCACCACACACTGCTTAATGGTGGCCTGCTCCAACACATTCAGAGGAGGATGGCTAAGAGCAAAAATAAAAACAAATAATGAAATGACAGTTCTCAGACATTTTAATTCTGGTAAATTCAGTCAATAAGTAAGTGAGAAGTTAATTCATTTTGTTTGTAACAAACTGACTTATAAACATCAGAAAATGATCTAGACCTCCATGATGGAACTTCCAGAGGAATCACATAGCCCCATTTCGCTCACAGTCAATATCAGATAACCTTTCTAAACTCTTACCTGCCAAGACTGTCAGAAAAAAATATCTGCCCAGCACCACAAAAATAGAACAGTGTAGCTCAGACTTCAGAGCAGCACAAAACAAGTCTGCTGATTAGCTTATCATAATCCAGAACCTTGAGATATTCGTTTACTGCCACAGCTCTGCTACTGACGTAGAAAAGGTCTCATGGGTACTCCTGTTTAAGATAGTTTGGCGTTGAGCTGTTGATATTTAAATTAATAAGCCAGGAAACCACCTTAACTGCATTTTATCTCTAGCAGTAGCAGCTTTGCTATGGAACGCAGCAAATCAAATACTGTACTTTCCCAGCAACACAGCACTTGGGGCAAAGACTTCATGCTGTTCACAAAAACACAAAAGGGAATTATTTTCCTCACCAGTAATTCAAGTTGTATAAAGGCTCTGTCCATGGGCAGTCAAACGGAATGGGCTGTCCTCCTCAGCTGGCTGCGACGGGATGCAACAGTCAGAGAAGTCTTAGGACACACCCCTTCCCAGACTCCCTCAATCCAACCTTCTGTCCAAGTCTGTAGAAACACTGCTTAGAAAGCTAATAAAACGGTTAATGTCAATAAACGTGTTCAACCCTGACCGAACTACAGTGGTAGCCATCCTAATCTTTCACTTTACCACAGCACAGCTTACAAAGTACTGCATTATAGCACCTCCCCCTTACCACAGATGATATCCAGGTACCAGATTAGCTGAAGTGTTACTTTATCAAACTTTACAAAATAAGGTAACACTTCAGCTAGATAGTACAGCAAGAAGGAAGTGCTGTAATGCAGTACCTTTATGTGGTAAATAAAGCGAAATATTAGGATGGCTACCACTGTATATGTAATATAAGAGACAAGATCATCTCAAATATACAGCACTGAAAACTGGGAGGACTAGACTGCCCATGGACAAATCCAACACACAACTGGAATTACTAGCAAGGAAGTACAATTCTCCTTTGTGTGTCAGCACCTATGGGCAGTCAGATGGTAATGGCATTAATAAGCAGTCCCTCGATGGGAGGGATCAGTGCTATACTAAACTCAGCACCTGCCTACCGAAAGCCGCATCTGCAGAGCTGAGCACATCTAGGCAGTAGTGCTCAGTGAATGTGTAAAGAGACACCAACTTTGCAGTTTAATATATCTTCTAGAGAGGCTGAAGCTTATTCTGCATAAAAGGCTGCCATGGCTGTAGTGGAATGTGCACTGATCTATGGTGAGCTGTATGTGAGCTTGAAGGACTGGCATAGCCATTTGGCTACTGTTTTTAGCCAGGGCTGACCCTTTCTTACCTAGACCCAAGAAGACAAACAGCAGGTCTGTACCGCAAAACAGCTTGGTGCATGGAAGGTAATTTTTTTGGTTATTCTTTTTTCCGCCAATTCCTAGCCTGCCACCCCCAACCCATCAGGCATCAGACGTCCCACGGCCTGCAACAATATCCAACGGACCCCGAGCCCCACAGAGCCGCTGCTTTATCTCCGGCAAGAAAAGCGGGCATAGACATCCCATTACTTATATCTGGCCGGTCTAGGGTCCGCCAGGCAGGCCAGGCAAATCGTGGTGCGTGTCTCAGTTCCCCATCTTCCCAGCAGTGGCAGGCTATTTTTCCATTTTTTTACCCTCCCCATAGAGCGTGCAACTCCTCTTATGTTGTGGCGCAAGGTGCCAACGTCCACGCTGTACAGCGGCCGCCATCTCCTAGTGGGGGTTGCAGTAGTCCAAGCCACTGCCCGGAGTCATGCAAGTGTCAAGCATCAGCCTGTTCCCTCCCCAGAGAAGGCAAGCTGTCGTGGTGATGCTCAAGCCCATCTCCCCCCAGCCAACCCACCAGTGGCCTGAGTCCACTCCCGAACACAGGTCGCCAGCATGGTGCGAGGTATGGCGTCCAGTGCCTCAACCCTAAGCACCACCAGGCTGGCATAGGAGATAAATTTTGAGGGCTCGCATAACATCTTGGGTATAAAGAAGTTCTTCCTTGGGGTTTGTAGGGCATGAGCAGAGAAGGCAACCTATGTTTGGAAATCCGAAACCACCACTGTGGCAAAGGATGGTACCATTCCCAGGACCTCTTCGTCTCTGTGCAATAACAAGGCCTCCTTGTGTGAAAGAACTTGAAACTCATTGAGTCCCCGATTACATGGCTACAAGAAATAGGACCTTATGGGACAGGTGCCACAGTGATACCTTGTGAAGAGTCAAAGGAAGAAACCATCAGAGCCACAAGGACCTCATCTGGTTTCCACAGAGGGATGGAACTTGTATAATCTTTGGACATATCTTTTGACAGGCTTTCAGGAAATGAATGATGTCTGGATATGACTCAAGAGTTTGATCCCTTATGGCAGAGAGAGCTGCAGAAGTAATAGATAACCCTCTAACAAGCCCCTACAGCAGAAATTTCAACTATGGACAGAGACGCGAAGGAGGGCTTGATGTGAAGAGGGGTGCACCATTGTCTGAAAGTATTCCAGACTCTTTTGTAGGTTCTGTTGGTAGACACCTTTCTGAACTACAGTATAGCCTGAATAAATCTTGTAGAGCATCCTGCTTTTACAAATCTCCTGTGCTCAGTAGCCAGGCTATGAGCAGAAAACTGTCTGGGTCCAGGTGAAGAACTGGCCCAGATGAACAAATCTGTGTGTCCTTGCAGGTTAATGGGAACGCACACTGCCAAGTAAATCAACTCTGAATACCATGTTCTGCATAGCCAGCAAGGCACTGCAAGAAGCAGTGCAGAGGCTCCCTTCTTAAATTCCTGATGATCTCCAGGATCACTGGCCATGGAGGGAATGTGCATACCAGGGAGCAACAATTTAATGTCTAGTAACTGGGGCTCCTGATATTTGCTGAAGTACCTTGTGATTTGTGCGCTGGCACTGGTTGCCATGAGGTCCAAGATTAGATTTCCCCATTTGCTGCAGAGCATGTGAAATGCTTCCTGGCTGAGTTCACATTCTGCCTGATGTAGCTGCTGGCAGCAAAGCCAGACCACTTGGCAGTTCAAACTGCCAGCCAGATATACTGCTGAGAGAGACTGAAGGTTCTTCGCCTTTCACTGGAGCAGTCTGCAAGCCTTTTAAATCATGAACTTGCTTTTTGTGCCTCCCTGCTGCCTGAGGTACACTACTGTTGCTGAACTGTCTGACCAAATCAGAAGATGGTTGGTTGCGCAGCCTGGCCCAGAACATCAGTAATGCTTTAAATATCACTAGCATCTCAAGATGCTGACAGGCAGGTTACGTTTCACAAGGCTCCAGGACCCCTGTGCCAAGAACTGCACACCAGCCCACGAGGCATCTGTCATGACCAAGACCCCTTGGTTTAGATATGCAGGTGCTACCCATCATCTGAGAGACAATCTCACTTGTACCATGTGAGGAATCTGCATCAAAAGACATTACTTCATCATATTCCAAAGCTGCAGCTGATGAAGCTGTAAAGGTCAGCAGTGGAATCTTGTGCACTGGACCAGATCTATGCTTGCTGCCATCAAACCTAGGATGCAAAGACCTGTTCTCTTAATTGGTGCAGGCTTGCGCCAGAGTCTCTAGCATGTCTGCATGAATGTCTGTAGCCTATCCACGGTGAGGGATGACAGCCTATTACGTGTCTATATGTCACCCCTAGGGTCTTGTATGCATGGAGGCAGTTTTAGGGCGCTGCTGCTGCGATTTATTATCCAGCCATGATACTGCATGGTTCTGACTTCGATATTGCTTTCTGATCTACGCTCAGAGATTGTGTCCAAATGAGCCAACTGTTTATATACAGATGTCCTTGCTCACAGAGGTAAGCTGCGAGTACCAACCTATCTTTTATGAATTCACTTGAAATAGTGAACAACCTTAACAGCAGCACTGCGTTTTGAAAGTGCTGACCTTGAAAGCAAAGACGAGATTTTCAGCGGCATCGACCTGAGTGGGGGCTTAAGTACTGAACTCTGTGCAGGCCCATAAAACTTAATACACCAAAAGTCAAGACATTACAAACAGTGGTTTTAACACACTGGCTGACCAGGTGGATTATGGCAAGAAAAACTTGGGGAAGGATAATGTGATCAAACTCCTGCAGGAGACTGACTGATCAAACATAGAGAAGTCTTGTGCAGCATCACCGCTTAATGAGAGATGTCTATTTGCATACAGACTCCATGTCCTAGCTGACACATATACTAAATAAACCCAGATGCTTTTGGCAGTGTAACTATAACATTCTTGTCTGGAAAAAAAAAAAAGCATAAACTTGGGGGAGTGCAGAAAAAATCTGTCAGGGTGGAGCAGCACACAAAAGCTTTGGAGAAACAGTTGAACACCATTCCTCCTCCAACTCCCCCCCCCAAAAAAAATATTGCTGTGTTCCCTGTCGTACATCAGGCAGTGCTACTCCATTCCGTCCCACCCCACCCTTGATTGACTACTGCCACACCCTGGTTCTCGCCACATCCAATGAGCCCCACGGCTGCCACCCCCCATGGCGGGACCAAGAAGGGCAGGGCAGGGCAGACCTCCCCAAAAAAAAAAAGACACTCATCAACCAGTGTGGATCGGTGTCTCAGGTGATGGCACAGGTGGGCAGAACTTTAGAGTCCTAGACCACCACTTTTCCCATGTTCTCCATGGGTCCCCTACCACGGTGGCATGTCAGCATGCATGAGTGGCGGCACATGCATGCCATAAAACTGCTGTGTTGCCAACATTGCCCCCCAGTCCTCCACCAGGGAGCAGCTGAGGCCGAAATGGCAGACCTCCCCACCTCGGGAAAGGAGAGCAGTCACCTGGACCTTTGGCTGACCCCCAGGGACCCGAGCCGATTCCTGAGCTCGGGTGGCCAGCGTGACAGGAGGCAAGGTGTGCAGCGCCTCAGCTCTCCACACCACTGGGCCACCAGCTGGACACTTCCAAGAGATTTTGCTGCAAGTCTTGGGATGCCAATCCCAAGCCGAGGAAAAGAACACAGATGCCAAAAGCCAAAGTCAGAGAGACACTCTATGGATTTATGGAGTGAGAGAGAATCTAAGGATTTATGATGTCCCAATGAGGAAGAAAGAAGATTAATGCAACTCCTGGAGGGCCATCTGCTCAAGTTGCTTGATCTCTTGGCCAAATACCCTCTCTGCACAGAGTAGACATTTCACTCCCTCAGCCCCGAGCCCACGAACTCAAATGCCACACTGCACTTCTTGACAGTTTAACTATTGTACAAAACAGGATATACTGCATAAAGCCTGACAAGAGAGCAGAAATACAGTTTGATCTTGATTATACACCTGAGATCCAGCAACAGTATGCGGTGTATGACAAAATCATGTTCGCACTAAAGGGAAGAATATCTGTTTTCAGATGCTATTCCCACTATGTCCCATGTGTTCTTTGATGACGACGTAACTATCTCATACACCACACGAGGATTTGATGGCTCTTTAAGCTAAAGCTATAGTTGTGAAGACTCATTCAGCAGCTGGAAACTGAGCAGTCCAGTGAAGATATCCAGATTCCAGGGCAGCCTCTACGTCAATGTCAAAATGACATGAAGGCTTTCTGGCAGCAGTTCAGACATCCACCGGCATTATCAGAGAACTCCGAAACCTACAAAGATACGGGCCAGATGAATGTCCTAGAGATACAATATAAAACATTTGGACACCTAGCCCTTAAAGACTGCAGGTATGTGATGTTTAGGAGATTTTAAAAGACAAGCATTCAGGATGTCTGGAGAACCTAATATCTGACAGCACAGGATTTCACGTTTTTTTCTAGAGTACACCACACGTACAGTACTCCCAAATAGGTTTTTAAGCAGGCAGAGAATATGGGCCAGATACAGGTTATGTCATTTTCATCATGTGATACTACAATCGGACTTCCATTTGGGAGGGGTAAGGACAAATGGGTTGCTCACCTGTAATCATAGTTCTAAGAGTGGTATATACTTAACATCCACACATAGCTAAGCTCCTCCTACCACCCAGGTGGTATATTCATCAGCTCCACCCTGCGATGTCAGATCTTGCAGGCTGGAAGCAGGAATACATGTGACACTTGCCTGGGGAGGCTGGGGTGGGTGGGGTGGATGTGACCTATATGCCACTCCTAGAACTACAGTTACTGGAGAGTAACACGTTTTTCTAGGGGCATGGATATAATTTACTATCTATGCATAGACAGACTTCCAGCAGTTTTCCAGGAGGAGGAGGCAAGAAGTGCATCCCTATTCAGTTAACAGAGACTGGAGAACAGAGGTCCCAAAAGCAGCATCATGGTAAGACTCTATAGGTCAATGTTCTAATGGGAGATGAAGGTGCTCGCCGACTTTCAGGTGGCAGCCCTGCAGATCTCCTGGATAGCCATGTGCTTGGAAGAAGCAGTATGTCTGGTAGAATGAGCCCAAAGCCCTACAGGAGGCTCCCTACTAGCCAACCTACAGCAGAGATCGATGCAGGGCTTCAACGTATGTCAAACAGCTACAGAGCCTCACCCCAAACTCCAGCTGGGCATTCCTTATAGTAGGCGAGCACCCCCCACAGGTCCCGGGTACGGGAGCCTGAAGTCAGCCTCTGAAGGTGAGTTTGTAAAGTATACCAGCAAGTTAATCATCTGGTTAAGGGGAAACGCCAATACTACATTCAGGAGGAACTTCAATGGGGGTGAAGGACAACCCTGTCCTTGTGGAAGACCAGGTAAGGAGAGACCACCAAGAGCACTTGGGGCTTACCGATCCTTCTGGCTGACGTGATGGCCACCAAGAAGGCAGTCTTCCACAACAGGTGAGACATGTCACACCTGTGCATAGACGAAACACCTTGCCCAGGAGTATAGCCAACACCAGCAGCAGTCCCAAGGTAGTAGTAGTTCATGCAATGGAGGGGAAAGGTGGTCCAGGCCCTTGAAAAGCGCCCGACCACTTTCTCCTGGGCCACTGTCGGTATACCAGTCTGCGTCCGGTATGCAGAGATGGCTTCCAGGTATACCTAGAGGGTCCTCACTTGCAACCCTAGCTAGGAGAGGAACCAGAGGTACTCAGGGATACTAGCCACAGGACAGAAAAAAGGGAATTAAGCTCCTTACCCCGACACCAAATGGAAAACCGCTTCCATTTAAAGGCGATGCTCCGAGTCAACTCTTTACAGGAGGACTCTACATTATTGAGCACTTCTTTCAAAAGACACAAGGCCTGGAACTCTAGCCATTCAGGAACCAGGCTGTAAGGTGCAGGGACTAAAGGTTTGGGTGCAAGACCTTCCCCCCATTGTCTGGTCAGTAGATCTGGACAAAGAGGCAACCGCCATGGTGGTCTGCTGCTGAGGCAGATGAGATTCGGGTACTAGAACTGCCACGGAAAGTCTGGAGCTATCAGGATCATCCAAACATTGTTCATCTGGGCCTTGACCACCACCTTGGGGATCAAGGGGAAGGGAGGGAGGAAAAGTGTACATGAGGCCTGGGGTCCAGGGACTCGAGAAGGCATCCTCCATCAGTGTCCAGGACTGTTTTTTTTTTTGGGGTGGGGCGGGGGTGGAAACAAAACAGACTCAGTTTTGCATTCTCCCAGGAGGCAAACAGATCCGCCAGATCTGTACCCCACAGTGAGAATAGGTGGTTTACCACCTACTGATTCAGGGTCCCTGGGGTGACATCTCTCACACCCAGCTGAGAACGCCTGCCAGTTGATTGTCTGCTCCAGCAACATGACATGCCAGGAGATTTGCACCCAAGATGTGGACATGGGTTCACATGTGTAGGGCCTCCCAACACAAGGGAGGGGAGTACTTCGAACCCTGCCTGTTCAAATCCAACATAGTTGTGGTGGTGTCAGTCTGGATTGCATGACCTGACCCCTGACTAGAGGAGAGAATTTCATCACAGCCAGCCAAACTTCATGGAGTTCCAGCAGGATGATGTGGGGACAGAGAGGGCCACCAAGAGCACCCCCCTCCAACCACCTCTTTTCTGCCCCTGGCCACTGAACTTCACCTTGGGGCAACAAGCATGCTATTGCCCCAAGTCTCCTGCAGAGGCTACTGTAGCTAAAAGGACTGAAAGTGAAAGGCCTTCTGTTCTGGCTTCTGGGCCTCAGGATCCTTCTGAAACAAAGCCACAGAGTCTAGGATGGCGCTTAACTTCTCAGTTCTGGTGAAATGTCCTTCCGCCCCTGACCAAGGTCAGTGCCCAAGAAAGGGACATCGGCCAGCTTGTGCTGGGTGTCCACTGTGAAGGTGGAAAATCTCAGCCAGGCCCTGCAAGTCACTGCGCCGGCTGCTGCCATGGCACAGACACAGGAGTTGCATATGTCTAAGGCCGTCTGGAGCTGGTGTTTAGCCAGCGCTTGACCCTGGTCTCTGACCAACTTCACCAGCAGCTGCTTATCTACAGGAAGATGAGGGTAAACATCATCCAGCACTCCCAACAGGAAGTGAACAAAGTTGGCCATCATCATAGCATTAACTTGCTTGATGGAGACCAAGAGAGGATGCAGCATAAACTTTCATCTTGAGATCAAGCTGTTTGGACTCCTTATCGGGGTGCCTATCTATGGTTTTCAGACTTCCAGAAAGCAGAATCCGCTACCAGACCTGCAGCCGAGGGATGTTCAAAGAACCCCAAAAGGGACCCAAGTAGGGAGTGCACACTTGTGGATCATATAGGTGGAAGGTGCCAGGTAAGACACTGGATGCTGCCATGGAAAAGATAAACCCCAGGGATTTGTCCCTATCCTCTAGGTTTGTGAAAGTGTACTTGGCCCTTTTCTGAACAGGCTCCAGTAGGACATGCATGGACTTTGACTTGAGTCAGATGAGAGCCCCAAACAACATTGCTCACAGTCAGTAGTCAAGTCCTTGACCAACACCCAGTCGAAGGTGTGCATCCTCGATGACTGCATGGACGAACCATCCAAGTCATCAGAGGACTCCTCAAAAATGGTCCTCAGCTGCCTGCCACTGTGGACCACCCAAGTGTAGTCTGACTCTGATTTCTAATGACAGCTGGCATGGTTAGCAGGACACAACACTGAGTTGGTGGTCCCACCAATTACTGCAATAGAGACAGATCTACCCACAAAAATGGTTGAGACAGATGCCAGAGACACCTGCCAAGGGTGGACTGGCGTGGGCATAACTGCCAGCTAATCACAAGACCTGGGGGTAGAGTCCTACACTGCACTGCAATGGTCTGCTGCTGCCAGAGGAGCTCTTGTTGGCGCCGCCGCTGGATCCTCTCCTCACCTAAGGACAAGGAGATCCAGGAACGTCGACAGTGGCTCCTCCTGGTCAAGCAAGACTGAGACAGAAGCAGTGCCTCGACCAAGAGCTCAACCCAAAGGCTCATGCCGAGAAGAAGCAACTGGAGGGGCAGTAGAGATCACATGTCATGGTGCATAAAGGAGCACTGGCTTCGGCTGCACGACCACTGGTGGAGGCTAATCCCAAGTGGAGCTAGTCAGGAACATCAACCAGTCCATGTCCTCCTGGGAGAGGATTGG
The DNA here is from genome assembly GCA_016271365.2 of Neoceratodus forsteri. Lineage (NCBI taxonomy): Eukaryota > Metazoa > Chordata > Ceratodontiformes > Ceratodontidae > Neoceratodus > Neoceratodus forsteri. The sequence goes on from CM057455.1 coordinate 1,712,119,280, forward strand.
GAAGATCGGGGTCGGTCAGTGTCAAGGTTGACAAGGTCGACAGGGGCACTGTGAATCTTTAAAGCTGACCCTCAACCACAGAAAGTGCAACTGGAGTTGAGCACTTGACACAATTTGAGCAGTCAGGGGAGGATCACAATCTCTCCCAGTCCCAAGACAGGCAGTGGTGACACTTGTGTTGCTCATTGTGGTGGGTAAGGATCTCCCCAAGGGCCAGACATCTCCCTGAAATCTCCAATGAATGACGCTCCAAAGCTGGCCAAAAACCAGGAGCAGTGCCAAGGCAGAAGAGGTGTCTGCCACAGCAGTAAGTACCACCTTCGTCCATGGCCACAAGCTGAGCAGTAGACACGCCACAGTGGAGACCTTCTTGTGGCTTTTTGGTCAGAGCTTTGGATCCCTGTCGACCGGATGAGAAGAAGTCGGGCCACACAATCCTCCAAGGAAGAAGGGAGCATCGCCTGGCGTTGGCTACAGCCTGAAATGTCATGTGCAGCCCACAAACAGTAGAGGCAAGACACGTATGGATCCCTCTGCAACTAATCTTCCTTTGGCACGTGACGCAGAACTTAAAGCCGGGAGCTGCTTCACTTCCTCAGATTCCATCTTCCATCGATGAGGCTGGAGCCAAAATGATCAAGAACAGAAACAGCTGAACTCTTGAAATATTGAAGAAAAAAAAAAGTAGAAAATCGCTAATGGTGCACTTCACAGCCTACAACGTGCAGAGCTGCAAAGAAAAAGACCGAACTCTTCTGACAGAAAGGAAGATCTGACGTTACAGGAGAGAGCCGAGGGGTATACCACCCAAGTGGTGGAAGGAGCTAAGTTTGAAGACACTGCAGTGAATCAGCATTCTCCAGTGGAACTGCCCGTGTGGATAGTTAACTGTATCCACTCCCCTAGAAAAATACATTTTGGAAGATGAACATTTTCCATACAAATGATCTCCTGTAAGTAAAAGTGTTGCAGGAAGAATTTCACAAAGTACAGACGGATAATGATACACAGGAGACTATTCCTGTGATAATATGGGACACCTTGAAAGCTATACTGAAGAATAAAATTACACAAAATGTGGCCAAGTAAAACAAACAGACCGTGGCAGCATCAATACCAGACATCTACTGAACAAGAATATGGAGCTGCAACACACAAGAGAAGAGACCTGCATATCTAGCCGAGATAGAATGCGGAGAAAATATTCAATGTGGTCTCACGGGCGTCTTTTTTGTTTGAGAATCTCTCCCAACTTGGGTTCGTGAACTATTTGTGTAAACCAGTGCAGGTATTGTATAAGGCACCTTTAGCATACATTAGTATACATGGCCACTTATCAAGTTGGATTATACTGTGAAAGGAAACCATCAGGAGTGCGCTAGTCTTTCTCCACCCTGAGCTCTTTGCCCTGTACATACTGCCACTGGTTCAAAAGATTCGGCACACAGGCAGTTACAGTGAATGATGTGGCAAGTAAGATCACACTTTACATGGATAATCTTGCCCATAACTTTTACCCTATTACTTCTTACCTTGCGCTGTACTCGCCTGCTGATTAACACTGCTTCTCTACACAGTTTTCTGTTCTAACCCAAAGTGTGATCTCAAAGCACTTACCACCTACTCTCCATCCTTATCTTCAGTATTTTTTGTTTTGACTCAGCCTATTATGCAATTGCTTTGCAACTCCTTTGTAAATTCCCTAATCTCACTGTTCCTTTCTGTTAGTCCCAAGTCTTTCATATACTACTCCTGAACTTATCTTGTACCTAATTTTTGTAACCTTGTTTCTGTTGGCACTTGTAATCTTCTGCACTTTATACACTACTGTCCTGCTCTTAGCCCCCACTGATCTTGCAACTACTGTCACCACCTATAATGTACCGTACTCATTATTTCAGACATCCTGATAATCTGTAATGATTGCGGATGTGCTATTGTCTTATCTCTACCTTCCTGGATCGTGTAATACCATTACTGTCTAATGTAACAAGTCATACGTTTGTCATCCTGTTTATTATAATGTTGTTGCTGTACAATCCCTGTTATCACTGATCTTTACCGCTGTAACTATCTGAAATGTACCAAAGTCGTGTATCTTCTGTAATCCTGGTTACTGTAATGTTCTTGTTGCCTGTAATGTACTCTCTCCTAAACCGTGCCTGAAAATAGGCACATTTTTGTCTAGTGCACTTACCAGATCAAAAGCAAATAAACATCCCATTAAAAGACAGCTAGCTCAGTCAGTAGAGCATCAGACTTTTAATCTCTGCTCCACTGACAGCCTTACTCAACAGCTCACTGGAAACAAGCATGGTTCCAGAGGACTGGTGAAGAGTGGATGTGGACTCTCTACATAAGAGCAGCAGCAGAGAGGAGGTTAGCAACTATAGGCTGGTTGTCTTTCTTCGGTGGTGGGGAAAGTAATGGAAACTTTGCTAAAGGAAAGACATGTAGAGCATCTTGAATCCAATAAACTGCAAGACCACAAGCAGCACGGATTTTGGGGGGGGGGGGGATGCCAAATTAATCTGAACAATCAAGAGAAAGCAGTGGATGTGCCCTATCAAGACTTCTCTGACACTATGCCACACAGGAGGCTGATAAAGAAACTAAGCAGCCTAGGGGTGGGATCCAAAGTGATGAACTGAGTTAGACTCTGGTTGACGGATAGAAAACAGAGTGGTGGTAAACTGCACTCATTTTAAATGATGGAATAATGACCAGTAGGGTACCATGGTGCTCAGTGCTGGGACCGGTCCTTTCAATGTCTTCATAAGAGCCACTGCAACAGAACTGGAAGGGAAGGTATGCCTTTTTGCAGAGGATACCAACATCTGTAATAAGGTGGAAATCTAGAAGGGAGTAGAGACAATGCACAGCGATCTTTGGAAACTCGAGGAGTGGTCAAGAGCACAGCAGTTGGGGTTCAGTGTCAAACAGTACAAAATCATGCACCTTGGGCACAGAAACCCAGGAGTTGAATACAGGATGGAGGGGGGAGGTACTAAAAGTCACTAACCAGGTAAGGAACCTTGGAGTTATCACATCTGATGACCTCAAGGTGGCAGGGCAGTGTGATAAGAAGCGGGTAGGGTTAGTGGGATGCTGGGATGCATATGGAGGAATATCTCAGCAAAAGGAGAGAAGTGGTGTTGCCAATGTATCGCTCTCAAGCGAGACCCCACCTGGAGTACTGTGTCCAGTTTTGGAGGCTGCATCCAAGAAAGGACAGACAGGGTGGAGGCAGTCCAGAAAAGGGCAACTAAAATGGCGCAGGGGTTGCACGAGAAATCCTATAAGGGAGACTGAGGATCTCAACATGTACACAATGTAAAAGAGGAGGGCAAGAGGAGGCATAAGAGACTTACAAGTACCTCACAAGGGTAAGGGGTGCAAGAAGAGGGTTTCTTTCAATGAGAATAAGCACTAGTACCAGGGGGCATGCAATTAAGCTTTTTGGGGGGGGACTAAGAGATATGTGAGGAAATATTTCTTCAATGAAAGGGTGGCAGAAGCCTGGAACAAACTGTCAGCAGAAGTGGTGAGGCAAAAACAGTGGGGGGTTCACGCATGTGTTGGACAGATGCAGAGGTATGCTAGAAAACAGACAGGGAAAAGGTTGGGTTGTCACAGACCAGTTAGGGTCCTCGGGGACAGTTTAGGCAGTGAACAAGTGGGCAGACTGGATGGGCCAACCGGTCATTGTCCGAAGACAAATTCTAGGATTCTATGTAAAATGTCCGGAAGAATTTGGAGGTTTTTGGGGAAGAAAGTTCAACATTTCTAAAACTGAATAAATGCCCCTGAATCATAAACTACCCACCAACTTGCAAAGGGAAATTCCAGTGACATGGTTAAGTTATTTAACTGAATTATCTTGGTGTGAAAATTCATCCCCAAAAACTGATGAAATCTTTCACCACTTTCTTTCTTCAACAGAACAGAGATGATACAAATGAATAATACTGCCTTGTTACATTCATCTCTTTCATGTTTCTGATTACCAGCCCATTGGAGACTTTTAAACTATGGGATAAGCATATTTTCCACTTCCTGAGGAATGGAAGTAAACCCAGAGTTAAATATAGAACCTTACAACTCCCCTGAAAAGTGCTGGTGGGATCTCACTGCCTCACCGGCAATATTACTGGGCAGTGCAGAGTTGGCAAGTAGTACTATGGAATAACACCACATACCACAGTATTTGGCAACACAAAGAAATGGAAGCTTTAGATAATTTTCTGCTCTTGGCTCCCCTGCACGATCACATATATGAGTAGAGAAAAAAAAAAAAAAGCAGCCACGGAGCAAGTAGGCCTTAACGTTCAAAAAGTTCAGTAGAGGAGTTAGGGTCCTGTGGACTTATTACTCTGAAGACAGGACCATGACCTGGACTCAAAGTTTTCATACTTTATTCAGATCACCACCATATGTAATAATACAACATTTCATTGTCTACGCCAACTTCTTCAGGGTCAATAGTCGGCAAATTCTAAAATACATAAAATTTAAAAATGCAAGCCACTTATGCAGGACCTCAAAAAACCCTGGATCAGTCTCACATGTACAATTTGGAAGAAAGCAACTGACAGTGGTCCCTCTCTATAGTGAACACCTCTGGAGCTATCTGAGGTGTTCACTATAGCTAGGTATTCACTATAGCATTAATATGCTTACATTGGGAACAAAGGGAGCCATCACAGAGGGGTTCTTTATGGTGAGGGAACACTGTACTTTTCCCTTGGACCCAAGTTCTTCCATTATAGATGAAGCTATAAGAGTCATGATTTTTAAACCCACTTATTTAATTTACTGATTTGTAATAACTGACCAGGAAAGGCACACCAAACAGTGATAGCTTATTTTCAAGTGCATTCTGGGGGCGAGTTACATGGACCTATTATACTGACATGGGGAATATGGTCATGACACCAGGGTAAATGCCTCTAACAATAAAACAGTCATTATTTTAATAAAATTCCCCTCCCTTTTGTAACAAATTCTCCTACTCGTCTTCGATGAGTATTATGGGATCTTTGAACTTCCACCTGGACAGTGACCAGAGATGGACAGAGGGGACCTCAGTTTAACATCTTATCCAAAGGACAGCTCAACAGGGTAGCACCCCACCACCACCGTACTGCATCACAATGTCAGTTATAGGAACTGCCCGAAGTACCTGGTGTAGTGTCTACATCTTACATACAAAAAGATGGACTGCACAGGGGTTTTTGTTTCTTTCCAATTCATTTTATTAAAAGTACCACAGAAAAAAAACTCATATACAGATTAGAAAATTATGTATAATCGTTGTCATATGGCTTTCCATCACTACTTGCAGGCACATTTGTATATACAGTCCAAAATAAAGTCGGCAGAGATGGATAATACAAACTGGGCTCTCAGTCCTTCAGTTCCTCCAACACTCAGAAGTAGACTGAAAATACTGTACAACAAAGCCTGGCAATTCGCAGCTGGTGCCTTCCCAAGGGATCATTGGTACAAAGTGTTCGCTACACTGAGATGGCCCTCACTTTAAGAGAGAGAATGACTTATTCATTGCTCTGTCTCGCTTTCAAAATGACAAAGATCAATACCATCCCCAGTCTCTCGGAATTCTCAAAGTCAGACCAAAGATGAGGCTCCTACGGCTCCTTGTCCTGTCTGTTACTAGAAACACCATGGGTCAGAACAGGCTTTGGCAGGAGGTCCTTTACTGCCCCATCCCTCTAGAACAAGCTTCCACAAGAGGTCCAACACTGCTGTGTTTAAGTCTTAATGCCCATTTATTATTAGAAGGCAGCCGGTGCAAGTGCAACCGCTGATACTACCCCTAGCTATACTCAAGGCTGTTGTGGTCACCAGCTGCTAATAAACCTCACACAATAGGGTTTAAACTCAGCTGGATGTGCACTTGGCAATGTTATCTAATACTGGATAACATGAATTTATTTCTGTATATGCCACATTGTCCCTGTATAATTAACAATGTAAAATGCATGTTTGACTATGTAAGTGCAATTGCTACTTTCAAACTTTCTGAGCAATACTTTAGCTGTATGTAACTAATGACAGGATGTCCCTGAAAAAAGGACATGCATGTTTTAGTGAGCCCACCCAGTTAACAAAATTCAAATAAATGTATAAATTATTCTGCAAGGCCAGAATAGTGTGCACCCTCAACATCTGATGCCTGCTCTATACAAAAACTTAAGTCTGAAAAGTAAGATCCAGCCTTGGAAAAGAAATGCGAGATTGAGAGCAGGAATAATTTTACAGGACAGCTAAGAAAGAACACTCCTGAATATCCATAAGGTTACAAACTTGTACATGGTGTGAAGTCTCATGGAAACTGACGTCTAGTTTTTTTTTTACTGCTTCATGTCATCATGTTGAAAGCACATCCTTGGGGACTGCAGTCTGTTGGGAGTGGATGCAATGAACAGAAGGTCATGCATACCCATGTCTTTTTGACTTGCCCTATGTTACAAAGGTACTGGGAAGAGGTAACATGGATTAGAGACATTTTTGACGGACACAATCACTGAAGAATATTATTCTGAATACCACATTTCCAGTTCTGAAATGGAAAAGTAAAATTAACCTATATTTTAGGAGTGTAATAACATGTAAATGGTTAATGTCTTATATTTCAACAGTTAAGGCATTGACTGAAAAGGCTGACCAAATTTAAACAATGAAACAGCTCACATACTATATGTAACTCTGATCCAAACAGGCTGTTTTAGGCAACGTCGGTCAAGGTGGCCAGCATATTCTGGTGAGCACTTGGAAGCACACTACTGAGAGGGACTGGGTAGTCAGACGTGCACAATAGGGAATTCTTAAATTTAAGGTCACAATAGGCGTTTCGTCTGTATAGTTAATAGCCTCCATTTACTCAAATGACAGTTTAAACTTATGGTATGGCTACAGTTTAAATGTTTGCAAATTAAAAGGAAATGTGATGTAACATACAATAAACCTAAACAGTATTACCACTGACTGTACACACAAATCATAATGCTACAGTCTAGGAGTGGCAAATCACACAGCCTTTTTTTCCTGTTAATCTCCCTTGTGCAAAACAACATAGTTCTTACTGAACCTGAATTATTGCCTATATTGTAACTCTATTATCACCTGTATTTTCTCTGTAACCTGAGTACCTGTATGATTGCTGTATCCCGGGTCGCCCCTGAAAAAGGGACTTTCAGGGCTCAGTGGGCCTACCCGGTCATCAAAATTCAATAAATAAATAAAATAAAATATAGTACCTTAATAAAAATGAAAAAAAAAGGTAAAAAAAAAAACAAAACAAAACCACACAGGAAGTTCCAGGAGATTTTGTTTTTTTTTAAACTACTATCACCATATATTGGTAGTGACAGAGATATATTGGTTGCCTGTCCACTGAAAAATTCATATACAGTACTGCATTCTGAGGTGAACTTATTGATACATAAAAAAAAGATGATCACAGTTGAAAGTAAACATCCACACAAACCTATTCCATTTCTCTTTCTCTCCATAACTTCTTTGTTTTCTTTCTCTCATTCTTAACTTTATTCTATACTAATTAGTACTATAATTCTGATACTTCAGATGTATTGCTTCCTAACCATTTTTATGTCTTTGGTCTTACAAGGCTGTGAAAAGAAGGAAACATATCCTTTTATTTTATAAATGTTACTACTTACTGATGCCATTAAGTAATGCTGTTGATAAAATAGAACTAATTAGTCACGAAGTGTTAGAAATTGTTGTTATATACTAAAATCAATAACATTTTATTTAAAAATAAAACACAGGAGGCCACAATGTAACAAATGAATGGGAATGTGAAACTATGCATCCTGTAGATCAAGAGATTTCACACAGCCCCCTGGCTGAACTGCCGATACAATGTCTCGCAGTGTTTTCATCTTGAAGTAAGGGAACTTGATTCTTCTGCTGAAGCACAGTCAAACACTACTTGAAATCCAACTGTCTTTTTCAGAACAATGGGGAAACAAGCATTTGTCAATGCCGAATGTTGGCTTGCTGGTATTGGCACTGGTAGTGCAGGAGTTAGAGAGATGCATAATAGGAATGGTAGTGAAGTATTGAACCCACCCCCACCCTGCAGAGACTGACAGGCGTTGGGATGTGCCTCTGGGGTGTCGGGCATAACGCTCATGCCATTCCACCTCACCCCACCCTGCAGACACAGATAGGTGTTGTGGCATGCCTTGGGATCTTCGGGCCTTATGCTCACCCCATTCCATAAGGAAACAAGCCAAGATGGGTGCAGTATAGGAGAATGGGCTTAACATTAGGGCCGAAGACCCCCAAGGCACACCTCAATGCCAGTCTCTGGCTGCAGGTTGGGGGGGGTGGAATGGTGTGAGCATTACAGCCGACAACCTCAAGTCACACCCCAACGCCTGTCAGTCTCTACAGTGTGGGGCAATACAGTTGAAAACCCTAATGCTCAGGGCGTTTGTTGGTATTTTCGCTCCTACTTTTCAACATGAGCTTTTTGGGACCCTACCTCATGAAGAGACATTATTACTTCATTACTCAATCCCAAAAGGTGATTTCACACAGCGACTGCGCCATTCAGCGCCACAGGTGCAAAAACACATTTTGGGCAGGATGTGAAATGTGACAGCTGTACTGTTCTTGAGGTGGTGTGAAAAAAAATGGCAATGTTGAAAATCTGGAGTGAAAATATGAAAATTCTGTGAAGTTAGAAGCATGCGTAGAAACTCTGCAACGCACACCCGTAACACAATTATCTGTAGAATTTTTTCACCAAGTTTTCAATATGAGCTTTTTGGGACACCAACTCATGAACAGTGAAACTATTATTTCGGTACTCCATCCCGAAAGTTGATTCGCATAGTGACTGCACCAGTCTGCATCACAGGTGCAACAACCAGTTTCGGGCAGGATATGAAAAATGACAGTTATACTGTTCATAAGGAGGTTTTGAAAAAAAATGGCAATGCTGAAAATCGGGATTGAAAATATTCAAAACTGGTGAAGTTACGAGCGTGCGTAGAATCGGTACAACGCACGCTTGTAACACAATCATAGTTTGGAATTTAACCAAATTTGCAACATGGGCTTTTTGTGACCCCACCTCATGAATAGTGGTACTGCTGTTTCATTAATCAGTCCTGAAAGGTGATTCTGCGCAGCGACTGCGAAATCACCTTTCGGGATCGAGAAACGAGATGACAGTCACAGTGTTCATGAGGTGGGGTCCCAAGAACCTCATGTTGAAAATCTGGAGCCATAATTCCTAAAAATGGCTAAGTTGAAACCCCCCATTGATCTCCATTATACGGCTTACCTCGGTTCCTCAGTCTGGAGCTCGGCTTTGAAGAGTGCAGACATGTCCTGGTCCAGAAGATCGCAGCGGCAGACCTCCAGAGGCAAGTATGGGGTGAGGGGGATGCAGGGAGGTGGTGTAAAGGGTGGGTGGGGAGGGGGCCTGGGGGACAACGAGGGACAGTTTTCTTTTACAGATCAACAACACCACCACCACGCCAGGGACAGTTTTCTCTATATACAGGTAACTATTTTTAGGCACACTGGAGTAGGCTCCAGTGTGCCAAACTAATATGTGTGTTTTGGGGACACAAGCAGACTCGGGATTGGGCACCCTGATGTCGGCTTAGAAAGAATGGGCTTGGGAGGGCATCAGACACCGGGAGGGGTGGCATCCCAGTGTCTGAAAGATTTAAAAATTATTACGCCACACTGGGGTGGGCTCCCAGTGTGCCACATGAGTTGGGATGGGGTGGGCACATGATGCAGACAGGGGGATTGGGTACCCCCCCCCGTCAGCAATGAAAGGGGGGAGGCATCAGACACCGGGAGTGGGCATCCCGGTATCAGAAAGTAAAAAAATATATATATATTGATCTGGGCACACTCAGGTGGGCTCCCAGTGTGCCACAATAGTGGAGTGGGGTGGAAGGCATGCCGACATAGGGATTGGTCACCCCAATGTCGACTTTCGCGGGACTGTGTGGTGGGTGGCAGGAGCTACCAATCTGCAAAGCCATGACGCAGCTCATTTATTATGATTTGCTTCACTATGAACTGCACACTGAGCAAACAGGTTGCTCGTAACTCCAGCCATGTATATTACCATGCACTGTAATGCGCATGGCTGGAGTCTTCGCCACCGCTGTGTGCCTGGTTGTGGGGGGGGGGTGCTGCCGCCGCTGCAATCAGCAGCTTCCCTGTTGACTGGTGGCAGCTGGACGCGCCCCTGAAAGCATTCGCTGGACTGGCCAAACACTGCCACACCTCTGCAATGCTCTACTAACCTCAATATATGTTTCTTGTGCACTGTGCGTGCAGGCAAACATAAAAAGGAGTATAGGCCCTTGCTATACTCATGGTGAGGCACCAGCTTGGATTGCTCTGATCTTTTTGAGATGACCAAGGGGTTTTTATACTGCTTGTGCTTTTGCCTTTTTCTGAGAGTAGCTAAACCAGAGGCAAGAGAGGCGCTGACATGCATCTCAAATGGAGCGCCATCCTGTAGGCTACTTGTCCTTTGACAGTGCTATTTGACTTAGAGACCAGCTTAATGATGGCATCAAACGCTGGCCCAAAAAGGAGGCCTGCTGAAAAGGCATATTCAGAAGGGATGCCTTGGATGAGTTATTCGCTGACCGAGAGCAGAGCCAGTGAGCACTTTTAGCCATACACGAATAGACAGCCAATTTAGCAGAAAACTGCAGTAAACCACAGGAGACGCCTGCTGGGAAGGATGTTCCCATGGAAAGAAAAGACAAAGCTGGCCATTTCAGAGTCATATAGCAGATCAAAACAGACATCTGCTAACCATTACGCCACGGCTCAGGCTACAAAAGCCAATGCCTGTGCTGCCTACTTCGAGGCTCCCACTACCTCGTTAGCTTTCTTCATTACCAAATCCACTTTTTTATCTAGTAGGTCTTGAAAGCAGCTGTCCCATGGAGCGGTACTTTTTTTTTTTCCTCATGGCTGCAGAAATTGGGCACGTCAACTCCTGGAATTATTTCCATTGCCTCTGCTTCCCTGCTATCTACCTTGTAAGTCCTTGCAAATCTCAACATAGAGATTTACGTGTCCTTATTGAATCATTTGGATACAATGTCTTTGGATGTGTCTGCTGTCAGAATACCTTCTCTTTCTTGGTGGCTCTTTTTAAGACAGAGTAACTTGCAGGAGTTTTAATGAGCAGGCTGTGTCTGCATGTGTCAAAAAATCAGAATTGTGATCTCTGGTAATGCCACTAAGCTCAGAACCACTACGGAAATCACCATTACAGCTTCCAGTGGTGACTTCCTGAATTCCACAGATACTCACAAGTACTCTGCTTCTGGACGAACTCCTCTGGACAGGCATCTGGAACTTCTGACTGGGAAACTTGGATCAAGGTTGGGTTTCCTTTATTGGGACAGGGATAGTTTTGATCTGGAAGTTATCCAGAAAATTGTACAAGTACAAATATTCACGCTATTCAATTATGCCAACTTTATAAATATGATTCAGTTGACAAGATTTCATAAGTTAGAGGTACTATGTAACTAGTCAGATTTATTTATTTTTTTTAAACAGAATACTTTATTGAGAATTTGATACAACACACAAAAACACAAACCAAACAAAGATACAATTTACCCTCTCCACCTGCCAACATTCAGGGGGAGCAGGGGCTGCATGTGGTGATACAACAGGAAAGCAGAATCAAAGTCACAGTACATGTCTGTTAGACATGGAATGGTAAGCAGTGGTACATACAGATATGTTTTATAATAGGCTTACCTAACGAGCAACAGTGCACTTAGGGCCCCCAATCTTCTCTCATTTGCCATGTGCGGATTACACATGTTGCCAAGCACTGGTCAGATGAATTAACTGCTCCAGAAAAACCTACCACTGTCCCAGCTTTAAGAGGTTAGGATGCATCTCTCTGGAAAATGGAAGAAAGCTTCACCGGCTTATATATTTCTTACAAGTATGTTATGGGTCAGGCACCACACTACCTGATAGACGGCTCTCGGTTAGAAAGGTTAACCCTCCCCTGCGCAATGCGCATCTTTATGAGCTCAAAATTCCTTGAGTGAAGACCACACAGGTCTACCCATTTCCTTAGTCACTTTGTGACTGCCTTGAGGAACTCACTACCAGCTCACTTCCACACTCTGAACACTAAATGGCCTTCAATTTCTATACTGAAAACATGGCACCTCTCTTCCCCGATCAGCTGTCTACTGGGACTCATCTGGCATTACTTGAATTATGCATTATACATCTGCCAGCTCTAACAACAGGAGTTCATTTCATTTGATTCTGTACATATTTATTTTTACAATTTATGTAATTTGATGTGTAATCTAAGTGTAACATACTGCATTTGTGAACTGGATCCCGATTGCAAATGAGCTTTGTTTGAGGGGCTTTAACTCTGAATAAAAATGAACTGAAGGGAGACGGCCTTCTTTCTGGCTTCTTCCTGCGACTCACTCTCTATGTCCAGAGTGATGTAAGTTTGTTTCATGAGAGTGCTGCTAAGACATTCACAGTTAAAAATCCTGCCTGCTCTGTATCCCAAGATGCAGCATTTTTCCCCTTTTCTACTGCCGAGTGGACATCAAAATAGTTAACATACAAGGGTGTTTCAGATCCATCCTTGGGAGACTAGCTCTCCCTAGGTTGAGGCATCACCAAGTCACTTATGGGGCAGACAGTGTGTGGAGTTTTTTTCCATTTCTAAGAATGTAAGCCTCTGTGAGGACATCCACAGCCTTGATGAGTCTAACAATCACAGGTTTCAAATCCTCTGCCTCCCCCCTCCCCCGGGGCACTCATGACCTAGAGGCGTATCTTGGTTCGCTGTGGTGCAGTGGAGAAAGGCTGGCAGGTCTTTGGATGAGGAGGACTTAAATTTGGCCTCCAAGGCTCTTCTATGTTCAGTGTAAAATCCTTCACTTAAGCCCAAATAATTCCAGTCACGGTGCTGTTTAACAAGTAAACTATCAGCAACAGACCACTAAAATCATCTTGGTGTCATCACTGATGGGAAGCTGAAGTTGTCACAGCAATGGGCAATGCAGTACGTAAGGCTTATCAAATGGTTGGACTACACTAAAAGGGGCATTACGTTCTGTGAAAGTGATTATGCCCAACCTCACAGGGCATAAAGGCCACACTCAGGAGTACTGTGTGCAATTCTGTTCACCATGGTACAAAAAGAGACACTGAAACAATCAGAAAGCTGCATCAGTGAGCAGCTAAAATGATTAAAGGGATGGCGGGGTTCAGCTATGGGTAGGTCTAGACAGGTTTGGCACGTTTTTTCCTAGGTTGCACCTGATAATGAGCTTCAGCTCAGTGTCTCTCTCCCAGTTAAATTTTAAATAAAGGCTAAAAGAAGACAGGAATTCATTTTTTAAAGTGATCTGATAGGGTATATCAGTGTAACCCTTTTAGACTGTTCAGAACAAAAGAACTATAGAGCATATTTTACGCTTAAGGGGGGATAGAACTTAGGCATGCTTTCACCCATAGTGTGTTAAACCTATAGACCAAGCTTCCAAAGGAAGTGGTGCAAGTGGGGAATACTAAATCTTTTAAACTCAAGTTAGATCTGGTCATCGGACCACACTTCTGGATACAGCATTTAATTCACTGGGTGGATAGGGTTGCGAAGAGTATTCCTCATAGCTGAATTAGTACACCAATGGGAAAGTGACAGATCACTTGGCCTCAAGTTATCAGAGGTTTCTGCCACATGTGGTGTTCCCTCTCCATAGTGCCAGTGTCCACAGCATGGGCAGGTAGCACTTCTCATTTAACAAATCGCTACTGGTATAGAATGATACAAAATGCTGTAGGTACCTGGATGACAGAAGAGGAACATCATGGACATATCTGTCTCGCTTTTCCTGAATTCCCTTTAACTATCTTGCATTTTTTACTTCAGTAACTCTGTTTAATTTTTTTCTCAAAGGAAAGGGCTTGTCAGTGATCATGCACACAACTGTAAAAAGTCTGTATCCCAGATGGCCCAATTTTCCCATTCAAAATATTTCATCTGTGTTGTGTTGCATAAAAAGGAATACTTTTCTACCCAAATTTACCCTCCATTGAAAATTTAATGCTCAGCCCTGTGACGAAAGTCATCATGGCCCGAGTGCTGCTGGGCCTCATGGGTAACAGTAACATTACAGTGCCATTTTGCTACGTAGAGTATGATGGGTAGTTGAGCTGGAGCCAATCTGCACTGGTATGTTTTGTGTTTTTAGTTTTCACCTACTGCTGCATAAATAATCTATAGTTATGCAAGAACTTACCGTAGCAGCAGATCTTTGAGAGGATCTCTTGCATCAGGCCATACCTATAAAACTACAGCCACCAGGCACTAGGACCACACAAAAACTTTTCTAGTTAGTCTACAAAGGGCCACCCACGACAATATCAGATGCAGTGACGTCCCTCCCACATAAATGTGGGCGACCCCACATCCTCCTCGGTTCTCTTCCCATCAGGAGGACCCCATACAGAGGATCTACAGCCAGGGAACTGAGGGGAGCCAGAGGTTCCTGCCAGAATGATAGGTGAAACAACTAAACCATCCTGAAGAGAGAAAGGCAGACACAGAAAAGCTCTAGAGTCAAGGGGGACAGAGGCTGGGATGGCATGGCCTGATGCAAGAGATCCTCTTGAAGATCTACTGTTACGGTAAGTACTTATGTTACTGTATTATCTTCATTGAGGGGGGATTCTCTTGAATCAGGCCACACCTATGGAACAAGTCCCAAGCAGTTACAGACAGAGACCCCGTCTGGGTGGCTGGAGGCTATAGGCCTAAGACAGGAAGCCTTGAAGCACAACTAGGCCGAAGCCTGCCCTTCTTCTAGAAGCAATGTCCAGACTGTAGTGTTTAGTGAAAGTGTGGACTGTACTCCAAATTGCAAATGGACGGAGGATGCCCAGGAAGGATGGGGGATCTTCCTCCGCTGACACTCATGGAATAGTCATCACACAGACGTGAATGCAGGTCTGAATCCTCGGACCCCAATTCTGGAGCGGCCGACCACCAGAATCACTCTCGACCTGCTGGATGGTCGGGAGTAAGAGTGACTGACAGCCTGTGTGGGAGACCCTGAACGAGCCAAGACTCCTTGGCAGGAGACCCTGTGGGAGGCTGCTTCAGTAGCGGCTCCACCAAAATAGGTGGAGAGGCCAGCTTCGGCCGAGCCGGGAGGGTCTTCGCTGGCTCTGCAGCTGAAGGAATGGTGTCGGCCTGGAGGGCGACAGCCAAGTAATGGCCAGAGTAGAAGCCGGGGTCGACTTCGCTGTTGCCACATGCGGTCCTCGTAGCGATGATGCAGCTTGTGCTGAAGCCTCTCCTCACCAGAGGATGACGACGACGAAAGGCAGCATCGCCACTTATGAGACTTCCTCAGCCTATCGGTTGAAGAGGTCTGAAATCTAAAGGACGACCATCGGAGGGACTGATGGGGGCTTCTCAACAGGGGCCAGGGAGAAACGTGGCTCCTCCAGATCGGGGACCGTGACCACGGGTGGAGCACCAGCTAGCTGGGTCTCCTCGGTCAGTAGGACCGGAGTCCTAAAAAGAGAACTGTCTGCCTCATCAGGCGACAAAAGGTCAACGGGGTTGATTATAATTTTGACCTGTAAGTCGTCCTATGTCTGAGCCGGCTGGCCTGACGGGAGTACCACGAAGCCAGCATCAGAGGTCGCAGTTTTGACCAAAGTCGAGATAGGAGACTCCTGGGACCGATATCTCTCTGTCCCAAGACAGTCGACACTGTCAAGACTTCTCTCGATCCTTTGTCCTTCTTGCGGGACCAGGAGGTGTGCGAACCGAACAGGCTCTCTCCTTTCGTAAGGAGAGACTGGCATATCTCCTTGAAGGATCCAGAGAAGAATGTGCCCAGTCTGAGCGGAACAAAAACCGATATGGAAGAGGATTGCTCGGCGGCATGAGCTGCCTCCTCCTCAAAGGCATTCATCTGCTCCAGTTGGTCAGCGGATCCCGCAGTCACAGAGACCACACCATGGGCATCTTTAGATCTGACCGGCAGGTGCAGTTTTTCTGGTCATCCAAGCTGCAAGCGTGCGAGATGATCATCCAAAACTTGCAGATGAAAGGTGCAACAAAAATGGCAGGCCTAGGGGTCATGCGCGTGGTCCAGGCAGTAGAAGCACATGGAATGTGGGTCAGTACGGGACATCTTCTGCCCGCAAGGACACTGGTGAAACCCGGGCGAGGACCTGTCCTCCATTGCAGTCGCAATCATGAATTTACATGGAGAAACTCGAACAAGTTTTATTTTCAGTAAAGTAGCCGAAGTATTAAGTGGCGGGGCCTACTCAACGCAGAGCGGTAAGGAGGGAACCTGAATCTTCCAAGTGGAAAGGAAGATCCGGCATCAAGCGGCAGAGCCGAGGCATATACCACCCAGTTGTGTGGGTGGAAGGAGCCAGCTTTTAGACCATCCGGCAAGATTTAAAGGGAAAGGGACATGCCAATAAGTGTGGATAAGAACAACATATTCACACCCCTAGAATACAAGGTATGGAGCAATGCCTTCCCTGGACTGGCATGCTCCAGGTAATAAATGGGTGTATGGTTTAATTCAAAGTGAACTCAGACACCACCTTAGGAAGAAACTTAGGATTCATATGCAAAGACACACAGTCTTTGTGGAAAATCAAATAAGGAGGCTAACACATTAGAGCCGGAAGCTTAGAAATCCTTTGAGCAGAAGTAATAGCAATCAAAAATAACGCTTTCCATGACAGAAAGCGTAACTCGCATGTCACAGCTGCCTCAAAAGCAGTCAAAGTAAGTCTTTGCAACACAAAATTCAAATCCAGGGCCGGGATGCTTCAGGTGATGAATGCCTCTCAGACATGTACGAGACATCTCTAGTTGTGCCACTGTACGGCCATCAACGGGCACATGGAAGGCTGAAATGTCTGACAGGTGCATCTTAATGGAGGAGTATTGCAGTCCCGAATCTGAAAGGGACAGTGGTTACTCCAAAATTTCATTCACAGGACAAGTGAAAGGGTCCAAATGATGGGAAGCTGCCCACAAAGCAAGGCGTTTCCACTTCACGGAATAAGTTGCCCTGGTGGAAGGCTTTCTAGCAGCCACCAGGACTTCAGCCACCTTTTGGGGCACCCTAAAGTGAGCCACGGCTACATCTTCAGGAGCTATGCATGGAGGTGTAGTGACGTAAGGTCCAGATGGACCAAGGTGCCCTGGTCCTGTGATAGCAAGGTTTTGCACAGGGGCAGGGGCACTGGAGGTTCCACCACCAGCTGCTGAAGCAAGGGGAATCAAATCAGACGAGGCCAGAAGGGTGGTGGTAATAAGGATCAGAGTGGCCCCTTCCATCTGGAGCTTGATTAGTATCCTCTAAATTAGAAGAACGGGTAGGAAGGAAGGTGTAGAGGAATCTCCCTTTCCAAGAGAGGGACAACGCATCTCGCCAGAAAACTCCAGGCCCTGAAGCAAGCAAGCAGAAACACGGCAGTTTTGCATCGAGTGGGGACGCAAAAAGGTCCAACTCTGGATGATCCCACTTGTCAAACAGGTCTTCTACAACAGAGGTCAGCAGCTCCCACTCATGCATTCAAAACTGCGACCAGCTAAGACTGTCCACCAGGCCCTTTCTTTTTTTTTTTAAATTCAAGTTTATTATTATCTTTCAGGTACATTATTTTCTCAGCATTACTTAATTTACACAGCTGACTCTTCATAAAACAACTTATTTCATTCAGTCATTGTTCTATTCAATTATCTTAATTACAATGTTCTTAAAGCCTTAAGTGAGGCCTGCCTTAATTAGCAAAGACCCCTCATCTCTGTAGTCACCCACGACTACGTTTACCCTTCTCTGTTATTATATGTCGGACCACAGCCCAGTTATCAAAGCTCAGCTACAATTACCCCCTTCTCCGCTTATTCTCTCTACTGTTAATGGTTCATATTATTCTCGTTCTTTAATTGAGTAGTGGTCATGAGTCAGTTATTTCTCTGGTCTTGCACCACATTTCCCATCTTGTCCATCTTCTCAGGTAAGTATGGAGCTTATTGTTAATTTTGTAAGTTAGCTCTTCGAGGTCTGCAATGGAGATGGTTATCTTTATCCATTCAGAAATTGTGGGGGGGGTTGAGAGAAAGCCACCGCTTCGATGGCTTTATGTGCTGCAGTTATCAAGATTGCTCCAAAGATATATGGAGTCCACACCTCCAACTCTTTGTGGAGACCCAGATCATCGAGGGCTAATCCAGTATGTCCCCGGATCGAAAGATCTCCCGAATTGCTTTAGTGATATCATTCCAGAAAGTCTGGAGGATCCCACAGGCCAAAAAACATGTAGGTGATCTGTGTTTACGGCACCACATCCCCTCCAACAATGTGTCGGGGTCTCCGGGAACCTTCTACTGATTAACTGCGGAGTTAAGAAATATTGGACTTTAATTCGCCAGGAAAATTCCTGCCAATGTGGAGACTGGGTCGTTCTTTTAGTAAGGAGAAAAATATGGTTCCAGGTCGGTTCGTCTATTTCTTGAGGGGTAGCCTCTCCCCATTTTCTCTTTATCCCAGCGAGTCCCCCCTTAGTGTCATTAACGCCTTGTAAAGAGAGGAAATCATTCCTTGTTGTGTATTAGCTCTGATACTTTGCCGAAAAACTTGTAAGAACTGTTGGGCCCTTACCCCTTCAGTGTCTCTTTTCTTTAGCTGGAAGATACAACTTCTAGCCTGTAAGTATCTAAAATGGTCTGAGTTTTGGAGGTCATATTTAGTTTTGAGAGTCCCAAAGTTCTGAAAGGTCTCTCCTTGCCAGAATTGGGAAATGTATTTTAGGCCCTTCCCCTCCCATGCAAGAAATCTAGTGTCCAGACGTCCCGGGTGGAAATCCGGATCCCAAGCCAGTCTCCTCACTGGCCAGGTGGAATTTTAAATATTGTATTTCTGCCATATTCTATGGGCCGCTCTGATTGTGTCCCTGATCGAGGCCAAATTCAGGGACGTTTGTCTATTTATGCTGGGAGCTAGGAGCCTGATTTCGGGGGGTTGGGATCTCGGCCCATCCTCCTCCCCCCTCTCCATGGTTTGCCAGGCTGTGGAGGTGGTCGGATTAGACCACAGTAATGCTATTTTTAACTGAGTTGCCAGGAAATAATCCTCTAGATCAGGAAGGGATTGGCCCCCTCTCTCCTTCTGTGTTTGGAGTATTTTTAAGTTAATTCTATGTTTCTTAGTACCCCATGTAAATTTAGTTAGCAGTTTATTCCAAGTTTGGAAAAGCGACTTGTGTATATAAGATGGAATACACTGAAACAGATATAAAAATCTAGGGAGTACACTCATTCTTAGAGTGTGTATTTTAGAGTGCATTGGGAAGTTCAGTAAGGACCATCTTTCCAAGTCTTTTTGTAGGTTATTCACTAGTGGGAGGTAGTTTGCAGCAAACAACTGGGAGTAATGTTTTGTGATATATACCCCCAGGTATTTGATTTTGGTCGCTGTCCAATTTAATGGGAGCAGTTTTATTATTTCTGTATTAGGTTTGTAAAAGAAGGTAAGGACTTCCGTCTTATTTGTGTTAAGGGAGTACCCTGCATGCCTACCAAATTCCATCAGCATTGTCCATGCGTGCTTTATGGATTGATGGGGTTGTGTGAGAGTCAGGAGGATATCAATCACGTAGAGCGAGATTTTTTTTACCCAAGCCCCCCACCATAACTCCCTTTATTTCTCTGGCCCTCTTATTTCCTCTGCCATGCTCAATGTATAGGGCAAAAGTAGTGGGGATAGGCATCCCTGACGTAGCTCTCTACCCAGACTAAACCTTTCCGAGATACCGCCATTCACTCGAACATAAGCCGGTGTTTGAGTATATCGCTTAATGATATTGATAAATGTTTGGGGAAGCCCTATGTTCCAAAACGGAAAACAGGAAGCTCCATGATACTTTATCGAAGGCTTTCTCAGCATCCAGGCTTAATAAGCAAGCTGACACGCCAGTTCTTTGGATAGTATCTATCATATTTATCGCCGATCTGACGCTATCAGGTGCCTGGCGGCCGGTAACAAAGCCCGTTTGGTCCATGTGTATTAGGTTTGGTAGTATTGGGTTTAATCTGGAGGCTATTATTGCCGTAAAAATCTTGTAGTCCACATTCAATAGGGATATAGGGCGGTATGATTCACATTGTGTCAGGTCTTTCCCTTCTTTAGGTATGACTGAAATTGTGGCGTACTGCCAGGAAGGGGGGGACCTGTTCCACTCCGGACCAGACCGCTGTGAATACATCCATAAGTCTTATAGAATTCTGCACTAAATCCGTCAGGACCTGGACATTTGGCTGTTTTTAAGTTTTTTATTGCGTGTTTTAATTCTTGTGGAATGATGGGATTTGTGAGGGCTTGTGCAACCAGATGGGGGAGAGGAGGGAGGGGGATGGAGTCCAAATAGGACCTTTTCTCTTGAACAGAGGTAGCTTCCTGTGAGGAATACAACTTGGTATAATAAGCCACGAAAGCTTTTGCTATCTGCTCAGCTTGGGTGCATTTCCGTTTGTCGTCTGGGGAGATAATCGTGGAAATAGTCGCCCTTGCTATGTTTTGCCTAAGTCTATAGGCCAATATTTTAGTCCCCCTAGGGCCCCCTTCATAGTATTTTTGCTTCAAATAATGTAAGGCCCTCTCTATCTCTATTTGTTGTAATTTTTGTAATTGTTGTCTACTCTCTTTCAGTTTCTTCTCCTCTCTGCGTCCCCATTTAACTTTCTGTTCCTTTCCCAAGCTTTAATTTGAACTGTCAATTCTTGTTGCTTTCGGATTACCTGTTTTTTCTTGTAAGTGGCTATTTGGATCAGTTTACCCTAATCATTGCTTTCAGAGCATCCCATAGTGTTTGGGGGGAGATTCCGGAGTGGCATTATCCTCCAGGGATCTTTCAAAGAATTGCTTAAGTTCCTTGACTACATCTTTGTCCTGAAGAAGTGAGGTATTCAGCCTCCAAAGGGTTTTCTTCTTGGTTAGGCCCAAATTAATCTTTAAAAATAAAGGGCTGTGGTCCGACAGGACAGTAGTACCTACCCACATTGATGAAATAATGGGTAAATCCCTTACAAACGTGAAAAACATATCTAGTCTAGAGTAAATAGCAAACCTAGGGGAGTAGCAGGTGTATTCTTTGCTGTTGGGGTATTTTTCTCTCCATCCATCATCCCCAGCTGTTGCAGGAGAAGTTTAAACGCTCTGGCTCTATTGAGATCTGGTCTAGGTATTCGAGATGTAGTATACATCTCTCTGTTCATTATTATATTCCAATCTCCACCCATGACCAGGGCACCTTTGCTTTCTCCGCTACCAATTGCAGTAGGGCTGAATAGAAGGAACCGGGACCCCGTGGTGCGAAACATTGGCCAAAGTGACCAGTTGGCTTGTATTGTTCCATTACTATCAGGTATCTCGGCCCCGGTCCTCAATCACCTCCAGTGTCTGAAAAGGCACTGCGCTCGTGAGAGGAGAATAGCCAGTCCTCTTTTCCTCCTCCGAAAGGGAGGAATGAAACAGGTGAGGCAACGCCTACATTTTAATTTCTGGCTCGCTGGGGTGAGATGCCTCCTGTAGGAATGCTATTTCACATTTTGATTCGATAGATATCTTTGCAGTCTTTTCCTTTTAATTGGGCTCGTACACCCATTTATGTTAAAGGAGACTACCTGTGATAAGTGGCTAGTCATTTACGTATATCCTTGACCTAGCTGCTAACTTCAGAGACAGTGCGTAAATTTTTTGACTTTTATAATCATTGTAAGTACCTTGCCAACAATTATAACAAAGAACTACATAACTTAAACTTATTGTTAACGTCAATAAAACTTGCAATAAACTAGTAAACTTTTGCTTGGGCCTCATCCAGAATCGAGCCTCAAGCTGTACAGATGAATTAATGCCCCAAGGCCCAAATCCAATGGACCTAGAGGCTCCATTCTCTACTAAGATTCTTCCTAGGTGTGTTTGAGTGGTGACCCTCAAGTTAGGAGGAGTTGTCCCTACTGGACTTCTAAGGGAGCTCAGGAGTGCAGTGAGTTCTCTGTGATGGCCGGTCTCTCCCATGTCACCTCTCGAAGATAGTGCCACGTCCTGCACAGCCCTCCCCCCCTCGTACATTTTCCTTCCACCCTCCCGCCCAGCCTGCATGCTGGAGAGATTGGGGGGAGGCCATGTTTCGCTTTAGATAGATGGTTGAATAAGAGGCGAGAAGAGAGAAGAAAAGAAAAAAAAAAAACACCCTCCACAATACCCAGTGTTCAGCTCCTTCCAAAAAATAAAAAAACACATGGGTCCAGTAATTATCCCCTTCCCATGGGGCCGCAGTGTTTCACAGGATACTTCCTTGTAATTTGGGTCCTCCGAGCTCTCCATAATAGAGTATTCATGTGCATCCAGTGGAAGCTCCCAACCCCCTTAATTATTGCGTATATATCAGATGCTAGGCATTATTCCCCTACCTATCCGGTCTCAAGGGAACGGGGGGGGGGGGCCCAGGCCAGCAGACACCGCCAGCCCAGTGTCAGGATCGGAGCTCCAGTGGGTGGGGCACGGGGCGGACCGAGGGCTGTACAGAGGCTCACAATCTTGAACGTAATCAAACACTGCCTCAGACCCTGAGTCCAGCTCCCAAGCCCCACACGTTACCGATCCCTTTATTTCTGCTGGATGGGTTCCGATCTCATTGGGCCCCCACCTCCCCAAAGACTAACCCTCAGTCTGCCACCTTAGGCCACCCAGAATGATCTATTTCTCTAGTTTCTTTTCCCTGGAGACAGTCCGGGAGGGTCATGTTGGAGAAGAAAGGAAGAAAAAAAAAAAAGGGGGGGGAGATTTCATTTCAGGTATCCAGTGTGAACTGAAGAGTTGGTAGTCCGCAGAGCGAACTGTCAGGCCTCCTATTACTTTAGTGTGGGAAACTTCACTTCAATGGGGCTCCGTTGTGAGCTGTTATATCATGCTTCCCCCAAGCATTTATCAATATCTTCCTTCGCTCTACTTCCTCCCCATCCACCCGCAATCTAAAGCTTGTCCAGCGGCATCAGTAGTTCACGCTTCCGAGTATTACATTTTAAAAGAAAGAAAGTAGTGTTTTCAACAGTTAAGCAGATGCGCAGGCCGCTATGGGATAGTTTCCAGACCCTGTTGCTCAGTACTCACCGCGTGATGGACACGGGCCTCCGTGATTCGTGGCCTCGCAGTGGATTGCCATCATTTTGGGGGTTTCAGGGGAGGTGCAGCAGCCGTGGGAGGTTCAGCAAGGCCCTAGGCATTATTGAGTCAAGTAGGGCACTTTTGCAGATCCGATTGTGTCTCTTCAGCTTCGGACAACTCGCTCTCCTCTCCTTCTCGTTCTGCTTGCTGAAGGTGTCTGGCCTTCTTATTCACTGTTGCCGTATCTCCGTATTTCTTAATCATCGTTGCAATGTCAGCACGGAGGGTTGTTTGTGTGGTTTGCTGTGTGGAGCCCTCTTCTGACTGTTCCTTTCTGCGCTACCGCCCAGGCTGATGCAAGGAGGTCTTTCTCCATCTTTTCTTTCGCCAGTGGGGGAGTGGAGATGCCGAGAGTCTCCAGGTAGGGTGTCGCAGCCAAGAGATCTTTAAAAATTTTATTGCCCTGCTGAGTGATAACTTTAATTTTAGCTGGGTACAGGATTTGTGCTCTGTGCCCCCTTGGCTCTAAGTTGTTCAATTATGGGCCACAGGGTCTTACGTGCTTCTTGCACCTCCGTCGTGTGATCATTATCTAATGATATTCTGTGACCTTTGTGGCTAAGAGCATTTTGCTGCCAGGCCCGTCTGAGGATGTCTTCCTTCCGTTTATATGAAGTTAACCTCACTACGAAAGACCGTTGCCTCGCGTCCGGGTTCCTGGGGCACAGTACCAAGGATCGGTGAGCCCGGTCTATCTCCAGGTCGTTGAAGGGTCTCGCGGAGGAGTGTCTGAACGAAGGAGATGATATCTGGTTCTTTTTCCTCCAAACCCTCTGGAACCCCGTAAATCCGGATATTTTGTCGTCTCGATCTTCCCTCAAGATCGTCTATTTTACGGATGAGTTCTCGGTCTCTGGCCAAAAGATAAAGGATGAGGCGGTCCTATCTGTCGGACTGATCTATTGCTCCTGTGAGCCCCAGTTCGAATTGCTCCGTTTTATGATCTATATGGTTCAAGTCCACTCGAAGGTCAGTGAGAGTATGATCTATTTTAGTAACCGTCCTTGCCGTCTGCGTGATCATTTCTCGATGTCAGCTTGTGGAGAGTCGTGATGTGTCTGAGGCCTGCTGTAAATCTAGCGTGGTCCACTCGACTCCGGGAGAGCTTCTATATCCGCCTGTATTAGGTCCCGCAATTTTTGCACTGGAGTGCCTAGGGGCTTTCCCGGTTTGTTTCTTTTTTGTTTCGCTGGGGATGCCATTGTTTAAAGAGCGATTAAATTGGATTATCTCTCGAGGGGTTGAGGAGCTCGTTGTTTAAGGCACCATCTTGGGAGGTGACATCACCGGAAGTCCACCAGGACCTTTTGGACACCTGGAACATGCATGGCCAACAGTTCTAGTCTGTGTTCTAGAGCCTTGTACCAGACACTCCTTGCATCTCGACAGAAGGTACGAGTGAGCTCCCCCCCCCTTTGTTGACGTAGTGCACTACATCGATGTCGTCAGTCTGCACCAGCAGATGGACCGGGGACAAATGAGTCTGGAAGGCTTATAAAGCACATAAGATGGCCCTCATCTCCGGGACCCTGACGTGTAGGGCAGCCTCCACTCTGAACCACATCCCCTAAAGTTGGTGAGGCCCCAAATGAGCCCCCCCAGCCCAACTCCGAGGCATCTGAGGCGATATCTGTTGAGTGGAAGGAATTGGGAAGGGGAATCCCTGTCAGCAGGTTGCTGGGTTCCATCCACCATAACGGCACCTTTTTGACCAGAGAGGAAACTAGAACTTGTTCTAGATCGTCGGTGCACTGCTCCCACTTGACTGTCAATGTCCACTGGGGAATCTGCATATGGAGCCTGGCTAAAGGCACCATATCAATGGGTGAGGCCATGAGGCCCAGGAGCCCCAAGAAGGTTCTGGCCATTGGCATACAGAACAGTTACACAAGAACTTATCTCAGTCATTGGGTCACACCATAGAACTTCAGTCGGTGAAGCAGGATCCACACGGAAGATTTTCCAGCAGTACAACTAGAGCCACCCACGCAGATTTCACCTGCCGACGTCCTCAACCCTATAAAAGGCATGAGCGGCCCCGCTCCCTCCTTCAGTTCTTTCCCCCGGAGAACAAGGGAGCAAACTCATGCCACTGAGGACAGAGGGGGCGCGGGGGGGGAGGCAGAGAGGCAGGCCCAGGCCAAAATAAAAGGCTGGATACACCAGATTGCCAGTTCTGAGAATAAAGGACCCCAGAGAAAGAGGATGTGGGAGGGAAGGCTGACGAAATGACAGATCCCCTCAGAGACCTACTGTTATGGTAAGTTTTTACTAACTGTTCTACCTTCTTTGGGAGTATCTCAGTCATCAGGTCACACTGTAGGAACAAGTCCCAAGCAGTTACAAGTACAGCAGAACAGTCTGGGAGGTAGGCAAATCTATACTCAAGACAGAAGGCCCTGAAGAACAGCCCCCCGCCGAAGACTACTCAGGCCGTGAAAACAATGTCCAGACTGTAGTGATTGGTGAAACTATGGACAGTACTCCAGGTGGCAGCAGCACAAATGTCAGCTGCTGAGACCCCTTTCAAGCAAGCTACAGAGGTAGCCATGACCCTCGTGGAGTGGGCTTTTAACACCCTTGGCAACTACCCACCATGTTTCTTGTAGCAGAACACAATACAATTGACCAACCATTTAGACAAGAAACTTAGGATTCCTGCACAAAGATACCCCATCTTTGTAAAAAATCAAATAAATCACACTAGAGAGCCTCAAACTCTGAAATCCTTCGAGCACATGTAATAGCAACTAAAAACAGTGTTTTCCAAGAAAGAAAGCGTAGCACATAAGTCATGGCTGGCTCAAATAGAGATAGGGTCAATTTCTCCAAAACAAAATTTTAATCCCAAGCCAGGATAAAAGTACGGACTGGAGGTTTCAGGTGCAAGATGCTCCTGAGAAAGGTACAGGTCACATCAGTCACATCCAGCTGAGTCACAGTATGAACATCCACAGGCTCGTGAAAGGCAGAGACAGCCGAAAGGTGCACCTTGAGAGAGGAATACCGGAGGCCTGAATCAGACAGTGATATCAGGTAGTCCAGAATCTGGTTCACCAGACAAGTGAGAAGGCCCTTGCTTGGCAGCCCAGATGGCAAACCTCTTCCACTTCATGGCATAGGTGACCCTAGTGGAGAGCTTCCTAGCCACCACTAAGAAATCAGCCACCTTCTGGGAGACTCCAAAAAGAGCAATGGCTATGTCCTCAGGAGCAAGGCATGCAAAGAGACTTGACGTGTGGATGGACCAGGGTCCCCTGAGCCTGCATCAGCAGATCTCTGCAGAGGGGCAGAGGCACCGGAGGTTCTGCTGCTAAATGTTGTAGTAATGGAAACCATATCTGCAGGAGCCACTAGAGTGCGACCAGGATCATGCTGGCCCCCTCTACAGGAAGCTTGATAGCACCCTCTGAATCAGAGGAAATGGAGGAAAGGCATAAAGGAACCTCCTATACCAAGAGAGGGACAACACATCTTGCAAGAAAACTTCAGACCCTGGATCTAGCGAGCAGAAATTGGGCAGTTTTGTACTGAGTGGGGACACACAAAGGTCCAACTCTGGATGACCCTATCTGTCGAACAAATCTCCTGCAATGGAAGACAGGCGCTCCCATCCATGCATCCTGGACAGAGTCCGGTTGAGGCTGTCCACTAGAGTGTTCAGCATGCCTGGGACACGTTGGACTGCCGAGAATTCTAGGCTGTGGTCCAGTGTCCAGTACCAGACTCTCATTGCCTCCCTAAAAAGAAGGTAAAAATGCATTCCACCACCCCACTTCCCTTGCTGATATAGTAGACCACACAGATTGCCTGACTGAATCAACAACTGGCCCGGAGAAAGGCGGTTCTAGAAGGCTTGCATGGCATACGTAACTGCCCTAATCTCAGCACGCTTATATGGAGGGACATCTTGATCTGGGACCAGATACCCAGAGCCTGGAAGGAACCCAGGGTGCCCCAGCCCAGGCCAGAGGCGTCCTGTGGTAAGGATCTGCTGGGGAGATGAGATCAGGAATGGGACCCTCAAGAGATTTTGGGGTCCATCCACCCCATCCACCACTGAAGCACCTTGCAGAATGGAGAGGAGACCAGCACTAGCTGTTCCAGGCCGTCTGTGCATTGGTCCCACTGCACCCGGAAGGTCCACTGGAGCACCCTGCATGGGTAACTTGGCCAGGGAAACAGTGGTAATGGTCAGAGCCATGAGGCCCAGAAGCCTCAAGTAAACCCTCACGGAGACATAATGGCTCTGAGCCAGCACCCGAGCCTGTGATATAATACACTCTGTTCTGTCTGGAGGCAGGAAGGCCTTGCCCTGTACTAAGTCCAGGACCACCACTATACAGAGCAGCCTCTAGGACAGAATCAAAATGGACTTGGGAAGGCTGACAGAGACGCCCAAGGAGTGGAACTGGAGGGTCCTCTACAGAGTTTGTAGGAGCAGATCCATGGACGGGGCTTTGTGAAGCCAGTCATCCAGGCAGGGGAAGACATACAGGGCTTCTCAACGAAGGGCCGCAGCTATCGCTGCTAAGCATTTCGGAAAAACCCATGGCACAGAGGATAAGCCAAAAGGGTAAGACTCTGAATTGGTAATGTTCACCCTGAAAAAGAAACCAAAGCAACTGCCTGTGTGGTGGACACAACGAAATGTGCAGGTAAGTGTCCTGCATATCAAAGGAGCATAGCCAGTCACTGTTTGAGCAGGGGCAACAAGCCTTGGAGGGTGACCACGTGGAACTTTATGTATTGAATGTAAAGGTTCAGGTCTTTGAGCTCTAGAAAAAGTCTCAGGTTCTTTTGGGAACCAGGAAGAACCAGGAATAGAACCCGTTCTTCTACTTCCGAGCCACTGGCTGGATTGCCCTTTTTCACAGATGGGAGAGTACCTCCTCCCAAAGAACCGCTGCATGGTCTGGAGGGTAGTGTCTCTCAGGGTTGTTCCAAAAGCTGCACCATGTGACCCTTTTCTATAATCTGAAGAATCCAAATATCTGAAGTTATAGTTCTCCAATGGCTGGACCAGAAAAGGAGGGTCTGTCAAGGAGTCAGGCTGAAGGGGATATGGCCGCTGGGGCAGATCAGTCGCCTCTGGGCCATTTCACAGCATGACCGGAGGATGAGGGGGTAGGCAAGGCAGAACTGGCTTTCAGTTTACCCTGAAGATGTGAGCCCACA
Source organism: Neoceratodus forsteri (assembly GCA_016271365.2). NCBI lineage: Eukaryota > Metazoa > Chordata > Ceratodontiformes > Ceratodontidae > Neoceratodus > Neoceratodus forsteri. The sequence goes on from CM057455.1 coordinate 1,712,147,779, forward strand.
CTGGACTTATGGGACACCTTCCACAAGGACAGTCGATATCTGCTCCAGGGCTAGGTATGCTAGAGCACACGGACAGATTTAACAGCCCTACCAGAGGCCTGTAAGGCAAGGCAAAATTTATTTAAAAACAAAAACAAAAAAAATGCCCACTCCTGGAGGCTCTGGGCGCTGCACAAATAAATACACATCTTCAAAAATAGATCACAGGTACAAAATAATTAAAACCACAAAACAGTAACGCATCATGTATACATTTATGAACAAATCAGATTGATAAATTCATAATTCAATCCAGAAATGCCTGAGCAAATAGGAGGGCCTTAAGGCGGGCCTTGAATACCTCCAAAGTAGGGTCCCCCTTAACCCCGAGGGGCAGTGAATTCCACGCGAGGGGGGCGGCGGCACAAAGCCCCCTGCCCGCCAGCCGATTTCAACCTCATCCTTGGAATCACTAGGGGGGCTGAGGAGCTTTGAGCCAACTGAATGGGGCATTAAGCACCTTTTGCTGGACATCTGCTGTGAAGCCAAACATGCCTACGAAGCCAAACGCCTGTGGTAGCAGCCCTGGCACCAGTGTCAGACATGTCGTACAAGGCCCAGAGGAGGTTTTGCCAATATCTTCAGCAGCCTGGAGGGTCTTAAGGATCTCCCATTTCTGAAAACATTCTGGGAGGGCCCCGAGTAACCGCCCTGCTCTTCCTCCATATGGTATTCTGGTACTTGACCATATGAGATAAAAATTAGCAATCCGGAATCAGAGTAGAGGAGGCATAAACCCTCTTACCCCAAAGGCCGATCCTTCTGGATTCCCTGTCCAGGAGGAAGGAGCTAAGGTGTTTAGGCACCTTGGACTTGTCATGTGCCGCTCTGATGATCACCAAGTCGGTCTCAGGTTGGACAGCATAACAGGGCAGGCCCTGGGGAGCATGATATGAGATTATCTGCCCTACGAGACATGGCAGGAACCATGTAGAGGCATTCCTCAGAGCTGACAGACTAGGAGGAACGACACTGGGAGAAGATTCAGGAATCTCCAAAAAGTCCACCAGGTCTCTTCTGGTGGCATCCTCTTCCTCAGTATGGAAGCCCGTAGCTGTAGAAAGCGGCTTCATAATATTAGAGAATGCAGAGTCTTCAGGAGGGGACCTGGGAGTATGCATAACTGAGTCCTCACTCACCGAAGCAGTAGATCTGTCGGAGGCAAGAGGGAAGGGTGGTACTCCTCCTCGACGTCAACTCATTCCTACTCAGGGTCCGACAAATGAGGGACTGATGGCACCCAAGGATACAGGCCAATAAGGCCAAACCAGTGTCTATGACGATGGAGTAGCCGACGGCACCTGGGACATCAGCCTATGTGTACCCAACTGGTGCACCAGAGCCAGTGTTAATTGGGTTAAAATAGTACTAGGATTGACAGCAGGTAAGAGCTGCAACAAAAGCAGAGGAGTCATCTGGACAGGGCATGACAAACCATCCTGCCAGGCCTGGAGACCCCGAAGGCCCTGCCAGCTGAGGACCTGGGGAAGCATTAGGAGCAGACGATCCGGTGGATGATGACTGAGGGATTGACGGCAGACCTTCCGGAGAAGCAGGAGGAGGCGCTGTCAGTATGGGCCTGGTAGGAGCAGAGGCCTGGCCAGCAGAGGACGTCGGTGCAGCCAAAGCCAACTGAGTACCCTGGATGACAAAGAAGAAGCCGTCGACGAATGGGAGCACCACCCGGGGGAAGCGGTCCCAGTCACAGTCTTTATTGTGCCCTTTCCCTGAGGACTTGTCTCAGGCCTTCGAGGCCTTGGAGCTTGACTAACCCACCAGCAACAGGGAAGGAGGGACGCCAGAGGACCCCTGCCCAGAACTGGCTACCCGTTGTTCCATGAGGAATTTCTTCAAAGCCTTTTTGCATCGATTGAGGTTGTAAGATTGAATTTTCAGCAAAGCTTACAGTCAGATGTCGTGCTCTGGTCTAAAAACAGCAGACACAGAGGTTGTGGTCTTCTGAAGAAGCAATCTTCTTTCCGCAGTGGCAGCAACAAAAGACAGATGTAGAAGGAGTTACTCTCAACATAAACGAGGTAAAAGAACCTCTTTCTTAAAAAGAGATTCCCAAAAGTATAATACGAAAGAAAAGCGTAGGCAAAAATGGCGCACACTGCAGCAGAGCATCTGTGGAGACCCACGCAAGAGGGGTCAACAGCAGGAAAGAACTAAGGAGGGAGCGGGGTCGCTCACACCTTTATAGGTTTCAGGACGTAGGCAGGTGACGGCGAGGACGGCTCCAGCAGTAATGCTGGGGAATCTTCCGTGTGGATCCTGCTTCGCCAATGATAAAGTTACTCTGGTGTGACCTGATGATTGAGATACCTCCCAAAGAAGATCTACTGTTGTAAAGCAGCTGGGCCTGGGCCATCAGGTGGTCCACCCTGTCCTGTGGAAGGAAAGTACAGTTACGTAAGAACTTACCATAACAGATCTTCAAGAACAGCTCTTGCAGCAGGTTACACCATTAGGACTGTAGCCAGCAGGCGCCAGGACCACCCGGAAATTTTCTAGCTAGCAGTATTCAGCGTGGACCGCCTCCAACGTCTGTCCTGCCCCCCCCCGACGTCAGGCATAGTACATAAGGAGACAGTCCCCCAGAATCCCCAGTTCTCCTGCCGGAGACTCCCGGCCGCTGGATGACATCAGAAGAGGAGACTGAGGATCCGCCATCAAATGGCAATCAGAGAGATGCTGAGAGCACCTGATCCTAGGAGAAGGATGTTGGAACTAGAATCTACCTCCAGCGGATGGTGGTGGAAGTGCCTGCCGTGAAGAGATGTTCTCGAAGATCTACTGTTACGGTAAGTTCTTACGTAACTGTACTATCTTACTTCGAGAAACAGCTCTTGCAGCAGGTTACACCATTAGGACTGATTCCCAAGCAATAATGGAAATCTCACACCACTGGGAGGAAGGAAGGTAGAAATCCTTAATAGAGCCTAAACCTAAGACAGAAGTCCTTGAAGGACTGCTAAACCAAAACCTGCTCTTCGCCTCGATGCAATATCCAGGCTATAATGCCTGATGAAAGTGTGCACGGAACTCCAAGTAGCTGCAGCACAGATGGCCGAGGTGGACACATTCTTTAGGGCCGCAAAAGAGGTAGCCACCCCCTTGTGGAATGACCCTTAACCGCACCCGGTAGGGGTTTGTTGTGCTTCTGGTAACAGAACATGATACACTGAATGAGCCACCTATACAGCGACTGTTTGGAAACGAGCTCCCATCATCCTGTGGGCAAAGGAGATGAAAAGCTGGTCTGATTTTCGGTGGTTTTTGGTTCTGGTCAGGTAGTATCGGAGACACCTATGCAAATCTAAAGTGTGCAACAGGGCCTCTCCTCGATTAGAATACTTGGGGAAGTACACTGGTAGATTGATGTCCTGATTAAGGGTGAGAGCTGAGACCACCTTAGACAGAAACTTCGGATTAGTCCATAGTTACCCCGTCTTGATGAAAAACCAAATAAGGCTCTTTGCACGTGAGTGCATGAAGTTCAGAAATTCTTCTGGCCGAGATAACTGCAACTAAAAACAACGTCTTCCAAGTAAGAAGATGTAGCTCGCAATCCGTGGCTGGCTCAAAGGGTGACAGCGTAAGCTGCTCCAGGACAAAGAGTAGATCCCATGGCGGAATCTGATCCTTAAATCGGAGGTCTAAGGTGGAGAACACCTCTCAGGAACGCTCGTGCTGTTTCTAACTGAGATATGGTGTGTTAGCCTATAGGAATGTGACAGGCTGAGATGGCACATAGGTGTACCTTAATCTAGGAGTATGCCAAGCCTGTCTGAAAAAGGGACAGAAGGTAGTCCAAGACCAACCTTTCTGGACAATCCACAGGCGAAAAACCATGTGCTTGAACCCATATACAAAATCTACGCCATTTCATGGCGTAAGTAGCATGGGTAGCCGGTTTACTAGCAGCAGCAAGAACGTCTGCTACCTCTTACGAGACCCAGTATCGCATCATGGCTATGTCTCTAGGAGCCAAGCATGCAGGTTCAGCGAACGAAGGTCCGGATGAACCAAGGAACCCGCCTCCTGAGACAGCAAGTGGGAGCTGATCAGCAGAGGCACTGGGGGTTCCCGGGACAGCTGATGTAGTAAAGGGAACCAGATCTGCCTGGGCCAAAACGGCGCGATAAGTATCAGCATCACTTACTCTCTGCAAAGTTTCAGAAGGACCCTCTGGATCAATGGAAAGGCATAGAGGAATCTGCCCGCCCAGGAGAGGGACAATGCATCTCGCCAGAAAACACCAGGCTCTGGATCTAGCAAGCAAAAATTGGGCAGTTTTGCATTGAATGGGGATGCAAAAAGGACAAACTCTGGAGTACCCCATCTGCAAAACAGATCCTCTACTACCTCCTGGAGTAGTTCCCACTCGTGGACTCTGGCCTAAGAGCAGCTCAGGCCGTCTGCGATGATGTTGTCCACTCCTGGGACATGAACAGCGATGAGGTTTGCGCCGTGTTGCAAAACCCAATCCCACACCCTCATGGCCTCCCTGCAAAGCGGGTAGGAATGGGTGCCTCCTTGTTTGTTGAGGTAATACATCACCACAGAATTGTCTGTTTGTAACAGAAGAGTACCCAGCAGAATCTCCGACTGGAAGGCCTGCAAGACATAAAGAACTGCTCTCATTTCCAGGATATTTATGTGGAGATGAGTCTCTTGGGCTGTCCACAGGCCCTGAGACCGGACACCGTCGAGGTGTGCACCCCATCCGAGCCCTGAGGCGTCTGTGGAGAGCGTCACAATCAGAGACGGCACAATGAAGGGGACTCCCGCCGATAGATTCTTCAGATCTAGCCACCATAGCCAATCCCGGATTACTGACTTCGTGATCCTGACTGGGAGCTGCAGATGGTCTTGCTTTTGATCCCATTGGACCCGTAACATCCACTGGGTGACCCGCATGTGGAGACGGGCTAGCGGGACTGTTGCAATGGCCGCAGCCATGTGTCCAAGCAGGCAAAGGACCAATCTGGCAGGAACAATCTTCTTCACCAAAATGTCCCTGATGAGGGATCTGATGAGTTCCGCTCTGTCCTGGGGAGAAAAGCTTTCCCCTGGACGGTGTCCAGAACTGCGCCTATGAACTGCAGAGTCTGTGACGGAACCAGGCGTGACTTCTCTTGATTGATAATGATGCCTAACGTCTCGAACAGAGACTGAGTATAATGAATGGCGGACATCAGGGCCTCCCGAGAGGGCGCAATGAGAAGCCAGTCGTCCAGGTAGGGGAACACGTAGTGGCCTTGTCTCCTCAGAGTCGCCACTACGACTGCCATGCACTTCGTGAATACCAGAGGTGCCGATGACGGTCCGAAGGGGAGGGCTCGGAACTGATAATGGTGACCCTGAAACTCGAAGCGCAGAAACTTCCTGTGTGCTTGAGCAATGGGTATATGCAGGTAAGCATCCTGCATGTCCAAGGACACTACAAAGGCGCCCTGCTTGAGCATGGGAATCAGACCTGGGAGGGTCACCATGCGGAAGCGTTTGTACAGGACCGACTCGTTGAGGTCGTTGAGGTCCAGTATTAGACTGAGGTCCCCTGTTTTCTTGGGAACCAGAAAAAAGTGAGAATAATATCCTGCATCCTTCTGGTTCCATGGTACGTGCTCTATAGCTTCTTTTCCGAGAAGCACGAGCACCTCCTGCTGTATGTGCAGGGCGTGCTGATCCGAGCAACAGGAAAGCAGGTGAGGTCTTGCCAGTGGGTGGTCGAGAAATTCTATGAAGTGACCTTTCTTGATCAATGGGAGAACCCACTGGTCGGCGGTAATCAACTGCTACCCTCAAAAGTGGCGAGCGATGCGTCCCCCTACCTTTTGTGCCAGTTGATCCAGAGGAGGGGCGGGGGCCGGGAAGAAGTCATGCTGTGGCAGCACTGGTCCCTGCAGGCTGGGCCGGTTTGGTGTAGCATTGGCCTCTACCTGGAGACGACTTAGCCTGGGCTTTATGCTGAAAAGTGCCCCTTTGTTGCTGGCCGGAACGTGGCTGCTGCCTTTGTTGCCGGCTGCGAAAACGGCTCTGGTTCCTATGAAAGGAACCAGGCCTGGATCTGTACATGGCCTGAACAGACCTGACTGCCGTCCCGGCATCCTGAAGTTTGGTGATAACCTTCTCCGAGGGTTCACCAAAAAGCACGTTGCAGGGAACGTCAAGAATGTTCTTCTGTACGTCCGGGGTGAAGCCGGAGACATGGAGCCAAGAGTGTCTCCGGAGACAGATGCCTGAAGCTGCAGCTCTGGTGGATGAGTCCGCAGAATAGTATGCGGCTCGTGGTACTTGGGTACCCACATCAGAACCTGTGCTAAGAAGGTTTAGGAGCACTGCCTTCTGATAGCCATCCAGAAGTTTAATCGACCAGGTCCTGGCCCTGTTCCCACAGGGTGTTCTGAAACTGTACCATGTGAGTTAAGTAGTTAGCAGCCGCATACATGCGCCTCCTCAGGGCATCCAGTTGTTTGGATTCCTAGTCTGGTGGCTGTCTGCTCATGTGCTGCGGTCTTTGGGACCGGTCATGTGAGGCCGTAATGACCAGGAAGTCTGCCAGAGGTTGTTGAGCCAAGTACTGGTCTTCTTTCGGGGCCTTGTACAGGTGGTCAGCTTTCTTCAGCACAGTGGGAATGGAGTGCAGACACTTCCAGGCAGCCTTGGTGACGTCCGCGAAGGTGTCCACCAAGGATGGTACTACCACAGGCTTTGGGTCTTTCTGCTGAAGATAAACCGGCAAGGCGCCATCATACGGGGTCGAGGTCTTAAGCATCCCACCCCATGTTGTCCTGGATGTGCCTCATGATCTCAAAGAAAGAGGGATCATCCAGTGGAGACCTGGGAAGGTCATGTGGGTCAGGTGATGGAATGCTGAGTGGAGGAGGAGATCTGGAAAAATTCGAGGTATCCGATCTGGAGCCCTCCCCTGATGGAGTGTGCTGACGACATCTGGGTCGCTTGGGGCTGGGGGACCCTGATGGAGATCTTGAGGGAGGCCTTCTCCTGTCCTTGGATCTACCCCTAGGAGGTGGAATCTGCTCCTTAGGGGTTGGTGGTCGTCCTGCCGGCCCTTTGGGTGAGGAGGGGCGAGGAGGTGAAGGAGGTGAAGGAGGAGGAAGAGGAGGTTTACAGGGACCACATCCTTTTGATGGTGTCCACCAGAAAGTAAAGAAACTTTACTTGTAGATTCATACCGACGGCCTGGCGCCGTGGTCTGTCGCTGGTCGGGCATCGGGTCCACGGGTGTCTCCGGGTGGGCTAAGGTTCCTCAGGAGCCCGCATCTCAGTGTCGCCCGCCTGGTCTTCGGGCAGTGTTGTGTCGCCTCCATAGAACCCTGTGACCGTGTGTCCACCGTGACTGGGGGCGGTCTTCGCTCTGGTGAATCGCGAGCTGACGTCGGTAGCTTGTCCGATGCCTTCAGGTCCGGCAACGCCGGCCAGCGCCTGCGCCTGGCTGGTGTCCGAGTCTCGCGAACGCCTGGTCACTTCAGATGCTTACCGGCGTCGGGTCAGCCATCCGCTTTAGGGACGTCAGGTCTTTCGTCTTCCTGGGTAGTGGATCCGGACCTCTGTGAGGCTGTGAGACCGATCTGGATTCGGGGTCCCAACGTCAGGTCGATGAGGAAGACTTGTGGCGTTCGGAAGACTTGGAAGAGGCCCGAGAGGGAGTGGAGGAAGCTGAGGGCCTTGAAGTCTTGATGGGCTTGAGAGTCAAAGAACTGCCTGAAGCCCGGACTTTGACCGGAAGGGGCTGAAAACGAGCCCTTGAGGGAGAGCGGTCCGATCTGGTGGAGCCTGAGCTATGGGAGTCCGAGGCCCGGTTCGGGGATCTGGACCTTGCTTTCTCCCGGTGTTTATGGGCCTTGGAAAAAGAATCGCCCCTGGAGGAAGGTTCTTGGTCCATCCTGCTAAGTTTTTCTTCCAGCAGATAAGCTTGAAGTTCCTTCTGACAGCGGATCCTGGTGCGGCTGTTGAACCCTTGGCAAAAGGTGCAGGCCTTGGTGTCGTTGTCCGGGCCTATGCACCGCACGCAAGAGGAATGAGGATCCTTAAAAGGGATCTGTTTCCCGCAGGCACACTTGGAAAGGTGTCCCTCAAGTGCAGGAGTAGGAGAGGACATTAGTTTTGAAGAAACTCTTGAAGTTCTAAGTTGTACGCTAGGTAGAGACCAAGAGGCCGATGCTGGTGAGTCGACGCTGGGAAAAGAACTGGGGATTCTGGGGAACTGCCTCCTTATGTACTATGCCTGACGTCGGGGGCGGGACCGACGTCGGGGGCAATCCCAGCTGAATACTGCTAGCTAGAAAATTTACGTGGGTCCTGGCGCCTGCCGGCTACAGTCTTAATGGTGTAACCTGCTGCAAGAGCTGTTTCTCGAAGTAAGATCGTAAAACCCCAAGCCATGTCTAGGACTGCTCCAATGTACTGGAGGCACTGGCAAGGGGCCAAGACTGACTTGGGCACACTGACCGTTATTCCCAGGGCACGGAACAACTGCCTCGTACATCTCAGGGTCTAGAGTAGTTGCTTCCTGGACTGTGCTTTAAACAACCAGTCGTCCACATAAGGGAAGACACTCAACTCCTCCTCCTGAGGGCAGCTGCTACACCGCCAAGCATCTGGTAAAGACCAGAGGCACAGAAGATAAGCCAAAGGGCAAGGCTCGAAACTGGAAGTGCTCTCCCTGGAATTGGAACAGGAGGTACTGTCTGTGGGGGGCATATACCCAGATATGCAGGTATGCATCCTGCATGTGGAGAGAGCATGTCCAGTCTCCCTGATGCAGCAATGGCAGCAGGCCATGAAGTGTCACCATCTGAACTTCTTGTACAGGATACAGGAATTTAGATTCCTCAGATCCAATATGGGCCATAAATCCCCTGTGGATTTGAGGACTCAAAAGAAATGAGAATACAACCACCTGTTCCTCTGATCCGCGAGGACAAGTTCTATGGCCCTTTTGTGCAGCAATGTGCAAATTTCCCCCCAACGACAACGAAATGTGCTCTGGAGAGTAGCTTGAATGAACTGTAGGCTGATCTGTAGGCCACTTCAGAAGTTCTAGAGTGTGGCCTTGTTCTATGAGCTGCAGGACCCAAACATCTGTATCTCCCTCCACCTGTCCAAGTGAAGGAAGAAACAACCCCCTACCACTGCCTCCTGCAGTGCTGGAGGGTGAGGGTCTGGCAAGGAGTCACGAGGAGGTAGGACCGGCGCTCCTCTGGGGACCTTCCCATCGGTGGCGGTAGGGACAGGCAGGGCTGCAGCTGCAGCTGCCCAGAGTTTGCCTTGGGGCCTGACGCCCTGCTTGGGCTTATGGAAGGCTCGGCAAAAGGGCACCCTCTGGCCACTTTTTTGTCTGAGTCTGGCATAGGGTGTGAACAGATCGCAGAGTCCTAACTGAGGCCTGCAGGTCAAAAAGAATGCCCTGCACATCCACACCGAAGATTCTGTAGCCTCGAAGGGGGCATTCAGATGGACTGCTGCATGTCTGTAACAAAGCCAAACACCTTAAACCAGAAATGCCTTCTCGGGCAGATGCCTACTGCCACTGACCTAGCAGAAACATCAGCAGCATCACAGGCAGACCACAAAAGATGTTTGCCAATGTCAGCACCAGACTGAAGGGCTTTAAGTAGTTCCTGCCTCTGGGGACTGTCTGGGAGGGCCTGAGCTGCTGTCTTGAACTTCTAGAGAGTATTCTGAAATCTAACCATGTGGGCAATATAATTCAAGACCCTGATGGCCAGTGTAGCTGTAGCGAAGGTCCTCTTCCCCATGAGGTCCAGCTTTCTGGACTCCTTATCAGGAGGAAGAGAGCCACGGTGCTTAGGCTTCTTGGGTCCATCATGGGCAGCATTTATCACCATTGAATCTACCTTAGGTTACTCAGCAAAGTACGGTTCCCCTGAGGGTGCCTGGTACAATCTGTCCACCTTTCTAGGCATGGCATGATCAAATCTGTACCAGACAGCAAAGAACAGGTTTCTCACCTTTAACAGTAGTTCTAGGAGTGGTATATGATGTTCATCCACACTAACCAGCAGTGTCCTTTCCCTTTAAGATGATGCCGGAAAGTCTTCAAGCGGGTTCCTCCCACCCACCCGGGTGGTAACTCTCTCAACTCCGCCCCATGACGCCAGATCTTGCCCACTGGAAGCAGCTGTGTGTGCCAAAGCCAGGAGTGGGTCTATGGGGATGAACATATACCACTCCTAGAACTACTGTTACAAGTGAGTAACACGTTCTTCTAGGAACATGAATATGATGTTCTATCCACATTGTCTGGCAGACTCCTAGCAGTTCTCGGGAGGAGGAAGGCAAGGCACACACACCCTATTTAGGAAACGGAGATTGGAGAACTGAGGCTCCAAAACCAGCATACTGGCGTGACTCTAGGTCAATGTGAATGGGAAATGAAGGTGTGTGCAGCCCTGTAGATTTCCTGGATAGGGATGTCTCTGGAATCAGCCACTGACGCAGCGGTATGGCGGGTGGAATGGGCCCTTAGCCCTGTGGGAGGCTCCCTACCCACCATCCTATAGCAGAAATCAATGCAGGATATAATCCACCTGCCAATCATCCACTTGGCTGCAGGTCTGCCACGTGCCACTTCAGCGTAGGTGACAAACACCTGGCGAAACTCTCCTCGAACTCCAGCCGTGCACTCTTTGTAATAAGCGAGCGCTCACCTCAGGTCCAGAATATGGAGCCTGTGCTTGGCCTCCAAGGTGTGAGTGGTGAAGTACACCAGGAGATTAATAATCTGGTTAAGGTGAAACTCCAACACAACCTTCGGGCGGAACATAGGGCTGGAGCACAGGACAACTTTGTCCTTGTGGGAGACCAAGTAAGGGGACTCCATCAAAAGTGCCTGGAGCTCACTGATCCTTCTGGCTGATGTGATAGCAACCAAGAAGGCAGTCTCCCATGACAGGTGAAAGATATCACACCTGTGCATCGGTTCGAATGGCTTGCCCATGAGTTTTGCCAAAGCCAGCAACAAGTCCCATGGTGCTGGTAGTTCATGCACCAGTGGGGAAATGTGGTCAAGGCCATTGAAGAAGCACCAGACCACCTTTTCCTGCGCCACTGACTGCTAACCAGCCCACACCCAGTAAGCAGAGATGGCTGCCAGGTGCACCTTAAGGGTCATCAACAGAAGACCGGACAGAGTGGGATCAAAGGTAATCAAGAATGCTAGCCACTGGACAGGACAAAGGGTCCAACCCCTTGCCCTGACACCAAATGGAGAATCTCTTCCATTTTAAAGGCGTAGCACTTCCTAGTCCGACTCCTTCCGAGATGCCTCCACAACAGTGAAGACTGCTTCGGACAGACCCAAAGCCTGGAACTCTAGCGGCTCAGGAACCAGGCTGTCAGGTGCAGGGATTGAAAGTCCGGGTGGAGGACCTTCCCCTGATTGATGGAAAGCAGGTCTGGGCATAGGGGAAGATGCCTCAGGAACCTGCTGCTGATGCGGAGGACAGTGTGGTACCAGAACTGGCATGGCCAGTCCTGAGCCACCTACATCACCTGTGCCTTGCCCATCCTGACCTCAAGGGGCACCTTGTGGATCAAGGGAAGCGGAGGGAAGTCACAGAAGAGGCCTGGGGTCCAGGGCCTCGAGAAGGCATCCCCCTGCAGCGTTCCCTGCCAAGAAGGGCTGACACAAAAAAGTCTCAGCTTTGTGTTCCCCCAGGAGGCTAACACGTCCACCTGAGGGGTGTCCCACTGGGAGAACAGACTGTGAACTACCTCTGGTGGAGAGGCCACTCGTGAGACACTTCGCTCACCCAGCTGAAGGCATCCACCAGCTGACTGGAGGCTCTTGCCACATGGATGGCTAGGAGATCTGCCTCTGGGATACGCACCAATGTCCAGACATAGGGAGCTTCCCTGCACAAGGCCAGGGAGTGTGTCCCACCCTGTTTGTTGAGGAAGTACATGGTCATGGTGTTGTCAGTCTGGACTTGGACCACCTGACCCCGAATGTGCAGAGCAAATGCAGTCAGCGCTAGCTGAGCTGCCCGGAGCTCCAGCAGGTTGATATGGCATCGGGACTCCTTGGGGGTCCACAGCCCCCAGCCCATGACAGAGGTATCGGTCATCAGGATGACCGTAGGCTCTGAGTGGACAAATGGGATGCCTTCCAGCAGATGTGCTGGGACCAACCACCACTGGATGGCATCCCACATCCACTGGGTCACAGCGACCAGCTGGTCGAAGTGACCCTTGCGCTGAGACCACTGGCTAGCCAGCTCCCACTGCAGGGAGCACATTCTCCAGTGGTCCCAACAGACCACGCTGGTGCAGACCGCCATGTAGCCCAGCAAGTGCAAAAAATCCCGGCCGGGGCACAATTGCCCAACCCAAAATGATTGGGCACAGGAGGAGAGAGCTTCCATCCTGTCCATCAGAAGCCGGGCTCTGGCTCTGCAAGAGTTGAGCTCCGCCTCGATGAAGCACATCACGAGTTCCGACTTGGCCTCGTTGACCAGGAGGCCAAGGGAGACGCAGGTCTAGAAGACTAGGTTCCTGGACAGCTCCACCTTCTGCTTGGAGGGACCTGCAATCAGCCAATGGTCCAGGCAGGGGTAACCCAGGACCCATCGGTGCCTCCAGTAAGCTGCCATCATTGCAATGCACTTGGTGAAGACCCTGGGGCCAAGGACAGGCCAAATGGCATGGTCTGGAACTCGTAGAGAGCTCCCCTCTGCTCGAAAGCGAAGGAACCTTCAATGAGATGGACCAATTGGGATGTGAAAGAACGCGTCCTTAAGATCCAGGGAGCAAAACCACATATTTCGTTCTAGAGATGGTATAATCAGAAACAGAGTTACCATCTTGAAGGTGTGTGACCAGGTCGTGCAGATCTAGAACGGGGTACCAGACCCCTGTTCATTCTGGCACCTGGAAGTACCTGGAGACAAACCCTGGGTGTTCCGGAGGATCTGTGACAAGAACCACGACCTCCTTGCAGAGGAGCAGAGCTACGTTGTCTGAGAGCTGACAGTATGTCTGCGGAAACCAAGTCCTCCCGTGGGGCGCAGGTTTGGCAAGGAGGGTAGTGTTCGAATTTCAGAGGCAGACCCTGACCCACCACTTCTAGAACCCACCTGTCTGTGGCAACAGCAGACCAGGCGGAAAGGAAGTGGCAGAGCCGGCCCCACACGAGAAGATCCAGGGGAAATGTGACAGGCATGAGAGAGGCACCACTCATCCTGTCACTGGGTAGACTTAGAGGAGGAGGAGGGCCCGGCTGAGGCGCCACTGGAGCTTCTCCCTCCAGGCTTACAGACAACTGAGGACACAGACTTGGGCCGAGGTCGCCAGGCCTGAGCCTACTGTCCAGCCTGGGGCTAGGCTGACTCGGTCGCAGGAGTGGAGGTGGACAGAAAGGGCTTCCTCTTCTGCTGCTGCTTGGCGCTCCTGTGGTCCTTCTGGGCAGATGTCACAGAGTCCAAAGTGGCACTGGACTTCTCAATGCAGGTGAGGTGGCCATCAACACCGGGCCCAAACAGGTAGGTTCCAAGGAAAGGGACATCTGCCAGCTTGTGCTGAGTGTCCGCTGTGGAGGTCGAGATCCTCAGCTAAGCCCTGCGGCACATGGCCACTGAGGTGCCACAGAGCAGGCACAAGAGTCCCCAATGTCCATGGCTGTCTGGAGCAGTTTAGCTACAGCCCGGCCCTGGTCCCGGACCGGTCTGACTGTAGTCTGAAGGTCCGCAGGCAGATGAGGAAGCTCCTCACCGAGAGAGCCCAGCAGGGCATGAGAGAAGTGGGCCATGTGGAAGGCCGAGCTCACCTGGCGGAGACCAAGCGAAGAGGCAGCATAGACTTTTTTAGCCGCATGGTCCAACTTCTTGGACTCCTTGTCAGGTGGCTTGTTAATATCCCCGGTGTTGCTGGAGCACCTAAACACAGGTCTGCCACCAATCCCTCGGCCGAGGGGTGCTCTGTGAATCCAGAGAGGGAACCAGTGGGCACCACGTATTTGAGGGCCATCCAGGCAGAAGGCGCACGGCAGGAAGCAGGGCGCTGCCAAAGCTCCAGGGCAGGGCCATGAATGGTTTCTGTCACCAGGAAAGCCTCCGGAGTGCTCCCCAGTCGAGGACCTTGGTCAACGGGGTAACGAGCCCGCTTCTGGATGGCTCCATTTTCATACCAGTCGACTCAGAAATCAAGTGGAAAAGCCTCATGAAGGAAGATTGGCCTTCATCCTTCAAGAGGTCCCCCACAGACTCCACGTCAACCGGACAGGAGTGTAGGGAGGACCCCTCGGACCTCAGAGGAGTTGTTAGAGTGGCTGACTGCCCGAGTCCCCACTGACCCTCCATGGAGGGTCAGTGGTGACAGTGCAGACAGCCAATGGGTAAGCTCCTTATACGGCAGACACCCCTTAGAGCGTTGGTCGGCGGCTGTTTGGGCGGCAGTTCCACCACTATCGGCAGAGACACCAGGGTTGGCTGAGCTGGGACCATTTTGGTTGGCTGTGCCAGAATGAGGATTTAAAAACAGGCAATCCCCTAATGTTTTCTATTTTCACTCTGTCCTTTCTTCTCTTTTTTTCTGACTACCCTTTTTTTTCCCCCCTACCAGGGTGGCCAACCTGATTTCTTATCTACTTATCTTTTCTATCCCGTTGTTAAAAATGCCTGTGCCCAGTTAAAAAGCAGCTCCTGTGTCAAGCAATGTGCCATAAAGAAAGATAAATGGTTCCCCTGTTGTTTCTAGCAGTATGGGTCTAAGCCATGCGATCGCACAGTGAATGTGTGCACGGTCGCACAGGCGCTCGGTGCACGATCATGCAGGAAAAGACAGCAAAATATCTAAAAATGTTTATTTAGCCGCCGGGTGCAGTTTGCTAGTAAAAGAAAAGGCTATGCTGTATACAATAGCCAGTAAGCCCCAGTGAATGCATAAGAAATGTGCCTCGGGTGGTTTGGTGCTTCTGTAGCACCATAGCGAAAGTTGTCTGAGTCACCTCAGTACAGCAATAAAGAAAATAAGTCTCCTAGTGCCAAGAAAATTAAGGAGTATGAAAATATGAAGCCCTATGATGCCCAAATAAAGAACTGCTGCATGTATTAGGTACAGCAAAAGAAGTGTCTTTGTTGGCAGCACAAAGGAGGGCTGAAATTGAAATGTTAGCCGACGGCTGCAAACATTTCAGCCGACAGCTGTTTGCAAGGCTGTATTATGCAGCACAAGTTGGTTGCTGAATGGAGAAAGAATATGTTTAAAGTTACAGGTGGTATTATGGAAGCCTGTATAAATGTCTGCCCTCTGGAAATGCAGTATTATTACATTGTTAGTATAAAATGATTTTCTCTCCAAGAGCAATAGGATCCTAGTTCTTGCTACAGTAAATAGATAAGGAGTGTACCCTTATATATTTACCCTTTCCAAGACTAGTGATACCTACAGAATACTAAAATAAAAGCTTGCAGTTGTTATAATGAGCCAATACAAATAAAAGATATAAGGTCATTACCACATGATGTTCTCAGAGGTCCAGCTATAGGGCTGGCTGACTGAACTGACTGTATTTATGGGAGAAGCAGTCAGTGATGTCATAGTAGGGGAGGAGCCAGCTCCCAAGTGTGATGCCATGCCCCTGTAATTAAGGTTCATTTTAGCTTCTTCCTTCAAAATGGAGACTCCTTAAGAAACTGTCTGACTGGACATGGAGGATCGCAAAAAGCTAGGAATACTAGGTCCTGATTATAGGAAATGTAAAGGTTGAACATACTGGTTTTTTTTGGTTAATAAATGGTATCACATGACCTCTGATGTCACATCAGGCAGCTATATAAGGTAGTCCACAAGAGGGCTAGTTAGATAGTATGGAAGATGGTCAGTTGCTTTCTGATCGGAGACTGAGCAAGAGCTAAGAAGAGCAAAGTGTGGAGCTTTACACACTGAACAGAAGGAAGATTTCAGGAATTCTTTTGTTTTGATACTTGACTGAAGAAGAATGATATCCTGATGATTTACGTCTGTGTGAAGGTCTAACACCCTCTTATTTTCCTTTCTGTAAATATCCTTTATTTTCTTTATTTTGGACAATAAATTCACAAATGCAGACCATGCGTTTTTTATACTCTATACTTCATTTGTCTGTTTGATCTGTTATAAAGAGTCCTCGCTACCACAGGCTCCATCAATGGAGACTGTGTCGACCTTTCAGGAGACAGCCAGGTGATGGCTGGAGTAGGAGCCAGAGTCAGCTTGACACTGGACAGCACCACCCAATGCCACATCAAGTCCATGTAGCGTTGACGCAATTTGCACTGAAGCCTCTCCTCACCTGAGGATGAAGAGTAGCTGTGGTGCTGAGAACAAGAGTGCCGGTGACTGCTGAACCAGCTCGACCCAAAAGAAGAAGACAGATCACTGGGGGGGGTTGGGGTGGCAGGGAGTCAGCAAGCACCGAGGCTTCTCCAGGTCTTGGTAGTCTGCCAGAGGCAGAAGGTCAGCGGACTGATCCGGCCCTCCAATGATCTGAGTCAGGATTGGAGTCCTGGACGAGGAAATATCGGCTTCTTCAGTCGACAACTGGTTAGTTGGTTCGAGAAAAATCTCATCCGGGACCTCAACCAGTGTATCGGCCAACTGGCCCAATGGGGTTGCCATGGAGCCAGCGGCCTGGGCTGAGAATTCAACCAAAGTCAAATCCAAAGAAGCGCAGGAATCAGAGGCTCTCGACCGAGAGTGCTCCCAATCCCACGAACGACGGAGAGTCCTTTCTTGTTTGGACTTTTTTGGATTTTGTTTTCTGCCCAAAGAATCCCTGACCAAGGGTGGGCAGAGACTGACAATCCCTTGAAGGACCCCATGAAAGTCGAGCCCAGCTGGAGCAGCACAAAGATGGAAGCTAAAGAGGAGTGAGCTGTGGCTTGGGCCACCTCCTCCTCAAATGCCGCAAGCTGTTCAGAGGACCACGCAGCTGTGGAGACCACCCAATGGGCGTCCTTGGATTTGACCAGTGGGTTCCAAAGCACCAGGCAACCCAGTTTAAGCTGGGTGAGATGGTCCTCAAGGACATTCGGGCAAAAAGAGCAACAAAGGTCGCAGGCCTGGGGATCATGGTTGTGCCCCAGGCAGCAGACGCATGTGGTATGCGGGTCGGTCCTGGACATCTTCTGCCTGCAAGGACACCAGTGGAACCCAGAAACGGACTCAACATCCATGACAGTCACGATCGAAGATCGAGCTGAAGATGACACGCGTGAGAGTTTTAAGTTTTAGGAAGTAAATCCGAAGATTTAAGCGTGAGGGCCTACTCAACGCGGGAGCAATGAGGAGGGAACCTGCTTCTTCCAGCTGAAAGGAAGCTCTGGCATCATGGGGTGCAGCCAAGGGAGTTATCACCCAGGTAGGTGAGAGGAGCCAGTCTGAAGACTTTCCGGCATCATCTTAATGGGAAAGGACACTGGCAGTTAGTGTGGCTAGAATATCATATCCACATCCCTAGAAAGTGGCATATTTAAAGGCCGCTATGAGAGGAAGAAGAATAATAAAGTGAGGAGAATCTGACAATTCCAGGTATTCAGTCAGATCCCTCCTTGTAGCATCCTGCTCCCTCAGCATCGAACCCCATAACAGTTTGTAACTACCTGATCACTGATATGAAAGAGGGTCATGGGGCCTTGAGGTATAGTTGGTGGAGTCCTCACCCTGAAGAAACAGTGGAGGTAGAATAGGAGGGGCTAGCAGCCCCGTCACCCACATCCTTATCATCATACTCATCCTCACGGAAGAGATCAGGATGGCATTCGTCCTCATTGCCAGGCTCTGAAACAGGCACAGACAGGGTTGAGGAGCGAGGATGAGCAGGATGTGGTGCTGCTGAAGGCACAGGCGCAGAAGCCGACCTAGTAGGCCCCAGCACAGTCAGCCCCAGGGAGGGGGAGGGAAGAAGATGGTGCATGAACTCCCAGAAGAAGTAAAGCATGGCAAAGACACCAATGACAGGTGGTAGAAGAACGCCTAGTGGTGCCAGTGGAGGAGCTTAGGTCCCTGGTGCTGGCAGTATGGCCCGCTGCATCGAAGGGATGGGCTGAGGCCCTGGTGTTGGCAAGTTGGCCTGAGACATCATCAGAGTAGACTAAGACCCTGATGATGGCATGGGAACCTGAAGTGATGGCAGGGGTTTGAGTCCCTGATGTCGAAGTGGAGGCCAAGGTACAGGCCGAGAACTTCATCAGGGTAGTAGGAAGCCCCATGTGCATCACCGGTCAAATCCAATACAGCGAACCTCCCCGTCTGGTGGCCCATGGAGAACAGGGGCCGGAACAGCAGGGGCTGAAAGGTCGGTAGGGTCAAGTGGAAGCCTGATGCCAAGGAACCATCGCCAACCAAGGGTAGACTGGCAGGAGGCGCTGCCAAAGCCAACCCTGTGGAAGATGGGGTGTGATTGGCAGAGGGGGCCACAGCCAAAATGGACGACTCCGCCGTGGTCGATGTCTGAAGCAGTGACTGCAAGCGAGCCGGGGAGGACCATTCCTTACACCAGTTCTCATCCTGGTGTTTGTACTTCCCGACCGACTTGCCCCAGACCTTAGATGACCAAGAGCCCGTGGACTGTGACGAGGAGGCGGATGAGCTTCTGGCCTAGAGCTCCTTCTCCATTTGGCAGTGTCTCCATGGAGTCCAACATGCAAAGGTTGACGGCGGGAAAAGAACTGAGGGGCACGGGGGCCACTCACGTTTATATGGGAGGGAACTCGCTGTGTCACAGTCGTGGGCAACCCCTTGTAGACTGCTAGCTAGAAAAGTCTGTGTGGTCCTAGTGCCTGGCTTCTGTAGGTGTGACCTGATGTAAAAGATACCAGCAATGAAGATATAGTTTTTGCTTTTAATTGCCTCCTTCTATGCTGCTGCTGCTAGGAATGTCAAAGATTGTTTGGAGAAAGATTTCAAAAAAAAAAAAAAAGTTTCTGCTAGGCAGGGAGCTGTCTCCAGCTTTATGACAAGACTGAAAAGACTGAGGATGTATGGGTAAAAGGGTGCACCTTAAACTCTCAGACTGTTACCTGCGGTTATAGAGCTAATACAGGGCAAGGGATGTTGCAGTCATCTGCACACAGGCACGCTCCACATGTTTGCACTCTTGAAAACACTGCACACAACATCCCAAGGGAGGGAGATGGGCCTGGCACAACACCTGTAATGACTGAACCAGATATATGCATGGTCCACACCCCCTTCTAAAGTGCCTGCGGACAACACATGGAGCTCGAGCGGTAAATTCCCCCCACCACCACTGCCTGGGGGCGATACCAGAATAAATGGAGGAAGGAGGCTGCAGGCAGGAGCAGTGCAGTGGAGTGGCTGAGCCTTGGAAGGTCAGTGGGGAGACGGAAGCTGAAGCCAAGACGAGAGCATAAACTGTAAAGCACAAAATAAAAGGATATCAAAAAATCCAATTTGATATTCCACCTTGGCAGTATTCCACCTATCTGAAAGTGCATAATTAAAAGACACAGCAGCGGCATGGTTGAGTCATATGGTAATCAGATATCAATGTAAAGAAAATGGTGTTCAGTCATTAAAATTTATAAAAACGGTGGAATACCATATTTCTAGCACAGCATGTAAAAATGAGAGTAAAATACTCCTTAGCCCCACTTGGACATCGTATCCTTTATTGATCATTACGTTTTTACTAACATACTAAAATGGCAGCAGAATAGGCCTAACAGTCTTCATGTTCGGTTGCTGCTCAGCCCCACCCTGGGAGCTGACCTTGCCCTCTCATCCTCTCTGGCTTCTCCTTCCCAGTCCCGGATATTCCTCTGCACAGGACTTTCGTCCAGAACCCTTCCCTGTACCTGTCCCACCCCTCTTGAACCCCTCCACCAGCCCCTGGGCAGCACATTCCATGGCTCCACCACCTTCTCAGTGAAGTAGCACCCTCCTTTCTCTCCTGAATCTCTCCCCCAGCTTCCACCCATGCCCTCTAGTTGCGCCTCTCTGAGCACCCGATTGCTTGTCCCCTATTTAACCCCTTCATATATGTACTTGAAGACCTTTACCATGTCCCCTCTCTTCCAATGTGTACATATTTAGCTCTTCGAGCCTCTCCCCATAGGTCCTGTCCCCCAACCCCAGATCATTTTGGTTGCCCTCCTCTGGACCCTCTCCAGGAGTTCAATGTCCCTCTAAGTGTGGCCTCCAAAACTGCACGCAGTACTCGCAGTACTTCATAAAACATTTCAAGCTTAAATTACTTTAACAGAATAAAGAAAAAGAATTTAGAGTAAGCATAATCAAATACAGTGCTAGACCCCAGTGCACACTGTTTGTGATCTCCTCCTCCCTGGGTTACCTGGTCTTTCTGTAATGTCCTCCTCCACAGGTTAGACCAACTGCATTAGACGTCATGCACACAGACTGCGCTAACTAAAATGAAGGAGAGGGATGGAACACCAGGGCATCAACTGCGGGCAAAACATGAGATATATCTGAATTGGCTGATCCAAATTTTAGACAGTGAAGACGGGGGGCATAGCTTTCTTCAAAGGACATGTTCAATAAAACTGAAAGAAATTAACTGAAATGAACTACAGCATTAAAGTGGTAATTCCATGTTATGTTGCTTGTAGAAACTTCAACCAGCTCTTCCATGGTTGCAATAAAGAAATTAAACAATACATTATGTTTCAAGTTTCTGCAACAAAACTATCCAAACGCTTTCTATGCCTTAAATGCTATAGTGTCAAAAAAAGTCTTACCTGTTTAAGTTATACTTGTTGAGTTTCTCTGAAACTTCCCTTAACCTATACAAAGGAACAGTACAATTACAAATTAAAATAAGTTGTACAAACAAATGAACTGGCGCACTATCAGATCTTACATTTAAAGGGACACTGTCAAACCCCCCCACCCCCGGGCCACAAACTGTCCCTAGTTTAAAAAAAACACATTTTGTGATTGTTCACATACTACAGAATTTGCTGATGCAGCTAGTAGTTTGATTCGGATTCCTTTTTTTCTTTTGAAAGGTGAAAAAATGGCTGCCCACTGTACTGGTGTTATCACACCAAAATGTGTTTACCTATAACTAATCACTTCACACGTCCAGAAGATGAGGTGGGAACACCTCCAACACAGTCTAAACACTCAAGACGCAGTGGGAGGAGAGGAGGCTATTGCATCATGAGTGGCTGCTCTGCTTGGAGGTGTTCCTAATGTTCACGAATTATGCAGTAAAAGTAGGTCAAGGACCTGGAGCAAAATAAGGTTGAGTATAATTACAGCACTAGCATGAATGCATTTTTGTTCTAAGAGAAGCAGCAGATTAAACAGCCAGCAACACCACTGAATTTTAGAGAAGGTAAGCAATCCTAAAATACAGGTTGTCAACTAGAAACAGTATGATACAAAAAGGGTTTACAGTGTCCCTTTAAAGAGGGCCTCCAGTCACCAGCAAAAAAAACAGAAAATAAAAAATGTACAGACAGCATTAGCAGAACTCCATCCCACAACATTCTCCAAATAAGCCATTCTGCTATTTCTTGCTAAGGACAGCAACTGGAACTTTGTCCCTTAAGTCCTAGCTCAGGCTATCAGGAACTGAACTCCTAATCCCCTGCTTGCAACACAACAGCCACTTGTTGGGGAAATTACTGTGAAGCCACAAGCCGTGTATTAGGACTTCAGTAGCAGAGCAAGACTCTGCTGTACAGAAAATGTAAGGGGCAAAAACAATGCGGTTTTCATGAAAATACCCAAAGTAATTCCGAACAGTATGATCTGGGAGTCTCCCGGTGGCTCAGTGGGTAGTGCATCACGTTACCATTTCAGCGACCTATGGTTCGGGAGCAGAGCTAGGACCTGACTCGGGCAACCAATGAGGTTGGGACGGCACTGCTGCAGCTGGGATGGGATGAGTCTGGATAACCCTGCCACAGTGATGCCAGCAGTGGGCTAGGGGAGCTGGTCTCTTCTGCTATGGTGTTTGCTGTGTGCACACAAAGCCTGATGGGGCACCGCCTAGTGTCAGTAGGAGGTGCGTGGGATTTGGGAATGGGGAGAAAAGCCAGAAACACCCTGCTTCTCAGTCACCTGTATGATAGCCGCCGGTACTCTCACATCCCACAGGTCGGATGGGGGCAGGGTCAGCTTACAGGGCTGGGAGGCTGCTGGTAAAAGCCTGCAAGTCAGGCAAAGGTGGCAGTCCACTGGCAAAAAGCTCTATTGTTTTGGGGGGATAGAATACAATGGTTTAAATACAAACTTTCGAGGAACTGGAGTGCAACTGCATTTTCGGCCCCTGATTTTTTTGGCTGGTGGCTGGACTGCCTCAAGTAATTTATGCTGAAGTTAGACTTTATGCATTTCTAGTAATCATTTGCAACAACTGATCCACTACAAATGCTGCTTTCCTGACAAAGTCCAAAATATTTCCCTTGTTTGGTGGAACCTATTTTGAAGTACAACAGAAAAACACTAATTAATCAAGGCAGTAAGTATCAGAGCCAGAAGAACAACAAAATAAATGCCATCAGAATCTTGCTACCCCAAACAATCCCTCAGGGCTGCTACCCGTCTTCGTCTTCATATGAGAAAACTTCTTACTGCACTACATAAAGGAAATGGATTTCAGTTAATATCAAAGTCAACATAAAGAGACAGTGAGATTTTTGTAGTTTTTAAAAGTAACCATAAGTTTGTCTTCGTCTCTGTTGTTACGTAATCTCTAGGACACAGTCAATGTCTTTCCGTTAAAGTATCCAGTATACTTTCTGCTTCTAGTTTTACTTATGCAAAGGAGCTCCACAGTTTAGAAGACTCAAATATAGGGGTCGACATGATTTTCAGGTGACAATTTAAAAAGCTACAAAAAGAAACATTCACACTCCCGCTGTAAAGGGGATACATGCCCACAAACTGATGTAAAGTGCAAAAAAAAAGAAGTGTTTTGTTTTGCTACTTGCAAAGAGATGCAGGCCCGACACCTCTCCCACAAGCAGGATTCGGCCTCTGCCACTCACCACTATAGCACTTCTCACACTCGCGGCTGCCTGACACCTCTCCCACAAGCTGAATTCGACCTCTGCCACTCCCCACTACAGCACTTCCCACTCTCCTCTGACAGGCGTCCCCTACCCATTAGCTCCCTCCCATGTGGCACTTTGAAGTCCCCACACTATTTTTGCCCTGCCCACAGGCATGCAACAGGACTGGGCAGTTCTCTCCCTGCAGTTCGAGCCAGACTCCGCCGTGGTGGTCCTCCAGGTTGTGTTCCTCCCCCTCTCCTCACCCACTAGTTCCATGCTGACCTACTGCACTGTTTACTCTCCCCCTTGCCTGTTTCTTGACACACACCTGGATTGTTCACTGATCATGCTCCCCCCTTAGTTACCCGTACCTGTAGTCTCCTACCTCAATGTTACCTTGTGGGTTTAACTCATTTGAGTTGTAGCTGTACTCATGTTTGCTAACTCTGACTCTGTGTACCATGTCTATATATTGTACTCTGGCCCCACCTGTGTGTGGGTGAGTAAGTATGTTACTCTGTCTATGCACTATGTTCCTTGTACTGAATTTTCTCTGGCCCACCTGTATTGCGGGCTTGTATGATACCTTGACTATGTACCATGTTTTTCTGTATTGTAACCTCCCGGGTCGCACCTGAAAATAGGCACTTGTCTAGTATGTTTACCTGGTTAACAAAAACAAATAAATAAATAAATATAGCAAAGTGCAAACTACTCACAGCTGAGATGAGACAGAATATGGAGTCCCTTGGTTCTGACACTATCCTTTTAAATTGTCAACTAACAAACACCTCCAAAAAGGGAAAGGGTTTGCCCCAGGCATGTGGTGCACAAAGTTAAAGGCAAATACCAGACTACTGGAAGAAACCTGCACTCTCACACCTGCTTTTCATGGTGCTACTTACAAAAAAGGTGCAGGCATATAGAAATGTGCACTCTACTCAGTCTGTGTGTAATGCCCAACGCTGTTTCACTACAGATGCCATGTGATATCTAGTCTCAGCTCAGGAGAAGATGTCAGCCAGTCATAAACAACATTAACATGCAACAGGATCACTGTCCCCTAAGCTTATCTGCTTTGGCCACTTCTCTACTCCAGACATACTCCTCAAATGTGTTGCTATGGAAGCAATTATGATATCTTAAGTAGATGAGCGGCCAGGGGAGAAAAAGTCTAGGGGACAACGATCCTGTTTTCATGTTATAATGCACAGTTCTGAAAAATTTCAGACTAAATACAAAACAGAGTTCCATCCGGGGGGGTAACCAGTGGGGTGCAGCAGGGGTCGAAACTGGGACCAGACCTGTTCAATGCTTCCACAGGGGACATTGCGGAAGGGCTTGAGGGGACTGCATGTCTATTCACAGATGATACAAAGATCTGCAACAGGTGGATACTTTGGGAGGGGTGGAGAAAATGAGAGATTTGCACAAATTAGAGTGGTCAAGAGAGTGGCAGTTGAGCTTCAACATGAACAAGTGTAAAATGATGCACTTGGGGAGGAGAAATCAGGGAGTAAAGTATAGATGGGTGACCAGGTACTGGAGGTGATACAGCAGGAGAGACAGCTTGGTATAATCATATCAAATGATCTGAAGATGGCTAAACAATGCAAGAGGGCTGTAGCAAGAGCCGACAGAATGCAGGGATGCACTGGCAGGAGTTCACGAGCAGAAGAAGGGAGGTGGTGATGCCCTTGTACAAGCAGTTGGTGAGGCCACACCTTGGGTACAGGGTTCAATTCTGGAGACCATACCTCAGGAGGGACATGGATAGAATGGAGAAGGGTCCAGAGCAGGGCAACAAAAATGGCATGGGGCCTGAGCCACTTAACATATGATGAGAGGCTAAAGGATCTTAACAGTAGTCTGTATTATGTATTCCGTGTTATACTGTGTGCCAATCTATATTTATGTAAGACGTGGAGCCTTTGCAAATGAGTCTCTGACTCAAAGGGTTGTAATTCATAGACCATCAATAAATAAACAAACAAACATGTACACCCTGGAACAAAGGAGAGAAAGAAGAGACATGACAGACTTTCAAGTACCAGACTGGTATTAACAAGGTGCCAGATAGCAGTATTTTCAAAAAGAAACACCACTCAAATATGAGGGGTCATGACATAAAGCTGGAAGGGGGCAGATTCAAGGGAAACGTCAGGAAATACTTGTCAAGGAGGGGGGTGGATGGATGGAATGCACTCCCTCAGGAGGTGGTGGGGGCCAAGACTGTAACACGATTCAAGGCTGCATAGGATATGCACAAAGGAATATTAGAATTAGGGAAGTGGAGGAAAGTTCCAGGGACACAGAATCCTTGGTTAACATATATGTAGTAGGCTTGGGCAGAATGGGTGAGCCTGGCGGTCCTTATCTGTCAATATCTATGAATCCATGTACAGTATGTATCTGTGTCTCTTGTGAGAGAACAGCCATTGTGAGAGAATAGAACAGCACTGGCATTTTGTCTGGGGCGAGGAGATCAACCTGGGGGATCCCCAACATCGAGTTGTCAGCTGAAGGTGCAGTTTTTCCATTCCCATTCTCCCAGGAGAATGTCTTTGTGGAGTTGTCCTGTCCCAGGATGCAAGCTGCAAAGCGGCTTGAGAGGTGATCCTCAGCCCAGTGGAGTAAGCGCAGAGTTTCCTGAAGCATGTGATTGCTTCTGGTTCTCCCTTGCCGGTTGATTTATACCACTGTGGTCCTCTTGTTCGTGAGGATCAGGACATTTTGGTGGAGAATGGTGTCCTTAAGTCTCTGAAGATCATGGGGTACCCCTCACATTTCCAGCAAACTGATGTGGAGGCATGACGCCAGCAATGACCACTTGCCTTAAGTCGAGACTCAATTCAAGTGGGCACCCCACCTCTGAGACTGGCATTGGTGGCGATTCCTACTTGCTGTGGATGACCAATGGCATGGCCCTTCATTATGTTCAAGCGCACGGTCCACCAATCAAGGCTGTCCTTCATACCTTGTGAGATCTTCACTTTGTGGTTCTTGCTGTTCCTATGGGGGGGGACCACTGTTTGAGGAGTCACTTACTGTAAGTATGTTGCATATGAATCATGGCCCATGCTACTTAGTCTGCAAATGAAACCACTATCCCTATGAGCTGCATGAACAACTGGGCCAGTAGTTAAGTGGCAAGTTAAAATTTGTGAAGCAGTTTTTGTAAGTCCAGAAATGTTGGCGTGGTTGGAAAGACGTTGCCCTGGCAAGTTTGGAAAGCCGTCCCTAAATGACCCAGTTAACGTGCTGGTATCAAGGAACTGTTATGACAGTTGATGACAAACCTGTGAATGGTCAGGCAGTGGATGACTGAGGCAACTGCTTGCTGAGCAGACTCGTGCTGTGGAGCTCAGATCAAGATGTTGTGTAAATAAAGGAACAGCTGAATCCCTTGACTTGTGGTGTGCAATCATGGCCACTAGGACCCTTGAGAAGACTCAGGGGAGGGGGGGATGCTGATGAAGGCCCAAATAAAGTGTTCTGAGCTGGAAGTGATGGTCCTGCTCCTTGGAACTCAGATAGTGCCCGTGATACTCCCAGATGGTAATGTGTAAGTAGGCGTTTTGTAAGGCTACTGAGACTAGGAAGTTTCCCCAATGAATTTCCCTAATGAGGGACGACAGAGTCTCCATTTTGAAGGGCCTGCTGTGGACAGAGATTCAGGAACTTTAAGTCCATGACTGGTTTGAAACCCCCAATGCATTTTGGAACAATAAAGAACGGGGAGTACAGTGCAAGCTACTTACAACGGACTACTCTGTGTGATGCACTTCTGGCCATTATAAGCAGCTGTCAGATTTTAACCAAAAAGTTGATTTTAAGGCATTACAGACAGAATACAAGTCCACAGTACTGTACAGGCGGACACTGCTGAGCATACTGAACGTCCCCACACCCATAAGTTGACATGTACTGTGCTGTAGCATTTAGAATTTGTTTACTCCATTTAGTTTATTACATTTTTTAAATGATGCACTTAGTACAGTGCAGTATTGTACCACTGTCACCATCTAACACACAGCCACCATAACAAAAAATACCCCAACACATGTGACAAAGTGAAACCTAAAGCAAAAACAAAGTACAGAACCGGCAGCATGTTTAGCGTTACTATAGATACACCTGCCATATGCATATATACACATTCTGAATGAAGTAATACCCATTTCAGGTTTCACTTTATTGTCACATGTTTGGGTATTTTGGGGGGGTTATATATATATATATATATATATATGGGATACATGATGGGCAGGAGTGGGATATGGAAAATATTCTCACTCCTGCAGAGTGAGCTGTGTATTCTCACAAGTGCCGAAGGCACGAGTGAAAATACACAGCTCACGAGGCAAAAGTGAGAATATTTTCCATTGCTATGATCTGGCCATCATGTGTGCTATCTATACCACAGGGGTAAGAGGTGCAGGAATATTTTTTCAGAGTCTGTGTGTTTCCTTTTTATTCTGTGTGTGTGTGTGTATGTGTGTTCTGAATGGAATGGG
The DNA here is from genome assembly GCA_016271365.2 of Neoceratodus forsteri. NCBI lineage: Eukaryota > Metazoa > Chordata > Ceratodontiformes > Ceratodontidae > Neoceratodus > Neoceratodus forsteri. Next base: position 1,712,175,353 of record CM057455.1, read on the forward strand.
AGTCAGAAACACAGGTGAGTGTGTTTTGCAAAGCTAACTGAGTGAGTCAGAGGCTCAGTGAGAAAGACAAACTGCTTCAAGTAGCACTGAGAAACAGTCTGCTTTGTAAAAGACTCATTTAGAATTCAGGGTGTTTTGAAGCTGGGATCAGCAGAGTAATGGGCTAGCAATGTTAGAAACATAATGGGACATAGGCGAGAGTCTTTTGCAAAGCTAATTGAGTAAGTTGCAGCTTCGGTGAGAAAGAGAAACTTTTTTCTGAAGCAGCTTCCTTTAGAATGCAAGCTGCAGTGCATTTATCCTCACTCTGGTGACATCAGCAGAACATGGATAAATGTTGATATCCTCACTCTGCTGATGTCATTAGGATTTCTCCTCACTGCAGTGGAAATAACAGGTTATCCTACTGAGAAAGCTCTCACCCCCGTGGTGTGTGTGTGTATATATATATATTTTTTTTTGTATAGTAATATCTTATGATACATGTATTCACTTGGTGACATAACTGTTCTTGTACACGTCACAGCTACACTATGATATTTAAGTGTAACCATTAAGCTTGTGACTCTGGCCCCGGATGAAGAGGGATTGCTCCCTCGAAGTGCCGGGGATTTCGTCCGCAATGGAAGCTTTGTAATAAATCTTCAATCTGGTGAGCCATGTTGTGCAGCACTGCATTTTTTGTGCTCGTTTCAGCTTAAACCAAACAGATTGGATGAGGGAGGCCAGAATACAGGTACAGGGAGAAAGTAAGAAGGTGCAAATGCTGATAAGACAAGATAACAGAAAAAGGACTAGCAACAGAAAATAATCAAACTGTCTAAGAATTTTACATGGTGAAAAGAGCCCCTGACCAGTCAACAAGCTAGAACAGACTGCAAATGACTGAGGGAGTCTGGGAACAGGCGTGTCCCTAAATTTCTCTCAGACTTCTTAATCTGTCCCAGCTAGCAGCAGGATAACAGCCCGCACCAACTTCCTACCGACAGGAGCAAACACACAATGAAAATGTAAAAGAATTGCGCAAGTATGTTAAAAAAAAAAATACAATGGGCCCTCTTAGAGCGGCCAGGAGAATAATTACAGACCAATAGCTGGAGACAGAAGAACTAAATACACTTTTTTACTGCAGAATGGTTTCTGCTGTTGTACATGTTTTATGTGATATAGAAATGCCTGTAAACAATCCTTGATGTCACCGCAGGGTCCCCTATGAAAACAGCCCTGGATCCTTATCCAATTACCAAAAACCACATAATTAACTAAATAAAATATTTTTGTACCACATACGGTTATAATCAGTAGAGGAGCGTGCTAGAGAAATAGCCAGTAATCAACTAGAAGACCATTACAATGGGTATTTTTTTTTTTTTTTTTTTACTAAAAGGTGATAAAAAACTGAGGAACATTAAGTCAGCATGACACGATGGGACTGAAGGAAGCAGTGCTCTGCCACCTAGTGACAGAGCTGTTCTGCAAGCTGTCTGCTTTCCTGGAGGCAGGAAGACAAGCACAATCCACTGTGGGTGTTACTCCACGCATCATTGCTCTACCAGGACCTAGGCTGGCCAGGACTACATCCTAGGCTGCCTCATCAACAAATCCAGATAAAAGCAACTGTCCCCCCCCCCGCCAAACTCAGGCCAAAGCTCTACTTTCAAGACCTCTGCCAGCCTACCATTAGAGTGCTCCTGTAGCAGCACCAGCCACTCTCTACGGCTGCCCACTCTTCCAACTGAGACCCGCCCGACCTGCTTCTAAACTGAGCCCTTTGCGGGTTCCTACGCTCCTGTAGCAGCACCGGCCACTCTCTACTGCCACCCTCTCCTCCGACTGAGACCCACCCGACTGCTTCTAAGGTATGCTATGCTTCCTGGGATTCTGCAGCTTGTAAACTGCAAATCTGAATGGCTACCGGACGTCTCGGCTGAACGAGCATTGGCTGCCTCCGCTATTCAAGTGTTTAATATTGGATAATTTACTGTGTCTAGGTGTGGCCTGGCAGCTTGGCTGTGCTCTGCCAATCTATCGGAGTTCAGCACTCATGCTCTTGCTGCCGTGCCTCTCCTACCCATAATTTGTCTCACCCTCCCTCCCCGGCCCAGACCTCTATCAAATGCTATTCCCTTTGTGCACAACCCTATCCACTACTTTCTAATTGGCCAAGCTGATTTTGTCAACACTATTTAAGTGGCATTACCCTTTCCCAACCAAGTGCCTACTTTTCTGGCTTGCTTCACTCTGATGATCTTAGGTTGCCCTCCCAGTGCTTATATCTTGTGCTCAGCATATCGAATATGATCTTGAATTAGTGCACTTCACTGTGCTTCCTCTACTCTCTTCCACACGGGATCTCGTTCTACCGACTCTATTATCCATATTCCCTTGGTGACATGCAACTTGTTACAATTTTTATAATAATATTTCCTTGCAAGTCTAATGTATTAATATCTAATGCCGTACTGGGATTCTCCCCAGCTCTAGAACTTTCCCCTTTTTCTTCCAATGCCCCTGAGCACTGTATCTATTTTTAGTATCTCTTCCTCCCTTTACCTTTACTTTCTCCCCAGCTTCTCTACTCCTCTCCCATGACTATCGGAGCACTCTCAATCTCAATAAATTATCACATTAGTTTTAAGGTTTGGGATGGAATACTATCTTCGTTCCCTAATTGTGGGCACTCCCAAAGAAAGAAAATGTTCATATCCCTCACGTGCTCTTTAAAGAAACTGCTCCTTTTGCTCTTCCTACTCTGCTCTGGCAATGTGGAGCTAAATCCTGGTCCTCCAATACCCCTGGCATCACCCTCCAAATCTGTAACTGCCCCAGGACTCAAAATGATGCTGGTCAATATCTTTAGCCTGACCAAGAAATCTGACCAGCTACAAGCCTGGGTCGCTCACACTGAGCCGGATCTTATTATTATTACAGAATCATGGCAAAAAAGGTCAATACTGACCAGCAAATCTCCATGCCGGATACAATCTGCTTAGGCTGATAGGGATACGGGGCTGTCTACTTTAAAACAAAGTATACCATTAGTGACATCTGCTTAAATCTAAACCCAAGGAACATGAAATATCACTGAAGCTTCGCCTCCCCTCTACAGAATGCATCACTATTGGTGGTTACAGGCCTACTACTGGTGGTACTGGCATCTTTGAGATCCTCAAATCCCTAAACCTCCACTACCAATAACAAAACCATAATCTTTGGGGACCTAAACATGGACTGACTTGCCTCTAAATCACACAGCCTTAAATGTCTCTGATGAGCATGGCCTTTCATAGATTGTTACAGAACCCACCAGAATCAATACTTCAAATAATGACAATAATTCTCTCCTTGATGTCATTTTAACCACTCACCCTCACAAAATTCTGCATTCTGCCGTTTTCCACAATGATTTGAATGACGATGGGGTTGTAGTATGCACTAGATCGCAACTCTAGGGTCTTCACCAACCCCGTCTAATAATTAAACAGTCCTATCGCAAGTTCAATGCAGCAAACTACCCGGTGGATTTAGGCAACATAATCTGACAAGATCTCCATCTTCCTAAAATGGCTGACGAGGCAGTCACTATCCTGAACAACGATCTTACGGCCCTGGCTAACAAGCATGCCCCTTCATTAAATCTCAAGTGCGTAAATCATCTCACCCCTGGTTCACATTAGATCTTAAGGCTGAGCTCACAAACTGCGATAAACTGTGGGCTCAAGCTAGGAGTTCTAAGTGTCCATTCGATTGGCAGGATTTTAGAGCAGCAAGGAACACCTGCGTTAAAAGCATCCATGCTGCCAAATCGAACTTCTGTATCACCACCTTAGAACAGGCAAATGGGAATTCCCATAAAATCTGGAGGACCCTTAAATCCATTGAAGGATGGCAAGCTCCTCCCTCTATTCCAGCCAAGATACAGGTCAATGGCAAGATTATTGAAAGCAAAAATCTTATCCTCGAAGAGCTTAATTCCCACTTTGCTACTGCTGGCTTAGCCTTCAACTCCTCCCCATAAGCAGGCCTTGCAAATTGTCAGACTAAAACTACTACAGAAGTCTCAAATTCGCCACATCCCTTCCATCTGCTTCCAATCACCTACAAAGAAATTGAAGAGTCACTTCTCAACCTAGACACGAAGAAAAATTTTGGGGATGACGGTTTAGAACCATTCTTCCTAAAATTAGGCTACTTCCATCTCACAGCCCCCATAATCCATATCTTCAATCTCTCTATTGTTACTGACACAGTTCCGTCCTATTGGAAATCCGCACATATCCTCCCTTTATTTAAATTAGGTGACCCATGCGATTTAAATAATTATAGACCCATCTCTATCCTGCCCGTTCTCTCCAAAATCTTTGAAAAAGTGATTTATGCCCAACTAAAACATCATATCGAAACCTCCCTTTCTCAACTCAGCTCAGTCTGGTTTCCGTCCTAACCACAGCACTATCAACACCTTTGCCAAAGTCACCAATGACAGGGTTTCAGCTTTGGACTCCAAGAAGATCACTGGTGCTGTCTTCTTAGACCTCAGTAAGGCGTATGACACAGTCAACCGCAACTTAGCTGTCAGCAGCCTTAATAACCTAGGTGCTGCCTCTTCCACTGCCCAGTGGTTTACCAGTTATTTAACAGGGAGGTCCCACAAAGTTAAAGCAGATGGCCTATTTTCAGCCTTCCTCCCAATCATTAGGGGAGTCCCACAAGTCTCCATTTTAGGCCCTATCCTATTCTCTCTGTGTATCAATAATCTAGACTTCAACATAACCAAATACAATTTGCATTTCTTGCTGATGACACCATCCTGTACATTTCAAGCTCAATTTTGTCTGAAGAAAGAGACGTGCTACAAGCTGACTTTGCACAGCTTGAACAGAACCTTATTAATGCAAAGCTTCTTCTGAACACAATAAAACCCAAGACCATGACCTTGGTCTTGTTTTTTTTGTCTCTGGGAGAGAAGGCTGTCGATAAAGGAGTGACTCTGTCTCCACCCCCCTGGGGAGCTGGAGGAATGCAGGAAAAGGCCGACTGGTAAGGTGCTGAAGGGGAAGACGGAATCCCCATGGGAGCGCAAGCAGGGGAAATGGAAGTATACGGAAAGGGTGGAAGGTAGTCCTGCTAAACGCCAGAAGCTTGGGCAATAAAATGCCTGAGCTCCAGGTGATGCTAACTGAGGGAGAGGTGGATGTGGCAGTGATCACTGAGACCTGGTCCACCGCAGGGCACGACTGGGACCGGAACCTGGAGGGTTACACCATGTTCAGGAAAGATGAGGGGGGGGGGGAGGAGGGATATCAATAATAGTCAAAAACCTGCATTGGCACAGGAGGAGTGGAGGAGGTGGAGGGAACTGTGGAGGCAATTTGGGTCACCTTGATAACAAATGGGGGCAAGAGAGTAAAAATAGGAGTGGTCTGTAGACCCCCTGCGCTGGCGGAGGAGCTGGAGGACAGTCTGGTGGCAGATGCTGGGAGACACTGCAAATTGGGCAGGGGAAGGGTGGTGGTGTTGGGGGACTTAAACATGCCAGGAACGGACTGGGAGACTATGACATCCTCGGTGGCCAGGGAACAGAGGTTGTAGGATGTCTTTCAGAATGCGTTCCTAATTCAGCAGGTGGGGGAACCGAACAGGGAGGAGCAGATACTGGATGTGGTCCTGGCAGACAGTGACCAGATTGGGAGCCTGGAGGTAAGGGACCCGTTGGCGGGGGTCAACCATGCCACGGTCTCGTTCTGCCTGAACCTAGGAGGGGTAGAAGGCTGAACAAAGACGGAGGTAACCGACTTCAGGGGGGCAGATTTCAAGGAAATGGGAAGGATCCTTAAGAAGCATCTGGATGGGATTGGGCCAGACATGGACGCTGACAGGAGGTGGGAAATCATCAGGAGGAGGTGCAGGATGCTACCAGCACCTGTGCAAGAGTAAGACGAAAATGTGGTAGGGCCCGTAAACCCTGCTGGGGGACCAGGGAGGTTCAGGAGCAGGTGAGGGGAAAGAAGGCGGCTTATAGGCATTTCAAGTGCTCAGGGAGTGAAGGGGATAGAGGGGAGTACGAACTGATGGCCAGAAGGGCCACTAGGGTGGTGAGGGCGGCTAAGGCAAGGAAGGAGCAGAACCTGGCCAGGGAAATTAGGAGAGGGAATAAGAGGTCCTTTAGATACACTGGGAAAAAATGAAGGGTGAAGGAGCAGATTAGCAGGATTGAAACAGGGGAGGGATGGGCACAAGATCCGGGAGAGCAGGCTGAGGTACTAAATGAGTACTTCCTCAGTTTTCACCAAGGAAAATGGGGGGCTGCATCATACATGGGAGGAGATGGTGAAACTGAAGGGGACCCTTGCCGATCGTTGGGTCTGGGGAGAGGATGGGCCATCACTGGCAGGAGGGGGGAAGGCAAGGCAGGGGGACGAGGTAGCGGAGGTGGAAATCATGGCAGAGAGAGTGAGGGAAGCCCTCAGGTCCCTTAAGACAGAGAAAGCACCTGGGCCAGATAAATTACATCCCAGAGTGCTGAAGGAACTGGCGGATGTCCTGGCGAAACCCCTGGCGGAGCTTTTCAGCATCTCTCTGAGGACAGGGTGGGTGCCCCAGGACTGGAAGGTGGCGCATATAGTGCCTATTCACAAGGGGGGGGGTCAAGGAGGTGGCAGGGAACTAGAAGCCCGTCAGCCTGACATTGGTGGTGGGCAAGGTGATGGAGGGCATTGTCAAGGAGAGGCTGGGGGGGGGCGCCTGGACGATGGACAGCATGGATTCGTCCCAGGGAAATCGTGTCAGACAAACCTTGTGGAGTTCTAGGACTGGTTGACGAGAGCCTTGGACCTGGGTAGACCGGTGGACGTCCTCTATCTTGACTTCAGCAAGGCATCTGACTCTGTTCCTCACGGGGGCCTGGTGAATAAGCTGGGAGACATGGGGGTGGGGAACCAGATGATCAGATGGATAGGCAACTGGCTCCAGGACCGGACCCAGAGGGTCGTGGTTGGCGGGTAGTCTCATCCCCAAGAAGGGTCATTAGTGGGGTCCCTCAGGGATCGGTCCTTGGGCCCCTCCTGTTCAATGCCCATGTCTCTGACATAAGGAAGGGTATCAGGAGTGAGATGAGTCTATTTGAGGAAGACTCAAAACTGGGGTCTGTGATGGATGGGTAGGAGGGGAAGGTGGCCCTACAGGGGGACCTGGAGGCTCTGGAAAGGTGGTCTAGAAAGTGGAAGCTGAGGTTTAATACAGGGAAATGCAAGGTACTGCATCTAGGAGCCAGAAACCCGGGCCAAGAGTACACCCTGGGGGGGAAATGCTACAAGTCTCAATGGCTGAGAGGGACCTGGGGTGGTGGTGGATGTCAAGATGAACAACTCAGACTTGTAGGAGGGCAGCAGCCAAGACCAACAGGATGCTGGGATGCATCACCAGGGATCACCTCCAGAAGGAGGAAGTGATACTCCCCTGTATAACTGCTTAGTGGGGCAACACCTCGAGTACTGCGTGCAGTTTTGGAGGCCACACTTAAAGAGGGACACTGAACTCCTGGAGAGGGTCCAGAGGAGGGCAACCAGAATGATCTGGGGCTTGGGGACAGGACCTATGGGGAGAGGCTCAAAGCTAAATATGTACACACTGGAAGAGAAGGGACTGGGGACATGATAGAGGTCTTCAAGTACATGAAGGGGTTAAATAGGGAGAAGCAGTCAAGGTGCTCCGAAGGGGGGGGCCACTAGAGGGTATGGGTGGAAGCTGGGGGGGGGGGGAGAGATTCACGAGAGAAAGGAGGAGGTGCTACTTCACTGAGAGGGTGGTGGAGCCATGGAATGCGCTGCCCAGGGGGCTGGTGGAGGAAGAGACAGTGGAGGGGTTCAAGAGGGGGTGGGACAGGTACAGGGGAAGGGTTCTGGATGCAAAGTCCTGTGCAGTGGGAATATCCAGGAATGGGAGGGGAGAAGCCAGAGAGGACGAGGGGGGCAGCAAGGTCAGCTCCCAGACACGAAAAACCGTTAGGCCTATTCTGCTGGCATTTTGGTATGTTAGTATGTAATACGACTTCCGCCATCTCTCCAGGCCCTCCTAATGACTTTGTCACCTCCTTAGATGAATCCCTTGAGACAGTCTCCAAATTCAAGTATCTAGGCATATGGCTAGATAATAAGTTCACCTTTAATGATCATAATGATGACCTGACCAGCAGGTTAAAATCCAGAATAGGTTTTTTCTTTAGAAACCGGTCCCTATTCCCTTCCGGAATCAGAACCAGGCTTGTTCAGGCCACCTTCCTCCCCTTACTTGATTATGGCGACAATCTACAATTCTATCTCAGCCTTAAACCTGAACAAACTGGGCGTCATCGACCATCGTGCTCTATGGTTCATTACTAATTCCCCTTATCGAACCTACCATTGTGATCTGTATGCAGCTGTCGGTTGGATATCATTTACTACCAGGTGACTGCTTCACTGTGGCACTTGGGACTCTTAAAATCCCCCTGAACAAACTGCCTAACTACTTAACATCCTGTTTTCGTATCTCCCATAGTTCATATTCTCTCAGGAAGTCTGACTTTCTCCTCTTAGACGCACCTAGAACTCGCACCTCCTTTGGCAAACGTGACATCTCTTACGTACTTCCAACTATCTGGAACCAGCTCCAGTCTGTGCAGAAACTCCCTAGTATTATCTACATCAATCTCTTTAAAACCCTGGCTGAGACTAAACTAAAAAAATACTTGTAGCTGTTCCTAGCCACTTTTTGACTCCCACTCTCGATTCAATAACTCACTTCCCACCCAACTCCTTCTATTTCCTTGTTTTACTTACCTTTCCTCAACCCTTTCTCTAACCTCCCCAACCCTCCCCCACTCTTTCTTACTGTCATCTTTACTTTCGATAACTAACCGTATCTATCCTCCTTTTCCTTCCCCCCTACATCATCCCCCTTGCAACTATTATTTACTCCGCCACCTTATGCTTCCTAATGCTCTTGTTCTAACTACTCTGACTGTACGTTTTAACCCTGAATGATGTATACAAGTTTTGTTTATATATGTGTACCTTTTATGTTTCTGAGCACTATGTACCTTGTACTTTTGTACCAAGATCTTATGTATGTAATTTCCCGTCTATATACATTCCTCAGGACCTCCTTGTGAATGAGCTTGCTCAATGGAGTTTTCCTGCAATAAACTTGAACTACAGTGCCCACAAGTTATCATGTGTATGGATCAGAAGGCCTTCTCTGCTGCCCCTAATCTTTGGAACAGCTGATCTGCCCCACCACAGACCCTGGGATCAAACCCCCTATTTAAATCCCACTACAAGACCCACATCGCTACCAACCAAACCTGTAAATGCCCCCGGATGAAAAACTGACCGCACCCTAGGACAAAACATCTGCCCCCCCCCCTTGTTGTGACAACCAGAGTGCCACAGTTACCCTGGAAATTGTTATGAGTATACCACCTGACCGTGGACACTGCTGATGCTGTAATATTATGTTGGGCACTGCACAAACCGCGAAAACAAACTAAAGTAAACATATATATCCCCAGTTACATGAAGAGAAGTTGAGAAGGAAACAACAGTTACAAGATATGAGGGTGTACTATTCCTTTCATTGGAATTTACAGAAACACAGAACTTGACAGTAGATAAGGACCACTTGGCCAACCCAGTTTGCCCATTTTTTTCCTGCCTATAGCATCACGCATACCCTATTCAATTCTAAAAAAACAACAGTGAAGTGGTGAAGTGAACAGAAAACAGGCTATACAACAGAAACGTTGCAGAGGGCGAGAGTAAATTGTTTTGTTTCAGGTCAGAGATGTATGCCTTTGTACAGAAGAAACTGGATTACCAAGTTTACTGATGATAAAGCAAACTAGGAGGAGTGGCGGGCAGTGATCCTTCCTGTGATTCTACATTACCAACCTAAAAGCTGACTATTTAACAATGTCCCTGTCACATGCGTGAATAATTTTTAAAATGTACGCCTGTGTAGAACATAACTTTTTTAAACAATGTGTGCTTTAATAAAGTACAACATAGAAATAAGTCCAGTGAATACTTTTCATTTCTTTATATTTTGATCTATGTAACAGTACAGTAACTTTTGATTGCAAAAAAGGAGTATTCAATGTGGACATGTTACATTAAAAGAAAAAATCTGCAAACAATGATAATCAAATAAAATACTAATAAATAACATGCTAGTTAACAGTTTTTAGGTGAATAATGTAGAATTACAGGAAGGATCATAATAGTAGAGAAGGAGACCATTCATGGACATGTCACAAGCATGGCACGTGGCAGATGGACTACAGCATCAGATATCTTAAAAACAGAAAATTGCATTTTCTCTATTCTAACCCACAATCGACATTTAAGGGGAGTACTACAAATTTATAGTGGGACACTGCGATTTGCCTCACTTTTTTTTTTTTGGATAGCTGCCAAATTCACCTTCGTGTTACTCTCATAGGGAGTTTGGACAACACCTCAAAATGCCTTCTCACACTCCCACAATCATTCCCACGATCACTATTTATAGTGCATCAACTACAGTAACAAGCCCCTAATTTGCATACACAATGCACCCCAAATGGAACATTCGGGTGAAAAAACAGCCAATATTAAACAGTACATTTTGACATCAAGTTAAACAAACTTGTTTTTTATCAATAACAAATAACGCAATAATAGGGAGACCAATGAGACTTGATACTGTACATATTTCTTGGGCAGTAGAGTACACACAAATATTCATAAGCAAATGCTTTTAAATTGAAGAATATTGTTTTTACATTGCAGGTGACACGAGTAACGACTGGTGTACCCTGCAATATGTTGCTTTACATTTTTTAATGCAGAGAAAAAAAACCAACATGAACTAAAAAATTTACAGATAAATTTCAACATCCTTGTGCACTTTCTTGCTGTATTATATGGATGTCCTGTCATGGTTTTCCAGTTAAGTTTTAAAAAGCAGAGCGTGTACCAGAATGTCAAAATAAACAGTTATTGTTAATATTTTTATGAAGGAGACAAAAAACAAGCAAAAATTTTTTTTTTTGTGGACTTTATTTTTGCTCCTACCTTGACGGGGCCTCTCTGGAATCCACACTCGGCTACGGGTGCACCTGACTGCCCCTTACAACCGCTTTCACCAGATGACGAATCGGGTTTAGGACTCCGACTCTCTTGCCTCCTTGGAGAGACCCAAAATCCACAAGGGTGAAGTCAGGATAGACATCTGACATTGGGCGTGTGGGCCCAGGTCACTGGAGGTTCCATCGCCTCCCTGAAGGTAAGGGAATTTTCTTGTTTTAACCCCGAAACCCCGCCTCCCCAGAGCTCGGTTGTGCAATGACGCCTTAGAGCATCTGCCACAGCTCCATCCCACTACTACGTACCCCGACGTGCGCATGCCCCTCCGGTTTCCACCGTGGGTCACTGCTGCATCGGGCAGTCCCTGGATCCCTCCCCAAAGAGAGGAGAGCAGTCTACGGATGCTCAATCCTCCCCCGATGGACCCCCCCCCCGCGCCGTGGGTTTGTTCCCAAACCCGGGTCGCTGGTGTGGCGTCTAGCACCTCAACCCTCAGCGCCACCAGGCTGGCCCACAACCAAATATTACGATATGAAAATTATTAATTCATATACAACTTTAATTAAATAATCATCCACATTACAAAACAATTTGATTACTTTTTTTTTTTTTTTTTAACAACATATAAATGTATGGACATCTAGTGGCTCAGCTTCATCAGAAAAAGACCCTTATATACAGATTAACTGTACAGTGCCCTGAACCCTGAAAAGGGCACTTTAAATTTGCCTAACCTACGATACCCACCTCATCACTCCTCCATGCAGGCATCCAGACCCTTCTGAATCATCCAGTGGAGGTGCAGTCTACCATGCATGTTGGCAGACTGTTCCCCACAAGAATACAACCCTCTGGCTGAACCCTCTACCTCATCTTTTCGTCCTGTGTAATTCTTCCATTAATTGGAATCTACATGCTCTAGTTACAAATGTATTCTCTGTAAAGGGGAATCCTCACCTCCCCTGCAATAATGCTGCAGGACCTTTAGAGCCCGATTAAGAAAAATGCAGTAGAAGGAAATTTTTTATTAGCATAATTGGTACCGGTAGAATACGTGTTATCATGCACTCCTTCATACTACTACAAGTTAAGTGACTTGCCAGGGCATAGAGGTTCCCCGTGGCTTAATCAGCTAGTCGGACTGGCCATGGGGGACGCCGTGTCATGCAGTATGTCAACATGGCAGGTGAATGGTCGCAGGATCAACCAGAGGTAAGTTCATCTAAAAAAAAAAAAAATCCTTTTAATGCATTTTTCTTAATTGGGACCTACAGGTCCCGCCGCATTACTGCAGGGGAGTTGAGGATTCCCCTTTAAACCTCCGACCCAAACACTGCTGGAGGTCCATAGTGCACATGGCTCTGAAAACTAAAAATCAGTTCTCCTCCCAGTCACCTGCATTCTACAGATAAAGTACAGTTACGTAAGAACCTACCTTAACAGTAGATCTTTGAGAAGAGCTCTTGCAGGAGGCAATATCCATAAGGACTAAGCAGCCAGGGCCCCACAGAAACATTCTAGCTAGCAGTCTTCAGCAGGGGACCACCCCTACGTCAGTCAATGGTATAAAGGGAGCAGTTCCCAGCCCCACCACTGTTCTCTCACCAGAGACCCAGAGTCTAGGATGGAAGGAGAAGCAGGCAGGTTCTTGCCCAAAAGAAAGGCAGAAATAATACCAGGGAGAAGGAGGGAGGGAAAGCAGCGCCTGCTGCAAGAGCTCTTGTCGAAGATCTGCTATTACGGTAAGTCCTTATGTAACTGTACTATCTTACTTCGAGTTACAGCTCTTGCAGCAGGCAATAACCATAAGGACCGAGTCCCAAGCAATCAAGGGATAAGAACAGACTAGTATGGGCAGAGGCAAAAAAAAAAAAGCAGCCAGCAACGGTTTAGGAGAGCAGGCCCTGAAGAACTGCAAGGCCAAACCCAGGCCTACATCTGGCAGCCACGTCCAAGCTGTAGTGCTTGACGAATGTGTGAATAGAGCTCCAGATGGCAGCTGCGCAAATGTCTGCAGTGGAAAAGAGGCAAAGGAAGTGGCAACTCCTCTGGTGGAATGGCCTTTAACCGATCCCAGTAAAGGCTTGTCTTATTTTTAGTAACAGTACACTATGCAGTTAACTAACCACTTAGACAAAGTCTGTTTAGTAACTGGCGCTCCCCAAGACTTGGGAGCAAAAGACACTAAAAACTGATCAGTCTTCCCTAAAGGACCGGTACAGTAAAAACAAAGCATCCGGTGGACATCCAGAGTATGCAAGAACGCTTCTCCCCTGTTAGAATACTCTGGATAACAGACAGGCAAGTGAATGTCCTGGCTGAAAGTAAACTCGGACACCATCTTTAGCAAAAAGTTAGGACTGGTCCGTACAGACACCCTGTCCTTATGGAAAACAAAATAGGGCTCTTTACACATCAGAGCGTGGAGCTCGGAAATCCTCTGAGCAGAAGTAACATCTTGCATACGAGACCTCCCATCATGAATCCTGTTCCTCCATGGGACCTCCTCTTTATGCTAGAGAGTTACACTTTCCCCTTCTGAACCAGTTATGGATTGCGAGCTAAACTGTATTGCACATTTGTATTTAAAATGCCTGCTATAGATGTGTATGGAATGTACTGTTCCCTTGGTCGCCCCTGAAAAAGGGACTTGTTTGTCTCAGTTGGGTCCACCCAGTCATCAAAATTCTAACAAATAAACTGCAACTAAAAAGAACGTTTTCCGTGAGAGAAAGCGTAACTCACAATCTGTGACTGGTTCAAAAGGGGGAAGCGCAAGATTCCTCTAACATAAAGAGGAGGTCCCAAGGAGGAACAGGGTTCCAGATGGGAGATCTCATATGCAAGATGCCCCATAGGAAGATACAGGCCAAATCCAGCTGAGAAAGGGGTTCACCCTCTACCGGTGCATGGTACGCAGAGATGGTAGAGAGATGCACCTTGATAGAGGAGTAGCTCAGGCCTGTGTCAAATAAAGAGAGGAGATACTCAAGAATGGAGTTCACTGTGCAGGAGAGGGGATCATGGAGAGGGGTGGTTGCCCACAAACAGAACCTCTTCCACTTCATGGCATAGGTGTATCTACTTGAGGGCAATCTTGCCGCCACTAGGATGTCGGCCACTTTGGAAGAAACCTTATGCCTGGTGACCGCTAGGTCTGCATGAGTCAAGTGTGCAGATGCAGAGACTTGAGATCTGGATGGACTAGAGTGCCCTGGTCCTGGGAAAGCAAGTGCGAGCTCAGGGGTAGAGGAATCGGGGGTTCAGAGGCTAGCTGCTGGAGTAGAGGGAACCAAATCTAACAAGGCCAGAAGGAGCGATGAGAATCATTTCTGCTCCTTCCGCCAGAAGTTTGAGAAGTACCCTCTGAAGAATAGGAGGGAAGGCGTAAAGAAACCTCCCTGTCCAACAGAGGGACAATGCATCTCGCCAGAAAACTCCAGGCCCTGGATCTAGCGAGCAGAAATTAGGCAGTTTGGCATTGAGTGGGGATGCTAAAAGGTCCAACTCTGGTCGACCCCATCTGTCAAACAACTGCCCTGCCACCGACTATAGGAGCTCCCACTCGTGGGCCTTGGACCAAGACCCACTTAGGCTGTCAGCCAAGATGTTTTGGATGGCTGGAATATGAACGTCAGCAAGTTCTAGGCGGTGTTACACAGCCCAATACCAGACCCTAACTACCTCCCTGCAGAGGGGGTAGGAATGCGTCCCTCCCCGTTTGTTGATATAAAACACCAAGGACACGTTGTCCATTTGGATGAGGAGAGAGCCCGGTAAGAGATCGGTACTAAACGCTTGCAAGGCGTTCAGAACTGCTCTCATCTCCAGGATGTTGACATGCAGGGATTGCTCATCTGGGGACCAGGAGCCCCGGGTCTGCCTGTACTCCAGATGAGCACCCCAAACAAGTCCCAAGGCGTTCGTCGTCAAAACTCACTTTGGGGGCTCCTGTCGGACAGCATCTCAGGGTCCATTCACTAGGGCAACGTCCGACTAACTGGACATGACACTAGCAGCTTCTGTTCCAGGTCGTCTGATCGTTGGTCCTATTGCATCCTGAGCATCCACTGCAGGACTCGTGTGGAGAAGAGCCATAGGAACGGTGGGTATGGCTGCTACCATATGACCGAGGTGCCTTAAGCAGACTCGAGATGGGACACGGGAGGCCATAGAAATCACCTGGACCCATCCTTGCAGGCGAGTCGCCCTCTCCTCAAGGGCCAAGGATAGGGTCAATCGTCTGCGAGGACAGGCCCAGATGGTTTCTTTGCCCCCAAAAAATGTCCCGTCTCGAGTCTACTTAAGGCACCTTGGCCATATGGTGACGGCCATACCCACCTTTCCATACCGAGGAGGATGAAGAGGGACTTTTACCTGGAGGCTGTTCCTGCACTGCGGCAAGCTGCTTCTCACGAAGGTGAGCCTTACAGGCCTTCTAGCGGTGGATGAGAGTCCACTGGTTGAACTGCTTGCACTGCTCACAGGCGGCGGTGTTGTAGTTCGGGCCTAAGCAGAGATGGCAGGCCTCGTGGCAGTCTTTCGATGGTATCCACTTGCCACACACGCACTTTGATCTTAGTCGTTCAACTGAAGAAACAGATGATGCTGGAGAAGTAGATATGCAGGAAGAAATTAATATTTTTGAAAGACATTAAAGAAAAAAATGCTGAAAGCGCGAAGGTGGTCTAACTGTAGCAAAAGGCGTCCGAGGAACCAATGCAAACGGATCGATGGCAGGAAAGAAAAAATTACTCACCTTAGTAATTGTGTTTCTTCTAATGAAGTCTTGCTGTATTCTGACTTACTGCAGTTAGCCCCAGCACTTGAACTGCTCCGAAGAGGATAGAGTTAAATTCTATGCAGTGCATAGAACATTGAGCTCGAGCTCGGTTCAAACCTCTGTCTGCTGCACTTCAAAGTGTAATAGTCAGATTCTTACGAGTCAATACTAACTAAACCCACTACGTGGAAACTGTAAACATTTTTACTAGCCAAATGACAACCATATATTTTTGATCCCCCAAAAGACTCAAGTCGAGAAATCCAAAATGAAAAACCAGGTAGTGAACTCTTATGACTATTAAAATAACCAAACATAATCCACTCCTCCTCTCTAAAGAGAAGGAGTGCCCAAATGCACCCCTGGGGTGCAACACTGCACCTGCCAGTCCACTTCCCAAAAACCAGGTTCTGAGAGGGGAGGCAGGGAGGGAGGTCAGAATACAGCAAGACTCCATGAGAAGAAACACAATTACTAAGGTGAGTAATTTTTTCTTCAAACAACATGAAGTCTTGCTGTATTCTAACTAATTGCAGACTACCAAGCAGTATCTCCATGGAGGAGGGAATCGAACCTACTTTGGGAATAGGCTGCAGTACTGCTGTACCAAACCGAGCATCACTCCTAGCCTGGATATCCAGAGAGCAATGCTTGGTGAATGTATGGACTGTTTTCCAGATGGCTGCTTTACAAATCTCTAGCAAAGGAATATCCCTGGCAGCAGCCAGGGAAGCAGCTGTACCTCTAGTCGAATGAGCCCTCAGGCCTGAGGGTGGTACTTTACCCAGCTTTTCATAGCAGAACTGTATACAAGAGACAATCCACCTGACAACAGTTTTAGTGGCAGGTTTGCCCTTTCCCACTTCCCCATAAGTGGGGAACAACTGGAAGGAATCAAACCTGTGTGCCATAATTCACTCAATGTAGTAGCTTAGAGCTTTTTTAACATCTAAACTGTGTAATCTCTCTCCTGAAGAAGAATGGTCAGTGAAGAACAGAGGAAGAGACATGGACTGGTTCAGATGAAAATCTGAAACCACTTGAGGTAAAAACCTCCTACTGGTTCTAAGGACCACCTTATCTCTATGAAATGAAATGAAATCAGGCTCCACTGACGGGGCTTGTAATTCACGGATATGTCTGGCAGAGGTAATAGCTACCAGAAACACAGTTTTCCAAGTCAAGTACTTGAGCTTTGCTGAAGACAAAGGCTCAAAGGGGGGGTTGCATAAGCTGAGCAATGCAAACATTAAGGTCCCAAGCAGGCGTGGGATCCCTGTGGGGGGGGGTTGGTAAGAAGCAACCCCTTGAAAATTTTACAGAAAACAGGATGGGATGCCAGTGAGGAGGGCTTTCCCACTGACAGAAAAGCAGAAACAGCCGACATGTGTACCTTGAGGGTAGCTGGTCTAAGGCCTAGGCCATTAAGATGAACTATATAATCCAGAACAGTAGACAATTCAGCAGTGTCTGGGGATGTGTGCTTCTTGGAACACTAAATACTAAATCTCTTCCATTTGGAGTTTTAAGTTTTTCTGGTGGCAGGTTTTCGAGAGGCTTTGAGAATGTCCAGAACCCCTTGAGACAGATGCAAATTTGCATACTCTAACTCTTCAAAAGCCATGCCTTGAGACTGAGAGACCAAAGATTGGGATACCAAATCCTCCCAAGAGGAGGTTAGCAGACTGTGATTCCTGGGAAGAGACAGGGGAAGATGGACTGATAGGGACAGCAACAGGGGTACCAAGGCTGCCTGGCCCAGTCTGGAGCAATCAGGATCACTTTGCAGGATTGTGACCTTATCTTGACCAGGACCATGAACAATAGAGGAAAAGGAGGGAAGGTATATAGAAATTTCCCTTCCCAATCTAGAATCAGAGCATCCAGAGGGACTGAGCCCAAGACTGGGGGTCTGCAACGAAAAAAGAGGAAGTTGGTGATTGTCTGGGGCTGCAAAGAGATCTATCTCTGGAGTGCACAACCTTGGGGGAAAAAAAAAAAAAATCACAACACTAGGAGCTCTAGGGACCATTCGTGATGGCCCTGTAACATCCTGCTCAATGCATCTGCTAGCACATTGTCCTTTCCTGGAAGGTGGACTGCTACCAGAGGGGTCTGTAGAGAATAAGCCAGGGACCATAACTTCATGGCTTCTGTGCACAAGGCCATAGGCAGAGTGCCTCCCTGTTTGTTGATATACCACATGGTGGTGGTGTTGTCTGTCCTGACCTGAACCACCCTGTTCTGTACTGACTGAGAGAAGGCTAGTAGGGCTAGATAAACCACCCTGAGCTCCAGAAGGTTTATGTGGAGAAGAGACTCCCGAGTGGACCACACTCCCTGGGCTGTGAGAATCCCCAGGTGGGCTCTCCCCCCCAACCCCAGGAGAGAAGCATCTGTGGTTAGAACCACAGAATGGGACTGAGTGATGAATGGGGCTCCTTGCCTGAGGTTGTCCTGATCCTGCCACCATCGAAGGGCCTGGATCAGAGTCTGAGTTACTGGAACAAGTTTGGTTAGAGAATCTTTTTTCTGAGACCAAAAAGACCCAAGATGAAACTGAATGTCTCATCTGAAATCTGGCCCCCTGTAGTGGAAGCTGCCAGGAAGGAGAAAGCCAGCTCTATGATGGTCCTTACTCTTTCCAGGGGAAGAAAGGCTCTTGCTTTGACAGTATCCAGCTCTGCCCCTATGAAAGTCAGAAGCTGTACTGGCTTGAGAATGGACTTGAGAAGACTGAGAAGAAATCCTAGAGAAGTGAGCACCTGCTGCGTCACTTGCAGATCTGACTCAACTTGGACTGGAGAGTGACCCACAATGAGCCAGTTGTCCAGGTATGGGAATATGGAGATATTTTTTCTTCTCAGAAAGGCCACTACTACTGCTAGGCATTTTGTAAACACCCTTGGAGCTGATGTTAGGCCGAAGGGCATTGCTCTGAACTGATAATGACTAGGGATGTAAGTTTGTCATGGCAGTCATACACGTCATTGATTCCATGACGTCTGATCTTTATTCAGGACTTCCATGACTTTCACTAGTGTCATCAGAATGTAGCAATGATGACAGGGCCACAACATGTACTACTGTTTACTAATGATTTCATGAGCAAACAACGAGTCATTAAAACCTCATCCATGACAAACTTACATCCCTAATAATGACCTGAAGGCAATTCGAACCTGAAGTACTTTCTGTGGGAGCACCTGATGGGAATGTGAAAGTAGGCATCTTTTAGGTCCAGGGAGGCTAGCCAGTCCCCTGGCCTAAGAGAGGGAAGGATTATTCCAAGAGTCACCATTTTGAATTTTGGTTTTAAAAGATGTTTGTTCAGGTATCTTAAGTCTAGGATGGGTCACCACTCCCGTGTCTTTTTCGGGGTAAGGAAGTACCTAGAGTACAGACCTTTGCCCATGTATATTGCAGGAACTCTATCTCTATGGCCCTTAAGGCCTGCAGAGAAGAAACCTCTGCCTCTAAGACAATGATTTCAGAGATGCTTGCAGGTGGAAAGGATCTGGCTCTCAGCTTCGGGAACTTTTTGAAGCTGAGAACCAGTCCCTGAGGACCCACTTGTCTGAGGTAACAGACTTCCAGTCCTGGAAGTAGTAAGCCAGCCTGCCTCCTACAGGAATTAGGGAGTCGACCCGGGCCGACGCATCAGAGTGTCTGTCTGGCAGGAGCCTTAGGCTGAGGAGTGGATGTAGGCCCGCTCATCCCCCTTCTGCCTCTCCCTCTGAAGAACCCCCTCTGAGAAAAAGAGGAGGAGGCCTATGCTTGGTAAAAAGGCATATGAAAAGGCCTGCCCCTAGCTTGCTGCCTTTGAGTAGTTGCCTGCCTTTCCTTGGCTTGTGCACTCCTGTAGGTGGTCCTATATTCATCCATCTTTTTCACGTAATTCTCTGTCTGCTCCCCAAACAAAGAATTACCCACCACAGGCAAATCCATGGCCTTAGCCTGGGTGTCCTGTGAAAGGCTAGTACATATGAGCCAAGCCATTCTCCGAAGAGCCACAGATGTAGCCATGACTCGTGATGACACATCACTGGAGTCTACAGCAGCATGAAATTGGATCTTTGATGCCTCAATCCCATCAGCAGCCACATCCTCCAGCTCCCTGGCCAGCTGGGGGGAGGCCTGCTTAGCCAGTGCCAGTACAGTGTCCCACCTGGACTTCTGGTACCTGGCTGTACAGGCCATGTAATTAGCCTGCCTGAGTCCCAAGGAAGATGCCATGTACTGCTTCTTCGCCATGGCATCCAGCTTCCTGGAGTCTTTATCTGGGGGATGTGATGCCAAAGATATGTTAGCCTTATCACAGGTTGCAGCCTGCACAACCCCAACATGGCTGCATTGCTGGTACAACTACTTTGTACCCAAGACTGACAAAATGTACCTTTTGTCCATCCTTCTGTCAACAGGAGGTAAAGAATTAGGAGTTTTCAACAATTTTTGTGCATTTCCCAAAGGACTTATGAAGGGGAATAGACAACCTCTTGGACTCTGGGATGTCCATCATTTCAACGTAAATCAGGCTCCTCTTGTTCCTCCACAGCTTCTTCCAAGGGGAGCTGGAGGGTTTCTGCCACTTTTCTGTAAAACAAAGTAGGAAGGGGACTCAGAAAGCCTGGGAAGGGAAACACCAGAAGGTCTGTCTGGGGAGATGTCCAGTTCAATGGGCTTATTCAGACCTTCCATTCCATCATCATAACCACCACCACCACCACCTTCATAATCATCATCCCCCAAATCCGGTTCATAAAAATCTTCAGGGGCATAATCCTAAACCGGAGGAACCAGCCGAACGGCATACTGCGGCGCTGGTTGGAAGCCGGGTACCAGCGATTCAACAATACTAATGTCGAACCAAAATCTTCTTGGTGGACGGAACATAGACTCTGGATCAGAACCTGCCGATTTATCTTTTCTTTTTTGACGGAACCGATCCCTCAGAATCTGCTCTCCTTTTGCCCGAAGTAGTATCGCCCTGGTCAGAGGGTACTCCTTCTGGTTCAGCCGAAACAGAACCGGGCTGGCCATCCAGGTCAGCGGACTTCTCAGCCTCCTTATCCCTAAGCCTGCCCAGTCTCTTGTCTAGGGTGGATTTAAGGAAACTTTTACATATTTGGCAGTCTGAATCGAGGTGGTCAAACCCCAGACAATAAACACAGGTGGTGTGGGTATCAGCCTTAGCAAAGACTTCCCCACACACACACACTGCAGTGCTGAAACCCAGTGGGCCCGTTTTTTCTTTTGGGTTTCTCAGACATAGCCATCCTATAACTCAAACTTACCCTTTACTCGGCAAAAGCCAGGTAAGACCCCCTTATCGGTTTCTAACCATGTTACGGGTATATGAAAAAAACTCAAGAAACACTTTTTTTTTTTTTTAATAAACCAATAAGGACCGGTAACCACACACTAAACCTGAAGAAAAAAAATACAAAGAATAATACACACAAGATAACTGGTTCAGCCGAACCAGTTAAAAGGTTGAATTTACAATTTCCACAAGTATCTGACGGCTAGTCTACTACCCAAGTACTTACTGTACCACAGACAGAGATCTGAATTATAAATGAAAGGATCGGTAAAACCAATGACTTTAACCGATTGATGAACCATGAGCAAAGGAGAAATCTCCAGAGCGACTGTTCAGTTAGGCGGAGTAATGAATCTGACGGTTACACTTTGAAGTGCAGCAGACAGAGGTTTGAACCGAGCTTGAGCTCAACTTTCCATGAGCTGCATATAATTTAACTCTATCCTCTCCGGAGCAGTTCAAGTGCTGGGGCTAACTGCAATAAATCAGAGTACAGCAAGACTTCATGTTGTTTGAAAGAACCAAGGTAGGGCTGGGGACCACCCCCTTTATGCTACTGGCTGACAGGGTGGGCAGACGTCGGGGGAGGGGGCAGTCCCTCGCTTAAGACCACTAGCTAGCAGGTTTCCGTGTGGTCCCAGAGCTTGGCAGCTTAGTCCTTATGGTTACTGCTTGCTGCAAGAGCGTTAACTCAAGATAAGATCTGTAATTTTAGATTATACAGAATACAAAAAAAAAAAAAAACACTGAAGAACTCAGGTAACTTCACAGCTTGTTAGTGTGATGACATCATAGCAGCATTATACTATTCTACAGTTCATACGCTATCAATAGATAATATCCGAGTCCGTTTTTCCCTCCCCAAGGAAACCCCGTTTGTAATTTGCCATTATAAAGGAAGGTTCATAACGGCAAACATAAGACTGGTTTCCCTTGCTCCGCGCATGCACCAGGCGGACTTACAGTTGTCGCGCTGAACCCTGCACTGCCGCTCGCTCACGGCCGTAAGTAAATCTTAAAAAAATTAAAATATTTTTTAAAACTGGACTGTCACATAAAAGTTAACATTGCTTACAATTTACAGCTCAAAAACTTCAATTTAAGAAAAAAAAAAATGGACAGATTACAGCAGCAACGGACCACGCTTAAACCAGACAGGACAGCAGCTGAAGCTAAATGTAGTTTTATTTTATATAATTTGCTGTGGCAAAAAAAAACATGACCCAGCAATTATATAAAATAAAACATGGGGTTGTGTGTAAAACTAAAATTTTACACACACACTCAGTGTTGGATGCTTAAATAAACCCCTCGAGCTTCGCTCTCAGGGTTTATGTAGCATTCAGCACTTCGGGTGTGTGTAAAATTTGAGTTAAACATACAACCCCATATATTACTCTATATTTAATAAATTTACTAATGTATGGGTAAAAGGTCATGCCTTACACTGTCAGACTCTTCAGTTTTCCCAGTTGAGAGGGGAAGACAGAAGATACTATTTACTGACTGCACACAGGAGCTGACAAACAACTGTAAAATATATACTGTTCTAGATTCCATTTACTAACAGCATTTAACCAATTTTCCAGTGGTACTCAGAGATGCCAAAAATGAAAATTACGTACCTACCGTAATTCTTGATCTTTCTGAGCATCTTCACCATTCATCACTGGTGAGTTGAGCCGGAGGATCAGGACCGAGGTATCCCGGAGAGTCGGCGCACTGCGTGGCACTCACCAGGTTGGCCAGTAACAGCGCGAGACTCCTCCTCCATCCCAGTTCTGCACGCCAGAGAGTCAGTTAGGAAAGAAAAGAAGGTGGGGCAAGGGAGCCGAGGGATAGGAAAAGGAAAGGATATAAAAGCAGGGAAGGAATAATGTCGGTGAAGAGGACAGAAGAAAGGAAACCTAAGGGTATGAGACAGAGGGCCCCAACCTCTGGGCAAGTAAAGAGAGAGAGAGAGAGAGAGAGGTGATTTTCGCCCTCCAGAAGGGAACCTGCAAGGAGAGACCGCTTGATTTAGTGGTTAGAAAGAGAGGGGAGTCACAGCTCCTAGAGAGGAACAGAGATCACCAGGGCTCCCCCAACCACCGCCCCGAAGAGGACACCTAAGGTCTGAAAATAAGCAAGAGGTCGGACACAGAGTGGTTCAGGCCAAATTGGAAGGGGAACCCCGTCAGGACGAAAAGAGGCCCTGGTGAACTCTCATAAGGAAAAAGGGGTAGCCCGGCTCGTCTTTCCCAAGATACCCCTGACTCCCCCAGAAGAGGGACGAGACCAAGAGGTACCAGAAGGAGGACCACAAGGGCCTCAACGAGAGAGAGAGAGAGAGAGAGAGAGAGAGAAAGAAAGAAACAGGAAGGAGGAATCAGCCAGTGACCGAGGCCCCAGAGGGGAAAGAGGATGGAAAGCAGTGATGATTGGTGAAGATACACAGAAAGATCAAGAATTACGGTAGGTACATCATTTTCATGTCTTATCTGTGTCAGTCTACACCATTCATCACTGGTGGGTAATTACCAAGCCCCCCAAAAGGGACCTGGTACCCCCCTGAGGGAAGGAAGTCCCTCAGCCTCCTGTGGGGGACACACAGGAGGGGAAGACCCTGCAGGCCTAATTAGGCCTGGGACTGGTCTGGATGATGTGGGGTCCCCCTCTGGCCAGGAGAAGGAAGTCGCCCCTGAAGTTCCCACCTCATCCTACGGGGAAAAAGGTGGGTTCCCCAGAAAGAGGAGGCAATCACCCTACGCTGGGCCATGGGTGATAACTGGGATAGACGAAGCCATGCCATCTGCCTTATGCAGATCGCTGTCCCCGCCAGCCTGGACGCCATCTCACTGGCATCATATGATGCCCTTGCTTGGTGCCTTGCTAGCTCCAAGCCACATGCAGAGAGAGGGCAACGGACTGTCAGGGTTGCCTCCGAATCAGGCAAAGATGCTAGGATTTGCCCTAGCAAGAACCATAAGTGCCTGCTGTAGGCAGCATAATGGGCCTGATGTGCTGATAGAGAAAGGGAGAGATGTGCAGAGGAAAACAATCCCCTCCCCCAAATGTCAAACTCTGCAGAGTCTGCTTCTGGGGGGTCTGTCACGTCTCGGGCGTCAATGCCCAGAAGGAGTGTCCAGGATCAACATGACCAAAGGGGGGGGGTGAGATAATGCTCCTGGAGACACTAGGGGTGCGTAGCACCTGCGCCGACAGTCCACTGGGACTGGAGAGGGGGCTGAATGACGCCTCCAAGTGCAGTACGATGCCTCCCTAAAGGGAGAGAGAGATAATGCTCCTGGAGACACTAGGGGTGCGCAATACCTGCGCCGACAGTCCACTGGGGCTGGAGATGGGGCTGAAGGACACCTCCAAGTGTGGTACAAAGCCTCCCTAAAGGGTGAGAGCTAGACAGGAACCACCAGGTTGGCCATACTGAACTCGCCCAAAATTGCACGCGCTGTCCACTCAGGACTGAGATTTGCGGAGTCTGGTAATGTGGAGCTTGCCAACCAACCGTGAAAGGAAATGCTGATAACTGGTCTGGTCAGCGTCTGAGGAGAGGTGGACGGAGGGATCCTCTCCCTCAAGTGAGGAAGACGAGGAAGCCAACTAGTCTGGACAGTCAGGCACCGGCTGCCCAGGAGCATGGTGAAAACACCAGCTCGTCCATGGACCTCAGATAGGCAGGGAATAGGGTAGCCACAGCTCTGAACTGTTCCCAGGTCAAGCGTCCCTCATAGGACCAGAGTGGCCTGAAAGAGTGAGAGGGGTCGTTAGAGAGGCCAAACACCTCCGAGGAAGAGGGCGACCTCTGCCAGGGCTGGGGAACCGCAAAGGCGACACTACCTCTTGGGAGGATCCGGTCGGTGCAGTCAGCAACCGTTCAACTGGACCGGAATTGCCGGGACTGAGCCCTAAAAATGAATCCCCCCTGCGAGGCGACAGGCCGCATGGGTCCAGAAGGGCGGCCCCTAGACTCTGAAGATGAGATTCCTCCCAGGGAGACCGCAGGGGAAAAGACAGGACTGGTGCTGCGACTTCTACCCAAACCCTTGTGGGCTGCAAGGGAGAGACGCTGCCCCTGACACTATCCCCTCAACCCCCAAGACTCAGAGAGGGACCACTTCCTCAGTATCAACCTAGGTAGCTCAATCCCAGCCGCCAACTCCTGAGAGACAGCAAACAAGAGAGTACCCTCCCCTGCTCCAGAATCCCTAGCAGGCCCAGAAGTAGGCCTAGCCTGGGCACCTATAGCAGGGAGCTCACCTCCTCCAAGATTAGGAGTACCACTGGCTCCGGAAAAACCCAAGGGTGCCGACCGCCACACCAACAGATTGGTCGGCGCCGCAAGCAGCTCCAACACCAGCACCAACAGGAACCGCCAGATAGGAAGAAGGGGGTTGAACCGGAGCCGACTTGCTGGGCAAGGAGGAGTCTGAGGACTCAAAAAAATCCGGAAGCCAGTCCCGATCCTCCCCCTCCTCCTCCTCTCCGGAGGAGGCACGGACCAGACTATCTCGTGGAATCCTCTGCTCCCAGCACTGCGAGGTGGACACATACTGCCCATGACACCCCAATCACCGCTCGCGCAGCACCTGGATCCAGAGACAGTGCAGCGCAAACCGGCCCCACTTTTAGCCTCGGCGCTGCCGATCTCCAGTGCCACAAACAGCTCCAGGATCCAAGGTGGCTCTGACAGCCGGCGCTGATGAAATGGCCAGGCCCCGAACACCCAGGCTGCAACACCAGGAGAACCTTCACCTCCGAGCAGGTGACTACCAGGACGGTGCCTCCAGCCCAACTCCCGGAGGAATCAGACCGGGCCTCCTGCACCATAAAAGGGGCTTCCGCCGAGGCAAGACATGAATAGGTGGAAGCCCCCACCTCCGAGGTCCATACAGAACCAGGAGGGGACCCGGAGGAAGGGTCAAGAGACCTACACTTGGTGTCCCTGTCCACCTGAAAGTCAGCGACGTACACCCGATTTTAAACACGCTGACGTCCAGAACTCGACGATCCATGAAGAAACAGGCATCGCAATGGTCTATATCATAGTTTGGACCCAAGCAGATCAGGCACTCGTCATGCTGGTCTGAGACTGAGTAAAGCTGGCCACAAGGACGCCATATAGGGGGTTGGCCCACCTTGGAAGCCGCCTTCTTGTCCCCAGAATGAGACATGACTGGACGGAAAACCAACAATCAGAAACAGTACTCAGCGGCGAAAAATAAAAAGGAACCATCTTACCAGTCATTGGCATAGAGAAATGCAGCTGAACAGAATTAGGACGAACTACAACGGACTAGACTGATGATGCAGAAGATTTCTTGTTCCACACACGGGGTCATGTTTATTAAATGGCGGGAGAAGAAGAAGAACTGGGATGGAGGAGGAGTTGGCGTTGATTACTGGCCAACTCGCGAGCACCACGCAGACGTGGTCCTCAAGGCGGCACCACACGCAAGGCCAACTCCTCTCCTGAAAACAAATGTCTCGGGTCCTGATCCTGGCCAGAACCTACCAGGGGTATGACTGGTGAAGATCAACACAGATAAGATCAATCTCTCACTCTGTCTTTGTATTTTCTTCAATCTACTCAGCTTTTCTATTCTTTTCCTACACTCCATCTCCTGAATTGTAGAACCATAGCAAGTGTTAACTTATTAAATCAGCAGCAATCCAACAGAGGGCATACATAATGAGCAGTCAGTATGTGCAAACCCTGCCAGTCCCACAGTGGGTCATGTAACAATGCTTAAGGTAATTACTTCTTCACTATAACTGCCAATCCACTACAGACCAATGTGCCAAGTACAAATTACAGTTGGACGTAGCATAAAAAAAAAGAGGCAATCTGTCAGCCCGGTGGTGCTGAGGGTTGAGGCGTTGGATGCCACACCTCGCACCACACCAGCAACCCGGGTTCAGGAACGAACTCGGGCCGGCATGGGGAAGGAGAACTGAGCTTCCCAACGGATGCTCTCCTCCTTTAGGGTGGGTTTCCAGGGGTGGTTCAGGCACCCGATTTCCCTGAGGGTCGGTGGGAGCACTGACTTTCAGGGCTTTGATGGCTCTCGTGGGGATTGAGTCAGGGAGGGGAGGACGCTGTTAGGCACTTGGTAGCGATGAGTGTCAGCACGTTGCCTACCCGAACCGGTGTCCTCAGGGGCGGAAGGGAATTCCAGAAAAAAAAAAAACCTTGTCGGTCCTAGATGACAGATCCATGCCTCCCAGCCACCAACCCACGGGCAGACCCCATTGTGCAGGCTCTCCTCTAAAGCTTGAGGAAGGGGGTTCTCCTTCGCCCCACCCCAGGGGTTATCCAGGCATCAATGAAGTAAATGAAGAAGCCTGGCACTCTAGGGTCAGACCCCGTGACGGTGGTGTGGGAGGTTGACCAGTCTGAAGGAGTGGACGGCCGGGGGTAGGCTAGGCTAGGCGGATAAACAGTAAACAAAAAAAAGGAAGCAATCTGGACAAGTAGTATGCAGGATAAATATTAGGAAAAAAAAAAGCAGGCCATTTACACAGTTTGGTTTTCATAATTTTCTCCTAGCCACTTGTATGCATTCTAAAGCATGTCAGTGCAAAGCACCATGGGTATGCAAATCCTTGGGAGTAAACTAAACAGGATGGAAATGTCTCAACTGGTACTACAGAGCCCCCTGTTAAAGACTACAGTTGAAGTGCCGAGGCATGATCGAGACTGACCGAAGTTTCCTGTTAGTATATTTACATATTTCGAAACAAACTCTTGACATTATTCAATCAGTCTTTGCCATTTCTTGCTTAGTCTTGTCCTTCACGGAGCATTCAGATTTCCTGTTTTGGCTACTACATTCTGTTGACTCTGTTACTACGCATACCTCACCACAGCTGAAACACAAATGTAACAATACTGAGAAGAATCAGCACAAAAGAGTAGCCATGACAGCAACGGGCAGTCATGCTACTGCTTGCTGCCTTAAAACTGGCCAGTAGCCATACTTTACACATTATTACATCAGGTCACCATGGCCAAGCTGTTAATAAGTCACAGCAATCAAATGTCAACACCAGGATCACATCTGAACCACGGGTTCTATATGTCCTAACAATTAGGGTCAAGAATGTACTTAATGTTTCCTTGGGGGAGACTGGCCAGCAGGACAAGTATATTTAAAGTGTTGCTTTCCTGCTGATGAGAATACTTCCCGGAGTCTAGAATGATAACGTGTGTATGGAATAACACTATATAGCTTCATCCACTGCAGCAACCCTTATTTTGGGTCCTTAAGCTAAAACATTAACCAGTAAAATAGAGCTAAAAATCGACCTCGAGTAGCCCCACACCAATTCTGATTACAAAATCTGGCAAATTGCATATAACAAGGCTATACTTATTTACTTTATTTCAAAAGTTTTACCAGGGAAGACATACTGAGCTAGGAAAAGCTCATTTTCAAATGTGTCCTGGGTGGGGGGGGGGAGGGAGGAAAAGAGGTACACTAGAGCAACAAACATAATTAAAATACGTACCTATTTGTATTAACTGTATTTGTAAGCTTTAAATAATTATATGCAAAGACGCAGATTCTGTCATAAGCAAAATACACTACAATACAATAAAGTGCTGCAGGGTAACAACTTTTGCAATGTGCAGAAGGCAATCCTGAGTTTAAAAAGTGGGACAACAGTTGTGGGAAAGGGACAGTGGGCAAGAAGATTGTACTAGTGTAGATGCAGGGCAAAAGGTGGGGGATGGGAGTTTTGGCCTTGATGTGATCTGTTGGCACAATAAACCACAATGATGAAGACCACGTATATAGTTACCAGGACCCGCCCCAGAGAGAATTTTCAAACTGTGTTTGATGTGGTTTTCCATTTGTTGCCTATAACATATGGATCCAAGTTGTTTTCAGTTTCAATACAGCCAATGATTTTCCGTTTTCAAAATGGCCAATTCCGTTTGGCAATATCTTAAAATCTGCTTCCCAAAAAAAGCAAAAACCTGAGGCCAAATCAGCATGTTTTCTACAAACATCTGGCTTAAAATGAAGGGATTTGACCCCCAAAAGTTGGTGTAAAGTGTGCTTTTTCATGAAAAACTGATTCCCGAGTGTTGGTTTAAAAGTGACAAATTCTGTTTTTTTACCTGCGTTTCCCATTAAAAATGGAAAATCACTGGACCCACTTCAAAATGTAATCTGGATTGCTCCGTGGTACTAGGCTGCACTCCCAGGGTGGAGGGATTAGTGTGCACCACTCCAAGAGTGATCTGCGCTGCCACATGCCTTGTGCCCTAAAATGAGAGGTGAGAAGAGGAGAACATGGTAACACCCCCAAATGGTGCATCAGATAAAGCCTCACTGCCCCAAAGCTACCGACCTCTCCTTGCTGTTCCATTCCACCAGCATCGGCCATCACAAGTGCAACTTCCCTGCAGTAAAGCAGAGGCCCCAGCAGGGATACGAAAAAAAAAAACAGATGGGGAGACACTTTATGGAACCTTGGTGGGGAGAGAGACAAAAATCAAAATACCTGTACATTTTCATTCTCAGACTGCTGGTTGCAGGAGGAAGATCCCACTGGTTTAGGAGACCTGCGAACAGCACAAGGAGGGAAACTTAAACGTTCTATAACTTAAAGTGGCACCGCCTTGGGTTCAGGAATGAGCCTGAGTTGCCAAGGGCTGCTCAGGGAAGAAGAATCACGTGGCGAAGTGGACACACTCCTCCTCCTGCAGGGAGGAGTGGCAAGTCCGCTCTGCTGCGCTACTGCCACCTGGGTGACCACAGGTGATGGTGCACACTGGAGCATCTCTGGGATGGGCCGGGACTTTGCCGGATATGCGCGCATCAAGCAGCTCCCTCAACAGCAACCTCCATGAGGGCTGGGTGAAGAAAAATGGAAAAAGGCATGCCCAAAGGATGAAGCTGTACTCCTCCAACAGCCAACTGTGGCACCAGCCTCCATCGCACATACAACCTGAAGAGGCCAGAATCGCAATGACTTCACCAACAGAGGGACCCATGGAGTCCAGGAGACGGAGCAAGTTCACGGGGGAAGACTGGTGATGGGTCTGACGGAAGGAAGCCAGCAGAAGAAGGCAGGTCAGGGATGAAAAGGCACCAACAAAAACCAAAAAAAAACAGTTCTACAGTCCCTAGCTATCTGGGTTAGTCATGTGTGGGATCCGGGCTAGAAATAATTTTTTGCAGATGGTTGTCCAAGGGACAGGTGCAGTATTCATTCTGACTGTCCCACAGAATATGTACCTATCCGGTCAATTTTTATTTACTAATTTTACATTTATGTTTCCAAAAATGAGCTATTAATAATTAGCGTGCCCCCTGGCTGGTGCAGTACCATGAAAAGGGCTTAATACTTGATGGTACCCATTGAAAGATGCCCTACCACTGGCTGGTACATGGCACTGAAAATAGAAATTTAAATACCTGTAAATTTTCTCTCTCCGACTGCTGGTCTCCGGGCTCATAACTAGTGGGAGGTCCTTCCTGGAACCACGTGACAGGCAAGAAAAAGATCTCTGCAGGGGGAACAGATCGTCCCCTCTGCATCCTGTCGCTCTCGGTTCATTCCAAAGCATGTCCCCTGTAGTAAAACATCACTGAGAAGCAAGAAGAAATATTAATATGTACTTACGGCCTGGAAGAGCAGACTTGAAACCCTCCAGCCAGATGGCCAATGTCCAATATTCTGAGAGGGGAGGAGCCCAGAGACCAGCAGTCAGAGAAAGAAAATTTACAGGTATTTAAATTTCAATTTCTCTCTCCTAAGCTGGTCTCTGGGCTCATAACTAGTGGGATATACTAAAGCAGTACATCCCTTGTTTACCGGGTGGGAAGAATGTGAGCAGACCCTTATGGGTCCCCCTCCCCCCCGGAGGGACCAGAGTTCCCCGTCTAGAGAGGGATCAGATGGCCAAGGGATGCCTCAGTGGAGACAGACACATCCAGTCTGTAGAGCTTTGCCCAGGAATGAATGGATATCCCAGCGGCCACTCAGAAAGACTGCTTGAAGGCTTCTCATGACCAAGTGGCCACTTTGAGAAAGACTGCTGGAAGGCTTCTCCAAATTCCACCCAGGAGGTAGCTACTGCTCGAGGTGAAGGAGCCCTCCATGGGCCCTGTATGTAAAGCCCCGACCTTTTGGAAGGTGATAGAGAAGAGAATAAATTCATTTGTTCCAAGAGGCTTTTAAGGGCTTTTTTTTTTTAATTGGCCCAAGTTCGACCTTAAGGTGAGGGTGAATAGATTAGAGAGAGTCATATAAGGTCTTCCGGTCTCCTGATGTAAAGCTAGAGTGCTCTCCTGTAGCCTAGAAGGAGAATTTCCCTTTCCTTCTCGCTCTTAGGGCTAGGACAGGAATAATCAATTCCTGGTAGCCGAGAAAGGGAGATAGCACCTACAGTAGAAAAGATGGAGATGTTCGGAGAACCCAAGAGTTCTGGGGTAACACTCAGTAAGGTTCCTTGAAGAATGAAGCCCCTATCAGCTATACCTCAGGCTGAAGTGAGTGTGCTGAAAGTGAGTGCTGTAAGAAGACAACTGCCCTTGTGAGGATGATGGCCGTTTCCTTAATGAGTTCCAATGGGGTGTTGGTGAGGGTTCTGAGGCCCTGGTTGATGTTCCAAGGTCAGAGGATGGCTCCACCCGATCCGGGGTGATCCTGTGCAGGGGCCTTGTCTTAGTGGAAATGGAATCTTGAAATTAGTGGAATTGGAAGTCGTAAATGAAATTGCTGGGTCCCCAGACTAGGGTGAAGGCATCCTATGCTATGGTCTGCCCGACCCCAATTAGAGGGCAGGACTGGGGAAACTCTGTGGCTTCACTAGCCAGGGAGAACTACCTGTAGGAGGCTTCTCCCTTCCGTGAGAAGGGGACTGGGTGTGACCTTTAGATCCCATCCTCCTGGGAGAACATCCTGACTTAGCCGATCCTCCATGATGTTCATCTGACCTGGTATTTATATGGCCATCAAGTTCACCCGTTGATGCTCAGACCACCAGAAGGGCAAGTTCACCCAGTGATGCCCTGCTTACTGGAAGAGCAAAAGGGTTTTCTTGTATGATCCGAGAGCTCATGTCCCTCTCTGGTGACATGTGCAGGCCATTGTGGTTCAATTAACTGAGGACACGAGTATCCTGGTTGGAGATCTGCATTTCGGATTTTGAAAAGTCAGGTGGTATCTTCAGGATGGTGATGTTGCAGAGGGTCTTAACCCTCGACCCCCTTGCCAGCACCAAAGGCTGGCATCTGCAATAACTGTCCTGGAAATGGGCTTGAATCTATGGACTCTGCCTGACACTGGACTATTCCCATGATGGAGCAGGTCTGACTGGCCATATGTTTGAATCTGCTGTCCCTGCTGATCTTTTACTAGAACCCTTGATGCAGTAGGGTCAACTGATAACCAGTGCCCATGGAACGGAGACTGTCAGGGAGCTCCTTGTCCCCGTAAGCTGCGTGAAGGTGCGGTCTGAAAGGCAATAGGCCGCCTGGTCTATGCTGAAGAGAATCTTGAGGTCCCTGCACTTAGCATCCATAGGTAAAGTTTTTAATTTGAGATGTTCAGAAGATTACTCCTCAATGATTCATGTGCTTGGATGGTGGCAGAGAGCTCTATTGGTGATCAGGAATCCTATGGGTGAGAGGCACTGGGTGACCTCAGTCACAGCCAGAGTTATTTGCTCATGCTGAGCCGCCCAGATAGAATATGTAAAAATGCACCTGCCAATCTGTTGAGACCAACTGATCTCCCCGATGGAATGTCCCGGAGAATGGATGCAAGGAAACTCATCTAGACTGTCCTGTGGTGGACAAATTCGCTCAGACATTTGAGGACCCCTATGACTTAGCAAACTCCAGTCCGATTTGGGGCTACGCTGGGTAGATCGTAAATGTCCGAGTATCTTTTGTGTACTAGTCACTCACAGCAGGCGCTCCATCCTGTAAGTGGTCCATGAGTGATGGAGCGTCGATATATTTTGTGCAGATAAGGGTGAGAGTACCATGTGACGTGGGAAGACCCTGCTTAAAACTCTCTGGCACCCACTTGATCGCAGGGGTGCAAACCCTCTCCTTGAGAAAGCTGGAAAGCTAGGCCCCTACTTGAGGATGGATCCAGGGCCTTTACCGCGGCCTATCTAGCAACTCAGATGCCTCTTCGTCTGCTGGGTGAGAGAGATGACCCAGTATCGACTGACAAGGCAGAATCAGTTTGTCCTCCGAGTATGTATGGGCTTGAATACTCCTACTGAATCCCTATGTCCAGGGTCTGTACCTGCTCCTGGATTGTGGTAGTTAGGTTTTCATTTCCCTGGATTTTTTTTACCGTCCCCTTTAAAGACGATCCGAAAGGGAAATCTCCCTTGTAGGGGGGCAATCACCCAGTCTACCCTGGCTACCTGTCCGCCTGCCGTGCCTGCAGCCTTAGGTACGTCGAGGAGAGTTAAAGTATGGCCCTTGCAGCGCATCTGGCAGTCTCCTTTGAGATATCTGCTGATAATGCAGAGAATAGCCCCGGGCTGTAGTTGTTGCAGGTTGGGCTTGTTTACATCTGGCTCGTCAGCCCACTGGAATGCCAGGAAAGTGGCCCATGGTAGTGCGGCTCATGCTGAAAACGGGTAGATTGGGCTTGCTTATATCCTCATGCTGAAAACAGGTTGGCTGGGCTTGCTTATATCTGGCTCATCAGCACGCTGGAATGCCAGGTCAGTGGCTCATGGCAGTGCGGCTCATGCAAGAACAGGTTGTCTGCAGCTGCTTTAAGGGAGGTTGTGGAGGACTAAAAGTGCCTCTTCGAGGGATGCATCCACCTTCATATCCCCTGGGTCCCACAGAGAAACCCCACCACCAGAGGTAAATACATACATTCTCTCTTTGCTTGGCTGCCGATGCCAGTCTGAGTGCTGGTTGGGGGTTTAGGAGTTGACAAGGCTGGTTGGAGAATTAGGAGTTGACAAAGAAGCCCTCCAGTGAGACTCCTCACTCACCCGTCTAATTAAGTAATCTAGTTCATCCAACGTTAAGTTTCTGGGTGGAGAGCCATCCACAACAGAAACCGCCACCCAGTAGCACCCCTTCCTCTGGTGGGGGGTGACTAACAGACCTCTGGCGGATTTGTGCTACTAGTATGTGCCTTCTTCCTCTCCTATGGTGCGGAGAGGAGTGATGTCCCTCCAGCCTGAAGATTGGGGTAGGCATAGGGGTGAGCTTCCTGTGGAGTTATGATCTATGAAGGCAACTGAGGCGTAATGGTCAGGGCATGATAAGTTCAGGGCGAACACCCTGTTAGGCTTGCCTATTACGTCAAGGGCTAAGCCTGCTGGAAAACCACGCTGCCCCTTGGAGGAGGAGAAAGGCTGATAGGTCTGCACTGTCCAGGATTGGTTCCTGTGATAGTAGGGTGGATGTCTCTGGACTTCCTCTGACCCTGAAGCTGTCTCACTTAGCTAGCGAGCCGGAGAGGGTGATATTGGGGGGGGGGCACTGTCCACCCCGTAAGAATTTGTGCTTTGCTCCCAAAAGCCCTTGCAGACTTCTTGTACAGGATAGTAAGGGAAGTGCAATCGCTCTGGTTGGTTTCCCAGAGGCCTGATGGGCAGGAGACTCAGCAATGGGCTATACAGTGGACTGCTTGAGCTCTCCTGGCCGTCGGAGAGGGACTGTAGCGTGGCTGTTCCTGAGCCAAAATGAAGCCCCTGCTACTGTGTAGCGCACCGCTCCAAGGAGTGTTCCAGCTAATGAAGCCCCTGCACGGAGGAGCATTCCCGCTAATAAAGCTCCTGCTACTGTGGAGCGCTCCCGCTGTAGTAGTGCCGAAGAGGAGCAGTAGTGCGGCTCTCCCTGAGCCAGAATGAAGCCCCTGCTGCTGAGAAGTGCGACCGCTTCAAGTCTGATTCCTACGCTGATCGTCAGCGAGTCAGAAAAACCACTTCAGCCTGTGCCTTCCATGGGGCTAAGAGTGGCTCCTCCTGTCCAGAGTTCAAACTCCTGCCCGTAGTTTAGGGGCTGCAGCACAGCTCATCCCGAGCTGAAATAAAGATTCTGCTGCTGCGAGTTCAGGAAAAAATGCTTCTGCCTGTGCCTCAAATAGCACGAAGAGCAAGATCGCGCCTAGCAGCTTCCCTCCTCGTGGCGAAGAGCCTGCCAGGAGCATACATCGGCGGCCTGAGCAGCAGGGCCGCCAGCGCGAAAATAAAGCGCAGCCTGGTCGCCAACAAGGAAAATAAAGCGCGGCTCTCTGGAGCCAAAAATGAAGGTGTAGCACAAGGGGCCCTGATGCCTGCGACCTGTCGTACCTGGGTGCTGGCGGTGAGAATCTGGAGGAGAAAAGAGCCAGACTGTCCATCGTGCTGAGTTGAGGCTGTGAGAGGGAAAAGTCGAATCCTGTCAAGTGATCCTGCTCCTAAGGAGCCAGACTGTCCAGCATGCAGGGTTAGGGCTGGGCTGACCTTTGAATCTCAGAAAGCAGGAGGAGTAATCCTGTCGAGTGAATCCTGTTCCTCCCAAGAAATTACCATTTGGGGGGGCATGCCAAGCGCGGGAAAGAGAGGAGAGAAGGGTCCAGTCTGTTCAGAATGCATGGCTGAGACTGGGAACCCTCCATTAGCTGTGAGGCAACGCTGCTTAAGTTTCCCGTTGCCAATCCCCTTCTTGAATCAAAAATAAACTGCACTTACAGTTTGGTGTCTTCAGCTCTGCCACAAGAGTGGCAGAGCCCCTGCAGAAAACCTGCCTCATGGCAGGCAGAAAGTAAAATGACAGCGACAGGATGCAGAGGGGAGGATCTGGTCCTCCTGCAGATATCTTTTTCCTGCCTGGAACCAAGGACCTCCCATTAGTTATGAGCCCAGAGACCAGCTTAGGAGAGAGAGAAAGGAAATACCAAGTGTGCCCTCAGCTTAATGCCCCCTCCTGCTCAATAGCAGCCCTGACAAGAACCCTTACCTAACTTCCTTCTGCTCCACCCTGATAAATTGATCAGCTTCCTCTGCTCCTGTGTACAGCAGACACTATGGCCCTGTTCACACTACGCCTCTGTAACTTTACAGAGTGCCCAAACCGTTACCGCAATGGTTTGCGTTCACCACCATAACTTTACAGAAAGCGTTTCGTAACTGTTGTTGAAACCACATACAAGGTGGCTGCAACACAGTTATAAAAACTAGCCCTTACGATAACGTTACGGAGATAGTGTGGACGGGTGGTAATGGACCCTGCAGGCATGGGCCTGAGCTGCAGTGTGGGATTAGGCACAGCGGTAACTAGCGCCCAGTTCCCAAGGTGTGGACTGGGGTACAGTCACTGCTGCAGTGTGGACACACTGTACCGCTCCCCGGCTGTAACGGTTTCTGTCCATTACGGGGTCTGAGAGGTGTAGTGTGGACGAGGCCTAAAAGTCTCCCCACTCAATAACCCTGACAAGGGCTTTTAGCCAACCTCCCCATTTCCCGACTCTGGAGCCCTTCCTGCCCTGACCTGGGCTTTAAGTGGTTGTCTCAGTCCTTTGAGTTCGTCTCCTGATCTCCAAGTATCAAGTCTCCCCTCTCTTTCTGTGTTGACTGTCTGCCCTGAGAAGGGCCTTCAGATAAAACTGTCTAGCCCTCACAATGGCTTTTAAGTAGCCTTACCTGGCTCCTCTTAGCTAGTTGACAGCCCATGAAAGGATTTTTATTTTGCACCCCCAAAACTCTGCTGCAAGTGAACAAGAGATATTCTTGGGCTGCTATTGCAAGTACAGCACACAGAGAAATGCAATGTAGAAAGTAAAAAAAGAAGATGGACAATTACACATGCACAATGACAGGGAACACGTAACCTAGCACAGCCTGCTGCTTGATGAAACTGCCACCACACAGAAGAGGTCATCACAGGATGATGGACTGAATAGGACATCTCTCAACATGTGACACCATGCTGTTGGGACGTCTATAGCCCAACCTTACAGGGTTGCAGTATCTCCTGGGTCCTAGTGCCTGCTAATGCCTTTTCATTGGGACAGGCAGAAAAAGGAAACCAGAAGTCCCTGGGGAAAACTGGGTGTCTGGGACAGTCAGGTGGTTATTTCAACCCCTGTGTGGGATCACGGTGTACCTACAACAACTCCAGAGAACTTGTTAAACCACAACAAATTAAATGACTCATCCCTGGGATTTACCACTTGCAAATTCCAAAATTCACTTTTCTTTTTTTCTCTGCAGTAGTGCTAATTGTGCAAGCAGGAAGTGCCCAGTGCAAACATAAGATGTAGCAAATTCCTCCCCCCATATCTTTTCCCAGCCCCGACACCCTTCCCACCCAGTCATTACAAGTCCCCTTCGTAAAAATTTTACACTATGATAAATATCTGCACTTCTAAACGCAGTTCAGAACCGTGCAATGAACCTCATCCTCGTCTTCACTGTCACATCGGCCAGTCTGAATGCCACTACTCTCGCTCGATCATAATCGTGCAAAGCACAGCTAGAAGAGATTACAATAATGCAGGCCAGGCAGTTAAGACCCAAAGCTTCAGGATCTTTACGCTACATCTGACTGTGCTGAAATGTACTTGTTTTGCCATACTCGAGCAGCTTTTAACCTTTCTGCAAATAAACCTCTTCCACTCCAAACTACTACTCAATGCCAACAAAACTGAGGTAGTGTTTTTCACCAGCAACACTACATTACAACACACCTCTGGGTCCCAGTAATCAGTACGCTACTGCTTCTGCAGAATACCTTGAGGTAGTGTCGAGTTACAAATATCTAGGTATATGACTTGACAAACTATCCTTCTCCACCCATATTGATGCAGTCTGTAAGAAGCTAGGTGCCAGACTCGGCTTTTACTACAGGAACCAGTGCTGTTTCCCTACGAATATCAGAAAGTGCATGGTGCAAGCGCCCCTTTTTGCCAATCTTAGACTATGCTGACATAAAAAGGGGCAGTGCCAGCAGGTACGATAAATGAGGGACATGGTCTCCACTCCTCTAGGGGGCTAGGGAGATATGGAAATGGGTCACTAGGTAGGGTGCAGGAGCTGAGAAATGGGAGCTGAAGGGGGAGAAAGGAGATGAGGGAAAAGGGGTGGACAGTGGTCCAGATAAATGCCAGGAGCTTAGGAAAGAAAACGCCTGAGCTACAGGCAATGCTAGTTGAGGGGAAGGTAGATGTGGCAGCAGTCACTCAGACCTGGGCCACTCAAGGACCGCAGTGGTACCTAAATCTGGAGGGCTACCTATGTTCAGAAAGATGGGGGATAGCACTGTTAGTCAGAAATGGCATGGGTATTGGAGGGCTAGAGGGGTAATGTGGAGGCTATTTTAGGTCACCTTGCTGACACAGGGGGGGTAAGAGAGTAAAGGTCAGAGTGGTATGCAGACCACCAGCACTGGCGGAGGTCCTGGAAGAAAGCTTGGTGGCAAATCTCGAGGGACACTGTAGATTGGGAAAGGGAAAGGTAGTGGTAAAGGGGGACCTCAACATGCCAGAAACAGACTGGGGGCCTATGACATCACCAGTGGCTAGAGAGCAGAGGCTGCTGGATGTCTTCCAGGATGCGCTTCTGACACAACAGGTGGGTGAGCCAACTAGAGAGGTCCGGACAGTGATCAGATTAGGGGCCTAGAGGTGAAGGACCCGTTGGCGGGAAGTGATCACACCACAGTCTGGTTCTTCATGGACCTGGGAGCCGAACAAGGATGGTAGTAACCGATTTTAGGGTGCAGGCTTCAGGGAGATGGGAAGGATCCTTAAATATCGCCTGGACAGGATAAGGCCGGATATGGATGCTGACAGCAAGTGGGGGATCATTAGGAGGGGAATTCAGGAGGTTACCAGATCCTGCACAAGGGAAAGGTGTAAGCTTGGTAAGGTCAGAAAACCCTGCTGGTGTATCTGGGAGGTACAGGAGGTGGTGAGGGAAAAGAAGGCTGCCTATAGGCGCTTCAAGTGCTCAAGGAGTGAAAGGGATCAGGATGAATGAGCCGACAGCCAAGAGTCTCACCAGGGTGGTGAGAGCAGCAAAGGCAAAAAAGGAGCAGTCCTTGGTCAGTGGGATCTGGAGTGGGAACAAGGGGTTCTTTAGATACATAGGGGGGAAAAAAAGGAAAGTAAGGGGGCAGATCAGCAAGATAAGGATAGGGGATGGTTGGGCACAGGAGGTGGGGGAACAGGCAGAAGTCCTAAATGAGCACTTTGCCTCAGGTTTTACCGGGGGGGGGGTGGAGGGGCTATGTCTTGGGAAGGGACCGGGGGCCAACCGGAGGAAGAGGTGGGACCGGTAGAGACCAGGGGCCCTGATGGGTCTGGGGAAAGGGAGCGGACACCACAGACAGGTGGGGGCCCAGCAGTGCAGGGTGAAAAAGGGGGAGGACGTGGAGGCTGAAATCCCAGTAGAGAGTGTAAGGGAAGCCCTCAGGTCCCTTCGGATGAAGAAAGCACCTGGGCCAGCTGAGATACATCCCAGGGTGCAGAGGGAACTGGCGGGTGACCTGGCAGTCCCTCTAGTGGAGCTTTTCAACATCTCTCTGAGGACTGGGTGGGTGCCCCAAGACTGGAGGGTGGCCCATGTCGTGCCAGTCCACAAAGGGGGGGAATCAAGAGAGGAGGTGGGAAATTACAGGCTCGTTAGCCTGACATCGGTGGTCGGCAAGGTGATGGAGGGTATTGTCAAGGAAAGACTAGGGGGGTTACTGGAGCAAACTGGGTACTTGGACGATAGGCAGCATGGCTTTGTCACAGGAAGATCGTGCCAGACAAACCTTGTTAAGATCTGTGGCGGAGTGACGAGGGCCCTGGACCAGGGTTTTTGGAGACCACATTTAAAGAGGGACATTGCACTCCGGGAGAAGGTCCAAAGGAGGGCAACCAAAATGATCTGGGGCCTGGGGGAGAGGACCCATGAGGAGAGACTCAAGGAGCTTGATATGTATACCCTGGGGGGGGGGGACATGATAGAGGTCTAAGTACATGAAAGGGATCAATAAAGAAGGTCCAGTTAGGGTACTCCAAAGGAAGGAGGGTGGTGCAACAAGGTGTCACGGGTGTAAGCTGGAAGGGGGCAGGCTCAGAGGGGAGAGGAAGAGATGTTATTTCACTGAAATGGTGGTGGAGCCATGGAATGCACTGCCCAGGGAACTGGTAGAGGTGGAGA
The DNA here is from genome assembly GCA_016271365.2 of Neoceratodus forsteri. Lineage (NCBI taxonomy): Eukaryota > Metazoa > Chordata > Ceratodontiformes > Ceratodontidae > Neoceratodus > Neoceratodus forsteri. The sequence goes on from CM057455.1 coordinate 1,712,215,699, forward strand.
CTGTGGACGTGTTTAAGAGGGGATGGGACAGGTACAGGGGGAGGGTACATCTGACCAGGCCCAATACAGGTGGAACATCTGGGACTGGGGACACCAAAATCTGCCCTCAGTGCAGGTGCTGAAAATCGAGCAGACTCGAGAGACCATTAGGCCTATTCTGCTGGCATGTTAGTATTTATGTATAATCCACAGCCGATGCCCTATAACATGCTTAAACAATGTTCTATACCATAGAGCCCTGAGGTTCATGTCTAACGTGACACCAATGACTCATCACTCTTAACTTACATGCAGCAGTCGGATGGTCCTCTCAATCTAGAAAGAGATTCTACATCCTTTATATGTGGACTTATAAGATGCAAATTAATGATCTACCGGGGTGTATCACTTAACTCTTTAGCAAGTCCTCTTGTTCCTATGCTCGAAGAACGAACACTCTCCTTTTCCGGGACACAGCTAGGTACACTGCACAGTATGGTAAATCTGCAGTGTCATTCCAGTCATCTGGAACAGATTACAGAATACCCTAAAACGTAGTTCTCTGGTCGGGCGCAATCATTTCAAAGACCTCATTGACAACCTATGCACCAACACTTGCTCATGTAACTACTGCTTGTCCTTTACTATCATGCTTTCTCAGTTTTTCCTGGACAATTCCCTTGAAACAACAGTTCTACCTTCATGAATCCTTTCACATGGCATGTTACCCAACTTTGTATCCTACTGTATGCTGACCGTATCCCCACTTTATTCCATCATCCCTGTACTTGTAACTATTTGCATTTTATGTTATTTTATTGTTTTACTGTTTTTAATCATCTGTATCCCTGTCCTACCCAGGACCTCCTTGTAAATGAGCTTACTCAATGGAGCCGTTCCCTGGTGAAATAAATGAAATGAAATACTGTACCCAGTTCAAATGGGATCTCTAAAGAACCGGGTGGGGGTCACTACATTTTTATCTTCAGTGGGAAGAGATGTGCTGGCCAGGGCAGGGTGGTACTCTCTCAGAAAATATGTTAAGTACTTTACATCGGGAAACTTAAAAAGAACTGCATGGAACGCCATAATTTTTGCCCAGTGTGGGAAACCTTTCTCTCCCAAATAATTTTGCTTGCCAGTTTACAGACCATGTCCAGAACATTTGAGAATCAATTTGTTTTGCAACTTTAAAGAGAAATTTACTGTCCCTACACAAAACCTACCAGCAAACAGTCAGCAAACCAGTTCCACTTTTGGATCTGGTTCATATTTAGGACATGCTTTTTTTCTACATAATCAGTACAACAAATACGCAACACCTAGTACATCATTCTGAGCAGGCATGCCTCTAGGCATTTCCTAAACTACAACAGCAGGCACAACTTGAAACAAAACAAAGGTGACCCAAGGTCAGAATGTTGGAAGACTGCAAAAAAAAAAAAAAAAGAGGATATTTCAAGACTTGCCATTTATTACAACAGACATCTCAACCTTCAAAAAACAAACAAACAATCATGGTCTCCAATTGCTCCAGTCAGTATTTGTAGGACATAAAACCTTATAAAATGGGCTCACAAGCAAGGCTTAAAAGTAGCAACATAACTGGTTAAAACGTGACACATGAACGCTGATTAATGCCTGGTATACCAACACTTAACATGTCGATCTAGAAGCAGGCCCGGTGGAGGGCTGAGGCGCTGGACACCACAGCTCACGCCATGCCGGCGACCCAGGTTCTGGAACAGACTCGGGCTGCCAGGGGGAGGAGAGGATTGAGCATCCAGAGGACTGCTCTCCTCGCCTCTCCTGGGGTGGGTTTCAGGGGATTCCCCATTCAGTGGTGGTTCCTAATGGTGGCTGGGGGGGCATTTCACTGCACAGCGGGGCAGCCAATGGGGATGGCATCGGCGAGCGACTTCGGGAGGGGGCCGGAACGCATCCACACACTGTTGTCATTGCACCGAGCCTCTGGGGTGTAACCAAGAAACCCCCTCGTATGCCAGTAGGCAAAGGCGTGACCAGTGATCGGCCCCACATCCAATGCCAGGCTTCTCAGCACCCGCATCCAGTTCTCCAGTCCCTGGTCGCTCTACTACATTACAGACAGAGCGCCAGGAGAAGTAACGGTGGTCCCGCCAGGGGCGCTCGAGACGAAGGTTGTGCGGCCAGGTGAAAAGGAGAGGAGACGGGCCCAACCAGAGTACTGGGGAGCAGGAGGCTTCAGGCGGACGGGAGATGCTGCATCAAGTGTCCACGCCGGAAAGAGTCTGGTAGGGTGCACAAACAGAATTGGTGAAGGGGGGGGGGGGATACCAATCTAGATCTCATGGCACGCACAGCCAAATGTTCCTAATAAAAAAAAAAAAAAATACATTTACATTTTCCCCGCTTGGAAAGCCACAATTCATAAAACCAGCTAAGCGAGTGAAATTTACAAAAAAAAAAAAAAAATTGTTCAAGGAAAACGAATAAGATTTTAATACAAAATCACACATACCCCCATAATGCAAAGCACCATGGGCTGTATATGCAAATCACCACAGTATATCATGCAAGTTCAACTTTAAGAGACCGTGAAATGTAATAAAATCTTATCGAAAAATGCTTAAAGTCTTTAAACGCTCTGTTTTGGCCTTGCTTGTGGGCCCATTTTATAAAGTTGTTTACACGTTCTGTTCCAGAACCACAGATCGCCGACATTTCAAACATCAGTTTTTTTTCATAATTTTTACTTTAACGGCAATTTTACAGCCAAAGGTTTAAACTTAGCCAATAGAAAGTATTAGTAAACACTCTTGTCTTCTGCGGCTCACCGAGATTTCAAACGGCACCGTTGTTGAACAGAATTTGCACATTTTATTGTAAGAACATACTTTCCAGTTGTTTACCATTACTTACAAGAGCTAGAATGTGATGCAAAAATGTGAAGTCTTTTTGTCTTTGATTCACAACTTTGATGATGCTTGCATGGGATTGAGACTTCGCTATTAGGTGCAAAAAAAAAAAAAAAAAAAAAAGTAGTTTGCATTTACAGTGACGCGAGATGTCAGCTTTTGTTACACATTAAAAAAATCATTTTGCAATGAAATATACGTTGAATTCAAAAAAAAATGTAAATACTTGTAAATGTTCTTTCTCAGACAGCTGGTCTCCAGGCTTCCATAGCAGAGACTCTCTAGGCTTCCCTCCCTACCCACTTTCCACACCCTTGATAGGACTTTACTTGAGGACACATCCTTCTTCAGGTACTTAGGTGTTTGGCTGGACCAACACCTAAACTTCTCTGGACATACTGATGCCATCAAGAAAAAAACTGTGCCCCAAGCTTGGTGCCCTGTTCAGGAACCATAGTTGCATCCCTTCTATGGCCAAGCATGAACTTGTTCAGAAGATGATACTGCCCATTTTCGACTACTGTGATGTAGTCTATGGTGCTGCCCCCAAGTCCTCCCTGGCCAGACTGGACGCCCTCTGCAATTCCTTCTGCCGCTTTGCCCTGAATGCCTCCCCCATCGCACCCACCACTGAGATCTTTATCATGCCCTATCCTTCCCCTGTCTTACAAACAGGCAACTCTCCCACTGTGCTAAATTCACCTCCAAGCACTGGTTGGGTGAGCTCCTTCTTACCTAACCTCCTCCTTTATAACAACCCCCATTCCCTTAGAGCAACAGACTCCCGCACCCTGGCAGTCCCCCACAGATCCACCCTAATCGGTCAATCCACTTACTCTCACCACCTCTCAAAAATCTGGAATTCACTCCCCCCTCAAATCCGGCACTCATCCTCCACCTACTCCATCAGCTCTGCCCTCAAAAATTACCTTGCGCCTAGCTGCTCCTGCCATGTCCCTCCCCAATCAGTATAGCGAGGGGAGGCAGTATAGTGCAGTGGTTTAAGGCTCTGAGCTACAAATCTGGAGACCTGGGTTTGAATCCCTCAGCCCCCACTTGCATACTGTGTGACCCTGAGCAAGTCACTTAATTTCTCTGTGCTCCCAGGTCACACCTGTAAACAAGCTTTCAGCTTAGTGCGCCACTCCTAGTTAAACAATTAAAAATAAATAAATAATCCCCTCCTATAAGCCCTAGAGAAACCCTACCCCTCTACCGTCACCTTCATTTTCCCTATGCACCCACCACCCCCCATTTTTCTAGCTCTCCTCCCCTTCCCCCAAATTGCTCCCCCTTACTGGCCTCCCTTGATCTCTCACAGAATGTAAGGGATGCAAAATTCTCTCCATGGGTCCCTCTCCCCAGGCTTGTATCCCTCATTTACTCCCTTCCCCCTACATCCCTCTACCTCACCCCTCCCTCTCCTTTCCCCCCCTTTTCTTTCACGTAAGCACTTGTTTACTTACTAACCCGGTACTACTTATTGTTCACTTGTTCTACATATTATGCACAACTCTGTTTTAACACTGTTTGTAACACTTGCCTTACAACTGAACTGTATGTTAATGTTGATCTTGCAACTTGAATGTAACTTGAACACGACTTTCCCCTCCCCCCTCCCTCTCCCCTTTTCTTTCACTTAAGCACTTGTTTACTTATTAACCCAGCACTTATTATTGTCCACTCTTTCTACCCATTTTCATAGTAAAAGCCAGCAGACAAGGCCCCATGGTCTATCGTGTCTGCTCAGAAGCCAACCCCCTACTATTGTTCTAGCAGACAGTGAACAGATAAGGGGCCTGGAGGTGCAGTCCACTGGCGGGGCGTAACCACGCCACGGTTTGGTTCTTGCTGTATCGGGGGGGGGGGGAATAATCGCACTCATACAGAAGTGGTTGATTTCAGGAGAGCGGACTTTGTGGGTATGGGTAAGATACTAAGGGAGAGGTTAGATATGATTAAGCCGGATATGGATGCTGAAAGTTTGTGGGAGACCATGAAACAAGGGGTGCAAGAGGCTACTAGGTCCTGTACTAAAGTAAGGCGTAAGCATGGTGGAACTAGCAGGCCATGCTGGTGGACCAGGGAGGTGCAGGAGGCGGTGAGGGATAAAAAGGCTGCCTACATACGTTTCAAACATATTAAGGGGGATAAAGAGCGAGGGGAGTATGTATTATTGGCCAGGAAGGTTACCAGAGTGGTGAGGGGTGCTAAGGCAGGGATAGAGAAAAACCTTGCTAAGGATATCCGGGGTGGGGGGATTCTATAGATCAGGGGTTCTCAAATGGGGAGGCCCCAACCTGTTCCAGAGGAGGCTCAAGCAAGTCTGAAAAAGTACTATATTTAAATTTTGAGTTTTATGTATTTTGTGTGAAGAGATGAAGCAAACTGAAAGAGGATAATAGTAGGTGAATTTTATATATTTATTTACTAATAGGTGACAAGAGAAGGTGATGAGCTAAGGCTCATTTCAGGTGTACTATGGGAAGGGTAGGGAGTGAATACATTTCAAAAGGTAACTGCAAAATAATCAAGAAATACACAATGAACAATAGTGCAAACAAATATGAACAAAACACTAATGAGTTGTGGTAATTGATCAATTTGTAGCCTGATGGCAGAACAGCCCAAATACAAGGGTTGAGTATAGAAGTGCTAAGAGCAACAGCAGGAAGGAGCAAAGTAATCCCAGAGAGGTTGCTTAGGAGCAGGGAAGGAGGGGGAGAGGCGGAGTATGTAGGAAGATTATTTCATATAGAGAGCAAACAGAGAAAGTAGTCTGACCCATGAAGGTACTGCAACAAGGGGTAACAATGGTTCAAGAATGGAAATAGCAGAGCAAGTAGGCTGGCCTGTGTGTGGGGGGTTACAATAAGCTGAATAAAATGTGTTTATTTTATTGACTTGTTATTCAGACAGCACCTTTGAGCACAGGAGCTCTTTTTCAAAGGTTCCACATCAGGATAAGACAAAGAACTGAATGTGAGCCAAGTACTCAAAGGGGTTTCAATTTATTCATGGTGTACTGCGCAAAGTACAGTATGTTATTTTTCTTTGGGGAGGCCCAAGATTATTTCAGTTTTTAGAGGAGGCTCAAAATCTTTTCCATGGATTTGGGGAGGCCCACTGTGACAAAGTCTAACAACTATTGCTATAGATATATAAGAGAGAAGAGAAAAGTGAGGACACAGATCAATAGGATTAAGAATGGGGGGGTTGGGCTCAAGATGTGGGGGATCAATCAGAGGTGCTAAATGTGTACTTTGCCTCAATCTTTGCAGAGGGTGATAAGAGATCCCTACAGCCTGATGGGAGAGAAGATGTCTCAGCAAAAGTGAGAGGTCAATCTCTGTCCGAGACCAGAGGATGGAAAGAGGCTAGAGTACAGGCTGGCCCAGACCAAGATGGAGTAGGAAGGTTGCATGAGGGAGTGAATGGGGGGCCGGGGAGAAATCACAGTGGGTAGGGTGAGGGATGCCCTTCAGAAACTAAAAACCGATAAGGCGCCGGGGCCAGACGGGCTCCACAATGACACAAAGCAGTAAGACTAAACTATGGCTGGTTCATCCTTCCCCTGGGCTGTTACAGAAAAGTTACACTGACGAGTCCTGTGCAGGATGAAACACGAGTGTCTTCTGTAGTGTCAAAGATTTTCTGTTTTGAAGAGAAAACACCAGCAAAAACCCAACTGGAGGTTTTTAAATCAGCACTCAGTCACTTTTTCATGAAAAAAAACTTTAGATGTACCACTTTACCATGCAAACAACCGAACTACAGCTTTTTGTGCAAACATCCCCATTTTGAGCAACTTTTTTGTACAAAACATTCCGATTTGCCCTCAGTTTTGGTGGGGGGGGGGAGATAAGATTTTGAGAAACAGAACTAATCATCCTTTAAAATGGAAAATCATTGTCTCTACAGGTTTTCAGCCTTTGTGGAATGTGTGAGAGGCCCTTTGGCACCATGCACTCTTGCTTAAAGCAGCAGTAGTACAAAAAAAAATTTTTGCTTTTTTGTCAGTTTATTCCCTGTGCTCTGCTGATCATATATACCTGGTACTCTTTCCCTCTGGCACTGTATTATTACCAAGTAATTTGCTCAGTTATCCTCTGCTTTTTTTTTTTTTTACATTTCTGCCACCAAGCATGTTGCACTGGAACCTCCTCTGCTGCCAACTGCACATGTGTATGACTTGAAGGGACATCGGGAATGGTCAGCAGAGGGTCCCACTGCTGTAGTCAAAAGAGGTGATGTGACCGAAGGAAAAGTGCAGCTGAAAATTAGTCAGCTGCCATATTTATTGTAGAGCCACAACAATTCAAATAAATTGCAAATATCTAAAAAAAACTAAAGAGGACTGAAAAAAAAATATTTACAGGTATGTAAACTGGAACTTTGGCTGCATGCTTACAGACAAAAAGCAGAATTCTGAAAGATCACTTCCCGATTTGGTAGTACTGCTGCTTTGAAGGGACACAACTTAAAACTGGGTCACTGTATATGTGCATCATGCTGTGATTTTTTACAATAAAATCTGATTTCAAAATCATGACGGTTGTCTTTTTTTTTTTATTGGTTTTACAAATAAAAACAGTACTGAAATTCACTTGTCTGCGTAGTTTTTATTTACATTGCCATTCCTTCAGTCAGCGATTTCGAAACAGGCAACAGTTGAAAGAAGCATAACAGCATTTTTGGCAAACTTCTGTGCCCGTGCACACCACTGACGCATGTCTCATGCATTCGCATTTGTGATCCCACTGTCATTTTGCTGCCCCTTCCATCAGCCTGAGTTGTAGTCAGCAGCAGCATCAAAATAATGCCTTCATCTATATCTATAATGCAATATGGGGGTAATGTTTTGACTATTGTTGATGCAGACTGTGAGTAAAACGACACTCTGCTCAGCTTGCAGTAGAGAAGCAGGGATCGGACGCCAGGCTAGAGTGTCAAATTGCAGCAGAAACAGTGTCCTCAAAAACTTAAAGCTATAAATCGCTGCAGCTGAGAGTCTCAAATCCAGGACCAAACAGAGATGGGGTACAAAGTTCTACAATTCAGTCCCACCTATAACTCTAAGATCAAGAGCCACTAGTTGAGATATCGAGCACGTTGAGGGCCACAGGCTCTACTTGTACAGTGTTTCCCCAAACACCCCCACCATAACCTGCTGCCTCCCTTTCTGTATCGCAAGCCTTGCATCAGCCTGGTGCTAGCTGTATTCTCAGCGATAACTGACTTCAAGGATCAGTGTAAGGAAACAGACTCTGGGAGCAAGAAAAACATGCTGTCTTTCAACCTTCAGTGACCGCTGCGAGCTAGCATCCGGGACGGGAGGCAGTAGGTAAAAGTAAAAGTGACAGAAAACTAAACGAAACAAAAAAATGAGTACCTTACTTGTGAACAGGGGCTAGTCCAGAATGTGCAATCAGAGGGCAGAGCCACACGTAGCAAATAGTCATGGACGAGCCCGCACCTTCTACGAGGAGCAACCCAGTGTGCCCGGAGATATAAACATGGGATGCCGACTGGCAATACTAATATGGAATCTAAGCATATTTTGTGAAATTGTGAGCTGAAAAACATTCGTTTCGGGGGACAGCTTACACAGATTTCAGTACATTATTTCATGCTTATGAAGTAGAAAAAATGATGTTATATTTTTGAGAAATACGAGGCTGACAGTGTCCTTTTAAACCAGACCCAGTCTAAACTATTTTGTGGTGATCTGCATATAACATACTAAAAGCCAGCAGAATAGGCCTAATTGTCTGTCATGTCTGTTAGGTAGCCAGCCACCTAGTGGTGCTCGCCTTCCGCCCCCAAAAAAAAAGAGGCCCTCTTTGGCTTCAGTTTCACATACTTGTGTGTAATTTTATATTACTTTTTTATAAAATGGTTAAAGGAAATCCTGGGTCCTGACTGGTCAAGACATGTGTCCTTATAGGACAACAAACCTGTGGCTGGCACTTTTTGGGGCATCAGGACGCAGTGCACCCAAAGATTCATGTTTCCCTTCTCCCTCAATTTCTTTTCGTTTTTTTTTTTGTTTTTGTTTTTCCAGTTTACCTTTCAGGCTGGTGAAGCTCCGTTTCTGAGTGCAGTAGTCTTCCAAACCCAGCATCCTTTTTCTGTGCAGTCGGACAAACGCCCCCCCCCCCCCAAAAGGACTTCCGCTTCCCAAGAAGCACAAAATGTCCCACAAATGAAATTAGGGTTCCCTAAATGCTTGCAAGCAAGTTTCCACATTTTTAAACTCAATTTCATCAGAGATTAATGATCATGACTGCTGAAACCAGAAGTGAAGCGTCAAAAGTACTCTGTACAGACAGTTGGTGAGACCCCATCTGGGGTACTGTGTCCAGTTCTGGAGACCCCATCTCCGCAAGGACATAGACAGGATAGAGGCAGTCCAGAGGAGGGCAACTAAAATGATGCAGGGTCTGCAAGAGAAGCCGTATGAGGAGAGACTAAAGGAGCTTAATATGTATACCCTTGAGGAAAGAATGGAGAGGGGGAACATGATAGAAACTTTCAAGTACCTCAAGGGAATCAACAAAGTCCAAGAGGGTAGCATCTTTCAGAAAAAGAGACTTGCAAGAACAAGGGGACACAATTTAAAGATAGAAGGAGGCGGTTCAGGGGCAATGTGAGGAAGTATTATTTCACAGAGAGGTAGTGGATGCATGGAACAGCCTTCCTGAGGAAGTTGTGGGGTCTAAAACGTGGGAGAATTCAAGAATGCATGGGACAGACATAAAGGCAATTCTTGGGGCAGGAAGATATAGGCTGTTGATTTAACTAGGATCTACGGCCTATCCTGTAGGTATGGAAATGGGCAGACTAGATGGGCCTAGCAGACACTTATCTGCAAATCAAAGTCTATGTTTCTATGTTAAAAGTGATGCCACAATGCAAGAGCCCCAAAACAGCAACAAAAAAGGGAAACAAAAACTCTTCCCTTAAGCAGAAATACATTGACATCCGTGTCGTTAAAACTTACCAAACGCTGAAAAACCGACCGCAACACTGTGACAGGACCACAAACCCAGAAATCAGTAGCTCACTCAGCAGTTTGGCCAAGAGTCCACTTGCTCCACAGCATACTCAAATGTGGAGCTGTTAACTGCAGGACAAAACTCAAATATTGGGGGGGGGTGGAGTTTGTGGATGCAATACAGACTTAAGGCAAGGTGTCGAGAAACCAGATACACTGCAACTACAGTGGCTTTCAAGGAACATGTTCGCTCTTGAAAGCCACTCCATAATGACACAGCATGTTTGCGGGTTGGGAGGAAAACAATCTGTTGAGCGTGGAGGTCACGAAGGGATTGAGAATTAACAAAAAAACTGCTGCAGTACTGTCAGGAGATAGAGTATGTTTTTAAGGGTTGAAAAGGAACCATCAGGAAAATTACAGTTATGTAAGGACTTACCGTAACAGTAGATCTTCAAGAGAGGCTCTTGCAGTACGTAATTACACATAGGACTGAAGCCGGCAGGCGTCAGGACCCCACGGAAACATTTCAGCTAGCAGTCTCTGGCGGGGACCGCCCACATCACGTGACGGACGTCACGCGACGTCAGTATAAAGGGGTGGTCCCCCACACCCACCTTCCAGTTCTTTCCTGCCAAAGGCCAAAAAGGCAAGACGAGAGAGAAGCAGATGTTTCCTTCTTAGGAAAAGGAGCTGAAGCAGCATAGTGGGATGGAGGGTGGGAAGAGCCTCTCTGGAAGATCTACTGTTACGGTAAGTTCTTACATAATTGTACTATCTTACTTCGAGAGGGCTCTTGCAGTAGGTAATTACAGATAGGACTGAGTCCCAAGCGGTCTGGAACAAGAAGAGCAAGCGGGAGGAGGAAACTCCAAATGTGAGCCCTCTGGCTGTGAAGGTCTTTGAAGGAGACATCACAAAACAGCCAAATGAAGCCAACTCTACAATGAAGAGAACGTCCAAACTGTAATATTTCGTAAAGGTATGGACAGAAGTCCAAGGTGAGGCTGCATAGATGTCTGCCGCTGACACATTCTTGAAACAAGCAGCAGAGGCAGCGACTCCTCTGGTGGAGTGGCCTCTGACTTGATCCGGAAGGGTCTTGTACTTGTCGTAACAGAAAATGATATAATGAGCCAACCATGTAGATAGGCATTGCTTAGAAACAGCATTGCCTTCTCTTTTACGCGCAAGAGAGACAAAACAGTTGGTGAGTCTTTGAGATCATTCATCCTGGTGGTGTAGTATCTCAGAATCCGGTGAACATCCAAAGTGTGCAAGAGGTACTCCCCCTTGACTGGAGTGCTGTGTAAAGAAAGCAGGTAGCTCAATGGATTGATTCAGCGTCGATTCCGCTGCCACCTTAGGGAGAAACTTAGGGTTGGCACACAGAGCCACACGTTCCTTGTGGGAAATCAGGTACTGGATTTTGCACGAGGGCCTGGAGCTTGGAAATTCTTCGAGCAGAAGTAATGGCCACTAGGAAGAGTCTCTTCCATGAAAGGAACTTTAGGTCTGCTGAGGTTTCCGTCTCGAAAGGAGGCAGGAGTAAGCTTCAAGAATAAAATTCAAATCCCAAGGAGAGGCAGGAACACGAATAGGGGGCCTCAAGTGGAGAACCCCTCTCAGAAAAGTCTTAGAGACTTCCAACTGCGCAAAGGTTCTGTCCCCAAAAGGAACATGGTATGCAGAGATGGCCTCCATGTGAACCTTCAAAGAGGAATGACTGAGACCCAGATCAAAGAGATGGCGCAAGTAATCCAGAAGCCACCCAACAGAGCAAGAGAAAGGCTCGAAATCTTTAGAAGCAGCCCAAATAGAGAACCATTTCCACTTCATGGCATAGGCAGATCTAGTCTAGGGCTTTCTGGCCTCCACCAGAATCTCAGCCACCAGCGGGGAAACCCCAAACCGGGCTTGAGCTACGTCTGCAGGAGGCACGCGTGCAACTGAAGGGACTTGAAGCCTGGATGGACTAGGGTCCCCTGATCCTGGGTCAGCAAAAGCTGCGACAGAGGAAAGGGAGGTTCCTTTGAATACTGTTGCAGAAGAGAGAACCAAACTTGCCTGGGCCAGAAAGGAGCGATTAGGATCATGTGAGCTGCTTCTGTAAGACCCATGGAATCGGGGGGGGCATAGACGAATCCGCCTCTGCAGTCTAGAGAGAGCATGTCTCCAAAAAATGCCGCACCCTGGAGCAAGCAAGCAGAAGGCAGGAAGTTTTGCATTGTAAGGAAACGCAAACAGGTCTACCTGTAGCGTTCCCCAGCGTAGGAAGATTATATCTGCCACCCCCTGATCCAGTTCCCACTCGTGAGTGTGAGTAGATGACTGACTGAGGTGGTCAGCCAACATGTTCTCGGCCCCCGGGACGTGAAATGCCGTGAGGTGAAGGTTGTGCTGCACTGCCCAATCCCAAACTCGCATCGCCTCCCAGCAGAGAGGGTAGGAACGAGTTCCTCCCAGTTTGTTGATGTACCAGACTACACACATTTTGTCCATCTGGACAGCCAGATGCCTGGGGAGCAGATACAGATGCAGAGCCTGAAGAGCATACAGCATGGCCCGAACCTCGAGTACACTTATGTGAAGAGTTTGTTTGAGCCGGGACCAGGAGCCCTGGGTCATGTAGGACCCCAGATGGGCTCCCCAACCCTCGCCCGAGGCATTTGTAATCAGCGTCTGGGAGGTGGGAGAAAGGCAGAAGGAAACCCCTGGCAAAGGTTCTCCTGAACCATCCACCATTGCAAGTCCCGAACCATCGGGTTGGAGACCAGAACTTGTTGACCTAGGTCGTCCATCAACTGATCCCACGGAGACCAAAGGGTCCACTGAGAGACTGCCATGTGGAGCAGAGTGTAAGGGACTGTCGGAACAGCAGCCGTAAGCATCCTGCATGTCCAGAGCGCACAGCCACTGTCCCGGCTGAAGAAGGGGCAGAAGACCCTGCAGAGAGCATTCTGAACCTTTCGTACTCCACAAACAAGTTCAGGAAACTGAGGTCGAGAATCGGCCTCACGTCCCCAGACTTCTTCGGGACCAGGAAGAAATAGGAGTAGTAACCCATCCCCCGAAGATGAGGTGGGACGGGCTCTATCGCCTCCTTCAGAAGAAGAGAGGATATTTCTTCCGGACCAGAAGAAGGTGTTCTGGGGGTAAGAACGACAGTGGGGAGGTTGAGGTGGTTCCTGAAGAAACACTATGGAGTGTCCTTCTGCAATCAGCTGGAGCACCCAAGTGTCTGAGTGATCCACTCCCAACCCGGTAGATGGAAGAAAATCTCCTTCCTACCGGTTCCTCTGGGAGCCCAGAGGCTGTGGGAGAGAAGAGGAGTCAGGAGGTGTGAGACCGAGTCGCAGCTGAAGCTCCCGACGCTTTTTTAGGCAGGGGGCTTGGCAGCCAGAGGGGCCCGATGTTTGCTGGCCCGCCTTCCCCGAGGTTTCGCCTTGGGCAGAGAATGTCTGCGAACGGGACGACACTGAGCTTGAGAGGACCTGTACAAGGAGTCAAAAGACTTAAATGCAGTACCCTTTCCTGCAGATCGGTGATGATGTCCTTGACAGCACCACCGAACAGCACTGAACCCCTGAAGGGCACGTCCTGGACAGCAGACCAAACCTGACACCCGGAGCCAGGTATGATGCCGCAACCCTACAGAGAAGGCCGAGCTCCGACCAGCAGCGTCCACTGAGTCGTACGTGGCACGAAGCATGTACCGACTGGCTGAACATGCAGACCGGACTAGGTCAGCCACTTCCTGCTTAGTCTGAGACTCAGGAAGGGTGTCCAACTTAGTTTCCACCTCGCTAAGGATCACCTTCTGGTAATCCCCCATGTGAGTACCGTTATTCAGGGCCCCGATTCCCAGAGTGGAAGCAGCATAGACCTTCTTCCCGTACTGGTCGAGAAGGCTGGATTCCTTGTTGGGTGGTGATGAGCTCAAGTGCTTGGGGTTAGCTATCCGGCCGTGAGTGGCGCGAATCACGACCGAATCAGCTCTGGGGTGTGAATTCAAAGAGTCAACACCTTCCTGAGCCTCATATAGCCTATCTGACTTCCTAGGAAGGGGGGCTAAAGCTGACGGTTGCTTCCAAATGGTGGCCACAAGGTCGGCATGAGGCTCAATCCAGGGTGGAACCAGAATAGGAGCAGTCTCGGGCAGATCCAGGTGCACAGCAAGTTTCTTACACTGTGGATCCGGCTCAAAGGATTGCCACTGATGAACAGCCTGGATTTTACACAACTCCATAAAAGAAGGAACCTCCGGAGGGGACTTCGGAGGAGTCCTTGGCCTGGGCTCGTCGTCCAGATCGGAACAACCAGAGTCATCTGTGGTCTCTGAGAAGGATGAAGAGGACTCCTCCACCCGGTGTGGGGGAGGAACGGACCCCTTGGGAAGCCCTCAGGGAAGCGTATCCTGCCCTGCCCTGGAACCGGAGGGTTCACCTCTGGTATCCGGAGGAGGGGGAAGGAATCTCTCGCCTCCGACATAGGGGGGTCTGGGACCGGCGTCAGAAGATGGCTCTCTACCTCCCTGGTGAGCTGAGCCTTGGTCTCAGCACACCAGGAAGACAGTCTTCTTCAAATCCACCGACGGCTGAGGAGGGGGGGTATGGATACTGAGGGTATCCATATGGCGCGTGTCCGTATCCCGGTGGCGGGAAGCCTGGCGTCAGGTACTGGGGAACCATGTACTGCGGTGTCGGGTAGGCCGGCGTCGGGTACTGGGGTGTCAGATACTGCGGGCCAAGGTAGGATGGCGTCGGATACGACTGGGTCGGATACCCAGGTACCAGGGGCTCTGAAGGAGCAGAGGGTCCTGGAAACTGCCCAGCGGGCGGGTCCGGAACAGGAGGCCCGGCAAGTGGAAGGCCCAGCATACGGGCGGCATCCGGTAAGGGGATATTGCTGGGTGTTGGATAGGCCGGCGTCTGTGCCAGCATCTGAGGATCCGACGTTAGGTCATCCGGACCAGCGGCAGGGAGACCCGATGGTAGCATGCCAACATCCCCCCTATAAGGTAGGCTTGCTTACCTTTAAAGCCCTACACGAACAGGGACCAGACTACCTGAAAGATCTCCTGACTCCCTACTCCCCCAATCGCCCTCTCCGATCCGCCGACGAGGGATTGCTAGAGATTCCCAGGGTTCATCTTAAAACATCTTGAGCTTGTGCTTTTTCATTTGTAGCGCCTACCCTGTGGAATTCTCTACTTCGACGGTTAAGAGAATGCCTGACTGTCAGTAGTTTTAAGTCTTTGTTGAAAACCTATTTATTTTCATGGGCTTTCCCAGACTGATTTTAAACCTATATTGTTTGTATATTTATGGTTTATATTCTGTACAGCGCCTTGATATCGAAAGGTGCTACATAAAGATTTGATTGCTTGCTTGATAAGAGTGCTTCCCGGGTGCTGACGGCACTCTGCGCAAGCACCTTTTGCCTCAAAACGCATCTGGGGCATGCTCTTATCAGGCAACAACCCACACCCTGTCGTGTCTTATTGCTTTCTGAAACTATCACCCTGTTTAAAATAAACAAGATTAATAAGCACATAAACAATTTCTAACAAACACACATTTATGCTAATTTAAAACCTTACAGCATAGTCTCAGTACAGTGTTTCTGAAGTCTCAGGGACAGTCACATGCTGGCCAGTGTTTTGTAACAACAAAGATGAAAACTACATATCTTACCTTACTTTTCTACTGCACACTGTGGGCTTAAAGCAGCAGTACTAGCTATTCAGCAAAAAAAAAGTCATCCTGCCCTTTTTTTCAGCAGTAATGTATTCCTGATACTCTTAGATTCTTCATTTGGGTATTTTAAATTCAATCAGCTATTTTTAAGACTGTGTTTTTAATTTCAACTTTAGTAATTTGCATGGCCCTACAATAAAGTTGGCAGCCCCCAGTAACTTTCAAAAATCTTCTTCCCTGAGAGCACACACTAACTGCACTCCCTCTATTTATAATGCAAATGGAAAAAATTAATTTCATACTTACCGTAATTTTCTTTTCTGTTCGCTCCAACATTCTCAATGGGTAATCAAAACAACTGGGTATATAAGTGTTCCCCTGCCAGGGGAATGGCACAGTCCAAGTTTTAGAATGTTGGGCATACGAGGATTCCATGCAGCAGCAACTCCCCAGTTACTACTTACCTCGCAGTGTCATGAGAGCTACACGTTGCATGTATTATAAACAATCACCTACTGTAATAAAAATCTGTCTTACCTTCCTAGCCAACATCCGAGGAAAGGATTGTATTTTATGGATCCAAAAAGGCCTGGAGTATTTGGTTCTTCTTGTAGAGAAGACCATGTAACAGCAAACAGGCTTCATAATAGTCACCAATCTGTGAAACTGAAGCCAACGACACAATGAGGCATATCCTCCCTTTTTTTCGTAAACTGAGTGCAGAGAACTACCAGCAACAGGAAAAAGCACCTAAAAGAGCAGCTGACGCCTGTATGGAAACTTTGGAAAACATAATATTTTGACTCAGTTCTGCTTGTATTTCATATCTTCTGTAGATTTCTCCCTTTGTTATTTATTAACAAAGAAATGTCCACTAAAACAAGGTCTTTATCCCTTGGAGTTCATCTGCCTCTATGCCTTATTCCCTACTTGAAATTATAATGCTCTGTTGCGACATCAAAGTCTGTTGCCATGGAAAAAACTGATGTCACAAGCAGAGTATTATGACATCAGGTTGGGAAGCAGCAACAGGAGCAGATGAATCCTCAAGGAACCACTATCCTGTTTTCATGCAGATTACCTCAGTAATAAATAATCGAGAGAAGAAATACAGGCCTAATGAGAAATACAAGCTGCTTTATGACCAAATATGTTTTTTCAAAGTTCTTCGAGGCATCAGTGGCTCTTTAAGAAAACTAACAAAAACCTGTTAACCTGCAGTCGCAGATAATTGACAGATCAGTCCATAAATATAAATATCAGAGTAAAGTGCAGCAGAATAGAGAGAGATATCCAAGCAGGGGATTTTACAAAACAGACCTCTCTCCTAGCATACTGGATAAGATTCTCCCTCAGGAGCCAGGCTCCTAGGCGGGTCCCATTGACAATGCTGGAGCCAACAGAAAAGGAAATTATGGTAAGTATGAAGTTACCATCTTCTTTCTGTAGAGCGCCACATTGTCAATGGGTAATCAAAACAACTGGCTTCTAAGAAGCAGTACCCAGACAAAAACGGTGAAGGGGAAGAATATTATCCCTTACATCAGACGCATCAGAATTACTTATGAACTGCTGCCTGCAGCACTGCAACCAAAAGCCGCTTCAGCAGAACTCTGAACATCCAATTTGTAATGTTTTGTGAAAGTGTAAACTGAAGACCACGCAGCTGCCTTGCATAGTTCTAAAACTGTGGCTTTGCCTCTCTCTCTCCACCCAGGAAGTTGCCATCACCCTGGTGGAGTGAGCCTTGACAGCCAGAGGCCTCCTCTTTTTTACAGCATAAGCCTTAGCAACACAGGCCCGCACACACCTAGCTAGGGTGGGCTTAGAGGCTTTTTGCCCTTGTTAGGCTGCCTCAAAAAGAACAAATAGATTATCTGATGTACGAAACTCAGACGTTCATTTAAATAAGGTAAATCCTAACTGCCCACCACAGGTCCAGTTTGTGCAACTCCTTCTCCTTGAGGTGAGAAGGATGCGGGCAAAAGGATCATGGAAGGCAAATTTCTTGGTTCGCATGGAAGGACATGGGAACTTTAGGGATGAAGGATGGGACCATACCGAGTACCACCTTGTCCTTATGGATAAGGTATGGCTCCTTCTAAGACTAGGCCTGCAGTTCACCCACTCTCCTGGCTGAACACATGGCCACTAAGAAACAGACCTTGTAGGACAACATACCAAACGAAACACAGAAGGTACTCAGAATCAAGTCAAGATCCCACGGAGGCACTGGGGATCGAAACAGCGGTTGTCTCCTGTTTATTGTGCACAAAAAATTAATAACCACTCTATTAGTTCCAAGGGAGACCCCCCCAAGGAAGCTCCAAGAGTGGAAACCTGGCCTCTAAGCATGCTTAATGCCAGCCCCTTTTCTACATCTCCCTGACGAAAGTCCAGAATTTGAGGAATGGAGTGTTTTTTTCCTTTTCTCATGTCATATTTTCTCCCCTGCTGCGGCACGCTCCGGCTTGGGGCATCCAGCCACCAGCTCCGCCCGCCCAGAGAGCTGGGTAGCTCAAACTGCACCCAGGAGGATCCGGGACGGCCATCATGCCATCCTGTTGGAGGCCTCCCCTTCTGCCCCTACCAGCCAGGGCAGCCCCGGACCCTCTCCGACAGAACTCCGCCAAAGTCCTCCGGAGGGCTCGGAGCGCAGCGATCAAGCTGCACGGTCACGCCTAGCCATTTTCCTCCAATTGGCCCCTGGAGCAGGGACATGCAATGGCATCTGGGCACATTGCACTCCCCCTCTAGTGTCACCGATGCTAGCAGTGCCCCCGGGCGTCCTCAAGGCCGCTACAGTGCGGTGAAATTCCCCAGCCTACCCCAGGACTAGAAGAGCAGTCTGCGGAGGCTCAATCCCAGTCCTCCTCTGCTGTCCCCCGATCGCCTGGGCTCATTCCCAAACCCGGGTCACCGGCATAGAGCGAGGTGTGGCGTCCAGTGCCTCACCCCTCAACACCACCAGGCCAACTTGGAATGGAGGATTTTGAAGGCTTAAACCCCTTCCCTCTGGACAAGAAGAAAATAGGACAAGACTAATTTTAAGAGCCTCCACCTTTCAGAAGCCAGGCTGCAACCTGCATTGCACCTGGGTTTGGGTGGAGAATGGGGCCTTGCAACAGGAGGTCTCTTCGTACCGGCAGGAGGAAAGGTACTTGCTGAGCTAGATTCACTAGACTGCAGAATCACAGTAGTCTTGGCCACTTCAGGGCTATCAAAAGAAAATTTCCTCTTGAGTGTCTTAAAACCTTTTGAAGAGGCAGTGGAGGAAAGGCATACGCTCTGCAGAAGGACCACACTTGATCCACTACCTTTGCCTGTGGACATAGATACCGACTGAAGAACCTGTTGGTCTGAGCATTTTGGCCTGACGCAAACAAATCTATCTGTAGTTGCCCGAACAGATTGCTCAGGAGTTTGAAAACCTCCGGGTTCAACTGACACTCTCCATGGTGAACATTTTCGTGACTTAGACAGTCGGCCTTAATGTTCAATTCCCCCGTGAGATGTACTGCTGATAGAGCTACGAGGTTCTCCTCTGCTCGGCTCAGGAGTTTGGAGGCCTCCCGAAGCATTTCTCTGCATTTTGTGCATCCTTGGTCGTTTATGTATGCCACTGTGACGGCACTGTCTGACCATACTTTTACTGCACTGTTTTTCAGTATGGACTGAAACTGAAGGAGGGCTAAGCACACCACCCACATCTCCAGGAGATTTATGTGGAGACGCTGTTCCTGTACTAACCAAGTCCCCAGGGCGGGAAGTTGATCCAGGACTGCCCCAAACCCATGCAGACTTGCATCTGTTGTGAGAGTCACCTCTGGTGGTAGTTCCAATGGAACCTCTCCGTTTAGATTCTGCACATTCAGCCACCAACTCAGGGAGTGATGAAGCTGAGGGGCGAGAAGAATCCTGGCTTGATAGCCCTCCGATGACACGTCCCAGACCTTCAGCAACCCCGTCTGAAGGGGGCCTCGTGTAAGCATGCCCACGGAACTAGGTCTATTGCTGCTGCCATGAGGCAGAGAATCCGCAGCAGGTTGTGAGCAGACATTGAGGATTGATTCCTGAGCCACTGCATTTCGAACAAGGTCTCCTCCCGGGAGGGTGACAGAAACACTCTCCCTGCTTTCATATCGAAGACTGCTCCCAGGTGCTCCAAGGATGGAGATGATTTGAGGGAGCTCTTCTCCCTGTTCACTATCCAGCCACGCGATTCCAGGATCTCCAAGGTCCTGAATATTGACCTCCTCGCTAGAAGAAATGTCAATGCCCAAATGAGTAGGCTGTCCAGATAAGAAGAGACAGAATGTGCCACCTGTCGCAATTGAGCCACCAGAACTATAAACACTTTAGAGAAAACTCAAGGGGCTGTTACAAGGCCAAACAGAAGCGCCTTGTACTGGAAAGGTTGGCCCAGTATTGCGAGTCTGAGATACTTCTGGTGGGACTGACTGATGAGGATGTGAAGGTAAGCATCCGTCAAATCTATTGAGGCTAAGAAGTCCCCCGGCTAAACAACCCAGGTTATTGACCTCAGAGACTGCATCTTGAACATTTTGTGGTGAACAAATTTGTTCAGATGCTTCAGATCCAGAACAGGCCCCCAAGATCCCCGAAATCCTCATCCTGGCCTGGCCTTCTAAGAAGTCGGGGTCTGCCTGCATATCGTATTCCACAGCCTGCTCTTGCTGTGTTGCACCTGGACATGCCTGTGTGGGAACCCCCTTGACCTGAGGGGCCTGGTCTGGGGTCGTGTGTATCCACTGGGATGTCCTGCAGGATATCGAGGCTCAGAAGCTCACAGAGGAGCAATAGAGATTTCCGCAGTTCTTCTCAGCCACTGCCCAGAGCCGGACCAGCTGCCCCCCATCCCCAGCTCAGAGGACCAGCTAGGGGTACCATGAGAGAATTATGCTGAGAAACACAATGAAGACAATAAGTACCCATGGGGGAGGGCCTCATCACCTCATCTGCAGGTCTTACATAGTTTCACAATTAAGCCACGGTGCCAATAAGAGAAAAATTGTGACAGAAAAAAAAAAACTCAGGTTTAAATCAATTGGTGCTCGTCTGTTATCAAGCAGCCAAACAAACTGCCAAATTTAACCAGCGCGCTTTAAAAAAAAAAAAATGCAGACATGAGCGTGTGTGCAGCCCCTGGCCACATGGGAGCGCCAGCGTGCCACAGTGTGCACGTACTTGTGGGAAGCGGTGTTACCTCTGGCGCAATAAGTTTCACTGGTAACATTGCGGCGCAAACATATTTAGTGCTGCGCAGATACGCGCACAATGGGCACGCACTCTATAGACACTGGCGGGAAGCCCAACTGATGAAGGAGCATGCAGCCATGCAAATGGGAAAAACAGAGGTTGCGGTGGGGAAAAAAAATCACCAAAATATCTCAGAACAACACAAAAATCACAAATTAGCTGTAAAATACTGGTATAACACAACATCTCAAGCTTGGGGGAGGAGAAAGGGAACTGACGCCAAAGTAGAGTGCCCCCCCCCCCACGCTCCCAATAAGTAAATCTGTACCTACCTGTGGGGCACCTCTTTTTTTTTTTTTAAATGGAGACCATTAAAACAACCTAGGCAAGGCAGAAGTGGCTCCCAATCCACACAAGGAATGAAAAAAAGGCGTGTTATTCAATTTTAAAGCCACAGCTTAACAGGCATGCTTTAAATTCTGGGAGCCCCAAGCTACGGAGCAAAACTGCAGCCCCAGCTGAAGTCTTGAATCTTGAAACTTAAAATTCTTAAGAAAAGTAGCTCTGTCCCATTTGACTGGCACAGCTTAATTGAGGAGTTGCTGCTGCATGTAATCCTCATATGACCAACATTCTAAAGCTTGTGCTTTGCCATTCCCCTGGAAGGGGTACACTATATCCAGTTGTTTTTATTACCCATTGACAATATGGAGTGCTACAGAAATGTCAGGGCATTGCCAGCACATTTTTCTGATGGCCAGCAGCAAAGCACCATCTTGAATTGCTGACATGGCAAAAGACCAAGGTCCACATTTTCAGAGGAGATGCGCGGCGCAAAGTGGAGACACACCCCACACTCCAGAAAATAAGCGGAACCATGATATTCAAAAAGGGGCAATGAGTCACGCATCTATAATGTATGCGGCGCATGTAGAGGGGGCGTTCCCATAAATATGCTGCACATCCTTTTTATGTTTTTACCCCCACCTCTTCCTGGCACCATCACCCGACTACCTGCCTCCGCCGATAAATTCCAGTGGACCCCCCCATGGAGCCCTGGCTTACCCCCCCAGGCGGGGACTCGATGGGGGAGGGGGATCCCCTTAACACCCTCCACAAGGGAATCAAGTCTGCAGCAGGGTCCAAGCGAGCGGCAGCGACGGGCAGATGAGGACCCACTGTCAGGCCCCCACGTCAAGTGTCACGCCGGGAAAGGCATTTTTCATTGTACGCCCTCCTGAGCGTGCAATGCCACACAACGCCAGGGCTCATGCCAGTGTCCATCACACTCTCCCCACTAGTGCAGGCTCTGGGTCTGCGATACCTCCAGCCATCGCCAGAGATCAGGCCACCCTGAATCAGAGTACCCCCAGAGGAGCGGAGCAGTCTATCAGATGCTCAGGTATAGTCCCCCAGCTGACCCTACGACTCCCGGGCTCGCTTCACAATCCGGGTTCGCCGGCGTTGCAAGCAGAAATCCACCCGCTGCGCCTGCAGGCCGCGCATCCCTATATGCAGCCAAATTGTGCGGCACATCTGCTGCGCATCTCAGATGAGCTGCCCAAAGTTAGACATGTAAAAAACATGCCTTAATGGCCAGCCACCCACAGGCAGCCCACAGAACTGCAGGCAAGCCGTGTAGTGACAGGCACTAGAGGTGCACCAGGACATGCTCCAAGCATCCACACACAGCAGTCATGCCAGGATGGATGAACCCTGAGCCACAGGTGCCATGTCACAACCGGCACCGTCCAGGGAGCAACCCCCCACACTGCACCCTGGACGTAGACACCCAGTAGACGCATGCCAGTGTTGTCTGGTGACCCTCCCCTGGACACACCAGAGGAGCGGACAGCCACAATGCAGCAAATGTACAGAAGGCCATGGCCTGCATCCATGCAACCTGTAGGGTGCCACCTGGTGGTGACTACAATGAGGGTAGTCACTAAGCCAAACTCTGTATAGTTTTTATGGCTGTGGGCAGAGCCTACAACCGTCTTGCTTTCTCTGGCTGAAAACGGCTATCGTGGCACCTTCCAAAAGTCCAGCAGAGCTTGTAACACTCCACCACGGTCAGCCACCACGAAGTAACAGCCGCACTATTTCGGCTGATAATTCCGCATTCTGGGACAAGAACTGCACATGCACGCATCATGTGCATGCGCAGTTCTATACGGGTAAAAGGGGAGGGGACGGAACAAAATGAAGCTTACGTGCATGAATTCCGCATCGAACAGACTCAAACCTTCGGGCCTTCTTCTGACGGCCGTTCTCATGTTCATATGTACACGTTGAAAAGGAACAATGATGTAAAAGGTTTGAGTTCAGTCACTAAAATGATCTTCTCAAAAAACTTTCATGCAAGCAGACTGGCCCCAGTGCTATACAGCCTGACAATCCCAAGGAAGACCCCACCACTGATACGAACATACGAAATTTGCCAGCAGATAAAGGCCTAGAGGTCTATCAAGTCTGCTCGAATGTGCAGCTAGCACCCCTTATTCTGCAGCTGCCCCTCCCTTCCACCCTTCCCCTTCATTAACCCTTCCCCTTGTCCTGTCCCATCCTCGTTTGAAGCAGTCCACTGTTCTACTGCATACCACTTCAGGAGGTAACGCATTCCACCCAGCCACCACATATCATGGCCCCTGGTGTCCCTCCCCTCCCTTACTTTGAACAGCCCCTCTTTACTTGTCTTGTTTATTCCTTTCATGTATTTAAAGGTTTCAATCATGTCACCCCTGTCTCTCCTCTCCTCCAGTGAGTACATGTTCAACTCCTTCAACCTCCTCTCGTATGGTAAGTCCCCCAGCCCCTTGATCATCTTTGTCGCTCTGCGTTGCACCCTCTCCAGTAATTTAATGTCTCTCTTCAGATACGGACACCAGTACTGCATGCAGTACTCCAGGTGTGGTCTAACTAATGACCTATACAGTGGCAGAATCACCTCCTCCCTCCTCGAGGATATACCCCTTGCAATACAACCCAGCATTTTGTTGGTCTTTGCAGCTGCCTTCCTACATTGTGCCGAGTTGTTCATTGACCCTGTAATAAGCACACCCAGATCCTTCTCCTCCTCTGTCTGGGCTAGCTGCACTCCCCCTAGCTGGTAACTCCTTGGGTTCTTCATCCCAAAATGCAGCACCTTGCACTTTTTGGCATTAAACCCCAGTTGCCACGTGTCTGACCAGGTTTCAAGCTTTGCCAGATCATCCTGCAACCCCTGCCATCCCCCTAGGCCATCCACCACTGCGCCTACCTTGGTATCATCAGCAAACAGACTGATCTTGCTCTTGATGTCCCATGATATGTCTGCAATGAATATCCCAAACAACACTGGTCCCAACACCGAGCCCTGTGGAACACCACTCGTCAATGCCCTTGGGTGCGAGAGCTCCCCACCCACTACCACCCTCTGTTGCCTTCCCTGCAGCCAGTTTCCTACCCATCTCACCAGCTTTGCACCCGCCCCTGTGCCTACTAACTTCCTTCCCAGCCTTCCATGTGGCACTGAGTCGAATGCCTTACTGAAGTCCAGATACAGGACATCCACTGCATGGCCCCTGTCCAGTTGCCTAGTTACCCAGTCATAGAACTCTACCAGGTTGGTTTGGCAGGATCTGCCACGTATGAAGCCATGCTGTCTGCTGTCCTGTAGTCCTTTGGCCTCTAGGAGGGCCACCAGCCTCTCCTTCAGGATGGTCTCCATTAGCTTACCCACGATGGATGTGAGGCTCGCTGGTCTGTAGTTTGATCTACCAATACGCCGGAGACCCAGAACCCTGCTTTTTTTTCTCCCTTTTGCTGCTCGGGGGGGGGGGCTGGTGGTGCGACCCTAATGCCACATTTCCCTACTTCTGTGGTGTTAAGTAAGCATTAATTCATCACAAATGAGAGCGCTACTAGGAAATTAATTGCCTCCAACCACACATTAATTCCCTAGTAAAGCTAGACTTTGGAGTGGATTACATGGCAAGTGAAAGATGAGTATTGTTTCAAAACTGCTTAAGTTACAATGAAAGAAAGATGAGGGGGGGGGGAGTAGTTATTTTACTTAAGAAGCCATGTTTCACCTCGGTCAGTTTCAAATGCTGTATAGATCTGGAAACGTGCATTCACGTTGAACAGTGGACACACATTAATGTAATGAGACAATTTATAACACATAGCAACTTTACATTAATTTGGAAAACAGATACACATCAAGATTTGATACTTGTCATGCACAATTCTAATGTTTTGCCCTCTGTTGCTGCATCACAGTCATGCAGAGTACTGTATTGTGGGAGAAACGTTAATTTGAAAATTTTACTACGAAAAAAAAAAAAAAAAAAAAAAAGGCGACAGAAGATTACAGTAAGCTGATTTTATCACTGTACCTTTCCGAAAAGTAACTTTGCCATGCTTACCTGCACTGTTCTCTTGTCAAAGTCAGCTTTGCACAGGATGTGGTTTCACAGTGACTGCTTGAGTTCCTGAGGTCCACTGGGTGGGTAGGTGGGAAACTGTACGCCGACGAAGCAAAACGGACATCACTGATCGCAGGTTTAATCACCTCAAGATAATGCAACAGACAGCAGTGAGCGGATGTTTCCTCACTTCGTTCCTGACCAGGATCCGAATAGGCTTGATCAGGTCTCCGCGAGCGTGGTTCCCCATCGTAGTTAACAGATTTCTGCAGCGCAACCCCGATACCAACCATGGTCCAATTCTTTGTTTAGCACATTCCCGACTTTACTACCGGGCATTACTAGGGAATTAATCCCTGCTGTTTCAGGGTCACGTGTGTGCACCAATCACTTACTGTTATTCTGAATTGTGTTTCTGCAAAGAATTTAAATATAAATGAAATTGCTTCACTCTGTTTTGCCCTGGTGTGAAAATTTGTTTTTTCTCCACTGTAAATGTCATGACCCCACTCATGCAAGGCATCATGGGAGTTGATGCATACATGAACAAGCCAGCAGAAGTTATACTCTCAGTCAGTTCTGTAAAATGTCTTGTGAAGTCCCTGTATTCTCTAAAAGCATTTTTTTCCTAACTCAGATTGTCTTTAAAGTACAGAAAACAGCAGGGCACTTACTATGCCTTGAAATGTCTCATGGTCAGCATAAGACAAGCACACAGAGGCAACAGGGGACAGCAACAGCTCTAATACAGTATAACCAATGTAGGCTTTAGCACCAAATCACCACAAAATTCCAGGATGCCTTACATGAGTCGGGTCATGACCTCTGCAATGGTGTCAATCAGGTTTTCACACCAGACTTAAGGACTTACATTTGCATTTAAATCCTGACTGAAGTCATTGGTTATAACTACAAAGTACGCAGGCAAACAGAATAAAGGGATGAGAGGCCTTCCCTTTAAGAGTCTGTTCATTGTGATCTTCAATACAAAGTGGATGGCTGCCACACAGTGGATCCTGCATCCCAAAATACTGGCCATGCGTACTGGGGATGCAAGGCACACACAAGCCTCATGTCCGCATGGGCTGCCCGAGTGTCAAATAAGTGCGCGCCCCCCCCCCCAAAAGTCCACAAGAGCAGTAAAAATATATAAAAGTCATAGATGATATTTAACTAAGAATCCTGTTCCTGTCCTCAGGCTACTGGCACTGCTGTGTAATTTATCTAGGCCTCCCTGTCCCCCTGCCATTGCCGCCTTCTCCTAACTTTCAAACTGGCTTGCCGGCCTGCACTGTATCCCAGTAACAGCTGCCTGCTACCATGTAAATTGTAATTAGTCTGTATATTTTACTGACACTAGCTGTATCTGCTGATGTTTTTAATACCTCTGAACAGCGGCTGTTGCTGCCTAAATACCATAAATTTACTATATAATCCTTGACCGATTATCTATTTGTTAATACCTCTCTACTATATTTTCACCTGACTTGCCCTCGATTCAGTTACTGTTCAATTTTGTGCACTTTTATTGTCCTTACTGTAAGTGTAACCTCTCACTGTGTGTGTCAGATCAGTGCACCAACCCAGTTACAAATGAATAAATAACACATTTTGGGTTTATTGTCCTTATAAACATCTTTTATTTAAGCAACAGCATCCAAATAAGAGGCATATTCTGAAGATTAACACCAAGTTGGGGGGTGTTGATGTGCCCAGGGCATTAACACCAACAAGGACGTTAAGCACAAGAAATGCCCAAATGTAAGCATGTTATTGCAATTAAAAGTCTAATTAAAAGTCTAATTGTGGGGGTGGGGGCTGTTGAGCAGCCGACCAGGAAGCAGCTTTTCACTTCAAGCTCCTGGGAGAATTCTTTAAAATTTTACTTAAGCATCATTTTAGGCACTTTTTTTTTTTATTCCTTATACTTGCTCATGTAGCTGGATACTGGTGCAGAGTATATAAGATGGGCAAATCAAAAGGTGCAGCGGTGGCTTCTGCAGACTTCTTTCTGCCAAAAGATCGACAGCATGAAGGGAGGCTTATGCCACAGAACAAAGCAGGGACCCCATGTAACATGGCTGGAGAGGTGGTGACTCTAGCCACCATCAATGCTACTTCCGGGGACAATTGCTGAAAACTGTCCAAGCTTTGGATAACAAATTTCAATACTCTCCATCCAAGTGTTTTGTACCCAGAGCTCAGGGTGGACAAGGCAATGGGACCTGATGGCATACATCCTAGGGTACTAAAGGAGCCAAGGGTGGAACTAGCAGAGCCATTATCAGAACTGTTTAGTGAGTCTCTGAGCAAAGGAGAGGTCCCAGAAGACTGGCGAAGGGCTCATGTGATCCCGCTCCACAAGAGTGGTAGCAGGGAAGAGACAAGGAACTACAGACCAGTCAGTCTTACCTCAGTAGTGGGCAAGATTATGGAGGCACTCTTTAAGGAAAGGATAGAGCAACACCTGGAATACACAGGAGCACAGGATCCAAGACAACATGTGTTTACAAAAGGAAGTTCCTGTCAAACAAATCTCAGATTTCTTTGAGTGGGTAACCACAGTGGTGGACCAAGGGGGAGCAGTTGACGTCACCTACCTTGACTTCAGCAAAGTTTTCGATACTGTTCCACATAGAAGATTGATTAATAAGCTGGGTAGGCTCAGGGTGGGTCAGAAGTTGGTCAACTAGGTGGCAAACTGGTTGACAGGCAGAAAACAGAGTAGTGGTAAACAGCATACAGTCAGAAGAGATGCAAGTCACAAGTGAGGTACCTCAGGGATCAGTCCTGGGGCCAGTCCTCTTCAATATATCCATCAGTGATATTGCAGAGGGACTGGAAGGTAAGGTTTGTCTGTTTGCAGATGGACACCAAGATCTGCCACGAAGTAGATGATCCAGATGGAGTGGGCAGAATGAGAAGAGATCTGGATAGATTATCAAAATGGTCAGAAGAGTGGCAATTGGAGTTTAATGCAAAGATGTGCAAGATCATGCACACTGGGAAGAGAAACCCTGAAGCCATCTATAGGCTGGGAGGAGAGTTGCTAGCAGTCACAAGGGAAGAAAGAGACTTGGGCATCATCGTCACCGATGACCTGAAATCATCCTAGCAGACCACTAAAGCAGTAGGTAAGGCTAGGTGGATGTTAGGGTGTATTAGTAGGGGTATCACAAGTCAGAAGGGAGGTAATAATCCTTCTTTACAAGACACTGGTTAGGCCCCGTCTGGAGTACTACGTGCAGTACTAGAGGCCACACCTTCACAAGGACATTAACCAAATTAAGGCAGTCCAGAGAAGGGCAACCAAAATGGTGCAGGAACTGCATCAGAAGACATATGAGGACAGATTAAGAGTGCTCAATATGTATACCCCTAGAGCAAAGGAGGGAGAGAGGTGATATGATCAAAATATTCAAACACCTTAAGGGCATTAACAAGATGAAAGAGTCTAATATGTTTCAATACAAGAAAAATAGCAGGACAAGAGGACACAGCATGAGATTAGAAGGAGGCCGACTAAGGGGTAATGTGAGGACGTTTTTTCACAGAAATGGTGGTGGATGCATGGAACAGCCTACCTCATAAAGTGGTAGATATGAATACCAGTGCAGGGCTTCAAAAAGGCATGGGATAGGCATAAGGGAGCAATACAGAGGAGTCCATTGACAGAGCAAAGGCCGATGGCACATTTATAAGGTAGAAAAATAAATGGGCAGACTGGATGGGCCTTGAGGTCCTCATCTGCTATCAACTTCTATGTTTCTATGTTTAGAGACTAAACTTGAAGCCTTGGAACAGACTGTGGGATGGGTGGAGATTGCTAGTGTCAGTAATGCCGATGTCACCACAAAGTTCATAAAATACTCTTCTGCACCAACATCTCGAGACTGTTGAAAATCAATCTCAAGAAAAGAATATAAGGGTTATTGGTCTGACTCAAGAGGCAGATGGAGAAGACAGCCTGGACTTTGCCCGAATGTTACCACACTGTTGGGTTTTTATGGACTCCAATCCTCCTCTTTCCATAGAAAAGCCTATAGAACATTGCCACTGGGCAGCAGCTCTGCCGTCGACCCCCAGAACTTTTCTAATCATTTGTACCGGAGTAGAGACAGGGACAGAGTCCTGAATGAGGCCAAACGTTGCCATGGACTGCACTATGAAGTGGCTGATACACTTTTGTTCCCTGACCTCACCTATAACACTTGGCAGCATGGGAAGATGTTTGACAAGGTCCAGAGACAGCTATGGCAACTGAAAATTCAGCTATTGAAAATGGTGAATCTGCACCTCGTCTGCAGAGGGCAATCTTGTCTGCTCAACAAGCCCAAGGATGCAGAGAAACTTCTCAGCAGAATCGAACAAGATATGTTGCAAGACATCGGAGAAGACGCAGCATCATGGGGGGAATGAAATGCCCTTCTGTAATGCTCTGCCTTTGTACGTAGACTGAACTGCTGACCGGGTAATGTGAAGAGTTTGTCTCGTTGATATTCTGTAAGAGTGGATGCATTCTCATTATCTTTGTTTCGGGAAAGAACTTCTACAAATGTGAATACACCCTTCTGGAAACTGGCAGTAAGCAGACTTGCTACCTTCGACATGCATCCTCAGTTCAACACTTATTTTTAAATATGAAAAGGTTCCTACGCTCACACAGACTCTGAATTCTACCATTACCGACTTAAAAACTTCTTTTTTTGAGGTTCGTTTGGGGCTTATAATTAATGAGTATTTCTGCTTAATCAAGCTATGTGAAGTCCACTTTTCTTAACCCAGCATGCTTGTTTAGATAACTTTGCTTTTTATGTTTATATCAAAGCAGCTTTGCTATACTTGTTTGCTGTTTTGATGTTACCAATGTTCATTGTGCCTTTGCATAGTTTAAAGTGAATTAGTTTAACCTTTTAATGTATCATTCTTAACTTCTCTCCAGTGGGGGTTGGGAGATAAACACTGATTTAATATAGTCATTCTATACTATTCTTGGGGATCATATAGACCATTTGGGTCAAAATGTTAAATGCTGGAATCTCTTAGTTTTGCTCATTTCTTTTACCTTATCCTTGCAGATTTCCTGGCTGTACACACTTGGTTAAATGACCAGTCAGCTATGTAAGGCCAAATCTAGTCTGACACCTCCCCAAAAAGCTTCCTACCAAAACAGTCACCCTGTGACTGAAGGAGGCACGATGGCCCGGATGGCCGTGGCGGACCTGGACATCTTGCTTGTTACCAAAACATGGTTCACGGGGAACCACGACTAGGATAACAATACCAGGTTACACACTATTCAGGAGGGACAGGGTGGGTAAAAAGGAAGGAGGAGTGGCTATCTACGTTAGGGAAGGAATTAAGGCAACTGAGGTACACGGAATGCAGGAAGAGGCAGAGGCACTGCTGACCACTCTGGAGATGGGAAATGGCACAGTCATTCACACTGGTGTGATCTACAGACTTCCCACATAAGGCAAAGAGCCGGAATGGCGAACTTGTAGAAGACTTCCACAGAATGACAGCTACTGGTAGAAGACTTCAATCTGCCGGATGTGGACTGCAGCAACCAAGCTGCAGCCTCAGCCAGGATCAGAGACATCCTGTAAGTCCTGCAGGGGGGCATGCCTTAGACAGCTAGTGGCAGAGCCCACCCGAGAGGGAGCGACTCTGGACCAGGTACTCACCAACGGGGACAGAATTACAGACGTAAAAGTGGGGAGCAATCTGGGATCAATCAATCACAGTACAGTGCGGTTCAATGTGAACAGCAGAACAGACAAAAGCAAGGGTCCTGGAATTCAGACACGCTGACTTTGCAAAGATAGAGTAATGCCTTAGGAAATCACTGGCAGACAAGGAGAAAAAGAGGGGGGTAGAGGAACAATGGGAGAATCTTAAGACAGCCTTAGCGGAGGCAACAAGCCATTGCATTAGGCAAGTAACCAAAACAAAGAGAAAGAAAAAAAATGAAATTTAAATAACTATACATTTTCTTTCTCCGATGGCTGGTCTCTGGGCTTCCATTACTGATGGACTGCACTTTCTGATGCTCTCACGCAGGCAGGAATCAAAACTCTGCAGCCTGGATATCTACCCCCTCTACTTCCTGTGCACACCAGTTCTTCCTAAATAAGTAGTACTATATAAACTTGGAAACAAAAACGAGAAACATTATCCAAAACATCCGGCCAACTTTGTACATTCTGGGAGGGAAGAAGCCTGGAGACAAGCCGCCGGTGAAAGAAAATTTGCAAGTATTTAATATGTTTTCTCGCTCTCCTAAAGTTGGTCTCCAGGCTTCCATACTGATGGGATATACTAAAGCAGTGCATCCCCTGACAATCCGGGTGGGAAGAATGCAAGTGACCAGATGTCTACTGCTGCTTAAAAGATTCTAAAGACAAAGATGCCACAGCCAAGGCAGTCACACCCACCTTGTAAAATTTTGAAAAGGTGTGAATAGACTATGAAGTAGCTGCCCTCCATGAGGCTGCTAGAGAAGCCTCTCTAAAATCTGCACATGCAGTGGCCATAGCCCTGGTTGAGAGCTTTTACCAGACCTGGCAAAGGCACCCCAGCTTAGTTGAAGGCACTGGTGCTGGTTGAAAAAATCCATCTGGTGACAGAATCTTTAGAGGCCTTTAGCCCAAGATCTGACCCGCAGTGAGAACAAATAAAGTTGCAGGTTTGCGCATGGATTCCGTACTTTTACTGTAAAGTTTCACTGCTCGATAAGGGTCCAGAGTGTAAAATTCTCTCTCCTGGTCATTCTCTGAGTGAGGAAAGAAGCAACTCCTGGTTGCAAGAAAAGGAGACATTACCTTTGCAGAAAAATGGGACCTGTGCGTAGGACCACCACGTCTTGATGAAATACTGGATAAGGTTAATTTGTGAGTAGGGCTCGCTGATCCTTCTGGCTGATGGAATGGCTACAAGAAAAGCAGCTTTCCTCATGAGATGCATGAAGGTTGCCTCTTAGAGAGGTTCAAATGGTGCCTTGGTAAGAGCCTTGAGGACTAAACTGAGTCTCTAAGGAGAGACGACTGGATTGATTGATGTGCGTTTTAGAGTTGCTGCTCGAAGGAACAGTCTAAATTAGGGATGAGAACATAGGGTCTCCCCTGAATCTACTAGCCCAAGTGCCCCCAAGACGGAAACATGAACTCGCAAGGTCACTGGCTGTGGCCCTTTTTCAAAGCCTTTCTGAAGTAAGGTAGAAAAGGTAACAAAACTAGATGGTTTAACTTTTTTTTTTTTGATGCCAAAACCGAAATCAATGTCATATTCATTAGCACACCTTGGAGGAAAATGGACGACAACATTATCCTCCTCCTTCTCCTCCTCCTCTCAACCATCGGTGTTGTAAATCCTAGCTCCTCGAGTTTCCCTCTTAATCTCCAGGCCATGGGGGACAGCTTGTGATGGTAGGGATTGGGAAGCATCACAGAACCTTGATGGAGAAGGTTCGGGCTGACCCAGGCAATTAGAGGTGGAATCCTTGACAGGTGAAATCAGAAGTGGAAACTATGGACAACGGGGCCAGAGAGGGCACCCTGATATCAGCTCTGCCTGGTCTAGAGCCACTTTGTGAAGAACTCTGTTTAGGAGCAGGATGGAAGGAAAGGCGTACAGAAGATCCTATTGTCCCCGGCTGAGGGAGAAGGCGTCCTGCCGCAAGCGGGCTAGCCCTTGGCCAGGGAGCAGAGTTCTTGAAATCAGGAGTTTTGCCAGCAGGATAAAAAGATCCAAATGAGGACCACCCCAGCGTTTGATGAGGGTTGTGACTGGTGAGGGTTTGGAAGGTCTTGTCCCTCAGCTCCCATTCCCCTGGTAGTACATCCGTGCAATTGAGCCAGTTTGCTGTAATGTTCTCCTGTCCTGAAATGTACACCGCCAACAGGCTTGCGAAGTTGCGAGGTAACAAACGGCTCAATGAAATATCAGGGGAGACTCCCCGAGCATTCGTGAGCTCTTTATGCCACCCTGATAATTGATGTATGTCATGGTTGTGCGACTGTCTGCTAGGATCAGAACAACCTGGCTGTGGACGTGTTCCCTGAGCCGATGAAGAGCCAAGCGTACTGCTCTCGTTTCCAGAAAATTGATGCTGCACCTGGATTCCAGTAGAAGCCTCTTGCCTTGAGCCGAGAACCTGCCCAGGTGAGCTCCCCAGCCCCCGAGGCTGGCATCGGTAGAGATTCGTTATTGGGGTGGATATCCCAGCTTGCGACCTCTCATATTGGTCCTCAGAGTCCACCAATGAAAAGGGATCTATCTGGCGAGGAATTAGGATTTTTGGGTCCTGGCTGCATCTAGGTAGAGACCATTGCTTGAGACTGAAACCTTTGATGGGAGATATGTTAATCAGTGCCCAGGGGACTATATCCGCCAGTGAGGCCATGGTCCCTATGAGCTGCATGAAGCAGTGAGCGGACAACTGGTGAACTCTGAAATTTCTTTCTTTCTTTACAGAACCATGAGACCTTGAATTTCGACTGACAGAAAACACCTTGTTCAGTTGCGACTCGAAGTCTGCCCACTAGATGATTCAGGGTCTGAGCTGGAATTACTGAGCTCCTCTTCCAGCTGATGACAGATCCGGGTGCCGAGAGGCACCAGACGACCTTTGCCACAGCTTGTACCACCTGACTGATCTGCAGTGCCCTGATAAGAATATCATCCCGATAAGGCAAAAGCTGTATCCCTTGGCTTGGAAGCCCAGCAATGACTGTCCCTAGGAATTTGGATAGCACTCCTGAGGCAGATGAAGGCCCGAAGTAAAGAGTTTTGAATTGGAATTAATGTTCCCACACTTAGAATCAGAGATGCTGCTTTTGTGCCTCTCAGAAGGAAACTTGTAAATAGATGTACTGCAAGCAGATACATGCTCAAAAAGTCCCCTGGATGGCACTCCCAGATAAGGGAAGGTAGAATATCCATTTTACAGGATCTGCTGTGCAAAACCATTCAGACATTTCAGGTGCAAGCCTAGTCTGAATCCCCGGGCGTTTGGGAACAATGAAGACTAGTGAGTAAACACCCCAGAGAGTTCCGTGGTGGGAGCTCTCTGACTGTTGCTGCCCTGGCCTCTCAGGCATCCTTCCTCCTCCTCCTCCTCCTCTAAAGCTGCACTGGTTCTGGGAGGAGAATCACATTTGTTTGCCTGAGAAGTTCTCATTTAGCCCTATGTTACAATTTTAGGCACGAAAATTACGTCGGGGGCCTGCTGACCAGGACTTACCTCTGGTCTTTGAGACATGCACCCCTTAGCGATTTCACCTCAAGTCAAGTCAAACTTTATTTTTATAGCGCCTTTCCAAACTAAGGTGCTGTACATAAAACCAAATACAACAGGTATAAATAGGATTAAAACAAAACGATAAGAAACTATGCATACTGTGGGAAGGCTAAATCAAATAAATAAGTTTTTAACTCAGTTTTAAACCCATCGACGGTCAGGCATTCTCTTAACCGACGAGGTAGAGAATTCCACAGGGTTGGGAGCAGAGAAAGAAAAAGCTTGAGAACCAGATGTTTTTAGTCGCACCGTGGGAATCTCCAGCAATCCCTCATCAGCGGATCTTTCACTGCTTCTGAGGGCGGAGCCGAATCAGTATTCATCAAGAGAATCTTTGAGGGGGCGGATGCCTGCTTGCCAAGCATTAAGTCAGAGGTTGCGCTGAGTAAAGCTAAGTAACTCGCTCAGGATCACACCATATAAAAGTAGAGGATGAGATTCAAAACCTAGGTCTTCCGGTACACAAGTCTCCTGGTTTGCAGGTCAGTGCTTTTAACCAGTACACTGTACTGCCTGCACCTGAAGTGTGCTAGAACATGGTTCTAGCAGCACATCAGACTGCTTCCTCCAACACCACTGCTGAAAAAGCAGAGGCTAAACCAAGTAGCTGGAGCCGCTGCAGTGCTGCCCATTTTTCACAGAATATTTCACTAGCTGGAGATCCAGGTACATGGCCCATGAAGCAACAGATCTGGCTGCAAAAGATTAGCTGTCTGTCGCTACCCTGAGCGAGGCTGCTGAAGCTTGGAAGATCTTCTTTAAAGATGCATACATTTTCCTATCTACTAGGTCTAGGAGAGTGGCCCCGCCCCCTTCTGGAATAATTTTTTTCTTGGGTTCAAAATCAAGGATCATTTCTGAAGTTATCCCGCCACATTTCCATTTGCTTTTTGTTGAATTTTAATAACTTAGTGAGCTGGTGGGAGACTGGATAGGGTTTCTCTGGTCCTTGCTATTCATCTGTTAGTAAGTTCTCAATAGCAGGGGGGATAGGGAACACCATGGCCAGTTTAATGGAAGATGAGAGTTTGAAGCCGTTTAGTGATGAAAAAGTCCACATCGCCCAAATGAAAGTTTCTGGATGGCGGACTGCCAGAGATCTTTTCGTTTCCGTGGCGTGGTGTGCAGAGTTGCCCCACCTCGTCTGAGGATGGGGACAGAGTTCTCATTTAAGCCACCTTCCAGTAGGCCATCAGCTCGGGGGACTTAGGAGGCTGCAAATGGAAGCATGACGGCACCACAGTGAATGCACTGTTCTGTTTTTCTATTAGACCTGGGGCAGTGAGAGCATGGCCAGAGTTGTCCCTTCCGGCTGGACACATCCTACTCAGTCCAAGCGGCCTGCTGCTAATGCCTCCTCTGGGTCCTCCGCCCGGGACTCCACTACTTTCTCACTCTTCCAACAGAGAGAGAGAGAACCTGCCAGGGTGGCCAAAAAGAGAGATTGCATTCTTGGTATTTCCTGCCCCTAGGAGGCTTGTCCAGATGGCGATGAGTATCTTTTTGCTTGGCCCTCTTGCATGCTCTTGACTCCAGGGCCTTGGTGGGCTGCAATTCAAAGTAAGAGGGGTCCAGGGCAAATGCTTAGTTTAGTTTCTCAATGAAGTCCGGAGCCAGCGAGGGAGTGGCTAGCTGCTTGGGCTCCATGGTGGCTGAAATATCCTCAGTCAACCTGCTGCTCTGTCTGTACCGGTAAGCCCGAGGTCTCCGCCCGATCCTCTGCCCCAGAGGTCGCTGCCTTCTCACACTTTAGACGTGAGGGAGCCAGCAAGGTTGCTAGCAGAAACGATTTACATGTTTGGCATTTCTGGCCTCTGGGTGGCTTATCCAAGGACATGCCGAGCCCCCCTCCCCCGAGAGCCTGAAGGAATCCCATCTGACCGGAGCCCTAGGAAGTGCTATGCCTTGGATGATGAATTTAGTTTCTCTCTTTAAGGCTTGAGTAGCAATGCCGTTAAAATTGCTTTAGTTCCCCTTCTACTTGACTGAAATAATGAAGAGGAGAGGGAGCCACAGAGAAGGTACCAAACTGGCTGTCCAGCACCAAGGCTAAGCCCAAATATTGCAGGAGAAAGTCCCCGGGAGACACAGAGCCAGTCTGTGCAGCGTCCAAGGCTGAGGCTGGGACCGCCAGAGAAAGGCTTTTCTCAGTGAAGTTCCTTAAATTCCCTTTCTCCGAAAAGGATATTCAAAAGAAGAAAGAGCAACTTACAGTTTGGAGTCTTCAGCTCTGCCATGAGGTGACAGAGCTCTGCTACAGAGTACCTGCCTCATGGAAGGCAATAACTGAACTGGTGTGAACAGGAAGTGGAGGGGGAGTATATCCAGGCTGCAGAGTTTTGGTTCCTTCCTGCATGATAGCATCAGGAGGTACAGCCCATCAGTATGGAAACCCAGAGATCAGCTTTAGGAGAGAGAAACCACTATGGTTCTCAAAGAAAGTGGCCAAGAATGTAAGGGTGAAAAGGGTGGCATTTAGGAGGTACAAGGAAACACAGAGGGATGAAGACAGGGAACTGTATCTAGAAAAGCAGAGGGTAGCGGGAAAAGCAGTCATAAGTGCAAAGGTAAACAGAAGAAAAAAAATACCCCAGGCAATAACAAAAGGGGACAAGAACTTTTTCAGGTATGTTAGTGAAATAAAAAAGACTAAGAGTGGGATTGTGAGACTAAAAAAGGGAAGAGGGAAGTGTGCAGAGGGGGACCAAGAAAAAGCAGAAATCCTGAACAAATATTTTTTTCAGTATTCACAGAAGAAAGGCAAGGGGGGGACCAAACTCAGGTGATGGAAGCACCACTGGGAGAGAGGTGGACACCAGTCCATTTAAGTAGAAGAGTGTCTTAAAGGAAATCGCTAATCTGAAAGTGGACAAGGCAATGGGGCCGGACGGGATACATTCCAGAGTATTAAGAGAACTATGGGAGGTGCAGGCAGCTCCACTGACAGCCCTGTTCCAACAGTTTGCTTGAAATAGGTGTGGTACACCAAAGGACTGGAGGAGGGTGAATAGGGAGTTTGGGTGGGGGTCCTTGTAGGGAGGGAGAACAATGGTGAAAAATCAAAACTGCCATCATAGAGGCAACAAGCCTTTGTGTGAAACAAATAAAGAAAACAAAGCAGAGTGAAAAAATACACTGTCTCAAAAGAGGTGGCAGGGAAGGTTAAGGAGAAAAAGGCTGCATTCAAAAATATAAGGAATCACAGAAGAAGCACGACAGGGGACTGTATCAATTAAAGCAGAAAGAAGTGGGGAAGGCAGTCAGAATAGCAAAGGCCCAAACTGAGGAAAAAACAGCCAACTCAGTTAAGAAGGGGGATAAAACCTTTTATAGGTACATCAGCAAGCACAGAAAGGTTAAGGGAGAAATAGTGAAGATTAATAAAGCAGAAGGGAGGTGGGCAGAAGGAGACAGTGAAAAGGCAGAGATACTGAATAAATACTTTTGCTCAGCATTCACAAAAAAAAGATGAGGAGGAGTTACCTAAACCAGACAATAGAAGCACTCTGGGTAGGGGGGTTGACACCAGTCCATTTACAGAAGAAAGAGTCTTGAAAGAACTCCTAAAACTCAAGGTGGACAAAGCAATGGGGCCTGATGGGATTTACCCCAAAATCCTAAAAGAACTAAGGGAGGACCTAGTGACACCACTGACCACACTTTTTAACAAATCACGGGAGGATGGGGTGGTACCTGAGGACTGGAGGAGGGCAGATGTGATTCCCCTTCACAAAAGTGGAAGCAAGGCAGAAGCAGGAAACTACAGACCTGTAAGTTTGACCTCAGTGGTAGGGAAAATGATGGAATCACTTCTGAAAGAAAGAATTGTTGAGTACCTAGAGGCCAGCGGGGCACAGGACCCAAAGCAGCATGGATTTACAGCAGGAAGGTCATGTCAGACAAACCCAATTGATTTCTTTGACTGGGTGGCCAAAGTAATAGACCAGGGATGGGCTGTGGATATGGCCTACCTAGACTTTAGCAAGGCATTTGACACAGTCCTGCACAAAAGATTAATAATCAAGTTAGCCAGCCTGGGAGTGGGTTCCAAGGTGGTAGCCTGGGTAGCAAACTGGCTGCACAACAGGATACAGAAGGTAATAGTGAATGGAACACATTCCAAAGAAAGGGGGATTACTTGTAGAGTACCTCAGGGCTCAGTACTGGGTCCAGTCCTCGAACATCTTTATAGGTGACTTTGCTGAGGGTCTGGAGGGAAAGGTATGCCTCTTTGCAGATGACACAAAGATATGTAACAGTTGATACACAAGGGTGGGGGTAGAAAGGATGAGAAGGGACTTGGCAAGGTTGGAGGAATGGTCTGAAGTATGGTAGCTTGGATTCAATGCAAAGAAGTGCAAAGTAACGCACCTGAGAAACAAAAACCCAGGAGAAGAGTACACAATAGCAGGGCAGGTACTAACAACAAAAATGGAAAGGGACTTAGGGGTAGTCATATCAGATAACCTAAAGGTGGGTAAGCAATGTGAGAAGTCAGTAAGAAGAGCCAGGGGGATACTGGGATGCATAGGAAGGGGCATCATAAGTAGAAAAAGGGAAGTGGTTATCCCTCTGTACAGACAGTTGGTGAGACCCCATCTGGAATACTGTGTGCAGTTTTGGAGACCCCATCTACCCAAGGACATAGACAGGATGGAAGCAGTCCAGAGGAGGGCAACTAAAATGGTGCAGGGTCTGCATCAGAAATCATATGAAGAGAGACTAAGAGTGCTTAATATGTATACCCTTGATGAAAGGAGGGACAGGGGGACATGACAGAAACTTTCAAGTACCTCAAGACAATCAACAAAGTCCAAGAGGGTAGCATCTTTCAGAAAAAGATGTAAGAACAAGGGGGCACAATTTAAAGATAGAGGAGGGATGGCTCAGGGGTAACGTGAGGAAATTTTTTTTCATGGAGAGAGTGATGGGATGCATGGAGCCGCCTTCCTGGGGAGGTTGTTGGGTCTAAAACAGTGGGGGAATTCAAACATGCATGGGACAGACACAAGGCAATTGTAGTGGGGGTTGCAGGAAGTAGGCTGTTGGTTAACTAGAATCTGCAGCTTATCCAATAAGTAGGGAAATGGGCAGACTGGGTGGGCCAAGTGATCCTTATCTGTCGTCAAAGTCTACGTTTCTATGAGAGGGGGCTTTAACGGTGCCCTGGGTATGCACTGCTCCCCGAGCAGACTCGATAGTCCATAGGGCCTAATCTGCTGGCTTATTAGTAGGTTTAGTCCCTCTCCACAAAAGTAGGAGCAGGGAGGAGGCTGGCGATGACAAGCCAGTCAGCCCGACTTTGGTGGTGGGAAACTAATGGAATCACTACTAAAAGAAAGGTTTGTGATGCATCTCAAATCCGTTGGAGAACAGGATCTGAGGCAGCATGGATTCAAAGCAGGAAGATCTTGTCGAACAAATCTGATAAGATTTCTTTGACTGGGTGACTAGGGAGGTGGATCAGGGAGGGACAGTGGATGTGGCCTACCTGGATTTCAGCAAGGCCTTCGACACAGTCCCATATATGAGGCTAGTAAACAAGCTAGGCATCCTGTGAGTGGGTCCCAGGGTGGTAAACCGGTCACAAGCTGGCTGAATGATAGGACACAGAGGGTGGTGGTGAACGGAGTTCAATCCGAAGAGAGGCGTGACCAGCGGGGCCCCACAGGGATCAGTTGTTGGATCAGTCCTCTTTAATGTCTTCATAAGCGACACTGCAGAGGGTCTGGAAGGTAAGATGCTCTCTCTGCAGATGACACAAAGATCTGCAACAGGGCTGACACTCCAGGAGAGGTAGAAAAATTTAGAAGAGACCTAGACAAGCTTGAGGAGTAGTCAAGGGTGTGGCAGCTAAGGGGTGACGGGTGGAGGGGTAAGGTATTGACAGCCACCAAACAGGAAAGGGACCTGGGAGTAATATCTGAAGATATAAAGGTTACCACAAAATGTGAGAAGGCTGTGAGGAGAGTCAGTGGAATGTTGGGGAGCACAGTAAGAGGCATCTCCAGCAGAAGCAAGGAAGTGCAATGCCACTGTATATAACACTGGTGAGATCTCATCTAGAGTACTGTGTCCAGTTCTGGAGGCCGCATCTCCAGAAGGGCACAGAGTAGAAGCAGTTCAGAGAAGGGCGACACAAATTATGCAGGGGCTGCACCAGAAGTCATATGAGGGGAGACTGGAGGATCCCAATATGTATTCCCTGGAGGAGAGGTAAGGGGGATACGATAGGGACTTAACGGGGGAAGTCTCCCATAGTTTCACACCAATATTTTCCCAACTCCTTATGTGCAACTGTTGTGTGCCTCCAATTGCCAGCAGTCCTACTGCTTTCCAAATCTAGATCATAAATAAAAATATACAGCTCCCAGAAGTTATCAATGTGTTTGTCCTCCATTTTACCATCAATGCTGCTGGAGGATGATGTCATCAGAGCAACAGATAATGGTGCTGCGCTAAATGCAGTTCCACCAGTAAACCAAACCCACAATGTTTGGTTCCCCACTTGAGTAAAGGAGGAACCCTTTAAGTGTTGTGCACATCCTGAAGTGCAGGTCTGATTGGAACTAGGACCATGTGAGTGTGATGCAGCATTGATTTGTCATGTATATATAGTATTCACATAAGGAAGTGGCTATGTGTGTTGTGTTACTGTTTCTGTTTCTGTTAGCAAAAACAGTTTACTCAATAAATGACTCTGGGTACAACAAGAGTTTTAAGTGGTATTATACAGCTGTTGTGTTATGTTCTGTGTGTGTTAGCATTCTCCGTTTTGATTGACACTAGCAGTGAGAAACAATCTAGTAAATATGCCCTTTCCTTTGTAACTAGGCAGTCAGTGATTGGATGGTTGCTGTAAGGCAATTTTGGATATCTGTTTGGGAATCGGAAAAGCACGCTCGGGCCCTGCCATTCTTCCTTTAGCAAGTCCTCGATGGCGGGAAGGATGGGAAAAGCTGTAGCAGGCCTAGAGGCGGTCGCCAGGTGGAAAGCTTGTTTTGGCTGTGTAGAGACTGTTGGGGGGGCAGGTGAATCTCGGATATGACCTTCTTGATAAAGAAGTCTAGGTCATCAAGGTCGAAATTTCTGAACGGTGAGTCGTCAGGATTGGACGAGGAATCTACTATCTCTCCCTCTTCTTCGGTGGAAGAGCTGTCGCCTGGGGAGTACCCCCTGTGCCGTATGCCCTTATGTCCGCCCCTTGTTCTGCTCCTCGAACGAGACCTTTTTCTGCGCCTGTGGCTAGAATGATGGTGACTGTCCTCCTCTGGAGATCTGTTCTCTTCTCTAAACTTTTCTTGGGGCGGGAGCGGCCAGAGGAAGGCCCCCCCTCGTCAGAAGAGGATGAGGAGGAGGTCCTTCTTCTCCTCCTGGCTTTCTTGTGTTGTCTCGCATCTGGTGACCCCGGAGGGTGCCACCCAAAGGAAGAGGGGTACATAGCAAAGGCTCTGTTCAACCTATATATGAGCTCAGGGTCAAGGGATGGGGGGTCCCTGGATATAGTGCTCCGCTCAGTAAGCCAGTCAGACCTTTCTGGAATGCTTGATTGTGTTCGGTCGGACCTCTCCTGTCCATTTGCCTGCAACAAACTGGTGTCCGTTGAGTCGACCCTACTCGCTGCCACTGCCTTCTCACATGTAAGGCAGAATGAGCCAGCAAAGGTAATCTAGAGAGGGGACATGCAGCGTAGGCATTTTTTTCCTCGACTTGATTTTTCTGAAGCCATCTTCTATGGTTTTTCCTTGCTGCAGGGTCAGAGTGGGTAAATAAACAGATCTACACGCCCCTAGTCAGCTGCTGAGAAGGTTCCTTCTGAGACACAAAACCAGGGCCGCTAACCAGTGCAGCGCGCACACAAGCCAACCTTCAGATTAATTGGCTGGTGGGGGCAATGGCCCCTTTAAAGAGGAACTTCAGCGATGGTCAAAAAAATTACAGCTTGTAGTCATATTTGCAGTACTAGACCCGAGAGGGTGTGTGCATTTGTGATTTTTGGCCACGGTTTACTCTGCCTTCCATAATTTGGATTTGTTTTTGAACCAAGCTGCACTTGCCTTTGATGTTTAGCTGCTGGGCTGCTAGCTCCTGGTGACATCATTGTAGGATAGGGGAGTGACTCACACTGTGCAGTACCATGCAGTTGCAACAACGCTGCAAGGGAAACCAACCTGTACTCAGTATACATACTGTGTTCCCCCTCTCCCAAGACACCCTGTTAGCAGCGTAATATGCCAAAATCCAAATGCCTTGTTAGAATTTTTTTTTTTTTTTTTTTTGTTTTGTGAAATTGACTCTGCCCTACAGTGATGTCAGCAGTACAACCCTAGGTCCACAGAAAGACCAGGCTCGTTATAGAAGCCCTGGTACACCCTGCAATTTTTGGCAACTCAGAATGCAAAAACTAACTGCAGCAGACAGTAATGAAATACAATTCCAGAAACAATGCAAGAAGGGGTAATTTATGCATGGAAGTCAAATGGACTGGTGAAGGTCCTCTTTAATTGTAACCTGGCCCCTTTAAATGCTTGACTTCCTCAGACAAGTCAAATTGCAGCCTGGCCCCTTTAAATGCCTGTCTTCTTCACACAAGCAAGCCAACCTCAAATTAATTGGATGGAGGGGGATTGCCCCTTTAATAGTAGCTATGCTGTTGATTTGTTCCTTCTGGCTGCAGTAAGTTGCTCCAGTCGATGAGGCTTGGGTGGGGCGCAATGAGCCTTCCGATAAAACAGGGCCATCTAGCGCACAGAAGCGCTAGCCCCGAGTCTCATTTGGTGCCAAAAGGAAAACCCCTGAGCGCGCTGGAGCGGTCTGCCCAAGTTCGACAGCTAGAACTGCTAAAAACGGTCATAAAGCAGCACTGAGCTGCTTAGCCATCGCGATGGTCAAATGGATATCCCGAGCGATCGCGCTTTTCTTTTTCGGATAGGCTCCCCCAGCAATTGACTCTATGGCTAGTGCGTGGGAAAAAACCGCTATTCTGTCAGCTTTTGAGAGGTGAGACCAGCCTGTGTAGTGTGCAAGGCTAAGGCTGGATCTCACCGAGGCTAGCTCCCCTGATCAAGTTTAACACTTACAGGCTTGCCCAATGACTCTCGATGCTTGCTGTAAAAATAATCTTCAGCCATGCCACGAGTGACAGGGCTCTGCTGCAGAGTACCTGCTTCACCAAAGGCAGAAAGTAGACTGGTGGTATCCGGAAGTTGAGGGCTTCTTATGCCCCCCCGCTGCAGCTCTGAACCTGCACATCACTGACATCAGGAGGAGCAGCCCAGGAGTAAGGAAGCCCGGAGACCAGCCCAGGAGAGAGAAATGCCCCTTTCCGTTTGTAACTAGGCAGTCAGTGATTGGATGGCTGCTGTAAAGCAATAAAGAGTTCAGCTATAACAAGGAATAGGTTACCAGGAAAGCATCAGCTACAGCATGTGGCAGAAGGATAATCTAGTGGTTAAAGCACAGGCACAAGAACTGGGAGACTCTGGTTCAAATCCTACTAAAGTCCCTTACTCTCTAAGCCTTAACAAGTTCCCCATACCTCCTTTGGAACTGTGATGGCCCCTCAGGTCCATGACTTTAAAAAATGCCCCCATTCCCATTATAAAATCATTAGCAGTGATGGGACAGCTACAGCACTTCACTTTGAAAGTAGACGCAAAGCTGGTGGTGGGGTGGGGGGGCAGCCCCCCTCTTGTAATGCCAGCAACTGAAGTAGGATGTCCCTCACAAATCAGATGCTACACTTCAGCTGTTGTAGGTAAAGAAACTCATCAGTCTCAGTGTTTTAGTACTCTGTATTTGCTAGCTCATTCCTCCCATGTCATATGCATTCTGTGTCTTAGTATTTCCAGTCAGAAACTCAGATTTAAGGAGTATTTGAAATGTAAAACAATACACTTTATAAAGTAAGTGATCCAGCTCTCCATGTTCAGGCTGCTGAAAAGGGGGGTGTATCATTTGTGCAAAGGAGGAATTCAGTCTTGTGTGGTCCTTTGGGAAACTGCCCAGGCCTACCTTGAAAATGAATCTTCTCAAGAGTGTTCACCTGGTTCAATACAGATTGATTGACTGATTCAGGCTACTGCTGTGACATCATGGAATG
This sequence comes from Neoceratodus forsteri, assembly GCA_016271365.2. Lineage (NCBI taxonomy): Eukaryota > Metazoa > Chordata > Ceratodontiformes > Ceratodontidae > Neoceratodus > Neoceratodus forsteri. The sequence continues at coordinate 1,712,260,303 of CM057455.1, forward strand.
GGAAGGGCTGTATTACAAGTGACTCATTTGCATGTAAATGGAGGCTTGCTTGACACTTTACTACCTTGTGTCAGAGCCTCAGACTCTAGGTATGTGCTGCAACTTAAGAAATGACCTGGGCCACTGGAAAATTGCAGAAAATGTTACCAAAAAAATGTGGAGACCCTTATAGAAATTGCGAGGGTTCACTATACATCCCCAGCGCTTCCTAATAAATCTTTTACTGTTTGCTGCAGTATGTATTGATCACATAAATTGTTAGAAAAATGTATTGCCACTTCTATGCTTTCAATACGAATAAAGATTTGGGGTTTTGAAAAAAATTGCAAATTAGTCATCATGTGGCATATCTCCTAAAATCTAAAGGCATCTAATTCGTGCAGTGCTAATCAGAATTTATTTAGTAATTCAGTCAGTGAGTACTGAATAAATCCTGAAACATATTTTGCTTGTTTCTAGATGATAAATAAATAATGAAGGCTGTTTAATAACTACTTACTTTGGAGCAAGAAAAAAATATATACAGATAACCGGGGTGCCTAATAAAAGTTCTAGTTAAAAAAATTAAATTTACATACCTACCGCAATTCTTGATCTTCTCTTGTATCTTCACCATTCATTACTGCTTGGGGTAGTGCTGGAGGCACGCACCCGCTATCGGAGATTTTTTTTTGTTTGTTTTTGGAGTCGGCTCCAACGGCGCCACCCTCGAGAGCGACGTGCTGCGTCATGCACGAGGGGCGGCCGTTAGATGCCGCACACTCCTCCTCCATCTCAGTTCTGGTAGCTGGAGAAGCAAGAAAAAGGGTAAAGGAAAAAAGGGAAGAGGGAGGCAAGAGAGCAGAGGGATAGAAAAAGGAAAGGAAATAAACTGAAGGAATAAGCCGGTAGAGGACAGATGGAAGAGGGAGAATACCTACCCTAAGGGACTGCAGGGCCTCCCATCTGGGGCGGCTCTGAGGGGGGAGGAACAGATTAAGAGAAAAGGAAGAAGAAGAAAGAAGGGATGCTGAGAAGGGAGAACACTGCCCATAGATATATTGGTTGAGAGGGTTATAAGCTCAGAACCAAAAACCAAGGGAGCAAGAATCCCTCCTAATAGGAGTGAGAAAAGGTTCAACTGAACCGCTTATATAGATTGGACACGAAGGGCAGGTTCTCTATAATCTCATCTTCCCAACCCCCCTACACTCTAGCAGAGAGCTTACAGATTGCCCGGACAGAAACCTGTTCTGGAAAGAGAGTGCCCAACTATGGGGGTAAGCCCCTTAGCACCTTGTTAAGTGCTAACACTGAAGTGTGTGGGTAGGGGTTAGGCCCTACAAAAGGCAGCTTTATATGAAGGATAGAGTGGGAACTCAATCGGACTGCCTGAAGGCAAGGCAAGGGCAGCAGTTCAAGGTTAAGAAGTGCAGAAGTACCAACCAGAAGAAGCTGACAAATAATGCCCGACGGGGGAACCTTAATTTTGGGGCCGAGCCAAGAGGGACTGTCTTCAGCTGTGAATTGAACATCATGGCTAAGGAGCCCAGAGGTCACCCCTAGGGGCAGTCAGAAACAGTTCCCTCAGGATAGGAGAAAAGTCCTTCTCGTTCCCTTTTACCTTGAGGAAAAAAGATCCATCCAAGAAGGACAGAAACCAGGATAGCTTTTTTTTTTTTTTTTTTTGGCATAAAGACCAAAGGAAAGAAGAGGAACAAGAAGGGAGGGGAAGACGCCGCAGTAGGAGGCCACTGAGGGGAAGGTGGGTGGGTATCAGTAATGAATGGTGAAGATACAAGAGAAGATCAAGAATTACAGTAGGTACATAATTTTCATATCTTCCTTGTCAATCTTCATTCATTCTGCTTGGGTGAGTATTAAGCCTCCCCGGGGAGATAAAGAAACCCTGAGGGAGCAAGACCCCCAGCCTCCCGTTGGTGGGAAACAGAAGGGGAAGACCCTGGGCTAATCAAGTGAGAAGCCTATGGTGGAGGAGAGCTAGGAGGTGTCCCTCAAGGATGAGGAGATGGAGGAAGCCCCTGCAGAAGTCTCCTAACTCTGGAAGAAAAGAGACAGGTCCCCCGGAAAGCGGAGCGAATCACCCTACGCCAGGCCAGGGGTGACAACCTTGATAGACGAAGCCATGCCGTCCGTCCAATACAGATCGCTGTCCCTGCAAGCCTGGAAGCCACCTCATTGGCGGCATAAGATGCCCTTGCATGGTGTCTTGCCAGGTCCTGGCCTATAGCAGACAGGGCAATAGCTTGTCTGGTTTCCTCCGTATCAGGTATTGATGCTAAGATTTGGAAAAGCATCGACCACAAATGCCTACTGTAGGCAGCATGGTGAGCCTGATGTGATGCAATGCATAACATCACACAAGAGAAAGAGAACACTCTTCGCCCCCATTGGTCAAATTGTAGGGAATCTGAGTCCAGAGGACGGTCATGCGCCAGGCGCCGGAGAGAGTTTCTAGGTATGCCAATCCTGAAAGTGGGTTGGGGAGAGTACCTACAGATTCCGATGGGGCACAATACCTTCTTTCGCAGGCTGGAGATAGGGCGGCTGGCGACTGCCAGGAACGGAAAGACGCCTCCTGGAAGGGAACAGGCCAGGATAGTACCACCAAATGCTGGGCACTGAATTCACAGAGGAATTCACACATCTCCCGTTCGGTAGTGTCTCGCCTAACAAAGGAGATATGAAGATCCCTCACCATCCTCGAAAGGAATCGCTGATATTCAGTGAAATCAGCATCAGAGGAGAGTTGAGCAGTGGGTTCCTCTCCCCCCCCCCCGAGGAGGAAGACGATGGATGATGATGGAGAGCTCAAATGTCCAGAGGACTCCTGCGACGGTGGGGATAGGCGAAACACCCGCTCATGCTTGTAACTAACATGAGGGGAAGGCCGCCGCAGAGCCTCTGAATGCCTCCCAGGATAACAGGCCCGTAGGACCGACATGGCCGGGGGTGGCTGCAGAGGAATGGGAGAGGGGCACCTACGGCGAGGCAACTGTCCTCTGCTGAGGCTCTGAAATCTGGGGAACGGAGCCCGAGCTGGCGGGATCCCGGACAACAAACCAGTTCATGGAACCCTGGGGATGCAAAGCCTGGAACAGCCTAGTAGGGGATCCTCCCGTGACTAACCTGGGGCTGCATGGGTCCAGAAGGGCAGCCCACGGCAACGCCACCAGAGGGGTTCGAGGGGCTTGACAGGGAAAGACGGGGCCCAGAGCTACAGCTCCTACCCGTCCCCCGATGGGTGGCAGGTGAAGACTGAGGCACCTGAACCCTGTCTCTCGACCCCCTCGGACTCAGAGAACACCCTCCCTCCTCCTCGATCCCAGCGAGCGACCCTCTAAGGCAGCAGCACCGGGACCGGCAGCTGCCACAACTTCCAGGAGGGAGAGCCCTCCATCCACCTCCACCCATCCCTCCAGGGACCACAGACCACCCCTAGCCTGGTAGGACAGCAGCGGAGACAGAGGAATAGGCGCGTTTGGCCGCCTAGCACCTCATCCCAACGGAGACCCTGACTCTGAAGAGTCAGGGTGCCAGGACGGGTCCACATCTGAATCATCCAAGGAGGAGGAAGAAGAGACCAGCTGGACCACAATACTGGCCACCCCAGGGGGTCTCCAGTGAAACGGCACTGCGAACGGTGCCAGTACCAGCTGCGGACGACCCCGGACCTCCCGCAACGCTAAGACCAGGCCCTGACTCCCCAACGGCGCCAGCCAGACCCACGGCACCATCCTTGGCGCCAGGACCCGACTCAGCACCGCTAGAAGAACCAGCAGGGCCCTCAGCGCCGCGGACAGTGCCGAGAGCCAACACAGCGCCGCCTCGATCACCGGCACCACGAACGGCGCTGGAAGGTGGCGTCGAGGATCCACCAATGCCGGGCCCAGCAGACCTGGGCCTCGACACTGGGGGAGTCAGCACCTCCAAGGAGGTGACTGCCGAGGCGGAGTCCCCGCCACGGCCCCAGAAGGGACCTTGGCGTTCCTCCGACAGCGCGAAAGAGGCCATCTTCTTCAGCAAGAGAAGATGAGGAGGCCTCCTCCTCTACAGACCGTATAGGCCTCAGAGGGGACCCGGAGGAAGGGTCTAGAGACCTTATCTGGGAATCCCTGGAGCGGCACCCTCCCCAAAAAGGCGGAGCCTTGCCAATCTTGAATGCGCAGACTTACATGATGCGACAGTCCATCAAGAAACAGGCGCCGCGCGCATCCATATTATGGCTGGGTCCCAGGCAACGGAGACAAACATCCTGCCGGTCAGTGATGGAAAAATGCCGGCCATAGGAGCACCAACTCAGAGGGGCGCGGCCCGCTTTCGCTTGCATTTTGCCCCCAAACCTGACAAGATGCGAAAAAATTAAGACAAAAACAAGCACAGCTCTCGGCGGCGTCAAATAAAGAGAAGAAAAAGAATGATCTTACCAATGACTACATCGAGAAAAGCAGGAAGGAGGAGTCTGGAGCGGTCAATAACGACAAAATGGCATGGTACTGAATTCTAACCGCGTAGCAGGTGCAGCCTCGACGGCGGGAGAAACAGAACTGAGATGGAGGAGGAGTCTGCGGCACCTAACGGCCGCCCCTCGTGCAAGACGCCGTTGGAGCAGACTCCAAAAAAAAAAAAAATAAATAAAAAAAAATTTCCCGTAGCAGGTGCATGCCTCCGGCACTACCCCAAGCAGCAATGAATGGTGAAGACTGCCAAGGGAAGATCTGCTTATTCTGTTAGAATAACTGCTGTTCTTAACGAGCACTGTAGGTACTAATACTTTAAAATCCTATGATATAAGTATTAAATCATACCAATAGTTTTTCACTACATCTCAGGATTTTAAATAATTGATTAGCATTTTTTTTCTTGGGACAATACTAACGGTACAGAAAGCATTTATATAGGTTTTCTAGAAGTGTTATGTTTGTTAAACACAGTGAGGCAAGTGCTATGCATTTTCACAATGTTTTAGCACTTTTATGAGCAAAACACTAATCAATTTTTAGAGTTAAATAAAACCCTGCATCTTACACTACGTGGCACTTTTGTTTTACTTGGGTTGCAGTGCAAATGTTTAAATATACTTAACCTGTTTTATCAGCGTGTTTTCAAAAAAAACAAACAATTGTAGGCTTTGTATGTGAGCCCACGGTTGTGGCAGATTATCAAGTAAGGGATCACTATCACCAACCCCCTCAGAAGTGCATTCAAGTTATAAGCAGCAGAGCCATCCAAACTCCTGACACATCCGAATCAAAATCCATTCATAATAAAAGTATGTATACAAGGAAAACCAGTGACCGACACTACAGCGACTACAGTGTCAGGTCGCTGTAGTGTCGGCGCTGGACCCCGGCACGGTTTTCTGGGGGTCTTGCACCCCCTTCCCTAATCAGCTCCGACTTGGAGTTGATTAACTTTAGTGGGAAGGGGGGGGCATAGCCCCCACGTGGAAAGTTTGGGGGCAAAACCCCCCAAAGAAAACATGTTATGCAGTGAGAAACTGTATGCCAACTGCAAATGCGGTTGATACAACGGTTTTGCTGAACGGTTGTTCAACAAGATTTTTTTTTTTTTTATCGATGACCAATTGTAGATCCAACCTACCCTCCCACACAAAAGGAAGCATTGAAGTTAGTGCTTCATTTAGGTGAATGGGGCAATTTGAACCTTTTCTCATACCTACTGTTTTTGTTACTGTGGCAGCAAAAGTGTTTTCTGATAGGTCTGCTTCAACACAGATTTTGAGTGCTCTGGACCCCTTCTCACCTCGCACTGTATTACTCTGGCCAAATCCAAGTCTGTGTACTAAATTGCTTGCATATTTGAGTAGATTTCCTTGAGAATTTTAATATTTTTATACAATTTGTCAAAAATTACATAAATGCAAGAAATTGTGGATTTTGTGCATAGAATGGTGAAAATTGCGGAAAAATCATGGGTGCAATTTTCCAGTGATCCCGGAAATGACCAATTTCTTATTGACATATGTACAGTACTTGATGTAATGTATAATAAACAAATCAGGCATTTACAAATCAGAAATACACAGGAATCTTCTCCTTTAATACCTCAAGAGAGTAGAATCTTTAAAAAAAAAAAAAAAGAAAAAAAAAATGTTCAAGAACAAGGGACCATGATATGATGATAGAGGGGATAGACTTAGGGGTAACATGAGAAAATAGTTTTTCATGGCTCCTCGGAACAGCCTCTCAGCAGAGGCTGTAAGGGCAAAACCGGTAGGGGAATTCAAAAACGCATGGAACAGACACAAAGGAACTCTAGCAACAGGAAAGACAAGGTAAGCCGCAATTCATTTAAGATCTGCAGTATATGAAACAGGTAGGGAAAATGGGCAGACTAGGTGGGCCAAGGGGTCTTTATCTACCATCAAATTCTATGCTTCTAAAATGGATCCATGGATTCAGCATTCAGAGCTACCTCCACGGTAGACTGATTGTAATTTGCACATATGCATTTCATATTTTTAATTTAATGCACCAGTAATACTACAAGGACCTATTAATCCTGAACACCTGCACAATTCCCAAGCATCTGAGCAAAAAAAGAAATAACTCTGAAATGCAGCCATTTACGTAAAACAGCCAATGTCTAATGGTAGGCCACCATTTTTCACCTTGTATTTAGGACTGATTTTATCATCCGAATTGTTCACCTTATATTTAGGACATCCAAATATCCTTAACACCATGAGATTAGTCACAGCACAGTACCAGCAAATCTTTTCAGGTCAGTTTTTCTACAATCCAGTCGCAATCCCTGCAGTGTTCAGCACTAAGCCAGGGGTATGGACTGGCTCATACCAAATTAGTCCTTACAGGTCCCATCTGATCTATCTGGACCAGCCCAGTAACGCAAAACACAGAACAGTAACTTTATGGAGATCATGTTTTATATGAACGCACAAGTCCAATGACTGAGATAACATTTTGGGTTCAACATCCATTTTTCAGTTTTCTAGCATAAGGGACCATTTATGTCTCTAATGATAAGCAACACAAACTTCTTGTTAGAATATTTCAACATTTAACACTGTACACATTTTTTCTTGTAAAATGCAAAACTCAGATAACACTGTAACAGATGGATTTTATCAAAACTGCATTCACTGCTAAAATCTGAGCATTTCAGAAAAGCATTACATTGCACTTGTGAGACATGCCCTCCAGTACCAGTAGGTCATTTAACAGTGCTAGTAATAATAAAAGAAAAAGTAAATCATTTATGAAACTTGCGACTTAAAAAGTGGCCAGAGACCCCAATTTGGGAGTGGCAACCAGTCTCTAATATACGTAGTCGGGCAGAAAGTGGACATGTCCTTTGTGACTTCGCTTGCTAGCCCATCGGTGCAACGGCCACACTACCGCTAGAGGCTCAGAAATCAGCCTGTGTCATTCAGGGTCAGCAGCGGGAGAGGGATTGAGCGTCTCAGGGATGATCTTTGGGGAAAGGAAGTTAGGCGACACCACAATAGCCATGCCACCAGAGTAACCTAGGGAGGCGCTGCAGGCAGGTGGGCATCAGGAATGGGGGAAGTTGGCTGTTGCCATGCAGCAGCATACACTGCACAAGTCCGCATGCATGGGCATCCTTCATGTTGGCATCCCTAAGGGAGTGGAAAAGGGAAACCAAACGAAAACACCCCACCATGGAAGGCAAGGCAAATTTTGTTTCATAATGCCTTATCCCAAAGACTCGTGGGCACTTCAGGGTTCGATACAACAAATAATGCAGTGGATGTCTTGAATCTGGACTTCAGTAAGGCATTCGACTGTGTAGCTTGGAAGGCTGGGAAGTAAGTTAGTAGGCACAGGGGCAGGTGCAAAGCTGGTGAGATGGTAGGGAACTGGCTGCAGGGAAGGCAACAGAGGGCGGTGGTGGGTGGGGAGCTCTCACACCCAAGGGTACTGACGGGCGGTGTTCCACAGGACTCTGTGTTGGGACCAGTGTTGTTTGGGATATTCATTGCAGACATATCATTGGACATCAAGAGCAAGATCAGTCTGTTTGCTGATACCACCAAGGTAGGAGCAGTGGTGGATGACCTAGGGGGATGGCAGGGGTTGCAGGATGATCTGGCAAAGCTTGAAACCTGATCTGACACCTGGCAACTGGGGTTTAATGCCAAAAAGTGCAAGGTGCTGCATTTTGGGATGAAGAACCCAAAGAGGAGTTACCAGCTGGGGGGAGTGCAGCTAGCCCAGACAGAGGAGGAGAAGGATCTGGGGGTGCTCATTACAGGGTCAGCGAACAACTTAGCACAATGCAGTAAGGCAGCTGCAAAGGCCAACAAAATGCTGGGTTGTACTGCAAGCGGTTTATCGTCGAGGAGGGAGGAGGAGATCATTCTGCCACTGTATAAGTCATTAGTTAGAATGCACCTGGAGTACTGCGTGCAGTACTGGCGTCCACATCTGAAGAGGGACATTAAGTTACTGGAGGGGGTGCAGTGCAGGGCCACAAAGATGATCAAGGGGCTGGGGGACTTATCATACGAGAGGAGGCCGAGGGAGTTGAACATGTACTCACTGAAGGAGAGGAGGGACATGACTGAAACCTTTAAGTACATGAAAGGAACAAACAAGACAGGTACAGAGGGGCTGTTCAAAGTAAGGGAGGGGAGGGACACCAGGTGTCATGATATGAGACTGGAGGGAGGAAGGTTAAGGAGGGAGCTGAGGAGACTTTTTTTTTTTTTTTTTTTTTTTAAAATAGAGAGGGTGGTGGCTGGGTGGAATGCATTATCTGCAGAAGTGGTATCCAGTAGAACAGTGGACTACTTCAAAAGGAGATGGGACAGGACAAGGGGGAGGGTCAATGAAGGGGAAGGGCAGCTGCAGAATAAGGAGTGCTAGCTGCACATTCGAGCAGACTTGATAGACCTCTCCTTTATCTGCTGGCAAATTCAGATACTCGTGTAACATATCAATAAGAAAACATCAGTGACTATATAGTCTTGCTCTTCTTACATATTCAGCTTCATAGCTACAAAATTCTTTAAAAATAGTGATAAAATATGTAAGCAATCTAGACAAAACATGGCTCCCAGATAGGACAACTTCCATTTAACTGCCATAAAAAGCTTGTTGAAAACAGATGATTTTTACCCTTTAAACACCTCCAACGAGGAAGAACCCCTAAAATGACTAGGTAGGCATTTCAAAATAATAGAGGCTGTAACTGTAAAAACTTCATCTGCAGATTGTTTCACGCAAGATTTGTACAGCCTATAAACCATCTTCAGTGGAACGGAGGGGATGGCCCACAGCATACAAGACCAACAGCCGATGACAGTGCCGTGGGTGGGTAAGCCATGGGGGCATCCGAGGATATGGCAGGTCCTGGAAAAGGCAGGTGAAGGGGGTTAGGATGCCAGAGGAAGAAGGCATACCAGGGGAAAGAGTACGAAGACCAAGATTTGAAAGAAGAAAAAAAAAAAAAAAGGGTGAATTGCTCATATGTGGAGGAGAGCACGCACACCCCCTGAACAGCTGGCTCATGAGCAGAAATGGCAGTCTCTACGAGGACACTTCCCAACATCTTTTCTGGCTGAGGCAAGGTGCAAGCAAGCTGACCAGCATACAGCAGACAGATGCACGGTGTGGGGGGGGGGGTTCCATGTTTTTAAGAGTGGGTTCACTTAGCAGTACTGGGAATAGCGAGTCATGCTATCACACTATTTGGGTGCACTGCAAAGGAAGATGTTCAGACTCTGAGGGAGGAAGCAAGCGCCAACAACCTTAACTCCTATGACAGCTGGCAACATAGCACTGGAGAAGTGGGTAACTGTGTAATCAGCAAGTTTAAAACTCGGGGGGGGGGACTGCGTAAATTGTGCTCGTTTTACCCCACACACACAAATTATGGACCCCCCATGTGTGACAATCCCGCTCATAAGCGCTATGCAAAGACTGGGGGGAAAAACGCCATTCAAATAAAGGGGCCATTCATTTCAATGGCAGTCCACAGAAATGCAGATTTTGATGGCAGATAAGGACAGTCTGGTCCACCTAATCTGCCCATTTCCCTACCTACTTAAACTCCAGATCCTAACTGATCAGCAGCTTACCCTCTCTTTCCTATCACTTGGGCTGCCCTCTGTCTCTCCCATGCATTCCTGAACTCACCAATCGTTTCAGCCTCTCGACTTCGCTGGGAGGCTGCTCTGCCATCCCTCACCCTTTCTGTGAAAAAATACTTCTCATGTGGAGTCCGTCACTTCCCCACTTCCCATTGTGACCCCTTGTTCTACACATCTCTCTCCTTTTTTTTTTAAAAAGATGCTCCCTCCTGGACCTCGATTCATGAGGTACTTGAATGTCTCCATCATATTCCTCCACCCCCCCAGTATACATATTGAGGTCTTTCAGTCTTTCCTCATATGTTTTCTGGTGCATTCCATTCACCATGTTTGTTTCCCTTCTCTGAACTGCCACCATTCTGTCAACGTCCTTCCGGAGATCCGGTCTCCAGAACTGAACACAGTATTCCAGATGTGGCCTGACCAAATGTCTGTACAGTGGTATCACCACCTCCTGTTTTCTACTGGTGATGCCCCTCACTATACTCCCCAGCATCCCGTCTCTTATTTTTTCTTCCCCGTCTGGAGTGTCAACCCTATTGCAGATCTTGGTGTCATCCTCAAAGAGGCTTCCCTTCCTTTCTAGCACCTCCGCAATGTCACTAATGAAGACACTGAAAGAGGACTGGCCCCAGAACCAATCCCTGTGGCACCCCACTTGTCACCCTCCTCTCCTGGGACTGAACTCCATTTACCACCACCACCCTCTCTGTCCTGTTGCTCAGCCAATTTCCTACTCCTAGACTACACAACTCATTTACTAGCCTCATGCTACAAGTCTCGATGGCTGAGAGGGACCTGGGGGTGGTGGTGGATGTCAAGATGAACAACTCTGAGACTTGTAGGAGGGCAGCAGCCAAGGCCAACAGGGTGCTGGGATGCATCGCTAGGGGATCACCTCCAGAAGGAGGGAAGTGATACTCCCTCTGTATAACTGCTTGGTGAGGCCACACCTTGAGTACTGCGTGCAGTTTTGGAGGCCACACTTAAAGAGGGACATTAACCTCCTGGAGAGGGTCCAGAGGAGGGCAACCAAAATGATTTCGGGGGACAGGGGACTTATGAGGAGAGGCTCAAGAGCCAAATATGTACACATTGGAAGAGAGAAGGGACCGGGGGACATGATAGAGGTCTTCAGGTACATGAAGAGGGTAAATAGGGAGGAACAGTCAGGGTGCTTCAAGGAAGGGGGGCCCACTCAGCGGGCATGGGTGGAAGCTGGAGGGGGGAAGATTCAGGGGAGAAAGGAGGAGGTGCTACTTCACTGAGATGGTGGTGGAGCCATGGAATGCACTGCTTAGGGGGCTGGTGGAGGCAGAGACAGTGGAGGGGTTCAAGAGGGGGTGGGACAGGTACAGGGGAAGGGTTCTGGAAACAAAATCCAATGCAGCAAGAATATCCGGAACTGGGAAGGGAGAAGCCAGAGAAGGCAAGGGGGACAGCAAGGTCAGCACCCAGGGTGGGGGCTGACCAAATGAGCAGACACGAAAGACCATTAGGCCTATTCTGCTGGCATTTTAGTATATTAGTATGTGTGGGACAGTGATAAATGCCTTGCTAAACTCTAGGCAGGCCATGTCCACTGCCCCTCCCTGATCCACCACCCTGGTTACCCAGTCAAAGAAATCTATCCGATTTGTTTGACAAGATCTCCCTGCCGTGAATCCATGTTAGGGTATTAAATAAAGCCGAAAATACTGATTAGCATTTTCACATGTGAAAGTGCTAATCAGCTGTAAAAACGCATAGCACTTGACACAGAACGGTCAGCAAAATTGAAAAATATATATCATTTTATTAAAGTTTGTCTACTGTACCACAGTAACCAAAAAAAAAAACAAAAAATGTCTGGCAGTTTACTGCTATGCATTTTTGGAATAGATTAGCATTACCCCCCTGTTTTGCGTAGTGTTTTGCTATGCTATGCCAGCTATTTAAAACCCTGCATGTTGCCTCAGGTCTAGTGCCCCACTAGCCTCCAGGCATGCCACAATTCTTTCCTTTAACATGGATTCCATGATTTTCCCCACCACTGAGGTCAAGCTGACCGGCCTGTAATTTTCAGCCTCCACCTTGCTCCCACTTTTGTGTAGTGGTAACACATTTGCCCTCCTCCAGTCCTTTGGTACCACTCCCTCCTCTAGTGGTTTGTTAAATAGGGCCATCAGTGGTGCTCCCAATACCTCCCTGAATTATTTCAGTATTCTGGGATGCATCCCATCCGGTCCCCATTGCCTTGTCCACTTTTAGTTTCAAGAGTTCCTTTTGGACTCTCTCCTCCGTGAATGGACTGGTGTCCACCTCCCAGTGTGCGTCTCTACACCCTAATTTTGGTCCCTCTCCTTCCCCTTCCTTTGTAGATACTGAGTAGAAGTATTAGTTTAGAATTTCTTCTTTTTCAAGGTCTCCTCTGCGCACTTCAATTCAACCTCACAATCCCTTCATTGATCTTTTTCCTTTCCTTTCCCTGGTATACCTGAAGAAGGTTGTGTCACCTTCTTTTACCGATTTTGCTATCCTTTCTTCAGTTTGTGCCTCTGCACGCCTGACTACCTTCTCCACCTCTTCCTTCTTTGCCTGGTACATTTCCCAGTCTCCCCCATCCAACAATTCCTATCTACAATTAACATAAATTTAAACTAAACAGCGTGTGTTGGGGATGCAAATGTACACACCTCTTTGTCTCACTCTTATAAAGTCTCCAGTAAACAATTACAGTTTCTTAGTTTTAATGCGAGAAGTTTGACACAGAAATTCGATGAGTTACAAACTGTGATTTCAAATAAGGATTCTGATATTATTATGGTTTGTGAAACATGGGGAGATTATAACTCCCACTGGATCAAGCAACTCCCTGGATACATCTCTTATTATCTGAATCGAAGTGAAAGAAAGGGTGGAGGTGTTGCCTCATTTATTAACAATAAAATCAACTCAGTCAATATTTCTAGTTCTATAAAAATTCATAATCTCCCGACTGAGTCTTTGGCTTAAAATTTTCCTATCCAAACAGGATTTTATTATCCTTGGAACATGTTATGTTCCCCCAAATTCATGTAGTTTAATTACAGACGCCATTCTTTCCGAATTTGAAATAGCTACTCAAATGGGTTATGTTATTATTACAGGGGATTTCAATCTCCCAGATATAAACTGGCAGTCATTCACAACATCTAGCAGTATTAGTAATACATTTTTTTCCACTTGTTCGGAATTGGACTTACAGCAATGGATAACTTCTGCAACACGAGGTAATAATATATTAGATCTTGTTCGGAGTAGTACCGCCTTAGATATTAGGGATGTGCATATTTCGTCACCAATTGGCAGTAGTGATCATAATTCTATTTTATTTAACTTGCTGAGACATATTGTCTTTTAATACTAATTCTTCGATTATATACCTGTACGACAAAGCTGATCTTCACAGTATCAATCTATACCTTAAAAATATAAACTGGTTATCTTTTTTTGATAACCAGTCCTTATATCAAAGTTGGGTACTTTTCAAATCACTTATTTCGACTCTTCGTGATACTTATATTCCATCAAAAAATAAGAATTCTAATGGGAAACAGACTCCTAGATGGATAAAAAAAAAAAAAAACACAAAACGTTTAATAAATATAAAAAATTAAAAACATTGTAACTACCTAAAAAATAGGACAGCTTCTAATTGGGAATCCTATTTAAAATCAAGTAGGAAGTGTAAATTAGTCATCCATAGGGCCAAATCTAGATGGGAAATGAAACTGGCAACAACAGCTAGTAAGTCTAATTCCAAACAATTTTACTCTTATATAAACTCCCTCAGGAAAAGTCCAAGTGTGGTGGTGCCTCATACAACAGAAAACATACTTATCCATGAGCCGAAAGCCATGGCTGATGTATTTAATAATGAATTTTGTAAAGTTCTCTCTGCATCAGAAGTTCAATCATCTGTACCTATGATTTCACCATCGGATACTTTTATCACATTCTCAGTTGAGTCTATTCTTAAAAAACTACACTTACTAAAAGGTAAATTTTGTTCAGGCCCAGACAATACAGCAGGGCATTTATTTTACCTATTATCTAAACATATTGCCTTTCCACTCAAACTTTTATTCAACCTTTTTTTACAATATAATTTTAAACCTTTGTGAATGGAAAGCGGCGTTTGTGGTACCAATACATAAGAAGGGATCAAACCATTTATGGGAAAATTATTGGCTTATTAGTTTGACTTCATCCATATGCAAGGTGTTAGAAAGTCTACTAAAGGATATTACTGCCCCTATTACTGATGCATCTGACTTGGAACAACATGGATTTAAGAAAGGCAGAAGCTGTCTGACAAATTTGCTCTGCTTTTATGAAGATTTTAGTTCTTGTTTGGATAACCGGTTAGCCTGTGTCATTGTCTTTATTGATTTCAGTAAAGCTTTTGACACCATGCCACACTGGGCTCTAATTCAAAAACTCACAGGTCTTGGTATTAATAGTCATTTGTAACACGGCTCTCAGTCGGGCTCTGTAAAGGAGAGCGGCGATAGGCGGAATCACCACAGCTGACTGAAACCGAGCGGGTATTAAACCAGGCATAACGCCCGCTCAGTCAATACCAGCTGTGGCCATGGAGGCTGCCGAGAGTAGCAGCCCGCTGGGGTAGTACCGAGATTGGCCAGGAGACAGAGGGTGCAGCACTGAGCCTGGAATGAACAGGCTGAGACACCGAAAGGAGGAATCGGGAGCGCGCCTGCCAGCAGTGGTAGAGACAGCCAGTTGCACTAGGTAGCTGTGGCCCCGCCCTCCGCCCCGCTCCCCCCGAAGCACAGATGGAGAGCGTCCGTCCTCGGTAGCCTGTGATGCACGCCGCTGGGCAGCAGTGGGCCCAGCCTGAAATGCAGAGCGGGCGCCTCCGATGCACGGCAGAGGGCCGAAATCATTGAGCCCTGCTGTGTCCGACGTCAAAGCGCTGAAGCTCCTGCCACCCATCCACTGCCACCACCTCAGCGATCAAGGTCTCCTGGAGGTCGGAGACTAGCACTGGCGCAACCCAGCAGGTCCCCGAGTACAACCAGACAGCCAGGGACTGGTCCCCGAGTACAACCAGGGACTGTGAGACGTGGTACACCAGTTGGAGCCGCCGAATCATTGAACTGTGCTCCAGGAAGTAACATTTTCCGATTGTAAGGTAATAAAAAAAGTTGTGTTTTCACACCTGACTCCCACCTCCTTTGTTCGTTGTGGTCCGGGTGCAAGACACAGAAATCGTCAGCCGACTGCTGACAAGGTGACAATAAGGAGGCGATGCCGGTAACAGAGGCTCTGCATCGCGCGCCAAGCCGCTGTTACAAGTGCATTAATCACCTTCTGCTTCAGGCTCTACCGGTGATTAATGCCCTCGGGCTGCGCCCTCGTGCACGAACCCCCCCAGCGGGCATTAATCCACCGGTAGAGCCCTCAGCTGGCGGTGATTAATGCTTACATAATTACATGGATTCATAACTGGCTTTCAAACAGAACTCAAAAGGTGATGATTAATGGGGCATTTTCCAACTCTGGTAAAGTTTGGAGTGGTGTTCTACAAGGCTCGGTTCTCAGCCCCTATCTTTTTCAGGCTTTTATATCTGATTAAATTAATTCCTGCCTTTCATTAACAATTAAATATGCAGATGATGTGAAGATCGGAGGACCATGTTCTAATTTAGACCAAATATCTTGTATTCAGCATGATCTTGATATTATTAGTACCTGGGTTAATAAATGGAGCATGAAGTTAAACTCTACAAAATGCAAAGTAATGCATTTGGGGTTCTAATAATTTCAATTTCCAGTAAATTCTGGACAATTTACCATTGTGTGCCACTAATGATGAGAAGGATTTGGGTATAAACATTTCAGATGACTTAACATATTCCAAGCATGTGCATTCGGTTATTAGTACATCTAATAAAATTATTTGGTCTATTTTGCGTAATATTAGATCTTGAGATCAGGAGGTGTTACCCCTATTCAGGTCCTATGTCCGTCCCCATCTTGAATAGGCTTCACAGTTGTGGTGTCCTTTTAAAAAAAATCAGATAGTCACTCTCTTGAAAGGGTTCAACGAAAATACACTAAAAAATATCTGGTCTCGAATCCTCATCTTATGAGTTTAGGTTGGATACACTGAAACTAATGCCTCTTACTATCAAGACGCATTAGAGGTGACCTTCTCCTCCTATATGACATTATTCATGCCCCCTATATCATGACTGAGTTAGGATTTTCTTTTAAGTCATCTATACACAATACTAGAGGTCATGTCCTCCAGTTAACTGGTAAATCTTTTAAACATAATAATCCTAAGTTTTTCTTTTCTGTAAGAACTTTTGGGCCTTGGAATAGACTTCCACCTGATATAGTAACAAGTAATACTAAAGAGATTTTTAAACATCGTCTCGACATGCTAATTATGTCTGGGTATGACTTAACATTCTACTCTACGGCCTAGCATAGGAGCATTATGGGCTTTGGCCTACTAGCTCTTTCTTCTAACCTTAGTATCTGTGTTTCCTTGTAGTTTCTAAATGCCAGTTTTTTTTCCCCCCAACCCTCCCTGTCACTTCTTTTGGAAACCATAGTGGGTCCCCCCCCCCCTTTCTTTTAGCTTTGTTTACTAGCTTTACACAGAGAATAGTTGACTCTGCTATAGCTCCTTTAAGTTTCTCCCACTGTTCCTCCACTCCCCCTCCCCACAAAAGATTCTCTGGAGGCATTCCCCCATTTTTGCAAAGTCTGCCCTCTTGAAGTCCAGGACCTTTGCTTTTGAGTGGCTTGACTATTACAGTCTGCACCTTAAAACCACACTGCATGGTGATAACTGGACCCTAAATGGCTGCCCACTAATTCTTCTTGTATGGACGATAAGACAGCATGGATTCATCCCGGGGAAATCGTGTCAGACAAACCTGGTGGAGTTCTATGACTGGGTGACAAGTGCCTTGGACCTGGATAGACCAGTGGACGTCCTCTTTCTAGACTTCAGCAAGGCATTTGACTCTGTTCCTCACATGGGCCTGTTGGATAAGCTGGGAGAAATGGGGGTGGGGAATCAGATGGATAGGCAACTGGCTCCAGGACCGGACCCAGAGGGTCGTAGTTGGTGGGATAGTCTCATCCCCAAGGAGGGTCATTAGTGGGGTCCCACAGGATCAGTCCTTGGGCCCCTTCTGTTCAACGCCTACGATCGACATAAGGACAGGAATCAGGCGGGAGATGAGTCTCTTTGCAGATGACTCGAAACTGGGGCGGTGGTGGATGGGGAGGAGGGAGGGTGGCCTACAGGGGGACCTGGAGGCTCTGGAAAGATGGTCTAGAAAGTGGAAGCTGAGGTTCAATGCAGGGAAATGCAAGGTACTCCACCTGGGGCCAGAAACCCAGGCCAAGTGACACCCTGCGGGGGAATGCTACAAGTCTCGGGGGGCTGGTGGAGGCAGAGACAGTGGAGGGGTTCAAGAGGGGTGGGACAGGTACAGGGAAGGGTTCTGGAAGCAAAATCCAATGCAGCAAGAATATCCAGAACTGGGAAGGGAGAAGCCAGAGAAGGCGAGGGGACAGCAAGGTCAGCACCTAGGGTGGGGCTGACCAAGCGAGCAGACACGAAAGACCGTTAGGCCTATTCTGCTGGCATTTTAGTATGTTAGTATGTTAATAATCTAGCAGTGTTTTTTTTTGGGGCGGCTAGCTACTAGCACGATTAGATGTGCTTAATGGAGTCTGTAGAAGTAACGTAATTAGAGATTTACCAAATAAACTGAACTTTTTTCACGGCACAGAAACCTTACAGTGTGCAGAGCTACTTACTGAAGTCTTGGCTGAAGTCCTGAAAAGTAAAAGTATGGGCAAAACAAAACAGACCACTGAGGGAGGTGGTAAAAAAAGGACACCAGGGATAAGGCAGCAGTGTAGAGTGACTCAAACGACTTTCAATTGGGAGTTTGACAGAGAAGGGCCTCTCTGTGGCCCTCAGAGGACAATTTTATTCCATGGAAAAAGGGGGTTCTCTTACTGCTTATTGGGGGAGGAGACAGTTGAATCCGAAAAAGAAGTCTGCTGAACATCGATTTAGTGGCACTGGCCATCTTACTGAAAATGAAACAGCTGTTATTTTCAGTAAGAGACTGGCAGTGCCACTAAATAAATGGTGACAGTATAGGCTAGTGGTTGGAACATGGTCTTGGGAAACTTATAAGATCATGAGTTTAAACCCCATTAGAGCAAGTATGTGACTTTAGTCACTTAACCTCCCAGTGTTTGTCAATCAAGCAGCAGAAATAAATAAGTAGACGCAGGACCCCACTGAAAATGAGCTGTTGTCCACCAGCTGTGTTATCCAGACTAAATGGTATAACAAAAATAAATAAAACCAAACACACACTCAGAAAAAATCTGTATTAAAACATGTCAAGCTAGGCCCATTCAAAACAAAGCTCCGATTCAATCTCTCTGCCATCAGCACTTGTGACTGCCTCACCTAACCAGCCCTGCTTACTACTCCACAGTTCATGCCCAAGGTCTTCACATCGCACTTTCTCTCCCATTGTCCTTCCTCCTCCCTCCTCTCCATCCAGCCCCACCAAATGCACTTCTCTAGGTGTTGCGACAATTGCCGTGGCATGCTACTACCAGTGTCTTACCATCCTTGTAACCCTATTGTATTCCCTCTCCCGCCCTGCCTGTCTTATCCGAAACGTATGCATTTATGTACATGTAACGGAGTGTTAATTTGTATAGCATGCCTAAAATTCATCTGCTCTGTTGTACTGTCCCAGAAATGACATGGAACCTTTGGTACTTGTAATCCTAGGATCAAAATAAATAAAAAAATTAAAAAGAAATATCAGGCTGAATCAACCATCTCTCACTGGCCTCCTTCACAATTGCTCTTTCATTGCCTTTTTTATTTTATTATTATTATTAACATATCTCAATGTGGAAATGTAATAGTGGCCCAGGAAATGTAAACCAAGACTCACATTTACAATGGAAATGTACCACTTCAGCCATTATTATTTCTAGCCCTGGTCCCCCAAATGGTCATAACTTACCTTTTATATTTTTTCTGCTGTCAAGGTCTTATTTAGGTTCCCTCTCACAAACACAGGTGTTGTCATCTTTCACATTTCACTATCAATGGGTGTTCACAGACTGCACTGGTGTTGTCCACAAATACCCATTTATAGGGCAATGTGAAAAACTGACACCTGTGTTTGTGAGAGGGGACCCAAAAAACACCTCAACAGCAAACAGTAGAAAAATATATCAAAAGGTAAGAAAGTTACGACCATGAGAAAAACAAAATTTAAATACAAGACGAAAATGCGGTACAGCCCGTAAACCCTGCTGGTGGATCAGGGAGGTTCAGGAGGAGGTGAGAGAAAAGAAGGCGGCTTATAGGCATTTCAAGTGCTCAAGGAGTGAAAGGGATCAAGGGGAGTACAAGCTGATGGCCAAAGGGCCACCAGGGTGGTGAGGTCAGCTAAGGCAAGGAAGGAGCAGAACCTGGCCAAGGAAATTAGGAAAGGGAACAAGGCATTCTTTAGATACACCGGGGAAAAATGAAGGGTGAAGGGGCAGATTAGCAGGATTAAAACAGGGGAGGGATAGTGTACACCCTGGGGGGGGGGAAATACTACAAGTCTCAATGGCTGAGAGGGACCTGGGGGTGGTGGTGGATGTCAAGATGAACAACTCTGAGACTTGTAGGAGGGCAGCAGCCAAGGCCAACAGGATGCTGGGATGCATTGCTAGGGGGATCACCTCCAGAAGGAGAGAAGTGATACTCCCTCTGTATAACTGCTTGGTGAGGCCGCACCTGGAGTACTAGGTGCAGTTTTGGAGCCACACTTAGAGGAATATTAACCTCCTGGAGAGGGTCCAGAGTAGGGCAACCAAAATGATTTGGGGCTTGGGGGACAGGACCTATGAGGAGAGGCTCAAGAGCTAAATATGTACACTTTGGAAGAGAGAAGGGACCGGGGGGACATGATAGAGGTCTTCAGGTACACGAAGAGGGTACATAGGGGAGGAACAGTGAGGGTGCTTCGAAGGAAGGAGGAGGGGACCACTAGAGGGCATGGGTGGAAGCTGGAGGGGGGAAGATTCAGGGGAGAAAGGAGGAGGTGCTACTTACTGAGAGGGTGGTAGAGCCATGGAATGCACTACCTAGGGGCTGGTGGAGGCAGAGACAGTGGAGGGGTTCAAGAGGGGTGGGACAGGTACAGGGGAAGGGTTCAGGAAGCAAAATCCAATGCAGCAAGAATATCCGGAACTGGGAAGGGAGAAGCCAGAGAAGGCGAGGGGGACAGCAAGGTCAGCACCCAGGGTGGGGGCTGACCAAACGAGCAGACACGAAAGACCATTAGGCCTATTCTGCTGGCATTTTAGTATGTTAGTATGGGCACAAGACCCAGGGGAGCAGGCCGAGGTACTCAATGAGTACTTCACCTCAGTTTTCACCAAGGAAAATGGGGGCAGCATCATACATGGGAGGAGATGGTGAAACTAAGGAGGGGGGACCCTTGCCGATCAGCGGGTCTGGGGAGAGGGGGCCATCACTGGCAGGAGGGGGGGAAGGCAAAGCAGGGGGACAAAGTAGCAGATGTGGAAATCATGGCAGAGAGAGTGAGGGAAGCCCTCAGGTCCCTTAAGACAGAGAAAGCACCGGGGCCGGATAAATTACATCCCAGAGTGCTGAAGGAACTGGCGGATGTCCTGGTGGAGCTTTTCAGCATCTCTCTGAGGACAGGGTGGGTGCCCCAGGACAGGAAGGTGGCAAATATAGTGCCTATCCACAAAGGGGGGGGGGAGAAGAGATCAAGGTAGGTGGCAGGGAACTACAGGCCCAACAGCCTGACATCGGTGGTGGGCAAGGTGATGGAGGGCATTGTCAAGGAGAGGCTGGGGGGGACCTGGAAAAGTCAGGGTGCCTGGACGATGGACAGCATGGATTTGTCCCGGGGAAATCGTGTCAGACAAACCTTGTGGAGTTCTAGGACTGCCTTGGACCTGGGTAGACTGGTGGACGTCCTCTATCTTGACTTCAGCAAGGCGTTTGACTCTGTTCCTCACGGGGGCCTGTTGAATAAGCTGGGAGAAATGGGGGTGGGGAACCAGAAGATCAGATGGATAGGCAATTGACTCCAGGACCAGACCCAGAGGGTCGTGGCTGGTGGGATAGTCTCATCCCCAAGGAGGGTCATTAGTGGGGCCCCTCAGGGATCGGTCCTTGGGCCCCTCCTGTTCAACGTCTACATTTCCCACATAAGGAAGGGTATCAGGAGTGAGATGAGTCTCTTTGCGGATGACTCAAAACTGGGGGCGGTGGTGGATGGGGAGGGTGGCCCCGCAGGGGGACCTGGAGGATTTTGAAAGGTGGTCTAAAAAGTGGAAGCTGTGATTCAATGCAGGAAATGGAACTGCATCTGGGAGCCAGAAACCTGGGCCAAGTGTGCACCGGGGAGATGCTACAAGTCTCAATGGCTGCGAGGGACCTGGGGGTGGTAGTGGATGTCAAGATGAACAACTCAGACTTGAAAGAGGGCAGCAGCCAAATCCAACAGGATGCTGGGATACATCGCTAGGGGGATCACCTCCAGAAGGAGGGAAGTGATACTCCCTCTGCCTAACTGCTTGGTGAGGCCGCCCCTTGAGTACTGCGTGCAGCTTTGGACGCCACACTTAAAGAGGGACATTGAACTCCTGGAGAGAGTCCAAAGGAGGGCAACCAAAATGATCTGGGGCCTGGGGGACAGGCTCGAAGACCTAAACATGTACACATTGGAAGAAAGAAGGGACCGGGGGGACATGATAGAGGTCTTCAGGTACATGAAGAAGGCGAATAGAGGAGCAGCAGTCAGGGGCTCCAAGGAAGGAGGAGGGACAACTAGAGGACATGGGTGGAAGCTGGGGGGGGGGAATCAGGGGAGAAAGGAGGAGGTGCTACTTTACTGAGAGGGTGGTGGAGCATGGAATGCACTGCCCAGGGGGCTGGTGGAGGCAGAGACAGTGGGTTCAAGAGGTGGTGGGACAGGTACAGGGGAAGAGTTCTGGAAGCAAAGTCCTGTGTAGCAGGAATATCCGGGACTGGGAAGTGAGAAGCCAGAGAGGGTGAGGGGGGCAGTAAGGTCAGCTCCCAGGGTGGGGGCTGACCAAACGAGCAGACATGAAAGACCGTTAGGCCTATTCTGCTGGCATTTTAGTATGTTAGTACCTGTAAATTTTCTTTCTCTGATGGCTGGTCTCCAGGCTTCCATAAAAATGGGCTGTACCTCCTGATGCAGATATGCAGACCAGAACTAAGCTCTGCAGCTGGGAATATCCAGCTCTCCATTTCCGTTTCCACCAGTTCTTCTAAAAGCAGTCCAAATGTGGCAATACTATCTGAACTTGGAAACAAAACAAGAAAATGAAGCCATACACAGCTGATTGGCCAACTTTGTACATTCTGGGAGGGAAGCAGAAGCCTGGAGACCAGCCGACAAAGAAAGAAAATTTACAGGTATTTACATTTCGTTCTCTCTCTCTCTCTCTCCTAAGCTGGTCTCCAGGCTTCTATACAGATGGGATATACAAAAGCAGTACATCCCCAGATATCCCGGGTAGGAAAAATGTAATTGCCCTTAAGGGTCCACCACCGCCTGAAGAACTCGTCGGCCAAAGGACGCCTCCGCCGAGGTCATCACATCCAGTTTGTAAAATTTTGTGAACATGTGAATGGATAACCAGGTGGCCACCTTGCACAGGTCTGCTGGAGATGCTTCTCTGAAGTCTGCCCACGAGGTGGCCATAGCCCCGGTAGAATGGTCTCTCACTAGGCCAGGCAAGGTTACTCCAGCCGGATGATAAGCAGTGGTGATGCCAGAACAGATCCATCTGGCTACAGAGTCCTACACATTTTTACCCGTATTTTGACCGGTCATTAGAATGAACAAAGTGAAAGTTTTCTGAATAGAATCATTTTTTTTGGCTGTCATTTTTACCTCCTCGGCCACCTATTCTGCTCCCACGTCCAGGCATCCTAATGGGGTCCAGCTGCCGTCCGCCTCTACCACATCTTCACTCCACACCTTAGAAAGAAAAGGTAGGTAGAAAAAGAAATGGGCAGACTGGATGGGCCTTGCGGTCCTTATCTGCCGTCAACTTCTAAGTTTCTATGTTGTACTGCTTGTTCAAGCTGCAGAGTCTTGATGAGAGTATTGTCTAAGTAAGGGAAAGTTGTATCCCTCATTTCCGGAAGCGAGCTATGACCACTACTAGCACACTGGAGAATGTCCCTGGCGCTGAAGAAAGCCCAAATGGCAATGTTTTGAATTGGAAGTGCTACTCCCCCACCTTGAACCAGAGACAGTATGTAAACACACATCCTTACATACGTACACAGACGACACGGCTCTTTATGTGTCAGGTTCCTCCCACTCTGAGGTGGCCCCCAGATTTCAGGAAGATTTCACCGCTGTCCAGAAATGGCTTTGCTCTAACCAGCTCTTCCTAAACCCCCCCAAAAAACATCTCCATTACCAGGTAGCGACTCACCCGTCTCCCCACCACCTCCTCTTTCCATACCTTAGATGGTATACCATTGGAGGCCCTCTCCTCCTTCCGGTACCTTGGGGTCTGGCTCAACCAGCACCGTGACTCCTCGAGGCACATTAACTTAGTCCACAAGAAACTGTACCCCAAGCTTGGTGCCTTACATTGTAACAGGGGCTGTGTATCCTTCTGGAAACCCGCAAAGCTATTCTACAGAGAATGATTCTCCCGATACTGGACTACGGTGACGTAGTATACACAGCCGCCCTTCAATTCCACTCTTGCCAAACTCTACCCCCTCTTCCACTCCTTTTGCCATTTCGCTTTAGACTGCCTCCCCCATGCACCACTGCGAACTCTACAAATCCCTTAACCTACCATCTCTACAGGATCAGAGACAACTCCACGGTGCAAGACTTACTGCTAAATTCTGGTCCCAGACACTCCCCCACCATGGGTCCAAACTCAACCACCCACAGTGTACTCCCTCAGAAACACAGACTCCCGGCTCCTCTATGTCCCATATATGGCTACTGCCAAAGGGCAGGCCGCCTTCAAGTATCGCATGCCTAAACTCTGGAACTCTCTACCTGTGGCCATCAGGCACACAGACAACTCACCACAGCGCAAACTGTTATTAAAAGCTCATTTCCCACCCACCTGCTCCTGCCAACAGTCCCCGAGACTATAATGCTCCGCATCTTACTCCTGTCACCCAAGTGCTCTCCCAGGCCTTGGTGCATTTCCCTGATTCGCGCAGGCCTACTTCACCACACTGCTACTGATTTTCCTCCCTGTAGTAAAAAGAAGCGACAATATATGTATTAAGTAAGCTCTCTCATCGCATAGCTGAGTTGCTGACTTCTGTAGTTAGACCTGCTTGTTAGCTAGTCTCCCCTCATACTCTACTGTATTAGTTTGTTTCCTCATATATGTTTATCACTGATCAAGATGTAACCTAATTGATATGCTTCGTTGGTACTGTGTGCCATCTGCTTTTATATGTTTTTCAACCTCTCCCCCATTCCCCAGGTCACATCTGGAATCGAGCAGTACTCTGCTCAGTATGCCTTCCTGGTGAAACTCTTAAATAAAAAATAAATAAACATTGCCTGTGTAATTGCTGAATGGGAATATGCAAATGGGCATCTTGCAGATCGATGGATGCCAGAAAATCCCCTTGCTGCAACTCCTGACTGATGACAAGGTTTCCATCTTGAAAGGTCTGCTGCAGACAAAATAATTCAGGAATTTGAGGTCGAGGGCTGGTCTGAATCCCCATGTGCATTTTGGCATGATGAAGAATAGGGAATAGACCCCCGATTGAGCTCTGTGGGATGAACTTGTTCTATAGCCCCTGCTTTAAGAAGGTCTATAACGGCCTGTAACACCGCCTGTCTCTTGGACCGGTTGCCAGAGACAGGGGATGGCACCACATGAGGTAGTGGGGGCTTGGATTCTAATTCTTTTAGGTAACCCTTGCTGATTATGTCTAGGACCCATCTGTTAGACGTGGTTTGGACCCATTCCTCAAGAAATTTTGAAAGTCAGCCCCCTACTCAAGAATGGGCCCAGATAGCTTTATTGCATCTGGGGCATAAATATCATGATTTGCCCCTGCCTCTTGACTAAGGCATATGCACTTTAGTTGTGGTCCACCCCCCCAGATTCCTTCACTGTCTCTTTCAGAGCAGAGCCAAACAAGAGAATACCTTCATAGGGAGCGTTTACTAAATGGCTCTTTGAAGAGAGTCTGCTTGCCAGGCCCGAAACCAGAGGTTGTGGCGAGCCGAACTCTGATAAAACATGGTCCAAGCGGCGCACCTGACCGCCTCCTCTGATAAGTCTGCTGCATAAACCAATGCCAAACCCATTAACTGAAGCTGATGAATAATATCCTTGTTCTTCTCTGGGTCCTCAGTGAATTGAAAAGCTAATTCTGAGGCCCAGGACAGGGCGGCTCTCGCTGAAAAAAAGATCAGCAGTTGCCACCTTGACAGAGATGTTACTAATGCTTGGAAGGCCTTCTTGAGTGAGGCATCCACTATGGTGAGGTTCGAAATCAGAGGATCGATTTTGGGGCAGTGTAGCCACTTTTCAGATTGTTTCTTGTCAAGCTTGAGGAGTTTAGAGATCTGTCAGGGCACCAGATAGGTCGTTCTGGACCTTGCTATGCCTCCTTTAGCAAATCCTCTATGGCTGGAAGAACTGGGAAGGCTGTGGCCGGTTTGGCGGCAGATGCCAGGCAAAAGGCCCATTTCAGCTGTGCTGGAGCCACTGGGGAAGAATCAAGATGAATTTCAGCAATGATCTTCTTGATGAAAAAGTCTAGCCCCTCTAGACCAAAGTTTCTGGATGGGGAGTCAGAGTCAGAGGATAAGTCCCCTAGCTTCCCCTCTTCTAGAGAAGAGGAACTGGACTCTGAGGAGGCCGGGGAACTGTCCCTACGACACTTCCCCCTATGGGTGCCCCTAGATCTACTCCAAGAACGAGAACTTATTTCTATTGTGGCATGAGGAATGTCGATCCTCCTTGTCCGAGAATCTGCTCCTGTATCGGGATTTTTTATTTTTTTCGAAGTGAAGTAAGGACAAAGGCCTCTCTTTGGATGAGGATGGGGGTCCTCTTTCCTTTTGCCTTCTTGTGAAGCCCCACATGGCTAATTCCCAGGTTGCCAATGGCATGCAGGGTCCAGAGCAAAGGCCCTATTTAGCTTGTCTGTGAGGTCTGGGGCTACAGAGGGGACTGCAGACTGCTGGGTCTCCCTGGTGGCCACTGCACTCTCAGACCTGACGGCTGCTGCTCACACAGACCTGTCTGTCTGTTGGCTATCTGTCCAAGCCGAAGAAAGGGAGGCCTCTGTCATGTCCTCCCCATTTGCAGATGCTGTCTTCTCACATTTTAGGCAAAACGAACCTGCGAAGGCGATTAGAAGAGGGGATTTGCAATGCTGGCATTTTCTGCCCCAGGCAGGTTTGTCGGAGGCAATGACTGAAAATGGCTCTAATCCCTTTGATTCCACATACCCATCCCTGGAGGATTCCTGATAATACCGGGGTAGCTGTCTGGAAGAATGCTGAAGCCCCGATGGAACACTGCTGCTGGCCCTTTGGGGGCAAAAAGCTGAGCAGTTTAAACTGATGGTTGATCAGTTATTTTTTGGCTCCCCTAGTGCTTTCTTGCTCCCTTAGTGCTTTTTTTTTGGTGGGGGGTGGGGGGCCTGCAGTATGCATGAGAAACTTTGTTTATTCCTGAGCAGCACTCCTTGTAAAATGCAGCGCTCGATGAGACGGCACTGGAACGTCAACGACCGACTGAATTAGAGCTGCAGGCCCACCATCGATGAGCGGCTGAAAGAAAGGGGCAGCCAGCCGTCGATGGGAGAAAAATGGCCCTGCCTCTGACGAGGACAGAATACTCTCACAGCACTGAGGTGCTAATATGGTCCGATCACCGTAAAAATGGCATCTGTCGACGAAATCCACCAGTAGACTAACTCAAAGGCTACAATTAACACTGGGTTGGGCCCAGAATCGCAGTAAAGTGGGGCAGTCTGTGCAGCTTGTAGGCTGATACTGGGGCCCATGCAGGAGTGCCCTAAAGTGCTGAGATTCTTCAGCAGATCCAACAAGAATTACATTTTGTGACTCACAGTCTGATGTCTTCAGCCCTGCAACATGGTGCCAGAGCTCTGCTGCAGAGTACCTGCTAGTTGGAAGGTAGGAATAAACTGGTGGAAACAGGAAATGGAGGTCTGGATATCCCCAGCTGCAGAGTTTAGTTCCTGCCTGCCTATCTGCATCAGGAGGTACAGCACAACTGTATGGAAGCCCACATACCAGCTTGGGAGGGGAGAAAAGACAAACAGAAAGAAAAAAACACTACTAAAATGATCAGGACATGAAACATTTTTCATGTTTTTGGCAGGACACAAAGTACAGTTACGCAAGAACTTAGCGTAACAGTAGATCTTTGAGAGAGACTCTTGCAGTAAGCAATTACATACAGAACTGAAGCCGACAAGTGTCAGGACCCCACGGAAAAATTTCTAGCTAGCAGTCTCTGGCTGGGGACCGCCCCCACATCAGATGACCGACGTCAGTATAAAGGGGCAGTCCCCAACACCTGCCTTCCAGTTCTTTCCCGCCAAAGGCCAAAAAGGCGCGACGAGAGAGAAGCGGATAATTCCCATCCTGGAAAAGGAACTGAAAAAGCTGAGGGGGATGGAGAACAGAAAGGTATTACCTACTGCAAGAGACTCTTTCAAAGATCTACTGTTACGGTAAGTTCTTATGTATCTGTACTATCTTACTTAGAGAGAGTTCTTACAGTAGGTAATTACGTATAGAACAGAGTCCCAAGCAGTCTGGAACAAACAGAAGCTCACGGGAGAAGGAAACTACTTATACACAGAACCTCTGGCTGTGAAGGTCTTAGGAAAGGAGACCTTGCAGAACAGCCAACCCGGAGCCAGCACTACGGCAAGAGGCAATGTCCAAACTATAATGTTTCGTGAAGGTTTGGACAGAAGTCCAAGTTACGGCTGCACAAATGTCAGCCGCCGACACATTCTTGAAACAAGCAGCAGAGACAGCTACACCCCTAGTGGAGTGACATCTGATCTGACCTGGCAAGGTCTTGTGATACTTGTCATAACAGAACATGATACAATGAGCCAACCATTTCGAAAGGCATTGCTTTGAGACTGCGTTACCCTCTCTTTTGCGAGCAAAAAAGAGACAAACAGTTGATCAGTCTTTCTGAGATCCTTTGTCCTGTTGGTGTAGTATCTCAGAATCCGGTGAACATCCAGAGTATGCAAGAGATACTCCCCTTGATTGGAATGTTGTGTAAAGAACGCAGGCAGTTCCATGGACTGATTCAGCATAGATTCCGCTGCCAGCTTAGGGAGAAACTTAGGGTTGGTACGCAGAGCCACACATTCCTTGTGGAAAATCAAGTACG
The DNA here is from genome assembly GCA_016271365.2 of Neoceratodus forsteri. NCBI lineage: Eukaryota > Metazoa > Chordata > Ceratodontiformes > Ceratodontidae > Neoceratodus > Neoceratodus forsteri. Next base: position 1,712,288,924 of record CM057455.1, read on the forward strand.
GGATTTTGCACATTAAGGCCTGAAGCTCGGAAATTCGTCGAGCAGAGGTAATGGTCACCAGGAAGAGAGCCTTCCAGGAAAGGAACTTAAGGTCTGCAGACACTGCCAGCTCAAAGGGAGGCAGAGTAAGCGTCTCGAGAATGAAATTCAAGTCCCAAGGAGGGGCAGGTGCGCAAATGGCGGGGGGATCTCAAGTGGAGGACCCCTCTAAGGAAAGTCTTAGCGTCTTCCAGCTGCGAAAAAGACCTGTCCCTAAAGGGAACATGGTAAGCGGAAATAATAGCCATGTGAACCATCAAGGAGGAGTGACTGAGACCCAGGTCAAAGAGGTGACACATGTAATCCAGGAGCCTCCCAACAGAGCAGGAGAATGGCTCGAATGCTCTGGAAGAGGCCCAAATAGAGAACGTTTTCCATTTCACAGCGTAAGTGGAACAAGTGGAGGGCTTTCTGGTCTACACTAGAATATCTGCAACCTGCGACGAAACTCCAAACCGGGTTTGAATCACGTCGGCAGGAGCCACGCATGCAGCTGAAGGGATTTGAGTCCCGGATGGACCAGCGTCCCCCGAAACTGGGTCAACAAGAGTTGCGACAGAGGAAGAGGAAATTCCTCTGAGTACTGTTGCAGAAGAGAGACCCAAACTTGCCTGGGTCAGAACGGAGCGATGAGAATCATACATGCTCCTTCTGAACAGAGTTTGTGTTGGACCCTCGGAATCAACGGGATCAGAGAGAAAGCATAGACGAATCTGCCCTTCCAGTTTAGAGACAGAGAGTCTCTCCAAAAAACTCCACGCCCTGGAGCGAGCGAGCGAGCAGAAGATGGGAAGTTTTGCATTGAGGAGAGGCAAACAGGTCTACCTGAGGGGTTCCCCACCATAGGAAGACGTCTTCTACTACCCCGATCCAGTTCCCATTCGTGCGCTTGGGCAGATGACCGGCTGAGGTGGTCTGCCAAAGTGTTCTCGAACCCCGGAACATGAACCACCATAAGGTGAAGGTTGTGAAGTATCGCCCAATCCCAAACCCGCATCGCTTCCCTGCAAAGAGGGTAGGAACGGGTTCCTCCCTGTTTGTTGAAGTACCACACTACGCACATGTTGTTAGTCTTAACAGCCAGATGACCAGAAAACAGGTACATATGCAGAGCTTGTAAGGTGTACAGGACAGCCCTCAACTCGAGTACACTGATGTGAAGAGTCTGCTCGAGCCTGGACCAAGAGCCCTGGGTCCGCTGAGATCCCAGGTGGGCTCTCCAACCCTCACCCGAGGCGTCTGTTAGGATTTGGAGGTGGGAGGGAGAGACAGATGGGAACTCCCCAGCAAAGGTTCTCCTGAATCATCCACCACTGCAAGTCCCGAACCATCGAGGAGGAGACCATGATCTCGCAATCCAAGTCATCCACCAATTGATCCCACTGAGACTGAAGTGTCCACTGAGAGATTCTTATGTGGAGCCGAGCGAGAGGCACCGTCGGGATGGCAGCCGCCATGAGCCCGAGGAGGCGAAGGACCGACCTGGCAATGACCCACCTGCGGCTGGACAAAAGGCTTGCCTGAGCCTGGTCGTATCCAGGATTGCCCCTATAAACTGGAGTACTTGAGATGGGATCAAATGGGACTTGGCCTGGTTGATGGTAATACCCAAGCTGGTGAAAGCCTGCAGGGTAAGGGAAAGGGAGCGCAGGAGATCCTCCCTGGATGGGGCTGCCAGGAGCCAATCGTCCAGGTAACGGAAAACCTGAACCCCCTGGGTATGCAGGTGGGCCGCCACCACAGCAAGGCATTTGGTAAACACTCGGGGGGGCTGAGGAGAGATCAAGTGGGAGGGCTCTGAACTGGCAGTGGTTCCCCTGAAAAGAAAACCAGAGGTATTTGTGGTGGGATGGGCGGATAGGGATATGCAGGTAGGCATCCTGTAAGTCCAGGGCGCACAGCCACTGTCCTGGCCGAAGGAGGGGCAGAAGGCTCTGCAGAGAGAGCATTCGGAACCTCTTGTACTCCACGAACAGGTTCAGGGAACTGAGGTCCAGGATGGGTCTCACATCGCCGACTTCTTCGGAACCAAGAAGAAATGAGAATAGTAACCAGTCCCCTTGAGATGGAGGGGGACGGGCTCCATCGCTGCCTTCCGAGGAAGGGCAGAGATTTCTTCCCGAACCAGAAGAAGGTGTTCTGGGAAGTAAGACGATCTTGGAGGAGGGTTTCTGGGAGGTTTCTGAAGAAACTCTATTGAATGTCCTTCCGCTATCAGCTGGAGCACCCAAACATCTGACGTGATCCTCTCCCAACCCGGTAGATGCAGGGAGAACCTCCCCCTACCGGTTCCTCTGGAAGGGCCAGAGGCTGTGGGAGAGGAATGGAGTCAGGTGGTGTGAGGCAGAGCTGCAGCTGGAGCTCCCGTTGCTCGTTTGGGCGGGAGGGGGCTTCACAGCCTGAGGGGCCCAGCGTCTATTGTCCCGCTTCCCTTGTGGTTTTGCCTTGGCCCATGCTCCCTTGCAAAAGGGACAGCGCTGCTGTTGAGGGGCTCTGTACAAGTCGTCAACCACCTTGAAAGCAGTGCCCTTTTCTCCCAGTCTGGTGATGATATCCTTGACATCACCACTGAACAGCACCGAACCCCTGAAAGGCGTGTCTTGGATGGCAGACTGCACTTCAGGGACCAAACCCGACACTCTGAGACAGGCGTGACGCCGCAAACCTACGGCGAACGCCGAGCTCCTACCAACAGCATCCACTGCAATGTATGAAGCACGAAACATGTGCCTACTGGCTGAACGAGCAGATCAGACCAGGTCTGCCAATTCCTGTTTGGTCTGAGACTCAGGAAGGGAGTCCAGTTTAGCTTCCACCTCACTAAGGCCGGCCTTCTGGTAATCCCCCATATGGGTGACGTAGTTCAAGCCCTAATACCCAGAGTGGAAGAAGCAAAGACCTTCTTCCCATACTCGTCCAGAAGGCGGGATTCTGTATCGGGGGGTGATGAGCTCAAATGCTTTGGATTGGCTGTCCGGCCATGGGCGGCGCAGACCACAACCAAGTCAGCCTTGGGGTGAAGGTGAGAAACTCAACACCCTCAGGAGCCCGATATAGCCTATCCGCCTTCCTCGGAAGTGGGGTTATGGCAGAGGGTTGCTTCTGATAGTGGAAACAAGGTCCGAGTGAGGTTCGATCCAGGGTGGAACCAAGATAGGAGTGACCTCTGGCAGGTCCAAATGGGCAGCTAGCTTCTGCCTCTGTGGATCTGGCTCCAAAGAGTGCCACTGATGGAGAGCCTGGATTTTGCGCAGCAGCTCCGTAAAGGAAGGATCCTCCGGAGGAGACTTCAAAGGAGTCCTCGGCCTGGGCTTATCCGGAGAGCCGGGCTCGTCGTCCAAAGTGGAGCGCCCATCGGAGTCATCCAAAGGCTCCGAAGAGGAGGAGGAAGAAGAAGAGGAACACACCACCTCCTGACATGGGGGAGGAACAGACCCCTTGGGAAGCCCTCAGGGAAGCGTATCCAACCCTGCTTTGGAACCGGAGGGCTCACCTCTGGTATCCATAGTAGGGAGGGAGTCTCGTCCTCCGTAGGGCTCCGAACGGGACCGGCGTCAGAAGATGACTCTCCGCCTCTCTAGTGAGCTGAGCCTTGGCCTCAGCCCACTAGGAAGCCAGAGTCTCCTTCAAATCCACCGGCGGGGGAAGGGGATACTGAGTGTATCCGTAGGGAGTGTATCCGTAACCGGACGGTGGGTAACCCGGCGTCGGGTAATAAGGCACCGTGTTCTGTTGCACCGGATACTGCAGACCCGGGTATGACGTCGTCGGATACGACTGGGTCAGATACCCAGCAACCGCGGAGTCTGCCTGGGCAGACGGCCCAGCACGGCATCCAGCAGGTGGGCCTGGAACAGTGGACCCAGCAGGCGGCGGGCCCAGCATGGGGGCAGCATCTGGGAGGGGGATGTCACCCGGTGTAGGCAGGACCGGCATCCAGGGAACCAATGTCAGGTCGTCCGGACCAGCGGGAGAGAGACCTGACGGGGGTGCATGAAAATCCTCAGCATCGCCCAAGGAAGGAAAAATCCTCGGGGTCAGGCTGAGGAGACCCAGGGTCCCCAGAGGACAGGGGAGGCTGCGGAAAGCCAAGAGCGGTGGGCGAAGGTCAGCATTGGCTCCGGCGCTGCCTGGGCATGGTGTCCCGAATTATCAGCGGAGTCGAGGCGGGCGTCAGAGAGACCAATGTCCGACTTAGCGGACCCTTCGCCCGAGCAGGCCGAGAGGAAGGGTGGTCTGGTCGGGTGGAACAGGGGCTCGCGCCGCCTCGGCTGGGCCGGGCGACTTAACGCCAGTTCCAGGTGGGTGTCAGAGGAGCCGACGTCTGGCTTACTGGAGCCACTGCGCGCAGAAGGCGCACAGCGGCCTTACTGGGAGTGGGGAGACCTCAAAGTCCCGAGCCCGACCAGATGGGCAGACGACACAGTCTTGGAAGCCTCCAAGATGGTCGTGGTGGACCAGTCCTCCAGGGGGCGATACCTGTAACATGGCGACTCCAGCCGAAGTTGCGGTGGAAGAGGAGCCCCGTTCCCGATGCTTCTCCTTGTCCTCCTCCTTACGATGGCCTTCGGGGGAAGTAGAAGCCTGATGGAGCTTTTTTCAACTCCTTCTCCATGGAGGTCAAATTTTCTTTTTTAAGATGTGGGCCTCCAGGGACTGCTGCCTCCGTCTGCGGGTGGCAGCGTTGAATTTCAGGCAATGCTGGCACTTCTCCACCTGATGATCCGGGCCCAGACAAAAAAAGACACTGGGAATAACCGTCCTTGTGCGGGAGTTGGGCGCCACATGAGTCGCACTTATTCTTGTGCTCAGAGAGTATAGGGGACGACATACACCACCGAAAAAATAAACTATTTATCAAATAAATAGAGAAAAACAGACGGCAGAACTACTGACGACAGGCTGATGAGCGCTGAAGTTTACCATGAGGTGCTGACACGAGTGAACAGCGGGAAAGAACTGGAAGGCGGGCGTGGGGGACCAACCCTTCATACTGACGTCGCGTGACAGTCACCTGACGTGGGGCGGTCCCCCGCCACAGACTGCTAGCTAGAAATTTTTCCATGGGGTCCTGACGCCTGCCGGCTTCAGTCCTATATGTAATTACCTACTGCAAGAGCCCTCTCAGATCTAGGGTTACCACCTTTTAAAGCAGTAGTGCATGACAGTGGTAAAAAAAGTGGCTTATACTTTTTACTCTTGTTTTAGCATGCCCCGATCTCCTGACTTGTATGATACTTCTTTCCCAACTTTGCCTGCTTTAGCACTTTATTTCACATTCAAAATAATAAAAGGATTACTCCTTTTAATATGGCTCAGACCAGGCTTTCCTCAATATTCTCAGCAGTCTGTGTACACTTATAATGTATGGTCGAGCACAGTAAACACGCAAAAATCCTCTTTTTACAGGGTTGTTACACCATCAATGTGATGTCATGCCTTTGATACACCATCGATGTGACGCAGCGTCGGTAGTGTAACAGAATAAAACCACCGGGCATTGCTGTTGCCATGACCCCCATAACAGCCGAACGTTCACATGTTTAAAACAAAGAAAACAAACTTGCTTGCATGATTTCTGGCAGTCCAAGTAGCGTTTCCACGTTGTTTCCTTATTTTTTCACAATGTTTCCCAGCCTTTCATGTTATTTTTATTCTCTAATTAAACCTGCTCGAATTCAAATCCCATGAATGCGCATGTCTTCCTGTCACAAGGTAAGCCAACAGTCAGTCGCATAGTGGATTCTAACTGAAATGTGGTTTTTAATTTTGGTGGAGTGATCGTAGAAACATTTCTATGATTTTTCCAATGACCATATACTCTAAAAGACAACGTAAGGTCATCGGTGTGTTACCACGCTAGTCTTGCCTTCTCATGGCAACTCTGAAAACCTTTCGAGCTGTGCTCTCGAGGTTTAACAGAGATGCCAAGGGAACCACTCGAAGGCAAGCATAGCGTGGTTACACACCAATGACCATACGTTATCCTCTATATCATCCCACAAGGCCAGGGAGCAGTGCCTCCTGCACGCTAGTTCGTTACACAGTTATAGTCACGTAAAAAGTGAGAATAAAAATAATGTTCAAAATCAACAAAGAATAATGGCAAAAACGTGGTCCGAGCTGTACTGAAAGGAGTACTCCTTTTATTATTTCAACAGTAAAGAAAGTGGCAAAGCAGACTCAGCAATCAGGGGGAAAAAGGGCATCATGCAAGTCTAGAGAAAAGGGGCAAACTAAAATAGCATAGAAAAAAGTACAGGTCATGATTGTCACTATTACCATGCACTACTACTTTAAAGGAATTTGCTCAGTTTTATGGTTGTGATTTACCATCCTTTCTAGCAACACTAAATATGCGCACCTGGAGTACTGGCACCCATACCTGTCCTGTGCAATGTATGAATTGTATTCTTATTGTTTTCCGTATGGACTTGTCCATTATTGTACTCTCCTGGGTCGTACCTGAAAATAGGCAATTGTTTGTCTAGTGTACTTACCTTGTCAACAAAAGCTAATAAATAAATACCTGAACAGGGACATTAAATTACTGGAGGGGGTGCAGCACAGGGCAACAAAGATGATCCAGGGACATGGGGCCATACCCTATGTGAGCAGGCTGAGGGAGTTGAACATGTACTCACTGGAGGAAAGGAGAGATTTGGGGATTTATTTTTTAGTTTTGTTAACTGGTAGGTGCACTAGCCATGAAATGACTATTTTCAGAAACAACCCAGGAGAATACAACAAAGACAAGTACATAGCAGAAGTACAATAGCTTAGGTCAAAACAGTTCGTAGTAATGAATAAATGCAGCCAGGACAATAACAATCAATGCAATTCACATAGATTTTTAGGCAGAGAAAACCTACGCAGTCTAGGAAGAGATACCACAACATAGCAGCAAATAAATATTGTTCAACTTAGTCACAATAATGAAAATTCAAACATGCAGGGAAACAAGGCAAGGGCAAATTCCTGACTGGGCAGGATGCGTTATCATGGCCTCTGAAACAAGACTCAGGCGTGGGTGGGGGGTAGATTAGCTCTCAAGGAGATAATAAGGGTAAGAAGTGCTATGAGGTAGGGAGGTTAAAGTTAGGCCAGGTAGCATCTGGCAGGCAAGAGGATTAAAACAAGTGCAGAGATCAGCAAGGGACAGATGTAAGCGTAGCTCCTTTTTGAAGCTGTCATGAGATCCAGATATTCGAAGTGCTTGGGGAAGTGAGTTCCTTAAAGTACATGAAGCGAATAAACAAGACAGACATGGAAGGACTATTCAAGTTAAGGGGGGGATAGGGACACTCAAGGTCACAATCTCAGATTGGACAGGGGGGGGAGTTCAGGAGGGAAATGAGAAGACACTTTTTTATGGTGAGAGTGGTGTCTGGGTGGAACGCGTTGTTTGCAGAAGTGGTAGCCTGTAGAACAGTGGACTGCTTCAAAAGGGGATGGGATAGGACAAGAGGGAAGGGCAGCTGCACTATAAGGACTGCTAGCTGTACACTCGAGCAGACTCGATAGACCATAAGGCCTCTATCTGCTGGCAAGTTTGTATGGATAATGGCCTGCTTACCAGTGCAACTTTCATTGACTTAATCAAGACTTTTGATCTTGTTGATCACCACCACCTATTACAAGAACTTGGATCCCTTGGTTTCTCTCCCTCGGCTCTTCTTTGGTTCTCCAGTTACCTCTACGACCGCTCTCAGTCTTGTTTAATAAAGACATTTCTTCTCCCACCTCCCTCCCTAAAATTAGGTGTCCCCCCCAAGGCTCAATTCTGGGTCAGCTACTTTTCTCAATGTTCATCAATGACCTACCAAACCCCACCACCATCTTCACTGCAGGGCTCTACTGTATGCCGATGACCTGGTACTCCATGGTGGTTCAAAATCCCTGAATGATATAAAATTCCAAACTTTCTGCTGATATTCATTCTATTCAACTGTGGCTAATCCATAACCGTCTCGTCCTCAAGGAAACCAAAATCCAATCTATGTTCTTCGAATCCCATCATAACACCTGCACCTTGGCCTCTGAATTATCCCATTCGGTGTCTTGATGGCTCCCCAGTCTCCTCAACTCTCTCCTTCAAATACCTAGGAGTCCAGCTCGACCCAGCCCTAGACTTCTCCCAACACATAATGACATCTGCAAATCTGTCAACTCCAGCTTTGGCCTGGACTACCGCATCTGCCATGCTCTCACCCCTGCTGCTAGACTTGCAACTGCCCAAGGTGTTATACTCTCCAAGCTGTGCTATGCATTACCTTCATTCTTTCAGGTCAATATAAATTTGTCTAATAAATGTGAAGTGGCCTATAATGATATACGTAGGTTCACATCTTCCTCCCCTTGACTAACCCACCACTGTCTACCCTACACACACCTTAACTGGTTATCCCCTTCTTCCAAGCGCTCATACATCTTTGGCTGTTTTATAGACATCATTAGAAGCTCACAACCCGCCTTGCTGGCCTCCATGTTCTCCCTTATTGACCACTGTTATCCATTACAGTCTTCCAAACTAGCCTCTCCTGGCTGTCCCAATATGCTCCACTAAGATGGGCCACCAGGCTTTTGCCCACTGTGCCCCCAATTTCTGGAACTCCTTACCCCATCACGTTTGTACCTCAAAATCCCATGCTATCTTCAAAAAAGAATTATTCCATCACCTAAGATCTTATGATACATATTCATGTTCGTAAATCCCCAAACCTCTTCTCTCACAGCACTTCCCCTCTATGTCCCAAAACTGTCTGCTTGCTATTCTAGACATACAGCATTTCTTCTCGTTGTTTGAAACCATTATGTTTTTCTATGCAATTTACTATTTGTTATATCACTATATTGTAACACCGTAATATTGTATGCTAAACTTTTCCACGATGTAGGTATTGTTCTGTTTTCACTTTTTACATACTAAAATACAAGCAGAATAGGCCTAACGGTCTTTCGTGTCTGCTCATTTGTTCAGCCTCCACCCTGAGAGCTGACCGTGCTTCCCCCCTCACCCTCTCTGGCTTCTCCCTTCCCAGTCCCAGATATTCTCGATGCACTGGACTTTGCTTCCAAAACCCTTCCCCTGTACCTGTCCCACCCCCTCTTGAACCCCTCCACCGTCTCTGCCTCCACCAGCCCCCTGGGCAGCGCATTCCATGGCTCCACCACTCTCTCAGTGAAGTAACACCTCCTCCTTTCTCCCCCTCCAGCTTCCACCCATGCCTCTAGTTGCCCCCTTTGGAGCCCCCTGACTGCTCCACCCCATTTACTCCCTTCATGTACCTGAAGACCTCCATCATGTCCCCCGGTGCCTTCTCTCTTCCAATGTGTACATATTGAGTTCTTGAGCCTCTCCCACAGGTCCTGTCCCCAAGCCCCAAATCATTTTGGCTGCCCTCCTCTGGACCCTCTCCAGGAGTTCAATGTCCCTCTTTAAGTGTGGCCTCCAAAACTGCACACAGTACTCGAGGTGCGGCCTCACCAAGCAGTTATACAAAGGGAGTATCACTTCCCTCCTTCTGGAGGTAATCCCCCTAGCGATGCATCCCAGCATCCTGTTGGCCTTGGCTGTTTTTTTGTATCTGGGTCTTTGATGTACTGCGGCTCTAACTTATGCATCCCATGCTCTGTACTACTGTATGTAATGCACTCTCCCAGGTCGTGCCTGAAAACAGGCTGGTTTTAGCCTAGTGCACTTTTTTTTTTTTTTAATTTATCCATCTATCAAGTCTAGGATTACAAATACCTTTGAGCCATGGCTCTTTTACAAAGGTTCCATGTCAGAGACATACAAATTATGGGGAACATCAAGACAGACATTACAAAAATGTGGACACTGCAAACAGATTACAGATTAATACAATTCAAGGGTAACATTGTAAGCAAGGCAGCCAGCGCCATTTGTCAGAGAAACAGACAAAAGAAGTGCCAGAGTCATAGGGAAGGGGGTGGGGGAGAGAAGGAATGTAGGTAGGTTGGAGAGAGGGTGAAAAGTGCAGCACTGGGTATACCAAGATGTGAGGGCAGAATCCAGTGGGGGGGGGGGCACTAGAGCAGGTAGGGAAGTGGAGAAACAAGGTTAAGTTGGGCAGTCACAGGAGCTGTTGGTAGTGAGATAGTCCCAGAACCTAGTTTTAAACATACCAATTGTCGGGACAGAGGAGATGGTGGGGCTGAGGCCATTGAACCAGAGTGGCACTCGATAAGCAAAACAACATTGTCCCTGTGAAGTGTGACAGTGGGGGACTATCAGTAGCTGTAGCGTGGATCTCCAAAGGCACCGTTTGTTGGTTCGGTGTTGTAACAGAGCTGAGACCCCAGAAGGTGCAAGGCCAAGGTAGATTTTTTTCGCCATGGAGCAGGTGAGAAACTTTATGCGGTTTGATAGTTGGAGCCAGACGGTCTGGGTGTACAGGTCACATGTGTGGGTGAGACGGTGAGCACCAGTGATGAGCGGACATGCCTTATTTAAGGCAGCTGAGAGGCGTCTAAGGGTTGGGGTTGTGGCCGAGCCATAAATGATGAGACCATAGTCTATTACAGAGATCACAAAGCTCAGGACTGCAACCTTCAAAGCTTCTGGCGGGAGGTGTTGTTTGTGTTTGTAGAGGAGACCAAGCCGTGTATTAGCAGCTCTAGCTACATTATCTACGTGAGGTCCATAGGACAGATTAGGATCAAGCTGTATCCCTAAGTATCTGAAGGACCCCACCTGATCTAGTGTGTTCCCCTGGGTGGTGGAGATAGCCAAGTGGTGTAGCTTGTGTGAGTTATGAGAGCTGCAGAAGAGCACAGATTTGGTTTTCTTGTCATTGAGGACTAGTTTACGATTAAGAAACCATGTCTGTACAGAACTGAAACCAAGCCGAAAGTTGTGTTGAAGAGTTGCAGGATCTTTGTGAGTGGAGAATGCAACAGCATCATCAGCATATAGTATCATCTGCTCAGAGCAGTGGTAAGGGTGGGAGTTTAAGAAAAGGCTAAAAAGGAGGGGGCCCAGTATGGATCCCGGTGGGACACCTGAACAAACAGGCAAGGTGTCAGAAAGAGCATCAGCAATTTTTACTTTCTGCAACCGGTTTTCTAAGTAGCTTTTAAACCAGAGAGAAGAGTCATGTGATAGCCCGGCATTCAGTAGTTGGTCAATTAGTAGTCCATGGTGTACTGTATCAAAGGCATTGGAGAGGTCGACGAAAACGGCCCCTGTGAGAAGACCACTGCCAAGGGATTTGACTTGCCCAGTAAACAAAAGCTAAATACATAAATGTACTCCTTGGCATTCACAGAACATAGATTTCGACAGCAGAGAAGACCTTAAGGTCCATCCAGTCTGCTCTTATCCCTGTCTCTTGCGTCACCACTGACCCCAGTTCATCACTGGTATCATAGAAACACAGAAGGGGAGGGCAAGTAAGGGCCACTGCCTGGGACCCACCCAGTTTGCCTTTTTTTTTTTCACACCACCTTCATATTTTGCTGCAAATCTGCTGATCTACTGTGCCATCTCTTCCTTATGCCTACCATTCCCTTGAGCCTGTCCCAAGCATTTTTGAACCCCACTGTTTTCACCCCCATTACCAGCACTGGAAGACTGTTTGAGGCATCCATCACCCTTTCTGTTAAGAACTACTTCTTCACACCCTCCTAAATTTACCCCACCTCCAGTTTCATAGCATGCCCCCTTGTCCCAGAGAACCCTTCTCTCTGAAAAATACCCCCCAGAACCTTATTAACCCCACTAAGGTATTTAAAGGTCTCCATCCCATCTCCCTTCTCCCGCCGCTGTTCCAGAGTGTTGAGGTCCTTTAGTCTCTCCTCGTAGGGCTTTTGAAGCAGACACCGCACCATTTTGATAGTCCTCCTCTGGACCGCCTCCACAGTCTATGTCCTTCCGAAGATGTGGTCTCCAGAGCTGGACTCTGTATTCCAGATCTATACAGATGCAGCACCATCTCCCTCTTCCTGCCGGTGATACAACTTCCTATGCACCCCAGCACTACACTCACCCTTTCAAAGGCCTCATCACACTGCCTGGCCACCTTTAGGTCATCCAATAGGATTACCCCTAGGTCTCTTTCCTGCTTGGTCTTTGCCATTATCACTCCACCCATTCTGTACTTCACTCCTGGGTTTCTATGACCCAAGTGCATTATGGTACACTTTTTTTGCATTACCGCTCCCTTCCCTGTTTCACTGCCTAATATGCCCCTGTGCATATCCCATGCATGCTTGAAACTCCCCAGTCTTTGCCCCACATCATCCTCTGGCAGGCTGTTTCAGTCATCCACCACCCTTTCCGTGAAATGTCATGTCAAAGCAAAAACTAGGCATCGATGTCAATGCAAAAATTAAAAACTTATCTTTTTGAACCTGAACTCAAGAAAGTGGGTTTGTTCTGAGATTTAGTCTGACCTGCTTTTACAGTATAGACCTTGGCTAGGCAAATGAATATCTCCTCTTTACCTACACTGCAAAACAGTGCGGGTGTTTACAACAGTAATAATAAATGTTCTTCAGTGAAATAAATGTACTATGTTGCCGGTGAAGTAGTTTTAATTTGCTGTGCGTCTGTCAAAATAAGTTAATATTCAATCATATTTAACATTAAAAAGTACCTTGTGTGTGTTATGTCTGTCACTTTATTTGAAAAAAAAATGTCAACGAAAAGTTTAACGTTTAAAAATATGTGCATCCATGATAACAGACCCATTGCAAACAGAAAAACTGTGCAATTAGGTATGAATTTCAGGTTCCTAATACATACGTTTTCTGGCTAGAATAGCTGCATTTTATATGACATGTTCTCACTACAAGAAAGACGTCAACACCCTTTTCCGTCCGTTAAAAATCTAACCTATAGTTTATGTCTAGTAAAAGGTTTTAAACATACCCGTGAACGCTAAATGCATGTGCTAGGAGCAGTGATACTCTGTTTTTAGAACTAGCTACATCTGCATTTCAGTGTGCGTCAGCTGAACAAACACAGTGCTTTCATTGCAGCTCAATATACATTTCAAAACTGAAATTAATATTGTGACACATGCTTGCCATCGTACACGTTCAAAACCCTATTTTATAATAAAAGCTTAAACTTATCAGACTTCACACTGAAGTATGCTTACCAGGATCCCGGTTTGCCCCAACCTCCCCTTTTATATTCCCTCTCTTTTAACACCAGCCACCATCCCCCATCCGCATTGTCTGTCTCAATTCAACTTTGACTAATATGGATTCCTCTGCCGGCCCAAGAGCGATCATAAATAGACTAGGTCTGTTTAGGAGTCTGCTGCTCGAGATATTTAATATTAAGGACTATACCAACATGAATCACGAAATACGTTATAGATATCCTTAAAGAGAGCATTCTCAAATTCGACAAACGTCTAGTTACTACTATATATATCCCATCCTAATTACCTGTCATTCAGCTGATCCTCTGTTCCGGGTAACGGGTGGACCACAAAGTGAATGGACGTCATGCTTATATCCCGAGAAATCAAAAATAAAAACAAGGTGCAGTGGAGGAGTACTTTCTAAAAAAAAATATATAACACAACTAAGTTTAATAATGGGAAACGTCAAACTGCACCGCACTTAGCGAGAGGCCGCCATCTTACATCCGCCACTTTTTCTCTGTTGATACTGGGCGATACAAGCTCGACGCGGATTGGTCAAGGGGAGTCTGTCCGGAGCGCGAATAGAAGCCGGGAGAGGATTGGTTGAAGAGGCGGACGGCAGGCTGGGTTTGGCCGTGCGTGAATGCGTTGCACGGGCACGTTTCTACGGCGAGGTCAGATGGAAAGCGTACAGCAGTGATTGATTTAATATCAAGGGCCAATACGGCTGGTAGCAGGAAGAGTTAATGCCCCTGACTCTCTTTCGGGCTGTAGTATCACGCGGGTGTCTCAGTCGAGCTATACTGTACAAACTGTTTCCAATCCCCCGTTTGTTAAATTATCCGCAGGTTTGTTTCGTCAAGCAGCACGCTGGGTTACTCGAGCGTTATCGAACTCTGTTCCCCTCTGTCATTGTCTTGATTAGGTTAGTTAGAAGGAGAAATAAAGGCGAATGTCAATAAAAATGTATTTCAAAAGCCATCGGATGAGCGACTTGTGTTGTTTTCTTCCTAAGCAGACGAGGCAGGCCTTCCCGTTGGATGTCTGACCTTTTAAATAAGCGGCTTAACTCGCATCACTGGAATGCGATGAGGGTGTATTTAGTAATCGTGCTAGAAGTTCAGTTATTGCTCACCTAGTCGATCTGTGCTGGTTGGCTCGACGCTCCCAGCCTGCGTGTTGGTTTATTGGCGATTGAGTTTGACTAGCAAGCCACGTGACCATTCCAGTTGCTTCCTTTCAGTTTCCGCAATCTCCAAAAAAAACGTCTCTCTAATAAGATTTAATCTTATCTTATGGAGTAGCATGCAGAACCTTGCGAGTCTACTTCATTTTTCCCGGTGTGTGTCATTCCCCTGCTGTTATTGCACCATTTAAAGTCTCCTAAAACCATTAGAATCGTGGAATAGACTGTTCCTCTTTTAATTCAGCATTGCAGTTATCGTTCTGTTATGTTAATAAACGCATTTTTAATTTTTAAGTATTGTAAAACTGGGTTGGTGTCTCCTCTTCTACTGTGGCACAGTGGACCAATAACATGCTAGTGTCTATAAAGCTGATAAGAGAAGAGCCCAGTACCTCTCTAGAGGCCAGACTGGTTTGAAAGGAAAAGGACAGCCAACATAGGATAAATAGGTTCAATTTTGTATTTATTGTGCCAGGAAAAAGCTCAATTGAGCAGAAAAACACGAATGGTCCATCCAGTCTGCCTGTAGTACCTTATCAAACCCTAGCACCTATTGTCCATCCAGGGTCCTAGCCCTCTCTATCCCCATCCCAGGTTCTAACATTCCGAGCAACCACTATACCATTTACTCTGTGACAGCCGTGCTTGAACCATGAATGTGTAACCCCCGTCCCATTTGGGGTTACTAAACTGATGCCCTGTTGGCATCGGGTCTGCGCATGTGCGATGCTAGGCCGTCCGGAGGGTGGGGCCTGGGCATCATGAGGGGCATTTTGAAGCACCAACAGGTGCACAGGTTTGGCAGTTGGGGAGTTCAAGAGGAGTCGTCGAGGTGCAGGGAGCATTTGGTGTCCATTCCTAGGCCCTATGGGAAGCGCCTCCAGTTAGGGTAGGGTAGGCTCGGGGCAGTGGTGGGAAGATTGCCCCCATCACAGCAGCTAACCCTCAGCCCACTGGTGAAGAGAGCGGAGGAAATCCCTCTGCAGCCTGTTATGGAGGGAAGCTTGATTGGAGCCTGTCAGGTTCCATTCCTGTTAAACGTTTTGAAGAGTAGCTGCCATGGGGGGACCAAGACTTCAAGGTGGCAGCGAGGTTCCAGAGGGGTCTGTAGTGGCAGAACAGACCCTCTTGCCTGACCATGTCCACTCATTGTTTTGAAGGGGCTGCTGTGGGGAAGTCTTGAGAGTGCTGTGACCAGTTTGGAAGGTGGCTGCCACACTATGCAAACCCTGCTCATGAATCAGTAGGTGTGATCAGCCATGGGAGAAAGGACTGTGCCAGAAAGTGTCATCATAGCCCCAGGAGGAAGTAAAAGGTCTGAGGTATGATTTTCACACACACACACACACCCCCCCCCCGGCGGGGACAATGTGGACTGCCTAAATGATTGGAGGAGCCTAAGTAAAAGGAGCCCCTTTGTGGCTCACAGTTTGGAAATGGTGTTTGAAGAATCCAACTTCAAATCCAGGGTCCCCCTTATTTGATGCCACAGCGTTTTGACATTGTCTGAGGATCTAAAAAATGACCTGTAAATATTTGTTGGAGTGCTCCCTGGATCTGAGATGTGGCTTGAGCCTTTTAACGTTCACTATAAATTGCTGTTTGTTGCAAAGTAAGATTTGACTGGGACGAATCATTTAGAGCCATGGATATTTGGGTATGCTAGACTATTTTTTATTTTTTTTTATTTATTAAAATCTTGGATTACACCTTTGAGCGGATGCTCATTAAATAGGTTCCACGTCAGTTGATAAAACAGTAAGGTAGAACAGCTGGGCATTATACATAGTTGGTACAGACAGTTACAACACAGAATAAGCAGCTCAGGCATTGTGCAACGTTTGCTAACGTCTTATGAGTTATAAACACAATATTAACCCCCCCCCATAGGGAGTACCTAGCAGAAATGAACAGTGAGGAGAGAACAGAAAGAGGGAGAGGGGAGTAGGAGAAGGGTAGGCACTGCAATGGGGGTAAAGTGATGGCAGTGCCCAATGAGGAAGGGGATAAGGGAAGTGCTGTGGTGGGTCTGCACCTACTGGGATGGTAGGCGGGGTTGTTAAGTGCTGGCTGGAGCTTACTGATATGGGAGACCTCGGGGAAGCAAACACAGTTGTCCATTGTTGTACTGGCGAAGTTTACGTTTGAAAGAGCCAATTGTTGCAGCTCCGGATATGTCTGGTGGCAAAGCGTTGATCCAGAGGGGGGCATGGAAGAAGAACGCATGTTGGGCCATGGTGGTGTGGCATCTCGGCACATCAAAGACTTGACAGAACTTCTGGTCTGACGAGCGCTCCTATGTGGCGTTAGCAGGTTCTGGACCCCAGTTGGTAGTAGGTTTAGGGAGACATAATGTATGGAGACAGTCAATTAACCTGTGTTTTCTCAGTCTAACAACCTGATAATCCCATCAACATGACGTCAGCATGCTGTAAACCTTGCATTGGGACGTCATATCGGAGGGATTACAGAATAGAACACTACACGTGGTGACAGTTCCAAACATGGAACGCTAATCTGTTAGCGTTCAAAAAGTCAGCAGCCCCACTCATTCAGTCCCTGAACTGCCACAGCACACATCGCGATGGATAGTAGTAAAGTCCCCCCACAGTCAGACAGACAGGCTTTCTCATTTAATCTCCCCAGGCCTACCTAAATGTTCATGCTGCTCCCACAAGCTCCACGTCTGTTGAACCCCGCACAGCAAGAGGTGAAGTCACAGATGACTACGTAGCGCACAGCCACATGACACAAAAGGGCCAACCACAAATGTGCTGGATGCAGCTCAGACTCATGTTAACCCTTTAGCAGTGTAATTAGTAATTTTAAAATAAAAACAAATGTCGCGCTTTCATCCATTGACATGACTGTAGTGTTGAGAGGCCATGAAATAAACGCATTGGTAAGTTTTAACGTTTTGTCAGTCTGAACGCTGTGACTTATTTCTGGGTATTTTGTTCAAAGATGCACACTCCATACACTATAAAGAAAAATGTCTAAGAAGTGATTGTTAACCACGGAGGTAATCACCTCTCACAGTTGTCAGGACAACTGCAAACCTCTCGAGCTGCGCTCTCGAGGTTTACTTAGTTCTCCTAGCAACCGCTCTCGGTGATTACAGCGTGGTTAACAACCACTTCTTAGGCATTATCCTCTATTTATTTGGCAAGGAGGCAGGTTTGGTATCTAATTTGGCCTCTAAGCTGGAGTCAGCCAGCCCAGGTATAAAGATCACAGGTGTGCGTCAGTCTTGCTGCACCTGTGAGAAGGCAGTAGGCCTTGTTTAGAGCAAGAGAGATGCAGTGGAGGGCTGTGTCTGTTGCTGACCCATATGGTCTCTGATCCCTCCCTTGTGGCTAAGGAATTTTTTATTTATTTATTTATTAAAGTCTAGGAATTACAACCCTTTAAGTCAGGGACTCATTTACAAAGGCTCCACATCATACAAGGAAACAGTCAAATACAGGAGATAATGGGAACAAATACAGAGAGAAAAATACAAAGGCATATTTCATAACAAGCACTTATAGTATACACTTAGAGCAACACCATCGGGGTTTTCAGCAGTCACATTTGGAGTTGGACATGACCTAGTCTCGTAACTCAGTTTTAAAAGGACCCAGCCCTGGTGTTGATAGGGTAGGACCAGGGATTTGGTTCATCCAGAGTGGAGCCCTGTAGCGGAAGGACCTTTGACCAGCGTTGGTTTTAACAAAGGGGATGTGAAAGGCAGTAGTGTCAGAGAGTCTGGTGGACCGTTTGGGTAGACTGAGTTGGAGAAGCGAGAGACAGCCCGGAGGGGGGTAGTCCCAGTTGGATTTTTTTGGCCAGTAGGCAGATCTGGTAAAATAGCCGCTCCTGAAAGTTGAGCCAGGATGATCGTTGGTAGAGCTCACAAGTGTGCATGAGCCTGTTACTGCCTGTGGCTAGCTGGCAGGCCTTATTCAGGGCATGTTTTATTGGGGACAGGGCAGAGTCAGAGGCGGCACCTTAGATGACTATACCGTAGTCTGCCAGGGAAAGGATGGAGCTAGAGGTGGCTAGTCTTAGCATCTGGACAGAAGCAGGGTCTGAGTTTATACAGTGGGCCAGTTCTGATATTTATTGCAGAGCATGTCTGTGCTATATGTTGACGGAAGGAAAGGGCCGAGTCGAGGGTGACCCCCAGGTATTTAAAGCAAGTGATTGGTTCCAGAGCGGAACCCTGGGAACTTTGTATAGACTGGGTGGTCCGGTAATGTTTATGTTGTGGGTGGGCAAATAGCATGACCTTTGGTTTTTTTTTATAGTTAAGGACTAGCTTGTGGGAGGTAAACCACGATTCTATTTCAGCGAAAGAGTCCTGTAAGGACAATTGAAGCTGTGTGGGGTCTGGATGACAACTAAAGATCACTGCATTATCTGCATAGAGGAGGAGACGACCAGTGGAGGCCATAAGAAGGGAGTTTTAAGTACAGAGAGAAAAGGAGTGGGCCAAGGATGGTTCCTTGAGGGACATCTGATCAGACAGGAAGATCTGAGGATAGGGTGTTATTTATCTTCACTTGCTGTGTACGTCCATGGAGATAGCAGGAGAACCAGCCAGCAGCCTCTTGGGATATATCAACAGAGAGGAGGAAGTTTATTAGCATAGGGTGCTTAACAGTATCAAAAGTCTTTGAGAGATCGATATAGACAGACCCAGCCAAGGCACCCTGGTCAAGGGCATCATGGATAAAGGAGGTATACTCCTGGAGGGTGGTGGTTGTACTATGACCCTTCCTGAAACCATGCTGTTGCTTGCACAGTAAGTGATGCGAGTCCAGGTATTCAGTAAGTTGCTCAGCTACAGTTTTTTTCCAGCGCTTTTGAGAGGGGAGGAAGGATGGAGATTGGCCTGTAGTTAATAGTAGAGGTGTGATCACCATTTTTGTGTACTGGAGTTGTGACCTCCCTTTTCCACAGGGAAGGGAACTGCCCTTGACACAGAGACATATTGAGTATTTTTGTTATGGGAGTTAGAACTGCATCAAGCATTAAGGAGAGCAGCTCTACATCCAGGGAGTCACCACTCTGCCTGGTTTTGCCAAGGAACATGAAGAGGTAAGTACGGGCAGTACTCAGGGGATTGTCCTAAAGTGAAAGGTGGAGCACAAGGGGGAACTGACCAGGGATGCTGCAAAAAGTCGGGGGGATGGAGCTGAGATCAGAAGGTTTAAAAGCATTTGCAGTCTTACTGGGGGTCTTGGATGGGGGCTCCATCAATAATCAGCAGGGATGGAGGGGGGGGATTTTCCGCTTAGTTCCTTTATATTTGCCAGAACCTTTTCCCATTTCCCCAGGTGGCTGAAAGATTGGCCGGATAGTATGCTGCCTTGGCTTGGCGGATGGCCCAGGTACATGAGTTCCGAGCAGCATGGTAGAGTTTAACTCCTACTACACCACATGCACCTCAGTCCTCTTAAAATCCTTTCCATCTCCCCCCCCCCAAACTCTGGCACCCAACCACCCTCTCCCACCCCCTTTCTCCTTCTCAGCTGTCTTCCCTGATGAAACACCATCTGCCTTGCTCTTGCTAAACCCGTCTAAAGGTACATCGCCAGATGATATCAATCCCAAACTCTTGTTCCTCTCTGCCCCAGCTACAGCCATCCCACTATCTCTCCTCCTCAATCTCTCCTTGTCCTCTTCCATCCCTTCTTCCTGGAAATATGCTGTGGTTCTTCCCTTACCCAAGAGGGGCGACCTGTCTTCTGCCAACTTTCGCCCTATCTCTCTCCTCCCAATTCTCGCTAAACTTCAAGAACACGTGGTTCTCTCCCAACTAACCTCCTTCCTCACTGACTCCCCTTTTTTCACACCATTTCAATCTGGATTTCAGAAAAGTCACTCCATCACCACCTCCCTTCTCAGGCTCACTGACTCCATCCTCACCGAGATGGATAATGGCCTTATCACCTCTGCCATCATTGTCGACCTCGCCAAGGCTTTCGACACAGTATCCCATGCACTTCTCATTTATTTATTTTCTTTTGTTTACCAGGTAAGCACACTAGACAACCAAGTGCCTATTTTCAGGTGCGACCCGGGAGATTACAAAAGTACATTTAAGAACATCAGGCAAAAACAAGTACAAGGAATATTCAAGAGTGTCAAGCAAAGCAAGGTCAATACAAGAACATCAGGGGTTTACATTGCAAGCGGGAGGAAGATAACAGCATGGTTCAAGCAAGGAAGGCAGTTATCAACATACCGGGGCAACAACGCCCTAAAGGATAAGGGTAGTAGGTAAAACGAGTAGTTACAATTGGGTATTGGAGAGACCAAGGGCAAAACATGAAGATAGAACAGTAACATATACCCGAATAATGAGCAGTAGGGCTAAAGTGGACCCAACACAATCAATTCTACTGATAGCTGCAAGCTCACTGGTGAATAAGGTGCAGAGACCCACCACCTTAAGCAGAGGAGTTAGGTAACAACTCAGCCAGTCAGAGTGGAATGGTCGAGGGGATTTGTTAAGTGCAGAGGCAGGTATAGGCCGATTTGAGGAAGCCCCAAAGGGAGGTTTTAAGGCAGGGATGGGAGGTGGAGGAGCGAGTGCTGGTTGGAAGGGAGTTCCATAACCTGGGCGCGTACACAGCGAAGGCCTGGTCATCTATTTGGGTGTGAGTTTTTGGAACCAGGAGGACGAGAATCACTGGATCTTAAGTGGTAGGAGGGGGTTGAGGGTAAGAGGGATACGGTGAGGGCAGAAGGAGTGGCAGTTCTGACAGCATTGTCGATAAAGTTGCCTAAGGCAAAGGTGCGGTGCTTTTCCAGTGGGAGCCACTCAAGCCGGGAGTAGAGCTCACAGCAGTGGGTGAGGCGGGAAGCTGAGAGTGCAAAGCGACATGCACTGTTGTACATCGTGTCCCATTTTGAGAGACTGGTTTTTGTGATGTGGGCAAAGGTGACAAGTCCATAGCAGAGCATGGGTAGGAGGACCCCCCTGGCTAGGGCGAGGCAGGCAGCCGAAGTGAGACAGCTTTTTGCCCTGTATGCAAGGCCCAACTTACAGTTTGAGGCCTTACATGTGTTGCGAATATGCAGAGTGAAATCCAGTTGTGGGTGAAGTGTCACCCCCAGGTGCTTGACAGAATCTGAAACTTGGAGGGACCCATCGGCACATGAGATCTTTAGAGGGGTAGGGACAGCTTTTATCTTGGCTGTAGTGCCAAAGAGCATGGTCTGAGTCTTCTGTAGGTTGATAGTGAGCTTGTGGTCCTTTAACCAGGTATGGATTTGGTCGAAGTCGAAGTTTAGCTTGGCGTTGATGACTGAGATGTCCGGGGTGCTTGTCAGGATGACTAGGTCATCTGCATACAGAGTAGATCGCCCATGAGCCAGGGCTGAGGGCAGCTCGTTTATGAATAGGAAAACAGGAGAGGCCCAAGGACAGAGTCCTCGGGGACCCCACAGTTAACCGGAGAGGGATCAGAGGGGCCTTGTTGAACTTGGTGTACTGCTGTCTGCCCATGAGGTAGTTAGTGATCCAGGCAAGGGCGGGGTAGGAGAAGCCAAGGGACAGGAGAGAGGAGCTCTTGAGTGAGTGGTCAACCCGGTTGAAAGCTTTCGAGAGATCCACAAAGATGGCTCCAGTCAGTTTGCCTCGATCTGCAGCAGACCTGATCTCGGAGGTGACAGCGGCTAGGGCAGTGGAGGTACTGTGCCCTTTTCTGAAGCCGTGTTGTGCAGGGGAGAGTAGATCGTGGATCTGCAGGTAGTGGATGAGCTGTCAAGCATCCATCTTTTCAAGAAGCTTGCTGATCGCTGACAGGATCGCTATAGGGTGGTAGTTCTTGAGATCTTTAGGGTCGCCTTGTTTGTGAATGGGGATAACTTTGGCCACTTTCCAGATGTACAGGATGATACCCGACGTTAGTGACTCCTTCACAACAGCTGGTCTGTCTATATCTGCTACTAACTGGTTCGGGGCCTACCTCACAGGTAGAACCCAGTCCGTCAAGGTCTGTGATTCCGTCTCCCCTCCTCTTCCCATCACCACTGGAGTCCCTCAGGGCTCAGTGCTTGGCCCTATTCTATTCTCCATCTTCCTAAACGACCTTCCACTACTCTGTTCCCTTAACTACTCCATTCACATGTATGCTGACGATACGGTTTTGTACTCCTCCAGCAAATGCCTAGCTGATGTTGCTACTACTCTGCAGCATGACCTACCTGGTTCAGCTCTGGTTTGCTTCCCATCAGTTCTTCCTCAATGCCAAGAAGACAATCTCCATGACCTTTAGCACAAGGCAGAGACTTTCAAGACTGCTTATTCTTCCCTCCTTCCACATCCTGGACAGGACTACATTGGAGGACACTACCTCTTTCAGATATCTTGGTGTCTGGTTGGACCAACACCTCATCTTCTCTGGTCATATTGATGCCATCCTGAAAAAACTGCGCCCCAAGCTAGGCGCTTTATACAGGAACCGTAGTTGCATCCCTCCTACAGTCAGGCGTGAACTTGTCCAGAAGATGATACTCCTGATTTTCGACTACTGTGACGTAATCTATGGTAAAACTCCCAAGTCCTCCCTGGCCAGACTGGACACTCTCTTTAACTCCTTCTGCCGTTTCGCTCTTGATGCACCCCTTTGAACCCATCACTCTGAGCTCTGTCATGCCCTGGCCTTTCCCACTCTTGATAACCGACACCTCTCCCACTGTGCCAAATTCACCTCTAAATACTGGCTGGGCGAACTACTTTCTTACCTCCTCACCTCACTATCAACCCCTCCGGAACCTCCTCATTCCCTCAGATCTTCAGACACTCATACTCCGGCAGTCTCTTGCCGCTCCACACTCATCGGACAGGCTGCCTTCTATCATTTCCCCAAAGTCTGGAACTCTCTCTCACCTCACATACACCACTCCTGCTACTGCTCCCTCAGTACAGCCTTACACAACTACCTCTTCTCTAACTGCTTCTGCTACAGCTCACCTTAATTACACCCCCACCCTCCCTGTACTCTAATTATATCTCGTCCTCCTCTTCTACCATTCCCCTCTTCCCTCTCCACTTCCTTACAAATTTCTTTCTCTCCTTACCCGAACCTTTCTCCTCCTTACCTCCCCTTCCCCCCCAACTGCCTACTACCTGCTTCCTGCATCCTTCCTGATGTGCTCTACCACTGCCTTGTACAGGCAAAGTACTCGGCACCTGGGAGGGATCAGTCACTCCACCTACTATCTACTTCCTTCCCTTGTCTACTCCCCCTTGCTACCTACTACCCATTTCCTTCCTGATGCACTGTACCTCTGCCTAGTACAGGCAGGGTTACTCAGTATATGAGAGGGGTCAGACCCTGGCAGATCTCTCCCCTCTTCAAGTCTTCTTCAGGATTTCCCTCTCCTTTCCCATTCTCCACCATCTTCACTGTCCTATCCCCCGACGGTGCTCCAAGCCCCCCAGGTATACCTTGGATTTTCTGCACATGTCATACCCTGCCCTCGCCCCCCCCCTCAATAATCCACCTCCTCCCTCTCCAACTCCCTCCAACGTCTCTCTCTCTCCTCTGTTGGCACTAAGGTCACCTTCCCATGCTTGCTTCATCTCCTGTCATCAGGGTTCTCAGCATCCTGAAGGGGTTTGAGCTGGCTAGTCTCCCACCCCCTAATTCCACCCCTCATCCTTACCCCTCACTGCCTCCCTCCTCCCACTTCATTTTCTATACTTACAGCCCCTCCTCTTCCTAGCCCTATTCACCCCCTGTTGTATACTCATAACCTGATGGGTTACATTGCTTTGTCGCCATCCCCCAACCCCACCTCTTCTTATTACTCCACCTCATCTCCCCTCTCCCCCCTTAACTGCCTACTACCTGCTTCCTGCATCTTTCCTGATGTGCTCTACCACTGCCTTGTGCAGGCAGGGTACTCGACACCTGGGAGGGATCAGTCACTCCACCTGCTACCTGCTTTTCACCCCTTCCTCTCCCCCCTCTTTTCATTATCCAGCCCTATTTCACAGTTACCCAAATCTATTTTTGCACCTAGACTATCTGCACTTCGAGCTTACCTAGAATATTATACTGTCTGAGTTACTCCTCAGTACTTGACCTAGCTAAACAACAAGTTAATCCTTTCAGTCATTCCTAATCAGCTAGGGGTTACTTAGTATGTGCATTCTTTAGCAAAGGCTGAATTACTGTGATTATTTTCTGATGTTTCATCATCCAGCTCCTTAGAGCAAAACTGATAGCATTCCACTATTTTATTACTCTCTGTACAGTTTACACACCTGTATTGTTTGTGTTTGTATGCAATTTTATGCTATATTATGTTATTGTACCATGTATCTGTTGACACTCCCTATGTTCCCCTACCCCCCAGGACGCACCGGGAGACAAGCAACTTGTTGCTCAGTGTGCCTTCCTGGTGAAACATTTCAATAAATAAATAAAATATAGCCAGACTATAATCAATGAGGTAGACAGTGGAACTGTTGATGGCCATGTTCAGCGCTTCGTGTTATGTTCTGTTTGTGATGGTAGAATATCCAGATTCTTGTACTGATCGCCCGTGCAGTGTTGTCTATGTGCTGTGCATAGGACAGGGTGGAGTCATTTGTGATGCCCAGGTACTTGAAGTGCTGAACATGTTCCAGAGTGGCACCACTGACACGGACTACTCAAAGCATCCCTCCCTAGGTCCCTGGTTGTGTCAGGAGTAAAAACGTCACATCATTGTCGCCTAGACGGAGTTCAAGCCATCACCAGGAATCCCTTGCATCTGAAATAAGGTGCTGTGCTTCTCTGCTATAGTTTAACTGCTCAAACTGGGCTTTGGTGCCCTCCCCCTTTCCCAGAAACAATTGACATCAAACCCTAGATGGGGAAGGGGGGTAACCACTGGAATGTGTCGCCTTAGAGTTTGAGAGCTGCCTCCTGCCTGCCAACCATTCTCTTCTGACTAAAAATGCAGACCTCCACCCCCAGGCAATGGAGAGAAAAGTTACCGTATAATAAAGGCTTCTGTAACGGAAATCCTACTCACCAGGGATTTCCAACTCACTGCTGCCACAAGGTTTTTACCAACAGGAACCAAGAAACCTGTTGCTCTCTCTCCTAATCTGGTCTCCGGGCTTCACTACACTTGGGCTGTACCTCCTGATGCTGGTTGTGAGGCAGGAATCAAAGATCTGCAGCAGGGGGATTCCAGCCCTCCCCTTCCGGCTTCCTCCAGTTTACTTCCTGCCTTCAGTGGAGCATGTACTGTGCAGCAGAGCTCTGTCACACATGGCAGGGCTGAAGACACTGTAAGTTCTTTTTCTTTTGTAAACCAATTTTCTGAAGGGCAGAGCAATGACTCTAGCAATGGGGAGCGGTATTCAAACGCTCCAAGGTGGGATCCAGTCTCAGCCTTGCAAGCTGCACAGACTGGCCCCACCTCTTAGCGGCTCACTTCTTCTCACAATTTGGGACTTATTCAAGGAGGAAAAAGTACTTACGCACTGGAGTGCTTCCCAGGAGCCAGGCAGCCACACAGTGCCTTCCAGTCAACGAATGTCTCTTTTGAAAGCTTCAGCCACTCATCGACGGTTCAACTCGATGCTAATCAGCTCACTTTTTCCCTGTGATTTTGGGCCCCAGCACCAATACAGTTCCACAAGGGAAAAAACGTAATTAAGCACCGGAGTGCTTCCAAGGGGCTAGGCAGGCACTGTGTGACTTCCGATCGATGAATGGCTTTTTGGAAAGCTGCAGCTGCTTGTTGACGGTACAACTCATCAACGCTCATTCAAAAAGCATGCCAGGCCGCTTGTCAACAATCGGCCTTCTCGTTGACAAGCGCTGAGGAGCATTAACAGCGCGGTAGCACTGTGACAGGGGAATTGACGAGATCAGCACCTGTGCCCCACCCCAGTCAATCTTCCTTCATCAAAGGCAGGGATTTATTTTACCAGTGCCAGAGAAAGTGACAGTCACTTCTAAGCGGCTCTTAAAGAGACAACTCTAATTACCAATGGCAGACTAAGATTCTCCCAGTGGGGGGGAGGGAGTACACTGAAAGAATCATGGCCTCAGAAAAGTCTAGCAAGGGCAAAAAATGTCAGCGCTGCAAATCCCCACACCCGATCACTTTCGCTGGTTCGCTTTTCCTTGCATGTGAAAAGGCAGCGGCTGCAAATGGGGAGGACATAGCAGATGCAACTTGTCCCCCAAGAATGACAAATACCCAAGAAAGGTCTGAGCGACCAGCTGCTTCCAGGTCAGAGAAAGCAACGGTTACCAGGGATACCCAACAGACTGCAGTCCCCTTCCTGGTTCCAGACCTTATAGACAAATTAAATAGGTCCTTTGCTGTGGACCCTGCATGCTTCAACTGGCAACCTCCAGGGTCCCCTGATATGATACTCCACAAAAAGGCAAGAAGGAAAAGGACCCCCCTTCCCATCCTCATCTAATGAGGAGCAGTTATCCTCATATCGCTACGACAAAAAGAAAAGATCCTGATACAGGGACAGATCATTGGAGAGGGATGATCAACATTTCTCATGCCACAGAAGGAAGAAAAGGTCTTGTTCCCAAAGTAGATCTAGGGGCACACACACAAGGGAAAATGTCGCAGGGGACATTCCCCGGCCTCCTCAGACACCAGTTCTTCCCTCAAGAAGGGGGAGATAGTGGGTTCATCATCAGACTCGGATTACTCCCCATCCAGAAACTCTGACCTGGAGTACCTAGATTTTTTATTAAAAAGATCACATCTGAGATTCACCTTGGATCTTCTCCAGCTGTCCCTTCCCAGCCAAAACAGACTTTTTGCCTTGAATCTACCTCCAAACCGGCCACAGCCTTTCCTATCCCCCCGCCATAGAGGACTTACTAAAAGAGGAATGGCAAGGTCCAGAACGCACATACCCGGTCCCTCAATGAATCTCTAAACTTCTAAAGTTTGACAAGAAGCAGTCAGAAAAGTGGTTAGACTGCTCCAGGATAGATCCACTGATTTCTAATCTAACCAAAAAGACAGTCATTCCCACTGAAGGAGGGGCATCACTAAGGGACCCAGTAGACAGAAAAGTGGATGCCTCGCTGAAGAAGGCCTTCCAAGCATCAGCGACTTCACTTAAGGCGGCAACAGTGAGTCTCTTCTCGGCCAGAGTCACCCTGTCCTGGGCATCGGATCTAGCTTTTCAATTTGCAGAAGACCCAGAGAAAAACTCACCGATTATTGTTCAGCTACAATTAATGGGACTAGCCTCGGCTTATGCAGCCGACGTGTCTGAGGAGGCAGTCGGGTGAGCTGCACAGACCAGGTTTTATCAAACCTCGGCTCACCGCAACCTCTGGCTTCAGGCCTGGCAAGCAAACACCTCTTCAAAGAGTCATTTGGCAAATGCACCATACGAAGGGAGTCTCCTGTTCGGTTCAGCCCTGAAGGAGGCCATGAAGGAATCCAGGGAGACAGCCAAGGCACACATGCCCCAGTCCAGAGGCAGGGGCAAATCATGGTCCTCAGGCTCCAGGCGCAATTTTCATATGACGGGGGTTACAACAAAGGTCAAAACTCCAACTTTTCCGGGAAAAGAACATGTTTTCCTCCTGTAACCAACGTAACTTTAGAGGGAGGATTCGGTGGTGGTGAAGGCTCCAAGGACATAGCCAACAACAACAAGAAGTCACAATGAAGCCATCTGGACCCATCCTCAAGTAGGGGGCAGACTTTCAAATTTCCTTGAAGTATGGGTCCATACGATGTCAGACAAATGGATAATAGACATTATCAGTAAGTACAGGCAGTGACAGCGGTAGTTCGGTGCCTCTCGGTGCATGGATTTGTCATCAACTGGAGGAAGAGTTCCCTAACTCTGAGCCAGAACTTGAACCACCTGGGGGCAGACTTCAGGACACAGTTCAACAAAGTTTTTTCCACAGAATCAATATTCAGGGACCTGCTGAAGCCTGTCAAGAAATTTCTAACAGCAGCTCAACTGCCGGCACAGACCTTCGTGAGGCTAATTGGGACTCTAGTGTCACTAGCGGATTCGGTCCCTTGGGCTCTAGTGCACATGTGACCCATTCAAGCCCATCTGCTCAGACTGTGGTCCCAGTTCAGACACAGCCAGCATCAGTTAATCCCAGTTTCTCAGCAGATAAAATCCTCCCTCCGGTGGTGGTCTCGGAGATCAAATGTAATGAGGGGACGAAAATTGGGACATCTACACCAACTCAGAATAATGACCGATGCAAGCCTCAGGGGATGGGGGGCCTACCTGCATCAGGTGTCGGTACAAGGCAAATGGTCACTGGTAGAATCAAGGTGCAGCATAAACATCCTCGAGATGAGGGCAGTTCACCTAGCCCTGATACACTTCTGTCAACAAGTACGCAATCAGGATGTGTTGGTTCTTACAGACAATCGGACAACAATGGCCTACACCAACTATCAGGGAGGCACAAAAAGCTCAAAAATGCTGCGGGAATCACTGCTTCTCTTTCAATGGGCAGAGCAACAGCTGGCGAGTATAACAGCCATGTACATTCCAGGACAGGAAACTGTTTCAGCAGACTGGCTAAGTCTCCAGGATGTCTTGCCAGGGGAGTGGGAGCTGAAGGACAGTGCCTTCCATCTCCTAACAGAGCAGTGGGGCAATCCCCAGGTAGATCTGTTTGCATCCAGGCGAAACTCCTAGGCAGAACAATTCTGCTCCCTGGCCAGGGACAAGCTAGCAGTAGCTCAGGATGCCTTTTCCCTAAACGGGGGTTAGTTCAGCCTCCTGTATGCCTTTCCCCCTGATACCACTGCTTTCCAGAATTCTGCACAAGGTGGGCCAAGACGGAGCAAAGATCATACTAGTCTGTCCCCGATGGCCTCGCTGTCCTTGGTTCCCACTTCTTATTCAACTGTCAGTGGGACTGCCGGTATTTTTCCAACTCAGCCCATACTTTCTCCATCATGGTCCAGTCCTGCACCCCAGTTTTAGCAATGTATCCCTCTCGGCCTGGAGATTGAGCTGGAAACTTTCAAGGAGCTAGGCTGTACAGCTCCAGTAATCGAAATGATGGTGAACTCATGTTGCCCCTCCTCTTCTAAAGTGTATTATAGAATCTGGAGTAAATTCTTGTTCTGGCTTCAATTCAAAGATATACAGAATCATTCAATATCATTACCTGTGCTATTACAGTTTTTTCAAGAAGGATTTGACAAAGGGCTGCAACTAGCCACCCTAAGAGTTCAGGTCTCAGCCCTGGGGGCGCTTTTGTTAGTAGACTCGGGAGATTCACTGGGCTCACACCCTCATGTCAGGAGGTTTCTTTTTTTGGAAATAGAAATTTATTGACATTTTATCTGTCACACATAGTTACAAAAGCTTATATTCAAAGTAGATGTAAGCGAGAGGAACTGGAGAGACAAGTGAAGGAGCTGGAGAAGCGGGTTGTGGGGGGAGAAAGGGGGGGAACCCCCAGGTTACTGTTTACAGCTAGGGAGGCTCTTAATACACTGCTGAGAGAAGAGGCGGGAAAATCATGGTTTTATTGCCAGAGGAAGATTTTCGAATGGGATAATAAACCAGGACCTATGCTGGTGAAACTGATGAAAGGGGGCAGGCATCCAACACGCATATTAAGAGTGCGAAATGGGGAAGGGAGGATTTGTACCAATCCAGGGGACATAGGGGAATGTTTTAGGAAATTTTACGAGTCACTGTATGGGGTTGAACATAAAGGAAAGGAAGCTCATATATGGGGATTTCTGGATGGGTTAAATCTGCCAGCTGCTACGGTTATGCAGAGGGAATTGCTGGGGCAGACTATTTCAAGGTCAGAAATTTTAGGGGTCATCCAAAAGATGCAACAGGGAAAGGCCAGTGGCCCAGATGGATTCCCTATTGAGTATTATAGGATCCTAGGTGACCAGCTAGCTGGGGTGCTGTGTGAGGTGTTCAAGGCAGAGGGGGAGACATTGCCAGATTCATGTTATGATGCAACTATCTGCATGATACCCAAGTCCGGGCAGGATGGACTTGATTGTGCAGCTTCCCGCCCATCTCATTGCTTAATGTGGATCTGAAAATTTTAGCTAAGGTTCTGGCTACCAGGCTGGAGAATGTTCTCCCAGGCCTGGTTCACCCAGACCAGATCGGGTTCATTAAAGGCTGACAGTCATATCACAATATGCGTAGGTTACTTAATGCAATATGGTGGGCAGGCCGAATGCAAGAGAAGGCGGGGGTGGTCTCTTTGGACGCTGAAAAAGCGTTTGATAGAGTGGAATGGGATTACCTGTTTGAGGTGATGGCCCGGTTTGGTCTGGGTGATTCTTTTATAGGTTGGGCGAGAGCTATGTATCTTAGGCCGAGTGCACAAGTTATGGTTAATGGATGCCTGTCGGAACGATTTGGATTAGGGAGAGGTATGAGGCAGGGATGCCCACTGTCTTCCCTTCTGTTCGCCTTGGTGATTGAACCACTGGCAGTGGAGATACAACAGCATCGGGTGGTGTAGGGGATTGGTGGGGCAAGGGGGATGGAGCATATGGTGGCATTGTACGCTGACGATATGCTGTTATTTGTGGGAAATCCACAAAGGTCCATGGGGCCACTGCTGTCTGTCATTGATGAGTTTGCAAGTTTTTCTGGGTATAAAATTAACATTGGGAAATCTGAAATGATGTGTTTCCCGGATGCTGGTATGGAACTGCAGCAGATAGGACTTAAACTTGTTCAGTCGGATTTTAAGTATTTAGGAGTAAATATAGGTCGGAGGTGGGGGGATTTATATAAGCTGAATTATCCTCCCATGATTAAGATGATTCTTGTAGATCTTAAAAGATGGATGCAACTTCCTATCTTGTGGTTAGGGAGGATTAACCTGCTAACAATGAACATCCTACCCCGAATCTTGTACCCTATGCAAATGTTGCAGTTGACATTAACTATGGGAGATATGAAAAGAATAGAGAAGAGGTTCTTGGAATTTATATGGCAGGGAAGGGAGCCTTGAATTAGTCTAAAGCGACTCAAGGCAGATAGGACTAAGGGGGGGGCTTAATTTCCCGGACTTGGGTATTTACTGTCTGGTGGTGCAACTGAGAGGGTTGCTGACTGGGTACACCGACCATCTGTAGCAAGCTGGGTGGAGCTAGAACAGTGGGGGAATTCAGGGAGACTCACTGCATATTTACATAGTAGGGGACTCCGAGTATATAGAGAGCTGGGGAACGGCGATCCCCTGGTGAGGGAGACACTTGAGGCATGGGAACACCTCCGGAGGAGGAAAGGATTGGGGCAAGGGGAGACCATACTGTTACCGATAGCAAAGAACCCCTTTTTTCTGCCGGGGATGGAGGATGGTGGTTTTCAAGAATGGGAAAGGAGAAGGTAGACAGTGTGGGTAACTTGTTGGAGAAAGGCGAGCTCTGTGCATTTCAGAAGGTTAGGCAAAACTTGAGGCTTGGGACATCCCGCTTGTACAGATATCTACAATTAAGAGCCTTTGTGGGGAGGTTGGATAAGAGCGGCAGGGAAGGGCTGCAACCGAATATGGTTGAACAACTGGTGTATCATGCCAAAAGAGACCCGAAAGGTTTTATGGGGAAGGCCGCTAAACAGGGTAAACAAAGACTACCAGATCTGACTGGGAGTACAAAAGCTTTATGGGAAAGGAATTTAGGGCAACGAATCTCTGAGGAGAACTGGAAAGTGGCCTTATATATGCCGGAGGACATAATGGTCTGTAATAAGTTCAAAGAGGCTTTTTTTAAGTTTCTGCATAGACTGTATTGGCCCCCTGCTGTGGTGCACAGGGCACATCCCACGATATCCCCGCAGTGTCGGAGGTGTAACAGGGATTTGGGTACTTACATCCACTGTTTCTGGTCTTGTCCAGTCTTGGTTAAATTTTGGGGGGAGGTAGTGACCGAGGTGAACCGGATAGCTGGAAGACAGTTGGAACAAGATCCTCTGATATGTCTGCTTGGAGTTGAGGTGGTAGGAGGAGAAGAAGATGAGTGGTTGCTGCTTCCCAGATGGATATGGGTTATGTTTGTGTTAGCCCATCACTGTATCCAAAATACTTGGGTTTCAGGGACCAGGCCCACAGTGCTGCTTTGGCGGCAGTTGATCCTTCGCTCCCTTGCACTGGAAAGGCTGACACAGGCTGTTAGGGATAGGGAGGAGATCTTTGCGAGAGAGTGGTCGGCCTTTCTAGTGTGTCTGAGAATGTGATGCTCAGGATGGGGCTGTGTATATAAACCTAAATGGTACATAGAAAATTGTGAAATGAAGTGGAAACATGATTCTTTTTTTTTCTTATGGTAACATCAAATAATATACACGATTGCATCGGTTTGTTTTGTTACTTGTGTGTTTTTTAAATGTCCAAGTTTGTCTGTAAACTTAAACTGTTAATAAACATAATATTCAAAAAAAAGCTTATATTCAGTACATACACAGTTTAAAGAAGGAAAAACATCAACCACAAACTGTATATTTGATAGAACAAGAAAAGAATGAGAAAAGAGAAGAAGAGAAAAAGAGAGGCATATTTTCTTCAGTACCGCATGTTGCTCAATGATCCAACCTATCCCATATTCAAATACACTTCTTATGAGTATATGACTAACACTTCCAACACGTTTGTTTTCTTTAGAAGCCATATGATGAAAAAATGGTAACCATCTTACTTTAAATCTATCCACAGACAGCCTAAGCTTGGCCGTTAGATATTCCATCTACACAATCCTGGTACATATGTCACACCAGGACTCTACTGAGGGACTGCTTGGGGTAAGCCAGCATTGGGTAATTGCCTTAAAGGCAGCCGCCACAAAAATATAAAATAAATATAGTTGAGGCCTAGATTTTAAACCCGGCGGGAGGCCAAAAAGCCAATGTTGTGCCAACTTTGGAAAAGGGGTGTCAAACATCCCCACCACCCCTCCATGAATATCATCCCAAACGTCCGCCACCATTCCACATTGCCAAAAAATATGAGAATAAGTACCAGTAGATTGGCAGTTTCTCCAATGGAGATCTGAATTATGCCCCCAAAAATGTTTAATGACTACTGGAGGCCTGAAGTACCTGACCACCCCCTTCCAACGAAACTCTCTCCATATTAAGGATGCTGTGATTAGATGGTTACATTCCAGATACTAGACCATTCATCAGGAGATAGTATGATTCCCAACTCGACGTCCCAGGCCTCTTTAACTCTAACCATTTGATCTTTCACAGCCATGTTCATACATTGTACCAAATTAGAGATTGAATGGCTGGGACCTTGTGCAGAAGATAAGGTCAAGATACATTCTCGTAGGGAGTTCCCAGGGGCAATTACTGTTTGAATGACTCTTATGGTATTAAG
Source organism: Neoceratodus forsteri (assembly GCA_016271365.2). Taxonomy (NCBI): domain Eukaryota; kingdom Metazoa; phylum Chordata; order Ceratodontiformes; family Ceratodontidae; genus Neoceratodus; species Neoceratodus forsteri. Next base: position 1,712,322,610 of record CM057455.1, read on the forward strand.
ATAATGCCTAAATTGAAGAAAATGAAAAAAATCTGTTTGAGGAAGGTCAAATTCCACCCGTAACTGATGGAATCATTTCAGCGAATTACCAACAAAGAATTGACCCACCTTTTGCAAGCCATATCTTGCCCAGAGATGGAATGCCAGGTCCCACTTAAGAGGGATAAAATCCCTACAGCTAGTAATATTCGTGAAAGGGCCTATTAAAAGTGGGAGATTTAATTCCAAACATGCCTGGATTGCTTAATTACTTTAGTTAGGGGATTGGTGAATTCTAAAAGTTTTAATCTGGGGGGGGGTCCAGGAACAACAAGTCCAACAGATTGGACACCAGGGAGGAGAATGTCTCCACTTCTACCCAGTGTGGAGGGGGAGCCCAGGATAACAGGGCTTGCAATTGAGCTGCCCAATAATATTTTTGCAACTCAGGCAGGCCCATACCACCTCCCTCTTTAGGGGCTGTTAATACCTTCCATCTGACCCTTGGTTTCTTACCCATCCAAATATATTTGGAGAGAGTGGATTGTATCTCCCTCCAAAAGGTCCTAGGAGGCCTAAGTGGAAGGGCAGAAAACACAAATAAAAATCTAGGTAAAATATTCATCCTCACACTTTATATTCTGCCTGAAAGTGAAAGTGGTAACTCCCTCCATCTGTTACAGTCAGTTTGGATTTCTTGCAGTAACCTGAAATGATTAAGTTTATAAAGATCTTGTAGATTCCTGGGGATCTAAATCCCCAAGTATTTAAAACCCGTCCTACTCCATTTTAATTGGCCTAAGTCAGGAAGGTGTACCCCCCTCCACTTCCCGATCGGGAGTATTTCTGATTTTCCCAGGTTGACCTTGTACCCGGATATTTCTTCAAAGGCTGTCAAGAAATCAAAAACCCTAGGGACAGAAACAACAGGATTAGAAATGTATAAGAGTGTGTCATCCGCATATAATGAAATTTTAACTTTGTTCCCCTGAAATTGGACCCCCTGGAAAACATCTGTCTGTCTGATATACGCTGCCATCAGCTCTAGGGTCAGAGCAAACAGAAGAGGGGAGAGAGGGCAACCCTGTCTGGTCCCCCTCTGGATCTTAAAAGAGGATGTAAAAACTCCATTCACCTGATCCCTGGCACGGGGATCCTTAAATAGATTAAAAATCCAGGTCCTGAATTTGTCTCCGAAGCCGAACCTCCCCAGGGTGAGATCTAAATACTGCCAGTCCAGGCGATCAAAGGCCTTTTTGGCATCAAGTGACAATACTGCCCTAAGTTGCCCAACCGTGGGAGAGTCAGTCACAGAGAGAACATTCAGCAAAAGACGAATGTTGTCTTGTAAATGTCGACCAGGAATGAAGCCCGTCTGATCAGTATGTACCAAATCAGAAATAATTGCCTGGAGCCTTATGCCCACCAATTTTGCAAACATTTTTCCATCCTGATTTAATAGCGATATTGGTCTATGACTAGAGGACTGGGTAAGATTCTTCTCCGGTTTAGGGATTACAGAAATCAGGGCTTCCTGCCACGTATCCTGCAAGGCTCCAGGTTCTTGTGCCGCATTACAAACCCTGGTGAGGAGAGGGGACAGCTCCTTAGCAAAACATTTGTAAAATTCTGAAGTGAAACCATCTGGACCGGGGCCCTGCCTGATTTTAAGGACTTAATCACCTGCTGCACCTCCCCAGCGGTGAAGGGTGCCTCCAGCCCCTCCTCTTGTTCAGGAGAGAGCTTAGGGAGATCAATTTTACTAAGGAATTCGGTTACCTTATCAGCATGATCCTGGCCCCTCTCCTCGGTATATAGTTGCTGAAAGAATTTTTGAAATTCAGCTGCTATTTCAGTGGGTTGAGTCTTATCCGGGGAGTCTAGAGATACAGGACAAATATGGGCTATGTATCTCTCAGCCTCTTGTTTCCGAAGTAGCAGTGCTAATAATTTGCTCGCCCTCTCCCCCTCTCGTAATACCTCTGCCCCATAAACCTCAGTGCGTTCTCCACACACCGCTGTAAGAGGAAGTCATAATCTGATCTAGCTTCCCTTAGTTTTTTGAGTGTGGATTCTGCTCTGGTGCATTTATGCTGTATTTCAAGATCATGAATCTTATTTAAGACTTCCTGAATTCTAACCTTACGTTGTTTGTTTTTGTGAGAAAAAAGCTGTAGTGTGCCCACGGATGACTGCTTTCAATGCATCCCATAAAAATTTAGGCTGTGAGTCCTGTTCACTATTTTCCTCCAGATAGTGCTGGATAACCTGTTTGGTCGAGGTGATATATTGTTTATCGTTGACCAGTCCCAGGTTGAATCTCCAGCATCCTTTCCTGCCAGTATCCCCCCAGCGTAGAACAGCCCTAATCATTGCGTGGTCCAAGATGGCTGTGGGGAGAATATCAACCCCGTGAAAAGTATGAAGCAGCCCACACTGCATATAGAAGTGATCCAGTCTCGAGTATGACCTCAAGGCTGGAGAATAAAAGGTATAGTTCCTGACATTTGGATTAAGATTCCTCCAAGGGTCTGCCATCCCTGCCTCTAAACAAAGTGACTTTAATAGTCTGGAGCAAGTTTTAGAACCCAAGCTCTTACCAGGACTTCAGTCCCTATTAATGTCTTCCACACAATTCCAGTCCCCCATGCAAGTAATGTGGCCAGAGGGTAATCTGGCCAAATCATTGAATAAGGTTCTAAAAAATTCCTCGGAGGGGGGAGTGGGTGCGTAAACAACCACCAGATGTAAAATTCTACCCCCAAAATTCCCAGTTACGACCAAGAAGTGGCCCGTTCCTGCCTTGGCCACCTTCTGAATCTGGAATGGCAGACCCCTACGGAACAGGGCCACCCCTGCTTTCTTTGAATGCGGGTATTCATCTGAGCAAATAATACCCACCCAAGACCTACGCAGTTTTAAATGTTCCTGGTTCAACAGCCTGGTTTCTTGCAAGCAGGCAAGATCACATTTCTCTCTTTGTAATTCTGCTAAAATTTTAGATCGTTTAACAACATTATTAATCCCTTTTACATTCAGGGAGCATAGCGCTAGAGTAGCCATAATAGTATGTATGATATGACAAATCTTAGTAGAGCAGGTACAGACATATAAACCTTTCCACAGCATAAAATTTCAAATAAAGCCTCTCTTGTCAGGGAGAAAGGGAAAGAAGGAAAAGACCAGAAAAGCCAGAGAAAAGAATAACTAGAACAACATAACATCATGTATAACAAAGCGACCTTTAACTGCCCTCTCAAACAGCGGAGGACAAAGATTAAAAGTGAGCACCTAACAGGAGCAGAGTGCCCTGCCAGTTTACCCCTTCGTGTGAGAGAGTCTTCCACTAGGAGTACTGAGGGAACTGTGTCCCTAAAGGGAACAACATCCTCATTAAGAGGGTGAAAAGGTCAGGGGAGTAACGAATAGTATGAGACCTCTGGGCCTGGGCCCTTTGTGTACAAAATATTGATCTTCTGGGAAAAGGCTGGGAAAGCTGCCCCAACCTCCAGCGCACCTTAACCCCAGTTGTATAATGGCGTGTGTTTAATTAAGAACAACCCCCTCCCCCCATTCCCCCACAAAACTCATGGTGCCGGGTCTCTGAACAACGATGGCAACTCTCTTTAATTGTTAGCTCAGGCCCATGCTCATCTCCGCACTAATTATCCCCATGAGCCATGTTGAGGGCCCGAAAACACAAAATGATCATCTCCGAGTATGTCTTTCACCCATTAAGTCACCAATTCACAAGCGCCCCTCGCCCCCCCAAAGAGGGGCCTGTGGAGAAAATGGAGAGTCAAAAGGCCATTAAAGAACCCCCCCCAGAGAAAATCTCCCAAACTACTGCACTATTTCAGTAATTTCAGTAGTAAATGTCTCGCAGGTAGTTCCTGACAAGAACGAATAAAGGAAGAGGTGGGGAGAGATCAGACCACAGTCTGTGCAGGAGATTTCAAAACTGGTACAAATTAAACGTGAATACGTTGAAATCCTACCAGTTCCAATCAGGTCTGCTAGGGTTGGTCCCGAAAATTTAATTAAATGGCAACACTGCGGCTTATTACCCGCAACTCCTCCAATCCTTGTGGCAGTGCTGCATCGTAGTTCCACAAAGCGTAACAGGTGAGGCAGGCCAAAGAGAGAGACGCAGCCTCAGTCTGACCCAGAAGGAATTACGACCTGGAAACCAGAAGAACAAGAACAATAGTTCCTAATGGCAATTAGCAGAAATGTCCCAGGGATCGCCATTTAAAACCTACTAGGAATCCCAGCAATTCCAGATCTGGCCAAGCTGCACCCGATAATGAGATGGGAGACAGAAACAAGTCCCCTTTGACACCTTCATTCCTGATTAAGTCTGTGGGACTATGTCGAGACCCGGTAAATCCATCTTACTTTGCAGGCTCAGGTTGAATTAGACCCAAAGATCCATCTGGACAGGTCTGCATGTAGGGGAAACAGAGCTTCCGGATGAGAATCAGAGGTGGTTGGCTTAGCAGATCCAGGAGCGAGTGACCTCAAGATACGCTCCACTTCAGTTTCAGTTACCTCTTCCTTCATATCTGGTAAGGTTATGCCTTCCGTAGTCAAGTATTGATTCGCCGCCCAAAGTGAATCGTAGATCTTAGGGTCTTTTTTGGTTTCCACCCACAATCTCGCCGGGTAGCATAGTTGAGCCCTGATGCCCTTGCTTCTCAGCTGTTTGACTACAAAAAAATTTTTTTTTCACTTGGCAACCATAGAAGGGGGAAAGTTCTGGTCTACAAATACTAACATACTATTTGCCAGCAGATTAGGCCTTACGGTCTATCGAGTCTGCTCGAACCTCAGATCCCTAGTTGGGTGCCGAGGCCATCCCCGCCCTTGTGTTCCAGAAACCCCTATCATCCATCCCCACCCCCCTGGGACAGGCCATCATCTGATACATCCACTTTCTGTGTCTGTCCCACCCTCTCTTGAAGCCCTCCACTGTGGATCTCTGAACCAGCTCACCAGGCAGTGCATTCCAAGGGTCCACCACCCTCTCAGTGAAAAACCTCCTCCTCTTTTCCCCCCTCACCCTTCCACCTTCCAACTTCAAACCATGCCCTCTGGTGATACCTCCCTGCTTTAGTCTAAAGATCCCCTCCATGTTTACCCTATTTATTCCCTTGAGGTACTTGAAGACCTCAATCATGTTCCCCCCGTCTCTCCTCTCCTCCAATGAAAACAGGCAGAGCTCCTCAAGTCTGTCCTCATCACGTCAAATCCCTATCCCTCGTATCCTCTTAGTTGCCCTCCTCTGTACCCCCTCCAGGAGCTGTGTCCCTTTTTCAAGTGTGGTCTCAGTACTGTACACAGTACTCAGGTGTGGTCTAACCAGTCCATTGTACAGCTGCAGAATCACTTCCTTGCTCCTAGAGGTGATCCCCACGATGCATCCCAACATCCTGTTTGCCTTGCTAGCCTCCCTGCACTGCTCAGAGTTATTCATACATGCATCCACCATGACCCCTAGGTCTTTTTCCCCTATTGAGGCCTCCGGTGCCTCCTCTCAGGGTGTACCTGTGTTTAGGGTTTCCCCCAAGATGCAACACCTTGCATTTGGTGATATTAATTTAATTTCCATGTGTGAGCCCAGCTTTCCAGGGTGTCCAGGTCCTTGCAGGGCCAACCTCCCTCTTCTCCTCAACTACTGCTCCCATCTTGGAGTCATCAGCCAAGAGACTCATTTCACACCCTATACCCCCTGATGTCCGATATGTATGCATTAAACAGGATCGGACCCAGGACCCGAGCCCTGCAGTGCCCCACTACCAGCCTCTCTAGGGTTCCAAGAGCTCCCCACAGACCACTACTCTCTGGGTGCATCCAGCTAGCCAGTTTTCAATCCATCTGACCATCAAAGGGCTACTCTAACCCCATCAGTTTCTCCACCAGACCATTGTGGGGACAGAGTCAACGCCTTGCTGAAGTCCAAGAATAATACATCCACAGGCTTTCCCTGTCCAGTTCTGATGTTACCCATTCATAGAACTCCACAAGATTGGTTTGACATGATCTACCTCGCACAAACCCATGTTGCCGACTATCCAGACCTCCCACCTCCTCCAAGTACACCCCCAATCGTTCCTTTAGTATACTCTCCATTAATTGTCCCACCACCGAGGTCAAACTGATGGGTCTATAGTTACCTGGTACTTCCCTCGACCCCCCTTTATGGGTTGGCACCACATGTGCCTCTCGCCAATCCCTAGGTACCCTCCCTGTCTCAAGTGACCTGTTGAAGAGCTCCGCCAGGGGTGCAGCCAGTATGTCCGCCAATTCCCATAGTACTCTCGGATGAATGCCATCCGGCCCAGGAGATTTGTCTTTCTTTAGGGCCTTGAGGGCTAACCACAATCTTTTGGCGGAGATAGCATCATCCGTCCCCTCCACCTTACTGGCCTTTTTATCCTTATCCAGATGTGACACCCCTGGGGTACCTCTCCCTCCCTCTTGCTCCATTTCTGTTGCTCCCCTGATCCCACTCACTGCTGCTTCTATCCCCATCGTGCCTTGCTTTGTAGATATCCCATCCCCCTCCCTAGTGAACACAGAGGCAAAGTACTCGTTAAATACCTCTGCCTGGTCCCTCACCTCTTCCACCCACCCTCCTTCTTATCTCAATCTGCTGAGATGGCCCTTAGTTTTTCTCCGCTTCCCAATGTACCGGAAGAACCCCTTTTCCCCACCATGTATCCCCTGTGCCAGCCGCTGCTCTTTACTGGACTTTGCTCCCCTCACCATCCGGGTGACTTTTCTAGATGCAAGATGGTACATTTCTATCCTATCCTCTTGTTGTTTTATATTTTTATAGGCTGCCTTCTTTCTCTGACTGCTACCTGTACCTCACTGGACCACCAGTATGGTTTATGTGACCTTGCTCCTTACGCTTCAACTTGGTGCAGATCCTGACTGCCTCATGAAGTCCCCTGCTTATGACCTCCCATCTCCTTTTCCACACTTGTCATTGATGTAACTCCTTCAAGTGATCCTTGAGAATATTCCCATGCCCACAAAGTCTGCCCCTGAAGTCCACTGCCAGTGTCCTAGATCTCACCCTCCCTCCCCATGCTTATTTGAAACCAGACAGTATTGTGATCGCTCCCAGTCAGGGGGTCCTCTACAACCAGGTCCCTTAGCAGATCCCCATCTGCCAGAACCACATCCAGGACATGCCCCTCCCTTGTGGGCTCCATCACATGCTGTGTTAAGAACACATCCTGGAAGCCATCCAGCAGCCTCTGCTCCTTGGCCACCTTAGAGGACATGGTTCCCCAGTTTGTACCTGGCATATTAAGATCCCCCATCAACACCACTCCTTCACCTTTTGGTCCACACTGGGCAATGATGTTGTACAGCAAACCATCCTCTAGAACATCACTCATCCCGGGGGGGCCTATATACTACACCCAGCTTGACCTTATCTCCTGCTGAGGATCGTAAGGTGACCCATAAGGCCTCCACATTTCCCTCTGCCTCTTCTACCCTAGCAATTTCTAAGTCATCTCTACCCAAGAGCCATCAAAATTAAGGTCCTTTTTGGCCCATGCCAAACGAAGGATTTTCTTTTTAACTGGGTACTTCAGAAATTGTATTAGAATAGCCCTTGGTGGGGTGCCCTGTTTGGGTTTTGGAGCAGTCGATCTGTGAGCCCTTTCTATTTCCAGGGCAAAACCCTCCTCGAACTGCAGCTCAATGTGGAGCCAATTCTCCATGTATCCCGCCATGTCCTCTTGCTCGACTCCCTCCAGGATGCCCACCACCCTAATATTATTTCTCCTCGAATGGGCTTCAGCATCCTCCGCCTTAAGAGTGAGGGCTTTTTCTCTGCAATAAAGGAAGGCTATAGACCGGCCAAGGGCCATATTCTCATTTTGCAAAGTCTCTACATGTTGTTCCACTGCCGTGGTTCTTGTTTCCAACTTTTTAAAATCACGCTGTATATAGAAGACTTTCCCGTCGATTCTTTGTAGTAATCTAAGGATTTTCTTTGTTTCCAGTCTGGTGCCTGTCGAGCCTGAGTCAGATCCAGAGTCCTCATCTCCAGACCCCGGAAGAAGCGAGGAGCACGAGGGCGCCGGGCTAAGACCCGATACGGATTTTGCTTTCCCGGCAGGAGTTGTCACTCCAGGACCCGACAGGTCTTTTTTCTTAGTGTGCCCCATTGTAGAGACTCAAGAGCAGCTCAATAAAATATTTTTCTTTTTCGGATGGCTTTTATTTGTGCCCGATTTCAATTAGATTCAGCGCTGGAGGTACTGAGAAGGGGAGCTACGCTACCATTCCCGGCGTTGCATCACCGGAAGTCATATCAGGAGGTTTCTAAGGGCGGCAACATTAAAACGCCTTCCAATCAAGCCAACGGTTCCTCCTTGGAGACTTAACCTAGCTCTCAAAGCCTTAACCAAGGTGCCTTTTGAACCTCTTAAGGAGGCTTCCATAATGCTTCTCACAATGAAGGTGGTATTTCTGGTAGCTATTACTTCAGCAAAGAGAATCAGCAAGCTAGGAGTGTTGTCCACCAAAGAGCTGTACACTGTTTTTCATCAGGACTGTGTGGTGCTTTGTGCAGATCCAGGGTTTTTGCCCAAAGTTATGTCTCCTTTCCACTGCAACCAAGAGCTTATTCTCCCTTCCTTCTGCCCACACCCTAAAAATGAAAACGAAAGGGACTTTCATACGCTAGACCCGAGAAGAGCATTAAAAATGTATATCAAGAGGACAGAGGATATACGTAAAATGTCAAGCTAGTTTATTTTAACCACAGCAAAATATGGGTAAAAAAGCTTCAAAAGACTCGATAACCAGATGGATCAGATCAGTCATCACCACGGCGTACGACAAGGCCGGGGTACCTCTGCCTGGTCCAGTGAGAGCCCATTCCTCCAGAGCTATGGCAACTTCGTGGGTGAACTTCAGAGAAGTATCTCCAGCAGACTTATGCAGGGCAGCCACTTGGTCATCCATTCACATATTTACAAAATTTTACAAGCTGGACGTGATGTCCTCGGCAGAGGCATCCTTTGGTGGCCGACTGCTTCAGGCGCTGGTGGACTCTTAGGGGCAATGGACATTCTTCCCACCCGGGGCATCTGGGGATGTATTGCTTTTGTATATCCCAAGTGTAGTGAAGCCCGGAGACCAGCTTAGGAGAGAGAAATTTAAATTTAAATACCTGTACATTTTCTTTCTCCAACGGCTAATCTCCAGGCTTAGGATTCCCTCCCAGAATGTACATAGTTGGCTAGCCTCAGGGCCAAGGTTAGCCTTAAACTTTCTTATCTTTTGTTTCCAAGTTCTTGCACTATGACCACATTGGGACTGCTTCCAGAACTACTAGAGGAAGCCAGAAGGGAAGGGCTGGATGCCCCCTGCTACAGATCTTTGATTCCTGCCTCACAACCAGCGTCAGGAGGTACAGCCCAAGTGTAGTGAAGCCCGGAGACCAGCTGTCAGAGAAGGAAAATTTACAGGTATTTAAATTTTGATTTTTTATTTTACCTCCTCCTTGCTCAAGGTCAGGAAGGTCAACACAGTAACTGTGGGTAGAGTGCCCCTTCAGAGACGGACTGCAAACAGAATCCAGCAGAAATAGTAAAATTACCCTCTTAAATAAAACAAGCAGTCTCTGATTCTATAAACATAGAATCTTTACTAAAATACTACAAGTATTTACAACAGGATGTATTTAGAAGAAGACAAAAGGGTTGCACATTTACTAAGAAACAGAAAATAAAGCAAGTTAACAAATAGTTGGTGCACAGCAAAATTCTGAGCTATCCTTATCTAAAATCCTTCACCTGCCCTAGCTACAGAATTACTGTCCCTCACTGTGCTATCTTACCAGTCAGCTAGTCTTTGTATGGCAGGGGCTCTGGCATTGTCCGATGTTCCAGCCTAAGAGAGCAAGCCTGCTTACATCCCCTCACTATATTTCTCCTCTCTGTGGGGAGGGCTCTCACTCACTCACTTTGAGTGACAGTCCCATGTTGTCCCAGCCCTGTGTGTGTGTGTGTGTGTGTGTGTGTCTCCACCCACCCTTCAGCACCTCCTTGCTATGATAATGACATCCACCTGGGTCCTTTGTTCAACATGGAAGCATCTCCAGGAAGGACACCCCCCACTGGGTTTATTGCTTTATTGCCTTCTCCCTGGCTTTCCTGTTAACTTTCCCATGAGAACATCAGACCTCTGACATAAGCTGTCATATACTACTTGATCATGTGATCTGGTAGCCATCTTGTACCTGAAGCAGATGCATATTTAGAAAAGAATAAATGAAGCAAAAGAATACAGGGTTTTGGTCCCCTTTCCCATCACATCGCCCCCCCCCCACTCAAGAAATGAAGATGTAAGCCAGACTGGTGGTGCTGAGGGTTGAGGCGGTGGACACCACACCTCGCGGCACACCGGCGACCCGGGTTCTGGAGCGGACTCGGGTTGTTGGGGGTTGGAAGGGGAGAAGGAGGATTGAGCATCCCGTGACAGTGCTCCTCCCACTGGGGTGGGTAAGGGGGTCTACGTCGCTTCTGCAGCAGCAACTGGCGGAAGCCAGAGGCACTGCAGGTAGCAGTGTACAGCTGAGGGTTGGCCCATGGCAAACATCGGCATGCAGTGCTTTGACGCCACTGGATGTCTGGCTCCAAGGGGAAGAAAATGCAGGCAGAAAATTGTGGGGCAGTCATGGCGGCTGATGGCCGTGTACTGCGCCCCCGGACCTGAGAGGTGCACCCCCCAGGTATCAGGATCTATGTCCCCATGGGGGGGACTCTGCTTGCCAGCCTGCATGAAGGAGAGAGTGTCGCTGGCCAGACCCGGTCCAGAGGTACAGGTGCTGGCCGCCGGATGACCGTCAGCCTGCTCCGCAATGAAGGAGATAAAAGTAAGTTGTGATAGAAAAAGAAATGAAGGTGTGTCTCTTTTGGGCAACCCCCAAGTGACACTGCCATTCATGTAAGGCCTGGGGAGTGCCTAAAGGAATATACCATGCACCTAGCCCTGCCTTGACAGTCCATCTGCCTTGACATTCTGCACCCTACTTCGGTGCTGAATAATCATATTATATGACTGTAGTACCAAACTCCAGCACAATAACTCTGTGTTTTGCCCACTAGTCCTATGGAGCCATGTCAAGGGGTTATGTGCTGCAGCCACATCCAAGAGCAGGGTCATTCTCGATGCTTTACAGGGGGCGTGCCTTAGACAGCTAGTGTTGGAACCCACTCAAAAGGGAGCAGTCTTAGATCTGGTACTCTCAAAGGAGGAGGATCTCAGATCTAGAAATGGGTAGTCATCTGGGAACAAGTGACCACAAAACAGTGTGGTTCATGATAAAAACAGCCACAGAGTCAAGCCATACAAAAGTGATGGTACTGAACTTTAGGAGGGCTGACTTTGTCAAAATGGGAGACTGCCTCAGAAAAGCACTAGCAAACAGGCAAGAAGGAGGGGTGGAGGAACAATGGGGAAACATCAAAACTGCCATCACAGAGGCAACAAGCATTTGTGAGAAGCAAATAAAACAAAATGAAAGAAAAAAAACACTATGGTTCTCAAAAGAGGTGGTGGGGAAGGTTAGGGAGAAAAAGATAGCATCCAGGAAGTATAAGGAAACACAGAAGGAGCAGGACAGAGAACTGCACCAGTTAAAGCAGAAGGAAGTGGGGAAGGCAGTCAGAATAGCAAAGGCCAAGCAGCGGTAGCACTTCCATTTTCGACGCCGTCGACCCGGGTTCAGTAACGAGCCCAGAGAGGCAGAGGGGTGGCTTGGGGAGAAGGCTTGAACATCCATAGGACAGCTCACTTTCTCCAGGAGGGAGGGAAGGAGGGGGGTTCCGGCTCATCACTTGACTGGCCTCTGAAGCAAGGGCACAACAAGTATAGGCTTTCAGAGAAAGAAGGGTTGAGCAAGGCGGACATCGGCATTCATTGCCTTGACGCTCAGGGCGCCGCCTTGCCCTAGAACAGGGAAAATCTGTGCCAGAGTGCCGAGATGACAGAGGGCCGAAGCGGAGACCCTAATGGCTCACACCTGCCTGATCCTCCGGAGGTCCGACGAAACAGTGAAGTGTCTCGGGGTATCAGGCCCCACCTCATATCCACCTGGAGGTATAGCCATGGCTCCATGGGGACCCACCGGAGGTCAGATAGGTTGTGAAGCAGGGCTACCACAAGTGTGTGTCTCCCAAAGGAGCAGTGCTCTGGTGCAGGAGGGAATATAAACATAAATTAAAAAAAAAAAAGACTAGCAAAGGCCCAAACCGAGGAAAAGATAGCCAACTCAGTTAATAAGGGGGATAAAACCTTTTATAGGTACATTAGAGAGCAAAGAAACACCAAGGAAGGGATAGTGAGGCTTAATAAAGAGGAGGGAGGGAGGGTGGGTGGGCAGAGTGTGACTGAAAAACAGGGATACTGAATGAATACTTTGCTCAGTATTCACAAAAGAAGAGGAGGGGGAGGTTCCTAATCCAATCAATGGAAGCACTCTGGATAGGGGGTTGATACCAGTCCTTTCACTGAAAAAAGGGTTCTGAAAGAACTCCTAAAACTGAAGGTGGACAAAGCAATGGGGCCTGATGGGATTCACCAAAGAATTCTAAAAGAACTAAGGGGAGAACTAGTGACACCACTGACGACCGTTTTTAACAAATCATGGGAGGATGGTGTGGTACCTAAGGACTGGAGGAGGGTGGATGTGATTTCCCTTCACACAAGTGGGAGCAAAGCAGAGGCAGGAAACTACAGACCTGTTAGCCTGACCTCAGTGGTAAGGAAAATGATGGAATCTCTTCTGAAAGAAAGAATTGTTGAGTTCCTAGAGGCCAGCAGGGTACAGGACTCAAGGCTGCATGGATTCACAGTGGGAAGGTCATGTCAGACGAATCTAATAGATTTCTTTGACTGGGTGACCAAAGTAGTAGACCAGGGAGGGGCTGTAGACATGGCCTACTTAGACTTTAACAAGGCATTTGACACAGTCACACACAAAAGATTAATAAACAAATTAGCCAGCCTGAGAAAATAATTGGCTGGACAACAGGACACAGAGGGTAATAGTAAACGGAGTCCACTCTGAAGAAAGGGGGGTTACTAGCGGGGTACTGCAGGGTTCAGTACTGGGTTCAGTCCTTTTTAATGTCTTTATAAGTGACATTGCGGAGGGACTGGAAGGAAAAGTATGCCTCTTTGCAGATGACACAAAAATCTGTAACAGGGTTGAAACACAAGGGGGGTGGAAAGGATGAGAAGGGACTTGGCAAGGTTGGAGGAATGGTCAGAAGTATGGCAGCTTAAATTCAGTGCAAAGAAGTGCAAAGTAATGCACCTGGGAAACAAAAACCCTGGGGAAGAATACACAATGGGGGGGAGATATTAATAACAACAGAAATGGAAAGGGACCTGGGGAAGGTCATATCAGATGACCTAAAGGTAAGCAAGCAATGTGAGAAGGCAGTAAGGAGGGCTGGGGGATACTGGGATGTATAGGGAGAGGCATCACCAGTAGAAAACAGAAAGTTGTTATCCCTCTGTACAGACAGTTGGTGAGACCCCATCTGGAGTACTGTGTGCAGTTCTGGAGACCCCATCTCTGCAAAGACATAGACAGGATGGAGGCAGTCCAGAGGAGGGCAACTAAAATGGTGCAGGGTCTGCAACAGAAGCCATACAAAGAGAGACAAAAGGAGCTTAATATGTATACCCTTAAGGAAAGGAGGGATGGGGGAACATGATTGAAACTTTCAGGTACCTCAAGGGAATTAGCAAAGTCCAAGAGGGTAGCATCTTTCAGAAAAAGAGATGTGCAAGAAAAATGGGACACGATTTTAAGATAGAGGGGGAATGGCTCAGGGGCAATGTGAGGAAGTTTTTTTTCACAGAGAGGGTGATGGAAGCATGGAATGGCCTTCCTGAGGAAGTCGTGGGGTCAAAAACAGTGGGGAATTCAAGAATGCATGGGACAGACATAAGACAATTCTGGTGGGGGTTAGGAAGAAGTAGGCTGTTGGTTAACTAGGATCTGCAGCTTATCCAATAGGTAGGGAAATGGGCAGACTAGGTGGGCCAAGCAGTCCTTATCTGCCATCAAAGTCTATGTTTCTATGATCAGTGAGGACAGTGAACCCCCTCCCATACAGATATGGCTGCAGCTTCTGAAGGGCCCACACTATCCTCAGACATTCCCTCTCCACTGTGGCATATGACTTTTCCCTGGGCAGAAGCTGCCAGCTTAGGTACACTATGGGGTGTTCCTCCCCTTGTGGTGTAACCTGGCTCAGGACGGCACCCAATCCATGGTTTGAGGCATCCACATGTACCATAAACTTTAAGTCATAATTGGGGCTAGTAAGCACGGGTTACCCACATAATGCCCCCTTCAACCACTGGATGGCAGACTCGCAGTCCACTGTCCAGAGAACTTTTTTAGGCATTCTCTTTTTCATCAGGTCTTTCAGGGACTTGGCCACATCACTGTTCCCAGAAATGCCCTTACCTGTTTCTTTGTGGCAGGAATGGGCCAGGCCTGGATGCGTCCACTGCCCACCCAGTGCCCAAGGTAGGACACTTCAACCATGCCTACTTGGCATTTTTCTACCTTAACTGTCAGCTCTGCAGTCTTCAGTCTGCGGGACACTTCCCTCATGTGCCTGATGTGATCCTCCCATGTCTGGCTGTAAATGGCGTTCTTACCCCAAGAGTTCTTTAGCATCAGTAACTTTAGCAGTTAGCTGGATAGGTGCAGAGGTGTGCCTTTAAGAGAAATTTAAATGCGCTTAGGGCAATAGCCGATCAGAAAACAGGAAGGATAGTGAGCTGAGTGAGAGCTGCTGAAGACTTCAGAATTTTTTCTCCGCTGGACTAAGCAGCATTGCTCCTGAAGTGTCTCTCAACTTTCCTTGTTGACAGCCTCCTAGTGCTTATCTGGGTAAAGTTTTCTTCATATTTCTGTTTTAATAGTGTGTTGAGTGAAATTATTACAAATTAGTGCCACGCTAATTTTTTAATTTTAGCACAACCGTGCCATTTTGACTTCATTTTTACCAAGACTGTTCCTTTTGAATGTTAAATTTAGCATGGGTGCTCAATTTCAATGGTTTCTTTCTTTTCTTACCAAATTCTTGTGGGAACCGACGAATTAGGGACAGTTGCCTTATTTTTTACGTTAGACCTCATGGGTTTTACCGCAAGGCACCCCACTGGAATTCAAATATTAACAATGCCTGGGGGGGTTCTCTCAGGATTGACAAATTAAGGGAAACCCTTCTATACATTATAAGGAAGTGGACCTAGATATCATCTGTTGCAGAACTGTCCATAAGGGTCCAGCAGCCACCTGTGGCAGTTGACAAGTATTGCTGGGTTTATTTTAAGTTTGGCACTGGTATAGATCCCAGTTCTACAACCACAAAAAAAAGGCACTGGCAACAGACAGAGCTAATTAACTGGGGCAGGACTGGCCGGTGGCGTTACACAGAAACCTGCACTCAGTTCGTAAGGTCCAGGACTGGTTTGCTTGCTTAAATTGGGGAAAACATAGCAGACAAACCTTTGATTATTATGGCTGAGGACATATCAAAGGCTTTTGACTAGGGGCCATTCAAAAGTACTAAAATTTAAGGAGGTGCTGAGGTACCCTTCAGATCCCAGCCAAAAATTAAAGCTTCTAAATTACGAAGTTCCTCACAATTTAAAAAAATAATAGAAGTGACAAAGGAAGGAAGCTTGATCAAGCCGCTGATGAAGTGGCTAAAAAGAAGCTCTGTCTAGACATAAATGCTCCCTTTGCTCCTGGGAAAGCCAATAGCGAGACGACAGGCAGCTTAAAGCACACAGAAAAACTGTGCAGTACTCCATTTGTGTAAAATATGTAAAAAGGCTAGCAACAGTTTCAGACCCTACAAAAAATGGGTCCTTTCTTTCCTGGGGCTGGCAAACACTGTTCCACAGTTCTCGCTCCAGAGACTGTGAGGGTGATACAGTGGATGGTAAATAATTTATTCTGCCCCTGCTTACAGGGGCTGCTATTACTCTTCCACAGTTCTTGCCCCTGAGACTGTGAGGGTGATACAGATGATATGAGAATTTTTATGATGTGGAGGGTCTAGCGCCCTATGTATCCAAGGAGGTTCTCCCTCCATGCCTTCATCTATCCAAAACATATTGGCACCCTGGACCCCCCTTCTCAGAAGTCCTTCCAAGGTGAGGATAAGGATAAGAAAAGAAAAGATTATAGGGGAAAGGTTTCACCTCCTAAAAAGCCCTGTCTTAATGAAAAATATAAATACAATACCACGAAACTGTTTCAAACCCCCACTTCTGTGGCAGAGGTTTACAAGTGGTCTGGAAGTGTTACTAAATAAATGCATAAATATATCAATTGTTTAACAATACAGTTGAACCTCGATTATCCGGACCTCATGGGGACAGCAAATCTGTCCGGATAATCGATTGTCCAGTTAATCAAAAAAACAGAAAAAAAGCAAGTTGTAATGCGGTTAGAAAATTTATTACAAAACACACGCAGCAACACAGTTAAAATCATTTAAAAGCAGCATAAAAAACTTAAAAAGCATATATAACTAAACTAAACATTTCTCTCTGATTTAAAGAAACTCAGTTAATGTCAGCTGGTTTGCACCGCTGTACTTTTTCTTAGAAGCAAGTGTGAGCAGCCTGTTCAGAGCGATAAGGTATAATGGATCTGCATCTGTTTGCCATTCAAGCCAGTAAATGCACCTTTTGAAATGCTCTACTACCTGCGAGTTAGTCACAGTTTCCTCTTGCCCCTGTTCTTCTGGCTCCTCTGGATCCGAATCATCCTCATCCTCCTGCACTCTGGGATATGTGACAATGCCGACAATGTCCCCGTCACTGAGGTCAGGTGAGGTCATAATCTCCTGGTCATGTGTCACAAGCTCATCAATCTCCTTGTAAAATTCAAATTCAATGTCAGGCAAATCCAGGCTTTCAGGTGCACTGTCTGGATTACTGTCTGGCGTATCTTGGCCACCAATCCTGAATGTGGAGGAAAATGACTTTGCGATGCTGTCAGGTCTTGTCTTCTCCCATGACTCCCCGATCATGTATGAAACATCTTTCAGTGTAAGTTTTTTAAGAGTTTCAACAATTGACATTTCTGGGTCTCCCTCAGATAAAATGCGGCGCAGGAGTTTTTTTCTGTAGCGCTTCTTTAAGCCTTCCAGAATGCCATGATCGAAAGGCTGCAACAGGGAAGTCATGTTTGGGGGCTGAAATTCTGTCCTAATTTTCCCATTACTCAACTTCAGTCCTGCAGGGTGGGCAGAGCAATTATCCACCAGGAGTAGGGCTTTTGGGGGCAGCCTATTTTGACGCATGTGTTTTCTTACATTGGGAACAAATGTCTTGTGGAACCAGTGGCAGAATAAATCACTGCTCATCCATGCGCTTCTCTGATTCTCATAAACTATGGGAAGAGCATCCATGTTAACATTTTTAAAGCACTGTGGGTTTGCAAACTTGGCTGTCATGTTTATGTGTTCCTGTGGCATTGGAGTACCCTAAGATAGTGACCCTGTCCTTTATTTTTTTGTAGCCAGCAGCTGTCTGCTCATTTGAACTTACCAGGGTTTTGTCAGGCAGCAGACGCCAATAAAGGCTAGTTTCACCTGCATTGTACACTTGATCATCAGTGTACCCCTTCTCATGAATCAGTTTATGTAGTTTGTCCCGGTAAGGTTGCACTTCTCTTTCATCAGCTGACATTTTTTCACCCTGGATCTCTAGCTGGCAGACAGAATGTCTCTGTTTAAAGTGCTGCAACCAACCACTTGATGCCTTACAATCTGTGGCAGAGGGATTTTCATTTCCCTTGTTGATCTCCTGGCTGAAATGCAAAGCCTTCTCTTGTAGCATGGGTCCTGACACAAGAGCACCCATGCTATGCCGCTGAGCAAACCAACTGTAGGTCGCCGTTTCCAGTTTAGCATCAGCAGCTTGCTTCAGTGTTTTTCTACATGTAAGTTCCCTATCATCCTCGACACTGGTTGCATGAGACGTCACTTTGTCTTTTTGTTTCTTAATGCCTGAGACTTGCTGCTTACTGACTCCATAAGCCTCTGCAATGCTAACAGCTTTGTCATCCTTATCAAGCCTCTGAAGTATCTCAAGTTTCTCGCTCACAGTAAGAATTGTACATTTGCGTTTAACAGCATTGCTTCGCTCAGCCATTTCTGTGGGTGTTCTGATGATATGAGTGCCCTAGTGAATGAACTGAGCATACAGTGTAAGTAACCCTCAATTACTACTGTAATTGCCTCAGGCAATGAGTAGTCAGCAAGTGCTATCAGCTCTTAAAGTAATTGCCTAAACTGCAACACATTAACACCAACAGCTGAACAGTGAGCTGTAGAATGTAACACCTAATGTCACACCTAATGAGGGTACCTCAGACTGTCAAACTGCCAGATTGAGTGCTACTTTGTAGTTTGTTGTTGTTGTGGGAGATGGCAATAAGTATAGAAGAGCATACCACAAACCGCAAACGAAAAAAAACGACCAGCATTTTAACTTCAGTATTTACTCGGGACCGAGACACAAGTCCGTACGAGCGAGTTATCCAGATAATCGAGGTCCGGATAATCGAGGTTCAACTGTACTGAGTGCCTGTCTGTACATTCCAGCCATATGAGTATAGTGTATCAGGCAGCTTGAGCAAAAGCTGGGGTCTCCTTTTCCTCCTTACACCCTGGATAAGGACTCCAGAAAATAGATTTCTTAGTTACCTGCTGATGCTTGTCAACATTTTTACCTACTTGGCTTTTTGGCAAAAAAAAAAAAAAAAGGACTGTGGAACTCTGTCCTGGTTCTTGGTACAACAGCCGGTGGATACGGCTAGCCTGCTTCGGAAGCTATATAATACCAGTTCCACAGGACTACAGCAAGGATGCTGCCTCCAGAGTCATGGCCTATGCCAACTCTCTGAGACACTCTGTCTGGCCTAGAACTACTGGTCTACCCTTAGACTCCCAGTTTAAAGCCATGGACTCTCCTGGTGATCAAAACATGCTGTTCGATTCCTGAACATCTCAAACAAGTCCCCCTGCCCCACAGAACTTCCTCCCGAGGGCATTAGGGGCAGAGTTTTTTTCCTAGCCTTCTCTCAGTGCAAGGGTGTTTTCGCAGTCTAAAGCCTGACGTTAGTGTGGGCAGACCTCATGTACCATGTTCAAGCCTCTTCCCCAACACAGACGCTTCTGTTGGAGTGGAGGCAAAAAAACATTCTAGCTTTGTGAATGGTGGAGAGGGTCCCTGGCCATGAAAAGAAGAAAGAACTAGAAGGGGGACAGGATCAGATCTGTTACAATACGGTAGCTTCTTCTTCTTGGTTTACATTGTTTCTTGTGGATTCTACTTGGTAGAAGGTTATTTGTTTTCTTTCTTACTGCTTCTAAGGGGCTAGCAGGTTATTGTTTGGGGCTGTTGGAATTTTGAAACCTGTTTTGGTAGCTATAAGTGGGCTCATTTGTTTGATGTTTCACTGTGTAGCAGGCTGCATTTGTAGAGGCCTATTTCTTCTCATTTAAAACCTATTTGGTGTGATTTAATTGGGTCTGTTTCTTTGAATTGGAGACCTGTATCTTCTAATTTCAAGCCTATTTTGATGTGTTGTTGGTGTTTCTGTTTGAATTGGAGTCCTGTTTCTTTGGGTAGCAAACCTATTTTGGGGGCTTTGAGTAGAATTGTGATTCGTTGCTGGCTTCACTAGCTGCAAAGTTTAGTGCAGAGTGGGGGAAGGGTGCTAATGGTCTGACCAGGGGTCTCAGCTACCTGATTGTCTCTGGAAGACTTGGGCTGGTCCCACCTACCCAACCCCTCACCCCACCCACCCTGGTCCATTATTTCCTTTATACCAGGGTTCTGACATCACTTCCTCAAACAGGCAAAGGACATGTACCTGTCATAGCAGAAGCAGACATCCAGGAAAGGAACAGCAGCAAGTGAAGAGGTGACTGCTATCTCAGTGGAAGGGAAGTAACTGCAAATCTAGGAACTTTCATTGTTACTTCTTTGCATTGCTATTGCATTGGGGAAAGGAGGAGTAGGAGTTTGAAGAAGGTTGTGCAATAGCTACTTAAAGTCTATTTTTGAGTGTGGATAGGAAGGATAGGAATATAAAAAGCAGTTGCTCAATCTATCTAAATGTGTACAACAAAGGGGGTAAGGGAAATAAAGAAAATAATGTTTTGCACTGATAGAGGGGAAGAGGAGACTTGGGGAAGTGTTTGGTATCCTGCATCTGGAAGGATGGGGGGTCACTGGTTGGCAATGACAGCAATGGGTAGGGTGGTAGGCTGCAACAACTGCAGTGCACCAATCTTTCTAAAAATTGCCTGGAGTGTGGGAGGATGTGTAGTGTGCAACCACATAGAGAAATTTAGAAAGGAGATTGAGGGTCTGCAGGAGAAACTAAGACGGGCAAGGCAGATTGGGGGTGGGTTTAGCCCAATACTGGAGGGAGGAAAAAGGGGAGATGAGGGAGGGTGATTTAGGCCAACAGTGGTGAGGAGAGGGACAGAGGAAGGGAAGCAGAGACAAAGGGGCCCAGGCTAGAAAGAACGATTGCTGGGGAAACCAGGTCAGGAGACAAAAGACAAATGGAAGGAGGAGATAGGGACTTGTGAGGGGAGGCGAAGAAGTGGCAAAAGTCATGGAATGGAAAGGAGAGAACAGGTTACTATGCAGAGAGAGGGAGCGGGCATTTGTGAAGGGTCTTCAGAAAATAGTTTTGCACTGCTAGAGAGGAAGAAGGTGGAGGAGGGAAATGATGAAATTAGAGGAGTAATTGATAAATGCCTGGACCAAACTGGAGTGGGGGGGGAGTTTTACTGGGAGAATTGCAATGGGGCAAAAGGGGGAAATAATGTGCAGGAGGAAGAAGAGGAGCTGGAAATGAGAGAGGGAGATGAATGAAAGCAAGCAGGGAGTAGGAGGGGTGGAATCTTAGTGCTGGGGGACTCAATACTAAGAGGAGTCAGGTGGGGTAGCAAGGGGGAGAGGCATAGTCACATTTGGGTGGAGGCCATGCCAAGAATGACAGTGAAAAGGGTGGGACAATCTGTTCTGAAATATGCTAGAAGTGGTAGGGACAAGTCTCATTTAATTATACATCTTGGGACAAACGACCTGGCTAACAAGACAGCAGATATAGTCCAGAAGAGGCTTGAGGAACTAGCACAATTATGTGAGGGGGCAGAAAGATCAGTAACTTTTTCAGAGATACTTCCAGTGCCCAAGGCAAGCACAGCAAGAAAGCTGAGAATAGAGTAATTTAACAGATGGCTAAGAACCTGGTGTTGTGCTAAAGGGTATGGGCTGTTGGGGGTGTGGGGAGGGACCTGGGAGGACAGTAGACTCTATGTCAAGGACAGACTACACTTGAGTGAGGAGGGAAAGAAAGTGTTGAAACAGAGGATGGAGGAGTACATAGAGGAAGTTGGGAATTTAAACTAGGAATGGGGGGTGGCAATTGGGCAAGAGATATACAGAGGCCACAGGTTGGGAAACCATATGAGCTTACCCCCCCATAACAGTGACAAAAGACAAATGGCAAGTACTATTGGTGATGCTAGGAAAGGAGGGCAGGATGGGGGGTGAGGGTGGAAAGTGGTTACCCTTAATGCTAGGAGCCTTGGGAGGAAAACTGCAGAGTTACAGGTGCTCATGGCAGAGGGAGAGGTGAACATTGCAGCCATCACAGAAACATGGGCCACCCAATACAATGACTGAGACCTGTCTGTACCAGGGTACAGGTTATTTCATAGGGACAGGGTGATTGGGAAAGGAGGAGGTGTGGCACTGTATGTGAAGGAAGGACTGAAGTGTGTAAGGGAGGAGGGGGAGGAGGGTAGTACGGAGTCACTTTGGATGCAAATCCAGGATTCCAAGAATAAGATTCTTAGAATGGGAGTGGTGTATAGGCCACCATCTCAGATGAAGGAGTTAGACAGGGAACTAGTGGGACAGATCAGGAGGACCTGCAAGAAGAGTAGTGTGGTGATTGTGGGGGACTTCAACATGCCAGGAGTGGACTGGAGTACCCCAACAACCGGGAACAGAAGGGAGAAGGTACTGCTGGATGCCTTCCAGGACAGCTTCCTGCTGCAAATGGTCAGTGAACCAACCAGGTTAGGGAATACCCTTGACCTTGTGCTGGCAAATGGGGATTTTGTGAGAGAACCTACAGTGGAGGAACCTGCTGGGGAGTGACCACCACTCAGTATGGCTCACATTGGATATGGGCAAGGAAGGAGGTAATCTGGCACAGGAGTGCTGGACTTCAGGAGGGTTGACTTTGGGAGGATGGGGGAAGTGGTAAAAGGGTACTTGACCAGAATTCAATCTAGTATGGACACTAACCAGACGTGGGAGCTCATAAAGCTGGGGATAGTGGAGGCAACCAAAACCTGCTGCAAGGCCCAGAGCAAGAAGGCTAGGGCTAAGAAACCAAGCTGTTTGAGCAAGGAGGTCATGGAAAAGGTAAGGAGGAAAAGAGCTGCCTTTAGGAAGTACAAGAAAATGGGGGGGGGACAGGGAGGAGTACTTGACAGAATCAAAGGAGGTGACAAGGGCAATAAGGGGAGCCAAAGCATCTACGGAACTCAGGCTGGCACAAGGCATTAAGAAGGGGGAGAAGGACTTCTTTAGGTACATCAGGGAGAAAAGGAGCTGTAAGGGCCACATAGTAAGGATTAGGAAGGAGGGGTTGGGGTGGAAGAGAGTATAAGGCAGAAGCACTAAATGAGTACTTCTGCTCAGTATTTACTAAAGAGAAGAGGGGGGTGACACCCAAGGGGGGGAAATGGCAGAAATGGGGGAGGGGTGACAGATGGGGAAATCATGGAGGGCAGAGTTTGGGAGGGTTTGAAGGCACTGAGGGTGGACAAGGTGCCAGGCCCAGATGGCATCCACCCCAGGGTACAGAAGGAGCTGGCAGAGGTCCTTGCAGGACCTTTGGCAGACCTATTTAATGCCTCACTACATTCGGGGTGTGTACCTCAGGACTGGAGGATGGCTCATGTGGTGTCTCTCCAAAAGAGTGGCCCCAAGGATGAACCAGGAAACTACAGACCAGTAAGCCTCACATCCATCATGGGTAAGCTAATGGAGACTATCCTGAAGGAGAAGCTGGTGGCCCTCCTAGAGGCCAAAGGACTACAGGACAGCAGACAGCATGGCTTCATATGGGGCAGATCCTGGAGTTCTATGACTGGGTAACTAGGCAACTGGACAGGGGCCATGCAGTGGATGTCCTGTATCTGGACTTCAGTAAGGCATTCGACTCGGTGCCACATGGAAGGCTGGGAAGTAAGTTAGTAGGCACAGGGGCAGGTGCAAAGCTGGTGGGATGGGTAGGAAACTGGCTTCAGGGAAGGCAACAGAGGGTGGTGGTGGTGGTGAGCTCACACCCAAGGGTAGTGACGAGCGGTGTTCCACAGGGCTCGGTGTTGGGACCAGTGTTGTTTGGGATATTCATTGCAGACATATCATGGGACATCAAGAGCAAGATCAGTCTGTTTGCTGATGATACCAAGGTAGGAGCGGTGGTGGATGACCTAGGGGGATGGCAGGGGTTGCAGGATGATCTGGCAAAGCTTGAAACCTGGTCAGACACCTGGCAACTGGGGTTTAATGCCCAAAAGTGCAAGGTGCTGCATTTTGGGATGAAGAACCCAAGGAGGAGTTACCAGCTGGGGGGAGTGCAGCTAGCCCAGACAGAGGAGGAGAAGGATCTGGGGGTGCTCATTACAGGGTCAATGAACAACTCGGCACAATGTAGGAAGGCAGCTGCAAAGGCCAACAAAATTCTGGGTTGTATTGCAAGGGGTATATCCTCGAGGAGGGAGGAGGTGATTCTGCCACTGTATAGGTCATTAGTTAGACCGCACCTTGAGTACTGCGTGCAGTACTGGTGCCCGTATCTGAAGAGGGACATTAAGTTACTGGAGGGGGTGCAGCGCAGGGCAACAAAGATGATCTAGGGGCTGGGGGACTTATCATATGAGAGGAGGTTGAGGGAGTTGAACATGTACTCACTGGAGGAGAGGAGGGATGGGGACATGACTGAAACCTTTAAATACATGAAAGGAATAAACAAGATAGGTACAGAGGGGCTGTTCAATGTAAGGGAGGGAGGGACACTGGGGCCATGATATGAGACTGGAGGAGGAAGGTTCAGGAGGGAGATGAGGAGACACTTTTTACAGAGAGGGTGGTGGCTGGGTGGAATGCGTTACCTGCAGAAGTGGTATCCTGTAGAACAGTGGACTGCTTCAAAAGGGGATGGGACAGGACAAGGGGGAGGGTTAATGAAGAGGAAGGGTGGAAGGGAGGGGCAGCTGCAGAATAAGGGGTGCTAGCTGCACATTCAAGCAGACTTGATAGATCTCTAGGCCTTTATCTGCAATAGAAAAAAAAAGGGCCTCTACTCCACATAATTCCTGACACAAAAGACAACTGGGGAGTGGCTTCCCATCTTGCTGTTAGAAGCCAAATTCAGGATGGTCACTCTGTTACTATTCATACAGCCCTTACTGTAGGGAGACGGGCTAGCCTCCCTGGTACAAAAAGGACCCCCTTTTTTTCCATATACCTTTAATGAGGTCACACACAAGGGCGGGCTCACTGCAGCCCTTCGGCCTTCCTTAGTCTCAAGAGTTTTTACAAAGTGCTGGGCAGAGGTAGCAGCATGCCTCAGGAATCTGGGCATCTCTAGCTACACCTAAGTTGCCGATTAGCCTGCCAAAGTCTCCTTGTCAGGTCAAGGAGTCCCCTTTTTTCCCCTTGCAGGGCTCTATCTGTAGGCTCGGGGTTCCTGGGTAAATCTAAACAGTCTCACCTGGAACCCTCCCAGCATCCAGGAAGGATATGCTTTCCTTCCTCAGGCAAGAATTCAAGATGTCCCTCATTGGCAATTTTCTTCATCCAGGGACATCAAGACCAGCCAGCAAGTGCTTGACTGGGTTTGAATCATTAACCCTCACTGGTTCAGTATATGATGCGGTCCTGAGCAAATCACGAAACACTGACATTTACTCAGGCTATTAGGACACATGGCTTCAGTGCCTGCAGTGGTCCCAAGGTTCAGATACAGGAGGCATCACCCTCAAGTCTCCTTGTAGCTTGCTGGTCTCAGAAAGCAACAATTTTTAAAGCTAAAAACTCTGACAGAGCAGTTCCACAGACGCCTTCCCCCTGTGGTGGGAAGCACATCTGGACAGTGCCTTAGTAAGTGGCACCTAGACTCTCCAAGAGTCACAGTTAATCATATTTCTTTTGCAACTCAGAGAAATCTTTCTAGTGCAAAGCATTTGTTCCTGTCATAAAAGGGCAGACTTGCAGAGTTGAACAGACATTAGAAACATAGAAGCATAGACTTTGACGGCAGATAAGGACCTCTTGGTCCACTTAGTCTGCCCATTTCCCTACCTAGAGGATAAGCTGCAGATCCTATTTAACCAACAGCCTATTTCTTCCTACCCCCCACAAAAATTGCCTTATGTCTGTCCCATGCATTCTTGAATTCTCCTACAGTTTTAGACCCCACAACCTCCTCAGGAAGGCTGTTCAATGCGTCCACCACCCTCTTTGTGAAAAAATACTTTCTCACATTGCCCCTGAGCCGTCCCCCTCTATCTTCAAATTGTGTCCCTTGTTCTTGCACATCTCTTTTCTGAAAGATGCTACCTCTTGGACTTTGTTGATTCTACTGAGGTACTTAAACATTTCTATCATGTCCCCATCCTCCTTTCCTTAAGGGTATACATATTAAGCTCCTTTAGTCTCTCCTCATATGGCTTTTCTTGCAGACCCTGCACCATTTTAGTTGTCCTCCTCTGAACTGCCTCCATCCTGTATATGTCCTTGCAGAGATGGGGTCTCAGAACTGGACACAGTACTCAGATGGGGTCTCACCAACTGTCTGTACAGCGGATAACAACTTCCTGTTTTCTGCTGGTGATACCTCTCCCTATACATCCCAGTATCCCCCCAGCTTTCCCTACCGCCTTCTCACATTGCTTGCCAACCTTAAGGTCATCTGATACGATTACCCCCAGGTCTCTTTCCATTTTTGTTGTTGTTACTACCTCCCCCTCCATTGTGTAATCTTTCCCGGGTTTTTGTTTCCCAGGTGCATTACTTTGCACTTCTTTGCATTGAATCCAAGCTGCCATACGTCTGACCATTCCTCCAACCTTGCCAAGTCCCTTATTATCCTTTCCATGCCTCCTTGTGTATCAACCCTGTTGCAGTTCTTTGTGTCATCTGCAAAGAGGCATACTTTTCCTTCCAGTCCCTCTGCAATGTCATTTATAAAGACATTAAAAAGGACTGGACCCAGTACTGTAAACCCTGCGGTACCCCACTAGTAACCCCTCTTTCTTCATAGTGGACTCCATTTACAATTACCTTCTGTGTCCTGTTGTTCAGCCAATGTTTTACCCAGGCTACCACCCTGGGACCCTACTCCCAGGCTGGTTAATTTGACTACTAATCTTTTGTGTGGGACTGTGTCAAATGCCTTGCTAAAGTCTAGGTAGGCCATGTCCACAGCGCCTCCCTGGTCTACTACTTTGGTCACCTAGTCAAAGAAATCAATTACATTCATCTGACATGACCTTCCCGCTGTAACCCATGCTGCCTTGGGTCCTGTGCCCCACTGGCTTCTAGGTACTCAACAATTCTTTCCTTCAGAAGTGATTCCATCACTTTTCCTACCACAGAGGTCGAACTGACAGGTCTGTAGTTTCCTGCCTCTGTCTTGGTCCCACTTTTGTGAAGGGGAATCACACCAGCCTTCTTCCAGTCCTCAGGTACCACACCATCCTCCCATGATTTGTTAAAAAGGGTAGTCAGTGGTGTCACTAGTTCTCTGCTTAATTCTTTTTGAATTTGGGTGAATTCCATCTGGCCCCATTGCTTAGTCCACCTTCAGTTTAGGAGTTCTTCAGAACCCTTTCTTCTGTGAAAGGACTGGAATCGACCCTCCTCCAGAGTGCTTCTATTAATTGGATTAGGCACCTCCCCACTTCCTTCTTTGTGAATACTGAACTAGAAGTATTCATTCAGTATCCCTGCTTTTTCACTGTCACTCTCTGCCCACCCACCATCCATTCTATTCAGCCTCACTATCCCTTCCTTTGTCTTTCTACGCCTCACGATATACCTATAAAAGGTTTTATTCCCCTTCTTAACTGAATTAGCTATCTTTTCCTCAGTTTGTGCCTTTGCTATTCTGACTACCCTCCCTGCTTCCTTCTGCCTTAACTGGTACAGTTCTCTGTCCTGCTCCTTCTGTGTTTCCTTATACTTCCTAAATGCTATCTTTTTCTCCCTAACCTTCACCGCCTCCTCTTTTGAGAACCATATTGGCTTTTTCTTTTGTTTTGATTTGTTTATTTGCTTCAAACAATGGCTTGTTGCCTCTGTGATGGCAGTTTTGATATTTCCCCATTGTTGCTCCACCCCTCCTTCTAGCCTGTTTGCTAGTGCTTTTCTAAGGCACTCTCACATCTTGCCAAAGTCAGCCCTCCTGAAGTCCAGAACCCTCACTTTTGTACGGCTTGACTCTGTAGCTGAGTTTATCGTGAACCACACTGTTTGGTGGTTGCTTGTTCCCAAATGGCTACCCACTTCTAGATCTGAGATCCTCTCACTGTCCCCATTTGAGAGTACGAGGTCTAAGACTGCTCCTCATGAGTAGGTTCCAAAACTAGCTGTCTGAGGCATGCCACCTGAAGGGCATCAAGAATGGCCCTGCTTTTGATGTGGCTGCAGCAAAGGTGCTCCAGTTAACATCTGGCATATATTAAGGTCCCTATCAACAGTATCTCCCTTTCTCTGCCATCCTAAGTATGCCTTCATCATATCATTGTCCATTCCTCCTGACATGGGGGTCTGTATACAACCCTGTGTGGACTGTGGTGCCATTTCCAGTCTCTGAGGTGACCCACAGTGCCTCCTCTCCTCCCTGATTACTCTTTTGTTCAGTTGCTTTTATTCCTTCCCTTACATAGAGAGCTACTTTCCCTCCTCTTCTGCTCTCCCTGTCTCTCCTGTAGGTTGTGTACCCTGGTATGTTAACATCCCAGTCATGGTTCTCTGTGTACCATGTTTCTGTGACTGCTACGATATCCAGGCATCCCTCTTCCATCAAGGCCACCAGTTCAGGGAGCTTGTTGCCAAGACTATGGGCATTGGTACTCATTACCCTCCATTTCTTGATGGCCTTACCCTTTGCCCTATCCCTGCCCTTAGTAGTATTTGTCACTTTCTCCATTTACCCCAGTGCTTCTCCCTATTGACATCTCTATGTTGGTGTCTACCTCACTTAGTATCCTGATTTTTTGGGGGAGGGGCTAGGATTTCCCTGCTCCTTTCCAGTGCCTCCCCTTGGCTAGTTTAAATGCTTGCCAATGAAGTATTTAAACCTATCACCTAGGATCCTGGTTCCCCTCCTGGACAGATGCAGACCATCATGCCAGTATAGCCCTGCATCCCTCCAGGTGGACCTCCAGTCCTGAATGAAGTCAAATTCCTGAGCTCTGCACCAGTTTTTCAACCACTGATTGAATCCCATGGTGTGGAGCACCCTAGCCTCACCCATGCCAAAGACAGGCAGCACCTCTGAGAAGGTCTCTGTGTGTGCTATTTGTCTAAGGCCCCATCCCATCTCCACAAATGCTTCTTGCACTGCTCTGATCCCTGTCTAAGCCAGGTCATTTGTTCCTAGGTGGACAATGACATCCAGCTCCCTCCCCTATGCAGCTGCTCCTGCGATCCTGAGGATTCGCTCACTGTCCCTCCAAGCCATGGTGCCAGGCAGGCACCTTACCTCCCTCTCCCCTTCCTCCCCCAGTTCTATCTTCCTAACAATGGACTCCTCCACCAGAAGTTGTTTTCTTCCCCGTGGGGTCCCATGCCACCCTCCTGTGGGTCTCCTTTGTGGAGGTTCCCAGCATCCTCCTTGGTCACCAACCTCCAGTGGGGCCCAGAGCCCACTTCACCAAAGGCAAGGCAGTATCGCTTACAGCAGCAGTGGACATTCTGCTACTGGATGTCTGAAAAGCAGCTACCTGGAAATCTGTACACACCTTTGTAAATCACTACAGTTTGGATGTGCAGACCAGATCTGATGCCAAATTTGGCAGGGTGGTTCTGCAGAGTCTCTTTCCTAGTAGGTTCTCTGCCCAACTCCTACTTGGTATTGCTTGGTAGTCTGCTAAAGTTACTGATGCTAAAGGTAAGAAGAAAAAATTACTCATCACAGTAATCTTCTTTCTTCCAAGGAATCCTTTAGCATCAGTAAGCTCCCACCCTTCCTCCCCAGTTCACCTGTTGAGAAGGGTTCTTTGTCACATCTCTTAACAAATTTTGGGTTTCTTATTGATGAGTTTTTAACTTGTGTTGTTGTTGTTTCTGTTTCCACTGTTGTGGACATTTGCATGTTTTTTGAATCCTGTCGATTCATTTTCAGGGCATGTGCCCTCATTTTAACTTCAAAAAATTCTGAAGCCTTCAGCAGCTTTCACTCAGCTCACTACCCTTCTTGTTTTCTGATTGGCTATGGCCCTAAGCGCATTTAAATTTCTCTTAAAGGTACACCTCTGGGGCACTTGCACCTATCCAGCTAACTTCTAAAGGACCCCTTGGAAGAAAGAAGATTACTGCAGTGAGTCATTTTTTCATATCGTCCATGTAAGCTTTTATATGTGAAAAGCTCACACCTTAGGTTCTTTGCATGGTATGCTGGACAAAGAAAAATAACAAGTAGAAGTAATAAAAGAAGTTTATTACAATACTCATGCCATAACAAGTGAAGCAAAGCAATCACAAGGGAGCTGATTTCCCACCATTCCTCGAGTATGGTGTCTTTCTCCTCGAGGAACTGGTGTGCATACAATTATATATGACTGATAAGAGTGCAGTTACAGATATGATAAATATACAGCATTGGATAAGGCATGTAAATAAGGCAGCTCCCTTGGGCAATTACATAGGAAATGAAGTTGCAAAGTAAGGAATAATCTCTGAACAAAGGAAATTCATAGTCAGCAACCTGTTATCAGTTCTTATTTCCAGACGGTGAGTCTGGAAATGCTTGCAACGTAATCATTAAAGCACACAATGTGTCACAATAGTGGAAAACTACAGAATATGAGTGATTCTGAGTATATCAGAATATATAGCAGAGTATTGCAAAATATATGTGGAAACTAGAAACAGTATATATGGCAGAAACATAACATATAGGTAAAACATTATGAGACTGTGCTAAGGCACTAATACTTGTAGGTGTATAAGGATACGGTTACATGTGGGTCAGTTGGTGCTATATAACCCAGGAATAGCAGTCTCCTCCTTGTTGCCTTGCTCAAAGGGCAACACAACAAAAAGAATATGGTTAGGTGTAGTAATGGTATATCCTATATCATCAACAATCCTGAGACACAAGCCTTGTAAAAGAACGCAGCCGTGCAAGATGCTAGTTAAAAGTACAACTCAGACAGCAAAGGGTTAGTAGTGGATGAGTTAAAACAAGAAATAAACTACTATCAAACTTTAAAACATTGATTGTAACATCTGCTTTTCAAAGCACATAAAAACTCATAATGTAAATGAATCACATTTATATAGCATACAGATAGGGTGACTGTTAAAGTAGACCTATACAGGAGTTGACACAGGTGTAATCACAGATGGTTAAATCATAAAACACAAAACAAAAACTAGGTATGTCAACACCACAGTGGATATGTGTATACGAAAAATTGTTGATGTGTATTATCACAGAACATTGTTTGTAAAAACAGTGTTAAAAGACATTGTCCATTCATAAACAACAGTCCATATGGAGAGTTGAAAAGGCAGATAACAGCAGTGTATGGGACGGCGGCGTATATTATGGATTGAAGAATCTGATAATAATGCCCTCAAAGAGGAACCAGTCCATAAGGTTTGAGTTGGTAACCACAAAGCAGTGTAGTTACATTGGAAATGTAATTCATTGAAAGTTTGTAAACCATGAGGCATACATGGCACATGGGGCTGTGCAGATGTGTACCAGCATGGTAAGAAAGGTAATGTACATGTAGCTGGCTGCTGGTTGGCTGGATTGCAAAGGCCTTGGCAAGGGTTGCATGAGACTGACCATTGAATGTTTCAATGTAGTAGCCACACCCACACAGGCATAGCTTTTTGTAAAAAGAGCACATTTTGCACAAATAATGACAGTTCATAAAGAACATAATTCATGAAAGAGTAACCAAGAGCACAGTTCAAATAAGAACAATCAGTTTGTATGAGGTGCTAGCCAAATATGGAAAACCAGCCGTGAAGAAAAGTTGCATGTGTTGCTTGAAGATCTTACCAGTACCTCTCTGTGGAAACCCAAAAACTTGTAATAGTATATATGGCAGAAACATATCATATAGGTAAAACATTATGAGACTGTGGTAAGGCACTAGTACTTGTAGGTGTATAAGGTTACGGTTACATGTGGGTCAGTTGGTGGTATATAACCCAGGCATAACAAAGCCAGTGCATATTCACCTGCCCCTGCCAGGATGCGATCCACAAGCCTCTGGAAGTATGACAGGGTTGAATAAGGCCCTGTCCCAGTTGTTATGCAGAAAGAGCTTTAATGTAAGGATATGTTCTATTCTCTTCTTTTCTTTCTCTTCTCTGTCTGGTTGCGCAACCAGATTTTGTCGTGAGACCTAGGACTTGATCACCCCGACGATCTTGCAATTCTCTGCCTCTCGCTATCTCTCTACCCTCACTTGCTGTTCTGTATATTCTTCACCCTTGCATATCTGCTGGTATAAAAATATATGTGAATCATTAGGTGGAAATGTAACTAATACTGGGATCCCTTTGTTTAGAACTGTATATAGTTTTACTGTTGAAATGTATATAATCACACTGTTGCAATGATTGCAAAAAGCTGTTTGGAACTCAAGGGGGTAACCTGCTAGTTTGCAAACTCTTTGAGAAGCTGTAAGCAAGATGTCAGTTCTGGGTCATAATGTACTTTTTGCTTCACTTGTTGAAACTTACAAGAACACTGTGTGAGAAACAGGCTGTTTTCTTAATGAGCGGGGGTTAAAAAGACTTATAAAAACAGAGCTGCAGTTTCTTGCAAGAGAGAAACACAGAGACTGAGATTAGGAAATTGAGAAGAAACCGGATGAACTTTCTCTGTTTATACTGCCTTTGTAAATAATTATACTGAACTATTTTATTTTTTTATTTTACTGTTATTAATAATAAATTACTTGTTGCAAATTTTACAACAGCTCCTGGTTTTTCTATGCTTCCTGACCTGTGCCTCAATGACAGGAAGGTTGAGGGTGCATTCTTCATCCCAAATGACATAACTCTGAATTCAAATAAGCCAGATTGGGTAATGAAGGCAGACCTCTCCCTGGCTGCAGGGGTTAACGGTACCTGCCAGTAGCCCTTCATCAGGTCTATCATTGTCAGGAACCGGGCTCCACCCAGCCGTTCCAAGGTCTCATCCATTCTAGGCATGGGGTAGGCATCAGACTCCATACAGCTGTTCAGTCTCCTGTAATCGACACAGAATCATGTGGTACCATCCTTCTTGGGAATCAGGACCGCAGGTGAAGCCCATGGGCTACTGGACTCCTGGATCACTCCAAGGGCCAGTATCTTCCTGAGTTCCTCCAGCATGGTCTTCTTAAACCCCTCGGGTACCCTGTGGGGGACTGCCTCAGTGGAACCTGGGCCCCAGTGTCCATGTGGTATTCAGCCATTGTGGTGTACTCTGGATTCCCCATGAACATGTCCCCAAATTCTGGCAGCACCCCCTCATCTCCTCGGCCTGCGCCAGTGTCGGCTGCCCTAAGAGGGTGAAATTATTCACTGAGGATCCCTCCCGGGCTTCCCCAAGGGAGGTCAACTAGGGAATCAGCCTCATTCCCCTCCTCTGGCACGCTGCACATGGTGAGGATCATTTCCTCCCTATCATAGTAGGGCTTCATCATGTTCACATGATATACCCTCTGCCTGCGCCTTCTGTCAGGCAGCCCTACTATATAGTTTACATCACTCAGCTTCCTGATTATGGAGAATGAGCCCTCCCATGCCACCTGCAGTTTATTGAGTCGGACTGGGATGAGTACCATCACTTGCTGTCTGACTTCATACTCCTGGGCTCTGGCCCCATGGTCATATCAGGCTTTCTGTTGCTATTGTGCAGTGGCTAAGTGCTCCTGGGCAAGCCCCATGAGCTCCTTAAGCCTGGCACTGAAATTTAGGACATACTTCACAACTGACTCCCCGTGGGTGGCATGGTCACCTTCCCATTCATCCCTAACTAAATCTAGGGGCCCCTCACCCTGTGACCAAACAGGAGCTCGAAGGATGAGAACCCTGCGGACTCCTGTGGGACTTTCCTGGTGGAAAACAGGAGGTAGGACAAATATTTGTCCTACTACCTTTTGTGCTGGTCAGCAAATGCCCTGAGCATAGTTTTAAGGGTCCCATTGAACCGCTCAGCCAGGTCATTTGTCTCAGGGTGATAGGACAAAGCACAGAGCTGTTTCACCCCACACTTCTTCCACAAACTGGTCATTAAGGATGACATGAAATATGCGCTCTGGGAGCCAGCCCGGTGGTGCTGGAGGTTGAGGCACTGGTCACCATACCTCGCACCATGCCGGTGACCTGGGTTCAGGAACAAGCCCGGGCCACTGGGAACTGTCAGGGGTGAGAGAAGATTGAGGATCTGGAGGACTGCTCCTCTCTCGGGAGGGAGGGAGGATTGTCATCCACTCGCTGACTGTCCTCTTGCAGTGGCTGGAGGGCAGTATGGGTCAGGAGGGCACGTGCTGCTGTCTTTGTATCAGTGGGGAAGGGGGATGGGAGAAAAAGGAAAAGGAGCTGGGAGGCTCCATGATGGCCACATCAGCACCCCGACTGGCCCCCTGTCTGGATTTTGCTCTGGGGTTGGGGTAATGCCGGCCCCCCTTTCCCCAGCCCTGAAATGGGGGGAGCCTGTGGGGGAATTAGGGGGTGTCAGGTCAGAGAACGGTGTGGCTGGAGACCGAGTCCCTCTGAGGGAGGGACTGGAGCCACCTCCCGGGCTTGGAGGCCATAAAAAGCTATATGGAAAAAAAAAGAAATTTGCCCCCTGGTCTGATAAAATCTCCTGGGCAAATTCTGCTTGGCTAATGATTCTCAGGAGCTCATCAGCCACCTTTTGTGCCTCAATGGAGGACATGGCCACTGCCTTGGGGTACCTGGTTGCACAATCCACCACAACCAGTATGTATCACTTACCCATGTGACTTGGGATACTCAGGGGCCCCACTATGTCCATGGCTACCCTCTTAAAGGGTTCATTGATAATAGGCAGGGGGCACCAAAGCTGCCTTAGCCTTGTCCCCGACCTTCCCAACTCGCTGGCACCATGGACAAGTCTGACAGTAATTTGCCATGTCTGTGTACATGCTTGGCCAAAATAAATTCTTGGCAAGCCTCTTTTTTGTGGCATGAGCAGAATCTTGAAATATAGGAATGAGCAGAATCTTGAAATATTTATTTGTGAAAAATGTACTGAGAATAAACAATTAAACTGACAGCTATCTGCTTTTATAAAGCAATTAGAGACACTAGAAAAAAAACATGAAACCCTTGCCAATAAACTAAAAGCATACTCAACCCTAGCAAAAAATTTGAATAACCCTGAAACAGAGATTTGTAATAGTAGTAACAAAAGAAAAGCAACAGTGGTACCGAATGACCAAGATAATGAATGGTACGAGGTACAAATGGTAAAGAGGAAAAAGAGAGTGGGAGAGAGGTTTCAAATAACAAACCTGACCCAAGGTCAAACCACATTAAACGATGACCAACCATCAACGTCTTGGGCCCATACAAATGTTGATGGAGCCAGTAACAACAGATTGACTAAACAAAATAGTATAAATCTTAATGACAGATATGCACCATTGATGAAAGAAAATAGCGAATACATTATAGACTTGGGTAATCACAAAACTATGTTACATCAAACATCTCTCAGGGAAAACCCACACCAACTAATTGTGTTAGGTGATTCCATCATTAAATATACTGACAGTTACATCTGCCAACATGATAAAGAAAATACAATGGTGTGCAATTATTCGAGGGCAGGGGCAAATGACATAAGCAATATGACCAACAATATATTTAAAGGAGCAGAAGAGAGACTGTTAGCAGTCATACATGTGGATCTGAATGATGTGGGGAGGAAAGGAACTAAAGAAGCAACTAAGGATTTTAAAAAATTGGCAGAAACCTTGGCGAATAAGGGATGTGAAATCATTCTATCAAAGATACTTCCGGTACCGAGAGCCACTGAAAAAAGGCAAAACGATATTAAAAGCTTGAACCAATGGCTATAAAACTAGCCAAAAGAAATAAATTACACCTTTATAAGACACTGGGGCACCTTTTTAAACAAACCCGAATTGTATTGTAGGGATGGACTCCAGCTGAGCAAGAAGGGTAGCAAAACATTAGGGTTAAGCATCATATGAGCTATTTCAGCAACTTTAAACTAAGTAATGGGGAGAAGGGCAATATCTTGCCAGTCAGGCAGAATTGTCCTAAGCAGAGGAAACATATAAGTCAAAAGAAGCAAATAAGTATAACCTCATTGAATGCACAAAGTTTAAATGCAGAAAAAATGGCCAAACTAGTATCTATGACCACAGTGGGCAGTATGGACATCATTTTCATAACAGAAACTTGGTGGGATGAACATAGTAAATGGAACCAGGAGATACCTAGGTACCAACTGTTTAATAAACCACAAAAGGAATGCAGAGGGGGTGGAGCTGCTATTTACACAAAAGATGAAATAGAGTGTCATATGATAGAAATGCCTGGCAGTGAAAGCACCGAGATAGAGGCAATATGGCTTAATATTATAGGGATGCAAGGAAAACATTTTCACATAGATACAATTTACAGACCACCAAATAGTAGCAAAGAATATAACATGGAAATTTTGGCCCAAATAACTAGTACCAAAGAAAAAGGTGATATTGTAGTGGGAGATTTAAACTTACCAAGCATTAGTTGGGGTACATCGAAAGCAACTAGTACCCAAGAACAAAGTATCATTGATGATCTTGATTCTCTAGGGCTACAACAAATGGTTTCAGAAACCACTAGAGGCAACAACATATTAGATATAATATTAACTGACATTCCCAATGAGATTTAAAAATATTCATATAGGTGCACCACTGTCAAACAGTGATCACAATACTGTAAACTTTATTCTAGATAAAAATAACAAATTCACTAAGGGAAAATCAGTATTTAAAAATTTCCACAAAGCAGACTGGGATGCTATAAAAATCAATATCCAAGAGTTAGATCTCCCCAACAAATTATAAGATTTATGTGTTGATGATGCGTGGTCTCTTCTAGTCAATACCATCAAAACATTAGAAGATAGATTCATCCCCAATGAGAAAATTTACAACAACAAAGGAAAAAAGCCATTATGGTTTAATATTAAAATACAAAGATTAATTACCAAAAAAAAAGAGCTTTTATAGCCGTGAAAAAATCACAAACAGGTAGTGTTATCAAATACAAAAATACACTAAAAAAACTAAAAAATACAATTAAGTACTCATGCATGCAAACTGCATTTATGCTAATTCATACAAGGGATAACTTAAAAGGTTTTTACTCATATATAAACAGTAAAAGTGCATCATCCAGAGTCATTGTACCACTGATCTATAATAACCATACCTATAGTAACCCTGAAGAAATGGCAAATATTTTTAACACCTATTTCACATCAGTTTATACTACAAATTCCACTCCCCCTTAGTCATTTCACTTGAACAACCCCCTACTGACACTATTGATTGTTGCAAACCAGATGTAATTAAAAACAAATTATTAAAATTGGATTGTAACAAATCACATGGACCAGATGGCCTGCACCCACGTACATTAAATGAATTAGCAGATCTATTGGCAGAGTCAATTTCTATTATAGGTAATAAAATGATCAAAGAAGGTGTTGTCACCAGTGACTGGAGGAAAGCTTTTGTCATTCCAGTCTATAAAATGGGTAATAAAAACACCCCCTCAAATTACAGACCAATAAGCCTTACCTCAATCATTGGTAAAATTATTGAAGGAGTCATTAAGGATGAAATAGTGAGTAACTTAAACAGAGGGGACTTAGTGATCCAACACAACATGAATTTATAGGGGAAAAGAGTTGTAGTACAAATTTAATAAGCTTTTATAATAAAATTACAGAATACTTGGATCAAAATGAAACTGTGGACATCATTTTTTTTTTGACTTCCAGAAAGCATTCGACACTCTCCCCCATAATGGATTAATTAACAAACTCATTGAACTACAAATTGACTCATTAATAAATTGGATAAGGTCATGGCTAAAGGACAGGTCTCAGGTAGTTTGGGTAAATGGCCACCTTTCTTCAGAGGGGCTGGTGATGAGTGGAGTCCCACAGGGCTCAGTTTTGGGGCCCTTCCTCTTTAATTTATTTGTCCAGGATCTCCAAATTATTAGCAATAATATATTGCAAAAATTTGCTGATGATCTCAAATTAGGTGGTAAAATATCTAATGACGAAGGACGCACAAAGATGATACGAAACCTATCCATGGCTCCACTTGGTTCTCCTCAAAAAGAATGAAAATTACACACTTGAATATCAGAAGTCTGGCTGCAAATTTCCCCGAACTGGAGGCCTGGATCGTCCTCTACAGTCTGGATATACTAGCATTGATGGAAACATGGCTTACGCCAGACATACCTGACACTCTATGTAAAATAAATTGCTACAACCTTATTAGATTTGACCGCCTGTCGAAACAAAAGGGTGGCGGGGTTGCTTTCTAATATAAAGAACATCTTAACATCTCTGTTCAGCACTCAGGGATGCTTGGTTTCTGTGAAACCCTGCATGCTGTTTTGCTAATGGGGGGTGCAAAAAGACTAAACTTGGTATGTGCATACAATCCTCCAAAGGGAGCTCTCCCAGGCCTAAATGGTCTCATGTACTATCTCTCTCTCTACCCTAAAGGGTAAATCTGAAGTCATTCTAATGGGTGATTTTAATCTTGACTTCACTGGTAGCCACTCCAAGTCATACACTGAAGCTCTTGCATGACTTCACCTATCTCAGTTGATTGCTAGCCCTACCCGAATCATGGCAAATGGCTTACATCAATCCCTTCTTGACTGGATTGCCACAAACAGAGTGAATAAGATTGTGGAGGCAGGTACCTTTTCCAATTGTATTAGTGATCACTGTCCTACTTTCTGTATTTGGAATGGTCACAGCCCAAATTCCCCACCCAAAGTAATACAGTTTTGTGATTTCACCAAACTAAATCCTAGAACACTTCATGAGGATATAAATAATGTTGACTTGTCTCCTATATATATCACTGAGGATGTAGATAATGCCCTTGACTACCCGATTTCAAAGCTACTCTACATCCAGGATCTGCATGTTCCACTGAAAAGGAGGAAGATTAGGGGCTCAGCAATTAGATGGTTACACAAAGATCTCCTTCATTCCATGAGAAGAAGGGGCAAGACCTGGGCTTCCTCAAAGAAATCCCAACGGACAAAAGACTGTGCTACTTACAGAAAGATGAGAACAGCTTGCAAAAGGGACATTCAGATGACAAAAAGGGACTACTGTCACAAACTACTCCAAGCTTCTGGTGGAGATACTCGTGGCTTTTGGAACCATATCAAAAATTACATTGGCCAAGGGCCCAAGCTGTCCATAACTGAAATGACGCTAAATGATGCAAACTGTAATAAGCTACCTACGATTGCTAATGCTCTGAATGTTAATTTCTCTGATCTCTCTGAGTACCAAAGAAATTTTAATCAGTCCCCAGCACCTACCCTTGATAGTAATTTGTCCCTGGATCTTTCTTTAACCTTAAAATGGTCTCCACTGCTGAGGTGCTAAGTCTTCTTAGAACCACCCCCCATGGATCTGCTTGGTCTGATGGTTACTGCCTTACTTCATCAGACTGGCAGCTCCTGCTCTTGCTGCCCCACTCGCGAGAATTTTTAGTCTATCCATCTTAACCCAAACAGTACTGACTATATGGAAAACTGCTCGTATTGTCCCAGTACATAAAGAAGGGGAACCCAAAAACTTGGCAAACTATCTCCCGATTACCATTCTCTGTACCCTAGATAAACTACTCGAGAAGGTTATTGCCACCCAGGTCACAGAATATCTGTAGCTTCATAATCTCCTATCTCCTGCTCAGCATGGTTTCCGAGCAGGGCACAGTATTAGAATTGCCCTACTTCAACTTTCAAACAGCAACCTAACAGCTATGGATACAGGCTTGCTCATTGGGGCCATATTTATCGACCTCACAAAAGCCTTTGATCTTGACCACCCTCTACTTCTTTCCAGTCTGACTTCCCTGGGTTTCTCCCAGACTGCCATCCCCAGTTTCATAGCTACCTCACTGGGGGGATGCAATTTGTTTAAATTGAAATTGCTGTCTCTGACCTTGCCCCCACCAGTGCTGGAGTTCCTCAGGGATCAATACTTGGCCTTCTCCTCTTTTCTCTGTTCATCAACAGTCTGCCCTCACTGCCCTGTTCCTCCTCTATGATGATGATATGGTGCTTGTCTCAAATGGTAAAGACCCCATCTCAATAAAGACAAATCTTCAGGAGGATTTTGACTGTCTACAAGGTTGGCTTCTACAGAATAAGCTCTTATTATACTCCAATAAAACTGTGGCCATGCTTTTTGGCTGCCCTCCTAGGATCAAATCCTGTACCTCTGCCCTTACTGTCACATGTCTGGATGGCTCCCCCTTGGAATCTGTTAACATGTTTAGGTATCTAGGAGTTACACTTGACCCATCTCTGGATTTTAATCTGCACATTGCTGCTACCTGTAAGGTGGTAAACACCAAACTGGGACTTGCATACAAAGTTAGGTCCTCCCTCAATGATGCCGCTTGGCTTGCCATTGCACAAGGTTTCCTCCTTCCAAGTCTTACATACTGCTCCCTGGCATACCTTGACACTAGCAAAGGAGCCTTCCATAAATGGAGCACCTGCTATAACCTCATATACAGATTTGCCCTCTCTGCTCACAGACTAACTCCTCGTTGTCAACTCTGCTCAAGACTGGGCTGGCTCTACCCCTCGTCATATAGACTATACACTGCTGGCTGCTTAATTGATAACATAACCAGAACGGGGACTCCTGAATACCTCTCAAGGCTGCTAATCTATTCTACCCAGGCTTATACCCTTAGATCGTCGGTAAAACTTCCTCTAGAAATTCCAAGGTATTTCACTAAAAAGGGTGAATTCTCCTTCACAACATCTGCGCCATACATTTGGAACTCCCTTCCACAACAGTTCAAACTCTTCAAGTCCCACCAGGCCTTCAAACTTAGTCTATGCTCCTTCCTTATACACTCTAATGACTGCTCCTGCTCTGAATTTGAGGCTTGCCCCTCACTTGTTTCCCGCCCCATTATGGCTCCTACTGATCTTTGCATTTCAGCACTGGCCAGTTCCTCTTTCCCTCGCTAATCCTGTTGTTATAACGTTTATTGATTGCCAGCTCTCAACTAGAACTCATGCTACCTTTAGAGCAAGTAACTATTGGAAGCTATCAGTCTTAGTTTTTGTCATATTTCCTTGCACTTAGTCTGTAGTCTTTGAGCTGTGTTGTTTCCCAATTTTCCTGCTGTCGCAAAAAAACTGTCTCTCCTGTTCTTACTTAGTTCTCCTGTTGTATACCCTCTACAATTCTCATTTCAAAATTTAGGAAATACTCTTGTCTTGTGTACTTCCCTGATAAACAGAAACTCAATATATAAATAATAAATTACAATTAATTTACTTTTCGGGAACTCCCTTCCCTTTTGTCTCTTAGACATGCCTGGGTCTCACTCCTGCTACTCCCCTACTCTAACCTGCCCCTTACCAGTGCGCCACTCCACCCTAGCCTGTCTCTCCTCACCCCATACTGCCTAGCACCACTTCGACTCTACCCAGCTATCACAATGTTCCACCCCCCCTTCACCCATTCTCCCCTGTTCCCACCTGCGTCTTACATGGCCCCACTTTTAACCTTTTTCTGATTCCTTCTACTGCTTCCTCATCCCTTCCCCCTTCCCCCTTCCCCGCCTCTTATGTCTTTTACTTTTTCTGCTCACCAAAAACTTGCCCTCTGGCACCTTCTGCCAGGTTCCTGCAGTTAACCAACCTGTCTCCTGTAATTTGTGTCACTGTGCTGCTGAGTACCCTACTGCCACACATGTGGTGTTGGACATGTACTCCATTTCACTTATGTAGTTCCCTAATTGCTGGATTTGCATTTTCTAGTATGTATCTGAGGGCTCCCTGGAGCAAGTTGCACTTAGCCGTATCCTGTACTACCTATGTGACTGATGTATTTTATCTGTCTTATTGGTAACAATTATGTTTTGTCACTATTGTTTCTCCTGCTGTTGACCACTAATGTATTTTGTATCTACTTGTTGCTTGTCATGCAGTCTTGTTTTGTAATCCTCCTGGGTCGTACCTGAAAATAGAGATCCCCATGTCTAGTGTACCTACCTGGTCAATAAAAACTAAATAAAAAAACACTTCAGCTTTGGCCATTACAGCTTAAAAGGAATAGAGGGGATCTTTTAACCTTGTGTAAAATTTTGAAAGATGTAGAATTGAAGTCTAATTTGGAAATCGAATTCAAAGATAGCACCCATAACTTAAGAACCCACAATAAACAAATAAGAGGGGAAGTCTCCAGGACAAATTTAAGACTCAACTCATTCTTGCCTAGGGTGACAAGACTATGGAATAAACTTCCCGCAGACATTGTATATAAGTCAACTTTTTTAAGCTTTAAGTCAAGTCTGGATGTCTACTACAACAAAAACAATCCTTCTAGAGATATCCACTGAGAAGTGGGGACAGCAATCATGGGCACTGGCCTTCTGCTGTCCTAATACCATAGTATAAATCATAGTATAATACCCAGGTGGCCTGAAAAAGGAATATCATGGGCCAGGGCCAGAAGCTGATTTCAGTAGTCCCGGGGGACTACTAGCTGCTGGAGTACCTCTCCCTCTAGCCCCCTCTGTGGTGTACACTCCCTGTACAACAGCCTATTTTCCCAATAAACTGACTATTTACTCCCTTGAGAGGCCTTAGCACTATCTGCTGCCCCTCTCAGTTCTTGGAGGGTAGAATCAGCTTGCTGTGCCCTGCCCAGCTCCTCCTGTCTGACACTCCCCAGTTCCCCTTCAGGAGGAAAGCTGCCCCTGGTGGCAACCTCCTCTTCTTGCAGCTGGGGCTCAGGGCTGCTACTCCTAGCTAGCCCTTCACCCACACTAGCCACTTCCTCAGCTGCTGAGGGATGGGTCTGCACAGGCTGTGTCACCCCCTCCTCCCCCTCAGAAGCTTGCCCTTTTGCCTGGCTATGGGTAGTAATACATACCCTGTGGTCAAAATCATTCTCCATGATCACATCCACAGGGAGATCAGGTACAACTCCCACCTCCTGTACACCATAGCTGCCCTCCCAGCTCGGGAAGACCCGAGCCATTGGCACTTTGAGCACTCAACCCATGACTCCCCGAATCTTGGTGAACTGCCCTGGCAGACTCTGCTATGCGTGGATCAGATCCTGCCTTACCATGGAGATGGAGGCACCAGTGTCCCTCAATCCCTGTGTTACTGTGCCATTGACTAGAATAGGGTGCATATGCTTGGTGGAGTTTAGTGGCACTACAGTGTGTGCACAGTTTACCAACTACTGTGTACTGTCTTGGTCACCCCCTCCCTCAGGCTTTTGCCCTTTACTCCTGTTTTTTTAGGGCAGTCATAGGATAGATTCCCCACTTTCTGGCAGATCCAGCATTCCTTTGCCCCTGGCTCCTTGTTCCCCTTAGAACTGGTGGGTTCTGTTTTGGGCTTGGGTGCAGGCTGGTTTTCTTTAGGCTGCCCTCCCTGGGTCCCCTTAAAACCATGTGCTGCCCCACCCCCATAGTTGTTATGCAGTGAATGTGGTCTGCTGGTAACATACAAGTCAACACTTTCTGCTGCCTCCTTTGCAGAGTTGCATGCCAGTCTAGTAGCCAAATACGCAGGTCATCAGGTGCAATTTATGAAACTGTCCCCTTAGAATTAAATCTTTAACCTGCTCTACAGTCCTTGCCTTAGCCCCATCTACCCAGTGGTCTAAATAAGCACACATTTGGACATGCTGTTCTACATAGCTGTCTCCTGGGCCTTTTCTTAACTCTCTAAATTTCCATCTGTAAGCCTCAGGAGTCAGTTCAAAATGTTTTAATAACATTCCTTTAATTTTATCATACTTCATGCAGTCATTATCATCCATTCGAGCAAATGCATGCAAGGCATGGCCAGTAAGTAATGGGGTCAGGTGGATCATCCCCCAAAGTCTTATCTAATTTAAATTGCCCACAAACCTTTTCAAATGATTTTAAAAACAAATCCTGATCATTTACCTCTTGGTATTGCAGAAACATTTTAGAATTACTCATGGATTGAACCACCTTTGCCTTTACTTA
Organism: Neoceratodus forsteri; assembly: GCA_016271365.2. Lineage (NCBI taxonomy): Eukaryota > Metazoa > Chordata > Ceratodontiformes > Ceratodontidae > Neoceratodus > Neoceratodus forsteri. The sequence continues at coordinate 1,712,366,280 of CM057455.1, forward strand.
CGGTTTGCTGCGATGTTTGCTGGCGCAGTTTTTCCATCTCGATTTCATGCTGTCGCTTTCTTTCTCTCTCACTCTGCTCATTCCTTCTGTCTCTCCTCTTGCATAAGGATCTCGTGCTCTCAAATCTTCTCCCTTTCCTCTCACATAAGGATCTCATGCTGGCAAATCTTTTCTCTTTCCTCTACCTCTAGCCTTATTTTCTCTCCCTCTCAACCTCCAGCCTTGGCCTTTGAAGATCAGCATCCTGCAGCACAAGCTCTGCCTTCAGGATCTCAAGCTGAGGTTGATTTGGCTGCACAGCCTCCAGCTTGTGCAACAAGGTGCCCCCTTGCTCAGCCACTGGGAACTCAGTCTCGCTACCTGGGTCACTATCCTCAGTGACTACCTGCTGACCAGGTATTGAGCCATGCTCATTTGAGACTGTCTGCCCCTCCTACAACTGGTCATGTGACAACAGGACTTCCATAAGTGCATTCTTTGTCATGCCGTCAGGGACAATCCCTCTTGCTGTGCACAGCTCATGAAGCTGCTGTACATGAAATTTTACATAGCTTGAGGAGCTCATATTCCCTAGCTACACTGCACTAAACTGTCTAGAAACAAAAAAAAAACAGTAGTAAACAATGCAACCTTTTGAAATCCTCTTTCGTGACTGTTAAAAGGTATATTTCTGCTGGCACTCCATCACCAATGTGCTATCTCTCTCTCTCTCTCTCTCTCTCTCTCTCTCTCTCTCTCTCTCTCTCTGTGTTCCTGCCTCACAGGAAAGCACACTGTCCACTGTTCTGCACTGGACTGATACTAGTTGCCACATGGATCCCAAAACTCTGCTACCAATGTAGCAGAAATCCCGCTCAAGAAGGATTTCCAGCTCACTGCTACCACAAGGTTTTTACTAACAGGAACCAAGATACCTGTTTTTTTTACCTCCTCCTTGCTCAAGGTCAGGAAGGTCAACACAATAACTGTGAGTAGAGTGCCTCTTTGGAGACGGACTGCAAACAAAGGGCAGCAAAAATAGTAAAATTACCCTTTTAAATAAAACAAGCAGTTACTGATTCTATAAAAATAAAATCTTTTCTAAAATACTACGTGGGCCGGATATTCAGAAGGGTTGCACATGGCGCAACACAGTTGCACCATCGCAACCCACTGATTACCAGTGCAATATGCAAGGGGATTGAGCCTTGCACCAAATCGATGCGCCAGAGCGCATCAGTAATGTGTATGCGGCAGGTGGGGGCGTGCCATGTGATACCCATTATCCCGTTATTCAGCCCGGATGTGTTGAGCCCATGCATGCGTTAACCCCTACCTGCGCTGCACACAGGTGAGCCAAAAAAAGGAGAACAGCTGGCCACCACAGGTGAGCTGCTGTATTGCGGGGCTAACGGCAGCTGCCGCTGTGGATGGCCACCCGAGTCTGGCTGCACTTCGCATGGCGGTGCTTCCCATGCCCGATAGCGGCATATGTAGAGTGATTGTCTTATATCCTGGTGGTCCAGTGGACCACTCGCAGCCGATCGTGGGCATATGTAGTAGTGTCAACAGTCTAAATCTCTGGTGGTCCAGTGGATGCTTTCAAGCCCGATTGGCGCATATGTTGTAAAGAAGTCCAATATCCTGGTGGTCCAGTGGACCGCTCACAGCTGATCGTGGGCATATGTAATAAGAAGAGGTCCATCCGTGATCTAGTGGTACCCCCTCCCACCGTCCACTGAGCTCCACCACCCCATCGGGCGGGTGGGAGGGGATACTGCTGGACCACCAGGGATATTGGACCTCTCATTTCTATTACATATGCCCACGATTGGCCTGTGAGTGGTCCAGTGGACCACCAGGGATATTGGACTGTTAACACTACTACATATGCTCGCGATCGGGCTGCAAGCGGTCCACTGGACCACCAGGGATAGAGTTAACTGATTTAACATTTACCTATGCCTGTGATGAGGCTGCAAGCAGTCCACTGGACCACCAGGGATATAGGACGTGTACTTCTTATACACATGCCCGTGATCGGGGATTGGGGCACTTTGCCGCGATGTGCAGGCATCGGTCCCGACGGCTGCAGCCTGGCAGGCGCCAGGCACAAATGTCAGGGACTGTGCACCTGCATGCAAATGAAGCATAATGGCATGCAATTGCCCCATTTGTGCCTTGCATACATTATGGCCCCATTTGCATGAGCACTTTTGAATATCGCCGTTGTTGCGCCTAGCACAATGGAACTTGCGCTACCACATCCCCCTGCTCCACTCTGGCCACTTGCGCTGACGCAGTGCCACTGCGCCATGTGCACTGCGGGTGGCCAAGATGCAATATTCAATGATGCTGTGCCATGGCGCAGTTCTGTTTAATATCACCCTATCAACGCCCCTGCGCAGCCATGTTGCACTGCGCCCAGGCTTGCGCCACAGCCTGGCGCAGTCTGAATATCCGGCCCCAAGTATCTACAACAGGATGTATTTACAAGAAGATAAAAGGGTTGCACATTTACTAAGAAACAGAAAATAAAACAAGTTAACAAATAGTTGGTGTACAGCAAAATTCTGAGCTATCCTTATCTAAAATCCTTCACCTGATCTAGCTACAGAATTACTGTCCCTCACTGTGCTAACTTACCAGTCAGCTAGTCTTTGTATGGCAGAGGCTCTGGCATTGTCCGATGTTCCAGCCTAAGAGAGCGAGCCTGCTTACAGCCCCTCACTGTATTTCTCCTCTCTGTGGGGAGGGCTCTCACTCACTTTGAGTGACAGTTCCATGTTATCCCAGCCCTCTTTGAGGTGTGTGTGTGTGTGTGTGTTCACCCACCCTTCAGCACCTCCTTGCTACCATAATGATGTCCACCTGGGTCCTTTGTTCAACATGGGAACATCTCCAGGAAGGACACCCCCACTGGGTTTATTGCTTTATTGCCTCCTCCCTGGCTTTCCTGTTAACTTTCCCATGAGAACATCAGACCTCTGACATAAGCTGTCATATACTACTTGATCATGTGATCTGGTAGCCATCTTGTACCTGAAGCAGATGCATAGTTAGAAAAGAATAAATGAATCAAAAGAATACAGGGTTCTGGTTCCCTTTCCCATTACAGCTTCCATGTTTAAAAAGTTATTGGGACACGTAACAGGAGGAGAGGGGTTACAAAACTGGGGGCTCATCTGGGATTTAAAAGAGGTGAAAAGACATACCTGTCATGACTGGAGGGACAGTTTTGAGGTGATGGAATGTTGGTGGGCCCAAGCACTGAGTAGCAGTTTGGAGGTAGTTCAAAATGCTGTGCTTCATGATTAAACAAGATGGCGTCTGAAGCTCATGTGTAAAAATGTGATGAATGTATCATTAATGAGAGACTTTTTGTGATGTAATTGGAGGAAAGAGGTAATGAGATGCAAGTACTTAAAAGAGAGGCCATGTGATCTGGCAGTATTCTGCTCCAAAATCTGCGTGGAAACAGAAAGAGAGTGAGAAAGCGAGAGAGACAGAGAGAGAGAGAGAGAGGGAGAGGCATCAACTCCTCACAGAGCTGATTTTCAATTGCTGCAAACAAAGTAAACATCAAAGAAACTTTTGACTCCAGAACTGTGGATCACAAATTGAGAACTATAGATTTGGGAGTAGCAATTTTGAGGCTGAAGTCAGGGAGCAAAACAAGGTATAAAATAAAGCCACACCCAGAACACTTAAAGTATTCAGAATGAGGTTTGCTCCAGGGTCCCGTTTGGATTATTCAGTGACAGTGCATGAAGGACTATTAAACTGGTTGTGGAGTATGGTGGAGAGAACTGGCTCAGGTGAGTCCTGCATTTTCTATGGACATAGAGGGAGTGGGGTTCTGCGGCAGCCAATGTGCTCTTCGTGCTCTTGTGGTGCTGCCTCAAGGATTAGCTCGCCTCCAATATTGTCTGTGCCTGAAGGGAGTTATGTGGCCCCTGTGCCACCATTTGCACCGCACTGGCCATGGGTGCAGGTGGAAAGGAAGGTGTCCCCTGTTGCCAGTGAGGTTTCTACTTTAGAACTGTCAGAACAGTGGGAGAAAGTGTCTGCTACTTTAGGTGAAGTTCAGTTAGAGGAGGTAGCAGGGCTCAGCCATCTGCCCGGCCCTGCACCACCATCAAGTGCCCGTAAACCTCCCTGTGGCAGAGGGAGGGGCCATGAGATGGCCTTAGACATTAAGTGTACTGCTGCGGGGTATGTGAGGTACAGAACTGAGCAGCTGAGGCCTCCCAAGGCTGTGGTGCTTGGCCTAGAGGAAAAGGAGTTGTCACCAGCAAAGGAAGTAAAAGCACAAGAGCCAGCAGTGAAACAAAAAATGCTCCCAAAGAAATTGGAGGAAGCCAAGCCACTAAAACAGAATACCCACTCCCCATGGCGCAGGACGTGCTGAGGACCCAGATGTCATGATTGAAGCAGTTGAAAGGGACCCTGGTTCTGATGCAGACAGTACAGGTGACCCAGCTGAAGCAAATTCTGTCTATTCATAGCTTAAAGAGGGCATTATGCACATGTTTGAGGACTTGGGGATAGAGAGGGACATACCTAAGCCATATATGATGCCCATGTTGGGGGTGCTAGAAATGCCCCCTATGCTCCCAGATAAATGCAGACATTACATGGTGGACATGGATACCAAGCCTCATCTGGACTTAACTATTATAAATTAACGAGATAGAATCTGGTTACCCAAAGAAATGGCCCCTTGGTTTAGTGTTCAGTCAGTATCCATATGGAGCTAAGCTAAAAGATGGGTGAGATGGTGTTTGCGGCTGGAGTGCCCTGATGAAAACTACCACCTATGTCCGTGAATGAATCTGGGACTTAACTGAATGTCAAAGATCTGACTGTTTTTCATGGAGCAGTGAAGAAAGTGCATCTGAGGAACTGAGTGGATCCCCAGGACTCAGCCTACGACAGGAGTAAAGTTGTCTCCTTGGTCAGATCCATGTGTGTGTGTCATCAGTGTGGGAAGGAACTACCTTGTTTAGAAGATTTGCGATGGCGCAGGACAGAGTTGGACACCGACTGAAATACTACATAATCAACCATGACAGTTGTGGGAGGGAGTGCACCAAGTCTGATCCTTGCCTTTATTAGGCTCCTGATGATCCCTCCTCCAGTTCCAAGGCTCGGCAGAGGAAGAAAGCTTAAGCCAGTGCCCCCCGGCGCTGTAGGACTGTGCCTTGAGAGACTCAGAGCCACTATCTGGTGAGATTGTTTCAATTTGTTTTGGGGAAAAAAAAAACTTTCATTTTACCTTTAGCAAGGACAGTAGCACTGCGATCAAACTTTGCTTTATTGTTTTGAAAAACAAACTCGATGCTTATGTTTTCTAAAATGTGAATTTCTAGTTAGTTAGATAATTTAGGTTTAGTACGGTAGGCCTGTAGTTAATTGAGTAGTTTGGTAAATAGGACTGTTAAGCAGGGACCTCCCAGAGCTGTGCTCACCTAAACACTGGTGTAGAATCTAGGTACATGGGCTCAAACCAAAGAGACTGCCACCTAATGGACTTTTCCAGGACCAGTGAGCACTTAGAAAAAAAAGTACGTGTTCAATCTTTTATCCCCTGTTCCCACAGTTAAGTAGCCTAGAGGGAAAGTTAGTTAGCTTGTAAGATAGGCATAATGTAGGTACAATGGTAGTAGCTAGAAAATGTTTTATGCCAGGTTGTGGCCAGGAATCTCGGGGGGGGGGGTCATTAACAGTCTTTCAGCCAGTAAAGTAAGTTAACAGCAGTTAGAACATAGTCCATCCTCTGGTGGAGACAGCAGGTTTTAGATAAGTAAAGTTAATCAGGAATCGTGTTAATGCAAATGTGTACTTGTTTTGTGGATGCACCAAATGTTGCCCTAGTGGGTAGTTTGGGTCCTGTTATGGGTAAAGTTTAGATAGACATGTCCCTTTGGAGGAGGAAGGGTAGGACGCTGGCCCTGATAGTACCAGCGATTTGTCTTAGGGAATTCAGGCCAGGTTGCCATGCCCCTTAGTGGAGCCAGGGAACTGTAGGTAGGTGGGTATGCCCACCTAGTTTTCAGTTAGCTGCTGCCATGCAGCCTGACCGGTGGAGCCTGGATGTGCTGGTCTGTGGGAGAGAGCGTATTACCCCACGGAGCACTGCAGCCATGGTTAGCCATTTTAGGTAGCTTCCCCAGGAGGTGAAGCATCTCTGTTGGGGGGAAAATGTAACCTCTGTGCTCCTTTGGGGGTTACTTAAATTGATGTTCTGCTGGCATCGGCCCATGCACGATGCCAGCACAGTCGGAGAGCAGGGTCTAGGCATCGTGAGGGGAATTATGAAGTGCCAACTGGTGCGTCAGTTTGGCAGTTGGGGAGTTCGAGAGAAGTCATCAAGGTGCAGGGAGCGGTTGGTGCCAGCTCCTAGACCTTGTGGGGAGGGCCTCTATTTGGGGCTGGGTGGGCCTGGGGAGGAGTGGGGAGATTGTTCCCCCCGGCCCCCATCACAGCAGCTAACCCACAGCCCACTGGTGGAGAGAGCGGAGGAAATCCTCTACAGCCTGGTATGGAGGGGAGCTTGATTGGAGCCCATCGGGTTCCATTCCTGTGAGAGTTTTGAGAAGTGGCTGCCATGGAGGGACCAAGACTTCGAGGTAGCAGCAAGGTTCCAGAGGGGTCTGTAGTGGCAGAGCAGACCCCCTTGCCTGACCATGTCCACTCAATGTTTTGAAGGGGCTGCTGTGGGGAAGTGTTGAGGAGAGTGCTGTGACCAGTTTGAAAGGTGGCTGCCATACTGTGCAGACCCTGCCTGTGGATCAGTAAGTGTGAGCAGCCATGGGAAAAAGGACTGTGCCCAAAAGTGCCATCATAGCCCCGGGAGGAAGTAAAAGGTCTGAGGTATGGTTTTCACCCCACCTCTCTTCGGTGGGCCACGTGGAAAGAGACTGCCTGAAGTGATTGGAGGAGCCTAAGTAAAAGGAGCCCCTTTGTGGCTCACAGTTGCGAAATGGTGTGTGAAGGATCCAACTTCAAATCCAGGGTCCCCCTTCTATGTTTGGTGCCACGGCATTTTGCCATTGTCTGAGGATCTAAAAATGACCTGTAAATATTTGTTGGTGTACTCCCTGGATCTGAGATGTGATTGAGCCTTTTAAAGTTCACAATAAATTGCTGTTTGTTGCAAAGCAAGACTTGACTGGGCAGAATCATTTAGAGCCATGGATATTTGGGCATGCTATTTCTTGAAGTGTGTTTCAGGACTACTCAAAGCCCTGGGTCCCTGGTCATGTCAGGAGTGAAAACATCACATCGCTGTTGCCTAGTTGGAGTTTAAAGGAGTAGTCCACCCAAAACTTGCAAAAAATATATGTTGTGCAGAGTGTTTTAATTTGTATGTGAAGTTCTAGTGTTTCCTTCCCTCTGACTGCTATTAGGAGTTTTTCCTAAATTAGTCTGCTAGCTTTATGCTAGTTTTATGACCCCTGGGGACCTTCATCCCTGACAGTTTAATTGTATTCCTTGTTCCCACATTGCGTCTTGTCTCATGTGACAATGATGTAGCAGAGACCCAACATTCAGCACACACATGCCAAACAAACTAAATATCTTTGAAGATTTACAAGCTGCACAAAAATTACCAGCAACAAAGTTCTTCAGGACAATAAGATTTTTACGATGAGGGTAGTCACTAAGCTGAATTCTACAGATGTTAAAATATGGCCATCTCTACTGTTGTGAACTGCTTGTAAAGCAATGCTTTCTGCTGGATTTATGGTCTCTGCGACATCACTGTCACATGAAACAGGGTGCATTGTAGGACAAAGGCATACAATTAAGCTGTCTCATATGGAGATCTTCAGGGGTCGAAAAACTACCCTAAAGTTAGCAGGCTAATTTAGGGAAAACTCTTAATAGCAGACAGAGGGAAGGACACACAACAACTTAACATACAAATCAAAACACTCTGCATAACGTATGTTTTTTGCAAGTTTTTGGTGGACTACTCCTTTATGCCATCGCCAGGAATCCCTAGCATCTGAAATAAGGTACTGTGCTTCTCTGCTACAAAGTTTAACTGCTCTCAAACTGGTCCTTGGTGCCCTCCCCCTTTCCCAGAAACAATTGACATCAGACCCTAGATGGGGAAGGGAGGGGGGTATCCACTAGAATGTGTCACCTTGGAGTTTAAGAGTTGCCTCCTGCTTGCCAGCCAGTCTCTTCTGACTAATGCAAAAAAAAATGAAGGTCATGTATTTCCATTCCAACCTACAAACTGCCATTCAAAGGGATCTGTTATCCCTGCCCTCTATAAAGACCTTTCTTGAAGACAACCTCGAGGTAGTTAGCAATTTCAAATATTTAGGCTACAATCTAGACCAGCATCTAACATTCTATGCGCATACCACCTCCCTTGCTAAGAAATTACAGCAGAGGCTTGGATTTTTCTATAGGAATAAATCTCTGTTTACCATTGATACCAGACTTTGACTGGTCCAGACAACCTTTGTGCCGCTCCTTGAATATGCGGACATGCTTATGGCTGTTGTTCAGATTCCGTCCTTCACCAATTGGATACACTATACCACAGAGCAATATGTTTCATTTCAAATGCTCATCGTCGCAATCACCACTGCGACCTTTATGTCTCACTGGGCTGGACTTCATTAGCTACTAGATAGCTCTCTCACTCCTTCACCTGGCTGTATAAACCCCTCTTGGTAAAGCTCCCACATACATAAACAAACTCTTCCGGGGAACTACCTCCTTATACACACTCTGCAGTACCACTTACATTACGCTGGAGAACCCTAGCATCTGCACCCACGTTGGGGTCTCGGCCATAAGTCTTGCCCTACCAGTGGCCTGGAACAAAGCCCAGTCTATCCTCAAGCTGCATCAGCTACTCCCCCTGAGCAGTTTCAAAAAACTGCTTGTTAGCAAGTTACGTGACTCCTGTCAATGCCACTGACCGTTATGCTCTACACTGTCAGTTTGCCATCATCCTCTCTCATCATTGTCATGAGTTACCTCACTTAAGGTCCCCTCCCCATATACTTACCTTGACTCACCTACCCTCCACCTCTCCCCATCCCCCCATCTTACCAGAACTACACCCCCACGCCTCGATCTCTACTTACCTGACCACTACCATACTTGCCTTCCACACTATTCTTCCCTATCCACCCTTACAACAGCTACCCTGCCTAGCCTACCTACCCACTCCACCTCCTCTCCACCATTCGGGGCCATCCTCCCCTCCCCAATCTTCTTGACAACACAGGCTCCCCTTCTCTCCACTATTATCCATACCTGACCTACCTTACTCTCCACCTCCTCCCCATTACTTACGGCTGACTCCTCCTTCTCTTCTCTCCTATTATCCCATACCATCATTTCCAGGTTTTTTCATAGCTACTTTTATCACTGGAAGTTTCAATTACTGCTTACTGCTAACTGTGTCATCTACCTGACTGTTTATGCCTGACTGTGTACCGCAATGTCTTAACCTTGTAAATTACCCTGCTCCGTGTATATATTTTCCCTTGTGAAGCTGTATACCTGACTACTGCCCCACAATGTCTTAACCTTGTAAATTATCCTACTCTATGTATATATTTCCCTTAGAAAGCTGTATGTTAATGTATATTGCCCTGTGTATTCCTGTTATATGTTTGGCCTTGGCTTATTCTACGTGCATTGCACATTACTTGTCTCTCAGGACCTCCTTGTAAATGAGCTTGCTCAATGGAGTTTCTTTCCTGCCAACAAACTTTGACTTGACTAAAAATGTAGACCTCCACCCCAGGCAGTGGAGAGAAAAGTTACTGTACATTAAAGGCTTCTGTGTTTAAAAAGTTATTGGGACACTTAGCAGGAGGAGAGGGGTTACAAGTGGTTTTACCACCCACCACCTCGCTTGTAAACTGTTACATGGGTTCTGCCATCCTTTCTGAAAGATAATACTTCCTTATATCATATGAACATGCAAAGGAGCCAACAAAAGAAGGCCATTCGCTCTATTGAGTCTGCTCATATTGCAGGGTCCCCAGCTTACGCTACTGACCCTGGTGCCCCCTCCTCCACGCCATCTGCCCCACCCAGCCCTATGGTTTCTCCTTATACCTATCCCAAGCCCTCTTGAAGTTGCTCACTGACTTCACTGAGGACATGTCCTCCGGCAGCACATTCCAATTGGCCACCACCCTCTTCGTGAAGAAATGTACCCTAACGTCTCTCCTAAACCTCACCTCTTCCAGTTTTAGACTGTGTCCCCTCGTGGTTCGTCTTCCCCTTAGCTTGGAGAGACCCTTCCTGTGCACCCTATTTATCCGCTTCAAGTACTTGAAGGTCTCTATCATGTCCCCTCTCTCCCTCCTTTCCTCCAGGGGGTACATCCCCAGGGCTCCCAACCTCTCCTCATAAGACATACCCTGCTGACCCATGATCATCTCAGTTGCCCTCCTCTGGACTGTCTCCAGCAGGTTGATATCCTTCTTAAAGGCAAATGTCCACATGTAATCGGGCCATGCCTCAGTGTAAGGCATGGCTTGATTAGCTTTTTCGCAAAGTGTTTCAAATTTGGACACTAACTGTTTTTGAAATATATAGATCATATCTGGTTGATCCTGCCTCCCTCCTGCTGGCATATTGAATTCCTTTGGCACACCCACAGCCTTCTGCAGCTGTCACTGGATGATGTCTGATATGAGGAGCAGCCGTGTGTGTGTCCCTAGATGTCTCTTGTAAATGGAGCTATTAACAGCTCTGGTTTCCTGTGTATATGTCCCGGTACTCTGGTCTCGGTATAGCACCGGGACATGTACACTGGAAACTGGAGCTGTTAATAGCTCCATTTACAAGGGATGTCTATGGATGCACTAGCGGCTGCTCCCTGTGTCAGACGTCATCCAGGGACAGCCGAGGGAGGTTGTGGGCTTGTCGGAGGACTTCAACATGCCAGCAGGAGGGAGGCAGGATCAACCAGATATGATCTATAAATTTCCAAAACAGTATGTGTCAACGTTTAAAGCACTTTGCGCAAAAGCTAATTGGATCATGTCTCACACCAAGACATGGCCTGATAACACTTGAACATTTCCCTTTAAGGTATGGACACCAGTATCTTACCCATACTCTAGATGCAGTTTCACCAGCTACCTGTACAAGGGCAGTATAACCTCCTCCTGCCTACTGCTGATTCCCCTGGCTATACACCCCAGCATCCTGTTTGCACTCGCTGCTGCCTTTTTTTTTCCCCTTATACTTATAATTTTTATTAAGTTTCATAGTGACAAACATTACAGCATTCACAACTCATCCTAGAAACAGCGAAAGGGCAATACAGATAGTCATGTATAAAGCATGCCATTATTATACAGTGACAATGTATCTGCAGGCAATTTCTAAAAACAGCAGGTCTGAACTAACAATTTAAACATACAGTCCTAAAATCTTAAAGGTAGATATCGTCTGTGGAGCTGTAGCCCAAGAGCATGTGGCAAGAAATCCAAAATAAATGTCTAAAAGTCTCCTACAAAAAGCCATGCCCAAAATCGGGCAAATGGGTGCCACATATATAACTTAAGATCCCTCCTGTGTGGTAGAGAGTCCCTCCCAACTAAATAAAATATTGGCGCAAGTGTAATATATACAGTTCGGCACCATCAAGTTGAAAATATCCCTACAGTAAAAGGCGGGGACAGTTACCCCCATAGTAAGGAAAACAACAATTAGCAACCCACTAAACAAGTTAACGATCAACGTATAAGAACATGCAAAACATCAATGTTTAAAGAAAGCAATGTGTTCAGTCATGGAGACTAAGCAGTACAGCAGACAGGATTAACAAAAAGTCTCAAGTTTCGTTTTGTCCCTCAGCTGGATCAGTTTGGTCTGGATGCCTGTTTCAATCCTTTTCTATTTTGGCCAACCACTTACCAGCATCCAAGGGATCTGTAAAAATATAAACTTTGTCCCGATGCACCAAACGGAGTTTTGCAGGGAACAAAATGGCAATGGGAATATTCAGTTCTCTAAGCTTTACTCGTATTCCATAGAACTTCTTTCTCCTTTGTCAAGTGGCATAGGAGACGTCAGGAAATAGGTGAACTGTGTTCCCCTCAGTACTGAGAGGACTTTGTCGTTTTGCTAGGTTAAGGATCTGATCTCGAGCCACATGCTGTTGCTGACCATCGTAAGAACTCTAGGGGTCTCCTCAGCCATGACCCCACAATGGTGCACTCTGTATACTTTCAGTACATTCCAGTCTGCTGTATTACCCTGTCCTGCAAACTGCTCCATCAGCCATTCTTTAATAAAGAGCAGAGAAGAGTCTCCTTCCGTGCCTTCTGGTAGACCGATAAGTCAGAGGTTGGCACTCCAAATTTGATTTTCCAGCAATTCCAAATGATTATTAGTGTGTTGTCTTTCTTTCACCCGACCAAGAGTCCCGACCCTACATGTGTCAGCTTGGCGCTTCAGCTTCTCCACATCCCCTCTCAGCTGTTCCACCTGTGTTTCTGTTACCGTAGGTCTCCCAGACAAACTGTCCAGCTTGCTTTTCGTAGAGGAGACAGAGGACAAGAGCATTTTCATTTTGTGGCAGAGATTGTAAAGTTTCTGTGCCATCTTCACCATCTGATGGTCCTGCTTGGGAGGATCTCGTGGCAAGGCCCACCACCGCCAGCTTCCCAGTATCTTTACAGCTGTCACCAGCTTGGTTAGCTTTCTTTGGGTTGCCCATTCTGCCATTGACCAGTTCAACTTCAAAACCATACATTTGTTGACTTGCTAGAATACCTTAGATCACCAAATTATATGTTTTAAGTTAGATCTGACGCAGAACTGTGAAACCCGTGTCAGTGTTGCTCGGGCACCACAGCGCCCCTATTCACTGCTGCCTTTTTGCCCTGTGAGTTGAAGGCCTTGCTGAAGTCCAGGTGAAGGATGTCCACCACCTGGCCCATTTACTGCCCTGGTGACCCAGTCAAAGAAGTCAATCAGATTTGTTTGGCATGATCTTCCTCCCACAAATCCATGTTGCCTCTCATCCTGGAGACCATTCTATTCCATACACTTTCCCAACCTTTCCTCGGTATGGTCTCCATTGGCTTGTACATGACTGAGGTCAGACTGACTGGCCTGTAGTTCCCCTGAACATCCCTGGGACTGTTGTTGTGGAGGGACACCATATGTGTTGTTCTTCAGTCCTGCAGCACCATGCCCGACTCCAGGGAATCATTGAAGAAGTCCACCAGCATTCCCGCAAGCTCTCCTGCCAGTTCCTTAAGTGCCCATATAGGCTGTCCAGTCCCAGTGACTTGTCCACCTATAGTGCTAGCAGTCCCTCCCTCACTCTGTCCTCTTCTATCACCACATCAGTGCCCCCTACCCCCCTACCCTTTTCCTCCCTGATGACACTGGTCCGTCTTTTTCCCCTAGTGAAGACAGAACAGAAGCATTCATTCAATACTTCCACCTTACCCCTGTTCTCCTCCACTCATCCATTCCTTTTCCTATGTCTAACTATCCCGTCCTTCTTGTCCCTTTTCTCACTTATGTAACAAAAGAAGGTCTTCTCTCCCTTCTTGATTCCTTCAGCTATTTGGAGTTCCTTTTGTGCCTTAGCTTGCAGCACTGCCTTGCATGCCACTTTGGACAACTTTAAGTAGTTTTCCTTATCTACCTCAGTCTTGGTCTTCCTGTATCTATTGTAGGCTGACCTCTTGTCCCTCACTGCCCGGGCAACCTCAAAGCTAAACCAGCTGGGTGTTTTGACCTTGGGTTCTTCCCCCTGAGCCTAACACACTCCACTGTGGCAGCCAGTATTGCTTCTTTGATGATGGTCCATTTTTGGTCCACCCCCCTATCCATTCTGAGGCCCTCTAGCCTTAGTGTGTCCTTAGCACCTTGACCATCTTCCTGAAGTCCTCTATCCTGAAATCCAGGATCATACTAAGAAACTGTATGAAGCAAAAAGGCTGAATGCCCATAAAGCCTCAGACCTACATATAATAGTTTGGCAGCTTGTTTGATTTCATGGAAACTGTCAAGTCTGTTCTTAAAATGTTCTTGGCAGTGGCGGCCGGGTTCAGGGGCAGGCCGGGAGCTGGAAGGGTGCCCGACAGGAGGAGGACTTGGCGTCCCAAGGACTGCCTGCCCTCCGGGGAAGGTAGCCTGAGCTTGTCTGACCCCAGGTGGAGACCTGAGGTACAGCAAGCCCGATGCTCCAACAGAGGGGAGCGACGTGTTAGACGCCGGCGCCGCGCCTTGACGCCATCGGACCTGGCACGCCGAGAAACACCAGGAAAACCCCTTGCAGCCTCCTGGTAGACGGAGCACCAGGGCCCGGACCTCAATGCCCCTACCTGCCCGGAGACAGCATGCCGACAAAAGATTAGCTGAACGGCCGGGTGGAAGGGTGTCCCACTGCACTCCGCCTGGGGGTATAGCCACGGCTCCATGGGGCATGGACTGCACCGGCTCCAGGTAGGTGAGCGTAGGCTGATAAGCCCACAGGTGTCTCCCGAAGAGGAGGGGGCTGCAAGTAGGGAGGAGGATAAAGAGAAAAAAAAAAAAAAAAAAAAAAATGTTCTTACTGTCACTGATGATAACATTTATAGGAAACTTATTCCAGGGCTTGACTATCCGTTGTGAAAAATGGTGAGCCCTTTTTTTAGTTTTACACTTATTTCTAGCTAGTTGCAGTGGGTGTCCTCTGGTATTGACCCTAATTTGTTTAAGATCCAGACCACTTTCTCAAACAGATATTCATCATTAATGATATCCCATGAGAGCAAGAGATCGCCTCTTGCCCTTCTATCTTCTAGGGACATCAAATCAAATTTGAAGAGCCTGTCTGGATATGAGAGTGTTTTGGAGGATACTAAATATTTTGTCACCCTTCTCTGAACTCTCTCAATTCTTGCTATATCCTTCTCTTTGTATGGGCTCCATAACTGTGACACAAAATCTAAGTGAGGTCTCACATATGCTCTATATAAAGGCAACAAAATATCTGGGTTTTTGGATGTTATATTGTGTCATATTGCCCACCATATCTTGCTTGCTTTACTTATAGTGTTTGAGATATGGGAGTCAAATGACATGCTTAGGTCAATTGTGATCCCCAAATCCTTTTCACTATCTTTGCTAACTAAAATACTATCATAAAGATAATATTGATATCTGGGATTCTTTTTTTCAAAGTGCAAGACACAACATTTAGAAATGTTAAAATAAAGATTCCATTTTATGGACCAGGACTGTAATAACTTTAAATCTTCCTGAATAACCATGTAGTCAGTTTCACTTCTGCAAATGTTACTGATTTTGCAATCGTCTGCATATTTCATAATCTTACTTTTGATGTTTGTAGATAAATCAGATATAAAGACTTGGAAAATTAGTGGGGCCACAACTGATCCCTGCGGAACACCACTTCTAACATCTTTCCAGCTACTAACATGTCCATCTATTATAACCCTCTGTTTCCTATCGGACAGCCAATTTGTGATCCATCTAATAAATATTGGTTCTATATTATGGAGCTGTAGCTTCTGTATCAAGGCCCAGTGAGGTATGGAATCAAAGGCCTTTTTAAAATCTAGAAAAATAACATCACATGGAATGCCTCTGTCCAGGTTTTCACTAATAAAGTCATAAAAACATATTAAGTTTGTTGTACACGATCGGCCTTTTACAAATCCATGTTGAGTTTGATCTAATCTTGCAATAGCAGGGATTAAATCATCCTTAATGATTTGTTCTAATATTTTGCAAAAAATAGGTGTTAAACTGATAGGTCAATAGTTTTCTGAAAAACTTTTAGATCCTTTTTGAATAAGGGAATCACATTAGCATGTTTCCATCCAGATGGAATCTGACCAGTATTCAAACTTATGTCAAAAAGTATTTTTAATGGAACACAAAGATGGTCCTTCATTAAAGAAATTAGATCTCCGGAGATTCCATCAGGGCCAGCAGAGGAGCCTTTTTTTATATCCATCAATTTGGAATTAATGGTTTCGATTGGTATGTGCGCATTATAAACAGGCCGATCACCTAATGAGGCATTACAATGGACATTATTATCTGAGAAGATCTTACAGAATTGTGAATTAAAAAATTCAGCCATATCTCTAGGGTGATACAAAGTCTTATTACAAGAGCTAATTGGACCAACCTTGGTCTTGGTGCGGATGCTCTCCCTGCCCATATCCAACCTGAACCACACAATGCTGTGGTCGCTACCGCTCAGGTGTTCCTTAAGTGTTATCTCTTGTATGTGCTCCCCATTTGTGAGCACTAGATCAAGGATTGCCCCCTCTCTGGTGGGCTCAATGATGCCCTGAATCAGGAACTCACTCTGTATTGCATTGAGGACCACCTGACTCCTGGTACAGGATGTGGCTGGTATGCCCCAGTCCACCTTGGATAGATTAAAGTCCCCCACCACTACCACCTCTCCCTTCCTTGTAGCGTCCAGCAATTTTGAACACAGCTCCCTGTCTATTTCCTCCTCCTGGTTGGGCAGTCTGTAGACCCCTAGCCTCACCTTTCTCCATCCATTGGACTGTAACTGCTTCCATAGTGTTTCCACCCCATCTTCTGCTGTCCCCTTCCTGGTGTATGTTATCCCCTCTCTGATATAAGCTGCCACCCCCCTTTGCCTATCCCCTGTCTCTCTTACATAGCTTGTATCCAAGGATCAAGAGGTCCCAGTCATGGCATGGTGTGGCACAGCTCTCGGTTATTGTTGCAATGTCAACCTTTCCCTGTGCTAAGAGCACCTGCATGTCTGCCATCTTGTTACCAAGACTACAAGCATTCAGTGACACCACCCTCCACCTTGACTCTGCACCTCATTCCCTTCCTTTTATTCTTCTCCTGTTCTGCCTCCTTCCTGTACTCTCCTCCTCACCCCCCCATACTTAATTGCTCCCCTTCCCCATCACACCCACCCTTCCAATTACTACTGCCGGTATTGGGGGGGGTCTGTTGATCTCCTTGTCCTGGAGTCCCTGGTCCTGTTGGTCCACCATTTCCACCTCAGCAGTTTAAACTCAGTTCGTTGGCTATGTACTCCTCCAGTTTGTCTCTGAGTACTTTTGAGCCCGCTCTACTAAGATGTAGTCTATCTATTGTATACAGTGTTTTGTTCAACCACGTGTTCCCCCAGCCCCCGATACATCTGAACCCTTCCTCCCTGCACCAACTCCTCAGCCAGTCATTGAACTAGTCTATCCTCTTTCTTACTGTGCTGACTCCTGGGGACTGGTATCACCTCTGAAAAGGCCAAAGAGCTCACTACCTCCTTGCAGGTCTTTGCTAGTGCCCTGAAACTTCCCTGTACAGCCTCCACCTCCTCCCCTGCTATGTTGTTGATTCCCAGGTGGCTGATTAAGTTAGGTTTTCCACCAACCTCCCTTACAACATCCCTGATTCTTGGTACTGCCTTCCCTGCTTGCATTCCTGGCATACAGACCACCCTCCTTCTTGCTTTTGGGTCCCCCTTCCTACCCCTGTGAATACCTTTAATTATGGAGTCACCATTGATTACCACCCTTCAATCCACCACAACTGTGCTTTTCAGCCTTCTTTCCTCCCCCAGTATACCAGCCACCTTCCCACTCAACTGCGCCCTCTCTGCTCTGGTTAACTTCCTGCTGCCTCCACTACTGTCCTCCCCATTCTGCTTCACTGCCCCCATGCCCATTCCTCCTTGGCTAACCTTGCCTGCTACCACTTTTCCCTCCCCTTTTTTTTACCCTGTTCTCTCTCCCCCTTCCTCTGCTCCACTCTGACTGCCTCTTCCTTCCTGCCTTCCCAGACTAGTCCCCCTCTCCTCCCTTACTTCCAACCTTTGATTCTAGGTCATCCCACCCCTCTGCCCCACCACCTGATTCCCACTCCCCTAATCTGGTCAATGTTGCATATCTGTTCGTTAAGGGCACCCCATCATCAGATCCCTCCCCTGTTCTTTCTCTCCCAGTCCCTCCTCTTCCTGATTTTTTACCCTCCTACCAGCTCCCCCTACTACCTGCCCATCCTCCACTCCAGCCCCCCTGATCTCTGAGGAAGAGATATCCCTGGACACTGGGTTATCCTTCCTGCACCCAACCCATGCCCACCATTCACCTTCCCCAGAGCAGCCCCCACCTGCTCTTTCTTCCACTGATCTGCTTCCCTGACTCCCCACTTCACCCTCTCCAGCTCCCATCTGAACATTCTTACTTCTGCCCTGAGCTACTCCAGGTTCCTACACACTGGACAACCCCCTGCCCTCCACATTGCCCCAGGAAGACTGCAGCCCACAACTGTTACAGCTAACCATTCTTTTACCACTATTCTGGCTCCTGTGCATACTCATATTCCCCCACCTCCACCCTTCTCAGCTATCCTGTTTCTTGTACCAGCTCCTACTCTCCCACATCCTCCCTCCTCAGCCTATCCCAGCCCCCAGTGATGTATCTCTGCTGTGACCCAGTCGGTGCTGTTTACAGTTTTCCTCCCAAGTCCCGTTTTATCCCTTAACCCCTCTTATCTTATTGCTTTATTACAATGTAGACTAACCCAAGACGGGTATCAGTTGCATCCCCCTTCCACCTTGTGTTCTACCCTCAAGACCTATTCCTTGTCACCCTGTTCAAATGTAGACCGACCCTGGCTGAGCTGTAGCCCACCCTTCACCTTCTGCAGTATGTTTTCTACCACTCTTGACCCCTTTCCTCAACTGCTGTGACCAGTATGGCCTGTGATCCTCTCTGTGGACATGCTACCGACACTCCCAGATTCCACTAGGTCAGATGCCACGCTCCTGCTTCATTGCACTCGTGCTTTGGGGTCACTTATGTGGGGGGGGGGTCGCTTGGCCCCTCTGAAAATTTATATGAGACTGCAGCTGGATGATTGACTGGTTGCAATCACGTGACCTGGACCCCTACAACAATGGTGCCGAAACCTGCAGCCAAACAATCAATCACTCAATCAAACTTTATTTAACCAGGTGCAAGTGCCGTTGAGCAAGCTCATTTTCAAGGTGGCCCTGGACATTAATACAGATCACAGGCAACAATAGATTGACAAGGGAGAGACATAGTACATATAGAGGAATATTCAGGCCTATAGATATACCTATAAATACATAGCTAACTTAGGTATTACAGCTGCTGGGTCATAATTAGTAGGCCTATATATACATGGCTAACATAGGTAAGACAGTTACAAGGTCAAAACTAATGGACTCGAGGGGTAGAGATTTAATACTTAGGTGGTCATCAAGATATTATTATCTTATAAGAGGGAATATGTAGTGAAAAGGAGGAGGATGTATATGAAGGGGGGGGGCGGAGGAACGGGAAGGGGGAAGGGGAAAGAGAGACTAATAAGTGCTGGGTGCTCCCTGACAGAGATGAGAGATTGAACGGGTTGCGGTAATTTCAGCTACGTTGCAAAACTAGGGGCTACGGTTGCAAGGTCACCTAAAGCAGCTACCGGTTTCCTTAAGGTATTCAGCTATTAGTGCTTTGAAAGTGAACAGACCTGGAAGGGATACGAGTTTAAGTGAGTTTTGCATAGTGTTCCATAAGGTTGGAAAGGAGAAGTTGATTGCAGCCACGCCATAGGTTGTTTGATGATAGGAGGTCTTCTGCTTGTTTAAATGTGACTGTATGGAAGCTGAAGGAGGGGGGATGAGATTGGTTGAGATTGAGGTTAGCATTAGAGACAGCAGAGGGGTCCCATGGTGGGCTGATTTTGTTGATAGGTGAGGCATCAAAGGCCAACCCAGCTGTTGCAAATTGGTTGTTTAGTCGGTCTAATATGGCAGGCCTGTCTGTGATAGTAGACCCATTGGACACAATTTTGTGTGGAAGGGAGGCATCAGTAGTATGTCCTTCAACTTCTTTGAGAATGCTCCAAAATTTGGCAGCATAATTTTTGTTGTCTTCCAGTGCAGCTTAGAAGTATTTGGATTTTTCAGATCTAATTAATTTAGTGCAGGCATTCCTAGAGGTACGGAATGTTATCTAGTCGGGATTTCCTTGCCCTTTTCCACCAGTAGTCTCTATCCTTAAGAGCTTTCTTCAGGATAGGAGAGAACCAGCCAGGAGGTTGTTTTTTAGTCTTGACCAACCTTAGGGGGGCATGTTTGTCTGTTAGGTCCTTTAAAAGGCTGTGGAAGATATTAAATGCCTCAGTGAATGAAGGGGCTAAGTAGAAGTCCTGCCATTTGATGTTACCCAGGTCTCTCAGGAAGGCATTATGGCAAAACTTTTTCAGACATCTTTTTAGATTGAATTTGGTAGCAGACTTTAATTGGGGCAAGTGTCTGATGCAGGCAGTGGCACAGTGATCAGTCACTTAGATCATTAAAGAAGACTCCAGTGTGCGAGAAATTATGGGATTTGTTGACTAACATGAGATCTAGTAGAGAGCTTCACTCAGGGTTTTTTCTATTAGGTCTAGTGACTTCAGGTGTTATTTGTGTCAGCCCACTTGTATCACAGAAGTCCTTGAGTTTCTTAGAGCTCTTGTCAATCCAATTTTGCTTGAGATCCCAAATTATGATACACTCGGTGTTGGATGAGTTGATTAAGCTATAGAAATGTGGTAGGAGGGCAAAGCCACCAGATGGCGGGCAGTAGCATGCAGCAATAAGGAGAGCCTTTTCATTGGAGAGGGCTAACTTTAGTGCCAGGCATTCAAATTCTTTTGCCTTAGAGGTGCAGTCAACAATTGTGACAGAGAATTTACTCGACATATATTATGACCCCCCCGGCCCGGTTGGTCTGTCGCATCAGTAGGTACTGTAACCCGGTAGATTGATAACTTTGTCAGGGGTTGACGGCATAAGCCAAGATTCCAATATCATAAAGAAATCAGGAGATGCAGTAACAATACCTCCCTTTCCCCCCACAGTGCTTCACCTCCCTCCTTCCCCCTTCCCTTTCACCAGGCAGCCATGTCCATTGTAGTTCTTTACTATACTGCAGCAAAGTCAAGCACTTACAGTCCCATTCACTAAACAGCCCCCAGCTGTGTTTCAGTCCCAGTCCCCAGGTACTTAGCTGCTTTCCCCGTGCTGTATCCCTGCCACTGGTCAGCTGTTTCATTGGCTCCATCTGATCGAATGCAGCTACAAACAATCTCCTGCTGAGTTTTAAACTTTTGACTGCAGCCGCACAATTTGCCTTTGGCTGCAGACATGCGATTGGCTGTCTGCAGTCACATGACCCGAACCCCTTCAACAGTGGTGCTGAAACCAGCAGCCAAACAGTACCTCTCCTTCCTCCCACAATGCTACGCCATCCTCCTTCTCCCTCCCCTTTCACCAGGCAGCCATGTCCGTTGTTGTTTTTTACTGCCTCAGAGTGAAGCACTCACTATTCTGTTTAGTAAACAGCCTCCCAGCCACGTTTCAGTCCCAATACCCAGGTACTTAACTGACTCCGCTGCACTCCCCACACTGTATCCCTGCTACTAGTTGGCTGTTTTGTCAGCTCCATCCTATCAAATGCATCTACAAATACTCTCCTACTGAGTTTTAAATTTTTGACCGCAGTCACACAATTAGCCAACTACAGTCACATGACCCAGACCCCTCCAACAGTGTCACCAAAACTGGCAGACAAACAATACCTCCCCTTCCTCCCACAATGCTCCCTTCCCTCCTTCCCCCTCCCCTTTCACCAGACAACCATGTCCGTTGTAGTTCTTTACTGTACTGCATTAGAGTCAAGCACTCACAATTCCATTTAGTAAACAGCCTCCCAGTCACATTTCAGTCCCAATCCCCAGGTGCTTAGCTAAGTCAGCTGCTCTTTCCATGCTGTATCCCTGCTGCTGGTCAGCTGGTTCGTAGGCGCCATCCAAAATGTCCCTTCTGTCAGGTTCCACTCATGACCTCGAACTCATGCTAAATAATTCCCAGCAGTTCCTTTTGTTTATTCCTTTCAGGAACTTGAAAGTCTCTGTTATAACCCCTCTCTCCCTTCTGGTCTCCAGTGAATACATGTTCAATGCCTTGTGACACTCTTTATAAGACCTGCCCTGTTGGCTCTGAATCATCTTTGTCACCTGTCCATTTGCTTCACTGTTTCCAGCTTTTCCTTCTCTTTACTGAGGTGAGGACTCCAGAACTGGGCACATTACTCCAGCTGAGGCCTCACCAAAGGTCTATAAAGGGGGTAGAATCACCTTTTTCCTTCTGCTATCAGTACCCCTTCCAATACACCACAGCATCCTGTTTGCCTTACTATAGGCCCCATTGCACTGGCTTGATTGTTTGAGGGTGTCACTGATAACTCAGAGGAACTGTTCTTCAGCCGTAGTGCTGAGTCCTACCCCACACTGTCATTGAGGTGCTGGTCAGGAAGCATAGGAAAACCAGGAGCAGTTATAAAATTCTCAAGTAGTGTTTTATTAATATCAGTAACAATAAAATAAAAAATAAAATTGTTTAGGATAGCTCTTTACAAAGGCAGCACAAAGAAAACTAAACTCCATCATCTGAGGTATCTCTAATTCTAAATTTCATTCTCATTCTCTCTCTCTCTCTCTCTCTCTCTCTCACTGTCTCTCTCTCGCTCACCCTCCAGAAAAAAGATTGCTCTCTTTTTATATAATGTCTTTTCCGGGCAGTTAACTTCTGCATCCTGAGCTCATTAAGATACAGGTCCTGTTTTCAGATAATGTCCCAAAACTCTGTCAGTTTCTTTCCTTGCAGGTGCAACAAAATAGCAAATTGTGTCCCAGAGCTGATTTCCTATTGACAGCTCTGCAAATGAGCTTGTGAAGGTCAAACTGCATTTCAAAGTTAACCCTTGAGTTCCACATAGCTTTTTGCAATAATTTCAACAATATAACTATATGAATTCTTAAACCAGAGAACCCTGTTGCACATAAATATCCACATATATATATTTTTTTCACCACAGATAAGCAAGGGGAAAGAAAAGCTAGAAACAGCAAGTGAAGGCAGGCAGACAGCAGGGGGGAGGAAAGTCATGAGACTGTCAGAGTAATCAGTTCCTAGGTCTCACAAACACACAAATCACTCGCTTACTTCCATTACATTGATGATTTGTTTATAATTTGGACAGAAGGCTCTGACACACTTAAGGATTTTCATCAGGGTCTTAATAATCTCCACCCAACCATTAAGCTTTCCCTGGAATATTCTGCCACCAGTGTTAAATTTTCTGGATACCACTGTCACCATCAAGGATGGAACCCTACATACATGTATTTACAGGAAGCCAACAGACAGACAGAGATACTCACACAAGACAGACAGAGATACTCACACAAGAAAAGTAATCACCCGAGTCTCACAAAAAAGTCTGTCATATATAGTCAAGCACTTACAGTATGTACCACCGTCTGTGTTGAAATGAAGAAGACTGTGATAGACATTTAGTTATGTTGAAAAACACCTTTATTGAGCAGGGACACTCTTCCAGAGAAATTGACAGAGCAGTGGAATGTGCTACACAAATATCAAGAGAACACCTACTGCAGTACAATGAAAGGACCACTACTAACAGAGTACCCTTAGTAGTTACGTATCATCCTGACCTTGAACTTCTACGTAAGATCATTAAGGACCTACACACAATAATCAGTGAGAATGAAACCCTTAGTTGTGTTGTTCGAGAACTGCCACTACTATCTTTTAAACAACCACCCAGTTTAGCCAACCAGATTATTAGGAGTAAACTTGAACCTGAACAGAGTGCCATGACATCATATGGCACACAACCCTATAATAAACGCAGATGTAAAACCTGTGAGCACATTTCCACCTCGAACTGTGTGGTTACCTCATAAAACAGACAATTCAGGATATTGGATAATTATACATGTACATCAAGCAATATTGTTTATCTTATTCAATGCAGGAAATGTCCTCCCACAGGGTATGTAGGGGAGACAAAATGGCAGCTCTGCACTAGAATGAATTCACACAGGTATGGTATTAATTGGAAGATGACTGACGAACCAGTGGCACAACACTTCTCTCAGGATGACCACTCAGTTTCAGATATGTCTGTGATGGTCTTGAAAGGACATCTCAACAGTACACAACAGAGACGAGCTTGTGAGATCAGATTTATGTTGCTTTTTAATACAGTGCAAGATGGTTTGAACATTGATGTTGGATATATGACACATTTCATGTAAACTTACATGGATCTTTACTTCAAAGGATGGGCATACAGATTTTAGGTTTTCAGCGAGCCTTGGACTTTGACTCTTATACAGTCCCTCTTAACTGGTTATCTACAGATTGGCCTCTCACATTAGTACTGTGTTAATGTGTGCGTGGGTGTGTGGGTATGTCTATGTGTGTGGGTTTGTGAATATGTTTATGTATGTGTTGTGGGGGGAGAAGAAGTGTGGCACATTGAATTTTTAACATGCGTATTTGAGATGGGTGGTTATGTGGGTATAGTGGATGTGAATATTATCAGGCTATTGAGGTAAACTTATGCTCAGGTACATGACATTATGGTGTCATAGTGGCTAGGACTCTGGGCTCATATTATAGTGGATATTTACTTCCTTCTGCTAGTTCCGTAATTTGAGTATATACTGTAATGTTTTTACACTCTGTACTTATTAGGACACTTGTCTCAGTTACTTGGGGATTCATGGCAGGTGCAATTCCATTTTTGGTAACTATTGTAGTGATGGGTGCAATTGATGGTGTATTAGGATTCATGTACATATATTTCATTTTAAGTAGTTACTTTCCCGGGGGGGAGGGTTAATTCCTAAGAATTTTTGTTTAGATTCCTTGGACTGTTTCTATATATGTATTATTTTGATTATACATTGACCGTTTATTGAAATCTGTACATAGCAGGCTGCATAGACTCAATTTCTTGGGGGTCCATGACTAGCACTTTTTTGTATCTGGCACTTACACAGACAATTGATATTATCGTGTATAAAATCTTGTTACAACAAAGCTTTAAGGTTTCTGGAATATAATAGCTTGTTGAGAGTATGTTGGGACTATATCTCCAGCCAGTTGTTTTTTCATTAGTGTGATACACTTACTCACTTTGGGTAAACATCACTTTCATCATTATATACAGTATGTCATGTAAAGATAATTTCTGTGTTGTAATTTTGGGGCTTAATTTTTATTATTTTTTTACTTGGTAATACTTTACATTTTGACATGCAGTTGTTTTCTCTAGGGTCATTTTATTATCATAGGCTCTATTCACAAACAGAGTTCTGAGCAGAGTTGAAGCTGGAGTTTACTGATGGACTGTTACCTCACTCGTGAAGTATGTGTCTTTGGGAGGTTTCTTCACTTGGCATGTGATTTAGTGAGCAGAGAATCTTAAGGTTTTTTTTATCCGTTAGACTGATACATGGTATAATATATGTGGGTTGAACTCTCTGCCTGCTGTTATCTCTGGACAACCTTTGACCTTTAAGTTTGGTTCAGCTGAAATCACACTTCAGATATTCAAGCTCCCCAATGACACTTTAATTATTTCTGAAAGCCTGTTTTAAACCAATGAGAATTATTTCTGTTTTTTTCTGCATGTTCTAAGTGTTAATAATATGGGGTTTTCTAAATACTCCTCATTAGGCTTCTGAAGAAGGACTTGCTGGTCTGAAAGCTAAATCTATTTGTTCTTTTTGTAACATCCTTGTTGGTCCAATAAAAGGTATCAAACCATTTGTTCTGGATTAGGTCTCACAAGAAAATTTGATTGTGCAATCAGATAGACAAGAGGCAGAAAATGAGAGGGTAGAACAGATCCTTGTTTTTAACTCTTTCTGCATAACAAACGGGACAGGGGTCTTATTCACCCCTGTCATACATCCATCCAATACTCTCTCGTGGGGTTCTTGTTCCCTAGGTGCATCACTTTGCTGTTATTTGGCATTATGTTTCAACTGCCAAATCTTCAACCACATTTCTAGCCTTTGAAGGTCCCTCTAAATATCCCTGATTTCCTCATTGCTATCCACCCTCCCACAGAGCTTAGTGTCATCTGCAGAGAGGCCCAATCTGCCCCAGATTTCCTTTCCAATGTCGTTGATGAACCTAATTGAAAGGGACTGGGCCCAGGACAGATCCCTGTTGTAATCACTTGTGACCTCCTCACTACTGACCTGACTCCATTTACCACAACCCACTGCTGCCTCCTCCTTAGCCAGTTACAGAACAAGAAAGCACTCTGGATAGAATAATGCAGGACCTGAATCATAGACTGAAGGAGCCAAGCAGTTGTACAAACAAAACTACAGTCCTAGAGAAGGCTAAATGCAAAAATGTGGCTTTATTGTATTTACATTGAAAGAAAATGCACAGGCTGAGAAAACCCCAGTGCTTTGAACCCCGGAGGGGTCTTCGGGGGAGTGGCAAACACAGGCACTAGTAAGTACTTACATAGAAAATGTTTTAAAGCAGCAGTGCTCATGTTAAACGATAAAATAGCATCATACAGCACAGTCCCGGAACAAAAGTGTAAAATGATACAGTGAAGACAAAATAATCACAAGCTAGAATTAAATAAAAATATATAATAGATTGAACCAGAACTGTTACTAGTAGCAAGCAGAGTTGCCTTAACCAAGTCAGTTATAAAGGCTACTGTGAATTCATTGTGTCACTATAGTAAGACCTAGTAAAAAGATAATGCATACATTTGAATCAGACATAAACACTGTATGGAACAGGCAGCAAAAAGCAGAGGAATTTCACTGCAGAAAGACCTAGTGGATGATGTAATACTCCAGCTGGCGCCTGCTGTTCTCAATAACACAGTGTGGGATGTTGGTGCCTGTAAGTTCATGGGCATTGACCACATTAAATTAAATCCCAGGGGTGGTAAGAGACTCAGAACCTTACTACAAAGAGAAAGCGGACTCATTTTTACTTTGGGTGCCCTCCATCCCAGTGGACTAAATGATGACTGGGACATGGTCCCATTCCTGTAGCCTTTCCTTGTTCCTCCTCTTGGGAAACCAACCCCCCTTCCCACATTTTTATTTATTTATTTATTTTTTTGCATTATTTATTTATCGCCCCCTGTGTCCGACCGGCCTCTCCTTCAAGCCTTCTGCCAAGGAATTCTCTCTAGGTGCCTACCAGGTGCCACGGCATGGAGGGATGGAAGGAAGATACTGGGGATCACTGGGAAGGCAAGACAGGAGGGTGATCTGGATGTCATTATCCACCTAGGTACTAATGACTTGGCAAATGGGGAGCCAAAGGAAGTTCAGGAAGAGTTTAGGAAACTGGGGAGGGGTCTCAAGCAAGTAGCTACTTCTGTCACTTTCTCAAAGTACTACCTGTGAGAGGCAAGGGAGAGC
Organism: Neoceratodus forsteri; assembly: GCA_016271365.2. NCBI lineage: Eukaryota > Metazoa > Chordata > Ceratodontiformes > Ceratodontidae > Neoceratodus > Neoceratodus forsteri. The sequence goes on from CM057455.1 coordinate 1,712,393,583, forward strand.
ATAGGAGTGCATGCACCAGGAACTTTAACTCATGGTTGAAGAACTGGTGCTGTGAGGAAGGGTTTGGATTCATTGGTGACTGGGGACCCATCTGGAGGGATGGAGGTTTATTCAAGCCTGATGGCCTGCATCCATCCTGGAGGGGAATCCAAGCACTCAATGATAAGTTTAAATGCTACATTGACAAGCATTTAAACTAGCAAAGGGGGGTGGCAGGCCAGCAAGGACGGTACCTACTTGCTCACCCCCCACAGCTAGTAATGGAACCAGTGAACCAGAGGAGTGACTATCTCTGCAAAGCAGTGTGCAAAAGATGGAGATTAGTGTCCAAAAGGTGGATAAGCAGAAAAGGGCAAAATTCAGCAGAAGGGCAGACAGCAAGGAGAACCAGGGATAAATGACAACCAAGAAGGGGCTGAGTAGAACAGTGAAGCAGTCTAGGGAGGTCAAATCATGGAAGCCATGTGTGCAAATGCCAGGAGCCTTAGCAACAAGATGGAAGATCTGGAGGCTGTCATGGTACAGTCAGACCTGGACATTGTGGCCATCACTGAAACCTGGTGTAATGGATAACCATGACGGAGATGACCATACCTGGCTACAACATATTCAGAAGAGACAGAGCAGGCAGGAAGGAGGAGGTGGCACTGTATGTGAAAAATGACATAAGGGCCACACAGATCCAGGAGGAACAAAATGGGGAGAGATACTGTGGGTTAAGCTGGAAAGGAAAATGGGGCCAGCCATCCACAGGTGTGGTCTATAGACCACCAGCCCAGGAGGAAGAAACAGATAGGGAGTTGATGCTAGCCATCCAAAGGATGGCAGACAAGTGAGGGTAGTACTGGTTGAGACTTCAATATACCAGACGTGGACTGGAGCATCCCAGCAGCAGCATCAACTAGGAGCAGATTTATCCTGGACTCCTTCAGGGTGCCTTCTCAAGCAACTGGTCATGGAACCAACTTGGCAGAAGGCAATACTGGACCTTGTGCTCACAAACAGGGACAGTGTGATGGGGGTAACAGTGGGGAGCACCTGGGTAACAGTGACCACCAGTCATTGTGGTTTGAAATCACAGAAAGAGCAGAACCAAACCACACAAAACACGATCCTGGATTTTAGGGGGCAGACTTTGGGAAAATGGGAGATGCTTGAAAGAGGCATTAAGGAATGGGACAGGAATCAGGGATTGAGGAACAGTGGGCAGTATTTAAATGGGGATTATAAGAACAACAGAATTATGCATTAAGCAGGTTAGCAAGAGGAAAAGAAAGAGAGACCATTATGGTTTTCCAAAGAGGTAGCAAAGAAAGTGAAAGCTAAAAAAGATTGCATTCAGGCAATACAAAAAGACACAGGCAGAAGGGGATAGGGAGAAGTACCAGAAGAAACAAAGGGAGGCAGGGAAGTCAGTAAGGGAAGCCAAAGCTCAGACAGAAGAACACATTGCAAAATCAGTGGTTAAAGGGGACAAAACCTTTTACAGGTACATAAGTGAAAAAAGAAGGACAAAGGGAGGGATAGTGAGACTGAAGGGGGAGGATGGGAGCCGCGTGGAGGATGACAACAGTAAAGCTGACATATTGAACAGGTATTTCTGCTCAGTCTTTACTAAGGAAGAGGGGTAATGGGTCTGAAGAGATTACAAAGGGGTGAGAATGGTGCAGAAATGGACACAAGTCCCTTTACACGAGAAAGGGTCCTGAAGGAACTGGAGTAATAAGAGCTGATAAAGCAATGGGGCCAGATGGGTGCACCCCGGGTCCTTAAAGAACTAAGAGAGGTGGTGGCTGAACCTCTAGCTATCCTGTTCAGCCAATCACTGGAAACAGGGAGGTACCCAAAGACTGAGGACAGCAGATGTAGTCCCTTATACAAAAGTGGGAACAAAGAGGAAGCAGGGAACTACAGACCAGTCAGCCCCACCTCAGTAGTGGGAAAGATCATGGAAGCACTACTGAAGGAGAGATTGGTGGAACATCTGGTTGTCAATGGACTACAGGACCCAAGGCAGCATGGTTTCACCAGGGGAGGTCATGTCAGACCAACCTCATTGAATTTTTGACTGGGTGACTAGGGAGGTGGATCAGGAGGGCAGTGGACATGGCCTATCTGGACTTCAGCAAGGCCTTGACACTGTGCCACATAGAAGACTATTACACAAACTGGGGAATATGGGTGTGGGCAGGACAGTAGTGTGGTGGGTAGGTAACTGGCTGGGTGGCAGGACACAGAGGGTGGTGGTAAATGGCTGTCACTCCACAGAGGGAAGAGTGACCAGTGGGGTACCACAGGGATCAGTGCTGGGACCGGTCCTATTCAACATCTTCATCAGTGACATTGTACAGGATCTAGAAGGCAGAATTTCACTGTTCGCTGATGACACAAAGCTCTGTAACAGAGTAGACACACCAGAGGGTGTAGACAGAATGAGAAGGGACCTGCAGAAACTTGAAGAATGGTCAAGGGTTTGGCAGTTGAAATTCAATGCAAAGAAGTGCAAGATAATGCATATGGAGCACAAAAACCTGGCACAATATATCAGTTGGGGGTGAGGATATAGCATGCACCAAGCAGGAAAGGGATCTTGGGGTTGTCATCTCTGATGACCTCAAGGTAGGGAAACAGTGTGACAAGGCATCAGGTAAAGCAAATAGGATGCTGGGATGTATAGGCAGGGGCATCACCAGCAGGAAAAGGAGGTCATAATTCCGCTATACAAGACACTAGTGAGGCCCCACCTGGAGTACAGTGTACAGTTCTGGAGACCATACCCACGTAAGGACATAGACAGGGTAGAGAAGATTCAGAGGAGGGCAACAAAGATTGTGCATGGGTTGCATCACAAGTCCTATGAAGACAGGTTGAAGGAACTGAACATGTACTCCCTGGAGGAGAGGAGGGAGAAAGGGATATGATAGAGACATAAGTATCTTACAGGGAGGAACAGGGTGCAGGAAAACACTATTTTAAGCGAAAAGATGTTTCAGGACTAGAGGGCATGGGATGAAGTTGGAGGAGGTCGATTCAGAGGAAACATGAGAAAGAATTTCTTCACAGAACGGGTGGTGGCAAGTGGAACACCCTGCCAGAGGAAGTGGTGGAGCTGAAACAATCACGGATTTAAGAATGCATGGGATAGACATAAAGGAATTCTAGAGGTCAGGGGTAAGGGGAAATAGACTTCTAGGAAAACAAACTGAACTTACAAGCTCAAATGGGCAGACTAGGTGGGCCATAGGCCCTTATCTGCCGACACTGTCTATGTATCTATGTATCTATGTATCTCCACTCTGAACCCACCCCGACGCCAGCTTCCCCCGACCCCAGATTGCAGCCAGCCAGGGTAGCCCAATGTAACCCATCATCGGATGGGTCCCCTCCTTCCAGAGGGAAATTGCCTTCAGGCATTCTTTTTCTTGGCCCTGGTGCTGCTAGGATCGGTTTCTGGCTCTCCGGGGGCCCCGTGGAGGCGGGGATCCAGGCGGCTGTCATCCGGTCGCTCGGATATCATTTTTCTGCTTTTCTAGGTTCCCTCTATGCGCCACTCCTGCAGTGCCTCCAGTCTCCACTGGGGGCCGCTGCTTGAGCAAGGCAAACCCCAATCCCACCCCAGGATAGGAGAGCAGTCCTATGGATGCTCAATCCTATCCTCCCCCTGCCGACCCCCGGCGTCCCAAGTCTGTTCCCGAACCCGGGTCACTAGCATGGTTTGAGGTAAGGCGCCAGCGCCTCAGCCCTCTGCCCCACCAGGATGGCCCTTATTTTTTTTAAACTCAGTTTTATTCAAAGGTAGCATGTTTGGACAAGCATTTACATGTACTTGGCCGCAACATTTGGCCACTTAAGACAGTATTACATTCTTCGTTTCCCTTTTTCTTCCAGTCCACCAAGATATTTTCACCACCTTGCCCCCACCTCCAATATATTTCTTTAAATAGTACTACTTTTCACATAAGTACCTTAAACTGTAGATCTACATGGCTGTTTTCGTCATACCTTTTTTAGAGAGACATGTCTGTTGCTTCGTGTTTTTCTATCTACATGTACTTTGGTTAATAATACAGCTCTGTTTACCTTTTGGTGTCTCCAAAATAAGAATCTCCATCCTTCCCCCAATCCTCTTTAGATAAAGTCTTATTAAAAAAAAAGAGGAGAAAAAAATAAACAAAAAAAAAATACCAAAGGAAAAGGAAAGAGGTTACCTCAGTTGCTCCAAGGTTCATAGGTTAGAGAAAGTGCTATACTTAACCCGTTAAGAGGTTAGTGGGGGAGAAAATAGTGGGAAGTCTTGTTTCTCATCCTCAGATAGTCTTGGCATCCTCTGAGGTGGTGCTCCACGGTCCTTCCTGGTTAGTGATCCTGGGAAGTAAAAAGAGTGTTATAAGTTCTTTTTCCAGTACATTGGGGCTTCCCAGGGTGCTTTTTGCATTCATTGCCTAGGTTAATATTGTTAGCTGCCCTTCAGTTCTTTACAATCAGATATAAGCTTTGTACCTCCAGGATCTGTGTCCTAATTACTTTCTGTTAGTCCTCCTCCTTCTTATATGCTCTGTCCTTACTGCTTCTTGTGCTCATGACTTTCCATAAACTGGCATGGAAGACATAAAAACCTAACACTAACTCTAAACATGGCAAGGTTTCATTATCTTATTTATCCTGTTTCTCCATAAGCTATCCCTTCTTCATTGTTTAATCATACAGTAGTTGTTCCAGCACTGGTGTGCCTTCTAACTCTTTTTTTTGTTCTACTTCTATCTATTCATCTAGCAATGACAGTCTCTCTCAGGTTTGGGGACTAGACTGGTGCTCTGCTGCCCGCCTGAAGCCCTCCGACATGCTCTCTCCAGACTGACCAGAATCTCCATCCTCTTCCAGCCGCTTGACCCCCCGGCTCTGAGCCCCCAGGGGTGGGACTAACTTTTTCTCCTCTGGCACTCTATCTAGAATCTAGTGGAGTGGCCATCAAGGAGGAGGCAGTCCAGATACACATGCTGGCAGAGCCTGGCACTGGACATGGGGCCCAGCCACTGCTCCCACCAATGCCTATTGCTATGGTAAGGTTTTTGCAGTGTTTGTTTCCCCCAGGATGTGGCACGCAATGGCCCCAGTGCAGCTTCTTTCCACACCTCTGCTGCAGGAGCCTGCTGATGTCCTTCCCTCGCCTATGTCCCGTATGCTTCCATTGCCACTGGTTTCCACCAGAGGCCACTGCAGCACCGGGAAGCCCTGAATCCCTCCCCAGGAAAGGAGAGCAGTCCATTGGATGCTCGATCCTCTCCATCCCCTGCTGACCCCCGACGACCCGAGTCCGTTCCTGAACCCAAGTCCGTTCCTGAACCCGGGTTGCTGGCATGGCAAGAGGTGTGGCATCCAGCGCCTCAACCCTCAGCGCCACCGGGCCGACTATGCCTTCTAACTCTTCTATAATGTGTGCAAAAGGCAGCCATCTAGTATGAAAGTGTTCTGTGCTCAAATTGAGCCTGGCTGACATTTCCTCCATTGTCTTTATTCTTTTACATATTTGTATCCAGTGTTATATCCCTGGGATCTGGTTTGTCAGCCATCTCTACGTAATTACCTTAAAAGCTACTAGTATGAAAATGTTATAAATATATCTCTTGGAATCTCCCTTTACTGTCAATGGATATAAACCACACATTACACTGACTGCACACAATTCTTGGGGCAGGTCAAGGGCATCCCTAATCTTCCCCTTAACTTCCTCCCAAAATCCCTGCAGGGCTAGGTAGGTCCAAAAAATGTGCATGGGGTCCCTCTCTCACCACAACCTCTCCAGCAACAATCTGTTGGGGTGTTCCCCATTCATTTAGTTTTGTCTGGTGTGATGAAAAATCTGCTCACTACCTTCCATCTAAATTCTCTCCAACCTCCTGAGTTAGTCGTTCTGTGCACCCCTCGCCAAATCAGAGACCATTCTTTTTCGGCTACCGTGGTGTCCAGTTCAGCTTCCCATTTTGATTGCCCTGCTTCTACCCCCTGTTTTCCCAACCCTCTGTTTAGTTCAGTATATAGGATTGAGATTTGATGTTTGGCTGAGTGTGTCAGAGTAAGTGACCTGCGTTTTTGTGTCAGGGGGTGTTCATCTCCCACCTTTTGGTCTCCTGAGCCTAGACTTTGAATATGTGCTCTTATCTGGAGGTATCTGAAGTGATCTCTATTTTGTAACCCAAATGCTATTTGCACTTGCTCAAATGGTTTAATCCCCAAGTCTGTCTTGAATTGATCTTATATTGTAGTCTATGGCCCATTGTTTGAAAGAGGGGTCTATTTGTGCTGGGAGGAATTTCTTGTCTTTCCAGAGATAGAGCCCTTGCGCTTGTGTTTTTTGGATGTGAACTGTTTTTTAATTTGGAGCCAATTTAAGAAAGTCTGTTTGTTCATCAGTTTGTGAGGTTAGTTAAATCTGATTTGGCCTTGACATTCCAGACTAGCACGTTGGGGTGCCTTTCTCTGTTAGTGCTCTGTTCTATCTCTTTCCATATAGGATCCTGTGACGCACACACTTCTAAATCTGTTTAGCCTTTAGCTGCCAATGTCCTTTTGATGTACAGCATAACTACTGAATTGTAAACTATTATTAGCTTTCTTTCTCTTGCCATTTCATGTATTTCTGCCCTGGAATTCTTCTGTTTTTTTTTGTTGCCTTTTCCATAAAGTCTTTATGCCTGATTTAAATTTATGTATACTTTTTTTCTAGGTCTTACTATAGGGATGCAATGAATTTGTAGTAGTTTTTATAACTGACTTGATTAAGACAGCTCTGCTTGCTACTATTATCAGTTCTTTTTCAGTCTGTTATATATTTTTATTTAATTCTAGCATGTAATTATTTTATCTTCGCTTTATAATTTTGCACTTTTGCTCAGAGACTGTACTGTATGGTGTTATTCTGTTGTTTAACATAAGCACTGCTGCTTTAAAATATTTTCTGTGTAAGCATGTACTAGTGCCTGTTTTCACCCCTCCACCTGATGAAAAACCTGCAGGGGTTCGAAGCACTGGGTTTTTCTCAATCAGTCCATTTTTTTCAAAGACAACACAATAAAGCCACATTTTTACATTTAGCCTTCTCTAGGATTGTACTTTTCTTTGTGTACCTGCTTGTCCCTTAGCCAGTTACCTACCCATCTTACTATGTCTCTGGTCGCATGCAGATCCTCTGTCTTCTTCAGCAAGAGTCTATGAGGCACCAAGTTGAAAGCCTTGCTAAAGTCGAAGTAGAGTAAATCCATGGCATGGCCCCTATCCAATACCCTCATCATCCGGTTAGAGAAAACTAGTGGGTTGGTTTGACAAGACCTTCCCACCATGAACCCTTGCTGTTTACTGTCTTGGAGACCATTACTCTCCAAGTAGCCCATGAGGTCCTCTTTAACCAGTGACTTTATCAGCATCCCTATAGCTGAGGTAAGACTGGCAGGTCTGTAGGTCCCTGCCTGTTACTTGCTACCCACCCTCGCTTATGGAACAGAATTACATCCACCATCCTTCAGGCCTTGGGTACTGTATGCAGTCAGCTGCTGACTAGCCCTATCAGTAGTTCAACCAGTTTATCTGCTACTTCCCTGAGCACTCTCGAGTGCATCCCATCTGGTACTGGGGCTTTTTCTGTCTTTAGGGCAGCTAGCCTTTCTGGATCCTTTCATTTGTAAATACTGACTGCCTTATCTCTGGGACCCATTTGTGGCCACTTTGATGCCACTCTGTGGCAAGGGCCTGCTGCCCTCCTTGATGAAGACCGAGAAGAAGTAATCATTTAGGATGGCAGCCTTTTGCGTGTCCTCCTCTATCATCCTACCCCACCGATAACCTAACAATTCCCCTCCCTTCTTTCTTTTTTTCTAATACACCAGAAGAAATGTTTTTCTTTGCCTTTGACCTCCTCTGCAGTACACAACTCCGTGTCTGCCTTTGCCTCCCTAACTGCCCTCTTTGCTTCCTTATTTCTTAGTAAATACTCCCCCTTTGTTCCTCCACTTGCTCTTCTTTGTATCTGTAGAAGGCCTTTTTCTTGGCGCTCAGCACATCCCTAACCTTTGACGAGAACTATTATAGTCTCTTGAACTTGTTCATTCTAGTTACTGTTCTCATGCATAACTTTGTTGCCTCAAGAACTCTTCCACCCTGCCTATGCTGTCAACACTGACATATTTGCCCCAGACCATCTCCCTCAATCTGTTTGAAGTCTGCTCTTATGAAATCAGGAACCTCAGCTCTAGACTGGGGTTTTCTGCTCCCAAGAGCCAGTTTAGACCAAAGGGAGTTGCAGTCGCTGTTCCCTAGTGGCTCCCCAGCTCTCACCACTCCTACCATCTCTGAGTTGGTGAGAACCACATCGAGAATGGCCTCCTGCCTGGTGGGTTCTAGCTGCACCAATAGACAGTCCTGGAATGTGTTCAGCAGGGCATAACTTCTGGCACCTCTGGCCCTGGACCACACCAATCGATGACCGGCAGGTTCAGATCACTGCACTTCCACTTCTTCCTCTTTTGCCATGCTCCTTTGTAGTTTTTCTCCAAGCTCTCTGTCCCTCTCTTCTCCTTGCCCTGGTGGCCTGTAGATCATTCCCAAGTGTACTTTCTTGTCTGAGTCTGCTGTGAATTGCATCCACAGCAACTCCGTATCCCCTGATGCCCCCATCTTCCCCGATCTCAGTGCCATCCTTGACAGAAAGGGCTGCGCTTTCCCCTCCCCCTTTTCCTCTATCCCTCCTGAACCTTGAGTACCCATGGACAATCAGGTCCCAGTTGTTACTTTCTGAGGCCCAGGTTTCTGTGGTGGTTACAAGGTCCATCTCAGTATCTACCATCATTGCCTGGAGCTCACTAATTTTGTTACCCATGCTCATGGTGTTAAGGCAGATCCCCTTCCATCTAACACATGAACACTTTTTTCTGTCTACTTGGCTTTCTCCCTTTCTCTGCACTGGTCCTCTTAGCTTCTTGTTTTTCATGGTAGTTTCTCTCTTTGTGTTTCCTCCCTGTATTGTCTCTTTCCCTAACCCAATCTGGTCACCATTTCTACCCACTGTGTTGCTACAAGCACCCAGATATGAGGGAGTACTAGCTAGGTTGCCCTTCCTTCCACCTATTTCTGAGGTTTCTCTAGTCCCAGTCTCCCCCACAGTCTGTTTATCTGTCTTATATAGACTTCAAATTTCTGCCCCAGTGCACTGGCTCCCTCTCTTGTCAGGTGGAGTCCATCACCCTTGAAGAGCCTCCTGTCCTCAGCAATATGATGGCTTGTACCATAGATCTAAAAATAAGAAAGGTGCTTTACCTCATATGATGTTTTATTGTGTTAAACTGGGCCATTTTGGGTGGAGAGAGAGTTTTTTAAGTGCCAGTACTCAGACTCAGATAAAGTTGGAGGTTCAGATGGTGCTTTTAGGAGAGTTGGAGAAATTGCCTTCACTTCAAGAAGGGCTTAGGAACCAGCCCGGTAGCGCTGAGGGTTGAGGCGCTGAATGCCACACCTCGCGTTGTGCCTGCGACCCAGGTTCGGGAACAAGCCTGGGTTGTCGGGGGTCAGCCGGGGGGGGGTGAGGAATGAGATCGAGCTGCTGCAAGGAAGCTCTCTCCTGGGAGGTACTGGAGGCTCCCCGGATACTGGCTGCAACCCAGTGGAGGACAGATGGCGGTGCCAACCTGAGGGATCTCCGGCAATTGCCACAGGGAGGGGTGGAAGGGGCTGAGCTGGTGTCACAGGGCGTGCACGTGCCTCCATGCACACATGACACCTGTGTGCTGGGGCCCCAGGGAACAGGGGAGAAAATGGGGCAAAAACCGTAGAAAATATAAAAAAAAAAAAGATAGGCTTAGGAAATTTGACTCTTTAGCACTAATAATCACCAAACTGGAGATACTCCTACAATGGAAAAATAAGCAACCCTCCCCCCCCAACTGCAAAGTCTGGTTTTCCAAATTATCTGACTGTGCACAAATGGAAAAACATGTATAGAGACAGGGGCAGGTTAGAGCTCTATGATAAATGGGACTAACAGCCAACCCAGGTCTGATGGAGCAAGCTTAGAATAATGTTTTTCCACCCGCCAGACACATGTACGAAATGAGAAGAACGCATAGAGTATATTTATTACATTTATTGTATTACTATGCTGTATGAATTGGTATTGTTTTTATGGTTAATTGTTTTTCTTTTTAACCTTCTTCTGTCTTCTTCACAGTGTTCCTTGATTGTTGATTGTCTTTCTCCTTCCTTTTCTTCTTCAGTCTTGATCTGTACACCAGGCTTTCATAGATGCCTTATTCACTTATGGGATATCTCTGCAGTATAAGGTGTACAGTGGTTAATGTATTCCTCTTGCTGTATTGTAATTTATTTGTATTGTCTCATATTTTGTATACTTGCAGTCATTGATTTGTTGTTGCTGTATTGTATTTTGGTATGGTAAATCAATAAACTATTTTGGGGGGGGGTCTCCTGTCCCCTGACACCATCCCTTAAGCCACCCATTAAACTGCTCTATCTCCTCCCTCCTTATTCTAGTCTTCTGCCCATCCCTGTCCCACACAGGGAGGATCTCAGGAAAGGCCAGGGAGCCTGAGTGTACCAACAGTCTGTCCCCTAGTCTGTGGAAGTTTTACTTCATCATCTCCACCGACTGGTTCACCAGATCACTGGTACCCAGGTATACCATCTCCCCCCCGGCCCCTCTCTGCCATCCTCCCTATCCTATCCAAATCCTGGTTGGCTGATGCACCAGGAAGGCACCTGACCATCCCCTCCTGCCTGACCCCCTTCCACCACCTTCTACACAACCCTAATCATTGAGTCTCCAATCACTAAGACTCTCTTGGTAGACTTGCTCCTGTTCATCCCCTTGGGTGCCATGACATTGTCCTGCCCTTTTCCTCCAACTGACTCAAAGTTCCTCTGCCCCCAAGGAGTCAGATACCTGTTACTCCTCTAGGGGTATGAAGCAGTTCTCCATCTGGATGGTGTTGGGCTGAACAGTCTCCCTGTGGTTAACCCTGCCTCCTGTCCCCCTTCCCCTGCCCCCGGACCAGTGGGGCTCTGGGTGGGTGGGCTCCAGCTGAGTTGATGATGCAGCTGAGATATTTCTTCTCTTGCTGCCAGCAGATGAGCAGGGAGCTCCACCAAGGTTCTGCAGATGAAGCAGTGCCCCCCCCCAGAGCATATCCCTAATTAGCCTTGAGACACCCTTCTGCAGAGGTCCCTAGGGCTCGGCAAACTGTCTGTCACCTGAACCCTCTGTTGTATCCCCATTAAATGGGTACTGAAGCACTTTGGGATCGGCATGCATCCTGATTCTGCAATCAACCTATCCAGCAGAGTGGAGTGGTTCACCAGGTTGAAGGTTTTCATCAAATCTGTATAAACTGCTGTAGTTACTTTCCTAGCCTCCAATTCTGAAACTATCAATTTTTTTAAGGCCGGTAGGGCTGTATCAGTAGAATATCCAGAATGAAAACCATGTTGGAATGAGGTAATTTGCTTGGCAGCATCCACAAATTCATATATAACTGGCTGTGGACCAGTTTTTCAAGAGTCTTTGAGAAGATAGATAAAAGGGAAATTGGCCTGTGTTTGAAGGGGTTGGTCTGCTTTCTCCTTTAGGGAATGGAATAACTATTTGGCAATGTTCCCTGCATGAGTCTCTAATTAAAGAAGCATGTTACAGTCAGAGCAATCTCCCAAGCACATAACTTAAGAAATTTAGATTCTATGCAATCCAATCCACCTGCTTTCCCCACTTTTTGTTTGTTAGAGTTTCATACACCTCATTGACAGTGTCTTAAATATAAATTTCCTCTTCCCCTCTAGTTCACATTCAAAATCCAACCCCCCGCTACCTCCTCCTACCAAATTATTCAGCTGATCTTCTGACATAAGCTTATAATGAATGCCAACAAACTAAACTGGTTCATTTTAGACTAAAAAAAACAAACTTCTGTTGCATATTTCAACAAGTCATGTTGAACAGATTTCACAGGTTGATGAATACAAATATTTGCATGTGGTTTTTGATTCTCAGTTATCTTTTGTAGGACACACAACCTCAGTTGTCAATAATCTTAAGAAGTTAGGGGCACTAAGATGTACAACTATGCATCTTAAAAGACATGCTAGGAAAACAGTTGTTGAGCAAGGTTCACCCATGCTGCAGCAACAACCAAGGTGCTGGTGTAAATGATGGCACCAGCAGTTGGCTAACATTTGGCACAGCGCTCCGACAATCTGCTGTTTGGCAGTTGGAGTAACAAGAATTGTGGGGGGCTATGCCTCCTGAAACCCCCATTTATGTATATAACAAACTCCGGGTTGCACCCTGATGGCAAGAAGGGCGACCTGGAGATCGGCAACATTGCCCCACGCAAGAAACCAAAATTGTACAAGAAGCGTGCAACATTATTCCACCAACAACATTCCGGCAGCAATATTCTGTCGCCACATTAACGGATTACGGATAAACAACTGGTCTTATCTTCTATGGAATATGGTAATTTGATATATCATATTGCTGCAAAAGGGTTGTTAGATAAGTTACATTACAAATTGTCCCGGTATGTACTAAGTTGTAGTTTTGCCACTCACTACTGTGCTATGTTTGAAAAGTTGAATTGTCAGTCCTTGAGCATAAGGTGTACTAAAACTTGACTTAAATTATTGCATAAGAACTTGTTATTTCAACCAAATCATTACATTACCCATACTGTTTTCTGTAAAAAATTGGACCAAGTCTGTGATTTGAAAAGATCAGGGCACATTAATAAAACTGGTTTTGCCAGGTGCAACACCAGATTTGGTGAAAAGACATAGAGTTTTCAGGTTGCTCTATACTGGAACAAGTTGCCTTATTCTGTTCATACTGTGTCGTCTGTATTCACTTTTGTAAATGAATTGGAAAGCTGCTTTTCAAACGTTTGTAACTATTTTATTTGTGATGTATATTTTATGTTTTGTATTGTGTTTATAGTAACTGCAATTATCTACAGGACTGTCTTGTAAACAAGACTAGTTTCCCATAATGACATACACTACATGTATAAAAGTAAAGTTTTGTCTATCTGTCTGTCTGTCTTTTTAATCAATCTATCTATCTATCTATCTACAAGTTCAATATCTGGTCATTCAGAAAAATGTTTATTTAATTCATCAGTTAAGTTGGGGTTGTTGTCTAACAGGATTTTTCAAGTCCTTAATAATCTGCCAGTATTCTTTTGAATGATTTGCTGCACAGATGAAATTTAAAGTACAGTGCTTTGGCCAGATTCAGTTGCTTGTCACACTGCTCTCGCATTCTTTTAAATTTATTCCCGCTTCCAGCACATTTTAGTTTCTTTGCTTTCTGCCACAAGCATTTCTTTACCCTGAGCAGAGTACGAAGTTCTTTGTCAGTTCATGGTAAGTGGCATTTTCCAAGGGCATGCTGGTGCAAAGTTCATTAGAGGATATAGAAAAGTACTATTTTGCTATTCCCAAGTCTGGAATAAACAGACATCTTCCCCATCTAAAGGAGTTAACACTCTTTTTAAATTCCACTTCCCTAAAATGTTTCCAGTCCCTCTTAGTTAACACCAGATTTGCTGAGGGCTTACATTTCATGTTGTCTATTCTACAGTAAACAGGGTTATGATGATCCCCTAGGCTAGGTATCAGTACAGCAACATCTGACACCTCTAGGCCCTTTGAGGTAAAAACTAAATCTAAAATAGCACCTGAATTGGCATCCTCATTATGTCTTGTTGGAGAATCTATATTTTATTTATTTTTGTTTTATTAAACTCTAGGGGTGGGATATTCAGAAGGGTTGCACATGGCACAACCAACCCACTGATGCACCCCGGCATGATATTCAAAAGGGGAAAGTGTGTGCCACAAATCCCAATGCCTCGGGGCGCATCAGTAATGTATGCGGCGCAAGTAGGAGGGCATGCCCATGCATACCGCACATCCCGATATTCAGCCCGGGATGTGTGGAGCCCATGCAGGCGCAACCCCTACATGTGTTGCATACAGTTGTTCCAAAAAATAAAGGAGCAACAGCCAGCCACCCACAGGTGAGCTGCTGTATTGCAGGGCGCAACATGGCAGCTGCCAGCTGCCAGCTGTGGGTGGCCACCCGAACTCCGGCAGCACCCTCCATCGGATAGCGCCCAACCATGCCCAATCATGGGCAGAAGTAGGATATTAAACAACCCTATATCCCTGGTGGTCCAGTGGACTGCTCACAGCCCTATCGCAGGCATAAGTATAGAAATAATAAACACTTATATCCCTGGTGGTCCAGTGGACTGCTCGCAGCCTGATCGCGGGCATAAGTCTAAAAAAAGATTAGATCCCATCCCTGGTGGTCCAGCAGTACCCCCTCCCACCCTCCCACTGGGCCCCACCACCCTGCTCCCCGGTCAGTGGCGGGCAGCAGCTCTCCACCCGCAAGCACGCCCGGCTGCCCGCCGACTGACTGCGTGACAGTACAGCTGTCACCTTGGTCCACAGCAGTGGTCAATGGCGCGGATCGTATTTACTACACAGTCCCAGATATGCAAATGGATTCATTTACATATCTGGACTGTAGTATGGCATGAGTTCTGATGCCATTGCCCACGCCAGGGACCAATGGACATACAGCTGTACTGTACGCAGTCATTGGCGGCAGCTGGGCTTGTGGGGAGCTGCCTGCTGACCGGGAGCAGGTGGTGGGGCCTGTGGGAGGATGGGGAGGGGAATACCGCTGGACCACCAGGGATGGGATCTAATTGTTTTTTTAGACTTCTACCCACAATTGGGCTGCGAGCAGTCCACTGGACCACCAGGGATATAGGAGTTTATTGTGTTTATACCTATGCCCGTGATCGGGCTGCGAGCGGTCTACTGGACCACCAGGGATATAAGTGTCTATTTTACAGTATTTATACTTATGCCTGCGATCGGGCTGTGGGGCACTTTGCCACTTGTGCAGGGGGCATTGGTCCCCGATGGCTGCAGTCTGGTAGGGTGCCAAGTGCAAATCGCCGGGAATGGGCACACCTGCATGCAAATGGGGCCATAATGACATGCAAATGCCCCATTTGTGCCTTGCATGCATTATGGCCCCATTTGCATGTGCACCTTTGAATATCTTGGTTGATGCGCCTAGCGTAATGGCACTTGTGCTAGCGCATCCCCCTGCCCCTCTCTGGCCACTTGTGCTGGTACAGTGCCACTGCACCATGCACAATGCGGGTGGCCACAGAGTGATATTGAATGGTGCTGAGCCATGGCACAGCACCGTTGAATATCACCCTGTCAGCGCCCTGGCACATCCCAGTTGCACTCCACCCAGGCTTGAGCCACAGCCTGGTGCAGTCTGAATATCCCACCCCAGGAATACAAATACATTTGAGCAGGAACTGCTCATTTACAAAGGTTCCACATCAAAGGATGTAGGGTAACATACATTCAAAGGTCAACAATGGTTACAGTCTTAAAAACACAAAGATGTCTAAGCATTTATTATACAGCCAAAAATGGAGAGAGACAGCATAAGCCAGCTTCAGACAGGTTTCAGGGTGAACAGTATATAGTTAGTATATGGTAGGAGGGAGTGAGGAAAAAGTAGGCAGGCTAAAGGGCTATTGTCGTCGGGTAGAGGTGGGTGGCAAAAATGCGAGGTGGATGGGCTGGAGGGCCCCATATCTGAAAGCGCCATTAGGGAGGGGAGGGGGGTAGGTGAGGCAGTGTGATGTGGGGAGGAGTAAGGGGTGAGAGTGGGGCAAACAAGCCAGAAAAGTGGTGCTCTGAGGGAGGTTACAGGTCACCTTCGACTAGGGTAAAATGAAGCCCAACATACTCATGGAGTCACTTAGTTTTTTCAGTCTGTCTGGACCCCAGTCTGCATTGAAGTTTCCCATCAGGATGGCATCTTTATGTTTTATGTTGTCCCTAATTTCTAATATAAGAGCCTCAAAACCTTTGACCTTAGTCTTTGGAAGGGAATAAACTCCCACCAAAATATTGGATTTCACCAGTCTTACTAATAAATAATCAATACCCGTAATGCTTTCTACAAGAATTGTTTCTACATTACCTAGGCCCATATTGATGTATTCCCCCCACCTTTGCTTTCTGTCCTGTTTTATGGATTGAAACCCATCTATCTTTATTACATCATCAATGAATGATTGCAGAAGACAGCCAGATTTCTGATAGCCCAATAATATCGCATTTTAAATCTTTCACTCAGCAGTGTAGTTTGTCAGTTTTATTTTCAACACTACTTGCATTATCATGTCCTGTAAGAATATTACAATTAGGGGTTCCTTTTGGTCCAGGATTAAGTTCTGCATCACCATCTAATGTTACTAATAGAAGGCATACTCCAGGACTCTTGGGAGAAGTCTCACATCTTTTCACAGCAATATTTTCTTAACTCCTTATGTGTAAGTGTTGTGTGCCTCCTCCAGTTGCCAGCAGTCCTATTTCTGTCCCAGTCTGGTTTGTAAATAAAAAAACTACAGCCCCCCAGAAGTTATCACTGTTTCTCCTCCATTTTTATGTTTGCTTGCGAGTGCAGTGCACAAGAAACATATTGAGGTTAGCAGAGCATTGCAGAGGTATGGCAGTGTTGTGGCCAATGCAGGGGATACTTTAATGGGTGCATCTCTCAGCCACCAATCAACAGGGAAGCTGCCGATGATGGCAGTTTCAGAGCGAGCGTCGGACTTGAAAGAAATCTGCAGCTCCAGTTATGGACAGTTTTGTCATTGCAGCAGCAGATCTCCCCCCCTTCCCAGCAACTAGGCACATTCCAGCCATGCACATTCCAGTGCACAGGAATGCGCATGGCTGCACTTACAAGCAACTTGTTTGCTCAGTGTGCCTTTCCTGGTGAACATATCTTTTGCTGACAATGGGGTGCCCAGTCCCCATGTTGGCATGCCCCCCAAAAATATATTTTGCCAACAACAGGGTGCCCAATCCCTGTGTTGGCATGCCCCCCAACCCCGCTATTGTGGCACACTGGGAGTCCACCCCAGTGTGTCAGAGTAATTCTTTATATTTTGCAACACTGGGATGCCCACTCCCAATGTTGGATGTGCCTCCATGCTCCTTTTTTTCAGCTGAGCTTGGGGTGCCCAATCCCTGGGTCAGCACTGATACCCCCTCCACTAGTCTGGCACACTGGGAGCCCACCCCAGTGTGCCAAAATTTAATTTTCATACTATTTCACCTGTAAAAAAGAAAAATGTCTTCCTAGGTCTTTTTTTTTTTAAACCTACAGAAAACGAAAACAGGCCTTCATTGTCCTCAATGCCCCCTTCCCCATCCCAACACTCCCTCTGCCCACCCCACCTCCCAGTGCCCCCTCACCCATATTTGCCTTCAGAGGTCCAGCGCTGCAATCTTCTGTGGAACAGGAACACATCTGCACTCTTCAAAAGCCGACCGCAAACTGAAGAAAATCAGAGTAAGCCCTATAATGGCAATCAATGGGGGATTTCAACTTAGGTTGATATCGCAGCCATTTTTGGGAGTTTTTGGTCCCAAATTTTCAACATGTGGTTCTTGGGACCCCACCTCATGAACACTAGCACTGTCATTTTGTTTCTCAGTCCTGAAACATGATTTTGCGGTTGCTGTGCGGAATCACCTTTCGGGACCGATTAATGAAATGACTGTACCACTGTTCATGAGGTGGGGTCCCAAAAAGCCCATGTTGCAAGTTTAATGAAAAAATTCCCAAAATGACTGCATTTCGAGCATGCGTTGTGCAGTTTGTACGCACGCTCGTAACTTCATCAATTTTTAATATTTTCATTCCAAATTTCCAACATTGCCATTTTGTCACACCCCTTATCAACAGTACAGCTGTCATTTTTTGCATCCTTCCCAAAATGTGTTTTTGCACCTGTGGTGCAGAATGGTGCAGTTGCTGTGCGAAATCAACTGAGGCAGATTAACAAATCCCAGTGCCACTGTTCATGAGGAGGTCCCAAAAACGATGTTGAATTTGGTGAAAACATTCCAAAAGTAACCGCATTATGAGTGTGCATTGCACCGTTTCTACACATACTCATAACTTCACTACTTTTTCATATTTTCACTCCAGATTTTCAACATTGCCATTTATTCACACCTCCTCATGAACAGTACAGCTGTCATTTTTCACATCCTGCCCAAAATGTGTTTTTGCACCTGTGGCACTGAATGGCACACTCGCTGTGCAAAATCACCTTTTGGGATTGAGTATTGAAATAATACTGCCACTGTTCATGAGGTGGGGTCCCAAAAAGCCCATGTCCTGGGGCGTTAAGATTTCCAAACATAACACATCACCCTGTACAGACTGACAGGCATCAGGGGTGTGGTTTGGGGTCATTGGCCATAATGCTCATGCCATTCCACCCCACCCCCACCCTGCAGCCACTGACAGGCATCGAGGTGTGCCTTGGGGGTCTTTGGCTCTAACGTTTACCCCATTCTCCTATACTGCACTCATCTCAGCTTATTTCCTTATGGAATGGGGTGAGCGTAAGGGCTGAAGACCCCAAGGCACACTGTGACACCTGTCAGTGTGTCTGTAGGGTGGAGTGAGGTGGAATGGCAAGGTGGGGTGAGGTGGAATGGCATGAGCATTATGGCCAACGACCCAAAGGCACACCCCCAATGCCTATCAGTCTCCGTAGGGTGGAGGTGGGGATTGGCACTGGTTCAATACTTCACTGCCATTCCTATTATGCATCTCTCTAACTCCTGCAGTACCAATGCCAATACCAGCAAGCAAACATTTGGCATTGACACCAGAATAGATCTGTGTCATGTGTTGGGTGAGCACCAATATACATGATTCATAACTGTGAGTTGCTCCCTTCCCCCCTTCAGACCATTCTCTGGTACTCTTGACCATGGGTTGGCTTTCTGACAAAAAGTCTACTTTATGGAGGTTTAATAACTATTTCCTGAATGTCTCAGAGTTTTAGGAGATGGTGAAGACATGTCTCCCACAAATAATTCAGGAGAATGATTCCCCCAATATAAAACTGGGAATATGCTGGGATACAATTAAAGTGGTCCTTAGAGGGGAGATATTAAAATTTGCCTCCCAGTATAAGAAAGCACAATCAACCTGATTGGATGCCTTACAGAGGCAATTAAAGGACCTTCAGCAACAACATGTTGGAGGGGATGAGGGAGTAACCTCACTTTTAGAGGCAACTCAATAACAGGTACAACAATTATTAGACATTAAAACAGAACAGGCGTTGCAATATTTAGGACAAAAGCATTATGAGGAAGGCTCCCATGCCACCTGCATATTAGCATACCGTCTACTAGAACGGGTGGTTAAAACCTCCATCACTCAAATTCAGTCTCCCGCAGTTGGTAAGATCTTACTCTCAAATTATGCAGGCCTTTCAATCTTTTTATCAAATATTATACACACCTGAGGCCCTGCCTGACCTTCAGGGAATGCAGACTTTTTTGCCTGGAATACAACTCCCCAGACTATCACAGGTGCAGATGACTCAATCGGAAGCTCCGATTACACAGTCTGAGCTGGAAGGAATCATTGGCAATCTAAAATCAGGCAAGAACCCAGGCCCTGACGGGTATACTGAGGAATTTTATAAAACTTTTAAGGAACTATTAACACCTCAGTTGTTTGGGGCCTGTGTGGGGGTGATGGAGGGCGACCTAATCCCATTGACCTGGCATTGTGCCACTATCACAAGTATTTCCAAACTGGGCAAAGATCATACCCGTTGTTCATCCTGTCGCCCTATATCAGTACTTAATATAGTCTATAAAATCTCTGCAGCTGTACTGGTGAAGCTGATGGAGGGACTATTGCCATATTTAATAGACGAAGATCAATTTGGATTTATCCTTTCCAGGCAGATGCAGGACAATATTAAAAGAACCCTCCATCTCCTGCACCACACTGCCCGGTCAAAGACCCCTTTCTACTCCTGAGTCTGGATGCGGAGAAGAGCTTTGACCGGGTGGTGTGGCCTTTTTTCTTTTTTGGTGGCCACCTTGGAAGCTATGGACTTTTTGGATAAATTTAAATGAATTATTATGGGCTTGTATGATCACCCAAAGACCTATATTAAGGTGACTGGCTCTATATCAGACCCTATCCACTTGTTCATGAGGGACCAGACAGGGGTGTCCCCCCCCCATTATTTTCTGTTTACTTGGAACCCCTTGCCCAGGCAATCAGCCAGGATGAGGCCATCACAGGCTTGATTGTGGGGGGGCAGACATCACAAGCTAGCATTGTATGCTGATGATTTGCTGGTCTACCTTTCATCTCCAGCGCAATCGCTCACACCCCTCTGGTGTCTCTTAAATAGATTCAGCGGCCTTGCAGAATATAAAGTAAATCTAAGACAGAGGTATTACAGATAAATTATGTCCCTTCAGAAAATATAAAGTGGAGATATCCATTTTGTTGGGACCTCCCTTCCTTAAAGTATTTGGGTATCTGTTTAGTGAAAGAACCCACACAACTCTTTGCACATAACTATTACTTCTTTCTACAGCAGTTGGCTATGGATTTAGAGAAATGGAAGTTATCCCACTCCCCTTAATCCAATGGGTGGAAGCAGTTCATATGAACCTTTTACCATAGTTCTTATACGCGGTCGAGACCCTTCCTACTCACCTATCAGAAAATTTCTTTAGAGAGGTAAACAAAAACATTTCATGATATATCTGGGACTCACTGAGACCTAGGATCAGATTTTCTATTCTTCAGTTGCCAAAGAGATCAGGTGGTCTGGCACTCCCAGACTTACAAGGCTATTACTGGGTGGCCCAAATCTGAGTAATAATTCTTTGGCTTCACCACAGATATGGTGCAAGATGGAAGGAGCTGGAAGTGTGGGAGGAGGACTTAACAACATTGCTAACTTCACCTAGCATTCAACTAGAAGAGATTACTTCCAACCCGTATACGAGTATTGCATTTAAATGTTGGAGGATACTGTTGGACTCTAAGCAGTCATCTAAATTCAGATATTTGTTGTACTCCCTCCCTTATCTTCGCCCATTCCAGTCAGCCAGATTAGACCATGGATTTCATAGATGGGAGATTGGGAATATTTTTAATTTGGCATTTTTTCAGGGATGGTCGTCTTTGGGGAGATGGTGCAGCAACATTGTATCTGACCCCAGGATCACTTTCGATACTTGCAAGCTGCTAACTATATTAAGACCTTTGTTTAACCTTGCTCCCAGCTTCCTCACCAGAGCATAAGCCCCCTCAGATATTAGACATTATGCGCCTGGCATTGGAGGGTCAAGCACCTATGAATCACATGAGATCACATATATCTATATCTATATCTATATCTGTATATATATATATATATGCAGCATTGCACTTCTTGTGCCAGAGCTCCTTGCAGTTGATAAAAGATGTTTGGGAGGCCGATCTGGGTCTCAGTATCAAGGATACAGATTGGCTGAGACATCTAAAAGTTTTACATCTAGGTACAGCATCATACACTTGTAAGCAGTTTTCCTGGAAGGTCACACTCTGCTATTTTAAAACACCAGCCATCCAAGTAAAGTATACCCAGAATTGGGGAGCTCGGTGTTGGAGGGGATGTGGGTATTCCCCTGCCACCCATGGACATATTTTCTGGAGCTGTGCAATACTACATCCTTTTTTGTAGAATTGCAGGGGGCATTAACTGATACTTTGCCACCCCTATTCATTTTACAGTAGACTTTTTCCTTTTCTCTGTGTGTGGTAGAGATCTACAATCTCTTTCTGATAGAAAGCTATTAAATATTTGCCTCCTAACTGCAAAAAAGGTCAAACAAGAAAATGGCTTACACCAGGGGTTCCTACAATTAATACTTGGCAAAAGCTTATGATTACTATATACAACTGTGGTTCACAATCGAAAATACCAATTTGAGTTGCTTTGGAGGCATTGGATGCTGTATATAATGTCTCAAAGACAGGACTTTGTTCCATAATACCCCTGGGAAGGGATGGGGATTTAATTAAGAGAACCATTACTTGACATCAATATTAAGAACTGTATCAGGGCCTCTTCTTCCTTTATTCTAGTGTCATTTCTAATTTTTCTCTGTCCAGTGTTAATACTGTATGAACCTAAACAGCACTACACCTTCGAAATATATTTATTGCTCTAGTGAATGCTGTTATTAACCTAGAACTAATTATAATGATGAACTGTCTAGCCTTTTTAGTTAATGTTGTTTGTTTGTCTTTGTATGATACTGTTATTGTTATATGTTGTCTACTGAAAATGGATAAATAAAAGTTAAAAAAATATAAGGAAGTGCCTGTATTTGTTATGCTAATGTATGTTTTATCAAAAAAGTCTTACCCAATAAATGAATCTGTGTGCAACAGGACAGTGTTGAGTATGATTACAAAATGTTGTATTATTTTGTATTTCTGTTAGCATTCTGTATTTTGATTGACAACAGTAGTGAGACAGAATCTTGTGATTGGATGGCTGCTGTGAGGCACTAAAGAGTTCAGCTAAAACAAGGAATAGTCACCAGGTGTCACTGGGCGTGGGTATAGGATAACACAATTTCAGGCAGACCACACGTCAGGTGCATAAAAAAACGCATGATTGTGTTTATCATTTTATTTTCATCAAATAAAATATACAGAAAGCAAAATGGTAAGCCAGACAACTGCTTAGCTTCAACAGTTTCTAAGGCTTTTCTTCAGCTTAGTATGAATCAAACAGTGTGAAAGCACACACTACCAGAGGTCTTCCACCTTCCTTAGTCAGTATACAACTGACCACCCTATCTTTCCTCTCTCAGCACTGAGGTAAGGCTTTTTATAAGCTCACTAGAAGTTGGAAAAACAAAGTCCCCTGCCTTTTGATTAACATCAGACATAACATAAAGCTAGCCACTAGGGGCCAGTGTTGCTCCATAGAAAACAGTTATTTGGCAGCCACCTGGAACACATTTATTTTATTTATTTATTTAGTTTTTGTGTACCGGGTAGGTGCACTAGCCAGAAAATGACTATTTTCAGGCACGACCCGGGAGAGTACAGAGACAAACTTCAAGAGAACATTTTGGAACAAAATACAGGTTACATATAGATGTTTGAGGCATTAACAGCAGAAAATGACAAAAACTGAAGTTAGTAAGAACAATACAGCAGTATAATTTAACGTGACAATTACAATCAGGTCAAATAAAGTGACTAAGCAGTGTTCAACCAAGTTACATGTAGATGTATGAGGCATTAACAGCAGAACATGACTAAGACTGAGGTAGTAAGAAAAATGCAGCATTAAAATTTACAAGTGACAATACAGTCAGGTCAAATAAAGTGACTAAGCAATGTTCAATCAAGGAGAGATAAAGTGCTGTGAGAGCAGTAGCAGCCAGGCAGTAATAGGTGAAGCGGGAACTAGAGAGAAAGTGTAGGGAGTAGGAAGGCAATAGGTGGGGGGGGGCGTAGATTAGGTCTAGAATAAGTACAGGTTACCCAGTAGGGTACAGCAGGTGACTGAAGAATGAAGCAGTGTCGATTAAGAAGAGAAAGCAAAGGGGGGGGGCACTGTGGAGCCCGAGCATTATGGCTGCTGAACTTTAAGGCTCTCTTATTATCTGATAAAAATTCTAAATATACATTAGATAATCTTTGGTCAGCACGATAAACTTATAATATTTTTGGAAGCTGAAACTTTACTGAAGAGATATGGGCAATCCCCGAAAAGATAAACAGCAGGGCGACGGAGCTAGAACCAGGACAACCTCGGGAGCACCCTCCGCGAGGACTACAGTAGGCCGAGAACCCGACTTCGAAGTAGGAACGGGAGAGGAGACAATGCAAACTTTGGGACATAAATTGAATCAGCTCATTGCATCAGTGGCAAGCTTATCTACAAAATTCGACTCCCTAACCACTCATGTTACTGCTGTTGAGTTGACGCTTGAATCAGTTACTCTGGCATCGTCTACAGCCACCAAAACGGCTGACTCTGCAATGGGAGCTGTGGCCTCAGTGATAAAAGAAAACACGCACCTTAGATCCCGGCTGGAAATGCTGGAGAACCAGGCCAGGGCTAGCAACATATGGATCCTCGGACTCACCGAAGGCTGTGAGGGGGACCATCTGGTTTTATTTCTTCAAGAATGAATCATAACCCAGTTGGGAGAAGAGGCGACTCAGGCCGTACAAAATATGCAGAAGCATACCGTGTTGCCTGGCGGCCGCCAGGATAATCCAGATGCCGCACGCACTGTTGTAATGGTGCTAAACGGAGTGGGAGTGAGAGATTATCTTCTAGCGTTAGCAAGAAGAAAAAAAACCTTATTGCACGATGATCAGCAAATAATGATGTTTCCTGACCTTTCCTATGCCACGAGACAACGGAGGAAAAGATTAGACGGGGTGAAGGCCCTTCTACGCGAAGCAGGAATACCTCATGGTCTGATCTTCCCAGCCCGTATGAGGATCGTTTACTGGAATAAAGTATACATCTTTTTGGATCCAGCAGAGGCTCTTAAATGGGCCCAACGGAACGTCCCAACTTCTCGGACACACATCGAAGAAGATGATCCAACATCAGACGAAGAGGGGACCTGAAAATCCAATTTATCTATGCGGACACTTACTTTGAACTGGTAAAGGATCAGGGAGGGTGAACGTAATGTAATTTAGTGAATAATGCCTTCTACCACCCATTGAGCATGTTACTTTTAATTTCTAATTTCTAGGTGGGTTATATAAAAAGATAAGGGGTTGGGATGTAGAAGGCTTTAATGTTTGATTTTTACTACTTTTACGCTATGTCCTTGTTCAGTTCATTTTAGGGCTTTTATGATAATAACTAGCTCTGTTGTAACTGATTGTTTATATTTGATTATTAATACCTCGGCGCCTGAAATAATTTAGATACAACAGAAATGCTGTTTTAGGGCCAGACAAGTTCCTTTCTTATTAATACACTTTCAGTGTACTAATTGTGGATAAGCATGCCTTCCTGATTCCCAAATTCAGGGAAGGATACTGGGTATTTATTACTACAGTTTTAAAAAGAAATTTAACCATGCAGCTCTTGGACTCTATACAGACAAACTACTATGTATTTTGTATTTTTATTATAATGGTGGTACCCTCCAAAGACGTATCTTAATTTCTTTTAATGGTCCAGTAGTTAGTATTAAGAGGAGTGGCGCCCTCATTCTGATATATATATGTAAAGTTGAAAGAAAGTATAACAAATGTATGTTTGTTTTTGAAGAAAAGAATAAACATAAAATATCAAAAAGAAGAGAAAGCAAACACGTTTTCCAGAAAGGTACAGTAGGAAATGGTAGATGAATGCTAGAAGTTTAGGAAGTGAAAGTGAGAGGAAGTGCTCCATATTGGAGTGGACCCCAGGCACCCAGGAGACCACAGAGGGAAGAGAGGAGTTAGAGAGTAAGGGCTAGGGTGGTTTGAAACAAGAGCATTTGTAGGAGGAGAAGACACAGTGGCGTAGCTCTCTCTTAAAAGAGATGTGGGATGCAGTTTGGCGTAGAGTTAGAGGGAGTGAGCTCCAGAAATTGGGCACATGACAGGCAAAGGCACTACCACTTTTTACGGTGCAGTGTCTCGGGATGTGAACTGTGTCATTTTTGGCAGAGCGAAGGCTATAGTTGGTTTTCTGGTATTGAAAGAGACAGGCCAGGGGTTTAGATATTTGGGATATGATAATGTTATCAGTAATGGACCCGAGTGCTTAAGACCTTAGTCCTTGGGGCGGAAGCCATCTTAGATCTGCGTAGAGAAGACAGTGATGTTTCAGCCGGGGGGAGCAGGATGCAAAGCAGCAGATGTTATTATAGGTGACATCCCACTTTCAAAGACTCGAATTGCAAGCAGACACATATGCAACAACCCCATAGGTGAGGGAGAGAAGTAATATACCATAGGCAATGGCAAGCCTAGCAGAGGGGGTGAGTGCATAACTAGTACGGTAGGCGATGCCAAGTTTGGAATTAACCTGCTTACAGGTAGTTTGGATGTGGAGATTGAAGCTCAGAGATGGGTCAAGAGTGACACCCAGATATTTGAAGGAATTTACCACCCCTACAGATGTGCCATCAAGGGAGGAGACTTTAAAGTGTGTCCGGGAATATTTGAGTTTGAGACTGGAGCCAAATAACATAGCTTGGGTCTTAGATTTATTTAAAACGAGTATGTGATTGGCATTGACATTACATAAGTTGTTTACAACATTGTTAAAGGTCAGAGCTAAGGTCAGAACATTCTGTGTTCTCTTAAACTCTCTTGCAGGGTCATATTACTTCATGCTGTCTGCTGCAAAATATATCTTAGAAGAGGGCTGCTAACATCTAAAAAAAGAAGACACACACTTTTGTTATTCTCATATGAAAACTGCCCTCTCATTTTGTAACTGTTCTCTTAGTTGTGTTATAATCAGCCAAGCAGCAAGTTGGACATTATACAAAACATATAAACTGCTTGGGGAAGGGGTTTCAGTTTAGCCCTGGAGTGTCCACTATGACAAGGGTCACCCTGCCATACATCCCCCTGCATAAGAGGGCAACCGTCCTATGGTTGTCCAAATCTCGAGTAACACCCTGGAAGGGTGTGGAGCTTTGGCTCACCCTCACTGGAAGCTCTGTCTCAGGGTCCCTTTCAAAAAAACATTTGTAAAGTATCCTATTCATAACAATACAAATACCCTGAGACATCTCAAATCATTCTGAAATTAGTCTCTCTGTTAGTAGACTACAATATCATCACATACATTTAGGAGAAAGAACCACTAATGCCAGTTTTATGCCATCTACTGACTTTGCCTGACCAGATACATTTGAACGGCTGGACAATCCAGCACCCAGTAGAGCTGTCTTCGGGGGGAGGGGACTACCTTGCTGCATCCCACTTAGACATTTAATGGTAGGCTAGGAACATACCACACTGTATGCCTAACAGTTTTCCCCTAACCTCTGGGTTTACATATCAAATCTTATACACTTCTAGTGGTGTTGGCCACCACCTTGCCCCGCCTTTTCTATGTGGGATTCTCCCCCTCCTCCAAGGGTGCCATCTCTTGTCCTTCACCATCTGGGTTACTCCTCCCACATCATTATCAGTGGTCGCTATCTGTCTGCCCCTATAACAGGTCTTATAGTATGCTGCCACATGCCTGTGCAAGCCTGGCCAATAGAAATACGGGGTTAGTCTAGCAAAAACCTTCCCATGGCTCAGATGTCCCAAGTGGCTGGAGTGCGCATCCTCCATCACCTTTTTCCTATATGCCATGGGCACCACTACCTGGGCATCCACTTGCTTCATCTGGGGGTTGGGCCTCATATGATGAAGAACTTCCTTCCTAAGGTCATACCACCATAACCTGTCCCCCATGCCACCATTAACCTGTCTCCCATCCTTGATTTTTACCTACTTCCTTAACTGGGTTACTTCAGGATCCCCCCACCTGCAACTTTCCTCAGTCAACATCAGCAGAACAATCATTTTTTATAGGAGGAGGTTTAAAACATGCAAAAGTCTCTTCAGCCAAAATGGCTTCTTCCATCTTGCTTGAAGGCTTCTCCCCCTATCACATTGCCAGTCAAAGTCTTACCTGGAGTCTCCTCCTCTTCTTGTTCACTATCCTCCACCAAATAGCAGCCTAGAAAAATGGGCAACAACAGGATCTCCACAAATGTTTGTCACAAATGCTCTATCGGGGGTCCTCCTCCTCCAGAGCACATGGATCCTGCTCCACCGATGTTTTCTCAACCTCCTCCAAGTGGGACCTCTTGAGTAGCTCCCGGCATCTGCATTCCACCTCTCTCCAGTGTTGATCAGCCTTCAGCCATCTCCCAATCATCCAGTGAAGAAGCCATATCAGGGTCTCTATTTGGCCAACAGGTCCGTCTCATCCCATCCATGGTGCCTCACCCAGGTCACCATCTCCATTAGGTGCTGTTTTCCTCATCTCTGGTGCAATGCACCTTTGCCATGTATCCTAGATACCAGATCTGGCACCAACTGACAGGACTCACCCTGTTTCTTTGGCCATCCAGACAGATCCCACTGCTGATTCCATATGAGAGGCTGATGGAGGATTGAGAGGGTAGTACATGCTACGCACTGCAGAGTTTGTGGAGTAGGCTCTGCATGCAGGGTTACACTGTGAGTTTTAATTTTTTAAAAGGTATGCCATCATTGCTACCAAAATGTAACCTTTCCAGAAGACCTTATTGTGTGCGCTATCTGGCTGTTTTGGGCTCCCTCTGTTTTTTCTGCTTACCTTCAGGGCTCAACTCGAGATGGCGAGTTTGACCAAGCGGCGGTGAAGTCACCAATAAGGAGTTTGGGGCATGAGGAAAAGGTGAAGTGGTGAAGAGCTGAGAAGGGAAGTGAAATTAGTGAAATAAGAACTGCCATGTTTCGGAACTGAAGTTTAGCGGAGACGCCAGTCGGATCAGTGAAGAGGTTTTCCCATATTGCAAAAGACTTTTGGGTTGTGATCCCAAATCAGCCTAATCAGCCTAAACAAGGAGAGTATCTCAGCTATGTGATTTATTTCTTCTTTTTCTTTTTTTATTTCAAGTGTTAAGCATTGAACTCCCTGTTGCGGTTGGGCAGCGTTTTTATCGTTAGGATTTTGAGTTAATTTACCATTTTGTGTGTTTGAGATAAGAGACAGAATGTTTTTTCTCTTAAGGACAGCTTTTTTCTTATTGACTTTTTTTAATTTTATTTAATTTTCACGCAGTTTTCTGGCCACTGCTCATGTGACCCCTCACTATAAGTACTGCGCATGGTAGGGGTAGCTAGTATTCCTGCACTGCAATCACGTAGCTCAACTGCAAGCTGCAGCATACTTTGAATAGCTGCCCACTACTTGGTTTCTCGAAAAAGCAATCGGATGTCTTGTTCGCTTTTATAGCAGAGTCAGGCACCTAGGATTGCTAGTACGATTTAGCACGTGTTCTTTATTTTACACCGTGCTTTTGGCACAGTGTACTGTGTGGTTAAGAGAACACGGCGCCGGTACTTCGGTATCCTGTATTCTTGAAAGATTCCAGAGTTTCAGTGGTGAGAGTTGGATTAACTTCAGGAAGTAAGACAGTTTTTAAATACTTTTTAAATGAGTATGCTGACTGTTTTAACAATTTAGAGCTTGGCTTTTTTTGGTTTTGTGTATTTGTTTAAAAATTAGAGTTCTTTGGATCTAAGCTGACTGCTAAAATTGCTATAAGTTAAATAATACCTCCTGAAAACATTCTTGGATGTGGTGTTTGTTGCCCTATTTTCACAAATGTTCTCGCTTTGTTTGCTGTTATAGTGAATAATCAAGAGAGAAGCTCATAGCCTGGGCTGTATGTAAGGCAGTTACCCCCCATAGCGACATTTCACCAGCGAGGTCCCCCACAGCGACTACAGCACCTAGCCGCGGTGGGAGACCCACTGGAACCCAGCACTGTCTGTCGGGGGTCCTGCATCCCCCCAATCAGCTAGAAAGGAGTTGAGAATCCTTAAGTGGGTGGTGCGGGGGGTGCGAAGACCCCCCAAAGAAAATAACAGAACAAAGTGCGAACTGGCAGCCGACTTCAGAATGTGGTCGACCTGCCGGTGTCGCTGACGGGGCGTTTGACAAAATTTTTGTCGGACTCCCGTCGTGGATCCGTATGTAATGGGCCTGTCCCTGACTTCGCTCTGCACAGCTCAAGAACTCCTAGAGGCCTTCTTGCAGAGATGAACGTACATCTTGGACTGTTCATTTCAAGTGGGGTTACTCAAGAATTAAACCCGACTTTGTATACATTTGTTATATACTATGAAGACAGCTGTTTTTTTTTGCAATGACTTCTGCTTTGAAGAATTTTGGCGCTGAAATTGTGGAATAGTGGACATTTGCTTTTTTGCACAGATTGCACAGACTGTACAGACTGCAGTTTTGCACTTCTTTACTTACTGCTCTCCTGGAATATCTTTTATCACTCAGTGGGCCATAAGTCTAAAGTTAATGGACCAACATCCCCAAATTGACTTGATCATTAAGGCTTTGAGTCTTTGTTCTAGTGTTAATAACATTAGATTTTTTTGACACCAAGGCTTGCTTTTTGTAACTTTCCTTGTGATACAAAATGATTGTTATAGAGTGTCATAGACTGGATTCATGTACACTTGAGCTAAAATGGTCAATACCAGAATGCAACGATCAAAGAGTGATAATCCTTCCCCCTTATTAGAATTAGCAGTGAAAGGACAAACAAGGGGTATTAGGCAAACCAAAATAACGGATCATTTAATTAAGAAAAATATAACCTCGATGCCAAGCGGGGCTGTAGGCTTACATAAAAGTAATTCAGTAGTATCAGATACTTTACATGATACCAAGTCCAATTCTTTGGTCGTATTAGGGGTGGACTATTCTAGTACAGATGCTTCTGACTCTGAAATATATGAAATCAATAAAAGTGTGAATGTAAGAGAAATCAAAATTGATAGCCATGTGGCAATTACAGAACGTTTAGAGTGCTCGCCAGATCTTTGGCATAGAGAGGTCTCAAAGACCAGTAATGAATCTAGCATTGAATTGAATTGAAACACTCTATGACTCCCCTTAAAAAAATAGTGAACTGAAGGTAGCACTTGAAGAGTTACAACAAACAATAGTGGGTCTTAGAGAGTTAGAAAGCAAGACTATTTATTCCAAGCATTGTGTCCATTGTGGTAGGATTAATATACCAAATGAGTTGGAAAGTGACAGTTATATTCCAATGAGGTTGAATGAGGAATTAATTGGATAGTAAACACCTAGCTGGAGCTGTCTTCATCGACTTGTCAAAGGCCTTTGATACAGTCTCCCACCCCTTACTCTTAAGCACACTCTGCCACATAGGTCTGTCCGAAGGACTTGTCTCTTGGTTTACCAGTTACCTTACAGCTAGATTACAATGTACCAAAATAAACAACACCCTCTCAACCTCCCTGCCAGTCGACTCTGGGGTTCCCCAGGGCTCCATCCTCAGCCCTCTATTATTCAGCATCTACCTAAACACCTTGCCCAATTCCTGCTCTGGCAACCTACTACTCTATGTGGACAATGTGGTTCTTTTTGTCTCGCACTCAGATCCCACGGTTTTGTAGTCCTCCCTCCAACACGCATTTAACCAGATTGAAAACTGGTTCATAGACCAAAGACTTGTGGTCAATGTAAAAAAGACAAACACCATGCTCTTTGCCCACCGACAGAATAAGGCCAAGAATGCACAGCTAACAATCCTCTCCCACTCTCTCCTTCCTCTAGAACAGGTCCATACATATAAATACTTGGGCCTTACATTTGATTCCAGCCTCTCTTTCCATTCACACATTGACACTATCATCAGCCATAAATGTCCGTATAGGCCTATTGTATCAGCACAAGGATTGCCTACCTCCGGAAGCCCTTAATCTGGCTGTCACCTCCTCAGTCCTCTCCCTAGTCAATTATGGGCTCATTATCTACTCGGCTGCTGACCACACAGCCCTTAACAAAATCCACATGGCCATAAACAAAGTGTGCAGACTCCTCTCTGGGCAGACAAGTGTACCCATAGTTGTACCTTATATGCCCTGACAAATCTCTTCACCCTGGATGAAAGGCTATTTTATCAAACACGTCTCCTCACAAAGAAAATACACCTGGGGCTTACCCCCTTGGAGGTTTCTGCCTCTCTCCTATCCTCCCACACCTCGGTGAACACCCACACTGCCAACCGACAGGTGTGGTCCATCCCGAGTGTTAGAACCTCCTTAGCCCAAAGGTCATTCCCACATAGGGCCCCAGCCTGGTACAACAAACTCCCCTCCTCCATCTTCTCCATCTCCAAATTAGGACCTTTTAAGTCAGCCCTCGAAGAGCACATTCTCGCTTTATAGCACTGTCAATGTACCAGCTAGTGCTGGGTCATCTATCTATCATCTTATGGTACCATCCCACCACTGAGCTCCTACCAATAGCACTACCAGAAATTACCTATTAACAATGCCTCCTTTGGCTGCACTCACAAGCTATCGGTCTAATTCTCTACTTCTCTGTAAATATCAAACCTGTTACTCCCTCCTTAGAACTTATTGTTCTCTTGAAAACTGTAAAATACAGCTCTTGGTAACATGTTCAATGCAATGTATAGCCAATCTTGATTCTGCAATATTGTATAACTGAAAAAAATGTAACCTTTAGCTGCGATTCTATGTCCATATGTATTAAGTGTTTATGTTTGTTTTTTCTGACATGGAGCCTTTGTAAATGAGTCCCTGACTCAAAGGTTGTAATCCTAAAGTCTATTAAATAAATAAATAAATTACTTAGGAACTCCAGCAATGCTCCACTGATTTTAATGGAACAGATAATAATTAACAAGGACGCAATTGATGATATGAGCATGCATATTACCTATAATGAAGCAAAGATTAATCAAATCCTGGAAAAGCTAGATCTAATTGAAACAAATGATCCCTGTGAGGAGCAAAGATCAATTGACAAAGAGAAGTATCAGTTGAGACCTGAGTTTAGTACTGTTAGTTTCCAGGACATACTGATGAGGGAGGAAAAAGTTAAAACATTTAAGAATAGAAAGAACAGAAAGAATAAAAGTAAAAGGAAAAAAAAAAGGTAAGCAAACATCTGAATGTAAAGAAAGGGAAAAGGGAGAAAGTTCAGTTAAAAGACAGACTTCGGTAAAAGTAGTTGGTCCCAGTAATCATACAGAGAGTGTGAGTTTAGTTAAGCAACAGAATGAAATAATACTGTCTACTGGTTCTGATAAGCCTGAAGAGATAATTGATGATAATCTGGAAAGTCAGCTCATGAACTTAGAAAAAGAGATCATGGAACTAAACCATGAATTGATGGGCATACATACTAACTCTCAGGAAACATTAAATGTTAATGAACTCAATAGACTGCAGGACAAATTAGTTAAGCCTAGAGAAGTGGGGGGAAGGCCCTATGGCCTTATGAGCCTGATACTCTGCCAATAATTAGATTATATAGTCCACAGAGATGGAGTAATTTGGAAACAGCAAGTTTAGAATTCACAGTCCTTGAGTATCTATGTAAAGAGCTAGATATTGAAGTCTCAGAAGATAACATGGTTGAGGTTAGAGGGATGCCGATAAGTAGAGCGACTATAATTGACATTACTCTAATCTCCCCATGAATTGCCAATTGTTTTTGAGTCAACAGAAAAACAGTGCATCATAACAATGAAATATTAATATTTTACCCAAACAAGGATACATTTGAAAGTTGGAGGGAAACCAAGGAATGTGCGGTTGGTAGTAATATAGTACAATTGTCTGGAATGTGTCAAATGGTGCAAGAAACAGATTTACAGTTGACACAGGTTCTAACGGTCTTGTTGACAAATTTGTTGCAAATCCCAGCTGAAGATATGGGTCGTTTTATGGCCAGATGAGTACATGAAGGGAGTCAAATTGATATAGTATTTGATAATGAGGGACTAAAAGACTTGCTATTAGTACACACAGGGAAATTGGATCAGTTGGGACTACACTTTGTGGATCCCAGTGAACTATTTAATGAGAACAACAGAGAAGTTGGTGGGTCAATTGGAACTAGGACCCCAGTTTCGCTGGCTAACCGATTCATGCTTTTAGCTGGGTATAAGGACGTTTGACTAGTCTCTAATCCATTTAATAATGGAGTGAGTGAGATGCAGACTCCTCATGGAAAACAATTTATTATTTGGAATATTGCTGGCTGGCTACATATTTGAGCTGATAGAGAGTGTGTTAATTACTTAACAGGTTTTGAGGTTTTTTTTCTGCAGGAATCGTGGCATATGAAAGACTCATTTGTTGGTCTGAATGGATATGAGAGCTTTCAGATTCCAGGTTCCAAAATTAAGGAAGCAGGTAGGCTTTCAGGGGGAATTATTACATTGGTCAAAATTGGAATTGGCTACAAAGCATGGACATGGAAATCCTCTAATAACTGTTTGGTTGTTTTACTTAGGATAGAGAAGTGTGAAATACTAGTTGTAAACTGTTATGTTCCCCAGATAATTCTCATTATTTTTCAGATACAATATGGTGTGAACTCTCAGAGATTTTAAAAGATGCACATCAAACTTTTCCAAAAGCTGAAATATTGATATTAGGGGATCTAAATGCATGAATAGGGACTTTTGATGGTCTCCATGAATATTCTTGTTTTCCTATAATTCTTATTTAGAACAACCAAAGAGCAGACAATCCAAAGATAGAACTATAAATGAAAGCGTTGAAATAGTAATAGAAATATTAAAAGAAAACAACTTATATCCATTAAATGGGAGATATGAAGGAGATTGTGAAGGTGAATTTACTTTTGTGTCCACTAGAGGAGTCTCCACAGTTGATTTGGCTATCTGGTCTGGCCCACTGTTTTTTTTAGAAAAAGCGTCAGGTGCAAATTAGAGCAGAAAGTGATCACTACCCTGTAGTTTTGGAATTAAATGAGGGGAATGAGGAAATGATGGTAACAAATAATCTTTTGTTGGCTGAAACTAGGGCAGTCTGTAGAATTATTTGGAGACAAGATTTTGAAATTGATATCATTTCATTAATACATGCTTCTATAGTGGCTGCAATGACAGAAGCTATTAAATCATTGGATTTGGGTAACATTTTCAGTTAGGGTAACAATATTTTTGTAGAAATAAAACAATGTTTAGAATGCCCCATTACTAGAATAGTTAATCAGGACAAAGAAACCTGGTTTGATGCAGATTGTAAGAAAGCTAAATCTGAGCTTAGTAAAATTTGTAGGGAGTATAAGAACTGCAAAAATAAACACGTTTTACTACAGATAAACGTTGAGAGAAGAAAATATAAAGAATTATTAGCAGAAAAGAAAAAAGGTTACTTTGAAGCCAAATGGGTTAAAATACTTAGGGCAATCCAGAATAAAGATGTTAAGTCTTTCTGGACACTTGTAGCAAAGGGGACAGATAATTTTAATGGCAGTATAGATACATACATATCAGAAGAAAATTGGATTTCATATTTTGCTAAGATTTATTATGACCCTTCTGAGAATATAGCATTAAAAGTGAATGAAGTGAAAATTCATCTCTTCCCTTTGATTACAATGGATGAAATGTATTTTGCTCTATATTTATTAAAAAAATAAAAGCTCCCAGTCCAGACTGGATTCCGGCTGAAGTGTACCTCACTGAATCCCCATTATGGTATAGGTTTCTGATGGCTTTTTACAACAGATGCATCTCTGAGAAAACTTTCCTGGATATAATGGAAAGATGCAAATATTGTGCCGCTGCATAAAAAGGGTCCAAAAAATGACCCTACTATGTATAGGTCGATAAGCCTGCTAGATATAAACCTTAAAATATTTTCTAAAATTTTGTTAGGACGTCTTCAAGTTGAAGTAGAGAAAACTGGGGGCATGTCCACCTATCAATCAGGGTTTAGACAGAATTTTTCCACCATTGATAATATTTTTGTTGTATTTCATTTTGTTGAAAAGTATGTAAGGTTACGGGGCCAGAAAGTATACACTGCTTTTATCGATTATAGTATGGCCTTTGATAGTGTTTCAAGAAGGACTCACTGGCAAATCCTTACAGACAGAGGCATTGAGCCAAATCTGGTGGCAAGAACTGCACACTTATTTTCAGATACGTGGGCCAGTATAAGATTAGGGTCAGCTGTCCATTTGTCTGGTACCTTTAAAAGTAACAAAGGAGTAAGGCAGGTGTGTGTGTGCTAGCACCACTTCTGTTCACCCTATATTTGGAAAAGATGTAGAAAGACAATGTGACTATGGACCAGGATCCCCAAAATACAGAAGCTCCCTAGTCCTCTATTAGCATACACTGATGAGATTGTCTTATTGTCTCTTACAAAAGGAGGACTACAAAAAAATTGAAATATTTGGAAGATGAGTCAAGAGCACTCAAATTGAAAATCAACATGAGTAAGACACAGGTATTGGTTCTGGGGAGTAAAAAAGATGAGGGCTCCTGGTATAACCCCCGACCCCTGCCTTTTTGCCAAAACGACAGGTGGCATGCTGTTGAAGCTGACAGCAGTGCCTGGTGGGGACTGGGTTCAGGGAGGATAAGGTTACTCGGCACAGGGGGCCTAGGTTTAGCTATTCTGCACAGGGGCACCCAAGTAAATCCGAACTCAGGAAGCAATAACTGTAATGTCCAGAACCAGGAATGGGATTCTCCAGTGTGGCTTTCATTCACATCAAAACTGAACAAACAAAGCATAGACGGACCCCCACAGGGCTACATTCCTGGTAATGTAGATTAGAGACAACAGAACACTTTTTCACTATTTCCAGCCCTCAGGCTCTGAACCCACCAGGCACACAGCCTGGACTTGCACGCAGCTTTGGGTACACAGCCCAACTTGTACACTACTTGGGTTTTCCCCACTGGCCCTGCTCCCCCGCCGGCCACTTGATCCACGGTCCATTTTGGGAAATTAACCAATTATCCTGTTGTAGCTCCCCAAACCACCTTAGAGCCTTTGACTCCTAGAGGGAATTTTCCTTCCAATCCCACATCTGGGTACTTCCCTCATCACTGGCCCAGTGCCTGAGGCAAAGTAGAAATCCACAGAGCAAATCCATAGAGGTGGACCTGGTCACTAAAGATGGGGGGTCTCCCACCTCCAGCTCCCACAGTCCATACCCAGCCATTTCTCTGGAAACTAAACAATTCATTTACTGAAAGCTTGGCAATGTAGATTCCTGGGTAGACGTATGTCACATCTCCTCTACATACCTTTTGATTTCCCAATAAGCACTGGACTTGAACCTATTACTCTCTCGGTATTACTCTCGGTTATTAAAGTGGAAGCAGGCACTAGGCCCATCGGGACCACTTTCCCCACAATAGTGGGGGGAATTGTTTTCAAACTACCCAGCAATAACTTATCTAGTTGAATTTTAAACTGTTTCCAAGATGTTTGTTCGACTATACACTGTGACAAGGAATTCCAAAGTACTGCAGTTCTCACTGTAAAAAAATATTTCCTTTTATTGGTAATTGCATTTTGTACTTTAATTTGTCTTATATTGCATCTTAATCCATATACTTTATCCATATAGGTTAGTCCACTTAATTCCATGAGATGTTTATCATTCAAAATGTTGTACAGCAACAACAAATCCCCTCTATCACGTCTTACTTGTAAGTTATATAAACCCAGGGATTTCACCCTATCTAGGTATGATAGGGATTTTATATCTGGAATGAGTTTGGTCATTCTTCTCTGCAGACTTTCTATCATTTTTTTATCTTTTTCCAAATATGGAGCCCAAAAGGAAACTGCAAAGTCAGTATGTGGTCTAATGTAGGCTTTATACAATTTCATTATACATTCTTTGTTACGCGTTACACATGATTTTTTATAGCATTAATAATTCGCTTTCCTGTTTGAGTAACTTTAATACATTGATTACTCCAGTCAAATTTATTATTTACTATAACTCCTAAATCTTGTTCCCGTGTTCCTGTCTTGATTTGATTCCCACCTAGTGTATAATCAACACTGGGGTTCTTTTTACCCAAGTGCATCACCATGCACTTGTCTGTGTTAAACCACATATTGTTGTCCTTTGCCCATTTTTCAATAATCATTAAATCTTTTTTTAATAAATTGATTTTTATTTCTGACTCCACTTCAGCTGATTTATTTTGTGTCGTCTGCAAATTTGCTGATCTGACTACTAACCCCCAAGTGTAGGTCCCCAATAAATATTCCAAACAATGTAGGGCCCAAGACAGAACCCTGGGTACTCCACTTGTAACCGGGATACTAGATGAAGTTATGTTCCCAATTCTCACACTCTGGCTTCTATCCTTTAACCATTCATCAACCCATTTAACAATATAGCCATTAAATCTCAGCTTGATCAATACAATAACTAAGAGACTATGTGAAACTTTGTCAAACGCCCTTCTAAAATCCAAGAACACAATATCCACTGGAATACCACTGTCCAAACTAATACTTATACTTTCATAAAAAGTAATAAGATTTGTAGTGCATGATCTTCCCCTACAAAATCCATGTTGTGTATTATCCTGTATACCTTTAGTTGTTAATTCTTGATCTAACCTTTGTTTCAATATCCTTTCCATAATTTTACACACCACTGATGTCAAACTAATAGGTCTATAATTATCGACCTTACTCTAATTTCCCTTCTTATATATTGGTATCACCGTAGCCACCCTCCAATCATGAGGAACCTCCCCATACTTATACGATTTATTGAAAATCATATATAGTGGGTACAAGAGTGCATCCGACATTTGTTGAATAAAATATGTGTTTACATTATCTGGTCCTGAAGATGACATTTCTTTTAGACATCTAATTACCTCTTTTATTTCCATCATAGTAATTTCTTCATTTGTACTGGAATAATCATATACTGAATCATTTAAGGGATCTTTATTTGTGAACACTGACCCAAAATATTTATTGAATATATTACTGACATCTAATCCATTTTCAACAATTGTTCCTTCATTGACAATGGTAGATATTGGTGAATTAGACTTTTTGTTTTTATTAATATACGCATAGAAGGATTTCGGATTAAATTCCAATGTTGATAATGTAAATTCAGTTCGTTTCCTTTCATTTTTAATAAGGGTTTTAGTGAATTTAAGTTCTTTTTTATACTTAATTCTATTTTTTACACTAGGGTCAACTTTAAATTTTTTAAATTTTTTTTTAATTTTTTTATATGTTTTTGTATTTTGGGGGTCAACCGTACTGGGATTTTACCTTTTTGATTATTTATTTTAATTTTAGGAATGTATTTTTGTTCTAGATCATATATCTTTTCCTTAAGAATATGCCAGTACTCATCTGCGTTCTTATCTTTATATAATGTGTTCCAATTAGTTTTTAGTAATACTCCCTTTATTTCCTTATAATTACCCTTATAATAATTGTAGCGATATTTGTTTTCACTTCAACTATTTTTTGATTCCATTATAGAGAATGTAACTATGTTGTGATCGTTAGAACCCAATGGTTCAACTATTTCTACATTATCAAATTTATCCGGAATATTGGTCAGAATGAGATCCAGGATATTTTTTTCACGGGTTGGTTTCATTACCATTTGTTCTAAACCTAATTTAGTAAATGTTTCCAGATAATTATATTCAATATTTGTAGATGCAGTGAGTTTTAGCCAATCAATACCTGGGAGATTAAAATCGCCCATGATGATAATATCAGATGATTCTGAATGTTCTTCCAGGTATTGTATAAGAGCTTGGTCATATACAGAATCAGCATGGGGGGGGGCCATATATGTTTATTAATGTGAGTTTTTGTTTCAGGTATTGAAGCTGTATACAGCATCCCTCTATTTCTAACCCATTTACCAGTGGTATAGAAGACTCCATAATTGGAATCGTATCCCTTATATAAAGGCACACCCGTCCACCTATTCTATTACTTCTATTATTGGAGTATAGGTTATATCCTGGAATGGCATTGAACCATTGGGAGTCATCATTCCACCACATCTCAGTGATTGCTACAAAGTCCAAATCATCCTTATCCATTCTACCCACTAGCTCAGTTAATTTGACAATGTTCAAACTTCTAGCATTACACATAAAAAATGTGAGATCATCGCATGATGAAGCTGGTTCCACTTTATCACTCTCACTTTGCCCTCCAGTTTTTAGTTTAAACGCTGTTCAATTACTGATAGGAATTGTTTACCAAGAAAAAAACTTCCCTTTTTACTCAGACGTAAGCCGTCCCAGCTAAAGAGACTGTAATCATTATCAAACTTTTCCCAGTGTGTAATACAAGTAATATTGTTATTTAATGTCCATTTTCGTAGCCATTCGTTTACTTCTTTTATTTTATGTTGCATTTTCATAGATGCTCAAGGTATGGGCAATATTTCAGAAAGACAAATTTCGGTTTTCAAGGATTTTAAAGTGCTGACCAAAGACATATAACTATTTTTAATATCATTAGTTGAAAATTTGTTTATATCATTAGATCCTGCATGAACTACAACCAATGGATTTGTACCCACACTTTTAAGGACATTAGGTATTATTCTTTCGATATCCCTTATCCAAGCACCCCTACTTTTACTTTTTGGCTAAGCCTATTACTCTAGGCCTCCCCCTATTTCAGTAGTCCAATCCCCACATGTCACACTAGTCCCAGGGTGAAAAACATAGGCCCTTTCAGAAAGAGCAGACACTCACCCTCCGGTTGCAGGTGCCCCACAGGCGATTCACAAATCTTCTTGTTCTCCCAAAAACTCTGGAACAAATAGGCAGCTTCTCCATTAGTAGCAGAACCAGGGGGTTGCCCCAGGAATATGCAGGAAACCCTTTCCTGCCCCCATCCCCGGAGGGAGGGGGCACTGAGACCCGAAACAGCAGTCTCCACCACTTACAAACTGCTTTTGTGTCTCTCTTTTGGTGGAGACACAGACCCTTTTTCCTAGAATGTAGCCCTATGTCAGGGCTGAGGCTCCAAGAGTCTACACTGAGCTGCTGTGCTGCTTTCACAGCAAGCTCCCAACACCAACTGACCACAAACTAC
Source organism: Neoceratodus forsteri (assembly GCA_016271365.2). NCBI lineage: Eukaryota > Metazoa > Chordata > Ceratodontiformes > Ceratodontidae > Neoceratodus > Neoceratodus forsteri. The sequence continues at coordinate 1,712,434,198 of CM057455.1, forward strand.
TGTTCAAACCTCCCAACATTGTATTCCAACTCCCTGCTGCAGATTCCATTGTGGCTCATGCAGCTGCGATAGTTCTATGGTGATGTCATCCCTCAGTCTCAGCTGAGACTGAGAACAGAGTGAGACAGTGTGAAACCCATTTAACTGGAGTTTCACAAGCTGCCTTCCCTGCCTACCACTAGGTCTTACTGGGATTCTAGTAACCCCAGGTAACAAGGGGGTTACACTGGTATATAGGAAATGATAAAATATATGTGGGGCTGGATATTCAAACTGCGCCCAAAAAGTGCGCAATAGCAGGAGCAAGCACAACTCCATTGCGCCCATGCGCAATAGATGCAATATTCAAAAAAGGAGCAAGCCAAATTGCACAAACAGCTGTCTGAATATTGCACAACTTGTGCCATAGCACAACTAGGAAGGGGAAGCTGAGCAGATACGATGTGCTATAGCGCAACAAGGGCTGCCCAGCTGAGCAGCCCAGAGGCGCCATAGCGCAAGCAGGGAACCCCCCAGCAGCAGAGCAATGTAACTGCACAACCAGGGAGATAGGTAGGGGCCCACCACCCATGCCACAGATGGGCACAGGAACACACTGCAGAACTGATAATGCACCCCCACACCCCAAGCACAGCACAACTGGGGGAGGGGTGGAATATCCACTGGCCCATGGGTACAAGCAAACAAAGCACAGCTGGGCCATGGTGCCCCATCACACCCACCGGCAAGCTGAGACTGCCACACAAGGAGGGCGGACCACCCCATGGCACAGCAGCCCCCCCACATGCACAGCACACCCTGCACCATGACCCCAAGACACCCCCATGAGCAGTGACCACCACTGCAGGAATCCCCATGCATACCACCCCACTGTCACACTGCAACCTCGTGTACCAAGGAACCATACAAGCCAGACCCACCATGAGCACCCAGCAGTGGGTGGCAGCACATGGCAATGCAACAACAGCAGACACAGTGCCAACATGCACAATTCCCCTGAGGCACAGCTGAGAGACTGAACATGTGTCGCCACAAGAGGTACCCCACACGGGAAAGGGCGTGCCCCTGACACCACCACCATTGATACAGCATCCTGCACAGTAGACAAGTGTCACAGCGCGACCCACCATGAGCCACAGCAGCCAGCACAGACACCCACAGTGCTGTGTGGAAGCATGCAGCACACCGGATGCAACACAGTGCAGGGGCAAACACACACCCATACCCTCGGGGACACCAACACAGGGATGCAGTAGTATGGCAACCAAGCCCCCAGTGTGGGCCAATGTAAACTGTGCACACACAGCCTGCAGTCCACCATGGCACAGGGGTGACACCCACCCTCTGCATGAACTATGGCCCTGTACGCCACCAGCATATGCCTGGATCACAAGTCACAGACAGTGGTGCACAGCCCCTGCAACACACACAAGCCACGGCATGGAGGTGGGACAGCAACTGTGGAGGCCACAGTGTCACCCAAGGCAAACATGCACCACACCAGTGACAGGAGGCAACCCAGCATTGTGACGGTCACAGTGGATGACCTGCAGGGACAGCCACCACTGACAAGGCACAGACCTCGCAGGCCACAGACACGCAAGGGTGTCAGCTGCACAGGCCAAGGACAGGTTGACAGGGGCACAATGGACACAGAGCAGGCACCATGGACCACTGCACACAGCAATGCAATGCACAGAGAACAACACACACCACATATACTGACTGATAGCCACTCCCACACCAGAGACACTTCCCCATGCACACACACATACCCATGACTGAACCACCCCAGATGCCATGCACACTACTGCAACTGAGCTCCTATAGCCAGCTGCAAATCAGAGACCACCACAGTATTCATATCAAAATAACTATATACAAAAAATATAACAACAACAACAACTATATACATATATTTACAAACATGGGGTGGAGGGACAGGAACAAGGTGGGGGCGGGTAAGGGGCAGGGGTTAACAAATGGGAGAGGGAAGGTGGGGTGTGAGGGTCAGTCAAAGGGGGGAGGTTGTTCTTGGTCACTGGCATCCAGCCTGCTCCTCCGCTGCCTGGGGCCATTCCCGGGGTCATCTTCTTCTCCTCCTCCTCACCCCATGCCAATGGAGATCCTGTAGGATGGCAAGGGATTCTGCCACCATGCGAACCAGATCCTGGATGGACCGCTCGATCCTCAGGAGTATCTGCACACCTAGAACAAGGGATCAGAGTCAATGGGTGTGACTGTCCATCCCCCCTGCAGCCCACCCATTATGCATGGCATGCAGCCATGTGCCATGCTCCTGTGATGGTGTGCACCCACCCACAGTGACTGTGTGCACAAGACATCCCCAACCAGGCAGCAACAGCCATGGGTACCACTGCACACACACACCGCCCATGTCCAGCGCAGCACAACCAAGGCCGTACAGTAACGTGGCTATGCAGTGGGCAGGCAGTGCCACAGCCATGTGCCCAGTGCACGCATGGATCACCATTGAAGCACTCCCAGACATGCAGTGCCACTGGACAGTGCTGACTGTCACGTGTCGTGTGCATGGCAGTGGTGTCCATGGATGGTGGCCATGCCCTGCTTCCCACCCTGTCACACAGCATGCAATAGCAATCATGGTGTCATAGCACTCACCCTCATCGGGATGTTGATGGCGTTGGGGTTGGTCCCTGACATGCCCCCGTGCAGCGTCCACCACCCTCTGCTGCTGCTCCCGTGGCCCTCCTCTGCTCTGCCACACCTGTGGGAGACAAAAGGAGAGAAACACATCAGTACAAACCCAAATCATATTCCCCGTGCCCCAATGTGTGTGCCCACCCACCCAGCCAGACCCATCCATCCCATACCCTGTAAACACCGCCATGGCCAACCCTAGACCATCCCTCTCCTATGTGCTGGACACATAAGACAGTGTTACCCATATGGACCATACAGGTGTGTACACGTATCACCCACCTGGACGAGGCACCACGCCCCTCCTGGCACGTGGCTGCAGACGTGCCAGTCACTCCGGCTCCCTCCATCTCATGTCCCCATACCAGTGCCTGCACTGCTCAGCCGTCCTCCTGTGGCCAGTGTCTGCCTCCAGGTCATTGGCCACCTCTTGCCAGACCTGGGTCCTGGCCCTGTCCAGTGGCACCTCAGCAAACAGTGGGCCATAGTGTGGCTCCACAATGGCCACAAGGTTGGCCAGCTCAAGGGCACTCCACTGAGGGGCTCTCCTGCGTGCCATCTCTAGTGCTATAGTAGGCAATATGGCGCTCCACAGCACGGCGACCCCATGTGGAAGTGCTGCGCAATACATCGCTGCCATTCCCTATTGCGCTGTCGGTACAGCGCCACCATTCCCTATTGTGCTGTCACCAAACAGCGCAATAGAGCTGCAGACATGCCAGACGTATAGCGCCAAGGGGGCAAAGGTCGGGCACAGGGTCATGGGTCTCTGGCGCAAGGCCACACACAGCACCTTCGGATGTCTATGCATCTAGCGTGATTGGTCGCCTGTGTGCCATTGCCACAGTGATCTATTGCGCAGTTGTGCCACAGCGCCATGTAGTGACCCTCGCCGTAGCGTCACTGGCACAATGGTGGCCATGCCCTGAATTGCCTACCACGCACAGCACATCATCAGCATGGCAGACGCCTGCGTAAGCTACCTGGGCATGTGCAGTGCGGTGTACTACGCAGCCACAGAACTGCACCATTGGCTCAACACGTTCAACACAATTGCGCAAAGCGCAACAGCGTGATATTCAGCTGTCATATGCAAATCATCCGATCAGCCATTCAATAGCGCAGCAGCGCAATTTGCATCTCATTAAAGTTGTTCCACACTTAATTTGCATGGATTGTGCTATTAAAATGCGACACAGTTCTGCAGTGGCCATATTTGGTTACTGCAGTTGATAGGTGAGTTGCATGCTGTGTGGTGTTCTGGACTGTGGTCTCAGGGACTTGCTTTGTACTGCACAGTCACAGGTAACCACTGTCACCCATACAGGCTGAATAATGACCGAGCGTGGACTGGGTGAGGAGGATGATGGTGGGTGGAAAAGGAGGCCCAATTTTACTAAGTCTGAGACGGAGGCACTCTTCGAGGCCTACCTGGATCAGGAGCCACTGCTCAGTGGATGGTGGGGCACCCCTCAGGCCCGTGCTGCTGCATGGGAGGGGGGGCAGATGCCATCAACCTGCACGGCAGCCACCAGCGCTCTGTGCAGGAGTGTAAGAAGAAGATGGGTACTGACAGGAGGAGGGTGAAGGAGAAGGTGGCTGCCATCAGGGCGGCATGTGCTGCAACAGGTGGGGGCCAGCCGGAGGTGGTGCATCTGACTCCGGCAGAGGACAGGCTCACTGCAAGCATGCAGTGCAGTGCCATTGAGGGTGTTCCAGGAGGTGGCTTCCTGACAGGTGGTAGCCCATCACTGCATGGTATGTCATGGTCTGTGGGGGGGGTAGATCACATGCACTAACATGTCCTTACTTTCTTTTACAGATCCTGTGCATCTGCAGGGGTCAGTGGTGGAGGGCCAGTCCACTGCGGACAGCCATCTGGAGTTGGAGGAGGGACCATCCACCTCTGCAGGTAGCTGGCGTGCATTGCAACAGTGGGTCCGCCTGGCTGTCAACACTGATGTTGTTGAGACAGGTGTGGGGGAGGCTCTTCCTGTGTCTCAGCGGACTGGCGTCCAAGCATGCCAGCATGCTGTGGCTGTGGCTGTGGCACAGACCTGCGCCATTGATGATGCAATGACCATTATGGGCAGTGACATGTGTGTGTGTGTGTCACGGAATGGACACACAGCAGGCCAGCACATGCCCATAGACCTGGCTGGTTCCGACCTGTGTGCCAGCATGTCAGCACAGTCCCAGGCTGCGCCTGTCAGCACCAGTGGGGCAGCACCGGTGGCTGGTCAGGTCAGTGGCACTGTTGCGGACACAGGGGCAGAACAGCTGATCCCTTGGGCACAGCAGGTGGAGGGGCAGCAGCAGCAGTCACCCACCGGGACTGGGGGTACAGGGTTCAGTGGTGGCATCTGTGCACCGCCTGTGGACTTGCCCATACATGGTCCTGGTGAGCAGCGCCCACCCTCAAGGGGTGCTGAACATCAGGCCCTTCCATACCCTGAGGGACAGGTTGCCGAGGTGGCAGACGACCTCTTTGATGAGCACACCCGCCTGCTGCAGGCATCAGTACAGCAGCAGATGCAGCTTGCAATGTCCATGGAGGTACTGTGTGTGGCTCTGGAGCAGGTTGAGGAGCGACACAGCAGGGACACCAATAGGATCCTGTCACGGATTGACCATTTGTGGGAGGATGTGACTGCTGCCATTGACAGGCTAACACAGGCATTGGTCGCTGTCGTGGCCACAATGGGCACACAGTCAGGTGCCCATGTGTTGCTCACACTGCGCAGTTCACTATCCATTCCCGGCGTCATGCGATACCCACCCTGTCGATGCCGGGTTCAGCTGTGGGCATCCCGAGCACTCCTAGTGCAGGTTTGTTCAGTGTGCTGCAGACACCTGTGCCGGCCCGGTCGCATTCGCGCAGTGGAACCCCTGGTGGACCATCAGTGCCACCCCATGAGGCCCGTGCTCAGCCTGCCAGTGCTGCTGGGTCTCGGCGGGGCTGCCCACGCATCTGAGGTGGAAGTGGCACTGTGCCACAAAACTGACCTGTCTCCCAATGCGGGCCCTGTCTGGTGCTGCCCTGTGTGCATTGTGTGTTTTGGTGGGCAGTGCACCGGTCGGTGCCCAGCACTACACACAGACACACGGTCCACCTGCACACCCTCCCGACTGCTGTCCACAGGTGCGTGTGCATGAAGTTGCCTGCATTGCACTGTACACCAAAGTGCGATGGTGCCCAGCATCTGACACACGCACATAGACAGTCAGTGGATGTGGTGGCCTGTGGACATGTGTGTTGCTAGTGTCTGTGTTCCGGCTCTGTTTTGCACCTGACCCCTGTGCACTGTGTGCCTATTGTGTGTGCATGTGTGTGTGTCCATCCATGTGTCGTGTTACTGTTCACCCCTCCCTGGTTCTATGTGTTTGCTTCTGTGCCCTGCCACTTCCCTTGCCGTCATGCACCCCTGGTGTGTTTCCATGTGTGTACGTGGGTTGTGCCCTAGCCACTGGTGGTTGCACATGTCCCCATGACTTACCTGTGTTGGCTGAAGTGCTCCTCTGTGATGGTGTCCCGGTGCAGCTGGGCCAGCTGGATCAGTTGGGGTCCCGTCATCCAAGGGGGGGCTGCCCATCCACATCATCACCGGCATCACCATTGTCCCCATCGCTGTCCCCCTCTTCGACCTGTACAGCTATTCCACAGTCTTTGGCCATGTTGTGCAGGATACAACAGGCCAGGAATATCCCACAGGCCTTTGAGGGGCTATACTGCAGGGCACCGCCAGAGGTGTCCAGGCAACAGAAATGCGCCTTCAGCATCCCAAACACCCGTTCAATGATGTTGCGTGTGGCAGCATGTGCCTCATTGAAGCGTTGCTGCGATGGGGTTGTGGGCCGCCGGTAGGGTGTGAGCAGCCAGGGACGGAGTGGGTATCCACTGTCACCTGTGTGGAGATAGTGGAGGTTAGTGTCTTGTTCAGGCTCCGACTGCCCCTAACCCTGTGTGCCACACCCATGGCACCTGTTGCTTACCCCTCTTGCCCACGATTTGTCAGTTCTACATGCATACTCACCCACTAGATGTCCTGTGAGGATGTCCCCACTCTCGAATCGATGGCACAGTGCTGACTGGTACCATATGAAGAAGTCATGTGCTCCCCCAGGGTGCGTGGCACAGACATTGATGATGTGTCCACTGGCATCACACACCACCTGGCAGTTGACACTGGCATATCCCTTCCAATTCATGTAGGTGGCCCCATTGGGGCCAGGTGGCATGCGAATGGCCACATGGGTACAGTCTATCACCCCTAGCATGCCAGGCATACATGCTACCCTGTGGAACTCCTGTATGTTTGCTGTGCAATCCACCATGGTGCTGGGGAAATGGATGTACTCCGCAGCATGTGGCAGCAGTGCACTGAGGAACTGGGTGAGAATGCATGGTGTGGCCAACTGTGTTATGCCTGTGGTGTCCCCTGTTGGTCTCTGGAAGGTACCCGTGGTGAGCAAGCACATGCAGGCTGTTACCTTTGTCTCCACTGACAGAGCATGACTCCGTCATGTGGGTGCCTGCATCACATCACTGCACAGCTCACAGAGCCTCCTCAGTATTGTCCTGTTCAGGTGGTACGGCCCACAATCTCGACATCCAGGTACAGCTCAAATCTGAGTGCAGACTTCGGTCTGCCTGTTGAGGCATACACGCCCGAGGGCCCTTCATGGCCACGTCCCCCTGCAGCATGCCTTCTCACTCCCCTCATTACAGCTTCCATGTGGAAGGTGGCACTGTCCATGTCCCTGGCTTGTGTTCCCCCCCAGGTGTTGTTGCTTTGATCTCCCCACTGTCCTGACTGCTACCTCCACTGCACTGGGTACACCTACTGGCCTCTGCTCTCTGTGGCCCCACACACCTTCCCTTGCCCCTATTCTGTCGTCTTGTTTCCCTGGCCTGCCATCTTTCTCCCTCTTGCTCTGTCTCTCTCCCTGCCTCATGTGGCTTCCCTGTAGCGTTCTTGTGCCTCTTCCTTGCTCCTTTTTATTTTGGCTCATTTCCGCTATGGCGCAACTTCCGCCTGCTCCACTGTTGTGCATTGCGCAAGTCTTTGAACATCGCACTGCGCACTTTATGTATGGTTCCACCCCCTTCGGTTGCACTTGCCTTCATTATCATTACGCTGTTGCGCAGCATGTTTTCAGTGGCGCAACTGTCTCCTGCTGAATATCGCAGAATGACGCATTTTCTGACTTGCGCTTGCACAACCCTATTGCGCAATCCTTTTGAATATCCAGCCCGTGGTGTCCAATTACGTATACCTTGGAGTTAATATGCAACAAAATTGTAATTGGAACAGACACATAGACATGCTCGGGGAAAAGTAAAAAGAAACTTTAGCCAGTCTATATAGATTTAATTGTAAACATAGAGGTATGTCTATAAAACCTCTAATTCAGGTGATTCGAGCTAAACTTGAAACCCAAGTAACATATGAGTGTGAAGGATGGGATTTGAAAAATACAAACAAACTGCTGAACTCCATTTTTAAGAAGTACACTAAGACTGGACCATTCTTGCCCTGTTTCCCATATTAGGTTTGAGTTAGGCTTATCAAATATAAAGGTGGCAATGGAAGGCCAGAGAATTAATTTTTGGATTAAATGTACCAGAGGAAGTGAAGACACTCTGATCAAGAGGTATCTTAAGGAAAAAGAATTCTGGTAGTCCATTGGATATCATATAGGATTTTGGTTGAGTACAGTTCTTCTGGATTTAAGAAAACATGTTGCTACACTTAAAAAAGGCAGTTGAAAGAGGAATAGTGATAAGTGTTAAATGTAAAAGATATGTCACCAAATAAATTAGGAATATTTGGAATAAGATCGACCTGGAAGAGATAAGTGTATCCCACTAGTCAAAGTGGTTTGCTGTTAATAACTACAACCATGGTTATAGGAAGTATTTGGATATTTTAAGCAATCCTGGTTTGAGGGCGAATTTCCTAATTTATAAATCTGAACAATTTCCTAGTATGGTACTGGGCTTCAGATATAAAAAAATTGGGAAAACATCTGAAGATTGTGATTATGGGACTGGTGGAAAAGAGAATTTATTCCATGTCTTGTGGGACTGTAGATGGTATATGAAGCAACGGGCATATTGGATGGCCCCCTTTTTAAATGACCTTTATCTGATAAATAAAATGGAATCAACTAGTATTCTGATGTATACGGAAGACCCCTGGACAATTAATAGTTTGGCAAATTACTTCTTAATGATTAAGATCACCAGAAGTAAAATAAGAATCATTTAAGCAAACTCACTACTACTGTATAATCCTATAAAATAGAAAGTGACATGAGGTAGAAGTCAGAATGTGTTTTTTTATTATAATGATGCACTTCAATGAGTGTATTGCTTTTTTAAGATTTTTATCTATATGGAATGATATGCCCAACTGTAACAGCTTGGTTATTTATGATGTATGTGTAAATTTGTAATTGTTTTTCCTTTTATGTTGTGAAGGCTTTTTAGTCATACAATAAATATGATGATGATGACTCCATATGTCATCAAGCGTGGGTATAGGATAACAGTATTTCAGGTAGACCACAAGTCAGGTGCATAAAAAATGCATGGTTGTGTTTATCATTTTATTTTCATGAAGTAAAATATATAGAAAGCAAAAAGGTAACTGCTTAGCTTCAACAGTTTCTAAGGCTTTTCTTCAGCCTAACATGAATCAAACAGTGTGAAAGCACACACTACCAGGAGGTCTTCCACCTTCCTCAGTCAGTATACAACTGACCACCCTATCTTTCCTCTCTCAGCACTGAGGTAGGGCTTTTTATAAGCTTACTAGAAGTTGGAAAAACAGTTTCCCCTGCCTTTTGATTAACAGCAGGCATAACATAAAACTAGCCACTAGGGGCCAGTGTTTCTCCATAGAGAACAGTTTTTGGCAGGTACCTGGAGCACATTATATAACTTGTTTACAACATAGTTAAAGGTCAGAGCCAAGGTCAGAACATTCTGTGCTCTCTTAAACTGTCTTGCAGGGTCATATTGCCTTATGCTGTTTGCTGCAGAATGTATCTTAGAAGAGGGCTGCTAACATCTAGAAAAAGCAGACACAAACTTTTGTTATTCTTATGAAAACTGCCCTCTCATTTTGTAACTGTACTCTTAGTTTTGTTATAACCAGCCAAGCAGCAAGTTGGACATCATACAAAACATATAAACTGCTTGGGGAAGGGGTTTCAATTTATCCCAGGGGTGTCCACTATGACAGGGGTCACCCTGTCACACCAGGGCAGCATCAACTTCAGCATATGGAGTCAGGGTGATCTAGTGGTTAAAGCAGAAGCACGGAGACCAGGAGACTCGGGTTCGTATACTTCCAGATTCCATTACTGTGTAACCCTTACCAAGTTCCCTCGCCTGCTTGGGAACTGTGGTGGTCCTTTGGGTCCATGCCTTTAAAAGTGCCCCCCATTCCTATTATAAATCATTCGCAGTGATGTGAGAGCTACAGCAGTTCACTTTGGAGGTACTGGGGACAAGCTCTGGCAAGCCCCTCCACCTTGTAATGCCAGCATTTGAAGCAGGACATCCCTCAAAAAGTTGAGGGAGGGGGGGTTGTGATGAAGAGGAGTGGGGAGGGTGGGGTAGCTGCAAGCTGAGGGGCTAGCTGCACAATCAAGCAGACTCAATAGACCGTAAGGCCTGCTTCTGCCAGCATTTTCGTATGTTGGTATGTTTGTAAAATCAGATGTTACACCTCAGCTGTCATTGTAAAGAAATTAAATTAATAGGAATAATATTGCTGTCACCAGTGGAGGCAGTGACTGGCAGCCTCAGAGAATCCTAGCATTACCATCTATTCCGAGGAGATGGCACTGTTTGACAGATGTGACTGCAAGATGAAGGACTGCTGTATAAATAAAAGTAAAGGACTCTCCTGCTACACGCAATGCCGAGAAGCAGCAGCACGATGTGCTCCTCTTGAGGCAGGATCAACCAGACAAATTATTCCCTTTTCTTTGTTGGCAAGGCAAAAAGCACCAGGGAATATGTTTAGGGACTGGGGCCTAGTACAGATAAATAAATACAAAAAGGGGCACACTGTGGAAATCGGGGCTCAGGAAGCCCACATACAGTAAAGGAGTAGAAACAATGTAAGGAGCGCTCACAGTAGCCATTTTGTGCATTCAAGGGTGCAATTGTGGCACAGGGGCTCACAGCTACACACACATGGAAACACACTGAAAATAAATATATAAAAGGGTGTACGGGGTCTGGAGGAGTCCTGGGCACAACACAACAATATTTGTGAATTACAAAAGTGCACAGAAGTTAAAACGGAGCACTTTGAAGCATACACTAACAGAATACAAAGCCAGTCATGCTGCAACAGTATTTTCAAGTTCAGAAGCATGTTGCTAAGCTGATTTTTCCTAGAATTAACCCAAACTTGGTACACACATTCCTAAGAGTGTCCTACACAAGGGAAAAAATAGTTTTATGTATAAAAATGAAAAATAGAGGAGTGCTAACCTTAATAGAGAGAGTGGGTCCTGAATGAAGATGATCCATGCAGGCAGTTCCCCTGGAGGTGGGACTTAGCACGGGGAAATGAATATTTAATGTATGAGAGAAAAACATGTTGAACTAAGTACAATTAAAGGGGAAACAACTGTTCTGAGTGGAAAAAAGATAGAAAAGTGTTCAGAATTGATTATTTAAGTACTTCAGTGATAAAAGGATAGTAGCATTAATGACTTAACTTTCCTAGGGGCTACTGTTTACAGAAGAAAATTCAGCAGAAAGCTTGGGACATCAGCTATCTGGCCATTATTTTGAAATTGTGCTAAACCCTTGGGGAAAAAGTTCATTTTACATGACAAAATGTATTTTAAAATGACCAAAAGTTAAAGCTACCAACTTTCTGAGGCCTAAAACTGGGATGATCCATCCTGACCATGACCCCCCCCCCCAACTGTGTCACTCCTAAGCACCGCCAAGACAACGCTGCACACAATCAATTAAATGTTTCGCTTGCTTTGGCCATGCTGTCCCACAGTAACACCAGTAGCAAACATCCAGATTAAAACAATACATCATTCTGCTGCAGCAAGTTCCAAATCATGATGTACAGAAAATTCATTAGAAGCAAACCCACGTTAAATTGTGTTCAGACATTCGAGCTGCATGTATTGCTCCTCCTGACAGTCCTATCCAACCAGCTTACACTCACCTCATTTGCTGAACAAACTTCACTTCAGTGACTCCCACCACCACACCAGATTGTTTTCATACACTTCTCTATAGCTGATCAGGTTCAGGTACCTTAGTTCACTGCACCGGTCTCTTCTCTGTCTGGAGTCCCTCTCAGCAGCTGTCAGGCAGACATCCATATGCACTTGTTTGCACTACTACCTACTCTAATCTAACAGAAAGGAACATGCTTTACTGTGCTCCCACTGACATGCTTGCAGTGCAACACAGATGCAGGGGTTGAATTTGCAAACTGCTGTCCAGCCCGAGTAGCGCCACAGTGATGCTGAAATAACTGTCACTCACGGATTAGCAGTCAGCAAAAACCAAAAGGGACAAAACTGGGACAAGTAAGCAAAAAACAGGACAAAAGTAACATTTTGCAAAACTTGAAGGGACACTGGGACATGCTGCCTAAAATAGGGACTGTCCTGGGAAAATAGGGACTGTTGGTAGCTTTACCAAAAGTTATGAAAAAACAGGGGAAGCCTTAAAATATTCAGAGGGGCAGTTGAGCTTCAAAACTGAGAATTCCATTGTGGTTTATGCAGCTGCAGAGAGAGAAATGTGATTGATGTTGAGCTGCTGGACAGCTCAGTGTCCACTCAGTGACCACAAATTTAAATATGCTAATAAGTGTTTGCCTATAAAAAGAGCCGCATATCCAGTGTGCAGTGAGTCTGAGCAGGGAGAGCGACTGAGAAGAAAGGCGTCCATGTCAAGGGGTGTCTGTCTGAAGAGGCCTACTGAAGAAAGAAAGCCTGACAGAACCAGTTTAATTTAAATACAGTGTAGGAATAGGGGATCGCCTGTATCCCAGAGTAGGGTCAGATAGAGCAGTAAGTGAGAACAGAGCAGAGAATAGAAAGTATGCTGCTTGAAATGCCTGATGATCCTGTGTAACCAGTTTTCCTCACAGAATAAAAGCTGCAGATCTGAAGAAATCCTCACTTCTCCTCACAACATCTACATCCTGCTGACTCAAAGAGGGCCTTCCAACTACATCAAGCTGCAACATCTTAACGCAGAATTTCTGCAGCAAAGACAAAGGATTGTGATATAGTAATAACCTTGTTGATACAGATTGGGGACTATTTTAAAAGCCACAGTGACACAGTTTTACAGAGAATTTACCTCAAGCCTTCTGAATTTAAGAGACTGTTGTTAAAGTGAATGACAACGTGAAGGGACTGAGGGGGGATTCTGTCATAACTTTTAATGTGCCATTATGTAACATTGTTTAATGCCATTGCTCAGTTTAAATGTTTTATAGTGATGAGTTTTATGAAATGTCAACTGATTTTGAATGATTTTAGAGTATAATAAATAGAATATAGTAAATGAGTAATTGGATACCTTGGTGAGTATCTGGCAGAAGGGGGTCAGTGGGCTTAGTGAGGTAGATAAGGCCTAGTAATCACTGTATGCCCTTAAAGCAAGTGAAATTGGATACCAGGGTGGGTATCTGTCAGAAGGGGTCAGCGGACTGACTGCTTGGACGTATGGACCAGTAGTCACTATATTCCTTTGTTGTATGTAGAGTGTACACAGTAACTAGATACCAGGGAAGGTATCTGGTAGGAGGGGTCAGTGGACTGACTGCTCGGAAGTAGACCCAATAGTCATTGATTTCCTTTGTTCTACAGTGAATAAAGTTCAGGGATTAAGGCCTAGGTGGGCGCTTATCCTGGGAAAGTGTGATATCTTTAGTGCTGATGGGTGGTGAGTGCCTGCAGTCTTCAGAGGTGATTACAAGGTGATTAGTGGGGTGGAGGTACCCTGCTGGGATATTCAGTTATACAGTAATTCTAATTTATGTGTTTGAAGTGTTATGTTTGCCTGAATTTAAACTGTGCCATTTGTGGCTGTGATTATAAAGATTTCTTTCATAATTTTAATAAACTTTTACCTTTTTGCTTAACTACCCAAGTGTCAGGGGTCTTGGCTGGTAGCTGAGTAGTATGCAGCCGGTTTTTGCAGCTCAGCAAACAAGTTTTAAATTGTGGTAAATTGGAACTGAAACTTCTCAACCCAGGCCAAAAGTACTAGATTCAGTGAGAGCCCATCCTACTGACCTTCCTACTGACCCTCTATATACCAATAATAACTGGATTTAGTAGGTATGGGTCATCCGAAAACTGCAGCTGGAGGTGACAGCATCAAACAGAAAGAGACACAGCTGTGCCCGAGCAAAGATGGAGACCCCTTATCCACAAATGTGAATCAACCAACCAATGCTGCATTGCTGAAAGCCATCCAGGCTCTGGACAAAAAAAATGGATGATTTTACCACGAAAATGGTGGTGGTGGAGATGAAGTCAAAGGGGCTTCCAGGTCAGCAGATAAGACTATGGCGGTGGCGGCGGGACTCATCAAGGAAAACACAACGCTGCGACAACATCTGGAGAATTTGGAGAATGGGGCGCAGGTGTCCCATATTCGTATTTTGGACTTACCTGAGGCAGCAGAGGGGGAAGATATCTGCCGTTTCCTATCTCAGTGGCTTCAGGACAATCCACAGTTGTCTTTTGTACCTATGCTTCAGTGGACTTACTGGATTATACCTTGGGGAGGCTGAATCCACACAGCAACAGTCAGTCCTCCGGCAATCACGGGCTTTGTCAGGGAAAGGGACGCTGTCCTGCAAGAGGCAAAGAAATGCAGCCCACTCAGTTAGCAGGACACCCCAGTTCACATCTTCCTAGATCTAAGTTTTGCTACATGGCAACACCGCAAGGGCTTTGATGGCATGCACTCCAGATTGCGCCAGCTCGAAGTCCACCATGTGCTCCTAATGCCAACTACCCTTAAAGCTGTCTACGGGAATAAAACATGTTACTTCTCTGACCCAGTAGAAGCAGGGAAACTTCTTGGGAAGATTGAACAAGACTGTGCAGGCAGAGATTCTGGGTCAGATCTGGAATTTGAGGGCAATCCTAGTGGTAAGGAACCACAACTTGAGGCCTTGAAGGCCATGGATCAAAGGGGACGACAAAGAGGAACTGAAGTGACTTTGTTGGTTTGTTTCCCTCACTTTAACCATGGACTTTTCTCAGTGGGACATTCTTGCAAAATGTTATTTAGTTTAAATATCACAGCAAAATTTATAGTTCCAATGGAGAGTCTCTTGGAAGTGAGGGTTGGGGATGTGAGCGCCCTAGATGACGCAGTATTATTCTGTTACTCTGCTTTGCCTTCTTTTAAGCTGGAGCCACTGGCTTGGAGTCAGAAATATGCATTCCCTCGTACTCGTTCCTGGGTCCAGTTATTAGTGGCTCAACAGATGTGTTAAGCTAAAGTTCTGGTTTCTGTTGTTCAACAGCATTTTTGTAATGTAGTGGAGAAGCTGAATGTCTGCTGTAATTTGACTGAATCTAGACAGTTATTAGAATGTGCAAAGCTGCTCTGACATGAAATGTATTTATTTATTGGAATCTCAGAGAACGCCTTTGAGCTAAAAGCTCATTTACAAAGGTTCTGCATCGTAAGGTTACTTTTCATGTGCTAGGATATAGGGGATGGTTAACCTATTAAATGGGTGAAATGGGGGGATGTTGGTACTTCTCCTGTTTTATCCCCTGTCATGGTAGCAATAGCCTATGATTCTTTATTTAAATGTTATATAATGCTTTACTAGAACCCCCCCCGTGATGTAACAATTGTAGGAGTGCAAAGATGTTGTACTGTCATAATGTGGTTATTATTTTTACTGTGCACTGTCCTATGGGAAATGCTTGTATTGACTGCATTTCTGAAAATCAATAAATATGTTAAAAAAAAAACTACCCAAGTGTCTGACTCCTTGCTTGCAGTACCAGTGTCTCACATTCCTGCAGGTCTCCAGGTCAGTCCGGTGCAGCATTCCCTACCCTTGGCAGCTCTTAGCTACTACAGTTGGAAGGTAAGACACTGTACTCAGGTAGTATCCAACTAGGGAAGGGTTGTTACAGAGGAGGGAATAGAGAATCCTTGATGTCACCTGTCTCTGTGTGGAATGGTCTCATCTGTGGCCAGAGGTTAATACAGTGGGTGGGTGGGCCATCATAAGTGCATACCTAGGAAAGTGCATACCATGGCTCCATCACTATGTACAAATGTGACTGCACTTATTCTGCAAACCTTGTTTCAGTTTGTGTAATCAGCCTCTGATATGTGCTACACTGTGTTAAACGAACAGACTCGGCTTTGCCTCATGCCTCAGTGTCTACCCAGGTAACTGCATACCATTGCTTGATCAATATGTACAATTGTGAGCTCACTTATTCTGAAAAACCTTCTGTCTCTCTGTGTGACCGGCCCCCGATGTACACTTACCTGTGTTAGTTGAACACACTTTGCTCTGCCATGTGCCCCACTGCATATCCTTGTAAGTGCATACCATGGCTCCATCACCCTGTACTTTTGTAAGTGGAGTTATTCTGCAAATCTTGTGTCACTCGGTGTGATTGGCCTCTGATATACACTCACCTTGTTTAAATGAACATACTGGGCCCAAGTAACTGTGTACCTTTGATCGATCACTATGTACAATTCTGAGTGCAGTTATTCTGCAAACCTTGTGTCACTTTTGTGTAATCAACCTGATAAATGCTCACCTTAGTTACATTAACACACTTGGTTCTCTCTCATGCCTCACTGCATACCTGGTATGTGCATAATATAACTTGATCCATGTGCAGCACCCAGGTATGTGCATATCACATCACCACTACACTGTGCTAGTCTTGGATTACATACTATATGATGGTAACATTGATTGCGATGTGTAGCTAAACATATGTGTTTTGCACCTTAGTAATGTACTGATGCATCAGTAAAGAAAGACACCCAGAAACACAAAAGGGAAGTATCAGTGTTTGGAGTGCTCTGTATTTGCTTACCTCTCTCCTCCCATGTCATAGTCAATCCTTCTCTTGGTATTTCCAGTCAGCAATTGGTGGTTTAAGGAGCTCTTGCAGTGTAGAAAAATACACTTATTAAACTAAGTGATAGAAACATAGAATAAAAGATGCCAGAAGGAGACCAATGGTCCATCTAGTCTTTCCATGTGTTCCTTGGACCTCCTCAGATCCCAGGACTTAACCTCCCTGCTGTCTAATGCCTCCTACTCTTCCTGCTGTTTTTGATCGTACTTTAGCATTGTCCCACCCTAGCTTGAATGATGCATGGACTGTGCTTCCACTACCTCAGCTGGCAGTTTATTCCATGGCTCCATGATTCTTTCTGTAAAATAGTGTATCCTAAGCTTCCTCGTGAAGCTCCCCATCCCCAACTTCCATTCATTCCCTCTAGTGTTAAAGTCGGAGACTCTGTTGAACAGGTTCAAGGATGGCACTTTATTTATTCCTCTCAGGAACTTACATGTTTCAATTATGTCTCCCCCCTTCCTCCTTGTCTCTAGTGAGAATATATCAATTGGTTCCAGAAGCTCCTCGTACGAGTGCCCTTGAAGTCCCTGGATCATTTTGGTCGCTCTTCTGTGGACAGCCTCTAACCTGTTTACATCCTTTTTCAGATGTGGACTCCAAAACTGGACACAACTCCAGATGTGGCCTTACCAGGGACCTGTAGAGTGGCAGTAGTACCCCCTCCCTCCTCCTGTCGAATCCCCTCCCCTGTACAACTCAGGATTTTGTTGGCCTTTCTATAAGCTTTGTTGCATTGACTTGTCTGTTTAAGGATGCTGTTTATGAAGACACCTAGGTCCTGTTCTTCCTGCGCGGTGCTGAGCTGGATTCCATTGAAGTGGTACTCTGTCCTTGGGTTCTCTTTACCCAAATGCACCACCTTACATTTTATTTTTGCATTGAACTTCAGCTGCCAGATGTTGGACCATCTTTCCAGCCTCTGTAGGTCTTTTTTTAGGTCCTTAACTGCCTCCTCACTGTCAGTCCTTCCTCCTAGCTTGGTATAATCTGTGAATAGGGCAATTTTGCCCTAAATATCTATGGTGATGTCACTGATAAAAGCGTTAAACAGGACTGACCCCAACACTGAGCCTTGGTGCACACCACTAGTGACTGTGCCTTCATCAAACCTCACCTGTTGACCACTACTCTCTATTTTCTGTCCTTAAGCCAATTACCTACCCAACTGACTATGTACTTGGCTGCACCCAGGTCCTCCAACTTTTTCAGCAGGTGGTTGTGTGGCACCGAATCATTTGCCTTACTAAAATTGAAGTAGAGGAGGTCCACTGGGTGGCCTCTGTCTAGTTCCCTAATGACCCAGTCAAAAAATGTGATTAGATTCATTTGTTATGACCTTCCCACCATGAACCCATGTTGCCTGTCATCCTGCAGGCTGTTCTTATCTAGGTACTCTATCAAGTCTTGTTTTATTAAGGTTTCCATCAGTTTCCCCACTACCGATGTAAGGCTGACCAGTCTGTAGCTGCCCACTTCCTCCCAACTCCCTCTCTTGTGGAAAGGTACCACATCAGCTCTTCACCAGTCTACCAGCACTATCCCAGTCTGAAGTGACCTGCTGAATAAATGTGCTAAGAAACCTGCCAATTCACTTGCTGGCTCCTTTGGCACTCTCGGGTGTATTCTATCAGGCCCTGGTGACTTGTCTTCCCTGAGTTGATCCAGGGTCTCTCTAACTCTACTGTTGGTGATTGATAGTGCTTCCATTTGTGAAACACCTTTGTCAGCAGCCTTGATGTCACTGTCTGGTACTGGGCCTTTGTGTTCCTTGGTGAACACTGAGCAAAAAATGTTGTTCAGAACAGTGGCCTTCTGTCAGTCCTCCTTCACTACTCTGTCACCATCTTTGAGTCTAAGTATTCCTTCCCTTTTCTTTCTTTTTTCCAGTATATATCAAAAAAAGTGTTTGTTCCCTTCTTTAACCCCTTCTGCAAGCCAAAACTCTTGCGGCCTTAGCTGATTTCACCATGTTCTTTGCTTCTTTGTTCTTCTGAACAGCTTTCCATTTTCTAGCTGCTGAAAGGAGGATGTGTATCATCTGTGCAATAGAGGTATTCAGTTTACTCCTCCCCCACAACATATTACAACTGTCTTACAGTGAGAGATGAGCAGTACAAAGAAATAGATTTTTTTCTTGTGAATGAAATAATTTTAGATGTGTTATTTGCTATGCACAAATTAAGGCTACAAGTACTACACACTGTGTGAGTGGCATGGCTGGACTGTCTTAAGCTGTTGCAAACTTAAAATAAAATACAGATAGAAAGCATTGAAAACCGTTCACTCGTTCTCTGTGAATGGTCAGCCCAGATTAAAAAACCACTCCTAATAACCATATCCTGCAGGGTTTTATGCAAGGAATTGACCGGGGCTTTCAAGGGACATCTGGCTGTAATCAATTGGCGTTATCTTGATACCATTTTGGACATTGATCTGGCACTTAATTACTTCACTGCCCAATTTACAGATGCCTGTAACAAATTCACCCCCCCAAGAAAGCCCAAGATCAAAGGTACTGCTGCTGGGTGGATCACCCCACCACTGCTTGTCCTTATGCAACACAGGGATAAACTCTGGTATTGAGCCAAGGCTACTGACTCTCAGGGTGACCTGCAAAAATATAGGGAGGCTTGCAATAAGTGCACCAGAAAGGTCAGAGAGGCCAAAACAGCCTTCTACAGAGAGCAGCAAGAACACAACTGGAACAGTGGGAGAAAGTTCTGGAACAACATAAAGGAACTCTTTGTCAAAAATGACAAATTCCCCCACTAATGCTCAGCATCAACAGGAAAGCCTCCACCACTACATCTGAAATTGTGAATGCCTTCAATGCAGCCTTCACAGACCTGAGATCTGTTCTCTCACTTGGTGCAGGGAGTGTTGACAATGAAGGTTATGCCCCCAACAGATTAACCTTGTCCAATCCAAATTCTATTTTTTATTTCTTTATCCCCTGCTGACCAGCCCCCTTACACTGGCCCCCCATCATCGACGCCACCAGACAACATGACGGCTATCGCCTCTCACAGATTTGAGGCACCAGCTGGCCCGGTGTGGTGGGGAGACCAGCTTCATCCTGCCAGTCAGCTTTTTCCTCCTCCATTTTTTTGTTCTTCCCCAAGCACAGAGCCAAGGCATGCAATGACGCTAATGGCCGAGCCACACATGCTTCCATATGCGGCACACCGGGTGTCTAGCTCAGATCCACCCCCTTTGTGTGGGACTGTTGTGCCGGCCCCCAGCCACTGCTAGGGGCCAGTCAAGCAGCAGACTCCATCCCCACCCCTACTGGGAGAGGAAAGCTGTCCTCTGGACGCTCGATCCTCTCCCTCTCTGGCTGACCCTCGGCAACCCACTCGCACCTCGAACACGGGTCACCAGCATGGCAGGAGGTAAGGCATGATACCTCAGTCCTCCACACCACTGGGCCAGCTCCAGATTCTATTTTAAATATGTTACCCCCAAAGAAACACTCAAATATATAAAAAGAGTTTTAGGGAAAACAAGAATAGGGAGCGACTCAATAGACATGAAACTTCTGGCTCTAGCTCTCGAGGAGTTGGCAATCCCCATAACCAAGATCTTCAACTTCTCTATGCAATTTTCTCAGTTCCCACAGGTTTGGAAAGCTGCAATAGTCACTCCAGTCCACAGAAGTGGGGACCGTACTAGTGTATCCAACTACAAGCCCATCTCTAGTCTCTTCCCCCCATCCAAGGCATTGGAAAGAATAGTATCTGACCAGCTGGTATCCTACCTTAATAAGTACAATCTGCTGTGTAACCAACAGCATGGTTTCAGGAAATTTCACAGTACTGGAACGGTTCTCATTGAATACACCATCCATCTGCACCAGGCCCTGGATAAGGGTCATCTGGTTCATGCAATCTATGTGGACCTCACTAAGACATTTGACTTTGTGAACCACCCTCTCCTACTCAGCAAACTCTCCTCCCTGGGCTTCCCCTCTGAAACTTTGATGTGGTTTCAAGGCTACCTGACTGGACATTTTCAGAAAGTCAGAATTGGAGGCGCAATCTCAGACGCGAGGAGTGTAACAGTTGGAGTCCCACAAGAGTCAATACTTGGCCCCATCCTCTTCAGCCTATTTGTTAATGGTCTTCTGGAAGTCTGCCTGCACTCTAACATGCTGCTTTACACCGATGATGCTGTGATCTATGACAGCAGCTCTATGCGTGGGATACTGTACAGTGACCTACAGTGCAACTTTTCCCTGGAAGGTTGATTTGAACACAATAAGCTGGTTCTTAATTTTAAAAAAGTCCATGCTGTTTGCCAGTGCACACCTTAAGAAAAAGACCCCTGACCTGGTTGTCCATAATGCCCTAGGTGTCACCTTGGAGCAGGACGGATCCTTCAAATACCTGTGTGTCACCCTTGATGGGTTCTGTGTGATAATGGTAAAGGAAAATGGGAGAGAAAATGAAAAGGGCAAAGGGAAAACAGTGCAGCTGCATAAGGTGAGTGGCAAAAACAGTGATTGCTGAAACAGCAATAACAGTGCCGCAGTGACTTTATGTGGGGGCTTAGCCCCCCACACCCCCTTTTGCAGGAGACATCACCCCCCGCACCACCATTACTAAATATAATCAACTCTGGGGGGGACGCAATTTAGGGAGGGGAAAAAACATAGGTTGCCATTTTTGGCGATCACTGTTTTTTCCCACTCGGCCTATCTGGCCTCGTTGTTTTCTGTCACCCTTTTTGTCCTCACCCTTTTTGGTATTGCCATCTTTACAGGATACCCCCTTGATGATACCCTTTCTTTTTTGACAACATCTCAAACCTTGCCAATAGGAAGCTTGGTGCACTCTATCGGCAATGACCAAGTCTCACCCTTGAGGCTAAACACGCAGCTGTCTCCAGCACAATCCTCCTACTCCTTGATTATGGAATCCCAGTATACAGGGCAGCTAATGACACAGTTCTTGACAAGGTAAGGGTGGTGCTCAACAAAGCATGCCATTTTGTATTAGGGGTCAACAGACTCACCCATACTCTCTATGCACTTATTGACCGGCTACCTCTCAGGGCCAGGCTTCAATACCAGATCATCATGCTGGCTAAGAAAGCACTGCTGGGCCTCTCCCCTCCTTCTGTTGGTGCCCTCTTCTTCCCAGTCTACAACCCTTACACTACAAGGAGCATGACCCGGCATGCCCTCGCAGTTCCCTTTCACAAAACCTGCTTGGTAGGGTTGCCACCTGTCAGGTTTTTTACCTGGTGATTAGGTTTTCAGGGTCCCTATCAGGTAATCTGGTTTTGCTCAGTGCTGGTCAGGTTTTTGAACCATTCTGAGTGTTCATAGTTTTGAAACAGATTTTGTCATATCATTCATTGTTTCAGCTGCGTGTCTAGGTTACAAGTTCTGTTGTCAGTATAGACCTTTGTTTGTGAAAGCAGTCAACCTGGGGGGTGTAAAATATATCCATTAACCCCATTAGCACTTACTTAATCTAATCTTTTCCACTACATCTTAAAGTGACATAGCAGCAAAGTTGCCCCCGCCTTTTGTAACAGTTACACAGCCAGTTGCCTTTTACTTTCATTTGCTGGTAAACATTTTCATCTCTAACAGAATGTAGGCAATTTTTCTTTTTCCCTCAAGAAAAAAGTATGGTCACTTCTTTGGTTTTAAAATAGTACTGTGGACATGAAAAGGAAATGGAGCCAAAAAAGATATGAAGTACACATTAGAGGAAACAATTTCTTTATTACGTATTATTATGTACCATGTATACTATTGTATGCTATTTACAGGGTTTCCCTTGTCTCCCACCAGAGCACATCTGTAAATGAGATTATTTTTTATCTCTGTACGTTTATCTAGTAAAGCAATGTCAATAAATAAATACATAAGTAAATAAATAACTAGGAAGAACCTAGGTACATTATAATATTAAAACATTTGTGCTAAACTGTTGCTTTAAGTGTTGTTTTTTAATGATATAATGAATGGCTTTAGAGGAGGAGCAATGCATGACGAGTCTTGAAAAGGGGTGGGGCTGGGGCGGAGCTTAGGATCCAGTTTTTACCTCATTCAAAGGTGGCAACCCTACTGCTTGAGTAGGTGCTCCTTTGCCTATCATGCCACCCAGTGGCTGAACGGACTCCCAGATTCTATTCCAGGACTCCCCAAGATTGCACCCTTTAAGAAAACCCTCAAGATAGAGCTCACTCTCAACTCTGTCTGCTAGTGTTTCAGCTGACCTTTTCCCTGTGCCCCATCTCTCTCTCTTCTCAGGTGTTTGTCCTCCCTCTCTGCCTGTATCTCCTCGCCACTTCTACTCTAGACCAACACTGTACGACTGCAATCTCCTGTTTCTGAGCACTGTAATAATTAACTGTAATTAACTATACATTAACTGTAATAATCTATGCATTCTTGCTACCTTGACGATTGTGTATAATTAGGCTCCCATCGGAGCTGCTTTGTCCTTTGTATCCTAACTTAATGTGGAACCTTTGCAAACAAGTGCATTTTCTCAAAGGTGTTTCTCTGATGTACAAATAAATAAATAAAAATAAAAATGAAACCTTATGCATTCTTCTGAGTTGTTGCTCCAGTGACATCAAAGAATGGGAGGGGTTGTGTTACAAGTGCCTCATTTGCATATAAATGGAGGCTTGCTTGAAACTTTACAAGCTTGTGTCAGAGCCTCAGAATCAGGATACTTATCACAACAAAAACAAATTCTGGCCAGAGCCAATACAGCTACAGCTGAGGAATTTGGGATAGAAATATTGAAAATGTGTGTTTTAATATTTTGACACCAAATTGTCAACAAAATCTTGTTATGAGCAGCCTGTCGGCGCAGTGGTTGGATTTCCATCTGACGCGGACCAGTTCGAATGGACTTCGGGTCACCAGAAAGCTTGAGCTGGGGAGAAGGATGTAGCATCCGGGGATTGCTCTCCTTCTCCAGGGAGCAGGGGATGCACACTGGCGTCGGCTGACTCCTGGCGGAGGCTGGGAGTGCAGCAGTACAGCCGGGCTCGGTGTTCAAAGGGGGAGTGGCAGACGTCGGCGTATGCCTTGACGTCAGGATGTCACTCCCCACAGAAAAAACAGAAAAAAGAAGCTGTCTGGTCTGCCGGATGATGGCTGCCGACTCCCCGCCGCCTCAGATGCCCCGACACCCAAGAATCCACCTCAGCAGCGCCCAGGGACTGATCATAGAGTGCACTGGTATCCCCTCCTGGTGCCTTCCCCCTCGGAAGAGAGGGACCTATCCAGCGAAGGGTTATGCTGGGCCACCCCTGGGTTGGCTGCGATCTGAGGTGAGTAGGAAGGGGGTCAGGGCGAGGAGGTTGGGGGAGTCATGTGCAGCTGGAAGGAGAGGCAGGCCAGGGGCAAGGAGGGCAGAAAAAAAAACAACCAAAACCCTTGTTATGAGACTGCCTCATGAAGAAGGGCAGAGAAAATGTTTAACTCCTGGCATAAAGGTGATTTTGCGCAGGGACTGCAAAATCAGTTTTCAGGATGCAAAAACACACTTTGAGCAGGAGTTGAAAAATGACAACTGTTGCATTCGTGAGGTGATGTAAAGAAATTGCTATGTTGAAAATGTGGGGTAAAAATATTGACTATTACCAAAGTTATGAGCCATCATTTGCAAAATTCAACATAGCCTCATAACTTTTTTTTTTTAAATATTTTCATACCAGATTTCAATCATAGTCTTCTTATGACCCCGCCTCATGAATAAGGTCAGAGAAAATTTTCAGTTCCTGTCCAAAAGGTGATTTCATGCAGGGACCGCGAAATCACCTTTCGGGATGTAAAAAAACATTTTGGCCAGGATTTGAAATATGACAGCTGTCACATTCATGAGGTGCCATAAAGATATGGCTATGTTGTACAAATACTGAAAATCTCCAAAGGTACAAGCCTGCATTCACAAAATTTAACACAGGCTGGTAACTTTGTTGGTTTTTAATATTTTTACACCAAATTTTCAACGTAACCTTCTTATGACCCCACCTCATGAACAAGGGCAGAGAAAATTTTCAACTCCTGCCTGAAAGGTGATTTCACACAGGGACTGCTAAATCACCTTTTGGGACAGATCTTCCTAATGACAGGGCAGTTGTTCATGAGGTAGTGTTCCAAAGAAGGCATGTTGAAAATTTGGGCAAAAAATATGCAAAAGTGCCCAAGTTATTCCACTAAGTTCAAAACCCCATTGAAGTACATTGGACCGAGTGAAGACATGTCTGTAGTTCAGAAAGGATTATGGGGTTGGACATCCAATGGGTAAGTAAGAGCTTGAGGGTGGGTGCTGAGTGGGAGGGTCGGTTGGGGGAACGATAACAGAGCAAAATACATCGATGGACAGTTTTCTTTTTACAGGGGGAGAAAAAAAAGGACTGAGGAATTGCCATCACGACACTGGGGGACTGGGCACCCCCAGTGTCATTGTCATGTTTCTGGGGGAAATGATGGGTGCTGAGAGGGAGGGTCAGGTGGGTGGGTGGGATATGCATAATTAAAAAAAAAGAAATCGTCGGTCATAGCGGAACACAGCACTCACTGCCATGACCAAGATGGCCACCGTACCACATTGTGCATGAGCTAGTGGTTGCGCATACACAGTATAATATGGTGGCCATCTTGGACACGGCAGAGTGTGTCATGTTCCATCGTGACTGCTGACACTGTAAAAAAAATAGTGGTAACCAGATTAGGTACACCCACCTTTCTTTAGCCTCATTAGCACTCTGATGTTAGTTCTACAGTTCTAGTATTTAAACACCAGAAGAAAAGGGATTGTTGTACTTACAAACTCATTTGTTATGAACTCCTTCCAAGTAGCACAAACATCCCATAAAAAATATGCATGGTCAGATAAACTAGTACAAAAGCAAGCAAAGCAGGATATGACAGTCCCAAAAATGCTACAACAGACATACCACAAAGTGGCATGAAAACCTTACATTTCACCCGGTCTGGGCAGGGGTTCTTCAGAGGTGTGCACCCTGCAAGTCTGGATAGAATGTATACAGTTATCTGTTAATAAATAACAAAAAAGTGCAAGTGCATATATGAATAAGGTCAAGTGAGCCGAATAGTGATAATGATACAATTAATTAAAGATTAAAATCGAACATAGTTATTTGCCCTAGCAACCATCAGACCACAAGGTCCACATCAACAAGTTAAGCACTTGTTCTATGATATCTTGAGTGTCCCGAATTAGTTTGCCAGTTCATTTCACATCTTCATTGACTCTGCAAAATGTATCCATTGGTATGCCACATCTAGATCCATTTCATCTATCAGTTCAGCTTTTTTCGCTCCCTCGTATTTTCTCCATATATCTTGTTCTAAGGAGAAAAAAAGTATACCCTATAAGTACTCATTAACTACACACAGTACTATATAGTTTGGCAACGTATACATCTTAGTTTATATACATAAGCACATATCACAGTTTCACAAAATGACATCTAAAGTACACTTTACCCATTTTAATTGGCATTCAGGCTATATGTACACATTTGTATTACTGTGTACTTCAGACTAGAGACAGTTGAAATCACTGTGCACTATAATATCACTGAAATATAGTTCCAACATATTAATGGGGATATCGGATCAAAGCACATGAAATAAAACAAACCCTTCTATATATTCAATGTTTGAAGAGTTTACATAAATATTGAGCAGAACATGATAAGGTGCATAATGCATGTAAAATATAAAATAAGTAAAGAGTCTCCCCTCATGGCTCTGTCAGAAAATCAATATACAGTGTACAAAACCAATTTTGTTTTTTTGCAGCTAGATCTAAAACCGCAAAGGGGAGGGGGGTGGGCGACAGGCATTCAAAAAGGCAAAAGGAATTGCTTGATAAAAATGCAAATGAAAACTCAAAATGTGAAGGTCGAAAAATGTGTTTCACATAAATCTAAAAGCAGATAAACAAACTTCAATGTTGAGCGAGGACTCTATTTTAAAAAGTATTATGTACCTGCTCGTAACAACGAAGTTGTCATTACAAAGCAATTGCATAAATCATTCTACAAAGAAAGGAAGAAAATGTTTTACCTGCATTATGCAATCCCAGGAATGCACATCAATTTACTGCATAGCATTACTTTAGATCAAAACATTATTAACTAAACCTAAATAACTTTCATCATCATTACAGCAAATGCTTTAATTCAATGGAATCACTGTGATCCAGTGGGAAACAAATAAAAATTACTCACCATAGTAATCTTGTTTTTTTCCAAGATATTCTTCAATATTCATAACTCTTTGCAGTCAGCTTTCAGAGCAGAACTGCCTGGAGAATGGAACGTATGTAAATGAGGGAACCCATCATTGGCTTGTGCCACTTATTCAAATGCTGCCCTTATTAACTGCTGCATTCTACTAATGCCTCGGATGTCACGGATAGGAGCCTGTAAGGTAAGCCCCCATCCAAAAACATATCTACTACCAATATAACTAACCAACCTTAACTAACCTACCAACAGAGAAAAACACCCCTCCTGAATGCCAGAGTAACTTTAACAAGGGAAACAACGTCCAGCGGGGCTCAAAAATCAAAACATGCCAGTGCCTGACACTCTTTCACATAGTTGTTCAGCATGGAATGCAGAGGCCACTCTTTCTAGAAGCGCAGGCAAGGTGGGAGAGTTAAGCAATAAGCCACGAGGGTGTGTGGGTTATCAGGGGATTTACCATGGCTGGAGTAGTTTGCCCATGAGGCATAACCGAGTTGGTAAATCCACGCCAGCCGTGGTAAATCCCTGATAACCCACATCCTCCAAGTGGCTTATTGTGATTATACCAAGGTTCATCTTTTTTTACTGTACTAAAATACAACTATTAAAGAGGCTGATTCGTTTTTTTATTTTTATTGTATTTATTCCTATGCTGCAGATGATTAAATGGATAGTCTCATCAACAGCCATTGGTTATCAGAAGATTTACACCGGTGGTAAACTGCCAGTCTGATGATGTCATTGGCTGTTCACGTATGTCCATGGTATAATTATGAATATTGAAGAATACCTTGGAAGAAACAAGATTACTATGCTGAGTAATTTTTTCTTCTACCCACAGGAATTCTTCAATATTCCTAACTCTTTGCAGACCAAGAAGCAGTACCTTTGGAGGTAGGCACAGAGCCTATTTTGGAAATAGGCTCTGCAGAAGTGCTGTGCCAAACCTGGAATCACCTTTTGACTGGGTATCCAGGCTGTAATGCTTTGTAAAGGTATGTATCATCCTCCAGGTAGCTGCTTTACAGATTTTCAATAATGGTACACCCCTGGCAGCTGCAATAGTAGCAGCTGTGCCTCTTGTGGAATGGATCCTTAGTCCTACTGGCGGCTCCCTTCCAGTTTTCAAGTAATAAAATTGGATGCATTAAAATATCCAGTGAGAAATGGTTCTTTTAGTTGCTGTTTTTCCTTTATCCATATCATCATAGGTCAGGAACAGTTGCCTGTCTTGCCTATGATCCCTGGTGAGTGTTATATAGTAGCTCAAAGCTCTCTTGACATCAGGACTGGAGTCTGCGTTCATCTAAGCTAGAGTGTTCAGTGAAAAGTACTGGTAAAGTAATGGACTGGTTCAAGTGGAAATCAGAAACCACCTTAGGAAGGAATGTCCTATTCATTCTAAGCACTACTTTGTCTCTATGCAATGAGATGTAATCCTACTCAATGCACAAGGCCTGCAGCTCACTAATCCTTCTAGCTGAAGTGATGGCCATCAGGAACATTGTTTTCCAGGTGACATATTTCAGGTGAGCTGAGCGTATTCACTCAGATAGGGGACCCATGAGCTTAGCAATGCAAACATTAAGGTCCCAAGCTGGCACTGGTTCATGGGGGGGGGGGGTGCAGGTGAGCCAGACCTTTGAAAAACATTTTGAAAATAGGGTTGGATGCCATGGAAGCACCTTTCCCAGCTGAAATGTAGGCTGATATTGAAACCAGAAGGACATTCAAAGTAGTGTGCTGCAAACCCATGGAATGTAAATGGGTAAGATAGTCCAGCCAGGCTGGAATCCCTGCCTGTGTAGGTACCACATCATTGGTATGACACCAAAAAGAAAACCTTTTCCACTTAGAAGCATACGTTTTGTTAGTAGAGGGCTTCCTGTACCCCCTTAAGACATTTAGGATGCTTTCTGAGAGATGTAAGCCTGCATACTCTAAGTCCTCAAAAGCCATGCCTTGAGCCTGAGGGATTTGAGGTTCAGGTACAGGATCCTCCCCTGATGGAAGGTTAACAGGTTGTGCCTCTGTGGGAGATGTATTGGTTTTACCACAAACATGTAGAGCAGCAGAGAGTACCATGGCTGCCTGGCCCAATCTGGAGCTATCGAGATCATTGATGCTGGCTGAAATCTGAGTTTCATTAGAATGTTGTAGATTAGAGGAAAAGGAGGGAAGACATACAGTTGCCTCCCTGACCAATCCCGAGTCAGGGCGTCCAAGGGTAGTGTACCCTTCTCTGGTGGTCTGCAACAGTACTGTGGCAACTGGTGTTTTTTGTGGGATGCAAAGAGATGCCCCACCTTCTGAACACTACTCCCAGGACACTGCCTGTTGAGAAATCCCTCCTGATGATCCTGGTTGATCCAACTCAGGGCATCTGCTAGTGTGTTGTCCTTCCATGGCAGATGAATAGCCGCAGCGAAGCTCGATGTGAATAAACTAAGCTCCATATCATCACTGTCTCTCTGCATGGGGTTTGACCTTGTTCTTCCCTGCTTGTTTATGTAGTACATTGTGGTGGTATTGTCTGTTCTGACCTGTATCACCCTGCCCTGCACCATGGATGCAAAGGCCTGCAAGGCTAGGAACACTGGCCTCAGTTCCAGCAGATTTATATGCTGGAGCGGCTCTGCACTTGACCAGGTGCCATAGGTGGTATGATCTCCTAGGTGGGCACCCCACCCCAGTAGTGATGCATCTGTTGTGAGAATCACAGATGGAGGCTCTTGCTGGAAGGGTACTCCTTCCCTTAGATTGTCTCTTTCCTTCCACCATTGTAGGGCTTGCAGTAATAGAATACAGTAGAGTACAGTAAAATGTTATTCATGTTAATCAATATGAAAAAGCATGAATATGTTTCTGTTACTGGAAGCAGTTTTTAGAGTGAGTATCTCCTTTAGCAACAATGTGCCCTGAGATGAAACTGTATCTCTCTCATTCGGAACCTGGAGACCAGTACTGTACCTGTGGCTGCAGCCATGTGTCCCAGTAGCTGTAAGAACTGCCTTGCTGTTTTTGATTTGTTCAGTCTGAATGAGCCAGCAATCTGTAGGATGTTGTTTACCCTGTCCTGAGGAAGGTAAGCTATTCCTTTCAGTGTATCCAATTCTGCTCCTATATGTGCAACATTTGCACTGGTTGTAGGACAGATTTTTTGAAGTTTATTAGAAACCCTAAGGACTCCAGAAATTCCAGGGTTATCTGTAGGTGGTCCTTTACCTGTTGTGGTGAATTTCTCACCACCAACCAATCATCCAGGTAGGGAAATACTGTGACTCCTGACCTCCTTAAGTGGCCCATAACCACTGCCAGACACTTTGTGAACACTGTTGGTGCTGAGGTGAGACTGAATGGGATTGTTGAGAACTGGTAGTGACCTGATGGGAGTTTGAATCTGAGATACTTTCTGTGAGACTCCCTTATGGGGATGTGGAAGTAAGCATCCTTTAGGTCCAGGGATGCCAGCCAGACTCCTTTTTGGAGGGTTGGCAAAATCATAGCCAAGGTTAACATTTTGAACTGTGGCTTTGTCAGGTGCCTGTTTAGTAACCTTAGGACTAGAATAGGCCACCACTTGCCATTTTTCTTTGTGGTGAGGAAGCATCTTGAGAAAACCCCTTTCCCTTTTGCTGTGGAGGAACTGGTTCCACTGCCTTTGACAGCAGCAGGTTTTTTACTTCCTTTTCCAACAGCGCTTTCTGAATTTGAAGCTGGTCTGAATATCCTTGTTCTCAGTGATGGGAAGGATTTGAAACTGAGGGACAACCCCGATTCACTACTTCCAGGACCCACTTGTCAGTGGTAATGTTTCTCCAAGCTTGGAAGTAGTGAGCCAGTATGCCTCATACTGGAATTTGGGAGGTGGCCTTGGCAACTAAGTCAGGGATTCTGTTTGGTCTGGGGCTGGGCCTGAGCAGTCTGGGAACCACATCTAGACCCCCTTCTGCCCCTACCCCTGAAGTACCCTGTCTGCTGAGGGTATTGCTGGTACTGGGGAACAGCCTGATCCTGGTAAAAGTCTGCTGTGACTAGCTCTTCTTATCCTAGGAGTCCTTTAGCATCAGTAATTATAGTAGTTAGCTTGCTAGGTGCAACTGCCCTGGAGGTATGCCTTTAAGATAATTAGCATAATGAGCTTGGGCATCAGCCAATCAGAAAAGAGGATGGGAGTGTGCTGAGAGGGAGCAGCCTGAATGGCTTCAGAATTTTTTCTCCACTGACTGAGCAGCATTGCCCACAGGTGTCTCTCAATTTTCCTTGTTGACAGCCTGTTTCTGCTTCACTTGGTAAAGGTTTTCCTCACAAATTTACTTTTTAAGTGTGCCGAGTTCATTTTTGGTGTTTTCTTGCAGTTCCCCTCGGTTCCCGGGAACCGCTATTTTCAGTCGGTTCCGTGGTTCTTTGCGGTTCCCTCCACTTATTTTATGCTATTTTAAATCACGATTGAGTGTTTTTGATGGATGGCTTCTCTTACTATTTAATCACAGTTCCCCTTTTTTTTTTGTAGGGAACCAACATCTTTAAGGGTTTTTCCTTGATTTTTTACCTCAGAAATCACAGTTTCTTACCACTAGGGAACTGATTGGAATTTTCCCTTCTGGCATTTATTACTGGGTTTCTCTGTGGATTCAGAGATTCCCAGAACTAAAAAGAAAACTGGACCTACAGGATTTTAAAAAGTGTGTCATCTGTCACAGGATTTTGGCATAGCAGATTCTCAACAACCTGTGCTTGTTCTCTTTGCACAAATTGGGTAAAAAAAGAGCAAAGAGACTTCAAAAAAATTATGTCTGAGGAAAAATCAAAGGCTACAGATGAGAGGCCATCTAAAAATAATAACAATAAAAATTCAAGCAGGGGTGCTGATGAAGCCTCCAACTCCCAGCCAACAAATAAAGCTTCCAAAGGAGCTGATGAAGATCCTCAGAAATTTAAAAATAATAAAGGTGCTGATGAAGTGTCTGTACAAAAAAGGAAGCATGATCAAGCTGCTGAGGAAGTGGCTAAAAAGATAGTCTGCAAAGACAAAAATGCACATGTTCCTCCTGGAAAAGTCAATAGTGAGACAACAGGCAGCTTAAAACATAAAAAAAAAACAAAGGATACACAGCCACAGTCTGTGCAGGAACTCCCATCTGTGCAAGACATGGCAAAAGCATGACGCGTCTTTCAGACCCTACAAAATATGGGGTCTGTTTACTGGGGCTGGTAAGCACTCTTCCATAGTTCTCTCTTCTGGAGACTGTGAGGGTTATGCAGATGATGAAAAACATTTTTATGATGCCCCTGACATGCATTTGGAGGGCCTAGAACCTGTTGTGTCCCCTGACCCTCTTTTTGGAGCTTCCCGTGCTGACCAGAAGGATCCCTCCTCTATGTTTACATTTATCCAAAATATGCTAGACACCCTGGACCTCCCCACTCAGGAGTCCAAGCAGGATGAGGACGAGGATAAAGATTATAGGGATATGAAAAGGTCTCCCACCTCCTAAGAGGTTAGTCGTGACTATCTATAATGCTTTCAGGAAAAATACCATGAAACTGCTTCAAACCCCCACTTCTGGGGCAGGAATTGACAAGCGTGCTGAAAAAAAATGCCAATTGTCTAAAAATGATACTGAGTGCCTGTCTGTACATCCCAGCCATGAGATTATAGTACAGCAGGCAGCATATGAGAAAGCTGCAGTCTCCTTGTCTTCCTTACCCCCTGACAAGGACTCCAGAAAAATAATTTCATAGCATAGAAAATGTACACCACGGCTTACTGCTTGTCAGACTTTCTTCCTACATGGCTTTCACTGCCAAATATCAGAAAGAACTGTGGAACTCCGTCCTGGCCATTACCTGCAATGGGTTGGATACAATGATACAGGAACTGGTGAATATGGCAAAACTGTCCTGGAAGCTATGAAATACCAGTTCCATATGGCAGATGACAACAATGATGCTGCCCCCAGAGCCATGGCTCATGCCATCTCTTTGAGGCATTTTGCCTGGCTTAGAACTACCAGTCTAACCCCTGACACCCAGTCTAAGGCCATGGAATTTCCCTGTGATCAAAACATATTATTTGATTCCAGAACAACTGACTACATGAAAAAGGTCAACGAGTACAAGGCCTCTTGGCAGAGTCACTCCTCTAAACCTAAGCCTCCTGCCACGCAGAAATACCATCCTAGGGGAAATAGGGGCAGAGGTTGTTTTCCCAGGCCTTTCACTCCCTATCCCCAGTCTGACTTCTCTCAGTACAGGGGTGCTTTCAGAGGGAGGGGCAGAAGGGGCCAAAGAAGGGCCACCTCTACCCAGCCAGCAGCCTTGCAGTCTAAGCCCTGATGTGAGTGTCCAGGTCACCTCCCCTTTGCCAGTAGGAGGCAGACTCTCCCACTGTCTTCAGAACTGGTCCCTCATTACCTCGGACAAGTGAGTTCTGGAGATAGTGGAAAAGGGTCTTCCACTACAGTTCAAGCAGATGGCAGAGCTCAAGCGTGCTCAGGCATCAAAGCCTCTAACCCTGACGCAAGTACTTCTGTTGGAGTTGGAGGTAAAAAACCTTCCAGCTCTACAAGCAGTGGAGAGGGTCCCGGCCCACGAAAAGGGCAAAGGCCTCTAACTCCAGGTACTTTCTGACACAAAATAAAACTGGGGAGTGGTGACCTATCTTGGATCTCCAATATTTAAACAAACATTTGTTAAAACCCAAATTCAAGATGGTCACTCTGTCATTAGTCATACAGTCCTTACAGCAGGGAGAATGGCTAGCCTTCCTGGACCTGAATGATGCTTACTTCCATATATACCCATAAGGAGGCCCCACAGGAAGTTTCTCAAACTCCCTTCGTGCCACTATCAGTTCACTGCAATGCTCTTTGGCCTGTCCTTGGCTCCAAGAGTCTTTACCAAGTGCCTGGCAGTGGCAGCAGCACACCTCAGGAAGCTGGGTATTTCTATCTACCCCTGTTTAGACGACTGGCTCATAGTGGCAAAGTCTGCTTTTCAGGTCAAGGAGTCCCTTTCCCTTATGGAGCACACTCTGGAGTCTCTGGGCTTCCTGATAAATCTAAAGAAGTCTCACCTGGAACCCACCCAGCTACTCACTTTCATAGGAGCTCAGCTGGACACCAAAAAAGGATATGCCTTCCTCCCACAGGAGAGAATTCAAAGTTTCCTTTCAGTGGCAGATTCTTTCATCCAGGGACAGCCAAAACCAGCCAGACATTTTCTCAAGCTCCTGGGACACATGGCAGTCATCAATGACTGTAGTCATCCCAGAGGTCAGGTACAGGATGCAAAACCTGCAAGCCTATCTCAGAGCTCGCTGGTCTGAAAGAAGCAACAATTTTTCAAAGTTGATACCTGTGACAGAACAGTACCTTCAGGCTCTGCTTTGGTGGAAGGACCCTGCACATCTAACATACTAACATACTAAAATGCCAGCAGAATAGGCCTAATGGTCTTTCGTGTCTGCTCGTTTGGTCAGCCCCCACCCTGGGTGCTGACCTTGCTGTCCCCCTCGCCTTCTCTGGCTTCTCCCTTCCCAGTTCCGGATATTCTTGCTGCATTGGATTTTGCTTCCTGAACCCTTCCCCTGTACCTGTCCCACCCCCTCTTGAACCCCTCCACTGTCTCTGCCTCCACCAGCCCCCTAGGTAGTGCATTCCATGGCTCTACCACCCTCTCAGTGAAGTAGCACCTCCTTTCTCCCCTGAATCTTCCCCCCTCCAGCTTCCACCCATGCCCTCTAGTGGCGCCCTCCTCCTTCCTTCGAAGCACCCTCACTGTTCCTCCCCTATTTACCCTCTTCATGTACCTGAAGACCTCTATCATGTCCCCCGGTCCCTTCTCTCTTCTAAAGTGTACATATTTGGCTCTTTGAGCCTCTCCTCATAGGTCCTGTCCCCCAAGCCCCAAATCATTTTGGTTGCCCTCCTTTGGACCCTCTCCAGGAGGTTAATGTCCCTCTTTAAGTCGGCCTCCAAAGCTGCCGCAGTACTCCAGAGTGCGGCCTCACCAAGCAGTTATACAGAGGGAGTATCACTTCCCTCCTTCTGGGGTGATCCCCTCAGCGATGCATCCCAGCATCCTGTTGGCCTTGGCTGCTGCCCTCCTACAAGTCTCAGAGTTGTTCATCTTGACATCCACCACCACCCCCAGGTCCCTCTCAGCCATTGAGACTTGTAGTATTTCCCCCAGGGTGTACACTTGGCCTGGGTTTCTGGCCCCCAGGTGGAGTACCTTGCATTTCCCTGCATTAAACCTCAGCTTCCACTTTCTAGACCATCTTTCCAGAGCCTCCAGGTCCCCCTGCAGG
This sequence comes from Neoceratodus forsteri, assembly GCA_016271365.2. Classification (NCBI taxonomy): domain Eukaryota; kingdom Metazoa; phylum Chordata; order Ceratodontiformes; family Ceratodontidae; genus Neoceratodus; species Neoceratodus forsteri. The sequence continues at coordinate 1,712,469,614 of CM057455.1, forward strand.
GCCACCCTCCCCTCCTCCCCATCCACCACCGCCCCCAGTTTCGAGTCATCTGCGAGACTCATCTCACTCTGATTCCTGTCCTTATGTCAGATCGTGGGCGTTGAACAGAAGGCCCGGGACTGATCCCTGGGACCCCACCAGACCCTCCTTGGGGAAGAGACTATCCCACCAACTACGACCCTCTGGGTCCGTCCTGGAGCCAATTGCCTATCCATTGGATCATCTGGTTTCCCACCCATTTCTCCTAGTTTATCCAACAGGCCAACATGAGGAACAGAGTCAAATGCCTTGCTGAAGTCTAGAAAGAGGTCATCCACTGGTCTACCCAGGTCCAAGGCACTTGTCACCCAGTCATAGAACTCCACCAGGTTTGTCTGACACGATTTCCCCGGGATGAATCCATGCTGTCTATCGTCCAGGCACCCTGACTTATCCAGGTCCCCCTAGCCTCTCCTTGACAATGCCCTCCATCACCTTGCCCACCACTGATGTCAGGCTGACAGGCCTGTAGTTCCCTGCCACCTCCCTTGATCCCCCCTTGTGGATAGGCACTACATGAGCCACCTTCCAGTCTTGGGGCACCCACCCTGTCCTCAGAGAGATGGTGAAAAGCTGTGCCAGGGGTTTTGCCAGGACATCTGCAAGTTCCTTCAGCACTCTAGGATGTAATTTATCCGGCCCCGGTGCTTTCTCCGTCTTAAGGGAGCTGAGGGCTTCCCTCACTCTCTCTCTGCTGTGATTTCCACTTCCAGTACCTCTTCTCCCTGCTTAGCCCTCCCCCCACCTGCCAGTGATGCCCCCCTCCCCAGACCTGCCCGATTGGTAGGGGCCCCCCTCCTCATTATCTCTGTCTCTCCATGTATGATGCAGCATCTCCCATTTCCCTGGTGAAAACTGAGGTGAAGTACTCATTTAGTACCTCAGCCTGCTCCTCTGGGTCTTGTGCCCATCTCTTCCCTGATTTAATCCTGCTAATCTGCCCTTCACCCTTCGTCTCTTCCCCAATGTATCTAAAGAACCCTTTTCCCTCTCCTAATTTCCTGGCCAGGTTCTGCTCCTTCCCTTGCCTTAGCCACCTCACCACTCTAGTGGCCCTCTAGCCATCAGCTCACTATCCCTCGATCCCTTTCACTCCTTGAGCACTTGAATTTCTTATAGGCTGCTTTCCCGCCCACCTCCTGGACCTCCTGGTCCTGTGGGTTTTTGGGCCCTACCATTTCCGTCTTACTCTTGCACAGGTGCTGGAGCATCCTGCACCCTCCTGATGATTTCCCACCTACTATCAGCGTCCATGTCTGACCCAATCCCATCCAAATGCTCCTTAAGGATCCTTCCCATTTCCTTAAAATCCGCACCCCTGAAGTCGGTTACTTCTGTCTTTGTGCAGCCTTCTACCCCTCCTAGGTCCAGGCAGAACCAGACCATGGCATGGTCACTCCCCGCCAATGGGTCCCTTACCTCCAGGTCCCAATCTGGTCACTGTCTGCCAGGACCACATCCAGTACCCGTGCCTCCCTGGTCGGTTCCCTCACCTGCTGAGTTAGGAACGCATCTTGAAAGACATCCAACAACCCTCTGTTCCCTGGTCACAGAGGATGTCATAGTCTCCCAGTCTGTTCCTGGCATGTTTGAGTCCCCCAACACCACCACCTTCCTCTGCCCAGCCTGCAGTGTCTCCTACATCTGCCACCAGGACTGTCCTCCAGCCCTCCGCCCAGGCAGGGATCTATACACCACTCCTATTTTACCTCTTGCCCCCTTGTTATCAAGGTGACCCAAATCGCCTCCACGGGTTCCCTCCGCCTCTACTCCCTATGCCAATGCAGTTTTGACTATCATTGCCACCCTCCTCCCCTTCCCTCCCCTGTCCTTCCTGAACATAGTGTAACCTCCAGGTTCAGGTCCCAGTCATGTCTTGCAGTGGCCCAAGTCTCAGTGACCGCTGCCACATCCACTGCTCCCTCAGTTAACATCGCCTAGAGCTCAGGCATTTTATTGCCCAAGCTCCTGGCATTTAGCAGGACTACCTTCCACCCTTTCCCTATGGTTCCATTTGCCCTGCTCGTGTTCCCTTGGGGATTCTGTTTTCTCCTGGTCTGCACTTTGCCAGTTGGTCTTTTCCTGCAATCCTCCTGTCCCCAGGGGGTGGAGACAGAGTCCCTCCTTTATCGCATCCCCTTGACTGCCTTTTCTCCCATCCCACCCCTTCACAAGTTTAAACCCCACTTTTCACCAATGAACTCCTCTATTTTCAACTTAAGGATTCCTCCTCCAAATTGAGATGTAGTCATCTCTAGCATACAGCTCCTATCCTCCCAGGTCTCCCCAATCCCCCATCAACCCATACCCTCTGGCCTCACACCACCCCTGAGCCACTGGTTTATCTCCCTAATTTTTCTTTTGTGTTCCCCACTAGCCCTTGGCACTGGCAGGATTTCTGAGAAGGAAACTGAGCATCCATGTCATGACAGACCCTGGCGAGCTCCCTGAATCTTGCCTGTATCTCTAGCTTGCTATTTCCTCAATGTCATTTGTGCTCAGGTGGACCAGTATGTCTGGGGAACCCCACAGTCCTTGCCAGCTGATATACCTCATGCTTAGCCCTGTGTACCGTTAGTCAGGGAAGCATCTTGTTCTAACTGGCCAGGCTTCTCCCTCCTATCCCATTTGATACCCTGATCATAGAATCCCCACCCAGAACTCTGACCACTCATTTTCCTCCATTCCCCCTTCATGTCTCCATCCGTTCTACGGCCCTTCACCCAGCTGGCTTCCCTTGTTCCTCCCCTATCTGTGTGCCACATGCCACCCGCTCCTTATTTTACCATGGCCACCCTCCTCCAATCCCATGCCTCCTCCTCCGAGTATCCTTCTGTACCTTGTTAATTCCCCCTCACTGCTCACACAACTGGTCCTTCTCCCCATCTGCTAAACTAGCCTGGCTTCTCCTCCCTTCCTTCCTGTCCCCATTTAGTTCCTCCTTGCTCGTCGTGCTCCCCTGGCCTACCCTCAGCTCTCTTTACTGAATCCTCTCCTTGTACTTCTGGTCCTTCTTTACCTTTCCTCCCAACTGGTCCTTCTCCTTGCGCTTTCCTCCTCTTTCCTGCCCCTCCTGCTCGATTCACTGCTCCCCATTCTCTGCATTCCAGGTCCCCCTGTTCTTCCTGCTATCCAGCACCTGCCTCCTGCCCCTCCACACACCTTTCTGTCTCTAACCACCTCTGTCGTTGGCTACATCCCCCCATTCCCTTGAGACAGAAGAATTGGCGTGTTACTAAGTATAAGGTCTGATCCACCTCCCTGCCTTGCTTCCTTCTGTCCAGCACTGGCTATCCGCCTCACTTCCTGAGATGTTGTCCCTCCGTCCCCCTTTGTGAGGGTCCCAGTTACCTGCCTGCTTCCTTGGTGGTGTCCTGTTGGGCCCCTCTGCCAGAAGTCCCTATGTGACCCTGGCATTCTCCTGCCTCCTTTCCCTATACCCCGCCCCAGTGCTTGGTGCAGCCTGTGGGAGATTTCAGCCCTTCCCCAACCATACCCCCTTCCCCAGCTTTCTCCTCATCCCGCAACCTCCTCCCTAAGCAGCCTGTGCTAGCTGGTACATGCTGGGCAACCACCAAACTTCAAGCCCAGTCCAGTATCATGGCTGCTCACACCCTGTGCACCCCACCACCTCCCGAAGATGCTGGCTCCAGGATGTGTGGTTCCATCCCTTCAAATAGGTGTCCTTGGGTGAGCCACCAGGTTCCCCTATTCCAAGATACCCCTACTGCTAATCAGGTCACCCACTAATCCTAGAGACGGTCCCACTGTACACCAGTAACTCTGTTACTAGGTGCAGTACAACACATTAAACATGTAAGGAAAATGAACAACTCCCTAAGCTCCTCTCTCCCGGCCTTTAAATTCAACCCCCAGTGGCTAGAACTACATGAGCTGCACTAGCAGCCTTTTCCTCCAATTGCAGGGTAGGTCTTCCCCTATATGTAACCCCTAGATGGCGCTATCCCAGGGGCTACTACCCCTGCCTGATTTGCCACTAACAGGTTGAGGCCCTGGATCAATAATGGTGCCTCCACCCAGAGGTCAGGTTTGCAATAGTTAAACTAACTTGGTCACAGCCTCTGGGACACTGCAACCCCTTTCTTCACTAGTGTCCCACACAATATATCAGAATTACCTTCATAGTATACACCTCCCCAGGTCTGGTTCCGGCACTGGGACCTCCTGTGAAATGAGATACAGCAGCAATCACAGTACAGTACTTTAACATAGCAAATACCTCAGGCAGTATAAGCTTTGCTGAAACAAGCAGCTCTGATTTATTTAGGGGATATAACAAGGACAGGGGAAATCAGGTTAATTAGCTTATCACTCTAATAATCTATTTATGGCTCTGTGCAGGCCTATCCCTCATCAGTTACTGTCCCTGGCCCCAAGCCCCTGGTGGCTAGTCCAAACCGTGGCAGCTGGTAGGGGCCCTTTCACACAGAGAAAGGAGGAAATTAAGCAGTCAGCGGTACAGTAATTCCATTTGGATTTAATGTGGAAATTCAACAGGGAGCGACCCTGAATTAGTACTCCGACCTCCAAATAAAGATAGGGTCCTTCAATGTCAGCAGGGCTCACTTGAGGTACACAAACCTCTTCACACATCCATATAAAGAAAGCACTATACCAGGCAGGCTGCATTTATCTCGATCGTAATTACTGCACAATACCCGGAGAACACACAGCAGATTCAGTTCCTGACAGACCCGAGTGCAATTTTCACAATTCTTCCAGTCTTCTAGGGTGAGCCTGTTTCTACTCTTCAGAGATCCTTTGATTCTTCTTTCACAGGACGATTCAGTCCAACAAGCTGCAGACCGGAACTACGTTTCTTACACACGTTTTTGTTAAAACTGCACACTGAAAAAGCACAGCACTTCCTTCTTCCCTGCAAAAGCTCAGCTGACAGCACTCCAACTGACAAAACGGGCACTTCCTTTGAGTTCCTCCCAGTTTGCCAGCTGGATTGGCTATCACTCGTAGACTGCTGCTGTTGGTCCAAAAAGGCACAAGTTTAAACTACATCTCCCAGAGTCACTGCCCATACACTCTCTTGTGGCTGGCCAGATTATGAGTCCAAGTTCTGATCAGTCAAGGCACCATTTTAGAGCTAGCTTACCCCACACTGATTGGTCCAGTTCAGCAGTTCAAAACTAGAATGGGAACTAGCAGACACAGTTCTGACTGCAAAAGCCAGGATTAGACAAACTGTAATTTCATTATTACTCTAAATAATTTCTGGCAAACAGTTTACATCTTTCAGATGGGTTCCCTTTGCACTCCTAAGTGACTGCAAAAATAAGTGAATTGTAGCAGCTCAAGCAGTACTCGAAGCACACACAGTCCCCCATACAAACTAATTATGTCTGCAAGCAGACAGCTCTTAAAGAGACGGTACCAGAGGCTCTGAGAAACACTCACTGATAAATGGCTTAATGCCAAACACCATTCAAACTTGGGCTTCAAGCCAAGCTCTGAAGTCTTTTGAGAGACCCCCATTTGCAGAGGTTACCCTTCCTGGCCTGGGAAAGCTTGGCGTCAGCGTCTGCTAAGTACCATAAGTTTCAACTGCAACCATACATTTGCATTAGGCTCGCATATGTAATCACTAGTTTATATATACATTTTACCGAGAACACATTTCTGAAACATTGCAGTCGTCCTCTTTACACGGTAACTTTACACACACGTTGTACCATAACTCAGTTGTGTACCTCTTGTACATGAAACCTGAAGAGAGGGGGGCCCTTCCTCTATCAGTTACCTTTAGCTGGACGGACAAGGGCACCATATAAAGGAGCAACACAAGTAACTTGGAGTTAGCACTGGCGGCTCAGTTTGGGCAATGAGCTCGGGACACATACCTCCTTTATGGACAACTTGTTAGAGGCAAATGCATTCATGCCTAAGGGAATCATCTTTGGGTGCACCAACGCACATGACAGTCGACCAGTCTTTTCTAGGGGAACTGTTGAGAGTCTCTGCACTCTGAGCCTCATTTCCATTGTCCTCTCTTGTCAGGAGTCTCCTGGGGTAGAGAGAGGCTAGAACTTGGGGCACTTTCAGCGCCAGGAGTTACGGTTTTCTGAGTCCACAACATTTGGCTGTGGGCTTTCGGACACTGGCAGTGGACTGTCAGGGCACTCAAAATACTCTTCTTGTTCGGATATATCACCAGTCTGCTAATCTATCATTTCCTCCTTGAAACTCAAACAGTTCAACCATACCCTGTGATTCCATTTCATCTGATCTGATGCTTGCACTTCACTTTCTGGGAGCATTGGCTCTCAGGGATGGCGTAGGGGGCTGGAGAGCAGTCCAAGGCCCAGCTTTGTCTCCACTATTAACTAGGGATTGCCTCAAACACTGACTCAGTTCGGTGAAGAAGGATAGTATTCAAAAGTCACCTCACTTTCTCCGATATGGACTGACAGTCATGCTCAACTGGGACTTGTGAGGGTTCTTTAACTTTCTGTAGGTGCTGGTTTCTGATCTTTCTTAGCAGCAGCTCTGGTCACTGTCAGAGGGGATCTTCTGGGCTCAGATCAATTAAGATTTGTCCAATGGGCAGTGATGATTTCTATGCATTGTTTTACATCTTTGAATTATTCTCAGCCTTGCTGTACTGGGGATCGTCTGGTTTGCCCACTCAATGTGGGGAATGGTTCATCGTAATCTTGTGCTTGTCATAGTGCCAGATTTCAGCAATACCAGTCTCCTCTGGGTTCTGTTCTTTCTTTTATCATACCTTTCTTTGTTGGCCAGATTTCTTTTGTTGGTTTGCTTCAGTTGGTACGCATGAGCATGGGCCTTTAACTTTGCACATACCTGTAAATATTGGCCGCTTGAACTCCCATCAGGAGAGACCCCAAACACACACATCTACCGGTAGCTCCAGCTCTTTTCCAAACATCAGGCGGTGGGGAGAATCAGTGGCATCACTTTGCAGTTATGGGCATGCCAGGGTGCTAATTTGTGGTTCCACCTGAGCATTCCTTTGGGTGCAGGTGCCCAGCATATCTAGCAAAGTGCGGTTGGCGTTCAGGCTGTGGTCTCTGGGGTGGTGAGAGTGTTTTCTTTCAGATTTCACAGAAGCATCTTTGATCGACGACCCAAGTCTCTCCCTTGATCAGAATGGATTCTTTGTGGAGCCCCATAGTGAACAAAAAGTTTCTACAAGTACTTTGGCCACAGTGGATGCTTTTCTGGTCTTTGGTGGGGAAGCTTGGGCATATCTGCGTAGAGTGGTCAGTGACCACTGTACTGATATTTCTTTGATCCGACCCAAACTCAGAAAAATCAATACAGACCAGCTCAGGGTGCACTGGTGGTGATGTTAACAAGGGGCAGCCCTCTGTGGGGCAAAAGCTCTGTAAGTCGACTACAAGTTTGATCGTGCTCCACATCAGCCCCATCTTAGCCATAATCTGGATCTCACCAAGTCAAGTGTTCTGTCTATGCCAGGGCCCCATGTGGTTGTGCATGACCTCAGTACTAGTCTCGAAGGCAGTGGGCCTTTTTGTTGTTGTTGTCTACTTGTCCCCTCTGTTTCACTGTTCTCTGTGTAACAGTTATTGATCAGTTTCAACTTAGGACCTTCTTTTGTATAACAATTGCAGTTCTCAAATCAGTGGGCGTAATTTAGACACATCTTTTCTCCTGCATGGGGCTTCTAAAGCTGCTTTGATCATGGATCGGGATTGAGCCCCCTAATACTGTCATTGTCCAGCTGGGCATTGCACCAATGTTCTTTGCGAAAAGTGGCAATAAGCAGCAGGTATGCGTTCTCAGAATCCCCAAGCAATCCACCATACAGTCCCTCGTCAAGTGGACATTTGTTCCTCCCTGTCAAACTTCGGCCGAGTGCCCGAATGTCAGGTTCTGCCAATCCGGACCCAATCATTCCTGGGGAACAGGCCTCCGGAGAAACATCAACAGCATCTATGTGGTTCAGACCTATACATGTATTAGAGAGCATAGTCATATGTAGATAATGCAGAAAGCCACCTATGACCAGTGGCATCCAACTTAGCTGAGGTCTGCACATAGGTCAAAGGATTATTGTCGAGGTTTTACTAGTATTTTGGCCCTTATTACAGAGTACTCATGGGAATTGGTCAACAATGGCCCGCTTCAGACTAGGAACTCCAACTTATGTACAGGATAGTTCTTTTCGGATGGGGTCAGGCTTCTACTGGCAAGACACACTGGTCTCAGGCCATTCTAGTACTCTTGGTACAACACAGCCCCCAACCCTTGCAAGCTAGCATCAATGTGTGAACGACAAGGTTTTCTTGGATCGGCATAGGCCAGCACTGGAGCATGGGTAAGTTGATATGATCTCATGAAAAACAGTCTCACAATCAGGGTCCAGCGGGCCCCAAATGACTTCACTGGGATGAAAATACACTCTTTTTAGATCTTGAGGACTGACTTTTGAGGACATTTTTGTGGGTTGAGGGGATACCCTTGAGTAAGGAGTTAAGTAAGGGCGGATCACTCTTGAATAGTCCTTGATGGGCGCCGATAATAACCACAGAATCCCAGGAATCTTTGCAGTTCTTTTAGATTTTTGGGCTGTGGCCAGGTGGTCAAGGCCTCAACTTTACTTGGGTGGTCTCTATTCCTCGTGGATACTATGTGTCCCACATACTTTACTGATGTTTGAAAAGAATTGACACTTATCAATGGACAGTTTAAGGCCAAAGTCCTCCAGTCGGTCCAATACCTTAAATAATCTGCTCATGTTCTCCAGTGAGCTGCCAAACACAATGACATCATCTAGGTATACCAGGCACTCTAGTAAGTTCATGTCCCCCACTGCGCTCCATCAATCGTTGAAAAGTGGCTGGGGCACCTGAAATCCTTGAGGCATCTCATGAATTCATAGAAGCCAAGCGGACAGATGGCCCGTCTTCTCACGGTCCTCTAGGGGCCATCGGGATCTAGTAGTACCCACTGCGGAGGAGATCCAGCACAGAAGAACCACTGCTCCCGTTTGAAACGTCCAAAGCATCCTGAATGCGGGGCATTGTGTACTGATCGGGGATAGTCCGCCGGTTTAAGGTCGCGATAATCCACACACATCCCTACTGTTCCATTCTTTTTCCTCACTACCACAATGGGGAAGCATAAAGGGCTTCTGGATTCTTGTATTACACCAGCAGCTAACATCTCTTTGCAGATGCCGTCTCCCTCATCTATGTCAGCTGGTGCCAGGCGTGAGACCTCTCCACCGAAATGGTCTTCGTCATACAGCCGGATATTGTGCTCAGCTCCTTGCGCTTTCTACATCCCATTCCTTAAAAGAAAACACCTGGTCTCTCTGGGCAAGCTTCTCACTGATCCTCACTTTCCATTCAGCTGGCAGCGGGAGTCGCGAAATCAAACAAGTCAGAGGTTCTCCTGTCATTCTTCCTTGAACTCTTGCTGCTGGGTAGCACTGCAGTGTCTGCACAATGCACATTAGCCAGGATGCAACCTCTGTTTACGAGACGTCTTTCAGACACATTATGAACTTGGACCATACCCTTCTGGCATAAGCATGGGCTCTAGCGGGCAAAATACTAAACGACCAGCAGTCCCTCTGGCAATTTTCCATCGCCTGGTGCATCCAACATTAATATTTTATTCTTAACATCCTTTCTGATACGGACCTCTCCCTGTAAGGTACACTGGGCATTTGGCGCCAGGATCAGGACTCAGGATCCTTCTTCCACACAATTCGACCGGTTCCTCTGGTTCTGTTTTTCAGTCTCTCTGTGCCCTCATAGGCCTTCTTAATTAAAGTCGGAACTCTTAAAGCTCTACTAGTCTCTTTGACCCCTGTTTTCATAACACAACTGTGCCAGCCTTCGAACACATGAGCATTTGTTCCAATCAACAAGGGACACCATCATACAGTCCAGTGGGGGACACACTAAAGGCTAGAGTCTCTACTTGTTCGAGCCACCCAGCCACGGTGGGGAAAGACAGCCAAATTCGGATATACCGCGAATAAGGTAGGCCTTCTCATAACTTCATACATGCAGTCCTTCTAATGGTTGTAAGGGTACGTCAGACAAATGCTTCTGATGCCAATCCTGGAACATAATTGTCACTTGGGAGCCACTGTCTAATACAGCTCTTGTAGACACTCCATTCACCTTTACAGTGGTCTCCATGGAGGGACCCACTATTCTGGACCAGTCTGGAGAGGCGGTAGTGGGGCCTGGGCAACTGACCTTGCCACAAAAGGACGGAATTAGCATTTTGGTGCCCTCACTGGGATCATGTCGTGCACCTCTTAACCACTGATTTCTTCCTCGCAAGCTCTCCTGTAGCCTATATGCAACTTTGTCAGTGTCTTTGGGACTGGCATTCCTTTCATGTGCCCATCTTTCCCACAATTATAGCAAAACATACTTTCTGGGTTTGAGCTGGCCGGCAGGCCACACTGGGAGCCAGGGGCGGGGTATTACTAACTGGAAACCTTGGTGCCATCTCTCTCTGTCTTGGCGGATAAGCATTTGAGACATCTCGACAGTTTCTCCACTTCCATGGTCAAGTGAATTTAGTTCGGAGCTGTTATCAGCAGGAGATACATGGGTGGGTACCCCACCCCATAGAGATGCAGTCGGATATAGGTCAGGGCCCGTACTTGCAGGCGTGGCCTTCATAAAGGGACTGTTTTGAATTCCCTGGATCTCTCTCAACAGTTGCCCCATTGTGACATATCTTTTCCTTGTCAGAGCACTCATTGACTGCCAACCTCTGCCCTGAACTTCACTTGATGGGTCACCTCAGTCACTCGGGTCAGAGCCGCAGCTATTGGTGCAGGTCCCCTCCCGAGGTCGCTCTTTCTCAACTCCTCAATTTCTCTCATTAACTCATCATAGGAGGGTGGGGATTCCAGTCGATCTGCCAGGCGTAATGAAGCAACAGCAGTTCTGAGAAGGGGCAGACTTAAGGATCCTGTCCAGCCTGGTTCGGTCCAGTTCAATAGCTGGCAAACTACCTTTTCTGAGGCATTCTTGCAACAATTTTCCAGCGAGATACATACACAGACAACAACTCCCCTTGGTACTGTTGTGCATCTCTTACTCTCCACCATAGGTCCTCATCAGAATCTGGGCTCCCACACATTCTCCAAGGCCTCAAGATAGGCCTGTGCAGTCGCTTTAGGGTTACTGGTCCGCTTAGCACGGATGGTAGCCAGGGCAGGACCTCGGAGGCTCTACTAACCCTCTTTCGCCGCTTCCGAGCATTGCCATTCTAGCACTTGGGGCAACATAGTCTATCCAGGTCTCCCAGTCATCCTCCCTTGGGGGTGGGAGGTGCCAGAGAAGATCCTCAACCTTGGTAAGAGTCGTGACTAATGGCAGGTGCAGAAATAGGGTCTGCATTGGTTCAGCCACCATTACGGGCACTGGAGCAGGAGAGGTGTTGGGGAGGAACACCCCAGGTGGCAAGAATAGTTTCTTCAAGTCCTCCACAGTTTTCCCTCTCCCAGCAACCATTCAGCAAATTTCTCCTCAAAAGTTTCAGATAGTGGTGGGGGCTGATTCCCCAGGTCTTTACTGTCCTTAGTTATCACTCTCCAAGCAGTGAGGGGCTCCCTCTGGGGTAATGGTCTGTGGCACTTTGGGACTATCTATGGGATCCTTAAACTCTACTAGGGCCAGGAAAGTGTGGGTGAGCAGATTAGCATGCCGACCCACCACCACAGGGTTTGCAAACCTTCCACCCTTGAAAGTACTCCTGCACAGTGTCCGTAGATGATACCCTAGGGGATGTCCAGGATAAGCATAGCATTTTGGGGTCGATCTCCTCCCCAGTACACCACTCCACCAACCGTGCACAGCCACTTCTGTCGGGTACCCATTTTTTCTTAACAGTGGTTCAGAATATGGCCACTAGAGGACACACAATCCAGCGGTGAGCCTCCAAGATGTAACCCCTAGATGGCGCTATCTCAGGGCTACTACCCCTGCCTGATTTGCCACTAACAGGTTGAGGGGCCTGGATCCAATGGCGGGTGCCTCCACCCAGAGGTCAGGGTTTGCAATAGTTAAACTAACTTGGTCACAGCCCTCTGGGACACTGCAACCCCCCTTTTCTTCCCACTAGTGGCCCACACAATATATCAGAATTACCTTCACAGTATACACTTACCCCCAGGTCTGGTTCCGGCACTGGGACCTCCTGTGAAATGAGATACAGTGCAACAATCACAGTACAGTACTTAACATAGACAAATACCTCAGGCAGAGTATAACTTTGCTGAAACAAGCAGCTCTGATTTATTTAGGGGGATATAACAGGACAGGGAAATCAGGTTAATTAGCTTATCACTCTAATAATCTACTAGGCTCATGCACAGGCCTATCCCTATCAGTTACTGTCCCTGGGTACCCAAGCCCTAGTGGCTAGTCCAAACCGTGGCAGCTGGTAGGGCCTTTCACACAGAGAAAAGGAGAATTAAACAGTCAGCAGTACAGTAATTCCATTTGGATTTAATGTGGAAATTCAACAGGGAGCGACCCTGAATTAGTACTCACGACCTCCAAATAAGATAGGGTCCTTCAATGTCAGCAGGGCTCACTTGAGGTACACAAACCTCTTCACACATCCATATAAAGAAAGCACTATACCAGGCAGGCTGCATCTGTATCCATCGCAATTACTGCACAATACCGCGGAGAACACACAGCAGATTCAGTTCTGACAGACCCGATGCAATTTTCAGCAATTCTTCCAGTCTTCTACAGGGTGAGCCTCTTTCTACTCTTCAGAGATCCTTTGATTCTTTTCACAGGATTGGATTCAGTCCTAACAAGCTGCAGACCGGAACTCTGGCCTTACACACGTTTTTGACTAAAACTGCACACTGAAAAAGCACAGGGCTCCTTCCTTCTTCACTGCCAAAGCTCAACTGACACTCCAACTGACAAAACCGGCACTTCCTTTGAGTTCCTCCCCAGTTCTTGACTGGATTGGCTGTCACCTCACAATAGACTGCTGCTGTGGTCCAAAAAGGCACTGAAGTCTAAACTACATCTCCCAGAGTCACTGCCTGCTACAATCCTCTTGTGGTTGCTCAGATTATGAGTCAAGTTCTGATTCGTCAAGGCACCATTTTAGAGCTAGCTTACCCACACTGATTGGTCCAGTTCAGCAGTTCAAAACTAGAATGGGGAACTAGCAGACACAGTTCTGACTGCAAAGAAAGCAGGTTAGACAAACTGTAATTTCATTATTACTCTAAATAATTTCTGGCAAACAGTTACATCTTTCAGATAGGTTCCCTTGCACTCTAGTGACTGCAAAATGAAGTGAATTGGCAGCAGCTCGAGTGGTACTCAGAGAAGCACACAGTCCCCATACAAACTAATTATGTCTGCAAGCAGACAGCTCTTAAAGAGACAGTACCAGAGGCTCTAAAAACACTCACTGATAAATGGCTTAAATGCCAAACACCATTCAGGCTTGGAGCATTCAAGCAAGCTCCTGAAGTCTTTGGGAACCCCCATTTGCAGGGGTTACATATAAATTTGCAGACTTCTGGGGAGGGAGGGGTGGGGAGGGTGGTCTTGGGCAGACACCTGACAAGAGAGAGTGTATCAGCCCTGTGTCTCCCTCCAAGCCCTGCAGCTAAAGAACCAGGCCCAAGCAAATCCCACCAAACAGGTTTTAAATCAGAAGAAATAGGCCTCTACCACGCAGCCTGTTACAAAGTGAAACATCCACAAAGAGCCCCACTTACAGCCACTAAAATCAGTTTACAAACATCCAGGATCCCCCAGAACAATATCCTGCTAGCCCTTAGAAGCAAGAAAGAAAAGAACTAACCTACCAAGTAAAATCCACAAGAACCCTGTGAAACAGCAGCAGCTACTGTCCTGGAACACAACTGATCCTGCCCCCCTCCAGTTCTTTCTGAGAAGACAAAGCAGCTAGCACCTCAACCTGATTCAGCCCTGCCTCCACTCAATTGGCTGAGTGAGACCTGGCCAGACCATTAACACCCTCCCCACTATGAACTAACCTTTACAGCTAATGGAGTCAGCACAAGGAATCAAAATTCAAGTCAAAGCCCCCAAAATATGTTTGCTGCCAAGGAAACAGTTCTCCAATTTAATCAGCTTCACTAACACCAAATCAAACTAGGCTTGAAATTAACAGATATAGGTCTCCAATTCAAATAACCATCTCCAAGCAAATCCCACCAAACAGGTTTTAAATCAGAAGAAATAGGCTCTACCAGCGCAGCCTGTTACAAAGTGAAACATCCACAAAAAGAGCCCCACTTACAGCCACTAAATCAGTTTACAAACATCCAGGATCCCCCAGAACAATATCCTGCTAGCCCCTTAGAAGCAAGAAAGAAAAGAACTAACCTACCAAGTAAAATCCACAAGAACCCTGTGAAAACAGCAGCAGCTACTGTCCTGGAACACAACTGATCCTGCCCCCTTCCAGTTCTTTCGCTGGCATCTGGCAATCTGGCATCTGGCAATAGGGATCCCCTTCCAAGCTCCACTTCCCTCAAAGGTGATCACCACAGACGCCTCCCTGCTGGGGTGGGAAGCTCATCTGGACAGAGCCTCAGTAAGTGGTACCTGGACACTCTCCAAGAGTCACATTTACACATAAACCTTCTGGATCTCAGAGCAATCTTTCTCGCTCTCCAAGCATGTGCTCTTGTCATAAAAGTGCAGACTATACAAATTCAAACAGACAACACCACTGCAATGTTCTACATAAACAAGCAGGGTGGTACCAGATCAGGATTACTCTGTTCAGAGGCTCTGAAAATTTGGTCTCTTGCTTTCTCCCTGGAGGTCAGCCTTTCAGCTAGTCACCTTCCAGGAAAGCACAATACCATGGCAGATGCTCTCAGTCACACCAGTCAGGGCCAGAGCAAATGGACCCTGAACAAGCAAGTACTAACCACAGTGTTAAGGTGGTGGGGCCCACCAGAAGTGGATCTGTTTGTCTCCCCCATCAACTTCCAGCTTCCTCAACACTGTTGCAGGCCTCCAGTCCAGGGAATGCTTCCCCTGGATGCCCTTGATCCTGGACTGGTAAGGGAAGTTCCTATATGCATTCCCTCACTTTCTCCTGATACTTAGGGTATTGCTGAACAACAGCCAGCATCTATGATTCTGGTGGCTCTGGACTGGCCCAGGCAAGCCTGGTACCCTCTTCTTCTCTCACTGTCCTGCAGCAGGCCCATTCACCTGCCACCAACTCACTCTCTGCTGACCCTTCCCCTGGCAGGAGTGTAGTATCCAGACATACACTCTCTTCACCTCAAGGCCTTGTTCTTGAGGAGCTAGAGTTTCCATCCTCTTAGTACTCAGAGCAGGTCCTTAAGATCTTGAGAATGGCTAAAAAACCTAACACAAAAAAGACTTAGGCAGCCAAATAGAAAAGGTTCTCCCTCTGGTGCAAGAGCAAAAAGGTCAACCCTCTCACAGCTTCAGATTCTCAGCTGCTGGATTACCTGGTACATCTGCAGGCATCAGTCTTGAAACACTCTTCTCTCAAGCAATATCTGGCTGCAATTTTGGACTATCTTTCGGTGGGGAAGAAAAAGTCAATTTTTTCCCTCACCATATTCAAACAGTTTTTCAAAGGCCTTTTGCACCTCCAGCCTCCAGTCAGGGAGCCGGTTCCTCCTTGGAACCTGAATCTCTACGTACTTGAGCTCATGCAACACCACTTTTGAGCCTATGGCCACTGCACATCTCAAGTTTGTAACCTGGAAATCTGTCTTCCTGGTGGCCATTACTTCTGCAAGGAGGATTTCAGAGTTACAGGCCCTGTGCACTGTGCCTTACATCATTCCTCACAAAGACAAAATTGAACTCAGGACAAATAGGAAGTTCCCTTCACCTTTTTTTTTTTGAACTCTATTTTATACGTCATCTTCCCGGGGAACTCTCTCAGGCATCCCCCACTTCACAGCTCTACCTCCTAGCCTGAAAATCCTCCATCTTCCTGGCACCAGCCTGGTGATCCCCCCGGCTCTGAGCCCCCCGAAGTAGGGCTGCCTTATCTTCCCAGGGTGCTCTAGCTACAATTCGGGTGCGGGGCTGGGCTCAGCCCAGGAGAGGAAGGAGTCCAGCTGTTGGAGTGTGGCTGATGGTGGTGGTGCCGTCGCCTACCCCCAAGGACGAGGATTTCTACTTAGGTCCCTCCCCATTGGCTTGGTCATGCAATGCATCCCAGTGTGGGCATGCACGCTCCTGTGCATGCCTACAGGGCCGCTGCTGCAGCCAATCCCTGTGCATTTCCTGGTCTCAGGCTACTGTGCTCCCAGCCATCGCTAGGAGTTCCCAGAGCCCGAGACGGGATTCCCCCCTCACTCCTAGAACAGGAGAATGGTCCTCTGGATGCATGATCCTGTCCCTACCCTGCTAGTTCCTGATGACCCGAGCTTGTTCCCGAACCCAGGTTGCCGGTGTGGTGCGAGGTGTGGTGTCCAGCGCCTCAACCCTCAGCGCCACTGGCCGGTCATCAGAGTTTCACCTTAACCAGTCTATTACTCTACCTATCTTCTGATAAATCCACTCCAGGTGAGCAAAAGCTCCACAGTCTGGATGTCAAAAGAGCTCTCTTTTACTATCTAGAGCATACTAGGCAGTCCAGAGGCTCTTCCACTCAGTTGTTCCTCACCTACAGGGACGTAGGCAGAAGAAGACCAGTTACCAAGAGAATTGTTTCCTGCTGGTTGGTCTCTTGTATTAGATTCTGCTATGAAAACGTTGGTCATCAGCCTCCCGTGGGGCTCAGGGCCCACTCCACCAGGGGCACTGCAGCCTGTGTGGCAGTTGCAAGGGACATAGCTCTTCTGGATGTCTGCAAAGCAGCTAGCTGGAAATCTGTACACACTTTCATTAAGCAGTACAGTTTAAATCTGCAGTCCAGATCTGATGCCAAATTTGGCAGGGCAGTTCTGCAGAGCCTCTTTCCTAAGTACGTTCTCTGCCCACCTCCCACTTGGTACTACTCGGTAGTCTGCAATAATTACTGATGCTAAAGGACTCCTCGGGTAAGAAGAAAAATTTACTCACCATAGTAATCTTCTTTCTTCCAAGGGGTCCTTTAGCATCAGTAAGCTCCCACCCTTCCTCCCCGATTCACATTTTAGGAGAAGGGCTCTGTTCTGTTTTATTACCAGAATTTGTTTTTTTATTAAAGAGTTTTCGTACTCAGGTTGTTGATATCTGTTTTCTGGTTCAGACATTTTCATGTTTTTTGACTCCTGTTAGTTCACTTTCTGGGGCATGTGCCTATTATCTTTGAGAAAATTCTGAAGCCCTTCAGGCTGCTCCCTCTCAGCACACTCCCCTCCTTTTTTCTGATTGGCTGATGCCCAAGCTCATTATGCTAATTATCTTAAAGGCATACCTCCGGGGCAGTTGCACCTAGACAGCTAACTTAGTTACTGATGTTAAAGGACCCCTTGGAAGAAAGAAGATTACTACAGTATTTTTTTCTACCCATGCTTTCCCTTCCATAGGGTCTGGTTGAAGGTGAGGGTTTTTCTTTGGCCAGATTGCTCTTATAGGTGACCTTATACTCATCCATCATTTTCATGTAGGCCTCTGTTTTATCCCCAAACACGGAATTGTTTTTAACAGGGAAGTCCATGGCCTTTGTCTGGGTATCATGTGTGAGGTTTGTGGCCCTGAGCCACGCAAACCTTCTGGGAGCCACTGTGAGGGCCATCCACCTAGCAGTAGTGTCGTTGGCATCTGCTGCCATCTAGAACTGGTATTTAGCAGCTTCCAAGCCAAACCTGGCAGTCTCAGCTAGGTCAGCTAACAGACCAGAGGGAGGTTTATCAGCCATGGCAAGTATTGACTGCCACAGTGACTTTTGATACTGGGCAGAGTAAGCCTGATAATTAGCCTGTCTAACTGACAGATAGCACTTTTTGACCAAGCTGTCAGTTTTCCTAGAGTCCTTGTCAGGTGGGTGAGATGCCAAGGGTAGCCTTGCCCTATCACAGGCTACAGCCTGCACAACACCTTGGAGAGCAGGGTGTGTGAATAAAAACCCAGCCCCCTTCCTGTCTAGTTGGTACTTTTTGTAAGACCACTTATCCAGAGGTGGCACAGTATTTGGTGTCTGCAGTATCTTCAGAATGTCTTTTTTGAAGAATTTATTCATGGGGAGCAACAGTTTTTGAGTTGGTGTAAGCCCCATGAGTTTGAGGTATTCCACCTCCTCTTCATCTTCTGCCACTTCATCAGTGGTAATATCTAAGGCAGCCACCATTTTCCTTACAAAAGAAAAATGGAAGGAAAATACTCAGTTGCACTAGGTGGGGACCCAAATTCCTGTTCTAGGGATACCTCAGGTTTTATGGGTTCCCTGTAATCCTCTTGATATTCTTCATACTCCTCATACTCCTGAGTCTCTTGGAGAGAGGAATGGAAAAGAGGTTTTGGTTGCTGAACCGGGGTTTGAACCAGTGCCTGTGGTACCGGAACTGGTACAATTCCATGGAGAGCTTGAAAAACTTTGAATATCTGAGCTATAGCCTTAGGTGTAGGCATCTCACTTATCACAGCAGAAGTCCCCTTGGGCTTTCCAGCAGTGGGTTCAATGTGTTTTGTTTTCTTAAATTCTTTTGGCCGGCACCGGTGTCTTAACTAATTCACCGGTTTGTTTTCCAGTTGAAGTTTCACCTTTGCCAGGCGTTGTTGGCTTTGGATCAGTGGTCTCACCCACGGGTTTAGATGGAGTAGACTGGTCAGAGCTGTGATCTCCTTGTCCTGCCAACTTTTTCTTAAGTCTTCCCATACACTTTTCAATAGTTTTCTATGGAAAAGACTTACAAATTTCACAATCAGCCGTGAAGTGCGATTCTCCAAGACAGACAACACATTGGTCACGTTTGTCTGCCTTGGCGAAAACCTCTCCACACTGAGAGCAGTTTTTGAACCCCAGAGGCCCAGTTTTCTTCTTTGGGTTGTCTGACATATGTAAATAACGCCAAAAAAGTTAACTGCAAACTCTAAAAGTATCTTTTTTTTTTTTTTCAGTTAGGTCAGTTTCAGAACCGTGAAAGATTCCGAAAAGAACCAGGATCCAGGGAAAAAAGAACCGAAAATATCAGTTCCACAAAAATAAACAAAAATTTGTAACAGACTATACAATACTTAGTAAATAAAAGTAAATAAATGTAAATAAACATTGGCTCCCCAACGGTTATCCTGAACTGAGAGGAACCGCTAAGTAAAACGTTTTCTAACTAAAACTAGCACTAACTATAAAAAACAGGAAGTAAAGGCAGCAAATGAAAAAAAAAAGAGAAATACTTATATATTTCCAAGTAAACACTTAAGAACGACTGTAAGGAGAAGTCTCTGAGGCGTTTTGACTTCACAGGTCGAGAATGAAATCTGAGGCATTAGTAGAACGCAGCAGTTCGTAAGGGCAGCATTTGAATAAGTGGCACAAGCCAATGGTGGGTTCCATCATTTACATACGTTCCATTCTCCGGGCAGTTCTACTCTGGAGGCTGACTACAATGAGCTAGGAATATTGAAGAATTCCTGAGGTTAGAAGCCCATGTTCTAAGGATTCATCTCATTTCTCTTTCACTCACACTACCCTCCTAATCACCTCCCCTAATGTTTTTATGTACTTTTTCAATTGCAAAAAACTCAGTCATATGTTCTTTTTATCCTTGCCCAGAATATGTCTTCTAACTGCATATTTAAATCAAGATAAATCCAAGCACCAGACTCTGAAGAAGCTTGGCAGGGGGCCAAGTGAAACGTCAGTCTGTGTAGTGTGCGCTTTGATTTGGTTTATAATAAATGTGATTTTTTATCCATCGGACGTTTTCTGAGTATGCTGTGCGGGTGCTTGGATTTATCTTGATTTAAATTTGTTGTGACTTTCGATAGCACCGCACATATCCTGATGCTTCTTACTTTTTATGAGTTGCTATAACTGCATATTTCAAGTTCACATTCCTCCAAGCTGTAACGTTCTATACAAAGTTTAAACTGATTGTTCATCCAATATAAAAAGCATCACATTTACACCATAAAATGTATACCACACCCTCAGTATTACAATTAATGAATGAATTGCAGTAAATATCTTTCTTACCCCTTGGATGGGGAATTGAATTTCCCTGTGTCACATAAGTACAGTAAGTGCATTGGCCACATTCTTTTGTTTATATGAGGGACTTTCCAAAAAGTGTTGCTAAATCGTTGGTGGATGATAATGCAGTCTGAACCACTCTATCTTTAATATTCTGTGCTCTTCTAAATACCATGCTGGGATTATCAGGTCAAATCTGTTGCAGCTTACTGTCCCTCATTAGAATTGGCCAGCATTTACTGACTATTTCTCTTGAACTCCCCACCACATGTGTATAGCTGATAATGAGTCTGGGAAAATCTGCCTTCTGTTTTTTTTATTTTCACAGTGTACATATGTTAACAGATTCTCTCTATTCACATCTGCGACCTGCTCTAGCGCTGTATCACTAGTCTCCTTTTTAAACCCCCAACCAAAAACTTTCCCACCATTTATACCTCCTTTTCCTGGTATATTATCGGGTCACTACAGTTGCGCTTTACTCTCATTAATTGCCCCTTAGGTATAACACTTTTCATATGGGCAGGATGACAACAATTCACTTGCAGTAAAGTGTTCCTGTCAGTACCTTTAACAAATAGATCTGAGAGTGTATTACCCTTGCCATCATTGTACAGTGTTACATCAAGGAAGTCAAACCTGTCCAACCCCAGGGCCAACTTGAATTTTAAAGCTGAATTTGTTTGTTCCAAATAGCCCACAAACTGCTCAATTTGTTCCACCGTTCCCTTCCATATAATGAGTGTATCATCAATAAAACAGCTCCACAAATCCAAACAAAACTTGTAAGGGTCTGTGGAGGCATTCTTGACAAAACATGCTTCCCACCTGGCTATGTATAAATTAACTAAACTGGGGGCAAAAGTTGCCCCCATTGCCACCCCTCAAATCTGCTGGATAATATCTATTTTTAAAGCAAAACATGTTGAATTTCAGCACCATTTCTGCCAAATCCACAAGAAGTTCAGTGGGTGGGTCATCATCCTCCGGTCTTTGATCTAAGAAATATCTAAGTGCCTCTAATCCCCCAATGTATGGAATAGATGTACATTGTGTTCCAACAAAATAACTCTGTTCCATTTCTATATTATTTACTGTTTTCAGAATATCAGGTGTGTCCTGAATATATCAAGGTACCATTTGGACAATTGGTCTCAAATAGGTATCCACATATTCTGACAAAGGTTCAGTGATCCAGCCAATCCCAGATATTATTGGGTGGCCAGTTGGTTTATTAAGATTTATGGTGTATGGTGGAATGCGGTTGTGTATGGAAATCGATACACTGCAAAAAGTCATTCTGCTTCAGTAGTAATGTCCTCACTAATGCAGAATGACTTTTCATTCTGCGTTAGTGAGGATATTGCAGTGCAACCACCCCCACTAGCGCCGTTCATAGGACAGGGGCAGTTGGTGAGTCCTGTGCGCGAGCTGGCTGACAGGCTGGAGAGACCAGGAGTCGGGTCTCTGGTGGCAGACGCTGGCTAAAAAATGTAAGTGATCTTGTTTTGGGGCATCATACATTATATAGAACAGTTTATGGCCTCCCAAACAACTTGGCAACTCTTCACCCTCGTGTTTTCTATGACAGCAGAGGGCCCTCTCGAGTTTCACTCTCGAGGTTATCAGCCATCATAGAGAAAACTCAGGTGAAGAATTGCCTTGTTGTGCATGGGAGGCCATACACTATCCTATATTTATGTATCTTGGGTAGAGTATATATTATTGGAACAATCGGATGTTTAGTTGTTAAAAATGCTTTTTCTTCTAAACTGATCCAGCCAATACTGTGAGCCCCAGACACATACTTATCTATTTTACCTTTAAAGAGCCTTGTTAAATTATCAGTAAGCCTTCTATAGAAACTGGAATCACTTAATTGTCTCACAATCTCATTTTCATAAAGTCATTACTGTCTAGTATAACAACAGCTCCCCCTTTATCTGCGGGTTTTATGACTATAGATTTATCACAGGACAAACTTCCCAGTACACCTCTCTCTATTTTTGTAAGATTATTGGATACTTCCCTAACAGATGTAGTTTGCAGATCCAAATGCATCAAATCAATCTCACACTGGCGCAGGAATGCAGTGACAGGAGGTCCATGTGGTAGACAATAGGTAGATTTCGGCACAAGATTCTTCCGAGATGGGTGTTCTAACTCCAAAGTCGTCTCCTCTTACATTTCTGTGGAAACATCTTTAAGAAAAATTGTCTTTAAGGTTATTTTTCTTGCAAATAGATTTAAATTGATCATTGCCTGGCTGGTATCCATTTGCACAGTTGGTATAAATGTAGGTTCTTTATGTAGAACTTTTCTTTCTCCATCAGTCAATACTCTGTTAGATTCACAACATTGGCCTGTTAGTTAGTTGTCATTATTTGTTGTCTTAGTGACCTCTTCCACCTCTGCCCCCTCTCCCCTTCCTTACCCTCCTCTTCCTTGGCCTCTGTACTGAGAAAACTTGAATCTGGTTTGTCTGTTGCTTTTCCGAGGTGTTTGCTGTACTGGCTCATTTTTTTGGGGAGGGGGTTCTGTCACCTGATCGAGGTAAAAAGTAGGAGCTATTACTTGAGGCATCAGATTCAGGACCTGAGGTGTAATCCAGAACTATGGATTCATCAATCTGTACTTTTTTTGCAATAGATTTTAGGGCAGTTTGCTGATTACTGTTTGACCAATTAAATACCGTTCCATTTAAGTAATTGTAAGCATCGCTATTTAGCGACCTTCAATTTAATAGCATAATTAGTAATCTTGTCATCCAATAGCTGGCCCAGTGGCGTGGAGAGCTGAGGCATCATGCCTTACCTCCTGCCATGCCGCAACCCACCAGAAAAGTAGTGGGCTGCCGGGGTCGTGGCCGGGTGGAGAGCTTGAGTGTTTGAGGACAGCTCTCCTCTCCCAGGGAGGGGTGGGATGGAGTCCGTTGCTGGACTGACCCCTATTGGTGGCAGAGGGCCGGCACAGTGGAACCATACATCGGGGGCAGAGCTGAGCTCGATGCCCAGTGTGCCGCGTGCAGAAGCACATGTGGCTTGGCCATTGGTGTCATTGCATACCGTGGCTCCACGCTCGGGGGGGGGACAAAACAAAGGAGAAAAGCGTTGACTGGCAGCATGAAGCTGGTCTCCCTGCCACACCGTCAGCATGCGCTCAATTGGTAGAGGCTATGGCCAGTACAGGAGCTCAGTGACGTGATGGGTGGCCAGTTACGGGCGTTTGAAAGTATAAACATAAAAAATTAAATAAAATCTTGTCATCCAATTCTTTTCTATATTCATTAAGCTGTACTTCTGAAATGCTATCAGCCAGTTGTTCTAGTTTCTTTATTTTCACAGACACCTCTTCTCTAATGGGGGCAGTATCTGCTAAAATAAGTTAAATCCATCTGGTGGATGCATCATGTGCGATTTCACTCCACTTATTCATAAACCCTTCTTTTTCAGTACCAAAAGCTGGTAATTTAGTGATTCTAAGTTCCCTAGGGACCTATTTCAGAGCCAGATATGCTTCTAAAGATGTCTTGTGCCAGTACACATGCCGAGCTTTTTTAATCGCCTTCTTCAGTTTAAAATAGGTGCTATGTGCATTATCCCTCTCGGGATCCACAAATTGATTAGTGCTTAACAGAAGGTTACCAGGGCCACTATGCTGAAACACCTGCCCTGTTTATTATGTTACTATCGGTAGCCATGGTGCTTCTATTTCTAGGTAGTTGTTAGATTAGAAGAGATAGCACCAATGCAGAATGTGTGCCAAAAAATGATGATTTTAATCTTTAATTAATTATATTATTATCACTATTTGGATCACTTAACCTTATTCATATATGCACTTGCATTTTCTTGTGATTTATTAATTGATAGCTATATAAACTTTATCCACACCTGCAGGTGCACACCTCTGAAGAAACCCCACCCAGACAGGGTGAAATGTAAGGTTTTCCATGCCACTTTGTGGCATGTCTGTTGCAGCATTTTTGCACTGCTTTGTGTGCCTTTGTACTAGTTTATCTGACCATACATATTTTTTATGGGATGTTTGTGCTACTTGGAATAAGTTCATAACAAATAAGTTTGTAAGTACAACAATCCCTTTTCTCCTGGTGTTTAAATACTAGTACTTCAGAACTAACACCAGAGTGCTAATGGGGCTAAAGAAAGGTGGGTGCACCTAGGTTACCATTTGAATTTTAAATTATTGGAGCACCACTTTAAAAATATCTTGATGTGGCCAGCCCGGTGGTGCAGAGGGCTGAGGTGCTGGCGCCTTACCTCGTGCTATGCCGGCAACCCGAGTTCGGGAACAACCTCAGGTTGCTGGGATGCTGGTTCGGGGGGGAGTGGGGCAGGATTAATCTGTGGCTCTCCCCTCCAAAGGGGTGGACACCTGCCCATCCGTAGTCCCACTCCCACCGGGTGGAGTGGGTGCAAAGGCAGCACGGTGCGGTGACACAAGTCAGGGGAGGGGCAGAAGGGGCCACCAGATCCTGACGTGTGCCTCCACGTGTGCACACGCATGTGTATGCCCTGGCCTCAGGAGGGCTGGAGGAAAACTGAAAAAAATGATAAAAGTATATATGAAAAAAATATCTTGATGTAGTGGAGTGCCAGTTTGAGTTTCTTTTCGAAAAAAATAGCGCAGTGCGACTTCCAACCGAGACAATGAGTGGAGTGCTTTATGGGTGCAGAGGCAACTGTGTTGAAACTCCAACATGTTGTTCACGTGGAAGGAATGCGCTGACTGCTTTTTCCATAGTAAGAGATCTGTATGGCTACATCCACTGCAGCCCCAAAAATGACTGCTCTCTTATTGGCATACTTGCAGTAATTGATGTAATGTATTAAAAATATGTCAGAAATATCCAAATCATAAATAAACAGGAGTCTTCTCCTTTAATATCAAACCTTAAGCTGCCTATTCTCCCAGTAACTCGATTGCTTCTCATAAATTCCTGCCATGCTGTACTGAATGAATTTCTTCCTCTACTTCTTTTTTTTTTTATTATGTGTTATGCTTTATTTTGCTTGCCTGTTGCCGGTACCTCAGCCTGGTCATGGACCCCTTCCGCTCCCACTCCCACATCCATCCATGACTCCCCGCTACCCCCTGACTTACCCTCTAGGGTGGGGTTGCGGCCCTGGCCCTAAGTGCTGCAAGCAATGCGATAGGTCAGGGAGCTGGCCCTGGGAGCTAATCAAAGTGGAGGGGCTGGCTTCATCTAGGTGGCAGGCAGCAGTATTTTTTCCCTGTGTACGGGGGGAAGGGATGTGCAATGACGGCCAGCATCCGCCCTGTTCCCCTGAATGTGTTGGCAATGGTGCATGTGGTACACCCAGCCTCTGCTAGGTGTCTGTAAAGCACCGAACACTCTACCTCCCTTGCCCCTGGAGAAGGAGAGCAGTCGCTGGATGCTCAATCTTTCTCCCCCCAACTGGCCCTCCAACGTCCTGGATCCGTTTCTGACCCCGGGTCGCCGGCATCGCAGGTTGGCACCCTGCGCCTGTGCCAGCAGGCCGGCCACTTCTTCTACTTCATATACTTACTCTGGGTAGTTGTGGACCCAAATTAGAAGACAAACATGCGGCATGTACATCATTATATGTTGAAATTTTGACAGCCACATTAGTGATTATTAATACTGATAATATAAACAAGCTAAATAGAATCATGTTATGTCCAGGCATTGTTAGCATTGCTGGACCTTTATTACATCACCAGCTCTCCTTCCCACCAGGGATTGCGACTTCACCAGTAAAGAGATGACAGTTCCTTACATTAGAAACCTCAAACGATAGCAATGTTTTAGAAAGAATTATTTCATATGGGCACCAAACTACTCCCAATTAAATTTCAGGATAGTAGCTGCTAAAATTTTAGAATTAATATAGCCTAATCCAAACCAGTTTCACCACTTCACCGCCCCCCACCACCACCAGAGGTTGCCAATTCCCCGGAAATAGGGGGGAAGGAATGGGCTGCTGGCCAGGCTATACAATAAATCAAAAACTTATAATTGCCTCATTTCTCCCAACTCCAGAGGCTACCAGTATCCCAGCAGAGAGAAAGGGGACCAAGGGGCTGGTAATATCACAAACAGTTATATTAGATATACATCAAAAAATGTTTTTAACAGTATATAACATTAAAAACTAAACTGGGCCCATTCAAACAGAAACTTAGACAACAGATATAACAGAACATCTACAGGCCAATAAAATGCTAGATCCAGCCCAACATGGCTTTAACAAAAATAGGTCATGTCAGACTAACTTGCTCCAATTTTACGAGAAAGTTTGCAGGACTTTACATCGGGGCAGTCATTGGATCTTGTATTATTGGATTTTTCGAAGGCCTTTGACAAATTACTGCATAACGAACTGGTCAGCACACTCAGAAATGTTGGGCTAGAAGAAAACATAACAATATGGGTATCATCCTAGCTGAGGGGAAGAAGACAGAGGGTGGCAGTAAATGGGGTCCTCTCAGACTGGGCGGAGGCGACCAGTGGTGTGCCTCAGGGCTCTGTGCTGGGACCATGCCTATTTAACATGTACGTTTCATCATTACAGCTTACACACAGCAAGATATGGATTACCAAGTTTGCAGATGACTGAAGGGTGGGAGCTGTGGTCAATACATATGAAGACAGTATGGTTCTCCAACAGGCATTAGATCACATACAGAACTGGACAAATACAAATAGGCATCAGTTAAACAGAGAAAAATGCATTATTATGCATATGGGGAAAAAAAAAACAAGGATCTGCGTATAAACTTAATGACATCTACTTATCTAGTTCAACAGAGGAAAGGGATCTGAGAGTTATTGTTACAAATGATTTACAATTCAAAACACACTGCGACAAAGTTGTTAAAAAGGCCAACAATACATTGATTTGTATACTTAGGCATGTAGGGAGCAGGAGGCAAGAGATATTGATTCCGTTTCTTCTAAAGGGCTTCTTCTAAACTGCCTTAGGGTTCAGCTGTTTGGGCTGACTTCTGAGGCGGCTGTAGCCGCGGGTCGTCGACTGGGTGGGGGTGTCGTTGCCTCAAGGAACATTTTCTGCCTCCTTGGAACTGTTCCGCTGCTTTTTGGGTGACTGACTGCTTGGAGTCGTCGGTTTCTGACTGTTTTATGAAGAGCAGTTGCCGGTGGATTTGGTGGGACATCTTCAGGCTCCCTCGTTTGGTTTGACTCGGACTCCTATTATTGGACTCATCTGCTGAGAATTTACTTTGTTTTTCTTCATTTTGATTTATTCTGATTTTATCCATATCTGGACTGCTGGAGAACTGATTCTTCTGTCTCTCTCTAGCTCCTGGATTGAGGGTGGTGAGAGTGTGGTGTATATTTATTTATTTGTTTGTTTTATATAATTATTAACTGGATTTATTTAATTGGTCCCCTACCATGTGAGAGGTGGTATTTGGAGAGTATATAACATCTGCTGCATTGTTGCACGTGAGAGGTGCTTCACTGTTTAAAATACAAATTTTGCTTAGGTTTAATATCCAGTGGTATATGATAATATTTTACTGTGTTTTTAAGATTATTTGATTTTATTTTTCCACATTTTATCATTTGGGTTATTTTTGAATTGGGGTTTAATTTGGTTTTTATATTAGTTTGTTTGTTTTATTCGCCTCCCCTCTGTGAGAGAGAGAGGAGAGGAGAGTGTTTTATTTATAGGTTTGGTATTTATAGGTTTGTTTTATTCTGTTTCTTTTTTGATTTGATTAATGACGGTTGGGCACTATTCCCCCACTAGACTCAGGGAATTACGTCCTTTTGAGTGCCCACCATTGTCATCTAACACCTATTTTAGGTGTCGAGCATTGGGCATTCTGAGGAGGTGAGGACGAAGGTGGAAAGCTGGGCGTGGTGGGGGACAGGAAAGGGGAGAGCGGATTGGGGTCTTAGGGTCCAGAAGATGCCCTGGGGCGAAATGGGGTCAGGATAGAGGTCACTCTTAACTTTCCCCATACCCAAGAGTCCAGAGGAAATTGGATAGGTGCCGAGGTCTTCCTCGACAGTTCATCCCGCCTTGGCAGTGTTGTGCAATGCCAGATTCAATTAAGAACAAGACAGCTATTATTGCTGATCTTGTTGGATCATCTGATCTGACTTGCATCACCGAGACCTGGCTGGATGAAAATCCAGGCCCTATATTGGCTTTGGCAATTCCAGCTGAGTTCTCGGTGATACACCGTCCAAGGCTGGATTGTAGGGGCGGGAGTGTGGCCATTATGTTTAAATCTGAGCTGGGCCTTGTGGGTGTGCCATTGGGAAACATCAGATCTTTTGAATATATCCTGGGCGAGGGTGCAGGTTGTGGGATTCTCCTCGTCTACCGTCCACCAGGTGATGGTGGTGAATTCCTACAGGACTTTGCAGACTTCATTGTCGACCTGGTGTTGAGGTTTCCCAGATTAATACTTCTGGGCCACTTCAATGCCTGGGTCGACGATGAACTATCTCATTTTGGCCAAAATCTCCTCCAGTTGATGAATACACTGGACCTGACACAGGTTGTTACCTCCTCTACCCATATAGGGGGTCATTCACTTGATCTGGTCTTTCTCTTGGGTATGGAGATCACTGATCTGGGGGTGGAACCAGTCAGCTGGTCGGACCATTACACCATAAGGTTCAGTTTCAGGGCCCCATCTAATAGGTCTGTCCCTACGGAGATGGTCCAGTACCGCCCTTTAAGGGGTACTAACCCCAATGACCTAATGGCAGTGCTGGATCTATTGAGCTTGTCGGATGAATGCATGAGTCCAGATGATCTTGTATTAGCCTATAATAAGGCTGTGGGAGATGCTCTGGACAAAATTGCACCTGTTCGTGTTCGGCCTCTCACCATCCATCCAAGAAGCCCATGGTTTGATGGCTCCTTGAAGAAATTAAGGCTAGTAGGCCGAAGGCTGGAGAGAGCCTGGCGGAAATCGGGCCTGGATGCTGACAGGCTTAGATTGATGGCTCATTATGATAGCTATCAATCAGAAATCACTCGTAAGAAGGCAGAATTCCTGTCCAGAGAGATTTCTGCTGCACAAAATCGACTGGCTCAGCTTTTCCGGACTGTGGACAGACTGTGCAATCCAGTCTGTCTTCAGCCTAGAGAAGCCTTTTCTCAGCCTAGATACGAGGAGTTCTCTCGCTTTTTTGCAGATAAGGTTGCCAGCATCAGGTCTGGCATTGGTCCGACCTCTCCTATGGGGGATTGTGGTGGTTGATTGGTGGTGTCTTGTCCTCGGTCTATCTGGTTAGATTTTCACCGCCTGAAATTTGTGAACATTGTGAAGATCATCCAAACAATGCGACCAACTAGTTGTAGTTTGGATCCGGGTCCTACACCGCTGCTAGTAGGTTGTGTAGAAGCTATCTACCCAATCCTTGCAGACATTGTCTCGAAGTCCTTGGAGAGGTTTTTTTCCCTGAATCCCTTAAGGAGGCAGTAGTTTGACCACTCCTTAAAAAATCCTCCCTGGACCCAGACTGTCTAGCTAACTACCGGCCTATCTCTAACCTGCCATTTGTTGGTAAGGTTATTGAAAAGGCAGTTGCGTTGCAATTGGATGATTATCTTACATCTCATAATGTCTATGATACTCTCCAGTCTGGTTTCAGGAAAAGGCATAGTACAGAGACTGCCCTTGTTCGGGTATTGAGCGACCTCCTAATGGCCAGAGATCGAAAGACTTGTACCATTCTGGTCCTTCTCGATCTATCTGCTGCATTTGACACTGTAGACCATGGAGTGCTACTGGAGCAACTGCGGGTCTTTTGTGGGCTGTCTGGTACAGTCCTCAAATGGTTTCGTTCTTACCTCACTGGCAGGTTTCAGAGAGTTGTCACCGGAATTTATTCCTCTGATGCTTACTCCCTGCCTTGTGGGGTACCACAGGGCTCCATTTTAGCTCCCATGCTGTTTGCAGTGTATATACTGCCATTGGGAGAAATCATCAGGCGATACAGTCTGAGTTTTAACTGCTATGCAGATGATACTCAGCTGTATTTGTCCTTTCTCCCTGACCAGGGTGATGCACTCCTCTGTACTTAATAATTGCCTTGATGAGATCAGACTTTGGATGAGCTCGAGCTGGTTGAGACTCAATCCGGATAAGACTGAGGTATTTGTTGTGGATCCAGGTCATCTGGGGATGGGTTTGGGAACTGGACAGCCATCAGGTTTATCACTTGGTGGTGTACCGCTCTCTACCTCTGGACAGGTGTGAAATCTGGGCGTTATTTTTGATGATGGTCTGACCCTGAAATCTCAGGTATCAGCTGTTGTCAAATCCTCTTTTTACCATCTGAGGAATATCGCCCGGGTGAAACATCTGATTCCCCAGGAGGACCTTCCAATTTGGTCCACACCTTTGTCACTACACGTTTGGACTACTGCAATTCCCTCTACCTAGGGCTACCAGGGGTTGATATCCGCCGCCTTCAGCTGGTGCAGAACGCTGCAGCCAGGCTTTTGACTGGGACTCTTGGAACCAGTCATATTATGCCTGTGCTTCGCGAACTGCACTGACTGCCTGTTCGGTGGCGGATCACCTTTAAGGTTGGTTTACTAACCTTTAAAGCTCTACACGACCAGGGACCCAGTTACCTGAAAGATATTCTGATTCCCTATCGCCCCCTCCGTCCTCTCCGTTCCGCCAGCGAGGGATTGCTAGAGATTCCCAGGGTTCGATTGAAGTTATCGGGATCTCATGCCTTTGCTTTTTCGGCACCAACCCTGTAGAATTCTCTACCTCGCTGGTTGAGAGAATGTCCAACCGTTGATAATTTCAAAACTGCTTTAAAGACATATCTTTTTACTTTGGCTTATTTTTCTTAGTTATGGCTGTTTTTAAATGTTTGGATTTTATTATTTTATCTATCTTTGTACAGCGCCTTGGTTCTGAAAGGCGCTTTATAAATAAACTTGACTTGACTTGACTTTTATGAGGCTCTGGTGAGGCCACACCTGGACTTTTGTTCGCAGGTCTGGGCTCCATACAAAAGGGGAGAAATATCCAAACTAGAGAAGGTCCAGAAAAGAGCTACGAGAGTAATTCAGGGTGTGGAACATATGAGCTGTGTGGAAAGACTGGGAGCTCTGAACCTCTTTTCACTGGAATTCAGAAGACAGAGAGGTGACATGTGTCTATTATTTAGAGCACTTACAGATTCCAAATTATGAGAAGAACTTGGACTTCAATTGAAATTGCAAACTTATAATATTAGAGCCCATCCCTTGCCACTAAAAGCACATTAATGGACGCTCTTAAATAGGAAGAACTGGTATACCCAGCGAATAGTCCCAGTCTGGAACTCACTTCCATTGGAAGTAGTCGGCAGTATATCCATGGAATCCTTTAAACAGAGCTTAGACAACTACTATAGGGCCAGGGGTAGAATCCCATAATTACAAAAAAAAAAATGGCAGGCATAATGGACGCAAGTCTATAAAAGCTTGTTTTTTTCCTGTGATTCCTATGAACATTTCACTGCTATTAGCAGCTATGATTGCCACACTTAGGCCCTTTTCGACCTCACACGTTGCCTTCTCCCTGTGCCTTCACCATCCTGACCTCCCCCTATCCATTGTCCCACCCCTTCTCCCCCTCTCCGTTTCCCTGTTCCTGCTACTTGTCCCCCCTCTTCCTTCCTTCCTCTCCCTGACTCTCCTTCTCTTCTCCCTTCCTGTGCTCCCTCCTCTCCTTGCACTTCCACTTCATCTCCAAACACTGTTCACAGATCTCTGCCTGCCGTTTCTCCCCTACCTCCACTGTCCTACTCCCACCCCGTGTCTCCTCCCATCACCCACTACATTCCCTCCCAACCCTATGTCCTCCCTCTCATCTCCCAATTCTCTGCTTGACAATGACAGATTCCTGACAGCATCCCTCTCTGCCCTTCCTCCTGTGTACCTCCATAAGTCCCGAAACCTACTGCACTTCTTACTGAAACTTGAATGTAAAAGTTTAACCATATTGTAACTCTTGCTGTAACCTGAATTATTAACTCTTTACCTGTCTGTTACTTTTATGAATGACTGTACCCAACTCCATGTAACATGTATTCCGCTTGTTTTGTATTTAGTTCTTTGTTGTGTTGTCTTTACTCTGATGTGGAACCTTTGTAAAAGAGTCTTTGACTCAAAGGCACTTTAATCCGAGACTTGAATAAATAAATAAAAAGATCAAAGTCCAGAAATGAAAATGAACTGATAAAAGTTCCAAATGAGTTCTTAAATACAGTATCCCACAACTGAAGTACTGTCAAGTTGGTGATAAAAATATTGAAGTATCAATGTTAGTATCGCCCCATGCCTCTGCTCCACCACTGGTCCAATATGGAGGCTGCCACCATCCCAGAAGGAGGCAAATAGACAGGGCACTAGGATGAAGGCTTTAACAGCAGGCTATATTTAATGTTATGTAGCAGGGGCTAACTAATTCTGAATAAGATGTGTCCTGTAATATCACATATAGGGTAAAGTTTCAGTAGCTGTTGATTACCTCACCCAAGTCCAGGAAATCGGAGCTATCCCTACTGCTAGAGTTAAATAGGGGTTTTGACAATTCTAACATTCACCATATCGCCTAGTCACTACCAGCCGATGGCTGCCACAACTTCTAAGAGGGCAACAAGGAAACTCTTTCTTTTTTTTTTTTTTTCTTTTTTTCATACAAGTGTTTTTTCTCCTTTGTAGCTAGGACAGGCTGGGATCCCATCTGCTCTGCCACACTGCCCCCCACCATACAGCTTCTCCCCAGGACTTACATGGGTACCAGATCACCCTACAGATCTCCCCCACCATGGCAGGGTCAGGAGGGAGGGGGGGCCCCCCCAAAGCACAAATCCAGCTTTCTTGCCTCTGGGCCCTAGTGATGCAATGGATGGGGATTGGCAGGCAAGCCTCATGTACACGTATCCTGCCACCCATTTTCCTTCATTTTTCTCCCTTCCCTACACTGGGGCATGCACATGGTACAGAGTCCCCCAGCACCTCCCTACTTCTGCTGCACTCATCCCACACTACCGCCAGGCCTCCGCTTTGTGGCAGTCATTTGGCAGAGCAGTCCTTCCCTCCCAGTAGAGCAGAGGAGAGGACAGCTGTGCTTTGGATATTCAATCCTCTCCCTCCCCAGCCAACACCTGGCAACTCACGCTGGTTTTTGAACACGGTTCACCTGCGTGGAGTGAGGTGTGGCATCCAGCACCTCCACCCTCAGTGATACTGGACCAGCCTTAAACTCTGGCTTTCTAAATAGCAGAGTTTGATTTCATCTCTCTATCTCGCTCCCAAATCAAAGGCTGCCACTTCGGGGGGGGGGGGGATATGAGAACAGTGACAATTTTTATTAATAATTATGAGAAATAATTTAGCGGTCTAAAACAAATCTGCCATAAGACTGAATATCTATATGAATCAGCAAACAAAAATTCTGAAAAATGCCAGTGCTGAACAACATAGAGGATAATGGCTGGGGATAGGGTGATGACCACACTGTAATCACATCAAGTGGTTGCTAGGGCAACATGGTAAACCTTGAGAGCACAGCTCGAGAGGTTTACTGTAGCCCTAGCAACCACGAGAGGTGATTTCAGTGTGGTTGTCACCCGATTCCCAGCCATCATCTTTTATAGTGTATGGTCAAAAAAACACTGTTTGCCCCATTCACTTGTACTTCCTACCTTACTGATGCATTAGGACCGCTGCTGGACAAGGTTCAAACGGCCAACATTTGTTTTGTAACGGTACAGTGACGTGCGACATAGGAAGAGCTAGTAGTCTGAAAACCATGGTAAAACAAGTAGAATAAAGAAATAATTTTTAGATAAATGTCCATTTCTGTGATGTTTTCGAAAGATGCATTTAAAATTTATTTATTTATTTATTTATTTATTATAGTACAGCGGTTTGGGAAGACCTTTGAGCCAGAGGCTCATTTACAAAGGTACCTTGTCACATAAAGGTAGGTCACATTACAACAGCAAGTAAGCAATAACGGTACAGAGACAATGGGTGGTACATCAAGTGAAACAATAGCAAGCAATAAACAGAAAGTAACATCCAGCAGTCAACATACAGTAGTCATAAGCAGCTTTCAGGTGGCCTTGTCATATTGTTTATCCCTGCTAAAAACTAGTGGCAAGTGCAGCTACGAATACTGATTAGGTGATTTCGTAGGGAGGTTTTGAAGCAGGATATAGAAGGGGCATCGGAGATGGATGGGGGCAGGGTGTTGAACCAGAAGGGGGCTCTATAGTCATAGGCTCGCTGACCGTGCGTGGTCCTAGCCCTAGGGATCAATAGGGTGGTTTTGTCAGCGGAACGGGTGTGCACTTGCGAGTTAGTACATTGTGCGGTGGTCATCAGACCTGGTGGGGATAGTCCAAGAAGGTTTTTTTTAGTTATGATACAGGTCTGATATTTGAGTCGTTCATCAAGGTCAAGCAATACAGCTTTCTCATATAACTGAGAGGTGTGAGTTTGCCTGGGGGCAGCTGTGATTAGCCTGCAAGCTTTATTCAGTAAGGTGTGAATTTTATTGAGAGCTGTCTGATCAGCAGAGCCATACACAGGCAACCCATAATCCACTAGTGACAGTATGGATGAGGTGACTGCGAGTCGAAGGGCCTCGGGGGGGGGGGAGACACTTTTTTGTGCCGGTGTAGTATGCCTAGTCTGATATTCGCTGCTGTGGCAAGGGCTGAGATGTGGCCATGGAAGGAGAGAGAGGAGTCAAAGTGGATTCCAAGGTATTTATAGGAGCAGACTTGCTCAAGCATAAGCTTGGAGCTTGAGTATATCTGGAACTGAAAGTTGCAAAACTTGTTTTGTGGGTGAGTAAAGACCATAGTTTTAGTTTTTTTGAGATTTATAACCAGCCTACGCTCCTTGAACCAACCCTCAGCATTATTAAAGGATCTTTGCAGGGAGTCCTGGAGTGCGATAGGGTTACGATCAGTGGCAAATATGATGGTGTCATCCGCATACAATAGTATTTTACCACTACAGGAGCCCGGAAGGGAGTTAAGGTAAAGGGAGAAGAGTAGGGGACCAAGAATGGAGCCCTGGGGGACACCAGAGAGGATGGGACGTATGCAGAGAGAGAGCCTCCAATTTTTACGTACTGTGAGCGGGCTGACAGATAGCTAGCGCACCAGGAGATAGGTCCAGCGGCAAAGCCAGAGTAACTGAGGGCATCTAGAAGGAGGGATGGGAGACGGTGTTGAAAGTTTTCAAAAGGTCTACAAACACAGCCGCAGCCAAGGAGCCCTGGTTCAGGGAGGAGTGGAGAAAGTTAGAGAATTCTAGGAGGGCAGTAGTGGTACTGTGGCCAGACCGGAAACCGTGTTGTTCAGGGCAGAGAATGTTATAGTTGGAGAGGTAGTCAGTAAATTGGGAGGCCACTACTTTTTCCAGGGCTTTGGAAAGGGGAGAGAGAATGGAGACAGGCTGGTAATTTCCGGCCTGGGTCGAACAGTGTGAAACGATCTGGTTGGTCTTTGGTGATCACGTGGGCATGGTAGGAGTTGATGCGAATTGTGGGATGTGATGCTGCATGCTCTTCTTGTGCCCAAACAAACCACACAAACCAAGAGTCACGGATCAGCATACATGCAAGGTGACCTGTTAGGGAAAATTCACCCACGTTATTTATGTTTCTGACATTGCAATCGCAAGCCTCGGTAGACATAAACTGTCATGGGTGGAATACTGTTTTGAATCATTTACCGAGGCATGCAGTCGCATTCTATGTGTGAGAATTATGAAACTCTGGTGCATTCTTTTTTGTTATGCCACTGCTTGGAAGTTCTGAAGTGTAGTTAACAGCATTTAACATTCTGAACAGTGGCATAACAAGGCTGTGTTACTGCTGATTATGGTGGTTAATAGGGGCTTCCCATACATTATAGAGCACTTGTAGACTGTAGGTATAGTTACTGACTCCAGAAAATAGTTATGAGCAAAAAATGTAGAGAGAAAAAAAACAACAAATATATTGCAGGTGATATCTTTTATGGGACTAACAATTATTTTTAAGACTAGCTTTCGAGAGATAAAACTCTCTTCCACAGGTCAAAGTGAAAGCAGCTGAGCAGTATGACAGATATAAAGGTTGTATGTGGATTCAAAACCTAGACTAGCAGTTTACGGATCAAAGCATTGCAGTCAATTTGCACCTCTTACAAACTGGAAGAATAATTTTCACTGGAGTGTGTCCGTTGGAGAGATCAACTTGTAAGATCGAAGGGCTGCCCAGTTTTACTCTGACTCTGGACCATTAATTAACATTTCTGAAAAGTCAAGACAGAAAGAAAATACATACCATTGTCTTAAGAAGGTACCTGTTAATAGAGCCAGAGGGTGCTCATGTGAGGGTTAAAAAGAAACTCTGAAGCACTGCTTTCAGCATGATCACTGGTAGTGTATCAAAAAAACAACATTCTTTATTAAGTCCTTTTTCTTTAGTGTCAAAATATTGTATAATTTTTATTTCAAATGTTTGCCGATCCTGGCTGTTTTTGAAGTTCCCTTTTAACACTCTGACGGTAAAATCACTGGTGGAGTGATCTGGTCTGGAAAAATGTTCCCCTACTGCCGTATTTTTATTTTCATGGGTAACTATGAATCTATGGTGATTCATTCTTGTTTTGAGTTCCTGTCCGGTTTCACCAATATAGCAGCCTTCCTCACATTTTCTGCATTGTATCATGTATACTACATTGCTAGAAGAACAGGTAACCAAGTTTTGGACTGTAAATATTTTTCCATTGTGACTAACACATCTCAGGAGTGATATGTGTACATAGTTTGCAGCAAGGTGCTTTGCATGGTTTTGTACCTATGTCACCTAGTTGGAGCTCAGAGGGAAGTTTGCTTAGCAGCAGTTTCTGCTTCAGGTTTGGTGGCTGGAGGAAGGCAAGCACTGGTGGAATGGGAAATATATTTTTTAGAGTTTCATCTTCAGACAGTTGTGGCTGTAGATCTTTAATTATTTTCCGTAGTTTTTCCAGTTCTGGGTTGTAGGTTACTACCAGAGGTTTGCGATCAGATGTTCTCTGTGGCTTGTGCTGTAGTAGTTCTTCCCTAGGCCTACGGAGTGCAGAATAGGTATTCCTGTCAATGCAGCTGGTTTTATATCCCTTCTGTCTGAAAGCTTCTTTTAGTTTTCCTAGAAGTCTGTTGCACCTTACCCCTGACCTCCAGAATTCCTTTATGTCTATCCCATGCATTCTTAAATCCCGTGATTGTTTCAGCCCCCACCACTTCCTCTGGCAGGGTGTTCCACTTGTCCACCACCCGTTCTGTGAAGAAATTCTTTCTCATGTTTCCTCTGAATCTTCCTCTCCTCCAACTTCATCCCATGCCCTCCAGTCCTGGAACATCTTTTTCGCTTAAAAATAGTGTTTTCCTGCACCCTGTTCCTCCTGTAAGATACTTGTATGTCTCTATCATATCCCCTCTCTCCCTCCTCTCCTCCAGGGAGTACATGTTCAGTTCCTTCAACCTGTCTTCATAGGACTTGTGATGCAATCCATGGACCATCTTTGTTGCCCTCCTCTGAACCTTCTCTACCCTGTCTATGTCCTTACGTAAGGTATGGTCTCCAGAACTGTACACTGTACTCCAGGTGGGGCCTCACTAGTGTCTTGTATAGCGGAATTATGACCTCCTTTTCCTGCTGGTATGCCCTGCCTATACATCCCAGCATCCTATTTGCTTTACCTGCTGCCTTGTCACACTGTTTCCCTACCTTGAGGTCATCAGAGATGATAACCCCAAGATCCCTTTCCTGCTTGGTGCATGCTATATCCTCACCCCCAACTGATATATTGTGCCAGGTTTTTGTGCCCCATATGCATTATCTTGCACTTCTTTGCATTGAATTTCAACTGCCAAACCCCTGACCATTCTTCAAGTTTCTGCAGGTCGCTTCTCATTCTGTCTACACCCTCTGGTGTGTCTACTCTGTTACAGAGCTTTGTGTCATCAGCGAACAGTGAAATTCTGCCTTTTAGGTCCTGCGCCATGTCACTGATGAAGATGTTGAATAGGACCGGTCCCAGCACTGATCCCTGTGGTACCCCACTGGTCACTCTTCCCTCTGTGGAGTGACAGCCATTTACCACCACCCTCTGTGTCCTGCCACCCAGCCAGTTACCTACCCACCCCACTACTGTCCTGCCCACACCCATATTCCCCAGTTTGTGTAATAGTCTTCTATGTGGCACAGTGTCAAGGCCTTGCTGAAGTCCAGATAGGCCATGTCCACTGCCCTCCCTGATCCACCTCCCTAGTCACCCAGTCAAAAATTCAATGAGGTTGGTCTGACATGACCTCCCCTGGTGAAACTATGCTGCCTTGGGTCCTGTAGTCCATTGACTACCAGATGTTCCACCAATCTCTCCTTCAGTAGTGCTTCCATGATCTTCCCCACTACCGAGGTGAGGCTGACTGGTCTGTAGTTCCCTACTTCCTCTTTGTTCCCACTTTTGTATAAGGGGACTACATCTGCTGTCCTCAAGTCTTTGGGTACCTCCCCTGTTTCCAGTGATCGGCTAAACAGGATAGCCAGAGGTTCAGCCACCACCTCTCTTAGTTCTTTAAGGACCCTGGGGTGCACCCCATCTGGCCCCATTGCTTTATCAACTCTTATTACTTCCAGTTCCTTCAGGACCCTTTCTCGTGTAAAGGGACTTGTGTCCATTTCTGCACCATTCTCACCCCTTGTACTCCCTTCAGACCCATTACCCTCCTCTTCCTCAGTAAAGACTGAGCAGAAATACCTGTTCAGTATGTCAGCTTTACTGTTGTCATCCTCCACGCTGCCCCCATCCTCCCCTTCAGTCTCACTATCCTCCTTTGTCTTTCTTTTTTCACTTATGTACCTGTAAAGGTTTTGTCCCTCTACCCACTGATTTTGCAATGTGTTCTTCTGTCTGAGCTTTGGCTTCCCTTACTGACCTCCCTGCCTCCCTTTGCTTCTCCTGGTACTTCTCCCTATCCCCTTCTGCCTGTGTCTTTTTGTATTGCCTGAATGCAATCTTTTGGCTTTCACTTTCTTTGCTACCTCTTTGAAAACCATAATGGTCTCCTCTTCCTTTTCCTCTTGCTAACCTGCTTAATACATAATTCTGTTGTTCTTGTAATCCCCATTTTAAATACTGCCCACTGTTCCTCAACCCCTGATTCCTGTCCCATTCCCTTAATGCCTCTTTCAAGTATCTCCCATTTTCCCAAAGTCTGCCCCCTAAAATCCAGGATACGTGTTTTTGTGTGGTTTGGTTCTGCTCTTTCTGTGATTTCAAACCACAATGACTGGTGGTCACTGTTTCCCAGGTGCTCCCCACTGTTCCCCCATCACACTGTCCCTGTTTGTAGAGCACAAGGTCCAGTATTGCCTTCTGCTGAGTTGGTTCCATGACCAGTTGCTTGAGGAAGGCACCTGAAGGAGTCCAGGATAAATCTGCTCCTAGTTGATGCTGCTGCTGGGATGCTCCAGTCCACGTCTGGAATATTGAAGTCTCCAACCAGTACTACCTCACCTTGTCTGCCATCCTTTGGATGGCTAGCATCAGCTCCCTATCTGTTTCTTCCTCCTGGGCTGGTGGTCTATAGACCACACCTGTGCGGATGGCTGTCCCCATTTTCCTTTCCAGCTTAACCCACAGTATCTCTCCCCCATTTTGTTCCTCCTGGATCTCTGTGGCCCTTATGTCATTTTTCACATAGAGTGCCACTCCTCCTCCCTTCCTGCCTGCTCTGTCTCTTCTGAATATGTTGTAGCCAGGTATGGCCATCTCCCAGTCATGGTTATCATTACACCAGGTTTCAGTGATGGCCACAATGTCCAGGTCTGACTGCACCATGACAGCCTCAGATCTTCCATCTTGTTGCTAAGGCTCCTGGCATTTGCACACATGGCTTTCCATGATTTGACCTCCTAGACTGTCTCACTGTTCTACTCCAGCCCCTTCCTTGGTTGTCATTTATCCATGGTTCTCCTTGCTGTCTGCCCGTCTGCTGATTTTGCCCTTTCTGCTTATCCACCTCTTGGGCACTAATCTCCATCTTTTGCACTGCTTTGCAGAGATAGCCACTCCTCTGGTTCACTGGTTTCCACTGCTGGCTGTGGGGGTGAGCAAGTAGGTACCCTCCTTGCTGGCCTGCCACCCCCCTTTGCTAGTTTAAATGCTTGTCAATGTAGCATTTAAACTTATCATTGAGTGCTTGGATTCCCCTCCAGGATAGATGCAGGCCGTCAGGCTTGAACAAACCTCCATCCCTCCAGGTGGGTCCCCAGTCACCAATGAATCCAAACCCTTCCTCACAGCACCAGTTCTTCAACCATGAGTTAAAGTTCCTGGTGCATGCACTCCTATGCTCTCCTTGCCTCTCACAGGTAGTACTTCTGAGAAAGTGACAGAAGTAGCTACTTGCTTGAGACCCCTCCCAGTTTCCTAAACTCTTCCTGAACTTCCTTTGGCTCCCCATTTGCCAGGTCATTAGTACCTAGGTGGATAATGACATCCAGCTCACCCTTCCGTCTTGCCTTCCCAGTGATCCCCAGGATTTTCCTTCCATCCCTCCATGCCGTGGCACCTGGTAGGCACCTCAACTCCCTGTCCTCCCCCTCCTGTGTTCCTAGCTGGATCCCTCTTATGATGGAGTCCCCCACCAGGATTCGCTTCCTCCTCCTCCTCTGGGGTCCACTGCTTTCCCCGCTGAGGTCACCTCCTTGGCTAACCTCCACATCCTTTCCTTCCACTTCTCTGAGTACCTGTATTTGGTTGTCCTCGTTTGCCAAGTATTGCCAGTTTGCCAGTGTGGCATATGAGTTCTTGAGTGGAATAGGATCTGGGATGTGCCTCTGCCTGACTGCTCTAACCCTCCCTGAGCCCACTGTCATCCAAGTGCTCCTCGTTCTCGGCATCCTTTGAGGCAGTTACATTGGACTGGGTGGTCCCTGGATAGGGGTGATGGTACTCCTGATCCAGTTTACTTCCGCTCTGAGTCTGGCTACCTCATCCCGCAGTCCAGATAGATGCATGCAGATAGGGCAGCACCTCAGTGTCCAGAAGGTCTGTCTGAATATGGCTGCCCCACAGCCACTGCATTGCACCACTCCCCACATTATACTGCAATTCCACTACTTGTCTGCTACTGAAGCTCTCCTAGTTCCCTTTTTATTAATTTACTGTCTTAAAAATCCTGCCACTGTTCCCCTATAATATTTGAAAATACATACACTTCTATTTAAGCTCATTATCCTTACAATCAAAAGGTAACTACAATCACAATAATCTACCTTCTACTAATACAGATTCTATCACGGAATCAGAGCACAATGCAAAAACATCTGCTACTTAGCAACAACAAACAGGTGACAACATACCAAGTTGATGTAGCTTTTTTTAAAATAGAAAAGAAAAATGTAATTGTTTAAACCAATAGAAATCAGCAGTTCCAAAAGCACCTTGAACTACAAGAAAGAACACAGTACCACACCTCTGCCACAATAACTAAACAGTTCTAAAACATTGGAGAAAGAAGAGAAAAATTAGAGACAGAGCAAAAAGATACAATGTACTATAAAGTATTAGGCAATAGGTATACTCAGTTGTTTAACAGAGAAAATAAAGTACCTACCAAAACAGACAGGATACCCACAAATGACACTTAGGTTCTCAATATCAGACACCACCAAAGGCACATTCAGAAAGGGTTTAAACTATAGTATTAAAATAGTATTAAAATTAACCACATCAGAGTAGAAAGATCACACTAAATAAATGTGTTGATCCTTCTGACTTCCAACGAATATCTACCGCACAAATTTTATATTTTCCTGGAGCCTACAGGGTTGTCTTTCACAATCACCTAAATT
Organism: Neoceratodus forsteri; assembly: GCA_016271365.2. Taxonomy (NCBI): domain Eukaryota; kingdom Metazoa; phylum Chordata; order Ceratodontiformes; family Ceratodontidae; genus Neoceratodus; species Neoceratodus forsteri. The sequence goes on from CM057455.1 coordinate 1,712,511,692, forward strand.
GACATAAAACAAAACAATTTTTAAACTGAAAATTATATCAAAAAACACTTAGCTTTGGGAGCTCTTCTCAAACACAGCCACTCAGCTCAGAGTTCTAGAATCAGTGTAACAAGTGTAACAAGTGTAACAAGGTGTCTGTCCCTGTCATCTTGATTAGAGCAAATGCGATGGTACTGGATGGCCTGGCTGCGTAAAATGGATGTTTTGGTATGAGAGTGATGGTAGCTCGAGCTATGTCAGTAACTGCATCTGTCTGTGGGTTTTCTGTACACAGATGTTTGCAGTGTTCCATTTTTTAGTGTGACTCTGGTATCCAGAGTATGAGCAAAAACAAATCCACCTGAGACTGGGGGACTATATGAATCAACACAATGCGCTATACCAACCAACCAACAGGTTTACTAATATACCAAAGGACAAGGAGCCATACGGTTGGAAGCTAAAATTACTCAGCCCAGGAAATAGGGGGCTAAAACATATCTGCCAGAATAGAGTTGCTATACAGGTGACAAAGTTACTAAAATGCCACTGCCAAGGCAATGCTCTGTAAAAACAAGAGGTGGAATTGCTAATCACGTAAGTAGATGGAGGTAAAAATGTCAGTCAGTAAAACTCTGTTTTTCTTTGTCCAAAATAAGAAAGGGCTTAATTGCCTTTGAATTACACTGTTACCTGCAGCATACTGTGGCCTTTTGTAATATACTGCAGCATTACTACAGTGTATCCTGGCTGGTGCCACTGTACCATAAGGACACACTTATCTCCATTACTAACGTAATCAAACATGCTCCATTTTCACAAAACCCAAGAGAGACTGCACTTCTGAGCCCATCAAGATGATTTAAGACAGGTTTAATCAAAGCAAAGATTTGTATTGGTTCTATGCAATGAGCTAGAAGTCCAGACTCTCTCGTCAGCATTTTTTTTGGTTCCACCGTCGGAGCGTGCTGGCTGTTGTGCACACCGTCATTAGGGTGCCAATCCCACAAGTCATCAATCGTGTTTCATGCGGAGGTTCTGCCCCCCACACCCCCTTACTTAGGATTCTAACTCCTGGGGGGGGGTGGACCTCAGGAAGGGAGGATGACTTGCAGGTTTGGTGCCCTAATGACGGGCGCACAACGGCCGGTACTCCGAAGGTGTGCAGTGCCTTTTTCTTAGATTTTCCAAGCTGTTAAACATAGAAACATAAACATAGAAACATAGAATTTGACGGCAGATAAGGACTGCTTGATCCACCCAGTCTGCCCATTTCCCTACCTAATGGATAAGCTGCAGATCCTAGTTAACCAGCAGCCTACTTCTTCCTGCCCCCCCCCCAGAATTGCCTTATGACTGTTCCATGCATGCTTGAATTCCACCACTGTTTTTGACTCCACAACCTCCTCCGGAAGGCCGTTCCATGCATCCACAACCCTCTCTGTGAAAAAATAGTTCCTTAAATTACCTCTGAGCTCTCCCCATCTTCAAATTGTGCCCCCTTGTTCTTGCACACTTCTTTTTTTGAAAGATGCTACCCTCTTGGACTTTGTTGATTCCCTTGAGGTACTTGAAAGTTTCTATCATGTCCCCCCTCTCCCTCCTTTCCTCGAGGCTATACATATTAAGCTCCTTAAGTCTCTCTTCATATGTCTTCTGGTGTAGACCCTGCACCATTTTAGTTGCCCTCCTCTGGACAGCTTCCAGCCTGTCTATGTCTTTGCAGAGATTGGGTCTGCATGACTGCACGCAGTACTCCAGATAGGGTCTGACCAGCTGTCTGTACAGAGGGATAATAACTTCCTGTTTTCTACTGGTGATGCCTCTCCCTATGCATCCCAGTATCCCCCCAGCCCTCCTTGCTGCCCTCTCACATTGCTTGCCCACCTTTAGGTCATCTGATATGACTACCCCAGGTCCCTTTCCATTTTTGTTGTTGTTAGTATCTCACCCCCCATTGTGTACTCTTCCCCTGGGTTTTTGTTTCCCAGGTGCATTACCTTGCATTTCTTAGCATTGAATCTAAGCTGCCATACATTTGACCATTCCTCTAACCTTGCCAAGTCCCTTCTCATCCTTTCCACCCCACCTTGTGCATCAGCTCTGTTGCAGATCTTTGTGTCATCTGCAAAGAGACATACTTTTCCTTCCAGTCCCTCTGCAATGTTGCTTATAAAGACATTGAAGAGGACCGGTCCTAATACTGAACCCTACAGTACCCCACTAGTAACCCCCCTTTCTTCAGAGTGGACTCCATTTACTCTTACTCTCTGTGTTCTATTCTCCAGCCAATTCTTTACCCAGGCTGGCTAACTTTGTATATTAATCTTTTGTGTGGGACTGTGTCAAATGCCTTGCTAAAGTCTAGGTAGACCATGTCCACAGCCCCTCCCTGATCTACTACTTTGGTCACCCAGTCAAAGAAATCTATCAGATTCGTCTGGCATGACCTTCCCGCTGTGAATCCATGCTGCCTTGGGTCCTGTGCCCCTCTGGCCTCTAGATACTTGACAATTCTTTCCTTCAGAAGTGATTCCATCATTTTCCCTACCACTGAGGTTAAACTAACTGGTCTGTAGTTTCTTGCTTCTCCCTCGCTCCCACTTTTGAATGAAAGAAATGTAACAACTTAATCCAACTGTAAGCCCACTTCCTAGAGTGGAAAATACCTTTCTTTCCTCATTTTGGCAACAGATAGCATTTGACATTTGGGCACCAGACAGTCCACATACTTCTTCTTCTTCTGGGCCCTACTTGGCTCTATTTCTGCTTGTGGACATTGGCTTGTGAGTGGACTGTGTGATTTATTGGTGCTCTTAGTGCCATGGGCCACCCTGGTTCCCGGTAAAACAAATACAGATGTTTTTGTGTGCCTCTTTTCACCCGTGACTAGAGCTAGGAAAACACCCTAGACTCTAAAGTGTTTTCCTGGCTCTATTCATGGGTGAAAAGAGGCACACAAAAAAGTATGGTTACGTAAGAACTTACCGTAAGAGTATATCTTCGAGAGGAGCTCTTGCAGCAGGCTATAACCATTAGGACTAACGCCGCAGGCATTAGGACCCACCAGAAATATTCTTAGCTAGCAATACCCAGCAGGGACCACCCCCCAATGTCGGCTCCCCCCCCGATGTCAGCCATGGTATAAAAGGGAGCAGACCCAGCTCCACCCCAGTTTTCCCCCGCCAAGACCCGCGAACGGGCCCTGATGAGAGAAAGAAGCGAAGCCTATAGTTGATGTTCTGTACACCTCATTCGGGGGATGGAGGGCGGGAAAGCAATGCCTGCTGCAAGAGCTCCTCTTGAAGATCTACTATTATGGTAAGTTCTTACTTTACTATACTATCTTACTTTGAGTGGGAGCTCTTGCTGCAGGCTATAACCATTAGGACTGAATCCCAAGCAGTCCCGCGCTAAAGAGATACCTAACCCCAGGAGATGGAAAGATGGGATGATACTGGAAACAGCAACTCATGAAAGAAGTCCCTGAAGGACTGCCAAGCTGAAACTGGCAAGGCATCTGGATGCAATGTCCAGGCTATAGTGCTTCACGAAAGTGTGCACAGAATTCCAGGTGGCAGCTGTGCATATGTCTCTTACAGAGGCATTCTTCAAGGTGGCAATGGAAGCCGAGACTCCCTTGGTGGAGTGACCCCTAACTGGGCCTGGAAGGGGTTTGTTGTGCTTTTCATAGCAAAACACAATACAGTGGACAAGCCACTTAGAAATAGTCTGCTTAGACACCAGATTGCCCGAGTGTTGTGGCGCGAAAGCCACAAACAGTTGCTCCGATTTACGGTGTGCAGCTGTGCGCTTAAGGTAGTACCTTAGTGCCCTGTGGATGTCCAGAGTGTGAAGAAGAGCTTCTCCTCTATTGGTAGGAGAAGAAAAGTAAACTGGAAGGTCAACCGACTGGTTGAGGGTCAACTCTGAGGCCACTTTAGGAAAGAACTTAGGATTCGTTCTGAAGGAAACCCTTTCCCTGTGAAAAATCAAATACGGCTCTTTACACATCGGAGCCTGGAGCTCGGAGACTTTTCGAGCTGAGGTAACAGCAACTAAAAAACAAGCCCTCCAGGAAAGGTAACGCAGCTCACAATCAGCCTCTGGTTCAAGGGGGGGGGAGAACAAGCTTCTCCAACACAAACAGGAGGTCCCAGGGTGGGATAGGATCCCTAATGGGAGGTCTCATATGCAGAATGCCTCATACAAAGGTGTGGGCCACGTTCAGTTGGGCTAAGGTTTTATTCCCCGAAAGGGCAAGATATGCAGAAATGGCCCACATGTGCACCTTTATCGAAGAATAGCTCAAGCCTTGTTGGTATAAAGAGAGGAGATACTGCAATGCTGAGTTCACCGGACAAGTAAGGGGGGTCTAGATGGTGAGATGATGCCCATAAGCAGAAGCCCTTCCACTTCATAGCATAAGCAGAGTGAGTAGAGGGCTTCCTTACCGAGACGAGAATGTCCACCACCTCCTGGGAGACCCCATACCTGGACTTTGCTACGTCTGCGGAAGCCAAGCATGAAGGTGCAAAGACCTGAGATCAGGATGGACCAGTGAGCCCTGATCCTGGGACAGCAACTGCGAGCATATTGGCAGCGGAATTGGAGGTTCTGAGGACAACCGCTGAAGTAGTGGGAACCAAATCTACTGAGGCCACAATGGGGCGATTAGAATCATCCGATCCCCTTCGGTCTGTATCTTCAATAGAACTCTCTGAATGAGAGGGAAGGGAGGGAAGGCATAAAGAAACTTCCCTGCCAAACAAAGGGACAATGCGTCTCGCCAGAAAACACCAGGTGTGGGCTCTCACGAGCAGAAAATTAGCAGTTTGGCATTGCGTTGGGAAGCAAAGAGGTCCAGATCTGGTCAATCCCATATGTCAAAGAGCTGGTCCACTACTGATTGCAGTAGCTCCCACTCATGTGCCTTGGACTGAGACCTGCTTAGGCTGTCTGCCAAGTAATTCAGGAAGCCTGGAATGTGCACTGCAGACAGAGAGATGCACTGCTCCAGCGCCCCATACCAGACTCTCATCACCTCCCTGCACAGAGGGTAGAAGTGGGTGCCCCCTTGCTTGTTGATGTAGAAGACAACCGTCATGTTGTCTGTCTGAATAAGTATAAAGCCTGGGGCAAGGTCCTCGCAAAAGGCATGCAGTGCATTGAGGACCGCTCGCATTTCCAAAACATTGATGTGGGGATCGCGCTCCACAAGGGTCCAGACTCCTTGTGTTTGGTGGGCCCCTAGGTGCACATCCATTGTTAGAGTCTGATTTGGGGGCTCCTGATGGAAAGGGACTCCTTTCTCTAAATTGAGAGGGTCCAGCCACCAAAGTAATGTCATCTTGACCGGCTCTGTGACCTTGACCATGTGGTCTAGGTCATCTGAGCCTTGATCCCACTGCACCCTGAGCATCCATTGTGGGACTCTCATGTGGAATCAAGCCAGAGGAGTGACAAGAATGGCTGCCGCCATGTGCCCCAGAAGTCTGAGGAAGATCCTGGCCTGGAACTGAGGGGTTACAAGGACCGATCCAGCAATTTCCCACAGGCAATCGCCCCTCTCTGGGGGTAGAAAAGCCATGCCCTGGACTGAATCCAGGACCGCCCCTATGAAGATGAGTCTTTGGCTGGGCTCTGGGGAAGACTTTGGAAGGTTCAGGGTGATCCCCACCTCTTGGAACAGAGTATAGGTGTCTCTGAGAGCCTGAAGGAGGCACGTCCTTGATGGGGCACGTGTAGCCAATCGTTGAGGTAAGGGAAGACATAATGTCCCTGGCACCTTAGAAGTTGCAGCTACCACTGCCAAGCATTTGGTGAAGACTCAAGGAGTGGAGGAGAGGCCGAACGGGAGAACCCGAAACTAATAATGCGCCCCCTGGAAGTGGAACCTCAGGTACTTTCTGTGGGGGGGGGGAAGACCCCGATGTGCATGTATGCATCTTGCATGTCTAGGGTACAGAGCCAGTCTCCCTGGTGCAGCAGAGGAATAAGACCTGGAAGGGTCACCATCCAGAAACTTTGGTACTCTATATAGTTATTTAGAGAGCTGAGGTCCAGAATGGGTCGAAGATCCTGCATCTTCTTTGGGACAAGGAAGAAATGGGAGTAGTATCCCTTGCCCCACTGCTGCAGAGAGGCTGGTTCTATCACCCTTTTTCACAAGAGGGCCTGAATCTCTCCTATGAGATGAATGTGAGAATGAGGATATCTTGAGGACCTTGGTGGAGTATCTGGGGGAATCTTGGTGAACTCCAGCATATATCCCCTCTTTATAATGTCTAGAACCCACTGGTCTGCTGTTATAGAGCTCCAACCCTTCAGGTGAAGGGAGGAGCGACCCCCTATTGCCTCCCCTGGTACCTCCTCTGGAGGAGGGGGGGTCAGGGGGAAGTCACTGGGTGGAGCCAGCAGTGGGCAGAGAGGGTTGGGAGGACCTGGGGCCATGAAAAGGAGTGCCTCCAGGTTGCTGGTAGCTGGCTCTCCTTTTGAAGCCAGCTCTCTGACCCTATTGGTTGCCATGGGCTTGAACACCTGAGGGCTTCCAAAATGGCTGTTGTCTCGCTCTTTTCTGGTCTCCTCTGTACATTTGCCGGACAGACCAGATAGATTTGCCTGATTCCTACAGATGAGAGATAAGTGACTCTGTCTCCTGCCCAAAAAGAACAGAACCCTAGAACGGGAGGTCCCAGATTCTGGACTGCAAATCCTGGTGAAAGCCAGAGACTCTCAACCAGGTGTGGCGCCGGAGGCAGACACCTGACGCTGATGCTTAGGCCGCCGTATCTGTGGTGTCGTACAAGGCACAGAGAACATGCATGCCTATGTCTTAGCCCGACTTTAGAATGTCCAGAAGCTCTGTCTTTTGTGCAGAGTCTGGCAAGGCAGTAGCTAGCTCTTGTCCTCTCTCTCATAACGCATTCTGGTACTGGACTATATGTGTGAGGAAGTTGAGGGACCTAATGGAGCAGGTGGAAGCAGAGTAGACCTTCTTGCCCACCTGGTCCAAGTAGTGGGATTCTGGGTTAGGAGGCTGGGAGCTTAGGTGCTTGGGCTGCTTGGATTTGTCGTGGGCAGCTGTAATCATCGATGAGTCCACCTGAGGGTGATCTGCCAGGAAAGGTTCGGCCCTCGGGGATCTATACAGCCTATCTGACTTTTTCAGAACTGCCGGGACTTAAGCTGGATGCTTCCAAGTGATCCTAGTGAGATCCTTGAAGGTATCCACTAGAGGAGGCACCACTAGAGGCTTGGGCTCCTTCTGCTTCAGGTATTTGGCCAGACAATGGTGTTCTGGATCCAGGACTTCTGTTTCCCATTCATTGGAAGCCTGGATGTGCCTCATGACATCCATGAAGGTCGGATCATCAGGAGGCAAGCGGGGGTTCGTGCTTCTCTCCCGGGGAGCCCCCCAACTCCCAAGAGGGATGAGGAAGTAGACTACTGGGCCTTGAATGGCCTGAGCTGTGTCTCAGACTCCCCCCGCTCGAATGTCGGTAGCTGCCAGACCGACGTTGGTCCGAAGACTGGCGTTGGCTATGGGACTGATGATGGAGCAACGACCAGCGTTGGTCTGGGGACCGATGTCGGGAGTGGGAGTGGGCCCACCTAGGAGAATGGGAATGGCTGCTGAACTGGGGTTGAGACTGGCGATGGCTATCCAGTGGGGAGGGGTGCTGACGACGGTCCTCAGATCAAGACCAGGAATGAACCTTGGAGGGCGGACATGGCAGCAGCTGCTCAGGGGTCTTCCGCGGGGAAGGAGCGGGATGTCCCTTGGGTTCAGCATTGTCCGGCTGGCCAGTTGGGTCCGGCTTCAGTGGAGACTGTCCTTTTTTCACCTGACTCCACCAGAAGGTGAACAGCTCCTGCAGCTGGTCCTTGTTAAAGACTTGGCTGTGGCCCCTGGAAAGGGAGGCAGTGAAGCCAGATCAGGCAGGTTGTGGAAGGGCGAACCTCCCTACAAACCCTGCGAGGCGGAAGATTTAGGAATCCCCGAGGCCGCTCCTGCCGCGGGGTCTTCCACCACTACAACCTCTACTGGAGTCGGTAAGGGGGCTGGCGTCAGTACCACAGGAGTCAGTACTGGGGTGACCTTCTCACCTTGCGGTTTGTCCTAGTCGGGTAAAGCTGAGACCTTCTTAGGCAGGGCTGTAGCTTGTGCTGAAGGGGTCTAGGAGATAATCCTTAGAGGAGCCACCTTTGGTTTGTGCTTATCCCTCGAAGTTCCTGCCTTGGCTGGCACCAGTTTCTTTGCAGGAGGGCTCAGCACCTTGGAGCCTTTCAGGTGCTTGTGACAGTCCCCTGAGCCCAAGGAGGGGGAGATCTTCTTGGGGGAAGAATGGGAGTGGGACCAAGACTGGGAGCGATGGTGGGACTGGCTACAGTCCTTTTTGCCGGAGTGCTTACTGGACTTGTCTAGATGTTTGCTTCCTTTTTCCCCTGAGTTGTGCAGAACATCCATGTTCTTCTCCTGAAGGTGGGCCTTTAGAGCCTTCAGGCACCTAATTCTCATCCTGCTGGTAAAACCTTGGCAAATGGAGCAGGACACGCTGTTGTGGTCTGGGCCCAAGCAAAAAACACACTTGGTGTGGCCATCTTGTGATGGGATTTGGCAGCCACAGTGGCACTTATTTTCTTATTTAACAGAGGAGACCACGGCAATGGCCGGCGACGACATGCTCCGGGCTGGAGTTGGAGGACGAAGCGGTGGAAAAATCATCTAATACCCAACAGAAAGTAAACAAAATTCATAGATAATCCTCTCTTTTTCTTCTTTTTTGCTGGGCTGGATAGCCAGAACTTCCTCAAAGTAAGCGGGTTGCGGCAGGAAAAGAACTGGGGTGGAGCTGGGTCCAGCCCTTTTTATACCATTGCTGACGTCGGGGTGGAGCAGAAGTTGGGGGAGGTCCCCGCTGGGTATAACTAGCTAAGAATTTTTCCAGTGGGTCCTAATGCCTGCAGCGTTAGTCCTAATGGTTGTAACCTGCTGCAAGAGCTCACACTCAAAGTAAGATCATCTGTATCTTGTTTACTAGGAACCAGGGTGGGCCATGGCACTGGGAGCACCAATAAAACACACAGACCACTCACAAACCAATGTCCACAAGCAGAAATAGAGCCAAGTAGTAGGTTTTATTCTGACTCAATGGACTGACAAAAAAATATTTGCCCACTGGGGCTGCAGGGCCAGAAACAGGTACAACAGCAGTCCACAGATCCACAGTAGTGATTTACTACAGTTAATTTGTTCAAATTCCACCACCTGACTTAGGGAGTATCCAAAACATCTTTCCCATCCATCCCTCTTCTGGGCTGTGGACTCAGCACAATGCTTGTACAGAAGGAACATGAACTAAGCTGGCTTTCCACATCCCTGGGGTAAACAACTCTGGGCTTCCCCAATTACCAAGGACCCAAAATTCCAGAGTCTCTAGAGGACAGTGAATGTCCTTCAAAACTGTGTGAATCAGTTCCATGAATTTTCCAACACTCAGAAAAAGGCTTTCTCTTCATAGTACCAATCAGAAGTGAGATTAGTTCCAATTTTGGTCAGAGGGGAGGCGCTCTTTTCCACACACATTCCTCACTGTGAATGCACCATTTGAGTCTTTAAAATGTCCTTTGGAAGTTTCTGAGGTACACATGTCCAAAAAGGCAGGAATTCCCTTGGGGAGGGCAAAACCTAGCCCTTTCAGAAGCTGGGCAGTACGTCTATAGATAAAAGTCTCTCAAGGATGGGGGAGAGCCCCACGTTTTACTCAAGGTTACAGGAACCATTCCCTTCAGATTTCTTCTACCCTCAGGGGCACTGCAGTAGAGAAAGCCACTGCCACGACTCAACACTCTCTCTCTTTGAACCGACTGGGGGCTGAAAGGGTCAGGAGAGAGGTGTCACCTCTTCTGAGGCTCTCCTCAGTCAGCACCTCAAGCTGACTGTACTGCTCTGAGGCAGAAAACTGACTGCTGCAGCAACAATCTATTGTGGCTTATGCTGCTGCGAGAGCCACTCCCACTTGGAACCCCTGCCCAGTGTGATTGACAGAAGCTGCCAAGGAGCACAAGAAGCTTAAACATTGCTGCCCAATATGCCTACCTTAAAAAAAACATTAAAATACCAGGGTTCTAGTAAACCTAGGGGGAACCTGGGGGTTACAGTCACTGCCACCAGGAAACCTTGCTGTCCACAGCAAGGGCATTGCAGGGCAATATCACTTTTCCCCCCGGGTGCCCTACGGGTAGGGCAGACCTCCCCTCTCCTTCTTATGACCAGAATAGGCAGGTCATCACAGAGGACCTGGGAGCCATGCAACAGTTACCTACCACTGACTGTGGGATCCCTTCCTCAGTAGCATGTCTGCTACCGGAAGCAGCTTTCTGATGGAATGAGACTGACCGCCCACCTCCACTGGCAGGACCACCAGCCTTCCCCCATCAGGCACTCGCCCGGCTCCACAACCAGGTGTTTATTAGTGTACATCTAGCTGGGCACTACCCCCTGCTACACAACAGGGGCACCCAAACCATACCCTTTCCCAAACCTGGAAAACAACAGACATTATCACTTGTTTAAGGAACATTCACAATGGGGTGCTATGCATTTCCTAATACTAACAACTACTGTCTTTACATCTTTAAAAGCATTTCATAACAATACATGTTAAAAACATTTGAAACCATTTGCAAGCAATTCTAAAAACAGTCCCTGAAGCACTGTCAGGGCTTTGGTCAGTCCTCAGGATCCTCTTCTTCTCCAGCTGCACCTGCAACAGAGCATACAATAGCACACAACTACATACTACTTGGCTCTAAAATGTTTGTAAAAGGTTTTTCTATAAAAAATGTTGTAATTTTTCCATTGTGTTTTTATGCAAAAACAGTAAAAGCATTAAAAACATGAGGAAGAGGAACCCTGTTAGCCCCTTTAAGGATAACTGTCCTTGGGGCAGGGACCTCCCAGACAAAAGTGTCTCTGTAAAATAGGTGTAAAAGTTCCAAAGTTCTTAGAAAAGATACAATACCTGATGGAAATGGCCAGGTACAATATCCATTCTGACCAAGGTGGAAATGCTGTCCACAATACCCCTCAGTTGTGTTACCAGGTGTAGGTGTAACAGGCTTAAACAATCAAGAAATAACAAAATCTTGGCCCTACCACCTGTGACATGAAGTAGGATCTGGGACTCACTACTGCTGCCAGCTGATACCTCCTTCTTCGGCTGGAACTGCTGCATGCAGACCTTGCGACTCCGCTCTCCTCACAACCTTGGGAACTGGAGCCGGAACTAGACCCAGGTGACTCATCCCTCTTCTCCCTCGAGTGATGAGGATGCAGTGGCAAGTCATCCTCCTCTTTGGCTGATGCCCTGCAGAAAGTGTGGCCCATCGACCACGGCTCACAGTCTTTTCATTCTTTGCCAGTATGGAAACTTTGTACATTTCAGGCTCTGGTGAGGTGCCAAGCTGGACTGTCTAGTAAATTTTCTCAAGAGACCAATCAAGATGAGGCTGGTACACAATGGTGCCATCTGAGGATTGCACAGGCATACTGTGAACTGTCTGCCTCCCCTCTTTGTCCATACAGATCCCTGCATCCATGCAAAGGGTGTGCCTGACCTTCCATAACCTGGATGCATTCTTCATGTCTCATCTGTAATTCAGCTGCACCTGCAGGGGTCCATAGGTATCTCCAGCCCAAAGCCATTCTCATGGCTTCTTCCATAAGCCAGGTCTCATGTTAGTTCTCTATTTCATACCAGGCCTACTGTGGCAGATACGGGTACTTCTCTCTGAAGATTTGTTCTGCTTTTCTTCGGATCACTCATTCTTCTTTGCTGCTTTTGGAGAAGTGCTGTTCACCAGCCTGGCTGGGCAATGGCCAGATCTGGTCATTCCAAGCTTTACTGTCCCAAGGTGGAAAAACACTGCTGTAATCTTCCTCTTCTTCTTTGGGAAAGGTGGTGGCATCAGTGGCAGTAGGCAGGGCAGCATCTTGGAGTTGATCTCCAGATCCTGAATCTTCTGTTGGCTCAGGAACTTTAGGCTCTACTTTGAGCCCCACAGCTTTTCCTGTGGCTTGGATTGGACCAGTCTGAGAGCCAGGGCCACACATCTCATCCTCGCACCCAGGCATCCATCCCTGAGGGTGAGATGATAGGCAGTACCCAGCTATGACACTGCCCGGCCGATCCCCCAGACTGTCCACTGGCTGGACCCTCCCAGGCTCTTCCTCACCTGGAGGCTGGCTTCTGAACCAGAGGGAATGGCTCGACTGGGCAGCTGCTGTAGCCACTCCTCACAAAATTCTTCTGGATTCTTTGTCTTCTTCTGATGATGATACAGCATTAGCACCCCATCTGGCTACCAGTCGGGCACTGCTGGCTGGTGCCCAAGCAGGCCTAGATGGTTGGCTCAGTTCAGATGTTTCTTGACAGGCCCAACAGTGAAGTGTAGGCAGAACATCCCTTCCATGATAGTAGCACACCACACACACATTCACTGATCACCCTTGTAGTGCTATGTGGTCTGAAGCCCCAGCATTTCCACTTATTTTCTCTAATTCCCCGAGTTCCTTTTCCTTCTGGCTAACCCAGGAATGCATGTGTGAAGAGTAGTACCTCTCGTCACTGCTATCCATTTTCTCTTTCCTGGATGCTGCAAAATACATGAATAGTTTAAGCTGTGTAGTTTGTTATACTCAAACTGACTCTCTCAACGAATCAGCCAGGTACGGGGGCAATGCGTTTGATTATGATTCCCCGTCCCCATGCTTTATCACTTAATTTTGCATTGACTCTTACTTTTACAGTCCACTTTATTTAAAAGCCTCACAGTGAAGTGCAACTTCAGTATTCTTGCTTGTTATGCTTAATTGCGTGTCGGAACTTAGCACACTGAGCTTCTATTCAGATTGTGCCACAATTAGGCCCCACAGTCTCTGTCCTCAAGTCCCTGCCTGCCAAACAGATTTTCACAATTTCTCACTCCATTTTGAAATTCTGTACCTCTGCAACCTGCACTTTACAAGTCAGATTTCTCTTCATCCTGTGCCTGTGCCCATTTTGCTCAATGACCACATTTGCATGCAAACAGTTGCTTTTGCTAGTGATTGCTACTTTTGCACTTTTTAACTGTCTGAGGCATCTCTGAGGTGTGTTTTGACTCAGAATACTTACAGTCCAGCTGAGTTTTGAACTTTTTTCCTCTGTCCTGGCCGAACAGACACAGTCGTTCGATACTGAGCGCACTTCACTTTTCCAGGCGGTCCTGACTGCGGTGACCGACTGCAAGTGTTTGTTGCACCTGTGAAACAGACTGATGACTTTCTGCAGATTGGGATTTTGCCCATTGCCCGCTCTGGGTAAACTTGACACAGTCCAAGAATTCAGATTAATCTCCACAAGGCCTGAAATCCTCACAACACTGCTATTGCTCCAGGACCTCCACTTCCAACCACACTCTGCCCATCCCCTCACACACAGCACGCAGTCCAAGGGGCAGGACTTACTGGTTCAGCCAGTCACTCAACACCATGCAGATTAGGACAGGGGCACACACTCTCTCTCTCTCTCTCTCTCCTTCAATCGTGTTTCATAGTTCTCTGCGAAGGATTTCAAACTGCAGCTGAACTCACTTTTTTTCCCCTTTGCTGCTCGGACCCATGGCTTGAAAACACTTGTCTTTACAGTTAGAACTTCCTCTTGCAGGTACACCACCACCAAATTCATCACTCCATGCCATTTCTTCTAGCAATCTAAATCCACAATATCCCAGGACGAGCCCCTATTTTATGTAAGCCCCTTTCCTAGGGTGGCAAAAACCTCTCTTTCTTCACCTTGGCAACACAGCCGGCATACAGATGGAATTTGGCATTTGGGCACCAGACAGTCCACATCCTTCCTCATCTAGGGTATTTTCCTGGCTCTAGTTATGGGAGAATAGGGGCACACAAAAACATTTGTATTTTTTTAACGGGAACCAGGGTGGGCCATGGCACTGGGGGCACCAATAAAACATATAGTCCACTCACAAACCAAAATCCAGAAGCAGAAATAAAGCCAAGTAGTAGCTTTTATTCTGACTTGATGGACTGACAGAAAATAATTTGCCCACTGGAACTGCAGGTGCAGAAACAGGTACAACAGCAGTCCACAAATCCATAGTAGCGATTTACTACAGTTCATTTGTTTGAATCTCACCCCTTGACTTCAGGGGTATCCAAAAACATCTTTCCCGGCCATCCCTCTTCTGGGCTATGGACACAGCACAATGCTTGTACAGAAGGAAAATGAACCAAGTTAGCTTTGCACATCCCAGGGGTGAACAACTCCGGGCTTCCCCAATTACCAAGGTTCCAAAATTCCAGAGTCTGTACAGGACACAGAATGTCCTCTAAAACTGTGTAAAAGAGTTCCATGAATTTTCCAACACTGAGAAAAAGGCTTTCTCCTCATAGTACCAGCCAGAAGCGAGATTAGTTCCAATTCTGGTCAGAGGGGAGGCATTCTTTTCCACACAAATTCCTCACTGTGAAGGCACCATTTGAGTCTTTAAAGGAAAACACTCATTACTGTAGAAATTCCACCCTAACACCCTTACCCCCAATTAGACTTTTCAAGGATAAATTACATTTTTTATCGATTGGAAACTTACTTTTTTAACTTTGTACTCCTCTCTAGAGGTGGGCTGAAGTTTAAATTCGAAGGTGAATTTGCCATGAAGCGGCTGAAAAATCACCTCTGCGGAGCTCTGCAAAGTTTCCCCACCTTCAGTGGCTTAGAAATGGCGAAGTTCTGCCATGAAGTGCGTAATGTTGCCCTCTGAATGGCAGAAGTTTACCTACTTGAAAATAATGGAATTTAAGTGAATTCCTAACATTTGCGGGTGAAATTCCACGCTTCGTGGGTAGAATTCCACATTTTGTAGTGGAACTTTGCCATTCGGAATTCATGAAATTCTACAAAATTCATGGATTAATCCGCAGAGCAAAGTTTGCCAACTTAACCTACCTCTACTCCTCTCAATCTTCCAATATGGTGTGACCCCAATACCGGCATTTGCTATTGCGGTGCAGCACCACACTGTTCACTCGCATTGAAAAGCATGTGTGTTAGTAGTGTGGTGCGCACTGCAATGGCAAATGCCGCGCTCGGTCATGCCATATTGAGAGATCAAGAGGAGTACAAAAAGTTGAAAAAAAGTAAGTTCCCAGTTGATAAAAAAATGTCATTTATCCTTGAAAAGTCTAATCGGGGAGGGGGAGGTAAGGGTATGGGGTGGAATTTCCAAAATAAATTGGTATTTTCCTTTAAACAGTCCTCCAACAATTTCTGAGGTAAAAAATGTCCCAAAAGGCAGGAATTCCCCCAGGGAAGGGCAAAACCTAGCCCTTCCAGAAGCTGGGCAGTACGTCTATAGACGAAAGACTCTCAAGGATGGGGGAGAACCCCAGGTTTTACTCACGGTTACAGGAACCATTCCCTTCAGGATTCTTCTACCCCTCAGGGGCACTGCAGTAGAAACAGGCGCTGCCATGACTCAACGCTGTCTATCTTTGAACTGACTGGGGGCTGAAAGGGTCAGGAGAGAGGTGTCACCTCTCCTGAGGCTATCCTCGGTCAGCACCTCAAGCTGATTGTGCTGCTCTGAGGCAAAACACTGACTGCTGCAGCAACATTCCATTGTGGCTTATGCTGCTGTGAGAGCCACTCCCACTTGAAATCTCTGCCCAGTGTGATTGACGGAAGCTGCCAAGGGGGCCCAAGAAGCTTAAACCTTGCTGCCCTGCATACCTACCTAAAATCCCACCACATTACAAGGGTTCTAGTAGCCCTAGGGGGAACCAGAGCATTAGACAACATACAGCATCTATGAGATTTACAGCTGCAAGGCACCCTCACCTGACACAATGTCATTTTGTTTATGGTGTAAACTCTGAATATGAAAAGTAAAGATGTAACACACATACTCCCATACAGTAAGAATGCCTTCCAATCACCTGTGTCAGACAGACTGTATTTTAGTTACAATGTTGCACTGTGACAGGTCTCTGTACCACATGTTTTAGTTATAATGTTGCATTGTGACAAGCCTCTGTACCACATCAAGGTAGCCAACCAGTCCCACAGAGGTCCATTCACACACCACTAGCCATACCATCACCAACAGTTGTCAGACTAACAGACTGGCTTTTAGTTACAGTGTTGCATTGTGACAAGCCTGCCTCTGTACCACATCAATGTAACCAGTCCCACAGAGGTTCATTCACACACCACTGGTCATACCATAACCAACAGTAGTCAGACTAACATACTGGCTTTTAGTTAAAATGTTGCATTGTGACAAGCCTCTGTACCACATCAAGGTAGCCAGCCAGTCCCACAGAGGTCCATTCACACACCACTAGCCATACCATCACCAACAGTTGTCAGACTAACAGACTGGCTTTTAGTTACGCTGTTACATTGTGACAAGCCTCTGTACCACATTGAGGCAGCCAGTCCCATACAAGTCCATTCACACACAACTAGCCATACCATCACCAACAGTTGTCAGACTAACAGACTGACTTTTAGTTACAATGTTGCATTGTGACAAGCCTGCCTCTGTACCACATCAATGTAACCAGTCCCACAGAGCTCCATTCACACACCACTAGCTATACCATCACCACACCACTAGCCATACCATCACCACACCATTAGCCATACCATCACCAACCATAGTCAGACTAACAGACTGGCTTTTAGTTACAGTGTAGCATTGTGACAAGCCTCTGTACCACATTAAGGTAGGCAGTCACACAGAGGTCCATTCACACACAACTAGCAATACCACATCAAGGTAACAAGTCCCATAGAGGTCCATTCACACTAGCACCTGTACTCACACAATATCCATTCACTGAATCACCCACACCAGCAAACAATTACCCATGCACTCACTGTAACCTTGCACACTCAACAAAATGTTAACATGCCCATAGCAATGGCTGGGGTAAGCTAGATGACGCTTTGGTTTTGGTTCGGGTACCAGAACCATCACCTAAACTGTTCACACCAAAGAGCCCGATACCTCTAGTTTTGGTCATGGACCACCTACATCGCTCCGCATCGAAGAGCCCCATACCACCCCAACCATGGTATGTTATCACTTTAAGTTTAAAATTAACCACACGTCATATAAGATGGAAATACAAAAAGACACAACAGCTGAGATCTCACACCAACCAAAAAATTGGTCATGCACTGCAGCCCACTAATAGCCACAGAAACAAAATGTCACCAACTCAAACATGCCCATAGCACTCGATATTCAGCACCATACAATATTTACAATGCAGTGTAAGAGGGCATGGGCAAGCTAGATGGTGCTCTGGTTTTGGGTCAGTTTCCTTGACTGTCACCTAAACCATTCACACCAAAAAGCCCCATGCCTCCTGTTTTGGTTCAGGTTACCTGGACCACCTAAACCGCTCTGCACCATAGAGCCCCACACAACCCAAAGATGATATGCCAATTTACAGGAATGGGAGGAGAGATAGTATGGTAGTTGGGAAAACCAGGACAGACAAACATCATTCCTCTGGGATGCAAGCCTCCCAACAAGGGACAGACATCCACCCCATGTCGGGGTTTCCTGGCCAGCAAAGGAGAAGGGTAGTAATGAGGACTAGTTTGTAGAATAGGACAGGGAGGAGAGGTAGTATGATACATAAGGACAGGCAAACCTTATTCCCTCTGGGATGCAAATTCCACCAGGAAAGACACAGATCAGTGCACAAACAAACTTTCACCCCCCCTGGGATGTTGACCCCACAGGGGACAAACAGCTTGATGCACACCAAGACCATATCCTGCTTTGTTGGCCTGCAAAGGAGAAGGGTAGGAATGAGGACTAGCTTTGGGAGAATAGGACAGGGAGGAGAGGTAGTATGGTACATAAGTCCAAACTTCCATTGCTTAACCTTGATACAAAGTGGCCAGCCAGGTCTAAATGAGTTAACCAACTAAACCATTCGCACCAAAAAGCCATCCCCATACCACTGCTAGTGCTGGATGTCACCTTGACATTACTCAAAATCGATGCGTTCCATTACTCGCTTGACAACCGTTTGTCTTGGCATGGGTGAAAGTCTTTTCAGCACTTGGTCTATATCAGTTTCAATGTCGTGTATATGCAGAAGAGCAAGTCCTGTAAGGCTTTGTTCTCCAATGCTGTTTCTAAGCCAGGTCTTTATTCTCTGCAAGGCAATGAAGATCTTTCTGCACTTGCTACACTGACTGGCATGGTGGCCAAGACACATAAGGTCACATTTATGTTGGGGTAAAGATCCAGATTCACATTTTATAAAATTGTTAGAACTGAGTCTGGTCGATCTGCCAAAGGAACACTGACCCATTTTGCGTTCCATCTTAGCAACTCCAATTTCAGCTCCTCTAAACTGCTCAAGTCAGTCTTGTAGGTATCAAACAAGTCTGCTACCTGTTCCTCCTGCAGAAACCGCAGTTGTTTTGGTATTAGATACTGGGCAAGGAACCGAGGGTGGCACTCTGTTAGTTGCTCCTGCAGTTCGGAAATCACATGGTCCAAAAAAGAAATGAATATGTTCTGCCTGAAGTATTTGTCAGGGTTAGCAGCACTGATATTATTTCATTGTGTTTGCCTTCCACATATTCAAGGTGCTGACTCTCCAGTATATGCAATCTCTGCCAAAGCCACAATATTCTGATAAAGCTCTCCAAATATCTTCTCGGAACCCTCCATCATGTCCTTCAGTGTTTGTATAAGGGTGGAAGCTTCTTCGGAAGCTCGAATTAGGTCAAAATTGACACATTGCAGGTACAGATGGAATGGTTTGGTTCAGGCCAAAATGAGATCCGCACTACAAAGAGTCACAATGAAGTCAAATTTCATGATAGCAGTTAGCAGTCTGTCAGCTTCACTGTGAAACTCTGCTATCTTTTCCAGTGTGCTTATGATCACCCAAAATTTGGCTTTGAACCTTGAAAGGGAATCCGTTTGTCTCACCCACCTTGTGTTTTCAGCTGCAGGAATAGATGATGTACAGTCAGCTGGCTCATCATCATAGTCAGAAGGCAGGCTGTTGAATTCTCCGAGCTCTGATACAAAGATGTTGTGATGCTTAAAAGATGACTTGAGGGTTGCAATTATTTTTTTTGTCGTGTCAAAAGTATTTGCTACTGGTCTCATAGCACATGAATGGACAATTGCTGTGTTCAGATTGTGAGTATTGCAAACTGTGTACACAGCTTCAGGAACCACTTCCTTGATGTTTGCTTCAACACCATTGCATTTTCCACTCATGTTGTTCCCTTTATCATAGTCTTGTCCTCTCATCAACTTTGTGTCAATGCCCCAAGCCGTTAAATGCCACAGGAATAGTTCTGCAAGGCCATGGCTGGTAGTATCAAAATCCTCTGTGAATTCCATAAAATCTTCACGAATTTTGACTTTACCAAAAAGGTCATGATGTACATAGTGCACAGATAATTGAGATCTGTTCCTTAGTGGCCACATCCGTTGTCCCATCCACTATGAAGCTGTACCACTTTGCTTCCCTTACACTGTTTAAGATTTTTCTCTGCACCTGTTGTCCCATTATCTTGATAAGTTCATTTTGAATTTGTGGTAACATGTAAGTGGCATTCCTGGGAGCTGCTTGAAGATGTTCTTGCAGAGTGGTATCCATTTCTGCACTGTATTGTAACACAGCATGGAAATTACCAGTGTCACCAAATTTACCTCTGAGAGCTAGGTTTTGCCTTCCACATAAGAGGATGAACTTATTGATCTGACGTAAGACATGCATGGATCTCTCTGTCACCTTGTTGGTGCACTCTACAAAAGACTGGCTTGCAGATTTTAGCTTCTCCACACAGACTGAGAGAAATGCATCCACTCTAGCAACAGCATTTCCATGGTCCTTTGATTTGCTGTGCCTTTCCAGAGTCTTCTTCCCATTGGACCAATCCTTCATCGGTGTAGATACCAGAATCATGCCACCAGAATTGTTGAATACAAAGCATGAAGCACAAAATACACCATCCAACAGCTTTGAATATCATGCAAATTGGTACTCTTGCAATAGCTGAGCATTAAAATGCCTGAAACGCTGGCTGGGACCTTCTGGACCCATCAAATAACCTGGAAACCGAACCCTGGAGGTGGTTTCCACTGTCTCAAGAATTTGCTTCCTCTGACCATCTGTGAGATGTGACCAATTAAAACAGTCAATGTTATCTGTGCCACAAGGATGCTGGCCTGGCTCCAGTGAGATGCTCATGGTCTGGATGGCTTCTGGCTGGTCTGGTTCCAAGGAGATGCTCACACTCTGGGTGGCTTCTGGCTGGTCTGGTTCCAAGGAGATGCTCACACTCTGGATGGCTTCAATGGTAGGTTCTTCCAGGGAACTTCTCAGAGTGTGGACGGTTTCAACGGTAGGCTCTTCCTGGAAATGTTGGATAGCTTCAATGGTAGGCTCTTCACTTCTGTGCTGCACCCCTGTGTTGCCAACCCTGAAAATACAAGAAAAAAGCATACAACTACAATTATACACTAAAACCAGGAAGGTATGATAAATTAGTTCAAAAAATTTTGGGGCAAGTATGCATTTCTTACCTGGAGGTAGAGGAAGGTCGAGTGAGGAAGGACTATATCATCCCAGACATTTGTGCAGTTTCCTTCATTCTGGCCTGTTTTGCCTTTCAGACTTGTGCTCCAGATGGCTGTTTTCATTTTCTGGCCTCTATTTTTATGATTGTGAACTACTGATTAGCCCCTGCAATACAAATGGAAGGAATAAGAATATTTGAAGCATATGTACATAATTATAGCAGAGGATGCTTGAAAGGAGAGTGGAGGAATTTACTGTACCTTAGAACAGCAGTTGGTGAACTTGTCCATTCAGCGGAGTGTAGCCTTCCCCAAATTAGCAAGAAAACCAACACTGTAGCTTCTGATTGAAAACCACTCAAGCTTTTGCCCTCTGCAACACTTGTGTCTCAGTTGTGTCTCCAACGACTCTGCCGCTGGCCCTTGTAACCACACTACGTAATTACAGCTGCTACCCCTTTCATAATACAAAAAAAAAAAATAATATCCCCACTAGTGAAATGTTGATTTCTGTGGAATGTCCCATACAAGGGCACTCCAAATCAGGATATTAGGAGAAAAACTTCCCTTCAGTGACAAGAACAAGACCACATGGCAAACCAGGGGCAGTGGAATTGGCGATTGGCAGCAGCCGCTGCTAAAAATCTGTGCCCCGTGCCCTTCTACCATCAAAATTTCAGGTCATAATTTGAAACCATCAGGGTTGTTGACAAATTCACCAAACTCCCATTCAAGCATGCCAGTAGGGAAAAAAATTCCTCCGTCCAGCTCTCAGAGTGCACATCAGAGGCTTTAACATAAAAAGCACAGTTCAATCCTAAACATAATGGCGCAGAATGCTGATCAATAGTTTCTAGTCTTGTCCTTGTCCGATTGTCCGATTAATATAAACAGGTAAGAACTTAAACATGAAATCAAGCAGATTAGTAAGTCATCAACCCAGTTTTGTATGATTAAAAATGTTTCTTTTCTTACAGTTAATACAAAGGCCGCCATCTGCTGCATAGGACTGGGCCAACTGACATCCGTGATGGTTATGTGGTGACGTTACCCATGATACAGTTCTATCAGTCACCATGTGAACCGCACCAACTGACCAGCTTGATTCAGTTTGAAAATGTTGTTCTCACGTGTTTTGTTTTTAAAGCTAAGACATTTTAACTGATTTGGTATTGCATTAACTAAGCTCTACAGTCTGTACAGTGTTAGAGAATACCCAATTACAACGAATAAACATTTTTGATGAATCATTATGCCTGCTTAATGACTGCATAAGGTAAGCATTATAAACAAAATGAGATAAAACAAGAGTATATTTCCTGGAGTCCACTATATAAGCTAATGGCTGGTCTTCGGTTAATAACCATGCTTGCAATCATTTCGATGTTGCCACAACAGTAAACCTCAAGCTTCAGCTCAAGATTTACAATGTTGTCATCTGTCATGCCAACCTTTTGAAGTGAGAACAATTTGGTTATTGACTGAAAAGTACCTTGACTGACCAAATACAATATAATGAATGAAATCAGAGCTACAAAGTATGACAGGGCTAAAACCCTTCCAGCGAAAAGGCCTCTTCTATGTATAGTGCACTCATTTCCTGACTTTTCTTCTGATTCATCTCTGATTCATCTCAGTTATACTAGCAAAAAGGCAGAAGGGATGTACCAGGTCTAGACAGAGAACCTCTTGAACCTTGTAACACATGTGCAGGAGAAAAGTATCAAATCCACTAACTTTAAATAGTAGTATAAATGTTATAAAACATGGTTAACCACATTAAAAGATGCTTGCAAGCCTACTGAATAGTAACGTAGTCATACAGTATAGGATAACAGAGTTAAAACCTTACACAAGTTTTCACAGGCCAAAATCGCAAACAGAATGTTGTCATGTTCAGTGGCAGTATGGACAGGATGTCTAAAAGGGCAAACTGTTCTGAACAAACCTAGGTCCATATTGCCCCTGAAACAATTGTGCAACTTGATCATGATCATGTTACTGCTTTAGTTGATACACCTCCCCAAACTGTCCGGCAAGGGTTTTTTCTGCAGGACATTCCAGATTCCACATTACCCAGGAGTAAAAGGGGGATTTGGAATGTCCTAGAAGCACTACTGGAATTACCACCACAATCAAATTATTAAACAGCAATATAGCCCCAGGACTGGATGGCCTTTGTCAGCATTTTAAACAAACAATAATACCCAACAGGGTGGGCAGTATTGCCCATACCGCCCACCCTGGAGGGTATTATTGCACTTAGAAAATGGGCACACTAAAAAGAAATGCTTGACAAATTTTTTTTTTATTATAACATTTATTATAAAGTTTTGTGATTAAATAGTTCCTCCGCCTGTACTGGAATACAAGACTTTTAGTCTAACTGAGATGCTATAGTTTAGAAAATGCTGCATGAATGTTGTTGGTGCCCCCACAGCAGTCCCCCCCATTGTTGTTATAGAGCTGTTCTGTTTCCCATTTGTTTTTCCCCTTTATTTTTGTTTTAAATACTGCAGATAATAGCTGTGGTGACTCGAGTAGTAAGGTTCAGTGTGGGAGACTGAGTGTGAATGGGCCATCAGGTAGTTCTTTGGATGATTTGTGGAGATTATTTTTTTACCTCGTTTACTATGTAATCTTTTTAATGATCGTTATCATGGTCCAAAAATGCTTTGCAGGCTTTGGCGACAGTGAGCGGCATCTCCCGCTGCAGTGCAGGAGAGGAACGGTATTTTCTTGGTTTTGTATACCGCAGATGGACGTCTATTGGCGGTATAGAAAACTAAGAAAGCCCTGGTGAAATGGTACTTAGAAGCAGTGTCGGAGACACTGCTCATAATTATTTATTACAGTGTGTGTTTTGGGAACCAGAATGTTTTTTTTATATCTATGGTGCTGTTTTCGTTTGTTTAATTTGTTTTTCTGTGGTTGTGTTGGGTGGAAGGGGGAGAATGGCTGAGCTGCTATTTTCGTCGGGCATCTAGCGAGAGCATACAAATTGCGGCTGGCGAGTGTGAACATTCGAGGTGCCCAAGAATTGATTGAGTAATGGGGCACACGAATAGGCTCTTATTTTTTTTCAGGCTCTATTGAAAGATATCAGCCCGCTTAGGTTGGCTTCTTAGCCAGTCAGTGTGCTAGGATTTTCGTGCCCATTTTCTAAAACTTTTAAGGACCAGCTAGTAGAGGTTTACAATAATTTCCTTGAAATGGGGTCTATGACCATATCTAAGTCACAAGCAATTGTGATATTTCTTTATAGGTAAGGTGACAAGAACAATCTGCATGTTGGCTATTAGACTGGCAAACATAGTGGGTTTTAAGCAGTAAGGCATGACATGGGGTTATGCTAATGGTCTGTTAATCACCTTCTAGGGGTGCAGTGTGGCAAGAGGCATAGTGGAGTGCCACATATCCCTAGATGGTGAATAACTGACCATTAACATAACCCCTGGAAGTGCCCTGTTGCTAACAGTTAAACCTTGTTCAGCATATGGTTAAGCTCTACATGTATGTTACTAAAAGATTAACATAAGACTGTTGGATGTTTACAGCCAATCAGAAAGCTCCATTCCTCAGACCATTTTTATGATATACTATATCCCTCACAGCCGTGTGCAATATGAACTAGATCACTCTTTGATAACCTAAGTTTTCTATGTGGACTGTTTGTCTCTGGTGAGAAAGGACAGTTCTCAGCATTACCACTAGACTAGTCATAGACCAAGAAAAAGCCTACAATAGTCTACCATAACTGTCTGTTTAATATTCTAGAATATTACTACATCCCACCACATTTTGTAACATTGATTGCTTTAAATCAGCAGGCTACTAGAAAAATGCACGCTATGTCAGGTTGGGAAAAGAACTAAAACTTTCTAGAGGGGTCAGACACGGCTGTCCCAGCAGTCCTTATATGTTATTGCACTTAACCCAATCTTAAGAAAATTCTAGTGCAATCCCACTATTGTCAGTATCCAGTCATAACAGCAGCCCACGCCAAAAATTCTCACATACGCAGATGAATATTACTTACTAACAGTCATTCAGTTGATATAGTAATGGATACCTTATGTAACAATGGAAAAACCTTAGGTGCAAAGTTACACTACATTTATTGGCATGCAAAATCAAAAACTAGCTGGCACTCTTGGTCAGATCTGTATTTCTTTGTTTTTAATTTTACTTTCCCAGCTCCCATGGCTTCAGAGGAGGCATCATACCTCCTCCTACTCCGTCCGCCAGGGCATCCTTACTAGGCAACCCCTGCCCCTGCTTCATCTTGCTCGGGGGCTGGGGGTGTATAGATTTTTTCCCCCTTTTCTCCCTTGCCCCTGAGGACACTGGTGCAGAGGACGTATGTCCAGGCAGATGATGTGCAGATGCACACCATTGCCAAGCACCCACAGTGTCCTCTCCAGCTCCAAAGAGCCACCGTTGCCCCTGAAAGCCTGTGCTTCCACTGGCCCTAGGAGCATCAGGTGCTCAAGCACCCCTGGTAACCCACTTCAGGAGGAGGAGAGCATCCACTGGGAACCTCAATCTTCCCACCCCCTGCCGACCCCAAGCAACCTGAGTCTGTTCCCGAACCTGGGTTACCGGTGTAGCATGAGGTGTGGCGTCCAGCTCCTCAACCCTCAGTGCCACCTGGCTGGCTCCAGATCTGTATTTCTGAGGACCCTATAAAAAATGTAGGTATTCACCTTAGTGTGCAACATGCAGCTAGGTATAATTGGGAAAAAACACTTTCAACTGCTACAAAAGACTCTGATCTGGAAAAAAAAGAGCTTTATCTAAAAAGAAATGTATACTGTTAAAGATGCTTATTTTCCCTTATTTCTGCATCTAGCATGCATCTTTCTACCAAAATATAACAATGAATGAAATCAGAACTACACTGTATGATAGAGCTTAAACACTTCAAGCAAAAATGATATGAGAGCTCAAGCAACAAATAAGTATTTAAATATTTTTATGTTTCCTTGCACACGCAGCGCACAAGAAACATATTGAGGTTAGCAGAGCATTGCAGAGGCATGGCAGTGCTGTGGCCAATGCAGGGGACACTTTTATGGGCGCGTCCCTCAGCCACCAATCAACAGGGAGGCTGACGATGATGGCAGTTTCAGAGCGAGCGTCGGACTTGAAAGAAATCTGCCACTCCAATCACGGATAGTTTTGTCATTGCAGCAGCAGATCTCCCCCCCCCCTTCCTGGCAACCAGGCACATTCCAGCCATGCGCATTACAGTGCACAGCAATGCGCATGGCTGCACTTATGAGCAGCTCGTTTGGTCAGTGTACCTTTCCTGGTGAACATATCTTTTGCCGACAATGGGGTGCCCAATCCCTGTGTCGGCATGCCCCTCCCAAGCCTCAACATATCTTTTGCCAACAATTGGGTGGCCAATCCCCATGTTGGCATTGCCCCCCCAACCCCCACTATTGTAGCACATTGTGAGCCCCCCCCAGTGTGCCAAAGTAATTATATTTTCCACCACAGGGATGCCCACTCCCCGTGTCGGATATGCCCCCCATGCCCTCCATTTTTTCAGCCGAGCTCGGGTGCCCAATCCTGGGTCAGCATTGATCACCCCCTCTGCTAGTCTGGCACACTGGGAGCCCACCCCAGTATGCTGAAATATATTTGTCATACTATTTCACCCTCGAGGTCTTTTTTTTTTTAAATCTAAAGAAAAAAAAACCAGTTCCTCGTCATCCTTGCCGCCCTCTCCCCCATCCTGATCCTTCCTCTGTGCACCTCACCTCCCAGCACCTCCCCTTGCCCATCCTTACCTCTGGAGGTCCAGCGCTGCAATCTTCTGTGGACTGGGAACACGTTTGCACTCTTCAAAAGCCGACCGCAAACCGAAGAAAATCACGGCAGGCCCTATAATGGCAATCAATAGGGGGGTTCAACTTATGTTGATATCGCAGCCATTTTTGGGTGTTTTGGTCCCAAATTTTCAACATGGTGTTCTTGGGACCCTACCTCATGAACACTGGCACTGTCATTTCATTTCTTGGTCCCAATACGTGATTTTGCAGTTGCTGCGTGGAATCACCTTTTGGGACCGATTAACAAAACAACAGTGCCACTGTTCATGAGGTGGGGTCCCCAAAAGTCCATGTTGCATGTTTGGTGAAAAACTCCAAGAAATGACTGCGTTTCAAACGTGTGTTGCGCAGTTTTACGTATGCTTGTAACTTTATCAGTTTTTAATATTTTCACTCCAAATTTCCAACATTGCCATTTTTTCACATCCCCTTTATGAACAGTACAGCTGTCATTTTTTGCATCCTTCTCGAAATGTGTTTTTGCACCTGTGGTGCAGAATGGCATGGTTGCTGTGTGAAATCAACTTTCGGGACAGATTAACAAAATCCCAGGGCCACTGTTCATGAGGGGAGGTCCCAAAAAGACCATGTTGAAAATTTGGGGAAAACATTCCAAAAAATGACTGCGTTATGAGCGTGCGTTGCACAGTTTCTACAGACACTTGTAACGTTGCCACTTTTTTATATTTTCCTTCCAGATTTTCAACATTGCCATTTCTTCACACTTCCTCATGAACAGTACAGCTGTCATTTTTCACATCCTGCCCGAAATGTGTTTTCGCACCTGTGGCACCGAATGGCACACTCGCTGTGTAAAATCACCTTTTGGGATTGAGTAGTGAAATAATACTGCCACTGTTTATGAGATGGGATCCTAAAACGTCCATGTTGAAAATGTGGAGTGAAAATACCAACAAACATAACGCCCTACCCTGTACTGAAAACTGAAAGGCATTGGGGGTGTGGCTTGGGGTTATCGGTGTAATGCTCACACCATTCCATCCCCACCCCCACCCTGCAGCCACTGACAGGCATTGAGGTGTGTCTTGGGGTCGTCGGCCTAACGTTCACCCCATTTTCCTATACTGCACCCATCTCAGCTTATTTCCTTTTGGAATGGGGTGAGCGTAAGGGACGAAGACCCCAAGGCACACCGTGACATCTGTCAGTGTCTGCAAAGTGGGGTGAGGTGGAATGGCATGAGGGTTATGGCTGATGACCCAAAGGCACACCCCAACGCCTGCCAGTCTCTGCAGGGTGGGGGTTGGGGTTGGCGTTAGTTTAATACTTCACTGCCATTCCTATTATGCATCAGTCTGACTCCTGCAGTACCAACGCCAATACCAGCAAGCAAACATTTGGCATTGACAAATGCTTGTTAAGGGATGCCAGGACAGGATACACCAGTCTAATGCCTACGTTACAAAAACCGGAAATGTGTACTGTTAATAATTATTTTCCCTTATTTCTGCATCTAGCACACATCTTTCCACCTCTGCAGATGCAAAATAGGATACAAAATACAACAATGAATGAAATCAGAACTACACAGTATGACAGGGCTAAAACCCTTCAAGCCAAAAATGAGATATGGAGTTCAAGAAACAAAGTAATATTAAAATATTGCTAAGGGATGCCATGAAAGAATAACCCACAGTATAATGCCTGCTTTATAAAAACAGGATGGCAGGCTTTGTAATAATATAAACAAAGCTTCAGGGGGAGGTAATACACTATGTTAGAACCACTATAGGAATAGAAAGCTCTGCTTCTGCGGTTTTACATGCTTTTACTGTTGGAAGGATTATATGTAATTGCATCATCCTCAACTGACAACTTATAAAAATACATTTCCATGGCAGAAAGATAAAGTTCTCCAAGTGCTGCCTTTCCATAACCATAACAAAAATAGCACAGCCCATTTTTTTAAAGAAAACTTCTATGTGTGTTTTTCAGAGTCAGTTCTCTGAGCCTCTCCAAAACGCACAACCAACACCTGCACTCCCCCACAGTCATGTGCTCTACTCACTGTAACAAGCCGTATTCTCTCCAGCTAGCTGTTTTATAGTTAGTGACTTGTTAGACCATGTGATTGTAACCCTCAAGAGTCATGTGAACTAACAAGTTAGATTTTTTTTTTACTCTTACTCGCTCCGGAATAAGAAGGAGGAACTGAAGATGTGATCTGTCAGTCAGGTGAGTCCTAAGAAAACATCCCCACCATCCCAGCCCCATGACTGCAACACCATCAAATCCACTCTCATACACCAAAATACTGTACACCCCAGGACACCAACATCACCCCCCTCAGGGCAACAATATTTCCACAGCTCCTGTCAGGACAGCCTTTGCGAAGACACAGCCATAACGACCAGATATAGCACAGCCCACCAAAGGACAACAACACCACCCCAGAGTCCAACAACAGAATAGTTAGTCTTGTTGCACCCCTCAGAATCATGTGATCTGACAAGTTGGATTTTTTGCAAGGCAGTCCGCCAGCACAGCAGTTGGATTTCGTTTGTGGCGCTGGCGACCCGGGTTCAGGAATGGACCCGGGTTGTCGGAGGACCAGCCGGGGGTGGGGATTGAGCATCCTCAGACTGCTCTCCTTCTCCGGGGGGAACGGGGGTCTGTGTGTTCAGTACAGAGGCGGCACCTAGCAGAGGCTGGGTTCACCGCAAGCACCGACGCCAAATTTAACTCAGGGGTGGGGCAGACGCTGGTCATCATTGCATGTCCCCGCCCCTGCTTAAAGGAGAAGAAAAATCCAGTGCCTGGCTGTCTACATGAAGCTCTGCCCTGGGCCTCAATTAGCCTCCAGAGCTGGCTCCCCAACCAGTTACTTGTATCGTGACCCTGATACAGGGGTTGGTGCCACAACCTCACCCTCTGGGAGGAAAGCCGGGGTGACAGGGTGAGTGCAGGCATATCCGGAGGTGGAGGCAAAGGGGGGTCCGTGACCAGAGCGGATCACGACGGCTGGGTACGGAGCAAAAAAAAAAAGCATACTAAATTTAAAAAAAAAGTTGGATTTTTTGACTCCTACTACTACTCACTCTAGGGTGATTGTGTAGATCTCCGGCCATGTTGTGCCTAATAGGTGAATTATGGTAAGCTCAGATGTGCTTGCAGCTGCTCTGCTAGACAAAAACATTATTATTATAGCTAGCGCTACAATTGCCAGTTGCTATTAGGAATTCCATGTGCACCATTACAATTTCTGTACCATTTAATGGGTCACAAATAAGCTGTAAATGGTTGTAAATGGCCAAAATGTTTTATTTTGTTATATAACTAAGACCTGTTTTCAGCGATATACAGACTCTCTGAGAAACAATTTATTTTATAATCTTCGATATAAGTCTTTCTGTGGGGGTGCTCCGCCCACTCACCGGGTGCACCGATGAAGCTGTAACTCAAACTCAATATTACACAACTTCATCTTTGCACTGGGGGGCATGGGGGGGCAAGCGCCTCACAGAAAGAATAATGTCACAAAACATGTTGCTTTTGTAGTGCTGCTTTAATTTTCTGTCACTCGAAGTAAAAGTGTTTTAGATCATCAATAATATTCTTTCTTTCTGTGGGGCACTCTGCCCTCACACCCCAGGTGCTCAGATGGAGTTGTGTAATACTGAGTTTGAGTTACAGCTTCATCAGTGCACCCGGAGTTGTGGTGGGTGGAACGTCCCCACAGAAAGAGTTATATCAAAGATTGCTTTTTGCTGCTATATTATCTTGTAATAAATATTTACTGACCTTACATCATTCGCTCAGAATGTTTTGGGGGATGAGTTATTGGGCTCAGTTACAATGTAATGATTTTTCAATGTGCAGCTATGTTTCAGCATTACGACGTCACCACGTCAGAGCAGCAAAACACAGAGTAAAAGAAAAAGCGCAGCAACAGGCCGGAGAGCTACACAATTGCCTGCTCTAGGATAAGAAGGAGAACTGAAGACATGATCTGTGATTTTCAGTCAGGCCAGGCAAATACTTAGAAAACACCCCACCATCCCAGCCCCAAGACAGCAACACCATCAAATCCACCCCAGGTCATCAGCACCACCAATCCTCCCCCTCCATTTAGGGCAACAGTACCGGCCAACCGATTCACCAAAGCCCCTCCTTTAGGGCAGCAGTACAGGACAGCAGATCCACCCCAGGACACCAAATCCACCCCTGGACATCATCATCACCAAAGCCCCCCCCCCATTAGGGCTACAGTATGTCCACAGCCCCTCTCAGGACAGTCTTTGCCAAGACACCACCATACGATGAGATACAGCCCAGCACACCCATGGACAGCAACACCCCAGAGTCCCCCAGCAGAACAGCAGAACCTCCATATCACAAAAGATAGTCATAGCAGACTTAACAGCACCCAATAACCCCAGAACTGCACTTCCTGACCTTCATTACCCCCATGGTTAATTTCAACGCATAGCTGCCTTATTATTTGCTTTTCCCAGCAGGCATGTCAACTAAAATCTGAATCACCAGTCTGCACACAATCTAAACAATTACAGCATGACAGCGTTTAGAGCAAAGCCTGGAACTTTCTTGCTGTCTCAGTTGGACTTCAGCATATACTTTGAGGTTGACAGACGAGACCCACCTGTTTCAGTAAAACTTTACTGTAGTGCCATAAGTCACCCAGCTACTCTGCTCTCAGTGTCTGCAGACCCACCCCTTCCCGACTAAACCCATATTCATATTTTTTTTCAATTAAACCCAGCTGCTCTGCTCTGTACTCTGTCAGTGTTTGCAGACCCACCCCTCCCCAGCTAAGCCCCCCTGTGGCACCCACATTAATAAACTTTTTTTTGTTGTTCAATTAAACACAGCTGCTTTGTACTTGAGTGTCTGCAGACCCACCCCTCCTCAGCCAACCCCCCTGTGGCACCCACATTCATAAACTTTTTTCCCCCAATTATTAAACCAAGGTGCTCTGCTCTGCACTCTTAGTGTCTGCATGCCCACCCCTTCCCAGCTAAACTCTCTGTGGCACCCACATTCATAAACTTTTTTTCCCCCCGATTCCTCTGCTCTGTACTCTTAGTGTCTGCAAACCCACCCCTCCCCAGCTAAACTCCCATGGCACCCACATTCTTTTTTTCCTCCAATTAAACCCAGCTGCTCTGCTCTGTACTCTGTCTGCAGACCCACCCCTCTTCAGCTAAACCCCCGTGGCACCCACATTCATACACATTTTTCTTCAATTGAATAATTATAACAACAAGTACCTGGGCTGGCAGTGGCTGACAACTTCATTGACTGTGGTGGTAAGTTAAGGTGCCGGTCTAAGGATGATCAATCATGTATGCTCAGCACAGCAGTCCTTCCTAGCCTAGTAGATACAGTCATCATGTGTAAGCAACACAGTGATGAAAGTCGAAAAAGGAAGGTCATGGTGGACGATACAACGTGTACCCGGTAGCAAATGTCTCTTTGGGAGGACACTTTGGTAGGACTCAATCAGCCTCAGACACTACACTAACAGCAGGCAAGGCTGGACAGGTGCACTATCTCCAGTCGACGTTCACACAAAGACAGTCGCTCGCTGGCTCCCCTGTAGCAAAAGCACTAGCTGGTAGCTTTCTCCTAATCACAGTCTCTCCTAAAGTCTCTCCACTGGCACTGGCACACTGCAGAATGGCTCGGCTGCTGCAGTGATTCTCAATCTCGGATCTCGGACAGCAACTCCACTCCAGTCTGATTCTCCGACACCCGACGGCGACTTGTCTTCTAGCAGAATGCCAGAATACGGTCTTCTCAAAGCTAGCTCTTCCCAAATGCCAGCAATGCTCTGACAGTGACTCCATAGTAGTCTGTTTCTTTTCAGGAGTGGATACAGCCTCCTACCCTCACAAACCAGTCAATCAAGGATGTGCAGTACCCCAGCGGACCTGACTGAGAAAGGTAGAAACATTTCTCAGTCAGGTCCGTTGGGCATATATGTCATCAGGTCATGAGCTGAGACCCACCCCCTCCACTCCTGAAAAGCTTGCTTAGTTCCCTTTGTCTTTCCTTCGCTGTGTGCTTTTGTAGACTTGTATTCAATTACTGGCAGCTTATGGTAATTCCCCCTATGTGGTGTCTTATGGGGAGGGGTTCTTAATGTTGTAATGTATCACTCTTGCTGGGGTAACAGATGCTTGTAACCCTCCTGTGTATTGTAACATTTGTAATGTTTTTTGCAAATGCTTATAAATAAATAATACAAAAAAAAAAGCCCCAAAGGAAATGTGAAGACATGTCGTCCGGCTTTTTGCTACCCTCTGCTACTCTGTAAGCACGCCATGGGGTGCCTGGTGTATGGGAGCCTACGCACTTGACTTCTGGTTGTACATCCCACAACCTTAGGGACAAGCATCAACATGGGATTGGGTGCAAGCAGACTATTACTTGTTATATGAAACTATCTCTGACTATACTGAGAGAACCTATTTGCTTCCTTAGGGTAGAATCTTAACATAGACATGAAGATTATATTAATCTGGTGTTCTGATGTATTATTATTATTTGGATGTTGGTTCTATAGTAAACTAGGATATGGTGATCATTTTAATAGTAACTTATTACATAAATCTTCTAGAGTGCATTTTACCAAAACTTTTCTTGTAGTGGTGTGGAAGTATTTTAATTCAGGGTATGTGCTGTTTCAGGCACCATGGGTCTATTCTGTATTATACCAATAACAGTTATTCCTCATCTGGTATTGTGATTAAGGCTTTTAGGGGGGCCAAATTTTCTTAGTTGAACCTGTTGAACATTACAAAGTTTATGTGCCAGACATTCCAACTGAAAGCATTCTAGAACCTCTGCCATCTATTCGCTATATTTAGGTGGCCTCTTGGCCAGCTATACTTTTATAATCTGTCTCTTCGCAGTATTAGGTATATAGCATGTCGCTTGCTGAGGGCCATTCTTGCATGTCCAGTATTTCCAGTCACGCAAATGTCAGGTTCAAGTCTGTCAGCCCTAGCAGAGAGTTAAGCCTTGACTTAGTTTCATACCAGAAGGTTTGAATGAGGGGGACTGTGATGCTTATCAGGTTTAAAAGTGGGAATGCCCACTCTTATTTATTTATTTGTTTGTTTTTGATAACCAGGTAAGTGCACTAGACATAGAAATGCCTATTTTCAGGCATGACCTGGGAGGGTACAAGTCAAATTATAAAACAACTACAGTGGTCAAAATACAGGGTGAAAAAAGTGCAGATCAGATTAGAGCAAAACAAATGATGGGGAAATAACAGGAAAATTGCACATACCTATGCATAGTCACATAACAGCAATTGTCAGAGGCAATAGAAACAGCATAACATAGATAAAATGGGAAATACAATCAATACAAATGGGAATGTACAGTTGACATATAATTACATACAAGTAATGATCAAATACAGGCAGAATAAACATCGAGCTGAGTTAGTGTATAACATCATGAACCCCAGGTTAGGAGAGGGAGTAGTGGAAGTCATACAGAGCGGTCGGTTGAGGGAGCATGAAGGAGCAACTAGAGTAGAATGAGTAGAAAAGAGGATTTAAATACTGTGAATGGGAGTGGTATAAGTGTATATCGAGGAGGAGAGAGAGGAAAGGAGGATGATAATGACCTAGGAAGGTCATGAGTATACAGAGATGGATTCATGGGAAAAGAATGCATGTACAGGGGCTGACTTTATCAGGCGATCACAAAGTAATCTTTTAAAGCAGGCATGAGTAGGGGCAAGCTGGATATCTAAAGGTAGGGAGTTCCAGAATTGTGGAGCAGCAGAGGAGAAGGCCTGGACTCCCATAGTTGTTTTGTACCTGGGAACATGGAAGAGGGTTTGCTCCACTGATCTAAGGTTATAAGAAGAGTTTTGCTGGCTCAGCGTGATGGCTAGAGATGAGGGAGTACCTGATCTAATGATGCTGTCAATCAGGGAGCCAAAGGAGAGAAGACGGTGGGGGAGGGCCAGTTTAGGTTGGTGTAAAGCTGACAGCGGTGAGTATGGCGTGGAGATGCTAAAGCAAAATGGCAAATATTGTTGTAGGTGGTGTCCCATTTATAAAGACTGGCTTTAGAAGCTCCAACATAAGTGACCGAGCCTTATGGAAGAGCTGGGAGTAGGATACCCTGGGCAATGGCAGTTCTAGCTGAGGGAGTTAGCGCATAGCTAGTTTTATATGCAACACCAATTTTGGTATTGACAGATTTGCAGATGGCAGAAATATGCTGATCAAAGTTGAAGGAGGAGTTAAACATGATGCCAAGGTACTTAAATGAGATGATGGTTTCCAAGAGGGAGCCATCAGCAGAAGAGATTTCCAGTCATCCCTGGCAGAATCTGAGTCTGGGGGCAGATCCAAACAGCATGGCCTGGGTTTTATCAATATTAAGGACAAGTTTATTGTCGGACAGCCAGGATTGAATACGAAGAAAGTCAGATGAGAGGATGGCGTTGATGTCAGAAATGCTACTGGAGCTGAAGTAAAGAACTAGGTTATCTGCATAAAGCAGAGACAAGCAGGTGGAGGTGTTCTGAGAGATATCATTAATGAAAACAGAAAAGGCGGGGCCAAGTATGGAGCCCTGGGGAACTCCAATATTTATGGTAGTGAGGTCAGAGATGGCAGAGTTGAATTTGACCACTTGTTTCCTGTTTGCTAGGTAGTTATTGTACCAGGCCACAATGTCCAGGGAGAAACTGAGTGACCGTAATTTGGTAAGGAGAAGGGTGTGGTCAACCAGGTCGAACACCTTTGTTAGGTCTATAAAGACCGCACCCATCAGAAGGGCATTGTTCATGGTGATTCTGGCATGGTTAATAAATTTAAGGAGGGCTGTGGCAGTGCGGTGGCCTTTATGAAATCTGTGTTGGGAGACAGAGAGAAGGTTGTGGTCAAGGAGAAAGGTAATAGTTTGCCAAGCAACCAGTTTCTCTAGGATTTTACTAAGAACCGAGAGGATGGCGATGGGTCGATAGTTTGAAATAGACTTGGGGTCACCCTTTTTGAAGATGGGGTTATTCTGGCAACCTTCCAGATGCTGGGAACTGTGCCATTGCAGAGGGACAGATTGAATATTTTGGCAAGAGAAGAGGCGATAATAGGAGCAGCCAGTTTCAGAAGTCCAGGTTCAAGCCCATCAGAGCCAGCACTAGTACAGTCAGAGATGGCATTAAGCAATTTCAGTACTTCCACCCTGGTTATGACATGGAACTTGAACGGAGGGAGGGAGTGAGTGAGTGGTTTCAGCACTTGAGTGAGGAATAGAAGAAGGTGGGGAAGAGAAGGGAGATGTGTAACTGGTTAGGTCCGAGAAGTGAAGGTTAAATGAGTTAGTAATGGTAACAGGATTATTACAGTGCACACCACTGAGAACCATATCATTTGCTGTTTGGGAATGTTTGGCTCCAAGGAAGGACTTTATGTGGGACCAAAATTTCCTTGAGTCCCCGGCAGCATCAATCAGAAGACCTTTGCAAAAGGAGCTCTTAGCTAGGCGAATATCTTTTTTAGACATTTCTCCTAGTTCTATAGTCACAAAAGTCAGATAAGAGACCTGAGGCCTTATAGCACACCCAGCTTTTGTCTCTGGCTCTGATTTGAACAAGAATATATTTTTTAAGCCATCTAGTTGGTGTGCTACAGATTCAGTGTGGGATTAAGGGGGTGTACAGGTCCTGGAGTGCACTGGACATAGTTAAAAAATGATCACGCTCAACCTAGGCAATGAATAAGGTGCACGTAAGGACTCAAGTTTATTTACCAGTCTTCGCCAGAAAATACTTCATCAGAATTCTCCTTCTACCAGCAAATTGGTATGGTCCACCTTAAGCTGAGCTGGTACAGTACACCTTAAACTGAGTTGGGACACAGAGCTCTGCACTCTCTGGAGCCCTGAACTAGACTAACTCAGGCTCAGAATCTGAGGGTTTTTATAGTCCTCCTCCATCCCAAGAGTTTCCTTGATTGGCTCACATCACTGTTTTTTCATATGACATCACCACATTTACAAACTTTTTAAATAAAATATAGTGCTTATATCATTTTCTACATATTCACAGAAATGTTTTATTCACACAATAAACATAATGAGAAAATAACAAAAATGTGAGCTAAGTTAAGATTGCACCTCAGCTAGTCCTGAGAACCACCCTAACTGAACTATTCAAATGAAGGGGTGAATTAGCTGGCCTTTCCCTAAAGGTGACATGGAGATGGAAGTAAGGAACAGGCCTCAGAGAGAAGCTAGGGGAATTCAAACACATATACCAACATCTTGGTGTTTCAGGTAAGTTATTAATAACTATTAAAATATTTACATATGTAGAGGGTGCACCAATAACCTGTAATGAGATGAATTAGCATGTGACACTTGGACAGCTGGTTCTGATTAACCTATGCTTTTTGTAATATAAAAATGTGTTATTGAATGTCTCTCATGAGAGATGCTGACAGTCTGTGGAATGACAACCCCCCTCCCAGGTTTTAGCTAATAGGTGTTACCTGGAAGGCTAAGAGATAATTACAGGCTAGAAGAGACTTAAAATTTAGGATCTCCATTTTATGTGACTAATTGCAGCTTGCTAGATACCAAGATAGATCATAAACTTTTATAACGTTCAGAAGAAACACAGTAAAATTCATATGGTGATACAAAGCACTTTGCACCTCTGTAAGATCTCACAGAGAGACATAACAAGTCCCTCTGATGTCCTGGAAAGGGGAAGCTGATCATAAGATCAAAGAAAGTCATATGAGAAAATGAGTTGTGCTGAGATCACAGAATTTACCTTTGATAAGACATCCTGTTTTGCATAGATATATATTTTTTATATTCTGACAGGGAGGAGCTAGGTGACCTCAAGCAAAGAGGTTGGCAAAGCCAGTTTTTAAACAGTATTCTGTTTTCCATTTACACACAAATGTTTGGACTCTGAAAGAGAAACATCTACAGCACTGTGTGATAAGAATACCTTAGAACAGGCAAGTCTGAGTGTATTAGTGGTAGGAATCTGCACTTTTAAACCTGTTTTGTTTAAGTGATTTGTATGTTTGTGATATATGGTTCTGTATTTACATTTTAAATTTTTTTATTTATTTTGAAGTAAACCTCTACTTTAGAGACTACTTGGTGCACCTTTGAATTTCTTTTTCTTGACAAGGGAAGCATACATGGTTAAAACTGACACTGTACAAAGCTTACTGGTTTTACCAAACTGGGAAAAGGTAAGAATTTATTCTGAGGTCTTTAATAGAGTTTTAAGGGTTCATTTTGTATGCCTGGTTAGGTGCCTGTAGGCAAAAGATATCTGCCCCCCCTGAAGAGCAGAATTATCTGAGCCTATACATTGGGTACGCTAGCAAGAGGTTCACAGTCTGAATCCCTCCAAGACTTGAGACCAAAGGTTGATTCGAACCCACAAAATGGACAGGAGGGTTACCCTGTTTCTGTTAACTGTTCACAAGACTGCACTAGGAGGTTGGCACCTTGGGAGTAGAGGGCTGACCTGCTGAGTGGGTCTATGACAGATTGGTTGGCAGTGGTGCGAACATTTTGGTATTACAAGCTTTTATTGTTCAGTGTGTCAGCTTGAGACTGTCAGCTCACTTGCAAAGAAAGAAAAAGGCAGTGATTTATTTTTAAAAAAGGAGACAGAACTATATCACTTGGCAGACAGTCAAGTTCCTACCCGTTTTTTTTTTTCTAAAGTGCAAGTCAGAGTAGCCGTAGTTAGGGAAGAAGATGGCTTCCAACTACAGCAGGCACACTGTAGACTACTTAAAGCAGTTGTGCGGGGACAGAGGAGTCCCGTTTGAGGTGAAAGCCACCAAGCAGAACCTCATAGATGCCCTGATGGTAGCAGATACCCAGAGCAGCGAGTCACAGACAGTGACTGAAAAGGACCAAACCTCGAGTGTAGCAGGGCTAGCGGTCAGTGCAATGTCCAGATCCAAAGAGGAGGGCAACAGGGCCACTGTCAGTGAAGAGCCACAGCAGCAGGAGAAGGTCACCAGTATCCTGGATCCAGAAGTACTCAGGCTGCAAATTGAGTTGCGCAGAATGGAGCTGGAGTTCCAGAGGGAGAGGGACCGTGAACAACGGGAGGCGGACTGTGAGAAACATGAGCGCCAGTGAGCTGCAGAGGAGAAGAGGGAGTGAGAATGCTGATACGCAGACTGTGAGGAGTGTGAGTGCCAGAGGCAACATGAACTGGAGAAGCTACAACTCCAACCACTAGCACCAGAGCAGGTAAGTGGCTTGGGTTTAACTGGGACTACAGGACAGGGTTACAAATTGAATTCTAAATTGATAGTCAAATTTAAAGAGGGGGAGGACATGGATGCCTTTTTAAATTATTTTGAAAAAGTTTGTATTCAGGCTAAAATTCCTAGAGAGTCCTGGAGCTTCCAGCTATCCCCACTACTTACCGGGAAAGCTCGGGATACATTGGGTCAAATGAACAATGAGGACAGTGATGATTACAGCAAACTTAAAGCTGCACTATTAAAAAATTTGAATTAACTGCTGAATCATACAGAGCTAAATTCTGTAAGCTCAGGAGAAGCCCTGACATAAGCTACGAGGAACTAGCCATGAAACAACGTCAGTTTTTAAAACGTTGGTGGGAAGGAATTGGAGCAAACTCTGTTGATAAAATTGAAAATGTGATTTTGTTAGAACAGTTTTATTGGGCATGCCCAGCAGAGCTGAAAACCTGGCTGGAGGACCAAGATCCCAAAACAGTGCAAGAGGCTGCTGAATTCTCAGACCGCTATGCCAAGAGCAGACCTGCTCTGAGAGCGAATGGGGCGGGCATGGCAGTGCAGAAAGGGAAAAGCGCACCTTCGGGGCAGCTAAAACCCTCACTGCCTCCACTGAAACATGTTAGCCCCAGGTTTCAGAGAAAAGATTTCTCTGAAAAGAGAAGTAAATGTTGATTATGTAAAGAAACTGGGCATATTGCCAGACAGTGTCCCAAAAGAATGAGCAATAATACGCAGAATGGTACTAGGAAAGAAGTGGGTTGTTTGTGTATCCATGGAAGCATGTCTGTGAACATAAGGGAACATATGCACCCAGTCATGGTGAATGGTGTACAGATGCAAGGGTTAAGGGACACAGGGGCATCCTTGACCTTAGTAAAGGGGGGATCTAGTAGAGCCTGATCAGCTTATACCCAATAAATACATCACTGTACAGGACTTTACTGGTGAGGTGAAAACATTGCCCCTCGCTAGTCTTTTCCTAGACTGGGGTGAAACAGGGGGAACGGTGCAACAGGTGGCAGTAGCCAAAATGTTAGCAATGGATGTGATCCTGGGCAACAATCTCAAACAGGGGATGGTATGTGAAGTTACCCGTAGCCATGCGGCAAGGGAAAATTGTTGTTCCCTGAACCCCACAGAAACCATTGTGAAACCACTGAGAGGCTGGTTCTCCAGCCTGTGTCTCCAGACGGGAGACTAATGAAAAGGGGGTAGAAATTTCCCCAGTAGCAGTCAGCCACACAGCTACGGAGGGTTACTCCGAAGAGGGAGGGGTGACCCATTGTCAAAGGGTTGGGATTGACAGTGATCCTGTGTGCTCTGACGCTAGTGCTAGGGACCCTAGTTTAGCGACTGAAGGGGACCTGTTCCATGCCTTGGGAATGTGTGAGGGGTTTGCAGCTGCTCAGAGAAGTGATCCTAGTCTAGAGAAACTGAGGGCTTGGGCAGACTCGGATGGCACACAGGGAGCTGACGGCAGACATAAGGTTTGTTGGGAAAATGGACTTATGTATACTCAGGCAGTACAGACAGAGGGAGGGGTACTAGGCAGGCAGCTTGTCATTCCCCAGGGGTATTGTGAGCAGCTGCTCAAGATTGCACATGATATTCCCTTATTTGGGAATCGCGTGCACAATGCAGCAGTTGGCCCAGAATTCCTACTGGCCTAACTTCACCCAGCAGGTGAAGGAGTATTACAGGTCTTGTCACCGGTGCCAAGAAATAGGGAAGGCGGGCAAGAAAAATCAAGCCACCCTGATTCCTTTGCCCATAGTGGAGGAGCCATTCCAGAGGGTGGGAATGGATATTGTGGGGCCTTTAAATACCCCCAGCTCCTCAGGGAAGAGATTCATCCTGACTGTGGTGGATTATGCCACCCAGTACCCAGAGGCAGTCACCCTATCCTCACTGAGGACAGACAAAGTGGCAGATGCTTTACTTGGGATTTTCTCCCGTATTGGGTTTCCGCAGGAGGTTATCACCGATCGAGTGGAATCCTTCATGTCGGACCTGATGAAATGTTTATGGGAGAAGAGTGGGGTGGTGCAGAGATGCACGACACCGTATCACCCACAAGCCAATGGGCTTGTGGAAAGATTCAATGGTACCCTCAAGTCAATGCTCCAGATGTTTGCTGAACAGCACGGTAGGGACTGGGAGAAATACCTTCCCCACCTGTTGTTTGCATACAGGGAGGTGCCCCAAGAGTTGACAGGATTTTCCCCCCTTCGAACTCTTATGTGGACGCTGGGTATGTGGGCCTCTAGACTTGATCCGGGAGGACTGGGAAGACAAGCATGCCACCCAGGGAACTCCCATTGTGGATTACATCCTTAGGTTTAGGGAAAGGCTGAAGGAGCTTATGGGGACAGCCCACAGCAACCTGGCGGCTGCCCAACAGAAACAAAAAGTGTGGTACGACCATCGAGCCAGAGCTCGCTCGTACATAGTGGGTCAGGAAGTCATGGTCCTTATTCCGGTCCAGAAAGACAAGCTGCAGGCTGAGTGGGCAGGACCGTACAAAGTAGTTAGGAAAGTAAATTACGTGAACTACATTATAGAGTTACCTGACAGAAGACAGACAGAAAGGATGCACCATGTCAACATGATGAGGCCATATGCAAATAGGGCTGACATGGTGTTTGCAGTGTGTAGTCCTGAGGAAGGGACGGATGAAGGAGACCCCCTTGCTTGAAGAAAGTAAGCAGGAGTCCTCTGTGGAGGCAGTAAAATTGTCTCCCCAGTTGGCCCCGGACCAGATCCAGAAAGTAAGGGAGGTTTTTAGCAGACTTTGCCCCATTGTTTAGTGCCAAGCCTGGACTAACCCCCTTAGCGACGCACGATGTGGAGACAGGGACACAGACACCAAAACGGCGGACAGCATATCAGGTGTTAGAGGCTGTCCAAAAGGACATTAGGAGGGAAGTGGAGGAGA
Organism: Neoceratodus forsteri; assembly: GCA_016271365.2. NCBI lineage: Eukaryota > Metazoa > Chordata > Ceratodontiformes > Ceratodontidae > Neoceratodus > Neoceratodus forsteri. The sequence continues at coordinate 1,712,553,355 of CM057455.1, forward strand.
TGCTGGATTTAGGGGTAATCCAGAGATCCCACAGCCCCTGGGCCTCACCCGTAGTCCGTAGACCTGTTCAATATTAAGAACCAGAATCTGGGTGAATCCATTGATTAATATGTAACTGAACTGAGGCCAAAAGCTAAATCTTGAAAATTTGGAGACTTAACTGAATCGTTGATTATAGAATTGTATGTGGCATACAGAGTAAGCACGTGAGAAGTGGACTTAACGCTAGATAAGGCCATAGACATATGTAGTAGTAAAAGTTTATTTTTATACAGATAAAGGTGTTTTTTACATCATTGGGTCATAGACCTTTTTTTCAAGATATACCTGTTTTCTTCAGTTTTTAAAAATAACATGAAATTACACATCATTCATTATTACAACATACGTTATCACTAGACATTACAAAAAAAAATTTTTAAATAGACCCCCATACAAAACATCTCATCATACTTTTTATATTGTATTATAACAATATTTCCAAAATGTAAGAAATCCACTGTATTTCAGGTCCTAAAAGTTCATATTACCATCCAAAAAATTTTATCACCCATTACACATACATCTTATTTCCAATCCACTATCAAGTGATCTCATAAAATGTTTAATTTTTTGAATCTGCTTCCTTTCCGGGTCAACTGGTGCCCAAAGATTTATTACCTTCATGCCAAAAATCATTTCACCGTATTTATTATTTATTTTGGGCATAACATATTTACTTCCCGCTTTACCTCTTAAATTATATTGATGAACATGCGTTAAGCACGGACTTTTATCCACAAGATACTTCGGACTTTGGTTGTGAACTACCCCATGTATTTGTTTTAGCTATTTTTGTTCCCTTTTTTGTTCTGTCTGGTTCCATTTTAAGATCTTAAACATCTCACAATGACGAGTATAATAATCACAATTTAATATAAATCTAACTAAATTATTATAAAGGACATGTATAGCCCTCAAGTTTGACTTGTTGGCCATACAATATATGTGGATTCCATATTCTATACATGGAATAATCAGTTGGTTTATTATGTCTTTTCTCATTTGATAATCTAGGCAATATTTAGATCTACGAAAAGCCCCTAATTTATTATTTGTTTTATGAAGAAGATTTTTTATATGGGAGTTAAATTTCAAACTACAGTCCACCATAATCCCTGAGTATTTATATGAATCAACCTAATTTAGGAGTTCATTTTTAACAGTTTTAATTGAGATTTTGGGGGAGTTACTAATGTTACTTCCTTTACTGTGTAAAACCATTGAATTTGTTTTTTTTTACTATTCAAAACCAACCCCAATTTAGATAGCCATATTTCCATCCTACTAAAGTCACTCTGAAGGGTTTTCTCCATTTCCTGGGTTGAAACACCACTAGCCAGCAGTACAGTGTCATCTGCGTACATATATGCAGAGCTGCTGAACTGAGTGAAACACAAATGAAGTGTTTAAGTGAAAATGCTCAGGAAGAAAGATTAGTGCAAGTAACAGCTGTACAGGAAGAGAGCAAAAACAGGTGCCAGTGTGAGCAAAGGGAGTTATGTATCTCAAGCGAATAAAGTCAGGTACAGAAATGATCACACACTTCATTCCTGCTCTCTCCCTCTAAGCTGAGCTGAGGAGGCGTCGAGCTGTCAGCTAACATCAAACCACTCCTTCTTACAGTGGTTCAGCAGAGTTTGAGGAATGATAAGATAAAGGAATATAAACAGGGTAGGTCATATGCAGCTGCATCTGTTAGCAAGGCATACAGTACTTTTTCAAGAAAACAACTGAGGCTGCACAACATGCTTTAGTTCCTCTTTCTCTCCTTGCTGAGAGGCAGCCCAGCAGGCCAGTCTGCAGAGATGGTGCAAGAAAACAAAAATACTAATGCAGGCATTTAACTTGCTAGCTTTACTATACAATCTCACACATGCTACAGCTGCTCCTTAGAGCAGTCAGAAAGAATACTGGCCACACTATTTACATATGCCTGTTCAGCTCAGACAAAGGCTGAACAAATGTAAGTATGCAGCTGCTACTCCAACGGAGATTGCAATGAGGGAAAAAGTAGATAAAGAAAAAGTATAAGGGGGAGAATGCTGCACATAGCACAGACAAGTGGTATTTCTATATGTAAGCCCACCCTCCCTGTCTAGGGGATATTTAATGTTAAGTTAGTGGGAAAGGGGGCACGTTACAGCCAGAAACATAGTCCAGAAATATAACAGATGAAATATTTGGTACCTGGATTTCACGGTGTTGCTGTGACAGATTGGCTTCGTCGGGGTGCTTTTCTTGTCAGAAGGGGTACAGCCAGCAGTCTCTGGGGGGCAGAACTTATTACTAGAAATTATCAGACAGCATTCATTCATGTTAGGATTCAGAATAGAGAAAACAGGGCACTGTCAAGGCTAAACTTGATCTTAAAACCTTCAGAATTTATTTTGCTACAGTTTATGAATTAAAATCGATAAAAGGCTCAAGCCACAAACATTATCAGCTCCAGGGAGCGTTGGGGGGATAATTTGATTACAGTCTCTCAGAAATCTGTGGTCAGAGCCATGGTGCAATACTTTTACAATGGGGGACACAGTCCACAATACTCCTCCTACAGAGCAAGCAAGCTCCAAACTTTGAGGAGTAATGGCAGAAACTCGGGATTTATTTTCACAAAACTTTTAAAACCAGACACACTAATCCCCTTGATGCAGCCAGGACCATACTTCAGTTGCATGGGCAGCCTCCTTCTCTGACAGATTTCGCTCCCTTAGAACACTTAGAAAAAAACACCCTGATCCACTGCATGCCTGATGCCAGCACCCACTCTGCAGACCCAACAAGAGAAACTCTGCCATCGCAGTCCCACACCATTTTCTGCAGCATCATGGGGGCTGTACTGGGCTCATACTTCACAAGGTGAACTGTCTGGTGGACATGGAACATTAGGTTATGGAGCCCCGAGCTACCACCTTGAGCCTCCCACAGTCCGGCCTCTCACTCTCCATGCTGCAGCCTCCCATGGCAGACACCAGCACCCTCCGACCCTGCGGGCTCCCTTGCCTACACGTCCTGGTGCTGAGGGTCATGGCGATGGACCTCCTGCCAGGCCTCGGCTCCTCCTCCATTAGCAAAGGGAACCCAATGGGCTCAGGTGGGGCATGGACTGCACCCCGATGTCAGTAGTCCACACACCATCTTCCTTCGATGAGGGATAAACTTTCCCTCGGGGGGCTGGGGGGGCCTATCGCCTCACCCCGACTCAGGCCAACTGCCCTACTCCACGACCCTCCAACACTCTCCCGGACTCGAACCACCAACAATGACAACAACCCCAATTTCCCACCACACAGCTGCTTTTATCCCCCAGTGCCACGTCCTTGCCTTCAGCTACAGGTCCTTGCACCCAATCACACCCTGGCGCCTCATGGGTAATGTAATAAGCCCCACGAGGGCTTACATATAAATAGATGGTTTTTCAAACGCGTTTTTCGAATGTGCATTTCTGTTAAATAAGGTGCATATCCACAAGTTAAGTAACTTTTGCATAGTGGCTTGTACATCTACAAAATTATTGATATATAGCTCATATTCTGGAATTCTAGAGCAACTCATGCTATGAACCTGCTAATTATTAAAGGGGCTACTGCCAATAGAGGGGTGAAGGAGAGCCTCATCACACTCCTTCCCCCTTTTTTAGAAAGGATACTAGTATCCTTTACTGGTAGCTTCTTTTCTGTGGTAAGGTATAGGATTCTAGCCCACTCTCTTCCAGAATCTCACCCCCCCAGGAACCCTACTAGAGCCATATGCTTAGCTCTCACATAATTCTATTACTTTTTCAGTAATACATACACCTCCCTGGGGGTTTCAGCAATGGAAGTTCTTCCTTAAGATTCAGAAATCATTCAATATACATCAATATTCACATTTTCAGACTGCACTAAGGCTCATAGCCACAGCAAGACAAATAACTGGCCACAACATTCGTATAACCAGCTTTGTGTTCAACCTTAAAACAGTATGGCTAAAGGGCTAAATACCCTCTGGTTATATGGGCATTGGAGTGCTTCATTTCATGCAACCACTTTAGGGGACTGTGGTCAGTATATACCACAAATTCGGAACCCGTCAGGTAATGCCCAAGTGATTCAATTGCCATTTCATACCCAAGTATTTTTTTCTGTGGTAGATTACTGTTTTTCACAGTCACGGAGCCTGCAGCTGATAAAAAGTATGGGTAGTTCACCATGATTTGTTTTCTGACTAAGCACTGCCCCAGCCCCACATCAGAGACATCCTTATGTACAAGAAAGGCTTCTTGAAATCAGGACTTAGCAATACAGGATGTGAACACAACTGGGCTTTGATAGTCAGCAAAGCATCTTGACACGAAGGGGGCCATTTAACCTGGTTTGGTCTGTTTTTCTTTATTAAATCAGTCAGCAGGGCTGTTAGGGAGAAGTCTTGTATAAACCTTTAATAATAGCCTGCCAAACCTAAGAAGGCTCTTACATGTTTTTTTGTTTTGTTTTTGGTATCTCACATTTGGCAGTAGCATCTACCTTTGAGATTTCAGGCTGTACCTTGCCCCCTCCTAACAGAAACCCTAGGTACTGAGTCTCCATCATACCCAGGGCACATTTTGTTGGATTTATTGTCGGACCAGCCCTTTGAATGGTATCTAAAACTTTCCTCAGTTGCCCTAAATGTGTTTCCAAATGGGGACTGTATATAACCACATCATCCAAGTAAGCAGCTGCATACCGAAATGACTGGCCAGTAACGCATCCATAAGGCACTGAGAAGTTGCCGGTGTTTCATGTAAACCAAAGGGCATGGTATTAAAATGAAACAGCCCAAGAGAGGTAGAAAAAACTGTATTTTCCTTCGCTAAATTAGAAAGGGGGATCTGCCAATATCCTTTTGTTAGATCTATGGTGGAAATATACTGAGCTCCCCCTAGCTGGTCTACCAGATCACCTGCCCTAGGCATTGGGTAGCTGTCACACTCTGATACCCCATTGATTTTCTTGAAATCTATGCATAAACGAAGCCCACCCTCCTTTTTGGCACCATCACTATGGGAGAGCACCAAGGGCTTCAAGAGGGTTCAATTATACCTAAGGCCAATAGATTCTGCATGTCTCTGACCACTTCCGTTTGTTACAGCTTCAGCCAATCTATAGTGCTTCTGGGGAATAGGTGGACGATTGCCAGTATCAGTCTGGTGCTCAATTTAGTGTTACTTTGCCAGGAATCAAAGAATGTGGAAGCATACTGTCCCCAGTCTTATTCAATTGTTCCTTTTGCTCATTTGTCAGTTCCGGATTGATATTCAACTCATAATGTGCAGGTTGTTCTGTAGCAACCCTTTCAAATGTTTTTTTCCAGTTCTGCATCTCTTTCAGGAAGTGCTAACAACATGGAGATAGACTCAGATTCTCTATCCACCCATTTTTTTTTTAAAAGATTAGCGTGGTAGAAGGTAACTCTGTTACTCTTTCTAGGCAATGCCAGTTCATAAGTAACCGGCCCAGTTTGTCTGATGATCTCATATGGGCCCTGCCAGTTTGCTTAGAATTTGCTCTCGTGTAAGAACAACAGTGACAGAACTTTGTCTCCAGCATGGAACGGTTTTACCTTAACTCCAACATCATAATAAGTTCTCTACTTCTCATGTGCTGCAACACAGAAGTCATGAGCAATGTGGACCCATTCCCTGGTTTTTGTTTTAACCCTTGATAATACTGTACACAGTCAATCCCCTTCTGTTCAGGACCACCTTCCCAGGATTCTCTGATAATGTCTAGGAACCCCTCAGATTTCTCCCAAACAGTAATTCAAAGGGGCACTAGCCTGTGCAGGCCTGGTGTACCACTCTGTTTGCAAAGAGCATGATGGGTAGAAAATTATCCCAATTTTCCCCTCCTTTGAGAAGTACTTGTTTAGCATGGTTTTGAGGATTTTGATTAGCCTTTCTGCTAGGCCATCGCTCTGTGGGTGATACCGGGGTTGTGTGTATACTGCTAACTCCAAGTTGTTGCTATAACTCTTTCAATAACTTTGCAGGGAAATTACTACCTGGATCAGGACAAAGGTATCAAGGATCCCTACTTGGCTAAACACTTTAACTCATTCGCAACATGGGGAGCAGTAACTGACCTCATTGGAATAGTCTCCGGGTACCTAATGGCATAGTTTACTATGACTAAGTCAGATCTGTTCTCCTTTTTCCTACTCTCAAAGGGACTGATGACATCCATTGTTGTTTTGGAAATGGGATGTCAACCACGGGTATGTTTGCAGGGGTACCTAGTCACTTTTGGTTTTAGGAGTTACCAGCTGGCTGGCCCATTGGTACAGGGGTAGGATTTCCATCTGTGATGAAGGGTCCCTTCGTTCAATTCTGGACTCCGGCCGTTAGACGGCCAGCCAGCGGGGAGAGGATTGAGTATCCCATGGACTGCTCTCCTCCTCTGGGAGGAGGGGTGTATGTGATTGAGTGTCCAGTGCAAAAGTGTGGACCCCTGGTGGAAGTTGGGGGATCCAATGCAATCGGCACCTGATACATGAGGAGGCGACGGGTTCATCCCACTGGCGTCATTGCACATCCTGCCTCCTGAGGGGATTAGTATCCACAAAAAATGCTGCCTGTCCCAGGGATGACAACGCCTCCTGGTACTGCGGTCCCCCAAAATACCCGACCCTGACCAAGACCGTGTTCCGCTGGATGGCCCACCCCTGCGGCCCCACCCGGGGGGGGTAAGCCTAGGGATCCCTGCCGGTCGCGGTGATGCAGCCAGTAACCTGGACTTGTCTCCATGGGGTGGGGTCATCTCAGCGGCCCTGCCTTGGGGGTAAGCCAGGGTGAACCAGGGATCTGTTACAGGGGCGGGGGGTCCAGGAGATAGTGCTGATAATATGGGACAGACAGCGCCAAGAAAAAAAAAAGAGTTCCCAGCTGAAAAGCCTGACATGATTCACAATAAGAATTCACACCCTTATACATGTTGAGCCAGTAGAATATTTTCAAAAGATGATTTAGAGTACTTTTCTGACCCAGGTGACCAGCTTTGTGTGTTGTGCAGTTTCAAGGAAGCCCTTTCTAAACTGAGCTGGGACAACCAGTTGAACACACTCCTTCTGGGTCGTAGGATTGTAACATCTTCTGTATAACAAATTATTTTCAACAAACAATTCAGGCCCCCCATTTTGTTTTACCCCCACTTGTGCAAATAAATCTTTTTTTTTAATTGTATTTTCTGCTAAGCGGGCTCCACAGGGGCTATGACCCCTCCTTGGAGGAGTTCATACTCCAGCCTGACCCCCAGCTCGTCTGCCCCCCAAGGTTCCCCGTGGAGTCTCCCTCTGTGGCAGGGCCAGGTGAGGGTGCCAGCATTCCCCCGCCACCCTGGTGCATGAAATCTGGTGGCGGGAGGCAGACTCACCAGCGTGATCAGGCCATCACGGGTCCTGTATAGCCCCGGCATTTTCTATTTTTCTCCTGCACTCACATGCCCCCGACATGATGTATGCATGTGGAGGCATATGCACGCACACTGACGGGCGCCCCACCCTACCAGTTGCACCAGAATCCACCTACGCCTGTTACCGGACCTCCATCTGGTATCAGCGAGACTATGGCTGGGTGACCCCCCTTCCTGGGAGAGGAGAGTGAATGCTCTATCCTGCTCGCCCCCATGCTGGCACCCCAGCAACCCGAGGTCATTCCCGAACCCGGATTGCCAGTGTAGCGCGAGGTAAGGCATCCAGCGCCTCAGCCCTCAGCGCCACCGGGCCAGCATCAAATAAATCTTTTAAAGTAGCATCATTCTGTTGATAGGATTTAAACATTTTAGAGTCTTACAGTGCATTGTCATTACAGCCATTTTGATCTTTCTGTTCTGGGGCCAGATTCACAAAACCTTGCCTTGGCGCAAACCCAGTTTTGTGCAAGCAAACTGGGTTTTGCACCAAGCTGATATTCACAAAAGCCCAGTTTGCATGCTCAAACCGGGTTTGCACCGGGGCAAAGTGTGGAGGGGCCCTGGGTATTGGCATAGTCCAATACACAAAGCATATGCTCTGTGCAAGGGGCTTTTGTGGGTCCCCTTGCATGGAAAAAATACCACCAACCGAGACCATGCTTTAATCCCCCGCAAGCCTAGTGGTTGGCAGAGATACTGCAGTGGCTTCCCCTGTGATTGCTGATCGCTGGCCTGACATGCCAAGTACATATTCTTAGGTGCTATTGGTTCCCCTCCCCCATGATCGCTGAGCGCTGGCCCGAGTATAAATACATTTCCCTTGTGTTTAGTGGTCCCCCCCATGATTGTTGATTGCCAGCTTGAGTATAATAAAATAAGAAATATCTCTGCTGCTAGTAGTCCCCCCCTGCCGTGATCACCGATTGCAGGCCCAAGTATAAATAATAAATATCCCTGGTGCTAGTTGTTCCTCCCCCCCAGTGATCACTTATTGCCGGCCCGACATACCAAGTACATATTCCCTGGTGCTATTGATCCCCTTCCCCGTGATTGCCAGCCCGATCACATATATAGGTACACATTTCCTGGTGGCTAGTGGTCCCCCCCCCCACTGATTGCCGCCCGGAATGACAGAAAGAGATTTCCTGGTGTCCAATGGTCCCTCCCCATCCGAACCCTTGCCCGAACTGTATAACAGTTTCCCCAGTGTCTGGTGGACCCTTTCCTATCCGATCCCTCCCCAGTGTGACCCCCAAACATGGCCTGACCCCATCCCATCATGTGTCTCCACCCCCTTAGCCCATCTCTCATGGTGGTTGAGTCCCCCAATCTCTCTATACTTCCCTAGTGTCCAGTGGACCCCCTTCCCTAACCCTGTTCTGGCAACCACCCAAGAAACACACAGTATTCCTTGGTGTCTAAGGACCCTTCACCCCCCCTGCCCTGGCAGGTAGTACCCCACCACCCTGCTGCCCCCATCCTGAACCCAAGTTGGCAACTGGCACAGCCCTCCGCTCTCCACTATGGCTGGTCACTGACTGAACTGCCAATGAGTGCATACTGAATACATTACGCGCTCATTTATTTATTTAAGTCTTTGGTAACCGGGTAAGGCCCACTAGGCACAAGTGCCTGTTTTCAGGGGCAACCTGGGAGCACTGGGCGGTTAAGTAACTTGCTCAGAGTCACACAGTATGCAAGTGGAGGATGTGAGAATCAAACCAAGGTCTGGTCTGCTGGATGTACCAAGCTCGTTCACAGCTCATTACTCTAGACTATACAGACAGCTCAGTCAATGAGCGCGTAATGTATACAGTACATGCTGATTGACAGTTCAGTCGGTGACTGGCTCTGGTAGAGCATGGAGGGTTGTGCTGGACGCTGGCTTGGGTTCTGGATGGGGGGGATCAGGGTGGTGGGGCACTACCTGCCAGGGTGGGGAATCTGCTAGGCACCAAGAAATACTGTGTATTTCTTGGGCGGTTACCAGATCGGAGTTAGGAAGGGGTCTACAAGACACTGGGGAAGTAATTATATATGATGGGATGGGATGGGGCTGTGTTTGGGGGGGGGTTCACACCTGGGATAGGGATCGGATGTAGGAAGGGTCCACGTGACACCGGGGGAAACTGTTATACAGTTCGGGCGAGGGTTCAATTGGAGGGGTAGAACCACTGGACACCAGGGAAACTGTGTCATTCCAGGTGGGCAATTGGCAGGAGGAGGGACCGCTAGCCATTAGGGAATTTGTATCTATATATGTGATCAGATGAGATTATGATCGCCAGACAGCTGAAAGCTTGAAGTTAAGTTTTGGGCTCTAGTGGCGGTCCCCTTGAGGAGTACCACCACTAGAGCCAGGAATATGTACTTGGCACGCCAGGTGGGCAATCAGCGATCACGGGGGGATCCCCAGCACCAGGATATTTCTTATTTATACTCGAGTCAGCAATCGGTGATTATGGGGGGGGCTACTTGCTCCAGGTATATTTCTTATTTATACTTGGGCCAGTAATTGGTGGGGGGGGCCACTAGGCACCAGGGACACAGGGTTTTGTCTGAGGTGAGGGCTTGGGGGCACTAAACTCTGGTGCAGCAGATGTTAATGGGCCCATAATTGGCACGCAAATGGCCACCTAGCGCCTTGCCTGCCCAATGGGCTCATTTACATTGCTACTCTTGTGAGTTGGGAATAACGCAACTGCGCTATGCTTTGCAGGGACAAAATCCTGGCTGCATGTCGGGGCGGTGCTACTGGGGTTACCACTGGCTTGACCTAGCCCTATTCACAGTCAGATAGCACAGTGCACTATCCATCTGTGAACATCATTTTTTAGCACCTGGGCAAATGCAAAGCGCAGCGCAGAATTTTGTGCTGTGCTTTGCGACTTTTTGTGAATCTAGAGCCAGAACTTACATAAACTGTAACAAGCACTACATGATGTTAAATCTCCTACTTCTGCATAGTGTTCTGATGTGAGCTGCAGTGTATTCTGGAATTTGTGTTCACAGAAGATGTCAGCCTAAAACCAAGAAGAAGTAGTCTGCTGCAATTTACCAAATTGTAAGTAAACTAAAATGTTTTGCACACAAAGTGTACATTGTAATCAGGCCCACACCTAAGTGTGGGGAATTTGGTGGTAAATGTTACCATTTAAGAGTAATAGTGAATGAAGTGACATATTGAAAAAATGCACATCACCCCATAAGTCACCAAAAATATATCAAGCACTTAATTTGTATCCTGCTTGCATAGGTGAGAAATGTAGGATATGTGATGAGTGGCAAAGAGATATAATTTTGTAATGAGTGATCAACAACATATTGACCCTCATAAAGGATGAAGCCATGAGGGTAGAATAGGTAACTGACCACAAATGAAGGTAAAAATGATCTTATCGTCGTCCATCACGTGTGCAGTTCGTGCAATGTACAGCACTGTAAACTTTTTGTATGAGTTCATGTGCAATTTGCGTGGAAAATGTTGTCATCATTATAGTAAGGGCAAATTTAGTAGTTTTCAACAGTAATTATTAATTTTTTTTTTACTTTGTGTTTTTCCTCCCATCTCCTCTTGGTGCCCACTCCTTCTGTCCACTCATTTCCACCACCTCACCTTCTTGGGATCTGCCCCTAGAGTGCCTCCTTCTCTTACCTCCTGCACAGCGGGGTCTGTTCCTTCTCGGTGGTCTTGGATGGAACTGGGGTGGCTTTCATCTAGGGCTGCCAAGAGGTGTTTTTCCATTTTTCTCCCCTGTAGTCCCCTTCCCTCTGAGACATCCGGTGCTTGGGACGTACGTCCCGAGTGGTGGCATGCTGACGCATGCCTTACCTCTCATGTGCCGTCCAATGTGTCCCCTCCCTGACTCCGTGGAATGGAGCCGGCTCCATCCCTTGCTACTGCCAGTGCTTCCACTGGCTTGAAGGGATGCAGAACGCTAGTGTGTTCTTGGTCTCCCACCCCTGAGGGAGGAGAGCATTCGCTGGGATGCTTGATCCTCCCTCTCCCCTGCCGACCCCCGGCCACCCGAGTCCGTTCCAGAACCCGGGTCGCTGGTGTAGCGCAAGGTGTGGCATCCAGCACCTCAACCCTCAGTGCCACCGGGCTGGCTTCAGCAGTAATTTTAACCATAACATAGTAAATAGTTTTGTACCACACAACATATACAGTGGCTGAATACTACACATGAAGTAGTCATGCATTTCACTTGGGGTTACCTATGGATTAATTGTATGTACTTTGATCTAACTATTGTATTACACAATTACAGATAATAGTAGCCTACAACATAGAGGATAATGTATGGGCAGCCATACACAACAAGCCTGTGTCTGCATCAAGAAATTTCTTTGTCAATCTGGAACCTGGCGAGCGAAGCCCAAGAGGTTCACTGGTTGCCATAGAAAATTTGAGATGAAGACACAGGCTTGTCTGTGTATGGATGCCCATACATTATCTTTTATAGTGCATGGGCATCCATGCCCATTTCAGACACTTTGCTTCCCTTCAATGAATTAGCGATTGTGTGTGTCTGTGTGTGTGTGGGGGGGCTTGGGAGTTGTTGGCAGGCTCAATTGGTGAAACAATGTGCTGCAGCTATTTCTGTAACTTCAGGTTAAAAAAAACAGCATTGCACCACACATTATAATATATTTCATAAGAGCAACAATCACAGAATTAATCAACCACATTTTCATTTCTCTTTTCACAGTCAAAAAACATTCATGTTTAATACACTGAACTGGTGACTGGTTTGTGCTAACTCATAAGGCTGTTACAGTCTAACTCGAGAGATTATTGTTATTCACATAATGCCAGTTTAGGTTTAAAAGTAGTTGCAGACAGAGAATGCTTAAATATTAAGTTTTAGGGGAATGTGGCATATATAAAAATTACTGCGACATGTTTTAAGAGCACATGTTCTACTTTAAGGTTGTTGCCACCATCTAGTGGTGAAGTTTAAGTTGAGATAATTGATAGCTGGCAGATTCGGGGACTCTTACTGTTAAAAATGTTTTTTGTTTTTTTATATACATTTAAAATTGATGTATGCAGTTGTTTGAGAGCAATTTTAGGGGGCATCTCCACTATTTTCATGAAAGGGAATAATTATCTGTTTTTGATACCGTCATGGACTCTTGGACTAAGTCAATGACACAGGCCCCATCTGAAAAGAAGGGACTCTCTGGACTTTGCATAAATTCATTTAGGTGTGGTTGTCCATAGTCTTGCTGCAAAATCCTTTTCTGTTTAGATATATATATATATATATATATATATATATATATATATATATATAATAAAGGATGCTGATCTTTACCCCCACTGTGCTGTAACAACAAAAAAAGGGCTTTGAATTACCTACTATAATGTATCCTGAAATGTATCCTATACCTGGAATCAAAGAATATACTTTGTAAATTCATTGCTAAATGAATAAAAATAAAGTACAAAAAAAAAATTAATGTTAAAGGAAATTTACAACCTTTTTTTTCTGCTTTTGGATTTTATAACACCTTACCTTATGGCTGCGCTAGTCCTTTTCTGCAAAAATGTTAATTTTTTTTCCCATCCATTTAGGGAGGGAAAGAGTCTTACCAACATCATATTGAACTGACAGCAGCCCAGTCCCTTCCACTTCCATGTCTGCTAGTCCTATCCCCATACTTGGATGTTTTATAATGTCTCACCATGGAAACTGCATGAACATGCCCTATTGTAGTCTATAAGGGGCATTTTCAAAACTTTCTTTTGTAGGTTACATCAACATTTTACATAAAGGAAATCTGCTGCTCAATTAAGATGGACATGAAAGAGGAAGGGATAGGGTGACCAACTGTTCAGCTTGATTTACGATCCCTTCCCTCCCTAAATGGACTAAGTAAAAAAATTGAAATTTTGCAGAAAAGTACTAAAACAGCCATTAGGTAACAGGCTATAAAGCTCACATCCAAATGTTGGAGATTTACTCTAATCAACTCTGAACCTCATGCATGATATAGTGGTCCTTTGCTCATAATAGATTTCCAACCTTGCTGACATGTTATTGTTGTACCACAGTGATGACATGGAAAGCCTTTGTACCCTTCTGTGGTGCAAGCAAATATCAGCTGATTGAAAATCTGTGCACTACATGTTATGAGAACCATCGCAGGCACAAAATGAGCTTTTTGAATATGGGACAAAAGGAATATGGGTTTTGCACGGGGCAGAGTTTTGAATATCTGGCCCCTGATATTTTGTTTACTGGTCCCGCTGTCCTCCTGGGGCTAAGTACAGTCACTGAGGACCATACTTATCCCTGGGAGAAGAGGGGCACCAGCAAACATCTGATCTGAGCTCATAAAATCTGGGTTGAGACACAGATTAGGCACACTGAAGAGCCCTGAGAGGAATGAAACACATGTCTGTGTCTTCTGTTCTCAGCCTTTGCAGATTATGTGAGAGGCCATTTAGCATCACAGGCTTTCACACCAACTGTGGACCTTATAAGTGACATTGCAGAGGGACTGGAAGGAAAAGTATGCCTCTTTGCAGATGACACAAAGATCTACAACAGGGTTGATACACAAGAAGGCGTGGAAAGGATGAGAAGGGACTTGGCAAGGTTGGAGGAATGGTCAGAGGTATGGCAGCTAGGATTCAATGCAAAGAAGTGCAAAATAATGCACCTGGGAAACAAGAACCCAGGGGAAGATTACACAATGGGGGAGGTAGTAACAACAACAAAAAAGGAAAGGGACCTGGGGGTAATCATATCAGATGACCTTAAGGTTAGCAAGCAATGTGAGAAGGCAGTAGGGAGGGCTGGGGTATACTGGGATGCATAGGGTGAGGCATCACCAGCAGAAAACAGGAAGTTGTTATCCCTCTGTACAGACAGTTGGTGAGACCCCATCTGGAGTACTGAGTCCAGTTCTGGAGACCCCATCTCCGCAAGGACATAGACAGGATAGAGGCAGTCCAGAGGAGGGCAACTAAAATGGTGCAGGGTCTGCAAGAGAAGCCGACGAGGACAGACTAAAGGAGCTTAATATGTATACCCTTGAGGAAAGAAGGGAGAGGGGAACATGATAGAAACTTTTAGTACCTCAGTGGAATCAACAAAGTCCAAGAGAGTAGCATCTTTCAGAAAAAGAGACGGCAAGAACAAGGGACACAATTTAAAGATGGGGGCGCTTCGGGCAATGTGAGGAAGTATTTTTCACAGAGGGTAGTGGATGCATGGAACAGCCTTCCTGAGGAGGTTGTGGGGTCTAAAACTGTGGGAGAATTCAAGAATGCATGGGACAGACATAAGGCAATTCTTGTGGGGGGTAGGAAGAAATAGACTGTTGGTTAACTAGGATCTGCGGCCTATCCTGCAGGTAGGAAAATGGGCAGGCTAGGTGGGCCAAGCGGTCCTTATCTGCCGTCAAAGTCTATGTTTCTTACAGCTGTACCTGGAAAGGCTTTCTAGGATCTGTTTAGGGAAGAGGTTTTGAAAAACTGTTGTCATGAACCTTCATCTCTTCTTGTCTGTACGTCCAGGCAATAAAGAGATGTAGAGGCGTGAGTGGAAGCACGTATGGCTGCTTTATAAGGTTCTTTTTTAACTTTCTTTTTATTGAATTTTAATATCCAGTACAAACACCAGAAATTCTCCATTTGCTGTGCAAATAAACCACTGTAAAAAAATATGATATGCTCTCACACATTAGAGCATGTACACAAATATTTAAAATAGAAATGAATATAAAGGAGACTCGAATAAAGCACATACCCACCCAGGAAACGCAGCTCTCACTCCAACCCTGTATTTAAAAAAAGCAACTGAAAACTGGTGAGGGGAGTTATATAAAAGGAGCTTGGGTGACGGATAGGGAGAGCCCCAGCAGAAGAATAAAAACTGAACCCCCATTTAAATGTAACTTAGTCCAAGGGCTAGTCTAAATACTACAGTTTCTGCTCTACTGCCCATTTATTATCTTGGTAGGACAGCAAGAGAAAACATAAAAATGAAAATAAGTATTTTACACAAAAGACCTCAAACCCAATCTCCTCTTAAAACCTATATATCTGGTTACCAGTGAGGGAACAAAACTCTGTTAACCAGGTGGAGAAGGTTAGAGTCAAGGATAACCAAATAAAGCTGCCAATGGGTACATATCACACACACACACCCCACCACAAACACTCATTTAGCCAGTAAGTTAAACAATCATAATACAGTGTTAAAAATATATGATAAGTCCAGTAATGTCCATAATGTGCATTATTCCTAAAAAGTTCAACATGTTCAGTTAAAGAATTAAAAGTTCACCCAGCTGAGTCCGCCTGTTCTCTGATCCGCTCCTGTCTTATAGTGTACAACAGATGTGATGCTGACTTGACATCAGTGAAGGCAATTGCTTAACCTGGTAGGCTAAACACAGTTGTGCCAGATAGAAAAGATGTGCAGGTACCCCAGTTATAACAAATAATTCTTACATATTAACAGTTCCTTCCTATGCTGTTGAGTGCAGGCAGAGATGTCTGGGAGAAACAGAACCCCGTAAGCTGCTTCCTGATGTCCTCATGTAGCCACCAACAAAAGCAAGTGCTTCTGGGCACCCCAACCGCGCAACCACAGTTGAAGCTGCACCGACGCCTTTACATGCTATCCTCCTCAGCCACCAAAATGCCCTTCCCACCACCAGTCTCTGCTGACAGTAACAGTTTGTCAGCCAAAAATGCACGCAACACAGCCACCACCTCAATCTTGGTAACAGTTACTGGCAGGCCCAGAACAAGAATACTGTTCACCCTAAGCTGTTTTTTCCAAAGTTTCAAATCAGCTTGACATCACCTTGCTGTCTTTAGCTGTCGCCAGCGCCATACTTGTCAAGCGCTCCAGCAACCCCTGCAGTTCTTGACAGTGTCGCTCCACCGAGCCATCTACTCCCTGCCACGTCTGGTCCAGAGCTGCAAGATGGGAATTAATGCCGTCAATCTTCTCCTCAGTGCTCTGCACAATGCTGAGGATCCACTGCATAGTGGAGTCAGCTTCTGTCAGCCGTCACTCCCACAGCTTTCTGTAAAAACTCTTACATAGATTTAGAAACATTATCTTTCTTTTTGGGCCCATTCTTTCTCCATAACAGGCACAGCACTCTGTAGATCTTGGAACAAGCACTCCCCAGCAGAAAAACAAAGAAATTTTAGGTCTAAAGGCCTAAAACCGATGGCGCTGTCACAAACATGTCCTCACAGCTCCGCTGCTGGCTCCGTTCCTCCTTTATAGGCTTCTAACAATGTAACATCTCTAGCAGCTGCTACTGAAGCTGTTGTTCCTCTTGTAGAATGGGCTCTTACTCCAGCAGGTGGGACTTTTTCAGATTTTGAATAGCAAAAGCAGATACAGGATACCATCCACCTAGCTGCTGGATACCCTTTTTCTACTTTATCTCAAATAAAAAACAATTATTTTGTAGTACCTCTAACCTGTTCTGTCTTGTGTTTATAAAAATATAATGCCCTTTTCACATCCAGGGTATAAAGTCTTTCTTCTTCTGTAAGCCCCCTCTCTTCGGAGGAGCTTATGCTCCCATTAGGGACCCCATTCCACCTCCTACCCCCCCGAGCTTAGGGATTTATTAGTGCTTTGGGGGTAATTCCTGCTGGATACCTGAAGGTGACAGCAGAGGGAGAGATAAGGTATAAAAGGGGAGGAAAGAGGAAGTTCTGGGTCTTTCCAGCCCAGGCAGTAGGCCTGAAACTGGAAGGGGTGGCTGGAAGAGCAGGAGAGGCAGGCATGTAGGGAGCTGGATTGTCTGGGTTCCTCCAAAGTCAGTAGTTAGGGACAACTTCTTCACAGTGACATGGCATCAAGGAGCAGGGATGGGAGCTCTGAGGGAGGATGGCCAGCTAGCCTGAACTGCGTCAGCAGGATGGGGGAGGCCTGGTTAGCGGGCAGATGGCAGAGTAGGTAGGAGCCCCGTTCTATCCCGTGCAGGTGTTTTCTTGGGCTGCCAGGGCTGTGGGGGCTGTGGCAGGGTTCCCACAGGGGAAGTACTTGTGGCAGAGGCTCCCTCCTGTACATGGTGTGGCAGGGCAGCTCAGGTATGTAAGGGGTCCGGGAGTGTCCTTCACCCACAAAAAAAATAGCCTGTGTGGAGGGGAAGGTTCTGGGGTGCTGGCATTCAACAGGCTGGGTGGGCCACAAGGCTTTATGACAGGCCTTGGAGGACAGCTCCTGGTTTGGCTGGGAACTTATTTCAAGCCCAGGATGTGTTGGCATGGAAGTGGACAGGAAAATGGGGCCATCCCTGGAGGCTCATCTGGGGCACCATAGAAGAAAAGAGGACGCCAGAGTTGCCAGAGAGTCGAGCTGTTCGGAGGGCCTTGGTCATGGCAGGGTCCAGGTCTCTCTCGTAGCAGGGCAGATCGAGGGTTCAGCTGAGCATTGAGACTGTGGCCTGCGTACGTTAGTCCTTTGAAGGGTCCTAGCACCAGGGGGAACAAGAGAACAAGAACTGAGGGAGTGGCAGAGCCGGTATGAGGGTTGTTTGGTCCACTGGGGCTCAGACTCGAAGCTAGATGGAAAAAGACAAGGGTTACAGGGCCTGGGCTGGAAAGGAAAAAATCCTGGGACCCCTTGAGATTCAGGCCAAGGTCCAGGGGCCATGTGGGAGAAGCAGTTTGCTTCTCCACGCTGGAGATAGGGCATCCGACCAGTGCAAAGGAGGAGAGATAAGGAGAGCGGTAACCCAGAAAAAGTGTTGGCTTACCAGTGCCAGTGAAAAAGGAGCCTGATGATTATTCAGATATGAAGGATCCACTTGGGTAAATCAGCTGAGCTTCCAGAAATTGAAAACAGCTTTGCATGTACTGCCTGTATTCCATCCTGTATCTGCTCGAGAGTTCCAGCTGGGTGAGATTGTAAAAAGTTTTAATAGCCACATGGAGCTGCTTTATATCTTAGAGTAAGCTGGTACCCCTGTGCCCTGAAATCATTTAGGGCACAGGAGCGAATAAAGAGCTGTTTGGGAAGAAGCTGTAGTTTGCTTTCTTTCTTTAAGTTAGAAAAGGGGACATAAATGAAATGGAAAGCCCCTTGTATTTATTTCTGCCATGAGTTGTAATTTCAGAAGGTGTTCCAGCAGTTTGCACTGGGATCTTGGGGCTCGAGAGCCTAGGGGGAGCTGAAGGCTGCAGATTGATTGAAGGTCCTGTATCCAGCGGCCAGAGGTTTTGGGCAAATCAGACTGCAGAGGTAGAGATCAGGGGTGCACCAAAGCTGAAGCCATTGAGAGGTAGGCTACATTTTCCTACTTTTTTATCATAGTGCAAAAGCTCGGAGAAGTTTCAAAATGTTGTGGACCTTCTTTCCCCTAGGCCATCTGCGATTTGTTTACATGCACCTAGACGGGGGGAAGTGGAGGGGGCTACACTTCTGGATTTGAATGTTGTCTTGAGGGGGAAAAACAAAAAACGAAGGAGTGTTTTTGACTGGTTCATGGGTAAAACAGAAACCACTTTTGGTAAAAACATTGTACATTGTTTGTTCTAAGAATGACCCTTTTCTTAATGAATAATGTGTAGTTAGGGCATATGCTGAGGGCTTGCATCTTATTAATCCTTTTTGCAGAAGTAAGTAGTACCAAAAACAAGGATTTTATTGTTAGGTATTTTAATTCAGTAGAAGCCATGGTCTTGAATGTTGGATTCATTAGCTGTGTTAGTACTGTACTGAGCCTGTGTTGGCGGCCTACTCCTGCACCTGCTCCCCCTTACAACAGCTGGGGCACCAGACTGCTGCCCAGCCATGACTGGAGGACAGTCTGAACATCTTCCCAACTAGACTGGGGTCGGGCAGGGTGGAACAAGGGCAGGAGCCCTCAGGGGGAACAACATTGAGGGTAGAGGTCCAGGACTCAGTGGATGCCATCATATTTGTGACCCCTGACATTACCAGACAGCCAATCACAAGGCAGGACGCTGTAAGCAAGCTCCTGGAGACACCTTGGAGAAGGACAGACAGATTTTGGCACCTTGTCATGGACCTATGGGTGGTGAAGTGTGTGAGTGACAGCAGTTTGCATCAATGAGAACTGACCTAGGAATGTAGCTATAAGAGGGGACTACAGAGGAGGTGGGAAAATCTGGGAGGGAGCTGGTGGAGACAATACCAGTTCTCCTGGGAGTGGGTGCAAACGGCACCATCCCAGGCCTTGTTTGGGAGACACATTTCACTTGTTTTATACGCTAGCTATTAGTTTGTTTTGCAGGTTTATCTAGCCACTTGCCACTTCCAGACTCGGCCTGAAAGAAGCTGTACTTGTATTAACTGCTGGTTTCTAGTTTGTCCTGCAGATTTGATAAAGATCATGTGCAATGGTTTTTACAAATTTTTTATAAAAGCTTGAAAAGCTGACATTCAAGTCCCTGTGTCATGATTAGTGTTTTCTGCAAATTTCATGCTGTTTGAGTTTGTGGTTTTCTTTAAATTAGCATTTGTTAACTTGCTCTACAGTGGCTGAGAACAGTGGAGTTATTTTTGTGTCCTCAGTCAGACTTAGAGTGTGATGACATCATTTTGGAGTAGCTTACTGTTTTAGATTCCCAATCAGAGCAGCACTCTGTAGAGTTAGTGGTTTGCTGAGCTCTCCAAGTTTCTTACAAACCCAGTCTATGGTTTGTGTTTAGATAGATCAACTTAAAACATATCTTTATCTTCTGATAAAAAGCTGATCATTTTAATTTCAATGCTGAATTGAAGTAGTGGAAATCTTTCTCTATGAGAAATCAGCTTGTCTGTATCACAGCTTTCAGTTCTTTCTAATCAAAAATCTGATTTTTTCTAACTATATAGCACAGGGCTGTTTAATGAATATAAAATAAATCAAAATTTTGTTCATTTACAAAAACGGTTTGTCTTTGATGTAGCCTTCATAAATATGTTCATGTAAGAACATTTTTTATATGCTGGCCCGCCGGCGCGCGGTAGGATTCCTTCTGCGGCCGGGCGACCCGGGTTCGGGAGCGGACTCGGGTCACTGGAGGGTCGGGCGGGAGAAGGAGGAGCATCCTATGGACTGCTCCTTCTCCGGGGAGGATGAGGGTAGTGCTCGGGGTCTGTCGACTCCTGGTGGAGACCAGGTGTAGCGCGACTACCCGACCTCAACAGTGTGCGTCGGGAGGCGGGCAGGACTCGCGTCATTGCACGTCCCGCCCGGAAAAAGAAAAGGGAGAATGCCACCAGGGCCTAGATGAAGCCGGTCACAGCTTCATTAGCCCCTCAGGCCAGCCCTCCGACCTAGTCCGACGCCTCGCGGCATGTGTCCCCAGTGCCAGCCCACCGCGGGGTAAGCCACGGCACGGAAGGGTGCAAGGCCGATGGGGGTGGGCGTGACCGCAGATGGTTCCAGGCTACCGCTGCAGGGCAGAAAGAATAAATAGAAAAAAAAGAACATTTTTATGTCAGATTGACAAACAGTACATGTGCTTGAAATACTGTAGCAGAATGTGACAGGCACCTGTCTGAACTCACAAATGTCAGTTCTTTGGTGGTTTCTGTGTAAATAATATATCACGTACGTGTACAACTAGAAACACTATGTGGCATCCCGATGCACTGTGTCTCTGCCCCACAGTTGAGGCAGCTGCATTCTACTGCCACCTGTCCCTGCCCCACAAGCCCCCTGCCTTCTGCTCCACATGCGAGACTGCTGCATCCTGCTGCCCACTGTCTTCTCCCACACAGTCAGGGATTGTGCACCCTGCTGCCTCCATTCCCTGCCTAAAGAATCAGGGCTGCTGCACCCTGCCACCCCCTGCCCAAACAGTTGGGGATGACGCACCCTGCTGCCCTCTCTCTCTCTCTCTCTCACAGTTAGGGAAGCTGCACCTGTTGACCCCTGTTCCTGTCTCCACAGTCACACCTTAAAAGGGGTAAGGCTATCAAAAAGTGGAGAGTGATGGGTACCAATGCCCGTAGTCTGTGTAACAAGCTCCCTGAACTAGTGGCCTTGACGGAAGAGGGTTGCCTGGATATTGTGGCAGTCACAGAAACATGGTACACAGAGAACCATGACTGGGATGTCAACATACCAGGATACACAATCTACAGGAAAGACAGGGAGGGTAAAAGAGGAGGAGGAGTAGCTCTCTATGTAAAGGAAGGGATCAAAGCAACAGAACTAGAGAGTAAACAGGGAGCAGATGAGGCACTCTGGGTCACCCTGGAGACAGGAAATGGCACCACAATCCGCAAGGGGGTTGTATACAGACCCCCATCTCTGGGAGAGGGAATGGACAAGGAAATGATAGAAGGCTTCCTTAGAATGGCAGAAAAAGGGGAGATATTGTTGATGGGGGACCTGAATATGCCAGATGTTAACTGGAGCACCTCTGCTGCAGGCACTTCCAAGAGCAGAGTCATTCTTGATGCCCTACAGGGGGCATGCCTCAGACAGCTAGTATTGGAACCCATTCAGGTGGGAACAATCTTAGACCTGGTACTCTCAAATGGGGACGGAGAAAGAATCTCAGATTTAGAGGTGGGTAGCCATCTGGGAACAAGCAACCACCAAACAGTGTGGTTCACAATCAACACAGCCATATAGTCAAGCCATACAAAAGCAAGAGTATTGGACTTTAGGAGGGCTAACTTTGGGAAAATGAGAGAGTGCATTAGAAAAGCACTAGCAAACAGGCAAGAAGGAGGGGTGGAGGAACAATGGGGAGTAATCAAAACAGCCATCACAGAGGCAACAAGCCTTTGTGTAAAGCAAATCAATAAAACACAACGAAGGAAAAAAACGCTATGGTTCTCGAAAGAGGTGGCAGGGTAGGTTAAGGAGAAAAGGATAGCATTCAGGAAGTATAAGGAAACACAAAAGGAGCAGGACAGAGAACTTTATCAGTTAAAGCAGAAAGAGGCTGGGAAAGCAGTCAAAATAGCAAAGGCCCAAACTGAGGAAAGGATAGCCAATTCTGTTAAGAAGGGGGATAAGACCTTTTATAGGTACATTAGGGAGCGAAGAAAGACCAATGGAGGGATACTGAGGCTTAATAAAGGGGAGGGAATGTGGGTAGAGGGGGACAGTGAAAAAGCAGGGATACAGAATGAATATTTCTGCTCAGTATTTACAAAGGAAGAGGAGGGGGAGGTACCTAAACCAAACAAGAGAAACACTCTGAAGACGGGGGTCGATACCAGTACATTTACAGAAGAAAGGATTCGGAAAGAACTAATAAAATTGAAGGTGGATAAAGCGATGGGGCCTGATGGGTTTCACCCAAGAATTCTAAAAGAACTGAGGGTAGAACTAGTGACACCGCTGACTACTCTCTTTAACAAATCATGGGAGGATGGGGTGGTACCTGAGGACTGGAGGAGGGCAGATGTGATTCCTCTTCACAAAAGTGGGAGCAGGACAGAGGCAGGAAACTACAGACCAGTTAGTTTGACCTCAATGGTAGGGAAAATGATGGAATCACTTCTGAAGGAAAGAATTGTTGAGTACCTAGAGGCCAGTGGGGCACAGGACCCAAGGCAGCATGGATTCACGATTAGAAGGTCGTGTCAGACAAATCTAATAGATTTCTTTGACTGGGTGACCAAAGTAGTAGACCAGGGAAGGGCTGTGGACATGGCCTACCTATATTTTAGCAAGGCATTTGATACAGTCCCACACAAAAGATTAATACACAAGTTAGCCAGCCTTGGAGTGGGCCCCAAGGTGGTAGCCTGAATAAAAAATTGGCTAGACAACAGGAAGCAAAGGGTAGTAGTAAATGGAGTACACAGTGAAGAAAGGAGGGTTACTAGCGGGGTACCGCAGGGTTCAGTACTGGGACCAGTCCTTTTTAATGTCTTTATAAGTGACACTGCAGAGGAACTGGAAGGAAGAGTATGTCTCTTTGCAGACGACACAAAGATCTGCAACAGAGTTGATACACAAGATGGAGTGGAAAGGATGAGAAGGGACTTGGCAAGGTTGGAGGAATGGTCAAATGTATGGCAGCTCTGATTCAATGCAAAGAAGTGCAAGATAATACACATGGGAAACAAAAACCCAGGGGAAGAGTACACAATGGGGGGTGAGATACTGACAACAGTAAAAATGGAAAGGGACCTGGGGGTAATTATATCAGATGACCTAAAGGTGGGCAAGCAATGAGAAGGCAGTAAGGAAGGTTGGAGATACTGGGATGCATAGGAAGAGGCATCAATAGTAGAAAACAGGAAGTCGTTATCCCTCTGTACAGACAGTTGGTGAGACCCCATCTGAAGTACTGTGTGCAGTTCTGGAGACCCCATCTCCGCAAAGACATAGACAGAGTGAAGGATGTCCAGAGGAGGGCAACCAAAATGGTGCAGGGTCTGCACCAGAAGACATATGAAGAAAGACTAAAGGAGCTTAATATGTATACCCTTGAGGAAAGAAGGGAGAGAGGGGACATGATAGAAACTTTCAAGTACCTCAAGGGAATCAACAAAGTCCAAGAGGGTAGCATCTTTCAGAAAAAGAGATGTGCAAGAACAAGGCAGCACAATTTGAAGACAGAGGGGAGATGGCTCAGAGGTAATGTAAGGAAGTATTTTTTCAGAGAGGGTTGTGGATGCATGGAATGGCCTCCCTGAGGAGGTCGTGGAGTCAAGAACAGTGGGGGAATTCAAGAATGCATGGGACAGACATAAGACAGTCCTAGTGGGGGGTAGGAGGAAGTAAGCTGTTGGTTAACTAGGATCTGCAGCTTACCTGTTAGGTAGGAAAATGGGCAGAGTATGTGGGCCAAGCGGTCCTTATCTGCCATCAAATTCTATGTTTCTATATTTCAGTCAGGGCTGATGTGCTATGCTAAGCCCTAGAGTGCCGGGTTCCCTGCCTCCACAGCTGGGGCTGCTGTACCATGCTGTACTAGCCACCAGAGGTGGGGCTTTTGCTACACCCTGCTACCCACTTCCATTGCCCCAAATGGTCAGGGTTGCTGCACCATCTGTACCCCATCTCATAGTTAGGGCTGCTGTATCCTGATGCCCCCTGTGTTCTGCACCACAGTCGAGACTTCTGCATCACGCTGTCCTCTATCCCTTGACACCAGAGACAGGGCTCCTGCACCCTGCTCCTTTCTACACAGTTGGGGTTGCCATGGCCTGCTGTGCTTTAGTTCACCATGCCACTGCAGTTTGGGCTGCTGCACCATACTGCCACTTGCCACAAGATGCAGGGCATTTGCTGTGTCCTGTTACATGCCTCCATAGTTGAGGCAGTTGCACCCTGCTGTCCCCTGCCACCAGAGTCAGATCCTTTGCTATACCCTGCTTCCCACATTCCTTGTCCCAGACAGGCATGGCTGTTGCACCCTATCCCACAGTTTGGACTGCTGTATCCTGATACCACCCCTATCTCCTGCCCGAACATTCAGGGCTGCTGCACCCTGCTATCTCTGTCCCCACGCTCACAGTCAGGACCACGGCACCCTGTTGCCCCCTGTTCCTATCTCCACAGTCAGGGCTGCTGTGCTGTGCTACACCCTAGAGTCTCATGTCACCTGCATCCACATTTGGGGCTGCTGAGCCCTGCTACACATTTCCGTTGCCCCAAATGGGCTGGGCTGCTGCACAATGTACTCCCTGTACCACTGTCAAGGTTGCTGTATCCTGATGTCCACCTGTGTCCTGCCCCACAGTCCAGGCTTCTGCACCATGCTGTCCTTTGTCCGCTGCCACCATTGTGTTCTGCTGCACCACACAGCCCCTTGGCTCCACAGGAAGGGGACAGGGTGCAGCAAATGCCCTTACTCTTGTGCTGCACCCTTCCCAAACAGTTGGGGTTGCTGCGCCCTGCAACTCTCTCTCTCTCTCTCTCTCTCTCTCACCCTCACAGTCAGGGACATTGCACATGTTGCTCCCTGTTCCTGTGTAAGCAGAGTGTAGCAAAGGATCTGACTCTGGCGGGAAGGGGACAGCAGGATGCAACTGCCTCAACTGTGGAGGCATGCAACAGGATGCAGCAAATGCCCTGAATCTTGTGGCAAGTGGTAGCATGGTGCAGCAGCCCTAATTGCAGAGGCATGGTACTCTAGGGCACAGCAAGCCACAGCAACCACAACTGTGTTGAAAGGAGCAGGGTGCAGCAGCCCTGTCTGTGGTGCTAGGTGATAGAAAACAGCATGGTGCAGAAACCTCAACTGTGGGGCAGGACACATGGGGCATCAGGGTACAGCAGCCCTGACTGTGAGACGGGGTACACTTGGTACAGCAGCCCTGCACATGGAGGCAGGGAACATGGCACTTTAGGGTCTAGCGCAGCACAGCAGCCTTGACTGTGGAGACAGGAACAGGGGGCAACAGGTGCAGCTTCCCTAACTGTGAGGGCGGGGGAGATAGGGCAGCAGGGTTCAGCAACCCCAATTGTATGGGCAGGGAGCAGCAGTGTACAATAGTCCTAATTCTTTAGGCAAGGGATGGATGCAGCAGGGTGCACAATCCATGACTTTATGGGAGAAGACAGTGGGCAGCAGGGTGCAACAGCCTTGAATGTGGAGCAGAAGGCAGGGGGCTTGTGGGGTAGGGGACTGGTGGCAGTAAACTGCAGCTGCCTCAACTGTGGGGCAGAGACACAGTGCATCAGGATGCCACGCCGTGGTTCTGGTTGTACAGGTACATGATGTATTTTCACGTAGAAACCACCAAAGAGCTTAAATTTGTGAGTTCTGACAATACATGTGCTTGAAATACTGTAGCAGAGTGCAACAAGCACCTGTCTGTCAATCTGACATGAAAAAAATGTTCTTACGTGATTGTATTTATGAAGGCTACATCAAAGACAAACTGTTTATGTGAATGAACAAAATTTAGATTAATTTTATATTCATTAAACAACCCTGTGTTATATAGTTAGAAAAGAATTGAGGTTTGATTAGAAAGAACAGAGCTGTGATACAGACAAGCTGATTTCTCACAGAAAAAGATTTCCACTACTTCACTTCAGCTTTGGAACTGAAATTATCAGCTTTGTAAAGGAAGAGAATTATATATTTTAAGCTGATCTATCTTAAACCAGAGACTGGGTTTGTAAGGAACCTGGAGAGCTCAGCAAACCATAAACTGTACAGAGTACTGCTCTGATTGGGAATCTCAAACAGCAGGCTACTCCAAAATGATGTTATCGCACTCTAAGTTTGACTGAGAGGACAGAAATAACTACTGTTTTCAGCCACTGTAGAGCAAGTTAACAAATGCTGATTTAAAGAAAACCACAAAATTAAACAACATGCCATTTTCAGGAAACACTAATCATGACACAAGGACTTGAATTTCAGCTTTTAAAGCTTTTATTAAAAATATGCAAAAACTGTTGCACATGATCTTTAAGCTATATCCCCATACCTGCCTAAGTATCACTGGGTGAGGTTTTTAACCTGTTTTATTAAAAAAAAAATGTCTAGACTTAGTTTTATGTGGGATATTTTTTTAATATTTCAGAAAATTATTTTAACTAATATGGGAGAACACAAGGAGGGATATGAGTTCACAAGGCTGATTATTCATGACACACTGGGAGCAACTGAAAGTGTTTGCTTTGGTATTCTGACAAAAAAAGTGCCATTAACACAGGAAATTATCTAAGAAGGACTCTTGTAACAGCTGTTGTACATTGGTGTCTTTGTGTGGAGGTGAACCTGGGCCCCTTGGCAAATAGTGATAATTCTAACAGTAAAACATGTTGGCGTAGTGTCGGCCCGCTGGCGCAGTGGTTGGATTTACCATGCATAATTTACAACACGGGTTTGAGAACGGACCTGGGAGTCAGAAGGCTGGCTGGGAGAGAAGGATTGAGCATCCTGTGGACTGCTCTCCTTCTCCAGGGTGTGGGACAGAAGAGTGTCTGGCACTTTACGGACCCCTGGACGAGGCTGGGGTACCACTGTGACCAGCACCATCACGTTAGGGAAGTGAGGTGGATGCTGGATGTCATTGCACATCCCCGGCCTAGGGAGAAAGCATTGTAACAAAGCTGGTCTCCATGGCATGATGACCCACTCTGCCACTGCCGTCTCCACTGCCTTCAATATCCACCGGGGTGTGTGTGTCTCGCTTCTGTGGCCCCAACCCGGGGTATAAGCCAGGGCTAGCCAACAGTGTCCGTTGGTTGGGGGAGCCCTCCTGGCAGTCCCACCCAGGGGAGCAAGCCTGGGCATAGGGGGACGGCAGGCAGGGCGAGTCTGGGGTTTGGGGGGAACTGGAACAAAAAGAAACAAAACATGGTGGCATAAGCAAAGGAGTATACATATTGCTCATATGAATATATGAAGTTTATGGCAAAAAAGGAAAAAAAGAAGAGGCCTGTGTTCACACCTACCCACCTGGCATACTTGCTATCAGTAAAACATGGTTAACTGCCAGGATCAATAATACTGAAGTAATGATGATTAGTGACAAGGTTTTTAGAACAGACAGAATGAAGAAGAGGTGTGTGTGTGTGTGTGTGGGGGTGGGGGTGGGTAAGTTACTTTTCTTTGTGAAAGATTATCTCAAAGCAGAGGGCATGACCCAAAACTGACTGCAAATGGATATTCTTAAAGGAGAACCGTCAGCAATAAGAGCCTCACACATAAGTGTGAGGCTGATCCCAACTAGCCCTTTGCATGCAAAACACCTTTTTTAACCTAATGACTACTGCAGTGTAGTAGATTGTATCAGACTAATTTCACTGATTTGTAAGCTGACATTTCCTGAAAGCAGGTATGCCAGACTCCCTTCCAACTGACATCAGAGGAGGACTGAAGCAGTGTGAGATTCAATAGCCTATAGTGAGTGTCAAGAGTTTTTTTATAAGCTGTAGTCTTCTGTTTGCTGGTCTGCTGTTCTCCTGTGGCTAGATGTAGTCACAGTGAACTGCACTAAGCCCCGTGAGCACAGCAGGACCAGCAAACATCTAACTTTAGCTTACAAAATCTTTAACATGTATACTGCAGGCTTCTGACTCTCCCAGCTCTGCCTGCAGTCCTCCTTTGATGTCAGTTACAGGGGCTTCTTGGATTTCTGGTTACAGCAAATGGAATCGTAGAAGTCAGCAAAATTAGGATAATACATTCTACCATACTGCAGTTAACAGTAAGTAAAACAAATGTGTTTTTTTTAACACAAAGTGAAAACTGGAATCAGCCTCACTCTTGGGTGTGATGCTCTTATTGCTGACAGCTCCCCTTTAAATTGGGTTTTAGGGAAAACAAAACAATTGGTGTGAGAATGTGTTTATAATCCACCTAAGGTCAGAATTGATAGGTTGCAGGATCTGACTGTAACATTGGGATGGTTTAATAGGAGAGAGTTGATAATTTTTTTTTTATATAGCGTTTTGCCCCTCTGCTGCCACCTTCTTCTGTTACTGGGCCCTTCAGGGGCTCTCCTAAGGTCTGTCACATATGGCGGGGGGGGTAGACTTTTTCCATGATTTTCTCCCCATTCTCCAAGCTGGGGCACGCACCTGCCCTGGAATCCCACAGCCCTCCCTTCTACTGCCCTCCTAGATCTGCACTACCACCTGGCTTCCACCGGGTGGCAATCATTTGGTGGAGGGTCAGGTCCCCCCCCCCCAGGAAAGGAGAGCAGCCATTGGGTACTCAGTTGTTTCCCTCCCCAGTGGACTCCCAGCAACCCGCTTGTCACCAAACACATGTTGCCAGCATGGTAGGATGTAAGGCACCAGTGGCTCAGCCCTCCATGCCACTTGGCCGGCTCTGTTGGTGGGGATATTAACTTAAACTGGGCAGGCACAGAGAGACAACCAAATTTAAAGAGCTACTATTAGGGTAAACCTACATCAGTTAATCAAGGGTACCACAAGGCTGGGTAATAAAACAAAAAAGGAAGGAAGGAATCAATAATCAACTGGGTCTTAGTCAATAATGAAAAAAACAAAACAGTACCAGAACAGGGGTCTTACCAGACTCCAGTAGTGATCATGCACTAACTTACCACAGTTGGAGCAAAAAAAGAATGAAAGAACAACCTAAGTGATAAAGTTTATAAAGTTTACAGATTCTGGGGTAAATTTATTTAGTGAGGAATTGGCAAAAGCAGATTGGAACATACTTGACAGCTTTTCTGAACTAAATTTGGCAGTAGATCAAATGCCTTTTTTTCAGCACTGGAAAAATATGAACCATTTACAGAAAGAAGGGTGAGTGGTAATAAAAATAATTGGCTAAGTAAAAATTTAGTAACGCTTATGTGCCAATGAGATTTAGCATGGGAGAAATATAAATATTCTTATTCTTAGTAATATTCTTACTCAGGCACTCGGACAAAGTCTCCCGACAGACTGCTCTAGAATTTCCACTACCTGCCTCCCTAACTTACCCAGTTTACTCAGCTCCAGCCAAGCATAGTAGGCATGTGCACTGTCCCCCGACTCACTCTCTGGCCACTAACGTACCTCTTACTGTTAGATTTATCCTATGCACTGTCAACAGCCACAACAATGTATTAGATATCCTTGTAAACTGGTCAGGACATCCTTGTAAAATGATCATGCTGTAACCAGAAGTCAAAGTGCCCTGGCACTGTACCCTGTATCGTACTGTTTACTGTGTTGCCCATAGCCTACAGCCTCAACTCTGTATTAGACATCTCGGTATAATGTTTCATGCTGTAGCCTTGCCATCAAACTGCCCTGGCATTGTATATTGTATCATACTGTCTATTGTATTTACCTACGTCTGTATTGTGTATTGACGTGGAGCCTTTGGAAATGAGTCTCTGACTCAAAGGTTGTAATTCCAAGATTTTAAATAAAATAAAAAATAAAATAAATTATCTAATAACTTGATGGATTGAAACATCTACAGAAATTTACATAATTAATGTAAAAAGAAAATAAAAAAGGCCAGAGCTGATTTTTACAAACAGCAACAACTGGGCTGCTCTGGGGACTCAGAGAAGTTTTGGAAAATAGTCAATGGAATAATCAGACCAAATGTTCGAACTACAATAAATTCAATAGTGAAGGATGGTGTGACGTTTAGAGAGTACATAGACATTGCTGATATGTTTAGTAACAACTTTATGAACCTGGAACAATATGTGTTTGGCTAAAGGCAATCCTGGGGAAGTAGAGTGAGATGCAAATAGGCCCAGTTTCTACCATAGGGCTGTAATCTCTAAAGAGGTTTACATGTTTTCAAGTAAAATAGACATAACAAAGGTTCTTGGCATTCACCAAGTTGAGGCAAACATTTCTAAAACTGGCTGGCAAAGAACTATCTTTACCCTTAGTAAAATGTTTAATCTATTCTTTGACTTAGGTCAGGTTCCCGACTTATGGAAAATAGCATACATTGCACCCATTCAGAAGGGGGAGGAGGGTAGTGTTGAATTATTTGAGAATTATAGGTCCATCTCATTGTTCTCTGTTTTGGTATCTACAAGAATAACTGGTTCTTGACCAGATGGTTCATTATCTGGAATTGTATGGGATATTAACACCTGCGCAGCATGGCTTCAGGAGGGAGTGTAGTACCATGACTGCCTTGATCAGGTTTACAAATGACCAACACTGGAACATGGAACAAGGCTTATTGACAAGGGCGGTGCTTGTGAACCTGACCAAGGCATTCGATTTAGTGGCTTACTCTCTTCTGGAGCCAAGGCTGCAGTAGGTTGGTTTTGGTGCAGCAGAATTAGGTTGGATAGCAAGTTATTTGAGGAACAGAAACCAGATTGTTAAGGTTAATGGCATTATGTCCACCGTATGCCCAATAACACATAGTATCCCTCAATGTTTTATACTAGGCCTCTTGCTGTTTTCTTATTCAGAAATGTTCTACCTCTGATGTGTGAAAATGCCAGTGTAGTTTGTACGTTGACGGCGCAGTTATTTATACTTTGGCAAGGGATGTGACATCATAGACTGAAAAATCGGAATATGAATTCAGAAAAATTGTTGACTCGTTCAGTGATAACTGCCTGGTTTTCAAATAAGAAAAAAACATGCTATTCGGTGCCACACATAAATACAGAAAAACATAGAATCCATTAAAATAAAAAAGAAGGATGGTACCCCCCTGGATTGTGTAGAGGAATTTAGATATTTGGGAGCCATCCTGGATCCCCACTTGACATGTGAGAAACATATTACTCAGGTAGCTGCCAGTTTGCATAAAAGACTGGGGTTCTTGTACAGAATAAAAGACCTGTTAACTGATGGGACCTGTAAGGGGATTGCCCAGAGCAGTCTACTTCCCATTCTAGATTGTGGAAGTGTAGTTAGGGATGCAGCCTCTGCTACAGTATGTTCAAAATGAAATACACTTTCCCATGCTATTTGCAGATTTGCCCTTAGGGCAAATAGATTTAAACACCATTGCAGTATGCACACAAAACTTCAGTGGCTCACATTACATATAAAAGATAAACACAGCCTGTGGTTTCTCCATTTCTGATTAGGGCTGTAGGTCAGCGTGGTTTCCAGCTTTAGGGAACTGCATTATATTCCCCCTCCTTTTTTTTTTCTTTTTCCTAAAACTGAGAGGAGAAAACAATGTTTAAACTGGTTTGTTTTTTTGTAGACTCTATTTAGGCTGTCTTTACAGCTGGGTTACTTACTTACCCCTTCAGCCACTTACGTAGGCATGCAACTGGTCCCGATGCCTGCCTCCGCCTAGACTGCTGGAGTGCAGGAGGACTGTAGCTTACCCCCTGTGGAGGGGCGCCCCCACGGTGAAGGGTGAACCGGGAGAGGAGACTGCATCATCCTGGAGCCCCCACCCCAACCGTCGGGCATTGTTTGGCACGGGACCTGGTTGTCTGTCGGTAGCTTCATGCTGCTGTGGAGAGGGATTTTCTGTGGTGTGGTTCCCCAGGGAGCGGATATGCAATGACATCCAGTGCACAGCGTGCACACTCCTGTGTGCACTTGCAGGATGTCTGCC
Source organism: Neoceratodus forsteri (assembly GCA_016271365.2). Classification (NCBI taxonomy): domain Eukaryota; kingdom Metazoa; phylum Chordata; order Ceratodontiformes; family Ceratodontidae; genus Neoceratodus; species Neoceratodus forsteri. Next base: position 1,712,585,734 of record CM057455.1, read on the forward strand.
ATGCCCAGACCTCAATTGTTGGCTTACTGATCACTGCTTCCCCCAGTCTCCACTGGGGGCTGCCAGTGCAGTGAGCAGAGCCCCTAACCCTCTCCAGGAAAGAAGAGCAGTCCTCCAGACGCTCACTCCTCCCCTCCCCTGCCAACCCCCGGCGATCTTAGTCCATTCCCAAACCCGGGTCACCAGTGTGGAGCAAGGTGTGGCGTCCAGCACCACTGGGCCAGCTTAAACTGTTTTTAAGATAGCGGTTTATTAATTTCACTTGCGGTTCTCCCTAAAGAGGGAATTGGACCGATGCTATCACTTATTTTGAATTTGGTTACGAAAAAACATCTAAATACATTTTGTGTGTTTTTTGTCTGGTAAATTATATGGTTCCTGGTACTGGGAACCAAATGATATTACTTTTTTCTTATTAGAACCAATTTGTTCCTGTGGGTTCTGTGGGAAGGTATTAATCTGTGTTTTGTCTTGGAACTAAGCTTATTTATTTCAGTTGTAAGCATATAACATGACTGATTGTTTCTTTAGGTCTTCAGTGTTTGGCATGAGTCATGACTGACAGAACAAATAAAAAGAAAACAGGAACAACAGGTTTTTGAAAATTGCATAAATTATTTCCAGCTCCTGGCAAAGGCAGACTGCCATAAACCTTGTTTACGCTGCCTGGGTCCAGGTCAAGGTTTTACTAATTGTGAGCTCTATGACATTTTGCCCTAAAACTCAAAAGAAAAGGGCTAATAAGAGGAGTTTATGGCTTCTCAGTCTACCTTCATGTCAACAAAATGAAGTAAATGCTCTGAGGGAGTTCATAATGTTGGTGGAAGGCATGCTTCAGAGGATTCTCTCAGTACAGCACCAGTCCCTGTCAAAGAGGACAGAGAAAAGAGATAAAGCTGCGCAGTCATCAGATAAGCATGGTAAAGATGGTAAAGATAGCAGGGTGTCTGAAAGGGGAACCCTGAGTCCAGTAATGCCAAAAATACAAATAGGAGCATCTCAGAGCAGGCAATGGAAACAGTGTTTGCTAAGAAAAAACAAAAAGAATGTCATTACCATTCCTCCTGAAAAAGGAAGGGAAATGGCTTTGGACCAGGCCCTTAAAAGAGGACATAACAAAAATGTGTCACATTTTCCAGTCCTTTCAGATCATGGACCACTTTGTGAATATGCCTGCCTCCCCTCCTCGGGCTCAAGCTCTGACCTCCCTGCTTGTGGAGGAGTAAGAAGAAATGTACTATGAAGTCAAGGAGGAAGGTGAACCCATTGAATCAGTTGGTTCACCTGAGCAGGAATTTGGCTCCCTTCTAAGGCCTACAGAGGATTACTCATCTTTCTCCTCTTTTGTCAGGCAAATGGTGAGCACCCTCAACATTCCCCCTCAGGAAACAGAAGAGAATGAGGAAGAAGCAGAATTTATAGATATGATGGGGCTAGCTCCTACAAGGAGGTTGCTGGTCCCCATTCACAAATCTTTACAAAAAGCCACTTCCTAAATCTTGTCTGCACCAACTTCAGCTGCAGACATAGACTAAAAGATTTTAAAAAAGTATCAGGTGGATAGATGGGGGTAGAATACCTGTATGTCCACCCTAATCATCGAGGTGTAGTCCAAGGGCTAAGGTCCCTTTCTCTGCACAGCTCCCTGAAAAGGGCTCTAGGAAATTGACTATTATGGCCAAAAAAGTTTATACATCTACTTCCCTGCTTATCAGGCAGGCAGCTTACTCAGCCCATATAGTCCAGTACCAGAGGGTACTGTGTAATACAATGCTGGCACTGACTGATAAGGCTCATGGTGAACTGGCACAGGACCTGACTATCACAGTAAAGGCAGCCATGGATACTACTAAGTATCACTTCTGCATGACTGTGGACATTAATGACAGTCCCTTAAGGGTCTTAGCTCATGCAATGTCATTGAGGTGGTTCTGCTGGCTAAGGGCAACCATCCTTTCTCAGGACACTCAGACCAAGGTCATGGATTTCCAGTTTGAAGGAAATGCACTTTTTGATGACAAAAAAGAGGCATACATGAATAAAAGTGGATGAGTACAAAACCACTTACAAAAACAACACTGAAAAAGAAAAATCCTCCACTTCCTACAGGCCTTATGATAGGGGAGGCAGGAGTAGTGGCTACTTTTCAAGAGCCTATGACCCCTACATCCCATATGCATATTACCCCCAAAGAGGTTACTACAGGGGAAGAGGCAGGAGGATTTCCAAGCATGCTGCCACAGCACCATCCCCCAAGTCTCAGTCAAAATAAAACCCCTGATGATTCCGCCCATGTCGCCCAACCATTGCCAGTCAGGGGAAAAGCTGGCCCTCTACTTTCAGAATGGGAAAACATTATCACAGAAAAGTGGTTCCTGGAGGTAGTGGGCCAGGGGTTGTCCCTGCAGTTCAAAAATTTCCAAAACTGCAGAAACACAAAAGATTTCCAGCTAACTCTTCCCACAAAAGGAATTCTGCTGGAACTGGAAGTAAGCAAACTGCTACAAGCAAAAGCAGCGGAAAAGGTCCCTGCCTCACTGTGGGACAAGGGTCTGTTTTCAAGGTACTTCCTGATCCACAAAAAAATGGGGAGTGGTGACTCATTTTAGATCTCAGGTATCAGAACAAGCACATCAATAAGAGAGGTTCAAGATGGTAACAATGTGCACAGTGATACCATTCTTACAGTCAGGGCACTGGCTAGGGTACTGGACCTGAAAGACGCCTATTTTCACATTCCAGTCACACCTATCCACAGAAAATACCTCACATCAGGCTAGGAAACTGCCAGTACCAGTTTATAGCCCTTCTCTTTGGCCTCACTTCTGCACCAAGTGTCTTCACAAAGTGTTTAGCCCTGGTAGTAGCACACCCAAGAAGGCAAAACGTGGTAGTTTTTTCCCTAGGTGGATGACTGACTAGTCTCAGGGAAATCAGAACACAAGGCAAGGTACTTCATTCAGAAGGTAAAAAGCACACTGGAAATCTAGGGTTCCTGATAAATCTGCAGAAGTTCCAAACAGAATCTGTTTAGGTGCTGGACTTCACAGGTGCATAACTAGATACTTTGCAGGGGAAAGTCTTTCTCCCTCAGGGGAGGGTAGCAACTCTGATTGCCACAGCAAAATCCTTCAAGCCTGCAAGGGATTTTCTACAACTACTGGGCCACATGGCTGCATCCACATCTGTGGTCTAATGGGCCATGTTTCAGATGAGAGACATTCAGCACCACTTAGGAAACCACTGGTCTCAAAGCTGAGACTCCCTCTGCAAACTAGTGCCAGTAACAAAAGCATTGGTAAGGTCACTAGGGTGGTGGAAGAAAGAAAGCAACCTCAGAGAGGACACTTCCTTCCTCCAGCAATCCCCAGCAAGTATCCTCACAGTAGATGCTTCACTCCCTAGGGTGGGATGCCCATCTGGAGGATCTCATAGTAAGTAGCATTTGGAACCTGTAGGAGACCCAGGAACCCATCAGTCTCTTGGAACTCAGGGTAGAACTCGTGACAATGCAAGCCTTCTCCTGGAAGCTACAAGATCGGTCTGTCCAAATCAGAACAGAGAACACCACAATGTACTGTGTAACAATCAGGGAGGTACAAGATACTCAAGACTGTGCACAGAGACAATGAGGATCTGGGACCTGGCTTACTCCCTAGGTGTAAAGATTTCTGCAGTACACCTGCCAGGCAAAGACAATGTCCTGGTAGACTCCCTAATCAGAATCAGCCAGGGAAACCACAAATGGACCTTGAACAGCAGGTTCTGGCCACAGTTTTCAGAAGATGGGGCACTCCAGAAATAGTCCTGTTTGCATTAAGATACCACTGGTCCTGGGAGAACAATCAGCTCCCAAAGTTTTGTTTCAGGCTACCAGCCAAGGGCATGGTTCCAGAAGATGTCCTAGCCTTGAAGTGGACAGAGAGATTACTGTATGCCTTCCCAAAATTACCACTCATACAGAGAGTGCTCCTAAAGCTCAAGAGAGAGCCAGCAACAAAGATCCTAAAAGCCCCAAACTGGGCCAGGCCAGTTTGGTACTCAATGCTTTTAGCCCAGTTCAGCAAGAACCCAGTGAACCTGCCACTAGTAACCACTTGTTTACCCTATCTCAGGGCAGGATAACATTCCCAGACCATAGGACATTATGGCTAAGGGCATGGTTCTTGAAAAGCGAGAGTTTTCTAGTTTGACTCTTTCAGAGGGGGTCATAAAGGTGCTTAAAGAGCTGCTGATACCTCTGGGAAAACTGGAAAAAATAACATTTAGACAGAATTCAGCTTGTATTTCATATGTCTTCTGTAAATTTCTCCACTGCCTTTTCACAACTGAGGAAATCTGCTTGAAAACAGGTCCTTTATCCCTTAGAGTTTATCTGCTCCTACAGCTTATTCCCAATTTGAAGTCATAATCCTCTGTTGTGACATCAAAGTATGTTGTCACTGGAGTAATTGTGATGTCACCAGCACAGTATTATGTCATCTGGTAGGGAATAAGCAAGAGGAGCTGATAAACTCTCAGGGAACCAAGATCCTGTTTTCCTGCCTGTGATCTCAGCATTAAATAACGGGTAAGAGAAATACAGAACTAATATGAAATATTAGCTGAATTGTGTCGAAATGTATTTTCAAAGTTCTCCTGGAGGCATTGGAGGCTCTTTAAAGTTTTCAGGAAACCAACAACAAGGAAAGCATACTCCTCTAAGTGGAAGAGACTCTTATACTGGTGTGCCCCAGAAAGATAATCCCAGTGCAGAATTGGTTGCCAACAGTCCTGGACTACTTAGTACACTTGCAGTCCTTAGGTCTGAGGCCTTCAACACTAAAGGTACATCTGGCAGCAGTATTAGCCTATACATCAGTGGGTAAGGACAAGTTCTTGGCCTCACAACCTGATTTTAAAAGGTTCTTTAAAGGCCTCAGTCATCTATACCCAACTGTAAGGGACACAGTCCCCTCATGGGACCCGAACATATGCTTTGTCCAGCTGATGGAGGCCCCATTTGAGCCTATGGCTACTGCTGATTTAAAATGTGTCACATGGAAAACAGTTTTTCTGCTGTCCATGACATCTGCTAGGAGGGTAAGAGAGCTGCAAGCCTTCTGCACAGAACCAAGCTACAAAATCTTCCACATGAACGAGGTAGTCCTTAGAATCAATAGGCAGTTCCAACCTAAGGTGGTATGAGAATTCCACCTGAACCAGTCCGTTGCCCTTCCTGTGCTCTACCCTGAGCACTCCAGTCCAGGCAAGCAGAAATTGCACAGCCTGGATGTGAAGTGCGTACTTGGCATGTACCTGGACCGGACAGCCTGGACATGAAGTGTGTACCTGGCATCTACTTGGACTGGACCAAGGAAGTCAGGTCCCAGGGCACACAGCTTATTGTTACATATGGTGAGATAGCCAAAGATAAACCAGCAACCAAGAGAACTCTCTCTCTCTCTCTCTCTGGATAGTCTCTCACATACAGTTCTGTTATGAAAAAGCTGGGAAAGTATCCCCCAGTGGCCAAATGGCACATTCCAAAAGGTGCACCTCTGCCACTGCGGCATTCACACTGGGCATCCCACTACTGGACATTTGCAAAGCAGCTACCTAGAAAACAGTGCACATATTCACAAAGCACTACTGTCTAGACATGCAGTCCAGAAGGGATGCTGGCTTTGGAATTGCTGTGTAGACCTACCAGACCTGCCATCCCTAATGTGGGCTACCATTTTATATTATACAACATGAGGTATAGTACAATTTATGGATGTTTGTTATGATGTACTGACAGACTACCATTTAGAAGATATATATTTTTTGCTTTTCAGAAGTATTACCAGTACCTAGAGCCACACCTACTATTACACAAAAAATTAAATCTATAAACGAGTGGCTTAGGAAATGATGCTTCTCACGAAATATTCCGTGCATTACACATTGGGAAAACTTTCATGATAGAAATTCCCTATTTTGCTGGGATGGACTGCACCTTAGTCGAAGGGGTAGCTCCTTACTGGGTAAGAGCATTACAACCACTATAAATCAGAATTTAAACTAAAAAGGATGAGGGAGAATGGGACGTTGCCCAAGTCTCTAAAGCACAATTTAGCAATCTCACCTGACAACATATGTAAATTTCTTAGTTTAAATGCAAGGTCACTTAATTTACTTAAATTGGGGGAACTGGAAGCAAAATGTAACATACTGAATTTGGGTGTCATTGCAGTGACTGAAACCTGGTGGGACTTTGCATCCATATGCTCTAGAAATATTCCTAGCTATAAACTTTATTATAAAAAATGCCTAGATAAGCATGGTGGTAGAGTATGTATTTATGATAGGAATGACATCCCTTCTCATGAACTTCATCTTCCTTCTTCTACTGAGAATCTCTAGGTTAAAATTCAATTAAAAAATCAGTCACATAATACCATAGGAAATTGTTATAGACCTCCTTCAGCAAATATGGAATATACCTCTAATCTCCTTCAAGAAATTCCCACATTGGCAGATAAAGGAGATGTTATCATCCTGGGAGACTTCAATATGACATCGATTGACTGGAGTACTCTTGTTGGACATACCAGTATTGAAAAGTATTTAATAAATATTATAATGGAAGCAGGGCTTGAGCAAATTGTTAAGGAACCTACAAGGGGTCAAAATACTTTAGACCTTCTTCTTACTAATATTGAACAAAAAATAAATAATTTTCAAATTGGTGACCCCCTTGGAAATAGTGATCACTTTTCACTTCTGTTTGAAATTCCCTTTGAATTTGCACCCCCTAGAGGGCGCCGATTTATGAAAGATTATAATAGAGCTAACTTCTGAGCTATTAACAAAGAAATTGCAAACATTAATTGGGAAATCTTGCTCTCTAAATTACCAACTGAGGAGGCTTGGAATTCATTTAAACACATAATAAGTAAATTAGAACATCAGTATATACCAATAAAAATAATTTATAATAATAAAGGGAAGATCCCAGTATGGTTTAATAAAGCCATTAAATCCCAGATTAGACTTAAAACTAAATTGTTTAGTAAATTGAAAACTAGCCTACAATCTAATAAAAACATATTATTAACTAAATACAGAAGAGCAATTAAAACATTGAAAAAAATGATAAAAACAAGTAAGGTAAATTTGGAATTTAAATTAGCCCATACAAAAGACTGTCATAAGTCACTTTATTCTTACCTAAATAATAAAAAAGGAAACTCCAGGGAAATTGGCCCAGTATTTAATATGGGAACCAAATGCGAATCAGATATTGATACTGCAAAACTTTTTAATAAATACTTTTGTTCAGTTTTTTCTCCATCTGACATAAATGTTTACAGAGCATCTCATTCTCTATCTCATTCAATTACTCAAATAATTAATATGTCTGACATTCAACAGGAAATTGGTAAACTGAAACCAACAACAAGCCCAGGCCCTAACATTCACCCAAAATTTCTTAAAGCAACTTTCCAGTTTATCGCCTTTCCTTTGTTAATCATCTTTAATAAATCGCTACAGGAAAGTCGAATACCTAATGATTGGCGTACAGCAACTGTTACACCTATATTTAAGAAGGGAAATCCAGGAAATGTTGAAAATTATCATCCCATTAGTTTAACCTCTGTTGTAGGGAAACTTATGGAGAGGATTATCAAAAGAAAGTTAGAGGATGAGGTTACAACCAGAGGTATAGCAGATATAACCCAACATGGCTTTTTCCAGGTCACTCATGTACCACAAATGTAATTGTTTTTTACAACATAATTAGTACACATCTTGATAATGGGATTTCTACAGACATAATACAACTTGATTTCAGTAAAACATTTGATAAGGTACCACATACTAAACTCTTAAAGAAATTAAAAACATTTGGCATCTCAATGTACCTTGTGGACTGAATAACTGATTGGCTTACATGTAGAACCCAAAAAGTTACATTTAATAACATTTTATCTGACTGGGGCTTGGTAATGAGCGGGGTTCCTCAGGGCTCAGTATTGGGACCTACACTGTTCAATTTATTCATTAGTGATATGCAAGCTGGACCAAATAATTATCTTTGGAAGTTTGTGAACGACACCAAATTGAGGGGTAAAGTTAATGACCTTAATAATTTGGAAACATTAGTTGCTGACTTAGGGAAAATAGAATGGTGGGTAATTGAGAATGGAATGTTTTTCAATCATGAAAAATGTGTGGTTCTTCATTTTGGAAGAAATAACCCAATGCATGATTATTATCTTAATAATATTAAACTTAAAACATCAAGTTGTGAAAAAGATTTGGGAATACTGATAAATAACAAACTTACATGTAGGTAACACTGTTTAAAAACAGCTAAAATGACCAATGGTCTTTTAAAACAAATTAAACATACCTTCATTACCCGTACTGAACAATGCATTATCCCCCTGTATAGGACTTTTATAAGATCTTATGTTGATTACGGCTCCCAGTTCTGGAACCCCTATCTTAAGGGAGACATATCTTGCCTAGAACATATTCAGATAACAGTGACTAAAATTGTTCCAACACTTAAACATCTTGATTATACTACAAGATTGAAACACGCTGGTTTATATTCGTTAGAAATTAGGAGGAAAAAGAGGTGATTTATTAGTGATTTATAAAATATGTCAATCACCCGCTCTTATGACCCAATGTGGACTTGATTATTCAACCAGAAGGATAGTCCCTAGATTACATAAAAAACAGCTAGAAATACAACCTTTTAATACTAACAAAAGGGGAATTTGTTTCACCATACGAGCAGAAAAGCTGTGGAATACTTTGCCCAAAGAATTAATCACCAAATCTAGTTTTGATGCATTTAAATGTAATTTGGATCTATGTTGAGTTCTAATGACCCACAAATTGTGGGGGACAATCTCGATGGGCCACGGCCTTCTTTTGTCCCAAAAACCAAGTAATACCAAGTAATTAGTGGCCTTAGAGCACCACCTACTGTTATTAATTATCGCTACAATGTCTAGCGATATTATTGTGATTAGTGTATTTAGTTATGTTTACGATGTATTCGTGGTCTTACAGTGCCACCTACAGCCATTAAGCACACTGCAGTCATCAGCATATTATATGACTTGTTTCATTGTTCTAACAGATAGCTGTAGTCATTGAAATAGTTATCACTGTGTAAGTGCAACATACAACAGCCTTGAGAGCGAGACGCCCATCCTATGCACCAATAGAAATGTTTTACCTGAGCCATCCCGGTGGCGCAGAATGTTGAGTTGCTGGCACCTTACCTCACACCATGCTGGCGATCCAGGTTCGGTAACAGACTTGGGCGCCAGAGGGTCAGCAGGGGAAGGAGTAGGATTGAGCATCTGGAGGACTGCTCTCCTCTCCTGGGGTGTATTGGGGATTGGCGTTGCTCTGTAGCAGCCCCCAGTGGAGACCAGGGGAAGCTCAGATGCAGTGCAACTAGGGGAAATCAGAGGAAAAACTGAAAATGGTGTCTCATCCTACCGGATGACGGCCGCCCAGACCAGTGCCTCCTCAAGCTCTGCGACAGCCAATCCAGCCACAGCAGCACCCAGGGCCAATGCCTGGGTCGATAGGCCATTTCTCCTTGGAAGAGGAGGACCCGCCTGACACAAGGGTTACATCAGGTTACCCTGAGGTGGCTGCGATGTGGGGTCGGGATCGGTGGTGGAAACGAGTGAGAGGTGAGCATCCTTGTGGCAATTGGCCTGAAGGAGAAGTAGGTGAGGGTCACAGGGGAGATAAATAGATAACACACACAAAAAAAAAGAAATGTTTTACCTAGCATCTATGCTATGCACATGAGCCCATTATCAGGTAACGGGACCCTCTTATCTTTAGTATATACAGTAACTTTATGTAAGAGCTCCGCTATTCAAGTTAGTTTGGTTTATGACAAATATAACACCTGGTATTTGACTGTTCCGGACTCTCAGCAGGTATAACTCTGTCCTCTTATTCATATCTATGGAAAATAAACCTTTATTCTATATACCTGCCTCTTGCGTTGTGATTTGCCATCAGGTTTAGAGCATAGAAACAGAAACATAGAAGCTGTCGGTGGAAAAGGACCGCCAGGCCCATCCTGTCTGCCCATTTTCCCTACCTGTAATGGTGGCCGGTGCGGTGCCAATAGTTGGTCTCCAGCTTCAGCCATTTCTTCCCATCTCTATGGCCCCCTTATTCCATTGCATGTTTGAATCCTGCCACTGTGCTTGCTCCCACCACCCCCTGGGGCAGGCTATTCCATGCATCCACCACTCTCTCACTGAAAAATAACTTTCTCCCATTTCCCCTTATGCGGCCCCCCCCCCAATCTTATGTGATGACCCCTTGTTCTAGTACTCTTTTTATACTGGAATATGCTTTTCCCTTCCACCTTATTCATGCCTTTGAGGTACTTGAATGTTTCAATCATGTCCCCCGTTCCTGCCTATGTTCCAGTGTGTACATATTGAGGTCCCTTAACCTATCCTCGTATGTTTTATGCTGTAGTCTCTGCACCATTTTAGTTGCCCTTCTCTGCACTGTCTCCATCCTGTCTATGGTCTTTCAAACGTGTGGTCTCCAGAACTGCACACAGTACTCCAGATGAAGCCTCATCAATGTTTTGTACAGTGGAACCAGTACCTCTCTTCTACGACTCGTGATACCCCTTCCTATACAACCCAACACCCCGTTGAGAAATTCCTGAGAAATGGGCAAGCAGTGGAGAGAGTTGGAACAAGAGATTGAAAGTGCACCAGCCATAGTTGGCAAGGGGGAGAAGTCAGGACACAGAATAGAGGAGGCAGAAGGGGGAATAGCTGGGGGGATAGGGAAGGGAGCATTTTGGGGGGAAGGAAAAGAGCCCACAAAAAAGAGAGGGAGCACATAAAGAAATCAGTCAAAATTCTGGGGGACTCCATAGTTAAGGGAATCAGATGGTGGAGGAGGGGGGGCCAGGAAAAGCAGCATCTGGGTAGAGTGCATGCCTGGCATGACAGTAGGTAGGGTGCAGCAGCACATTGATAGGTATGTACAGAAGGTGGGGAAGGGGACCACACATCATTGTTCACCTGGGGACAAATGATCTGGAAGGAAGGCAGATAGAGGAGGTTCAGGACAGCTTCAGAGAAGTGGGGAAGCTATGCAGAGAGGAAGGAAGCACAGTGTTATTCTCAGAAGTTCTGCCAGTGCCAAGGGCAAGTATGGATAGAAAAAGCAGAATCATGGACTTCAACAAGTGGCTGAGAGAATGGTGTGAGTCCATGGGGTATGGCTGGGTGGGAGAGTGGGGCAACACATGGGAGAACCCAGATCTACATGCAGGGGACAGGCTACATCTACAGTATGTAAGGAGGGTTCTGGGGTGTTAAAGCAGAGACTGAGGGAATTTATCACCGCAAAGTATAATTTAAACTTGGGGGGGTGCTGGGGAGGTAGAGTGAATCAGGAGAGGAGGTCCAGAGGACCTCCCCCCATAGCAATGATAGGGCCTACTTTATCTAGGATGGGGGGAGGGGAGAGTAAGGGGCAGCTGGGAGAAAGTCAGGGTGGAGGGTGGCATCACTAAATGCTAGGAGCCTGGGGAATAAGATGGCAGAGCTGCAGACACTACTGGTAGAAGAAGAGGTGGACATAGCAGCCATCACTGAGACGTGGACAACCCAAAACCATGACTGGGGCTTGGCCATCCCAGGATTTCAATTATTCAGGAGGGACAGAGAAAAAGGTAAGAGAGGGAGTAGCTGTTTACATAAGGGAAGGGATTGGATGTGTCAGGGAGGAGGGGGAAGAATGTAGGTCAGGAGCCATTTGGATAGAGCTCCATGCCCCAGAGGGGGCTAGGATCCAATTGGGGGTTGTTTATAGGCCCCCAACCCAGAAAGAGGATGTGGATAGGGAACTAGGGGAGCAGATAAGGAGACTCTGTGGCAAAGGGAGCACTGTGGTAGTGGGAGACTTCAATTTACCAGGGGTGGATTGGAGCATCCCAGCCACCACATGTGCCAGGGAGCAGATCCTCCTGGAAGCAATCCAGGATGGCTTCCTGACCCCAAAGGGTGACAGTGCCAACAAGAGAAGGAAATATTCTAGACCTGGTGCTGGAGGATGGAGAACAGGTCACAGATGTGAGGGTGGAGGAACCACTGGCTAGTAGCGATCACCACACAATATGGTTCTCTATCAGTTTGGGTAGGGAGACCCACAATACAAAAACAAAAGTCCTGGACTTCAGAAAGGCAGACTTTGGCAAGATGGGGCAATTAATGAGAACACACGTAGATGGCATCCACCCTGACATGGACGCAGAGCAGAAATGGGTGATCATAAAAATAGGCCTGATTGAATCCATTAAACTGGTGTCAAGAGCCAGCACAAGAAATCAAGGACCAAGCATCCAAGCTGGATGACCAGAGAGGTAACGGAGAAGGTGAAGGGTACGAGAAGGGCCTTCCGAACCTACAGAGGATAGGGAGAACTATGTGAAGAAATCCAGGGAAGTGAACAGAGTGGTCAGGACCGCAAAGGCAGCCAGGGAAAGGAAATTAGCACAGGGATTAAGGAAGGAGAAAAGGATTTCTTCAGGTATATCAGGGAAAAGAGGAAGTGCAAGGATTAAATAGTTAGGATCAGGAAAGGTGGGGGTGGGTAGACAAGGGGGCTGAGAAGGCAGAAGTACTTAATGAGTACTTCTGTTCAGTGTTCACAAGGGAGAGGGATGGGCCCATTCCTGTAAGGAAAGGGGGTGCAGGCATTGGGGTTGAGACAACCACAGACGGGGTCCTCATGGTGGAAAGGGTGCTGGAGGGCCTTAGGTCCCGGAGGGTAGACAAGGCACCTGGGCCAGACGGGGTACATCCCAGGGTGCTGAGGGAGCTGGCAGAGCCACTGGTAGATCTGTTCAACACCTCGCTAAATATGGGATGTGTGCCCAGAGATTGGAAGGAGGCACACGTGGTACCTCTCCACAAAAGTGAGCCCAAGGATGAACCAGGGAACTACAGACTAGTGAGCCACAATTGTGGGGAAACTGATGGAATCTATCCTCAAAGAAAGGCTGGTGCAGTTTCTTGTGGCTAATGATCTGCAAGACGACAGACAGCATGGGTTTGTCGCTGGTAGATCCTGTCAGACAAACTTGATTTTTTTGACTGAGTCACAAGGGCACTGTATGAGGGCCATGCAGTAGATGTAGTCTATCTGGATTTCAGCTAGGCCTTCGATTCAGTGCCACACAGAAGGTTGTCCTGCAAGTTGAGAAGTCTTGGTATAGGGTGGAAGCTAGCCCGATGGGTAGACAACTGACTGAGGGACAGGCAACAGAGGGTAGTTGTGGGGGGAGAAGCATCGGAGCCCAGGGCAGTGACAAGTGGTGTCCTACAGGGATTAGTACTGGGACCAGTCCTGTTTAACATTTTCATCGAAGACATAGCGGTTGGGATCAAGAATAAGATCAGCCTCTTCGCCGATGACACCAAGATCTGTGCTGAGGTGGATGGGGAGGAGGGTGGCAAATTACTGCAGGAGGACTTGGCAAGACTCGAGGAGTGGTTGCACACCTGGCAGCTTGGGTTCAACACCAAGACGTGCAAGTTGATGCATTTTGGAGCAAAAAACCCAGGATACAGCTACTGGATGGATGGATGGTATCAAACTGTCCACATCCAATGAGGAGAAGGATCTGGGGGTGCTGGTGACCGGGGAATTAAACCACTTGGCCCAATTTAGGAAGGTAGCAGCTAAGGCTAACAGGATGCTAGGGTGCATAGCAAGGGGGATTACATCCAGATGTAGCAAAGTCATATTGTCCCTATACAGGTCCCTGGTGAGGCCACATTTGGAGTACTGCATGCAGTTCTGGCACCCTTACTTGAAAAGGAATATAAAACTACTGGAGGCAGTGCAGCAAAGAGCAACAAAGATGATTCAGGGGTTGGGGGATAGAACTTATGAGGAAAGACTAAAAGAGCTCAACATGTGTACCCTGGAGGATAGAAGAGAGAGAGAGAGGAGGACATGATCGAGACCTTCAAGTACCTGAAGGGGATGAATAAAGTAGGCTTTCAGGGTGGGTTCACTCTCCAGAATAGAAAAGATACCAGAGAGCACTCCCTGAAGTTAAAGGGGGGCTGATTCAGGAGGGAAAGAAGGAGGTACTACTTCACAGAAAGAGTGGTAACAGGGTGGAATGCACTGCCTGAGCAACTCTTATCAGTGCAGACTGTGGGGTGCTTCAAGAGGGGGTGGAACAAGTTCAAGGGGAAAGTACATACTGGGGAGGCAGTTGGGGGAGGGAAGAGTTAATGGGAGGGGGGGCCGCTGCAGTCTTAATGGGCTGAGGCACTGCACACTTGAGTAGACTAGATAAACCATGTGGCTTGTATCTGCTGGCAATTTAGTATGTTTGTATGTTCGTATGTCCCAGAAATGAGATGCAGAATGAAATGCATTGTACTGTACAAGACAGAGAGAGAGAAAAATTGTTAGGTTGAGAGAGGATTGTGAAAAGTTATTCTAGGTGTAGGGGAAAACTGGCGAGATTATATCAGCAGTTGGCAATCCTAAAGGGTCATGTGAAAGCTTTGCTGTATGCCCTGCCCATCGACCTGGCTTCACTGATGGATGATGAAGGTGATGATGAAGCTTTCCAAGATGGCGGACCTTGTAATACCAGAGGGTGTAGGCCTCACCCACCTCTGGTCGCCGTCTTGAGTAAGTCCGACAGGACCAGGGTTGAGGCCTTGATCGAACAAGCAGTCACCAAGGCAGGAGTCGCCAAGGCGCAATTGCCGGCAGTCTGTCAGGCCTTGGTTGACCTGTTGAAAAGGGAAGTGGAGCAACACAAGTCTGTCTTTGTTTACTATGTGAATTCAAGTTGCCCTTTAACTTCTATCCTTTATTTTATATCTTGGGTCAACTTCAAGAACTTGGAAATATTGACTCCCTTAAATAACTAGACTGGGATGAACTAAATTCAAAATAAAATATTTCTAGCTGAAAAACTGCTTTTCATTTCTTTTATTCCACACCAAAAGGTCCACGCAACAGTTTTGAGGCCACCACCACTTCGACAGGCCCCAATATACAGTGTTCTTGTTATTTAAACCTCCTTCAGTTTTTCACAGCATTCTTCAATCTCTATTTTTTTGGTTTTCTTTTCCAATTTTTAATTTGTTCACAGTCCACTTCCATGTGGTTCCTCTCTTATGCTACCTTTAAAGTCACCTCCTCTGCTTTCCTTCTTGGCTGCACTTTCTTGTAGCACCCTCACTCTGATATTCACAACTATTTTCTTTTTCTGAGCTTGTTTCATGGTGCCCTTGCTCTAGCATTTGTGGTTAAGCTATTCTCTTGGCATTCCAACAATGCTCTGGGGGTCTGGCCTACTTCCTGGTTGCAGGAAGTAGGCCAGACCCTCAGAGCATTGTTGGAGCATAAGAGAGGAGCCACATGGAAGTTGACTGTGAACAAATTAAAAATTGGAAAAGAAAAACCAAAAAAAAGAGATTGAAGAATGCTGTGAAAAATTGAAGGAGGTTTAAACAACAAGAACACTGCATATTGGGGCCTGACGAAGTGGTGGTGGCCACAAAACTGTTGCTCGGACCTTTTGGTGTGGAATAAAAGAAATGAAAAGAAGTTTTTTGGCTAGAAATATTTCATTTTGAATGGAGTTCATCCCAATCTAGTTATTTAAGGAAGTGGAGCAACACACCCTAGTTCAGGGCGTGGCCACTGCCATGGCTGAGGCAGTGGTTAAGTCCATCCATGTGCTGCAGTCTGCACAGGCTATCTAGACTATTGTGGACAAAGTAGGCAGTGTGGCCGCTGGTGACAATTTGAGTTGCCATTTGGAGAAGGTTCGAAATCAGTGCGAAATGCTCAGCCTTCAACCCAAGCATAGAGTGCAGTTTTGAAACAGACTGTGGATCCCACTTTCTGGGACAAGATACCAGAAGCAGTGCATCATGACACTGGGGCCCAGTTTGACATAGTCGCAGTCAGCCTCCTGTCAGCGCACAATCCCAATCTGGTCAGCATAAAGCTAGCTCATCCAGTGAAGCAATATGACAAAGAAACCCTGGCCGAGTATGACAGTCACTTGTGGCTTGCCTATCAATCAGGCAAGGAGTTGGCCGAGGAGGCCGCAGAATGAGACTCAACTGAGTACAAAAGCCTGTTCTTGAAAAACATGCTGCTGGGACTTCGCGAGAAGGTCAAGGCATCTGTATTCCCAAAAAAAGAAAGTTTCCATGCCATCATGGATAAAGTGGAATGTACATATCAAATCTATATGCGTGACCAAGCTGCAGGCTCAAAGGCCAAAGTGCCACGGTGCAGAACAGCACCGCGCATTCCACGCAGTATGTGGTGGAAGGGAAATCAAAGTATTTCCAAACAGACAAATCCTCCTGCCAAAACAAAGGAGGAACTGGTAAGAATCGATGCTGGGAGCGGCATCAGCAGCACTACCAACAGCAGAAAGAGAAGGGGAACGATGGATAGGAACAGCAGTCCAACCCTCCATACAAAGAGTTCACTGAGGAAAACAACCGGCTCTGGGAGTTTAAGTCCAGTTACTTTCTGCAGCCCTTCCACACAAGCCCATAGTGGATATTCTGTCTGCATCTCCGCTATAGGACGAGTCTGATGGGGAAGAACAATTCAAGTCCCCATACTCTGAGTGCACTCACATGTTACGAGAAGTAGACCCCCAACCCCCGTCAGAACAAGATGGATAGGAATGATGGTGTCAGGCTCTGGTTCACATCATCACCAAAAACTGGTGACTGATGATTCCGGCTGCCCATGTATAGAAGTGCTGGTTGAGGGCCACCAGCTTGACCTACTTCTAGATATGGGCGCTGCAGTTTCAGTGCTGCATCAAGATGATCCTCAGCTTACTCGTTGGTCCATGGGGAAGCCCACTTCCACCCAGACCTTCGAGGAGACCATAGTTACAATGTACCGGACCAAACCCACACTAATCACCATTGGTACTTTGGAAGTGACACACCACTTTGACCTCATGGTCTTACATTACCACCAGAGTATCCTGAGAATTGATTTTCTTGCACACCATGGGTGTGTCCTGGATTTAGCCAATCGGTTATTACTTCAGATACCTGGCCAGTATCGCATGCTTCTCATTTCTGACTCACATGTGATAGCAGCAGTAAAAATCAATGACATGGAAAATGACATCATCCTCATGTTCCAACACCATGAGCTTTTCCCCCAACTAAGGCCAGTACTAGGAAGGAATAGTGATGCCTTTGACAAACGCAAACATGACTGGGGGAAGATGGACACTCTCATACAAGTCACTGGCAATGAACCACCTTGCCAGAGACAATACCCATTTCCAGCAGAAGCAGTATTCTCTTTGAGGGCCACCCCTGATTCCCTTTTGAAACAAGGCCATGTGTGTCATCAGGTCATGTGTTTCCACAATCAACTTTCCTATATGGCCTGTAAAGAAGCCCAACAACAGTTGGAGGCTCACCATTGATCACAGAAGACTTAATCAAGTCACTCGTAGTTGTGCACCAACTGTGGCCTCAGCCCCGAATGTACTCAAACTTTTAAAGCCTGAACACAAGTGGTTCAGCACACTAGACATTTCTAATGGTTTCTGGTCATCCCCATTGGCCCCGGAGAGCCAATACAGATTTGCCTTCACTTTTGAAGGACGTCAGTACATGTGAAATTGTCTCCCATAGAGATTCCACAACAGCCATACATGGCTTCTCCATCCCAGAATGCCTCTTGCAATATGCAGATGATCTTCTTTTGGCCACAACTGACCTAGGGAAGCACCTGGAACTCCTAGATGAGCTCTTGACCCTCCTCAAGAGGGCAGGTCTCAAGTGCAACCCTGCAAAGGTGCAGTTATGCCAACCAGAAGTTTCCTTTCTGGGCCTGCGCATAACTGGAGAAGGCAAGAGCCCCGCCTTGAACAAAGTTCAAGGTATTCAGGATTTGCCACTACCCACCAGTGTGGCTGCCTTGATACATTTCCTGGAAATGGTCAGCTATTCCAGGGGCTTCTTTTGCAATTTTGCACAAGAGGCCACACCCCTGTATGAGTTGCTGAAGGAAGATGTCCCCAGGCAGTGGGGACCAGAACACTCAGTTGATGTCACTTCTCTGAAAAAGGCTCTGGTCTCTGCAGCATTGGTCAGTCCTAACCCAGAACTTCTGTTTCACTTGGAAACTACCACCTATGAGGTGGGTTTGTCAGCAGTTCTTGCACAACAGGCAAATGGCACCCTGAGGCCTATTGCCAGTGCTTCTCAAATGCTCTCTGTGGTACAGCAGAAGTGCTCCCTATGTGACCTCTCAGCAACCTTTTGGGCTGTCAAACACTTCACCTTCATAATAGGGTTCTATCCTATTATATTGCACACCAACCACACCCCTACCAACTTCCTGTTAACAGACAGGATCAAGGATGGCAACGTGTTCAACACCAGACTCACCCATTGGTCTCTCTTTCTGCAGGATAGAGACATCATTGTATTCCCCGTCAAAATACCCTCCATTTTGGCACATGGTCTCCTATACCAAGGAACCGAGCCAATTTGGCCCATATTCAAAGAAATACAATTTTCAACTTCAAATTAGCCAATGATGTGGTTGAGCCCATGCTACACAATAGAGGGTATTTCTCAAGAGGAAAGATTCACGGTGTATAACATGCACAATACTGCTCGTTTATTTGATGAGACCCAAAACAAACTCAATGAATTGTTTTTTCTAAACAATAAAAAGGTTAGAGAGCAACACATAGGCAGGGAAATCATCTGTTCTGCATATGGCAATTTTGCTATTAACACAATCACCAATCTCTTCCGGGATCTGGAATCTGGAAGGATCCCAGGTTTGATCCAGGATAGACACATGGCCAAATGGTATGAGGAAGCAGTTTGTCATTTTTCTTACCAGGGATAGGTTTGTTCTGTGCACAGGTAATGCAATTGTCTACATAATGCTGGACATATGTTGTCATTCCAGGCCACCAGCTCATGGTCTTCAGTCTCTGAAGAGTCTTGTCCACCTCTTGGTGTTCACCTTTAGGGGTATCATGGACCTGATGGATGAATTCTGATTGGAGGGCTTGAGGCAAAGTTTTTGATCACCTGAGTGATATAGGACCAGTTTTTGATTCTGGCAAAGATGGAGTTTGTTACAATGTATTTTGAATAGATTGTTCACATACATGTCTTTCTCTGTTTCCTTGGAGAAGTATTCATATACCTCTTTTATCTCTGGATCTGCCAGTTGGACTGCAGTTAGATCCAGGGGGACCACTTTGGTCTTCTTGTTGGCAGCAACTGTGTGTGCTGCAGTGAGAGGGGGCATTATCCATATCTACCTCCCAAGCACCATCTTTGGCTAAGTTGTCTGCTCCATCGTTGTATTCATGGAAAGGTTCAATTTTGGAGTGGGCCTTGACTTTGTGGATGTACAGCCTAAAAATAAATTGCCCAGCAAGGCTGACAATGTAAATAAACATGTCTCTGTATTTCACAGAGGTTCCCTCTGAAGAGGCAAAATGATGGGCCTTCCAGAAAGGAAAGTAATTCTTTCAAGGAATTGCATATCCAGGAAGAATCAGAGAAGAGGATAGTATCTTCCTCTCCTTGACCATGGATGATTTCCAGGGTGCAGACAACTGCAGCAAGTTCTGCATACTGTGATGATTTGACAATGCACTTCCTGGACACCTCAAAGGTGTCTCCTGCTGGAAGAAGGACCAAACCCCCAAAGCCTGCGATTTGTTCTCCTTCATGGTAAGAGGAAGCTCCATCTATAAAGATGTGACGTAGTGCGGGGTCTTTTAGGTTACTCTCTGTTGCAAGGAGGAATGGGCCTGGTTCTGGCAGGGTGGGTGGCTCTAGGTCACACTCATGTGAATCTCCTTGGTATAGGAGACCATGTGCCAAAATGGAGGGCATTTTGGTAGGAAGTACAGTGATGTCTCTGTCCTGTAGAAGGAGAGACCAATGGGTGATTCTGGTGTTAGACACGTTGCCATTCTTGATCCTGTCTGTTAACAGGAAGTTGGTAGGGGTGTGGTTGGTGTGTAATTTAATAGGGTAGAGCCCTATTATGTAGGTGAAGTGTTTGACAGCCCAAAAAGGTTGCTAAGAGGTTCCTCTCACATAGGGAGTATTTCTGCTGTACCAGGGAGAGCATTTGGAAAGCAAAGACAATAGGCCTCAGGGAGCTATTTACCTGTTGTGCCAGAACTGCTGACATACCCACCTCAGAGGTGGCAGTTTCCAAATGAAATGGAAGTTCTAGGTTAGAACTGACCAATGCTGGAGCAGAAGCCAGAGCGTTTTTCAGAGAAGTGGCAGCAGCTGAGTGTTCTGGTCCCCACTGCCAAGGGACATCTTTCTTCAGCAACTCATACAGGGGGTGCGGCCTTTTGTGCAAAATTGCAAATTAAGTCCCTGGAATAGCTGACCATTACCAGGAAACATATCAAGGCAGCCACACTGGTGGGTAGTGACATATCCTGAATACCTTGAACTTTGTTCAAGGCGGGGCTCCTGCCTTCTTCAGTTATGTGCAGACCCAGAAAGGAAACTTCTGGTTGGCATAACTGCACCTTTGCAGGGTTGCACTTGAGGCCTGCCCTCTGCAGGACGGTCAAGAGCACATCTAGGAGCTCCAGGTGCTTCTGTAGGCCAGTTGTGGCCAAAAGAGGATCATCTGCATATTGCAAGAGGCATTCTGGGGTGGAGAAGCCATGTATGGCATCTCTCATGTGAATGTGGAGCTGGGGGGGGGGATTGTTGTGGAATCCCTGTGGAGACAATTCCACGTGGACTGATGTCCTTCAAAGATGAAGAAAAATCTGTATTGGCTCTCCAGGGCCAATGGGAGTGACCAGAAACCACTGGAAATGTCCAGTGTGCTGAACCACTGGTGTTCAGGCTTTAGAAGTTTGAGCACATTCGGGGCTGAGGCCACAGTTAGTGCACAACTAGAAGTGACTTGATTAAGTCTTCTGTGATCAATGGTGAGCCTCCAACTGTCACTGGGTTTCTTTACAGACCATATAGGAGAGTTGACTGTGGACACACAGGACCTGATGACCCCTTGTTTCAATAGGGAGTCAATGGTGGCCCTCAATGAGGGTACCGCTTCTGCTGGAAATGGGTATTGCCTCTGGCAAGGTGATTCATTGTCAGTGACTTGTATGAGGGTGTCCTTCTTCCCACAATCATGTTTGTGTTTGTCAAAGGCATCACTATTCCTTTCCAGTATTGGCCTTAGTTGTGGGAAAAGCTCATGGTGTTGGAATATGAGGATGATGTCATATTCCACATCATTGATTTTTACTGCTGCTATCACATGCGAGTCAGAAATGAAAAACATGAAGTACTGGCCAGTTATCTGGAGTAATAGCTGACTGTCTAAATCCAGGATGCACCCATGATATGTGAGAAAATCAATTCCCAGGATACTCTGCTGGTGATGTCAGACCATGAGGTCAAAGTGGTGTGTCACTTCCAAAGTACCAGTGATGACTTGTATAGGTTTGGAATGGTACATTGTAACTATGGTCCCCTTGAAGGTCTGGGTGAAAGTGGGCTTCCCTGTGGACCAGTGAGATAGCTGTGGATCATCTTGATGCAGCACTGAAACTGCAGCACCCGTATCTAGAAGTAGGTCAAGCTGGTGGTCCCAACCAGCAGGTCTATATATGGGCAGCCAGAGTCATCAGTCACCAGGGTGGTGATGATGTGCACCGAGGCCTGACACCATCAGTCCTATCCATCTTGTTCTGATGGGGGGTGGGGGTCTACTTCTTGTAGCATGCGAATGCAGTCTGAGTATGGGGACTTGGATTGTTCTTCCCCATCAGGCTCGTCCCGTAGTAGAGGTGCAGATGGAATAGCCACTATGGGTTTGTGTGGAAGGGCTGCAGAAAGTGACTGGACTTTAGCCTTAAACTCCTGAAGCCAGTTGTTTTCCTCAGCCAACTCTTTGTATGAAGGCTTGGACTGCTGCTTCTGTCCATTGTTCCCCTTCTCTTTCTGTTGCTGGTAGTACTGCTGACACCACTCCCAGCATTGATTCTTACCAGTTCCTCCTTTGTTTTGGTAGGAAGATTTGACTGTTTGGAAATCCTTTGATTTTCCTTCCACCACATATTGTGTGGAATGCTCAGTGCTGTTCTGCACCGCAGTCACATTGGACTTTGAGCCTGCAGCTTGGTCATGCATGTAGATTTGACATGTGCATTCCACTTTATTCATGATGGCATGGAAGCGTTCCTTTTTTGGGAACACCAATGCCTTGACCTTGTCACAAAGGCCCAGCAGCATGTTTTCAAGAACAGGCTTTTGTACTCAATAGAGTCTTGTTCTATGGCCTCCTACGGCAGCTCCTTGCTTGATTGATAGGCAAGCCATTAGCAACTGTCATACTGGGCCTAAGTTTCTTTGGTGTATTGCTTCACTGGATGAGCTAGCATTATGCCAACCAGTTTGGGACTGTGTGCTGATAGGAGGCTGGCTGCGACTATGTCAAACTGGGCCCAAGTGTCATGATGCACTGCTTCCGGCATCTTAGTCCACAACATGGGATCCACAGTCTGTTTCAAAACCTGCATTGTATGCTCGGGTTGAAGGCTGAGCATTTTGCACTGATTTTGAACCGTCTCCAAATGGCAACTCAAATTTTCGCCAGTGGCCATATGACCTACTTTGTCTGCAGTAGTCTGGATGGCCTGTGTGGAATGCAGCACACTCGGAGTGTGCCCCGATTGCACTTGGATGGACTTGACCACTGCCTCGGTCATGATGGTGGACACGCCCTGAACTAGGGTGTGTTGCTCCACTTCCCTTTTCAAAAGGTCAGTCAAGGTAGGCCTGACGGACCACCAGTAATTGAATCTTGGTGACTGCTTGTTCGATCAAGGTCTCAACATCGGTCTTGTAGGACTTACTCAAGACAGCGACCGGAGGTGGGAGAGGCCTACACCTTCCAGGATCCCAAGATCTGCCATCTTGGAAACCTCCATCGTCATCCATCAATAACGCCAAGTTGATGGGTGGAGCATACGGCAAAGCTTTCACATGACCCTTTAGGATTGCCAACTGCTGAAGTGATCTTACCAGTTTTCCCCTACACCCAGAATGATCTACTCTGCCTTTGTACTATCCCTTGCTAACATGGTTTTGCAAAACTCTATATGTGATGCACACTTCGCGATTTTCCCTGATCTCCCTGTCCAGTGCCATCTGACATTTCTGCATTTCATCATACAACTCCTCTTTCTCACTGTGCAATGCATCATTTGAATTAGACAACACATCATTCAGCTGTAATGCCTGCTTCTTATCCTGCTGTAACTTTTCACAATCCTCTCTCAACCTAACAATTTCTCTCTGTCTTGTACAGTACAGTTCATTTCATTCTGTGTCTCATTTCTGAGACTTTCAATCTCCTGTTCCAACTCTCTCCACTGCTCACCCATTTCTCAGGATTTGGAGCCCAGCTCTTTTTTCAAAGTCAGAACCTCCATTTCAACTGCCTACAGGGCAGCATACAGTGTGGCATACAGCATTCCTTTTTGGTCATGCTTCTTTTTTTATTTTTTTATTTTCTATTTGTGCACTCGGTTGGCCAGGGCATCTCTCAGAGGTCCCCACTTCAATGTTGCCTGTACTCCCTGCCTGAGACTTCCCTCTCTGGGACCCTCTCCCAGGATCTTCCAGCCATCTGGATTACCCCCTGGGGAGGGCCTGCTGCCCACCTACCTGGTGGCCTTTCTATGATTAGATGGTCAGTCCTGGTTGAGAGCCCACAGGGTCCAGAGGAGAGATGGTCCAGTGCTGGGGATGTGGGCAAGGTCCCTGGAGCGCTCGTCTCCTCCCTGGTCTACTGAGGGATTTTTTCGTAGTGGCTGCCCCCTGGAGCATGGACATGCAATGACGTCTGGGCACTGACGTGCTGACATCAGCCACCACTCTATTCCCTCGTCTCTGCACCGCTTGTTACTGGCTCTGCCCCGATCTCCACCATTGGGGCCAACAAGGAGTGGTGCTAGCCCCGGATCCCTCCCCAGGAAGGGAGAGCAGTCCTCCAGACTCTCAATCCCTTCCCTTCCCTGTTGATCCCTGGCATCCCCAGTCTGTTCCCAAATCCAGGTCGCCGGCGTGGCACAAGGTGTAGCATTCAGTGCCACCGGGCCGGCTTTTGTCATGCTTCTTGACTGTAGGTTTGGTCTCAGAATACATCATGCATACATACTGATTTGGGTGGGCTTGTGACTTCACATCCAAAGTGAAATCACCCCAAACTCCACAGGAGGCCAAAACATTTGAGAAATCTAACTTGAGCTCAGCACTAATGACCATTGTGGAAGTTTCACCTCTTCCTGCAGTAGCATGAAATCCAAAGCGTATCTATCCACCTTGTATTTCACAGCTAGACAGTTACACATTTAGGTACAGAGTCCCCAGACCAATGTAGAGAGCATGATGAATTCAAACACCTTCGCTTGTTCCATCATGTTCAAGCATGGAGGGCCTGAAAGATCGTCTATATTGGTTGAACGGGCTGGCGTAAGTTCAAATCCCTTCATGATTCCTGTGCCCATTCCCCTTCCCTAAACACCTTTTTCTCAACTGTGTTGGATCTGAGCAATCAGGTTCTGCGGCAAGGTCGCCATTTTTTGGATTTGCAGGATCTAAACCTGATGGCAAATCTCAACGCAGGCAGCAGGTGTGTAACAAAAAGATTTATTTTGCATAAAGAAAGAACTGGAAGGGGACAGGATCAGTTGTGTTCCTGGACAGTAGCTGCTGCTGTTGTTTTCACAGGGTTCTTGTGGATTTTACTTGGTAGGTTAGTTCTTTTCTTTCTTACTTCTAAGGGGCTAGCAGGGTATTGTTTTGGGGGCTGCTGGATGTTTGTAAACTGATTTGGTGGCTGTAAGTGGGGCTCTTTGTGGATGTTTCACTGTGTAACAGGCTACGCTGGTAGAGGCCTATTTCTTCTGATTTAAAACCTATTTGGTGGGATTTGCTTGGGCCTGGTTCTTTAGCTGCTGGGCTTGGAGGGAGACACAGGGCTGATACACTGTCTCTCGAGTCAGGTGTCTGCCCAATACCTCGCCTCCCCACCCCTCCCTCCCCAGAAGTCTGCAAATTTATAGGGGAACACCTGCCCTGCAATTGGAGGAAAAGGCTGCTGGTGCAGCTCATGTGTTCTAG
This sequence comes from Neoceratodus forsteri, assembly GCA_016271365.2. Lineage (NCBI taxonomy): Eukaryota > Metazoa > Chordata > Ceratodontiformes > Ceratodontidae > Neoceratodus > Neoceratodus forsteri. The sequence continues at coordinate 1,712,610,969 of CM057455.1, forward strand.
CCACTGGGGTTGGATTTAAAGGCTGGGAGAAGGCTTAGGGAGTTGTTCATTTCCCTTATAAGTTTAATGTGTTGTACTGCACCTAGTAACAGGGTTACTGGTGCACAGTGGGACTGTCTCTAAGATTAGTGGGTGACCTGATTAGGCAGTAGGGGTATCTTGGACTAGGGGGGAACCTGGTGGCTCACCCAAGGAAACCTATTTGGAAGGGGATGGAACCACACATCATTAGGGCCGGCATCTTTGGGAGGGTGGTGGGGTGCACAGGGTGTGGAGCAGCCATGATACTGGACTGGGCTTGGAAGTTTGGTGGTTGCCCAGTGTGCTACCAGCTAGCAAAACTTAGGGAGGAGGTTGCGGGGATTAGGAGAAAGCTGGGGAAGGGGTGGTATGGTTGGGGAAGGGGCTGGGAATCTCCCACAGGGTTGCACCAAGCACTGGGGTGGGGGTATAGGAAAGGAGTGCAGGAGAATACTCAGGGTCATAGGGACCCTGGCAGAGGGTCCAAAGGACACTACCAAGGAAGCAGGCAGGTAACTGGGGACCCTCACAAAGGGGGGACGGAGGGACAACATTCTCAGGGAAGTAGGCAGATGGCCAGGGCTGGACAGAAGGAAGCAAGGCGGGGAGGTGGATCAGACCTTACACTCAGTAACCGCTTAATTTCTCTTCTTCTGCTCAAGGATGAGGGGGGTGATTTTGCCACGACAGAGGTGGTTAGAGACAGAAAGGGAGTGGGAGTGGGAGGCAGGAGGCAGGGGCCAGATAGCAGGAAGAACAGGGGGGGACCTGGAATGCAGGAGAATGGGGGGAGCAGTGAATAAGAGCAGGAGGGGCAGGGGGAAGAGGGAGGAAAGTGCAAGGAGAAGGACCAGTTGGGAGGAAAGGTAAAGGAGAAGGAGGATTCAGTAAAGGGAGCTGAGGGTTTAGGCCAGGGGAGCACGATGAGCAAGGAGGAACTAAATGGAGACAGGAAGGAAGGGAGGATGAGCCAGGCTAGTTTAGTAGATGGGGGAGAAGGACCAGTTGCGAGCAGTGAGGGGTGGAATTAGCAAGGTACAGAAGGATACTCAGGAGGAGGAGAGGCATAGGATTGGAGGTGAGGGGGTGGTCATGGTAAATAAGGAGGGGGTGTGGCACCCAGATAGGGGGAGGAACAAGGAGCCAGCTGGGTGGAGGGGCCTGTAGAAAGGATGAGGGACATGGAAGGGGGGGAATGCAGGAAAGGTGGTCAGAGTGCTCCTGCTGGGGAATTCTATGATCAGGGGTATCAAATGGGATAGGAGGGAGAAGCCTGGCCAGTTAGAACAAGATGGTTCCCTGGACTAATGGTGCACAGTGCTAAGCACGAGGTATATCAGCTGGCAAGGATTGTGGGGTTCCCAGACATACTGGTCCACCTGGGTACAAATGACATTGAGGGAAATAGTGAGCTAGAGATACAGGCAAGATTCAGACGACTGCAGGGTCTGTCATGACATAGGATGCACAGTTTCTTTCTCAGAAATCCTGCCAGTGCCAAGGGCTAGTGGGAACACAAAGGAAAATTAGAGAGATAAACCAGTGGCTCAGGGTGGTGTGAGGCCAGAGGGTATGGGTTGATGGGGGACTGGGGGAGACCTGGGAGGATAAGGAGCTGTATGCTAGAGATAGACTACATCTCAATTTGGAGGGAGGAATCCTTAAGTTGAAAATAGAGGGTTCATTTGTGAAAGTGGGGTTTAAACTTGTGAAGGGGTGGGATGGGAGAAAGGCTGTCAAGGGGTGCCGATAAAGGAGGGACTCTGTCTCCACCCCTGGGGACCAGAGGATTGCAGGAAAGGCCAACTGGCAAAGTGCAGACCAAGGGAAAACAGAATCCCCATGGGAACACGAGCAGGGAAATGGAACTATAGGAAAGGGTGGAAGGTAGTCCTGCTAAATGCCAGGAGCTTGGCAATAAAATGCCTGAGCTCCAGGCAATGTTAACTGAGGGCAGTGGATGTGGCAGTGGTCACTGAGACTTGGGCCACTGCAAGACATGACTGGGACCTGAACCTGGAGGGTTACACTATGTTCAGGAAGGACAGGGGGAAGGAAGGGAGGAGGTAGCAATGATAGTCAAAAACTGCATTGGCATAGGGGAATAGAGAGGCTGAGGGAACCGTGGAGGCGATTGGGTCACCTTGATAACAAGGGGGGCAAGAGAGAAAAATAGGAGTGGTGTATAGAACCCCTGCCCTGGCGGAGGAGCTGGAGGACAGTCTGGTGGCAGATGTTAGGAACACTGCAGACTGGGCAGAGGAAGTGGTGGTGTTTGGGGACTTAAACATGCCAGGAACAGACTGGGAGACTATGACATCCTCTGTGACCAGGGAACAGAGGTTGTTGGATGTCTTTCAAGACGCGTTCCTAACTCAGCAGGTGAGGGAACCGACCAGGGAGGCACGGGTACTGGATGTGGTCCTGGCAGACAGTGACCAGATTGGGGCCTGGAGGTAAGGGACCCATTGGCGGGAGTGACCATGCCACAGTCTGGTTCTGCCTGGACCTAGGAGGGGTAGAAGGCTGCACAAAGACGGAAGTAACCGACTTCAGGGGGGCGGATTTTAAGGAAATGGGAAGGATCCTTAAGGAGCATTTGGATGGGATTGGATCAGACATGGACGCTGATAGTAGGTGGGAAATCATCAGGAGGGTGCAGGATGCTACCAGCACCTGTGCAAGGTAAGATGAAAATGCGGTGGGGCCCAAAAACCCTGTTGGTGGACCAGGGAGGTCCAGGAGGTGGTGCGGGAAAGAAAGCAGCCTATAAGCAATTCAAGAGCTCAAGGAGTGAAAGGGATCGAGGGGAGTACGAGCTGATGGCTAGAAGGGCCACTAGAGTGGTGAGGGCGGCTAAGACAAGGAAGGAGCAGAACCTGGCCAGGGATATTAGGAGAGGGAAAAGGGTTCTTTAGATACATTGGGGAAAGACGAAGGGTGAAGGGGCAGATTAGCAGATTAAATCAGGGGAGAGATGGGCACAAGACCCGGGGGAGCAGGCTGAGGTACTAAATGAGTACTTCACCTCAGTTTTCACCAGGGAAAATGGGGGTGCTGCATCATACATGGGAGGAGACAGAGATACTGAGGAGGGGGGGACCCTTACCGATCGGCAGGTCTGGGGAGAGGGGGAGGTATCACTGGCAGGTGGGGGGAGGGCTAAGCAGGGAGAAGAGGTACCGGAAGTGGAAATCACAGCAGAGTGAGGGAAGCCCTCAGCTCCCTTAAGACAGAGAAAGCACCGGGGCTGGATAAATTACATCCCAGAGTGCTGAAGGAACTTGCAGATGTCCTGGCAAAACCCCTGGCAGAGCTTTTCACCATCTCTCTGAGGACAGGGTGGATGCCCCAAGACTGGAAGGTGGCGCATATAGTGCCTATCCACAAGGGGGGATCAAGGGAGGTGGCAGGGAACTACAGGCCTGTCAGCCTGACATCGGTGGTGGGCAAGGTGATGGAGGGCATTGTCAAGGAGAGGCTAGGGGGGGACCTGGATAAGTCAGGGTGCCTGGACGATAGACAGCATGGATTCATCCCGGAAATCGTGTCAGACAAACCTGGTGGAGTTCTATGACTGGGTGACAAGTGCCTTGGACCTGGGTAGACCAGTGGATGTCCTCTTTCTAGACTTCAGCAAGGCATTTGACTCTGTTCCTCACGTGGGCCTGTTGGATAAGCTGGGAGAAATGGGGTGGGGAACCAGATGATCAGATGGATAGGCAATTGGCTCAGGACCGGACCCAGAGGTCGTAGTTGAGTGGGATAGTCTCATCCCAAGGAGGGTCATTAGTGGGGTCCCACAGGATCAGTCCTTGAGCCCTTCTGTTCAACGCCTATGTATCTGACATAAGGACAGGAATCAGGAGGAGATGAGTCTCTTTGCAGATGACTCAAACTGGGGCGGTGGTGGATGGGGAGGAGGGAGGTGGCCCTGCAGGGGACCTGGAGGCTCTGGAAAGATGGTCTAGAAAGTGGAAGCTGAGGTTCAATGCAGGGAAATGCAAGGTACTCCACCTGGGGCAGAAACCCAGGCCAAGTGTACACCCTGGGGAAATGCTACAAGTCTCGATGGCTGAGAGGGACCTGGGGTGGTGGTGGATGTCAAGATGAACAACTCTGAGACTTGTAGGAGGCAGCAGCCAAGGCCAACAGGATGCTGGGATGCATCACTAGGGGATCACCTCCAGAAGGAGGAAGTGATACTCCTCTGTATAACTGCTGGTGAGGTCGCACCTGGAGTACTGCATGCAGTTTTGAGGCCACACTTAAAGAGGGACTTTAACCTCCTGGAGAGGGTCCAGAGGAGGGCAACCAAAATGATTTGGGGCTTGGGGGATAGGACCTATGAGGAGAGGCTCGAAGAGCTAAATATATACACATTGGAAGAGAGAAGGGACCGGGGGGACATGATAGAGGTCCTCAGGTACATGAAGAGGGTAAATAGGGGAGGAACAGTCAGGGTGCTTCGAAGGAAGGAGGAAGGGGCCACTAGAGGGCATGGGTGGAAGCTGGAGGGGAAGATTCAGGGAGAAAGGAGGAGGTGCTACTTCACTGAGAGGTGGTGGAGCCATGGAATGCACTACCTAGGGGCTGGTGGAGGCAGAGACAGTGGAGGGGTTCAAGAGGGTGGGACAGGTACAGGGAAGGGTTCTGGAAGCAAAATCCAATGCAGCAAGAATATCCGGAACTGGGAAGGGAGAAGCCAGAGAAGGCGAGGGGGACAGCAAGGTCAGCACCCAGGGTGGGGGCTGACCAAACGAGCAGACACGAAAGACCGTTAGGCCTATTCTGCTGGCATTTTAGTATAAACATGAATAAGAGGACAGCGTTATACCTGCTGGGAGTCTGGAACAGTCAGACACCAGGTATCATATTCAGCATAAACAGAACTAACTCGAAGAACGGAGCTCTTACATAAAGTTATATACTAAAGATAAGAGGGTCCTGTTACCTGGTAATGGGCTCATGTGCGTAGTGTAGATGCTAGGCAAAACATTTCTATTGGTGCGTAGGATGGGCGTCTCGCACCCAAGGCCTTTATATGTTACACTTGCACAATGCTAACTATTTCACTGACTACAGCTATCTGTTAGAACAATGAAACAAATCATATAATATGTTGAGGATGGCAGTGTGCCTAATGACTGTAGGTGGCGCTCTAAGATCACGAATACATCGTAAACATGGCTAATTATACTATCACAATAAATCATAATAGCATATGCTAGGCATTGTAGTGATAACTAATAACAGTAGATGGCACTCTAAGGCCACTAATATATCTCTGCTAAATGGTAGTCTGCCAGTACATCATAACAAACATAAGTAAGTTGTGTGGCGAGCTATCCACTGCCTATCATATTTGCAGACATTCTGTATTTTGTTATATTTTTATGTAATTTTGTGTATGTGCAAATGCCACAAGAATGCCAGCGTTTTTTTGTAAACTTTTTATTATTGTTGAAAAGGGTATACAATACAAAACCATTGCATTGGCTGCAAGTCATGCAGTAATGCGTAGCATCACAAATACTTTCCACCTTAACAGGGTGATGGGTTAATGTTGTAAATGGTAACTTTAACATGCTTAGCTGGCTTGTATTACATATCTAAACCTGCATTAGTTTCTTCAATCCCTAGTACAACTTTACTAGGGTGGTTTAATAACTGTGTAAACTGTGTAAATCAGTTTAACATAACGTATCTTACTGTGAATTTCTGCTGCTTTACTTAAGCAATAAGGCACAACAAGGTGTGTGTTATCGTGTAATAATGTCACTCCTGCAGTGGGTTGAAGTACGAGGCGAAGCCGAGTGCTCACCACCCCAGGAGTGACGTTATTACATGATAACACACACCTTGGAGTGCCTTATTGCAATTATACAATGGCTCGATGTTATAGAAAACAAAAAATAAAAACAAAAATGTTTTTAGTAGATTTTTAGTGAGGCAGTCTATCTTTGTTTCTGAAAAAAAAAAAAAGTGGCTCCTAACAATCATCCAAAAAATCAATACAGTGATGTTGCTGTGTAATAACATCACTGTCTCAGGAACACATTGACCAATCAGAGTCCAGAAAATTTTCTTGCCATTGTATAATTTTTATTAAGTCACTTTGCTCTTCTCAGAGATGTTAACATGGGAGCCTTGTCTTATGTTTAACTTTTGATCCAATTAGCTCAGAGATGGCGGCTGGCCTCCACAACCCCCTCCCCTCGTTATCACTCATCCTAGCAAAGTCCCTTCTAAATCAACTTTTGCTCCTTAACTGTCTATCTAGGGTTCTGCTTCTGACCCTCTTTGGCTTGAGTCATTCCACAGGTCCCATCTAGTCCATTGCTCCTGGTGTTTGTCTCCTGTTAGCCGCAGCAATGCAGTTAATGTCTCCATTCATCTAATGTTTGTCACTCTAGCTATCCAGGATTCTTGTGAAGGGGGGGGTGCTGCAGCCAATTCACTGTAATTTCTTTCTGGGCAGCCAAGCATAGGATCCAGAAGAGGGCCTGTTGTTTCTTATCCCCTACGTTGGACAGCCTTAGCCTCAAGAACATAGTGTTGAAGGTAAATTGGATCTGGGTCCCCCACAACCTCTTAAGTGCTTCATGAATCCTGGACCAAAAGTCCACTATGCACGGGCAGGCCCAAAACACAAGAAAGTGAGTCCCGATCAGACCACACTCCCTCCAGCACAAGTCAGAGTTTCCAAATTTGAAGTGCTTTGTTATGGATGGGGTGTGAAAGAATCTGGGCACGCACTTCCATTTGAATTCCCTCCATCTGGGGGATGCCATGGTTCTCCACCTGTATTTCCATGCAATCTTCCAACTCTCTTCCGGTATGGGGGAGCCTGAGTCTTCCTCCCATTTGAGCCTGAGCTGCTCTAACATTTGATCCTATTCCTTCCTAATTGCCTTCTAAGCCCCTGCAACCAGTCTGCCTCTTTCCACCATCCTGACTGTCCAGTATAGGAAGCTTTCCAATGGGGGTCAACTCTCTATTGATTTGTCCCACTAACTGGTTAGAGACCAAGTAGTGTCTTAATTTTAAGTATCTGTGGAAATCTGTCCTGGTGATTGTATACTTTGGCAATCCACAAAAGACAGGATGGAGTTGTTGTTAATAATAGATCAGGGCCAGTAAAAGCTGATTCCATCTACAGAATCTGGGATCCCTCCCTGCCTGTGGGAGATTAGGGTCTCCAATTATTGATGTCAAGGGGACGATCCCATCTGGTGTCAGCATTAATTTTCAGGCCTTGGTCCACATCCTCAGTGTGTGCCTAGACCATGGATTGACCAGGTCCCCCCACACCTGGGGCATGAGCAGGGCATGTGGCAATGTGGATAGAGGGATTATCTTTAATTGGTGTGCCTCTATTTCCCACCATCCCGTATCGCCTCTCTGCTTGACCCAAGTTATTATAGAGGCTATCTATGCCACGAAGTAGTAGGCCCTGAGGTAAGGCAGGGCCAACCCCCCCACTGGGACAGTGTCTTTTGACAAGTCCTTCTTCTACCTTTGCCCCACACAAAAGCAATGATTTTTTTATTTACCGTTTTCCAGAATGTTTCAGGTATTTTCACTGGGAGGGCTTGGAATAAGAAAAAGAATCGGGGCAAAATATTCATTTTTACTGTGTCTATTTTCCTGCTGTACAACGCTGGTTTGACAACTTTGTTGTTGACCGACATTACAGTGATGGCTTTATGTCAACCGCAATTGCAGTCAGCATAAAACCGTTCACTACAGACTTTGTTTGCCCCCTGAATCCCCCATGTGGGGACTCTGCCCTCACCCCTCACACCCCCGTAACTGAATCAACTCCAAGTTGGAGCTGATTCAGGGAAGTGGGTGCAAGAGCCCCAGAAAGCAGTGCCAGGTCTTGCAGTGACAGTACAGTGACCTGTCGATGTTGTCACTGTACTGTTGTTCGTGGTGCAGGTTTTGCTGTGCAATCGGCATATGCTGTTTTCCCTCCCAGCAAGAGTGGCAATGTCTCCCATCTCATTAAGTCTATACTGATTCCCCCCATAGTTTATCATAGTTTAGTTTGAAGAGGTGTCGCGTATTTGGTGGTATCTTAACTCCCAGGTACCTAACTGTGTTGTTCTGGGCCCACTTGAAGGGCAGGTTCCCCAGGTCCACCCTCCTGATAGTGCTCCCAAATCTAATGACTTCTGATTTGTCTAAGTTCACTTTATATCCAGAGATATTGGCATAATCCTCCAGTTCTTTAAGGAACTGGGGTAGGGAGGTCTTTGGGAGGTCAAAAAAAACTAGAGAATCATCTGCATACAGAGACACTTTATGTGGGCTGTCCCCCACCCTTACACCCTCTATTCCATAGTTTGCCCAGATCGCTGTGGCCAGTGGCTCAATACAAAGTGCAAATAACTGAGGGGACAGGGGGCAGTCCTGTCTAGACCCCTTGCTCAGATGGAAGCTATTAGAAGGAATCCTGTTGACTCTAACTGTGGCCTGTGGCGATGCATAAAGTGCACCATTGCTGGCCCTAAATCTTGGTCCAAACCCCATTTCCTCCAAGGTTCTCCAGAGGAACCGCCAGTCCACCCGGTCAAAAGCCTTCTCAGCATCCATAAAAATTGCTAAGGTGGGGATTTTTGACCTTTGCTGATACATGATCAAGTTCAGAAGTCGCCTGATATTGTCTTGGATCAGTCTCTTGTTAATGAAACCTGTTTGATCCAGGTGGACCAGCCCCCCCCACATACACTGGGAGTCTCTTTGCCAAAGCTGAACAGAATATCATTTGGGCAACATTCAGGAGCGAGATGGGTCTGGTGGTGCAGCCTCCCCATCCGTCACCTCACCAAAGACCTTTTCTAGGAGGGGAGTCATTTTCTCACACAAGGTTTTGTAGAATTCCCCCGGCAGACCATCTGGCCCTGGGGCTTTCCCTGATTTAAGCTGTGCCATGGTGGAGAATATCTCTTCCTGTGTTAGAGGGGAGTCTAATAACTTGGCTTCTTCTTGCGAGTGTTTAACTTTCACCCATCCGAAGAATTACTGCTTCCTTTCACCATGTCCCTCTACCCATTCTTGTTCATATAGTTTTTTATGAAAGTGGCGGAATTCTTCTGTGATTTTTTGGGGGGTCCGAGACTGGGACTGAGTGATCCCATCTCCCCTTAAGCCTTAGCACCATGCACCCTGCTGCTTCTTTGCACAGATGCCATGCCAACAGTCTTCCTGCTCGATTGCTTGCCTAATAATAACATTGTCATGAGTATCGCAGTTGCTCCTCTATCCTTTCATCCAGGAATTTATTTCTGCTGTTCTCCAGTTTTGCTTTCACCTCTGTATTTAGGACTATTTTATGCTCTGCTTCTAAGTCAAAAATTCACCTCTCGAGATCTAATTGGATGGTTGTTCTAGCTTTCTTGAGGCCTGAGGCATAACTGATCATTTTGCCTGTCACCACTGTTTTAAAACCATACCACCAGATTGCTCCCCCAGAGTTCTGGTGTGGTTTAGGGCTTCATACTCTCTTAGGCACTCCTTAACTAGCTCTATGTACTCCTTCTTGTTCAAGAGGGAAACATTAAGGTGACAAGAGTTTGTAACCTTGGGTGTCACCCACAGTTGCATGACCATCATACTGTGGTACATTAGGGTCCTGGGCAGAATTTTCGTTCCCTCTACCTTATGTAGCCAATCTGTGGAGACTAGCAATAGGTCTGTTCTGAAGTACCCATTGTGGGGGCTGACCAACAGTAGTAGTTTCTGACTTTGGGGTTAAGACTTCTTCAAACCTCCATCAGCCCCAGCTCATGGGTTAGTCTACTCAGATTCCTAGCTGTTCTCGAGGGTTGTCCCCCATCTATCCCACATCTATCCAGTGATGGATTTAGTATGGTGCTAAAGTCACCCCCTACTATGAACAGTTCCCCTATCAGAGGGGCAGCTTTGGTCAGGATTTCCCTGAGGAATTCCACATTCTCCTTTTCTTGATTTGGGGCATATATGTTTAAAAGGGTGCACGGTACAGACCTCTCGCAAGGATGTATCTTCCCTCTTTGTCCTGTTGGAGGTGTGTTAATTCCCCAGGGACAATCCTTATGAACTAAAGTTGCCATTCCTCTCCTGTGGGGTGTTCTATATGAGCTGCATGATGAACCTGATCCACCCAGGTTCTCTTAAGCTTAGCACTTTGTGCCAGGGTTAGGTGGGTCTCCTGCAGGAAGGCAAGTTCTGCTGTCTGGTTTTTCAGCTCATTTAGCACCCTTGTCCTTTTTATGGGGTTGTTTAGGCCCCTTACATTATAGGTTATGATTGTGCCCACTGCCATCTCTCTTTCTTTGATTTTCTCCATAGCAGTACAGGAATTCTGACTCTTAAATTTACATAACAGTAACAGATAACTATATACAATTTATTGGTGCTTCCAAGGTTTAGTACACACCTGTCAGTTTCCTCAATGGCCCAAACCTGACAGAGTGAGGCTGCTTCAAAAAGCACCTTGAGCAAAACATGCACTTTCGGTCTGCTGCCCCCTTACCTTTTCCACCAGCAGCTCAACCATCTTTTTGTTCCTCTAAGTTTCTGAGCAAACTCTTTTTGCCCCAGCTCTGTCCTCTGGGAGGTTTATTTGCCGGGGTGAGTATTTCCTAGGTCTAGGGTGCCCTGGCTCTTTCTTTGTTCTACCGCTCCTTTCTCTCCCTCTCTCCTCCTGGCTCTTCAAATATGCACATTATATGCTCGAAAAGTTCCCCTCCCTTCCCTTCTTGTTGTTCCACCCTCTCCGATTTTACTTTTGGTCATCCTGTCTGGGAAGATCCCTGTCTTACTCCACCCTCTTTGGGCTCTATTGGTGTATCCTCTTCAGGATTGACCCCTAATATCTTCCCCCCCATGGGGGCTCCCACAGTCTCACCTATCCATCCTGGTGCCAACCTTGGGGGCATACCGTATCCTAGATATTTATTTTGGGATGCCCCCAGTGTTCAATTTTAGTAGCTTTTGGTGCACTGGGAGCCTCAGAAGCAGCCATCCTTCCCTGATCCTCCTCGTCACCTCAGGTGTCCCTGCCCCCCCCCAGCACAGGCACAGGCAGTATCGAGTCTCCATCAGGCCTCCCCCTCTGCCTCTTCAACCGATAATCCTGGAAAGGCAAATGATTCTATCACCGACTTGTCCCTTGTGTGGTCCCAACTGTCAGCCACTAACTCTGTTACCATGAGCCTTTCCCAGAGGCAGCGCATCCGTCCACTCATTTATAAGGGGCCCGCAACACAAGTTTGATGACCCTCCTGAGCCATTTACCGTTAGGGTACCCCCAATGCACTTGCTACCCTACCTGAGGTCCCATCTGTGTGACTCTCCACTACTATTATCAGGTGTTTACCAGGTCCTACAGCTTTCTTTGTTGTGGTCGGCCTCTGTCACTGCCTGCGTCATACACGGGTGGGGGGGGCCAGACCCGAGAGCCCCTTCCCATTCTCTCACTGGCTTCCAATTGACTCTACACTTTTGTTCTGCTCCCTGATCATGTATTTGCGATGGATGTTACTACTGCAGGCTCCTTTTACTTACACCAGTAAGGTGGGGAAAGGTCAAAAAGCATTGTATCACTTTTACTGCAAGGGACAAAGGCTGCCCGTGCAAGCACCTCTTCCCAAACAGCAGGCTAGAATACCAGTTTCCACCACCCAGTTACCACCATTACCAGTGACCATATTCAAGTGCCCTCGCTATTCATTTAGCCTTACTGGCTTCTACAAGCCTCTCTATTCATTATGAATGTGAAGGGCTTGTGCTTGCCACTGTCAAATTCCCTGGTTCCAGCAATTACAGGATCATCTATAGATGGGCCTTGAAACCTGCTGTTTGCATCATGCAGCACTAATTGTTGAATTAGAAAAGGGCAGATACCCATCCACACAGAGGAATATACATCTCTCCTGAGCTAGGCTCCCGTTCAGTAATAAATCCTGCCTACTTCACTAGAAGTGGGAGTAAGTTTCTAACCTAACAAGACATTTTGCTCTGCTGACCTAGCATTGCTGCTTACTGAGGTGGACTTACCATCAGGGGTTCAGTTGCTTCCAACTTCTCTCATCCATGTGGGTTCAATTTGGAGGGGGGACTTGTTCCCCAGCCATCACCTCCAGGGAGAGTGTGAAGATCGTCTATGGGTCTCTTGACCATTTTCCAGGCCTCTCCCTTTCACATCGAGCCAAAGCAGTATTTCATCACAGCAATCACTATCCTGGATCTCCATCTTATTTCTCAATCCTTTGCAGGGATGACCAGCTGCTCCATTTCTGTGGGGGAGGTACAAATATAGTGAGCCACAGGAGGGTTTTAAGCACATGCGCTCTTTCCCACTCTGAACCGTTGCCCCCCCCAGCATTTTATAAAGTTCCCAAATCCCAGCTGTGCCCGCCCCCCACCTCCCCACTAGTTAAACATATTATTACACCTAAGGAGGTAGTATAGCGCAGTGGTCTAAGGCTCTGAGCTGCAAATCTGGTGACATCCAGCAGACCAGACCTGGGTTTGAATCCTACAACTTCCACTTGCATACTGTATGACCCTGAGCAAGTCACTTAACTTCATTGTGCTCCCAGGTCGCACCTGGAAACATGCTCTGGCTTAATGTGCCTTCCCTGGTAAAACAATTTCCCCTTTCCCTTTATTAAACAATTAAATATGCATATCCATGAATTAGTGAAAAGGATATATATATGTCCGTCTTCTTCGTGCTCGCAATCCTCAGCTCAAGATGGCACCTGTTTACTCGGGGCTCCATTCAAGTTTTTGCCAGTTCTTATGGTGGAGCCCATCATTCTTTCGTCTTGTTTCTCACTTGTTTCTCACCACTCCTGGACTCCTCCTGTCTTCTGGATGCTGAACCTGCTGTGCTTTGCATCTTGCCCTTGATCACTTTTGGCCACGGTTCTTCCGAGGTAAAATAATCTGGAACTGCAGCATTTGGGCAGGAAAGTAAGGCCGCTGGGCCCCCCAGCTTGAATAAAGTGTCTTTAGCTTCTGCCATGGTTCTGAAGAAGGCTGGCCCTTCTGGGAGAAATATTTTTATTTGGGCCAGTACAATCAAGTGCATTTTTTGTGTTCTTGGCAGCAAGGCATCTCTTAACTTCTAATAATATTCTCCTTTTCTGCTAGGTTGCTGGTGTATAATTGTGATCAAAGAATATGTGCCTCTCACCAAATGTAACTTCTTTCTTGGCCCAAGCTGCCTGTAATATTGTATTTTTTGTTCTGTAGTCCAGCAGCTTCAGCACTATTGAGCATGGTGGGGTCAGTGGGCTTCTTTGCCAATGCTCGGAGGGCTCTAACAATATTGAGCGGAATTGTCCCGGAGAAGTCCAGTATTTTCTTTAGAAAAGTCTCTAAGAAATCCTCCATCTGGCTGGATTCTGTCTCCTCTGGGACACAATATATTCTTACATTGTCCCTTCTTGACCTCAGCTCCAAGTCATCATGCTTCTCCACTGTTTCTCTCTCCTTCTTCATCAAATACTGAATAGCAGTATCTTGCCTCTCCACTGTGCAAGCTGTTTCAGTCAGCCCCTGCTCTAGGTCAGTGGCTCTCTGTGTCACTTCTGCTAGACCACGTTTCATTTCAGCCACTGCTTGCTCGATTTTGTCCATTGTATGGTTTATTTTCCCAAGCACTTTGAGTAAGTTTTGGGAGGTGATCGTGATGTTCTCCTCCTGCTCATCGTCACTGTTCCTGCTATTGGAGCCTGACACTGATGCCTCACAGCCTTTGCTGTTGGCCTGCATTTCTCTCTGGTCTATCACTGCTGGAGACTTCAGGTAGTTTAGGAGGGTCTCTTTCCCTTGGATTTTCGATGGCATCTTTACTACTTAACTCCACAAGCCTGTATTAGATGTCCAGGGTGAACAACAGCCAATTCTGAGTTATTTAATTAATTATGTATCTCCTGGGGTTCGGAGCCACAATTCAGTGCATGTTCATCCCTCAGATGTGGAACTGGAAGTCAGTGCCAGTGTTAATGATAGGGGCACATAGAGAGAGAGAGAGAGAGAGAGACAGAGAGACTGGATTTTTCAAATATTTGACCTTCCTCTGTGACCTGAGGGAGAAGTTTGCTGGGCAGGATGTCAAATTACTTCAAGGGCTGCTCAACAAGGATGTGCCAGAAAACCATCACCTGTCATAAACCTTTGTACTTCAAAGGCAGGGTGCTTCGGAAACCAGGTTTTGGGAAATAGCCCTTCTTGACAAGCTGGTGTAAACTGTCTTACCAGTAAGGCAGTAGGACATCAAATCAGCAGCTGGGAAATAGATATAATAATTCCCTCAAAGTTTGGAAGAGCAAGAGTGACATCTACTGCCCTTCCTCCCAAAAAAAGACAAGTTCACCTGCTGACAAAGGGCAGTGTCACAGACTGGGGGGGCATGCCTATTTAAGGACCTCCAACCAGAAGCTCAGTGCATTTGTCACAGTATTTTGGCTTTTTGGTATTTCATTTTGGACACTCTTCTGACACACAAGAAGCAAGATTGCTAAAGAAAGACTGGAACCTTTGAAAAACCATTTATCCTTCTGGACTTCAATTTACTATGAACTTAAGGTAGAACTTTAAATAACCGTTATAGTGCATTTTTTCATGAATATTTTCCGCTTTTATTTGTGTTATTCTGTAGCTACAATTTTCTAAATCTTTTAGTTGTTACTGTATGATTGTTAATTAAGTATTTTAGTAAAAACATGTTTTACTGTCTGATTATTAATTATTTAGTAAAAACATTTGTTTATAAGAAACCTGCCTGAGCAAGATTTTTCACATTGTGTGTGATTGTGGGACATTTAATAATAATCTGTGACTAAACTATTATTGCTAAGGGGTGTCACTATAAGCTACCAACTGAACAAGGATCTGTAAGGGAAATCTGGGTAAAGCTAGGGAGAATACAAAAGTCTCAGGAAGGAGTCTGTGGGGATTCGAACCAGGTTATTGCATGCCCTGTGGGAGAAGACAAAATCAGGGTTATGAAACTACCTCAAAGAAATTGTGATGCCCAGATCATCCCCCTTTGTGCAACAACCCATAAGGGTTCTCATTTGGCTACAAGACTCGAGACTGGTATTACACCCTTATCCAGAGAGTAAAGAGGGAGCCCTTGGGCCTTATGGCAGGTGCTCAGTTGTAGCCTTGGTAAGCATTCTAGAAGGACATGGGGAGGGTATCCCTGTTTTTCCCCCTCCCTCTCATGGATTGCACTTAAGGGTGGGCACTGTGAGATCAGTGGACCCGACCCTCAGGAGTGAGTTCATGGCAAGTTGTGTTATACCTTATGTTATGTAATAGAAAATGGTAGTCCCAATTAGGGACAGCAGGTCTGGTAGGTCTACATATTCTCCCCCTTTGTTGCCCGAGTAGAGAGGCAACAATAATAGGGAAGATGTGGCAGGTTACATTCAGGCTGAGTGAGTTTCATAAAGAAATATTAATTGAGCACAATATTGCTTGAGCATGCATTGTAAACAGCATAAGGTAACAATAAGAAAAACAATTAAGAAAACTTGAATAACAACAAAATCTTTGAATGTGAGTTCCAGCCATGTGTTGAATGGTTCCACCAAGCTGCGGTGTCAAGAAATTTGTCAACCGGGATTACTGCGACGGCATAGTGCTGACAGTTGGCATTGTGCCATCACTGAAACAATGTGTTTTTTTGTGGGGAGTTCTGCCCCCGCACCCTGACTTTTAAATAATCAACTCTGAGTCAGAGTTGTGTTGTAGATGGGATGCAATCACCGGGGAAACACTGTTGGTGTACCTCTGGGACCATTACAGCAATCTGCAGATTTTCTCGCTGTAATGGTCTTCACGGTAATGTAGTCACTACAAGAATGGTATACGGTGTTGAACAAGGTGGTGCTGAGATCACCATCATGAAATAGATCATTTATAGAATTACCTGCCTTAGTAATATTATTATTAATATGAACGAGAAGTGTATCCTTTCTCTCTAACAAGGATTTAAGGTTCAGGTTGAATATCTATGAATTGGCCATCCCCCCCGCAATCAAATAAAATAGAAAACTGAACTGAAAATTGTGAAAAAGGCTGCTTGGCCTTGTAAGAAAAAGAACAGCATTTGCTTGAGTATGATGCTGAAGGGACAGTCAAGAGCAGAGGAGTTGAACCCAGAGCCACTGGTCTGGTTCAGTAGCAGACGGTAGTGCAGCCAAGGGTTGGACTGCTGCCACCCTGAGGGTTTTGGAAACTGGGACAGTCCAGAACTACAGCATAGAGGGGACAGTTAAGTCTCCTAAAAGGAAGCAGAACACAGCTCACCATGCAGTGGAAGCGGAAAGAGAGAAAGTCTTATGAGGGAGCCAGTCTGCATCAGAATCCCCCAAGAAATCAAAGATCAGAAGAGGTCTGCTGCATCAGGAGGAACTATCCATACCAGGGAACCATGAGTATGGTATAGGGTGATCCTGCTTCTGGGAAAATCTTATTTGTTTGTTTGGATCTGTTGCAAGTTGGCCATCAGGTTGGACTGCAAATACCACATTTTGAGGGGTCTGTTCAGTACTATTTAAGCAATTGAATGGCCTTTTGGGGGATGTTAATTTGAGCATGTTGCTCCATTTGTTGTTATGTGCACTCACGGCAACTTCATTGGGCATGCATTGATCCTACACTTGTGGTACCCAGTAATTGTTCTTAAAGGGACCCCCCCCAAGGGTTATAACAAATCCCTGGTACTCGGTGGAACAGGGTAGGACTGACTCAGTCTGGCCCAGTGGCACTGAGGGTTGAGGCATTAGATGCCTTACCTCATGCCACGCCAGTGACCCGGATTTGGGAACAGACTTGGGTTGCTCGGGGGGTCGGCCGGGGGGAGGAAGGATTGAGCATCCACTGACAGCTCTCCTTCCTTGGAGGTGGGGGGACTCAGCATCATGCTGTAGACTAAAACCCAGCAGAGGCTGGGGTTCAGCACAGGCGCAATGCTAGAATAAGGGTGGACCCATGCACAGGGCATCAGATTGCCTCCATGGTGGTGAAGACAGTTGCCCTGCCCATTGCACATGCATGGGTCTGGGGAGAAAATGGAAAAAGGATTGGAGCTATAAGGCTCTATGAAGGCAGGCTGCGCCCATGCCTCCACCCCCCCGGCAATCTAGATGTTGGTTCTGGGGATAGGGGGAGGCTGGTGCCCCTCACCACCGGCCCTGTCATGGGGGGTAACCCGTGGGAAATGGCTGGTTGGGGTGGGTGTGGGGAAAGCCTCACTGGAGAGATGGGCCCCCTCCGAGGGAGTGGCAGGAGCTGCCTGACAGCGCTGAAGGAGGAGAAAAATATGCCTGGTAGGGCACCTAAATGGGTCTTATTTGGACCCACCTGGAAGGGCACCTAATCAAGGGCCATTCAAATATTTTTTGCTTGCACTAACCATTTTATTTTCAGGTCAGTATCTGTTAATAAAGATGTTACTCTGTCAGACTTCATCTGGTTATTGAATCACAATTTCAGTGAAGCAATTATGGATTTCCTTAGTGAGACCACTAAAAGTTGAGACCCCTGTGGCTTGGTTGACCTCCAGTACTCCCCCCCTACCAAATCACAATGGACTGCCACAGTTTATCAAATGTGGAAGCAGTGCCATGTGTACAGTCTGGGTATGTCTTGCCGCTTGATCCATCACAGTACCAAACTTAGATCCCGAAAAGGAATTGTTTCTTAACTGGTGGATGTAACAGATATGAACCTCTAAAGACTTATTTAAAAACTGGTGTGGGAAACTCATGATTACTTTGTAGCAGGAATGTCAGCTAAATGTACATCTAGTGAAGAGGACTGTAGCCATTAGGTCCATTAAATATTCCAGTATCAGTGCAATGTCCTCTTCATGTAAATTAATGGCTTTACTTTTACAACAGAATGTAAATCATTTCCATTTTTGCACTATACATTTTTCTGGTTTTCTGACAACCTTTAAAATATACATGACCAGGTGTGAGTACTTCAAAACTGAGAGCTCATCCAGAACCATGCCCTCAAGCAAAGTAATCTCAGGTCTGAGTGAAACACTGTGGCCTGGGTAATTCGCAGCAGGTCCTGTCTCCTTGGAATAATTACAGTAGAAGTCACTTAATTGGGACGTGGATAATGGGGATATCCGCTTTATTGGGATGCCTCGCTGGGCACAGATTGAGTGGCAATATTATCCTATGAGAGGTAGTTCTGCTTAAATGGGATGTCCCTGCTGCCTAATTGGGACAATTTGGCCAGCCTTGTCCCTCACTAATCCCTCACAGTCCCTGACAGTTCCTCACTAATCACCCACTAATTCTTTCTCACACCTGAGTAGGTATGAAATTCTTTTCAGCGCTGTTAATCACTATTGTTAATCTAACCCCCTCGCTCTACTCTCCCTGTAACTCCAGTATTCTTCTTTGCTGTGTTTTTTGTCTGTGTCCCAAACCTTTGTCCCATGTACCTATTAACTACTCTGACCTCTGATCACCCCACACTCAGAATAACCACAGGGCTTTACCATAAATCCACAATCACCCCCACATTATTATAGCTGGCAAAACACTGTGGGGCAGCTGATAGCTGTGAGACAGCTGAAGAGCAGCAAAACTAGTTTCTTTTACTTATATTTTAATTTCTGTGTATTCGTGGTAGTAAAGGGACATTGGTGTGTACAGTCTGCAGGCAACAAAGGAGGAGACGTAGTATGTAATAATTCTCTGGTGAGCCCCAGGAACTATGGGTTTGCAAGGAGTACATTGTTCATTCCCAACAATACATTTTACTTTGGGGCAGGTAGCCCAGTTTTATTCCCGAGGGGGTAAACATTTTTCAGTTAAGTTTTAAATTAATTGGTAGCAGAGCAGAGGCATTGCGTGACCTTGGCTGCCCACTTCCGGGTCACTCACTCTAAATGTCTGCCCTCTCAGTGAGCAGAGTTTATTATTATAGCTGGCAAAGTACCGTGGGACAGCTGATAGCTGGGAGACAGCTGAAGAGCAGCAAAACTTGTTTTTTTTACTCATATTTTAATTTCTGTGTATTGGTTGTGGGAAAGGGATATTGGTGTGTACAGTCTGCAGGCAACAAAGGAGGATATATAGTACGGGGTTGGACGTAGTAGTTCTCTGGTGAGGCCCAGGAACTATGGGTTTGCAAAGGGTACATTGTTCATTCCCAACAATACATTGGACCTTAGGGCAGGTAGCCCTGTTTTATTCCCGAGGGGGTAAACATTTTTCAGTTAAGTTTTAAATTAATTGCTAGCAGAGCAGAGGCACTGCATGACCTTGGCTGCCCACTTCTGGGTCACTCACTATAAACGTCTCACCTCTCAGCGATCGGGGCGGTTACGTGGTGCCATGTGTGGAGACATGCACTGAGACACACGCATGGCAGGTGTGTACAGCGTGAATGACGAGATGGCAGCTAGATACTCTGAGGTTAAGTGAGTTTATAAAATGTGCTGTCAAATTTGAGAATTTCATTGGCGGAAATGAGTCACCTGACTGTTGATTAATGCCTGGTATACCTTCAATTAGACTACTGATCTAGATCTGAAATCATGCACAGCCTAAGCCTTAAAAAACAGAAATCCATCCGGTGACATCTTTCCAATGAAAAAGGTGGCATGAACAAAAGTAGTAAAGGGTGTGAAATTGAAGAAAACAAAACAAGTGACAGTACTGACAAGTTTCTCTAAAGTAAAGCCTAATTTGACAGCCCATTTTATAAAGGAATACTGGCTAATCGCAAAACAGTCAGACCCAAACATAAAACCCGACAATGAAACTGCAGTCAGTGAAACTGATACGTTGTGAGCTGTCAGTGAACCTGTCACTTTCAACACAGCAGAAAGCTATGCTATCCCCAATTGCCTGGCTCCACTTGTTGCATCCAAGATGGCGCTGTCAGTGAAGGGAATGTTTTAACTTAGCCTGGGTTTTTGCAAACTACAGGCATTTACAGAGTTGCTCGAATTGTAATTTCCTAGATGGCAATCCGCAACGCCCCATTGACTGACTCCAACTGTAAATCATTTAAACAAGTTACTGTAGTATTTGCAATTTAAACTTCCACTTCCGGCCGAAAAACCACATAGAGTAAAGTTACAGAGTATTTGCTTTGAATTCAGAGCTGTTACACTTTGAAAAGAAGATTTAAAAACTGCAGGGGACCTCCGATTGATAAGTTTTACTAGAAAGTAATTGTATATTGATTCTCTATGTCATGCAATTTGCAACTACTGTATTTGTGCACTGGGTGTATTCTGTATTTGACCTGTGACCTGTCTGTACATTTACAATGTTTCAGTAGCTGATTTAACAACATAATTGATGATAAATTAAAATAAAAAAATACTGATTCACACTTACAATAAAATGTTGTTTTATTACAATATGTAAAAAATTATAAAAAAAACTGTTTTTTTAAACCAAACTGCTTTTAATGGCAGACTGACACAGTGAAAATAAACACAATTATGAATGATTTAATAGACTGTTGAGTATTTTTTAAATCTAAAAAAGTGTCACTTAATAAGTGCAATAATCCACTCCAGACCGTGGGTATACCAGGCATTAATGCACTTCCCAGGTGGTTGGAGGTCACTTGGGCTGCGCCCTCATGCCTCACAACATAACTGGGGCATGCATTAATGTCTAGTACACATCACGGTCTGTTGTGGGTTATAGCTTACAAATTATCCATGTAGTATCATTGAATCTCAGATGGCAGGGGTATAAATAAAAGTCATAAGTGTCTGTTTTTTGTATTCTACTTGGGAATGTGTGGAATAAGGAAAAGCACTTCTTAAGCTTACACCAGCTGTACACAAAACATAATCACTGCTAACCTTTGGCATACTAAAGTTCAGGCCTCTATTGTCAAAATAACTTCTAGCTGTAGGTACCTAGCTTCCTTAATTACGTTATTGCTCACAAGTATAGATACTCATATTAGAAATAAACTGTACTGTGTCAAAATGGAAAAGGAGTTTAAACAGTGTGTCTCATGAGGGAGGGGTTAAAGACAAGAGCTATACTTGTGAAAAGTACCTAAAAAACATTAGTTTATTAAAATAAATAAATGATTTAAGACAACAGCTCTGTGTACAGCAAGAACTATGCAGACTGGAACATTTTATTGACAATACCTGGAAGGTAATACAAGAGGTGGAAGGGTCTTATGACAAAAAAATTAATGGGGAAGGGTGGCAGACAAATATAGTAAGTGAAGAAAGAGATTTAGATGAACCGAGTGACAACAGAGCAACACATTTGACTGAAAGGGATGCAGATGAAGACAATTTACTGTAATAGAACAATGGTGCCTAGTACAGGAATCAAGAAAGTGCCAAAGAAGGCACATAATTACACCTACTTATATAGATGAGACTGTTGGGGTGGGGGGGAGGTCCTGAGACAGAAAATGGTGTTGTGGCAAATGTTCAAAAGGAAAACGTAGTCCAAGCAGAAATTGCTCACATGGAGGATGCAGGAGGAGAGATTCATCATGATAGTACGAAAAGACAAAAAAGAAATGAGGGGGCCACTGTATGCTTAAGAACTTTCTACCAGTCACTTGCAACTTTGGAGAATGAAGAAAATAGGGAAGAAAATCTGACATCTGGAGGAGTGCTAGGGACAATAAATGGGAGTTTGGAGAATAATGAAGCAATCATACCTAACATGCCTTTAACAGAAAACAGAAGTAGGTCAAATAATGATCAAGGCACCTATGATAATTTGCTGAGTTCAAAAGAAAGCCCTGTTTATGCTTTACAGGATATATACAGTACAACTATATAGCACATCCCCACAAACAACCCAATAGCAGAACACAACATTCAGGAAAAGTTGCAAAACAGAGTAGACAATTTACATCAAGACATTGTAATGGTAGGGGATTCTATCCTCAAATACACAGGCGGGTTTATCTGTCAGAATAGAAAGGACAGCCATTGTTCTGGTTACTCTGTTTAATCTTATAATCCGTACTGCAAGCATAATATTGCATTCATTATTGGGGAGCCAATCTTATTGTATTATTGTTGTATGTCAATAAATGCTTCAATAAACAAAGTATAAAAAAAGAACAGAAAGGACAGGACAAGTGTGAGTAGTTTGCTGGGAGCTGGAATAAAAGATGTAATAAAGGGATTGGGTGGCTTCCTTTCTAATTCTGCCAAGCCAAGTTTTGTTTTGCATGTGGGAACTAGCGATATAGGAAGGTACAACCTACAAGACATTCAAAGGGAATCTAAAAATTTAAGTATGCAATTAAAACAAAAACACTGTGACTTAATTTCTGGACCGTTGTCCGTGCCTCACGCATGCAAAGCAAGACACATGGAAATAATTAGATTCAACAGTTGGCTAAAAAGGTGGTGTCTTAGAGAAGGCTTTTATTTTTTGGATGATTGGGGGACTTTTCTGAATAAGTCAAATCTTTATGCTGCTAACAGGCTGCATCTAAACTGAGTAAGAATGAGGTTCTTGGCTCAAAGTATAAACAGAGCTATTGAAAACTATTCAAACTAAAAACTAGGGTGAATATGGGAGGATATAACCTTAACAAATGAAGTGGAATAAATGAAGATTTGGAGACATGGAAGGTGTTGTTGATTAATGCAAGGAGTTTAAAGGAAAACTGTTATAATTCCAAGTCTTCACCTCCCCCAGATCTTCTAAGCTTCATTGTTTTTCGCAATAGAAATGTAGCTATTTAGTGCTAATTTATTTAATTTTATTTTTAAAGTGTTGGGGTCGGCAACATGGCAGACACTGTGTGGTTTCATTTCAGGTGTAAAGTCAGCATCACGCCTTCCAAGACACTTTTATTGAAGTGGGCGGTAAGTGCCGTAGTTTCATCTGAAATGAAACCGCGCAGTGTCCACCATGTTGCTGACCCCTGGACTTTGCAAAAATAAAACAAAGTAAGTCAGCACTCATGAAAAAAAAGCATTTCTATTGTGAAAAGCCTAATTGGGGGAAGAGATTTGGGGGAGGTGGGGCTTTGGAATTATGACAGTTTTCCTTTAAGGAACAAAACTGAAGAACTAGATTACATCCTCCATGCTGAAAGCATCACCATATTTGCAGTCACTGAAACTTGGTGAGAAGCAAATACCTGGGCTACTGCACCCAAAGAATACCAGTTGTTCTGTAAGTCTAAAAGTGATAGAAGGGGTGGTGGGGTTGCATTATTCATTAAAGAGGGTATCAGAGCCCATCAAATAAACACCAAATTGGTTAAAGACGATGAGTAAATCTAGATAAGGGTGACACTGGGCTCAAAGAAGAAGCTCATCCTTGGAGTTTGTTACAGACCCCCAGCTCAACAGGTAGATGCTGCTTATCATTTCCTAAATATAATCAAACATCAAGAAATAGGGAATAAGATAATTTTATTGGGAGATTTTAATTTCCAAGCTATTGACTGGCACCATAAATGGATAATACCCCCCCTAGAGGTTCAGTTTCTAGATATTCTAGACATTCTTTGTTTAGAAAACTTTGTAACATTGTAACATTTCTCTGTATTCTATCCCATTGTTCCTTACCCCCCAGGCTGCACCAGGAGATGAGCAACTTGTTGCTCAGCATGCCTTCCTGGTGAAACATTTCAATAAATAAATAAATAAATTATGTAAAGGCCTACACAGAGGTGAGCATATCCTTGACTTTGTCCTTAGTAATATGAAGGATGACCTGTTTAACTGTTCAGTGAGGGAGCCCCTGTCTGAAAGTAATCACTGTATGGTCCAGTTTTTTATAACAGCAAAAAGATCAAATCGGGGGGGTATTACAACTGTCAAATGCTACAGTAGTGCAAATTATGAGGTCATCTGTCAGTACCTAAGCACCTGGGATTGGCGAGCTGAATTGTTAGGATTACCTGTAGAAACAAAATGGGAAATCTTCTAAAACAAAATACAGTATAAGCCTGTGAGACCACTTTTATTTCTCAGAAAAGGAAATACAAGTGTAAGGGCAAGATTCCAGTCTGGTTCACTAACAGTATAAAAAAGGCAATTAAAAATAAAATACAAGGAACGCTTACAACCGGACTAGACTTAGAGGGACCAGTGAATCTTGGGAAAATTACAGGACAAAATTAAAGGACAGCAAAACAACAAATTAAAAAGAAAAAGAATGGGTCTGAAAAAAAGTCTGGCTCAGAAAACAAGGCATAAATAATAAAAAATGTTATATAATTACATAAACAGTTTAAGGAAAACTAAGATATGCATGGGCCCTCTTATGGAAGGCAACAGTCAAATACGGGATTACAGGGAAATGACAGAAGCATTTAATCATTTATTTATTAGCATGCATCATGCAAGGGAAAGCCCCTTGGTATATCAACATACTGTTGAGAAGGACTGCACCATTAAAATAGATAGTTGTGATCTGTTGAAAAGGCTAAAACCACTGGACACAAGAATTCAGCAGGTCCGGATGGGTTGCACCCTGGACTATTAAAGGAGATGGCACATCTAACTGTGGAACCATTGACAGATATTTTCCAACATTCCTTAAATGAGGGTAGGGCAGTAAATGATTAGAAAACAATCCATGTTACACCAATCTATAAACAAGCATTTGTCAATGCTGAATGTTTGCTTGCTGGCATTGGCATTGGTAGTGTAGGAGTTAGAGAGATTCACAATAGAAATGGCAGTGAAGTATTGAACTGAAGACAACCCCACCACTACCCTGCAGAGACTGACAGGCATTGGGGTGTGCCTTTGGGTTGTCAGACATAACGGCCGTGCCATTTCACCACACCCTACTCTGCAGACACTGACAAGTGTTACAGTGTGCCTTGGAGTCTTTGGGCCTTATGCTCACCCTATTCCATAATAAATACAGTAAGATGGGTGCAGTATAGGAGAATGGGGGTGAACTTTAGGGCCAAAGAGTCCAAGGCACACCTCGATGCCTGTCACTGGCTGCAGGGTGTGGGTGGGGGTGAAATGGCAGGAGTATTACAGGCAACAATCCCAAGTCACACCCCTGATGCCTGTCAGTCTCTACAGGGTGGGGCATTATGGTCGGAAACCCTAGTGTCCCAGGCATTCATTGGTATTTTCACTCCAAATTTTAAATATGCTTTTTTGTGAACCCCACCTCATGAACAGTGGCAATATCAGTTCGTTAGCGGAAAGCTTATTTTGCACAGTGACTACGCCATTTGGCACCACTGGTGCAAAAACTCATTTCAAACAGGATGTGAAAAATGACAGCTGTACTGTTCATGGGGAGGCATAAAAATGGCAATGTTGAAAATCTGGAGTGAAATATAAAAAAACTGATGAAGTCATGAGCGTGCGTAGAAACTGCGCAATGCACACCCGTTATGTAATTAGTTTGGGGATTTTTTACAGTAGATTGTCAACACAGGCATTTTGGGACCTCCACTCGTGAACAGTGTCACTATGATTTTCTTAATCTGTCCTGAACACTGATTTCCCACAGTGACCATGCATTTCTGTGCCGGAAGTGTGAAAACACATTTCGGACAAGGTGTGAAGAATGGCAGCTGTACTGTTCATAAGGAGGTGTGGAAAAATGCCAGTGTTGAAAATCTGGACTGAAAATATTACAAATTCGTGAACTTACGAGGGTGCATGGAAACTGCGCAATGCATGCTTGTAACACAGTAATTTTATGGACTTTTGTCACCAAATTTTCAACGTAGCTATTTTAAGACATCTGCTCATGAATAGTGTCACTATGAATTTCTTAATCTGTCCCAGTCATTGATTTCACACACTGACTGCGCCATTGTGCACTACATGCATGAAAACATATTTTGGGAGAGATGTGAAAAATGACAGCAGTACTGCTCATAAGGAGGTGTGGTAAAATGGCAATGTTGAAAATCTGGAGTGAAAATAGTAAACATGTGGTAAGTTACGAGCTCGCGTAGGAACTGCGCAATGCATGCTCATAAATAAAGTCATTTTGGGAAGTACAAATTTTCAACATAGGGTTTTGGGCTTCACCATGACCAGTTACTGTCATTTTGTTACTTCTGTCCCGAAGGTAGTTCCGCACAGTGACCGCGAAATCACTCTTTGGTACCTAATAACAAAATGACAGTGACTGTGTTCATGAGGTGGAGCCCCAAAAACCCCGTGTTGAAAATTTGGTGAAACAATTCCCAAAAATGGCCGAGATATGCACCAAAGTTGAAAAAAAAAAGCCATTTATATCATTATACAGCTTACCGGCATTTCTTCAGTTCGCGGTCGGCTTTGAAGAGTGCAGACGTGTTCCTGGTCCACCAAAGATCATCGCGCTGGGCTTCAGAGGCGGGTTGGGGGATGGAGGCAAGCTAATCAATGAGGGACTGTTTTTTGGTAATAGTTTTTTTTTTTAACAAGATGACTCGGGACTTTTGCCACACTGGGGTGGGCTCCCAGTGTGGCAGGTCGGCCACACTGGGGTGGGCTCCCAGTGTGGCAGCTGAAAGTGTCTTTGGGGAGGCAGCAGATGGACATTTGCCATGCTGGGGTGGGCTCCCAGCATGGCAGCTGGAAGTGTCTTTGGGGGGCAGCAGACAGACGTTTGCCATGCTGGGGTGGGCTCCCAGTGTGGCACCTGGAAGTGTGTTTGGGGGGGCAGTGGAGCTGACAGGGGATTGGGCACCCCCATCGGTCATACAGTGAAAGGAGAGGAGCACATGAGCACGCTGGGGTGGGCTCCCAGCATGCACGTATGTGTTCATGGGGGGGGGGAAGAACTATGACAGTTCAGATGCAGTGCTGACGTAGGCAATTTGCATACGGCCGATGGCAGTGTGCAAACTGCAGCGGTGTTTTTTCTTACAACTGTACGCCACTGCATCTGAACGGCTGTCATAGACAGTGTGGATATTCATTGGCATGGTGCAGCCACACCTGCAAAAGGGAGCAGTGCATTGGAAGTGGGGGAGGCACACCCACGAAAACTCGTATGGCGGCACTATGTTTCTTGCACATGCGTGCAAGCAAACATAAAAAGGGGAAAGAACTAAATTAGGAAATTACAGGCCCATAAGTATAACCTCTGTTTTGGGAGAAATATTGGAATCAATTATAGAGGATCATATAGAAAAGATTCTGCAGGGTTCTGGACAGATAGTCCCACTACAACCTGGATTTAGGATGGGAAGATCCTGCCCTTCTAATCTTATTTGTTTCTTCGAATCCATAAACTCAAACTTGGACCTAAATACCCTGGTGGATGTTGTCTACCTGGATTTCTCAAAAGCTTTTGATTCTGTTTCACCTCCCGAACTCACTGACTCCCTCAGCCAAACGGGTATAGTTAACTCATTACTAAGCTGGATCAGCTCTTGGTTGGACAACAGGCAACGGAGAGTTAATTTGAGAGGCTATTATTCAGAATGGAGAAGCGTGACCAGTGGTGTCCCTAGGGATCTGTGTTGGGACCTCTCCTGTTCAATATGTTTGTTTCTTCCTTAAAATGCTCTGATGACCTTAAACTAGGAGCCATTGTTAGTAATGAAAATGACGTTTCAAATTTTCAGATGGCATTAAACAGAATTGCAAAATGGGCAGCAGAGAAAAAATTGTTGTTCAATGTTGAAAAATGTGGAGTTATGCATTTTAGTATAAGAAACTTAGGTGCCATATATTACCTAGAACATTGTGAACTTCAGACTAAAAGTCTGGAAAAAGATCTTGGAATTCTGGTAAATAATAAAATGAAGTTTGATGACCACTGTAGAGAGATCATAAGTAAAGTCAGTAGGACTCTTGGTTGTATATCTATGAATATCAAGACCAGCGATAGAGAGGTTCTGCTTCTTTTTTACTGTACACTTATGAAGCCACAGTTGGAGTACTGCTCCCAGTTTTGGTCAACACTTGGTGGGGGACGGACTAAGAAGTTGGAGGGCTTGCAGAGGAGGAGGATGATGAAAATGACAGCAAACATAAAGGACCTAATCTATGGGGAGTGACTGAGGGATCTGGGCTTTGTTTTTCCTAGAATATAGAAGACTGAGGGGTGATGTGTGCCTTGTTTGCAAGGTACATGAGGACAGAGACCTATGTAATTACCTGAGCTTAGATGCAAGGCAACAAAGTAAGGGACACAAGAGGCCATGATCAACAATTAAAAGGGGAACATTATAGAAACATAGAATTTGACGGCAGATAAGGACCGCTTGGCCCACCACGTCTGCCCATTTCCCTACCTAATGGATATCTTTTTTTTTTTTCTAGAATCTTTCCCATTATAAGAAGAAAGTAAGGGGACAGTGGTTCAGTCAGAGAGTTGTGTCTGTATGGAACGATTTACCGGCAACAGCAATACATAGTAGTACTGAGGCACTTTTTAAAAGAGCCTTTGACTTAGTCATGGAAGAAAGAGTGATGGTAGGTTTTAGTTGAATTCAAAAGGCAAGTCTGCATGGCTTACACTTCTTGACTTGAAATGTCCTATAAAACCTGATTCTTGAGACACTAAGTGGAGATGTTATGTGTATTTTTTGCCTTTGTTGTTTCCCAGCTGAACTCTGAGCTCCATCCACCCCCATGCTAAAAATAAGCAGAAGCTCTGATAGGGATGGATTTATGTTACATCCAGTTGCCAGGGCATGATGGATTGACCACCAGTACAGGATGTGGCACTGACTGACTGGACTGAACCACCATAAGTAGGAAGACAGTGAGAAGAGTGGAGTGCCATGGAGTAAATTGTCAGTAGGTTAAAGAGAGATGTCGGCTGTTACAGAGAGGGCTGTGGTAGGTGAGGCGTAAGGGAGCGTATTATACAGTACCTTACTTTACGAGTTGCCACAGTAACATACTGAGGCAGTTAGGTACATGATAAAGCCACATCAATGGGCTTCTGATAATGGGGAAGGTTGCTTAATTGGGATGAAAAGACAGCCATCAGAGTGCCCCAATTAAGCGACTTCTACTGTACTGGCATTTTCCTAGACAGAGTCAGCATTTGGGAGTACTAAGGATTCCTGACCCAGTCTGGTGCTATTAGTATTATTGTGAAACTTCCCTTTTTCATTTTCAGAAGTACTTTCTGAATAAAAGGAAAAAGAGGGAATGCATATACAGTAGGAGTCATCTCTTCCATGACAGACTGAGTGCATCTCCCATAACAGTTCCCAAGGACGGGAGGTCTGCAGCACAGCAGATGTAATCTGTTCTTCCATGATGCAAACAAATCAAGTCTTGGAACTCTCCATTTTTTGAGATTAAGTTCAAAAGAATTTGGTTCAGGTCCACTTGTGGGTTACATGACCCATTCTGCTCAACCGATTTGCCAGTACTTTCAGTGTACTGTAGAAATCATTGTATTCAAGCAAGTAAGGTAGATTCTAGATTTGCATGGCCTCTGTAGGCACAATTTGGCCATAAGCCAAAGGATTCTGGCAAAATGTAAGAAAAGTGCACACTTCAGTCTAAGCAGCAATAGACATGCACTGAAGAGCTTGTCACTAAACATTTATTTCTAAGCTTCTACAGCCAAGCAGTCCTGCAAGTACTGAACCCAGGTATATGGACACACCTCAGTAAAGAGATCACTAACACAGATACTGAAAGGACCTATATCAAAAAAACATTATTCAAGCCTTCCAGCTTCAAGAATCTTGGTAAATGTCAACTGGATGTATTTTGACTTAAATAAACTCATGAACTCTGTGGATAGCTGACAAGCCAAGATGTATTTTAAAAATCAAAACTCAGCATTAATCATGTCACAGGACCGAAACTACAAAGCTTGCAACAAATCTAGACTTTTCAGACAGTCACCTCACAAACAGGTTCCTCAAAGATGACCACAACTGCCTGTTACTAAGGACCATCTGCCACTTAAAACCACAGCACCCTAACTACAAGTGACATAACTTCCAAAACCTTATTTTTGAATATGCACAGTGTAAGGTCTTGTGGTCATAATTCTATTACTTGCCTACTGAGACTCCCACCAGTGTTCCCCTCCCACAGAGACTTCCCAGCCCCTCCAGATCACCCCCCAAGGGAGGGCCCACCACTCCTACCTTGGCGGCATCTTTCTGAAATTAGAGGGTCCGTCCCTCGTGGGTGGCGCCTGGAGATCACTTGGTGTGGCAGCCTGGCATTGGGGATGTGCAGGGATGGCTCCTGAGGCCCTCGCTGCCTCCTCAGCCCTCAGGGTTTTTTTTCTCCTTTTGTTGCTCCTCCCCTTCCCTCCTCTCCCCCAGAGCTCAGATGTGCAATGATGTCCTGCGATGTCCACTGCAGTTCTGCCCCTGCATACACAAGCCCCACATGTTCCTTGTGATGCCTCTGACTGCTGTCAGAGGTCACCCAGGAGCAGTGCAGACCCTGGAACCCTCCCTGGGAAGGGAGAGCAGTCCTCTGGATGCTCGATCCCTTCCCTCCCCAGCCGACCCCCGACAGCCTGAGTCCATTATTGAACCCAGGTCGCTGGCATGGTGTGAGCTGTGGCGTCGAGTGCCTCAACCCTCAGCACCATTGGGCTGGCTTTATTAATAGCCATCTTGTGGACAGGTCAAAAGTACAATAGACATAAAGTTGCTGACTGAGGTCTGGTGGCTGGAAGACCCCAACACGTAGGCTCCAGACCTTCTGATCAGGCCAGGACTTCTGCCTAGAGATATGGCTTAGCTAATGAGAGACTGACAAGTGCTTGTTGCTACACTATTTGAGGATGTCACGTCATCTGCAATGGGACAACATGACAATAAAAGAAGGATCTGGAGAGACAGAACTTTTGCATGCCTACTTGCTTTCTATCTTGCTACACTTCTGCTCTGAAGAAGACGTCAACTGTATTTCACTCTACTGACTTTAAGACTGTCATATTTCCAACTCTGCAAAAGAACTCTGGCTAATGCCAAGAGAAAAAGAGCTCTGACATTATATTAACTTTGTTCAGTTTTACTTTAAGCTGCAAGAAAAGAAGAGGACTTCACACCAGGAATCAGGAAAATACATTTCTCATCTAGCCTCTCAGGACACTTCAAATCTCCAGATGGAAGGGAGAGGAGAAACAAACTTGAGACATTGGGCTGAGTATATTTAAAGACTTTCAAAATGTTGACCTAACACGTGTCATTTAAGAAATCATGGTTCCATGTTAAATGCACAAAGATAAAATGCAATAGAATATTGTTTAAAACTAGAAAAGATTATTAGTACTAAAGAATTGTGCACATGTATTAAGATTGTTCTTGAGAGAATGTTGTTTTAGCAGATTTGCAAGATACTCCTAGCTGGCCTTTCATCTTCACATACTTTTAAAACAGCTGGGTTGTTGTGAATATATTTTGATGTAATCCATTTAAATGCCAAACTGTGAACACGAAGCATTGTGTGAATCTCATAGCAGGTGCAGTACTGGTATCCACTTTTTTTAGACAGCCTTCATTATCTCTCATGTAGGTGGTAATTCCACTTATTTATTTTATTATTTTCCATGGAGGTCTCGATACCTGACATGTCACATATGGCAACACCTGGACAGGATTTTGCCATACGTGATATTTCAGATATCAAGACCTCCGTGGAAGTAATAAAATAAGTAAATTAGGTTACCACCACTGCTGCTACAATAAGTGTAGTGGTGTTAGAGACGTCACAAAAAGGATGGATTACCCAAAATTACTTGCGCCTGCTGCATCAGGACCCGCACGGTGCTTCCGTGATCGCCGAAAAGTTTCGGCATTTTGTTTAAATATGTGGATTGCATCAAAAATTATGTTCACAGCAGCCCCGGATTCCCGCAGCTGTTTTTAAAGGTATGTGAGGATGGGAGTGGGCTGGGAATTGTCTTTGCAGGTCACCTTTAAGAACCCAGAGTCAAGGGACAAGAGGTCACTTACCTACAGAGTAGAGACTGTGTAAGGTTAAAAACACACTAACAGACTGAGTTTACTGAAAAATTATAAGATTGTTTTAAATGTCAATGTGTTAATGTTGTCTGTGATACTAAAAATAAACTACTTTTGATTGCAATCCATATCCAAGAAAAGTCTGATGGCTCAGTGATTACCACCATAAAATAGTTGAGTGCAATGTACTGTATACTTTTTAATCAACAGCCAACAGAGATATCCCTTTTTAGATTCATTCAGAGACAAAGTTAACTACTGGTAACTGTGCTCATACCTCTCTTCAGAACTTTTAAGATCTGTCTCATCCCTGCTTGTTTGTGTTACTACATTGTTGTTGTGTTGTCTGTCTTTATTTGGATTGCGTGGGACTTAAAAAGGGTTTGGCTAATACACTTGCAATTATAACATCAAATGGCATCATTATTGAGCAAGTCAATGTAATCAAATATCTAGGAATCTGGCTTGCTATATCACTTACATACAGTAGGCACATGAATCACATCTTTTGTTTTTGTCAATTTATTTTTTTGTTCAAAACAGTTTCGCAAGTGAACAATCAGTACACAGTATCAAAATACCAGAAATATACAAAGTATGCAGGGCACAGATTAGACGTGACAAGGACACCAACTGATAATAAATCAAGTAACAAAGGAAGTGAGCAAAAACAAGAGGAAAATTAGATCACTATGGTTCTCAAAGAAAGTGGCAGAAAAGGTAAAGACTAAAAGCGTAGCTTTCAGGAGGTATAAAGAGACACAGATGGAAGAGGACAAGGAGGTGTATCAGGAGAAACAGAGGGAGGAAGTGAAAGCAGTGAGGTGCACAACGGCACAAACTGAGGAAAAATAGCCCAATGGTAATGAAAGGGGACGAGTCATTTTAGGTAGTTAAGTAAGAGGAAGACTAGGAGAGGAATTGTGATGTTAAGAAGGGCAGGTGGGGAGTGTGCTGAGGAGGATCAGGAAAAAGCTGATATCCTGAACAAATATTTTTGTTCAGTCTTCACAGAGAATGGAGACGGGTATGGGCCATATAAAAGCAAAAGGGGCACTGGAGAGGGGAGGTAGACACAATTCCTTTTACAGAGGAGAGAGTCCAGAAGGGACTCGCAAATCTGAACATGGACAAAGCTATGGGACCAGATGGGGTACGACCCAAGGGTACCGAGGGAGCTCAGAGAGGTACAGGCTGCACCTCTGCCAGTCCTTTTTAACAACTCACTAGAAACGGGTGGTTACAGAGGCCTGGAGGAGAGCAGATGTAGGCTTGCTTCACAAAAGTGGTAGAAGGGAGGAGTCTGGCAACTATAGGGCAGTCAGCCTGCTATCAGTGGTAGTGAAGCTAACAGAGCCACTTCTGAATCCAGTGGGTTACAAGACCTAAGGCAACACAGATTAAGCTTGTGTGTGTGTATGTGTGTGTGTGTGGGTTATGTCAGACAAATCTGACAGATTTGATTGGGTGACCAGGGAAATAGATCAGGGTGGTGAATGTGGATTACCTAGATTTCAATAAGGCTTTCAGCACCGCTCCACACAGGAGGCTCATAAGGAAACTGGGCAGCTTAGGGGTAGATCCAAAGGTGGCAGACTGGATAATAAATTGGTTAAGGAATAGGTGATATAAGGGGGTTTTAAGCAGAGTCACACACGGGAAGGGATGGTGACCAACGGCATGCTACAGGTCTCAGTAGAGGGACTAGTCCTCTGTAATATCTTTATAAGTAACATTGCAGATAAGCTGAAAGGGAAGGCCTGCCTCTTTGCGGATGACAACAAAATCTGCAATAGGGTGGACACACCAGAGGGGGTGGAAGGAATGTGCAGAGACCTTAGGAAACTCAGGGAGTGGTAAAGGGTATGGCAGCTGGGTTTCAATGTGAAAAAAGGCAAAATCATGCACGTAGGGCACAGAAACACAGAGGCAGAGTACAGTATGGGAGAAGAGGTATTGACAGTCACCAAACAGGAAAGGGACCTGGGAGTACACATATCCGAGGATCTCAAGATAGTGAGGCAGTGCAACAAAGCAGTGGGTAGGGACAGTGGAATGTTGGGGTGCATAGGGAGGGGTGTCACCAGCAGAAGGAGGTAGGTGGTGTTACCACTGTATAGATTGCTGGTGAGACTCCACCTGGAGTACTGTGTCCAGTTCTGGAGACCACATGTCAGGAATGACATAGACAGAGTGGAGGCTGTCCAGAGGAATGCAACTAAAACGGTGCAGGCTCTGCATCAGATCCCTATGAGGAGAGACTGAAGGATCTCAATATATACACCCTGGAAGAGAGACGAGTGACTGAGGATATGATAGCTACCTATAAATAACTCACAGAGGTAAAAAAGGTACAGGAGGGGGTAATTTTTCAGAGAAAAAGATGAAAGAGAACATGCAGTAAAGCTAGAAGGGGGTAAATCAAGAGTGATGTGAGGAAGTACTTCACTGAAAGAGTAGCGGATGGCCTGGAACAGTCTTCCAGCGGAGATAGTGAAGGCAAAAACAATGGTGGGCTCCAAGCATGCATGGGATAGACTCAAGGGAATCTTAACGGGAAGCAAGAGACAGGGAGGGAGCAGGAGATTAAGAAGGGTCTGCAATGACAGTATAGGCAGGGAATAAAATAAGGCCAGATTGAGTGGGCCAAGTGGTCCTTATCTGTTGTCAAATTCTATGTTTTTTTTTTAATAATCAGACTTTCATTTATTTTTTTGCTTAGTACACGGAGTGACAAACAACAAAGTCAACAACTACATATTTAACAATTTGTATATTGAACTAGGTCCTCCCCTAAGGTACAGCATGGGGGGGGGGGTCCCAGTGGAGATAACAAAAGGGAAATGTATTACCACTGGTTTTTAATCTTTCAGTTAAACCCACAGAGGTACCCTACTTGGGGATGAGGGTTACTGGGAATGGGCAGTCTGTCCAGGCAACACTTCAGTTACATCTTCATAACCATTTGTTCCAAGGTCAATTTCTTTATAGGTCTAAACACTGTCTTAGTGCTGTTGTGAGGAAGCAGGTGGTCTTGCACTTCCAGCTCCCTTCCACGGATGTCATATACTGCTGTGGAAACAGAAGCACTCTGCAGTCACTAGATCATTTCTATAACAAGTTCTGGATACCTGCTACAAACAAGAAGCTTGCTTTGACTGTAATTAAATGTTGGTAGCCGCTTTGCATCCTTTGATGGCCCAGCTATCCAAACTGTGCTAAGTGGTTCTATGCTATGTTTATGCTGTTACAGTTTACCAATGCATGAAATTATTACTGCCCTTCAGTACAATATGAAAGTACTTCTGGCAAATGTTATCAAAAGTTTTAATATTAATAAGTGAATTATGCACTGCCATTTTAAATGTATATTGGCACTTTAATAGAAGATATTGTACTGATGTATTAACAGGCACTTTCAGAAGGGGTCACTATTCCCTTGACAAAGCTCGGTCACGAGCAAAACATTAGAAAGGTTGGCACTAATTCATGCTGATGCTGTTTGATTGTCTCCTTAATAAAATATGCCCAAGTTTGCACTGATCTGTGAGAGTGGACTGGCTTTTTACCTACAGTGGTGAGTACTGGAGTTTCTTCCTGTTCCTACCATTTCTGGAACTGTTGACACACCCTATATGCAGTTTAAACTGAAGGGAGTAATCACCAAAATTATTTGAGAACATTACACTATTAACGCAAGATTAAAGATGAGATTTCAGTTGCAGCAGCTCTCATTTTCTCACTTGCATATAGTAGGCACGTGAACCACATTTTTTTGTCATTACAGCTTTTATTAAAAACAGTTTGGCAAATGGACAATCAGTACACAGTAGAAAAACATCTGAAATGTAAAGACAAGGTACGCAAGGCACCAATCAGATGTTACAAGGATACCAACTGGTAATAAATCAAATGATAATTAGTGTACTAAGGGAGGGCCCACTAAGGTACAGTGCTGGGGGTGGAGGTGGTCTCAATGGAACTTTCTTAAAAATGCTCTTAGAATCTCATCAGCCATTTTCATCTGTCACATAATGTAGTTACTGTTGCAGTTAATTATGCTTGTAGGTAGAGTGGAAAGGAACATCTTAGGTCTGACCATACAGATGCCCAGACTGAATCTGATGTCACCATAGAGAATGATGAGGAAGAAACAGTGTTGTTTTTAGATCCTTTCCAGCATTCATTTATAAAACTTTATTTTTATACAGGTTCATACTGTTAGGATACAATATCCTATTTTCTACTGCAGACCTGTGTAAATCTTACTTGTTTAAAACAATACAAATATTTAAAAAAACATGA
Source organism: Neoceratodus forsteri (assembly GCA_016271365.2). Classification (NCBI taxonomy): domain Eukaryota; kingdom Metazoa; phylum Chordata; order Ceratodontiformes; family Ceratodontidae; genus Neoceratodus; species Neoceratodus forsteri. The sequence continues at coordinate 1,712,647,182 of CM057455.1, forward strand.
CAATACAGTTTACAAAATACAACACTTTACAGTTTACAAACAGTACAGTTTACCAGAAACAACACTTTTACATATTGCACGTGCATAGTTTGATTAGATGTCTTTAAGGCTCTTTTGAAGTCAAGTATAGAATTCGTAGTGCAAATATTGCGAGGAATATGATTTCAAGTTCTGGCCAAACATACCTGGAGACTAATGTCTTTAAACCTAGTGTTGGTTCTTGGACACGGTAAACCTCAATTTTCTGTTTGTTCAAATTGGTAATGTAGATTATGTTTACTCTCCATCTCTATAAGATCCCTAAGAAGATGGTTTGTGGCTTGTTTCAACAATTTTTAAGTCCATATAGACCAAATCAGATCCCTTTTGACCAATGGCAAGAGCCATTTTAGTTGGGCAAACATCTCACAATGGTGAGTTAACATTTTTTTTTTAACTTTGTTTATTGCTTTAAGACAGTAATACATATAAACAATGCTTCGAACACCAAGCATTCAATGCAGTATTTTCAATGAGGGTGCCACTCCTCTTAATACATGCAAATAAAAAACAGTTTGGTACAATATAGATACATCTTTGGGGGAGAAGACCAGTTAAAGATAATCAACAAACATAGTGAGAGTAACTATTACTGTTAATAAGAGTCCATGAGCTGCATGGGATGAATCCTGAAGTCAAATCTTATACAAAGAATCACAAAATCTCTCCACCTCTAAAACAGAGGGAAGGGGAAGTGCGCCATGCTATCCCAGCGTCTAGTAGTACTATAAATATTGTTAAACTGGTATAAAAGGCTTAAGCATCAAACGGACTCTAAATAAAACACGAAGAAGTAATCAGAAATACATGAGGTGTAAACAGTAAACAACTGGCAACTGGAACTTGGAAGTCCATAGTAGAGTATGGTGGCAGGCCACTCCAGTTAGAGGCAATACTCTAAATGTGAAATAACAAGTAAAAATTGTAACGAGCAGCCTTACCTGGGGACAAGCCATTTACCCACCATACTAACCCATTTTAGGGTAAGAAAGCACTCCCTAGTCTAAATTCAAGTATCTTCGGCATCAGAAGAAGATTCCTGTTGGACTCCTGAAGTTGATAGCGGTGCAGCATTCTTTTGTGCCCACTTTAATGCATCATCAGGATCAAAGAAGATAAAGATCTTCCCACTATGTACAATCTGTAGTCTGGCAGGGAATATGATTCTGTGGGCTATGTCTGCTGCTCGAAGCATGGCACGAACGCCATCAAACCTGTTTTTCTTCTGCCTCGTGGCATAGCTTAAATTGGGGTACATCTGGACAGTCTGTCCATCCTGCAACAAAGGCCCCTTTTGGTACCCTAAAGCCAGTAGAAAATCTCTGCTGCCCACACCATCAGTCACTATGATTATGGTTCAGAGTGTCTCCATATTGTTAGGCCTACCCCGGAGAGTCACCCAGTATGACTTCTGAATATGTACCAGGCAACTGGTGACTGAGTGCCCCAGTTGTGTGAGCCAATCCATTAGAAAAAGGGAGAGTTGATTTCCCTCACTCCCTTCCAGCATGCTGACCAGGCATAAATTGACTGAGAGAGCTTGATTTTCCAGGGTTTCAAGACATGCACGGAAATATGTGCTCTCTTTTGTTAATGTAGCCTCGGTTCCCAATGCTGTCTCAGTTATTTTTCCCGCCTGTACTGTGGAGGTTTTAAGAGAGTCCACCATTGTCTCTAGTACAACCACTCTATTGGTAAGAGTGTCAAATTTTGCATCTAGACCAGTGACCATCTGAATAAGACAGTTGATTTTGATACTGAAGTACTGCAGGATTTCTTCTGCTACCCCCTCTGGAGGTTCTGTTGTTTTCCCTTGGGCTGACCTCGTGACAGGTGCTCCCAGAACAGATTTACTTTTCATGCCCTCAGGCATTGATTTGTCTTTCTTAGGGTTGCCCATGCTGATCTGGAGGGACTGAGTACCTTTAAAATGTAGAGCACTCCAAAAAGATGTACTTTATTTACTTTAAAACTGAGTGTGAAACAGAGCGGTGCGCTCAAGCATCCATCTAGCTCGGGCTCCACAGCACCCCCCCACCGAGTTTCAAATCTGCAAGACAATGCCTATCTGGCAATCTTGTTATACATTTTAACTATTTTTGCAATGGTGATTGAGTTGAATTTCTATACACCAATACTTCATATTCAAGGAGTGTTATCAAAAGCTGCTATGCAAGTTTAGTTGATGCTAGTGTTAAACATGATGATGTTCTTCTTAGAACTCCTAATTTCACTCTTGTTTTTTGGTTCAGATAGTCTATATGGTCCACATACATTAACCTATTGTCTACTGTGACCCCTAAGTATTTATACCAAGTTGTCTTCATGACTGGCTGACCCTGTTTAAAATATATTGTTTGTTCCAAACATTCTTTATTGTCTCTAGTTTGCAGTTTTTTTGGAAAAGGTCCAAAGCACAATTTTTTTTTTACCATTCATTTGCAGTCTCAATGTGGTAAACCACGCATTCAAGCCATGAAAGTCCCTCTGCAGTTTAATCTCCAGATTTTTATAATTATCAGCAGAGGTAAGAAAAATGGTATCATCAGCATAAAGTCGTATTGCACTACCAGTTAATATATCTGGTAGGCAATTTACGTAGATGTAAAAAAATAGGGGATCCAGTATGGAGCCCTAGGGGACTTCTTGTCCATTAAGACATGACTATATAAAGTTCCCCTTGGCAACACACTGTCTCCTCTGGCTTAAGTATGACTGGAACCATTTTAGGGGTTCACTATGAATCCCCCTCTAGGACCAGTCTATCCAACAGGATGGAGTGGTCCACCAGATCAAAAGCATGAACGACAAATTAATTCTTTGAAGAGGTGCTACTGTATCTGATCTACCAGCCATATTAATCTTAGCTACAAATAACAAAATGGATAAATGTAAAAATAATTACATTTGAGAAGTATTAAAGAATCAAAAACAAATTGGTGCCTTGTTGGCAGGTTCATTGATTGATTGTATGTGGAACAGCTGAGACATGATAAAACATAAGTCTGTGAGAAGCCATCATTTTTTCATGTTCTTAGATAATTTTGAACCATATCTATTATGTGTTTTTAATCTATATGTTGTCAAATTTTGTGACTAAAGTACATTTCGCTGTAAAAATAATGGTTATCGCGAATCTTTTTTGTAATGTATAATTTCAAAGGCAGAGATGTAAATGTATGCATTTATTCTGTTGAAGATGACAAAAATACAAACCATGGCAATACATACATATAAATATACCTATATTGGCCGGCCCGGTGGTGCTGAGGGTTGAGGCGCTGGATGCCACACCTCACTCTACACCGGCAACCCGAGTTTTGGAGCAAGCTCGGGCCACTGGGGGTTGGTAGGGGAGGACAGGATTGAGCATCCAGAGGACAGCTCTCCTGTCCTGGGAGGGAGGGGGATCCAATCCCGTGCTCTGGTGGCTCCTAGCAGTGGCTGAGGGGCATAGCAGCTTGTGATCCAGCAACCGAGAGGATTGGCTACAGTGGTGATCATGTGGGCAAGCATGGGAGCGTGCACACCTGCTCTGAATGCATTGCATGTCTGAGCTAGGGGAGGGGATAAAGTTAAAATACTCCTGGTTCTCGGAGGAGGTGATGGTGACCTGAGTGACTTGGCCCACATCCCGAACACCGAACTTTCCTGGCTGGTTCCCTCCTACTCACCTGGTTCCTGACCTGGCTATCTAGACTGCAGATGAGGACACCTGGTAAGTGGATGGGGAGGCCCCGCTTATGGGGTATAGATCCGGGGTGCCTGCTGTGGTCAGCGAGTTGGGTGGGGAACTCAGCAGGGAAGTTTCAGGTGGGGAGTTAGGTGTTGTGATCTGGTGGGTTCGCCTGAGAGATGTCCCGGGAGTTCAGGAGATCAAACAGAAGTTACAAAAAAAAAAAAGTAACATATTGTTGAGAACTTGGGCCTCCGTTCATCCTAGTATTCACTTAATTTGTGCTGTTTACCCAGAGTGAGAAGAAAACATTACTCACCGTAGTAGTGTTGTTTCTTCTGAGGGATCCTATGCTAATTTTTACAGCTTAGAATACAAGTTCAAGCCTGCACTTTGGCCATGCTCCCCAGAGTGTACCAACATCAAATTTGTATTTATAACTTGGGGAGCTATGGCCACTAAAACTAGGTAAATGGCTACCAAAACGTTTCAAATATTTCTATTAAAATTTTCAAATACCAAACACATTTAAATCAGACATCATGTAACATTTAAACTGATCACATTCTAACAGTTATTGTGGAACTGCAATAAGGAATGCTCAAACAACCTTAAGAAAAAGATTGATTCTTGTATGAACCTGTTTTCAGGTTTTGGAAGGAGAGGCAGGGTCAGGGTTTATAAATCTCACTGATGGAACCCTGAGAAGAAACAACATTACTACAGTGAGTCATTTTTTCTTCAAACAACAGGAATCCATCAATGATGTATTACAACAAGCAGACCCTCCTCTAACAGTACCCTGGGAGGATGACTTCAGAACCTATTCAGGAAAGGTTCCATGTCATCTGTGTGCAAACAAAACCACCACGGTAAATGTATGTGCAGTCAAATCGCTGTCCACAATTATACAATGGCAAGAAAAAATCCTGGACTCTGATTGGTCAGTCTTGAGCAGGACCCGTGATGTTATCCCAGTACAACATCACGGTCTAGTCTCAACACTGTGAACCTGTAGATGATTTTTTGGACCTAGAGTTCTTTTTTTGCATCTCCTCTTAAGAAACAAAAATATTTTTCCACACTAATAAAAACATTCTTTAAAATTATTTTTATTTTATATATAACAATGAGCCATTGTATAATAGCATAATTCTCTCCAGGGTGTGTGTCATTTGGGATAACGTCACGCCTCAGTTGTTAGACGCACTTGGCCTGCGGCCTCGTGCCCAACCACCTGAGGCATAACGTTATCCCAGCACAACACACACCCTGTCGGGCATTATTGCTTAATTAGCGCACTGCACAACTTCAGCACATTCTATCTTGGGACGAGATGTGAAATGATGCAAAGATGTAAAATCACTACCGGTTACTATCTTGTGTTAATACTTAATACAGTAAACATCAGTGCTACTGCTGCCAATTAACAAAAGTACAGAAACCTCACTTTTGGCTTAAATTTTTTGTTTTGCACGCACTGAGATTTTTCATGTTCCTACCAGTTATAGCACTTCGTATTAGCATCAGGGTCAGGTTCTGAATAAGAGAAAGAGAGGGCAGGATCGCACTGCCTGTGACCAAGTCTGCTGATCTCTGGTCGGCTGAACAGTTCACGTGTACTTCATCAGTGTGTAACCCGGGGACCCATATGTATGAGAGAGAGCAGGATACCTTCAGGTTACTGCCAGTCAATTTACTTTGCTTAAACAACCTGCTGCATCTGTGGTTCTCTGCTTAGTAAAGTAAGCAATAAACGTACAGCTGTGTAACCCTGGGACCCATATGTATGAGATTAGTGTCCCTTTGGGTTACTTCATGTCACCTTTCTTAGCATAATCAAACCTGCTGCAGCTGTGGTTCTCTGCTTAATAGCTGTTGCTTCAATTTGTTGTACAGTTTTAGACAGCCTTGCTCAGTCACAGCAGCAGTACTGGTATTGCTTAGATCACTGAAGGGTAACGTGAATGAGTGAATGAGAAATTCTACTCGTGTCATAAATCCAGTAACTGTTTAGATTTTTTTGTTTATGTTGTCGCCGTTTGCCAAATATGTAGGTGGTAGTATTGGAACATCTTGCCAAAATATATATGTTTGCCAATGCTTTATGCTTTTTTATTATGCTATTATGCAAGTAGTCTTTGTCCTGTTGTTAGCAATATCCAAGTGTTGGTTTAGACTTTTAACACTCACACTGACTTATGCACTTGCGCTAAAAGCGTTTGTGATAGAATTTTCCGCACGCTGTAAATACTCACACTTTAAACGCTGTGCGTTAATGCTTGCGCAGTATTTTCTTTTTTTTAATTTTATTTAATAACATTCGGAATTACAACCCTTTGAGTCATAGACTCCTTTACAAAGGCTACACGTCAAACAACATGTATTATTAAGCAGTACAGTGTTCAGGCAAGAGAAACAAGAGAGAGAACAAGGAATGGAATTATGCATACAATATTATAAATACAGTGATCAGGGAAGAAAGACAATACACAAAATCACACCGATGGGGGATACAGAACAATAATCTCTGGGAGAGGAGGACCCAGAGTTATCCAAAATATCCATAATATTTAGGTAATATATGAATACACATTTTTTTCTGTATATAGCATACCATTTATGAGGTAGAGTTATACTACAGAGTCCTAACAAGTGGGGAGAGCAGAAGGAAGAGAGGGTTAGGGACAGTCCCAGGCTGAAGATTCTAGCAGAAGAGCTTTGAGGCTAGTCTAGAAGGGACTGATCTTGGGCTCCAGGGAGATGAGGGGGCCATTGAGCTAACGGGGGCTCTGTATAAAAAGGCTCTTTGACCAAGGGAAGTTCGACAGTGAGGGACTACTAGGGAGGTCCCAGTAGAACTACAGGAGGTTCTGACTAACGGGTTGGGTTGGATGAGGCTATGCAGACCAGGTGGGGCTTGATCAAGGTGGATTTTCTTGGCCAGGAGGCAAGTATGGTACCTAAGATGGGCGTCAAATGGCAACCATTCAGCAGACTTGAAGAGATCACAGGAGTGTGTCCATCTGTCGCAACTCGTGATCAGGCTACATGCTTTGTTGAGGGTGACTTTGATGCATCGCAATGCAGTGGGATCAGCAGTGCCATAGATGAATATGCCGTAATCTACCAGAGAGAGGACAGAAGAGGCAACAGCCAGATGGATAGCCATCGGGGGAAGGCAGTGTCTGTGATGGTACAGAAGCCTGGGTCTGGAGTTGATAGCAGAGGACTGTTGTTGGATATATGCATGGTAGGTGAGGGACATGTCAAGGGTGACACCTAGATATCTGAATGACTCAACCAGCTCAAGTGGGTATCCTAGTGAGTTGATGACGGTTAGCAGGAAGTCATGATGAGGACTCTGACAGTGGGCTAAGATCCCACGTGGTAGTGACATGATACCTTCAGGAAAAAAGTTCTGCAAGACAGCAGTTCCAAAACTAGCATCCCTCCTGGGCTCTATGTCCAGGCAGTAGTGCTTTGTGAAGGTGTGCACTGTTTTCAAGGTAGCTGCTTTGCAACTGTCTAAAAGGGTGATGCCCCTTATAGTTGCCACAGAGGCAGAGGTACCCCTGGAGGAATGTACCCTTAGGCCTCTGGAAGGTATTTTGCAAGCTTTTTCATAACAGAATTGTATACAGGAGACTATCAAATGAGGGATAGTTCTCCTAGCTGCTGGTTTACCTTTGCCAACCTCTCCATAAGTAACAAAAAGCTGTGTACCCTGGGACCTGACATCCCTTGTCTGGCCATATAGCGATCTAGTGCTTTTTTTTACATCCAGATTAGTGCAATTTCTGTTCACCTGTACAGGCGTGTTCAGGGCAGAGCACTGGAAGGGCAACTGCCTGGTTAAGGTTGAATTCCAACATCGCCTTAGGTAGGAACTTCCTAATTGTCCTAAGGACTACCTTACCATGTAGAAGGTTATATCATTTGGATTTGAACAGAGGGCTTACAGTTCACTTACCCTCCTGGCAGATGTCATAAAAAACAGGAAGACTATTTCGCATGTAACATATTTTAGATCAGCAGTAGCCATAGGCTCAAATGAAGCCTCCATCAGCTGGGCAAGACAGATATGTAGGTCCCTTGGAGGGACTTGGCCCCTTACAGGGGGATACAGGTGACTGAGTCTCTTAGAACACCTTTTAAAAATAGGTTTTGAGACCAAGAACTTGTCTTTACCTGGTGATGCATAGGCTGACACAGCTGCCAGGTGTACCTTCAGTATCTTCAGGGCTGAGGGTCTCAGACCTAAGCAATTTACGTGTACCAGATAGTCCAGAATTGTAGGCAACCCTGCTTTCATTGGGATTATCTTCCTGAGGGCACACCATTATGAAAATTTATTCCACTTAGAGGAGTATGCTTTCCTTGTTGCTAGTTTTCTTTTAACCTTCAGCGCCCTCAGCTTCTCCTCTGACAGATTCAAACTAGAGAATTCTTGCTCAGGAACTGTGCCTTCAGGCGTAGTGTTCTGAGGTTTGGGAAAGTTATGCTGCCCTTAAACTGAGTCAGCAGGTTGTATCTCAGTGGCATTTGACTGGAATCCTGCTGGACAGGGTTAAAAGCACTGAGTACCAAGCCTGTCTGGCCCAATCCAGGACTATCAGGATTGTTGTTGCTGACTCTCTCTTCAGCTTTATGAGCACTCTCTGTATGAGTGGGAATGGTAGGAATGCATGCAGGAACCTCCTTGTCCAGTCCAAAACTAGGGCATCCTCTGGGACTTCACCCCTTGCTGGTAGCCTGCAACAAAACTGTGGAAGCTGATTGTTCTCCCAAGAGGCAAAAAATATATTTCTGGTGTGTCCTATCTTCTAAAGACTGAGGCCAGCACTTGCTGGTTCAAGGCCCATTCCTGGTTTCGCTGGCTGATTCTGCTTAGGGAGTCTGCCAGTGCATTGTTCTTGCCTGGCAGATGTACAGCAGAAACCCTGATCTGGGGAAAAAGCCAGCTCTTACATCCTCATGGCTGCTAAGCACAGTTTTGAGGATCTTGTTTCTCCTGGCTTGTTTATGTGATACTGTATGTAGCCCTGGTGCCGTGGGCCTGTGGGCTACTACCCTATCTGTGTACCTGTATGCAGGTTAAGGGGCCTGGGTTCAGATCTGACTGTGACCAGGGGCCCTGTTCTACCTATAGCACTATTAACATGGTGCCTGCACCCAGAGAATTCCTTAAGTGGGTTAGATGTTTCATTAGCACAACCCTCCAGGAAGTTGTACCTACCCACAACCCACCTAGTGACCCAACACCCAAACATTGCAATAAAACACTTTACTTTGCATGCAGTACCCCAAATCCACATAACATGTTCACTTTTTAACTGAGACCCATAAAACACCCTTCACACAGCAATTCCCAACAACAAAACACAGCTTTATTGGGGGTGAGGGGTTAGAAATGGGATACCTGGACAAAGGATAGCTGTGGAGAAAAACATGGTTAGCAAAGAATTGAGAACAAATAACAACATGAGAGCCCATAGGCCAGCCCACCCCCACCGGTACCAGTGTCTGTACCACAGTCCTGACTGGGTACCCAGATTTCTAAATGCAGGCCTGATCGGTGCTGCGGGTTGGCTAGCATTGGGGCCCTTGCTTTAAATTAAACTTACATTTCTTTCTCTTTGGTAACTTTTCATGTGGTTACTCATGGTCCTGTGAATCAGTCCCTGATGGATTGGTGGCTGAAGCTCGAAGGTTGGTGGCACAGCAGAACTTCGGATCTGATGGATGGGCAAACTTGGAAAACGTGGAGGGAAAGATGCTGCGGCTTGGATGGTCACCTTGATTGAAGGTCTGGCCGCTGGTCACCTTGATTGAAGGTCTGGCCGCTTGTCACCGTCAGCCTTCCTAGGCCTGTTGCAGAGCTCTGTGCAAAGCCCACCAACCACAGAGGACCCATACCTAGGAGTGGCTCCACAGTCTGGCCCCCTTACAGGTAAGAGTGCCCTAGCACTCGGGAATAAACCCATGATCCCCTGCAGCCAGCAGACCCCACTTGGCAGGGGTTAGCAGTTTCCCCATCTGACTTTGAGTGCAGCTGAGAACCTCTAGTTTTTTCTCTTTCTTGACCAGCAAACAGCTTCATGGTGCAGCCAGGGATTTTACAGACCTTGCCAGTGTCATTTGGCAGCCAATTTTGCAGTCCATAGCAACAGTTTTCTCACACACCTTAAGCACAGATACAGTGACTGGGATCTAGAGCACAGAACACCTGCTTCACTGTCTCTTTTTCAGACTTTCAGGGTGTAGAACAACTTCCACCATTGCACTGAATGGCACAGTTCTCAGACAGATTTTCTGATTCAGATGGTACCCACCTCTGTTCTGGCTTGCACCCAGTTCCAGCATGGCTCTCTTCTAGCAATACAGGCTTCTCACAAGTCTCAAACAATCGCAGGATAGCTTCAGTAGAGATCTCTTCTAGACAGCAAAATCCAGCAGGATGCCTGGAATGTTTGTCACAGCAGCAGAGTTTCTCTCAATTGGCAGGACTTCTGCTCCTTTATCTCACCAGATGACTTACTGTATGTTTAAGTCCTGAGAAGGTCTCACAAAGTACTGAGTCCTTTTGGCCCGAACAGAGCCCACCAACACTCCTCCAGGCCAAGAGAAGAACTCCAACAGACTAACTCCAGTTCATACAGCCCCTCTTAAATAAAGGGCAAAGTTCCTGGATTCCAATTGGCTGCTCCAGCTGTCAGAAACAGTTTAAGTCACTTAATTGAACAGCACTTGGGCACCCAAAATTGTAACCCCCACCCCCCCAGAGTCTCTGCTTATTCCCAGGAGTCTCTGGCTGAAATCCAGGCTCCCAATTGGCTGGCTGGCTGGCTGTTAAGATGGTGGCTGCTGTATACAGTTTGGATGCAGTCCATCAATGTCCCACCTTCTAAGTTCTGGTGCAGCCAGGAAATGTACTTTTTTTTTATCTGCTTCAGCGCCGGATTTCAGGCCGGTCACGGACCTCGCCGTCCCTCTCTCCCAAATCAGCTGCACTCCCTAGTTGCCCCCTGGCTTACCACCCAGGGCAGGGCTGTGGCACCAGCCGCAGACACAGGTCAGGTCGGAGGAGCCAGCCTGGGAGCGATGAGGGAGCGGCGAGGCGGGCGTCATGGAGGCGCTGCTGTGGGATTTTTTCTGAGTTCTGCTCCCTCTGGAGCTGAGTGCATGCAATGACACAGGCCAAGGAGGAACCTGCATGCTCCTGTTCATGCGTCTGCACTTGGCTCCCCCCATGCTCTTGCATGTCGCCTTGCTCCCCAGCCTCTGCCATTGGTCAACCAGGCACTGGTGCTGCACATCCCCCCCTTCCCTGAGAAGGACAGCTGTCCTCCAGATGCTCAATCTTTCCCTGCCCCTGCCAACCCCGACAGCCCGTGCCCGTTCCCGAACACGGGTCACTGGCATGGTGCAAGGTGTGGTGTCCAGCGCCTCAACCCCCAGCGCCACTGGGCCGGCATAGAAAATGTACTTTTTATTTACAATGGCCCCTCAGATATGTAGCCTCAACTGTCCCCTCTTAAATGAGTTCACTCTTGTGCAATTAGCCCCAGTAGTTTTTAGTCGCTGCCACTGAAACACAGTCCCCCTAGACGGCAGGCAGCTTCTAATTAATATTCATGCACGGCTCATACATATAAAAGAATCCCCGCTTATGCTCCAGTTTTAAACTCTAAATGTAACCCTCACAGTGGCTTCTCTACCACATTGTTCTGGTCACCGGCCCCCACTGAGCTAACCAGGGCACTGGGACCACTGAAAAACCTTCCCGCTCAACCGCAAATTTAGCGGTTGACAAGATCAAGACACTACCGTGTGCATTAACAATCCCCGCTTGCTCCAAGGAGTGGGACAAACAGTGATGGATCATGACTAATGTTTTAAGCCCAAACCAGGGCTGAAATTAGATGCTGGGCTTGCTTTTGGGGGTTCTGGGGCATGCAGTGGATTTGGGATGAGGCAGTAGAAATTGGGGACCAATGGTATGCCAGGAGGCAATGGGAGGACGGGGCAATTAAGGTAAGCCATATGTACATTGTTGTGGTTTTGTCTGTTTTAATCTGGACAGACGGTTGTAGTTGGGAGAAAAAGGACTGCATTGCCAGCAATACTACTCTGCGCTCTAGGAGATTTATGTGCTCCTGTGTCTCCCGTGGCTCTAGATGCCACTTACTGTGAGGTACTCGAGGTGGGCACCCACCTTAGGAGTGAGGCATCTGTTGTAAGTATATGTGTTGGGGATAGCTGGAGGAAGGGAATGCCCTCTCTGAGGTTGCATTCCTCTTTTCACCACTGTAGTGCTTACACAAAGGTCTTTGTGACTGGCACTAGCTTGGATAGTAAATCTCTCTTTTGGGACCTGTGGTCTCTTAGGTGATACTGAATGTTCTGCCTCTGAAACCTGCCCCATGGCACCACTGCTGTGGATGAGGCCATGTGACACAGTAACTGCAAAAAATCCCTTGCAGGCCTTGGGTGGCCCGATGTGAAAGATTCTGCTGTAGTAATCAGATCTGATATCATTATCCATGGAAGGAGAGTCTTCCATTGCAGGGTATCCAGTTCTGCACCTATGAAACCCAGAACCTAAATGTGTTCTGTTTGAGAATTTTGCAGATTTATTAGGAATCTCAGGTTCTCAAAGGAACCTTTTACCTTTTGGATAGAGCACCTTGCCTCTTGCTCTGTTTTCCTTGAGACTAGCCAGTCATTCAGACAGGGAAAAACCACAACACCTAGTCTTCTTGGGTGTGCTGCCACCATGGCTATGCACTTTGTGAAGACCCTTGGTACTGAGGTGAGGTGGAAGGGAAGGGCTATAAACTGGTATTGACAGTTTCCCAGTCTGAACCTGAGATACGTTCTATGGTTGGGTCTGACTGGAATGTGAAAATAGATGCCTTTTTAGATCCAGAGATCGCAACCAATCTCCTGGCTGTAGGGATTGTGTCACTGTGCCCACTGTAACCATCTTGAACTTTTCCTTTTTGATCTATTTGTTCCAATATGTTACATCTAAAGTAGGTCACCACTCCTCATTTTTCTTGTGGGTCAAGAAGTACCTTGAAAACAGGCTCTTTCCCCACTGTGAAGTGGGGACCTTTTCTACTGCCTTTGACTGCAGCAGTTTCTTTACTTCCAGTTCCCACAGAACTCTTTCTGTTGGTCAGTGATCTGGTATGCTTTTTGGTCTCTGTAGTTTTGGAAGCCTTTTGAATTGCAGAAACAAACCCTGACCTACTACTTCCAGGACCCACTTTCTGTGGTAATTTGTACCCATTCCAGAAAGCAGTGGGTCAGCCTCCCCCCAACCCCCATTGGTAATGTTGGACTGAAGACCTAGGCAGAATTTTTAGGAGTTTGTTTTGGTTGTGGCTTGGGGGTTGATGCTGCAGCATGTCCAGAGCCCCTCCTACCTCTGTAGTAACTTCTTTGGGGTTGGTGCTCATAGGGGGCACATCGATAATGTTGCCAAAGCTGCTAATACCCGCCTTGGTCCCCTCTACAGGCATAGGCCGCGCCTTACTCCAGAAGCTTTAAGGGTCACTGTTCAGAGTTCCGTTGTCTCAATAATTGACTACAGCCTGATCATTTATGGCTCCGCCACACAAACGGCTCTCAGACACATATCCACAATGCTCAACAAAGCCTGACGGCTCATCACTGGCTCTGACCAACTCACTCATATGTGTGATTTATATTCACAAACTAGCTGGCTACAACTCTCCAACCATATAAGGTACAAGACCTACATTATGGCTAAGAAAATAACTATGGGTCTCACACCTCCTGGAGTCCAAGCTCTCCTTTGCCCTAGCAGAAATCCTAGACACACCAGGGGTACAGCAGCCCAACTCCTCCAGGTCCCTCACTGCCTTACTTCTCAGGGACAAAGATCCTTTGCCTACAGGGCCCCCAGTTGGTTGAACTCGCTCAGCAGAGACATCTCATCTGTGCTGAAGCTTGGTCCATTCAAATCCAAGCTCCGAGTACTCCTCTGTGCCTCCAGCACCTGTGACTGTCCTACTTAATAGCCTACTTCACCCGCACTCACTGCTGCCTCACAATCCCTACCTAGCACTTCCCCCAGCCACTTCAACCCTGCCCACCCCCTTTTTCTCCTCTTCTATTTTTCCTTTTTCCTTCTCTGCTATTTGCCTTCAGCACTTCCTCTGTATTTGTGACAATGCCTCTGGCTGCACCTACCTATAGTCCCATCCCTTGTTCTGTACTCTCTCTCCATCTGTAAGTACCCTAGCGTTTAGCCCAAATGTTCTGAATCTCATACAAGTAACTGATTGTTATACTGTTATCCTGCCTTTGTAACTGAACATCTTGTCTACTTTGTATTGCACCTCCATTGACATGGAACCTTTGTAAAAGAGCCTTGGCTCAAAGGTACTTGTAATCCTAGACTCAAATAAAAATAAAAATAGGATCTGGGCCTATCTCTGCTGCCCCTTCCATATGGCCTATAGGAAATTGAGGCCTTTGCCTTTCCCTGCTATTTTTATAAGTGGACTTGTACTCATCCACTTTTTTGCATATATGCTTCTGTTTTGTCACCAAATAGGGAATGTCCCTCAAAAGGGAAATCAATGGCTTTATTTGGGGTGTCCTTGGTAAGAGTAGTAGCCTTCAGCCAGGAAAATCTCCTCAGTGTCACTGTATAAGCCGAGGCTTGTGAAGCAGTAACTGGCATCAACAGCCAAAGGGCTCTTAGTAGGATTTTTTGTCCTGGACTTTCTGGGAAGAAAAATTGGGGTCCTGAGCTAAAATGTGGGGATCCCCATGACATTTTCAGGGGTCCCCATTGAAATGAATGGAATGAGTCTAGATAAGTGCATTTCCAGTGTGCTTTTATTTTCCCCATGTATTTTTTACACTGTGCAGGCTATAGACATGGGGTTGAATCCCATCAGCTCCCACTTGCATACTGTGTGACCCTTTGCAAATCACTTAACTTCCTTGTGTTCACAGGCCACACTTGGCTGAGTGTGCCTTTCCTGGTTAAAGAATTCCCCCTTTCCCTAACACAGTTAATTTGAAATACTGTAGGTACTTAGTTTTTAGCAGGTACTTCACAGATTTAGGCAGGCTAAATCAAGGCTGATTCCCCTATAAGGCACTATCAATTTGGCAACCTGAGCTCTAGGTCAAACCACACAGTACATGAAGAGCTCACTGGGTAAGCAGAGTCATTTGTGTACCAAGACAGGATTTAATGATCACACAGTAAGAGGTCAATTCTAAAGCAGGGCAGGACTGGTTCACACACTAATTGAGAGCATACCTCTCCACTGTCCCTAATTTTGCCTCAAAAATGTCCTTTGTCCCTCCCAAAACTACCATTTCTGACACTAAAGTGCAGTGATTTACAGCATAAAGTAATGGCAGACATAAGTTTTGCAATCCAGCTCTCTACCAGCAAATGATTGTTATATTAAGCAACATATTGTAGGAGGCTTCTTGAGCTGATAGTACCATTTTGTAACATTTGTGCCTGATTTTCATCATTTGTCCCTAATGTTTTAAAGCCCTGTCCTTGATTTGCACTGTAGAAGATTGAGAGGCATGAGAGTCTTTGTATTGCAGGGTAAAGTGAGCTCACACAGCAGTTAAGTCATTTTCAGACCAGGTCAAAAAGAGTTAAATTGTCCATTCCACAGCAGCTATGTTGTCCATGCTGGGAGGAGGGGCTTTATGGAGCTCAAAATTGAATTATTCAGACAGCTGAAATCGGAGCCAATAGTGAAGAGAAGGGGCATGAAGTATGTAATTTGCATACTTCACACCCCTTCTCTTCTGCTCTCGGCTCCGACTTCAGCTGTCTGACTCACTCACTGTTGAGCTCCATCATGCCCCTCCTCTCAGCACTGTACAAGAGAACTACTAGAATGGACTCCTGAGCTCTGTAGTGCGAGTGTCTCAGGGACTTGCTACCAAAATTTACGAGCATCCCAAGGGTGAAAATGTGCTTAAGGACGTGGTTACCAGCATTGCCGAGAACCCCGAGCCATATGGAACCAGTAGTCAGTGGAGTCCAGGGCTAACTTTGCTGTGGCAGTCAGGTCCTAAGCCACTTCACCATCTACCTTAAAAGTCGGTGCCAGTACTGCATTCCACAGTGCTTTCTGGTACTAAGCTGTATATGCCAAATAATCAATAAGCTGCCTGCCAAAGAAGCAGGGAACTTGTGTACACTTTTTTGGCCATAGTATCCATTTTCCTGGAATCCTTCTTAGGGGGCTGTACAGAGAAAAACACCTTGGTATCATATAATCATAGGTAAGGAAGCATAAGCAAACAGGAGAAGTTATAAAATTCATAAGTAGCATTTTCTCAGCAATGACAATAAAATAAAAAAATAAAGATGTATAGGATAGCTCTTCACAGAGGCAGTGCAAACAAAAATCCTTCCTCTAAGTCTCTCTCTCTCTCTCTAAAATCTCAATCTCTGTCTCACTCCAAACAAAACATTGCTGTTTTTTTTTTTATCAGATGTCTTTGCCTGGCAGTTTAACCTTGGCAGCCTGTTCTTCTAAGGCCCCATCCACACTACACCGCTCGGGCCCGGTAACGGATGTAAACCGTTATGGCCGGGGAGCGGTACAGTGTGTCCACATCGCGGCAGTGTCCGTTACGGGACTGGCACCACCGGTCCATACCTCGTTAGCTGGTCAACCGTTACGGCAGCACCTGATCCCACAGTACAGCCTGCGCTGTGCTAGGGGACCGGTGCCACACGTCCACACTACGCCTGGTAACGTTACCGAGGTGTAGCCAGTTTCATAACCATTGTTGAAACCACCTCATATGTGGTTTCAACAACGTTATGAAACGCTTCTGTAACATTACAGGTGTAAAACTAAACCTAAGCAAATGGTTTGGCACTCTGTAACGTTACAGAGGTGTAGGTGTGGACAGGGCCCAAGTTTCATCTCCTATTTTTCACAAAATGAAGCAAGACTTTTTTCATTGACCTTCCTGTGATCAGCCTGAAGAGTATAATAGTCTTCTTAACAGGGGCAACCAATTAAGACATCCATTCCCAGAACTAGATTCCTGTTAATAATTCTGCAAACAAGCTTGTGGAGGTCAAAATACAGCTCAAGGTTAACCCCGTGTATTACAAATTGCCATTTTTTTTAAAAGAAACCCAAATAGCTTTCTGCATTCATGTCAACAGTATAATTATATACATTTGCAGACCAAGAGATCTCGGTTTCACATGAAGATTCACATATATTTTTTTAACCACAGAGAAGCAAATGGAAAAATAATACAAACAACATGGGAAGAAAGGGAGAAAACAGGTAGAAATTGTGGAACCATCTGAGTGGCCAGTTTATAGGTGCCACAAGAAAATTTGATTGTGCAATCAGACAGACAGTAGATAGTCAAGTGGCAGAATAGGAGAGGAGAAAAAAAGATTCTTGCTTTTAACTGTCTCTGCATAACACATGGGACATGGTCTTATCCCAACCCTGTCCTACACCCTCCTTTTAAGAGGGAACCTGTTTTTTTTCCTTTTAACAGGTTTCCAAAACCTTCTTTTATTTCTTTTTTAACATTACCTTATAATGCTGACATTTCTGTGCATATGGAGTATCTCTTTCATGACACCTATTATAGCAAACATTTAAGTTAAGCACACACATCTTTTTGTTAACCTTCTGACTTCTCAATTCCTGAACCATATCTTGACAGAAAATCAACATTAGCATTCTCTTTTCTGGATTTGTGCATCATTTTGAATTCAAATGGCTGTAGTGCCAGGTACCACAATATGATTCTGGGATTTTTATCTTTTATTTGATAAAGCCAACAGAGAGGATTATAACCTGTTATAAGTACAAAGTCAGCTCTCAGCAAGCAAGCATTTGTCAATGCTGAATGTGGTCGCGCTGGCATTGGCAGTGGGAGTGGTGGAGCTAGAGATGCACAGTGCTGTGATTTTGTTAATGTGTCCCAAAAGGTGATCTTGCACAGTGAGCACGCCGTTGAGCGCCACAGCTGCAGAAAGACGTTTTGGGCAGGCTGTGAGAAATGGCAGCTGGACTTTTGATAAGGAAATGTGTACAAATGCCAATGGTGAAAATGTGGCATGAAAATATTGCAGATTGACGAGGTTACAAGAGTGCGTGGAAACTGCGCAATGCACACTTGCAACACAGTCATTGTATGGACTTTTGGCACCAAATTTTCAACATAGGCATTTTAGGACCTCTGCTCATGAATAGTGTCACCGTCATTTCCTCAAACTGTCCCGAAAACTGATTTTGCACAGCAATCATGCAATTCAGTGCCAGACATATGAAAACACATTTCAGGCAGCTGTACTGTTCATAAGGAGGTATGGAAAAATGCCAGTGATGAACAGCTGGAGTGAAACTATTACAAATTAATAAGTCACGAGCGTATGCGGTAACCGCAACGCACGTCAGAAACACTCATTGTATTGACTTTTGTCCCCAAATTTTCAAACAGGCATTTTAGATTATTCATAATGAACAGTGTCACTGTCATTTCATCATGTGTCTCGAACACAGACTTTCCACCGCGACAGCGCTATTCTGCGCCGGAACTGCGAAAGCAGATTTTGGTCAGGATGTGAAAAATGACAGCTGTACTGTTCATTAGGAGGTGCAGAACAATGGCATTGTTGAAAATCTGGAGTGAAAATATAAGTTTGCGAACGTACGAGCGTGTGTGCAAACTGCGCAACGCACACTCATAACACAGTCATTTTATGGAGTATTGGCACCAGATTTTCAACACAGGCATTTTAGGACCTCTGCTCATGAACAGTGTCACTGTCATCTTTGTAATGTGTCCCGAACACTGATTTTGCACCACAACCGTGCTATTCTGCGCTGGAAGTCCGAAAACACATTTCGGCCAGGATGTGAAAAATGACAGCTATATGGTTCACAAGAAGGTGTGGTAAAATGCCAATGTTGGGAATCTAGCATGAAAATATTGCAACTTTGCTAACTAACAAGCGTGCATCGTGCAGTTGCTACACACGTTCGTAAAACAGTCATTTTTTGTATTTTTCCCACTAAATTTGCAACATAGGGTTTTTGAGAGCCCCCCCATGGGCAGTGGCACTGTCATTTCATAATCAGTCCCAAAAGGTGATTCCACGCAGTGACTGCAAAATCACCTTTCCGGACCGAATAACGCCATGACAGTGCAAGAATTCATGAGAAGGGGTCCCAAAAACCCC
Organism: Neoceratodus forsteri; assembly: GCA_016271365.2. Lineage (NCBI taxonomy): Eukaryota > Metazoa > Chordata > Ceratodontiformes > Ceratodontidae > Neoceratodus > Neoceratodus forsteri. The sequence goes on from CM057455.1 coordinate 1,712,666,147, forward strand.
ACGTTGAAAATCTGGGGCCAAAATTGGCAAAAAAGCCTGAGATATGCATCAAAGTTGGAAACCCCCTATTTATTCCATTATACAGTTTACCGGCATTTCCTCAGTTCGCGGTCGGCTTTGAAGAGTGCAGACGTGTTTCCCGGTCCACCAAAGATCATCGCGCCAGACTCCGGAAGTAAGTATGGGGTCGGGGGGTGGGGGAGGCAGGGTGCACAGAGGGTGGGTGCCGGTGGGGGAGGAGGAGCATGGAGACTACGAGGGACCGTTTACGTTTTACAGGTTAAAAAAGGAAAAAAAATATCTCAAGACAGTTTTTTATTGCAGGGGATTTGGCATGCTGGGGTGGGCTCCCAGCATGCCACCTAACTGTTTGGGGGGTGTCTGTAGCTGACAGGGGATTGGGCACTCTTGTTGGCAAACAACACAAGGGGGGAGGAATTTGTGCTGATGGGGATTGGGCACCCCCGGCGGCACACAAAGAAGGGTGGGGCGCAGAGCCGAGGGGGATTGGGCACCCCTCAGCATTAAACAATTGGGGTTCTTATGCCGACGTGGGAGTGGGCTCCCCATCGGGCACATTCATAGGGGCAGGCTCAGCCACGGGATTGGGCACTCGGGTCGGGTAGTTTGGAGGCCAGTGTGCCGCCATGTGCATAATGTCAGAAAGCACATCAAGAAAAGGTCCGCTGGCCTCGACGCAGCTTTGCTTGGATTGCAGCAGACCTTTTCTTAGATGTGCTTACCACATGATATATGCATGGTGTGGCGCCAGCATGCAGGCTAATTGGGGAATGCGGGACGCACCGATTAGTGCGTGCCCTGCATTCGCTCAACAGCAACTGCACCTCCAAATCCCCACTGTCCTGAGATGTTGGCTGCACAAGCGTCCCAACATAATAAAAATGTAAGGGACTCCATTGCCCATTTTGCAGCAAGGCATTCTTTTTCAATAGTGGAATACTTTTTCTCTCTGTCATGCAATTTCCTACTGATACACAGAATGGGATGTTCCTTCCCATCTATATTCTGACTCAGGACTGTACAATAACCAATGTGAGGGGCTAAAATTACAACCACATACCGTTGGAATGTAGCGGCTGTGCCATATAAACTAAATGGCATGGTGGTGAACTGACAGAATGAAATTGAAGCGGAAAATGCAGTTTTGCCTCTAGATTCTTTAGCTAAGGGAATTTACCAGTAACCCTTGGTGAGATCAAGGGTACTAATGTACTTGACACTTCCTAGTCTGTCCACCAAATCATCTATCTTGAGCATTGTAAAGCTGTCAAATACACACACTTGATTAAGTTCTCTAATATCAAGGCAGATTCTTATACCCCCTTCTGTATTTACAATCACCACTGGTGATGACCAAGCACTTCTCAATTCTTCAGTGATACTCAACTCTTTCATTTTCTGTATTTCCTTAACCACGTCTGCCCTTAACTACTCTGGTAATCTGTATGTCTTTTGTCTGACAGGTTGAGCACTCTGTCACTTTTATGTGCTCAACTCCTTTTGCTCAGTCTACCAGCATGGTAAAAGTACTTTTAAATGTCTTTACCAAGTTACATGTAACCCTTAGGTGGCACTATTTCTAGGGTTACTACCCCTGCCTGTATTTCTAAGCACAGGTTAAGGGGCTTGGATTCAGTGTTGAGGTGCCTCCACCCAGAGTAGTGGTATTGGGGGTATCTGCCTATCCTGCTATAGCTCTCTGGGAAGCTGTAACATCCCACCAACCCTCCTAGTGGCTCTGTACATGTCACAGCAGTTAACACACAGTCAGTAAGTAACAGTAATAATATGCACACACCCTTAACACTTACCACCAGGGTTGGACTTTCAGCAGTTTCCCTTGAGACCCCCTGTAAAATAAGGTTAGCGAGACAACTGTACACTTTTGGCACTGTAACCCAACTAATAATATGCACATTAACCAGGTTAAATGTGAAACAAGACAATCAGGTTTATTTAGGGGTTGGGAACAAGGAAGGGGTGTGAATTTAGTTAAATGACTGGTATTCTGATTAGATTCAGGTATTGGCATGCACTTTTTAGTCCCAATTAAAACAGTCACACGACAACGTGTACCCAGGATGGAAAATGGCTAGCCAGAGACGTTGACCGGCATTGCAACTGATGTTGGGGCCCTTGACAGAAAGAAAACAGTTAACATGGACAATAACAAGGGGATTATTTGTAATCCAAGCCAGTTGACTCAGACTCTTGAAAACCCAGAAAGTTAAAGAAATCAAATGGTATCACAGATGATTTAAACACTCATTGCAGGGGGCTACCCTGATTGTACTCACACTACCAGATTGCTGTAGAATGGGAGGTGATATGGAGACTTCATGGTGTTCACTGATGAGCATAGGGAAGAAGGGCCAACACGACGCACCTCCTCTTCACAGCCTTTCCCTCCAGGTGGCTGCAACCTGCGAGTTGTTTCTGCACAGGGGCTGGATCCCCAAAGCTGGTCTCTAGCCGAAGGCAGTCTCTGGTGCAGGGCAGTAGGCCTGGGCCAGATTGGCAAAGGCCCAGGCATGGTAAGCATATTAGTTTGTTATGCTGGTGAAGCCTCCAGCTGGTGTAACAATTCAGGCTGGGAATAGGCAGGTCTCGACCCACAAAGAACATTCGGCACAATTCACTCGAACAGGATAAACTTGCCACAGATTGGATACAGCCTGGTTGCTATTGCAGCAGATTTACTGAGCAAACCTCTTGATCAAAAATCAGTCTCGCACCCTTGAGGGAAACAACATTTAAGTCTCTATCTCTCAGTTCAGATCCAAGCTGGCACACAATTTCAGTCAATTCACTGAACAAGACCTCCAAACTGCAGGCAAGCAGTTCCTGGCAATTAATCCTCACTTTTCAATCACCAGTAACAGACACAGAAGCAACTAGGTCTCTTGTAGGCCCGAGTCTCTTCAGAGCTTGGTAGTTTGAGCTGGAGTATCAGTACAGCCCTGCACCTGAACTGCAGGCTGCCCTCTGCAGTCCCTTTCAGTCTGGTCTCTCTGTAGAACTGAACTGGAATTCAAACTGTCCCTCTTAAATAAAGGCAGAAATCCTTGGAATCCAATTGGTTGTTTAGGCTGCCTACAACAATTTAAGTCCTTTAATTGGCTACAGTTTAGGTGCCCAAACTTTGTCCCAGAAAATCTCCGACAAGTCCATATTACACTCCCAAGAGACTCTGGTTATAATCCCAGTTCGTGATTGGCTGATACACTCTCAAAATGATGGCTGCAGTAACAATGTCCACACAGTCTATGCAGTCTCACTAGTTTTAAAGCCTGGGGCAGACAGGATAATTACTTTTATTTTAGAATGTCCCCACACATATGTAGCCCCAACACTTCTCTTTAACACAAGCCCAATTTATCTGATTATTCTGCACTCTTTTGCCATTGCTGCCATCAATATACTGTCCCCTCAGGTGGCAGGCAGCAATTTATGAATATTCATAGGGACTTACGAATATTAATGAGCCCCCTCAAAATAGCCCTTGCTCAAACTGGGTTTTAAAACAGTTAAGCGGCTTCTGCACCACCTTGCTAAGATCTCTGGCCCTTATTTACCTTGCCAGGGTGCTAGGACCACAGGAAACTTCCCTGTTTACCTGCAAATTAAGTGGGCAGCACATCAATATGCAACCTGCTTATGTGCGGTTGCCGGCTGCACCAAAAATATGCCGGCGACTCATGGTGAAGAACTTTAGCCTGAATTGGGCTTAAATAATAAAATGGACCACACAGGGCTTGAGGGAAATTACAGGGCACTAAGGAGAAGTTTGGGGGACGCCAGAGCAGCAGCGGGAGGAAAACGGGAACTGCGAGGACATGGAAGCAATTAAGGTAAGCCTCTGGGGGGGGGGTTTACATACATTTCTGCAGTTTGTTTTGTGGGCAAGGAAACATTTACCTTTACAGCATCAGAAGTTACTTTGTTCCAGTCTTTCATAAGCTATATCAATATCATCTTCAGTAGTTTCTGGTAATACTAACAAAGCAATCTTTGGTGTTTTTTCAGCCCATTTCTTCAGGAGGTTAGATAGGATTTTTCGTGTTGGGGTCTCAATCTCATAGTTAACTGTACCAGTATGTCTAACCACTTTATAAAGCCCTTGCCACTTCATTAACAGTTTGTTTTCTGTAGTGGATAACAGTAACAAGACCTGTTCACCTGGCTCAAAAACCTTTTCTTTTATTCCATGGTCATAATACACCTTCTGCTATTTTTGAACTTCTTCCTGATTACTGTTTCAACATATTTTGTCAGTTTCTTTCTCAGGGCACTCATATAAGATATAATAGATTCTTTCTGAGTGGGGTTATTTTCCCATGTTTCTTTTATTACATCTAGTGGCCCTCTAGGTTGTCTACCATACAGCATTTCAAATGGTGAAAAACCTGTTGATGCTCGTGGCACTTCTCTGTAAGCAAAAAGCAGGTAAGGTAAATATTGGTTCCAGTTTTCCCTTCACCTTTCACGAACCTTTTTAACATGCGTTTTAGGGTTTGATTAAAATGCTCAACAAGACCGTCTGTCTGAGGGTGCTAATGGGAGGTTCTTATTGCAGTAATACCTAGTAGTTGGTACAGCTCCTTCAGTAATGCAGCACCAAAATTACTACCCTGATCAGTAATAATCTCTTTAGGTATGCCCCCCCTGCTGAAAATTTTGGCAAGCTCCGCTACCACTTTTGGAGCTATGACAGTATGTATTAAAACTGCCTCGGGTATCGAGTAGCATGGCCACATATTATCAAAGTTAATAGATTACCCTTTTTACTTTTGCCTAAGGAGCCAACCACATCCATTGCCATTCTCTCAAAAGGCATATCTATCAAGGGTAGGGGAACCAGGGGCACCTTGTCTTTTTTTTAGTTATTGGGGCTACTTTCTGACATTCTGTACAATAACTGCAATAGGTAGCAACATTCTCATGAATCTCAGGCCAGAAAAATCTGTACAGTAGTCTAGCAAGGGTGTGGTCCTTCACTGAGTGACTAGACATAGGACTATTGTGTGCTATCTGTAACACCTCAGTTCAATACTTCTTTAGTATGACCAATTGTTCTATCTGTTCCTGCATCTGAGTATTAACCCAAACTCTGTACGGTGGCCCATTGCATTTTTTGACCATTGGTTCTCCCTGTTCTTGTTTCACCCCCACCTGCTTAAAATAACCTTTGTGAGAAACATCATTAGTCTGCTAAGAAACAAACTACAATCACTTAACAGTTTAGTTTCAATATTTTCATATATCAGCCCCTTACATCCATCAGTCTTTTATTTCCACTGTTTTTTCAGGCATTTTCTTTATTTCCTGTACTTCAGGATCTTGGAGCTGGGCTCAAACAAGTCTGAACCAAAGTCACAAAAGGAAGAGTCCTCAACATCTGAGATTTTCTTTGCCTGTGCTCGTTATCACAGCTGCAGAAACAACAGGATTTACTCCCTCTGTAATTAATTAAGCAATTCCTGGAAAGTCATTTCCAATAATGACAGGTACAGGTAACTTTGGTACACCACCACTTTCATTTGGTGCGACATCCCACTAATGTTCAGAACCACTTGTTTGGTGGGATAGTACTGAGTGTCCCCATGGATGCATATAACCCCAGTACCTAGTCCTTTTCCAGAGTCTTTTTTTCAGAACTTCAGCATGCACCAGTATCTGATGGCTTTCTGAATCTATAACTCCCTTCACAGTCTATCCCCCACCTTGACATGCATTAAATACTTGCTCCAATTTGCTAAGGCCAAATTTGCTCCAGTGTTACCCTTCTTATTTTTATGGCAGTTTCTTGCAATATGGCCTGTCTTAGTACAGTTATAGCAAATAGTCTTTGGGTACAGATTTGTTACCCCTTCAAGCAAAGTTCTTATCTTATCTGGAGTTAAATTGGGAAAGAGAGGGTCTTATTGGTCCCTGGCTGTTACTTCACTACTGCAGTGTCTGTCTGGCTATCTGATAGTCCTCAGCCAAAAAACAGCCTTTTCTCCACTTTCAGGTCGGTGTTCTTTTTTGTCAAAGCTGCACATCTGTGGGAAGGATGTTGATGAATTGCTCCATTGCAAATATGTCAATGATCTGTGGGACTGTTTTGCCCTCTGGTTGAAGCCATTTAATGAGGCATTCTCTGAGTCGGGTGAACGTTTCTCGAGGATTGTCGACTGAGCTGTACTTCAGGGACTGGAATCTCTGCCTGTAGGTCTCTCCTGAGATGTCTTATGTTTTAAGGATGTCTGTTTTCACAATGTCATAGTTTTCTGACTGTACAATGTCCATATTGCTGTAGGCAAGTTGAGCTTTACCTGTCAGATAAGGTACCAGCTGGATTGCCCAATGCTGTTTTGGTCATTGGTAGGCTCTGGTGACCCGTTCAAAAGTTGTCAGGTATTCTTCAGTATCATCTGAGGGACACAGCTTTGTAAGTTTAATGTCTTTTAAGCTGCCTTTGTTTTGTTGATCTGCTGGACCTGTACCAGATCCTCTAGTTTTGATAGCTTGCAAGGCATCCAGCCATCACTGCTCCTGTTGCTGCATTTCATCTCTTTTCTGTTTCTCTAGATGCTGCATCTTTTCTGTTCTCTGTGCCATCTCTTCTCTTCTCCATGCCTCTAGATGCTGCATCTTTTTTCCTCTGTTTCTCAGTCTCTCTTTATTGTACAGCCCACCATTTGGAGAAAATAGACATGCTTTCAGGTTCTGTTGGTGCCTATTGTTCTTCCATCACTTGTGCTGGCCGTACAGTCTCAGTTTGGATTTTTCTTTCTGCTTCTAGTTTGGCTGCCATTCTTCTGGTAATTATTCCTGGTCTTGCCTTTTAAGGATCCATACCTTTCTTCTGTGCTTTCCTGGTACCAGATCTAGTATACACACACACACACACACACAACTCCTGGCTTAGAGTATGCACAACATAAATCCCACAGCCTGACACCAACTGCCATGCAGACACATGTCAGAAAGCATAGGCAAAACAGGAGAAGTTATGAAATGAGCAAGTAGTATTCTATTATCAATAACAATAAAATAAAAAAAAATAAAGATGTACAGGATAGCTCTTCACAAATGCAATACAAACAAAAATCCTTCATCCGAGTCTCTAAAATCTCAATCCCTCACTTGCATCAAAGAAAACATTGCTGTCCTTATATGAGATGTCTTTGCCTGGCAGTTTAACCTGTGCTATAAGTTTCCTCGGCTGTTTTTCACAAAATGCAACAATACTTTTTTCATTGATCTTCCTGTGACCAGCTTGAAGAGTACATTAGTTTTCTTAACAGATGCAGCTAATTAAAACATCCTGTCTGAGAGCTAGTTTCCTGTTAATAATTCTGCCAACAAGCTAATGGAGGTCAAAATACAGCTCAAGGTTAACCCCTTATATTACAAATTATAATTATATACATTTGCAAACCAAGAGATCTCAGTTTCACATAAAGATTCACATATACTTTTTAACCACAGAGAAGGAAGGGGAGAAATAAAGTATAGAAACAACAAGTGAAGAAATGGGAAAAACAAAGGGAAGTAGTGGGACCACCAAAATGGCCAATTTCTAGGTGCAACAAGAAAATCTGATTGCTCAAACAAACAGAGATGGCCAAGTGGCAAAATAAGAGAGGAGAAACATAGATCCTTGCACTTAACTCTGTCTGCATAATAAAAGGACAGGGCCTTATCCCAACCTTGTCACACTTGACCTTCTCACAACCAACTTCCTGGACTACTCCTTCATGATCAGGGTGGACATAGAGGTATTCCACACCCTGTTGGTCCATCTGATACTTCTTTTCAAAATTTTTTTATCAATACCAGTAGCTGAATTGGGTGCTGACATAATTTTTGAGGTAGCTTTTTGAAGTGATTTGTGGATGGGGACTAGCAGCCTCCTTGTGGGAGCTAGCCCCATCATATCCATGAACTCCACTTCCTCCTTGTCCACTTCTATTTCATGAGGGATGATGCTGAAGGTGTTCACCACTCTGTGTGATGAATGTGGAGTAAGAGGTATAATTCTCTGTGGACCTAAGAGGTGAACCAAACTTTTGGTCAGGTGAACCATTAGGTTTTGTAAGTTCACCTTCCTCCTCTTCCTCATAATATCCTCCTCCTTCCTCCAAAGTCAGCTGGTCTGGGATCTGAGTTGGGGGGCAGGTATATTAAAGGAAAACTTCACCCTCATATCTTCTAAATGTTATTTGTTTCCATGTCAACAGACAACTCTTTTCATGTAGCTGTTAAAGATGCATGCAACTGCTTCTGTTAGTTTTCACACTTCATACTAGGCCCTATCACTCTCCTGGGAGCGTCCATTTGATGGTTGTTGAAATCTCATTGTCCCTGAGAGCTGCACTGTTCGAATAGTGGATGGAGATGGATGTGAAACCTTTCACAGTGTGGATTATGTGTGCCCAGATGGGGTAATAATTCAAGCTCCTGACCCGTTGTACTATTGGCCTCAATACAAAGACCTCCCTGCAAATGTGCTCATGCCTACCAGATGGAAAGCAGAGCAGTGGTAGTCAGTGCTGCCACTCTAACCATTGCAGTGCCTTTGTTGTTCCACCAGTATGGACATCCAGGACTCAGGTGCCCCACATTCATCAGTTCTACAGTGTACTGACTTTCCAGAATCCATCGACTGGCCCACCAGATGACTTCAGATCCAGAGAGGACGCCAGCCCAGCTGTATCCTGATTCATCGCCTGGTAATCGGATGATGTCAGACCAGCTGTTTTCCTTTTTGTTCCTGTTCCAAGGTTCCATCTCCAGAGATGACGACATCAACCCAGCAGTTTCCAGATGTGCCCTCCTGTAGTTCCCGGAAGTTGTCAGCCAAGCTGTATCGGAAGAGTGCTGCCAGGGAGAGTCTTCGGCTGAGGAGCAGGTTGGCATGTGTTCATTCTACAAGGGACTGGTAAGTCCAAACTTTTATATCCTTATGACATTGCAGTACACACCCTACACTAGCAGACTCCAGATGTGTGAACTGTCCTCAAAGACTCTCCCCTTCAGGACTTTGGCCTGCTAGAACTGTGCTTCACCGGGCTCCAGCCCAGGAGAGACTCTTTAATGGACTAGCCTTCAGGCACTGTGGTCACTAGATGGGACTTTCAGGGCACTCCATCCCCCAAATGTGTATTGTAAATAATGTCATTGTTTTTCTACTGTTTTCTAGTGTAGATACTGTTTTTCTACCTTTTCTAAAAAAAAAATATATATATTTTTGGGATTCTCCAGTGTTTTGATGGTAGGGGTTTAGATAGACTGTGTATGCAGATTAGGAGTGTGTGTTGTCTTTCTTTTTTCTTGCAGGTGTTCCTGAAGAAGATAGAAGAGAAGACAAGAAGAGGAAGAGGGGCTCATCAGAGTTCCACACTAGTACTTTAGAGTGTAGTATTTAAAGTACTGTTGGTGTTGTTGTTACTGTGTAGTAACCCTTTTCTTCCACAGGTATAGTTGTGGGGGAATGAGGGAGTGATGTAATGGTATGGTATCAGCTCCTGGTGTGTGGTTGCATGGTGCCCAAAGTCGGGGAGGTCCCCGGTTTGTTTTGGTTTGGGATGTGAGTTAGGGGCAGACAGATGCAAGGGGGGATAGATAGGCTGTGGTCCTGATCAGCTGTAGGGACTGCAGTGCTGATCTATTAGTGCTATGCTCTGGACAGTTCTACCACAGCCACTAGGCACCCATAGTTAGTGGGTAGAGTAGAGGCTGATTAAGTCAGCCAAAGGCCTCTAGGCCCTTAGTGTTGCCTGCCTGTGCTAGCACATGGTAGGAGGGGGCCTTATCACCCCCCTCCGCAGGTAGCACATAGGGTAAGATGGCCTAAGCTGGGTAAATAATGACTGTGGACAATTTTCCTGGCCCAGGGTGAGTGTAACCCCCCTGTTACCCGGGGTTACTAGAATCCCAGTAAGACCTAGTGGTAGGCAGGGAAGGCAGCTTGTGAAACTCCAGTTAAATGGATTTCACACTGTCTCACTCTGTTCTCAGTCTCAGCTGAGACTCAGGGATGACATCACCATAGAACTCTCGCAGCTGCATGAGCCACACTGGAATCTGCAGTTGGGAGTTAGGATAGAATGTTGGGGATTTTTGAAGGGAGTCTGGGTGCAGTCTTGAAGAGAGAAGCAGCACAGCAGTCTGTGGACAGGCTCTCTGAGCCTAAAGCTCTGATATAGAGCTACTGTAGGGGAGGTGTGTGTTTCCACCAAAAGAGGAACACAGTAAGCTGTTTGTGAAGTGGTAGAGACCGCTGTTACTGGTCCCTGTGCCCCATCCCTGAGGGGATGGGGGTGGAAAGGTTTGCCTGTCATTCCAGGGGCAACCCTCCTGGTTTCAGCTAGGGAAGAAGCTGCCTTATTTCAAGTTGTGCTGCGGCACCAGAAGCTGTGGGAAAGAAATTCCTGTGAGGAATCGCCTTTGGGGCACCTGCAACCAAAGGGTGAGTTCGCTCTGACATAGGGCCTATGTTTTCACCTGAACTGTTGGAAAGTGGGGATTGCACTACTTAATTTGTAGGAGGTCTCGTGTAATAGACATTGGCAGTTAATTCAAGTAGGTTCAAGTCCAGCACAAAGAGTAAAGTGGGGATTGGACTGCTAAATCAGTGGGAGGCCTAGAGCAATGGGCTAAGCCAAGTAAAAGTATGTTCAAGTCCAGCATGAAGAATAAAGTAAAGTGGGGATTGGACTGCTTAATCAGTGGGAGGCCTAGAGTAATGGGCTAAGCCAAGTAAAAGTATGTTCAAGTCCAGCACAATGGGAAAGCCACGACAAGTAGAGGAAATGTGACATGCATTTACCCTTTAATCTACAATGCCAAGCTTTACAGAAAGAGATGTTTAATGTCTAGAGAAATGGCTGGGTATGAACTGTGGAAGCGAGAGGTGGGAGACCCCCCATCAGTAGTAACCAAATTCACCTCTACGGATTTGCTCTGTGGCACTTTTACTTTCTCTCAGGCACTTGGCCAGTGCTGAGGAAAGTACCCATACATGGGATTAAAAGGAAGTTTCCCTTATGGAGTCGAAGGCTCTTAGGTGGTTTAGGGAGCCACCAGAAAATGTTTCCATGACAAATGGAAGGTGTTTGAGTGGCCGGCAGGGGAGCCGAGCCAGGGAAATCCTAGAATAGTGTACAAGTTCGGGCTGTGTACCCAAAGCAGCGTGCAAGTCCGGGCTGTGTGCCTGGTGGGTTCAGAGCCTGAGGGCTGAAGTGTTGAAGAAGTGTTCTGATTCTTTTTAATCTGCATTACCAAAAGTGTAGCCCCGTGGGGGTCCGTCTATGCTTTGTTTGTTCTGCTTGGATGTGAATAAAGCCACACTTTAGAATCCCATTCCTGGTATTGGACATTACAGTTATTGCTTCCTGTGTTCGGATTTACTTGGGTGCCCCTGTGCAGAGTAGCCAAACCTAGCCCTTGTGCTAAGTAACCTATTCCTCCCCGAACCCAGTCCCCCACCTGGTACTGCTGTCAGATTCAAACAGCATACCACCTGTCGTTTGCAAAAAAGGCAGGGGGGTGGAGTTACATACTGTTGGAATGCACTTTTTCAAATTCTGTCATTTGTTTTTGGTCTTAGCGAGGAACACCTTACATCACAAAACCCTTCAGTAAGCATACTTGTCAAACATTTTTACACTAAAACATTTAGTAAACAGAACTTAAGCTCCACAAATAAATTCTTTACTTAAACTGCGTATAAAATGAAACAGTTTCTGGTTACATCGTGCCGCTGCTTCTCCGAGTCTCCACCCACCCACCCACTCCCAGTTGTTAAATGTAATCAGCCAATGATTTATCTCATGTCGTGCTGCTGCGCTTAACTTTCTTTCAGTCTTGGGTTACTCTGGCTCTCCCACACACAAAACTCAACACTGCTGTATTTTTTAATTAATGATCAATAATGCTATAGACCTGTCCACACAGCATGACTCCCTCACTCTGTGAATTAGGACGGGCGTTGCTTGCTACAATAGATGACGGAGGGCCTTGCTCAGAGCCAATATAAAATTTTTTTTTTTTAAAGTCCACATCACATATTCACGAATCAAGTCTCCCAGGCTTCGTCCTGCATTGGGGGTGAACTTGATATCAGAACTATGGATGCCACAATAGGACAAATGTCCTATGGCAAAATACAATGATAACATCAGGTAGCAGGAGGAAGGAAAATTTCATCTCAAATTAACATAATGATATCTAATTTTAGACATATAAATATAGTTTTTTTTTTTAGGGTAAGAAAAACACTGTTAAAAAGGAACTCATTTTATAAGCACAATAAGACACTTTGGTGTGTGCACTGAACAGATATTACCGCACTTCCGGGGGCTGAGTGCACTTCACCTGACCTTATGTCTCACCATGCCCCTGGGCATGTGGTAATATGTTTGATGCACACCCTGTCGTGTCTTACTGCTTACTTACCTCATGCGCTGGGGCATTGTAAGGCCTAAGGCTACAAGCCAAGTGTGTTCAGCTCCTGGAAATGTGGCAGAACCAGCACAACCAATGCCCCAATGTGTCTTATTATGCTTTAAAATGGGTCCATAGGCAACTTTTAAAAAGTGAACACAGTAAAAGTTTTGAAAGCTACAAAAAAATATAATGAACTATTGCTGAAAAGTGTAAAATAGTCCTTCTACAAATAGTTTTCACCTATCAGTTATCTGTCTTTCTACATATTCAACACATTGTATGATTGTTTACCATGGAATAAAAGAATTCAAGCCTCTGCCGTATTCTAGTAGTAGAATGACCCCCCCCCCACAACACACACACGCACAGAATGGTGACATGGAATACATGAATTGAAAATTCTGGAGACTTCCAGTGGCACACACACAAACAAGCCTCAGGTGGAGGCAGAACCTGTTTCATTTGTTAAAGAGTAAGTAACAGGGAGTTCTCTGGTAAACTGGTCAAGACAGGAGGGTCAGTTTTCATGGCCTTCAAAGAAACACCAACAATGGAAACACTGAACAGTACCTGATTTTTTAAAATGCGTGTATGTGTGTATGGAGGGGCTCATAAGTGTAAAGAAAATTCAGTTATTTACTTGTTTTTTTTTTCACAAAGCTATAAATCACTCAGACAGCATGCGGCTTAAAGGGAAACACGAAATTACATTAATGTATCAATATTGTTACCGATGGAAATCTGCTTTACATAAGTTATTGACTGAACCTGTAACACTTTTTTTTTTGTATATTTTTGTTTTTCCAATAAGCTACTACATACAGTCACATCATAACTTTTACATCCAGTTACCGCCATTATATCCCGCAGATATCAATCACTTCACTTCATTCCACCCAATCTTACAGTTGATTTCTACAGGGTTGCATTACATTAGATTATACTGGTTTAAAATTATACCTAATAATATATCATAAAATAAAATAGGATTACATAAAATCCAATCAGATCAAATCAAAGCAAATCAAAGCAAATCAATACAAAGCAAAACAGAGTGCAAACACTCTTCTCCTTCCTATTACCTTCACTCTTCAACTCCATCCACTCTTTTCCACACTTCTTCTATCATTCACTTCTATCCACTCTCTTAGCCTTCCTTCCCCTACTATTTACCCACACCTTCTCCACTTCATCTTTGCTACTTTCACATACCTTTCTTCACTTTCTTTTTTTCTTTCCTATCCTCCTGTACCCTCCAATAACATCCAACTTTCTTCCTTCGTCAGAGAGGCTAAGAACGGGGCCCAGTGCCTTTCAAATCCCTCTTCCTGTCCTCCCATCACATATGTCAGCCTCTCCAGTTCCAACGTCTGTAACACCGTCCTCCACCACCCTTGCACTGTTGGTGCAATCTGCGAAACCCACGTATTCTGGATCCCATGTCGAGCCAGGATGAACAGTACCCTAATCCACCTGGGAAGCAGTACCCATTCCTCCTCCTCCCCATTCTCCACTCCAAATAAACATCCTAGAGGGTCCATTGGCAGCTGCCTTCCAGCTATTTCCCCCACTCTGTCCACTATTTCCCTCCAATATCTCTGCAATATCGGGCATTCCCAGAAGCAGTGTACATACGTTCCTCTTTCCGAGCCACACCTTCCACTTAAGGGCGACACTTCAGGATGCGCCTTATGTACTATTACTGGTGGTAGGTATACTCTATGTATAAATTTAAAGTAAGCCTCCTTATATTTGTTGCATATCATTATTCCAGAGTGCATTTGTAGCAATAATATCCAGTTCTGGTCCGATATCTCCCTCCCAAGGTCTCTCTCCCATAATTATTTATTTATTTAGCTTTTGTTTACCGGGTAAGTACACTAGACAAGTATTATGCCTATTTTCAGGAATGACCCGGGAGAATACAACATGAGGAACAACAGTCAAGGAGACATGGCAAACAGAGTACAGTTTTTTGTCACAGTAAACAAACGTGGGAAATACATCATTTGACGCTAGGGGAAACATACAGTAGTAAGCACATTTCAGATTATACACTCTAAACTAGCTAGTTCAACTGACAGATATATACAGGTCATCATACATAGGAGTGGAGCATAGCTCAAGGACTGGATTGGTCATAATATAACTTATAACATTGTCGTATACACCTCCTAGGCTAGTTGGATCGTGGACAGGTATATACAGCTCATCACATTTTTCTAAATATGCACGTTAGACAGAAACAGAAACACTTGGTAGTACAGGTTTCTACCAAGTGACCAAGGTGCAATATGTCATGGTTAGCCTATGACCGTGGAGCAATAATGGGTGTAAAAATGCCCAAGGCTTTTTAGGCAGGAGTAGTCAGAAGTCATTGATACAGTGGGGAAAATATCTCCAGGAATTCAATGGAGACACCCTGGGGAGGTTCAGACAAAACAATTTGATACTTTACTCTAGGGAGGTTTGGGGCAGTCACACTCTGATGCTAGTTTTAGGAAACCCCACAGGGAATTTCAAAAACTCAGATAGGAGGGGGCAGCTCGGATATCCACAGGCAGCGAATTCCAGAGTCTGGGTGCACTTATGGCAAAGTCCCGATCCTCCATGAGGGCCCGGGTAGGAGGGACTTTGAGCATCCCTGATGTGAGAGACCTAAGTTGGTAGGGGGTGGGATTCAGTTTAGGCAGAAGCCGGGCCAGCCCCTTGGGGGTGCTAGTTCTGATCACTTTCCCAGAGAGGCATCCCAACCAAAATCAAGGTATCTAGCTGGTGACAGCCAGCAGAGTTTCTCATATAGCTCACAACGGTGGGTGAGTCGGGGGCAGCCAAGGCAAAGCGACAAATGTTATTGTAAGCAGTGTACCACCGGGTAGAGATGTGTCTTTGGAGAGCGAGCAAATGGGTGCAGCCATAGCTGAGGGGAGGAAAGGAGCACACCCTTCGCTAGGGCAAGCCTGGCTGCCGTGTAAGGTTATACTTGGCCCTATAAGCCAGACCCAGTTTGCATTTTGCCGCCTGCAGATGTTAAGGATATGATTACCCATGTCAAGTTGGGGTCAAGTGTTACCTCCAGATATTTGATGGAGCTCACTATGGGTAGTGAGGATCCATCTGTGCTGGTGAAGTGTAAGCAGGCCGATGAGGCTTTGATTTTAGCCATTGAGCCAAAGAGCATAGCCTGTGTCTTTTTCAGGTTCAGGACCAGCCTGTGACTAGTAACCCATGACAATACCCTGTTAAAGTCATCGGTCAGGTTCTGGTTTAGGGTAGTGGCATTCTGGGAGTGAGCCAGGATTACTAGATCATCTGCATACATGGTGGCGCTACAGCTGGTAGTAACCATGGGTAGTTGATTGATGAAGAGGAAGAAGAGGAGGGGACCCAGTACCGAGCCTTGAGGCACTCCAGAGGTCACCGGTAGGGGCTTGGAGAGGACTTTATTGAAGCAGGTACGCTGCTTTCTGCCATTATAGATAACCCATTAGCCATTTCATGGCATGGGAGAACCAAGTGACCACAACTGTGCACCAAGCAGTTTGTGGTCAGCGAATCAAAGGCTTTGGACAGGTCGATAAATATTGCACCAGAGAGTTTGCCCTGGTCCATGGCTGTCGGATACTAGAGCGTAACCGAGATTAAGGCTGTGGTGGTGCTGTGTCCCTTACAAAAGCCGTGCTGGGCTGAGGGACAAGTTCATGAGTGAATATATTCCGGAAGCTGCTCAGCCACTACCTTTTCAAGGAGCTTGCTAAGGGTTGGGAGAATGGCAATCGGTCGATAATTGTCAGGTAGTTTGGGATTTCCTTGCTTCAGTACAGGGACAATCCTCGCCTCTTTCCAGATGTCTGGGATGGTCCCCAGACCAAGGGATAGGTTGAAGGTAAAGGCTACTGGTGAGGCAATGTGTGCAGCACCAAGCTAAAGGAGTTTAGGCTCCAGGTTGTCTAGGCCAGGACTGAAGTACTGAGAGAGGCCAGCTAGGCATTTCTGCAAGTCCTGAACTGATACAGCCCTGAGGTGGAACATTTGACGAGGAGGGTGACTCTCCAGCAGAGTGGAGGGAAGGGGGTAGGACAGAGCCTCATCAGGTGAGAAGAGAGTTGTGAAGGCAGAGAGGTCAGAGAAGTGATTATTTAGGGAGTTGGCAATAGTATGGGGATTATTGCAGGAGACTCCATTTATGACCATATCCCTAACTCCCGGATGGGAGGATCCGCTGACAAGGGATTTAATATCTCTCCAGGACCTCCTGGGATTACTGGCAGAGTTTAGTAGGGCGGACTTGCAGAAGTCACTCTTTGCTGCCCTGATGGCCTTTTTGCACTTGTTCCTTTGAATAATCATGGGATCACTGGTACCTTTGGAACAAGCCCAACACTTATCTCTCTCCCGCATCTGGGCTAGGAGATTCCCATTTAACCAGAGGGTAGCGGACCCCCTCACCCTATGGATGACCTTGGGAGCATGCTTGTCTTGCAAGGCCCCAAAGGTGGAGAGGAAGTTAAAGGTTGCTGCCGAGGGGTCAGTGGCACCATACACCCCAGACCAGTCAGTAACTCTTCGGTCTTCCAGGAACTCGTCAGTATCGAATCTAGAGTAGTTTCTGACATGCATAATTTTGTGTGGAATTTTGGGGGTGGGAATTTTCCATACACAGAAAACCGGTGAGTGGCCAGAGATGGAGTCAGATAATGTACCTGCTGATGAGATCTTGTCAGGACGTTAGACATGATCCAGTCCAGTAAGGTGCTGGAGGATCCATTTGCTGTCTGCCTAGTTGGTTCCTGGATGAGCTGGGTCAGGGCAAGGTTAGCAAACAGAGGCTCAAACTGCTTAACATTACCACTATCCCAGTTAAGGTTTACATCCCCCAGGATTATGAGTTTGTTATCCCCGACTCTGGGACCAATTTTGTCCATGAGGTGAGTTAATCCAGGTAGCCCACCTCTTGGAGGATTATAGGTGCACACCAGGTGCAGTTTCTTTGCATCCCCAAGTAGCAGTAGCACATGTAGCAACTCACAGGGGGACACGTTTGAATCCTGGTGGGCAATTTGGGAGATTTTTAAGTGGCTCTTATGGTAGATTAGTATGCCACCCCTCTTGCCCCCAGCTCTGTCCAGTCGGGTGAATTCATACCCAGTGAGTTCAAGGCAGAGTCAGGGACAGAGGGTTTCAGCCAGGTCTCCGTCACTCCTAGGATGTCGGGTTTGTAGAGTGCAACCCATGCTAATAGCTCATCACGATTAGGTAGCAGGTACCTAATGTTAAGATGAGCTATTTTTAGCCCCTTACCCATGCCCCATACGGGAGGGATTTTGTGGGTCAGATTTAATGGGCCAGGGTTGGTTTCAATATCACCGGCCAGTAGCAGTGCAAGTAGGAGGAGCCAGGGGAGATACCACCTCCTATGCACTTGACAACCTGGGAGTATTTTAGCACGGGTACACTTTACCCTGCTTGTATACATAAGGCACCGAAGATCTAGACAGCAAGTAACACTGCAGTGCACTTCGGAGATCACAAGGATATTGGAGAAGGTGTAATCGGGGACCTCGTAGGTGGACGACCATCCCCAGTTGTCACCCACTGTTATTGGGGGGGAGGTGACCATGTGCAACAAGGAGAGTCCCACTATAAGACCTACAAGGCCTATATCCCTGCGGATGACAGCCAGCACCCTCTCTACCTTTAATATTTGAGTATCCCTATCCTCACTAGATGGATGGGAGGGGAACCACGTCCACATTTTGGCTGGAGGCATAGCACTAGCCTGTGAGATAATTATCAGTCAGCTGACAAGAACTGCTGTGAAGGAAGGAGAGATTATGTACTAAGGCTGGAAGAAAGTTAGTGAGATTTGTTATTGGTATGTGCCAAGTAAATAAAATAAGGCCTGCACAGTGCAATTCAAGGCTACCAGCCATGGACGCAAGGGCTGAGGTTTATTTCTGGGAAGGAGTTCCTGCCCTCGCCCTTTGTAAGCACACTTACCACCTGTCGACAGTTATACGAGGACAGGGTTTAGACAGCCAACAACCAAGCAGTGCAAGTGGGGTTAGGATTGGTACAGTGATTTGTGTAGAAAGACCAAGAATCCCTCTAGTAGTGGCAGGTCTGTATAACCTGCTACTGGAAAACTAGCCACTTAAAAAAAAATAAAAAATTCTATTACACAGTTGAAATGTGCTCAGTTCTATCGAAAATATACTTGTTAAAAGTGCCAGATGGCTGAAGCAGGGAAAAAGTCCTGGCCAATCAGAGCGGGTTTGCTGGAAGCACCCGTGTTCCAATTGGCTGCGCTGTCCCATACCTTCCAAGGAGCTGCAGGCGAGCGTCCTGGTCTCGGTCAGTGGCTGGCTGGGCGCCGGCCGACCGTGGGGGAGCTGAAGCAGCCCTGTTCAAGGGCAGGCAGCTTCCAAGGAGCTGCAGGCGGGCGTCCTGGTCTCAGTCGGTGGCTGGCTGGGTGCCGGCCGACCGTGGGGGGCTGAAGCAGCCCTGTTCAAGGGCAGGCAGCTTCCAAGGAGCTGCAGGCAGGTGTCCTGGTCTCAGTCGGTGGCTGGCTGGGTGCTGGCTGACTGTAGGGGAGCTGAAGCAGCCCTGTTCAAGGGCAGGCAGCTTCCAAGGAGCTGCAGGCGGGCGTCCTGGTCTCAGTCGGTGGCTGGCTGGGTGCCGGCCGACTGTGGGGGAGCTGAAGCAGCCCTATTCAAGGGCAGGCAGCTGAATTTCCTGGTCTTTATTGTCCTGTCTGGTAATGTAGCCTTCCCTCTCTTAGCAGCCCTACCTATAAACCCCTGTTCCTGCTTTTTAGCTGCATATATCATCCCCTCCACTGGGTCCACCTCATAAACCCCTTTCTTTTCTTTTCTTTTCTTTTCTTTTCTCAAACTTCCCATATATGCCCTGGTCTGGAAGTACTGGAACCTATCCCTCTTATCTCTTCCTACCACTTCTTGCAACTCCTGCAACGAGCAGAACCGCCCATTCACCAATAAATGCCCCAGGCTACCTATTCCCTTTCGCTCCCACTTCCCAAATCCAATATCCTCCATTCCTTGCAAAAAGTAGGGATTCCCCACTACCGGCAACAAAAGTGTCTCTTTCCCTTGTGTCCATCCTTTCCTCTTCAACACTTTCCAGGCCATCAGTACCTGTACCACCATAGGGTTCACTTCTTTTCCCATCTTATACACTCTTAACCCTCTACTATGGAGATAGGCTGTTAGTTTCCCCTGTGCCTCTCCCTGTTCCAATTCCACCCATCTGGCTACTTCAGGTTTATATACCCAGTCTGCCACATATCTTTGTTGTATGGCCAGAAAGTAATTCTCCAAATCTGGAAAGTTTAACCCCCCTTTTCCCTTATCTGCCTTTAGCTTCCCTAGACTCAACCTCGGATGTTTCCCTTTCCAAATAAAAGCGGTAAAGGCCTTCTTCAACCTATTCACATCCTCCTTGGCCAGGCCCAGGTGTATCATTTGTAAAGGATACAGGATCCTAGGCAGCACATTCATTGTTATTATATTGATTCTACCCAACCATGACACGGCAGGTGCTCCCATCTTCTCAGGTCCGCCTCTATGACTTTTATTAATTTGGTATAGTTTAAGTTATACAGTGAGCCCAAAGATCTACCCACCTGCACCCCCAAATATGTCATGCTCTCTCCCACCACCTTGAGACCACAATGTTTAATTTCCTCACCCGATCCCTTAAGCCACATAACCTCTGACTTTCCCAAATTAACTTTATATCCCGAAAATTTCCCAAACACCTCAATCAAAGCCAAGAGAGCAGGAACTGAACTCCTAGGATTCTTCATAAACAACAGCATGTCGTCCGCATATAGTGCCAATCTCTGCTGCAAGTCACCTTCTCCTCCCACCCCCTGTATGTCCTTACTTTCTCTAACTGCCACTGCCAGAGGCTCTATAGCAAGTGCAAACAATAGTGGGGAGAGCGGGCATCCCTGCCTCATACCTCTCTCCAAATTGAAGCTCTCCGACCAGCTCCCATTTACAATTACCTGTGCTCTGGGCCTTTTATACATCACCTTTATCCACCCTAGGAATGGTTCACCCAGACCAAACCTCCCCAGTATTTCAAACAAATACTTCCATTCCACCCTATCAAATGCTTTTTCCCCGCCCATCGAGAGGATCCCAATATCTTCTTTTCCCCTTCATGCCCTCCAAAGCACGTTAAGTAGCCTCTACATATTATGGTACGACTGTCGTCCCTTGATAAACCCTGTTTGGTCCGGGTGAACCAGCTCCGGTAAAATTTCCTCCAGCCTGCTGGCCAACACCTTAGCCAGTATCTTCAGATCACAATTCAGCAATGATATTGGCTGGTATGAGGCGCACAGGGCAGAGTCCTTACCTTCCTTTGTTATGAGGCATATACTAGCATCATAACACGTATCTGGCAAACTAACCTCTTCTAACCCTTCTCCCTGCTGAAACACTCTGCACAACACCTTTGCAACCCTGGTCCCCAACAACTTGTAATATTCTACTGGATATCCATCCGGGCCACTCACTTTCCCTTTCTGTAATTTTTGAATAGATCTCAACACCTCTCCCTCCGTTATTGGTTTACCCAGCCTTTCCCTCTGCGCCTGTGTGGCTGTTGGAACTTTTATTCCCTCTAAGAATTCTATCATCCTTTCTTTTGTTCCCTCATCCTCTGCCTGGTACAGGTTCTGAAAGAAGGCCCTAAAGGTAATCCCTATCTCCTTCTCTTTATTCTGTAGATGCCCTTTTCATCCCTCACTCCCAAAATTCTGTGCATCCTTCTATGTCCCTTCCTAAGATTAACCACCATTGGACCTGGTTTATTCCCCATTCAAATATATATATATATCTCCTGCTAAATAGGTTGGCTCTCCCCGCTTCTGACCTTAGATGCGCGTTCAGTGCCTCTCGAGTTACTCCCAGTGCCCGGATAGTCTCCCCCTTTCCCCCCCGGGCCACTCTTTTCTCTAACTCCTTTAATTTACATTCCAGCTCCTTCCTTTGTGCACATATTTTTTTCTTTATACCGGAAACATATTCAATAATTGCTCCCCTCATAAATACCTTGCCCGTTTCCCATAAAATATTATTCGAGGTGCCCTCCTTATCATTTGTAGCCATAAAGAGATCCCAACTATCCTCCAGGTGCTTTCTAAATTCCTCATTCTGGGCCAAGTAAGTGGGAAACTTCCATGCAGGTGGCATCCCCCGTCTTTCCCTACCTCGTATTTTCACTATCACCATAGCATGATCTGATACATGCACTGGACTGTACTGTACCTCCCCCACCTGCGTGTACCATTCTCTTGTAGCATATATATAGTCCATCTGCGTCCATACTTTATGAGAATTCGAGAAAAATGTATATTCCCTCGCTCCCGGATTTGCTGTTCACCACACATCCACCATTTCCAATTCCGCCATTCCCTCTTGCCATTGTTGCATTGCTCCTGAGCTTCTCCCCTTCCCCTCAGAGTGGTCCATCTTCGGATCCATGGCCCAGTTCAAATCCCCCCCATTATTAGCCCTGGGAATTGCTCCCTCACCAATAAATCCAGCAAAGAGGCATAAAATTGGTATTCAAATACCGCTGGGGCATATACTGAACCCAAGGTAATCTGTTCTCCGTCCAGGGTCCCCACAATAAAAATATATCTCCCTTCCTGCGTATCCCTGATTATTCTCTGCACCTCTAAGTTCAGCCCCTTATGTATTAATATCTCCACCCCCCTTTGCGCACTGAGGCCGAGGCTGCATAACATTTCCCCACCCATCCCCTAGCCAATTTGGCAAGCTCTACTTCTGTTGGGTGCATTTCTTGTAGCAAAGCTACATGGGCTCCCCCTCTTTTAAGGGCAGTCAGCAACATAGACCTCTTTACTGGATTTGTAATACCCCTGAAATTCCATGTGATTACATTCACGGTTTTACTAATCGCCATCTATGTATGCTCTCCTTTTCCCTTTCATCATCACCTTTCCAGCAGTATCATGAAGGTTTACATATTTAACTTCTTTGGTTGCACTCTGTTCATAAAATACAAGAAACCGTACTAACATACACACTCTCAACAACATTTCAAACATATAACTATATACACATTTCCCCTTTCCTTTCTCCCCTCTATACCCCGATCTTCTCCTCACCCTGTTTCCCCCTTTCATTTCTCCTTTATTAATTTTCTTTCCTCCATCTTCCTTGTGATCTGCTCCCCCTTCCATTTTCCACTGCTTCCTTCACTCCTTACCACTCTCCCTTCCCCTTCCACGCTCCCCCTCTTCCTTTTTAACTTGGGATATCCCACCAACTCAGTCCTTACCTTCCCCCGCACTCCTGCTCTCTCTCAGTCCTTAGACACTAATAGTCTCCCTGACTCAAGTGTCTGCCTCATCCCCAGATGCTGCAACAGGCGCTTCCACACTCCCCCCCACTGCCATTTAACCTTTGTGCCCCTTATTAACCATCCCTATCCATTTTCCGCGTATCTCTTCTCCTCTCCTCTCCTCTCCCCCACCCCCCGGTTCATGTTTCTTCATCACATTCACCTTCAGATGTGGCATTTTCCCTTCCCCCATTTCTTTGCCTTATTTACCCCCTCTTGTTTAGTTATTGTTACACAAAATGGCTCCATACAATTATGGGTATCAGCAAGGGCTAGCAGGGAAAGCAGGCCGTGCTAAGAAAAAAACCTGCGCTAAGCCCCTCTCCCCACCCGCCCTCCTACCTGCACCCAGACGTTATAAGAGGCAGTTCCTTCCATCACTGGGTTTATGGCAGTCTCTCTCGCAACCCAGTAATTCCATCATCGAGTCCAGCTCCTCCTCTCACCATACTCTTGAGCTCTGCCTCTATCCGTTTCCTCCACGTCTCTCCCCACCATTTTCTGGGCGCTCCACCACTCTCCATTCAGTTCCAATTTCCCCAGCTCTTCCCAACAGCGAACAGTGTCCTCATCCTCTCAAAGCCTCCCATCTTCACCAGCCCGAGTTCTGGCATCAAAAACAGTATCTTCCATGACCGAAAAAAACAAACGATCTTCTGTATTTACATCTGCACCTCATCTCTCCAGTCTCATTGCAGAGCCCTCAGCTCCCTGCCCCAGATCTCCGTGCAGGTCTCAACGCAACTTTTGCTTTAGGCTCCTCGCAAATTCCTCTGCTTTTTCCACTTCCCAAAATGAGTATGTGGCGCCTTCATGTTTTATTTTTATAGTAGCTGGGTAAATCAGGAAGTTTTCCACTTTCAATTCACGCAGTTGCAGCATAATACTGTTAAATGCCTTCCTTCTTTTCAAAAGCCTGGCCGAGTAATCCTGCGACATAAATAGGCGGTGACCTTCATATTCCACCTTTCCTTTCTCCTGATATGCCTTCAACATTAATTCTCTATCTTGAAAATGGTGGAACCTGAATATTATCTGCCTCGGCGGCTGGTCATTCGTAGGTTTGGGCATCACGGCTCTATGAGCCCTCTTGAGCTTTAATTTACCCTTCGCTGGTTGCAGGCCTAATAGCTCAGGCAATACTTTTGAGCAAAAGTCCAGCACACTTTCCCCCTCCATACCCTCCGGTAGCCCACTCAGTCTAAGATTCAGCTGCCTGTGATAGTTTTCCTGGTAATCGAATGCATCTTTTAGCTCATTCAATTCCTTCTGAAGTGCCACCACGAGCCCAGGAGTCGCCAACAGCTCATCCTCCATATGCGATATTCTCTCCTCCATCTCCGTCATTCTACCAGCCTGCACCACCTGCTGCTCTTGTAATTTCAGGTCAAGGTTTCCTTTGAGTTTGATCAATCGAGGTTCCAATGCTGCTATGACTTGCCCGGTAACCTCCCTTCCAAGGGCCGCCACCTCCGCTGCTGACAGGGAAACTAGGCCACCACCATCACCACCTTTCTTTGTGCTTTTATTTGCAGTCCTCTGGCTCTTAGAGGGTCCCGATGCCAAATATTCAACCCTACCAAGTTCACACACCATCTGCTATACGCTGATCACACTTTTAAGCACTTTGTAAATTTTATTTTTAATATTTGTAGCCGCGAAGAGGGAGCAGCTCGGTAATTCGCATCTGTTCAGCTAGCTGCTCATCAGCGCCCCCCCCCGTAACACTTTTAAGGGCAGAATTGTAACCCCTCCCTTTATAGCTGCAGGCATCCATTTTCTAAATCACAGGCACAGGAAATTACATCACATCAGGGGAAAACAGAGGGAAAATACAGTGCTGTCATTAATTTATAATGAATAGTTTTTGATCCCCTCAACTCTCAGTGACATTTGTGGTAAATTGTGCTGATGGCATTTTCAGGTATCAGCATCCCTGCCATCTCACAAATCTGTAAAGCCGATGTGTCATGGAGCTACAAGTATATTGCCCTGTTGTAAAAAAACATTCTGTGCTGCCAGTGGCAACAGTTTCCAAGCTTCTTTGGGTTTCTGTTGATTTGCACAATGTTTTGTGACATTACAGTTGAGTGAAATGTTTTGCACCTGTGTGGTTTGCAGAGTCCTGCTACTACCACTCTAAATCATGTTTGCACCAGTGCTGTTTTACATTTCTTTGTACTGAAGCAGTTGTGTATAATTTGTGTTTCGCTAGCATCATTTTGTGTAATAAGAGGCAGTATCGTCTATTGGTTAGAACACCAGATTTGCACCTGGGAGATCACAGATTCAAACCTCAGTAGAGCCAAACACTAACAGTGTGACCTTCAGCAAGTGACTTGACCTCCCTGAGCTTCATTCCACTCAGCTGTACAAATGGGTAGAAATAAGATCCCACTAGAAACAAGACGTTACATCTCAACTAGGCTACCTTTGATAAATCAGTTATTGTTTTGTGCTGGTGTGTGATAGGAAGATAACTGGTGTTCAAACCAATAGACCACACTGCCTTTTATTACACAAAATGATGCTAGAGAAACAGAAATTATACACAACTGCTTCAGTACAAAGAAATGTAAAACAGCACTGGTGAAAACATTGTTTAGATTAGTACTAACAGGAATCTTTGCAAACCACACAGGTGCAAAACATTTCACTCAACTGTAGTGTCACAAAACATTGTAAAATTGAACCCCAAAGGAGCTGAGAAACTGTTGGCACTGGCAGCACACAACTTTTTTTTACAACAGGGCAGTATACTTGTAGCTCTACGAAATCGTGACTTTACAAATTTATAAGATGGCAGGGATGCTGATATCTGAAAATGCCATCAGCACAATTTATTGCAAATGCCACTGAGAGTTGAGGGGATCAAAAACAATTCATTATAAATTACTGACAGCACTGTATTCTCCCTCTTTTTTCCCCCTGATATGATGTCATTTCCTGTGTCTGTGATTTAGAAAATGGATGACTGCAGCTACAAAGGGAGGGGCAAGTAAATGGGTTACAATTCTGACCCTAAAACTGTTACAGGTTGCTGGCTCAGTGACATAAAGGGCTGAGGCACTGGACACCCTACCTCGCATCACGTCGACGACCCGGGTTCGGGAACAGACTCGGATCACCAGGGAGCAGGCACGGAGGGAGGATGAGAGCAGGATTGAGCAGCTGTAGGGCAGCTCTCCTCTCTCAGGGTGGTCGTCGCCCCCCGTAGTTCTGCTACACTGGGTGGAGGTCCAGTTGCTAGCATAGGCGGGAGGGGGCAGCAAGTTGTGGGAGGGTATCTTGAGCCACGGCGTGCACATGCCTCTATATGCACGCACCTGGCTGAGAATGGGGGCGGGCAAAAAACAGTCAGGGAGAAAAGTACAAAAATGTATATGAGAAGAAAACCAAAAGTGTTACAGGTTCAGCCAATAGCTTATGTAAAGCAGATTTCCATTGGTAACAATACTGATACATTTTATAATTTCATGTTAGTTTCCCCTTAACAACCAGCAGAAACAGGAAGTCAGACATCCTGGTCAACTGAAAGGGCATTATGGGTGGGATCTAGCGAGGAGGGAGCCAATCAGGAGGAGGAAGAGGCAAGCAGTATCGGGGAAAAAGCATCTTCACTCTAACGTGTCCCATTCACATTCATGCCTCAGAGTGCGATTGGAACAAGACTGGTATCTTAGGCATCAGCAGAAATCCACCAGTGACAGCAGGCATACAGGGAAATTTGCCGGTCCAGTAGTATAAGGTAGAGTACGTGGGTCAAGGCTCACAATTCATTGTTATTTGGTGTTCTGTGCATACCAAAAATCATGCATGGAACACCAAATACTGTCAGCCAGTAATTGCTTTGTGTACTGATTTGTGGCTTCTGTTTTGAATAACTGTCCTCATTTTGTAGTTCAACCAAGTCCTTGTCCTCTAGACATTTTTGGAGGCCTTTTTCCCACTTTCCTCAGTCAATTTTCGAGCCACTTACAGTGCATTCTGCCCAAAGACTGTGATCAAAATATCGTGCAAAAAAACAAGAGCTCATAGTCTTGGGCTCAGCCTGTCTTGTATGAGCAGTGCTTCTTGCACTAGGTGCCAACCACGGTACATCAAGAAAGACTCTCTTGGGGACCTCCACATGGTGATTGCTGTTCTGTTGGTCATCCCTGCTTCCCCTTATTATAGTTCAGTAATCAGCAATTGAAATAAAAAAAACGACATAGAGGCTAGTATTGTCAAAGTGGCCACAAGCTTTCTCATTTTTGTTGATGCTGGTACTCAAGGAAACATGACATGGGTGAGCTTGATCAGACACAACTCTAAAAGTTTTATCTGAACTAACTGAACATGCAAGTTTTGAGCCCAAGTGAAGAGCTACAAAAATGTAGAATTTTACACTTTGGGCAATAATTTATTTTACTGGTATGATGTAAGATTCAGGGGGAATGATTTGATTATTGCAGCTGTTGATTTTGCCTGCCCTATTTGCAGTAGAATAAAATGGGTCAGCTTGCTACAGTGAAGAATAGGAAGTAATTTGATTGACTTACAGAGAGGCTATGATTTCCTTTGCCTGTCCTGTGTGCTATACATAAAAATTGAGACTGGGCACAACTACTAGCTGACGTGCTGTGTGCCATGATTATTTAAAAAAAACACTTTGGGTCTAAGTGTTTGTGCATTGCATAATTTTCAGTCATTTGGAGATTAAGATTTACTAATTTTATGCCGGCCCAGTGGCACTGAGGGTTGAGGCGCTGGACGCCACACAACGTGCCACGCCGGTGACCTGGATTCGGGAATGAACCTGGGCTGTCAGGGGTTGGAAGGGGAGGACTGAGCATCTGGAGGACTTCTCTCCTCTTCCAGGGTGGGTTGTTGGGGATTCCTGGCACAGTAGCGACTTCTGGTGGAGAATAGGGGTGGCACTAGCATTGGGATGTAGAAAGGGGTGGGACATCGGCAGGCTTCAGCGGCAAGAGGCGAGGTATAGTCATGCAGGAAGCCATTGCATGCTGCATCCTGAGAGGGAAACTATAGCAGGAAAAACCCCTGCCTTGGTGGTAGGCACAAGTGGGATCGGTGGCCAGCCCCATGCCCAGTGCCGGGCTCTACTGTCCCGTATACCAGTCTTCCTCCTTCTCCCTGGTCACTCTACTAGTTTCTAGACAGCATGCCGGGAGGAGATGGTGGTCCTGCCAGGTGAGGTTGGAGGGAGAAGGGCCCAACCGGAGTGTGTGGAGTTGGAGGTTTCAGGCAGGCAGCAGAGCTGTTGACGAGAATCCACACCTGAGAGAAGGCCACCGAGATAGGAAATAAATAAAGTTGAAAAAAAAAGACTTACTAATTTTTCAGGCTGCAGCTTTCTAGTGCGATTAAAAGTAGGTCAGTGGTCAAGCTTGTAGAACATATTTTAAAACAAAGTGACCCTATGTAACTGGAGTGATCTACCCAAGAATACCAGATATTTTTTGGTAAAGAATTTTTATTAAATTAAAAAAGTGATTCATTCCAGACACAACTGGACCAAGCAAAAATAGGGGTTGCTATACCACTTTTCAAGACGGAATACCAGGTCTTGGGAAATGGTATTCTGTGGAGAACACTACTTTTTTCACAAATCTCTGGCCCTGTGGGTATTTGTTGCTACCTGAGTAGGACAGTACGATGGAAGGTAAGCGGGTAACTGCTGTGTTTGGGAAGGCAGGAAACACCATATTTAGAGTAATCATACACAGAGGAAAAGGTTACATTAAAAGGGGACAACAAAAATAATTTGTGGAGTGGGAATAGAGGTAACACCCTATCTAGTATAAGGGTTAAGAGAGGATAAAAGAAGCCAAAAGGGGAACACTTAAAACACTCTATCTAGAGTCACGATACAAAAAGATTAAGTAAAAAAAAAAAGGGGAATAGTAGAAAAATCATGTCTAGGATAAGGGTACAAAAATGTTTCCCGTTAACATAGTGAATATAGGAACGGAAATGCTAGGAGTAGTGTAATGTGGTGGCTGTGGGGAGGCAGTTTTCAGAGAGACCTCCTGGAGATTGCAATGCTGCCCCATATGTATGCACCTCTCTGTGCTGAGGGAGGAGGTAGCTAGACTCTGGACTGAATTGACCAGGATTCGGGGGACCTCTTCTCCCACTGAAGGACCACCGAATCTATATACCATTGCCCCAGAGGATGCCAAGGAGAAAGGCCAGCTGGACTGTAATGGGTTCCGGAAGGGGGTTGGGTTGGGATCACAATCCTCAGCTGGTGCCATTAGGCAACCCATTCACCACTCTGACAGGATGGGACTGCTGGGAGGAGGCACCAGTGATAGTGGCCAGAGAGGATGTGGGAGTCCTCAGTAAGGGAGGCCCCAAGGTGGGAGGTAGAGAACCGTAGCAGAGAAGGAAGCAACTTCTGTGGGGGACTCAGTCATTAGGGGGGTAGTTTTGGGGACAGGAATTGAGGGAAGGAGTGAGGTGAGGTGCCTACTTGGCACCTTGGTATGGAGAGGGGATCCTAAAGATCTCAAGGGTGGGGGTGGAGTTAGGGGCAGGAGGGAGAGCTGGATGTCATTGTCCACTTGGGGATGAATGACCTGGTTAGGGATAGGCCTGGGATTGTGCAGGGAGATTTGTGGGAACTGGGTAGGGGTCTTAAGCAGGAAGCGTGCTCAGCAGCTTTTGCTGAGGTGCTGCCTGTCTCTGACAGGAGAGAGGACAGGGTTCTCTGCACCAGGATCTTTAACTCATGGTGAAAGAAATGGTGTAGAAAGGAGGGGTTTACCTCCATTGGGGATGGGGAACCAACCTGGAGGGATAAGGACCAATAGAGGGGTGATGGTCTGCATTTGTCTAGGAGGGGAATCATAGTCCTCAGTAGATAGTTTAAATGTTACCTTGAAGAACATTTAAAGAGCCCCCGACAGCATTAGGAAAACCTTGAAAAAAGTAAGATTTATATTCAACTCCATCCCATTTTCTTTATTTCTTTATATATTATACTGTAAATGTTCCGTAATTATTTTCCCATTGTCTTTATTACTGAAAACAGCTGAATGAAAACAAGATACCTGTCCCCTAGACTATATCTACTCTGGCTGCTTCTCTACACATGACATCACAATCCCCTGTCTATGACATCATAATTATATCCACAGTGACATATTTTGATATCATAAACAGAGTTATGATGTCAGGTGTAGGCAGATAGGCAGAGTTACAAGGGCAAAGATACTGTATTCGTACAAATTCACTTAGTAATAAGGAAAATGATAAGGGTGAGAATTACAGAATAAAATACAAAATATAAGCTACAGTTATGCCTGAATACTACATTTTTTCAAAGTTGTCTCAACTGTGTCAGGAACTCTTTTAAAGAGGCCGAGGGGAGTGACAGAAGAAATCAGGGAGGCATAAACTGCCCCCCACAGATGGAAGAAAAGAGAAGGGAACACACAAGGGGAAATAAATCCCCCCAGGGTACAAAATAAAGAAACAAGCAGAGTGGTAGAAAGGAAAGGGGATGGGAACATGAGCTGTAAAAAGAGAAGGGAGAAAGAGGCAAGGCAAAAAGGAAAAAAGGAGGTCGCAGGTAATGTGGTAAATGTGTGCAAATGCAAGAGGTTTTGGAAATAAATTTCCAAACCTAGAGGCCATCATGGCCAGAGGCAGATCTAGATATCATGGCCATTACTGAGTCCTGGTGCACAGAAGGCTCCAAGTCTCCCGCATTTTGCTGGAGTCTACAGCATTTTACTGCATCACTCAGACCTCCCACCAGCATAAATAACTGTAGCATACTGAGTTGGAGGTCTGTCTGTATGTTCAAATTAAGCTCCAAAATGCACCACAGAGCATCTAAAACCCCAGAACCCCCAGCATTTATATAACTATTTTCTCCAGCACAATCAGCAAATACGCAGCAAAATTACTCAAATTATACAGCAAAACCTCAGTGCTCCATTGGTATGCCTGTAGCCATGTTTACATGGTCACATTTGCAATGGAGTAACCCATGCGCTCGTGTTGCTCCAGTGCAAATGTGACGTGTAGACACGTACCCGACTGGGGTAAGCCATTCGCTAAGATGCTCCCAGATTCTCTGGTAAGCTGGGGATGCCAAGATGAGTGAGCAGCTTACAGTGGTGTAAGTGGCAGTGTGGACTGCCTGCACTGCAGCGAGCCAACAGATCTCTGGTTCCCCCGTGATGCACAGCTCCTCACCAACGCAGATTGCAGCAGTGCAGAGAGGGGCCGTGTAGAGACACCGCGGGTGGCAAGTGGTCCGGACCATGCTGCTGCAGTTTGAATTTTCAGTGCTACTGCCATGCAAACATGGCTATTGACTGGGGCATGGTCATATCCAGCTGTACTCAGTTCAGGAAAGGCAGTGTGGGAAGAAAGGGAGGAGGGGTAGTGCTGTATGTAAGGGAAGGTAAAAAGCAATTGAAATACAGGGGGAGTGGAGGGGATGGAGGTACTGTGTGCCACCTTGGAGATGGAAAACGGAGCCACTATTCTCACTGTCATGATCTACAGCCCTCCAGCACAGGGGGAAAATTAGCTGAGGCACTGGTGGAAGCCACTGGCACAGATAAAGGGGGGTGCTGCTGTTGGTGGGGGACTTCAGCCTCCCGGATGTAGATTGGAACCTCCCAGCTGCAACTTCAGCTAGATGCAGGGAAATCCTGGACTCTCTGCAGGGGGTGTTGATCAGGAAACTAGTCAGGAAGCCCACTCATGATGGGGCAATACTGGACCTGGTTTTCACTAACAGGGACAGTATTTCAGACATCAAGGTGGGAGGCCACCTGGGGACTAGTGATCACCATATAGTGTGGTTCAACATAAGGACGGCAGCAGAAGAGAACCACACAAGGATGAGGGAAGTCCTGGATTTAAGGAAGGCAGATTTTAAAACAATGTGTGAATGCCTCATAAACGACCTAGTGGGGGGGGGGTGACCTGGGTGGGGTGGAGGAACAGAGGGTGAAGCTAAGGAGGGCATAGTGAGGCAACAAACCTCTGCACAAGGGAAGTGAGCAAAAACAAGAGAAAAAGAGACTGCTATGGTAATCAGAAGAAGTGGCTGAAAAGATAAAGGCAAAAAGGGTAACATTTAGAAGGTATCAAGAGATACAAAGGAAAGAGGAAAGGCAGGTGTATCAGGAGAAACAGAGGGAGGAAGGGAAAGCAGTTAGAAGCACAAGGTGCAAACTGAGGAAAGACTAGCTCGGGGGTAACAAAAGGGGAAGAGACATTTTTTAAGGTACATGCAGGAAAAAAGAAGACTAGAGAAGGGATTGTGAGGTTAAGAATGGAAGGGGGGACTATGCAGAGAATGATCAGGAAAAGGCAGATGTCCTGAACAAATACTTTAGTTTATTCTTCAGAGAGGAAGGGGGAGGAGAGGGGCCACATAAAAGCAACAGGAGCACTGGAGGGAGGGAGGGAGGTAGATACTAGTCCTTTATCAAAGGAGAGTCCTGAAGGGACTTGCAAATCTGAAAGTGGACAAATCTATGGGACCAGATGGGGTACACCCAGTTGTATTGAGGGAGCACAGGGAGGTGTTGGCTGCACCTCTGACAGCCCTATTCAACAACTCACTGGAAACAGGGGTGGTTCCAGAGGACTGCGGGAGGGCAGATGTAGTCCCGCTCCATAAAAGCGACAGCAGGGAGGAGGCTGGCAGTTATAGATCAGTCAGCCTGACATTGCTGCTAGGGAAGTTAATGGAGACACTACTAAATGGAAAGGATAGTGGAGTGTCTCAAATCCAGTGGGTTATAAGACCCAAGGCAGCAGGATTCACAGGGGGGCATTCGTGTCACAAATCTGATAGATTTCTTTGACTGGGTGACCAGGGAAATAGATCAGGGTGGGGTGCTGGATGTGGCCTGCCTAGATTTCAGTAAGGTTTTCAACACCATTCCACGTGGGAGACTCATAAGGAAACTGGGCAGCAAAGGGGTGGGTCCTAAGGTGGTAAACTGGGTAAGAAACTGGTTAAGAGATAAGCAACAGAGGGTGGTGGTAAACAAGGGTCATTCTGGAGAAGGGAGGGTGACCAGCAGGGTGCCTCAAGGCTCAGTACTGGGACCGATCCTCTGTAATGTCTTTATAAGTGACACTGCAGAAGAGCTGAAAGGGGATGTCTGCTTCTTTGCAGATGACACCAACATCAGCAATAGGGTAGACACTCCGGGGTGTAAAGGATGAGCAGAGACCTGATAAAACTAGAAAAGAAGTCAAGGGCAAGGCAGCTGGGTTGCAATGTGAAAAAAATGCAAATTCATGTACTTGGGGTACAGATACCCAGAGGCAGAGTACAAAATGGGACAAGAAGTAATGACAGTCACCAAACAGGAACGGGACCTTGTGGTAATCATACTGGATGACCTCAGGGTGTCCAGGCAGTGTGACAAGGCAGTTAGCAGAGCCAGTGGGATGTTGGGTTGCATAGGGAGGGGTATTACAGCAAGATGTGTCCTTCTGAGCTCCGAGCCCCCCCCAAATATTCTTTTTTTCTGTGTTTGACTTGATTGTGGATTAATTTCATTTTATTTCATTTTGAATTAATGAAAAAGAGTTTTTTTTTCATGTCTCGATACACAGTTGGTTTGTTTTAACTTTTTTTTTTTTATCAGGTAAAGTTACTGTTGCACCTACTTCCGCAGTGAGAGTAATGGAGCCGTTACAGCACGTACCTTCTCTGATGGCTAAGTAATGAGATGGAGATGGAGATAACTGCCCTACAAGAAAAACAAAAATCAAAAGAATCCAAGCCATCTATGAAGGAAGCCAGAATTAAGTATAATAATGCTGTTACCACTGAAGAGGTATGTATGGTGCCCTCATCACAGATAGATAAAATCTCTACCCAAATAAATTCCTTACAGAGTATGATGATGGACTTACTTGCCTCATTCAAGGACTTGAGGGAAGATGCTAAAGAAAATAAAAAATAGCAGATGATGAAGCAAGAATTTCCAACTTAAAGGACAAATCAGCCAGACACCAAAGAAAATATGTTAAATGCCAGCAGGATCTCACTGCTCGAAGACAGAACGGGGGATCAGGAGGCAAGGAGTCATAAAACAATATTAGGATTACAGGTGAGGCAGAAGGTTTGGAAGGAACTGATACTGTTCAATTTGTTAATAAAATATTGCTGTATTTGGCTCCCTCCCCCCACTCCGATTGGTCTTACTTTATTCTCAAGAGGGCACACAGATTGCTAAAGCTGAAATCAGGAAAAATGAGTGTAACCCCTAGGTGGCGCTATCCCAAGGGCTGCTACCCCTGCCTGCTGGACAACCAGTAGGTTAAGGGGCCTGAGTTCTGAAATGGGTGCCTCCACCCAGAGGTCAGGGTTATTAGTAGTCGTACTAACTTGGGCACAGCCCTCTGGGACACTGTAACCCCCCTTGGTTCCTGCCAGTGGCCCCCACAGAATACAACAGTGACCTTCACAATACCGCTGATATGCTTTACTCTTATCCACACTTGTGACACTTACCACCAGGATTGGTTTCTCCAACTCGACCCTGGGGAACCCCTGCAAAAAAACAAGGTTAAACAGAGCAAATGGCATGCAACACAATATTTCAGGCATAAACAGGATCCACAGACTGTTTAAAAGGCAGAAAAAGTAGATCTGATTTATTCAGGGGGGTTTTAACAAGGATAGGGGCAACCAGGTTAATTAGTTTACTCTACATAGTAATCGTACAGTTATGCAAGCAATCAAACTCCCTAGCACTGTCGGTCTTCTGGTTACCCAGGTGAATGGGGGGTGGGCTAGCCAGGACCGTTCCCCGGGGTAGACCGGCATTGCAGCTGGAAGGGGCCCTGTGATGGAAAAACACTTGCACAACACAGTGTTTGTAATCCAGAGCCAGATGGCTCAGTTTGTGAAGAAAAGAAACAACTAACAATCAGATGACACACTTAGATTTAAAGGTAGTTGCAGGGAGCTACCCTGATGACTACTCACGATACCCCAAACTGGACAAAGGAGGGACGAGGATTGAGACAGCAGATGAATTATCTGGGTTGCCAGGAGAAACAGAGGGCTGATCCCTTGGGCGGTCTCTCGTTGATGGCGCTTCTCTGTGCAGTAGGGTAACCTGGCAGGGCACTCATGACGAGGCCCAGCCACATGGACTGGCAATTTATTTAGTTTGGTGGATGCTGGGTTCAGCTCCCGGCAATCTGCATGCAGTTCACACCACAGGGGAACTAAATCACGACTCCCACGCAGTACGCAGCATATTTATATACCAGGAAATAGTACTGTACCAGGCAAGGCACTCTTCGGTCACAATCGCAAAGTCCCCTCGCAGACCGAGAGCTCAGCAGTAACTGGAGTCCCTGACAGGCCGATCGCATTCAACAAAATCTTTGGTCTTCTACAGGTGAAGCCTGGTCCCAATTCAGCAGCTTGCTCAACAGCACACAGCTTGGATTTAGTCTGAAACAATTCTCTCTCTCTCTCCTCCTCGCAAAGTAACAGCAGACTTGCAGGCCCCAACTCAAGCCTCTTCACAATTCTCCCGCTTGAACTATGCAGTTTTCAGCTTGGCCATCACGAGCTGCTTCTCTCTCGACTCCCAACTTAGATCTGGCTTGCCAGCAGACAGCTGGGGGGGGGTTTCTCTTGGATCCAAAAGGTCTGGTTGGTTGGTTCAGCTGTCAATCACAGTGAGAGCTCCCCCATTTGGTGCAAAAGGCAACAACAGTCCAAAACTACAAATCCCAAACTGGTAAGCCACACAGTCCCACTTCAACAGGCTCCGTTTTAGAGTCCTCATGTACTGACTGGTCCAATTTGGCAGTTCGGGACCAAAATGATGGAGCTAAACAGAACAGTCCTCACTGCAAATAAGGCAGGTTAGAACAAACTACATTATAACTATTACTCTAAATGATTGCAAGCAGTTAGTTACATCTTTCAGCAAGGCTCCATCTGCCCAATTAGTGATGGCAGAAACGGAGCACTTAGCAGGGAGCCCGGGTGGGACCCGAGCATGGAAACACTCAGTCCCCCTCCCAGATTAATTATATCTGCAATCAGGCAGCACTTAAAGAGACAGTACACGGAGGCCACGCAGGCACTCACTAGCAACACATTTAAATGGCAATAGCACCGAACACTAGCCAGGCAGCGAGCAATTGGACAAGCTCGTGGAAGACTTCTCAGGAACCCCCATTTGTAGGGGGGTTACATGAGAAACCTAGTCCTGTAATTCTTACATTTCTGAACCTCCAGCACAAAACTTTTTTCAACGATTTGTAAGGGACAAGCCATTCTTGGAAGACAAAGGGGCTAAGCTTAAATTTTTGAATGACTTACCATAAGAATTGTTAGAAAAAAAGGGAGGCATTC
The DNA here is from genome assembly GCA_016271365.2 of Neoceratodus forsteri. Taxonomy (NCBI): domain Eukaryota; kingdom Metazoa; phylum Chordata; order Ceratodontiformes; family Ceratodontidae; genus Neoceratodus; species Neoceratodus forsteri. Next base: position 1,712,702,388 of record CM057455.1, read on the forward strand.
TACCACATTAAAGAAATCTCTGAGAGTCTGGCTTTAAGTACAGTCTTTTGCATCCCACAAGATTACAAATCTGGGCACCTGATAGCATTAAATCTTATCCCAGTTATCAAGCAGTGAAAAAGGGGTTAAAGGAGGACTTCCCAGATTTATTTAAAAATGCCAACTTTGCTAGATGACTTCTAGTACACAAATGCATGTTTAATCTGTTGCGATAGGTACAGCTTCTTCTCCCCTCCCCCTTAAACTTAGTCTTTTATTAATGCTACATTAGTGCTTTCTGTCCTAGTTGTGCTAGTCAAAGCAATTACTTTTGAAAGTGTTATTCCAGTAACTGCATATAGGATTTGGTCCCTCCAGTGTTGGCTCACTGTTTTCCCTATAATATTCCAGTAAAGAAAGGTGCTCCAGGAGGCCATCCAAACAGAATGGTGCCCTCAAAAATAAATCACTGGAAAAACCAAGACATGGGATGAGGCAGCAGTGAGACAGAGAAGTGCGCACCTGTTGCCAGACAGGCTGAGCAATTAAACCTTCTGTGGCTGTGGAATACATCAAGGTCCCGGTCACCTCCCACTCCCAGCTCCTATTTGTTCCACATTGGAAAGATTTACCTGGCTAGAGCAAAACAGCAAAACTGAATATGTCAAGTATTTTTCATTTTCTTACTTTATATTACAAGGAAAAACCAAGACAAATGAAGCACCCATTCTGGAAAGCACATATAAAGTCTAGCAACAGCTCCAACCAACTTAAAAGGGATGCTGTAAACCAAATTGAGTAAAAAGGTTTATTTTAATTTACAAAAAACATTTATGAGAACACAGTACATGTTTTAAAGCATCATACCCAGTACAAAAGTAGTGTGCAAAAGAAAAGGCAAGACTGTATAGCAGCAAACAGAATGACAGCAATTACATTTATTGTTTGTCTGTCTGTTAAGGGGGGGAAGGGCAGAAAATTAATGCAGAGCCCTCGATATTTGGAGATGATAGTTACTACACTGTACAGTGTGTTTATCTCCAAGTATACTGCAGTACCTTAGAGAGGGAGAATGTTATTTGCTATGGGAAATTGTTATGAGATTTCTTTATGTATATGTTGCAATGATCCACAACTTTTTTTCCTTTTTCTTTTGGTAGTGTCCTGCTTAATATGAGTCTTTTTCATTCATCGTGGAAATAGAAATAATAAAAAAGCTGAACAAAAGAAGAAAAGAGGCTTAAAGCTGAAAGAAAAGAAGCCAACATATGAATTTGACCCTTGTTTAGAGTGCAAAATGTATTTATAGAGGATCGCTGCTAAAGGCTTGAATTGTTAAAGTCAATATTAGACAAATGCATTATAATATAAATAATAGTGACAATTCATCATGAAATGTATGTAATGATTTTGGTATTAAGTCTTGTTATCTTTAAAATGATAGATTATTTAAGGTAAAATCACTGTCCATTCATAACAATGAGTTATTAATAACTGTCTAATAGTTTTATTTTTAAACTGTTTAACTATAGACTGTTCATTCAAGGTGTTTAGGTTAGAATGTTTATTATATTTGGCTTGTTGGATCACCAATTGCACGTTGTGTGTTAATTTACCTATTTAAATAGGCACGAGATTTAGTGTGCTTGAGAAAAAACATAATTGTTTTATCGATCACACTACAAATAAGGAGCAGATACAGTATATGGCTCTTTAACCTCTGAAGAAGCTCCGCCCAGATGTAGCGAAATGTAAGGTTTTTTGGCCCTTAGGGGCTAAGCTGTAGCTGTGTGAACTGCCGCCCCTTCATGCTTTGTCTCTTTCAATAATATTTATTAGCTGTCATTTTGTTCGCTGCTATACAGCCTTGCCTTTTCTTTTGCACACCATTTTTCTACTGGGTATGATGTTTTAAAACATGTACTGTGTTCTCATAAAGGTTTTGTCGTAACTTAAAATAAACCTTTTTACTCAATTTGGTTTACAGCATCCCTTTTTAGTTGGTTGGAGCTGTTGCTAGACTTTATATGTGCTTTCCAGAATGGGTGCCTCATTTGTCTTGGTTTTTCCCTATAATATAAAGTAAGAAAATGAAAAATACTTGACATATTCAGTTTTGCTGTTTTGCTCTAGCCAGGTAAATCTTTCCTTCTGTCTCACTGTTGCCTCATCCCAAGCATTAGATTGCTCAGTCTGTTCACAATAAATGGAAAACACTATGGGCCAGATATTCAAAAGGGTTGCGCCATGCGCAATAGGGTTGTGCCTGCGCAAGTCCGAACTTGCTCCATTCCGCCGTATTCAGCAGGAGGCAGTTGCGCCACAGAAAACATGCTGAGCAACAGCGCAATGCAAATGAATGCATGCTGAACTGGAAGGGGAGGAACCATGCATAAACTGCACAGCCCGATATTCAGCTGGGCTGTGCAGAGTTGTGCATGAACCCCCAACCTGCGCCTGCAGGACTTAAGTCAAAAAGGTTTGTCGAGGGCCACCACAGGTGAGCTGCTGTATTGCAGGCGCAACACAGCAGCTGCCACCTGTGGCTGGCCCTCAACCCACTCTCTGTGCCCCTCACCAGCCCGATTACGGCAGCAATGTGTCCCCCCCCAACACATCCCTGGTGGTGCAGTGGACTGATAAGCCTGATCGCGGGCTGACGTAATGAAACACCCCCCCCACCTCCCGAATATTTCCCTGGTGGTCCAGTGGACCGATGAGCCCGATCACGGGCTGGAGTTTTCAAACACACACCCCCACCTCCCGATCATATCCCTGGTGGTCCAGTGGACCGATGAGCCCGATCGCAGGCTGGAGTTTTTAAACACACACCCCACCTCCCGATCATATCCCTGGTGGTCCAGTGGACCAAAAATCCTGATCGCGGGATGTAGTTGTCACCCCCCCGAACACATCCCTGGTGACCTAGTGTCCCCCACCCCACCCACCCACAAAGCCCCACTACCCTGCTCCCCCGCGGCCGGTGGGAGCAGCATCCACCCACCTGCCACCTCGCCCGCCCGCGACTGACTGCCCAGTAGGGTGTGCATGCTCACTGGTGCAGGCAAGAGCAATGGGCGTGCAACCCATACTGTACAAGATAGTTCGTTTTGTGAATGAAATTCAAATTCATTCTACAAACTGGACTGTCTGGTATGGTATGGGCTGCATGCCCATTGGCTCTTGCTCTGCACCAATGACGCAGCCCTACCGGCAGTCAGTTGGTGAGCAGCGGGCGGCAGGTGGTGGATGCTGCCGCTCGCTGGCCGCGGTGGGTGGAGCGGGTGGGGCTTCGCGGTGGGTGGGGGCCACTAGGTCACCAAGGATGTGTTCGGGGTGACAACTACATCCCGCGATCGGAATTTTCGGTCCACTGGACCACCAGGGATATGATCGGGAGGTGGGGGGGGGTGTTTGAATACTCCAGCCTGCAATCGGGCTTATCGGTCCACTGGATGACCAGGGATATGATCGGGAGGTGGGGGTGTTTAATTACTCCAGCCCGCGATTGGGCTTATCAGTCCACTGGACCACCAGGGCTGTGTTGGGGGGGAGACACATTGCTGCCCGCGATTGGGCTGGTGAGGCAGGGGTATTTAGGCTATGCCCGTGATCGGGCCAGTGGGGGGTGGTGGTGGGGTTTTTATGCTCTTTTGCCCGTGATTGGGCTGCAGGGGGTGTCCTTCCCCGATGGATGCTGCCTGGCAGGGCGCCAGGCGCAAGTCCTCGGGGATTGGCGCACCTGCATGCTAATGGCATGCAAATGGGGCCATAATCAGATGCAAATGGCCCCCCCTGCACCTTGCATGAATTATAGCCCCATTTGCATGTCACCTTTTGAATATCGGGATTTTGCACATGGCGCAATGGTACTTGCGCCACTGCAAGTTGAATGCTCCACTTTGTCAACTTGCAGTGGCGCAAGTTCCACTGCGCCATGCACAGTGGCTGTGGCTGGGGGGTGATATTCAAAGGAGTTGCTCAATAGTGCAACTCCTTTGAATATCGCCCCGGACACACCCCTGCGCAACTATTTTGCACAGCGCAAGGGCTTGTGCCTATGAATGGCGCAGTTTGAATATCCAGCCCTATGGGTAGAGGAATGGAGGAGCAAGCATGTGAAGCTTTTTCAATAAAAGATTAATTAGATATAGTAGTATCCAGTTTGTTTGTTTGTGGAGGCTGGCTGGCTGGAACAGAAAGTCTACCAGGGAAGGGAGTGGGTTAAGTTGCTTTTTTTTTTTTTTTTTTTGAAGCTGTTTATGTAATACCTCCCATGTCTATGGGTATGAAGATGGAACTAAAGGAAGGGGAATGTACAAATTAACAAGTTTGCACTTACTTGACCTCCCAGGATGGGGTTGACCTCTGGAGCACCCGTTCACCAATTGGAGCCAGTCAGAGCTACAATAAATTAGATTAGCAACCAGTTTCCAACATTAATTTAAGTCCTCTCAAACATAAAGTCTAAAAAGAATCCTTTAATTTGATGTCAAAACATGTGAGCATATTCTTATAGGGGTAAGTGTTGCAACAGTCACTAATCTGATGCTCACCTTCCATCTCAGTTACACATTTCCCTTCTTCATCCAAAATATTCACAACTAGAACTCTGAGCCTAGTGGCTGTGTTTGAGAAGAGCTCCCAAAGCTAAGTGCTTTTTGCTATAATTTTCAGTTTAAAAATTGTTTTGTTTTATGTAAATTTAGGTGATTGTGAAAGACAACCCTGTAGGATCCAGGAAGATATAAAATTTGAGTGGTAGATATTCATTGGAAGTCAGAAGGATCAACACATGTATTTAGTGTGATCTTTCTACTCTGATGTGGTTAATTTTAATACTATAGTTTAAACCCTTTCTGTGTGTGCCTTTGGTGGTGTCTGATATTGAGAACCTAAGAGTCATTTGTGGGTATTCTGTCTGTTTTGGTAGGTACTTTATTTTCTCTGTTAAACAACTGAGTATACTATTGCCTAATACTTTATAGTACATTGTGTCTTTTTGTGCAGTCTCTGATTTTTTCTTCTTTCTCCAATGTTTTAGAACTGTTTAGTTTTTGTGGCAGAGGTGTGGTACTGTGTTCTTTCTTGTAGTTCAAGGTGCTTTGGGACTGCTGATTTCTACTGGTTTAAAGATTACATTTTTTTCTATTTTAAAAAGCTACATCAACTTGGTATGTTGTCACCTGTTTGTTGTTGCTAACCAGCAGATGTTTTTGCATTGTGCTCTGGTTCTGTGATAGAATCTGTATTAGTAGAAGGTAGATTATTGTGATTGTAGTTACCTTTTGATGGTAATGGTAAAGAGCTGAGATAGAAATGTATGTATTTTTGAATGTTATAGAAGCCAGAAGGGGAAGGAAGCATATTCAATTCAATGCTTTACAGTAACTGGTAATTGCTGTTTTTCGTTTAGACTTGGATTGTGAGCTTTTGGTGACACTGTACTTTCTTTGTTGTCTTTACTTAAATTGGTTTTGGGCTGTTGAGGATTTAAAACGTAGTGGTGGTGTATTCTTTGCTGTCTTTGGTTGCTGCAAATTCCCCCCTCCCCCAACTCTTGATTATATGCCCTGTTAAATCTGATTGACAGGAGCTAAACACTGGGTATAGTAAGGGGTGTGGAGTAGGAGGGGCATACCAGGAAAGGAACAGCAGCAAGTGAAGAGGTGACTGCTCTCTCAGTGGAAGGGAAGTAAATGCAAATCTAGGAGCTTTCATTATTACTTCTTCGCATTGATATTGCATTGGGGAAAGAAGGAGTAGGAGTTTGAAGAAGGTTGTGCAATGGCTACTTAAAGTCTGTTTTTGAGTGTGGATAGGAAGGATAGGAATTTAAAAAGCAGTTGCTCAATATATCTAAACATGTGCAACAAAGGAGGTAAGGGAAATAAAGAAAATGTTTTGCACTGATAGAGGAGGGAGAGGGGAGACTTGGGGGAGTGTTTGGTATCCTGCATCTGGAAGGGTGGGAGGTCGCTGGTGGGCAATGACGGCAATGGGTAGGGTGGTAGGCTGCAACAACTGCGGTGCACCAATCTTTCTAAAAATTGCCTGGAGTGTGGGAGGATGTTTAGTGTGCAACCACACAGAAAAACTTAGAAAGGAGATTGAGGGTCTGCAGGAGGAACTAAGACAGGCAAGGCAGATTGGGGGTGGGTTTAGCCAGTACTGGAGGGAGGAAGAAGGGGAGATGAGGGAGGGTGATTTAAGCCAACAGTGGTAAGGAGAGGGTCAGAAGAAGAGAAGCAGAGACAAAGGGGCCCAGGCCAGGAAGAACAATTGCCGGGGAAACCAGGTTGGGAGACAAAAGACAAATGGAAGGAGGAGATCGGGACTTGTGAGGGGAGGTGAAGAAGTGGCAAAAGTCATGGAGTGGAAAGGAGAGAACAGGTTACTATGAAGAGAGAGGGAGCGGGCATTTGTGAAGGGCCTTCAGAAAATAGTTGTGCACTGCTAGAGAGGAAGAAGGTGGAAGAGGGAAATGATGAAATTAGAGGAGTAATTGATAAATGCCTGGACCAAACTGGAGCGGGGGGAAGTTCTGCTGGGAGAATTGCAACAGGGGTAAAAGGGGGAAATAATGTGCAGGAGGAAGAAGAGGAGCTGGAAATGAGAGAGGGAGATGAATGGAAGCAAGCAGGGAGTAACAGGGGTGGAATCTTAGTGCTGGGGGACTCAATACTAAGAGGAGTTAGGTGGGGTAGCAAGGGGGAGAGGAATAGTCGCATTTGGGTGGAGGCCATGCCAGGAATGACAGCGGAAAGGGTGGGACAGTCTGTTCTGAAATATGCTAGAAGGGGTAGGGACAAGCCTCATTTAATTACACATCTTGGGACAAACGACCTGGCTGACAAGACAGTAGATACAGTCCAGATGAGGTTTGAGGAACTAGCACAATTATGTGAGGGGGCAGGAAGATCAGTAACTTTTTCAGAGATACTCGTGCCAAAGGCAAGCACAACAAGAAAGCTGAGAATAGAGAGAATTTAACGGATGGCTAAGAACCTAGTGTTGTGCTAAAGGTATGGGCTGCTGGGTGGGTGGGGAGGGACCTGGGAAGACAGTAGTCTCTATGCCAAGGACAGACTACACTTGAGTGAAGAGGAAAGAAGTGTTGAAACAGAGGATGGAGGAGTACATAGAGGAAGTTGGGAATTTAAACTAGGAGTGGGGGTGGCAGTTAGGAGATATGCAGAGACCACAGGTTGGGAACCCATATGAGCTTACCCCATAACAGTGACAAAGGACAAATGGCAAGTACTGTTGGTGATGCTAGAAAGGAGGGCAGGATGGGAGGGGAAAAGGGTGGAAGGTGGTTACCCTTAATGCTAGGAGCCTTGGGAGGAAAACTGCAGAATTACAGGTGCTCATGGCAGAGGGAGAGGTGGACATTGCAGCCATCATGGAAACATGGGCCACCCAATACAATGACTGGGACCTGTCTGTACCAGGGTACAGGTTATTTCGTAGGGACAGGATGATTGGGAAGGGGGGGTGGCACTATATGTGAAGGAAGGACTGAAGTGTGTAAGAGAGGAAGGGGAGGAGGGTAGTACGGAGTCACTTTGGATGCAAATCCAGGATTCCAAGAATAGGATTCTTAGAATGGGAGTGGTGTACAGGCCACCATCTCAGACGAAGGATTTAGACAGGGAACTAGCGGGACAGATCAGGAGGACCTGCGAGAAGGGTAGTGTGGTGATTGTGGGGGACTTCAACACGCCAGGAGTGGACTGGAGCACCTCAACAACCAGGAACAGAAGGGAGCAGGTACTGCTGGATGCCTTCCAGGACACTTTCCTGCTGCAAATGGTCAGTGAACCAACCAGGTTAGGGAATACCCTTGACCTTGTGCTGGCAAATGGGGACTTTATGAGAGAACTTACAGTGGAGGAACCGCTGTCAGGGAGTGACCACCACTCAGTATGGTTCACATTGGATATGGGCAAGGAAGGAGTGGAATCTGGCACAATAGTGCTGGACTTCAGGAGGGCCGACTTTGGGAGGATGGGGAAGTGGTAAAAGGGTACCTGGCCAGAATTTAATCTAGTATGGACACTAACCAGAGGTGGGAGCTCATAAAGCTGGGGATAGTGGAGGCAACCAAAACCTGCTGCAAAGCCCAGAGCAAGAAGGCTAGGGCTAAGAAACCGATCTGGTTGAGTAAGGAGGTCATGGAAAAGGTAAGAAGGAAAAGAGCTGCCTTTAGGAAGTACAAGAAAACAGGGAGGGGGAGGACAGGAGGAGTACTTGACAGAATTGAAGGAGGTGACAAGGGCAGTAAGGGAGCCAAAGCATCTATGGAACTCAGGCTGGCACAAGGCATTAAGAAGGGGAGAAGGACTTCTTTAAGTACATCAGGAGAAAGGAGCTGTAAGGACCACATAGTATGGATTAGGAAGGAGGGTTGGGTGGAAGCAGGGTATATAGGAAGCACTAAATGAGTACTTTGCTCAGTATTTACTAAAGAGAAGAGGGGGAGTGACACCCAAGGTGGGAGAAATGGCAGAAGCAGGGTGGGAAGTGGTGACAGATGGGGAAATCATGGAAAGCAGAGTTCGAGAGGGTTTGAAGGCACTGAGGGTGGACAAGGCGCCAGGCCCAGATGGCATCCACCCAGGGTACTGAAGGAGCTGGCAGAGGTCCTTGCAGGACCTTTGGCAGACCTATTTAATGCCTCACTACATTGGGTGTGTACCTCAGGACTGGAGGATGGCTCATGTGGTGCCCTCCACAAGAGTGGCCCAAAGATGAACCGGGAAACTACAGACCAGTGAGCCTCACATCCATTGTGGGTAAGCTAATGGAGACTATCCTGAAGGAGAGGCTGGTGGCCCTCCTAGAGGCCAAAGGACTACAGGACAGCAGACAGCATGGCTTCATACATGACAGATCCTGCCAAACCAACCTGGTCGAGTTCTATGACTGGGTAACTAGGTAACTGGACAGGCGACCATGCAGTGGATGTCCTGTATCTGGACTTCAGTAAGGCATTCGACTCAGTGCCACATGGAAGGCTGGGAAGGAAGTTAGTAGGCACAGGGGCGGGTGCAAAGCTGGTGAGATGGGTAGGAAACTGGCTTCAGGGAAGGCAACAGAGGGTGGTGGTGGGTGGGGAGCTCTCACACCCAAGGGCAGTGACGAGTGGTGTTCCACAGGGCTCAGTGTTGGGACCAGTGTTGTTTGGGATATTCATTGCAGACATATCATGGGACATCAAGAGCAAGATCAGTCTGTTTGCTGATGATACCAAGGTAGGCGCAGTGGTGGATGACCTAGGGGATGGCAGGGGTTGCAGGATGATCTGGCAAAGCTTGAAACCTGGTCAGACACCTGGCAACTGGGCTTTAATGCCAAAAAGTGCAAGGTGCTGCATTTTGGGATGAAGAACCCAAGGAGAAGTTACCAGCTAGGGGGAGTGCAACTAGCCCAGACAGAGGAGGAGAAGGCTCTGGGTGTGCTCATTACAGAGTCAATGAACAACTCGGCACAATGTAGGAAGGCAGCTGCAAAGGCCAACAAAATGCTGGGTTGTATTGCAAGGGGTATATCCTCGAGGAGGGAGGAGGTGATTCTGCCACTGTATAGGCCATTAGTTAGACCACACCTGGAGTACTGCGTGCAGTACTGGCGTCCGTATCTGAAGAGGAACATTAAGTTACTGGAGGGGGTGCAGCGCAGAGTGACAAAGATGATCAAGGGGCTGGGGGACTTATCATACGAGAGGAGGTTGAAGGAGTTGAACATGTACTCACTGGACGAGAGGAGAGACAGGGGTGACATGATTGAAACCTTTAAATACATGAAAGGAATAAACAAGACAGGTACAGAGGGGCTGTTCAAAGTAAGGGAGGGGAGGGACACCAGGGGCCATGATATGAGACTGGAGCGAGGAAGGTTCAGTAGGGAGATGAGGAGACACTTTTTTACAGAGAGGGTGGTGGCTGGGTGGAATGCGTTACCTGCTGAAGTGGTATGCAGTAGAACAGTGGACTGCTTCAAACGAGGATGGGACAGGACAAGGGGGAGGGTTAATGAAGGGGAAGGGTAGAAGGGAGGGGCAGCTGCAGAATAAGGGGTGCTAGCTGCACATTGAAGCAGACTTGATAGACCTCTAGGCCTTTATCTGCTGGCAAATTTCGTATGTTCATATGTTCGTATCCTCTAGAAGGCACTGCACTTTTAGTTTTTTTTTGTCCTGGCTCCTCCACTCCCTGAAGGGAGCTCAGCCCCTGCCCGCTCACCCTCCACATGCCCAGGCTTACCCCCCCTGGGCAGGCCACTGGGTAGGTCCCCCCTCCCCATGGTCCATGGGAATGTGCTCTTGCTCACACCCTCCAGGGTAGGGCCACAGGAGGACACTGTTGGCAGCGGGAGCAGTGGTGGAGTGAGGTTTCATGCTTGGGGCCGGGATTTTGTGTGCGGCTGTACCTGGGGGTGGGGACGTGCAATGATGGCCTGTGTCCACCCCCCGCAGATAATGGCGTTGGCACAATGGATCCTTCCAGCCTCCACCAGGGGCCTGTGATGTGCCGGACACACTACCCCTCCCCCCAGAGAAGGGAAGCAGGTCCCAGGACCCTCAGTCCTTCTCCCCCTGGCTGGCCCTCTGACATCCCGAGTCCGTTTCCAAATTTGAGTCATTGGCGTTGCAGATGGACGCACTACCTCTGTGCTGGTGGGCTGGCCCTGCACTTCAGTTTTATACCGACTGGGTTACACACATTACGTCAAAGTACTTTTCGTTCTCCCCATATTGCTTCCTGCCCAACTGGGATAGGTAAGGTTTTGCTACAGCCCTTTTCTTTTCCTGGACCAACATTCACATTCAGAGTACCACTTCATAGGGACATTTGGTAGCCCAACTAGTCACTAGCAACCCGGCTAGTATCACAGTCTCTTAGCATGGCATCAGTGCAGTGCTACATTGATTCTGAAAGGAATTTTCTGTGAGATCCACTGTTTTCTCACAGAGTACATCCTTCAAATCTATTACCTTTTCTTCACTGTAATACCCATCACAGATTCGGTGCCAGCCTAGAAACATGGAAACATAGACTTTGACAGCAGATAAGGACTGCTTGGCCAACCCAGTCTGCTCATTTCCCCTACCTATTGGATAAGCTGCAGATCCCACTTAAGAAACAGCCTACTTCCTCTTACCCCCCACTATAATTGCCTGATGTCGGTCCCATGCATTCTTGAATTCCCCTACTATTTTTGACTCCACGACCTCCTCAGGAAGGCCGTTCCATACATCCACCACCCTCTCTGTGAAAAAAACTTCCTTATGTTGCCCCTGAACTGCCCCCCCATTTTCTTTTTTTTTTTTTGAGATTCTATTTTCTCCCCTTTCCCTGGCTCTGTAACTTGCCACTCCTTCAGGCATCCCTAGGTTCCCTGCACCCTCTCCATCCTCCCCAGGCGCCCTTACCGCCTCAAATCGCAGCTTTACCTTGAGGTAGCTCGGCGTTACCCTTCACCAAGTGGGTCCCTCTCCTTCAAGGTGGAAGGCACTGGTGGGGGCAGCCCAGCACACTATTTTTCCTATCGGCCTCTTGGCACTGCTGAGGTGAGGGCTGACCCAGCAGGAAGTCTTTGGACGTGACTTGAACCGGGTGCCGTCATCCGCCAATCCGGAGCATTTTTTTCTTGTGTTCTGGTGTTATTGTCCCTCCTGCGCCGCTACCTGCAGTGCCCCTAGTCTCCACCGGGGACCACTGCTGGAGCGAGGCGTCCCACCCAACCCACCCCAGGAGAGGAGAGAGAGAGAGTAGTCCTCTGGAACGCCGATCCTCTCTGCCCCTGGCAGCCCCTGCATCCCAAGTCCATTCCTGAACCCAGGTCACTGGCGTGGTCCGAGGTGTGGCGTCCAGTGCCTCAGTCCTCTGCACCACCGGCTGCCCCCCCCCATTTTCAAATTGTGCCCCCTTGTTCTTGTACATCTCTTTTTCTGAAAGATTCTACCCTCTTGGACTTTGTTTATTGTCTTAAAGTACTTGAAAGTTTCTATCATGTTCCCCCTCTCCCTCCTTTCCTCGTGGGTATACATATTAAGCTCCTTTAGTCTCTCTTCGTATGGTTTCTGGTGCAGACCCTGCACCATTTTAGTTGCCTTCCTCTGGACTGCCTCCATCCTGTCTATGTCCTTGCAGGGATGGGGTCTCCAGAACTGCACACAGTACTCCAGATGGGGTCTCACCAACTGTCTGTACAGAGAGATGACAACCTCCTGTTTTCTACTGGTGATGCCTTTCCCTATGGCATCCCAGTCCCCCAGCCTTCCTTACCGACTTTTAACATTGCTTGTATACCTTTAGGTCGTTAAATATGACTACCCCAGGTCACTTTCCATTTTTGTTATTGTTATTACCTCCCTTCCCCCCATTGTGTACTCTTCCCCTGGGTTTTTGTTTCCCAGGTGCATTACTTTGCACTTCTCTGCATTGAATCTAAGCTGCCATAATTTTGACCATTCCTCCTGCCTTGCCAAGTCCCTTCTCACCCTTTCCACCAACACTTGTGTATCAACCCTGTTGCAGATCTTTTTGTCATCTGCAAAGAGACATAGTTTTCCTTCCAGTCTCACTGCAATGTCACTTATAAAGACATTAAAGAGGACTGGCCAGGAGAACTGGGCATGGCTGGAGTGCTAACCGGGCACATCATACACACAGTTTCAGGTTAAACAGCCCCAGTTACACATTTCTGCTACTTTCCTAATTTCTGACTAGAAATTAGCATCCTGACACTCTGCCACCTCCACTGAGGCTTGAGGTACAACTAAGTATCACTGAACCACATTCTGAATAGTTTTAAATGTCACCTCAATTCTTCAGTGTTCAAACATTCTGGCAGCACTCTCTCACTAAAACACCTCTGTGAATATTCAGAATGATGAGTTTTCCTCCTTCAGGAGAAGGGCACCCTCCTTAAAGTGTCCTAGTTCAACCGCCGCCGCCAAGAACTAGTAGTTTTTCAGAAAGCTAGACTCTGAGAAAAGGTTTCAGGAACAGTGGGAACTGGCACTGTGTGCCTGGCACTTGCCTCCCACCAACTGACTCAAAAACTCTCTCTTCATTCAAACTAGGAAGCTCTGACTCTTCCCCTTTACAATGAGTGCAACATATCAATCTGTTCCAGTCCTCCAAGTGCACAGAGGTTGGGATCTGTCTAGAGGTTCCATGCCCTCTTAAAGAAACACTACTCGTAAACCCTACGTTGGTTACACTTAAAGCAATTCATTTCTGTAAAGATTCCTTAGGTGTGCATTTACTCTGACTGTCCACATAATATAACTGTCAGTTTCAATCAAAAGTGGTGAGGGTTTAAATTTGTGATACTGGCATGATATGCACAGAGCTGCACTGTCTGATCTACGCTTTACATTAGAGCCTTGTAGTATAGTTATGTGGGCTCAGTTAAGTGTACTCAGTTTTTTAGTTTCTGCCATTTTAGTTTTACGCATCCTATTTTGCAGTTATTATTCAAAATTTTCACAAAAATAAAACAACTATTGGGTGTTCTCATTGAGCTTAAGTTTCTGTCCTTGCAAGACACGAGGCTTATTCTGATTAGTCAATGTAAAACTAGGGGATGTAGGGAGTAAATGATATTGTGCATATGCGCCAGCATGTAAGTAAGAGCTCTCCTGTACAGATGAGAAAGTCTTCAATGCCATGATTAAATAAAGTAAGCTAAGTAGTGTAATGGGAATCACCATCTGCCCATCATTTGTATATCATTTTGTTATAAATATATGTTTTTGAATTTCTGCTTATGAAACATGGCAAGGACAAAAGACCCATGGGAAAAAACATGGTTGTTTAAAGAGTTTGACCTTTGACCCAAAGGCCCCTGCTTGCTGGAGCAACTGGCTGTAGTAAAACTGACACATAGCTGCAGTACTTCCTCTGACTGCTATAAAAGCCCTGTTTTCGGAAAACCAAGTCTTTGATCTCTGGATGCTGCATTTTATGATATACCACAGGGGAAGCTGTTCTTTTGGCAGAGCTATGTCAGGTTTTAACCAGCTATGTGAAATAGCTGATCAAGATGGTTTCCTGAAGATCAAAGTGAGAATGCTGTTATAAACCATCTCCCAGGCTATCACAAGGCATACAACATGGCATCCAAACCAGGGTTCGAACCAGGTACCTTTCATTCCAAAGGCAGTAATCCTATCACTGCGCCACTGTGTCTGCAACTATGTTAGGTGTCAACAAGACCCACTCATACCTACCCATGATCACATCTACCACCACTGTACTCCCGCACAACACCCACCCACACAAACTAACCATACTACTGTTGCTAACCACGTTTAGCCTGCTCAGCAAAAAAAAACAAAAAAAAAAAAACAGTTGCCTCTGGTATGAACACACCTTTGCTGCTGGGGGAGCACCTCACCCCTCATAGCCTCTCCGTCACCCTGTCTCTCCCCATAGCCCCACCGCACCCCTCCCCTCTACCCCTCTGCCCATCTCACTGTGCCTTGAGCACTCCTTGTCTGTTCCACCACCTGGCCATCCCAGCCCTCACACAACTGCCCATTCCCTGCTTATCACTTTCTAAGCTTGCCAGCTGCCACTACCCGGCAAAATACCACCAATTCATGGCCCTTGTCAGGATCTTCCACTTGCTTCTTCTACTATCTGGCAATGTTCACCCCAACGCTGGCCCAGCAGCGCTCCCCCAACTGTGGTGATCCGCGGGGCTTCAAATAGCTGCTATGAATATCTGCAGCCTGCCTAACAAAATGACACCCTTGCAATGCTGGACAGCACAGCACCAACCAGACATTCTGGCTTTAACAGAAACATGGCTGTCAGCCAAGACCCCAGACTCATTTATTTCTGTTCCTGGCTACTCTCTCATTAGGATTGATCATAACGGCAATAGAGGCGCTGGCTGTGCCTTCTACGTAAATGTCTCACTGCATTACCAAGCCCTGCCTGCACCCTCCCTAGACCATGGTGCCCAAGCCCTCTCAATAAAACCATCCCCTGACCCAAACCATGCTCCTCTTACTCTCACCGTCGCCTACACCCCACCCCATAGCCAATGCCGTGCCTGTAAAGTGCTCTCTGACTATTTAGCCAGCCACCCCCACAAAATGGAACAAATCCTAGTTGGGGATCTCAACATAAACTGACTGGCGAGCTCATCAACACACGCTAAAGATACCTTTGCTGCGTTAGATATGACTCAACTGGATCCCAACCTACCAGGGCCAACCCCACTAATGGAACCCACACCCTACTAGATAGCCTGCTCACTAATCGTCCCCACCATATTACCGACCTAGGCATCCTACCCAATGCCTTAAGTGATCACTCCCCAATCATCTTCAGCTGGTGCTGTCAGCTACCTAAACCACCACTAGATATCACCTTTCGTCATCGACTACGCCCAGGAGGCTTAGCCAAACTCAAACAATATCTAATTAACTGGGACTGGTCCCCTGTTTTCCAAGCCCAGCACATAGATGATGCATTGCACTACTTCACCACCACCTTTAATACTGCCTGTGATGCTTTTGCACCGACCATCAAAGTGACCACTAAGAAACGTAGTGCCCCCTGGATCACCCCAGAACTCCTACAACAGTTCAAAATGCGTGACAACCTCTGGCGTCGTGCCACTGCCTCTGGTTTGCTAAGCGATTGGCAGGCCTATAATGCTGCCCACAATAAGTGTACTTGGGCAATCCACAAGGCCAAGGCGGAGCACTGCAGAACCACCCTAGCCACCTCCTGGGGTAGCACAAAAAATTCTGGGATAACATTAAGGAGCTTAATGGTAAATCCTGCTCTCCCCCCCTCACAACTTAGTGTTAATGGTACTACCACCATAAACACACTTCACATAGCTAACTGCCTCAACTTCACCTTCTCAGACCTCAGCTCAGTCCTCCCTAGCAATGTTTTTGATCCAGTTCAGCCTACCCTACCACCTGGGCTCCTCTACCCCCCTTCAAACTCAGAGTCATTACCACTACAGAAGCGAAAGCCTACCTGTCCAAAGCCCTCCAGAGCTCTAATTACTGCAAAGACGCCTTCGATATGTGCATCCTATACCTCGCGCTAGACTCAATTATCTCTCCAGTCATGGACCTTCTAAATCTGTCTCTGCTCCTGGGTTAGTTCCCAACCTCATGGAAAATGGCAGTGATAACACCAATATTGAAATGTGGTGACAGCTCCCTCCCAAACAACTACTGGCCCATCTCGATTCTCCCTCCACTCTCTAAAGCCCTTGAAAAGATCATGGCCAATCAGCTCACTGACTATCTCCTCACACACAACCTCTTATGTAGGGAGCAGCATGGTTTCAGAGCTGGTCATAGCACTACGACAACCTTCACAGAATTCGCTAACTCCCTGAACTCCATGCTTGACAATGGGCACCTCGCAGGGGCCGTGTTTATAGACTTCTCAAAGGCCTTCGACATGGTTTCTCATCCCTTCCTTTCTTAACACATTACAACAAATTGGGGTCTCTCTTTGTCCACTCTCATGGTTCTCCAGCTATCTTTCATTTAGAACCCAATGTGTTAAAATTAATAATACCATATCTACTATGCTGCCTGTGCGCTCAGGAGTTCCCCATGGATCTATTCTGGGTCCCCTGCTATTCAGCATCTACCTCAATGCCCTGCCTAAATCCTGCTCTGGCAACCTTTTCCTCTATGTGGACGATGCTGTTCTTTATGCCGCACATCCTTATCCTCTCTCTCTCTCTCTCTCTCTCTCCTCCAGCGTACCTTACAAAAGTCCTTCTCTCAGATTGAACACTGGTTTGCTGAACACAGATTGGTGGACAACATTAAAAAAACTAAGATGATGCTCTTTGCCCACTGCCAAAACAGATCAAAGGGTTTCCCCCTGGAAATACTCGCCACCTCTCTCATCCCACTGGAACAGGTCCAAAAGTATAAATATCTAGCTATTACTTTTGACTCTTCCCTCTCATTCCACAAACATATAAAAATCCTCACCTCCGCCACCAACACCCACATTGGTCTCCTTTACAGACATAAAGACTGCCTGCCACCTGAAGCACTTCACCTAGCCATTACCTCCTCAGTCTTTTCGCTGGTGGACTATGGCCTCACAATCTATGCTGCCGCTGACCCTACGGCGCTTTATCAAATACAAGTAGTCATCAATAAGGCTTGCCAGCTCCTCTCTGGTGCCGACAGAAATACACATACCTGCACTGCATACACGCTTACCAATAGCTTCTCCCTTGAGGAAAGACTATTATACCAGACCTGTCTCTTCACCAAAAAAATACACCTGGGTTTAACCCCAATAGGTGTCATGGCTTCTCTTCAGGCAGCTACCATCTCAGCATCCACATGGGCTGCCCCAAAAACTATCTGGAAGATGCCTAGGGTCAAGACCACCCTGGCCCAGTGATCCTTTCCCCTTAGAGCTCCATCTTGGTACAATGCCCTCCCATTGGCTGTCACATCAATCACCAATCTAGGTCCTTTTAAAGTTGCCTTAAGAGCCCATTTTCTCTCCTCACATCAATACCAGTGTAACCGGTAACCTGTGGATCCTACACCATACTGCTAGGCCATGCACCCACCCTTGGCCAGGCAGTGGAGAGCCCTCATATTTCTAGCCTACAGGCTCCTCCCCTTCCTCGGTTACCATATAGTTGCACTGGACTATGAATGCATTGTATTATGTATAAGACAAGGCCTCCCTGAGGCTGCTTACTACCAACTCATATCATGCATTGCTTTAGCTACCAGTTGTATAGGTCTTAACCACACAGGTAAATATGTCAATAGTTCTGCCCTGTTTTAGCTACCAAGGGCAGGAGCACCATGCGCAACCCACTGATGCGCCCTGGCGCGATGTTCAAAGGGGGATTGAGCCTGGCACAAATCCCAATGCACCGAAGCGCATCAGTAATGTGATCGGCGCGCAGGTGGTGGGGCGTGCCATGCATACTCACACATCCCGATATTCAGCCGGGATGTGCTGGAGTCCATGGCAAGAACCCCTACTCATGTGCACAAAGGTGAGCCCAAAAAAGGGAGCAACAGCTGGCCACCCACAGGTGAGCTGCCGTATTGCATGGCGCAACACGGCAGCTGCCACCTGTGGGTGGACACCCGAGCTCTGGTTGCACCTTCGTGGTGGTGCCCCATGCCCAATTGTGGGCATACGTAGAGAAATAATAGTCCCATATCCCTGGTGGTCCAGTGGGCTGCTTGCAGCTCGATCGCAGGCATATGTAGAAAATTATAATCGTCCTATCTCCCTGGTGGTCCAGTGGACCGCTTGCAGCTTGACCGCGGGCATATGTAGAAAATTATTATTGTCTTATATCCCTAGTGGTCCAGTGGACCTCTTGCAGCCCGATCGCAGGTGTCAGTAATATCTCATGATGAAGCAATCCAGCCCTGGTGGTCCAGCGGTACCCCTCTCCCCACCCACCACAGGCCCACTGCCTGCTCCCCGGTCAGTGGCGGGCGGCGAATCCCCACTGCCGCCCACCACCCGCTGACTGACTCCATACGGTGGGCTGTACACCCATTGGTCCTGGCGTGAGCCAATGGGCATGCAGCTCGATGCCGTGCTACACAGTCCAGATACGACTGTGTAGTATGACACAGGCTGCACACCCATTGGTCATCATGCTGGACCAATGGCTGACAGCCACACCATATGGAGTCAGTCGCGGGCGGTGGGCGACAGCGAAATGAGCTTCTCGCCCAACATGACTTGAGGGCTTGAGCAGTGGGGGGCTCAGCAGTGAGTTGAAGTACTGGACCACCGAGAACAGATACTCATGATCGAACACTGGCATACAGATCGGGCTGCAAATGTCACTGGACCACTATGGACATGGGACAGATATGTCTACATATGCCGCCTCTCGGCTGCAAAGAAACCACTGGACCACCAGGGATATAGGACAATTATAATATTCTACATATGCCCGTGATCGGGCTGCAAGCAGTCCACTGGACCACCAGAGATATTGGACATGTTCTTACTGATACACATGCCTGCAATTGGGCATTGGGGCACTTTGCCACAATGTGAAGGGGGCATCGGTCCCCGACGGCTGCAGCCTGGCAGGGCGCCAGGTGCAAGTCGCCGGGGATCGGCACACCTGCATGCATATAGGGCCATAATGACATGCAAATGGCCCCATTTGTGCCTTGCATACATTATGGCCCCATTTGCATGTGCACTTTTGAATATCGCGGTGGTTGCGCCTATCACAACGGCACTTGCGCATCCCCCTGCTCCACTCTGGCCACTTGCGCTGGTGCAGTGTCACTGCGACATGTGCACTGTGGGTGGCTAAGGAGCGATATTCAATGATGCTGTGCCATAGCGCAGCTCCATTGAATACCACCCTGTCTATGCCCCTGCGCATCCAAGTTGCGCTGCGCCCAGGCTTGCACCACACGCTGGCGCAGTCTGAATATCCCACCCCGAATGTATAGGCATTAACCCGTGCTCATTATATTTATACTCTGCATGATTGCTCACCCACATTTATTCTATGTATGTACTGTATGAATGCCTATGTTTTATTCTGACATGGAGCCTTTGGAAACGAGTCTATGACTCAAAGGGTTGTAATTCCAATTGCCTAAATAAATAAAATAAATAAATAAAAAAAAACTAGGCTCCAATGAGGAAATAAACTGTCTTGTTTATAATTAAAATATTGCTATCTTTGCCATTTTCAAACAGGCAGTAAATAAGAGATATGCAGCGGTTCAGTGTGTGATAATGCATTTATCTTGTACAGTTTCCAGTGACCTCAAGTAACCTCACGAGTGCCGAAGGCACGAGTGAGAGTTACGAGAGGTCACTGGAAACTGTACAAAATAAATGCATTATCACACACTGAACCACTGCATATTCCATTTATGCAACAGGTTTAGATGTTGTGTGAACATTTTGATTTTGGTAGGTGTAAATAATTTGTCAAAAAAGGGAAAAGAAAATTGAATTTTATGCTGTTTTTTGCTAATTATAAAAAAACAAAATGGTATCTATATATGAAACACCACTCATTTTGTAGATATTTTTGAGCTGAACATTTTTCGTGCTCACAGTACCATGCTATCATTTTTTGTTTTAAAGTTATTTATATTTGTTTGTCAAAAAAGTAAACAAAAAATTACATTTTCTTCTGTTTTCTTGCTAACCATATACAATATACAGGGTTTATATAAATGAAACAGTATTCATTTTGTAGATAATTTTGTGCTGAACAATTTTCGTGCTCCACAGTACCATGTTATCTTTTCGCTTTAAGTTATTGACATTTAAATATGGTTAGTACTGGTTCTGAGGCCGAACATTCTAAATGAATTCTGAAGAGAACTGTGTAGATAAATGAGCTAGTGATGTAGTTACTGTGTGGATAAATGGGTGATGATGTAGTTACTATGTGGATAAATAAATTTATTACCATAGTAGCGAAGATAAATGGTTTTATTCTACAGTTTTTATCCTGACCCCTGTTGCATAAAGTGAGATATTTGGTTATACATTGGTTATGTTACAAATTAGTTACAGGACTAAGAGTGACCTCATGTGCTGTGACATCACAAGGAGGGTGGGACTTTATCTCTGATATTGGTGAAGCCTAACTGAGAGAAAAGACACTTGTTCTGACTTCTAAGGGATATTTTGTTCTTGGACTCAAAAGAGGCCCTTCTGCCAAAATAGGTAATTTAATTCCATTTATTTACCAACTGGAACTAGGGTAGACCTAATTATTGAGTGAAAGGTGCTTTGTTTATAACTGTCTATTTATTTTCTGACTGTACTCTTAATGTATATATGTTCTGTGTATTGTATTTTATTTATTATTTTTAATTTTAGTAAACTTTGTTTTTCCTTAAACCTGCCTGGGGACATGCTCATTTTGTGTGTGAATGGTGGAACAGTCTTAATATTCTAACCCAGCTATTAAATGCTTATTGTGTCACCTTATGCAGCCATGCTAACAAGGATCTGTGTAAAGATCCAGCAAGGTAAGAAAAATACCCGAGTCTCAACTGAGTCAGCAAGAGGTTGTGAACCAGATTGGTTGTATGCCCACTGGGTCAAGTATTGCGCTGCTTTCCCTGAAGAGGGTGTGATATTTAGACCTGTTACCTGGGTGTGCTAGCTAGAAAGGGTTCATAATTGATGCCAGGACTTGAGACTGGTAGTTTTTTGTACCCAAAACAAACAGGAGGGTGTCCCTGTTTGTCCACTATTCACGATTTGAACTTCAAAGTTGGCACTGTGGGAGCAGAGGACCTGACCCCCGGAGTGGATCTGTGATGGATTTGTTGTGAAGCAGTGGAATCTGAAAGATTTCCTTGCATATTGTGCAATTATTTAGTGGCACGGGCATTAACAGTCCGGTGTGTCGGATTGATAAACCTTAACAGTTCACACACAAACAAGGCAGAGATTTTAAAAGAAATATATATTTTTGGTTACAGTCTAAGTTCCCTACCTGTTTTATTTTTTTTTGGGTGCAAGCTAGTGTAGCCATAGATTAGGGAAGAAGATGGCTTCCACCTACAGCGAGTACACTGCGAAATACCTGAGGATGTTGTGCCAGGAAAGAGGAGTTCTGAGCGAGAGACAAAACAAACAGCACCTCATGGAGGCTCTTGTGGCAGTCGATGCACAAGTGACTGCCCAGGACCTTAGGTCACAGTCGGTGACTGAAAGGGACCAGACCTCGGACGTGGTGGTGCTAGAGTCTATCACAGTGTCCAGTCCCAGGGAGGAGGGCGGTGAGACCAGTGAGAACTGAGAGCCACAGCACCAGGGGAGGGTCACCACAATGCTGGAGCCAGAGTGGATCAGGCTGCAGATAGTGTTGAGGAGAATGGAGCTGGCATTCGAGCAGAAAAGGTTGGAAGCCCAGCAGCAGAGGGAGTTCGACCAGTGGAGGTTCGAGCTGGAGATGTAGAGAAAAAAAAAACAGTGACGGAGAGGCACTGAGGAAAGAGAACAACAGCTTCAGAGAGAGGCTGAGTGAGAGGAGAGAGAGCGCGCCAGAGGAAAGTTGAACTGAAGAAGCTACAACTCCAGCGACCAGTGCCACAGCAAGTAAGTGGCATAGATGAACCTGGAACTCCAGGACTGGGTTACAAGTTAAATTCTAAATTGATAGCTGGATTAAAAGAGGGGGAAGATATGGATGCATTTTTAAATTCATTTGAAAAGGTATGCATTCAGGCAAAAATTCCCAGAGAGTCCTGGAGCTTCCAGCTATCCTCACTGCTTACCAGTAAAGCTCATGACGCCTAGGGTCACATGGACAATCAGGTCAGTAATGACTATGGGAAACTTAAAACTGCATTGCTTAAAAAGTATGAATTGAAACCTAAAGCATATAGAGTTATGTTCCATAAGCTCAGGAGAAGCCCTGCCATGAGCTACGAGGAACTAGCCACAAAGCAAAGTCAGTTTTTGGAGCGTTAGTGGGAGAGGGTCAAAGTAGACTCTGTACAGAAAATTGAGGATGTGGTACTTTTGGAGCAATTCTTTTAGAGCTGAAAACCTGGCTAGAGGACCGAGATCCAAAAACAGTGCAGGAGGCTGCTGAGCTCTCGGACCACTATGCCAGGAGCAGGCCTGCTCTGAAAGGGAGTGAGGTGGGCGTGGCAGCATAGAAAGGGAAAAGTGCGCCTTCAGGGCAGCTAAAAACCTCACTGCCTCCCCAGAAAGTCGGCAGCCCTAGGTTACAAAGAAAGGATTTGCCTGATAAAAGAAATGATGAATGTTACTTTTGTGAACAACCTGGGCATCTTGCTAGATAGTATCCTAAAAAGGCACAGAGTGGGCAAAGTGGTGCTGGGAAAGAGGTGGGTTTTTTGAGTATCCCTGGAAGCATACCGGTAAACATGAGGGAGCACATACATCCAGTTACTGTGAATGGGGTGCAAATCCATGGTTTGAGGGACACGGGGGTGTCCCTTACTTTAGTAAAAGGGGATTTGGTTGAGCCTGAACAGTTTATACCTAATCAGTTTGTTACAACACGGGGATTCACTGAGGAGAAAACTCTGCCACTTACTAGTGTTCTCCTGGATTGGGTGAGACAGGAGAGACTATACAAAAAGTTGCAGTGGCAGAAAATCTTGCCCTGGATGTGATTATAGGGAACAATCTCCAAAAGGGGGTGGTGTGTGCGGTTACCCACAGTGAGATGGCAAAGGCCAATTGTGGTTCCCTGGACCCCATAGAAGTCCCTGTGGAAAACACTGGGAGGCTGGTTCCCTAGCCTGTGTCTCCTGACATGGAAAGTAGTGAAAGGGAGGTAGAAATCCCCCAGGTAGCAGTTAACAAAAGAGCTACAGAAGGTTACTCTGAGGAGGGAGGGGTAACCAGTGGTCAGAGGGCTAGGGATGGCAGTGACCCTGAATGCCCTGATGCAAGAGCTAGGGACCCTAGTTTAGAAACTGAAGGGGACCTGTCTCTTGCCTTGGGAATATGTAAAGATTTTGCAGCTGCTCAGAAAAATTACCCTAGTTTAGAGAGACTGAGAGCTTGTGCAGAATCTGATGGGACACAGGGAGGTGACAGAAGACATAGAGTGTACTGGGACAATGGACTGCTCTATACACAGGATGTAAGGACAGAGGGTGGAGTGATGGGAAGGCAGCTTGTTGTTCCCCAGGGATACCATGAGCAGTTACTCAAGGTTGTTCATGATATCCCCATGTTTGAACACCATGTTTGAACACCATCACCAACACAATCGTGTGCTCTATGCAGCAATTGGCCCAGAATTTCTGTTGGCCCAAGTTCACCCAGCGGTGAAGGAATATTGCAGGTCTTGTCACCGGTGCTAAGAAATAGGGAAGGTGGGAAGTAAAACCCAAGCCACCCTAATTCCCTTGCCCATAGTGGAGGAGCCATTTCAGAGGGTAGGAATGGATATTGTTTGACCTTTGAATACCTCCAGCTCCTCCAGGAAGAGGTTTATCCTAACAGTGGTAGATTATGCTAGCTGGTACTCAGAAGCAGTTGCTCTATCTTCACTGAGGACAGATAAAGTGGCAGATGCCTTGCTAGGGATTTTCTCCTGTGTCGGGTTCCCACAGGAGGTTATGACCGATGAAGGGGGTTCCTTCATGTTGGACCTGATCAAGTGTTTGTGGGAGAAGTGTGGGGTGGTGTTGAGATGCATGACACCTTATCACCTGCAAGCCACTGGGCTTGTGGAAAGGTTTAATGGTACCCCAAAATCGATGCTTCAAGCGTTTGCTGAACAGCATGGGAGGGACCAGGAAAAATACCTACCCCACCTGTTAGTCACATACAGGGAGGTGCCCCAAGAGTCGACAGGGTTTTTCCCCTTTGAGTTCTTATATGGATGCAGGGTGCATGGACCCCTAGACTTGATCTGGGAGGACTGGAAAGGCAAGCATGTCACCCAGGGAACTCCCATAGTGGATTATGTCCTTAAGTTTAGGAAAAAGCTGAAGGAGCTTATGGGAATAGCCCAGGGCAACCTGGCAGCCTCCCAGCAGAAGCAAAAGGTATGGTACGACCGCAGAGCCAGAGCTTGGTCATACACTGTGGGTCAGGAAGCCATGGTCCTAATCCCCATGCAGAAAGATAAGCTTCAGGCTGGGTGGGCAGGACCATACAAAGTAGTCAGACAGGTGAATGACGTAAATTACATTGTGGAGCTGCCTGACAGGAGGCATACCAAAAGGATGTACCATTTCAACATGATGAAGCCATATGCAAATAGGGCTGACATGGTATTTGCAGTGTGTAGTCCTGGGGGGAAGGACGGATGAGGAAGACCCCCTTCTGGACTTGCTGGAGGAAAGCAAGTGGGAGCCCTCTGTGGAGGTAATCAAACTGTCACCCCAGATGACCCCAGAACAGATCCAGGAAGTAAGGGAGGTTTTAGCAGACTTTGCCCCATTGTTTAATCCCAAGCTTGGACTAACCTCTTTAGTGACACATGGTGTAGATACGGGGACGCAAGTGCCCATACAGCGGACAGCATATTGGGTGTCACTGGCCATCCAAAAGGACATTAGGAAGGAGGTGGAGAAAATGCTGGATTTAGGGGTAATCCAGAAATCCCACAGCCCCTGGACCTCACCCGTAGTCCTCATTTCCAAGCTGGATGGCTCTGCTCATTTTTGTGTGGACTATCGTGGACTCAATGCAGTCACAAAGTCAGATGCCCATGCTATGTCATGGATGGATGAACTACTGGACAAGTTGGGAGGGGTGACATACCTTACCACTGTTGACCTGTTGAAAGGGTACTGGCAGGTGGAGTTAACTGCCAGAGCTAGGGATAGGTCGGCATTCATCACTCTGATAGGGTTATCTGAGTTGAAGGTAATGCCTTTCAGAATGAAGAATGCCCCTGCCACCTTCTAAAGGTTGGTGAACCAGGTATAACATGGTACTGAAATGTATACCGTGGCATACCTGGATGATTTTTCCCACCTTAAGGAAGTGTTGGGCAGGATTCAGAGGGCCGGACTCACTGTGAAAGCTTAAAAGTGCCAGGTGGCTATGTCAGAGGTGACATACCTAGGGCATGTAGTAGACTGGGGACAGCTCCATCTGAATCAAGCTAAGATTGAGGCAATAGAGGTATGGCCCAGAATGGAAACACAGAGGCAGGTCCAGAGTTTTCTAAGGACAGCAGGGTACTTCCAAAAGTTTGTATCAAACTAGTGCCCTGGCAGCTCCCCTATCTGGCCTGCTAAAGAAAAGAATGCCTAAAAAGGTAAATTAGGATCCAGCCTGTGAACTAACCTTTACACAGCTAAAGGAGGCACTGTGCGATGCTCTTGTGTTAATCAGTCCAGTCTACAGTAAGCCATTTGTAGTCCAGACAGATGCCTCAGATTTTGGTATTGGGGCAGTACTTAGATTTCTAACCAAGGGAAAGATCACCCAGTAGTGTACCTCAGTAAGTAATTACTTCCCAGGGAGCAGGCTTATTCTACAGTGGAGAAGGAGTGCCTGACACTGGTGTGGGCACTGAAGAAATTAGAGCCATACCTATACGGGAGGCACTCTGAGGTACAGATGGAGCATAACCCCCCTGGGTTGGCTGGCACAAATGGGTAAGACAAATGGTAGGCTTCCAAGATTGAGCCTTGCATTACAGGGATAAGATATGACCATTACTCCCAGGGCCAGACTGGCAAACGCAAACACAGATGGTCTATCCCGAGAATTAGAGCAGTGAACTGAATTAAGGAACTCATCCCATGCCTAGGAATAGATTCCCCAAATTCAGTCTAGGAGGGAGAGGTGTAACAGGAATTGCTCTCTGCCCTTCATTTGTATATAATTTTGTTATAGATATATGTTTTTGAATTTCTGCTTGCGAAACATGGCAAGGACAAAAGACCCATGGGAAAACCACAGTTGTTTAAAGGGGTTTGACCTCTGACCCAAAGGCCCTTGCTTGGTGGAACAGCTGGCTGTAGTAAAACTGACACATAGCTGCAGAACTTCCTGTGACTGTTATAAACGCCCTGTTCTTGGAAAACCAAGTCTATGATCTCTGGATGCTGCTGTGAATGCTGCATTTTATGATATACCACAGGGGAAGCTGTTCTTTTGGCAGAACTATGTCAGGTTTTAACCAGCTATGTGAAATAGCTGATCAAGATGGTTTCCTGAAGATCAAAGTGGGAATGCTGTTATAAACTATGCTCTGATGAGGAAAAAGATTGTCTTGTTTCTAATTAAAATATTGCTATCTTTGCAGTTTTCAAACAGGCAGTAAGCCGAGGCATTTGGTTATACATTGATCATGTTACAAATTAATTACAGGGCTAAGAGTGACCTCATGTGCTGTCATATCCCAGTGAGAGTCACACATTTCCTTTCATTTCTACAATTGGATTTCTAAATTTGCCTTGCAGTGGCATATACTTCACTTGAGAGAGATAGAGGAGGAGTTATTTGGGTCTGTAAAAAGACTTCCTGGTTGCTCATTGCAACACCAGAAAGGAATGTATGTGTGATTCACATGGGAAAACTCAGGAGCCTTAATTGATTGAACTCTCATAGCTCAGTTGGTTAACAGCTAAAGCACAGATTGTTGAGGTCCTGGGTTCAAATCCCAGTGAGAGTCACACTTTTCCTTTCATTTCTACAATTGGGATTTCTCATGTGCTGTGACATCACAAGGAGGGTGAGACTTTATCTCTGATACTGGTGAAGCCTCACTGAGAGAAAAGACACTTGTTCTGACCTTACTAACATACTAAAATGCCAGCAGAGTAGGCCTTATGGTCCTTCGTATCTGCCCGATAGTCAGCTCCCATTCTGCTGTCCCCCCACCCCCTTGAGTTTCTCTATCCCCTGTCCAAGATATTCCCCCGTGTTGGACTTCCTCAGCTTCAACCTCCCCTTATACCTGTCCCAGCCTCTGCTTCCACCAGTCCCTTGGGCAGCGCATTCCATGATTCCACCATCCTCTCAGTGAAGTAACACCTCCTCCTCTCACCCCCCGAGTCTCCCCACTACTCTAGCTTCCACCCGTGTCCTCTGGTTGCACCCCCTTTCCTTTGGAACACCCCATCTGAGCCTCCTGCATTAATCCCCTTTTTGTACTTGAAGACTTCTATCATGTTCCCCCTGTCCTTCTAAGGGACATTTTGTTCTTGGACTCAGAAGAGGCACTTCTGCCAAAATAGGTAATATCTTTCCATTTTTTTACCAACTGGAACTAGGGTATGCTTAGTTATTCAGTGCAAGGTGCTTTGTTTATAACTGTCTATTTATTATCTGACTGTACCCTTAATGTATATATGCTCTGTGTTTTGTATTTTATTTATTATTTTTAATTTTAGTAAACTTTGTTTTTCCTTAAACCTGCCTGGGGACATGCTCATTTTGTGTGTGAATGGTGGAACAGTCATATTCTAACCCAGCTGTTAAATGCTTATTGTGTCACCTTGTGCAGCCATGTTAACAAGAATCTGTGTAACGATCCAGCTAGGTAAGAAAAATACCCGAGTCTCAACTGAGTCAGCAAGAGGTTGTGAACCAGGTTGGTTGTATGCCCACTGGGTCAAGTATTATGCTGCTTTCTCCAAATGGAGTGTGATATTTGGACCTGTTACTCGGGTGTGCTAACTAAAAAGGGTTCATAATTGACCCCAGGACTTGAGACTGGTAGTTTACTTGGACCCAAAACAAACAGAAGTGTGTCCCTGTTTGTTCCCTGTTCACAAATCACACTTCAAAGTTGGTACTGTGGGAGCAGAGGGCCTGACCCCTGGAGTGGATCCGTGACAAATATTTTTTAGGAATTTTTATTTTTTTATTTATTTATGTATGTCACAACTTTTTTCTCCATTTCAGCTATGGCTTTATTTTCAGCTCATATCTCTAGGCACTGTTACAAAGGATAAGTTAGTCACTGACCCAAACAGTTACCAAGGTCAAGGCCAAGACTTGAGGTTCCCAAAACCATCTGGGCCAGGGTGGCAGCGGTAAGGTACTTATGTACTTACTTCAAATGTAGTAGTTAATTTCTCCTAATAGTAAACATGGCCATAAATACTACATAAAAGTACCTAATGTAATTGTCTATATAGCTAACTGGCCCAGTGGCACTGAGGATTGAGGTGCTGGATACCACATCTCATGCCACGCTGGCAACCTGGGTTCGGGAGCAGACTTAGGCCACTTGAGGTCAGCAGGGGAAGGGAGGGAAGGGATTGAGCATCTGAAGGACTGCTCTCCCTTCCCGGAGAGGGATCTGGGGTTAGTGCCTCTCCTGCACAGCTCCTTTTAGTAGCTATGGGCAGTGCTGGAACATGCAGTGCCTACAGATGTGGAGGTGGAGTGTTGGCGGGCTTTGGCATGTCAGCACCATGGATGCCATTGCACATCCACACTCCAAGGGAGCAACACCATATGAATAAAATCCTGGAGGACTGGGGAGCCGAGAGGGGCTCCAGCGATCTTGCCCCACAACACCAATGCCAGACCCTTCCTCCGACAGTCCTAGGCACCATCCATACAGGACAGACTCTCTAATTCCAAGAAGAGCCACCAGGTAGGTGAGGTGGGCCCTCCCCCGGGGGGGTGATCAAGGGGGCTGGAAAGTCCTGGTGTGGGGGACCGAAGGTCTCGGTGGGGAGTAGAGGGCAGGATCAAGAGGGCACCTCTAAGACATGCCCCAGAGCAATGGAAACATAGAAACATAGACTTTGACGGCAGATAAGGACCGCTTGGCCCATCTAGTCTGCCCATTTCCCTACCTACAGGATAGGCCTCAGATCCTAGTTAACCAACAGCCTATTTCTTCCTACCCCCCCACAAGAACTGCCTTATTCTCCCACAGTTTTAGACCCCACAACCTCCTCAGGAAGGCTGTTCCATGCATCCACTACCCTCTCTGTGAAATAATACTTCTTCACATTGGCCCTGAACTGCCCCCCTCTATCTTTAAATTGTGTCCCCTTGTTCTTGCATGTCGCTTTTTCTGAAAGATGCTACCCTCTTGGACTTTGTTGATTCCACTGAGGTACTGCTGGAAATCGGGTCTGGAGTGTGACTGGCTTAGTTTGATGGACCATTAGCGTATCTATCAATCAGCAATTACCTGTAAGAAGGCAGAATTCCTGTCCAAGGAAATTGCTGCTGCACAGAATCGACCAGCCCAGCTCTTTCGGACTGTGGACAGACTGTGCAATCCACTCTGTCTTTAGCCTGAGAGAGCATTTTCACAGGAACAGTGTGAGGAGTTTGTTCAATTTTTTGCAGATAAGGTTGCCACAATCAGGTCCAATCTCCTTCTAACTCTCTCTCAAATGGGAGCTGTGGTGGTTGGCAGGAGATGTCGGACACCCAGTTTGTGTGGTCTGACTTTGACTGACCCACAATCAATGACATAGTGATGATCGTCAAATCACTGCAACGGATCAACTGTAGTTTGGATCCGGGCCTCACCTGCCTCTTAGTAGGATGTGTGGATAAAATCGGCCCAGTCCTTGCCGAGACAATCTGGTTGTCACTGGAGAAGGGGATCTTTCCTGACCCCTTGAAGGAAGCCGTGATTAGGCCCTTTCTAAAAAAACCTCCTTAGACCCGGAATGTCTGGCTAACTACAGGTCTGTCTCTAACCTGCCTTTTGTAGGTTAGGTTATTGAGAAGGTGGTTGCGTTGCAGCTGGACGAGCATTTGACCAGCCACAATGTCTATGATTCTCTCCAGTCTGGATTTAGGAAAAGACATAGTACCGAGACAGCCCTTGTTAGAGTACTAAATGACCTTCTAATAGCGAGAGATCGAAAGACTCGTTCCATCTTGGTCCTTCTTGATCTCTCTGCGGCATTTGATACTGTTGATCATGGGGTGCTTTTGGAGCACCTGCAGGTTATCTGTGGGCTATCTGGTTCAGTCCTCAGTTGGTTTCGATCATTCCTCGAGGGTAGGACTCAGAGGGTGGTGTCTGGGATTTGTTCCTCAGCATCACTCCCCTATCCTCTGGGGTGCCGCAGGGCTCTATTTTAGCACCCATGTTATTTGTGGTATATATGCTGCCATTGGGAGCGATCATTAGGCGGTACGGCTTGAGTTTTCACTGCTATGCAGATGATACTCAGCTGTACATGTCCTTTGTGCTTGACCAGGGTGATGCTGTCTCGGTCTTTATTAACTGTCTTACCAAAATTCAGAACTGGATGACTGTGAGCTGGTTGCGGTTAAACCCCGAAGAAGCTGAGGTGTTGGTTGTGGACCCAGGCCATTGAGGGGTAGGTTCGCTGACTGGGTCATCCTCAGGTCTTTGGCTTGGGGGGACCCAGCTGATGACCTCAGAATGGGTGCGGAACTTGGGTGTTATATTTGATGACTGTCTGACCCTTAAACATCAGGTGTCAGCTGTTGTCAAAACTTCCTTTTACCATCTGAGGAATATAGCCTGAGTGAAGCATCTGGTTCCTGTTGATGACCTTCCAACATTGGTCCACGCCTTCATTACCTCCTGCTTGGACTATTGCAATGCCCTGTACCTAGGGCTACTGGGGGTGGATATTCACCATTTGCAGCTGGTGCAGAACGCGGCGGCCAGGCTCTTACTGGTATGTCAAGGACCACTCATATAATGCCTGTCCTCCGTGGACTGCACTGGCTGCCAATTCAATGGCAAATCATCTTCAAGGTGGGTTTGCTGACCTATAAGGTCCTACATGATCAGAGACCTAGTTACCTGCAAGATCTTCTTCGTACCTACTGTCCTTCCCGTCAGCTCAGATCCACTGATGAGTGATTGCTAGAGATTCCCAGGGTTCATTTAAAGACATCAGGGGCAAGATCATTTAGTTTTATGGCCCCAACCCTGTGGAATTCTCTACCTCATCGGGTGAGAGAATGCCTGACTATCCAAAGCTTTAAGTCAACCCTAAAGACTTATTTGTTTAATTTAGCATATCCAGATTTTTAAAATATATTTGTGGATTGATTTTAGGAATTTAGTTTTATGTATTGATCTGTTGTAAAAGTGCCTTGGTTTTGGAAAGGCGCTTTTTAAAAATAAAGTATTTATTAATTCATTCATACTTAAAAGTTTCTATCATGTCCCCCCTCTCCCTTCTTTCCTCAAAGGTATACATATTAAGCTCCTTTAGTCTCTCCTCATACGGCTTCTCTTGTAGACCCTGCACCATTTTATTTGTCCTCCTCTGGACTGCCTCTGTCCTGTCTATGTCCTTGCGGAGATGGGGTCTCCAGAACTGGACACAGTACTCCAGATGGGGTCTCACCAACTGTCTGTACACAGGAATAACAACTTCCTGTTTTCTGCTGCTGATGCCTCTCCCTATGCATCCCAGTATACCCCCAGCCCTCCCTGCTACCTTCTCACATTGCTTGCTAACCGGTCATCTGATATGATTACCCCCAGGTCCCTTTCCTTTTTTGTTGTTGTTACTACCTCCCCCCTATTGTGTATTCTTCCCCTGGGTTCTTGTTTCCCAGGTGCATTATTTTGCACTTCTTTGCATTGAATCCTAGCTGCCATACTTCTGACCATTCCTCCAACCCTACCAAGTCCCTTCTCAGCCTTTCCACGCCTCCTTATGTATCAACCCTGTTGCAGATCTTTGTGTCATCTGCAAAGAGGCATACTTTTCCTTCCAGTCCATCTGCAATGTCACTTATGAAGACATTAAAAAGGACTGGACCCAATACTGAACCCTGCGGTACCCCACTAGTAACCCCTCTTTCTTCAGAGTGGACTCCATTTACAATTACCTTCTGTGTCCTGTTGTTCAGCCAACGTTTTATCCAGGCTACCACCCTGGGACCCACTCCCAGGCTGGTTAATTTGACTATTAATCTTTTGTATGGGACTGTGTCAAATGCCTTGCCAAAGTCTAGGTAGGCCATGTCCACAGCTCCTCCCTGGTCTACTACTTTGGTCACCCAGTCGAAGAAATCTATTAGATTTGTCTGACATGACCTTCCTGCTGTGAACCCATGCTGCTTTGGGTCCTGTGCCCCACTGGCCTCTAGGTACTCAGCTATTCTTTCCTTCAGAAGTGACTCCATCACTTTCCCTACCACAAAGGTCAGGACTGACAGGTCTGTAGTTTCCTGCCTCTGTCTTGGTCCCACTTTTGTGAAGGGGAATCGCATCCGCCTTCCTCCAGTCCTCAGGTACCACACCATCCTCCCATGATTTATTAAAAAAGAGTAGCCAGTGGTTTCACTAGTTCCCCCCCTTAATTCTTTTAGAATTCTGGGGTGAATTCCATTGCTTTGTCCACCTTCAGTTTTAGGATTTCTTGCAGAACCCTTTCTTCTGTGAAAGGACTGGGATCGACCCCCATCAAGAGGGCTTCTGTTAATTGGATTAGGCCCTCCTCCTCTTTTGTGAATACTGAGCAGAAATATTCATTCAGTATCCCTGTTTTTCACTTTCCCCCTCTGCCCACCCACCGTTCATTCTATTCAGCCTCACTATCCCTCCCTTTGTCTTTCTACACTCGCTGATGTACCTATAAAAGGTTTTATCCCCCTTCTTAAATGAGTTGGCAATTTTTTCCTCAGTTTAGGCCTTTGCTATTCTGACTTCCCTCCCTGCTTCCTTCTGCCTTAACTGGTACATCTCTCTGTCCTGCTTCTTCTGTGTTTCCTTATACTTCTGGAATGCTATCTTTTTCTTCCTGACTTTCACAGCCACCTCTTTTGAGAACCATAGTGGCTTTTTCTTTCATTTTGATTTGTTTATTTGTTTCACACAAAGGCTTGTTGCCTCTGTGATGGCAGTTTTGATGATTCCCCATTGTCGCTCCACACCTCCTTCTAGCCTGTTTGCTAGTGCTTTTCTGAGGCACTCTCCCATCTTGCCAAAGTCAGCCCTCCTGAAGTCCAGTACCCTCACTTTTGTATGGCTTGACTCTGTAGCTGAGTTTAACATGAACCACACTGTTTGATGGTCACTTGTTCCCAGATGGCAACCCACTTCTAGATCTGAGATCCTCTCACTGCCCCCATTTGAGAGTATGAAGTCTAAGATTGCTCCCTCATGAGTGGGTTCTGAAACAAGCTGTCTGAGGCCTGCCACCTGTAGGGCATCAAGAATGGCCCTGTTCTTGGATGTGGCTGCAGCAAATGTGCTCCAGTTAACATCTGGCATATTCAGGTCTCCCATCAACAGTATCTCCCCTTTCTCTGCCATTCTAAGAATGCCTTCTATCATATCCTTGTCCATTCCCTCCCCTGACATGGGGTCTGTACAACCCCAAAGGGATTGTGGTGCCCTTTCCAGTCTCCAAGGTGACCCACAGTGTCTCCTCTCCTCCTTGTTTACTCTTTTGTTCAGTTGCTTTTATCCCTTCATTTACATAGAGAGCTACTCCTCCCCCTCTTCTCCCCTGCCTGTCTCTCCTGTAGGTTATGTATCTTGGTATGTTAACATCCCAGTCATGGTTCTCTGGGTACCATGTTTCTGTGACTGCTACGATAGCCAGACATCCCTCTTCCATCAAGGGCACCAGCTCAGGGAGCTTGTTGCCTAGACTACGGGCATTGGTACTCATTACCCTCCATTTCCTGATGGCCTTACTCCTTTTTGCCCCATCCCTGTCCTTCTTGCCTTTGTCACTTTTTCCATTTACCCCTGCCCTTCTCCCATCGACACCTCTATGTTGGTGTTTACCACACTTACTACCGTGATTTTTTGGGGGCTAGGATTTCCTGCTCCTTTCCAGTGCTCCCTTGGCTAGTTTAAATGCATGCCAATGAAGCATTTAAACTATCACCTAGGATCCTGGTTCCCTCCTGGACAGATGCAGTCCATCATGCCAGTATAGGCTTGCATCACTCCAGGTGGTCCCCAGTCCCCAATGAAGCCAAATCCCTGAGCTCCACACCAGTTTTTCAACCACTGATTGAATCCCATGGTGCAGAACACCCTAGCCTCTCCTATGCCATAGATGGGCAGCACCTCTGAGAAGGTTACCGTGTGTGCTACTTGTCTAAGGCCCCTCCCCAATTCCACAAACTCTTCCTGCACTTCTCTAATCCCTTTCTTAGCCAGGTCATTTGTCCCTAGGTGGACAATGACATCCAGCTCCCTTCCCTGTGCAGCTGCTCTGGCAATCCTGAGAATTCGCTCCCTGTCCCTCCAAGCCATGGCGCCAGGCAGGCACCTTACCTCCCTCTCCCCTTCCTCCCCCAGTTCTACCTTCCTAACAATGGAGTCCCCCACCAGGAGTTGTTTCCTTCCCCTGCAGGGTCCCCTGCCACCCTCCTGTGGGTCTCCTTTGTGGAGGTTCCCAGCATCCTCCTTGGTCCCCACTGTGGGTGCCTCCATAGAGGAACCACACTTTGCCAGAATGGCATAGGAATTGTGGAGAGGTACAACTGGAGGGATGCGCCTCTGTTCCACTACCCTCACCCTCCCTGAGCCCACTGTGGTCCAGCTGCTCCTCTTTCTTGGCAATCTCTGAGGCAATGGCAGTGGCACTGGTGGTCCCTGGATGGAAGAGGAGGTCCCACAAATCCTGGCCAACTCAGCCTGGAGGTGAGCAACCTTCTCCCTCAGCCCAGAGAGGTGTCTGCAGATGGGACAACACCACATCCTCCAGAACGTCCCCCGGAAGACTGCTGCTCCACAGCCACTGCACTGCACCACTCCCATCATGTCTTATTTCTGGCCCCTTAACTGTTTGCAATCCTTACTCTTTCCTCTGTTTTTTTTTTCTCTCTCGCTCCTTACTTTCTGCCTGCATGCCCTTTAAGCTCCTGATTGTCCTGTCCTGTTCTGAGACAAGAATATCCTATATTTCTCAGTAGGCCCCTTACATGCTCAGAGGCAGACCTCCAGCAGCTAGAGGGGGCCGGAGAGCTACTCTTGCCCTTCTAGGATGGTGGGTCTTTGGTGGCTCTGTGATCACTCACTTCCTGCTCCCAAACAGGAAGTTCCTGTTGTTAGTCAAATTCTGTGCCTATAAAAGTAGAACTAGCTTTGGGTGAGAGAGGGTGGAGGGCAATATAGTCCCAGTAGAGAAGTCCAGTCACACAGCAATCCTTTCTCCTGGTGTCTTCTGCCAAGCTACTAGCAAAATCTTTCTAAGGCAGTCTTTAAATGTAGCTTCCTTCTAGCTAAGCCACTTCTCCTACTTATTAGATCTTTCTACAAGTAATTTAAACCTCACAGCTATCAAGTGCTTTCAATCACCTGAGATTTACACCTAGATAACTGTTCAGATAACCATTCAGTTCAGTTAACTCAGACAAACACAGGCTTTTTTTGTTTTGTTTGTTAGTTTTTTTTTTTACCCTAAATTAAAGTTCCAAGTCTGTATATCTTTAATTTTTATGAGGTCTCATTACACATAAATACACTAGACTGGAGAATACTGGACTGACGTTTGTATAATAGCAGCATTAGGAGTGAGCCAATACCAATTGTAGGTGCACTTCATCCTAGTCTGTACTTGTTTAATCAGCATTTTAGTTATAAAAGTTGCCTAAGATGAATCAATAAGTTCTAACATATTAGAAGTAACTGATAAGTGTAACACCAAGTCCTCTGGGGTTACTAGAATCCCATTAGTGTTAGTGATAGGCAGGTAGAAACGGCAGCTGGTAAGGAGCTCATTAGAGGACTTCTAACATAATGACATCATTGTTTACTCAGCTAGCCTGAGGGAAGGATGATTATGTCATTTAGAACTTGTGCAGCAGGATAGCCATTTCTGAGTCAGCTGCTCTGGGGAAGTTTTAGAATTTTTAGTTGTTCTGAATGTGGAAATCAGGTGGCAGGAGCTTTGCTAATGGGGCTCTGAGTCAGAGAACCCTGTGTTTCTCCCCTAGTCTAGATTACAATTACCAGCTCCCAGTGAAGTGGTGGAGACCTTTCTTCAGCAGGATTCCTTGATTTTCATCCCATAAAAGTGGAAGGGACTGCTAGTTCAGTGGATCCATGCAGCAATCCCCTGAAGGTCCTAGCATGTTACAGCTTCCTTTGAAAAGGACTTTGTGTGGAATTTATGACACTCTACCATGGATAAGTGTCCTTCCTGTGCTGTTTTTTTTTTAAACTTTATATTTATTAACATTTCAACAAACATACAGTTGGATTCCTGATGTAGTACATGCATTAAAAATCATAGAATATCAATGAGGATGCCACTCCTCTTGATACATACAATAAAACACCATGCCACATCTCAAGATACACCATTGAGGGGTACCCATTTGAAATTAATAGCAGTTACAAAATAAAAATGCAGTATTTGCTGCAATTATGAGCCCATGAGCAGCATAGAAATAGAAAAGAAGCATCAAAAGACATGAGCTGCCCACACTCTGTTTCCTACAATAGGAAATGAAATCTGCCCATGCATTACTATTAAGTGACCTAAAAGGCTATCATTCCAAAAACGAAACTGTAGCTCCAAAGTACTCTCTACAAACTTTTTTTTAATGAGAAAAGTATTCTATTTTAAACCCTGTAAATAAACAGGTGAGTTAACTGAAACGTAGAGCTCCACCACCAAAGAGACTCAGTGTGGCAACAGCTGCTCTTTTAAACATTGGATATGTACTATACATATTTACTGGGCATCCTCCCTCTCCCTTTAACCCCAGCTTAATCACAGATTAATAAAGTGTCCCTTTTATTTATTGGGATCATTGCCATGCCTAAAGCATTCAATGCTGCCTGTGACATCTTCGCCCCAGTCTCAACCAGGAAAGCTAGGGGAGCACAAACCCCCTGGATAACTCCCTCCCTCTCTCCTAGACCAGCTATGAGACAGGGACAATTTATGGCACAAGGCACGTAATTCAGACTCTTACTTAGACATCCAAAATTACAAAATGGCATGCAATAATTGTACCAAGACCATCTGTCAGGTGAAATCCCAGTACTTTAAGACTGCACAAGACAGCTCCTGTGGTGATAGCTGCAACTTCTGAGCTAACATTAAAGCCCTAACAGGGAATCCTGCTACAGCAGCCCCTACTATGTTGAACATTAGTGGGAACATCAGCCAGGATCCTAAGGATATTGCCAACACTCTGAATATAGCGTTTACTGACCTTAGTGGAGTGCTCTCCCTCCCCCGACTACCTGTGTCCAATCACTGAAGCCCAAATCAGTGCATCAGGCTCCTTACCCACGAACACAGCCCCACCATTCTACCTCAGAACTATCTCTCAATCTGAAGCAAAACAATTCCTCAAGAAAGTACTCAGAAGAAGAGGCATAGTGGGGATAGCCTCGACCTTAAGCTAATTGCCCTCACACTGGATGTCATACTAGCACCATTAACAAGAATATTAAACCTCTCCCTAACCTCTGGGCTTTTCCTGAAACAATGGAAAGCAGCAGTTGTTATCTCAATCTTTCAAAGCAGAGATAGGACTTCCCACTCAAACTATTGGCCTATCTCCATACTTCCCCCCATCTCCAAAGCCTTAGAACGTATTGTATATGACCAATTAATTTACCACTTGGACAGATACCAACTGCAATGTAAGGAACAGCACGGATTTAGAAAGTGACACAGCACTATAACTGCACTAGGGAGTTTACAGGCTACATTCACGACTCACTGGACCACGGGCAATTAGTGGGGGCTACATATATTGACCTCACAAAGGCCTTCGACACTGTGAACCATAAGCTTCTATTGACCCAACTAAGCAATTCCTCTGTCACCTCAACTACACTGTGCTGGTTTCGAAGCTACCTTACTGGGCACGTCCAACAAGTCAAAATTGGCAGCACACTCTCCGATAGCCAGAGTGTCATTACAGGTATCCCTCAAGGGTCCATTCTGGGCCCTTTGCTATTCAGCCTCTTTTAAAATAACCTCCCATAAGTATGCCAAGACAGAATCTTTCTCAATGCAGATGACGCTGTGATCTGCACTAGTCAACCTGACCCCGCCACCCTTAAGCAGCACATTCAGGTTAACTTCTTGAAGGTGGAAGATTGGTTCAACAATTTGTGCCTACTGCTAAATTATAAAAAAACTAAAACAATGAAGTTTGTCTCCACACATAGCAAGTACAAAAATGCCACATTAGATATCCGTAACAAACAAAATGACTGCCTTGAAATGGTTCAACATTTAAAGTATCTTGGGGTTATCCTGGATAGCCCCCTCTCATTTTCCCAACACATACACCAGGTCTGTAGGTCAGCTAACAGGAAGATTGGACTGCTGTACAAACACAGGCATTGCCTTACTGAAGCAGCCCTCAAACTGGCCATAAATAGCTCAGTCTTCCCCACTATTGACTATGGCCTCGTCATTTATAGTGCTGCCACCGACACAGCTCTAAAAAGAGTAGCCCTAACCCTCAACAAAGCCTGCAGGCTTCTTCTAGGAGCACCTCGCTTCACCAACACCTGCGACCTATACTGCCTCACGGACTGGCGTGACCTCGATCTCAGAAGCCACTATCAGATCAGCTTTCTGGCTAAAAAGGCTACCCTAGGCCTGACTCCAGTCGGTGTACAGTCCATGCTCTCCCCTGTTGTTCCTGCTCATCCAACTAGAGGATCATGCAAAAATCCTCTCAAGGTCCCCTTCCTGCATACAGTACAAGGTCAATGATCATTTGGATACTGGGCCCCCGACCTGCTCAACTCTCTCCCAAATAATCTCCTGACTGAGCCCAAGTTAGGACCCTTCAAAGCTAATCTCCATGCCCACTTTCTTGGCCAAAAAACTAGCGCCTGCTCCACTCCTGACTGTACCTGAGTTAGGACCTTTCAAAGCTAACCTCTGTGTCCATCATCTTGGATAAAAGATATGTGCCTGCTCCTCTCACCAATCCCCACTGTCCCATCCTTTGCACTCTCCCTACCTGCCTGTCTAATATACAAGCTCCTATCGCACCCTTCCCTCAGTACTGAGCCCAACAATTTGCCTGCCCCTCCCTACTAGCCTACCATCCCACACCCCACCTATTATACCCCACTTTCTCATAGCATTGCCCTAACCCCTTGGTCCCAAGTGTTAAGTCCCACCTTGCCTAATTAACTGGCCCCAACCCTCTTCCTACTAGCCCTCCCGCCCCTAACTCTTTACTCCTCCTCCTCCTTGTCTCCACTCCACACCACCTCCCCCTCAGCTTTGACAATGGGAGCCTGCCCTGCTTGAATATATGTTTAGACTGCAATCAGTTCCCATGCCACCTACCCTCAGAGGCCTCATGCTCAACTACTTGTGCTAAACTTGCCTATTATCGTGATGTTGTACTGTGATGCTTCCAATGATGTCTTACTATTTTCTTTTAATCTTGATGCAGAACCTTTGTAAATGAGCTCTCAGCTCAAAGGCTGTAATCCTGGTATGAAATAAATAAAAAATAAAATAAATAAAGGAAGGAGCAACAAGTCTGTGAGTACAAAGGGAAAAGGGAGCTTTCTGGGTTGTTTCCATGTCTAAAGGAAGGCACAACAAGTCTGTGAGTACAGAGTGAAAAGGAAGCTTTCTGGGTTGCTCCCATGCCTAAAGGAAGGGGCAATTACTCCGCAGAAGATAAAACTTCATGGGTTGTTTCCATGCCTAGAGGAAGGAGCAACTATTTTGTGAGTACTAAATTGGGAGACAAATTCTTTTATTAGGGGTTTGTTCTGGGGTGTGTATGCCCAAAGATAAAGCTAGATCACACCTGTCAGGACCCTTGTTTACCAAGTGTGGTAATCTGAAGTAAAGTTTGGAGTCTTTAGCATTTCAGGAGGGAATGAAGGCTTCTGTGGTGAAACCCTGAAGGAATGGCAGAGACTGTTGGTTGTGGCAAACGGTGGGAGAAACGTCATCTTGAAGCTTATAAGGCAGGGCTAACTGATTCATTAATGGGCACCAGTTTACCCTGAGCAAAGGCCATTGCTGCAGGATGAGGAGTGTGGCACAGTCCACAAGCATACATTCTTGGGAAATGGAAATGGTTCAGGTGTGTGGCACAGTCCATGGGCATATACCATAGGGAAGAGAAAGGAAATGTTTCTTTGGAGAACTGTACTGTCTAGCAAGGAGAGTTCTGCAAAATGTACCCATTTGCCATGATTGACCCTTGGGGGTCCACTGATGCTTTAGTTTCATCTGGCAATAAAGCCATACTGCACAATCCCAGCTGCTGTGTTGGACAATCTGATCATTGCTTCTGTGTGGAATTAATAGGGCCCCTCAGCAGTTAGGTCTAGCATATGCCTAGCCATCCTCTCCCCTGGGCCTGGTTGTAGTTAAAAAGGTTCATTTGTGGTTATTGTACCACCACCCCCTTCCTCTAGATAATGAGCCTGGTATATACTCTAAAGCTAGGAGTGGTAACAATCTGAGTATTTCTGCTAAACGTAAATGGTATGCCATATGTGGGTACTAGTCCTGTTTTATGGGGTGTGTCCAACTTACCAAAAGTGGCATGGGAGTGACATAAGTTTAAGGTTTTATTTAAGTTTTCTTAACTATACTACCTTTCACAAGGGAAATGTTATTAAACACTGTATCTATTTTGCTCTTTCTTGGGGGAAGTGGGTGGGGCTTAGGATCAATTGTTGCCCTCTAAATTTAGCATTTGGGATTAGTCCAAAGTGGTTAGTACACTCTAAGTGTTGTTCTAAGAAGGTTCAATGTGCCTGTACAGCTGGTTTCATGCTTGTGTAATGTAGATAAACATTGGTGGTTTGCATCTCTATCCATGGGATATACCACCCTGTAGGGGTACAAGGCAAGGAACCCTAGGGGAGGGTTCCACCCCTTGAGGTGCTGCAGGAGTGATTCCCTTGGCTAAAGCTACCTTAGGAAGAAACCAAAAAAGAGTGTCAAGCAAAGCATACAAGGTAGTGAACACTTATCGGGGTCGAGGACCTGTACATAGGTCGGTTGGTAGTATGGGTTCAGTTGGTAGCATGGGTCAGTTGGTAGTATGTTTGAGTAGAGTAGGCAGGAAACAACAGGTGAATAGTGACTCACTCGGAGGTCTGACTGTAAGGCATGGAGGCCTGGCTTCCTAAGGAAAGAGAGAACAGCCAAAGGGGGAGACAGGACACTTATGGGATGGCCACCTGCTCCATCCAACAGCGGAAAGCTACCTAAGTGACATAGGGATTCTTGCCTAAAGCTAACTAAATATTATGACCTGTGGCATGGAGGAGAGAAAAAAAAACCTTAGAGGAGGAAATCTCTGGGGATTCAAGGCCTAGGTCACCTTCCCTCCATGCTTGGGATGCTTTTGATTAGTGACGGCTCTGCTGCTGCAATGTGAAAACTCAAGTAAGGGGGTGGAAAATATTTCAATCTGGAGTAAAGCTCTCCTTTATCCCTCTAATGGG
Organism: Neoceratodus forsteri; assembly: GCA_016271365.2. NCBI lineage: Eukaryota > Metazoa > Chordata > Ceratodontiformes > Ceratodontidae > Neoceratodus > Neoceratodus forsteri. Next base: position 1,712,744,187 of record CM057455.1, read on the forward strand.
AATGCCGTGAAGGGTTGCAAGGCTAACTCTGCAACACTGCTTCTCCAAGGCAGGAGGAGGAGCGCGATGACTGCTGAGGTGCTCAGCTGGCCTACCAATCTAAACACAACCCAGGTGAACCAGAGGCAGTCATAGGGAGATACCCACTTGGGCAGCTAAAGGGGCCCTTCATGACAGCCCCACCCCTTTGCTGCTGAAGTCTTAATGCTACAGTGAGAGATGCTTTCGGTACGGTTGATGACTGAAGGTCCACCTGAAATAAGAACATGCCCAGCTATGGGCCAGGTGAGAAGGACCTCGCCCCAAGTTTTGCATGCTCAAGATGCAGACTTTGGGGTGCCAGTGAGACTGTTGGCTGCATGATGAGCCCTGCACCATGGTAACTAATGGTCGAGATTGGCATGCCTCCGCTGAGAGCTTAAAGGAGTAGTGCTGAGCATTGTAGACCCTCATGTAGGTCAGACATGTTTTATAGCAAGCATATAGCAGAAATCTTCCATGTAAGCAATGATTGGACCTGCATGTAGGTCTGTGAGGCAGAGTAAGCAATGCACGTAGGTCAGAGAGGCAACCATTTGCATAACTTGCAGGGAGGCAAGCCGACCAGTCCCTTTAAGGAAACCAATTAAATGTGACATGAATACTTGGAGGATTTTTGCAGCAGTGGTAGGGTTCAAACATGATGAATTTGGACCACATGGAGCCACATCTTCACCACAACTCCCAGTCCTCACCGTAGAAAAACAAGGAAGCAACAGTAAAGTGCTGTGACCCACATGCAGATTTTAAAATTAGTTTACAGTGACAGCTGTAGCTGTGCTGACCTCCAGAGTATAATGAAGTGGTATATAAAAGTAATGAGAAGCATCCAGCAGCAAATAGTTATAGCTTCTAGGCGCAGCCAAGCTAGACAAACACTGGGACTGCAGGGATAGGCAATGTACTGGAGGAACAGCAAGGATTGCTTGGTGCAATTGCATGAAAGCAGGTTTGAATGCCATGTGCTAGCTTTGCAGTGTGAACCTGCACAGGTGCAAACAATTAAGGTGGATAAGAACTGAGGCAGTAAGCAGGGAAGCAGGAACTGAGCTGAAACATACAGATAACAATTGCAGTTGCACTGAAGATTTGCTAAAAGCTTGTGAGCAAATGGGAGTCAAATAGCACCAGTACAGGATTAGCATGATACAAACAAGTGAACAGGAAGCTAGAAAACAGAAAGCCCCCAAAAAAGAAAATGCAAACAAAACTAAAACACAGGAGGACAGGAACAAGCAACACAAAGAAGCACGCAGCAGCCGGAGGCAAGCAATACTAACCAAAAAGCAGGAAAACACAAAACAAAAGTCCAGCAGAAGCTGAGCAGCACATAACACAGCAACACAGCAACACAGGGGGTGGGGGTGGGGGCAAGGCCCCATCAGGCTCCAAGGGAAGAGACAGACCGACAGGTCAGTCATTCATTGGGATGATGCAGGTTGTCTTGGAGGTGTAGGTTGTCTTGTTGAAAGGAAGGTCAACACTCAACAGAGTGGCGGGTCAGAGCTTGTAGCCGATTGTTTCCGGAGGGCACAGGCTCCGGAGGGCACAGGCTTGGGCCCACCCACCCTGCTCCTCACCCCGCCCCCCCAAGGGTGACATTTCCTTTATACCAGGGGTTCTGACATCACATCCCCAGGAGGGCAAGGGGCATACAACTGTCATATTCTTACCAGCCCAGCACACTGCACTGAAGGTAAGTGCATGCACACTAAAGAAACACACATATATATATATATATATATATAAAATAAACAGGAAGAAATATTAAATAAACAGGAAGAAAGACAAATACGTGGGGAGTGGTGCAGTGCACTAGCTGTGGGGCAGCAGTCTTCCGGGAGACATTCTGGAGGCTGCGATGTTGCCCTATTTGCAGTTAACTCTCTGCTCTGAGGGAAGAGGTTGCCTGTCTCCAGGCTGAATTGGACAGAAGTATGGAAACCTCCCCCACCCAGGGAACACCAGGGCCACTTCTGCTGCCTCAGAGGTTGTCAAGAAAGAGGAGTGGTTGGACCATGGTTGGTTCAGGGAGATGAGGGTGGTAGAACAGAGGCACATCCCTCCAGTTGCACCTCTCCACAGTCCATACACTGTTCTGGTGGAGCATAAGTCCCCTATGGAGGCACCTGCACTGGAGACCAAGGAGGTTGCTAGGAACTACCACAAGGAAAGCCCACAGAAGGGTTGCATGGGACACCACTGGGGAAGGAAGCAGCTCCTGGTGGGGGACTCAATTATTAGGAGGGTAGAACTGGGGGGGAAAAAGGGGAGAGGGAGATAAGGTGTCTGCCCAGTGCCATGACTTGGAGGGACAGGAAACAAATCCTCAGGATTGCAAGACCATCTGCATGGGAGAGGGAGTTGGACATCATTGTCCACCTAGGGACAAATGACTTAGATGGACATGGGATCAGAGCAGTGCAGGAGGAGTTTGTGGAGTTGGGGAGGGGACTTAGGCAAGTAGCACACACAGTAACCTTCTTGGATGTGCTGCCTGTCTATGACATGGGTGAGGCTAGGGTACTATACACCATGCGATTCAATAAATGGTTGAAAACTGGTGTGGAGCACAGGGTTTTGGCTTCATCTGGGACTGGGGCACCACCTGTAGGGATTCACGCCTGTACTGGCAAGATGGTCTGCATCTGTCCGGGAGGGGAACTAGACTCCTAGCTGATAGGTTTAAATGTTTCATTGGCAAGCTTTTAAATTAGCCAAGGGGGGGGAGGCACTGATGAGAAGCAGGGAATTCCCAGCTTTCCCCCACAAAACAGGGTCATCAGCGAGGTAAACACCAAGTAGAGAGGTTGATAGGGAGCAGGACAGGTAAATGGAGAAAAAGCCAAGGACAGCAAGGGCAGGGATGGGGCTAAAAGAGGTAAGGCAATCAAAAAATGGAAGGTGATGAGTACCAATGCCCATAGTCTGGGTAACAAGCTTCCTGAACTAGTGGTCTTGATGAAAGAGGGACACCTGGATGTTGCGGCAGTCACAGAAACATGGTACACAGAGAACAATGATTGGGATGTAAACATACCAGGGTACACAATCTACAGGAGGGACAGGAAGGGTAGAAGAGGAGGAGGAGGAGTAGGAGTAGCTCTCTATGTAAGGGAAGGGATCAAAGCAACAGAACTAAAGGGTAAACAGGGAGGAGAGGAGGCACTGTGGGTCACCTTGGAGACAGGTAATGGAACCACAATCCGCACAGGAGTTGTATACAGACCCCTTGTCTCAGTGGGAGGACATGGACAAGGAAATGATAGAAGGCATCCTTGGAATGGCAGAAAAAGGGGAGATATTGTTGATGGTGGACCTGAATATGTCAGATGTTAACTGGAGCACTGGCGATGCAGCCACATCCAAGAGCAGAATCATTCTCGATTCCCTACAGGGGGAATATGCCTCAGACAGCTAGTGTTGGAACCCACTTGTGAGGAGAAATCTTAGATCTGGTACTCTCAAATGGAGACGGAGAGATGATCACAGATTTAGAAGTGGATAGCCTTCTGGGAACTAGTGACCACCAAACAGTGTGGTTCACGATAAACACAGCTGCAGAGTCAAGCCATACAAAGGCAAAAGTACTGGACTTTAGGAGGGCTGACTTTGGCAAAATGAGTGAGTGCCTAGGGAATGCACTAGCAAATGATCAGGAAGAAGGGTGGAAGAACAATGGGAGAAAATCAAAACTGCCATCACAGAGGCAACAAGCCTTTGTGTGAAGCAAATAAATAAAACAAAGTAAAAAAACACTATGGTTCTCAAAAGAGGTGACAGGAAAGGTTAGGGAGAAAAAGATAGCATTCAGGAAGTATAAGGAATCATAGAATGAGCAGGACAGAGAACTGTATCAGTTAAAGCAGAAGGAAGCGAGGAAGGCAGTCAGAATAGCATGGGTCCAAACTGAGGAAAAGATAGCCAACTCAGTTAAGAAGGGGTATAAAACCATTTATAGGTACATCAGGGAGTGAAGGAAGACCAAGGGAGGGATAGTGAGGCTTAATAAAGGGGAAGGGAGGTGGGCAGAGGATGACAGTGGAAAAGCACAGATACTGAACAAATACTTTTGCTCAGTATTCACAAAAGAAGAAGAGGGGGAAGTACCTAAACCAAGCAATAGAAGCACTCTGGAGTTGGGGGGGGGGGTTGATACCAGTCCATTCACAGAAGAAAGAGTCCTGACAGATCTCCTAAAACTCAGGGTGGACAAAGCATCGGGGCCTGATGGGATTCATCCCAGAATTCTAAAAGAACTAAGGAGAGACCTAGTGACACCACTGACTACCCTTTTTAACAAATCATGAGAGGATGGTGTAGTACCTGAGGATTGGAGGAGAGCAGATGTGATTCCTCTTCACAAAAGTGGGAGCAAGGCAGAGGCAAGAAACTACAGACCTGTTAGTTTGACCTCAGTGGTATGGAAAATGATGGAAAGACTTCTGAAAGAAAGAATTGTTGAGTACCTAGAGGCCCGCAGGGCACAGGACCCGAGGCAGCATGGGTTCACAGCGGGAAGTTCATGTCAGACGCATCTAATAGATTTCTTTGACTGGATGACCAAAGTAGACCAGGGAGGGGCTGTGGATATGGCCTACCTAGACTTTAACAAGGCATCTGACACAGTCCCACACAAAAGATTAATAAACAAGTTAGCCAGCTTGGGAGTGGATCCCAGGGTGGTAGCCTGAGTAACAAATTGGCTGGCCAACAGGATGCAGAGGTTAGTAGTAAACAGAGCACACTCTGAAGAAAGGGTGGTTACTAGTGGGGTACTGCAGGGTTCAATACTGGGACTGGTCCTCTTTAATGTCTTTATAGGAGACATTGCAGAGGGGCTGGAAGGAAAAGTATGCCTCTTTGCAGACGACACAAAAATCTGCAACAGGTTTGATACACAAGGAGTGGTGGAAAGGATGAAACATACAAACATAGACTTTGACAGCAGATAGGGACTGCTTGGCCCACCTAGTCTGCCCATTTCTCTACCTACAGGATAAGCTGCAGATTCTAGTTAACCAACAGCCTATTTCTTCCTACCCCCCACAAGAATTGCCTTATGTATGTGTAACCCCTAAGGGAGCTATCCCAAGAGCTACTACCCCTGCCTGCCTCAGTTGTGGCAGGGTGAGGGGCCCAGATCCATTGACGGGTGCCTCCACCAAGAGGTCGGGGTTAGAACAGTCAAGGTTGACTCGGTCACAGCCCTCTGGGTTGCTGCAATCCCCCTTTTGTCCCGCTAGTGGCTCACACAGTTCAATTGCAAGGCTCTCACCCTGAACACTTACCCCCCCCGGCTCGAGAACACTCAGCTCACTCCGGGGAACCCCTGGAAAGTAAGATACAGTTATCAAATATTCACTGTGCAGTATATCACCAGTAACACACAAACCAGCCAGGGTACGGTTGCAAAACAAACAATCCGATCTACTTAAGGGGAGATAACAAGGACCGGGGGGACTCAGGGTGATTGGTTTACCACATATATATATATATATATATATATGACTACCTAGGGCTCTGTGCACAGGCCTGACCTATTAAGTACTGTCTATGGGTACCCAAGCCCTAATGGCTAGTTCCTCGATGCAGCTGGTTGGGGCACTGACACAAATGAGCATTTAATTCCTGAGCAGATCAAGTGGAGCCAGTAAGCTCAATTGGTACAGCCTGCAATACACAAATGACTTTGCCTTTGTCTGTAACCTTTAACAGGGAGCTACCCTGATTCGGTACTCACAACTCCAACAGAGAACCACTCTTTCCTCACTTGCAGGGCTGAGCCTGAGCTTCAAATGCCTCCTCACACATTTATATGAAAAACAACAGAGGGGTATCATACCAGGCAGCTGCTTCCAGGACCCGAACGAACTCACAGCAATTTCGGGTGCTGCACTGCAGCTTCAACGTCCTGACAGACCGAGCACGATTCAGCAGATTCTCCAGTCCTCTACAGGTGAAGCCTGGTAGGTAGCTGTGTTTATACACAGCCTCCTCTGATCGCACACTGGCGGATTTAGTCCGAAGCTTTCTGGCTATGGAAAACGGCCGCCTCAGGCCTTTCACGCGCTTCCCGCGCGAACACTCAATGGCGCAGAAGCTCAGAGCTCCCTTCTGTTTCACAGTCACAGTGCCTCTGCTCTCAGGCAGTTGGGGCCAGCCTCCTCAGTTGCGCGCCACCCGATCCCATAGGTGGGCTGCAGACACCAGGCTATGAGACCTGTCTCGATAGGTGCACAAAGGCACCCTTGTTCAGACTTCACTTTCCAGGATTACTAGCTAAGTCCTCATTGGTCCGCCGACTCCCTAGAGGGTCCTCATGATCCGATTGGTCCTTCAGCAGTTCAGGACCAAAATGGTGGGGCAATAACAGAAACAGTCCAGGCTGCAAGAAAACAGGTTAGAACAAACTGTATCTTCATTACTTTAACGGTTTTCACAGAAACAATTACATCTTTCTGATGGGCTCCCCCTGCGCTTCTAGCGACTGCAGGAATGGAGTGATTAACCAGCAGCCCATGGCGGGAGTCAAGCACAGAAACCCCAGCCCCCTTTACAAACCCCCACTCTGCGAGCAGGCAGTTCTTAAAGAGACAGTACTGGAGGCTTTAAAAGCACTCACAACCCCCCATTTAGTGGCCTTATGCCGAACACCAGCCAAGCAGTGAGCACTCAAGCAAGCTCCGGGAAGGCTTCTAGGAACCCCCAATTGTAGGAGGGTTACACCCTTTCTGGCCTGGAAAAACTTGGCGTCTGCGTCAAGTAGTTACCCTTAAATCACTTTAAGGCAAACAGTTTAATTAACATTATATCGCACTTTAGATTACATGCATGGGTACTGTATTCACAGTTTACTACAGTTGATGCAACATTACACACATAACCTTTTCCTTTTTAAAACAGGTCATTACTCTCTGCCCAGGGCACCTGAAAAGAGGGGGCCCTTCCCTTTCAGCTACTGGCAGACTAACTGGGGTAGGGGTGCCACACTCGAAGGGCAATACTAACAGGCTAGAGTTATCCCCCAAGGCTAACTTAGGCAAAGAGCTCGGGGACACATACACCCCTTTATGGACCACATTTAAGGGCAGGTCCACAGGCTGAGCCAGAGACTTGTAATTCAACTTTACTGCCGGGTGTACTTCTCGGCTGGAGCATCTAGGGTTCTCGGAAAACCCTGCTACAGGCCCCAATTCCATTTCAGCCTCATTGAGATTAGTAGGGGGAACCTCCACAGGGAAGGGGACCAGTGCTCATATACTTGGGGCCTGACCCTCTATATCAGGACCCACACTACTTGGCTCAGCTGGGGACTGTTCAGACACTAGTAAGGAACCATCAGGGCATTCAAAATATTCTTCAGGTTCCGGCATATCACTGGCTTGTTCCCCCACATCACTTTCTTCTTCTGAAAAGTCAGATAGTTCAGCCAGGCTCAAGGACCCCACCCCTTGGGCTTTGCTGCTACCCAGTTCATCCTCTGGAAGCATTGGTTCCTGAGACAAAGCAGGGGGCTCAAACAGTCCAGAAAGCCCAACCTCATCTCCAGAGTTAACAAGGGGATTGCCCCAAAACAGTTGGCTCAGTTCGTAAGAGGGATAGTATTCAGTATTATTTTCATTGTCTTCAGACACAGATTGGCGATCATCTTCATCAGAGGGGTTTGGACAAGGCCCTCTTAGCTGGCTTGCTGAAGAATCAAGTGGTCTGTTTTTTTTCTTGGCAGCAGATCTAGTCATAGGCCTGGGGGCATTAGGAGGTTCAGCTTCAATCAGGATTTGCCCGATTGGCAGCAGATGATTTCTGTATAGTTTTCACATCTTTGAATTATTTCAGTCGCACTTTATATACAGGTAAATCTGCCAGTTTTCCCACAACAATATGAGGGAGGTGATGCCATCTGTCAGCAATTTTATGTTTGCCATGCAGTCCCAGATTCCTCAATAGCACTCTATCCCCTTCTCTCAGTTCCATTGTTTTCACTTTCTTATCATACCTCTCCTTGTTGGCCAGGTTTCGTTTAACAGCCATAGTCTGGGCCAATTGGTATGCATGGTTCAATTAGGCCTTCAACTTCTGTACATACCGTAGATGATTTTCTGCTTGCACCCCATCAGGGGAAACCCTGAAACACACAACCACTGGCAGTCTAGCCTCTCTCCCAAACATCAGCCTGTACAGGGAGAATCCAGTGGCATCACGTTTGGTGCAGTTATAAGCATGAACCAGGGTACTAATCTGCTGGCTCCATCTAGGCTTGTCTTTGGGTTGCAGTGTGCCCAACATATCAAGCAATGTGCGGTTAAATCTTTCAGGTTGGGGATCTCCCTGGGGATGGTATGGGGTGGTTCTTGATTTTCATACTCCCCGCAAAGATAACATTTCTTTAAACAGGCAGCTCTCAAAGTCCCTCCCCTGGTCGGAATGGATCCTCTGGGGGGCCCCATAGTGGACAAAGAAGTTCTCAACAAGTACTTTAGCCACCGTAGTTGCTTTCTTATCTTTAGTAGGAAAGGTCTGTGCATACCGGGTAAAATGATCAGTGACGACCAATATGTTACTGTTGTTTTTTAGATCTGGTTCTAAACTCAGGAAATCAATGCAGACCAGTTCCATAGGGGCACTAGTGGTGATATTGACCATGGGAGCAGCCCTCTGAGGTAGGGCTTTTCTTTGCAGACAGCGGCTACAAGCCTTGACATACTGCTCTACATCTGCACTCATTTTTGACCAGTAGAATCAGGTCCGTACCAGGTCAAGAGTTCGGTCTATGCCAAGATGCCCCATGTGATTATGCAGGGACCTCAGGACCAGTTCTCTAAAAGCGGAGAGCAGCACCAGTTGTTGTTTGTCTACCCGGCCTTCCTTATCCACAGTCTCTCTGTATAGTAGTTGGTTAATCAGCTTTAACTTTGGCCCTTCTTTATATAACAAGGCAGTTCTCAGGTCAGTGGAACGCAATTTGGACACGTCCCTCCCGGCCTGCAAAGCCTCTACAGCTGTTTTTATCATAGAGTCTCGGGATTGAGTCCGTTGGAGACTATCATTGTTGAACTTGGGTAGCGAACTAGCGTCTAATGCAGAAAAATGACAGTAAGCAGCAGGTATGCAGTTCTCGGATGGCCCCAAGCAATCCACCATGCAGTCTACAGCATCAGGAGACACCTGTTCCTCCTTGTCAAACTTTTGGCAAAGGGCTCTTATGTCAGGTCCTGACAACCTGACCCAGTCAGTTTGTGGCATAGGCCTCTGAGAGAGAGCATCCGCATCTATATGGTTTAGGCCTGCTCTGTACTCAACAGTGTAGTCATAGGTGGCCAACGCAGAGAGCCACCTATGGCCAGTGGCATCCAACTTGGCTGAGGTCTGCACATAGGTCAGAGGATTGTTATCAGTCTTTACCAGTATGTTGGCACCATACAAATAGTCATGAAATTGATCAACAATGGCCCACTTCAGAGCCAGGAACTCTAGTTTGTGCACTGGATAATTTTTTTCTGAAGGAGTCAGACTCTGCTGGCAAAAGCTACAGGTCTCAGACCGTTTGAGTGCTCATGATATAACACAGCCCCAATCCTTGTAGACTGGCGTCAGTATGGAGAATGTACGGCTTGGCTGGGTCAGCATAGGCCAGCACTGGGGCATGGGTAGCTGATATATGATGTCATAAAAGCTTCCTCACGCTCAGTAGTCCAGCGGTTTCAAACACATCATTTGGCTGAAAATACTTCTTCTCTGTCTCAGAGTGCACAACTTTCTTATACTTTTTGTGCGTGGGAGGGTACCCCGAGTAAGGTTGAGGAGGGGGCGGATCACTCGAGAATAATCTTTGACAAACCGTCTGTAATATCCACAAAACCCCAGAAACCATTGCAACTCTTTCAAATTCTTTGGCTGAGGCCAAGTAGTCAAAGCCTCCACTTTGCTGGGGTCAGTCTCTGTGCCTTCAGTGGATACTATATGGCCTACATACTTCACCAAAGTTTGGAAAAATTGACACTTGTCTATAGATAGCTTGAGACCAAAGTCCTCCAGCTGATCCAGGACCTTGAACAATCGGTGCTCATGCTCTTCCAATGAATGGCCAAACACTGTGGCATCATCTAAGTCGACCAAACACTCGAGCAAATTCATGTCCCCCCACAGCACGTTCCATCAGGCGCTGAAAATTAGCTGGGGCACCTGAAATCCCTTGAGGCATCCGGATGAGCTCATAGAAACCCAGAGGGCAAATGAATGCAGTCTTCTCTCAGTCCTCTAGGGCCATTGGGATCTGATAGTACCCACTGCGGAGATCTAACACAGAGAACCACTTACTGCCATTTAAACAATCCAAGGCTTCCTGTATGCGTGGCATAGTATACTGGTCGGGAATAGTCCACCGATTCAAAGTATGATAATCTACACACATCCGAACTGCCACATTCTTTTTCCTCACTACTATGATGGGGGAAGCATAGGGGCTCCTGGTCTCTTGTATCACACCAGCAGCGAGCATCTCTTGCAAATGCCGCCTCACATCGTCTATGTCAGCTGGGGCCAGACGCCGAGATCTCTCCCTAAAAGGCCTGTCATCATGCAGCTGGATGTGGTGCTCAGCCCCTTGCACACATCCCATGTCCCATTCTTTTAGGGGAAAATACCTGGTCTCTTGTGGCTAGCTTCTCACTGATCCTCACTTTCCATTCAGCAGGCAACGGGGAGTCACCGAAATCAAACAAGTCGGGAGTTACTCTGTCATCTTTCCTTGAACCCTTGCTATTGGGCAACACTGCAGTATCTGCACAATGTACACTTGCTAGGGTGCACCCTCTTTTTATTCGAATCTCCTTGTCGGACACATTATGAACTTGAACCATCACCCTCTTGACATAAGCATGAGCCCTAGCCGGCAAGATACTGGGTTTGACCAGCAGCCCCTCAGGCAATCTCCCCTCCCCAGGTGCATCCAACATCAACAACTTATTCTTAACATCAGTTCTCAGTCAGACTTCCCCTTGCAAAACATACTGGGCATTCGGGGCAAGTGTCACCGGTGCCGGATCCTTCTTCCATACCACACCCACCAGGCCTTCAGGTTCCTCCTGGCCAACCTTCTTCTGAATTTCAATGGCCTTTTGGACTACAGCGGGTATTCTTAGGGCTCGTCCGGTTCTGAATGCTTGCTTTTCTGAACACAATTGGGCTAGTCGTTCAAACATATGAGCATTTGTCCCAATCAACAGGGGTACCCCATCATACAGTCCAGTGCAGGGCGCAGATCAAAGCCAAGGTTTCCACTTGTTCATCCACTCCAGCCACAGAAGTAGGAAATGACAGCCAGATCAGGATATACCCCAAATACGGATAAGCCTTGTCACTTAGCCCCCATACATGTAGACCATCCAAGGGTTGTAGTGGCACCTCAGGTAGGTGTGTCTGATACCAGTCCTGAAACATGATGGTTACCTGAGAGCCACTGTCTAATACAGCTTGGGCCGGAATCCCATTTACTTGCACTGGGGCCTCCATTGAGGGCCCGACCACATCAGACCATTCAGGAGGCACAACATTGACAGTTGCTTGGGCATTGGCCTGGGTCACAAAGCTCTTCCTGGGGGGTCGGACATGGGCCCTGTGATGCCAAGTGATCAGTTTGCTGTTGACCTTCCTTAAATTCTCTGGCAGCTGGCACGCAGGCTGAAAGTGCCCATCCTCCCCACAATGGTAACAAAACTTGGGGTCTTGGGGGTCTGTATTGGAAGGGGAGTACCTTGCCTGCTGGGGGCCCTCTGGGGGGTGAGGGGATTCCCCTGGTCCAGGGCATTGGTTTCTAGATAACTCAGATTCCCCAGACCTAACAGGGTAGACGGTGAATCACTTCAAGTCCCTCACCAGTTCTCATAAATTTTTGACCTCGGCTCTCTACTCACTTTCTATTTGGGGATCAGAGGAGATAGCTCACACCCCCACATCACCTTGAAAATCTGGGGATGCATCAGGCCTTCCTGAAGGGTGGGTCTCTTCAGGGGCACTTGACTCAGGGGTTTGGCTTGGGTTCACAGCTCCCACATAGGGTTCCCACCCCTCCTCATCAGTCTCCACTTCTCTAATTTCCCTCATCAATTGACAGTATTCAGGCGGGGCAGCCGGCCTATCAGGCTGCTTAAGTTTTAACAATATCACAATAGAAAATCTAGCAGACTTCAAAACATGTTCCAACCTGACCTGGTTCAAGGCCGTGGCTGTGATCCCCCCTTTTCTATAGGCCTTTTGCAAGGCCCGCTCCACTCTAGTAACAAAGGCGGACAGTTTTTCATTTCTCCATTGCTTTGCAGAACTAAATTTCCATAATAAGTCTTCCCCAGTCTCTGTACTCCCAAACACTCCCTCCAAAGCAGAAAGATACTCTGCTGCGGTGGCTTCCGGGTTAGTGGCCCACAAGAACCTACTGGCTTCTAAAGCGGGACCCCGCAGACTCTCCATCAATCGTTTTCTTTTCTCCCCTTCAGAGCACTGCCACTCCTGAACTAAGGCGGTGGCGTAGTCCATCCATGCCTCCAAGTCATCCTCCCCTGAAGGCACTGGTACTGTGCCAGAAAAAGTTTTAGCCTACTGTAGGAATCGAGCTGTATGGGGGGACCACTAAGGGCAGTGGAGCCAGAATAGAACTCTTGGGGGGACAGGGGTAGGTACCTGGGAAGACCTGGGGGGTGGTGTCACTAGACAGGTCCAAGGCTTGCAGCAACTCCTGGGTAGTCCTCCCCTCCACAGCCAGCAATTTAAGCAGTTTATCTTTAAAACTATTAGTCTGGGGGGAACCCCCAGGAGTGACTGACCCATTCCGAATATAAACAAGCTTCCACCCCTGTGGGGCACCCTCCGGGTAAATCACTGGAGGCACCCTTTCCGGGTCGATGGCCACACTGCACAACAGTAGCACCTGCTGGGTCTGATCGAGCAGGTCAGCCATACGCCCCTTCACCTCCACTTTGCCCAAACATTTAACATGCTCTGCTGTAGAAATAATGTCAACCGTTGGGGTTCCCAGAGGCACATCTAATAGTAACACAATTCTCTGGGAATACAGCTCTTCAGCTTCACCCCACCCCATCAGTTTGTGTACCATTGTCTTAATAGGGTCCAACTTAATTTTTGCCATAATATCCCCTTCCAGTTTCCCCGTCAGCTTTTCCATTTTTATGCATTTATCTCACTTGGCCACTAGGGGACGCTAATCCCAGCGGTGCCTCCAATTTGTAACCCCCAAGGGGCACTATCCCAAGGGCTACTACCCCTGCCTGCCTCAGTTGTGGCAGGGTGAGGGGCCCAGATCCGTTGATGGGTGCCTCCACCCAGAGGTCGGGGTTAGGACAGTCAAGGTTGACTCGCCACAGCCCCTGGATTGCTGCAACCCCTTTCATCCTGCTAGTGGCTCACACAGTTCAATTGCAATGCTCTCACCCTGAGCACTTACCCCCCAGCTCACTCCGGGGACCCCCTGGAAAGTAAGATACAGTTATCAAATGTTCACTGTGCAGTGTATCACCAGTAACACACAAACCAGCCAGGGTACATTTGCAAAACAAACAATCTGATTTATTTAAGGGGAGATAACAAGGACGGGGGGGGGGAATCAGGGTGATTGGCTTACCACTAATATATATATATGACTACCTGGGGCTCTGTGCACAGGCCTGACCTATTAAGTACTGTCTATGGGTAACCAAGCCCTAATGGCTAGTTCCTCAATGCAGCTGGTTGGGGCCCTGACACAAATGAGCATTTAATTCCTGAGCAGATCAAGTGGAGCCAGTAAGCTCAATTGGTACAGTCTGCAATACACAGATGACTTTGCCTTTGTCTGTAACCTTTAACAGGGAGCTACCCTGATTCAGTACTCACAACTCCAACAGAGAACCACTCTTTCCTCACTTGCAGGGCTGAGCCTGAGCTTCAAATGCCTCCTCACACATTTAAATGGAAAACAACAGAGGGGTATCATACCAGGCAGCTGCTTCCAGGACCCGAACGAACTCAGCAATTTCGGGCGCTACACTGCAGCTTCAACATCCTGACAGACCGAGCGCGATTCAGCAGATTCTCCAGTCCTCTACAGGTGAAGCCTGGTAGGTAGCTGTGTTTATACACAGCCTCCTCTGATCACACGCCGGCGGATATAGTCCGAAGCTTTCTGGCTATGGAAAACGGCCGCCTCAGGCCTTTCACACACTTCCCGCGCGAACACTCAATGGCGCAGAAGCTCAGAGCTCCCTTCTGAAAGGAGGGACGGGGGGACATGATAGAAACTTTTAAGTACCTCAAGAGAATCAACAAAGTCCAGAAGGGTAGCATCTTTCAGAAAAAGAGATGTGTAAGAACAAGGGGGCACAATTTAAAGTTAGAAGGGGGACGGCTCAGGGGTAATGTGAGGAAATTTTTTCACGGAGAGAGTGGTGGACGCATGGAACCGCCTTCCTGGAGAGGTTGTGGGGTCTAAAACAGTGGAGGAATTCAAACATGCATGGGACAGACATAAGGCAATTATAGTGGGGGGTTGCAGGAAATAGGCTGTTGGTTAACTAGAATCTGCAGCTTATCCAGTAGGTAGGGAAATGGGCAGACTGGGTGGGCCAAGTGGTCCTTATCTGCCGTCAAAGTCTATGTTTCTATGTTTCTCTTTCACAGTCACAACGCCTCTGCTGTCAGGCAGTTGGGGCCAGCCTCCTCAGTTGCGCGCCACCCGATCCCATAGGTGGGCTGCAGACACCAGGCTATGAGACCTGTCTCGATTGGTGCAAAAAGGCGCCCTTGTTCAGACTTCACTTCCCAAGATTACTAGCTAAGTCCCCATTGGTCCGCCAACTCCCTAGAGGGTCCTCATGATCCGATTGGTCCACTTCAGCAGTTCAGGACCGAAATGGTGGGGCAATAACAGAAACAGTCCAGGCTGCAAGAAAACAGGTTAGAACAAACTGTATCTTCATTACTTTAACGGTTTTCACAGAAACAATTACAACTTTCTGATGGGCTCCCCCTGCACTCCTAGCAACTGCAGGAACGGAGCGATTAACCAGCAGCCCATGACAGGAGTCGAGCACAGAAACCCCAGCCCCCTTTACAAACCCCCACTCTGCGAGCAGGCAGCTCTTAAAGAAACAGTACTGGAGGCTTTAAAAGCACTCACAACCCCCCATTTAGAGGCCTTACGCCGAACACCAGCCAAGCAGTGAGCACTCAAGCAAGCTCCGGGAAGGCTTCTAGGAACCCCCAATTGTAGGGGGGGCTACACCTGTCCCATGCATTCTTGAATTCTCCCACAGTTTTAGACCCCACAACCTCCTCAGGGAGGCTGTTCCATGTGTCCACCACCCTCTCTGTGAAAAAATACTTCCTCACATTGCCTCTGAGCCGCACCCCCCATCTTCAAATTGTGTCCCCTTGTTCTTGCACATCTCTTTTTCTGAAAGATGCTACCCTCTTGGACTTTACTGATTCCACTGAGGTACTTAAAAGTTTCTATCATGTCCCCCCTCTCCCTCCTTTCCTCAAGGGTATACATATTAAGCTCCTTTAGTCTCTCCTCGTATGGCTTCTCTTGCAGATCCTGCACCATTTTAGTTGCCCTCCTCTGGACTGCCTTCATCCTGTCTATGTCCTTGTGGAGATGGGGTCTCCAGAACTGGATGCGGTACTCCAGATGGGGTCTCACCAACTGTTTGTACAGAAGGATAACAACTTCCTGTCTTCTGCTGGTGATGCCTCTCCCTATACATCCCAGGATCCCCCCAACCCTCCCTACTGCCTTCTCACATTGCTTGCTAACCTTAAGGTCATCCAATATGATTACCCCCAGGACCCTTTCCATTTTTGTTGTTGTTACTACCTTCCCCATTGTGTAATCTTCCCCTGGGTTTTTGTTTCCCAGGTGTGTTATTTTGCATTTCTTTGCATTGAATCCAAGCTGCCATACTTCTGACCATTTCTCCAACCTTGCCAAGTCCTTTCTCATCCTTTCCATGCCTCCTTGTGTATCAACCCTGTTGTAGATCTTTGTATCATCTGCAAAGAGGCATACTTTTCCTTCCAGTCCCGCTGCAATGTCACTCTAAAGACATTAAAAAGGACTGGACCCAGTACTGAACCCTGCGGTACCCCACTAGTAATACCTCTTTCTTCAGAGTGGACTCCATTTGCAATTACCTTCTGTGTCCTGTTGTCCAGCCAATGTTTTACCCAGGTTACCACCCTGGGACCCACTCTCAGGCTGGTTAATCTGATTATTAATCTTTTGTGTGGGACTGTGTCAAATGCCTTGCTAAAGTCTAGGTAGACCATGTCCACAGCCCCTCCCTGGTCTACTACTTTGGTCACCCAGTCAAAGAAATCAATTAGATTCATCTGACATGACCTTCCCGCTGTGAACCCATGCTGCCTTGGGTCCTCTGCCCCACTGGCCTCTAGGTGCTCAACAGTTCTTTCCTTCAGAAGTGATTCCATCACTTTCCCTACCACAAAGGTCAAACTGACAGGTCTGTAGTTTCCTGCCTCTGTCTTGGTCCCACTTTTGTGAAGGGAAATCACATCCACCTTCCTCCAGTCCTCAGGTACCACACCATCCTCCCATGATTTATTAAAAAGGGTAGTCAGTGGTGTCACTAGTTCTCCCCTTAATTCTTTTAGAATTCTCGGGTGAATTCCGCTAGGCCCCATTGCTTTGTCCTTCAGTTTTAGGAGTTCTTTCAGGACCCTTTCCTCTTTGAAAGGACTGGGATCGACCCCCCTATCCAGAGTGCTTCTGTTGGATGAGAAAGGACTTGGCAAGTTTGGAGGAATGGTCAAAAATATAGCAGCTTAGATTCAATGCAAAAAAAAGTGCAAAGTAATGCACCTGGGAAACAAAAACCCAGGGGAAGAGTACACAAGGGAGTGAGGGAGGTACTAACAACAACGAAACTGGAAAGGGACCTGGGGTAGTCATATCAAATGACCTTAAGATAGGCAAGCAATGTGAGATGTGAAAAGGCAGTAAGGAGGGCTGGGGGGATACTGGGATGCATAGGGAGAGGCATCACCAGTAGAAAACAGGAAGTTGTTATCCCTCTGTACAGACAGTTGGTGAGACCCCATTTGGAGTACTGTGTGCAGTTCTGGAGACCCCATCTCTGCAAGGACATAGACAGGATGGAGGCAGTCCAGAGGAGGGCAACTAAAATTGTGCAAGGGCTGCAACAGAAGCCATATAAGGAGAGACTTAAAGAACTTAATATGTATACCCTTGAGGAAAGGAGGGGGGCATGATAGAAATGTTCAAGTACCTCAAGGAAATCAACAAAGTCCAAGATGACAGCATCTTTTAGAGAAAGAGATGTGCAAGAACAAAGGGGCACAATTTGAAGATAGAAGGGGGGATGGCTCAGGGGCAACATCAGGAAGTATTTTTTCATGGAGAGGGTGATGGATGCATGTAACCACCTTCCTGAGGAGGTCATGGGGTCAAAAACAGTGGGGGAATTCAATAATGCATCAGACAGACATAAGGCAATTCTGGTGGGGGGGGTAGCAGGAAGTAGGTTATTGGTTAACTAGAATATGCAGCTTATCCAATACGTAGGGAAATGAGCAGATTAGGTGGGCCAAGTGGTCCTTATCTACCATCAAAGTCTATGTTTCTATGTTTCTATGACAGAGCCTCAGGCTGCAAGGAAAAAATGCTTGTGTGTGGAGTGAGGAGAGCAGCCCTTAAATAGGCCAAAGTGGTGCATGACCAGTTGCACTGCCCCCTTGAATTACAGGCTTTAGCCTTCCAAAACTAAGCAAGGTTGACTGCTTTCTTCCAGCCTATTTATTCTTTCTCTTGAACCGCTATTATTAAACTAAAATATGAAAAAGATATAGAAGGGATAATTGTAAAAGGGAAAAGTATATATATTCTGCTTACATGGATGACATATTGCTTTCATTATCAAACCCAGTCAACACCATTACAAAAGTAATTAAAATTCTAGAGGAATTTGAAGCATATCTGGATATAAGGTAAATAAGGATACATCCCAAATACTATCACTTATATCACTTAATAATCTATATAGTAAGGAAGACTCACTGGATAGAGGGTTGAGATGGGCAATTGAAGAAATTCAGTACTTAGGAATTAAAATAACAAAATCTTATAAAAGCTCTGCAAGGCTTAAGTTATCAAATCTGAAAAGGACAGTGGAAGAAAACTTACAAAAATGGCACAAGCTTCCTTTGAACATTTTGGGCAGAACAGACTCTTAAAATTACCTTGCTACCAAAAATACTGTATAATGTAATGCTCATGAGAGATATTATTCTGAAAAAATGGTTTACGAACATGCAATCTGCCTCAGATAAGTTCAGCTGTAGTCGCAGAAAGCCTAGACAAGCATATTTCAAGCTAACTAAAACAATAGAAAATGGAAGCCTTAAGCTCCCATACTTCTATTTATATCATCTAGCTTGCAGGGCGCAACAATATTATAAATGGATGAGTGACTATACTAATGCGATATATACTCCTCTGTATGGTTAGTTATGAAATCTGACATTGTGACAGAAGATAATATTTCTATGAGCTCTCTTTTAATTTTTAACCCTATATTAGATAAATTCAAGTAAAAAATCAGATAATGTCCAATTCTCTATGCTGGATTAATCAAACTTCAGCCTTAGTAGGCCTTGACCTGTTTAAATCACTATCACAGTGCCTGTGGGGTAACCCTAAAGTTAAGATAGACAAGAAAATTATTACTAGCACTAGTTTCAAAGAACACTGTATGCGATACATTGCAGATCTTACAAATTATAGCAGATGGTTGGAAATGGAAGAAATGGTAGAAGAATATAATTTAACACAAGATGACATTGAAATATTATAAAAGTTAAGGGAAACTGTAGAAATGGTTAATGCGTGATGGAAATCTGGTTTGCATAAATTATAACACTAGAAGTTTTATTTTTATCTGCAAAAACAAACTCAGTATCTCAGCTTTTATTTCCCTTTTCATAAGTATACACAGAAGAGAGACCACAGAATCGATCAGCTATTGAAGTACATGTACAAACACAGATGTGGGACACTGGAAATGGGATGATACTGTTATGGATGTTGCTTCATAAAACCTCGCTGATGAACCCTAGGATAATATAATATAAGCTTCTGAACAACCTGTTTTTTTTAATCCTGTGCATATGAAAAGAATGAGGTTACAAAGCAAGGACAGTTGTATAAAATATAATAGTAAATGTGCTGATGTAATGCATCAGGTGTGGTAATGCCCCAAAATTAAAGAATTTTGGGCTCAAATTCAATATTTCATAGGAGGCTTACCTACACTTCAATCTATTTTTAACTTCAACATAGTCATAACTGGTCAGTTCCCAGCAGCTCTGGATTTATCCTGTGCTGATAAATGTGGAATTGCCCTAGTTTCTATATCAGCTAAAAATGTTATTTTAAAGTAGTGGCTAGAAGAATCAGCACCTTCTCTAGCTGAAGGGCAGAACAAAATCATGGTGACATTAAAGTTAGAAAAAATAGCTCACGACTATAAAGAAAAATCTAGAACCTTTATACAGAAGTGGATTTTTTTAAATATCTTCTGAATGCGGAAAACTTAGAATCTTCTTAAACTATTTCTTGTTGTTTCTCTTTTTATTGCTGCCTATCTCCTTTTAGACCTTTCACTAGTACACTACTTTTTTCTTCATTTTTTTGACATGGTTCTCAATCATTTTTTTTTTCTCTGGAAATTTTAGGGAAATTAGTTTATTTATTAGACCACGGTTGTTATAATTAATTATTGTTTATCTGTTCTATTACCTATGAGGTTTTATTTATTGTAGTAATTTAAGAAGTGTTATAGTTTAATTCTGATTAATAAGTGATTTATTAAATTCGTATAGTTGCTGTTATAGCGTGATAAAAATCGATAAAGATTTATGGAAAAAAGTGACATTGCAGATGAGCTTGAAGGGACGGTCTGCCTCTTTGCGGATGACATATAAATCTGCAATAGAGTGGACACTATGAGGGCCTGTGTGCAGAATGTTCAGATTTCAATGTGGTAAAAAAATCAAAGTTATGCATTTTGGGGTACAGATACCCAAGGGCGGAGTACAAAATGGGAGAAGAAGTAATGACGGTCACCAAACAGGAAAAGGACCTTGTGGTAATCATATTGGAGGACCTCAAGGTGGCAGGCAGTGTGACAAGGCAGTCAGTAGGGTCAGTGGGATGTTAAGGTGCATAGGGAGAAGTATCACCAGCAGAAGGAGGGAGGTGGAGTTGCCACTGTATAGATCACTTCTGCGAGCCCAACTGGAGTACTATATTCAGTGCTGGAGACCACATCTCAGGAATGACATAGACATAGTGGAGGGTGTCCAGAGGAGGGCAACTAAAATAGTGCAGGGTCTGCATCAGAACCCTACCAGAAGAGACTAAAGGACCTTAATATATACATCCTGGAAGAGAGGAGGGAGGGGGTATGATAGAGACCTATAAATACCTCATGGGGAAAAATGAGGGGAGATTTTTCAGAGACAAAAATGCATAAGAACAAGGGAACATGCAATGAAGCTGGAAGGGGTGAATTCAGAAGAGATGTGAGGAAGTGTTTCTTCACAGAAAGAGAGGTAAATGCCTAGAACAATCTTCTGGGGGATTTGGTAGTGGAGAAAACAGTGGTGGGATTCAAGAATGCATGGGCTAAGCTTAAGGGAATTTTAGTGGAAAACAAAGGGGGAGTGAGACAGAGATCAAGTAGAGTTTGCGGTGACACTCACTGTAGGCAGGGAAAGAAATGGGCAGACTGGGTTGGCCAAGTGGTCCTTATCTGCTGTCAAATTCTATGTTTCTGTGATAAAACTGTGCTCTGGATGCAGGACCTTTAAGCAAAGCTAATGACAGTCTGTCGTTGCCAGGAGCTGAAAACAGTTTGTAAAATTTTTAAAGCCTGTTGGTCCTTTTTGTTTTTAGGTCTATCATTCGTGCCAGACACTGAAAGACCTTGTAAAACAATATTATTCGGCTCTCAGCCACAAGCGCAGTAGTTCAAATATATTGCAAAAGAATTTAAATATATGGTAAAATCCTTTTTCTCTCACAGATAGTGAGAAACTGCTAGAATTATTTTTCAAAACCAAGTGGCTATAATATTTTGTCGTAGAGCAGTTTGGTTCCCTGAAAATGAGAGCCCTGTGTAAAATATGCCAGAAGAAGAAATTACTCACCATAGTAATGTTGTTTCTGCTTAAGGGATCCATCATTAAGCTTTTTAATAGCAATCAATCCACTGGATTGAGTTGCCCTGGAGATAGAACTTGTGCCAGTTTTGGAATCTTAGAATTAAAATTAAGTTCAAACTCTGCACTGTGAAGGTTTTGTTCCCCTGTGCCAAAATGCTCAGTGAAAAGCACAGGGAGGGCAACTGACTGGTTCAGGTGGAATTCTGGCATCACCTTAGGTAGGAATGTTCTATTATTCCTGAGGACTACCTTATCCCTATGGAAGTTTATGTAGCTTGGATCTGTGCAGAAGGCTTGCAGATTTCTCACCCTCCTAGCACATGTAAAGCAAATAGGAATAGTGCATCCATGTAACATGCTTTAGGTTAGCAGTAGCCATAGACTCAAAAGGCACTTCCATCAGCTGAGCGGTGCACACATTTAGATCCCATGGAGGAACAGGGTCCCTCACAAGATGATATAAATGACTGAGGCCTTTAAAACACCTTTTGAAAAAGATTGTGAGGCCAGAGACTTACTTTTATCAGCTGATATGTAAGCTGAAACTACTGCCAAATACACCTTCAGGGATGAAAGGCTCAGGCCTAGGTACTGTAGATGAACTAGATAGTCCAAGATTGTAGGCAGATCTGTCTGCATAGGGATTATTTTTCTGGGAGCAGAACAAAATTAAAATCTCTTCCATTCTGAAGCATATGCTTTCCTTGTTGCTGTTTTTCTAGGAACCTTCAACACTCTTATCACCTCCTCTGATAAATTTAAGCTAAAGAATTCTAACTCCTCAGGAACCATTCCCTCAGATGTAGGGTTCTGAGGTCTGGGAACATTATCCTGTCCTGAGACAGAGTCAACAAGTTGTGCCTCAGTGGCAGGATGATTGGAACCCTGGTGGACAAACTCAGGAGCATGGAGTATCAGACCTGTCTAGCCCAGTCTGGCGCTATGAAAATCATTGTTGATGACTATCTCTTAAGCTCTATGAGTACCCTCTGCAAGATCGGAAATGGAGGGAAGATATACAGAACCTCCCTGTCCAGTTCAGGATTGGGACATCCTCTTGGATTGCTGCTATTGCTGAGGGCCGACAACAGACTTGTGGGAGCTGGTTATTCTCCCAGGAAGCAAACAGGTTTACATTTGGTGTACCCCACCTTCTGAACATTGGTGCCAGCACCTGCTCATTCAAGGTCCACTCGTAGTTTCCTTGACTGATTCTGCTTCATGAATCTGCCAGGACATAGTCTTTTCTTGGTAGGTATACTGCAGATTGCTCTACTTCCAGAGAATAGGCTAGGTTCCAGATCTTCATGGCTTCTATGCATAGCCTTGAGGATCTTGTTCCTCCCTGTTTTTTTATGTAATATGTTGTGGTGTTGTCGCTCGGATCTGAACAGACTGATCCTGTATTTGGGAGGAACAGTTCTGCATTGCTAGGAACAGTGCCCCGCTCTCCGAATCTTCTGTGTGTTCCAGGTGTCACTCACTGTGAGATCTCGCAGGTGGGCGCCCCTTCCTAGGAGTGAGGCATCTGTTGTGAGGATACTTGTTGGGGATTGCTGGAGGAAGGTAATGCCCGCTCTAAGGTTGTCCTTTTCCTTCCACCACTCTAGTGCCCTTATCAAACTTTTTGTGACTGCCACTAGTTTGGACAGATGGTTTCACCTATTAAGTGGACCTGAATGTCTCTCATCTGGAACCTGGCCCCTGGTATCACTGCAGTGGGAAAGGCCATTTGTCCCAGGAGTTGCAAAAAATCCATTGCAGGCCTTGGCTGGCCTAGATTGAGGGATTTTGCAGTGGTAATCATAATCAGACTTGATATCCTTGCCTGAGGAAGAAAAGCTTTCCCCTGCAGGGCATCCAGCTCTGTACCTATGAAGTCCAACACTTGAGCTGGTTCTGTTTGTGATTTCTGTAGGATTATCAGGAAGCCCATCCCCTCTAAGGTGCTTTCTACCACCTGTATCGAGCACCTTGCCTCCTGCTGTGTTTTTCCTGAGACTAGTCATTCATCTAGGCAGGGTGAAAAAATACCACACCTTGCATTTTCAGATGTGCTGCCACCACAGCTAGGCACTTTGTAAAACCCCTAGGGGCTGAGGTAAGGTTGAAGGGAAGGACTGTGAATTGGTACTGGCAATTCCCTAGTCTGAACTCAGGTATTTACTGTGGGTATGTCTGAATGGAATATGAAAATAGGCTTTTGCCAGATCCAGAGACCCCATCCAGTCTCCTGACTGCAGGGATGGTACCACTGAGCCCAGTGGGACCATCTTGAATCATTCTTTTTTGTGTGTTCAGATATCTCAGGTCTAAAATGGCATCACCACTCCCCATTTTTCTTATGGTTTAGGAAGTATCTGGAAAACAGTCCCTTGCCCCACTGTGAGACAGGGGCCTTCTCCGGCGTTCTTGCTAGCAGCAGTTTTGTTACCTCAAACTCCAGCAGGATTTTTTTCTGTTGGAGAGTGAGATGGGAGCAATTGTTGTTTCTTCAGTTTGGGGGATTTTTTTGAACTGCAGGGACAAACCTTGACTCACCACTTCCATGACCCACTTGTCTGTGGTGATATTTGTCCATTTCTGGAAGTAGTGAGGCAGACTTCCCCCCCTCTGGCAATGGTTGGGCAATCTGGGAAGAATTGTCAGGGGTTTTGTTTGGGCTGTGGCTTAGGGGCTGGTGCTGCAGTCACAGGCCTAGTGCCCCTCCTGCCTGTTTAGTAACCTCTTTGGGGCAGGTATTCATAGGGGGCATAAGGCTTTCTGTAATAACCCCTACCTCATCGCCCCTTCCATAAGGCCTGTAGTAAGGGGAGGCCTTTTCCATTTCTGTATTATTTCTATAAGTGGTTTTGTATTCATCCACTTTTTTTCATATATGCCTCTGCCTTGTCACCAAACAAAAAAGTTTCACTCATAGAAGAAATCTATGGTTTTAGTCTGGGTATCCAAGGATAGGACAGTAGCCTTAAGCCAGGCAAACCTCCTAATAGATACTGCATGTGCCAGTGCCCTTGAAGCAGAGTCACTGGTGTTCACGGTCATGTAGAATTGTTACTTAGTGGCATACAGGGCTACTCTGGCTGTGTTAGCCAAGTCCTATGCCATTTCACTGTTTTCTTTCTTTGCTCATTTCCAGGACTGAACTCCTTAGTGCTTTCTGGTACTGAACTGTGTATGCCATGTAAGCAGCCTGTCTAAGAAGCAAGGAAGCTGTTGTACACACTTTGTTGCTTTGTTGGTCATGGTATCCAGTTTCCTGGAAACCTTCTCTGCAGGCTATGCAGAAAACGGCACCTAAACATTCCTGCATGTCACAACCTGGTCCACTCCCTCATGATCAGGGTGGGCATATAGGTATTCAACCCCCTGTCTGTTCACCTGATATCTCTTTTCTATCTTCTTATCAATGACAGCTACTTCAGTGGGTGCTGAGTCTGACATGATTTTGGCAGTGGCTTTCTGGAGAGATTTGTAGAAGGGAAATAGCAGCCTCTTTACAAGAGCTAGACCATCATGTCCATAAATTCAACCTCCTCGTCATCCTCCTTAGCTTCATGGGAGGGGATGCTGAGGGTATTTCACATTTACCTAATGTAAAAATAGTGGGAGGTGTAATTCTCAAAAGGCCTGGGAGTTCTTCCTTAGGTGAACCATCTGGTTCCAGGGGTTCACCCTCCTCCTCATCTGCGTAATACATTGCTTCCTCCTCCACAGGCAGTTGGTGTCAAACCAGGGCTTCGGGAAGGGAGCAGGCATATTCATAAACTTTCCCATAGTCTGGAAGACCAGGAAAATTTGCCATGCTCTTGTCATATCTTCTGCTGAGGACATTTCTCTTGTGTCAACTGTCTGCTCCCTTCCTTTTTCAGGAAGAGTGATGGAGACATGACTTTCTGTTTTTTTCTTTGCAGACACTGTTTCTAGTGCCTGCTCTGAGTTTCTTTTACTTTTGCCATCACTGGACTCGGGGTTCCACCTGTTGGACACTCTGCATTCTGAACCATGTTTCCCATGCTTTTCTGATGGCTGTTGAGCTCTAGCTTGACAGGGACCGCTGCTGAATTTGAGGGGAAGAACCCTTGTCTGAGCCTTTACTGCATTTTGGTAACATGGAGGCAGACTAAGAAGCCATACATTGTATGCAGGTGAAATTTGGGGAATGACTAAAGTCCTAAATTAATTGTATAGGTACATATTAAGAGTTTCAACTTTTGTACCAAGGCATTTCTTACAAGCTGAACTTGGTCAATATACAATAAAAATACTGCTTGTTGAAAAGAAATAGTAATTTTTATAATGGATTTGCAGATTTAACTGGGAAATAGATTGCCAAGGATATGTTCTGGGGAGCAGCTTGAGTGTTCTGCTAGAGGAATTGTTTTTCCCTACATGGAATTCGTTAAATAAAAATTGTCCCCAAAATGATAAGCAACATAGTAATAGATATTTATAGAGTTCTTAGATTGGATTTGGAAGACCAAATTAAACAATTCTGCAGAAGTCCTCGATCCAATATCTCCAAAAAATTGCAACTACTAAGATATATCAGCTGTATAAAAAAACTAAATTGCATTGCAAGAGAAAGCTGTGTTTAACAGTTCTAGTCATGGCTGAGGGCAACCTTGACATAGTGGGACTTACTGAAACTTGGCGTCACAAGGGGCAGGATTGGGACATGATAATACTGGGGTATACTTTGTTTAGGAGGGACAGGGAGGACAGGAGAGGTGGGGGTGGCACTTTACGTGAGGGAGGAAATCAGGGCTACGGAACTGCAGGGCAGATGGGGGGGGCAGACGGTTTATGGGTTTTGCTGACCACAGGAAAGGGAGATGTGGTAAGCACTGGAGTGATATACAGGCCACAGCGCAGCAGATAATAGTCGATAAACAGATGATGGAAGAGATTCTGAGGATGGCAAATAGGGGTGAGGTGCTGCTGATGGGGGACCTCAACCTGCCGGACGTTGAATGGGGAACCCTATCAGCCTGATCCACCAGGAGTAGAGCAATTGTGGACTCGTTACAAGCAGCCCTACTCAAACTGCTGGTCGGAGAACCAACTAGGGAGGGAGCAGCTCTGGAATTATTTCTGACAAATGGTAATAGGGTGGGGGAGGTATCAGTGGGGAAGAACCTTGGTACGAGTGACCACTGCACCAAGTGGTTTACAGTACATACATTGGCTGATGTTCACCGGACCAAGGTGAAGGTGCTGGATTTCAGGTGAGCAGATTTTAAGAGAATGGGGGACTACATTTATCAAGCACTGGAAGGGGTGGGGGAGTTTAGGTGGGTGGAGGACATATGAGATACATTAAAGAGGGCCATTGTGGGGGCTTCAGACCTCTGCGTAAGGAGACTAAGTAAGAATAGAAGGAAAAGAAAGCCCCTGTGGTTTAGCAGGGAGGTGGCAGAGAGAGTCTGGGCAAAGAGGTTAGCATTCAGAAGGTTTAAAACAATGCAAAGGGAAGAGGACTGGGCAAAGTATCAGGCAAGGCAAAAGGAGGAGAGCCTGGAGGTAAGACGGGCCAAAGGCTAGAACAGAGGACAGCATTGCCAATGTGGTCATAAAAGGGGACAAAACCTTTTTCAGGTATATAGGCGAGCAGAGGAAAACAGGGCAGGGGTTACACAGACTGAAGAACAATATTGGAGAGCAGGTGGTAGGAGACCAGGAGAAAGCGGACTTGCTGAACAGCTATTTCTGCTCGTGTTTACAAAAGAGAATGAGTGGGAGGGCAGTAACACAAGAGTAAATGAGGAGGAGGGGGATGGAGTGGACATGAGTCCCTTCCAGGTAGAGGAGATCCTGAGAGAGCCACACAGTGACTGCAGTTAATTGATGGTCTGGTTTTCTGTATGAACTTCATATGCATGTCTTAAAGATATTTTATCAGTGGCTGCTGCTAATTAGTGACTATTGCAATGCAGAGCTACACAAAGAAAGTTAAATACCTTAACAGTTTACATCTGAGGAAGATAAGTAACTGGCTGGAGTAGGAGCACTCGTTAAGCTGTGGTGGCAGAGCAGCCGATAGTGTGCTCAACTGCTATTTAACTAAACCCTCCAAGATGCGGCGGCGTCTTTGTAGCGGCAACTGCAAGTGTCCGTCTGATTCCTCCAGCTGAGTGGAAGTGGGGGAAGGGGTGAGAATTATTTAACATTGGGAAGATTACATCAGAGGGTACAGTATTCAAAATGAAAATATATCTAGGACTGTGTGGGTTGGTTCTTTGGGGAATTGTATGTGGAATGCACAGAGGGTGGCAATCAGATGGTAGTACATATAGCAGAACAAATGATCGGTATTATATAAATCTTATTGCATTACAAAAATCACAAAGTAAGATATACTGGAGAAATACTTCCATGAAGGAACGGAAAGTGTACACAAGGGAGCCAATAACAATAATCACAGAATTATACAGCCACAGAATAAGGGCGAATAGCCAAATACTTGCATTGGCATTGGCTATTAGTGGAGATGTGGAGGCAAACCTCGGACTCACATTGGTGAGTGGCATATGCGTAATCCATGAAAATGTAAGGAGCTTGGTTAACAAAATCGATGCTTTCAGAGTCTGGGTGTGGAGTAAGCAATTAGATATAATGAGCATATCAGAAATGTGGCTACACACTGACATTAGTGATAGTGAGGTGCAGATTGTGGGTTATACAATGGCAGGAAAAGATAAGGGTAGGAGGGGGGTTATGCTGTTTCTAAAATATATTTTAGGGCCACATCATAGTGTATATTCAGATAACACTGAAGGAATTGAATGCCTGCTGATAGAATTAATGTTGCATAAAGTAATGGTTGTAGTTTATGTCCCACCAAATACAAAGACAGTACATTCTGAACCGTTAGCAGGGAAAATATCAGATAAAGTAAATAATGAGACTTTAATTTTGGTAGGAGATTTTAGTGCTCCGTGGCCACAAAAATTAGGAAATCAATTGGGGGAAAGCATGGATACTCTAGGATTAAAGCAAATTGTAGGTGAACCAACTAGATGCACAAAGATATAAACAAGGGTTCCATCTTGGATCGAGTTTTTGTTTCTTCAGAACTGGTAGCAAGTAAAATTGAAATAATGCCTCTAAATATAGGGGATCAGTTTCCTGTAAAATGTTACATAGGGGTAAATAACACTCATAAACCTGAACCCTTAGCATATTGGACAATAGAGTTGAATAAATGTAATGTGGAGGCTTTTAGAAATTCATTGTGTAGTGCCAGATGGGATAGAATAGTATTAATTCTGGAATTACAAATGGCAGTCCAAGATTTGACCAATATGATGTCAGAAGTTATAAACAAACATGCTCCTAAGGACCAAAAAATCAAGACTAAAAAATCTGTTACCCTGGATTAATGATAAAATTAGGATAAACATCAGAATTAAAAACTGCTTATGGAACAAAGTTAAAAGAACCGTGGAAACTCAGGATTGGAACAACTTTAAGGAGTGGAGAAATAAATGTACCAAAATGATAAGGATTGCAAAAAGTATATACTATAAATCACACATTGAGCAATCCAGGGACTCCAGACAATTTTGGCAAGAAATAAATCGGCTTCAGAATCCAGGATGCTCTAGGCCTCCGATAAACTTGATTCCAAATAATGGCATAATAGGGGACCAACAAAAAGTGGTAAATATTCTTAAGGATTATTTTACAGATCTACCAGAACTGGGTACAATAAATATGGAATCACTGAAAGCTAATACATCGCTTCCAGAGATATTGGGAGATGCGGAAGTAGAGTGTTCAAGGCCTAGTTATCGCTTTAGAACCCTTGCAGTAAGAGAGGCTGAGAAAGAATTAACGTGTTTAAAGGTGAATAAAGCAGGGGGTCTGGATGGATTGGAGGCTAGATTTTTAAAGCAGGGCGCAGACATAATTGTTCCAACAGTAATGTACCTGTTTAACTGGAGCCTCTGTTATTTCACCTCCCCAAAAATCTGGAAGCTAGGGAAAATAATTCCCATCTTTAAAGGGGAGACTCCTTGACTCCCATCAATTATCGTCCCATTGCTCTTCTCTCACTTCAATCCAAAATTTTAGAGAAGTTTGTACAGAGGCAATTAATGCATTATCTGCAATATCATAACCTACTAACAAATAGCCAACATGGATTTAGGGTGGAGAGGTCCACAAGCACAGCCCTAGTGGACTTCACAAACTTAATGGCTACACCAATGAATGAAGAGAAGGACACGGGGCTGTGTTTGTGGATCTCAACAAAGCTTTCCATTTGGTTAATCACAAGATCTTATTACAATGACTGTACACAATGGGAGTCCACGTGGAACCCCTTGGATGGTTCAGGTCCTATATGACAGACAGGAAACAATGTGTGTCACAAGGAAATGTAACATCAACTTTGATAATACAGTACAGAGATGAGTCCCACAGGGGTCCATTTTGGGCCCCTTGCTTTTCAACATATACGTTAACCAGCTATCTGGCTTAGTGGGGTCAGGCTTTATGCGGACAACACAGTTTTAGTGCCATCTGCTGGCAGCCTGACCTCACTGGGTCAAAAGTTGCAGGAGGATTTTATTGCAGTGGAGTCATGGTTTGTAGATTCGAGTCTCCTAATGAGCAACAAAAAAACGCAGGGCATGGTCTTTGTGTCTAAGGGAGGTAAACAGAAGGTAAAAAGCTTGAACCTAAAATTTAGCAATGGTCAGTAGGTGATTGACACAGTATGCTATAAATATTTAGGAATCTTAGTAGACAACACATTGTCCTTTAAAGAGCATACTGAGTCAGTGACCAAAAAAATAAATCAAAGTTTGGTAGCTTTGAGGAGAATCTCAAATTGTTTCACTAAAACTACTAGAAAGAAAATAATACAGCAATTACTAATTCCAATACTGGAATACAATTCTATGATATATATGAACGCAAATAAACAACTGTTAAAGAAGGTCGATCAGACTCATTATAGACTCACCAGGTTCACAGGTTGCAGTCCTTATGGTACCCAGCATTGTTCAATATATCAGAAACTGGATTGGCTTGGACCAAAGGAAAAAGAGAATATTTAATTGGCTATCATGGAATTTTAAATTAATAAAGTCCAAGACTAAACATAATTTAGGATATCTTGTGACTTTAGTGTCATATAGTAGTAGTAAACATAATTTGAGATTGAACGATATAAACCTGACATACCCGTGAGTCTACAATAGATTTGGGGGAAGCCATGCTTCAATCAACTATGGCAAAGATGTGGAATGGAATATCAACAGAACTAAAAGCTAAAAAACTCTGGCCGGCCCAGTGGTGCCAAGGGTTGAGGCGCTGGATGCCACACCTTGCACCACGCTGGCGACCCGGGTTCGAACACGAGCCCGGGCCACCAGGGGTTGGCAGGGGAGGGATAGGATGGAGCATCCGGTGGACTGCTCTCCTATCCCAGGGAGGGATCCAGGGATCCATTGCTTTGTAGCGGTCCCTGGTGATGACCGGGGGCACTACTAGAGTGGTACAGCAAAGGGGCGGAGTGCGGCAGAAGTTGGCACGCCGTGCCTAGACGTCATTGCATGCCCGCACTCTGCAGGGGAGAAAACCGTACAAACTCCTCGGCATGCAGAATGAGGGTCGGTCCAGCGGCATTACGCCACTCTGATTCGGAGGCTCCCCTGTACCCGACCCCTGCTGCGGTGGTGGGTTCGCGTTAGCAACCGCTGTGTAGGATCAGTGGAGGGCAGGTGCGAGGACTAGGAGTGGCGTGGGTGCTGTGAGAACAACTAGACTTGGGGGGGCCATAGGTAACACCCCCCAGCCATAGAGGACAATAAAAATATGTACAAAAAAAAAAAGGTTAAAAAATGCTTTAAGGAAATCCTTGCAACCCCCCCGTAACTGTTACACATGAAATATTAATTTTAAGAATTGTATTTTACAAGCAATATGTAAGATATATGTTGTATGTATTTGTAATATGTGTGTTCCATGTGTATTTATGTGTTTTGTATAGGTCATATTTTGAAAACAGGGGGTTTATCTCTAAATATATGTACCTGGATAAAAATAACATTTTTATCTTCATCATTTGGGTATGGTAAGCTGTCTGCCAAATGAGCAGTGAAGCTGATGTGCAAACTTTTTTTGATGAAACATAGACTTTGACAGCAGATAAGGACTGCTTGGCCCACCCAGTCTGCCCATTTCCCTACCTATTGGACAAGTTGCAGATCCTAATTAACCAACAGCCTACTTCCTCTTAACCCCCACAAGAATTGCTTTATGTCTGTCCCATGAATTATTGAATTCCCACACTGTTTTTAACCCCACAACCTCCTCAGGAAGGCTGTTCCATGCATCCACCACCCTCTCTGTGAAAAACATACTTCCTTACATTGCCTCTAAGCCATCCCCCCTCTCTATTCAAATTGTGCCCCCTTATTGTTGCACATCTCTTTTTCTGAAGGTTGCTACCCTCTTGGACTTTGTAGATTCCCTTAAGGTACTTAAATGTTTATATCATGCCCCCCTCTCCCTCCTTTCCTCAAGGGTATACATATTAAGCTCCTTTAGTCTCTCTTCGTATAGCTTCTGGTACAACCCTGCACCATTTTAGTTGCCCTCCTCTGGACTGCCTCTATCCTGTCTATGTTCTTGCAGAGATGGGGTCTCCAGAACTGCACACAGTATTCCAGAAGGGGTCTCACCAACTGTCTGTACAGAGGGATAACAACTTCCTGTTTTCTACTGGTGATGCCTCTTCCTATGCATCCCAGTATCCCCCAGCCCTCCTTACTGCCTTCTCACATTGCTTGCCTACCTTTAGGTTGTCTGATATGACTACTCTCAGGGCCTTTTCCATTTTAGTTGCTGTTAGTACCTCCCCCCACATTGTGTACTCTTCCCCTGGGTTTTTGTTTCCCAGGTGTATTACTTTGCACTTCTTTGCATTGCATCTAAGCTGCCATGTTTTTGACCATTCCTCCAGCCTTGCCAAGTTCCTTCTCATCCTTTCCACCCCACCTTGTGGATCAACCCTGTTGCAGATCTTTGTGTCATCTGCAAAGAAGCATACTTTCCCTTCCAGTCTCTCTGCAATGTCACCTATAAAGACATTAAAGAGGACTGGTCCCAGTACTGAATCCTGTGGTACCCCACTAGTAACACCCCTTTCTTCAGAGTGGACTCCATTTACTATAACTCTCTGCGTCCTGTTGTCCAGACACATTTTTACCCAGGCTACAACCCTGGGACCAATCCCACGATGGCTAACTTGTTTATTACTGTTTTGTGTGGGACTGTGTCAAATGCCATGTTAAAGTCTAGGTAGGCCATGTCCACAGCCCCTCCCTGGTCTACTACTTTGGTCACCCAGTCAAAAAAATCGATTAGATTTGTCTGACATGATCTTCCTGCTGTGAATCCATGCTGCCTTGGGTCCTGTGCCCCACTGACCTCTGGTGGTGGTGGCATCCAATTTTCTGGAATCCTTTTCAGGGGCTGTGCTGAGAAGGGTAGACATGCTTGGACTACACCTTGATGATCAGGACGGACATATAGATAATCCACTCGTTGTCTGTCCACCTGATACTTTTTTTCAGTCTTTTTTGTCTATGGCTGCAGCTGAAGTTGGTGCAGACAAGATTTGTGAAGCGACTGTTTGTAATGATTTGTGAATGGGGACCAGCAACCTCCTTGTATGAGCTAGCCCCATCATGTCAAATTCTGCATCCTTCTCATCATCCTCAATTTCATGAGGCAAGGCATAAAATAAGTGGGTTCGCATTGCTATTTGTGACCCAAGATCAGAGAAAAGCGAATCAACTTTTGGAATGAATACCAGTCATTGCTAATCATTCTAAACTGGCCCTGGGTCCTTTAAAAATGCCCTTTTTGGCATTTTGGGCCATGTTTCTTTAAATGTATTTTTTTTCCGTTTTTTCTGTCCTCCTCCCCTGTGCCCCTCCTGATTGGCCAGAGATCCCCCCCACCCAGTCTCTGCACGGGAGAAACGTTACAGGGTCCTCTTGCAGTGTGACCTCAGGAGAAGAGCAATCAGGACTGGAAGCTCCAGCCAGAGCAAAATTTAAGCAACGTAAGTTCCAGTTTCCTTTTTTTTTAATTGTATTTTTTTAGCTCATTGGTGGTGTCCGATAATGAATTTCTTTCTGTGTTTGCAGGGAGGAGCCGCACTGAGGAGTAGGGGAGCCAAGGAGGCCGAGACAGCATGAGAGAGGACCAGGACTAGAGGAGAGTGGTGTGAAGCATCGTGGTGGGGCGAGCAGGCAGCGTGACGCAGATTTGGCTGAGCAACTCGCGGAGGAGCAACGCAGCTGAGGAGACAATCGGTGGAGTCGCTACAAAAAAAAAAAGTGCAAACTTTTCAATTTATTGTCCTGGGAGCCTGGAGCAGTGAACTCAATGGGAGGGCATGCGGCAGGGCAGTGGCATGACTGGGGGGGTCAGAGCAAGGCGGGCACCGCGTGGGATGGGCCTGAACTGTGGGCAAAATGGAGAGGAATCAAGCAGAGGAAACAACAAGAAAATAAATGTGAACTATTACCCTGCTTGGCAGAGATGAACTGAGTGGTGTAATCACTTTATTTTGTACCCAGCCCAATGGAATGTCAGTGACTGATCTGATGGGGGAAAAATATCAAACTTTACTGTGCTCTTGCAAACTCTTTAGGAACAGAAAACAAATAAGAATTGTGCCCTGGTTTTTCCAGAGTTCTGAGGGGAGATGAAACAAAAAGGGAAGAGTAACTTGTATGACTAGATGTGCCCTGCTTTTGTCAGAGATGAAGAGACAACAGTGGTTAAACAGTCATGCCCAGCTTTAAAATGCGCCCATATCTTATTGCAGAAATGATGATGGGAGATTAAGCAAACAAACTGTATTGACTTGCAAGTAGCAGAACATTTTTGTGAACAGAACAGACTAAGAATTGTGCCCTGGTTTACTCCGGAGAGTTCTATGAAGGGGAGGAAACAAAAGAAAAACTTTGTAACATTTAAGTAAATGTATCCTGCTTTTGGCAGAGTGAAGGGGACAATGAGTGATCATGCCCGCCATGCATGCTTTATTTTGTGCCCAGCCAACCCTTTTTTGCAGTAGTGATGATGAGAATTGTGCCCTGATTTTTCCAGAGTTCTCAGGGGAGAGAAAACAAAGAAATAAAAAAATTGTATCAGTGCCCTGCTTTGGCAGAGATGAAGGGGACAAAAACAAAAATACACCTGCTTGCTCTGTTACACTGGGGACGTTGTAACTCTTGTGTGCCCTGCCCATCGAACCTGAGGAGACATTACAAATTATGACACTAGCCCTGCTGCCAGCTAGAGCTTTGCTGTAGCAGTGCACTTTGGGGAACTTGGTATTCTGGAAACTTTCAAGTGTGTGCCCTGCCTATGGCAGAGATCAGGGACAAGTAAGACAATGCCCTGTTGCCAGTGCCAGCTTTGCTGCAGCAGTGTTCTTTGGGTAAGCGTTCTGTTCACAACTCTTAAATTTTAAGTGTGTGCCCTGCCTATGGCAGAGATCGGGGACGAGTTAACATAAGACTATGCCCTGCTGCCAGCTTTCCTGCAGCAGTGAACTTTGGGGAAGTGTTCTGTTCACAACTCTGCAACTTTAAGTGTGTGCCCTGCCTATGGCAAAGATGGGGACAAGTAAACAATTTAACTGGGGATGGGGGAGTCAGGGGGTCTCAAGCAAATCTGCAGCTACCATTATCTTTTATTTTTCAGTACAGAGAGTTAGCCAGATTACCCTAAATTGATGTGTTAATTTTTAAGTGCATAGCCTGACAGTCTTGTTTTGCTAACTTCAGACTTTTTAATAATTGCAGTCCAACATGGCTGGCGGAGTAAAATTAGCAACTGCAGAAGCATGGCGCAAAAAATATGATCCAGGCAAAAATTGGCTACACATAAGCAGTGAGGGAGACTGTGCAGTGTGTGCTAGTTGCCAATTTGCTGTCAGTATAAAGATGAGCTATGTGGGTTGATGAACGTCAGTGAGGCATTAATTGCAGGGACAACAGGTCCCCAGCTAAAAATTTACACCATCTGGAAACATCTTCAGACAGAGCAGTACAAGAAAGCGCTGAACATTTAGAAATTTGGTAAAACATGGTCACCACTTGAAATATATCGCCATACCACAACTGGTAAGTTTAAAGTAATCAGGGTTGGGGGGATAGGAGGATTGGACCCAGAGCTAAATAATTTTAATTTATATGCAGGGAGTGCTTTCAGTAATGCAGAGGAACAGCACAGAACGGTTC
This sequence comes from Neoceratodus forsteri, assembly GCA_016271365.2. Classification (NCBI taxonomy): domain Eukaryota; kingdom Metazoa; phylum Chordata; order Ceratodontiformes; family Ceratodontidae; genus Neoceratodus; species Neoceratodus forsteri. The sequence goes on from CM057455.1 coordinate 1,712,779,757, forward strand.
TAGTCAGGCTGATAGAGATCCTGTATATGATGGCCAATGAGGACATCCCTATTAAAAAGTTTAAAGTGATAGTAGAACAAGAGACGTGCCATGAAGTTCATTTGGGCAATAAATACATTAACGCTGTTAGTGGGAAAGAACTGACAATGTATATTGGCAAGAACCTAGAGGAAAACCAGCTGGCAACTGTAACAAATGCTAATTATTTTTCATTTCTTATGGATGTTAGTACTGATAGTGGTGTAATTGAAAAGTAACTGGTTTACATAATTTATGTTAATCCCAGCAATGGTCACATGGAAACTAAATTTTTATGAATGAAAGCGGTATCAGATAGCACAAGTTAGGGACTCAAAAATCTCCTCTTAGACATTTTTGCAGAGAGTGGCCTTAATGTAAAAAAATGGTTGAGTTTGGGGCTGATGGGACAGCTGTCAACATGGGTGTAAGACGGGTCTTGTTGCACTTTTAAGGGAAGACCTACAGTGGTTGGTTGCTGTTCATTGTTTCTCACACAGATTAGAACTGGCCATGAAAGATGCTTTGGATAATACCTATGTCAATGAAGTTTCACACTTTCTGACCAAGCTGTTTTATCTCTATCAGAAACATCCTAAGAGACTCAGAGAGCTGCGGTCCCTTGCCCAGGCCATGGAGATGTCAGTTGAAAAGCCCAAGAAAGACCATGGCACTCACTGGATGCAGCATAAACTTCTTGCCACCCAGACTGTTACCAAATCATTCCCTGTAATCACTGCCCATTTAAAATCTATGGCTGCAGATCCAACTCACGATCAGGTGAAAGCCAAGGCAGTGTTGCAAATTTTGACTAAGTTCCAAATGGTTGCACACCTTTTGTATTTTGAACAGTTGCTTTAGCCACTTGCCAGGGTCTCGCTAGCACTTCAAAAAGAAGTTCAATGTCCTGCACAGCCAGGATAGTATTATGCTTGTGAAACAGTGTTTGTTTGGTTTTGGCCATTCGCACTGTCTATTCCAGAGGAATTACCACCCTATAGGGGTACGAAGGGCAAGGAACCCTCAGAGAGGGTTCCACCCCTAGAGGTACCACAGGATGATTCCCATGGCTAAAGGTATCTTAGGAATCCCCCTAAGGAGAGAGTGCTGCTGCTGGAGGAGGAGGGGAAGGGAGGATGGTGGGGCAAAGAAAAAGTGCTTCACAGTGAGGCTGAGAGGAACTGCTTATATAGCTCAAGAAGTGGGAGTGGCTGGCTGCTTGGCCATTGAACTCCAGGCACAGCCTTTCAAATTCAATGCCCTGTGCAGCCAACATAGTGTTATGCTTGTGCAACAGTGTTAGTTTGGTTTTGGCCATTCGCACTTTCTATTCCAGAGGAATTACCACCCTGTAGGGGTACGAAAGGCAAGGAACCCTTAGAGAGGGTTCCACCCCTAGAGGTGCCATGGGATGATTCCCGTGGCTAAAGGTACTTTAGGAATCCCCAAAAGAAATGTAGTACAATCATATCCCAAAGAATGAGGTGACACAAAGCTTATGAGCAAGCAGTAACTGTGACTTAGGCGCAATAACTGTAACATAGTAGTAGAGAAGTATAGACAGTTTGATAATGTAATGGGACGCTCAGTTTGATAACCTAATGAAATGTCCAGGTTTGCGTAGCATGACATGAATAGTTTGCACTGAGAATGAGGGGATCCTCTAAGGAGAGAGGGAATGGCAGGACATCCTCCACCTCCATCCAACAGCAGAACCTACCTAAAGAAATTAGGGGACACTACTATGCTAACTAACAGTTATGACCTGAGGCAATGGAGGAGAGAAAAAAAACCCTATGAGGAGGATATCTCTGGGGATCCAAGGCCTAGGTTGCCTTCCATCCAGGCTTGGGATAGTTTATTTAGTGACGGCTCTGTAGCTGCAATTTGGAAACCCAATTAAAGGAAGATGGAAAATATTCCAATTTGGAGGAAGGCTGTCACTCAAACCCTCTAGCGGGAATGCTGTGGAAGGTTGCGAGAATACTCTGCAACAATATGTGCAACCAAGGTGGAGGAGGAGAGCAACAACTGCTGAGGCACCCACCTGGCCTATCCACACTAAACTCAAACCAGGTGAACCAGAGGCAGTCATAGGGAGAATGCGGTGAAGGTGCCTTACTAGGGAAACCACTAAAGTCAACAGCTAACCGTTATAGTGGAACACTAGAGCCAAATGAGATTGTCGTATCCATCCTTCACCGCTAGTCTTAAATTCTACACCAGGAGCTGCTGTCACGTAGCAGGCAGCTAAAGCCAAGCCCGGAGTGAGGACATTCCCAGCTATGGACCAGGTGAGAAGGATCCCTCTCCAAGTTGGACATGCTCAAGATGTGGACTAAATGCAGAGCAAGACCATCTGCTGCAGGGACCCTGCACTCCACTAGAATGGCTGGCATGCCCCAGAATTAGATTGAGAGCTGAGAAGCTGGTGAGCTAACTGAGCATGGTGTGCTGTTCGTTATGAGCAGTGAGTGCTGAGACCTTGCAAGGTCGAAAGCAGATTGAGTGCAGCAGACATCCCAGAGGCTGAAGTCAAGAAGATGCAGTAGGCATGAGCAATCGATTGCATAAGCAAACGCGGACTTGCATGTAGGTCAGTAAACAGAGTAGTAAGTGGACCTGCACATAGGTCTGCATAATGTAGTAGCAATGAAACAGCACTGAATAGTGGGGCAAGCCAGCCAGACATTTAAAAGCCAAATCAAGGTGACAAATACTCTGAGGATTTTCGACGGAGAAGGCAGGATTTAGAGCAGAAATGCTAATTTAACAGTCTCAGCAGGAGCTTTTTTAGCTGACCTCAGAGTATAACAGAGTGAATAAATATAAAAGCAACATCCGTATAGAGTACACTGAGTTGTAACTGCAATAAACATAAATAAGGAGTCACAATGCTCTTAAAGCAGGTGCAGCCAGGCAGTGCAACGAAGCTGTTATAATGAGGTAAGTAGAATGAGAGATCATGATTGAGCTGCATTGCTAGGTTCAGTGTAAGCCTAAATCAGGTGAAATCAATTGAGTATGCAACATGGAGCAGCTATGATTGAGCTGAAACACACAAATAATGATTGCAGTTGCATTGCAGTAGTTTGAGAGTTGAGTGACTGAAAGCAAGAAGTAGGAGTGCTGGAACAATATGCTAGGAGTTTAGAAACAAAGCCCCAAAAACAAGACACACAAACACAGAACAGGAAACAAAGAAAAAAGAAGCACGCATTGCAGCCAACGGCAAAATACAAACCGGAAGCAGGAAAATAAACACAGAAATCTAGCAAAGACAAGCAGGAGCTGCGGGGGTTCAGCCAGCCCTGCAGGGGGCAACCAGCTCAGAAGACAGAGCCTTCGGCTGCAAAGAAAAAGTGCTTCACAATGAGGCCGAGAGGAACTGCTTATATAGCTCAGGAAGTGAGAGTGGCTGGCTGCTTGGCCATCAAACTCCAGGCACAGCCTTTCAAGTTGTTGAAATGCCAGAGCTACTTAGCTCTGTTGAAACTTTGAGAAAGCAGAGTGGCTCCATAGGTGGCAGTGAACTTGACATTCTCTTAAAAAATGGGTCTGACATTCATTCAGGAGCATGTCCTGAAATAACTTATAAGGGTGTAAAATGAACACATCTAAGTGCTCATTCTATTAAAACTTTCAAACAGCAATGTAAGAAATACATTACAAATATTGACAACTGTTGTGAACAAAGGTTTGGTTTGAATGATGAAAGTAGAATCTATAACCGTGCAAAAGTGTTAGATACCAGACTGAAATAACTGGAGCTGTATGGTAACAGTGACATCACAGAAGTAGTTGACCATTTTTAAGCTCTTTCGCAGCCTGATTGTGACACCGATCATGCGCTTGCAGAATGGCAAGAGCTTAAGATTTTTGCTCAAACCAATTTCATCAATAATATGTTTGCCTCTGTTAACTGGTCAAAGCTGACATGTGATTTCCAAAATTCTTATCCAAATCTGTTGAAGCTTGCAATGTGTTGAGAGTATTTCCTGGCCCAGGTATTCAGAAATGCACCAAAGGCTGACGCAAGTCCAGTGCTGCACAAAATCCAATGCGCCAAGGCACAACAGGAGCCATATTCAGAAGTTGCGCTGGCTGCACTGTGCCAGCACAACCCGGCTCAATATGGCACAGTTGCACCATGGCACAACCTGCGGTGCACCATGGCGCAAACACAGTTGCACCATGGCACAGAAAGAGATGCCCCAGTGCAACTGTGGGAGCAGAGCAGCAGAGCAACAGAGGGGGGCATGGCACAGAGAAGAGACCCAGGGACAGAGCCTGTGAAGCACAGTGACAGGCCGCAGGAGGCCACCATCAGCAGAGCACAGCAGGGTGCACACAGGTGCTTAGACAACCCCCCAGAACAGAACAGTGGCACAGATAGTAGGCAACAGGAGGTGCCAATGGCCAATGGAGGATCACTAAGGGAGCCCCCACAGGCTGCAGGCTGTGCCCCCCACACACCCAGACTAGAGCAGGCCACACCCAGGACCACGCAGCCAAGCACACACATACACGTGCCACATAGGCACTCAGGCGGCCCACACAGTAGGCACAGAACATGCCAGGAGCCACGCAGTGCAGCAGACCACATGGGACAGGCCACACAACAACAAGCAGGGGCCCCAACATAGTGTGCGGCCAGTACCCGACCATGCACACACCCACCACACACCCCTGACAGCCACCCCATGGGCACCTCATGGCACAGCCGCTGATCATGGGGAGGGACATCACCACAGTGGGACAAATCACAGCACACAGCAGTGAACCACGGAAGCTCAACATGTGCCCCAACATATGCACACCACACGGACAGGCACTGGGCCGCTGCAGCATGGCTCCTCATGCCACCTGCAAAGCAGACACTGACACAAGCAGGTAAGTCAAAATAGATATATTACCAAAACACTATGTACAGCAAGGGGGGGGGAAGGTAGGAAAGTGAGGGAAGGGGACAGGGAACAGGGACTGTAGAGTAGGATGAGGGACTGTAGGGGGAGGTACAGCAGGGAAAACAGGGGAATGCTGGGGCCCATTCATTGGCAGCTCCTTGGCGCTCCATGCCACCTCTCATCCCCTAGTAGCATGCGATGTATTTGTAGCACAGCCTCCACTGTAGTGGAAGTGATCAATATCAGCTGCCGGAACAGCCAGCAGTACGCGGGCCTCCATCTTCTACATTGGACACCTATGACAAGGGGCAGGACAGGTGATCACTGCAAAGTCCCATGGAACCATGCCCACTCACAGCACGCAATGGGTAGTGGGAACACACACCCCTGGAGGGCCCATACCAGCCACTGCAGGAGGTGGGCCAATGCCTGCCAGCAACATGGCACACCACGACAGTGCACAGAGGTGGTCCCTGCTGCACAATGGCCACCTGACTGCGCAATGACAGTCACATAGCACAGTGCACCGGCAGCACCACAGCAATGTCAGTGGCAGCCGGGCGCACTCCCACCCCACCAACAGCTGGCACATGTCCAATGGATGCACCACAGTGGCAAGCACCATGCACAGTGCAACACACACACAGCTGCCATGGCACACGGCACAGACGACCATGCCCACACCCATGCCCCCGCAACCCCTCATGTAATGTGCGTAGGACCATGACAGTGCCTACCTGCCCTCCATGGCCCCGCTGGTGCTGGAGCTGCTCCTATGCTGTCTCCAAGTCCTGCTGCAGCCTGATGACCTGCCGCTGCTGTGGCCGCTGCTGCCCTCCGGCAATTCTCAGGCCCTTGGAATAGAACATAGACAGGTACACATCATTAAACATCCACAACAGCTGCCCACCACCCCCATCCCTGTACATAGGGTGTGCCCCTGCCCGACATGTCCTGCACAGCTGCATCACAACGCAAGTGGCAGCTGGTACTGCCACCCCGTGATGCGCACGATGGCAGTGTACCACTCTGCAGGGCATGCCAGGCAGCCTAGCCAACACCACAGTACAGCACCAGGTCACACATGCAATATGGGTGTACTCACCTGGCTGTGGCACAGCCCCACGTCTGACATGCACCTTCAGCCTCCTCAGGCACTCTGGATCCCTCCTCACAAGGTCGCCATATCTGTGGCAGCACTGCTCCTCTGTCCTGGCCACCCTGGTCTGCTGCTGCAGTGTGGCAGCAATCCCATGCCACACAGTGACCCTAGGCTGCTGCAGGGACGCCTGGCCCAACAGTTGGGGGGTGTGGGGCTGGATGCAGGTGACCAGGTTCACCAGCTTGACCTGCATCCAGTTTTGTGCCCTCGGTGCCCTTTGCTGCACCATGCTGCGAGTTGTAGCCGGTGATTAAAATGGCAGCAGTAAGTGCGCGTGGCCAGGACATGCACCAGATGTCGTCGAGAGAGAACATGCGCATGTCCGCCCATCATACAATCTCGGATCGCCAGCATGGCGTGGCTAGGCAGGGTCCTGGTGGTGACCTAGGGTCAGGGTCACAACAGGGGTGGGGTTGCCACCTCCATGTAGTGCGCACGTACATGATAGCAGGCCTGGCGCATCATGTGCCATGGCCTCCATCGTGCAGTCAGTGTACAGTGCGTGATTGATAACCTGATACTGTTCAGCACATGTGCACTGCGAGCCTGTGCACCGCATTACGCTGCAACTTGCTCCAGAGCAATCTCATTGCACACAGAGCAAAATCGTGATATTCAGATGCCACATGCAAATTAGCTCATCAGCCAATGCGTGAGACACTGGAGACATTAGCATATCATTACTGTTGCGCCAAAGCTTGTTTGCATGCGTTGTGCTATATAAGCACCACGGAACAGCACAGGTCATGGACCAGTATTGCATCCTTTTGGGGTAAGTTGCACATGCCGCTGCAGCTCACTGGGAGCAGTCAGCACAGCAGGGGGGGGACGGTATAGGGTGATGCTGCCACTGACACACTGTGCTGTCCATTTCCACAGGAAACGACATGTCAGAATGTGAGGAGGGTGAGAAGCGTGGGCCTGCTCGCAAGCGCAGGCCCAATTTCACAAAGGCAGAGAAAGAGGCATAGACAGAGGCCCTGTTTGAAGTCTACCTTGACAGGAAGCTCCTGTTGAGTGGTTCCATGGGCACACCACAGGCCAGGGCTGGTGCCTGGGAGCAGGTGGCGGCATGCATCAACCAGCAGGGCAGCCGCCAGCGCTCAGCGCAGGAGTGCAGGAAAAAGGTGGGCACAGACAAGAGGTGCATCAAGGAGAAGGTGGCATCCATCTGCGCATCCCGGAATGCCACTGGAGGGGGCCTGCAGATGCGCCACTGCTCACGGCACAGGAGGAGTTGGTGGCAGCCACCATGCACCGCAGTACGGTGGAGGGTGTGCCTGGTGGCAGATTCCAGATGGGTGGCAGCCCATCACTGCATGGTAAATATGTCAGCCATGCACAGCTGGGGGCGTGGAAGGTGCATACACGGCCATGTTGGCATGCATGCAGCAGGCATGCCTGTCATGTGCAAGTGTGAGCACCCACGCACATGCTATGCTGCAGGACACAGGCAGTGGCAGTGTGGGGGGGCACAAGTGGGCAATGCATCACTAACACACCTCTCTTTCTCTTGTAGCACCAGCATGCCTCTGTGCAGATGATGGGGTGGTGGCGGCTGCAGCTGTGACCACCGAACCAGCCCCGGAGGACAAGCCTTCCACTTCCACAGGCATCCGGGGGCCTGACAGGTGCAGCTCACCACCACTGTGCAGGCGGATGTCCTGGACCTGGGGTTGGACGAGGCCCTGGATGTATTCCTGCAGGATGCCAGCCTTGGGGTCCTGTGTGCAGAGATGCAGATTGGGGTGGGGTCCAACACCTATGATGATGTAACGCTCATCCTGGACAGCATGGCCACCATTGTGGGGGAGACACCCCTGCTAGCCACTGACACAGGCAGCACACCCAGTGCTCCGCCAGTGGCAGAACAGCTTCCCGCCACCACTGTGGGTGCAGCGGTTGTGCTGCCCTGGCTGTGCTCTGCAGTGGAGGTGATACAGCCGCACAGGTGCTGGGTGGCATGCAGAGGTCAGACGGGTGACAGCAGCAGGCTGTGGGTGCCACCAGGCAGCTGGACACAGGGTCTGCTGCCGGTGCACCTGCCGTAACCAATCCCCCTGCAGACCTCAATGTGCAGAGTCCACCAGAGAGGGGGGGTGTGCAGCGTGGCCAGTCACCACATGGGGATCGGCATCCGGCCCGGGAGCCCCAGGACACCAACCCGCTGGCTGAGCACACCCGTTTGCTGCAGGAGACTGTTCAGCAACAGGTGCTACTCGCCACTGGGGTGCGCGGACTGCGCACGGAGGTGCGCCAGTTAGCTGAGCAGCAGGAGAGGTGCACTGCGCAGATCCTGGCTGGGATGCAACGCATGCTGGAGGCCAGGACTGCATCCCTGGATCGCATTGCCACTGCAGTCTCAGATGGCTTTGCACTGCTGGCTGCCACAGGGTGTGGCCAGGCACAGATAACCCCCCACAGTGCGCTGTCCACCCTGCTTACCTGGCGTCAGGCAATCCCTTCGCAGTCGACACCAGGCTCTGATGTCGGCATCCCAGGCACACCCGGGGCTGGACTGTTTGGGCGCCTCTACACCCCCGCACAGTCGCGGTCCTGCGGTTCCACCTCTGAGGGGCTGTTGCACACACCCCCCATGGCTGATGCACAGCCTGTAGCTGCCGATCAGCCCAGGCATGGCCGCCCCCATGGCCCTGGTGGCCATGGTTCTGTTCAGCGGACCTGATGTGCAGCCCACCCCACCTGCGGTCTGCAGCTGCTGCCCAGTGCACACATGGGTGGTGTGTGTGTGCCTACCGCAGGTGTGGTGCCTGAGTGTCACACCACATGCTGCCTGTGTGTGTGTGCTTGCCGCTGGGCCATGTGGCGTGGGCATGATGACAGCAGTCTTGCACCGGTTGTGCCTGTGCACTGGTGCGATGCATCTGATCCATGCCACATATCCATGCCTGTGTGTGTGTGGGGTGTGTGTGTGTGTGTGTGTGTGTGTGTTGTTTGTGTGGGGGGCTATGGGGGTGCTGTGTGTGGTTGTGTGTGGGTTGTGTGTGGGTGTGTGCCCCTGTCACCCTTACCCCTGCTTCCCGACTCAGTGTTTGCATGCCCATTGCCATGCACACCCCTGCATGTGTGCTGTACCTGTTTGTGTGGCCTATGCATGTGTATTGCACCACCTACCTGTGTGCACCACAGTGCTCTCATGCTATGGTGTGCCGGTGACGTCTTGCCTACTGGAGCAGCTGGGGATCCCTCTGCCCAGAGGGCTGCTGTCCACCTCCCTCTGGCCCATTGCCCCCATTGTCCCCACTACTGTCACCCTCATTAGCCTCGACAACTATCCCATGGTCAATGGCCATATTGTGCAGTATGCAGCAGGCCAGGAATAGGCCACAGGCTTTCAAGGGGCTGTACCGTAGGGCACCGGCTGACCTGTCTAGGCAATGGAGCCATGCTTTCAGCATGCCAAAGACTTGCTCAATGATGTTGCACATGCTGGCGTGTGCCTTGTTGTAGTGTTCCTCTGCTGGGGACAACAGGCACCGGTAGGGGGTGAGCAGCCAGGGCTGTAGTGGATAGACACTGTACCCTGTGTGCAAAATGACAGTTAGCCCTCTGCTATGCTATGCTGCACACCTTGCTTGTCCCTGACGCCCATGCCACCATGCACACCCTGCCCTCCCCATCCCAAAGTATGCTCTGCCCATTGCCCCTTGCCAGTGCCATACTTATCCACTAGGTGGCTCGTGGGTATATCCCCACATTCAAACCTGTGGCACAGAGCAGAGATGTGCCAGATGAATGCATCATGTGTACTCCCAGGGTATGTGGCGCAGACAATGGTTATGCACCCCGTGGCATTGCACACCACCTGGCAGTTGATACTCAGGCTCCCCTTCCTGTTGATGTACGCCACACCCTCGGGGCCAGGTGGCATGCAGATGCCCACATGGGTGCAGTCAATGACCCCAATCATGCCAGGCATACGTGCTACCCTATGGAAGTCCTGCATGGTTGCTGTACGCTCCGCCTGTGTGCTGGGAAAACGGATGTATTCTGACGCAAGTGGCAGCAGAGCATTGATGGAACTGTGTTAGGAGGCAGGAAGTGGCCAACTGGGTTATGCCTGTGGTGTCCCCTGTTGGTCTCTGGAAGGTGCCCGTGGTGAGCAGGCACATGACTGCTGTCACCTTCATCTCAACGGACATGGCGTGGCTCCATCTCAATGGACATGGCGTGGCCCCGTCTTTTGGGTGCCTGCATCTCCTCACTGCACAGCTCACAGAGCTGCCTCAGAATGGCCCTGTTCAGGTGGTACCAGCCCACAATCTCCATGTCACTGTACTGCGCGAAGGTGATGCGGGCATGGTACCACCTGTGTTGGGTATACAGCCAACAGGGCCTTCCACAGCCACGTCACTGTTCCTGCTGCCCCCTCACACCCCTCATTACGGCCTCCTTCATGAAGGGCACACTATCCATGGCCCTTGCTGTCCAATATCCCCCTGGGTGGTTGGCTGCTGCTGGCTATATGCCACCCTGGTGCACTGCCTGGCAGTGTGTCTGCCTGTCTCTCATACTCTCTCTGGCACTGTCTCCCTCTTTACTGCCACCTCTGTCCCCCTATCTCTGTGTCTTTCTTTCTTTCTTTCTTTCTTTTTCTCTCTCTCTCTCTCTCTCGATATCTCTCACTCCTTCTTGCCTGGTGCAAGTGCTTTCTGTGTGCTTGCACCCTATATCTATAGGAACAAGTCTGCTCAGCGCATCTCTGATTTGCTCTGCACTTGGCTGCCATGGTTTCACGGTTGAATATCACACTGCGCTGGCTATTCATGGGCATGCCTCCTGCACTTTTGCCTGCATTCATTATAGTTGTAAATTGGCACAATGAGATTTGCGCTGTGCACTGGCTCTTGCTGAATATCGCTCCTTGGCGCAAGTCCGCACTTGCACCGGTGCAACTCAGTTGCACCATCAAATAACATCAAATCAAATCATCTTTATTTATAAAAGGCGCCTTTCTAAACCAAGGCGCCTATACAGTAAAAACATGTTATATAAATATCCAAATAAAAAAAAACTAAAAATACAATAGCAGCTTTAGTAGTTGGGAAATGCCAAACTAAAAAGATAGGTCTTTAAGGCAATCTTAAAACTCTGGCCGGTCAGGCAATCTCATACCCGATGAGGTAGGGAATTCCACAGGGTCAGGGCCACAAAACTAAATGCCCTTGCCCCAGATGTTTGTAAATGACCCCTGGAAATCTCTAGCAATCCCTCATTTCTGGATCAGAGAGGGCGGAGGGAAAAGTAGGGACAAAAGAGATCTTTCAGGTAACCCGGTCCCTGATCGTGTAGGGCCTTGTAGGTTAATAAGGCAACCTTGAAGGTGATCCGCCACTGTATCAGCAGAAAGTGCAGTCCGCAGAGGACAGGCGTTATATGACTGGTTCTAGAAGTACCAGTCAAAAGCCTGGCCGCCACATTCTGCACCAGCTGCAAGCGGTGGATATCAACCCCCGGTAGCCCTAGGTAAAGGGCATTGCAGTAGTCTAGGCGGGAGGTAACGAAGGCGTGAACCATGCATAACTGTGTCTAATGCAGTAGTAGAAAGATGTTTTTCAACTATGAACAAGGTAAAAACTGACTGGAGAGCAAGTCTGGCAGAGGATACTGTAGAAACATTGCTTTGCATTAAAAAGCAGGCTCCTCTCCAGATGAATTCAACCTAGACAGGGCTGTAGACATATTTTTTAGTGTTAAACCAAGACATCCTGGTGATTTGGCAACTGCAGATGGTGGACCATCCCTGGGTCCCTCCCCCTCCAAAACAGGCCAGAACAACTGGCTACCTGCCTGGTGGACAAGAGTAGTAAAACAGTCCCATGATGCAGTTTATGGACAATTACTGTCCCAGGTGCAGTAGTAGTTTTTATGGGGCAGGGGGGCTGTTCATTTTAATTGTCATGACTCATGATCATATGATGATAATGTACAAATTCATGGTCTGCTTTGGCAGACATCACCCTTCATGACTGACAAATGTATTTGCTGCTGCACAATTCCTGTATTCCAGCTCTGATGGCTAAATAAAACAGTAACTGTCTCAGAAACGTGTGTACCATGTGTATTTTATCAATATAGAGCAAGATAAGTAGATTTTATTGGGTTTTGAGCAAAAATACCAGTTTTTGGTTATTGCTAAATCAACTTTGGTCAATTGCTAATCATTTTTTACTTTGATTAGCGAAGGCCGCTAATCAAGTCTCCGACACTAATTTATGCCTTGTGATGGGAGATATTGAGGATGTTCACCATTTGCCTAAGAAAGGAGGAAAAAGATGAGTAGTCCTCTGAAGGCCTTGGAGAGAAGTCTAGTTTCTGTTCTGGTGCACCATCTGGTTCAATGGGTTCACCTTACTCTTCCTTTCCATAGTACATTTCTTCCTTCTCCTCCTCCACGGGGGGGGGGAGGGGGTTAGGGGATATTCACAAAATATCCCATGACCTGAACATACACACATACAAGCATGTCAGCAGATAAAGGCCTTATGGTCTATCTAGTTTGCTCAAGTGTGTAGGACCCACTGTGCTTACAGAGGGACCTGGCCCCCCACTCCTTCCCCCATGAACCTCCTTGGATACCCCTTCACTTCCCCCTCCTCTGCCTGAAACTTTCTTCTTCACTCTGTTTCATCCTCTCTTGAAGCTATCCGCCAACTTCAGGGAGCCCACATCCTCTGGCAAGTCGTTCCACTTGCCCACCACCCTCTCTGTGAAAAAGTGCCCTCCTCATCTCCCTTCTGAACCTTCCCCCACCAGCTTTTGGCTATGTCCCCTAGTAAACCTGCTCCCATTAAGGCTGAATAGGCACTCAGTGCTCTTGCTTTTTATACCTTTAAGGTACTTAAGGTCTTGGCCATATCCCCTGCTCTGTCCTCAGGAGAATACATGTTGAGCCCCCTGAGCCTCTCCTCCTAGGTGCTGAATGTACTGACCACTTGAGGTTTTATGTACTCTGAGGCTGAATTATTGTTTCAAATTTATATGTTTGTATATGGCTTTTATAGAACTGTGTACTGTTTTTACTTGGCCTGTTTCTTGTGTGAGATGCCCAGAGCCCCTGGGATTGGGTGCCGTAGAAATAAAATTTGCCTTAAATTGTTGCCCTGCTGTCCCTGGATCATCTTAGTTGCCCATCTCTGGACTTTCTCCAGCAAGTTGACATCCTAGTTAAGATAAGGCCACCAATACTGCATGCTATACTTTAGGTGCAGTCTCGCCAATGACCTGTACAGTGGCAGTATGACCTCCGCCTTCCTGTATGTTATCCCCTTGGCTATGGAGCCCAACATCTGATTTTCTTTGGCTGCTGCTCCCCAACAGTGTGCCAAGTGATGATTAAACCCCAGGCCTTTTCCTCTTCTGACCTGGTTACCTGCACACCTCCCAACCAGTATTTGGTCCCTGGCTCTTTGCCCACAAGTGCATAACCTTACACTTTTTAGCATCGAACCCCAATTGCCAAATGCCAGCCCACTTCTGTAGCCTAGCCAGATCTTCCCTGGGTTTCTGTCTCCCCTCCTCTGTGTCCGCCCTCCCACAGAGCTGTGTGTCGTCCATTAACAGGCAGATTTTACCCTTGATCCAATCTGCTATGTCACTGAGAAAATGTTAACACCAAACTGAGAACCAAGCCCTGTGGAACCCCACTGGTCACTGGCCTAACTTCTGAGAACTCCCCCCTGCCACCACCTTTTGATTCCTGTCCCACAACCAAATTTGTGTCCTACAACCAGCTTTTGAGTCATCTAGCAAGCTTAGCCCCCACCCCCAGGTCCTCCAGTTTCCTGACCAGTCTTCTATGAGACACAGAATCGAAGGCCTTGCTGAAGTCCAGATACAAGACATCAACCGCTTGGCTCTTGTCCGCTGTCCTGGCCAATCAGTCGAACAAGTTAATTAGGTTAGCCTGGCAGGACTGTCCCAACACAAATATATTTGCTTCTTGTCCTGGAGCCTATTTTCCTACAGAAAAATCACCATTCTTTCCTTCAGGATGGTCTATCATCAGTTTCCTCACTACTGAGGTTACTGACTGGCCTGTAGTTTCCTGGTTCATTCCTCAGTCCACTTTTATGGAAAGGCACCACATGTGCAGTTCTCCATTCCTATGGCACACTCCCTGACTCCAGAGAGGTGTTAAACAGGTCTGCCAGGGGGCCAGCCAGTACCGCCACCCTTAGGACACTTACCTGCATGCCACACAGCCTTGGGGATTTATCTGCCTTCAGGGCCCTTAGACCCTTAAGTACCCTATCAACTTGTATTACATTGCCCATGTCTCCCCCCCTTCCCCGTTCCCATCCCCCTGCTCCCTTTTGGCACTGGTCCATCCTTCTTCCTAGTAAAGAAGGAGCAGAAGTATTCTTTAAGTACTTCTGTTTTTTCTTCACTACCCTCTGCCCAACCCTCTCCTTTTTTAAATCTCACAGTCTCATCTTTAATGCCCCTCTTATTTCCTATGTATTGGGGAAAAAAGGCCTTCTTAGCCGATTCTACTACCTCTGCAAGCTGTACTTCCCTTGCAGCCTTTGCCTCTCTGACTGCTCTGCTCGCCTCCTTTGTTTTAGCACAGTAGCCTCCCATCCTCCCCTTTCTAAGTATGTTTTTACTTCTGGAAGGCTCTTGCACATGCCACTGCCTTGCCAAACCAGCTGGGCTTTTTGGCTTCTGATTTTGACATACTCACTACCGGCCTCCATCAACCCCTCCTTTATTATGGCCCATTTCTGTTCCACCTACATCTCCTTTCTGATCCTAGCAAAGTGTCTTACTAAAATTTCTCCCGTCCTGCCATAGTCATCCCTCCTGAACTCCAAAATCCTTGTCTTAGTCCTGTCCATTTCTCTGCCTATGTCTAGGTGGAACCACACCGCATGGTGGTCACTTCCTGCAAGTGGTGATTCCACCTTTACATCTTGGTTATGCGCATGGTTTGACAGACTGAGGTTCAATACACCCCCTCCCCTTAGTGGGCTCCCCAACACCTTGTGTCACAAACCCACTCTGGAACGAATCCAATAGTACTTGCTCCCTGGTGCGGGAGATAGCCAGAGTTTTCCCGTCCACCTCGAACAGACTGAAATCCTCCAGTATTACTACCTTCCACTTGTTGGACATTTCCATGATTTTGGATCAAATACCTTGTCCAACTCCTCATCCTGGGAAGGTTGTGTATAGACCACCCCATCCTTAGGTTCCTCCCCAGTGGATTGTAGCTGCATCCACAGTGCTTCTGTCTTTCGTTCTGCCTCTTCCTCTTTAGTGCATGTTATTGGATTCATGTGATAAGGATGATTCCCTTACTATATGGCACACAAGCCGTGACTCAAAAATCACCCAAAGCAAAAGGGCAAGCGAAACAAAGAGCGATCACTGCAAACAGTGACGGTCCTCAGCTGTTAAGCAAACAGCAATAAAAATACTTCTTTTTTGCGGGGGCATTTTTGGAGGGCAAGCCCCTAGCATCTCCCCCAAAATAATGTAATCAACTCGGGGGACTTAAAAATAAAAAATACTGCATCCTATTATAGAACCCAAATCTGGGTCCACTGGCTCTGTCGGCAGTGGCTCTAGCCACTATGCCAAACGGCCAGCTTGGCAAAGTTTGGGCACACACCTGTGTCCTTTGCTTTTTTGCATCAGTTGCTCTAAACTCGAGCGGTATTACTGAGTCACTCATACTGAGCCACTCAGCAATACTCACCCAAATAGGGTACAACCCATGTGATCCCCTCATTCACGGACAGAGCCACTCCCCTTTCCCATCTCCCATCCTTCCTATACCTTATATAGGCAGGGACTGCAGGGTCCCAGTCAAGGTTTGGTGTGGCCCATTCTCTGTAATGGCCACTATGTCCACCTCTCCCTCGGCCATCAAAAACTGAAATTCAGCCATTTGGTTTCCCAGGATTCTGGCATTCAGAGACACCACCGTCCACAGTGACTTGAGCCTTCCTTTTCCTCTGACCAATCCCCCCTCACTTTGTCCTTCCTTTCTTTCTTCACATCTCTCCTCCAGCTCCTCTTTGTACCATCCTGAGTGGAGGGGGGAAGGGTCTATCAACCTTCGCCACTAGGTGACTGTGGGTGATTTGCACCCTGCTGCCCCTCTTATTGGTTTAAATTGAGGTTATCACCAATTAATTCCTCCAGCTTGCCTTTCAGAACCCTTGTGCCTTTCATGCTTAAATGTAACCTGTCTGGTGCATATAGAGCTTTGCTATCCCAGGTCCATCCCTTGCCACCAACTATCCCGTACCCTTTTGCCACGCACCACCCTTTGAGCCCTGCATTAAATTCCTGTATTCTTATTTTCCTTGCAGTATTAGCCCTTGGGGCTGTTAGCACCTCTGAGAAGGCTACTGATCTCCCTGCCTCACTATAAATTCCTCCCACCTCTTGGAACTTATCTTGCACCTCTCCCATCTCACATCCTGCAAGGTTGTTTGCATGCAGGTGAACTACAATGTGAGGTTTCCCTTCCTCCTGACCTACACTTGCTGGGCTATCAGAGATCCCACTCTCCCTGTCATCATCCCAGGCATATATACTACCCTCTTGCAGTTTGTCCTGGACTCTCCTCCATCAAACCCCCTTATTCACTGAATCCCCCAAGATCACTACCCTCTCTCTACCATGCTGGGCCTTCCCTCCCCTGTCCATATTGTTGCCCACTCCTACCTGTTTTCTCCTTCCCCCTCCTGCCTATCTTGAATCCCCCAGACCCCCTGCAGTAGCTATCCCTGTCCCAGTCCCCTCATCCTGTTCTTTTCTCCTCCGGCACACCCCCATCCTTCCTGTCTGCTCACCCCTGGACAGTCCCCTTGCTCTCCCTCTCCCACCACCCCCTTCCCTGTTCCATCTGCTTGCTCCCTATCACCTGAACTCTCCCCTCCCCCTCTCCTTTCCTTCTCTGAAGTCCCTTCCCTTACTACCTCCTTTTCTTCCTTTCTTGCTGTCCCTTCACTCCATGTCCCTGCCCCCCCCCGTCTAGTGGTTGTAATCTGTACTGCACTGGCACTTCTGGAGATGCTCCCACTGGACCCCCTCCCTACCTTGCCCTAACCATTCCCCTGTTATCTGCCACTCCCACCCTGGTCCTTCTCTCCTGCTGGGGATGGGGGGCACAGGAGACCTGCCCAATCACCTCAGCCCTCCTCACCCCACACTTGGTCCCCCTTCCTGCCTTGGCTCCACTCCCTGGTCCCTCCTCCTTAGCTGCTGTCAAGCCCTCTTCCCCTCTCTTCCTTACCCTATGAACCCCGCCTACTAGTGAGCTTACCATCATCCATCAACTGCCACACCTCTTCCCTCAGCTGACTAATATTCCTACAAACCAGACATCCCCCCACCTCCCAGAAGGTTCCCAGAAACACTGCTGCCCTACATCCCACTGCTCTACCTACCTCATCTGGAACCCTCTGTATGCCCCCTCTCCACATGTTAAAGTTCTAGGCTCTCCTTAAGAAAGTATTGATCTACCCCCTTATGTTTACAGTGCCTTCAGAAAGTATTCACCCCCCCTTGGATTTTGTCAAATTTTGTTGTGTTACTACCAGAATTTTTAATGCATTAAAATTATTTTTTCCCCCTTGAGTCACACAGCATACTCAACAATTTAAAAGGGCAAAAATATTTATATTGTGTAACAAAAATTTATGAAACATTAAAAACTGAAATATCTTGTTTACTTAAGTATTCACCCCCCCCCCCGAGTCAATACTTTGCAGAAGCATCTTTGGCAGCAATTACAGCTTTGAGTCTTCTTGGGTATGTCTGTATCAGCTTTGCACATCTGGATTTGGGGATTTTAGCCCATTCTTCCTTGCAGATTTGCTCAAGCCCTCTCAAGTTGGATGGGGAGCGTCGGTGAACCGCAATCTTTAAGTCTTTCCACAGATTCTCAATGGGATTCAAGTCTGGGCTTTGGCTGGGCCACTCAAGGACATTCACCTTCTTGTTCTGAAGCCATTCCAGTGTTGCTTTGGCTGTATGCTTGGGGTCGTTGTCCTGTTGGAAGGCAAATCTTAGCCCCAGTCCAAGGTCTATTGCAGACTGATGCAGGTTCTCCTCAAGGATGTGCCTGTATTTGGCTCCATTCATTGTTCCCTCTATCCTGACAAGTGCCCCAGTCCCTGCCGCTGAAAAGCATCCCCATAACATGATGTTGCCACCATCATGCTTCATGGTAGGAATGGTGTTACATGGGTGATGAGCTGCGTTCGGTTTGCGACAGGCATAGCGCTTTGCATTCAGGCCAAAGAGTTCAATTTTTGTTTCATCAGACCAGAGAATCTTTTGCCACATGGTCTCAGAGTCTGCCACGTGCCTTCTTGCAAACTCCAGGCATGCTATTATGTGGCCTTTTCTCAGGAGTGGCTTCCATCTAGCCACTCTCCCATAGAGGCTACATCTGTGAAGTGCTGCAGAGATTGTTGACCTCTGGACAGGTTCTCCCATCTCAGCTATGGAACTCTGTAGTTCTGTCAGGGTGGTCATTGGGTTCTTGGTCACTTCCCTGACCAAGGGCCTTCTTGCCCGGTTGCTCAGTTTGGGAGGACGGCCTGCTCTAGGAAGAGTCTGGGTGGTTCCGTAATCTTTTCATTTCCTAATGATGGACTTGACTGTGCTCCTGGGAACTTTCAACACCATAGAAATGTTTTTATACCCCTCCCCAGATCTATGCCTCCTCACAATTCTATCACAGAGTTCTACGGACAGCTTCTTGGTCTTCACGGTAGTTTCTGCTCTGACATGCACTGTCAACAGTGGGACCTTATATAGACAGGTGTATTTCCTCTGAAATCATGTCAACCATTTGAATTGACCACAGGTGGACTCCATTCAAGTTTCAGAGTGATCTCACAAGGAAATTGGATGCACCTCAGCTCAATTTGAAGTGTCATAGCAAAGGGGGTGAATACTTATCAAGTCAAGACTTTTCAGGTTTTTATTTTAAATTACATGTACAAAAAATTCCAGAAGTTTCATTCCACTTTGACATTATAGAGTAATTTGTGTAGATACGTGACAAAAAAATCTCATATAAATGTATTTTAATTTGAGTTTGCAACATCATAAAATGTGACAAAATCCAAGGGGGGTGAATACTTTCTGAAGGCACTGTATGTACTCCTTATGCAGTTTTTAACTGGGATCTAGATGAGGGCATTTGTAAAGCTGCAACCCCTTTCTTCCCCTTAATCTATTGTGACCTGGATGGGGATGGATTTAAAGCTTCAACCCCTCCCTCCCCTGAATTAGCTGCTTAACCCGCTGACTGCCTAGCTGGCCTAAGAAGTGTCTTCTTACTGAATTTCCTGCCTCCTAACTCCCATGCCGGCTGACCCCAGATAAGGAGTAAGTAAGTCAAACTTTATTTATAGAGCACCTTTTCAGAACCAAGGCACTTTACAATCATAAAATCACATCACTTTAAAACAATGTAAAACAGATCATAACGTCCATAGACTGTTGCAGACTTTAAAGGAGAAGACTCCTGTATATCTATGATTTGGATATGTCTGATGTATTTATTATACATTACATCAAGTACTGTACATACAGTATGTCAATAAGAGATCAGCCATTTCTTCTGCTGCAACACATATGTAGAGTTTGAGGCTCTGACACAAGGTAGCAAAATGTCAAGCAAGCCTCCATTTACATGCAAATGAGTCACTTGTAATACAGCCCCTCCCATTCCTTGATGTCACTGGAGCAACAGTGCATAATAAAACATAAGGGTATCAGTGCTGTCTATCCTGATTTTAGTTTAAGTTTGCAATGGCTTAAGATAGTTCTGTCATGCAACTCACACAGGGACTGGTACTTGTAGCCTTAATACTGCATGTGTAGAGCAAATAATACATCTAACAGTATTTCATTCACAGGAAACAAAAGCTGTTCCTGTGTACTGCTCATTTCTCTCTGTGAGACAGTTGTAACATGTTGTGGAAAGCAGTAGACTGAATCAGTCAATCAACCAACCAATCAATCAATTGAGCAGTTAATCAGTCACTCTGTAGTGAACCAGGTGAACACCCTTGAGAGGATTCATTTACAAGGTAGGCTTGAGCAGTTTCCCAAAGGATCACACAAGACTGAATTATTCCTTTGCACAAATCATACACTCCCCTTTCAGCAGCCTGAAAGTGGAGAGCTAGATCACTTACTTTATAAAGTGTATTGTTTTACATATCAAATGCTCCTTACATCTGGGTTCTGACTGGAAATACCAAGACACAGAATGCATATGGCATGGGAGGAATGAGCTAAGCAAATACAGAGTACTACAAACACTGAGACTGATTAGTTTCTTTACCTACAACAGCTGAAGTGTAGCATCTGAATTGTGAGGGACATCCTACTTCAAATGCTGGCATTACAAAGGGGGGGGGGACTGCCTCAGCTTGTTTTCAGTACCTTCAAAGTGAAGTGCTGTAGCTCTCACATCACTGCTAATGATTTATAATGGGAATGGGGGCACTGTTCAAGTCATGGACCCGAGTGGCCATCATAGTTCCCAAGGGGTTAGGGGAACTTGTTAAGGGTTAGAGAATAAGGGACTTTAGTAGGATTTGAACCAGAGTTTCCCAGTTCTTGTTCCTGTACTTTAACCACTAGATTACTCTTCTTCCATATGCTGCAACTGATGTCCTGGTAACCTATTCCTTGTTATAGCTGAACTCGTTATTGCCTTACATCAGCCATCCAATCACTGACTGCCTAGTTACAAAGGGAAAGGGGCATTTTTGCAAGATTGTGTCTCACTGCTGGTGTCAATCAAAACAGAGAATGCTAACACACACAGAACATAATAAAACAGCTATATAATGCCACTTAAGGCTCTTGTTGTACCCAGTGTCATTTATTGGGTAAACTGTTTTTGCTAACAGAAACATTAACACAACTCATACAGGCACTTCCTTATAGGCATACTGTTTATAAATGTCAAATCAGTGCTGAATCATACTCATATGGTCCTAGTCCCTATTAGACTTGCACTTCAGGATGTGCACAACACTTAAAGAGTTCCCCCCATTACTCAAGTAGGGGACCAAACATTGTGGGTTCTGTTTACTGGTGGAACAATATTTAGTGCAGCAACATTATCTGTTGCTCTGATGACATCATCCTCCAGCAGCATTGATGGTAAAATGGAGGACAAACACATTGATAACTTCTGGGGGCTGTATATATTTATTTATAATCAAGATTTGGACAGCAATAAGACTGCTGTCAACTAGAGGAGGAACACAAGAGTTACACATAAGGAGTTGGGAAAATATGGGAGACTTCCCCTTTAAAAACCATCAGGAAATGTTAAACGAAACAGGTAGGTTTTAAACTCAGACTTAAAACTTGAGATGGTCAGGCATTCCACAAGATAGGGGCAGCAAAAGAAAAAGCACGTGCACCCGATGTTTTTAACAGAACCCTGGGAATCTCCAACAATCCCTCGTCAGTGGATCAGAGTGGGTGGGAGGGGCAGTAGGGAGTCAGAAGATCTTGCAGGTACCGGAGTAGCTGAGACCCTCTAATATCACTGCTATCTGCTCCTATTTGAGAGATAGCTGCCCTCCTATGGATTACCATTACTGCCAGGCTAGTTGTAGGCTTACCATAGATAGAGACTAGCTGCATCCCCTAGTCTGTAGAGATAGCTGCCGTCCTACGAAATACCCTTACTGTTAGGTGTGTTATAGGCATACCCTAGATAGGGATGGCTGCAGTCCCTACCAGCTGCCTTCTCCAGAGGCTGACCCTAGATGGAGAATACCTGCAATTCTTATGTAACATCTACCTTCTTCTCCCTTGCCTCATTTATCCTAACTGTGCTCTTTTAAACAATGTGGCCTGTGGCCTGTAGCCTGCAATCCTCCCTGTTGATGTCCTACAAACCTCTCCAGATGTACTGAGTCGGACGCCATACTCTTGCTTTGGGGTACTCACACTTCGGGGTCACTAGGTATGACGGGATGTATACGACATAGTCCCATTTGTTATACAGAGTTAAAAGCAAGGCTCTACTTTCCTGTCCTTCCCTATTCTATCACTTATCTATCTCTTGTCTGTCTGGCTGCGTAATCAAATTTTCTTTGTGGAACCTCACAATTGGCCACTCTGATGGTCCCACAATTTGCCCATTGTCTCCCTTCCTTCACTTGCTGTTTCTATTCTTTCTTTCTCCTCTTGCTTCTGGGTGGTTAAAAAAATATGTGAAACTGGGATTCCTTGATTTGCAAATATATATACTGGTAGTTATATAGTTGAAAATTACAGAAAGCTGTTTGGGGTTAATTAGAAAAGATAGCAAGCTGGAGCACAGGGGACTGACCTTGAGAGAACTTTGATTTTCCACAAGCTTGTTTACTGAACTGTCAGCAGGAAAACCAGCTCTGGCCAGACTGTCTTAATTGGTTGCACCTGTTGAGAAGACTGGATGTACTGATCACAGGAAAGAAATTGACGTTTGGTACAGTGTGTGAAAACAGGAGATATAGCTCAACGAGAACAGGATGCAGCCAGGTGAAAACATCTTATAAAAGAGAGCAATGTTTGTTTAGAAAGAGACTGGGATTTAGCGATACCGTCGGATGAAGGACTTTGTTTTGTCTGAGCTGCCTGTATAACAACTATCCTGCACAATTTTATTTTATTGTTATTGATAATAAAAAAATGCTAATTGTGAACTTTATGACTTCTGGTTTGCCGATGCTTCCTAATCTATGCCTCGACCATAGCATGGATATTATATATGGACTACAGAAGCCCTATTGCCTTCCAGCAGCCACGTGGCCTGCACCCCTCCACTGGCACCTGTTCCAGCAAACACTAAACCCTCCCTCACCGCTCCCACTGCAGGTTTCCTCCCTCCTCCCCGCTTCCCATGCACACAGTTCAGGCCAGCATTATTGAATCACAGTGAATTCCTAACTCAGGTTGTTCACACAAACAAACAAACAAACAAAAGGAAACACTTATCTGGTTGATCCGCCTGTCCTGTGAGCGCACATGCTCCCCGCCACATTCCTTAGTGAAAAGCGAGTGGGTCAGGAACTACAACTGCTTTTATCCAAAAGACTAGAGGAGCCCTATTGGCTTCCTGCACCCACGTGGCACTGTGCCCCTCCAGTGGTGCCTGGTCTAGCAAACACTGAACCCTTCCTCACTTCCTCCCACTGCATGCAGGATTCCTCCCTCCTCCCCTTTTCCCACTCACACAATTTAGGCCAGCATTATTAAATTGCAGAAAATTCCTAATTCAAGCTGCTCACAAAAAAAAAAAAAGAAAAAATAATTTTGGAGCCTCTCCAATGGTGCCCAGTATGGCAAACACTGTACTCTTCCTCAGCCCTCACATTGCATGCTTCCTTCCTCCTCCCCTAGTCCAACACACACAATTCAGGCCAGCATTACTGAATCACAGTGAATTTCTAACTTTGGCTGCTCACAAAAAAAAAGTTCTCGCCAGAGCTGATACGGCTGTGGCAGGCACTGTAAATATTCAAAGTTACATGTGTCGTGAAAATTTTGAACGACTAGGTGTAACGTGGCCATTTTGGAGTTGTTTCACTAAATTTTCAACATGGCCTTTTTGAGACCCCACCTCATGAAGAGTGCCACTGTCATTTTGTTCACTTGTCCTGAAACGTGATTTCACAGAGCGACTGCACTGTTCTGTGCTACAGGTGTGAAAACATGTTTCAGGCAGGATAAGAAAAGTGACAGCTATACTGTTAATATGAAGGTATACAAAAACGGCAATGTTGAAAATCTGAAGTGATCAAAATATACAAATAAGCACCCACACAGCTTAAAGAATGAAGGCCAAACGCTATAGAAATATTAGCGTTTAATATCCAAAGTGCAGCAATTACAAAGCGGAGGACAAACGGACAAATTAATGTTTCACCTAGTCTCTGCTAGGCTTCATCAGAATAAAATAGTGCCACAATTTTAAACCATTTAAATACTATTTCATGTGCAACCCTGTGACAAGAATAGGCCAATCACCATCATACATAATGTCAAGTTCATTAACCCATTCATGATTGACCTTTCAACTTGAGTAGTATATGTGCAAACAATGCATATCTTAAAATACATTTAAACAACATATATAAATATAAATAGAATGTTTCAGTAAGTTCAGAATATCTGCCCCATGGCCATTATTACCAGATCACTGTTCTTGTATATACTTAATATTCTATTTTACTTTCTAAACGAATATTTTATTATATTTATAAATAGCCAATCTCATGTTAGCCCAAATGGCCATAGCCACAATCTTATATGCATGTCATTATCAAAAAATGAAAAAATGAATGTTTTTTTATATTCATGTGTTTATTTGGGCAGAGATTTATGCCATATTATCCATTTACTTTAACTTTTATATTTTCGCAAGAATGCTGAGAGATCTATATTGTCATTAAGTCCCTTACCAGTACAAGTTCCTAGGGAAAAAATCCAGAAACTTTTTCTCTGGCCTATTTTTTTTTTTGTTGATATCACCTCCCCGTGGGCCCATTTTCACTAGTTCCAAACCAAAAAACTTGAAAGTGTGTTTATATGGCTGATTGATTAGTATATGCTTGACAATGGCATAATTTATATCACCCTTGTCAACTGCTCTGACATGTTCATCAATTCTAACCTTAAATTTCCGTATAGTTCTACCGACATAGTAAGCTCCACATTCACACAACAGTAAGTAAACCACCCCAGTACTATTGCAGGCAATTAAGCCATTAGTTGCTATTACCTTTCCTGAAATTGGGTGTAGTATACTTTTACTGTTGTGTATATAACCACAGTAGGTACAATTACCACATCTGTATGTGCCCATTGGTTTAGAAGCCAAAAGAGTCTGTTTCGTTTCATGGTCACTTTCGGTACAATTAGACACTACATGGTCTTTAATGCTCTTACATTTACGAAAAATTACTTTCGGTCCCTTATTCACTATCTCATTTAATCTAGGTTCCAACTGTAAAATGGGCCAGTTGTTAGTAACAATATTTCTAATTCCATCAGCACGACTAGAGAAGTTAGTAACAAAGGGACACTCAAATTCCTTCCTTTTGTTAGATTCCCTCGATTTATATTGCAACACTTGATTTCTGTCCATGGCATCTACCTGTCGAATGGCAGATGCAATGCTATGA
Source organism: Neoceratodus forsteri (assembly GCA_016271365.2). Lineage (NCBI taxonomy): Eukaryota > Metazoa > Chordata > Ceratodontiformes > Ceratodontidae > Neoceratodus > Neoceratodus forsteri. The sequence goes on from CM057455.1 coordinate 1,712,805,040, forward strand.
TGGCTATAGCCTCTTTCTATAAACCTACGAACTTGTTCCTTTTTATTCCTATCATATTCATGTAATTCGGTACAATTCCTTAATGTCCTAATAAGTTGTCCCTTAGGTATATTATGATGAGTGTGATGTGGATGACAACTCTCAAACCTCAATAAACTGTTTCTGTCCGTAGTCTTCTGAAACAAAGTGGTACAAATCCCCCCTCTTACCATCTTTGTATAACTTCAAATCAAGGAAATTAATACTAACTTTATTAAGTTCAAACTGGTATTGTAGAAGACTAGTGTCCTCCATCCACTTAACAAACAAAGCAAACTCGTCACATGATCCTTTCCATATGACAAGAATGTCATCTATAAAGTGCCGCCACAAATCCAGATAACTAATATATGGATTCGTAGCGTGCGCCATACAGATGATCAAGTTCCCACTTGCCAACAAATAAGTTGGCATAGCTGGGTGCCATAGCTGTACCCATAGCAGTACCCCGTATTTGATGATAAAGTTGTCCCTGGAACAAAAAAACATTCATCTGAAGGACACATTCAGCAAGCTGTACAAGAAAAATAGTGGGTACTCCTCCACATTCTTCTTCCTCCTCCTATCCAAAAATAGGAAAGGGTCTCCAATCCTTCTTTGTGTGGAATCATAGTATAGAGGGAGTTAACATCAATGACTGCAAAGGACCAATCAGATTCCATACTTAAATCCTCAACTATCTGGACAACTTGAGTGGAATCTTTAAGGAATGATCTTAACTGCCTAACCATGGGCTGACGGAAAGCATCTAAAAATAAAGAAACAGGCTCTGTTAACCAACCTTTCCCTGAGACTATTGGTCTCCCTGGTGGTTGTACCAAACTTTTATGTATTTTAGGTAGTGCAAATATCGTGGGTGTTACTGGACAATTAACAATCATAGTTCTGTACTCAACATCTGAAATATAGCCCTTTAAAAAACCTTCATTCAAAATATCATCCAACTTATTTTTAAATTTCTTAACCACTTCTTGTGAAATCTTCTTATAAGATGATTCATCATTAATTAACCTATTGACCTCCACGATATAATCTTTGGTATTCAATACTACTACTGCTCCCCCTTTATCAGCGGGCTTAATTGTTAAGGACTTGTTTTCACTTAACATTTTTAAAGCAGCCCGTTCATTTTTAGTGCAGTTGTCCCAAGATTTACAACTTTTTTCGCTCTGTAATCATTGTAAATCAAGTTCACATTTTTTTATAAATCTTGAAACAGAATTCATGGGAGGACAATATTCAGACCTGGACTGCAATTTTGATATATCATTTTTTCTCCCAAATCATTTTCATCATGATCATAAATGCATTTAAATGTAAGGTTCCTCCCTAATTTGTGTAAATCAATACACACATTGAAAAAATTAATGTCAGCTGTAGGACAAAATGAGAGCCCCTTACTTAATACAGCATTTTCACTAGATGTTAAATTATGGTTAGATAGATTCACCACAGCCACCATGTTATCATGAATATTTTGAAAAGATGCTAGTTCATGAGAAAGATTTGTATTGTCATGGACATTATCAGTTGCAATATGTCTATCCACATTTAAAATCACCTCAAATCTGAAGTGAAAATATTAAAATTGGCGAAGTTAGGAGAGTGCGCAAAGCTGCGTACTCATAACACAGTCATTTTGGAATTTATTGAATATTAATAGGATTGTGGGACCCACCTCATGAATAGTGGCACTGTCATTTTGTTAATCAGTCCCAAAAGGTGATTCCATGCTGCGACCATAAAATCATCTTTCAGGACCGAGTAACGAAACAACAGTGATAGTATTCATGAGGTGGGATCCCAAGAACCCCATGTTGAATATCTGGGGCCAAAATTCCTAAAAATGGCTGAGATATCAACCTAAGCTGAACCCCCCACTGACTGGCATCATAGAACACTTACCTTTCGATTCTTCAGTTCCTGGTTCGGCTTTGAAGAGTGCAGATGTGTCCCAGTCCAGAGAAGATGACAACGCCGACTCGGAGGTAAATAGAGGGTAAGGGGTGGGGATGTGAGTGTTCAGTGGCAGGGTGGGGATGGGGGAGGGCACTGGGGCGACGATTAGGACCGTTTTAATTTTTACAGGTAAAAAAAACTTCGGGGGACAGTTTTCTTTATTTACAGGAAAAAACATAAATTTCGGCACACTGGGGTGGGCTTCCAGTGTGCCACATGAGTTGGGGGGGACATGATGCCGATGTGGGGATTGGGCACCCTGATGTCAGCGGGTGGGAAAAAAATGAAAAAAATAAAATTAGGCACACTGGGGTGGGCTCCCAGTGTGGCACATGAGTTGGTGGGGGAGTGGGGTACATGATGCTGACATGTGGATTGGGCACCCCGATGTTGGTGAGGGAGAAAAAAAAACATAACATGTGTCTCCCAGTGTGCCACATGAGTTGGAGGTTACATGATGCTGACACAGGGATTGGGCACCCCGATGTCAGTGCATGGATGGGAAATGGAGGGAGCAGGGAGGACAGCCACAGTTTGAGGGAGCTGGAGGCTTTTATTACCCACTGGAGCTGGGAGGACATGGAGGGAGTGGGGAGGACAGGAGCAGTGTGAGGGTGTGGGAGGAGTGCATCCGCAAGATGGCAGAGGTGAAGCAACTATGCATGTGTGGCATTTGTGCATGCGTAGTTGAGGTGAATGGCTTTCTGCCATTCACAAGATGGTAGCACCAGGAGAACTGCGCATGCACACTAGGCATGCATGCATAGTTCTTGTACCGGAATATGGAAGTAACAGACAAAATAGTGTGGTTGTTACTCCTTATTGGCCTATCATGGCAGAATGTTACAAGCTCCATTGGACTTTTGGAAGGGTACTTCCAAAAGTCCAATGGAAGGTTCCACAATTGTCCATTTTAGGAGCAACAGACTGATCCCAAAATGGCTCTAGGCTCCACCTACAGTGGTAAAAAGAAAAGAAAACTATATTGGAGCCCCTCTAATGGTGCCTGCTCCAGCACACACTGTACCCTCCCTCAGCCCTGGCCTGGAAAAATTGCCACATTTTTTGTCCTCTGGTGAGGGCATCCATCTTTGGTCTAGAGTCTGCTCCTTTCCTTTTTCAGGAGAAGTGGTAAGGACATTCTTTTTTTTTTTCTTGGCAGACACTGTTTCCAGTACCTGCTCTGAGACTATCTGATTTATATTTTTGCCATTACTAAACTCAGTGTTCCCCTTTTCAGACACCCTGGTATCTTTACCATCTTTACCATGCTTATCTGATGGCTCAACAGCTTCATCTTTTTTCTCTCTTCCCTTTGACAGGGACTGATGCTGTACTTGAAAGAACCCTCGACTGTGTGCTTTCCACCATCATTAGGAATTCCCTAAGAGACTTTATTCTTTTTTAGTGACATGGAGGCAGAATGAGAAGCCATCAATTCTTCCCTTTTTAGTCATTTTCTTTCAGGCTTTAGGACAAAACTTTGTACAGAGTTCACAACTAGTAAAATCATGATCTGGACCCAGGTGTCTTAAACAGTGCTTGCATTAGTCTTTCTTTGCCAGGAGCTGGAAACTGATTTCACCATTTTTAAAGCCTGTAGGTCCTGTTGTTTTCTTTTGTTTATCAGATGTGACAGTTTATGAAGACCCTGTGAGAAAAAATGCAGTTGGTTTCAAAATAGGAGATCTGTCAGAGAAATTACAGGATTCTAGAGAATGTTGGGGCCAATTCCAAGACAAATGTCACAACTCGCAGGCATATACGAGTTGTGACATTCACTGCTACACTCGGGACCCTGCACCATACTCCAAGAGCGGCAGGGTCCCAGCACCTGCAGCTCACTGTGAACTGCCCACCTGAGACCCCCCACCCTGGAACACCGCTGCATGCACCAGGGGGCACTGGGGGGGGGCTGGCCAGGTGGCACTGGTATTTAGGGGGCACAATGATTATTGGACCCTGGGAGTCCCTGACATTCGGGGAGGTGGGGGACATGGATGTGTTTGGGGGCATGGGGAGCACAGAGGTATGTCTATCGTGGTGCTGCAGAGTGGACATCTGTCAAATGGTACTGATGGATGGCCCTTAGAATTCTCTGGGATGTTCTAACTCCTCTGCACCATTGTGGCTCCTATTAAGTGGGTTACGGCAGCCGCCTTTTTGGAATAGGGTGCAGTTGCTGCCATTATGGGTTGTGGTGTAGTGGGTGGCATATCCCACATTCGGGGCAACCCACATATGGCATGGCACAAGGTGCCTTTTGGAATCACACCCGGGGTAAGGCATGGCGCAGGTTGCGATTTACGCCATGGGGTTTGGGGTGAATCGACTTGCGCTAGCATAAGCTGTCTTGGAATTGGGCCCATGGTCCTTTTTACTAGGAACTGCTAAGTTTATATCCAAAATCCATGAAGAGTGGTTGTAACATGAGTGAGAATGAGAAATCAGTCTGATTTCCTCAAAAGCAGGAAGCATGACTGAAAATAGAGAAGGACTGCTAAAAGCAGTAGTAATTTAACCAAAAAATAGTCAAATTTAAAAGAAATAATAGCTGTTCCCCAAAGGTGGGAACTGCACTTTGACAGGCTTTCTTTGGTTCCTAGGAAGCAAAACAGAAACTGGAGAAAAGTACAAAAATTACCAAATTGCAAAAAGTCCACACCGGCACACTGGTGCAGTGGAAGCACTTCCATCTGCTGTGCTGAAGACTGGGGTTTGGGAATGGACATTGGAGTGTCGGCCTGGGTGGGGGACTGAGCATCCTAGGGACAGCTTGCCTTCTCCCATGAGGGAGGGAGGGAGGGTACATGGCACTTGGTGCCTACTGATCCCTGTCATTGTCAGAGAGGCATGGCAGCTGGAACCATAGCAGGTGGGGCAGAGACTGGTGGACCTCTGTACTTCAGGGGTGGAAGCGGGCTCGGTCGTGTGCTGAGGTCATTGCATGACTGGACTCGCTTTGGTTTGGCTTGAGAAGGGGGACATTTGGGGCAAAAATCCCTTGGCACAATCTCCATGAAGTTGGGTCCCGGTAAGCACTGGGACCTAGACAATATGGGGGGGGGGGCTCCCCCAGACAGCGACCATAGGGCTGAAAAACGGCATTCATGATAAAGAAAAATTGCAAAAAAAACTCTAAACTATTGCAGAGTTATCGAGAACTAGATAAAAGTTAAATAACACCCTAACCAAAAGAAAATAAACACTTTCTTGAGACCAGAATACTGGAGCTGAACTTTGAGGTGACTGCTCTATTCAGGCAGAGAAACAAATCTAAGCCAACTACCAAGAGTGGAGTGTGACACCAGGCAGAGTTTGAACCTACATTCCAAATTCTCTGATTTGCATAGGTACTCCTCCAGGGCATCTTCCTACGAGATGGTAAGATGTACACACTATGTGAGGGATTGCTGAATTTAGAAACAAATTTATAAACACCTAAGAAATGCAGATTATTGAGAAAGTAACTTGGTTAAAATTAAGTAAAGTAATCAAAATACACTAAAAATACCACCAACAGCTTAATCTGGCTCAAGGTCAGTTGGCATTCATCTGTATCACCCTCCCCCGGGTCGTGCCTGAAAATAGGCAAGAATCTGTCCAGTGCACTTACCCAGTCAACAAAAACTAACTAACTAAATAACTAAATAAATAAAATTTGTTGACCAAAGACTGGAGCTTACTTCAGGGTGACTGCTGTCTTCAGTGGAGAAACAAATCAGAAGTTGGTACACTAGGGGGAGTGTGACCACAGTGCAGTGTTTGAACTTGTATTCTAAGTTCTAAAATTAGCATAAAGTTCTATTTCTGGGGCATCACACTCTGGTGGGAAGATGCTTGCTGTAAAGCATTGTTGATAGATTCCTGTTGTTTGAAAGAATCCACCTTGCATGCATCTAGTAAACAGTAGGTATCTTTTTTTACAGAAAAGATGCTTTGATGGAAGTCTCTTAGCAACCTGGGTCTCTTGGCAACTGGCTGAACAAAATGATGATGTGGTTCTTAGGTCACCTGACAACCAGGGCCTCTAAGTAGGATGGTGCTGTAGCTGTGATCATGCTGCTCCAGGTGGCTTTGTGTTGTCATCAGCATGTGGTCTTCTATGATGTCACCCCCGGTTACCACCACAGCTAAGGCATAGCAGAGGCAGTTTATAGGATCTTATCTCTTGGTTGGCTGAGGAAGGATTGGTTCTTGGTTGTAAAATCTGCCTTATTTATGCAGTAGGAGACAAAAGGATGAGGTAATTATTTATGTCATGCTGAATTCCTGTTTGTGATACTCTTGGTGCCCATGCCTGATTGATGACCTCACAATCGAGCCTCCCCAGCCTTAAAGCTTTAGGCTTCATTTATTTATTTATTTTAAGGAAGAGATTAATACCTTTCAATCTGAGACTCATTTACAAAGGTTCCAAGTCATACAGATACACAAGACAAACAAACAACAGTTAGTTTACATAGGGATCCGCAGATTCCATAGTTGGTTTACATTGTAGTTTCCTAGAGGTGTACAATAAACAATGGTTGCAAAAAAATAAAATAAAAAAAATAAATAAAATTAGTGGAAACTGTATCCTGAGTAGGACAGACTGAGAGTGAGGCAATAACAGAGTAAGTGCAGGGTGGTGCTTGAGGACTAATGATCCTTAGCATTGCTCTATATAGAAGCAGCTGGAGAAGGCTTTGTCTGTGCAATTCTCTGAGGGAGGAGAGCTTTGGGGGGGTGAGAGTTCGGTGAGGGGGGGTGATGGGGAGAAGGAGGGGAATTGTCTAGTGGGGAAGAGCAGGGGAAGGGGATTGATGTGGCAAGAGGGAGGGTAGGCTGGTGGAAGGAGGAGAGGAATGGCATGGGAGTAGGTCAGTGGTGAAAAGTGAGATGCAAAGGGATTGGTGGCAGGGGCAGTGGTGACATGAGGTGCATGGGGCAACGAGGTATTTTACCCAGTATCCTATCACCAGAGGTGGTAGGCAGCAGGGTTGGTGATGTGGGGTTAGTGGATACATTTACAGACATTCTCAAGGGCTAGGCAGGCACGGAGTCCCGATTTGAATTGCCTGACCTTACTACACTCTATCAGTTCCTTGGGGAGTTCATTGAGCCATTTGGGTCCACGGTAGGAGTGTGATCTCTGAGGCTGCGCTGTTTGCTTAAACAGCACCACCAACTCCTCTTTCACTGCATTCCGAGTCCTAATGGTAGGCTGGGCGGTTTTGAAGAGGTAGGAGGTTGAGCCAGGTGTGAGTCCTAGCAATGATTTATTTGCCAGTAGGCACATTTGGTATGGAACCCTATTGTGGAGAGGGAGCCAGCCCATTTCTTGATAAAGGGCACAAGTATGTGTCCTATGATCAGCCCCCAGAACTAGCTGACAAGCTTAGAAAACCATTTTTCTAGTCTGTGGAAATTGTTTTGAAGTGCAGCGGAGATCTTAGCAATTATTGTTCCTTCAACAGAGATGACAGCATCATCAGCATATAGTACGATGTGCGCAAGGCACTCTGAGGGTAAGGAGTTGATAAAGAGACTGAAGAGGAGTGGCCCCAGTATTGATCCTTGAGGGACACCTAGGCTAACCACCCTTAGCTCAGACAGCTTGCCTTTGATTTTCACGCGCTAGGTCCTGCCAGTGAAGAAGCTGTTGAACCAATCCACCATGTCACTTGACACTCCAATAGTGAGGAGATTCTGTAGTAGGAGTTAATGGTTGACAGTGTCGAAGGCCTTGGTGAGGTCTATAAAGATGACCCCACTGCCTGTCCTTCGTCAAAGGCATTATAAATTAGGGAGGTATAATCTACCAGTGCAGAGAGAGTGGAGTGATCTCTCCTGAACCCATGCTGCTGAGCACATAGTAGGTTGTACTTGGACAGATACTCTGTGAGCTGGTCCGAGACCACTCATGCGAGGGCTTTAGATGGAGGGAGGTGCAGAATGGAAATGGGCCTGTAAGTTGGACAAGTTGGTGGTATCCCTGGTTTTAAAGACAGGAGTTACTAGTGCTTCCTTCCACTTGTTGGGGAAGACAACTGACCTTAGTGAGGCGTTGAACACTTTTGTTAGAGGTTCAACTACCTTGTTTAGTACCAGGGCTATCACCTTCATGTCGATGAGGTTGCCACCCATCCGTGTCTTCCCTAGAGCATGCCCGACATATTTTATGCTTTCATGATTACGGAGCTGCTTAAAGTAGAAGAGGGGTGTCCCACTTGCAGTAGTGGCATATGAAGTTATGTTTGAAGGCATATTTGGTGCCGAGGGGGATAGATAGTCCCTGGGTAGTACCATACTGAGATCTGTGAAAGCCTGGTTAAAAGCATTTGCTATGTCACCTGTCTCCTGGAATGTCTCAATTGGGGTAATAATGTACTTTTCTGGTAACTGACTTTACAGAGTCCCAGAACTCTCTTCCACAGCCCCAGCTCCTCATCATGAGGTTGTTGTAATAGGTGGCCTTGGCCAGTCGAATGAGTTTGGTGCATTTGTTCCTGGCAGTTTTATAGGCAACAATGTCAGGATGTTTCCCCATCGCTTTGGCCTTATGCCACAAGTTGTCCCTTTGGTGCATGAGCTCAGTGAGGGAGCCAGTGAGTCATGTGTTGGTAGCCCATTCAACTTTTTTGGTTCTATAGGAGACAAATATGTCACATGCTTTATTAAATACAGTGATGAAGTAATTTAGGGCTTGATTGCCATCATGTGCCCTGTCCAGAGGTGACCAGTCCACTAGCTAGAGGTATTGTCTGAAGGTGTTGAGCTGGTCAGTTCTCACAGACCTATTTCTCATGACCTGGGGAGCATTTCTGGTGAACTTATTTGACCATGTGAACAATATTGGGGAGTGATCACTAAGGGTAGGACTGTGACCTCAGTGATGTGTTCTGGGCAGGTGGTGAGGAGCCAGTCAATTAGTGTACTTGAGCCAGTTTTGTAGTTAAATCTGGTGGGCTGAGTTACCAGCTGAGCGAGGTAGAGGCCAGAGATCTGATCTTGGACTGAGGAGGCATCATTGGACTGCCAATTGACGTTAAAGTTTCTGACAATGATGTGTTCCCAGTTTTGCCTATATTGCTCTAGGTTGGTGACTACTTCCTGGATCCCAGTTGTGTGTGTTCCTGGGGGGATGTACAGTGGAGAGGAGTAGTAGTATTTTGTTTTGAAGCCCAAGAGTAAGTTTGAGGCTCAGGATGTGCGCCTCCTTCATGTGTAGACTACTTGGCAGTATTTGGCCTCTGATCTCACTCTTGATGTAAATTAGACAGCCACCCACCTTGTTTGGATAATCTATTCTGTCGGTACACAGTGCAGCCATCTAGAGCTATGGCAGCATCACTGAACTTAGGGGACAGCCAGGTTTCTGTGAGTGCAATAACATCTGGTTTGAGCAGTTCCACCAAGGCCTGAAATTGCTGTAATTTGGGTAGGAGACTGAGGATGTTTAGGGATACTATTTTGAGGTGCCCCAGTCCACAACTGGACTTAGCTATAGGGGGGCCTGGGTTGGGGTGAACATTTCCAGAAATCAATAGCAGTAGTGTAACCCCTAGATGGCGCTATCCCAGGGGCTACTACCCCTGCCTGATTTGCCACTAACAGGTTGAGGGGCCTGGATCCAATGGCGGGTGCCTCCACCCAGAGGTCAGGGTTTGCAATAGTTAAACTTACTTGGTCACAGCCCTCTGGGACACTGCAACCCCCCTTTCTTCCCACTAGTGGCCCACACAATATAGCAGAATTACCTTCACAGTATACACTTACCCCCAAGGCTGGTTCAGGCACCGGGACATCCTGTAAAATAAGATACAGTGCAACAATCACAGTACAGTACTTTAACATAGACAAATACCTCAGGCAGTATAACTTTGTTGAAACAAACAGCTCTGATTTATTTAGGGGATATAACAAGGACAGGGGAAATCAGGTTAATTAGCTTATCACTTTACTATTCATTTATGGCTCTGTGCACAGGCCTATCCCTACCAGTTACTGTCCCTGGGTACCCAGGCCCTAGTGGCTAGTCCAAACCGTGGCAGCTGGTAGGGGCCCTTTCACACAGAGAAAAGGAAATTAAACAGTCAGCAGTACAGTAATTCCATTTGGATTTAATGTGGCAATTCAACAGGAGCGACCCTGAATTAGTACTCACGACCTCCAAAGAAGATATGGTCCTTCAATGTCAGCAGGGCTACTTTTGATCTCCAAGAGACTCTCACACATTTATATGGTAAAAAAAGAAAGCACTATACCAGGCAGGCTGCATCTGTATCCCAATCGCAATTACTGCACAATAACCAGGAGAACACACAGCAGATTCAGTTCCTGACAGACCGAGTGTAATTCAACAATTTCTTCAGTCTTCTACAGGGTGAGCCTGGTTTCTACTCTTCAGAGATCCTTTGATTCTTTTCACAGGACGGATTCAGTCCTAACAAGCAGTTACACAAGTTGTAGACCGGAACTCTGGGCCTTGCACACGTTTTTGACTGAAACTGTGCACTGAAGGAGCACAGGGTTTTTTCCCTTCACTTTCAGATCTCAAACTGAAACTCCCAACAGACAAAAACCGGGCACTTCCTTTGAGTTCCTCCCAGTTCTTGACTGGATTGGCTGTCACTCACAAGACTGCTGCTGTTGGTCCAAAAGGCACCAAGTCTAAACTACATCTCCCAGAGTCACTGCCCATACAATCCTCTTGTGGCTGGCTCAGATTATGAGTCCCAAGTTCTGATTCGTCCAAGGCATCATTTTAGAGCTAGTTTACCCCACACTGATTGGTCCAGTTCAGCAGTTCAAAACCAGAATGGGGAACTAGGCAGACAGTTCTGACTGCAAAGAAAGCAGGTTAGACAAACTGTAATTTTATTATTACTGTAAATGATTTCTGGCAATCAGTTACATCTTTCAGACAGGTTCCTTTGCACTCCTAGTGACTGCAAAATGGGGTGAATTGGCAGCAGCTTGAGTGGTACTCAATCAAAGAAACACACAGTCCCCTTATAAACTAATTATGTCTGCAAGCAGACAGCTCTTAAAGAGACAGTACCAGAGGTTCTAAAAACACTCACTGATAAATGGCTTAAACGCCAAACACCATTCAGGCTTGGAGCATTCAAGCAAGCTCCTGGAAGTCTTTTGGGAACCCCCATTTGCAGGGGGGTTACAGTAGCAAGACCAGCTTCCTTAGAATCCGTGCTCAGTGAAACCAGCATTTTACTGTATGTTTTGCCCTGTGGTGCTTTTGGTCTCTAGTAGCAGCCACAAAGGTGTTGCCAAGTAATAGGGCTGCTACTGGGACCTTAGGTGTGGCTGGCTGTTCGTAGTTTTGGGGTGCTAGCTTGGAGAGTAGGTTTGGGCCTGTGTCCATCTGTGTTCCCCTGGAATTGCATGGTATGGTTTCTAGTAAGGTTGTGGGGCCTGTTTTGTGAGCTGTACTGTTCCTTTCTATCCTCCTAATAAAGTATATAATAATGAGGAGGAGATACTAGTTCATGTCAGGTTTTTCTAGTAGTCACCTAGTTAGTAGGAATATCAGCAGTGTCTCTTTAAGGTTTTAGATTGGTAGTATCAGGCAAGAGCCACCAGTTGGGAGGTGTGGGGGGGGGACTTGCTCTAGGTAGAGAGCTTTAATAGAGGTCAGGTCAGGGTCAGGATCGGGCCGGGAGGGTGGGAGGGATGAAAAACAGAGTTCTAGTAGATGTACGAGCTGGAGAGGCTTGGCTTGGGGCTCCAGGAGGTGCTGACTGTGCCACAAGTTCAAATAACCTGAGGAGTCCGGGACAGCCGATCAGATAGTGGCTTGGCAGGAGAGGAGCCAATAGAAATCATGGCTTTCAGGCTGCGAGGCTCCCTGCACAGACTGTACTTTGTGTGAGATCCTGAAGGCGGCTTGCAGTAGCGAGGGTCTTGTGGCCAGCCCTTAGTCAGGGGCAGTGGCTGCAGGAGGGCTTCTCGGTAGGAAGAGGGAAAGGAAAGAGTCAGATTAGGCAGCATTCTGAGTAGGGCGAAAACGATCAGAGGAGGGTTTAGAGCGAGTGGGTGGGAGAGAGATAGAGAGAGAGACAGACAAAAGAAAGAAATCGGGGGTGGAGAGGGATGGGAGACAAAGCAGAGTTACTGAAGAGGTGCAAAGTTATGGAAAATAGCAGGGGCCGGGGTGTCTGGACTGTGATACAGGAGGCGCCAAGCCCATGATGACTGCTGAGGGGAGAGTTTAGGGAGAGAAAAATCAGGAAAAATAGTTAAGGGAGGGAAAAGGTGAAGAAAAAAAATTAGGTAGGGAAGAGTGGCAGAAAAAGGCTAATAAGGCAGACTGTGTGCAAAGCACAAATTCAGAAAATGGCTGTTTCACTTAACTAATTGCAGGCTACTGGAATACTGCTGCACATTAACCATACTATTTAGACAATTGCAGTAATGAAAGTGGCTGTTTTAAACAGTCATAAAATCTTACAAATTCAGAAAATGTCTGTTTCACTTAACTAATTGCAGGCTACTGAAATACCGCTGCACATTATCTATACTATTTAGACAATTGCAGAAAAAAGTGGCTGTTTTAAACAATTATTATTACTAGCAGAAGAAGGGAAGAAGAAAACCCGCTGTTGAGCCAGCTTTGCACAAAAAAGTATGAGTCAATAGTTCGAGGTAAGGGAAGCAGGTTGGAGAGCAGGCAGAGAAAAATTACAGGAAAAACAGAGTTCTAGTAGATGTACGAGCCGGAGAGGCTTGGCTTGGGGCTCCAGGAGGCGCTGAGTGCGCCATAAGTTCAAATAACCTGAGGAGTCCAGGGCAGCCAATCAAGTAGCAGCTTGGCAGGAGAGGAGCCAATAGAAATTGTGGCTTTCAGGCTGAGAGGCTCCTGGTAGAGATTGTACCTTGTGTGAGATCCTGAGGGTGGCTTGCAGTAGCGGGGGTCTTGAGGCCAGCTCTTAGCCATTTGTCACATGGTTAGTCAGAAGAGAAACTGCCCATCTCCTCTTCATCATATCTGGGGATAACCCCAGCTGTACCACAGCAAAGAGATACAATTTTCCCTCTAAGTCATTATAAGGGTCCTCCTTCCCCAGGACTCTTAACACTACCCCTTCCACCCAGAAAAGGAGATTTCATTCCAATGAAATAGTAGATGATAAAAATAATTGTAACCCCCCTACAAATGGGGGTTCCCAAAAGTCTTCTAGGATCTTGCCTGAATGCTCCAAGTCTGGGCAGTGTTCGGCGTCTGAGCTATTTAAATGTGGTTCCAAGTGAGTGCTATTTGAGCCTCCACATACTGTCTCTTTTAAGAGCTGTCTGCTTGCAGACTTAATTAGTTTGTATGGGGGGACTGTGTATTTAATGCTCTAATCCCACCCGAGCTGCTGTCAATTCTCTCCGTCTCTGCCGTTGCTACATGTGCAGAGGGAGCCTTGTTGAAAGATACATCTGTTTGCCAGAAATCATTTAGAGTGACTGAGAAAATGTAGTTTGTCTAACCTGTCTTCATTTCAGCATGAACTGTTTCAGTGTAGCTCTTTCATTTTGGTCCTGAATTGCTGACTTGGACCAATCCGAATGATAGGGAAACCCTAAAATGGAGCCTGTGGACGAATCAGAACTTGGACTCTCCATTTTGAGCCAGCCACAAGGGGACTGTATGGGCAGTGACTCTGGGAAATGTAGTTTTGACCTTGGCACCTTTTTTCACCAACAGAGGGAGTCTTATTGTGAGTGACATCCGAACCAGCCAACAGAATGGTGTGGAGCTAAAGGAAATGCCCTGCTCTATGACTGGAAAGATCAGATCAGTTGTGACAGTGAAGAGAGAAGGAGCTCTGTGCTTCTACGGTGTATATAGCTCGCTGGAAGCTGTGGTGAGGTTCTCTGAGGTTCAGTCTGCAACCGCTAGGTGCCAGTTCAGACTGAATCCAATTTCTAGAGGAGAAAGAAGGAAGTATGAAGAGTGAAACCAGGCTCACCTGTAGAAGACTGGAGAAATTGCTGAATCGCGCTGGGTCTGTCAGGAACTGAAGCTGCTGCGTGTGCTCCCAGGTATTTTGCAGTAATTGCGATCAGGATCGAGGAGCAGCCTCCCTGGTATAGTACTTTACTTTTACATATGAATATGCATAGTGCTTGCGGGGAATCACTATTTCCAATCCCCTGTACTGTGTGCTGTGTGTTGAAGCTGGAAGCAAACCCCAGCTTGTCTCGGACTAAATCCATTTGCTATCAACTGCAGTGGGGTCCAGTTACAAGGACCTTGTCTCCATGCCCTGTTGTTTTTGGCAATCCAGAAGAACATCCACCATCCAGTCCTCAGCTTGGGTATAGGGGAAGTCTGTATCAGAAAGGATGTCAAGAATAAAATCCTCATGCTGGATGCACCAGGCAATGGGAAATTGCCAAAAGGACTGCTGGTCAAGGCAAGTATTTTGCCTGCCAGAGCCCATGCTTATGCCAGAAGGGTGATGGTTCAAGTTCATAATGTGTCTGATAGAGACTCAAGTAACTAGAGGTTGCACCCTGGCTAATGTACATTGTGCAGATACTGCAGTGCTACCCAGTAACAAGTGTTTGGGGGAAAATGACAGAGTCACACCCGACTTGTTTGATTTTGGGGATTCCCCGTTGCCAGCTGAATGGAAGATGAGAATCAGTAGAAAGCTTGCCCAGAGAGACCAGGTGTTTTCTTTAAAGGAATGGGACATAGGATGTGTGCAAGCAGCTGAACACCACATCTGGCTGCATGATGAAAGGCCATTTTGTGAGAGGTCTCAACGCCTGGCCCCTGCCGATATAGATGATGTGAGACGGCATCTGCAAAAGATGCTTGCTGCTGGTGTAATACAAGAATCCAGAAGCCCATATGCTTCACCTATTATGGTAATGAGAAAAAAGAATAGGACAGTAAGGATGTGCGTGGATTATCGCACTTTAAACCGGTGGACTATCCCTGATCAGTATACAATGCCTTGCATTCAGAATGCTTTGGACTGCCTGAACAGTAGCAAGGGGTCCTCTGTGCTGGATCTTCGCAGTGGGTACTACCAGATCTCGATGGCCCCAGAAGACCGTGAAAAGACAGCCTTTATCTGTCCGTTTGGCTTCTATGAATTCCTGAGGATGCCTCAAGGGATTTCGGCACCCCAGCCACTTTTCAATGACTGGTGGAGCGTGCAGTGGGGGACATTAACTTATTAGAGTGCCTGGTGTACCTAGATGATGTTATTGTGTTTGGCAGCTCACTGGAGGCACATGAGAGCAGATTATTCAAGGTGCTGGACCGACTGGAAGACTGTGGCCTAAAACTGTCCATCAATAAATGTCAATTCTTCCAAACATCTATAAAGTATGTGGGACACATAGTATCCACTGAGGGAATAGAGACTGACCCAAGTAAAGCTGAGGCCTTGACCACCTGGCTACAGCCCCACAATCTAAAAGAACTTCAAAGATTCCTGGGATTCTGTGGCTACTATCACTGTTTCATCAAGGACTATTGAAGTGTGATCCGTCCTTTACTTAATCTTATTCAAGGTTACCCTCCTACCCACAAAAAATACAAGAGGTCAACTCCCCCTGAGACTGAGTGTATTTCCATTCTAATAAAGTTTTTGGGGCATGATGGACACCTGATTGTGAAGCTGCTTTTCATGAGATTATATATCAACTTACCCACGCTCCTGTCCTGGCTTATGCAGATCCAGCAATACCATATGTCCTACACACTGATGCTTGCTTGCAAGGTTTGGGGGCTGTGTTGTACCAGGAGCATGAGAATGGCCTGAGACCATTGGCCTTTGCCAGCAGAAGTCTGACCCCTTCCGAAAAGAACTATCCTGCACATAAGTTAGAGTTCCTAGCTTTGAAGTGGGCCATTGTTGACCAATTCCATGAGTACTTGTATGGGGCTAAGATACTAGTAAAAACTGACAATAATCCGTTGACCTATGTGCAGACTTCAGCTAAGTTGGATGCTACTGGCCATAGGTGGCTTTCTGCACTATTTACATATGACTATGCTGTTGAATACAGAGCAGGCCTGAACCACATAGATGCTGATGCTCTCTCACGGAGGCCTGTTCCCCGGAATGACTGGGTCAGACTGTCAGAACCTGATATTAGAGCACTCTGCCAGAAGTTTGACAGGGAGGAACAAATGTCCACGGACACAGTGGACTGTATGGTGAATTGTTTGGGACCCTCTGAGAATTGCATACCTGCTGCTTATTGCCACTTTTCTGCCATAGACATTGGTGCACTGCCTCAGCTAGACAATGACAGTCTTCGGCCGGCTCAATCCCGAGATCCTATGATCAAACCAGCTGTAGAAGCCCTCTACACAGGGAAAGATGTGTCCACGTTACTCTCCACTGATTTGAGAACTGCATTGTTATACAAGGAAGGTTCTAAGTTGAAACTGATTAGTAGACTGTTATACAGAGAAACAGCAGACAGAGGGGGACAAATAGACAAACAACAACTAGTGCTGCCCACTGCCTTTCAAGACTCAATACTGAAGTCCTTACACAACCACATGTGGCATCCTGGTATAGACAGAACACTTGACTTGGTGAGATCCAGATTCTATTGGCCTAAGATGGGGGCTGATGTTGAGCGACACATTTGAACTTGTAGTCGCTGTTTACAGAGGAAAGCTTTGCCCCAGAGGGCTGTCCCCCTTGTTAACATCACCACCAGTGCCCCCATGGAGCTGGTCTGTATTGATTTTCTGAGTCTGGAGTCCGATCAAAGAAATATTAACAATGTGCTGGTGGTGACTGACCATTTTACGAGATATGCCCAAGCTTTCTCCACCAAGGACCAGAAGGCATCCACTGTGGCCAAAGTGCTTGTAGAAAACTTTTTTGTTCACTATGAGGCTCCACAAAGAATCCATTCTGATTAAGGGAGCGACTTTGAGAGTTGTCTGATCAAAGAGTTGCTTTCTCTGTGGAGGGTGCGAAAGTCCAGAACCACCCCTTACCGCCCTGAGGGGGACCCACAGCCTGAACGTTTCAACCACACTCTGTTAGATATGCTTGGCACCCTCCACCCCAAGAACAAGCCTAGATGGACCCAACAAATCAGCACCTTGGTACATGCCTACAATTGCACCAAAAGTGCTGTCACTGGGTTCTCCCAATACCGCCTGATGTTTGGAAGAGAGGCCCGACTACCAGTATATGTTTGTTTTGGACTGTCTCCTGATGGGGTTCGAGCTGACAACTATCTCCAGTATGTGCAAAAGTTAAAGGCCCAGCTAAATCATGCATAGCAACTGGCTCAAACCATGCCTGCCAAAAGAAATCTGGCCAACAAAGAAAGGTATGATAAAAAGGTGAAGGCACAGGAACTCCAGGAGGGAGATCATGTATTGCTAAGAAATCTGGGACTGCATGGCAAACAGAAGATTGCTGATAGGTGGCACCATCTCCCCCACATTATGGTAGGCAAACTAGATGATATGCCTGTGTACAAAGTAAGGCCTGAGAATAATTCAAAAAATGTTAAAACAATGCATGGAAATCACTTATTGCCCATTGGACAAATCTCGATTGAGTCTGAGCCCCCAGAAAGTGCTCCCTCTGGACCAGTGACCCAAGCTGCTGCTAAGCAAAAGCAAAGAAAGTCTGCACCTACAGATGCTAGTTAAAGTGTTCCCCACAACAAGTCCCAGTTGAACATGACTGTCAATCCATGTGAGAGGAAAGTGAATGTGACTTTGAATACTATCCTTCTTATGAACTGAGTCAATTGTTTCGGGGCAATCCCCTAACCAATCCTGGAGATGAAGCTGGGCCTTCTGGACTGCCTAAGCCCCCAACTTTGTCCTTGGAGCCAATGCTCCCAGAAAGTGAAGTGCAAAATATCAAGTCGGATGACATGGAATCACTGTGCATGGCGGAACTGTATGAGCTCTCAGAGGAGGAAAATGATGAACTGGAACAGACTGGTGATATACCAAAACAAGAAGACTATTTTGAGTACGCTGGTGGTTCACTGCCAGTGCCAGAGAGCCCTCCCTGTGAAACAAGTGGCGTGACCTCTGAAATTGTAACTCCTGGAGCTGAAAGTGCCCCAAGTTCTAGCCTCTCTACCCCAATGGAGACTCCCCTGGCAAGTGACGACAATGCTGAAAATGAGGCTCAGAGTGCGGAGACTGTAACAGTTCCCCCTAGAAAGAATGGTCGAGCTGTAAAGCCTGTGGTGCACCTCAGCTATGATTCTCCTGGGAGGCCTATGGACTTGCCTCTCAATGTTCTCCATAAAGGAGTGCATGTGTCCCTGAGCTCATTGCCCAAACTGAGCATAAGTGCTAACTCCAAGCTAATTGTGTTGCCTTCTAGGTATGGTGCCCATGCCCATCCAGCCCCAAGATAGCTGATAGGGAAGGGCCCCCTCTCTTCAGGTTTCATGTACAGGAGGTAATAACCTGAGTTACTGTACCATGTGTGTATAATACTGTGTAAAAAGTGATGTACTGAAAAGTTTCAGAAATGTTTCTGGTAAGGTGATATGTTGACTGATTATTACATATATAAGCCTAATGTGATATTGATGTAAATATATATGGTTGTATTGAAATTTATGGGGGTACTTACTTGACATGGACACCAAGTTTTTCCAGGCCAGGAAGGGTGTAACCCCCCCTGCAAATGGGGGTTCCCAAAAGTCTTCCAGGAGCTTGCCTGAATGCTCCAAGTCTGGGCGGTGTTCAGCGTCTGAGCTGTTTAAATGTGGTTCCAAGTGAGTGCTATTTGAACCTCCACGTACTATCTCTTTTAAGAGCTGTCTGCTTGCAGACTTATTTAGTTTCTAGGGGGGGCTGCGTATTTAATGCTCGAATCCCGGCCGAGCTGCTGTCAATTTGCTCCATCTCTGCTGTTGCTACATGTGCAGAGGGAGACTTGTTGAAATATATAACTGTTTGCCAGAAATCATTTAGAGTGACTGAGAAAACGTAGTTTGTCTAACCTGTCTTCATTTCAGCACAAACTGTTTCAGTGTAGCTCTTTCATTTTGGTCCTGAATTGCTGACTTGGACCAATCTGAATAATAGGGAAACCCTAAAATGGAGCCTGTGGACAAATCGGAACTTTGACTCTCAATTTTGAGCCAGCCACAAGGGGATTGCATGGGCAGTGACTCTGGGAAATGTAGTTTTGACATTGGCGCCTTTTTTCACCAACAGAGGGAGACTTATTGTGAGTGACAGCCAAACCAGCCAACAGAATGGTGTGGAGCTAAAGGAAATGCCCTGCTCTGTGACTGGAAAGATCAGATCAGTTGTGACAGTGAAGAGAGAAGGAGCTCTGTGCTTCTGCGGTGTACAGTTTCTTGTGGGAAGCGCGTGTGAGGCCCTGAGGTTCAGCCTGCAGCTGTTGTAAGTGCCAGTTCGGACTGAATCCAATTTGTGAGGAGAAAGAAGGAAGTCTGAAGAGTGGAAACCAGGCTCACCCTGTAGAAGACTAGCGAAATTGCTGAATCGCGCTCGGTCTGTCAGGAACTAAAGCTGCTGTGTGTGCTCCTGGGTATCTTGCAGTAATTGCGATCGGGATCGAGGAGCAGCCTGCCTGGTATAGTACTTTCCTTTTACATATGAATGTGCGTAGTGCTTGTGGGGAATCGCTATTTCCAACCCCCTGTACTGTGTGCTGTGTGTTGAAGCTGGAAGCAAACCCCAGCTTGTCTCGGACTAAATCCGTTTGCTATCAACTGCAGTGGGGTCCAGTTACAAGGACCTTGTCTCCGTGCCCTGTTGTTTCTGGCAATCCAGAAGAACATCCACCATCCGGTCCTCAGCTTGGGTATGTGAGTACAAATCAGGGTATTCCTCTGCAGCCTGTTTTCAATCACAAGTGTGTCACCTAATTCTTGTTGTTTCACTGCTTCATGGACTGAGCCATCTGGCTCCGGATTACAATTGGGTGTTGTGCATATATTTTCTTCTACAGGGCCCTATCCATCTGCACCTGCTGGCCAACCCCAGGCAATGGACCTGGCTAGCTCCCCCCCAACCTGGGTACCCAGAGTGTGACTTTTCAGACCCTGCATGTGAGCACAGTACTGTCATTTAATGCCACCAATTAACCTGATTTCCCCCTTCCGTGTTACTGTTCCCTAAATAAATCAGATTTGTTGTTGTTATACTATATACTGTCTGTGGTGTTGGTACTTATGGAAATAGTATTGTATTTTGCTGTGTATGTTGTTCAACCTTATTTTACAGGGGGGTCTTCAGAGACATGCTGCAGAATCAGTCTCGAGGGTAAGTGGTGCTTTATGAGTGAACAGTGTGTATATGTGGTGTACTGGGGCTGTAACTCCTGTGTACTGTGTGAGCCACTAGAGGGAACCAAAGGGGGTCATGGTGTCCCAGAGGGCTGTGATCAAGTTAGTCTAACCACTACAAACCCTGACCTCTGGGTGGAGGCACCCGCCATTGAACCTAGGCCCCTCAACCTGTCAGTAGTCAAGCAGGCAGGGGTAGTAGCCCTTGGGATAGCGCCACCTAGGGGTTACATAATGGTTCTCCTTCGTCAAGATTCATAACAATGTCTTCTATCTAACTATCTATCTAGCTAGCTATCTAGCTATCTATCTTTATCATAGGGGCATGGTAACACATCCATAGTTAGGGTTGAGTAGGCTGTTTAATGTTTAAGAGGGAGAAAGGAGTGCATAATAGTGAATCCTAGTGGTCTCTCAGTATAAAATGCAACTGGAAAAGTGAGCAGATGAAATTTGCAGTGTTCGGTCATGAGACAGGTCATGTGATCAATGTGATCTATTAATCAAGGGACAGCCCAGGGTGGGCAGTACAGTCACTGCACAGCTCAGTCATTTGACAGGTCATATGATTAATGTGACCTATAAGGTGATGCAGTCACTGCACAGCAGCAACGGGCTAATACAGGCACACTGTGTTTACCTGTGCTGCAGCAGTTAGCAGGCTCTGTGTCTTGTTGCTGTGGAATCTGCCCAGAACAGGATGATTACAAGAGCCTGTGGACAAGAAAACAGTAGAGATTACAATACAGGAGTGCTCCTGGAGAGTCACAAACACAAATAGCACGGTTTGAGCATGAGGGAAGAAAGGAGCATGGGGGTGTCGGGCTACAGCACACAGGCTCCTAGATTAAAGTTCCCTACAGAAAACAGTCCTAAGATAAAACAATTTGCTACAATAATTATAGAATACAAACAATCTAAACTGTTTGGGTGACAGTAATAGCTTTAAGGGAACACATAGAACAATAATTTGTGCTGTACACTGTGTTTACCTGTGCTGCAGCACCTAGCAGGCCCCACGTCTTGTTGCTGTGGAATCTGCCCAGAACAGGACGATCACAAGAGCCTGTGCTGCAGCAGATAGCAGGCCCTGTGTCTTGTTGCTGTGGAATCTCCCCAGAACTGACGATCACAAGACCCTGTGCTGCAGAAGATAGCAGGCCCCTGTGTCTTGTTGCTGTGGAATCTCCTCAGAACTGGACGATCACAAGAGCCTGTGCTGCAGAAGATAGCAGGCCCTGTGTCTTGTTGCTGTGGAATCTCCCCAGAACTGGACGATCACAAGAGCCTGTGCTGCAGAAGATAGCAGGCCCTGTGTCTTGTTGCTGTGGAATCTCCCCAGAACTGGACGATCACAAGAGCCTGTGCTGCAGAAGATAGCAGGCCCTGTGTCTTGTTGCTGTGGAATCTCCCCAGAACTGGACGATCACAAGAGCCTGTGCTGCAGAAGATAGCAGGCCCTGTGTCTTGTTGCTGTGGAATCTCCCAGAACTGGACGATCACTAGAGCCTGTGCTGCAGAAGATAGCAGGCCCTGTGTCTTGTTGCTGTGGAATCTCCCCAGAACTGGATGATCACAAGAGCCTGTGCTGCAGAAGATAGCAGGCCCTGTGTCTTGTTGCTGTGGAATCTCCCCAGAACTGGACGATCACAAGAGCCTGTGCTGCAGAAGATAGCAGGCCCTGTGTCTTGTTGCTGTGGAATCTCCCCAGAACTGGACGATCACAAGAGCCTGTGCTGCAGAAGATAGCAGGCCCTGTGTCTTGTTGCTGTGGAATCTCCCCAGAACTGGACGATCACAAGAGCCTGTGCTGCAGAAGATAGTAGGCCCTGTGTCTTGTTGCTGTGGAATCTGCCCAGAACAGCACGATCACAGAAGCCTGTGCTGCAGCAGATAGCAGACCCTGTGTCTTGTTGCTGTGGAATCTCCCCAGAACAGCACGATCACAAGAGCCTGTGCTGCAGCAGATAGCAGGTCCTGTGTCTTGTTGCTGTGGAATCTCCCCAGAACAGGATGATCACAAGAGCCTGTGCTGCAGCAGATAGCAGGCCCTGTGTCTTGTTGCTGTGGAATCTACCCAGAACAGGATGATCACAAGTGCCTGTGCTGCAGCAGATAGCAGGTCCTGTGTCTTGTTGCTGTGGAATCTGCCTAAAACAGGATGATTACAAGAGCCTGTGCTGCAGCAGATAGCTCACCCTGTGTCTTGTTGCTGTAACCCCTAGATGGCGCTATCCCAAGGGCTACTATCCCTGCCTGATTTGCCACTAACAGGTTGAGCGGCCTGGATCTGATGGTGGGTGCCTCCACCCAGAGGTTAGGGTTTGCAATAGTTAAACTAACTTGGTCACAGCCCTCTGGGACACTGCAACCCCCCTTTATTCCCACTAGTGGCCCACAAAATATATCAGAATTACCTTCACAGTATACACTTACCCCCAGGACTGGTTCAGGCAGTGTGACTCCTGCGACTCCCTGTAAAATAAGATGATATATTGCAAAAACCACAGTACAATACTTTAACATAGACGAATACCTCAGGCAGTGTAACTTTGCTGAAACAAACAGATCTGATTTATTTAGGGGGATATAACAAGGACAGGGGGAAATCAGGTTAATTAGTTTAAACGCATTAATAATCATAGTACTGTGCACATATTTCAGAATTCCAAATGTCCCTAATGTCACTCTTACTGGGTACCCAGGAAATAAGAGGCTAGCCTATTTGGTACAGCTGGTTGGGGCCCTGAAGATAGAAAATGCATGCAAAATACCCAAATTGTAATCCAAAGCCGGCAGGCTCAGTTTGTGGAGAAAGAAAGGAAAAGTAATCAGATGGAACACTTGCAATTAGATGATGGCAGGGAGCTACCCTGATTTGTACTCACAAATTCAATGCTGAAACTGAATGGAAGGCAGATTGTCCTGGATTGCCAGGCAGAGCAGACCATGTGGACCAGGTCCTTATGACTGGACCCCAAGGCAGTTCAGAGCAAATGGATGTAGTCTGGATTAAGCTGGGGTTTACTTGCAACTTCATGCACTCAATTCACTGTACAGGGGATTTGAAACGCGAGTCCCCACTAGCACTACACACATTTATATGGAAAAAGAAAGTACTATATCAGGCAGGCTGCTTCTCTATCCCGATCGCAATTACTGCACAGTACCCGGGAGAACACACAGCAGATTCAGTTCCTGACAGACCGAGCACGATTCAGCAATTTCTCCAATTTTCTACAGGGTGAGCCTGGTTTCTACTTTTCAGATCTCCTTGATTCTCTTCACAGGTCAGATTCAGTCCAAACAAACGCTTGCACAAGCTGCAGACCGAAACTTGGGGCCTTACACGCGTTTCCCGACTAAAACTGCGCACCAAAGGAGCACAAGGCTCCTTCCCTCTTCACTGCCAGAGCTAAAACTGAAACTCCAGTAGACAAAACCAGGCACTTCCTTTGAGTTCCTCCCAGTTCTTGGCTGGATTGGCTGTCACTCACAATAGCCTCCCCCTGTTGGTGCAAAAAGGCGCCAAAGCCCAAACTACATTTCCCAGAGTCACTGCCATTACAATTCTCTTGTGGCTGGCTCAGATTACGAGTCCAAGTTCTGATTCGTCCACAGGCACCATTTTAGAGCTCCCTTAACCCACACTGATTGGTCCAGTTCAGCAGTTCAAAACTAGAATGGGGAACTAGGCAAACACAGTTCAGATTGCAAAGAAAAACAGGTTAGACAAACTGTATTTTCATTATTACTCTAAATGATTTCTGGCAAACAGTTACATCTTTCATATAGGTTCCCCTTTGCACTCCTAGTGACTGCAAAAACGGAGTGAATTGGCAGCAGCTCGAGTGGGACTCAAGCAGAGAAACACACAGTCCCCCCATACAAACTAATTATGTCTTCAAGCAGACAGCTCTTAAAGAGACAGTACCCGAGGCTCTTAAAACACTCACAGATAAATGGCTTAAACGCCAAACACCATTCAGGCTTGGAGCATTTAAGCAAGCTCCTGGAAGTCTTTTGGGAACCCCCATTTGCGGGGGTTACACCCTTCCTGGCCTGGGAAAGCTTGACGTCTGCATCAAGCAATGACCACCATAAGTTT
The DNA here is from genome assembly GCA_016271365.2 of Neoceratodus forsteri. Classification (NCBI taxonomy): domain Eukaryota; kingdom Metazoa; phylum Chordata; order Ceratodontiformes; family Ceratodontidae; genus Neoceratodus; species Neoceratodus forsteri. Next base: position 1,712,829,425 of record CM057455.1, read on the forward strand.
CAATTGCAACCATAGACATTTGCATTATGCTCACACATGTAATCATCAGTCAATATATATATCACTTTACCAGGAACACATTTCTGAAACTTTGCAGTACGTCACTCTTTACACAGTATTACACACACAGTGTACCATAACTCAGGTTATTACCTCTTGTATACGAAACCTGAAGAGATGGGGCCCTTCCCTATCAGTTACCTTGGGGCTGGACAGGGCAAGGGCACCATACCTAGAGAGCAACACAAGTAACTTGGAGTTAGTACTGATGCTCAGTTTGGGCAATGAGCTTGTGGACACATACACTCCTTTATGGACAACATTGAGAGGCAAGTCCACAGGCCTCCCAAGGGAATCATAACTGAGGTGCACCACAGGCTTTACAGCTCGACCAGTCTTTCTAGGGGGAACTGTTACAGTCTCTGTGTGCTGAGCCTCATTTTCGGCATTGTCCTCACTTGTCAGGGGAGTCTCCATGGGGGTAGAGAAGCTAGAACTTGGGGCACTTTCAGCTCCAGGAGTTATGGTCTCTGAGTCCACAACATTTGGCTCACATGGAGAGCTTTCAGACACTGGCAGTGGACCATCAGGGCACTCAAAATACTCTTCTTGTTCTGGTGTATCACCAGTCTGTCCCAGTCCATCATTTTCCTCCCCTGAAAGCTCAAACAGTTTAACCACACAATGATTCCATTTCATCGGACCTGATGCGTTGCACTTCACTTTCTGCGAGCATTGACTCCAGGGATGAAGCTGGGGGCTTAGACAGTCCAGAAGGCCCAGCTTCGTCTCCAGTATTGACTAGGGGGATTGCCCTGAAACAATTGACTCAGTTCGTAAGCAGGGTAGTATTCAAAGTCACACTCACTTTCTTCTGATATGGACTGACAGTCATGCTCAACTGGTACTTGTGAAGGGGAACACTTTAACTCTGCTTCTGTAGGTGCAGACTTTCTTGATCTTTTCTTAGCAGCAGCTCTAGTCACTGGTCCAGAGGGGGCATCTTCTGGGGGCTCAGACTCAATCAAGATTTGTCCAATGGGCAGTAAATGATTTCTATGCATTGTTTTTACATCTTTTGAATTATTCTCAGGCCTAACTTTGTACACAGGCAGATCATCTAGTTTGCCCACTACAATGTGAGGGAGATGGTGCCATCTGTCAGCAATCTTGTGTTTGCCATGCAGTCCCAGATTTCTTAGCAATACCCGATCTCCCTCCTGGAGTTCCTGTGCTTTCACCTTTTTATCATACCTTTCTTTGTTGGCCAGATTTTTTGGCAGCCATGGTTTGAGCCAGTTGGTACGCATGACTTAGCTGGGCCTTTAACTTTGCACATACTGTAAATAGTTGTCAGCTTGAACCCCATCAGGAGAGACCCCAAACACACATCTACTGGTAGTCGAGCTTTCTTCCAAACATCAGGCGGTAGGGGAGAACCCAGTGGCATCACTTTGGTGCAGTTATAAGCATGTACCAGGGTGCTAATTTGTTGGCTCCATCTAGGCTTGTCCTTTGGGTGCAGGTCTAGCAAAGTGCAGTTGAAACGTCAGGCTGTGGATCCCCTGGGGTGGTAAGGGGTGGTTCTGGACTTTTGCACTCCCACAGAGAAAGCATCTCTTTGATCAGACGACTCTCAAAGTCTCTCCTTGATCAGAATGGATTCTTTGTGAGCCCCATAGTGAACAAAAAGTTTTCTACAAGTACTTTGGCCACAGTGGATGCTTTCTGGTCTTTGGTGGGAAAGCTTGGGCATATCTCGTGAAATGGTCAGTGACCACCAGCACATTACTGATATTTCTTTGATCTGACTCCAAACTCAGAAAATCAATACAGACCAGCTCCATGGGTGCACTGGTGGTGATGTTAACAAGGGGGGCAGCCCTCTGGGGCAAAGCTTTCCTCTGTAAGCAGCGACTACAAGTTTGAATGTGTTGCTCCACATCAGCCCCCATCTTAGGCCAATAGAATCTGGATCTCACCAAGTCAAGTGTTCTGTCTATACCAAGGTGCCCCATGTGGTTGTGCAAGGACCTCAGTACTGAGTCTCGAAAGGCAGTGGGCAGCACTAGTTGTTGTTTGTCTACTTGTCCCCCTCTGTCTACTGTTTCTCTGTATAACAGTTTATTGATCAGTTTCAACTTAGGACCTTCTTTGTATAACAGTGCAGTTCTCAAATCAGTGGAGCGTAATTTGGACACATCTTTTCCTGCATAGAGGGCTTCTAAAGCTGATTTGATCATGGGATCGCGGGATTGAGCCCGCCGAATACTGTCATTGTCCAGCTGAGGCAGTGCACCAATGTCTATTGCAGAAAAGTGGCAGTAAGCAGCAGGTATGCAATTCTCAGAGGGTCCCAAGCAATCCACCATGCAGTCCACTGCGTCCGTGGACATTTGTTCCTCCCTGTCAAACTTCTGGCAGAGTGCCCGAATATCAGGTTCTGCCAATCTGACCCAATCATTCTGGGGAACAGGCCTCCGGGAGAGAGCATCAGCATCTATGTGGTTCAGACCTGCTCGGTATTCAAGAGCATAGTCATATGTAGATAATGCAGAAAGCCACCTATGGCCAGTGGCATCCAACTTAGCTGAGGTCTGCACATAGGTCAAAGGATTATTGTCAGTTTTTACTAGTATTTTAGCCCCATACAAGTACTCATGGAATTGGTCAACAATAGCCCACTTCAAAGCTAGAACTCTAACTTATGTACAGGATAGTTCTTTTTGGATGGGGTCAGGCTTCTACTGGCAAAGGCCACTGGTCTCAGGCCATTCTCGTGCTCTTGGTACAACACAACCCCCAACTCTTGCAAGCTAGCATCAGTGTGCAGGACATAAGGTTTTCTTGGATTGGCATAGGCCAGCACTGGAGCATTGGTAAGTTGATATATGAGCTCATGAAAAGCAGTTTCACAATCAGGAGTCCAGCAGACCCCAAATACTTCACTCAGATGAAAATACACTTTTTCAGTCTTGAGGGACGCTGACTTTTTGTATTTTTTATGGGCTGGGGGATACCCTTGAGTAAGGTTAAGTAAAGGGCGGATCACTCTTGAATAGTCCTTGATGAAATGTCGATAATAACCACAGAATCCCAGGAATCTTTGCAGTTCTTTTAGATTTTTGGGCTGTGACCAGGTGGTCAAGGCCTCAACTTTACTTGGGTCGGTCTCTATTCCCTCGGTGGATACTATGTGTCCCACGTACTTTACTGATGTTTGAAAGAATTGACACTTATCAGTGGACAGTTTAAGGCCAAAGTCTTCCAGTCGGTCCAATACCTTAAATAATCTGCTCTCATGTTCGTCCAGTGAGCTGCCAAACACAATAACATCATCTAGGTATACCAGGCACTCTAATAAGTTCATGTTCCCCACTGCACGCTCCATCAATCATTGAAAAGTGGCTGGGGCACCTGAAATCCCTTGAGGCATCCTCATGAATTCATAGAAGCCAAGCGGACAGATAAAGGCTGTCTTCTCACGGTCCTCTGGGGCTATCTGGATCTGGTAGTACCCACTGCGGAGATCCAGCACAGAGAACCACTTGCTCCCATTAAGGCAGTCCAAAGCATCCTGAATGCGGGGCATTGTGTACTGATCAGGGATAGTCCGCCGGTTTAAGTTGCGATAATCCACGCACATCCTTACTGTCCCATTCTTTTTTCTCACTACCACAATGGGGGAAGCATAGGGGCTTCTGGATTCTTGTATTACACCAGCAGCTAACATCTCTTGCAGATGCCGTCTCACATCATCTATGTTGGCAGGTGCCAGGCATCGAGACCTCTCACGAAATGGTCTTTCGTCATGCAGCCGGATATGATGCTCAGCTTCTTGCATGCATCCTACGTCCCATTCCTTTAAAGAAAACACCTGGTCTCTCTGGGCAAGCTTCTCACTGATCCTCACTTTCCATTCAGCTGGCAATGGGGAGTCACCGAAATCAAACAAGTCAGGCGTTACTCTGTCATTCTTCCTCAAACTCTTGCTGCTGGGTAGCACTGCAGTGTCTGCACAATGCACATTAGCCAGGGTGCAACCTCTATTTACTCGAATCTCTCTTTCAGACACATTATGAACTTGAACCATTACCCTTCTGGCATAAGCATGGGCTCTAGCGGGCAAAATACTAGGCTTGACCAGCAGTCCCTCTGGCAATTTTCCATCGCCTGGTGCATCCAACATTAATATTTTATTCTTAACATCCTTTCTGATACGGACCTCTCCCTGTAAGGTACACTGGGCATTTGGCGCCAGGATCAGAGACTCAGGATCCTTCTTCCAGACAATTCCGACCGGTTCCTCTGGTTCTACTTTTTCAGCATCTCTCTGTGCCTCATAGGCCTTCTTAATTAAAGCCGGAATTCTTAAAGCTCTACTAGTCCTTGACCCCTGTTTTTCATAACACAACTGTGCCAGCCTTCCAAACATATGAGCATTTGTTCCAATCAACAAAGGGACACCATCATACAGTCCAGTGGGGGGACACACTAAGGCTAGGGTCTCTACTTGTTCAGCTGCTCCAGCCACGGAGGTGGGGAAAGACAGCCAAATTCGGATATACCCAGAATAGGGATAGGCCTTCTCACTTAGTTCCCATACATGCAGTCCTTCTAATGGTTGTAAGGGTACGTCTGACAAATGCTTCTGATACCAGTCCTGGAACATAATTGTCACTTGGGAGCCACTGTCTAATACAGCTCTTGTAGACATTCCATTCACCTTTACAGTGGTCTCCATGGAGGGACCCACTATTCTGGACCAGTCTGGAGAGGCGGTAGAGGGGCCTGGGCAACTGACCTTGCCACAAAAGGACGTGAGTTAGCATTTTGGTGCCCTCACTGGGATCATTTTGCACCTCTTAACCACTGATTTGTTCTCCGAAGCTCTCCTTGTAGCCTATATGCAACTTTGTCAGTGTCTTTTGGGACCGCATTCTCTCTTCATGTGCCCATCCTTCCCACAATTATAGCAAAACATACTTTATGGAGTTTGAGCTGGCCGAGGCACCACACTGGGAGCCAGGGCGGGGGTACTACTAACTGGAAACCTTGGTGCCATCTCTGTCTGCGTCGTGATAAGCATTTGGAGACATCTCATCAGTTTCCACTTCCATGGTCAAGGAATTGAGTTTGGAGCTGTTATCAGCAGGAGATACATGGGTGGGTACCCCACCCCATAGCAGATGCAGTCGGATATAGGTCGGGGCCGTACTTGCAGGCGTGGCCTTCATAAAGGGACTGTTTTGAATTCCCGGATCTCTCTCAACAGTTCGCTCCATTGTGGCATATCTTTTCCTTCTCAGAGCACTCATTAACTGCCAACCTCTGCCCCTGAACTTCACTTGATGGGTCACCCTCAGTCACTCGGGTCATAGCCACAGCTATTGGTGCAAGTCCCTCCCGAGGTCGCCTTTTCTCAACTCCTCGAATTTCTCTCATTAACTCATCATAGGAGGGTGGGGATTCCAGTCGATTTGCCAGGCGTAACTGAAGCAACAGCAGTTCTGAGAAGGGGGCAGACTTAAGGATCCTGTCCAGCCTGGTTCAGTCCAGTTCAATCGCTGGCAAACTACCCTTTCTGAGGCATTCTTGCAACAATTTTTCCAGCCGATATACATACATACACAGACAACAACTCCCCTTGGTACTGTTGTGCATTTCTTACTCTCCACCACAGGTCCTCATCAGAATCTGGGCTCCCATACACATTCTCCAAGGCCTCAAGATAGGCCTGTGCAGTTGCTTCAGGGTTACTGGCCCGTTTAGCACGGATGGTAGCCAGGCAGGACCTCGGAGGCTCTCACTAACCCTCTTTCGCTTTTTGGCTTCCGAGCATTGCCATTCTAGCACTTGGGGGCAACATAGTTCATCCAGGTCTCCCAGTCATCCTCTCCTTGGGGTGGGAGGGTGCCAGAGAAGATCCTCAACCTTCGGTAAGAGTCGTGACTAATGGTAGGTGCAGAAATAGGAGCCTGCATTGGTTCAGCCACCATTACGGGTACTGGAGCGGGAGAGGGTGTTGGGGGAAGAACACCTCCAGGTGGCAAGAATAGTTTCTTCAAGTCCTCCACAGTTTTCCCTTCCCCCAGCAGCCATTTAGCAAATTTGTCCTCAAAAGTTTCAGATAGTGGTGGGGGCTCATTCCCCCCGGGTCTTTACTGTCCTTAGTTATCACTCTCCAGGCAGTGAGGGCTCCCTCTGGAGTAATAGTCTGTGGCACTTTGGAGCTATCTATGGGATCCTTAAACTCTACTAGGGCCAGGAAAGTGTGGGTGAGCAGATTAGCATGCCGACCCACCACCACAGGGTTTTGTAAACCTTCCACCTTGGAAAGTACTCCCTGTACAGTGTCCGTATTGATACCCTGGGGATGTCCAGGATAGGTATAGCATTTTGGGGGTCAATCTCCTCCCCAGTACACCACTCCACCAGCCGTGCACAGCCACTTCTGTCGGGTACCCATTTTTTTTTAACAGTGGTTCGTAAATATGGCCACTAGAGGACACACAATCCCAGCGGTGAGCCTCCAAGATGTAACCCCTAGATGGCGCTATCCCAGGGGCTACTACCCTTGCCTGATTTGCCACTAACAGGTTGAGGGGCCTGGATCCGATGGCGGGTGCCTCCACCCAGAGGTCAGGGTTTGCAATAGTTAAATTAACTTGGTCACAGCCCTCTGGGACACTGCAACCCCCCTTTCTTCCCACTAGTGGCCCACACAATATATCAGAATTACCTTCACAGTATACACTTACCCCCAGGACTGGTTCGCAGTGTGACCCCTCCTCGTAAAATAAGATGATACAGTGCAAAAACCACAGTACAATACTTTAACATCGACGAATACCTCAGTCAGTGTAACTTGCTGAAACAAACAGATCTGATTTATTTAGGGGGATATAACAAGAACAGGGGGAAATCAGGTTAATTAGTTTAAACGCATTAATAATCACAGTACTGTGCACATATTTTAGAATCCCAAATGTCCCTAATGTCACTCTTACTGGGTACCCAGGCAATAAGAGGCTAGCCTATTTGGTGCAGCTGGTTGGGGCCCTGAAGATGGAAAATGCATGCAAAATACCCAAATTGTAATCTGGAGCCGGCAGGCTCAGTTCGTGGAGAAAGAAAGGAAAAGTAATCAGATGAAACACTTGCAATTAGATGACGGCAGGGAGCTACCCTGATTTGTACTCACAAATTCAATGCTGAAACTGAATGGAAGGCAGATTGTCCTGGATTGCCAGGCAGAGCAGACCATGTGGACAAAGTCCTTGTGACTGGACCCCAAGGCAGTTCAGAGCAAATGGATGTGGTCTGGATTAAGCTGGGGTTTACTTGCAACTTCATGCACTCAATTCACTGTACAGGGGATTTGAAGCGCGAGTCCCCACTAGCACTACACACATTTATATGGAAAAAGAAAGTACTATATCAGGCAGGCTGCTTCTCTATCCCGATCGCAATTACTGCACAGTACCCGGGAGAACACACAGCAGATTCAGTTCCTGACAGACCAAGCGCGATTCAGCAATTTCTCCAGTTTTCTACAGGGTGAGCCTGGTTTCTACTTTTCAGATCTCCTTGATTCTCTTCACAGGTCAGATTCAGTCCAAACAAACGCTTGCACAAGCTGCAGACCGAAACTTGGGGCCTAACACGCGTTTCCCGACTAAAACTGCGCACCGAAGAAGCACAGGGCTCCTTCCCTTTTCACTGCCAGAGCTAAAACTGAAACTCCAGTAGACAAAACCGGGCACTTCCTTTGAGTTCCTCTCAGTTCTTGGCTGGAATGGCTGTCACTCACAATAGCCTCCCCCTGTTGGTGCAAAAAGGCGCCGAAGTCCAAACTACATTTCCCAGAGTCACTGCCATGACAATCCTCTTGTGGCTGGCTCAGATTACGAGTCCAAGTTCTGATTCGTCCAAAGGCACCATTTTAGAGCTCCCTTAACCCACACTGATTGATCCAGTTCAGCAGTTCAAAACTAGAATGGGGAACTAGGCAAACACAGTTCTGATTGCAAAGAAAAGCAGGTTAGACAAACTGTATTTTCATTATTACTCTAAATGATTTCTAAACAGTTACATCTTTCATATAGGTTCCTTTGCACCCTAGTGACTGCAAAATGGAGTGAATTGGCAGCAGCTCGAGGGGACTCAAACAGAGAAACACACAGTCCTCCCATACAAACTAATTATGTCTGCAAGCAGATAGCTCTTAAAGAGACAGTACCAGAGGCTCTAAAAACACTCACAGATAAATGGCTTAAACGCCAAACACCATTCAGGCTCGGAGCATTCAAGCAAGCTCCTGGAAGCATTTTGGGAACCCCTGTTTGCAGGGGGGTTACATTGCTGTGGAATCTGCCCAGAACAGGACTATCACAGGAGCCTGTGCTGCAGCAGATAGCAGGCCCTGCATCTTGTTGCCATGGAATCTGCCCAGAACAGGACGATCACAGGAGCCTGTGCTGCAGCAGATAGCAGGCCCAGTGTCTTGTTGCCATGGAATCTGCCCAGAACAGGACGATCACAGAAGCCTGTGCTGCAGCAGATAGCAGGCCCTGTGTCTTGTTGCTGTGGAATCTGCCCAGAACAGGCTGATCAGAGGAGCCTGTGCTACAGCAGATGGCAGGCCCTGTGTCTTGTTGCTGTGGAATCTGCCCAGAACAGGCTGATCACAGGAGCCTGTGCTGCAGCTGACAGCAGGCCCTGTGTCTTGTTGCCGTGGAATCTGCCCAGAACAGGACGATCACAAGAGCCTGTGCTGCGGCAGAGAGCAGGCCCTGTGTCTTGCTGCTGTGGAATCTGCCCAGAACAGGACGATCACAAGAGCCTGTGCTGCAGCTGATAGCAGGCCCTGTGTCTTGTTGCCGTGGAATCTGCCCAGAACAGGACGATCACAAGAGCCTGTGCTGCGGCAGATAGCAGGCCCTGTGTCTTGTTGCTGTGGAATCTGCCCAGAACAGGACGATGACAGGAGCCTGTGCTGCGGCAGAGAGCAGGCCCCGTGTCTTGCTGCTGTGGAATCTGCCCAGAACAGGACGATCACAAGAGCCTGTGCTGCGGCAGAGAGCAGGCCCTGTGTCTTGCTGCTGTGGAATCTGCCCAGAACAGGACGATCACAAGAGCCTGTGCTGCGGCTGATAGCAGGCCCTGTGTCTTGTTGCCGTGGAATCTGACCAGAACAGGACGATCACAAGAGCCTGTGCTGCAGCAGATAGCAGGCCCTGTGTCTTGTTGCTGTGGAATCTGCCCAGAACAGGACGATCACAAGAGCCTGTGCTGCGGCAGAGAGCAGGCCCTGTGTCTTGCTGCTGTGGAATCTGCCCAGAACAGGACGATCACAAGAGCCTGTGCTGCGGCAGAGAGCAGGCCCTGTGTCTTGCTGCTGTGGAATCTGCCCAGAACAGGACAATCACAAGAGCCTGTGCTGTGGCTGATAGCAGGCCCTGTGTCTTGCTGCTGTGGAATCTGCCCAGAACAGGAGTATCATAAGAGCCTGTGCTGCGGCAGAGAGCAGGCCCTGTGTCTTGCTGCTGTGGAATCTGCCCAGAACAGGACGATCACAAGAGCCTGTGCTGTGGCTGATAGCAGGCCCTGTGTCTTGCTGCTGTGGAATCTGCCCAGAACAGGAGTATCACAAGAGCCTGTGCTGCGGCTGATAGCAGGTCCTGTGTCTTGCTGCTGTGGAATCTGCCCAGAACAGGAGTATCACAAGAGCCTGTGCTGCAGCAGATAGCAGGCCCTGTGTCTTGTTGCTGTGGAATCTGCCCAGAACTGGATGATCACAAGAGCCTGTGCTGCAGCAGATAACAGGCCCTTTGTCTTGTTGCTGTGGAATCTACCCAGAACAGGTTTTGGGTCAAAATATGTAAAAATGGCACGTGTAACCCCTAGGTGGTGCTATCCCAAGGGCTACTGCTCCTGCCTGCTTAGCTAGTAGCAGGTTAAGGGGCCTGGGTACTGAAACGGGTGCCTCCACTCGGAGATCAGGGTTGTTAGTGGTCAAGTTAACCTGGGAACAGCCCTCCGGGACACTGTAACCCCCCTGTTTCCCTTATAGTGGCCTGAACAATATATAGTAATCACTTTCTCAATGACTCTTATTCACCATGCAGTTACCCACACTGTTTGCACTTACCACCAGGGCTGGTTCCTCTAGCTTGACCCTGGGGACCCCCTGTAAAATAAGGTTATGCACAGCAAATAGCAGCAGTACAGTACTATTGGCACAAACTGGAACCACAGTCAGGTTAAATGCAAAAAGAGTTAGATCTGATTTATTCAGGGGACTTGAACAAGGGAGGGGCCTATTCAGGTTGATTTGCTTAAAGGCTATATCAATCAGACAGTTATGCATGCACTTCAGGGTCCCTACACAGTCACACACTCTTGGTACCCATGTAGGAAGACAGGCTAGCCAGGAACATTGACTGGGGTAGGCCGGTGTCGCAGCTGGTTGGGGCCCTGTGATGGAAGAAAGCAACATGCACAACATACATTATTTGTAATCCAGAGCTGGAGAGCTCAGTTCATGACAGAAAAGACAACAAAGCAATCAGATGACAACACTTTAGATTTAGCTATTGTTGTAGGGAGCTACCCTGATGTTTACTCACAATACCCAATACAGGACACAGGTAGTATGAAATCAAGACAGCAGGTTGTTGAACTGGAGTGCCAGAAGAAGCAGGGTCCACACGAATCACCGAGGCGTTGTTCCTGTTCACAGTGTGAGCAGGGGGCTGATCCCCAGGCAGGTCTCTCGTTGATGGCTTTCTCTGTTCAGCGGGTAGTCTGGCTGGGCCAGTGTGGCAAAGCTCAGGCTCAATGGAGATGAATACGGATTCAGTCCATGGGAGCTAGATGCAGCCTCCAGCAGCAGAACCCAGTTCACACAGTGGGGAGACAAATCATGGCCCACTAACAGCACACAGCACATTTACATGTAAGAAATTCTACTGTACCAGGCAGATTGCTATCCGGTCGCAATTACATAGTCTCTACACAAACCGGGAGTTCAGACCGGTCTTACTCAGGTTAATGCCTGGTCACAGTCCAGTGGCTTAAATCATTCTCACAACTTGGATTCAGTCCAAATCAACTCTGTTTTCCCTCTCAGGGACAGCAGGCAGACAGGCAGGCCAAAACTCAGCCCTTTAACAGTTCTCCTGCGTGAATCTATGCAGGATTACTGCGCTACTATCTCGAGATGTTACTTCTCTCACTTCCCAACTCAAACTGAAAGTGACTGCAAGCAGCCTGGGACTTTCTCCAGGATCCAAAAGGTTCAGTTGACTGATTCCTCTGTCAGTCACAACAAGGGCTCCCCCTCCAGGTTCATTTAGGTGCCAAAAGCCCCAAACTACAATTCCTGCAGAATTTTGCTCCCACAAAGCCCCTGGAGACAGGCTCCATTTTAGAGTCCCCAAAGGTACTGATTGGCCCATTTCAGCAGTCCAGGACAAAGATGATGGAGATAAACAGAAATGCCCATGTTGCAAAGAAGGCAGGTTAGACAAACTGCAAAAATTATTACTATTTTAATAAATGATTAGCAAACAAGTACATCTTCTAACAGAGCTCCCTCTGCGCTAATAGCGATGGCAGAATGGAGCGATTATTTGGCAGCTCAAGCGGGACTTGAGCATAGAAACACTCAGTCTCCTCCCAGATTATTTATGACTGCAACCCAGGCAGCTCTTAAGGAGACAGTACACAGAGGCTATACAGGCACTCTCTGGCAATACATTTAAACTGCTAAAACGCAGGACACCAGCCTGGCAGTGAGCATTTCGGCAAGCTCAAGGAAGACTTTCCGGGAACCCCCATTTGTAGGGGGGTTACACATGTATGAATGTAAAATGAAAATTTACTACACTTGCTCATAACTTTGGTAATTTTAAACATATTTTTTTTAATATTGTTTTCTATTTTTTGGTCCGGGGGATCACGTGATGAGCTAGAGGAGAGAGGACGTCCTGAGTGCAGCTCCCAGGCCCTTGCTAGTTAATCTATATTTAAATTAAAAGTAAGGACTCAATCGGGTAATCCAACTGAGTGGGGAAGATTCCCTAAGCTTCACTGCTTCTCGAAGGGGAAAAAAAAGGAGCAGTTAAGAAGTAATTTGCCTGGTATTGGCGGCGATCGGAAGAGGCCTAGCAGGATGGCTGAGATGGAGTGTGGAGCCTCAAAGCCCTTGTCAGCTCGGGTTCTGGCAGTGAAACGCCAGAAACCCCTTTCACCTGTGCCAGAGGACCAGGATGATGGAGAGAGAGCGTGGAAAGAGGAGAGAAAGTAAAAACAGAAGACGTTCTGGAGATCAAGCAAATACTGCAGGGTTTAGTCGCAGATTTGTCCACTGTCAAACCAACTCTGAATACATTGGTGAGAAGAATGGGAGATTTGGAGGCAAGAGTTTCATTGCAAGAGAAGAAATCCACGGGGACAGAGCAAGAAGTGGTGGTGCTGAGAAAACAAGTTAAAAACCTGGAAGATCATATGGAGGATCAGGAGTTGCGTAGCAGAATAAATAATTTAACTATGGCAGGACTCCCTGAAAAAATGGAGGGTGTGGACTGTGTAACTTTTATGCAGGATTTGTTGATGAAGCTGTTAGGCCCAACTCCATATGGGGAGGCTTACAATTTGGAAACAGCGCATCGGGCACTTAGAGAGACACCCCCCCCGGGAGCTCGCCCGTGGGTATTGATCATGAGGTTTCTCAATTATAAAGAAAAACCATTCGTTCTTAACAAAGCTAAGCAGCCCAAAAGTCTGCAGTGGAATGGGGCGACTTTATGGCTGTTCCAAGACCAAACTCCTTCTATTAGAGAGCGACAGAAAGAATACTCAGATATTAAAAAGAATCTTTATCTGGCAGGGATCAAATTCCGGATGCAGTATCCAGCGACCCTAACTGTGAAACTCCAAATGGGGGACCAAAAATATCTAACGGCACGGGATGCTCTGGAGGGCTTGAGAGTTGAGCTTCCATCGCTCTTCAAATCTCCGACTTGATGGACCTGGTAGTGGTATGAGGGAAAGTAAACACATCTGGACAAAATACAGGGCATATGGAAATGTTATGTGTTGAATGAATTTATTAAGGGTTGTTAAAGCAAACAAAACTTTGCATATGTTTTTGAGTTCATATATATCTGGGTTAAGAGGGGGAGGAAGAGATGTTGAGATTTACAGGGAGGCAATGGGGGTTTTGGTTGGTAAATATAATGGAGGCCTCCCTTTCCAGGGCTTATACGAGCGGCAGCCAAGCGATTTGAGGGAGCAGCCACTAGAGGGTAGATGTGAATTTATTTACCTTCAAACAGGGGAATTTCAGAAACGAAGGTGGAAGGTTTATCTTTGGGATATGGAAATCCAGGGGGATAACTACTCAGTTGGAGCACAGGGGAAGCAGAATTGCCTAATTTTTAGGCTACCCTATTTGTTGGGTAAGGTGGGGCTCTCATATTACAGACCAGCCCCCCTACCCTGAGTGGTGGTGGGGGGACGAAGGAAGAGGAAGCTGTCTCTGGGGTAACTAAGGGGAGCGACAACATCAGTTGGCTACCTGGGTAGCACAGGGAAAAGAGATATATTCGGCAAGGGAGAGGGTCATTTGCTGGAGGGGGGAAGTCCTGGTATGGGGTGAAATGGTTGATCGCGTGAGAAGTGGGTTATGACTACAACCCTCCAGTATGTATTAGGGCGTGGTTAAAGACCACCAGGCAGACTAGCTTGATGCTGATATAAACTGGGAATCATCAGTTACAGGAATGTACTTCCCTCTGATCGATGGGGGTTGGGAGAAGGTGAGGGAGGAAAAGTAAAATGGAGGAGGAATAAAAGAGAGTGATAAAGAGGGGAATTTCCTTTCTGTTTAGATAGGGATGTTGAGGGTGAGCTTGAAGAGGGGGCTGGGGGGCACTCAGAAGCTGGCTTAGTCATGGATCGTCAAAGTTTCAGGAGGGCGATCGGAGGATCGGGGAAAGGGGAAAGGGGAAAGGAGGGGTAAAAGAGAAGAGAGAGAGTCCACAATTGGGATCAAGATATTCGCAGACCGTATTGAAGTAATGGTTGCAGGAGTGTATATGTATAATGTCACAAATTAAAATCATTTCTTGGAATGTAAAAGGCCTTGGGGTAAGAGAAAAAGAATGGCGATATTGAGACACATTCAACGACTGGGGGCACAAATTGTGACTTTACAGGAGACTCATCTTTTAACAGAGGAACTAGATCTGCTAAAAGCAATGTGGGTGGGTCATGTGTTTGGAGTAGGGAATACAACAGCCTCGGGAGGAGTAGCCTTATTAGTGGGGAAGACATGCCCATATGTGGTAAAGAGGGCAGTAATAAAAGGGGACAACAGGGGAATATTTCTCTTGGGATCTATTCTGGGGTCAGAATTGTCAGTTGCCTCTATTTAGGGGCTCAACCCCACCTAACCCAGAATTTTTTGCCTCACTGGAGGTAGAAGTAGTCAGGTTGCCAACACATCTGATCATACTAGCAGGTGATTGGAACTTTTGTTTAAATAACTGGGAAGATAGGAATCTACCCTCTAAGAAACTCCCGTCCAGGGTGCAGGAAGCTATGGGGCGCTTTTTGGAGGCCACTGCACTGGTGGACCCTGTTTCGCTACATGGTAAGGGACCTAAGGACATGACCTTTATTTCAGGGGCCCACAAAATGCAATCCAGAATTGATTTTTTCCTGGTTAATCAGGAAGCGGTGGTGGGTATACAGAAGATGACTACCCATAGTAGAATTCTATCTGATCACTCTCCGATACAGATGACGTGGGAATTAAAAGATGTTCCCCCCTAAATCATATTGCTGGAGATTGAACGAATCATTATTGTCTGATACTACATTGCACGGAAAATTAGAGGAAGCTCTTAGTGAGATAATTAGGGTTCAGCTACTGACATTACAGGACAAGCAATTAACCTGGCCAACCTGTAAGGTTCGTTATTCAGGGATAGCTCAAAGATACGCAGCTAGAAGAAACAAACTTAGACAAGCTAGGGAGGAGTTTATTTCAGGGGCCATAGAATCTTTGGAGCCCTTAGAAGGGTTATCAGCAGAGTTGGATGCTGAACTTAAGGAACTGAGGGATGAGACGGAGGACTTGATTTATACTAAGGTGGATTTTTGGTTGGAGAAAATTCAGGGCAAGTACTTAATGCAGGGCGATGTGTCTGGCCGCCTTTTGGCAGCTAGAGTGAAAGAATGGGATGCAACATGAATGGTAAACTTAATAAAAGTAGAAGGGGAACATATAACTGACCCCCAAGAAATGGCTGAGGCCTTCGCAGTCTATTATAAGGGAATTTATCAAGGGGGAAGGAGTGTTAGTAGGAAAGAAATACAAGCTTTTTCGAGGAATATACCCTCCCAGTTCTAACTCTGGCACAGGTTCAAAGCCTAGCAGCTCCAATTAGTGAGGAGGAAATTTTAGAGGTAGTAAAAGCATTGCCGAATGGTAAAACTCCAGGGCCTGATGGCCTCACAGCCAGGTTTTATAAATCTCATACCCCAGCAATACTACCTCTCCTCAAGACCTATTTACTAGGATAATGCAGGAAGGGGTATGTCACCCCCTGCTTTACCAAGCATACATCACCCTTATCCCAAAACCAGATAAACCGAAAGAGCTTCCCGAACATTACTGACCGATTGCACTAATGAACCAGGATATCAAGATCCTGACAAGGATATTGGCCAATAGAATTCTGAATGTGGTCCCAACTTTAATTAGTCAGGAGCAGGCGGGATTTATGCCGGGCAGAGGGGCTCATGATGCACTAAGGAAACTACACCGTATCCTTAACTATGCAGTGGATTTTCCGATATCCTTTGCACTAATATCTTTAGATGTGGAGAAGGCCTTCGACAGGGTCTCTCACCCTTTTTCCTTTGCCACCATGGAGAGAATGGGATTCCCTGAAGGCCTTCTCAGGGGAATTAAGAATTTATATGCAACCCCCACAGCTCAAGTGCTATGCAATGGATATCTGTCCCAGGAAATTAAATCAGAGAATGGGACCAGGCAGAGGTGCCCCCTCTCCCCTATTTTGTTTAATATTTATTTAGAACCCCTTTTACAGGCACTAAAACTTAGAACATAAAATCCAGGGAATTCAAATCTGGGGGGAGGAACTCAAAATGTCTGTGTTTGCGGATGATATACTTTTACATTTGCAGGATCCAGCTGATGGTTTCAAACAGGCGCTGGAAATCATACAAAGATATTCTGAGGTATTGAATTATAAATTGAATTTCAGCAAGACACAAATTTTACACCTTACACCTCATACCTTTAGGGCAGAATTCGAACCCCTGCAGATACACTGGGCCCCTCAAGTAATTAAGTACCTGGGTGTTTGGATCACTCCTAATGTTGAAGTGGGAGCAGAGGTTAACATGGAAAAACTATTAGTTATAATTCGGGGAGACATCCTCAGATGGAATAAACTCCCTTTAAATTTTACAGCTAGATTAGGACTGATCAAAATGAATCTGCTGCCCAGGCTGTTGTATCCGATTCACCTGGCTCCGTATCTCTTTCCTCAGTCCTGGTTTATAAAAGTTAGAAAGCTGTTATTGGCCTTCCTATGGAGCTCAAAGCCAGCAAGAAAGAAACACACGGTTATGTGTATGCCACAGAAGGCGGGGGCTTTAAGATGCCAAATCTTCAATTATACTATTTGGCAGGGTAGTTAGGAATAACGGGAAGATGGAATGGATGGGAGGAGGGGGAGGTCTATGTACCAGTCTGGCTTCGTATGGAGAGACAGATTTTAAGGGAAATGGGGCTTTCCCTAGATGCATTGCTTTTTTTCACACCCAGACAAGCTACCTATAAAAGCAAAGTTGACTCCGATAGCAAAAACTGTCAATGCATGGTGTTTTTTTTTTTCAACGCCGACACAAAGGAGGGGACAGGAGAAGGCATGGGAACAACCGATAATGGGTAATCCAAAATTTTGGTTGGGGGCCAAATTATTAAAAAACAGTGGGCTAGGCAGTTAGAGGGACTTAAGTTGGTCGATTGTGTAAAGAAGGATAAGGTTATTCTCCTGCCTCAAGGTCAGGGACTGCCCTTCTTTAAGAGGATCCAGATTATCAACTTGCTAAGCAAGGTAAAAAAAGGGATGGTAGATACCCAAAAGAAAGGGTTCAACTGGGGTGAACTAACTGGGGTGAATTTGGTAAATAAGCCAATTTCCCAAATTTACAGGATGCTCTTAAAATTCCTGGACTCAAGCTGCCCAATCCACATCCCATATTGGGATAACATTATGGCTCCCCTAAGGCCTAATTGGAAGGATATATGGAATAGTTGTAAATATGTAACTATACCTAAACTTAAGAATATGCAATTGTTCATTTCTTCTAATATTAATTATACTCTGGCAAAGCTATGTGCAGGAAACCTTATACAGATAGGCCTATGCTTTACGTGTAATGAGAACCTGGGGGATATATTACATGTGATGTGGGATTGTGCCAAGATTTGGCCCCTCTGGCTTAAAATCAAGCAGAATATGGACCCCATCCTAGATTACTAATTGCCTGAGGTTTGTGTACTTGGGGACCTGTCTCAGGTTTTAGGGAATACATCCAAGTACCACATATCCTTATTCACGGCCCTGGTCAAATCCTTTGTCTTAAAACATTGGAAAGACAGCCTTGTCTATACTTATGACCAATGGGTAGGGGACTTAATGAGAACCCTGGGAAGGATATGAAAGTATATGTTAAACAAGGGTAAAATGGGATTATATAAAAAAAAGGTGGCAATCTTTGGAAGCTTTCTATTCTATACAGCTAATAGATACCAGGAAAGAGGGTCTGTCTGTTGGGGTAAGATCAGCGAATGAATAATAGTCTGAAAGTTTGCTTGATAGCTAAGCTCTATTTGTTGTTTCCGTAATTGCTAATTAGTGAGGAAGTACATTTGGTATGATACTATGTAGGAATATACGGATCTGCGAAGTACACAGGGGTGGGCGACTCTCTCTCTTTTCTAGGGACGCAGTGATGGCTGTTAGTCTGACCTGGGTATGAAGGGTTAGCATAAGCTAAGTGTATTGGTAGGTGGGCAGTGGGCTATTAGACTCTACATACTTGAGCTAGTTGAATGGCCACTTCATTAGGGGGTTGGACATGCCTCAGTTTGCCTATTAGAGGCAAGGTTACTTTAATGTAGCTGTGTATGTATAAAGAATGCAGCCAGTTTTGGGCTGGGGGACCAGGAGTAACTCTTGGTTTATATGTGTGTGTGTCATTGTATGTCTTAAATGTTTGAAAGTAAAACCAATAAAGATGGTTTAAAAAATATATATATATTGTTTTCCATTTTTCTCTCCATATACTCCCCCCCCCCGGGGTGAATATGCATGTGTGGAGGGACGTGCATTTCATGAAACCGTGTGTCTTTGTCTCCTGTGGTCTGGCACTGCCCTCCAGCCTCCACTAGGGGGCAGTCAAGGAGTGGGATGACAGCCCTTCCCCTCCCTGGGAGAGCAGTCCTTTGGATGCTCGATCCTCTCCCTCACCTGCCGACCCTCGGCAACCCAAGCTGGCTCCCGAACCCAGGTCACTGGCATGGCATGAGGTGTTGCGTCCAGTGCCTCAACCCTCAGCGTCACCGGGCCGGCTGGTCATTTTAAATATTTTAACCCCAAATTTTCAACGTAGCCATTTTTTCACACCACCTCATGAATGTGATAACTGTCATTTTTTAAATCCTGTCCGAAATGTGTTTTCCTATATAGGTTTTTCCCTTCGGTGCTCTGAGGCAGTCACAGCTACAGTCCTGCCTTGGAAGAGTTAGTTCCACCCTGTTGGCTTTCAGGGCTTCACTTATCCTGCCTCAGTGTCCCATTTTCTGCTTTCCTTCCTGTTAGGCTTGGGAAACCCGAGCATGGTCGCACATGCACGTAGAGACGCGCATGTGCTCCATGGCTGTGGCAACCATGAGCAGTCGTTTAGTCGCCGGACAAAAAGTTGCAGTCAAAACAAAGTGTTCAAATCATCACCGGGACAAATCGTTGAAGGTCATATCAGCGAAAACCACGTTCTGTTGCCATTTCAAAAGGTAGCGTGACAAATGGTCGACCTACCTTATACTGCACTGCACCATCCTTCACCATTCCCTCTGTGCCTTGTGTATCTGGCAATGAATTCCCCATGGAAACAGTACATGAGAGATGTAAAATGAAGCTTTATTGATTCAATGCAAGTAACATGACGGGAAGTTTTTAAAAGTAGTGAAGCTTATCATTAGAACAATGTGCAAAAGTAGCAAAGCAACAGTTTATCATTAGTTTAATGTGCAAATTAGCAAAGCATTGGTTTATCATTACTTTCATGTGCAAAGGAGCAAAGCATTGTGCACATGTGCAAAAGGATCTATCTTTTGTAAAACTACAATAAATACATCTAAACAAATCAATTTATTATGTTTGCTTGCACGCATGTGCAAGAAACATAGTGCCTTCATCTGAGATTTCGGAGGTGTGTCACCTCCTCCTCCAATTCAGGCACTATGCTGACAGGCGCGGCCCCTGTAAGCCAATGCATTTTGGAGCTGTCTATGACACGCTCCAAAATGCAGTGGCATACAGTTGAAAGGGGGAGCTACGCTTGAGTGAGCAGCGATAAGAAGCTGCTCACGCGCAGCTCCCCTGCCGCAGGCGCAGCGTCCTCGCACGCGCGTAGAAGCCGACGGGTGCCCAATCCCGTCGGCTGAACTGCGTCTGTCTCCTCCTCCTCCCATTAGTTGATGCCACGCTGAGCCCACCCAGCATGGCAATCCGTCATGTTGCCGACGGGGTGCCCAATCCCGTCGGCTGACACGTCTCCGCTCCCAAAGTCCTTGTGCTGCGCTGGGAGCCCACCCCAGCGTAGGCAAAGCGGTCCAGCGTTTTTTTAAATTTTTTGCCAACGGGGTGCCCAATCCCCGTCGGCTGAACGCCCCCAAGTCCTGGTGCCATGCTGGGAGCCCACCCCAGCGTGGCAAGCGTCCAGATGTTTTTTTTGTTTTAACCTGTAAAACAAAAGCGGTCCAACGGCGTCTCGAACCCCCTCCCACAACCGCACCCACCCACTGCGCACCAGCCTCCCACCCCCTCACCCCATACTTACCTCCGGACTCCGGCGCGACAATCTTCGGTGGACCTGGAACACGTCTGCACTCTTCAAAGCCGACCGCGAACTGAGGAAATGCCGGTAAGCTGTATAATGGGCTAGATAGGAGGGGTTCAACTTTATTGCATATCTCAGGCATTTTTGGGAATTTTGCACCAAATTTTCAACATGGGGTTTTTGGGACACCTTCTCATGAATGATGTCACTGTCATGGTGTTATTCGGGCTTGAAGGGTGATTTCGCGCAGTGACTACGCAGTGACTGCGAAATCACCCTTTGGGACCGAATACTGCCATGACAGTGACATCATTCATGAGAAGGGGGCCCAAAACTCCCATGTTGAAAATTTGGTGCCAAAATTCCAAAAAATGACTGTTTAACGAGCATGCGTTGTGCAGTTCCTACGCAGGCTCGTAAGTTCACGAAATTTCAATATTTTCACTCCAGATTTTCAACATTGCCATTTCACCACACTGTCTTATGAGTAGTATAGCTGTCATTTTTCATCTCTCACCCAAAATGTGTTTCCACCCTTGTAGCGCAGAATGGCGCAGTCGGTGTGCGAAATCAATGTACGGAACAAATTAAGAAAATCACAGTGACACTGTTCATGAGCAGAGGTCTTGAAATGGCTATGTTGAAAATTTGGTGAAAAAATTCCTAAAAATGACTGTTTTACGAGCGTGCGTTGCGCAGTTCCTACGCATGCTCATAGGTTTGCGAATTTTCAATATTTCCACTCCAGATTTTCAACATTGCCATTTTTCCACACCTTCTTATGAGTAGTACAGCTGTCATTTTTCACATCTCACCCAAAACGTGTTTCCACCCATGTAGCGCACAATGGCGCAGTCGTTGTGCGAACTCAGTGTATGGGACACATTAAGAAAATCACAGTGTCACTGTTCATGAGCAGAGATCTTAAAATGGTACTGTTGAAAATTTGGTGACAGAATTCCTAGAAATGACTGTTTTACGAGTGTGCATTGCACAGTTCCCACGCATGCTCGTAGGTTTGCGAATTTTCAATATTTCCACTCCAGATTTCCAACATTGCCATTTTTCCACACCTCCTTATGAGCAGTACAGCTGTCATTTTTCACATCCTGCCCAAAACATGTTTCCGACCATGTAACGCACAATGGCGCAGTCGGTGTGCAAACTCAATGTATGGGACACATTAACAAAACCACAGTGACACTGTTCATGAGCAGAGGTCTTAAAATGGCTATGTTGAAAACTTGGTGAAAAAATGCCTAAAAATGACTTTTTACGCGTGCGTTGCACAGTTCCTATGCATGCTCGTAAGTTTGCAAATTTAATATTTTCACTCTAGATTTTCAACATGTCCATTTTATTAAACTTCCTTATGAACAGTCCAGCTGCAATTTTTCATATGTCACCCAAATGTGTTATCGCACATGTAGCACAATGGTGCTGTTGGTGTGCAAAAGCAATGTTTAGGACAGATTAAGAAAATCACAGTTACACTGTTCATGAGCAGAGGTCTTAAAATGGCTATGTTGAAAATTTGTGACAAAGTCCATAAAATGACTGTGTTACAGTGAGCATTGTGCAGTTTCCACGCATCCTCGTTAGTTCATGACTTAGTAATATTTTCAGTCCAGATTTTCACTAGTGGCATTTTTCAACACTTCCTTATGAACAGTACAGCTGCCATTTTTCACAACATGGCCGAAGTGTGTTTTCACACTTTCAGTGCAGAGATGCGTGGTCGCTGTGGGAAATCATTGTTCGGCACAGATAAAGAAAATCACAGTGACACTGTTCATGATCGGAGGCACCAAAATGCCTGAGTTGACAATCTGCTATAAAATATCCCCAACCTACTTATATAACGGGTGTGCGTTGCACAGTTTCTATGTATGCTCGTGACTTCACCATTTTTTTAAATATTTTTACTACACATTTGCAACATAGCCATTTTTACACCTCCCCATGAAAGAGTACAGCTGTCATTTTTTACAGCCTGTTCGGAATATTTTTGCACCTGTGGTGCTATAACTCCCGTAGTCACTGTGCATAAGCAGCTTTTGGCTACCAAACTGATATTCCCCCTGTTCATGAGGTGGGGTCACAAAACAAACATGTTGAAAATTTGGAGTTAAAATACCAACGAATGCCTGAGGTATTAGGCTTTTCAACTAAATCGCCCAACCCTATAGAGAATGACAGGAATCAGGGGTGTGACTTGGGATTCTTGCCTGTGATGCTCATACCATTCCACACCCTGCAGTCACTGAGAGGCATCGAGGTATGCCTTGGACTCTTCGGCCCCAAACTTCACCCCATTCTCTTATATCGCACCCATCTCACCGTATTTCCTAATGAAATGGGGTGCGCATAAGGGCCAAAGACCCCAAGGAACACGTGACACTTGTCAGTCTCTGCAGAGTGGGGTGTGGTGAAATGGCGTGGCCGTTATGCCTGACGACCCAAATGCACACCCCGATGCCTGTCACTCTCTGCAGGGTGGTGGTGGGGTTGGCTTCAGTTCAGTACTTCACTGCCATTCCTATTACGCAGCTCTGTAACTTCTACACTACCACTGCCAATGCCAGTAAGCAAACATTCGGCATTGACAAATGCTTGTTTTTATATAGTACTTAAACAGTATGCTATGCTTACATTACATTTACTTCAATGACTGTTGTTATATCCATCAAGTATTGCTTTGGCTGATTGACAAAATCAGCACAAATTGTTTTAAACACCTTATTTACTCGAACGTACTTGGTATGTTTTTGAGAGGGTTGCTGGCCGAGTTCAACTTGCCTTCTCTGCAGTGCCACTGCTTGCTGCTTTTGACTCAATTTTTTGGCAAGTCGTGCTCTGGTGGGGTGGCCAGTGGACACAGTGCATGGGAAGGCACAATGCCAGGCCTCTAGGGTATTGTTACTTCTAGGCAAGTCAGACATCACTCTCTCAAACTGGTTCCAGAAATGTACTGGAAACCCAGGACTGCAGTGTTTCTTTTTATTTCTTGTAAGCCTACCAATATAACTATCCTCAAAGTAATCCAATATACAATCAAGGTCACTGAATTCCTTGTCATCTTGCAGCATCTCAAAAAAACGCTCCACGTTCTGCTCAGGCACAAGAGCAAGCCCAGGAATATAGCGCACCTTGTGTGCAGATGCCTCCTCCTGCACATAGCGCTACTGCAGCCCCTTCTGCTGGACTCTTCACCACATTGCTTGGCCAGGATGGAAATGACAGCCGCTCAGCTCTGCACACAGTATCATTTCTCGCAGAACATTTACTGCTGCAATTTCAAAGTCTGTCATCACACTCGTTGCCTGCAGCTGTCCCTCTACCAACCTGTCCAGGTGAATAAAACATATTCTATAGACTGCATCACTTCTACCAGGTAGTAGGGCTTAGGCACAGGGCTGATTTACTACATTCACAAATGCATGAACCGTGTATAGCTGGCCATCTTTTCGTGGTGCCAACGCAAAGGTTCCATCACAGAACCAGTGCTCATGATCACTAGACACTTTTAAGTCAGTGTCACTGCCAAAAATCAACATGTCTTCAGTATTAAGTCTCAAAAATGGTTCCTCACTGACTGTGCATGAATACTACATGACATCTGAATCATTGCTACCACCCTGCTGTCTATGGTGTCTGACACGCCTGAGAGTTTCCTGCATGGGCAGCAGGCATGTATGAGTCAAACACCTGCTGAAGCCCTTGATGGACAACATTTTGTGTTGCCTCCTCTGACTCACAGGCTCTGTGTGTCATGCCAGCCCGAGCTGTGATGACCTCTGCATGACCATGCACAGGGCCATGGTTATGCTCACTTGGAGGCATGGTAATGGTGTCACCAAGTGTGTGGAGACGAGCACAGCAGGTGCACAATTCACAGCACCAAAATACCTTTCCCTGTGCCCCATCCTTCTCCTTTGTATACAAGTAGTTACTTAAAACCAACTTCTGTTTTGTGTGGGTACGTACTCCATGGCTGTATTTCAGTGAATGAGACTGTAGCTGCAGCTTTGCCTTAAATACAGCCATGGCAGTACCACCAGATACAGGTTTGGAATTAAAATCTGGATCTGGATACTGGATCTTGGTTAGCTGCATTGGACAGGATCTGTCAGGGGGCATTTGTCAAGTGGTGAGGGAACAGATGCAGCTCTTACAATCAAAGAAGTCCTTTGAATTAAAAAATTTAGTCACATGTTGCTGTACTAATATGATTAGGATGTGAGTGGATGCGATCGTACAAAAAGTCACGCTGAATATGTTGCATGCCGTCACCATAGCATTTGGTCGCTTTATTTGCATTTAGTCCATAACCGCTTCACTGGCAGCGTCATGTCAGTTCTACATTTACCCTGCAACAATATGACCTCGACCACTGTTAAGGCGATGTTCCGTCTGTATGCCCTGGCAACAGACCCTTTCTGCCACCAGGCCTAATGCCTGGTTTCCCTTGTGGCTTAGAGCTGCCATGTAGCCTCCACTGGGTGGCAACCAAGAGCTGGAGAAATCCATGTCCCTCCCCGGGAGAGGAGAGCTGCCTTGCGGCCGTTCAGTCCAGCTCCTTGTCCCCCCCGATGACTCAGGCTCATTCTTGAACCCAGGTCACCAGCATGGGAGGAGGTAAGGCACCCAGCATCTCAGCTTTCCATGCCACTGGGCCGGCTCCAAAATGTCTTTTTGCATGTTTGATGCAGAATGATGTTTTTTTTCCTAACTCTTTATTTAATTTCTCAGGTACAGTAACAATAAACAGAGTAACAGTATGTAATATACAACATTTGCTAAATCAGTCATTTCCTTAAATAAAAAAGATCCATAAAAAAAATAATCAGAAAGCTGATTATACAATAATAAAAGAGCAGCACTTAGCCCAATATCATTCCATATAGTTTAGTGGGAAACAAAATGTAAGTAATTAATTAAGGCAGAGGCTAAAATTCAGAAGCAATCCATGGCCTAAGGACCCTGAATAGTGGAAAGAAACCATGCAGCTAAAAAGTCCAGGCTGTCCACCGCCCTCAGCCCACAGGCCTACTCTATGAAATAGTCCCTCGGGCCAGCCTCTCCTCCTATCATTGGACAAAAGAGTCATTCCGTTCCTCTATATAGAAGACCCATGGTCTCCACCTTATTTTAAACTTGCCGCTCTGCCACTACAACGAGCTATAAGGTGCTCCAAATAATACATGTCATTCATGATAGAGTACCAAAGGGCAAGCGTCGGGGTGGGGGGAGAGTGTTGATGCCACTTCCGAGTGATGGCTTTCTTAGCTGTTAGTATGTATGTATGTATGAAGCATAGCTCTTGGACTGAGCCAGAGATCCTGAGGGGAGGAGGGACAGATAAAAGAATTAACTCAGGAGTGAGGGCCACCTCCATCCCTGCCACCCGAGCCAATGCCTCAGTAACTTGTGCCCAAAAAGGAGAGATTACTAGACAAATCCAGAAGATGTGGGTATAATTGGCTCTGGGTTCCCTGCAGCCTCTCCAGCAAAATCCAAATTGGGATGGGAGAAATTTAACTAGTCTAGAGGGTGTATTGAAGAACCTCAAACTACATTTCCAGGCAAACTACTTCCAACACGGAGCTGAGGAAACCTTCATTGAGGGAGGGATAGACTTAAGCCAAGTCATGTAGGTTATATTTGTAGATAGTTCTCTATTCCAGGTCAGCAATATCGATTCAGAAGAATCTTCAGAGAACTCACCGAGGGCTCTATACATGTATCCTATCACGTGTTGCAAAATTGTTCCTTTTAGTGAGTCACATATTAAGTTTAGTAGCAACGGCAAAGGGTTAGGGAGTCGACTCTGCTCAGGGTCTTTGTGTAAGAGAAAAATGTGCACCTGTAAATAACGGAAATGCTCCTGATTCATTAAGGGATAAGCAGTTTGCAGATGGGCAAAAGAAAGAACTCCTTGAGTGTCCAAAATTTAAAAACATAGGATAGGCCCATCTGTTGCCACCTATGGAAAGTATGATCAATACGAGCTGGTAAAAATTCCGCCTTGGCAGCCAGTAAGCCAGTGTAGTAGAATACTGGGCACAGTCTGGTAAGCATCTGAATCTGAAACCAGGTACGAAGTGAGTTTGCAGTTCCAAAACCAAAAAGATTTAAGTTGGGAAGGTCCGACAATGACGTAAATCAAATTTTTCTGACGTCAAAGAGCTCGTTCAGTATAAACTCTATATGTTTCTATGGAGAATTGTATCTAGGGTTAAGCCATAATGCAACAATTCTCAATGTTGCCGCTCAGTGATAGTTAAGTATGTTAGGGAGATTCAGGCCTCCCTTAGCCTGTGGCAGCTGGAGAAGGGATACAGAGTCTAAGGCTGTGATCTGCCTCAGAATGATGTTTTGGTGGGGGTTTGAAAATTTTCACCTTCCAGTTCATGAGGTGGGGTAATAAGAAGGCTATGGTGAAAATTTGCTATGCAAATACATTTAAATGGCTAGATTATGAGTGAACATTGCAGTATTTCAACATTTACTCATAACCTTGATAATTTAAAATATTTTGACTCCAGACTTTCAATGTAACCATTTTTCCACACAACCTCATAAACATGACAGGTGTAATTTTTTTAAATCCTGGATAAGACACATTTTCACACCTCTGGTACAAAATGATATTTTGGCCAATATACTATAAATGTTACATGTCATGTTTATAAGGGAGTCATAAAACAACTATCTTGAAATTTGGGGGTCAAATGAAGGGAAAAAATGTATATATGTGTGTGTATGTATATATATTATGGTAGAGGAGCCATTTCTATGTTAAACCCCCAAAAATATGTTTTTCAGATTTCTGGAAAAAGTACTTTCGCAAAGTACTTTCGTGCTCACGAATGTGTTGCAAATGTTTGCGAAAGCTTTCGCAAGATGCGACAGAAATTTTCTAGTCTGAGGAAAATGACAGCAATTCTTTTGGCACTGCACTGCAAAAGAACGGTTGGGAGTTTGGGCTGAAATTTGAGGAACGCAGCCAACATCTCACAGATGTGCCTTTCAGTGTTGTATTGAAAAAATATTACATGACAGAAAAGTTACGGCACTCCAAAGTTGACAGTTTTTCCCATAGGATAACATTACGGCGCCCGATGCATTACAGGAATCCTTTGGCACCCTGCTGCAAAATAACGGTTTGGTCTTTTTTCCTGAAATTTGGAGGGAAGACAGCCAACTGCCCACAGATGTGCCTTTCAGTGGTTTGGTGAAAAAATATTACAGGGAGGCAAAGTTATGGCACTCCGAACTTCTCTTTTTTTCCCATAGGATAACATTACGGTGTTCGCCGTGCCTTTCAGGGCCCGTATCTTGGAAACGGTGCGAGATACGGACTTTTCGACAGAAAATTTCTAATAGGGGCTAAATATAAAGCTAGCCAGGACAGTCAGAAATCATACAACTTTTAAATTTTTTCTACGTCATACGGATCCTGAGATATAACCTATTTAGTATTCCAAGTCCTCATTTTCTGCTCCGATACCCTTTATTATGCATACATTCTTTGTACTCACTGTCTTTCTCTATTCAGCTTTTGGGGGAAACCAGCCTGTGTGCTTACATTACTGTTACCATTGCCCTTTCCACTTGTGGTTCCATGCCCGTTTCACTTCCCGTTGACGTCTTCGCCACCACGTGCGTCATCCTTTGCGTTTTCATTTGCGCTTGCGTTTCTGTTATTTTTTGCCATTTGTGTCTACCGTACTGTTTCTCTTTCTGTTTCACTTTGTGTCACCATGCCCATTGACATTTCCATTTGCAGGCACCATGTTACTATGTGACAAGACATCACGTGGCACACCGTTCCCGTCTATGCCACTGTGTGCATTGCCCTTTCTGTTGTCATTTACGCTTGCGTTACCATGTGCACCACTGTTAGCACTTCTGTTTGCATTGCTCTTCCTGTTACTATGCCACAAGACATCATGTGGTGGAAGCGCGCGGCCCTCCCGCCGCCGCATTACAGTCACTATTTCTCGTTATCATTCTCAAAAAGAAGGGAAATTAGAGGCAAAAAACTTCATTTAATGCATTTGTTAGGGTTGTTCCACAGTGACAAAAGTGAGGAAATTCACTGTTAGAGTTGAAAACCCTAACTCCGAATTCACCCCCCCAGCACCACACACACACACACATGCAAGTATGGGGGAGGACCAAGTCAACACAACCAATGACAGACATCCAGCAGCAGGTGACAGAAATAACAAACAATTGTCTAAATGTACTACGAGACATCCCCACCCATCTGACCAGGTACTGCATGCTCAGTGGAGATCAACAGCAAAACTGAGGCCATGTACACCAAACGTACACATGCCTGATTGCAGCTGCACACAACGTACCACACTTAGTAGTTGCATGGCCTTACCTACCGATGCCCCACACCACACCATAACTGGTATTGTGCCGTTAGTCAATATAAATGCTGAAGGTGCATGATGACAGTTGTAGAAAGGTTTTAACACTAGTGAGTATACATTAATTAAGAAAAGTACATAAATTAACTACAAGACACTGGCATGCTCAAGATAAAAGTAGTGTTTCATTTAGTATGTGATTTACATAGTAGTACATTTACTGCAACGATTTACTCAAGATAGAGAGGCTGATGTAAACATATGGAAAAGCATTGCCTGTTCAACGCTGTGAAATTCATACTGCCAGTATCAGATGCATTCTTACTGATGAAGGTGTACTGCTGATGTACATACATAGACCTTCAGTATGTTTCAATACTAAAGATGCAGTAAGTATTCTTTGTAAGAAACAGTGTAATTGCATGGATCAGGCCAAGCAACTTCTAAATATCATAGCACTACTGAGCCAACCAATGACGTACCTGTATCGGAGGTGTATATAGGATAGATTTTCCTGTAGGCACTTACTGAGTATGTTGTACCTGATAAAGACAATCTCATTGCATCTGTGATGACTAACTTATTCAAATAGTAATACATTTACTATTGTTGCAATGAGTGATCTATGCCACTTATGGACAAAGTGTAATTTTTTTTAACAGTTGTTTCATACTCAGGCTGTATGCCTAGTGTTTGGGTTTGCCACACTTCTGTCACTGATGCTATCAAAGTGATAACTGTTAATTGTGGTACAACAGGAATCAAGTAGGTATGGTGTAGATATAAACAGAATGTATTTTAGTATTGATTTAACTCACAATGGGGTAAGTGTACTAGGACAGCAGGGGTTATCCTTTATCACTGACTCTGTCAGTTATAATCACACTAGGGTTTCAATGACTGCAATGATCAAGTTACACTGTTCATCTTCATGAGTTCATATTCACAGCCATTCTCCAGTAACTAGACAGTGTATGGTGTAACTGGGTGGACACTGTGTTGCAAAGCTGCTGCAGTGCCGAGCAGAGGAGAGTATCTACTCTAAAGACATTAGCAATAAGGCGTGACCAACAGTTATGTTAAATGGTCTGTTAATCACCCTGTAGGGGTTTAATGTTGAATGAGGCATAGCTGAGTGCCACATGTCGCTAGACAGTGATAAACTGACCATTAACATAATATCTGGGAGTGGCTTATTGCTATCATAATAAAACTGTTTTTTAAACAACATTAAACCATGTTCATCATATGGTTAGGCTCTACATGTATATTAATAAAAACTAAACATAAGGCTGTTACAATGTTTACAGTCAATTAGAAAGCTGCATTTCTCAAACCCTTGTTATAATCAGAGATATTATACCTGTACAACTCCTTGGTTTTGCTGAACTCTATTGCTCAGGTGGCCCACCACATGTGGTGTGGTCTGGTGTGGGCATCGGTAGGTAAGGCCATGCAACTACCAAGTGTGGTACGTGTGTAGCAGCTGCAATCAGGGATGTACGTTTGGTGGTACATGGCCTCAGTTTTGCTGTTGATCTCCACTGAGTATGCAGTACCTGGTCAGGTGGGTGGGGATGTCTCGAGTACATTTAGACAATTGTTTGTTATTTCTGTCACCTGCTGCTGGATGTCTGTCATTGGTTGTGTTGACTTGGTCCTCCCCATACTTGCATATGTGTGTGTGTGTGTTGGTGGGGCTGAATTCAGTGTTAGGGTTTTCAACCTAACAGCGAATATCCTCACTTTTATCGCTGTGGAACAACCCTAACTAATGCATTAAACAGGAGTTTTTGCCTATATATATATATATATATATATATATATATATAACCACTTCTATGTTAAAACCAAATTTTGCACTTTAATAACTTTGCAACTCTTTGTCCGATCTGCCTGAAATATTGCGTGTATGGTGTGGTACCACAGATCATTGGATCTGCAAAGTTTTGTTCTGGTCAGATTTTCTGTTGCAGAGCTGTGGAGCATTGAAAAGTGTGAAAAAGCCTCAACTTTTTTTGAATTCTTTGCTTGCTCTACAGCTGAACAGTTTGTCCGTCTGGTCTGAAATTTTCAGGGTACATGGGGTCTAGGTCAAGGAAGTGCCTTTTGAAAACTTGGTAAACAAATAATAATCTGTTCAAAAGTTATTAAACTTTAAAGTTTCCCAATATAGCCTATGGGAAATAATATATGCGTTTTTTTGTTTTCGAGCTGCTGCTATCTTGTTTACAGATAGTGGCAGACAAAAACAGCTAAAATTCCATAATTACTGCCGCTAGATAAACACTGTGAGTTGTGTTTACCTAATCAGGGGCTAAGGAACACACTGGGGGCATCAGATGTTCAATCTGACCCCCAAAAATGTCGTCTTCATGATCAGTCCCCCATAGTATCGGGAATTATGGAAGAAATGGATGCGGAACTTTTGCCAAAGTGTCACACTTTCATAAAAGTGTTGCACCCACTTCTTCATCAATTTCCAACACTAGGATCCTGAAAATGGCATTTCTGGGGATCAGATTGAAAATCTGATGCCCCCAGTGTGTTCCTTAGTCCCCGATTTGGTAAACACAACTGACAGCTTTACCTAGGGGCAGTAAATAAAGAAAACCACCCCGACGTCTTTTAGCTTCGATGTAGAATCCTTCATCGAAATCCGCAATGCAGGATCCTGCATTAAAGCTCTGTGACAGTCACCGACAATGGGGTGCCCATTCACTGTGTCGGTATGCCTCCTCTTCCACCCCACACACTTATGTGGCACACTGGGAGCCCATCCCAGTGTGCCCAGATTTTTTAAGATATTTTTTCCTTTCCATCACCAGGATGCCCACTCCCATTGTTGGATGCCCCCCAGCCCACTTTCTTTGCCAATGGGGGTGCCCAATCCCCCTGTCGGCAGCATGTATCCCTCCCCTTAAAACTTATGTGACACACTGGGAGCCCACCCCAGTGTACCAGGTTAATAATTATATGTTTCCATTTTTGGGATTCCCTCCCCGGGTGCCAGATACCCACCCCAAAGCCTGTTCTTTTATCTCTGACATTGGGTGCCAATCCCGTGGTAGTGTCCCCCCAAGTGTGGCACACTGGGAGCCACCTCAGTGTGCCAATTTTTTTAAATAAAATTATCTGTAAATAAAGAAACCATCCCACAATGTATCTTTTTTTCCCGTAAAGAAGAAAATAGTCCCTTGCCATCTCCCCAGTCCCCCATCCCCACCCTCCCACTGAGCACCCACCTCCCCACACCCCCTTACCCATTCTTACCTTGGGAGCCCAGGAGCAGCAGTTGTCTCTGGACTGGGAACACGTCTGCACTCTTCAAAGCCAAACTGCGATCTGAAGAATCAAGGTAAGGCATACAATGGGAGTCAATGGGGGGGGGGTCAACTTATGTTGATATCTCGGCCAATGCTAGAAATTTTGGCCCCAAATTTTCAACATGGGGTTCTTGGGACCACACCTCATGAACACAGTCACTGTCATTTGGTTACTCAGTCCCAAAAGGTGATTTGGTGGTCACTCATGAGAATCACCTTTCAGGACTGATTAATGAAATGACAGTGCCAGTGTTCATGAGAGGGTCCCAAAAGCCCATGTTCAAAATTTGGTGCAAAAATTCCAAAATGACTGCATTATGAGTATGCATTGCAGTTTCTATGCACGCTCATAACTTCACAATTTTAATATTTTCATTCAGATTTTCAGCATTGCCATTTTTTCACATCTTATTATGAACAGTACAGCTGTCATTTTTCACATCCTGCCCAAAATGTGTTTTCACACCTGTGGTACAGAATGGCGCAGTCACTGTGCGAAAGAAACTTCTGGGATGGAGTAAAAAAATCACAGTGTTACTATTCATGAGGGGAGGTCCTAAAAAGCCCATGTTGAAAGTTTGGTTAAAAAATTCCAAAAAATGACTGTGTTATGACATGCATTTTGCTGTTTCTATGCATGCTCGTAACTTAGCCAATTTTTAATATTTTCACTCCAGATTTTCAACATTGCCATTTTTCACATCTCCTTATGAACAGTACAGCTGTCATTTTTTACATCCTTCACGAAACATGTTTGCTAACTTGTGCCGCAGAATGGCGCAGTCACAGTGCGAAATGAACATTCTAGATGGATTAACGAAATCACAGAGCCAGTGTTCATGAGGGGAGGTCCCAAAAAGCTCATGTTGAAAATCTGGTTCAAAAACTCACAAAAGTCACTGTTTACAAGTATCCGTTCTGCAATTTTCTTGCACAATTCCCCATAGGATAACATTGCGATGCCCATGGCGCGTTTTGATACCCATATCTCAAAAACGATTCGAGATACAGATTTTTTGCTACTCGTAGCTAGGTGAACTAAGCTTGAGTGAAGGTTTCAAAGTCATGAATACCACCAAAGTGGAATTTTTTCATAGCTGATATGGTTACTGAGATATTGGCAAATTAGTGTTCCAAGGGTTCATTTTCATGTCTCTAGTCTTGTGTTATGTCTCTGTATTTATGTGTAAGTGGGAGTGCAGAGCCCAGAGAGCCCGAGCTCATGTATCTGCATACCATTACACAAACATTTTCAGCATTAGGGGAGCCTAGGGCCCAGAGTGCCCACGCTCCCACAACCACATACCAGTTACCTTACACTACATTTACAATGGAACTGGTGTAAATATTTCCAGTAAAACAGCAAAAGGCATCTATGGAAAACATTACTGAGATATCGGCATCCGCGTCACCTTTTAGTGCCTGTATCTCAAAAGTGGGTCAGGAAAGTGCCAGTAGTATTACAACACTACCTTTAGTTTTGTGAAAGTACCAGTAAGGTTGTGACACTACTTGTTTTTTCATGAGAGTACCAGTAGTGATGCAACACTACCTTTAGTTCCACAAAAGTACCAGTAGTGTTGCGATGCTACCTTTAGTTTTGTGAAAGCAGCACTAGTGCTGCAACACTACATTTTAGTTTCGCAAAAGTACCCTATGTTGACCTATGGAAGTTTTGTGAAAGTTCCAGAATTTCACTGAATTAAAGCCCCAAATGAGCCAGTTTCTTTGCCATGTCATAGCAAAAAAATGGTTAGGTCTTTTTTGGCTGAAATTTGCTGTGTAGCAAGCCCTGGCCTCACAGATGTGCCTTTTGGTGGTTTGGTCACAAAATTGATGATGGTTCAATAGTTAAAGTGCTCCAAAGTTGCTAAATTTCTCATAAGAAAACACTGCGGTGCCCGTTGCGCCTTTTGGTTCCCGTATTTCAAAAAAAGTTCAAAATACGGATTTTTCACTGTGGTGATGTTAGTAGGTGGTCTAAGCCCCCGTGGAGGTTTTGAAGCCACGATTATAACTGCAGTGGGATTTTATCCTTGGTTGCTACAGTTACTGAGATTTTGGAAAATTAGTGTTGCAAGGGTTCCTTTTCATGACTATAGGGATGTGGTATGTCTGTGAACTTATATGTGAGTGGGAGCTCAGGGCCCGGAGGGCCCACGCTCCTATATATGCATATCATTATGCAAAAAATGGGCAGTGTAAGGGAGAGCAGGATCTGAGTGGGAGCACAGGGCCTGGAGGGCCCATGCTTCTACATATGGATATCTGTATGCAAAAATAGGCAGTGTGAGGGGAGCGCAGGGCCCACAAGGCCCACGCTCCCACAACTACATACCAGTTCCATTGCACTTTCTCAAAAAGAAGGGAAATTCATTGCAAAAAACTTTGTTACTACATCAGTTAGGGTTAATAGTACATCAACAAAAGTTTGGAAATTTGGTGTTAGGGTTACAAACCCCTACCATCCCATCCCACCTCCACCCTCCACACACCAACAGGCATCGAGGTGTGTGTTGGGGTTGCCAGCTTAACTCCCATCCCACTTCATGTGTAAACAAGCTGAGGTGGTGCAGTAAATGAGAACTGGGTGAGAGTTAGGCTGATGACCCCAACGCACACCCAGACACCTGTTGGTATGTGGAGGGTGGGGATGAGGTGGTAGGAGTTGGTAACCCTAACACCGAATTTTCAAACTTTTGTCAGTGTACTATCAACCCTAACTGATGCATCAACAACATTTTTTGCAATGAATTTCCCTTCTTTTTGAGTAAGTGTAATGTAACTGGTATGTGGTTGCGGGAGTGCAGGCTGTCCAGGCCCTGCACTCCCCTTACACTGCCCATTTTTGCATACACTTTTCCACATGTGGGAGTGCGGACCCTCTGGGCCCTGTGCTCCCACTCGGAACCTGCGCTCTCTCACACTGCTCATTTTTTGCATAATGATGTAGGTGCATGGGCCCTCTGGGCCCTGAGCTCCCACTTACACATAAGTTCAGAGACATGCCACACCTCTATAGTCATGAAAAGGAACCCTTGCACACTAATTTGGCAATATCTCAGTAACTGTAGCAACCAAGGAAAAAATCCAACTGCAGTTGTAATCATGGCTTTGAAACTTCCATGGGGGCTTAGTCCACCTAAAGATATACTAACATCACCACAGTAAAAAATCCATATTTTGAACCGCTTTCAAGATACGAGCACCAAAAGGTGCACCGGGCACTCCAGTGTTATCCTATGGAAAATGTGGCAATCTCTCAGCACTGTAACTATTGAACCATCATTAATTTTGTGACCAAACCACCAAAAGACACAGCTTTGGGGCCAGGGCTTGTTACATAGCAAATTTCAGCCACAAAAGCCCTAAACATTTTTTTGTTATGAAATAGTAAAGAAACTGGCTCATTAGGGGTTTAATTCTGTGAAATTCCACAACTTTCACAAAACTGCCATAGGTCAACATAGGGTACTTCTGTGAAACTAAAAGTAGTGTCGCAACACTACTGGTACTTTTGAAAACCTAAAGGTAGTGTTGCAACACTACTGGTACTTTTGTGAAACTAAAGGTAGTGTTGCAACACTACTGGTACTTTTGCAAAACTAAAGGTAGTGCTGCAACACTACTGGTACTTTTGTGAAACTAAAGGTGGTATCGCAACACTACTGGTACTTTTGCAAAACTAAAGATATTGTTGCAACACTGCTGGTACTTTTGCAAAACTAAAGGTAGTTTTGCAACACTACCGGTACTTTTGTAAAACTAAAGGTAGTGTCGCAATACTACTGGTACTTTTGCAAAACTAATGGTAGTGTTGCAACACTACTGGTACTTTTGTGAAACTAAAGGTGTTGTTGCAACACTACTGGCACTTTCCTGACCCACTTTCAAGATATGGGTGCTGAAAGGTGGTGCAGATGCTGATATCTCAGTAATGTTTTCCATAGATGCCTTTTGCTGTTTTACTGGAACAATTTACACGAATTCCATTGTAAACGTAGTGTAATGTAACTGGTATGTGGTTGTGGGAGCGTGGACCCTCCGGGCCCTACGCTCCCCTAATGCTGAAAATGTTTGTGTAATGGTATGCAAATGTGTGAGCACAGGCTCTCTGGGCCCTGCACTCCCACTTACACATAAATATGGAGACATAACACAGGACTACAGACATGAAAATGAACCCTTGGAACACTAATTTGCCAATATCTCAGTAACCGTAGTAGCTATGAAAAAAATTCCACTTTGGTGGTATTCGTGATTTTGAAACTTCCACCCATGCTTACTAAGGGTGGACTAAGCTGTGAGTATTGAAAAATCTGTATCTCAAATTGTTTTCAAGATATGAGCAACAAAAGGTGCCATGGGTGTCGTAATGTTCTCCTATGAGGAATTTTGCAAGAAAATTGAGCAATGGACACTCATAACGCAATGACTTTTTGTGAATTTTTGAATCATATTTTCAACATGGGCTTTTTGGGACCTCCCTACATGAACACTGGCACTGTGATTCCATTAATCCCTCCTGGAAGTTGATTTTGCACCACGACCTCGCCATTCTATGACATAGGTGAGAAAACATGTTTCGGGAAGGATGTAAAAATGACAGCTGTACTGTTCATAAGGAGGTGAAAAATGGCAATGTTGAAAATCTGGAGTGAAAATATTAAAAATTGGTGAAGTTACGAATGTGCATAGAAACAGAGCAATGCATGCTCATAATGCAGTCATTTTGGGATTTTTACCAAATTTTCAACATGGGCTTTTGGGACCTCCTCATGAATAGTAGCACTGTGATTTTGTTAATCCATCCTGAATGTTGCTTTTGCACAGTGACTGCGCCATTCTGCGCCACAGGTGTGAAAACACGTTTCAGGCAGGATGTGAAAAATGACAGCTGTACAGTTCATAAGTAGATAAGAAAAATGGCAATGCTGAAAATCTGGAGTGAAAATATTAAAAATCGGTGAAGTTATGAGCTTGCGTAGAAACTGCTCAACGCACGCTTGTAACACAGTCATTTTGGGGAATTTTTGCATCAGATTTTGAACATGGGCTTTTTGGGACCCCTCCTCATGAATGCTGGCACTGTCATTTCATTAATCAGTCCCAAAAGGTGATTCTGTGCAGTGACCGCAAAATCCCCTTTTGGGATGGGGTAACAAAATGACAGTAACTGTGTTCATGAGGTGGGGTCCCAAGAAACCCATGTTGAAAATTTGGGGTCAAAATTCCCCAAATTGGCCATGATATCAACATAAGTTGAACCCCCCCATTGACTCCCATTATATGGCTTACCTAGATTCCTTAGATCGCAGTTCGGCTTTGAAGAGTGCAGATGTGTCCCCAGTCCAGAGAAGATCACTGCTCCCAAGCTCTGGAGGTAAGTATGGGTAAGGGGGTGCAGGGAGGAGGTGCTTTAGTGGGAGGTGGTGAGGGAAGGGGAGATGGAGAGGACTGTTTTTTTACAGGAAAAAAAATACATTGTGGATGGTTTTCTTTATTTACAGATTATTTTTATTATTAAAAAACATTTGGCACACTGAGTTGGGCTCCCAGTGTGCCACATAGTGGGGGACACTACCTGACTTGGGGATTGGCACCCGATGTCAAGATAAAAAGAATGGCTTTGGGGAGGGCATACGACACCAGGAGGGGGCATCCCGTTTCGGAAACATGTGATATTAGCCTGGCACACTGGGGTGGGCTCCCAGTGTGCCACATGAGCTTTAGGGGAGGATACATGCTGCTGACAGGGGTTTGGGCACCCCATCAGCAAAGAAAGTGGGCTGGTGGGCATCTGACACTGGGAGTGGGCATCCTGGTGTCAGAAAAGAAAAAAATATCTTAAAAAATCTGGGCACACTGGGGTGGGCTCCCAGCGTGCCACATAAGTGTGTGGGGTGGGGGTGGGGAGGCATACCGACATGAG
Source organism: Neoceratodus forsteri (assembly GCA_016271365.2). Classification (NCBI taxonomy): domain Eukaryota; kingdom Metazoa; phylum Chordata; order Ceratodontiformes; family Ceratodontidae; genus Neoceratodus; species Neoceratodus forsteri. The sequence goes on from CM057455.1 coordinate 1,712,867,242, forward strand.
GATTGGGCACCCCATTGCTGGTGACTGTCACAGAACTTCAATGCAGGATCCTGCATCACAAATTCGATGCAGGATTCTGCATCGAAGCTAGAAGACATTAGGGGATGGTTTTCTTTATTTACCACCCCTAGGTAAACACTGTCAGTTGTATTTCCCTAATCATGGGCTAAAAAGCATACTGGGGGCATCAGATTTCCAATCTGTCCCCCAGAAATGCCATTTCAGGATCCCAGTGTCAGAAATTGGAGAAGTAGTGGGTGCGACACTTTTGCAAAAGTGTGACACTTTGGCATAAGTGCTGCATCCATTTCTTCCACAATTTCCGTAACTATGGGGGACTGATCATCAAAATGACATTTCAGGTGGTCAGATTGAAAATCTGATACCCCCATTGTGTTCCTCAGTCCCCGATTAGGTAAACACAACTGACAGTGCTTACCTAGGGGCAGTAATTATTGAATTGTGGCCATTTTTGTCTGCCACTAACTGTAAACAAGATGGCGGCAGCTTGAAAACAAAAAACAGAGCTCACAAGCTTTTTTTTCTTTCGCAAAAGCTTTTAAAAGCTTTTGAGCTAGACATACATTTTTTCCCATAGGCTATAATGGGAAACTTTAAAGTTTAACAACTGAACAAATTAATATTTTTTCACCAAATCTTCAAAAGGCACCTTCTTGACCCAGACTCCATATACCCTGAACATTTCAGACCAGACGGACAAACTGTTTGGGCTGTAGAGATGAGCAAAGAATTAAAAAAAGTTGAAGCTTTTTCACACTTTTAAATGCTCCACAGCTCTGCAACTAAAAATCTGACTGAAACAAAAATTGTCAGATCCAGAGATCTATGGTACCACACCATGCATGCAAAATTTCAGGCAGATCGGACAAACAGTTGCAAAGTTATTAAAGTGCAAACTTTGGGTTTAACATAGAAGTGGCTATGCAACCCTAACTATACTGGCCCTACTGGGCTAGTATAATATGTTAACAAACTTGAAGTGTAGTGCTAGTCTTGACCCCAGCAGGTATGCTTTGTGATCCTGTGCTGGTGAGCTGAGTTTGGGGTGAACTCAGTGACCCAGCTGGATGGGGTGAGGGTGGGGAGATGCCACTGTTGTGTGACATCCCCCCAGCCAGATAATGCAAGCTGCAGGGTTGTCCACAGAGGCCGGGGTAACATATAGTGAAGACAACTGTCCTCATTCACTCTCTACACTTTCACTCTTTACACATTCACTCTCTACACTTTCACTCCCTACACATTCACTCTTTATACTTTCACTCTCTACACATTCACTGTCTACACTTTTACTCTTTACACATTCACTCTCTACACTTTCACTCTTTACACATTCACTCCCTACACATTCACTCTTTATACTTTCACTCTCTACACATTCACTCTTTATACTTTCACTCTCTACACATTCACTCTTTACACATTCACTCTCTACACTTTCACTCTTTACATATTCACTCTCTACACTTTCACTCTTTACACATTCACTCTCTACACTTTCACTCTTTACATATTCACTCTCTACACTTTCACTCTTTACACATTCACTCTCTACACTTTCACTCCCTACACATTCACTCTTTATACTTTCACTCTCTACACATTCACTGTCTACACTTTCACTCTTTACACATTCACTCTCTACACTTTCTCTCCCTACACATTCACTCTTTACACTTCCACTCTCTACACATTCACTCTCTACACATTCACTCTCTACACTTTCACCCTCTACACATTCACTCTTTACGCTTTCACTCTCTACGCTTTCACTCTCTACACATTCACTCTTTACACTTTCACTCTCTACACATTCACTCTTCACATATTTACTCTTTGTTCTTTTAGATCTATTTTTCTTTTTGCTCTGCCGCCAAACAAAGCACCACAAATGCCAGCAAATGTAACTAAAAAGCTTTAGAAATGTTGTACAACATACAATAACAACACTGCATATCAATCATCACCAGAGGTAAGGAGGCAGAGAACAGAATTTAAAACATTTGAAATACATTCTCAAGCACCTAAGCCCTTGCAATGGTTGATCGCAAGCACAGTGTAACCTCGCCTGAGGAAAGACAAAGATAGACTGGAGATGGTGCAGCATTGAGTAACCTGAGCGATTCTTGGACCAACAGGGCAGATCCAATGAGGATTGGCTTAGGGCACTGAACATGTACTCACAGTCAATTAGAAGAGAGAGGGCATCATGGCAGAGACCTTCGAGTTCCTCAAAGAAATAAACACTATAACAAGCATTTGTCAATGCTGAATGTTGTCGCGCTGGCATTGGCATTGGCAGTGATGGAGCTAGAAATGTATAATAGGAATGGCAGTGAAGTATTGAAGTGATGCCAACCCCACCCCCATCCTGTAGAGAGTGACAGGCATTGGGGTGTGCCTTTGGGTTGACAGCTATAATGCTCATGCCATTGTACATCCCCCTACCCTCTAGACACTGACAAGTGTCATGGTGTGCTTTGGGGTCTTTAGGCATTATACTTACCCCATTTCATAAAGAAATACACTGACGTGGATGCAGTATAGGAGCATGGGGTGAAGTTTGTGGCCGAACAGTGCAAGACACACCACGATGCCTGTCAGTGGCTGCAGGGTGGGGGTGGGGAGTGGAATGGCATGAGCATTACATCCGATGATCCCAAGTCACAACCCTGATGCCTGTCAGTCCGTAGCGGGTGGGGTGCTACAGTTGGAAACCCTAACACCGTAGGCGTGTAGTGGTAGTTTCACTCTACATTTTCAACATGGGCTGCTTGACAGGCCACCTCATGAAAAGCGGTACAATCACTTTGTTAGCTGAACGGTGGTTTTGCACAGCGGCTGTGGCATTTGGTGACAGAGGGACGAAAACACAGTTTTGTGCAGGACGTGGAGAATGACAACTGTATTGTTCATGAGGAGGCATAAAAAATGGCAACGTTGAAAATCTGGAATGGCAATATGAAATATTGGTGAATCAATGAACATGCATACAAACTGCCCAGCAGATGTCCGCATCCCACTTATTTATGGGAGTTTTTTAGGCTCATTTTCAACATAGGTATTTTGGGACATCCTCTCATGAACAGTGGCACTGTGATTTTGTTAATGTGTCCCAAAAGGTGATTTCCCACAGCGAGCACGCCATTGTGCACCACAGTTGCGGGAACGCGTTTTGGGCAGGCTGTGAAAAATGGCAGCTATACTGTTGATAAGGAGGTGTGCACAGATGCCAGTAGTGAAAATCTGGCATGAAAATATTGCAAATGTACGAAGCGACAAGGCTGCGTGGGAACTTAGAAACATAGAAACATAGACTTTGACGGCAGATAAGGACCGCTAGGCCCATCTAGTCTGCCCATTTCCCTATCTACAGGATAGGCCGCAGATCCTAGTTAACCAACAGCCTATGTCTTCCTACCCCCCACAAGAATTGCCTTATGTCTGTCCCATGCATTCTTGAATTCTCCCACAGTTTTAGACCCCACAACCTCCTCAGGAAGGCTGTTCCATGCATCCACTACCCTCTCTGTGTAATAATACCTCCTCACATTGCCCCTGAACCGCCCTCCTTCTATCTTTAAATTGTGTCCCCTTGTTCTTGCAAGTCTCTTTTTCTGAAAAATGCTACCCTCTTGGACTTTGTTGATTCCACTGAGGTACTTAAAAGTTTCTATTATGTCCCCTCTCCTTCTTTCCTCAAGGGTATACATATTAAGCTCCTTTAGTCTCTCCTCATCACGGCTTCTCTTGCAGACCCTGCACCATTTTAGTTGCCCTCCTCTGGACTACCTCTATCCTGTTTATGTCCTTGAGAGATGGGGTCTCCAGAACTGGACACAGTACTCCAGATGGAGTCTCACCAACTGTCTGTACAGGGATAACAACTTCCTGTTTTCTGCTGCTGATGCCTCTCCCTATACATCCCAGTATACCCCCAGCCCTCCCTACTGCCTTCTCACATTGCTTGCTAACCTTAAGGTCATCTGATATGATTACCCCAGGTCCCTTTCCTTTTGTTGTTGTTACTACCTCCCACCCATTGTGTATTCTTCCCTGGGTTCTTGTTTCCCAGGTGCATTATTTGCACTTCTTTGCATTGAATCCTAGCTGCCATACTTCTGACCATTCCTCCAACCTTGCCAAATCCTTTTCATCCTTTCCACGCCTCCTTGTGTATCAACCCTGTTGCAGATTTTTGTGTCATCTGCAAAAGGCATACTTTTCCTTCCAGTCCCTCTGCAATGTCACTGATGAAGACATTAAAAGGACTGGACCCAATACTGAACCTCGGTACCCCACTAGTAACCCCTCTTTCTTCAGAATGGACTCCATTTACAATTACCTTCTGTGTCCTGTTGTCCAGCCAATGTTTACCCAGGCTACCACCCTGGGTCCCACTCAGGCTGGTTAATTTGACTATTAATCTTTTTGTGGGACTGTGTCAAATGCCTTGCTAAAGTCTAGGTAGGCCATGTCCACAACCCCTCCCTGGTCTAATGCTTTGGTCACCCAGTCGAAGAAATCTATTAGATTTGTCTGACATGACCTTCCCGCTGTGAACCCATGCTGCCTTGTTTCCTGTGCTCCACTGGCCTCTAGGTACTCGACTATTCTTTCCTTCAGAAGTGACTCCATCACTTTCTCTACCACAGAGGTCAGACTGACACGTCTGTAGTTTCCTGCCTCTGTCTTGGACCCACTTTTGTGAAGGGGAATCACATCTGCCTTCCTCCAGTCCTCGGGTACCACACCATCCTCCCATGATTTATTAAAAAGAGTAGCCAGTGGTTTCACTAGTTCCTCCCTTAATTCTTTTAGAATTCTGGGGTGAATTCCATCAGGACCCATTGCTTTGTCCACCTTCAGTTTTAGGAGTTCTTGCAGAACCCTTTCTTCTGTGAAAGGACTGGGATCGACCCCCCTATCAAGAGTGCTTCTGTTAATTGGATTAGGCACTTCCCTCCTCTTTAGAATACTGAGCAGAAATATTCGTTCAGTATTCCTGCTTTTCACTGTCCCACTCTGCCCACCACTGTTTTTCTATTCAGCCTCACTATCCCTCCCTTTGTCTTTCTATGCTCGCTGATGTACCTATAAAAGGTTTTATCCCTTCTTAACTGAGTTGGCTATCTTTTCCTCAGTTTGGGCCTTTGCTATTCTGACTTCCCTTCCTGCTTCCTTCTGCCTTAACTGGTACAACTCTCTGTCCTGCTCCTTCTGTGTTTCCTTATACTTCCGGAATGCTATCTTTTTCTTACTGACTTTCACAGCCACCTCTTTTGAGAACCATAGTGGCTTTTTCTTTCATTTTGATTTGTTCATTTGCTTCACACAAAGGCTTGTTGCCTCTGTGAAGGCAGTTTTGATAGTTCCCCATTGTTGCTCCACACCTCCTTCTAGCCTGTTTGCTAGTGCTTTTCTGAGGCACTCTCCCATTTTGCCAAAGTCAGCCCTCCTAAAGTCCAGTACTCTCACTTTTGTATGGCTTGACTCTGTAGCTGAGTTTAACGTGAACCACACTGTTTGATGGTCACTTGTCCCCAGATGGCAACCCACTTCTAGATCTGAGATCCTCTCACTGCCCCCATTTGAGAGTATGAGGTCTAAGATTGCTCCCTCACGAGTGGGTTCCAAATAGCTGTCAATGCTTGCCACCTGTAGGGCATCAAGAATGGCCCTGCTCTTGGATGTGGCTGCAGCAAATATGCTCCAGTTAACATCTGGCATATTCCGGTCTCCCATCAACAGTATCTCCCCTTTCTCTGCCATTCTAAGAATGCTTTCTATCATATCCTTGTCCATTCCTTCCCCCTGACATGGGGGTCTGTACACAACCCCTGTGCGGATTGTGGTGCCCTTTCCAGTCTCCAAAGTGACCTACAGTGCCTCCTCTCCTCCCTGTTTACTCTTTTGTTCAGTTGCTTTTATCCCTTCCTTTACTTAGAGAGCTACTCCTCCCCCTCTTCTCCCCTGCCTGTCTCTCCTGTAGGTTATGTACCCTGGTATGTTAACATCCCAGTCATGGTTCTCTGTGTACCATGTTTCTGTGACTGTGCAATGCACGCTTGCAGCACAGTCATTTTATGGACTTTCGGCACCAAATTTTCCACATAGGCAGTTTAGGACCTCTGTTCATGAACAGTGTCATTATCATTTCCTCAAACTGCCCCGAAAACTGATTTTGCACAGCGACTGTGCAATTCTGCACCATACGTGCGAAAACACATTTCAACCAGGATATATAAAATGACAGCTGTACTGTTCATAAGGAGGTGTGGAAAAATGCCAGTTTTGAACATGTGGAGTGAAAAATACAAATGACGTAAATCACGAGATGTATGTAAACTCATAACGCATGCTCGAAAAACTCAAATTTTACGGACTTTCAGACCCAAATTTTCAATATAGGCATTTTAAGACCTCTGCTAATGAACAGTGTCACTGTCATTTTCATAATGTGTCTCGAACACAGACTTTCCACAGCGACCGCACTATTCTGCGCCAGAACTGTGAAAACACATTTTGGTCAGGATGTGAAAAATGATAGCTGTACTGTTCACAAAGAGGTGCAGAACTATGGCAATGTTGAAAATTTGGAGTGAAAATATCATAAATTCACAAACTTATGAGTGTGCGTGCAAACTGCGCAATGCACGCTCGTAATACAGTCATGTTACAGAGTATCGTCACCAAATTTTCAGCATAGGCATTTTAGGACCTCTGCTCATGAGCAGTGCAACTGTCATTTTTGTAATTTGTCCTGAACACTGATTTACCACATTGACAGCGCTGTTCTGCGCTGGAAGTGCGAAAACACATTTTAGGCAGGATGTGAAAAATGACAGCTATATGGTTCACAAGAAGGTGTGGAAAAATGCCAATGCTGAACATGTGGTGTGAAAATATTGCAAATTCGCTAAGTTACAGCACGTAGTACCTGCATAGCATGGCCTAAAGTAAAACAGCCATTTTTGGATTTTTCCCACCAAATTTGCAACATAGGCTTTTTGAGAGCCCCCCTCATGAACACTAGCACTGTCGTTTCATTCCTCACTCCCAAAAGGTGATTCCGTGCAGTGACTGCGAAATCACCTTTCGGGACCGAATAACGCCATGACAGTGCAAGAATTCATGAGGAGGAGTCCCAAAAACCCCATGTTGAAATTAGGTGCCAAAATTCCAAGAAATGCCTGAGATATGCATCAAAGTTGAAAAAACCCTGTTTATTCTATCATACAGCTTACCGGCATTTCCTCAGTTAGCGGTCGGCTTTGAAGAGTGCAGACGGTTCCTGGTCCACGAAGATCACTGCGCCTGACTCCAGAGGTAAGTATGGGGTGGGGGGTGGGAGGCAGGGTGCTCAGTGGGTTGTGTGATGGTGGGTAGGGAGACTACGAGGACCATTTTGTATTACAAGATGAAAAAAAATTTGCAGGACAGTTTTTTTCCTGGGATTTACACGCTGGGGTGTGCTCCCAGAATGCCACCTAACTGTTTGGGGGGTTACTGCAGCCGACGGGGGATTGGGCACCCTTGTCAGCACACAACAAAAGGGAGGTGTTAATTTATGCAGATGGGGATTGGGCACCCCAGTCGGCACACCAGAAATGCAGGGGGCAAGAGCGAAGGGGACTGGACACCCTCCCTCGGTATATATAACACATGGGGAGTGCTTTGTATGCGATGGGGGAGGCCCTCATCGGCACATAATTGGGGCATGGTAAGCCAGCAGGGGAATTGGGCAATCAAGTCGGCAGTTGGGTGGTTGCCCGCAATGCTTACAATGTGGCCGAGCATGTCGGAAGGTCCGCTGCATCTGATGAACTTTGCTTGGATTGCAGCAGACCTTTCCTTAGATGTGCTCGCCACATTAGTATGCATGGTGTGGTGCTGGCATGCAGGCTGATTGAGGAATGAGGGATGCACCTACTGATGCATGCCCTGCATTCGCCCAACAGCGACCGCGCCTCCAAATCTCCACTGCCGCAAGATGTTGGCTGCACAAGCGTGCTAACATAAAAACTGCAAGGAACTATAGAGGAGGAATAGAGAGTCAAAAACAAGAGAACATAATAAAGAAATAAGTAAGTAGGTAAACAAAGCAGTATAGTGCAGTGGTTTAAGGCTCTGAGCTGCAAATCAGGAGACCTGGGTTTGAATCCCACAGCCCCCACTTGCATACTGTGTGACCCATGAGCAAGTCACTTAACTTTCCTGTGCTCCCAGGTTGCACCTGTAAACAAGCTTTCAGTTTAGTGTGTCTCACCTGGTTAAACAATTGGAAAAAAAAATAATAATAATTGTAAGCAGGTGGGGGGATTCAGGGCACAGTCTTACTTTGCAGTAGGAGTGGTTGAGTTGTGCAACGGCCTACTGACAGAGGTGGTTGGTACAAGACTAATTTATTTATTATTTCTAAGGTTTTACCAGGAAAGACATATTGACTAGTTTTCATTTCCAGATGTGTCGGGGGGGGGGGGGCACAGAGGAGAGAACAGAACAGAAGAAATACAGAGTCCAATGTAAATAAATGTAATAATATAGAAGAAGGAACAAAATGAGCAGTTACAGGCAATTCTTCTCAGCAGCAATTATGCAATAAATTGTAGAAGAACAATATGCAGTAAGGTGTCAGTGTGGTTTAGTTGGTAGCACATCCTCCTCTGGGCCAGAAGGTCGTGGGTTCCTGTCCCACACCGGGACTCATACCTAAAAACAAATGCTGGCACCGGAGTGCAGTATTAGGGGGGGTGCTGTACTGTTGGGGTATGCTGTTTGGATGAGACATTAAACTGAGGTCCCTTCTACCCCATCCTGGTGCTGGGCATATGGAAGTAAAAGAACCCAAGGGACTCTCTGCAAAAGAGTAGGGGACTTTTCCCAGTGTCCAGCCAGTATTCCCCTTCCCATAAAACCAGTTCATGCAATTGTCCAGGCTGTGTGTGAGTGCTGATGTGCAATATGGCCGCCACTATGCATTCAGTCACTTCACTACCAGTCTAGCATTGCTTGTAAAGTGCTTTGGGATACATTAATTCTTCTTCTTTTCTTCATTATTTGGGTGGAGTAGCAGTAAGACGGGGGAGGGGGATTATACCAAAAACACTGTCTAGGCAATAGGGCATGTGGTAGGGTAGGATACAATTGGGCAGACAGGATGACCTAATTGCTTTGTTCTGCTGACACTGTCTGTGTTTCTATGTGTAACCCCCTGTCAGGGGCTTACCTGGAAGCTCCTGAAAAGAGGGTAATTTCCCCAAGGGTTTTGGTCCACCCCCCATCTTTGTTGTCCAGGTCCTGGCTTGCCCCCTGTGTTTCTGCCCTCTCCAGCAGGCCCCTGCATGGTTTTTGCAGATAGAGCTGAGCTGGAAGAGCAAATCTGTGTAGCCATCGGCTTTTGGAATAGTACTGTGGAGCCAGCGAGCTCCGCACATGCTCAGAAGTGCATTTTTGTATGGCCGTTTCAGTGGCTTTTCAGTGTGTCTCTCTGGTGGTCCCGGTCCCGTTGGGCAAAGAGTGAGAGACTGGAGATGCAAGCGGGACTGGAGAGGTGGCAGGGAAGCAGCAGGAATATTTTTGAAAAGCACCAATCATGCTCTAGCTACAGGGATGCTGCCTCATTTATATTCATGAGGTGGCATGAATTAAGATGAGCTGGGAGCCTGCATAGCACTGAGGCATAAGGTAGCGCTTGTGACAGGCTGGAAAAGGGGAGTACTAGATGAAATACATATAGATCTCTGTGCACAGGGAAATAGAAAGGTTGTCAGTCTGTGGGGAGAATAAATAAAGTGTCCATGGACTGCAGCCAGAAAGTGGGTCTCTGTGTGTGTTGTCTGGGACATTAGAGAATGGCAGGAGCAACTGGCAGGGGGATGAGCTTTCATAGATTCATAGACTGAGTACAAGTTCAGTAGGCTAAAAGCCCTTTTAAGAATGTACCGCCTTATTATGGTGGTATATATATATTTATTGTTCCCCATATGATGATCCAGTCTAATTTTAAGTGTCCATTGTTGGACTGGATACTACATATGCAGGCAAGCTATTCCATAAGCCAGTGATCCTCTGAGTAAAGAATTTGCTTCTCTTAGTAGTTTTTATAAACTCCCCAGTAAGTCTGAATCTATTATTTCTTATGTTGGCTGTATTGTTATTCGAAGTTAGACCTACGGTTGCCCCTAAATAACCGTCTAACAAGTTAAGGAATGCAGTCGCTTTACAGGGTGGCTACAACTGTGTGGAGAAATAAATTAATAAAACTAAAGTGTTTGGCTGCAGGGTAGTTTGGAACTTGGGACATTGTGTAAATGTGTGGGCACTATTTACTCTGGCCACCATGTTTCGCAGCCATGTGACACCTGCCAGCCAATCACCGAACCAGGATTCTTGCCAGGGACTTTGAGACTGACGGAAAGGACTTTTGGGGGAAAATACCAAGGAATGTTTAGGCGCCTTTTTCTGCACCAATGATACTTCGAGGGGGCCTCTTACATATTAATTTTTGCCAAAGGACAGTGGCTTCAGCCAATGCAGAGTGAGGAAAGGGCTCCCCATAAAGCTGGGACAGTTGGGTTTTGATTCAGTCTAAGGAGAGCTCTTCTAGGCGAAGGGGGGGGGGGCTCCTGCCCCTGGAAAGATTGGGGCTGCAAGATGGGCCTGCCTGGGGACTGCCAGCAATTTGTACTCCAAGGGCAGGGAGTGTCTGCCCCCCTCAGGAAAAGGAAGAAGCAGCTTGACAGAGAGAAAAAGGGAAAGTTGCAGGATGCTGAATGTTCTGCGTAGTTGTGAAGCTGCAGCACAGCGGTGAGAGAAGCATAGCTCGAATGGAAAGAGAAAGCTGCAGATTGCAAGAGAGAGGTTATGTCCTGAGCCTGACTAAAAGGACAAAGGTTGGGTCTAAGCCTGGAAAAAGACCAAGGTTGCGTTCTGAGCCTGGAAAAAGAATGAAGGTTGTGTCTAAGCCTGGGGAAAGACAGGATACAGAGGACGAGGAACAAGAGGATATAAATGTGCTGACAATGAGGAAAGGAAGAGTGAGCCTCTTCGATCCAGTACATGCATGGTGAGAAAAGGGATTGTGTGTGCAGGTGATGATGTGTGAGCCAGAACAAAAAAGCAGCTGTATTAAAGTTGAGAGACTGTGAAAACAGAAGGATGGGCAGGTGCTTTTCAGAAGCTCAAGTGCCTGTTGTCTGCTCCTGAGATACAGCAAGAAAAAGAGAGGGACAGATTGCTGTGGTTATACACACCATTGGCAGAAAGAGAGAGAGAGAGAGAGAAAAAAAGTGAAGCAGCAGAAGAGAATGTGCTGAATTGTTTCTACTGACACCCAGGGCCAGGTGGGGAACTTGCTAACCCCCATCAAGTGGGATCTGTCATTGCAGGGGGTCGTGGATCTTGTACCTGAGTGCAAGGGCGCTCTGATCGAAAGGAGATGGGCTGTGGGGCTACTCTCCAGTCTGGGTCCTCTGTAGTTGGCAGGCCTTGTGCACGTGCTCTGCAACGGGGCCTGTAATGGGCTGAAGGGGACAAGCTGCAAGATCCGTAAGCAAGATGAAAGAGAGAGCAAACTGCAGCCTCTGTGCCCCCTGTTGCAAGCATTGAGCCCGGTTCTGTCTATGATGCCATCAGTTCCCAGGACTTCAGTAAACTATGCCATCTGAGGACTGAATCTGCAGAACTGTGAGTAAAAAGCAGGAACTGCCCTGCACCTGGGGACTGTACATATGTTGGCCCACTAGGACAGGAGGTAGAGTTAAGGACTAGAGGGAAAGGCAGAGGTTTAGCTCTAACCAAAAGAGTGTGCCAATGCTAGCTACCAGCTGCTCCTCAGGCCTGCATCTAGAATCTGGGTACCCAGCGAATGACTGTGGGGTTTTAATGGACTGGGACCAACAGGAATGGGTTGGAGCACCTGCAGCAGTTAGGCTGTTAGACAGAGATGATGGCTACGCTATATTGATTGAAACGTGATTGGAATTGAAAGAGGGAAATGTGATTTGGGAAATGCAAATTGAAATGCTTACTTGAACTTTATTCCACTTACCCCCATTCCTAAACCATTCCCCTGTAAATGAACCATGGAGTTTTTGTTTTGCAGCTGAAATGGAGCCAGAGCCTAATTTTATTGGGCAGGTTATTGGTTGAAATGGAAAAGGTAAATGGTATAACGGAATGTGGGGAGGTTTGAACCTGGTAAGTATACGTCTAGGGTAACTGTTGGGGAGGTGGGTTGGTACGACATCCCGGGGGTTGTATTGTAAGCAGTCAGACCCACTGATATGTACTCTGGGTGGAGGCATCACCATTTTATTTTAATGTTTGGGAAAGGACCCCCGTAGGTCAGCTATGGGAACCCAGGCCCCTTGCCCTTGGTTGGGCTCACAAGGCAGGGGCAGTGGCCCTCTCTAGGATGGCACTGGAGAAGAACTACATATGTTTTGCCTTTTACTGAATCAACAAGAAAAATTGCTTTGCAGTGCACACACATTCAGGCAATGCAGAATTTCTTGTTGTTGGAATAAAAGGTATCAAATCACCTAAGTTTGCTCATCTTGCCTACATTGGGTGCTTTCAAAGTCCACCTCAAGCAACTCCTGATAAGTGCAGACCATTGCGACTGTCACCCATAGCTTCACCTCCCTTTCTCCTCACTGGTGTTCCCTGCTCTTCCCCCGCCTTCCCCCCCCCCCCTCCTCTTGCCTTGTCACCCCATCGCGTTCCCACTCCCCCACCCTCCCTAATTCCTCCCTTGAGCCCTTTTCCACTCATACCCTCTCACCCCTTACCCCTCCCCCAATTTCTCTCCCAAGTATGCTCCTCCCCTCCTTACCTCTCCCCTCCGGCTATCCTCATACCCCTCTCCTCCCCACCAGATTACTTCCTCACAATAACGCCTACTCACTTGGCACGTGGGGCTGCTCCTCACCTCTTTTAGCAATTATTATACTGCTAACCTTATGTTCCTGCAGACAATTGATTGGTTTTCCTTTCAGACATCTTATACCCGTAAGTGTTTTTTTTTGTTAGCCCCCACTTCCAATATCATAACTTCCTCTGTAAGATGTACTACCCTGTTGCATCTGCTGTATCCTCTGCCTTTGTAATTTGTACCACTCTGTTCTGTATTGTTATCATGACGTGGAACCTAGGTAAAGAGCTTTGAGCTCAAGTGGTGTTATCCTAGACTTCAATAAATAAATAAATAAAAAATATTTACATGTCCAATATAGCTACAGAACAATTCTCTGCAGTGCCACAACTTACATACACTTTAGCCAAACAAAACCTCTCAAAAGCCAGCCTTGTGGTGGTTGTTTGAAGCACAATTAAATGTGCATACGCTGCAGTCAAAGCTCCACCAAAGCCAGTTACATTGACTAAACCACTTTAAAATACCTTATACCAGCACACAGCAATTACTGAGAGATATAGCAGCAGAGAAAAAACACATTTTGTACTTGTACCTTGGCCCTTCCACTCTGCAACTGGTTATTTAAAATAATAAATTTGAGTCTGATACAACAGTGATAATACCACCTCCTCGTCCAAACTAGATTAGGGGGCCAAAGCATTAAGCATCACAGTTCTTAGCATTTTTCAATTTAAAATAAAAATCTACCATGGCATAGATCTGATTTCTGTATAAAGGGTTTGGCAAACTCAACCCCTGCATTTACAATGCAACTTAATAAAATTTGTGGGGTGGCACCTGGTGTGTGACCAGACAGAAGCATATAGTTAAAGTACCAGTGCCTCCCCCCCATCAAAGTGTGCAATTTTTTTAAAGTAACTCCAATGTTTTTACTTGTTATACATTTTGGAGGGGTTCTTGGTTTCATTATCCAGCTGTGAACCATGATTAAGCCTGACCACTTCGGCAAAGTGACCACCTCCATTAGCCAGATAAAAAGCATCACAATTTAACTTGCCATATCAGAGCTGAGGTCTCCCTGCTTTCTCTATTTTTAATGAAGAGACCACTCTTCTGGCTTCATTACTTATATAGTGTGCTCTGGCCAATTAAAGGCTCACAGGTGTTTAATGGGGAGCTCACCAATAAGAAGAAGGCCACAATTCCCCTACATTCAAATCAGTGTAAAGGGGTTAGTAAGCTCGACCCCTGCATTTACAATGCAACTTAGTAAACTTAGCAAAAATGAGCACACTATATAAGCGATGAGCTAGGAGAGTGGTCTCTTCATTAATAATAGAGAAAGCAGGGAGACCTCAGCTCTGATATGGCAAGTTAAATTGTGACGCTTTTTATCTGACCGATGGAGGTAGTCACTTTGCCGAAGTGGTCAGGCTTAATCATGGTTCAGCTGGATAATGAAACCAAGAACCCCTCTGAAATGTATGACAAGTAAAAACATTGGAGTTGCTTTAAAAAAATGCAGGTTTTGATGCAGCAAAATGGGAAGGGGGGACAGCACTAGTACTTTAACTATATGCTTCTGTTTGGTCACACACCAGGTGCCACCCCACTCATTTTACTAAGTTGCATTATAAATGCAAGGAGACCTCAGCTCTGATATTGCAAGTTAAAATGTGATGCTTTTTACCTGACCGATGGAGGTGGTCACTTTGCCAAAGTAATCAGGCTTAATCGTGGTTCAGCTGGGTAATGAAACCAAGAACCCCTTCGAAATGTATGACAAGTAAGAACATTGGAGTTACTTTAAACAAGCATTTGTCAATGCCAAATGTTTGCTGGCATTAGCACTGGAAGTGCAGGAGTTAGACAGACACAGTATAGGAATGGCAGTGAAGTACTGAACTGACGTCAACTACACCGCTACCCTGCAGAGATGGATAGGCAGTGGGGAGTGCCTTTGAGTCATTGCCCATAACGGTCATGACATTTCACCTCACCCTACCCTGCAGACACTGACAAGTGTTGAGGTGTGCCTCGGGGTGTTCGGGCTTTACATTCACCTCATTCTATAAGGAAATGTGCTGAAATGGGTGCAGTATAGGAGAATGGGGTGAACTCTGGGGATAAAGTGTCTGTGGTGCTCCTTGATGCCTGTCACTGGCTGCAGGGTGGGGGTGGGTGTGGAATGGCATGAGCATTACTGTCAACAGTGCCAAGTCACACCCCTGACACCTGCCATTCCCTACAGAGTAGGGCGTTATGGTAGGAAACCCTAACACCCTGGGCATTTCTTGGTATTTTTACTCCAAGTTTTCAGCTTGGAGCACTGACACTGGTTTCCTGCCCAGCGCTGAAGCCACTGCTGAAATCATTGGATTAGGGCATAAGACTGCAAAGAAACATTGACCTTTGACGTGTCTTCCTTTTAGTAGCTGTGTAGAGAAGTCCTGATCTTTTTGCTTGCCAATTCACTCAGTTGCACACTTCTGTGAGCAGTTCAGTGCAGCATGTCAGTGATTTGTTGACCCCCCACCCAGTGTCTACTTTTCCATTTGCAAATTATACTGTAAAGCCACTAGAGGGCAACAACACAACTAGGTTGCAATCCTCTACCTACTACTCTCCCCTAACACTTCTAGTTCTGGGTCATTCATACCTAAAGCAAATTATCAATGTCCTAACATTCAGTGGTGTGATCTGAATCTGTAAGCCTGTACAGACTCTACTACCCTACCCAGAATGGTTTTCATCTCCCTCCTGTTCTTACCCTTACCCAGGCTCCCCCTCTACACCTATTGCCACTTCTCTTTCCCCTTCCCTTCCAGATACCTCTTTCATTCTGTAAATCACCCCTACAGCTCCCCTTGTAAGCAGACCCCACTTTCCCTACTACCCACCAGCATCTCTGTTTTCCCTTCCTAGTCACTTTGCCTTTTTTGTTTCCTTATCTCCTTATCTCCACCCCTCCCTCCCTCCCTGTTCCCCTCCTTCATGTATTTCGGACTCAAATTACAAAAGTCCTAAACTTCACTATTTCATCCTTGCCCTCCTCCTTCTTTCATTAGGGAACATTCACCCAAACCCTGGCCCTATTTCTTCTCCTACCCTGGCTCCTTACCCAAATAACATGTCTCCAAACCCCACTCCCACTACAACCCTCCCTAATGGGTTGAAGCTCCTCCACCTAAACATCTGCAGCCTACTACCTAAAATCGACCTCCTACAAACTCTTATGATTTCACACACCCCTGACATCCTAATTATTACCGAGACATGGCTCAAAAAAAGCACCCCTGACAGTGCCATTGCTATCCTTGGGTATTCCATCTCCAGACAAGATTGATCGGGTCGTGGAGGGGGAGTGGCCATGTAATATCCTGTCCTCACTGCAATTTACTACCACCCTATCTACATCCATCCCAGCTACCTATGAAGCCCTTGTCACCTGCATTACCCTTCCTTTCCCAATCCCAATCTTTGTGGTTGGCATCTATTGCCACCCAAACATTCATCCCTCGGTCGTGACTGAACTCTGTCAATATCAACTCCCTCTCACAATCTGGTAAACTTTTTCTAATGGGTGACGTGAATCTAAAGTGGTTATCTCCCAAGTTAAACAAGCTACGCAATGATGTTGCTGTTCTAAACCTCCCTCTACTTATACATGAGCCCACACGCCCTAGTCCCAAAACACAAAACCACACCCTGCTTGACTGGGTACTCACAACCCACCCACACCGTGTCATTAAATCTGGTCTCCTCCCTGATGAACTTAGTGACCACAACCCCATTTTCTTTGTACGTAAGATTCATCGCCCCAAACCTCCCCCTAAATTTATATAGCTCCGGTCCTTTAAATCCTTAGACCTTACCCCAATTAGCTCTGCACTCGCTTCCACTGACTGGGCCCCCCTCTCCACAGCCGTTTCTGTTGACCAAGCACTTGACTATTTTAAGGATAAATTCATTGCCACCTGGAATGTCTTTGCTCCTTTCAGATGGACCAGAGTCTGTGGGCTTCACCTCCCCTGGATCACCCCCAAACTACTGGCCTGCTTCAGGGAGTGTGATTGGGCCTGGAGAAAACACAAATTTACTATACATCTAAACGACTATGCCAAGTACAGAACACTACGCAATTCATGTACTAAAGCTACTAGACTGGCTAAGTCTGAGTATTTCAACTCCTCATTCCTGACTAACACTAACTCTCCATCTAAATTCTGGAGGGTAGTTCATGTCCTGTTCTCTCCCCCCTCTCCCCCTCCCCCTCCAGTTCTCAAAATAAATAACTCCTTAGTTTCTGACCCTGGCTCCATGGCCAATGAATTTAATGCCTACTACACCTCGTGCATCACGTCTCTTCTAAATTCCATCTCCCCATTGCCACCTACTAACTTCAGCCCTTTGCCTCAACCAGTGCCTACCCCTCCCCCATTTTCCTTTTCTGCTATCTCCCTTGACAAAGCTCTTAATGCTCTCCTATCCCTCAACCCCTCTAAAGGCTCCTCACCAGATGAGATTGATCCTAAACTTCTCTGCCTTTCTGCCACTGCAATTGCTTATCCTATCTCCCTAATCCTTAACCTGTCCTTTATTTCTGCCCAAATGTCCTCTTCCTGGAAACACGCTGTGGTCCTTCCTCTCCCCAAGGGTGGTGACACATCCACTCCTGGCAACTATTGCCCCATTTCCCCTCCTTCCTACCCTTGCCAGACTTCAAGAACATTTAGTTCTCTGTCAACTGTCACCCTTCCTTTCTGATTCCTCCTTCTTCACCCCCTTCCAATCTGTTTTTTTTTGGAAGAACCACTCAACAACCACCTCCCTCCTCAGGCTTACTGACTCGATCCTTTCAGGGATGGATGATGGCCTGATCACCTCTGCCATCTTTGTCGACCTAACCAAAGCTTTTGACATTGTTTCCAATCACCTGCTTCTTGATTCACTCTTCTCAGCTGGCCTTGCTCCATCAGCCACCAACTGGTTTAAATCCTACCTCACTGGCAGGACCCAATCGTTGAAAATCCTTGATTCCATCTCCCCTCCATTCCCCATCAGCACTGGTGTCCCTCAGGGTTCAGTGCTTGGTCCCCTACTCTTCTCCATTTTCCTTAATGATCTTCCTACAATCTGCTCATCCTCTTCTATCCACATGTACGCTGACGATACTGTTTTACACAGTTCCGGCAAAAACCCTGCTGCTGTGCAAACCAGCTTACAGCATGACTTCAACCAAGTTCAGCTCTGGTTTGCTTCTCACCAGCTTTTTCTAAACACCAAGAAGACAGTCTCAATGACCTTTGGCACCAGGCAGAGACCCTCTAGGCTCCCGGACCTACCCACCTTCCACACCCTTGATGGGACCATCTTTGAGGACACCTCCTCATTTTGATATCTGGGAGTTTGGCTGGACTAGCACTTCAACCTCTCTGTACATATAGATGCTATCCTGAAGAAACTGCATCCCAAGCTTGGTGCTCTGTACAGGAATCGTAGTTGCATCCCGCTGACTGCGAGGCACGAAATTGTCCAGAATATGATAGTCCCCATCCTTGACTACTGCGACATAGTCTATGGTGCTGCTCCGAAATCTTCCCTGACCAAGTTGGACACTCTCTTTAACTCCTTCTGCTGCTTTGCTATCGACTTCCCTTCCCGCTCCCACCACTGTGAACTCTATCGCTCTCTAACCTTCCTTCCACTATCTCACAGACACATCTCTCCCTGTGCCAAACTAACCTCCAAATTCTGGTTCGGGGGCTCCCCTCCTATCTCTCATCCTCTCTGTCCACTCCGCCTCCCTCCACCCACTCTCTCAGATCAAATGATGCCCGCATCTTGATGGTCCCTCGCCACTCCACCCTCATCGGTCAGACTGTGGGTTTCACCCATCGTTTCCCTAAAATCTGGAATTCCCTCCCCCCGAAATATGACACTCCTCCTCCAATTACTCTCTTACCTCTGCCCTACACAATTACCTTTCTCCTCAGCTGTTCCTGCTTTAACACACCTTAATACCTGTCCCCAGTTTCTGCCTTCCTACCATGAACCACCCTGGCAGGGTTCTCAACATCCTGAAGGGAGAAATCAGGAAATGGCTACCCCTTCTCTTCATAGTCAGTTCTTACCTCCCCCCACCTGCCCTTCTGGGTCACCAGTGTGCACAACCTAACCCCATCCTTGTTTCTCCAACAGCACTTGAGTACTACCTTGAGCCTGCTCCTGGTGCGCTCATGCACTACAAATGGTTCTATAGCATTATTACTGTTTTGTACGTTCATACTGTATGTTCTTTTATATGATTTTTGACATGTATTGTAATTTACCCAATGTTCCACTGCTGTTTATTGTACAATATCTTGTGTTCCAACTGTTGCACAATCTTACAATGTTGTATTGTTTGTGCTACCCACAAACTATTGTAACTGATCATCCTTTACAACCCTATGTAACCCCCCCCCAGGTTGCACCATGAGACATGCAGCTTGTTCAGTGTGCCCTCCTGGTGAAACGGTTCAATAAATAAATAAAAAAAATGGGCTTTTTGTGACCCCCCCACTGCATGAGCAGTGACACTATCAGTTCGTTAGCCGGAAGATGATTTTGCATAGCGACTGCGCCATTTGACGCCATGGGTGTGAAAACACATTTCGAACAGGATGTGAAAAATGACAGCTATACTGTTAATGCGGAGGTGTAAAAAAATGGTAGCACTGAAAATCTGGAGTAAAATTATAAAAAACTGGTGGTCACGAGTGTGAGTAGAAACCGCACAGCACACACCTGTAATGTAATTAGTTTGGGGATTTGTGACACCAGATTTTCATCATAGGCATTTGGGGACCTCTGCTCATGAACAGTGTCACTGTGATTTTCTTAATCTGTCCCAAACACTGATTTCCCACAGTGACCATGCTATTCTGCACCAGAAGTGCGAAAACACATTTTGGCCAGGATGTGAAAAATGACAGCTGTATTGTTCATAAGGAGATGTGGAAAAATGCCAGTGTTGAAAATCTGGACTAAAAATATTACAAATTCTTGAATTTATGAGAGTGCGTAGAAACTACGCAAAGCACAGTGGTAACACACTCATTTTATGGACTTTTGTCACCAAATTTTCAACATAGGCATTTTTTTTTGTATTACTTTTTTTCTCTCATGGGGGTCCCAGCCAGCCTCATCATCCTTGCATCCCCTGTGATCTGGCCACCGTCTGACCTGCACCGTCTCCTATGAGGGCAACCACCGATTACCCCACAGCTTACCCCCCCATGGCAGGGGAAGCAGGGGTCGATCAACTCCCCCACCACACAACGGATCTGCTCACGGTAGTCCCTCGGAGCAGTGCAGGATATTGTGGACGGCCATCAAACCGCAACAGCTGGCACTCCCCTTTTTCCATGTTCTGGTGGAGGCAGGGTGTGCAATGCCGACAAGGAGCTCCCTTGAAAGACATGTCCGCACGAGCAGCCCGCCAAGGCCCTACTCCACACCCCATTCTCACTTAGGCCAGATGTGCTGACACCCAGCCTCCGCTAGCTGTCAAACTTACGCTGGACACTGTACCCAGACCCACCCCAGTAGAGGAGAGCAGTCCATAGGACGCTTGATCCACTCCCTCCTCTGCCAACCCCCAGCAGCCCAAGCTCACTTCCGAACCTGGGTCACTAGCATGGCACGAGGTAAGGCATGCAGCGCCTCAACCCTCAGTTGCACCAGGCCATAACATAGGCATTTTAAGAACTTTGCTCATGAGCAGTGTCACTGTGATTTTCTTAATCTGTCCCGAACATTGATTTCGCACACTGACTGTGCCATTGTGCGCTACATGTGCGAAAACACAATTCAGGCAGGGTGTGAAAAATGACAGCTGTACTGTTCATAAGGAGGTGTGGTAAAATGGCAATGTTAAAAATCTGGACTGAAAATATAAAAAATTCTCGAAGTTACGAGTGTGCATAGGAACTGCGCAATGCATGCTCATAAAACAGTAATTTGAGGGACTTTTTTCACCAAATTTTCAACATAGGGTTTTTTGGGGCCTGCCTCATGAACTGTGACACTGAAATTTCGTTACTCGATCCTGAAAGGTGATTCCACGCACTCCCGCAGTGACCATGAAATCACCTTTCGAGACTGAATAACAAAATGACAGTGATTGAGTTCATGAGGTGGGGTCCCAAGAACCCCATGTTGAAAATTTGGTGAAAAAAGTCCCAAAAATAGCTGAGATACATACCAAAGTTGAAAAAAAACCCCATTTATGCCATTATACAGCTTGCTGATATTTCTTCAGCTTGCGGTCAGCTTTGAAGAGTGCAGACGTGTTCCCGGACCACTGAAGATCATTGCGCTGGCCTCTAAAGGTAAGTATAGGGTGAGGGGGTAGGGTACACAGAGTGTGGGTTGAGGGAGGGGGCAAGAGAGTCAATGAGGGACCGTTTTCTTTTGTTAAAAGTTTTCAAAAATTTTTTGGGAACCGGAGCTCAACTCACTCACCTGCTGCTCCAGCACTGCTCCAGCTCGGGAGGTCCAACCAGCGATCTCCCTGCCAATGTAGGTCATGGGGTCCGGACTGATTTTAAAAGAAAAGTGCAGTTTTTTCCAGGGTTTGAGAGCAGGAAGTCTGGAATTTCAGGAATGAGGATTAGTATGAAATGAATGCATATAGGAGGAGGGAACAAGTTGGAATCACGTAAGGGGTTGTAATAGGACTCTGGGAGGAGACTCTGGGGAGAGAGCGAGAGAGACAGAGAGAGACAGAGAGAGAGAGACTGAGAGACAGAGAGAGAGAGAGAGAGAGAGAAGAGAGAGAGAGAGACAGAGAGAGAGACCAAGAGAGAGGGGGAGAGAGAGAGAGAGAGAAAGAGAAAGAGAAAGAGAGACAGACAGAGAGACAAAGAGATAGAGAGAGAGAGAGAGAGACAGAGAGAGAGAGAGAGAGAGAGACCATGAGGAGAGACTGAGAGAGACCGAGACCTGTTGGGAAGGAGAAATGACATAAACACGAATAACTAGCTATCTATGATAGTAGTTAGATAGTGATAACAGCGAAAGAAAATGACCACTGCACCAGTGAGACGTGTAGGCAATTTGTATACTGATGGCAGTATGCAAATTGCCTACACATTACCACAGCTGATTGAAGCTGTCATTTTCTTTCAGTTGTTTGTCACTGCATCTGAACTGCTGTCATAGACAGCTCGGACATTCATTGGTGTGGTGTGGTCATGCCTGCAAAAAGGATCAGGGCATTGGAAGCGGGGGTGGCACACCTACAACATAAAAAATTGCAGGCTTTGATGCAGCAAAATGGGGAGGGGAGGGAAGAGCACTGGTACTTTAACTATATAGATCTGATTTCTACCTGACCTTGTAGTTTGGAGCTGGACTCTGGAGACACTGGAGAAGTGGACACTGGAACATAAACAGCTGGCTGGCAAGGAGCACTTGGAAGAGCAGCAGGAGGAACAGAACCAGGAGAGAGCAATGAATCTCAGGAGCCAGTAGTCCCCACTTCAGCCCTTTCTCTTTAGCTTTGAGGTGATGCGGTTGGATGCCAGAAGATGGAATATGAAGAAGAACATCCTCTCTGCCGTCCTTATATTGGCACTCATAAGATCCTGGTCATAAAGCTGCCATGTGACTGGCAGAGAAGCCTGACCTGCCAGGGATTTGTATTTTTCCTCAGTCTCTGAAGGGATTTCTGGCAGGTAAAAGGCTTGTCTTAATCACCCTCTGCCAGTGCAGACCAGCATGAAATGTGTATTAGGAGAGTGCTGGTGGTAATTTTCAAGTTTTTGTAACTTTTTCTTACTCCAAATTACCCCCGCTGACACCAGCACACAAAGTGTATTAATTGTACTGGTGGGCTTTTCAAATCCCATTTGAGTTGACCTGACCATTTGCTGGTTCTCAAATGCCAATGCCAGGGCATGGAGAGGTATGGTCATGGGCTACAGGCATGATCGTGAGCGGGGTTGCGTATGCACAGACAGTACCACCAACCCACCTAACCCTGTTCACTTTCTGTTGCAAATTCTGAGCATGTTTGTGCTTGACTGACAGCCAGCCTGATGACAAAGACACACCTTGATGGGGGCAGATCAATCCCTAGTCTAAGGCACCAGCACAGCAGCAGGACAAAGATGCTGCCTATGATACCACTTTCCGCAGTCCAGATTAAGAGTGCACAGCCATACACACAATCAGAAGCCAGTGTCCTGGCTGAGTCTGAGACAATGAATTAATGTACAAGTATATGTGAGTGTAAATGCCTTTCCTGCAGTTTCCTTAAGCTAGTAGTGTGAAATTGTGACTTTTGGCATCCCACATTGGCATAATGCAGGTGTTGGGATGAGGGTGGCAAAAATGGAATGGTCCTGCAGGAAATGGGAAATGGGAGCTGTATTCATTCCAGTAATCAAACGTTACAGAAAAAAATGGCAAGGCAATTGCATATGCTTGGCAACTTATCCAAAGGCTAAGTGCCTTACATTAGTAAAAATAGTATAAAACAATTTCATAAATAAATAATGTGTAATAAACTATCTACTATTATAAAGCATCAGCATGGGTTGGCTTGTGCAAACAAAATTTAACTTAAGATGACTTTTGAAGGCTTCCACTGTATGGCCAGATCTTACAATATCAATCAATCAATCAATCTTTATTTAACCAGGTGAAACACCATTGAGGAAAACTCATTTGCAAGGTGGACCAGGACTTTTGTCATGAGCACAGTAATCAAGGAAGTACAATAAAAGGACAGTGTAACAATAAAATAGGTACAATAAGATAAAGACACAGTTGGTACAAGATAGAATCGGTACACACTGGAATTGTATACAACAAAAATATTACAATATGCAATATGTGCATGTGCAAAATAAAATGAGATAATTCAGAGGGGTACAAGAACATATGGTGCGGGGAGTGAGGGGAATAAGACTAAAGGGCAGAGGAAAAAGGGGGCAGGGGGACAGTAGGAGGTCACAGGTACTGAAGTACCCATAGTCTGAGATATCCAGGTCAGGGAAAACAATTGCAACATTCTTTGAAGGATTGTAGAAATAGTGTTTTGAAGGTGGTTAGTTTTGTAGGTAACACCATGTTTAGTGTTTTTTGGAGCTTGTTCCATAAGGAAGGAAGAGCATGGCTTAGGGCCACTCTCCCAAAACGTGTGTTAACTTTTGGAATGATGGGTGTGGTGTAGGACAGGCTCCTTAAGGAATATCTACCTGTGGTGCATATAGTCAGACTCTCTGCAATGTATTGTGGAAGTTTCTTGGTGAGCACTCTGAAGGTCCAAAGTGCAGCATTTTGTGCCTTCTGAAGTTGAGGAATGACCAGCCTACCAAGGAGTACAGGGAGCAATGGTGGGTGGAATACGGTGCACCCGTTATAAATCTTACTGCTTGATGACAGAGGGTGCCAAGCTTTGATAACGCCGAGCTAGTACCCTGGCCATAAATAAAGTCAACGTAATCAAGAAGTGGGATAAAAGTGCATTGAACTGATGTAGTTTTGGCACTTTTTGTCAATAAATGCCTGATCTGAAAGAACAGACCTAGTCTCTACGTTTTTTTGTCAGATCGTCGATATGGGCAGAGAATGATAGTTTGTGGTCAATCCACAGTCTCAGGTATTTGAATTTAGCCACAAAGTCTATAGAATCTCCTGTTAGGGTAGTTATTTGGGGAACTAGGCCTAGTATCCAGGGGTTAGGTGCACTAACAACTGTAGTGAAGAACATTGCCTTAGTTTTTTCGGCATTTAATAAGAGTTTTTGATTCACAAGTTTGAGCTGTAAACAATTGAAATTCTCTTGAAGATCCTTAATGATGAATTCTGGAGTGGGCCTTTCACTGTAGAGGGCAGTTTCATCAGCAAAGAGATGGATGCTTGCTGAGTTAATGAATAGGTTGACATTGTTTATGTAGAGAGCGAAAAGCAGTGGCCCCAAAATAGAGCCTTGTGGCACACCTCTCAGCAGAGTTTTCTAGGGAGAGAGTTCACTGTTTGCTTTAACTTGCTGATGCCATCTTGTAAGATAGCTGGTAAACCATTTAATTGCTACAGGGTCCAGGCTGATGTTTTGTAGACTGGCAATTAAAAGGTCATGGTCCACTGTATCGAATGCCATGCTTCGGTCATGGAATAGGGCACCCATGTACTGTCTGGTGTATAAGGCATGCTGCCAATCATTAGAGACTTCAGCAAGTACAGAAATTGTGCTATGATATGGTCAATTTCTGGCAAGGAGTTCCAGAGAAATGGGGCAGCAACCCCAAAGGCCCTGTCCCCAGATTGTTTGAGATGGAAACAGGGGACATAACATAACCCTGCATTGGTGGATCAAGGGGTGGTGGGTAGGAGTATAGAACATCAGAAGATCTTGCAGGTAGCTTAAACCCAAACTGTGTAGGGCCTTGAATGTTAACAAGCCTATCTTGAAGGTGACACGCCACAGCATAGGTAGCCAGTACAAACTGCGCGACACCAATGTGATATTGTCTCTTTGAGAAGGTCCCAACACCAGCTGGGCTGCAGCACTCTGGACCAATCTGCTGGTGGTGGTGCATCAAATTTTCAGATGACCCTAAGTAAACAGTGTTGCAAAAATCCAGTCCGGAGGTGACAAAGATGTGGACTACTGTCTCCAAGTCAGCTGGTGCTAGAGGAGGCTTGAGCCGGGCAATATTATGGAACTGGTAAAAGCTGTTCCTGACTACCACTGACAAAATGCAAGGACACAGTAAGCTATCACTGATACCTCAAAAGCAGACCTCCAGAAGCTTAAAGCCTCAGCTGTACTCCCTCCCCTCTGACACTGTGCATAGCCTTTTTTGAAAGATCTGGTTTGACGTACAACTGTACATGGCCAGGCATGGTTGGGAGAGGCTGCATGATTTAAAACCAGACTCTTGCTATCAAAATTGACAGCTCAGGAAGGGAATATGCCATGCTGACTTTCAGTGAATCTACAAATTACCACAAGGACCATTCTATAATGACTAAACAATAAAACAGGGGGTCTACCTTACCAGCAGCCATGGAATTCCCTGTTCTCAATCTTCTGTTTAACAAAAAATACCTCAGTAAAATCCCAGCACAAGCTACCTCTTTCTATCGGCACCCAAGGAAATGAATGCAAACTTACTTTGACAGTCAGGCAGTATGGTACACCCATGAGCCTATGGGTAAGAATTTCCTTGGAGTATTTTTTTTAAACTTTATGTTTATTGTTTCAAATAAACAATGAAAGCCATATTACAAGCAGTGAAATGACATGTGTAAATACATAACGTATTGAGGTCGCCACTCCTCTTAACACTCATAAATAAATCTTCTACTGCTTTAAGATACATCAATGAGGGTTACTTCGGATGCATCATATAAATAATTTCAGATACTAAATAGCTGTACCTAAGGATCATGAGCTGCATGGAATAGTGCTATCCAGTCCATCATTAAAAGTTCCAGATGTTCTCTTTTCCTCATAAGAGGAGTTGAAGAGAGTGTCCATGCATTAGTCTGTAATATTGGCACTAAAAGTGCAGTCCGCTATATGATAGTGCTGATATCTTAAAACTAGAATTAGTGGAGCTAATAACTGTATTCAGATGCCTGAGAGCAAAATCTGTTATAACTATCCAAACATAACCAGCAATTTCCAGATGTTGCTAAAGTGTCAAAAGAAAAAAAAAAAAACAAGCAGTATGCAACGATTTAAACTGTATTTCATAACTAGAGTGCTCTACGTAAGGCATAAACAAACGTCCAGAAACAAATGTCCCCAGAAGTCCTGAGTGGTTACTTATGCCCAGTTCGGATGTTATGCTTTGTTTTTACAAGGCTGTTTTCTCACACTCATTACCTTCTGATATTTAAGGGTAATCCATTTATTTTCATGGCTTGTCATTTTATGAGGAGCTTTCCTCCTGCTCCACAACACATTGTCGTGTTGGAACTTACTTCTGGGAGTAGTACATGGCATCCTTCGGGTCAGGAAAGATGAAAATCTTGCCTTGGTGAGTAATCCGGAGATGTGCTGGGAAAATGATCATATGTTGAATCCTCACTTTGCGCAAAAGCACTCTGGTATCATCAGATTACTTCCTTCTCTGCCTGGTAGCATAACTGATGTCAGGATACAATTGTACTGTTTGTCCCTCACATAGCAGTGTTTTGTGTTGCCTGGCAAGAGCCAAAAGGTAGTCTCTAGTGGCCACTTCATCTGTCACTGCTAAGACAATTCGGGGCCTACCTCGTGTTGTAATTTGGTAGGCCTTCTGGATCCCCTGAATGCGCTTGGTGGCGTCTTCGCCAAATTGTTGCTGTAGCCAGTTGTGGAGAAACAGTATTAAATGGTTGCCTTCACAGACTTCCAGGAGACCAAATAAACGAATGCTCATTGCCCTAGTTTGGTTCTCTAGGGTCTCCAGTCTTGTTCTCAGTGACCATTTTCTTTAATCACTGAAGTGAATGCTCCCATCAGCCCTTTTCATAGCCTCCGCCATCTCTACCATTACAGTTTCCAGCACCGATTCCACACTAGCTACTCTGTTGACAATGCCATCTATTATATCGGACAGCCCCGATACCAAGGAAATCAGTCTGTTTATTTTCAGACTTAAGGATTGTAATGTTTCCTCTCCCACTGTCTCCAGGTCTGTTGTCTGTTAGTAGAGCATGGACCATGTGGCTGAGACACCACTGGAGCTTTTAGACTTTGCTCTGTCATTCTTGTTCCGATCTTTATGTGGATTTCCCATTTTCTTAAGCCGATTATGCTCAAAGATGATACCTCCAAAAGGAATACTTTTATTAGCTACCGATTTTAAAATCTATGCAGAGCACTATCTAATGGTTGCCATCTTGCTTGGGCTCCACAGCGCCCCCCTTCCTTGGAGCATTAATGCCAAAGCTGAGTATGGAATCCAATTTATTATGCAGGCACACAAACCACTCGATCTGTGCCACTGCTATTTAGCTATTAGCTGATGCAGTTATGGAAGCCCATAACACTATGTCTGTGACTTGACATAGAGATGAGTCCTCCCTAAGATATCACTGGACACTTGCAAAAGATGACAGGTGTAGCTTGGGACAAATCCTGGCAACTGCTGGCAACCATGACCTCAGTGCTTCACAAGCCCGCAGTTCTGAAAATGCAGTTTGCAGCTCGAACATAGTAATATCTGCTTTAATACCACAGGCATCTTGTGTAAGTCTATTAGAACACAGGAAAACTGGCAGTTATTATCCCACGAACTACTATATACATGCCCACAATAGGTTATCCACATGCTGACCATGCCCACCGTAGGTTATTCACATATAACCATGACCACAGTAAGTTATTCTTATTCCCTTCTTTGCCATCCACACTACCTGTCCGCTCTAAAGTCTGTTCACACTAGCGCTCCCCTGACATTCTAATGTGAGTCTTCTATGCTGCAGCTAATTTTATATTTTCTGTCTCCAACAGTATTTATCTCTGAGATGCAGCAAACGAGACTGACTGGAGAAACTGAAGTCGCGCAAGGAGCGAGAGAGGATTGTCTTGCTCAGGTGAGCTGGGTATGGGGGGAAGAGAGAGGGAAAGAACTTTTTTGGATTGCAGACACAACAACTCAGCAACAGTAACAAATAATCATCTTGTTTTTAATCTCTACTTTTCAGGGATTTTTCACCTCAAGCAGACTTACACCACGAAAACTAGCTTTCAAAAGTAAAGCCATGACTCCAGGCATACGTACTAACATCGGCACTAATGCGCATGCTCGGAGTCATGGCTTAACTTTTCAGAGCCTGATTTCAACATGTAACACCACTCGTTTTTCATTAGGAGTTACGTAAAAAAAAACTCTATATAACTCCTAGTGGTATAATAGTAATAACAAGAAAATACAAAATCACACATGCCCCCACAATGCAAAGCATCATGGGCTGCATATGCAAATCACCACAGAATGTTATGCTGGTCCAACTTTAAGCAATTCTGCTTAAAGTTGGACCAACCTCTTATTCTAATATGCAACCATAATCTTTACGTGTTATTCTTCTGAGCTTTAACTTCCAACTAAATGCCCTTTAGGGTAACCCTTG
Organism: Neoceratodus forsteri; assembly: GCA_016271365.2. Classification (NCBI taxonomy): domain Eukaryota; kingdom Metazoa; phylum Chordata; order Ceratodontiformes; family Ceratodontidae; genus Neoceratodus; species Neoceratodus forsteri. The sequence goes on from CM057455.1 coordinate 1,712,896,265, forward strand.
CCTCAGTGTTTGTGCACAGAGGTTCTTTGTCTTTTAAATAGTTTTTTATTTTAATGGGTTCACCACAATATATCAAGGCACACTGCCTTAAGGGTAGCTGGTCCATTCCACTTTGGTGTCAAACAGACGAGGCATACTGATGAGTCCTGGTGGGACGAAACACATGTCTATGTCTTCTGTTAGCACCCTTTGCAAACTGTGTGAGAGCCTTCGGCACCATGCAATTCTTCTGCTAAAGTTGGACCAGCATAACATTCTGTGGTGATTTGCATATGCAGCCCATGATGCTTTGCATTGTGGGGGCATGTGTGATTTTGTATTTTCTTGAAACTTGGCTTCCCAGCTAAATGCCCTTTGGGTAACCCTTGCCTCAGTGTTTGCACACAGAGGTTCTTTGTCTTTAAATAGTTTTTATTTTAATGGGTTCACCACAATATATCAAGGCACACTGCCTTAAGGGTAGCTGGTCCTTTCCACTGGGGTGTCAAACAGACGAGGCATACTGATGAGTCCTGGTAGGACGAAAACACGTGTCTATGTCTTCTGTTAGCACCCTTTGCAACTGTGTGAGAGGCCTTTCGGCACCATGCAATTCTGCTTAAAGTTGGACCAGCATAACATTCTGTGGTGATTTGCATATGCAGCCCATGATGCTTTGCATTGTGGGGGCATGTGTGATTTTGTATTTTCTTGAAACTTGGCTTCCCAGCTAAATGCCCTTTGGGGTAACCCTTGCCTCAGTGTTTGTGCACAGAGGTTCTTTGTCTTTTAAATAGTTTTTTATTTTAATGGGTTCACCACAATATATCCAAGGCACACTGCCTTAAGGGTAGCTGGTCCATTCCACTTTGGTGTCAAACAGACGAGGCATACTGATGAGTCCTGGTAGGACGAAACACATGTCTATGTCTTCTGTTAGCACCCTTTGCAAACTGTGTGAGAGGCCTTTCGGCACCATGCAATTCTGCTTAAAGTTGGACCAGCATAACATTCTGTGGTGATTTGCATATGCAGCCCGTGATGCTTTGCATTGTGGGGGCATGTGTGATTTTGTATTTTCTTGAAACTTGGCTTCCCAGCTAAATGCCCTTTGGGGTAACCCTTGCCTCAGTGTTTGCACACAGAGGTTCTTTGTCTTTTAAATAGTTTTTTATTTTAATGGGTTCACCACAATATATCCAAGGCACACTGCCTTAAGGGTAGCTGGTCCTTTCCACTGGGGTGTCAAACAGACGAGGCATACTGATGAGTCCTGGTAGACGAAACACGTGGTTCATGTCTTCTGTTAGCACCCTTTGCAACTGTGTGAGAGGCCTTTCGCACCATGCAATTCTGCTTAAAGTTGGACCAGCATAACATTCTGTGGTGATTTGCATATGCAGCCCATGATGCTTTGCATTGTGGGGGCATGTGTGATTTTGTATTTTCTTGAAACTTGGCTTCCCAGCTAAATGCCCTTTGGGGTAACCCTTGCCTCAGTGTTTGCGCACAGAGGTTCTTTGTCTTTTAATAGTAATAACATTCATTCACTTGGAGTATACTCACAATAACATGCATCTGTGGGGATTATATGCCTCAGTTTTGCCTTGGCATTTAATCATCTACAGAAGCCAGTTATTGCTTCGTATACTCCAACTAAATGAATGTTATCACTTAAGCAACTTGAAACCCTCACCTGAGACCCTTGTGGCATCCAATGTTTACACTCACCATCCTGAAGACAACCTGTCAACCCATGGTCATCTGGACAGTCAAACAATGTGTCCAGAAGCAGTCGATGATTAGAATGACTCTACAGGAGTCTCCAACAGTAATTGGCAGTCCCAACAGATGACATCCTGGTAATACCGCCCTCCCGACTGATGCAGGCCACACAGCAGAGTTCCTGATGATGAGTGAGCAATCAAATAAAGCCACCTCCAGTTCCAAGGCCTCAAACAGTAGTGTGCCACAGCCACCTATGAGCTGAAGAGAAATCTCTGTGTGCAGTGCCCCTGTGACTCCTGCCTTCAACCCGCTGCTGCTGCTGCAACCAACCAACCAACCGCAAGACAGCTGCAATCAATACCTGTCAGGATTCCAGCTGCTGTTTAAAGAACCACCGATGCCTTGAGAAAAACTTTTAAAAACACAATATTTGGGCACAAAACAGTTTATATTTTTGATTAGCTCTGTAGTTCTTATCCCCAGTATTTATTACTGAGGTCATTTGCATGAAAACAGGAGAGCTGTTCTGAGACTGCACCAGCTCTTACTGCTTCTTCCCAGCTTGATGTCATAATAATCTGCTTGTGACATCACAGTTATTCCAGCGGCAACAAACTACGATGTCATAGCACAGCATTATGACATCAAGTTGGGAAAACGCTATGTAGGCAGCAGGACTCCAAGGGCTAAAAATCTTGTTTTTGTGGGAATTTCTTTAGTAATAAGTAATGGAGATGAGAAATCTATTGAAGATGGACAAAATACACGCTGAATTGTGTCTAAATATTGTTGTCTGATGTTTTTCCAAAGTTATCAGCTGCTCTTTAACCTAATGCAGTCAATATTTAATGCTACTGTGAATCTGATCAATTAGAGCAGCAGACCCTGAAGAGACTATTCCTGAGTACCTCCAGCCTGTAGCAGCAAGCCATGAACTGGTCATGACCTCTTGGAAGCTGTCAAAAAGCTTAAACAGTTTGAAAACCTCAATGTTACGGTGATACTGGGCAGTTGGTTTTGTTTTTCCTGTCTCCACAAAAAAGTGATCAATGAGTTTAACTCCTCTTTTTTTGTTTTGCCCCTCCACCATTTTATATGGGACTATTTTATCTAGTCAGCTAAATTAATTCAACATATTTTATATCTCTTCTTTTTTAACAGATATACATTTTTTCCATTTTACAGGCAAAGTAAGACACTTCAGGGTGGTCCTTATGCTGCAATATCTACCTTTCCATGGGCTGTAAGATGCTCTGCTTGCGATGTCTGGCTTAACCATGCCCCTGGATCGGCGGTTATCTCAGCACAGGGATCAGCCCTCTCATGTCTTATAGCTTGCATATATTATACAGGAATGGTAGCACCTGTATGTTAGGGTTGAGTAAGCATTTTAAAGTCAACTCCCAATATTTGCACCTTAATAATTCTGTCCTCGTTCAACCAATTTGCCTGATATTTGGCAGGCATGGAGTCTGGGCCACTGTCTCTTGATCCTGAATATTTTATGTCAGTCAACTGAGGTGCAGAAATGCTAAAATTCATGCAAATCAAGAGTTGTGTCTTGCTCACCTGTAACTAAAAAAACAATTTTTTTTTAAACCTGAAACTTACATGTTTGATAAAGTCTGACACAAAGTAAGCATTTTGACAAATGGCAAGTGTTTAATTTATATAGTTTTTTTAAATATGGCTAAAAACTGGGCCTTTTTATTGCAGACATTAGGACTGAATACTGCAAAGTGGACAAAATAAATTTTTAATTTTTATTTTATTCTTTGGTAACCGGGTAAGGCCCACTAGCCACCAGTACCTGTTTTCAGGGGTGACAGGGGAGCACTGGGTGGTTAAGTGATTTGCTCAGAGTCACACAGTATGCAATTAAAGGTTGTGAGAATCAAACCCAGGTCTGCTGGATGTACCAAGCTCATTCACAGCTTGTAACCAGGGACACTGGTTTACTGGGATTGAGAAAGGGCATATTCCGTTTTGCACATTGTAAAAAATGGTATTGTCACCGGTGTCTGCTAAGCCAAAATCCGGTTTTACCAGTGTTTGTTTTTGTGTACTTTATTTAACAATTTTTAACTCTGCTAACATGCATTTTACCAATGTTGACCTCCACTATTACACATCCTTCCATCCTTGTACCAATTTAAAGTTATTTAGGTACAAGATGTGATGGCAGCAGCAACACTACAGCCCCCGTCCCTAAGGTGTGATGGAAGCAGCACTATGGCCCCCATCCCTCTGGTGTGACAGAAGCAACAGCACTATGGCCCCCATCCCTTAGGTCTGATGGCAGCAGTACTATGGTCATCATTCCTCACGTGTGATGGCAGTATCAGCACTATGGCCCCCATCCCTCAGGTGGGACAGCAACAGGCCTACATTCCCCATCCACCAGTGGTGATTGCAGAAGCACTACAGCCCCCACCCCTTCGGTGTGATGGCAGTAGCAACAATGCAGTACACATCCCTGTGGGGTGATGGCAGTAGTGACAGCACTATGATCCCCTTTCAACACTCACACCCCACATGCGCAAGTTACAAATGACTTGGTCTCTTTGCTTGTTAGACTCAGATGTGAATTAATCTGAACAATCACCACTAAGGTGGACTACCTTTGTTTTTCCTATCTATAATTTAACTGCTTGAATTGGATATCTGCCTGTGACACCGCTGACTAGGGTTAGGGAACAGACTTGAGTGTTGGAGGCCAGCTGGTGAGTGAAGGCTTGAGTGTCCAATGACCACTCCCCTTCTCCTGAGAGGGAGGGTGGGTTTATGGCTCAGCATTTGCTGGCCCATGGTGGAGGCCAGAGGCACGACAATATGTCAGTCCTCACTGCGGGAGAAGTGTGATGGATGTCGGCTTGTGCCTTGACATCATGTAGCCTGTCACGCTCCCAAGAAAATGGGAAAACACCCGCTGGCCAACCGACGGATGGCTGCTCTTCCCGCCATACATCAGAAGCCCCAGACATGTGTCCATTCTGACCCCCGACATGCCTAGGATACACAGAAAGCTCTCTGGGGCAGTTCTCCTCCCCTGGTAGCCTTCTACAGGGGTAGGGGCCCACTTGATGAAGGTTTTCTTTGGGTTAACTGGTAGCACAGCAGTAAGGGTCAGTGGATAGTGGTCAGGACTCAGCAGGCCTGAAGAAGTGGATGGCCAGGGGGTAGAAGGAGCAAAAAAAAACCTGCTTAAATTTGCTTCTTTGAAATAAAGTGTTTTCACCTAAAAAATCCACAAGTGATTAGTGGAGGACCTTCAAATGGATTAATGCATCTCCCAGACATGTGGATGCTTTTTTTTCTACTTGGTGTCCATGAAAGGAGTCTCCCAGTTTTCATGTCTTGTTCAGATGTGAATTGAGCACCACTCTGCCCACCAGCATCATATAGCCCTGGGGTCTTACCTTGTTAAGTACTCTTAAACACTTAACATTTGCTTTTTGTTGAAGCAGTCTATCAGAAAACATTTTGTTGTCACAGAGACAGAACCAGCAGGTGGGAGAAAAGGTGCAAATGATTCAATTCACCTAAATGGAGTGCTAACTGTGAAGTCTTTTCATAAATAGTAAGGCAGTTTCTTCTTTGTAAACATACTTTCATTCAGACTAGTTTTCATTAAAACAACTAAGGATTTTGGGTGGCCCTACTGATTATAAACTTGAATAAGTTAGTTGGTAACAGTGGTCCTGCGTTTAGCAACCTACAACCTAGATGCTTATATGCAAAGAATACAATAAAAACCTGACTAAAATCTAAAAACAAGCTTATAAAACGTATCCGAATATTTATCTTTACCTATACAAAATCATTGCAGCCCAAGTAAAACTCAAGTAAATTATATGGTACCCTGACTTCTATTCTATGATGTAGTAAACCTGAACCTGGAGGGATACACTATGTTCAGGAAGGACAGGGGAGAGGGAAGGGGAGGAGGGGTAGCAATGATAGTCAAAAACTGCATTGGCATAGGGGGAGTAGAGGAGGCGGAGGGAACCGTGGAGGTGATTTGGGTCACCTTGATAACAAGGGGGGGCAAGAGAGTAAAAATAGGAGTGGTGTATAGACCCCCTGCCCTGGCGGAGGAGCTGGAGGACAGTCTGGTGGCAGATGTTAGGAGACACTGCAGACTGGGCAGAGGAACGGTGGTGGTGTTGGAGGACTTAAACATGCCAGGAACAGACTGGGAGACTATGACATCCTCTGTGACCAGGGAACAGAGGTTGTTGGATGTCTTTCAAGACGCGTTCCTAACTCAGCAGGTGAGGGAACCGACTAGGGAGGCACAGGTACTGGATGTGGTCCTGGCAGACAGTGACCAGATTGGGGGCCTGGAGGTAAGGGACCCATTGGCAGGGAGTGACCATGCCACGGTCTGGTTCTGCCTGGACCTAGGAGGGGTAGAAGGCTGCACAAAGGCGGAAGTAACCGACTTCAGAAGGGGATTTTAAGGAAATGGGAAGGATCCTTAAGGAGCATTTGGATGGGATTGGGTCAGACATGGACGCTGATAGTAGGTGGGAAATCATCAGAGAGGGGTGCAGGATGCTACCAGCACCTGTGCAAGAGTAAGACGAAAATGCGTAGGCCCAAAACCCTGTTGGTGGACCAGGGAGGTCCAGGAGGTGGTGCGGGGAAAGAAAGCAGCCTATAAGCAATCCAAGTGCTCAAGGAGTGAAAGGGATCGAGGGAGTACGAGCTGATGGCTAGAAGGGCCACTAGAGTGGTGAGGCGGCTAAGGCAAGGAAGGAGCAGAACCTGGCCAGGAAATTAGAGAGAGGAACAAGGGTTCTTTAGATACACTGGGGAAAAACGAAGGGTGAAGGGGCAGATTAGCAGGATTAAATCAGGGAGGATGGGCACAAGACCGGGGAGCAGGCTGAGGTACTAAATGAGCACTTCACCTCAGTTTTTACCAGGGAAAATGGGGTGCTGCATCATACATAGGAGGAGACAGAATACTGAGGAGGGGACCCTTACCGATCGGCAGGTCTGGGGAGAGGGGGAGGCATCACTGGCAGGTGGGGGGGGCTAAGCAGGAAGAAGGGGTACCGGAAGTGGAAATCACAGCAGAGAGAGTGAGGGAAGCCCTCAGCTCCCTTAAGACGGAGAAAGCACCGGGGCCAGATAAATTACATCCCAGAGTGTTGAAGGAACTTGCAGATGTCCTGGCAAAACCCCTGGCAGAGCTTTTCACCATCTCTCTGAGGACAGGGTGGGTGCCCCAAGACTGGAAGGTGGCACATATAGTGCCTATCCACAAGGGGGATCAAGGGAGGTGGCAGGGAACTACAGGCCTGTCAGCCTGACCTCGGTGGTAGGCAAGGTGATGGAGGGCATTGTCAAGGAGAGGCTAGGGGGGGACCTGGATAAGTCAGGGTGCCTGGACAATAGACAGCATGGATTCATCCCAGGGAAATCGTGTCAGACAAACCTGGTGGAGTTCTATGACTGGGTGATAAGTGCCTTGGACCTGGGTAGACCAGTGGATGTCCTCTTTCTAGACTTCAGCAAGGCATTTGACTCTGTTCCTCACGTGGGCCTGTTGGATAAGCTGGGAGAAATGGGGGTGGGGAACCAGATGATCAGATGGATAGGCAATTGGCTCCAGGACCGGACCCAGAGGGTCGTAGTTGGTGGGATAGTCTCATCCCCAAGGAGGGTCATTAGTGGGGTCCCACAGGGATCAGTCCTTGGGCCCCTTCTGTTTAATGCCTACGTATCTGACATAAGGACAGGAATCAGGAGTGAGATGAGTCTCTTTGCAGATGACTCAAACTGGGGGCGGTGGTGGATGGGGAGGAGGGAGGTGGCCCTACAGAGGGACCTGGAGGCTCTGGAAAGATGGTCTAGAAAGTGGAAGCTGAGGTTCAATGCAGGAAATGCAAGGTACTCCACCTGGGGGCCAGAAACCCAGGCCAAGTGTACACCCTGGGGAATGCTACAAGTCTCGATGGCTGAGAGGGACCTGGGGGTGGTGGTGGATGTCAAGATGAACAACTCTGAAACTTGTAGGAGGGCAGCAGCCAAGGCCAACAGGATGCTGGGATGCATCGCTAGGGGGATCACCTCCAGAAGGAGGGAAGTGATACTCCCTCTGTATAACTGCTTGGTGAGGCCGCACCTGGAGTACTGTGTGCAGTTTTGGAGGCCACACTTAAAGCGGGACATTAACCTCCTGGAGAGGGTCAGAGGAGGGCAACCAAAATGATTTGGGGCTTGGGGACAGGACCTATGAGGAGGCTCGAAGAGCTAAATATGTACACATTGGAAGAGAGAAGGGACCGGGGAACATGATAGAGGTCTTTAGGTACATGAAGAGGGTAAATAGGGGAGGAACAGTCGGGTGCTTCAAAGGAAGGAGGAAGGGCCACTAGAGGGCATGGCTGGAAGCTGGAGGGGGAAGATTCAGGGAGAAAGGAGGGGTGCTACTTCACTGAGAGGGTGGTGGAGCATGGAATGCACTGCCTAGGGGCTAGTGGAGGCAGAGACAGTGGAGGGGTTCAAGAGGGGTGGGACAGGTACAGGGGAAGGGTGGAAGCAAAATCCAATGCAGCAAGAATATCCGGAACTGGGAAGGGAGAAGCCAGAGAAGGCGAGGGGGACAGCAAGGTCAGCACCCAGGTTGGGGACTGACCAAACGAGCAGACACGAAAGACCATTAGGCCTATTCTGCTGGCATTTTAGTATGTTAGTATATTGGTATTTTTTTTCATATTCTTTGTAATGCAGGTAAGGCCCACTAGGCAGAACTGTTTGTTTTAAGGAGTGACCTACAAGCACTTGGAAGGTTAAATGACTTGCTTGGATGCAAGTGGAGGTTGTGGGACTCAAACCCAAGTCTGCTAGATGTACCCAGTTCAATCACCGTTTGTTACTCTAACCACTAGGCATGGGTGCTTAAACTGAATGGCTGATTACAACAAAGCAGTGCAGGTGATTTCCTTACTGTTTCTATATGCAGTAAAGCAGAAAGAATGCAAAGCAGCAGCATTCATTTAAGATGCTGAAATCTGGGTCAGCCCACTGGCGCTGCAGTAGCACTATTGCTTGCAATGCCAGTGACCTAGGGTCAGAAGCAAACTCGGGTTGCTGGTGGTCTGGCCAGGGGAGTAGGATTGAGCACCTGGGGAACTGCTCTCCTCCTCTGGGGAGGGTGGGCTGCAGGTCCTGCTTCTTTACAACCACTGGTGTCACCACGGGTGGTGGTGCAATGGTGCTGCAGAGTGATCAGGAGGGGAGGACGCTAGCCAGGATCTGGAGCAGTGGCATGTCTCTATGTGACCTACCTCCTTGGATCTCTAGTGCTGGTGCCCTCAGGGACAGAGACCAGAAAACCAGGAACAATCACCCCCTATCAGCCACTGGCAGAAGGGACCCAGGTGCCCCAGACTACATAACCAGGCTCCATGAGGGACCCACTGGGCTGCCCGACACACAGTAAGGGAGTGTGGAGGGGTGACCTAGGGTCCGCTCCCTTCCCACCTGGGGGAGTACAACGCAGGCAGGATAGGGGCAGGCCCACAGGAGCTCCTGAGCATTACCTGGGGGTAAAGCTAGGGAATACCGATGCTGTGAGAAGGGGACATAGACAGAGAAAATAAAAAAAATTTTAAAAGATACTGAAATCTTAGCGATTCTGTGCAGTGACATGCAATTTCCGTGAGGCACCGGTATAAGAATTCAAAATCCGAAAGCCAAGCAGGATTCCGTGATTGTTACCGGCGTTACCGGTAAAAATGGAAAACCAGGGTCCCTGCTCGTTACTCTAAGCACTAAGCTATACTGCCAGCCCAGAAATGAAAAACATAAGGGGTTGGAGTCTCGGGAGTCTTGATGAATCAGTGGCATGGGGTTTCTTGGGAATGTCAAACCTAATGCACACCTCCTCCCATGAGCAAGCAAGGTTATTTTTTTTTTTGTAACTTGTCTTTTTATTTAAAAGATCTTAAGTATGGTACATAGTCTATTAGTTACAGGAAGGTACATCTTTCATTCTTAGGACAATAAGAAAGTGAGGTTGAAAATCATCCTTATAATCATTACGCTCTTCTTATATCATTTCCAGATCATATTAATTTATTTTACCTTCTTCCTGTCTAAATCATTCCTAACTCGATTCAGTGGTGTACTTGGAGTCCAGGGTTTTACTTCCCTTCACTTTAACCTATTATCTTCTCCTTCTTTCTTTCATTATCTAATCTCCTTCTATCTCTCTGCTCTGCCTCTGGATCTCTAGGAATCTCCCTTTTCTTTGTACCATGTCTATACATCTTATATTCAAACTTATGTATATTAATAATTACCATTTTATCTAATACACTAATATTTACTTTGTAACCTTCAGCAGGATACATCCACGAGTGATTCTCTCATCTCCAATCAACCTTCGGAATACCCCCTGTCTTTTCAACCCCCCACCATTCACATCTTATTCTCCTTCTTTCTGTTTTATTATCTTGTTTCCTCCCATCACTATCTCTCTTCCCCTCCTACCCCCTTCTACGTTAAGTATTGGTCCAATATTGAAGTTTGTGTTTTTTCTTGGATGTATTTGTAATAGGGTAGCCATCTAGCATTAAGCCTTTCTATCCTTAACTGAACTTTTGCTACTATGCTTTCTAACTGCTTGATTCCTTCCATATTATGTTCCCAGATCCCTACTGAGGGTGAAGTCTGTGTAAGCCACTTCAGTGTAATTGCTTTTATTGCCGCCGCCACACAAATATAAAATAAGTATCTGTATTCTTTCCTTATCAAATCTACCGGTGGGAGGTCCAAGACCAGATTTTCAAACTGAGGAAGTAGGTGCAGCTCAAACATTTTCATTATAGTTTCTTTCAAGTTGGCCCAGTACTTAGTTAATATTTGACATCCCCCAAAAATATGGAAGTGCGAGACCACACCCCCACAACCTCTCCAACATTTGTCTGAATGCTGTCCACCATAGTGCTTGGTTATTGTTGGGACCCTGAAAAATCTGATGCCCACTTTCCATGTAAATTCTCTCCAATTTTGTAAACTAGTAGTTTTCTGTATACCCTCCCAAATCCCCCCCCCCCCCATCTTGCCAGTTGGATTTTATACCCTATCTCCTTTTCTCATTTTGCTTGTATATTTTCTCTATATATACTGCCTTCTCCTTGGCACAATACAGCAAACATTTGTGCTACTATCCCCTTTGTATCCTTTAACATCATTCTGCTTTGTATCATAACTACCTCCTCTGTTAGGGGGCGAGCCACTTCTGCCACTCTTATCTCCCCCACTATTGTATATCTACATTGGAAAAATCTAAATAATTCCTTCTGTGGCAACTGGAATTCTTTTTGTAAACTCAAGAAAGATTTCACCCCTTCCCCTTCCACCAAATGGGCCAGCGTTAATACACCCTTCCTAACCCATCCTTCCAGGGAAACCAAACCTTTCTTGCCCACTATAGATGGTATGTATTCCAGCGGAATTTTCCGCCATATTGATACTGGCATTTCCCACTTTTGTCTGATCTGGAGCCATACCCCAAGAGTTTGTCTTATCCAGCAATTCCTGATCTCAGTCAGGTTTGCCTTCGTTATGGTCCACGGGAGAACCTGCACTGGTAGACTTATATGGGCTCTCCTTTCCATCTCCACCCAGTCTGGGGGTTCGTCCTATATTAAAAGTTTCAAGAGCGGCATCATTTGGGCTGCATAAAAGTATGTCTGCAGATGTGGCATACCCCCTCCCCCTTCTTTATTAGGTATTGACAACAATTGTTGCCTAATCCAGGGTTTTTTTCCTGCCCAGATGAAACTAGCAAACTCCTTCTCTAAATCTTTCCAATCCTTACTGGGTATGTCTATTGGGAGGGTGCCAAAGAGAAACAACCAATGAGGCAGGTTGTTCATCCTAATAGTGTCTATTTTCTGAGTAAACCCTAACGGTATTAGTTTTCACCTGTCTAGGTCTTTCCAAATCTGTGTTTTTAAGCCCCCTGGTTTAATTTATACAAATCCTTCATATCATATGGGATTTTAATTCCTAAATATCTTATTGGCTTTTTAGTGTATTTGAAGGGTGTATTTTTTCTTAAATCCTGATCCCACTCCCCTGAGATTAATTTAATTTCCATTTTCTCTTGGTTTATTTTATATCCTGACATTTTGCCAAATTTTTGTATCAGGGTTAGAAGATGAGGTATGGCCTGCTTTGGGTTAGACACATAGACTAAAGCGTCATCCGCATAGAGTGATATTTTATTTACTACCCCTTCTACCATTATACCAGTAATTTTAGGATGTCTCCTTATGGTCTGAGCCAGGGGCTCAATACTGATTGCGAACAGTAACAGAGACAGGGGGCAACCCTGTCTAGTCCCTCTTTGTATCTGGATCTGCGTAGATACTACCCCATTTACTTTCACCCTTGCCATAGGTCTATTATACAGTAACTTTATCCAATTCAGGAATTCATCCCCCAGACCAATCTCCCTCAAAACAGCAATCAGAAACTGCCAATTCAGGTGGTCGAACGCCTTTTCGACGCCTAGAAAAATGGCTAGTCCCTGGTCTTTAAATTCTCTCGCCCCTGTGATGACATTCAACAATCTCCGGATATTATCTGCCAGATGCCTCCCCAGAATAAATCCCGTTTGATCCGTATGAATTAGCTTAGTAATTACTTTTTTTAACCTATTAGCCAGAATCTTAGTCGAGATTTTACAGTCCTGATTTAGGAGGGAGATGGGTCTGTAGGAGGCACACCTATCCCTTGGCTTCCCCTCTTTTGGTATAACCGTTATAATTGCTGAGTACCATGTTGGGGGAAGGGCCTGTTCCTCCAAACAGTTATTGAAAACTTCGGTCAGGATGGGGGCAACAGTTCCACAACATTCAGTGTATAATTCACTGCTGAACCCATCTGGTCCAGGTGCTTTCCCCGGTTTCAGCTCTCTAATTACCTGGACTACTTCCTTCTGTGTAATTTTAGCTCCTAATCCTATCCTATCTTCTCTATTTAGTTTCTGCAACTCAAGATCTTTAAGAAAATGATTTATCTCTTCCTCCATCTGCTCTGGAACTATCGACTCTGTATATAATGTCTGGTAAAAATTCCTAAAGGCCTGTGCAATATCCACTGGTTTACTTCATCTTTCTCCTGTTTTTCATCTATTATTATGTTTTTAATTGCACAGTTTGCCTCCTGTTGTTTCAACCTGAATGCCAGTGTATGAGCTGCCTGTGCCCTACCTCTGAATATTTATAACCCAGCCATCTTATCCATCTCTCTGCCTGTATCTCTTCATATTCATTTAATTTCTTTCTAGCTAATTCCAATTGTTTTAACCATTCCCCATCATTCGGATCTTGTTTATGTTCCATTTCCCTTTGTTGAATCTCTCGCAAGAATCTTTCCTGAGTAAGACTAGCCAGTTTTTTATTCCTAGAAGCAATACTTATCAGTTCACCCCAACTACTACTTTTGCTGTATCCCATCTGATTATAGGTTGGCAACCTTCATTCTCTTTTGCATAAAAGATTTCTTTGAATCTATTCTTTATCCTTTTAATTGTGGATTTGTCTGTCAAAAGGGAGACATTCAATCTCCAAATAGGATGTCTCTCTTCTTGTTCCACCATCAGGACAGTCTCAACCGGAGCATGGTCCGATTTAGTGATCGAGTGTATTCGAGATCCAGAGGCCATATACATATATGCCTTTTGAAGGAGAAATAAATCAATCCTAGAATATGACCTCTAAACCATAGAATAGTAAGTATAATCCCGTGTTCTGGGGAAATGTGCTAGCCACACATCAACAAAATCTATACTTCTTATCAAACACTTAAGCCATTTAGTCGCTTCCCTGTTTGTCTGGGTACAACCTGACAATCTGTCCAAAAATGGGCATGGCACACAGTTAAAATCCCCCCCCCCCCACCAATACTCGTCCTTGGGGCAGTCTTATCAGTTTGTCTAGGATTTCTTTAAAAAAACTACCCCCTTTAACATTTGGGGCATAGAGACTGACAACATGGAAAGGGACATCGAAAACAGTACCAGATATTCTGACATATCTCCCCTCTTTATCCGTGTCTGTCGGTTGACCATGAGGAAGCACCCTCTTTTCACCATAATTGCCACTCCCGCTTTCCTCCCATCTCTACTCGGCGAGGCATATACCTCTCCCGCCCATGACCGTCTTAATTTCAAACCCTCTGTTTCCCTTAAGTGTGTTTCTTGAATAAGAGCCACATCGCATCCCATTCATTTCAATTCAGTTAAGATTTTTGGCCACTTGACCGGGGCATGTATTCCTTTCACATTGTATGTTATTATTTTAAGATTAACCATTGTTCTGATTTATCCCTTTCCACTATCTCAACCTCCTTTATAGATTTCTCGTGGAACCCCATCCTGCCATTACAAGTAAACTTGCTAAACCTTTAAATAAACATCATTTAACATATTTCAACTCTGTAGAACTTTTCAAAATCATGGCAGCTGCTTCTCAGAGCTTGCCTCCCCTCTTAAATCAGTCCCCTTCTTATACTTCCTATGTGCTACTGCGCATTACAGATACTGTTATTAATTTCCCAGTAGCTTGTATGGGTGGGCTCACTAGGCCACTGCCCCGCCTGTCCCTTAATAGGGATTCGCTCTAGTTGTTCAACGGAACAGCAGCAGTCCCCCAGTATTAACGCCCTCAGCCAAAACTAATTTTCAGCTGAGAATGAGTTAGCAGCAGCCCAGTCTTAGTGCCCCGCCAGCTGATTTTGCCTTCTAGCCAACATTTACCTCATACCATTATTAAGTCCATTACTAAAAAGTCTGAAGTCTCATATGTAGAAATCTGTGTCCCCTTAATCCCCCCAAGAGCTTCTCCCCAACTTTCAGACCGTCTCTTCTGTTTCCCTCTCTGAGTCCTCTCGAATCTCCTCTCCTTCGCAGATGTCCTTCTCACCCCTCCATTCGTTTTTCTGAATCTTGGCTATCCACCGCATTGAGCATCCTCGTGAGATCTGGCATTAAATATTTAGGCCATGACCAAGCAGGGCTCTTTTTCTTCCCTCGATTCACCAGGCTCCATGCCCCTTCAATCAGTTTCTGCTCCAAAAGGTCGCAATCCAGATTCGGGATCACTGTTTGTTTCTCCTTCAAAAATGGGACCGCATCCACCAAGGTTGGGTATACTTTGAATGAGGAGCCCGTATATACTTTCAATTTTGCTGGGTAGTTTATATGAGCTTTGATTTGGTGTTTGTCCTTTAATTCTTTTATGACTGCTCTGACTTGGTTCCGATGATACTGCAGTTCTGTCAAGAAATCGTGGTCCAGAAACACTTGTCCCCCTGCAAATGTGAGGTTTTTAACTCGCCAAGTTTCTTTTAATATGTAATCTTTTTCTTGGAAATTCAGCATTCTCACTACCCAAGATCATGGTCTGGTATTCTTGTCTGTCAGCTTGGGCCCCAGAGCTCTATGGGCCCTCTCGATTGTGAGGGAGAAGTCCGAGGGTATGGTTAGTAGCGATCTCAGCACATGTTGGATAAAGTCTGCTGCAGTAGGATAACCCTCCGTCCTCTTCCCCCTCCTTGATCCCATATATTCTAAAACGATTTCGTCTTGCTCTAATTTCTGAATCTTCCATTTGGGTATGCATTTGTCTTTCCCTGTGTAACAGATATATAATCAGTCTGTCTGTTGCATCTTGTCTCTCCGAAGTCTAGGTTACATACTTTTCTACTCCCTTGACCTTCTTATTTATATTTTTAACTTCCATCTTAAGATCTGCGATCGATGTCTCAATTTTTTGTGCAGACTTGAGGATTTTAGCCACTGCTATTTCCATTGGCACCTCGGGCTGGGAATCTTCCTCGTCAAAGTCGATCGATGATACCGAGGGGGACCGTACTCTACTCTTGACATGGTCGCAAGGCCTTCCGTGCCTTTATGGAGAGTGAGCTGCTTTAATTTACTACTTTTTTGGTCTTGCCTCAACCTTTTTGGCTTAATTTGTTTAGCTGACATTAAAACAGCCCCCGACTGTCGACTTCAGCACTTTTCTATTCAAATGAGGTAGAAAAAGAGTTTTATACAGCTGGGGAGTCCGGAGCTCGTTCCTCTAGGCTGCTACCATCTGGGTGATGTCACCGGAAGTCGCAAGCAAGGTTATACATGATCTCTTGTTTCAGGCAGGGCCTCATATCGTCCTGCATGAAGAAAGGTATTACTGATTCTGTTGGCCATGTGTGGCAAGTCCTGCTTCGCTACCTCCACAGAGTATACACCTGTGAGGCATGGACTTGGAGCTCTACCTTGTGCTTTGGACAGGAAGCCATGGGCTGGGGAAGGGGTGGGCATTATGGTTGATAACCCCAAGAAACACACACCACCAGTTCAACAAGACTCTCACGACTCCAAACACTAATGTTTTTCATCTCCTTACTTTGTCCACTTTGCGTTCTTCAACCTTAATGTCTGCGTTAATGTAGGTTTTTTTTTTACACACACACACACACACACACACACACTGACAGGAGGTGTGAGAGGCAGACAATATAATTAGAAAAGAACAAGCAGAGGCTGTCTGGATGGCCCAGTGGCACTTCAATGGCTCAGGTTCAGGAGTGGACTTGTGTTACCATGTTGGGAGACAGGGTGAGGAAGCTGCTGTGTTGAAGTGTGCCTACGCCAGGGTGGGTTGTTGGTGGGTTCTGGCACTGTGGTTTGGTCAGGGAGTTTGATCTTATCATTGGAATGCTGTGCATACATGGAGCCGACAGTGGCTGCTCGCATACAAAGAGGTGGAGGGAGATACTATGGGCTAAGGAGGAAACCTCTGAGAAAAAAGTATGTGCACCAAGTCATCTAATTAACCTCAGGGCTTGCTTCTTGTGGACCCACCAGCAGCCATGATGGTGGGGGGGGAGAGATGTAGATGGGGTAGAGGGGTCACTGGTAGCCCAGACCCAAAGGTAAGGTGTTGGTGGTGGCTAAGGGGGCAAAACAACTCTGTTAAAAAAAGAACAAGCAATATTCTGTAAATTGCCTAAATCAGCATTTTATATGGATTCACAAGTATGTGTAAAGTAAAGTTAGTTGTTATTTATATGAGGTGCCCTTCCAAAGCTCAGGGCACCTTAACAGTGTACATTACAAAAATCTTTCGGCAATACACATAAAAACAGCTAAAAATCTTCACAATCACTCAATGAGTCCCTGCAAATGCTTTGCTGTAGAAATATGTTTTTAAGGATTTTTTAAATCCTTCCATAGTCAGGCTTTCTCGTATCTGGCGAGGTAGAGAATTCCACAGGGTAAGTGCCATAAAGGCAAAAGATCTTCCACTCAATGTTTTCAGGGATACCCTGGGAACCTCCAGCAATCCCTCACCAGAGTATCAGAGTGAGCAGGAGGGGCAGTTAGAATACAGGAGTTCTTTCAGGTAGTGGGGTCCCTGCTCATGTAGGGCCTTATAGGTCAGCAATGCAACCTTGAAGGTGATTCACCACTATATTGGTAGCCAATGCAGTTCATGCAGCACAGGTGTTACATGACTGGATCTGGGGGTTCCAGTCAACAACCTGGCCATTGCATTCTGCACTAGCTGCAAGCAGAGAATATCCACCCCCAGTAGTCCTAGGTAGAGGGTGTTGCAGTAATCAAAATGACTGGCGACAAAGGTGTGGACCAAGGTAGGAAGATCTTCGGGCGGGACCAGGTGTTTCACCCAGGCTATATTCCTTAGATGGTAAAAGGAAGATTTGACTACAGCCAAAACCTGCACCCTCAACGTCAGGTCTTCATCAAATATCACACCCAGGTTACGCACCTGGCCCAAGGCCATAAGTGGGGTCCCCCAAGATATAAACCTGATGGTTTCCCTGCCCATGCTTCTGTCATCCTATAACCAAGGTCCACCACCAATACCTCTGTTTTAGCCTAATTCAACCATAGCCAGCTAGCACTCATCCAGTTCTGTATCTCCAGCAGGCAGTTGTTAAACACCGTGACAGAATCTAACTCTTGTTCAGGCACAAAGACATGTAGAGCTGAGAGTCATTGGCATAACAATGAAAACTCAACCCATACCATCTTATAATGTCCCCTAATGGGAGTATATACACTGCAAATAACATAGGGGACAGCCCCGAGCCCTGTGGAACCCTGCAGGGCAGCCAGTGAGGGGCCAAAGGATAAATCCCTGACACCACTCTCTGGAATCTGCCCGCTAGGAAAGATCGAAACCAACTGAGGACCGCTCCCCTCAGTCCGCAGAAGATCCACAGGCACTCGAGCAGCACCCCATGATCCACAGTGTCAAATGCCACTGAGAGATCAAAGAGAACCAAGATGGAATTGGCTCTTTGATCTCTCGCCATCAGAAGGTCATTAAGCACCCGCACCCAGGCTGTCTCGGTGCTATGCCTTTTTCTGAAGCCAGACTGAAGAGGGTCATAGATATTGTGGTTGGTTAAATGATCTTCCAACTGCAAGGTGACAACCTTCCCAATAACTTTCCCTATAAAGGGTAAGTTCGAGACTGGTCTATAGTTAGCGGACAGTCGGGGTCAAGGGAGTGTTTTTTCAGAAGGGGCATACTACTGCCTCCTTTAAGGGATCTGGAAAGATCTCTCTCTCCAATGAAACCGCGACTATCTCAGCAAGGACTGGGCCAATAACCTCTACACATCCCATTAATAGATGTGTAGAGTCTGGATCCAAACTCTAGTAGGTTGGCCACAAAGTCTGGATGATTCTCACTATATCTAGGACTGCCAGCTAGCTAAAACTGAACCAGATCAATTGGGCATTAGTACCACCTGACTTGATTAGTGCAAGGTCCAATGGGAAGGCACTGGCTGATCTCATCCCTGATGGTGGACACCTTATCAGTGAAAAATTGAGCAAACTCCTCACACTGAACTTGTGATAACGCATGACCAGATTGAAGACAGGCTGTCCACAGTCCAGAAGAGCTGAGCTAGCCTATTCTTTGCTGTAGCAATTTCCCTGGACAGGAACTCTGCCTTCTTATGGGAAATTGCTGATTGGTAGATCTTGTAATGATCCAGCAATCTAAGTTTATCCCCCTCCAGGCAAGATTTCCACCAGTGCCTCTCCAACCTTTGCCCTTGCCTCTTCAGCTCTTGGATTTCCCCATTAAACCAGGGGACACCCGGGTTGAGGATAAGAGGGTGAACACGAGTTGGAACAACGACATCCAAGGCCCCCATGACAGCCCTATTATAGGCCAACACTAGGGGCCCTGGGTCAGTGCTATTCTTTGGAAGTCTTGAGAGGTCCAGCACCGTCATTAGGCCTTCTGAGGTAACTCCTCTTAAAGGACGGAACTGTACCAGCTCCTTTGGGGCATACCTATTTCAGGAGGCTGCAAAACTGAATCTCAGGGCGTGATGGACAGACCAACTGACTGGCTCCACCTCTACTTCGGAGATCTCCATCCCCAGGTGGAACACCAAGTCCAATGGGTGCCCCTTCTCATGAGTAGCAGTGGTAATATCCCATGTCAGGCACAATTAAGCCATCAATTGGAAGAGGTTTTGTCCAAATGGCAAGAGTTCATTGTCGACCCAGGCATTGAAGTCCCCCAGAATCAACCATCTGGGGGACTGCAATACCATTTCAGCGATGAAGTCCGCAACCTCCTTCAGGAACTCCCTCTCATCACCTGGTGGACGGTAAATGAGAAGGTTCCTGTCGCCTGCACCTACACCCACTATACACTGAAAGGAGTTGGTATCTCCCACTGGCATCTCCCCAAGATCCATTTCCTGTCTAAAACAGACAGCAACCCCCCCAACCCTATGGTCCACTCTTCAAGGTGAATCATAAGAGAACCCGGCTGGAACCGCGGACTCTAAAATAGGGCCCGCACTTCCATCAAGCCAGGTCTCGGTGATGCAAGCCAGGTCAACAGAAGCCACAAGATCTGCCACCACTGCAGTCTTATTTCTAATTGACCTGGCATTGCTTAACACCTCCTGAAAGGGACGGGCATCCAGAGATGGCCCCACTTCCTGCCTGACAATGTCAGAGCCCTTGGGTACAGGCACAAGACAAGGATAACCTCGTTCCTGTGTCCATTTCACCCCAGGGCATCTCCTGGTTCTCACTGTCTTAATCCGCCCACCCCTTTCCCATTCCCCGTCGAGAGTTCCAGGATCCTCGATTCCTTTCCGCTCTCTCATCTCCTTAAGATGCCAAAAGCCCGACATCTACTGTAAACTTCAAATGGGAGAGAAGGATGTTGAAACAGATGAAGATCTTTTAATCTCGAGGGGGAGTACTGCTTGACCATGTTCCTAACTCCCCAATAAATCTCTCAGACACTCCACACACACCAATATTTGTCTAATCACACACCCCACTCAAATTAAGTATAACCGGGAATAACTCCCTCAATACTTAAAAGAAACACACTGATAAAATAATGAACTAAATGATATAATCAATTATAACACACTCCCAATCAATAGTGTGAATAAGGCCACAGTTCACAAATAGGCCAAATCCATAGGAAATAGAAGTCGATGTCTGGGAGGTTCTCTCACAGCTCCCACCTCAAGTAGGACTAGAGAAAGTTGAAAAAACTAGGACTCTCACTCCCAGTCAATGGAAAATATGTCCAAAACCCAAATAAAGTCAATGTCTGAGAGGTTCTCTCAAACCTCCCTCTACAGCAAGAATTAAAATTAGTATTAATACTAATCCCATAAAACAATACAAACACCAAATAAGCAGGGGAAGGACCTCAGGCAACTTGCCAAGCCATAATTCATACTTCCCAGACCAAGAAATTGTCCAGCCAAAGTCCAGACATAACAAACTTTCTTCACCCCTCAAGCAGGGAGGTGAGAAACAGACCGACACAACGCAGTGATGGCTAATATGATGAATAGATCCAAGTCTTCTAGGCCAGGAGAGAAGGGAAGGGTGAAACCACACAGCCCTAGAGCCCCCAGACAACACAGATGGCTCCGCTGTCCACCGACCATGAGGCAATCTATGCTCCTCGCCACCTGACCCCAATCCTTCGACAGGAGTCCAGGGGGCAGAGTCCAGGAAACTCCAGGCCTGCAAAGGAAATCCCCCAACCAACCCCCGACACAAACCCAGTAAGGATCTTAGCTGCTGTTGCTCATGAACCTGTAGCTGTAATCGTCAGCAATCGTGGACTAAAAAGGCCATGAACTTCAAGCTCCTCAAACTTCCAGTTATGTCTCCTGCTTGGTAAGTCTAGGTAAATCCGGAAAAAAGCATTAAGGCTGGGTCCGGGTGGACAGATTCCTTCCATAAAGTAATTTCATTGAGCCTGCTCTAAGAAAATAGAAGCAGGACATCAGAAATTAAACTCCAAACTTCGAGCACCGAAACAGCTCCGTGACTTTAAGCTGTAAGTAATAACCGCAGCAAGGTGTAAGACTACCACTTGAACATCCAGCGTGGTAAAGAAAGCCGAAAAAAGTCAATCGGGCTCAGGAGGGAATACAAAAAACAAACTCGTCCCGAAAAATGCAAGGACTAACTAAATAACAAAAACATAAGAAAGTGCAAATAAATCAAAACAATCAAATGGAGCCAAAACACTGGCAGGCTCATAGCAGCCGCCATCAAGTTAAGGGCCAGTAGCGGCAGCCTCAGAGGGCAGTCAGCTGACTCCACTCTCATGGCCTGTATCATGTGAGCTGTTTCAGTGTTCTCTTGGCCACATCTTAGGTATCTGTTGTGTATATTTCACAAACTTCAATAATATTTATTTTTTTAACAAAGTGCCACCTAAGTGGTATGGTAGCATCAATCCTGTGAAACCAGTGTGTGTGTGTTTGACCCCAGAATCTCATACTGGAGTCAGCTGGGGGCCTGACTTGTCAGGGAGGTGAGGTGCTCAACTCCTAGGGAGAGACAGTGTGAGCCACCTGGCATTTATGCATCCCTTTCCAACCAATCATGGAGTAGTGTTGTCAGTCGGGAAGGAAATTACTCGCCTACCTGCCAATCCAGTTAGAGGAAAGGTGCAGATAGGGCAGCTCCCAGCATCAGGACTGGGGGTGTAGTGTATAAAGAATCAGTAACCAGACAATGCCTTGTACCATCTAGTGCTGCAAGTTATTACTGCAACATATAAAAGAACTACAGCTCAGTCAAACAGTCCAGCTAAAGGGAATTTATCCTTTAGCTGAAAGGTCCGAGCTGCTGCCTCTGAGCCCAGTGATAACAAGACTGATCCCAGGGTCCTGCCGCTTTCTGATCTGTGATGTAGTTTGCAGGAGACACCCCACCCCACCAAGAACTTGGGTGATGACATTACAAGGGGCAAGGTGGAAAACAATGGGGGGAAAGTGGGGCAATTTAGACTTTACAAGTTTTTGCAGACATAGGTTAGAATGTCACTGAAGGAGACTAGGTGCTATTTTTAAAATGTGAATGTGAAATGGCAGTAAATCACATTATGAAATGGATAAGAAAAATGAAGCCACCTGAGTGAACAGGCCCTTGTGTGTGTGCAGTGATGTCACCATAATTGTACACCTTAGGACTGGGACTTTTTAATAGCCACATCACACAGTGAGCAAATCAATCCTATATGCCTAGACTTGACCAACATCACAAACATGGCTGCTACCTTTACTGACTAAAAATGTTCAACTAGACCCTAAAAATAAAACTTACTTAAATTAAAAATGAAACAAATGAGCGGCCCGCTGGCGCGGTGGGATTTCGCTTGCGGCAGCGCGACCAGGTTCGAGAGCGGACCGGGTCGCCGGAGGCGGCCGGGGGTAAGGTTGAGCGCCGGTAGCAGCTCTCTACTCCGGGGAGAATGCGAGTAGTGATGGGTGTACTGGGGACCCCTGGCGGAGGCCGGGGTGTGCCCAAGCATCCGACACTTACGTGTTCCCTGGAGGCGGGGCGGGTGGTGACGTACGGCGTCGGGGAGCGTGGCCCCGCCTCCACAGAAAAAACGGAAAAACACGGCGCCTGCATGCGCGTGAAACCCGCCCCAGCTTCCGATGTGACCTCAGGCGACCCCGACCTATTCTACAGTGCGGGGCATTCCCTGCTGTGTCGCGGGCCCCCACCGTGGGGGTAAGCCACGGGTATCGAGGTGACGATTTGGGGATAAACCCGGACCCGAGCGAGCACGAGCAGATGTGAAGGCGGCAGATGGCTCGAGGGGGAGAAAAAAGTAAAAAGTGAATTGCAAAAAAAAAAATGAAACAAATGAATTAAATGATGTTTCCCTGATCATCCTCTACTAACAAAAATCAACAGATTTGAAAAAATAAAGTACTGCTCATAGTTTTCATAAGTAGTGTTTCTTTACTGACCATCAAACATCTTCCTTCTACCTTTCCTTGTGTAGCAAGGGAATCTCTGCTGCTTACCTTGCCACAGATGAAACTGAGTCTCTGGCTTCAAGTGAGGCCTTTGTTTTGAATGTGTATATTGGGAGATGAACATTCTACCAGTGGAAATGTGAAGAATTCTGAATATATTACATATGGGATTTTGTATGGGTAAGAATTAAGCAATAAGGCATGATCAGGAGTTTGATTAACAGTCTGTTAATCACCCCTAGGAGTGTAATGTAACATGAGGTGCAGTTGAGTGGCATATTGCCCCTAGGGGGTGATTAACTGTTAATCTAACTCCTGGGAGTGCCTTACTGCTATTATAAAAAATATTCCAAAAGGAAAAGTGTTAAAGTATACTTTTTGAATGTTTTCCTCATTCAGAGGGAGATTTTTAATAAAATAGTTATTCCACCAACAGTTTCAGAATGCTGGTTCAGAATCAGAATGCATTATTCTAGTCATTCAGCAGTGCTAGAGGAGGGAATGCTGACAGGAAGAATCTATGTGCCATGGTGATCAGGCCATACATGATAGTTTAACAGAGGTTAATATAAGGCTGTTGGAGTACTAACAGCCAATCAGATTGTAGCATTTCTGAGATCCTTCTTATAATACACAAGGCTGTTGTGGGATCGAGAAGTTTCCATGGTAACCTATGACCTTGCGAGCATAGCTCGAGAGGTCTGTTACTATGAAAACCTTGAGATCATAAAAATGCCTTGTTTGTGTATGATTACCCATACACAAACTTTTATAGTGTATGGGTAGTCACAGGATGCCTCCAATGTCCCATAGAAAGCAGAAAATAAACTTACTGTGGCACAGTTCTGTAGGGTGCCGTTCACTCCGCATCCAGCTCTCACTGCCGTGGCCCCTTCATCGCACATGCGTGACTATGTTCGATGTTGTAATGCTGCACTGGTGACGTACTCAGTGCAGCATGACATTATGATGTAGTCGAGACAGCATATATAGATATATATATATAAAATATATTGGAAGGAAAATCCTGCATACTGATTGGCTGTTACCTCTGCATTATATCTGTCTGCATGTTAAAACATAATTAGTGTACATTGGGAGGGCTTTTAAGCCCGAGGTTCAATGGGTGGAGTGAGTACGACACTCCTCCATCAGGCTTATGAGGCCAGTCATCCTGGACCTCCCCAGGATTCATTTCTCATTGCAGCAGGAGGTGCTGCCCTCCTTTTTCTTGCTTCCTGCTTGTTTTGTTTTTGCTCCTTGTTTCAGCAGCTGCTTCCGGTTGTCTGCTCATTTCTCTCTGCTTCCATGTTTTCCTTCATTGTGTCATTCCTCCCTGCAATCTCCTCGCTTCCCCACCCCTTCCTTTCTGTTCTTTCCCCCTCTGTCTGCCGCTTCCTGGCCCCAGTCCTCCTCTGTCCCTCTTTGTGCTTTCCCAGTTTTCTCTGCTTGTTTCCCCTGCAGTCTTCTGCTGCCACTCCTCGCTGACATCCCATTTCTGGGCACTCGCTCCCTGCATCTCACCTCACTGTTCCTCCTCCTCTCTATTCTATGGCTCATTCCTTCCTCTACCCTGCCTTTCATTCTGGGTCTGCAGCATCACCTGGTCCCCATCTGGTGCATGCCGTGTGGTTTCTTCGCCACTCTGACCCAACGTCATCAGCATTTTTGCCATCGCAGACTTGCTCTTCCCCTGTTCTGGCTGTCTCCTATGGGGTTCCATTCAGCTTCCGAGCCATTTCGTGGCTCCATCTCCTTGCTTCTAGCCCATCCTCTGGCTTCTGCCTCCTCGATACAGCTCTCCGTTTCCGTGTGTGCATTCCGGTTCAGGAACCATTCTATTTTGTACCTCATCACCTAATATATTACAGTATGCTACACCATATTCATACCTCTGGTTCACCTTATATTCTGAGATGTAATCGAACCTTGTGTCAGAGATACAAAGCATTACACGAAACGGACTGATTCTGTTTTGTTTCAGCGGTGAACTGCCGTCAACATTTAATTTCCATAGTCATGACTATTTCCATGTTTTAACATATTTTTGCATATCCTAATTTGAGCTGGATATGGATGACACAGGGCTGACATAATCTTAATTATCTGCATGGCCTGTTTATTCTACGTTCGGATTTCCTGTCATAGTATTTGTGGATTTCCTGACTCTCTCTCACATGGTAGGCTTTCCTTCCTCCTCACATCCTAATCCCACTCATTACAAACCACATTTGTGTACCACAGACCCCTTCTGGATGGAAATCAAACCTTTTGCTCATCTCTGTCATCTTGGTACCTTCCATCCTCCTAGTTTTCTTTTGGATAATACTGTAAGTGCAAGCGCCATGATGTTCCCGAGACCTGCGTGGGACAGTCTGGTATTCGCCAGTGAAAAGATGGCTTTGCATAATTTACTGCACAAAACTGGTCTTGGTCTCTGAAGTGCACAGCTTCTGGTAAGCCCTTGCTGAGGGCCAGCTGGATTTTATCCATCATCGTTTGTCATTCATTTCATGCCTCCGTTGCTGCCCTCATGGTTCTCCTGTTTCCATCGCTCATTCAGTGTACTTCTATTCGACTCCTCTACTGTGATCTGTGCTTTTCTTTGGGGTTTTATCCCCATCCTACCATACCTTTTCTCATACCAGCGATCTAGGATTCACTCCAGTCATGACTTCACTCCTCATCGTCAATTGTTCATTTGCTCCTATCGATCGCGTGACCCGAGTGTGACTTCTGGTTCCAGGCCCGCCTTCTTGGCCTTGGAGTCTACTTAATTGCATCGCTCTATTTAGGGTACATACCATCTGGTTCCAAGCATGCCTTATTGGCCTCAGCATCTATTTACTCTCATCGATCAATTGAGCATACCTGTCATTGTGTCTTATGCTACTTCATCGTCCCACTGCGCTCCTGCAGTGCTCATCATCATCATCATCAGTCTTCATCATCCTCAGTCTTCTCATGAGTGCATCTGGATACCCCTTGCTCCTCTGACTTCTACATGCATCTCCTCCTTCCCATTGACTATTTGAGCATACCCCTCTCGGGTCCATGCTGCCTCCTGTTCCTTCTTTGATCCATGCTTTCCTTTTTGGGTTTTTTCCCTAGCCTGTCATCATCTTCCCTACTTATAACCTTCTCTTTAATGACATACATCCTTAAATCAAATGCCATCAGCCTGGAGGGAAGGTGACCTAGGCCTTGGATCCCCGAGGTTTCCTCTTCAAAGGGGGTTTTTCCTCTCCTCCATGCTAATGGTCATAATATTAGTTAGGGTTAGTGCTTTCTTAGGTTAGTTAGGTTCCGCTGTTGGATGGAGTTGGATGGTGGCCCTGGCTTTCCCCCCTCTCCTTAGGAAGTCCGCCCTTTATCATCTTCTCAGAATTCATTCATTCATCATCCTCGCCTCTTCGATGCTTGACACACGATTGGGTATTCTTTTTGGGCTTCTTCCTAAGCTACCTTTAGCCGATGGCATAATTCTCACAACACCTATGGGGGGAACCCTCCTCTAGGATTCCTTGCGTCGTACCCCTACAGGGTGGTATATCCCATGGATAGAAAGGCGGAAAGCCACAACATAAATCAAGTCACACAAGCATCATCTCATCCAGTTGTGTAAGCACAACTGAATGGGAGGGCTTTTAAGCCCGAGGTTCAATGGGCAGAGCAACTACGTCACTCTTCTATCAGGCTTATAAGGCCACTCATCCTGGGCCTCCCCAGAATTTGTTTCTTGTTGCCCACCATCCACCCCTCCTCCTCCAGTGGCTCATCTCTCTCTTACCCATGGGCTTCTTCCTAAGCTACCTTTAGCTGATGGCATAATTCCTGCAGCACCTACGGTGGGGGAGCCCTCCTCTAGGGTTCCTTGCATCATACCCCTACAGGGTGGTATATCCCACGGATAGAGAGGCAGAAAGCCGCAACATAAATCAAGTCACACAAGCATCATCTCATCCAGTTGCGTAAGCACAACTGAACTAAAGTTTTAAGCTTTTTATTATAGTAGTTGCTATCGTTGGATTATAGCAATGGTGTTTCACATGCACTGATCTGATTGGTCAGAATATATGCTCCAATGTTACATTAATGTCATTATATAGTAGAGCCTCTTCACTTGCCCTAGGATCCACCAAATTAAGGCTGAGCAGCAACGTGGACTTCAGGTAGTCAGCAGCATTCTAATCTATTTCTAGTATAAGTCATTACTCCCCATGCTAACTAAAGTGTGATCATGATTCTGACAGATTTGAAGTGATTGATGTGATTCTGCCAGCATCAGATAGGCATTTCTAAAAATTGTGCAACAAATTCAAAATGCTGGCTATTAACAGCTTTGTGACAATTGAGCAATTGAGTCCTTTGGTCTCATTATCTTTTCCATGACCGATGATGTGACAATGACCCCACCTCTGCTGTCATGGCAACAACGCATTCTACATATAGAGCTGGATTTTCAACACGATGTGGGACTAAGTCCCACACCACAGCTATAGTTGTGGTCAGAAATCTCTGCAGCTGTGGAGGCTGGTATTTTCAGCCGGCGCATCAGCGGGGGATGTAACACATGGTCCCACCAGGCATATTTGTTTTCTGCAGCTGCGCCAAAAAAAATGGCTGCAAGCTGCCGTAAATCATGAAGCTAGTCACAGGCTGGCTCCTCTTTGAAAATACCATAGCTATGGGAAAAACTGCTGCACCAGAAGTGGAGACCCACTGCTGTCAGTTTTTTTCCCACAGCTGCAGGAGTTACAAGGGCTTTGAAAATCAAGCCCATAATCTTTGGCCACCGCCAAGTCAACTACACTTGTTGATTGACCTGTTACGCAAACAAACATGCACATAGAATGGACAGAGGAATATGCAAGAAACACCAATTTAGTGAGTTCTGTAAAGAAAAATATAAAAACAAATCAATACAGAGCATATGAGGATATGGGGACAAAGGGCAAAACAGTCAATTGCAACGTGATCATGGACGTACATGGGATTCACAGAAAAAATAAATTTCTGTAGTATCCATCACTGAAGATGGCTACATAACTCTTTCTCATGCATGCCTCTTGCACCCATGTGGGGCCAAGGTGTAAAGTAATCAAATGCAATGGCAGATGGACTATTTTATGATATGTGTAACCAACAAGCGTAACGTTGCTATAAAAGCAATATGGTATCTAGAGGAATCAGTAGTAGAAGAGAGGAGATTATACTGCCCTTGTACAGGTCACTGGTAAGGCCATATCTAGAGTATGGAGTTCAGTACTGGTGCCCACCCCTCAAAAAGGAAATTAACCTGCTGGAGAAGGTCCAGATGAGGGCTACAAAGATGAGAGTGGATTATCAGGGTAAGGCATATGAGGAGAGGTTGTAGGCACTGAACATGTACTCCCTAGAAGACAGGAGAGAGAGAGGGGGGGACATGATTGGGACCTACAAGTACTTAAACGGGATTAATAAGGTTGATAAGGAGAGTCTCTTTAAGCTGAGGGGCAACCATAACATGAGGGGGCACAGTCTTAAGCTGGAGGATGAGAGGTTTAGGCGTTAGGTCAGGAAGCACTTCTTCACAGAGAGGGTGGTGGACACTTGGAATGTGCTGCCAGAAGAGGTCATCTCATTGAAGACAGTGGGCAGCTTTAATAGAGGCTGGGATAGGCATGGGGGGAAGGTAAGGATCATGGGTAGGGAGGATAGGAGGAGTGGGGAGGGAAGGCAGGGACATTCGTTCAGACTTGATAGACCAAATGGCCTTCTTATGCTGGCTTCTTCGAATGTTTGTATGTACTCCCAGGGATTACATTAACTGTCAGTTAATCACCCTCTAGAGGTGTGTGGCACTCGTCTGCACCTTATGCTACATTATACCCCTAGGGTGTGATTACCAGATGGTTAAGCTAACCCCTGGTCATACCTTATTGCATAAAATGTTTAGATGGGGGAAACGCTCCCATCTAGATTTGGTGGGGGAACTGTTATTTCTAAGTGGTGTAACTCTTGTGTAGTATTCAGTAGAGAGAAAGATGACTGAAAGGTGCTGAAACTCTCATCCTGTTTTGTGACAGTTGGTGGAATTGAGTTCCTGGGGGCTCCTATCTAATTTAACTCCCAGAAAAAGACAGAGAAAAAAGAAAACAGGATGAGAAAGGTTGGCTATAATATAAAACAAAGAGGGAAAAGATGTGAACACAGTGTGAAATTGTCAGAGGCAGAGGCACACTGCTTAAAGAAAGTTCTAAAGTTCATAACTACACATTAATTATAATAAGGGGTGGGTGAACCTGTTGAGGGGAAATCTCCTCTCCCCCCACAACAACATGACGGGTTCAACAATTTTGAACCTATTTCCATTAAAAATATTTGTATTGAGTTGAAATGCAACATACATAACTAATTAAAAGACAAAGAACCTCAGTGTTCCACCCAGGGTTTTCATTGTTCTTTGATTATTTTTAGCTACCCCTCTCCCCCCGTTACCAGAATAGTGACTGTTTGTCTTCAAATTTAAAATGGAATTATATTTCAAAGGAAGGTCTCTTTTAAAATAATGTATTCTTTTATTCATTGTTGTACATTTTAAAGCCATTTTATAAATGCAATTTTACACTCCAGGGTGTGTCGCTATGGTAATATAATCACAGTTCCCAGGTGCATTTAGTAGCATGCTGTATTTCATGCCTAACAATGCACCCGAGGCATGCGATTACTTCACCATAATGCAGCCCCTGTTCTAACTTTTTATGTTGTCTTGCACGCGTGCAAGCAACATTTTGTGGCAGTAGGAGATGGTAGTAGGAGAAATGCAGAGGTGTGTCAGTTTTGGCGAATGCAGGGCATGCTTTAGAAGGTGCATCCCTCATTTTCCAATTAGAGAGCATGCTAGTAGTGACACAAGTTTTATGCAGTGCCACCAACTTGAAACAAACTTGCCGCTGCAATCAGAGACAAGCTCATCATGCAGTGGCACAGATGACATGCCTCCCCTATGCGTCTTTCCCGGTGAAACATTTCAATAAACATGGTGGCGGCTTGTGCGTCCGCCTCTCACAATCCCTAGAAAGCCAACTTCAGGGGTGCCCAGTCCCCCTGTCAGCATGTTTAATACCCCACCCAAGATTGTGTGGCACACTGGGAGCCCACCCCAGTGTGCCTCTGTAGTGTTCGGAAGCTGACTGCATCGGCATGTTCCTGCCCCTCCCCACCCCATTGTGTGCCACACTGGGAGCCCACCCTAGTGTGCGCAACATTTGTTTTCTTACACCTGTAAAGAAAGAAAACCATCTGCAGTGTTCCTTTTTTTTTTTAAGTACCCAAAACAAGAAAAGCGGTCCCTTGCTATGTGGCGCCTCTCCCCCAACCCACACACCCTCTAAGTACCCCTCCCCACCCCCCCTCACCCCATACTTATCTCTGGAGGTTGGCCACAATCTTCGGTGGAGCAGGAACACATCTGCAGTCTTCAAAGCTGACCGCAAACTGAAGAAATGTCGGTAAGCTGTACAATGGCATCAATGGGGGAGGTTTCAACTTAAGTGGATAGCTCAGCCATTTTTTTGACTTTTGTCTCCACATTTTCAACATGGGGTTTTTGGGACACCACCTCATGAAATCAGTCACTGTCATTTCGTTATTCAGTCCCAAAAGGTGATTTCACAGTCACTGTGTGGAATCGCCTTTCGGAACTGATTAACAAAACAATAGTGCCACTGTTCATGAGGTGGGCTCCCAAAAAGCCTATGTTGCAAATTTGGTGAAACAATTCCAAAAAAGGACTGTTACATGAGTGTGTGCTGCACAGTTTCCACGCACGCTCGTAACTTCGAGAAGTTTTAATATTTTCACTCTAGATTTTCAACATTGCCATTTTTTCACACCTTCTTATGACCAGTACAGCTGTCATTTTTCAGATCCTGCCTGAAATGTGTTTCGCACATTTGGTGCATAATAGCTCAGGCGCTGTGGGAAATCAATGTTCAGGACAGATTAAGAAAATCACATTGACACTGTTCATGAGCGGAGGTCTCAAAATGCCTATGTTGAAAATTTGATGAAAAAATTCCAAAATGGCTGTATTCTGGCGTGCATTAGCAGTTTCCATGCACTCTCGTAACTTCAAGAATTTTTAACATTTTCACTCCAAATTTTCAACATTGCCATTTCTTCACATCTCCTTATGAACAGTGCAGCTGTCATTTTTCACATCCTGCCTGAAATATGTTTTCGCTCATCTGGCGCAGAATGGTGTGGTCACTGTGGGAAATCAATGTTCGGGACAGATTAACAAAATCACAGTGCCACTGTTAATGAGTGGAGGTCCCAAAATGCCTATGTTGAAAATCTGGTTAAAAAATCCCTCAAATAATTTAGTCATGGGCATATGTTGCACAGTTTCTATGCATGCTCATGATTTTACCAAATTTTCATAATTTCACTCCCAATTTTCAACATTACCATTATTTTACACCTCCTCATAAACAGTATAGGTGTAATTTTTCACATCTTGCCCAAAATGTGTTTTTGCACCTGTGGCACCAAATGGCACACTTGCTGTGCAAAATCACCTTTCGGCTAACAAACTGATAATGCCATTGTTCATGAGATGGGGTCACAAAAAGCCCATGATGAAAATTTGGAGTGAAAATACCAACAAACTCCTGGGGCGCTAGGGTTTCCAACTGTAATGCCCCGCCCTGTAGAGACTGACAGGCGTCAGGGGTATGACTTGGGATTTTTGGCTCTAAAGCTCACGCCATTCCACCCCCACCCCCAACCCCAGCCAACTGCCACTGTCAGGCATCGAGGTGTGCCTTGGACTCTTCGGTCCCAAACTTCACCCCATTCTCCTATACTGCACCCATCTCAGTGTATTTCCTTATGGACTGAGGTGAGCGTAAGGCCTGAAAACCCACCGCAACACTTGTCAGTGTCTGCAGGGTAGGGTGAAGTGAAATGGCACAAGTGTTATGGCCGATGACCCAAAGCCACACTCCAATGCCTGTCAGTCTCTGCAGGGTGGGGGTGGGGTTGACATCAATTCAGTACTTCACTGCCATTCCTATTATGCATCTCTCTAATTTCTGCACTACCAATGCCAATGCCAGCAAGACAACATTTGGCATTGACAAATGTTTTTTGTTTATGCCTTTGCAGAGCACAAACATTAAAGGGACACATTTATGAACATTGGCCATCACAGTTAGAAAGCCTGCAGAAAACTCTTCAAAATGAGGTTTTGGGCTTGCAGTCAATGGCAGCAGTCCGGAAATGCTGATAAATGAGTCTGCCCTATAATTCTACTATTTTGGTACCATTGTTTGAACCTTGAGATGTCACTGAGGGTAAAACTGTGCTTAAATTAACTGCACTGTGGCTAGGCAGAACTTCACCCTCAGTGACATCACAGCAGTGGGCAGCAATGTCATGGACAGGAGAAGAACTACAGCCCCCCCCCATTGGCATCAGAAAATTGCTGTCCACTTGGAAATAAGAGATGGCTCAGACTCAGTGTAGCAGCGTGCAACTGTGATATTCATATTTTTATTTTACAAGGTACATTTTCATCCTGTGCCTAAGAAGATTGTTCTTAAAATAGTATTCATTACCTCTTACCTTTGTACTTTTGGCTTTAGCCATTCAGCATCAGTCCTTTTCACACAATTTACTGGTGCCTGCATTCTAAAACACTTCTTAGGTTAACCTCAGTCCAAGCCCATTCAAGGCTGGTAAATTACCGTGTGTTCCTACATTATGCATTAGGCACACAAGCAACCAGCTAATCATGGACAAATGCCAGTTGACTTCATATTTTAACACTGTTTATGTGCCACTTAACAAAATTCCTGGATTAGTAAAGTGTTTATCTTCTCAAATTTACCAATTATTTTAAATCAGTGCTGTCATTATGTGTTATCATGATCATAGCTGTGTATCAGGTTCATGCATCCTTTGGGGGAAAGCTAGGAGACAAAAGAGATGTTTACTGAATTGAACCCCCTTTTTGTAGAACCTTAACACTGGCTGAAAAATCCTATTCCAGACTCCCAAAAATAAGAAACAAATAACAATACTGTCATTACAAATGACGATGTTGCTCTTGGTTAAGCTATTCCTTTAGTTTGTTTCCAGTCATTCCAGTTATTTCTATAAGAGGGTGTCTCATGCAAATAGCTCTATAATTCTGAGATTCTGTGTTTAGTTGTCATGATTGTGTTCCCATGTGAGTTTTTTTCAGTTTTGTGCAAAGTAAAAAAAACAAAATAACTAATGTTATTTTACTTAATCTTTTTTTTGAAACTTAAAAAACAACAACGAACAAAAACAAAACAAAGAAACCGTGTACATCCGAATGAACATTCAAGTACAACTTGTGGTTAGCACTAGTGTTATGACTATAGTAATATACAACACTAATAAAGTTATTGCTACACTTGATTTTAGCAAGGCAATTGATCCAGTGTTTTCATAGATGATGGATATTACTGTACTAGCATTAGATTTCTGTATGGGGGGAAGCAGGGATCTCTTTCATGCTGGGGTGCAGTTAAATCTAATGGGTTCATTTTAAAAATAAAACAGAAACGGATACACTTCCAGTTTACAACTATATACAACTACTGTTACCTACCCCCCCAAAAAAGAAATCTTTAGCATAATTCAACAGAATAAATACTAAGAAAGTGTGATGTACAAGGAATAATACCATTGGGTGGGGGCCTAATCAATATATACTCCACGGAGGAAAGGGGAGAGAGTAGGCACTCGATAATGACCTTCAGGTATCTAAAGAGGATCAACGGGGTACCAGAGGGGAACATCTTTCACATGGAGGGAAATAGCAGGACAAGGGGGCACAGCATGAGACTAAAAGGGGGATTCAATGTTAAGGGAATAGCGATGGGGTATTAGTGCTTGTGTAACTTGTAGTACTTTTTGTGGCTTTACTCTATGCCCACCCTTGAGTAGTAGGTAGGTATTTATGGGGAACAGACGGCCCATGAGCAAGGGTGAGAAGAGCGCCAGAGAAGGAGGAGATGGGGATGGTGGTGGACAAAAAACACTCCCTAAGCAAGGGAGATGTGTGAGTGCTGGGAGTTATATAGAGTTTGTGGGATGAGCTATTCCCCACATTGAACCTTAGGCATAAGCCCTCCCATTCAGTGTTTAGAGAATAGCGATGGAGTATTAGTGGTTGTGTAACTTGTAGTACTTTTTGTGGCTTTACTGTGTTCCCACCCTTGAGTAGTAGGTATCTAAGTAGGTATTTGTAGGGAATAGAGGACCTCAAAAGATACCTCCTCCAACTCATGGATAGTATGACTGCTAGCACTCAGGAGAGGAAAAAAAAAAACCTAGGTGGAGGAAACCTCTGAGGACCATGGCCACTGGTCTGCCCATCCTCTGGGCATACTAAGAGGAGAAGGATCCAGGTTCTAGTAACCTATAACTCATTTTTAGGAAGGTGATCTAATTGGAGAGATGATGGTCCATCCTTGATCCATGGATGATGTATTCTGGAGGATGATTCTGAGGTTGAAGAAGTAGGTCTTTTCTGAAGGAGCCGTAGAATCCTGAGTGTGAAGCAGATCCAGATGAAGAGGGGCGAATGAAGTCCAGAATTCCAAGGTAATGATAGATGATTGTCCAAATGGATTACAGGTATGGATTGAGCAGGGATAGCATGATTTGATTGATATGCTACCAGACCATGAACAGCGAAATGTGATGGTTTGTGAAGTCATAGGTGAATGATCCAACTTGTGAAAGGTTTGATGTTCACAGTAAAGTCTGGAGGTAAGGAATTCAATGGTAAGCGATAAGTTGCTAAATAAGCATCCATGAAGAGGAAGAAGGAGTCGAGCAGAGTCTTTGAGTGCCTGATAGAAGAAACGCCATCCATGATATGTAGACAAATACAGGAAGATTGGCAGATGCAGTCCAGATATGTATATATATATATATATATATATATATATATATATATATATATATGAGAATGATTGGAAATTCAGTACAAGGAATTTGATAGCTTATTTGGGAATTGATGTCATAACTATACTTGTATATGCTCTGCTGGTTCACTGGCTGAAGTAAATATGGGTAGTTCTGTGGCATAATTGCCCTCGAGATGCACTACAGCAGCTATGGCTGGTTAGGTTTACAGGTACTCCAATACCTAAATACTTGAGAGAAGCTTGGAAGTGGATATATGGAAGAGTCTATATACCGGGCTGGTAGGTTGAGTAGTGTGGAATGCCAGAGGAACCTGGTGCCATGGTCGATTAAGACCTGTTGGGAGGTAGACTGGGATAGTGAATTCGCTGTAATGCTTGCAGAGTTCCGGAATGAGAATCTGAGGACCTGTTCTTGGTGAAAGTCTTCACTGGAGGGAGTAATGGAAATAATTTGTGAAGGATACATTAGAAGGATCGCTGGATGGGCGGCTAAGTGACTGATGGCAATCCGATGAAGAAATGCAGATGATTATGTGAGGTATGGTGATGTTCAGGAGCTATAAAACAGTGGTTTGTACAGCATGACATTAGTAAAGCTGCTAGGCATGGGAGATCCAATGATGGAAGTTCTGGGAAGGCAGCTGTGAAGGTCTTAGGTCAAGCAATGGCTGTTGAGAACGTAGGAGTCAAGTAACATGGCCAACATAGTCGGTGTTGGTAGAAGAGGCTGCAGAAGATAGAATGGATAATGTCCGTAGTGGCATGAGGTATCTTGCGATTCCCGGTATCCATAGCAGTAATAATGGTTACGAAGTCAGAGCATAACAGAAGAATTTAAGTCCTTTCCGTGAATGAGGATAGCCTGTGAGACATGGTAGATAGGGAAGCCACACAGTGATTGAATAGACAGGATTTGCAGTGAGTATCCAATAGAAATGGATAAAATCTTTCTATTGTCCAGTTGAATGGGATTCCAGGAATGATGGCGAGGAGCTGATTGGGCAGTAGAGAAAAGTCTATGATAACGTAATAGTCTATGAGGCATGTTCTTCAAGGGATGTTGGCTAGAAGTAATTTTTCTCAGGTGAAACGAACAAGTGATCCATCGAGAAGTGGATGGGAACTGTCTGAATGGCCAGAGTTGGAGTATGAGATGGATAAATGGGAGGAGTAGTTTGATCGGGTAGGAATACTGGCTGGAGATAGGGTAATATGCCCAAAAGAGCCACATCAAATAGGATAAAGCCCCGCGAGTACAAGGCAGAGATTAAAAGGCAGCCATCCAAAAAGGGAGGAAAGTCCAGAGGGAATCCTAATGGACTGGAGGAAGGATCCGGGGAGGGAGACACCTTGGCGAAGCCAGAAGGCATACAATGCAGGAAGGAACAGGACCAGGTCAGCTCCTCAGTGAACAGCAGTGGAATGCGGGAAGGCTGTAGCAAGTTACCAGAGGAGGATCCAAGGAAGGCCAAGGAGGGAAGCCAAGTACCAAGAGCAACTGAGTTGAGATATATGAGTCCCACATCTGACAAAGGCTTCAACAACGAAAGGAATGGATGGAAGGTGCTGGAGCAAAGAAGGATGAGGTTCCCACATCTGAAGGAGAAAATAAACTCACACAGCAGCTGGAAGGGGTGACCCGCACAAGGAAGTCCAGTAGGCAGCAGAACTGGATTGAGATAGAGACTGAAGAAGCTGACAAGATCCACATCATGAGGGAAAGGAGGCCACGGGGTTCGAGTACGATGTTCCAAGGAAGTGCAGGATGGAGACTGGTGAGGAAGAATGGAAGGTAGTTGGAGCAGAGGGATCCTGATTCTGTATGGAAGCAGTAATCTGGTAGGATATAGAAATGCAACAGGATGACTGTCAGGTGCAGATGCAGGCTCCTAACCAAGGTAGTTGAGGTGAGACGACCTGGACACAACACGCCAGATAATGCATGATGGTGAAGACAAATTCGGTAAATGTTTCAGGTCAAGGACAGAGCAGCAAGTGATGGTCCGGGAGAGAGCACAGAAGGTTAAAATAGTCAGTTGTAGAAATGAGCTTCCAGTCCTGGCAATCTAGGAGAGCTAACCTTTATCCAATACCAGCAGGCAGAGGTAGGAGGATAGAGGCAACTGAGTGGATGAGCTCTCACTCCTGATGGGAGCGGTAACCAGGCATGAGACAGAGACAGTATGGAACTAGTGGAGTCATGGAAACAGGCAACCAAACTAGGCAGTCAGTGCATAAAGACCTTCATACAATGCTGGTAGGAGAGGTGGGAGGCAAATGGGTTATAGAGGTTCCATTCTTGAAGGGAAGTGGCAACCCATATCAGGTAAAGGATGTAGAAGGCTGAAACAATTGAATGGGGACTCAGGCTCCCAGCCATGTAAGGCAGCATGATAGGACCATAAGTCAAGGCCACAGGCAAGGTAGGATGGAAAAGACAAGTAGGACAAGGTCCAGTTCCAGAAGGGACGTGGCATCCAGGCAGCAGGGCTGAAAATGTGAAATGTTGAAGCATTGGAATGTAGAGTCAGGCATCCAGCTGTGACGGTTGATGTGGGATGATCCAGATTAGAGGCAGCTATGCATAGGTAGGATGATGAGGGCACATGGAGTGAAGAAGTTCCGTTCTTGAAGGAAGCGGCAACCGATATGAGTAGAGAAGATATGGTTTGCATAGTAGATTGTAGACATGTCTCCCACCCCAGGTAGTCGGGATGAGCTAACCTGCACTTGATGCTTCCAAGCAGAGTTAGGAACAGAGGATGTCAGGTTGGTAAGTAGTAGGAGGTAGCGATTGTAACAGAATACCATTCCCGGTAGACAGGGGATGCCTGCCTTCGCTCAGCACCTCAGAAGGTGTGAATTAGGGATGGAGTCTGGAGTACTGCTGGTATGGGCTGCTGAAGGTGCAGAATGCTGCTGTAGAAACAGAGTAGATTAGGGAACTGAAATGAGGTAGACATGATGAACAGTACACAGGTATGGTAAGACAGACGTAGTACGATGTGAGTGGTAGGTACAGAAACAGGCAATGGCGTGGAGAAGGCCCGGCCGTGGAAGCAGTAATGATGCATGGGAAGGAAGGCACCACTGTAAACTGAAGCAGGAGCCAGGGGAGAGAATTAAGGGGGTGCAGGCGACTGAGGAGGTAGGCAGCAGTAGCGAGTAGGCTAGGACAACTTGGTACAGAAGAATGGGAGCACCCCTTCCCTACCTCCAGACATCCTGAGGCAGGCAGCGCTAATGTTCCTGGAAATGGAAGGTTACCTCAGCAGCTGGACAAGAGAGTAGAGACATCAGGAATAAGATACAGGAGGAGGCAGGGGATAATCACGGGTCACCAAAAGAATGTGACCCAAAGTGCAAACCAAGACATCCTAGGCAGCCTGACATACATCCCCCCACCACCACCACCAGTACACACACAAGTGGAGCAGTGGAAGCATAAGCTGCCCACCATCTGCTGCCAGTTCTGATCCAGAACAGGGACACCAAACAAAACTGCAAAAGGGGGCACAGTCAGTGGGTTTGGCTTTTTTAAGTTATGTAGAACAATGAGGTATCCTTCTTGCCCCCAAGCTACAGCTAAGCAGCATTGGTGGGAAACTCCATGTCACTGTAAGCGGCCAATTGATGAATACAGAACAGAGAAGAGAGGTGGTCAGAAATGGTGAGTGCCGCTCCATGTCTATTTGTCAACAATAAATTCATATTGAATCCCTTGACCAAGCCAAGCCCTGGGCTAATATTCGTGACTGTGAGCCAAATAGTTGTCAAGGAGAACACAGAAACAGCATGCTGTCTTAAAGGCTACAGCATAGGTACAATAACATGAACAACAAAAGCACTGCAGTCACTACACTAACATTTAGCAGTGCATCCTGGTCCAAAATGTTTGTCATAAGGTCCACCGGAAACGTAATCATGACCTTAATTAGTGAAGAAAAGTGAGGGAATGTACCTTTAAATGGGTAACATTAATGAAGAACCAGCAGTGCAAAGAGTTTATAATACCTGTCAGGAAGGTTTGCTCCAGTAGTTCAGTGATGGGGGGCAGGCACTGTTACACCCCAAGAAACCAGCGAGAGGTGGGAGAAAGCACAGTGAGGGAGGGACACTGCCGACAATCAAATCCACAGCCCAGAGCAGCAATGCACGATATGCAGAAGCCCACCACTACAAAGTTTGGGAGCATCACATCCCCACCCCCCCACCAAGGGACAACACCAAAAAAAAAAAAAAAAAAGCCAGAGGTAGTTCGGGGTAGAGACAGAGAAAGAGCATGCAATGGGGAAAGGCGAGTGGAGTCCT
Organism: Neoceratodus forsteri; assembly: GCA_016271365.2. Taxonomy (NCBI): domain Eukaryota; kingdom Metazoa; phylum Chordata; order Ceratodontiformes; family Ceratodontidae; genus Neoceratodus; species Neoceratodus forsteri. The sequence continues at coordinate 1,712,935,588 of CM057455.1, forward strand.
TGCAATACCTGGGGGGAGATGGCATGCTGCCAGAGAAGACAAGGAGGAGAATGGAGCACCCATGGGAGGGGCAGAAACAAACCTGCTGAGGAGTCCATGCCAACAGCAATATATGGTGTTGTGTGAGATGAATTTTGGCAGTGTCGGAAAGGAAAAAGATGCTGGGGACACTCCGAAGTGGCAGTGCAACAGGGCAAGTGGATGTGGGCGGGAAGTCCAAATGGAAAACCCAGGGGGGAGCAATGAGCAACGGATATGAGTGAGGAAGGGAGCAGGGAAGTGGAACAGAGCCGCTGAGGGAGGGGAGAACAGCAAGAACACAGGAGAAAGGAATAAACTCACAGCAACCAAGAAAGGAAACAACAAGAGGGAAAGTGGAGATGCACAAGGTAGGAAAACAAAAAGAAATGAACAACACAGAGCAGCAGTAGGGCAATAAACAGCACAGCCAAACGAGCCATGCAGTGAGCTCAGGGACAAAAAACACTCCCTAAGCAAGGGAGGTGCTGGGAGTTATATAGATTTTGTGGGAGGAGCAATTCCCCACATTGAACCTCGGGCATATGCCCTCCCAAAACTTAGAGGGAGCTTGAGGAAATTCTACTTCACTGAAAGGGTGGTGGAGAGATGGAACAGTCTCCCCCAGGAAGTGGTGGGGTGGCCACAGTTCAGCGATTCAAGAATGCATGGGAAAGGCATGTGGGAATTATCAAGCTAGGGTGAACAGGGGAGGGGGACTTGTAGCATCTAGAGTACCTTAAGCATTAGAAAGAAGGATAGGGCAGACTGGATGGGCCACAAGGCCCTTATCTGCCGACAACATATATTTATTTTATTTTTATTTATTGTTGACCAGTTAAGTGCACTAGACAAATCCTGCCTATTTTCAGGCATGACCCGGGGGAGGGGGATACAGATGAATGCCAACTGACCTTGAACCAGATTCGGCTGTTTGTGGTATTTTTAGTGAATGAGGGAAATTTGGCCAGACACCGGGAAATTCCTACTGCCAGAGGGGAACTTTGGCTGTCGGACGCAGGATGGCCACTTCTGCTCTGCCTTCGGAGGAGATGAAAGTGTCTGGGACAGGGGAGTGGGCCTCCTCCCCTGCTCCTACTGACTTAGAGGCTGCTTCTGTGTTTACTGACTTTCAGGATACTTCCCTGCCTGAAGAGGTTTTTGTTTCATCAGTAATTGTGGATTCTGCTATGGTTGAGTCCCCGGAAGAGTGTGCTGCTTATGCTGATAATGTTCAAAGGCTTACCGATAAGGAACGGTTGTTACACGATGTGCTTATGGAAGAGGAGTAATGTACGTGTCGCAAGGTCCGGTTTTTAGGCGAAATAGCTACATTGTGATCTGTTTCAGCCCCATCTGCTTCCCGTACTTCACTGTCGCTCTCTAGTGACACAAATTTACCTTCTCCAATGTGTGAGACGCTGCAAACGGATATGTCTGGTAACGCTGGCACTTCTACCTAAATCCCTGCAGTCTGCAGTCGACAGAACATCACTTCTTCACAGCCTGAGACTAGTAATGTGCCGCCAAAGCAGGCAACAAAGCGTTTGGGTATGACTAGCGCTGTTTTGAAGGGGGATACTGTTTTGTCTGTTACAATGGTTTCTAATGCACAGCAGGGGGATGTGCCTCTAAGGGTGGGTGAAGTGCTTCACAGGGAGGGTGATAATCACACAATGTCTGTTACAGTGAGTTCTTCTTCTGAAAAGTTCTCTCTTTCCCCTTTACCTTCTACACCTCGTGAAGGGTGGTCCCCTGAAAAGGCGATTACTGAGGCTGGGTGGTTGAAACATGTGGATGGTACATGGATACCTGACCCTGCTGATGACGTTGTGAAAAGAAATAACTCTCCTGTTGCTGGCTCGGATGATTCATTTACTTTTCAGAGTGCTACTGCTCAGTCGTTGATACCTGATCCCTCTATTCATGCAGTGGTTAATACAGGAGTTACTAAGTCACCTATTCAGACATTTACTTTGGCTACTGCTTCTGAAAATACTGAATCTATCTCATTGAAGGATGTCAGGGGTTCTCCCTCCTTTAAACTTTCTGATTTATTTGCAAATAAGGGTGAGCCTGCACCCCGTAGAAATGCAGTGCGACTAATTTATAAAGGTGGCTTGGAAGACCAGCCAGATAGATTGCATATTGCAAAAGCTTTGCTAAAAGGTTCTATGAAGTTTGTGTCTTCAGATATTTATGCACTTATTCATATTGGTAACTCCAATTATGATATTAGCTTCAAAACTATTACAGGTTTAGAACCGTTTTGGACAACTTATCATACTGTTAAGAACTCTCCTCTTTGGATTCCCTTTTTAGCTGTTCCCTTAACCAAACCTGCAGTTAAGTTGGTTACTATCGTGTTTAGGAATGAGGGGGTTCATATTGAAGATATTCTTTTTTGGTTGCGTAAAAGATGTGATGTTTTGGATAGGCCTGTGTCAATTCTTGATAGTGAAAGGATTTGGAATGGGGGTTGGAAGTTACGTGTTAAGCTTTATCTACAAACAGTGGGCCCCAGCATCTGCCTAATAGTTTTTTCTTAGGGAAAGATAGAGGTAGTTTGTTTTATTTTGGTCAGCCTAAGTCCTGTTTTAAATGTGGTTCAAGAACACATCTTAATACGATGTGTGTCACACCACATTGTTCTCACTGTTTTGAGTTTGGTCATCAGGCTTCTACATGCCTTCATTTGTTCAAATGTAACTTATGTGAACAAACTGGACATGGATATGCTAAATGTCCTTGGGCATCCCACACTCGGGAGGATTGTCCTTCTCAGGAAGGATTGAGTGTTGTTGCTCAACATATGGATACCATCCCTGAAATGCCTCCTACTGGAGGTGGTATATGGCCTAGGTCTCCGTTACCTAATATGTACCCTTTAAAAGTTTTGGATGGTGGTCTGGGTGATCTTGCTTTTGTCACTATGCAGGATCAACCTGCTCCGCTATCACCTGTAGTTGCTCCCACTACACTCTCTACTCCTCCTATAGTCCCTAAACCCTCTACGTCTGACTTGTCTTTCCAGAACAGATCTGATGACTCTGAGATGCCCCCCCCTTCCCCTGTTTTGCATTTTAAAACAGTTACTGCTAAGAAAAGACATAGATCAGGAAAGACTATCCCTGCTCGTCCTACCCCTATGGCTTTTCCAAGTGCTAGTACTTCTGAGTCTTGGAAAGTGGGTAACAATTTTGCAGTCCTAGTTGCTGATGATGACTCTGATGGTGATGACTCTGACCATTCCTCTAGGACCTCTGTAGTCACAGATAATCTTTCAGAGGGCGATGATGGAGACATGAAACTGGTTGAGAGTCTTCCTAGACATTCTTTATGTAGATGTGTTTCAAAAGTTTCATGATCTGTAGGTTGTTTTCTTCCCTGAGTCCTGTTTCTTGTTTTCCCCAATTTTTTTTCTTCTTATTCATGGATTCTTTAGCTATTTCCACTATTAATGTTAATAGTATAAAGAGCTATAGGAAGATGGTTACTACTTTGTCTTGTTTGCAACACCTGCACAGTGATATTATTTGTCTCCAGGATACCAGACTTAAAACTATTTGTGATGTGAAACGAGCTAGTAACCTGTGGTCTTCGGGGGTTTCCTCCTGGTCTAATGGTGAATCCCTTTGTGAGGGTATTGGGGTATTATTTACTAATCCGGCATTGACAGTTTCCAAATTGGTGAACATATGCTCAGTGAGGGCTTTACTATTGGATATAAATTTTCAAGGGGAAAGATTTAGATTAATTAATGTTTATGCTCCACAGACCAAGGCACTACGTGTAGCTCTTTTTCATGACATTCACCCTTATCTGCATACTTCTCATTTGATTTTGTGGCCTGGTGATTTTAACTGCGCCCTTAGTATTAAAGATAGGGGTTTGAAAACATCAAAGCTATTCTGTGATTCTAATAAGTTGTTACAGATTTTAGACACAGCTCAGCTTCAGGATGCTTATCGTAGTGTCTATCCTGCTGGTGGTAATACGTTTTTAAAAAATTCTCAGTCTACGAGGATTGATTTCATTTTTCTTTTGGTTATTTTACAGGTCAAATCGTTTTTTTTACATGTTTGGGAATTCTCTGATCATAAGTCACTTACTGTTTGTTTGACTTGTGATGGGGCTCCTAGATGTAAAAAGAATTTCTGGAGATTGAATAATTCCATATTGGCTGATGAGTCTCTGAAGAATGCTTGGAGGAAAGAATTGAATGCTAGACTCTCTGTTATTGATCTGTATGATGATGCGGCTTCTTGGTGGGAAGACACTAAGAAGGATTGGAAATCCTTTTTTCAATCTTTCTCTTTTGCTAAGGTTACCTCAAGATATTTGGAATATTTATGACTCAGATCTCAGTTGCAGAAGTTGATTTCTTTAACTGAGACTGGGAAGATTGATTATGGTGTCCAAATTCGACATGTTGAAACACAGATGTTTGAATATCGTTATGATAGAGCCAAGCCTTTAGAACATGAACATAGATTTGGTTTGAAGTTGCATAAAGGGGCTTTAGATCCTTTTCAAGATTGTAAGGATCGAGTTAGTCAACGTTTAATCACGCAGTTGACTTCTGAGGCAGGTGACTTAGTTACGACTCCTTCAGCCTTGCTTGAAGTTGTTGGAGGTTATTTGGGTAACTTATATCGAAAAGATGTTGATGTTTTGTATGACTCGTTTGATTTTGATTCCTTGCAGTTACCACAGTTATATATGTCTGACGGTCAGCAGATGTTATGTGATGTTACTGAATCTGAAATACATGCTGCTATTTCTGCATTGAATGTAGATTCATCTCCTGGCACTGATGGTTTGGGTGCTGCTTTTTATCAGACTTTTCAGGAAGAACTGGTCCCTGTTTTGGTATGGGTGTTCAATCAGATGTTGTCTACTTCAGTATTGGCACCTTCGATGAATATTGCTTTGGTTATTTTACTTTACAAAAAGGGACTTAAGGCAGATTTGCGAAACTGGAGAACATTAAGTTTACTGAACACAGACTTAAAGATTTTGAGTAAGATTTTATTGAATCGTTTATCTTTGTGTGTAGATGACCTGATTAGCCCTTATCAATCATGTTCAATACCAGGTAGGACTCAGCATGATAATTTAGTGATTTTACGTGAACTTTTTACTGCTTCTCAGTCAGGTCATTTGAATGGTTATATTATTAGCCTTGATCAGGAAAAGGCCTTTGACTGGGTCTCCCATGAGTTTTTGTTTTCAGTTTTAAGTGCCTATGGTTTACCGCAAGGTTTTATTGCTTGGATCTAGATTCTGTATCATTTGGCACTTCTGCTTCCTAATGTTAATGGCTGGATTGGCACTCCTGTAGCAGTAAAATGTGGAGTGAGGCAGGGCTGCCCATTGAGCCCTATTTTGTATGTCTTTTTTATTGATGTTTTGCTTCTGATGATTCATACTAATAAGGGTTTGGCAGGGGTGCGTCTTGACACTAGCATCTCTCCTATTAAGATTATGGCTTATGCGGATGACTTGGTTCTTTGTCTTTCAGATGTCACTGATGGCCCTATTATGAGTGATGTATTGACTCTTTTCTCTAGGTCTTCTGGTTCTAAGATTAATTACGTAAAGAGTAGAGGTTTTCCTTTGGGTAATTCCTCTATTCCAGACTCTGGTACTCTTGCAGGTGTTCCGATTTCTAAAGATCCGATAACTATCCTGGGTCTTGAATTTAGTGAAGGTGATATGGCAACTGCAAACTGGTCTCGTAAATTGAATAAGGCTCAGTTATTAGTTACTAGATGGAAGGGTAAACAAATTTCTAAAAGAAAACGAGTTTTGCTTATTAAATCTTTGATGGTACCTATTTTTCTGTATATTAGTTATGTGTTTCCGCCTCCTGTGTCTCTATTTACTTTATTATTTAGTGTTTTTTTCCAAGCGTTTTGATGGAAGTAGATTGAATCTTATCAAATGTGGTTATATGTATAAGAGTATAAAACAAGATGGAGTAGCTATGATTCATCCAGTGGCATTTTTTCTTAGTATTTTTATTTCATATAATTTAAGTCCTCTTCTTAGGCCAGGATGGAAGTATTGGTTTCCCTATGTCAGGACATGGTTTATGAAAGGTGTGCCTCTCTGTAAGTTAGCGAAGTCCACTCCCTTTGCTAGACTTCACCTTTTTCCCAAGTATGGTGTTGAGATTTTTTGACATTCATTGAAATGGAGAGTTTCCATTTCTCATTTAGAAACTATGCACAGAAAGCAATTATATACTTAAATTGTTTCCTCTGACTTTCCTGATGTTTTGCTTTTTCCTGATTGTCCATCCCAGTCCCAAGAAAATATTCTTTTGTTACTTGCAAATCGACGTTTGCCTGATTTTATCTGGGATAGTGTTTGGATGAGTTCGTATGGCAGATTACCTGTCGGTAACTTACATAAGCATAAACAACTTAGCGATAGGTATTGTAATCGTGAGTCTTGTGTTTCCCTGTTGGAGACACAAGACCATCTTTTTTTGCAGTATCCTTATGCCCAAGCCTTTTGGGTTTTTTTGGCAGACAAGTGGAATGAGCCCTTATTTCGTTCTCTTTCCTATAGTACACTGCTGTATGGTGCACATAGGAGTGAATGGTCTAAGTATCCTGCTGATACTTTGTTATTAATTTTTTCTGTTATCCGGTTCTATATTTGACAATCTCGATGTTTCTGGATTTCACAACAACGTAAGGTTTCCTTTGATGAACTCCTTTCTAATATTGCTGTTACTTTACGAACTGTCTATGATACTGATTATCGTAAACATGGTAGAGTGAAATGTACTTTTTTTTATGGGTTAATTGTGTTGCATGGTTATTCTGAGGTTTGTATTTGTTATTTATGTATAGTTCTTTATGTTACCTGTAATTCCTGTATATATTTGTTTTGTATACAATACAAAAATGCCTGTTTTGGAGTCCTCTTTTCCAATAAAAATTCTCCTACTCTTTTCAATAAGTGCCATGGGATTTTTAACATCCACCAGAACTATCACTAATCCAGGTAGATGGGACCTCGGTTTAACGTCTCATCTGAGAGATGGCACCTCAGAAGTGTAGCACCCCTCTCATGCTGCACTACAGTGTCAGTACTGGGATATTAACCCAACTGCCAGATGTGGGAACTGAACCCACAGCCCTCTGATCTCCCGGCCTCATAGGCGAGTGTGCTACCTACTGAGCCACTGATGCTGACTAATATATATATCTATGTATCTAATGAGGTTATAAGCCATTACACCGAGTGGTATAATGACATCATTAGTGCCCCCGTCCCGTGATGGCATAATTGCCTGAGTACACAGAACTTGCCTAGTGTTTGTTTAGTATAATACATAAGGGTGATCATGACAAAAGTGTGAAATGCAGAAATATCTTTATTTCGTGTACAATTATAGTTGCTATTTGAACTGTAATTTTTTATTACATAGATGATACTTGTTTCAATTAAGGTATTAAAATGCTACTTTTAATAGTTAAGGTATATAGATTTGATTGTAGTGATATACGGCTTTAATTGCTGTAGTATATTTCTTTAATTAGTGTAGTACAAACAGTAGCTTCAGTTGCTGTGGTCTATTGAAATTTAACTGGTGGGTATATACAAACATAGGAATCTGCCAGCAGAAACAGACCTCATGGTCTATCAAGTCTGTGCGAATTTGCAGCTAGCCCCTTAAATTGCAGCTGCCCCCTCCTCCCCCCTCACGCTTAGCCCCCTCTCACCCTATCCCATCCCTGTTTAAAAGTGCCCACTGTCCTACTGGATACCACCTCCTTGGGCAGAGTATTCCACTTAGCCACCACCCTCTGTGTGATAAAATGTCTCCTCATCATTCTCTATATCTTGCCCCCTCCAGTCTGAGACCATGCCCTCTCATGTCCCTCCCCCTTCTCAACTTAAATACCCTTTCTGTACTGGTCTTGTTTATCCCCATCATGTATTTAAAGGTCTCAATCATATCCCCCCAATCCCTTCTCTCCTCCAGTGAGTACATATTCAGCTCCCTCAGCCTGTCCTCATAGGGTCTGTCCTCCAAATCCAGGATCATCTTTGTTGCCCTGCGCTGTACCCCCTCCAGTAATCTGACATGCTTCTTCAAAAATGTATGCCAGAACTGCATGCAGTACTCCAGGTGTGGTCTGACCAGTGACCTGTAGAGAGACAGGATTATTTTCCTCCTTCTGGAGGAAATTACTCTAGCAATACACCCCAGCATCCTGTTGGCTGTAGCTGCTGCCTTCCTGCACTGAGATGAGTTGTTCATATTCCCTCTTATAACCACCTCTAGGTCCTTTTCTTCCTCGGTGGTACCTAACGGAACCCCTCCCAACTGGTAGCTCCTCCCAGGGTTCCTTGCTCTGAAGTGCAGTACCTTGTACTTCTCAGCATTAAACCCCAACTGCCATGTTTCTGACCACTCCTTCAGTTTAGTTAGGTTGTCCTGTAGCCCTTGCCACCCTAGTATGTTGTCCGCTGCCCCCATCTTGGTATCATCAGCAGACAGACTGATCTTACTCCTGATGCCATGTGAGATATCCGATATGAAAATCCCAAACAGCACCAGGCCCAATACTGAGCCCTGTGGAACCCTGCTCATCACAACCCTTGGGGATGACATCCCTCCAACCAGCATTTGCTGCTTCCCCTTCAGCCAGTTCACAATCCAGTTCACCATCTTTGTCCCTGCCCCCACATACTCCAACTCCCCCCCCCCAACCGCCCATGAGACACCTAATCAAAGGCTTTGCTGAAGTCCAAATACAGGACATCCACTGCATGGCCCTTGTCCAGTTCCCTCATCACCCAGTCATAATACTCAACTAGGTTGGTCTGGCAGGATCTCCCTGAGATGAACCCATGTTGCTGACTGTCCAGGAGTCCATTGTCTTCAAAAAAGGTCACCAACCTCTCTTTCAAGATTGTCTCCATTAGTTTCCCTTTTAATGGATGTGAGGCTTACTGGTCTATAATTGCCTGGTTCATCCTTTGGGCCACTTTTGTGGAGGGGCACCACGTGAGCCATCCTCCAGTCCTGTGGTACACATCCAGTGTCCAGGAAGGAATTGAACAGGTCTGCTAGAAGTCCCGCCAGGACCCTTGCAAGTTCTTTCAGCACCCTAGGGTAAATGCCATCCGGTCCTGGTGCTTTATCCACCCTTACAACCTTTAGATCCACCAACACCCTGCTATTTGTAATTGTCTCATCTGTCACCCCCTCCCCCCCTTACCCACCTTCCCCATCCCCTGAGGTAGTGGCCAACCCTTCTCTTTTTGTGAATAGTATTCACTTCTGTTCTGTATTCACTGAATACAAAACAGAAGTACTCATGTAATGCTTCTGCCTGCTCCACCCGTTTCTCCACCCATTCTCTGTCCTTCCTAATCCTCACTATCTGGTCCTTGCAGCTCTTTCTCTCCCTTATGTACCTGAAGAAGTCCTTTTCATCATCCTTAATGCCCTTTGCCAACCTCAGCTCTCTGGAAGCCCTGGCTGCCCTGACTAGTCTGGTTACCTCTTTGGACTTCTACACAAACACTTCCCTGTCCTCCCCCCTCCCAGATTTCCTGAACCTCCTGAATGTTGCTTTGTTTGCCCTCACCCCTTGCAAGACCTCCTGATTCAACCAGCTTGGTTTCTTGGCCCTACCTTTCTTGCTCTGTCTTGGTACATGATCCAATGGCCTACACAAGCCCCAGCTTGATGATTTCCCATTTTTGGCATGCATCCAAGTGTGGATGAATTCCTGGCAGGAACCTCTCCAAAATTTCTCCCATCTTAATAATGTCAGCCCTTCTGAAGTCAACCACCCTGGTTCCTGCATCTACAGCATCTTTGCCCATGTTGAGTGTGAACCACACCAGGTTATGGTCACTCCTAGCCAGTGAATCTTCCACCCCCAGCTCCCTTAAAGCCTCCCCGTTAGGTAGTACTAGGTCTAGAGTTTTTCCCAACTGAGTCGGCTCATTAATCATCTGTGCCAGGAAGCTGTCCCAGAATGTATCCGGTAGGACCTGTTCCCTTGCACTCGAGGTGACTGAGGTGCTCCAATCCACTCCTGGTAGATTGAAGTCCCCCACGATCACTGTGTTCCCATTCCCACAGACCCTTCTGATCTGCTCCGCTAATTCCCTGTCCAAGTCCTCAGCCTGAGCTGGTGGCCTGTACACCACTCCCATCCTAAGTGTCCTACTTTTTGAATCCTGGGACTGCGTCCATAATGCCTCAGTCCTACCCTCCTACTCCTACTCCTATTCCCTTACACATCTTATCCCCTTCCATATGTAAATTGCTGCCCCACCCCCTTTCCCCTTGCCCCTATCTTTTCTGTACATCCTATACCCTGGGATCATCAAATCCCAATCTTGGTATTGGGGGGGCCCAAGTCTCTGTGATGGCCGCAATGTCCACCACCCCCACTGCCAAGAGAGCCAGTAACTCAGCTGCTTTGTTCCCCCAGTCTTCTTGCATTCAGAGAGACAACCCACCAACTTGTTCCCTTCCCTTCCTTAATCCGTTTCTCTCCATTCTTAACCCCCCCATGATCCATCCATGGTACCATCCTTGTTAGCTTGGGGGGGTAAGCTTGTTCGGCACCCATCTCTGGTGGCTCTGCATTCCTGCTGCACACTCTCCTCCCCCCCAAACCTAGTTTAAATCCACCTTAGTTGATATGTATTCTCCTCTGCTTTAATACCCCCCACCCCACCTTACTCAGATGTAACCTGTCCTCTGCAAACAGGTCACTGTTGTCCCAGATGTTACATCAGTCTCCCACTAGCCCATACCCTTTAGTTCAACACCACTCTCCCAGGCAAGTGCTGAACTCTTCTATCCTTATTTTCCCTCTCTGTGTTGCCCTGGGTACTGGGGCACTTCTGAGAAGGCCACTGATCTTCCTGCCTCCTGAAACAACTCTCCCAGTTCCTTGAACCTCTCCTCACTAACCTGACCTGCATACCCACCAAGTCATTTGTACCAAGTGCACCACTACATGTAGATTTCTCCTTCCTCGTCTTGCACACTTCATAATAGACTGTCCTGCCTATCCACTGTCAGTCCAGGTACTGATTCTCACCCATATTCAACTATGTTGCTCCCCTTTGCTTCCCAATCTTACTCCTTTCAGGATTGAGTCACCCAGCACTAAAACTCCATCCCTCTCACCTTTGTGCCCCCACACTATCCTTGTACCTGCTTTTAGAAACCACCCGCCTCTGCATATCTGAGGCTTGATCAGCCCCTCTGCTATGCTCCCCACTCCTACCGTTGATTTGTCCCATCTGCTTTGCCCACAGCTCTACCCAAGTCCAGGCCCTCCCCTATTGTTCCCCTCTTCTGATTTGCCTCCTCAACCCCCCAATGCCTTACCGCATCATCCTCCTTCCCTACCTCACTGAGCCTTGTTTCCCTTTCTCCCTCCTCTGCCTTATCCCCCTTGCCTTCCCTTTTACCCATATCCTTTTCCTCCTGCTCCCCCTACCCCTGTCCCCATTGTCTGTTTGAGTAGTGCCCCCTGGGCTTACACTACCCTCTCTTCCTCCTGCTCCCTCTCGGAGAGCCCCTCCCTCATCATCCACCATTGAGACCAGCAAAGTAAACCTATTGCTGGACCCAGAAATTCTACTGTTCGCGTCTCCCCTTGTGCTATCCCTAGATTCCCTTTTGCGCTTCTGTAATTGTTTACCCTGGTCCCTATCCTCTTTATTTCCACTGGTTCTGTGCTCCTGATTCCCTTAGGGGGTGCCAGTTGCCCTTCTCCTTTCCCCAATCCTCGCTAACTTCCTTCCTAGCCACTGCACTTCTGCTATATGGTGTAATAGTTTTTCTATAGGGGGAAATGGCCCATCCAATCATTATACTATGTTTGCTATTTATATGTTCATTTCCTCTGTCTGTTATGGTTATAAGAGCTACGTCTCACATTCTATACAGGTCGCAGCTGCTTAAGTTCCCTTTACAGTTCTCTCACCCAAAGAAATCGAGAATGCACTCTGATTACTATAACAGAGACAGTAACTGTAAATACGAGCAGCAAGTGAAAGTCCTCTAGTAAAGCAGCTGCTACATTTTGTACCTGTGTGCCTGTGATAAAAGTCAAGTCCTTGGATAGTCAATGACAGAACAATTGCATGGCTTCAACGTCACTGTTTGCTAGGCGATAAGTGTAACTAGCCATGAACATTTTTGTTTAAACTGTGCCAGAAAATAAGGCCCAGGGAAAACCTGCTCCAGAGAGCTTTGTACATAATGTAAGGTGCTTGGCATGGTTATCTAATACCAACACTGCCATTGGGTGTGCAAACAACTGGGAAAGGTGCTCTAATACTGGTGAAAAAATCCCTTTACCAATTTATTGTGCTGCCTGTGGGAGAAGGAATTATGTGAGTTGTTGCAGGAGGGGTGGGCAGCACCTGCAGGAGAACATCGCTACAAGCTTGAGCTTTCCGAAACGCATTCGTCACTGCAGGTGCAGGTGTGTCAGCTTTTAAGATCTTTTTCTGGTGCTCACTGCTAGTATACACTATTTTTCCCTATGGGTATGTTCCCTATTAATCCTTTTATTTTGCAGGCCACCTTTAAACCATTGAGGGTGCTTAAATAAGCTGTGTGGCTGTTTGAGCAACCGAGCTCCCATTGAGTCAGCACCTATGCATCAGTGCTTTCAAAGTGGCCTGGACTATTTATGGGATAGTTTTGTGACTTTGTGCATGCAGAGATGGATGTCACCCAAAAGAGAGGGGAACAAATACCATTGGATGTCTGAGTAAGGCTGAGTGAGGAATGGTTACAGTAATACAGTACAGTCATCTTGATAGGTCAAAACAGAGTCACTTTAGTGCTGTAGTATACTGTAAGTAAAATGGTAACATGGTAAATAGACAACATGCAGCTTTGATGATAATCCTGAAAATGAAGGAATCGGATCCTACTATGCGTTGTTACCATGGATCTTTGCATTCTGAGGTTTAAATTGATGTTATACCATTGTAAGTGGGAATTATTTAGTACTGACTTTTGAAATCACTGTAAATTGCAGAGATGAAAAAAAGCTAGACATCCTGTTGCTAATTGCAAACATGGATGATAGTGTATAGTGAGCACAATAAAGCAAAATATGTGAGCACTCCAAACAGGTAAATACTTGCTGGATATACCAGTTTATTTAAGCAAACGGTTACCGTATGCAAAATATACAGGGTCGCTGCTAACCAACACCAAGCCCTGGAGTGTGGTATTGACTACTGACTGCACTGTATCTTTTGTACACTGCAACTATTTGCAAACTAGTATAGCCAGTAAGTATTTACCCATTTGGAGTTCTCACCTTTTTTCCTCTCCTTAAATTGCATAGATGTCTGCTTTACTTGGTGTGTTAGACAGAAGGCTCGAATGTGGTTGTCTCTCAGTACCCCTGTCCTAGTCATGTGTAACCGGGTCACCGTGGATGTTACAATTATTACCCCTGCAATTTGGGCTCAAGCCAGGTTGAGGGGCAGGGGTCAAAAAACTCCTATTTGGGAGGTTAGTATCCAAGGCTTAAATAAATTGGGCCATGGCTCCACCCAGAGAAATGTTTAAGTGACCCTGGTGTCAGAATGGTACAACCCTCTGGGATGCAGTACCTCAGCACCTCCCACATAGGGACACTCCACCTGCAAACCAGTGCAGTGCAATAACAGCTACCCCAACGAGTATGTAACTTATACTCTGTTTATAATCATCACGTAAACAAGGAAGTCAAAGAAAAGAACAAGAAACATTCTTTAGGGACTGCAGGATCCTAAATGGGAGAAAAAGAGGTTAGGTACATAATGAGGTAATACATGTAGACTGTCTGGCTCTTTGGTGCTTTTCTAGGCCCAGCCTACAACTGTGCCTGCCCCCACACCACACAATACAGTTTCATTCTTGCCCAACTGTGCTATGGACACTACCCTCTCCCTCTTTGGAATCATAGGAAAACCAGGCTTATTTAGACTTGCATCCATCATGCTTGCCATTTTTGTAATTGTGGGATTATACCCCTTGACCTATAGTAGCTATCTAAGTTCTGCTTAAAGGACTCCATGGATATACTAACCACTACTTCTACTGGACGTGTGTTCCAAATTGGGAATATTCACTGAGTATACCAGTTTTTCCTATTGGCTCCAGTGATAACCATTAAATATATGAAGGAGCTCCTGGTACTTCACTGAGTACACAGCCGCAGAAACAGCATGGGCTGAAAGACATTGCACATGGTTGGTTGGTGGTTGGGCATTTAAAATAAAAGCAGTAATTTAAACATCCTGTAGGCTTTTTTTTCTTCTATTCTGTGTGCATTCTCCTCCCTGCAGTTGCCCCATTCAGACTGGCCCCTCCAGCCTTGTCATTCACCAGCCCTGCATACTTACACATCACTTTCAGGTTGACCTTGTGCCCCCTAACAGACTGCAGAAAGATGCACATTAAAAACCACTTCAGAAGGTGCGCTATCAATGGAAACAAACTACTCAAAGGAAAATAAAAAGCAGCGCACACATGCCCAGGCAGTTTAAAGAGTTTAATTTGCTCACAGCTTCACAAGACACCAGGCACCCCTATGTAGTGTCTCTTTACTCAAGGCTTCCTTGGGGGCAGTGCCTGTTCTTGACCCCCGGACTTCCAAGTTCAATGAATTAGCATATTCATGAACCCCTTAATTGTGCAAACCAGATTCAACAGGTATGTGGATGTATGAATACCTGTTCAGGAAAACAAACTAAAGTGAGAGTGCTGCACACATTTATATTAATACCACTATTAAATGTGTTGTTTGGAGTTTCCATAAACTGTACAATGATACCTCCAAAGAAATCATTTGGAACGTAGTGCTGTAATATTTGTGAATGATTCCGTGAGTTCAATAAACATTTCTTCTGAGTTAAAAAATACCACTATTAAAGGGCTCTCAGTGCAAAGTGCAGATTACGAAAGTAAGCAACACAAAAATATTTCATATAAAAAATAGACAATCTGTTAACACTTGAGCACACAAATTCTCACACTGGGCAGCAATAAGTGAGCCTACTGTAATTGTGGGCCTCCACTAATAGATGGAGGCTCTGAGCGAATAAAGCTTTTTAAAGTGCCATTGTGGGTGTGCTAGTTTTTATTTTCTTTTGTGCAGACCTAGTGCCCCCTAGCAGGGACTCACTACTCCATCAAGGACTCCAAAGTGCTGGGAGAAGGTGGGGGACCAGTTGATGATGTGGGGCCTGCAGTGGACTGGCCCACATCTTGCTAGGCTAGACATTTTCTTTCATATTTTCTCCCACAGCCCCAGGCATAAGGCACAGCATGAGTGTGTGTTTGTGTGTGTTTGTGTGTTTGTGTGTGTTTGTGTGTTTGTGTGTTCATGTGTGTGTGTTTGTGTGTGTGTGTGTTCGTTTGTGTGTGTTTGTGTGTTTGTGTATGTGTGTGTGTGTGTGTGTGTGGTGTGTGTTGTGAGGGCGGGGCTTCACAACATGCAGCATGCTCCTGCCTAGAGGGCAAGCTCCACAGTCCACCCGCAGGAGCTGATACCGCACTAAAGCACGCCACCTCCTTCCCCTGCTAGGGGCATACTGCCATTGGCAATGCAGCCACCCAGCCTGGCCACCCAAGTGCCAGCTCCTGAGTTCTCCCAAACCTGGGTACCAGCATGGAGGCATGATATGGGGGACATGCTTATGTTGGGCAAACGGATAGATGAGAACCTTAATTGTTTTTAATTGAAACTGGACATTTATAACTCCTGTCAAGGTGGCCTAATCTGTTAAATGAAGTCTTAAAACATAATTGGTGTAAATCTTGGGTTTTTAAGGTTTTTATTATAGTGGAGAGTTGCTATTTTTGGATTATAGCAATGGTGTTTTTTTCCCCCAACTCTGTTTTACCTCCTACTCACCATCGCCTGAACTCTGTGTGATGTGGATGCTCAGTCCCACTTTCTCCTGCCCATCTGAAGTCCTCTGTTGCTGCTCTGGTGTGCCCTTCCTCATCATCACCTGGACTGCCCAACACCCTGGCTCTGAGCCCCCAGGAGTGGGACCACCGACTCCTACTGGCACTCTATCTTTAATCTAATGGAGCGGCCAAACTTAATAGGGCACTGGAAGCAGGCATGGAGGACCTGGCATTGGGTGTGAGTGCAGCACCCCTGAACCACCTTTACCTACCAGGGATAGGGCCATTTTTCACTTTGTTCCTTCCCCTGGTTCAGATGTGCAATGGTGTCAGTGCATGGATGGGACGCTGCCGCCCCCTCCCGCAGGTGGCCACCATCTCCAGACCCCATTGGCTGTCCCCCCTCAGGGTATAGCACCTCCCAGCCACCACCAAGTGGGGAATCCCCAGAATTCACCTCCAGGAGAGAAGAACAGTCCTCTGGACGCTCAATCCCCTCCTGTTCTGCCAACCCCTGGCATTCTGAGCTCGCTCCTGAACCCAGTTCGCTGGCGTGGCATGAGGTGTGGCATCAAGCACCTCAAACCTCAGTGCCACTAAGCCAGGTTTATAGCAATGGTGTTTTAAATAGAGTGATCTGATTGGTCAGAATATATGCCCCAGGGTTATATTAATATTGTTATATAGTAGAGCCTCATCACTTACACTAAGATCCATCAAACTAATAGGGAATATGAATGCGTTTTATTAATTTCTATTAAAGAATATTTTCAAAGATAATTTTGTCCAAGGAGACAGAAGAAATCTCTCAGCCTTAATGGAGATGCATAACAAAATGATTCACAAGAGATTCAAGTTATCTCAAGAAATTTATTTGATGCATGTATTCACTGAGGTGGATCCCTGGATTAAAGTAAATGCTAAATGGGAGAAAGAAAGTAGTTTATCATATTCTGAACAGCAATGGAAAAATTTAAGGATCAAAGTTAAGAAAGATTATTTGTTTGCTGAAAATAAAGCTCTACAAAATAAATTTTGGACAGAGCATATTTCACCCTCCAGATTTTAGGGAATATTAAAACAGGGGGGAGACAAGAATGTTGGCATGGATATGTTCTTCTAGGGGACTTATACCATTGTTTGTGGTGGTGTAAATATATCCAGACTTGGTGGTTAAAAACAAATCAGATATTGATAGAGTGGTTTCATTTGAATCTCTCAATGTATTTTAAGAGTGTGATTTTGAATGATATACAGGAACAGGATTTGACTTCATCTCAAAGGAAAATATATTTTTTAGCCAATATGGCCACTAAGAGACTAATCTTATCTCAGTGGAATGTGGAAACATTTGGAGACTTTGAGCACAATAAATGGGTATATATGGTGAAAGAAGCTGTTCAAATTGAACAATTGTGGGACACTTATGAAAGAGAGAATTGGCAGCCTGATGCTTCATGAAGAGAAGTGCAGGAATTGATTTCTCCACTAATGGTTTAAAAAGAAAAAATAAATAAATCAATACCCTTGTATATTTAAGTATGGGGGGGAGGGGTTACTTTAGGAACTTTGGAAATTTATGAAGATTATTTTTCACAAGTACACTATATGTTATTTTCGGGGATTGGTACTCTAGTAGCACTAGCAGGAATTAGAAATATTTGTGAACAGGGCTAATTTATGTTCTAGTTGTTATATATGCTGGTCACATTTTATGAAGTTGTATTGTAATAACACCTGAATTAAAATCAATAAATTATATTGGAAAATAAGAAAGATCCACCAAATTAAGTATGAGCAGCAACATGAAATTCAGGTAGCCAGCAGCATTCTAATCCATTTCTAGCATAAACCATTACTTCCTACGCTAACTAAAGCTTGATCATGATTCTGACAGATTTTGATGTGACTGACATGGTTCTGCTGTGTCAGATAGGCATTTCTACAAACTGCGCTGCCAAATTCAAAATGCTGGTTATTAACAGTTTTACAACAATTGTGCAATTGAGTCCTTTGGTCTCATCTTCTCTATGACCGACGATGTGACAATGACCCTGCCTCTGCTGTCATGGCAACAACACCATTGTGCATATAGGGCAGGATTTTCAACACTACATGGGACTAAGTCCTGCATCACAACTGCAGTTGTGGTGTGAAATCTCCACAGCTATGGAGGTTGGAATTTTTGCTGGCACAGCTGCGGGGGATGTTACACCTTGTCCCACCAGGCGTAACATTTAACTGCAGCTGTGCCACAAAATGGCCACAAACTGTTGTAAATCATGGAGCTGGTCACAAATGGGCACCACTTTTGAAAATACCACAGCTATGGGAAAAACTGCAGCTCCACAAGTCGAGATCCACTGGTGCCAGTTTTTTCCTGCAGCTGCGGGAGTTACGAGGGCTTCCGAAATCCAGCCCATAATCTTTGGCTTTCACCATGTCAACTGCACTTGTTGATTGACTTGACTTGTTACACAAACAAACATGGGCATAGAATGAACAGAAGCAGATGCTAGAAACAGCAATTTAGCAAGTCCTGCAATGAAAAATTGAAAAAATAAATACAGAGCCTATGAGGATTTGGGGATAAAGGGCACAACAATGAATCACAACATGATCACAAACATAAATGGGGTTCATAGAAAAAAGAAGTTTCTGCAGTAGAAGATGGCTACGTAATTCTTTCTCGTTGATGCCCCTTGCCCCCATGTGGGGCCAAGGTGTAAAGTAATCAAATCCAATGGTGGATGGACTACTATATATCATCTGTTACCAACCAGCATAATGTCTCTATAAAAGCAATATGGTACTCCCAGGGATTACAGTAACCATCAGTTAATCACCCTCTAGGAGTATGTGGCACTCAGCTGCAGCTTATGCCACATTGCACCCCTAGGGTGTGATTACCCGATGGTTAAGCTAACCCTGGTCATACCTTATTGCTTAGAATGTTAAGGTGGAGGGAAACTCTCCCATCTATATTTTTGGTGGGGGAACTGTTATTTCTAAGTGGTGTAACTTTCCTGTAGTATTCAATGGAGAAAGATGACTGAAAGGTGCTGAAACTCTCATCCTGTTTTATAATAGTTGGTTGAATTAAGTTCCCGAGGGTTCCTTTTTAATGTAACCTCCAGAAAATGGCAAAGAAAAAAGAAGCAGGATGAGGAAGGTTGGCAATAATAGAAAACAAAGAGGGAAAAGATGTGAACACACTGTGAAATTGTCAGAGGAAGAGGCACACCGCTTAAAGAAAATTCTAAAGTTCATAACAACACATTCATTATAATAAGGAGTGGGTGAACCTGTTGAGGGGAAATCTACCTCCCCAACCCCACAACAACATGACAGGTTCAACAGTTTTGAACCTATTTCCATAAAAAATATTTGTATTGGTTTGAAATGCAACATACATAACTAATATTTATTTTATAAATATCTGCCCCACACAGGGTTTTCATTGTCTTTGATTATTTTTAGCTACCCCTCTCCCTCTGTTACCAGAATAGTGACTATTTGTCTTTAAATTTAAAATAGAATTATATTTCAACGAAAGTTTTTTTTTCAAAATAAGGCATTCTTTTACTCATTGTTGTACATTTTGTAGCCATTTATAACTGCAACTTGACACTCCAGGGTGTGTCACTATGGTAATATAATCAGAGTTCCTAACAATGCACCTGAGGCCTGCGATTATTTAAGCAATATACCATGACAGGGAAGGGGTATATTGGTGAATTTACCACACCTGGTGTGGTTCGGTCACGAGGTGCAGCCGAGTGACTTAACCACACCAGAAGTGGTAAATCCACCCATTTACCCACTCCCTGCCATGGTTTATTGCTATTATACAATGTTCAGCTTGTTTTTTTTGTTTTATAGTGATATCATACTCTTACAGTGGGTATACTGGAGGATTTATCACAGCCATGTGATGTGTTTTGACCAATGAGGTTTCAGGATTTTCATACCCCATTGCATAATTCACCATAATGCACTCCCTGTTCTGACTTTTTGTTTATGCCTTTGCAGACCACAAACTTTAAAGGGACACATTTATGAACAGTGGCCATCACAGTTAGAAAGCCTGCAGAAAACTTTTTAAAATGAGGTTTTGGGGCTTATCAGCCACTGGCAGCAGTCCAGAGATGCTGATAAGTGAGTCTGCCCCATAATGATACTACTTTGACACTGTTATTTGAACCTGGAGATGCCACTGAGAGAAAGACTGTACTTAAATTAACTGCACTGTGGCTAGGCACAACTTTACCTTCAGTGACACCACAGCAATTAGCAGCTATGTCATGGACAGGTGAAAGAACTACAGCCCCCCCCCCCACATGACATCAGAAAATTGCTGCCCACTTGAAAACAAGAGATGGCTAAGACTCAGTGTAGCAGTGTGCAACTGTGATATTCATATTTATATTTTACAAAGTACATTTTCATCCTGTGCCTAAGGAGATTTTTCTTAAAATAGTGTTCACTGCCTTTTTATCTTTGCACTTTTGGCTTTAGCCATTCAACATTAGTCCTTTGTACACAATTTTCTGGTACCTGCCTTCTAAAACACCTCTTAGGTCAACCTTCGTCCAAGCCCTTTCAAGGCTGGCAAATTACTGTATGTTCCTACATTATGCATTAGGCACACAAGCAACCAGCTAATCCCAGACAAATGCCAGTTGACTTCATACTTTACCAATGTCTATGTGCCGATTAACAAAATTCCTGGACTAGTAAAGTGTTTACCTTCTCAAATTTACCAATTATTTTAAATAAGTGCTGTTATTTTGTGTTCAATGGCCTACACAGCCAGTATGATGTTATGCTTGTGCAACTATGTTATTTAATTTTGGCTGTTCTCACTCTCTGTTCCAGAGGAATTACCACCCTGTAGGGGTACCAAAGGCAAGGAACACTCGAAGAACATTGTGAGGAGATTGCTTGATTCTTTGTGGATAAGGTTGCCACAATCAGGTCCAGCATCCCCCCGACCGGCTCTTTTGGGAGTAGCAGTGGTCAGCAGGAGATGTCGGACACCCAGTTTGTGTGGTGTGACTTCAGTCAGTCCACAATCACTGATATTGTGATGGACATCCAGTCACTGTGTCCTACCAACTGTAGTTTGGACCCAGGCCCCATGCGCCTTTTAGTAGGTTGTGTGGATAGTATCAGCCCCGTCCTTGCCGAGATGGTCTGGATGTCCTTGGAGAGGGGGGATCTTTCTGTATCCCCTGAAGGAGGCTGTGATTCAGCCCCTTCCTAAAAAGTCCTCCTTGGACCCGGACTGTCTCGCAAACTATAGGCTTGTCTCTAACCTGCCCTTTGTGGGTAAGGTTATTGAGAAGGTGGCGGCATCACAGCTGGATGACCATTTGACCAGTCACAGTAACTATGATTCTCTCCAGTCCGGATTTAGGAAGGGACATAGTAGTGAGACAGCCCTTGTCTGGGTACTGAATGACCTCCTAATAGCGAGAGATCGAAGGACCCATTCCATCTTGGTCCTTCTTGATCTCTCCGAGGCATTTGACACCGTGGATCATGCTGTGCTGTTGGATCACCTTTGGTTCATCTGTGGACTTTCAGGATCAGTTCTCAGGTGGTTTCGATAATTTCTCGAGGGTAGGACTCAGAGGGTGGTGTTTTTTTTTTTCCTTGGCTACATTCTCTCTGTCCTGTGGGGTGCCACAGGGGTCCATCTTGGCACCCATGTTGTTTGTGGTGTATATGCTGCCATTGGAAGTGAATGTTAGGTGGCACAGCTTGATTTTTCACTGCTACACAGATGACACTCAGCTGTACATGTCCTTTCTGCCTGACCAGGATGATGCTGTCTTGGTCTTTAACAGCTGTCTTGCTGAGATCCAGGTCTGGATGAATGTGAGCTGGCTGCAGTTGAACCCAGAAAAAATTGAGGTGTTGATCGTGGATCCAGGTCGTCATGAGGCGGGTGTGTTGGTGGGTTCTCCTTTGGGTTTATGGCTCGGAGGTGTCCAGCTAACCACTTCAGACCAGGTGCAGAACCTTGGCATTATTATTGATGACTGCTTGACCCTAAAATTGCAGGTGTCTGCAGTTGTCAAAACATCTTTTTACCATCTGAGGAATATCTCCCAGGTGAAGCACCTGGTTCCTCCCGATGATCTTCCAACCTTGATCCACGCTTTCATAGAACATAACATAGAAGTTGACGGCAGATAAGGACCGCAAGGCCCATCCAGTCTGCCCATTTCTTTTTCTACCTTATAAATGTGCCATCGGCCTTTGCTCTGTCAGTGGCCTATCTATTCATAGTCATTTGCATTGCTCCCTTATGCCTATCCCATGCCTGCTTGAAGCCCTGCACTGTATTCATAGCCACCACTTTGTGGTAAGCCATTCCATGCATCCACCACCCTTCTGTGAAAAAGAATTCTCACATTCCCCTTAATCGGCCCCCAATCTCATGCTGTGTCCTCTTGTCCTGCTATTTTTCTTATATTTAAACATGTTAGACTCTTTCACCTTGTTAATGCCCTTAAGGTGTTTGAATGCCCTCGATCATACCACCTCTCTCCCTCCTTTGCTCAAGGGTATACATATTGAGCTCTGTTAATCTGTCCTCATATGTCTTCTGATGCAGTCCCTGCACCATTTTGGTTGCCCTTCTCTGGACTGCCTCAATTTGGTTAATGTCCTTGTGAAGGTGTGGCTCCAATACTGCATGCAGTACTCCAGGTGGGGCCTAACCAGTGTCTTGTAAAGAGGGATTATTACCTTCCTCTTACGACTTGTGATACCCCTACTAATACACCCTAACACCCCCCTAGCCTTACCTACTGCTTTAGAGGTCTGCTTGGATGATTTCAGGTCATCAGTGATGATGATGCCCAAGTCTGTTTCTTCCTTTGTGACTGCTAGCAACTCCCCTCCCAGCCTATAGGTGGCTTCAGGGTTTCTCTTCCCTATGTGCATGATTTTGCACTTCTTTGCTTTTATACCAGTTGCCATTCTTCTGACCATTTTGCTAGTTTATCCAGATCTCTTCTCATTCTGCCCACCCCATCTGGATCATCTACTCTGCTGCAGATCTTGGTGTCATCTGCAAACAGACAAGCCTTACCCTCTAGTCCATCTGCAAGGTCACTAATGAAGATGTTGAAGAGGACTGGCCCCAGGACTGATCCCTGAGGTACCCCACTTGTGACTTGCATCTCTTCTGACTGTATACCATTTATCACCACTCTCTGTTTTCTGCCCGTCAACCAGTTTGCCACCCAGTTGACCAACTTCTGACCCACCCGAGCCTACCCAGCTTATTTATCAATCTTCTATGTGGAACAGTGTCAAAAGCTTTGCTGAAGTCAAGGTAGGCAACATCAACTGCTCCCACTTGGTCCACCACTCTGGTTACCCAGTCAAAGAAATCTATGAGATTAGTTTGACAGGACCTTCCTTTTGTAAACACATGCTGTCTTGGATCCTGTGCCCCTATAGATTCCAGGTGTTGCACTATCCTTTCCTTAAGGAGTGCCTCCATAATTTTGCCCACTACAGAGGTAAGACTGACTGGTCTGTAGTTCCCTGCCTCCTCCCTGCTACCACTCTTGTGGAGCAGGATCACTTGAGCCCTTCTCCAGTCTTCTGGGACCTCTCCTGTGCTCAGAGACTCACTAAACTCATTACTTCCCGCCTTGACTACTGCAATGCCCTTTACTGAGGGCTACTGGGGTAGATACCCGCTGCTTGCAGCTAGTGCAGAATACAGTAGCCAGGCTTTTGACTGGCACCTCTAGGACCAGTCAAATAATGCCAGTGCTCCATGGACTGCACTCGCTGCCAATACAGTGGTGGATCTCCTTCAAGGTTGCTTTGCTAACCTACAAGGCCCTACATGATCAGGGACCCAGTTACCTGAAAGATCTCCTTCATCCCTACTGCCCCTCCCGCCCTCTCTCATCTACTGATGAGGGATTGCTAGAGATTCCCAGGGCTCATTTACAAACATTGGGGCAAGGGCATTTAGCTTTGTGGCCCTGACCCTGTGGAATTCTCTGCCTCATTGGGTGTGAGATTGCCTGACCATCCAAAGTTTTAAAGTTTCCTTGAAATCGCATCTTTTCAGCCAGGCATTTACTGAATATTAAGTTGACACTGTATTTATTGTTTTAGTTAAAATTGATTATTATTTGTGGTTTTACTGTACAGGCATCTTGGTTTTGGAAAGGCACCTATTATAAATAAAGAAATTGAAACTGAATTGAAATTGAAGAGGGTTCACCCTTAGAGGTGCTGAGGGATGACTCCCTTGGCTAAAGGTATCTTAGGAAGGATCCTGAGGAGAGAGGTGCAGCCACTGGAGGAGGAGGAGGAGGAGGAGGAGAGGATGGTGGGGCAAATAAAAAGTGCTTGAGCAAGAGGTTCAGAGGAACTGCCTATATAGAACAGGAAGGGGGAGGGCTGGCTGCTTGTCCACTGAACTACAGGCATAGCCTTCCAGTTCAGTGGCCATTACAGCCAGCATGATGTTATGCTTGTGCAATTGTGTTACTTGGTTTTGGTCATTCAAACTCTCTATTCCAGAGGAATTATCACCCTGTAGGGGTACCATAAACAAAGAACCCTCAAAGAGGGTTCTGCCCCTAGAGGTGCCATGGGAAGATTCCCTTGGCTAAAGGTACCTTAGGAAGGATCCCCAAAAAGAATGTAGTATTACAAAGCACGTTAGTAATCAGTAGCTGTGAGGCATAGTAGTAGATAAGGCACCAGCCAGCTTGATAATGTAATGAGAGGCACAGGTTAGCAAAGGCATGAGTAGGATGAGTTGTGCTGAGATTGAGGGGGGGCCTCCTCAGGAGAAAGGGAATGGCAAGTAGGGACACCATCCACCTGTATCCAACAGCAGAACCTACCTAAAGAAACTAGGGAACAATAACTATGGCTAACTAACTGTTATGCCCTGAGGCATAGAGGAGAGAAAAAAAATTCCTTTGAGGAGGAAATCTTTGGGGATCCAAGGCCTAGGTCACCTTTCCTCCAGGCTTGGGATGTTTATTTTGTGACGACTTTGCTGCAGCAATTTAGAAACCCAATTTAAAGGGGGGTGGAAAATATTCCAATTTGGAGGAAAGCTCTCACTCAGTCCCACTAACGGGAATGCCGTGGAAGGTTGCAAGAATGCTCTGCAACATTGAAGGCAACCAAGATGAGAAGAGGAGAGCAATGACTGCTGAGGCACACACCTGACCTACTCGCACTAAAAACAAACCAGGTGAACCAGAGGCAGTTGTAGGGAGAATGCGGTGAAGGTGCCTTGCAAGTAGAATACTAGAGCCAAAGGAGACTACTGTAACCACCCTTCATGGCTAGTCTTAATTGCTACACCAGGAGCTGCCATCAAGTCTCAAACAGCTAAAGCCAGGCCGTGAGTGAGGACATTCTCAGCTATAGGCTAGGTGAGAAGGACCCTGCCCATAGATTCAGAGTGAGACCATCGGCTGCAGGGAGGCCTTGCATCATGGAATGATTATGGCTGGCATGCCCCAGAAAACAACTGAGCAGGAGCTGAATGAGCATTGAGTGCTGGGACCCTCATGGAGGTCAGGTGGTAGTAGCGAGCATTGAGCAATGAATTGCGTAAGCAATGAGTGGACATGCATGTAGGTCAATAAGGCAGAGTAGCAATGGTTGGGCCTGCACATAGATCTGTAAATCGTAGCACCTGAGTAGACTACATTCTTATAGTCTATAGGAGGACGGATGTAAAGGAAGTACTCTTGAGGCTACGCGCTCTTGTGTCTTTGTGGAGGAGACCCAAGAAGCAGGGCTACATTGCTCATTTTATTTCTAGAACAGGTATGATATTGTTGCCTGTGTGCTAGTGAACAAATCTTATTGCACTTGAGTACTGGGTGTGCTGGCTGTCCCATTCTCTTTTTTCCCCAGGTCAAAAGTGTTTATAGCGTATAACAGAGAAGAACGAAATCTAGAATTGATGCTGGAATTGGCTTTGCCGGTGTCAAAGAGAAAGGAACTAGGAGAACTGCTGGTTGAAAGGGGACTCTCCAAATTAAAAAGCCTTGAGCCACCCTGAATAAAAAGGAACATAGACCATCCACAAAGTTTAAAAATTTTTTTTTTTTACATACAAAGTTATTATAGAAGCCCAAAATAGCCTAAAATAGGTTAAAACCCATGTGGTTATTGTGGCTTATAGTAGCTTTTTCTTTTTAAGTCATGTAGAATTGTGAAATGTTAATTTTTAGGAAATAAAAAAGTATTGGGGGTTCCTTTAAAATGTTATTGAAAGAACCACTTTCACGGGCCTTGCTAACCACATGACCGCATGATCAATCCTTCAAACTGAACAGAGTTTAGACCCTTCGTCAGACGCTGTTCTGTTGCAGTCTTTGATACATGTTGTTGTGGAAGCCTGCGAGAAGATTTTTGCTGCTCATTCTGGGGTTTAATCTGCATTTGTTTTTTCTAACTACAAGCTGAGGGGAGAATCTTTACTTAGAGCCAGTAAGTGCCTTGCTCATAATAAGTGGCTGGTATTTGCTGGAATTTTGCTGCTTCTCACCGTATTTCGCCTTATTTAGGCAGCATGGGTTCACAGCGGGAAGGTCATGTCAGACGAATCTAATAGATTTCTTCGACTGGGTGACCAAAGTAGTAGACCAGGGAGGGGCTGTGGACATGGTCTACCTAGACTTTAGCAAGGCATTTGACACAGTCCCACACAAAAGATTAATAGTCAAATTAACCAGCCTGGGAGTAGGACCCAGGGTGGTAGCCTGGGTAAAACATTGGCTGGACAACAGGACACAGAAGGTAATTGTAAATGGAGTCCATTCTGAAGAAAGGGGGGTTACTAATGGGGTACCGCAGGGTTCAGTATTGGGTCCAGTCCTTTTTAATGTCTTCATCAGTGACATTGCAGAGGGACTGGAAGGAAAAGTATGCCTTTTTACAGATGACACAAAAATCTGAAACAGGGTTGATCCACAAAGAGGCGTGGAAAGGATGAAAAGGGACTTGGCAAGGTTGGAGGAATAGTCAGAAGTATGGCAGCTAGGATTCAATGCAAAGAAGTGCAAAATAATGCACCTGGGAAACAAGAACCCAGGGGAAGAATACACAATGGGTGGGAGGTAGTAACAACAACAAAAAGGAAAGGGACCTGGGGTAATCATATCAGATGACCTTAAGGTTAGCAAGCAATGTGAGAAGGCAGTAGGGAGGGCTGGGGTATACTAGGATGTATAGGGAGAGGCATCATCAGCAGAAAACAGGAAGTTGTTATCTCTCTGTACAGGCAGTTGGTGAGACCCCATCTGGAGTACTGTGTCCAGTTCTGAGACCCCATCTCCACAAGGACATAGACAGGATAGAGGCAGTCCAGAGGAGGGCAACTAAAATGGTGCAGGGTCTGCAAGAGAAGCAGATGAGGAGAGACTAAAGGAGCTTAATATGTATACCCTTGAGGAAAGAAGGAGAGGGGGACATGATAGAAACTTTAAGTACCTCAGTGGAATCAACAAAGCCCAAGAGGGTAGCATTTTTCAGAAAAAGAGACTTGCAAGAACAAGGGGACACAATTTAAAGATAGAAGGAGGGGGTTCAGGGCAATGTGAGGAAGTATTATTTTACAGAGAGGGTAGTGGATGCATGAAACAGCCTTCCTGAGGAGGTTGTGGGGTCTAAAACTGTGGGAGAATTCAAGAATGCATGGGACAGACATAAGGCAATTCTTGTGGGGGTAGGAAGAAATAGGCTGTTGGTTAACTAGGATCTGCGGCCTATCCTGTAGGTAGGGAAATGGGCAGACTAGATGGGCCTAGCGGTCCTTATCTGCCATCGAAGTCTATGTTTCTATGTTTCTATTTCCCTGTTATTTCATTAATACTATACTGTTGTTTCCTTTAGTAGAGCCATCTCTCTTTACAAATTGATTTTGCACAAAAACAAAACAAAAAAAATGATAGGGGTCATACTCTGGTTGGATTTGTACTCAAGTTTTAGACAAGGGCAAGAAAAGTTTTAATTAATGAGTTGGATGTTGGTTGTGTTTTTCTTTCTTTTCTTTTGCATTTTTACTAGCGATATTTGCTTTGTTCTCTTTTCCAGAGTATCAGCTGGGCCATTTGCTGAGCCATCTGCTGATGGAAAGAGAACAACTTTTTCATACAAACTCTGTCATTCTAGCAATTTTAGCGATCTCGTTTTTAACTGCGAACTGTGGTCTTGGACAGAACTTGTATGGGGAGAAAAGAAGAGGTGTATGGAGTACTTTACACCTGCTTCATTGATCAAGTGTGACCTGTTATCTCAGAAAAGTCCTGGGGTTAATTTGTCTAAGAAAATTGTGAAAACTGTGAAAACTAAGTCACTGTGAAAAAACTATGAGAGAAGAATGCTAGAATCTTTTAAAGGGGTTGGCACTGGTTTATCGTATATTCTAGAGGAGATGCATTTGCACTTGTTCATCACATGCTTATAGGGCGGAATGCAATCCGTAAAAGAGCTCTAATTTCTTAAGAGTATAATTGGAAAAGAAGTGCTTAGTTGGTCAAAGGTTATTGGCCTTGGGTTACTGTCTATAATCCAAGTCTTTTATACTGCCTTTATTCATTGTGGTATTTACATAGTAAAAATTGTCTGTACATGAGCAGATTAGAGCAAAACAGAGTGCAAATCATTTGTTTTGTGCCTTGGTAATACTGCAATACTGTTTTTCAAAACTAGGAGATCATGGTACAAACTAGAAGTCCACTGCTGGGAAAGGAAGGGATAAGGGGCATAGATACTAGTATTTTTTCTAGGTCTTGCAACTCTTCTAGACCCCTAGATATATCCACATACTATGGTGTAGATGCTAACAACTCAGATTTATGCACTAATTACAAAGAAAGCATTAATATCACCAATTGCCTTTCTAAAGCCCGAACTCCATGCACTCTAGAACAACAGAAAGTCACTTTACAAGATAAAAGGAAAGCAAATAAAATAAAGAAGATCGAAGCTAAGATCAAACCCTCAGTACACTCTAAAAGAAAACAACCCCAAAAGGATTGAATAAAGGAGTTAGGAATTAAAATCTAAGGCAAAAACTGGAAGGAAAGTAAATGAGGAGGGCAATAAAGAAAACAAGATCAAACAAACCAAAATTAGAGATAATTTTGATAGAAGGGGATTTCATCAATCTACCCATTCCACACATATTAACATGGCAAGTACTGGGTTACATAACAACAAGGACAGTTTCAAACAGTTTAGTCACACTGCAAGCTCCTCTAAATAATTGGAAAGCAAAGAAAACTGGGATTGTTGTTTACTGACAGTAGGAGAAGATATAGAAGAGATAGAAAAAGTGGATACTGTTTCAGGCAACAAAGGAATAGAAGAAGTAACAAGCTCTGATTTGCACATAACGTTAGAGGCATCTAGGAGTGTGAATCAAAATGACTATTCCAAGTATGACTAACTCATTAGATTTCTCACCTGATTATTTATTTGAATCTAATCCTAAACCACTATAGCATAGTGGTTTGAGAAACTTTGCCAGTGAATTACAGGAAACCATAAATGGCCTCAAGCAATTCATGGCTTCTAACAAGCCAAGACATCCTTTTCAGACTCAGCCAGAATTTACAAATAACTCCAATTACACGTATCCATTTGCCCTTAGTGAAGAGCTAAAGATATTTGTGCAAAATCCACATACAGCTCATTTGATTATCATAGGTCATTTAATTAACCTCAAATTTGAGCTTGACACAATCAAAGAAAATTTAGCCATCAATGGAGGTAGACTGGATGAAGTGCTATAGAAGTGAAATAAAATCATTCCGTGGAAAGGTTCTCCATCTATAGTTAAGACAACTTTGAGATGGCTAATGAGCAATTGAGACCAAACTCCCCTTCCATTATTTTTCATAAAACCCCAGCACGAAAACAGTTTAAAAAGGGGGTGAAGAAAAGAAAGGGGAAAGTTAATGGAAAGATAGAGAGGAAAAATGGAAAAAAATGGATAAAACATTAATAAATATTGACAGCATTTCTGACAACATTTTGCTTCAAATGGGAATACAGCAATGTTCTGTATCCAAGGAAAATAAAGTACAAAAGGAGCATGTGTATCCACACCTCAACCAGATCAATCATGGTCCCCAATACACATAATGAAGGCTCTGTTTTAGAGAGCATTAAGTCACAAATAAAGGAGTTTGAACTCAATCTAAACCAATTCAGGGAAGATTGGGGAGGGGAAAAATGCCAATAAGGAAATTGATGCGGCTGTAATTAATGAAGGAAGTGCTAATGAAAGAGGCATCTTAGCACAACTGTCTACAACAAACATAGCAAACTATATACTAAATAATGCAACTACTGATATATCTGATTGTGCAATTTTGAATTTGTATGGTTTTCAAACTGAAGCAACATGGACAAATGTGATGTTAAGAGAAAAGATTGTGAACCTGTTCAGGGCAGTCACTGGAGCATATATTGTAAACACAAATATAGCCCAAATATAGGAGGATAGAGATTTCGAGGGAGTGGAGTGCTTATTTATTTTTTGCATAGTTCCTAGGATAGTGAATCATGCCTGGATTAATAGGGAATTCCTGAAAAAATACTGGGTCACACTTTGGTGTATATTAATAGGGATATGCTTAACAAAACAAAATTAAACGACAAGCCTCAATCAGACTATATTTGCATTTTTGGATTAAATACTCACCAAATGTTACAGCATTTTAAGCTGAAAAAAAATCTTAATTAATCTTTTCTCTCATGTGCTAAGGATTCCTGAGAATGAAATAAGAATATTGAAAGTGAGAAAATGGCATAATGAGTTTACATTAGGACGTGTAGAAGTATTATTGCAGTCACAAGAATTGGCAGGTATGATCTTGGAGAAAGTTACATTATTAGCTAAAGCAGGGGGTACATATATTAAATGGGGAGTTCTTGAATGGTTCTAAAACTAACACTACTCAAAAAAGGTAACAGAAATCAGAAAGAAAAATCGTTTAAGTTATTGCAACTTTATGGTTTAGGCAGAACCAAAGATAAGAATAATGCCAAGTTGAAAATTACTGTGATGGACTTACTGGAGGAACCATTACAGGTCTCAATAGAGAATTCAAAAGTATTGATGTTAGAGAGATAGAGAGGAGATCCAGATTGTGACACAATTTTTTTAACACTCAGTCATTTGAATCTATATAATAAGATAGTTGATAACCTGGTTTGATGGATGCTCTAGGTTTGCACATAGTTTCTGTTAAAGCTGAAACTTCCTTAAAAGCAGTAAGCTCAGACTTGCAGGAAAATCACAAAATATTAGAAAAAGAGCCAAATAATGAAAAACAAGATTCAATCTTAACGTATAATATAGCAACATCAAATACATTTCAAGAACTGGCACTATGTGTAGATTGACTGCATAAATCTGACAATACTGCTTTACTGAAATTTAACAAAAGGTTAGGGATGGTTTTGTGGAATATCTCTGGTTTAACAAACAAATTAGTAGACAAAGAGTGGATGGATTTCATTTCCAAAGTTGACATAATTTGTCTTCAAGAAACCTGGCACTGCAAAGAATCAGATTTTTCCCTCAATGGATATAGCATGTTTCAGTCTAGAGGGGTCAAAAAAGCAAGTAAAGGCAGAATGGCTGGAGGATTAATTACATGGATTAAAATAGAAGAAAATACCAAAGCAAAATGTTTATGCTTTAATAATAATATTCCGATAGTACAGGTCAAACAGAAAGGTTTATCATTCTGCTTAGCAAATGTCTATGTTTCCCCATCAAACTCAAAATTCTATGATCACTCCATTTGGGATCAATTAGAGGACATGCTCTGCAAAAGCTGGTTTATGTCTGATTACAAGGTCATTTTACTTTGTTGAGATTTTAATGCAAGAATTGGCAGATATGATGGTTATGCTGGTAGTGAGTATCATAACTGGGTATATAAGGAGTCCACTAATTTTCTAAGGAGTTCAAAGGACACAAAGATCAATAGGATGGGAAGGAATCTAGTTAAGATTCTAGGTACATTTAATTTAGTTCCATTAAATGGTCATCTTCTGGGTGACAAACCGGGCAATTTCTCTCATTTTTCATCCAGAGGCCCATCCTTAATAGATTATCTATTTTGGAATGGGGATGTGTCACTATGGGAGACTCTAGCAATTCCTGAAAAAGCAGATAGCGATCATTTCCCATTATTATTAACATCCAGACAGCTAGACTACAGTACACACTGGCATTTATTTCTTACCACCGATAGTAGAGATTCATTACAATAAAATCAAATGGGACAATGCAGTTGCTGATCAGATACAAAATTTAGTATTAGTCTAGAAAAATACTCATGATAGTGAGGCTTTAAAATAGTATGTTACCTCATGCCTGGATGAAATAAAATCTTTATTAAGCAAGCCATATGTTAAAAAACAAAGGCCGGATACACAGGTAACATCATGGTTTGACATAGAATGCCGCAGAGAAAAAAACAAACTCCATAACATTTTAAGACGAGTTAAGGCACAAAGAGATGGCCTCACTATTAAAGACTTAAATAAAAATAGAGAGAAATACAAGGCCTTTTTAATGAAGAAAAAGGGTGACTTCCAACGGAATCAATGGCATCAAATGTTGAGGGTCATAAATAAAAAAGATTATAGATCATTTTGGCTTTTAGTGGTGGAAAGGTACGAACAAGATCAGATCTGAAATTGATACATACATTACACTGGATTCTTGGATCTTACATTATACAAGCAAATTTTATAGTAAAGCCTGTGATGACACACAGTAAGTTCTGAATTACGATACAAATCAGTTTGTACCTTTTTTGTATAAAGAGGTCTATCAGGCAATTGTTCTGTTAAAATTACATAAAGCTCCCGGTCCAGACCAGATTCCCTCAGAGGTCTATTTAAATTTGCTTGCAAATTGGGCTAAGCTCCTGACTATATTCTTTAATGCACGCGGAAAGGAGCTAGAGTTACCACTATCATGGAAAGGTGCTATAATCATTTCATTATATAAAAAAGGCAATAAGTCTGATCCAGCTATGTATAGACCTATATCTCTCCTAGACCATATGGGGAAAGTTTTTGCCAGATTAATTTTAAACTGTTTAAGAGAGCATATGTCCAGAATGGGTGACTTATTAGAAGCCCAAGCAGGTTTTTTGTCCAGGATATTCTACTACAGATAACTATTTTGTGATTTGGCTTTAATTTGAAAAATATGTAACATTACGAAAATGAAAACAAAAACTTTTTGCGGCCTTTATAGATTTGAGTACAGCATTTAATACTATATCTCGCAACAAGCTATGGAAGATGATGATAAATAAAGGTCTTACACATGGGTTAATAGCAACTATTAGAGAGCTTTATTCTCATACTTGGGCTCAGGTAAAATTACATTCAACAGGACAACTCTCACCCCCTTTCCAACAAATAGGGGAGTTAAGCAAGGGTGTGTTCTTGCACCAACATTGTTTTGCATCTGCATTGGTGTGCTATTGAGAGAGTTGGAGAAAGCTAAAACTGACTCTCCAAAAATCATAGAGAGAGGTGTGCATCTCTTGCCTATGTAGATGACCTGGTGTTATTTTCTGTCACAAGCTCAGGTTTACAAGCAAAATTGAATATATTGGACAATGTTTCAAAGGAATATGACTTAAAAGTTAATAAACTAAAAAGTCAAATTCTAATTTTTGGAGCTAAACATAGCTCATTCAGATGGAAGATTGGTAAAAAAAACTGGACATAGTTAAAGAATATACTTACTTAGGTATTCAATTTTCTAGTGAAGGGAAATGGGTCAAACATACTGAAGAATTGATCACCAATTTGAAAACAAAACAGCCAATTCATTGTATAAGTTTAACAGAAAATATGGAGGAAATTCAATCAAATCTCTCATATTAACTATTAACACCAAGTATAATGCACAGGCATTATATAATGGGGAAGTTTGGCAACTGAAAGTTCAAGTTTAGGGCTAGGGAAATCTGTTCCCACTTCCATTTTGAGAGCTGAGCTAGGATTAGTTTCCTTGGGTGCATATTTTGCAGCAAGAACAGTTAATTACTGGATAAAAATACAGCACCACA
This sequence comes from Neoceratodus forsteri, assembly GCA_016271365.2. Lineage (NCBI taxonomy): Eukaryota > Metazoa > Chordata > Ceratodontiformes > Ceratodontidae > Neoceratodus > Neoceratodus forsteri. The sequence continues at coordinate 1,712,969,671 of CM057455.1, forward strand.
AAGCCCACAGATTAACTTATTATTGTTTGAAGGAAAAATATAAATGGTTAAATCATGGACACTTAAAATCTAGCTGGTTGGCCTCAGTATACCAAATTTTACAGGAAACGGTTTGGGGTATTTAAGGAAAATTGAGGAGAAGGGCATTACTATAACTCTATCAATTCTATATCACATCTAGGTTACTGGAATTCTATAAAGTTAGGGATTTGGAGAATGTTTCTAAGTTAAACATCTCTCCTTGGTATAGATTAAATAATAATGAACACTTTTTTAGATATTATGATATTCTTGCCAACCCAAATCAAAGGATCTTGTATACAAAATACAAGTTAGAACTGTTTTCCACTAATGTCTTGGATGCTAGGTATAGGAGGGAGAATCTGAGAGATATCAGACTTTGTACTTGTACAAGAAGCCACTTAGAAAACCTCAAGCATGTAATATTCGAGTGTCAGTGGTACAATGAGCCTAGAGCCAAATGGATTACACCAATTTGCAATTCAATCCTTTCTGATGATCCAGATCTTTTACTGAAATTGTTATTTACAATGAATGATGAATTGATTGTTAAATCAACTGCTAGGTATTTAGTAAATATTGTAAAAATCCACTCAAGGTTTAAAAATGAAGAGGCAGCAATAAACAATGTATAATTGAAGCACTTCATGTTTTTATAATGAGATATATTGAGTAATGTGAGTTGCAATACAATAATATCAGTATTTTTATAATATTTAGGGGTATCAAGAAGTGCTAGAAATGTTTTTTATACATAAATTGTTAATATGTATTTTATTTATATTTATATAGAGCTTTGTAAAATTTTGGGGATATTGTATAAAAATGTTTAAAGTGTTTTTACAAGATGTAATGATTAGTATTTTAATTGTCAAACTCTTTGACCGAACAATAAACTTAAAACCTAAATCTAGATCTGTGAAGCAGTGTAGCAATGGTTGGATCTGCATGTAGGTTGGAGAAGCAGCAAATATGAATAGTGGGGCAAGCCAGCTAGGCATTCAAGGAAGCCGGTAAAAGGTGACAAATACTCAGAGGATTTGGGTGGTGGAGGCAGGATTACAGCATAAAGTAAGTATGCCACATGGGGCCACGACTCCCCCACCACCTCCAAGTCCTCACCGTAGGAAAAGTAAGAAAGTGGTGGAAGGCACTGAGACCCACATGCAGGTATTAAAACAGTTTACAGCATCAGCAGTAGCTTAGCTGACCTCCAGCATATAACAGCAATGTACAAACATAAAGAGCAGCATCTGTATTGAGTAACTATGAGTTGTAGGATTCGATGAATATAGACTGGCGAGAGGCAATGCTCTGAAGCAGCTATTGTCAGGCAGTGCAGTGAAACAACAACAATGAGGTATGTGGTATGAGTTGAGGAAGCAGGAACCAGGTGAAACTGGAGAGCAGCTATATGGTATGAGTTGAAAGATACAGACAATGATTCAATTGTGCTTACACAACTGAATGAGATATATGCTTGTGTGACTTTGATACATGGTGAATATTTACCTCTTTGTCTGTGGGATATACCACCCTGTAGGGGTACGATGCAAGGAACCATAGAGGAGGGTTTCTCCCCATAGTTGCTGCAGGAATCATTCCCTTGGCTAAAGGTAGCTTAGGAAGAAGCCCACAGGAAAGATAGATGAGCCACTGAAGGAGGAGGGGTGGATGGTGGGGCAACGAAGAGATGAATTGTGAGACAGTCCAGGAGGAGGAGTGGCCTTTAGAGGCCTGATGGGGGAGTGACATAGTTGATTCACCCATTGAACCTCAGGCTTAAAGATTTCCCATTCAGTTGTGCTTATGCAACTGGATGAGATGTATGCTTGTGTGGCTTCGATACATTGTGGCTATTCACCTCTCTGTCTGTGGGAAATACTACCCTGTAGGGAGTATGATGCAAGGAACCCTAGAGGAGGGTCCCCCCCTTAGGTGCTGTGGGAATAATTCCCTTGGCTAAAGGTAGCAGCCCAAAAAGAATACCCAAAGGGTCTTGAGCATCAAAGATGCAAGAAAGCAGAACATATCTAGACCAGAAATAGATGTAACAGACATATATAGGAAAGACAGACTAACAAGAGGAGGCAAGGACAATGAGCAAAAGAAAATCTGACAAGATGCAGAAGGGCAAACCTCCTAAGGAGAGAGGGAACAGTCAGGGCCACCATCTGACTCCATCCAATAGTGGAACCTAACTAAGGAACCTACAAAAGCACTAACCCTGACTAATATTATGACCATTGGCATGGAGAAGAGTAGAGGAGGGGAGAGGAGAAAACCCTTTTGAGGAGGAAACCTCTGGGGATCCAAGGCCTAGGTCACATTCCCTCCAGGCTGAAGGACGTTTTGAATAGGAACAGCAATTTAAATTCAAGACTGAGGAAGGAGGAAAAGTCCAGTTGTGGAGGAATCTCTTGCTGTGTTCTTCTAGATGGACAGCTGTCGAGGGATGTGAGTGATGTCTCTGCAACCAGATGCTCAAAAGCAAGAAAGGAAGTACAATGACGGAAAGAAGCTTTGAAGGCCTGAATGGTTTATGGTGAGGTATGAAACGAACGATGTACGATGATGGAGAGAAGCCTGCCAGCCCTGAGCAAAGGGGCAATAGATGCAAAGACATGTCTCCAAATGGAGAGCAGGTTGAGTCAAGGTAGCTTTACCTTAGAGGGTTATGCTCAAGTATATGACATGAGGAAGTAGACCCGAATAGAGGTCAGATGAGCAAGGGATACCCTGATGTGATCCTGAGAAGACTGATGGTGATGATAGCCACAGGAGTGCAGCAGTTCATTGAGGTAGCATAAGATCCAATGAGAGGTATGCTTGACTAATCGATGTGAGTAAGTAGACCCTGAGATCAGACTGAGTGAAGGAGGACCAGACTCAGGCACCTGGACACATGACGGACTAGGGTAAGAGAAGGATACAAATTTGGAAGGTGATGGCTGGATAGGTAAAACTTCAAAAGAAAGAAAAGGTCAGAGAAGGAGTGGAATGGAGAGTGGAGGGAATGGGTCAAAGAAGGAGAGGACTGAGAGAGGGTTTAACTGTAGGAATGGTAGAAAAGAGAATGCTACAGAGGGTGGAATGAGGGAGCACTGAAACACAAACCACTGAAAGAAGGGGGGAGAGTAGGAATGGATGGAATGTCAGCAGAGAGGGAAGTTGACAGAGAGACATTAGGCTATGAAATCCAAGGTGCCTGCCCCTTAAAGTCAGGAGAGTGGGGCATATGGCTGGGTGCAAAGTCCCCCTTTAAAAACATGTTTAACTCAATCAAAAACTTGACCCTCCAGGTGTCTATTAGATAAGAAAGTAAATAGAATGCAGAGCACAGGTGAGGACCCAAAATTTGTCAAATAAATATACAGTATAAGAACAGAACTTATAGTACATATGCCCTGTAAGCAGAACACAGTGAAAGATCCCAGCAAAGTGGCCAGAGATCCACCAAAGGAGGGAAGCAAGGTGGGTGAAGACACACCCAAGAGAGTAAGAAGGAGCTAGGCAGAGGCGGCACCTGGAAGGAGGGGCCAAGGAGGGCAGCTGGAACAATGTCCACGAAGGAGGCGCAGTGCCCAGGGGAAGGGTGGATCGGGGACCACAGCTGGGAGAGAGAGGGGGAATAAAGGGGAGAAATGATGGAAAGGAAGGGGAAAAGTCGAGCCACAAAAGTGGTAGGCAGGAGGGGGAGCGTAGCAGCAAATCGCGCAAAAAAGAAACATATCAGAAGAGGCGGAGGAAGCCATGCCCTAGGAAGAAAAACAGAGGGGAAACTGCCAAAGGCAAGGTGGACATGAAGAAGAAACAGTGACAAAATGCTGCAAAAATGAGTGATAGAAAGAACAAATGGGTGGCCGGAGGTGACCACAGGCACATAGAAAAACACCCCAGGAGCGAGGAAAAACAGCGCCTCCAGCAGCAACGAAGAGACGAATCCTGAAACAGTCCAGGAGGAGTGGCCTTTTGAGGCCTGATGGGGTAGTGATGTAGTTGCTCCGCCCATTGAATCGCAGGCTTAAACCCTTCCCTTTGCAGTTGCATTGGGAGTAAATGGGAACAAGTAGCATGAGTTCTGGATTAGCAATATACAAGGAGTTTAGAAACAGAAGCCCTCCAAAAGAAGGCAAAAGACACACAAACACAGAGGAACAGGGAACAAATAACACAAAGAAGCACACAGCTGGAGGCAAAATACAAACCAAATGCAGGAGAAAAGACAACAAAAATTCAGCAGAAACAAGCAGAAGCCAAAATAGAAAGGTGAGGGGGGGCCTAGGCCCATCCAGCAGCAAAGGACAGACTGACAGAGCCTCCAGTCACAAAGATAAAGTGCTTGAGAGAGAGACTCAGAGGAACTGCTTATGTAGCACAGGAAGGGAGAGTGGCTGGCTGCTCGTCCACTGGACTACAGGCATAGCCTTCCATTTATCGGGACCATAGCTGTGTATCAGGTTCATGCATCCTTTGGGGGAAAGCTAGGAGACAAAAGAGATGTTTCGTGAATTAAACCCCCTTTTAGTAGAACCTTAACAATGGCTGAAAAATCATATTACATACTCCCAAAAATAAGAAACAAATAACAATACTGTTGCTATAATGAAGATGTTGTTCTTAACTAAGCTATTCCTTTGATTTGTTTCCAAACATCCCTTTTACTTCTATAAGAGGGTGTCTCATGCAAATAGCCATATAATACAGAGATTCTATGTTTAGTTGTCATGATTGTGTTCCCAATTGGTTTTATTCAGTTTTGTGCAAAGTGAAAAGACAAACAAACTAATGTTATAGTACTTAATCTTTTTGGAATTTGTGTGGATTTATGGAAAGCCTAAGGCCTACTGACCATGTGAGCCCATAGCGTAATGGTTAGAGCACTGGAATGATATTACCAGGGGTCTGGGGTCAATTCCTGGTGGGCCACACTTTTCCTTTCTCATTTCCATCCTTAATCTTTTTTTTTTTAAACTTAAAAAAAAAAACAACAAACAAAAACAAAGAAACCGTGTACATCCGATTGAACATTCAGGTACAACTTGTAGTTAGCACTAGTGTTATGACTATAGTAATATACAACACTAATAAAGCTATTGCTATACTTAGTTTTAAAAAGCAAGGCAATTGATCCAGTGTTTTCATAGATGAAGGATGCTACTGTACTAACTTAGATTTCTGTATCGGGAGGATGCATGGATCCCTACCCAGGGTCACACCAGGGGCAGTTAAATCTAACGGGTTCATTTTAAAAATAAAACAGAAGCAGATGAAAATTCAATTTGCAACTATATATAACTACTGTTACCTACCCCCCCAAAATAGAACTCTTTAGCATGATTCAAATCCAGAATAAATGCTAAGAATGTATGATGTACAAGGAATAATACCGTTGGGTGTGGGGGGGTGCTAATGAGGTAATAAGGCATTACACTGAAAGCTGAGTGATACAATGACCTCTTTAGTGCCCTCCTCCCATGATGGCATAATTTCCTGAGTACACAGCACTTGCCTAGTGTTTGTTTAGTATAATACATAAGGGTGATCGTGACAAAAGTGTGAAATGCAGAAATATCTTTATTTTGCGTACAATTATAGTCGATATAGAATATATAGTAGCCAACTGGCACTTACTGCCACTCCTGAGCCCCATAACTGCAATAAATCAGTGCGCTCTGCCAACAGTAAACACAAACACTGACTGGCAAAGCTCACTGAAGCAGTCGGCCAACAGCAAAGGCACCCGGAAGAGCAATACCTTAGCCAACCCACAGAACACCCCCCCCCCAGAGCAAAGCTTCATTTTGGACCAGTTCCATTTCACAAAAAAAATGTTTTTCTCAAAAAGTTACCTCTCACTGTACAACCCCAGCTTCTCCAATAAATCTGGTAAACAAATCAGACCGCGAGGAAACAACCGGACTGCGATCTCCAGCTGATTCCCTCCTTGCCAGGAAACAGCTTTCAAAGCACAGCACAGCTCCTCCTAATCTTACCTTAACAAAAAAAGGAAAACAACAGTAACCATCTCTGTCGACTGATCAGGTTGTGGCATTATCACTGTGGCACCCAACTTCGCTCAGACAAAGCGAGCTGAGATCTCGAAAGTGCACAGCAGTCTCCCAAGCGGACTGCAAAACCAGACATCGGTCCTCAGCGCTCAATTTAGCTATCATCTCTACATGCTAAAAAGGTGTCCCACGTTCAACTTTCCTAAACAAAACAAAGTAGACACCATACAAAAATTAATCTTGTCAGGAAATCTTATAACAGTGCAGACCGTGATCTCAACAGTTCACCGAAAAACTGGAAATACCTGTTCAGCAGTCATCTCGCTCACCCAGCTATGGTCAGAGATCTTCAAAATAAAATTAAAAGTATCATCTCTCCTCTGCTGTATTAACAGTGTACAGTATGAACATTTGCAACACAACCAGTATCTGTGTGTGTGTGTGTGTGGGGGGGGGCACCATACAGTGAACATCACACACCACAGACATACAGAAATAGAGGGACTATTTTACCGCTATCCTTATTAAAACCTAAATGTAAACATATTTTGCCATGTTTTCACTGTTTTTATTTTTTATTAAATACTTACTTAGGGGCCCATTTTATAAGCGTAATAACACTCTGAGGTGTGGGTTATCTCCTGATAGAGCACACCCAGGTGCATAAGGCACTCGACGCAAGTGCCTTATGCCTTAGTACACAGCTGGCCATGCTTTTATCAAGCGATAACCCACACCTTGTTGTGTGTTATTGCTTGCTTAATTGTTGTGATACATTGCTTTAATTAGTGTAGTACAGTCAGTAGCTCCAGTTGCTGTGGTCTATTGAAATTTAACTGGTGGGTAGAAAGGAACGTAGAAACATACGAGTCTGCCAGCAGAAACAGGCCTCATGGCAAATCAAGTCTGCTGGAGTGTGCAGCTAGCCCCCTAAATTGCAGCTGTCCCCCTCTTCTCCACCCCTCGCATATACCCCCATCTCATCAACTTCCAACACTGCCCACCATCCTACAGGATACCACCTCCTCAGGCAGAGCGTTCCACTTAGCCATTACCCTCTCTGTGAAAAAATGTCTCCTCATGTCTCTCCAGTATCTTCCCCTCTCCTATCTAAGACCATGCCCTTTCATGTACCTCCCCCTTCTCAACATAAATACCCATTCTGTACCTGTCTTATTTATCCCCGACATGTATTTCAATACATGAGGTTTATACAATACAAAATTATACAATAGGTTTCAATCATATCCCCCAATCTATTCTCTCCTCCAGTGAGTACATGTTCATCTCCCTCAGCCTGTCCTCGAAGGGTCTGTCCTCCAAACCCTGGATCATCTTTGTTGCCCTGCACTGTACCCCCTCCAGTAATCTGACATCCTTCATCAGAAATGGGCGCCAGAACTGCATGCAGTACTCCAGGTGTGGTCTGACCAGTGACCTGTACAGAGGCAGGATCACCTCCCTCCTTCTGAAGGAGATTCCTGTTGCAATACACCCCAGCATCCTGTTGGCTGTAGCTGCCACCTTCTTGCACTGAGTCGAGTTGTTCCTATTCCTTGTTATAACCAACCCTAGAACATTTTCTTCCTCGGTGGTATGTAACTGAACCCCTCCCAACTGGTAGCTCCTCCCAGGGACCCCTGCTCCGAAGTACAGTACCTTGCACTTCTTAGGATTGAACCCCAATTGCCATGTTTCTGACCACTCCTCCAGTTTAGTTAGGTCACCCTGTAGCCCCTGCCACCCTACTATGTCGTCCACCACTGCTCCCATCTTGGTATCATCAGCAAAAAGGCTGATCTTACTCCTGATCCCATGTGAGATACCTGATATGAAAATCCCAAACAGCACCGGCCCAGTACTGAGCTCTGTGGAACCCAGCTTGTCACAAACCTTGGGGATAAGAGTCCCCCCACCCTTTGCTGCTTCCCCCTCAACCAGCTCAGAATCCAGTTCACCATCTTTGTCCCCAGCCACACATATTCCAACTTTCCTCCCAACCACCCATGAAGCACCGAATCAAAGGCCTTGCTGAGGTCCAAATACAGGACATCCAATGCATGGCCCTTGTCCAGTTCCCTTGTCACCCAGTCGTAATACTCAACTAAGTTGGTCTGGCTGGATCTCCCTGAGACAAACCCATGTTGCTGACTGTCCTGGATTCCATTGTCTTCCAAAAAGGTCACCAACCTCTCTTTCAGGATTGTCTCCTTTAGTTTCCCTACAATGGATATGAGGCTTACTGGTCTGTAATTGCCTGGTTCATCCTTTGGATCACTTTTGTGGAGGGGAACCATGTGATCCATCCTTCAGTCCTGTGGTACACATCCTGTGTCCAGGGAGGTATTGAACAGGTCAACCAGTCGCCCCACCAGCCCAGGACCTCCACCAGTTCTTTTAGCACACTAGGATGAATTCCATCTAGTCCTAGTGCCTTATCCACCCTCAGAGCCTTCAGACCCTCCAGAACCCTGCTTTTTGTAATTACCTCCTCACCCCAACCCCCTGCCCCCTTTGCCCACCTTCCCCATCCCCTGTGGTAGCTGCCTGCCCTTCTCTTTTCGTGAATACAGAACAGAAGTACTCATTTAGTGCTTCTGCCTGTTCCACCTCTTTCTCCACCCACTCTCCGTCCTTCCTAAACCTCACTATCTGATCCTTGCAGCTCCTTCTCGACCTTATTTACCTGAAGAAGTCCTTTTTCCCATCCTTGATGCCTTTTGCCAACCTCGGCTGTCTGGAAGCCCTGGCTGCCCTGACTAGTTTGGTTACCTCATTGGACTTCTTCACATACACTTCCCTGTCCTCACCCCTTCCGGATTTTCTGAACCTCCTAAATGCTGCTTATTTTGCCCTCACCCCTTCCAAGACCTCCCTCCCGATTCAACCAGCTTGGTTTCTTGGCTCTACCCTTCTTGCTCTGTGTCCTGGTACATGACCAAGTAGCCTCCACAAGCCCAAGCTTAATAGTTTCCCATTTTTGGCATGCATCCAAGTGTGGATGAATTCTTGTCAGGTGCTTCTCCAAGATTTTCCCCATCTTAACAAAGTCAGACTTTCTGAAGTCAACCACACTGGTTCCTATACCTACAGCATCCTTGCCCATGTTGAGCATGAACCACACCGAGTTACGGTTACTCCCAGCCAGCGGGTCTTCCACCCCCCAGCTCCCTTACAGCCTCCCTGTTAGACAGTACTAGGTCTAGAGATTTTACCAACCAAGTCGGCTTGTTAACCAACTGTGCCAGGAAGCTCTCCTGGAATGCATCCAGTAGGACCTGTTCCCTTGAACTTGAGGTGGCTGGGGTGCTCCAATCCACTCCTGCTAGATCGAAGTCCCCCATGATCACTGTGTTCCTCTTCCCACAGATCCTCCTGATCTGCTCTGTTAATTCACTGCCCAAGTCCTCAGTCTGAGCTGGTGGCCTGTACACTACTCCCATCCTAAATATCCTACTTTCTGAATCCTGGAACTGCATCCATAATGCCTCAGTCCTACCCTCCTTCCTCCTCTTCCCTTACACACTTTATCCCCTCCCTTAAGTAAATCGCCACCCCACCCCCTTTCCCCATGCCCCTACCCTTTCTGTACATCCTATACCCTGGGATCATCAGATCCCAATCCTGGTATTGAGTGGCCCAAGTCTCTATGATGGCTGCAATGTCCACCCACCCGCACTGCCGAGAGAGCCTGCAACTCAGCTGCTTTGTTCCCCAGTCTTCTTGCATTCAGAAAGATGACCCTCCAACTTGTTTCCTTCCCTTCCTTAACTGTTTCTCTCCATTCTTAACTCCTCCCCCCCCATGTGATCCCTCCATGGCACCATCCTTGTTAGCTTGGGGGCTAAGCTTGTTTGGAATCAATCTCCGGTGAGTCTGCATTACTACTGCATGATTGCTCCCCCCACACCTCATTTAAATCCACCTCAGTTGCTATGTATTCCCCCAGCCTCTACTTTAATACCCCCTGCCTCACCTTACTCAAATGTAACCTGTCCTCTGCGAACAGGTCACTGTTGTCCCTGATATTATTCCATCCCCCCATTAGCCCATACCCTTTGGTTCAACAACACTTTCCCAGCCAACCAGCAAAGTGTCGCACTCTTCTGTCCTTACTTTCCTCTCTGTGCTTGCCCTGGGTACTGGGAGCACTTCTGAGAAGGCCACTGATCTTCCTGCCTCCTCACACAACTTTCCCAGTTCCTTGAACCTCTCCCTTACCAACCTGACCGTGCTACCCATCAAGTCATTTGTACTCAAGTGCACCACTACATACAGTTTTCCTCTTCCTCATCTTGCACACTTCATAGTAGACTGTCTCTCCCTGTCTGTTGTCAGTCCAGGTACTGATTCCACCCATTTTCAACTATGCCGCTCCCCTTTGTTTCTCCATCTTATTCCTTTCAGGATTGAGTCACCCAGCACTAAAGCCCTGCCCCCATCTCATCTTTGTGCCCTCACACCATTCGACCTTCTTTGCACCTGCTTTTAGAACCCACCCCATCCTGCATATTTGCGGCTTGATCAGCCCCCCCCTGCTATGTCCCCCACTCCTACTGGTTGACTTGTCCCGTCTGCTTTGCCCACAGTCTCTACCCTAGTCCTACCCCCTTCCCTATTGCTCCCCTCATCTGACTTGCCCCCCAACCCAATGTCTTCCCTGCATCATCCTCCTTCCCTACCTCACTGAGCTCCATTTCCCTTTCTCGCTCCTCTACCTCATCCCCCTTGCCTTCCCTCTTATCCTTATCCTTCTTCCCCCTGCTTCCCCTAACCCTGTCCCCATTGTCTGTCTGTCTGAGTGTTGCCCCCTGGGCTTACACTACTCCCTCTTTTTTTTTGCTCCCGCTTGGAGAGTCCCTCTCTCATGATCCACTATTGACAGCCAGCAAAGCAAACCTAATGCTAGATCCAGCGCTTCTACTGTTCGTCTCTCCCCTTGTACTATTTCTAGATTACCTTTGCTGCTTCTGTAATTGTTTACCATAGTCCTGATCCTCTTTGTTTCCACTGGTTCTGTGCTCCTGATTCCCTAAGGGGGTGGCCATCCTCTATCAGTTGCCCCCACTCCTTCCCTCAATCCTTGCTAACTCCCTTCCTAGCCACTGTACTTCTGCTGTATGGTGTAGTAGTTTTTCTTTAGGGGAAAATGGCCCATCCATGCATTATAATATGTTTGCTATTTATACGTTAATTTCCTCTGCCTGTTATGGTTATAAGAGTTATGTCTCAAGTTCTATGTAGATCGCAGCTGTACAGGTTCCCTTTACAGTTCTCTCACCCAAAGAACTCAAGAATGCACTCTGATTACTATAACAGAGACAGTAACTAATTACAAGCAGCAAGTGAAAGTCCTCTAGTAAAGCAGCTGCTACCTGTTGTGCCTGTGTGCCTGTGATAAAAGTAAAGTCCTTGGATAGTCAATGACAGAACAATTGCATGGCATCAACATCACTGTTTGCCAGGCTATAAGTGTAACTAGCCATGAACATTTTTGTTTAAACTGTGCCAGAAAATAAGGTCCAGGGAAAACCTGGTCCAGACAGCTTTGGACATAATGTAAGGTGCTTGGCATGGTTATCTAATACCAACACTGCCATTAGGTGTGTAAACACTGAGAAAGGTGCTCTAATACTGGTGAAAAATGTCTTCACCAACTTACTGTGCTGCCTGTGGGTTAAGGAATGACATAGTTTTTTGCAGTAGGGATGGGCAGCACTTGCAGGAGAACGTCGCTAAGAGCTTGAACTGTCTTGAAGAATTTCATCAGTGCAATTGCAGGTGTGTCAACTTTTAAGATCCTTTGGAGGGTGCTCACTGATAGTATGTGTTATTTTTCCTATGGCTATGTTCTCTATTAAACTGTTTTTTGCAGGCCACCTTCAAAACATTGAGGGTGCTTAAATCAAATACGTGGCTGTTTGAGCAACCCAGCTCCCATGGAGTCAGCACCTATGCATCTGTACTTTCAAAGTGGCATGGACTAGTTATGGGATAGTTTTGTGATTCCTGGCATGCAGAGATGGATGTCACTCAAAAGAGAAGGGACAAATACCGCTGGATGTCTGAGTAAGGCTGAGGGAGTAATGGTTACAGTAATACAGTATAGTCTTCTTGATAGGTCAAAACAGAGCCACTTTAGTGCTGTAGTATGTTGTAAGTAACATGCTAAACAGACAAAATGCAGCTTTGATTATAATTCTGAAAATGAAGGAACCGGATCCTACAATCCATAATTACCACGGATCTTTGCATTCTGAGGTTTAAATTGACATTTCAATGTTGTAAGTGGAGAAATTGTCAGAGGAAGAGGCACACTACTTAAAGAAAGTTCTAAAGTTCATAAGAACTCTTTCATTATACTAAGGAGTGGGTGAACCTGTTGAGGGGAAATCTACCTCCCCACCCCCACAACAACATGACAGGTTCAACAGTTTTGAACCTATTTCCATAAAAAATATTTGTATTGGTTTGAAATGCAACATACATAACTAATATTTCTTTTATAAATATCTGCCCCACACAGGGTTTTCATTGTCTTTAATTATTTTTAGCTAACCCTCTCCCTTTGTTACCAGAATAGTGACTATTTGTCTTTAAATTTAAAACAGAATTATATTTCAACAAAAGGTCTTTTTCAAAATAATGCATTCTTTTATTCATTGTTGTACATTTTATAACTGCAATTTGACACTTCGGGGTATGTCACTATAGTAATATAATCAAAGTTCCCAGGTGCATTTAACGGCATGCTATATTTCGTGCCTAACTATGCATCTCAGGCCTGCGATTATAAATAGAATAATAGATAGGTGAGTGTATATTACAAGGGAGTAATTCCATTGAGAGGTTCTGGGGACAAAGGAACCTTGAGAGCTAAGCTCGAGAGGTTCCCTTGTCCCCAGAACCTCGAGATGGTATTTCTCCCGAGTAATGGACACTCACCTATTTTTTATTTTTTATAATATATGGATGCAAGTTTTAATTGTGTGGTATTGTGAGGGCAGGCTCTTTCGCAGTGAAAACTCAGACACTGACTGTCTCCGTCTCCACCCCCCCGTCCTGTTCTGTCACGCCTGCTCGCTAGGTGTCTCTCTTGAGCAAGTTTTGTTTGGATTTCAATCCTACCTTCATTTGATGTTTTCAGTAGGATTAGCCAGATAATTGTGTTGCAAAGCAGTGGTACTGGACCGAAAGGATGATTTTCTCTTGGTAAGCGAGAGATGGCTGCCATGTTTTTCCAACTGTTTTGCCCGCCCTCAGAGAAAGCACGTCGAGTCAGGAGGCGGGGTTTTCTAAATGTCATCACGCATGCTAAGATGTTTCCATGGTGATGTCTGGAACAGGCCTATGGCATTTAAGTATTTGGAGGTTGCGCTGTTCGGGTTTGGTGATAATACTAAAATTCAGAGCTCGAATGATAGTATTACGAGTTCTGAACGACAGTATCATCAGTTGTCAACGATGGTATTATCACTTTGGGTACTGTTGTATTACCAGGATTTTTTATATGGGATAGAATATTATTATTTGGCTATCTCCATATATTATATAGAGAACAATGGATGGGTAGGTGGTTATTACGAGGATTTTACACAGCTCTGAGGGGTGGGATGCCACATAAACCCCGAGAGCGAAGCTCGAGGGTTTTGTTAAAGTATCCCACCCCGGGAGGGTGTGTATAAAATCCGAGTTTTACACACCTATCCATCTTTTATTTTGTATAATTGCTGGGGATCATTTTTTCACCACAGCAATTACACAAAAAAAATTGATCTGTGATTGGAGCTGAGCTGCAGACTGTTGGAATTTTAACGTGGTCTGTGGTGGCTCAGCTACTTTTGTAAAACCATTTGACACTGTTTTGTTTTTTTGTTTGTTTTACATTTTCAAGTGAAAATACAGCTTTGTGGCCAGTTATAAATATATATTTTTTTAAAAAGAACTTACCGACGAGTCCTACATCATTTTGAGGAGTGGGACAGCAACAAACGGCAGAGCAGAGAAGCAGAAGTTCATCAACGCACAGTACATTGTGAGAATAAAGTTTTTCTTTTATTTTTATTTAAGAAGCAGCATTCTTTATAAATGTGGAAATTAATTTTTTCAAGTTTTTTTAGGACACATGCAGATGCCAAGTTTTGGTCGGTGAATATCCAGCGTCAGGAGTCACAGGGAGAGAGGGAAGAGACAGAGTTGCCGCATGCCCAGGACAAGGGAAACCGGGTGCGTGAATGTTGTTATAACCAGCTGGTTATGACAACAGAATTATAACCTGGTTTTTCTATGGGAAAAAACGTTAACCAGTTATTTCACCATAATGCACCCCTTGTTCTGACTTTTTGTTTATGCCTTTACTGAGCACAAACTTTAAAGGGACATTTTATGAACAGTGGCCATCACAGTTAGAAAGCCTGCAGAAAACTTTTAAAATGAGGTTTTGGTGCTTATCAGTCACTGGCAGCAGTCCAGAGATGCTGATAAGTGAGGCTGCCCTGTAATTATACTACTTTGACACTTTTATTTGAACCTTGAGATGCCACAGAGGGAAAAACTGTACTTAAGTTAACTGCACTGTGGCTAGGCACAACTTCGCCCTCAGCGACACCACAGCAGTGGGCAGCAAAGTCATGGACAGGTGGAAGAACTACAGCCCCCTTCCCCACATGACATCAGAAAATTGCTGCCCACTTGAGAATAAGAGATGGCTCAGATGCAGTGTAGCAGCATGCAACTGTGAAATTTATATTTTACAAGGTACATTTTCATCCTGTGCCTAAGGAGATTTTTCTTAAAATATTGTTTATTGCCTTTTATCTTTGCACTTTTGGCTTTAGTTATTCAACATTAGTCCTTTTTACACAATTTCCTGGTACCTATATTCTAAAACACCTCTTAGGTCAACCTTCGTCCAAGCCCTTTCAAGGCTGGTAAATTATTGTATGTTCCTACATTATGCATTAGGCGCACAAGCAACCAGCTAATCCCAGACAAATGCCAGTTGACTTCATACTTTACTAATGTCTATGTGCCGCTTAACAAAATTCCTGGATTAGTAAAGTGCTTACCTTCTCAAATTTACCAATTATTTTAAATAAGTGCTGTTATTTTGTGTTCAATGGCCTACACAGCCAGTATGATGTTATGCTTGTGCAACTATGTTATTTAATTTTGGCTGTTCGCACTCTCTATTCCAGAGGAATTACCACCCTGTAGGGGTACCAAAGGCAAGGAACCCTCAAAGAACATTGTGAGGAGATCGCTGGATTCTTTGTGGATAAGGTTACCACAATCGGGTCCTGCATCCACCGACCCTCTCTTTAGGGAGTAGCAGTGGTCAGCAGGAGATGTCGGACGCCCAGTTTGTGTGGTGTGACTTCAGCCGGCCCACAATCACTGATATTGTGATGGACATCCAGTCACTGTGTCCGACCAACTGTAGTTTGGACCCAGGCCCCACGCGCCTTTTAGTAGGTTGTGTGGATAGTATCAGCCCGGTCCTTGCTGAGATAGTCTGGATGTCCTTAGAGAGGGAGATCTTTCCATACCCCCTGAAGGAGGCTGTGGTTCGGCCCCTTCTTAAAAAGTCATCCTTGGACCCGGACTGTCTCGCAAACTACAGACCTGTCTCTAACCTGCCCTTTGTGAGTAAGGTTATTGAGAAGGTGGTGGCTTCACAGCTCGATGACCATTTGACCAACCACAGTATCTATGATTCTCTCCAGTCTGGATTTAGGAAGGGACTTAGTAGTGAGACCTTGTCCAGGCACCAAATGACCTCCTAATAGCGAGAGATCGAAGGACCAGTTCCATCTTGGGCCTTCTTGATCTCTCTGAGGCATTTGACACCGTGGATCATGGTGTGCTGTTGGATCACCTGCAGTTCATCTGTGGACTTTCAGGATTGGTTCTCAGGTGGTTTTGATCATTCCTTGAGAGTAGTACTCTGAGGGTAGTGTCGGGTTTTTTTCCTCGGCTCCATTCTCCCTGTCCTGCAGGGTGCCATAGGGATCCATCTTGGTGCCCATGTTATTTGTGGTATATATGCTGCCATTGGGAGCGATCATTAGGCAGTACGGCTTGAGTTTTCACTGCTACACAGATGATACTCAGCTGTACATGTCCTTTGTGCCTGGCCAGGATGATGCTGTCTTGGTCTTTAACAGCTGTCTTGCTGAGATCCAGGACTGGATGAATGTGAGCTGGCTGCAGTTGAACCCAGAAAAAACTGAGCTGTTGATCATGGATCCAGGTCATCATGAGGCAGGTGTGTTGGCGGGTTCTTCTTCAGGTTTATGAGCTTCCGAGCCGGAGATGTCGAGCTAACCACCTCAGACTGGGTGCAGAACCTCGGCATTATTATTGACGACAGCTTGACCCTAAAATCGCAGGTGTCTGCAGCTGTTAAAATATCTTTTTGCCATCTGACGAATATCTCCCAGGTGAAACACCTGGTTCCTCCTGAGGATCTTCCAACCTTGATCAATGCTTTCGTTACCTCCCGCCTTGACTACTGTAACACCCTTTACTTAGGGCTACCGGGGGTAGATACCCACTTCTTGCAGCTAGTGCAGAATGCGGCAGCCAGGCTTTAATGCCTGTACTCCATGGATTGCACTGGCTGCCGATACAGTGGTGGATCTCTTTCAAGGTTGCTTTGCTAACCTACAAGGCCCTACATCATCAGGGACCCAGTTATCTGAAAGATTTACTTCATCTCTACTGTCCCTCCTGCCCTCTCCGATCCACTGATGAGGGATTGCTAGAGATTTCCAAGGTTCATTTACAAACATTGGGGGCAAGGGCATTTAACTTTGTGGCCCTGACCCTGTGGAATTCTCTGCCTTGTTTGGTGCGAGATTTCCTGACCATCCAAAGTTTTAAAGTTTCCTTGAAATCGCATCTTTTCAGCCAGGCATTTACTGAGTATTAAGTTGATACTGTATTTATTGTTTTAGTTAAATCTGATTAATATTTGTGGTTTTACTGTACAGGCACCTTGGTTTTGGAAAGGCACCTATTATAAATAAAGAAATTGAAATTGAATTGAAATTGAAGAGGGTTCCACCCTTAGAGGTGCCAAGGGATGACTCCTTTGGCTAAAGGTACCTTAGGAAGGATCCCAAGGAGAGAGTTGCAGCCGCTGGAGGAGATGGGGAGGATGGTGCGGCAAAGAAAAAGTGCTTGAGAGAGAGGCTCAGAGGAACTGCTTCTATAGGAAAGGAAGGGGGAATGGCTGGCTGCTTGTCCACTGATCTACAGGCATAGCCTTCCAATTCAATGGCCAATGCAGCCAGTATGATGTTATGCTTGTGCAACTGTGTTACTTGTTTTTGGCCATTTGAACTCTCTATTCCAGAGGAATTACCACCCTGTAGGGGTACCAAAGGCAAATAACCCTCAAAGAGGGTTCCTCCCCTTGAGGTGCCATGGGAAGATTCTCTTGGCTAAAGGTACATTAGGAAGGATCCCCAAAAAGAATGTTGTATTACAAGGCATGTTAGTAATCAGTAGCTGTGAGGCATAGTAGTAGATAAGGCACCAGGCAGCTTGATGATGTAATGAGAGGCGCAGTTAGCAATGGCATGAGTACAATGAGTTGTGCTGAGATTGAGGGGGGGCCTCCTAAGGAGAAATGGAATGGCAAGTAGGGACACCATCCACCTGTATCCAACAGTGGAACCTATCTAAAGAAACTAGGGAGCAATAACTATGGCTAACTAACTGTTATGATATGAGGCACAGAAGAGAGAAAAAAATTCCTTTGAGGAGGAATTCTCTGGGGATCCAAGGCCTAGGTCACCTTTCCTCCAGGCTTGGGATGTTTATTTTTTGATGGCTTTACTGCTGCAATTTAGAAATCCAATTTAAAGGGGGGGTGGAAAATATTCCAATTTGGAGGAAAGCTCTTGCTCAATCCCACTAACTAGAATGCCGTGGAAGGTTGCGAGAATGCTCTGCAACATTAAAGGCAACCAAGGTGAGAAGAGGAGAGCAACAACTGCTGAGGTACACACCTCGCCTACTTGCACTAAAAACAAACCAGGTGAACCAGAGGCAGTTGTAGGGAGAATGCAGTGAAGGTGCCTTGTAAGTAGAATACTAGAGCCAAAGGAGATTGCTGTAATGATCCTTCACAGCTAGTTTTAATTGCTACACCAGGAGCTGCCATCGAATGTCAAACAGCTAAAGCCAGCCCGGGAGTGAAGACATTCCCAGCTATGGGCTAGGTGAGAAGCACCCTGCCCATAGGTGCAGAGTAAGACCGTCAGCTGCAGGGAGGCCTTGCATCATGGAATGATTATGACTGGCATGCCCAGAAAACAACTGAGGAGGAGCTGAATGAGCGCTGAGTGCTGAGACCCTTATGGAGTTCAGATGGTAGCATTGAGCAATGAATTGTGTAAGCAATGAGTGGACTTGCATGTAGGTCAGTAAGGCAGAGTAGCAATGGTTGGGCCTGCAAATAGATCTGTAAAGCAGTGTAGCAATGGTTGGATCTGCATGTAGGTTAGAGAAGCAGCAAATATGAATAGTGGGGCAAGCCAGCTAGGCATTCAAGGAAGCCGGTACAAGGTGACAAATACTCTGAGGATTTGGGTGGCGGAGGCAGGATTACAGCATAAAGTAAGTATGCCACATGGGGCCACGACTCCCCCAACACCTCCAAGTCCTCACCGTAGGAAAAATAAGAAAGTGATGGAAGGCACTGAGATCCACATGCAGGTATTAAAACAGTTTACAGCATCAGCAGTAGCTTAGCTGACCTCCAGCGTATAACAGCAATGTACAAACATAAACAGCAGCATCTGTATTGAGTAACTATGAGTTGTAGGATTCGATGAACATAGACTGGCGAGAGGCAATGCTCTGAAGCAGCTATTGTCAGGCAGTGTAGTGAAACAACAGCAATGAGGTATGTGGTATGAGTTGAGGAAGCAGGAACCAGGTGAAACTGGAGAGCAGCTATATGGTATGAGTTGAAAGATACAGACAATGATTCAATTGTGCTTAAGATATATGCTTGTGTGAATTCAATATATGGTGACTACTTGCCTCTCTGTCCGTATGATATACCACCCTGTAGAGGTACAATGCAAGGAACCGTAGAGGAGGCTTCCTCCCCATAGGTGCTGCAGAAATAGTTCCCTTGGCTAAAGGTAGCTTAGGAAGAAGCCCACGGGAAAGATAGATGAGCCACTGGAGGAGGAGGGGCGGATGGTGAGGCAACGAAGAGATGAATCGTGAAACAGTCCAGGAGGAGTGGCCTTTTTGAGGCCTGATGGAGGAGTGATGTAGTTGCTTCACCCACTGAACCTCAGGCTTAAAGTCTTCCCATTCAATTGTGCTTATGCAACTGGATGAGATGTATGTTTGTGTGACTTCGATACATTGTGGCTATTCACCTCTCTGTCTGTGGGATATACCACCCTGTAGGGGTACGATGCAAGGAACCCTAGAGGAGGGATCCCCCCCCCTTAGGTGCTGTAGGAATAATTCCCTTGGCTAAAGATAGCTTAGGAAGAAGCCCAAAAAGAATACCCAAAGGGTCTTGCGCATCGAAGAGGCAAGAAAGCAGAATATAGCTAGACCAGAAATAGATGTAGCAGACATATATAGGAAAGACAGACTAACGAGAGGAGGTGAGGACAATGAGCGAAAGGAAATCTGACAAGATGCAGAAGGGCGAACTTCCTAAGGAGAGAGGGAACATACAAGGCCACCATCTGACTCCATGCAATAGCGGAACCTAGCTAAGAACCTACGAAAGCACTAAACCTGACTAATATTATGACCATCGGCATGGAGGAGAGGAAAAAACCCCTTTGAGGAGGAAACTTCTGGGGATACAAGCCTAGGTCACCTTCCCTCCAGGCTGAAGGACATTTTGAATAGGAATAACAATTTAAACTCGAGATTGAGGAAGGAGGAAAAGTCCAATTGTGGAGGAATCTCTCGCTGTGTCCTTCTAAATGGACAGCTGTCGAGGGATGTGAGTGATGTCTCTGCAACCAGATGCTTAAAAGCAAGAAAGAAAGTACGATGATGGAAAGGAGCTGGCAAGGCCTGAATGGTTTAAGGTGAGGTATGACATGAATGATGTACGATGATGGAGAAAAGCCTGCCAGCCCCGAACAAAGGGGCAATAGATGCAAAGACATGTCTCCGAGTGGAGAGCAGGTTGAGTCAAGGTAGCATGGACCTTACAGGGTTATGCTTGAGTATTTGATTTGAAGGAGTAGACCCGCATAGAGGTCGGATGAGCAAGGGATGCCCAGATGTGATCCTGAGAAGACTGATGGTGATGATAGCCACAGGAGTGCAGCAGTTCATTAAGGTAGCATAAGATCCAATGAGAGGTATGTTCGACTAATCAATGTGAGTAAGTAGACCCTGAGATCTGACTGAGCGAAGAAGGACCAGACTCAGGCACCTGGACACATGACGGACTAGGGTAAGAGAAGGATACGAATTTGGAAGGTGATGGCCGGATATGTAAAACCTCTAAAGAAAGAAAAGGTCAGAGAAGGAGCAGAATGGAGAGTGGAGGGAATGGGTCAAAGAAGGAGAGGATTGAGAGAGGGTTGAACTGTAGGAATGGTAGAAAAGAGAATGCTACAGAGGGTGGAATGAGGGAGCACTGAAACACAAACCACTGAAAGAAGAAGGGAGGGAAGGAATGAATGGAATCCCAGCAAGAAGGAAGCTGACAGAGAGACAGCAGGCTATGAATCCGAGGTGCCTGCCCCTTTAAGACAGGAGAGTGGGGCATATGGCCGGGGTCCAAGTCCCGCTTTAAAAACATGTGTAACTAAATCAAAAACATGACCCTCCAGATGTCCATTAGATAAGGAAGTGAATAGAAAGCGGAGCACAGGTGGGACCCAAAATGTGTCAAATAAAGATACAGGCCCAGGTAGTCAAAAGGGTTGCACATGGTGCAACACTGTTGCGCCATGCACAACCCACTGATGTGCCCAGGCACGATATTCAAAAGGGAAAAGTGCGCCACTCAAATCCTGATGCGCCGGAGCACATCAGTAATGTATGCAGGCACAGGTGGGGGGAGCGTGCCTGCATGCACGGCACAGCCCGATATTCAGCCCGGGATGTGCAGAGTCATGCATGCGCAACCCCTACCTGCGCCTGCACAAAGTTACGCCACAAAAAAGGAACAAGTGATGACCACCCACAGGTGAGCTGCCACATTGCAGGGTGCAACACAGCAGCTGCCACCTGTGGGTGGCCACCCGAGTTCCTGCCGCACCTGGCGGCACCCCCCATGCCCCATGGCGGGCATCTGTACTTGAACCCCCCCAAGTCCAATATCCCTGGTAGTCCAGTGGACCGCACTGAGCCCGATCACGGGCATAAGTACCTCATCAAAGACCCCGACTACCCTGGTGGTCTAGTGTACCCCCCACCCCATCCGCCCACTGAGCCCCACCTCCCTGTTCCTCCCCCCGTCAGCTGGTGGGCGGCAGCACCACACCGCCTGCCGCCCCGCCACCCGCTGACTGACATCTCGGTAGGTGCATGCCCATTGGTTCACAGCATGAGCTAATGGGCGTAGTTTGAACAGATTATTTTCAAGTCCAGATATGTGGAATGAATTCATTCACATATCTGGACTGAGTATATTAAGGGCTGCATACGCCCATTGGCTCATGCTGTGAACTACGGGCATGCAGCCCCACTGAGCTGGGTCAATTGGCAGGCGGCGGGCAGCAGGCGGGTGGGTGCCAACCCCGACTGATGGGGGAGCGGGCGGTGGGGCTCAGTGGGCGGGGGTGGGGTACACAGACCGGGTGGGGTGGTGGGTACACTAGACCACCAGGATAGTGGGGGTTTTGATGAGGTACTGATGCCCGTGATCGGGATCAGTGCGGTCCACTGGGCCACCAGGAATATTGGACTTGGGGGGGACTGTACTGATGCCCAAGATCGGGCACATAGGGGTCCACTGGACCACCAGGGATATTGGACGTTTTTTTGTTTATATTACAGGAATGCCTGCAATTGGGCTGCAGGGGGCGTCGGTCCCGATGGCTGCTGCTTGGCAGGGCACCAGGTGCAAGTCGTCAGGGATCGGTGCACCTGCATCCTAATGGCATGTAAATGGGGCCGTAAGGAGATGCAAATGGCCCCCTGTGCACCTTGTATAAATTATGGCCCCATTTGCATGTCCCCGTTTGAATATCGCTGGTGCTGTGCATGGCACAAGGGCACTTGCACCAGCGCATCTCCATGCTCCACTCTGGCCACTTGTGCTGGTGCAGTGCCACTGCGCCATGCACAGTGGGGGTGGCCAGGGTGCGATATTCAAAGCTGCTGCGCCATAGCGCAGCTCCACTGAATATTGCCCAGGCCACTCCCCGGCGCAACAAAGTTGAGCTGCGCCCAGGCTCGTGCCACAGCCTGGTGCAGTTTGAATATCCGTGCCACAGTATAAGAACAGAAGTTATAGTATGTATGCCCTGTAAGCAGAACACAGTGAAGGATCCCAGCAAAGTGGCCAGAGATCCACCAAAGGAGGGAAGCAAGGTGGGTGAAGATGCACCCGAGAGAGTAAGAAGGAGCTAGGCAGAGGCAGCACCTGGAAGGAGGGGCCAAGGAGGGCAGCTGGAATAACGGCCATGAGGAAGGCGCAGTGCACAGAGGAAGGGTGGAGTCAGGACTGCAGCTGGGAGAGAGGGTGTGAAAAAGGGGAGAAATGATGGAGAGGAAGGGGAAAAGTCGAGCCACAAAAGTGGCAGGCAGGAGGGGGACCGCAGCAGCAAATCGTGCAAGAAAGAATCAGATGTCAGAAGAGGCAGAGGAAGTCATGGCCCTAGGAAGAAAAACAGAGGGAGAAACTGCCGAAGGCAAGGGAGTCACAAAAAAGAAACAGTGACAAAATGCCGCAAAAATGAGTGACATAAAGAACCAATGGGTGGCCAGAGGCGACCACAGGCACATAGGGAAACACTGCTGGAGCAAGGAAAAATGGCGCCTCTGGCAGAAACGAAGAGACGAATACTGAAACAGTCCAGGAGTGGCCTTTTGAGGCCTGATGGGGAAGTGATGTAGTTGCTCCACCCATTGAACCTCAGGTTTTAAGTCTTTCCATTGCAGTTGCACTGCGAGTAAATGGCAGCAAGTAACATGAGCTCTGGATTAGCAATATACAAGGAGTTTAGAAACAGAAGCCCTCCAAAAGAAGGCAAAAGACACACAAACAGAGGAACAGGAAACAAACAACACAAAGAAGCACACAGCTGGAGGCAAAATACAAACCAAATGCAGGAGAACAGACAACAGAAGTTCAGCAGAAACAAGCAGAAGCCAAAATAGCAAAGGGGGGGGGGGTAGGCCCATCCAGCAGCAAAGGACAGACTGACAAAGCCTTCAGTCACAAAGATAAAGTACTTGAAACATAGAAACATAGACTTTGACGGCAGATAAGGACCACTTGGCCCACCCAGTCTGCCCATTTCCCTACCTACTGGATAAGCTGCAGAATCTAGTTAACCAACAGCCTATTTCCTGCAACCCCCCACTATAATTGCCTTATGTCTGTCCCATGCATGTTTGAATTCCTCCACTGTTTTAGACCCCACAACCTCTCCAGGAAGGCGGTTCCATGCGTCCACCACTCTCTCCGTGAAAAAGAATTTCCTCACATTACCCCTGAGCCGTCCCCCCTCTAACTTTAAATTGTGCCCCCTTGTTCTTACACATCTCTTTTTCTGAAAGATGCTACCCTCCTGGACTTTGTTGATTCCCTTGAGGTACTTAAAAGTTTCTATCATGTCCCCCGTCCCTCCTTTCATCAAGGGTATACATATTAAGCTCTCTCAGTCTCTCTTCATATGGTTTCTGATGTAGACCCTGCACCATTTTAGTTGCCCTCCTCTGGACTGCTTCCATCCTGTCTATGTCCTTCCGTAGATGAGGTCTCCAAAACTGCACGCAGTACTCCAGATGGGGTCTCACCAACTGTCTGTATAAAGGGATAACCACTTCCCTTTTTCTACTTGCGATGCCTCTCCCTATGCATCCCAGTATCCCCCTGGCTTTCCCTACTGACTTCTCACATTACATACCCACCTTTAGGTCATCTGATATGACTACACCCAGATCCCTTCCATTATTGTTGTTGTTAGTACCTCCTGCTATTGTGTACTTTCTTGGATTTTTATTTCCCAGGTGCATTACTTTGCACTTCTTTGTATTGAATCTAAGTTGCCATATGTCTGACCATTCCTCCAACCTTGCCAAGTCCCTTCTCATCCTTTCTACCCCCTTGTCAACTTGTTACAGATCTTTGTGTCATCCACAAAGAGGCATACTTTTCCTTCCAGACCCTCTGCAATGTCACCTATAAAGACATTAAAGAGGACTGGACCCAGTACTGAGCCTGAGGTACCTCCACAGTAACCACCCCCTTTCTTCAGAATGTGTTCCATTCACTATTACCTTCTGTGTCCTGTTGTGCAGCCAGTTTTCACTCCAGGGCTACCACCCTGGGACCCACTCCCAGGCTGGCTAACTTGATTATTAATCTTTTGTGCGAGACTCGCGCAAATGCCTTGCTAAAGTCTAGGTAGGCCATATCCACAGCCCCTCCCTGGTCTATTACTTTGGTCACCCAGTCAAAGAAATCGATTAGATTTGTCTGAAATGACCTTCCTGCTGTGAATCCATGCTACTTTGGGTCCAGTGCCCCGCTGGCCTCTAGGTACTCAACAATTCTTTCTTTCAGAAGTGATTCCATCATTTTCCCCACCACTGAGGTCAAACTAACGGATCTGTAGATTCCTGCTTCTGCCTTGCTCCCACTTTTGTGAAGGGGAATCACATCTGCCCTCCTCCAGTCCTCAGGTACCACCTCATCTTCCCATGATTTGTTAAAAAGTGTGGTTAGTGGTGTCACTAGGTCCTCCCTTAGCTCTTTTAGGATTCTAGGTGAATCCGTGAGGCCCCATTGCTTTGTCCACCTTGAGTTTTGAAGTTCTTTCAGTACTCTTTCTTCTTTAAATGGACTGGTATCAACCCCACTATCCAGAGTGCTTCTACTGTTTGGTTTAGGTAACTCCTCCTCTTCTTCTTTTGTGAATACTGAGCAAAAGTATTCATTCATTATCTCTGCCTTTTCACTGTCTCCCTCTGCCCACCTCCCCTCTCCTTTATTAATCTTCCCTATCCCTTCCTTAACCTTTCTATGTTCCCTAATGTACCTATAAAAGGTTTTATCCCCCTTCTTAACTGAGTTGGCTATCCTATCCTCGGTTTGGGCCTTTGCTTTTCTGGCTGCCTTCCCCACTTCTTTCTGCTTTAATTGATACAGTTCCCTGTCGTGCTCTGTCTGTGATTCCTTATACTTTTTGAATACAGCCTTTTTCTCCTTAACCTTCCCTGACACTTCTTTTGAGAGCCATAGTGGTTTTTTATTCCGCTTTGTTTTCTTTATTTGTTTCACACAAAGGCTTGTTGCCTCCATAATGGCAGTTTTGATTTTTCTCCATTGTTCTTCCACCCCTCCTTTCTGGCCATTTGCTAATGCATTCCTCAGGTATTCACCCATTTTGCCAAAGTCAGCCCTTCTAAAGTCCAGTATCCTTGTATTTGTATGGCTTGTCTCCATGGTTGTGTTTATGAAGCACACTGTGCAGTGGTCGCTTGTTCCCAGGTGTCTACTGACTTCTAAGTTTGTGATCCTCTCTCCATTTGAGAGTACCAGGTCTAATATTGCTCCCTCCTGAGTGGGTTCCACCACTAGCTGTCTATGGCATGCTGCCTGTAGGGCATCGAGAATGACCCTGGTCTTGGATGTGGCTGCAGTCCATGTTGCCCAGTTAACATCTGACATATTCAGGTCCCCCATCAACAGTATCTCCCCTTTTTCAGCCATTTTGAGAATGCCCTCTATCATTTTCTTGTCCATTTCCTCCCCTTGAGACGGGGGTCTGTATACAACCCCTGTGCAGATTGTGATGCCATTCCCTGTCTCCAATGTGACCCAGAGTTCCTCTTGTCCTCCCCCTTTACCTTTTAGTTCTGTTACTTTGATCCCTTCCCTTATGTAGAGAGCTACTCCACCTCCTCTTTTACTCTCCTTGTCCCTTCTGTAGATTGTGTACCCTGGTATGTTGACATCCCAGTCATGGTTCTCCGTGTACCATGTTTCTGTGACTGCCACAATATCCAAGTGTTCCACTTCCATCAGGGTTACTAGCTCTGGAAGCTTGTTTCCAAGACTACGGGCATTGGTACTCATTGCCCTCCATTTAATGTTGGCTTTATCCTTTTTTACCCCATCCCTGCTCTTATTGCCCTTGTCCATTTTTCCATTTACTCCTGTCCTGCCCTCTGTCAAGCTTGTACCTCAGTGTTTACCCTACTACCTGCCATGCTTTGCGAGGGGAGGCTTGAACTTTCCTGTTTCCTATCAGCACTGAGAGAGAGACTCAGAGGAACTGCTTATATAGCACAGGAAGGGGAAGTTGCTGGTTGCTTATCCACTAGATTACTGGCTAACCTTCCAATTATCGGGACCATAGCTGTGTATCAGGTTCATGCATCCTTTGGGGATAGCTAGGAGACAAAAGTGATGTTTCCTGAATTGAACCCCCTTTTAGTAGAACTTAAACACTGGCTGAAAAATATTACATACTCCCAAAAATAAGAAACAAATAACAATACTGTTGTTATAATGAAGATGATGTTCTTAGCTAAGCTATTCCTTTGATTTGTTTCCAAACATCCTAGTTACTTTTACAAGAGGGTGTCTCATGCAACCAGCCCTATAATACAGAGATTCTATGTTTAATTGTCATGATTGTGTTCCCAATTGTTTTTTTTTTCAGTTTTGTGCAAAGTGAAAAAACAAACAAACTAATGTTATTGTACTTAATCTTTTTGGAATTTGTGTGGATTTATGGAAAGCCTAAGGCCCACTGACCATGTGAGCCCATAGCGTAATGGTTAGAGCACTGGGATGGTATTGTAATATCCAACACTAATAAAGCTATTGTTACACTTGGTTTTAAAAAGCAAGGCAATTGATCCAGTGTTTTCAAAGACGATGGCTGCTACTGTACTAACTTTAGATTTCTGTATCAGGAGGAAGCCTGGCTCCCTACCAAGAGTCATGCCAGGGGGCAGTTAAATCTAATGGTTTCATTTTAAAAATAAAAGAGAAGTGGATGAAAATTCAGTTTACAACTATATATAACTACCGTTACCTACTCCCCCCAAATAGAAATCTTTAGCATGATTCAAATCCAGAATAAATTCTAAGAAAGTGTGATGTACAAGGACCCTACCAAGGGTCATGCCAGTGGGCAGTTAAATCTAATGGGTTCATTTTAAAAATAAAAGAGAAGCAGATGAAAATTCAGTTTACAACTATATATATCTACTGTTACCTACCCCCCAAAATAGAAATCTTTAGCATGATTCAAATCCAGAATAAATTCTAAGACAGTGTGATGTACCAGAAATATTGTTGGGTGGGAGGGGGGCTAATGAGGTAATAAGGCATTACACTGAAAGCTGAGTGATATAATGACCTATTTAGTGCCCCCCCTCCCATGATGGCATAATTTCTTGAGTACACAGCACTTGTCTAGTGTTTGTTTAATGTAATACATAAGGATGATAAGGCCAAAAGTGTGAAATGCAGAAATATCTTTATTTTGTGTACAATTATAGTTGATATTTGAACTGTAATCTTTAATTACGTAGATAATTGTTTCAATTAAGTAATTAAAATGTTACTTTTAATAGCTGAGGTATATAGATTTGATTGTTGTGGTATATGGCTTTATAAAATGGGCCTTGGAAATCCAGCAGTCCTATTGGCTACTATATCTTCTGAGCTGTGTCCTTATCAGAAGATATAGTAGCCAACTGGCACTTACTGCCACTCCTGAGCCCCATAACTGCAATAAATCCGTGAGATCTGCCAACAGTAAACACAAACACTGACTGGCAAAACTCACTGAAGCAGTCGGCCAGCAGCAAAGACACCTGGAAAAGCGATACCGTAGCCGACCCACAGAACACCCCCCAGAGCAAAGCTTCATTTTGGACCAGTTCCAGTTCACAAAAAAAATATATTTTTAAAAAAAGTTACCTCTCACTGTACAACCCCAGTTTCTCCAATAAATCTGGTAAACAAATCAGACCGTGAGGAAACAACTGGACTGCGATCTCCAACTGATTCCATCATTGCCAGGACGCAGCTTTCAAAGCACAGCACAGCTCCTCCTTATCTTTCCTTAACAAAAAAAAAAACAAAAAAACAACGGTAACCATCTCTGTCAACTGATCAGGTTGTGGCATTATCACTGTGGCACCAAACCTTGCTCAGACAAAGCGAGCCGCTATCTCGACAGTCCACAGCAGTCTCCCAAGCGGACTGCAAAAAAAGACGTCAGTCCTCAGCGCTCGATTCAGCTATCACCTCTACATGCTAAAAAGGTGTCTCATGTTCAACTTTCCTAAATAAAGCAAAGTAGACACCATACAAAAATTTATCTTGTCAGGAAATCTGATCACAGTGCAGGTCACGATCTCATCAGTTCACCGAAAAACTGGAAGTAACTATTCAGCCATCATCTCGCTCACTCAACTATGGTCAGAAAGCTTTGAAATAAAATTAAAAGTATCATCTCTCCTCTGCTGTATTAACAGTGTACAGTATGAACATTTGCAACACAATCAGTATGTGTGTGTATGTGTGTGGGGGGGCACCATGCAGTGGACATCACACACCACAGACATACAGAAATAGAGGGACTATTTTACCACTATCCTTATTAAAACCTAAATTTAAAAATATTTTGCCATGTTTTTACTTTTTTTAATTTTTATTAAATACTTACTTAGGGGCCCATTTTATAAGCGGAATAACACACTCTGAGGTGTGGTTTATCGCCTGATAAGAGCACACCCAGGCGAAGAAGGCACTCGATGCAAGTGCCTCGTGCTTTAGTACACAGCTGGTCGTGCTTTTATCAAGCGATAACCCACACCTTGTCGTGTGTTATTGCTTGCTTAATTGCTGTGGTATATTGCTTTAATTAGTGCAGTACAGTCAGTAGCTCCAGTTGCTGTGGTCTATTGAAATTTAATTGGTGGGTATATAGGAACATATAAACATATGAATCTGCCAGCAGAAGCAGACCTCATGGCAAATCAAGTCTGCTGGAGTGTGCAGCTAGCCCCCTAAATTGCAGCTGTCCCCTCTTCTCCCCACTTGCATTTACCTCCCCATCCCATCGACTTCCAACACTGCCCACCATCCTACAGGATACCACCTCCTCAGGCAGAGCGATCCACTTAGCCATTACCCTCTCTGTGAAAAAATGTCTCCTCATGTCTCTCCAGTGTCTTCCCCTTTCCAATCTAAGACCATGCCTTCTCATGTCCCTCCCCCTGCTCAACTTAAATACCTATTCTGTACCTGTCTTATTTATCCCTGTCACGTATTAAAGGTCTCAATCATATCCCCTGATCTGTTCTCTCCTCCAGTGAGAACATGTTCAGCTCCCTCAGCCTGTCCTCATAGGGTTTGTCCTCCAAATCCTGGATCATCTTTATTGCCCTGCACTGTACCCCCTCCAGTAATCTGACATCTTTCATCAGAAATGGGAGCCAGAACTGCATGCAGTACTCCAGGTGTGGTCTGACCAGTGACCTGTACAGAGGCAGGATCACCTCCCTCCTTCTGGAAGAGATTCCTCTTGCAATACACCCCAGCATCCTGTTGGCTGTAGCTGCTGCCTTCTTGCACTGAGTTGAATTGTTCATATTTCTCGTTATAACCAACCCTAGAACATTTTCTTCCTCTGTGGTACCTAACCGAACCCCTCCCAACTGGTAGCTCCTCCCAGGGACCCCTGCTCCGAATACAGTACCTTGCACTTCTTAGCACTGAACCCCAATTGCCATGCTTCTGACCACTCCTCCAGTTTAGTTAGGTCATCCTGTAGCCCCTGCCACCCTACTATGTAGTCCACCACTAACCCCATCTTGGTATCATCAGCAAGCAGGCTGATCTTACTCCTGATGCCACGTGAGATATTTGATATGAAAATCCCAAACAGCACCGGGCCCAGTTCTGAGCTCTGTGGAACCCTGCTTGTCATAATCCTTGGGGATAAGAATCCCCCCACCCTTTTCTGCCTCCCCCTCAGCCAGCTCAGAATCCAGTTCATCATCTCTGTCCCCAGCCCCACATACTTCAACTGTCCCCCCAACCGCACATGAGGTACCGAATCAAAGCCTTGCTGAGGTCCAAATACAGGACATCTGCTACATGGCCCTTGTCCAGTTCCCTCGTCACCCAGTCTAATACTCAACTAAGTTGGTCTGGCAGGATCTCTCTGAGACAACCTCATGTTGCTGACTGTCCTGGGGTCCATTGTCTTCCAAAAACGTCACCAACCTCTCTTTCAGGATTGTCTCTTTTAGTTTCCCTACAGTGGATGTGAGGCTTACTGGTCTGTAATTGCCTGGTTCATCCTTTGGGTCACTTTTGTGGAAGGGCACCACGTGATCCATCCTTTAGTCCTGTGGTACACATCCTGTGTCCAGAGAGGTATTGAACAGGTCTACCAGCGGCCCCACCAGCTCAGGACCTCCGCCAGTTCTTTCAGCATGCTAGGGTGAATGCCGTTTGGTCCTGGTGCCTTATCCACCCTCAGAGCCTTCAGACCCTCCAGAACCCTGCTTTTTGTAATTACCTCATTACCCCCATCACCCTGTCACCTTTGTCCACCTTCCCCATCCCCTGTGGTAGCTGCCTGCCCTTTTCTTTTCGTGAATACAGAACAGAAGTACTCATTTAGAGCTTTTGCCTGCTCCACCCCTTTCTCCACCCACTCTCCGTCCTTCCTAAACCTTGCTATCTGATCCTTGCAGTTCCTTCTTGACCTTATGTACCTGAAGAGGTCCTTTCCTTGTCCTTGATGCCCTTTGCCAGCCTCATCCCTCTGGAAGTGGAAGCCCTGGCTGCCCTGACTAGTTTGGTTACCTCATTGGACTTCTTCACATACATTTCCCTGTCCTCCCTCCTCCTGGATTTCCTGAACCTCCTAAATGCTGCTGTTTTTGCCCTTACTCCTTCCAAGACCTCCCGATTCAACCAGCTTGGTTTCTTGGCCCTACCCATCTTGGTCTGTGTCCTGGTACATGACCAAGTTGCCTCCACAAACCCCAGCTTAATAGTTTCCCATTTTTGGCATGCATCCAAGTGTGGATGAATTCTTGTCAGGTGCTTCTCCAAGATTTTCCCCATCTTAACAAAGTCAGACTTTCTGAAGTCAACCATGCTGGTTCCTGTACCTACAGCATTCTTGCCCATGTTGAGCATTAACCACACCGAGTTATGGTTACTCCCAGTCAACTGGTCTTCCACCCCAGCCCCCTTGTAGCCTCCCTGTTAGACAGTACTAGGTCTAGAGTTTTTCCCAACCAAGTCAGCTTGTTAACCAACTGTGCCAGGAAGCTCTCCCCTGGAATGCATCCAGTAGGACCTGTTCCCTTGCACTTGAGGTGGATGAGGTGCTCCAATCCACTCCCGGTAGATCGAAGTCCCCCATGATCACTGTGTTCCCCTTCCCACAGACTCTCCTGATCTGCTCCATTAATTCCCTGTCCAAGTCCTCAGCCTGAGCTGGTGGCTTGTACTCCACTCCAATCCTAAGTGTCCTACTTTTTGAATCCTGGAACTGCATCTAAAGTGCCTCAGTCCTACCCTCCTCCTCCTCCTCTTCCCTTACACACTTTATCCCTTTCCTTAAGCAAATTGCCACCCCACCCCCATGCCCCTTGCCCCTATCCTTTCTATACATCCTATACCCTGGGATCATCAGATCCCAATCCTGGTATTGGGTGGCTCAAATCTCTGTGATGACTGCAATGTCCACCCACCCCCACACTGCCAAGAGAGCCTGTAACTCAGCTGCTTTGTTCCCCAGTCTTCTTGCATTCAGAAATATGACCCCCCAACTTGTTCCTTTCCCTTCCTTAACCTGTTTCTCTCCATTCTTAACTCCTCCCCCAATGTGATCCCTCCATGGTACCATCCTTGTTAGCTTGGGGGCTAAGCTTGTTCAGCACCCATCTCCAATGAGTCTGCATTCCTACTGCATGCTTGCTCCCCCCATACCTCGTTTAAATCCACCTTAGTTGCTATGTATTCCCCCAGCCTCTACTTTAATACCCCCTGCCTCACCTTACTCAAATGTAACCTGTCCTCTGTGAACAGGTCACTGTTGTTCCTGATATTATTCCATCCTCCCATTAGCCCATACTCTTTGGTTCAACACCACTCTCCCAGCCAACCAACAAAGTGTTGAACTCTTCTATGCTTACTTTCCTCTCTGTGCTTGCCCTGGGTACTGTGAGCACTTCTGAGAAGGCCACTGATCTTCCTGCCTCCTGAAACAACTTCCCCAGTTCCTTGAACCTCTCCCTTACCAACCTGACCGTGCTACCCACCAAGTCATTTGTACTCAAGTGCACCACTACATGTAGTTTCTTCCTTCCTCATCTTACACACTTCATAATAGACTGTCCCGCCCTATCTGCTGTCAGTCCAAGTACTGATTCCACCCATATTCAACCATGCCGCTCCTCTTTGTTTCTCCATCTTATTCCTTTCAGAATTGAGTCACCCAGCACTAAAATCCTGCCCCCTCTCTCATCTTTGTGCCCTCGCTCCATTCAACCTTCCTTGTACCTGCTTTTAGAAACCACCCCGTCCTGCATATCTGAGGCTTGATCAGCCCCCCCTCTGCTATGTCCCCCACTCCTACCGGTTGATTTGTCCCATCTGCTTTGCCCACAGCCTCTACCTTAGTCCTGCCCCCACCCATTGCTCCCCTCATCTGACTTGCCCCCACCCCAATGTCTTCCTGCATCATCCTCCTTCCCTACCTCACTGAGCTCCATTTCCCTTTCTCGCTCCTCTACCTCATCCCCCTTGCCTTCCCTCTTATCCTTATCCTTCTTCCCCCTGCTTCCCCTAACCCTGTCCCCATTGTCTGTCTGTCTGAGTGTTGCCCCCGGGTTTACACTACCCCCTCTTCCTCTTGCTCCCGCTTGGAGAGTCCCTCCCTCATGATCCACCATTAACAGCCAGCAAAGCAAACCTAATGCTGGATCCAGCGCTTCTACTGTTTGTCTCTCCCCTTGTACTATCCCTAGATTACCCGTTGCTGCTTCTGTAATTGTTTACCTTAGTCCTGATCCTCTTTGTTTCCACTGGTTCTGTGCTCCTGATTCCCTAAGGGGGTGGCCATCCTGTACTAGTTGCCCCTCTCCTTCCCCCAATCCTCACTAACTCCCTTCCTAGCCACTGTACTTCTTCTATATGGTGTAGTAGTTTTTCTATAGGGGGAAATGGCCCATCCATGCATTGTAATATATTTGCTATTTATACATTAATTTCCTCCGTCTGTTATGGTTATAAGAGTTACATCTCAAGTTCTATGTAGGTCGCAGCTGCACGGGTTCCCTTTACAGTTCTCTCACCCAAAGAACTCGAGAATCCACTCTGATTACTAAAACAGAAACAGTAACTATAAATACGAGCAGCAAGTGAAAGTCCTCTAGTAAAGCAGCTGCTGCATTTTGTACCTGTGTGCGTGTGAGAAAAGTCACATCCTTAAATAGTCAATGACACAACAATTACATCACATCAACGTCACTGTTTGCCAGGCTATAAGTGTAACTATCCATGAACATTTTTGTTTAAACTGTGCCAGAAAATAAGGCCCAAGGAAAACCTGCTCCAAACAGCTTTGGACATAATATAAGACGCTTGGAATGGTTATTTAATACCAACACTGCCAGTAGGTGTGTAAACAACTGAGAAAGGTGCTCTAATACTGGTGAAAAATGTCTTTACCAACTTACTGTGCTGCCTGTGGGAGAAGGAATGACGTGGTTTTTTGCAGGAGGGATGGGCAGCACCTGCAGGAGAATGTTGCTAAGAGCTTGAGCTGTCTTGAAGACATTCATCACTGCAGTTGCAGGTGTGTCAACTTTTAAGATCCTTTTGGGGGTACTCATTGCTAGTATGCATTATTTTTCCTATGGCTACGTTCTCTATTAATCCTTTTTTGCAGGCCACCTTCAAAACATTGAGGGTGCTTAAATCAAATATGTGGCTGTTTGAGCAACCCAGCTCCCATGGAATCAGCACCTATGCATCAGTGCTTTCAAAGTGGCATGGACTATTTATTGGATAGTTTTGTGATTCCTGGTATGCAGAGATGGATGTCACCCAAAAGAGAGGGAACAAATACCATTGGATGTCTGAGTAAAACTGAGGGAGGAATGGTTACATTAATACAGTATAGTCATCTTGATAGGTCAAAACAGAGTCACTTTAGTGCTGTAGTATGTTGTAAGTAAAATGGTAACATGGTAAATAGACAACATGCAGCTTTGATGATAATCCTGAAAATGAAGGAACTGGATCCTACGATGTGTCATTAATATGGATCTTTGCATTCTGAGATTTAAATTGACATTTAATTGTTGTAAGTGGTGATCATTTAGTATTGACTTTTGAAATTACTGTAACTTGCAGAGATAAAAAAAACTAGACACGCTGTCACTAATCGCAAACATGGATGCTAGTGAATAGCGAGCACAATAAAGCAAAATATGTGAGCACTCCAAACAGGTAAATACTTGCTGGATTTACCAGTTTATTTAAGCAAATGGTTGCCGTATGCAAAATATACAGGGTCGCTGCTAACCAACACCAAGCCCTGGGGTGTGGTGTTGGCTACTGACTGCACTGTATCTTTTGCACAGTGCAACTATTTGCAAACTAGAATAGCCAGTAAGTATTTACCCATTTGGAGTTCTCACCTTTTTTCCTCTCTTCAAATTGCAGAGATGTCTGCTTTATTTGGTGTGTTAGACAGAAGGTTCGAACGTGGATGTCTCTCAGTACCCCTGACCTAGTCATGTGTAACCAGGTCACCGTGGATGTTGCAATTATTACCCCTGCAATTTGGACTCAAGCCAGGTTGAGGGGCAGGGGTATAAAAACTCCTATTTTGGAGGTTAGTATCCAAGGCTTAAATAAATTGGGCCATGCCTCCACCCAGAGAAATGTTTAAGTGAGCCTGGTGTCAGTATGGTACAACCCTCTGGGATGCAGTACCTCAGCACCTCCCACATAGGGACACTGGAGACCTGCAAACCAGTGCAGTGCAATAGCGGCTACCCCAATGAGTATGCAACTTATGCTCTGTTTATAATCATCACATGAACAAGGAAATCAAAGAAAAGAACAGGAAACATTCTTTCGGGACTGCAGGATCCTAAATAGGAGAAAAAGAAGTTAGGTACATAATGAGGTAATATATGCAGACCATCTGGGTCTTCAGTGCTTTTCTAGGCCTAGCCTACCACCGTGCCTGCCCCCACACCACACAGTACAGTTTCATTCTTGCCCAGCTTTACTATGGGCACTACCCTCTCCCCATTGTCTCCAGGGATAACCACTGAAACTATGAAAGAGCTCCTGGTACTTTATTGAGCAAACAGCATAGGCACAAAGACATTGCACATGGCAGGCTGGTGGTGGGGCACTTAAAATAACAGGAGTATCTTAAACTAACTGTAGGCTTTTTTTCTTCTATTCTGTATGCATTTTCCTCCATGCAGTTGCCCCATTCAGACTGGCCCCTCTAGCCTTGTCATTCAGTAGCCCTGCATACTTACACATCACTTTCAGGTTGACCTTGTGCCCCCTAACAGACTGCAGGAAGGGGCACATTAAAAACTACTTCAGAAGATGCGCTATCAATGGAAACAAACTGCTCAA
This sequence comes from Neoceratodus forsteri, assembly GCA_016271365.2. Lineage (NCBI taxonomy): Eukaryota > Metazoa > Chordata > Ceratodontiformes > Ceratodontidae > Neoceratodus > Neoceratodus forsteri. Next base: position 1,713,005,545 of record CM057455.1, read on the forward strand.
AGGAAAATAAAAAGCAGCACACACATGCCCAGGTAGTTTAAAGAGTTTAATTTGCTCACAGCTTCACAAGACACCAGGCGCCCCTATGTAGTGTCTCTTTACTCAAGGCTTCCTTGGGGCAGTGCCTGGTCCTGACCCCTGCACTTTTTTTTTTATCTTATTTATTTCCCCTTTCCCTCTTGGCTCTGGTCTCCTCAGGATACACCCCGAGGTCCTTCCTGTTCTAGTCAGGATGCTGTCACCAGGGCAGTTAGGGACATTGGGGATCGGGGCCGTAGTGCTCCATCTACCGGGAGCACTGCAGGGTGTTTTTCAATGTTTCTAGGCATACTGCGTGCCCTGATGTCAAGGCACTGAGTGCCAACATCCAGCACGCCACCTTTCTCACTGGCTTGGGCTTGCTGTACCTCTGGTCTCCACCTGAGGTCAGGCATGTGCCAAGCCCTGGATCTCCCCTTCCCCTGAAGAAGCTGAGCTGTCCTTGGGATGCTCAGGCCTCCTCCCTGACCGGCTCTCCAGCTTCCGGGCTCATTCCTGAACCCAGGCCACAGGTGTCATAAGTGGAAATCCAACTGCTGCGCCGGTGGGTAGGCTCTTTTTTTTTTTTTTTTTTTGTATGATCTTTTTATCCCCTACATGCCCCAATGTCCCCCACTCCTTCGGCCTGCCAAGTTCCCTGACTTACCCCTACTATCCCCACTAGAGCCACTCCTCCAGTCTCACATCACAGCTGGCCCCGAAGTATCCTGGCATAGCTCTTTCGCTGGGTGGGCCCCCCTCTTCCGAGGGGGAAGGCACCGGGTGGGGGGTTACCAGCGCACTCTTAGTAGGTTCAAGGTGCTGATGAGGCAGAGAGAGGTCTCCCTGGAGGACTTCGGCAGTAGCGAAGCATGGCAGCCATCATCCGGTGGACCACTGGAGCTGTTTCCGGTTTTCTGGGTACTCCATCATGCTGCTCGTGTAGTGCCTCCAGTCTCCCCTGGGGGCCGCTGCTGAGTGAGGCCTTCCCCAATCCCACCTTAGGATGCTCGATCCTATCCAACCCCTGCTGACTCCTGGCACCCTGAGTCCATTCCCGAACTTGGGTCACTGGTGTGGTTTTAGGTAAGGCGCCAGCGCCTCAACCTTGTATGCCACAGTTTCCCTTTTAATGGATGTGAGGCTTACTGGTTTGTAATTGCCTGGTTCTTCCTTTGGGCAACTTTTGTGGAGGGGCAGCATGTGAGCCATCCTCCAGTCCTGTGGTATACATTCTGTGTCCAGGGAGGTATTGAACAGGTCTGCCTGTGGCCCACCAGGACCTCCGCCAGTTCTTTCAGCACTGTAGGGTGAATTCCATCTGGTCCTGGTGCCTTATCCACCCTCAGAGCCTTCAGACCCTCCAGTATCCTGCTCTTTGTAATTACCTCATCTGTCACCACTCCCCCATCCCCCATTTTCCCACCTTCCTCATCCCCTGAGGTAGCTGCCTTCCCTTCTCTTTTCGTGAATACAGAACAGAACTACTCATTTAGTGGTTCTGCCTGCTCCATCCCATTCTCCACCCACTCGCTGTTCATTCTAAACCTCACTATCTGGTCCTTGCAGCTCCTTCTCGACCTTATGTACCTGAAGAAGGCCTTTTCCTTGTCCTTGGTGCCCTTTGCCAACCTCAGCTGTCTGGAAGTCTTGGCTGCCCTGACTAGTCTGGTTACCTCTTTGGACTTCTTCACATACACTTCCCTGTCGTCCCCCTTCTGGATTTCCTGAACCTCCTAAATGCTGCTTTTTTTTCACCCCTTTCAAGACCTCCTGATTCAACCAGCTTGGTTTCTTGTCCCTACCCTTCTTGCTCTGTGTCTTGGTACATGACCCAGTGGCCTCCACAAGCCCCCAGCTTGATGAGTTCCCATTGTTGGCATCATCCAAGTGTGGACAGATTCCTGCCAGGTGCCTCTCCAAAATTTCCCCATTTTAACAAAGTCAGCCTTTCAACCACCCTGGTTCCTGTACCTACAGCACCTTGCCCACGTTGAGCGTGAACCACACCGAGTTATGGTCACTCCCAGCCAGCTGGTCTTCCACCCCAAGCTCCCTTACAGCCTCCCCATTAGACAGTACTAGATCTAGAGTTTTTCCCAGCTGAGTCGGCTTGTTAACCATCTGTGCCAGGAAGCTGTCCTGGAATGAGGACCTGTTCCCTTGCACTCGAGGTGTCTGGGGTGCTCCAGTCCTCACCCGGTAGATTGAAGTCCTCCACAATCACTGTGTTCCCCTTCCCATAGACCCGACTGATCTGCTCTGCTAATTCACTGTCCAAGCTCTCAGCCTGAGCTGGTGGGCTTTACACCACTCCCATCCTAAATGTCCTGCTTTTTGAATCCTGGAACTGCATCCATAATGCCTCAGTCCTCTTCCCTTACACACTTTATCTCCTCCCTTATGTAAATCGCTATGGGGCTGTGTTTGGTGTTTGTTGGGGTTTTCAGCAAGGGAGGCGACAGCATCAGTGGTCAGAGGAGAAGAGGCCACCGCATCGGCACTCGGGACCGGGAGGGGGGACAGCAGCATGCCTGAAACTGCATCGGTGGTAGGGGATGGAGTAAATGTCAGGGCTCCCACTGGAACTGTAGAGGGCAGCATCGGTGGCAAGGAGAGGATGCTCCAGAGTTTGGCTGGCTCCCGGAGGAGTGCCAATCAGGGGTGTCAGCGCTAAGGGGATAAGAGTTTAATCATGGCTGGGCTATTTAAGGGCAGGCACAGTCACGTATCAGTAGTGTGGGGCTGAGCTTGGTGTTAAGTGGAGTTTTTGGTGAGGGAGGTGACTGCATTGGCTGTCAGAGGAGAGGAAGCCACCCCATCTGTGCTTCAGACCGGGATGGAGGACAGCAGCACACCTGAAACCACATTGGCGGTAGAGACTGGAGTACATTGGGGCTCCCACTGGAGTCATAGAGGGCTGCATCAGCGGCAAGGAGAGGATGATCCAGAGTTCAGGTGGCTCCTGGAGGAGCCGCCATTCAGGGGAGGCAGTGCTAAGGGCACAAGATTTGAATCGAGGCTGAGCAATTTAAGGGCATGCCCAGCTGCGTATCAGTAGTGTGGGTCTGCTCTTGGTGTTTGATACGGTCTTTGGTAAGGGAGGTGACTGCATCAGTGGTCAGAGAAGGCCACCGCATCTGCACTCAGGACTGTGAGGGAGAACAGCAGCATGCCTGAAACCACATTGGCGGTAGGGGCTGAAGTAAGTATTGGGGCTCCCACTGGAGCTGTAGAGGGCCACATAGGCAGCATGGAGAGGAGGGGAGGCAGCCCTAAAGATGCGGGATTTGAATCATGGCTAGGCTATTTAAGGGCAGGGCCAGCCATGTATCAGTAGTGTGGGGCTGTGCTTGTTTTTTGTCCCCACTCCCACCCTCACCCCCTCCTTATTAAATAGTCCTGGGACCACTCCCAGTGGTGGTTTGGAGTGTATTAGGAGGGGATGGAGGTGGGAAGTGAAGAAGAGGTGGACACCTGAAGAGCAGTGCATCAGGAGAGTCTTTGAGTTGAGGAAGAGAACCAGAAGTGGGCAGGAGGAGGAGGAGGAGCACATCGGAAGGAGTGGCCCCTGGGCTTGGACTGCAAGCTGTTGGTAAGACAGCTCTTGGGCATTACTGTTAGTTCTTAGACTGCTCCTTACATCAGGAGCTGGCCAGGGTTGAATTTAAAGTTAGTGCTAAGCCTAACCCTGTATGGATGGTCAATTCCCCTAGTTGAGAGAAACAAAGCTTTAGTGCAGCCTAATTTTTGTGAAACTTAATTTCAGGGGTGCTGCTATTAGGAAAAGGACTTGAAATTACTTGCAGTGCCTTTGTTTTAGTTTATTTGGTATGAATTCTGAAATCAAAGCATTCCTGAGTGGTACCTTAATTTTGTGTAGTGTACTGCTGGTATAAATTTAACTATTTCGTGTGGTGCCTGTATTGTTTAGTACCTAATCTACCTGTAGTTGTTTAGCTGAAATGTATTGCGCAAAACCTTGCTAGCGGTACAGAACACTGACACCTAAATGAAAGATTTTTAGAGTGAGGTTCATCTAATTTCTGTTAGTGAGGAAATCTAGCTAATGCACTGTATTCACAGGTTCTCCTAATCCTGCCCCTGCTTCTGTAAGCCCTTCTAGCCCTGTTTCTCTCCTCCTCTGCATGTCATTTTCCCATTCAGATTTGACTGCTGTTACCTTACTCTGGTTCTCTCCCCCCCCACCCTGTTCACTCCTCCCTCTTACCACCACATTTAGACGGCTGCAGTAGTAATCCTATTTTCTTCTCTCCATGGCTGCAGACTGAAGAGGGTTGTGAGGGCAACGATCCATGCCCTCCCCATGTTGCTGAGCAAATCCCCATCAGGTACGACTGTTAGAGTCTGTGGCATCCTACTCCAGATTTTACCCCGCTGCTGCTTTGTGGCAGATAGCCCTCTACCCCCACCACCACCCTTGGCGCTCATTGTCTTTTATAACAGCAAGTTATCACGAGGCCAGGATGAGCTGGCTTGTTACTTTTTCAGACAGCCCAAATTTCCAACTGCAGATTATGTCAGTTTACCGCTAGATGCTGCCCTTTCCCACACTTTTACCATCAGCAATGTCAGAGTGTTAGAAACTTGGCTATACCTCCTGTCTAAGTGGTGCATCCCATTATCCAGCTTCTTCTACCACGCTCCTGGTCATCGCAGCCCTAGTCACTCTCCATGGTGCTTTGACATCACTACCTCCCTCTCTCCACCCTGAGCCACTATCCTGTCACTCTCACCTCCCCCCCTTTGCCCCCTAGCCCCCCTCCTTTCACTATCACTTCCCTCCCCCAACTCCCTCTCTTGCAGCTAACCACCTGGGCACCTGGTCCATCCATACTACCTCCATTTCCATGCTAGTCTGATCACCCTTAAGTCTCCCCCGGGGCAACTCCAGCTATTACTCACCCCCCTCCCATGTCCCACTGCAAAGCCTTGGTAGCCCTACCTAGAACTCTGGTAACGCTCTTGCTAGTTATGGCTGGGGATATTAAACCCAACCCCAGACCTGCCCCCTCCACTGCAACTCCCATGGAGCCTAAAGTTAGCTCACCTAAACATCAGGAAGCTTCTCCCCAAAATCTCGCTACTCCATCCAATTGCCTTATCCCTGAAGTCTGATATCCTGAGCATAACCGAAACATGGCTAAAGCCTCACATCCATGATGCTTGTATCTCCATAACAGACTACACCATTACACGAAAGGACCGCCCTGGTAATAAAAAAGGCAGCGGTATCATCATGTACATTTCATCATCCCTCCAATTCTCCCTGGTTCCTCTATCTCCTCAGCAGTCCATTGACTCCTTGTTGGTCCAAATCTCCCTTCCCCACTCCATTCTCATTTATATAGCTGGTTCCTATTGTTACCCAGGCTCCCCCAATGTCCTCCATCACCGAACTCCTGGCTACCTTATGTAACCCCTAGGGTGCTATCCCAATGGCTACTACCCCTGCCTGCTTAGCTAGTAGCAGGTTAAGGGGCCTGAGTTCTGAAACAGGTGCCTCAACCTGGAGGTCAGGGTTGATAGTAGTCAAGCTAACCTGGGCACAGCCCTCCCGGACACTGTAACCCCCCTCTTTCCTTACTAGTGGCCAGAACAATACACTGTAATCACTTTCGCAAAACCCCCGATACACCACAGAAGTACCCACACTGTTTGCACTTACCACCAGGGCTTTCCTCTGGCTCGGCCCTGGGAACCCCCTGTAAAACAAGGTTATACACAGCAAATAACAGCAGTACAGTACTCTTACACAAACTGGAACCACAGTCAGGGTAAATGCAAAAAAGAGTTAGATCTGATTTATTTAAGGGACTTGAACAAGTGAGGGGCATAACCAGGTTAATTTGCTTAAAGGCTCTATCAGTCAAGCAGTTATGCAAGCACTTCAGGGTCCATAAACAGTCACACACTCTGGGTACCCAAATGGAGAATGGTGGGCTAGCCAGGAATGTTGCAGCTGGTTTTGGCCCTGTGATGGAAGAAAACTACATGCACAACACACACTATTTGTAATCCGGAGCCGAAGGGCTCAGTTCGTGAAAAGAAAACAACAAGACAATCAGATGAGACACTTTTAGATTAGGCTGTTGTTGCAGGGAGCTACTACCCTGATGATTACTCATGATACCCAAGACTGGACACAGGCTGGATGAAAATCGAGACAGCAGGTGGTTGATCTGGAGTGGCAGGAGAAGCAGGGCCCACACAATTGACCGAGGCATCGTTCCTGTTCAAGCATGGAGCAGGGGGCTGATCCCCAAGCAGGTCTCTTGTCGGTGGCTTTCTCTGTGCAGTGGGGTAGTCTGGCAGGACCGGCATGGCATGGCCCAGGCCGAATGGAGATGAAAACAGATTCAGTCTGATTAGGCTGGATAAAGCTTCCAGCAAGTAGAACATAGTTCACACAGTGGGGAACTAAATCACCTCCCACTTTCAATACACAACACATTTACATGTAAAGGATTCTATGGTACCAGCAAGCAGAACACAGTTCACACAATGGGGAACCAAATCACAACCCACTTTCAATACCCAGCACATTTACATGTAAGGAAATTCTACTGTACCAGGTAAACAGCTCTGTGGTCACGATTGCATAGTCTCTGCACAAACCAGGGATTCAAAAGCAGCTGGAAATCCTGATAGGCCGATCGCAATCAGCAAAATCTTCGATCTTCTTCAGGTATGAGCCTGGTAAAAAATCAGTGGCTTACTTCATTCTCACAAACTTAGATTTAGTCCAAAATAATTCTCTTCTCTCCCTCTCAGGGGCAGCAGGCAGACATGCAGGTCACAACTCAGGCCTTTCCACAGTTCTTCCGCTCGAAACTACTCAGACGGCTGCTTGACTGTCTCAAGCGGTTGCTTCTTCTGCTCCCAACTGAGATCTGACTCAACTACCAGCAAGCCTGGGACTTTCCCCAGAATCCAAAAGGTTCAGTTGGCTGATCTGTCTGTCAGTCATAACAAAGGCTCCCCCTTCAGGTGCAAAAAGGCACCAAAAGCCCAAAACTACAATTTCTACAGATTTTGACTCCAGACAGCTCCTGTAGTCCAGCTCCATTTTAGGTCCCACCAGAACTGATTGGTCCAATTCACAGTCCTGGGCCAAATGGTGGGGGTAAAAAAAGACAGTCCTTGCTGATTTTCAGCAAATAGTTACATCTTTCAACAGAGCTCCCTCTCAGATTACTTATGACTGCAATCCAGGCAGCTCTTAAAGAGATAATGCACAGAGGCTATATAGGCACTCTCTGGCAATCACATTTAAACTGCTGAAACGCAGGACACCAGCCTGGCAATGAGCATTTAGGCAAGCTCAAAGAAGACTTTTTGGGAACCCCCATTTGTAGGGGGTTACACCCTTCCCTGCCTGGAGAAAACTTGGCATCTGCGTCAAGTCTGTACCATCATGCATAATTAACATAAACCTATTACTTTACTATACATATTCACTACACTTCATGATACTATATCCATTCTGACAATACATTGTGCATATTTCACACAGGTAAAGTGAACATTACTATACTGAATCATGTAATAACTTCTTGTACTTTAAACAATGCAAGGGGGACCCTTTCCTGTCAGCTGACTTGGGGCTAGAGGGGGCGGGTGCATCATGGTAAGAGGGAAAGACAAGTAACCTGGAATTGGCTGTCAAGCTCAGTTTGGACAGTGAGCTTGGTGAGACATAAACACCTTTATGCACCACATTGAGAGGCAAATCCACTGGCCTCCCGGGAGAATCATAACTGAAGCGTATTACTAGCTTGACAGCTTGGCCAGTCTTTCTGAGGGGGACAACTACAGTCTCTGTATTCTCAGCACTAGTCTGGAGACTCCCGTCACTTGTGAGGGGTGCCTCTGCCTGGATGGGAACATCCAAACTTGGGGCATGTGGGCTCTTTGCTCTGTAGGCTCTGTTTCTACAACACTTGACTCATTTTGTGAAGCCTCAGGCACAATCTAGCTTTGAGGCACTGAAGGGGAGTGGTCAGAGCTCTCACGGTGTTCTTCAAATTCTGATATGTCACCAGAAAGACTCATTCCATCAGCCCCTCCCTCAGGCAAATCATACAGTTCCATAATACACAGAGACTCAGCATCTTCAGATGTGATATTTTGCACTTCACTTTTCAGGGGGCATTGGCTCCAAGGACAAAGCTAGGGGATTAGGCAATCCAGAAGGCCCAGCTTCATCCCCACAATTAATCATGGGGTTACCTCAGAACAGTTGAGTCAGTTCATAAGAGGGGTAATAGGACAGTCGCACTCACTTTCGTCAGAAGTAGACTGACAGTCACTATCATTCTGGGCCTGCTGTGGAGGAAACCTTAAATATGTGACCACTGGGGTAGGTTGACTCTGTCTCTTTCTTGAAACAGCACAAGTCACTGGCCCAGGGGGGCTCAATTTCTGGGGGTTCAGCCTTGACTTGGCCAATAGGTAGCAAGTGGTTACGGTGCATGGTCTTGACAGCTTTGGAGTTGTTCTGTGGGTGCACCTTGTACACAGGTAAATCATCCAACTTTCCAAATACTACATTGGGAAGATGGTGCCAACGATCAGCAATTTTGAGTTTACCATGCAGTCCCAAATTGCATAACAACACATGGTCTCCAGGTCGAAGCTCTTGAGCCTTTACTTTTTTATCATGCCTCTCTTTGTTGGCAAGATTTCTCTTGGCGGCCATTATCTGGGCCAGTTGATAGGCATGGTTCAATTGAGCTTTCAGTTTTTGTACATATTGCAAGTAGTTTTTGGCTCGGACCCCATCTGGAGAGACCCCAAAATAGACATCAACTGGCAGCCGGGCCTCTCTCCCAAACATGAGGCAGTAGGGGGAGAACCTAGTAGCATACTTTTTCATGCAATTGTATACGTGTACCAAGGTGCTAATCTGCTGGCTCCATTTATGCTTGTCTTTTGGGTGGAGGGTGCCCAGCATGTCTAGAAGGGTGCGGTTAAAATGTTCTGGTTGAGGGTCTCCCTGCAGGTGATAGGGGGTAGTTCTTGACTTTCGCACACCCCATAGAGAGAGCATTTCTTTGATTAGTCAACTCTCAAAGTCTCTGCCCTGGTCAGAGTGGATCTGCTGGGGGGCACCATGGTAGATGAAGACATTTTCCACTAGCACCTTGGCCACGGTAGATGCCTTTTGATCTTTGGTGGGAAAAACTTGTGCATACCGTGTGAAATGATCTGTAACCACTACCATACTACCAGTGTTCCGCTGATCAGGTTCTAAACACAAGAAGTCTATGCAGACTAGTTCCATGGGGGTGCTGGTAGTAATAGTAACAAGGGGGTAGCCCTCTGAGGCAGGGCTTTCCTTTGCAGGCAGCGACTACAAGTCTTTACATGGTGCTCAACATCGGCCCCCATTTGGGGCCAGTAGAAGCGAGATCGTACCAGGTCAAGGGTTCTGTCAATGCCGAGGTGCCCCATGTGATTGTGGAGGGACCTCAGTACCAAATCTTTAAAGACTGTGGACAGGACCAGTTGTTGCTTCTCTACTTTGCCACTACAATCTACTGTCTCTCTATACAACTGATTGAGCAACTTTAATCTGGGGCCTTCGCAAGTCAGTGGAACATAACTTAGACACATCCTTCCCCGCACGCAGGGTATCAAGTGCTGGCTGAATCATAGGACCTTGGGATTGAGCCCACTGAATGCTGTCATTGTCAAATTGAGGTAGTGCACTAATATCTAGAGCAGAGAAGTGGCAATAAGCAGCTGGTATGCAGGTGTCAGAAGGGCCCAAGCAATCTACTAAACAGGCCACTGTGTCCACAGACATCAATTTATCTCTATCAAACTTTTGGCACAATGCTTGGATGTCAGGTTCAGACAGCCTGACCCAATCACTCTTGGAAGTGGGCCTTCATGATAGGGAGTCAGCATCAATATGGGTCAGGCCAAATCTGCATTCGACAGCATAATCATAGGTTGATAATGCAGAAAGCCACCGGTGTCCAGTGGCATCTAAGTTAGCTGAAGTCTGTACATAGGTCAATGGGTTATTGTCAGTCTTCAACAATATCTTTGCCCCATAGAGGTATTCATGAAACTGGTCAACGATGGACCATTTTAGCGCAAGGAACTCCAACTTATGCACAGGGTAGTTTCATTCGGACAGGGTCAAGCTTCTGCTAGTGAAAGCTACTGGTCTCAGGCCATTCTCATGGTCTTGATACAGCACCACTCCTTGACCCTGCAGACTAGTGTCCGTATGCAGCACATAGGGTTTGGTGGGGTCAGCATAGGCGAGGATGGGGGTGTGGGTTTGCTGGGATATGATCTCATGGAAGGCTGCTTCACAGTCGGGCGTCCAGCAGGGCCCGAAGAGTTCACCTGGGCAGAAGTATACTTTTTCTGGTTCTTTAACAGCCCCTTTTTTGTATTTACGATTGGTAGGAGGGTAACCCTGAGTAAGGTTCAAGAGTGGGCGAATCACCTTGGAATAGTCTTTCATGAACCTGCGGTAGTAGCCACAGAACCCCAGAAAACATTGTAGTTCTTTCAGATTATGGGGCTGCGGCCAAGTAGTCAGTACTTCAACCTTACTGGGATCAGTCTCTATCCCTTTTGTAGATACTATGTGCCCCACATACTTCACGGAGGTTTGGAAAAACTGGCACTTGTCAATGGACAGCTTGAGGCCGAAGTCTTCCAGTCGGTCTAGGACTTTAAAAAGTCGATTCTCATGCTCCTCTAGGGTGCTCCCAAACACAATGACATCATTCAAGCACACCAGGTATTCCAACAAATTCATATCTCCCAACGCACGTTCCATCAGTCGCTGAAAGGTGGCCAGGGTGCCCGATATCCTCTGTGGCATCCTCAGAAACTTGTAGAACCCCAATGGACAGATGAAGGCTGTTTTCTCATGGTCTTCCGGAGCCATTAGGATCTGGTAGTAACTGCTGTGAAGACACAATACCGAGAACCATTTGCTCCCATTCAAGCAGTCCAGGGCATCTTGTATACGAGGCATAATGTATTGATCTGGGATGGTCTGCCGGTTCAGGGTTCGATAATCAACACACATCCTCACAGACCCATTTTTCTTATGCACAACCACAATGGGAGAGGCATATGGGCTCCTGGATTCTTGTATCACGCCAGCAGCGAGCATTTCCTGCAGGTGTCTTCTCAGGTCATCTATGTCTGCTGGGGCTAGGCGCCGGGACCTCTCTCAAAATAGCTGTTCATCGAGAAGACGTATGTGATGCTCCACACCCTGGACACATCCCACATCCTATTCCTTCAACGATAACACTTGGTCTCTCTGGGCAAGTCTCTTGCCAATTCTAGCCTTCCATTCAGCTAGCAATGGGGAGTCACCAAAGTCAAACAAGTCTGGGGTCACTCTCTCCTTTGCACCAGAGTGCTTGTTGCTGGGCAATACTGCAGTGTCTGTGTAGTGTACCATAGCTAGGGTGCACCCTCTGTTCACCTGGATCTCCCGATCTAACACATTGTGAATCTGGAACATCACTCGTCATGCATAGGCATGGGCATGAGCAGGCAAGATGCTGGGCTTGACCAATAATCCTTCTGGTAATTTTCCATCGCCTGACGCATCCAACATCAGTATTTTGTTCTTGACATCTTTACGGAGGTGGACCTCCCCTTGAATGGTATACTGGGCATTAGGGGCTAGTACCATTGAATTGGGATCCTTCTTCCACACGATCCCCACTGGTTCATCCTAGTCTACTTCCTCAGATTTCTGTTGCAAATCATAGGCCCTCTTGATCAGAGCCGGAATTCTCAGGACCCTCCCAGTTTGTTGCCCTTGTTTCTCAAGACAGAGTTGCACCAGTTTCCCAAACATATGGACGTTTGTTCCAGTTAACAGGGGAACCCCATCATACGGTCTGGAGAGGGGGACACACTAGGGACAGTGTCTCTGCTTGCTCCTCCATGCCAGTGACAGTTGCCGGAAAAGACAATCAGAGGCAGGCATATCCTTGATATGGATAAGACTTGTCGCTCAGCCCCCACACATGAAGGCATTCCAGGGAATGTAAGGACACATCAGATAAGTGTTCATCATACCAGTCCTGAAACACAATGGTCACTTGCATCCCACTGTCCAGCACAACCCGAGTAGGAATACCATTCACAGCCACATTAGTCTCCATTGAAGGGCCCACTATCTTGGACCAGTCTGGAGGGACAACAGCAGGGGCCTGGACAGATGATTTAGCCACAGAGGGGTTTAAGTTAAGATGGCTGAAGCCTTTACTGTGGTCATTTCGTGCACCCCTTGACCACTGACTCATTTTCTGAAGCTCTCCTTGAAGCTGGTTCACCAGTTTCTCTAAGTTCTTCTGAGACTGGCATTCCCTCTTCATATGGCCATCCTTGCCGAAATTGTGACAAATGACATGCTCTTGGGGCATCCTTGGGGAAAACATAGCAGGGGATGCTGGAGCATTGATGGGAGATTGTGATCTGACATCTGCGGGTAGTGTACCATGTCTCAAAAGTTCCTTTAGGGTGGCAGTCAATTCCTTGAACTCAGCCGAGAAGCCACCCTCAGTAGAGGATGCCTGAGGGTGCACCCCCAACCCCATAACAGTCATGTCCTGACAGGGACCAGGGTTTCTGTCAGCAGGGGATACCTCAGCGAATGCACCCGGTGGTACTTTTCTGACTTCCTTCAGCAACTCCTCCCTCCATTGTTCAGTCCATGGTGGGACACTCTTAGTGGTCTCCATTTCAGAAGGGCCTTCCAGTGCCATGATCACTTGGGCTGCACTCGCCCCATAATTACAATCTCCCTCTTCACCTTCTACCTCCCGGAGTTCTTTTATCAAGTCACAGTAGTCAGGTGGGTTACCTCTCCTGTCCTGGAGCCTTAACTGGATGATCTGCACTTTAGAATGCTTGGCATGTTGCAGTATGTGCCCCAATCTCACACAGTTCAAATCACTGGCAGCTACCCAACCTTTCCGGTAAGCTTTCTGCAGAACTCTTTCTAGGCGAGTAACATACGCAGACACACTTTCCCCCTTCCATTGTTTGGTACCTTGGAATTTTCACATCAAAGTCTCACCTGACTCAATGCTCCCAAAATTGCCTACAAGTACATATACGTACTTCTGATCAGATGCATCAGGGTTCCTGGACCTGAAAATTGTAATGGCTTCAAGGGTGGAGCCCCTCAAACTTTCTATGATTATTTTCTGCTTCTCAGCCTCCACACACTGCCACTCAGGTACCAAGGGGACAACATAGTTGATCCAGGTCTCCCGATCATCCTCCCCCTGGGGGGTGGGGAGGGTTCCCGAGAAGATTCTCAGCCTTTGGTAGGAGTCGTGACTAATGGCGGGTACGGATATAGGGGCCAGCATTGGCATGGGCACAGAAGGCGATGCAGTAACAGGTGCTGGAGTGGGAGCAGGTGTTGGGGAAAGAACACCCCCAGGTGGCAGGAACAGTTTCTTAAAGTCCTCTATGGTTTTCCCTTCCTCCAGCAACAACTTAGCAAATTTCTCCTCAAAAGTCTCAGATAATTGTGGGAGTTCATCCTCCCCGGGGTCTGTACTGTCTTTTGTTATCACTCTCCAGGCAGCTGGGACCCCTTCTTAGGCAATAGTCTATGGCACTTTAGAGCTGTCCATGAGGCTACTACACTCTACCAAGGCTATGAAAGTTTGGGTGATCAAATCAGCCTGTTCACCCACCACCACAGGATTTTTTAAACATTCAACTTCGGAGAGTGCTCACACTACAGTGTCTTTATTGGTACCCAGGGGAATATCCAGTATAAGCAGAGCATTTTGGGGATCGATCTCTTGCCCCGTACACTACCCCACCAACTGGTGAACAGCCATTTCTACTGGGGTAGCCATTAATCTTTAACAATAATTCATAATTTTTGGCCACTAGGAGGCACAAAATCCCAGCAGTGAGCTTGCCTGCTTGGCTAGTAGCAGCTTAAGGGGCCTGAGTTCTGAAATGGGTGCTTCCACGTGGAGGTCAGGGTTGGTAGTGGTCAAGCTAACCTGGGCACAGCCCTCCAGGACACTGTAACCCCCTCTCTTTCCTAACTAGTGGCCAGAACAATACACAATAATCACTTTTGCAATACCCCTGATACACCGCACAAGTACCCACACTGTTTGCAGTTACCACCAGGACTTTCCTCTGGCTCGGCCCTTGGGGCACCCTGTAAAACAAGGTTATACACAGCAAATAACAACAGTGCAGTACTCTTGCACAAACTGGAACCACAGTCAGGTAAATGCAAAAAAGAGTTAGATCTGATTTATTTAAGGGACTTGAACAAGGGAAGGGCGTAATCAGGTTAATTTGCTTAAAGGCTCTATCAATCAATGAGTTATGCATGCACTTCAGGGTCCTTAAACAGTCACACAGTCTGGGTACCCAGATGGAGAATGGTGGGCTAGCCAGGAACGTTGCAGCTGATTGTGGCCCTGTGACGGAAGAAAACAACAAGCACCACACACACTAATTGTAATCCAGAGCCGGAGGGCTCAGCTCATGAAAAGAAAACAACAAGACAATCAGATGAGACACTTTTAGATTAGGCTGTTGTTGCAGGGAGCTACCCTGATGATTACTCATGATACCCAAGACTGGACACAGGCTGGATGAAAATCAAGACAGCAGGTGGTTAATCTGGAGTGGCAGGAGAAGCAGGGCTCACATGATTCGCTGAGGCGTTGTTCCTGTTCAAGCGTGGAGCAGGAGGCTGATCCCCAGGCAGGTCTCTCATCGGTGGCTTTCTCTGTGCAGTGGGGTAGTCTGGCAAGGCCAGCGTGGCATGGCCCAGGCCGAATGGAGATGAACGCAGATTCAGTCCGATTAGGCTGGATAAAGCTTCCAGCAAGTAGAACACAGTTGACACAGTGGGGAACCAAATCACGTCCCACTTTCAATACACAGCACATTTACATGTAAAGGATTCTACAATACCAGCAAGCAGAACACAGTTCACTCAATGGGGAACAAATCATGACCCACTTTCAATAACCAGCACATTTACATGTAAGGAAATTCTACTGTACCAGGCAAACCGCTCTCCGGTCACGATTGCAAAGTTTCTGCACAAACTGAGGATTCAAAAGCAGCTGGAAATCCTGACAGGCTGATCGCATTCAGCAAAATCTTCGGTCTTCTTCAGGTATGAGCCTGGTAAAAAATCAGTGACTTACTTTGTTCTCACAAACTTGGATCTAGTCCGAAATAATTCTCTTCTCTCCCTCTCAGGGGCAGCTGGCAGACATGCAGGCCACAACATAGGCCTTTCTACAGTTCTCCCATGCGAAGCTACTCAGACAGCTGCTTGACTGTCTTAAGCTGTTGCTTCTTCAGCTCCCAACTGAGAGCTGACTCAACTGCCAGCAAGCCTGGGACTTTCCCCAGAATCCAAAAGGTTCAGTTGGCTGATCTGTCTGTCATTCATGACAAAGGCTCCCCCTTCAGGTGCAAAAAGGCACCAAAAGCCCAAAACTACAATTTCTACAGATTTTGACTCCAGACAGCTCCTGTAGTCCAGCTCCATTTTGGGTCCCACCAGAACTGATTGGTCTAATTCGCAGACCCGGGCCAAATGGTGGGGATAAACAAGACAGTCCTTGCTGCAAAGAAGGCAGGTTAGACAAATGCCATTATCATTATCACTCTAAATGATTTTCAGCAAATAGTTGCATCTTTCAACTGAGCTCCCTCTCAGATTACTTATGACTGCAATCCAGGCAGCTCTTAAAGAGACAGTGCACAGAGGCTATACAGGCACTCTCTGGCAATCACATTTAAACTGCTAAAATGCAGGACACCAGGCTGGCAGTGAGCATTTAGGCAAGCTCAAGGAAGGCTTTTCGAGAATCCCCATTTGTAAGGGGGTTACACTTACAATCACATGCATCTGCTGGAGAGCTCCATTTACTAGGTGATTTCAATGTGAACTGGCTTTCCACCTCCCACACTAAAATTCATAATGATATTGCCGCTCTCAATCTATCCCAGTTGATTTGCAAACCCACCTGCCTAAACACCAAAATAAAAAACCATACCCTATTAGACTGGGCTCTTACCTCACACCCTAACCGGATAATCGCTACAGGCCTCCTTCCTGACTCCTTAAGCGACCATCATATAATGTATGTAGTCTGGAAAATCCGTAGGCCTGAAGCCCCTCTAGCCAAAACTCTGCAGGTTAGATCCTTTAAATCATTGGAGCTTGTCACCCTGCTAAATGACTAGGCTAATACCTACTGGTCCTTAATCCCTTATGCCACCATTATTGACTCAGCACTGGACTATTTCAAGTCCAAGTTTCTCTCGGTCTGGGATACCCATGCCCCACTCAGGCGGATCCTGGTGTGAGGCTCCCACCTGCCCCAGATAACTGCTGATATTATGGACTGTCTTCAGGCTAGGGACCAAGCTTGGAAGACTCACAAATCCACCAGCTCCTCCTCAGTTTATCTGAATTGTCGCACCCTTCGTTATGCCTGCACTAGAGCAATCCGGAGCATAAAGGCAGACTATTTTAACTCCTCCTAAGTTATTAATATAAATCACCCATTCAAATTCTGGAAGGTGGTGCTGCCCCTTTTCCACCCCCATCCCAACCCCCACCCCATTATTAAAACTGGCAGTAACATCTAAACTGACCTGCTTGCAGTGGCAGCTGAGTTTAACTCCTTCTTTACTTCTTGCACTTTAGCATTCATGTTTTCTCTACCTCCAGCTTCCCACGGCCAAGCCCCACTAGCCATTCCCCAACCTAGCCAGGCCCCCAACCCTTCCTTCTCTGTCTGCCACCTTACCCCAGCTGATGTTTTTAATGCCCTCCTTGCTCTAAACCCCTCCAAAGGTAAATGCCCCTCCGGGTTGGACTCTAAAATGCTCCTACTGGCAGCCTCTGCCATTGCCTCCCCCCTTGCCTCTCTCTTTAATCTCTCTTTCTCGCTCACTTCTATCCCATGTAAATGGAAGCATGCCACTGTCATCCCCCTCCCAAAAGGTGGCGACCCCACCTCCCCTGGTAACTATCGTCCTAGCTCCCTCCTCCCCATTCTTGCAAAACTCCAGGAACTTCTCATCTTTAACCAGCTCTTCTCCTTCCTCAACTCTATCTCCTTCTTCACTCCTTTCCAGTCTGAGTTTAGGAAGTCCCACTCAACCACAGTCTTTCTGCTGAGGCTCACTGACTCCATTCTTACTTTAATGAACCAGGGTCTCATCACCTCTACCATTTTCATCGACCTTGCAAAGGCCTTCGATACTGTTTCACATTCTCGCCTCTTAACCAAGCTATCACTAGCGGGGCTCTCTTGTGAGGCCACCAGCTGGTTCCACTCCTATGTTGTAGGTAGGACTCAGTCTGTCAGGATTGGAAACTCACTCTCTGCCTCCTTCCCCATTACCACTGGTGTTCTTCAAGGCTCCATCCTTGGCCCTCTGCTATTCTCCATCTTCCTCAATGACCTACCCTCTGCCTTCCCACACACATCCATACACATGTATGCAGATGTAACCTCCAGGTGGTGCTATCTCAAGGGCTACTACTCCTGCCTGCTTGACTACTAACAGATTGAGGGGCCTAGATTCTATGGCGTGTGCCTCCACCCAGAAGTCAGGGTTTGTAGTGGTTAGACTAGCTTGGTCACAGCCCTCTGGGACTCTGAGACCCCCTTTTATTCCTTCTAGTGGCTCACACAATGCACAGAAGTTACAGTCCCAATACCCCACATGTACACCCTGTTCAATCATAAAGTACCACTTGCTCTCGAGACTGATTCTGAGGTTCGTCTCTGCAGACCTCGTGTAAAATAAGGTTAATCAGCATACGCCAACCAATACAATGCTTGATATGTAGTTACTGACACTTCAGACAGTTTAACGTTTAACAACATCAAATTTGGTTTATTTAGAGGGACTAAAACATGGGAGGGGGAAATCAGGTTAATTGATTGAATTAAATCACAGTACTGTGCACATTACAGGGTCTAGAAAGTCACACTCTGGGTACCCAGGTTGGGGGTGCTTGCTAGGTCCATTGCCCCGGGTTGGCTGGCAGGTGCAGATGGATAGGGCCTTTTAGAAAAAAGATATGCACAACACCCAGTTGTAATCTGGAGCCAGAGGGCTCAGTCCATGAAGCAGTGAAACAACAAGAATTAGATGACGCACTTGTGATTGGAAAACAAGCTGCAGGGGAATACCCTGATTTGTACTCACAATACCCAAGCTGAGGATCAGATGGAGAATGTCCTTCTGGATTGCCAGAGGAACAGGGCATGGGGACAAGGTCCTTGTGACTGGACCCCACTGCAGTTGATAGCAAACGGATGTAGTCCGAATTAAGCTGGGGTTTACTTCCAGCTTCAGCACACAATTCACTGTACAGGGGATTTGAAATAGCGATTCCCCACAAGCACTATGCACATTTATATGTAAAAGGAAAGTACTATACCAGGCAGACTGCTCTTCGATCCCAACCGCAATTACTGCAAGATACCCAGGAGAACACACAGCAGCTTCAGTTCCTGACAGACCCAGCGTGATTCAGCAATTTCTGCAGTCTTCTACAGGGTGAGCCTGGTTTCTACTCTTCAGATCTCTTTCTTTCTCCTCACAAGTCGGATTCAGTCTGATCTGGTGCTTGCAATGGCTGCAGGGCGAACCTCAGGGCCTCACACGTGCTTCCCACTCGAAACTATACACTGCAGAAGCATAGGGCTCCTTCTCTCTTCACTGTCATAACTGATCTCATCTTTCCAGTCACAGAGCAGGGCATTTCCTTTATTCCCACACTATTCTGTTGGCTGGTTCGACTGTCACTCATGATAAGACTCCCTCTGTTGGTGGAAAAAAGCGCCAAGGTCAAAACTACATTTTTCAGAGTCACTGCCCATACAATCCCCTTGTGGCTGGCTCAAATTAAGAGTCCAAGTTCTGATTCGTCCACAGGCTCCATTTTAAGGCTCTCTTTGCACCTTCAGCAACCACAAAATGGAACGACTACTCCACAGCTTGGGCAGGATTCAAGCATTAAATACACAGCCCCCCCATACAAACTAATTAAGTCTGCAAGCAAACAGCTCTTAAAGAGACAGTACGTGTAGGCTCAAATAACACTCCCTTGCAATCACATTTAAGCAGCTCAGACGCTGAACACCACCCAGACTTGGAGCATTCAGGCAAGCTCCTGGAAGACTTTTGGGAACCCCCATTTGCAGGGGGGTTACACCCTTCCTGGCCTGGAAAAACTTGGCGTCTGCATCAAGTAAGTACCCCCATAAGTTTCAATACAACCATATACATTTACATCAGTATCACATTAGGCTTATACATGTAATTATCAGTCAACATATCACCTTACCAGAAACACATTTCTGAAACTTTTCAGTATATCACTTTTTACACAGTATTATATACACATCGTACCGTAATTCAGGTTATTACCTCCTGTACATGAAACCTGAAGAAAGGGGGCCCTTTCCTATCAGCTATCTTGGGGCTGGATGGGGCAGGGGCACCATACCTAGAGGGCAACACAAGTAATTTGGAGTTAGCACTGATGTCCAGTTTGGGCAATGAGCTCGGGGACACATGCACTCCTTTATGGACAACATTAAGAGGCAAGTCCACAGGCCTACCAGGCGAATCATAACTGAGGTGCACCACAGGCTTTATAGCTCGACTAGTCCTTCTGGGGGGAGCTGTTAAAGTTTCTGCACCCTGAGCCTCATTTTCAGCATTGTCCTCACTTGTTAAGGGAGTCTTCATTGGGGTAGAGAGGCTAGAACTTGGGGCACTTTCAGCTCCAGGAGTTACAGTCTCTGAGTCCACAACACTTGGCTCACATGGAGAGCTTTCAGACACTGGCAGTGGACTGTCAGGGCACTCAAAATACTCTTCTTGTTCTGGTATATCACCTGTCTTTCCCAGTCCATCATTTTCCTCCTCTGAAAGCTCAAACAGTTCAACCTTCCATATCATCTGACTTGATGCTTTGTACTTCACTTTCTGGGAGCATTGGCTCCAGGGAGAAAGCTGGGGCTTAGACAGTCCAGAAGGCCCAGCTTCATCTCCAGTACTGACTCAGGGATTGCCCCGAAACAATTGATTCAATTCGTAGGAAGGGTACTATTCAAAGCCACACTCACTTTCCTCTGACATGGACTGACAGTCATGCTCAACTGGGACTTGTGTAGGGGAACACTTTAACTCAGCTTCTGTAGGCACAGACTTTCTCGATTTTTTTCTTAGCAGCAGCTCTAGTCACTGACCCAGAGGGGGCATTTTCTGGGGGCTCAGACTCAATCAAGATTTGTCCAATGGGCAGTAAATGATTTCTATGCATTGTTTTAACATCTTTTGAATTATTCTCAAGCCTTACTTTGTACACAGGCAGATCATCCAGTTTGCCCACTACAATATGAGGGAGATGGTGCCATCTGTCAGCAATCTTATGTTTGCCATGCAGTCCCAGATTTCTTAGCAATACCCGATCTCCCTCCTGAAGTTCCTGTGCTTTCACCTTTTTATCATACCTTTCTTTGTTGGCCAGATTTCTTTTCGCTGCCATGGTTTGAGCCAGTTGGTATGCATGATTTAGCTGGGCCTTTAACTTTTGCACATACTGTAAATAGTTGTCAGCTCAAACTCCATCAGGAGAGACTCCAAAACACACATCTACTGGCAGTCGAGCTTCTCTCCCAAACAGGCGGTAGGGGGAGAACCCAGTGACATCACTTTTGGTGCAGTTGTAGTCATGTACCAGGGTGCTAATTTGTTGGCTCCATCTAGCCTTGTCCTTTTGGTGGAGGGTGCCCCACAGAGAAAGCATCTCTTCGATCAAACGACTCTTAAAGTCTCCCTTGACCAGAATGGATTCTTTGTGGAGCCCCATAGTGAACAAAAAAGTTTTCTACAAGTACTTTTGCCACAGTGGATGCCTTCTGGTCCTTGGTGGGGAAACCTTGGGCATATCTCGTAAAATGGTCAGTGATCACCAGCACATTACTAACATTTCTTTGATCTGACTCCAAACTCAGAAAATCAATACAGACCAGCTCCATTGGTGCACTAGTGGTGATGTTAACAAGGCGGACAGCCCTCTGGGGCAAAGCTTTCCTCTGTAAGCAGCGACTACAAGTTCAAATGTGTTGCTCAACATCAGCCCCCATCTTAGGCCAATGGAATCTGGATCTCACCAAGTCAAGTGTTCTGTCTATACCAAGGTGCCCCATGTGGTTGTGTAAGGACCTCAGTACTGAGTCTCAAAAGGCAGTGGGCAGCACTAGTTGTTATTTGTCTATTTGTCCCCCTCTGTCTGCTGTTTCTCTGTATAACAGTCTATTGATAAGTTTCAACTTAGGACCTTCCTTGTATAACAATGCAGTTCTCAAATCAGTGGAGCGTAATTTGGACACATCTTTCCCCGCATAGAGGGCTTCTGAAGCTGATTTGATCACAGAATCTTGGGATTGAGCCCACTGAATACTGTCATTGTCCAGCTGAGGCAGTGCACCCATGTCTATTGCAGAAAAGTGGCATTAAGCAGCAGGTATGCAATTCTCAGAGGGTTCCAAACAATCCACCATACAGTCCACTACGTCAGTGGACATTTGTTCCTCCCTGTCAAACTTCTGGCAGAGTGCTCGAATATCAGGTTCTGACAGTCTGACTCAGTCATTCCAGGGAACAGGCCTCCGGTAGAGGGCATCAGCATCTATGTGGTTCAGGCCTGCTCTGTATTCAACAGCATAGTTATATGTAGATAATGCAAAAAGCTAGATATGGCCAGTGGCATCCAACTTAGCTGAAGTCTGCACATAGGTCAAAGGATTGTTGTCAGTTTTTACTAGTATCTTAGCCCCAAACAAGTACTTGTGGAACTGATTAACAATAGCCCACTTCAAAGCTAGGAGCTCTAACTTATGTACAGGATAGTTCTTTTTGGATGGGGTCAGGCTTCTACTGGCAAAGGCCACTGGTCTCAGGCCATTCTCATGCTCTTGGTACAATACAGTCCCCAAACCTTGCAGGCTAGCATCTGTGTGCAAGACATAGGGCTTTGCTGGATCTGCATAGGCAAGGACAGGAGCATGGGTACGTTGATACATAATCTCATGAAAAGCAGCTTCACACTCAGGTGTCCATCTGGCTCCAAATACTTCATAGGGACAGAAATACACTCTCTCAGGCTCAGAAGAAACAGACCTCTTGTATTTTTTGTGGGTAGGAGGGTAACCTTGAGTAAGATTAAGTAAAGGATGGATCACTCTTGCATAGTCCTTGATGAAACAGCGATAGTAGCCACAGAATCTCAGGAATCTTTGCAGTTCTTTTAGATTGTGGGGCTGTGGTCAAGGCCTCAACTTTACTTGGGTCGGTCTCTATTCCCTCGGTGGAGACTATGTGTCCCACATACTTTACAGATGTTTGGAAGAATTTACATTTATCAATGGACAGTTTTAGGCCGAAGTCTTCCAGTCGGTCCAACACCTTAAACAATCTGCTCTCATGTTCCTCTAGTGAGCTGCAAAACACAATGACATCATCCAGGTACACCAGGCACTCTAATAAGTTCATGTCCTCCACTGCATGCTCCATCAGTCGTTGAAAAGTGGCTGGGGCACCTGAAATCCGTTGAGGCATCCTCATGAATTCATAGAAGCCAAGCAGACAGATAAAGGCTGTCTTCTCATGGTCTTCTGGGGCCATCGGGATCTGGTAGTACCCACTGTGAAGATCCAGCATGGAGAACCACTTGCTACCATTCAGGCAGTCTAAAACATCCTGGATGCGGGGCATTGTGTACTGATCAGGGATAGTCTGCCGGTTCAAGGTGCGATAATCCACACACATCCTTACTGCCCCATTCTTTTTCTCATTACCATAATAGGTGAAGCATATGGGCTTCTGGATTCTTGTATTACACCAGGAGCAAGCATCTTTTGCAGATGCCGTCTCACATCATCTGTGTCAGCAGGGGCCAGGTGTCGAGACCTCTCATGAAATGGCCTTTCATCATGCAGCCAGATGTGGTGCTCAGCTCCTTGCACACATCCCACGTCCCATTCCTTTAAAGAAAACACCTGGTCTCTCTGGGCAAGTTTTCTACTAATTCTCATCTTCCATTCGGCTGGCAATGGAGAGTCCACAAAATCAAACAAGTCGGGCATCATTCTGTCATTCTCCCCCGAACACTTGTTACTGGGTAACACTGCAGTATCTGCACAATGTACATTAGCCAGGGTGCAACTTTTATTTACTCGAATCTCTCTATCAGACACATTATGAACTTGAACCATTACCCGTCTGGTATAAGCATGGGTTCTGGCAGGCAAAATACTTGGCTTGACCAGCAGTTCTTCCAGCAATTTCCCATTGCCTGGTGCATCCAGCATGAGGATTTTATTGTTGACATCCTTTCTGATATGGACTTCCCCCATAAGGTACACTGGGCATTTGGTGCCAGAATCAGAGACTGAGGATCCTTCTTTCAGACAATTCAACCAGTTCCTCTGGGTCCACTTTTTCAGCATCTCTCTATGCCTCATAGGCCTTCTTGATCATGGCCAGGATTCTCAAAGCTCTCCCAGTCCTTGACCCTTGTTTCTTATGACACAACTGCACCAGCTGTCCAAACATATGCGCATTCGTCCCAATTAGTAGAGGAATCCCATCATACAGTCCAGTACGGGGACACACTAAGGCCAGGGTCTCTACTTGCTCTGCCACTCCAGCCACAGAGGTAGGGAAAGATAGCCAAACTCGGATATACCCAGAGTAGGGGTAGGCCTTCTCACTTAACCCCCATACATGCAGTCCTTCCAATGGTTGTAAGGGTACGTCTGACAAATGCTTCTGATACCAATCCTGGAACACAATAGTCATTTGGAAGCCACTGTCCAACATAGCTCTGCTGGGCACACCATTCACTTTTACTGTAGCTTCCATTGAAGGGCCCACTATTCTGGACCTGTCTGGAAAGGAGGTAGCAAGGGCCTGGGTAGATGATCTAGCCACAGAAGGATGTGAGTTAGCATTTTTGGCACCTTCACTGCGGTCATTTTGTGCACCTCTTAACCACTGTTTTGTGCTCCAAAGCTCTCCTTGCAGCCATCTCCACTCCCTCTAAGTCTTTCTGAGACTGGCATTCCCTCTTCATGTGCCCATCCTTCCCACAATTATGGCAAAATATGTCAGCTGAAGTTTGGGGTGACCGAAGCATCGCATTAGGGGCTGCGGCATTGGTACTATCAATAGAAAACCTTGGTGCCACCTCAGCTGGCGGTGGGTTGGACATTTGGAGACATCTCTTCAGTTCCCTCACCTCCATAGCCAAGACATCAAGTTTTGAACTGTTGTCAACATGAAGTGCCTGGGTAGGCACCCCCACCCCATAGCAGAAGCAGTCGAGCAAGTGTCAGTGCCCATACTCGTATGAGCGGCCTTCATGATGAGACTGTCTATTACTTTTCTAATCTCCGTCAGCAGTTCACCCCATGGTGGCACACCCTTTTCCTTCTCAGAGCACTAATTAACTGCCAACCTCTGCCCCTGAACTTCACTCGACGGGTCACCCTCAGTCACTTGAGTCACAGCAGCAGCTATTGGTGCAAGTCCTTCCCGGGGTCACCTTTTCTCAACTCCTCAAATCTCTCTCATCAGCTCATCATAGGAGGGTGGGGATTTCAGTCAATTGGCCAGGTGTAACTGAAGCAACAGCAGTTCTGAGAAGGGGTCAAACTTAAGGATCCTGTCCAACCTGGTTCGGTTCAATTCAGTTGCTGGCAAACTACCCTTTCTGAGGCATTTTTGCAACAATTTTTCCAGCCGAGATACATACACAGACAACAACTCCCCTTGGTACTGTTGTGCATTTCTTACTCTCCACCACAGGTCCTCATCGGAATCTGGGCTCCCATACTCATTCTCTAAGGCCTCAAGAGAGTCCTGTGCAGTCGCATCAGGGTTACTGGCCTGATTGACATGGATGGTAGCCAGGGCAGGACCTTGGAGGCTCTCACTTACCCTCTTTCACTTTTCTGCTTCTGAGCATTGCCATTCTAGCACTTGAGGGGCAACGTAGTCTATCCAGTTCTCCCAGTCATCCTCCCCTTGTGGGGTTGGGAGGGTGCCGGAGAAAATTTTCAACCTGCGGTAAGAGTCGTGACTATTGGCTGGTACAAAGATAGGGGCTAGCACTGGCACAGAAGGAGGGGCAATAACGGGTGTTGGGGGAGGAACGTTCTCAGGTGGCAACAATAGTTTCTTTAAATCCTCCACAGTTTTCCCTTCCTCCAGCAACAACTTAGCAAATTTCTCCTCAAAAGTTTCAGATAGTGGGGGAGGCTCATTCTCTCTGGGGTCTTTACTGTCTTTTGGTTTCACTCTCCAGACAGTGAGGGTTTCCCCTGGGGTAATAGTCTGTGGCACTTCAGAACTGTCTACAGGGTCCTTACAGTCTATTAGGGCCATGAAAGTTGGGGCGAGCAGATCAGCCTGTCACTCCACCACCACAGGGTCTTGTAAACATTCGACCTTGGAAAGTACTCCCTCTACAGTGTCCATACTGGTACCCAACAGCATATCCAAGATAAGTATAGCATTTTGGGGGTCAATCTCCTGCCCAGTACACCACCTCACCAACTGGTGTACAGCCACTTCTGTTGGGGTATCCATTTATTTTTAACAGTAATTCGTAAATGTGGCCACTAGAGGACACTACTCCCAGTGGTGCCTCCAAGCTGTAACCCCCAGGTGGCGCTATCTCAAGGGCAACTACCCCTGCCTGCTTGACTACTAACAGGTTGAGGGGCCTAGGTTCTATGGTGGGTGCCTCCACCCAGAGGTCAGGGCGTGTAGTGGTTAGACTAGGTTGGTCACAGCCCTCTGGGATAATGAGACCCCCTTTTATTCCCTCTAGTGGCTCACACAATGCGCAGAAGTTACAGTCCCAATACTACACATGTACACCCTGTTCAATCATAAAGTACCATTTACCCTCGAGACTGATTCTGAGGTTTGTCTCTGAGAACCCCCTGTAAAATAAGGTCAGCATACACCAACCAATACAATGCTTGATATGTAGTTACTGACACTTCAAATGGTTTAAAGTTTAACAACATCAAATCTGGTTTATTTAGAGGGACTAAAACATGGGAGGGGGAAATCAGGTTAATTGATAGAATTAAATCACAGTACTGTGCACATTACAGGGTCTAGAAAGTCACACTCTGGGTACCCAAGTTGGGGGGGGGGGGCTAGCCAGGTCTATTGCCCGGGATTGGCTGGCAGGTGCAGATGGACAGGGCCCTGTAGAAAAAAGATATGCACAACACCCAATTGTAATCCGGAGCCAGAGGGCTCAGTCCATGAAGCATTGAAACAACAAGAATTAGAAGACACTGTTGTGATTGGAAAACAAGCTGCAGGGGAATACCCTGATTTGTACTCACAATACCCAAGCTGAGGATCGGATGGAGAATGTCCTTCTGGATTGCCAGAGGAACAGGGCATGGGGACAAGGTCCTTGTGACTGGACCCCACTGCAGTTGATAGCAAATGGATGTAGTCTGAATTAAGCTGGGGTTTACTTCCAACTTCAGCACACAATTCACTGTACAGGAGATTTGAAATAGCGATTCCCCACAAGCACTATGCACATTCATATGTAAAAGGAAAGTACTATACCAGGCAGGCTGCTTCTCGATCCCGACCGCAATTACTGCAAGATAGCCGGGAGCACACACAGCAGCTTCAGTTCCTGACAGACTGAGCACGATTCAGCAATTTCTCCAGTCTTCTACAGGGTGAGCCTGGTTTCTACTCTTCAGATGTCCTTCTTTCTCATCACAAGTCGGATTCAGTCTGATCTGGCACTTGCAATGGCTGCAGACCGAACCTCAGGGCCACACACGCACTTCCTGCGTGAAACTATACGCCGCAGAAGCACAGAGCTCCTTCTTTCTTCACTGTCACAACTGATCTCATCTTTCCAATCACAGAGCATGGCATTTCCTTTAGCTCCACACTATTCTGTTAGCTGGTTCAGCTGTCACTCACAATAAGACTCCCTCTGTTGGTGGAAAAAGGCACCAAGGTCAAAACTACATTTCCCAGAGTCACTGCCCATACAATTCCCTTGTGGCTGGCTCAGATTAAGAGTCCAAGTTCTAATTCCTCCACAGGCTACATTTTAGAGCTCCCTTTGCACCTTCAGTGACTGCAAAATGGAGCAATTGCTCCGCAGCTCGGGCGGGATTCAGGCATTAAATACACAGTCCCCCATACAAACTAATTAAGTCTGCAAGCAGACAGCTCTTAAAGAGACAGTACGTGGAGGCTCAAATAGCACTCACTTGCAACCACATTTAAGCAGCTGAGACGACAAACACCACCCAGACTTGGAGCATTCAGGCAAGCTCCTGGAAGACTTTTGGGAACCCCCATTTTCAGGTGCGTTACACAGATGACACAGTCCTGTATAAATCTGGCCCCTCTACCGCTGATGTGGAAACTAGACTACAGCATGATTTCAAAGAAGTTCAGCTTTGGTTTCACTCAAATCAGCTCTTTCTGAATGCCAAGAAATCAGTCTCCGTGACCTTTGGCACAAGGCAGAGACTCTCTTGGCTCCCCTCCCTACCCAATTTCCACACCCTGAATGGGACGTTACTGGAGGACTGCAGTTCCTTTAGATACCTTGGGGTCTGGCTTGACCAGCACCTTAACTTTTCTGTACAAATTGGGGCCATCCGCAAGAAACTACACCCCAAACTGAGTGAGTGCCCTGAATCGCGACCATGAGTGCATCCTACTGCCGGCTCACCGTGTGCTAGTACAGAAAATGATTCTCCCCATTTCTGACTACAGTGACGTAGTCTACAGTGCTGCTCCCAAAACTTCCCTAACCAGACTGGATACCCTCTTCCATTCCTTCTGTTGTTTCACACTAGACTGTCCTCCTAGTATGCATCACTGTACCCTTTACCATGCTCTGTCTCTCCCATCCCTTCAGGATAGGATGCAGGCCCATTGCGCAAGTCTTACGGCAACATTCTGCTCCCAGTCCCTACCCTCGTATCTTGCATCCGCATTCTCCCCTCCCCCCCCCAGACACTATGACTCCTGCTCCTTGACTGTCCCATGCATGTCCACTTCTGCTGGACAGGCAGCCTTCTCCTACCACTCGCCTAAATTATGGAATTCCCTCCCCTCCACCATCCGCCATGCCTTCCCCTCACTATCTCAACACCCTCCTGAAATCCCATTTCCGCTCTGCCTGTTCCTGCTCCTAATCGCCTCTTAACAGTGCTCTTCTTGGCATTGCTTTCTCTGCACTTGGTTCTTGCATCCCTGTGTGGGCTGGAATGCCTCCCCGCTGTCTGCTGTGCCACCTGTCATGCAGTTGTGCTTTCAAATTGTTGTAAATAATTCTACTGTGTATTATCTAGTTGCTGTGCTAACTCTACCTTGTCCTTTTTGCTCTACATTTGTACTTGTCTGTACTCATTGTTTATACAATGTTTTCCTTCTCCCATGCCCCCCCTCCCGGACATACAGTATCTGGAAATGAGCAGCTGTCTGCTCAGCATGCTTTCCTGGGGAAACTTTTAAATAAATAAATAGAGTGAAGGGGTGGGAAAAAAGGGGCAGAATCTGAAGCTGTAGCGGGTTAAAAAAAGGGATATAGATGGTACTGTTTTATGCTTCTTGCAGTGTAAAGTTGGTGTGGTATTTTTTGTTGGCATTACATTTTTAGTTAGGGTCTGGGCTAGTAGGTAACCAGGTAGGCAACCTAGGTAGGACTGTATTTTCTAGGTCTGTGTTTTCCAGTTAGAACTGCATTTCCTAAATAGCATGGTATGGTATTTTTAGTTTGGTACTACATTTTTAGTTAGGGTCTGGGCTGGTAGGTAACCTAAGTTAGGACTGTATTTTCTAGGTCGTTGTTCTCTAGAAAGAACTCTATTTACTAAATAGTATGGCTGAACAATAGGTAGAATAGTGGGCTGCAATGGATGTGGGGCAGCGGCTTGGATGAACATATTGTGGAAGCTAGGAAGGTGTCCAATCTGTCACAGGCTGAGGAGTCTTGAGGAAGAAGTGCTGTGACTTGGGAGGGACTTGGTGAGGGTGGGGGCTGGGGGAGAGAATCTAGGGCTCCCCCAGGGAGAATCATGAGGACACAACATGGGAGGTATGTTGGACCAATTGAGCAGATTGGGAGGGGGACTGGGAGCAAAATGAACAAGGAGACTAGCACTGGAGGGAAGGCTGAAGTCAGGAGGGAGGGAGGAATCAAGGCACAGCAATGCAGAGCGGGCAGGCAATAGGCTTGCAGTGCTAGCAACATTGGTGGAGGAGGCGGTGGTGCAGAATACCACCTGGGTGGGGCAAGAGAGAGGGAAGTGGAGGGAACTGCACAAGGCAGCTGGTCTAAGTTGGTGGTGGGGAGATGGGCACAGAAGGAGGGATGGCTGAATGGAGCAGAGATGTTGGGGAGCGGAGCAGGGTGGATAGAGAAGACAGCAAGGGCATAGCAGCTGTGGCAGGGGAGAACATTGATGGGGAAAAGGCAACAGCAACAGACAGGGGAATTACGTGCAGGAGGAGGATACGAGCAGAAAAGGAACAGGGAGAGACAGGGGATTTATGTGCAGGTGGAGGAGGAGTCAGGCAGGAGAGAAACATGGCGGCAGAGAAAGGCGGAGGGGGAATATGTGCTAAAGGGGGAGGCAGCAGGAGAAAAACAGCAACACGGACAGATGGGGGAATTATGTGCTGGAAGAGGAGGAGTTAGATAAGAGAGGAAATGGGAGGGGAAGCAGGCAGATGGAAATATGGAGGGAATACTAGTATTGGGGGATTCAATACTAAGGGGGATGAGGTGGGATAGCAAGGGGGGGGAAGGCATAGCGTATATTGGTGGAGGGCATGCCAGTGATGACAGCTGAGAGAATGGGACAATCAGTCCTGAAATATGCTAGAAGGGGAAGGGAGAGACCTCATTTAATTCTACATCTGGAGACAAACGACCTGGCTGATAGTACTTTAGAGGTAGTCCAAAGAGTTTTGAGGAGCTGGGAACGTTATGCGAAGCGGAGGGTAAATCAGTAACCTTTTCTGAGGTATTTCCTGTGCCCAAGGCAAACACAGCTAGAAAACAAAGGCTAAAGGAATTTAATGAATGGTTTGGCGGTTGGTGTCACACCAAAGGATATGGGTTGGTGGGAAGGTGGGGACAGACCTGGGTGGACAGTGGTCTATATGCTAAGAATAGACTTTGTCTAAATGAAGAGGGAAAGGAGGTGCTAAAACAGAAGCTTGGGGAGTATATTGAGGTAGCTGGACATTTAAACTAGGTGAGGGGATGGCAGGTGGAGGGACGGCATACAGAGGCCAGAAGATGGGAAACAGAGCAGGCTTACCCCCCAGAACAAGGGCGATGTACTAGGTAGAAGCAATAGAAGGTATGCTAGGAGGGGAGGGCAGAGGGATGGGAAGGAAAGGTAAAGGGATGGAAGGTGGTCACCATGAATGCGAGGAGCCTGCGGGATAAAATGAATGACCTACAGGCCCTTATAGTGGAGAGGGAGGTGGACATGACAGCAATCACGGAAACATGGGCCACCGAATACCACATGGGACCCGACGGTCCCAGGGTACAGAATATTCCACAGGGATAGGGTAAACAGGAGAGGGGGAGTGGCATTATACTTGAGGGAGGGGTTAAAGTGTGTTAGGGAGGAGGGGGAGACAGTCATTATGGCTGCTAAGCCAGGATTCCAGGAATAGGATGCTCCGGATGGGAGTGGTGTACAGGCCACCCTCCCAGTCAGAGAAGTTGGACAAGGAACTTGCGAGGCAGATTAAAAAGGCATGCAGTAAGGGGAGTGTGGTGGTTTTGGGAGACTTCAACCTGCCGAAGGTAGACTGGGGAACCGCTGCCACCAGCACTAAAAGGGAGCAGGTACTCCTGGATGCCTTTCAGGAGAGCTTCCTGACACAGGTGGTCAGCAAGCCAACCGGGGCGCCCTAGACGTAGTGCTCACAAATGAGGAATTTGTGAGGGATATCAAGGTGGATGAGCCATTAACAGGGAGTGACCATCACTCAGTATGGTTGAAACTGGCGATGGGCAAAGAGGGGGTGGCATCCAACATAAAGGTGCTGAATTTCAGGTGGGTGGATTTCGCAAAGATGGGGGAGGTACTGAGGGGGTACCTGGCCGGTATCCAACCTAGTATGGGCATGGACCAGAGATGGGAGATCATAAAGAAGGGGATACTAGAGGCTTCCAATTCTTGTAACAGGACTTGGAGAAAAAAGGAGAGGGCACAAAAGCCAAGCTGGATGAACGGGGGGGGGTTAAGAAAAAGGTGAGGAGAAAGAGGGTGGCCTTTAGGAGATACAAGCAATTGGGGAGGGAGGAAGCTTGGGAGGAATACCTGCAGGAGGCAAGAGAGGTGACAAGGGGAGTAAGAAGAGCAAAAGCCACCAAAGAGCTCAGGCTGGCACAAGGCATAAAGGAGGGGGAGAAAGGCTTCTTCAGGTACATCAGGGAGAAAAGGAGCTGTAAAGAACAGATAGTAAGGATTAAGAAGGACGTGGGTTGGGTAGAGAAGGGGAGCGAAAAGGCAGAAGCACTCAATGACTACTTCTGCTCAGTATTTAGGAAGGAGAGAGGGGGAGTGCTACCCAAGTGGGGGGGCAGGAAAGTCTGGGGAGGGAGTAACGGATGAGGAGATCATGGAAGCTAGGTCCTGGAGGGATTGAGAGTGCTGAGGGTGGACAAGGCACCAGGGCCAGATGGCATTCTCCCCAGGGTATTGAAGGAGCTAGCAGAGATCCTGTCAGGTTCTCTGGCAGGCCTATTCAACGCCTCACTAAATTTGGGATCCATACCCAAGGACTAGAGGTTGGGTCACGTTGTTCCCCTGCACAAGAGTGGCCCCAAACATGAACTATAGACCAGTGAACCTCACATCCATCGTGGGGAAGCCAATTTAAAAGATCGTTAAGGAGATACTGGGGTCCCTGCTGGAGGACAATGTGCTGCAGGACAGTAGACAGCATGGCTTTGTCATGGGCAGATCCTGGTAGAGTTACTATGACTGGGTGACTGGGCAGATGGACGAGGGCCATGCAGTGGATGTCCTGTACCTGGACTTCAACAAGGTATTCAATTTGGTACCACACGTGAGACTTGGAATAAAACTTGAAGGCACAGGTGCGGGACCAAAAATGGTGGGATGGGTGACTGACTGAAAGGAAGGCAGCAGAGAGTGGTGGTGGTGGAAGGGGAACTCTTATCCCAAAGCACAGTAATGAGTAGGGTTCCACAGGGCTCGGTGCCGAGACCAGTGTTATTTGGGATATTTATTGCAGAAATGTCCATGGGCATCAAGAACAGGATCAGCCTATTTGCAGACAACACCAAGATAGGGGCGGTGGTGGATGACATAGAGGGGTGGCAGGGTTTGCAGGAAGAGCTGAATAAGCTGGAGACCTGGTCAGACACTTGACAGCTGGGGTTCAATGTCAAAAAATGTAAGGTACTGCAATTTGGAGAAAAAAGATCCAAGGAGGATCTACCAGCTGGGGGGGGGGGTGTACAGTTGGTGGAGATGGAGAAGGAGAAGGATCTGGGGGTGGTCATCACGGGGTCAATGAACAACTCAGCACAGTGTAGGAAGGCAGCAGCAATGGGCAGCAAAATGCTGGGTTGCATAGCAAGGGGAATAATGTTAAGGGTGGGATGATTCTGCTGCTGTGTAGATCATTGGTTAGCCCTCACCTCGAATACTGCATGAAGTACTGGCCCCCGTACCTGAAAAGGGACATCAAATTACTGGAAGGGGTGTAGTGCAGAGCAATCAAGATGATCTAGGGGATGGGGACTTACCGTATGAGAGTAAGCTAAAGGAGTTAAACATACTTGCTGGAGGAAAGGAGGGACAGAGGGAATATGAGAAAGACATTCAAGTACATAAGAGGGATAAACAAGCCTGGTATGGAGGAGCTATTTAGGGCAAGGATGGGGAGGGCCACTCGAGGTCATGACATGAGACTGGAGGGAGGGAGGTTCAGGAGGGAACTGAGGAGACACATTTTTATGGAGAGGGTGGTGGCAGGGTGGAACTCGTTCCCAGCAGAGGTAGTGGCATGTAAGATGGTGGGCTGCTTCAAAAGGGGCTGAGACAGAGCAAGAGGGAGGATAAGGGGTGGTGAGGAGGGAGGAGCAGCTGCAGAATAAGGCTTGTTAGCTGCATAATCGAGCAGACTCGAGAGACCAAATGGCCTTTCTGTTGGCACATTTCGTATGTTCATATGCCAACCCATCCCTTTCCCTGCCCCTATCCTTTCTGTACATCCTATACCCTGGGATCATCAGATCCCAATCCTGATATTGGGTGGCCCAAGTCTCTGTGATGGCTGCAGTGTCCACCCCTCCCCACTGCCAATAAAGCCTGTAACTTAGCTGCTTTGTTTCCCAGTCTTCTTGCATTCAGGGAGATGACCCTCCAACTTGTTCCCTTCCCTTTCTTAACCCATTTCTCTCCATTCTTAACCCCCCCCACATGATCCCTCCCTGGTACCATCCTTGTTAGCTTGGAGAGTAAGACTGTTCGGCACCCATCTCCGGTGACTCAGCATTCCTACTACACGCTTTCCTCCCCACACACCTAGTTTAAATCCACCTTAGTTTCTATGTCTTCCCCCAGCCTCCGCTTTAATACCCCCTGCCTCACCTTACTCAAACGTAACCTGTCCTCTGTGAACAGGTCACTGTTGCCCTGATGTTACCCTACCCCCTCTGGTTCAACACCAATCTCCCAGCCTAGTGTTGAACTCTTCTATCCTTACTTTCCTTTCTGTCCTTGCTCGGGGTACTGGGAGTACTTCCAAGAAGGCCACTGATCTTTCTTCCTCTAGCAACCTGACTGTGCTACCCACCAAGTCACTTGTACCCAAGTGCACCACTACATGCAGTTTCTCCCTTCCTCGTCTTGCACACTTCATAATACACTGTCCAGCCCTATCCGCTGTCAGTCCAGGTACTGATTCCACCCATATTTTACTATGCCACTCCCCTTTGCTTCCCCATTTTACTCCTTTCAGGATTGAGTGACCCCTCTCTCATCTTTGTGCCCCGCACCATCCTATCTTCCTTCCTTCCTTCCATGCACCTGCTTTTAGAACCCACCCCATCCTGCATATTCAAGGCTTGATCAGCCCCCTCTGCTCTGCCCTCAGCTTCTACCCTAGTCCTACCCCTCCCCTATTGCTTCCCTCATCTGACTTGCCCCTACCCCACAGTGCCCTGCCCGCATCATCCTACCTCGCAGAGCCCCATTTCCCTATCTCCCCCTTCTGCCTTATCCCCCTTGGCCCTTGCCTTACCTTTTACCCTTATCCTTCTTCCCCCCCACTCCTGTCCCCATTGTCTGTCCGAGTGTTGCCACCTGGGCTTACACTACCCCCTCTTCCTCCTGCTCCTGCTTAGAGAGCCCCAATCCACTATTGATGCCAGCAAAGCTAACCTATTGCTGGACTATTCACTTCTCCCCTTGTGCTATCCCTAGATTCCCCTTTGCTGCTTCTGTAATTGTTTACCCTGTACCCTAGCCTCTAAACTGGTTCTGTGCTCCTGATTCCCTGAGGGGGTGGCCATCCTGTACCAGTCACCCCTTTCCTTCCCCCAATCCTCGCTAACTCCATTCCTAGCCACTGTACTTCTGCTATATGGTGTAGTAGTTTTTCTATAGGGGAAATGGCCCATCCATATATTATAGTATGTCTGCTATTTATATGTTCATTTCCTCTGTCTGTTATGGCTATAAAGTTATGTCTCAAGTTCTATGTAGGTTGCAGCTGCACAGTTCCCTTTACAGTTCCCTCACTCAAAGAACTCGAGAATGCACTCTGATTACTATAACAGACACAGTAACTGTAAATATGAGCAGCAAGTGAAAGTCCTCTAGTAAAGCAGCTGCTACATTTTGTATCTGTGTGCCTGTGAGAAAAGTCACATCCTTAAATAGTCAATGACAGAACAATTGCATGGCATCAACGTCACTGTTTGCCAGGCTATAAGTGTAACTAGCCATGAACATTTTTGTTTAAACTGTGCCAGAAAATAAGGCCCAGGGAAAACCTGCTCCAGACAGCTTTGGATATGATGTAAGGTGCTTGGAATGGTTATCTAATATCAACACTGCCGTTAGGTGTGTAAACAACTGAGAAAGGTGCTCTAATACTGGTGAAAAATGTCTTCACCAACTCACTGTACTGCCTGTGTGAGAAGGAATGACGTGAGTTGTTGCAGGAGGGATAGGCAGCACCTGAAGGAGAACATCGCTAAGAGCTTGTGCTTTCCTGAAAAGATTTGTCGCCGCAGGTGCAGGTATGTCAACTTTTAAGATCTTTTCGGGTGCTCACTGCTAGTATACACTATTTTTCCTATGGGTATGTTCCCTATTAATCTTTTTTTTTGCAGGCCACCTTTAAACCATTGAGGGTGCTTAAATAAGCTGTGTGGCTGTTTGAGCAATCAAGCTCCCATTGAGTCAGCACCTATGCATCAGTGCTTTCAAAGTGGCATGGACTATTTATGGGATAGTTTTGTGACTTCCTGCATGCAGAGATGGATGTCGACCAAAAGAGAGGGGACAAATACAATTGGATGCCTGAGTAAGGTCTGAGAGAGCAATGGTTACAGTAATACAGTATAGTCATCTTGATAGGTCAAAACTGAGTCACTTTAGTGCTGTAATATGTAGTGAGTAACATGGTAACATGATAAATAGACAATTTGCAGATTTGATGAGAATCCTGAAAATGAAGGAACTGGTTCCTACGATGCATCATTAACATGGATCTTTGCATTCTGAGATTTCAACTGATGTTCTACTGTTGTAAGTGGAGCTCATTTAGTAATGACTTTTGAAATCGCTGTAACCTGCAGAAATGGAAAAAAGCTAGACATGCTGTTGCTAATTGCAAACATGGATGCTAGTGTATAGTGAGCACAAGAGAGCAAAAAATGTACAGGGTCGCTGCTAACCAACACCAAGCCCTGGGGTGTGGTGCTGGCTACTGACTGCACTGTATCTTTTGCACAGTGCAACTATTTGCAAACTAGAATAGCCAGTAAGTATTTACCCATTTGCAGTTCTCACCTTTTTTCCTCTCCCCAAATTGCAGAGATGTCTGCTTTATTTGGTGTGTTAGACAGAAGGCTCGAACGTGGATGTCTCTCAGTACCCCTGTCCTAGTCATGTGTAACCGGGTCACCGTGGATACATAGATACATAGATACATAGACAGTGTCGGCAGATAAGGGCCTATGGCCCACCCAGTCTGCCCATTTAAGTCTGTAAATTCAGTTTATGTTTTCCAAGAAGTCTGTTGCCCCTTACCCCTGACCTCCAGAATTCCTTTATGTCTCTCCCATGCATTCTTAAATCCTGTGATTGTTTCAGCCCCCACCACTTCCTCTGGCAGGGTGTTCCACTTGTCCACCACCCGTTCTGTGAAGAAATTCTTCCTCATGTTTCCTCTGAATCGTCCTCCCTCCAACTTCATCCCATGCCCTCTAGTCCTGGAACATCTTTTTCGCTTAAAAATAGTGTATTCCTGCCCTGTTCCTCCCTGTAAGATACTTGTCATGTCTCTATCCTTATCCCTCTCTCCCTCCTCTCCTCCAGGGAGTACATGTTCAGTGCCTTCAACCTGTCCTCATAGGACTTGTGATGCAATCCATGCACCATCTTTGTTGCCCTCCTCTGAACCTTCTCTACCCTGTCTATGTCCTTATGTAGGTAAGGTCTCCAGAACTGCACAGTGTACTCCAGGTGCTGCCTCACTAGTGTCTTGTATAGTGGAATTATGACCTCCCTTTTCCTGCTGGTGATGCCCCTGCCCATACATCCCAGCATCCTATTTGCTTTACCTGCTGCCTTGTCACACTGTTTCCCTACCTTGAGGTCATCAGAGATGACAACCCCATGATCCCTTTCCTGCTTGGTGCATGCTATATCCTCACCCCCCAACTGATATATTGTGCCTGGGTTTTTGTGCCCCATATGCATTATCTTGCACTTCCTTGCATTGAATTTCAACTGCCAAACCCCTGACCATTCTTCAAGTCTCTGCAGGTCCCTTCTCATTCTGTCTACACCCTCTGGTGTGTCTACTCTGTTACAGAGCTTTACAGTTACAGTTATTGTTACAGTGGATGTTACAGTTATTACCCTTGCAATTTGGGCTCAAGCCAGGTTGAGGTTCAGGAGTCAAAAAACTCCTATTTGGGAGGTTCGTATCCGACCAAGGCTTAAAAAAAATGGGCCATGCCTTCACCCAGAGAAAAGTGTAAGTGAGCCTGGTGTCAGTATGGTACAACCCTCTGGGATGCAGTACTTCATCACCTCCCACATAGGGACACTGGAGACCTGCAAACCAGTGCAGCGCAGTAACAGCTACCCAATGAGTATGCAACTTATACTCTATTTATAATCACGTAAACAAGGAAGTCAAAGAAAAGAACAGAAAACATTCTTTCGGGACTGCAGGATCCTAAATAGGAGAAAAAGAGGTTAGGTGCATAATGAGGTAATACATGCAGACTGTCTGGGTCTTCAGTGCTTTTCTAGGCCCAGCCTACAACCGTGTCTGCCCCCATTCCACACAGTACAGTTTAATTCTTGCCCAACTGTACTATGGACACTACCATCTCCCCACTGGCTCCAGTGACAACCATTGAATCTATGAAAGAGCAGAAACAGTATAGGCTCAAAGACATTGCACATGGCTGGCTGGTGGTGGGGCACTTAAAATAACAGGAGTATCTTAAACTACCTGTAGGTTTTTTTCTTACCAGTTGTTTAACCAGGTGAGACACACTAAGCTGAAAGCTTGTTTACCGGTGCAACCTGGAAGCACAAGGAAGTTAAGTGACTTGCTCAGGGTCACACAGTATGCACCTAGGGGGCTGTGGGATTCAAACCCAGGTCTACAGATTTGCAGCTCAGAGCCTTAACCCACTGTGCCATACTGCCTCCCTATTCTGTGTGCATTCTTCTCCCTGCAGTTGCCCCATTCAGACTGGCCCCTCCAGCCTTGTCATTCACCAGCTCTGCATACTTACACATCACTTTCAGGTTGACCTTGTGCCCGCTAACAGACTGCAGAAAGGGGCACATTAAAAACCACTTCAGATGGTGCCCTATCAATGGAAACAAACTGCTCAAAGGAAAATAAAAAGCAGCGCACACATGCCCAGGCAGTATAAAGAGTTTAATTTGCTCACAGCTTCACAAGACACCAGGCACCCCTATGTAGTGTCTCTTTACTCAAGGCTTCCTGGGGGGCAGTACCTGTTCCCGACCCCCGCACTTTCCAGTTCAATTAATTAGCATATTCATAAACCCCTTAATTGTGCAAACCAATTTCCACAGTACGTGGATGTATGAATACCTGATCAGGAAATCAAACTAAAGTGAGAGTGCTGCACACATTTATATTAATACCACTATTAAATGTGTTGTTTGGAGTTTCCATAAACTGTACATGGATATCCCTGAAGAAATCATTTGGAACGTAGTGCTGTAATATTTGTGAATGATTCCATGAGTTCAATAAACATTTCTTTTGAGTTAAAAAATACCACTATTAAAGGGTTCTCAGTGCAAAGTACAGATTACAAAAGTAAGCAATACAAAAATATTTCATATAAAAAATGGACAATCTGTTAACACCTGAGCACACAAATTCCCACACTGGACAGCAGTAAGTGAACCGACTGTATTTGTGGGCCTCCACTAACAGATGGAAGCTGTGAGCAAATAAAGCTCTTTAAAGTGCCTTGGCGGGTGTACTAGTTTTTATTTTCATTTGTGCAAACCTAGCGCCCCCTGGCAGGGACTCACTACTCCATCAAGGACTCTAAAGTCTCCCAGGGTCTGGGCTGGGAGAAGGTGGGGGACCAGTTGATGATGTGGGGTGTGTAGGGAGCTGGCCCACATCTTGCTAGGCTAGACATTTTCCTTCATCTTTTCTTCCTCAACCGCAGGCATAAGACACAGCATGAATGAGTGTGTGTGTGTGTGTGTGTGTGTGTGTGTGTGTGTGTGAGTATTTGTGTGTTTGTGTGTGTGTATTTGTGTTTGTGCGTGTGTTTGTGTGTGTATTTGTGTTTGTGTGTGTGTGTCGGGGGGTGGGGGCTTGGCAACATGCAGCATGCTTCAGCCTGGAGGGCAAGCTCCACAGTCCACCCGAAGGAGCTGGTACCGCACTGAAGCATGCCACCTCCTTCTCTGCTAGGGGCACACTGCCATTGGCAATGCAGCCACCCAGCCTGGCCACCCAAGTGCCAGCTTCTGAGTTCTCCCAAACCTGGGTACCAGCATGGAGGCATGATGTGGGGGACATGCTTATGTTGGGCAAATGGGCAGTTGAGAACCTTAATAGTTTTTTTTTTTTTTTTTTTTTTAGTATTTCTATTATTCTCCTTCCCGTAGGGCCCCCATTTGACTGGCTCCTCCAGCTCTGTCCCCCCGGAATTACTGGGGCTTACCTTACGCACGGTCTGGGAGTGGTGCCTGTGGAGAATCAGTTGCCATTCTGCCTCCATTTTTTTCCCCGTTTTCTCCCCATTTTCCCGAGGACACCAGGAGAAGGATGCATGCATGTGGAGGCATGCATGCACCTTACAGCCCTGATAATGACCCTCCTCCACCCGCCCCATTGGCCTAGCACCAGCACCCTAGCACCTTGCAAGTGATGCCACCCCATCTCCCTCGAGAGGAGAGTGGCTTCCATCCAGCTCCGCACGCCCCGGTGCCAACCTCCGACAACCCAAGCTCACTCCCGAACCCGGGTCGCCGACGTGCTGCAAGGTGAGACGTCCAGCGCCTCAGCCCTCTGCACCACCGGGCCAGTGACCTTAATTGTTTTTAATTGAAACTGGGTATAACTCCTATCAAACTGACCTAATCCGTTAAGTGAATTCTTAGAAAATAATTGGTATGAATCATGGGTTTTTAAGCTTTTTATTATACTAGAGAATTGCTATTTTTGAATTATAGTAATGTTTTTTTCTTTTTTTTTTTCAGCTCTATTTTATGTCCTACTCACCATTGCCTGAACTCTCTCTGGTGTGGACACTTGATCCCACTTTCTCCTGCACACCTGAAGTTCTCCATTGCCGCTCTGGTGTGCCTTTCCTCACTATTGCCTGGACCACCGAACCCCCCAGCTATAACCACCGACTCCTACTGGCACTCTATCTATAATCTGATGGAGCAGCCAGGGTTAGTGGGGCACTGGAAGCA
Source organism: Neoceratodus forsteri (assembly GCA_016271365.2). Classification (NCBI taxonomy): domain Eukaryota; kingdom Metazoa; phylum Chordata; order Ceratodontiformes; family Ceratodontidae; genus Neoceratodus; species Neoceratodus forsteri. Next base: position 1,713,045,939 of record CM057455.1, read on the forward strand.
GAAGTGAAGGACCCGGCATTGGGCGTGAGTGCGGCACCTCTGGACCCACGTTCAGCTACCTGGGATTGGGCCATTTTCCACTTTGTTCTTTCCCCTGGTGTGGATATGGAATGGCGCCAGTGTATAGATGGAGCACTGCCGGCCCCTCCCTCAGGTGCCCACCATCTCAAGACCCCATTGGCCTCCCCCCCTCAGGACACAGCACCTCCCAGCCACCACCAGGCAGGGAATCCTCAGAATCCACCCCCAGGAGAGGAAAGCAGTCCTCTGGATGCTCAATCCTCTCCTCCCCCACCGACCCCTGGCATTCTGAGCTTGCTCCCAAACCCAGGTCACTGGCGTGGTGCGAGGTGTGGTGTCCAGTGCCTCAACCCTCAGTGCCACCAGGCCAGCTTTATAGCACTGGTGTTTTAAATGGAGTGATCTGACTGGTCAGAATATACGCCCCAGGGTTATATCAATGCTATACAGTAGAGCTTCATCACTTGCCCTAAGATTCACCAAATTAAGTCTGAGCAGCAACGTGGAATTCAGATAGCCAGCAGCATTCTAATCCATTTCTAGCATAAGCCATTACTTAATATGCTAACTAAAGCATGATCATGATTCTGACAGATTTTGATGTGACTGATGTGATTCTGCCGTGTCAGATAGGCATTTCTAAAAATTGTGCTGCCAGATTTAAAATGCTGGTTATTAACAGCTTTACAACAATTGTGCAATTGAGTCCTGTGGTCTCACTATCTTTTCTGTGACTGTAATATGACAATGACCCCACCTCTGTTGTCATGGCAACAACGTGTTGTGCATATTGGCAAGATTTTCAACACTGTATGGGACTACGTCGGACACTGCAACTGCAGTTGTGGTCCGAAATCTCCACAGCTGTGGAGGTTGGAATTTTCAGCTGGCTCAGCTGTGGGGGATGTTATGCCTTGTCCCACCAGACATAACATTTCCCTGCAGCTGTGCCAAAAAATGGCCTCAGACTGCTGTAAATCATGGAGCTGGTCACAGATGGGCACCACTTTTGAAAATAACACAGCTATGGGAAAAACTGCAGCTCCACAAGCTGAGACCCACTGGTGCCAGTTTTTTCTTGCAGCTGCAGGAGTTACAAGGGTTTCGGAAATCCAGCTCATAATCATTGGCCACCGTCATGTCAACTGCACTGCACTTAAAAAACTCTTCTTGGATCCAGATTGTCTAGCCAACTACCGGCCTATCTCTAACCTGCCATTTGTTGGTAAGGTTATTGAAAAGGCGGTTGCATTACAATTGGATGATCATCTTACGACTCACAATGTCTATAATACTCTCCAGTCTGGTTTTAGGAAGAAGCATAGCACAGAGACTGCCCTTGTCCGGGTATTGAATGATATCCTAATGGCCAGAGATTGAAAGACACGTACCATTCTGGTCCTTCTTGATCTTTGTGCTGCATTTGACACTGTAGACCATGTTGTGCTGTTGGAGCGCCTGCGGTTCTTTTGTGGGCTGTCTGGTACAGTCCTCAAATGGTTCCATTCATACCTCATGGACAGGTCTCAGAGTGTTGCCACTGGAATTTATTCCTCTGGTACTCATCCCCTGCCCTGTGGGGTACTGAAGGGTTCCATTCTAGCCCCCATGTTGTTTGCAGTGTATATGCTGCCACTGGGAGATATCATCAGGTGATACAGTCTGGGTTTTCACTGCTATGCAGATGATACTAAGCTGTAGGATCACCCAGAGGATGTGTAGATGTTATCTGCTCAATCCTTGCTGACATTGTCTGGAAGTCCTTGGAGAGGGGGGGTCTTTCTCGACACCCTCAAGGAGGCGGTCGTTCGACCACTCCTTAAACAATCCTCCTTGGATCCAGATTGTCTAGCTAACTACCGGCCTATCTCTAACCTGCCATTTGTTGGGAAGGTTATTGAAAAGGCAGTTGCGCTGCAACTGGATGATCATCTTACGACTCACAATGTCTATGATGCTCTCCAGTCTAGTTTTAGGAAGAAGCACAGCACGGAGACTGCCCTTGTCCGGGTATTGAGCAATCTCCTAATGGCTAGAGTTCAAAATGCATGTACTATTCTGGTCCTTCTCGATCTCTCTGCTGCATTTGACACTGTAGACCATGGTGAGCTGTTGGAGTGCCTGCAGGTTTATTGTGGGCTGTCTGGTACAGTCCTCAAGTGGTTTCATTCTTACCTCACAGGCAAATCTCAGAGAGTTGCCACCGGAATATATTCCTCTGGCACTCACTCCCTGCCTTGTGGTGTACCACAGGGTTCCATTTTGGCACCCATGTTGTTTGCAGTGTATATGTTACCATTGGGAGAAATCATTAGGCAATACAGTCTGGGTTTTCACTGCTATGCAGATGATACCCAGCTGTATCTGTTCTTTCTCCCCGGCCAGGGTAATGCACACTCCATGCTAAACAACTGCCTTGCTGAGATCAGACTTTGGATGAGTTCCAGCTGGCTAAGACTGAATCCGGATAAGACTGAGGTATTGGTAGTGGACCAAGGTCGCCCGGGGGTGGGTTTGGGAGTTGGACAACCCTCAGGTCTGTTACTTGGTGGTATGCCGCTCCCTACCTCTGATCAGGTGCATAATCTGGGCATTATTTTTGATGAGGGTCTGACCTTAAAATCTCAAGTATCAGCTGTCGACAAATCCTCTTTTTACCATCTGAGGAATATCGCCCGGGGTTCCGTCGAGCGATCTTCCATCATTGGTCAATGCCTTTGTCACTACCCGCCTTGACTACTACAATTCCCTTTACCTAAGGCTACCTGGGGTTGATATATGCTGCCTGCAGCTAGTGCAGAACGCGGCGGCCAGGCTTTTGACTGGGACATCTAGGACTAGTCATAGTACACCTGTGCTCCGCGAACTGCACTGGCTGCCTGTTAGGTGGCGGATCACCTTTAAGGTTGGTCTACTAACTTTTAAAGCCCTATACAACCAGGGACCCAGCTACCTGACAGATCTCCTGATTCCCTACTGCTCCCTCCGCCCTCTCCATTCCACCAACGAGGGATTGCTAGAGATTCCCAGGGTTTGATAGTAAACATCAGGTTCACTTGCTTTTGCTTTTTCAGCACCAACCCTGTGGAATTCTCTACCTCGTTGGTTAAGAGAATGCCCAACCGTCGATAGTTTTAGAACTGGTTTAAAAACATATTTATTTAGTTTAGCTTTTATTTAAATATAGTTGATATATTATAATGTTGTTTTAATCTATTTATGTATATGTTTTATGTACAGCGCTTTGGTTGTGAAAGGCACTATATAAATAAAGCTGATTTGATTTTGATTTGTATCTGTCCTTTCTGCCCGGACAAGATGATGCACTCTCCATGCTAGATAACTGTCTTGCTGAGATCAGACTTTGGATGAGTTCCAGCTGGCTGAGACTGAATCCGGATAAGACTGAGGTGCTGGTAGTGGACCCAGGTTATCCGGGGGTGGGTTTGGGGGCTGGACAACCATCAGACTTATCTCTTGGTGGTATGTCACTCACTACCTCCGATCAGGTGCGTAACCTGGACGTTATTTTTGATGACAGTCTGACCCTAAAATCTCAGGTGTCAGCTGTCATCAAATCCTCTTTTTACCATCTAAGGAATATCACCCGGGTGAAACACCTGGTTCCTCCGGGTGATCTTCCAACATTGGTCCATGCCTTTGTCACTACCCGTCTTGATTACTGCAATTCCCTCTACCTAGAGCTACCCGTGGTTGATATCTGCCACCTGCAGCTGGTGCTGAACGCGGTGGCCAGTATTTTGACTCAGACTTCTAGAACCAGTCATATTACATCTGTGCTCCGCGAACTGCACTGGCTGCGTGTTAGGTGGCAGATCACCTTTAAGGTTGGTCTACTAACTTTTAAAGCCCTATACAACCAGGGACCCAGCTACCTGACAGATCTCCTGATTCCCTACTGCCCCCTCCGTCCTCTCCGTTCCGCCAACAAGGGATTGCTGGAGATTCCTGGGAAATAGACTTCTAGGAAAACAAACTGAACTTACAAGCTCAAATGGGCAGACTAGGTGGGCCATAGGCCCTTATCTGCCGACACTGTCTATGTATCTATGTATCTATGTATCTATGTATCTATGTATCTATGTATCTATGTATCTATGTATCTATGTATTCCCAGGGTACTATTGGAGACATCAGGATCTCTTGCCTTTGCTTTTTCAGTGCCTGCTCTGTGGAATTCTCTACCTCATTGGTTGAGAGAATGCCCAACTGTCAATAGATTTAAAATAGAGTTAAAAACTTATTTATTTAATTTAGCTTTCCCTAGCTATGGATGACTTGTTTTAATCTTTGTGTTTTAAATTCTATTTTATGTTTCTGGTTTTATGTACAGCGCCTTGATTTTGAAAGGCACTATAAAAATAAAGATGATTTGATCTGATTTTGATTTGTTGATTGACTTGTTACACAAACAAACATGGACATAGAATAGACAGAGGTATATGCTAGAAACAGCAGTTTAGCGAGTCCTGCAAAGAAAAATGTAAAAAATAAATACAGAGCCTGTATGGCTATGAGTGTAAAGAGCAAAACAGTGAATCACAACATGATCACAGACATAAATGGGATTCATAGAAAAAAGAAGTTTTTGCAGTACCCATCACTGAAGATGGCTACGTAACTCTTTCTTGTGCACACCTCTTGCACCAATGTGGGACCAAGGTGTAAAGTAATCAAATCCAATGGTGGATGAACTACTATATATCATCTGTTACCAACCAGCATAATGTCTCTATAAACGTAATGAGGTATTCCCAGGGATTACGGTAACCATCAGTTAATCACCCTCTATGGGTATGTGGCACTTGGCTGCACCTTATGCCACATTGCAACCCTAGGGTGTGATTATCAGATGGTTAAGCTAACCCCTGGTCGTACTTTATTGCTTAAAATGCATGGATGGGGGAAACTCTCCCATCTAGATTGTGAAAGGTGCTGAAACTCTCATCCTGTTTTGTAATAGTTGGTGGAATTGAGTTCCTGGAGGCTCCTATTTCATTTAACCTCCAGAAAAAGGCAGAGAAAAAAGAAACAGGATGAGGAAAGTTGATAATAATATAAAAGAAAGAGGGAAAGATGTGAACACACTGTGAAATTGTCAGAGGCACACCGCTTAAAGAAAGTTCTAAACTTTATAACAACTCTTTCATTATAATAAGGAGTGAGTGAACCTGTTGAGGGGAAATCTACCTCCCCACCCCCACAACAACATGATGGGTTCAACAGTTTTGAACCTATTCCCATTAAAAAATATTTGTATTGGTTTGAAATGTAATATATATATAACTAATGTTTCTTTAATAAAAATCTTCCCGACACAGGGTTTTCGTTGTCTTTGATTATTTTTAGCTACCCCTCTCCCTGCGTTACCAGAATAATGTTTGTCTTTAAATTTGAAATGAAATTATATTTCAATGAAAGGTCTTTTTCAAAATAATGCATTCTTTTATTCATTGTCATACATTTTAAAGCAATTTGGTAATGTAATCACAGTTCACAGGTACATTTAATGGCATGCTATATTTCAGGTCTAACAATGTACCTGAGGCGTGCGATTACCACAACAGGGTGTGCATTTATTGGGGATTAATCAACACCCTGGGTGTGTTGTGAGGCACAAGACTGCAGGCTGAGTATCCTCACAGTACCCGGGTTTTTTTTTATTAATCCCCAATAAATGCACACCCTGGAGCGGGTTATTACGCTTATAACATGAGCCACATTTGGTGGAAAATGGACAAAAACTATTCTCATGAGACAGAAAAAATGTGGGAACTATTTTGTGTTCCTCCGCTATTTTTGGCCATGGAACCACAGCTTTCTGTGTTCTGCCACAGTAAAAATAGTTCACAACACAACAGTTTCTGGTGAACAAGCCACATACAGTATTATCAAGGAGCAAGTACAACTTTTTATTGTGCTGATAGCATGGTGGTATATTGCTTTGTCTGCTGACACATTAATGTCACTTTATATACCAGCCCCTACATTAACCAAGTAGCTGCCAAATGTTATTCACTGATTCTCTCTCTCTCTCTCTCTCTCTGTCTGTAGATACCAACCCCTACATTTAGGAAGTACCTGGCAAACGTCTACTGACTGCTCTCATACACTTCATCCCTATTATCTGTGTGTTCTCGATTTCAAATTATTGACAGAGAAAACACAGACACAGGCGGTCATCATCACTGCCGCTTCATGATATTCCACTGATCGCTGTTGTCACTGGTACCATAATGCTGCACTAGATGTAATGGAGCTACTCGCTCAGCTCTGCACCTTCATACTACTCGCTACGCTTCGATGAATTTTATATTATTGGGGGAGAGCTGCAAACAATGCAGGACAGTGTACGTTACGGACAGATACTGGTGGCTGGGAGAACAGTATGTCATACCGAGGACATTACTGGCAGAATGAAAGACACAGACTGAGGAAGCGCTGTTGTCACAGTCTGCCTCCATAGTATGTTTTCTGTTTTCGTTGGCTGTGCTACAGAGATTTTTATGTTTGCTTGAACGCATGTGCAAGAAACATAGTGCCGCGGATGTGCAAGAAACATAGTGCCATCTTCCAAGTTTTCAGAGGTGTGGCAGTCCTCTTCCAATTCAGTCAGTGTGTTTGCAGGTGTGGCCGCAGTTCTCCAATGCCTGCTGGAGCTGTCTATGACAGCGTCCAAAATGCAGTGGAGTACAGTTGAAAGGGGGAGCTATGCTTCAGTGAGCAGTGATAAGATATTGCCTGCTCATGCCCGCTCCCCCTATACACACACACACACACGCACGCATACATACTGCGTGCTCGCCCCCCCCACGCACACACTGTGTAGCCAATGGGGGTGCCCAATCCCCCGTCGGCTGTGCTGCACCCCCCCAAAGCAGAGTTACATATGCCACGCTGGGTGCCCACCCCAGCGTGGCCACACATTGTATAGCTGACAGGGGTGCCCAATCCCCCGTCAGCTCCACTGTTCCCTCCCCAGTACAGGGTTCCACGCTGGGAGCCCACCCCAGCATGGCAACAGATGCTATTACCAATGGGGGTGCCCAATCCCCCGTCAGCTCTATGCCCCCCCACCAGCCATCCTTGTGCCACGCTGGGAGCCCACCCCAGCATAGCAAATGTCCCGCATCATCATTTAATAAAAAAAAAAAAATACCTGAAACTTAAAAACGGTCCCTCGCTGTCTCTGCCCCCACCCGCGGCCACCCACTGCGCTCCGCCTCCCCACACACCCCACCTATGCTTACCTCCAGACTCCGGTGCACCAATCTTCGGTGGACCGGGAACATGTCTGCACTCTTCAAAGCCGACCGTGAACTGAGGAAATGCCGGTAAGCTGTATAATGGGATAGACAGGGTTTTTTTCAACTTTGCTGCATATCTCAGCCATTTTTTGGAATTTTTGCACCAAATTTTCAACATGGGGTTTTTGGGACCCCTTCTCATGAGTGCTGTCACTGTCATGGCGTTAATCGGGCCCAAAGGGTGATTTCGCAGTCACTGCATTATATCACCTTTCGAGACAGAGTAACAAAATGACACTGCCACTGTTCATAAGGTGTGCTCTCAAAAAGCCTATGTTGAAAATTTGGTGGAAAAATTCCTTAAAATGACTGTTTTACGATCGTGTGTTGCGCAGTTCCTACGCACGCTCGTAAGTTCACAAATTTTCAATATTTTCACTCCAGATTTTCAACATTGCCATTTTACCACACCTTCTTATGAGCAGTACAGCTGTCATTTTTCACATCTTGCCCAAAACGTGTTTCCACCCATGTAGTGCACAATGGCGCAGTCGGTGTGCGAAATCAATGTATGGGACACATTAAGAAAATCACAGTGACACTGTTCATGAGCAGAGGTCTTAAAATGGCTATGTTGAAAATTTCAGAAAACATTTCTAAAATGACTTTTACGAGCGCGGTGTTAAGTAGCGTCTTCTACGACGCCGTAGTTTTATAATTTTCTATATTTTCACTCCAGCTTTTCCACATTGCCATTTTATTACACTTCCTTATGAACAGTACAGCTGCCATTTTTCACATATCGCCCAAATGTGTTTCCGCACATGTAGCGCACAATGGTGCAGTCGGTGTGAAAGCAATGTTTGGGACAGATTAAGGAAATCACAGTTACACTGTTCATGAGCAGAGGTCATAAAATGGCTATGTTGAAAATTTGGTGACAAAAGTCCATAAAATGACTGTGTTACAAGTGAGCATTGTGCAGTTTCCACGCACCCTCGTAAGTTAATGACTTTGTAATATTTTCAGTCCAGATTTTCACCAGTGGCATTTTTCCACACTTCCTTATGAACAGTACAGCTGTCATTTTTCACAACATGGCTGAAATGTGTTTTCACACTTTCAGCGCAGAGATGCGTGGTCGCTGTGGGAAATCATTATTCGGGACAGTTAAAGAAAATCACAGTGACACTGTTCATGATCGGAGGTCCCAAAATGCCTGTGTTGACAATCTGCTGTAAAAAATCCCCAACCTAATTACATTATGGGTTTGCGTTGCACAGTTTCTATGCATGCTCGTGACTTCACCAGTTTTTTTAATATTTTTACTGCAGATTTGCAACATTGCCATTTTTGACACCTCCCCATGAACAGTACAGCTGTCATTTTTCACATCCTGTTTGGAATGTGTTTTTGCACCTGTGGTGCTAAATGCCATAGTCACTGTGCATAAGCAGCTTTCGGCTAACAAACTGATATTGCCACTGTTCATGAGGTGGGGCAAAAAAACCATGTTGAAAATTTGGAGTGAAAATACCAACGAATGCCTGAGGTGTTACGGTTTCCAACCATAACGCACCACCCTGTAGAGAATGACAGGCATCAGGGGTGTGACTTGGGATTCTTGCCTGTAATGCTCATACCATTCTGCATCCTGCAGCCAGTGAGAGGCATCGAGGTATGCCTTGGACTCTTCGGCCCCAAAGTTCACCCCATTCTCCTATACCACACCCATCTCACCGTATTTCCTGATGGAATGGGGTGCGCATAAGGGCCAAAGACCCCAAGGCACACTATGACACTTGTCAGTGTCTGCAGGGTAGGGTGTGGTGAAATGGCATGGCTGTTATGCCTGACGACCCAAAGGCACACCCCAATGCCTGTCACTCTCTGCAAGGTGGTGGTGGGGTTGGCTTCAGTTCAATACTTCACTGCCATTTCTATCATGCAGCTCTGTAACTTCTACACTACCAATGCCAATGCCAGCAAGCAAACATTCGGCATTGGCAAACGCTTGTTTGTGTAGCTTCGGGGGATTTCTCCTGTGCACAGTGGATCGTCTGTGACCACAAACTTCCACCAGGTGGGTGGGCAGTACAATTTCATTTCTGCAACTAGGAATATATCACAACCATTCAGGGAGTAGATATTTTTTTCTTTTAGGGACAACCATTGCTTCTGAACCACATTGCTCGCTTACTACCACCAATCGTAGGGGCAACTGATTAGTGTCTGCCAATCACATCACTCAAACATCTTTGCCTATGTTATGTCACCATAATGCCCCCCTTGTTCTGACTTTTTGTTTATGCCTTTGCAGAGCACAAACATTAAAGGGACACATTTATGGATAGTGACCATCACAGTTAGAAAGCCTGCAGAAAAGTCTTTAAAATGAGGTTTTGGGCTTACCAGTCACTGGCAGCAGTCCAGAGATGCTGATAAGTGAGTCTGACCTGTAATGATACTACTTTGGCACCATTCTTTGAACTTTGAGGTGCCACTGAGAATAAACCTGTGCTTAAATTAACTGCACTGTGGCTAGGCACAACTTCACCCTCAGTGACATCACAGCAGTGGGCAGCAAAGTCATGGACAGGTGGATGAACTGCAGCCCCCCCATGGCCTAAGTAAATTTCTGCCCTCTTGGAAATAAGAAATGGCTCAGACTAAGTGTAGAAAGCATGCAACTGTGATATTCATATTTATATTTTACAGGGTATATTTTCATCCTGTGTCTAAGGAGATATTTCTTAAAATAGTGTTCATGGTCTCTTACCTTTGCACTTTTGGCTTTGGCCATTCAGCACCAATCCTTTTTACATAATTTACTGGTACCTGCATTCTAAAACACCTCTTAGATTAACCTCAGTCCAAGCCCATTCAAGGCTGGTAAATTACTGTATGTTCCTACATTATGCATTAGGCACAAAAGCAACCAGCTAATCATGGACAAATGCCAGTTGACTTCATATTTTACCACTGTTTATGTGCCACTTGACAAAATTCCTGGATTAGTAATGAGTTTATCTTTCAAATTTACCGCTTATTTTAAATCAGTGCTATTAATGGGTTCTATGCACTAATGGCGAGGGGGTTCGCGGAATCCACACATGTCCCTGCCTGCATAGCTGCACACCCACAGAGAAGTGCACACCAGTGGTATTCATGACCACTGGCCACCTGTCCACAGCCCTGCCTCCCCGGCGCACAGGAGCGCAGAGAAAAGTTACGCGGACTGGGTGAGCAACCAGTGGGATGCTCGACTTGGTCAGCCAGAGGATCCCTTGTGCCGCAGGAGCAGAGATGTGGCTGCCACTGAGCAGTGTGCAGCATCAAGGAATCAGGCTGGTGCCTAGTCAGCTGTGCCAGGCCACCATGCACTGTCCGTGGTCTGGGGTGGCGTGGTGTGGGGGGTGGTAGTCCTCGACTGTGTGTTGGTGGCCGGGGGGCTGACATCTCAGGGGGCACACAGATTTTACAGCAGGGGTTCCCACTGCATACCGTTCACACCATTTGCTCACCACGCATAGTGCTCTGCGACTCTGTGAATGTCATGGAGTGTGGGCACGTCCCCCAGCATGCCTCATTCGCATCCTGACCACACTTCCCTACACACGGTCTGGCAAGTGGGACTGCACACCCCATTTGTGAATTCTGTGGCTGGCTGTTTGAGTGGCACACTGGACACAGAGTGGCTATGCTCCCCAGATGCGTGTGCATAGCCACTCCGCACCATTGGTGAACAGCAGCCATTATGTGTTCTCATGATCCTCTCACTATCCTCTCACTAATAGACTATCCGGACTTCCTTTATAGTCAATGTCCGACCTCTCACCTCTCAAAACTGGATAGAAACATAGAATTTGATGGCAGATAAGGACCGCTTGGCCCACCCAGTCTGCCCATTTCCCTGCCTACTGGATAAGCTGCAGATCCTAGTTAACCAGCAGCCTACTTCTTTCTACCCCCACCCCCTAGAATTGCCTTATGACTGTCCCATGCATGCTTGAATTCCACCACTGTTTTTTGACTCACGACCTCCTCCAGAAGGCCGTTCCATGCATCCACAACCCTCTCTGTGAAAAAAGACTTCCTTAAATTACCTCTGAGCTGCCCCCATCTTCAAATTGTGCCCCCTTGTTCTTGCACACCTCTTTTTTTGAAAGATGCTACCCTCTTGGACTTTGTTGATTCCCTTGAGGTACTTGAAAGTTTCTATCATGTCCCCCCTCTCCCTCCTTTTCTCGAGGCTATACATATTAAGCTCCTTAAGTCTCTCTTCATATGTCTTCCGGTGCAGACCCTGCACCATTTTAGTTGCCCTCCTTTGGACAGCTTCCATCCTGTCTATGTCTTTGCGGAGATTGGGTCTCCAGAACTGCACACAGTACTCCTGATGGGGTCTGACCAGCTGTCTGTACAGAGGGATAATAACTTCCTGTTTTCTACTGGTGATGCCTCTCCCTATGCATCCCAGTATCCCCTCAGCCCTCCTTGCTGCCCTCTCACATTGCTTGCCCACCTTTAGGTCATCTGATATGACTACCCCCAGGTCTCTTTCCATTTTTGTTGTTGTTAGTATCTCACCCCCCATTGTGTACCCTTCCCCTGGGTTTTTGTTTCCCAGGTGCATTACCTTGCACTTCTTTGCATTGAATCTAAGCTGCCATACATTTGACCATTCCTCTAAACTTGCCAAGTCCCTTTTCATCCTTTCCACCCCACCTTGTGCATCAACTCTGTTGCAGATCTTTGTGTCATCTGCAAAGAAACATACTTTTCCTTCCAGTCCCTCTGCAATGTTGCTTATAAAGACATTGAAGAGGACCGGTCTAATACTGAACCCTGTGGTACCCCACTAAGTAACCCCTTTCTTCAGAGTGGACTCCATTTACTATTACTCTCTGTGTCCTATTCTCCAGCCAATTTTTACCCAGGCTGTCATCTTGGGACCCCTCCCAGGCTAGCTAACTTGTATATTAATCTTTTGTGTGGGACTGTGTCAAATGCCTTGCTAAAGTCTAGGTAGGCCATGTCCAAAGCCCCTCCCTGATCTACTACTTTGGTCACCCAGTCAAAGAAATCGATCAGATTTGTCTGGCATGACCTTCCCACTGTGAATCCATGCTGCCTTGGGTCCTGTGCCCCTCTGGCCTCTAGATATTTGACAGTTCTTTCCTTCAGAAGTGATACCATCATTTTCCCTACCACTGAGGTTAAACTGACAGGTCTGTAGTTTCCTGCTTCTGCCTTGCTCCCACTTTTGTGAAGGGGAATCACATCTGCCCTCCTCCAGTCCTTGGGTACCACCCCATCCTCCCATGATTTGTTAAACAGGGTAGTCAGTGGTGTCACTAATTCCACCCTTAGTTCTTTTAGAATTCTGGGATGAATCCCATTAGGCCCCATTGCTTTGTCCACCTTCAGTTTTAAGAGTTCTTTCAGAACCCTTTCTTCTGTAAATGGGCTGGTATCAATTTCTGTATCCAGAGTGTTTCTACTGTTTGTTTTAGGTACTTCCCCCTCTTCTTTTGTAAATACTGAGCAAAATATTTGTTTAGTATCTCTGCCTTTTCACAGTCACCTCTGCCCACCCTCCTCCCCTTTAAGCCTCACTATCCCTCCCTTGGTCTTCCTTCACTCCCCGATGTACCTATGAAAGGTTTTATCCCCCTTCTTAACTGAGTTGGCTATCTTTTCCTCAGTTTGGGCCTTTGCCGTTCTGACTGCCTTCCCAGCTTCCTTTTGCTTTAACTGATAAAGTTCTCTGTCCTGCTCCTTCTGTGATTCCTTGTGCTTTCTGAAAGCTTTCTTTTTCTCTTGAACCTTCACTGTCACTTCCTTTGAGAACCATAGTGGTTTCTTACATCGTTTAGTTTTGTTTATTTGCTTCACACAAAGGCTTGTTACCTCTGTGATGGCAGTTTTTATTACTCCCCATTGTTCTTCCACCCCTCCTTCCTGCCCATTTGCTAGTGCATTCCTTAGGCACTCACCCATTTTGGCAAAGTCAGCCCTCCTAAAGTCCAGTACCTTTGCCTTTGTATGGCTTGACTCTATTGCTGTGTTTATTGTGAACCATACTGTTCGATGGTCGCTAGTTCCTAGATGGCTACCCACTTCTACATCTGTGATCCTCTCTTCATTTCCATTTGAAAGAATCAGGTCTAAGATTGCTCCCTCTTGAGTGGGCTCCAATACTAGTTGTCTAAGGCATGCCCCCTGTAGGGCATCTAGAATAACCCCACTCTTTGAAGTGGCTGCTGCAACTGCACTCCAGTTAACATCTGGCATAATCAGATTGCCCATCAGCAATATCTCCCCTTTTTCTGCCTTACTAAGTATACTTTCTATCATTTCCTTGTCAATTTCCTCCCCCTGAGAAGGGGGTCTGTATACAACCCCTGTGCGGATTGTGGTGCCATTGCCGGTCTCCAAATTTACCCGCAGTGCTTCTCCTCCTCCCTGTTTTCCCTTTTCTTCTGCTGCTTTGATTCCTTCCCTTATGTAAAGAGCTACTCCTCCTCCTCCCCTATTACCCTCTCTGTCCCTCCTGTAGATAGTGTATCCTGGTATGTTTATGTCCCAGTCATGGTTTTCTGTGAACCATGTTTCTGTGACTGCCACGATATCCAGATGTTCCTCCTCCATCAAGGCCACTAATTCAGGAAGCTTGTTACTCGGACTACAGGCATTGGTACTCATTGCTTTCCATTTTTTGATTGCTTTACCTTCAGTTGCAGCATCCCCCACTGACCTTTCTACATCGGTCTTTTTCTCATTTAGTACCCAGTTTTGTAGGGAGAGGCTGGGATTTTCCTGCTGCTTATCAGTGCCTCCCTCCTTGACTAGTTTAAAAGCTTGCCAATGAAGCATTTAAACTGATTGCTCAAAAGACTTGTTCCCTTCCTGGACAGATGCAGACCATCCTGCCAGTATAGGTTGGTGTCCCTCCAGGTGGAACCCCAGTCCCCAATGAAGCCAAAACCCTGTGCTCCACACCATTTTTTCAACCATTCATTAAACTGCATGGTGCAAAGTACCCTCGCCTCACTCATGCCATTGACAGGCAGCACCTCTGAGAAGGATACTGTGTGTGCCCTCACAAAACAATCAGCTAAGAGCTCTGACCCACCGCTGCGATGAGTGCCTTCCTGTCAGCTAGATACCATACACAACAATTTGACAGACCAAAGCCCCTGCTAATCAAACAGAGAAAAATACAGACATCCAAGTCAGACACAGGTAAACCTCCCCAGCCCCAAAACAGCCTGGTGGTTTGTGCTTCGGAAAGCAGTCAGCCCCAAAATAAGTCAGCTGTGCTTTAAACTCTTCCTGCACTGAAAATCTTAAGAATTGTAACAAGACTGTCTTTTCCTGATTAAGTTCCTTATTTCACCTTTCAATTAGAAGTAGCCTCCACCTGCAGAATATCTGCTACAAACCAAAGACAATTGTAAGGTTCACCTCCCTCTGTTGTGAGCACAACTCGCTTTCTTGCAAATCCTATGTTCAGTATTGTAGCTCCCAGCAAGAGGTAGCTTGCCTTAAAAAATATTAGCTGTTCTGATGAGTTTGCTATAAAATACTTGTTTATAATACTATTGTTCTCAGGTCTGTTACCAAAGCTATAAGATTTGAATCACGGCTGGGTTGTTTAAGGGCAGGCACAGCTATGTATCAGTAGTGTGGGGCTGTGCTCAGTGTTAGTTGGGGTTTTTGGTGAGGAAGGTGACCACATTGGCTATTGGAGGAGAGGAGGCCACCCCATCGGTGATTCAGACCAGGAGGGGGACAGCAGCACGCCTGAAACCACATCAGTGGTAGGGACTGGAGTACATTGGGGCTCCCACTGGAGTCGTAGAGGGTTGCATCGGCGGCAAGGAGAGGATGCTCCAGAGTTTGGGTGGCTCCTGAAGGAGCCGCCATTCAGAGGAGGCAGCACTAAGGGCACGAGATTTGAATCGAGGCTGGGCTATTTAAGGGCAGGCCCAGCTGCGTATCAGTAGTGTTGGTCTGTGCTTGGTGTTTGGAGGGGTTTTTGGCAAGGGTGGTGACTGCATCGGTGGTCGGAGGAGGCCACCGCATCTGTGCTTGGGACTGGGATGGAGAACAGCAGCTTGCCTGAAACCACATCGGTGGTAGGGGCTGGAGTAAGTATTGGGGCTCCCACTGTAGCTGTAAAGGGCCACATAGGCAGCATGAGAGGATGGTCCAGAGTTCCTGGAGGAGCCACCAATCTGGGGAGATAGCACTAAAGGCGCGAGATTTGATTCATGGCTGGGCTATTTAAGGCAGGGCCAGCCATGTATCAGTAGTGTGGGGCTGTGCTTGTTTTTTTGTCCACCCCCACCCGCACCCCATCCTTATTAAATAGTCCTGGGACCACTCCCAGTGGTGGATTGGAGTGTGTCAGGAGGGGCTTAAGTTGGGGAGTGAAGAAGAGGTGGACACCTGAAGAGCAGTGCGTCAGGAGAGTCTTTGAGTGGGGGAAGAGAACCAGAAGAGGGCAGCAGGAGGAGCACATCGGAAGGAGTGGCCCCTGGGCTTGGACTGCAAGCTGTTGGTAAGACAGCTCTTGGGCATTACTGTTAGTTCTTAGACTGCTCCTTACATCGGGAGCTGGCCAGGGTTGAATTTAAAGTTAGTGCTAAGCCTAACCCTATATGGATGGTCAATTCCCCTAGTCGAGAGAAACAAAGCTTTAGTGCAGCCTAATTTTTGTGAGACTTTAATTTTGGGGGTGCTGCTATTAGGAAAAGGACTTGAAATTACTTGCAGTGCATTTGTTTTAGTTTATTTGGTAGTGAATCCTGAAATCAAAGCACTCCTGTGTGGTACCTTAATTTTGTGTAGTGTACTGCTGGTATAATTTAAACTATTTCGTGTGGTGCCTGTATTGTTTAGTGCCTAATCTACCTGTAGTTGTTTAGCTGAAATGTATTGCGCAAAACCTTGCTAGCAGTACAAAAGACTGAGACACCTAAATGAAAGATTTTTAGAGTGAGGTTCATCTAATTTCTGTTAGTGAGGAAATCTAGCTAATGCACTGTATTCACAGGTTCTCCTAATCCTGCCCCTGCTTCTGTAAGCCCTTCTAGCCCTGTTTCTCTCCTCCTCTGCATGTCATTTTCCCATTCAGATTTGACTGCTGTTACCTTACTCTGGTTCTCTCCCCCCACCCTGTTCACTCCTCCCTCTTACCACCACATTTAGACGGCTGCAGTAGTAATCCTATTTTTTTCTCTCTACAGTTGCAGACTGAAGAGGGTTGCGAGGGCAACGATCCATGCCCTCCCCATGTTGCTGAGCAAATCCCCATCAGGTATGACTGTTAGAGTCTGTGGCATCCTACTCCTGATTTTACCCTGCTGCTGCTTTGCGGCAGCTACCCTGTCGCCTCCACCACCACCCTTGGCGATCATTGTCTTTTATAATAGCAAGTTATTATGTGGCCAGGATGCACCAGCTTGTTACTTTTTCAAACAGCCCAGATTTCCATCTGCAGATTATGTCAGTTCACCGCTAGATGCTGCCCTTTCTCACACTTTTACCATCAGCAATGTCAGAGTGTTAGAAACTTGGCTATACCTCCTGTCTAAGTGGTGCATCCCCTTATCCAATTTCTTCTACCATGCTCCTGGTCATCGCAGCCCTCGTCATTCTCCATGTTACTTTGACATCACTACCTCCCTCTCTCCACCCTGAGCCACTGTCCTGTCACTCCCACCTACCCTCCTTTGCCCCCCAGGCCCCCTCCTTTCACTATCACTTCCCTTCCCCAACTCCCTCTCTTGCAACTAACCACCTGGGCACCTGGTCCTTCCATACTACCTCTGTTTCCATGCTGGCCTGATCACCCTTAAGTCTCCCCCCTGGGGCCACTCCAGCTATTACCCACCTCCCCCCCATGTCCCACTGCAAAGCTTTGGTAGCCCTATCTAGAACTCTGGTAACGCTCTTGCTAGTTATGGCTGGGGATATTAAACCCAACCCCAGACCTGCCCCCTCCACTGCAATGCCCACGGGGCCTAAACATCAGGAGCCTTCTCCCCAAAATCTCGCTACTCCATCCAATTGCCTTATCCCTCAAGTCTGATATCCTGCTCATAACCGAAACATGGCTAAAGCCTCATGATGCTTGTATCTCCATAACAGACTGCACCATCACATGAAAGGACCGTCCTGGTAATAAAAAAAGCGGCGGTATCGTCATGTACATTTCCTCATCTCTCCAATTCTCCCTGGTTCCTCTATCTCCTCAACAGTCCATTGACTCCTTGTTGGTCCAAATCATCCCCTCCACCACTCCATTCCCATTTATATAGCTGGTTCCAATTGTTACCCAGGCTCTCCCATGTCCTCCATCACTGATCTCCTGGCTACCTTACAGTTGCACACATCTGCTGGGGAGCTTCATTTGCTAGATGATTTCAATGTGAACTAGCTCTCCACCTCCTACCCTAAAATTCAAAACGACATTGCCGATCTCAATCTATCGCAGTTGATTTGCAAACCCACCCGCCTAAACACCAAAACAAAAAAATACCCTCTTAGACTGGGCTCTTACCTCCCAAACCTAACCGGATAATCACTACAGGCCTCCTTCCTGACTCCTTAAGTGACCATCATCTAATTTATGTAGTCTGGAAAATCCGTAGGCCTGAAGCCCCTCCACCCAAAACTCTGCTGGTTAGATCCTTCAAATCATTGCAGCGAGCCCCCTACTAAATTTTATTTTATTTTTTAGCTTTTGTTGGCCGGGTAAGTGCACTAGACAAATCCTACCTATTTTCAGGCATGACTCGGGGGAGGGGGGGTACAGATAAATGCCAACTGACCTTGAACCAGATTAAGCTGTTGGTGGTATTTTTAGTGAATGAGGGAAATTTGGCCAGGACACTGGGGAAATTCCCCTACTTGTCAGGGGGGGATCCTGTGGCTGTCGGACGCAAGATGGCCACTTCTGCTCTGCCTTCGGGGGAGATGGAAGTGACTGGGACAGGGGAGTGGGCCTCCTCCCCTGCTCCTGTTGAACCTGAGGCTGAGAATTTGGTTGTTGTTCTCCAAGACGCTTCCTTGCCTATGGAGTTTTTTGACACAAACGAAACAGTGCTTGCTGAGGTGGTTGAGAATCCTGAACTGTGTGCTACAACAATGGAATTGAGTTCTGAACTTACTTTGAAGGAACGTTTGCTGAATGAAGTGATGACTGCTGCTGAGCAATGTACACGCCGTATGGCACAGTTGCAAAACGAAATTGCTGCATTGCGTACTGGTTCTCCAGTTTTGGCTGCTTCGACTTCCCATACTTCCTGGTCGTGGCACTGTGACGTCGGATTTAGAGCGCAACAGAGCGTTCCTGCTCCTCGGATGCAGTCTAGCCTTGTTCCTCAAATTCAGACAGGACCTGTTCGTTTGTCTGCCTGAGATTCAGAGTTTGGCAGTCGAGATGCTGAAGCGACTGCACTGCGAGGTTTGGTTCTTTCAGCAGCGGAATTCTCGATGAAACGGATGGGTATGACTAACATTGTCAAGCAGGGTGAGTGGTGTTAAATGACGCTGTGGTTTCAGCTGAGATGGGAAGGGACTTACGTAAGGGAGTGGGAAATGTTGAACCTGGCCTTGATACACCTAAAGAAGTGTCTGACTCGCATCTTTCCCCAAACATTCAGTGTTCTCCAGCTGTGCAGAGTTTAAAAACCTCTATGGCTCTTACTGATTCTTCTAGTTGGTCGCCTGAAAAAGCGATAGTGGCAGCGGGGTGGTTGCTACACCCTAATGGTACCTGGGTGCCGGATCCAAAAGATACAGCAGTACAGCGCTATCGATCCCCTGTTGTTGACTTAGTGCCATTACGTACCTTACCATGTACCGAATCTACTTTTGTAACACCTAAAGTCTAGTTCAGTTTTACCTGTTACTGCGGTTTCTACATAGGTTGACTCGTTATCTACTTCAAGTGTTATTTCTAAAGTTCTGATTCTGACCCTGTGCAGGCAGATAAGGGTCCTCCCCCCAATTCAAGCTTTCTGACTTATTTTCTAACAAGGGTGAACCTGCGCCCCATAGAAATGCTGTTCGTCTGATTTATAAGGGTGGCTTGGAAGATTTGCCCGATAGACTTTATATTGCTAAAGTTTTGCTAAAAGGGTCTATGAAGTTTTTGTCTGCAGACATATATGCGCTGATTCATTTGGGTAACTCCAACTATGATACTAGTTTCAAAACCCTTTCAGGTTTGGAGCGTTTTTGGACAACTTTTCAGGTTGTTAAGAATTCTCCACTCTGGATACCTTTTTTTGCTGTGCCCCTTACTAAACCGTCTGTTAAGTTGATTACAATTATGTTTCGTATTGAGGGAGTACATATTGAGGATATTCTTTTCTGGCTGTGTAGAAGATGCGAAGTTCTGGATAAACCTGTACCAATTCTTGATAGTGAGCAAATTTGGAATGGGGGTTGGAAATTAAGGGTAAAACTTTTTGCCTCAAATAATGGCCCTCAGCATTTGCCCAATAGTTTTTTTTGGGGGGAAGGATAGAGGTAGTTTATTTTATGTTGGTCAGCCGAAGTCCTGTTTTAAATGTGGTTCTAGAACTCATCTCAATACAGCCTGTGACACCCCTCGTTGTTCCCATTGTTTTGAATTTGGGCATTTGGCTGCTACGTGCCTTAATCTATTTAAATGTAATTTATGTGAACAGACTGGACATGGATATGCTAAATGTCCTTGGGCATCCCATAATAGGAATGATTGTCCTTCATGTGAAGGCTTGATTGTAGTTGCTCAGCATGCTGAGTCAGTCCCTGTCCCTCCCCCTACTGGTGGAGACTCACTTCCTAAGTCACCATTACCTAGTGAGTCCTCTTTAATAGTTCAAGACGCGGGTTCGGGAGATTCTGTTCTGGTTGAATTGCCGGCTACCATGACCCAGCTTTCACCGGTAGTTCCCGCTGTTGTCTCATTACCCTCTACGTCTGATTTATCTTTATGTGAAAAGTCA
This sequence comes from Neoceratodus forsteri, assembly GCA_016271365.2. Taxonomy (NCBI): domain Eukaryota; kingdom Metazoa; phylum Chordata; order Ceratodontiformes; family Ceratodontidae; genus Neoceratodus; species Neoceratodus forsteri. Next base: position 1,713,066,238 of record CM057455.1, read on the forward strand.
GATGATCCGGAGATGCCTCCTCCTCCATCACAAGTGTTGCCTTTTAAAAAGGTTGCTGCCAAAAAACATCATAGATCAGGGAAGCCTGTTCCTGCTCGGCAAGTACCTATGGCCTCTACTAGTGGTGTTACTTCTGAGTCGTGGAAACTAGGCAACAGCTTTGCTGTTTTGGGGTCTAAGGAAGACTCTGATGGTGAAGACTCAGATCTTTCTTCCAGAGCTTCTGTGGTCACTGACACTTTTTCAGAAGGTGATGATGGTGAAGTGGCACAGGTTGAGGGTCTTCCTAGACGCTCTCAGCGTAGACGGGTCTCCAAAGTCACCTGATTTCTGAATGGATATGGGTTATCATCTTACTTTTCTTTGTCTCACTATTATTAGGACTTCTTTAACATTTACAACTATTAATGTTAATAGTATTAAGAGTTACAAGAAGATGGTCACTACTATGTCCTGTTTACAACAATTACGCAGTGATGTGATTTGTCTCCAGGATACAAGGTTAAAAACTATTTGTGAAGTGCACGTGCTCAAAACCTATGGTCTTGGGAGTGTCTTTTGGTCGAATGGGAATCCTTGTGAAGGGGTTGGGGTGTTATTTACTAATTCGGAGTTAAAAGTATCTAGGATGGTGGACATTTGTGTGGGACATGCGTTGCTACTCGATCTTAATTTTGGGGGAGAAAGATTTCGATTAATTAATATTTACACTCGACAGACCAAAGCGCTCCGGGTTGCACTACTACAGGACATTCAACCCTATTTGTATACTTCTCGTTTAATAGTTTGGGCTGGTGATTTTAATTGTGCTCTTAGTATTAGAGATAGAGGTATGAAGACGTCTAAATTGTTTTGTGACTCTCATAAGTTGATACAGATATTAGATACTGCTCAGCTCAAAGTTGCATATCGTAGTGTCCATTCTGAGGGTGGTAAGATGTTTTTTAAAAATACATTGTCCACCAGGATAGATTTCATTTTCCTTTCTGTTGTTCTACAAGTCGCTTTGGTTAATTTAAGAGTATGGGAATTCTCTGATCATAAGTCTCTTACGGTTTGCTTGACCTGGGAAGGTATTCCTCGATGTAAAAAGAATTTGTGGAGGTTGAATTCCTCCCTGTTGACTGAAGAACCTCTTAAATGAGCTTGGAAGTTAGAATTGCGTGCTAGGCTTTCTGTTTTTGATTTTTATGATGATGCTGCTTCTTGGTGGGAGGATACTAAGAAGCAGCATCATCATAAGAGTACTTCACAGTATTTGGAATATTTACGTCACAGAGCACAGTTGCAAAAATTGATCTCTTTAACGGAGACTGAGGGGTTTGATTATAGTACTCAAATTAGAAATATCAAAAATTGTATGTTGGAATATAGATATGATAGGGCTAAGTCTTTAGACCATGAACACAGGTTTGGTCTGAAATTGCACAAGGGTGCATTGGATCCCTTTCAAGATTGTAAAGACAGGGTAGGTAAACGTTTCATTACAGAATTAACAACTGAATCAGGTGACTTGGTTAAGACTCCTTTGGCTCTACTTCAGGTCATTGGACGTTATTTGGGAACTTTATATTAGAAAGATGATGAGGTTCAGAGCGATTGATAGACTTTGATTGTTTAGAAATACCTCAGTTATCTGCAGTTGAAAGCCAGCAGATGTTGAGTGATATTTCTGAATCCGAATTAAGAGATGCTATTTTTTCATTGAATGTAGATTCCTCGCCGGGTACAGATGGATTTGGAGTGTTTTTTTACCGGACTTTTCATGAAGATTTGGTTCCAGTTTTGACTGTGGTGTTTAACCAAATGTTGTCGACTTCTCGGTTAGCTCCCTCAATGAATCAAGCGTTGGTGGTTTTGCTTTATAAAAAAGGTCTGAAAACAGATTTGAGTAATTGGAAGACATTGAGTTTATTAAATACGGACTTAAAATCTTAAGTAAAATTTTTTTGCGTAGATTGACTATTGTAGTGGATAAATTGATAAGTCCTTACCAAGCTTGTTCAATACCAGGTAGAACCCAAAATGATAATTTATTGTTATTACGGGAACTTTTTTCTGCATCACAGCCAGGTTTACTGAAAGGGTATTTACTTAGTCTTGATCAAGAAAAAGCTTTTGATCATATTTCCCATAGGTTTCTGTTTTCTGTGTTACGTGCTTATGGTTTGCCACAAAGTTTTATTGATTGGATACAGATATTATATCATTCAGCTTCTCTTCTACCGAATGTGAATGGATGGCTTGGTACTCCAGTGGCTGTACAGAGAGGGGTTCGGCAGGGATGCCCCTTGAGTCCGGTTTTATATGTGTTTTTTTATTGATGTGTTACTCTGTATGATTAGTGTTCATGATCGTCTGGCAGGAGTAAATATTGCTGATAGGGTCTTATCCATTAAGATTCTTGCATACACTGATGACTTGGTTATTTGTCTTTCAGAGGTTGCGGAAGATCCCATAGTAAGTAATGTGTTGGATTTGTTTTCTAGTGTTTCTGGTTCGAAGATTAATTACGAGAAGAGTAGAGGTTTTCCTTTTGGTACCTCTAGTATCCCGGATACCGGTACCCTTGCTGATGTATTAATTTCTAAAGATCTGATAACTATCTTAGGAATCGAATTTAGTGATGGTGATATGACATATGCTAATTGGTTTCATAAATTAGGTATACCTCAGTCGATGGTAGCGAGATGGAAGGGTAAACAAATAGCTAAACGGAAATGTGTACTGCTTATTAAAACCTTGTTGTTGCCTATTTTTTTGTATGTTAGTTATGTGTTTCCACCTCCGATGTCTCTTTTTACTTCCACTTACAGGAGTATTCGACAAGGTGGGGTTGGAATGATTCATCCAGTGGCACTTTTTCTTAGTGTTTTTCTTTCCTACAATTTCAGTCCTCTACTAAGGCCTGGTACGAAGGTTTGGTTTCCTTTAGTTAGATTATGTTTTTTGGTGGGTTTACCACTGTGGAAGTGAGGCAAGTCGACTTCTTTTACTCGGCTTCCTTTGTTTCCCAAGTATGGCATGGAGGCCTTTCATCTTTTATTGAAATGGAAGATCACTGTTTCTCATTTGGAAACAATGAATAGGAAGCAATTATACAGTTCAATTGTTTTATCTGATTTTTCTGATACTTTGCTTTTTCCAGATTGTCCTCCTCAGTCCCAAGACAGAGTTCTATTGATGCTCTCTCATAAATGTTTACCTGACTTTATATGGGATAGTGTTTGGTTGAGTTCTTATGGCAGATTACCAGTGGGTAATACGCAAAAACATAAACAGCTTAGTGATAGGTGGTGTACCCGAGTGACGTGTGTATCATTGTTAGAAATGCAGGAACATCTTTTTTTAGACTGTCCCTATATTAAATCTTTTTGGGTTATGTTGGCAGCAAGATGGAAAGAGCCTCTATTTAAATCGATTTCTTATGGGACTCTAATGTACGGTACAAACAGGGGTGAATGGTCCCTGTATCCTGCTGACACTTTACTATTAGTTTTTTTTGTTAATTGTTTTTATATTTGGCAATCTAGATGCTTTTGGTCTACTCAGCAGCGTATAGTTTCATTTGAGGAACTCCTTTTTGATATTACGTCTACTTTATGGAAGATTTATGAATCTGATATGACTATATATGGCCGGGTGAAATGTTCTTCTTTATGGGTGAATTGTGAACAGTGGCTGGGATGATTACTTTTTTCTGTGTTTTCTGTTTCTGTTAAGATGTTCCCCGCTCTATTTTTGTATGTATTTGTTTATTTGTACTGTATTCAATGCTTGTCTGGAGTCCTCTTTTCAATAAAAGTCCCTCTACTCTTTTCGATAAGTGCCATGGGATCTTTAACATCCACTGGAACTATCATCAATCCAGGCAGATGGGACCTCGGTTTAACGTCTCATCCAAAAGATGGCACCTCAGAAGTGCAGCACCCCTCTCATGCTGCACTACAGTGTCAGTACTGGGATATTAACCCAAGTACCAGATGTGGGAACTGAGGTGAGTGTGCTACCTACTGAGCCACTGACAATTACTTGGCTAATAACTACTGGTCCTTAATCCCTTATGCCACCATTATTGACTCAGCACTGGACTATTTCACGTCCAAGTTTCTCTCGGTCTGGGATACCCATGTCCCACTCAGGCAGATCCTGGTGCGAGGCTCCCACCTGCTCTGGATAACGGCTGATATTATGGACTGTCTTCAGGCTAGGGACCAAGCTTGTAAGACTCACAAAGCCACCGGCTCCTCCTCCGCTTACCTGAATTGTCTCACCCTTCATAATGCCTGCAATAGAGCAATCCGGAGCACAGAGGCAGACTGTCCTATCTCCTCCTTCCTTGCTAATATAAATCACCCATCCAAATTCTGGAAGGTGGTGCTGTCCCTTTTCCACCCCCCATCCCAACCCCCACCCCATTATTAAAACTTGCAGTAACATCTAAACTGACCTGCTTGCAGTGGCAGCTGAGTTTAACTCCTTCTTTATTTCTTGCACTTCAGCATTCATGTTCTCTCTACACTTAGCCTCCCACAGCCAAGCCCCCCTAGCCATTCCCCAACCTAGCCAGGCCCCCAACCCTTCCTTCTCTGTCTGCCACCTTACCCCAGCTGATGTTTTTAATGCCCTCCTTGCTCCGAACTCCTCCAAAGGAAAATGCCCTCCGGGTTGGACTCTAAAATGCTCCTACTGGCAGCCTCTGCCATCGCCTCCCCCCTTGCCTCTCTTTAATCTCTCTTTCTCGCTCACTTCTATCCCATCTGAATGGAAGCACACCACTGTCATCCCCCTCCCAAAAGGAGGCGACCCCACTTCCTCTGGTAACTATCAACCTAGCTCCCTCCTCCCCGTTCTGGCAAAACTCCAGGAACACCTCATCCTTACCTAGCTTTCCTCCTTCCTCAACTCTATCTCCTTCTTTACCCCTTACCAGTCTGGGTTTAGGAAGTCCCACTCAACCACAGCCTTTCTGCAGAGGCTCACTGACTCCATTCTTACTTTCATAGACCATGGTCTCATCACCTCTGCCATTTTTGTCAACCTTGCAAAGGCCTTCGATACTGTGTCACATTCTCTCTCCCTAACCTAGCTATCACTAGCAGGGCTCTCTTGCGAGGCCACCAGCTGGTTCCACTCCTATCTTGTAGGTAGGACTCAGTCTGTCAGGATCTGAAACTCTCTTTCCGCCTCCTTCCCCATTACCACTGGTGTTTCTCGAGGCTCCGTCCTTGGCCCTCTGCTATTCTCCATCTTCCTCAATGACCTACCCTCTGCCTTCCCACACACATCCATACACATGTATGCAGATGACACAGTCCTGTATAAATCTGGCCCCTCTACCACTGATGTGGAAACCAGACTACAGCGTGACTTTGAAGAAGTTCAGCTTTGGTTTTGCTCAAATCAGCTCTTTCTGAATGCCAAGAAATCAGTCTCCATGACCTTTGGCACAAGGCAGTGACTCTCTTGGCTCCCCTCCCTTCCCATTTTCCACACCCTGAATGGGACGTTACTGGAGGACTGTACTTCCTTTAGATACCTCGAGGTCTGGCTTGACCAGCATCTTAACTTTTCTGCACAAATTGGGGCCATCCACAAGAAACTGCACCCTAAACTGGGTGACCTGTATCGCAACCATGAGTGCATCCTACTGCCGGCTCGACGTGTGCTAGTACAGAAAATGATTCTCCCCATTTCTGACTACAGTGACGTAGTCTACAGTGCTGCTCCCAAAACTTCCCCAATCAGACTGGATACCCTCTTCCATTCCTTCTGTTGTTTCACACTAGACTGTCCTCCTAGTATGCATCACTGTACCCTTTACCATGCTCTGTCTCTCCCATCCCTTCAGGACAGGATGCAGGCCCATTGCGCAAGTCTTACGGCAACATTCTGTTCCCAGTCCCTACCCTCTTATCTTGCATCCGCATTCTCCCCTTCCCCCCCCAGACACTATGACTCCTGCTCCTTGACTGTCCCATGCATGTCCACTTCTGCTGGACAGGCAGCCTTCTCCTACCACTCGCCTAAATTATGGAATTCCCTCCCCTCCACCATCCGCCATGCCTTCCCCCTCACTATCTTAACACCCTCCTGAAATCCCACTTCCGCTCTGCCTGTTCCTGCTCCTAACCGCCTCTTAACAGTGCTCTTCTTGGCATTGCTTTCTCTGCACTTGGTTCTTGCATCCCTGTGTGGGCTGGAATGCCTCCCCGCTGTTTGCTGTGCCACCTGTCATGCAGTTGTGCTTTCAAATTGTTGTAAATAATTCTACTGTGTATTATCTAGTTGCTGTGCTAACTCTACCTTTGTCCTTTTTGCTCTACATTTGTACTTGTCTGTACTCATTATGTATACAATGTAATCCTTCTCTCATGCCCCTCCCCCCCCACCGGATGCATCTGGAAATGAGCAGCTGTCTGCTCAGCATGCTTTCCTGGGGAAACTTTTAAATAAATAAATAGAGCGAGGGGGTGGGAAAAAAGGGAAGAATCTGAAGCTGTAGTGGGTAAAAAAAAAAGGGATATAGATGGTACTGTTTTATGCTTCTTGCAGTGTAAAGTTGGTGTGGTATTTTTCGTTGGTATTACATTTTTAGTTAGGGTCTGGGCTAGTAGGTAACCAGGTAGGCATCCTAGGTAGGACTGTATTTTCTAGGTCTGTGTTTTCCAGTTAGAACTGTATTTTCTAAATAGCATGGTATGGTATTTTTAGTTTGGTACTACATTTTTAGTTAGGGTCTGGGCTGGTAGGTAACCTAAGTTAGGACTGTATTTTCTAGGTCGTTGTTCTCTAGACAGAACTCTATTTACTAAATAGTATGGCTGAACAATGGGTAGAATAGTGGGCTGCAATGGATGTGGGGCAGCGGTTTGGATGAACATATTCTGGAAGCTAGGAGGGTGTCCAGTCTGTCACAGGCTGAGGAGTCTTGAGGAAGAAGTGCTGTGGCTTGGGAGGGAGTTGGTGAATATGGGGACTGGGAGGAGAGAACCTAGGGCAGGAGGGCCCCCCCAAGGAGAATCATGAGGACACAACATGGGAGATATGTCCGACCAATTGAGCAGATTGGGAGGGGGACTGGGACAAAATGAACAAGGAGACTAGCACTGGAGGGAAGGCTGAAGTCAGGAGAGAGGGAGGAATCAAGGCACAGCAATGCAGAGCGGGCAGGGCAATAGGCTTGCAGTGCTAGCAACATTGGTGGAGGAGGCGGTGGTGCAGAATACCACCTGGGTGGGGCAAGAGAGAGTGAAGTGGATGGAACCGCAGAAGGTGCGGTAGCTGGTCTAAGTTGGTGGTGGGGAGAGGGGCACAGAAGGAGGGATGGTTGAATGGAGCAGGGATGTTGGGGAACGGAGCAGGGTGGATAGAGAAGACAGCAGGGGCATAGCAGCTGTGGCAGGGGAGAACACTGATGGGGAAAAGGCAACAGGAACAGATGGGTGAATTGTGTGCAGGACGAGGAGTTGGGCAGAAGAGGAACAGGGAGAGTCAGGGAGATTTATGTTCAGGTGGAGAAGTCAGGCAGGAGAAAAACAGCGGCAGGGACAGGCGGGGGAAATATGTGCTAAAAGGGGAGGCTGCAGGAGAAAAACAGCAACACGGACAGATGAGGGAATTATGTGCTGGAAGAGGAGGAGTCAGACAGGAGAGGACAGGGGAGTGGAAGCAGGCAGGTAGAAATATGGGGGGAATGCTAGTATTGGGGATTCAATACTAAGGGGGGCTAGGTGAGGTAGGAAGGGGGAAGATATAGCCGTATATTGGTGGAGGGCATGCTAGTGATGACAGCTGAGAGAGTGGGACAATCAGTCCTGAAGTATGCTTGAAGGGGAAGGGGAAGGGACAGACCTCATTTAATTCTACATCTGGAGACAAACGACCTGGCTGATAGTACTTTAGAGGTAGTCCAAAGAGTTTCGAGGAACTGGGAATGTTATGCGAAGGGGAGGGTAGATCAGTAACCTTTTCTGAGGTATTTCCTGTGCCCAAGGCAAACACAGCTAGAAAACAAAGGCTAAAGGAATTTAATGAATGGTTTGGCGGTTGGTGTCACACCAAAGGATATGGGTTGGTGGGAAGGTGGGGACAGACCTGGGTGGACAGTGGTCTATATGCTAAGAATAGACTTTGTCTAAATGAAGAGGGAAAGGAGGTGCTAAAACAGAAGCTTGGGGAGTATATTGAGGTAGCTGGACATTTAAACTAGGTGAGGGATGGCAGGTGGAGGGACGCATACAGAGGCCAGAAGATGGAAACAGAGCAGGCTTACCCCCCAGAACAAGGGCGATGTACTAGGTAGAAGCAATAGAAGGTATGCTAGGAGGGGAGGGCAGAGGGATGGGAAGGAAAGGTAAAGGGATGGAAGGTGGTCACCATGAATGTGAGGAGCCTGCGGGATAAAATGAATGACCTACAGGCCCTTATAGTGGAGAGGGAGGGAGGTGGACATGACAGCAATCACGGAAACATGGGCCACCGAATCCCATGACTGGGACCCGACGGTCCCAGGGTACAGAATATTCCACAGGGATAGGGTAAACAGGAGAGGGAGAGTGACATTATACATGAGGGAGGGGTTAAAGTGTGTTAGGGAGGAGGAGGAGGAGGAGGAGACAGAGTCATTATGGCTGCTAATCCAGGATGCCAGGAATAGGACTCTCCGGATGGGAGTGGTGTACAGGCCACCCTCCCATTTAGAGGAGTTGGACAAGGAACTTGTGAGGCAGATTATAAAGGCATGCAGGAAGGGGAGTGCAGTGTTTGTGGGAGACTTCAACCTGCCGAGGGTAGACTGGGGAACCGCTGCCACCAGCACTAAAAGGGAGCAGGTACTCCTGGATGCCTTTCAGGAGAGCTTCCTGACACAGATGGTCAGCGAGTCAACTGGGGGGGGGACACCCTAGACCTAGTGCTCACAAATGAGGAATTTGTGAGGGATATCAAGGCAGACAAGCCATTAATGGGGAGTGACCATCACTCAGTATGGCTCAGACTGGCAATGGGCAAAGAGGGGGTGGCATCCAACATGAAGGTGCTGGATTTCAGGTTGGTGGATTTCGCAAAGATGGGGAGGCAGTGAGGGGGTACCTGGCCAGGATCCAACCTAGTATGGGCACGGACCAGAGATGGGAGATCATAAAGAAGAGGATACTAGAGGCTACCAATTCCTGTAGCAGAACTTGGAGAAAAAAGGAGAGGGCAAAAAAGCCAAGCTGGATGAACAGGGGGGTTTGAGGAAAAGGTGAGGAGAAAGAGGGTGGCCTTTAGAAGATACAGGAAATCGGGGAAGGGGGAAGAATGGGAGGAATACCTGCAGGAAGCAAGAGAGGTGACAAGGGCTGTAAGAAGAGCAAAAGTTACCAAAGAGTTCAGGCTGGCATAAGGCATAAAAGAGGGGGAGAAAGGCTTCTTCAGGTACATCAGGGAGAAAAGGAGCTGTAAAGAACAGATAGTAAGGATTAAGAAGGACGTGGGTTGGGTGGAGAAGGGGAGAGAAAAGGCAGAAGCACTCAATGACTACTTCTGCTCAGTATTTAGGAAGGAGAGAGGGGGAGGCTACCCAAGGGGGTGGGGGTAAGAGAGGCTGGGAGGAGTAACGGATGGGGAGATCACCGAAGCTAGAGTCCTAGAGGGCTTGAGAGTGCTGATGGTGGACAAGGCACCAGGGCTGGGGCATTCACCCCAGGGTATTGAAGGAGCTAGCAGAGATCCTGGTTGGGCCTCTGGCAGGCCTATTCAATGCCTCACTAAATTTGGGATCCATACCCAAATACTGGAGGCTGGGTCACGTGGTTCCCCTACATAAGAGCGGCCCCAAAGATGAACCAGGGAACAATAGTCTGGTGAGCCTCATGTCCATCGTGGGGAAGCCAATGGAGAAGAGGCTGGGGTCTCTGCTGGAGGACAATGGGATGCAGGACAGTAGACAACATGGCTTTGTCGTGGGCAGATCCTGTCAAACCATCCTGGTACAGCACTATGACTGGGTGACTGGGCAAATGGACAAGGGCCATGCAGTGGATGTCCTGTACCTGGACTTCAGCAAGGTATTTGATTCGGTGCCACATGGGAGACTTGGAATAAAACTTGAAGGCACAGGTGCGGGACCAAAAATAGTGGGATAGGTGACAAACTGGCTGAAGGGAAGGCAGAAGAGAGTGGTGGTGGAAGGGGAACTCTTATCCCAAAGCATAGTAACGAGTAGGGTTCCACAGGGCTCGGTGCTGAGACCAGTGTTATTTGGGATATTTATTGCAGAAATGTCCATGGGCATCAAGAACAGGATCAGCCTGTTTGCAGACAACACCAAAATAGGGGAGGTGGTGGATGACATAGAGGGGTGGCAGGGATTGCAGGAAGATATGAATAAGCTGGAGACCTGATCAGACACTTGGCAGCTGGGGTTCAATTGTCAAAAAATATAAGGTACTGCATTTTGGAGAACAAAATCCAAGGAAGAACTACCAGCTGGGGGAGTGCAGCTGGTGGAGATGGAGAAGGAGAAGGATCTGGGGGTGGTCATCACGGGGTCAATGAACAACTCAGCACAGTGTAGGAAGGCAGCAGCAATGGGCAGCAAAATGCTGGGTTGCATAGCAAGGGGAATAATGTCAAGGGTGGGGTGATTCTGCTGCTGTATAGATCACTGGTTAGACCTCACCTCGAATACTGCATGTAGTACTGGTGCCCGCACCTGAAAAGGGACATCAAATTACTGGAAGGGGTGTAGTGCAGAGCAACCAAGATGATCCAGGGGATGGGGGACTTACCGTATGGGAGTAGGCTAAAGGAGTTAAACATGTAATTGCTGGAGGAGAGGAGGGACAGAGGGGATATGAGCAAGACATTCAAGTACATAAGAGGGATAAACAAGCCTAATATGGAGGGGCTATTCGGGGCAAGCTTAGGGAGGGCCACTCGAGGTCATGACATGAGACTGGAGGGAGGGAGGTTCAGGAGGGAACTGAGGAGACACATTTTTATGGAGAGGGTGGTGGCAGGGTGGAACTCGTCCCCAGCAGAGGTAGTGGCATGTAAGATGGTGGGCTGCTTCAAAAGGGGCTGAGACAGAGCAAGAGGGAGGATAAGGGGTGGTGAGGAGGGAGGAGCAGCTGCAGAATAAGGCTGCTAGCTGCATAATCGAGCAGACTCGATAGACCAAATGGCCTTTCTCTGTTGGCACATTTCGTATGTTCATATGCCAACCCATCCCTTTCCCCTTGCCCCTATCCTTTCTGTACATCCTATACCCTGGGATCATCAGATCCCAATCCTGATATTGGGTGGCCCAAGTCTCTGTGATGGCTGCAGTGTCCACCCCCCTTCCCCACTGCCAATAAAGCCTGTAACTTAGCTGCTTTGTTTCCCAGTCTTCTTGCATTCAGGGAGATGACCCTCCAACTTGTTCCCTTCCCTTTCTTAACCCATTTCTCTCCATTCTTAACCCCCCCCACATGATCCCTCCCTGGTACCATCCTTGTTAGCTTGGAGAGTAAGACTGTTCGGCACCCATCTCCGGTGACTCAGCATTCCTACTACACGCTTTCCTCCCCCACACCTGGTTTAAATCCACCTTAATTGCTATGTATTCTCCCGCTCTCTGCTTTAATATCCCCTGCCTCACCTTACTCAAATGTAACCTGTCCTCTATGAACAGGTCACTGTTGCCCTAATGTTACCCTACACCCTCTGGTTCAACACTAATCTCCCAGCCTAGTATTGAACTCTTCTATCCTTACTCTCCTTTCTGTGCTTGCTCTGGGTAATGGGTGCACTTCCGAGAAGGCCACTGATCTTTCTGCCTCCTCACATAGCTTCCCCAGTTCCTTGAACCTCTCCCTTACCAACCCGACCGTGCTACCAACCAAGTAATTTGTACCCAAGTGCACCACTACATGCAGTTTCTCCCTTCCTCGTCTTGCACACTTCATAATACACTGTCCCACCCTATCCACTGTCAGTCCAGGTACTGATTCCACCCATATTCTACTATGCCACTCCTCTTTGCTTCCCCATTTTACTCCTTTCAGGATTGAGTCACCCAGCACTCAAATCCCACCCTCTCTCCCTTGTGCCCTCCTATCTTCCTTCCTTCCTTCCATGCACCTGCTTTTAGAACCCACCCCATCCTGCATATTCAAGGCTTGATCAGCCCCTCTGCTCTGCCCTCAGCTTCTACCCTAGTCCCACCCCTCCCTATTGCTTCCCTCATCTGACTTGCCCCTACCCCACAGTGCCCTGCCCGCATCATCCTCCTCACCGCAGAGCCCTTACTTCTATCTCCCTTCTGCCTTATCCCCCTTGCCTTACCTTTTACCCTTATCCTTCTCCTCCTGCCCCCTACTCCTGTCCCCATTGTCTGTCCGAGTGTTGCCACCTGGGCTTACACTACCCCCTCTTCCTCCTGCTCCCGCTTAGAGAGCCTCAATCCACTATTGATGCCAGCAAAGCAAACCTATTGCTGGACTGTTCGCTTCTCCCCTTGTGCTATCCTTAGATTTCCCTTTGCTGCTTCTGTAATTGTTTACCCATGTCCCTATCCTCTAAACTGGTTCTGTGCTCCTGATTCCCCGAGGGGGTGGCCATCCTGTACCAGTCACCCCTCTCCTTCCCTCAATCCTCGCTATCTCCATTCCTAGTCACTGTACTTCTGCTATATGGTGTAGTAGTTTTTCTATAGGGGGAAATGGCCCATCCATGCATTATAATATGTCTGCTATTTATATGTTCATTTCCTCTGTCTGTTATGGTTATAAAGTTATGTCTCAAGTTCTATGTAGATCGCAGCTGCACAGGTTACCTTTACAGTTCCCTCACCCAAAGAACTCGAGAATGCACTCTGATTACTATAACAGAGACAGTAACTGTAAATACGAGCAGCAAGTGAAAGTCGTCTAGTAAAGCAGCTGCTACATTTTGTACTTGTGTGCCTGTGAGGAAAAGTCACATCCTTAAATAGTCAATGACATAACAATTGCATGGCATCAACGTCACTGTTTGCCAGGCTATAAGTGTAACTAGCCATGAACATTTTTGTTTAAACTGTGCCAGAAAGTAAGGCCCAGGGAAAACCTGCTCCAGACAGCTTTGGACATAATGTAAGGTGCTTGGCATGGTTCTCTAATACCAACACAGCCATTCAGTGTGTAAACAACTGAGAAAAGTGCTCTAATACTGGTGAAAAATGTCTTCACCAACTCACTGTACTGCCTGTGTGAGAAGGAATGACGTGAGTTGTTGCAGGAGGGATAGGCAGCGTGTGCAGGAGAACTTGTGCGTTCCTGAAAAGATTTGTCGTCGCAGGTGCAGGTATGTCAACTTTTACGGGTGCTTATTGCTAGTATACACTATTTTCCCTTTGGCTATGTTCCCTATTTATCTTTTTTTTGCAGGCCACCTTTATTTATTTTGTTATATTTAGTTGTTTAACCAGGTATAGCACACTAAGCTGAAAGCTTTTTTACAGGAGCGACCTGGGAGCACAAGGAGGTTAAATGACTTGCTCAGGGTCACACAGTATGCAAGTGAAAGCTGCGGGATTCAAACCCAGGTCTGTTCTGCTCGATGTCACCAGATTTGCAGCTCAGAGCCTTAGACCATTGCGCTATACTGCCTATAAAACATTGATAGTGCTTAAATCAACTGTGTGGCTGTTTGAGCAACCCAGCTCCCTTTGAGTCAGCACCTATGCATCAGTGCTTTCGAAGTGGCCTGGACTATTTATGGGATAGTTTTGTGACTTCCTGCATGCAGAGATGGATGTCGACCAAAAGAAAGGGGACAAATACAATTGGATGCCTGAGTAAGGTCTGAGAGAGCAATGGTTACAGTAATACAGTATAGTCATCTTGATAGGTCAAAACTGAGTCACTTTAGTGCTGTAGTATGTAGTGAGTAACATGGTAACATGATAAATAGACAATACGCAGATTTGATGAGAATCCTGAAAATGAAGGAACTGGTTCCTACGATGCATCATTAACATGGATCTTTGCATTCTGAGATTTCAACTGATGTTCTACCTTTGTAAGTGGAGCTCATTTAGTAATGAATTTTGAAATGGCTGTAACCTGCAGAAATGGAAAAAAGCTAGATATGCTGTCGCTAATTGCAAACATGGATGCTAATATATAGCGAGCACAAGAGAACAAAAAATGTGAGCACTCCAAACAGGTAAATACTTGCTGGATATACCAGTTTATTTAAGCAAATAGTTGCAGTATGCAAAATATACACATCTGGAGTTCTCACCTTTTTTCCTCTCCTTAAATTGGAGAGATGTCTGCTTTACTTGGTGTGTTAGACAGAAGGCTCGAATGTGGATGTTTCTCAGTATCCCTGTCCTAGTCATGTGTAACCGGATCACCGTGGATGTTGCAATTATTACCACGGCAATTTGGGCTCAAGCCAGGTTGAGGGGCAGGGGTCAAAAAAATCCTACTTGTGAGGTTAGTATCCAAGGCTTACAAAAATGGGCCATGCCTCAACCCAGAGAAATGTTTAAGTGACCCTGGTGTCAGTATGGTACAACTCTGTGGGATGCAGTACCTCAGCACCTCCCGCATAGGGACACTGGAGACCTGCAAACCAGTGCAGTGCAACAACAGCTACCCCAGTGAGTATGCAACTTATGCTCTGTTTATAATCATGTAAACAAGGAAGTCAAAGAAAAGAACAGAAAATGTTCTTCAGGGACTGCAGGATCCTAAATGGGAGGAAAAGGGGTTAGGTGCATAATGAGGTAATACATGCAGACTGTCTGGCTCTTCGGTGCTTTTCTAGGCCCAGCCTACAACCGTGCCTGCCCCCATTCCACACAGTACAGTTTCATTCTTGCCCAACTGTACTATGGACACTACCCTCTCCCCATTGGCTCCAGTGACAACCATTGAATCTATGAAAGAGCTCCTGGTACTTCACTAAGTACACAGCTGCAGAAACAGAATAGGCTCAAAGACATTTTACATGGTTGGCTGGTGGTGGGGCACTTAAAATAAAAGCAGTAAAACTACCTGTAGACTTTTTTTTAACTTCTATTCTGTGAACATTCTCCTCCACGCAGTTGCCCCATTCAGACTGGCCCCTCCCAGCCTTGTCGCTCACTAGCCCTGTGTACTTACACATCGCTTTCAGGTTGACCTTGCGCCCCCTAACAGACTGCAGGAAGGGGCACATTAACCACCACTTCAAAAGGTGCTCTATCAATAGAAATAAACTGCTGAAAGGAAAATAAAAAGCAGCACACACACGCCCAGGCAATTTAAAGAGCTTGATTTGCTCACAGCTTCATAAGACACCAGGCACCCCTATGTACTGTCTCTTTACTCAAGGCTTCCTTTGGGGCAGTGCCTGCTCCTGACCCCCACACTTTTTTTTTTTATCTTATTTATTCCCCCTTTCCCCCTCAGCTCTGGTCTCCTCAAGAGCACAAAGGAGTCATCCCCCTGTGGTCCTCTCCTACCTGGTCAGTCCTCTGTCGCCCATGTAGCCTCAGTTTACCCCCCTGGTGGGGGACGAGGTGGTCCCCAACACCCTGACAATTCAGTAGCGTTGGTCGGGAGGGTTCCAGGAGGGCGGCCGCAAATTGGGGGCAAGCTCTGGTGATCCGTCTCCGTTGGAGCCGAGAGGCATTTTCCCTTGTTCTGGGAAAGGGCTGGCACTCTGACGTCAGGGCGTTGATTCCAATGTCTGCCACTCCCCCACTCCTTTTTCTGCTCCTCAGCACCGCAGATCAGCCGAGCGCCGTACAGGGACCCCTGTCCCTCCCCAGGAGAGGAGAGCTGTCCTCCGGATGCTCAATCCTCTCCTTCTCCTGCCGA
The DNA here is from genome assembly GCA_016271365.2 of Neoceratodus forsteri. Lineage (NCBI taxonomy): Eukaryota > Metazoa > Chordata > Ceratodontiformes > Ceratodontidae > Neoceratodus > Neoceratodus forsteri. Next base: position 1,713,082,062 of record CM057455.1, read on the forward strand.
CCTCCAGCGGCTTGGGCTTGTTCCCGAACCCGGGTCGCCGTGTGGCATGAGAGACCCCCACACTTTCAAATTCAATGAATTAGCATATTAATAAATCCCGTAATTGTGCACACCAGTTTCCACAGGTATGTGGATGTACTAATACCTGTTCAGGAAAACAAACTAAGTGAAGATGCTGCACACATTTATATTAATACCACTATTACATGTGTTGTTTGGAGTTTCCATAAACTGTACAATGATATCCCCAAAGAAATAATTTGGAACGTAGTGCTGTAATATTTGTGAATGATTCAGTGAGTTCAATAAACATTTCTTCTGAGTTAAAAAATACCACTATTAAAGAGCTCTCCGTGCAAAGTGCAGATTACAAAAGTAAGCAATACAAAAATATTTCATATAAAAACTGGACAAACTGTTAACACTTGAGCACACAAATTCTCATACTGGACAGCAATAAGTGAGCCTACTGTATTTGTGGGCCTCCACTAATAGATGGAAGCTGTGAGCTAATAAAGCTCTTTAAAGTGCCATTGTGGGTGTGCTAGTTTTTATTTTCTTTTGTGCAGACCTAGTGCCCCCTGGCAGGGACTCACTACTCCATCAAGGACTCCAAAGTGCTGGGAGAAGGTGGGGGACCAGTTGATGATGTGGGGCCTGCAGTGGACTGGCCCACATCTTGCTAGGCTAGACATTTTCTTTCATATTTTCTCCCACAACCCCAGGCATAAGGCACAGCATGAGTGTGTGTTTGTGTGTGTTTGTGTGTGTTTGTGTGTTTGTGTGTGTGTGTGTTTGTGTGTTTGTGTGTGTTTGTGTGTTTGTGTGTTCGTGTGTGTGTGTGTTTGTGTGTTTGTGTATGTGTGTTTGTGTGTGTGTGTGTGTGTTTCTGTGTTTGTGTGTTTGTGTGTGTGTGTGTGTTGTGTGTTTGTGTGTGTTTGTGTGTTTGTGTGTGTGTGTGTGGTGTGTGTTGTGAGGGCGGGGCTTTGCAACATGCAGCATGCTCCTGCCTAGAGGGCAAGCTCCACAGTCCACCCGCATGAACTGATACCGCACTAAAGCACGCCACCTCCTTCCCCTGCTAGGGCATACTGCCATTGGCAATGCAGCCACCCAGCCTGGCCACCCAAGTGCCAGCTCCTGAGTTCTCCCAAACCTGGGTACCAGCATGGAGGCATGACGTGGGGGACATGCTTATGTTGGGCCAACAGGCAGATGAGAACCTTAATTGTTTTTAAACTAAACTATGTATTTATAACTCCTGTCAAGGTGACCTAATCTGTTAAGTGAATTCTTGAAACATAATTGCTGTAAATCTTGGGATTTTAAGCTTTTTATCATAGTAGAGAGTTGTTATTTTTGGATTATAGTAATGGTGTTTTTTTTTCCCCCCAACTCTATTTTACCTCCTACTCATCATTGCCCAAACTCTCTCCGGTGTGGACACTCAGTCTCACTTTCCCCCACCCACCTGAAGTTCTCCATTGCCACTGATGTGTGTCCTTCCCCACCATCAGCTGAACAGCCCAACTCTGCTGGCTCTGAGCCCCCAAGGGTGGGACCACCAACTTCTACTGGTGCTCTATCTATAATCTGATGGAGTGACAAGGCTTAACAGGGCACTGGAAGCATGCACAGAGGACTCCGCTTTGAGTGTGAGTGCGGCACCCCTGAACCCACCTTCACCTACCAGGGATAGGGCCATTTTCCACTCTGTTCCTCCTGCAGGTGCAGATGTGCAGTGGCACCACTGCATGGATGGAATGCTCCTGCCCACTCCCACAGGTGCCCACTGACACTAGACCCCACTGGCTGTCCCCTCCCCCTCAGGGTGAAGCACCTTCCAGCCACTGCCAGGAGCCACCACCAGGTGGGAATCCCCAGAACCCACTCCCAGGAGAGGAAAGTAGTCCTCTGGATGCTCAATCCTCTCCTCCCCAGCTGACCCCTGGCATTGTGAGCTCACTCCTGAACCCAGGTTGCTGGCATGGTGTGCGGTGTGGGGTCCAGCACCTCAACCCTCAGCGCCACCAGGCTGGCTTTATAGCAATGTTGTTTTAAATGGAGTGATCTGATTGGTCAGAATATATGCCCCAGGGTTATATTACTGTTGTTATACAATAGAGCTTCATCACTTGCACTAAGATCCATCAAATTAAGTCTGAGCAGCAGCATTGAATTCGGATAGCTAGCAGCATTCTAATCCATTTCTAGTATAAGCCATTACTTCCCATGTCATGATTTTGATGTGACTGACGTGATTCTGCCAGTGTGAGAGACATTCTAAAAATTGAGCTGCCAAATTCAAAATGCTGGTTATTAACAGCTTTACAACAATTGTGCAATTGAGTCCTGTGATCTCATTACCTTTTTCTTTGACCGATTATGTGACAATGACCCCACCTATGCTGTCATGGCAACAATACGTTGTGCACATAGGGCAGGATTTTCAACACTGCATGGGACTACGTCCTGCACTGCAACTGGAGTTGTGGTCTGAAATCTCCACAGCTGTGGAGGTTGGAATTTTCAGCCGGCACAGCTGCGGGGGATGTTATGCCTTGTCCCACCAGACATAACATTTCCCTGCAGCTGCGGCAAAAAATGGCCTCAAACTGCTGTAAAACAGACAGGCACCACTTCTGAAATTGTATTTATTTATTTAAATGTTTCACCAGGAAGGCACACTGAGGAACAGGTTGCTCATCTCCCTGTGTGACCTTGGGGGCAGGGGGAACATAAAGATAGTGCACAGAGATTTGAAAGACCAACAAATATATACATTTGATTACATTCAAATAAAAGTGAGTAAACTGAAAAGAATTATTGAAATAGCGGAATGCTAACAGTTTTGAACTAGACAGGTACAATGATAATTTAGAGCTAGATAAATATCATTGCACAACTAACATTTAAAGGTAAATTCTAAGTGGCACTTAACGATGATCTATTGGAGGCTAGTGGGGGGGGTAACACAGATAGCTCAAGTTAGCTAAGGTATAACAGAAGTGATAAGTTTTACTACAAGTGCAGTAGATTAGGGTTAACCAGAACTAGGGCTAAAGTAATGGAGGGGGGAAGGGAAGGTGAGGAGATGAGAGGTATAACCAGTTTCATTGAGTAGAGAGTGATGAAAGGGAATGGAGAAGAGAGGAGGGGAGAGGGAGGTGAGGCAGGGAGAGGGAGGTAAGTGGAATATTCAGATACAATCATATAGGATAATAAGAACCTAACCAGCGGAAGATTATGGGCAGAGCAGGGGAGGTAAAGGGAGCACAGTAGAGAGTGGAGGATTGGGGAACCTTGCCAGGGGGTAGTGCAAGGCTAGCTTTAGAGTGTAGTAGTGGAGGGGAGTAGGAAAGAAGGTAATAGAGAAAGGGGGGGGGATGGGGCTTTCAAAGAGCTAAAACCCTGGGGGAGCTGAGAACAGGGGTCAGGGGTCAAGGCAGGCAGGAGGGGAAGGAAGATGAAGGAGAAGAGAGGTCTGCTGGATCCTGACCCCTCCATTATGCTGAGTACCCTGCCTGCACAAGGCAGAGGTGGAGCACGATAGGAGGGGTAGCAGGTTGTATGCAGTGAGGGGGGAATATGCTTCAGGATGCTGGTAGCCCCATGAGGTAGAGGGAGCCAGAACAGAGGGCAAACATGAGAAAGAGGAAAGGCCAAGTCCCAGAAGTAGCCCTTCAGGATGCCGAGATTCCTGCAAGGGGACTAGGAAGGCAGGAGACATGGGGGGAAAGACAGGTGTTGGGTGTAGGGAGGAGTAGGGACAAGTCCTTGGTATGGCTTTGGCTACTGAGAATCATAGAAGAGTGCAAGGGGAGGCCAGAAAGGGAGGGAGTAGGGATAAGGGAAGGAATATTGGGATTTGGGTGGTGAGGAAGGTGGGGGAGCAGCTAGGGCAATGTGAGGGTTTGGAAAGGGGGAAGGTGTGAAGCAAATAAACAAAACAAAACGAAGTAAGAAACCACTATGGTTCTCAAAGGAAGTGGCAGTGAAGGTTCAAGAGAAAAAGAAAGCATTCAGGAAGTACAAGGAATCACTGAAGGAGTGGGACAGAGAACTGTATCAGTTAAAGCAAAAAGAAGCTGGGAAGGCAGTCAGAACAGCAAAGGCCCAAACCGGGAGGAGGCAAGAACTGAATATGAGGAGAAGGGGCAGCCATTTCCTGATTTCCCACTTCAGGATGTTGAGTATCCAGATTGGCCGATGAGGGTGGATCTGCTTGGGACCACCAGTGTATGGGACTCAGTGGATCTAAGGGAGTGAGAGGGTGGGGGTGTTATAAATGAGGAGGAAAGGTGGGAAGGGAGTTCAACCCAACCAGTGCTTGGAGGAGAATTTAAGGCAGTGAGAGAGTCACCTATTTGTAAGAGAGGGGAAGACTAGACCATAATAATGATCCCAGTGGTGGGTGTGAGAGGGAGCATCAAGGGCAAAGCAGCAGAAGGAATTGAAGAGGGTAGCCAATCTGGCCAGGGAGAACTTGGGAGCGACACCGTAGACTATGTCGCTGTAGTCAAAAATGAGCAGGATCATCTTCTGAACAAGTTCACGCCTAGCCGTAGGAGGGATACAACTACGGTTCCTAAGCAGCGCACCAAGCTTGGGGTGCAATTTTTTCTAGATGGCATCAATATGTCCAGAGAAGTTTAGGTGTTGGTCCAACCAAACACCTAGATACCCGAAAGAGAAAGTCTCCTCAAGTAAAGCCCCATCAAGGGTGTGAAAAGTGGGCAGGGAGGGAAGCCTTGTGAGTCTCTGCCTTGTGCCAAAGGTCATGGAGACAGTCTTCTTGGCGCTGAGGAAAAGTTGATGGTTAGCAAACCAGAGCTAACCTTGTTGAATTCTTGCTGCAAGCTGGTTGTAACCTCAGCTGGACCAGAGCCAGATGCATACAGGACTGTATCATTGGCATACATGTGTATGGTGGAGAAGGGGGAGCAGACAGAGAGAAGGTCATTTAGGAAGATGGAGAATAGAAGGGGCCCCAGTACAGAGCCCTGGGGATGCCAATGCTAATCGGGAGGGGAGGAGAAATGATGTCCGAGATCTTAACTGATTGGATCCTGTCAGTTAGGTAGGCCTTAAACCAGTTAGTGGCAGAGGGAGACAGACCATCTGTCGGAAGGGAGTCTAGGAGAAAGGAGTGGGCAATAGTGTAGAAGGACTTGGCCAGGTCGACAAAAAGGGCAGAGGTGATTTGGCCCTTGTCCATCCTGAATAGGATGGAATCAGTAAGCTGTAGGACAGAGGTGGTGGTTGAATGTTTTTTCCTGAATACAGATTGGAAATGGGTGAAGAAGGTGTCAGATAGAAATGCAGTAAGCTGGGAGAGGACTATATGTTCTTGTAGTTTGGCTAGGGTAGGGAGGAGAGAGATGGGGTGATAGTTACCAGCTCCTCATGTTGAGACCCACTGGTGCCATATTTTTCCCGCAGCTGTCTGAGTTAAGAGGGTTTCGGAAGTCCAGCCCATATTCTTCGGCCACTACCATGCCAACTGCATTTGTTGATTGACTTGTTATGCAAATAAACTTGCAAATAGAATGGACAGAGGAATATGCTAGAAACAGCAGTTTAGTGAGTTCTGCAAAGAAAAATTGAAAAAATAAATACAGAGCCTATGAGGATATGGGGGTAAAGGGTAAAACTGAATTGCAACGTGATCACCGACATAAATGGGATTCATAGAAAAAAATAGGTTTCTGCAGTACCAATCACTGAAGATGGCTACATAACTCTTTCTCATGCATGCCTCTTGCACCCATGTGGGGCCACGGTGTAAAATAATCAAATCCGATGGTGGATGGACTACTACATGATATCTGTTACTAACCAGCGCAATGTCTCTATAAAAGCAATGAGGTACTCCCAGGGATTACAGTAACCGTCAGTTAATCACCCTCTATGGGTATGTGGCACTCGGCTGCACTTTATGCCACATTACACCCCAGGGTGTGATTACCAGATGGTTAAGCTAACCCGTGTTCATACCTTATTGCTTTAAATGTGTAGTTGGGGGAAACTCTCCCATCTAAATCTTTTGTGGGGAACTGTTATTTCTAAGTGGTGTAACTCTTCCATAGTATTCAATGGAGAAAGATGACTGAAAGGTGCTGAAACTCTCATCCTGTTTTGTAATAGCTGGTGGAATGGGGGTTCTATTTAATTTAACCTCCAGAAAAAGGCAAAGAAAAAAGAAACAGGATGAGGAATGTTGGCAATAAAATAAAAGAAAGAGGAAAAAGATATGAATACACTGTGAAATTGTCAGAGGCAGAGGCACACTGCTTAAAGAAATTCTAAAGTTAATAACAACACATTCAGAATAAGGGGTGTGTGAACCTGTTGAGGGGAAATCTACCTCCCCCCCCCCAACAACAGGACGGGTTCAACAGTTTTGAACCTATTTCCATTAAAAATATTTGTATTGGTTTGAAAAGCAACATACATAACTAATGTTTCTTTTATAAAAATCTGCCCCACACAGGGCTTTCATTGTCTTTGATTATTTTTAGCTAGCCCTCTCCCTCTGTTACCAGAATAGTGACTGCTTGTCTTTAAATTTAAAATGGAATTATATTTCAACAAAATGTCTTTTTCAAAATAATGCGTTCTTTTATTCATTATACATTTTAAAGCCATTTTATAAATGCAATTTGACACTCCAGGGTGTGTCACTATGGTAATATAATCACAGTTCCCAGGTGCATTTAAAAGCATGCTATATTTCATGCCTAACAATGCACCTGAGGCATGCAATTATTTCATCACAATGTACCCCCTGTTCTGAATTTTGTTTATGCCTTTGCAGAGCACAAACATTAAAGGGACACATTTATGGACAGTGACCATCACAGTTAGAAAGCCTGCAGAAAACCTCTTTAAATGAGGTTTGGGGCTTACCAGTCACTGGCAGCAGTCCAGAGATGCTGATAAGTGAGTCTGACCTGTAATGATACTACTTTGGCACCATTCTTTGAACCTTGAGATGCCACAGAGGGTAAACCTGTGCTTAAATTAACTGCACTGTGGCTAGGCACAACTTCACCCTCAGTGACATCACAGCAGTGGGCAGCAAAGTCATGGACAGTTGGATGAAATGCAGCCCCCCCCCATGACATCAGAAAGTTGCTGCCCACTTGGAAATAAGAGATGGCTCAGACTCAGTGTAGCAGCATGCGACTGTGATATTCATATTTTACAAGGTACATTTTCATCCTGTTCCTAAGGAGATTTTTCTAAAAATAGTATTAATTGCCTCTTATATTTGCACTTTTGGCTTTAGCCATTCAGCATCAGTCCTGTTTACATAATTTACTCGTACCTGCATTCTAAAACACCTCTTAGGTTAAACTTAGTCCAAGCCCTTTCAATGATGGTAAATTGCTGTATGTTCCTACATTATGCATTAGGCACACTAGCTACCAGCTAATCCCAGACAAATGCCAGTTGACTTCATATTTTACCAAATTACAAAATCACACATGCCCCCACAATGCAAAACATCATGGGCTGCATATGCAAATCACCACAGAATATTATGCTGTTTCAACTTTAAGCAGAAATGCATGGTGCCGAAAGGTCTCTCACACAATTTGCAAAGGGTGCCACCAAAAGACATAGACACGTGTTTCGTCCTACCAGGACTCATCAGTGTGCTGCATCTGCTTGACACCCCAGTGGAATGAACCAGCTGCCTTTTTCATATTTTACCACTGTTTATGTGCCACTTGACAAAATTCCTGGATTAGTAAAGTGTTTATCTTATCAAATTTACCAATTATTTTAAATCAGTGCTGTCATTATGTGTTATCATGACCATAGCTGTGTATCAGGTTCATGCATCCTTTGGGGGATAGCTAGGAGATAAAAGAGATGTTTCCTGAATTGAACCCCCTTTTAGTAGAACCTTAACACTGGCTAAAAAATCATATTACTTACTCCCCAAAATAAGAAACAAATAACAATACTGTGGCGCTGAGGGTTGAGGCACTGGATGCCACACCTCCCACCACTCTGGCGACCTGGGTTTGGAAGCGTGCCCGGGTCATTAGGGGTCGGCAGGGGAGGGATAGAATTGAGTGTCCGAAGGACTGTTCTCCAATCCAGGGGAGGGCTGAGGGTTTCCACTGCTTTGCAGCAGCCCCTGGTGACGACCAGGGTGCACTACAGGACTAGTGCAACAAGGGGTGGAGTGTGGCGAACATCGGCACGTCGTGCCTCAGGACATCATTGCATGTCCATACTCCTGAGGGACCTACAGGGAGGAAAATGGCTGGGCGTGACTGTACAGCCTGACGGCTGTGCTCTGCTCTGCCTGGAGGACTGGTGTGGAATCACGCTGGGGGCGGTCCGGGGCCGGTCCGGCTCAGAGTGGCATGGGGAGGCCCTCCGGCAGGTTGTTGGACAGATGCACCGGATCCCCCAACATGCAAGTGAGCCTGCTGATCTTTGGGCAGGCATAGCCGGCGGCTGGATGCCCCCGCCGGTACACACCACAGCAAGTGTTACATAGAAATAAGATAAAAAAATAAATTAAGATGTTGCTCTTAGCTAAGTTACTCCTTTAGTTTATTTCCAAACATTCCAGTTACTTCTATAACAGGGTGTCTCATGCATAGCTATATAATTCTGAGCTTCTATGTTTATGTGTCATGATTATGTTCCCACCCGGTTTGTTTTTAGTTTTGTACAAAGTAAAAAAAACAAACAAACTAAGGTTATTCTACTTAATCTTTTTTTTTTGAAAGTTAGAAAAAAAACAACAAACAAAAACAAAAACAAACAATAAACCGTGTACATCCAACTGAACATTCAGGTACTACTTGTGGTTAGCACTAGTGTTACGATTAAAGTGATATACAACACTAATAAAGTTATTATTACACTTGGTTTTTGCGAGGCAATTGATCCAGTGTTTTCATAGATGATGGATGTAACTGTACTAGCATTAGATTTCTGCATTGGCGGGGGCATGGATCCCTACAGGGTCATGCCGGGAGCAGTTAAATCTAATGGGTTCATTTTAAAAATAGAACAGAAGTGGTTGAAAGTTCAGTTTACAACTATATACAACTACTGTTACCTACCCCCCCAAACAAAACTGACATTTTTAGCATGATTCAAGTATAGAATAAATGCTTAGAAAGTGTGATGTACATGGAATAATACAATTGGGTGGGGGGGCTAATGAGGTAATAAGCCATTACACTGAAAGCTGAGTGAAATAATGACCTCGTTAGTGCCCCCCTTCCATGATGGCATAATTTCCTAAGTACACAGCACTTACCTAGTGTTTGTTTAGTATAATACATAAGGGTGACCATGACAAAAGTATAAAATGCAGAAATATATTTATTTTGTGTACAATTAGTTATTTTACCTGTAATTTTTAATTAAAGGGACACTGTCAACCCCCTTAGGTCTCAAAGTGTCCTTAATTTAAAAAACATATTTTATGATTACCGAAATTCTGTAAAGATTGTTGATGTAGCTGGTAGTTTGATTCTGACTCTTATTTTCTTTAAAGAAGTAAAAAACAGACTGCCCAACATACTGGTGTTATCACACCAAAACAGGTTTGTTTACATTCCTTGATCAACTCAAAATGCATCTCTCCTGGACTTGGGAACACCCACAAAACAGTCTATCCTCTCATGATGCATTGGGAGATTAGGAGGCTACTGTTTTATGAGTGACTGCAGTGTTTGGGTGTGTTTATAATGCTCAGGACATGTGCAGTAAGAACAGAACCAGGATTGTAAACCAAAACAAGGTTGTTTATAAATATACATTACCATGCATTTCAGTTCTACTAAGCAAGGCTACAGACAAAACACACAGCAACATCAATGAATTTTAGAGAGGGTAAGCAATCATAAAATGTGGGGTTTCAACTAGAAATAATATGGTGAGAAACAGGTTGACAGTGAGTGTCCCTTTAAGTAGATGATACTTGTTTCAATTAAGTTATTAAAATGTTACTTTTAATAGTAAAGGTATATAGATTTGATTGTTGTGGTATATGGCTTTAATTGCTGTGGTATATTCCTTTAATTAGTGTAGTACAGTCAGTAGTTTCAGTTGCTGTGGTCTATTAAAATTTAACTAGCGGGGATATACAAACATGTGAATCTGCCAAGAGAAACAGGCCTCATGGTATATCAAGTCTACTTGAATGTGCAGCTAGCCCCCTATGTTGTAGCTGCCCTCCCTCTTCTCCCCACATTTACCCCCCAACTCTGTCACATCCACTTTTAAAACTGCCCACCATCCTACAGGATGCTACCTCCTGGGCAGAGCATTCCACTTAGCCACCAGCCACCCCCATGAAAAATGTCTCCTCATCTCTCTTCTGTATTTCCTCCAATCTGAGACCATGCCTCTTGTGTCCCTCCCTTTCTTAACTTAAATATCCATTCTGTAGCTGTCTTTTCTGATCCCCGTCATGCATTTAAAGGTCTCAATCATATACCCTGATCCCTTCTCTCTTCCATTGAGTACATATTCAACTTCCTCAGCCTGTCCTTGTAGGGTCTGTCCTCCAAACCCCGGATCATCTTCGTTGCCCTGCACCGTACCCTCTCAAGTAATCTGACATCCTTCTTCAGAAACAGGCACCAAAAGCTGGCCCACTGGCACAGAGGCATGCCTGCCATCTGCGATGCCGATGACCCAGGTTTGGGAATGGATCCGGGAGTCGGAGGGCCAGTCGGGGGGAGTAGGATAGAGCATCTACTGGACTGCTCTCCTACTCTGGGGGGAGGTGGAGTTGAGTGTCCAATGCACTATGGACCCCTAGCAGAGGCCCGGACCCCGAGCGGAGGTCTGGGATATCGCAGTGGTCAGCGCCAGCACTTACAGGGGGAAGGGCGGACGCAGGCCATCATTGCACATCCCCCCTGCCCCTGAGGAAATCACAGCACAAAAAATGCCGGTCCCCACTAATGAGCTGGCTCCAGCGCTGTCTCCTCTGGCCATCTAAGTCAGCTGCTGGCAGACCCACTCGGGGGGGGGAGCAAGCCCCGAGTATGAGGGGGAAAGTTGCAGGAGCCTGGTGAGCCCATTCGCGCGGGGCTAGGACATGCCGGCACAAAAAAAAGGAAAAAAGAGAACAGGTACCAGAACTGCATGCAGTACTCCATGTGTGGTCTGACCACTGACCTGTACAGAAGCATAATCATCGCTCTCCTTCTGAAAGAGATTCCTCTCACAATACTTCCCAGCATCCTGTTTGCTGTAGCTGCCACCTACCTGCACTGAGCTGAGTTGTTCATGTTCCCCGTTATAACCACCCCAGATCCTTTTCTTCCTTGGTGATACCTAACGGAACCCTTCCCAACTGGTAGCTCCTTCCAGAGTTCCTTTCTCTGAAGTGCAGTACCTTGCACTTCTTAGCACTGAACACCAACTGCCACGTTTCTGACCACTCCTCCAACTTAGTTAGGTCATCCTGTAGCCCTTGCCACTCTATGTCATCCACCCTTTCCCCATCTTGGTATCATCAGCGAACAGACTGATCTCCTCCTGATGCCATGTGAGATATCCGATATGAAATTCCAGAACAGCACGGGGCCCAGTACTGAGCCCTGTGGAACCCTGCTCATCACAGAACCTGTGAATGATGGTTACCCCCTCCCCCACCACCACCCTTTGCTACCTCCCCTTCAGCCAGTTCACAATCCAGTTCACCATCTTTGTCCCCGCCCCACATACTCCAACTTGCCACCCAAACGCCCATGAGACACCAAATCAAAGCCCTTGCTGAAGTTCAAATACAGGACATCCACTGCATGGCCCTTGTCCAGTTCCTTCATCACCCAGTTGTAATACTCAACTAGCTTGGTTTGGCATGGTCTCTCTAGACGAACCCATGTTGCTGACTGTCCTGGAGTCCATTGTCTTTCAAAAAGGACACCAGCCTCTCTTTCAAGATTGCCTCCATTAGTTTCCCTATAATGGATGTGAGGCTTACCAGTCTGTAATTGTCTGGTTCATTCTTTGGGTCACTTTGTGGAAGGGGGGCACCATGTGATCCATCCTCCATTCCTGTGGTACACATCCTGTGTCCAGGGATATATAGAACAGGTCTGCCAGTGGCCCTGACAGTACCTCCACCAGTTCCTTCAGCACCCTAGGGTGAATGTCATCTGGTCCTGGTGCCTTATCCACCCTCTGAGCTTTCAGACCCTCCTCCACCCTCAGAGCCTTCAGATCCTCCAGCACCCTGCTCTTTGTAATTACCTCTTCTGTCACTTCCCCCCCTTGCCCACCTTCCCCATTCCCTGAGGTAGCTGCTTGCCCTTCTCTTTTCATGAATACAGAACAGAAGTACTCATTTAGTGCTTCTACCTGCTCCACTCCTTTCTCCACCTGCTCTCTGTCCTTCCTAATCCTCACTATCTGGTCCTTGCAGCTCCTTCTCTCCCTTATGTACCTGAAGAAGTCATTTTCCCTGTCCTTGATGCTCTTTGCCAACCTCAGCTCTCTGGAAGCCCTGGCTGCCCTGACTTGTCTGGTTACCTCATTGGACTTCTTCACATACACTTCCTAGTCCTCCTCCCTGCCAGATTTCCTGAACCTCCTAAATGGTGCTTTTTTTTGCACTCACCCCTTCCAAGGCCTCCCAATTCAAACAGCTTGGTTTCTTGGCCCTACCCTTCTTGCTCTGTGTCTTGGTACATGACTCAGTAGCCTCCAAAAGCCCCAACTTGATGATTTCCAATTTTTGGCATGCATCCAAGTGTGAATGAATTACTGCCAAGTGCCTCTCCAAAATTTTCCCCATCTTAACAAAGTCAGTCTTTCTGAAGTCAACCACCCTGGTTCCTGTACCTATGGCATCCTTGCCCATGTTGAGCGTGAACCACATTGAGTTATGGTCACTCCCAGCCAGTGGATCTTCCACCCCCATCTCCCTTACAGCCTCCCTATTAGACAGTACTAAGGCTACAGTTTTTCCCAACTGAGTCAGCTTGTTAACCATCTGTGCCAGGAAGCTTTCCTGGAATGCATCCAGTAGGTCCTGTTACCTTGCACTCGAGGTGGCTGGGGTGCTCTAATCCACTACTGGTAGATTGAAGTCCCCCACGATCACTGTGTTCCCCTTCACACAAACCCTCCTGATCTGCTTGTCTAATTCTCTGTCCAAGTCCTCAGCCTGAGCTGGGGGCCTGTACACCACTCCCATCCTAAGTGTCCTAATTTTTTGAATCCTGGAACTGCATTCATAATGCCTCAGTCCTACCCTCCTCCCCCTCTTCCTTTACACAATTTATCCCCTCCCATATGTAAATTGTCACCCCACCCCCTTTCCCCTTGCCCCTATCCTTTCTGTACATCCTATACTCTGGAATCATCAGATCCCAATCCTGGTATTGGATGGCCCAAGTCTCTGTAATGGCTGTAATGTCCACCACCCCCACAGCCAAGAGAGCCGGTAACTCAGCTGCTTTGTTCTCCAGGCTTCTTGCATTCAGAGAGATGACACTCTAACTTATTCCCTTCCCATCCTTAACCTGTTTCTGTCCATTCTTAACCCCCCCCGATTCCTCCCTGGTATCATCTTTGTTGTTAACTTGGGAGGGGGGGTACTCATTAGCACCCATCTCTGGCGGCTCTGCATTCCTGCTGCATACTCTCCTCCCCCACACCTAGTTTAAATCCACCTTAGTTGCTATATATTTCCCCAGCCTCTGCTTTAATACCCCTGCCCCACCCTACTCAAGTGTAACCTGTCTTCTGCAAACAGGTCGCTATTGTCCCAGATGTTACCCCAGCCTCCCACTAGCCCATACCCTTTGGTTTGACACCAATCTCCCAGGCAAGTGTTGCACTCTTCTATCATCACTTTCCTCTCTGTGCTTGCCCTAGGTACTGGGAGCACTTCTAACAAGGCCACTGATCTTCCGCCTCCTCACACAACTTCACCAGTTCCTTGAACCTCTCCCTTACCAACCCAACAATGCTACCTGCCAAATCATTTGCATCCAGGTGCATCAATATCGGCGGTTCCTCCTTTTCTCATCTTGCACACTTCATAATAGACTGTCTCTCTCACCCTATCTACTGTCAGTCCAGGTACTAATTCCACCCATATTCAACTGTGCTGCTCCCCTTTGCTTCCCCATGTTACTCCTTTCAGGACTGAGTCACCCAGCATTAAAATCCCACCCCCTCTCTCACCTTTGTGCCCCTGCGCTATCCTACCTTCATTGCACCAGCTTTCAGAACCCACCCTGCCCTGCATATTCATGGCTTGATCAACCCCCTCTGTTATGCTCCCCGCTTCTACCGGTTGATTTGTCCCTTCTGCTTTGCCCCCAGCCTCTATCCTGGTACTGCACTCTCCCGTATTGCTCTCTTCGTCAGACTTGACCCCCAACCCCAAATGCCCTTCCTACATCATCCTCCTTCCCTACCTCACTATGCCCCATTTCCCTTTCTCCCTCCTCTGTCATAGTCTCATTGCTTTCCATTTTTACCTTATCCCTTTTCCCCCTGCTCCCCCTATCCCTGTCCCCATTGTCTGTTTGAGTGTTGCCCCCCTGGGCTTACACTATCCCCTCTTTCTCCTGCTCCCAATTGGAGAGTCCCTCCCTTACCATCCACTATTGAGGCCAGCAAAGCAAACCTATTGCTGGACCCAGTGCTTCTACTGTTTTGCTTCTCCCCTTGTGCTATCCCTAGATTTCCATTTTCTGCTTCTGTGATTGTTTACCCTGGTCCCTATCCTCTTTATTTCCACTGGTTCTGTGCTCCTGATTCCCTGAGGGGGTGGCCATCCTGTACCAGTCACCCCTCTCCTTCCCTCAATCCTCGCTAACTCCTTTCCTAGCCGCTGTACTTCTGTTATATGGTGTAGTAGTTTTTCTATGGGGGGAAATGGCCCATCCATGCACTATAATATGTTTGCTATTCATATGTTCATTTCCTCTGTCTGTTATGGTTATAAGACTTACGTCTCAAGTTCTATGAAGGTTGCAGCTGCACAGGTTCTATTTGCAGTTCTCTCACCCAAAGAACTCAAGAATGCGCCCTGATTACTATAACAGAGACAGTAACTGTAACTATGAGCAGCAAGTGAAAGTGCTCTGACAAAGCAGCTGCTACATTTTGTACTTGTGTGCCCGTGAGAAAAGTCACATCCTTAAATAGTCAATGACACAACAATTGCACGGCATCAACGTCACTGTTTGCCAGGCTATAAGTGTAATTAGCCATGAACATTTTTGTTTAAACTGTGCCAGAAAGTAAGGCCCAGGGAAAACCTGCTCCAGACAGCTTTGGACATAATGTAAGGTGCTTGGTATGGTTATCTAATACCAACACTGCCATTAGGTGTGTAAACAACTGGTAAAGGTGCTCTAATACTGGTGAAAAATGTCTTTACCAATTTACTGTGCTGCCTGTGTGACAAGAAATGACGTGATTATTTTACAGGAGGGATGCGCAGCAACTGCAGGAGAACATCGCTAAGAGCTTGAACTGTTCTGAAGACGTTCATCACTGCAGGTCCAGGTGTGTCAATTTTTATGACCCTTTGAGGATACTTACTGCTAGTATGCATTATTTTTCCTATGGCTATGTTCCCTGAAGGACTGGATAGGGTCATCTGTGACCCAGATAAACATAATAGAACTTTGCCTTCCTTGGGGGGGGGGCCAATATCTGATATTACAGTAATGGCCAATAACATCTTGAAACAGAAGAATGAAAAAAAGTTTGTAATTATACATGTAGGTGCCAACAATATATTATAACAACGTACACAATCAATAAAACAAGAATTTGTCAACCTAACAAAGAAACTGATAGACCTAGATGAATTTGCATTATCTGAGATTTTATCTATTCCCAGAGCAACTTATCAACAAAAACGTCAAATCAAACAGATCAACAACTGGCTTAGACAACGGTGTTACAAACAAAGCATTGGGTGTGTAACACATTGAGAAGAATTCTTCAATTTAGACCATCTGTTTTGTAAGGATGGACTACATCTAAGTAATCCAGACAGCTAACTCCTGGGACAGCAACTTAGTACTTACATAATAGACTCCCATTTAAACTAATACTGACGGGGGAGAGAGACCAAATTCAGATTAAACAAAATAACAACACAAAGTGATACTATAGTATATACTAATGCAGTAGTTATAAATAACAAATCAAAATTCAAAAACAAGTTAAATAAAAACAGGAAGAAAAACTCCTACAAAAGCTAATAATGAAAGACAAAATAAATTACAAAATGATGTATCTGAAAACAAAGACATAAATATACTATTGGTAAATGCTAGAAGTCTGACTAACAAATTAGATGAACTACAATACACTCTAACTTTAAATTAAATTGATATATGTGGGGTCACAGAGACATGGTTTTCAGACACCGACTGGAACACTAATACATCTGGTTATACTAGGCACTCAAAGAACAGAAAGGATAAAAAAGGTGGAGGTGTGGCATTATACATTTCAGATAAGCTCAAAAGTTATGAAATATGCACATGGGGATCAAGTGCTGAAATATTATGGGCTAACATTTGTTCAGATAACATCAATATGACCTTAGGTCTTTGCTACCATTCACCTAACCATGGCTCTGAGGAAAATCAACTTTTTCTTGGAGAAATAGAAAATATGAAGATAAAAAAATGACTTCATATTAATGAGCGATTTCAATCTGCTAAACATTACGTGGTCTATTCCAGAAGCAAAGGGACAACCAGACCAAAAATTCCTAGAGGCGACCTTTCAACATGGACTAGAACAATTGGTGACATACCCGACAAGAAACAATACCTTAGCTCTATTTTTTACAAACAATAATGATATTAGCTCTTCACCAGTTACACTCCCGCCATTGGGAGACAGTGATCACAATATGGTTCTACTAAAAGTACACAAACATGTAAATAATATTAAGGGAATAAGTAAAATCAAAAATTACTCGAGCAGATTACACAAGTATTAAAACATGTTACTTTGGGACTGGAAGAAAAACCTGGCAGATATTAATTTAGAACAAATAAAAACAAAAGTTGACTATTGCATCAATAAATGGGTACCTGAAATAATGAAGTACAGTCAAAACAAACAAAGAATCCCACTATGGTGGAACCGGGCAATCTATTAATAAAAAGAACAGGGCCTGTCATAGATACAAAAAACACAATAAAGATTCAGACTTAGATACTTTTAGAAGGATGGCCAAAAAAAACAAAAAAATGTATCTGTTTGGCAAAACAGAATATTGAAATACAGCTAGTAGAAAAAACAAAAGATAATAAGAAAAAATGTTATAACTACATTGGCTCCTTAAAGGGAAATCAGAATGAATAGGTCCATTAGAAGTTAATAATAAAGTAATAAATGATGAAACAGGGATGGCCGAAGAACTTGATACATACTTTGGTAGTGTTTTAAAACCAAAGGACAATATTGATATTAGCAAAATCAACACAAGAAAGTCATCAAGATTCTCTGAGCAAGATATGCAAGAAGCCATTAGATTGATTAAAACAGAGTCATTCCCAGGACCTGATGAAATGAATCCAAATATTGCATAAGGAACTTTCAGGGCTATTGTCAATTCTGTTCAATACATCAATTGCAGAAGGAAAAACTTTAGAATCATGGAAATTAGCAAATGTCACACTGATCTTTAAAAGCGGCAAAAAAAATAAGCATGCAACTATAGGCCCATCAACCTTACATCTATAATTTGTAAATCATTAGAAAGGCTCTTACATAAAAAAATCTCAGAACACATTAACAGTAGTGGAAGTGCTGATATATCCCAGCATGGGTTTACACTTGGATGATCCTGTCTAACCAACCTCATAAATGTTTTTTAACTGGTAAGTGAAGCACTTGAGAGTGGAATGCCAGTGGATGTGGTTTTTCTGGACTATGCTAAGGCATTCGACACAGTCTCACATAAAGTTCTTATAGACCACCTAGTTAAAATAAACCTGGATTCAAATTTAATAACATGGGTGGCCTCATGGTTGGAAAACAGACAGCAGAGAGTAATCATCAGAGGATTCAAGTCTAATTGGACATCATTTACCAGTGGAGTTCTACAGGGCTTTGTGCTGGGTCCACTTTTGTTCAACGTACTTGTCTCTAGCATGCAAAAAAAAAGGAGGTGTCTGGATTAACAAATATGCAAACGATAGCAAACTAGGATGCACAGTAAACAACCCAGAGTCAAAAGTGGATCTACAAGACAATCTAAATAAACTTTGTACCTGTGCATTTGACAACAACATTAATTTTAATGAAGTAAAGTTAAAGTAATGCACATGGGGAAAAAAATCTCATAGCTCCATACTTTATCAACAATATACAACTCACAGTAACTACTGAAGAAAAAGACCTAGGTGTAATAACGACAGATAACTTAAAATTTTATACACATACGAATAAAACAGTACAAAAATTTTATTGCATCCTAGGATGTATTAATAAGCACTTAACAAGTAGGAAGTCAAGTGTTTTGTTTTCTTTATATACAAGCCTTGTTCGACCACACTTGGAATACTGCTCACCGTTCTGCACCCCAACTTCAACTGGGTCTCAGTCTATGCTGTAAAAAGTACAATGAAAAGCAACAAGGACAATTGAAAATCAGAACATTCAAGTTATACTCACTAGAATATAAATCTTTAAGAGGTGACAATCTATATTTTTAAAGACTTCCAAAATGAATCTCTGTTGAATACTATTTGCCTTGAAAGACAAATATCATATAATAATACAAGATCACACAATTTAAAGTTAAAAACCACTGTTTGTAAAACTGTAAGTCAAAAAAGATTCTTTACTCAAAGGGCAGCACCCATATGGAACACCCTACCTAGAAATATTGTTATGAGTAACACCTTAGAACATTTTAAAATGAGTTTAGATAATTACATGGGTGACAGAAAATAGTTTTACCACCATTAAGGGAAATGGTGGTGAGTTTGTTTTGAGCCGTGGCCTTTTGAATGTATACACTATAAAACTATGAAACTTGCAGAGATAAAAAAAAAAGCTAGACACGCTGTCGCTAACCGCAAACATGGATGCTAGTGTATAGCTAGTGTTTACCTATTTGGAGTTCTCACCTTTTTTCCTCTCCTTAAATTGCAAAGATGTCTTCTTTATTTGGTGTGTTAGACAGAAGGCTCAAACGTGAATGTCTCTCAGTACCCCTGTCCTAGTCATGTGTAACTGGGTCACCGTGTATGTTGCAATTATTACCCCTGCAATTTGGACTCAAGCCAGGTTGAGGGACAGGGGTTAAAAAACACCTGTTTGGAAGGTCAGTATCCAAGGCTTAAATATAATGGGCCATGCCTGTGCCTAGAGAAAAGTTTAAGTGAGCCTGGTGTCAGTATGATACAACCTTCTGGGATGCAGTACCTCATCACCTCCCACATAGGGACACTGGAGACCTGCACACTAGTGCAGTGCAATAACGGCTGCCTCAATGAGTATGCAACTTATACTCTGTTTATAATCATCACATAAACAAGGAAGTAAAAGAAGAGAACAGGTAAGTTCTTTAGGCACTGCAGGATCCTAAATGGGAGAAAAAGAGGTTAGGCACATAATGAGGTAATATATGCAGACTGTCTGGCTCTTCGGTGCTTCTCTAGGCCCACCCTAGAGCCATGCCTACCTCCACACCACACCTGAAAAGTACAGTTTCATTCTTGCCCAACTGTACTATGGGCACTACCCTCTCCCACTACCCGCTCCCCATTGACTCCAGTGATAACCATTACATCTATGAAGGAGCTCCTGGTACTGCCGATGGGACCCTGCCTGATAGAGAATTGGGTGCAGGATACCAGGTGCACCGGGCTGCAGCTTGTGTCAATCTAAGGGCCCTTTGTGAATTGAGCCCCGAGTATGAGGTTTGGTTGAGACGACTGTGACGCAAAGCTGACCTGTTCTGTCTGTCCAAACCTCAGAAGAGGAGTCTCTTATAACGTTTGCGACAACCCTCGGAAGCCCTATTAACATATTATAAACCATTCGAGCTTAATTTGAGTGAATTATAAAAAGTTTAGTCGTTTGTGTTTTGAGTTTTAATGTGCATTCCTCCCTGTTGATGTTGATGTGGAGTGCTCCCTCCTAGCGCTCCCACATGGGAGCACAATGTACACTGGATAAGAGGCACAGTAGCTCTGTGTGCTGAGTGGTTGACATTGTGTTAGTGATTTATGCTAGTTATAAGAGTGCCTTGAATATTAAGAAACAAACATTTCTGACTGTTAACAAATATGTCATGATTTATAATCTCTTCCTCCAGTTTTGAATGTATTATAACGTGTATTGGATATTTTGTGCTTCCTGATATGCTATAAAAGTTCTGAGATGCATATGCTAATTATGGGAAACTACACAGGCTGGAAAAGGTTCGGCAGTGCGATCTGGCAGTTGGGCAATTCGCATAAGGAATTCATGACCAAGTTCACTCCTTCCTGATCCCCATCACAAACATGGATGCTACCTTTACTCATATATAAAAATCTTCAACTAGGCCCTAAAAATAAAACTCCCTTAAATTAAACAAAATAAGTAAATAATTGAAGGTTCTTTCTGTTCTTGAGCCGCTCATTACACATCAACAAATTAAAAAATATCAGGTTCTATTCAGTTTCCATTTCTGATGTTTCTTTGAGAATCATGAGAAATCCCCCTCCCATTTTTACAAGTTTGCCAGAGAACTCCTTTTTCTATAACTGCAACAGATGAAATTGAGGTTCTGGCACTACCTGAGGCCCATATGTGTGTGTGTGTGTGTGTGTGTGTGTGTGTGTGTGCTTATTCTAGTGGAATTCTTCAGAATTCTAGTAGCATAAACAGAGACACACACACACAAGCTTCAAATGGAATTCTTGAGAATTTTTAATTCACGGGCTTGATTCTCAAAGCTCCAAATTTGATGCAAGGCGCCTGCATCACACAGCAGTGGCGCAAGGGGCACCATGTATCGGAACTTGTGAATTTCAGGATTCTCAAGGCCCCTATGCAAACCGGGACCCGGTTGTGCCAGGTCTGTGCCAAGTTGTGGGGGCGCCAGGGTGCTAGGGGGCTTGCAGCAGATGTATGCTGCCATATCCTCTCATTTGGGAATCTCTAAACCATACCTGAGAGCACAATCTCATCACTGTTAGACCAGCCAGGGCTGGTCTAATGATTCTTGCACCACCTACCAAGCCCTCCCTGGGCAGGAGGGAACATGTGCCACGGTCCCCCCTCCCAAACCTGAATCCATTATTGAATAAAAAAAAAACAGTTCTCTGGTGGCTAGTAGTCCACCTTCCCCGATCTCCAATGTCCTCTGTAGGCATAACTAACAGAATTCTCTGGTGTCCAGTGGTCCCCATCCCGATCCCTGTAAATAGTAAAATATATATCCCCTCCCTGCTGTCTAGTGGTCCCCTTCCCTATTAATGGTCCCCTGTAACATGTAAAATATAAAGCATTCCCTAGTGGTTAGCGGTCCCCCATCCCTGATCCCATGTATTTGTAAAAATCAACACTGCCCTGGTGTACAGTGTTCCCCCACATTCCCAAGTGCCCCATCCAACAATATCCAACAGTCCCTGGTGTCTAGGGGGACCCCCCCACCCTGGTAGGTAGTGCCTCACCAATCCACTCCCCCACTCCATCCCGGTGACCAGCAAAGCCCTCCGCTCTCTGTCATGTCCAGCTGCTGACTTAGCTGTCAATGAGCCTGTACTGTAACAGCTGATTGGACAGTACGTGCTCCTTGACAGCTCAGTCAGCGGTGGGCCATGGTGGAGAGTGGAGGTCCGTGATAGTTGCCAGCTCCGTGATGGGAGGAGGGGAGGAGGGGTGGCGGGGTGGCGGGACACTCCCTGCCAGGGTGGAGGGCCCCTGGGTGGGGGGTCTCCTAGATACCAGGGACTGTTGGATATTGTTGGATGGGGCACTCAAGTGATGGGGGGGGGGGATTAACACTGCACACCAGGGCAGTGGTGACTTTTACGTATATATGGGATTGGGGATGGGAAAGGGGGAACTGCTAACCACCAGGGAATGCTTTTGTAACCTCCAGGGGTCGGGTTGATGGTATTTTATTTATTAGCGCGCCTGGTGCCTCCATTTTATAACCCATTACCTGGTGAGCCTGGGTTCAGGAAGAAAACATTCACTCAGCATCAGAGTTAGGTTTGTACTTCTGGACAGGGGCACCCAAGTAACTCCAGACACAGGAAGCAAGAACTGTGAATGTCCAATCCAGGAGTGTGATTCTAAAGTGGGGCCCCATGTATTCCATGTTACCATTTTATGTGTGTGTAGGAGGAGTGGAATCATTCTACTAGTGAACATTGCAGAATTTTGAATTCTTGTATTCCGTGGTAAACAAACACAGCACTCACTGAATATATTGAAAGACTGATAACTGACAGGTGAAAGCCATCGGTGGAGTTTACATTTTTAGCAATATGTTATATTTTGTGTGTCTCTTTAAACTTTTAGAGTGCTCTTTTTTTCTAAAGTTGCCTATAGACCCATTTTATAAGTGCTGTATGACATGTTTTGGTGTTGGGCGTGCTGTTTTGCCACACTTCAGGGGCTGAAGACACTTAGCCTGTGGCTTTGTGCCTCTCTATGCCCCTGGGTGTGTGGTAAAACCCACACAACCAACAGCCTTTCGTGTCTTACTGCTTTCTTTCCGTTTACATAATACTGATTATTTGAATCACAGTTTGAATTTCCTCTTGCAGGAGAGAAGGAACTGCCAGCTGCCTTTTATGTAGCTCATGCGATACTGGAGAGAAGTTCTCACTCTCTCTGAATATTGGGGACTGCGATCCAGGCTGTATTCATGTGACGGTGAGAGACAGAAAAGTGCTGATCTCAGGCAAGCATGAGGAGAGAAGGAAGGACCACCATGGAGGCAATCATTTCAGTTTCCATGGCTTTGAAGATCAGTATGATCTGCCTCCTGATGTGGACCCTGATGCTCTGACTTGGTTTATAGACAACTGCATGTTACAAATTGAGGCTCCACGTAGGACAAGCCCAACCTGTTATTGCCAACATGGCGTCACTAGAGGACCAGGATATGTGTGTGGCAGAGGAAAATGGAAGAAACAGGACTGTCAGTTGTGAAGCCACTGTTGCAGCATCAAGCCCGGAGCCTGTTTTTGCAAGGAATTGTGACTTGTATACTGTTAATTAAAATGTAGATGGCTTATGTGATCATGTCATAGTGATTAAGGTTTACAGAGTAGTGATGAGGTCCTGAAGAAAAAAAAAACACAGAGGCTGCAAGCTCAGGTTTATTGTAACCAGAACATGGTTAGTACCAAGTAAACCCCCAATCCCTGAGGTGTTATTACTATTATACTGAAATGGAACCCTTATACTGTATGTTAGTTTTCCCCCGTTTTATGCTCATACCACTTTACAATGCACTTGATTTATTTGTCTTTCAAATTCATCAACTACTGTTTCCAGCACTGTTCCCCATGGCTTATCCACAGAGTGGGCCCACCATTCTGGGTATAACGGTAAGGCTCAGATCCCGTATGAGCCAGACAGAGTCCAGGAAGGCCACTAGAGGGCGTCCTAGGGGCCCTTACATACATTTTCTGTACTTGCTAGGGCCTGCAGCACAGTGTGCACCTCTTCTGCCATTCCCTTTGCCCACTCATTACATGTATGTGCCCCATGTGCATGCCATCCATTGTGCCTGCTGCATTATAGGCCCTGTGGCATGAGAGGCTGCTAAAGCACAATATAAAGCCCCACCACCTCCCCAAGCCAGGACGTACTGCACTCAGTGGGTACCCCAACTCCTAGCTGCTTATCTGTAGGGACTCTGTGTTAAGGACAGACTATGGACGGCTCTTCTGCATGGTAGAATGGTCCTCTGTCTCTGGCTGTCAGGGCAGCCCTAACATGTTCATTTTTAGGGCTGCAGGTAGGCTGAGCCTGCAGCAGTATTACATCAACTCTAAAAATGAGCTACCAGATTCAGACTGTGGAACACTTCCCTTGGAGTTTTCAAATGATCCTACCATGTCTTTGCAGCTCTTCAATTTAACCCTTGCAGTGCTGCAGACTAAACATCTCTCCAGAGCTCAATCAAATATATTCATTCTAGTTCTTTCTGCAGCCTCGGGATTAAGAAACAAATGCTCTGGCGAATCATCTCTCCTTCCTAACCTTGTGCTCCAGTGAGTACAAGAAACATATGTTTTCTTTAGAATCAAACTTGGTAAACAGTATTTTTAGTGTTAATGCAAGAGGGCTGCATACAGCCATCTTGCTGTCTGTAGCTGGAAAAATGGAGTACCATGGCACACCTTTTGGGAGTTTTCAGTGTATCCTTCTCCAACTTGCCAGTTAAAGCAACAGTGCAATGAAAAAAGTTATTCCAAAAAGCTAATTTTCTGCTACGGTTATGAAAAACATTGTCAGAACTGTTGGTTTGGGTTTTCTGGATGCTTCCTATGCTGTGCACTGTACAGTTGCACTTTTGTTTGGAGTCTTACCTTCCTCAGGTCTTCAGTATTATTTCTATGCAAAAATTAGGTTGCCATCTTTTTTTCTTGAAAAATAATTATTTTAAAACTTTCATAAAATTCTAAAAAGACAATGGAAACAGAAAATTTCACCACCAAAATAAACAGGAAGACGTTTGGCATTGATTAGGAAGAAAAAAAGGTGGGGTAAAATTTTAGCCCATTTTCGTTGCACTGCTGCTTTAAATAAAATACTCTCTTGTCTCGAGTAGACCAGTTTCAACACTATTTTCTCAGCTTTTTATGTCTTCGTGCACGCATGTGCAAGAAACATAGTGCCACCATACGAAGCCAGAGGTGTGCCTCCCACTTCCAATGCCCTGCTCCTTTGCGCGCCGGCCACATTCACTCATAATGGAGCTGTCTATGACAGCCCTCAGATGCAGTGGCGACAGTTGAAAGCAAAAACCGCTGCAATCAGTGGTGGTAACGTGCAGGAAATTTGCATACTGTCATCGGCAGGTAATTTACATACTGCCATCAGCAGTATGCAAAGTGCCTACACTCTGCACTGCATCTGTAGCTGTCATAGACAGCTCCATTGTAGTCTACTCCCTCCCCCCAAGTAGGACGCTGGGAGCCCACCCTAGCGTGTTCATGTGCTCCCCCTGCACACTGTATTACTGATGGGGGTGCCCAATCCGCTGTCGGCTTCACTGCCCCCTCCAACAGACTTCTGGTGCCACGCTGGGAGTCCATACCAGTATGGAAAAAGTCTGTACGGCTGACTGGGGGTGCCCAGTCCCCCATTGGCTCCACTGAATGGTTTATACCCCCCCAAAACCAGAGTTCCATGTGCCTCACAGGGAGCCCACCCCAGCATGGCAGAAGTCCATATGGCCGACAGAGGTGCCCAATCCCCCGTTGGCTCCACTGGCCCCCCCCCAAAAAAAACTTCCAGCTGCCACGCTGGGAGTCCAACCCAGCACGGCAAAAAGTCCCACGTAGTCTAAAGAAACAAAAACCTGAAAAAAAAAAAAGGTCCATCGTTGACTGTCTCGCCTCCCTCACCCAACCCGCACCCACCTCTGCGCACTCCACCTTCCACACACCTCCACCCCATACTTACCTCCAGAGGCTGGCGTGATGATCTTCGTGGACCGGGACACATCTGCACTCTTCAAAGCCGACTGCACTGAAGAAATGCCGGTAAGCTGTATAATGCAATAAATGTTTTTTTTCAACTTTGGTGTATATTCAGCCTTTTTGGGATTTTTCATCACCAACATGGGTTCTTCGGGACCTCCTCATGAATCAGTCACTGTCATTTGTTATTCAGTCCCGAAAGGTGATTTCACAGTCACTGTGTGGAACCACTTTTTGGGACTGAGTAATGAAATGACAGTGTCACAGTTCATGAGGTAGGCCCCCAAAAACCCCTATGTTGAAAATTTGGTGACAAAATTCCCCAAAGTGACAGTTTTATGAGGGTGCGTTGCACAGTTCCTACACATGCTCGTAACTTTGAGAATTTTTAATACTTACAGTTCAGATATTCAACATTGCCATTTAACCCACACCTCCTTATGAACAGTATAGCTGTCATTTTTCATATCACACCCAAAATGTGTTTTCACACATGTAGCGCACATTAGCGTGGTCGGTGTGCGAAATCAATGTTCGGGACACATTAAGAAAATCACAGTGACGTTGGTCAAGAGCAGAGGTGGTAAAATGGCTACATTGAAAATCTGTTTTCAAAATTCCATAAAATGACTTTGTCACGAGCGTGCATTGCGCAGTTTCCATGCACCCTCGTAAGTTCACGAATTTGTAATATTTTCAGTCCAGATTTTCAACACTGACATTTTTCCACACCTCCTTATGAACAGTACAGCTGTCATTTTTCACACTCTGGCCGAAATGTGTTTTTGCACTTCCGGCACAGAATAGTGCAGTCACCGTGGGAATTTAGTGTTTGGGATAGATTACGAAAATCACAGTGATGATGTTCATAAGCGGAGGTGCAAAAATGCCTATGTTGAAAATCTGCTGTGAAAAATCCCCAAACTATTTACATTACGGGTGTACGTTGCGCATCTCTTATGCATGCTCGTGACTTCACCAGTGTTTGTGTATTTTCAGTCCAGATTTTCAACAATGCCATTTTTTACACCTCCTCGTGAACAGTACACCTGTCACTTTTCACATCCTGTTTGAAATGTGTTTTTGCACTTGTGGCGCCAAATGGCGCAGTCGCTTTGCAAAATCACCTTTCACGTAACGAACTGATAGTGTCACTGTTCATGTGGTGGGGTCACAAAAAACTCATGTGGAAAACTTGGAGTAAAAATACCAAGAAACTCCCAGGGCGATAGGGTTTTCGACCATAACACCCTACCTTGTAGGGACTGACAGGTGTCAGGGATGTGACTTGGGATTGTCGACAGTAATGCTCATGCCATTTCACCCCACCCCCACCCTGCAGCCAGTGACAGGCATCGAGGTGTGCCTTGGACCCTTTGCCCCAGAGTTCACCCCATTCTCCTATACTGCACCCATTTCAGTATATTTCCGTATGGAATGAGGTGACTGTAAAGGCGATACACCCCAAGGCACACCTCGACACTTGTCAGTGTCTGAAGAGTAGGGTGAGGTGAAATGTCGTGACCGTCATAGGTGATGACCCAAAGGCACACCCCAATGCCTGTCCCTCTCTGCAGAGTGAGGGTGGAGTTGGCATCAGTTCAATACTTCAATGCCATTCCTATACTTCATCTGTCTAATTCCTGTACTTCCACTGCTAATGCTAGCAAGCAAACATTCGGCATTGACAAATGCTTGTTTTTATTGCAATGTGACCTGCTATCTTTGGAGACTAATAATTTACTGACAGACTTTCAACAGATAGCATCTTACTGCAGAGTAGTGTCAAATTACACTCTTAGTTAACACTCTCCCAGTGTGTGTGTGTGTGTGTGTGTGTGTGTGTGTGTGTGTGTATGTGTAGCAATGATTCACAAGTATTTCCTCTGAAGACTTGATTTTTGTTCACCCTTTCTGGAGCTAATTAATGGCATTGGAAGGCTCGTCATTTTATACTTATAGGAAGGGTAAATAAATGCTAGGCAGCTAATGTTTCAGGAATTTTCTGAAGTTGCAAAGAGCCTCACCCAACAACTAACACACCGAAATCTGACCAATGGAAAATCATGTACGAAAATGCTTGCAGTCTGGGAAACAAGATCCCAGACCTGCAGGCAATAATGACAGAGGCTAAACTGGACATAGTAGCCATTAGCGAGACATGGTTTACCAGTAACCACATTTGGGAGACTTCAGTACCTGGCTATGTACTGTTCAGAAGCGACTGAGGTGCAAAGGGGGGGTGGAGTGGCCCTTTATGTCAATGAAAATATCAAAGCTACAGAAATTCAGAATACACATAAGGAGCCAGAAGAACTGTGGGTCACCCTGGAAACAGGAAATGGGACAGCCATATGAACTGGGGTTGTGTACAGGCCTCCAGACCAGGGGGAGGACATAGACACGTTACTGTTAGAAGATATACAAAACATGACAGTTAAAAACTCATTCCATCCTGATGACGCCATATGGCATCATAAAAAACATACCTCTTTTTCCTGATGACGCCATATGGTGTCCTAAATCATGTGCTGTAGTGCCTGATGATGCCGATTGGAGTCCATGTCTTTCTCTTGATGCAGCTCGAGCATTTGTTTACATTTGATGAATTGAATTGTACCAGCGAATAGGGGACATCATAGCCTTGCTGATTTTACCTAATATAATATGTGTTCCCATTGGCTATTTTTGAGAAAACAAGTCTTAATACATAAATAAATAAATTTACTGTTTTTTGCATGTGCTGTGAAAAATGTTTATTTTATTCATTCTGCCATTAGTTTGTCTTGTAACAACAAATCATCTTGTTTTAGTGTAACATGTCAAGCTGATCAGGTTGACACTATAATTAATTTTAAAACTTATATATTTTTTTCATTCGAGGAATTCTATTGGCTGTCACCATTTTTGGTGTATTTTTTTATGTCTTTTGGGGTATTTTTCTACAATAACATGTTGCCACTGATATCATGATTGCTATAACTATTAGTCCATTTATACCACTAAGTGAGCTGAATATTTCTGTATTTAAAAATTGAGCTCTGTGATTAGTCGGATTTTCTGACATCATCAATTCTGAATTTAATTGGTATAAAGGGATTGTCTTAGATGCAGGCACCATCCCCCTGATGAAGCCTTGGTTGTCAAAGCACCAGGGAACCTGCATGCAGATCTTTTGTTGTGCCTTCCACTACTCTATTCAATGTGTGTGCCTGAAACGTTAGACTAAATCCTTATTTAGCATTCAAGCAAGGACTTCAATTTTTTTACAACCATCAGTGGAGGGAAAGTGGCTCTCCGGGCTCTGGAGTGTACAGTGATTTTTTTTTTTTTTTGATGTTTCAGTTAGGGGTCGCAGTCTTCACCTGCACCTACCCTAGCTCTGTAGTGCGTCACCATTTGGTCATATTGCACCTCACTGTTGCCATGCTTGCTCTATGCTTATTGTACACGTCACTATTTCCATTAACCAGCCAGAGCGCACACTGGTGCAGGAAGAGCATGGTGACTGGAAACTTAGTTTCAAGATGGAGGTGCTGCTCTTATCCTAAAATATTCACTTCATTTTGGTGCCAAAACCTCGATTTGTAATCTGTATTTACTTTATTTGTTTTTATTCTTATTTATGATAAAAGTTTTCATAGTTGTCACTTTGTTCATTTTGGGATAATTTCTGGTCTTCTTGTGTGATCACATCTTATGGATCCGGCTGGCATTCCTGATGGGAGAGAGTGTTTCTTGTGCATGTACTAGATGAGGTCACATGAATTCAGCACCTTTTGTTACTTTTTAAAGAGTTTATGTTCGGATTATGGCTATGTTAAAATCTATGTGGCATGTTGCTCCCTGCGTTATGGATGATAAGTGGGTTAGGGTCAGTAGCATGTTTGTCTCATGCTCTGCACTTGAGTTTTCTCCCTAAAAGGCAGTTGCTGATTGTTTAAAATGAAACAAATAATGGTGTTGCCTTCAACTCATCTGGCATCAGTCCAGCCCCAGTCTCTGATGCACTGTAAAGTATTCTTCATGCTCAAATCCCTCCACAGCCACTTGTAAAATCTATCTCCTTATCATGCATCCATCGAGCTCCAGACTGTAGTGAACAGTGAAGTGCATTCCAGGTTCAGATCCCTTCACAGCCAATGGTGTTGCCCATTGACTGATCTGGTGTCAGTCCAGCCCCAACCTCTACTGCACTGTAAAGTGCTGTTCAGGTTCAAATCCCACCAAAGTCACTGATTTAGTCCATCTGTTCATCGGTCTTCAGTCCAGCCTTTATCTCTGACACTCTGTGATGTGCATTACTGATATGGATCCCTCCTCAGTCACCATGGTGTAGTCCATTGTGCACATCAGAATTCATTCCAACACTACCCTCATATGCACTGTAATGTTCTATTCAAGTTCGAATCACTCCACAACCACTTGTTTAGTCCCTTGTGCTCATAATGCTTCAGACCAGCCCTTACCTCTGATGCACTGTGATGTGATCAGTGCCAGTGTATGACTTATACAGTCCACTCAAATGAAACATAGCACATAGTACACATGTGCACCAATGAGCATCACTCCATGGTGCAGGCATACCCACACTCCTTCCCACCCACACAGTACGCCCTACTGAATGCTGCAACAGATCACATGTGTATGCAGGCAATCCATGTGACATAGCACATAGTACACAACCTTTACAGGTGCCCATATCATCACCCTGTATGTGTACCCACAATGTCTCTGCATGGCATATGAACACCATTACCAGGTGCAGGCAGCCCCACCTGCTTCCCTACAACTGAATATACCCCAAGGATGGGTGCCAATTCATGACACAAAATGACTGCAGTGCCTATGAGCATTATTCCTTGGTACAGACACACCCACCCCCTTCCCCATGACACATTATACCCCAAGTTACCAGTGCCTTTTCAGCAATTTCATCATCCTATACGTATACCCATAATATATCTACAGTGTGTGTTAGCACCATTATTACATGCATACAGCTCCTCTCATTTCCCCAGAACATATGAAGTGCATCTGAGCATGTATTATGAATGCAGGACACCCCCCCCCTCCACTAACACACAGTGCTTCATCATACAGTCATTCTCTCACTTTAAACCATCCCATAATATAACCTCCCAAAAATAAACTATGCCAGGAAATTAAATAATACACACATTTATGTAACATGATGTTTACCGAAAGATTGTGAACCGTTACATGAACATCGTGCTTCATTTACACTATGATAAAGCAAACCGCACAAATAAAATACAGCTTCCTATACTTATTATGGGATTTTATTACTAAAATAAAATAGTTTATTTCAATGAAATTACACATTTTAACTACAGCACTTATGCAATTAATCATAGAGAGACCTCCAGCACAAAAAAATGTATCCATTTCCTGTGTCAGCTCACTGACCCACACTGGAAGTGTTCTTCCTATTTACATCACTTGACCTCACAAAGCACTTCCTTCCTGCATCACTTCCTGATATGTCCTTCTAAGGTAATGTGTAAATATGTTCTTACTAAACTTGGGGAAAAACAAAAAAAATTTATAATCAGATTCATAAACTGAAATCAGTGGGTAAGAAGAATTAAACACTGCAAAAATTCCAACCAGTGGAGTGGAACAAAAAACTCAAACTGTAATAACAAGAGATTCAGATATTGATTTCTGACAAAAAAAAAAATGGTAAAAAACTTGCAAAATTTATATTTAGACAATGACAGATGTTTATTGTATATTTTTAACAATTTTAACCAACAGTTTTAAAGAAATTTAATATTTTTGCATGACTAAGTAAACAGAGCATAATTATATTTAGATAAAATCATCAGAATTTATTAAAATATGAAAACAACCTTACACAACATTAAATCCAGTTATACAGACATTACCAAACCTCACTCATTTTCAAAAACTTTTTGTCCTGAAAAACTTTTGTTTTTACAGTTTTAAAATAGGATGTATGGTTTTTAAGATATGTAGGTTTAAGCACAGTGTGTTTGTATGAATGCTGCAGATCTAAAACCCCTTCAGGAACACAGGCACTCTAGCAGCAGGCAAAGGGTACCTGAACATTCCAAGTGACAATAGGATAGGATAAAATGAGTTAAAGGGGAGGTTCTGATAATGGGAGACTTCAACATGTCAGATACAGATTGATCAATACCAGCAGGGACATCTGCCAGAACTAGACACATGGTGGATTCCCTGCAGGGGGAGGGCCTCAAACAACTGGTACAACAACCCACTCGAGACAGAGCTATCCTAGATCTAGTACTGACTAACAGGGAAAGGATCACAGATCTCCAGGTAGAAGGTCACCTGAGGGCCAGTGACCATCACATGGTATGGTTCAATTTGGCCACTAGAACAAAATCATCCCATTCCAAGGCAAAAATATGGGACTTCAGTGGAGCTGACTTTGATAAGATGGCCAACACAGTTAAGCTAGCCCTGGCAAAAAGAAATACAGGTGAGGGGGTACAGGCAAAGTGGGCAAACATTAAAGATGCAATACTTAAAGCAACATCCCATTGTGTTAGTGAGAAAAGGAAGTGCAAAAGACGGAAACCACTTTGGTTCTCAAACACAGTAGCAGAAAAAGTCAGAGCCAAAAGGCTGACCTTCAGGAAATATAAGGGAATGCAGCAGGATGAAGATAGGGAGATGTACCAAACTTCCCTAAGGGAAGCAGGGAAGTCAGTAAGGCAGGCAAAGGCCCAAACTGAGGAAACACTAGCACAAACAGTAAAAGGAGACAAAACTTTCTATAGATACATTAGTGAAAGGAGAAAGTCCAGAGGGGGTATTGCTAAGATGCAAGGGGATAAGGGGGCATGTGAGGAGGAAGACCATGTAAAAGCATCTATCCTAAATAGATACTTCTGCTCAGTATTTACTGAAGAGAAGGTAGGACAAGGCCCATAGCTCTGCACCATGGACACAGGGGCAGGGAGGTGTGCATTAGTCCCTTCACAAAAGAAAGGGTCCTACAAGAGCTCGAGAAGCTCAGGGTGGACAAGGCAATGGGACCTGATGGCATACATCCCAGGGTACTAAAGGAGCTAAGGGTGGAACTAGCAGAGCCATTATCAGAACTGTTTAGTGAGTCTCTGAACACAGGAGAGTTCCCAGAAGACTGGAGAAGGGCTAATGTGATCCCACTCCACAAGAGTGGTAGCAGGGAGGAGGCAGGGAACTACAGACCAGTCAGTCTTACCTCAGTAGTGGGCAAGATTATGGAGACACTCCTTAAGGAAAGGAAAGTACAACACCTGGAATCAATAGGAGCACAGGATCCAAGACAGCATGGGTTTACAAAAGGAAGGTCCTGTCAGACTAATCTCATAGATGTCTTTGACTGGGTAACCAGAGTGGTGGACCAAGGGGGAGCAGTTGATGTTGCCTATCTTGACTTCGGCAAAGCTTTCAATACTGTTCCACATAAAAGATTGATTAATAAGCTGGGTAGGCTAGGAGTGGGTCAGACGTTGGTCAACTGGGTGGCAAACTGGTTGACGGGCAGAAAATAGAGAGTGGTGGTAAATGGTATACAGTCAGAAGAGATGCAAGTCACAAGTGGGGTACCTCAGGGATCAGTCCTGGGGCCAGTCCTCTTCAATATCTTCATCAGTAACATTGCAGATGGGCTGGAGGGTAAGGTTTGTCTGTTTGCAGATGGACACCAAGATCTGCAACAGAGTAGATAATCCAGATGGTGTGTGCAGAATGTGTAGAGATCTGGATAAACTAGCAAAATGGTTGGAAGAGTGGCAACTGGGGTTTAACGCAAAGAAGTGCAAGATCATGCACATAGGGAAGAAAAACCCTGAAGCCACCTATAGACTGGGAGGGGAGTTGCTGGCAGTCACAAGGGAAGAAAGAGACGGGTGTCTTCATCACGATGACCTGAAATCATCCAAACAGACCTCTAAAGCAGTAGGTAAGGCTAGAGGGATGTTGGTGTATTTGTAGGGTATCACAAGTTGGAAGAGGGAGGTAATAATCCCTCTTTACAAGACACTGGTTAGGCTCCATCTGGAGTACTGCATGCAGTACTGGAGGTCACAAGGACATTAACCAAATTGAGGCAGTCCAGAGAAGGGCAACCAAAATGGTGCAGGGACTGCATCAGAAAACATATGAAGACAGATTAACTGAACTCAATATGTATACCCTAGAGCAAAGGAGGGAGAGAGGTGATATGATTGAAACATTCAAACACCTTAAGGGCATTAACAAGGTGAAAGAGTCTAACATGTTTCAATATAAGAAAAATAGCAGAACAAGAGGACACAGCATGAGATTAGATGGTGGCCAATTAAGGGGTAATGTGAGAAAGTTCTTTTTTACAGAAAGGGTGGTGGATGCATAGAACAGCCTACCTCAGGAAGTGGTGGCTATGAATACAGTGCAGGGCTTCAAACAGCCATGGGATAGGCATAAGGGAGCAATACAGTTGAGTATGACTAGATAGGCCATTGATAGAGCAAAGGCCTATGGCATATTCATAAGGTAGAAAAAGAAATGGGCAGACTGGATGGGCCTTGTGGTCCTTATCTGCCATCAACTTCTATGTTTCTGTTTCTATGTTTCATCCTAAGGAATTACAAAGAATGATAGCAGTGTTAACTGCAGTGTTCCCAGACTGAACAAAGCATTTTCCTGCAGGGCACCCTCCTTTTCCCTGTATTTTCCATGTAAAACTGGGACAAAACTCCTGTACATTTTTCTTTACGCTCAAATCAATACATATACGCAACTGACTTCATTATGCCTGTCAGTAAAATCACCATAACAAATGTTAAGGCTGTTTTTGTTTATTTGAAATGGTAAAACTCACCTTCAACATATCAGAAAGCATCTGTAAAAATGTTGGAATCTCTCAAGCTTTGCTCTCTATGTTCACAATTCTCCACAACCTCTTGATGGTATTACAGCATTGTTACAATGTACTGACACAGCCTGATAGCCTGGCTGGGATGCAGTATGTACTGATACAGGTTAGCCTGGCTAAGATGCAGTATCTCATTTTCAGTGGAGTCTTACTTTTACCGGTGCTGACTTAAACTATGCATACGTGTGTATGGAGCGTATGTAACCATGTCAGTGCTGCCATGTTACAGCTGACTATGAGGCAAACTGTGCATGGGCGAGTAACACACATGCACAGTTCTATAACAGCAGCAGTATCAGCTACATCTGGCTGTGGTGCGGCGAGAGCACTACATTTTCTTTTTAACACTCTTGCCACTCCTAAAAGCTCTCCCCAGTTGTATCGGCTCAGTGCTGGCAAAAGCTAAGGGGGACCGCTCTACTGTCATGTCCACAGTCTCTATTGGCAGGTCATTTTAGAAGACCATCACCTTCTGGGACAAAATATGCTTCCTAATGTTACCCCTAAACTTGCCATCTGTGACCTTCAGAGCATGTCCCTGTGTCCTGCTGGAGAATATATCCATATGTTCAATCCTGTCAATACTTCGAGAATGGGAAGACTGAGCTCATGTCCCATCTCAGCTTGTTGTTCCCAGGACAAGCCAGGATAGGACACCCACATATGTAGAAAGTACTAGGACTGCAAAAATATTATTCAAAGTCCTTTATGTAACTAAAGTGCATAGTGTACCCACACAAAATGAGCATACAAAAGTGGCGGCTGAGCCTTTCTGCAACTAACATTTCTACTGACCCCTGCCGGGTATCACCACAGTGATTCCCTCTGATGATGCCTGGCAGGGATCGGGAGAAGTATAACTTTCAGAGCATCTTAGCCATCACTTTTTTATGCTCACTATGTGTGGGTGCACTATGCACTTTAGTTAAATAAAGGACTTTGAATAACATTTTTGCAGTCCCGGTGCTTTCTGCATATGTGGGTGCTCCTCATCCTTTTGCTTGTCTCAGTTTTTTCATTGCTGAGTGCCATATTACTTGTCCCTCCGCTCCAAATCAATTTTGCTTTGTTCTACAGGGAAAAGAGGGCAACAACTACTAGTAAATATAAATGTGGATGTTATCTGTTAGATCCTTCTTGGTATACCTGTTGTTAAAAATGCAGCTTCCCCTTAACAGTGGTATCTAAGTAGAAAGCCCACCAGCAAATGTATTTTTATTTTCAGTACTAAACACATTGGCCCAAATATTCAAAAGAGTTGAGCCATGCGCAATAGGGTTGCACCTGCACAAATCCGAAATGCACCATTCTGCGATATTCAGCAGGAGGCAGTTGCGCCCCCGAAATCATGCTGAGCAACAGCGCAATGATAATGAAGGCATGCACAACCGAAGGGAGAGGAACCATGCATAAACTGCACAGCCCGATATTCAGCCCGGGCCGTGCAGAGTTATGCAGGTGCAACCCCTACCTGCGGCTGCACAAAGTTGAGTCGAAAAAAAAGGAACAAGTCGAGCGCCACCCATGGTGAGGCTGCCGATTGCAGGACGCAACACAGCAGCTGCCACCTGTGGGTGGCCCCGCACCTGTTCCCCGCCGCACCTGGCAGTGCCCCCCATGCCCCGATCAAGGGCAGTATTGTACCCTCCACCCCCGAGTAGCCCGATCGCGGGCATCTGACCCCCAAAGTCCAATATCCCTAGTGGTCCAGTGGACTATGAGTAGCCCGATCACGGGCGGCATTCTCAACCCCCAAGTCTGAAAGCCCTGGTGATTTAGTGGCCCCCCACCCCACCCGCCCATGGACCCCACCACCCGATCCCTCGTCAGCCAGCGGGCGCAGCACCCACCTGCCTGCCGCCTCGCTCCACCGACTGACATGGTAGGGCTGCACGCCCATTGGTTCAGAGCATGAGCCAATGGGTGTGCAGCCCATACCGTACAAGCCAGTCCAGATATGTGAATGCATTCATCGGGCTACTGGGGGAATTGGTACATTTCTGCCCACGATCGAGCTACTTGTGGTCCACTGGACCACCAGGGATTGGAGCCCTTCATTGTCCCTTATGGGACGTCCCACGATCGGGCTTCAGGGGGCATCAGTCCCCGACGGCTGCTGCCTGGCAGGGCGCCAGGCGCAAGTCATCGGGGATCGGCGCGCCTGCATGCTAATAGCATGCAAATGGGGCCGTAATCAGATGCAAATGGCCCGTCCTGCTCCTTGCATAAATTATGGCTCCATTTGCATGTCACCCTTTGAATATCGCAGGTGCTGTGCATGGCGCAATGGAACTTGCACCACCACATCTCAATGCTCCATTCTGACCACTTGCGCTGGCGCAGTTCCACTGCGCCATGCACACTGGGGGTGGCCAGGGGGCGATATTCAAAGCAGTTGCGCCATAGCGCAACTCCGTCGAATATCGCCCTGGCTACACTCCTGCGCAACTATTTTAGCGGCGCAGGGGCTTGTGCCACAAAATGGCACAGTTTGAATATCTGGGCCATTCTCTTTACTGCTGCAGTAAATGTAAACACTGGAGGAAATATGAAGAAACTGATAGAGGAAAGCTTACAAAGGATGTCAGTTGGCATTTTGTGGGACTGCATAAATATGCAGAACTAAATGCTACATAAATTCACTGTGAGCAGGTGGCAGATGGGGGATTTGTCAACACAAAAAGGGGGCTTGGTTTGCAATCGGAGAGGAGAGAGAAGGTCAGTTTTCTTATGTGGGACAGGGACCCACAGCATGTAAAACGTTTGGGTTATTGAAACTTTGATGAATCACAATGGTCCACTTAGTCCATTTTCTTAAAGCAGCAGTTTTGTCATCAAAACAGAAAAAAGGTGGGTCAGAATTGACAGCCATCTGACATTTTTCACAATCCCCCACTCAAAAATGATCACAGACACAGTTTAACTTGTTTAACAGTTTAAGACCGCAGCACAGAATTCAGCATCTATGCAAGCTGGTGTTTCTCAGCTTGACATATGTGTTCACAAACAAAATCTTGGCACCACGTAATCACTGTGCAAGAAATCCTTTAATCTTTTTCAAAAAGTGCTCCAGTGCTCAAATTCAAAGCAAGCAGTTTCCCCACAGGTCGGACACATCTCAACTGGTTTTGTATATAGTGTGCGTCTTCAGGACATGTGTTGCATTCTTTTGGCAAGATCTTTATAGAGTATAGTACCAAAACAAATTATCTTCACCTTATCCTCACTGTCATCTAAATGCACCCTAACCCCCTTTCTTCCCTGATGTCATGATAGTTAGAGCTTAAGTAAAGCTGTATCCAAATGTCCTCCCTGTGGACCAAGTTCAACTTTTTCAATGCCAAAAAAAAAAAAAAAAGACTAGCAGTGCATTCCCTGGCTTTGAATAAATTTAATATAGGGTGGTGTTATACTTTGCATAGTCTTGTGTTCTATGATTCTAGTATGTTCATCTATTAAAACAGCAGTGCAACAACCTGGTGAAAATTTTAACCCATGTTATTTTATGCTAGTTTACATTGCCACTTACCTTCTGACTTGTATGTACTCTTCGTTCTACAGTTTTATTCTGCTTTAGTACTTTTTTCATGTCTGAAATAATAAAAGGAGTCTCCTTTTAACCCTTGCCATGCCATGGACTGATATATCAGTCCAAAATGCCTGTACATTCTAATTCTTTCAGCAGCCTAAGGGTAAATATGGTGCGGACCAGGTCTTCATCGGTATTTTCAGCTGTTTTCGTCCATCTGTTGTTTATATGTCACTTCTGTTGTGACTAAGTAAGCAATAAGCCATGACAGGGTGTGCGTTAGACACTTTAACACACGGGTAGGAGGCGTAGTAAGGCACGAGGCCATTGGCCGAGTGCGTCTAGCCTCCTAGTCGTGTGTTAAAGTGTCTAATGCACACACTGGAGTATTATTGCGCTATGAAATGGCCATCTGTAATGCAGCTGCATTTGGTAGGTAAAATTCCCAATTTTAGTAGGAAAAACATGTGTGTTTGTGTCAGTTTTAACAAAATAGTTCCTCCGCCTAAGTGTGTTATGTTTTTTTTTTTGACTGAAGGAATTTTGTCCTACAAAGGATTCTGTAATTTAAGTCTGGTTGTCATGGCATTATTCACCCCCCACCCATGCAGTGTGGAGACAACTAAGCTGAAAATTATTTTTTTTAATTCTGTTACTGTTTTAAAGAAGTTGATTCTGAACGAGTGGGTGGGCTGGGACCTCGCAAAAAAAGTGGATTCGGAATGAACGGGCAGGCTGGGAGACAGATCGAGGCTGTTCGTTTATTTTTTTTTCTCCAAGAAGTGGATTCTGAACAAGCGGGCAAGCTGGGAGAGAGATCGCCACTGTTTTTTATTTTTTTTGGATGTTATTTTTCATAGGAGCTCCGGCCCCCCCCCGCACACCGCCGTTCCTCCGGCGCCATCCCCGGACATGAGACCCCCTTCCTTCAGCACCCCACGACTTACCCTTCACGGCAGGGTGGTGGGGAGTGACTCAACCCACCAGAACGGGTCCATGCCAGGGAGGCGTCCTCCGGGAATGGCGACGGGGAACAATGTTGTGCAGCCAGGCTCCATTTTTTCCGGAATTTTTCTCCCGGCGGGCATGGCGTGCAATGACGCCAGCGACTGAGTGTGTGCTCGCTCCCGTGCGTGCACCAGTCAAGCGTCCGCCATGTCCCGCCACCCCCATGTCTCTGCAGCTGCGTGCTGTTGATCCCCAGCCTCCGCTAGGAGTCAGGCAAGCACCGGCCGCCCGAATCCCCCCAACCCGGAGATGGAGGCAGTCCTCAGGCGCTCGATCCATCTCTCCCGCCGACCGGCTAACCCGCGCTCGCTCCCGAACACGGGTCGCTAGCATGGCGCAAGGTGTAGCGACCAGCGCCTCAACCCTCAGCGCCACCGGGCTGGCCAGATCGCCACTGTTCGTTATTTTTTTCCCCTGTTTACCACATACTGCACCCAAGAGGAAATAAGCAGATGGAATTAAAACCGAAACATTAAAGAGTGAGCGGGTGGGCTGGGAGAGAGAGATTGCGGCTGTTCCATTTTTTTTTTTTCATTTCATACATGCTGCATTCACGAAGAGACATGCAGATGGATTTAAAACACAGACATTTTGAAAGACTGAGGTGATGTGAACAGGTGGTCAGAGGTACTTATTTTATTTTTTACAGTTAGGCTGGTACCACTGCTGGCATAAACAAGATGGCTGTGTTTTGTTTTGTTTTCTTAAGGTTCTGAGTGGGCAGCATCACCTAGATCAATGCCCACAGGGTACTGCTGGTCCTTTTTCCTGTGCATCAGAATGAATATCACATCCCTACTAGCCAATCACAGCTCCTATTTTATGATGCCCATTTCATAAGTATATGTATCATACCTTTTACCCTAACTGTACTGTCCTACGTCCATACAAACCTATGCATTGTAAAATCTATGCTTATAGTATTTGGTGTGCCTTTTACTTGGATGTAATGTCATGGGGCTCTGCCCATATCATGAATGTATTATCACTGTGTGGTATGTTCAACCTTGTGTACATGTTCTAACCAGGTCCATCTTGCAAATGAGCATTGCTCAGTGGTGACGGCCTGGATAAAGACTCTGATTGCATATGGGTATCAAGGATGCAGTATAGTACAGTGGTTAAGGGCACTGAGCTGCAAAATTGGAGATTAGGGTTTAAATCCCACAGCCTGTACTTGCATATTGTGGTACTCTGAGCAAGTCAGATAACTTCTTGTGTTCCCGAGTTGCACCTGGAAAGAAGCTTGAGCTTAGTGTGCCTTTCCTGGTTAAACAAGTTCCCCTTTCCCTTTAAAATACTGGCTGCACGTGGGTATCTAAAAGTTAAGACTAGCTGCTCTGTACCAGCGCTCAGATATCATGAGCCATTCCTGAAGTCTGTCTTCTGATGTGCTTGCATGGATTTTACTAATGGTGATATATGTAAGCAATAAGCCATGACAGGGTGTGCGTTAGACACTTTAACACATGGCTAGGAGGCGTAGTGAGGCACGAGGCCATCGGCCGAGTGCATCCAGCCTCCTAGTCGTGTGTTAAAGTGTCTAACGCACACACTGGAGTGGCTTATTGCGCTTATGAAATGGCCATCTGTAGTGCAACTGCATTTGGTAGGTAAAATTCCCAATTTTAGTAGAAAAAAACATGTGTGTTTGTGTCAGTTTTAACAAAATAGTTCCTCCGCCTATGTGTGTTATGTGTTTTTTTGACTGAAGGAATTTTGTCCTACAAAGGATTCTGTAGTTTAGTCTGGTTGTCATGGCATTATTCACCCCCCCCCAATGCAGTGTGGAGACAACTAAGCTGAAATTTTTTTTTTAAATTCTGTTACTGTTTTAAAGAAGTTGATTCTGAACAAGTGGGTGGGCTGGGACCTCGCAAAAAAAGTGGATTCGGAATGAGCGGGCAGGCTGGGAGACAGATCGCGGCTGTTCGTTTATTTTTTTTTCCAAGCAGTGGATTCTGAACAAGCGGGCAAGCTGGGAGAGAGATCGCACTGTTCGTTATTTTTTTCCCCCGTTAACCACACACTGCACCCACGAGGAAATAAGCAGATGGAATTAAAACCGAAACATTCAAGAGCGAGGGGGCAGGCTGGGAGAGAGAGATCACGGCTGTTCCGTTTTAATTTTTTCGTTTCATACATGCTGCATTCACGAAGAGACGTGCAGATGGATTTAAAACACAGACATTTTGAAAGACTGAGGTAATGTGAACAGGTGGTCAGAGGTACTTATTTTATTTTTTACAGTTAGGCTGGTACCACTGCTGGCATAAACAAGATGGCTGTGTTTTGTTTTGTTTTCTTAAGGTTCTGAGTGGGCAGCATCACCTAGATCAATGCCCACAGGGCACTGAGGGTCCTTTTTCCTGTGCATCAGAATGAATATCACATCCCTACTAGCCAATCACAGCTCCTATTTTATGATGCCCATTTCATAAAATTAATTATTATGCAGTGGGCCGTGTTCTCTGACCTTACAGGACAATAGTTGTTCAAAAACAGCTACAAATACTGATGAAAATCTGTCCCAAGCCATATTAAAAGGAGTGCTCCTTTCATTATTTCAGACATGAAAAAAAGTACTTATGCAGACTCAAACTGTGGAAAGAAGGGTATCATACAAGTCAGAAGGCAAGTGGCAATCTAAAATAGCATAAAAATGTATAGGTCAAAATTTTCTCCAGATTGTTGCACTGCTGCTTAAAGTTATGAGGCTTTGTTGAATTTTGCAAATACAGGCTCATAACTTTGTTAATATTCAGTATTTTACCACAACATTTCAACATAGCCATTTTGGTACAGTGACTCATTAGTGTGACAACTGTCATTTTTCAACTCCTGCCCAAAATGTGTGTTTGCTGCCCAGAAGTCTATTTTGCAGTCCCTGCATGACATCATCTTTAGGCCAGGAGTTGAACATCTTCTCTGCCCTTCTTTATAAGGCAGGTTCATCACAAGGCTGTATTGAAAATTAGGGGTTAAAATATGTACAAAAAAATAATTGTCAATATTTTTAACCCAGATTCCACTCCTGCAGTCCTATCGGCTCTGGTCAGAGTTTGTTATAAATTTGGTACTGGCATTCAAAATCAGACACTGGGAGCCATCAGTATTGAGGTATGAGGACAGCATGCTGTGAAATATTGGAGGAGCATTTGAACTGCATGGAGTGAGCCATTGTACATTTATTCACTGTCCATCTACCACAGGATGAGCAGACAGCATAAATATGCAAACCCTGGCATTGTCATTGACTAAAGCCATTTCAGTATCATAGGACTCTCCTCAGAAATAAATACTGGATAAAAGATCAGACCTGCCAAATAAATAATGGTGATGGACCCAGACTTAAATAAATCCCTTAAGTACAGAGAAGCCCTCTTCAATGAATACATGATGATGATGTTAAACTCCTGTAAATGGGATAAAATACTGTGTACACATTGAGAAAATATGGTAATTTCCTGACCCATTGAAAGAGGAGGCCAGTCGACTACAGTTACTGTGTGCCTATTCCACCTGTGCATCCTGCACTGGAAAGATGTCTTGAAAGAATACCTGCCACAAAAAATAAACCTGTTATAAACAATAAGGCTATGAATTATGCTGGTCTCCCATGCCCCATCAACTATTCCTAGAAAGATAAATGCCTCTGCACGGTCTCTGTACAGATAGCACATGTACTAATATCTTCCTGGTAGTTGATTGATACTGTTGTTACTGTGCAAGGGCATTTTTCTTACTGGAAATATTAACATTTCCAAATATTGCCATCTACATTTACAGCTACTTGCAAGTTACAGCTCCTTTTGTAAAATCTGTTCCATTGCGTCTTTCTGCAATTTTAAATCTACTGACAATGGGCGACTAATAGTTCTACGCTGAAACTGGAGACATTAAAATGTTTAGATATTTCAATAAACCTCACTGATTCATTTCTGCACAACCAACATGCCGTACTGTTTCTTTAGAATATGTGCAATTTTTCTACATAAATGCTGCTTTTGAGCCATTGTTACTTTTTCTTTATGTATCTGAAATTGTTTTACCAGGTTGACATGTATAGCTAAAGAGTAATCTATTTTACGCTGAGGACCTGACGGGGGAAGAGGGGAGGCAAGTCATAGGAGAAACAATGATAATAATAAACATCTTTATTTACAGTTTTTTTCCACGTAGGCACATGCTTGTTTCCAGGTGTGACCTTGGCAAATGGAACTAAAGTAATTAGTTAATAACCATCAATCACGGAAGTATAGGGCATATTTGCAGACATACCCAAATGATCATGGTGATTGAGCAATCATCATAAATATCCAAGAAAACTATTGCGTTAACACTCAAAAAAAAAAAGAAATGGGCATGTTCACTGCATATTTGCAGAACAAATGCTGTACAAATGATCAGGGGTGATATGTAGGTTGAATCAAATATATAGAAAGAGAAAAATAGAATTTGTTGGTAGAAAGGACCACATGGCCCACCTAGTCTGCCCAGATATTCCCTGCCTAATTCGTCTCCAAAGACCCTAACTGGTATCTGGCAACCAGTGTTGAGTAAGTTGCTTTTTCTATTACTTTCTATTACTTTTGGAAACTTGTTCCTGAAAGCTCTGTGCAGTCACTACCGAGGATGGAGAAGTACTGGAACAAGTAATGTGCCTTCAGTTACAATTACTTATGTCTTTTTATACAAAAGTAATATGCAACTGTAACTGATTACTTTTATTTGAAAGTAACTAGTAATTAACCTATTACTCTCAAATAAATGTCATCTGTTATAGTTATTTATTATTTTTGTATTGTTTTGTATAAAAAGAAATAAGTAACTGTAACTGTCAGGTGTATTACATTTTCTAGTACTTCTCCATCCTTGCTAGTGACTGCACAGAGCTTCCTTGATCAAGTTTCCAAAAGAAATAGAAAGTAAAAGAAAAAGTAACTTACCCAACACTGCTGGCAAACCTCTCTGCCTATTTACTAGTATTCTCCTATGTATAACCCATGCATACTTGAAGCCCTCCTCTCTTTCCGTCTCCACCACTTCTGCTGGCAGTTTGTTCCAGGCATCTACCACCTTTTCAGTAAAGTAGCACTTCCTCACATCCCTCTTAACCCCCTGCCCAGCTTCACTGCATACCCCCTGGTCCTGATGCTCTTTCTCATTTGAAAGAGACTCCTTTCCTGTACCCTGTTCACCCCTGAGGTACTTGTAGATCTATTTATTTATTTTATTTATTGATATGTTTCACCAGGAGGGCACACTGAACAATAAGTTGCTTGTCTCACGGTACGACCTGGGGGGGTGGGTACAATAAAGGATTATGAAATGGGCATCATAAAATAGGAGCAGTGATTGGCTAGTTGGGATGTGATATTCATTCAGATGCACAGGAAAAAGGACCAGCAGTACCCTGTGGGCATTGATCTAGGTGATGCTGCCCACTCAGAACCTTAAGAAAACAAAACGCAGCCATCTTGTTTATGCCAGCAGTGGTACCAGCCTAACTGTAAAAAATAA
This sequence comes from Neoceratodus forsteri, assembly GCA_016271365.2. NCBI lineage: Eukaryota > Metazoa > Chordata > Ceratodontiformes > Ceratodontidae > Neoceratodus > Neoceratodus forsteri. The sequence continues at coordinate 1,713,126,697 of CM057455.1, forward strand.
AATAAGTACCTCTGACCACCTGTTCACATCACCTCAGTCTTTCAAAATGTCTGTGTTTTAAATCCATCTGCATGTTTCTTTGTGAATGCAGCATGTATGAAATGAAAAAAAAAACTGGAACAGCCGCGATCTCTCTCTCCCAGCCCGCCCACTCGCCCTTGAATGTTTTGGTTTTAATTCCATCTGCTTATTTCCTCGTGGTTGCAGTATGTGGTAAACGGGGGAAAAAAATAATGAACAGTGGCGATCTGTCTCCCAGCTTGCCCGCTTGTTCAGAATCCACTTCTTGGAAAAAAAATAAACGAACAGCCACGATCTGTCTCTCAGCCTGCCCGCTCATTCTGAATCCACTTTTTTGCGAGGTCCCAGTCCACCCACTCGTTCAGAATCAACTTTTAAAACAGTAACAGAATTAAAAAAAAATTTCAGCTTAGTTGTCTCCACACTGCATTGGGGTGAATAATGCCACGACAATCAGACCTAAACTACAGAATCCTTTGTAGGACAAAATTCCTTCAGTCAAAAAAAAAAAAACACATAACACACATAGGCGGAGGAACTATTTTGTTAAAACTGACACAAACACACATGTTTTTTCCTACTAAAATTGGGTATTTTACCTACCAAATGCAGTAGCACTACAGATGGCCATTTCATAAGTGCAATAAGCCACTCCAGTGTGTGCGTTAGACACTTTAACACACGACTAGGAGGCTGGACACACTCAGCCGATGGCCTCGTGCCTCACTACGCCTCCTAGCCATGTGTTAAAGTGTCTAACGCACACCCTGTCATGGCTTATTGCTTACATAATGCATGACAGGGTGTGTGCCGTGCTGGGATAATGCCATGCCTGGTGGGGTTGGGCATGAGGCCGCAGGCCGAGTGCGTCCAATGCCCCAGGCATGGCATTATCCCAAATGACACACACACCCTGGAGTGCATTATTCCTATTATACAATGGCTCGTTGTTATATATAAAATTAAAAAAAATATTTTAAAGAATGTTTTTATTAGTGTGGAAAAATATTTTTGTTTCTTAAGAGGAGATGCAAAAAAAAAAAAGGTGGTGCTCCATATCCATATCATCCATATTGGTTCACGGTGAGGCTGAGACTAGAGCCGTGGTGTCATGCTGGGATAACGCATGGGTCCAGCCCCAAACTGACCAATCACAGTCCAAGATTCTTTCTTGCCATTGTATAATGAGGATTTGACATAGAGAATTACAAATAACAAACGTAAGAACAGATACAAAATAAGTATTTGGTTAATACAATTGTGAGCAGAACAGGCAATTACAGCTTGAGAAAATTGGTACAACCAGTGGGTAGACACAGAGACCTGATACAGTAGATCCGAAAGATAGTAATGCAACAATACAAATAGTTCCATGAAGTGCTGAGCGTAATCCTTAAAGGCAGTAAACAAGTGCTAGGGGCAAACCTGGGCAGGTGGCAAATACCATTGATAGAGTTGAGAGGGAGGAATCTAAGATGAGCAGGAAGGGGTAGTGAAGGTAGCAAAGAAGAGCTGTAGAGAAGAGTGCAGGAGAGAGAGGGAAGGAGGGAGTGGGAGGAGGGAGTGAAGACTACCAAGACCAAGTTCCCCTCCAGGGTGTTGAGAACCCTGCAAGGGGGCAAGAGCTGACAGCAAGACAGAAACAATGAAAATAAGGAGTTAGAGGCAAGCCACCATAACCTGACTCCCCCTTCAGATGTAAGAACCCTACCAGAGGGTCTGGGTGCAGGTGAGCAGAACAGGGATTGAGAGGCAGTTAGGGAGGATTAAAACAGGTACAGCTGGAAGCAAGGAAGTTGTGTAGTGCAGTACTAAGGGAATAGGTGGAGGAGGAGTGATGCATTTGTCAGGGGAGAGTGTTCCAGATTTTAGGGAAGTGGTGGGAGAAGGCAGTCTGGCCGATGAGGGTAGATCGGCGTGTGACCAACAAGGTGCGTGTGTCAGTAGATCTCAAGGAATGAGAGGGAGTGGGAGGGGTAGTGAGGGAAGATACGAGGTAAGGAGGGAGTTCACCAAGCCAGAATTTGGAAGTCAGTTTGGCATAGTGGGAGAGCTGCCTATTAGAAGTGAGGGAAGGGCTAGGGCATGGTAGAGGTCACAATGATGAGTATGAGAGGGGGCATTGAGGGCAAAGCAGCAGAAGGAGTTAAAGAGAGAGTCCAATTTGGCCAGGGAAAATTTTGGAGCAGCACCATAGACTACATCACAGTACTCAAAAATTGGGAGTATCATCTTCTGGACAAGTTCACACCTCACAGTCAGCAGGGTGCAAGTACAGTTAATGAACAGGGTGCCAAGCTTGGGGCACAGTTTTTTCAGGATGGCGTTGATGTGCACAGAGAAGCTGAGGTGTTGGTCAAGCCAAACCTCAAGGTATCTAAATGAGGATGTGTCCTCAACGATTTTCCCATCTAGGGTGTGGAAGGAAGGCAAGCCAGAAAGCCTAGCCAGTCTCTGTCTGGTGACAAAGGTCACAGAGACAGTCTCCTTGGTGTTGAGGGAGAGCTGGTGTGAGGTGAACCAGAGCTGAATCTGTCCAAAATGATGCTGTAGGTTAGTTTTCACCACTGAAGGGTTACTGCCGGAGTTGTATAAGACAGTATCATTGGCATACATATGGATGGAGGAGGTGGAGCAGGCTGTAGGGAGATCATTGTTGAAAATGGAAAAGAGCAGGAGACCTAGCACTGAGCACTGGGGGACACCAGTGTCGATAGGAAGTGGGGGGAGGTAGAATCTGAGATACATACCGATTGTGTCCTTCTGGAGAGGTACGAATTAAGCCAGTTTATGGCAGATGAGGCAAGGCCTGCTGCAGAGTGGGAGCCAAGAAGGAGGCTGTGGGAAACAGTGTTGAATGTTTGGCTAGGTCGACAAAAATGGCTGAGGTGATCAGGCCATCATCCATCCCCGTAAGAATGGCGTCAGTGAGCCTGAGGAGGGAGGTGGTAGTAGAATGGTTCTTCCAAAATCCAGGTTGGAATGGAATGAAGGAGGATGAATCAGAGAGAAAGGAGGAAATTTTTGAGAGAATCAGGTGCTCTTGAAATTTGGCAAGGGTAAGAAGGAGAGAAATGGGGCGATAGTTGCCTGGAGCAGATGAGTCACCTCCTTTGGGTAGAGGAATAACTACAACATGTTTCCAGGAGGTTAGGACCTGTGCTGTTATAAAGGAGAGGTTTAGGATTGAGGAAATAGGGTAGGCAATAGCTGGCCAGAGAGGAAAAGAAATTTAGGGTTGAGGTCATTCAGAGAGGAGCATTTTGATGAGTTCAAGGAGAGCAGAACACTTAGGGCTTCAGTGGAAGAGATGTGGGAGAAGGAGAAGGGGTGGTAATCAGATGAGGGATGGGGAAGTGAGGAAGGGGAAGGGTAAGGTGGGGAGGGAGCTTAGAAGAGACTTAGAACAGGATGTGTAGTAGGCATGAAATTCGCTGACCACCAATCATGGGTCCAATACCAGGGAGTTGTTGATTTTAAGAATGAGGGAGGGGGTGAGAAGGATGAGAGAAAAGAGCGCGGACCACCCACCAGAATTTGGAGGAGGAATTGATGTTTATGTGGAAGGAGGATTTGAAATACTCAGATTTTGCCAGTCTGGTAGCTTTGGTACATGAGTTGCGTAGCATTCGATATGTGGTACAATTGCTGAGGAGCTTAGATGTTTTATGTTTTTTACAGGCGCAGTCCCGCTCCCTTAGACATGCCAGTAATTCAGGGGTAATCCAGGGGAGGTGTAACCTGCAAACCCCGGTCTGCTGGAAGGGAGTAAAACTGTTCCATGTGGTGATGAATTTATCACTGAAATAGGTGACGGCATGGTCAACTGAGGGGACAGTAGCCAGAGGTGCCCAGTCAGTGAAGGCAAGTTCAGACAGAAGTGGGGCAATGTCTAGGGATTTAAAGGAGCGAAGCTGAATGATATTAGGAGAGGTTGTGGGGTGATGGACCTTGTGAACTAGGAAGATTGGATTGTAGTCACTAAGGGCTTCAGGGAGGATACCTGACTTGATGACGTGGTGAGGGTGAGTGGTGAGCGTCCAGTCAAGCAGGGTGTTGTTTTGAGTTTTATGATTTAGACGTGTGGGCTCAAGTATAAGTTGAGTGCAACAATATCATTTTGAATCTTGCTTGACTTTGGAGATAACCAATTTATGTTCAGGTCACCCAAAATTAACAGCTCACCTGATTGTGAGATGGAGGTGATAGAAGATATAAGTTCAATCGCAACCAAGGGGTGGATGCAAGGATGACAGTAGACGCCAGCTACCGTGTCTTCTCTCACTCTCCACACTTCCAGGGTGTACATGTAGAAATCCTTCATTCTCTCCTTGTAAGGCTTCTCTTGCAATGCCTGCACCATTTTAGTTGCCCTCCTCTTGACTACCTCCATCCTGTCTGTCCTTTCTGAAGGGCGTCTCCTGGTGAGACCCCCTGAACGATACAGTGCCAACAATATAAAGCAAGGGAAGGCAGAAATGCTACTGAAATTAGATAACTTGCAATAATATAAGCCTGAAACATCAGTACAGTTGTAAGCTAAGCCAACAACCTGGTAAGTACTGTATAACAGTAAGGAAGAAATAGATTTACCAATATTGTACTTGTACAGAGATTGCATGAGTTGCCAATGAAACATAACATACATAGGCACAGCCAAGAGAGGTTTCCTAGGTGACCAGAAACCTCTGCCATCTTGCTTTATTATATTTTTATAAAAATATTTTTTGTGCACCTGGACTGAAGAATGGGATTTCTTTGGTGGGAACCAACATCCTGGCTATGACTCAACAGGAGAAGGACCTTGGAGCTAGCACCTGGTGATTGGCATAATTATATCTGGCAAAATTCATACAATGACGCACACATGCACGTGTATGCTGGTATGTGTACATGCTATGTCTACAGAAGTCCTGCCCCTTCTTGTTGTTTCCACCATCACAACCATCTGACCACTGCCAGGAGACAGTCAAGTGGTGCACCACAGAAACATCGCACCCCTAATAGAGGAGATATGTCATAGGATGCTCAATCCTCCCTCTCCCGGCTGGTCCATGAGCTACCCAGGCCTGTTTCCCTAACCCAGCTTGATGGTGAGGCTAGTGTGGTGGTGTCCAGTTCCTCAACTTACTGCACCTCTGGGTCAGCCCTCTTATGTTCTTTTCTAAGTACTGCTCGGTTACCTAGATAGGTGGTCACTACTCCCTCTGCTCTTCAGTAAGAAATTTGACATTGAGCCAGCAGGAGAAATATGACCACAGTGCAGAGTTTAAATTACATTCTGAGTTTCCATCTCCAGGCAACACCTCAGGCTGGAGATGATGAAACTTGTAAAACCCAGTGCTGGACCCCTTAGAAGAAACATCAGTACTATGGTGAGTAATTTTTTTCTTATCCTCCATTTCACCCAGTTGGCTTAATTCAGCCATGCCACAGTTTCCAGCCCCTTAATCCACCTTCTCCTGGACTCATCCCACCTCCTGTTCCTTCCTGGTCTACCCCCCAAGATGGGGTCCTCTGGGTAAACAGGATCCCTCACTAGATGTCATGCTTGGTGCTGAGGTGGGGGCCACAGTCATCAATTTGGGGCCTGGTATGTGACCAGCCTTCATGTTGTAATGGCCATTTTTCCCTGCTTTTTCTCCTTTCCCCATAGAATATTAACAGTGTGGGCATCCTAACTTCTGCACGCATGAAGGTACATGTTCATATCACAACCCCCTTGGCATCCTCAGTCCCTGAGGTCGAACTCCAGCTTACACTGTCAGCTGTGGGTCACCCAGGAAGCAGTAGCACAGCGGAGTCTGTGGAACCTTCCTCCCTCCCTGAGAAGGACAGCGTCCTCTGGGATGCTCAGTCCTCCTTCCCAAACCAGCCCTATGAGGACGTGGACTCATTGCCGAACCCGAACCTGGGTCACAGGAATTGTAAGTGATAGCGCAACCACAGTGTCAGCAAGCCATCTCTTTCCTACTGTTGCACACATCACTCAATTCCAATTTTAAGTTAAAATAATGCTTAGAAAAGCATTATTTGAATTTAAAAACAACTTAATAGCTGAGTGAGTGGAATAGGTACTACCATTCTTTTTACACTAGTGGTCCATTACCAGTGGCACAAGGCCTTGAAGTGAACTAATCAGAAAGAGGGATTCTGCACTGTGGTCAGTATTCCATGAGTTTTATAATACAAAAGTAATTGACATTGTAAGGACAACGAGTGTGTGTGTGTGTGTGTGTGTGTGTATATATATATATATATATATATATATATAATGGATAAAGAATCAATATTCAAATCCAAAGTTCTGATTGTATAAAACACATCACATGACCGTGTGTATATCACAGCGTGACCGCACACCTGCACTTTTACCCCCCAAAACAATTTTGTCATTTTATAAGATAGATAACCCACTCTCACGGTGTGCTGTCATGCTCTATATATGCATGCCTTGGGTGGTTGACGCCTTGGCCTATGGCCTTGTAGTATACTATCGCACATCACAAAGTGGCGATATCAGAGAGCCACTGCACACTTAAGAGTGGGTTATCTATTACATACATACATATATATGTATATATATATATATATATATATATATTTTTTTTTTAATTCTTTGGTTTGAAATTAAAAAAAAATTGAACAAATAAATTAAAAGGGATTTAACATAGTACAACCATTATCATATGTCTTTCTATATAATGTTCATAAGAAAAAAATCAACCAATTGTTGAGCAAGCTATAAGTACAGGATTATAAAGACCAAGGCCTGTCACCACTATCACACTATGTGTTTTTTTTTAAACTCTTTATTTAAAATATTTTCAAGTGTAACACAAACAGTACATGGGGTCATATACATCATATTACATGTCTCATATACCTTGATCAGTGAAGCAAAGGCTGGTCAAATCCTTCAATAATAAAATAGGTTGTACCTTTCATACAGCAGGAGATTATAGACTTTCCTAATGAAATAAGTTCCACATAATAATTAATGTAGAGGAGTTCTAAAAACAACTAATATGCAGTTCAATAAATTAGTAGGTAAAGGGAAGAAAATACATATCCCATAGGAAACCCCTGTGCCCCTGCTCATCTACCAGGGACGTAGACCCTAGAAATAACTTCCAGTAAGAATAATCTCTATTCTAGTGATTAGGAGGGGTCCCCTAATCACCAGGATTCCCAGTGTGAAATCAAGTCTAGGGCACAAAATCTTGCCTATGGGCCATAATATAAAGTATCCACCTTCTCCATTGGCTTTTAAAATTCTCCATACAGTGGTTAACTAAGGCCGTACATTTTTCCAGCTTATATATCTAGGTCATAAGGTCTTGCCATTCCTTGATCGAGGGAGGTTCTGGGGAGAGCCACTTCTTAGTTATTGATGTCTTAGCAGTGAGAAGGCATAGCTGAATGAGCTTTCTGCTTGGGGTATCCCTCATCCCTCTCTCTAACTTAGAGTGGAAAAAGAGTTCCACTGTTTGCTGAACTGGGGTCCTCATCAATTCACCTATTGCCCCCTCTAATTCTGCTAGGAAGGGTCTGAGAATCGGGCACCTCCAGAATACATGAGCATGAGTAGCTGGGGCATGCCCACACCCTCGCCAACATGTCGACCCCCTGGCGGGATTATATTTAACTTGTATTGCAGGGTTCCGAAAGTACTTCAGGGTCACCTTCCAGGAAAATTCCCTCCAAATAAATGACCTTGTGCCTAGGTGAAGAAAACGGACATGGGTTTCCCGTGTCTGTGAGTCTATGTTAGTGCCTAGGTCTCTTTCCTAGGAAAGTTTTACTGAATTTAATATATGTTTGTTAGAATGGAGTAATTCTTTATAAATATTGGATATATCACATGTTGTTGAGGAGCAGCACCATATAATGCCAATCTAAGGATTTCTAGCAGGTGAGGGTGTTCCTCTCCCACCAGGACAGGGGCTGGCAGTGTGTTAATATAGTTAACGGCCTGCAGATACCTAAATCTCTCCTGTGGTGTCAGAGCATAGCGGTGTACCATCTCATCGAAGGATAGTAAGATTCCTTTATGATAAAACTGTAAGTATTTGAATACCAAGTCTTAACCAATTCCTAAAGCCTTGGTCTAATCTAGCAGGATGGAAGGCCTGTAAATATGGTAGGGATTATAAGAGATGTTTAAATGAGGCAAGTTGCTAGGAAGCCCAGAATTTCCTTCAACACATTAGTGTGTTTCATTTTTTTTTTAACTCTATTTTTGCACCCTACCTTTGGGACATCTCTCAGGGTCCGATGCTCAGCTCCACTGCCCGCCTGAACCGTCCTCCATGAGCTACATCAGTTTCAGGACTCCTGGTCTCTCCCCAACCCCTCGGAGAGGCCCCTGGAATCCCCAGGGGGAGGTACGGAGGAACGGCCAACATTGGACGTGTGGCCTTGGGCTACTGATGGTCGCCGTCACCTCACCCAGGGGGATTTCTTTGTTTTCTCCCCAAAGCTCGGACGTGCAATGATGTCTTGCTCAGCTTGTGCGTGCTCCCACGCACACCCGAAAGACGTCCACCGCAGCTTCAATCCCCTGCATTCTGCGGCTGTGCACTGTAGTGCCTCCAGCCACCGCTAGAGGTTGCCAGTGCACTGGCATGTGGAGAACCCCCCTCCCCGGGGAAGGAGAGCAGTCCGTGGGATGCTCAAGCCTTCCCCATCCCTGCCGACCCCCGATGGCCCAGGCTCGTTCCTGAACCCGGGTCGCCGGCGTGGTGCAAGGTGTGGCATCCAGTGCCTCAAGCACCACCGGGCCAGCACCATTAGTGTGTTTCTAATGTATGGATTATCTGTTATCAGGTCTAGGGAGAGGGGGGGCTGGTTTAATAGTATTTTATCTAGGTTAATCAAATCTTCTTTCCGCTTTCCCAACTCACTCCATTTCGCTGCATAAGCATGATGTAGCCACAGAAAGAATATTCTGATTTGAGAAGCTATGTAGTAGTTGTAAAGGCAAGGTAATGCTAGTCCCCATGCTCTGGAGGACATCTGTAAGGTTGTAAATTTTACTCTAGGAGGGTGGGAATTTCAGACATAACGAGATATGTTTTAGTTTATCTCTCTGGAAAAAGATTGTGGGGAGCTATCGGTAAAGACTGTGCAAGATATAAAAATCTGGGTAATAGGTTCTTTTTTAAATTTTTATTTATAAGTTTCATGAGCTTTACAGAGAACTGTAAGACATAAAAGAAGAAGTTTGAGACATGCAAGTCTCCACACTGGATGTATACTTGATCTGTACATCCACACTGGATGTACAGATTAAGTATAAGAACATTTTTACTTTTTTTGTTTAAGAAGAAAGCAGACCAATGAGTCCATGCAGTGTGTGTGGCACTGGCAGTCTATTTAAATTGGTGTAACGTTCAATTTGATTATATTGTACAGCATTGACACTCTCACCTCTTAAAAGGAAAAACAGATCCGTAATATACTGCCAATATATCAAATCCCAGGCAGGACTAAGATAGTGTGGGGGGACTGGTGGGCATATACTTATGGATAGGTAATAGCACGATGCCCTGGTCTCAACTAAGCTAGGTTAAACCTCCCACTTCTCCAGGTTATGCATGGCAACCAACCATGTGGGATTACATACTATAATATATCTAGAAATGCTTTAAAGTTCGCAAACTGAGCGGTATACGCAGCCGCCCTTATTTAAGTATCCACAGTATGTGCCACATTAAGAAACTGTAATTATACACAAAACCTCTTTAAACAGAGCAACATCTAACTTATATGCAGCACATTAAATTTCAATATATTGAATTAGGGCAGCAAAATTCCAACTTTACAGCAGTGTAACCCCCCTGCCAAACTTCTTAATCAATTGTCACTGTCAGAGCTGGTCACCTACGACAGTACATTAAGGTGAACTGACCTTACCACTGGTGACACCTTTTATAGAGGAAATTGGAGTTAAAGCACCCTTCACCCTTTCTCATTGGAGGTATTCTTGGGAAGGTTCTGCTTTCCAATCAACTTCTCTGCAAATGTAGCAGCTGAAGTCGCGTCCACAAAGGTATGCAGCTTGGCCTTGTGGCGTATTTGTAGTGTTGCCGGGTAGGAAAGCTGTGCCTGTATACCATTTTTAAGAAGGTCCTTCTTAATCATCAGCAGCTCCTTCTTCCTATTCTGTGTCTGTACTGTGAGGTCTGGAAAGATGGCTACATGACTGCCCTCCCATATTAGTTTTCCTCTGGCCCTCGCAACTTGTGGCAATGGAATCCGCGCCACTGGTGAAGACAAGGTGTCAATCGCAGGTAAGAGTCTTTGTGTCAGGTCATCTCATGGCTTTGGCCACTGTGGGATGGCAAAGGCTTTTACTATTTGAACTCCAGAGTCTGTCGGAAGGAGCTTTAGGTCCTGAAAGATCATTCTGGTTACAGAATTTAAAAGGTCCATTTTTCCAGCAAAGCTGGGAAGAAAGCCCACTGTTCTGATGTTGGCCTGTCTCTGGGAGTTCTCCAGGGTCTCAATTTTGGATCTGAGGTATGCAAAATCCCTCACAAAAGCCACATTGCATTCCGCCTGGTGAGCTTGGGCTTCATTAATATCCTTAATAGCGGCAGTGTTTTCTTGTAGTCGCTGTTTGTGATCTGATTATTTAGCCTCGACCACTGCTAGTCTTTTTATTTACTCGGATCTTCATGAGCAGGGCTAAAATTTGTGCATAGGACAACTCTGGCATCCGCATGTTTGTTTCAAGGAGCCTGCGGGGGACAGGTACACATCCATGCTCTGCGAGTGTTGATTTTTATTTTTTTTCTGCCCTGTTTTGCCCTCTGTGCTCTGTTATACTAGTCAGGTTTGCAGGATATTCCGGATGAAGTCTGCTACCCAATAAAGTAGGTTTTGCTGTAATTTCCCATGTGGCTCTTGGAGCTCTCTCAAGAAGCTGCCGCCATGATGATGCTCCACAGCACCCCCCCCCCCGGTAAAAGGTTCATACGGACTGCTTCTACTCTTTGTATCAATGGGAGTGGGATAGTGCTCCACCTCTCCAGATCGATTTTAGCGTGTTTTAATAATGGGACATAGTTATGTTGATATAAGTGCATTGGGTCAGTGGTCAGCTGTATTCTCAGGTACTTCAGATGTGTAGTGTCCCAGCAAAAGGGGAAGCCCCATCTGATAATGTCTGTGGGGAAATAGTTCACCTGTAGTACCTCCGTCTTGATTGCATTCTTCCCCAAAACTTTCAAAGAGGGGGTAAGGATTGTTCCGGGTGTGTAAGATAAACAAATCATCTGCGTATAGTGCTAGTTTGTGTTGTTCTCCTGCAGTTAATCCAGATATGTTGTCTGCCTGCCTGATGGCTTGTGCTAAGGGCTCTAAATATATTGCAAACAGCAGGGGTAAAAGGGGGACACCCCTGCCTGGTGCCCCTCTTTAATGTATCCGGAAGGGAAACGGCCCCGTTAATTTTGATATAAACCATTAGCTGGTCATATAACCCCATAATTAGCTGTTGGAATTGTGCAGAAAAGCTGAATGAATCCACACTTTTGGTACCATTCTGACCCCCACTGCCCCCATTGGTTCTAGACAAGCCTGATGCTTGGGTGCCACTCTCCCTGCTCTCCTGGGTTTGCTTCCCTGAGTTATCCCTGACTCCCAAAACCCCTTCCTGGCCACTACTTCCCTGAGGTGACTTTCCCTATATGTTTCCCTGACCTTGATCCCTGGCACCCGATACCCCCTTCTGAGTATTGCTGTCCTGAGATGTCTTCCTCCTTGTGCTCTCATCCCTGTGCTTACTGTCTTCAAATGCTCCATTTGCCCCCTCTAGGACCTCCATCTTCCCCTCTCCCTGGGGCATTAACAGACCCTCCCCGTTGGCTCCTCCCTGATTCCCTTTTGCACCGACTTCCACACTCCCATCCTCATCCTGTATCTGTAGTTCAGCAAACCTATGTTTGATCACGATGCCCCCAACTGTCCTTCCCCTACAGGGGCTGCCCCCTCATTCCTCTCTATGAAATTACTCTGAACCCCTTTGCCCCTCACTAGCTTCCATCCCTCCTTCTCTTATATCTTCCTTTGGCTTGCCGTAGGCTCATCCCCCGCCGGGCCGCTACTCCTCCACTCAGCCCACTCCTCTACCAGCATTACCTACTGTCCCCATCCAATCCATTCCTCTCCCTGTGCAGCTCTCGCTAACCCCCTTCCCCAGTATATCGAACTGATATTCACCACCATCCTCATTTCTACCTTGAACACCCCCTAACATCCCTCCAGTCTCTTCTAGTACCCCTACTCCATTCCTGTGCATCAAATGTCCAGCGCAAGCTCCTTACTTCCTCCCTAATTTGTGACAACTGTTTGCACACTATACAACCCCACAACCTCCAAGCCATGTGTAGCACCATGGCCGACCCACATCCGGTACACCCCACCACCATACCGAATATGTCCCCTGACCTTACTGTTTGGGGTCCTGGCCACCATCTCCAATCCCTATTTTGCCAATGGTTCTGCTGCATGTGTTCCAGTTTATGGATCTCCACAGGACCCTTTATACAGCAGATGGCCTGTGTATCCTGATTAGGTTAAGTATCACAGTGCACCAGTTCAAAACAAGAATGCAGAGTTAGGGAAGTGGTTAGTGTTACCGTCCCTGGTGCACAAGGTCCTGGGTTTGATCCCAGGGTGGGGTACCTCAGAAGTACCTAGAATAACCAGGTTTGGACCCACAATTCTATTGCTGTGTGAGCAGTGTAGGTCAAGAAGAGGCTAGAATTGCAGCAGAATTCGGAGTAATTGGGTGGCTCACTGGCATCTCCCAGTGGCCGACTAGTATAATCTGCAAACAGGAAAATGGGGACTTAGAGGTGAAGTCACGTGACCTAGTCACATGACCTAAGTCACCAATAAATCAACAGCCAGCCCAGGGTGGGGTGGGGCAGTCAATGCAAACCGTTGACGGGCAAACACTCTGCTAGTGTTGCTCTGGAGATGTTCTACCTTCCGTTTCCCCGAACGCCTGCTGCTTGCTTCTACGCTGCTCAGGCAGCAGCTCTGTGCTGAAGAGTGAGCTGGGAGGGCTGGTACACCACCGAGAAGCCCTAGGAGAACAAAAGAGAAGTGGGCATTAGCCTCTGGACACACTCTGAGCTCCGATTCCAGGCAGGAGACCAAGTGCTGTATGGGGGAGGGGTTGGGAAACCAGACTACGCATGCACTAAGTCCATTCCCTGACTCTACAACGGGACTCTCGAGAGCAGATGTAATCAGAACTCCTCTGTGGCAGCAGGCAGAGAACACCAAGAAGAAGGAGCTGCTGTTATAACTATACTTCTCTACTGGGACTATATTGCCCTCCTTCCTTCCCCTCCACCCTAAGCCAGTTCTACTTTTATAGGCACAGGATTTGACTGACAAGAGGAACTTCCTGTTTGGGAGCAGGAAGTGAGTGATTACAGAGCCACAAAAGACTCACCATCCTAGAAGGAAAAGAGTAGCTCTCCGCCCCCCCCCCCAAGCTGCTGGAGATCTGATTCTGAGCAAGTAAGGAGACTACTGAGAAATATAGGAACTTCTTGCCTCAGGACAGGAAGATCAGGAGCTTAAAGGTCACAGAGCAGTAAGTAAGTAGGGAGAAAAAAAAAATAAACAGAAAAAAGAGTAAGTATTTCAAACAACAGTTAAGGGGCCAGAAATAAGACACGATAGGAGTGGTGCAGTGCAGTCACTCTGGAGCAGCAGTCTTCTGGGAGACGTTCTGGAGGATGCAGTGTTGTCCGATCTGCAGGCACCTCTCTGGGCTGAGGGAGGAGGTTGCTCATCTCCGGGCTGAGTTGGCCAGGATTTGGGCTATCTCCTCTCCCACCCAGGGACCACCAGGGCCACTGCCGTTGCCTCAGAGATTGCCAAGAAAGAGGAGCAGTTGGACCACAGTGAATGCAGGGAGGGTGAGAATGATGGAACAGAGGCGCATCCCTCCAGTTGTACCTCTCCACAATTCATATGCCATTCTGGCAAAGTATGGTTCCTCTATGGAGGCACCCGCAGTGGAGACCAAGGAGGATGCTGCTAACCTCCACAAAGGAGACCCACTGGAGGGTGGCATGGGACCCCACAGGGGAAGGAAACAACTACTGGTGGGGACTCCATTGTTGGGGGGTAGAACTGGGGGAGGAAGGGGAGAGGGAGATAAAGTGCCTGCCTGGTGGCATGGCATGGCTTGGAGGGACAGGGAGCAAATCCTCAGGATTGATGGAGCAGCTGCACGGTGGAGGGAGCTGGTTGTCATTGTCCACCTAGGGACAAATGACCTGGCTGAGAAAGGGATCAGAGCAGTGGAGTTGGGGAGGGGCCTTAGATAAGTAGCATGCATGGTAACCTTCTCAGAGGTGCTGCCTGTCTATGGTATGGGTGAGGCTAGGGTGCTGCACACCATGGGATTCAATCAGTGGTTTAAAAACTGGTACAGAGCTCAGAGATTTGGCTTCATTGGGGACTGGGGGTCCACTTGGAGTGATGCAGGCCTATACTGGTGTGATGGTCTGCATCTGTCCAGGAGGGGAACCAGGATCCTAGGTGATAGGTTTAAATGCTTCATTGGCAAGCATTTAAACTAGCCAAGGGGGGGAGGCACTGGAAAGGAGCAGGGAAATCCTAGCCCCCCCCAAAAAATTAGGGTAGTAAGTGATTTAAACACCAAGATAGAGATGTTGATAGGAAGAAGGGCAGGGGTAAATGGAGAAAATGATAAAGGCAATAAGGACAGGGGAAAAAGGGGTATGGCCATCAAGAAATGGAGGGTAATGAGTACCAATGCCTGTAGTCTGGGCAACAAGCTCCCTGAACTGGTGGCCTTGATGGAAGAGGGATGCCTGGATATTGTAGCAGTCACAGAAACATGGTACACAGAGAACCATGACTGGGATGTTAACATACCAGGGTACACAACCTACAGGAGAGACAGGGAGGGGAGAAGCAGGGTAGGAGTAGCTCTCTCTATGTAAGGGAAGGGGATAAAAGCAACTGAACAAAAGCATAAACAGGGAGGAGAGGAGGCACTGTGGGTCACCTTAGAGACTGAAAATGGCACCACAATCCGCACAGGGGTTGTATGCAGACCCCCATGTCAGGGGGAAGGAATGGACAAGGATATGATAGAAGGCATTCTTAGAATGGCAGAGAAAGGGGAGATACTGTTGATGGGAGACCCGAATATGCCAGATGTTAACTGGAGCACCTTTGCTGCAGCCACATCTAAGAGCAGGGCCATTCTCGATGCCCTATGGGTGGCATGCCACAGACAGCTAGTTTTGGAACCCACTCATAGGGGAACAATCTTAGACCTTGTACTCTCAAATGGGGACAGTGAGAAGATCTCAGATCTAGAAGTGGGTAGCCATCTGGGAACAAGTGACCACCAAACAGTGTGGTTCACGATAAACTCAGCTACAGAGTCAAGCCATACAAAAGTGAGGGTACTTGACTTCAGGATGGCTGACTTTGGCAAGACGGGAGAGTGCCTTAGAAAAGCACTAGCAAACAGGCTAGAAGGAGGGGTGGAGCAACAATGGGGAAACATCAGATCTGCCATCACAGAGGCAACAAGCCTTTGTGTGAAGCAAATAAACAAATCAAAATGAAAGGCCACTATGGTTCTCAAAAGAGGTGGTGGGGAAGGTTAGGGAGAAAAAGATAGCATTTAGGAAATATAAGGAAATGCAGAAGGAGCAGTGTAATCTAAGCATTCTTGGTGTGTAGGGTAAATAATAATAATACAGATTTTTGTGTCTCGGAGTCTGCCAAGAAACATTCGTAAACAAGCAAGGAGTACTAATAAAGTTTATTATACTACTTACGGCAAGCTTGTGACAGAGAAAATCACAAGGGATATGGGTTTCTCACCACTAGCCTGAAGAATGTACATGATCTCCAGAATTGTAGATCTTAGGTTCTCTAAGGTCTTGTGTTCTCTCCACGCCCTCCAGCTCTCTGCCAGAGAATTCTAATCTTCTACAGCCAAACTAGTAGTGTCCAGAGAAGCTACAATGGGTTGCAGACAACTATATACTACAGATAACAGCATAGCAGCAGAGATTACAACATAGTTACAGATATGAGGAACAATATGTATTGGTCCTAAGTCATTCTCCATTGGAAAATGACTTAGAAGACAGAATTACTAATGAATATCATATGAGACAGAATATGCTTCCATTAGCATTACAGCTTGGACAAAAGAAATGCTGACAGGTTCAAATTACAAGTGGCATTTATTGCTTACATACAGTATAAGACATAGAGACATAACAAAGGCTTTCTCTCTCTGTCAGCTTGCTTAGACACAAAGAACTGCTGACAGGTCCCTCTTACATGTGGCATATCTGCCCGAGTGTAAAAACACACACTACATATAATTATATGAGAATATAAGGATACAATAATCACTGATGATCCCTCAGAGTCATCATATCAGTGATTAGGTATATTATATATGGAATATATGTAAAAGATAAACATAATCTAGATAACATATTATAGTGAGGTATAATGAATCATGCATGATCAATGTTAGCATATCTTAGCAGCAAAGCACATTCCTAGCACTCATGCTTATATGATATGTGCCCATATCTATATGTTAGTGCAAAATAGCAGTATTACAGTACAATAGACCAGGAATACAGTGTGAGGTGTATGTGGGACGATAGGGGGCATAACCCAGGCATAACAGCAGGACAGAGAACTGTACCAGTTAAGGCAGAAGGAAGCAGGGAGGGAAGTCAGAATAGCAAAGACCCAAACTGAAGAAAAGATAGCCAACATGGTTAAGAAGGGGGATAAAACCTTTTATAGGTACATCAGGGAGTGCAGAAAGACAAAGGGAGGGATAATGAGGCTGAATAGAATGGACGGTGGGTGGGCAGAGAGGGACATTGAAAAAACAGGGATGCTGAATGAATACTTCTGCTCAGTATTCACAAAAGAGGAGGAGGGGGATGTACCTCATCCAATTAACAGAAGCACTCAGGATAGGGTGGTCGATCCCAGTCCTTTCACAGAAGAAAGGGTTCTGAAATAACTCCTAAAACTGAAGGTGGACAAAGCAATGGGACCTGACAGAATTCACCCCAGAATTCTAAAAGAATTAAGGGGAGAACTAGTGACACCACTGACTACCCTTTTTAACAAATCATGGGAGGATGGTGTGGTACTTGAGGACTGAAGGAAGGTGGATGTGATTCCCCTTCACAAAAGTGGGAGCAAGACAGAGGCAGGAAACTACAGACCTGTCAGTTTGACCTCTGTGGTAGGGAAAGTGATGGAATCACTTCTGAAGGAAAGAATTGTTGAGTACTTAGAGGCTAGTGGGGCACAGGACCCAAGGCAGCATGGTTTCACAGTAGGAAAGTCATGTCAGATGAATCTAATTGATTTCTTTGACTGGGTGACCAAAATAGTAGACCAGGGAGGGGTTGTGGACATGGCCTACCTAGACTTTAGCTAGGCATTTGACACAGTCCCACACAAAAGATTAGTAGTCAAATTAACCAGCCTGGGAGTGGGTCCCAGGGTGGTAGCCTGGGTAAAACATTGGCTGGACAACAAGATACAGAAGGTAATTGTAAATGGAGTCCACTCTGAAAAGAGAGGGGTTACTAGTGGGGTACCGCAGTGTTCAGTACTGGGTCCAGTTCTTTTTAATGCCTTTATAAGTGACATTGCAGAGGGACTGGAAGGAAAAGTATGCCTCTTTGCAGATGACACAAAGATCTGCAACAGGGTTGATACACAAGGAGGCGTGGAAAGGATGAGAAGGGACTTGGCAAGGTTGGAGGAATGATTAGAAGTATGGCAGATTGGAGTCAATGCAAAGAAGAGCAAAATAATGCTCCTGGGAAACAAAAACCCAGGGGAAGATTACACAATGGGGGGGGGAGGTAGTAACAACAACAAAAATAGAAAGGGACCTGGGGGTAATCATATCAGATAACCTTAAGGTTAGCAAGCAATGTGAGAAGGCAGTAGAGAGGGCTGGGTGATACTGGGATGTATAGGGAGAGGCATCACCAGCAGAAAACAGGAAGTTGTTATCCCTCTGTACAGACAGTTGGTGAGACCTCATCTGGAGTACTGCGTCCAGTTCTGGACACCCCATCTCCGCAAGGACATAGACAGGATGGAGGCAGTCCAGAGGAGGGCAACTAAAATGGTGCAGGGTCTGCACCAGAAGCCATACGAGGAGAGACTAAAGGAGCTTAGTATGTATACCCTTGAGGAAAGGAGGGAGAGGGGGGACATAATAGAAATGTTTAAGTACCTCAGTGGAATCAACAAAGTCCAAGAGGGTAGCATCTTTCAGAAAAAGAGGTGTGCAAGAACAAGGGGACACAATTTGAAGATAAAGGGGGGACAGCTCAGGGGCAATGTGAGGAAGTATTTTTTCACATAACAGGTGGTGGCTGCATGGAACAGCCTTTCTGAGGAGGTTGTGGGGTCTAAAACTGTGGAAGAATTCAAGAATGCATGGGACAGACATAAGGCAATTCTTGTGCGGGGGGTAGGAAGAAATAGGCTGTTGGTTAACTAGGATCTGCAGCTTATCCTGTAGGTAGGGAAATGGGCTGACTAGGTGGGCCAATCGGTCCTTATCTGCCATCAAAAGTCTATGTTTCTATGTGCATGGTTGCCCAACCAATAACCTCTATATAGTATTTATGAATGATCTGCCATTTGTCCCTTACTCTATCCCCTATTGAATACCAACTATAATGTAAATGATTGTCTGTAACTTTGGGTTTACCTCTGTAATGTTAATGTGCTCTGTAACACAATGCATGTTATTCATGGCATGCACGTGTAGCTACTACTGGCACCAGGGGTTTGAGTTAAATAAACTGTGGCTCAATAAATTTGTTCCTGAATAAATACAAAGGAAATACATAATGGGTTGCAGTGGAATGGTAAGAACTATAACTCATGAGTGGCAATGTCTTTTTCTTTGAATTGTAAACTCTCTAGCTGGCCCATTGTTCTCTGTGTTCTGTTTCTAGATCCTAAGTGGACAGAACATGTTTTATAGAGCAGCTGACACTATTAGGACAGCAAAACATATCATTTTGACACAGTTCAGCTTGTATTTCACATTAGTTCTGTATTTCTTATCCCTATTATTTATTACTGAGGCCATTTGCATGAAAATGGAATCTTTGCTCCTGAAGAGTTAATCTATTCCTACTGCTTTCTCCCTACCTGAAGTCATAATGCTCGACTTGTGACATCACAATTACTCCCATGGCAACAGATTGTGATGTCACAACAGAGGACTATGACAAGAAGTAGGGAGTAAGCAAAAGAGGCAGATGAACGCTAAGGGATATAGAGCATGTTTCCATGCACATTTCTCAGTAATAAGTGGTGGAGAGGAGAAGTCTATTGAATACATATGGATTGCAGGCTGAATTGTATCTAAATATGATTTTCAAAGTTTTCTTTGAGGTGTCAGCAGCTCTTTAAGCATAAATAGAAAATGGGCAAACTGCATTCTTGTTTCTGATTGGCTGCAAGCACCAATCTGTCCGTCTGGTATGAGACAACAGAGACCGGGAAATAACTAGTCTCAGTCTCTGTTGCCTCATATCATTCTAGAAACCACTAAGTGAGTAGAACGTTCAAAATGGAAAATACTGCCATGCTGCTTTCTTGCTTAGTGAGCAAGAGCTCCCCCTCCCCTAGCCATTCGCCATATTCGTGTTTCTCAATCCCGATGGTCACTGTTCCGGTCTGCGCACGTACGAGTTCTACACAAGACTTCAAATAAAAAAAAAACAGAGCGTGAGAGGAGCGCCACCAGCAGTGGGTCTTCATCTATGGAGAGCAGAACTTAGGAAAGTCCCGTCACTGTTCCTCGAACCAATTGCCCTGATCAATTGAATTATAGTCCTGCTCAATACCCTAACTGAATATGTAACACCAAAACCTCAGAAAAACACAGCAATGTACTTGCTTTGTGCAGGCTTTGTTTTCCCTTGATATAAATCCATGGACCTTCCACTGCTCCTCTGTTCGACTCTCCCAAGCAATTGAGTTCTTAAACTGTAGCCCTGCTCAGTACCTGAGCGGTAAATGGAACACCAAAAGCATGAAAAAGCTCAGAAATGTACCTGTCATTACAGCGATTAAACAGTGTGTGTGTGTGGGGGGGGAGGGTTACCATGACAACCAGCTCCAAAAGTCACAACTACAGAAGCTAGACTAGGACAAAAGACCCTAGCTAAAAAACAAAACAAACAAACAACACAAAATTGTTATGCAGGTGGTGGAACTCTTTTATTACAAAATAAATGAAACACTTGAGAGTTTTAACATTTTAACATGTAAATTAACATGAAAGGGCTGGAACTGGGAATGGAATCAGTCTCATTTCAGGGAAGTGAATGTGATTTTTGCTGATTTTATTACTGTTGTTGTTTCTTTTCCAGTTTAGCCTAGCTTTCAGCTGGTACCAGGTTGCTTTTCTGGCTTCATTTGGAAAGGTACCTGTTTGGGGGAGTTGTGGTGCAGCTGAGTGTTTCTAGTTTTTTTTGCTGGTGTAGCTGATTATCTCTCAGGAGGGGCCCGACCTCTCCCCCACAGCGCATCCCTTCCTTTATACCATTAGCCTGTGACATCATACGGTACCAGCTGACTGCATATACACACACACACTGTTAGCCATCTCATTGCAGTACACAACACAGCCACACACCACACCCTGACATAAATTGAGTAGAGACTTTACTGTGAGCTACTGAATAGGTGAGGTCATGAAGTAAATTATGGTACTGCTTGATAGCCAGGGGTGCTAGGAAGGTATGCAGAAATGAAGGAACCAATCTTTTTTTTTTTTAACTCAGCTTTATTGCATAGGTTGGTGTCACAAGCAATAGTATGCTCTTCACAGTACATCTCATAGGTAGAGAAAGTGTGAACATCAGCAGTTAATAAACCATTAACATGGTTAATAAAGCTTGTCTGGATACAATTCCAGTAACATTTAAACTCAAAAATTAACTTTGGTGTATTCATTCCATTAAGACTTTTCCGCAAGAGCAATTTGCCTTTCTATAAAATAATTTAATATCACTTCTGGTTTGAATCACCATGAAAACTGATTGAAAAGGGCCAACAGACCCAACTAAAAAGCTGCACTGACCTTCCTCTCCCCTGCACCCTGATAATGAATATATCGGATGAAGTAGTGTTTGCTGCTCTCCTCTACTGTCCTGCCGCGTCCCTAAGAACAATTAAATAGTGTTACGACCTTGTGTGATGAGCCAGCCTCCCAGCCCTGCCACCTTTGGACATGTTTTTCCGATTGGAGTCCTATTTTTGCTGTCAAGGCCTCCACTGTGACCACTTCCCGTTCCCTTACTCTCCCTATCCAGTCAGAAGGAACCAGTCTTAAAGGATCTGTGATCACCACATTTGTCTGGACTCCATCTGGGATCAAGGTACTGTGTCTTTTGATCTGTATAGGAAAATACTGGATCTTTGGGGGGAAATCGAGGTACTGTAGCTCTGTGATTTTGCGGTTGGTCAAATGAAATCAAGGTAATGTGATTCTAGAACTGTTACTGGGGTATGATGTCCATAACTCTGGGAATCTGAGGCAGATTACTGTGGGATCAGGGCACTATGACTCTGAGACTCTGGGGACTTGGGGCTGAGTAAGTAAAATCAAGATACAGGGAATCTAGTACTGTGTGAAGGGAAATGTGGGAATTTGAAGCTGAATGGGTAATAACTGTGACTCGTATACCATTGCAGTAATAAAGAGTGCTAGGGCAGCATCGCCGAAGGAAAATAGAGCAGGACAGGAAAGGACATACTAGAGGGGAGGCATGGCAACTTGTGAGGTGGTTGGGGACAGCGGAAAGGTAGGTGGGCCAGAGGGCAGCAGGACACCTGGAGAGCCAGCACAGGTGTAATAGCTGTGGGCGGGGGGGCAGAGAGAGAGAATGGATATGGGAAAATGTTTGTGGAAGTCGGTGGAAAGGACAGGAAAGGGTGATGCACCAGAGGGAGGAACAGTGGCTGCATAAGGGGAGGGGGGATTGGTGGTAGGAGGGGAGTAGTGAATATGGAAGGGGGAGGATTGTGGGGGTGCAATAACTATGGAGCAGCCATATTCATGGGCACCCTGCGGAGGCTGGGGGAGTGCCCAGTTTGTCAAAGGCTGGAGAGGCTGGAGGATGAGATTTTAAGGTTAAAGAGGGAAATGCCTTGGACAGAAAGAGAAGAGGAAATGGAAAGCACAGACTGTAACTGGGTAAACAGAAGAAGGGACGGGGTAGGGACTGGAGATGGAGAGAACAATCCACACTGGGGACAAAGGGGGGAGATACACGTACAGGAGAAAGGGGGCCAAAAGGAACGGGGGCCAGAGTTACTGCACATAGGCATCCAATAGGCTCAAACAGGTACTGGCCAGTGATGGGAATGACAGATGTGGGAGAACATGCTGTGGAAGAACAGTCCAGGGTAACAGAGAGAAATGGGACAGAGGGGGTGAGAAGGGAAAAGAATCTAATGTGTGTCAAGATAGAATGAGCACAGGAGGGAGTACTGATGAGGGTAGTATAACGGGGCAAAGAGGGGGAACAGTGTGCAGGAGGAAGAAGGAGTTAGGATAGGGAGGGGAAGGGAGGACGGGAGGGGTGACAGGGAGAAACGGGTGGGATCTTAGTGTTAGGGACTCAATACTGAGAGGGCTCAGTGGGTTAGCAAGGGAGAAAGGCATAGTCGGGTCTGGGTGGAAGCCATGCCAGGAATGAAGGCAGAAAGGGTGGGGCAATCAGTACTAAAATATGCCAGAAAGGGCAGGAAAAAAACACATCTAATTCTGCACCTGAGGATGAATGACCTGGCTGATGTGATGGTAGATGAGGTGAAGAGGAGGTTTGAGGATTTAGGTCCAGTTTGCAAGGAGGCAGGAAGATCAATTAGTTTCTCAGAGGTACTTCCAGTCCCAAGGGCAAGTACGGCAAGAAAACTGAGGATTCAGGAGTTTATCGAATGGCTGGTAACCTGGTATCAGGAAAAAAGGTTGTAACCGCTAGGTGGCGCTATCCCAAAGGCTACTACCCCTGCCTGCTTGGCTAGTAGCAGGTTAAGGGGTCTGAGTTCTGAAACGCGTGCTTCCACCCGGAGATCAGGGTTGGTAGTGGTCAAGCCATTGGCTTAAAGGTTATATCAATCAAGCAGTTATGCATGCGCTTTGAGTCCCCCCACACAGTCACACCTCTGGGTACCCAGGTGGAGAAGAGATGGGCTAGCCAGGACTGTTGCCCGCGGGGTTGGCCGGCGTCGCAGCTGGTTGGGGCCCTGTGATGGAAACACAACAGGCACAGTACACAATATTTGTAATCTGGAGCCAGAGGGCTCAGTTTGTAAAGGAAACGAAACAACAAGACAATCAGATGACACACTTAGATTAAGCTGTTGTTGCAGAGAGCTACCCTGGTATTTACTCACGATACCCAAGACTGGACATAGGCTGGACGAAAATCGAGACTGCAGGTGGTTGATCTGGAATGCCAGGAGAAGCAGGGCCCACACAAGTCGCAGAGGCGTCGTTCCTGTTCAAGCGTGGAGCAGGGGGCTGATCCCCAGGCAGGTCTCTCGTCAATGACTTCTCTGTGCAGTGGCCAGTCTGGCAAGGCCCAGACCGCATGGAGACAAATTCAGATGCAGTCCGTTTTGGGCTGGATACAGCTTCCAGCAAGCAGAACACAGTTCACACAGTTCACACAGTGGGGAACTAACTCACGACCCACTAGCAGCTCATAGCACATTTACATGTAAGGGAATTTTACTGTTCCGAGCAAAGCGCTCCCTGGTCACAATCGCAAAGTCTCTGCACACACCGGGAGCTTAGGGGTAGCTGGAACTCCTGACAGGCTGATTGCATTCAGCAAAATCTTCGATCTTCTTCAGGCTGAGCCTGGTCCACTTCAGTAGCTTACTTTAGTCACACAAACTTGGATTTAGTCCAAAATAATTCTCTTCTCTCAGGAGCAGCAGACAGACATGCAGGCCAAAAACTCAGCTTTTTCACAGTTCTCCCAGTGCGAATCCACTCAGGATTGCTTCTCCGAATCACTTCAGCTCCTTCTTCTTCAGCTTCCAGCTTAGATCTAACTGAAAACTGCAAGCAGCCCAGGTCTTCCCCAAGATCCAAAAGGTTTGGTTGGCTGATTTGACTGTCAGTCAAAGCAAGAGCTCCCCCTTCAGTTGCAAAAAAGGCACAAAAAGCTCAAAACTACAATTCCTACAGATTTTGATTTCAGACAGCTCCTGTAGTCCGGCTACATTTTAAGTCCCACCAGAACTGATTGGTCCAATCTGTAGTCCAGGACCAAGATACTGGAGACAAACAAAACAGTCCTTGCTGCAAAGATAGCATGTTGGACAAACTACATTATCATTATCACTCTAAATGATTTTCAGGAAATAGTTACATCTTTCAACAGAGCCCCCTCTCAGATTACTTATGCTGCAATCAGGCAGCTCTTAAAGAGACAGTACACAGAGGCTATACAGGCTCTGGTAATCACATTTAAACTGCTAAAACGCAGGACACCAGCCTGGCAGTGAGCATTTAGGCAAGCTCAAGGAAGACTTTTTGGGAACACCCATTTGTAGGGGGGTGACAAGGGTATGGGCTGATAGGAGGGTGGGAGGAGATCTGAGAGGACAGCAGTCTATACGCTAAAGATAGACTGCACTTAAATGAACAGGGAAGAAAATATTGAAGCAAAAGTTTGGGGAGTATATTGAGGTGAATTTAAACTAGGAGAGGAGGTGGCAGAAGGGATCGAGGTGATCAGAGGCCTCAAGATGGCAAACCATATGGGCTTACCCCCCATAACAGTGAGATAAAGCAAGGAGCAAACAATACAGGGAGGGCCATAAAGGGAGTGGAGGAAGGAGGAGGGGAGAAAGAAAGGAGATGGAGGGTGGTATCTTTAAATGCTAGAAGCCTGGGGAATAAAAACATAGAACTACAGGCTCTAATAGCGAAGGGAGGGTTGGACATAGCATCCATCACGGAGACATGGGCAATCCAAAACCATGACTGGGACCTGGCAGTTCCAGGTTACAGACTATTCCACAAGGATACAGTTAAGGGGAAAGGAGGAGAGGTAGCACTCTACGTGAGGGAGGGGCTAAAGTGTGTTAGGGAAGAGGGGAAGGAGGGAAATGCAGAGGCTGTATGGATGCAAATCCAAGATCCAAAAAATAAGACACTACAGTTGGGGGTGGTGTACAGGCCGCCCTCCCAATCGGAAAAGACAGATAGGATATTGGCAGAACAGATCCAGAGGAACTGTAAGAGAGGTAGAGTGGTGATAATAGGTGACTTCAACCTGCCGGGAGTGGAGTGGGGGACACCTGCCACCAAGTGTAGAAGGGAACAGATAATGCTAGGCACCTTCCAGGATAACTTCCTGATGCAGTTGGTCAGCGAACCAACTAGGGAAGGGAATACCCTTGACATTGTACTGTCTAACAAAGAGTGGGTGAGGGATCTCAGGGTGGAGGAACTACTGGCAGGGAGTGACCACTGGACAGTATGGTTCCAGTGCAGCTGGGCAGGGAGAGGGGGGCAACTGGCACAAAGGTGTCAGACTTTAGAAAGACTGACTTCAGAAAGGTGGGTGAAGTTGTGCAAGGGTTCCTGGACAGAATTCAGCCTAATATGGACACGAATCAGAGGTGGGAACTCATTAAGCTAGGGATAGTGGAGGCAACAAATTCCTGCAGCAAAGCCCAAAGTTAAAAGACTAGGGTGAAGAAACCTAGCTGGATGAGCAAGGGTGTCATAGACAGGGTGAGGAGGAAAAGAGTTGTCTATAGGAGATACAGGAGAACAGCGAGGGGGGAGGACAGGGAAGAGTACCTGAAGGAAGCAAAGGAGGTGACCAGGGTGAAGGGAATTAAAGAGGGGGGAAAAGACTTCTTCAGGTACATCAGGGAGAAAAGGGGTTGTATGGACCAAATAGTAAGGATTAAGAAGGAGGGGGAATGGGTGGAAAAAGGGGATGAAAAGGCAGAAGCACTTAACAACTACTTCTGCTCAGTTTTTACTAAAGAGAAAGGGTGGGGAGATACCTAAGGTTGGGGGAGGATAGGATCAGAGGGGGAAGGGGATCGGATGGGGAAATCACAGACGGTAGAGTGCTAGACAAGTTAAGGGCACTGAGAGTGGACAAGGCACCGGGACTGGATGGCATACACCCCAGGATACTGAAGGAGTTGGCAGAGGTCTTGGCAGGCCCATTGGCAGACCTGTTTAATGCCTTTGTGGATTCAGGGTGTGTACCTCAGGATTGGAGGATGGCTCATGTGGTTCCACTCCATAAGAGTGGTCCCAAAAATGAACCAGAGAACTATAGCCCAATGAGTCTCACGTCCATAGTGGGGAAATTGATTAGATCAATCCTGAAGGAGAGGCTGGTGACCCTGCTGGAGGTCAGTGGGGTGCAGGACGGTTTGCGGCATGGCTTTGTCAAGGGCAGATCCTGCCGGATCAACCTAGTGGACTACTATGACTGGGTGACTAGGGAAATAGACAAAGGGCATGCAGTGGATGTTCTGTACCTGGACTTCAGTAAGGCATTCGACTCGGTGCCACATGGAAGACTAGCATGTAAGCTAAGGGGGCACAGGGGCGGGGCAAAATTGGTGGGTTGGGTGGAGAACTGGCTGCAGGGATGGCAGCAGAGGGTGGTGGTGGGAGTTGACTTATCATCCCCAAGGGGCAGTGAAGAGCGGGGCCTCACATGGGTCAGTGCTGGGGCCGGTGTTATTTGGGGTATTTATTGCAGACATCTCAGTAGGCATAAATAGCAAGATCAGCCTATTTGCAGACGACACCAAGATGGGAGCAGTGGTGGATGACTTGGGGTGGGGTGGCAGAGATTTCAGGGAGATCTATCAAAGCTGGAGACATGGTCTGGCACCTGGCAACTGGGTTTCAACACCAAAAAATGCAAGGTTCTGCATTTTGGGGCAAAGAATCCAAAGAGGAGATGCCATCGGGGGGGGGGGTGCAGCTAGCTGCGACCGAGGAGGAGAAAGATCAGGGGGTGCTCATTATGGGGAGCAATGAACAACTTGGCACAGTGTAGGAAGGTGGCAGCAGTGGCTAACAAGATGCTGGGTTGTATAGCAAAGGATATAACCTCTAGCAGAGGGAGGTGATTCTGCCGTTATACAGATCACTGGTCAGACCCCACCTGGAGTACTGTGTTCAGTTTTGGCATCCTTACCTAAAGAGGGACATTAAATTGCTGGAAGGGGTGCAATGCAGAGCAACAAAGATGATCATGAGTCTGGGGGAGTTACCATATGAGGTTAGACTGAGGGACTTGAACATGTACTCTCTGGAGGAGAGGAGGGACGGGGGATATGATTGAGATCTTTAAGTACATGAGAGGAATAAACAGGACAGGCACAGAAGGACTGTTCAAGGGAAGGGTGGGGAGAGACACTTGGGGTCATGACATGAGATTGGAGGGTGGAATGTTTAGGAGGGAGATGAGGAGGATTTCTTTACAGAAAGGGTGGTAACAGAGTGGAATGCACCACCGGCAGAGGTGGTAGCCTGCAAAACAGCGGGATGCTTCAAGAGGGGCTGGGATAGGGCAAAAGGGAAGGCCATGGGAGGAGGGAGGAGGGTTGGAGGGGCAGCTGCAAAGTAGGGGTGCTAGCTGCAAAATCGAGCAGACTTGATAGACCAAATGGCCTTTTTCTGCTGGCAGTTTCGTATGTATGTATTTTTTTTCAGACATATATAATGCCATGGCCCATTTTCTAAGTGCAATAATACCCTCCAGGGTGGGTGGTATGGGCAATAACGGACCTTCCAGGGGCTATAAGGCCCTCTGCCTGTGGTGTCGGGCCTCATTATGCCCCTAGGCGGTCCAGTATTGCCCAATACCTCCCACCCTGTCGGGTATTATTGCTTACATAACATGTGGTCTAAGTGCAATAACATGCATTCTTAGTGTAATTGTGTGTTCTAGCTGGAAATAAATGTTTATCCCAAAAATAACATGATTTATTTGCCCAATTTATTCACCACTGGTTTGGTATATATAGGGGATATGCGATGAGTGAGGTGCAAATAACCCATTTATTTCCAGAAGTGAGCGGGACCATAGCTATGAAAGTCCCACCCTCCCACAAATGGAAATAAATGGGTTATTTACAACATGCTCAATTTATCTACAGTATGAGTATTGTAATGCTATGCCTGTGGTTCAATGGGTGAAGCAACTAACCATGCCCCCGATCAGGCCTTAAAAGGCCGCTCCTCTTGGTCGTTCCAGGATCATTTTTCATTGCGGCCAGAGGCGTCACCCTCCCTTGCTGTTGTTCTGTTTCCTCTGCGCCTCCTGCCGCTGGTCCCAGTCCCCTGTTCTGCTTTTCTCCATTGTCCTGCCTCTCTATTCTTGTCTCATGCAACTGCTGGTGTGGTTGAGCTCTTGGTCCCCGGATCCTTCCCCATTTTGTTTTCCTCTTCCTCTCTTGCGTGTCCATCCCCGTTTCCGTTCATTGCCTCCCTCCATTTGTTTCTTTGTGGGTTCCCCTCTTCTTTCTTTCTACCACCTCGCCAGCAATGGCTCTGTGTACTCCGGTGCTCAGGGTATGATGTCACACGCCAGTGCCCAGCATCCAACTGCAGCTCAGTCGGAGAGTCCGGAGTTCCACCCATGTAGTGATCGGCAATTCTGACCCTTTCAGTGCATATACAGCACTTTTGATTTTTGTTTCCTTCTGCAACCACAGACCTTGCACTTCAGTACTTTGCTCCTTTCTCCTTCCATCAAACTATGAGGCACTCCAGCCTCCATACCTGAGCCAGCTACTCACGAAGACTGGCATTCCCTGCTCCTTCCACTGTTTAAGACTCGCAGAAACTGACTTCATTTCCTGATCATTTGCTTACTGGCCTTTTCTGTTTTCTCAACTCTCAGTTCAATGGTAGCTCGGCAAAAGGAAAGTTCTGAGAAAGTTGTCTCCTTTCTCGATGAAGAGGACCAGGTCACATATTGGTGGTCTGTGAGGACAGACTGTACTGATATCAAGGCTGGTTTTCCAGGTGCCTTGGGTTTCATGCTTGGTAACAAGTGTGTGGCGGCAGGAGAATCACCATTCCCAACCCCTCCACGAAACATTTATCTGAAATTTGAGGGATAGGGAATTAACCATTTTTCATTTCTCTTCATATTTTGGTTTCATGGTGCCTTGTTCATGACTTCTCTGTTTTTTCCATGGTGGGGGACTGCGCTGTTGCGACAGGCACCATGACTCCAAGTCAATCTGCTTCCTTTTCGCACCATGCCTCTTCTCCTTCCTCATTCTGTTGACCCTGCTTGACTTGCTCTGTGCTTTCTTTTGGGAGCTTTCTTGCTCTACCATTACCTTACCTGATTGCAAAGTTTTCTTCCCCATGTCCTACATTCAGGACCGCTCGGCCCATATTTCCCTCTACTCCATGTCGGACTCCATTCATCTCGAACCTTCTCCTTCCTATACTGACTTCACAGCTCCTCCTACCTACCATTTTTGCCTAGCTTTACTCCTGGTACTTCATACCTCAACAGTCAGTTGCGGGGTTTGCTTAGTCGTTCTCGCCTCTCCCACTTGTGCATTTCAATTCACTCTTAGTTTGGCTCATTAATGGACCCGGTTGGCATGCACTCCTGTGGTTACTACTTGCAATCTCCTCCTCTGGACCCACATCAGGGTCTCCTTCGTTTCATACGACTTCCATATAGGTCCACTCATCCTCATTGACTATCCAAGCATTCACCTCATATGGGTCTCATGCTACCTCTCGACTCTACGTTATGAATTTGGAGGGGGGTAGATTAAGAGGTAGTAATGTGAGGAAGTTTTTGTACACAGAGAGGGTGGTGAACACTTGGAATAGTCTGCCACAAGAGAAGGGAGGGGCAAGCACAGTTTAGGGGTTTAAACATGCCTGGGACAAGCACAAGGGAACCTTGGGTAGGAAGGGAGCGATGAAAAGCCATTGACCACTTAGGGTGAGTGGATGCATTAAGGTGAGTGGATTCATACATGTATAGGGCCTACAGGCAGACTGGATGGGCCTAGCAGTCCTTATCTGATGACAATTTCTATGTTTCTATGTTCTCCATTTGTGGTCGTGCCTTCTGTGTCCATTATTCCATGGCTCAGGGCTAGGCTGCAGCTGACGTTCTTGCTCCGCACCCACAAAGTCCGCATCTAGAGCATGCGAAGGTTGGAGCAGGGTCCTTCTCCCTGACCCATAGTGGACCTTTAGTCATCACCCATTCCAGCGACACCTCTGGATGTAGAATTTACCAGCTGCGAGGGGGTGGGGCTCTCATTGGCAGGGCCCCTTTAGCTGCCCAAGTCGGTTCGTATGCACCCATTCCACTATTCTCCCTCTGGTCACCTCTGGTTCACCTGGTCTGTTTCGTAGGCTTGTGTAGACCAGCTGAGTGCCTCAGTGGTCATTTCTCTTCTCCTTTGCTTTTGGGCGCCTAATTGCAGAGATGTCGCTCACATCCCTCAAAAGCATTCCTGTTAGAAGGACAGAGTGAGAGCTTCCTTCAAACTGGAATCTTTTCCTCTTCCCTCAGTCTTGACTCTAAATTGCAGTAACTGAGCTGTCACTAATCACAATGTCCTTCAGCCTGGAGGGAAGGTGACCTAGGCCTTGGATCCCCAGAGGTTTCCTCCTCAAAGGGGGTTTTTCCTCTCCTTCATACTGATGGTCATAATACTTAGATAGGGTTAGTACTTTCATAGGTTCCATAGTTAGGTTCCATTGTTGGATGGAGTTGGATGGTGGCCCCCTGGCTGTTCCCTCTCCCCTTATGAAGTCCCACCCTCCTGCCTCATGTCAGCTTCCAAACCAGTAGTTATTCCTCCATTGTCTCCCATTCCTCTCCAGTCCTAACCATCTACACCTATCGACCTCCGTTCACGTCCTCGATACTGTTCTGATGCCCTCACCACCTTCACGATGCTCAGCACCCCTTTGGGTACTTTATTTGGGCTCCTTCCTAAGCTACCTTTTTTTTTTGTTTACAATTGTATTTATCCTTCTCAGCAGGTCACCCGGTCGTCAGCCAACCTACTGGACTCAGGGTTGTTCAGGGGCTTGTAGCACCTTGTGCACCCCAGCAGAACTCCAGATCTAGTCCGGAGGCTTCATCCTTGGGTAGCTTCTGACTTTCCTCCATTTTCTCCCCTAGGTGCCCTAATCCTGAGACCCCGGAAGCAGTGATGCATGTGCGTGGAGGTGCACATGCACACTGCAGCTCCAGTACCAGCCTCTTCTGCCCTTCCTTGTCCTAGCACCGGCACTCCTCGGAGCGACGCAGCCACTCCGGCCTCCACCAGGGGGTGGCCATGCTCTCAGGAGATGTGATACTCCCTCCTGAGGCAGACAGCTGCCAGCTAGCAGCCACACACATCCTCTCCCTCTCCCCTGCCAGCCTCTGATGACCCAGGCTTGTTCCCAAACCCGGGTCGCCAACGTGGCACGAGGTGTGGCATCCAGCACCTCAACCCTCTGTGCCACTGGGCTGGCCTTCCTAAGCTACCTTTAGCCAAGGAAATTATTCCTGCGGCACCTCTAGGGGTGGAACCCTCCTCTAGGTTTCCTTGCCATCGTACCCCTACAGGGTGGTATATCCCACAGACAGAGAAGCGAACAGCCACAATGCATCCAAGTTGCACAAGCATAACATCATACCAAGTTGCGTAAGCACATTGAATTGTAAGGCTACGCCTGTGGTTCAATGGGTGGAGCAAGTAACCATGCCCTTGATTAGGCCTTAAAAGGCCGCTCCTCCTGGTCACTCCAGGATTGTTTTTTGTTGCCCCACCATCCTCCCCTCCTCCTCCAGTGGTCATCTCTCTCTTCCGTTGGCTCCTCCCTAAGCTATCTTTAGCCAAGGGAATCATTGCCGTTGTACCCCTACAGGGTGGTATATCCCATGGACAGAGAGGCGAACAGCCACAATGTATCCTAGTCACACAAGCATAACATCATACCAAGTTGCATAAGCATATTGAAATTATGTTTTCTTTCTGTAGGTCTTTGTTTTTGTTTAATTTCTGTTCCTTTCACAGTGTTGAATGCCCCCCATCAGACACACACACACACACTCTCACACTCACACTCACACTCACACTCACACTCACACTCACTACATAGATTTTTAGCTGAAGAGAGAGGTGTAGTGTTGTGTGGGGGTTGACAGGGAGAGAAATTCTTCCCATTTTTTATTTCTAAAATCACCAGGGAAAAACAGAGTCAGCCTAGCACCGGAGAGGAAGAGAAAGACAGCACCAGCCATATTAAGGAGAGACAGCATCCTGAGCATCAGGGCGAGAGACAGAGCACTGTGCATGTTGGGTTCCCGATAGTAATATGAGGAGGCATCAGTATTTCTATGGAGTCAGGGAGCAGTAAGAGAAGAAAGGAAGAAGAGGGTCCGCCACATTTACTCTACTGCAAGAGTGTCATATGCTGATTATTGTTGTCAGGGAAAATTTGTTGAAATGGGAGGAAAGGTACATACATTTTTAGAAAAAATGGAATAAGCTGGCACGCCAGCGCAGTGGTTGGATTTACGCTTAAGACGATGACGACCCAGGTTCGGGAGCGGACTTGGGTCACTGGAGGGCTGGCCGGGGGAGAGGGCTTGAGTGTCCCATGACTGCTTGCCTTCTCTGTGGGGAGGGAGGGGACCAAGGCCCGCAGTTTGCCTGACCCCAAGCGGAGGCTTGAGGTATGACAAGTCCTGCAGCGGCAGGAGTGACCGGTCGTAATGTGTGGTGGACGTAGGTGCATAACGCCATGATGTCAGGGCACACACCACACATAGGGGAGGAGAAAGAAGGAAAGAAGGCTTCCACCTCTGGGAAGACAGAGCACTAGGAGTGTGCCCTCGATGTGCCACCACCTGCCGGACCGCCTTGACCAATGAAACCAGAAGTTTCGGGGTACTCGGGCCCCACCTCGTACCCGCCCTGGGGACAAACTGCGGCTCCATGGGGCTCAAGAGCGAATCCAGGTAGGGTGGTTGGCAGAGGGATGATGCCCAGGTGTCCTGAGGAGTCAGAGATGGTGGGCTGGAGGAGGAGATAAATAGAAAGTTCAAAAAAAAAAAAGAAAAATGGAATAGAGAAAGGTTTTGTTGTAGTGTACACTGTAGTTAGGAACCTGAAGTAGAGGACAAGATGGCAGCAATTTAGTTTCTGTTTCTTTATTTTTTAAACTTATATTTATTGATTTTAACTGCAACCCCTTCTCCTCATATTCAGTTCTTGCTTCTCCTCCCTCTCTTCTCGTCCTGCCCTTCTGGGTCACCAGTGTGTACAGCCTAACCCCAACCTGCTTCTGGTACACTCATGCACTATAAATGGTTCTATCACATTATACTGTTTTGTATGTTCATATGTTCTTTTGTATGATTTTGGACATGTATTGTAATTTATACAACGTTCCACTACTGTTTATTGTACAATACCTTGTGTTCCAACTGTTGCACAATCTTACAATGTTGTATTGTTTGCATTACCCACATACTAGTGTAACTGATCATCCTTCACAACCCTATGTAATCCCTACCCCCAGGTCGCACCGTGAGACGAGCAACTTGTTGTTCAGTGTGCCCTTCTGGTGAAACATTTCAATAAATAAATCAATAAATAAAAATTTATCCAAATCTTTCCAACAGGCAAGTACCTCGAAATACCGTACTGTGAAACTTCATTGATATAGTAAAGGATGTTCATACTCTTGACCATGTTACAGCATACAGTGGTTATCAGAAAGCACTTAAAAAAGAAAACACATAGGTGTATCAACAGGCTGTTGTTGCCAAGAGCAGGGGGTGATCCAACATCTGAATTACTATACATACAGAGTGCACCCTTATAATAGGCTATACATCCAGGCTGGCCTGGTGGCGCTGGGGGTTGAGGCATCAAGCCTTACCTTGCACCACGCTGGCAACCCAGGTTCAGGAGAGAGCTCAGAGAGCCAGGTGTCGGAAGGGGAGGAGAGGCTTGAGCATCCGATGGACTGCTCTCCTCTCCTGGGAGGGAGAGGGAACTTGGTTCTGCGGCATTAGTGGCACCCAGTGGAGACCGGGTGCACTGCAGTCAGGAATGCGAGATAGGGAAGACATCAACGGTCATCCTGCGGGTCAGTGTGGGTGGATTGCATATCTACATCTCGTGGGGAGCTAAAAACAAGGAAAACAGCCCTGGCAACTGGGAAGACAAAGGTGGGTTCAGTGGACGACTCCCATGCTCAATGCCGGGTCTACCCCAGCCAGCCTCTGAATCTCCTTCCCCACTCCAGCTGCCCTACTAGATTCTAGATAGAGTGCCAGAGGAGTAGGCAGTCCTACCTTGGGGGGTTCAGAGAAAGGGGGTTGGGGTGCCAGTAGTGGGGCGAGGAGAGATCCTGGGACGGAGTCTAGGTCTGTGGAGACCTCAGGCAGAGCAGGAGTAGGCTGGTCCATGTGACCACACTGGAGAGAGTCCTAAGGGGCCAGAGAGGGGAACATAAAGAAAAGTTTAAAAAAAGGGGGCTATACATCCCCTAATATCCTGCAAAGGAGAATGAAAAAATTGTAACTTGAACAGCTTATACTGCTCTGCAGGTCTGTGTAAAAGGAATATAAACCAGCATAATTGATATATCATCTGAGCATTTCAGGCTTTTGTTAACAGTTATTTTATTGAACTATTTTTAGAACAGCTATGGGCCCGAAATACAGCCTTTATTAATGTAACCATGAACTTGCGAGCGTGTTGCTGAGATAAAACCTAAGAAAGAAAAAATGAAATGTTACGATCAGTAAAGTTTTAAGTCCTGCTGAGACACATCAAACAGAGTCAATACAAACACATTCTTAGTTTCACCTCAATGCCCCATGCTTTAAGATAAATGACTGGAAAGCGTCCAAATGGTTTGAAAAAAGCACAAAACTGGGGCTCTGTAGAAGGAGCAGTGGAAAGTGAAAATAAACTTTATCACTGCTGATGCCATTTCTAAAGTCCCCTAAGTTACCAAACCTGCAAAGACCTAGAGTACATATACTTTCAGAGTGGGGGTTTATTGCCATCAAAAGAAAGGTCACTTTATGTCCCTGGCTTGATCCCTGCCGCAGTCAGAAATCTATCGTTCATCCATATCTCACGGGGGCATCCTGGTTCTAAGATCTCTCTTCATGGGCAGAGCAGTCCTTTTGGATTTTAGCCAACAGCTTCCCTGCATCTATAGGTTCTGAGAACCGGTAAGCCCTGCCACCATATCTTATCTTGAGGCTGGCAGGCATGAGAAGCACATGATGGACCCCAAGCTGACAAAGGTGTGATCTGACGGACCCCATTGAACCCTTTTTGCCACTGAAGGGTGGCAAACCTAAGGTCCTGGAAAATGTGCACTGGTGAATCTCGGCATGTCAGTAGACTTCTTTGCTGTAAATTTAAGATGGATCAAGGGCCTTGCTGGAAATTAACTTGTCTCATTCGGAGTTGCACCGATTCACTGTTTTTCTCAGATTTTTACAAAATGTTTACTATTATTTGTCTTCCATAGTACATTGTCCCATTATTTCACTGACCCAGAACCAGTGTTGGGTAAGTTATTTTTCTATTACTTTCTATTATGTTTGGAAACTTGTTCCAGGAAGTTCTGTGCAGTCACTAGCAAGAATGGAGAAGTACAAGAGAAAGTAATACACCTTACAATTATAGTTGCTTATTTCTTTTTATACAAAAACAATACAAAAATAATAAATAACTATAACAGATTACATTTTTTGAAAGTAATAGGTTAGTTACATACTAACATACTAAAATGCCAGCAGAATAGGCCTAACGGTCTTTCGTGTCTGCTCGTTTTGTCAGCCCCCACCCTGGGAGCTGACCTTGCTGCCCCCTTGCCCTCTCTGGTTTCTCCCTTCCCAGTCCCAGATATTCTCACTGCACAGGACTTTGCTTCCAGAACCCTTCCCCTGTACCTGTCCCACCCCCTCCTGAACCCCTCCACCGTCTCTGCCCCCACCAGCCCCCTGGGCAGTGCATTCCATGGCTCCACCACCCTCTCAGTGAAGTAGCACCTCCTCCTTTCTTCCTGAATCTCCCCTCCAGCTTCCACCCATGCCTCTAGTTGTCCTCTTCCTTCCGAGCACCCTGACTGCTCCTCCCCTATTTACCCCTTCATGTACCTGAAGACCTCTATTTTGTCCCCCTGGTCACTTCTCTCTTCCAATGTGTATATATATTTAGCTCTTCGAGCCTCTCCCCGGAGGTCCTGTCCACCAAGCCCCAGATCATTTTGGTTGCCCTCCTCTGGACCCTTTTCAGGAGTTCAATGTCTCTCTTTAAGTGTGGCCTCCAAAACTGCACGCACTACCCGAGGAGTGGCCTCACCAAGCAGTTATACAGAGGAAGTATCACTTCCCTCCTTCTGGAGGTGATCCCTCTAGCGATGCATCCCAGCATCCTGTTGGCCTTGGCCGCTGCCCTCCTACAAGTCTCAGAGTTGTTCTTCTTGACATCCACCACCACTCCCAGGTCCCTCTCAGCTATTGAGACTTGTAGCATGTCTCCCCCCAGGGTGTACGCTTGGCCCGGGTTTCTGGCTCCCAGGTGCATTATCTTGCATTTCCCTGCATTGAACCTCAGCTTCTACTTTCTAGACCACCTTTCCAGAGCCTCCAGGTCCCCCTGTAGGGCCACTCTCTCCTCATCCCCATCCACTACCACCCCCAGTTTTGAGTAATCTGCAAAGAGACTCATCTCACTCCTGATACCCTTCCTTATGTCATAGACGTAGGTGTTGAACAGGAGGGGCCCAAGGACTGATCCCTGCGGGACCCCACTAATGACCCTTCTTGGGGATGAGACTATCCCGCCAACCACGACCCTCCGGGTCCAGTCCTGGAGCCAATTTCCTATCCATCTGATGTTCTGGTTCTCCACCCCCATTTCTCCCAGCTTATCCAACAGGCACCCATGAGGAACAGAGTCAAACACCTTGCTGAAGTCAAGAAAGAGGACGTCCACCATTCTACCCAGGTTCAAGGCACTCATCACCCAGTCATAGAACTCCACAAGGTTTGTCTGACACAATTTCCCTGGGATGAATCCATGCTGTCTATCGTCCAGGCACCCCGACTTTTCCAGGTCCCCCCCAGCCTCTCCTTGACAATGCCCTCCA
Organism: Neoceratodus forsteri; assembly: GCA_016271365.2. NCBI lineage: Eukaryota > Metazoa > Chordata > Ceratodontiformes > Ceratodontidae > Neoceratodus > Neoceratodus forsteri. Next base: position 1,713,164,009 of record CM057455.1, read on the forward strand.
TCACCTTGCCCACCACTGATGTCAGGCTGACGGGCCAGTAGTTCTCTGCCACCTCCCTTGATCCCCCCTTGTGGATAGGCACTATATGCACCACTTTCCAGTCCTGGGGCACCCATCCTGTCCTCAGAGAGATGCCAAAAAGCTCCGTCAGGGGTTTTGCCAGGACAACTGCCAGTTCCTTCAGCACTCTGGGATGTAATTTATCCTGCCCCGGTGCTTTCTCTGTCTTAAGGGACCCGAGGGCTTTCCTCACTTTCTCTCTGCCATTATTTCCACCTCCGCTACCTCATCCCCCTGCTTTGCCTTCCCCCCTCCTGATAGTGATGGCCCCCCTCTCCCCAGACCCGCCGATTGGCAAGGCCCCCCCTCAGATTCACCATCTCCTCGCATGTATGATGCAGCGCCCCCCCCCATTTTCCTTGGTGAAAACTGAGGCGAAGTACTCATTTAGTACCTCAGCCTGCTCCGCAGGGTCTTATGCCCATCCCTCCCCTGTTTTAATCCTGCTAATCTGCCCTTTCACCCTTTGTTTTTCCCCAACGTATCTAAAGAACCCCTTGTTCCCTGTCCTCATTTCCCTGGCCAGGTTTTGCTCCTTCCTTGCCTTAGCCGACCTCACCACCCTAGTGGCCCTTCTGGCCATCAGCTCCTACTCCCATCAATCCCTTTCACTCCTTGAGCACTTGAAATGCCTATAAGCCTCTTTCTTTCCCTTCACCATCTCCTGAACCTCCCTGGTCCACCAGCAAGGTTTACGGGCCCTACCGCATTTTCGTCTTACTCTTGCACGGGTGCTGGTAGTGTCCTGCACTCTTCTCCTGATGATTTCCCACCTGTTGTCAGCGTCCATGTCTGGTCCAATCCCATCCAAATGCTGTTTAAAGATCCTTCCATTTCCTTGTAATCTGCCCTCCTAAAGTCAGTTACCTCCGTCTTTGTGCAGCCTTCTACCCCTCCTAGGTCCAGGCAGAACCAGACCGTGGCATGGTTGCTCCCCACCAATGGATACCTTACCTCCAGGCCCTCAATCTGGTCACTGTCTGCCAGGACCACATCCAGTATCAGCGCCTCCCTGGTCAGTTCCCCCACCTGTGGAGTTAGGAACACGTCCTGAAAGACATCCAACAACCTCTGTTCCCTGGCCACCGAGGATGTCATAGTTTCCCAGTCCATTCCTGGCATTTTTAAGTCACCCAACACCATCACCCTTCCCCTGCCCAATCTGCAGTGTCTCCCAACATCTGCCACCAGACTCTCCTCCAGCTCCTCCACCAGCTCAGGGGGTCTATACACCACTCCTATTTTTACTGTCTTGCCCCCCCCTTGCTATCAAGGTGACCCAAATCACCTCCACAGTTCCCTCTGCCTCCTCCACTCCTCCTATGCCAATGCAGTTTTTGATTATTATTGCTACCCTCCTCCCCTTCCTCCCCTGTCCTTCCTGAACATGGTGTAACCCTCCAGGTTCAGGTCCCAATCGTGCCCTGCGGTGGCCAGGTCTCAGTGACCACTGCCACATCCACATCTCCCTCAGTTAGCATCACCTGGAGCTCAGGTATTTTATTGCTAAAGCTCCTGGCATTTAGCAAGACTACCTTCCACCCTTTCCCTATACTTCCATTTCCCCTGCTCGCGTTTCCATGGGGATTCCATCTTCCCCCGGTCAGCACCTTACCAGTTGGCCTTTTCCCGCATTCCTCCAGCTCCCCGGGGGGTGGAGACAGAATCCCTCCTTTATCAGACCCCCTTGACAGCCTTTTCTCCCATCCCTCCCCCCTCCACAAGTTTAAACCCTACCTTTCACCAATGAACCCCTCTATTTTCAACTTAAGGATTTCCCTTCCTTCCAAACCGAGATGGAGCCTATCTCTAGCATATAGCCCCATATCCTCCCAGGTCTCCCCCCAATCCCCCATCAACCCATACCTTCTGGCCCCACACCACTCCCTGAGCCACTGGTTTATCTCCGTAATCGTCCTCTTATGTTCCCCACTAGCCCTTGGCACCGGCAGGATTTCTGAGAAGGAAATCGTGCATCCTATGTCATGGCAGACCCTGGCAAGCTCCCTGAACCCTGCCTGTATCTCTAGCTCACTATTTCCCTCAATGTCATTGGTACTCAGGTGGACCAGTATGTCCAGGGAACCTCCACAATCCTTTGCCAGCTGATATACCTCATGCTTGGCCCTGTGCACCATTAGTCCAGAGAAGCATTTTGTTCTAACTGGGCAGGCTTCCCCTTCCCTATCCCATTTGATACCCCTGATCATGGAATCACCCAACAGGAGCACTCTGACCACCCTTTGTCCTCCATTTCCCCCCTTCCATGTCCCTCATCCTTTCTACAGGCCCTTCCCCCCAGCCGGCTTCTTGCTCCTCCCCCTATCTGGCTGCCACCTGCCGCCCCCTCCTTATTTGCCCTGGCCACCCCTCCCTCTGATCCTATGCTTCTCCTCCCGAGTATCCTTCTGTACCCTTCTCCCCCCGGTCACTGCTCAGACTGGTCCTCCCCCATCTGCTAAACTTGCCTAGCTCGTCCTCCCTTCCTTCCCGTCTCCATTCAGCCCCTCCTTGCCTGTCGTGCTCCCCTGGCCTAAACACTCAGCTCCCTTCACAGTATCCTCCTTGTACTTCTGGTCCCTCTCCTTGCCCTTTCCTCCCAACTGGTCCTTCTCCTTGCGCTTTCCTCCCTCTACCCCTCTCCTCCTCCTCCTGCTCTGATCCCCCACTCCCCCCATTTTCCCACATTCCAAGTTCCCCCCTATTCTTCCTGCTATCCGGCTCCTGCCTCATGCCCCCACTCCCTTTCCATCTCTAACCACCCCTGTCATGGCTACATCACCCCCCCTCATCCTCAAGCAGAAGAAGAGAATTGAAGTGGTTACTGAGCTTAAAGGTCCGATCCTTACTTTCAAATAAATGTAATCAGTTACAGTTACATATTTCTTTTGTATAAAAATACATAAGTCATTGTAACTGTAAGGTGCATTACTTATTCCAGTACCTCTCCATCCTTGCTAGTGACTGCACAGAACTTTCTGGAGCAAGTTTCCAAAAGTAATAGAAAGTAATTGAAAAAGTAACTTACCTAACACTGCCCAGAACCACCAGAATTGTACGGGCTTGATTTACTGCAGCAGCCATTTAAAGATGCCCCCCTTGTGGTGGCAGTCGGTATGCCCTCTGGACAGCAATTGGGTGTTGTAGTTGGACTATTTCTTCTATTCAGACTTCAAAGAATTATCAATTGAGTCACTTTCCACAGTGTCCGGCAATCTGAGGATTCTGATGTGGGATGCCCTCTCCCCATTTTCAAGATTTTCATGGCATCTTCATAGCGGCGTGCTTTCTCAGGTAAGTGCTGGTGTTGCTGCTGCTGACTTTACTGCCTCTTTAGCCTAATTTTCCACCGCTTGCACCTTTGTACGGAGCACTAGCATTTTGGAAACATGCTCTTCTACCACTTTAACTAAAGCCTGAATAGCTTTTTAACAAGGCAGCATTTGTTAACTAAGTGGAATCGGCAGATGTGGGGTCTCTTTTCCTACTCGGGCCTGGGCATGTTTCCTTTTGTTAGGCATTGTCTCCACCAGCTGCAGCTTTCGGGTGATTCATGGCTCTCCAAAGTAAAAAAAAAAAAAAGTATTTTGGTATCAAATTGTTCAGCTCTGTGAACTTGTCGAGAGCTAATATTTCTGTTTGACTTCATTGGTATATTTAGCAGAAAAATGACTTGTAGGATAAAGAGCTGCAGAGCTGTGAAAATCTGCTGCACACAACTCGGCTGCTGACCAGGCCCCCCCCCCCTGCAGTATTTGTTTCAAATGAATAACTTTTGTGATTGGCTTATGGGTTTTTGAAGTAAGGAGAGGATTGGCAGATGTAGCTATCAATCAAATGAAGGCTGCACTGTCCAAAATAAATGAAAATAAATGACGTTGCACATGTGCAACATTGTTTATTTTTTCCTTAGGAAAAATAAGTGAATTATTTGACTTGTTGTAATTACACATACATTATTAGATACATTTATAAATGCTACTGTGGGGGAGTCATATGATGCACTGTTCTGAGTGACCACAAGTCAGTTCAGATCCATAGAGTTATCATACAGTTATTAAACAATATACCATGACAGGGTGTGGGTATATGGTGGGATTTACCATGCCTGGTGTGGTTTGGTCATGAGGTGCAGTCGAGTGACCAGATCCACACCAGAAGTGGGTATGGATTCACAGCGGGAAGGTCATGTCAGATGAATCTAATAGATTTCTTTGAATGGGTGACCAAAGTAGTAGACCAGGGAGGGGCTATGGACATGGCCTACCTAGACTTTAGCAAGGCATTTTACACAGTCCCACACAAAAGATTAATAAACAAATTAGCCAGCCTGGGAGTGGGTTCCAGTGGGGGTAGCCTGGGTAAAAAATTGACTGGAAAACTGGACACAGAGAGTAATAGTAAACAGAGTTCATGCCGAAGAAAGGGGGGTTACTAGTGAGGTACTGCAGGATTCAGTACTGGGTCTGGTCCTTTTTAATGTCTTTATAAGTGACATTGCAGAGGGACTGGAAGGAAAAGTATGCCTCTTTGCAGACGACACAAAGATCTACAACACGGTTGATACACGGTGGGGGGGTGGAAAGGATGAGAAGGGACTTGGCAAGGTTGGAGGTCTGGTCAAATGTATGGCATCTTACACTCAATGCAAAGGAGTGCAAAGCAATGCACCAGGGAAACAAAAACCCAGGGGAAGAGTACACAACGGGGAGGGTGAGGTATTAACGTTAACAAAAATGGAAAGGGACCTGGAGGTAGTCATAGCAGATGACCTAAAAGTAGGCAAGCAATGTGAAAAGGCAGTAAGGATGGCTGGGGGGATACTGGGATGTATAGGGAGAGGCATCACCAGTAGAAAAACAGGAATTTGTTATCCCTCTGTACAGACAGTTGGTGAGACCCCATCTGGAGTACTGTGTCCAGTTCTGGACACCCCATCTCTGCAGAGACATAGACAGGATGGAGGTAGTCCAGAGGAGGGCAACTAAAATGGTGCAGGGTCTGCATCAGAAACCATATGAAGAGAGACTGAGAGAGCTTAATATGTATACCCTTGAGGAAAGGGTGGGGGACATGATAGAAACTTTCAAGTACCTCAAGGGAATCAACAAAGTTGAAGAGGGTAACATCTTTCAGAAAAGGAGATGTGCAAGAACAAGGGGACACAATTTGAAGGTAGAGGGGGAGACGGCCCAGGGGCAATGTGAGGAAGTATTTTTTCACAGAGGGTGGTGGATGTATGGAACAGCCATCCTGATGCGGTTGTGGGGTCAAAAACAGTGGGGGAATTCAAGCATGCATGGGACAGACATAAGGCATATCTGATGGAGGCTAAGAAGTAAGCTGTTGGTTAACAAGGATCTGCAGCTTATCCAATAGATAAAGAAATGGGCAGACTAGGTGGGCCAAGCGGTCCTTATCTGCTGTCAAAGTCTATGTTTCTATGTTCTATGTAATGAGATAAAACTTTTTTTGCTTTTAGTTATTTTTCTTGAATTTGTTACTGCCCGACAAAAAGTAGTCCAGGGTTGCAAGGATTGGTATCCTGGGTTGTTAGGGCTTTTATTTAGTGCGCATCCCTAGGACTGTTTTGGTGTTCTGAGATGAGTGCTTTTTTTAAGGGCTCGGAAAATGTAAAGTCTGTCTTCCATGTCACCAGTTGACTTTGTTCTTGGTTCTGTTTGTGTTGTAGAAACTGGGATAGCATTGTGAGTTTGCTCCGTGGCCAGTTTGAATTAAGGAGCACTGACTCCATTTGTGGTGCATGCATGGTAGCATATATTGGTGCCACTGTGTGTGACAGTGGTTCCCCGGTCCTCTTGCAGTTCTGGGCCAGGGAAACAAAAGTAAACATTTTTTAGGTTGCCTTTTTCTGGTGTCTACCTCATTGGCTACAGGAGAGGGAGTGGTGTGAAACTGGCAACAGATTTCAACTGTGGAACCGCGGTGCTGAGTGCATTACCTAAAGTTGCTGAGTGAAGTACAGGAGGCTGAGAGAGGGAGATAGGCTTGCTGTCCATCACTGTCTTTGCCATTCCATGGTCGGAGTGATTTCAGTGGGGGTTCCTGCAGTAGCTGACTGGCAGCTGGTACCTTTTCCAGTTGGTATATTTGAAGATTTATAATGCTGGAAAGGTGCCAGCCAGTCAAGCAGAATGCAGGATTTGGTATTAATTTTGTTCAACGTGCTTATGCACCTGGTATGATGTATGCTTGTGTGACTTAAATACATTGTGGTTGTTCGCCTCTCTATCCATGGGCTATATCACCCTGTAGGGGTATGATGCTGAGGAACCCTAATAAAGGGTTCCACCCCTGTAGGTGCCATGGAAATGATTCCATTGGCTAAAGGTAGCTTACGAAGAAGCCCATGAGAAAGAGAGACACGCCACTGAAGGAGGAGGAGAGGATGTTGGGGCAATGAAAGAAATTAATCCTGAACTAGCCAGGAGGAATGGCCTTTAAAGGCCTGATGAGGGAGTGATTTGTTGTTCTGCCCACTGAACTACAGGCATAGCCTTGCAATTCAATGTGCTTATGCAACTGGTATGATGTATGCTTGTGTGACTTAAATACATTGTGGCTGTTCACCTCTCTATCCATGGGATATACCACCCTGTAGGGGTACAATGGTGAGGAACCCTAGTGAAGGATTCCACCCCTATAGGTGCTGCGGGAATGATTCCTTTAGTTAAAAGTAGCTTAGGAAGAAGCCCAAAAAGAATACCCAAAAAGGTGTCGAGCATCGAAGAGGTGAGAATCAGAAGATATCGAGATCGGAAATTAAGGTGATAGACATAGATAGGAAGGACGAGAGAAGAACGAGATATGACGAGGACGATGAACGAAATGAAAGCTGACAAGATGCAGAAGGGCAGACTTCCTAAGGAGAGAGGGAACAGCTGGGGCCACCATCTGACTCCATCTAAAGTGGAACCTAACTACGGAACCTATGAAAGCACTAACCCTGTCTAATACAGTGCAATCTTGATTTAATGAACCCCCATTATCCAGACATCCCTATCTAATGGACTGGTTGCATGTCTCCCAAGTGAATACTCTCTGAACATTTTAATCCCAGTTGTACAGACTCCCTGTTATCCGAACTAATGTCATGTCTTCCAAGAAGTCTGGATAATCGAAATTGTACTGTATTATGACCATCGGCATGGAGGAGATGAAAAACCCCTTTGAGTAGGAAACCTCTGGGTATCCAAGGCCTAGGTTGCCTTCCCTCCAGGCTGAAGGACATTTTGGTTAGTGACAGCTCAGCTACTGCACTTGAGTCGATACTGAGGGAAGAGGAAAAGATTCCAATTTAGATGAAGTTCTCGCTCTGTCCTTCTAACAGGAATACTGTTGAGGGTTGCGAGTGACGTGTCTGCAACTAGATGCCCAAAAGCAAAGGAGGAGAGAAAAGACTGCCGAAGCACTCAGCCAGCCTACACGAGCCTACAAAACAGACCTGGTGAACTAGAGGCAGTCAGATGCAGAATAGCGTAGAGGGTGCCTTCAAACCTGCTTGGGCAGCCAAAGGGGCCCTGATGAAGAGAGCCCCACCCCTTGCAGCTAGCAGTCATAAATTCTGCATCCAGAGGTGTCGTTGAGATGAGGGATGACTGAAGGTCCACTTGGAGTGAAAACATTCTCACCATGGGCCAGGGAGAAGGACCCCACTCCGAGCTTAACATGTTCTAGATGCAGACTTCGTGGGTGCAGAGCGTGACCATTGGCTACAGGCTAGCCCTGCGCCATGGAGCAATGGACATGGAAGGCATGTCTCTGAGTGGAGAGCAGGTCAAATCGAGGTAGCAGGAGATCCATTTAAGGGGTAAGCTTGAGTAGTTGTTGTGAACGAGTTGATCTACAGAGAGGTCAGACTGAGTGAAGGGGAACCCGATGTGGGTCGGGAGGAGGCTGGAAGTGGTTAGTAACCACAGGAGTGCATGTGAACCGGGTCCATTGAAAAGCCAAATTAGGAGTGGATCAAACTGAATGAGGGTAGAAAAGAGAATGACCAAGCGAAGCCCGCAGCCGATGGGGGAGTCACGAAACACCAGGAGTAGTGAGACAGGGGCTACAAAGTCAGAAATGGATGAGAGGAGGATCGAGAGGAATATATGAAGTTCACTGATGGAGGGAAGCTTAGAAGGTTGGTATGGACTGCAAATTGGGAACAAAGGATGCAAAGGGGAGAGACGAGGATGGCTGGGCGAAGCCCGCAGCCTACAATGAGTGGGGAAGTCAATGCGGGAGGACAAAATGGTCGAGAACGAATGAATGCTAGATGATGGTGGACTGAAAACCTGGAAGGCCTGAATGGTTTAAGGTGAGGAATGAAATGAACAATGTATGATGATGAAATAAAGCCTGGAAAGCTGGTACTGTGAAGGTGAGATATGAAATGAATGATGCATAGTAATAGAGAGAAGCCTTGAAGGCTGGTACGGGTTAGGTGAGGTATGAAATGGATGGTGTATGATGATGGAGTGAAAGCCTTGAAGGCCATTACAGTTAGGGGCAGGGAAGATGGCAAGCAGGGTATAGGAAGGATGAGGTTCAGTAACGATGGAGGTTTGACAATGAGTGAAAGATATACGAGTTGAGTGGACCAGGACATAGGACTAGGGGAAGAGGAGGATATGAATAGGTAAGATGATGGCAGGATAGGGAAGCACCCCCCCCAAAAAAGCACAGGACGAGGAAGGAGAGGAGGAGAAGGGCACGAGTCAGAGAGGAGAATGTCAGGGTGAAGCCCACAGCCAATGGTCAGAGTACAAAGAACAGAAGAAGAATGAGGTGGCTGACATATGGAAAGACCAGACAGGCAAACCATGGAGAAAATGACTGGCAGGGGGCAGAGGGACAAGGCATAGAGAGGGTTGATGGCGAAAAATGGTAAGGGTGGCTATGGGCAGCACACAGCCGGCCACAAGCCAGCAGCAGAAACAAAATACACACAAAAAGCATGAGGGGGCACAAAATGACAACAGCAGTGGCTCAGGAGGTAGAAAGGCTAGATAGATAGGGAGCCAGCAGGAGCACACAGGAGTACTGACTAACATCAGAGGCAGATGTATTGAAATCAGAAAACACTGAAGGTACGTAGCAGGTGTTGGGTGCCAGGGCATAGCTGATCGAAGTAGAGTAGCAAACGATTAGAGTGGAGACAGCACGGTCAGGTAGTGAAAATTATACTGAATTACTTACTGACGCAGCCACGATTAATGAAAAGGAAACTGAGCTCCGTGTCACCTTAATGGTTAACGCTGTATGGAAAGGCAGAGTCCCGGGCTCTGAAGGGGAGATGGATGCCAGTTGATGGCACACTCAGAAGAGCCAGCATAGCAATGGGCAGCAGCCAAGGAATGACAAGGAATGGAGGCGAGGAGAAGTGGAGGAGACAGCCAGTGAGTCAGGGTAGAGAACAGAATGCCCACAGCAAAGGAAGAGGAGGCGATGGAGGCAAATAAAAGATGAGGGAGGCACCGGGGAACCTAGGAGGGAATAAGGAAGGAGCAGCAGGACAAGCGGAGGGAGATGGGACAGCCAAACCAGAGGAGGATGGACGGGTGTCGAAGAGGATGGCAGTTAGGGGACGAGCTGCTGGCAGGCAACGAAACCCAAGAAAGGAACAGAGATGGGGGGGGGCACACAAACATGATGGGAAACAAGATGGGAGGCCAGGGGATGAGCAGCCAAGGAGAGATGAAGAAATAACAGAGTGAAAGCCATGAAGGCAGGGGGGAGAGTGAGAGAGAGAGAGAGAGAGAGAGAGAGAGAGAGAGAGAGAGAGAGAGACGCATGCCAGCAGCAGCAGGAGATAGTGAGGCAGCGATCAGTCAGACAAACACCAGGGAAAAAAATTGAGCAGAGTTGGCGGCCTCTGGTGCTGCTAAAACTTGGTAAACAAAGGATAGGCAGGAGAAGAGGTATGAGGAGGGGTGTCTCCGGCCGCAATGAAAGAAATGAATCCTGGACTAGCCAGGAGGAGCGGCCTTTAAAGGCCTGATGGAGGAGTGGTTTGTTGCTCCGCCCACTGAACTACAAGCATAGCCTTGCAATTGCCCATTGTATAATAAGCATTAAACACCCCTTTCCCCTGATTTGTTTTCAGTTTTTAAGTGTGGTTTGTTATTCTTAGTAGTTATTTGGTGGAGTTGCCTGTCAGTTGTGGCAAAAACTGGGTTTCTTTTTATAATCGAGTCTACAGATGGAGATAGATTCTGCAGTTTCGGACAACAGTCAGGAGACTGACACACCTTCACCGACCTTAGCAGAAGGCCAGAAAGCAACAAAACACCACCTAGGGGCAGAGAAATAGCCAGTGCAGCTGGTTCAGTGGCACAGGGACCCCTCGTACTTAGGGGGCCCATTATGAATCTCAAAAAAAAAAGCAAAATTTACAGCTCACACAGCTGCGCAGCGCTCTGACAGCCAGCACTGCAGGTGGCAGCAATGTCATGGATAGTCGGAGTCGGACCCAGTCAGAAAGCACAGCACAGAGCACTTAAAGCACATGACTTACTATTGTTGGTGGGTGGGTGGGTGAGGCATGGAGTTTCTGTTGAGGGCGGGCGGCTTTCCAGTAGATGGTGGTCATAGGATGAGTTGGGAGGGGATCAGCTGACTTGCAGTCGGCAGCACATTTTGCAAATAGGCAGCAAAAGAGCAGCAGAGGTCCTTCATGGAGCTGCACCACATGATGGGCTGGCTGACAGCCAACTGGACAGGGACATTGTCAGTCAGTCTGGGACAGGCAGCGCTAGTGTGTGCAGCCAGCAGTACTCCATCCGACCGTCTGCTCAGCAAACGGCTGCTGTGCTTGTTTGAACACGGAGGTTCCCATCCCTGCCCCCGTTCTGTCCTCTTTTCAAAAACACCACACCACACCAGCTTTCTCTTGGGGCCACAATACAACTTTACTGATAGTTAAAATACACTTTTTTACATTCCAGTAATCAGAGATTGAGTAAATACAATTTAAAATTGACATCCCACTTTACATTAATTCACATCAATCAGTCAATCAATCAATCAAGTCTTTATTTAACCAGGCGTTCATCATTGAGCAGAAGCTCATTTGCAAGATGGACCTGGGTGGAGCATGAACAATTGTATATACAGGTCAACACAGGTATTTACAAGGCAATACAGATAATACTCTTTACAGAGAGGAAGAAAAAGAAGTTCATATGTATATAGAATTATACAGATATTGTACAGGTTACACAGTATTTACATACATAGAAGTGTCTATAGGAAGATAAAGCAGGTTATCTAAGGCTGCAGTAGGAAGTAACAGAAGAAAAAAAAATAAAAATATACACCAGATAGAGGTGAAGGTAGGGGGGAAGGGAGGGAGGTAGGGGGAGAAAGGCTAGGAGTGCACGGTGCACAGAAAGGAGTTGGTAAAACGGGATGTAGAGAAGGTGGATGGAGAAAAGGAGTATGTGTGAGCCCTGGGATTGAATGCTATAAAGTATGGGGCATGGTAGGATGTCACAACCCAGGGTAGTGAGCTCCTATCCGAGGTTGGGAAAGGAAGAATAAGGGGATGGATGGGCCTAGTGTTGATAAGACAGGGGGATAAGAGAGAGAGAGAGAACAATAAGGCTGGTGAGGAGCAAGCTGGGGGGTCAGTACTAAAAATTGGGTCTAGGCATGGCTATATACCAGTGCAGACACTGGTACTGGGTCTGAGTGGGTGAAGCAGTTACATACTTCTCTGATTGTACGGAAATAAAGCGTCTTGAAGGCATTTATACCGATTAGAGTGCTTAATTTGAGGGTGTTTTGTAGATCGTTCCATAAGGTAGGTAGCACGAAGCTTATGGCTGCCCTGCCGAAGCGGGATTTTGCTTTGGGTACTTGAAGTGTAATAGCTGAGTAACTTCTTAACATATATTTCCCAATTATACTCAGGGGAAGACAGCAGGAGATATAGTAAGGCAGCTTATTAGAGATGGCTCTATAGGTCCAGAGAGTGGCGTTTCTGTGGCGTCTGAACTTTAGTGATGTCCACCCCACTGCCGCATATAGGGTGCAGTCATGCGTGTCGAAGAGGAGTCCCGTTATAAACCTCAGTGCTCGATGGTGGAGTGTGTCCAGTTTAGCCATGTAAGAGTTGGGGCATGGCTGTAGAGGAAGTCAGCGTAATCAACCAATGATAGGAAAATGGATTGGACCAGTTGTTTCTTGGCATCTCTGGTGAGATTGTTTCTTGGCATCTCTGGTGAGAAATTGGTTGATTCTGAAAAACAATCCAAGCCTTTGCCGAAGTCGTTTTAGCAAGTCCTCGATATGTTCAATGAAGGAGAGTCTTTGGTCTATCCAAACTCCAAGATACTTGAATTTTGTAACAAATTCTAGTTTTTCACCTAGAACTGTGGTAATTTGGGGAACTGTCCCACTGGACATAGGGTTAGCTGTGTGGCTAAAAGGGAGAGGACCATCGCTTTAGTTTTTTGGCATTAGGAGTAGCTTTTTGGAGGAGTTGGCTTTGCAAAGGTTGAATTCAGACTGTAGGTCATTGCAGGCAGCTTCAGGTGTTGGGCAACTCACGTAGAGAACTGTATCATCTGCAAACAGATGATGTTGGCTTCTTTTATACAGTAGTAGATGTTATTAATGTAGATTGCAAAAAGTAAGGGCCCTAATATAGAACCTTGAGGTACCCCTCTTTGCAGAGTTTTTAAGGGGGACGGGCCTTCTTCAGCTTTAACTTGTTGAAGGCACCCTGTAAGATAGTCAGTAAACCAACGCAGAGAGGAGGGGTCCACACCTATGGTTTGAAGGGAGGAGAGGAGCAGACTATGGTCGACGGTGTCAAAAGCCTTGCTTAGATCAAGGAAAACAGCACAAATAAAGTTTTGCTCTCAAGATTACGCTGCCAGTCGTTAGTAACTTTGGCGAGGCTGAGATAGTGCTATGTTTAGCTCTGAACCGACTACATAGGATTTAGCAGTTCCCTCAGACTCAAGGTGAGTCCTCAGCTGTGCATTTACAATTCTCTAGGAGCTGGACAGGACCGGAAGGAGGGAAATTGGCCTGTAGTTATTGAGATCGCCAGGGTCACCTGATTTGAACAGTGGTATGACATGTGCTGTCTTCCATATAGGTTGTAAGGTGCCCTGAGACAGGGATAAGTTAAAAAGGTGGGTGACGGGTATTGCTAGTACGTGGTAGGCAATTTTTAGGAAGTAAGGGTCAAGGGTGTCGGCCCCAGCACTTTTTCTAGTATCCAACTGAAGCAAGAGGTCCTCTACCTCTTTCAGTGGGGCAGGTTGAAGCGAGAATGGCAGCGAAACTATCGGAGTTTCAGGCAGTTGGCTGGCAATCTGGGAGCGAAGTATGTTTGCAGGTGAGTTATCAAATGTCATGCCTGCAGTAGCAAAGTGGTTATTGAATGCGTCGAGTATATCCATCTTTTCGGTTATAGTCAAGTTGCCAGAGGTAATCTTGGTCGGGAGTGAATTTCCTGGGGAGTGTCCTAGCAGATCATTGATTGTGTCCCAGAGCTTGATTGGGCTCTTTGTGGCAGAGTCGAGTTCGGATTTGAAGAAGGTGGCCTTCGATTCTCTGATTGTTTTGGTACATAAATTTCGTAGTCTCCTGAACTGGTTCCAGTCCTCTGCAGTGTTCATTCTGCGTGCTTTTTTCCAGAGCTTATCTCTTTCTAGAAGCAAGGACTTGATCTGAGGGTGAACCATTTACAGGTTTTGGTCCTAGTTCGAACTTTAATCAGGGAGCATACTTATTAAGGGCCCTTGATAGAATGTTGTGGAAGATATTGTGCTTGACGAATGCTTTGGCCAGGTAGAAATCTTGCCACCTAGGGAGTACTTAAGCTCGCTTTTAGGTAGGCATGTTCATTGAAGCTGCACCTGGATCTCTTCATAGAGAACTTGCTGATGGGTGCTGGGTTGTTGGTGGATCTTACTCCCGCAATAAAACAATGGTCGCTGGCGTCTGAGAAGAAGACATCAGCGTGGAAGAAGAGATGAGGTTTGCTCACCATTAGCACATCCAAAAGTGTACTTTTACTGGGGTTCTTCACGTTTGGGCGTGTTGGTTCAGTAATAAGTTGCATCAGCCCATGTTCATCACAGAAGGGTGCAAGGGGGGCAGCTGTGTTAGATAGCCAGTCAAAGTTGAGGTCTCTTAAAATAATAGTTTCTGGCAGCCCCTGTCCAAACTTGTCACTTAGATATGACACAAGCTGTAGGCCAGCAGAGGGTGGTCTGTAGCATCCTATTACGCAGAGTGCAGTAGTCTGTGTAATTTCCACTTTGAGAATTAGGCATTCGAAGTCGCTGGTGACAGATGCTGAGGATAAGCAGAAGGCAGAAAATTTGTCTTTAACGTAGATAGCTACCCCTCCTCTTCTGGCATGCCTATCAGCTCTGAACAAGGCATAGTTGGGTATGTTTACTTCTCTATCAGTGGTGCTGGGTCTAAGCCAAGTTTCGGAAATCACAAGTATGTCAGGAGGTATGATTTACCCAGGCTTGTATTAGGTTATCTTTTAAGGAGGCTACATACGTTAATATGCAAGAAGCTTATTCCTTTAAATTTGCTAGTTCTGCTGGCAAAGCAATAGCTTCTGGGGGGCCAGGGTTGAGTTCTATGTTGCCTGAATTATAGCAGGAGGATAAGTATGATTTTTCTAAGAGCGCTAATTATAAGCTTGTAATTCCTGCCTTTCTCCCGTCTAGTAGATCTGATGATTTTTGGGACTGGAAAGTAGCCACCATAGAAGAACTGATCTGTTGTAGCAAGAGCTAGTACCCCTACCACAATAGGCGGGGAGGAGATAGAAGTCTGCATGGTGGGAGGTGGGCCTTGTGGTGGGGAGTGTTATAAGTACTACTGGTATGTGGTCCATGAGCAGGGTTCGAGGTATTGGTACTTGGAATCACAGAGGCAATTAAAGGACAAGTTGCCATGTGGTATACAGCACAAGGTGCCGTTGTAGACCAAACATAATGGTAGTTCAGGTGTTCAATGCTGGGCAGCTGGTATCAGCAGAAGAAGGGGCAGTATAAGGAGCCATATAGGGCCCGACATGATGGTACCTCAAAAAAGGAGCCACTCAATTAGCCCAGGGACCAGTGGGGATGCTGGATTAATGCAGTTTATCAGTAGCTTTCCGATCCGGGTCGACCCAAATTTGATAGCATTAAAAATATTTAGTGGTGAAGGCACAGCCAAGGAGAGCCTATGCGTTTTAGTAAGGCGAGACCCTGACAGTTGGATCCTGTAGGCTGGACAGAGAAGAGGGGGATCACGAGCTAAGTCTCTATTGGTGGGGCACTGCGCCAGGGGACGTGGACTAATATTTTGGCAGGAGGTACTGTATTTAATAATCAGCGGAGGTGGGGGGGGGGCAGTCAAAAAAGTTGCGGTAGTTGCCGTACATTGTAGGGCCTTGGGTCCGTGTCTGCGGTCTCGAGCGTCGGCTAGAGGGGCTCTGATCGCCCGGTAGCCAGGAATCCCGCGGCTTAGGAGCTGGGAGCCTGGGCGACAGTTCCTCGGCTGAGAGAGAGAAGGAGAGTGAGGGTTAATAAAGGGGATTCACATAAAGGGTTAGACAGAACAGCGGGGAGTCCATTTATCTATATACACACATCAGATATACACATCATATTGTACAAACCATAACAACCTTTTTCCCATGAAGGTCCTCATTTCCCGACCTCCCAGAGGGGCCCCCTCCATCACAGCCACACAAGAAGAGGCAGGTGAGCTTCCTCCAGTCTCCCCCACCCTGCCCCACCCCGACAGGGTGGTGACCCCTCAACACTTTTCCTGCCTCTCTGACCCTCTGCTGCATAGCTTTGGGCCTGCAGGAATGGGAGGTACAGCACTCACCAGGCCTCCTGAGACACCCCCAACCCACTTGTAACCATTGTGTGCAAAAGTCAAGCTGGCTAACTCACAGCCAGTCCTTCTGCTAGCTGCAGTCTTGCACCACCTAGGGAAGGGAGGGAGGGTGGAAAACTTTCTTCAGGTGTGTGCAGCGGAGAAGGAACAAAGAGACCGGGGCTGCGCTGAACAGGAACTTTTAAACCCCTTGGTGCTCCACCCTGCCTCCGCTTCTTGTTCCTCTCCACGCCCTGGGCTGCCCAGCACCAGTGAATCCCTTCACAAGGAATACCCCCCCCCCACGCAACGGCTGCATCACTAGATGTCCTGACGTGGCTGGCTCGAGCTGGGGGGGAGGAGGGCACAGGGGCCATGGTGGCAGGGGAGACTCTATGTCAATATCGCCTCCCCCTTAGGTGGGGAGGCTCCTTGATTGATCAACTGCGCTTTTGTGGGCTAGTAGTCTAGTTGTTGGCACATCACAGTGAGACAGTGTGAAAAGAAATTCAACAAAATAAAAACTGAATATAGTGTGGGCAGCTGCAGCACAGTGACTGACTGAAATACTCATCTCTAGGAGTGGACTTTAGCAGGGCTGGGCTCGGCATGGTGCAGACCCTTACCATTCAGTTCTCAGTTATTCAGTCACCTTGACCCACCCTTAGCAGCTCCGCTAGCTCCTCCATGGGCAGCCACCCACCCACGGCCGCAGTGTAACAGTTCAGCAGACAGGCCAGGGGTTCGGGTGTGACCGACTTGTGTGTGTTTGTCTGACACGTAAACAGGGACTAAAAAAAACTCGAGGGAGGGGGGCCAAAAATTACAACCTGCACTGATGCCCATCTTTCTGTTCCTCCGCCACCTCAGCCTGAGTCTCTGTTTCAAGAGCCTCTTACCACAGAATGTTTCTTAAGAGAGTTGGGGAACTAAAAAGAAGCTATGATGGACATGATGGCAGAAGTCCACTCTTTTTGCCTTGTTCTCGAGGAGTGGGGGGACTCTGAGGCCTGGGTACACTCACTAGAGGATCGTCATGCAAAATTAGAGCTTGAAGTGGGTGCCATAAAGAAGAAAACTATTAAACTGTAAGAGAGGTTGGAACACTTAGATGGCCGCAGCAGATAGAATAATTTAGTGTTAGTAGGTCTTCCAGAATAGGCAGAAGGACCGAACACTATTTTATTCATTCAAAAATTGTCATAGAAAGTAGCGGATTCCTCATCTTATGGCCCTAATTATATCACTGAGTAGGCACATTGATATGATCACTCCCACCGGAAGGTGAGAGATCCAGGCCCGTTATTTTTGGGATGCTTAACTACCTGGAAAAATCCTATATTTTAAATAAGGATCGAGAAGTCAAAGTATTATCCTGGGAAGAATGATGTTGTTTTCTAAGATTTCACCGTCTGGGTCCATTTCCTGCGTGCTGTCTATAGGGAGATCAAAAAACGGCACACTGCAGCACATATCTCTTTTAAAATGTTGTACCTGGCCTGACTCGTGATCAGCACAGCTCAAAGTCAGAAGCATTTTTCATCGGAAGAGTAGGCTAAATTGAAGCTCCTGAACCTGTTTCCAGATCTCTCACTGGGGGGTTGGGGGGTGCGCCATTCAGGAAGCCCCATTTACCAGAGGACTGGTTAACTATTCACTTGTATGATGTATAGCTCTTTCTTACAGTTTATACAACAACCGTTTAGGCTCTCCACTCTTCTGGGATGACAGCAGTCATAGGTGACCTGTGGTCTGATCGACTAATTCAGTGCAGGATCCCTCAGAGGACATATGAAAAAAGGCTGATTGTATAATGCTTTGATTCTTATGTTGACTTGGTTGCTTTGTGGAGCCTCTTCTTTCAGTTTTATATAGGCACTAATTATTATTGCACTTCCTTAAGGCCGAACTCTTTTACCCGGACAGGCCTTTTTTTTTTGCTAGGACTTTGCTGTAGAGATGTAGTAGTTTACACCAGGGGCCCAATATTCAAAGAAGCGCAAAGCGTAGTGCAAACATTTGTGCTGCACCTTATGCTTGCCTGGGTACTCAAAGATGCGATATCCAGTGGAATAATGCACTAGCGCTATTGGATTGAATACAGGGCTATGTTGGCCCAGGGCTAAGCCACTTAGTGCTGGGCAGACATGGCTCCCGAAATAGAGCACTACAATGGCTTGCGGCCGCACTAAATTTTTGATATTCAAATGGACCCCTGCAAATGAACCCATTGGGCATGCAAGGCACTAAGGGGCCATTTGCATGCCCACTATGGGTTCATTTGCATGGGGAGTGTGGCTGGATTGCACTGCGCTGTGCTGCCCCCCCATTGCCTGGTCCTAGAAAGCTGTCCACGGTACTAATGGCCCCCCTGCCGATTGCCAGCCTGATGTTAAAAATACATTTTTCAGCCTGCCCCAAACTGGGATCCTGGAGGAATTGTAAGAGGAGAGGGATCTGTTACCCTGGTTCCCTACTGATTGAGTGGCTACCCGGCCTCTGCAGTCTAATTAGTTGAGGAGCACAACCCTCCCCAATTGGGTTTCTGGTCTCTCTTCTCCTCCCCCCACTGCCTGCTTTCCCTCCCTATCATAATGCTAGGTATGGGTGCACCCGTTGGGAATAAAATATTAAGAAAATTAGGCACTTGGATAGCCCAGCTGCCGAACCAAAGTGATCTTATCTAGAAATCACCTCCCCCCCACACTCTAAAAAGGGGGGATGCCAAAATTAATACTGGGTTTTGGCAGAGTGCATGGCTTCCAAGGAAGATAATGGCATATATGATTGCTCACTGTTATGCATGTATGTACAATGAATATTTCTGTTTTGGTGATGTATGACTTGAAAAGTTGTTTAATAAAAATATATTTACAAAATAAATAAATATTTCCTTGGTGCTAGTTGTCTCGCCAATCACTGGCCCAGTGTCAAAATAAAATCTTTCCTGTTGCTACTGGTCCCCACTCCCACCGATCACTGGGCCAGATGTTAAAATAAATCTTCCCTGGTGCTAGTGTCCCCGCCAATCAGTCGGCCTGATGTTAAAAATAAATCTTTCTTTGGTACTAGTGGTCTCCCCAACCAATCGCCAGCCTGATGTTAAAAATAAATCTTTCCCTGGTGCTAGTGGTCCCCCCTGCCAATCTCTGGCCCAATGTTAAAAATAAATCCCCACCCACGCTCATGCCTGATGTTTAAATTAATATTCCCTGGTGTCTAGCAGTCCCTCCCCCAATCCGCACCTATGCCTGATGTTTAAATCATTATTCCCTCATGTATAGTGGTCCCTCACCCCACCCATACCCATGCTTGATGTGTAAATTATTATTCCCTGGTGTCTAGTGGTCCCTCCCCCAACCCGCACCCATGCTTCATGTTTAAGATATTATTTCCTGGTGTTCAGCTGTCCTTCCCCCACCTGTACCTATGCCTGCTATGTAAACTGCACCTATGCCCAATGTGTAAATTATTATTCCCTGGTGTCTAGCAGTCCCTCCCCCTATCTGCACCCATGCCTCATGTTTAAGTTATTATTCCCTGGTGTTTAACCATCCCTCCCCACCTGCATATATGCCTGATGTGTAAACTACACCCATGCCTGATGTATTAATTATTATTCTCTAGTGGGGGAAGGGGGCAGATCACTGTTTGGGAATGGGGCAGGGACTTTGTTGTGGTGGGGGAAATCACTTGCAAGTGGCATGCTGCAAGGTAGTGGCAGGCTGGCGATCGCTGTGGGGGGTTGAATTGACAAACCAGGGGCTTTATTCAGTATGGGGACAGGGATCGGGTGGGGAAAGGACCACTGGACACCAGGGAATAATTATTTAAACATCAGGCATGGGTGTGGTTGGGGGGAAGGACCACTAGACACCAAGGAATAATAATTTACACATTGGGCATGGCTGCGGGTTGGGGGAGGGACCGCTAGATACTAGGGAATAATAATTTACATGTTGGGCATGGGTGCATGGGTGGGTGGAGGGACTGCTAGACGCCAGTAAATAATAAGTTAAACATCAGGCAGGGGTGTGAGTGGGAGGAGGGACTGCTAGACACCAGGGAATAATAATTTAAATATTGGGCATGGGTGCAGGTGGGGGGTGGGATCACTAGACATCAGGGATATGATAATGTCTACACGGGAGTGGGATCAGCGGGAGAGGGCACCACTAGACACCAAGGACTACTGTGTTGGGGGTTGGGGGTCCATTGCACTTCCTCTACCAACAACTACGTTTTTGCAGGAATGTGTTTTACAGTAGGTTGACAGTATCTGCGCCACACAAGGGGACCACACAAAACGGCCTTGTGCAGTGCACATACTCTGAATATTAGACTGCACCAACATTTAGGTCATCATTCCTTCATTTGCATTACAACCCCCCTCCACAGTTTCCCCAGGCACAAATCCTGTTTGCCCACGCTAACCAGGCTTTTGAATATGGAATGTCTGCGCAAAGCCAGGTTTGAGCACGCAACATAGAAACATAGAATTTGACTGCAGACAGGGACCACATGACCTACGTAGTCTGCCCATGTTCCCTACCTACTGTCACACCATAGACCCTACTTGATCTCTGGCTTTACTCCCCCCCCCCTTCCTTGCTTCTAAGGTTCCTTGATACCTATCCCATGCCTTCTTAATTCCCATTACAGTTTTTGCTCCCATCACCTCCTCAGGGAGGCTGTTCCAGGCCTCCACCACCCTTTCTATGAAGAAGTGTTTTTTTTTACATTTCCTCTGATTCTACTCTCCTCCAGCTTCATCGCATGACCCCTTTTCCTTGTGCATCCTTTTCTCTGAAAAAGGCTTCCATCTTGAACCTTATTTATACCCTTGAGGTATTTGAAAGTCTCTATTATATCCCCTCTCCCTCCTTTCCTCCAGTTTGAACACACTGAGGTCCTTCAGTCTCTCCTCATAGGGCTTTTGATGCAGAACCCGTATCATTTTAGTTGCCCTCCTCTGGACTGCCTCAACTCCAGAACTGGACACAGTATTCTAGGTGGGGTCTCACCAGAGACTAATATAGTATCACCACCTCCCTCTTTCTGCTGGTGATACCCCTCCCTATGCATCCTTGCATTCTGCTGGCTGTCCCACTGCATTGTCACACTGTTTGGCCATCTTTGGGTCATCACATATGATAACACCTAGGTCTCTTTCCTGTTTGGTAATCGCCAGTACCACTCCCCCCCTCCCGTTTTGTACTCTGATACTGGGCTTCTATACCCCAAGAGCATGATTTTGCATTTATTTGCATTGAAACTTAGTTGTCACCTTCTAGACCACTCCTCAAGTTTACCTAGATCTCTATTCATTTTTTCCACACATACCCAGAGTGCCCACTCTATTGCAGATTTTTGTGTCATCTGCAAAAAGACATACCTTCCCTTCTAGTCTCTCTGCAATGTTGCTTATAACGATATGAAAGAGGACTGGTTCCAGTACTGATCCTTGCGGCACTCTGCAAGTCACCTCCCTTCCTCGGAGTGAACTAAATTTACCACTACCCTCCGTCACCTATCTGCCAACCAATTTCTTAACCAGTTTACCACTTTTAGTCCCACTCCTATGTGTAACAGTGTTGAAGGCATTACTGAGCTCTAGGTAGGCCTCATCCACTGCTCCACCCTGATAAACTTCCCTGGTTACCCAGTCAAAGAAATCTATAAGATTAGTTTGACATGACCTAACCCTAGTGAATCCCTACTGCCTTGGATCATGTAAGCCACTGGATTCAAGACATTCCACAATCCTTTCTTTCAGTAGCAATTCTATTAATTTCAGGTTGACGGACATGTAATTGCCAGCCTCCTCCCTGTTCCCACTTTTGTGAAGTGGTACTACATCTGCCCTCCTCCAGTCCTCAAAGAGCACTCCAGTTTCTAGTGAGTGGTTGACTAGGACTGTCAGAGGTGCAGTCAGCACCTCTCTGAGCTCCCTCAGAAACCTTGGATGTATCCCATCTGGCCCTATTGCCTTGTACACCTTAAGATTTGCAAGTTCTTTCAGAGCTCTCCTCTGTAAATAGTCTAGTATCCACACCCCTTCCTTTGATGCTCCTGACACAGATCTGTGGTCCTTCACTCTCCCTCTTCCACACAATGCCTTCCTTCCTTCCTTCCCTCCTTCCCTCCTTCCTCCCTTCATCATTACAATCCCTCCTCTGCTCTTTCTCCTTTCACTAACATGCCTGAAAAATGTCAAGTAAAACAAGTAGTTTGCATTAAGATTATAAAAAAATTTGTTATACTCCAGCAATGTGAGAGCTGAACAGGGAACAAGGTTTATGAAAAGTCCTTGAGTAAAACGAGCAAAAATCGATAAGAGCTCCAAAGTCAAATCTGAACAGCAACAACAAAAACAAAGCAAAATTACAGTCCTCTGCCATGTATACCGAGGGCCTTGTAAGCTGCATTGAAAGAAATCAAACCTGTACCAGACCCGTGGTCATTTGAGGTCTCCTTAGTGCTATACATGGAGTCCCAGCTCTGGCCAAAAAAGGATCATAGAAACATAGAAACATAGACTTTGACGGCAGATAAGGACCACTTGGCCCACCCAGTCTGCCCATTTCCCTACCTATTGGATAAGCTGCAGATTGTAGTTAACCAACAGCCTACTTCCTGCAACCCCCCACTATAATTGCCTTATGTCTGTCCCATGCATGTTTGAATTCCCCCACTGTTTTAGACCCCACGACCTCTCCAGGAAGGCGGTTCCATGCGTCCACCACACTCTCAGTGAAAAATAATTTCCTCATATTACCCCTGAGCCGTCCCCCTTTAACTTTAAATTGTGCCCCCTTGTTCTTACACATCTCTTTTTCTGAAAGATGCTACTCTCTTGGACTTTGTTGATTCCCTTGAGGTACTTAAAAGTTTCTATCATGTCCCCCGTCCCTCCTTTCATCAAGGGTATACATATTAAGCTCTCTCAGTCTCTCTTCATATGGTTTCTGATGTAGACCCTGCACCATTTTAGTTGCCCTCCTGTGGACTGCTTCCATCCTGTCTATGTCCTTGCATAGATGAGGTCTCAAAACTACGCAGTACTCCAGATGGGGTCTCACCAACTGTCTGTACAGAGGGATAACCACTTCCCTTTTTCTACTTGTGATGCCCCTCCCTATGCATCCCAGAATCCCCCTGGCTCTCCTTACTGACTTCTCACATTGCTTACCCACCTTTAGGTCATCTGATATTGACTACACCCAGATCCCTTTCCATTATTGTTGTTGTTAGTACCTCCCCTGCTATTGTGTACTCTTCTTCTGGATTTTTATTTCCCAGGTGCATTACTTTGCACTTCTTTGCATTGAATCTAAGTTCTACCCCCATTGTGTATCAACTCTGTTACAGATCTTTGTGTCATCTGCAAAGAGGCATACCTTTCCTTCCAGACCCTCTGCAGATCAGAAACTTCTCTAGGTTCGATCCTGCGGTGTTTCTTGTGGACCTAAGCCTTACCGACTGGTCAGGGGTGTTCGGAGCCTCTGACCCATCAGTGGCAGTTGCCCACTTTCTTGCCACCTTCAGTGCCCTACAAGACAAGCACGCCCCAAAGGTCACCCGGAGGGTGAGGGGGTCTGCCACCCCCTGGTTGCATGGGAGTCTCCTAGCCCTAATGAGGGCTGGAGGCAAATGTTGGTCCCACTTCAAAGATTCCCTTGATCTCACATTGTTCCATCAATACAGGCACTTTAGAAACAAGTGCAAAAAGGCCATCAGAACTGCAAAAGTGACTTCTGCAAGTCTGCCCTACTCAGCTCAGCCAGGGACCCCAGGCGGTTCTGGAGTAACATAAAATCTCTTGTCTGCTGGACCTCTCATCCGGGGGTATCCGACATGATTATCAGAGGGGTATCTTGTAACATTCCACACGCCATCGGTAACTCCCTAAATTCCCATTTTTTTTTTGAAATTTCTGTTTATTCCTCCTCCCCAGCCTGCCACCTCCGACCCTTCAGGGGGGACAACTGGACATCCCACTGCCAGGAACCCTACCCAAGCAGACCCCTGGCCCCATGGAGCCACGGATTACCTCCCGGGTGGGGACGAGGTGGGGGGCTCAAACCCCGTTACTTACATTTCATCGGTCTGAGGTCTGCTGGGTGGGCACAGGCAAATCGTGGGCATGGCCATGGTCCTCCCATCTTTCCGACTGAGGCAGGCTTGTTTCTGCGTTTTTCTCCCTCCCTGAGCAGCAGGTAACCTCCCTGACGTCATGACGCATGCGCCGATGTCCATGCTGCTCAATGGTCGCCCATCCCCAAGTGGAGCTTGCAGTTCCTCGAGCCTCCGCTCGGGGTCATGCAAGTGTCGGGCATCGGCCGAATCCTCCTGAGAAGAAGTAGCGTCGTTGGACGCCCAGCCTATCTCCCCGGGCCGACCCACCGACGACCTGAGTCCGCTCCCGAACCCGGGTCGCCGGCGTGGTGCGAGGTGTGGCGTCCAGCGCCTCAACCCTCAGCGCCACCGGGCCGGCCCCCTAAATTCCCATTTTTCAGACCTATCTGCTTTCTCCGCACTATTCCCGCCTGACAGGGGAACTTCCTCCACTCCTCTCCCCACTGGGCAGGAGGATCTCCCCCCTCGACATAAGTTCTATCTCAGAGCTGTGTCAGTCAAGGACATGATGAGGCTTCTCTCTGGCCTCTCACAGTACTCCAGCCCAGGTCTTGACAACCTGGAACCAAAACTACTAAAACTAGGCGCCTCCCATATTGCTCCCCCAGTAGCCCACATCTTTAACCTTTTACTAACAATGGGAGTCATTCCAGAAATTTGGAAGGAGGCTAGGGTAGTCCCTGTCCTGAAGCAGGGAAACCCCAAAATTCCGGACAACTATCGTCCGATTGCGATCCTATCATCCCTCAGTAAGCTCCTCGAAAAGGTAGTGGCTGAGCAGCTCTCGGAGTACATACAGGTGCATGAACTCCTGTCCCCGGCCCAGCACGGATTTCGTAAAGGGCATAGTACCACCACAGCCCTGGTCTCTGTCGCCGCAAGCATCAGGACTGCCATGGACCAGGGCAAACTCTCGGGAGCCATATTTATTGACCTGTCCAAGGCATTCGACCTCGTCGATTACAAGCTGCTTTGTACACAGTTGAAGGCGCTCGGCCTCTCCCCCCCGCTATGACCTGGCTATCGGACTACCTGCATGGAAGAAAGCAGAGGACCTGTTTCAACAAAGTCCTATCCAAACCCTTACTGGTTACCTCTGGTGTCCCCCAGGGCTCAGTCCTGGGCCCCCTCCTCTTCTCCCTCTTTATTAATCAACTCCCAGCGGCTGCAACGAACTGCAATGCCACACTGTACACAGATGACCTGGTTATTATATCTCACTCCAGGGACATTGCCACACTCAACAAGCGCCTAACTGAGGACTTCAACGATGTCCTGGCCTGGGTAACGAGACACAAACTAGTCTTGAACCAGAAAAAGACTCAGGCTATGCTCTTTGGCTCAGCTGCCAAAATCAAAGCCCTACCAACTCTGCTGGATATCACCAGTCTGGACGGAACTTCCCTCCCAACAGTGCTCTCAGTCAAGTACCTTGGGGTGACACTTGACCCACAACTTGATCTGGGGAGTCACATTCTCAATGTCTGCAGAGCAGCAAATAACAAATTGGGACTGGCCTACAGGGCCAAATACAACCTCACCCCAGCGGCCCGACTGGCATCTGGCAAGAGGTGTCCTCCTTCCCTCCCTTAGTTATGGAATGCACCTATTTGTCCACTCCCCCAAAACCCACCTCACGAGATGGCACATGACGTATAACAACATCTGCCGCTTTGCCCTGGCCGCCCCTCATCTCACTCACCACTGTGAGTTATACGAAAAGCTCCGCTGGCTCTCCCCAGCCAAGTACCTGGACTTCGGGCTAGGGTGCCTTGTAGGCAGAGTGCTGAGAACTGGAACTGCTCTGGGGCTGGCTCTGCTTCTACCTCCAGCCAACCCCACCCCCTACCAACTCAGGTCCCAGGCCCTGGGGATGTTAAAAGTTCCTCCCACCTGGACCCTCATGGGTGATAGGGACTTCGCCGTGTGTGCTCCCAGACTCTGGAACTCCCTTCCTGAGTATGTCCTCTCGGCCCCCTCACATCAGAGCTTCCATAATTCTTTGTGGGGTGTCCTGAAACTTGCCTCGGCGTGTGATTGCCCCAGGCCCCCCTAGTGCAATGGCTGCTGACTACTGGACCCTAGTTTGCTCTTGCAGGAACCACCTCCAAACCTAGCCTGTCCCCCAGACTTAATTGTGTACACGGTGCACCTGACTGAGTTTTATTTATTGTTGTCCACGACCATCTATTCTGGTTGTGCTAAAATGCAATCTGTGCTAAAATTAATTTCTGTTTTACTTGTATATGACCTGTTTCTCTTCCCACTGTACTTTCATATGTTGTTGTGCTGTAATGATGTACTGTGTTTTTTCTGAATCTCTCTGTACCCCATTGTTGTAATCTCCCGGGTCATTCCTGAAAATAGGCATATTATTTGCCTAGTGTACTAACTCGGTCATCAAAAGCTAAATAAATAAATGTCACCTATAAAGACGTTAAAGAGGACTGGACCCAGTACGGAGCCCTGAGGTACTCCACTAGTAACCTCCCTTTCTTCAGAATGTGTCCCATTCACTATTACCCTCTGTATCCTGTTGTGCAGCCAGTTTGCTACCCAGGCTACCACCCTGGGACCCACTCTCAGGCTGGCTAACTTGATTATTAATCTTTTGTGTGGGACTGTGTCAAATGCCTTGCTAAAGTCTAGGTAGGCCATATCCACAGCCCCTCCCTGGTCTATTACTTTGGTCACCCAGTCAAAGAAATTGATTAGATTCATCTGACATGACCTTCCTGCTGTGAATCCATGCTACTTTGGGTCCTGTGCCCCGCTGGCCTCTAGGTACTGAACAATTCTTTCTTTCAGAAGTGATTCCATCATTTTCCCCACCACTGACGTCAAACTAACAGGTCTGTAGTTTCCTGCTTCTGCCTTGCTCCCACTTTTGTGAAGGGGAATCACATCTGCCCTCCTCCAGTCCTCAGGTACCACCCCATCTTCCCATGATTTGTTAAAAAGTGTGGTTAGTGGTGTCACTAGGTCCTCCCTTAGCTCTTTTAGGATTCTAGGTGAATCCCGTCCAGCCCCCATTGCTTTGTCCACCTTGAGTTTTAGGAGTTCTTTCAGGACTCTTTCTTCTGTAAATGGACTGGCGTCCAACCCCACTACCCAGAGTGCTTCTATTGTTTGGTTTAGGTAACTCCTCCTCTTCTTCTTTTGTGAATACTGAGCAAAAGTATTCATTCAGTATCCCTGCCTTTTCACTGTCTCCCTCTGCCCACCTCCCCTCTCCTTTATTAATCTTCACTATCCCTCCCTTAACCTTTCTATGCTCCCTAATGTACCTATAAAAGGTTTTATCCCCATTCTTAGCTGAGTTGGCTGTCTTTTCCTCGGTTTGGGCCTTTGCTTTTCTGACTGCCTTCCTCACTTCTTTCTGCTTTAATTGATACAGTTCCCTGTTGTGCTCCTTCTGTGATTTCTTATACTTTTTAAATGCAACCTTTTTCTCCTTAACCTTCCCTGACACTTCTTTTGAGAACCATAGTGGTTTTTTATTCCGCTTTGTTTTCTTTATTTGTTTCACACAAAGGCTTGTTGCCTCCATGATGGCAGTTTTGATTTTTCTCCATTGTTCTTCCACCCTCCTTTCTGGTCATTTGCTAATGCATTCTCAGGTATTCACCCATTATGCCAAAGTCAGCCCTTCTAAAGTCCAGTATCCTTGTCTTTGTATGGCTTGTCTCCATGGTTGTGTTTATTGTGAAGCACACTGTGCAGTGGTTGCTTGTTTCCAGATTTCTACTGACTTCTAAATTTATGATCCTCTCTCCATTTGAGAGTACCAGGTCTAATATTGCTCCCTCCTGAGTGGGTTCCACCACTAGCTGTGTAAGGCATGCCCCTGTAGGGCACCGAGAATGACCCTGCTCTTGGATGTGGCTGCAGTCCATGTCGTCCAGTTAACATCTGGCACATTCAGATCCCCCATCAACAGTATCTCCCCTTTTTCAGCCATTTTGAGAATGCCCTCTATCATTTTCTTGTCCATTTCCTCCCCTGGAGACGGGGGTCTGTATACGACTCCTGTGCGGATTGTGATGCCATTCCCTGTCTCCAAGGTGACCCAGAGTGCCTCTTGTCCTCCCCCCTTTACTTTTCAGTTTTGTAGCTTTGATCCCTTCCCTTATGTAGAGAGCTACTCCACCTCCTCTTTTACCTTCCCTGTCCTTCTATAGATTGTGTACCCTGGTATGTTGACATCCCAGTCATGGTTCTCCTGTACCATGTTTCTGTGTGCCACAATATCCAAGTGTTCCTCTTCCATCAGGGCTACTAGCTCTGGAAGCTTGTTTCCAAGACTACTGGCATTGGTACTCATTGCCCTCCATTTAATGTTGGCTTTATCCTTTTTTACCCCATCCCTGCTCTTATTGCCCTTGTCTATTTTTCCATTTACCCCTGTCCTGCCCTCTGTCAAGCTCTGGGCCTCAGTGTTTACCCTACTACCTGCCATGTTTGTGGGGAGGCTTGAACATTCCTGTTTCCTATCAGCACCTCCCCCTTGGCTAGTTTAAAAGCTTGCCAAGGAAGCCTTTAAACCTGTCACCTATGAGCTTGTTTCCCTTCCTGGACAGATGCAGACCATCATGCCTGTATAGACCTTCATCTCTCCAGGTGGACCCCCAGTCCCCAATGAAGCCAAAGCCTTGTGCTCTGCACCAGTTTTGCAACCATTCATTAAACTGCCTGGTGTGCAGTACCCTAGCCTCACCCGTGCCATGGACTGGCAGCACCTCTGAGAAGGTTACCATGCTTGCTACCTGTCTGAGGCCCCTTCCCAACTCCACAAATTCATCCTGCACTGCACTGATCTCATACCTAGCAGGGTCATTTCTCCCGAGGTGGACAATGATATCTAGTTCCCTCTCCTGTGATGCTGCTTCTGCAATACTGAGGGATTTGCTTCTTGTCCCTCCAAGCCATGGCACCAGGCAGGCACCTTACTTCCCTCTCCTCTCCCTTCCCCAGGTCTACACCCCTAACAATTGAGTCCCCTATCAGAAGCTGTTTCTTTCCCCTGTGGTGTCCGTTGCCACTCTTTTGTGGGTCTCCCTTGTGGATGTCCCCAGCATTCTTCTTGGTCTCCACTGAGGGTGTCATCATAGAGGAACCTTGATTTGCCAGACTGACATATGATTTGTGTAGAGGTACAACTTGGGGGCTATGCCTCTGTTCCACCACCCTCACCGTCCCAGAACCTACTGTGGTCCATCTGCTCTTCACACATGACAACCTCTGAGGCAGTGGTTGTGGAACTGGTGCTCTTTGGGTGGGGGAGGCCTCCTTAGTCCTTGCCAGTTCAACCTGGAGGTGGGCAACCTCCTCCCTCAGAGCTGACAGTTGCCTGCAAATAGGGCAGCAACGCAGGTTCCAGAATGTCTCCCGGAAAACTGCTGCCCCACAGCCAGTGCATTGCACCACTCCTCACATGTCCCTCTTCCTTATAATATACAATGAGTAATATATAAAATATATATATATATATATTTTGTGTGTGTGTACTTTCCCTTTATGCACTGTGCTGGGTTATTTAGAATATGACAGTTCTGCCCCAAGACCTGTTGAGAAAGTGATGTCAGAACCTTGGCTATAAAGGAAATGCCACGCCTGGGGTGTGTGGGTAGGCCACAACCACTGGTGACTGTTAGAAACAATCAAATACACCACTGCTCCACCACCCTGGTGAGTACTGCCCTTTATAGTAATTCAACCAATACCACAATTTACTAGAACACAGTTCCTACACAAACCACTCTACTGAGTCCAGGGATAAAAATGAACTCACTGCTCAGCCAGCAGGACACTTCTGAAATGCTGCACAAATATCCTTCCAAATTCTAGGTCTCTAGCACAGGAATCAAGCAACTTCAGTTGTATTTCACCCCCTCTGGTTATAAAATTACTACACTTTAATGGAATCCTGCAATTCTCTTCTTAATGCCTATAAGAAAAAATGAAACTTTCTGTAGAAAGTGTAGCTTACCTTCCTAACAAGTCCCCAACAATATTATGTTTTACCATCTGTTACAGAGTGCCTACTGGTAAATTATTCAGTTGTGTTGGCCTCCCTCATCCATGAGGCTTATGTAAATAGGAAAAGAGTGCTGATTTAAAATGGTTTAGGCTATTTGTTTCTCTTGCACTGTTTAACAGTGAGTTCTAACTCATTGGTGCAACATATAAAAAGCTTTTTCCCCAGCTCCAGCTGTTCTAATCTGCAGTAAATATAAACGCTCCTTTGATTGTATGATATACAAGAGGGAGGTTTAAGAGGGATATGAGAAAGCATTATTTTATAGAAAGGGGTGTGGAACTGTGGAACAGTCTACCATCTGAGGTGGTGAATGCTAAAACCATTATTGGTTTCAAGTATGTTTGGGACAGAGTGAAGGGTATAGTGGTTATTCTGGGTGACAGTAACATGGAGGGGAACAGGAGGGTGGAAGGGATGGGCTGGAACCCTGAATGGACTATCGGTAGAGCCCCGTGTTTTTCTTAGATGAGAAATAACGAGAAATAAAAAGAAAATCAAGGTGTAAAATTAAATAAAACAAAAACTATCTTTAATCTTGGCAAAAATTAAATAAATAGTTGCAGCAGTTGTTGTTTAGGCTTCATTGTTACCATAGAGATAGTTCGTAAGGAAGTGGTAGCGAAAATGTCTAATTCACAAAACCTTTCAAGACCACAGCATAATGCAGCTTAATACAATGTACTATACCAGGAATGTGATTTCTAGTGTGTAAGTTCACAGCTTCACCCTTGACACGGGTGCATCTGCTGCTTGAAGCAGCCGGGCGGACCCCTTCTGTCCACCGGCTACCTTCCTCGCTGCACTGCCCGCTGATCACCAGACCGAAGCTTCACCCTTGACACGGATGCGTCTGCTGCTTCAAGCAGCCGGGCGGACCCCTTCTGTCTGCCGGCTACCTTCCTCGCTGCACTGCCCGCTGATCACCAGACTGAAGCTTCACCCTTGACCACCAGGTCGTCTACTGCTTCAAGCAGCAGGCGGACCCTTCTATCCGCCGGCTACCTTCCTCGCTGCACTGCCCGCTGATCACCAGACCGAAGCTTCACCCTTGACACGGGTGCGTCTGCTGCTTCAAGCAGCCGGGCGGACCCCTTCTGTCCACCGGCTACCTTCCTCGCTGCACTGTCCGCTGATCACCAGACCGAAAGTACACTGCAGAAACTGGACTGTCCAGAACCATCGACTCTGCCTGCTGACGGGCTGCTGCAGTTCTTTAATTCTTTGCTACTGCTGTTTCCTCTCTGGATCTTAAACTAATGTTATATTCTGATTGTGGTACTTGTTAAGTCTCTCCAAATTATCTTGCTTGTAAATCCTAACTTAAACGCGAACCTAAGTTTGTTTACAGCAATTTTGCACTGTAAGGGTAGTTTGAAGTGCAAGTTCATTTAGGCTGCAGGTTTGTAGATTGTAAAATCTTTTTGTTTTAAGGTCCAGTGGTAAGCTACCCTGGATCAGAAAGTAAGTTTAAAGTGACACAGTTATATCTGTTTAGACCAGATTCCATTTGGGTCACAGTTGTAAGCTTTGCCCTAGAAATAATTCAATTTCTCTTTCACTTTCTGTCCTTCTGTCTCCTTGCTGCTTGAATTTTTACGCCCACCCCCCATCTCCCACCTCCAGCCTTTATTAAATACTCCCCCTCCCCCCTCGGCACAACCCCTAGCAATGTTCATCCTCCCCTCTCTCTAATATTACAACTCCTCTTAAAGATACAGAGTGCAGCTATTAGCCTAACACTTGTTCTGTCTTGCCTTTAAAGACATTTTCCTATTTTCACCACCTGCTTGCCTATCAGCATTGTTTAGTTCCTGCTCTGCTATCTGCTGTCTCAACACCTTCAACTACTGCAAGCTGCTGACGAGAGGAGGGGAGGTGTGGGCGACCTACACCGAGGGTCCCACCCCCCCAGCGCGCTAGTTGTGGTGACCTGTTCCTTTTGGGGCCCTACCATACGGGGTGTCCTGGTTTGCCCCTTTTACAGGTTTCCAGGAGCCCTGGTTTGCTACTTTTCTAGGTCTCCAGTTGCCTATAATCTGTGGGGGTGGTTACTACTGTCCTTACCATGGAAGAACTGGAAGCCACCTCTCCTATGTTCAGGAGGGGGTGGCAGGTCGGTTTTACGACACTAATAATTATGATACTGGCCCTGGGGCTAGTCCTCCTTTATTGTGCTACCTCGACTCCTAGCCTATTTATTGACCCAGGGTTGTGGCCCTCCTCCCATGATGATACTGATTTCTCCTTTTCCAACCTACTTGTAACTAAGGTAATGCACTACTGTACTGTCCTTAGCCTTGACACTAGATGCCTTATGTGTACGGTCAGGGTGAAGAAAGTCCGAAGCATGCACAGGCCTGGAGGTAGGCCGCTCGTAAGATTGTTCCTCCCCTGGCTAGCCCTACTCTCACTTCTCATGGCTGGAGATATTGAGCTCAATCCTGGGCCATCTAAACTGATCTCTAATATTCCCGCCACCTGGAGTGGGAATAAGGGACTAAAAATAGTGCATATGAATATTAGGAGCTTGCTTCCTAACAGAGACGATCTCCTAGCGTGGACTGAGCTATACAAGCCAGACATCCTAGGGATAACTAAGACTTGGCTCAAACCCTCGATTCCTGACTCTGCCTGCTTCCTAACAGGATACGAGTTCATTCGTCTAGACAGGACTGGGGGTAGGAAGGGGGGTGGCACCCTCATCTACTACAGATCCCATCTGAAAATCTCCCTGGTGGCACAGAGTAAACCTGATCATCCACCTTGTGAGTTTCTTCATGTGCTCCTGCTGCTGGGCGATGCTAAGAAGCTGCACTTGGTGTGCTCCTATAACCCCCTAGGGGGGTCTGACAGGACTCACTTTCCTCTTAGATGCAGTTAGGCCCAGTATAGGTGACAATGAACTCATTATTATGAGTGATATCAACATGAACTGGGAGTGTGGCAATATTAGGAAATGCGAATCACAACTTGCCTGCCTATCCCTTAACCAACTAATCCATGACCCGATGAGACAGGCAGCCAATGGTTCCTCAAGTTCCCTGCTGGACTGGATCCTGACCAACCGGCCGGAGAGGATTGCCTCATCAGGCACGCTATCAGACTCAATATCTGACCACTCCCCGGTATACTGTGCCTAGAAAATCCCCTTCCCTAGAATTCCACACAAAATCATTCAAGTCAGAAAATACTCCAGTTTTGACCCTGAGGTTTTCCTGGCCGATCTAGGATGTACTGACTGGACCAGGGTGCTTGAAGCCTCTGACCCCTCAGTGGCAGCCTCCTGCTTCATACAGTCCTTTGGTGTTCTCCAAGATAGACATGCCCCCAGGGTCAACTGGAGGGTGAGGGGAACAGCCACCTTCTGGCTGAATGGTGACTTACTTGCCCAGATGCGGGAGAGAGACAAATGCTGGGCAAGTACTAAGGGTTCAGAGATCCTGCTAATCTCCTGAGATATCGGCAACTCAGGAATCGGTGTAAAAGCCATTAGGGCTGCCAAAGTAACTTCTGTAAATCGGCACTACTTAGCTCTGTCAGAGATCCTAGGAGTTTCTGGAGGAATTAAATCCCTCGTCAGTGGGCCCTCTCATCAGGTGTCGTGGACATTGATTATTGATGAGTCTCATGCAATAATCCCACACTATAACCGACCACCTCAATCTCCACTTCTCCGACCTTTCGGCCCTCACCTCTCGTTTCACGACCAATGGGGGTCGCTCGCTTAATATCCCTCCGATGCAGAGTGAACATCCTCCTCGGAGAGTATTCAGTCTTCAGGCCGTGTCTGTCCTTGATGTTCAGAACCGCTTGGCTGCCCTCTCCCAGCACTCCAGTGCAGGGCCTGACAACCTTGAGCCCAGGCTTCTCAAGCTGGGAGCAGCTTACATTGCCCCTCTGATTGCCCATATCTTTAACCTATCCCTTAGCTCGGGGATAATCCCTGACATCTGGAAGGAGGCAAGGATAGTCCCTGTTCTGAAGCAGGGAAATCCCAAACTCCCTGACAACTATCGCCCTATTGCTATTCTCCCATCCCTTGGTAAACTCCTGGAAAAGGTTGTGGCGGAGCAACTCTCGGAGTACGTGGATACCCATGAGCTGCTTTCTGGGGCCCAACATGGTTTCCGGAAGGGTCATAGTACCACTACTGCCCTGATTACTGTAACCTCTAGTATTAGATCCACCATGGATCAGGGCAAACTGTCAGGTGCTATATTTATTGACTTGTCAAAAGCTTTTGACCTTGTCAACCATGACCTACTGGGAGCAGCTCAGGGCTCGGGTTCTCTCTGCATGCCATGAGTTGGATGATGGGCTACCTAACGGGTGAAAGCAAGCGCACCTGCTTTAACAAGGTCCTCTCAGAGCCTAGGGCTGTGACCATGGGAGTTCCCCAGGGATCGGTACTTGGACCTCTCCTATTCTCACTTTTTATTAATCAGCTCCCACGGGTGACCTCTCGTTGCCAAGTCACGCTTTATGCAGATGACCTTGTGCTAGTGGCCCATGCTCGTAATGCTGCTGACCTTAACCAGTGCCTATCTGAAGACTTCAGCAGACTCTCGGCCTGGATTACCAGCCATAGACTGGTATTGAATCTAACAAAACTCAGGCCATGCTCTTTGGTTCCACGCCAAGTTAAAAGCCCCATCAGCTATGCTCAAAATACTTGTGATGGAGGCCCCTGTTGCCAACAGCGAGCTCAATTAAATATCTTGGGGTCACCCTTGACCCACAACTTGACATGGGAAGCCATATCCAAAACATCTGCAGAGCCACCAGGTGTAACTTGGCCTTGCCTACAGGGCCAAATACAACCTGACTCGGGGCCGAGCTGGCACTTAGGGGAGTGCTTCTCCCGTCCCATAGTTATGAATACCACCTATTTGCCAGGTCACCCCAAATCCATCTTAATCGGTGGAACACGGCATATAATGATATCTGTCGGTTTGCACTTGCTGCTCCCAAACTCACCCACCGATGTGAGCTCTATGACAAACTCAACTGGCTCCCCCCTGCGGAATTCCTGATCCTTGGTGTAGGAAACTTCACCAGGAAAGTGCTTGCCACGGGCATCCCATCGGGACTGGTGCATCTCCTCCCAAAACTGTACGCCATCCCCTACCAGCTCAGGTCACAGACTGCCGAGTTGCTTAAAGTTCCCCCTACTCGGACCCTTATGGGGGATCGTGACTTTGCCGCTTTTGTGCCTAGGCTCTGGAACTCCATTCCGGACTCTGTTCGCTCTGCCCCTTCCCATGGGACCTTTCGCTCCTCCCTGTGGTCCTACCTAAAACAAACGACAAGATGTGACTGCTCCTAGTCTCTGTAATGTAATACTCTGCAGTCCACTATTGTCCACTCTGAGTCCATGATGGTCTATGAAATATGTATTCAGTGATTCTAATGTCTATCTATGTCCTGTAACAATTTGTACTATGTGTGGCAGTATCTCTGCCCTTATACAAGCGTTGTTATAGCTGTTTTTTACTGTATCATGCTGTTTCTCCAATGTTGCCATGCATGTATACTGTATGTTTTGTGCTCTCCCGGGTCGTTCCTGAAAATAGGCATACTACTTGTCTAGTGTACTTACCCGGTAAACAAAAGCTAAATAAATAAATTTTGAGGCATTTTATTAATGTAAATGCCATAACAAGAAATAAAACTAAATTTTCAATGAATAAAAAGAAATAACATGAAATTCCAGAAAAATAAATCCTCCCACCACATTTTGCAAAACCATCCGTTCACAAGCAAAACACATATTTCTTATAAAATTAAAGTTTTTCAGTCACAGCAAAGTGTTCAAATCTGACATAGGTTCTTGTGTCCCACGCTACCCCAAACGTCGGCCAATCAAGTAACTGCAGCAAGCCAGCAACTTGTCTCCATGTACGGGGAGTGGAAGTTAGGAAAGGCCCATCATTGCTCCTTGGCCTGATTTTCCTGATCAATTGATTTTTAAAATTGTAGCCCTGCTCAATACACCAGTTCAAAATGGAACGGCAAAAGCACAAAAAAGCACAGCAATCGACCTGTTTTTACAGGTTTACTTCTCTGTTTGCTGTCAACTTGCTGCACCTCCATCGCTTTTCAGCTCCTGACCTTCCATCCCTCCTCAGCAGCTCCTCATGCAGCCATCCTTCCCAGTCCCAGAACATGCCTTGTCATGATCCTTTCGCCATCATATACTTTGAACAGGGGTGTAACGGGGGGGGGGTGACAGCTCTACGCACAATAGAGGGGGGGAAGGTTAAAGATGAGACAAATGCTGCCACTGAGACAAGTTAATGGCTAAAGCGACCGTTACTGCCAGAACCAGCACTGTGCAGTACAGGGACTACTTTACACAAACCAGCTTTCTTGTTGATTTTTATTAATATTTTTTGTACACTTTTTAGTTGTTTTTTTTATAATTTATTTAAAGCACCCCAATACCGTTTTCTAAATGCAATAATACCCTCCAGGGTGGTCAGTATGGGCTATACTGGACCTTCCAAGGGCTATAAGGCCCTCTACCCACGGTGTTGGGCCTCATTATGTCCCTGGGTGGTCCTGTATAGCCCAATGCCACCCACCCTGTTGGTATTATTGCTTACATATTGTTTTCCTCAGCATACTGCAAAGGTATTTGCTCCATAAGGTGTCTACATGGCTCAGTTGGTAGCACACCCACCTCTGAGCGAGAAGGTCATGAGTTCTAGTCCTGCACCGGGATTGGGCTCATATCATAAACACTGGGATCTGAGTGCAGTACTAGGGAGATGCTGTACTCTGAAGGTATCCCCTCCTTTGTATGAGATGCTAAACCAAGGTGCATTCTGCCTTTTCTGGTAGTTGTTCAGGTGGATGTTAAAGATCCCATGGCACTCCTTGAGAAGAGAAGGGGAATTTCCCTGATGTTCTGGACACATTTCCCTCATTCACAAAAATTCCACCAACAGCTTAATCTGGTTCACTTTTAGTTTTTTTTTCTGTTTTCAGTTCAGTTTATTAAAGGACAAACGTATATAATCATAAGACTGTCACATGCAGACACTGTAAATAAAAGAAAAAAAAACACAGGTTTATACAAACATTGGTATAAAAAAACAGACAAATGCATCACCTTTTAGATTAATGTACATAAATATTGAAAACTTTCATCTATTTCTAAAAGTTAAAAATTACTAAGTGCAATATTACAACAAACTGAGTCATTTACCCAATATAAAATAAGTAGCATATGCAAAGTTAGCAATAGCAAATATCACCAGTTTATCAGTTGAATACATGAGCAATAAGACATGATGGGGTGTGCATTATGCTGTAATAACTGCACTCCCAGGGACATCGATAGGCATGAGGCTACAGGCCGAGTGCCTTCAGTCCTTGAGAATGTGGTTATCACAGTGTAATTTGCACCCTTGGAGTGTCTCAGTATGCTTATAAAATGGCTGTCTAAAAAAAATTAAAATAATAAAAAAAAATGTATTTATTGAGCATTAATGTAAATACTGTAGTTCCTCTGCTGCTTGATGTCACTAGGAGCCACTTCCATTTGTCATAGCATTTTTCATAACACTACCGCTACCGTGAGTATCTCCAGCTGAATCTGCTGGACGGAGCCAGCTTTTAATCAGAGAGTGGATCATGGCAGGATGCTGTGTTACAGAGTTTAGTTTCATTTTGTGCAGATAGTAAAACAGTTTATTTGATTAAAAAAACAGATTTAGAAACTGTTAACTGTTGATCATTCGGGAGGAAGCAGGTATGAGTGTAACAGTCAGGAGAGTGTTGGATGTAATGAGCGGGCACCAGTCAATAACACAAGAGGGAATGTATTGAAAGGCAACCCATCCAGGGGAAATGTTTCCTCCCTGTTTTAACTTGTGATGGAGATTCTACAGCCACAGAACTAAAATGGAAAGAAACTTTCAATGTAACAGCATTTGGCAAGCCGAAAAATGGCTACTTTCAATGTTTTGTTTTTCAATTTCATTTGGAACTAAAAGTACTGATTTGGAATCTAAACAATGTTATCCCTTTGGCTGGTACTTGTTCAGTTTCGTGGTTCTCCCAGATAGACCTGCCTCTATGCGGAGATGGTCCAGTACCGCTCTTTGAGGGAGGTGACCCCAGATGGTTTGGCAGCGGTGCTGGACCTATCGGGCCTGTCGAGTGAATGCATGAGTCCAGGGGGCTTAGTGCTTGCCTATAATAAGGCAGTGATGGATGCCCTGGACTCTCTTGCTCCTGTTCGTGTTTAACCACTAACTCTTCACCCGGGGTCCCCATGGTTTGACAGGACCCTGAAGGAGCTGAGGAGGGTGGATCAAAGGCTAGAGAGAGCCTGGCAGAAGTCTGGTTTAGAGGCTGACAAGCTTAGATTGATGGACCATTATATGGTCTATCAATCAATAATCACCCATAAGAAGGGAGAATTCCTGTCCAGGGAGCTTGCCGCTGTGCAGAATCGACCAGCCCAGCTCTTCTGGACTGTGGACAGATTGTGCAATCCAATCTGTCTACAGCCTGGAGGAGCTTTTTCACAAGGAAAGTGTGATGAGTTCTCTTGATTCTTCGCAGATAAGGTTGACAACATCAGGTCCGCAATCAGCCAGGCTCCCTCTATGGGGGCTTGTGGAGGTCGGTGGGTGGTGGCAGGCACCCGGTTTACCTGGTCCAATGTTGGCCAGCTGGTATACATGGACATCATGAGAATCATTTACACTCTGCGACCAATCAACTGTAGCCTGGACCCGGGCCCCAAGTGGCTCCTTGTGGGTTGCATGGAGACCATCATCCCAGTCCTTGCTGAGACTGTCTGAAGTTCACTGGAGAGGGGAATGTTTCCTGATCCTCTAAAGGTGGCGGTTGTTTGACTCCTCCTGAAAAAAAATCTCCTATGACCCAGACTGCCCGACGAACTACAGGCCAGTCTCTAATCTGCCCTTTGTGGGCAAGGTTATTGAGAAGGTGGTTGCGTTGCAGCTGGATGATCAGCTTTCAGTCCATGATGTCTATGTCTCCATCTGGATTTAGGAAAAGACACAGTACTGAGACTGCACTTGCCTGGGTACTGAAATATCTTCTAATAGTGAGAGGTTGGAGATTCCATTCCATCTTGGTCCTCCTTGATCTCTCGGCAGCTTTTGTCACTGTGGACCATGGTGTGCTTTTGGAGCATCTGCGGCTTATTTGTGGACTGTAGGGCACAGTCCTCATGTGATTTCGATCTTTCCTCAAGTGTAGGTCTCAGAGAGTGGTCACTAGAATTTATTCCTCTGATGCTTTCTCCCTATCCTGCGGGGTGCCGCAGGGCTCTATATTGTTGCTCATGTTGTTCACAGTGTATATGCTGCTGTTAGGAGATATCATTAGGCAATACGACTTGAGTTTTCACTGCTATGCAGATGATACTCAGCTGTACGTCCTTCATACCTGGACGGGATGATGCAGTCTCTGTCATTAACAGCTGTCTGTCCAAGATCCAGGACTGGATGAGTGCCAGCTGGCTGAGGTTGAACCCAGATAAAACTGAGGTATTGGCAGTGGACTCTGATCATAGGAAGGGGGGGCTGCTGGCTGGTCAGCCCTCCGGACTTTGGCTCAGGGATGTCCAGCTTGCGACCTCAGACCAGGTGTGAAACCTGGGCATTATTTTTGATGATGGTCTGACACTGAAATCTCAGGTGTTGACCATCGTCAAGTCCTCATTTTACCATCTGAGGAATAACACCCAGGTGAAGCATCTGGTTCCTCCAGACAACCATCCAACATTGGTCCATGGCTTCATGACCGCCCACCTTGACTACTGCAATGCCCTCTACCTAGGGCTACCGGCGGTTGAAATCTGTTGCTTGCAGCTGGTGCAGAATGCCGCGGCCAGTCATATTATGTCTGTGCTGTGCGGACTGCATAGGCTGTCAGTGCAGTGGTGGATCACATTTAAGGTCAACTTACTGACCTATAAAGCCCTACATGAACAGGGACCTCGTTATCTGCAAGATCTCCTTTCTCCCTACTGCCCCTCCCATCCACTCTGATGCACTGACGAGGGATTGCTAGAGATTCCCAGGGTGCATTTAAAGACATCTGGGTGCTGTTCTTTTATCTATGTGGCCCCTACCCTGTGGAATTCTCTACCTCGTCAGATAAGAGAGTGCCTGACCATCACAAGTTTCAAGAAAGCACTAAAGACATATTTGTTCAGCTTGGCCTTTCTCGAGGAAGTCAGCTGATAGGCCTGCCAGTTATAGTGGACGTGATTAACACTGACTACTTTCTACATTTTTATGTATTCAATTTTAAATGCTGTTTTTATGTTTGTTATGACTGTTTTGTGCTGCACCTTGATTTTGAAAGGCGCTTTATAAAGGTTTGAGTGACTTGATTGATAGTGCATTATACTCCTATAGTGCACTGTAAGTAACTAATCAGATTAGTAACTAGTAAGTAACTAATCACATTGCTTCCTGCCATTTATAAAGTAATTTATATACATTGCTGTCTCTAGTGTCTGAACTATGAAATTTATTAGGAAGAGGTAATAACCATATAGATCTTTAAGCATCTAATTTACTGCAATCGAGTAATAGATGTTTAATGCCAAGTTTAATTTGCTTGCTGAACCCACAGCCTTGAATCGGGGATATGGAAGCCCAAAAACTCCACCAACCACCAGATTGTGCAGTAACAGGCAGGCAAAATCTACATGCAGCTTTTCTGTCTTCAGCATTCTCATAGAACTTTAGATAGTCGTCAGCCTATTCTCTCTCAATTGCCTTCATATAACTTTTGAAAGGCAAGAAATCAGATGACTTTGCTCTACATTTACAGATGTATTTATCAGTCAATCATTGGATGGCATCAGTTATATAATTTGGATGGGACATATGGACAACCTCAGGCCAAATATCCAATAGTCCATTTTTTAACCATTTTTTTAATAACTCATTAAGTCTCTCAAACCACGGACTGGTGGAAATTCTAGTTATAGATTCTATCCAACATTGCTTTGGAAGCCTTGATTCTTCCATGTCTAGTATTCTCCCCAAAACATAATTGCACTTTTATGTTCCATATATTTCAACGGTTTCATGTCTGTTTCTAGCCTAAGGGCTGCTGAAGGAGTGTTCCTTGGTAGTCCCAAGGCAGTTCTTAGGAAACAGTTCAGATTGTTTTGCAGCAGTGACAAAAATGAGCTTGAACACCCAATATTTCATTCCCTTATAACAACTGAGCATCAGCCTTTGTTTTACATGTCTTCTTAAGGGCAACATCCTGTAGCATACTGTAGCAGCTATCTGCAAAAGATTTAGCAAATCTAAAGATCACATTAGTTGAAAGAGTAGCATTTTGTTTCACTTTAGCAAAATGCGCATTCCAATTTAATTTCCTATCACAGGTAATTCCCAGGTGGCAGTATTGGGAGACTTCCTCAAACAGAGCATTTCTTTGCTTGAAAGATTTACCATCAGACACCATTATTTTTGTTTTTTCCCTTGATAAGCTCAAATTTTTTTTAAATGATCCATGGCCCCAGCTAAAGGCCTTTTCAATCTCAGTGGGGCTGTGGAAATTAGAATGCTGTCATCAGCATAAATAAATTGCTCAAATTGCTCAAATTCCTCATTGCTTGCTTGAGGAGGGAAGATACCTATTTTCTAATGGTTTAACCACAGTTTCTGTACAGAGATTAAATAGCATCTGGGCCAAAAGGCCCCCCTGCTTAACTCATTTCATCATTTGAAAAGAGTGAGTAATGTTTCCATTCCATGCTACCTTTACTGTAGCTGAAATCTCTTTATGTAACATTATAATGATCACTAGTAACCTTTTTGGAATATTCTGCTCCATTAAAATATTCCACAATAGATGTCTGTCCGTATTATCGAATGCTGATGTAATGTTCAAAAAGGCTAAACATAGGCTCCCATTTTTTTTGTGTCTCCACATGTTTTTGAATTATGTAATTCAGAGTAAACACATTATACTACATGATTTTCAAAAACCAGTTTGAAAACATGATAACTGTTTATTCTCTTCAACCCAATTCTGTAAGAGCTCTATAATCGTTCTGGATATACCCTAACCCTAATACAGAGGAAGGTAATAGGATCCTAGTACATTGGTTTACTTTGATCTCCCTTCATAAAAAGTGGCACAATGCAATCCACATTCCAATTTTGCAGTAGTATAGCACTGTCATTTATTACAGTGAACAGTGGAGCCAAAACATCTGCTCCCCAAT
Source organism: Neoceratodus forsteri (assembly GCA_016271365.2). Lineage (NCBI taxonomy): Eukaryota > Metazoa > Chordata > Ceratodontiformes > Ceratodontidae > Neoceratodus > Neoceratodus forsteri. The sequence goes on from CM057455.1 coordinate 1,713,206,353, forward strand.
CTTGAAATATTTCTGTTTGTATATTATCAAGGCTTGGATCCTTATTATGATTCAGTGCTAAAATTAAAGAAGTTACCATATTTTTAGATACTGGAGGCCCCATTTCCATATCTTCAAGTATACTCTTCTCCTAATTATATGTTCCTCTCCCTTTCCTGTATCAAATTTCCCCATATAGATTACTGAAATGTTCTGTCCACAGTGCAGCACTAATTGTCCCATCTATAACATGTTGCCCGGTTTCTGTGCCATATGCCATAAGTTCCCAAAGTAATTTATTATTTTGTATAATAGGTTGTGGCAAATTCTCCCACAACATATTCTTATGTTGTGTCTTTTTAAAATATAACAGCTGCTGATATTCTTTTTTAATTGCCTCAAGGCTCCTCTATTATACTTAAAAAAAATCTTTAATATACAGTTGTCCAATTCTATATGCAGTTCTCTTCATCTCTAAACACTCTTTGTCAAGCCATGGATTTTTTAGCATAATCTCATTATGTGCTACCATCCTCTTGATGTCACTCAATAAAGGTAAATGATTATCAATTATATTTGCATAGATTTGTAACAGTACTTCTGGATTATCTATATCTGAATCCAATAAAGCATTATTAAAAGCATTTTTCAAAGCCATTAGGCTTTCACCATTTAAAGCAGCAGGGCATCAATGTGGGGACTCAACTTTAACCTTTTATTATTTAAAGGGGAACAGTCAGCACTAACAGCCCTGCATCCAAGTGTACAACTGGTCCTAGTTTGCACTTTGTGTGCCCAAACTTTTTTTTTACTTACAATTTACTGCAGTATAGTAGACTGTAGCAAGGTTATTTTGTTGACTTCTAAGATGCCATTTTCTATAACTACAAATCCCAGAATCCTACGCAACTGACATCAGAGGAGAGGACAGGAGACTCAGTAGCCTGAAATACATGTTAGATAGAAAGATGGCGGCCATGCTGGGCTAGTCGTCCACAAGCAGCAGCACCAGCTTAGTTTTATTTTGTTTAATTTGTTTTGTTTATTTTGTAGTTTTGTTTATTTTAAGCAGCATAGTTTCTGGCAGTATGTTAGGGAAATCAAAGTGAGTTAGCGAGGTTTAGATGGTGTAAATGGATTTAGGGAAGAGTTTTTTGAGTTTTCAAGTTTAGATACAGAGTCGAAAGGAAAACTTCTCTTTTTACAGAGTTTTCTGTATTATCCAGTGCTTCAACATATTGCATTGGATAATCATCATTAAATTTGTAGGTCTGATTAGTTTGATAGCTCTTACCTGCCAGGAGCATTGGAGTTAAGGTGTGTGACCGGAGGAGCAAAAGCAGGAGTCTGGAGCAAGTAGCTATTGTCCTTCAGGAAGGAACCACAGTAGCAGGGCCTGTGGAGAGTCAGAGTGTGCTAGGGGACATTCAGCAGTTGAACTGTAACAGGAACAGCATCAGTCCTTCATCACAGAGGAACTGTGAGCAGAGAAGCTCCAGAGTTTGGAGCTGCAGCACTTTCAAACGCCAGAAGGATTTGTGAGTGGGGATTCCCTCACCTCACCTGGGGAGAGTGGCTGCTTGGCTTGTGTCGAGTTGGGCAGGAAACACAGGCTTGTGGTCTGCTGGAGGGTGGGCAGAAGCTTGTTCTGTTTCCTAAGTGGCCTGGGGGGTTGGCTGGTGGGCTGACTTGGCCTGGGAGCTGTAGTTGCGGGCTTGGCAGGTGAGGCGGCAGCTACCTCCTGGGTATGTGCTGGGGGGCCCTCGGCTTGATCAGTCCTAGTTTGTGCTCCAGCCTCTGTTTGTGCCTACCCTGGTAGCTGTGGAGGCAGCTGTGGGGGATTAGGTACTTGATCGGTGCCCTGTGTATTGTGAAACCTGTTTTTTCAAATGGAATTTTTGAAGAAGATCTGTGCATTGGATTTGATACTGGATGTGTGTTAAGAACCCTCTCTTTGGAGCCGTGGGCTAGTTTGGGTGAGAGCTGAACTTGTATTGCTTTTCTGGTCATGTACTACGAGGTGGGAGCCTTCAGTTTCAAAACTAAGAGTCGGAAACTGGTCTGACCTTTTGCAAATTATCTGAAACACAGGGGCAGTGAGAGTGCCTTACAATCTTTCTCATTATTAAATCTCTGGCTGGCCTGTCAGGTTTAAGTGAGAGCTGAACCTGGCTGACCTTTCTTGGTCATGTCTTAAGAGGTGGGAACTCTTCAGACCTTAAAAATTCTCAAAATTGTGAGACTTACGGTGATTGCTCTTTTAATCTGGACCTACATATGGTGCTGCTGAAAAACTCTGGTTTAATTTTACATTTCTTTTCGTTAGTATAGGGTATTGTATTTGTTTTTAGTTTGGGGCTTGGTGTGGATGTTTATAAGTTTGATTTGAGTGTTGTGTGTTTGGGTGTTGAGTGTTTGAGTGTGGTGTGGGTTGTATTTGTATTTTGGGACTGTTTGTTGCAGGTGTCTATGGAGTGTGGTGAAGACGTGTTGGGAAGGCATGAGGATGGTCAGGTATTATTCTCCCTCCAGGGTCAGGGACCTCCATCCTTTTTCTTGTCCTCCACTGTCATCAGAGGTGTATAGATGGTGTAGGACTTTGGGGATTATTAGAAGGAAGAGAATGAGGGCTGGGCCTGGAGAGAGAATGGAAAGGAGTGGGCAGATAGGAATATTGGGGAAAAGGAGACGTCCTGGGGCAAAATGGGTCCAGAGGAAAAGGGTCTTCTCTGTCTGATTCCCATACCCAAGGGCTCTGCTTGTAGCAAGCAGGTAACACGGTCTTCCTTGGGTTCTCATCCTACTCAGGTGGTGTTATGCAATGCTAGGTCTATTAAGAACAAGACCGCTATAGTAGCGGATCTTGTTGGATCATCTGACCTGGCTTGCATCACCGAGACCTGGCTGGATGAGAATGCTGGCCCAGTTTTGGCATCAACAGTTCCATCCAGGTACTTGGTGATACATTGCCTGAGGACGGATTGTAGGGGTGGGGGTGTTGCCATCTGTTTTAGATTGGAACTGGGCCTAATTGAGGTACCAGTGGGAACTACCAACTCCTTTGAATGTATCATGGGTTAGGATGTGGGGTGCAGGATACTTCTCATCTACTGTCCACCAGGAGACAAGAATGTTTTCCTGTAGGAAGTCATGGACTTCATTGTTGACCTGACATTGGGATCCCCCAGATGGTTGTAATGGGGGATTTCAATGCCTGGGTCGATGATGAACTCTCGCAGTTTGGTCAGGACTTCCTCCAGCTAATGACCTTGCTGGGCTTCACACAGATCATTTCCTCCCTGACCCATATTGGTGGTCATTCATTGCACTTCTGGGGATGGAGATATCCGATTTGGTGGTGGAACCAGTCAGGTGGTCTGACCATCATACCATTGGGTTCAGTTTTTGAGGCCACCCCTAGTAGGCCAGCCCCTACGGAGATGGTCCAGTACCACCTTTGAGGGGTGTTTCCCCAGATGGCCTGATGGTGGTACTGGACCTATCGGGCTTACCAAGTGAATGCATGAATCCAGGGGACCTGGTACTTGCCTATAATAAGGCGGTGATAGGGCCCCTAGATTCCATTGCTCCTGTTCGTGTTCGCCCCTTCACTCTTCGCCCCAGGTCTCCTTGGTTTGATGAGACTCTGAGGGAGTTGAGGAGGGTGGGATGAAGGCTAGAGAGGCGCTGGTGGAAGTCGGGCCTGGAGTGTGACAGACTTAATTTGATGGACCATTATATGATCTATCAATCAGCAATCACCCGTAAGAAGGCCATATTCCTGTCCAGGGAGATTGCTGCTGCACAGAATCGACCAGCTCAGCTTTTCTGGACTGTGGACAGATTGTGCAATCCAATCTGTCTTCAGCCTGGAAGTGCTTTTTCTCAAGAATGGTGTGAGTAGTTTGCTCGATTCTTTTCAGATAAGGTTTCCACAATCAGGTCCGGTATCTTCTTGACCCTCCCTAATGGGAGCTGTGGTGGTCGGCAGGAGATGTTGGACACCCAGTTTGTGTGGTGTGATTTCAGCCTCCCCATGATCAGTGACATTGTGATGGTCATCCAGCAACTGTGTCCGACCAACTGTAGTTTGGACCCGGGCCCCACACATCTCCTAGTGGGCAATGTGGATAAAATCAGTTCGGTCCCTGCCGTCTGTAGGAGGCCAGGGTTCAGCCCCTTCTTAAAAAGTCCTCCTTGGACCCAGACTGTCTGGCTAACTACAGGCCAGTCTCTAACCAACCCTTTGTGGGTAAGGTTATTGAGAAGGTGGTTGCGTCACAGCTGGATGATCATTTGACCAGCCACAATGTCAGTGATTCTCTCCAGTCCAGATTTAGGAAGAGACATAGTACTGAGATAGCCCTTGTCCGGGTACTAAATGACCTCCTAATAGTGAGAGATCAAAGGACCCGTTCCATCCTGGTCCTTCTTGAGCTCTCTGTGGCATTTGACATCGTAGACCATGGTGTGCTATTGGAGTTCCTGCAGTTTGTCTGTGGACTGTCTGGTATGGTCATCAGATGGTTTTGATCTTTTCTTGAGGGTAGGACTCAGAGGGTGGTGTCTGGGATTTTTTCCTCGGCATCACTCCCCTATCCTGTGGGGTGCCACAGGGTTCCATTTTGGCACCCATGTTGTTTGCAGTGTACATGCTGCCATTGGGAGTGATTATTAGGCAGTACGGCTTGAGTTTTCACTGCTATGCAGATGACACTCAGCTGTACATGTCCTTTGTGCCTGGCCAGGATGCTGCTGTTTCGGTTTTTAACTACTGTCTTGCCGAATTCCTGGATTGGATGAATGTGAGCTGGCTGCAGTTAAACCCAGAAAAAACTGAGGTGTTGGTTGTGGACCCAGGTCGCCGGGAGGCGGGTTTGTTGGCGGGATCACCTTCAGGTCTATGGCTTGGGGATGTTCAGCTAACTACATCAGACTGGGTGTGGAACCTGGGCGTTATGTTTGATGACTGTTTGACACTTAAATCTCAGGTGTCGGCAGTTGTCAAAACCTCTTTCTACCATCTGAAGAGTATCACCCGGGTGAAGCACCTGGTTCCTTCTGATGATCTTCCAACTTTGGTCCATGCCTTCGTTACCTCACGCCTTGACTACTGAGATGCCCTTTACCTTGGGTTATCAGGGTTGATATGCGCCACCTGCAGATTGTGCAGAATGCGGCAGCCAGGCTATTGACTGGTTCTTCTAGGACCAGTCATTTAACGCCTGTGCTCCTCGGACTGCACTAGCTGCCAATATGGTGGCAGATCACCTTCAAGGTCGGTTTGCTGACCTATAAGGCCCTACATGACCAGGGACCTGGTTACCTGCAAGATCTCCTTCATCCCTACTGTCCCTCCAGCTCTCTCCGATCTGCTGATGAGGGATTGCTAGAGATTCCCAGGGTTCATTTAAAGATATCTGGGGCCAGGTCTTTTAGTTTTATGGCCCCAACCCTGTGGAATTCTCTACCTCGTCAGGTGAGAGATTGCCTGACCATCCAAAGTTTTAAAGTAGCTTTGAAGACATTTCTTTTTAGCCTTGCGTATGCTGATTTTTAATGCCGCTGTCATGAGTTTTAACCTGTTTATTTATATTTTTAATTAATTGTTTTATTTATTTTAATGAATTATGTATAAGCGCCTTGATTTTGGAAAGGCACTTTTTTATAAATAAAGTTTGATTTGATTTGATATATAAGCTCTGATCTGTTTATTTTTTGCTGGTCCCGCTCTCCTCCTGGGGCTAAGTATAGTCACAGAGGACGTTCCTAGCCCTGGGAGAATACCGGGATATGCAAACATCTGATCTGAGCTTATAAAATCTCTAAAATACACTAGAGGCTATTGAATCTCCCACTGCTGCAGCCCTGCTCTGATATTAGCTGCAGGAGAGTCTGGAATTTATAGTTACAGAAAATGTCGACTTAGAAGTCAGCAAAATAAGCCTGAAACACTCTACTATACTGCAGTAAACAATAAGTAAAAAAAAAAATGTTTTTGCACAAAGTTGGGTGTGAGGCTGTTTGTGATGACTATAAGCCCCCCCTCATTGTGGAGACTTACCTGCTTGGGCTACGGCCCCCATTGCCCCCCCCACACCATCTGTCTTCTGCCTCTGGCTGCCTGGACTGCTTGAATCAGGACTGGAGGGCTTTACTCAGGAGCCCTGGTGGGATTCAGACCAGGGTTCCCTCCCTGAATTTCACTGCGACCGCTGCCAAAGTCCTTTGTGCCTTGGCCCCATAAAGGAAACGGGCCGAGGTCCATTGTGCTGTTTGCATCTCTGGGCACTGGGGGGAAAGACTGCTGTCCCAGTTCAGGAGTTTTCAGTGCTGGATCAGCCAGTAAACAAATATGCATGACCATAAGCTTTAAAGGAGCTGCGACTCCTGGAAATTTGTTTGGCTGAGTGGATGTAAGTAAAAAACATTCCTGGCTCGAGGGCAGGCATCAGAGCTGGCATATAAGTAAAACATGCCTCTGGGCACATTAGTGGGGGGGGGGTCTGAGTCCCTTAATGGCCCATGGGACCAGGAACCATAGTAGTGAGGTGGGCATGAGGACCCACAGCCCTGAAAGGTATGAAATAGCTGTCTCATCTTTCTGGAGCCCGACAGCCAATCAGGGTTCTTCTTAAACAAAATAAGGGTTTCCCTGGCCCCTTCTAAGCAAACAGGGCCAGAGTATATTGTTAATAGCCTCTAAATGGGCTTTACAATAAATGTTATAGGCTGCCTAAGGCAGTCAATCAAATGTAAACAAACATGGCATCCACCTGTAATTCTCCCTGCCTCTGAGGGTTCTGGGAAGGGTAAAAGGGCACCCTTGAGCTGCCCAGGAAAATTTAGGCCAATCAGGTGGGGAGTTGGGGGTGGCTATTAAAGAGGCTGTGCCCTGAGACCTGGGACGAGTCCAGCTGAGAAGCTAGAGGAGACTGTATGAGGTGGCTGCACCAGCCACAGCCAGTGGGATAGCCTTGGTGCATACAGGTTCCTCCGAGCCCAAACAACATTTAGCCAGAGTGCCTGCTCACCTGTGTTCTCAGCAGGGAAGTGATTTGAACTGTTAACCTGTTTTTCCAGTGCGAATTTATCTGGCTGCTGTTGTCAAGTTTTCCAGCCTGAAAGCTTATTTGACTGCTGAACTGTTTTCCAGCCAGCAAGATAAGTTACCTGGGCTGGTTTGAGACTGCATAGAAGCTCAGTTGTGCTAAAGCTTCAGCGAAACCTGTGTATCCAGCTGGACATCCAGGCTGACCACAAGCATGCCAAGTACCCTGGTTAGACTGAGCTCTCTGGGAATGGTGGCTAGCCCTCACCTGCAACCTGGGTGGGGGTATCTCATCTCTCTGTTGGAGGGGTCTGGAGCACCAGCTCTGGGGGTGAAGATGATGAAAGGCTGGAGGGGCAAAGATGACGAAAGGCCCGTCACGGGAGATGGATCCAGCACCTGCTTAAAATCTTCAGCCAGCAGCTGTTGTTCCTTGAGAGACTGTCTGCTGATTTCAGAGTGGTGCCACCAAGCCTTGTCCTGTCCTAGCACCCTTTGAAGTCTTCACAAAATTGTTGAGTACCTCTAGGCTGTGACCCCGAGGAGCCCTTTTCAAAAGTTAGTCAGTTTAGCTAGATTTAAAGGGGGTGAAGTCTTTGAGCAGAACTTTTTAACCTGCAAGAAAAGTCCAGGCAGAAGATTATAAAAAGCATTTTGTTTACCCTTTTTGAAATTCAGTTGGGGCCCCTTAAAAAAGTTCTTTCACTTCAAGGTTAAAACTGTTGTTCCCACAGTGTTCCCCAAGTACCTCAACCTTGTGTCAACTGGTTGGCTACCAGTAACCCGGTGAGGTACCAGCCACAATGGACAGTTACAGTTCTTATGGCCATGTGGGGGGAGCCAGGCGCACCCGCTGGGGTGGTACAGGGACTGTGTGGAGGACAACTGTTGGAAAAAAATAATTGTTTGTTTCTATGCTTTTTGTTTCCTCTTTACCCCACTCCTCTAATAAATCAGAGGTGGGTTTACTTTATGATTATTGCTCATGGTTATTGCTTTGTATGGTTTTATACTATGTGGGGGGAAAAGTAACTGTGTGTGGAAGAGCAAATAATATTTGTTCCTGGGGGGAGGTTAGAGCCACATTAGGTAGCTTTTATATACCCCCACTCCAGGTGGAGGCACCAAAACCTGTTCCTGGTATTCTGTTTGTGTACTGGACCCAAAAGAACTCTGGCCAACCTGAAGGTAGTTCGATGTGTGAGGGGGTGCTGGGTGTGCACAACAGAGATACCCCCCCCTTACATGACTGTTCACCTTTAAAGAGCACTTTTTATGGTATTAATGCTCACAGCCATGAAGGAACCTTATAGGCTCAGGAGGTCAAGTCTATAAAAAAACATTTTTATGTGGTTCCATTTTCAGGAGGGAAGGGATCATATTTTGGCACTGAGAAGTTGAGCCCATGATCCCTTCCACTTCCCGGTTTGGAGACACGCCCCTACGCTCTCTCATATTCTTACATCACAATGTGCTTGCATGGGGGTGCACTCCATAGGCATGTTTGGAGCACGTACCCCACGCTAGCATGTTGTGATGTAAGAATATGGGAGAGTGTGGGGGCGTGTCTCCAAAAAGATCGGGCCTTGACCCCAGAGCTAAATACTCATCCCTTCCTCCCAAAAATGCAACCATATAAAAATGTTTTTTTTTTATATTGTCCAACTTGGAGCCAGGAAAGGGTCCTTCATAGTCTTCTGGGGGTATTTTGTAACAGAGCACGAAAGGTGCTCTTTAATACAACCTCCAGGTCCCTCAGGGCATTGTGCCCAAGTGACCCAGAGTGGCACATCAGTTCTAAACATATGGCAAAGTAACCATAACTCTAGGAGCCACTTACTAGTAGGCTGTACTCTAATTTGGTTTACACCATGCCCTAAATCACATTTACATCATATTCATAGTCACATCCTAATCTATTTACATGCCACAGGTATATCCCACTTTAAATCTTCTGTACCTTAGGTCTAGTGTTCCAGTTACTGTACCTGGAAAACATCTATAAAATAGTATACATTTCACATTGTTCTCTGCATATATCTTCACCTCCCCCAACCCCAAAAGGGGTTTAACTCTAAATTTAGATGCCTCGATGGTATGGTCAAATCTTAAACCACTTACCATAACAGGTGTAACATTTAGGCTTTAAAAACTATTTTTATATTGAAAACAGAAACAAGAACAGGTAAAACAGAGCACTAAACAATTATGAACAAATTAACAGGTGGCTGCAAGGACGAGGGGCAAATCCCTAAACGGCCATCTAGAGCAGTGTATTGCACTGTTAATTAAAACCACTAGTGCCTCTGGTAATATTCATCTCGAGAGAAAAGAGATGGAAAAGATTCACCAGTTGTAGAGTCAGGTGCTCCAGATTTAATTGGACATTTGCTTCTGGGCTTCCTCTTTCACTCAAACTCTAGAAAGCTACTATTGACTCCTCTCTCCTCAGGAAACTTGGATGTCATCAGGTGGTGGCATAAAGTCTTCTCAGGCAGGACAATGATGTAATCTCTGGGATGCTTACTGCTGGGATGAGAGCATATTCAGAGGGTAATCGACAGCTGAGCTGAGGTCATCTTGGCTGGAAGATAGGCTTCTCATTGCCAACCCGGCCGTATTTGGGCAAACAATAGTCTGGTGCATGGTGGGAAGTTGGTGGGTCTCCTCCCTTGGCATCCTTGCTCCTCACACCGCACCTATCCAGGGATCATTTGGGCAGCACCTGAGGCAGCTACATACCTGGGTTATCCAGTATTCCCATGGACCAGCTAGCAGTCATTGGTCTCATCCCCCAAAGACAGCTGGACTGTAGTTCATACAGGCAGTTACACAGGGACACCCATCTGACAGTTTCACACAGGCCAGTATATCTTAATTCGGGCTAGTGGGTTGCATTGTGGGTTCAAACTCACAAACCTGCATAGTCATTTTTCCCACCCACACAGCATACTTTCTCCACAGCAACAGTACGGGGAAGAGGCATCCATTCACATGGACTGCAGCTGCCATCTTAAAAACAGCATGTAAAGTTTAAAATTCAGTGAATTTTTCTCTCCAATAGCCTGGTGGCTCCAATCATGTTCCAGGGCTCCTAGGGCCCCCAAATCCCCTACGAGCCCTCATTTTGTAGCCCCCTCCCCACATCACATGCAGATGGTGAAAAGGGGAGGGGAGTGTACAAACAATGATATGTATTTACTTGACATTCTTAGATTTTAGATGATCTCCAGAGTGCCCAGACACTTTTGGGTCAGTCAGAGCTGCAATTAAATGAAGTTAGCAACAAAACAGACTTCAAACATTAATGTAAATCTACACAGAATATAAAACCAAAAACAGGATCCTTTTATTTATCTCAACGCTCATGAGCACCTTTTTTAAATGGAAAATTGTTGAAACAGTCTCTGTTCAAATCCTACATGCCCGTCCCAGGTACACATTTCAATTCATTTGTCTACAAAAGGCACTTCACTTTACCCATGGGGTGGAGTCTGTAATACTTCTGATTTGCTTCAGAGCCTTGGTACACAGTTTATTAATCTCATTCATTCATTCATTCATTCATCCATCCATCCATCCATTTATTTATTTTGTATAAAACCCTTTAGGCTGTGTCTATTGTCAAAGGGTTTAAGGTCAGATTCAACAAAGGACAACAATTAGCAGTATATAGTACATGCATACATTTTTCATCTATTTAAACATTTAGTAACCAGGAAAGGCACACTGAGCCAAGGCTCGGTTCCAGGTGTGACCCAGGGGGAGGGCGTTGGGGATCTCAACATATATGACTTACAATAAGCTACAACACAACATGGTTTTGTAAACAGCAGGTAGAACGAGCAGTAACAGGGCAAAAGCTTTACATAAGACAATCATAAAAGAGACTAGAGGTAAAGATACATTTCAAAAACATAAGTGATGAGGATTAACACTGTAACAGTTTGATGTTGAGAGCTGCTTGGTAAGTGCTTTAGAGGAAGAAGTCAGGAAAGCCAGTAAGGGGGGGGATCTGCACTGGTCAGTTATGATAGAGGCAGGAGGGAGGAGGGAGGAGGTGCAGTTGTTGCTTGCAGACAAGATGGGTGGAGGAGTTCCTGATGAGGGGAGAGAGTTTGTTCCACATACATACATCACAGTGTAATCCAAGATGAAGCTGAGAGATACAGTGTTACATTATGAACTAGAGATGAAATACAGTCATATGATACAACACAGTTAATACAATACAATCAGTCATACAGTACCATCAGTGGGATACTGTGGCCTGTCAAGTTACAAGGTTTCGTTAAGGCCGGTAGTGCAGTTATTAAACAGAGGTTTAACTGATACAAGTGCCCATGCTAGAGTGGCAGGAAGTAGCTGTTCTGTGGGGAGGCAGGTTCACAAATCAGTGATAGAAGTTGCAGGGGTTGGAGGAAGTGAGTGAGGAAATAAGTTGGGATTTAAAGGAAAACTACAGCCAAAACTTGAAAAAATATATGTTGTGCAGAGTGTTTTAATTTGTATGTGAAGTTCTAGTGTTTCATTCCCTCTGACTGGTATTAGGAGTTTTTCCCAAATTAGCCTTCTAGCTTTATGCTAGTTTTACGACCCCTGGGGATCTTCATACCTGATAGCTTAATTGTATTTCTTGTTCCCACAGTGCATCTTGTCTCATGTGACTGTGATGTAAGAGAGACCCAACATTCAGCACACACATGCCAAACAAGCTAAATATCTTGGAAGCTTTACATGCTGCACAAAAATTACCAGCAGCAATGTTTTTCAGGACAGTAAAACCTTTAGGATGAGGGTGGTCACCAAGCTGAATTCTACAGATTTTAAAATATAGCCATCTCTATTGTTGTGAACTGATTGTAATGCAATGCTTTCAGCTGGATTTATGGGCTCTGTTACATCACCATCACATGAAACATGGTGCATTGTAGGACAAAGAAATACAATAAAGCTATTTGATATGGAGATCTCCAGGGTCGTAAAACTACCCTAAAGCTAGCAGGTTGATTTAGGAAAAACTCCTAATACCAGTCAGAAGGAAGGAAACACTAGAACTTCACATACAAATTAAAACACTCTGCACAACATATATTTTTTCAAGTTTTGGGTGTAGTTTTCCTTTATAGCAACAGTGCAATGAAAAAAGTTATTCCAAAAAGCTAATTTTCTGCTACAGTTATGAAAAACATTGTCAGAACTGTTGGTTTGGGTTTTCTGGATGCTTCCTATGCTGTGCACTGTACAGTTGCACTTTTGTTTGGAGTCTTACCCTCCTCAGGTCTTCAGTATTATTTCTATGCAAAAATTAGGTGGCCATCTTTTTTTCTTGAGAAATAAGTATTTTAAAACTTTCATAAAATTCTAAAAAGACAATGGAAACAGAAAATGTCACCACCAAAATAAACAGGAAGATGTTTGGCATTGATTAGGAAGAAAAAAAGGTGGGATCAAATTTTAGCCCATTTTCGTTGCACTGCTGCTTTAAACAGATTTATAGAGCCAGATAATAATAATAATATGTTATTTATTAAGTGCCTTATCAACAACCAAGGCACCTCACAATTCATAAATAGAAACACCTTAAAATACTGACACACAAAAATAAAACAACAATTAAAAAGGAGAACATCAAGTAATAAAATCAGCTATATCAATTACCAGATGATTTGGGTGGGGTAGGGGGTTGGGGCAGGCCATTCTACAGTTTAGAGAATCTGAAAGAGAAAGAGGCTTGGCCTAAGGATGTTTTCCTGCGGGGCAGCACCAGGGAATTTTGCTGGATGCCCCCAGTGGCATATTTTTTGTCAACTGGATAAAGCATGGCCTGCATACCAGGGGACAGCAAGCCAAGAAAGGCTTTCTTGCCAGTAACCAAGGTGCTGTAGTAGTGTACTCTCCAGTCAAGGTTCAGCCAGCCCAGATTACTATAATGTACACAGGAGTGGGAGTCCTACCTTAGGTCAAGCACAAAACAGCGTGCTCTGTTCAGTAGACTATTAACCGTTGCCAGGACATTGTCACTAGCAGCACTGTAGACCATCAGGCTGTAGCTGATCATGCTAATAATGCAGCATCTGACTAGTATTTTTATTTTATTTTTTTTATCTCCACTAGGAAGCTATGCCAATGTTTACCGAGCAGCAAAAGTCTGGAATTGGCACTCTTGATTAAGGTGTCAACATGTACTGCATAAGACAGATCAGAGTCAAGGGTAATCCCCAGGTACTTGAAGGTATCTACCTGCTATATAGGGGTTCCTGATGAAGGGGTAAAGTTTACTGATAGGGAACCTGGGGACTTACTGTGGGTGGCAAAGAGCATAGATTTGGTTTTCTTAGTGTTCATAACAAGTAGGTTGGAAGTGAACCTATCTTGAATAGCAGAAAAGTCCATCTGTAGTCTCTGCTGGAGTTTCCCCAGGCGCTTGTCAGTGGAAGTGATTTGTTTAAACAGTCCAAAATTAATTTGGGGTTGTGAGCAACTCAGCAGGGCACACATTCTCTTTTTCTTACATCACTTCACTAGAAGCATCAGTCTGTCTTCTTGCCCATAATTCAGGGGCCCTCCAGCTGTGCTGATTACTGGTGCTAATATGCTCACAGACACAGCTCAGCCCATAAAAACAGATACTTCACATTTTAAGCTTCCAATTGTTACATTAGCCCCATCCCCTACAGTGTGCCAGCAACCTGGGTATGGCAGGGGGCATTTCATGCCGTAATGCTGCCTGGGGAGGTTCCAGCCTACCTCCTTTTGACCCAGTACCAGGCACCCACTAACTGCCCCCTGGCCTTGGGAAACATGGTAGGGGCCCCAGTCCTTAGGTCTACATAACCATGCCATTCAGGGAGATTGGACCTATACAAAAAATTACAGTGGGATGGAGAGACATGCACCCCCTGGGGGTCTGAGGCTGCCACAGGTGCTGTCTTCCACCCTCTCCCAAGAACTGACCCACATGGGCAAAGGCTCCCTGGTCAGATTCACTCCCAAAGTACCCTACTTCACAATCCTCCTGTATAACAGGGAGGGGGGCACTGCTGCATGCCTAAACAGTTTCTCAGTTCAGAATAAAATACAGTTCACCTCAGATTTTCAGTCCATTCTACCAGTTTTTCTCTTTCTCTCTCTCTCTCTTGCAGTAAAACTCCCCTCAGCTTCCTCTCTCTTCTGTTCTGGGGGTCAGCCCCCACTGAGGCATCTGTCAACAGCAGCTGCCATGACTTCCCATTGAATTTAAGTCGGTCTCATTCTCTGGAAAAGTACTTCAGTGAAGAGAGCACTGACAATCCTTGCCAGCCATAAGGCTCCCTCCAGAATAAGGGCCAGCATCAGGTTTTCGTGGGCCTGGGCACTGTACCTTTAGTGGGACCCATTCAGACCCATCCGTTTTGCCATGCGGTGACCCCATGTGCAAAGCTCTATGCCAAGGCTCCTACCACACAGCGTTGCCAGTGTGTGTGTGTGTGTGTGTGGGGGGGGTTTACAGAGTCACAGCTCCAAAAGATGCTCTGCTGGTGAAAGCCTGACAGCAAAATACAGTACCTGCCAAATTAAAAATCTTGCAAAAAGCACCCCCCAGCTGTATGACTGTGCGCCACTTGTAATGGCTCCAAGAGGTGCTCCGCTGGAAAGCATGAGAGTGTAAAGTACAGTACCATCAGAAATGAATAAAAAATCTTGCAAACACCACCCCCAGTAATGCGCTCCTGAGCTGCTGACGTAGTAGTACTTGGGAGAGAGCAGCAGAGACTGATGTCCCCAAACACCATTGCAGCCCATCTGATTTCTCACAGCAGCTAGCAAACTTCCACATAACACGTTCCACACCAACCTTGAGCCGCTCCAACACTTGGACCACAACCATCCACCTAAACTTTCAATGTAAAGTCCCTCAGCCTCCCCTTCGGGGCTCTACCTACCTGGTGTGGTGCTGGTGCAGGTCACACGAGGAGCTTCATCCATCCACTGTTGCCGTTGGTGCCATTTCAGGACTCCCCCTGACACAGAACTGATTCACTCTCCTCACACTCTCTCTACTCAGCCCCAGTGCACTGCCAGCACTCCGCCCGATTCCCTTTGCACAACACATCTAATTTGCCCCCTAAAATTTATCCAAAAGCACGACTAAAGGACGGTAAGACAATGTTTGCTTATTGTTTCTAGTTGTGTGTTTTTTTATTCAGCCTCGTGCTGTCCCCTCCCTTTGTCTTGTCTTTTTCTTTTCTTATTACCACCACAGTGCCACAGGTGGTCAAAACTTGGTCCACAGAAGCCCACACTGGAACACAAAATCTCAGACTTAAGGTAAAACCAATTTTTCAAAAGCACTAAAATAGGGACTCAATAATCCCCACTGACACAGATAGCATACCTGCAGCAAAACTGCAACAAGCCTTAAACTGTCGAGTACAGAATCTTCTCCTTAGATGCAGTGCTCTGAAATTATCTACCATCATATCTAAGTGAGCTGGTTTGCATCCGCATCCCCCCTTCCCGGCTTGAGGCTGAAAATGGGCAGTATTGTCTAGCCCTCCTTATCCAATCAACACACATTGAATAAATAAATAAATAAAGTTCTGCACTTATGGAAAGGGGAAATTGTTCAACCAGGAAAGGCACACTGAAGCTGAAGCTTGTTTCCTGGTGCGACCTGGAAGCACAAGGAAGTTAAGTGACTTGCTTAGGGTCACACAGTATGCATGTGGAGGCTGATGGGATTCAAACCCAGGTCTCCAGGTTTGCAGCTCAGTGCCCTTAACTACTATGCTATACTGCTGCTTCTTATGAAGTGTGGTGTCCCAGTAAAACTCTTATCTCTCTTGCAAGGGGAGAAAATTCCAACGACTTCACATACAGTGGTGTGGCTGCCTCTTACAGCCAAGAACAAACATACTGAGACTGCTGCATGTGACTGTTTGTCAGTGAAATTTTGTGGTAGCAACTACCCTGCACAGAATGTTATCTACCTATGTACATCTCAACTGTCTATGATCTTTAGGGGCATTTCTGATTTTGCATTAAAATTTTTCTCCACCTTCAAGCTGGCCAGTGGCGCTAAAGGTTCAGGTGCTAGAGGCCACACCTTGCTCAACCCCAGTGACCCGGGTTTGGGAACGAGTCTGAATCACCAGGGGTTGGCAGGGTGGAAGGGTGGGAGCTGGATCGAGAAGCTATGAGGCAGCTCTTTCCCAGGGAGGGATGTTGTCACCCTGCCATGTGACTGCCACCAAGTGGAGGCCTGGGGACAGTGTCAGATGGGGGCGGCATGAAGGAAGGGTGTTGCTGGGAATGCAGCATGCCCACACCTCCACGCGTGGACATGCATCTGCAACATGGAAGGGGGGAATGGAGCTGGCAGGCTCCATGATGGTCCCAGCTGCAATCCCGGTGACTGGGACGCAGGCTGAGGACAGATGCAGGCCCCACTTCCGAGAGGGGAGCTGGAGCCCTTGCCTGCTGGCTCCAGAAAAACCGGGGATAAAAACTTGTATAAAGCAAAAATGTCCTCCACTCCTCCTAAATTGGGCATTTCTGCCAGTGAAGAGTAGGGATTGGAATCATAAAATTGTGCTAGACATTACTGTAATAGCCTAGTTCTTCAAAAAAATGCTTTAGTCACAAACTACAGTAATGCAACAGTGCCATGAGCCGAGTAACCATTTTTAAAGATGTGGATTTGGGCTATTTGACCCTCATTTGTGAAGCTTTTCCCTGATTTGAGAGGCAAGTGTTTGACAGCTGTGTCTGCATATTTCAATAAGGGTAGCAGGAATTTATAAGGACAGGCAGCAACCTAAGGGTAGAGTGCTGCAAGGTTGTAATGCACTACTGATGTCTGTCTGTCTTTTGGGTAGGTACTGCACTTGATGTATTCCATTAGGAAGATACGTGTAATTTTGTGCTTCATTAAAATCCTAGCTTTACTGTCTACATGCTTTTTACAGAACACTTGCCGCAATAATTTGCACTAAGGCTTGTTTATTTTTAAAACTCAACTGCTTTGGGCTCAGCACTTGCCAATACCCCAAAAAATGTCCGACTCTCGGTGGTCAGCAAGGGCCAATGTTATATCATACTGAATACTCCTAAACAGGACAAAACATGTGCCTGTATTTTGTGGTATTTAGCCTGTGGGGGATGATTTGTGAAGCCTAAGACACTTTGCAGCCCTGCTTAACTCTTGGCCAGTCTACATGGCCATCTTCTGGTTGCATTAATTCCAAAATGGGACTTGTGTGTTTGTGGCAGTAAAGTATAAATAAGACAGGTAGAAATGAGCGGCCCTTCCTGTCTGTGCAACTGACCACTTGTGATGCTGGGGACCCAAGATCAAAAGCCAGCTGAAGTCATCAGGGGCCAGCAGAGGGAAGGAGGACCTAGCATCCCAGGTACTGCTTTCTTATTTTGGGATGAGAGAGACGTGTGCCCTGCAGCATGATCGCCACCTAGCAGAGGGTAGAGGGTATGGCAGTTGGAGTTACCGGAACGGGAAAGACACCACCATATGCTGGTATGGTTACATGTTGGTGTATGCATACCATTGAACAGTTGCCATCCCTGTGGGAGAATAATCTGGAGGTGGAAAGCCCCAGTCCACCAAGGATAATGCCAGCATTTCTTGTAGGCCCACACACAACCAACATGGTGCTCCAACCACCACACGAAGGTCCTGAACAGGTGATTGGGGGAGGGGCCGGGGTGGACCAGAGGAAAAGAGAAAACATTTCTAATAAAAAGAAATGTGTGGAAATGGCATAAATGTATTATTTCTGAAGTTCATTTCTCTAATATAAAGGATGCATGGTATATTGCCACACCATATTGTGACATTTATATAATAGTCCATTACCAGAGCTTCCGTTGATATGCTCTTGGAGCTGTAACTCCAGAAATGATTTGGATTTTACTTCCATTACATTTTCGATCTTGAGACCTAGAATTATTTGTACTGACTCTGGAGCTGAGGAATTATTGTATTTTTACAGAAAAGAAAACAAAACAAACACACACACACACACACACACACACACACTTACAATACTGTATCTGAAGACATCCTTATGATCTCATTAGAATAGGACTTCATTCAGGAGTAAAACCATGACATGCAACTTCACTTCTGTTGTTTCTTCAACTTATTTCCACTAGATGGCATCATTTTACAATATGGGGAAATAAGTTGGGCTGATCTAATAGGAACAGCAAATTTACACGTGTGTGTGTGTGTGTGTGTGTGTGTGTGTGTGTGTGTTTATTCCAAGACAACTCCACTTCTTTCACCTCACTGCATAGGTAACTGGCAACACTCATTTATGAAATATTTATTATTTTAAAATTCAAGTTTATTGAAAAGCATGGGCACAGAAAAAGTAGTGTGAATAACCCAACACTTATAAGATACAGCAACTTGGAGGGTTACAGCTTATACATCAGTCAGTAATGGTTAGAGATGCAGCGAATTTAAAATCTGCCTGCGAAGTGCCCCATAGGAAAGGCTCATTTCGCCTTGTTATTATTACTTTGTGCTGTCATTCCACTTTAAACGCGAAGTAAGGTGGAGTGACAACAATATAGGCAGCACCCCACCCACACAGTCACCAGAATTAATGTGCATCCCTAAAGTGCTACTGTCTTGTGTCCAGAAAACCCCCCAGTGCTGACAAAGTGAAATGAGAGCGTAACAAGAAATGCAGTCTCCCAGAATTAATGGCACACTCAGTCATGTATGCAGTGGTCACACACAGAGTCACCTGAATTAATGTGCATCGCCAAAGTGCTACTGTCTTGTGTCCAGAAAACTCTGCAGTGCTGACAAAGTGAAATGAGAGCGTAACAAGAAATGCAAAGTCTCCCAGAATTAATGGCACACTCAGTAATGCTCGCAGTGGTCACACACAGAGTCACCTGAATTAATGTGCATCCCCAAAATGCTGCTGTCTCGTGTCCAGAAAATTCCCCAGTGCTGATGAAATGCTACTGTCTTGTGTCCAGAAAATTCCCCAGTGCTGATGAAATGCTACTGTCTTGTGTCTAGAAAATTACCCAGTGCTGATGAAGTGAAATGAGAACATAACAAGAAAAACAGTCTCCCAGAATTAATGGTGTACTGCAAACACACAGACAGGTTAAGATTGTGCTGTGCACTCAATAGATGCATACGAAAAGGCACAACAAAACCTAACCAGTGTTCACAAGTCACAAATCCAAATCTGGAAAGGAATACATTTTGCCAGTTTGGGGATTAGTGCACAGCAGTAACAATTCACTACCAGTAAAGATACCACTAAGCAGTATAAAACATTCATGCAGGTGCTGTGGATAACAGGTTCACACTGTTGCAATTACCCTATGGCACAATAAAAGGTGTCTGATTTAATGGTATGCATTGCACACACACTCACACTCACACACACACTACAAGTAATGCGTAGCAAATTGAAAACCTTTAGTAATATAACCAGATGTTTTAAACAAATTGTACACTGCTGCACCACAACAATCAGCAAAAAAAAGTCAAGAATTACTGAAAATATTACTGTGTGTACATTAACACAGTTATACAAGAAAAATATAACCAAAACAGAAAGAATGAGTTTTTCTCCCAGTTACTGTACCTACACCACAAATACGCCCCTCCCCCCAAAGCACGTCACAGTACACAGACTGACTGTTCTAAATTAACATTCAAAATTCACACACAACAATAATCTCTCGATATGAGCACAGAAGGGTTTCCTACAATCGATGTAGTACATTTTGAGCAAAAAAATTACTCAAAAAGACATTTTAAACAGCTTTTAGAGGTTTTGAATCACAGAGCTCTGACAGCAAACTGTCTCCAGCTACCACTACACACACTACCCAGGCCAGAACTGAGGTTGTGCAGAACAATCTAGAGCCCATGTGATCTGCAATCCCATGAATCACTGCAGAATTTCATTTGGAGCTCAATTACAAGGCGAAGTGAGGCGAATTACATTGATTTCAACATACCTGTACTTCGCCTTAAAATTGGTGGAAAAGTGGTTTGGGGAAGGCGGAATAATGCAAAGTCATTGGTTTCAAATGGACTTCGCGTTTCTCATTATGAAGCGAAGTACTGCGCTTCACATTGTGGAGTACTCTACAGGTTCCATGCTACTCCATGAATCACTTCGTGGAGCAAATTGGGGCCACTTCGACCACCACTACTTATAGTACTGTAACTCATAATGCTGTTACAGGAAGGAACACAAATACCTATAGCTGTACTTCCCCGGTGAGCTGCAGCACAAAACTCCCCAGGACCCCAATTTAAAAACATGTATTAATGAGTACAGTGGTGGGGTGGTGAAGCATGGAGAGATACTACAAAACAGGCTTACAACACATCCAAGTAACTAGTAAAAAAATTAATGTTGTAATTCATGACGTGATTGTGAATTGTGATTTGTGACTGCATTTGTGACCGTGATGATGAAGAACGTGATTTGTATCACGAGTGACTCATGATGATGGTCCTGACATAAAAACGCATATTAGTGAGTACAATGTTCATGCAGAATTATGCACCACATCTGTCCAGTACTCTGAAGGGAAGCCAAAGAAACAACTGTGACTTAAGTTACAGATGGAGATTGGGCCCTATAGAGATGCAAATGCACAAACAGATTAAGATTGCACTGTGCACTGAAGAGATGCAGACACAAAGGCACAACGCCTAACCAGTGCTCACCATCAGAAATTCAAATCTGGAAAAGAATACCTTTGCTGGTTGGGGCAGGCCGGGGGTGGGGGGGCAGTGTACTGCACTTCTGCAGTAACAGTCACTAGTAATAGTACAATTAAAGATACCACAAAGAAGTACAAAAATCATACAGTTGCAGTGGATAGCAGGTTCACAACACATTGCTGAAATTACTATGTGGCACAATAAAAGGTGTCTGATTTGATGACACGTGTCACAAACATACTCACACACATACACCAAGTAATGCGTAGCAAATTGAAAACTTCAGTACAATAACCACTTATTTTAAACAAACTAAAATTATGCACTGATGCACCACAACAATCAGCAAAACAATTGCAAGAATTATTGAAAATATGACTGTGTGACCATTAACACAGTTATAAGAAAAATATCACCAAAACAGAAAGAAATGTCTTTTTCTCTAAGTTAATCTACCTACACCACAAATATGCCCCTCCCCCAAAGCACACTTCCACTGTCTGTCAGTACACAGACTGAATGTTGTACATTAACATTCAAAATCCACACACAAACAATAAACACTCGATGATATGAGCACAGGAGGGTTTCCTACAATCGATGAACTAAAGTTTCAGCAAAAAAAAAAAAACTCAAAAAGGCTTTTTTAACAGCTTTTAGCAGGTTTGAATCGCAGAGAGCTCTCAGAGCAGACTGTCTCCTACAGCTTCCTACACACACTACCCTGAACTGAGGCTGTGCAGAACAATCTAGAGCCCATGTGACCTGAAATCCCATGAATCACTGCAAAATTTGTAGCTTAAAACAAGGCAAAGGCAGGCGAAGTACATTGTTTTCAATGTACTTCACCTTAAATTAGTGTAGTGGTTTGGAAGGCAGAGTAGCATAAAGTCATTGTTTTCAATGGACTTGTAGTTACCCATTATCTTGAAACTACTCACGTTTCGTGTTGCGGAGCACTCCACGAATTCACCTTCACTCTGCAAATCACTTCGCAGAGCGAATTGGGGCCACTTCCCCCATCTCTAGTAATGGTGTTATGAACAAGCTATTACAAAGGCATTTCATTTCTAATATCAAATGATACTCATTCTTATCTTAACTGTTTGCTATCTTTGAGCCTCATGTAGTGACTATAGGGCGTTGAGTGTCTATTCCAATGGAAGACCAGGACAGGCACTAAGTGGGGTGGGATGTACAGCAAGCGAGTATCCGGTTAAGTAGAATCCACTTGAGATGCTTCTCTCCAGAGGGTCCAATGAGCCCATCTACACATGAAAATTGGGAGTTTCAGGTTGACTTTGTAAGTTAACTCTTCAATTGCCTGGATATCCTTAACAATGTTCAGCCAGTGTTGGAAAAGCGGGGGTTCCTCCTTGAGCCATTGCTGTGTAATGGCCTTATGCGTGACCACAAGAAGGATGTTTCATAGATATGTTTGGTCTTTCCCACGAGTTTCTGGTAGTGGAAGACCTGGAAGCATGTGTGGCATGGTCAACAGGGACGTGATATCAAACAGGTCACGTACCGTGGCCATTATCCGCTGCCAGTAGGTCTGCAAAGCAGGGCACTGCCAGAAGATGTGCAAGTGATGGGCCCTCAGAGCATTTTCTCCAGCAGGCCTGTGAGTGACCTTGGCTCCACTTACTCTGTATAACCGGTGTGTAGAAATAGCGTGTCTTGACTGTCCATGCAAACTCCTGCCATAAGGGGGAGTGGGTTGTTTTGCAGGCTGATCTGAAGATCCTTTCCCAGTCCCTATCTGCTAGGTGGACATCATCTTCCTGTTCCCACTTGTGTTTGATGGGTATAGTACAGGCCCTATAAATACTTTGAATGGCTTTATACAAGACCGATATATGTCCTTTTGTGATTGCCCGATTCAGGATAGCTTTGATTGTCTCAATTAGGGCATTAGACCTGGGGTAATCCCTCCCAACCCCCAGATGATTCATAATATATGTCCTTATCTGAAGGAAGTGAAAGCAGTCCGAGTTAGATAACTGAAAAGACTCTTTGACTGTGTGAAAGTTTGAAAAAAAAACCTTAGACATTAGTTGGACTGGAAAACACAGACCCAATCTCACCCACCTTTGGATGGTATGATCAATCTTTGAAGGTAAGAATGAGCCATTCTAGGTGAACCACTAGAGGGACTGCAGTGCAGATTCCAATTTATACATTTCCCATGTTCTATAAGCAGCTCATAAAGTGTTATGAACTGCCAGTAGGGATATGTCACTGTTGCTAGTTTTAAACTTCGGGTCCATTACTCTTGCCCCCAGTGGTGGGTCCCATTCATCCCTTATCTCTATTAATTTCCAATTGGCCTGGTAGTCAGGTGCAGACCATAAAAGGGCAACCTTCAGGTGGGCAGCGAGATAGTAGTCCTCTAAGTCTGGAAGGGCCCCCCATTCAGAGGTTTTGTCCATCTGCATGATTAATTATTTGAGTCTGGGTTTCTTCAGATTCCAGATATATTGAGTTAAAATCTTCCGCCAAACCTGGAATTGTTTAGGGGCAAACACTGGAACAGGTATAGAAACCTGGGAAGTATATTCATGGCCACACATTGGATGTGGGAATACATGGGAAAGTTAAGGAGGTACCATCTAGTCATGTCTTGATGAAGCTGACTACTTAACGGTTCAAAGTCGATTGAGAATAACTTAGATTTTTGGGGAATTTGTGCTCCCAAGTATCCTATTCGGTTAGCATTCTAATTAAGGGGTAATAGCTAGAGCATGGCAGGTGATGGTTTGTGATGAAAACGGAGCACCTCCATCTTTGTTTTATTAAGCACTTACCCAGCATGGTGACCGAACTCAAGAAGTGTCCAGACCCTAGGGATGGAAATCTCTGGGTGGGCTAGATAAAGGAAACCGTCATCTGCATATAGGGAGATCTTTTGGATGGTGCCCCCCACTTCTATTCCCTCAATCTGCACTTCTTCTCTTATGGCCTTTGCCAGAGGTTCAATATATAAAGCAAAAAGGAGGGGTGACAAGGGACAACCCTGGTGGGTCCCCCTATCGAGGCTAAACCTGTTTGAAATGGCCCTGTTTACTTGGACATATGCTTGCAGTGCAGCATACAGGGTCCTCACCCCTTCTATGAAGATCTGTGAGAAGCCAAAATGTTCTAGGATAAGGAAAAGAAAACTTCAAGAGACCTTGTCAAAGGCTTTCTCCACACTTAAATTCATGATGCAAGCTGAAGTGTGGGTTTGTAGTATTGCATCTATTACATTAATTGCACAGTGCACATTGTCAGGGGCTTGTCTGCCCGTGACAAAGCCCGTCTAGTCTAGGTGAATAATTTGGGGATCAAAAGATTAAGACGACTTGCTATGATGGAGGTGAATACCGTATAATCAACATTAAGGAGGGATATCGGATGGTGGGAGCTGCATTCAGTAGGGTTCTTACCTGCTTTATGAAGGACTGTTAGAGTGGCATAGTTCCACAAGGGCAAGAGAAGGCCTCCTTCTTTCCAAACATCATTGAAAACCTCCTGCAGCAGTGGGACAGTTTCCTTAGAAAAAACTTTGTAGAATCCCCCCCCCCCCCAAAGTCGTCTGGGCGGAGACACTTTCCAGATTTGAGTTTTTTAATTGTAGTTAGGATTTCTGCCTGAGAGATAGGGGCAATTAGGGATTGACTCTGTTCCAGGGTCAGAGTGGGCAGGCTTAACAACTGTAGGAATCTGCTCTTAGTGGATGGTGAGGACTCACACTGTGGATGATATAACGTTCAATAGTACGAGACAAAAGCAACAGCTATCTGATCTCCTTGGTGGAACATCTGACCAGTGACAGGGTGTTTTATTTTAGTAATGGCAGCTTTAGTTGTCTACTGTTTGAGGCAGAAAGCCAGAAACTTAGTCGCTCTGGCCCCCCCATCATAATATTTTTGTTTTAGATACCAGAGGGCTTTTTCAGTTTAAATTTTTTGTATATTTTGGATTCTGACTTCTAATTGTTGTAATTCTGCTTCATTTTGTTTGATTAATTTCTGTTTTTGTAGGATCTCTATTGATCGTAATCAGTCCACTAAACCTTCTAATTGTTTTTGACGTTCTGCTTTCTTGTATGTGGCTATGGAAATAATTTTTCCCCTAACTGTGGTTTTCACGGTGTCCCATAGAATCTGGGATGTAATTCCTGGTTTAGCATTATGTCCTAGTGTTTGTTTAATGATGTTTTTAATTTCGGTTACTATTTCCTGGTCCCGGAGAAGGTAAGGCATTCAGCCTCCAGTGGGTTTTCTTCCTGGGTATCACAAAATTAGCTTCCAGGAAGTTCGTCTGGTGGTCAGAAAGCATGGACATACCCATCCACATTGATGGAAAGATGTCATGTCTTTAGTGTAAGTAAAAAAACTCTCTAATCTGGAGTTGATCTTAAATCTAGGTGAGAAGTATGTATAGTCCTTATCCTGTGGGTATTTCGAGTACCAGCAGGGTTCCAGTTCTGTCCCATTAGTAAACCTTGTGATTTTTCTGCTATTTGCTGCAACATGGAGGAATAAATATTAATAGGGGATCCAGGAGGTATGTATTCGTTAACTAGTGTAACTGTGGTGTCTTGCACCCTACCCATGACCATAATGTAATGAGCCTATGGGTCCACCACCACCTCCATCTTTTCAAAAAGGAAGGAGGCAGAGAGAAGGATTGCAATGCCCCTCTTCCTGCCTCACTCCAAGGAGGCATGGTACAGACTGGAATATGCCCTAGATTTAAGTTTGATCACCTCATTGGGGGAGAGGTGAATTTCCTGCAGGAAGATGATTTCACACCACTGAGTCCCAAGGTATTTAAGGCCGTGTTTCCTTTTTATCGGATTGTTTATGCCATTTATATTGTAAGACATAATTCTGGTACTGGAATATGTCATTGTTATTCAGGTTAAATGTAGGTCTGCTGCTCTCCCTTCCCAGGGAGGGTTCCGGGTAAGCCTTGCTCCAGAGTGACCCCTGGTGGAGACTAGGGACGCACAGGTAGTGAGGCTCAACGCAATGTTGGGGGCGGAGCAGCAGCGGAGGGCTGCATGCTAGGAGTGCTTCCATCACTGCACAGCCGAGCTCCGGGGAGTAACTCGCAGAAATACTGGGGTGGCCTAGTGGAGGCAAATGGGGCCCCAGAGACCTGCCCACATCCCGATGCCAGAAATACCTCTTTGGATCTCCTCCCCCCAACCGGGCTCCGTGGCTGTCCCTCTAATTGCAGAAAGGCCCGCTGAGGCTGGGCGGGCCTTCTCATGGGGGCTGATCTGGGGGTCTGGACAAGCTGTGGAACCGGTGGAGACCAAGGGTCGAGATTTTAGGCAGGGAGTAGAGGCAGTAGTCCAGTGGGTACCTTGGAGAGATGCCCTGGGCCTCCAGTGAAATAAAGAGAATTCACAAAAAAATAAAATAAATAAATATAGGTCTGCTGGACTAATTCTAGTTATTAATGATGAGAGGTTGAGAAATTGACTGGTTGCTGTAGGAAAGAGAATGTAACAGCAATCTTATTAAACAAACAGTAGTAAACCTAAGCAGTCTCAACTTTAACCTGAACCAACTGTAAACACTTGTTACAGGAATGCATTAGGTAAGCTTTGCCAATAGATGGCAGTGTTATCTGAAAAACCTGCAAAAAACTCCAAACAAGGATAAGGAGGAGGCATCCTGCCAGTGTATCAAGCCAAGAAGAGCTGTAAGAAACAACTGTTTCTTTTGCCTCAATCCAACTCTGATGCTGGCTTCCTAGGTCAGACTGGGAAAAGATCCACAATCTGTAGGGTGCCACTTCTGTGACACGGTTTCCCCCAGTCAAGGCAGGAAATAAGCCAAGATATCAGCTACATGGTAAGAGCTCCTGGTCCCGGTGGCTGTCCTGATGTCAGCAAGAACATGTGTAACTGAGAAGTGAAGTTACAGATGGATTTCTTCCATGGCTGCCTCTTCTCCCCGCCCCCCCGATCCAGTATTTTTCAACTGAGCTGTTTGCCTACTGCATCATTTACTTTTCCTGCTTGCTATGGAAAGTGCAGGCACTGTCTCCACTGAAAAATAAAAGCTAAAGTTGGATCATTTAAGCATCACAAGGGACACAGACCCTTCCCCGAAGCATTCTCAATTTAAGAAATTACAGCCCATAGCTAAAATTTTTGTTCCAGCCCAACTGTGAGATCACAAGTCCAGAACCAAGATAAGGGCAAGAACTTGGGACTAACAGATGAGACTCGTTATCCCTTTGGTAGAGGGGAACAGGCCATAAACTCCATATACGAGGACAAGTGGGACCACAGGCAGTGGCGAATGGCAGAAATTAATGATCAATTATGTGCCAGCGAGCCCTCTTGCCTGCCTGGTGGAGCCCCCCCCCCCGTTAACAGAAAGAACCAGCAGTCCAGAGGACCAATCAAGGGCCATTACAAATTTGTGTGTTGGCCTGTGCCAAGAGGTCATGTTAACTATGTTGCCTATAAGTTAAGCAGGGAGCTAGTGATTACTATTATAAACTTCATAATCCCCAGATCACCCTTGAAAAGGGCAAGTTTCTGTGGTAATATGGAGACAGGATATTTTTAACAGCTTTAAGATCTCTTATCTGCCCGTGCACCACCCACTGTATGCCCTGGATGGCAGAGGGCATTACAAAGGTTGCAATAGTAGGGGTACAGTCCCCTATTCTGAACAGTCAGCATATATCACTATGGCCTTAGTGGAGGGGCGCTGACATGAAGCTGCAGACCCAACAGCAAGCAAAGCTGCAGACGAAGGCAGGTAGCCACTGCTCATAATAAATGCATGTTATATCACAGCTTTCGCCTTACAATTAGATATGCCCCCTCACTTCATAGCTTCAAAGACTCTCATAATATTCAAAACAATTAAGTGTTATTTAAAGAGCAGCTCTCTATCATTTTATAGTTATATGTTTTTTCCTTTTCATTTTCCCCTGCTATTGGTCTACTAAATATTGTAGCTACTGTTGCAATTATTCCACTGAGTCTTTCAAAATGTGTCTGACTCTCCCCTGCTAACCATACAATTACTGTTTGTGACATCACAGTCTGTTGCCAAGGTGAGCACTATGCTGTCATAAACAAAGGCATTATGATGTTAACAGGGGAGAGGCAAATGCTTTTAAGTGTTTTATATATAGACTTTTTAGATTGCGTTCCAAGATGTGCTCTAAATCTTGGAAAGGAACACTGAAAATGAAAAAAAAATGTATTCCCTAGTAAATGGTAACATCTGAAATGTCTTGTCTGTGAACGAGCATGCTGGAGTGCAGAGTTACTCTTTAAAGCTTTGAAATTGCAGCCTTCATGGCTTAATTACATACATAGAATAAACTTTAAGTCACATAGAGACAAACATTTTGTGTGCCAACGAGCTATAAGATTAACGTGCTTCAAAGTGGATAAGTGACTTTTGATGGGAGCTAGTGACATCCATTAACAATCTATAGAGGAAGAGGGTGTTATGCATAGAAAAAGGCAGGCTGCTTTTGGGCATAGCTGGAGCCCTTGACCACTGAAATTCAGCCAGGCCAAGGCTCAAAGGGGCAGCAGTTAAAACAAAGATTGCAGCCAAAGGGAAGGCAACACCAATTACTCCGAGTTAACGCTGATTTAAGATGTTATGTATTCATGATGTGTTCGAAGGCAACTAGGAGTCTTCAGATGTAGGAAGCAGTACGAAGCCAATGGGAAATGGAGGCAGGATTACAAAAAGGGGCTGAACAGTGCCCTGATGCCTGTAGCGTGTCAGGAAATGTGTCAAGATCAAGGGGATCAATGGCGACCCAGTCGAGGGACTGGTAACCAAGGGGCACATTATGCCTTTAAATTTTGGGAAGCAATCAGTAAACAGAAACATTTTATATTAATACTTCAGGTGCTCCAATGGGAGTTGTTTATGCCTGTCCAAAGTCTCATGCACCACTATGGAGAAACATGGAGAAGAATCTCTGTCTAAACACAAGACGAGGCTAAAGACAACAGGTCTAAAGCCCTAACTGTTGGAAGTTCAGCACAACCAACATCGCATCCAAATATGCTGGAAACAAGGTTTGCAGGGCAAGAGTTATGCGCCTCTGCGCTTCTCACCACACAGTTAGGGAGGTCCAGAAATACTCACAGTGTCCTGCTAGATATGTAGATCATAGTTGCGGTTCAGCAGAATCCGGACATCAGGAGTTGTAGGCAGGGTGACAACATTTGCAGGAGGCTCTGTGGTACTTGCTGCTCCTCAAGAAGTGACTTAGAAAAAAAAGGTGACCAAGGTCAGAGAATTGAAAGGGAGCAGTGAGAAACTCAGGTTGTCGATGGGGTCTCCTCATTTTCTACATAGGTGGAGGGGTCCAGCGTAGACTCCTGGGAGCGGGTGAAGCTTCCTTCGGTCATCAAAACAGCACTGTAGCTCTGCAGGAGGGAGCCTATATCTCCTCGCAGGTTGGTAGGCTTGCTTCACTACAATCCTCCATTCCAGTTGTATCCTCTACATGCCGATGTTCAAGCTGAATGCAACAGGTCCCTCTCCAAACATTCCTTGGCAAGAGAATGCATGGGGATGCCCAGTTCTTCAAGGTATGGGGAGGAGTCCAGATGGCCTGTGAAGGTACGTGTTCCCTTTTCTGTTTCAATGTGCAGCCTAGCCAGAAGCAGAATCTGAGCTCAGAGATTTCTTGCTTTAAGTTATTTTAGGATAGGCCAGAGGGTCCAGCAGCTCTCCTGCATGGACGTAGTGTAGTCGTCCAGAAAAATTCTGTTATTTTTGTACTGTATGTCCTGATACTGCCAGGCCTATTTTAGAAGTTCTTTGGTAGAATATGATGTTAATTTGGCAACAAAAGAACAGGGCTGTGCCAGAGCATTGCTTGGCTTTGGGCCAAGGGAGTGGTGTGCCCGGTCCATTAAGAGATCAAAATCCTCCAGAAGATGAAGAGTCTCTCGTAGTAGGGTTTGAAGGAATAAAATCATGCTGGTGGCTCCGACCTCTGCTCCCTCTGGGACCCCATACACCCTGATGTTTTGCCGGTGTCTTCTGTCCTCCAGGTCATCTAGCTGGTGGGTGAGCTCTTTATCCTTCGCCAGCAGGTATAGTAGAAGCCAATCGTGCCTATCAGTTTGCTCAGAGACCGTGGCAAGACATTTTTCGACTTGATCAATCTGTGTTTCTATTGCACTGATGTCCGTTCTTAACTGGGTGAGGATTTGATTGATTTTAGTGACCGTTTTTGATGTTTGTGGTGCAATCAGGTCTGGGATCTCATCCTCGGCTGGCTGCTGCACATCCATGCAGCCCTTGGAGCCCACCTCAGCAGGAGTCAGACGGAGGTTTTCTTGTGAAAGTAGTTCTTTTAACTTTTGTGCTGGTGTCCCTGAATTCATGGGTGGGAGAGCTTGTGAGCGGGTGCTCTTTGCTGGTGAATCTATTTTCTAGTAGGCAGAGATCTTCTGATTTAGATCAAGGGGCAGACAGAGCTGCGAGATCAAGCAGCCATCAGGTTGCTGATGTCACCAGATGTCCTCATTTATGAAACCTTGCCCCCCACCAACACATTTATTGCTCCATTTTTGGTGCATACTTGAAACTTGCTAGTTTATTTATTTATTTGGTTTTCTATTTCCAGATAAGTGCACTAGACAATAATATGCCTATTTTCAGTCACGACCTGGGAGGGTACCGTTGTAAGCACAATGGAGTTCAAATACAGTAAAGAAAGTATTCCATTAGAAATATTGTAGCTTCAAATTACAATTCAAGAGCAAGGTAGCAGGGAGACACAGTACACTGCAAAACTACAACAGGAGTAAGTATGAGGCGCATCAGATAATTAACCAAATTCAGAAGACAAATTCTTAACATGAATAATGTACACTGCACAACAGGCAGCAATGGACCACCTGGAAGTGGGAAGGAGAGTAGACCAATGATAGATAGCAGGGTTCAAGAAATGGCATAGGCATATAACTCAGGGAGGCAAGAAACAGGTACGTAAGTCAGAAACCTTTAGATGGTGGTAGAGCTTCCTTTTGAAACAGGCACAGGAGGAAGAGTGCCAGAGGGCAGCTGAGACAGAGTTCCAGTAATCAGTTGCAAAGTGAGAGAAGGTGTCAAGCCCCTTACTTGGGTCTATTCACTATGCCTAAGCGTCATATATGTGCAGTGCATAGGCATGCCTACAGCTGAATGCCACACAGCAGGGTCCTGTGGACCCTCGGCAGCATGCGCTACAGGCATGCTATTCCCTTGTGTACTGGATCCCTGTTCGCTTGCACAGCTATGCACCATGGGCGGTCTGGGGGCATGCCAGGGGGTGTGCTCACACTCCACGCCATTCACTAAGGCATGGAGTGCCGGGCTGAGGCGCACAAGTTACGTGATGGAGGACCCTGCCATAACTTGTGTGCACCCCCCCAATGGACACCTGCTGGCTGCCTCAGTAATGGGACCCCCACCACACTGCTGTCCCAGCCCACTGGTCTGCTGGGGAGGGCTGGGACTGCCATTCAGGGATTCACCCATCGGACTCCATGTCCTGAGGTCCACGCCTTCCCAGGATCTCCTGCACTGCACAGCAGGGGATCCACTTCGGGACACAGAATGAGCAGCCAATTGGATGCCTGCCTGGGTCCTGTGATCCACACCCACGCAGCTGCATGCCAGGGGGGTGGGGTCAGGCATCTGGCAATGGTGAATACCAGCCCATGCACACCTGTCCCAGGGTGCGGAGCTGCATGGGCTCTGTACGCACGAATTGCGTGTACATCCCACACATTAGTGAATAAAGCCCATTGGTAGTACACCAAAAAACAGTTCGAAAGGACAGGTCATCCACTCTGAGGAGGTAAGCTAGGGCAGGAGGTTTCAGCAAAGTAGCTAGGGAGGAATGTAGCCCACTCCTAAGAATTTTTGTCCATAAGGGCACCCATAGCACGAGAACACCATGCTTTAGGAGATAGCCAGTTTAAACCAGAATAGAACTGGTAATGGTGGGTAAGTCGGTTTGAGGCCAGGGCAAAGTGACATAGGCTAATACAGGTAAAGTCCCATTTCTGGAGCTTTCCTTTGGAGGAGTGGTAGTAGTTAACAGAACCATAGGTAAGCCTGGGAAGAAGAATGCCTAAGCAGTTCAGCAATTGGTAGAAGTAAGGCATATTTGGTTCTATAGGCCAAGCTTGATGTTAACAGTTTTATAGAGATGTGCAGTGGAAATCTAAAAAAGAGTCAAAGGTTATACCAAGGTACTTGAAAGAATTAACATTTTTGAGCAGGGTACCATCTATACTAGAGATTGCCGGGCAGCCAGGACATATTTTCAGCCTAGGAACAGAGCCAAATAACATGGAAGGAGATTGACTAGCTTTGAGCAACAATTTGTTTTGGGAGAGCCAGGAGTGCATCATACAGAAATCATTATTAAAGTTGAAGGTAATGTCAGCCAGGTTTTTGATCTTTTATAGAGTATCAGGTCATCCGCATAAAGCAGAGAGGAGCAGGATAAGTCGGTAAGGGAGAGGTTAATTTAAAAAGTAGAGAACAGAAGGGGAATTTAGGGTGGATAGTCAATCCAGTCTGTTCAGACACCTCTCTCTCAAAGAGGCACGCTAACTGACTTGAAATGACTCTCACGGCCTCTCACCAGGAGGTATTGTTGCCTCGGCCACCACAAAGCCAATCAAGGTTCGGCTTTTGCAGGAGGGAGCACCTGAGGAATCTGGTCTAGGTGATTGGTGAGCCTCCCCCAACAGGAATGGCTTGGCCAGTCCCACGTGGAGGTGGTCAGGGATGAAATGTAAGGTCAGGTCAGGAAGTGAGCATTCTGTTTGACCTACACCTTCCTCTTGATTGGAAATCACAGAAAACTGCAGCGGACTTAGAAGATTCTCCTACACAGCTGCCCAGCAAGAGTTTGGAAGAACAACTTACATTTAAGGGTAAAGCATACAATTATTTCTATCTATACAACATCAGTGAAGGCAAACAAGACAAGATAAATAAGGGATATAACATGGGCTGACTGAAGATATCATATTTATCTTCGTGAGAGGCTAATGATATTCTGATAGTTCACGAGTGATGAAGCCATAGAGTGAGATATCTTAATACCATTGACCCTGAATAAAGATAAATATGATAGCTTCAGTCTGGCCATGTCATGTTCTGTTTAGACAGACATATGTTTTGGGATAAACATAATTGGAAATGTGTGAAAAATTTCTTCTCATTTTGAAATGTGTGACTAACTTTTGGCTTCTTTTACGGTTACAGTACTTGTTTAGAATTTACTGCTACTTCTATTTACCATATATACTCATGTAAAAGTCAAGTATTTAGTGCCAAAAATAGGCACTAAAGAATGGGAGTTGACTTATATGTAAGGCTGACTTATGAGCAAAGTTTCTTTTACCTGTAATTTCTCCAGGTTAACTTATGCCCAGAGTTTCTGAGACATACACAAGATTACAAATTATCCCTCTGCCCCCCACCCTAGTAACACCCTGTTCCCCCTCCCCCCAGCACCCGCATATTTTTTAAATTAGTACTTTTTGCCATTTTTGTGCTTTTCTCCCGGTCGCAATCCTGTGCATCCCCAATGTGACGCACACATGTGGAGGCACATGCACGTCGCACCCTACAGGATGCCCCACCCTACCAGCCATCCCTCTACCCACCTGCGCCACCACTGGACCTCCACCTGGTGTTGAAGGGACTACGGGCAGGATGGCATCCACCCCAGGAGAGGAGAGCTGCCAGTAGGAGCTCAATCCTGCTCCTGCCCCCCTCCAGCTGGCACCCGATGACTCGAGGTCGTTCCCGAACCTGGGTCACTGGTGTGGCATGAGGTGTGGTGTTCAGCACCTCAATCCTCAGCGCCAACAGACCAGTCCCAGCACCCAATTTTAACTGATGAAGATGACCAGCACAACCCACCCTCATCCACAGCCACCCACCATCTTTGTAGTTTTCAAAAGCACTTACAGCCCTAAATTCAAGATTACAAATGCCCCCCCTGCCCTCCACCCTAGCAGCACCCTGCTACCCTCTTCTCCCTCTCCCAACATCCAGTTTTAGCAAAGGAAGGTGACCAGCACAGCCCACCCTCCTCCATGGCCTGCCGCCATCTTTGTAGTTTTCAAAAGCGCTTATAGAGCTAAATTCAAGATTACAAATTCCCCCCTGCCCCCCATCCTAGTAGCTCCCTGCTCCCACTCTCCTCCATCCAACACCCAATTTTGGCAAAGGAAGGTGACCGGCACAGCCCACCCTCCTCCATGGCTGGCTGCCTTCAGAATGAATGAAAGTGCTCAAGCACTTTTTCTGTCTAATAGTAAAACAGCTCATGGCAGCATTTAAATATGCATTTGAAACATCTTTATTAATAAACAGACATGCTATCTGAACAGTACTTTGATATGTAACTAGAGATTTCTGAACCATGGTACTAAATTTTTATTATTGTTCTTAGGTTTGAAAACATGCAGACAAAATGTTGGGCTTCACTGAAAACGTTCAATGTTGTGAAACATGGCAAACTTTCTACACCACAGATGATGTAGACACGGCCTCTTCCTTTTCTGCCACATAATAAACAACATCTAGAATTATAATGCCCCTCCACATTGCCAGAGACTGAGAAACTTCCACCACCCTTGGATATCCGCTGATTTAATCAAGCTATGCAAGTCCTGTGACCACG
Source organism: Neoceratodus forsteri (assembly GCA_016271365.2). NCBI lineage: Eukaryota > Metazoa > Chordata > Ceratodontiformes > Ceratodontidae > Neoceratodus > Neoceratodus forsteri. The sequence goes on from CM057455.1 coordinate 1,713,240,801, forward strand.
CTTGGGCTTGCTATAAAGCCTCACTCTCCACCAACGACCTCTCCTCCTATCGCGCCCTGAGAAACGCCTGCACCAAAGCTATCAGGACAGCTAAATCCAACTATTTTAGGAACACGTTGCAAGAAAATTTAAATCCTCCCCATAAATTCTGGCAAACCCTCTCCTCCCTTCTCAAACCATCACACACCTTCTCCTCCCCCTCCACCTCCCTCCTAATCGACAACAATCTAGTTTCAGATCCTCACACCGTTGCATCTACCTTAAATAAATTTTTCACAACATGTGCCCTTCCATCTTCCCCTGCCCATCCCTCAAGCCCCCTGGCACACCCCACTTACCTCTGACTCCCTGGTATCCCCTCCCACAGCACCGCCACCGTCTTCAGCCCCACACACGTCAGCTCAAACCTATCACAGCCCAGGAGATCCTCAGGGCTCTGCAATCCCTAAACCCAGGCAAATCCAGCCCTGATGGTCTTGACACCCTCATATTAAACATCTCAGCCCCAGCCATTGCCCACCCCTGTCCCATCTACTCAATCTCTCTTCCTCTCTTGGCACAGCACTGCAGGCCTGGAAAGAGGCCAAAGTGATTCCACTGCACAAAGGCGGTGATTACTCCCAACCTAGTAATTACCGACACATCTTCCTCCTCCCTGCTTTAACCAAACTACAAGAATCTCTCGTCCTCTCCAGACTCACAGACTTCCTCACTTGCACAGATTTCCTGTCCCCTTATTAGTCGGGCTTCAAGAAAAATCACTCAACCGTCTAATCCCTATTTAGGTCACTGACACCATTCTTACTGGTATGGACCAAGGCCACCTCACCACAGCCATTTTTTAGATCTGGCCAAGGCATTTGACTCCGTATCCCATCCCATCCTTCTCACCAAGCTCGAACATACAGGCTTCTTCCCCCCTCTCAGTCAAGTGGTTCAGCTCATACCTCTATGGCTGTTCTCAATACATCCAATCTGGAGATGTTCTCCCCCCCCAAATACTGGCTGGAGTACCGCAAGAGTCAGTCCTCGGCCCCATCCTTTTTTCAATATTCCTCAATGACCTCTCCTCGTATGCTCCTCCTCCCATATACACCTCTATGCCAGCGACACTATCCTCTATAACTCCAGACCCTCTGCCTCAATGGTGACCTCCCAGCTGTAGTCTGATTCCACCAATGTTCCGAACTAGTTTGAGACTAAGCAACTGAAGGTCAACACCACTAAAACAGTCTCTATCAATTTCAGTACCACACAGAAACTAGCCAAACTCCTCTCACCCCCTGCCTTCACCTCCCTCGGTAGCAAAACCCTGGACATAGACCCGGCCTACAAATACCTCAGAGTCTGGCTGGACAGTCACCTGGATTTCTCTACTCATATCATCCATATTCACTCCAAGCTCTGCCCTAAACTCGGGGCCCTCTATAGAAACAAAGATGCCCTCTCCCTCCCTATTCACTGGACTCTCCTTACAAAGACCATCCTGCCACTTTTTTGACTATGCTGACATTGTGCACAGGCCCACCTCTGCATCCACCCTCTTCAGACTGGACATTCTCTTCAATGTCTTTTGTCATTTCACCCTGAATATCCCCCCCCCCCGAACCCATCATTGTACCCTTTACTCCTCGCTATCACTCCTTCTCTTACTTCCCACTGAAACCTCCATACCTCCATCCCCACCACTAAATACTGGTTCGGCTCACCCCCCCTTAGCCTCCCTCCTATCTCCTGCCACCCATGCCTCCTATAGTGTCTGTTCCCATGACCCACACTCCTTTGCCCTACCCCGGCCTCACTCAAACTCAGCCAAGGCTGCCTTCTCTTTCCACTTCCTTGGGAGTGGAACTCCCTGCCTGCCTCATTGCGCACGTTGTCATCCTTAAGTCTCTTTAAACGAATCCTCCACCTCTCCCCTCTAACACTTTTCTCGTGCCCTCAACCTGAATAACCTCTAGGTAAAACCTTGCCTATCCATCGCTGGTTTACCTGTATCCCAACATGCCAGGTCTTCTGCTTCTTCTGAAGATAGCATCTGCCCAAGTTTCCCATGGGTCCTACCACCTTCCCAAGTTTCAGCAATAACCCTCTGCTACTATGTTGCATAATGTGTCATTGATATGCACGTTATGTATCCTTTTCTTATCTGCTTGCAACCACCAGCTGCTATATTGCTTAAGTGTTGTTAAACACAACGTCATGTACAATATACCTGCCTTTACCCCTGTACAGCCTGTTATCTTCCTGTAATTTTGCACTTATGAATTTGTAATTCTGTATTATTGCTCTGTACTTGTACCCCCTTCCCCCCTCCCCCGGGTCACACCTTGAAACGAGCCTTGGCTCAGTGTGCCTCTCCCAGTTACCAATCCTTTAAATAAACAAAAAAATAAAAACCTGGTGTACTTCAACAAGAACGCTATCACTTTTAAAGAAAAAATTTGTTAGGTGTTTATCTTCAACAGCATTTAGACCACACTGTCAGTGGTCAAACTATCATGTGCTCTATAACATGAGAAAAAGTCAGAAAAAGTGACAGTGGAGTTTGAAAATGAAGCCTTAACCAATCATGACATCAATTACGAACATGATACCATCACAGCGGAGGACATTGAAAGCCTGCATACTCAGCCAAGGGCAATAGGTGATGGATGCAATTCACGACAGGCACATGACAATCGAGATATCCCCAGTACCAGCATACAAACTGCTGATAGGTGATGTGTCTGTAGCACCTAAAAAAAGGGAACAAGAAAAAAAAAGATGAATGTTCTGAAAAGAAATATGACATAACAATTATTGATTTATTTAGGTTGCTCTGAACATCTGGAAAATGATATAGCATGGCACTGCTCTGTGACAGTAGTAAAACGACTGCAAAAACATGGCATTACTTGCTTGACACCACAGCTCTATCAACAACCATCAAGGTGACTTCAAGGCAACACAATTCAGTGTCACACATTTAGTGACCAGGGGCTCGATAGTCAAATCTGGGCAAAGCAGAGAGCAAAACTTTGCGCTGCCCTCTGCAGTTGCCCAGGTGTCTAAAACTGCTATATTCAGTGGAATAGCCCATCGGCGCTATTCCACTGAATATAGGGCATGTGAGACCCGGTGCTAAGCCACAGCACTGGGCAGATACAGCTCACACAATAGGGTGGCATAATGGCTTGCACCAGGCAAAAATCCCCATATTCAAAGGGACCTATGCAAATGAGTCCATTGGACATGCAATGCACTAAGGGGTCATTTGCATGCCCATGATGCACCATTTCCATAGACAATGAGGCTGTACTGTGAGGCACTGCCCCCCAAGTGCCCATTTCCATAGAGCTACCCTGGTGCTAGTGGTGCCGTCCCCCCCCCACCGATCGCTGGTCCATTAATAAATAAAATATATCTACCGCATAGTCTAGTGGTTCCCTTCTCCTCCCACATTCTCTGATCGCCATCCCCATTTAGGAAATTAAATTCCCTGGTAGTCCACTGGTTCCCTCCCCTTCCCCGTTCTCCGGTTACCGTCCCTGTTTTAAAGAATAGTTCCCTGGTAGTCCAGTGGTTCCCTCCCCCTTCCCCATTGTCCAATTACTGTCCCCATCTCAGAAATTTAATTCCCTGGTAGTCCAGTGGTTTCCTCCCCCTTCCCCGTTCTCCAATTGCCTTCCCCATTTAATAAAAATGAAATCCCTAGTGGTCCAGTGGTCTCTCACCCCCTTCCCCATTATCCAGCTGCCATACCATTACTTATTATTAAATATCCCTGTTAGTCTAGTGACCCTCCCTCCCTGATTGGTGATCAGCTGTCCTGTTAATTATTTTTACATTTCCCTGGTAGTCTAGTGGTTTACTACCCCTTCCCCATTTTCTGATCACCGTGCCTGTTTTCAGAAATTAAATTCCCTTGTAGTCCAGTGGTTCCCTCCCCCTTCCCCCCATTCTCCGACCGCTGTCCCCATATTAGATCACTGTCCCCATATAAGATTGCTGTCCTGTTAATTATTTTTTTACATTTCCCTGATAGTCTAGTGGTTCCTACCCCCCCTCCCCAATCACCGATCACTGTCCAGTTAATTATTTGTATATTTTCCTGATGGTCTAGTGGTTTCTCCCCATCCACTTTTTCACTCAGTGTCAGAAACATAGAAACAGAATTTGACAGCAGATAAGGACCGTTTGGCCCACCTAATCTTCCCATTTTTCCCTACCTACCAACTATATCACCACAGACCCTGCTGTAATCAACAACAAGGCACTGCACTTTGTGCTTTGTTTTGTGCCTGCAGTTAATTGTGGAGTTTCCTGCTACACCTGTCCATTGTGAGACTTTGTGCCCTGATTTCTCGGCAAGCAATATGCCGCTTTTATCATCTGTTCCCGGTTCCGGTAAGCAAGGGGGCTACCGGGTGGGAGAGTGCGGCAGAAGAGCTGATTGAGGGGTGGAGACTCTTAATTAAATTTCCTATATATTTGTAACATCTTTAGCTGCTGTCCGCGGAGCGGCTTTACGCAAGAGTGGAAGTATGCAGGAGTGGTGGAGCCACTATCGGGAGTCAACGGAGGGAGACTGCGGGGAGACTGCATGTAATTTATGCACTGTTTTTGTGTATTAGATAATATAGGCAAGTATCTCTGTAGGTCATTTGTTTGTTGATTGGTTAGTTAACATGTAGGGCTTAAGGATATCTATGATGTGTTGTTGTATTGGATTAATCTTGTTTGATCAAGGTTTAATGTAAACCATTGATCCTATTACATCAACAAACGTTCAAATGTATTCACTTACTGATTATACATTTCCCAATTCTCTAAAGGCCTCTACCTTCTGTTTTTCCTTAAATGTTAGGGACTTGGGTAGTCTTAACAAGAGGAATATATATGAAATAGGGGCTTTTTCTTTTACATCTAGTGTAAAGTTTTCGTTTGCTTCCTTGTTGCTTGGTATTATGTGGTGTATTCTACTTCTATCTGGTGATGTGGAAACAAACCCTGGGCCTTTAATTCCTGACACTGTAATTTAAGCTAATTATTGGCAAACTAAAGGTTTAAGAATAGTCCATCTAAATGTTAAAAGTTTTATGTCTAAACAAGCTGAAATTGAGGCCTGGGTCACTAATTATGACCCAGATATATTCTGTGTGACTGAAACTTGGTTGAAACCTTCAGTCTTAGATAATCTTCTTGCTCTTGAAGGTTATAGTGTAATACGGAAAGACAGGTATGGAAAAAAGAAGGGAGGGGGTATAATGGTATACTATAAACCAGAATTAGAATTAGTTGAGATTTCTCCTAGATATAAACATACTTCTGACTTTGAATGGCTTTTATTGGAATTGAAGTTGGGTGGTTGCCAACAATTAAGATATTGCACAGTTTATAATCCCCCCAAAACAGCTAAAAAGGGTTAGATGATATTTTGAAGTGTGTAACAACTATTCAATCAGGCAGTGATCTTTTGATTACTGGAGATTTCAATATTCATTGGGACCCTATTAACGATCCTTCTATAGAGACGTCACTGGCCAATGTTGGTTTGTCTCAGCTCACTAACTCATTTGCTCGTATGAATATGAATAGTCAGAACCACACAATTTTAGATTGGGTTCTTGTTAATAAACAGGTAAACATTTCTAGTGTTGGTGTACTTCCCGATGTAATGAGTGACCATTTGGCCACTTGTTGCATATGGAGATCCAAAAGGCCTAAATTGCCTCCTAGGTTAATTTCATATTGTAGGTTTGTTAATGAGGTGAGCGGGGGTTTTCTTGCTGATTTACAGAATCTTGATTGGACCTTTTTGGTTGCAATCCCTGATGTAAATATTGCCGTTGATTATTTTACTTCCACTCTTTTGGAATTACAAAACAAACATTTTCCTAAAGTGGTTAGGAGAGTCAGAGGTTCTTTGAATAAATGGATTACTGCCCCCTTGTTGCATTTAATGAAATTGAGAGATACTGCTTGGAAATTGGATAAGGTAACTAAATTAATGAGATATTTTAAAAGTTATAGGAAGTTTAGAAATGAATGTAAGATAAAAGTCAGGCAAAGTAAATCTAGTTATTTTCAGAATTTACAAACTTCTAGTTTAAATAACCCAAAAAGGTTTTGGTCTTCAGTAAATACTTTAATTAATCAATCTAGAAAAGAAGTTATTGGGGCTTTTATTAAGGATGGGCAAGTGATTTCTGATGTTCAGGTTATTTGTGATTCTTTTTTGGATAAATTTTTTGATTTGTCCAGAGATACACAGGCTTTTAATCAGGGTCTGTGTATAGATGAACAGTCTTGTGTTATTTCTGAATCTGGTTCTTTTTATTTTTCATTTATTGAACCATACCAGGTTTACAATCTCTTGAAACATATGCTAATTTGCTCAAGTGCATGTGAACTTGAGACTAGGTTCTTAAGCAAGCAATAACACACGACGAGGTGTGGTTTATCGCCTGATAAGAGCACGCCCAGGGTGTACTAAGGCACGAGGCGCTACCGAAAGTGCCTTATGCCACTGGCGTGTTTCATCAGGCTTACAAACCACACCGGAGTGTGTTATTGGCTTTATAAATGGGTTTTATTAAATGGTAGGACACTTTACTTAATTGAACAGGTTTTTTATTTGTAACTTTTAAAACAGAGACAGAGTTGTTGTTTTTAAATCATGTAGACATAAAATAGTCCCACTTTATATTGTTGTAATGTTTGTTAAATACATTTTGTTTTCAAAAAATGAACTGGTAAGGTTTATGTAAAGCATTGTTTTTACATTTAAACAGAAGAAATTGTAAACATTTGAAGACAAACTTTTAAATGTTTCAAAAGATTAAAAATTGTTAAGTTACAACGTTTTTAACTACTGTTTATTGTAATGCAGGATGTAGTTCACTATGTATACGTCAGTACTTTTTTATTTTGTGTAGTTAATAAATTCAACATGTTCCATATAACAATTTTGTATAATGTAAGTAGAAGTGCTGCTTGTTTCTTTAAATTGTTGGATGACTTGGGTTTTGCGATAGTCTGGTGCTTCTGGTGTCTTCGTGGTTGAGGACGTCTAGATTTCCAGTTTCTTTCGCAGTTTTTGAAGCATGGCGTCTGTGCATCAGGAGTTTCTGGCTGTTCTGCTTGCAGATTTAAGGTATTCATGTGAAGCTGTTGCTGATTTGCTTTACTCGGAGGAAAATAGGTGCAGAGGGTTTCTGTAGTCAGAGGAAAATAGGTGCAGAGGGTTTCTGTGTTGCTTGCTGTGTTTGCAGGGAGAGATTTGCTGCAGCATGGAGTTTCATCATCGGGCGTGATTTCACATTGCGGTTCTTTGGACAGGTTGTGTGACTGCAAACATTGATTTCTTGTTTTGTTGGCTAAAATATTGCTCCGCAACTGTCGGTCTTTTGAAGTAGCAGCCCAGTATGAGCGTAAGCTGCTTTCTGCACGATGGCCTGTTACTGCCATTATTTCGCGGGAGTCTAGGCCTGCTGTAGACAGTAACTGTACAGCTGTAGCTCTCACTGAGTGGTTTGTGTAGCGTATTGAGAGCTTTGCTTCTTCACTGATTTTCGGCATCAGGCTTGCTAGGTAGTTTAACCCTAATGGCTCACGGTGTACCAGATAGTTGAGGTTGCCAGTAGATTGTTGGCTATTTTACGAGGGTGTAAGTAGAAGGCAGGAGGGTTAGGTGGAAGCTTGGCTATGTATTTTTAAAGGAAGCAACTGGACATAAAGGGCTGTGTGGAATTTCATATATGTAGCCTCTGTGCTGTTGCTTTGTGAGTCATTTTTCTTATGGTTTTAGTATATTCAATGGAAGCTGAGTGTTACATATTCATAGCCTTGGTCATCTTTTTTATTTCAAAATGTTCCGTTTCAACTGTCTGAGACCTTCTCTGCCCCTGCTACCATGCACAGCTGTATATCAAGCCAAACTTTGTACAGTAGTCCTCGGGCAGTGTTTGGTGAGAGGACTGGTGATAATCGTAAATTTGTAAGTCGCTTTCATTTATTGCAGGGTGGTGGGCTGCTCGATCTTTACCTTCTCTCCTGTACTTTTTTAAGACTGCTGAAAACATGTTGTTAGCTGGTTGCATATCAAGGTGGTTGTGGAGATTTATATTTCTGGACAGTGGTTGTGAATTTAAATGGTGATTTAGGCCTGCTCTGAGGGAAATTATGCTAGCTATACTGTATTCTGTGCCATCTGTTTGTCTGATCTCTGCATAGAATTTGCGGAGGATGTCTGCTAGGTGGTGTATGTCTATTTCTTTAAAATCTATGGCTATTTGCTTTGCTGTGCACCAACCTTGAAAGACTGCTACTGCCCATGATGTTGTTTTTTGAGTGTTGATTTCATCTTTCATTTGTTCTATGTGATCCAGCTCTTCTGAAGTTAGGGTTGCAATTTGCCAGTGTTTTTACGCTTTTGTTTTTCTTTTTAGTATCGCTGCTTCATTCTCGACGCCTGCCATTGTATTGACCTGTTGATGAGGTGCTGTGCCTTGCGGTTCCGTAACACTGTCACTTGGAAACTGGTTCAGCTGAGGCAGTTTGAAGACGGTTGTCATCTCGCTGAGGAGATAGATCGGTGAGTATGTCTTTAAATGACAGCGAAACTAATATCCATTTTAGGGTCCGAAATTACAGGCGCTTTTAACGTGGTGAATATGGTAGCTTTCGTTTGAAGAGAATGCTCGTGCCGTAGAAAGATTGTCGGCTGCCTTTCTGTCAGCGCAGATGTTGATTTCGCTGCCAGCTGTGCCAGGCTGTGTTTTTTTTTTTCTGGTTGGCACAGCTCAGTGATTTGCTGTTGTCAATGGGCAGTGTGGCAGAGGTTAGTGCCGGTTGGTAGAATACCAGGGATTAAGGACACAGCTAGGAGGGTCAAACAGCCAATCAGTGGCTTCGTCTTTTTTTCCCATTTTATAAAATTGATTTCTGAATATATTACTTATCCACTTACTTCTATTTTCAATTTATCTTTGCGTACTGGATGTGTCCCTGATGAATGGAAACAAACAGTAATCAAACTCATTTATAAATCAGGTGACAGAATGGATATGGACAATTATCATCCTAGTTCCCTTTTGCCACCTTTGGGTAAGATTTTTGAGAGACTTGTGAATGAGCAGTTTTCTGCCTACTTACAAGATAATGGTTCTAGGACACCTGATCAGCATGGGTTTCGAAAATTCCAATTGACGGGGATGGCCTTGGCCAGGTTCACGAACCACACCTGTGTTGGTATGGATGAGGGTTTGCTCACTGGTACTGTGTTCATGGACCTGTCCAAGGCCTTCGATTTAGTGAGTCATCCCTTGCTGATCAGGACGCTCCGAAGCTATGGTATGGCGGAGATTGCTGTTGACTGGTTTCATAGTTATTTGTCCAAACGACCACTCAAAGTAGGATTAAATGGAGCATTTTCTTCTACTAGATTCTTATTACAGGGGGTGCCCTAGGGGTCCATTCTGGGCCCACTTTTGTTTACTGTGTTTGTAGACATTGTTCCATCTTTACTGAATGACACACATTGTCTGATTTATGCAGATGACATTATTTTGTACAAAAGTTCGATTTCAGTGGAACTTATGTATTAATAAGTCTTTAAATAAGGACTTTGCTGTACTTTGTAGGTGGTTAAATAGGAATTGTTTGGCATTAAATAACACAAAAACAAAATGTATGCTTTTTGGATCTAGAATTAGACTTAATATATCTCAAAATTTGTCCATCTCTGATTCATTGGGTAATGGGATGGAGCAGGTAAAACAATTTAAATATCTTGGAGTCCTGTTGGACCAATACTTAAAATTTTCTGATCATGTAAATTTTATTTCTCATCAAATAAATCAGAGACTGGGTGTCTTATTCAAGCTTCAATCGTTGTTGACCTTACCAGCAAGGCATGCAATAGCTGAGGGTGTATTACTACCTCAGTTAAATTATAATACATTTATTTTTTCAAATGTGTCTAATAGAGAGTTATCTCTTCTTACTAATGTGTTTCATGGTATTTGTAGATTTACCTTTAAGCTGCCTTATTCTACACACCATTATGAACTGTACAGACTATCTGCCTGGCTTCCACCTAGGCTGGGTTGTTTATACAGTTTATGTTCATTAATGGATAAAGTTATCCGTCAAGGTACAGATTCTCCATTGTATTCATTATTACATATTAAAATAAATTCAAGGGAACTTCGTTCAGATCATTAAATTAAGTTAAATGTTCCCAAGACCAAGACTAAAATGTGTGATGGTTCTTTTTCTTATTCTACTGCTAAAAATTGGAATGAGCTTCCTATTATTTTATATGAGAATGTTTGCCATCAAACTTTTAAAATTAGGCTAAGAAATTATTTTCTTGGCAAATTGCATTGTTGTTGTTTTCAATGAGTATTTCTATTACATTTCTTTTTTTATTCATTGTTGTAGTGTAATTGTGTGATGTATGTCTTAAAAATGTTGTAATTGTATTGTAGTGTGAGTTTTATTAATTGCACAGTACACATCTTGACTGTATATGTATATGGCCCCCGGGTCGTACATGAAAACGGGCCTCTGGCTCATTGTACTTACCCGGTAAACAAAGGTTTCAAATAAAAATAAAAAAAACCCAGAAATCACAGTAGGGGGGCAGAAGTTTGATGTCTTTGCACAATATTTAAACTAGCAAATGGGGAGAGGGGTGCAGCACCCCATACGTCAAATGGGAAGAACACATCTCCCTCCTCAGCTAGTGGTCAAACAGGGATTCAGCATGTTTGCAGTTCATTTACATCACCAGGTAAGAAAAAAGGTTTGTCTCTCCCTACGATGCACAGGGGTAATGCCAAACCTCACCCAACAACTAACACACCAAAATCTGGCCAATGGAAAATCACGTACACAAATGCTCACAGCCTTGGAAATAAGATCCCAGACCTGCAGGCAATAATGTCAGAGGCTAAACTGGACATATTAGCAATTAGTGAGACGTGGTTTACCAGTAACCACACTTGGAGACTTCAGTACCTGGCTGTGTGTTGTTCAGAAGAGATCGAGGTGCAAAAGGGGGAGAGGCCCTGTATGTCAATGAAAATATCAAAGCTACAGAAATTCAGAATACACATAAGGAGCCAGAAGAACTGTGGGTCACCCTGGAAACAGGAAATGGGACAGCCATAAGAAATGGGGTTGTCTACAGGCCCCAGACCAGAGGGAGGACATAGACACATTACTGTTAGAAGATATACAAAACATGACAGCCAAAGGGAGGTTCTGATAATGGGAGACTTCAACATGCTGGATACAGATTGGTCAATACACAGCAGGAACATCTGCCAGAACTAGACACATAGTGGATTCCCTGCAGGGGGAGGGCCTCAAACAACTGGTACAGCAACCCACAAGAGACAGGGCTATCCTAGATCTAGTACTGACTAACAGGGAAGGGATCACAGATCTACAGGTAGAAGGTCACCTGGGGGCCAGTGACCATCACATGGTATGGTTCAATTTGGCTACTACATCTAAATCATCCCATTCCAAGGCAAAAATATGGACTTCAGAGGAGCTGACTTTGATAAGATGGCCAACAGAGTTAAGCTAGCCCTGGCAAAAAGAAACACAGGTGAGGGGTACAGGCAAAGTGGGCAAGCATTAAGGATGCAATACTTGAAGCAACATCCCATTGTGTTAGACAGAAAAGGAAGTGCAAAAGAAGAAGGAAACCACTTTGGTTCTCAAATACAGTAGCAGAAAAGGTCAGAGCCAAAAGGCTGGCCTTCAGGAAATATAAGGGAACACAGCGGGATGAAGATAGGGAGGCATACCAAACTGCCCTAAGCGAAGCAGAGAAAGCAGTAAGGCAGGCAAAGTCCCAAACTGAGGAAACACTAGCACGAACAGTAAAAGAAGGTGACAAGATTTTCTATAAATACATTAGTGAAAGGAGAAAGTCCAGAGGGGGTATTGCTAAGCTTAATGGAGAAAAGGGAGCATGTGAGGAGGAGGGCCCTGTAAAGGCATCTATCCTAAATAGATACTTTTGCTCAGTATTTACTGAAGAGAAGGTAGGGCAGGGCCCACAGCTCAGCATCATGGACACAGGGGGGAGGGAGGTGAGCACTACTTCCTTCACAAAAGAAAGGGTCCTACAAGAGCTTGCCAAGCTCAGGGTGGACAAGGCAATGGGACCTGATGGCATACATCCAAGGGTACTTAAGGTGCTAAAGGCTGAACTAGCAGAGCCATTAACAGAACTGTTTAGTGAGTCTCTGAGCACAGGAGAGGTCCCAGAAGACTGGAGAAGGGCTCATGTGATCCCGCTCCACAAGAGTGGTAGCAGGTAGGAGGTGGGGAACTACAGACCGGTCAGTCTTACCTCAGTAGTGGGCAAGATTATGGAGGCACTCCTTAAGGAAAGGATAGTACAACACCTGGAATCCATAGGGGCACAGGATCCAAGACAGCATGGGTTTACAAAGGAAGGTCCTGTCAAACTAATCTCATAGATTTCTTTGACTGGGTAACCAGAGTGGTGGACCAAGGGGGAGCAGTTGATGTCACCTACCTTGACTTCAGCAAAGCTTTTGACACTGTTCCACATAGAAGATTGATAAATAAGCTGGGTAGGCTCGGGGTGGATCAGAAGTTGGTCAACTGGGTGGCAAACTGGTTGACAGGTAGAAAACAGAGAGTGGTGGTAAATGGTATACAGTCAGAAGAGATGCAAGTCACAAGTGGGGTACCTCAGGGATCAGTCCTGGGGCCAGTCCTCTTCAACATCTTCATTAGTGACATTGCAGATGGACTAGAGGGTAAGGTTTGTCTGTTTGCAGATGACACCAAGATCTGCAGCAGAGTAGATGATCCAGATGGGGTGGGCAGAATGAGAAGAGATCTGGATAAACTAGCAAAATTGTCAGAAGAGTGGCAACTGGGATTTAATGCAAAGAAGTGCAAGATCATGCACATAGGGAAGAAAAACCCTGAAGCCACCTATAGGCTGGAAGGGGATTTGCTGGCAGTCACAAAGGAAGAAAGAGACTTGGGCATCATCATCACCAATGACCTGAAATCATCCAAGCGGACCTCTAAAGCAGTAGGTAAGGCTAGGGGGGTGTTAGGGTGTATTAGTAGGGGTATCACAAGTCATAAGAGGGAGGTAATGATCCCTCTTTACAAGACACTGGTTAGGCCCCATCTGGAGTACTGCGTACAGTATTGGAGGCCACACCTTCACAAGGACATTAACCAAATTGAGGCAGTCCAGAGAAGGGCAACAAAATGGTGCAGGGACTGCACAGAAGACATATGAGGACAGATTAACAGAGCTCAATATGTATACCTTGAGCAAAGGAGGGAGAGAGGTAATATGATCGAGGCATTCAAACACCTTAAGGGCATTAACAAGGTGAAAGAGTCTAACATGTTTAAATATAAGAAAATAGCAGGACAGGAGGACACAGCATGAGATTAGAGGGGCCAATTAAGGGGAATGTGAGGAAATTCTTTTCACAGAAAGGGTGGTGGATGCATGGAATGGCTTACCACAAGAAGTGGTTGCTATGAATACAGTGCAGGGCTTCAAACAGGCATGCGATAGGCATAAGGGAGCAATACAAATGACTATGAATAGATAGGCCACTGACAGAGCAAAGGCCGATGGCACATTTATAAGGTAGAAAAAGAAATGGGCAGACTGGATGGGCCTTGAGGTCCTTATCTGCCATCAACTTCTATGTTTCTATGAAATGAAAAAGTAAACCAGATCAACATTGCCTGATACAACGACATACCAGAATTCTTGAACCTATTGACAACTTCCCACTCCCAGCCCACCCCCCAAAACAAAAACCAAACCCTGGAAATGGAAAGAGGGAAATCTCAATAGCAGAGAAACAAACAAAGAAATAAATACCCCCCCCAAGTGCCAAGGAACCATGAACTATTCAAGGTTCCAATGAGCTGCATCAATCAAACTATAAAAATAAAGCTAATAACCATGAACCTGATATACTCAAATGAATTGAAGAATAATATTAAGACAAATATGTTAAAAAAGCAGAAAGCCTAAAATAATATAACTTAAAAAGAAAGGAGTTGTTGTTATAAAGTACCCCATTTAGCGAAAAAGCTGCCCCTTTTGTTTCTGATGTTTGCTATGTGGAGTTCCAAATTCAAAGCATGCAAAAGTTCTTTATGCCATTCTGCCCAAGCCGGTACTGTGGAATCAGCCCGGCTCCTGAGTAAAACCATCTTAGCCGCAGTAGCAATGGCAACTGTATAATTACGTTGATAACAGAAAGGGATGCTGCTAAGTTGACCTACTAAACGAAATCTCCGGAATAAATAGCAAGCTTAGTTACAATGACGAGTCCAAGCTGTTCTTACTGGCCCACCAGAAAGATAGAACTTTTTCACAATTCCACAAAATATGATATAACGTGCCATCTGAAGTCTGACATGTAGAACAAGACTTGGTTTGCTGGCCAAGGCACCTAGCTTCACCTGTGCTCTTTCCTTCTAAGATTGCTTGAAAGGACAGAGCAGAGAACCTTACCAGAGCAAGGGAAATGGATTAAGACTTCTTTTGGCTAAGCAGATTTACTGTGTGTTGTTATTTTTATTTTGTACTCACAGGGATTGCTACTGTTTGTTGCTAACATTTCATTGCTTTCTTTTTCTCTGATTCAAATTGTTGTTGCTGGTATACCTTCTTCTGCATTATTACAAGGTGTGCCTACAGGTGTGTGCTAACAGATCACTGCTGTAATCTTCTGATTCAAATTATTTTTTGCAAGGTATATCTTCTGTTACTGCTTTATTTTTCTCTGTAGCAAAGTGTTTCTTACAAGGTGTATCTTCTCTGAAATTATTACAGGTGGTGCTTTACAGGTTTTACAGTTTTATCTAACATTAGGATAAGCTTTCAGGGTTACTGCATTTGTTGTTGACTGATTGTTTCTGCTCTTACCTCCTTGTTCTTTCATCCGTGTTTCTTCTTTTTCAGCAGGGGGAAGGACCCAGCCACCCAACCTCATCCCCAACCACCCCACACTACACTCCTTTTATAGGGTACCACAGTTGTGACATTTCCTGTGGCAAAGCAGGAAGGGGTGGATCAGTGGGGCATCCACAAGGTGAGTTCATTTACAGGGGCACTAGTAATTTAACTTGTTATAACAAGTTATATGAAAACAAAACACAAAATCAAACCATTACTTGCATTTTCTTCCTTCTAATTACTCTGACCAGGTTAAAAATCCAGCAACTTATCAGGAATGGATATCATTAACTGCAGGCACTGCGGAACACTTTTCAGAAGGACAGTCTTACAGGATTTAGGACACTGTCCTGCATGCTGGGCCATTGGAGATCTTAGGGTTCAGCTCCAGGCAGCATGGACAGAGATTGTGTGCCTCAAATTTCATATTCAAGAGGAAATACATTATAAGAACCACCCACTGTTTCCCCAACATCCAACAGAAGAACCTCAACAGCAGAGGCTAGTTGGTCCAGGAGGTTGGCAGGTGGTTAGGAGGGGCAAATCAGGTGCCCAATCACTCTGTGCTCTCCAACATATTACCTCCAAAAAACATATAAACACTACAAACAGGTATCTGCCTCTATCTCCGAAATCAAACAAAGGGGCAGAGGACACTGCAGAGCAGGACACTGTAGCACAGGAGCTAGCACAACAAAACTCACCCAAATCAGGCACCAAAACAAAAAAAGCAAAAACGAAATCCAAAAAATTTCTGATCATAGGAGACTCCATGATTCGGAGAGTTGATACCCACCATCTCCAGCCAGGGGTAATGGTCAGAAGTCTCCCAGGTATATCAGCGTGGAGAGACACTGACCGCATTGCTAAAAATGTTCACAAAGCAGGAGAAAACATTGACAACCTGGTACACATAGGGACTAATGATCTTGCCAGCCAGTCAGTTGTGGAGACCAAGGAACACCTGACCAGGCTGGGTGACAAACTATCATCCATTTCATCCGACATCTCCTTCTCTGAGATCCTTCCTGTCTGGGAGAGGGGGGGCAGATGGATGAAAGGTCAGAGAAGGGGAGATAGGGGAGCTAAACATGTGGCTCAAGGGCTGGTGCCAGGAAAAAGGACACAGATTTGTAGGAACTGGCAACAGTTCTGGGAGCGAAAGTTCTTTAAATTTGATGGACTACATCTGACTAAGGAGGAGTCAGTGCATTGGGGCAGAGGTTTATGTTGCAGAATATTTAAACTAGCAATGGGGAGAGGTGCAGCACCCATACGCCAAATGGGAAGAATACCCCTCCCCCCTCAGCTAGTGGTCAAACAGGGATTCAACATGTTTGCAGTTCATTTGCATCACCGGGTAAGAAAAAAGGTCCGTCTCCCCATACGACACACAGGGGAAATGCCAAACCTCACCCAACAACTAATACACCAAAATATGGCCAATGGAAAATCATGTACACAAATGCTCACAGCCTGGGAAATAAGATCCCAGACCTGCAGGCAATAATGTCAGAGGCTAAACTGGACATAGTAGCAATTAGTCAGACGTGGTTTACCAGTAACCACACTTGGGAGACTTCAGTGCCTGGCTATGTACTGTTCAGAAGAGACTGAGGTGCTATAAGCGGGGTGGAGTGGTTCTGTATGTCAATGAAAATATCAAAGCTACAGAAATTCAGAATACACATAAGGAGCCAGAAGAACTGTGGGTCACCCTGGAAACAGGAAATGGGACAGCCGTAAGAACTGGGGTTGTCTACAGGCCCCCAGACCAGGGGGAGGACATAGACACATTGCTGTTAGAAGATATACAAAACATGACAGCTAAAGAGGAGGTTCTGATAATGGGAGACTTCAACATGCCGGATACAGATTGATCAATACCAGCAGGAACATCTGCCAGAACTAGACACATGGTGGATTCCCTGCAGGGGGAGAGCCTCAAACAACTGGTACAACAACCCACAGGAGACAGGGCTGTCCTAGATCTAGTACTAACTAACAGGGAAGGGATCACAGATCTACAGGTAGAAGGTCACCTGGGGGCCAGTGACCATCACATGGTATGGTTCAATTTGGCCACTAGATCTAAATCATCCCATTCCAAGGCAAAAATATGGGACTTCAGAGGAGCTGACTTTGATAAGATGGCCAACAGAGTTAAGCTAGCCCTGGCAAAAAGAAACACAGGTGAGGGGGTACAGGCAAAGTGGGCAAGCATTAAGGATGCAATACTTGAAGCAACATCCCATTGTGTTAGACAGAAAAGGAAGTGCAAAAGAAGAAGGAAACCACTTTGGTTCTCAAATACAGTAACAGAAAAGGTCAGAGCCAAAAGGCTGGCCTTCAGGAAATATAAGGGAACACAGCAGGATGAAGCTAGAGAGTAATACCAAACTGCCCTAAGGGAAGCAGGGAAGGCAGTAAGGCAGGCAAAGTCCCAAACTGAGGAAACACTAGCAAGAACAGTAAAAGAAGGTGACAAGACTTTCTGTAGATACATTAGTGAAAGGAGAAAGTCCAGAGGGGGTATTGCTAAGCTCAGAGGAGAAAATGGGCCATGTGAGGAGGAGGACCCTGTAAAAGCATCTATCCTAAATAAATACTTTTGCTCAGTATTTACTGAAGAGAAGGTAGAGCAGGGCCCACAGCTCAGCACCATGGACACAGGGGGGGAAGGAGGTGAGTACTACTCCCTTCACAAGAGAAAGGGTCCTACAAGAGCTCGCTAAGCTCAGGGTGGACAAGGCAATGGGACCTGATGGCATACATCCCAGGGTACTTAAAGAGCTAAGGGTGGAGCAGAGCCATTATCAGAACTGTTTAGTGTGTCTCTGAGCACAGGAGAGGTCCCAGAAGACTGGAGAAGGGCTCATGTGATCCCGCTCCACAAGAGTGGTAGCAGGGAGGAGGCAGGGAACTACAGACCAGTCAGTCTTACCTCAGTAGTGGGCAAGATTACGGAGGCACTCCTTAAGGAAAGGATAGTGCAACACCTTGAATCCATAGGCACAGGATCCAAGACAGCATGGGTTTACAAAGGAAGGTCCTGTCAAACTAATCTCATAGATTTCTTTGACTGGGCAACCAGAGTGGTGGACCAAGAAGGAGCAGTTGATGTCGCCTACCTTGACTTCAGCAAAGCTGTACACTGTTCCACATAGAAGATTGATAAATAAGCTGGGTAGGCTCAGGTGGTCAGAAGTTGGTCAATTGGGTGGCAAACTGGTTGATGGACAGAAAACAGAGAGTGGTGGTAAATGGTATACAGTCAGAAGAGATGCAAGTCACAAGGGGTACTCAGGGATCAGTCCTGGGGCCAGTTCTCTTCAATATCTTCATTAGTGACATTGCAGATGGACTAGAGGGTAAGGCTTGTCTGTTTGCAGATGGCACCAAGATCTGCAAAGGAGTAGATGATCCAGATGGGGTGGGCAGAATGAGAAGAGATCTGGATAAACTAGCAAAATGGTCAGAAGAGTGGCAACTGGGATTTAATGCAAAGAAGTGCAAGATCATGCACATAGGGAAGACCTGAAATTATCCAAGCAGACCTCTAAAGCAGTAGGTAAGACTAGGGGGTGTTAGGGTGTATTAGTAGAGGTATCACAAGTCGTAAGTGGGAAGTAATAATCCCTCTTTACAGGACAGTGGTTAGGCCCTATCTGGAGTACTGCGTGCAGTACTGGAGGCAACACCTTCACAAGGACATTAACCAAATTGAGGCAGTACAGAGAAGGGCAACCAAAATGGTACAGGGACTGCATCAGAAGACATATGAGCACAGATTAATGGAGCTCAACATGTATACCCTTGAGCAAAGGAGGGAGAGAGGTGATATGATCAAAACATTCAAACACCTTAAGGGCATTAACAAGTTGAAAGAGTCTAACATGTTTAAATATAAGAAAAATAGCAGGACAAGAGGACACTGCATGAGAAGAGAGGGAGGCCGATTAAGGGGGAGTGTGAGGAAATTCTTTTTCACAGAAAGAGTGGTGGGTGCATGGAACAGCCTATCTCAGGAAGTGGTGGCTATGAATAAAGTGCAGGGCTTCAAATAGGCAGGGGATAGGCATAAGGGAGCAATACAGATGAATAAGGATAGATAGGCCATTGACAGTGTAAAGATGTGTGGCACATTCATAAGGTAGAAAAAATGGGCAGACTAGATGGGCCTCGTGGTCCTTATCTGCCGTCAACCTCTATGTTTCTAAATAGACTTAGTCAGCCCACCCATTCTCTTTAATCTGGAGGGTGTAAAATACATATTGCGCATTATTTTAAATCGCATCTGCCTAAGCCTGTCTTGCTTTACGTTTTTAAATAAATCCACCCAAACTTTTCCCCATTTCTGTGGACTCCACTGTAATGACAAAGCATTTTGCCAGTAATATGCCACCCCAGTTGAAGGAACCATTTGAAAGGATTGCTATAAATTATACAATTTTGATGTGGTATCCAGAGACAAAGCAGTCGCTTTTAGCTCTTCTAGTCGAGGGGGGAAAATAATCTTCCCAAGGAGGAGTACCCAGGAATGCCCGAGCCACCCTAGATAGTTGCAAGTATCTAAAAAAGAATTTAGGAAATAATGCAAATCGGTCTTGAGTTACAGCAAATTCCAATCTCTTTGTAACAGCATGGCCACTGAAAAAGAGGGTGGTAAAGGTAAAAAGGAGATAGGAATTGCGTGTCTATCTATGCGAAAGTTAGGGTTACCAAATAGAGGCTGTGAGGGGCATTTGTAAGGAACAAATCTAAAAGCTCAGCAGAACTGTCCATGGGCATGAATGGACCAGTAACATGGGGATTGCTTCAGTGACCAGGCTACACTTTTAGGTAAGATATAAAGAAATGAAGAGAGATTTAAACCAAGCCTCTTGCAAATTGAATGCTCGATAATGAGCCACAAAGGGACATACCCAGCCGACAGTGACTCAATTGATGACCTCCAATGAAAGAATTTAGACCCATTTGAGAGCCAGATAATAAAGATAAAAGTCTGGCAGACAGATACCACCCCACTGAAAAGGAAGGGCAAGCTTCTTATACGCTTATCTGGGAGCCCCTTGATTCCATAAGAAATTGGATAAAAATGATTGTAATCGCTGAAACCAAATCTGAAGGATAAATATATTGAGTATACTCAGGGGATATAAGAAGTGAGGAATAATGTTCATTTTAATAGTATTAGCCCTGCCCCACAAAGATAAAGGCAGGGCTGACCACCACTTTAAATCCTGATCTATTGTTCGAAGAAGCGGGTCTAGATTCAGCTTACGTGAGAGAAAGGAGTTATGTGGTATGATAATACCTGTATAAAAGCAGGCTTTAGTTTCTCATTGTAACCCTAGAGAAAGTACAAATGGTTTATCAACATAGGTACAAAGTGGTAACACTACCGTCTTGCTATAATTATGTTTATAAGTGGACAGCCTACCAAACCCAGCTGTCCCCTCTAGGACTGCTGGTATTGAAGTAGAAGGAGATGCTAAGTGCAGTAAAACATCATTGGCATATGCTGATAATTTACATTCACAACTCCCAACCACCATGCCCTGAATGTAAGGGTTACTCTTCAGTGTCAACAATAAAGGTTCTAAATACAAATTAAAAAGAAAAGGAGATAAGGGGCCGCCCAGTCTGGTGCCCGAAAAAAAAAAACGGGGAAGAAACCACACCGTTACACAAAATAAAAGCTGACGGGTGAGAATACAAAATACAAACCCATTTAATAAATTCTTCTAGGATATTATAAGCCTTCAGGGCTATAAACAAATAAGGCCAAGATACTCGATCGAATGCCTTCTCTGCGTCCAAGAGACCAGGGCTGCTGGGGACCTGGATTCCTCAACCGCAGAGAGCAAATGAAATAGTTTGTGGGTATGGTCAGAAGAATGCTGGCCAGCCATGAAACCAATCTGCTTGGGCCCAGTTAAGCCCAAATAGATCCACTCATGGCGAGCGGCAAGGATTTTAGCCTAACTTTTAAAAGCTAAATTGATAAAGGAGATTGGGCGATAATTTGAAGGAGAAAGGGGGTCCTTACCTGGTTTGGGCAAAACAATGATACAAGCTCGATTAAGTGAAAGATCCATTAGACCACGTTCACAAAGGAAATTAAACATGTCCATTAAAATTGGAGTTAAAAGCGAAGAAAATTCTTATAGAAATTGGCTGGGAAACCGTCTGGCCCTGGCGATTTATTGAAAGAGAGAGATGAGATGGCTGCTGCCACTTCCGATGCCAGGATAGGACTTCCTAAACCTAACTGCTGGGTTTCCAAAATCTGAGGTAGTACAATGCTATGGAAATAGGAAATAGTCCTCAATCTGAACAGAATCTGAGACAACATCAGAAGAGGGGGAGTATAGAGCCTCGCAGAAACTATGGAACTCCCTAACAATGTCCTGTGGTTGCATGACTAAAGTGCCTGTGCTATCAACCCATATCCCAGGAATCACTTTGGACTAGATTTGCTGATGTAAATGAAGAGCAAGAAGTTTGTCAGCTCTTTATCCTTATTCTAAATACTTATACTTGGTAAGCAATATTGTCAGTTCAGCCTTTTCATTCAAGAGATTATAATACTTTGCTTTCAAAGAATTAAGGGACACCCACATTGATTCCAGAGTGGAGAGAGAGAACTTTGGTTCTATATTTCGTATCTGGGCTAGTAAATTCTGTACTTATTGATGGTTTTCTCGAGCTCTCCTAGTTGCAGTCTGAGTGCATTCACCCCAGATTGCGGCTTTAGCAGCACCCCAAACAACATCTAATGGAATTTCCAGGGTTCTATTGATTTCAAAAAAAACTTGCTAAATTGGCCTAATAACTCTACAACCTTGGGATCATGTAATAACTGTATATTCAAATGCTAAATATAATCTTTTTCAGTGTCCCCAAGAACACCCAAAACCAAACTAACTGGGGCGTGGACTGATACAACCAATTAATTTATATCACAATGCCTCACCCCCAACAACTGTGTCTGGGAAAGTAAAAAATAATCAATACAGAGAAAGAGTTATGTAGAGAAGAATAAAAAGTATACATATGATCCATCAGGTGCAACACATGCCATGGGTCTGTTAAACCAAAGGAGTCCATCAATTCACAGAGTCCCCACTGTGAGGGCAAGAGACCTTTTCTGCCTTGATTGGATCTGTCAAGATCTGATTGAAGGATTAGATTCCAGTCACCCCCCCCACCACCATCGGTAGTTGACCATATGGGGCCAAAAGTGCCATTAACTCTGAGAAAAATGAAGCGGAATCTGAAAGGGGGCCATAGACTGATCCCAATATAATTTCTGAAGAATCCAGTCTGCCGCATAAAACAAATGTAATGGCCAGCCTTGTCCCACAGTTCCTCAATTACCTGGAATGAAAGACGTCTATGTAACAGGATACACACCCCATTTTGCTGTTATCTGCCCCATAAATTGTGCCCACCTATGTCCTATGAAACAAATTAACCCTATCCCTAAGCAAATTAGACTCTTGGATAAGGGCTACATCAGCCCCTAAATGTTTCAAGTGTCTAAGCAAAGCAAATCTTTTCTTAGGCTTCTAAGCACCCTTAACATTCCATGATACATAAGTGTAAAACTTATTAGTCAGCATCTACTATAACATTTGTATACAAATAATCAGCAAATAAGGAAGTGGTCTATTTTATGGCACCCCACTCATCCCCATCAGCAAGCCAAAAATTACCCCCAAAGTATTCCATCTCCAGTCCCTCCCTCCACCCCCACAAACAGAATACCAAAACATAACCAGATAACGAAAAACTATCACATATCCCAAAAGAAGGAATGTTCTAACTCCCACCAGTATGGCCCATGATACCACACACTAGCAACCCCCAGTTAACCCACCCCTCTCCCCAGAAACCTCCATTCCAGCTACTGCTAGGAAAAAGGAACAGAAAGAACCCCTCACCCCTCCCCAACCTGTAATAATGTAAATAAATATATATAAAAAGGAAGGGGCAACTTACCCAAGGGTGATGTCAAAGATACAGTCCATGCCCTTCCTCACAAGCTGGAACTGAAAAGAAAAAGAATAAATAATGAAGGGGAAAAAAAAGATCCCCCCCCAAACTAGTATCAACCCTCTAAATGAAAAATAAGAAATGGGGGCAACTAATCCTATTAGAACCAAATTAGGGAGAACGAAGAATAAGGATAATAGAATAATGAAAAAGAATACCCTTATAATTAGACCACCCTCATGATTAATAATGAGATCATAAAACTATCATAAGCCCTGAAATACACAAAGCTAGTCTGACCAATGTCCCTACCCAAAAATATAAATATATACGCCTGCTTGATTAAATCAAAAAAGTGGATGACTGAAAGCAAGCACTGTGCTCCACGGAGTATGGAATTATACAAAATGTAATACACAAAAAAAGGGGCACTAGATGGCAGTGTTGTAGTGTGGAGCTATTAATATGAACACACACTAAGGTAGAAAAAATCTACCATTATAAATCAGAAATTCAGTTTAGCATCCTCATTCTCACTGCAAAACAAATCACATAAGCCCTCTGTACTGAAGATCCTGTCCAATGCATAAACCCTCAAATTAAAACATCAAACTCTAGCCAGCCCAGTGGCGTGAAGGGCTGAGGCATCATGCCTTACCTCCTGCCATGCCGGCAACCTGTGTTCGCAGTGCGAGTGTGTAGTTGGGGGTTGACTGGGGAGGGAGAGGATTGAGTAACCAGGGGACAGCTCTCCTCTCCCTGGGAGGGTGGGAAAAAGAGATTGGCACCTGCCTGACACCTAGCGGAGGCTAGGTGTTGGCACGCTGTGTCCTGTACTGTGGGGATTGGAGGTGGAGCAGCTGGCTGGCCTGCTGCATGTGGAAGCGCAAGCAGCTCAGCCATTGTTGGCATTGCATGCTCCCCGCTGCAGAAAAAAGGAAACTGGTCCCGGTCGAGCTGGATGAAGGCCATCCTCTGCAGGCACCACCCCTGAGAAGGCACCTCCCTGAACTGGATTCGGTCCTGGTGGGTAGAGATGTGGGCTCCCTGCCACCCTGCCATGGAGGGTAAGCCATGGGAGAAGAAGGGAAGGTAAGCCTGAAAGTTGGGAGACAGGGCTGGGAGGATGGTAGGATAGTGGGTCAACCAGGATGGAGGGATAAACAGTAACTAAAAAAAATAAATTTTTAAATTCTTACCCAATACTGAAACCCTCTAAGTAACATTCATATTGAATGGAAATAACCTACTTGAAAACCATCATAAAAAGGCAAATGCAAGGTTATGAAGTACCCGGAACCCGTACATCCTTCATAAAGAACAACTGAAAGCGCAGCCGTCACAATAAAAGTCAATAGATAACTTTAAGGTGCAATAATGAAAACAAAGTCTGGAGCACAATCTCTGACCAGTATGTCCAGTCCTGTTCAGAGGACAAAACAAACTATGCCCAAATTCATGAAGGTTATTCTAGATCCACAGAGTCCAATTAGTCCACCAACAATTAACTTAGAGTGCACCTAGTTAGAAAATCAGAATCGGCCTTCCGTAAAGTCCTCCGAAAAAGTGAAACACAAAAGGAAATACAGGCTGCTCTGTCTATCCAGTGAGAGCTCCTAAATGTGAAGCAGTTTCCAGTGTGCTCCTTAACCAAGTCACAACCAGCAAAATGAGTTAGAAACATCCAGTGGTAGTAGAGTAACACAATGAAACCTTTGTGTGAAGCAACTAAACAAATCAAAATGAAAGAAAAAGCCACTATGGTTCTCAAAAGAGGTGGTGGTGAAGGTTAGGGAGAAAAAGATAGCATTTAGGAAGAATAACGAAACACAGAAGGAGCAGGACAGAGAACTGTACCAGTTAAGGCAGAAGGAAGCAGGGAGGGTAGTCAGAATAGCAAAGGCCCAAACTGAGGAAAAGATAGCCAACTTGGTTAAGAAGGGGAATAAAACCTTTTATAGGTACATCAGGGAGCAAAGAAAGACAAAGGGAGGGATAGTGAGGCTGAATAGAATGGATGGTGGGTGGGCAGAGAAGGACAGTGAAAAAGCAGTGATACTGAATGAATACTTCTGTTCAGTATTCACAAAAGAGGAGGTGGGGGAGGTGCCTAGTCCAATTAACAGAAGCACTCTGGATAGTGGGGTTGATCCCAGTCCTTTCACAGAAGAAAGGGTTCTGAAAGAACTCCTAAAAATTAAGGTGGACAAAGCAATGGGGCCAGAGGAAATTCACCCAAGAATTCTAAAAGAATTAAGCAGAGAACTAGTGACACTACTGACAACCCTTTTTAACAAATCACGGGAGGATGGTGTGGTACCTGAGGACTGAAGGAAGGCAGATGTGATTCCCCTACACAAAAGTGGGACCAAGAAAGAGGCAGGAAACTATAGACCTGTCAGTTTGACCTCTGTGGTATGGAAAGTGATGGAATCACTTCTGAAGAAAATAATTGTTTAATACCTAGAGGCTAGTGGGGCACAGGACCCAAGGCAGCATGGGTTCACAGAAGGAAGATCATGTCAGAGAAATCTAATTGATTTATTTGACTGGGTGACCAAAGTAGTAGACCAGGGAGGGGCTGCGGGCATGGCCTACCTAGACTTTAGCAAGGCATTTGACACAGTCCCACACAAAAGATTAATAATCAAATTAACCAGCCTGGGTAAAACATTGGCTGGACAACAGGACACAAAAGGTAATTGTAAATGGAGTCCACTCTGAAGAAAGAGGGGTTACTAGTGGGGTACCGCAGTGTTCAGTACTGGGTCTAGTCCTTTTTAATGTCTTTATAAGTGACATTGCAGAGGGACTGGAAGGAAAAGTATGCCTCTTTGCAGATGACACAAAGATTTGCAACAGGGTTGATACACAAGGAGGCATGAAAAGGATGAGAAGGGACTTGGCAAGTTTGGAAGAATGGTTAGAAGTATGGCAGCTTGGATTCAATGCAAAGAAGTGCAAAATAATGCACCTGGGAAACAAAAACCCAGGGGAAGATTACACAATACGGGGAAGGGAGTAACAACAACAAAAATGGAAAGGGACCTGGGGATAATCATATCAGATGACCTTAAGGTTGGCAAGCAATGTGAGAAGGCAGTAGGGAGGGCTGGGGGGATACTGGGATATATAGGAAGAGGCATCACAAGCAGAAAACAGGAAGTTGTTATTCCCCCTGTACAGACAGTTGGTGAGATACCATCTGGAGTACTGCGTCCAGTTCTGGAGACCCCATCTCCGCAAGGACATGGACAGGATGGAGGCAGTTCAGAGGAGGGCAACTAAAAAGGTGCAGGGTTTGCAAGAGAAGCCACACGAGGACAGACTAAAGGAGCTTAATATGTATACCCTTGAGGAAAGGAGGGAGAGGGGGGGACATGATAGAAATGTTTAAGTACCTCAGTAAAATCAACAAAGTCCAAGAGGGTAGCATCTTTCAGAAAAGAGATGTGCAAGAACAAGGGGACACAATTTGAAGATAGAGGGGGGACGTCTCAGGGACAATGTGAGGAAGTATTTTTTTCACAGCTTGGGTGGTGAACTCATGGAACAGCCTTCCTGAGGAGGTTGTGGGGTCTAAAACTGTGGGAGAATTCAAGAATGCATGGTACAGACATAAGGCAATTCTTGTGGGGGTAGGAAGAAATAGGCTGTTGGTTAACTAGGATCTGCAGCTTATCCTCTAGGTAGGGAAATGGGTAGACTAGGTGGGCCAAGCGGTCCTTATCTGCCGTCAAAGTCTATGTTTCTATGTTTCTAAACCAAAATCCTCAGGTAGAAATTCAAGAACCCACCTTAAAAAGATCTGGGAAGAATTTAGGCAGTTCAGATTTAACCTGGTCTAGTGTTTCAAAAGAAATAGCTGAGCCAGCACGCTGAAGTTGAAGTCGGGCATGGTATAGTAACTTAAACTTGATGCCTGCCTTCGCCAGTTTGGACTCAACAGGCTTGAAGGCTGCATGTCTTTGCCTAGTTTCATAGGGCAAAACTTGATAACCTGCCACCTTCCTGCCCTTCCATTGCAACTGAGGCTGACTACATACCTTATATAAAATGTGCTGTTTATCCAAGAAGTTTAGGAGTTTAAACAGCAAGGGTCTTAGCTTCTCTCTGTCCCCCAGCATAGGTCCCATAGCCCTACAAACATGTGACATGATATACTGGGGACCGTTAGGTGAAGGCCTTGCAATAACTTCATAGAATTTCTGGACAAACCCCAGTATATCCTTCCCTTCTGTACACTCCGGGAGGCCTAAAAGCACCAAATTGTTCCTCCTCGACCTCCTCTCTAAATCCTGTACTTTTAGCTCAAGCGTAGCCATTTTTTGGCACAATGCCACCATGGACGTCTCAGCCTTATCCCACCAGGAATCCAGGGATACAATTCTAGACTCTGTATCACCGATCCGCCGAGATACCTCAGCAATTGCAGGTTTGATTGATTGTACTTCATTCGTGAGCCGAATAAGGGAATCCTGGGTCAGAACCATCTCTTTAAGGAAAATGGCAATTATAAGTACTTCCAAATCCTCCAGAGTAGAAGTAGCATTTTCGGCGTCTGTCTTAGGCTGTTTTGAGCTGCGATCCTTCACTGAAGTAGCAGGGGGGAGAATGGCACACAGTGTCAGAATCTCCCTCCATAACCATTTTTGATGCCATATTTAGTATTGTCGTGAAGCACAAAACTTCCAAAATATAGTGGAATGCCAGGCGATCAATATTTAAACAGCTGCACTGAAAAAAACATAAAAAAGGCACCGGGAGAGTATAACTTCCCTAGGGTGCAAGTGTTTTCAGCCAAGCATCATGTGACTCCCCAGTAAAACAAACCCTCTGACAAATTTTCCCAAAGTCGCCAATCAAATATTGCCAGTGGGAGGAAGACTGTCTCACTGCTTCAAGGAATGGGGAAAAGTCCCCACAGAGAAACAGATCCTGAAAGTAGTGGGTCAGGGATTGTCCCTGCAATTCCAAAAGTTTCTAAATTGCAGAGGCCAATAACTTTCCCAGCTCATTCCCCAACAGAAAAACTCCTGTTGGAACTGGAGGTAAAGAAATTACTGCAAGCAAGAGCAATAGAAAAAGTCCTCATACCACAATGGGGAAAGGGCCTTTTTTTCAAGGCACATCCTAATGCACAAAAAGAACAGAGAATGACGACCCATTCTAGACTTAAGGTACCCGAACAGACATGACAAAAAGCCAAATTCAGGATGGTGACATGGGGCACTGCAGTCCTATCCCTGCAGTCAGGAGACTAGTTGGGGTCACTTGATCTGAAGGATGCCTACTTCCACATTCCAGTCAGACCCAGTCACAGAAAATGTCTCGGTTCAGGCTGGAAACTACCATACTACTTCACAGACTTACCCTTTGGCCTCACCTGAGCACCGAGAGTGTTCACAAAGTGCTCAGCTGTCATGTCAGCTCACCTAAGAAGGCAAGGTGTAGTGGTTTTCCATTACCTGGATGACTGGCTAGTCTTGGGGAAACAAACCGTGAAGAAACATGCTCCATCCAGCTGGTAAGAGGCACCTTAGAAAAACTAGGTTTCCTGATAAATCTACAGAAATTCTAGACAAAAACAATACAGGTTCTGGACTTCATTGGAGCACAGCTGGGTATTGTACAGGGAAGAGCACAAGGCATAAAATAAGCGGGTTCGCATTGCAATTCATGAATCAAAAAACTGCAAATGCGAGCCAGTTTCAGCTTTGATTAGCAGTTGGTGCTAATCGATTTCTCCTGGACCACAGGGCTTGGAATACATGAATTACACCATTTTTTTGTGATTTTTTTCTCCCCAGGGGCCCCCAGTTGGCCCTATTATCCATGCATCCTTATCATCCAGCCGCCGTCTGACCAGCACCGGTCTCCATTGAGGGCAATCACCACATACCCCATGGCTTACTCCTCATGGCAAGGGTTGACCAACCCCCCCACTGAGACTGGATCCGCACTGGTGATCCACTCCGGAGCAGGCGCAATCAGATGGCCATCAAGCCACAGTGAGTGGGGTGCCCCTTTTCCATGTTCTGGCTTCGGAGGTGGGATGTACAATGCTGGCAGGGGGCATACCATGCATGTGTCTGCATGTTGCATGTCTGCCGGCTGCTTTGCCTTCCGACCCCTCTGTGCAGGACTAGGCATGTTGGCACCCAGTCTCCACTAATTGGCAGGCTATGCTGGTCACTGTGCCCCAGCTCTCCCTGGGCAAGGAAAGCTGCCCGATGGGTGCTCCATCCTGTCCCTCCCCTGCCGACTCCCAGCAGCCCGAGCTCGCTCCTGAACCCTGGTAGCTGGCGTGGTGCGAGGTGTGGCGTCCATCGCCTCAACCGTCAGCGCCACTGGGCCGAAATACAATATTTTTCACTATTTTTAGCTCTCTCCCCCCCACTTTCTGGACCCCCTCACTGCTAATCAACTTCGACCAGTTGCTAATCATTTTTCATTTTGATTAGCAAAGGCCACTAATCAAGTCTCCGACACTAATTTATGCCTTGGAGCATTCCTTCCACAAGACTGGGTAGCAAACCTAATTGCTACTGCAGAATCATTCATCCCAGGTTAGCCTAGGCCTGCAAGGGATTTTTTTCAGCTCTTAGGACACATGGCTTTAGCCACAGGCATAGTGCCATGGGCTTACCTCCAGATGAGGGACATATAGTACCTCCTGAGAGGATAGTGGTCCCAAATGTCTGATCCACTTACGTTCCTAGTACCAGTCACAGAACACTTGGTGCAGGCACTGCATTAGTGGAAGATGCTTTAAAATGAGTTGATTGCTGAGAGGTTGAGAGTCAGGGACTTGGGAGGAGGAAAGAGGGAGGAAGACTGCAAGGGTGGGCTTGGGGAAGGCTGTGCAATCAAGGCTACCAGAATATTTAAAAAAAGGTAGATAATGCTGCCACGTTTATTCTAAGGGATGGGGATTTGGGAAGGGGGTAGTGGGTGGCAGACTGTGAGGGCAGGTGTGGGGAGAAACAAAGGACGCCCGATCCAGCAGCCATTCAGCAAGGTGTGAATCACATGACTGAAGCTGGCCAATAGCACACAACTGGTATTTAAGGCCCATAAACCCAAGTGACCCTGAAACATGAGCGACCTTGAAGCCGGAGTGCCATGAAGCAGAAGTGTGGTGTCTGTCTAAGTGATGTCTGGGGCGTCAGCAGGGAGGACCACAGGCCATGCTGCCCAACAGAGGATAGGTAAGATAAGGTGGGAGCACGGGGCTGGCAATCAAGTGCTGTTGAGGGGTTGCACTTGGTCCCTATCGTGGGTCATCTTACAAAGGAAATGGTAAAAGGGGAACTCGGGGAACACAGCTGGTCCCTATCCAGAGTCAGCAAACACCATAATTAAAGTGTTACAGCTCAATCTAGGCTTCAGATGAAGGATAGCAGCTACACCCTATCTAGGGTTAGTTTGTAGCGAGATAGCAGACAAGGGGTTCTAGGAGATTGTAGCTGGTCATTATCTAGGGAAAGCTAGCAGTGTACTGCTGATAGCTGGCTGTGTTGGCCAAACAATGTGACAAGGCAGTGGGGAGAGCCAGTAGGGTGCTAGGGTGCATAGGGAGGGGTATTACCAGCAAAAAGAGGGAAGTGGTGATACCTCTGTATTAAACACTGGTGAGATCCCACCTAGAGTACTGTGTCCAGTTCTGGAGTCCTCATCTCTGGAAGGACATAGAGTAGATGCAGTCCAGAGGAGGGCAAATAAAAGGAGGGTGCAGGATCTGCATCAAAATCTCTATTAGGAGAAACTGAAGGACCTCAATATGTACACACTCCAGGAAAGGAGGGAGAGGTGTGATATGATAGACTTTCAAATACCTCAAGGGTATAAATAAGGTTCAAGAGGGAAGCCTTTTTCAGAGAAAAGGATGCACAAGAACAAGGGATCGTGCAATAAAGCTGGAGGGGGGTAGAATCAGGGGAAATTTAAGGAAACAATTCTTCACAGAAAGGGTGGTGATTGCCTGGAACAGCCTCCCTGAGGAGGTGGTGGGAGCAAAAACTGTAATGGGATTTAAGAAGGCATGGGATAGATATAAGGGAACCTTACAAGTGGGGGGTAAAACCAAAGATCAAAGTAGGTCTGATTGTGACTGTGGTAGGGAAAATAGACAGACTATGTGGGCCATGTGGTCCTTAAATGTAATCAAATTCTATGTTTCTATAGGGGTGTCCAGTCTGTAGAAGCCCAGGCCAGCTGAGAGAAGAGGCATAGCAGCTCAGACAGGAGTTTGGAGCATTAGTGGAGAGGGGATATCTGAATGGGGTGAGGGTGGAGCAGGGTAGGGTGACTGATAGTGGGGAGCAGTGGTGGAGCTCAGACTGGAAGGAGGGATCAGGCAGGAAAGTGAGAATGGAGGGAGGGAGGGAGAGTTATGGGCAGGTTTCCTGGGTCCCTCTTCCCCAGCATGAGAGGAGGCCTAGGATAGGGGGTGGATTCTAGTAAGAGGAACTGGGAGGGCAAGGAGGGAAGGAGGGCCAGTGGGAGCACCTCCAGAGGTGCCAGTGTAGGATAGATTTCTCCTACTGATTAGGGTGGGTACAGGAAGGAGCTGTGTGAAGGAGAGGGGCAAAAGCAGGAGGGGCATATGGGTACAAGGGGAGATGATCACTGAGGGGAGGGAAAGGGGGTAGGTAGGGGTAGGAGTAGTGGTGGCAGGGCAGGGAAGGGGTGGGACAGGCAGGGAGAGGGCTGAGCACAGGCAAACAGACAGGTGGAGCGAGGGGATATAAATGCAGGGGATGGGCAGGTAGTCAGGACAGGGACTTGGCAGGAGGAAGGTAAGGGTCAGGGGGAACCCAAGACTATTGGGGAGGGTGGACAGGGAGGCAGGTGTGGAGGGGAGGGTTGTGATCTTAGAGAACTCCATGGTTAAGGGAGTGAAATGGGGGTGACACGGGAGCTAGGATAAACAGCAGAAGGGTGCAGTGTATGCCAAGGATGACCGCTGGGATGGTGGTCCATGGATAACCGAGAACACAGGAAAAGAAGGGGGCAGCCACACATCATCATTCACCTGGGTATGAATGACTTGGCCAGTAGTGAGGTAAGGGTGGTTCAAGAGCATTTCAGGAAAGTGAAGAGACTCTGCGGTAAGGTGGGGAGGATGGTAGCCTTCCTGGAGGTGCTACTGGTACCCAGGGCTAGCACTGCAGGAAAGATGAGGATCATAGAGTTCAGTGTCTGGCTCGGGGAATGGTGCCGAGAGGAGGGATATGGACTAATTGGAGGCTTGGGAGGCACATGTGAGAATAAGGTCTTTATGCACCAGACAGGTTACACCTTATGAAGGAGGGTGTGAGGGTGCTGAAGGCCAGATTTCAGGAGTATATAGGCAAAAATCTGAATTTAAACTTATAGAGAAATAGGAGAGGTCACAGTACGATTAGTCACCTGTTGGAGGAGGTTGATCGGCCTTCCCCCCATTTGAGGCAGAAGGAAGATTGATTGGATGAGAGGCAGAATAATTAGGGTAGGTGGGTGGGACTGGGAATGGGGGGGGGGAGCTCAAGTCGTGGTGGAAGGTTGTGTCTCTGAATGTAAGTAGCCTGGGGAACCAAATGGCTGAGCTGCATTCAATGATGGCAGACAGAGGGGTGGACATGGCTGCCATCACAGAGACATGGGCTAAGTCAATTCATGACTGGAACCTCTCTGTCCCTGGACATAAGATGTATAGGAGAGATAGGTGGTAGGAAGGGGAGGAAGTGGCTGTGTACATGAGGGAAGGGATATCCTGTACAAGAGAGGAAGAGATGGATGGAAGGACAGAGGTGCTGTGGGTACAGGTACAATCAATGAAAGGTAAAAATCTTAAGATAGAAGTGGTGTACAGTCCCCCAAACCAGGATGAAGGATTAAACAGGGAACTTGGGTCAAAAATTGTGGTATGGCCAGCAGGGAAGGTAGTGATCCTGGGGGACTTAAGTCTGCCTGGGGTAGCTTGGAAGCTCCCTGCTAGCACATGTACCAGGACTTAGGTCCTGCTGGATGTATTCCAGAGGAGAGAGCCACACTGGATGTGGCTCTGTCTAACAGTGTGCATGTCCAGGGGGTAAAAGTGGAGGTACCACTTGCAGTAAGCAACCACCACACTGTGTGGTTTCACCTAGACATGGATAGGAAGAAGATTATGACTAAACAAGGGTGCTAGACTTCAGGAGGGCAGACTCAGTAGGATGGAGGAGATCACGTTAGGGCACCTTGCTGGGAGAAGAAAGGAAATGGGGGTACACCAGAAATGGGTCATAATCAAGAAGGACCTGTTGGCAGCCACTAAGAAGTATGCCAAACTAAAGTGAAAAAAAATCTAGAGGCAAGAAGCCCAGCTGGTTTGATAGGGAAGTAGCCCAGGCAGTAAAGAGTAAGAAGTCAGCCTTCAGGAAGTATAAATGCACCCAGAATGATGAGGACAGAGAAGAGTACTGTAGTAAGACAAGGGAGGTGGGCAGGGCAGTCCGACTGGCCAAAGTCAAGAGAGAGTTTCAGCTAGCAGAGGGAGTGAAAATGGGGGAGAAGGCCTTCTTCCAGTACATCATAGAGCAGTGAGGTACCAAGGATGGGATAGTCAGGTTGAAGGGGGTTGGGGCAGAGGTTTGTAAAGAGAATGCAGAAGTATTTAACAAGTACTTCTGTTCAGTCTTCATTATGGCCCAGTACCCCAAGGAAAGAAAGGGGAGGAAATGGGGTGGGTGTGGTCACAGACAGGGAGATTGATATTGACAGGGTGAGGAAAGGCTTAACGGCCCTGAAGGTAAACAAGTCCCCGGGATTAGATGGTGTACATCCAAAGGCGTTGAGGGAGTTGATGGATGTGCTGGTGAGTCCCCTGACAGACCTATTTAACACCACTCTGGAAATGGTGGAAGTACCCTGGACTACAGGACAGCTGATGTAGTGCCGCTACACAAAAGCTGACTGAGGGATGACCCTGATAACTACCGGTCAATCAGTCTGACCTCAATAGTGGCAAAACTCATAGAAACCATACTGAAAGAAATACTGGTAAGTTTTCAGGAAGAAAATGGGCTCCAGGACAAGAGGCAGCATGGATTCATGTCAGGGCAGTCCTGTCAGGCTAATCTGATTGACTGCTTTGACTGGGTAACCAGAACAGTGGAAAGAGGCCAAGCAGTGGACATCCTGTGTCTAGATTTCAGTAATGCCTTTGACTCTGTCCCCCTCAGGATTAATCAGGAAGTTGGAGGACCTGGGCGTAGGGGCAAAACTGGCTATGTGGGTTAGAATCTGGTTACAGGATAGAAGTCAGAGGATAGTGGTCGGGGGAGTTGTCGGAGGCTAGACCAGTCACTAACGGGGTCCCACAGGTCTTGGTGCTTGGTCTGGTGTTACTTAACATCTTCATCAGTGACACTGCAGACAGGATAAACAGTAAGATATTTCTGTTTGCAGATGACACAAAGCCCTGTGGGAGAGTAGACACAGAAGAGGGAAAACAAGACATTAGGGAAGACTTGGCCAAACTTGAGAGGTGGTCAGGTATTTGGCAATTGGGATTCAATGCCAGAAAGTGTAAGATAATGCACTGGGGGGCAAAGAACTCGGAGACCAAATACTGACTGTGTGGTGTGCATGTTACCAAGTCAGAAGAGGTGAAGGGCTTGGGTGTGATCATCATGAGTGACTAAAGTACTGAGCACACTGCAGAAGGGCAGCAGCCAAAGCAAATTGGATGCTGGGCTAAATGGCCAGGTGTATAGCCGGCAGAAAAGCAGAGGTCATTCTGCCACTGTACAGGTCACTGGTTTGGTCACATCTTGAGTACAGTGTGCAGTATCAGTACCCTTACCTAAAGAAAGACATCAACTTGCTGGAAATGAAGGGCAACCAAGATGATCTAGGGACAGCGAGGCAGATCATACTAGGAGAGACTCAGAGATCTCAACATGTAATCCCTGGAGGATAGAAGAGAACAGGGTGACACAATCATAACCTTCAAATACCTTAAAGATTTCAACAGAGTGAGCTCTGAGGGTCTATTCAACATTAGTGGGAACAGGACTACTAGGAGGCACTGCCTGAAGCTGGTGGGGGAAGATTCAAGAGGGAAATGAGGAACACTTTTTCACTGAGAGAGTGGTGGCAAAGCTGAATGAGTTGGCGGAGGAAGTAGTCTCCCTGAAGACTGTGGACAGCTTCAGGAGAGGTTGGGACAGAGTAAAGGGGAAAGTTGCATAGGAGGGGCATGGGGAAAGGGGTGGGTCGATGGGGAAGGAGGAGTGGATAACAGGAAGGGGGCAGATCCCTCAGTAGACAAAGAAGGGTCAGCAAACTTGAGCAGACATGATAGACTGCAAGACCTTTTTCTGCTGGCTCAATCATATGTTCGTATGTAAGGAGGAAAACAACGTCAGAGAAGGTATTCCCTTACTCCAGCAATCTCCCAACAAGATTCTTACAACAGATGCCTTACTTCTAGGGTGGGGTGGTCATCTGGGGGACCTAAAGGTAAGTGGCATCTGGACTCCACAGGAGTCACAGTAGCACATAGACCTATGCAAGCTGCAAGCGGTGCTTCTGTTGATGCATTCCTATTCCTTCCATTTACAGGGTCAGTCAGTCCAGATATTGACAGACAACATCACAGTAATGCACTATGTAAACAAACAAGAAGGAATATGATCCTGAAGACTGCACAGAAGCAATGAGGATCTGTGATCTAGCATACTCTCTGTATGTCATGATTTCTGCAATGCATCTGCCAGGAAGAACACTGGTGCCTATGCACTAACAAGTGGAAAGTACGCGCCAGAGGTGCATACCCTGCCCACATAGTTACGTGCCCACAGACAGGTGCAAACGTGACGGTATGCACTAATGCCATCCAACTGTCTGCGGCCCTGCACCCTTGGTGTGCAGAACTGTGCAAGGTGACTGGGGCAGAGTTGTGGACCTAGGCTGGCATCCAATTGGATGCCTGTCCTGGGTCCCAGAGTGAATCACCGGCGCAGGATGGTGCGGGTCCGGGTGTGTGTGACTAGCTACCACAGGCACCTGGACCCACTCGGCCAGGCCCGTTCGTCTAGTGGTCCTCCCTGCCTGAGCCCCTGTGGCACCACGTCCACCAGGTGCACATATGAACCCCCACCAGCAGGACCCCCACCCCATCCTGTATGATGCCCCCATAACACAGAATAACCCTGTACCCCTCTGTATGTGTAAACCCACCCTCCTCCTGCCACACAGCATAGCCCAGTACTCCTCTTTATGGGTAAACCCACCATTCCCCTGCCACACAGCATAGCCCAGTACCTCTCTTTAAGGGTAAAACTCCCCCTTCCCCTACTACGGGAAAAGCCCCATACCCATAGGAAGTGCCCCCCGCACTCTTCAGTGCCCCGTCTCCACATGTGATGGCATCTCCCCAAATGGTACCCCAATGAGAAGGACTCATCCATGTAATACAACGCCTGACCCATGACCCCTGCTCTCAGCCCACTCATTGGTGGACAGTGGCCCCCAACCCCTGCAGTGCAACAGCAACCCGTCCCCGTACCTGGTGGTCAGTGCTGCGTGATGGACAGTAAGCATCACAGCCCTCTGCACACCTCCTCAGCCGGCCCCTGTCCAACTGATGCTGGGAGTATGCTGCTATTAACTAGGCAGCATGCTCCCAGCATCAGTTGGACAGCAGGAGGCTGGGGAAGGTATGCAGAAGGCTCTGCAGCTCACCATCCATCACTTCAGCACTGACCATCAGGTACGGGGGATGGGGGTGGTGTTGTCGGTGCCTTGGGGGCCACTGTCCACCAATGAGCAGACTGGGGAGCAAGGATCAGGGGTTGGGGTGGTCAGGCATTGTATTACATGATGGGTCCTTCTCGTCAGGGCACTGTTTGGGGGGGAGAGTGCCATAACATATGGGGAGAAGGCACAGAAGAATGCAGAGGGAGCCAGCACCTATAGGTACAGGGCTGTGCCATGCAGCAGGGGGAGGGTGAGTTTACCAATAAAGAGGTGTACCGGGCTATATTGTATGGTGGGGGAGGGTGGGTATACCCATAAAGTGGGGTACTGGGCTATGCTGTGTAGCAGGGGGGGGTGGGTTTACACACACAGAAGGATAGGGGGCTATGTGGTGTGGTGGTGAGCTCCCATCTAACTGCTGGGGCAGGGGCACGGCTGTGTGTGTGTGTGTGTGTGTGTGTGTGTGTGTGTGGGTTTATGTAGTGTTGCCGGCACTAGCTGGGTGGTCTGTGTGAGCTGGGCTCTGTGCGTAGGGCAGTTATGGCTCGGTCCCCACAGCCATAACCAGCGCCCTCCTATGCCCTCCTGTGCATAGCACTATGCGCCATTGTGAATGGCACATAGTGTGGGCATGCCCCCGTCCCTCCCCATGAACTACCCCTGTGCAGAGCTGCTCGCATAGCTGAGGAATCAAATGCATACCAGGCGTGCGCTCCTTTGGTGAATGCTGTCGGGGATTCGTGGGACTCCCACTGTGTGGCATTCCCGCATATCTATGCCTACACACCCGCTTTCTGTGGCACGTTGGCATGGTGCATAGGGCCCAATCTGCTGGCAGACTTCTTAAGTAGAACCAGTCAGGGAAACCACAAATGGGCCTTGAACTAGCAAGTGCTGGCTGCAATTTTAAGAAGATGGGGCATTCCTTAGACAGATCTGTTCACCTCATGGGAAAACAATCAGCTATCAAAATTGTGTTGCCTAGTGAGGGGGAACAATCCAAGAGGACTCTCTAGCCCTGACATAGACAGGGAGGTCACTGTATGCTTTCCCTCCTTTTCCCCTCATACAGAGGGCACTCATGAAGCTCAAGAAGGAACCAGCAACAATGATCCTGATACTGTAGTCCCAAGCTGGGCCAGAAAAGCAAGGTATTCAGTGCTGTTGACCTATCCAGCAGGACTCCAATCAACCTGCCACTGAGATGAAACATGCTTACTCCATCTAAGGGCAGGATAACCTTTCCATATCTTAAAACATTACACCTGACAGTGCGGTTCTTGTTGAGTTGGGCCCTGTCCACACTGTAAAAGAAAAATCTACGTGACGTTTTTTAAAACATTTTAGCACTTACCATGCTATCCTGACTGCATTGCTGGGAACTATGAACATGGTGTAAGGGTGTCTGCACTGGCGCAGTTCAGAACCATGCTGGAGCCCTGAAAAAACTATGTGGAAGCCATTCTCTGTGTAGCTGTCTGAGAATGCTGTTTGCGATGCACGGGCATCCTATGATGCTTTGCAACATTGCCATGTAAACAATAGACAAACATGGCAGTGCCAATATTGACATATTTCATTGCTCTGTTGGTGGCCCAGTTTCTCACTAAATACTGACAGCATTTAATGAATGTGAAGAAACGGAGGGAAACAAGGCATCTGAGAGCTCAGCGTATGAGGCAAATGAGGATGAAAACACTGGAAAGCCTCAGCATCATTCAAAATCTGATTGCCTGTGCATATGTGAGTGGCACTGTGCACAGAGCTGTGTGGTCACACCAGAGGTCCAGCACACTGTGGGACAATATTGCTCTTGGTACATGGTCTGATGGCCAGTGGCTTGCCAGTTTTAGAATGTCCAAGCAGACATTCAAAACACTTTGTAAAGAGCTGAAGCCTTATCTGTACAGAATGGACACACAGCTACGCAAGGTGTGGTGTGTGACTATGAGCATAGACTATAGGACATTTGGTCACCTCTTTGGAGCCAGCAGATCTACTGGTCTGTAAGGCTATAGTACACATACTGCTACCCAAACTGATATGTATACAAAACATTGCTGGTGTTGTTCACAGGTTTGAAAGTGAGTGGGGGTTCCCCAGTTGCAGAGGTGCTGTGGATGGGACCCATTTCCCTGTCATCTCACCACCAGGGAATGCTGCTGAATATTTCAATAGGAAGTCATACTAATCAATAGTTATGTAGGCATTGAAGGACCATAAGTATAGATTTATTGACATTAACGTTGGGAGGTCAGGAAAGGTACACAATGCCAGCGCCTTCAAGAGCAGCAATCTGTACAAACTGGGGCAGAGCGGCAAATGAAGTGTGACCTTGATGGTAAATGTGTACCAGTTATGTGTGGTTCATAGCTCAGTTCTTATGTAACACATAGTGGAATAATGTAAATGGTTGTTGGATACAGAGGCCAGCACAGAATGACTTATGCTTAGGTACTTGGATGCTTGAATTGGATCGTTTGATAATATTTGATGGTTTTGGCCTTTCTCTGTATCCCACCTGTAGGAAGGAAGGACCCTTGGATTAGGATTATGGAGCTCCCCAGTGGAATAAGAGTGCCGCAGAAGGAGGAGGTGTCGGGGAGGATGGTGGGTGAATGCGACTCGCTCTAAGCAGAGCGGAAGACAGCTGCTCTGATTAATAGGCTGTGAGGGAGGAGCTCTTCCCCCACATAATTACAGGCAAGCCAATCAATTATGTATGGTTCATAGCTCAGCGCTTATGTAACATATAGTGGAATGATGTAGATGGTTGTTGGATACAGAGGCCAGCACAGAATGACTTGTGCTTAGGTACTTGGATGCTTGAATTGAATCGTTTGATAATATTTGATGGTTTTGGCCTTTCTCTGTATCCCACCTGTAGAAAGGAAGGAGGCTTGAGTTAGGATTATGGAGCCCCAAAAGGAATAAATATCAATGATTGTTCAGTTACTAAATGCTGAATAAGTCATGCATAACACCTTAATGATAAGAATAGATGATCACCTACTCCAGCTCCGGAGAGTGTAACCAGTAGCACTCAGGAGAGGAAAAATCCCCTTGGGGGGAAACCTCTGAGGACCCATGGCTACTGACCTGCCCATCCTTCTGGGCATACTAATGGAGAGAGATCCTAATTAAACTAAATTAATCAGCTAAATCTGAATTCAAAATAGTAGAATTCAATCCAGATGAATAGAGCTTAAGAAGCTGAATTGTAATGTCCAGTGAAATAATTTCCTTCCAATAAAGTCCGAGTCCGAGAATCCATGTATAATTCAGAATGATGGAGTGCAGACATATTGAAGAACCGTTCTCCGTACTTCCGTTGATAGAGGGCATAATCCAGGGATTTGATCAATGTTTGAGACGAAGATGATGACTGACCAATCCATACAGGAGACTAGAAGATAATTGCATTCAAGCTTGATGTCTATGAGGCAGAACAAATTAGAAGTAGAATGACTTCCAGGTTTCTAATAGGGCTTGTATAGTACAAAGAATGAGAGAAGGCTTGAGGCCAGGCTATCGAGAGACAAATTCAGTTCTGATAAGAAATGTAATCTTGTAGGAATTGATATGAAGCAACGGCTGTAGAGATGAGCTGGAATAATGTCATGCTATATATGATAATCGGAGCCCTGGTGCGATTTATGAAGCATCCAAGTAGTAGAAGGAGGTGAGCCCAAAGAGATGAAGTCAGGCAAACTGAATCCAAAATGAGAAGTAGTATGAGCAGGATGGCAGCAACGTAGGCAAAGGAGAAGGAACAGGATGTGGCAACCAGCCCTGGAAGAAAATGTAGCCATTACAGCTGGCAGGATGGGAAAAGGTGGCTGATTCCAGTAAGGCAAACCCAGCGAGACCCAGGAAGGACCACTGGCAGAATCAAGCGACGGAGTCCCTCGACGATGCACAAGAATCCAGTAGCCAGATAGGTACGTAATCCTTGGAAGAGACTGAGATGTAGACATGGCCACTGTACAAGAGAAATAACATGGAGAACTGAAGGCAAGCAAACGTGAGGCATGAAGCAGATGAGTCACGAAGAGTCTGAGATGGAGATAACTGAAGAAGCGGAGTCCAATGAAGTAACAGTGTAACAGGTCTGAAGTTGGTAGAGCACAGGCAGGAGAATGAAGTCTGCAGGAGACGCCAACCAAGTCCTGTAAATAAACAGCTGGAATTCCACGGCTGAGGTGACAAGGCAAAACATCCAGGACAGTAACCCCGAAGCTGCTGAATGAACACCTAGGCAATCCAAAGGAGGTCGAGAATGAGGACCATCCACTGAGTTTTGAGTAGGAGTCACCAGGCATGGGGAGCAAAGGTGAGATGGTAACCAATGTCTTGAAAGGTGAAGCAGCAGGGAGTTCAGGGCTGAGGCAGCAGAAGTGGGTATGCATAAGTAGAATGGAATCACCAGGTCCTGAGCTGGGTAAGGCCGAAGGAGAACAGAAGAAGGGAAACCCCCCAGCCCGAAGGGCAAAGGCAGGTCAGAGAAGCAAGCTAGTAGGTAGGTAGACTACCCAGCCTGATGGGTGAAGGCAGGTCATAAAAGCAGGTGACAAGTATGAAATCCTCCCAGCCTGAAGGGCGAAGGCAGATGATAGAAGCAGGTGATTAGTAAATAAACCTACCAGCCCGATGGGCGAAGGCAGGTCGAAGAAGCAGGCTATCGTGGAACATATAGGAACAGAGGACCTCCGGGCCCGTAGGGCACAGGCCTGACGAATGTGATAGTAGAATGTCGTGACTGCCTGAGTAATCAATGTTTGACGAATCGGCCAGTCCAACCCCAAGTGGCAGAATCAGATCCAAGAAACGAGAGAACTGAAAGCGTACGTAATTGAGATAGGAAGGTGAATAGAGCAAGCATCCACTCGGTAAATGCCAAGGTCGAAATCAAACAATGAGTAGGCCGAAATGGCCAGAGAGTGGAATTCATGTTGAAATAAAGTTAAATGATGAGTTGCAATGGTGACAGTCCAGAAATTCCATGAGGAGCATAATGAACACAGACGATGAGTAGCAGTAATCAAGCAATCCAAAGCGAAAGTAGGTGAACAAATGGAATCAGAAGTGTAATTGGATGGCAGCATTATGGCCATGTTCAGCCAAGCAAATGAATCAAGCAGCTAGCAGTATGACCAGAGGGCAGAACCATGAGGAGCAGGCAGGCCACAAGGGCAGGATAGGGTCCAGTGCAGTCATATATGCAGCAAGATATGGAGGTTAAGTGGTAGAATTGCAGACTCTGACAGCAAGGGTACTGGGTTTGAGACCTGCAGTGGGACAGAGAATAAGTATTTTGTATCTTACAGGGAGGAACAGGGTGCAGGAATACACTATTTTTAAGCAAAAAAGATGTTCCAGGACTAGAGGACATGGAATGAAGTTGGAGGGAGGACGATTCAGAGGAAACATGAGGAAGAATTTCTTCACAAAATGGGTGGTGGACAAGTGGAACACCCTGCCAGAGGAAGTGGGGGCTGAAACAATCACGGGATTTAAGATTGCATGGGATAGACATAAAGGAATTCTGGATGTCAGGGGTAAGGGGCAACAGACTTCTAGGAAAACATAAACTGAACTTACAAGCTCAAATGGGCAGACTGGGTGGGCCATAGGCCCTTATCTGCCGACACTGTCTATGTATCTAGGTATGGGATGGAGGAAGATGACTCTATGGGAAAGCTTCGGTGGCTGCTAGCCAAGGTTGCATAGGAAGTTCTGGTGCCACAGCAGGAGTGTTCAGAATGGTAGATACCTTGTAGCAAAGCAGGAACATGGTAGCAATTGCAGTACCTGCACATCCATGCCTACAAGTACAGATGCTCCAATAAAGCGGGTAGCCAGACAGAGGGGCAGCAGGTGCAGTCATAGAGGGAGCACTGTACGAATGGCCATACCTCTCAAACCCCCAGCTGCAGAGCAGCGCACTGGTCTGTGAATCTACTAGGCTAGAATAAGCAGCACATTATTACTGTAAACAAGTCTGTGTCTATAGATAGTGAATGGCAGTCGGTTGGAGGAACTCCGAGCTGGAATTGGCAGATGAAACAAATCAGAATGCTTTTACATAGAACTAGGATATTCCTAATAAGTGCTTGATAGCTAGGCGGCACTACAAAGCTAGTTTGTAACATAAAAGCATCATAGCATCTCTATGGCTAAAGAGTTGGAATTAACAGGAACTACCTTAAATGAGATTGAATGCAATAATTGTAATTGGTCCATGGCTGGAGGGCAATCAAGTAGCCCTTGTGAATATTGAGGAAGCAATAAAAGTAGAAGTGGCCTGCCTTGGTTGCTTGTGGAGTGAATCCAAATAAAACTCCAGGAAACAAGATGACAGCAGTAGACTATCCTTGAACTGGGAGCATACAATAACAGCACAGGAAAGGGAGAATGGTACGCAAGTAGTGAACCACGGGTGCACACAGTATAGTATGGTGAAGCAAGAGGAGGTGCCACGCTCGGCTGAAATAATGGGCGATTAGTTAGAATAGGGGACACATAATGCCCTAGTGTCCGATTACAGCGGATTACGGTAATAAGTTCTTCCACCGACGGCATGATTCTCAGCCCCTTCACGCACGTCTTGCTAGTCAGTCCTAACATTCCAAATCAGAGTTGTCCATGGTGAGCAAATACATGCCCCAGACAGTCCCCTTAGTGTGAGATAGCCTTACGTTTGGTCTGTGGGGGCGTGACATATCCGAGATTGCAATGCATGCAGCTGTATGTCTCCATCGGCGCACTCGCATCGCCAGAGTGTCCCCTAAAGTAAAAATGCCAAAGAAGGGGCTATGGCTGGGAACCAGGTCTGGACGGCTACAGGTAAAGGAGCAGATGAAATAGGGACGATGCGGCAGCCAGCCGTATCCTGGACTGACACGCCAGGCCAAGAAGGGAGTGAGTCTAGTCCCAGGTAAGCCATTTGACGAGCAGGCTAAAAGTCCCAATAAGTGCACTTCAAGTCCGTAGGAAGGCAGGCGTCAGAAGCAGGCTGGAGTAGCTACATGAAGTCCCCCAATAGAAGAAACAGAGCCAGGTGTAGGATGTAGCTAGGGACAGCAAGCAGGAATCCGAAGGCAGGCAAGGAGAATGAGCAAATTACTCAATGGAGCATGGGCAACGGCTGCTGAAAGCAAAGGCAAAGAAACAGGGCATAGGCAAACAACGAGGAGGGAAGGCAGCAAGAGGGAATGCCCAAAGTAACAGAGAAATAACAGCGCACAATGGGGAAACAAAATGGCAAAGAACGGATGAACAAGCAGGGAGGAGGAGAAGGAAGGGGGAAGCAGCTGCATACCAGCAGCGCCACTAGTGAATGTGACTTCATTTAAGCAGA
This sequence comes from Neoceratodus forsteri, assembly GCA_016271365.2. Classification (NCBI taxonomy): domain Eukaryota; kingdom Metazoa; phylum Chordata; order Ceratodontiformes; family Ceratodontidae; genus Neoceratodus; species Neoceratodus forsteri. The sequence goes on from CM057455.1 coordinate 1,713,284,873, forward strand.
GCGAAGATAGCTGTTTGATTACTAGGGCTGTGGGGAGGAGCTCTTCCCCCACATAATTACAGGCAAGCCAATCAATTGTCATTTTGGGTGACCCTGCTTACCCCCTTCTGTACTGGCTTATGAAGCTCTACTCAGACTAGAGTAATCTGAGGAAGCTTAATTTTGACTTATCACCTCAGTATGGCTAGCATGGTGGTTGAATGTGCATTTGGCTGACTGAAAGGGATGTGAAGCTGCCTCTTGAAGAGGAATGAATTCTGCCTCAGGAAAATGCCATATATAGTTGGAGCTTGTTGTGCACTGCACAATGTGTAAAAACAAGATGGCACAGTTCTTGGAAAGCTGGGCCACTGAGGCTGAAAACGAGCCATTCCCACAGCCTGCTGACAACGACTGTATTTCTGCTGAGGAATTGTCCATAGTGGCCAAGAACAGGCTGGCAGCAACTACACATGATAAACTTGTTGAATATTTGGACAGTAATTAGATAGCTTTGGTGTATGGGCCAACACTTGCCACTTGTGGCTTATAATAGGAAATTGTGACTAACATGATTGACAAAAACATAAACCAAATCAAACCACCTTTCTAAAAATGTTTTATTGTAACTCAATAAAAGTTACTCGTTAAAACAGTTAACAATGGCTGCTTAACCCAGACAGGAAAAATGTTTAAACAGACATATTCAGTTTTTAGATTTCAAGTTCAGCTTCAGAAAACTGCATTTTTAATAGTTAAAGAGCTGCTGACACCTCTAAGAAAACTTTAGAAAATTTATATTTAGGTACAGTTCAGCTTGTATGTCACATATCTTTTACAGAATTCCCTTCCCAATTATTTATTATGGAAGAAATTTGCATGGAAGCAGGATTGTTATCTATTAGAGTTCATTTGCACAGTCAGCTGATTCCTCACTTTAAGTCACAATCCTCTGTTGGAATGTCAAAGTCTGTTGTCAGGTTAATAACTGCGATGTCACAGGCAGAGGGTTATGACATCAGGGGCCTGCTATACAAAAGTTTGCAAGAGGGCTTCAGATCCTCATATTCAAAAGAAGCTTTTGCACGGGCAAAGAGGGTTAGCACCCGTGCAAACATAATGTATTCAGGTGGGCAAGGGCAGGGGAGGGGCATGGCCATAAATAGCCACACTACCCCATATTTAGCAGCTTTGTACTGCACAAAAGGGGTTAGCACTGTCCTTTTGTGCAGCGCAAATACTGCCAAACAAGACTCGACTTAGCAGCTTCCAGAGATAATGTAGCCAACTAGCTGGTTGGCCGCTGGGGGAACACACCTGCTCCCTGTGGTGTGAGGCACCCACCCTGTACCAGGTCATAATAGTGTGCCAAGAAGAGCACTTCAACAACTGTGCTGTAGAAAGCACAAAAGGCTTTAGAGCGACAGGGGAATAACAGTAATAGGGAATTATTGCTCCCCCTGTCACACTACGCTTCAACTGCAAGGGATCAAGTCACCATGTGTTGGGGTATCTGGCAGAGCCGCTCCTGTGGTGGAGTGGCTAGGGCACCAGCACACAGCGAGGCAGGAGACCTAGGACTGTTGTTCAAATCCGACTAGGTCTGTGGAAAAATTTTTTTAGTGTGAAAAGTAACTTTTCTCCCCTCATGATTTTCTCCCCATTCCCAAAGTCCATGACCCCCTGGAGTTGGTTATTTTAAGTCCAGGGGACATGGGGGCAAAGTCTCCCGCATTGGGGGGTGCTAGGGGTGTAGTCCCCTCTCAAAAACAAAGCAGTCCCATAGGTTGTTTTTTTTTTAAACTTAAGTTTTCTGGATTTTTCTTGGGTTTTCTCCCATTCCCTACCCGGAGCCCCGGTACATGGCTGTACGTGCGTGTGGAGGCATGCATGTGCATCATAAGCCAGCTCAGCCCCTTCCACCCACCCATACTGTCACCCTGCCCACCTACATTAACCCACCGGACCGCCACCCAATGGGGAATGGGACTACGGGAGAGTCGACAACCCATCCCCTCCACCCCCGGGAGAGGAGAGCAGCCTAACGGCATGCTCAATCCCGCTCCTCCCAACCCCTCATGCTGGCACCCCGATGTCATTTCTGAACCTGGATCACCAGCGTAGCACGAGGTGTGGCATCCAGCACCTCATCCCTCAGTGCCACCAGGCAGGCTAGCAGTCCCATAGTTTACTATGGGGCTGTGCTCTTGTTGTTGGGTCACCATACTACTTGACGCTGTGGTGCAAGCCGCTGTTTTCCTTGTGGCATATATTGCCGTGTGGTTTTCCCTTGTGTGGTTATGACCCCATGCCACACACCCCCAGTCACGAGCCCACTTGAACATGAAAACCCTCCTTGGTGCTAGAGGTCCCCCCCCTCTGATCGCCAGCTCATTGTAAACATGAAAACCCTCCCTGGTGCTAGTGGTCCCCCCTCCCTCTGATGACCAGCCCATTGTAAACAATGAGAACCCTCCCTGGTGTTAGTGGTCTCCCCTCTCTTTGATCACCACGTGAAAACCCTCCCTGGTGTTAGTGGTCCCCTCCTACCTCCGATTGCCAGTCGACTGTAAACATGAGAACCCTCCCTGGTACTAGTGGTCCCCCCTTCCTCTGATCACCAGCCTATTGTAAACAATGAGAGCCCTTCCTGGTGTTAGTGGTCCCCCTTCCTTCGATTGCCAGCCTGTTGTAAACATGAGAACCCTACCTTGTCTCGTGGTCCCCCCCAATCACCAGCCCATTGTAAACGTGAGAACCCTCCCTGGTGCTAGTGATCCTCCTCTCCCTCTGATCACCACATGAAAACCCTCCTTGGTGCTAGTGGTCCCCCCCCACCTCTGATTGCCAGTCTGTAGTACACATGAAAACCCTCCCTCAGATCACCAGCCCGTAGTAACATTGAAAACCCTCCCTGGCATCCAGTTTCCCCTCCCAGCACTGATTTATGATACTGCCTGTTGCAATTCTGTACTCCCTGGCATCTGGTGCCCCCCCATTGTGGCACTGAATAGCCACCTCCCCCTCACTCACCTTACCAGTATCCTTAGTGCCGCAGGTGCACATACGGTGACAACACAGCCCTCCTTACGCCTCCTTGGCCTCGTACTATAAATAAGACACGCACTCCTGCCTCGGCATATGGTGGCCAGCTGAGGAGGTATGGGGAGGCTGTGTGCGAGAACTCACCATATGCTTCCCACAGCACAAAGGGTACTGGTAAGGTACCTGAGGGGTGGTGCTCGGTGTCATGGTGGGAGGCGCTAGATGCCAGGGAGTACAGAACTGCGACAGGCAGTACTGTGGATTGGTGCCTCGGGGAGGAACAATGAATGCCAGGAAGGGTTTTAAATTTTACTATGGGCTGGCAATCGGGGGGGTGGTGGTTCACTAGGCACCAGGGAGGGTTTTCATGTGTACTACAGACTGGCGATCGGAGGGACAACAAATTTGTCGACCGACTGTCATGGATCCTTTTATCAGGAGGTAAGTGACGTTCCTGTTAACAGGGTTTAGTCTGCTACCCCAGAGTGCCTGAAAGAATATGCTCAATGTTGCATCTTCCAGGGCCTTTGATGGTGGAAACATCTAACATATATATATATATATATATATAGGTGGCAAAAATGTTTTCACCATAAGTACCCCTCTTTTCTTTCCCATTAGCCACTTGTTCTAAGAGACTACCTTTTTATGTTGCCATGCACGTGTGCATGCAGTGAACATTTTATTATCATAGTTTGGTTTTGAGAAGTGTGACACTGTCCTCCAGTGCAGAGCAGTCTTTAAAGGGGCTCAACCAATCATCAGGCAGGGTAAGCATGACAAAGTTTTGGCTTGCTGGGCTGAGATGTTCTTCAGTTGAAAAGATGACCCAATCATGGGTCAGCTCTTATCTTCTCTTTGATGTATGCAGGCCAGCAGACACACCTGATCTGTTGAGGCTTAGGAATTTCAAATATCCAGGAATAGCCCTGAGCTGTTCACTGGCTCTGTGCCGTCGGGGGGGGGGCACACATTACTTTAAAGGACACCTAAATGCTCTTCTTACACTTTTTTTTTTTAATGACTCCATAGGCCTGTAAAGGAGAAGCTGTTATTTACATTTATACTGAAAATGCTTTTATTAAGGTAGGATAAATGCAGTTTTCTAGCATTTGAAAATTGTAAACAAAGCCTGTCTTAATTATAAATGTTGCAAAGTTGAAATCCACCAGCGAAGTTCCTACAAAGTCACAAAATTCGCCCTGTGAAAAACTTTGCGTAAATCGATTCTCTGGTGCTAAAACTTCACCGGGTAACTTCATTGGTTAACTCAACTTTTTTTAGTAACTTCAAAGGTGATTTACTCTCAGAGTTCCAGCATGGATTTAAATCAAAACATAATACAGAGATGGCCTTGGTGGGGTTCACTGGCTGCATTCAGAGTGCCCGTGCTCTGTTGCAGCCATATTTGTGGACCTCACCAAGGCCTTCGACCTTGTTGAACACTTACTGTTGCCTTCAGTTATGTCTGAATTTTACTTTTCCCAAGAAGTTATAACCTGGTTTTCTAACTACCTTAATAACAGGCACCATAGTACCAAGATTGATGGGATTCTTTCTCCCCCAAGAACAATTTGTTCTGGAGTTCCTCAGGGTTCCATCCTGGGCTCCCTGATCGTCTTGCTCTTTATGAATTCAGACCCCCAAATTTGCACTCAAACATTTGTGACATTCTATATAGATGATGCAGTACTTTATGGGATCTTTGATGACTCCATTTCTGCATCAAGGATTGTTCAGGATGATTTTTCCAATTTCAAGAGTTGGCTCATCTCTTGGTGTCTGGTTCTAGATTCAGCAAAGACTAAATTTATGCTTCTCACAGAACCCAGGATGAAACCCGTTCCTCCTTTAAGTCCCATAATAGATCTTAGAGGTGAGGTTATCGAGAAAGTAGATATCTTGAAATATTTCGGTATTTTGTTGGATTCCCACCTGTCTTTTGAGCCTCATATTTTTTTCTGTATGGAAAAATTAAATCAAAGAATTGACTTATTATATAAGGTCGAACCTTTTCTTACAAAGGAATCACATTTACTTTTAACTCACTGTTTTTTTGTTATGCTTACTTGACTACGGTTTAATAGTATATACTGCCACTTCAAACAAAATTCTTCATAAGCTCAGGATTACCTATAACTCAATCCTGAGATTTAGGACGGGGTCAGCCTATCACACTCACCATTGTGAACTTATTAAGTTATCTGGCTGTCTGTCTTTTCAAAATAAAGTATGTTACAAGATTGGGCTATTTCTTTTCAAGGGTACCCTGGATCTCGTACCTCCTTCTATATATGCTCTATTTCCAAGGACTCTGAATGGTTGTGAAACCATATCACAGAACAGGTTTACTTTTTCAATTCCATTTTTCAGAAAAACCTTTAGTCAAAGGTCTTGACTTTACAAAGCTCATCAATTGTTTAACACACTCCCATCTAATATTGCCAATTGCTCAGCTGTCCATCTGTTTAAAAAACATTACGACAATTGCTCAATGATTCAGGTAATCGCACTCTGTTAACATTTTTGTCTTTTCTGTCGTGTATTTATTGTACAATATCTTGTAATGTTTTACTGTTTTTGTACACTTGTTCCATATGAAAACAGGCAGACATGCTCACTGTGCTTAAAAGTATAAAAAAATAAAATGAAATGAAATGTAACTGGCTTCTGGTGCCAAAATTTCGCTGGTTAACTCCGAAGGTAACTTCGACTTTGTTAGCAACTTCAAAGTTAATGGAAAACATGGTTTGTCACATAATTCACATACTGGATGTCACATGGGAGACTCCAGGCAGGCAGGAAGTAACTTTCATTCCGGCAGTTGTAGCTGAAGGAGACAGTCTCATAGACTCAGAGAGCATTTTAGCAGCAATATATCTTTAGAGTTGAATATTTGACACCTTTTTTGAGTTGTAATTCTCATGTTTCTTTACTGTACTTTCTGATTTTCTAAATTTTGTTAGAGTATACTTCTTTTTTTATGACATCCTACTTTTTCTTTAATTTTCTTTACATTTCTTTTTGTGATGGAGGGGAAATGTCAGGATTTGGTGGAGTCCAGACCAGGAGGGGCTGGAGCACCAGCAAGGCACCAACAACCTAACAGGCATGTTTTTTTCCAAAGGGACTGCACCCCCCAGCTCAGGAAGGGAGTTCTGCCACTGCACAGCAGCAGCAACAAGACAAACCTCAGCAGCCTGCACAGCAGCAACATGACAAACCTCAGCAGCCTGCACAGCAGCAGCAAGACAAACCTCAGCAGCCTGCACAGCAGCAGCAAGACAAACCTCAGCAGCCTGCACAGAAGCAGCAACAAGATGAACCTCAGCAGCCTGCACAGCAGCAACAAGACAAACCTCAGCAGCCTGCACAGCAGCAGCAACAAGACAAACCTCAGCAGCCTGCACAGCAGCAGCAACAAGACAACCCTCAGCAGCCTGAACAGCAGCAACAAGACAAACCTCAGCAGCCTGCACAGCAGCAACAAGACAAACCTCAGCAGCCTGCACAGCAGTAGCAAGACAAACCTCAGCAGCCTCCCAGCAGCAAAAAGACAAACCTCAGAAGCCTGCACAGCAGCAGCAAGACAAACCTCAGCAGCCTGAACAGCAGCAGCAAGACAAACCTCAGCAGCCTGCACAGCAGCAGCAACAAGACAAACCTCAGCAGCCTGAACAGCAGCAGCAACAAGACAAACCTCAGCAGCCTGCACAGCAGCAGCAAAAAGACAACCCTCAGCAGCCTGAACAGCAGCAGCAAAGACAAACTCAGCAGCCTGAACAGCAGCAGCAAGACAAACCTCAGCAGCCTGCACAGCAGCAGCAACAAGACAAACCTCAGCAGCCTGCACAGCAGCAGCAAGACAAACCTCAGCAGCCTGACAGCAGCAGCAACAAGACAAACCTCAGCAGCCTGCACAGCAGCAGCAAGACAAACCTCAGCAGCCTGAACAGCAGCAGCAACAAGACAAACCTCAGCAGCCTGAACAGCAGCAGCAACAAGACAAACCTCAGCAGCCTGAACAGCAGCAGCAACAAGACAAACCTCAGCAGCCTGAACAGCAGCAGCAACAAGACAAACCTCAGCAGCCTGAACAGCAGCAGCAGCAAGACAAACCTCAGCAGCCTGCACAGCAGCAGCAACAAGACAAACCTCAGCAGCCTGCACAGCAGCAGCAACAAGACAAACCTCAGCAGCCTGCACAGCAGCAGCAACAAGACAAACCTCAGCAGCCTGCACAGCAGCAGCAACAAGACAAACCTCAGCAGCCTGAACAGCAGCAGCAACAAGACAAACCTCAGCAGCCTGCACAGCAGCAGCAACAAGACAAACCTCAGCAGCCTGCACAGCAGCAACAAGACAAACCTCAGCAGCCTGCACAGCAGCAACAAGACAAACCTCAGCAGCCTAACACAGCAGCAACAAGACAAACCTCAGCAGCCTGCACAGCAGCAGCAACAAGACAAACCTCAGCAGCCTGACAGCAGCAGCAAGACAACCTCAGCAGCCTGACAACAGCAGCAACAAGACAAACCTCAGCAGCCTGAACAGCAGCAACAAGACAAACCTCAGCAGCCTGCAGCAGCAGCAACAAGACAAACCTCAGCAGCCTGACAGCAGCAGCAACAAGACAAACCTCAGCAGCCTGCACAGCAGCAGCAAGACAAACCTCAGCAGCCTGCACAGCAGCAGCAACAAGACAAACCTCAGCAGCCTGCACAGCAGCAGCAACAAGACAAACCTCAGCAGCCTGCACAGCAGCAGCAACAAGACAAACCTCAGCAGCCTGCACAGCAGCAGCAACAAGACAACCTCAGCAGCCTGCACAGCAGCAGCAAGACAAACCTCAGCAGCCTGCACAGCAGCAGCAACAAGACAAACCTCAGCAGCCTGCACAGCAGCAGCACAGACAAACCTCAGCAGCCTGCACAGCAGCAGCAAGACAAACCTCAGCAGCCTGACAGCAGCAGCAAGACAAACCCTCAGCAGCCTGCACAGCAGCAGCAACAAGACAAACCTCAGCAGCCTGCACAGCAGCAGCAAGACAAACCTCAGCAGCCTGCACAGCAGCAGCAAAGACAAACCTCAGCAGCCTGCACAGCAGCAGCAAGACAAACCTCAGCAGCCTGCACAGCAGCAGCAACAAGACAAACCTCAGCAGCCTGCACAGCAGCAGCAAGACAAACCTCAGCAGCCCGCACAGCAGCAGCAACAAGACAAACCTCAGCAGCAGCACAGCAAGAACAAACCTCAGCAGCCTGCACAGCAGCAGCAGCAAGACAAACATCAGCAGCCTGCACAGCAGCAGCAACAAGACAAACCTCAGCAGCCTGCACAGCAGCAGCAAGACAAACCTCAGCAGCCTGCACAGCAGCAGCAAGACAAACCTCAGCAGCCTGCACAGCAGCAGCAACAAGACAAACCTCAGCAGCCTGAACAGCAGCAGCAAGACAAACCTCAGCAGCCTGCACAGCAGCAGCAAGACAAACCTCAGCAGCCTGCACAGCAGCAACAAGACAAACCTCAGCAGCCTACACAGCAGCAGCAAGACAAACCTCAGGAGCCTGCACAGCAGCAGCAAAGACAAACCTCAGCAGCCTGAACAGCAGCAACAAGACAAACCTCAGCAGCCTGCACAGCAGCAGCAACAAGACAAACCTCAGCAGCCTGCACAGCAGCAGCAAGACAAACCTCAGCAGCCTGCACAGCAGCAGCAAGACAAACCTCAGCAGCCTGCACAGCAGCAGCAAGACAAACCTCAGCAGCCTGCACAGCAGCAACAAGACAAACCTCAGCAGCCTGCACAGCAGCAACAAGACAAACCTCAGCAGCCTGCACAGCAGCAACAAGACAAACCTCAGCAGCCTGCACAGCAGCAGCAACAAGACAAACCTCAGCAGCCTGAACAGCAGCAGCAACAAGACAAACCTCAGCAGCCTGAACAGCAGCAACAAGACAAACCTCAGCAGCCTACAGCAGCAGCAACAGACAAACCTCAGCAGCCTGACGCAGCAGCAGCAAGACAAACCTCAGCAGCCTGCACAGCAGCAGCAAAAGACAAACCTCAGCAGCCTGACAGCAGCAGCAACAAGACAAACCTCAGCAGCCTGCACAGCAGCAGCAAGACAAACCTCAGCAGCCTGCACAGCAGCAGCAAGACAAACCTCAGCAGCCTGCAGCAGCAGCAACAGACAAACCTCAGCAGCCTGCACAGCAGCAGCAAGACAAACCTCAGCAGCCTGCACAGCAGCAGCAACAAGACAAACCTCAGCAGCCTGCAGCAGCAGCAACAAGACAAACCTCAGCAGCCTGACAGCAGCAGCAACAAGACAAACCTCAGCAGCCTGCACAGCAGCAGCAACAAGACAAACCTCAGCAGCCTGCACAGCAGCAGCAACAAGACAAACCTCAGCAGCCTGCACAGCAGCAACAAGACAAACCTCAGCAGCCTGACAGCAGCAGCAACAAGACAAACCTCAGCAGCTGCACAGCAGCAGCAACAAGACAAACCTCAGCAGCCTGCACAGCAGCAGCAAGACAAACCTCAGCAGCCTGCACAGCAGCAACAAGACAAACCTCAGCAGCCTGCACAGCAGCAGCAACAAGACAAACCTCAGCAGCCTGCACAGCAGCAGCAACAAGACAAACCTCAGCAGCCTGCACAGCAGCAACAAGACAAACCTCAGCAGCCTGCACAGCAGCAGCAACAAGACAAACCTCAGCAGCCTGCAGCAGCAGCAAGACAAACCTCAGCAGCCTGCACAGCAGCAGCAACAAGACAAACCTCAGCAGCCTGCACAGCAGCAGCAAAAGACAAACCTCAGCAGCCTGCACAGCAGCAGCAAGACAAACCTCAGCAGCCTGCACAGCAGCAGCAACAAGACAAACCTCAGCAGCCTGCACAGCAGCAACAAGACAAACCTCAGCAGCCTGCACAGCAGCAGCAAAGACAAACCTCAGCAGCCTGACACAGCAGCAAGACAAACCTCAGCAGCCTGCACAGCAGCAGCAGAGACAAACCTCAGCAGCCTGCACAGCAGCAGCAGACAAACCTCAGCAGCCTGCACAGCAGCAGCAACAAGACAAACCTCAGCAGCCTGCACAGCAGCAACCAAGACAAACCTCAGCAGCCTGCACAGCAGCAGCAACAAGACAAACCTCAGCAGCCTGAACAGCAGCAGCAACAAGACAAACCTCAGCAGCCTGAACAGCAGCAGCAACAAGACAAACCTCAGCAGCCTGAACAGCAGCAGCAAGACAAACCTCAGCAGCCTGTACAGCAGCAGCAACAAGACAAACCTCAGCAGCCTGCACAGCAGCAGCAGACAAACCTCAGCAGCCTGACAGCAGCAGCAACAAGACAAACCTCAGCAGCCTGAACAGCAGCAGCAACAAGACAAACCTCAGCAGCCTGCACAGCAGCAGCAAGACAAACCTCAGCAGCCTGAACAGCAGCAGCAACAAGACAAACCTCAGCAGCCTGTACAGCAGCAGCAAAAAGACAAACCTCAGCAGCCTGAACGGCAGCAGCAGCAAGACAAACCTCAGCAGCCTGCACAACAGCAGCAAAAAGACAACCCTCAGCAGCCTGCATAGCAGCAGCAAGACAAACCTCAGCAGCCTGCGGCAGCAGCAGCAACAAGACAAACCTCAGCAGCCTGAAAAGCAGCAGCAACAAGACAAACCTCAGCAGCCTGCACAGCAGCAGCAACAAGACAAACCTCAGCAGCCTGCACAGCAGCAGCAACAAGACAAACCTCAGCAGCCTGCACAGCAGCAGCAAGACAAACCTCAGCAGCCTGCACAGCAGCAGCAACAAGACAAACCTCAGCAGCCTGTACAGCAGCAGCAACAAGACAAACCTCAGCAGCCTGAACAACAGCAGCAACAAGACAAACCTCAGCAGCCTGAACAGCAGCAGCAACAAGACAAACATCAGCAGCCTGAACAGCAGCAGCAACAAGACAAACCTCAGCAGCCTGAACAGCAGCAGCAAAAAGACAAACCTCAGCAGCCTGAACAGCAGCAACAAGACAAACCTCAGCAGCCTGCACAGCAGCAGCAACAAGACAACCCTCAGCAGCCTGCATAGCAGCAGCAAGACAAACCTCAGCAGCCTGACAGCAGAAGCAACAAGACAAACCTCAGCAGCCTGACAGCAGCAGCAACAAGACAAACCTCAGCAGCCTGCACAGCAGCAGCAACAAGACAAACCTCAGCAGCCTGCACAGCAGCAGCAAGACAAACCTCAGCAGCCTGCACAGCAGCAGCAACAAGACAAACCTCAGCAGCCTGCACAGCAGCAGCAAGACAAACCTCAGCAGCCTGCACAGCAGCAAGACAAACCTCAGCAGCCTGACAGCAGCAGCAACAAGACAAACCTCAGCAGCCTGCACAGCAGCAGCAAGACAAACCTCAGCAGCCTGCACAGCACCAGCAAGACAAACCTCAGCAGCCTGACAGCAGCAGCAACAAGACAAACCTCAGCAGCCTGCACAGCAGCAGCAACAAGACAAACCTCAGCAGCCTGCACAGCAGCAAGACAAACCTCAGCAGCCTGCACAGCAGCAGCAAGACAAACCTCAGCAGCCTACACAGCAGCAACAGACAAACCTCAGCAGCCTGCACAGGCAACAAGACAACCTCAGCAGCCTGCAGCAGCAGCAACAGACAAACCTCAGCAGCCTGCACAGCAGCAGCAACAAGACAAACCTCAGCAGCCTGCACAGCAGCAACAAGACAAACCTCAGCAGCCTGCACAGCAGCAACAAGACAAACCTCAGCAGCCTGCACAGCAGCAGCAACAAGACAAACCTCAGCAGCCTGAACAGCAGCAGCAACAAGACAAACTCAGCAGCCTGAACAGCAGCAGCAACAAGACAAACCTCAGCAGCCTGTACAGCAGCAGCAAAAAGACAAACCTCAGCAGCCTGAACGGCAGCAGCAGCAAGACAAACCTCAGCAGCCTGCACAACAGCAGCAAAAAGACAACCCTCAGCAGCCTGCATAGCAGCAGCAAGACAAACCTCAGCAGCCTGCGCAGCAGCAGCAACAAGACAAACCTCAGCAGCCTGAACAGCAGCAGCAACAAGACAAACCTCAGCAGCCTGCACAGCAGCAGCAACAAGACAAACCTCAGCAGCCTGCACAGCAGCAGCAACAAGACAAACCTCAGCAGCCTGCACAGCAGCAACAAGACAAACCTCAGCAGCCTGCACAGCCAGCAACAAGACAAACCTCAGCAGCCTGCACAGCAGCAGCAAAACCTCCAGCAGCCTGAACAACAGCAGCAACAAGACAAACCTCAGCAGCCTGAACAGCAGCAGCAACAAGACAAACATCAGCAGCCTGAACAGCAGCAGCAACAAGACAACCCTCAGCAGCCTGAACAGCAGCAGCAAAAAGACAAACCTCAGCAGCCTGAACAGCAGCAACAAGACAAACCTCAGCAGCCTGCACAGCAGACGCAACAAGACAAACATCAGCAGCCTACACAGCAGCAGCAAGACAAACCTTAGCAGCCTGCACAGCAGAAGCAACCAGATAAGCCTCAGCAGAATGTACAGCAGCAGCAACAAGACAAACCTCAGCAGCCTGCACAGCAGCAGCAAGACAAACCTCAGCAGCCGGCACAGCAGCAGCAAGACAAACCTCAGCAGCCAGCACAGCAGCAGCAAGACAAACCTCAGCAGCCTGCACAGCAGCACGAAGACAAACCTCAGCAGCCTGCACAGCAGCAAGACAAACCTAAGCAGCCTGAACAGCAGCAGCAACAAGACAAACCTCAGCAGCCTGCACAGCAGCAGCAAGACAAACCTCAGCAGCCTGCACAGCACCAGCAACAAGACAAACCTCAGCAGCCTGCACAGCAGCAGCAAAGACAAACCTCAGCAGCCTGAACAGCAGCAGCAATAAGACAAACATCAGCAGCCTGAACAGCAGCAGCAACAAGACAAACCTCAGCAGCCTGCACTGCAGCAGCAACAAGACAACCCACAGCAGCCTGAACAGCAGCAGCAACAAGACAAACCTCAGCAGGCTGCACATCAGCAGCAAGACAAAGCTCAGCCACCTGAACAGCAGCAGCAACAAGACAACCGTCAGCAGCCTGAAAAGCAGTAGCAAGACAAACCTCAGCAGCCTGAACAGCAGCAGCAAATAGACAAACCTCAGCAGCCTGCACAGCAGCAGCAAACAGACACGCCTCAGCAGTATGCACAGCAGCAGCAAGACAAACATCAGCAGACTGAACAGCAGCAGCAAGACAAACCTCAGCAGCCTGCACAGCAGCAGCAACAAGACAAACCTCAGCAGCCTGCACAGCAGCAAGACAAACCTCAGCAGCCTGAACAGCAGCAGCAAGACAAACCTCAGCAGCCTACACAGCAGCAGCAAGACAAACCTCAGCAGCCTGCACAGCAGCAGCAACAAGACAAACCTCAGCAGCCTGCACAGCAGCAACAAGACAAACCTCAGCAGCCTGAACAGCAGCAGCAACAAGACAAACCAGCAGCCTGCACAGCAGCAAGACAAACCTCAGCAGCCTGCACAGCAGCAGCAACAAGACAAACCTCAGCAGCCTGCACAGCAGCAGCAACAAGACAAACCTCAGCAGCCTGCACAGCAGCAGCAACAAGACAAACCTCAGCAGCCTGCACAGCAGCAGCAACAAGACAAACCTCAGCAGCCTGCACAGCAGCAGCAGCAAGACAAACCTCAGCAGCCTAAACAGCAGCAGCAAGACAAACCTCAGCAGCCTACACAGCAACAGCAACAAGACAAGCCTCAGCAGCAGCAACAAGAAACCTCATCAGCTCACAGCAGAAGAACGACAAACAGCAGCCTGAACAGAGCAGCAAGATCAGCAGCCTGCACAGCAGAGCAACCAGATAAGCTCAGCAGATGTACAGCAGCAGCAACAAGATAAACATCAGCAGCCTGAACAGCAGCAGCAGACAAACCTCAGCAGCCTGCACAGCAGCAACAAGACAACCTCAGCAGCCTGCACAGCAGCAAGACAACCTCAGCAGCCTGCAGCAGCAGCAACAAGCAACCTCAGCAGCCTGCACAGCAGCAGCAAGACAAACCTCAGCAGCCTGCACAGCAGCAACAAGACAAACCTCAGTAGCCTACAGCAGCAGCAGCAAAGCAAACCTCAGCAGCAGCAACAAGACAACCCATCAGTCTGCAGCAAGCAGCAACAAGACAAACATCACCAGCCTGCACAGCAGCAGCAAGACAAACCTCAGCAGCCTGCACAGCAGCAGCAACAAGACAAACCTCAGCAGCCTGCACAGCAGCAGCAAGACAAACCTCAGCAGCCTGCACAGCAGCAGCAAACAAGCAGCAACTCAGCAAACCTCGCACACAGCAGCAACAAGACAAACCTCAGCAGCCTGAACAGCAGCAGCAACAAGACAACCCAGCAGCAGCAACAAGACAAACCTCAGCAGCCTGCACAGCAGCAGCAACAAGACAAACATCAGCAGCCTGCACAGCAGCAGCAAGACAAACCTCAGCAGCCTGCACAGCAGCAGCAAGACAAACCTCAGCAGTATGCACAGCAGCAGCAACAGACAAACCTCAGCAGCCTACAGCAACAAGACAAACTCAGCACAGCAGCAGCAAGACAAACCTCAGCAGCCTAACAGCAGCAGCAAGACAAACCTCAGCAGCCTGACAGCAGCAGCAACAAGACAACCCAGCAGCAGCCAAACTCAGCAGCTGCACAGCAGAAGCAACGAGACAAACATCAGCAGCCTGCACAGGAGCAGCAACAAGACAAACCTCTGCAGCCTGCACAGCAGCAGCAAGACAAACCTCAGCAGCCTAAACAGCAGCAGCAAGACAAACCTCAGCAGCCTACACAGCAACAGCAACAAGACAAGCCTCAGCAGCAGCAACAAGAAACCTCATCAGTCTCCACAGCAGAAGCAACGAGACAAACATCAGCAGCCTGAACAGTAGCAGCAAGACAAACCTTAGCAGCCTGCACAGCAGAAGCAACCAGATAAGCTTCAGCAGAATGTACAGCAGCAGCAACAAGACAAACATCAGCAGCCTGAACAGCAGCAGCAAGACAAACCTCAGCAGCCTGCACAGCAGCAGCAAGACAAACCTCAGCAGCCAGCACAGCAGCAGCAAGACAAACCTCAGCAGCCTGCACAGCAGCACGAAGACAAACCTCAGCAGCCTGCACAGCAGCAAGAACAAACCTAAGCAGCCTGAACAGCAGCAGCAACAAGACAAACCTCAGCAGCCTACACAGCAGCAGCAAGACAAACTTCAGCAGCCTGCACAGCACCAGCAACAAGACAAACCTCAGCAGCCTGCACAGCAGCAGCAAGACAAACCTCAGCAGCCGACAGCAGCGCAAAGACAAACATCAGCAGCCTGAACAGCAGCAGCAACAAGACAAACCTCAGCAGCCTGCACAGCAGCAGCAACAAGACAACCACAGCAGCCTGAACAGCAGCAGCAACAAGACAAACCTCAGCAGGCTGCACATCAGCAGCAAGACAAAGCTCAGCCACCTGAACAGCAGCAGCAACAAGACAACCTCAGCAGCCTGAAAAGCAGTAGCAAGACAAACCTCAGCAGCCTGAACAGCAGCAGCAAATAGACAAACCTCAGCAGCCTGCACAGCAGCAGCAAACAGACACGCCTCAGCAGTATGCACAGCAGCAGCAAGACAAACATCAGCAGACTGAACAGCAGCAGCAAGACAAACTTCAGCAGCCTGCACAGCAGCAGCAACAAGACAAACCTCAGCAGCCTGCACAGCAGCAAGACAAACCTCAGCAGCCTGACAGCAGCAAGACAGACCTCAGCAGCTCAGCAGCAGCAGACAAACCTCAGCAGCCTGCACAGCAGCAGAACAAGACAAACCTCAGCAGCCTGCACAGCAGCAACCAAGACAAACCTCAGCAGCCTGAACAGCAGCAGCAACAAGACAAACCTCAGCAGCCTACACAGCAGCAGCAAGACAAACCTCAGCAGCCTGCACAGCAGCACCAACAAGACAAACCTCAGCAGCCTGCACAGCAGCAGCAACAAGACAAACTTCAGCAGTATGTACAGCAGCAGCAACAAGACAAACCTCAGTAGCCTGCACAGCAGCAGCAACAAGACAAAGCTCAGCAGCCTGAACAGCAGCAGCAGCAGCAAGACAAACCTCAGCAGCCTGCACAACAGAAGCAACAAGACAAACCTCAGCAGTCTGCACAGGAGCAGCAACAAGACAAACCTCTGCAGCCTGCACAGCAGCAGCAAGACAAACCTCAGCAGCCTAAACAGCAGCAGCAAGACAAACCTCAGCAGCCTGACAGCAGCAGCAACAAGACAAACCTCAGCAGCCTACACAGCAGCAAGACAAACCTCAGCAGCCTGCACAGCAGCAGCAACAAGACAAACCTCAGCAGCCTGCACAGCAGCAGCAAGACAAACCTCAGCAGCCTGCAACAGCAGCAACCAGATAAGCTCAGCAGATGTACAGCAGCAGCAACAAGACAAACATCAGCAGCCTGAACAGCAGCAGCAAGACAAACCTCAGCAGCCTGCACAGCAGCAGCAACAAGACAACCTCAGCAGCCTGCACAGCAGCAAGACAACCCTCAGCAGCCTGCACAGCAGCAGCAACAAGACAAACCTCAGCAGCCTGCACAGCAGCAGCAATAAGACAACCTCAGCAGCCTGCACAGCAGCAGCAAGACAAACCTCAGTAGCCTACACAGCAACAGCAACAAGACAAACCTCAGCAGCAGCAACAAGACAAACCCCATCAGTCTGCACAGCAGCAGCAACAAGACAAACATCACCAGCCTGCACAGCAGCAGCAAGACAAACCTCAGCAGCCTGCACAGCAGCAGCAACAAGACAAACCTCAGCAGCCTGCACAGCAGTGGCAAGACAAACCTCAGCAGCCTGCACAGCAGCAGCAACAAGACAAACCTCAGCAGCCTGCACAGCAGCAGCAAGACAAACCTCAGCAGCCTGCACAGCAGCAGCTAGACAAACCTCAGTAGCCTACACAGCAACAGCAACAAGACAAACCTCAGCAGCAGCAACAAGACAAACCTCATCAGTCTGCACAGCAGCAGCAACAAGACAAACATCACCAGCCTGCACAGCAGCAGCAAGACAAACCTCAGCAGTATGCACAGCAGCAGCAATGAGACAAACCTCAGCAGCCTGCACAGCAGCAAGACAATCCTCAGCAGCCTGCACCAGCAGCAACAAGACAAACCTCAGCAGCCTGCACAGCAGCAGCAACAAGACAAACCTCAGCAGCCTGCACAGCAGCAGCAACAAGACAAACCTCAGCAGCCTGAACAGCAGCAACAAGACAAACCTCAGCAGCCTGAACAGCAGCAGCAACAAGACAAACCTCAGCAGCCTGACAGCAGCAGTAACAAGACAATACAGCCACAGCAACAAGACAAACCTCAGCAGCCTGCACAGCAGCAACGAAGACAAACCTCAGCAGCCTGCACAGCAGCAGCAACAAGACAAACCTCAGCAGCCTGCACAGCAGCAGCAAGACAAACCTCAGCAGCCTGCACAGCAGCAGCAACAAGACAACCCTCAGCAGCCTGCACAGCAGCAACAGACAAACCTCAGCAGCCTGCACAGCAGCAGCAACAAGACAAACCTCAGCAGCCTGCACAGCAGCAGCAACAAGACAACCCTCAGCAGCCTGAACAGCAGCAACAAGACAAACCTCAGCAGCCTGAACAGCAGCAGCAACAAGACAAACATCAGCAGCCTGAACAGCAGCAGCAACAAACCCTCAGCAGCCTGAACAGCAGCAGCAAAAAGACAATCCTCAGCAGCCTGAACAGCAGCAACAAGACAAACCTCAGCAGCCTGCACAGCAGACGCAACAAGACAAACATCAGCAGCCTACACAGCAGCAGCAAGACAAACCTTAGCAGCCTGCACAGCAGAAGCAACCAGATAAGCCTCAGCAGAATGTACAGCAGCAGCAACAAGACAAACCTCAGCAGCCTGCACAGCAGCAGCAAGACAAACCTCAGCAGCCGGCACAGCAGCAGCAAGACAAACCTCAGCAGCCAGCACAGCAGCAGCAAGACAAACCTCAGCAGCCTGCACAGCAGCACGAAGACAAACCTCAGCAGCCTGCACAGCAGCAAGACAAACCTAAGCAGCCTGAACAGCAGCAGCAACAAGACAAACCTCAGCAGCCTACACAGCAGCAGCAAGACAAACTTCAGCAGCCTGCACAGCACCAGCAACAAGACAAACCTCAGCAGCCTGCACAGCAGCAGCAAAAAGACAAACCTCAGCAGCCGGAACAGCAGCGGCAATAAGACAAACATCAGCAGCCTGAACAGCAGCAGCAACAAGACAAACCTCAGCAGCCTGCACTGCAGCAGCAACAAGACAACCCACAGCAGCCTGAACAGCAGCAGCAACAAGACAAACCTCAGCAGGCTGCACATCAGCAGCAAGACAAAGCTCAGCCACCTGAACAGCAGCAGCAACAAGACAACCGTCAGCAGCCTGAAAAGCAGTAGCAAGACAAACCTCAGCAGCCTGAACAGCAGCAGCAAATAGACAAACCTCAGCAGCCTGCACAGCAGCAGCAAACAGACACGCCTCAGCAGTATGCACAGCAGCAGCAAGAAAAACATCAGCAGACTGAACAGCAGCAGCAAATAGACAAACCTCAGCAGCCTGCACAGCAGCAGCAAACAGACACGCCTCAGCAGTATGCACAGCAGCAGCAAGACAAACATCAGCAGACTGAACAGCAGCAGCAAGACAAACTTCAGCAGCCTGCACAGCAGCAGCAACAAGACAAACCTCAGCAGCCTGCACAGCAGCAAGACAACCCTCAGCAGCCTGAACAGCAGCAGCAAGACAGACCTCAGCAGCCTACACAGCAGCAGCAAGACAAACCTCATCAGCCTGCACAGCAGCAGGAACAAGACAAACCTCAGCAGCCTGCACAGCAGCAACAAGACAAACCTCAGCAGCCTGAATAGCAGCAGCAACAAGACAAACCTCAGCAGCCTACACAGCAGCAGCAAGACAAACCTCAGCAGCCTGCACAGCAGCACCAACAAGACAAACCTCAGCAGCCTGCACAGCAGCAGCAACAAGACAAACTTCAGCAGTATGTACAGCAGCAGCAACAAGACAAACCTCAGTAGCCTGCACAGCAGCAGCAACAAGACAAAGCTCAGCAGCCTGAACAGCAGCAGCAGCAGCAAGACAAACCTCAGCAGCCTGCAGAACAGAAGCAACAAGACAAACCTCAGCAGTCTGCACAGGAGCAGCAACAAGACAAACCTCTGCAGCCTGCACAGCAGCAGCAAGACAAACCTCAGCAGCCTAAACAGCAGCAGCAAGACAAACCTCAGCAGCCTACACAGCAACAGCAACAAGACAAGCCTCAGCAACAGCAACAAGAAACCTCATCAGTCTCCACAGCAGAAGCAACGAGACAAACATCAGCAGCCTGAACAGTAGCAGCAAGACAAACCTTAGCAGCCTGCACAGCAGAAGCAACCAGATAAGCTTCAGCAGAATGTACAGCAGCAGCAACAAGACAAACATCAGCAGCCTGAACAGTAGCAGCAAGACAAACCTCAGCAGCCTGCACAGCAGCAGCAACAAGACAACCTCAGCAGCCTGCACAGCAGCAAGACAACCCTCAGCAGCCTGCACAGCAGCAGCAACAAGACAAACCTCAGCAGCCTGCACAGCAGCAGCAATAAGACAACCTCAGCAGCCTGCACAGCAGCAGCAAGACAAACCTCAGTAGCCTACACAGCAACAGCAACAAGACAAACCTCAGCAGCAGCAACAAGACAAACCTCACCAGCCTGCACAGCAGCAGCAACAAGACAAACCTCAGCAGCCTGCACAGCAGCAGCAAAGACAAACCTCAGCAGCCTGCACAGCAGCAGCAACAAGACAAACCTCAGCAGCCTGCACAGCAGCAGCAAGACAAACCTCAGCAGCTACAGCAGCAGCAAGACAAACCTCAGCAGCCTGCACAGCAGCAGCAAGACAAACCTCAGCAGCCTGCACAGCAGCAGCAGACAAACCTCAGCAGTCTGCACAGCAGCAGCAACAAGACAAACCTCAGCAGCCTGCACAGCAGCACAAGACAAACCTCAGCAGCCTGACACAGCACAAGACAAACCTCAGCAGCTGCACAGCAGCAACGAGACAAACCTCAGCAGCCTGCACAGCAGCAAGACAAACCTCAGCAGCCTGCACAGCAGCAGCAACAAGACAAACCTCAGCAGCCTGAACAGCAGCAGCAACAAGACAAACCTCAGCAGCCTGAACAGCAGCAGCAACAAGACAAACCTCAGCAGCCTGAACAGCAGCAGCAACAAGACAAACCTCAGCAGCCTGACAGCAGCAGCAAGACAAACCTCAGCAGCCTGAACGCAGCAGCAGCAAGACAAACCTCAGCAGCCTGCACAGCAGCAGCAAAAGACAAACCTCAGCAGCCTGCACAGCAGCAACAAGACAAACCTCAGCAGCCTGCAGCAGCAGCAACAAGACAAACCTCGCAGCCTGCACAGCAGCAACAAGACAAACCTCAGCAGCCTGCACAGCAGCAGCAACAAGACAAACCTCAGCAGCCTGTACAGCAGCAGCAACAAGCCAACCCTCAGCAGCCTGAACAACAGCAGCAACAAGACAAACCTCAGCAGCCTGAACAGCAGCAGCAACAAGACAAACATCAGCAGCCTGAACAGCAGCAGCAACAAGACAACCCTCAGCAGCCTGAACAGCAGCAGCAAAAAGACAAGCCTCAGCAGCCTGAACAGCAGCAACAAGACAAACCTCAGCAGCCTGCACAGCAGACGCAACAAGACAAACATCAGCAGCCTACACAGCAGCAGCAAGACAAACCTCAGCAGCCTGAAGCAGCAGCAGCCAAGACAAACCTCAGCAGCTGCACAGCAGCAGCAACAAGACAAACCTCAGCAGCCTGACAGCAGCAGCAAGACAAACCTCAGCAGCCGCACAGCAGCAACAAGACAAACCTCAGCAGCCAGCACAGCAGCAGCAAGACAAACCTCAGCAGCCTGCACAGCAGCACAAGACAACCTCAGCAGCCTGCACAGCAGCAAACAAACCTCAGCAGCCTGACAGCAGCAGCAACAAGACAAACCTCAGCAGCCTCACAGCAGCAGCAAGACAAACTCAGCAGCTGCACAGCACAGCAACAAGAAAACCTCAGCAGCCTGCACAGCAGCAGCAAAAGACAACCTCAGCAGCCGAACAGCAGCAGCAAAACAAACCTCAGCAGCCTGAACAGCAGCAGCAACAAGACAAACCTCAGCAGCCTGACTGCAGCAGCAACAAGACAAACCTCAGCAGCCTGAACAGCAGCAGCAACAGACAAACCTCAGCAGCCTGCACAGCAGCAGCAAGACAAACCTCAGCACCTGAACAGCAGCAGCAACAAGACAACCTCAGCAGCCTGAAAAGCAGCAGCAAGACAAACCTCAGCAGCCTGAACAGCAGCAGCAAAGACAAACCTCAGCAGCCTGCTAGCAGCAGCAACAAGCCTCAGCAATGCACAGCAGCAGCAAGCAAACACAGCAGACTGACAGCAGCAGCAGACAAACTTCAGCCTGCACAGCAGCAGCAACAAGACAAACCTCAGCAGCCTGCACAGCAGCAAAGACAAACCTCAGCAGCCTGAACAGCAGCAGCAAGACAAACCTCAGCAGCCTACACAGCAGCAACAAGACAAACCTCAGCAGCCTGCACAGCAGCAGCAACAAGACAAACCTCAGCAGCCTGCACAGCAGCAACAAGACAAACCTCAGCAGCCGAATAGCAGCAGCAACAAGACAAACCTCAGCAGCCTGCACAGCAGCAGCAAGACAAACCTCAGCAGCCTGACAGCAGCAGCAGACAACTAGCAGCTGCACAGCAGCAACAAGACAAACCTCAGCAGCCTGCAGCAGCAGCAACAAGACAAACCTCAGCAGCCTGCACAGCAGCAGCAACAAGACAAACCTCAGCAGCCTGACAGCAGCAGCAGCAACAAGACAAACCTCAGCAGCCTGCACAACAAGCAGCAAGACAAACCTCAGCAGCCTGCACAGCAGCAGCAACAAGACAAACCTCAGCAGCCTGCACAGCAGCAACAAGACAAACCTCAGCAGCCTAACAGCAGCAGCAAGACAAACCTCAGCTAACAGCACAGCAACAAGACAAGCCTCAGCAGCACAGAAACCTCATCAGCTCACAGCAGAAGCAACGAGACAACCATCAGCAGCCTGAACAGCAGCAGCAAGACAAACCTAACAGCTCAGCAGAAGCAACAGATAACCTTCAGCGAATGTACAGCAGCAGCAACAAGACAAACATCAGCAGCCTGAACGTAGCAGCAAGACAAACCTCAGCAGCCGCACAGCAGCAGCAACAAGACAACCTCAGCAGCCTGCACAGCAACGAGACAACCTCAGCAGCCTGACAGCAGCAGCAACAAGACAAACCTCAGCAGCCTACACAGCAGCAGCAAGACAAACCGCAGCCTGCCAGCAGAGCAAGACAAACCTCAGCAGCCTGACAGCAGCAGCAACAAGACAAACCTCAGCAGCCTACACAGCAGCAAGACAAACCTCAGAGCATGCACAGCAGCAACAAGACAAACCTCAGCAGCCTGACAGCAGCAGCAAGACAAACCTCAGCAGTATGCACAGCAGCAGCAACGAGACAAACCTCAGCAGCCTGCACAGCAGCAAGACAATCCTCAGCAGCCTGCACAGCAGCAGCAAGACAAACCTCAGCAGCCTAAACAGCAGCAGCAAGACAAACCTCAGCAGCCTGCACAGCAGCAGACAAACCTCAGCAGCTGAACAGCAGCAGCAAGACAAACCTCAGCAGCCTACAGCAGCAGCAAGACAAACCTCAGCAGCCTGACAGCAGCAGCAACAAGACAAACCTCAGCAGCCTACACAGCAACAGCAACAAGACAAGCCTCAGCAGCAGCAACAAGAAACCTCATCAGTCTCCACAGCAGCAGCAACAAGACAAACATCAGCAGACTGCACAGCAGCAGGAAGACAACCCTCAGCAGTATGCACAGCAGCAGCAACAAGACAAAACTCAGCAGCCTGCACAGCAGCAAGACAAACATCAGCAGCCTGCACAGCAGCAGCAACAAAACAAACCTCAGCAGCCTGAACAGCAGCAGCAACAAGACAAACCTCAGCAGCCTGCACAGCAGCAACCAAGACAAACCTCAGCAGCCTGCACAGCAGCAGCAGACGAAAACCTCAGCAGTATGCGCAGCAGCAAGACAAACCTCAGCAGCCTGCACAGCAGCAAGACAAACCTCAGCAGCCGAACAGCAGCAGCAACAAGACAAACCTCAGCAGCCTGCACAGCAGCAGCAACAGACAAACCTCAGCAGATGCACAGCAGCAACAAGACAAACCTCAGCAGCTGCACAGCAGCAACAAGACAAACCTCAGCAGCCTGCACAGCAGCAGCAAGACAAACCTCAGCAGCCAACACAGCAGCAGCAACAAGACAAACCTCAGCAGCCTGCACAGCAGCAAGACAACTCAACAGCCTACACAGCACAGCAAGACAACCTCAGCAGCCTGCAGCAGCAGCAAGACAAACCTCAGCAGCCTGCACAGCAGCAGAACAAGACAAACCTCAGCAGCCAGAACAGCAGCAGCAACAAGACAAACCTCAGCAGCCTGCACAGCAGCAGCAACAAGACAAACCTCAGCCCTGCTACAGCAGCAGCAACAAGACAAACCTCAGCAGCCTGCACAGCAGCAACAAGACAAACCTCAGCAGCCTGCACAGCAGCAACAGACAAACCTCAGCAGCCTGCACAGCAGCAGCAAGACAAACCTCAGCAGCCTGCACAGCAGCAGCAGCAACAAACCTCAGCAGCCTGCACAGCAGCAGCAACAAGACAAACCTCAGCAGCCTGACACAGCAGCAACAAGACAAACCTCAGTGCCTGCACAGCAAGACAACCTCAGCAGCCTGACAGCAGCAGCAACAAGACAAACCTCAGCAGCCTGCACAGCAGCAGCAGCAACAAGACAAACTCAGCAGAACTGCAGCAGCAACAAGACAAACCTCAGCAGCCTGCACAGCAGCAGCAAGACAAACTCAGCAGCCTACAGCAACAGCAACAAGACAAACCTCAGCAGCCTGCACAGCAGCAGCAACAAGAAACCATCCAGCTGCACAGCAGCAGCAACAAGACAAACCTCAGCAGCCTGCAGCAGCAACAAGACAAACCTCAGCAGCCTGCACAGCAGCAGCAACAAGACAAACCTCAGCAGCCTGAACAGCAGCAGCAACAAGACAAACCTCAGCAGCCTGAACAGCAGCAGCAACAAGACAAACCTCAGCAGCCTGTACAGCAGCAGCAACAAGACAAACATCAGCAGCCTGCACAGCAGCAACAAGACTAACCTCAGCAGCCTGTACAGCAGCAACAAGACAAACCTCAGCCTGCTAACATCAGCAAGACAACCTCAGCAGCCTGCACAGCAGAGCAACAAGACAAACCTCAGCAGCCTGATCAGCAGCAGCAACAAGACAAACCTCAACAGCCTGAACAGCAGCAGCAACAGACAAACCTCAGCAGCCTGCACAGCAGCAGCAAGACAACCTCAGCAGCCAGCACAGCAGCAGCAAGACAAACCTCAGCAGCCTGAACAGCAGCAGCAACAAGACAAACTGCAGCAGCCTGAACAGCAGCAGCAAAAAGACAAACCTCAGCAGCCAGCACAGCAGTAGCTAGACAAACCTCAGCAGCCAGAACAGCAGTAGCAACAAGACAACCCTTAGCAGCCTGCACAGCAGCAGCTACCAGACAAGCATCAGCTGTATGTGCAGCAGCAGCAACAAGACTAACATCAGCAGCCTGCACAGCAGCAAGACAACCCTCAGGAGCCTTAAGAGCTGCTGCAACAAGACAAATCTCAGCAGCCTTCACTGCAGCAGCAAGACAACCTCATCTGCCTGCAGCAGCAGCAACAAGCAACCCTCAGCAGCCTAACAACTGCAGCAACGAGACAAACCTCAGCAGCCTGAGCAGCAGCAGCAAAAAGACAAACCTCAGCAGCCAGCACAGCAGCAACAAGACAACCCTCACCAGGCTGAAAAGCAGCACCAACAAGACAAACTGCAGCAGCCTGAACAGCAGCAGCAACAAGACAAACCTCAGCAGCCTGAACAGCAGTAGCAAGACAAACCACAGCAGCCTGCACAGCTGCAGTAACCAGACAAGCCTCAGCAGCCTAAAAAGCAGCAGCAAGACAAACCTCAGCAGCCTGCTCAGTAGCAGCAACAAGACAAGTCTCAGCAGCCTGCACAGCAGCAAGACAACCCTCAGCAGCCTGAACAGCAGCAGCAACGAGACAAAGCTCAGCTGCCTACACAGCACCAGCAAGACAAACCTCAGCAACCTGCACAGCAGCAGCAATGAGACAAACCTCAGCAGCCTGCACAGCAGCAACAAGACAAACCTCAGCAGCCTGAATAGCAGCAGCAAGATAAACCTCAGCAGCCTACAAAGCAGCAGTAAGACAAACCTCAGCAGCCTGCACTGCAGCACCAAGAAGACAAACCTCAGCAGCCTGCACAGCTGCAGAAACAAGACAAACTTCAGCAGTATGTACAGCAGCAGCAACAAGACAAACCTCAGCAGCCTGCATGGCAGCAGCAACAAGACAAACCTCAGCTGCCTGAATGGCAGCAGCAAGACAAACCTCAGCAGCCAGCACAACAGCAGCAACAAGACAAACCTCAGCAACCTGCACAGCAGCAGCAACAAGACAAACATCAGCAGCCTGCACAGCAGCAGCAACAAGACAAACCTCAGCAGCCTGCACAGCAGCAGCAAGAAGACAAATCTCAGCAGCCTGCACAACAGCAAAAAGACAAACCTCAGCAGCCTGCGCAGCAGCAGCAAGATGACAAACCTCAGCAGCCTGAACAGCAGCAGCAACAAGACAAGCCTCAGCAGCAGCAACCAGAAACCTCATCAGTCTCCACAGCAGAAGCAACGAGACAAACATCAGCAGCCTGAACAGTAGCAGCAAGACAAACCTTAGCAGGCTGCACAGCAGAAGCAACCAGATAAGCTTCAGCAGAATGTACAGCAGCAGCAACAAGACAAACATCAGCAGCCTGAACAGTAGCAGCAAGACAAACCTCAGCAGCCTGCACAGCAGCAGCAACAAGACAACCTCAGCAGCCTGCACAGCAGCAAGACAACCCTCAGCAGCCTGAACAGCAGCAGCAATAAGACAACCCTCAGCAGCCTACACAGCAGCAGCAAGACAAACCTCTGCAGCCTGCACAGCAGTGGCAACGAGACAAACCTCAGCAGCCTGAACAGCAGCAGCAACAAGACAACCCTCAGCAGCCTACACAGCAGCAGCAAGACAAACCTCAGTAGCATGCACAGCAGCAGCAACAAGACAAACTTCAGCAGCCTGAACAGCAGCAACAAGACAAACCTCAGCAGCCTGTACAGCAGCAGCAAAAAGACAAACCTGAGCAGCCTGCACAGCAGCAGCAAGACAAACCTCAGCAGCCAGCACAGCAGCAGCAAGACAAACCTCAGCAGCATGCACAGCAGCACCAAGACAAACCTCAGCAGCCTGCACAGCAGCAAGACAAACCTAAGCAGCCTGAACAGCAGCAGCAAGACAAACCTCAGCAGCCTACACAGCAGCAGCAAGACAAACTTCAGCAGCCAGCACAGCACCAGCAACAAGACAAACCTCAGCTGCCTACACAGCAACAGCAACAAGACAAGCCTCAGCAGCAGCAACAAGAAACCTCATCAGTCTCCACAGCAGCAGCAACAAGACAAACATCAGCAGACTGCACAGCAGCAGGAAGACAACCCTCAGCAGTATGCACAGCAGCAGCAACAAGACAAAACTCAGCAGCCTGCACAGCAGCAAGACAAACATCAGCAGCCTGCACAGCAGCAGCAACAAAACAAACCTCAGCAGCCTGAACAGCAGCAGCAACAAGACAAACCTCAGCAGCCTGCGCAGCAGCAGCAACAAGACAAACCTCAGCAGCCTGCACAGCAGCAGCAACCAGACAAACCTCAGCAGTATGCACAGCAGCAGCAAGACAAACCTCAGCAGCCTGCACAGCAGCAAGACAAACCTCAGCAGCCAGAACAGCAGCAGCAACAAGACAAACCTCAGCAGCCTGCACAGCAGCAGCAACCAGACAAACCTCAGCAGAATGCACAGCAGCAGCAAGACAAACCTCAGCAGCCTGCACAGCAGCAGCAAGACAAACCTCAGCAGCCTGCACAGCAGCAGCAAGACATACCTCAGCAGCCAACACAGCAGCAGCAACAAGACAAACCTCAGCAGCGTGCACAGCAGCAAGACAAATCTCAACAGCCTACACAGCAACAGCAAGACTAACTTCAGTAGCCTGCTTAGCAGCAGCAAGACAAACCTCAGCAGCCTGCATAGCAGCAGCAGAAACAAGACAAACCTCAGCAGCCAGAACAGCATCAGCAACAAGACAAACCTCAGCAGGCTGCACAGCAGCAGCAACAAGACAAACCTCAGCCTCCTGCTCAGCAGTAGCAACAAGACAAACCTCATCAGTCTGCACAGCAGCAGCAACAATACAAACCTCAGCAGCCTGCACAGCAGCAACAAGACAAACCTCAGCAGCCTACACAGCAGCAGCAAGACAAACCTCAGCAGCCTGCATAGCAGCAGCAGCAACAAGACAAACCACAGCAGCCTGCACAGCAGCAGCAACAAGACAAACCTCAGCTGCCTGCACCACAGCAGCAACAAGACAAACCTCAGTTGCCTGCACAACAGAAGCAACAAGACTAACCTCAGCAGCCTGCACAGCAGCAGAAACAAGACAAACATCTGCAGCCTGCACAGCAGCAGCAGCAACAAGACAAACTTTCAGCAGTATGCACTGCAGCAGCAACAAGACAAACTTCAGCAGCCTGCACAGCAGCAGGAAGACAAATCTCAGCAGCCTACACAGCAACAGCAACAAGACAAACCTCAACAGCCTGCACAGCAGCAGCAACAAGAGAAACCTCATCAGTCTGCACAGCAGCAGCAACAAGACAAACCTCAGCAGCCTGCTTAGCAGCAGCAAGACAAACCTCAGCAGCCTGCACAGCAGCAGCAGCAAGAAGACAAACCTCAGCAGCCTGAATAACAGCTGCAGCAACAAGGGCAAACCTCAGCATCCTGCACAGCAGCAGCAACAAGACAAACCTCAGCAGCCTGAATTACAGCTGCAGCAACAAGACAAACATCAGCAGCCTGCACAGCAGCAGCAAGACTAACGTCAGCAGCCTGTACAGCAGCAACAAGACAAACCTCAGCAGCCTGCTTAGCATCAGCAAGACAATCCTCAGCTGCCTGCACAGCAGGAGCAAGAAGCCAACCCTCAGCAGCCTGATCAACGGCAGCAACAAGACAAACCTCAACAGCCTGAACAGCAGCAGCAACAAGACAAACCTCAGCAGCCTGCACAGCAGCAGCAAGAGACAACCCTCAGCAGCCAGCATAGCAGCAGCAAGACAAACCTCAGCAGCCTGAACAGCAGCAGCAACAAGACAAACTGCAGCAGCCTGAACAGCAGCAGCAAAAAGACAAACCACAGCAGCCAGCACAGCAGTAGCTAGACAAACCTCAGCAGCCAGAACAGCAGTAGCAACAAGACAACCCTTAGCAGCCTGCACAGCAGCAGCTAGCAGACAAGCATCAGCTGTATGTGCAGCAGCAGCAACAAGACTAACATCAGCAGCCTGCACAGCAGCAAGACAACCCTCAGGAGCCTTAAGAGCTGCTGCAACAAGACAAATCTCAGCAGCCTTCACTGCAGCAGCAAGACAAACCTCATCTGCCTGCACAGCAGCAGCAACAAGGCAACCCTCAGCAGCCTTAACAACTGCAGCAACACGACAAACCTCAGCAGCCTGAGCAGCAGCAGCAAAAAGACAAACCTCAGCAGCCAGCACAGCAGCAACAAGACAACCCTCACCAGGCTGAAAAGCAGCACCAACAAGACAAACTGCAGCAGCCTGAACAGCAGCAGCAACAAGACAAACCTCAGCAGCCTGAACAGCAGTAGCAAGACAAACCACAGCAGCCTGCACAGCTGCAGTAACCAGACAAGCCTCAGCAGCCTAAAAAGCAGCAGCAAGACAAACCTCAGCAGCCTGCTCAGTAGCAGCAACAAGACAAGTCTCAGCAGCCTGCACAGCAGCAAGACAACCCTCAACAGCCTGAACAGCAGCAGCAACGAGACAAAGCTCAGCTGCCTACACAGCACCAGCAAGACAAACCTCAGCAACCTGCACAGCAGCAGCAATGAGACAAACCTCAGCAGCCTGCACAGCAGCAAGACAAACCTCAGCAGCCTGAATAGCAGCAGCAAGATAAACCTCAGCAGCCTACAAAGCAGCAGTAAGACAAACCTCAGCAGCCTGCACTGCAGCACCAAGAAGACAAACCTCAGCAGCCTGCACAGCTGCAGAAACAAGACAAACTTCAGCAGTATGTACAGCAGCAGCAACAAGACAAACCTCAGCAGCCTGCATGGCAGCAGCAACAAGACAAACCTCAGCTGCCTGAATGGCAGCAGCAAGACAAACCTCAGCAGCCAGCACAACAGCAGCAACAAGACAAACCTCAGCAACCTGCACAGCAGCAGCAACAAGACAAACATCAGCAGCCTGCACAGCAGCAGCAACAAGACAAGCCTCAGCAGCCTGCACAGCAGCAGCAAGAAGACAAATCTCAGCAGCCTGCACAACAGCAAAAAGACAAACCTCAGCAGCCAGCGCAGCAGCAGCAAGATGACAAACCTCAGCAGCCTGAACAGCAGCAGCAACAAGACAAACCTTAGCAGCCTGCACAGCAACAGCAACAAAACAAACAACAGCAGCATGCACAGCAGCAACAAGACAAACCTCAGCAGCCTGCACAGCAGCAGCAACAAGACAAACCTCAGCTGCCTGCTCAGCAGCAGCAACAAGCCAACCCTCAGCAGCCTGAACAACAGCAGCAACAAGACAACCCTCACCAGCCTGAACAGCAACAGCAACAAGACAAACTGCAGCAGCCTGAAGAGCAGCAGAACAAGACAGACCTTAGCAGCCTGCACAGCTGCAGCAACCAGACAAACCTCAGCAGTATGTACAGCAGCAGCAGGAAGACAAACATCAGCAGCCTGAACAGCAGCAGCAAGACAAACCTCTGCAGCCTGCTCAGGAGTAGCAACAAGAAAAACCTCAGCAGCCTGCACAGCAGCAAGACTACCCTCAGCAGCCTGAACAGTAGAAGCAACGAGACAAACCTCAGCAGCCTACACAGCAGCAGCAAGACAAACCTCAGCAGCCTGCACAGCAGCAGCAACAAGACAAACCTCAGCAGCCTGCACAGCAGCAACAAGACTAACCTCAGCAGCCTGAATAGCAGCAGCAACAAGACAAACCACAGCAGCCTACACAGCAGCAGCAAGACAAACCTCAGCAGCCTACACAGCACCACCAACAAGACAAACCTCAGCAGCCTGCACAGCAGCAGAAACAAGACAAATTTCAGCAGTATGTACAGCCGCAGCAACAAGACAAACCTCAGCAGCCTGCACCGCAGAAGCAACAAGACAAACCTCAGCTGCCTGAACGGAAGCAGCAGCAAGACAAACCTCAGGAGCCTGCAAAACAGCAGGAACAGGACAAACCTCAGTAAACTGCACAGCAGCAGAAATACGACAAACATCAGCAGCCTGCACAGCAGCAGCAGCAACAAGACAAACTTCAGCAGTATGCACAGCAGCAGCAACAAGACAAACATCAGCAGCCTGCACAGCAGCAGCAACAAGACAACCCTCAGGAGCCGGCACAGCAGCAGCAAGAAGACACACCTCAGCAGCCTGCACAACAGCAAAAAGACAAACCTCAGCAGCGTGCACAGCAGCAGCAAGACAAATCTCAACAGCCTACACAGCAGCAGCAAGACAAACCTCAGCAGCCTGCTAGCAGCAACAAGACAAACCTCAGCAGCCTGCAGCAGCAGCAGCAAAAGACAAACCTCAGCAGCCAGAACAGCAGCAGCAACGAACAAACCTCAGCAGGCTGCACAGCAGCAGCAACAAGACAAACCTCAGCCTCCTGCTCAGCAGTAGCAACAGAGACAAACCTCATCAGTCTGCACAGCAGCAGCAACAAGACAAACATCAGCAGCCTGCACAGCAGCAGCAAGACTAACCTCAGCAGCCTGCTTAGCAGCAGCAAGACAAACCTCAGCAGCCTGCATAGCAGCAGCAGCAACAAGACAAACCACAGCAGCCTGAACAGCAGCAGCAACAAGACAAACCTCAGCAGCCTGCACAGCAGCAGCAACAAGACAAACCTCAGCAGTCTGCACAGCAGCAGCAATAAGACAAACCTCAGCAGCCTGAACGGCAGCAGCAGCAACACAAACCTCAGCTTCCTGCACAACAACAGCAAGACATACCTCAGCAGCCTGCACAACAGCAGCAACAAGACAAACCTCAGCAGCCTGCATAGCAGCAGCAACAAGACAAACCTCAGCAGCCTGCTTAGCAGCAGCAAGACAAACCTCAGCAGCCTGAACAGCAGCAGCAAGACAAACCTCAGCAGCCTGCACAGCAGCAGCAACAAGACAAACCTCATCCGTCTGCACAGCAGCAGCAACAAGACAAACAACAGTAGCCTGCACAGCAGCAGCAAGACAAACCTCAGCAGCCTGTACAGCAGTAGCAAGACAAACCACAGCAGCCTGAACAGCAGCAGCAACAAGGCAGACCTTAGCAGCCTGCACAGCAGCAAGACAAACCTCAGCAGCCTGAACAGCAGCAGCAACAAGACAAACCTCAGCAGCAGCAACAAGACAGACCTCAGCAACCTGCACAGCAGCAAGACAAACCTCAGCAGCCTGAACAGCAGCAGCAACAAGACAAACCTCAGCAGTCTGAACTGCAGCAGCAACAAGACAAACCTCAGTAGCCTGCACAGAAGCAGCAACAAGACAAACCTCAGCAGCCTGCACAGCAGCAGCAACAAGACAAACCTCAGCAGCCTGAACCGCAGCTGCAGCAAGACAAACCTCAGCAGCCTGCACAACAGTAGCAAGAAGACAAACCTCAGCAACCTGCACAGCAGCAGCAAAACAAGACAAACCTCAGCAGTATGCACAGCAGCAGCAAGACAAACCTCAGCAGCCTGCACAGCAACAGCAACCAGACTAGCTTCAGGAGCCTGCACAGCAGCAGCAAGAAGACAAACCTCAGCAGCCTGCACAAGAGCAAAAAGACAAACCTCAGCAGCCTGCACAGCAGCAACAAGACAAATCTCAGCAGCCTACACAGCAACAGCAACAAGACAAACCTCAGCAGCCTGCTCAGCAGCAGCAACAAGACAAACCTCATCAGTCTGCACAGCATCAGCAACAAGACAAACATCAGCAGCCTGCACAGCATCAACAAGACAAACCTCAGCAGCCTGCTTAGCAGCAGCAAGACAAACCTCAGCAGAATGCACAACAGCAGCAGCAACAAGACAAACCTCCGCAGCCTGAACAGGAGCAGCAACAAGACAAACCTCAGCCGGCTGCACAGCAGCAGCAACAAGACAAACCTCAGCAGCCTGCACAGCAGCAGCAACAAGACAAACCTCAGCAGCCTGAACGGCAGCAGCAGCAAGACAAACCTCAGCAGCCTGCACAACAGCAGCAAGACATACCTCAGCAGCCGGCACAGCAGCAGCAACAAGACAAACCTCAGAAGCCTGCACAGCAGCAGCAAGACAAACCTCAGCAGCCTGAACAGCAGCAGCAAGAAAAGCCTCTCCAGCCAACACAGCAACAGGAACAAGAGAAACCTCATCAGTCTGCACAGCAGCAGCAAGACAAACAACAGCAGCCTGCACTGGAGCAGCAAGATAAACCTCAGCAGTAAGCATAGCAGCAGCAACAAAACAAACCTCAACAGCCTGCACAGCAGCAAGACAAACCTCAGCGGCCTGAACAACAGCAGCAAAAAGACAAACCTCAGCAGCCTGCATAGCAGCAGCAAGACAAACCTCAGCAGCCTGAACAGCAGCAGCAGCAACAAGACAAACCTCAGCAGCCTGCATAGCAGCAGCAAGACAAACCTCAGCAGCCTGAACAGCAGCAGCAGCAACAAGACAAACCTCAGCAGCCTGAACAGCAGCAGCAACAAGACAAACCTCAGCAGCCTGCACAGCAGAAGCAACAAGACATACCACAGCTGCCTGCACAGCAGCAGCAACAAGCCAACCCTCAGCAGCCTTAACAACAGCAGCAACACGACAAACCTCAGCAGCCTGAACAGCAGCAGCAAAAAGACAAACCTTAGCAGCCTGCACAGCAGCAACAAGACAACCCTCACCAACCTGAACAGCAGCAGCAACAAGACAAACTGCAGCAGCCTGAACAGCAGCAGCAACAAGACAAACCTCAGCAGCCTGAACAGCAGTAGCAAGACAAACCACAGCAGCCTGAACAGCAGCAGCAACAAGGCAGACCGTAGCAGCCTGCACAGCTGCAGCAACCAGACAAGCCTCAGCAGTATGTACAGCAGCAGCAACAAGACAGACATCAGCAGCCTGAAAAGCAGCAGCAAGACAAACCTCAGCAGCCTGAACAGCAGCAGCAACAAGACAAACCTCAGCAGCCTGCACAGCAGCAGCAAGACAAACCTCAGCAGCCTGCACAGCAACAGCAACAAGACAAACCTCAGCAGCCTGTACAGCAGCAAGAAGACAGACCTCAGCAGCCTGCACAGCAGAAGCAACAAGACAAACCTCAGCTGCCTGCACAGCAGCAGCAACAAGCCAACCCTCAGCAGCCTTAACAACAGCAGCAACACGACAAACCTCAGCAGCCTGAACATCAGCAGCAACAAGACAACCCTCACCAGCCTGAACAGCAGCAGCAAAAAGACAAACTGCAGCATCCTGAACAGCGGCAGCAACAAGACAAACCTCAGCAGCCAGCACAGCAGTAGCAAGACAAACCTCAGCAGCCTGAACAGCACCAGCAACAAGACAAACCTTAGCAGCCTGCACAGCAATAGCTACCAAACCTCAGCAGTATGTACAGCAACAGCAACAAGACTAACATCAGCAGCCTGCACAGCAGCAACAAGACAAACCTCAGCAGCCTGAATAGCAGCAGCAAGACAAACCACAGCAGCCTACACAGCAGCAGCAAGACAAACCTCAGCAGCCTGCACAGCTGCACCAAGACAAACCTAAGCAGCCTGCACAGCAGCAGCAACAAGACAAACTTCAGCAGTATCTACAGCAGCAGCAACAAGACAAACCTCAGGAGCCTGCACAACAGCAGCAACAAGACAAACCTCAGCAGCCTGAATGGCAGCAGCAGTAAGACAAACCTCAGCAGCCTGCACAACAGCAGCAAGACATACCTCAGCAGCCTGCACAGCAGCAGCAACAAGACAAACCTCAGCAGCCTGCACAGCAGCAGCAAGACAAACCTCAGTAGCCTGTACAGCAGCAGCAAGACAAACCTCAGCAGGCTACACAGCAACAGCAACAAGACAAACCTCAGCAGCAGCAACAACACAAACCTCATCAGTCTGCACAGCAGCAGCAACAAGACAAACATCAGCAGCCTGCACAGCAGCAACAAGACAAACCTCAGTAGGCTGAACAGCAGCAGCAACAAGACAAATCTCAGCAGCCTGCACAGCTGCAGCAACAAGGCAAACCTCAGCAGCCTGCACAACTGCTGCAGGAGCAGGAACAACAACAGCAGCAGCAGCCAGAAGTTCCTCCCCTCCAGCAGGACCCTGTCTCCTCCTGCTCCCCTACTCCTGTAGCGCTCTGTGTTGTGTTACTTTTTGAGGTGCTTCCTTCAGATGAGACAGTGGCCATCTGCAAGATGTGTGGGTTGGTGTGTGAGGCGGGGTAAAAAAGGGAGCTGTCATGGGCTTGGCAACCAGAGGACACACTTCTGCATCCACCACCTGTCTGAGTGGAGTGCCAAGGAACTTGATGTGGCTGCATCACATGATTGTGGTGGTGGTGATGGTCCTGGGGGAAATGTCGATCAGCATGAAGTTGGCGGTGCTGCTGCAGTGAGTCAGCATGGCAGGCATGGGATGGAGCACAGCAGTACTCCTCCTGTACCCCACAGATAGCACAGCCATTATGGCAGTAATAATGACCCCATGGCACTTGCCACAAATGGCCATTTGGTAGTTTTTTGGGCCAAGGTGAATGATCTGTGGCAAGATTTTAACACCTTCCATCAGGAAGTGATGGATTGACTGGACAGTGTCATGTCCAGCCATGAGAGGGTCCTCACTCTCCTATCCGAGCTGCGCAGTGGTGGTGGGCATGGCTTATCTTCTGGCAGTGCTGGTGGGGTGGTCTGAGTTGTTCTGTTTCAAGAAACATTTTATTTTATATGTAGTTATTCTGTTATCTGTGTTCTTAATTTCTCCACTCTCTAGTCCCACCTATTAAAAATTAAAAACACCAAAAAAATATAAAAAGTTATAAAAAGTAAAAAAGAAAAAAGCTCTGTTGTTTTAAGGCCTTTTTCCTCTATCCTCTTTTTTTAGTGTTGTTTCATTCATGTGGATGTCCCTTACTTGTCCAGTTCTGTTATTTCTTTAATCCTTTTTACACATGATGAACCACTTTCCTTCCTTTCATTTTTGTTACTGGTTCATCATGTGTACTCCCTCCTTCTATCCACAAATGTCAAGTATTTGCCACATTAAATTGTTTCCCATGGTATATGTGATGGTGCGTAACTGGTAGTTGTGTTGTGTGCATCCTATAACCAGCCAAAGAAGTGCAAACCACAACGTAAACATGAGCTATTCTACTGAGAAGTTAAGCATAAATCTGTTTTAAGCACTTAACATGTTTACTGCGTTTGCCAGAAATGTGAAGTTGTGTCCCCAGACAAAAATTGCTTCCCTTCACTGAAATACTGTTGCTCCACACACACCTCATAAGGCAATGCAAAGCACATTTGAAACTTGCAAGAGAACTTAAACATATTTTTCATACTAAGCAGTTTTAGGCCTCCACCCCACTTTGTTTCAGTCACATATAGTTGCCGCACACACCTGAGAAGGCAGCGCAAAGCATACGTGAAGCTTGCAAGAGAACGTAAACATATTTATTGTACTAAGCATTTTTGGGCCTGCCACCCACCCCCACCACCAGCACTTTGCCAGAAATGTGAAGTTGTGTCCCCAAAGAGAAAACGCATCCTTTCGGTCAAATACTGTTGCCACACACACCTCAGAAGGCGGTGCAAAGCACATGTGAAGCTTGCAAGAGAACCTAAACATATTTTTCGTACTAAGCATTTTTGGGCCTGCCACCCCACCACTACCACCACCACCACCACTGGCACTTTGCCAGAAATGTGAAGTTGTGTCCCCAGAGAGAAAACGCATCCTTTCAGTCAAATACTGTTGCTGCGCTCACCTGAGAAGGCAGTGCAAAGCATACGTGAAACTTGCAAGAGAACTTACACATATTTATCGTACTATGCATTTTTGGGCCTGCCACCCCACCACCGCCAGCACTTTGCCAGAAATGTGAAGTTGTGACCCCAGAGAAAAAACACTTCCTTTCATTCAAATACTATTGCCGCATGGAGAAGGTGCTTTGATGCTGCTGTTATGTGCTGCTGTTGTTCCAAAGTCAGAAAAACAGCCTCTTGCTTGTTGTGGTCCAGTATTCATGATGGCACATAGACATACTGCACAGGTAAGTATCTTTGTTTTCTTTTCATTGTAAGGGAGGGGAGAAATTGCTACTGTTCGAAGTCTAATATATTCATACTTCTCTTTCATTGATTTTCAGTTATTTGTGCAATATAACATTATACTACTGGACAGCTACAACATAGATGCTGTTGTCTGACTCATGCCCAACATTGGCCAACCATGAAGGTAACTATTTTTTTGTTTGGGGGGGAGTTGCTCGTTGGGGATTCATGATGGCTCATAGATTTATTGCACAGGTAAGTACCTTTGTTTTGTTTTGTTTTCATTGTGGGGGGGGTTATTACTACTGTTCAAAGTCTAATATATTCATACTTCTGTTTAACATAGAAACATAGACTTTGAAGGCAGATAAGGACCGAGTGGCCCACCTAGTCTGCCCATTTCCCTACCTACAGGATAAGCTGCAGATTCTATTTAACCAACAGCCTATTTCTTCCTACCCCCCACAAAAATTACCTTATGCTTGTCCCATGCATTCTTGAATTCTCCCACACTTTTAGACCCCACAACCTCCTCAGGAAGGCTGTTCCATGCATACACCACCCTCTCTGTGAAAAAATACTTCCTCACATTGCTCCTGAGCCACCCCCCCATCGTCAAATTGTGTCCCCTTGTTCTTGCACATCTCTTTTTCTAAAAAATGCTACCCTCTTGGACTTTGTTGATTCCACTGAGGTACTTAAAAGTTTCTATCATGTCCTCCCTCTCCCTCCTTTCCTCAAGGGTATACATGTTAAGCTCCTTTAGTCTCTCCTCATATGGCCTCTCTTGCAGACCCTGCACCATTTTAGTTGCCCCTGTCTGGACTGCCTCCATCCTGTCTATGTCCTTGTGGAGATGGGGTCTCCAGAACTGGATGCAGTACTCCAGATGGTGTCTCACCAACTGTCTGTACAGATGGTTAACAACTTCCTGTTTTCTGCTCGTGATGCCTCTCCCTATACATCCCAGTATTCCCCCAGCCCGCCCTACTGCCTTCTCACATTGCTTGTTAACCTTAAGGTCATCTGATATGATTACCCCCAGGTCCCTTTCCATTTTTGTTGTTGTTACTACCTCTCCCCCCCCATTGTGTAATCTTCCCCTGGGTTTTTGTTTACCAGGTGCATTATTTTGTACTTCTTTGCATGGAACCCAAGCTGCCATACTTCTGACCATTCCTCCAACCTTACCAAGTCCCTTCTTATCCTTTCCACACCTCCTTGTGTATCAACCCTGTTGCAGATCTTTGTGTCATCTGCAGACAGGCATACTTTTCCTTCCAGTCCCTCTGCAATGTCACATATAAAGACATTAAAAAGAACTGGATCCAGTACTGAACCCTGCGGTACCCAGCTAGTAACCCCTCTTTCTTCAGTGTGTACTCCATATACAATTACCTTCTGTGTCCTGTTGTCCAGCCAATGTTTTACTCAGGCTGCCACCCTGGGACCCACTCCCAGGCTGGTTAATTTGACTATTAATCTTTTGTGTGGGACTGTGTCAAATGCCTTGCTAAAGTCTAGGTAGGCCATGTCCACAGCCCCTCCCTGGTCTACTATTTTGGTCACCCAGTCAAAGAAATCATTTAGATTCATCTGACATGACCATCCCGCTGTGAACTCATACCGTCTTGGGTCCTGTGCCCCACTGGCCTCTAGGTACTCAACAATTATTTCCTTCAGAAGTGATTCCATTACTTTCCCTACCACAGAGGTCAAACTGACAGGTCTGTAGTTTCCTGCCTCTGTCTTGCTCCCACTTTTGTGAAGGGGAATAACATCCACCTTCTTCCAGTCCTCAGGTACCACACCATCCTCCCATGATTTGATAAAAAGGGTAGTCATTGGTGTCACTAGTTCTCTCCTTAATTCTTTTAGAATTCTGGGGTAGATTCCATCAGGCTCTATTGCTTTGTCCACCTTCAGTTTTAGGAGTTCTTGCAGAACCCTTTCTTCTGTGAAAGGACTGGGATCGACCCCACTATCCAGAGTGCTTCTGTTAATTGGATTAGGCACCTCCCCCTCCTCCTCTTTTATGAATTCAGAGCAGAAGTATTCATTAAGTATCCCTGCTTTTTCACTGTCCCTCTCTGCCCACACACACCGTCCATTCTATTCAGCCTCACTATCCCTCCCTTTGTCTTTCTACGCTCGCTGATGTACCTATAAAAGGTTTTATCCCCTTTCTTAATCGAGTTGGCTATCTTTTCCTCAGTTTTGTGCTTTGCTATTCTGACTTCCCTCCCTGCTTACTTCTGCCTTATTGATTTTCAGTTCTTTGTGCTGAATGCAGATAGATGACATCATACTGCTGGACAGTTACAACATAGATGCTGTTGTCTGACTCATACACAACATTGTCCAACCAAGAAGGTAAGTATTTTTTTTTGGGGGGGGGACTCGTTTACGTACCATAATGGATAAATTAATTTTATTTCTTAATCACATTAATTTTATTTCTTAATCACTGTCTGTGCTATTCTTCTTTATCCTTACAGGTATTCCTTGTGCCTGAATTTGTTTCAAAGATGTGCTTGATTCACCAAGCAAATTATATCAGTCAACAGAGAACACGTGGAAAATAAGAAAGGAATTTTGTGAATGAAAGTCATGGAAAGGAAAGGAAAAGAAAGGAAAGGAAAGGAAAAGAAAACATTAAATCACAATGATACTTACCATCAGAGTACTACTGCTGGCTGTGCAATTCTGTTTTGGTATCTGTGTTCTGTAGTAGAACCAGCAAAACCTACATGAAGAAGATATTATATGAAAACATTTTAATGCTGCAATGAGTCTTATCAATCATGGACTGATTTTCTGCCTCTAGTAGGCTTATAGAAGGGCTGCAGTGTCTAAAAAACAGTGCAGGTGTCAACAGCAGATGAAGAAAGTCCTTGATGCAATGTGGTTCTGCATGATGATGCCTTGCAGACTTCAGTCAGTGGCTTGATGGAGGACCAAGATGAATCTGTCAAAAGAAGAGTTTTGAGGAGGTACAGGAGGTGATTCTGTTTATCACATTGGTGACAATGAATCATTACTACAGTGGAGGAAGTGGTAGCCACACCAATACAGTTTCTTACTTGATGTAATTGTGAGGAGGAGGAGGAGGAGGACATAGTTGAAGTAGCCCAGGGAGTACAGAGGATGTAGAGGAGGTGGTTCTCGTTATCACAATATGCTGCCTGGTACATACTACTGAGGTGGTGGAAGTGCTGTGCCATGCTGTTTCTCCTTGTGCTGGAGGAGGATCCAAGGCTTCTACACACCAGAGATAATAGGAGGAGGAGAAGGTTGAGGTGTTGAGGTCACTGCTGCACAGCTGCAGTGTGTTTTGCTAGCTAGAGCAGATGTTCATTAATTCATAAGTGACATAGTGCATTGTTTACTGCTGTTCAATTTGACAAAATTAAAAGCAGCACTAATAGTTGTTGATGTATATCTCAGCACTGAATATGATACATTATTATTGATATTAAGTCTGGCTATTTTATACTTCATTCAGTTAGAACCATTCCAAAATGTTTTTCATTACTAGCATTATATGCTTTCAAAAAACCTTAGTGAAATTATACAGACGTCCCTGTTACATTTAAGATTATATACTCAGCAGAAAGAGAGACATCACTTTTGTAACAAAGGCAAAACTATTTTCAGAATATAGCTTTTAAATATCAACAGGATTCTGGCATTGAAACAGAACTGTTTTGAGATATAGCCAAAAATAGGCATGTCTGAGGAAAACCTTGTCCCTTTATGATGACAATTAATGTCAACATTCGTTCTTACTAATTCTGGGTATAGCTAATATATAACTTCCACCAACATTTTACTTTTGTATGAGAATAATGTTGCTTGACAAAGGAACCATGGAAGCAGTGGTCTACAATTGAAAACAATAGCCACCTCCTGTTACCGTCTACATCAGAAACAATAGTCCCTCGTCACTCCACTGGGTTCCATTTTGCTGAGGTTAATTTATTCGTCTTTGCTAGTTTATAAAATTACAGAGCTAACATAGACTTGAACATGTATTATTTTTGACAGGAGTAATTTTCTGTCTGCAGAAAAAAAAAATCTCCCTGTGGCTTAGCTCTCCATCTTCTTGGTCCTGTGGCCAATTATTTAGCATATGTGTCATAACGGATTAGACAGGAAGTAAGTACATTAATGGGACCAGTTTTCCTAGGAGGAAAGATATGAGAAGAATGTGTGGGGAGGTGCCAGCTTTTAAGCAACACATCCAATGAAACAGAACTAAGAGTGCCACTCACTCTGATATTTTAATGCAGTATAGCCACTTTATTATGTACAGCCTTATATGAATGCCATCAATTTAGGGACAATTGATGGTTTCCAGATACATCTGATTTTTTTTTTATTGATTTTGTTGCAACAGTTTTTACACACATGTCAAGACACTGTACAATATGTTGAGGTAGAAAAGTTAATAGACAGCAGCATTAAGTAGTCAGTAAACTCATTTGTCCTAAGGATAATCATAATTATGCAGTAACCATTGACTTAGTTTATTTATTGCTAAAGAAAGTTCATCTCCATGAGGTCCTTCTTGTTTTGAGACAGAGTACGTCTATCTCTTAATATTTTAGTTTGACCAATATTTGCCTTA
Organism: Neoceratodus forsteri; assembly: GCA_016271365.2. NCBI lineage: Eukaryota > Metazoa > Chordata > Ceratodontiformes > Ceratodontidae > Neoceratodus > Neoceratodus forsteri. The sequence continues at coordinate 1,713,326,339 of CM057455.1, forward strand.
ACATTTAGGGACCTTAAATATAAAATGCTAGTTTAAATCCTTTTAAATATTAAATGCTACTCTGAGTAACTCTCTCTCCCCCCAACCCTCCTATCCCTTTATTTAAGTGTATAATCAGTTATCCTCCAACCAATTCAGTAAATTAAGGGCAAAAGGTAGGATCCACCGATGAATGATAGAGTACCCACTTCTGCCATTTTGACATGTGAGATGAACTTTTATTTTGTATTTTTGCATTGACTTTCTAGCTGACATAAGTCAAACATAATAGATCTATATTCCTCAATTGTTGGTATCTGTGCTGACATCCATCGTCAGGTTATAGATTTCTTTGCAGCTAATAAACATATTAGCAGAAAGGTATTAACCCATGGAGGTGTATGGTCTGGAAAGATTCCCCAGTAGGGTCTGTTCAGCTGTTAGTTCAACTGACTGACCAAACAAAGCAGTAAGTTCCATCTGAATGGTGAGCCAAAAAGGCATCAAACTGGGGCAGAGCCAAAATATGTGACCCAGGGAAGCCCTAGGGCAACCGCAACCTCTCCAACAAATCCCATATTTATCTAGGAGGAATTTAAGGAGGACCCCTGGTGCTCAGAAGTAGCAGGAGCGGCATTTCCACACAAACTCATTCCATAAAGGAGATGAGGAGGTCTTCACGACACTCAAGGCAGACCCCAACCATGTCTCCATGGATAGTTCCAAAGATAAGTCTCTATTCCACTCTTGTAGGATAGAGGCAGTAGACTCATGTTGTTCATTTCTCAACCTTTTATAGATTGTTCCTATGATATGTGTTCCCAGATTCCCTCGAGTAGCTTCTATGAATAGTGTTAGTAAATCAGGAATTGGGGAAGGCATTTTAACCTGGATAATCCTGTTTCGTAATATATGGTTACGAACATGGAAGTAATGAAATAGGTCTGAGTTATGGAGATTGTATTGGGATTGTAACTTTTCAAAAGGGAGACTTCCTTTGGGGGAGAGAAATTGGAAAACATGAGAATGTCCCAGTCTTCTTCAAGTGGAAAAGGTCTGGTCCATAAATATAGGGACAAAGGTCTCGTCTTTGGAGATTAGCTTACAGTATTCGTAGATTGTACAGGTTGGACCAGACTTTCTCATACATCTCCAAAGTCTATAAATTTGGTCTGTAATGGCTGTGAAGGCTCCAGATGACACCGATCTCTCATCTGAGGAAAACATCCTCTTAATATCAAAAAGGTCATTTAAATGGAACTAAATGGTTTTCCAGGGAGACTTATAGGACTCTGCCAACCACAACACTAGTATCCTGAGGAACGCAGACTTGGCTTATAAACTAAAATCTGGTAAGTTGAAACCCCCTTGGGCCAAGGATAGTTTAAGGATTGATAATCTTATTCTTGGACAGCTTCTACCCCAAACGAAACTGGATATTAATCTATTCCAGGACTTAAAATAATATGTCAAAGGGAAAAAAAGGGATATTCTGGATCAAATACAGTAACCTGGGAAGGATATTAGTTCATATAATCTCTATTCATTGGTGAAAGGGAAAAAAGCCAGTGGACCACCTATCCAGGTACGACTGAACTAGTAACATAAGAGGCTCAGAATTTATTGTTTCCATGACCTCTGGATCTAAGGGGACCTGAAGACCCAAGTATTTGATACTGGTGGACTACCATTTAAAGGGATAAGCCTTTTTTAACTGTTGGGGAGGGCGAAAATTAAAGGCCGAAATTTCTGTTTTAACCACATTTAACCTAAATCCTGCTATTCTTTCAAACTGACTCAATATGTTACACGTTTCAGGAATAGACACCGTTGGAGACAATAAAGTTAACAAAATATCATCCACAAACATACTAAGTTTATGTTCCTGTTGACCTATTGGTATACCTTCCACTCAGCACAGGCACCAAAGGTTTGAGATAGAGTGCAAAGAGGTAAGAAGACAGGGGACACCCCTGTCTCGTTCCTCTGCCCAGTTGGAGTGGGGCCAACAGGGTACCATTGACTAGGATATAAGCCTTCGGGGACCTATAAAGGTTAGTTAAACAAGCTATAAATGAAGTGGGAAAGTGGAAGGCCCTAAGGGTGTCCCACAGAAAAGACCATGAGACACGGTCAAAGGCCTTTTCAGCATCAAGGCTAATAAATACTGATGGGATTTTTCTAGTACAGACATATTCCTGTAGGGCCAAGGTCCTGCAGATATTATCCACAGTACTCCTATTTTTGATAAAGCCAGATTGATCAGGGTGAATAATCTTTGGGATGGTGAATTCCAACCTAGAAGCCCAAATAGCCATGAAGATTTTATAATCTACATTTAAAATAGAAATAGGGCAGTAAGGTCCAGGGTCTGTAGGATCCTTATGTGGTTTAGGTGTAGGGGCAATTGTTGCAAAATCCCAAGATGGAGGAGGCAGACCACCCTGGGATATCTCATTAAATAAGGAGTGTAGCTTGGGGTTAGTTCTTTGATAAACATTTTGTACCACTCCGATATGTAACCATCAGGACCAGGAGAGTGTTCAGAATTCAGAGATTTTATTGTTTCCATTATTTACAATTGGGAGATGGGAGATTCAAATGAGCAAATTTGAAGGGGAGACAATTTTGGAAGGTTGGCTTGTTTTAAAAAGTGAGAAGAATCAGATGGAGTCGGAGACAAATTTGAGGAGTATAACTTGGCTTAATAATCTGAAAAAGCCTGTAAAATATGGCTATCAGTATGATGCGATTGCTCTGTAGTAGGAGTTTTGAGCTTGAGGATAGTAGAGGAGGGTTTTCTGGTCGAAACTTCTGGGCTAGTTTCCTGACCCCCCCCCCACCTTGGACCACCCTCATGGACTGTTTGTCTCAGATAAATTAGGGATTGTTGTATTTTGTTATCTATAATCTTTTGCAATGCAGCCTTTGTGTCTCAAATTAATTTTTGCAGGTCAGTATCTCCATCTCTGTATAGCACCTGGTAATTTAGCAATTGCTCTGACAACATTCGATACTTAGCCTCTCTTTCCTTATTCATTTTAGTGGTGTATGCTATAATTTCCTCCCGAATTGTTGCCTTCATTGCATCCCTTTGGATTGCCTCTGGGATGTCTGGGGAAGCATTCTCAGAGAAAAATTGAGGAATTCTAGTTTTAATTTCCTCCTGGAATTCTTTGTCAGCCAAGGTTAACAAGCTCAGTCTCCAAAGGGTCTTTTTCTTCTCTCTGCCCATGTCTAACTTCAAGATCAAGGGGTGGTGGTCAGATAATATTTTCAGGCCTACAGAGATATCCTGGACCAATGATAATTGTTCACAAATTACCATAAAATAGTCCAGTCTAGAATACAACTTAAACCTAGGAGAATAATAAGTGTAACCAGGTGCAGAGGGGAATAAGCGGCTACACACATCAACAAAACCTAGGTGATCTATGGTATTTTTGAACTGTTTTGTGGTTGCAGAGTTCCTATGTCTCTGCTAGTTAGAACAGTCAATGTGTGGTGATAGATTCCAAGATCAACTCACCATGAAAGAGGTCAAACATTGTTGATATAAATCCCTGCAATATTGGGAATTTTGTCTGAGGGGGCAAGTATACACTGGCTAAAGTGACCTTCTGGCCATATAAAAGACCCTTGACTATCACATATATACCTTGGGCAACTATGTGTGTTTGTAATATTTCCAAAGGAGTATTTTGGGGAATTAAAATGGCTGCCCCTCTTTTTCTACCCCTTGGGTGCAATGATGCCACAACTTGGTACCTATTTCCCCAGTTTAATTTAAAGTGCTCAGTATCTGAGAGGTGAGCCTCCCGGAGAAAAATAAGATCTGATGCTTGTTTGTTAAGATACTACATAAGGTGGGCTCTTTTGATGGGGTCATGGAGACCATTAATATTTTTTGATATAATTTTAACTGGATTAACTAACATCATATTGATTGTTTAGAGTTTTAATTAAAATTTGTTTTATCCCCACGATGAATGAAGAGACATCAGTTCAGACCACACTCCTAAAGGGACCATGGTCCAGCTGTCTAAGAAAAGCTATCCACTGGCTGCTTTTTAAAATATATATATAACAATAAAGCATACTTGATTAACAAATATTCTTGATACGTGTGTTTTTTTCTCCCCTCCCCCATTCATTGCAATAGGCCCATTTGGTAAAATATTCTGAGGTAATCTGGAAACAGTAAAAATAAAGTGTAGGCTGAAGCACTTGGCCTTTAAGGCAATTTGTCTTAGATCCAGATATCTGTAGAGAGCTATGAAAAAGTTTCCCTGACCCCAAATAAAACTCTGAGAATCCTGGATCAAATAACCCACGACTAAAACACAGAAACTAGAACTACAAGTAACCCTAATAACAGAAACTATATACAATATGACTTCCAAGTGGGGGGTGCTCATTCTGAGCTCCCCCTGTGACGTCCTGTCCTGATTTCCAAAGGAAGTAGGAGAGGAATGTGGAATTCCACAAGCAAACCCAGAAATTAAAAATCCCAGGATTAGCAGTAGAGCTCCTAATGGAGTGGAAAAATTACCACTGCCAGGTGGAACTGGTATAACTAGAGTCATTAACCAGTCATTCCCCAAAGGAGGCTATCCACCTAAAACTCTGATACTCAGTTGGCCTTATTATCTTGTAGAGTATGGGAAGGGTATGTTAAGCTGGATCAAAATAGAAATCAAAGGCAGGAAAAGATATTCAAACTTCAAATTCCACGTCTTTTTGTAGCTGGATGAGAGCGTGTAAAATAAGAACCCCGTTAACATTAAGTAACAAAGATATGCTCCGTAGTCCTTCATAAAACCCTTTTCCCTCCCCAATTCAAATATATGGGAACCAAACCCTTCAAGGTGTCCGGTTAGTTCAGTGAGAAAGTCCCAACTGAATATCAAGCCCCTATTGGAGCAAGTAAAAGCTGAAGTCTCGAGGAGACCTCCTTAAATCAACCATAGTCAGTCAAAGAAACGCACAATGCTGTGGTGCCAAACAAAAATGCAAAGTCACTCCAGTCCTGAAGCCATCCAGTGACACTTGTCCCTTTGTCCCATATTTGTAACCCTTACATGAAAGGTGGCTTCCAGAAAGGGTCCCCTCCCCCCGCAGGAGGTCAGCCCAGCCATCATGGACAGCGGGCTAAAAGGGTGAGCGGAGGGGCTCCAGAGAGGCTGGAACACTGCCAGAAGCAATGGAAGGAATAGAGGTAGCAGTCTTCAGAAAGTAGCCCTCTAGCCTGGGAAGAACCCCGCCATCTGAGAACTGCAAGGGAACCAAATGGCAACGTGTTGCAGAATTGCATAGAGAATTTCAGAATCTGGATTTTTTGTGTTGCCTGGACTTGTAATAGATGTCCATCTCTCTCACCTCCGCAGCAATTCACCTCAACTGTCGCCCCCCCACCCCACACCACCATGGGAGAAGAACAGGCCCCAAATCAAGAAAATAAACATATCAACCAGTCCTGAGAGACAGATCAGGTAGGCATTGTAGGATTTCTGTATTGTTGCAATCACCTCAAAATTACATCCAGTGGTGTTGTTGATGCTTGACGCTGCTTAGGATGTTCTGTCTGGTTCATTTGTCCCTGATGAGATTTCACTGTCTCTGCCACTTTCTTAGTAATAATTCCCCTGCTTAAGAGATCTGCTGTAGCTTCAGATACTGAACTGTACATTTGCTGACCAGTTGGAAGAAAAAACATTAATTTAGCAGGATAGGGAGTGTGGAAACGTATTTTCTGAGTTCGTAGTGTAGGGAACAATGGGCTGTAGTCCTGGCATTGTTTTTGAGTACATGGAGCATAATCGTTATCGAACAGCAAATGTTGCTGTCCCCACATCACTCTGCCCTTTTGCCAGGCTTTTCTCAGGAGAACCTCTTTAGTTTGGTAACTCAATTAAAAAAGCATAACAAAGGAACGTGGCCTTGTTTCAGGTCGAGAGGGTTTAGGGCAGAAAGCTCTATGGGCCCTCTCGGCATCCAACTGGAAATCTGGGTACAATTCTAACACCAGACGCAGTAAGTAGTCAGCAAAGGCCCTGGGATAATTTCCCTCTTTATCTTCTGGAAGTCCAAAAATCTGAATATTTCTCCTCCTTCCCTGGTTTTCGGCATCTTGTTGCCTTATGGACAAGGCCAGTTGTTCAGCCGCGAGAGCCCTGACTGTTTCCTTGAGCTCATCAAGTCTAGATGTATTTAGAGAGAGCTGATGGTCTGCATCTGCCACACAGCTCTGCAAGGTACCCAATTCAGTTCTAATGTCCTTTAGCAATTCACGGACCTTGCCTCTGAAGTCCGTGATCGCTTGCAGTATGGTTTCGGAACTTGGGTCTGAAGGTTTTTTTGAGCCTTTTGCCTTCAGCGAGATGTTAGATTTTTTTAAGTTGGAACCCGGAGTAGGCCTCATTTGTTGGTCTCCATCATCAGACAGACGATCCTCCATGTCAGTCGCATTGCTGTTTTCCTTAGCCATTTTCATTTAAGGAGCACTTGCTGAAAACAATTAGGCTACTGGAAACACCTGAACTGAGAGATTTAAAACTTATTTTGTGCTCTTTTATGTAAGGTTAGATGGAAGCCTCTCGATCTGCATGCTCACCCAAGCATACTGGAACCAGAAGTCCAGATACATCTGTATTTAATAAAACGGATACATTTGAGTTAAAATATGAGGGTGAGAGTCTCCCTTTTATTTCTATTTCATTTCACGATAGATTAGAGAACACTGCCTGCCACTAGGAAGGAGGGGTCTGTAATGTTAGTTTACTCACCTGGTAAAGGTGATTGTAGGAGTATATCTCTATATCTCTATGAATCACTCAAGGTAAAGAAAGTCTGTAAGGATTTTGCAGTGCCTTAAAGATTACATTCCACAATGGCTCTTGATGTGACCCTAAGTAGGGGAAAGGGCAGCTCTAGCTACACAGGGATCTACCAGCTACAGTCTCTTCGTTCTCTTCGCTATGTCTATAGTAAAGTGTTTGTAGCATATTAGAGATCTTGATTAATAGTTAAGCAGTAGGGCGCCAAAGGATGTGCCTTATTGTGGGATAATGATATGCCTTGGAAAGTGACGCATGATGTGAAGAATTTATTTTTTTAAATAATCTATTTATTGGAGAGATGCCATTTAACATGTATCAAGGTTTCAGTATAATACAATAAATAGCAAGAACAAATGAACATTATTTTTTTAAAATGTGTATTTTATTGTAAGACTTGACAGACATTACATGAACATTGACCTAAGAACAATGCATTTCATGGTGTAATGCAGTAGTTATAAAGTTCTACATAGGATCAACTTCAAATATTTCATTACCTTTTTTTTGTTTCATTTAAGGCTTAAGCAACACTGTCAGTGTCTTTAGGCCTCAAATTGTCTCTGGTTTTAAAAAACATGTTTTATCATTGCTCACATTCTGTAAAATTTGCTGATGTAGCTGGTAGTTTGATTCTGATTCCTTCTTTATTTTTTAGAAGTGAAAAACAGACTGCTCACCATACTGATGTTATTGCCCCAAGACATGTTTGCTTACAATCTTTGATCAACTCCCACTGCATATTTTCTGGACTTGGAAACACCCCAACAGAGTCTAGCCACGTGTGATGGATTGAGAGGAGACTATTGCGTCATGAATGACTGCACTGTTTGGGGTGTTCCTAATGTTCATGAAGTATGCAATAATAGATCAAGGATTTGAAACAAAACAAGGTTTGCTATAACTACAACATTAACAAGCATTTCAATTGCACTAAGAAAGGAAGCAGATAAAACAACCAGCAACATCAGTGAATTTTAGAGAAGGCAAGCAATCATAAAATGTGGGGTTTCAACTAGAAATTATATGATGCAAACAAGATTGGCAGTGTCCCTTTAAAGAACTTCTATCAAAATCATATATCAATGCCGGCCTGCGGCTGCGGTGGATTTCAGCACCAGCATGGCGCGACCAGGTTCAAGGAGCTGGAGGGCCGGCCGGGGGGAGAAGGGTTGGGCGTCCTATGGTCAGCTCCCCTTCTCCAGGAGGGAGGGGAAGGGAGGACAGGGCACGGCACTTGACTGGCCCTAGGTGGAGGCCTGGGACATAGCAAGTTACCGTGCATGGAACTGTGGGGGGGAACATCATGACATCGGCGCTTGTGCCTTGACGTCTGGGCGAGTGATGTCCTAAACAGAAAAATGGGAAAACACCCTCTGGAGTCGGGGGATGGAAGCACCAAGCTGAGTCCCGATTTGCCTCCACCTGCCCAGCTGTATGGGGGCCTATCCACAGCAGGATGGGGGACTCGAGCAGTCAGGTAAGGTAGCGGTAGGGTCAGGCTTAATTGGCGCATCCTGAGGATGTGACTCTGGAGGGACGTAGGAGGGATAAAAAAAAATAATCATATATCAATGGACTGTCTAAGTTCTTGAGATCAGCTCCTATTTCTTTTGTTTTGGTGAAGCGGGGTGGGGTGGAGTGTAATCCTTTCTATATGAGGGCAAGAGGATAGACTGAGTAGACTGGGGGCACCTATTTAGATTTCAATAGTTATATGTATCATAGTGCTTAAACCAACATGTAGCAAGCAACTGGAGGGTTTTCCCTGAATTTCCAGATACTTAAGGAAAGGGAGCCAATGTGCATTAAATTTGTCAGCCTGCACTCTGATGTTCACTGTTAGCGTTTCCATCTAAGTCGTTTATGTTGTCTGAACCACTCTTTGAGTCTAGGGCATGCAGCAGATAACCACAGTCTTGTGATGCACTTTGCAGTTGCTGCAATGAGGATAGAGTACAAATATCTGTCATGTGCTCCATGGCGCTCTGGCAGGACTTTGCCCAGAATCAAGTGTACCGCATTTAGTTCTAGTCTCAGTTGCATTATTGTTTGGATTTCTGTTGCTAGCTCCCTTCAAACTAGGACTGGTACTGGGAACTCCCAGAAAATATGTGCATGATCTTCTCGTTGGCTGCACTTCCTCCAACATGTATTAATGTTTGTTGGGTTGATATGTTATGTTATAGTGGGGCTTCCAAAATAGTAGCTTATCACTTTCCACCAAAACTCCTGCCAGGATATGTTCAGCATGGTTTTGTGTGCATCCTTCCACATCTCCAGCCATTGCAGTGGCTCCTCAGGTATCTGAAGTTTCACCTCCTAATAATTCTGAGCTGCCATGGCCATTGCGCTTACAGAGGCTATATCTGCTAACATGCTTACTAGTGTGGATATTTGCTTAGTTTACCTGAGGTCCTCGCTATTTTGTAATAGGATGTCCAGGACCTTATTAGGTTTCTGCCTCAAGTTCTTTTTATTCATGTCATCTGAAAGGAGGGCCCTTATTTGTAAGGCCCTGAACAAGTCTTTATTTGGGAGGTTAAAGTCCCATTTTAAGTCTGAGAAGCTCTTCAGCAGTAGCCCTGTGACTAGCTCACCTAAGAATTTTAGCACACCCGCTCGGCCATCTGTGGAAAGTTGGTTGTAGGTGCCCTAGTATGAATTCCATGCTATCTCTGATCTAGATGTAGTTATTGAAACCATTGGGTAGCTTGAATCTAACCACTACTTCCAGTCAGGTTGACAAAGTTAACCTGGTCTAGGGGTTGCTAATCCCTTTCATGTCCCTCTGCATTAGTTTATTTGTTAATAGAACCCTGGGGCTCCAGAGTAGACACCTCTATACCTCCATCTGCCCCCAGCATGTGTCCTCCTCTTCCTGCAAGTAAGTTACCATTGAAGATAGTTGTGCTACATAATAGTATGCCTTTAAATCTGGCAGACCCCTCTTGATTTTGGTGATATCACTGTCTGCCATTTTAAGCAGGGCTTCCTTCCCTCCCCAAAATAAATTTGGACAGCATCTTTTTTAGTTTCTCCCCATTTCTTTGGGACTTTTAATAGGGAGATTGGTAAATTGAAATAGAAGTCTAAGGATTGCATTCATTCGAATCATTTCTATTTCCCCAAAGTGAGAGTTTGGAAAAATGTTCCACCTATTAAAATCAGCTTTGAGCTGGTCTGTTAAAGGTTGGAAATCTGCTTTAAACAATTTCCCCACATCTGTTGTAACTTCCGAAGTACATGTTCTTCCCCTCTGCCCATTTTAGTGGAATCTCTTTCTTGACCTCTGGTATTAGTAGGGCATCCAAACAGAATTATCTCAAACTTGCTTTTATTGATCTTAAAGATGCTAGGAGTTTTTTGGGTGGCAGCATGAGTCCTGTGGGCCCTCTAGGTGCAGTATGGTATCATCTGCGTACCTTGAAATGATGTGCTCCTCTCCCCCTGCTCCTATACCCTTTACCTCTTTGTGGTCTCTCACTGCTTGGGCTAATGGTTCCATGCTCACTACAAAGAACAGAATGGAGAGGAGTCACCCCTGCCTTGTTCCCCTCTGAATGTTTAGTGGCCTAGGAAGTGTGGTATTTACCCATATTGTGCCTTTTGGAGCCACGCATAGGGAACCTATCCACCTCCTGAAATTATCTCCAGTGTTCAGTTTGTACATGGTGACTACCAGGTATTTCCACTTTAGCCTGTTGAAGGCTTTTTTGGCATGAATTGTGATGGCTAGTTGCTGCCCCAGCCCATTCTTACATATCGTGAAACTGCTCACTAGCCTTCTTACATTATTTTTGAGGTGTCAAGACAGAATAAAGCTGGTCTGGTTGGGGTGTATGATTTTGCCTATAACCTTTTAAAGTCAGTTTGCTAGTAATTTAGCAAATAATTTAAAGTCTTGGTTGACCAGGGGAATGGGACAGTAGTTTTCACTTTCTTGTCTGTCCCTGCCCTCTTTAGGAATGACTGTAATCAAGGCCTCACCCCAAGAGTCCGGCACTCTTGTTCGACCTACAGCTCTGGAATGTATCTAGCAGTGGTTTCTGAAAAACCTTTCATAGGATTCTCCAGATAACCCATCTGAGCCCAGTGCTCTTCTGTGTTTGTTTATTTCTTTATCATTGTTAACTGGGAAAGTGCACTAGGCAGAAACCTGCCTATTTTCAGGCACGACCCAGGACAGTACATTACATTACAGTCAACAATACAGGTAACAACAATACAAATATCACACAGAGCAACAGCTTTTTTGAGCAAAACATTGATTACAGAGATACTAAGGATATCAAAAACAGGATACAGTATGGCAGGCAGTGATTACATAGTACAGCAAAGCAACAGTGTAGGTCAAGAAGAAGTGCACAGGCTTAAGCCTAGGGTTGGTATATGCAGTAAACTAATTGTGTAAAGAGAAACAATTGCACATTCAATTTTAGGGTCAAAACAACCAGTGAAGAAAAAGGGTAGACATGAGTTAAAGCAAGCTGAGGAGAGAGGAGAGGAGAGGAAGTTATCAGCTGAGAACAGAGGGATGGGTGTAGAGGCAGAGGAATAGCAAAAGGAGAGTACGTATGGGTAGCAATTAGGCTGAGGAAGGATTTAGAAACACGAGCATGTATCAGGTGATCTCAGGTAGCAGTATAATTTGTTTTTGAAGGTGATGTGGGATTCAATGATATGGAGGTGACAAGGTAAGGAGTTCAAGAAATGAGGGGTGGAGTGGACACATGCCTGGTCACCCATCTTAGCTGAGCATTTTGGGACTGCCAGGAGGGCCTGGGTGGAAGACCGTAGAGGATAGACATGGTCAACAGGGGAAAACAGTGAGGTCAATGAGGCAGGTAGTGAGCGTCTAATGAAAACATCCAAAAACGTAAGACCTCCTGGAGTAGGGGTAGCCAGTTTAGGTTTTGGTAGAGTACACATTGGTGGCTGAGATGAGGGGCAGAGGATGTGAATCTGCACACATTATTATAGGCAACGTCCCACTTTAGTAAACTGCTGGCACTGGCTTTGTTAAAAGAGGGAAGCGCATAGCATAACTTTGGGAGCAGAACGCCCTGGGCAATTAAGATTCTTGCTTCAGGGGTGAGGGCATGACGTATCTGGTAAGCTAGGCCAAGCCTAGAGTTGACAGATTTACATATGTCATTAATGTGTTGAGAGAAATCTAGTGCTGGGTCGAGTGAGGCTCCAAGTTATTTGATGGAGAGGGTTGAGGAGACAGTGGAGCAATCCAAACACTGGATTGCAAGGTCAGGGGCCAAGGTATACATCCTTTTAGAGGATCCAAAGAGCATGTCCTCGGTCTTGGTACGTTAAGGATGAGACAGTTTGGGGTAAGCCAAGTTTGGGTAGAGTGAAGGTCAGCAGTAATTTTGGTATTGACATCATTTAAGGGTTTTGAGCCAAGAAAGAGTACAAGGCTGTCGGTGTACAGGAGGGCCTTGCAGTGAGAGAGTGAGTTTGGTAGGTCAGTAATGAACATTGAAAAGAGTAGTGGACCCAGTATGGAGCCTTGAGGAATGCTTAAGTTTATGGGGCAGAAGAGGAAAGGGTTTTATTAAACTATATGAACTGAGAGTAGTTGCTAAGATATCTTGAGAACCAGAGAAGAGCAGAGTGAGAAAAAATGAGGGATCATAGCTTTTGTGTTAAGAGAGGGTGGCTTACCAGATCAAATGTTTTTGTTAGGTCAATGACGGTGGCACCGGTCAGCAGACTTTTATCCATATAGGACTTAACATCACTAGTGAACTGTGTGAGGGTGGTGGAGATGCTGTGTCCAAGCCTAAAACTATACTGGTCAGAGGACAGGAGATTAGAAACATAGAATTTGAAGGCAGATAAGGACTGCTTGGCTCACCTAGTCTGCCGATTTCCCTACCTAATGGATAAGCTGCAGATCCTAGTTAACCAACAGCCTACTTCCTCCTACTCCCCACTAGAATTGCCTTATGTCTGCCCCATGCATTCTTGAATTCCCCCACTGTTTTTGACTCTATGACCTCCTCAGGAAGGCTGTGCCATGCATCCACAACCCTCTCTGTGAAGAAATACTTCCTCACATCACCTCTGAGCCATCCCCCTCTGTCTTCAAATTGTGCCTCCTTGTTCTTGCACATCTCTTTTTCTGAAAGAAGCTACCCTCTTGGACTTTGTTGATTCCCTTGAGGTATTTGAAAGTTTCTATCATATCCTCCCTCTCCCTACTTTCCTTGAGGCTATACATCTTAAGCTCCTTTAGTCTTTCTTCATATGTCTTCTGGTGCAGACCCTGCACCATTTTGGTTGCCCTCCTCTGGACAGCCTCCACCCTGTCTATGTCTTTGCGGAGATGGGGTCTCCAGAACTGTACACAGTACTCCAGATGTGGTCTTACCAACTGTTTGTACAGAGGGCCAACAACTTCCTGTTTTCTACTGGTGATGCCTCTCCCAGTGCATCCCAATATCCACCAGACCTTCTTACTACCTTCTCACATTGCTGACCCACCTTTAGGTAATCTGATATGACTACCCCCAGGTCCCTTTCCATTTTTGTTGTTGTCAGCATCTCACCCCCCATTGTGTACTCTTGCCCTGGGTTTTTGTTTCCCATGTGCATTACTTCGCACTTCTTTGCGTTGAATCTAAGCTGCCATACATTTGACCATTCCTCCAACTTTGCCAAGTCCCTTTTCATCCTTTCCACCCCACCTTGCATATCAACCCTGTAGCAGATCTTTGTGTCATCTGCAAAGAGACATACTTTCCCTTCAGCGGTACCCCACTAGTAACTCTCCTTTCTTTGCTGTGGACTCCATTTACTATTACCCGTTGTGTCCTGTTGTCCAGCCAGTGTTTTACCCAGGCTACCACCCTGGGACCCACTCCCAGGCTGGCTAATTTGTTTATTAATCTTTTGTGTGGGACTGTGTCAAATGCCTTGCTAAAGTCTAGGTAGGCCATGTCCACAGCTCCTCCCTGGTCTACTACCTTGGTCACCCAGTCAAAGAAGTCAATTAGATTTGTCTGACATCCCCTTCCTGCTGTGAATCCATGCTGCCTTGGGTCCTGTGCCCCACTGGCTTCTAGGTACTCAACAATTCTTTCCTTCATAAGTGATTCCATCATTTTCCCCTACCACTGAGGTCAAGCTGACAGGTCTGTAGTTTCCTGCCTCTGTCTTGCTCCCACTTTTGTGAAGGGGAATCACATCCATCCTTCTCCAGTCCTCAGGTACCACACCATCCTCCCATGATTTATTAAAAAGGGTAGTCAGTGGTGTTACTAGTTCTTCCCTTAGTTCTTTTAGAATTCTGGGGGAATCCTCTCAGGCCCCATTGCTTTATCCACCTTCGGTTTGAAGAGTTCTTTCAGAACCCTTTCTTCTGGGAAAGGACTAATATCAACCCCCCTATCCAGAGTGCTTCTATTGACTGGATTAGGTATATCTCCCTGCTTTTCTATTGTGAATACTGAGCAGAAGTATTCGTTCAGTATCCCTGCTTCTTCACTGTCACTCTCTGCCCAACTACCTTCCTCTTTATTAAGCCTCAGTATCCCTGCCTTAGTGTTTCTTTGCTCCCTAATGTACCTATGAAAGGTTTTATCCCCCTTCTTAACCGAGTTGGCTATATTTTCCTCAGTTTGGCCCTTTACTATTCTGACTGCCTTCCCCGCTTTCTTCTGCTTTAACTGGTACAGTTCTCTGTCCTGCTCCTTCTGTGTTTTCTTGTACTTCATGAATGCTATCTTTTTCTCCCTTACCTTCCCTGCCACTTCTTTTGAGAACCATAGTGTTTTTTTCTTTCGTTTTGATTTATCTGCTTCACACAAAGGCTTTTTGTATCTGTGATGGCGGATTTGATGTTTCCTCACCCCACCCCACCTATTAGATAAAAATAAATAGACAAAGACCTGGGAGTGAATGCTCTTTTCTAGTAGCTTGCTGAAGGTTGGCAGTATGGCAATAGGATGATAGTTTAGAGATGGATCTAGGGTCACCTTTTTTAAACACCGTGACAACCCTGGTGGTCTTCCAAATGATAGGCACTGTGGCGTAGAGGAGTGATAGACTAAACATATGCATTATTGGGGTGGCGAGGAGAGGGGCAGCCAATTTAAGTATTCCAGGTTCCATTCTATCAGGGCCTACACCCCTGTGTGATGAGACAGTTTTAAGAAGGCACAGGACCTCATGATGCAAAAGTGAGTGAAGGTACAGGGGAAACTCAGAAGAGGGGGAGAGATAGGGATAGCAGAGGTAGGGTGGGGAGAAGGGATTCATAGGATGATAGATCAGAGAAAAGGGAATTGAAGGTGTTGGCAATGGTAGTGGGGTTATTATAGCTAATATTGTTAATTGAGATCTCATGGGGGAGAGGAAGGGTTCCATTTTTCCCTATTAAGCAATTTATGTGGGACCAGTATTTTTTTGAGTCGTTGGTCAAGGATGCTAGTTAGTCTCTGTAACATCGACCTTTAGCTGATTGGAATTCACATTTATAAATGTTTCACAAAGTATGGAAGGCTACCCAATCCTCTGGCAAGGAGGAGGATTTATATTTAGCCCATTACTTATCTCTGGCCTTTAGCATGGAGAGGAGGGGATAATTTAATCATTTGGTTGGCAGTCCTCTGATGCTCTGTCTTGTGGTTGGGATATGTTTTTTTTGAAGGGAGATAATGGTAGAGGTGAGGTATTCAGTGGTGAAATTGACGCTGCTTGAGGAGAAGACAGGAGACCAGTCAACATGTGCGAGGTCATAAAAAAAGGCATCTGGGTTGAATGCAGAGAAGTTGGCAATATTAATAACCCTGGGAGAACAGGAGGAAGGGAGGGGAGGCATCCCAAACACAGTAAACAGGATAGTGGTCACTGATTGAATCCGCAAGAACCCCGGCTATAGCAACCCTTTTGTTCCTGTTTGTAAGCATCCAGTCAAGGAGGGTATGGTTTAAGTTGCTTGATTGCTTTGGTTAGTTTGTCCTCCTAAAATTCCCCCTCTAGGCTTAGTTTGTCCTCTACAGACCATATGGGTAAATCCACTCTATCTAAAAAGGCTGCAATACCAGTTGGGTTGCCCACTTGCTTCTCTGCTGTGTATAATTCCAAGGAGAATTGCCTGAAGTTTTCTGTGATATCAGTTGGGGAATATAAGGCTCTTGATAACCCTGTATGCTTCTTCCTCGTCTATATACACCCAGTCTATTCTACAGTAGGAATCATTTGGGTATGAATAAAAGGAAAAGCCTTTTTTGTCTTGATGTTGATGTCTCCAGACATCTAAAAGGTCTACCATTTTATCACTTGATTCAGCCCCTTAGCTGCCAACCTATTTGTATTTGTGTTCCCAGGTGACAGGTCCCATCTGGGGGAGAGTACACAATTAAAGTTTCCCACTACCACAGTTATTTTCTGGTCGAGGCTTGATATTTTCTTAGCAATTGCCCTTACAAAAGTTTCTGTGTCTTTGTGGCAATAAACATTAACTATTGTATGTTTAGCTTTGTTCCTGCTATGGTAAGAAATACTGAAGCCATCCTTCCCTTGTGATCTATCTCCTGCTATAAGGCCCTCTACTTGGAGGCCTTTTCCAAGCAAGATTGTCACTCTTGTCTTTTTGGTTGTTGGGTGAGAAGCTGCTATAACTTTATCAACCCACACCCTGTATAACATCAGGTGTTCACTAGTACAGTAGACAGATGCATTTATTGCAGAAAATATATGTCTCCTCCTAACTTCTTAACTTCTGCCAAGACTTTAGTCTGCTTAATTGGTGTGTTAAGGCCTTTAACATTGAATGATATAATCCTGAGGTTACTCATTGTGATTGGTAGGTTTTGTAACTGGGTTGTGCTTTAGAAATTTATTGTTTCGTACTTTGGCAAAGGGGGGTAACTAGTTCTCGAAGTATCTTCTTGAAATTTATCATCTGCACTACTTTCCTTTCTGCCTCCATTGATTCCTGTAAGGGTGATTCCCCTGTTTCCCTTTATCCTCTGTAGCCCCATATTTCCCCATTAATGGGTGCAGCAGCTAGCCATCTCCAAACCACCCCTGAGCAAGATCCCACATAGGCTTCCCTGTCAGATGGATCCTTTGTCCTTTTGGCCTTGTTCTCTTGTCCCAAAGGACTTGTACCACTAACCTAGGCTCCCTTCTCCATCACAGAGCTGTCTTGCCATGAACAGGTCTGTCCATATGGTGGTATCTTTTTGACCCGGTATCTTGAAATGCAAACAACATAACATATATACATAATAATGAACATAAAACCCATAAACATAAATTTGAACCACAAGTTTTCATACTTCAGTATCTGACTCTGTCTCCTCCTCTGAGAAATAGGTATCCTTCAAGATGAAAAGTCAGGGATTAAAAGCAGAATTCTGTTAGGTGTTATACTTCCTTCGCTATGACTCACAATAGGAGACACATATTCCTCTATTGATGTGGGAAGATTAAAGACTACTCTGTGACTTTTGTTCAAAATCATCACCTTCCCTTCCAAGATTATGGAGGTCAGCAGACAGAAAATTATCATGGAAGTGGTTACACGGTTCCTTCACCTGTCAGCCCTAATTCTGAACATTCAGAGTGTCTACACATTATAACGTCAAACAAAGTCCAGTTCCAGCCCTGTTTCTGAAACATGAATTCCCTCAGTATTACCAGTGAGGCCATGTGGCCGCCCTGTCACAGAAGACCCCCCTTCTTGTTCCAGTATTGCCCTTTGAGGGTTGGGGCTCCTCTACCTCTAGCTACCTAAGTCTTGAGGAGGGAGAAAGGCCCTCCTATCAATAGTGGTATGAGGCAATTAGGCCCCTTTATTTATTTGTTTATTTAAAAGTTTCACCAGGAAGACATACTGAGCAATATTGCTCATTTCCAGATGCATCCTTTGGGGAAGGGGGAAAAGAAGGCAATACAGAGAGAATACAGGATGACAACATAAAATAAGCATGTAAAATAAAATAAAATAGCATAAAAAAATAAGCATAAGTTACAGGGATGACAGTGATGCAGAAATGCAAACTGAGGATATAGTGATGCAGTAATGCATGGGAGCAGGGAAAACTGAAGTAAGGTGCCTGCCTGGTGCCATGGCTTGGAGGGACAGGAAGCGCATCCTCAGGATCACGAGAACAGCTGCATGGGAGTCTGAGCTGGACGTCAGTGTCCACCTAGGGACAAATGACTTGGCTCATCATGAGATTAGAGCAGTGCAGAAGGACTTTGTAGAGTTGGGGAGGGGCCTAAGACAAGTAGCACACACAGAATCCTTCTCAGAGGTGCTGCCTGTCGGTGGCATGGGTGAGGCGAGGGTACTTTGCACCATGCAGTTTAATGAATGGTTGAAAAAATGGTGAGGAGCACAGTGGTTTGGCTTCATTGGGGACTGAGGTTCCACCTGGAGGGACACCAGCCTATACTGGCAGGATGGTCTGCATCTGTCCAGGAAGGGAACAAGTCTTTTGGGCAATCGGTTTAAATGCTTCATTGGCAAGCTTTTAAACTAGTCAAGGGGGAGGCACTATTAAGCAGCAGGAAAATTCCAGCCTCCCCCTACAAAACAGGGTACTAAATGAGAAAAAGACCAAGGTAGAAAGGTCAGTGGGGGATGCTGCCACAGAAGGTAAAACCATCAAAAAATGGAGAGCAATGAGTACCAATGCCCATAGTCTGGGTAACAAGCTTCCTGAATTAGTGGCCTTGATGGAGGAGGAACATCTGGACATCGTGGCAGTCACAGAAACATGGTACACACAGAACCATGACCGGGATGTAAACATACCAGGATACACTATCTACAGGAGTGACAGAGAGGGTAAAAGAGGAGAAGGAGGAGTAGCTCTTTATATAAGGGAAGGAATCAAAGCAACAGAACAAAAGGGTAAACAGGGAGTAGAAGAAGCACTGTGGGTCAATTAGGAGACAGGCAATGGCACCACGATCCGCACAGGGGTTGTATACCGACCCCCCTCTCAGGGGAGGAAATGGACAAGGAAGTGACAGAAATTATACTTAGAATGGCAGAAAAAGGGGAGATATTGCTGATGGGTGATCTGAATATGCCAGATGTTAACTGGAGTGCAGTTGCAGCAGCCACTTCTAAGAGTGGGGTTATTCTAGATGCCCTACAGGGGGCATGCCTTAGACAACTAGTATTGGAACCCACTCGAGAGGGAGCAATCTTAGACCTGATTCTCTCAAATGGAGATGGAGAGAGGATCACAGATGTAGAAGTGGATAGCCATCTGGGAACTAGCGACCATCGAACAGTATGGATCACAATAAACACAGCAATAGAGTCAAGCCATACAAAGGCAAAAGTACTGGACTTTAGGAAGGCTGACTTTGCCAAAATGGGTGAGTGCCTAAGGAATGCACTAGCAAATGGGCAGGAAGGAGGGGTGGAAGAACAGTGGGGAATAATAAAAACTGCCATCACAGAGGTAACAAGCCTTTGTGTGAAGCAAATAAACAAAGCAAAATGATGTAAGAAACCACTATGGTTCTCAAAGGAGATGGCAGTGAATGTTCAAGAAAAAAAGAAAGCATTCATGAAGTACAAGGAATCACAGAAGGAGCAGGACAGAGAATTGTATCAGTTAAAGCAAAAGGAAGCTGGAAAGGCAGTCAGAACAGCAAAGGCCCAAACCGAGGAAAAGATAGCCAACTCAGTTAAGAAGGGGGATAAAACCTTTTATAGGTACATCAGGGAGTGAAAGAAGACCAAAGGAGGGATAGTGAGGCTTAATAAAGGGGAGGTGGGCAGAGGGTGACTGTCAAAAGGCAGAGATACTAAACAAATATTTTTGCTCAGTATTTACAAATGAAGAGGGTACCTAAAACAAACAATAGAAAACACTCTGGATACGAAGTTGATACCAGCCCATTTACAGAAGAAAGGGTTCTGAAAGAACTCTTAAAACTGAAGGTGGACAAAGTAATGGGGCCTGATGGGATTCATCCCAGAATTCTAAAAGAACTAAGGGTAGAACTAGTCACACCACTGACTACCCTCTTTAACAAATCATGGGAGGATGGGGTGGTACCTGAGGACTGGAGGAAGGCAGATGTGATTCCCCTTCACAAAAGTGGGAGCAGGGCAGAAGCAGGAAACTACAGACCTGTTAGTTTAACCTCAGTGATAAGAAAAATGATGGAATCACTTCTGAAGGAAAGAATTGTCGAGTACCTTGAGGCCAGAGGGGCACAGGACCCAAGGCAGCATGGATTCACAGTGGGAAGGTCATGCCAGATGAATCTAATAGATTTCTTTGACTGGGTGACCAATGTAGTAGATCAGGGAGGTGCTGTGGACATGGCCTACCTAGACTTTAGTAAGGCATTTGACACAGTCCCACACAAAAGATTACTATACAAGTTAGCCAGCCTGGGAGTGGGTCCCAAG
Source organism: Neoceratodus forsteri (assembly GCA_016271365.2). Classification (NCBI taxonomy): domain Eukaryota; kingdom Metazoa; phylum Chordata; order Ceratodontiformes; family Ceratodontidae; genus Neoceratodus; species Neoceratodus forsteri. Next base: position 1,713,346,565 of record CM057455.1, read on the forward strand.
ATGATAGCCTGGGTAAAGAATTGGCTGGAGTAGGACACAGAGAGTAATAGTAAATGGAGTCTACTCTGAAAAAAGGGGGGTTACTAGTGGGGTACCGCAGGGTTCAGTATAAGGACTGGTCCTCTTCAATGTCTTTTTAAGCGACATTGTAGAAGGACTGGAAGGAAAAGTATGTCTCTTTGCAGATGACACAAAGATCTGCAACAGAGTTGATGCACAAGGTGGGGTGGAAAGGATGAGAAGGGACTTGGCAAGGTTAGAGGAATGGTCAAATGTATGGCAGCTTAGATTCAATGCTAAGAAGTGCAAGGTAATGCACCTGGGAAACAAACCCCAGATGAAGAGTACACAATGGAGGGTGAGATACTAACAACAACAAAAATGGAAAGGGACCTGGGGGTAGTCATATCAGATGACCTAAAGGTGGGCAAGCAATGTGAGAGGGCAGCAAGGAGGGCTGGGGGGATACTGGGATGTATAGGGAGAGGCACCACCAGTAGAAAACAGGAAGTTGTTATCCCTCTGTACAGACAACTGGTGAGACCCCATCTGGAGTACTGCATGCAGTTCTAGAGACCCAGTCTTTGCAAAGACATAGACAGGATGGAAGCTGTCCAGAGGAGGGCAACTAAAATGGTGCAGCTTCTGCACCAGAAGACATATGAAGAGAGACTTAAGGAGCTTAATATGTATAGCCTTGAGGAAAGGAGGGAGAGGGGGGACATGATAGAAACTTTCAAGTACCTCAAGGAAATCAACAAAGTCCAAGAGGATAGCATCTTTCAAAAAAAGAGGTGTGCAAGAACAAGGGGAACAATTTGAAGACAGAGGCGGCTCAGAGGTAATGTAAGGAGTATTTTTTCACAGAGAGGGTTGTGGATGCATGGAACGGCCTTCCAGAGGAGGTTGTGGAGTCAAAAACAGTGGTGGAATTCAAGCATGCATAGGACAGTCATAAGGCAATTCTAGGAGGTGAGGGTAGGAAGAAGTGGACTGCTGGTTAACTAGGATCTGCAGCTTATCCATTAGGTAGGGGAATGGGCAGACTGGGTGGGTCAAGCGGTCTTTATCTGCCGTCAAATTCTGTGTTTCTATGTTTCTATGTAATGGCAACTAGCAAATTGTATAGAATACAAGTGCTTGATATAACAGGTCATGGTTGTAATCCCAGAGCAAGACAAGGAGAGGAGACAATGTAGGATTTGCAGGAGAGCATGGTAGCAGAGTATAAGCAAGGTTTAGCAAGGGGAGTGGGCAGGAGGGAATAAGTAGGGAAGGCAGGGTGTTTTCCCTTTTTTATTTTGTTTTTCCCCTTTTAGCTTTTTTTTTGTTAAATTTATTTGTTTGTATTCTGGCTGTAGTGAGACCTGGGTACCAGCCACCCATACCCAGGGTTTGCTTCTTGTTTGGCGTCATGCTGGTGGTTATGCCACTCATGCATTTAACAGCATGGTTGAATCCTTATGTGTATGATGGTCTCTGTGGCAACTGTCTTGCTGGGTGCCCCTGATACCACTCAGTGCTTCATTCAAAGCACTTTTCTCCCCCTTATTATGGGACATCACCCCAGTCTCCTTGCCTGCATTTAGCATTCATGAGTCTGAACCAGATGTGGGCATCACCATACTGCACCTGCCCCACCAGACCTAAAATTACCTGGGTCTTGAATTCTGTACCTTTTAAGTCCCCCCTAAATGGCAATCCAAGGTTGCATTTGTTTAGTGTGGAGGATTTCCCTTCTGTTCCATTTTCAACTTGTTACTGTCCATGTCCCCTGACATGGCAAAGCACTAGGGCACCTGACTCACAGTGTTTTCAAGCCAGTGTCTTGTATGACTCTGCACTGGCTAAGTGAAGCCGGAAAATAAAAACTGATTACTGGTGAACAACAGTGGTGTTGTGAATCATCATTTTGGAGTTCATACCCCCAGCTCTGAAGTGCGATTAGAACTGGTCTTTTTTTACTGTCCATGTCCCTCTCCTGTACTCCCCCTTTCCTCCATGTCTGCCTGATCCCAGTGCTCCACCAGTTCCTTGTGTGTCTCCATCCCTAAGTAAGTCAGATGGGGCTCCTCTTGTGGCTCCTAACACCTTTGTGTCACAGGTACTCTTTTGGGGCTTTATCAATCTAATCTTTCCTTCAGTGACCGGTTGGGGCAGTAAAGAAGAAAAAGGAGAGGAGGTGCAACCCAACAAAAGGGGGTGGGGGGGTGTCCCATACAAGGATGTGGGATATCTGCCTATTTTCATGTTGTAGGAAGGATGCCACCACTAACTGAAGCTTAAAATTGGAAATGGTGCAATAATCACAGAGCAGTAGTGGTTGTGGTTTCTCTGTGTGTTGGCACTAATCACACTCAAAGAACAGCCATCCCTACCTGCTCCCTGGGTCTGCCACATGGCAGGCACCATCTTTGCTTGCTGCCAGGGTGATTCCTCCTCCTTGAGCCTACTGGCTCCTATACTGTCTCCTCAAACTGCCCTCCATCCTGGCCCCAGCTCCTGACAGGTACCCTGACAGCGAGGTAGTTCTGCATTTGATAGAGAGCATGAACAGCCAAAGTATCCACGTGTGACAGTTGACAACACATTGATTCAAATACCTTCAGACTATCAACAACATTGCACAAGCATAACTCCTCACTAAGTTGCATACACCCGTTGAAATGTGTGATATCTTCATAGAAACAGAAAGCATTTGGGATGAGACAGCACTGGACAACCCATAAAGGCCAGCCCCTTCTGCTAAAGCAAAATTTGTGCCCATTTTTTCTTCATAGGTGAAAGAAATGGTTTACAACAGTTCCCTCCAGCTCATGAAAATGTTCGTTACAAAAGAACAATTACACAAATAAAGAAGTCTCAACTGGCAAGAACTTGTGAGATTATTTATTCCATGTGTTGGGGGCCAAGTTATAAGAAATACTAGACAGAAGACTCACTCACCAGATTTTTATAAATAAAGACAATTTTACTGCAAGCTACACTTTCAAATCGAATCACTTGATTTTGGTACATATATCACCTGTGTCTTCTTCAGCTGTACTGTAGCACTGTGTTCAGAGCAGTGGTTGTCAGCATTACAGTTGGATGTAAGGGCATAGAGTAACTGAAATGCTCCTATCATATCATCAATTTATGATTTATGAAATGTCCCCTATACTACAGCCTTCATAAAATTGTTAGTACTATATTACAGAAAAGCTTCATTTACTCTGTGCTCTTACATCCATTTGTAATGCTGACAGCCACCACTCTGAACACAGTGATAGAGTGCAGCCACGGAAACCACTGCTGAGGCGCAAACACCAGGCACTGTGACTGGAGGTCATACAGCCCAACAATATGGTCACAAAAACGGCACAGTGTTCCAGGATGTTGCTGTGGGTGACAGTTTAAAAATATATTGTTTTGCGTAAGCATGGTGAAATCCACATTGTGGCAGATGGCTAAAATTGGGAGAATAGAATCTGGTAAATGAAAACAGCAGCTCAAGATACAATTGTTACTTAAACAAGAAAGCCATCTCTTTATTCTTTACACATATTAGCATTCTTTAATAGTACCCTATGATTTATACAGAGTCCCTCTTATCCTGGTAATACTTATTTTTAACAGGAGATCCTAAAATGGTGTTGTGCAGTAGAAACAAAATGGGTTACAAAGCTCTAGTAAACACTGCTGACCTGAAATTTACCAAACTTAGAAACGTTTTCTGTCAGTTCATTCAGACATAGCAAAATGAACTGAAAATGTATTTTTTACAAAAAAAAATTGTGTACTTATGCAAACCCTAAATTATAAATAACATAATTTTCCAAAGGTTAGTATAGTACCCTCACTGTGACTTTGTAGTTGTACCATCTGGACTTACTTCTCTCAGGTTGATTTGACTTGGTTCATTTGATAACTGGATAATCCATAGGCTTCAAATCACATTTTTATGGACGATAGGCACATGTACAAAATAGACAGCGATAATAAAAAAAAATCAATAAATTCAGCATCATGTACAATTACATACAATATTTCACAACAGAAAAAAATTACATATATACGGACTGATGAAATTCCAGTAGAAGAAGGTCTGAAGGTCTGCTGAGTGTACTCGATGTGGAACACATGCACATACGCTGCATGTAGCTCCACCCCCTTCCCCTGTCACATAGAAACATAGAAAACTGTCGGCAGATAAGGACCGCTCGGCCCATCTAGTCTGCCTGTAAGTCCTACACTTACAGGCAGATGAGTCTAACCTTCTCCTTAAACCTGTCCCACTCTCTTTTAAACACCCCTATCTGTATTGTGATTTAGTACCCCCTCTGGTACTGCACTGCATCCTGCCACCATCCTTTCAGTAAAGAAGTGCCTTCTGGCCTCCTCACTGTACCCCCCCCCCCCGGTAATTTGTAGTTGTGCCCTCTTGTTCCCGTTCTCACTTTTGCAAAAAGATCCCCTATGTTGATATTTTTTATGCCTTTAAGGTATCTGAAAGTCTCAGTCATGTCCCCCTCTCTTTTCTCCACCATTGAGTACATGTTCAAGTTCACCAGCCTTTGTTCATATGGGATATCCTGCTTGCCCTGAATCATCCTGTTAGCTCTCTTTTGTACTGCCTCCATCTGGTTGATGTTCTTCTTAATGTATGGGCTTCAATACTGCACATAGACCCTAGATACAGATGCACCACTAGTCTCCACAGGGCAGAATGACCTCTTTCCTCCTGCTGGAGAACCCCCGATATGCAACCCTGCATTCTGTTTGCCTTCCCTGCTGCCTTTTTGCACTGCATTGATAGTTTCAGGTCACTTGCAATAACTATTCCCAGGTCTTTCTCCTCCTCCTCCAAGACCAGACCCCCCACCACCCACCCTGAGGACTGTACTTGGCCCAGGGGTTCTTATGCCCTATGGGCATTACTTTGTACTTTTTAGCACTGAACCTCATTGCCAAATTCCAGACCACCTTTCCAACCTTGCTAGGTCCTCCCTTAGATCCCTTATGCCCTCACCAGTGACCACTCTCCATGAGAACTTGGTGTCATCCACAAGAAGATATAGCTTGCCTTTGATGCCATCCCTGATGTCATTGATGAACACATTGAACAGGACTGGACCCAGCCCTGATTCCTCTGGGACTCTGCTAGTAACTTCTCTCATCCCGGAGTGCTCCCCTCCTGACCACTACCCGCTGTATTCTACCCCCTAACCAGTTTGCCACCCGCCTAGTCATTTTCTCCCTGTCCCCATGTCCACCAGTTTTTTGAGCAACCTCTTGTGGGGGGATGAGTCAAAGGTCTTGCTCAAGTCCTGGTACAGTATGTCCACAGCTTGGCCCTTGTCTACTGCCCTAGTGACCCAATCAAAGAAGCTGATCAAATTTGTTTGGCATGACCACCCTGCCATGAACCCATGCTGCCTACTATTCTGGAACCTGTTTACCTCAAGGAATTCAACCAACCTTTCCTTTAGGATAGTTTCCATCAGCTTCCCAACAATTGATGTCAAGCTGACTGGTCTACAGTTCCCCAGTTCAACCCTAGGTCCACTCTCGTGCATGGGCACCACATCGTCTGCCCTCCACTCACGCAGAACCACCCGTTTTCAGTGAGTAGTTGAACAGACTAGCCAGGGGTACTGCAAGGACTGCTGCCATCTATCTCAACATCCTCAGGTGCATGCCATTCAGCCCTGGGGACTTGCCCACCCTGAGGGCCCTGGGCCCTTTGAGGACTCTGTTATTGCTTCCTTTCTCATCCCTACTGACCCTCATCCCTATTTTCTCCTGCGGCAGTGACTCATCCTTCTTTTTAGTGAAGACTGAGCAGAAGTATTCATTCAGTACCTCTGCCTTCTCCGTGGTTTCTTCCACTCACTCAGTCCCCCTTCTCAGCTTCACTATTTCCTCTTTTGTTGTTTTCTCCCATATGTATCAGAAGAAGGTCCAGTCACCCTTTTTGACTCCCTCATCTATTCTTAATTCTGTCTCCCCCGTGGCTAGCCTTACCACCCTACCAGTTGATTTCAGCTGCCCTGCATATTCTACCCTGTCCTCTTCCTTCTGGGTTTTCTTGTATTTCCTGTAAGACACCCTTTTCTCCTTCACTGCTCTGCCTACCTCCTCTGTATACCACAGCGGCTTTCTCCTTTTGTTCCTTTTATCCTTCTGCTTAACGCAGGTTGCAGTGGTTTCCTGGACACCCTCTCTAATTACTGCCCATCTATCCTCCACGCAAATGTCCTCCCTTGGATCTCTCAGTCTATCCCCTAGCATCATCCCCATGCATTCAAAATCTGCCCTTTTGAAGTTAGGAACATGTGTTTTTGTGTTCAGCACTTCTTATCTCATATCCATCTGAAACCACACAGACTGGTGGTCACTCCCTTTCATGGTTCAGTGACCCTGATGCTTTTGATGTAACTGCTATTTATCCGAACCAGGTCCAGGATGGGCTCTATCACCCCCGTGTCAAAAAAAACATCCTGGAATGCATCTAGGATTGCTTGACTCTGGCTGCTGCTGGCCTGTGGGATACTCCAATGTATATCGAGCATATTGTCAGTGGCTCAGCAGGTTGCACATTCACCTCTGAGGCCAGAAGAGCAAAAAGTTGTGGGTTCAAGCCCCACACCAAGCACTAGGGTAAAATCCCAATACTGGAACTGTAGTGCATCATAAGGGGGATGCTGCACTCCTGAGGTGCCGTCTTTCAGAAGAGATGTTAAATTGAGGCCCCATCTGCCTGTTCTGGTGGTTGTTCAGGTGAGCACTAAAGATCCTATGGCATGTCTCGAAAAGAGTAGGGGAATGTTTTATTTAAAAAACATTGACACAAGTATGCAACATATACAATACATGTTTACAATATATGCTTAGGGCTTTACATGTGCTATACTAGTGAACACCATTCTTCAAACTGAAAAGAAAGGAGGATGAAGAAAAACAGAAACAAAGATAACAGTATCAGTTTTACAAAAATCAACATAGAAACATAGACGTTGATGGTAGATAAGGATTGCAAGGCCCATCCAGTCTGCCCATTTCTTTTTCTTTCCAATAAGTTTGGAATGGTGAAGCAGATAATTTTTCCTTTCTTCCTCATAAACATCTTTTAAATATCTCACAACTTGACTCAAGGCCTGCACTGGTGTATAGTCTTTCTGTTGTAATAGGTAAAAATCTAGATTTAGTAGTTGCCGTATTGGCCCTTGCAAGAATAGATCCAGAAGCAAATGATTTGATACCTTTTAATGGAACAACATTGATGTAACAACAAGAACAAACTGCTCTAGCTTTCGGACCAACCAGTCCTTCTTCAGAAGCTAATGGCAGTTGTTTAGAAAATACAATACTTTTAGCAGCTAGATGATGCAGAAAAAACAGAAAAAATCCCCATTGGTTTAAAATACTCATTAAAAAAATATAGAAGATGATGTCAGAGAAATTTAACAGTACCATACTCATGTTGTAATAGGTAGGCACATCGTGCTTGCCATAGATAAAATCTGCATAATGCAAAAATTAATCTTAGCATACTGGAGTGATATTTCTCAAATGCAGAGGGATATACAGTCCAAATAGTAGGATGTCATAGGTAATTAAAGTGAAACTCTTCTCCCTCCATTTTTGTAAAAAGAGGGTCCAAAAGGCCTGATTATATGGGCACGCTAAGAAGAAATGTTGTATTGTTTTGAGAATATTGGGGCAAGACTCTCGAAGGCACATCCGCTCTTCTACAGATTTATGCTTAAGCATACTGCGCACTCCCAGATACCTGTGGCAGGAAAGGCAAGTAACATCCCATACCCGTAAGGGTATTCTTGGATCTGTCAGTTGTAAAAAAAATGTATTAAGCTTTCCTTCCTGATTCTCCATTAGAGATGGGGTTTCAAAAAAATGTGGGTAAAGGATGTCCTGGTATAACTGCTTCCGGGAAAGAGAGAGCACCTTGGTTGGGGAGATAAGCCACTGTCTTAATTTCAGAAATGTAGGCACCAGAAGGGGGGGGACTCTTATAAGAGTAGAAATTCTTGGGTATCTGAAAGGGGGCCTGCTGCCAGACCTGGCATAAAGAGTGAACAGAAAAACAGAGATCAAGAAACCAGATAGACGGAGGAGCTGGGCAGAGTACTGGGGCGAGATTCCATTTAAGGAATAAACTGTGGAAAAAAAACACTGGATGTATCATTCGTACTCCCCCATGACAGTAATCAGGGTATATGTAAAGCCTTTTCACAGGATTGAGGTGGCTGCCCCAAAAGCCCTGAAAAAACACATTATTTACTCTGACTTTCAGGGCAAAAGGGATTGGAAACACGTAGTAGTAGTAGTAGTAAAATTTTATTTATACAGAAAATATGCCATTAGGGTTTCGAAAATCCCTGTTTACAAGGCATCCCTGTGTAAACAATCATACTAGTTATATAACACTGATCATTTCATAAAAAATATATTTACATACAATTAACTCACAAACATTTCATTTATAAGTGCATCCATTCTTCATGAAACATTAACACTCATGAAATACATACAAACATTACATTTAAGAATTCATTCATCAGTAATTGATTCAAATATCACCTATTACACAAACATTTAAAAAGTAAGTCTCTTTTCACTGCCAATTTAAATCCTGATAATGACAAGCCAGGGTCCCTGAGAGAAGGGGGTAACCTATTCCATGTTTTTGATACTTTATACTGGAGGGTCATTGTACCATAATTATTTTTAATTTTAGGGATAAGATACACTCTTTCTCCACAATTTCTTAAATTTAATCCATGTTCTGGTTTTTTTAGGTTACACAATAAATAATTTGTGGGCTACATGCAAAAAAAGGGGGAGCAGCAGGGTTTTAAGCAGAAATACCCTTTTTCTTTTTTAAATTATCTGGCCTTTCCAGGAGTTTACTAAAATATTTGCCTTATCTAGAACCAATGTCCAATTGTATGTGGCATCATCCCTACTTCTGAAGTATAATCCTAGGATTTTAATGGGAGAGGAAGTAAGTGTGATTCCTGCGACTTGTGAGGGGGAGGAGGTTTCTTCAGTGGCAGGGGGGATGCAGGTACTGACATTTTTGTTATAGTTTAACTTGGATCCAGAGATAGATTCGAATTCAGATATTACTGAGATAATATCTGTTCCATGTACTTCGGAAGTAGTACATATGCATAGATCACCTGCACAAGCATTAACTATTGGAGCAAAGGTACCTGCATAAAGAGGAGTTTTAGGGAGGGTAGGGTGTTGCAACAGTTTCTGAAGGAGTGGGTCAGTTTGGAATACATAGAGAAGGGAACTAAGAGGGCAACCTTGACATACTCCTTTAATCCCTAAAAAAGAAGGACAGGGGGTTCCATTAATGTGTGGCTATATCCAGACTGTGCTGTATAATAACCTTATCTATGTTATAAATCGTGATGGTATATGGTACCGTTGCAAAACTTGAAAAAGGTATGCAAGATCAACCCGGTCAAAGGCTTTTTCTTGATCGAGAGAAATGAGCAATGTGGCAGAAGAGGTAGCTGAGCTCAAGGAGATGATATCTCATAAAAGAGATAGATTATGAAAAATTGACCTACCTGGGAGAGTGCAGGATTGCACTGTTGCAATAACCTGTTCAGCAATATGGACTAGTCTGTTCAAGAGGATAGAAGCAAACATCTTGTAATCTACAATAAGGAGGCTTAGAAAATGGGCACGGAGAAATCTGCATTCTGATTGGTTAAAGCCACCAACCAGCCAGTCTGGTATCAGGCAATAGAGACCGGGAAATAATGAGTCCCAGTGTCTGTTGCCTGATAACGTTCTAAGAGTAGTGTGGCTACAGAACGTTCAGTTTTAAAATGCCACCATTTTTTTTCTGTCGCTTAGGGTCAGGGAGCTGACTTTCCCCTGACCGAGTGACACTACAGTTGGGTGGTGGTAAAATGCTTATCACAGAGCTCCTTTTAGTGATTGTTGGCGCTAGACCTCATAGCACAACTGTGTGAGAGCAACAGTATTTTCTTCATTCTCGGTACAGCAGATGAATGTCTATCTGCGGTATGGAGATAGAAGAAAATACTGCTACTCTGACACTCTAGCTAGCGCTGTCTCTTCCTCTCGCTGAAGTCACAGATTTGGTGAAGATATTTGTTCACCGGCATTACCATAGTCAAGCAAGCCCATCATCCTTCTGCGAGTAATAAGTCACGGCATATTTCCATAAAAGGCCATTTTGGGCTTTGGGTCAGATCGTCCACCTCCCCCGCTCGCCGTCACTGCTGTTAGCTTCACATAACCGGGTCCCAGCACATTTGTCAAAACTGTTGCCCATGACTGTAATCACACAACTGCTGTTTTCTGGGCTCCTACAGAAACACATTTAAAAAAATTTAAGGATGACATACACTCACACACTCCGGATCGCATCAAGACCTCTGGTGTATCTCCACAGTTACTGTGCTCACACCAAGTCCTCTGCCCTTGCTCCACAGTTATGACCTTCAGTACTTAAACCCCCTGCTCATTCCCAAAAAAAAAATCAGCAGTACGCAGAACCGCTTGAGATTTCAAGGATGATGCCCTATCATATTGAAAAGACTGCATAGCAGTTTTTAATCTGTTAATTTGTAGTGACATATCTGTATGAGTTTCATAAGCCTGTGATATAGTGTCCAATAACTGTTGTCTAAGCTGTAGATATTTGTGATAGGAGGACAAGAGTTTTGGTTTTTGCTTAGTGTTGAAAAAAGTTATTAGATCAGCTTTTGTGTCTTCCCACCAACTAAGGGGAGTGAGGTAGTCATCCAAAACTGATCATCTGACTCTATGAAGTTCCTGACGGGCTTGGGGGGGCAGAAGCAAAGTACTGTTCAGTTTCCATTTAGGGTGTGGTCATGGTGAAAAACAAACATGAGAAAATGCATGTGAGAGATACTGCAAGGTGGTCTGAGGTGTCACAAAATATAACCGTGGCTTGTTGTATTTTAATATTATCTGAAACAAAGATGTAGTCTATCCGGGTAGCTGAAGGGCCTCTATAGTAAGTTTTGGCTCCTATGGGATGAATAGAACAATATCCATCTCCAGGTTAGCAGTCTTCAAAATAGCATTCAGACATGAGTTGTCCCTGAAAACGTTTTGTGTTACCACCTCTATCCATCAGAGAAAGACCGCAGTTGAAATCACCACCTAAAAGTATATACCTACTAGTTTGTAAATAAGGCTGATTTTAAATAAAAGGCTGGATTATTCTAAACAATTCCAATCTAGAGGCAATACTTTGGGGGTGCATACACATTTAACAACCTTAGTTTAATTTGTAAGTACAATCTAGCATAAAAGCTCTCCCTGGAGCTATTTCTACTAACCTAGTGATTTGAAAATTAAACCCTTTAAATAGTATACTCACTCCGTCACAGAGGTCCTCTCCATAAGACCAAAAGGAGGCACACCTTTCCCATCTAGTCTTAATCTGGGAGATTTCAAATCTAGTTTTCAGTCGAGTATCCTGTAAAAAAATGATGTCATGTGGAAGGCCCTTTAGAAATTGCGTAGTGGTCATTTGCTTGTGATAAGACTTAATGCTGAAACAACGCAACAGAAAACCAGAATGCATGAGAAACAGAAGAAGAAAAAAGGAAAATAATATCATTGTCAAGTTTTTGACAAACTTCTTCCTGACTTTCTTGGTTGTTTAGAGGAAGTATCCATTTGCGAATCAGAAAGAGAGTCCATTCTTGAAGTGGAAGTGATGGAGGAATTAGAATCTTCATCTTCCTCCCCCTCTGTGTCCCACCATTGTCTGTGTTTGGCTAATGCCTGAAACCTGTCTCTGGTAATGACTGCTTTTGGTGCAGGGGTTGCTGCCTTCCTCTTTCTTCTACCTTGTTTTTGTAGTGCATACTGAAATAAAGGGGGTTGCCTCCTTTGGGTGGGAGAGCATGACAGCTGAAGTTTGAGGAAGACAGGCCTCCTCTTCTACCATTTGAGTAGAGGGACTGGGGGAAGCAGGAAAAACAATGGTAGGAGGAACCTGTGATGAGAGTAGGAAGATTATCTATGAGAGCAGAAGGCACTCCCATAGTGTCTCCATCCATTGGTACTGAATTATCCATGTTTGGGGGAGGGGGTCTCCCTCTGCACTTGCGCTTGCAACTGAGAATCTGTAATGAGGGCTGCTTGATCCTGAGGTGGACGATCTAGCCTATTATGGTCTGCCCAAGGGCAGTGATGGTATGTATGCCCAGATTCATCACATAAGTTGCATTTAAGGGGAGTTGGACAACCCAAGCTAACGTGCCCATATGATAAGCAAAGGGTGCACTGCGACTTATCACATATGTAACTAAGATGGGTTCGAGACCCACATTTATGTCATGTTCTGGATTGGCCAGGATAAAAACATAATCCCCAGTCTCTTCATATATAGAAACTCCCTGGGAGATGTGCTTTTCCTTTATCAGTATGTTTCAATTGTACCTTTATTTTCCATCCCTGTCCACACCAAATCCTCATCCAGTATGGGTCGGGGGTGTCCAGAATGTCATAGAATTGTCTGAGCCAATGCTGGCCATCTGCTATACTGACCACCTCATTTCTGAACAACAGCGTGATAATCTTCACTGTGGGTTTAGAAATTGCATAGTGGTCATCTGCTTGCAATAAGATTTAATGCTGAAACAACACAACAGAAAACCAGAATGCATGAAAAGCAGAAGAAAAAAGGAAAATAATATAATTGTCAAGTTTTTGACAAACTTCTTCCTGACTTTCTTAGTTGTTTAGAGGAAGTATCCATTTGCAAGTCAGAAAGAGAGTCCATTCTTGAAGTGGAAGTGATGGAGGAATCGGAATCTCCATCTTCCTCCCTCTCTGTGTCCCCCCATTGTCTGCATTTGGTTAATGCCTGAAACCTGTTTCTGGTAATGACCACTTTTGGGCAGAGGGTTGCTGCCTTCCTCTTGTGTCTACCTTGTTTTTGTAGTGCACACTGAAATAAAGAGGGTTGCCTCCTTTGGGTGGGAGAGCATGACAGATGAAGTTTGAGGAAGACAGGCCTCCTCTTCTACCATTTGACTAGAGGGACTGGGGGAAGCAGGAAAAACAGTGGTAGGAGGAACCTGTGGTGAGTGTAGGAAGATTATCTATGAGAGCAGAAGGCACTCCCATAGTGTCTCCATCCATTGATATTGAAGTATCCATGTTTGGGGGAGGGGGTCTCCCTCTGGACTTGCATTTGCAACTGAGAATCTGTAATGAGGGCTACTTGGCCCTGAGGTGGGTGATCTAGTCTATTATGGTCTGCCTGAGGGCAGTGATGGTATGTATACCCAGATTCATTACATAAATTGCATTTAAGGGGAGTTGGACAACCCAAGCTAACGTGCCCATATGATAAGCAAAGGGTGCACTGTGGCTTATCACATGTTTAATTAAGATGGGTTCGAGACTCACATTTATGTCATGTTCTGGGTTGGCCAGGACAAAAACATAACCCCCAGTCTCTTCCTATATAGAAACTCCCTGGGAGATGTGCTTTGCCTTTATCAGTATGTTTCAATTGTACCTTTATTTTCCACCCCCCTGTCCACACCAACTCCTCATCCAGTATGGGTCGGGTGGTGTCCAGAATGTCACAGCATTGTCTGAGCCAATACTGGCCATCCGCTATACTGACTCCCTCATTTCTGAGCAGCAGCATGATAATCTTCACTGTGGGTTTAGTGAGGGGGATAACAAGAAAGGTTGCCCAAGGAGGGGTGCACTTAACCTGCTCATACTTGACCCAAAAATGTTCTAGTGTATACACATTTTTAAAACTAACATGATAAATAGATTCTCCTTGAACATGTATAAATGCAAACAATTCTGATGCCCCTATCCACAAAGAGTCTCTCAGCATTGTGTTCTTCTGCTAGGAGTAGAGTTTACATCTTCTGTATACTGCAGCCAGACAGCATTCTGGTGATGGGTTGGTTCTCCTAAATTTCTAAACAAATCACTCAGTTTAAATTGATCTGTCTCTTATTGCTCACCTCCAAGCTGGGAACTGTCCATGTGATTATCAGGAGCAGCGTTCTGTAATTATGCACTTTCCATAGAAGTTTGCATGTCAGTGTGGCCCATGGATGGTCCATTGACAGAGCTCTGGGCAGTGGAAGGCTTGGTTGTTGTAATGCAATGGGATCCATGTCTGTACTTTGCAATGCTATCAGATGTGACAATGTATCCAGAGGAACTGCAGGAGTCTACAATGCTTTCTGGTGGTTGCACAGTGCAAGTTGCCACCCTGAGTGTTTGTGCAGCTGCCATAATCTCCTGTGCACTTACTGGGTCAAGATAAACCCATAGAGTGCCTTCTGTACTCTGATGCCAGCCCGCCGCTCAGAGTACAGCAGCGGAGGACCAAGACTCATCTGGCGAGGTACTTGTTCTGTGGCTTTTCTGCAGTTTCAGGGAGGGAGGAGGAAATAGAAACTGGGGTGCTGAAACTGCTGCGATGTTGGCATGAGAGGGGACTGTTGTAGAGGTAGCTGAAAAGGCAGTAGTTGGGAAAATAGCTTCCGTGATTGTGTCACTTAATTCAGGGTCTTCTCTGAGCAGCTGCAGTAGGAGAGATCTATATGTTTTTCCCGCTTGCTGAAGTAAATCCACTTGGGTTGCAGTTGCAGACTGACTGTCTGGATGTACAGTTGGATCCTTGGCATGCAAGTTTGTACCCCGAGATTCTTGGGGAAGTATTTCATTATTATTGTCAAAAACTGGGGAATAGCTGCAGGGAAAATGTCTTTCAATACAACGTTCTGGGTCACTTGTTCCTCCAATACTGTAGTGCTGGAAATTGAAACATTTGGACCTGAAGTTCCCTCAGTAGACAGCAAACTGCTGTCCTCCCCATTCCTTCCTCCACCAGTGTCAGCCATCATGGGAACGACCACCAAGAGTTCCCCCTACCGAAGAATAGGGGAATTTCCTCAGTGTCCTGGCCAAATTTACTCCAATTGCTAAAAATACCACCAATAGCCTAATCTGGTTAAATTTCAGTTAGTTATTATCTATATCTCCCCCTTCCCCAGGATGAGGCTGAAAATAGGCAGAATTACCAAGTCCTCCTTTCTCGGTCAACAAAAAACTAATTAAACTAAAATTTCCCACTATCAATACTTCTTCCCCCTGCAACCTTTCTTATCTCACCCCCACTCCCTGTTTGTGGTTTTGCCCAAACTCGGCAGTCAGAACACTACCCCATCCTTTTCTCTCCCCCCAATACCATCACCACTTCTCTGTTTTCTGATCCTCTTTTAAACTCCTCTCCTAATTTTCTATCTACAGTACCACTTCACTCTGACTAGATGGCCTATAGACCCAACTCCTATTTGGATCTTTTTACCATATTTTTTTTATAAATCAAAATTGCTTTATTTATTTTCTAATATATATATATATATATAACAAAAACATTTACACAGACAGAAAAAAAGAAAAAGAAAAAAAGATAATCCAACATATATAAAGTACATACATTTATCACCAGGTGAAAATTTCTCTCCAATTTAACTTAGAACATCTGTTTAAAATATCAATATTCCAAATGCATCCATCTAATCTTAAAGCAGGTGGAAGGATATGAATAATTTCAGCCCAATTGATATAACATTCCTCTAAACTGTTTTCCATTCCTTCAATTTCCCCACTTATTTTCTCCAACCTTAAATTCTCCTTAAATTTATAAATCCATTGGTTATAATTCCAGTCCCCGATTTCTGTCCATTTCCATTTCTCTAAAATCTGTCTTTTAAGTACCATAGCAGCCAGGGCACATATCTTCATTTCCTCCCTAGATAAAGTATGTAAATTACATCTATTTAAAATATAGAAGTCTGGGGCAAACAACAGTTTTTTTTATTAAGAATACCCTCTACTTCCCCATGTAATTGTTGCCACCATTTAAACATTTTTGGACAAAACCAAAACATATGCCCATGGCTCCCACTGCCCCCACATAAACGCCAAGAGCCAAAAGCCCTTCCTTGGATAGCAGAAATCCTTGATGGTGTAAAATATGCCCTTTCAATTATTTTGTATTGAATACTCTTATTCTTGGCATATGTATATAATTTATTAGTCAAAGAACCTCTGTGCGCAAACACTGAGGCAAGGGTTACCCCAAAGGGCATTTGGCTGGGAAGCCAAGTTTCAAGAAAATACAAAATCACACATGTCCACACAATGCAAAGCATCATGGGCTGTATATGCAAATCACCACAGAATGTTATGCTGGTTCAACTTTAAGCAGAATTGCATGGTGCAGTGTCCATTCTAATTTTAAGCCATTCTCTATAAGAAAACGTTTGTTTTAAATCTATTTGCCATTTATCTTGTGACAAAATTATTCTTCTTTTAATACCCCTCTTATTTTCCAGATCAAAAAAAATCTATATATTTGGACAATAATACCATACTGTTTTTTCAATCCATAATTTAAATATAAATCAGTGTTATAAGCTGAGTCCAGATTCTTTTTTAGGCCCATAAATTGTGTTTTCAGTAAAAAATATAACCACGAATTATCCTTTAAATACTGAATATAAAATATTTTTTTAAATAACTCATAAGAGATAAAATCAGTATCTTCCAATATATCTGACCAATTTTTTAATTTTTATTTTATTAACACTTGTTTCCATTTATTTTTTAAAGCGACCGTAGTATTATTTATTATAGAACTATGTAATAAGAAATTTTTAACTTTATTCTTTTTTAACCATTCTTTACATGCTAAAGCTACTCCTCTAATTATCAGATTTATTTCTTGCACAATTAACTGATTATTCCTTCTTATTATATCCTGAATCCACAAATTTAAATGTTCTTTATCTAATATTTCTTGAACCATAGTAATATAATTACCTTTCTCATCAATCTCTTTTTCATTTTTATCTATCCAGGCAAGGGCAGTTTTAACCCTAGTTGCTATATAATAACAAAATGGATCTGGACAGCCCATACCAGTATTCAGTCTTGGTACGGTTAACTTAGACCATACTATTCTGTGGGAGGCTCCTCTCCAAAGGAGTTTAATGAGGACATGTTTAACTCTTGAAAACCATTGTTCTGGAATTTCCCCCTGAAGTGTTTGAAACAAAAACATCATATGTGGAAGTACAGCCATTTTAACTATCTCAATTTTCCCCCAAAGTGAAAAGGCCATATTTTCCAATTTTTTAAGTAATGTCTTAATTTTATAATATGCATTATTGGTGTTAATTTTAATCATATCCTCTATATCATTCATAAAAATTATACCCAAATATTTCATGTTATTTACAGTATTAATAGGAGATAAACATTGTTTGGTTTTCTCACTCAATGCTGTTATGGAAACAGCTACTGATTTCTCTTGATTCAATTCATATCCAGAATGTATTGCAAATGTCTTAATTTCCTTAAATGCATTTGGCCAAGAGATAATTGGATTAGACAAAATAAGTAACATGTCATCAGCACAGATGTTCATTTTAACTCTACCTTTCTTAGTATTAATACCCTTAATTCTTTCATTAATCCTAATACCCTTTAATAAGGGTTCCAAACATAATATAAATAAAAAAGGAGAAAGAGGACAACCTTGCCCAACCCCATTGGAGAGCTTAATTAATTCCAAAAGAGAAGAGTTAACTTTAAGTCTGGCAGTGGCCTTAGCATAAATTTTATGCAACATCTGGATAATTAGTTCAGAAAAGCCCCATTCCTTTAAGCATAGAAACATATAATCTCTATAAACTAAATTGAATGCTTTAGTTGCATCCAAAGCAATCAATACTTTTTCATCTTCTAAATATACTTTTTTATTTTAAATCTCCATAGATATTAGTGTCTGAATTTGTTCAAGTCCTTGAAAAATATTCCTTCCTTTAATAAATCCCCTTTGTTCTTCTCAAATAAGTGTGTCGATTTGATCTTCTATTCGATTAACAATTAATTTCATAATAATTTTATAATCCAGGTTCAATAATGAAATTGGATGATAACTGACCACTTTTTTTGGATCTTTATTATCCTTTAATAATAATATTATTGTACATTCATTTAAGGAAGATGGTAAATTATCTGATGTACTAATCTCATCAATCAATATTTTAAGCCAAGGTTTTAATTGTTTCTTAAACATAAAATAAAATTCAGCAGTATAGCCATCCAGTCCAGGTGATGAACCTTTTTTTGCTGTAACATTGCTATATCTATTTCCGTTATAGAAAAAGTCTCATTACGTATATTAAATTTATCTATTAAATTCTTAACATACTCCCCCATTTCATCTAGATTTGTGTCACAATCTTTATTATATACAGTAGAAAAATAAGATACAAATTCTTCCATTATTAATTTATCTGTCTACACTTCTTAGCCATTATCTATACTTGTAATAACATTATGTTCTCTTTGCTTTTTAACTGCGTATGCCAATAACCTACCTGTTTTGTCACCTTGAAAGTATAGTTTATTTTTAACTTTCCAAATATCTTTTTCCATTTGAAGAAGTATTAATTTGTTCTTTTTTTATTTACATTCAGTAAGTGTAATCAAATCTTCTGCATGATTTGATCCTCTTATTTTCTTTTCTAACTTTTTTATTTCTTCTTCAAATTTCTGAAGTTGAATCCTTTTATTCTTTTTGTTTTTAATCTCAAATGACCTTATATAACCTCTTATCACTACTTTCCATGCGTCCCACATAACAGCCATTGAAACTCCCATGTTATTATTTAACCTCCAGTATTCCACTAAGTGAAGTTTTATATATGCCACAAATTCAGGGCTATTTAATAAAGTATTATCAAATCTCCATTGCGGAACAAAAACCCTATCATATGTCAGAATATACTGTATAGAGATAATGGCATAGTCTGAGACCAGAATGCTATAAAGATAAGCAGATTTAATTCTGCTTATCAAGCTCCCATTTATCAAAAAATAATCCAATCTACTATACATATTTCATGCAATAGATTTATATGTAAATTCTAGTTCTAAAGAATTCCTCTCTCTCCAAATATCTACCAGATAATTCTTTTTAAGAAACTCATTTAATACCTTAGAGTTACACATATCATTATTCAAAGGTCTAGTAGTTTTATCCAGGTTAGGATTTAATAAAGCATTCCAGTCTCCTACCAGAATAGTGTCTTGCCAGGCAAGAGTGATTAAACTCTGTTCTAGTTCCTGTAAGAAGCTACCGTAATCAAGGAATGGTCCATAAATTGAACCAATAGCAACCTCTATCCCCAAACGGTTACCTTTAACTAATATATAGCAACCTTCTAAATCCTTAAGTACTTGGGCACTCTTAAAAGCTACACCTTTAGATATAAGGATTGCCACTCCTTTACTATTATTGGTGCCAGCAGAATGAAAAACCTGTCCAACCCAAGTTTTTTTTAATCTATTTATTCTATTATCCAATAAATGTGTTTCCTGTAAACAAAGAATCTTTATATCATGCATTTTTGCATATTGTAAAATTGTATTCCTTTTAGGATAGCTATTTTTTTACATCAAGTAATCATGCTACTGAAGAGCTATCTACACTTATACCTGATTTTTTTCACTTGAAACAAGCTGGAAGGTGACTGATGTGTTGGGGGGGGATGGACTGCTCTCAGATAAAAATGAACGCTAGGTATCTGTAGAGGAATGGATACCAAATTTTTTGGTGTTTTATTTAAGATAATGGGTGATGGGTATTGCACAGGAAATTATGGTTCTCTCCAATGTTGGTTAACAGGAAAAGAAGGATATAGATATGTCTTATGATCATGTATATATGAGGATTGCTTCTTAGGGTTTGTAATTAATAATTACTCTTAGTTTGGCAGGTAATAACAATGCTGTTTTATATCCTTTCTGCCATAAAACCTTCCTTATAGGAGGAAATTTTTTTCTTTCTTATATAATATCATAAGGTAAATCTTGATAAATTGCTATATTAACCCCTTCAATCATAACTCTTTTTTTGGTAAACCATATTCATAATTCTATTTTTATCTTCAGATCTAAATAATTTAACAATAACAGAACGCGGTGGTGAACCATCTTTTGGTCTTGTCTTTAAAGATCTATGAATTCTATCATTTTCAATGTTACAGTCTTCCACTGATGTATCCAAATAATTAGCAAATATTTTTAAAACAATTTATTTTAATGATTGTAACTGTTCCCAACTCTCAGGTATACCAATTAGATGCAGGTTTTTCCTTCTTGATCTTAATTCCATGTCTGTCATCTTTGTTGCCATATCTGTTAATTGTCTCTCTTGGTTATTTAATTGCCGCTCTGTTAATAAATATCTATCTTCTGATTCTGAAATTCTGTTTTCAATTTGTGGAATTTTATTATTAATAGATGTAACAGAGACATCTAATTGCTGTATTTTAAACCTAATTCCTTCCACTTCTGACATTAATTTGTCCATCTTTTCTGCTTTAGCCTTAAGAAAGCTCATATCTTCTTTTAATTAATTAATATTTCCCATCAATGACATAGCCCAGGAAGGAGTGTTTTCCTTCCATCTTGTTTCCTGTGAGCCATGAAGCTGTTTTTTTGAGTACCATTTTCCCTCTGAATTATAGTCTCATTTATTTCATTTGATGTTAAGTGTTTCCCGTCTTCCTCAATCATAGAGTCCACATCTGATTCAGCTGACAAATAAACATTTTCTTGGCTGTTTAAGGCCATGGATCCCAATTCCAGCTCTTTCCCTTTTTTAATTGAGGGTCTACTCTGGGAAATTAAGGTTGGATTTTCTGTAGTTTTTTTTTCCTCATCCCTTGTCTCTTTTATTAAATTTTGAGTCTAAAGAGAGGGGATGTAATTGGGCTTAGAGGGTTAATAATATCTAAACTTGGTAGTTTACCAAAAAAGTTCAAAATGTCTTGTTCAGGAGGTAATTTAGATTGTAATTTCCCTTTAATTTTGGTATCTGTATGTATTTTATCTTGTTTTCTTTCAGGGAGGTCAATTAAGCCTTTTTCCCTTCTTTCCCTTCTCGTAGACATGTCCAGTTATATAATGCTATTGAGAGCACTGTATCTTTAAACAAGATGGAAAAAGTAGTAAAAATATAAATCCATAATTTCTTCTGGACCATAAATGATTATTGATTTATTGCTTCAGAATCCAGCCTTCTTTTCCTTCACACAAATTAATTTAATGAAAAAACAGCTTTCACTTTAGCAGCACCTCAAAAAGACACTGAAGACACAAATGGGAAAAGTTAGCTGACAGAAACCACTATGCAATATTTTTGAAGCATGTCAGAACTCCATTTCATAGCCCCTTATCATTTCATTTCACTTCATCTTTTACTCACTCACTTTTTCATCAGCCTTGGTGCTTTAGCCCTTTACATTTCAAACGACTCAACATGTATATAACCAGTAGCATAGCCTTAGTGCAACAGTAATAGCTTAACCACGGCTACTTCAGCATTAATTCAATCCCCCTTCAGACCTCTTTTAATTAAATTCATAGCCATTTACTCAAGCACATGTGCGAAGAGACACCAGTCCACCAATGCTGGTATGCCAGCTTCTCTAAAAAAACAGAAAGTTGTTTGTTCCTTTATTCTGTAGGAGCAAAATAAAAAATGCAGCGTTACATCACACACGATGTCAGCTCCATCTGTAAGTATAGTCCCTCACTCTTTTCACATTTAGAGGGCTTGCCTTTATAATATAGAGGAGCAACACTGAGTGATTTTAAATGGAGCAATTTACAAAATAGAACACATTACACAGCCTCTTCAGAGCTACTCACCGCTCAAATTTCAGACCTCTGTTCCTCTGTCCTTTTACTTTATTTGCTTGCAGCTGTAATTCATTACCCTTTTGCATCTCAGATATCCTCAGATACTCACATAAATTTTATAGAGAAAACAATGCCGAATATGTTTAAAATGAGAAATTTACTGAAAATAAATCAATATGCATGGCATCTTCAGAGCTATTAACTGCTCCCTTTCAGACCTCCATCTCTCCATCCTTTGATTTGTTACAGCCGTAATTCTTTGCTCTTTACTCTTTTGCCTCTTAGATACTCCGACACATTTAATCATAGAAGATTTTAGAATCCAAGAAAAATGGCAAGGAGTATAATTAAGCACTAGCTTGTGAGAAGGCATATTCAGGTTTACTCACTGAACCCTGCAGGCGTTGTTAATCAAATTGACCGCAGCTGCTTCTATGGAGTCTCTCAGGAACATTTCAAATTGCAGAGAACTCGTTGACATATAAACTGCGAAGGCACCTTCTAAATTCAGCTACTCAGAAGAAAAAAAGACAGCCATCCACTGTAAATGAAATACTCTTAGAGCCCATTAAGCATTAGCGTGCTGTTTCAGAGGGGGTTCGACTGTGACTGCCTCACGCCACTCTCAGAACACTATTCCACGCATGCGTCCAATAGCTTGGATCTTTTTACCTTCTTGTGTTTTTACTTGAACCCAAATTGATTCCACCTCACCATCAAGGCAATGTCAGGCACTTTTTATTTCTAATGTGCCCTTTCCTGTAGGCACAAGGCACTGTATATACAATAAAATAAAATCATCAAACACCATAATAAAAACATAAAATAACATCAAAAAATATGAATTAACTTTCTTTCATATTAAAACTAGCTGTGAAA
Source organism: Neoceratodus forsteri (assembly GCA_016271365.2). Classification (NCBI taxonomy): domain Eukaryota; kingdom Metazoa; phylum Chordata; order Ceratodontiformes; family Ceratodontidae; genus Neoceratodus; species Neoceratodus forsteri. Next base: position 1,713,369,242 of record CM057455.1, read on the forward strand.
TACCAGAATAAATAAGTATGTTTTCAGCAAGGTTTTAATGACATCCACTATGCGGGTAGTACTGATACTCATGGGAAGAAAAGATGTGTGTTCATCTCCCTGTCCAGGATATCTATCAAAACTAACACTAGGTCATGATAAAAAGTGTTTTTTTTTATTATTTCAAAATCACTAAAAGACCAAACATGGTCATCGCATAAAACAAACAGAAGCAACCCCAACACAAACACGCATGAATCAACATTTCATGTCCTCACTGATGCTTTCAAGTTCTTGAAAAAGCATCAGTGAGGACATAAACATTGATTTGTGGGAGGGGAGTGGTGGCGGTGCTGCTGTTTGTTATATGTGGAGACCGTGTTTGGACTTTTAGTGATTTTGAAATAATAAAAAAACACTTTTTATCATGACCTTGCATTGATTTTAATAGATATCTTGGATGGGGAGACAAACACACAGCTTTTCTATCTTTTTAGTTTTGTTGTAGCTCCATCCCAGCAGTATCCTGAGCAACCTCTACCTCTTGTACCACTCACAGGAAAAGAATTCCATAGCACGGGAGCTGCCACACCGAAGGCCCTGTCCCCTGTCCCCAGATATCCACAACTAATTCCCCATATCCCCTATAAGTTTTATTTGCATTGCTGACCCCTTCTGCCCCTTCCCAAGTGAATTAACTTCCTTTCTTACTAACCATGTGTTATTAATCATGCTTTTTTTAATACTTTCTTGGGAAGCACTTGCTAGGTCCATCCCCCCTGCTACTTCTCCTAGGAGCAAGCAAGATTTTTTATTGATCAGCATAAGCCATTACAATATTAATACATACAATACAATAAACACACTAAAAGAATAATAAAACGATTTCATACAAAAGCATCTTATTTCCTGTACAATATAATGTAAAATTCATTTTCATTTATCTTTTACATTGGGATGCATAGGATACAGTGTCTTACACAACTACTCCAGTCTATTTTATTATAAATGTATTGTCATCAAGAATATGGTTAGTTTCTGAAGGATATTAACATCAGTTGTTGAAAAAAGATACAACACCAATAAATCAGGGGGGAGACAGAGACAATCAATTATATCCCCTAGTCAGTATTTCCTATTTTTTTATATAGAGGGCAAATAAGCAGAACATGTTTGAGAACATCAATTACTTTGTTGCCGCATTTGCAATGGGGGACAATACCCCAGGGCTTTTTTGTTTGTAATGAATATATTGGGCATTGTATACCTCAGTTTTGAATCTAGCCAGTATTCTAAGCATCTTAGGATCTGTCATCTTTAACAAATAATATTCGAGCATGCGTATTGTTTTAATTTGTTTGTACCATTCATGTAATTAAAGTTCAGATAGTCGAGTAAATGAATTATTTATACCAATGTCCCTTAATTTGTTTTTCATTAAAGTGACTACTTCATCCCAAGGTTTTAAAGAGCTAGTGGACTGGCTTCATTGTTTCTCGTTTTGCTGGCTAAGGCACCTAACTTCACCTGAGCTCTTTTCTTCTAGGTTGCTTAAAAGGACAGAGCAAAAAACCTTACCAGAGCAAGGAAAAGGTTTAAGGCTTCTTTTGGCTAGGCAGTTTTACTGTGTGTTGTTATTTTTATTTTGTACTCACAGGGATTGTTACTGTTTGTTGCTAACATTTTATTGCTTTATTTTTCTCTGATTCAAATTGTTGTTGCTGGGTATACCTTCTGCTACATTATTACAGGGTGTGCCTACAGGTGTGTGCTTACAGATTACTGATGTAATCTTCTGATTCAAATTGTCTTTTGCAAGGTATATCTTCTGTTACTGCTTTATTTTTCTCTGTAGCAAAATGTTTCTTACAGGGTATATCTTCTATGAAATTATTGCAGGTGGTGTTTTACAGGTTTTATAGTTTAATCTGTCATTAGGATAAGCTTTCAGAGCTACTACATTTGTTGCTGGCTGATTGTTTCTGATCTTACCTCCTCGTTTCTTTCATCTGTGGTTCTTCTTTTTTGGCAGGGGAAGGACCCATCCACCCACCCCCATCCCCAACCACCCCACTCTACACTCCTTTTATAGGGTAGCACAGTCATGACATTTCCTGTAGCAAAGCAGGAAGGGGCGGATCAGAGGGGTATGTGCACACAGTGACCTCATTTAGAGGGACACTAATTGAACTTGTTATAACAAGTTATACAAAAACAAGCAAAAAAACACAAAATCAAACTTTTGCTTTCATTTTCTTCCTTCTAATTACTCTGACCAGGTTATAAACCCAGCAACTTATCTGCAATGTATATCATTACCTGCAGGTACTGCGGAACACTTTTTCAGAAGGGCAATTTTACAGGATTTAGGACACTGTCTTACATGCTGGGCCATTGGACATCTAAGGGCTCAGCTCCAGGCAGCATGAGCAGAGATTGTGTACCTCAAACTGCATATTCAAGATGAAATATATTATAAGAACTGCCCGCCATTTCCCCAACATCTAACAGAAGCACCTCGACCGCAGAGGGTAGTTGGTCCAGGAGGTTGGCAGGTGGTTAGGAGGGGCAAATTGGGTGCCCCATCATTCAGTGCTCTCCAACATATCACCTCCACAAACCATATAAAAACTACAAACAGGTATCTGCCTCTATCTCTGAAATCAAACAAAGGGGCAGAGGACACTGCAGAGCAGGACACTGTAGCATAGGAGCTAGCACAACAAAACTCACCCAAAACAGTAACCAAAACAAAAAAAGCAAAAAGGAAATCCAAAAAACTTCTGATCATAGGAGATTCCATGATTCGGGGAGTTGATACATATCTCCAGCCAGGGGTAATGGTCAGATGTCTCCCAGGTACATCAGCGTGGAGAGACATTGACTGCATTGCTAAAATTGTTCAGGAAGCAGGAGAAAACATTGATGTCCTGGTACACATAGGGACTAACAAGCTCGCCAGCCAGTCAGTTGTGGAGACCAAGGAACACCAGACCAGGCTGGGTGACAAACTATCATCCATTTTGTCCGGCATCTCCTTCGCTGAGATCCTGCCAGTCTTGGAGAGGGGGATAGATGGACAGAAGGTCAGAGAAGGGGAGATAGGGGAGCTAAACATGTGGCTCAAGGGCTGGTGCCAGGAAAAAGGACACAAATTTGTAGGGAACTGGCAACAGTTTTGGGAGTGAAAGTTCTTTAAATCTGATGGACTGCATCTGACTAAGGAGGAGTCTGTGCATTGGGGCAGAAGTTTGATGTTTTGCAGAGTATTTAAACTAGCAAATGGGGAGAGGGGTGCAGCACCCCATACGTCAAATGGGAAGAACACACCTCCCCCCTCAGCTAGTGGTCAAACAGGAGTTCAGCATGTTTGTAGTTCATTTGCATCACTAGGTAAGGAAAAAGGTCTGGCTCCCCCATACGATGCACAGGGGAAATGCCAGGCCTCACCCAGCAACTAACACACTGAAATGTGGCCAATGGAAAATCATGTACACAAATGCTTGCAGTCTGGGAAACAAGATCCCAGACCTGCAGGCAATAATGACAGAGGCTAAACTGGACATAGTAGCCATTAATGAGACATGGTTTACCAGTAACCACTCTTGGGAGAATTCTGTACCTGGCTATGTACTGTTCAGAAGAGACTGAGGTGCAAAAAGGGGGGTGGAGTGGCCCTTTATGTCAATGAAAATATCAAAGCTACAGAAATTCAGAATACACGTAAGGAGCCAGAAGAACTGTGGATCACTCTAGAAACAGGAAATGGGACAGCCATACAAACTGGGGTTGTGTACAGGCCTCCAGACCAGGTGGAGGACACAGACATATTACTGTTAGAAGATGTACAAAACATGACAGCTAAAAGGGAGGATCTGATAATGGGAGACTTCAATATGCCAGATACAGATTGGTCAATACCAGCAGGAACATCTGCCAGAACTAGACACATGGTGGATTCCCTGCAGGGGAGGGACCCAAACAACTGGTACAATAACCCACAAGAGACAGGACTATCGTAGATCTAGTACTGACTAACAGGGAAAGGATCGCATATCTCCAGGTAGAAGGTCACCTGGGGGCCAGTGACAATCACACGGTATGGTTCAATTTGGCCACTAGAATTAAATCATCCCATTCCAAGGCAAAAATATGGGACTTCAAAGCAGCTGACTTTGATAAGATGGCCAACAGAGTTAAGCTAGCCCTGGCAAAAAGAAATGCAGGTGAGAGGGTACAGGCAAAGTGGGAAAGCATTAAAGATGCAATACTTGAAGCAACATCCCATTGTGTTACAGAGAAAAGGAAGTGCAAAAGAAGAAGGAAACCACTTTGGTTTCTCAAAAACAGTAGCAGAAAAGGTCAGAGCCAAAAGGTTTGCCTTCAGGAAATATAAGGGAATGCAGCAGGATGAAGATAGGGAGGCATACCAAACTTTCCTAAGGGAAGCAGGGAAGGCAGTAAGGCAGGCAAAGGCCCAAACTGAGGAAACACTAGCACAAACAGTAAAAGAAGGTGACAAGACTTTCTATAGATACCTTAGTGAAAGGAGAAAGTCCAGAGGGGGTATTGCTAAGATCAAAGGGGATACGGGGGCATGTGAGGATGAGGACCATGTAAAAGCATCTATCCTAAATAGATACCTCTGCTCAGTATTTACTGAAGAGAAGGTAGGACAGGGCCCACAGCTCAGCACCATGGACACAGGGGGGAGGAAGGTGTACACAAGTCCCTTCACAAAAGAAAGGGTCCTAAAAGAGCTCAATAAGCTCAGAGTGGACAAGCAAGGAGACCTGATGGCATACATCCCAGGATACTAATGGAGCTAAGGGTGGAACTAGCAGAGCCATTATCAGAACTGTTTAGTGAGTCTCTGAACAGGAGAGGTCCCAGAAGACTGGAGAAGAGCTTATGATATCCTGCTCCACAAAGAGTGGTAGCAGGGAGGAGGCAGGGAATTACAGACCAGTCAGTCTTACCTCAGTAGTGGGCAAGATTATGGAGGCACTCCTTAAGGAAAGGATAGTGCAACACCTGGAATCGATAGCAGCACAGGATCCAAGACAGCATGGGTTTACAAAAGGAAGATCCTATCAAACTAACCTCATAGATTTCTTTGACTGGGTAACCAGAGTGGTGGACCAAGAGGGAGCAGTTGATGTCACCTACCTTGACTTCAGCAAAGCTTTCAATACTGTTCCACACAGAAGATTGATTAATAAGCTGGGTAGGCTCGAGGTGGGTCAGAAGTTGGTCAACTGGGTGGCAAACTGGTTGACAGGCAGAAAACAGAGAGTGGTGGTAAATGGTATACAGTCAGAAGAGATACAAGTCACAAGTGGGGTACCTCAGGGATCAGTCCTGGGGCCAGTCCTCTTCAATATCTTCATCAGTGACATTGCAGAAGGACTGGAGGGTAAGGTTTGTCTGTTTGCAGATGACACCAAGATCTGCAACAGAGTAGATGATCCAGATGGGGTGGGCAGAATGAGAAGAGATCTGGATAAATTAGCAAAATGGTCAGAAGAGTGGCAACTGGAGTTTAATGCAAAGAAGTGCAAGATCATGCACATAGGGAAGAGAAACCCTGAAGCCACCTACAGGCTGGGAGGGGAGTTGCTGGCAGTCACAAGGGAAGAAAGAGACTTGGGTGTCATCATCACTGATGACCTGAAATCATCCAAGCAGACCACTAAAGCAGTAGGTAAGATGAGAGAGATGTTGGGGTGTATTAGTAGGGGTATCACAAGTCAGAAGAGGGAGGTAATAATCCTTCTTTACAAGACACTGGTTAGGCCTCATTGGGAGTACTGCGTGCAGTACTGGAAACCACACCTTCACAATGACATTAACCAAATTAAGGCAGTCGAAAGAAGGGCAACCAAAATGGTGCAGGGACTGCATCAGAAGACATATGAGGACATATTAACGGAGCTCAATATGTATACCTTTTAGCAAAGGAGGGAGAGAGGTGATATGATTGAAACATTCAAACACCTTAAGGGCATTAACAAGGTGAAAGAGTCTAACATGTTTCAATATAAGAAAAACAGCAGGGCAAGAGGACACAGCATGAGATTAGAGGGAGGCCGATTAAGGGGTAACGTAAGGAAATTCTTTTCACAGAAAGATGGTGGATGCATGGAACGGCCTACCTCAGGAAGTGGTGGATATGAATACAGTGCATGGCTTCAAACAGGCATGGGATAGGCATAAGGGAGCAATACAGATGAGTATGAATAGATAGGCCATTGACAGAGCAAAGGCCGATGGCACATTCATAAGGCAGAAAAAGAAATGGGCAGACTGGATGGACCTTGCAGTCCTTATCTGCCATCAACTTCTATGTTTCTATTTTAAATTTGTTTTTAAAGTTGGTCGTGGGCTACTGATTTCAAATAGTAAAGTGAACAAGAGTACTGATTAACATTTTTTATTATTTTCACATTTTTGTCAAGGTGTGCAGCCTCAAGAGACATGCAGCACCATTCCTAGAAATGCAGACCGGAAGTGACGCCGTGGGGTGGGGGGCTGTGTCTCTGTTTATGTGGAGCAGCCATCTTTACCATTGTTAGTTTGCTGCCATTTTTTAATAAATAGTATTTCCTGTTCAGTAGGAAGGCATATAACCATTGGGTGGCATTCAAGTTGTGTAGGCATGTATGTATGTACGTATGTATATACTGTATGACACTAAAAAAACAAGCATTTGTCAATGCCGAATATTTGCTTGCTGGCATTGGCATTGGTAGTGTAGGAGTTAGAGAGATGCATAATAGGAATGGCAGTGAAGTATTGAATTGAAGCCAACCCCAACACCACCCTGCAGAGAGTGACAGGCATTGGGGTGTGCCTTTGGGTGCGTCAGGCAATTTGGCCATGCATTTCACTGACATCTCACTCCTGCAGACACTGACAAGTGTCACAGTGTGCCTTGGAGTCTTTGTCTTTATGCTCACCCCATTCCATAAGAAATACGGTGAGATGGGTGCAGTATAGGAGAGTGGGGTGAACTTTGGGGCCAAAGAATCCAGAACACACCTCGTGCCTGTCACTGGCTGCAGGGTGTGGGTGGAATGGCAGGAGTATTACAGGTGACAATCCCAAGTCACACCCCTGTTGCCTGTCAGTCTCTACAGGGTGGGGCGTTATGGTCGGAAACCCTAACGTCCCAGGTGTTCATTGGTATTTTCACTCCAAATTTTAAACATGGGTTTTTTGTGACCCCCACCTCATGAACAGTGGCAATGTCAGTTCGTTAGCAGAAAGCTGATTTTGCACAGTGACTACGCCATTTGGCACCACTGGTGCGAAAACACATTTCAAACAGGATGTGAAAAATGACAGCTGTACTGTTCATGGGCGGTGTAAAAAATGGCAATGTTGAAAATCTGGAGTGAAAATATAAAAAAACTGGTGAAGTCACGAGTGTGCGTAGAAACTGCGCAATGCACACCCGTAATGTAAATAGTTTGGGGAATTTTTACAGCAGATTGTCAACACAGGCATTTTGGGACCTCCACTCATGAACAGTGTCACTGTAATTTTCTTAATCTGTCCTGAACACTGATTTCCCACAGCGACCACGCATTTCTGCGCCGGAAGTGCAAAAACACATTTCGGACAAGGTTTGAAAAATGACAGCTGTACTGTTCATAAGGAAGTGTGGAAAAATGCCAGTGTTGAAAATCTGGACTGAAAATATTACAGATTTGTGAACTCACGAAGGTGCGTGGAAACTGCGCAATGCATGCTCATAACACAGTCATTTTATGGACTTTTGTTACCAGATTTTCAACATAGCCATTTTAAGGCCTCTGCTCATGAACAGTGTCACTGTGATTTTCTTAATCTGTCCTGAACATTGATTTCGCACACCGACTGTGCCAATGTGCACTACAGGCACAAAAACACATTTTGGGAGAGATGTGAAAAATGACAGCTGTACTGTTCATAAGTAGGTGTGGTAAAATGGCAATGTTGAAAATCTGGAGTGAAAATAGTAAAACTTTGGGAAGTTACGAGCATGTGTAGGAACTGCGCAACGCACGCTCGTAAAACAGTCATTTTTGGGAATTTTTTCACCAAATTTTCAACATAGGGTTTTGAGGGACTACCTCATGAACTGTGACACTGTTGTTTCATTACCCAGTCCTGAAAGGTGGTTCCACACAGTGACCGTGAAATCACCTTTCGGGACCAAATAACAAAATGACAGTGACTGAGTTCATGAGGTGGGGCCCCAAAAAACCCATCTTGAAAATTTTGTAAAAAAATCCCCAAACATGGCCGAGATATGTACCAAAGTTGAAAAAAAAAAAAACATTTATGCCATTATACAGCTTACCGGCATTTCTTCAGTTCGCGGTCGACTTTGAAGAGTGCAGACATGTTCCCGGTCCACTGAAGATCATTGCGCAGGGTTCCGGAGGTAAGTATGGGATGAGGTGGGGGTGTGGGGAGGTGGGTGCGCAAAAGGTGGGCACAGGTTGGGGGGGCAAGATGGTCAACGAGGGAACGTTTTTTGTTTATATGTGTTTTTTTTTTTATGAAGAAGACGACGCGGGACTTTTGCCACACTGGGGTGGGCTCCCAGTGTGGCAGCTGGAAGGTTATTTTTTGGGGGGAAGTGGAGCCAATGGGGAATTGGGCACCCCCATCGGCCATATGGACGTTTGCCACACTTGGGTGGGCTCCCAGCGTGGCACCTGGAAGTGTCTTTGGGGTGGCAGCAGACAGATAGTTGCCACACTAGGGTGGGCTCCCAGCATGGTACCTGGAAGTGTGTTGGGGGGGCAGAGGAGCTGACGGGGGTTGGGCACCCCCCTTGACCATACAGTGTATGGGGGAGTGCATGAGCATGCTGGGTAGGGCTCCCAGCATGCGTGTGTTCATGGGGGACGAACTGTCTATGACAGTTCAGATGTAGTGCCAACGTAGGCAATTTGCATACTGCCAATGGCAGTATGCAAATTACCTGCAGTGGTATTTTCATTAGAACTGTACACCATTGCATCTGAATGGCTGTCATAGCTCGGACATTCATTGGCATGGTGCAGCTGCACCTGCAAAAGGGAGCAGGGCATTGGAAGTAGGGGAGGCACACCTACGAAAACTCGTATGGTGGCACTATGTTTCTTGCACATGTGTGCAAGCAAACATAAAAATGAAGTCAAACTGTGAAAGCGATTGTCTATTTTTTTAATAGTGTGTGTGTGTGTGTGTATGCGTGTGTGTCGCGTGTGTGTGTGTGTGTGTGTGTGTGTGTGTGTGTGTTCATCGCTGTATCAAATGACAGTACTGTATGCTCAGGGAAGAAACAGCAACTGCTGACAAAATGCAGTTTCAACTGCAATCCTAAAGCAATCCCCTTTTCATACAGCACCTGCCTAATGTCTCATTGCAACTGCCAGTATAATCATTCCCCAGCCCACAGATTATGTTTTTTTTATTATCAGACAAACAAAATAAATGCTGGTCCGATAGATATGCCCATTTGCAATGGACCAAAAGCAGACATGTTAGCCAAACTTGCCCCCACACTCTGTTTCTCTCTCCTGATATATCCAGATACTTTACTTGCCTGTACTGTTATGTGGTTCATCTGTAGCAGAAACACTTCTTTGAATTAAAAAGAACAGTGCAGTACTCTACCCATAACTCAGACGTAATGCGTTGCCGATCGCTCCTGGTTTGCTCTCTGATGCTAAAGTCGAGCCCTCGTTCCTCCTAACAAACCTAATTTAGATGCTGAATCATACGACCCAAGGGGATTTTTAAGTAATGCCCTTTTCCAGTGGTAAATTCAAGTTAATATCCTCTTTTTTAGGAATATAAAAAAAAATAAAAGAACTGAATAGAGTGGTTTGTACACAAAACTAATGTTGCAATACCTCACAAATTACAGTTCACTATGGATCTGCTTCTGCAACATAATGTTTGCATACCATTCTATAAGTTACATGCGTCAGGACATAAATCCGTACAGTACTGAAAACTGGGAAAACAAGGGTGCTGTTTCATTCTGTCACTAACATATTTCAACTGCCTCGGGAAAATAAATCTCTGTTTGAAGTGTAAGAATGAAATAGCAGCTGACACCACTCAGGACTTAGTCTGTTTCTCGTCAGTCAATCCGGGCAGTCAAGGCACACACAACACGAATGAAGCAGCAGACATCCTCTATCTTGATTTCAGCAAGGCCTCTGACTCTGTGCCCCACAAAAGGTTGATGAGGAAGTTGGTGGATCTCAGGGTTGGGGAAAAGATGGCCAGATGGGTGGAAAACTGGCTGAGGGACAGAACCCAGAGGGTGGTTGTGGGGGGAGAGTTATCTAGCACCAGAAAGGTAACTAGTGGGGTCCAGCAGGGCTCGGTGCTGGGGCTGGTGTTGTTCAATGTTTTCATCACTGACATTGGAGATGACATTAAGGGCAAAATGTGCCTATTCATGGATGACACCAAGCTCTGTGGGAGAGTGGACACAGCTGAAGGGATACAGGACCTACAGGAAGATCTGGAAAAGCTGGGGAGGTGGTCTAGGATCTGACAGCTTGGCTTCAATGCCAAGAAATTTATTTATTTTATTTATTTATTGAATTGTTTCACCAGGAAAGATACACTGAGCAACTTAATGCTTGTCTCACGGTATGTCCTGGGGGAAGGGGAAAGGGATATACAGAGTATAGATATACAGAGTACAAGTTGAGGTAAATACATACAGATGGTGTAATTATGCATGCAGTTATAAAACAGGAACATGAAACTTGAGATAATAAAAGTTGTTGTAGAGTTTCAGTGAAAGCAGATCTTAGGAGCAGCATACAAAGTAGAATCAGTACATAGGATACAAGGTTGACAATGCATAAATACAGACAGTGCACTAGTGCAATATGCAGCAGGGGTGAGCACATTGGAACCAGACACCCCTATTTAAGAGCTGGTCTATAAGTAAAAGTGCAAGTAGAGGAGTGGGAGGGGGAGAGGAAGATGGAGCGAAAGAACAGAGAAGGAGTCAGATAAGGAAGGGAGGGTCAGAAGCAGGTGCAAGAGGGTGTGAGGTAGTTGTGCAACACAGTGGTAAGGGAATAGAGGGAGGAGGAGTGATGGATTTGGGGAGATAGAGCATTCCACTTTTTCGGCAGGTGGTAGGAGAAGGCTTTTTGGCCAGAGGTAGAGGTTCTGCAGGGGAGTGATAGGGTATGAGTGTCAGCATGGGATCTCAGGGAATAGAGGGAGAGGGTAGGGGTGCCAAGAGAGGAGATACATGAGGGGAGAGAACCAAGCCAGAATTTAGAGATGAATTTAGCACCATGAAGCGTTCGCCAAGAGTGTAGGGAAGAAGGTTGAGAGCGTGATAGAGGTCACAGTGGTGGGTACGGGAGGGGGCATCAAGAACACAATGACAGAAGGAGTTAAAAAGAGAGTCCAGTCTGGATAGGTGGGACTGTGGGGCAGCATTGTAGACTATGTCGCAGTAGTCGAAAATGGGCATGATCATCTTCTGTACCAGCTCACGCCTGGTGGAGAGCAGGATGCAGCAGCGGTTTCTGTAAAGTGCCCCAAGCTTAGGCCTTAGTTTTTTCAGAACGGCATCAATATGTACAGAGAAGTCAAGGTGTCTGTCCAGCCAGATGCCGAGATACCTGAAAGAGGAGGAGTCCTCTAAAGCAGCCCCATTGAGGGTGTGGAAGGAAGGGAGGTGAGTTAGCCTAGCGAGTCTCTGCCTTGTGCCAAAGGACATGGAGACCGTCTTCTTGGCATTTAGAAAGAGCTGATGAGAACTAAACCAGAGTTGGACTTTGGTGAAGTCAGACTGAAGCCTGTTAGTGACATCAGCAACAGTATTGCCAGAGGTAAACAATACTGTATCATCTGCATACATGTGGATGCTAGCTGTGATGCAAACCCGGGGGAGGTCATTTAAAAAGATGGAGAACAGAATGGGGCCTAGCACAGAGCCATGTGGGACTCCAGTGGTTATAGGCAGAGCAGAAGAGATAGCATCAGCAATTCCTACTGATTGCGACCTGCCAGACAGGTAGGCACTGAACCATCCTGTAGCAGATGGGGATAGACCAGCAGCTGAAAGGCTGTGAAGGAGGAGGGGGTGAGAAACAGTGTCAAAGACTTTGGCCAGGTCTACAAAGATAGCTGAGGTAATATGCCCTCTGTCAAAGCCTGAGGAGATGGTGTCAGTTAATCTTAGGAGTGAGGTGGTGGTAGAGTGGGATTTTCTGAATCCAGACTGGAAGGGGGTGAAAAAAGTGGAGTCTGAGAGAAACAGAGAGATTTGTTTGAGTACTAAGTGTTCCTGTAGTTTAGCTAAGGTTGGCAGAAGGGAGACAGGACAATAGTTACCAGGGGAGGAGGGGTCGCCACCCTTCAGGAGTGGGAGGACAACAGTATGTTTCCAGACAGAGGGCACAGTGGCAGTCGCAAAGGAGAGGTTTAGTAACAGGGAGAGTGGGAAGGCTATGGCAGAAGCAGAGATGTGAAGGAGCCTGGGGTCAAGGCCATCTGGTGAGGAGCCTTTAGTAGGGTTTAGGGACAGGAGAGCTTGAAGGGTAGAAGCAGGAGTGATGCGAGAAGGAGAACGGGGGGTGTAAGGGGTTTGATGGAGGGAGATGGGGCAGAGGGGAGGGGAGGGATGGGAGGAAGGGGTGGCCTGGGGTGAGGGCAGTAGGAGTAGGGTGGGGGACAGTTCAAGGGGTGCAAGAGGGGCCAAAGGTCAGGGGAAGTGCTAGGGAAGGTACATAACAGAGAAGAGGCACAGGTGGTGAAGTGGGAGTTGAAGCAATCAGCAATGTGAATAGGTTCTGAGAGAACAGAATGGTTGTGCCTGGGGGGGGGGGTGGAGGAAGATGAGAAGAGAGTGAACAACCTTCCAGAATTTAGAAAGGCTGTTTGTATTGGTTTGGAAATTGGATTTGAAATGCTCTGCTTTAGCAAGGCAGATTGCTTTGGTGCAGCCATTCCGCAATTCATGGTAGCGTTGGTGATCTCCAGGGCAGTTGGAGGCTTTGGCTTTGTGCCATGCCAGGTCATGAGCACATTGGCAGGCTAGAAGCTCAGGGGTGACCCAGGGAAGGTGACCACTGTGAACCCTGGTTTTGTGGGGCGGGGCACGAGAGTTCCAAACCTGCAGAAACTTAGAGCTGAAGTAAGCAAGGGCATTGTCCACAGAAGCTGCTGTGATAAGGGGGGACCAGTCAGTTTGTGTAAGGTCATGAAGCAAGAATTGCAGGTCAAGTGATGAGAAGGGATGAATGAGAATAATTTTAGGAGGAAATTTAGGCCTATGTATTTTCTGCACTACGAATGTCATATGATGGTCACTAATAAAGTCAGAAAGTAGCCCTGAGGCCACTACTTGGTGTGGAAGGGAGGTGAGGACCAGGTACAGCAAGGAGTGGTTTAGTGTTTTAAGGTTTAGACGAGTGGGTTCCTGCATCAGTTGATAGAGGTTTAAGGTTTCAATAGTGGAGCGGATGTTAGCCAGTGATGGGGCCAACCAGTTTAGATTTAAGTCACCCAAGATGAAGAGTTCACCATCGTAGGTGAGCGAGAAGAGCTTAGAGAGCAAGTCAGTGACACTGGAATGTGGCTGAACAAGGCGACAGTAAACTCCTGCAATAAAAATGGGGGCTGTGTGAGGATAGGAGATTTTTAAATGGAGAGCCCCGTGAGATGACTGGACAGATGTGGTGAAGGAGGGAGCGATTTGGAGGGTGCAGGAGGTATAAATAGCCACCCCGCCACCTCGTCCAGACCTGTCCTGCCTAGATAAAGTAAAGCCAGGGAATAGCTATTGTCTGATCAGGAATGGATTTGGATAGCCAGGATTCAGAGATCACGATTAGTCCTGGACTAAAGGTTGTAAAAGGGAGATTTTGGGAGCAAAACTTCTTATGTTTAGGTGGATGATTTTAAGTCCTTTTGGTAGAGAGAGAGTGGATTTGTGCCTAGGTGAGCACCACTGGTGGATGGGCAGGTGCAGGACCAGGGTTTGGGTGGATGTCACCGGATGCTAAAAGGAGCAGGAGAATAAGAAGCAGTGGGAGCCTGCATCCCTTGGGAGAGCAATAGAGAAGTCGTTTACTAATTTTAGGGGGATAGTTAGAATGAAAGGCGAGGATGCTATCTTAAGGAGGGTAATAAGCTGAATGTGCACCGATGTGATCATGGCACAAGGGAGTACATAGCAGTGGGGTAGGGAAGTAGCAACCGGGTGGGACATTGTACAGAGGGGCATGCCAAATTGTCAACCACCGTAAGGGATGCCTGCAGACTAGGTTGGTCTGATGGCAGCTGAGTACAGACTGATAGAAGTATGAACAGGATGAGCCATAATTTTGAAGTCTGCCAGGACTCATAGTACACCCAGTGATGGTGAAAGAACACAGAAGGTTGATGACTAGAGTAAGTGAGCAGCAGCTCAAGAGGGGGGAACCATAGCCTGATGCCTCTAGTGGTGGAGAAATATAAGGAGCCAATGGGAAATTGGTTAGATAGAAAAAAAAAAACAGTCAAGTGATCAGCGGTGACTATAAGTGTCGACCACGGCTGGGTGAGTGGGAAGCTGGTGCACAGCACTGGCAGGATACAATGGCTGGTGGCAAGTGCCATAAGAAATGCAAAGCTATGCATATTGGAGCCAAGAATCCCAGGCCAGAGTGCTACCAGGGTGAAGTCTGAGCATCTACATCAGAGGAGGAGAAGGACCTGGGAGTGATAATCACTAGTGACATGAAACACTCCACGCAGTGAAAGAAAGCAGCAGCAAAGGCAAACAAGATGCTGGGATGCATATCTAGGGGGATCAGTAGTAGGAGAGAGGAGGTTATATTGCCCTTGTACAGGTCACTGGTAAAGCCGCATCTAGAGTATGGAGTTCAGTACTGGTGCCTGCACTCAACTGGAAGGTGGGAGGTTTAGGAGGGAGGTTGGGAAGCACTTCTTCACAGAGAGGGTGGTGGACACTTGGAATGCGCTGCCAGAAAAGGTAATCTCATTGAAGAGAATGGGCTGCTTTAAGAGAGGTTGGGATAGGCATAGGTGGAAAGTAAGGATCAGGGGTAGGGAGGATGGGAAGAGTGGGGAGGGAGGGCAGGGACATTCGCTCAAGCTGTGGACCCTGCAAGATCAGCAGACTTGATAGACCAAATGGCCTTCTTCTGCTGGCTTCTTCGTATGTTAATATGAAACTGTTTTAAACATTACTTTCTAACAGAAAAATTTTTTAGAAATAAATGGCTTATATGCCAGTTTGAAAAGTAAGCAAAGTTTTTATTCAGAAACACGTACTCCTCAGTACACAGTCTGTTTTTCAGCTCTGATCTTTCCTGCTTTCAGTTTCTTTAGGACTACACTTTCCTCCCACATTGTCACTTCCTGTTTTGGTGAAGCGTCCAAGTGGAGCCCATGCTGATAAACTGACTGATGTATAGCACTCTGAGGCTGTCTTGATCAAGATGTAAACCATACGGTAACATCATAAATATCACATAAATAGCCTAATGAAATATAAGCGTACACCAATTGACATTAGTTTAAAGACAGCGTAATTCACTAGGTCTTTAAGTATATATATCGTATAGCAAATGTCCCAATCCTAATGGTAGGATGTTTTTTTAATTAACTAAATAGATGGCTAATTAGGAGGCAACCAGGGGGTATCGGGGGACCTGGGAATAAGGTAAGTCCCTGGAGTGCGAGAAGGTAGCCAAGGGTTGGTGGGGGCTGGGACTAAGGTGGACTGCACAAAAAAAATTAAAAAAAAATAAAACCTGCAGATGAATATTTGATTTCTTCCTCTAGACACATCCTGGGTAATCTTGTGTCGGGCAGTAGAAATAGTCTTAATAAGAACATCATTTGTCTCTCTGATACCAATGTAGTCATGGAATATTGTCCTAACCCTAGTCTGAGTATACCTGATGGAGTCCCTGATGGGACCATGGGAATATATCTGTATGATTTATTCAAAATGATCTCTAAATTTTGTAAATTGGATGAACCACAGATCGCTGATGTGTATAATATACTTGCCTTTATTTTTGCATTTAATACCTCCATAATCCCCATCTTAGCATTAATGATTTTATAAGCATTTGAAGCTGTGCTCGTTTTGGTTTGGATTAATTTAATGTGTTCATTCCATGTTTTATTTTGCGTGAATCTGACCCCAAGATAGTCGTATCATTTTACCACTTCTATTTTATCATTGTTTACCCAGAATTTTGGTAATGTTTTATATTTATTCCCAAAGATGACAATCTTAGTTTTATTTTTATTTATTTTCAGCCTGTGATTTATACATAGGTCAGAGAAAATGTCTAATTTCCTTTTCAGCCCAAGGGCAGAGGTCGAAGTCAACACTAAATTATCTGCATATACCAAACAGTTAATTCCTTGATCCATTATTTTAGAAGCATAAAAGTCTGGATTGGAGAGGCTGTCTATGTCATTAATATAAATGTTAAATAATGTAGGTGCCAACAGGCAACCTTGCTGCACCCCTAAATTAGTTTGGAATCAATCAATCAATCACTTTATTTAACCAGGCACTTATATGGGCATTGTTTGTCCAAACTGATTATATTGGACTTTAGCCCATGTATTATTATGTAACCTAATTAGTACACTGAGTAATATCGGGTCTAATCCTATATTTTCCAATTTTTGCCACAATAATTTTCTACTTTTACTGTCGAAGACTGAATAGAAGTCCACAAAGTAGGAATACAGATTCCCTCCCTTAATTTTTGTATATTTCCACATCAAATGATGTAACACATAACAGTGTTGTATCATTGATCTGCCCTTCCTAAAGCCGTTTTCAAATCACTAATTAATGAGTGCTCTTCCAGCCAGTCCAATGGTCTAATTAATATAATTTTTGAAAAGATTTTTTGAGCTACGTCAATTAAACTTATTAACCTATACATTTTAGGGTAGTTTGGATTTTCTTTCTTAAATATTGGGAATATGACACTACCATACCAACTGGGTTGGTATTCCTGTCTTTGTATAAAAGCATTAAAGATCCTATGGAGTATGAGGAGCCACCATTCCTTAAATGATTTATATATAGCCCCAATAATTTTATCTGGCCCAGGTACTTTATTAGACACCATAGAGGACAAGGTCAGACTTATTTCCTCCTCTGATACACATATAGGAAGAGGATAAGTTGTAGGAATACTAGTTTTAGTCAATCTTAATATGTGTTCTTCTTTGTCTTTGTAGTAGTACAAACCAGAAAAAAAAAATCACCCATTGATTTTGAGTAATATAAGCCTCCACCTTAAAGGCACGTTTGTTATATCCCTAGGTGACTAATTGCCAAAACTGTCTTACATCTCTTTTTGTAACTGTTTTCCTCAGTTTTTCCCATAATGCTAAAGTATGTTTTGCCATTCATCTTCAAGTATTTAGTTGTAATTCTCTCTTTCCTTTATTTTATAATGTTTTTATTATCCAATCTATTCATTTTATATTGTTTGAGAACTTTGCAAAAATTTCATTTAGCTTTCTTGCATGTTTGCTTACACACTGAGTTTTGCCTCCTTTATTTAAATTGTCATTAACTGATTATTTATACAGTGAGGTCTTATCAAAGTGCAAATATCTTGCCAATGTTTAACCATATCTTGTTGATCTACTTTCCCTAATATCTGTGTGTGCAATTGATGTGTCAACCTGGTGTTTAATAATCCATCAAACTGATTAATGGTGCTCACTATCCATTTAACTCTTCTCTCATGCATGATCTCAAAGCCTCTTTCAGTATGTGTTGCAGTATTTATTTCATCTGTTGTTCCATGTTTAATTGGCAACCTTACTGGACAATGGGCTGATTCTGGTTGCTCCAAGACATTCAGGTCAAAGATCAGTTTTGTGGCTTCCAAGTTGGTCCAAATGAAATCTATTGTTGAGTAACCTCTAGGTCCAATATATGTTAATTTACCTTCCTTGTCTCCTGGAAGTCATCCATTCAATACACAGAGGTTCAATTCTGAGAAATATTTGTATATTTCTTTACCTCTGCTATTGCTTTTCTGGTCTCTAGCTTTCTTACTAGTGGTCATCCTAGGGTTAACAACTGGGAGATAAGGTATAAAATGTGACTGTTTTTTAGTACTAGATTTAAATATTGGGAGTCTTACATTAAAGTCTCTCAAAATTATTATAGGTGTATTTCCTTCCTTTTCTAATAGTCTACTTTTCCTAGGATGCCCCTAACCAAAGCCTCCCTCTTATTCAGTTTAGATGAGCATTAAGATAAACAACAAATGTTTGATCAAAAGCACTAGTACCTTCACCAATAAGATAAAGACCGTCCCACTTAAATAGTCTCCTTTGCCAAAAGTTTCCCCCATCTCCTACAAACCAAAAAACCCTCCCGGTTCTGGAAACTGAAGGTGGGGCTAGCCCCAGGGCAACTTTTTTTTGCCTAAATACCAATATAAAAAGGGCGCCTAAATACCAATATAAAAGGAGTACCTTTGTTCAAAAGAGAACCAGCTTAAGTGGTTACATAATCGCAGTGCTGGGTGTGCATAGGTAGCTGAGAAGCAAAGCTTGTAATTTTACTGTATAGGGTCCTCACTCTTGACAGTGCGCCCTTACAGGTCAAACAACAAAGCTGGAGATCATAGTCTAAAACTGGGAGGAGACAGCATTTGACTAACAGCAATCTGGTAGTAGGTATGAAGAGAGCATTTCAAAGGTAAAATACACCTAACCTTTGGTGCACTACTTCAATCAAATTAGAACTGTGAGGCTCACAGAAAAGTGCACTGTCATGAGGGAGACACAGGTATTAGAAGGTGGAGACTTGTCCAACTGAAATGCAACCTAGTATAATCACGGGGATGGTTACTGGTCTGTCATGTTTATTGCGCTGGTTAAAAAAAGGATCAGCTTAGTCCGGGATGGTTTTAATACTGCTTTATGACTCAGAAACTACTTCTGCATGAGGGAAAATTGGATTGTAGGGAAACTGTTATGTCTGGAATGCTGGGTCCACAGCTAAAGATAACCACATCATCAACATAGAGGAGAATGTTAGTCTTTTTACAAACAGAGGGTAAGGGATTAAAAAATAAGCTAAATTAATGTGGTCCATGAATGAACCCTTGTGGTACTTCCATCTCGCTGGGGATGAAAAGGGAGGTGACATCTATTTTGGTGCATTGGGATCTGCCCATTAAATAATTATTGAGAATGTCCCTGAATAAACCAAGGGAACCCAGAGATGACGGTAACAACTGATGGTTGACTAGGTCAAAAGCCTTAGTGAGGTCCACAAAGACAGCCATGGCTTAATTGCCCTTGTCCATCATGGATCATCTAAATCAGCATTTTTCAACCGGGGGTCTGTGGCCCAAAAGGGGTCCACAAGCGCATTCCAGAGGGTCCGCGGAACAGTCTGTAAATTGAAACGCAAAGCATGGTATTTTTTACATTTGTCATCACAATTTCAATCATGAGTAAGTTGGTAAAAGCTCAAACACTGAATAACTCCCTGACTGTCTCTCTTTCTCTCATATCTATGTGCCTCCTTCTATCACCTCCCCATCTGCAGCTCATTCAAACTTCACACACAACACAGTTACTGAGCTGATGAGTGCTGCCTGAACACTCATAACTTTATGCCCCAAGTGCATGGTTCCTCTCGCTGCTCTCTCCCCTCTCTCAGCTCTCACTATCGCTTTCTGTTTGCTGTAAGGGCTACCTGCCTACACTGATCAGCATGAGTAAGATCTTTGTTTATAATAAAACCTAAGTTAGTCTCAGTCAGCTGCTTTAATTGGGTGCCCACTTAATTTATACACGGTATTCGGATTTGGAGCATAGTGTCATCTGCACATTATACTATATTCGTAACTTTATGCTCTCGTCCCCTCTCTTGGCTCTCACATCTCACCTCTCACTATCTAGTTTCAGTATATCCAGTATCTCCCTCAGGAATCATGGACTCATGGATATCTGTCTGGGTATGTACACTATACATGTGCTATTATTCCATGGTCTGTGTTACAGCAGTGATTTCAGGGGTGATTGCTGATAAGGACAGTGCTTAAAGTGCATAAAGCTTAAAGCAGATAATTTGCTTTTAAGAACAAGACTACTAAGTCTCCCCCAGCAGCTAGCAGTTAAAGAAGTACCATTACTACTAAGTGATTTTTTGTTTTATTTACTGTTAGTTGACATTTACCCCCAGCACACTAATTTTTTTTGACAATTGTCAAATACTTTTAAGTAATTTTTTTTTGCTTCTGACAATTTCAGAACAGAATTGGTAATAAATATGAATGTATATTTGTATATTTTTTGTATAATCATAAAGATATTATTAAAAAAACACATTGTTTTATACAATTCGCTTGCTGTTATTTTTTGCGTTGCAGTATAACAAATGCATGTTTTAGGTAGGGGTCCCTGACAAGGCCAAAAGGTGGCATGGGGGGCCCCAGACCAAAAAAAGTTGACAACTACTGATCTAAATGAATTCCACTATCCAGTTTACAGTTAACGCAAAACTCTTACAGCGCCAAATACAATGCAAGCATGCGTCAGCAGCTTCTGTGTCTATGTATGCCCTTATCTATGGTGCATGGGGTTATAAATTATCCACTTGGCAGTACCTTCCCTGATACAGAACGTTTGACTAGCATAACACACAAGCTATCATTGGCAGACACCCGAGGTACATATATGTGTCTATCAGTTTTTTATAATTCACTGAGCCTATTCAGCCTTTTACTGCAGCACTAAAAGTTGTTACTTACTGTGAAAATACCAGATTTCCTTAGATATGAACAACTGCCTAAGTAAAACAAAGTTCCACTTCTCTGCGGTTGCCACCCAAGAGACCCTGACTGTCCTTTATTCCCTGAATTTGAACAAGTCTAGACCCTTCTGCATATAACTGATGATATCCTCTCAGGGATGGTTCAGGGCCACATCAAGGCAGCCATCTTCATCGATCTGGCTAAGGCATTTGACTTGGTGTCTCAGCCTCATCTTTTGAAAAGGCTGAGTCTTGCTGGCCTCTCAGTTTCTACTGTCGACTGGTTCCATTCTTATCTCATGGGGCATCTACAGTCAGTACAGGTAGATAGCGCCCTGCCACCTCCTCTTCCCATCCAGGTGGGGTTCTTACAGGGCTCTGTCCTGGGTCACAGACTCTTCTCCATCTTTGTCAATGACCTCCTTTCAGCCTGAGCCAACTCACATATTCACACGTATGCAGATGACACAGTTGTCTACACTTGTGGCCACTCCACCACTGACGTGGAAAGTCTACTACAGCAAGAATTCCACATTTTATGATGGTTCCAGTTTAACCAGCTTCAGGTTAACACTAAAAGGGGAGAGGGGAAATTGTTTAAACAGGAAAGGTACACTAAGCCGGAACTTGTTTCCTGGTGCAACCTGGGAGCACAAGGAAGCTAAGTGACTTGCTCAGGGTCACACAGTATGCAAGTGGAGGCTGATGGGATTCAAACCCAGGTTTACAGGTGTGCAGCTCAGTCCCCTTAACCACTAGGCTATACTGCTTTGCAAAAAAAAAAGGATCCATAAGCTTTAGCATCAGCCATATACTGGACAAACTAGCATCAGTGTCCATTTTCTCCACCTTGGATGGCTCCCCACTTGAAGTGGTTTCTTCCTTCAAGTACCTTGGTGTGTGGCTTGACAGCAAGCTTGACTTCCCTGTCTACACTGATGCCATCCATGCCAAGCTCCATCCCAAACTTGGTGCCTTGTACCAAAAAGAACAGTTAAGTACTTACCATAACAGTGGCTCTTCAAGGGAGTCTCTTTCACAGGCAACACATATAGAACTGTAAGCTGCCAGGCACTAGCACCACACAGAAATTTTTGCAAGCAGTCCACCAGGGGCCAGCCATGATAATGTCAGACAATGGCTGCTACATAAATGGGGACGGACCCTCCTCTCCTTAGTTCCCCTCCAGAGATCATACTCACAGGACCTCTTATGTAGGGAACCAGGAGAGAACCTAGGGATCTGCAAACCAGGTGAGGCAGAAGGTTATAGATCAGTAGGTAGTACTGGCCCAGGCCACCCCCCCATAATCCTATACTTAGTCAGAATATGGTATACATATAGACCTGTTAGACTTACAGCCCCTCCTGTGAACTACTGTGATGTCATTAGCTAGTAATTGTTGTCAGGATAATTAGTACCTGTATGTACTGTATTACATGTATTTTCTTTTTACCTTATTATCTAATTATGATTCTGCTAAGAAATGCTATATTCCAAGTGAAACTATTCAGCCAAAGTAATTATTGTCTGAGATGATATGAGAGAACTGATCATATAACACATTTGTGGCCTTAGAGCGACACCTGCTGCTATGAGATATAATTGTATTTTTGCGATATTTGTACTCTGGGAGCGCCATCTACTGGTATAACACACACACACTGCTACAGTCAGCATTATCTGACTACCCTATTGTTCTATATACCAAAGTCAGCAATAGTTATATATAAAGTTTCTACAGTGTAATATCCTAAAGGGCAAGCTTGATATCAGTGAGCTGCCCACCATTTGGACCAATGAGAGAATTTTGTAATATGCACTTTGTGTGCACATGAGCCCGTTACGGCAATGGGACTTTTCTTATCATACTATAAGAGTTTAATGTTTACCAAAACTCGATGAGTTCCAAAATGCCAAACTGCAGTGGTGGCGGTTCTAAACTGTTCTCCCGGTAAAGTATTGTTATGATTACTGAAATACAAAATCACACATGCCCACACTGTCCTTGTTACTGGTGTATAGGGAATAAAACCTTTATTTGCACTTTTGTTTGCTGAGTTATGCATTACCAAGCCATACTGGTTTAGAATCTATAAGATCATAAGATCACAATATAACAAATGGTGACCATGGCATTGGCCAGGTAGTTTGCTTGCTAAAGTTAAAATTGATTGTTGTGTAAATGTAGGTGGACATGGGATCATGCAGGGTAGACTTGTGCCCAGTTGTCCAAAACAATATGGCTAACCTCCACAGCCTCCCCATGCCTCGCAAGGAGGATTTACAGAAACAGGATTGCGGGATAAGGGAAACCTACATCCCTCATTTCTCTAGTCGGCTTCGGGCTGTGGCAAACCCATATCCTGTATAATAATCAACTGCCTAGTTGGAAAGGGCAGGGTGATCGGTACACCTTGGGCTTTTCAACTAGTGCAGGAACGAGAGTGACCTCCACAAATGTACACACTAAACGTCTTAGATGTCCTGCCCTCCCAGGGAGGGAGGGTGGGTTGATTTTACCCAGACCATGAAATTGCAGACTGAGCTGGTAGAGTATGTGGGCAGACTGTGCACAGAGAGAATGTCTGCAGTCAAAACTAAACTGTTTTCATCAAAATTGTTGTCCTCCAAGAAAAAGGTAAGACTGGCAGCTAGCCTCGGAACTCTGGACATGTCCAAGGACAAAAGCAATCATGGGATCTGGGAAACACCTGGTCTGACCCTGAAATGGAAACGTTTTAAATATGATTTGAAAAGCAATGCCCCTTTCCAGCAGTAGCATATGTGAAAATGAAATTACTTTTTCTCCTGTCAAGAGTATGGTTCTAATCTAGCAGAAGGTTACAGCATGCTTTCATTGAGGAAAGGCATTGGACGTTATCTCTCACCAAACTATACTTCTCTGCCAATTTTTCTTTCTATGGACTGGCCAGTCAAACTCTCTCTCTTTCTAAAACTCTAAAATCATTTCTAATCCTGACCTGATACATCAGGGCAAACATGTACAAACACACACGTGCACACACACACACACACACACACACACACACACACACTCGGCTTCAAAAATGTAAACACTGTTTTGTCCTTGCTTTCAGTGTTGCTAAAATGCATTTCACAAATGCTCAAATGTTTTATTTATGTGTGTGCTCTGAATGTAAAGTACATTTTTTCTACTCTGATAAGAAAATAACTCCAAGGTTAAGTGCTGTGCAATAAAGAAAGCTTCCTTGCTTTCGGTTGGGGAGGGGCTGAAATCTGCCTTCAAAACTGTTTGGGTTATCTAGTTTCACACATCTAGTACCTTGAAAGATATGGGGAGAATCCCCATTTACAAAATATTTTCAGAAATAATTGAGCTTGTTTGAAAAGAAATTTAATTAGTTGCAGGATGACGTCGTTGGTTTAATGTGTATGATAGCAGAAGGTGTATCTTGAGTGTGGAAGAATGATTTATGACGTAGCTCTACTTGCTAACACCCTTTATATTCCAGATTTACAAGAGTGCAAACTAGACTTTTAAAAGCCTTTTTAAAAAATGATATTATAAATAATTTCTGCAGTCCATGCAATGTATATAGTATCTGAGTATTCGCTGTACAACTGAAGTATGGAGCAGAGCTTCCTCTGGATTGGCATGCTCAGGAAAATAATTTGGCAGGTGGGTAGTTTGATTTAAAGTAAAATCAGACACCACTTTTGGTTGAAACTTAGAGTCAATATGCAAAGACACCCTATCTGTGAAAAATCAATTAAGGAGGCTCACACATTAGAGCCTGTAGCTCTGAAATCCTTCAAGCAGAAGTGATTGCAACTAAAAACAATACTTTCCAAGAAAGAAAGTGTAAGCCACAAGTCACGGCTGGCTCAAAAGGAGCCAAAGTAAGAGTTTCCAAAATAAACTTCAGATCCAAGATAGGAGGCTTCAGATGTAGGAGGCCTCTCAAGAACATATGGGCCACCTCCAGCTGGGCAACCGTATGACTCTGAATAGGCACATGGAAAGCTGAAATGGCAGCCAAGTGCATTTTGATTGAGGAATACTGCAGGCCTGCATCAGACAAGGACAGCAGATACTCTAGAACCTGATTAACTGGACAGGTAAACTGGTCCAAGTGATGAGAAGCGGCCCATAGAACAAACCACTTTCACTTCATAGAATAAGTAGATCTGGTGGAAGGTTTTCTGGTAGCCACCAGAACATCAGCCACGTTTTGGGGACACCACAACTGGGCAATGGCAATGTTTTCAGGAGCCATGCATGAAGATGAAGAGATTTTAGGTTCGGCTGGACCAGGGTTCCCTGATCCTGTGACAGAAGGCCATTATACAGGGCAGAAGCACCGGTGGTTCCACTGCCAGCTGTTATAGCAGGGGAAACAAGATTTGGTGAGGCCATAGGGGAGCAATGAGAATCAGAGTTGCACCCTCCATCTGAAGCTTGAGTAGCACTCTCTGAATTAGGGGAAAGGAAGGGAAGGCTTACAGGAACCTCCCTTTCCAAGGGAGGGACAATGTGTCTCACCAGAAAGCTGCAGGCCCTGGAACAAGCCAGAAGAAATGCGGCAGTTTTGCATTGTGTGGGGACACAAAAAGGTCCAACTCTGAATAACCCCATCTGTCGAACAGATCTTCAACTAAGGTCAGCCATCCCCACTTGTGCATCCTGGACTGTGACCTGCTTAGCATGTCTGTTAAGATGTTTTGGATGCCCAGAACATGTACTGCTGACAGATCTAGATCATGTTTCAGAGCCCAATACTAAATTCTCATACTTCCCTGTATAGAGGGTGAAAGTGAGTACCCCCTTGCTTGTTGATGTAGTGCATCACACCGACATTGTCCATCTGTACTAGCAGAGGACCCACGGACATATGAGTCTGGAAGGTTTGTAGCCCCTACAGAACAGCTCACATTTCTAGAACATGTATGTGTAAGGTGCTATCCACTGGGATCCATGTACCTTGTGTCTTATATGAGCCCAGGTGTGCACCCCAGCCATCCCTGAGGCATCTGTTGTTAGAATCTGGTGAGGTGTCCACCCTTCAACAGAGTGCTGGGTTCCACTCACCACTTGAGCATTTTGCCTACAGGAAATGTGATTAGAACCCTTTGTTCTAAATTGCCTGTGAGCTTATCCCACTGGACTCCTAGTGTTCACTGGGGTATCCTCATGTGCAGTCTGGCCAAAAGTACTGTGACAATGACTGCTGCCATCAGCCCAGGAGCTGAAGGAACATCCTGGCTGAGACATACTGGCTGTCATGTACCAGTTGTGCCTGGGCAATCAGGTGTTGGGTCCTGTCCAGGGGCAGGAAGGCTCAGTCTTGAGCTGTGCCCAAGACTGCTCTTATATACTGCAGGCATTGACATGCAGTCAATACCGATTTGGGTATGTTGGCAGTAACCCACAGAACATTGAATTCCTGCCTGGTCTGAGTTGATGTGTGCAGGAGCTGATCCTTAGAGTGGACTTTCAATAGCCAGTTGTTCAGGTAGGGAAAGACATAGAGACCTTCCTTGCAAAGGGCTGCTGCCACCACTGCCAAGCATGTAGTAAAGACCTCTGGTGCAAAGGACAAGCCAAAAGGCAATACTCATAATTGGTAATGTTCCCTCTGGAAAAGGAGTCTCAAGTAATTTCTGTGAGGTTTGCAAATTTTGATATGAAAGTAGGCTTCTTTCATGTCAAGGGAACAGATACAGTACCCTGCCTGCAGCAGTGGGAGTAGGCCTTGCAGGGTGACCATTCTGAGCTGTTTGTACTCTATGAAGAAGGTCAGGTCCCCGAGATCTAGAATAGGCTGCAGGTCACCTGTCCACTTTGGGACTAGGAAGTACAGAGAGTAGACCCCAGAAAGGTGTTCTGGAGGATAGTGAGTTTACACTGACGGATGATCTGGAGATGCATCAAGAAGTCCCACAGCAGGTCCTTACGATAAGATTTTTACATCCCAGGTATTTGTTATCACCCCTCTACACTGAGTTAAGTGAAGGGAGAGATGACCCCCTACAACTTCCCCTGGAGGTAATGGTGGTTGGGGGGGTGTACAAGGAGTCAGGTGGAGCTGGTTGTGGTGGCTCCTCCTGCCACCACCTCTAGGGGCTTTTGAATGTGCACCTGATGTGGTGCATGGGGTGGGCAAGGCCCCTGCTTCCTTGTCCCTACCTTGCTGTCTGGTGGTTGGATGTGCCTGGCACCAACTGGGCAAAAAGGTACCCTGTGCCTACCCCTTGGATGGGTATGGTAGGAGTGCACAGACTTCAGGGTCCTGCCCGAGGCCTGAAGGTTAGAAAGAATGTCTTGGACATCAGAATCAAATAGTTTATGTCCTCCAAAAGGGGCAGTGAGAATAGACTGTTGTATGTCATTCATGAACCCTGCCACCCTGAGCCATGAGTACCTCCTTAGACAGATGCTTGAGGCAGCAGCCTGGCAGAAGCCTCTGAAACATCATAGGCCATGCAAAGCAAGTGCTTGCCCACATCAGCCCCAGCAGAGAGAGTATTAAGGAGCTCTTGTTTGGGGTTCCCTCTGGCAAGGCTTGTGCAGCTGCCTTGGCCTTTCTCTAAAGAGTGTTCTGGTACTTAATCACGTGGGCCTGATAGTTAGCAATCTGAAGGCCCCATGAGAAAGAGGCAAAGGTCCTTTTGCGTAACACATCCAACCTCCTGGACTCTTCATCAGGAGACAGGGAGCTCAGGTGTTTAGGTGGCCTTGACCTATCGTAGGCAGCATTAATAACCACAGAGTCTGCCTCTGGCTGGGTGGCAAAAAAGGCTTCCCAGAAAGAGCCATGTACATTTTATCTGCCTTCCTTGGTATGGCTGGAATAACATCTGGCCTGTACCAGGCAGCAAAGGTGGCATCCTCCAGCGCAAGGAGGAGAGGTGGTACCACAATAGGAGAATCGGGCAACTCCAGGAAGTCTACTGTTTCTTGGTGTTGTCCTGCTCCTCTCGGTCAAAGCCCACGGCGGCCTGTAACTGCTGCATCATGGTGAGGAAAGTTGGGTCCTCTGGTGCAGACTTTGAAGTGTGGACCCTTGAGATCTCAATTCAAGTGGACACTTTAGAGCTGGTACCCCTTTCATAGTGACTCTCAGCATAGTCCTGAGGCTCTTCCTCATCATCCTGTATTATTAAGTCATGATTACATTCAAAATCGTTGTCCAGTAGGTCGACAGGCACTAGAGAGTGTGCCAGTAATATTGACAGCACCCTAGGAGGCGGCTGAAGAAAGGCTCTAGCCTCTACCTTGCATCGTTGCAAAAGATTAGGAGTCCCTGTCGATGGACCCCCTGGGACAGGGGAGGAGGTAGCAGGCATTTGAGCATATTTGTAAATGAAGATAGAACCACCTGAACGTCAGTGCCTGTGTGGTCGATGGGTGCACCGGTAGTAGTCAACATAGGGGATGAGTCACTGATGTCGATGGCAATGTACCAGCTGTACTAGGCTTGGTAGTGCCAGCGCTATGCCCTGAACTTAGACTTGTGCTGACGGCCAGGGGCGAGCAGTGTTGCTGCTGTAGTGGTCAACAGTGCAGAGGAGGTCATACTTGCCGTGTGAAGGGGAGATCTGGAGCTCACCGGGGATGTTTTCTCCTTCACCATAAAGGAAAGCTGCCCCAACTGGCCGGGTGTGCTAGTGACAGCAACAACCAACTAAACAGAAAACTCCAGCACCACCCACTGCAGCTAGGATAAATAGGACCCATTTACAAAATACCAAACAAGCTGTAATGCATGCTAAAAAGCATATTTCTTACTTTATTCAGTACATTCACATATGAAAATGCAGCCAAAAAGTAACTATGACCTTCCAAAATGAGAGCTCACAGTAAGACCCACCAACCCCCTACTGGTTTTGCTTCAGAGTATCATCAGGGAGAGTTCAAACAGGTGATTCACCCTACTTTTAAAGGTAGATTTTAAAGTGACAGTGTATATAAAGCATTGTATCTCACCCTAGAGTGACACACACCTATAGTAAAATGTATATGTAAAAAACATACGAATAATGTACATGTAAATAAGAGAACATCAAACTCGCTACAAGTGCAGATGAACACAAAAACAAAATGCAATACAAATTAGACTAAATTGAAGACAAGGACACTTCAGAGACAAAAACGTGTTGATAGTGTGAAAATATATCACACGTATGTTCACAATAACAAAAGCACATATGAACAGACCTGTCAGAGCACTAAGGTAATGCCCAATGCATGACAGCAAAAGACTCCATAAATAAATAAATACATACATTCATGGGGGGGGGCTTTTATGCTTTGTGTGTGTATGAACAGGCCAATATAGTGCACATGATTACGAATTAAATATTGTCTTGTTTCCCTTTTCTTTTCCCCATCCTTCCCCCTTCCCCATGAATGTATTTTTTTATGCTTTTTTTACTGTGAACATACATGCGATATATTTTCACTCTGTTATCAACATGTTTTTGTCTCTGAAGTGTCCTTGTCTTCAATTTAGTCTAATTTGTATTGCATTTCATTTTTGGTTTCGTGTTCATCTGCATTTGTAGTGAGTTTGATGTTCTCTTATTTACATATACATTATTTGTATGTTTATTACATATACGTTTTACTACAGATGTGTGTCACTCTAGGGTGAGACACAATGTTTTATATACATTGACACTTTAAAATCTACCTTTAAAAGTAGAGTGCATCACCTGTTTGAACACTCCCTGATGATGCTCTGAAGAGAAACCGGTAGGAGGCTGGTGTGTCTCACTCTGAGCTTTCATTTTGGAAGGTCATAGATGCTTTTTGGCTGCTTTTTCATATATGAATGTACTGAACAAAGTAAGAAATATGCTTTTTAAAGTACAGTTATGTAAGAACTTATGTAACAGTAGATCTTCGAGAACAGCTCTTGCAGCAGGTTACACCATTAGGACTGAAGCCGGCAGGCGCCAGGACCCCACGGAAATTTTCTAGCTAGCACCTATACAGCGTGGACTGCCTCCATCGGTCCCGCCCCCGACGTCAGGCATAGTACAAAAGGAGGCGGTCCCCCAGAACCCCCAGTTCTCCCACCGGAGACTCCCGGCCACTGGATGACATCTGAAGAGGAGACTAAGTATCCGCCATCAAATGGTAAACAGAAAAAAAAGGCTGTGAACGCCTTATCCTAGGAGAAGGATGTTGGAACCAGAATCTTCCTCCAGCGGGGATGGTGGGAGGGAAGGTGCCTGCTGCAAGAGCTGTTCTCGAAGATCTACTGTTACAGTAGGTTCTTACGTAACTGTACTATCTTACTTCGAGAAACAGCTCTTGCAGCAGGTTACACCACTAGGACTGATTCCCAAGCAATCCTGGAAATCACACACCATCGGGAGGAGGGAAGGTAGAAATCCTCAAATGACATCGAGCCTAGGACAGAAGTCCCTGAAGAACTGCTAGACCCAAACCTGCTCTTGGCCTCGATTCGATATCCAGGTTGTAATGCCTGATGACAGTGTGAACGGAGCTCCAAGTAGCTGCAGCACAAATAGCTGAGGTAGATACGTTCTTTAAAGCTGCAAAAGAGGTAGCCACCCCTCTGGTGGAATGACCCTTAACCGTGCCCAGTAGGGGTTTGTTGCGCTTCTGGTAACAGAACGTAATACACTGGATGAGCCACCTGGACAGCGACTGTTTTGAAACAGGAGCTCCCATCATCCTGTGGGCAAAAGAGACAAAAAGCTGGTCCGATTTTCGGTTGTGTTTGGTTCTGGTCAGGTAGTATCTGAGACACCTATGCACATCTAAAGTGTGCAGAAGGGCTTCTCCTCAATTAGAGTACTTAGGGAAATATACTGGTAAATCAATATCCTGATTAAGGGTGAGTGCTGAGACCACCTTAGGCAGAAATGTAGGATTAGTCTGTAGGGATACCCTGTCTTGGTGAAAAAACCAAATAAGGTTCTTTGCACATAAGTGCACGGAGTTCAGAAATTCTTCTGGCCGAGGTAACGGCAACTAAAAACAGTGTCTTCCAAGAAAGAAGACGTAGCTCGCAATCTGCAGCTGGTTCAAAGGGTGGCAGCATAAGCTGTTCCAGGACAAAGGGTAGATCCCATGGTGGAATCGGATCCTTAAATGGGGGCCTAAGGTGGAGGGCACCCCTCAGGAAGGCACGTTTCATGTCTAATTGAGCTATAGTGCATTGGCCTATAGGGATGTAATAGGCTGAGATGGCACAGAGATGTACCTGGACCGAGGAGTAAGCCAATCATGACTGGAAAAGGGACAGCAGGTAGTCCAATACAAACTTCTCTGGACAGTCCAAAGGGTGAAAAGCTGCGCGCTTGAACCCATAAACAAAACTTGCGCCACTTCATGGCGTAGGTCGCATGGGCAGCCGGCTTCCTGGTGGCAGCGAGAATGTCTGCTACCTCTTTCGAGACCCCCGTGTCACATCATGGCTATGTCTCTAGGAGCCAAGCATGTAAGTTACAGGGAATGTAGGTCCGGGTGGACCAAGGAACCCACCTCCTGAGACAGCAAGTGTGAGCTGATTGGCAACGGTACTGGAGGTTCCTGGGACAGCTGATGCAAAAGAGGGAACCAGATCTGCCTGGGCCAAAAGGGTGCAATCAGTATCAGTGTCGCTTGCTCTCTGCGAAGTTTCAGAAGAACCCTCTGGATCAACTGGAAAGGCATAGAGGAATCTGCCCACCCAGGAGAGGGACAACGCGTCTCGCCAGAAAACACCAGGCCCTGGATCTAGCAAGCAAACATTGGGCAGTTTTATGTTGGATGGGGATGCAAAAAGGTCTAATTCTGGAGTATCCCATCTGCGAAACAGATCCTCTGCTATTTCCTGAAGCAGTTCCCATTTGTGGACTCTGGCCTGAGAGCGGATCAGGCCATCTGCGATGACATTGTCCACACCTGGAACATGAATGGCAATGAGGTTTGCACCGTGTTGCAAGACCCAATCCCACACTCTCATGGCCTCCCTGCAAAGTGGGTAGGAATGGGTGCCTCCTTGTTTGTTGAGGTAGTACATCACCGCAGAATTGTCTGTTTGTAACAGAAGTGTACCCGGTGGGATCTCCGACTGGAAGGCCTGCTGGGCGTAAAGAACTGCCCTCATTTCCAGGATATTTATGTGGAGATGAGTCTCTTGGTCTGTCCACAGGCCCTGAGACTGGACACCATCAAGGTGTGCTCCCCAGCTGAGCCCTGAGGCATTCGTGCAGAGTGTCACAGTCGGGGACGGCGCAATGAAGGGGACTCCCGCCGAAAGATTCCTTGAAGCTAGCCACCATTGCCAATCTCAGATTACGACCTTTGTGATCCTGATTGAGTGAAGCAGATGGTCTTGCTTTTGGTTCCATGGGACCCTTAACATCCCCTGGGTTACCCGCAAGTGGAGACGGGCTAGAGGGACTGTTGCAATGGCTGCAGCCATGTGTCTGAGCAGGCAAAGGACCTGTCTGGCAGGAATGATCTTCTTCGCCAAAACATCCCTGATGAGGGATCTGACGTGCTCCGCTCTGTCCGGGGGAGGAAAGCTTTCCCTTGGACGGTGTCCAGAACTGCACCTGTGAATTGCAGAGTCTGAGATGGAACCAGGCGTCACTTCTCGTGATTGATGATGATGCCCAATGTCTCGAACAGAGACCGAGTGCAGTGAATAGCAGACATCAGGGCCTCCTGGGAGGGCGCCATGAGAAGCCAATCATCCAGATAGGGGAACATGTAGTGGCCTTGTCTCCTCAGAGATGCGGCTATGACCGCCATGCACTTCGAAAACACCCAAGGTGCTGATGACAGCCCGAAGGGGAGGGCTCAGAACTGATAGTGGCGACCCTGAAACTTGAAGCGTAGAAACTTCCTGTGCGCCTGAGCAATAGGTATATGCAGGTAGGCATCCTGCATGTCTAGAGATGCTAGAAAGGCATCCTGCTTGAGCATGGGAATCAGACCTGGGAGGGTCACCATGCAGAAGCGTTTGTACAGGACCGAGTCGTTGAGGTCCAGTATTGGACGGAGGTCTCCTGTCTTCTTTGGAACCAGAAAGAAGTGAGAATAGTATCCTAAACCCCTCTGGTTCTGTGGTACTTGCTCTATGGCTTCTTTTTCTAGAAGTGCGAGCACCTCCTGCTGTATGAGAAGGGCATGCTGACCTGAGTAATAGGAGAGCAAGGGAGGTCTTGCCGGTGGGTGGTTGAGAAATTCTATGGCATGACCTTTCTTGACCAATTGTAGAACCCACCTGTCGGTGGTGATCGACTGCCACCCTAAAAAGTGGCAAGCGATGCGACCCCTGACCTTTTGTGTCCGTTGGTCCAGAGGAGGGGCGAGGGCCAGGAAGGAGTCATGCTGTGGCAGCACTGGTCCCTGCAGGCTGGGCCAGTTTTGTGCAACGTTAGCCTCTGCCTGGGGACGACTTGGCCTGGGCTTTACGCTAAAAGTGCCCCTTTCCTGCTGGCTGGAACATGGCTGCTGCCTTTGTTGCTGGCTGCGAAAGCAGCTCTGGTTCCTAAGAAAGGAACTAGGCCTGGATCTGTACATGGCCTGTACAGATCGGACTGCCTTCACTGCATCCTGGAGTTTGGTGATGACCGTCTCCGAGGATTCACCAAAGAGTACCTTGCCGTTATACAGGACGTCGAGAATGTTCTTCTGTACGTCCGGGGTGAAGCCAGAGACACAGAGCCAAGAGTGTCGCCAGAGACAAACGCCTGAAGCTGCAGCTCTGGCAGATGAGTCCACAGAATCGTATGCGGCTCTAAGCACTTGAGTACCCACATCTGACACTATGCGGAGAAGATTGAGGAGCTCCGCCTTTTGATCACCATCGGGAAACTTATCTACCAGGTCCTGGCCCTGTTCCCACAGGGCGTTCTTAAACTGTACCATGTGGGTAAGCTAGTTCAGGGACCTGATGGCGCATGTAGCAGCTGCATAGGTGTGCCTCCCCAGGGCATCCAATTGCTTGGATTCCTGGTCCGGTGGCTGTGTGCTCATGTGTTGAGGTATTTGAGACCAGTCAAGCAAGGCCATGATGACCAGGAGTCTGCCAGAGGTTGTTTAGCCAAGTACTGGTCGTCTCTCGGAGCCTTGTACAGGCGGTCAGCCTTCTTCGGCACTGCGGGAGTGGAGTGCGGATGCTTCCATGTGGTATCACGTCATTTCATCGCAAACATTACATCGCAAACAATTCATCGAAAAAACTTCATCGCAAGAAACAATTTACCGCGTGACATTTTATCGCAAACCTACAAGATGAAGCTTAATAAAAGAAAAGTAAAGTACTAGTACCTTAGCTATACGATCAAGTAATGGGTCTGAAGATGCGTGAAAAAAGACGTGGAACCCCTGTTCACACTGTGGAGGGAGTGGAATCAGGTAGTGCTGAGCCTGGTGATGTGTGTGGTAGGGCCATCCATCTTTCACAGGAGCAGACATTTTGGTCTATTTTGTTGTACCCTCTTCCACAACATCTAGGAAGCCCTTACTAATGCTGGCTTACTGAGGGAGGGTCAATGACATGTAGTCACTCAAAGCATCCTAGTCACTCCACAGTCTGGAGCTGGAGGGGCTTGAGCAGTGCCTGCACTTGATTCAGAATGCCTCTGGCACTCGAGCA
Source organism: Neoceratodus forsteri (assembly GCA_016271365.2). Lineage (NCBI taxonomy): Eukaryota > Metazoa > Chordata > Ceratodontiformes > Ceratodontidae > Neoceratodus > Neoceratodus forsteri. The sequence continues at coordinate 1,713,403,634 of CM057455.1, forward strand.
GTGGGGTGGGTGCTATCCTAACCCTGATTTAGAACACCCTACCTGTGGCACTTGAGCAGTTGGGTGAGCACCACCACCCTCCAATTTTAGAGCACCCTGTCCCTGACACTCAGCAGTGTTGCAAGCACCCCTCTTCCTGATTCAGGACATCTTACCTCCACTGCATGCCCAAAGTCCTCTAACTTGAGGCATGAAAGTTGGATTTGGGATTTGAACCTAGCGCAACAGAACCGCGAATTAATATACGCTGAACTGTCATGCGCTGTAGAGTCTATGCGCTGAAATGTGTTGCGTGGTAATTAACAGCGACAAAAAGTTTGCGATGAAAAGACATGGAACCCTTCCACGCAGCCTTGGTGACGTCCGCAAAAGTGTCCACCAATGGTGGGACTACCACAGGCTTCAGGTCTTTCTGCCGAAGATAGCAGGCAAGGTGTTGTCGTTCGGGGTCAAGGTCTTCAGCATCCCACCCCATGTTGTCCTGGATGTGCCTCATGATCTCAGCAAAAGAGGGATCATCTAGAGGAGACCTGGGGCAGTCATGTGGGTCAGGAGAGGAGATGCTGAGCAGAGAAGGAGATCTGGAGTAGTCCGAGGTGTCCGATCTGGAGTCCTCCCCCGACTGAGTATGCCGACGCCATCTGAGTCACTTGGGGCTGGAAGACCCTGATGGAGATCTGGAGGGAGGCCTTCTCCTGTCTTTAGATCCGCCCCTAAGAGGTGGAGTCTGTTCCTTGGGAGTTGGTGGTTGTCCTGCTGGCCCCTTTGGTGGAGGAGGGGGCATAGGAGGTGGAGGAGGTTTAACAGGGACCACATCCTTTCGGATGGTGTCCCACCAAAAAGTAAAGAGCTCCTTTACTTCTTCAATATTCATACCCAAGACGATGGGCCTGGCGCCGGTGGTCTGTTGCCAGGGTCGAGTGTTGGGTCCCCAGGTGTCTCCGGGTTCGGGAGAGGTTCCCGCAGGACCCCGGCATCCTCGGTGTCGCCCACCTGGTGTTCGGGCAGTGTAGCGTCCTCCTCAGTCGAATTCCTGTGACCAGCGTCCGCCGGAGATGGGGGGCGGTCTTCCGCTCCGGAGAATGCGATGCCGATGTCGGCCTCTTGGCCGACACCCTTGAATCCAGTGAACGCCCAGCCAGCGATGGGTGTCTGGCCAGTGTCGTCAGTTCCTGTGAGCGCCTGGCCGACTTCTGATGCTTGGCCGATGTTGGGTATTTAGCCGACATCGGGTCTGACACCCGCTTCAGGGATGTCAGGTCCTTAGTCTGTCTCATAGGTGGAACAGGTCCTCTGGGAGGTTGGGAGACCGACCTGGAGTCGGTGTCCCTAAGTCGGGTGGCAGATGAGGATTTATGGCGCTCAGAAGACTTGGAAGAGGCCCTGGATGGAGTGGAGGAAGCCGAATGCCTCGAAGTCTTGATCGGCTGGAGCGAAGAAAAGCCGCCTGAAACCCAGACCTTAGCCGGGGGGGGGCTGTGACCGAGCCCTGGAGGGAGAGTGGTCCAATCTGGTGGAGCCTGAGCTGTGGTAGTTCGAGACCCAGGTTGGGGATCTAGACCGAACCTTCTCCTGGTGCTTCTGGGCCTTCGAGGACGATTCTCCCCTGAAGGAAGGTTCTTGGTCCATCCTTTTGAGCTTTTCTTCAAGAAGATATGCCTGTAGTGCCTTCTGACGGCAGATCCTGGTGCGGCTATTGAACCCTTGGCAAAAGGTGCAGGCCTTGGTATCATGGTCTGGGCCTAGGCAACGCACGCAGGAGAAGTGAGGATCTTTGAAAGGGATCTGTTTTCTGCAGGCACACTTAGAAAGGTGACCCTCAAGCGAAGGAGTTGGAGAGGAAATCAGTTAGCGAAAAAACACACAGAAAGTTCTGTAGTCGTCGTACACTAGGTAGAGACCGAGAGGCCGATGCTGGCAAGTCGAATGCAGGGCAGAAGAACTCGGATTCTGGGGGACTGCCTCTTTTTGTACTACGCCTGACATCGGGGGCGGGACCGATGTCGGAGGCAGTCCCCGCTGTATACTGCTAGCTAGAAAATTTCTCGGGGGTCCTGGCGCCTGCCAGCTTCAGTCCTAATGGTGTAACCTGCTGCAAGAGCCGTTTCTCGAAGTAAGATCATGCATTACAGTTTGTTTGGTATTTTGTGAATGGGTCCTATTTCTCCTAGCTGCAGTGGGTGGTGCTGGAGTTTTCTGTTTGGATGTTTTCTCTTTCTCCTGGTGCTTATGGTGTGGATTCCTGACAACTTGTCCTAGGATTTTGAGGACCTGGACCTAGAAGAGTGGGCTGGCAATGCAGAGGTGCTCTTCTGCTGGAGCTCCTTCTCCATGAATGCTGTTGTTTCAGATGATGTCTTTGTAAGGCCCCTTTTCACCGTTGTCAGGTAGCAGAATTGAAAACCCTGCAGATCGGGCAGACTTGCATGTTGTGGTCCAGGCCTAGGCAACAGACACAGACATTGTAGGAGTCGTTGTGGTAGATCTCACCACAGTCACAGTATCAGAATAATTTCAACAGTTCCTTCGACATACAGGTTGTCGAAAACCACTTGTAAAAGTGATTAGTTTTCTATAGAGAAAAAATAAAATAGTGACTATTGCAGCAGCGTTTCTGTCAGAAATCTGACAAGTATAGTTGATGGCAGGAAAAGAACTGAGGAGAGGAAGGGCCGCCTATGTTTACGTAGCAGCCGGTGTCTGATGTTGTCAAGGTTGGCCCCCTGTGGAATACTTGCAAAACTTTTCATGTGGTCCTAGTGTCTGGCAGCTTATAGTTCCACAGGTGTGGCCTGATGAAAGAGATATACTCAAGGATTAACGATGGCATTTCCCTACAGGTTTGCTGAGAGCCTTTCACCAAAATGGTGCTCCCTGTCTTTGTGTATGGTCAGCCCCTCCATTCCCTGGCCAGACTGGATACCTTGCATAACTCCTGTCTCTCTGCAGCCAACTAGCTCTCCCGAACGCATCACTAGCCATGCTTCCTCCTCCATCCTTTCTCCAAATGCACTGTGCCTCCTTTATACTGTAACCAGCATGCCAACCTGAACATTGTTTTCTGTAACCCAATGTCTTTCTCTGTATCAAAACATGTATTGCTATCCCAGGTCGCCCCTGAGAAAGGGACCTTCGGGTCTCAGTGGGCCTAGCCGAGCACCAAAATTTAATTAGTAAATAAATATCTAAATGCTAGTTTGGGTCACTTCTCTCCTACCTCTCATCTCTCCTCTCCACTGTTCCTTTTGCCTCGTGTTCCCTCCATTCTAGGTACCATCGCACCTTTGCTTTGTCACATCCCTGTACTGGCCAGTCATTCTTCACCTATTGTTTCCCTTCACTCTGGATCCAACTTCCCTCTGTTTTACTGCCTCCCTCAGATATCAACCGAGACTCCTTCCCTTCCCCATTGTTCCTGTTTCCCCTCCCCCAACAGTTGCTTTACACCTGGAATAATGCTTATCTGCCAGTTTTTGTTTGATCATTATGCTCTTTCTTTGATCCTTGTGTGCTAGCACTTTTTTTGTAATGCTGTATTTGTCTAAACTATATATTTTTATCCTTTGCTCCCCTGCCCCAAGTTGCACCTGAAAATGAACCTCAGTTCATTGTGCTTTTCCCAGGCACCAATTTTCAAATAACTAAATTCCACCGAGTGTTCCATGGATGCAGTTCATATGCGTTTGAATTGTATGTGAAATTGATCGGATTCCAAACTGATGCAAATGAACTGATAGAACGTCCACTGATCCAGGCATGTGTTAACATACAACGTTGTCCACCTGCGAGGATGGTTCTAATGCACCAGTGGAGATTTACAAGCCCTTTCAATCATTGTAGGCTCCCATCAGACCCCATCATGTCCATCTGCTATTCCCCCTGTTGCAGCTCACCACGGTACAAGCTGTGGTGGTTAAAGACATAAGGATGAAGATAAGAGCGTACTTGGCCAAGATCACTGTTGATATCAGATAAGCTGGTTCTGAGGGCCCATTATAGCGTATATCAGAGGGCAATCACCCAGAATTCTGTCCAGATATGTTGTGGCAGGGAGGACTAGACCATCCAGAGAAACAGTAACTCGGCACACTCAAAATCAATATGATTAATGTAACAGGTCACAAAGTCTACTGCCTCAGTGAACACAAAGAACATGGCTAACAAATGCCAGTGCTTTGTCAGTGGGCAGATTTTTAGCTGTGCTCCTTGTGTACACTGAGCCAGTAAATTTTGCTACCTGCTGCACTTATCAAGTTGTTTTTGAGTGCACCAAGGTAGTGTTTCTCTGTATGTTACTAATTTTTGGCAGCACCATCTCCACTGGGAAGTGTTTAGTTCTGTGCTTCAGGATTAGATCATTCCAGCTCTTCAGCAGTGCAAACTTTTAGATCTTGCCTGCAGTCCAGAAGATTTGTTTCCATAACAAGGTGCAGGGAATTTGGTACCTTCCACCTTGACAGTGTCCTCTATTAGAACCACAATCTACCAGGATGGGGTGAATCCCAATGACAGAGAAGTAGAGATGCATGAAGGCACTCTGGTGCTATGGATTGAGTTACAGCCAGTTTTGGATGAGACTTCTTGAGTGTTGTCTGCACTATGACTTACTTACTGTAGTTGGATCCAGGACCAACTTGGCAACTGGTGAACTGCCAAGAGACCCTGCTCTCAATGGTGGCCAGAATTGTCTGAGATTCCTTACGAGAGGGCATTTTTCCAAATGCACTGAAGGATGCAGTGGTTGTCCCTCTCCTGAAGAAACCATTCATGGACCCTTCAGTTCTGTTCACCTACAGACCTGTCTCAAACTTTCTGTTTTTAAGTAAGATACATGAGAAGATAATTGCACTGCAGTTGGAGGCACATCTGGTACATCATGAAATTTATGAGCCCTTACTATCAGAGTTTAGATCTCGACACAGCACTGATGAAGGTGATAAATGATCTCTTTCTGTCGTTGAGACAGAGGTTAGGAAGCATAGGCAAAACAGAAGTTGTAAACTTCACAAGTAGCGTCTTATTATTAATAACAATAACAAATAAAACACAAAACTGTACAGGATAGCACTACATAAAGACAGTGCAAAAAAAATCCTTCCTCCGAGTCGCTCTCTAAAATCTCAAGTCTATCTAGACAAAACATTGCTCTCATTATTAGATGTCTTTGACTAGCAGTTTAACCTCTGCATCCTGTTCTTGTAAATTTCATCTAATTTTTCACAAAATGCAACCAGATCTTTTTCACTGACCTTTCTGTGACCAGCCAGAACAGTACATTAGTCTTCTTAACAGGTGCAACCAATTAAGACATTGTGTCCCGAGGCTGATTTCCTGCTGAGAATTCTGTTAACAAGCTTGTGAAAGGTAAAAAAGGTTTCTCAAAGTCAACCTACTGTGTTTTAAACTGCTAACTTCTCTAACAAATCCAAATAGCTGTCTGTAATCATTTCAGCAATATAACGATACATTTGCAAACCAAGGGATCTCAGTTTCATATAAAGAGTCACATATATTCTTTTAGCCACTGAGAAGCAAGGGTTAGGAAGAAAGAACAGAATCAGCAAGTGAAGGAAGGGAGATAACGGGGAAATTGTGGTACCATCGGAATGGCCTGTACCTAGGTGCTGCAAGGAAAATTTGATTGTGCAATCAGACAGGCAAGAGCTAGACACGTGTTAGAACAGAACAGGACAGAATAGATCATTGCTTTTAACGCTGCATAGCAAATAGGACAGGGTCTTATCCCAGCCCTGTTATACTGGTGAGAGATTGAGAATACTCTGTGGTCATTATTGAGCTCTTGTCGGCATTTGACAGGATTCCGATGGATCCTCAAAGGACTTATGGGGGGTTCTCTGGTACAGTGTTGTGATGGTTTGAGTCCTTCTTGGCCTGGAGTAGCATGTAGCACTTGATATACAGGTTACTCACCTGTAACAGGAGTTCTAGGAATGGTATATGTTGTTCATCCACACTGTCTGGCAGGTTCCTTGCCGCTTTAAATCTTGCCGGAAGGTCTTCAAGCTGGCTCCTCCCACCCACTCAGGTGGTAAAACTCTTAGCCCCCCCATGACGCCAGATCTAGCCCGCTGGAAGCCAGGGTTAGTCAGCCGGGAGGTTAGGGAATATGGGATGAACAATATATACCATTCCTAGAACTCCTGTTACAGGTGAGTAACCTGTATTTCTAGGGACATGGATATGTTGTTCATCCACACTGTCTGGCAGACTCCTAGCAGTTCTCTGGGAGGAGGGAGGCAAGCGCACCCCTACTTAGGGAATAAAGGCTGGAGAACCGAGGCCCCAAAACCAGCATCCCGGTGTGACTCAAGGTCGATGTGGTAATGGGTGATGAAGGTGTGTGCTGACTTCCAGGTAGCAGCCCTGCAGATTTCCTGGATAGGGACGTCCCTGGAAGCAGCCACCGATGCAGCGGTATGGCGGGTAGAATGAGCTCTTATCCCTCTGGGAGGCTCCATGCCTTCCAACCTATAGCAGAGATCTATGCAGGAGGTGACCCACCTATCGTCCGCTTGGCTGCAGGTCTGCCAGGTGCGGCTTCAGCGTAGGTGACAAACAGCTGGCGAACCTCTCCCCGAACTTCAGCCGTCCGCTCCTTATAAGCGAGCGTTCTTCTAGGGTCCAAAGTATGGAGCCTATATTCGGCCTCCGAGGTGTGATTGGGGTAGAACACTGGCAGAGTCAACACCTGGTTAAAGTGAAACTCCAATACCACCTTTGGAAGGAATTTCGGGGTGGGGACGCAGGACAACCTTGTCCCTGTGGAAAACCAGATAAGGAGACTCGATGGAAAGCACCTGGAGCTCTCCCATCCTTCTGGCTGATGTGATAGCCACCAAGAAGGTGGTCTTCCATGACAGGTGAGAGATGTCACACCTGTGCATCGGTTCAAATGGCCTGCCCATAAGCTTAGCCAATACCAGCAGTAGATCCCACAGACGTGAAGGTTCTCGCACCGGAGGGGATATGTGATCAAGGCCTTTGAAAAAGCGCCTGAACACCTTCTCCTGCACCACCGACTGCTTCCTGGCCCGCGCCCGGTAAACAGAGATAGCTGCCAGGTGCACCTTAAGGGTCGTTGACCGAAGCCCTTGCTGAGAAAGAGACCACAGGTAGTCCAGAACGCTTGCCAAGGGACAGGAGGAAGGGTCCAGGCCCTTGCCCTGACACCAAATGGAGAATCTCTTCCATTTGAAGGCGTAGCATTTTCTGGTCTACTCCTTACGGGACGCCTCAACGACGTTGAGGACCTCGTCAGAAAGACCCAAGGCCTGGAACTCTAGCCGCTTCAGGAACCAGGCCGTCAGGTGCAGGGATTGAAGGTCCAGATGGAATACCTTCCCCTGATTGACTGAGATCAGGTCTGGGCAGGCTGGAAGCCACCTCGGGAGCCTGGAGCTGAGACTGAGGAGCTCTGGATACCAGAACTGGCGGGGCCAGTCTGGGGCTGCCAGAATCACCTGTGCCTTGTCCCTCCTCGCCTTGAGAAGCACCTTGTGGATCAAGGGAAATGGGGAAAGCGTAGAAGAGGCCCAGGGTCCACAGCCTCGAGAAGGCATCCCCCTGCAGTGAGCCCTGCTGAGGGGGGGGCATGAAACAGTCTCAGCTTCGCATTCTCCCTAGAGGCAAACAGGTTCGCCTGAGGTGTGTCCCAGAGGGAGAACAGATCTTGTACTACCTCCAGCAGGAGAGACCACTCGTGGGACGCAGCCCCTATCCAGCTTTGGACATCGACCAGGATGTTGGAGGCTCCTTCCACATGAATTGCGAGGAGATCCACCTCCAGGCTGCGCACAAGTGACCAAATGTGGACAGTTTCCCTGCACAGAGGCATGGAGAGCATCCTGTCCTGGTGGTTTAGGTAGTACATGGTCGTGGTATTGTCCGTCTGGACCTGAACCACTTGACCCCGTAGAAACGGAGCGAAGGCGGTGAGGGCTAGACGAACCACTCGAAGCTCCAGCAGGTTGATGTGGCATCCGGACTCCCAAGGGGACCAGAGGCCGTGCACTCTATGCTCCCCCAGCTGGGCACCCCAACCCATCAGAGAGGCATCGGTCAATAGAGAGACCGTCGGCTAGGGGCAGACAAACGGGATGCCCTCCTGCAGATGTGCTGGAACGGTCCACCACTGGAGAGCGTTCCACATCCCCTGGGTCACTGTCACTAGCTGATCCAGCGGATCGAAGTGCTGTGACCATTGGCTGGCCAGTCCCCATTGAAGCGGACGCATGTACCAGCGGGCCCAATGGACCACGCTGGTGCAGGCCGCCATGAGGCCCAGGAAGTCCCGGGCAGGGCGCGATTGCCCAACCTGAAACGATTAGGCAAAGGAGGAAAGAACCTCGGCCCTGTCTACCGGGAGCCGTGCTCTGGCTCGTAGAGAGTCGAGCTCTGCCCCCATGAATTGTATCATCTGCTTTGGCACGAGTTCTGACTTGGCCTCGCTGATGAGAAGGCCAACCTGAGAGCAAACCAGGAGGGCCAGATCTCTGGACTGCTCCACCTCCACTCTGGAGAGGGCTGCAATCAGCCAGTCATCCAGGTAGGGGTACACCCGGACCCTTCGGCACCGCAGGAATGCTGTCACCACTGCCATGCATTTGGTGAAGACCCTGGCAGCTAGGGAAAGGCTGAAGGGCATGGCCCGGAACTCGTAAAGGGATCCCTCCGCTCTGAAGCGGAGGAATCTCTGGTGGGACGGACGGATTGGGACGTGAAAGAACGCGTCCTGAAGGTCCAGGGAACAGAATCACATGCCTCGTTCCAAGGATGGGATTATCTGAGCCAGAGTGACCATCCTGAAGGTCCGAGACCTTAGGAACCTGTTCAGGGCGTGCAGGTCGAGAATGGGGCACCAGCCCCCCGTCCGTTTTGGGACCAGGAAGTACCTGGACACAAACCCTGGATCTGAAGGAGGATCCGCCACCTTCCTGATCACCTCTTTTTCGAGGAGCAGGGTAATATCGGCTCGGCGGGCCGACAGAGAGGCTGCAAACCCTGTGGCCCCCCCGAGGGGCAACGGCTCGGAAGGGTGGGGCCTACTTGAACTCCAGAGGCAGACCCACTCCTACCACCTCCAACACCCAGCGGTCCGTGGTGATAGCGGACCAGGTGGAAAGGAAGTGGCTGAACCGTCCCCAGGGGAACCCAGGGGGGAGTGGCGAGGCTGAGGCGACACACTCAACCGTCACTGGGCAGGCTTGAAGGAGGGACCAGCCGGGGACCTCCTGGGCCTTTACCTCCCTGCTTCCTATTGGAGGAAGCCGCGGGCTTGGGTTTGGGATGCCAAGCACGAGCCTGCTGGCCCTGGTGCTGTTGGGTCGGACGTGCCGCAGGCGCAGAAGGGCAAAAGGACTTGTACTGCTGCTGTCTGTGGCCTTTGTCCTTCTGGGCAGAGGTGACAGAGTCCAGAGTGGCACTGGGCTTCTCGATCCACTGGAGGTGACCTTCCACTCCAGAGCCGAAGAGGTCGGTCCCCAAGAAGGGGACATCCGCCAATTTGTGCTGGGTATCCGCCGTGAAGGTGGATATCCTCAGCCATGCTCTGCGGCACATGGCCACCGCGGCTGCAACCGATCTGGCATAGGAGTCTCCTATGTCCAGAGCCGTTTGGAGCTGCTGTTTAGCCACTGCCCTACCCTGGTCCCGAACCTGCCGGACCGTGGTCTGCAGGTTGGCTGGGAGATGAGGGATCACCTCATCCAGGGAGCCCATGAGGGTGTGGGAGAAGTGTGCCATCAGCACAGCCGAGCTGGCCTGGCGGAGGCCAAGGGAGGACGCAGCGTACACCTTGCGCTCGGCGTAGTCCAGCTTTTTGGACTCCTTGTTGGGGGGCTTGTCCACGTCCCTAGCATTCCCAGAATGCTGGAAAACGCTGTCGGTGAACAACCCCTCAGCAGAGGGGTGTTCCGAAAACCCGGGCAAAGAGCCGGTTGGGACCGCATACTTCCTGACCATTCTGGCCGAAGGCGCAGGGCAGGAAGCAGGGCGCTGCCTCCGTGGGGGAATCCCCCAGTCCAGTATTTCCGTCAGGGGATACTTGGCCCGTTTGGATACAGGCTCGAGCTGCATCCCGGTGGACTCCGAGATGAGCTGAAGCAAACCCATGAAGGACGATGGGCTTTCGTCCAACGACTGGCCCCCAGAGGACTCCAGGTCAACCAGCCTGAAGAACAGGGAGGAGTCGTCGTCGGACTCGGAGGAGTCCGCAAAGAGCTGCCTGGGGCCTGAGCCACACTCCACCTGCCGAGGACGGTCGGGAGTGAGGGTGACCGACAACCTGTGGGGCAGGCCTTGACCCAACCGAGAGTCCTTGGTCGGTGCCCCTGATTTCGGTTATGGAGGCGGAGGTTCCACCACAATCGGTGGGGCCGCAAGTTTCGACCGAACCACCGGCCCAGGCTTGGGCATCTCGACTACTGCGAGGGGTTGTTTCGGCTGCTCGAGTGACAGCCACTTGATGGCCGGGGAAGGCGTTGGGGTCGACTTGCTCCCGGACAGAAGTAACTGCTGCCACATCAGGTCCTCGTAGCGTCGACGCAATTTGCGCCAAAGCCTCTCCTCTTCCCAGGAGGAAGACGAGCGGCAGCGCCACTTACCTCGGTGCCGAGACCGTCGATGTCGGCAGGATCGGCTGGACCAAGAAGAAGTCCGAGACCGAGATCCTCGGTATTTCCGAGGACGGGTCTGGGAAGGAGCTGGGGACACCTGCTCTTCCCTCGGCTCGGATGCCTTAATCGGGGACTCGGTCTCCACCGGGGGAACCGGTGAAGAAGGGTTCTCGGCCTCACCAGTCGACAGCCCGTCCGACGGGTCGAGAAAAATCTCGACCGCGTCAGCGGGTGTCTTGGCTGGCTGGCCTGACAAGGACGCCGTGAAGCCAGCGGCCTTAGCCGCAACCTCGACCGAAGTCGACAGTCGGGTGTCCGGGGAAGGAGACCTCTCCCACTCCCACAAACGCCGACGATGGGACTTACCCTTAGAGTTCTTATTGGACTGAGAGGAATGTCCAGATGGACCATCTCCCTTCATGGAAAGGGACTGGCAAAGCTCCTTGAAAGAAGCTGAATACAAGGTACCCAGAGAGAGCAGGATAAATGCCGCGACCGAGGAAGAGGATGATGCGGCCTGGGCCACCTCCTCCTAGAGGGCGATCATCTGCTCGAGCTGCTCAGCTGAGCCAGCCGCCACTGTAACCGCCCAACGGGCCTCCTTTGACTTAACCAGCTGGTAGCGCCTCGGGCACCCCAGCTGTAATCAAGCAGTGCGGTCCTCCAGGACATTGGCCGAAACTAACTGCATGACTCACAGGCCTGCAGGTCGTGTTCTAGGCTGAGGTGGACGACTTGAGGTGGTCCTGTCCTGGACATCTTCTGCCCACAAAGGCACGTCAAACTGGGAGTCAATTTGTCCATCGAGCCACAATAGGAAGAAAGATGACCAAGTCTTGAAAATTTTAAAATTAGTTTCAGGCGAACCGAAGAATTAGGATCCAGTCTATCACGCAGAGCGTTAAGGAGGGAACCTGAGCTTCCAAGCGGTAAGGAAGATCTGGCGTCATGGGGCGGAGCCGAGAGTTTTACCACCCGGGTGGGTGGGAGGAGCCAGCTTGAAGACCTTCTGGCAAGATTTAAAGCGGCAAGGAACCTGCCAGACCGTGTGGATGAACAACATTTCCATGTCCCTAGAAACATTTTTTTCCAAGAGTGCTGCTGTCCCCTCTGGCATTCCTTAAGGCTCAGTTTTGTCCTTGATGTTGTTCTCAGTGTATGTGTTGCCCTTGGAAGCAACTATGAGATGGTACAGTCTGGGTTTTCACTGCTGTTGTGCCTCTTATTCTCCCCAAATCAGGTCGACTTGGTAGCTGTGACTGATGCTTATCTGAACTAAGTGTCTGGATGATTGCCTGCTGGTTAAGCTTTAATCCCAGCCCAGAGTTATTGCTTAGACTCAGGATCCCAGAAGTCAGCTATATGTAGAGGAACAATATCATCTTGCCTCCTTGGAAGGTAATGTTCTCAGAGCTGTGGATAGGACTAAAATCTGAGGGTCATAAAATGGACAGCAGACTATCATTCAAACTGCAGATGGCAGCTGCTGTGCACTGTGGATTTCTCCTTTTGAGAAATATGACCCATCTGAAGTTCTAACTTCAATATGAGGACCTGGTCACTGTGGTTCATGTCTTCATGTTCTCCTGACTAGACTACTGTAACGCTCAAACCTAGGACTTTCTGGCGGTTTGACACATTATCTCCAGCTAATGCAGAATGTGGCAGACAGGCTGCAGCACCAGGCACAAGCACTTTTCATTGCATCACATCTGTCCTGCAGAATTGGCAATGGCTTCTTGTTCAGTGGCATACTACCTTCAAGATTTGCATGATAGTCTTTGATGCCTGACGACATCAGTCACCTCTGCTACACTTTATACAGAGCAGTGAAATCAAGCACATAGTTAAATCTTAGTCTAAGCAACTAATGCAAAAACATAATGTATAAATTGGACACACAATGGTTTGACTCCGAATATGACATTTATCAAAATACGTGTGAAGGGCAGGAGTACTGCAACTCATTTGTGGCTATAGCCACTCATTAGTTATGGTCCTGCCCCCTCACTACTGAAGATAAAGGGCATATTCTGGGTCAGGCCACTGCACATCCCCTTATGTGGGGGGGGGGGTCTACAATGAACAGGTGGGGGAAGTGGATGGACTACAGTGGCCTCAGAGGTGGGGCACAGGCACATCATCCCCCAGCCAGTGCAACTACAGAACTCCTATGCAGTCTTGGAGAAGCCCTTCCCACAGTGACACCCCATGTAGTGACCGGGGAGGGTGAGTGGGTCCTCCAGAAGGGAGCAATAAGGATGGGTGGCAGAAGACCCCAGAGGAGGAGGAGGAAGCAAATCGTGGTGGAGAACTCCATCGTCAGGTGATATATTTGGGGTCAGGAAGCAAAGAAGGTAAAGTGCCTAACCTAGCCGGAGGGATGCAGAGCAGATCCTGTGGATCACCAGGGCAGTAGCGGGGGGGGGGGAGCTAGATGTTATTTTCCATCTGGGGACAAATGACCTGGCAAGGGGTAAGGCAGGGTTAGAGGTAGTGCAGGAGGAGTTTAGGGAGTTGGGGAGCGGTCTTGGGCAGATAGCATGCTCTGTGGCCTTCTGAGAGGTGCTGCCTATCCTCGGCAAGTAGACTAGTGAATGCTGCATCTGGGACTTCAATGCATGACTAAAGGAACGGTGTGGTGAGCAGGGGTTTGGCTTCACTGGGGACTGGGGCACCACCCGGCGGGATGAGGGCCTGTACAAAAGCAATGGACTGCATCCAGTCAGAGAGAGAAACGTGGTCCTCAGTGAGCGGTTTAAATGCTTCATTGGCAAGCATTTAAACTAGCCAAGGTGGGGAGGAGGAAGGAGGCAGAAGAACAAACACTGCTCTCCCCCACAAGCTCGAGACAAAGAATGCAAGGAGGGAAAGAATACCTGACAAAGGGCAAACAACAATGAAGGTCAGGGGATACAAGGCAAGAATAAAACTAAAAAAAACATAGTGGATGGGAAAAGAGAAGGCAAAAGGGATAGAGAGTGGCAGCATAGCCCGGAAAGCCATGTGTGCAAATATGAAAAGTCTGAACAACAAGGTTGCAAACCTGGAGACCACCATGGTGGAAGCGGACCTGGACCTGGTCGCAGTCATGGAGACATGGTACAATGCAAACCAGGACTGAGAAGTACCCATTCTAGGATCTACACTGTTCAGAAGGGTCAGAGTAGGTAGAAAGGGGGGAGGAGTGGCTCTGTATGTAAAGGATAACATAAAAGCCACAGAAATACAGGGGGAGCAGGCAGCTGAAGAGATACTGTGGCTCACTCTGGAAGGAAAGAAAGAAAGAAAGAAAGAAAGAAAGAAAGAAAGGAAGAAAGAAAGAAAGAAAGAAAGAAAGAAAGAAAGGAGTCAGTTATTAGAACAGGAGTGATCTACAGACATGCAACTCAAGGGGAAGAGGTTGATAAGGAAATGGAGAAAGCAATTCATAAGATGGCTCTCAAGGGAGCAGTACAGATAATGGGAGATTTCAATCTACCGGACGTGGATTGGAGTCTCAACGATGCAGCTACAACCAGGAGTAGGTACATCCTGGACTCCATGCAAGGGGAGTTCCTCAGGCAATTAATGCTGGAACCCACTCACAAGGGGGTACTTCTGGACTCAGTACTGTCAACTGGGGACAGTGTGACTGAAGTCAAGAGTTTGGGAACACCTGGGAAACAGTGACCACCGAATAGTGTGGTTTGAGGTAACAACCATGTCTGAATCGAATCACACAAGGGTCCTGGACTTCAGAAGAGCAGGTTTTAAGAAAATGAGAGAATGTCTGAGAGAAGCCTTGGCGGCGATAGGAAAACTGTGGGGAGTCGAGGAAAGGTGGGCAAAAATAAAAGAGGGAATTAGGCAAGCTACAAACCTCTGTGTAAGGCAGGTGAACAAAGGCCAGAGAAAAAAAAAAAGAGACCATTATGATCCTCTAAGAAAGTAGCAGAAAAGGTAAGAGCAAAAAAAGGGCATTTAGAACATACAGAAGGAGGAGAATAGAGAGATTTACTAAGAGAAACAAAAGGAGGCAGGGAAGGCAATTAGAAGCACAATGAAATAGAGGAAAGGATTTCCAAATCAGTGACAAAGGGAGATGAAACATTTTTTTTTTATAGATACACAAGATAAAAAAGAAGCATGGGTGGTGGGGACAGTAAGACTGAAAAGGGAAGGAGGGTGCAGTGTGGAAGAGGTCCACCAAAAAACAGATTTATTAAACAACTATCTCTGTTCAGTATTTACAAAGGATGAGGAAGGCAATGGGCCAGGATAAAGGGCAAGGGTATAAAGGGTCAGGAAGTGGACACAAAGCCATTTACAGAAGAAAGAGTGCTTAGGGAACTATCGAAGATAAAAGTAGACAAAGCAATGGGGCCAGATGGGGTGCACCCCAGGATACTGACGGAACTGAAAGAGGAGCTAGCTGCACTACTGACAGCCTTTTTCAACATGTCATTAAGAAAAGGCGAGGTATCGGGGAACTGGAGGGCAGATGTAGTCCCAATCCACAAAAGCAGAAATAGGGAGGAGACAGGAAATTACAGATCAGTCAGCCTGACGTTGGAAGTAGGCAAGGTAATGGAAACACTGTTAAAGGAAAGAATTAAGGAATACTTAGTTACCAGTAACCTGCAGGATCAGAGGCAGCATGGGTTCACAGGGGGGAGGTCCTGCCAGACAAATCTGATCAAGTTATTTGATTGGGTGACCAGGGAAGTGGATCAGGGGGAGTGGTGGATGTGGCCTACCTAAATTTCAGCAAGGCCTTCAACACCGTTCCACACAGAAGGCTGTTAAAACAAGCTAGGAAGCCTAGCAATAGGTCCTAAGGTAGTAAAATGGGTGGAAAATTGGCTAGGCAATATGAGTCAGAGGGATGTGGTAAACGGCAGTCACTCCGGAGTAGGCAAAGTGACCAGTGGAGTACCACATGGATCAGTACTAGGGCCGGTCCTCTTCAATGTGTTTATCAGTGACATGCAGAAGGGCTGGAAGGGAATGTATGCCTGTTCGCAGATGACACAAAACTCTGCAACTGAGCAGACACACCGGGAGTGGAAAAAATGAGAAGTGATCTAGAAAAGTTGGTAGAATGATCAAAGGCTTGGCAGCTGGGTTTTAAATGCAAAGAAGTGCAAAAATACACTTGGGGCATAAGAACCTGGGGACAACCTACTAACTGGGAGGAGAGATATTAACAGTTACAGAGCAGGAAAGGGACCTGGAGTGAGTCATTTCTGATGATCTAAAGGTAGTGAAACAGGGTGACAAAGCAATGGGGAAGGCTAGAAGGATGCTGGGTTGCACAGGAAGGGCAATCACCAGCAGAAGGAGGAAGAAAATAATACGCCTATACAGATCACTGGTTAGGCAGCACCTCAAGTACTGTGTACAATTCTGGAGGCCCCATCTCCGTAAAGACAAGAGTGTGGAGGCAGTACAAAGGAGGACAACCAAAATGGTGCATGGCCTGCATCAAAAGCCTTATGGGGTAAGGCTCAAGGAACCTAACATGTACTCCTTGGAGGAAAGGAGGGAAAAAAGGGGATTATGACAAAGAAAAATACCTCACAGGCAAAAACAAAGTACAGGAGGAAACATTTTCCACAGAAAAAGATGCTCAGGGACAAGGGTCATGCTATGAAGTTAGAAGACAGGAGGCTCAGAAGTTGGGGGGGGGGGAGGCTCAGAGGAAATGTAAGGAAGTACTTCTTCACGAACAGAATGATGGATGCACAGAACAGCTTACCAGTGGAGGTGGTGGGTGTGGAAATGGTGACAGGGTTCAAGAATGCATGGGATAGACACAGAGGAATCTTAGTGGGGGGAGGGGGAGACCAGAGACAGAGCACTGTCTGTTGCAACACTACAGGTAAAGAAAACAGGGCAGACTAGGTGAACCATCAGGTCCTCATCTGCCGACAGATTCTATGTTTCTATGACCCCACCTGGAGTACTGTGCCCAGTTCTGGAGACCACATCTCAGAAAGGAAACAGAGTGGAAGACATCCAGAGGAGGGCAACTAAAAAATGGTGCTAAGTCAGTATTTGCATCCCTATGAGAAGAGATTAAAGGGCCTAAATATGTACACCCTGGAAGAGAGGGGAAGGAGAGAGAGAGAGAGGGGAAATATGATAGAAACGTTTCAATACCTCACTGGGGTAAACAAGGTAAAAAGAAGGAGTATTTTTCAGAAGAAAGGTGCTCAAGAACAAGGAAGAAGAACCTGGAGGGGGTAGATTCAGGAGAGATGTGAGGAAGTACTTTTTCCCCCAGAAAGAGAGGTGGATTCCTGACACAATTTTCCAGTGGAGGTAGTGACGGCAAAAACAGTGGTGGGGTTCAAGAATGCATGGGATAGGCATAAGGGAATATCAGAGAATGGGAAGGAGTGGGTGAATGGGCTGGAGATCAAGTAGGATCCGTGGTGATACTATAGGCAGGGAAAATGGTCAGACTAGGTGGGTTAATCAGTCTTTATCTGTTGAAAAATTCTGCTTCAAACATTTATATCAATGTGTGTATAAACCACCCTGAAGAGTATCTCTATGGAGCACACATCCCACCGCACATTTTAATAAAACAAACACCTATGAAGTCTGTATTTATGGTCAAAGAATTTATCCTGACTTCATTTCTCTGGGAAAAGATGCTCTACTTCAATAAGAGCTGGAGCAGACAGTCCTTGTCCACAATAATGTATTATACAATGGCAAGAAAAATACTGTACTTTGATTGCCTGGCTGGCACGATTTACAACATGTAAATCATGCCAGCACATTGAGTGCCAGCCAGCCAATCACCACCCATAGCCTGAATCACTCCGATGCCTGTAGATCAAACGAGTCGACTGCCATATAGTCGCCGGTAAAAAAAAAAAAAATTGGTAAATATAAAGAGTTCCTCCTTCCAAATGTATGACCAGGACGAGTTGGAAAGAATTTTTTCCAACATTCCGGACACACAAATTGTACACCCAACAACACAAACTGTTCCAGAAGCTTTACCTGTACCTCAGCCCGTACTCACCAAGCAGTACACAAGCCGCGACAGCTCGAACGCAGGCAGTATTCCTGCCACCACCCAGCCGACAGTCACTAAATAAAAATGTTTCCGATTTCAACTGTATACTAGTAATATCCCTCTCGAGGGTGTGGGTGATCCCAGGAGTCACCCTCACCCAGTCCAGTTTCCTCACTCGGCCTATGGCCTCGTGACCAAACTGCACTGGGTGTGGGTAAATCCTGGCATCACCCACACCCTCTCGTGGTACATTGCTTAAATAAATGTGAGCGTGTTGCCCACAAATAATACATTTAAGACTTCCTAATTACTCTTCCAGTGGTGGTGGTAAGGGTGTTTTCCCCTCTGACTGCAGTTTGTTTAGCCGCTATCCTGAACATTTCTTTTAACTATTTAACCAGAACGGAAACTGTGCAGGCCACATTTCTTTGTGCTGCTCCAAAGATGTGTGCTTTTGATTCACAACAATGTATGTTGCCCAAACAATAAACTTTCTTCAATGCTTTGAGCTTTTATCGCTATTTCATAGTGACACCTCTACTTTTCTACAGTTCCAACTCATCCCCAAACTCGCTTTAGGTAAATATCAGTTTAAAAGTTTTCTCTTTTAAAGTTGTCTATAGCCTTTCTTTTTTTTTTTTTTTTTTTTTAAATCACAGCGCTACAGGGGTGGCTGTATAGCCCAAAGGTCAGCGCAATGAGCTCTAAATGAGCTTGGTACATCCAGCAGACCCAAGTTTGATTCCTAACCTCTACTTGCATAGTGTGTGGCCCTTAGCAATTCATTTAACCTCCTGGTGCTTCTGGGTCATCCCTATAAACGGCCTTCCCCAATAACCAGAGAATACCGCACCAGGCATCAGTGCCATTAGGGATGTAGCCATCTGGCAATTCTTGTATTTCAGTTCCACGTAGGAATCAGACTACTAAATTTTTACTCTGACAAATGCTATGCAGTGTAACCAGCCTGAAATAATTCAAGCTTTCTCCATTATCGCCTCTAGGCTACAGAATGGATTGCTAGCCTCCCTCCACTTACTAGGCACTTCCATCCTATTCAAAACACATTTTAAAAAGGCCCTCTTAATCACATCAGTATACAAATGCCCTTCCTGACCTGGGACAGAGGAAAGCCTTGGGTCCAAATGCAGACCGCTGGACAGTTCTCAAAGCAGCTATCTACTTAGTTGATACGTTTTGTTGCCATCTATTGTCTGGAACCTAACTTCCAACCAACCATGATATTACTGTGTTCTATGCTGTAAACATCTTCTCTATACTGTATACTTTTTCTATGTCTAGTCTGGGCTTTGTACTGTGGGCTCTTACTGTAACTGTCCTCGGCTGTGACACTGTTCAGCTGTACTATTCTACATGTACTATTTATAATGTATGATACTTTGTACTATATGTGCCATCTTGATGGCCTGGGTCATTCCTAGAAAACCGGTCCCTCAGACCACTGTACCCACCTGGTTACCAAATAAATAAATGAAACGAAGTACTCCTAACAGTTCTAAAAACTGATGGAATATTTACAAAAATCTTGATCTGATTGTCCCCTTTTAAACTTCAGCTTGATTACACTGGGTAAAGCAGATGCAGAACTGCCTGAATGATATAAAAATTGTCTCTCTTTATTCAATATGTAAACAAACACAATGTGTCATATGAGAGGGTAAAGCAGATGCAGAACTGTCTGAATTATATAAAAATTGTCTCTCTTTATTCAATATGTAAACAAACACAATGTGTTATATGAGAAATATTGTGCAAACTCTTAAAGTAGTTCCAAGAGGGCAGCCCCATTTACTGACCCTTTGAACAACTAGTTTTGTATTGATGTGTCTGTGTGATAACACTAGAGGTTTGTGTCTGCGTGATAACTCTCAAGAGGTTAATGTACACAAATGAACTGCATGCTTTTTAAATAATTCTTACATGAACATTTTTATCCAAGGCTGGCTACTTTCCTGAAACCAATTTTTATTATGCTTCTAAAGTATTGCATGTGTGTCCAGTGTACATCTTTGGGCTGTAAAGACACCTTGGAATTAGCATATATATCCAAGGTTCTATCCTTGTTAAATAAATAAATTGAAACGTACAACATTCCTCCTGAAACAGCAAAGTTGATTAATCTAGTAACAGTAAGTTCAGTAAAAGTGCTTACAGGTCTGTCAACCTCAGGAAAGTAATAACTGTTCTCAAGAACTGTAGAAAAAGCTTTACATGCCTAAAATATGCAGTTGAATTTTTTTTAACCTTTTGTTTACAGTCCATTGAAAAAAACCCGTTTTCCAAACTAGGCATTTAAAGATCACTACAATGAAAACCAAAGGTTGTCCCTTAAAATCATTTTTTTTTTTGGTTACTGAACACCCACACCAGGGACCTAGGAAAAAAGCTGATCGTTGTAACTTGAGCAGAAGGTCAAGTTGCGTCATGGAGGAGTGGACTGCCTGTTGTTTAACCCCCCCCCCAACCAACTGATTTGCCAAAATAGCATAATAACTGGTATTGACAGTGGGGGCAGCTGGTTGCCTTATCCTCCCAGTTACAATGAAAAGAGGACCATCTTGGTTACTAAATGTCAATAGTTAAAAGAAGAAAAACTGTGAGCAAATTAAGGGACCAGGGCTTCAAATGCTGTTTATGTAAACAACGTATCCAATTTTTGTGTTTTCTAACTAAAGGCAGTCTGTACAAAGCAATGCCCAACTAATTATGAAAGCTGTGAATGAGTCAAAAACCAAAGCAATCTCCTAATTATGGGCTATGGGACAGCTAGTGTGACACAGAGGAGTACTCTAACCTCAGAGCTTGGGGGAAGTTCCCTTAAAGCTGAATGGTTAGAGCTGCTGCTTTTGGGACTCAGGAGTCCCAGGTTTGATTCCCAGCAATGGCAGCGGCTGCATCTGTCGAAATGGAGGGGACAGACCTATCATGGTGATTCAATGTAGGGACTTGCATAATTCAAATCAGTAACATTTTGACTACAATGAAAGTATATTACTTGAAACATAGGATTCTGAAGTCCCATCTAACAAAACATTTTGTAGGTCATATTTTTAACAACTGCCTATTATAAACATAGTTTTGCTGATGGATATTATGTTGGTCCTTATCAAGGAATGGAACTCTGGCTGTAGACCGTAGTGCTTTATTTCTACCTCCAACCCTGCACTGAAAAGGAGACAGACAGTAACATATGTTTCTCTACTTTCCCCGTCAAGAACTCTCTTACTGGAACCTATTCATATACTGTATTATTTAGTTCCTTTAAAATGTGCCAACGATTTGACGCTTGAGCTGGCTCCTACAGAGCCCCTCACACTTATCAATTTTTAACAGCTATAATCAAGGTCAAGTCTCTGATACAGACACCAGCAACTGCAGTCAATGACTCTGTAACCCTTCAGTTTGACCAATGATTCTGTAGTGACCCAATAAATAACATTATACAAATTGCAAAATGTTGCACTACATGTGCTAGTACAAAACTTTTCTGTACATCACATGCTTTATCCTATGAATCAGATTTCCTCAAACAAGTCTTGTTCCCAAGCCTTCTTTTTCTGCCTGCTTCTCTTTTAGTGCAAGGCACTTGCCAGTCCAGTGATTCAACATCTCTCTTGCGCACACAAGTCAGACAACAGAGTATGACCTGCATTACATGTTACCATTTCCATCTATGGCTGGCACATATGAATCAGGGAGCTGCAGCGTAGGTGTTTACATTACACCTGGAGTAGTCCTGTGCAAAGTTTTCGCACTTCAGCAAGTTGTAGCTAGTTTACTGTACAGGCCCAGAGGGTGCAAGTATGTCATTAAGTTTGCTCACTTCCATCTGCCAATTATGAAGCTTCTTGGTGGACAAGTGACGACGTGCATGTTTGGTCAAATGGTCACTCCTCATGAAGCGCCGCTCGCACAATGGACAGACAAACCTCTTCTCACCAGTGTGTGTCCTACGGTGTCGAGACAGTTCATCAGACCGTGCAAATTTTCTGTCGCAGCCTTTCCAGTTACAGCTATAAGGTTTCTCTCCTGCAGCAAAATAAAACAAAGCATGATAAGCATCTTTCACAAGAACAAAAGAAAGACTGCTACAACTCTCCAAGGTAACTCTTGGTGATTTATTCATTTCTAATTTTTTTTTTGCAAGGAAAGGAACGTTGAGCAGTGACAGTTTGTTTGCAGGTATGTCGGGGTGTGGGGGTTTACATGGAACTGTTTTCTTGACAAAGGGGGGAATGCTGACCAGGACACTGGAGGAAATCCCTTTATGATAAGTGCCACAAGACAGAGTGGAACAAATCCATTTGAAGCTGGTGGTCAGTTTAGCCACTAGCTTTCAAAATCTGGTAGTCAAATCAATATATTTAGTGGCTATCATTTTTAAGGGATTAAAAATTGATTCATGGACTGGTAGCCAGTTGTCGGATAACTTTCAAAATCTAGTAGCCAAACCAATTTCTTAGTGGCCACTGGCCACCCAATTTGTCCCACCCTGCCATAGGATCTTTTGACTTTCACCTGGACTGCCACCAGAGATGGCAGAAGGGACCTTGGTTTAACGTCTCAGTCGAAAGACCGCACCTCAACAATGCTGCATTAGTGTCAGTATGGGGCATTTGCCCAAGTTCTTAGTGTTAGTCCTGTACTAACAGATACATGAAGAACTACATTAAAATGGCAACCAGCTCATTTAAATAAAACAGACTTGATGAAAAATACATTACCTGTGTGTGTTCTCATGTGGGCCTTGAGATGGGAACTCTTGAAGTAGGTTTTCCCACATCCATGGTGACCACAAATATGACTTCTAATTCTGGAGGAATCAGTCTGTGGAGGCATCCTTTGAATGGAAGGTGTGTACCCAGGTGCAGGAGCAATAAGAGAGAGTCTAGTTCCATTTGGACTTAACATTGGTTGCTTGGTATTCTGCATGACTGCCTGTGGCAAAACAAACATTACTGCAGCTTTTGGGACTTCTGGTGCCATGAATACTACAGGCTGGCATAAACCTGGATGTTGATTAGATGGAGTGTTGGGGACGACCGCTGTAACAATAGGGCTGCTGTTGACTGGAAGCATCTGATAGATTAAGGGCATGGGTGAGATTCCAACTGGCGTCAAGCTGGAAGGCGACTGTAGTACTGAACAGTGCTGATCTTCTGCGGTCACGGTCCGAGGGCCAGCAGAAACAGTTTGTAACAACAGTGGTACAGAGCACTCTGTGGGTACTGGATTGAGTGTCGTTTCCACTTCTGATCCTTTAGTACATTCATTTCCTGTTCTGACTGGTGATATTATGGCACAAGGCAGACTTTTCCTACAACTGTGGGATTCCTTTTCACATGCATGGTTTTGCTGCACAGGTACGTTTTCTACCTTTACGGGACAGGAACTGTTCTTACACAGAAACACATCTGCTGTATGACGAATCACACTTGTTGCTTGAGCCTTCTGCTGGCACACTGGAAAAGTCAGTGGTGATTTAGTCTGGAGGGCACACTCGGTGGAGCTTGCTTCCGCTACCGTTAAGTCCTCAGGGGCTGTTTTAAACTGCACGGTACTTGAAACTACAGCTGCTGGCTGAATAACTTGAGAGGTTTCAAAATCTGGAGGGCTGTAGGGTGGAGTCAAGCACTGCAAGCAAAACAAAAGGACAATGATAGATTCAAAGTTGATGCACAGTTTCCTTCTGTTATAAACAACTTACAAATCTGCAGCCCCACACAGGTCCTTACCAGCCAAGCCATCTTCAGGAGTTACAGAGGCAAGTAAAAACATCATAGTATTTGGTTTGCTGTTTTTGTGTATGGAAACCCATATACTTCCAGATGCTGTTGTACCACAGTACTATCAGAATGCTGTTGCACAGTAGGTATGTGACTACTGTGGTACAAAAGCCTAGAATCCCACGTCTATTAAGCTTTCTTACATTTAACTACACTGCCGGTTCCTCATAAAGAAGATATAAACAAGACAACACCTCAAGTGAACTGTTAAAAGATGAATTATAATATTACTAGTTCATGTTGCTATTACTTGAATTACAATATTTTAATCTTACCGTTTGCCACTTTCTGTTCATTTGAACACCATTCAAGACAGAGTTAGGAAAAAGGTAAATGCCTTATAATAAATACATGCAATGCAAAATAATGTATGTGCACCCATAAACAAAAAGGCGAATGTTTCCATCTTGGGGTGAGACGAGAGAGACCACGTGAGCTTCGCTCTTGAGGTCGACGCTGTCATCTCACCCCTCAACGGAAACACAGTCTTGTTGTGCATGGGTGCCCAGACATTATACATGTATTCTTCAGTAGTGCGTTTGCATATACTTCTCACAATGTGAGAAAAGGAGTGCGAGAGGGGACATAACTGAAACCTATTAAGTACCTCACAGGAGTGAGCAATGTGCAAGTGGAGGGTCTATTTCAGAGAAAGAAGACATCAGAACAAGGGGCCATAGAAACATAGATTTTGACGGCAGATAAGGACTGCTTGGCCCACCCAGTCTGCCCATTTCCCTACCTAATGGATAAGCTGCAGATCCTAGTTAACCAGCAGCCTACTTCTTCCTACCCCCACCCCCTAGAATTGCCTTATGACTGTCCCATGCATGCTTGAATTCCACCACTGTTTTTGACTCCACAACCTCCTCCAGAAGGCCGTTCCATGCATCCACAACCCTCTCTGTGAAAAAATACTTCCTTAAATTACCTCTGAGCCGCCCCCCTTCTATCTTCAAATTGTGCCCCCTTGTTCTTGTACACCTCTTTTTTTGAAAGATGCTACCTTCTTGGACTTTGTTGATTCCCTTGAGATACTTGAAAGTTTCTATCATGTCCCCCCTCTCCCTCCTTTCCTCAAGGCTATACATATCCAGCTCCTTAAGTCTCTCTTCATATGTCTTCCGGTGCAGACCCTGCACCATTTTAGTTGCCCTCCTCTGGACAGCCTCCATCCTGTCGATGTCCTTGCGGAGATTGGGTCTCCAGAACTGCACGCAGTACTCCAGATGGCGTCTCACCAACTGTCTGTACAGAGGGATAATAACTTCCTGTTTTCTACTGGTGATGCCTCTCCCTATGCATCCCAGTATCCCCCCAGCCCTCCTATATATTAATCTTTTGTGTGGGACTGTGTCAAATGCCTTGTTACAGTCTAGGTAGGCCATGTCCACAGCCCCTCCCTGATCTACTACTTTGGTCACCCAGTCAAAGAAATCTATCAGATTTGTCTGGCATGACCTTCCCGCTGTGAATCCATGCTGCCTTGGGTCCTGAGCCCCTCTGGCCTCTAGATGCTCAACAATTCTTTCCTTCAGAAGTGATTCCATCATTTTCCCTACCACTGAGGTTAAACTAACAGGTCTGTAGTTTTCTGCTTCTGCCTTCCTCCCACTTTTGTGAAGGGGAATCACATCTGCCCTTCTCCAGTCCTCGGGTACCACCCCATCCTCCCATGATTTGGAAAAGAGGGTAATCAGTGGTGTCACTAGTTCTACCCTTAGTTCTTTTAGAATTCTGGGATGAATCCCATCAGGCCCCATTGCTTTGTCCACCTTCAGTTTTAAGAGTTCTTTCAGAACGCTTTCTTCTGTAAATGGGCTGGTATCAACTTATGTATCCAGAGTGTTTCTACTGTTTGTTTTAGGTACCTCTCCCACTTCCTTTGTAAATACTGAGCAAAAATATTTGTTTAGTATCTCTGCCTTTTCACAGTCACCCTCTGCCCACCCTCCCTCCTCTTTATTAAGCCTCACTAGCCCTCCCTTGGTCTTCCTTGGCTCCTGATGTACCTATAAAAGGTTTTATCCCCCTTCTTAACTGAGTTGGCTATCTTTTCCTCGGTTTGGGCCTTTGCTGTTCTGACTGCCTTCCCAGCTTCCTTTTGCTTTAACTGATACAGTTCTCTGTCCTGCTCCTTCTGTGATTCCTTGTACTTCCTGAATGCTTTCTTTTTCTCTTGAACCTTCACTGCCATTTCCTTTGAGAACCATAGTGGTTTCTTACATCGTTTCGTTTTGTTAATCTGCTTCACACAAACGCTTGTTACCTCTGTGATGGCAGTTTTATTATTCCCATTGTTCTTCCACCCTCCTTCCTGCCCATTTGCTAGTGCATTCCTTAGGCACTCACCCATTTTAGCGTCAGCCCTCCTAAAGTCCAGTACCTTTGCCTTTGTATGAAATGACTCTATTGCTGTGTTTATTGTGAACCAAACTGTTCGATGTCGCTAGTTCCCAGATGGCTACCCACTTCTACATCTGTGATCCTCTTCATCTCCATTTGAGAGAACCAGGTCTAAGATTGCTCCCTCTCGAGTGGGCTCCAATACTAGCTGTCTAAGGCATGCCCCTTGTAGGGCATCTAGAATAACCCCCCTCTTTGAAGTGACTGCTGCAACTGCACTCCAGTTAACATCTGGCATATTCAGATCACCCATCAGCAATATCTCCCCTTCTTCTGCCATTCTAAGTATTCTTTCTATCATTTCCTTGTCCATTTCCTCCCCCTGAGAAGGGGGTCTGTATACAACCCCTGTGCGGATTGTGGTGCCATTGCCGGTCTCCAAATTTACCCACAGTGCTTCTTCTCCTCCGTTTTCCCTTTTGTTCTGTTGCTTTGATTCCTTCCCTTATGTAAAGAGCTACTCCTCCTCCTCTTTTACCCTCCCTGTCCCTCCTGTAGATAGTGTATCCTGGTACGTTTATGTCCCAGTCATGGTTTTGTGTGTACCATGTTTCTGTGACTGCCACGATATCCAGATGTTCCTCCTCCATCAAGGCCACTAATTCAGGAAGCATGTTACTCAGACTACGGCATTGGTACTCATTGATCTCCATTTTTTGATGGCTTTACCTTCTTTTGCAGCATCCCCCACTGACCTGTCTACCTCGGTCTTTTTCTCATTTAGTACCCTGTTTTGTAGGGAGAGGCTGGGATTTTCCTGCTGCTTATCAGTACCTCCCCCTTTGACTAGTTTAAAAGCTTGCAATGAAGCTAAGAGAAGTATCTCACAGGAGTGAGCAATCTGCAAGTGGAGGATCTATTTCAGCGAAAGAAGACGTCAGAACAAGGGGGTATGCAAGGAAGCTAAGAGAGGTAAAGTTTAGGAGAGATATGCAGAAATACTTCTTCACAGAAAGTATGGTGGATGGCTGGAACAGTCTTCCAGTGGAGGCAAAGACTGCAGGGAGCTTTGCGCATGCATGAGATAGGCACAGGGGCATATCAGGTAGAGTAATGGGGGAGTGGAGTGTCACCTATGACCAACTAGGGTCAGCTGTGACCAAACAGGCAAGGACAAATGGAAGACTGGATGGGACCAAAAGGTCCTTTTCTGCTGACAAAATGTATATTTCTATGATGCGTTGCACTATGGGGACATAGGTAATTTGACATTATTCTATAGGTTACAAACCCCCCTTCCCGGTACTGCTCTGGCTTGGTATACCCCCAGTAGGGTCCCTATTAGTTAAGCAGTGGCTTTCATTTTTATCAAAAGGTTGCTTAAAGTTCTGTAAAAACGTTCTGAAATTGAGCCCCACAGACCTGTGTGGTTGTATGGGAACTCGTCCCCCCGCTCTCCCTGGTTAGACGTCACAATACAAGGAAGCCGGGGTGGGAGAGCAAACCGGGAAGTGGAAAGGGACTGGCTGGCTGGCAGTTTGACCAGAGTTATGATCACTTCCCTCCCATACAGGAGTGCAGTAAAATTTATAATTTTAAACACACAGTGACTATCGCCGACCAGGGGAAGCGGGCTTTGAAGCCCTACCCTAAATCTCACACCTTTACTTTAATACTGCTATAGACTAAAATGATTTATTTTATTTTTGACACTATTAATCATTAAAATTCTAAATTCTTTTAGCGTACAGGAGGGTTTCCAGCCATTAGCACAACCCTCTTAGATTGCCGTCACTCAATCAGAATGCTCCTTTTCCAACCATTTTATAGTAAAATATAATCCAGAGCAGTGATAAAGTTGTTAGTGATCTACTCTCGATGTTCTCATACACATCTCTTCTCTCAAATGGGTCACTGAGGATATATTCTATTATGGGAAATTAGTATACCTCCCCTACAGGTTACCTCCAACAATCTCTTGCCTGGTCATGAGTGGTTCTCCAGGGCACATCACCCCAGTAGGACAGTATCTGGTGCATTGGAGAGGTAGGCAGGCTGGGACAAACTGTATAGCTAGGTGACCAATGGCCACTAAAAAAACTGGTTTGACTTCTAGATTTTGAAAGTTACCAGCCAACTGTCTACAGTACCTGCCCAGAAAGTGATTTCTGAGCCCTTAAAAATATGGCCACTAAAATATTGACTTGGCTACATGATTTTGAAAACTTGTAACCAAACTGATCACCAGCTCACAAACCGATTTGTCCCACCCCTGAGGCATGGACCACTGGGTCTGGGAGAGCTGGCAGGTCATCCTAGCAGCCACCAATCGCACCTTTTAACCCTTAACCGTACACTTCCTCCCATCACCTCTGGCACTGTGCACACAGTCATGAGAAGCTCGTGTGCACACAGCTACACCCCTGTAAAGTAGCAAGCTTCTGGCTCAGTGTGTGTGTGTGTGTGTGTGTGTGTGTGTGTGTGTGTGTGTGTCTCTCTCACACTATAGCAGCAGAAATGCAGCGCCTTTCCTCCCTGGAGTGCTTCTCTAGCCCTAGCCACTCTGATGCAAGTAACCCATCCTCCCGGAACTCAGGGTCGTGTGTACTGAAGCATGATGCAATGCTGTTAGGCCACAGGGTGGCACCAGGGGGAAACTGTTAATAATCAGACACAAGTTAGCCTGATAGAAACCTACCAGCAGCTGACCAGTGCCAATCCCACCTAGTTACAAATCTTGACTCAATGTAATAAGTATGGGTCACAACAGAAAAAAACTGTATATTGAGTGTGAGGTCATGGCAGGGGTGGGGGTACAAGAAGCTTGGGACAGACACTAACTGCTATTTGCAAATAGCCGTTTGTGATGTCACCTTCAATGATTATGACAAAAGATGCATTGTTTTAGAAACACAGAATTTGACAGCAGAAAATGACTGCTTGGCCCATTCACTCTGTCCAGTCGCTCTCTGCAGACCCAGTCTTCAGCGACACTCCCTCCTCCTTTTTTACTAATATTTCCCTATGTCTATCCTATGCACGCTTGAACCCCTCCCCCCCAAGTTTCTGCAACCACTACGTCCGCTGGCAGTGTGTTCCAGGAGTTTAGACTCTTTCAGTGAAGTACTACTTCTTTCCATCCCTCTTAAACCCCAAGTCTCCAACTTCATCACATGCCTTCTGGTCTTGTTGCTCTTTCTCATTTAAAAGACACTACCCTCCTGCACCGTTTTCCCCTGTGAGATAGGTGCAGGTCTCTTACCATGCCCCCATCACTCTCCTCTCTTCCAGGGTGTACATGCTGTGATTATGTCTCTCCTTGTAGGGCTTTCGAGGCAACCCCTGCGCCATTTTAGCTGACCTCCCCTAGAATGCCTCCACTCTATGTTCTTTTCTGAGGTGTGGCCTCCAGAACTGGACACAATACTCTGGGTGGAGTCTCACCAGCAAGTGATATAGTGGCAACACCACCTCTGTCCTCCTGCTGGATATCTCCCTCCATATGCATCCCAGCATACCACTGGCCCTATCCCACTGCTTTATCACACTGCCCTGCCTCTTTGAGGTCTTCAGATATGATAATCCCAAAGATTCCCAAGATCTGTCCGAGTTTTCTCCACCCCCCCTCCTGAATGTCCACCTTGAGGGTTTCCCCATTTATAAATGAGACTATATGTGAACTACGTAAAGGCAGAGGAGTTATGTTTTCGTATATGTTTTTTCTTGTTAGATGTATGATTGAAAAAGTCAATAACATTTTTGAAAAAATGCATGACGGATTTAATGAAAATAATTTTTTTTCTGTCCTTACTTCAGATGTTAACATATAATATATCCACTGATAAAAAGAATTAGGTACTTACAAATGACGGCACTCCATGAAATTCTGTGGAACTTGATAGCATGCTATCTTCCGTGTCCTCAGACAGCTCAGATGCTGGTGTAATAGGTCTAAGTTCTGTATATTTCTTAGTATCTGGTTTCCAACGGCAGCTCATGGACATGAGTGCTTCTACTGCTTCAAAATCACTCTTTGCTGTGGTGACATTCCAGTGGAACAAACCATCATGGTACTCCCTGTTTGATATCTCCATTTCTTCCACCTGGAATTATAAAAACCCAGCACATATGCTTTACTTGAAAAGGTCCATCTGATGTAAAACTGGACATGAACCTGCAAAGAAAGTGAAGTTAGCAATAACCCACGACAGAGCATGGGGTCACAGGCATTTAATCCATGCCTCGGGTGCATTGTGAGGCACGAGACTGCTGGGAAAGTGTCTTCACAGCACCCAAGGCATGGATTAAATGCCTATAACCCCATACCGTGTGCGTGTTGTGAGGCATGAGGCTGAAAGCCAAGTGTCCTCACAGCCCTCAAGACGTGGATTAAATGCCTATAACGCCATACCCTGGAGTGGGTTACTGCACTTATAACATGGGTTATGTGAAAATCCACAAAGAGTCCCCCCCGTTTATAATTCCAAAAAAGGTACTGTATCCTGCCACCTTGAAAACAGTCTCTGACAAATAATGCATAGGTAAGTGCTGTTACGCACATAGAAATGTCACACATACACTTCTGACACATTATGGGTCCTACACTTCCTAACATGTTTACTTTGATCCCCCCCCCTCCCCCCGGACCTGTGAATATGGAGACACCGACATCAGGAATGCAGCACAAACACACAACTGAGATTCTCACAGACAGAGATGTGATAGGACTGTCCTGGCTGCTCGGGTCTAACACATGCCTCTTCCGAGCTTGTCTGTCGCTGTCTCTCTCACTGTGCCTGAAGAGTGGCTTAAGACAAAACACTTGGTTGGGGGGGTGTAAAAAGGGACGGCACACATGTCACGAGCCACAAATACACAGAGACGACACTGAAAGACTGCTGCTTGCCCTGTACTGATCTCCCTGTCGCTGTCTGTCTTTCACACTCAGGGATCATGTACAGGAGGGAGGGCCCCCCAAACGAGCTTCTCACACTCATGGATCATGTACAGGTGGTATGGGGGCCAGGATGAGCTTCACCTTGCTCTTCCTGTCTCTCCAGGAGGGAACAGTACTTTCTGCTTATCATACTGAACTGACTCTGGTTTCCAGCTGCAATTCTGCTCACCTGCCAGGGTTGCCCCTGTCTTTGCACAATCTGTCTTCTGCCACCGTTGGCTACAGACAGCCCGCCATTCATTCATTTTCTCTCTCCCCCCCCCCCCGCACTGTAAGACACTGCCAGTGGGTTGGAGCACTCTCCCACATCTCCTATGCTTGTCTGCATATGTCCGATCTGCAGTCACAACCTGCTCTCATGCATGTTGCTTCTCCAACTGTTTCACTCACTAGCTGTCACTGCAGATTTCGCCCCAAATAACGAGTGACCCACCTCCAGATCTGCAGTACATAACAGCCACCAACACTGACCCCCGCCCCCCGACGGTTCCTACTACCTAAGTACATATTCCAACTCAGCAGGATATACTTTGCGACATGCTGACAGAGACAAACACTGCTACCCTACATTGATTCAGAGCACTGTGTACTAGAATAGGGAGGATAAGGTCCCATATGTCAGCCATGGGGGAGGCCGTCAGGAGCTGCAACCTTACCTCACGACCAGGTACTATACAGTATCTAACCGTGGACTAAATGTTCTCATTAATATGTACACTTGCTGTAAATGTCCTATATTTCTCACAGCCTGACACGGGAGGGAAAAAAAAAAAAAGGCTGCTTTTCAGTTTCTCGGTCCTGCCAGGATTTCTCTCTGTGCCCAGGGAATACGCTTTCAGGGACATTCACAGCAACTGTGCATATACAGGCATTTACTCCACAGTCACCTGATGCTCTTTCACCAGTTGGATTGCTGCTTTTGTCTAACCCATCATGTTATAAACCCACATGAAAAATGTAGCACCCCAGTCTGCTGCAAGAATACAAATATATAAAAGGGTCACATTTACCAGATTCCCTTTCTTACTTGGGTCTCAAGAGATACAGTAACACTTTGTTGTTTTTCTAAACATAACCTAAAACATCTTTACACCCGAATGTGATGTGCATTTCAGAACAGAGGGAATGTATATTTTACAAGTTGCCCTGTTCCTGCTGTACCAGAATGTTCACAAAAGGTCAAAAACAACAAAAGTTGGCTGGTCCCACCAATAACTGGTCCTCATATGTGCATGCACAGATGTGAGACGATCTGTGGAGGCAGATCAGGGGTGGACAAACAGCAACACACGCACAGACACAGTGATATACAGACACGCTCTAATGAGAGCATGTGCACATACACATACACACACACAAAACATGGTCACCTTGTGTTATCTGCAACTTGAAATGGATAAACCCAGATAGTATCAACAATTGGTTACTATTTCTGCTTGCATTCAAATAAACTGGACTGATCTGGAGCGGATGACAAACTATTCTGATTATACTCCGTATGGCTGAAACTCACTATTCTCTGCTATATGATGAATCTGTGGAACATTGTGTTTGTTGCAGTCTTAATAAAGCTTGTATTCAGACTAGAATGTTACTAGCCTGGGTAGCCATGAAACATCACACATAATCTCATATGCAAACTTTTAAAATGTTCTACTGAAATGTTTTGTGTTTAAAAGCATTTCACCCTATTATGATAACGCAATGGGTTAATTTTCATCCAGATTTTGAAATTTGTAGAAGTAATTAGCAAACTATAAATGCAGCAGCTATTACCACACCAAAATGTGTTTGTTTACATTTGTTAATCAACACCCACTTCATCTTTCCTGGACTTGGGCACTTAAGATGCAGTAGGAGGAGAGGAAACTATTGCATTATGAGTGGCTGTTCTGTTTGTGGGTGTTACTAATGTTCAAAGTTTGCAATAAAAGTAGATCAAGTATCTGAAGCAAAACAAGGTTGAGTATAATTACATTAGCATGCATTTCAGTTCTGCTACGAAAAGAGACAGCTTAAACAACCAGTAACATCAATGACTTTCAGAGAAGGCAAGCGATCACAAAATACAGGTTTCAACTAGAAATAGCATGATGCAAAATGGGTTGGCATCATCTCTAATACGTGGGGGGGGTTCCAATGGTAGTCTGGAACATTTTATTTCTGACATTACAACAATATCTGTGTCCTACGGACCATCTATAAAAGGAATATTTTTCAAAGGAATTGTTGCTAGGCAGATGTGACATTATCCTGACATCACCACACACTGTAAAGGACACAGCGTTTGGAAAATTTGTTTTTTTTTTGAGACCCAGGAACACGAAAATGCATTAAAGCCTCATCACCCATAGAAGATGCAGGTGAAATGTCATTTTGTGACAGATCATGGTGCTGTCCACAGGTTTCAATGGACACTGGAACTTAATTCTGACCTGATCACAATAATACTGTAGCTGTCTCCTGCCGAGGTGACATCCTTTGACTGAGATGTTAAACAGAGGTCCCTTTTACCTATTTCCAGTCATTGTCCATGTGGACGTTAAAGACCGCATGACACTAAGGAAAGAAGAGGTGGGGGAAGTGCTCCAGATAATGTTGCCATTCAAGAGTAAAGTACTCACCGTTTCTGCCATTAGGTGAGTAAAATACAGTTTTGATGAGTAAAAGCACATTAAACTTGGGAAAACAGGTCCTTTTTGAAGCACCTATGAAGCATTTCCAGGGTTTGGGATGATTATCTGGACTCGTAAAAAATTGTCCAGGCCAACACCCCGCCCCCGTCAATAAACAGGTCCCAGCAACATCACTCACACACCTGGGAACAGAATTACACAGCTGTTGTGTGCTTTCCTGGTTAAAAATTATAAACGAAAAGAGGCCTCTAGTTTAGCTGATTTATGTAATTTCTCCTCCAAATACTTCATAAAAAATTGTATTTATTTATTGAATTTTGTTGACCGGGTAAGCCCAGAGACTAGAAATCCCTTTTTCAGGGGTGACTGGGGAGGGATACAGATGGTAACCAACTGAAATTAAACCAGATTAAGCTGTTATTGGTATTTTTAGTGAAAAGGGGAAATTTGGCCAGCATACCGTGGAAATTCTCCTACTGTTTTCAAGAAGTGCCATGGGTTCTATAATGTCCACCTGAACAACCACCAGAACAGGCAGACAGGACCTCGGGTTTAATGTCTCATCCAAAAGACACCAATGTCACAAAGTCAGACTAGGCACTATATACAATACTGGGTCACATCACATTTTCAGAATTTAAGTCAATACTTGACTGAATTTTTTAAACTGTAGGTACGTATATTACGATGTACATTATCTGTTGACTTGATGTGGGGGATATTATGGAAGCACTGCTTAAAGAAAGAATAATGGCACACTTGGTATCCATCATTGCAAAGGATCCGAGACAGCATGGATTCACAGCAAGAAGGTCATGTTAGACGAATCTGAGATTTTTTTTTGACTGGGTGGTCATGGAAGTAAACTGGGGGGGGGGCAGTGGACATTGCCTACCTCGATTTCAGCAAGGCCTTTGACACCGTCCCATATAAAAGACTGATTAACAAGATGGGTAGTCTGGGTATGGGTTCAAGGTGGTAAACTGGGTTAGAAACAGGCTAACGGACAAGAGGCAGAGGATGGTGGTAAATGGGATTCAATCCGGGGACAGTGGGGTGACCAGTGGGGTACCTCAAGGATCGGTCCTTGGGTCAGTCTTGTTTAATGTCTTCATTAGTGACACTGCGGAAGGGCTGGAGAGAAAGGTGTGCCTATTTGCAGATGACACCAAGATCTGCAACAGGGTGGACACAACAGACGGGGCAGAGAAAATGAGGAGGGACCTGGAGAAGCTTGAAAAATGGTCTGAGGTGTGGCAACTGAGGTTCGAGTCAAAAAAGTGCAAAATCATGCACTTGGGATGAAGGAACCCTGGGGAAAGCTACAGGACGGGGGGGGGGTGGTGAGTTGCTGATGATCACCAAGGAAGAAAGGAACCTGGGGTTATCATTTCAGACAATCTAAAAGTGTCTAAGCAGAGTACAAAGCCAGCAGGGAGGGCCAGTGGCATGCTGCTGTGTATAGACATCACCAGCAGAAAGTGGTAGGTGGTGATGCCATTGTATAAAACACTGATGAGGACTCACCTGGAGTACTGTGTGCAGTTCTGTAAGGACATTTACCCAGTGGAGGCGGTCCAGAGAAGGGCGACAATGACGGTACAGGGCTTGCACCAGGCGGGATCGTGGTAATACTGTAGAATCATTCAACATTAAGGGCATAAACAAGATGCGGGGGGGGGGGGACATCTTCCAACACAGGAGGAGTACAAGAACGAGCAGGTGTTGAGGAGGAATGTGAGGAAGTTTTCCTTCACAGAGAGGGCGGTGGACACATGGAATAGCCTGCCACAGAAGGTGGTGGGAGCGAGGACAGTGGAGGGATTTAAACATGCCTGGGACAAGCATAAGGGAACCTTAGAGGTGGGAAGCAGAGGTGAAAAACCATTGAGCAGGTATGTGTAGTTGCCGACTGCCTCACTCAAACTATCTCTGCTTATAACCCCTGTATGCCTATGGTTGACTGTACATCTGCTGACTTCTTCAATTGTAAAACAATGCTGTTTTTTTCATTTCAACCTTGTATTGTACTGTATATACTTTTTCTTCCTTGTATATTATTGCTTTTGGTATACCTGCTTCTGTACTGTACTTTGATGTATTCATGACCAGGTCCACCTTGCAAATGAGCCTTGCTCAATGGTGCCCGCCTGGATAAATAAAGATTTTGATCGATTGGTCCTTATCTGCTGACAATTTCTACGTTTTTAGTGTGATCTGTTGTACTTGCCTTTGGGGCAACATAGTCTGAAAACAGACCTTTGGTTCCACAGTCTTGTCCAGTGGTAGCAAGTTTCATACTATTTCACTACTGTGTATAGAGATTGGGGTAGGAATGGGGGGCCACCTGGAATATCAATGGGGAGGGCCAAGGGTGACACTCTTTTGTCAGTAGTCCACTGAAGTCTGATGTACTAGCTCTGTGTTTGCATCTTACATAATTACACAGTGCACCACATACCCCCATTTTATCAGAAAAAAATACATGCAAGTAACATCATAGTTTAAAAGGCGGACAGGTACTCAACTGACGGGGTCCAACCTATAAATTTTCAGGTACACTTGTGGGATAGTCCCACTCTGAGGGAGATGCTGCCGAGTCCCTGTATTCCAGCCCTCGCAGACACTTACTGCCCAAATAACTGTCTGCGCTCAGAGAAAACACCCTTCCGCTCTCTATCCCTTGTGCTGACAGCGGGGCTTGGTCATTCAAGCATTACCTCAACTTCGCCAAGAGATTCGTTTCTACATTCCAAACTGCACGCACTCTCTCACCCTGGCTTGCACCAATCAGCGCGCAGGGAGCGCTGTGATTGGAGCGCAAGGTCACACAGCCCCCTCAACGATTGGCTGCGGTGGAGACTGACGGGCACGTGGACAGTGCATGAACAGCCGCTGTTCTTCAGCACCGAGGAAACGTGAACGCTAGCTCTTCAACCTTTCACCCACTTCCTAATAATAATAATAACACTGCAGACCCCGTAAAGTCCTACAATGATTCACCCGAGGCTACACAAAGCAACAACGCGCGCGCACAACCACACTCATACTCCTAAATGCCTGCGACTGGACTCCGCTGCCGAACCGGCACGGCTGAGTCCGCTGGGCAGAAAGAACCGCGCATCGCTCAGGGCGCTTCTTAAATAAGCATACCATCCTCACCAACAAACAAACAAACAAAAACACTCAGCATAACTGCAGTGTCAGACAAGGAGGGTCACCCAGTAATTGACTACATCACGCTCATCTTTTGGGGATTTCACATACACACCAGTGACACTGCCAGCAAGTTCTTCTTCATCTTGCATACCATGTTTCAAGACAATTCAACAGATCACTAGCAGCTACATAACGGGGACAATTTCCCGACCAATCTGAAGTCCAAGACATACTCTCTTTACTGTAGCACAACCGGCCCCTTTCCTCTTGATGTTTATAATGCTTATGCTTTGGAAAAATTGCGGCACTATGTACGTATATTTAGTTTTGGTTTACCGGGTAGGTGCGCTAGCCACGAAATGACTATTTTCAGGCGCGCGCGCACACACACACACATATATATATATAGCCAATGAAATATATTAACACTTCACAATTTTGAATGTATTGTACTTATGAATGTTTAATAAAATAATACTCACGTTTTGTCCCAGAGGCGAATGTGGAAAGTTGAGCATCTTAAACGGATGTAATTCGCCAGACGTGATTTCAGGTGCAGGCACGCGTACCTTGGCTGCTGCAAAGCTTCAGTTACCACTCCAACTGGCACACTTGCCTTCTCCTTTGCAGCGCCATTCAGTGAGCGCGCTGCCCCCTTGAAACGTAGGCGGGGGAAGGGTCAGGCTTCCGCCAATACAAAACAAAGGTGTGCGCAGCGGGACCAATTGGAGCATGAGGGGCGCGTGATCGGAAGCTGATCAGCGGCGTGCAAGTCTTCTGCCTTAAGCGTGGTACACAGTTTCTAAGTATGTGTCAGCTACTGGGAAGTCCTTGCCTGACTCTCTCCATCCCTGAGTCAGGGTCACGTCTTGTTTTCTTTCTTTCTGGGTATAAATCCTCGTGACTCACAGGTAGTGTAATCGGGTGCAATGTGGGGGCAGGACTGATTAACTTGATCGGAAGGCTACTAGCATTACATATGCTTTTAAATAACTTACAGCTCATAAATCGAACCTAAATATGCTGCCGCCTGTAGACCCAGCCCCTCAGGTAGAGCCAGTTCATGTAGTCCAGCTGTTTTCGCATGGTTAGAAGGATGACGTTTGGCAGGCGATTGTAAACCCTTGCCCTCGGGGGACCCACCTTCCCTTTTCCTCCGGGAAGGGTCTGCTTGTGTTCTGATGGTTGTGGGCAAGAAGATACAGAGAATAATGTACCCCTGAGTCTCCTGAAGTGAGTTACAGTATAAACAGGTACTCCACACCCTGTTACTGGGGTTACATCGCTGACAGGAGAGGGAAGCTCGAGTGCATTTATGATTCACCACACTAAGGAGGTGTTGAATACCAGCCAGTACTTTGCATTTAAGGGTCTCTTATGCAAGTGATAATACCTGACAGGGTGGGCAGTTTGGGGTATATACCGTACCGCTCAGAAGCATAATGAGAGGGCCTTATAGCCCCTTGAAAGTCCAGTATAGCCCGCGCCACCCACCAGGGAGGGTATTAGTGCACTTATAAAATGAGTATTTATATTAACATAAACTATTAAAATAATAGTCACTTTAAAAATAAAAAGAATGAATAGAGAAATAATTTTTTTTGGGTAAAGTTCGCCCTCCATTTGTGTGCTGTCCTACCTCCGGTTGCCCCCCCTCTACATAGAAACATAGAAGTTGACGCAGATAAGGACCGCAAGGCCCATCCAGTCTGCCCATTTCTTTTTCTACCTTATAAATGTGCCATCAGCCTTTGCTCTGTCAGTGGCCTATCTATTCATAGTCATTTGTATTGCTCCCTTATGCCTATCCCATGCCTGTTTGAAGCCCTGCACTGTATTCATAGCCACCACTTCTTGTGGTAGGCCATTCCATGCATCCACCACCCTTTCTGTGAAAAAGAATTTCCTCACATTCCCCCTTAATCGGCCCCCTCTAATCTCATGCTGTGTCCTCTTGTCCTTATATTTTCTTATATTTAAACATGCTAGACTCTTTCACCTTGTTAATGCCCTTAAGAGTACGAACATACGAAATTTGCCAGCAGATAAAGGCCTAGAGGTCTATCAAGTCTGCTTCGAATGTGCAGCTAGCACCCTTATTCTGCAGCTGCCCCTCCCTTCCACCCTTCCCTTCATTAACCCCCCTTGTCCTGTCCATCCTCGTTTGAAGCAGTCCACTGTTCTACTGCATACCACTTCTGCAAGTAACGCATTCCACCCAGCCACCACCCTCTCTGTAAAAGTGTCTACATAGAAACATAGAAACATAGAAGTTGACTCAGATAAGGACCGCATAGGCCCATCCAGTCTGCCCATTTCTTTTCTACCTTATAAATGTGCCATTGGCCTTTGCTCTGTCAGTGACCTATCTATTCATAGTCATTTGTATTGCTCCCTTATGCCTATCCCATGCCTGTTTGAAGCTCCTGCACTGTATTCATAGCCACCACTTCTTGTGGTAAGCCATTCCATGCATCTACCACCCTTTCTGTGAAAAGAATTTCCTCACATTCCCCTTAATCGGCCTCCTCTAATCTCATGCTGTGTCCTCTTGTCCTGCTATTTTTCTTATATTTAAACATGTTAGACTCTTTCACCTTGTTTATGCCCTTAAGGTGTTTGAATGCCTCAATCATATCACCTCTCCCCTCCTTTGCTCAAGGGTATACATATTGAGCTCCGTTAATCTGTCCTCATATGTCTTCTGATGCAGTCCCTGCACCATTTGGTTGCCCTTCTCTGGACTGCCTCAATTTGGTTAATGTCCTTTGAAGGTGTGGCTCCAATACTGTTACGCTAGTACTCCAGATGGGGCCTAACCAATGTCTTGTACAGAGGGATTATTACCTCCTCTACGACTTGTGATACCCCTACTAATACACCCCAACACCCCCTAGCCTTACCTACTGCTTTAGAGGTCTGCTTGGATGATTTCAGGTCATCAGTGATGATGATGCCTAAGTCTCTTTCTTCCTTTGTGACTGCTAGCAACTCCCCTCCCAGCCTATAAGTGGCTTCAGGGTTTCTCTTCCCTATGTGCATGATTTTGCACTCTTTGCATTAAATCCCAGTTGCCACTGTTCTGACCATTCTGCTAGTTTATCCAGATCTCTTCTCATTCTGCCCACCCCATCTGGATCATCTACTCTGTTGCAGATCTTGGTGTCATCTGCAAACAGACAAGCCTTACCCTCTAGTCCATCTCAGGTCACTAATGAAGATGTTGAATAGGACTGGCCCCAGGACTGATCCCTGAGGTACCCCACTTGTGACTTGCATCTCTTCTGACTGTATACCATTTACCACCACTCTCTGTTTTCTGCCAGTCAACCAATTTGCCACCCAGTTGACCAACTTCTGACCCACCTCGAGCCTACCTAGCTTATTTATCAATCTTCTATGTGGAACAGTGTCAAAGCTTTGCTGAAGTCAAGGTAGGCGACATCAACTGCTCCCCTTGGTCCACCACTCTGGTTACCCAGTCAAAGAAATCTATGAGATTAGTTTGACAGGACCTTCCTTTGTAAACCCATGCTGTCTTGGATCCTGTGCCCTATGGATTCCAGGTGTTGCACTATCCTTTCCTTAAGGAGTGCCTCCATAATCTTGCCCACTACTGAGGTAAGACTGACGGTCTGTAGTTCCCGCCTCCTCCTGCTACCACTCTTGTGAGGCGGGATCACATGAACCCTTCTCCAGTCTTCTGGGACTCTCCTGTGCTCAGAGACTCACTAAACAATTCTGCTAATGGCTCTGCTAGTTCCTCCTTTGCTCCTTAAGTACCCTGGGATGTATGCCATCAGGTCCCATTGCCTTATCCACCTGGCTTAGCAAGCTCTTGTAGGACCCTTTTTTGTGAAGAGTAGTGCTCACCTCCTCCCCTGTGTCCATGATGCTGAGCTGTGGGCCCTGC
Source organism: Neoceratodus forsteri (assembly GCA_016271365.2). NCBI lineage: Eukaryota > Metazoa > Chordata > Ceratodontiformes > Ceratodontidae > Neoceratodus > Neoceratodus forsteri. The sequence continues at coordinate 1,713,444,101 of CM057455.1, forward strand.
CCTACCTTCTCTTCAGTAAATACTGAGCAAAAGTATCTATTTAGGATAGATGCCTTTACAGGGTCCTCCTCCTCACTTGCGTCCCTTTTCTCCATTAAGCTTAGCAATACCCCCTCTGGACTTTCTCCTTTCACTAATGTATCTATAGAAAGTCTTGTCACCTTCTTCTACTGTTCGTGCTAGTGTTTCCTCAGTTTGGGACTTTGCCTGCCTTACTGCCTTACCTGCTTCCCTTAGGGCAGTTTGGTATGCCTCCCTATCTTCATCCCGCTGTGTTCCCTTATATTTCCTGAATGCCAGCCTTTTGGCTCTGACCTTTTCTGCTACTGTATTTGAGAACCAAAGTGGTTTCCTTCTTCTTTTGCACTTCCTTTTCTGTCTAACACAATGGGATGTTGCTTCAAGTATTGCATCCTTAATGCTTGCCCACTTTGCCTGTACCTCCTCACCTGTGTTTCTTTTTGCCAGGGCTAGCTTAACTCTGTTGGCCATCTTATCATAGTCAGCTCCTCTGAAGTCCCATATTTTTGCCTTGGAATGGGATGATTTAGATGTAGTAGCCAAATTGAACCATACCATGTGATGGTCACTGGCCCCCAGGTGACCTTCTACCTGGAGATCTGTGATCCCTTCTTTGTTAGTCAGTACTAGATCTAGGATAGCCCTGTCTCTTGTGGGTTGCTGTACCAGTTGTTTGAGGCCCTCCCCCTGCAGGGAATCCACTATGAGTCTAGTTCTGGCAGATGTTCCTGCTGGTATTGACCAATCTGTATCTGACATGTTGAAGTCTCCCATTATCAGAACCTCCCCTTTAGCTGTCATGTTTTGTATATCTTCTAACAGTAATGTGTCTATGTCCTCCCCTGGTCTGGGGGCCTGTAGACAACCCCAGTTCTTATGGCTGTCCCATTTCCTGTTTCCAGGGTGACCCACAGTTCTTCTGACTCCTATTGTATTCTGAATTTCTGTAGCTTTGATATTTTCATTAACATACAGGCCACTCCTCCCCTTTGCACCTCGGTCTCTTCTGAACAATACATAGCCAGGTACTGAAGTCTCCCAAGTGTGGTTACTGGTAAACCATGTCTCACTAATTGCTACTATGTCCAGTTTAGCCTCTGACATTATTGCCTGCAGGTCTGGGATCTTATTTCCCAGGCTGTGAGCATTGTGTACATGATTTTCCATTGGCCAGATTTTGGTGTGTTAGTTGTTGGGTGAAGTTTGGCATTACCCCTGTGCATCATATGGGAGACAAACCTTTTTCTTACCTGGTGATGCAAATGAGCGGCAAACACGCTGAATTCCTGTTTGACCACTAGCTGAGGGAGGGTGTTCTTCCCACATTTGTGTGTGGGTGCTGCACCCTCTCCCCATTGCTAGTTTAAATATTCTGCAAAGACATCAAACTTCTTCCCAATGCACTGACTCCTCTTTAGTCAGATGCAGTCCATCAAATTTAAAGAACTTTCGCTCCCAGAACTGTTGCCAGTTCCTACAAATCTGTGTCCTTTTCCTGGCACCAGTCCTTGAGCCACGTGTTTAGCTCCCCTATCTCTCCTTCTCTGACCTTCCGTCCATCTGCTCCCTCTCCCAGACTGGCAGGATCTCAGAGAAGGAGATGCCAGACGAAATAGATGATAGTTTGTCACCCAGCCTAGTCAGGTGTTCCTTGGTCTCCACAACTGACCGGGTGGCAAGATCATTAGTCCTGTGTACTAGGACATCAATGTTTTCTCCTGCTTTGTGAACAATTTAGCAATGCGGTCAGTGTCTCTCCATGCTGATGTACCTGGGAGACATCTGACCATCACCTGGCTGGAGATGGGTATCAACTCCCGAATCATGGAGTCTCCTATGATCAGAAGTTTTTGGATTTCCTTTGTGCTTGTTTACTTTTGGTTCCTGATATGGGTGAGTATTGTTGTGCTAGCTCCTGTGCCGCAGTGTCCTGCTCTGCAGTGTCTTCTGCCTCTTTATGATTTCAGATAGAGGCAGATACCTGTTTTGTAGTGTTTATATGGTTTTGAGGTAATGTGTTGGAAAGCAGAGAGTGATGGGGCACCTGATTTGCTCTCTAACCACCTGCCAACCTCCTGGACCAACTACCCTGTGCGGTCGAGGTTTTTCTGTTGGATGCTGGGAAATGGCGGGTGGTTCTTATAATGTATTTCCTCTTCAATATGAAATTTGAGGCGTGCAATCTCTGCCCATGCTGCCGGAGCTGAGACCTAAGATCTCCAAAGGCCCAGCATGTAGGACAGTGTCCTAAATCCTGTAAGACTGTCCTTCTGAAAATTGTTCCACAGTACCTGCAGTTAATGAAATCCATTCCAAATAAGTTGCTGGGTTTGTAACATAGTCAGAGTAATTAGAAGGAAAAAAGAAGGAAAAAATGCAAGTAATTGTTTAATTGTGCTTTGTTTAACTTTTATAACAAGTTAAATTACTAGTGCCCCTGTAAATGAGATCACCTTGGAGAGCCCCACTGATCCGCCTCTCCTGCTCTGCCACAGGAAATGTCACAACTGTGGTACCCTATAAAAGGAGTGTAGCGTGGGGTGGTTGGGGATGGGGTGGGTGGCTGGGCCCTTCCCTGCCTAAAAAGAAGAACCACGGACGAAAGAACAAGGAGGTAAGAGCAGAAACAATCAGTCAACAATAAATGCAGTAACCCTGAAAGCTTATCCTAATCTTAGATAAAACTGTAAAACCTGTAAAGCACCACCTGTAATAATTTCAGAAAGATATACCCTGTAAAACACTTTGCTCAGAGAAAATAAAGCAGTAACAGAAGATATACCTTGCAAAAGACAATTTGAATCAGAAGATTACAGCAGTAATCTGTTAGCACTTACCTGTAGGCACACCTTGTAATAATGCAGAAGAAGGTATACCAGCAACAACAATTTGAATCAGAGAAAAAATAAAGCAATGAAATGTTAGCAACAAACAGTAGCAATCCCTGTGAGTAAAAATATAAAAACACCACCACACAGTAAATCTGCTTAGCCAAACTAAGTCTTAATCCTTCTCCCTTGCTCTGGCAAGTTTCTCTACTCTGCCTTTCAAGCAGTCTTAGAAGGAAAGAGCTCAGGTGAAGCTAGGTGCCTTGGCCAGCAAACCAAGTCTTCTACCTCCTCATCTCCCTCCTGAACCTTCCTCGCTCCAGTCTCATATCATGGCCCCTGGTGGCCCTCCCCTTCCTTACTTTGAACAGCCCCTCTGTACCTGTCTTGTTTATTCCTTTCATGTATTTAAAGGTTTCAATCATGTCCCCCCTGTCTCTCCTCTCCTCCAGTGAGTACATGTTCAACTCCTTCAACCTCCTCTCGTATGATAAGTCCCCCAGACCCTTGATCATCTTTGTCGCCTGCGCTGCACTCCTCCAGTAACTTAATGTCCCTCTTCAGATACGGACGCCAGTACTGCACGCAGTACTCCAGGTGTGGTCTAACTAATGACCTATACAGTGGCAGAATCACCTCCTCCCTCCTCGAGGATATACCTTGCAATACAATCCAGCATTTTGTTGGCCTTTGCAGCTGCCTTCCTACACTGTGCCGAGTTGTTCATTGACCCTGTGATGAGCACACCCAGATCCTTCTCCTCCTCTGTCTGGGCTAGCTGCACTCCCCTAGCTGGTAAGTCCTCCTTGGGTTCTTCATCCCAAAATGCATCACCTTGCACTTTTTGGCATTAAAGCCCAGTTGCCAGGTGTCTGACCAGGTTTCAAGCTTTGCCAGATCATCCTGCAACGCCTGCCATCCCCTAGGTCATCCACCACCGCCCAACCTTGGTATCATCAGCAAACAGACTTATCTTGCTCTTGATGTCCCATGATATGTCTGCAATGAATATCCCAAACAACACTGATCCCAACACCGAGCCCTGTGGGACACCGCCGTTACTGCCCTTGGGTGTGAGAGCTCCCACCCACCACCACCCTCTGTTGCCTTCCCTGCAGCCTTCACCCTTTCTACCCATCTCACCAGCATTGCACCTGCCCTGTGCCTACTAACTTCCTTCCCAGCCTTCCATGTGGCACTGAGTCGAATGCCTTACTGAAGTCCAGATACAGGACATCCACTGCATGTCCCTGTCCAGTTGCCTAGTGACCCAGTCATAGAACTCGACCAGGTTGGTTTGGCAGGATCGGCCATGTATGAAGCCATGCTGTCTGCTGTCCTGTAGTCCTTTGGCCTCTAGGAGGGCCACCAGCCTCTCCTTCAGGATAGTCTCCATTAGCTTACCCACGATGGATGTGAGGCTCACTGGTCTGTAGTTTCCCGGTTCATCCTTGGGGCCACTCTTGTGGAGGGCACCACATGAGCCATCCTCCAGTCCTGAGGTACACACTCCGAATGTAGTGAGGCATGAAATAGGTCTGCCAAAGGTCCTGCAAGGACCTCTGCCAGCTCCTTCAGTACCCTGGGGTGGATGCCATCTGGGCCTGGCGCCTTGTCCACCCTCAGTGCCTTCAAACCCTCTCGAACTCTGCACTCCATGATTTCCCCATCTGTCACCACATCCCCGCGTCTGCCATTTCTCCCATCTTGGGTGTCACCCCCCTCTTCTCTTTATTAAATACTGAGCAGAAGTACTCATTTAGTGCTTCCGCCTTATCGTACCCTGCTTCCACCCAACCCCCCTCCTTCCTAATCCTTACTATGTGGTCCTTACAGCTCCTTTTCTCCCTGATGTACTTAAAGAAGTCCTTCTCCCCCTTCTTAATGCCTTGTGCCAACCTGAGTTCCATAGATGCTTTGGCTCCCCTTACTGCCCTTGTCACCTCTTTCGATTCTGTCAAGTACTCCTCTCTGTCCTCCTCCCTCCCTGTTTTCTTGTACTTCCTAAAGGCAGCTTTTTTCGTCCTTACCTTTTCCATGACCTCCTTGCTCAACCAGCTCGGTTTCTTAGCCCTAGCCTTCTTGCTCTGGGCTTTGCAGCAGGTTTTGGTTGCCTCCACTATCCCCAGCTTTATGAGCTCCCACCTCTGGTTAGTATCCATACTAGATTGAATTCTGGCCAGGTACCCTTTTACCACTTCCCCCATCCTCCCAAGTCGGCCCTCCTGAAGTCCAGCACTCTTGTGCCAGATTCCCCTCCTTCCTTGCCCATATCCAATGTGAGCCATACTGAGTGGTGGTCACTCCCTGACAGCGGTTCCTCCACTGTAAGTTCTCTCACAAAGTCCCCATTTGCCAGCACAAGGTCAAGGGTATTCCCTAACCTGGTTGGTTCACTGACCATTTGCAGCAGGAAGCTGTCCTGGAAGGCATCCAGCAGTACCTGCTCCCTTCTGTTCATGGTTGTTGGGGTGCTCCAGTCCACTCCTGGCATGTTGAAGTCCCCCACAATCACCACACTACCCTTCTCGCAGGTCCTCCTGATCTGTCCCGCTAGTTCCCTGTCTAACTCCTCCATCTGAGATGGTGGCCTGTACACCACTCCCATTCTAAGAATCCTATTCTTGGAATCCTGGATTTGCATCCAAAGTGACTCTGTACTACCCTCCTCCTTCCTCCTTACACACTTCAGTCCTTCCTTCACATATAGTGCCACCCTCCCTCCTTTCCTAGTCACCCTGTCCCTACGAAATAACCTGTACCCTGGTACAGACAGGTCCCAGTCATTATATTGGGTGGCCCATGTTTCCGTGATGGCTGCAATGTCCACCTCTCCCTCTGCCATGAGAACCTGCAACTCTGCAGTTTTCCTCCCAAGGCTCCTAGCATTAAGGGTAACCACCTTCCACCCTTTCCCCCTCCTCCCATCCTGCCCTCCTTTCCTAGCATCACCTATAGTACTTGCCATTTGTCCTTTGTCACTGTTATGGGGGGTAAGGTGTTTGAATGCCTCGATCATATCACCTCTCTCCCTCCTTTGCTCAAGGGTATACATATTGAGCTCTGTTAATCTGTCCTCATATGTCTTCTGATGCAGTCCCTGCACCATTTTGGTTGGCCTTCTCTGGACTGCCTCAATTTGGTTAATGTCCTTGTGAAGGTGTGGCCTCCAATACTGCGAGTACTCCAGATGGGCGTAACCAGTGTCTTGTAAAGGGGATTATTATCTCCCTCTTATGACTTGTGATACCCCTACTAATACACCCTAACACCCCCTAGCCTTACCTACTGCTTTAGAGGTCTGCTTGGATGATTTCAGGTCATCAGTAATGATGATGCCCAAGTCTCTTTCTTCCTTTGTGACTGCTAGCAACTCTTCTCCCAGCCTATAGGTGGCTTCACACATACACACACACAGAGCCATTCTCTTCTACTAAACCTCCCTCCCACCACTAGAACAACAGCCAGGGTTTCTTCTAAGCTCTTCCCGAACCAGCACACACAGAAGCAGCTGTATCAGTGCAGCTTCATTTTCGGCAGTACGGTTTATCAGCAGCTGTATAGAGAGTGACTGGCAAAGGGTTAAGTGACTGCTGTCATGCGGTTATCACCTAGCAGACCAGCTGTATTTTTTTCGGTTCATCTGCAGATGGAGACATGTTGCCGGCTTGATGGGGAACTGAAGGAGGGGGCGCAAGAGTGCAGTCGGCTCTCAGAGAAGTAGTGCAATCGGAAATTAGCACAGTTTCAAGGAAATGCTGATTTGCTCTCTCTCTCTCTCTCTCTCTCTCTCTGACTCCCTCACTGCATAATAAAGAGTGGATTGCACTCAGATTTCAGGATGGGACAGTAACTGTGGTTAGGCGGAGTGTGGTATCTGGACGCAGACTTATGGCATGGCAGGGATCAGTTGGCAGCAGCGTGGGACACAAAGGTAGTTTTTTTTTTCTTGAAATGAGTCGAGTGGAGTGGATGTGCTGTTTTGTCAGGCAGTTGTTATTCAGTTGTTATGGAGCATTGGTTACTCTTGCAGTAGGAGGAACTTTTGTCCATCTTCTGCTGGAAAAGATGGCTGACCAGGGAGGTGGAGGTGCAGGAGCTGGAGAAGGAGCTCTGACTTTTGATCAACCTTCTCAGGATATGGATATTGGGATTTTTTTGTCTGCCAGACCTGTGTCTAATGAGAACATTCCTGTATCAGACCAGATGGATTTCTCATCCTCTAACGTAGTTGAAGGAGTTAATGGACATTTACACCCTGAAATTGTGGCTTTTCAGCAGCAGATTGCTGAAGCTCTGAGACAACTCTCTCCCAGGCCTGACCCACTGAGGGCAACGCATTGGAGGCAAGACTGGATTTCTAACTCTTGACTTTTAGCCATTCAACAATGTAGGGAAACATTAGTGAATTTACTGCATAAAGAAGACGAAGCTCTACTGCATTTGGAGACCTCGTAGGTACATTTTCCTGTGGATTCTCAGGAAACCCACTCTTATGGTAAACGCTCATTTTTGTCTTCTAAAAGTGTGCTGGATTCCCAATCTGCTTGGTCCCCAGATCGAGCTCTACACACTGCAGGCTGGAAGCAAACAGCTGATGGCTCCACTTGGTTTTCCGTCTCAATTCCGACTGCTGCGGAGATTCAAGGACTGACAGCTGCGTCGGCGTCTGTCACATCATCTGTTGCCCTACCACAGTCTGTCTGTTCTGCGGCACGCACTGACTGTACTACGGACGGTTCCTGTAGCAGTGTACAACCTAAGGCTGCGCCCCCAGTGTTACCAGTTGAGGAACCGAAGCTGAATCCTGAGCCTACTGCAGTCCCTGTATTGGTTTCTGCTATTTCCCAAGTAAGTGCTTTACAGTCTTCTCACTTGAACACTCCTTCTATTGTGCCTATTGCAATGGAGCCTCCCTCTACTTCTTGGGCTGATTTAATGGAGAAAACTGCCCCCCTTCCTCTATCTAGTACGTCTCAGTTATCTGTTTCCCCACCTTTGGATGTTACTGGTGACCATGCACATCAACAGGGCCCTCCAAATCCTGCCAGACTTTTCAAATTGTCTGATTTGTTCGCTAATTTGGGAGAACCTGCCAAACGCAGAAATGCTGTATGTTTTAAATATGCCGGTGGTCTTGATATACCTCCTGATAGATCTTATGTTGCCAGAACCCTGCTTAAGGACACCATGCATTTTACTGCTACAGAGATTCTGGCGCTTATTCATAATTCAGGGGACACCCAGTTTGACGTTAGTTTCCACTCTCCTATGTTGCTTGATACATTTTGACTCAAATATTCCTCTCTTAAACATACTCCTGCATGGACTTCCTTTATTATTATTATCCCTTTAACAAAACCTGTTTGGAAGATGGTCAATATTTTGTTTTCTCTGTTTTCCTCTTTGCATCTCTCTAAAGTGATTTTTTTTTGCTGGATACCAAGTTAAAGAGCACTTCTGACATTTCTCTTGCCCAACGTTCTTGGCCTTGGGGGCCTTCTTTTTGGTCGTTGGGGACTGAGTCTTGTTCTGGAGTGGGTGTCCTTTCCAAGTTTTGGGATTTCAAAGTTATTAGAGTGTTTGATATACAGCCTGGTAGATTGTTGTTGCTGGATATTCTTTTAGGCACTGTTTTGCTTAGACTTGGCACTATTTATGCCCCACAGATCAAGAGTCTGAGAATTTCCCTCTTTCAGGTTTCGAGGCCCTACCTCCATACTGCAAAACTAGTTCTGATTGGGGTGATTTTAATTGCCCCTTGGATTTGGCTGATAAGATGGGGCTGACTGCCAAACGTTTTTGTGACACCAATTCTTTAACTTCCATTATGAAAACTACCAGGTTAATAGCCTCTTATAGGCAGTTTCATCTGATAGGGGGGCATACTTACTATAGGAATTCAATCTCTAGTAGGATTGATTTTATTTTTGTTTCTGAGTGTTGTCATCTATGAAGTGCATGGACTGCAGCTTCTGCTACTTCTGATCATATGGAGTTGCATGTTCTAGTTGCTTTGGGTGATACCAGAAGTATGGGTAAAGGTTTATGGAAGCTAAATGCTTCCTTACTGACTAGGGAAGATTTTTCTCAAGAATGTCTTGAACTGTCATAGTTTTTTATGATTCCATATTGGATTGGTGGATGCCATCTAAGCTGGACTTTAAACATTTCTTTTCTTTTCTTCTAGAGGTAAGAAATGTAGTGAAGCTGCTTATTTGAAATTTTTGCAGTTACGACAGCAACTCTTTAAGCTCATTTCTTTACAAACCACCACTTTTCATAGTTATGCCTCTCAAATAGATAACTTACAAGCTAGGATGAAATTGTACCTTTTTGACAGGGCTAAATCTTTAGCAACAAAACAACGGTTTGGTACTAAACTTCAAAAAGGATCCTTAGATGTTTTTAAATGTAGCTCAGATATGATTGATAAGAAAGTTGTTCAGGGACTGAAAAATGATTCTGGGGTTCTGTTACAGACTAGTGCTGAGATTTTACAATATGCTGAAACTACTTATGCTGCCTATTTTTTTTCCAACCCTGAAGTTTTACGTTTGGAGGATGTTTTTTTTTTCCCTGATCTGGTACCCCATACCTTGTCTGACCTTGAGTCCGCATTATTGGTTCAACCTATCTCATGACTGGAAGTTCTGAATACCATTAATGCACTTCCAGTGTTTAAGGTTCCAGGCCCTGATGGCCTCCCTTCTGAATTTTATAAGCAGTTCCAACATATCCTGGTACCTATTCTGACTGAACTTTATAATGACATCCTTACTACAAGATGTGTTACCTGTGACTGGTTACAGACTTGTATGCTTTTGATTTTTAAAGCTGTGGGCTGTATGGATCTCAAGAATTGGAGACCTGTCTCCCTGTTGAACACTGATTTAAAGATACTCACTAAAATTTTGACTAGACGGCCGAATGAAATTACACCCTGTATTGTTTCTCAATTCCAGACCTGCCCAATCTCGTCTCGGAACATTACAGATAATTTCATACAGATTCGGGGTGTTATTCAATATGGTATTGATAATGAATTATCAGTTCTTTTACTGTCTATCGCTCAGGAGAAGGCCTTTGATAGGATTGTCTATCAATTTCTTTATCAGGCCCTTCACTTTCATAGTATTCCTGAAACATTTATATCTTGGATAAAGTTAATTTATCAAAATGCTACTTTTCGGAAATTGATTAATGTTTCTCAGGGTACTGTTATTAGACAATCTAAAGGAGTTCAAATCAAAGAATTTTTATTGTATGGTTGTAAACCTTCACAATCACATCCACAATTTAAAATGTCATTTACACATATATCTAAAAAAAGGGGTAACATATCCCCATTAACAATAACTCCTTTATACAGTATATTCATATCAGAAAAATCAATTTATACAGTACACACCAAATAGCAGCAATTTTAACAATCTTATAAAGTGCTAAGTGTCAAGCAGAGAGGTAGGAGATTAAAGGCATACGATCCAAATAATCCATTGCAAATCTTTTGTACTTTGTTCCATATATAAATTCACCCATATAACAATCATTAATATCTATAATAGTATTTCAAGTATACATAACACATCCATGCTTTCAGGTGATTCTAATTCTGTTTCTAATTTTCTTGATACTCAATAGATAATTAGCTAGCCTTTCCACTGTCCAGCTATCCTCTGTATGAAACAGTATACAAGTAAGATCTTTTTTATCAACATTATATCTGTTATTTAGATATGGGCCTAACCAAAACAAATGTTGGCTATCATACCATCTACAGGCCCATAAAACATGGTATAAATCCTCCTTATCCCCGCTGCCACAATCACATTCCTCGGAATAAATTCCCATTTTGTTATATCTATAGTCCAGCACTTTACTAGGGAACTGTTCGAACTTATAGATCATAAAGTTGGAGCGTACTAGGGGAGTAGTCAGTATATCCAAGTATTTTTTATAACCATGTGTATAATTATTTGCTGCAAACCATTTGGAATAGCGGGATTGTTTTATTTCCTCTAAGTCTTTCAATTTCCCTTGGTTACTAATTTTCTTTATAATGTATTTTTTGGATGTAGCACTAATGTGAATACATTTTGCCACATAATTTTTTAAGTGTACTAGGTTATATTTTCCTAAAATGGAAAAAACAGTATTCAACCAAGAATCAGAATGGAGTCCCCATTCGTGCCAATCCTTTTTTTCATCCAGACATTTCTTTGCAATTATATTTTCATTAAGTCCAGTTAATCTAATCCAGTAATTTACCTTTTTGAATTCAATTGTTGCATTAATATCTATAATACCCAGTTCTACACGTATATAAGAAGATGGGCAGGAATAACCTAACCTTAGCATAGATCTTAAGGATTTATAAACAGGACTCATAAATTTATTAACTGTATTTACTTTCCAAATTTCACATCCGTATAACAACTGGGATTCTACCTTAGATTTTAACACTCTTAACAATGGCCTTATCATTAATCCCCCAAATTTACAGTTAAACCTATATAATCCTCCCACAGTTTTTTTTTATTTCTCTTTAGCCCATTCCAAATGGGAAGTCCACTTACAGTTTTGATGAATTACTATTCCAAGATATACATAATTAGAGACTATTTCCACCTTGTCTTGGCCAATGTACCAACTACCATTGATACTTTTATTTTTCTTCTTTTCACCCAATACCATAATCTTTGTTTTACCCATATTAATCTTTAATTTTAATTTCTCCGATTCCTTTAAAAGAAAGTTTAGTTTATTTTGTAAACCAAATTTTGTTAAAGACAAGACCAAAATATCATCGGCATATGCTAGTAAAGGAACAGGAACATTCCTAATTTTTGGGAAATCCATGTCTATATCCACACTCTGTTTTAACATATTATCCAGATATAATGTAAACAGCAGAGGGGCAAGAATGCAGCCTTGCCTCACTCCACAGTTGCATTCAAAAATATTTGATAATTGGCCCCTAAGACTCAATCTAATTTTAGCCCAAGTTTTAGTATATAAATGTGCTATTATATTTACTAGGTTAGGGTCAATACCTCTATTTAATAAAATCTGCCATAATAAGCTTCTAGAAACACTATCGAAAGCATTACTATAATCAATAAAACATAAATATATTCTTTGACCCCTGATTTTGACATATTTTTCCATTAGATGATTCAAAACAAAAATATTATCCAATGTGGACATTCCATGCCTAAATCCAGTTTGATGGGGGAAATACCCCCTATTTTTTCAACCTCCTGTTGTAACCGACCCAGTATTATCTTAGAAAACATTTTAAGATTCACATCCAAAAGACTTATAGGTCTGTACATTTTTGGATCATCTAATGGACCTCTTTTGTGTAGTGGAATAATATTAGCCCCTTGCCAAGAATCAGGGAATCTTTTAAAGGAAATACATTTATTATAAAATAGTGTTAAATATTTGCACCATAAATGGGATTCTGTTAAAAAAAACTTCAGCTGGGATTCCATCCGGCCCAGCTGCTTTGTGCTTTTTTAAAGTATACAATGCCAGATACGTTTCATCCAATGTAATTGGACGCACATGAAAACATCCAGGACTATTTATTGGAAAGTTATCAGCCTCAATATCAAAATAAATCCCTTTGAAATAAGTTACCCATCTTTCCTCAGTAATAAAAGTATCAATATTGACTTTCTGCTGATCAAAGCCCTTAGCCACTAATGACCAAAATGCTCTATTATCTCTACATTGAATTGCCACAAGCATTTTCTCCCACTTAGGTGCAAAAAAAGCCTGTTTTTTTGTTAACAATAAGTTCCTTATACGCTTTCTTTTTATGGTTCAATAATTTAAGATTTGCCTGAGTCTTTTTTTTTATTATACAGTCTACATAATTTCCTGATGTCAGCCTTCGCTTTTTTACAATCCCTATCAAACCAGGTATCCATAACTGCAGTTCTTCCTGTTTTACTTGGTACTTCTAGTACTGATTTGATTTTTTTTAAAAGAACATCTAGCTCCTCTGCAAGGTAAATAAGATCGCATTTACTAATATCTTCATAAGGGTGACTTAAAATTGAGCCATGAATAATTGGTAATAGGTCATTATATGAATTTTGTTTCCATATAACCTTACTTGAGGCTCTAATTTCCGAAAATTGAAATGGCTGATGAACCAATCTGTTCATATGATCCAATTGAAATTCCATACCCAATGGATAATGATCGCTTTCTGCTCTAATTAGTATCTCACATTTAATCCAGTGATACTTATCTCCAGACCAGAGAGCAAGATCAATTACTGAGGCTCCCCTCTGGGAGACATATGTAAGGTTCCCCTCTTTATCTCCTTCTATCCTCCCATTTAGAGGGTACATATTATTTTCTTTCGCTAGCTCTGTAACAGCTTTCCTGTTATGGTTTCCCACCTTATCTTTGAATTGTCTACGGGGTAATTTATCTAAATAATTACATACAAAAAATGTGTGATCTACTAGGCTATCAAACAGGTCGATGCGTGCATTTAAATCACCTAGTAAAAGTACTTCTGCCTTTGGAAATATTTGCTGAACTTCTTTTAGCAGAGTGGATGTTTCTTGCCAGATGCCCACTGGAAAATAATCAGAATTCTCTGGTGGTACATAACAGTTCAATACAATCAATTCCCTTGCTGTACATTTAACTGAAACTATCACATAATTTTCTGCAAGTTTCCAGCATACAACCTTATCAAATACATCTATTTTAATTAATGTGATAATTCCACCTGAAAATCTCCCTGCTTTTTCACATTTCCTACCAGGAGCATCCATTAATAGCAATTTCTACATCTTTAGAGTGCCATGTCTCCTGTAAGCTGATTAGCTTATAATCCATTAGAAATTTAATACATTCAGCATCCGCCCATAAGGAGCTTGACAGGGGTGCTCATTGAGCCCTATTTTATACATCTGGGTCTTGACATCCTTTTACGGAAAATGACTGTGGGGGGTTTTAAACAAGCATTAAAGATGTATTTATGAAACAGGGCATATGGTGTTGAAGATGACAGACTTTAACTGTATTGTGTGTTTTTACTGTGATTGCAGCATTGGTTTTAAATTGTTTTAAATGTGTACTGTGCTTTGACATTTGAAAGGCGCATTCAAAATAAAGTTTATTATTATTATTATTAATACATAACCCCCCCAAAAAAATTAAGACCCACATAAAAATAAAAATTCTCATATGATAACATTGGAACTTTAACAAGCCATAATTATCTCAATATTTGGACTTAAGGGACAATGTATAGATCAAAACAAAGGTCTTAATGAGTACTACAAGAATAACACATACCCCCAATCACATAGGGCAATACAAAAAAATGCAAACTCTCATAGTATAACATTGGAACTTCAACAAGTCAGAACTCCCTCAATATTTGGACTTAATGGACATTCTACTGTATCTATCAATATTTGGACTTTAAAGGACAATCTATATATCATAACAAAGGTCTTAATGACTGCTACAAGAATAATGCATATTTCCCCCTAAACATTTAGGGGCAATATTAAAAAAAATTAAAAATGCAAATCCCCATAGGATAACATTGGAACTTCAACAAGTCATACCTCCCTCAGTTAGGACTGGTCCTGGGGAGTAAACATGGCTGCAAGAGCAGCAGGTTTGGAAGATCTGATAATATTATCAATCATACAACTGAGTACAAATAGATGACAAGAGGAAGGGGTTAACCAGCCTAATTTGGAGTATAGTGTACAGTGGTGTGTTAACCTAGAAGTTGATAAGGCAAATTGGCAGATGTTATAATGGGAGACATTGCATTTGTCTAGATTGGAAGCACTAGTTAGATAGAAGGAGGTGAGACTGTATGTAAGGCTGGGTAGCAGGATTCCTTGGGAAACTGCAAGCCTGGCAGCGGGGGAGAGAGAGAGAGTGTAGTTTCTTCTATAGGCCAGCCCCAGTTTAGTATTCACTGATTTATGAATGTTTGAGATGTGTAGTGTAAAATCAAGGATAATGTTTTTCTGCTGTCTTGATTGTCTACTGTCTTGTAACCTCCTGGGTCGTGCCTGAAAATACGCAATGCATTGTCCAGTGTACCTTCCCAATTAACAAAACTAAATAAATAGATATTTGAACCTAAGGGATAATCTATATATCAATATAAAAGCCTTAATGAGTATTACAGGAATGAGAAATATCCCCCAAACATTTAGGGCAATATAAAAGAAAATTCTAAATGAAAATTCCCATATGATGACACTGGAACTTCAACAAGTCATAACTCCCTCAGTATTTGGACTTGAGGGACCATCTGTATATCAAAACAAAGGACTTAATGAGTACTACAAGAATAAAACATATGTCCCCTCAAAAAAAAACATTTAGGGTCAATATAAAAAATGCATAACAAATACAAAATACAGATTCTCATAGGATAACATTGGAACTTTAACAAGCCATAGAATGAAGGAAGGAAATTTCTGTTTTGAAGTGTCTTATGCTTCCACAGCAACATAGATGTATGCATCTATGGAGGGATGGAAGCACAGGGTCTGGAGGACTCTGCGAACCCACAGGCAATTGAGGATATGATTATACTGTCTTAAAAAGTAAGGAAATTCACTGCAAAAAAGCTTCATTAATGCACTAGTTAGGGTTAAACTGACAAAAGTAGGGAAATGTGGTGTTAGGGTTTCCAACCTTAACACCCCACCCCTGCTTCGGCCAGCAACAGGAAAAACCATTATGATTTGACCTGTCCTGCATCTTTGCAAATCAGGCATGGGATGTGCCTTGTGGTTGTCAACCCCTAACACTCACCCCATTCTCATATACTGTACACGTCTCAGCTTATTTACTGATGGAAATGGGTGAGCGTTAGGGTTGATAACTCCAATGCACACCCCATGCCTGATCTGCAGAAATGTAGGGGAGGTCAAACCATAATGTTTTTTCCTGTTGCTGCCTGAAGGGTGGGAGTGGGGGTGGAGTGTTAGGTGGAGTCCAACACCACGTTCCTACTTTTGTCAGTTTAACCGTAACTAGTGCATTAACAAAGTTTTTGGCAGTGATACATATTATATATAGATACATACACATTCATCATACTCATTCATTTATGTATACAATATAGAGATATTGATATATATGACTTAGGATACCACGCCAACCTGTGAAGTCTATGTAATCAATATCTGCTCTCTCTATAGTAGCACTTTAGTTACACAGGGAAGGACACACATGGACTGAAGGGTTAATCTGTACAGTATTAACTCCTGCCTTGTGCTTCCTCATGTAATTATTTATTTATTTATTTTTTACCAATTATTTTACCAGGTGAGACACACTAAGCTGAAAGCTTGTTTGCAGGTGCAACCTGGGAGCACGAGGAAGTTAAGTGACTTGCTCAGGGTCACACAGTATGCAAGTGGGGGCTGTGGCATTCAAACCCAGGTCTCCAGATTTGTAGCTCAGAGCCTTAAACCACTGCGCCATACTGCCTCCAAATATTTATATAGTTTTTGTTAACCAGGTAAGCTACGCTAGGCTGAAGGCCTATTTTTAGGTGTGACTTGGGTACAGGAGTATGGTACATTAAAACATACAATAAACACTTCATGCTGCATACAAAAATCACATCAATTATATACAAAATGTACAAATGTTAATACATCAATAAAGTGTCAGTAAAATAACGTGAAGTAACTTAATTAAAGCAGTTACAGCTAGACTGTGAGAATAGGTATTTTTTAACCTAGTTTTAAACTGATACTTTGTCTTTAACCTTTGGACATCTGAAGGAAAAGCATTCCAGCTTTTTGGTCCCAAATAGACAAATTACCTGTGCCCTAATTTGGTCTTATCAAATAGCAATACTGAGTTGTCAGAGTCAGCAGATCTGAGATTTTCTGATCTAACAGAGCAAGGGACATGGAGAAGTTTTCTAAGACCACATGGCTTACCCAAACTTAAAAGAGTAGTACAGTCAGAATAAAAAAAAAAATGTTGTGCAGTGTTTTGCTTTGTGTGTGTGTGTGTGTGTGTGTGTGTGTGTGTGTGTGTGGCCCTACTGTGTCCTTCCATTTGTCTGTTCTTAGGAGTTTTTTCTAAAACAGCCTAATAGTTTTACGGTAGTTTTATGGCCCCTGGAGAGCTCCATCGTAGCATGGTTTATTGCTCTTCTTGTTCCTACAATGCCTCCTGTCTCATGTGACAGTGGTGTACAATATCTGGGACAATGGATTCAGCAATCACTGCTTTAGATTTAATTTACAACAGCAGAGTTGTGATATTAAGTAACTTTCCTTATCCAGTGAGCACTAATTGTTACACTTACAGTTTAGCAAATACATGAGCGCTAACTGAGTGGGTTATTCTGTAATAAAACAGCTGAGAGTCTTTACTAATTATAGCATTGATGGTCTGGGATGATGTGTTTGCTTTTTATGGCTGTGTGTAGTGTGATATAATTAAATGTTTTTTGCTGAAATTAAAAGTTTTAAAAGCAGAACATTTACTCCTGCTGGCTAGACTTGACACACACATAGAAAATAAAAATATTGAATTAGAGCTATTTGGTGGAGGCCAGAACATCAGGCTGATATCTTTAGTACTTGCTGAATCAGTGCTCTGGACACATCACTGTCACATGGGACAGGAGGTATTGTAGGAAACAGAAAAGCAATAAACTTTGCTAAGATAAAGATCCCCAGGGCCATAAAACTACCATATAACTAGCTGGCTAATTTAGAAAAACCTCTTAATAGCAAACAAAGGGAAGGACATACAAGGACTACACATGCAAATCAAAACACTCTGCACAACATATGTTTTTGCAAATTTTGACTGTGCTACTCCTTAATATACTAAACATAAAGATCTCTATGTCACACAGTCTTATTTTGTGTGTGTGTGTGTGTGTGTGTGTGTGTGTGTGTGTTAGCCAATCAAGTTTACTGTATAAATTGCAATGGTGCGTCAGTTGATTTGACAGTGATGCAACCCTACATATGCTATTACAAACATCATCCCATTTAGACAGGTCTGCATCACAGGCATTCAAATATATAGTAGAGAGTAATAATGCTATCTGAACATCAACATGCTTCTTGCTATAGCCAGTTTGGCTTTATTTGTCAACTGCTGTTGAATACGGTAAGATAGAACCAACATACAATTTACAGTAAGACATACACTATCAATCTGGAGAGAAAATGTCAATGAAGGATCCAAAAGGATTCCTAAATACTCAAAAGAAAACTCATTTTCAGTAAGTGTTCCATTCAGACTCTGAACTTTAAGCTCTCCATCCAAATGATCAAGTTTTTGTTTTGTTCCAAACACCATAGCCTTAGTTTTATCAACATTCATTACCAATTTACTGTACAGCATCCAGTTTGATATAGCAGAAAAATCTGCATTCAACACATAATTCAGGTCATTAATGCTAGTAGAATGTTTATAAATAATTAGATCATCAGCATAAAGCAGAAGATCACTTTTCAAGGGTAACTGAGGCATGGTGTTAACAAAAACAGAAAACAGAACTGGTCCAAGGGTCGAGCCCTAGGGCACTCCGGAGGATAAAGGAAGAAGGTCAGATTTTGTATTATGAGCTTAACTAATTGTTTCTGACTGTCAAATTAATTTGTAAACCCTTTCAGATCAACCTGGGAAATTCTAACACAAGATAGTCTGCAAAGTGATATGTCATGAACCACCAAATCAAAGGTCTTGGTCAGGTCCACAAATAAAGCATCAGTTAAATTCCCATTATTCATTGTCTGGTGCATGTCATTCGTGAACCTGACCAAGGTCGTTGAGGTGCCATGACAGGGTCTAAATCCATGCTGTACTTTGCAAAGCAAATCATACTCTCTCAGGTAATCCATAATGTGTTTGTATACAAATTTTTCAAGAATTTTCTCAAGAGGGGGCAAAACAGAAATCGGATGATAATTGTCCAGTTCAAGAAAGAGCACCTTTTTACAAACTGGTACAACTATGGCTACCTTCTGGTTCCTAGAGACAATACCAGTAATCAGAGAACTATTGTAGAGATGAGTCAGAAGTGCAGCAGTGAAATGTATTGCCAGTCATAAAAGTCTAGGATCAAGTTAAACATAGCCACCACTATTACTTGAATCCAATTTTTCAACAGCAGCAAAACCTCAGACACTTTTAAACCACGGAAATAACAACTAGACCTAACAGTATCAATATAAAATGGGGTATCATCCAAAATATTAACATTTAAAGAGGATACATTTCTTTTAGAAGTGTTAACTTTATGGGAAGATGGGGGTATCACCAGTTGTACCAAAATTAGAAGAAACATAATTTATGTTTGATACATTAACTTTATGGGAAGTGAAATCCATTGATTTCTTATTAAAAGCATTAGTTATGTTAACAGGATCACAGTCCAATTTACCATTAGTTAGAATCTCATTAGTATCAATTTTCCTGTCAGTGCCCAGCATGCTTTTTAAAGACTTCCCCAAAATGTCTAGGGTTCATTAGATTTGTCTTAGGCTTTTTCTTGCAAAACTCAGTCTAACATTTATATACATCTTCTTTACACTTATTTCCACATTCACAGTAGTTATTCAAATAGTGTAAGTTCTTAGTGGTTTTGAAAAGAGTCCAAACTTTATCTCTATTTTTCTTCATGTTAAGTAACTCACTTGTGAGCCAGTCAGTAATTGCACCTCTCATCCTGTGTTTTGTAATAGGCACATGCTTATTAAAAAAAATTGGTAACAAAATATTAAAGGATTTCCTCAACACAAGTCAGTTTGTATGTAGGTATCCAATAAATTTCAGATATATCAGATAAAAAAGATTCTGCATTAAACTTTAGAACATTACGAAAAGTTATTAATCTGGGACAAATTTAATTGGCTTAACACACCAAATAACATAACTTGGACAGTGATCACAGACAGCATCAGCCAATGTACCTAAACAAGCAATGTGATCAGGTCTGTTGGTATGGTACCAATCAAATACTGGATGATTGCTATCTTTAACATTAAACCTAGTAGATCTATTGGTTATCTGAGTGAAGTTACTTTTGCTAATAATTGCATCAATTTTACTTCTCTTAGGTGTATGTCAATTCAAATTAATGTTACCCATCACTATAGTTTCAATTTGGTACAGGTATTAGATGCTGAATCCACAAAATCATCCAATCCTTGTGAACCAAATTGAGATGGAATATACAAACAACAAAAATTTAAATTTCTTAACATCTGTGAAAGTTAATACTAAGGATACCCATTCACAAGAATGGTTACTAATTGCTGCAGATCACCAGTCTTTTAAGTTTTTCCTATAATAAATCAACCCCCCTTCCCTTTCTTCCCAGCTCTGTCTTTCCTAATGATTGTAAGCAGGTATCAGAAATGCATTACTGGATACATGCGTGATCCTACTCAAGCTTCACTTAGTCTCAGTTCCTCAGGTGAATTCACTATAATCCATGCTACCTATTCAGAAAAGTGCTTGAGCAAACTTTAATGTTAAGATTTATAAAACGTAACACTGTAATATTGTCCAATTCAAAAGGGGGCCCTGGATTTAATTCAGCATTTCCAGATAACAATAACCTGAAGATGTCATCAACTAAATTAAGCTTGGAACAACTTAAGTCTAAAATAGCCCAAATAAACTTAGCAGATTTAACAACAATAGGTTAAAAAAAAGCAAGGTTGTGCTACAAAGTAGTCTGAAACAAAAGCTAATCCCTAGACAGTAACATATTGGAATATGCAAAGTTAGTTTCATCTCGAATATCTGCACAAGTAATATTAAATTAGTACCCAGTGTTACTGAAATAAGAACCCACCCAGAACAAACAATAACAAACAGTTCATTTTAAGACAGGTTACACAAGATTTGCTCAATAACTCATGGCTGATGTGAAGTTTAAATTACTTGTACAGAGTATCATGCCCTCTGCACTGTCCTCTGCAGTGGGCTCCTGCAGATGACTCCTGCCACTGCTGTGGGAGCCTCTCACATGGCATGCCACTTCACAGAGTGCCATTTGCAGCAGTGTTTCTCTTATGAGGGTAAGCCATGCCTCCAAGATGACATGGTGTCCATGTCCTTGACCCCGTCCCAGCTGCTGCCACTCAACCTGACTTGTGGAAAATAGTGGGGAGGGCTGGGAGCAGAGGCTGGCTGACCACAAATATGTTGCTGTATTCAGGCACTGAAGACAGAGTTTAGACTGGAAAATTGTGCTGCAGGGAGTGCTTGCAGTGACGCTCCCCTTATCCAGGTAAATCCCACCTCCAAGGTGATTTGGTGTCCATGTCCCTGACCCCAACTTAGCTGCTGCCACATGACCAGACTGGTAGAAAATACTGGGGATGGCTGGGAGCAGAGGCTGTCTGTCCACAAGTTTGTTGGTGCCCTCAGGTAATAAAGACAGAGTTCAGGCTGGAAAATTGTGCTGCAGGGAGTGCTTGCAGTGCTGCTCCTCTTATTGGGATAAGCCCCACCTCCAGAATGTCATGGTGTCCATGTCGCTGACCTGGTCCCACCTGTCCCCATTCAGCTGGATGGGTGGAAAGTAGTGGGGGAGGGCCGGGAGCAGAGGCTGGCTGACCACAGGTTTGTTGATGTCCTCAGGCAATGAAGACAGAGTTCAGGTTAGAAATGGTGTTGGTATTTACAGGATGTATATTTTTCGACTCCACGTGAGGACCATTTCCTATACTTAACAATTCACTTATAAAAACATTGAATTGGGCCATATTTATTCCACTCAGATGTAAAGGGTTGGATTGTCCTCTGAAGGCTGCTTTCTTCCACTCCTAAACATCACAGACATACATACATACATATACGTAACCCATACCTATACACAACGTACTTAGTTTGAACAGGCATTTGTCAATGTCAAATATTTGCTTGTCTGCTTGTATTTATTTTGTAGTTGTGTATCGGTATCACAGAAGATAAAATGAACAAATGAATAGCAGGAGTTATAATAGTGAAATTGTCATAACTGGGAAATGAAGAGATTCACACACTGCACCTGGACCACTGTGTGCAGTTCCAGAGGTAACAGTGAGGAAGGACTTAGAGAAATTAGAGACAATCCAAAGAAATGTGACAAAACTGAGCCAAAGCCAACAGGGCAAGACCCATGAGGAAAGATGGGAGGACCTCAAAAGGTACTAACTTGAGGTTAGAAGGGAGAGGGGATATGACAGAGATGTACAAATACTGTACATATGGGGTAAGCATAGAAACGTAGACATTGCTGGCAAATAAAGACCATGGATCCATCCAATCTGAGAAGAAAAATGCAAAGAACATTGTCCTACCTGTTCTTCTGACCTACCATCTTATAGGAATATTTTGCCACGATACCTACCCTAAGCCACCCCCACCTCCCTAACTCCTACGTTTGGTCTTTCCAGACCCCTACACTGTCCCGCCCATTCTTGAACTCATTTATAGTCCCCGCCCCACCACCTTCCTGGTAATGTGTTCCATTGCTCCACCATTTTCTGAATGAAAGAAGAGGTCCTGGGACTTGCCCTTTACAATATGTTTATCAGCAACATGGGGAAGGTAAACAGGATAAGAAGTGTCCCTTTGCAGACAACACTAAGTCTGCAGCAGGGTGGACAGTGAAGGTGAAGAGGTAATAAGGGAGTTGCAAAGGAACTCGGCAAGATTAGAGCAATGATCTAAAGTGTATCAGTTGAGATTCAACACCAGGAAGTGCAAGGTATTGCACCTATGGGAGAGTATCCTAGGACAGAATACTGGATGGGGGATGGGGTCAGGTTGGCCACTACTACCAAGGAAAGAGACCTGGGAGTCATTATAAGTGACTCCCACAGCAAACCAGTAAATGCATTAAGGTCTACAGTAAGGCATCCAAAATGTTAGGGTACATTGCTAGGGGTTTCGAAAGCAGGAGGAAGGAGGTGATATTGGTACTGAATGTAACTTCTGAATAATTAAATACCAGTAAGATTATGTTGAGGACAGTATCCCAACAGATAGAAAGTAGAAGGCAAGCCTTGTTGCAGACCGTGGTCCCGAGCTTAGGAAACAACTTTCTGCAGATGGAGTTGATGTGATCTGAGAAGTCAAAGATTTTCAGTCACATGCCAAGGTACTTATAGCAGGGGACTTCCTTCAAGGAGGGTGCCATCCAGAGTCCTGCAGCCAGAGGTGTTGAATATCAAGCAGTCCAGCTCTTAGACTAGAGTATTGAACAAATGGTCGATCCTGTAAACTGGCTATTTAGCCCAGTGTTCTTACCCAGTTAATAATAAATAAATAAATAAATGAGTATCAGACCTCTGAAGTAACTTGTTTGTTGTGTTTATGGAGAAAGAGCAAAGTTGAACTGCTGCTATGGTGTAGTTGTGCACCACTAAACAACTAATCAACAAAAGAGAAAGACAAGGGGGCTACTCATCAACTCAGACTGGATTATACAGTATATATATATTTATGCAATAGATGTGGACCCAAAATCCACTACATACATTCATTAATCTTCACATATGTGGGATAAATCTCAGCAGCCAACATTTATCCCACATATGTGGGATAAATGCAGCCTGTCAAGCAACCCCATAGTTCTAACATCATGATCTCCCCCTCCATTGGCACTACTTCCAGAAAGAGTGTTTCACTTTAATTTATAACACAACCATAGCTCAATCTCTTATGTAATTACAGCCTCTCACTCAGCAGATAAAAACAAGAAAAATACCAATGCAAACCACCAAAACTCTACTTTTCTGTCTCTTTTATTTTGTCTGTTTTAAATGCGGTAACGGCCACTACTAACTGTCTACTGCCAGCTCATGATTCTACCCGCCCCTTCCCTTCACAAGTTGTCCCTACAGTAACTGCTATGGATTTCTGACTAAATCTTCAGGGCCTTTCTGATGAAATATTCACAAACATTGCAGTACCTTCTCACACTCTGCTATCCAGGTAACATGAAACAATCCAGTGGCATTTTTGTCTCTCTACAGTCCCATAATTTGTCTCCTCACAGCAGCACTGCACTAGACAATCACTGTCTCTCCAGCTGCCACACTTCCAGAACCATATGCGTTCTGCAGAATGAAGCATATAGGACCTGTACATTTTTTTTATTTGCTATCACAAACAAAACAAAACAAAAAACAACATGAGAAGCTCTAGTCACAGTGGCTCCCACTAAACATCATCAAGTGAGAAATGGGCCTGCCATGTTTTTTGAACTCTCCAGCCCTCCCACACAGTAAAATCAGACAATCAAAACAAATGCTCTACATCTCAGTTGTGTCATATCCATAGTAACAGTGTTCCTAAACTTACCAACCAGCACAAAAAGGTGTAATAATAAGGAGAAGACTACAAAAAAGTCTCCTCTATTTATACAAATATGGGCTATAACACTGAACAGAAAATAAATTAAACACCACCAAAAAGTCATATTCCGATTGCATAAATTGCATATGCGATGCGGGACCATCGGATAAATGAGTTATTTTCACTCATCTGCCCAGTGACTTTAGGTAAATTACTCATGGCTCCACTCTGCTCCTCCACTCGTGAGGTTACTTGGGGTCACTGGGGGCTCATGAAAATGACTCGGTCATCCGACAACCCCCCATCACATATCTCCTATTTATAAAATTGCAAGGAAAATTCTGAAACCTCATTGGCAGAGAGCCATCACCTGACTATGCATTTAAAAAGCTAGCAATGCACAGTCAGGTGCTGGATATCATAACCAAGGCAAAAAATGAAGGACTATTTCATGTATACAATTTTGGCATTTATAATGTATTTAAATAAATTCGTTTATTAAAAAATCATCTTTAAATGTTTAATTTTATGTATAATACATAAGAGTACCAAGCCATTCTCTCCAGGGTCCTGTTGTGGCTTATTTCTATAAAAAGTCAACTTACCCAAATTGAATGAATGCAGTTATATTTTGGTACAGATAAGTGCAAACACACAATATAGCAGTCCCCTTCCAGAAAAAAATATACTCTTTTTGCATTCAAGTAACATTGTTGGCCCAGTTCTTGTGGCACTTCCTCCTATCCAGTCTAAGGGGGTATACCTAAACACAGAGATCCCTTCTCTTTGATACTAAAGTAGGAGTTAGGGAGGTGGGGATGACTTAGGGTAGGTGTTATGGCTAAATACTCCTATGCGACTGTAGGTCAGGAGAATAGGTGGGACATTTTTCTTAGCAGACTGGATGGATCCTTGGTCTTTATTTGCCAGCAATGTCTATGCTTCTATGCTTACCCTCATATGTACAGTATTTATATGTCTCCGTCATATCCCTCTCCCTTCTAGCCTCAAATTGGTACCTGTTGAGGTCCTCCAGTCTTTCCTTATATGTCTTGCCCTGTTGGCTTTGGCTCAGTTTTGTCACCTTTCTTTGGATCGTCTCTAATTTCTCCAAGTCCTTCCTCACTATTACCTTTGGAACTGCACACAGTTGTCCAGGTGCAGTGTGTGAACCTTTTCATTTCCCAATTATGACAATTTCACTATTATAACTCCTGCTATTCATTTGTTCATTTTATCTTTTGCGCTACCGATGCCCAATAACTACAAAGCAAATGCAAGTGAGCTAGTGAACATTCAGCATTGACAAATGCTTCTTTTTGTACTGATATGCATTTACAGAAAGCACTCATGAAATGTGCTTACTTTCAGCTGCCTACATCACCTTGCACTCTTAAGCCATTTGTCTAGTGGTTGGGGTGCAACTCTGATTAGGGCAGTTGTGTGGGGAAATAATTCATGTTCTAAACCATGAATTATTTCTCTGAATGTTCCAAAGTGTGGACTGTCGGGAGATATTGAGATGAATCCAGGCTCTGTCATCCATAAAACTATGAAGATCCTGCATGACAACACTTGAAGCATAGCTGCCAAGACTGTTATTCTGGCTGCTATGCTACATGAACAAGATCCTTGTATACTGGGCTTAACTGAGACTAGGCTAACAGGAAAACAAAGTGGCAGTGAACTTGGTATCCCTGGGTACCAAGTCCTGAGTTCAGATAGAAAATCTAGAGGAGGCAGTGTAATGTTATATATAAAAAGAAGTCATGGACATATAGGGACTCTATCACAAGGAGGTGATAAGAACATAGAATATTTGATTCCATACATGGAACAACTTAAACTGGCCATAGCCATAACTTATTCTCCCTCTAAATCAACTCTTAAAGACGTTGAAGAAGTACTGAATAAAATAGCAGAAATTGTGGGAGATAAACTATTGATTCTAATGGGAGATATGAACTGTGACTGGCCTAACCCTTGGGGCAGACTCTTGAAAGATATAACTATTCCTTTAGGTCTTAAAAAGTACATAAAAAACCCTACCAGCTATACAACAACTTCTGCTCATGGGTCAGCTCTTGATCTGATTTTTGCTTTGGTTCAAATTTAGATAGAAGCTTCAGGTACCCTGTCTCCCTACTTAGGAGACCATAATCTGGTTTGTATCACCCTGCCTAGGTCACAGTTCTCGTATAACACTGTTTTCCCAATCCAGAATTGGATTAGAGATTTCCAAAACTTTTCAGAAGCTAAATTTCTGAAGAGTGTAAGAAAAGAGAATTGGGATTGTTGCAGGTTAATCCCTGACATTAATATAACAGTGGAATACTTTACCCACCCTTTCAGTAGAATTTGTGACCAACATGCCCCCAAAATTATATCTAAAAGCAAACCTCCAAGATTACCCTGAATCAATGAAAAACTTTTAAAACAAATTAGGATTAAAAATAGAATTCGGAAAAAAGCCTTAAAAACCAAATCTGAAGAGGACTGGGTTTCTTTTAAACTAAAGCAAGATAAATGTAAAACACTTACAAAAATGGCAAAATCATTATACTACAGGCACAAAATCAATAATAGCACTGACACAAGAAATTTTTGGAATATAGTTAAAGAACTAACAAATCCGGGAGGGGGATCACCACGGACAAAAATGAGACTAAAGGTGGGTAATAATACAATAGAAAATTCTGAAGAAATTTCTAATACATTAAATGATTTCTTTATAGACCTACCACACTATAATGTTCCATCTGTTCAAAGTACTGAAGTTGAGACAGTACCCTCTAATTTGGCACACAATAACCAACCTTTCTTTAGATTTAAAAAAACTCACAATATCAGAGGTATACAGGGAATTAAATAAAATAAATACACACAAGTCACCTGGCCCTGATGTATGGAAGGCTGATTATTAAAACTAGCAGCTCACTAAATTGTCCCAATGACTGCTTACATATTTAACTGGAGTTTACAATTGGGTCATTTCCCATCACCCCGGAAAGAGAGTAGAATAAAACCTATTCACAAAGGAGGAGACATAGCTGACATAAACAACTACAGGCCGATAGCCCTGTTACCTATCTTATCCATATGTCTGGAAAAACTGGTTTCTGTTCAGATATCTGATTATTTAATTAAATACAATGTGCTAACCCCTCATCGATCAGGATTTAGAAAGGGCTACTCCACTTCTACAGCCTTGTTGGAGTTCAGTGACCTGATTAACACATTTCTGGGCTCCGGCTTGGAAACAGCAGTGGTTTTTATAGACCTCTCAAAGGCATTTGTGCTGGTGGACCACCCCTTACTGGTAAAGAGAAGCCCCTCTGAAATGGTTGACATCTTATTTAAGTGGACGCACTCAGAGGGTTGCGGTTCTGGGTAGTGCATCTAGGAAAAGAGAAGTTATTAGAGGAGTACCTCAGGGGTCCATTTTAGGACCCCTGTGGTTTCTCATGTTCAACAATGAATTACTACAGGTGGCCCAGCATACAACCATTAGACTGTATGCTGATGATACAGCAATAGTTGCCACAGGTCGCACTGCCACTGAACTAAAGTCAAAACTGCAGTCAGATTTTTCTGAAACTGAGGGGTGGTTCACCAGGTCAGAGCTCATAATGAACACCAGGAAGACTAAACTAATGTATTTTTCATCAAAAAATCAAAATAATTCTACTATAATTTAGATTTACACACACAAAAAATCAATAAAATTGGAAATAGTTGATAATTATTATTATTTAGGAGTGACTTTTGACCATCATTTAACTTTTACTCAACACATAACAACCACCATTAATAAAGTTAATAAGAGATTAGGAGTCCTAAGGAGAATAGCCAAATGTTTGAAACTGGATGAAAGAAAGAAGTTAGCCGAACAGTTGGTCTTACCTACTGTAAGATATGGTGAATTAGTATACAGAACAGCTAATAAATCATGTTTAGATCATTTAGACAAAACCCATTATCATATATCTAGATTTTTATTAAAGGGTGGTTATCGAACACATCATTGTTCACTTTTGAGAAGTCTTGATTGGCAACCCTTGGAACTGGGTAATATCAGACCCTTGTTAACATTAATACATAGACTGAAAACCTTTTTTCCAGATCACCCTATCTCAAAACTTCTCTTTCCAGCTAACACATATAATAAGAGGGTATTAACAAGATCAGTTCATCAAAATAAAAATACTTGGTTAAACAGAGTACAAAAAATTGAACATAGCCCCATCCTCCTGTCGGATCATGCTATGGTCCAGCTGGTGGTGGAGATAAAGGAAGGCAGTGAGGATCTTCTGCCTTGGAAATTTCCAAGGTACCTGCTGGGCAACGAAGAATTTGTAGAATATATTAAACAGCAGTGGCAGTATTATAAAGAGATGAACGAGGGATCGGTGGAGTCCCCAGGGTTTTTTTTGGGAAGCTGGAAAGGCATACATAAAGGGTACCATTATTAGGTTTGTAGCCTAATATAAAAAGAGGAAGGAAGCCACTTGAAAGGAGTTGGAGGGAGAGGTGAAGAGGTGGGAAAGGGAGGTAGTGGAAAGGGCATTAAGAGAGGGGGAAAAGAATTTGAAAGCTGCGAGGGAAGCTATAAATGCTTTTCTTTTCGGAGAGGCTCACACTGCTGGAATGTTAGCCAGAAGCCGGCTGTTTGAATGGGGAAACAGATCTGGCCCATTAATGGTCAGGTTAATAAAGGAAGGTGGACTTGTGTGCACATACCGGAATAAAGGAGGAGGGCCGGAAACTGGTTACAGACAAAGCTTCAATAAGGAATAGGTTTGAGCAATTTTATAGATAGTTGTACCAAGCAGAATGTGTTGGAACAGGAGACATGGCTGCGCAGTTTCTTGGGGGAGTCAGAATCCCTAGACTGACTGAGCAGCAGCAAAAACAGTTGGATGGGGAAATCACACAAATGGAAATTGGGGAAATCACACAAATGGAAATCAGGCAAGCAATACAGTGTATGAAACAGGGAAAGGCTAGTGGACTGGATGTATTCCCCATAGAGTTTTATAAAAAGCTCATGGGACATGTGGTGGAGCCTCTTCAGCGGGTCTTCTCTGTGGCTGGGGAAGGGGGGAATGATCTTCCGGCCTCATTTAGGGAAGCAGTTATTTGCTTGGTCCCCAAGCCAGGGAAAGATGAACAGGAGTGCTTGTCATATAGACTGATCTCCTTGCCAAATTGTGATGCTAAAATAATAGCCAAGGTTTTGGCCAGGAGACTGGAGTGGTATTTGCCAGATTTGGTGTATCCAGACCAGACGGGCTTTGTTTCTGGTAGATACTCATATCATAATATGAGGAAACTCCTCAATGTAATATGGAGGTCCAAAAAATATAGCGGTGCTGACAATGGATGCCGAGAAGGCGTTTGATCGTATAGAGTGGGAGTACTTATTTGGGGTCCTTTGGAGGTTTGGTCTGGGGGAAAGATTTATAGGATGGGTCGAAGGCCTGTATGAAGCCCTGGAGGCGAGAGTACTGGTGAACGAAGGTCTGACTGGGAAATTTGCTCTTTCTAGAGGTACCTGGCAGGGATGCCCCCTCTCACCTCTCCTGTTTGCATTGGCTATAGAGCCTCTGGCAATAGCTATCAGGAGTTCCATGGAAATTGGGGGGGTGGTTGGGAGGTCAGGGAGAGAGCATAAAATTATGCTTTATGCAGATGACATGCTATTGTTTGTTCGGAACCCAGCCAGATCTGTTCCCTCATTGTTAAAGGTGATAAAGCAGTTCGCATTGTTCTCCAGATACAAAATAAACATCCATAAGTCTGAAATTATGTTGTGGGGAGAAGTTGAAAAGGAGTATGGTAACACAGCTTGGGGTCTTAAAAAGGCAAAAACAGAGTTTACATACCTAGGGGTTCGAATAGGACATGATTTGAGTCAACTCTACAAATTAAATTATGGACCGATGGTACAGAACGTTGAAGAGGAGTTGAGAAGGTGGAGAGGTCTACCCCTTTCTTGGTTAGGGCGTATAAATCTTATAAAAATGAATACTTTGCCACGGATACTGTACTTGATGCAAATGTTGCCAGTGGACCTTAATAAGAAGGACATAAAGAGGATGGATAAGGCCTTCTCTGGGTTTTTGTGGAAGGGGAAGAGGCCCAGAGTGAGTCTTCGGAGGCTTCAGGCAGATAGGGACAGGGGTGGCCTAAACCTACCTGATCTAAGGAACTATGCATTAGCTATGCATTACAGGTTGTTAGGGGACTGGGTGAATAGGCTGCCAGAGGCAGGGTGGCTAGACTTGGAGGAGGGGGAGGGGGGATAAGGCTTTCAGTGTACTTGAGAAGGGGAAGGAAGAAGGCATATAGGAACCAGTTAGATCCAAATCCTCTGGTGATCTCAGTTTTGGAGGGGTGGGAGCAACTATTAAAGTGGGTATGGGTAGAAGCAGGGGAGGAGACGCTGCTGCTTCCATTGAGGGGGAACCCAGGGTTTATAGTGGGGATGGAAGACGCAGAATTTTTGCGGTGGGAAGAGAGAGGAGTGAAGTGCGTAAAAGATTTTTGGAAGGGATGGAGGCTAGTGTCAGGGGAGGCATTTAGGGGGGTATGGGATTGGGTATGTTTCATATTTTTCAGATGAGAACTTACACTATAACAATTGGTAAGGATCGGGGGGGTGGGCTCTCCCTTAGAGGAAGTGGAACAGTTAGTACTTAGCACCCGGAAAGGGGCAAAAGGAATAATAGGTAGGGTGGCAAAAATGGAGCGAAAATATCTGCCAGCTTACACCAGTAAAACCAGGATGCTATGGAGCAGGGATCTGAAAAGAGAATAGCTGATCAGGGGTGGGAATTACTGGTGCAACTACATAAAGGGCTATTGGTATGCAATAAATATCAGGAGTCTTA
This sequence comes from Neoceratodus forsteri, assembly GCA_016271365.2. Lineage (NCBI taxonomy): Eukaryota > Metazoa > Chordata > Ceratodontiformes > Ceratodontidae > Neoceratodus > Neoceratodus forsteri. The sequence goes on from CM057455.1 coordinate 1,713,475,194, forward strand.
TTATAAGTTCCTGCACAGGCTTTACTGCCCCCCAAGTTTGGTTCAGAGTTTCCGGCCTGAGATATCACCTCTTTGTGGGAGATGCAAGAAGGAGATGGGCACCTATATACACTGTTTTTGGGAGTGCCGTCAGCTTGAAAAGTTTTGGGATGGAGTAGCCACGGAGGTGGGAAGGATGTGGGGTGGGCGGGTAGAGAAAAATCCACCATTCATGTTGTTTGGAGTGGATGACTCTGAGGAAGAGGAGTGAAGACCCCTCCCAAGATGGGTGCGAATCCTGGTTGTCCTAGCCAGACACTGTATTCTAAACACATGGGTTTCAGGGGTGGCCCCCACTCTGCAACAATGGAAAAACTTTAGCCTGCAGGCTCTTGGCATGGAACAGCTATGTTATATAGCAAGAAATAGGGAGGATCAGTTCTGGAAAATGGGAACATTTTTGTTCTTATTATCCCCAGAAGAGAGGGAAATTATGGAGAAAGGGCTGGAGGGTATAGGATGATGGCTTGATATGCTGAAAGGCTGAGGGAATAGTTGTTTAAAAGGAACTTGAGGTGGAGTAAACACCCTAGAGAGAAGAATGAATATGAAAAAGTGGATTAACCAAACCTTAGAAATATACAGAGTCAATGATTATGAAGAATCTAGAAGTGGGTAGGGATAATGAATGTGAGATGTGAAGGGGTTTACAATATGCGGGGGGGTGAGGGAGGGTTGTGTGTTTTTTTTTCTTTTCTTGGGGAAAGAAAAAATTAACTAAAAATTGATGGAAAGAGAAATGTTGGGAGTGGGATGGTACACATGGAACGAATATGGATTAATGTATATGGAACATTTGTGGCTGTACCTTTGGTGTATAATGGAAAATCTTATAAACATATTATGCAAAAAAAGAAAATACTTCTGGAAAAAGAACCAATACATTTGGGGATAGAACCTTAGTTCTTAGAGCTGCTGCTATTTGGAATATACCTCCCCCAGCTGTTCGTGAAATATCAGGGCATTTATCATTCACACAAGCCATCAAAGACTTGATGCTTTTTACCTGCAGATGCTTCTAAAATATTTGTAACATATTTGTTTATGAAAAATTCCTTTTGTATTTATTACTGTCTGGTAACATGTCTTATTCTGATATGTTTAATATGTCTCTGTGTTTCATGTTTTTGTAACCCTAGAACAGAATCAACACAGGACTGTCTTGTAAATTGGACTGCAAAGTCGAAATGACATGTTTCTTCCTGTATAAAAATAAAGTTTTACCTACCCACAGATGAAACAAGCTATTTGTGCATTACTGTACTGTATATGCTTATGAAATTACATGATTTATCAAGCTGGGATATATAGTAAATATTCCAAAATAGTAACTGTAACTCCAAAAGAAGTTGCTGATACACCCAAAGTAAAATGTAGTAAAAATAGAAATTTGTTTGTAGAGGGAAAAGAAGGAACAAGGTGTAGCTGGGGAAAATTGGGATTGGGGGCCTTGTACTCTAAACAGATAATACGACCTTTTCAGACAATCCCACAAGGTCCTTCACCATCAGATCACTTTTCCCCGGGTGGGTGTACCTGATCCCAACCCTAATGGCCTTTTGAAAGAGCTCTCCACTTGTTGCAGTGGGTACCTCACTGTGAAGGTGGTGGCTAGTGTGGAGTTCAGGCCTGGTGGTGTGTGTGTGCTAACAATCCTCGCAGATAATGGTTGAATCACTTAAAGAAAAAGTGGCACCCATTTGTACTCCAGTGGTTGGAACGGATAGCCAGTGTTGTTCTGCCTGGGCCCAGGATTTTACACATTTCCCCAGATGCTAATCAGATGGTTATTGTTTTTTTGGATACCGCCTCTAGGCTACTTAAGACTCTGATCCTCTAGATCTGGTCTGCCTCTGGATCAGTGTCACTTGGGCTGCAGATCAGTGTTGGTTGGGTTGGAGGTAAGCATCTGCTAAACTAGAGATCAGTATAAAGTGATTAAGTCTCTACTAGTTATGATTATATTTGTGATATAAATATATGTTTATATGAATGTCTGCTTAGGGAAAATGGCAGCCATCAGCTTTTAAAGGGGTCTGACCTTTTGACCCCAAAACAGTTGCTACAGTAGCTAGCTAACCAGTTTCCTTCTCTGTTTTGACACATAGTTGCAGGACTTCCTTTATGACAGGTTATAACAGTCGTAAACTATTTCTCTACTTTGATCTATAGGGACAAAGTATGCATTTTATGACCGCTGAGGAAAAGGAAATTGTTAACTGATTCTGTGAGGTTTCACAGCTAGGTGATCACAGCTCCTCAGGAAACTTCTGAAGACATTAAAAGGAATAATTCTGTCTGTCATAAGGCCTCACTAATTAAGACGAAGATATATTTTTTTATTGGAATGTTTGAGCAGTAGGCTGAGACATGTGACTGATTAATTCAAGTTCACTGGTTTGAGTGACCTCATAGCCAGCATATGTGATCTGTGTCATCAGGGAGGAGGAGTTTTGAAACAGACATATTACCAGCCAGCTGGGAGAAAAAAATTGCATTTGATTTTTGGTTTTTGGGGGCCATTTGACAAATTGCCCTGGGGCTCACAACCTTTCACAGCACTTTTGGTAAATTCAGCCATCTGTTTATTACTTGAAATGTAGGGTAGTAGAAATTCAGTAATAAGGCATTGTTTTTGTATAATTATCCATTTACTTTAAAAGACTGTAGCCTCAATTTTATATGTTCTGTGTTTTTTATTTTATCTATTTTTAATTTTTAGTAAACATTATTTTTCTCGAGATTCTGCCTGTACCTTTCTCAGTTTCTTTTGCATGTGAATGCTGGAACAGTGTTAATAATTTTGACAACTGTTAAGGGCTTAAAAATGTGTTACTATCTTGCTAAGGTAAGAATATACCTAGGTCTCAGATTGAGTCAAAAGGGTAATATCGTGAACCCGGCTAGGTGCCCACTGGGTGAAGTATTGCACTGCATTTCCCCAAAGAGTGTGTAATATCTGAGCTTGTTAACTGGGTGTGCTAATGAGAAAAATGTTCATATTTGACCCCAGGACTTGAGGCCAGTAGGTGATCCGGACCCAAAACAGACAAGAGGGTTACCCTGTTTGTCTCCTGTTTACATATTGCACTTTGAGGTTTGGCACTGTGGGAGCAGAGGGCCTGACCTGCGGAGTGCGTTTGTGACAGATTTAATTGGCAGTGGTGTGATTTAAAAGTATTTGGTAACCCGAGCATTAGCAGTCCAGTGTGTCAGATTGATAACTGTAACAGCTCACATGCAAAATAAGGCAGTGAGTTAAAAAGTAAAGAACTATATCATTGTGCTTACAGTCTGAGTTCCCTAACTGTTTTATTTTTTGGGGGGTGTAAGGTAGTGTAGCCATAGTTTAGGGAAGAAGATGGCTTCCAACTACAGTGAGTACACTGCAGACTACCTGAGGCAGTTGTGCCAAGAGGGAGGAGTCCAGCACAAGGGGCAAGCCAAAAAGCATCTTGTGAAGGCTTTTGTGGTAGCTGATGCCCAAGACCTCGAGTCACCATCGGTGACTGGAAAGGACCAAACCTTGGGCATGGAGGGGCCAGGGTCCAATGCAGTGTCCAGACCCAGGGAGGACAACAGGACCAGCGTAAGCCAAGAGTCACAGCAGCAGGGGAAGATCAACATTCTGGAGCCCAAAGGGATCAGGCTGCAGATGGAGTTGTGGAGAATGGACCTGGAGTTTGAACAGAAATGGTTTGAAGTCCAGCAGAGAAGGGAGCTTGAACAGAAGAAGATGGAGAGAGAAAGAGAGGAGAAGTGAGAGTGGTGACAGGCTGAATGAGAGCAACGAGAGGCTGAGTGAGAGCAGCGAGAGGCCAAGCGAGAGGAGAGAGAGAGCACCAGAGGAAAACTATACTGGAGAAGCTACAACTCCCAAGACCAGCGCCAGAGCAAGTAAGTGGCCTGGGTGCCACTGGAACTCCAGGACTGGGTTACAAATTAAATTCTAAATTGATAGCTGAATTTAAAGAGGAGGAAGTCATGGATGCATTTTTAAATTCATTTGAGAAAGTATATATTCAGGCAAAAATTTCCAGAGAGTCCTGGAGCTTCCAGCTATTCCTGCTACTTACCAGGAAAGCTCAGGATGCATTGGATCAAATGGACAATCAGGACAGTAATGATTATGGCAAACTAAAAGCCGCACTGCTAAAGAAATATGATTTAATAGCAGAGGCAGACAGAGTTAAATTCTGTAAGCTCAGAAGCCCTGACATGAGCTATAAGGAGCTAGCCACTAAATAATGTCTGTTTTCAAAAATGTTGGTAGGAAGGGGATTGAAGCAGACTCTGTAGAGAAAATTGAAAACGTACTGTTAGAGCAGTTTTTTGGGGGGCGTGCTCATCAGAGCTGAAAATCTGGCTAGAGGACCGAGATCCAAAAACAGTGCAGGAGGCTGCCGAATTCTCAGACTGCTATTCCAGGAGCAGACCTGAGAGGGAGTGGGATGGGCGTGGCTGTGGAGAAAGGGAAAAGCACACCTTCAGGGCAGCTGAAACTCTCCCTGCCTCCACCGAAACCAGGCAAACCAGGTTACAAAGAAAAGATTTGGCTGATAGAAGAAATGAATATTGGGTTTGCAGACAACCTGGGCATCTTGCCAGGCAGTGCCCAAAAAAGGCAGAGTGTGCACAAAGTGGTGCAAGGAAAGAAGTGTGTTGTTTGTGTATCTCTGAAAGCATGCCAGTAAACATGAGGGAACACATACACCCAGTTACGGTGAATGGGGTATCGACCCATGGATTAAGGGACATGGGGGCGTCCCTGACTTTGGTAAAAGGGGATTTGGTAGAGCCTGAACAGCTTATACCCAATCAATTTATAAATGTACGGGGGTTCACTGGGAGGAGAAAATGCTGCCACTTGCTAGGGTTCTCCTGGAGAGGGGTGAGACAGGGGAGACTGTGCAAAAGGTTGCAGTAGCAGAGACGATGTAATTATTGGTAACAATCTCCAAAAGGGGATGGTGTGTGCAGTTACCCGCAGTCATGCAACAAAAATAAATGGTAGTTCCCTGGACCCCATAGAAGCCCCTGTGGAAACCACTAGGTGGCTGGTTCCCTAGCTTGTGTCTTCTGATATGGAGAATAATGAAAGGGGGGTAGAAATTTCCCAGGTAACAGTTAACAGAACAGCTACAGAAGGTTACCCTGAGGAAGGAGGTGTAGCCAATAGAGGGTTAGGAATGGCAGTGACACTGAAAGGTGTAGCCAGAGATTTCAAATCTGCACACCAAGTTGGACTCACTGCTGCCCACCTCCCCCGGGGTGTAGCCAGACAATATACAAATGTACACCAGGACTGTATTTGTTGCCTCATTTGGTGCAATAAATGCAACTTTTGTATCTCATGACAGTGGTTGTTGCCATGCATGGGTAAATACAAATTTCATGCATTGTTCCCTAAGACATCCGCACACCAGCCCAGAGCCTGTAAAGTTGTATTGTCCTTGGGATGCAAAGAGAGTATTAGTGACCTGTCCTTCTAGTTTCGACTCCTATGAATAAAATTACAGAAAGGTTCAGTATTTTCTTTGTTAGTTTTCATGGAAAAAGGAAGCAGTTCAGGGCCTATTTGCTACCCCCTTAAATAAAATTGCACACCGTGAAGTGCTTGGAGTATGACTGCCTACACCCATACGGTGACTGAATGCCCTGATGCTAGAGCTAGGGACCCTAGTTTAGAAACTGGAGGGGACCTGTCCCATGCCTTGAGAATACATAAGGATTTTGCAGCTGCTCAGAAAGGTGACCCTTGTTTAGAGAAGCTGAAGGCTTGGGCAGACTCTGGTGGAGCACAGAGAGGTGACGGGAAACAAAGTTTATTGGCACAATGGACTGCTGTATACACAGGATGTAAAGACAGAGGGAGGGGTGATGGGCAGGCAGTTTGTCATTACCCATGGGTACCGTGAGCAGTTGCTCAAGATTGGACATGATATTCCCATGTCTGGTCATCTGAGAATCACACACACTATGCAGCGATTGGCCCAGAATTTCTGTTGGCCCAACTTCACCCAGCAGGTAAAGGAGTATTGCAGGTCTTGTCACTGGTGCCAGAAAATAAGGAAGGTGGGTAAGAAAACCCAGGCCGCCCTAATTCCCTTACTCATAGTGGAGGAGCCATTCCAGAGGGTAGGAATGGATATTGTGGGGCCTTTGAATACCCCAATCTCTTCTGGGAAGAGGTTTATCCTAACCGTGGTTGATTATACCATCTGATACCCAGAGGCAGTCACCCTATCCTCACTGAGGACAGAAAAGTGTCGGATTCCTTGCTAGGGATTTTCTCCTGTGTTGGGTTTCTGCAGGAGGTTATCACCGATCGTGGGGGTTCCTTCATGTCAGACCTGATGAAATGTTTGTGGGAGAAGTGTGGTGTGGTGCAGAGATGCATGACACCTTATCACCTGCAAGCCAATGGGCTTGTGAAAAGATTCAATGGTACCCTTAAAATGATGCTCCAAGCATTTGCAGAACAGCATGGGAGGGTTCTGGGAGAAATACCTTCCTCACCTGTTGTTCGCGCATACAGGGAGCTGCCCCAAGAATTGACAGGGTTTTCCCTTTCAAGCTATTATATGGACACAGGGTACATGGGCCCTAGACTTGATCCAGGAGGACTGGGAAGGCAAGAATGCCACCCAGGGAACTCCTATAGTGGATTATGTCTTTAAGTTTAGGGAAAAGCTGAAGGAGTTTATGGGAACAGCCCAGAGCAATCTGGCAGCTGCCCAACCAAAACAAAAGGCGTGGTACAACCACAGAGCCAGAGCTCACTTGTACATGGGTGGGTCAGGAGGTCATAGTCCTAATCCCAGTCTGGAAAGATAAGCTGCAGGCCGACTGCGCAGGACCATACAAAGTAGTCAGACAGGTGAATGATGTAAACTACTTATAGAAATGCCTGACAGGAGACATATGCAAAGAATGTACCATGTCAACATGATGAAGCCATATGCTAACAGGGCTGAAATGGTCTTTGCACTGTGTAGTCCTGGGGATGGGACAGATGAAGGAGACCCCCCTTCTGGACTTGCTGGAAGAAAGCAAGCAGGAGTCCTCTGTGGAGGCAATTAAAATGTCGCCCCAGTTGACTCTGAACCAGATCCAGGAAATAAAGGTTTTAGAAGACTTGCCGCATTGTTTAAGGCCGAGTCTGGACTAACCCTTTTAGCGACGCACAATGTGGAGTCAGGGACACAAGAACCCATACGGCGGACAGCATATCAGGTGTTGGAGGCCATCCAAAAGGACATTAGGAGGGAGGTGGAGAAAATGCTGGATTTAGGGGTAATCCAGAAATCTCACATCCCCTGGGCCTCACCCGTGGTCCTTGTTCCCATGCCAGATGGCTCTACTCAATTTTGTGTGGACTATCATGGACTCAATACAGTCACAAAGTCAGACACCCGCCCAGTGCCACGGACAGATAAACTCCTGGACAAGTTTGGAGGGGCAACATACCTTACCACTACTGACCTGACAAGGGTATTGGCAGGTAGAGTTAACTGCCAGAGCTAGGGAGAGGTCGTTCTTCATCATTCCAATAGGGTTATTTGAGTTTAAAGTAATGTCTTTCAGAATGAAGAATGCCCCTGCCACCTTCCAGAGGTTGGTGAACCTGGTGTTAAATGGTGCTGAGGAGTATGTCGTGGCGTGCTTGGATGATGTTGTCATCTTCAGTACCAGCTGGGAGAAACACCTGTCCCTCCTTAGGGAAGTGCTGGGCAGGATACAGAGGGCTGGGCTCACTGTAAAAGCTGAGAAGTGCCAGGTGACCATAGCTGAAGTGGCATACCTCAGGCACGTAGTAGGCCAGGGACAGCTGTGTCCTAACCAAGCAAAAATTGAGGCAATCAAGGCATGGCCCAGACCTGAAACACAGAATCAGGTTTGGAGTTTTCTAGGGACCACAGGGTACTATAGGAAATTTGTACCAATCTACAGTGCCCTGGCAGGTCCCCCAACTGGCCTATTAAAGAAAAGGATGCCAAAAAGGATTAACTGGGAACCAACTTGTGAACAAGCCTTTACATGACTAAAGGAGGTACTGTGCAGTGCTCTTGTATTAGCCAGTCCAAACTATAGTAAACCCTTTATAGTCCAGACTGATGCCTCAGATGTGGGTATTGGGGCAGTGCTTAGTCAAACGTCTATCCAAGGGAAAGAGCACCCAATACCATACCTCAGTAATAAGTTACTTCCCAGTGAGCAGGCTTACTCTACAGTGGAAAAAGAATGTCTTGCCATGGTGTGGGCACTAAAGAAGTTAGAGCCATACCTATACGGGCAGCAGTTTGAGGTACAAACAGATCACAACCCCCCTGGTTTGGCTGGCACAAATGGGTAAAACAAATGGTAGGCTGTTAAGATGGAGCCTTGCCTTGCAGGGTTATGACATGACTGTTTTACACAGGGCAGGGGCAGCAAATGAAAATGCAGATGGGTTATCATGTCAGTTTGAGAAGTAAACTGAATTTGAGGAACTCGTTCCATGCTAGGAATAGCTCTCCCCCAAGTTCAGTCTAGGAGGGAGGAGTGTAACGTGGTTAACCCTCTACTAGTTATGATTATATTTGTGACATAAATATATGTTTATGTGAATGTCTGCTTAGGCAAAATGGCAGCCATCAGCCTTTAAAGGGGCCTGACCTTTTGACCCCAAAACAGTTGCTACGGTAGCTAGATAACCCGTTTCCTTCTCTGTTTTGACACAAAGTTGCAGGACTTCCTTTATGCCAGGTTGTGACAGTTGTAAACTATCTCTCTGCTTTGATATGTTGGGACAAAGTGTGCATTTTATGACCTCTGATGAAAAGGAAATGTTTAACTGATTCTGTTAGGTTTCACAGCTGGGTGATTATAGCTCCTAGGAAACTTCTGAAGACATCAAAGGGATAATTCTGTCTGTCATAAGGTCTCACTAATTAAGAAGACATATATTTTTTTTATTGGAATGTTTGAACAGTGGGCTGAGACATGTGACTGATAAATTAATTCAAGTTCTCAGGTTTGAGTGACCTCACAGCCAGCATCTGTGAGCTGTGTCATCAGGGAGGAGGAGTTTTGAAACAGACATATTACCAGCCAGCTGAGAGAAATACATTGCATTTGATTTTTGTGTTTTGGGGGCATTTGACAAATTGTCCTGGGATACCTGACAACCTCTCACAGCACTTTAGGTAAATTCAATCATCTGTTTATTACTTGAAACATAGGGTAGTAGAAATTCAGTAATAAGGCATTGTTTTTGTATAATTATCCATTTACTTTAAAAGACTGTAACCCCAATTGTATATGTTCTGTGTTTTGTATTTTATCTATTTTGAATTTTTAGTAAACATTATTTTTCTTAAAATTCTGCCTGTGTCTTTCTCAGTTTCTTTTGTGTGTGAATGCTGGAACAGTGTTACTAATTCTGACAACTGTTAAGGGCTTAAAAGTGTGTTATTATCTTGCTAAGGTAAGAATATACCTAGGTCTCAAATTGAGTCAAAAGGGTAAAATTGTGAACCTGGCTAGGTGCCCATTGGGTGAAGTATTGCACTGCATTCCCCCAAAGGGAGTGTAATATCTGAGCCTGTTAACTGGGTGTGCTAACAAAAAAAAGGTTCATATGTGACCCCAGAACTCGAGGCTAGTAGGTGATTTGGACCCAAAACAGACAGGAGGGTTACCCTGTTTGTCTCCTGTTCACATATTGCACTTCGAGGTTTGGCACTGTGGAAGCAGAGGGCCTGGCCTGTGGAGTGTGTTTGTGACAATCAGTATCTGCTGGATTGGAGATTTGTGTCTGGAATGGGATGTTCCCATCTGGGGAAGCTGTTGAGTCAAACTTGTTCTCATTCTTTTTCAATCAGCTTCTCTTTCTGGGCAACACTGAAGTCACTTCAGTCTCTTTGCTCACAGAGGTCTTTGCAGGTTATGCCTTCTAACACACCTGGGCCAGGAGCTTGGTTGCTGGGGTTTCTCCCTATTTGATTCTCTCTCTCAATAATAGCCTTTAGTTTCTGGCAGTTTCCCCTGAAACTGCAGGCATCTCTGACTGATAATCTCTTCTCCCTGGACAGTCCCGTTTTATGGGTCTGAAGTTCAATATCTGATTTACAGCCTCAAGGTACTTGAGACAAAGGCAGCATGGCCCATTTTCATGCCACTGAGCTGTGATGACTATTGATCTCACTCTCAGCATACTGTGTTATTCCCAGACTGCCTCTGTTTGACTGGGAGCAGCCAAGTTTGTCTCATTTTTTTTTATTGAATTTTGTTAATCAGGTAGGCCCACTGGAACACAAAATCCCTTTCTCAGGTGTGACCCAGAGTTAGTTACAGATGATGAAAAACAATTTAGATTTTACAGGGTCAGACAATACGTGGGGTAATGAACTAGGTGTGTTAAGTCAGCTATATGATGGAACAATATACACAAGGATACAGGAGATTAGTTCATAGGCAGGTTCTTATGACATGTCAAGGCATTGACACAGTATTATACAATCAAGATTGGTACCCATTCAGTAAACTGTGCAAGAAACAGAGTACAATGGAGAGGCCTAGTGCCACCAAGTGCAAAGCCAGAGGCAAGGAGGGATAGCAGCAGCTCCAGATCAGTGGTTGCAGGAACACAAGCTGCACTTGAGCTGATATGCCTTGAGGTCTTTTTCAAAGCCTCCAGGTGTGGATCGGTTCTGGAGGGAGGCAGGAAGCGAGTTCCACAAAGATGGAGCTGAGTTGGCAAAGACTCTCACCCCTGTGCTTGACCTAACCATGGGCATTTCTAGTAAAGTGCATCCAGGGAACCTTAGCACTCTCCATTCTGGCTTAGGAAACAAGATACCTCAGAGATAGGGTAGCATAGGATCCTTTAGGATTTTATAGGTGAAACAGAGGAGGGGGTACTTTAGCCTGCCCTCTAATGATGGCCAGTTAAGAGAGGAAAACATTGCAGTGATGCATCCTGTGCATCCTAGGCGGGGTGTCCAGGGTGAATCGGCCAATTTTGTTATGAAGTACTCTGAGTTTATTGAGCTCAGTGTTTCTCACAGAGTAAAGAGCAGGGGCCTCATACTTTAAGAAGGGGAGCAGTGTACTCCTGGCAATAACTAGTTGAGATTCCTTCGTGAGGTCATTACCTAGGAAGAATAGAAAACCAATTTTTTGGTGTAAGGAGTTAGTGACATAATCAATATGTGCTGTGAAGGAGACTGCTTCATCAAGGTATACCCCTAGGTATTTGATAGCCTGTACCACCTCTACCTGGCTGCCCCCAGATGTGGACAAGTTTAGCAGGTGCTGCCTGGCTACACCTTGATGCCTGGGGCCAAAATGGATGTCTTTAGTCTTTTTGGCATTAAGAACCAGTTTATTTGATGGGAACCACCTTTCTAACATCAAGAAGTCCTCAGCGAGGAGCTTGTTGATGAGTGTGTCATCATTGGAGCTTCTATACAGTACTGCAGTATCAGCATAAAGCTGAAGACACCCCCCATCTGCAATGACCTGGTACAGTACAGGAGCTCATTTACAAATAAGGAAAATAGCACTGGGCCCAAAATAGACCCTTGAGGGATGCCGTCGGTTATGGTTCATAGTGAATATTGCATATCTTCCCATTTCACTTTCTGAGCCCTGTCAGTCAAGTAATGAGTGAACGACCTGCAGGACAAGTCATCTAGATAAAGCATGCTGAGTTTTTCTATTGGGAGACCATGATTAACTAGGTTGAATGCCTTCATGAGATCTAGGAAGATTGCCCCAGTCACACACCTCCTGTCCATGTCACCCAGATTATCTGTCATCAGCCTAACCAGAGCAGTGTCAGTGCCATGGGAATTTTTGAAACCATGTTGCCAATCAGTCAAGAGGTGATACTGCTCAAAATATTCTTGAAGCTGATTATATATAAGCTTTTCCTGAATGTTAGCAAGGGAGCTAAATGGGGGGTGATGCAGTAATTTTCTATAGGCTCTTTAGGGCCATCCTTGTTAACAGGTATTACAATGGCCACATTCCAGCTATCAGGGATTCTTCCTTCTATAAGAGACTTATTGAATAACATTGCAATAGGAGAGGCACTTGAGGGGACAGCTATCTTTAGCAGCTTGGGCTCCAGATTATCAAAACTCTCCAAGGCCTCTGCTTTTAGTCTTTTTAGAAGAGTTAGCACCTCTTTTCTGGTTAGTCTTCTAAAATGGAATTTGGGCTTAGGTATCTCCATTTCTTGCACATCTGGGGTGTTCAGGGTGGTTCTGGAGAAGGGAATTTTATGTCTATCTAGGTCTGTGAAGAATCTGTTAAAGGCATTGTCAGTTCAAGGTGGTCATTAAGTAGCTTACCCTTGGCCAGGATGTCTGATTCAGAGTGGGTAGGTTGACCCTTTACAAGGGTGTTTATAGGGGTCCAAAACTTTTTTGGGGATTAGGTAGGTTATTGTAATGCAGCTTCCTAGAATATTGTCTCTTGTCCACTTTAAGGCTAATTTTACAGATATTCCTGTACTCCCAATACTTATTCCAGTCTGATCTGTGGCCAGTATTTTTCAATACTCCCTGCACCTTGTCTCTCCATCTTAATAGCTTTCTAAGATCAGCATCAAGCCATTTTGACCTCTGACTTTTTACCCTAATTTGTTTATAATGGGCATGGAGGTTAACAGCAGACAGGAAATTGTTGGTAAAGAAGTCAAGTCAATTGTTGGTAAAGAAGTCAAGGGTGGCATTAATAGCAGAGATTTGATTATTGCCCATTGTACGTTGGACAACATTGTCTGGAAGTCAGCTTCCTCAAATTTTGAGAAATCTATGGTAAGTAAGATCTTAGGGGGGTGCTTGGGAGCACTGTTCTTCCAAATACAGAATGCTGTAAAGTGGTCAGTTAGAGACTCTGCAAGTACGCCCGCAGCTTTTATCCTATCTGGGTTCGGGTCTAGGATCCAATCAAGCAAGATATGTTTATTTGATTTGTTGTTTAGCCTGGTGGGTTCACAGATGACTTGCATGAGCTGTGCCTCCAGGACAGCATCCCTCAGTCCCCACTTTATGTCTGGGGTCCAATTTAGATTGAAGTCTTCCAGAAGTATTAGCTGACCAAGTAGATAGTCTGTGAGAACCTTCAGAAGGAAGACTAATGCTGAAGATGCTACTAGAGGGGGGTTGTAAAGGCAACCCACACAGAGGAGTTTAGTACCTCCAAGGAGTATTTTAACAAACAATGTTTCACATGATGTGATCTAACTCTGGGACATATACTTGAGTGGCATTAAGAGATGACTTTATATAAAGGAGTACTCCACCACCTGTCTTACCAGGTCTATCCCTGCAAAAAAAATGTGGAGAACCCTGTGAGCTCAATCTCATGGGAGAGCACAGATGGCTTTATTCATATATGGCCAATATATCAGGGGCATACATGTTTGCTTTAGGCCTGAGGCTAGTGATGTTCATTTGAGCAATCTACAGGCCCCATGAATTAGACCAGATTGCATCAGAGGGAGAGCATATTCTGTAGTTAGGGGGGTTATTGCCAGGATTAGACTCTATATCTCCAGACAATAGCAGACAATGTACTGGCAGTATCCCAATAGGGGGGCAGATATCTAGCAAAGTAGAGCGTACTCTGTCTTAAAGGTAGTGGAACAAATTATAGCAGTTGCCCTTTCTGTACAGTTCAAGAAGTGCTAGCTGGAGCAGGTCCACTGCACAGGAGAGATGGAGCAGCAAGATGAGAGATGGTGTACCTGTGAGTTGGTTAGGCTAGCTAGGGACAGATATACTATTTCTAGGCTGAGAACAGTACACAAGTATGGCACTGCTATGGATATGCCCCACTTAGCCATGATAAATAGGTCCCCAGATGTGCTGTACACAGTAATGATATTGCTTGATAGTGGGTAATAGTATTCAGGTAAAATAGTGGCTTGCAACACCTTGAGAGCAGGGGGTATAGGATTATCAGTGCACACACACACCCAGAAGGATACAGGGGGAGAGCCTAGCAATAATAAAAAAGCCACAGCAATCACAGTGACTAGTTTAGGCAGGTACCGAGAGCTGTACAGAATTGAATAGCAGTAAGCACCACACCTAATGTGGGTGTGACTCCAAGGCAGGACAGAGCCCTGAGTTGCCTTGGATCCAAGTTAACACAGAAGGGATATACTGTATGATACCACATTAATGAAATGCCAGTAGTTTATCACTAACTCATTGCTTTACTAACAGGTTATACCTGGCATGATCAGGTTGCCACTACTGAATTCAGCACAACAACTGAGTGTTAAATATATATATATATATATATATATATATATATATATATATACAGTATATGTCAGATTGCAGAGAGATAGACTTTCTCTTGAGTTACAGTGTTGTACATGTGGTATGTAGCCATGCCCCAAAACTACTACAAATTTATTCCTGTCCTGGTCAAGTGTATCCTGTAAATAGTGTTCACTGTATAGTGCACAGAGGCCTTATTAGACTTCAAGCAGCTGTTGTAGGCTAAATGTCTTTTGCTAAGGACATTGCCTCTTGCCAATAAAGTGGTCCAAAGTTGTTGCTAGTAACAGTAAATCAGAAGTTCCAAGTACAAAGTCTTCCACACCCAGCAGCCTCTCTTGGTGGACTCTCCCTGGTAGACTCTCCCATCTTTTGCACAGTGGTCCTGTTTGCAAGGACCACAATGTAGGACTGTTAGGGAGAGACACCTATACCAAACTGGACTGCTAACTATTGGGTCTGAGGATGGTAGTGGGCGGGGCTACCCACTGGTGCTGTCACTGGTCCTGAGGCTCTAGAAAATTGTGACGCACAATTGACGATTGGTACAAGGGAGAGCCTCAGTGTTGGAGGGAATGATTCTCTCGGACCCCCTACCATGAGGTAGTTTAAATGAAAGCGGCAATCCTGGGCTTTAAAAGAGCTACTGAACAAAGGAGCAAATTTCATAGAAATGCTCCACTTCTGGCTGCACCAGCTATTGAGTCTGGGGAGGGTGGTAGGAGGGGCTACCCACCAATGCTGCTGCTGGTCCCAGGGTGCCAGAAAGTTGCTCCACAAAATCGGTGATCGGTGCAGGTTACAAGAGTATCAGACCTATTCCCAGAGAGGGCAGTAATATTAGACATTACACTTAACACAGACAGGCTATGTATAATCAATATCTGTGCTCCATAAATGAAGAAAGGAAGAGTTGAGTTATTCAAGTTAATATAACATTTTTTGTATATAGGTGGGAAACTGATATGTGGGGTTGATTTTAATTGTTTACTATCCATGTCAGACCAAGGTGCCAAAACAGAAAATATGTTTTGTGACACAAACTATCTACTGAAAACTATAAAAGATGCTGGACTACAGGATGTCTATAGAAATATTCATAAAACAGAAGGTTATACATACTATAAAAATACGCTAGCTACCTATATCAGCAAATATAATAGTATGGAAGATCAATCTGACTTCTTTTAAAAATTCAGACCACCAGCTGCTGGAAAGTTATTTTGATGGGCAGTAAGAGGTAGAAAATGGGAAAAGGGTCTGGAAACAATAATAATAGCCTACTTGATAATCCCCAAATAGACAAACATATTAAGGAATTACTTCAATCAAGAAAAACAGTGCTTTGCTTATACTGTATGATAATGTTGGTATGTGGTAGGCAGACACTAAAACTGAATTCAAGAAACTGATACATAAAACAGCTGGGAAAACAGAAACAAATAGAATACCATAAATATCTAATATGCAGAGCTCAGCTAGCTAAATTGATCACTTTGCAGAACAAAGGTTTAAGACTCTTTACTGAACAAATTCAAAAGGTCAAAAAGAAATGCAAAAATTTCAATACAACAGAGCAGCTTTCCCTTTGATAGGACATAGGAGTGGTACTCAGGATAAATCGTGACCTGGTGATATATTTGCAAATTGCAAAGCTAGAGTGAATAAGACTTAGGAGCACACTTCAGAATGAAGTAGGACAAATACAAGCTACAAAGGAAGATGTAATGAATTTAGTACAAAATTACAGTATGAAATTATGTCAGAAATGACAAATGAGAAAAAGCAACAGAATTCCTAGAAAAGTTAGATATACCAGTAATCCCTTCACCAGAATTAGAAAGATTATGTGCTCCTATCTCGGTGGAAAATATTAAAACTGCCATAAAAGCAGTGAATAGCAATACTGCCCCATGAGCAGATGGGTTAACTATGGAATTTCATAAAAAAACATGTAGACCTTCTAACAGAAATGCTACATGTACTATAAAACTGGATTTTGACAGAAGGAGAACCTGCTGCTTCCTTTAGATTGGCCCTACAATTTTTTTTTACATAAAAAAAGTGAGTATACAAGATCTGAAAAACAGGGGACCATTGTGTTTACTAAATTCAGACCTAAAGATAATAATGAAAATTCTATGTTTACATCTGGCAACAGTAGCTCAGCATCTTATCATGCTGTATCTGTCTTGCCCGATAGCTGGGAGACATATTGATAACAATCTTCTATTATTGAGAGAAATTATGAAGCAAAGAGTGTGTAGAAATCAGGTTATATACTATCATTAGACCAGGAAAAGGATTTTGATAGGGTGTCTCACTCCTACCTCTTTTTTTTTTTTGTTATATTTTTTGGCCAGGAAAGACACACTAAGCGGAGACTTATTTCAGGTGTGTCCTGGGAGCACAGAGAAGTTAAGTGACTTGCTTATGGTCACACAGTATGCAAGTGGTGGTTGTGGGATTTAAACCCAGTTCTCCAGGTTTGCAGCTCAGTGCTCTTAACCACTAAACTATACAGTAATAAAAAAAATGTTGGATATCAGTTGTCTTTTATGACTGGTTAAGAAAACTGTATAATATAACAAACTTACCAACTAAAAATGGACACATGGGAACAGAAGTATTGTTAAAAAGAGGAGTTAGACAAGGATGTCCATTGAGCTCCCTGCTACATATGTCCAGTATAGATCCATTATTGCAAACACTAAATGAGCACCCTAAGATTATTGGTCTGCAAAAATCCAAAATGGTACAGCTTTTATTACTTTATCTGATTACATAGATGACATATTGTTTGTATGTGAGAGATAAAAGGTCTGGGGAAATAGCTATAACACATATGCTTGAATTATCATAATGTTCTGGGTCGACAAATAAATTGTTTTTTTAATTTGCATTTTATTGATTTTAAAATATTCATAAATGACATACATATAGACATCGATTACAAAGATATATAACTTCAGTAATAAACATCACACACAAATACAAATGACACATAACCTCACCCCTTCCACCCTCTCTTTTAACAGATTTAGTCCATAAACACAATAGGTTTAATAAATACACTAGAGTATTCTTTGAAAATATATTAAATTTCTATTCTCAACAGTGGAGGAATATTTAATTCAACTTCTCTCCACCTGGTTCCAAAAATATCATCATAATCATCATTATGTTCATAAATTAATTTTTCATGTAGAAGGGTTTCATGGAGGACATACTGCCATTCATTAAAAGCAAAGTC
This sequence comes from Neoceratodus forsteri, assembly GCA_016271365.2. Lineage (NCBI taxonomy): Eukaryota > Metazoa > Chordata > Ceratodontiformes > Ceratodontidae > Neoceratodus > Neoceratodus forsteri. The sequence goes on from CM057455.1 coordinate 1,713,492,771, forward strand.
TTTAAGTGTCTTTTCCCTCCAGTTAGACATAATTTGACATTTAAGGGCCATTGATGACAGTGCTATTATATTTTGCTGTAAGGGGATAAACTACTGGCTAGGAAGGAATTTAAAATGTATATTTCCATCATAAATGGAATTGATAATTCCAGCCAGTTGGATAGAATTATATGTATTTCCCTCCACCATGACTGAATTATAGGGCATGCCCAGAGACAATGAATAAGGTCTGCTCTATGAATACAACCATGCCAGCATTGATCAGAATACTGGTTATTGATTTTGTTAATTTGGGCCAGTGTATAATAAGCCCAACCTATTATATTTCTCTGAGTAGACTTATTCTTTGCAGAAACATGTATGCTATTAACATTGCTTTCTTAACTGAGCCTATTGATTGTGTATAAGCATAATAGCAGCCTCTTGGTCCCATTTCATATTAATATTTTTATAGCCTTGTTGACTATTTTTACCCAATAATTTAACATAAAAATATGTCAATAGTTTTTTTTAGATTTTTGTGATATTAACAATGATTGTTGTTTCAACAGAGGGAACAATTCATTCATCGAATTACTAAAAATTCTCTGAATTTTCTGGAATTTCTTACGTAAAGTATAATACTATAGGATGTTCCATGAAGTAAGATATAGAAGCTTCAACAATTGTTGATAGGAAGGACAGCTACCAAACTGTCTTTCCAAAGAATTATATTATTCTTGATCAAGACATTAAGGTTGGTCATTTCTTCATTGTTACCCCATATTCTCCTTCCTTTTGTTATTCTAGAAAATAGCCATGGAAGCTCTAATTGGGATGGATTTTTATTCAGTCTGTAAATGGAATGAAATCAATTGGGCAAAGATCTAATCTGTCCTTTATAGATTTCAGGGTTTAACCATAAATCTTCTAACTCCCCTTCTTTATCCTCACTAACATCATTAAACATGAACTTCTTATATAACATTTGGTCTGAACCAGAGACAAATGTCCATTGGTAAACCATGGACAATATATGAGCCACTGCATAATTATATGGGTCTGGACTCCCAATTCCACCCATGTTTCTGGGAATAATGAAAGCATTCCAAGCTATTTAGGGGTTGCCCCCTCTCCATATAAATTTTCTAAATATCCTCTTTACCTCTTGGAACCATTTCTCTGTAGGGGCACCTAAAATATTTTGAATAGTATAAATTAGATGGGGGCATGGCCATCATCTTAATAGTGTCTATGAAACCCTACAAAGACAACCATAGATTCTAACAACTATTCAATAAGGATGACATTTTTTCTTTTGCTTTATTAAAGTTAATTTTAATATTAACTTCTTGACTAGAAGTTAAATGTATACACAAGTATTTTACATACTTTTTTACTTTAACATTCTGAAATAAATGTGTTTCTGAATCAGGTTTATGATTTGGTATTTTCATTATTACAGATTTTGTCTTAATTGTGTATCCTGAAACTAATGAATATTTTGAGCTTCTGATAGAAAAGTTTCCAATGATTGGGAAATATTTTTCATTATTAAAAGAATGTCATCTGCAAATACAGTATGTTTTACCTGTTCCTTATTTATTTGAACTCCTATGAGGGAGTTTAGTCTAATAGAATTCAGAAATGGTTCCAAAGTAAGGATAAGGGTTGGAGAGAGCGGGCAACCCTGACGTACCCCGTTGAACATTTCAGATTCATCAGACAGAGAGTTATTTACTTGTATTTTAACCTTGGTACTATAATATAATTTCTTGATAATAGAAATAATTTTTTCTGGTATTGCCCAAGCTTGTAGAGCCTCAAACATGAAATGTCTATATTTAAGATCGAATGCCTTGGTAGCATTGATTGCTACAATAAAGAAGGTATCTTTTTCATATTGTTTATCTATATTTATTAGTTTAATAATTGCCTGAAGTTTATTATTTGCTTGTGAAATTTTCCTTCCAGAAATGAACCCATATTGATTAAAATGTATGTAATTCTGAATGAACGTTTGTAGTCTATTATTAATCAATTTCGCTATTAATTTGTAATCAGAGTTCAATATTGCTATGGGATGATAACTTTCAGGGTTAACTGAGGGTTTATCTTGTTTTAATGTAAATATTACTTTAGCTTGTTGTATTGTTGGTGAAAAACACATTCCTTATTTCTCTAATACATGCGATATAATTTTTTCCAACCAGGGAGCCAGAGATTTGGCAAATGCCATACAAAGCTCGTTGGAAAAGCATATAGCCCTGGCATTTTATTTCTGGGAAGTTTATTAAAAGTATCTATAATTTCCTTCTGAGTTACATAATGGTAATCAAAATGAAAGAGTTTTATATTTTTTTCCTGTAAAATATTTATTGATCATGTCTAAATTTAAGTTGATTTTTGGTAAACTGTTCTATGATATTCTATAAAAATCTTTCAAATTTGAGAATTTGAATTAAATATATGTCCTTCTTGATCTTTAATACTGGATATATTTTTTGTTTTTGTTTTTCTTCTCATAATAAGGAAGCTAAAATTCTACGGCCCAGATATTCAAAAGAGTTGCGCCATGCACAATAGGGTTGCACCAGCGCAAGTCCGAAAATGCGCCATTCTGTGATATTCAGCGGGAGGCAGTTACGCCTCCCAAATCACGCTGAGCAACAGCGAAGTAATAATGAATGTATGCGCAACTTAAGGGGGAGGAACCATGCATAAATGGTGCAGTGCGATATTCAACAACATGCGCCATGCGCAATAGGGGAGCAAGCGGAATTTGCTCCATAGCAGAAATGAGCCAAAATAAAAAGGAGCAAGGGAGAAGTGCAAGAACGCTACAGGGAAGGCACATGAGGTTGAACACTAGCCAGAGAAACTGGGCAGCAGGGACACACAGGGCAGGCCAGGGAAACGGCACCTGGATCCCACAGATTCAGGGGAAGGTGTGGGGAGCCACAGTGCAGAAGGGGGAAGTACTTGCCACACAGCAGTGAGGCCAGCACAGTCAGGTGTTCCCAGTGCAGGGGAAGTAGCAGCCAGGACAGTGGGGGGAACACAGAAACAGCTGCCGAGGGGTGAACACAAGCCAGGGATATGGCCAGTGCCACCACCAAGATGGAGGCAGTAATGAGGGGGTGAGAAGGCGGGCAGCAGGGGAGTGCAGCCGTGGAAGGGCCCCTCAGCGGTATGCCCCCAACAGGCAGTACCGAGCCTGCACCAGCTTTGAGCTGTATAGTGATACAGAGATCGTGGGCTGGTACCACCTGAATCAGGCAATTCTGAGGTGGCTCTGTGAGCTGTGCAGTGATGAGATGCAGGCACCCACATGACAGAGCCATGTTCTGTCAGTGGAGACGAAAGTGACAGTTTGCATGTGCTTGCTCACCATGAGTACCTTCCAGAGACCAACTGGGGACACCACAGGCATAACCCAGTTGGCCGCATCACGCCACCTTATCCAATTCCTCAGTGCACTGCTGCCACATGCTGCGGAGCACATCCATTTCCCCAGCACACTGGCGGAGCACACAGCAAACATACAGGAGTTCCACAGGGTAGCATGTATGCTGGTGTGCTAGGGGCAATAGACTGCACCCATGTGGCCATCCGCACACCACCTGGCCCGAGGGGGCTAGATATATAAATCGCAAGGGCTATGCTAGCATCAACTGCCAGGTGGTGTGTGATGCCAGGGGGTGCATAATCAATGTCTGTGCCACACACCCTGGGGGAGCACATGATGCCTTCATCTGGCACCAGTCAGCACTGTGCCGCAGATTCGAGAGTGGGGATATCCCCACTGGCCACCTAGTGGGTAAGCATGCAAACCACATGGACAATCATAGGGCCTGGGGGGCATGGTCAGAGGTGACATGGGTAGTGGCCTACATGGCCCAGGGCAGAGCGATGCTGATCACCAAACTAACCTCCACACTCTACACACAGGTGACAGTGGATACCCACTCCATCCCTGGCTGCTCACACCCTACCGGAGGCCCGAGACCCCATTGCAGCAATGCTACAATGAGGCACCCGCCACCACACGTAATGTCATCGAGTGGGTGTTCAGGATGCTGAAGGTACATTTCCATTGCCTGGACACCTCCGGCGGTGCCCTACAGTACAGCCCCTCAAAGGCCTGCAGGCTATTCCTGGCCTGTTGCATCCTGCAGAAAATGGCCAATGAACGTGGGATAGCCGTACAGGTCAAAGACGGGGACTGCAATGGGGACGATGAGGATGCCGGTGACTATGGTGATGGGCAGCCCCCCCCTTGGGCGATGGGACCCCCAGCTGCTCCGGCTGGCACAGCTGCACCGGGACATCATTACAGAGGAGCACTTCAGCCAACCCAGGTAAGTCATGGGGCCATGTGCAACCACCAGTGGCAAAGGCACAACCTACAAACACGCATGGACACACACACACCAGGGGTGCATGTCATCAAGTGAAGTGGCTGGGCATGGAACCACACACACCACCAGGGATGGGTGAGGTGTAACATGGCATGTGGACAGACCGACACACACACACAATGCACCAGACATGCACAAAGGGTAGGAGGCGCACTGACCCAGAACGCCACCCCTAGCCACACACATGTCCACAGACCACCACACCCACTGCCTGTCATTGTGCATGTGTCAGATGCTGAGCACCATTGCACATTGGTGTACAGTGCAATGCAGGCATCAACATGCACATGCAACTGTGGACAGCAGCCGGGAGGGTGTGCAGATGGACTGTGTGTCTGCATGCAGGGCCAGGTACCCACCTGTGCATTGCCCACTGAATGACACAATGCACACAGGGCAGCATCAGACAGGAGCCACATTGGGAGACAGGTCAGTCACGCGCCACAGTGCCCCGTCTGCCATGGATGCATGGGTGGCCCCGCCGAGACCCGCCAGCACTGACAGGCTGACCACTGGCCTCATGGGGTGGCACCAATGGTCTCCCAGGGGTTCCACTGCTTGAACACAACTGTGCTCGCGCAGGGGTCTGCAGCACACCAAACATGCCTGCGCAAGGCGTGCTTGGGATGCTCACAGCCGAACCTGGTGTCGACAAGGACGGTGTCGCACGACACTGGGAACGGGGGGTGGACAGTGCACTGCATGGTGTCTGCGATGCATGGGCAAATAACTGTGTGCCCAATGTGGCCATGACAGCAGAGAATGCCTGTGTCTGCCTGTCAGTGGCAGCGGTCACATCCTCCTGCAACCGCTCCATCCCTGCCAGGATCAGAGTGTGTTCTGCCAACTCAAACCAGGCAGCTATTTTACTCACTCACACTCACATACACACAATAACAAAACAATAAGTACAGCAAGCCAAACCTTTATTATAGCAAAATATAATACAAAAAGTTATACATCACCGATTCAATAAAGCATCATCCAAGCCCTCTTCCAATGGCTGGGAAGCCTCCTTGTCAGCCTGGCTAGGAGTCTCTCGAACCGGGAACTGGCCCCACAGCGATGCGTCCACCCTGCAGGAGAGGCTTCAAACCAGGCATCTGGAAAGTCCCATTTTATATGTTTTATCTGGTATTTAGAAATGCTAAACCACCATGTCCTAAGCACTGGCCAGGTGCCCAGAACATCACGAGTTCAGCATGACAAACACCACTTATTCTCATAATAAATAGTTGGCATTCATCAGATCATCATGCCCTAAACACTGGCCAGGTGTCCAGAACATCATGAGCCAAACAATGCCAGAGATTCCAAAAGAAAAGTCTCATAACATCTTGTACAAAACATCTTATATAACTATGATTAAGCATTAAGCATTTCAAAATGGAATAATATCATACAAAATGGAGTGACAATAATCAACACATGTTAGTATATATATATATATATATATATATATATATATATATACATACACACATCATTCGGTCCTTTGATTATTGTGAATACAATTTGCATGAAAATGGCATCATAAAAGGTTTATCCACATACAGTCTCCTAATTCTATAGGATAAATAACAATTCCACACAGTTAAAACAAACAATATCACTGCAATTATTAAAATCGGATGGATCAATCTGTTCAATACTTTAGTGGCAGAAGGAGATCATCCAGTAAATATGTCCCACCAATGGTGAGTAGTTTCAGTTTGTATTTTTGAGCCTAATTCAATCACTTGGTCTGCCACTATCACGGTTTGCATTTGGGTTTGGATCAATGTTTTATTCCTAATAACTTTATTAGAAGATACCGATATCCAATTAGTGACTGGTATCCATTGCTTAAACACGGTCCTCCATATAAATTCATTATTACTCATTAAATCACTTTGTGCTTTGTTCTTTTGTGTTAATGCATATATTTTTTTTTTGCATAGTGCATCCTGTCCAATTAATAAACTCGTATGTTCTGAATGTGCTTAACTGCAAAGCTTGTGACATATTAAACAATTGTAAGAATTCTGCATCGTAATCTAACATTAACTTCATGGATTAAAAACAGTAGGCATCCATTGCGCTTGTAAATTAACGAACTGTGATACATCTGTCCCTGCCACTTTTAACTTGTTCGCTAATGATTCTATATCTATGCTATTCAATATTCCCACACCAGCACCAGTGCCACCTAGTAATGTATCATACCAAGCTCGTCTATTTCTACACTTATGACTAGAAGCAAAGGTTATATTAAAAATTAATAACATTCTTTTGATACTGTTGAACTACCGATATGCAAGTAGATGGCACTTTAACCAAGCTATCATTACTAACAATAGGATGATTTCTTAATACAGTAATATAGTCTACCCAAGTAGTTCTATTTTCTATTACAGTTGCATTCATGCAAAACAAAGTATTTACATTAACTAGTTCAATGGTTTCGTTAAAAATGTCTGATTGATTCATGCAACAGTCTCTGCCCTCGGTGAGGAGTTATCATGCACATGTCTGATAAGTTGCAGCATTTAATAGCAGTCTTATTCTGCAAAGAGATTTCATCTGTTTCAGAGGCATATTGTACATATAATCGTCCTGGGCCACCAGTTGTCATCCAGAGATTGACCCTGGTGAAAATGTCATGTTCAGTACCACACACTTCTGTCCGGATGGGCAGCTAAAGTTCCTGGTTCTATCTTTGGTATAATTTTTCCAACTCCAGGTTCCTTTACAACCAGTGTCATTACAGTTAACCCTTTGAATCCTTCCTCCAGGGGTAACTAGCTCTGCCAAATGGACCATAAGACACACCAGCATCCCTTTTAAAATCCATTGCTGGACCTAGAAAGACACAAATTTCATTATTCTCGAAGATAACATTTATGTGCAGGCACGTATTCCCATTTTTCTTTCCCTGATCTGATGACTAGCACAGTGTTGTCCTTCCCCATGGCTATCACTTCATCCAGCTCCGGCGGGCCATTTGGACTAGTGATCCACACCCTAGCTCCATTATTAAAATTGTCGGTGGATCCAAACCCCTTGTCTTCTCTTACTGTCAAAAGTACGGGGGCCTCCCCCTTAGTAATCAACAACTGTGCAACCCTGTCATGTGGCTGGATAAGAAAGCTGAAAAGACAATGGACATACATACACAACTCTACCCTCCAGCGTAACTGATTACTTACTGAGGGCAGAAACCCTTGTACCAATAATAGGTGTGAGATTCAACTGTTTGCACTAGAGAAAACAGAAGGGCTTAGGGCTGGTTATGCTGTTAAAATACCTTGGGTCTTTTCTAAAACCTGTAAATAAGAAACAATTATTGGCAAATACATTTTTTTTATACCCTTTGGGGGAACAGTGATGTACCTTGCAACCTTTGTGGGTATTACACTGGAAGGGAGGAAGGTAAGCTACCCTCCTCCAAGCTCCTACTGGTGGAAGACACAGCTCGAGGTGCAAGAGACAGCTCGAATACTGTAGCAATAAAAAGGTTAGTTGTGAAACACAGACAAACAACAAAAAAAAACAAACACACACCAGTTTAAAAATAAAACAAGATTATTTCCATAGGATAAAAGAAGCCAAGCGTCCCTGGGTTCCCTTATCCTAAGCATGACAAAATGTCAGCTGAGTTTATAAAAAATCCAGATTGATGGTAATACCGTACGTACGTATCTCTTAGAATGCATTTCAAAAAGACAAAAAATGATTACACCATGGTCACACATAAAAACAAAAGCCATTGTTTTTAACTGTAGATGGTAAACTCTCAAAACAGCTGTAATAGTCCTTTTTCAAAATCGTATTATATATATATATACAATAAAAATATGGGGAGATGATGAATAATTCTCCCTTCCAGCTGGAGTATTGCCTGTGTTGGCTGCAAGTCAGAAGCAGTGAGACGAGAAGAAAAGTTTGTTCCTCTTCACTTAGAATACTAGTTTTGCAATAAAAAGTCAAATTACATGGTTCACTCTTGGTGTGCTTTCATGAAAACATACATTTTGTGTGAAAAGTTGTGCTTTAGGCATGAAATACACATCAAGTTTGAACTGGTAGTTGAAACACAAGAAGGTCAAATAATGTGCAAAAGGTCACAGTGTGCATGCAAGGGTCGTTCAAACCCAGCCATTCCTGTAGTGTCCTTGAACACCACCAATATTAAAATATCTTTAAATAACAATAGAGCACACAATTAAACTGCTGGCCAAGACAGTACACACATACACATACACAAAAAGAAATACTTAACACAAAATAAGACTGACATTGTTTCACACCAATTTGCTGAGGTAATGCCCATAGTTCCATTAGAAAACTGTACGTGGTTTAGATATATGTGCTGCCTCCTGCCTGTCTTGTAACACTGACAATTTTTAAACCAACACATTTATACATATTGCCATGCCAAATCTTTCTAGAACAAAACACTTAAACACATTTTAACTCCGTTAAAATGCAGTACAAGTGAACACATCTCGTATAACATGATTACACCTTTTGGCACATCCATTTATAGCTGTTAACACATTACATTTTCACCTAGCAGTGGCTTGGCACGTTGCTTGCAAACTACAACTCTTTCTGCACATTGCAATCTATATGACGTCATAACTCTTCACCATCAACACTACCTGCTTCAACCAACGACTACAAACAAAAGTTCTTCACTGACCCTATCTAGGCAGCACAAATATTCCATTAAAAATAAAGCCAATTAAAACAGTCAGCTATGAGGCAAAGAAGCTTCTTCTTTCTTTTTTTTTTTTTACTGTAACATGTTGTGCACTGAAGGCAGTCAATCCTATCTCGCAACCTTGACAACAGAACACAGATATAAGCTAGAAAATATGCATGAGAAAGATGGAACATTACCTTGTTTAGTATACGTATTACAGAAATAAAACAGACAGACATAAAACAACTTTAAATAAAATTAAAAAAAATTCAGACTTACCCGGTGCCAAGGTATTTTTCTTCTTCTTTTCCGATACACTAGTCTGAGTAAGAAAACTGACTGCAGGACCTTCATGATAATTTCCAAACACTGCAGCTATTAACCCTTTTAAAGGTTTTAACCCTTTCAAAGGTTTTCTTTTGGCCATTTTAGTAACCTGCCAAACCAAGTCTTTTTCCAGAGCTCTGGTTTGTAGTTTAAAAACAAAACAAACAAAAATCTCTAACAGTACTAGGTTGAGATCCATCTGGTAGAGGTCCCAGTACTTGGGTTTGGGATCAAATGTTTCAGCCTCTATAGGAGGCAAGGAACTTGAAATTGATACAAAAACTTGAAACTACACAGATAGGCAACATGGGGGAGGATTTTCAAATCATCCTGCTGTAGTCACCTACTGTGCGTACATCCACAGTAGTTTATTTTCTTTCTCTAGATGTTGCTTATCTAACTTCACTTAATCAGCCCTGCTTTTCTCCTAAAGCAGCCTGAACTGTGAAAGCCATCATTGGCTCTAACAGTATATACTTGCAGCAAGCACAAATTAAAGTACAAAGGGCAGTTGTCCTTGCTTGTTTGAGAGACTTTTCTTAATACATCTTTCCACATATTCTTTCACAGTTTCATCAAAGAGAAAAGATAAAAAAGACTCATCCTTTTCCTAAAAATAGACATTTTATTTTCGAATCCTGCCGACTACGCCTAAAAATGTTCTGCCAACTCAAACCAGGCAGCTATTTTACTCACTCACACTCACATACACACAATAACAAAACAATAAGTACAGCAAGCCAAAGCTTTATTATAGCAAAATATAATACAAAGTTATACATCACCGATTCAATAAGCATCATCCAGCCTCTTCCAATGGCTGGGAAGTCCCTTGTCAGCCTGGCTAGGAGTCTCTGAACCTGAACTGGCCCCACAGCGATGCATCCACCCTGCAGGAGAGGCTTCAAACCAGGCATCTGGAAAGTCCCATTTATATGTTTTATCTGGTATTTAGAAATGCTAAACCACCATGTCCTAAGCACTGGCCAGGTGCCCAGAACATCACGAGTTCAGCATGACAAACACCACTTATTCTCATAATAAATAGTTGGCATTCGTCAGATCATCATGCCCTAAACACTGGCCAGGTGTCCAGAACATCATGAGCCAAACAATGCCAGAGATTCCAAAAGAAAAGTCTCATAACATCTTGTACAAAACATCTTATATAACTATGATTAAGCATTAAGCATTTCAAAATGGAATAATATCATACAAAATGGAGTGACAATAATCAACACATGTATATATATATATATATATATATATATATATATATACACATCAGAGTGGTGTCTCTGCTGCGATGCTCCTCTGCCCACTCCAGAGCTGCATGCAGTGCATCCACCAACATCGCAAGCCACATCTGCTGGTTGACTGGTGCTTGCATTATGTGGGTATGCTCATCCAAGAGGTCATCTGCCTGCTTGGCATCCTGTCCCTCAGGGTGTGTGTGGCCCTGATGCTCAGTATCCCTTGACGGTGGGCGCTGCACACCAGGGCCAGGCCTGGGCATGTCCACAGGTGGTGCACTGATGCCGCCCCTGACACTGTACCCCCAAGCCCACTGGCCGACTGCTGATGCTGCCCCTCTGGCTGCCGCTCCCCAGGGCTCATTGGTGCCACCGCAGTGGCTGCAACAGTCCCACTGTCCTGTACACACACACCAGTGCTGCCCCACTGGTGCTGACAGGCACAGGCTGGGAATGTGATGACACACAGGCCTCCACAGCAGTACCACCCACAGCCATAGCAGTGATGTCACCTGCTCTGAGGCCATCCTGTGGCACACACATGTCACTGCCCATGACGTTAGCAACATCATCATCGGTGATGGACCCGACACCAGCCCGGGTCACAGCATGCTGGCATCCATGGATGCTGGCACGCTGGGACATGGACAGGGCCTCCTCTGCACCTGTTCCAACAACATCAGTCTGGACAGCCAAGTGGGCCCACTGTCACACTGAGCCACGTATACCTGTGGAGGTGGATAGGCCCTCCTCCATCTCCATCTGACTGGCCTCAGTGGACAGGCCCACCACCGGCTGGAAGCCACCACCCGGAACACCCTCAATGGCACAACGCTGCATGCTGCCAGCAACCCACTCCTCCGGTGGGGTCAGGCATAGCACCTCCGGCTGTCCCCCACCTGTTGCAGATCGTGCTGCCCTGATGGCATCCACCTTCTCCTTAATCCTCCTCCTGTCTGTGCCCATCTTCTTTTTGCACTCCTGCATGGAGTGCTGGTGGCTGCCATGCAGGTTCACAGCACCTGCCACCTCCTCCCATGCAGCAGCACGGGCCTGTGGTGTTCCCTGGTGTCCACTGAGAAGCAGCTCTTGGTCCAGGTAGGCCTCAAACAGGGCATCCATCTCAGCCTTGGTGAAATTTGGCTGCCTCCTCCTCCCACAATTCTGTTCCTCTTCTCCCACAGCTCACTCGGTCATGATTCAGCCTGTGAGAATGAAAGTTGTTTCCTGTGACTGTGCAGTCCCATGCATGTCCCAAAATCCACAGTCCATACTCCCAAACAGCATGCAACTCACCAATAGACTGCAGTACTGACTATGGCCAATGCAGCCCAATGTCGCACTTTTATAGCGCAACCCATGCAAATGAGGCGAGGCGCAACTTTAAGTGGATGCAAATTGCAGTGCTGCACCATTGATAGGCTGATTAGCTGAGTTGCATATGACGGCTAAATATCGTGCTTTTAAACTGCGCAATTGTGTTGAATGTGCGAGCCAAGGCGCAGTCTCAGACATGCGCAGTACACACCAAACTGCGCATGCCCGGGTTGATGGCACAGGCACCTGCCATGCTGCAGACATGCTGTGGGTGGGAGGCAATGCAGGGCATGGCCACCATTGTGCCAGTGGTGCTACAGCGATGTTCACCTATATGGCGCTGTGGCACTGGGGCATCATAGGCACAGTGGGGCAACAGCACAGTAGGCCACTACTGGAGGTAGCACACAGGCACCCACGCATTGGGTTCCAATTGCACTGAGCCTGTCCATGGAAGGCGGAGCAGCCGGAGCCGGAAGTGGGGCTCCCACTGACCATAAAAATGCCCCTGCTTTCCCCTACCCCCCTGGACCCACCCTCACACCCCACTTTTCCTGTACCATTTGTTCACCCCTGCCCCTTACCCACCCACACCTTGTTTGTGACCCTCCCCCCAACCTTTTGTAAATATATGTAAATAGTTTTGTGTGTTTTTTACAATATATTTGCTTTGATATACCTAATGTGGTGGTCTCTGTTTTGCAGTGGGCTATAGGTGCTCAGCTGCAGTGGTGTGCATGGCGTCAGGGGTGGTGCAGTCATGTGCGTGTGTGTGTGTGTCCATGGGGAAGTGACTATGGTGTGGGAGTAGCTATCAGTTAGTGTCTGTGATGTGTGTGTTGTTCCCTGTGCACTAGATGACTGTGTGCAGTGGTCCATGGTGCATGCTCTGTGTCCATGGCGCACCTGTCAGCCCATCCATGGCCTGTGCAACTGACACCTCTGCATGTCTGTGACCTGCACGGTCTGCTGGCATATCAGGGGTGGCTGTCCATGCAGGGCAGCTACTGTACCCATCACAATGCTGGGTTGCCTCCTGTCACTGGTGTGGTGCATGTCTACCTTGGGTGACACTGTGGCCTCCGCTGTTGTTGTCCCACCTCCATGCTGTGGCTTGTGTGTGTTACAGGGGATGTGCACCACTGTCTGTGACTTGTGCTCCCGGCAAATGCTGGTGGCATATAGGTCCACAGTGCCTGTGCAGGGTGGCTGGCACTTCTGTGCCATAAAGGACTGCTGGCCATGTGTACACGGTTTCCATGGGCCCGTTGGGGGCTTGTGGCTTTCGCTATTGCGCCCCTGTGTTGGTGTGCCTTGGGTATGGGTGGTGTTTTTCCATGCACTGTGTTAGATCCGTGTGTGGTGCATGCTTCCATGCACCACTGTGGGTGTTTGTGCTGGCTGTTGTGGCCAGTGCTGGGTCGGGGTGTGTCCTTGGGAGGGTGTGCAGGGTGCTGTACCACTGGTGGTGTGGTCCAAGGCATGCCCTGTCATGTGTGGGGTACCTCGTGTGCTGTCGCATGGTCGGTCTCTCAGCTGTACCTCGGGGGGCTGTGCGTAGTGGCACTGTGTATGCCATCGTTGCATCGCTGTGTGCTGCCACCTGCTGATGGGTGCTCATGGTGGGGCTGCCTTGCATGGTTCTGTAGTGCACAGGGTTGCATTGTCACAGTGGGGGTGGTGGCATGCATGGGGTATCCTGCACTGGTGGACGCTGCTCCTGGGCAGGGTGTCTGGGGGTCACGGTGCAGGGTGTGCTCTGCATTGGGGGCATGGGGTGGTCAGCCCTCCTTGTGTGCCAGTCACAGCTTGCCAGGGGGTGTGATGGGGCACCATGGCCCAGCTGTGGGTTGGTTGCTTGTCTCCATGGGCCAGTGGTTATTCCAGACCTCCCCCAGTTGTGCAGTGCATGGGGTGTGGGGGGATGATGTCTGTTCTGCTGTGTGTTCTTCTGCCCATCTGTGGCATGGGTGGTGGGCATCTGCATCCCTGGTTGTTCTGTGGCATTGCTGCCCTGCTGCTGGGGGGCATCCCTGGTTGTGCTATGGCACCTCTGGACTGCTCAGTTGAACATCCCTTGTTGCGCTATGGCACATCAGATATGCTCAGCTTCCCCTCCCTAGTTGCGCTATGGCACAGGTGGTGCGATATTCAGTCATCGGCTGTAGGCACATCTTGGCCAGCTCAGTTTTTGAATATAGCGCCTCTTGTGCATGGGCGCAGTAGACTTGCACTTGCTCCTGCTGTTGTGCACTTTTTGGGCGCAGTTTGAATATTTGGGCCTACCTGCCTTATCTGTATGAAAATATTTGTTTTTTTCTCATAGCTTTGGAAAGTTTGGAGGTTTGTTGCTATATTAATTCTTGTTTAATATTCCTTAGTTGTTCCCATTCTTGATCATAGACCTGGTAATCTTCTATTACTAATCTAATTGTTTCAGTCTCATATAAATTTCAGAGGCTTTTTTCTCTCTAGCTCTTTTTAATTCAATCTGAAATGAAATTATTTCCCCCCTAACTGCAGCCTCAAAAGCGTCGCACAGCCGAGTGACAGATTTTTGCTCATTTATGTTAAAATTCCAGTATTCCTGAATTCTGTTATTAATCAAATCAATAAATTGGGGGTCTTTAAGTAAACTATTATCAAACCTCCATAGGTGGTCTTTTTTTCTATGGGGATTTTCCAAAACTAAATTAATATTTACCATGACATGATCAGAAAGGCAAATGGACTCAATTCCCATCTTTTCAATGTATTTAGAAATATTATTTGAAATAAATATATAATCAAGTCTGGAATTTTTTTTTATCAAAGAGAGTAAAATCTTTATCTCCTGGATTATTTATTTGCCATGGATTTATAAGGATTCATTTTGTAAAAAGAAAACTACTTTTTTTTGCATATATATATATATATATATATATATATATATATCCAGCAGATGGTTTCGATGATTTATCTAAGTGTGGAGTTAATATTGCATTCATGTCGCCTCCAATAATAATTCCTACAGCCTGTAGAAGGTGAAGACCTTCTGCGATCCTGGCCAGAAATTCATCATAGTGGCAAAAAGGTGCATATATTGAACCCAGTATAATATTATGAGAATGTAGTTCAACTTTAACGAAACAGATCCTGCCTTCTCCATCCTTAAAGATATATTTTATATTTTATCTAGTCCTTTCCTAATAATTATAGCCACACCTCTACTTTTATTTGATCCCACACTAAGAAAACAATGACTACACCAGTTTTTCTTTAATTGCTCAGTTTCTTTTTCATCAAGATGTGTCTCTTGTAAAAGTATAATTTGGGCATATGATTTCTTGATATACATTAATATTTTATTTAGTTTAATTGGGGTATTGAGTACATTTACATTTAGTGATATCACTTTAATATTACTTAATACCATTTTTTGGAATAGATTCTAATAGGTTTTAAAAGGCTAATGGGTGGTAGAAAATATGTTGAATTTCTAGTTGATTCTTTACTCTAGTAGTAATAGTTTCCCTACTGTGTACTATATTCTTAACTTTATTCCATTGAATAATCTTCATACCCCCCAAGAATAAACTACAAAAAAGGAAAACATCTTGTAATCTAGACACAATCAACCAGCACAGTACAGAACTAAATATGACAAAAACGTATCATATTTAGTAGCAGTGTTTCTTTTGACAAATAATGCATGCAACCACTGGAGATAGAATAACAAATCAAGGAAAAAGAATCATACCCTATTTTGTGTCATAGCTGTACCCCCCCACTCACACACACCCGAAAGACAGGAGAAACAAAATAATATTATTAAGTAGCAGGCGTATCCAGTTTCTTATATGTCTTCTTAGATGCTGAAAAGGAAATATATATTAAACAAATGTTTCAGGAATAAGTTTCATCAATCCTTTTGTTGCTTCTTCCACTGAGTTAAAGATATGTCTTTCATTATTAGCAATCACTTTCAGTTTAGCTAGCATTATTATCAAGGCCTGAAAACCATATGTCCACAATTTGGATCTCAAACCATCAATTCTTTTGCTCTGCAACAAAATTTCCTGTGAGAGATCATGGCAGATGGCTATCTGAGCTCCAGCCATTTGTATTCTCTTCTTTTTATATACAGCGGACATTAAGTGGTCTTTATCAGATGAATGCATACATTTTAAAATAATGGGTCGGGGGCATAATCTTCAGGGCATTGTCTTAGGCCTCTATGTATTCGATCAATCTCAATGTTAATATTATCTGGAGAAGTGTCTAAATAGGAAGCAGCTGTAACATTAAATGTCTCCTTCAGTGTTCTTGAATTATGCCAGACCTCAGTACACCAATTAATCTGACATTCTTCCTCTTGGAGTGCATTTCAAAGTCCAAAACCTTTTCTTGAAGTTCAAGTTTTTTTTTTTCTGTAAAATATTAATTTTGCCTAGATCTATGGCCATTTCTTCTTGTATGGCATTAATGGAGTACTTCTTTCTGATAGTTCTTGTTTAAAGGCAACATTCTCCTTAATTAACGATTGAGTCATGGCAAAGTATTGTTCAAATTTATCCTGAGTAGCTAACATATGCTCCATATTTTCAGAAATAGCATTTACTTTTGAAATGAGCGATAAGGCCCACAATGGAGGTTCATCAACATCAGACCCCCATTTCATCAGGTTCCTCTAGATCAGATTCAGAATCATTTTTTGGACTTGAAATGACTTGTATTTCATTTTCTATATTTCTTTTCAAATTTTGTTCTTGAGGCTTAGTTTTCTTTTGCAATATTAGGGCTTACAGGGACCCATGTGAAACCACCAGCCTTCTTAGATGTTAGGAGGGGGAAGCGTTTTTACCTTAAGTTCATTTGGAGCAGTTTTAACAAAAGTGGATTCCTGTAGTAGAACATTCTGAAAAACGTTATCGTTTAATGTTGAATTGGCATTAAATGACTTGCTTACCCCCCTCTCCACTGCTGCCTATAGGTTTATTTTCACTTTTTTCAGGTTATGCTTTTTCTTCTTTCCCCACCGACTCCTATTCATGCAGGTCAGTTATAGAGGATTGGGCCATGTTTTCATGTAGCTGGTCCTGTGCTTTTTCTTTCTCGGGCATATTTAAGCTGTCTCCACTTTCCAGCTGGGGTATACCAGCACACTGTTCCTACGTTGTAAGCTGGACCCCTTCAGATGAACAGTTTGGGAGATTTTTTGTCTCCGGGGTCTCCACCTGTGTCGGCCTCGGGTCTATTGAATGAAACATGGAGAAAAGATTCACTGCCACTGCTGAATCTTCTTTTTGTACCAGTAGCAGTTCAGACATCAGCAGTTGATCTGGTTTGGTTTTTGCATCTCCCAATAGTGCTTTGTGAGTGGTAGCTGATATATTTTTATTGATTTTAGTATGCCTTACCGAGTTTGATGAGCATTTCAGCTCCTGAGATGCCGACATTATCCCGAATGGCAGTAAGTCTTTGATGATTTTCTTCTGAGACAAATTTTCGTAGACGTGCAGCATAAGAGTGTTTCCCAAAGAAGAGCAACATTTACCATCACTTCATTAAAATGTATGTGAGTATTCTCATGGGGGGTTGAACTTAGCATTCAGTAGTCCTGGTATTTCAAGTTTGGTGCCATGATGCTCCTCTCCCTCCTACTGGGTGGATCTTCCCTCCTCAAGCTTTTGGGTCGACAAATAACATTGGGAAAAGAAAAGGAGTGGCCATTAGTTCAGTTACTGAAAAGATGCATGATATAAAAAGTATACATTTGACAAATGACCTTATAAATATTCTGGGAATAATATATGACACAGGGGATGCTGCTAAAAGAAACTGGGATTAAAACATAAAGGTATATGAAGAAAAAGTAAAAATAATAAAAATACTTAGTCTGATGTTCCATATCTTCTGTGGCAGCAGATGAAACCTTATTGAGAGGGATATTTTATACCTACCTGTGAAACAAGGAGGTTAAGGCCTCTTAAACCCAGTAGCTTTTTTTTACTGCATTTTCTTATATTGAAATTGTGCACCATTATTGAGAGGAGATGGCCAAATGTAGCACCCTTGGACCCTGTGTTGGTTATCCAATTAACAAAAAAAGTCAGAGTAATTTCTTAAGTCTGAAAAAAATGCAGAAATGCCTAATTAAACAGTACCTTTTCTAGAGAAAATCAGAAGATGGAAGCTAAGAGTTTCACAAATAATACCAGCAGCAAGAATAAACATTTATGCTGTAATCCAGGAACAGTGTTTTCAAGCAAAAGTGGAATATAAAGGTATCTCACAACAGAGTGTTTCAAAAACTGAATTACATTTATCAGAGAAAAATACTCCTGCAAGAATGTGGACCATAGTTTGGCTTTTTTGCCACGGCTGCTTAAATGTAAAAGGCAACTCAAAACATAAAAGTGTTGCAGAAAAGGTGTGCTCCACAGAAGGATGTGACCAGCAGATAAAAACCATGGAACACAAGTTCATGAAATGCCCCTCTGTGAAAACATTTTGATCCATCCTTACAACCAGATGGGATGACCCAGGTTGGTCTACTGTAACATTTAGAAACATCATCAATGGAAGTTTGTCCTTCAAGAAACTATGACAAAAGTACAGTGATGCTAATATTTATTTGTGTAAAGTTTTTCTTCTGGCAAGCACTCTGTAGATCCACTATTCCAGCAGCAAGTAGTACACCAGATAAATGTAATCACTTGAATTGAACATGGATTGCAATCCATAATAATGAAAGCAAATGTTTATCTAAGGAATCCTTTGAAAACAAATGGAAGAATATAAAATGCATCATTAGTTCATTCTTTTTAAAGAAGGTGTAAACAGAAAGATTTCTGAATCAGTGGTTATATAAAATTGTATGAGATATACTGAGATTTTAGGTATTACATTTTTTTATTGAGTATAATATGAGTATTACTATGAATTTTGCAAGACTGAAATTTATGTACAAAATGAGGAGAAATATCTCAAGTTTGATAAGTTAGGTACTAGAATGATTAGTTATTTGTTTTTCTTTTGACTTTGCCTAATTGTACATTGAGTCTGTATCAGCTGTTTTTACTCCATATATATTCCCTTACTCTTCTTTGATAAGTGCCATGGGATCTTTTACTTCCACTTGGCAGTAACCAGAAATGGGCAGAAGGGACCTCGGTTTAACATCTCATCTGAAGGACAGCCCCTCACAAGCACAGCCCCTCCCATACTGCAATACAGTGTGATGGATATTACCCTAAGTGTCTGGTGTAGGGCTAGAACCTATAACCACCTGATCTTCCAGACACAGAGGCGATATGCTGCCTACTAAGCCACTGACACAAAAACAGATTCTGTGCCTGAGTTGTTCACAAAATCTAATCTTCCATCCAATTCAGACAATAAATTAATGTCTATAATTTTGCTAAAATTGACAAGGTAAAGGGGAGTTAACATATATTATGGTTGTCTTATAGATGAGTAGATATGGTATTACCTCAGACACTACTGTCTCTGCACTTACTGCCCCTGCACATGTTACTCCAGTCATTACTGTCTCCTCATGTTACCTCAGACACTACTGTCCCTCCACATGTTACCTCAGACACTACTGTCCCTGCATGTTACCTCAGACACTATTGTCCCTGCACATGTTACCTCAGACACTACTGCCCTACTCAGACACTACTGTCCCTGCATGTTACCTCAGACACCACTGTCCCTGCACATGTAACCTCAGACACCACTGTCTCAACATGTTACCATAGGCACTACTTCCTCTGCACATGTTGCCTCAGACACTACTGTACCTGCACATGCATAGGGTAGGGTCACATATAGGAGGCATCAGGTAAGTTCTGGTACTAGCTGGAAATCACTATGTATGCAGTTCATGGTTGCAGGTTGGGTCTAGTCAGCTGCATGGAATGTGGAGAGTCCATTTTCTGGGTGTCACTCTGGAGGCACAGTGCATGCCTACTCTGTAAAAGACTTGTAACACTCAGTTCACAGTTGTCTGCAGCATGGGCTGAAATACATCTACTGCACAGAACACTGGAATTGGGTCTGCAGATGCTGCTCCCCCCCATATGGAGACCCACAGGTTCTGGGGATGGATGATAGTGGTAGGGAGCCAGATCAAGACTTTCAGGTGGCAAGGGTAGTCCAGGGCTTATGACTAAAAAATGCTTTGCCCCCTTGAAGAGTGTTGATCATTCAGCATCTCCCAAGGGGGAGCTCAATGATGGTCTCATCCAGAACTCTGAACACTACCAGCAAGGCAACACCTGGTGTGGGGGGGCAGAAATCCAGGGGTACAGCTAGAAAGGTGTTGGTGGGGGGACTCAATTATCTGGGATATGGATAAGCTATGTGTGGAGGTAGTCAGATGCCTACCAGCGGCTTCAGCTAAATGGGTCACCATCAGGATAGAGGACATACAACAATTGGGTGCATATAGAAGAGCCAGACATGATTGTCCACTTAGGGACAAACAGTCTGAACAGCTAGGAGTTGGGGGAGGTGAAGAATAGCTTCCACAAATTAGGTGGCAGGCTAAGGGCAGCAGCAGCATCTCTGGCCTTCTCTGAGGTCCTGCCATTGTGGCATAAGACAAATAAGAGGTAGCCAAAGGTTGACAATTTCAATTCATAACTGAAGGGGTGGTGCAGAGAGGAAAATTTTAGGTTTATGGGAGACTGAGGACACTTATGGGACAGGAAACTCTTCAGGATGGATGTCATTCATCCCACAGATGAGGGGGCAAATGTCCTAGGGTGGAAGCTTGATATCTATATTGCTAGGCATTTAAACTAAGTAGGGGGGTGGCTGGGGCTAGGGGATCCCTATACAGGCTGGCAGATGCAAGTGGCCTAGCTAGCAATCACTAGACTAGGGGCCAGAGCCACAGTACAAAAAATAGAGAGAGCATACACATAGGGAAGAGAGATGGGGACAAGACAGGACAAAGGAAGAAGGTGTTAGGGCAGGGTCAGAGGAAAGGGTAGGGAACATGGAAGGTAGCTAATGTAAATGCCAGGAGCCTCAGAAACAAGTTGGGAGGACTCAGGCAATGGCATCAGAAGGCATGGTAGACATTGTTATTACAGAGATATGGGTTTCACCTAATCACAACTGGGGTCTGTCAGTCCCAGGGTGCACCCTTTTTTGAAGAGGCTGGGACACAGGAAGAGGAGCTGATTGTTTGTAGAGGATGGTATTAGAGCAATGGAAGAGAAATCCATTGGTAGTAAGGTGTGTGTGGTGGACAGCTGGTGGTGGTGGAGGGGGTAGTTTAAAGGTCCTCAAGTCAGACTGAGGTGAGGGACAGGATCCTGGAAGGGGACATTAGAAAAGCTGTTGGGGAGGGGAGAGTGGCCATGACAGGTGATCTAAACATAACAGATGATGAATGGTACATACCAGGAGCAAGGAGCATGTAAAGTTTCATGTTGGTGTGTCTTTTCTGAACTGCTTTCTGATGCAGCTTGTTAGGGAACAGACCAGGGATGGAGCCAACCCTAATCCCCATCCCCTTCCCTCATGACCAGAGCTCAAGCTACAGATTCGACTCCTTGCTACAAGGTTTTGCAGGTTCATGTGAGCCTTTTTTGGTCCAATGCTAAGTTGCACAGTTATCACACAGTTATATGTTTGATGGTGTATGGCCATGTGAATATTGTGTGTAGTATAACATGCATTTAACAGCAGCATTTTGTTGCACATATTGTCTAGTAGGATGTGTACCTTCCACATGTAACTTGTTTCATACAGCTTCAACAATACCCTGCATAAAATAGTATAGGTTCACTCAAAAATGTATACATTGGGTCGATGGTACTTTCTTCGGGACATACAAAGTCCACACAGCTGAAAACCAGGCACTCAACACCTTGAATGAAGTAGGACACCACTGTAAATTCAAGCTTCATTGTCTTTTACTGTAGACAATCACATAAAAAACACTTAAAACAGCATTCACCAGATGTGCCAGCCAGAGCTGTGAGTTGTAGCAACCCATATATACATTAACATTTTTTGCTGCAATAAATATATACGTACATTATAGTTTGTGATTCTTACCCATGTAAGTAAAGTATCCTAAAAGGCATATGGCTTTGTTCTTGAAAATTAACATGTGAAATTACCCTGGGGTGGACTATATAAAGGATTAAGAGAAGCCAGGGAGTATAGTGAGTTCAGAACAAAAGCTTAAGCTAAGCAGTGCCATGTAGACGTGCTGCACAGAAAGACTCAGTTCTAGCACATGAGTGAATAATCCAGAGCTGCAATATTATGGTGAAATACTGGATATCTTCTAAGGGGGGGGGTTGTCAAAGTTGAACTTGAAAGAACCCAATTAAGGCCTTTTAAAGAGACTTTTTAAAAATCATACTGCAACAACAGAGTTAAATGTCAAAAGCCATCCTGCAATTTCTGAATTGAAGTATTTGTACAATAAAACTATGCATCATTTAGTGTTTTGTCTGAACACCCTTAATCCTACTTCTGTGACAACAGTGCCATGTTC
Organism: Neoceratodus forsteri; assembly: GCA_016271365.2. Classification (NCBI taxonomy): domain Eukaryota; kingdom Metazoa; phylum Chordata; order Ceratodontiformes; family Ceratodontidae; genus Neoceratodus; species Neoceratodus forsteri. The sequence goes on from CM057455.1 coordinate 1,713,515,262, forward strand.
AGTGGGATCAGGAACCATATCTTCCATCAATTGCTGTATTATTCTGTCCTTGATAATGGATTCCAGGACCTTGCCCAGTACTAATGTTACAATGACAGTCCCATAGTTGATACATCCACAAACTCACACCACACTGAGAAGGGAATACTTCCAAGCCCAGTTGTTTCAGAAACAGCCAGGATCTTTAGTCTGACATTTCTATGCTGCAGTACATAGGTTCTTATGGTTAAGTCCCACAGTACTGTTTCCAAAACTTTAAAGTGCATATGTGCCAAAATTACTACGGTTTAATAGGTCTCTAGGGTAAAGCAGTCAAAAGTGCAAAGGCGCAAACAGAGGAACAAATAGCCCAGACAGTAAAAGAAGGGAACAAAATCTTTTTCAGGTATGTTAGTGAAAGAAAAAGGCAAATGGAGGGATTGTGAGGCAAAATGAAGGAGAAGGAAAGTGTGCAGAGGGAGACTTAGAAAAAGCAGAAATCATGAATGAATACTTCTGCTAAGTATTCACAAAAAAGGGGGAAAGGCAGGGACCACAATTAAGCAGGAGAAACATGCAGGGAAGAGAGGTGGGCAACAGTCCATTCACAGAGGAGAGAGTCCTAAAGGAGCTTGCAAAACTGAAAGTGGACAATTCAATGGGGCCAGATGGGATACATCCCAGAATATTAAAAGAACACAGAAAGGTGCTGGTAGAACCACTGACAATCCCATTCAACAAATCGCTGGAGGAGGGAGTGGTTCTGGTGGACTGGAGGAGAACAAATGTGATACCCCTTCACAAAAGTGGGAGTAAAGAGGAGGCTGGAATTTACAGGCTGGTCAATTTGACCTCAGTGGTGGGGAAAATAATGGAATCATTGTTAAAGGAAAGGATTGTGGTATTTCTTGAATCTAGAGGGGCACAAGTCCCGAAGCAACATGGATTTACAACAGGAAGGTCTTGCCAAAAAAATCTGATAGATTTCCTTCATTGGGTGACCAGGGTAGTTGATGAGGGAGGGGCGCTGGACATGGCCTACCTAGAGGGAGGCAGTATAGTGCAGTGGTTTAAGGCTCAGAGCTACAAATTTGGAGACCCGGGTTTGAATCCCACAGCCCCCACTTGCATATACTGTGTGACCCTGAGCAAGTCACTTAACTTTCCTGTGCTCCCAGGTTGCACCTGTAAACAAGCTTTCAGCTTAGTGTGTCTCACCTGGTTAAACAATAAAAAAAAAAAGATTTTAGCAAGGCTTTTGACACCATCCCATACAGGAGGCTAGTAAACAAGTTGGGCAGTCTATGGATGGGGCCAAAGGTGGTAAACTGGGTCAGAAATTGGTTGAGCAATAGGACACAAAGGATGGTGGTAAACAGAGTTCAATCCAAGGAGCAGGAGGTAACCAGTGGGACACCACAAAGATCAGTGCTGGGGCTGGTCCTCTTTAATGTCTTCATAAGCGACATTGCGGAGGGGCTGGAAGGGAAAGTATGCCTCTTTGCAGATAACACTCAGGTCTGCAATAGGGGTTGACAGTCCGGGGGGTAGGGGTGGTGGAAAAAATGGGAAGGGACCTGGGCAAGCTGGAAGAGTGGTCAAGAGTGAGGCAGCTTGGATTCAATGCAAAGAAGTACAAAATCATGCACTTGGGGCACACAAATCCAGGGGAGGAATACATGATGGAGGGGAGGTAATGATGACAACCAAGATCGAAAGGGTGCTGGGGTAATAAAAACAGATGACCTAAAGGTAACCAAGCAATGTGAGAAGGCTGTAAGAGCCAGAGGGATGCTGGGGTGCATAGGAAGGGGTATCACCAGTAGAAAACAGGAGGTGGTGATGCAACTGTACAGACAATTGGTGAGACCTCATCTGGAGCACTGTGTCCAGTTCTGGAGGCCACGTCTCTGAAAGGACATAGACAGAGTGGAGACAGTCCAGAGAAGGGCAGCACAAAAGGTACAATGACTGCACCAGAAACCATATGAGGTGAGGTGCGATTGAGAGAATTCAATGTGTATTCCCTGGAGGAAAGAATGGAGGGGGGATATGATAGACTTTCAAGTACCTCAAGGGTCTAAACAAGGTACAAGAGGGCAGCATCTTTCAGAAAAAAGATGTGCAAGGACAAGGGATCACAATATGAGGCTGGGGGAGATTCAGGGGGAATGCGAGGAAGTATTTTCATGGAAAGGGTAGTAGATGCATTTAGCGGCCTTCCTACAGAGATGGTAGGGGCAAAAATGGTAGGAGAATTCAAGAATGCATGGGATAGACAGAAGGCAACCCTATGATAGGTAAGCTGCAGATCAATTAGGATCTGGCGTATATGCAGTGGTTAGGGAATTGGGCAGACTGGGTGGGCCAAGCAGTCCTTATCTGCTGACAAATCACATGTTTCTAAAATGGAATAAAATACTTCCTGTGTACCCTGGCCCAAGTGTCCCATCACTTTGACCTCACATTCTTTGTCAAGGGGTAGAGCCATGGAGATTGGGACCCACCTTATATACTGCAATGGCCCTGAGTTATAAACGTCTTAAAGAGATAAATGCCAATTAGAATACAGAGTATACTAGGTGAGTTACTAGTGCTTGTAAGTACATACAATTTAAAAATATTGGTTTATCCAAAAATTTGTAAAGAAACTTTTACAAAGGAGGTGAAGCACAAAGGTTAGAGTGCTCCTAAATCCTAATACTTCATATTCACAATATGCCTTTTGCAATATATTTTAAATAGTTAATAGAGAATAATGCCTGAGCAGGTGTGTGTGATGATGTTTTTTTATACACCTGAGGTGAGTGACAAGCCATAGACCTCAAAGTGATGCTTAAGAGGTTTACACGGTCATCATTCACCAAGGTTGTGTAAAAAAACATCACCAAAACACACCTGGCTAGTCTTTATTGTTCATAAATACTGGTATGATTTTTTTTTTTATTCCAGAAAAAAAGCATACATGGAACACAAAGTAGAGTTATTTTTTTATTTTCTGTCAGGAAACTACCAAGTTCATGGAGCATACTATACTGTACTGTACTGTACTGACTGACCAGGAGAGAATATGCGAGTAGTACGTGTTTTCAGTCTATCAGGGGGTTGTGATTGCAGCTTCCCACTGCGGAGTTTTTGAACAGTGGAGCATGAGCTTTCAAAAGCATAATAACCAGTTATTACAATGTTTGCAGGTTATTACAGTTCATGATACTACTTGAAATCAGTGTGATAACAGGGGTCACTAGTAGTTATAATACCACTTATGCAATAGGTGTGGACATAAATTGAGTGTAATCTGTTTATCTGAGTAAGTGTGTACATAAATGACCACTTTTTCATTTATGTACATAGTTATTACACCATCACTCATTTACATATGTAGTTTCTGTGTCATACCTGCTTGTATTACCAAACTAATTTTCTTCAGAGAATAAAAAGAAAACCCATTGACTGAGATGTAAGTATGCCAGTCCGATACCACCTATGCCAACAGCAACTCGTGACTATAAACTGAAAAAAACCTAAATCCTCATGCCCACTCAGTCAACTGACTTCGCTACTGAACAATTGTCTGAGTTACCTTCATCAAAAACACCTGCTTTATTTTATTACTTGCAATAAAAAGAAACCACTAAACCATGACAAAAAATATCAGCTTCAACAAGTGCTAACTCAAATTTTGATGTGGAGATGGAAGAAATATTGACTCAAATTTAAAATGATATGGAGCTGTTGGAAGAACCTACCAGGCCCAAAAATTCCACCGCTACCTGTTCCTCTGTGCCACCCTTGGCATTGCCTAGTAGGTCCCAGCTCACCACTGCTAGCTGCCCCTCCATACCACCCATGATGCTACTGACAACAAGCTACAGAGTAATAGAGGAAGAGGCCACTGAAAACTTTTATCAACCAGGCCAAGAACATACACTGCCTGTAAAACCTAGGTGGGCATCACAATGTACCCCAACTGTCTACGGAAAAACTTTGGAATAGACTGTCTTCTGAATGAAATACCCCCAGAGGAACTGAACCATTATTTGTGCCACTGCTGTATGTGCTGCTGCAAACATGATGGTATGCTGTAGGAGCCCCTGACACTCAGGTCCACCTTCCAGAGTGCTGAGTGCTATTTAAAAAACAAAAGGTATCCTCACTCCTTATCAACCTCACCCATCTTCGAGAAGGCATGTTAAGTACTACAATCAAGACAGAAGAACTTAAAGAGTGAAAACAAGGGCTCAAAACCCATGGCAATGGATGTGCTGGTGGACACAATTGTAGAGAAACTGTATGAGGAACACCTACTAGAACGACACAGTCCTGAGGCCCTATTAAATACAGTGTGGGTAGTGGTCAGCATGTATTTTGGTATTTATGAAAACAATGAAATGAGGAATGCAAAATGGGGAGATGTCACCCTCAAAACCGATGAGAATGGCCAGCAATATGAATGGGGGAGATATCACCATGGGTTGTGAGCCCTTGTTTTCACTCTTTACTGGCAGGATGGTCTGCATCTGTCCAGGAAGGGAACAAGTCTTTTGAGCAATCGGTTTAAATGCTTCATTTGCAAGCTTTTAAACTAGTCAAAGGGGGAGGCACTGACCAGCAGCAGGAAAATCCCAGCCTCTCCCTACAAAACAGGGTACTAAATGAGAAAAAGACCGAGGTAGAACGGTCAGTGGGGGATGCTGCAACAGAAGGTAAAGCCATCAATAAATGGAGAGCAATGAGTACCAATGCCCGTAGTCTGGGTAACAAGCTTCCTGAATTAGTGGCCTTGATAGAGGAGGAACATCTAGATATCGTGGCAGTCACAGAAACAAGGTACACACAAAACCATGACTGGGACATAAACATACCAGGATACACTGTCTACAGGAGGGACAGGGAGGGTAAAAGAGGAGGAGGAGGAGGAGTTCTTTACATAAGGGAAGGAATAAAAGCAACAGAACAAAAGGGTAAACAGGGAGGAGAAGAAGCACTGTGGGTAAATTTGGAGACAGGCAATGGCACCACAATACGCTGGGGTTGTATCTGAACCCCTTCTCAGGGGAGGTAATGGACAGGAAATGATAGAAAGTATACTTAGAATGGCAGAAAAGGAGATATTGCTGATGGGTGATCTGAATATGCCAGATGTTAACTGGAGTGCAGTTGCAGCTGCCACTTCGAAGAGTGCAGTTATTCTAGATGCCCTACAGGGGGCATGCCTTAGACAACTAGTACTGGAGCCCACTTGAGAGGGAGCAATATTAGACTTGATTCTCTCAAATGGAGATGGAGAGAGGATCACAGATGTAGAAGTGGGTAGCCATCTGGGAACTAGCGACCATCGAACAGTATGGTTCACAATAAACACAGCAATAGAGTCAAGCCATACAAAGACAAAAGTACTGGACTTTAGGAGGCTGACTTTGCCAAAATGGGTGAGTGCCTAAGGAATGCACTAGCAAATGGGCAGGAAGGAGGGGTGGAAGAACAATGGGGAATAATAAAAACTGCCATCACAGAGGTAACGAGCCTTTGTGTGAAGCAAATAAACAAAACAAGACGATGTAAGAAACCACTATGGTTCTCAAAGGAAGTGGCAGTGAAGGTTCAAGAGAAAAATAAAGCATTCAGGAAGTACAAAGAATCGCAGAAGGAGCAGGACAGAGAACTGTATCAGTTAATGCAAAAGGAGGCTGGGAAGGCAGTCAGAATAGCAAAGGCCCAAACCAAGGAAAAGATAGCCAACTCAGTTAAGAAGGGGGATAAAACCTTTATAGGTACACATCAGGAGCAAAAGGAAGACCAAGGGAGGGATAGTGAGGCTTAATAAAGGGGAGGAGGTGGGCGAGGAGACTGTGAAAAGGCAGAGATACTAAACAAATATTTGTGCTCAGTATTTACAAATGAAGAGGGGAGGTACATAAAACAAACAGTAGTAACACTCTGGATACAGAAGTTGATACCGCCATTTACAGAAGAAAGGGTTCTGAAGAACTCTTAAAACTGAAAGGTGGACAAAGCAATGGGGCCTGATGGGATTCATCCCAGAATTCTAAAGAGCTAAGGGTAGAACTAGTGACACCACTGACTACCCTTTTAACAAATCATGGGAGGATGGGGTGGTACCCGAGGACTCGAGAGGCATATGTGATTCCCCTTCACAAAAGTGGGAGCAAGGCAGAAGCAGTAAACTACAGACCTGTTAGTTTAACCTCAGTGATAGGGAAAATGATGGAATCATTTCTGAAGGAAAGAATTGTCGAGTATCTAGAGGCCAGAGGGCACAGGACCCTAGGCAGCATGGATTCACACGGGAAGGTCATGCCAGACAAATCTGATAGATTTCTTTGACTGGGTGACCAAAGTAGTAGATCAGGAGGGGCTGTGGACATGGCCTACCTAGACTTTAGCAAGGCATTTGACACAGTCCCACACAAAAGATTAATATACAAGTTAGCCAGCCTGGGAGTGGGTCCCAAGATGACAGCCTGGGTAAAGAATTGGCTGGAGAATAGGACACAGAGAGTAATAGTAAATGGAGTCCACTCAGAAGAAAGGAGGGTTACTAGTGGGGTACCACATGGTTCAGTATTAGGACCGGTCCTCTTCAATGTCTTTATAAGCGACATTGCGGAAGGACTGGAAGGAAAAGTATGTCTCTTTGCAGATGACACTAAGATCTGCAACAGAGTTGATGCACAGGGTGGGGTGGAAAGGATGAGAAGGGACTTGGCAAGGTTAGAGGAATGGTCAAATGTATGGCAGCTTAGATTCAATGCTAAGAAGTGCAAGGTAATGCACCTGGGAAACAAAACCTAGGGGAAGAATACACAATGGGGGTGAGATACTAACAACAAAAAAATGGAAAGGGACCTGGGGGTAGTCATATCAGATGACCTAAAGGTGGGCAAGCAATGTGAGAGGGCAGCAAGGAGGGCTGGGGGATACTGGGATGCATAGGAAGAGGCATCACCAGTAGAAAACAGGAAGTTATTATCCCTCTGTACAGACAGCTGGTGAGACCCCATCTGGGTACTGTGTGCAGTTCTGGAGACCAAATCTCCGAAAGACATAGACAGGATGGAGGCTGTCCAGAGGGAGGCAACTAAAATGGTGCAGGGTCTGCACCAGAAGACAAATGAAGAGACTTAAGGAACTTAATATGTATAGCCTCGAGGAAAGGAGGAGAGGGGGACATGATAGAAACTTTCAAGTACCTCAAGGAATCAACAAAATCCAAGAGGGTAGCATCTTTCAAAAAGAGGTGTGCAAGAACAAGAGGGCACAATTTGAAGAAGATAGGGGCGACTCAGAGGTAATTTAAGGAAGTATTTTTTCACAGAGGGTGTTGTGGATCCGTGGAGCGGCCTTCTGGAGGAGGTTGTGGAGTCAAAATCAGTGGTGGAATTCAAGCATGCATGGGACAGTCATAAAGGCAATTCTGGGGGGTTGGGGTAAGAAGAAGTAGGCTGCTGGTTAACTAGGATCTGCAGCTTATCCAGTAGGTAGGGAAATGGGCAGACTGGGTGGGCAAAGCGGTCCTTATCTGCCGTCAAATTCTATGTTTCTATGTTTCACCTTTGAAACCAGTGAGAAGGGCCAGCAATACCTCCAGTACAGTCAAGAAAGGCAGATCAAGATGAGAACAGGGGCACACCCAAAATAATGTAGAAAACTAAACCAAGGCCTACCAGCTAACATCAAATTATGACAAATGTCCAGTAAGGAACTACTTAACATACAAAGACAAAAGATTAACACAATACCTAAGTGATGACTCTCCCTTCTTTCTAGCCACCAATTATCACACAAAGGAGTTCTCACTGAATGCCTATTTCAGAAATCATCCAGTAGGCATTAACAAATTAGTAGAACTGGTGAAGACCATGATTTCAGAATCCTCAGTAACCACTGACAAATGGTTCACAAATCATTTAGTGCACAAACACCTTATCCAGAAACTAATTGACTCTGGAATACCCCCTACAGAAATCATACAAGTCTCAGGGCACAAACAGCTACAAAATGTAACTGATTATTTGAAAATAAATGAGCAGCTACAAAAACATATATCCAACATCCGTCAGTCAGAAGAAGTGAAGACAGTTTCCAAGAAAAAAGAAAAACAGCTCTCCATTATCCCAGTCAACTGCTCCAGTAAACTAGCACCTGCTTCAACAAGCCAACTGTCAAAGCCAAGCACATCACGTTTAACACTGTGTAAGGTGAGTTTGCATTTTACAACTCCTACAGTATCCTAAGTAAAAAAGAAATACAATGAGAACTGCAAAAGTTACTCCCCCACTATCTTGTATAGTACCCCCCACTTACACAGTCTCCGCCACAACAGAATGTGGAAAGCTAAACAAAGCACTAACTTTTCTATTCCAGGAACTGTAAAACACAGACCATGAACAAAAAAAACTTAATCTCCCTTTCATTTTCTTTTTTTCAATCGCTTGGGCAACTACTATGATTCATATACCAAAAATAGACCTCAAGTGATGGATTCTGACAGTGAGTCTGACTAAGGTGAGTACCATTTACATTTACTTTGTTCATTGGTTCAGGTACTGAATGATCTTCTAATAGTGAGAGATCGGAGGAGCCATTCAGTCTTGGTTCTCCTTGATCTCTCTGCAGCATTTGCCACCGTAGACCATGGGATGTTGTTAGAACACCTGCAGCTACTCTGTGGACTGTCAGGGACAGTCATCAGATGGTTTCATTCTTTCCTCACAGGCAGAACTCAGAGGGTAGTATCAGGAATTTTTTCCTCTGCTCCCTTTGCTCTGCCTTGCGGGGTGCCACAGGGTTCTGTGCTTTCCCCATGTTGTTCACGGCGTATATGCTGCCATTGGGAGACATTATAAGGCACTATGGGCTGAGTTTTCACTGCTATGCAGATGATACTCAGCTCTATATGTCCTTTGTACCTGAACAAAATGATGCAATATTGGTCTTTAACAACTGCCTCACTGAGATACAGGACTGGATGAGTGCTAACTGGTTGAGACTGAATCCAGACAAGACTGAGGTGCTGATGATGGACCCTGGTCACTGTGTAGAGAAGCTGACTCCTGGGTCTCCTTCTGGCCTTATGTTGGGGGTAACCAGTTGAGACCTTCTGAATAGGTACAGAATCTGGGCGCAGTGCTTGACAGTGACCTGACACTTAAGACACAGGTGTCAGCCATTGTCAAGTCCTCTTTTTACCATCTGAGGAACATAGCCCGGATAAAACACCTTGTTCCGCATGATGACCTCCCTGTGTTGGTGCACACCTTTGTATCTTCGCTTCTTGATTACTGTAATGCTGTATATCTAGGGTTACCAGGGGTGGATCTCCATCACCTGCAGCTGGTGCAGAATGCTGCAGCCAGGTTGTTGACTGGGTTACCGAGAACTTGCCATATCACACATCAGAGAGTGCCTGTCCACTGAGTCTTTTAAAGCTACAATGAAAAGTTATTTATTTGAACTAGCTTGTTGAAGACTACATTTGTCTATTTTACTGCCTTTTAAATGTTTTTATTTGTATTTATTATTGGATGTTTGTTGTTTATATCTGTCATGTACCTGCGCTTTAGTATTTTGAAAAGCGCATTAAAAATAAATATTGATTTGATTTGATTTTGATTTGATTTACTTTAAAAAAAATCCTTCTACCTTGCACATTACAACTTTACATTTGTGAATGAAACTGCTGTCTGACTACACTGAGCTGCTCGGACGAGTGCCTTAGGACTGCACAAATGTGTGAGGTGGAAATCAGGAATCAGCTTATCCATAAACTAACCTACATGATCTCATTTTGTTTTCCATACTAATCCATTTGTTGTGCTTTGTTTTTGGGGGGTGACTCACCCCCCAAAAACAAAGCACAACAAATGGATCAGTATAGAAAACAACACATTGGCCTACTTATGAATTACTTAGGTTTCACCATAAAAAAAACAAACAGTTTGTAGTATAGTACTGTGTATTTACAGGACCTGGGCTGCTGTTTTTGGCAGAGAACTTTAGTTTCGGAACAAGAAACAGCAGTCTAGAACTACAGCATTTTTACTGAAAAATCACTTCTGTCTTAGCAGGAGTCAGTGCCTGTTTGAATTAAGCAAGCAGATACTTTATTAGAAGACGGTCTCATTTAAGTAAAAAAAAGAAGAAAGTCACTGTATTTTTCTCTGAGGAAGGGGGGTGTATCATCTTAATTTACTGAGTCAGGAGCAGAGGGTGAATCTAATTGGGGTGTGGCTTAGGAGTTCAGGAGTACAAAGGCAAGTGTCTCCAATTACAGCTTCCTGCTGTTTTTGACAAAGGAGAACTTTGCTTTCAGAGCAAGAAACAGCAGTCTAGAACTACAGCTTTTTCATAGATAAATTACTTCTATCTCAGCAGGAGTCAGTGCCTGTTTGGATTAAGCAAACATATACTTTATTAGAAGAAGGTGGTCTAATTTAAGTAAAAAAAAAGAAAGTCACTGTGTTTTTCTCTGAGGAAGGGGGCTGTATCAGTTTAATTTACTGAGTCAGGAGCAGAGGGTGAATCTAGTTGGGTGTGTGGCTTAGGAGTACAAAAGCAGGGTCTCCAATTACAGCTTCATGCTGTTTTTGACAGAGTAGAATTTTGCTTTCAGAGCAAGAAACAGCAGTCTAGAACTACCGCTTTTTTACTGATAAATCACTTCTATCTCAGCAGGAGTCAGTGCCTGTTTGGATTAAGCAAACATGTACTTTATTAGAAGAAGGTGATCTCATTTAAGTAAAAAAAAAAGAAAGTCACTGTGTTTTTCTCTGAGGAAGGAGGCTGTATCAGCTTAATTTACTGAGTCAGGAGCAGAGGGTGAATCTAATTGGGCTGTGGCTTAGGAGCTTAGGAGTACAAAAGCAGGTGTCTCCAATTACAGCTTCCTGCTGTTTTTGACAGAGGAGAATGTTGCTTTCAGAGCAAGAAACAGCAGTCTAGAACTACAGCTTTTTTACTAATTGCCCTCCTTCCCACACCTCCACCCTCCCACCCTAAGCCAGTTCTACTTTTATAACTACTGGATTTGACTGACAACAGGAACTTCCTGTTGGCAGTAGGAAGGGAAGGATCACTGAGACACATTAGTTTCATCAACTTTGAAGGAACCTAAAAAATAACTCTTTCTCCCCGGCTGCTGGAGGTCTGAATCCAAGCATGGAATAAGGAGACTACTGAAGACTACAGGAAGTTCCTGTCCCAGAACAGGAAGGGCAAGAGTTGTAAGGGCTCATAGGCAGTAGGAAAGTAAGTGTAAAAATACATGGAGGAGACAGTAAGCATACAAAGCAACAGGAGAGGGGGGACACAAAATACGTCAAAATAGGAGTGGTGTAGTGCAATGGCTGTGGGGCAGCAGTGTTCCAGGAGACATTCTGGAGGCTGTGAGGCTGCCCTGTTTGCAGGAACCTCTCTGGTCTGAGGGGAAGGTTGTCCGTCTCCAGGCTGACCTGGCTAGGATTCGTGAAACCTCTTCCCCCACCCAGGAACCACTAGGGCCACCACCAATACCTCTGAGGTTGCCCAGAAAGAGGATCGGTTGGACCAAGATGGGCTCAGGGAAGGAGATGGTGGTGGAAAAGAGGTGCATCCCTCCAGTTGTACCTCTTCACAATTCATATGCTGTTCTGGCAAAGAATGGTTCTTCTAAGGAGGCACCTGTGGTAGAGACCAAGAAGGATGCTGGGAACCTCCACAAAGAAGACCCACAGGAGGGTGGCACAAGACCCCACTGGGGAAGGAAACAACTTCTAGTGGGGGACTCACTCATTAGGGGGTAGAAGTGAGGGAGGAAGGGGATAGGAAGGTAAGGTGCCTGCCTGGTGCCACGGCTCAGAGGGACAGGAAGCGAATCCTCAGGATTGCAGGTACAGCTGCATGCGGGAGGGAGCTGGATGTCACTGTCCACCTAGGGACAAATGACCTGGCTGTGAATGGGATCAGAGCAGTGCAACAGGAGTTTGTAGAGTTGGGGAAGGGCCTTAGACAAGTAGTATGTGTGGTAACCTTCTTGGAGGTGCTGCCTTTCTATGGCAAGGATGATGCTAAGGTATTCCACACCATGGGATTCAATGAATGGTTGAAAAACTGGTGTGGAGCTCAGGGTTTTGGCTTCATTGGGGACTGGGGAGCCACCTGGAGGGATGCAGGCCTATACTGGTGTGATGGTCTGCATCTGTCCGGGGGCCAGGATCCTAGGTGCTAGGTTTAAATGCTTCATTGGAAAGCATTTAAACTAGCCAAGGGAGGAGCCACTGAAAAGGAGTAGGGAAATCCTAGCCTCCCCCTACAAAATGCAGTAGTTAGAGAGGTAAACACCAAGGTAGAGAAGTCAGTAGGGAGCAGGGCTGGGTTAAATGCAGAAAAAGGCAGTAAGGACAGGGATGAGGCTAAAAGGGTTAAGGCCATAAAAAATGTAAGTTGAGTACCAATGCATGCAGTCTTTGTAACAAGCTTCATGAACTAGTGGCCTTGATGGAAGAGGGATGCCAGCATATTGTGGCAGTCTCTGAAACATGGTACCCAGAGAACTGTGACTGGAATGTCAACATATCAGGATACACAGTCTACAGGAGGGACAGGGTAGGTAAAAGAAGAGGAGAAGTAGCTTTCTATATAAGGGAAGGGATAAAAGCAACAGAACTAAAGAGTAAACAGGAAGTTGATGAGTCACTATGGGTCACCCTGGAGCCAGGAAATGGCACCACAATCTGCATGGGGGTTGTGTACAGACCCCCATCTCAGGGGGAGAAAATAGACAAGGAAATGATAGAAGGCATCCTTAAAATGGCAGAAAAAGGGGAGATATTGTTGATGGGGGACCTGAATATGCCAGATGTTAACTGGGAGTACCTTTGCTGCAGGCACATCCAAGAGCAGGGTTATTCTTGATGCCCTACAGGGAGTATGCCTTAGACAGCTAGTGTTGGAACCCACTCAGGAGGGAGCAATCTTAGACCTGGTACTCTCAAATGGGGACGGAGAAAGGATCTCAGATCTAGAAGTGGGTAGCCATCTGAGAACAAGTGGCCACCAAACAGTGTGGTTCACAATAACCACAGCCATAGAGTCAAGCCATGCAAAAATAAGAGTGTTGGACTTTAGAAAGGCTGACTTTGGGAAAATGAGAGAGTGCCTCAGAAAAGCACTAGCAAATGGGCAAGAAGGAGGGGTGGAGGAACAATGGAAAATAATCAAAACAGCCATCACAGAGGCAACAAGCCTTTGTGTGAAGCAAATCAACAAAACAAAACGAAGAAAAAAAACCACTGTGGTTCTTAAAAGAGGTGGTAGGGAAGGTTAAGGAGAAAAAAATAGCATTCAGGAAATATAAAGAAACACAGAAGGAGCTGGACAGAGAACTTTATCAGTTAAAGCGGAAGGAGGCAGGGAAGACAATCAGAATAGCAAAGGCACAAATTGAGGAAAAGATAGCCAACTCTGTTAAGAAGAGAGATAAAACCTTTTATATGTACATTAAGGAGTGAAGAAAGACCAAGGAAGGGATACAGAGACTTAATAAAGGGGAGGGAATGAGGGCGACAGTGAAAAAGCAGCGATACTGAATGAATATTTCTGCTCAGTAGTCACAACGGAAGAGGAGGGGGAGGTACCTAAAACCAAACAAGAGAGAAACTCTAAATGGGGGGTCAATACCAGTCCATTCACAGAAGAAAGGGTTTTGAAAGAACTCTTGAAACTGAGGGTGGACAAAGCAATGGGGCCTGATGGGATTCACCCAGAATTCTAAAAGAACTAAGGTGGGAACTAGTAACACCACTGACTACTCTCTTAATAAATCATGGGAGGATGGGATGGTACCTGAGGACTGGAGGAGGGTAAATGTGATTCCACTTCACAAAAGTGGGAGCAGGGCAGAGGCAGGAAACTACAGACCAGTTAGTTTGACCTCAGTGGTAGGGAAAATGATGGAATCACTTCTGAAGGAAAGAATTGTTGAGTACCTAGAGGCCAGTGGGGCACAGGACCTAAGGTAGCATGGTTTCACACCAGGAAGGTCATGTCAGATGAACCTAATAGATTTCTTTGACCGGGTGAACAAAGTAGTAAACCAGGGAGGGGCTGTGGATATGACCTACCTAGATTTTACTAAGGCATTTGACAGTCTCGCACAAAAGAGTAATATACAAGTTAGCCAGCCTTGGAGTGGGTCCCAAGGTGGTAGCCTGGATAAAAAACTGACTGGACAACAGGATGCAAAGGATAATAGCAAATGGAGTCCACAGTGAAGAAAGGAGGGTAGCTAGTGGGGTACCACAGAGTTCGGGACTGGGACTGGTCCCCTTTAATGTCTTTATAAGTGACATTGGAGAGCACCTGGAAGGAAAGGTATGTCTCATTGCAGATGACACAAAGATCTGCAACAGGGTTGATACACAAGGTGGGGTGGAAAGGATGAAAATAGACTTGGCAAGGTTGGAGGAATGGTCAAATATGTGGCAGCTCAGATTCAATGCAAAGAAGTGCAAGGTAATGCATCTGGGAAACATAAACCCAGGGGAAGAGTACACAATGGGGGTGAGTTAATAACAACAACAAAAATTGAAAGAGACATAGGAGTAATTATATCAGATGACCTTAAGGTGGGCAAGCAATGTGAGAAGGCTTTAAGGAGGGCTAGGGGGATACTGGGATGTATAGGGAGAGGCATCAACAGTTGAAAACAGGAAGTTGTTATCCCTCTGTACAGACAGTTGGTGAGACCCCATCTGGAGTACTACGTGCAATTCTGGAGACCCCATCTCCGTAAAGACATAGACAGAGTGGAGGTTGTTCAGAGGAGGGCAACCAAAATGGTGCAGGGTCTGCACCAGAAGAGGAGAGATTAAAGCAGCTTAACATCTATACCCTTGATGAAAAGAGGGAGAGGGAGACATGATAGAAACTTTCAAGTATCTCAAGGGAATTAACAAAGTACAAGAGGGTAGCATCTTTCAGAAGAAGAGATGTGCAAGAACAAGGGGCACAATTTGAAGATAGAGGGGGGATGGCTCAGAGGTAATGTTAGAATGTATTTTTTCACAGAGAGGGCTGTGGATGCATGGAACAGCCTTCCTGAGGAGGTTGTGGAGTCAGGAACAGTGGGAGAATTCAAGAATGCATGGGACAGGCATAAGGCAATTCTAGTGGGGGGGTAGGAGGAAGTAAACTGTTGATTAACTAGAATCTGCAGTTTATTCATCAGATAGGGAAATGGGCAGACTAGGTGAGCCAAGCAGTCCTTATCTGCCATCAAATACTACGTAAATAACAAATGATGGCAAGTAACTAACGCACATTTTTTTTCTTTCTTTTTTCAGCATATCAGAAAACAGTTTGAGAAATCTATAAGAAAATACTCCATTGTTACTCACTAACCAGTACCTCGTTCATTTTCTTACAGAAAACCAGGCTTTACAGCAGGAAAAATAATCCATTCTTCAGTTGTACCCGTTACATCAACAGTTTCTTTTTTTTCTCCTATTTAACTCTACAGCACTTCGGCAAGCCTGAAAAAAAGAAACCTTTTAACTAACTACTGTTTCTTTCCATTTACAGATTTCATCATGTATTGTAAATACTCAAAACACTGAAAAAAAAATTTTCAATTCCAGGGAAGGACATATGAGAGACTGGACTTCTGACTTAATAGCAACCTGGCAAAAAAAAAAAGGAGTACGACAAGCCCCGATCGATATCAGCAACCTATGGAGAAAAAGTGCTTTCGACTTTACAAAACCACATTTGAAGATTTATTCCATACCCTTGTACTTATTTACCGTTAAAAAAGTAAAAGTTTACCCCTACCTTTATCCTTTCACTTTACCCTAACTAGCTACTAAAACATTTTCTCTACACATTCTTCCTGTAAATAAAAGCACCGTTTTTCTTTGACTTTTTTCATTCTTCAATCCATCATCATGCTGTAAAAGAAACCTTATCTATCTAGTCTATTGTTTTAAAAGAAAAAAAATAATCTAAACATTTTCTTGCTATTAAATTTTTAAAATGTTTCTTACCTTGTCTTCATTGTGTCTCCAAATAATCCAGTGCACCACGACAGCAACTCAATGTGAAGCAACATGACAGCAACCGAAAACACCACAACAAAGTCCCAATGTTAATTCCACAAGGTATCCAAAATGTCAAAATATGATCCATCGAACAGGTAATCCAGAAAGACCTGAAATGCAAACCCAGAAATAAAAAAGGCCTAAAATAACAAACAGCAATAAAATAAAAAAAATGCCCTAAAATAAAAAAATACATCCACATACTTGATAGAGGCCAACTCTTCATGTCGTAATCCAGGGGAACCTTGAAGATGCTGCTCTGAAGACATTGAACTTCCACTAGCGACTCTGAAGATCCTCAATCGAAGATGACCATTCCATCATGGACTCCTTTAAAAGAACAATCCATTGCTCCAGGAAAGACCATCTCCTCTGATGCCTCTGATGCCTTCTCTCTGGCTGAACTCCTCCTTCTGATCAAAGATTGATGACACTGACTCCTTGTCCTTGATCTCTGCCATAGGCCAAGATACCTCCACCAAGCCGCTGCTCCCTCGACACTACCATGACTCCAATCCAGTGTCCGTGCCAGGCCCCAGTAATCCTCCATGCTCGCCGTCACCTCTTCTGAACATCGAATCCTCCTCCTCAGCCATCCCTCAAACTCCTCACTAGTCACCATTCACTTTGCCTCTGCTAACTAGCCATGCACCGCACAGCAGGCCCTCATCCTTCGATGACTCCCAACAGACTGAGAAAGAACAGCGCCACAGCCGCAGGCCATGCCCACCATCCAGTAAAAAACTGTGCCTCCAAATGAGCCTACCAATCAGACACAACATACACCATGCCCACAATCTACAGTGACCAGTCAGAAACTACACAAATACTCCAATCCACAGGCACTTACTCCAAAGCATGGAAGTTTAAAACCGAACAACTGTGAATCACACAAACAAATGATAAAAATAAAAAAATAAAACATTTTTTTGGTACCACAGCAGGACTGGAATAAATGATGGATACCCCTCACTAGCTATATCAGCGTTAGTGGAGAACACTGGATCACTTTCATACCTGTGTTTGTGAATCCCTCAGAAGTACACAAATTGAGTAGCACTTTACGTTCCTATGTTATTTCGTATCGGTGTTATGCTAATCGAGGATCACTGAACAGTGAACTTTGAGCTGCGTAGTGACTGGTGAGAAGGCAACACTCAATTTTTTTATACCTTACTACAACTTTACAATTATTGAGGAACACATGACTAGCCAGATGGTAACCTTTATAAATATTTACTACAGTATTATTGACAGCAAAATACATATTGCGAGCAAGAAACCAGTAAAATTCAGGGTACAAACATGAGACAATAAAAGTAAACCACTCAGAAATTTATCAGGAATTCTACATACAGGTGCACTCCAGTGTTTAAAGGCATGAACTGTAAATAAAAAGAAAAAAAGGAGACAGTGAGGAATTCTGATGCATTTCAATAATTTATTTTCTTTATTTTTTTTCCTTTTTTACACTTTTTTTTTATTTCAGCAAGGCAAGTTTTATTTAAAAAGATGCCCAATCCTGGAAGCTCTGGGTGTCATACAACAATAAAACACAGCATCAACTGCAATACAATAATATAACATAATAACCAATCATAAATATCAACACAATAAATCAATTGTATTACAGTTAACTAAAAAGAACATAAATCAGGAACAACCTGCATAGCAGTCATTTATACACTGGAGCTCAGGGCATCTCTCCAGGGTACCCTCACGACCACTGCCACTACACCCAACTTGAAACCTCCTCAGATGGGATCCCCCTGGCTCCCATAGCATGTCCAGCCCCACCCGGGGGAAGGCCTGCCTTCAGCAGCCTGTCTGAAATTAGAGGGACAGCTGCGGGACTGGGGCAGGAGATGGGAGATCCTAATGAGCAGGTCTGGCAGCGGGATGTGGGTGGGTCTCTGGGGCCCCCCTTCACCTCACTAGACCACCAGGGATTTTACACTTTAAAGTTCCCCTGGAGCGTGGTCGTGCAATGGCATTCTGGCATGATATGCCAATGCCCGCCGATGCTCCACCCCATGCTGTTGCACCACAAGTTCCTTGCGATGCCCCCAATCTCCATTGAGGGCCGCCTAACCCTGGATCCCTTCCAGG
This sequence comes from Neoceratodus forsteri, assembly GCA_016271365.2. Classification (NCBI taxonomy): domain Eukaryota; kingdom Metazoa; phylum Chordata; order Ceratodontiformes; family Ceratodontidae; genus Neoceratodus; species Neoceratodus forsteri. The sequence continues at coordinate 1,713,533,447 of CM057455.1, forward strand.
AAGGTACAGCAGTCATCTGGATGCTCAGTTCTGTCCCTCCCCAGCCAACCCCCAGCAGCCCAAGTCCGTTCTTGAACCAGGGTCACCGGCATGGCACAAGGTGTGGCATCCAGTGCCTCAACCCTCAGTGCTACTGGGCCAGCTGTTATAATTTTTTTTCTTAACTGTACAAATGGGGGGTTCTGCTCCCACACCCCACAATCTAACCCCCCCATATTTTAGTACATTAATGAGGGGTCTGGAATAAACAGCGTTTTTTGACAACTACTTTGCAAATTATGGGGGGGGGTCGAGCCCCCTCAACACCCCATACACATTTTCTTTTTTTTTTCTTTAACAAGGTAATGGATAACTAAGATATGCTTACTTAGTCTGGAGGAACGTTTGCATTGTTTTGTTGGTCATCTCTTGGTAGAGAGAAATTTGTTCCAATATGTGGGTAAAGGCATCTGTTTTGCATCTCCAGTACTGCTCGAACCACATAAACGCATCGAGATATGAGGGTACCATAGCTGCTTGAGTGCCATTCATGTGCTTAAATTGTTTTTTTAGCCCTAGACCAGTATGCCTCTATTGAATTTGTGTGCACACCAGTTTGAGGGTCCATGAAGTTAATGGAATGATTCACTGTCTAATGCTGATAGTGTTTGCCAGGTATTTCAGGGATGGCATTGTATGCAGCTCATTGATCAGAATGGGTAACACATCCCTCTTTCTCATTCTTGGCTATCAGTGGCAGTAATGTAGCAGCATCTCTTTGCTCAACAAAATTCAGCATTTCAGTATGCTTTTCAACTTCATACATGCCAAAGACCCAGTGCTCGGGAGTTCTCATATTGCGGCCCCTGTTATACTTTGCACTGACCATCATGCTTTCATCTATCTGCACAATTGTACCATCTCCACTTAGCTCCTCATGATCTTGTAGCAATCTCCAACTACATATGTCATGGAAAAATCGGTACAAATCTACTGATAGATTTTTTTATTAAGTGACAGCTGCTCAGTTGCCAGATACACAGGAGACTTGCAGTACCAGTAGAACACCAACATGATTAGCTTACACAGAGGTATCTTAGATTTAGAGAAATAGGTCTCATGGAGAACACTTAGTTTTGCACGACATTGCCTTTTTCTGCATTTCCACAGGCATCCTAATTTCCCAGCAGAAGAATCTGTAATAATTGACATAGATGTACAAAATATTTTACATTGTTCTTCCATTGTGACAATTTTCCTTTCTTGGAGAAACTGAATAATAGAGGGAACAGAAGCACAAATGGCTGGGCCGGCCTGCCAGTGCAGCGGTTGGATTTCCGCTTGCGACGCTGGCGACCCGGGTTCGGATATGGACCTGAGTCGTCGGGGGGCCGGCTGGGGGGAGAAGGATTGAGCATCCTACGGACAGCTCTCCTTCTCCGGGAGGAGGGTGGGGAAGTGTCCGGTGCATGAAGGACCCCTAGCGGAGGCCGGGGGTCCCACAGCACCAGCGCTTACACTTAAGGGAGGTGGGACAAATGCTGGATGTCATTGCATGTCCCAGCCTCAGAGGAAAAACTAAAAAATGGAAGGGGAAGCCTCCGTCTATATGAAGTCCTCCCCTGGGCTTCAATTAGCCACTGCCGCCACACTCCCTACCAGATACTAGTCCCTCAGTGCCGGAATTGAGGGCTCTGCCCTCTGGGGGGGGGGTAAGCCAGGGGTAACCAGGAGTAGTGGCACTTGACAGCTGGTGGGAGCTTCAGGGGGGCCATGACCAGGGCAGAGACAAGTCGAAGGCTCCCGGAAAAATGGTAAATAAAAAAAAAAAGAAGCACAAACGGCAATGACTGTTAAAACAGTTACAGGATCCATTTTTAGATGGCAGTTTTAAAAACTCAGCACAGTATTGACAGCTTTCTGATAATCATTCGATTGCTAATGGTGCTATCTGGTGTACACAGGGTTGGCAAGGTAGTGCTTTATTTTTAAATGAGTTCTGTTACTAATGGCAGTTGGTGTAGGGGGAATCAGTGTGATTTCAGATTGCTTAGTAATATTATGATACTTTATTTGGTACTTTGATTCGTGGCTTTGGTATTACTTTTGTGTGTGTGTGTGTGTTTGTGTTGTTTTGGTATGTGATTTGCACTGTTAACAGCGTTACCGTGACTCACTCCATTAAAGACAACTCGCACTGAACTCTCACTGACTTGTGCTTGAATACGTGACATCGTGCAATATGATGTCAGTCCAGTTAGACTTTCGCTGCTTCCAATGTAAACACCAGTGGTCCAGTTTTCTCCACTATTGCCGATATATCTTGGGGGGGGAGCATTCTCAAATTAGATTCTCTACATTAATGCTTCCCAAGAGAAAGAGAGGATTAGGTCTCCCTGACCTATATATGTACTATATTGCAGCCCAGCTCTGCATTCTATTCCACTGGCAAATACAAGGCCTGGGCCCCCAATGATTGGATTTGGAAAGGGACTCATTACCCTTCCAAGACATGGTTAGGTACAAGTTCAGGGAGGGGGTGGGAGGAGCGTCTGGATATATCACAAATTCCTGGATGGTCCACATCAAAGAGAAAGAGACAGGTGGTGGCAGCCATGGGACTGGAGCCTGTTAGTATGGGTGTTCCCCCTGGCAAACCTGGGAGATTTTGCACCAGCATGAATAGATGCCACCTTCAGAGACTGGCAAAAGTGGAATATAATCTATTTAAGCCAGTTGTGTATGGCTGCAGCTATGAAACCCTTCTTGGAGCTGCAACAACTGGTTGGCCTGGATTGAGGAGACTTCTTTTGTTACCTCCAGGTATGGCACTATCATGCCACTTTGCCCATTGAGGTGTGAGAACCTAATAAATGCGTGGCACTCATTAGCACCCTAGCATAACACATTAGGCTACAGTCCACTCCACATCTAATTTCCACTATTTATAAGGCCCTTCAGGAAACCTATTAGGATAGTACTACATATGTGGCCACAAGATGGGGGGAGGAGTTGGGGCAGCAGATAGAGACTGTAGAGTGGGAAAAGGGTTGTTATGAGAGAGGAGGGGACACATCCTCACGTGTGTTGTGAGAATATGCCTGGAAACACCCTACACGATTCTTTAGAACACCAGTCATTACTGCCAGATATGCGAGGAGTGGGGATGCTGCTTGCTGGGGGCATATGGTGTTGCATCAGGAACCCATAAGCATATAATGTGGCCATGTCTGGAACTTGGAACCTTTCTTTGGGAGCTGTTGGGGGCTATTATGTATGCTCTGCATGTACCAATGCGTCTGACACCACACATTTACTTATTCAATATTTATCCCAGGGGCCTGAAGGATAGACATGTTAAATATCTAGGGATCATGCTTGTAGTGACAAAGAAGTATATTTATTTATTCAGATTTTGATAACCGGGTAAGCCCACTGAGACCAGAGGTCCCTTTTTCAGGAGCGACCCGGGATTAGTTACAAACAGAAGTTACATACATTGGCAGTAATATACAGAGGTTTCATATGTTGAATTAGGCATAGTGTACTTACAGAGTGTAACAGCACACACACAAGATGTTAGAGAGGTACACAGTACATGTGACAACATTAGACAAGAGTTTAGAGGGTGAAATAGTAACAGCAGTAAAGTTGTAGGGTATTATAATCACAACTCATGTTCGCGGGCTAGGAGCTAGTGATTGCAGCCACAGAGACAAAGCTCCAGCAAGTACACTTTTAAGCCAGACTTAAATCCATGGAGAGTGGGACTGTTGGCCAGGTTCTCTGGGAGAGTGTTCCATAAGTGAGGAGCAGCGTACCAAAAGGATCATTTGCCTTGGTTAGTACATGTTCGAGGGATGTCAAGAGGATGGCCTGTCGAAGATCTCAGGTAACAGCCCTGGATTTTGGGATTGAGCATACCACACAGATGGGGAGGAGGGCCAGCAGTGGTGAATTTAAAGGTCAAACATAGAGAGGAGTAGGCCTGTGTGTGCCATATAGTGGGCCAGTAGAGGTCTGCGAGGACCTCACAGTGGTACCTTCTAAGAGAGGAGTTAGTAGCGAAACGTGCCACCCTGTGATAGAGCACAGTTAGTTTTCTTAGTTCTCCCTACCTAAGGAACTGTAGTGGTGGGGTCCCATAGAGAAGGATATGGAGGAGGGTGCAGTTGGCTATGGCTCACTGAGCCTTGTCAGAAAGAGAGTTACCCAGCCTGTAGAGGAGTCCAGTCTTCTGGTTGGTGGACTCTGCTAAGGAGTCAATGTGAGGCTTGTAGGACATCTCCTGGTCAAGGAGGATCCCGAGGTACTTAATCCTGTCAATGACCTCAACTCTCTTCCCTTGGGCTGTGTGAAGCTTGAGCAGGTCATGCCTGTTGGCTCCAAGACACCTGGCCCCAAACATGACAGCCTTTGTTTTCTCTTCATTCAGCACAAGTGAGTTGGTGGAGAACCAGTCCTCAAGTGCAGCGAGACTGGTCTGGAGTTTGGCAGTGATTACACTTGGTAGCAGATCACTGCAATAGACGACAGTGTTGTCCACATAAAAGATGAAATTTTTCTGCCCACAAACCCCCTCAATGTCATTGACAAAGAGGGTGAATAGCAGGGAGCCCAGGATTGAGCCCTGGGATGCCCCAGAGATCACAGGTCTAGCGCTAGACTGGGTTCCTCTCCATAGGACTTTTTGGGATTGGTTGAGCAAGTAGCTCTTGAACCAGGAAACTGAGAGCCCATCCAGTCCTAGTAGGTGGAGTTTAGAGAGGATATGTTCATGGCTGACCAGGTCGAATGCCTTGGACAGGTTGATGAATAGAGCACCTGTTGGGGAGCCCCGATCCATGGCATCAAGGATGTCCAACGTGAGCCGGATAAGGGCTGTGTCAGTACCATGGCCTTTCCTAAAACCATGCTGTATGTCGGTTAGGAGTAGGTGCCTCTCAAGGTAATCCTGTACTTGGTTGTAGACAAACCTCTCCTGTACCTTTCTGAGAGAGCAGAGAATGGAGATGGGCCTGTAGTTCCCCACTTTGTCCCTGGGCCCTTTTTTATGAACGGGGACTATGGTCACAACCTTCCATTTACTTGGGACTATTCCTTCAAGGAGGGACCTGTTGATGAGCATAGTGACAGGGAAGATGATAGCTGGGACAGTGGCCCTTAGTAGCCTAGTTTCAAGCAGGTCATATCCTGGAGAGGAGTCGGGGTTTATTTTAAGCAGAAGGGGAAGTACATCAGAAGGTTTGACCAGTTTCAGGTGAAACTGAGTCCTATGTGATACCAAGCAGTACCACTCCTGTAACCAGAAGCTGGTTTCCCTCTCAACAGGCCACACTCTACCAGTGGAGAGCAAGGGTCAATGATATTTATAAAATGGAAAAAATTGCATTCAGCCTAAATGAAAAAACAGAGGTCCTCACTTCCAGGTGGAATGCATAGGTTTTATTTATGATGCAGCATGATCACACCTTTATCCCCCAAACAGTTTAATGGCCATTCAGATTTTGTTGAGCCATCTTGGGGACATCCTAAAGTAGGGATGACCACCTCTAGAAGGCTAAGGGAGAAGCAGAGGTGGATGCAGAGAGTGAGTGGGATGGGGCTGTCTCCATATATTTAGAGTGCAGTCTCCTGGGGTGTTCATACCACCCCTACCCTGGATCCCCATTCAGAGGTGCTTCCTGGGCTAATGGGTTCTCCTTTTGTTTTCTTTTCCCTTATCATGCTATGAAATATATTAATGGGAATTAACAGATATAAAGTGTGGTCACCCCCATTGCTGTGTTGGGAGGCGGATGTTGCCCTATCAGACTGTGTTAAAGTCTTATCATTCCTGCAGATATGGTAGCCTTTTATACATCCTTGACTGAAATGTAATAATTATATGTGCAAAAAGGTCTTAATAAAAATATATTTACAAAGTCATCCTTGTTATAGAAATCAAATGTTGGGGGCAAATTGTGTGATAAAGCATTTATGTAAATGAGTTGCCACTGACCTCTGCAACCTCAGTCATGGCTCCACCACTTCTTGAGGTTACTAGAGGTCAATGGCAACTGTTCTACACAAATGCTTTATCACAAAGTAGCCTCCCATGTATCCTTGTTATATCATTGCAATCATGCTAAGTAAGTAATAATACACAACAGAGTTGGCATTATTGGGGTATGATGGACCGTCCAGGGGCATAATGAGGCCCGACGTCATAGGCAGAGGGCCTTATATCACCTGGAAGGTCCATTATATCCATAACGCCCACCCTGGAGGGTATTATTACACTTAGAAAATGGGCTATAGCTGTACTGTTTTGGAAAACTATATAACAATAAATATTTGTGTATAAAAATATATAAAAAAAAAAAGTAACTCTTCTAGTAAAGTAATCCTTGTAGTACTGGAATGAGCATAGGAGGGCGCTGCTGTGTTTGTGTGTGTACCATGAACTTGTGCTGTTGTTTTCTTTTTCCACACACTGAGATAGGACAGCTGCTTCTTCAGCTTGTCACCTCGATTTGTGTCTCCCTTGTCCCTCAGTCATACATGGAAACAGAGATGAGAGCTGTTTATTTTACTTCATATTGCCTGCTCATAGGTATATCAAGATAGGTACCTTTTTATATTTCCTTTTGTTGTGCTCTGCAATGTGGCGCTGCGTGACTCTGGAACTCGGTGTTAAAGTAGCTTGAGCGGGAGTGCAACCGTGCTCAGTAAGGAAATGTAAGTTATTAAGAAGGAAAAAAAAATTTAGTATTATCATAAATTTATTTTGGACTGTGCTGCGACAGTGTGTAGATTAGTCTGTCTCGCTAAGCAGGCGGGGGGATAAATGGCAGGTGGCGGGTTTCGATTTCAGTGTGCCCAAGGATAGTGTTATTAATAGGGCATTGCCAACTGGAACTTGTTTTTAACAGGGCCGTTGTTAAAAAATAACAGCCTGGATGCCTGGCTGTGTTGGCAAATCAGAATGCTAGTTTTGTTTTACCCATTATCTAAATCTGAATATATGTACCCAAAGAGTCTCAATCAAGTGAGCCATCATTCTGTCCTTGATATAGATTCCAGCACCTTGCTCAGCACTGATTCTCAGACTGATTGATCTATAGCTGTCCTGGTCTGTGTGACAGGGTAGAATAGAACCCTGTCCCATTTGTTGGAGAAAGTGTGTAAATGCAAGGATCTGTATTCTTTTCTTTTCTCTCTCTCCTCTGTCTGGTTGCGCAGCCAAATTTTGTTGTGAGACTTCGGACTTGATCAACCCGAATAGTCTTGCAATCCTTTGCCTCTCACACTCTCTCTGTTTTTCCTCCCTTGCATATCTACATCTGGTAATATAAGAATATGAGAATCAATGTATGGAAATGTAGCTGATATTGGGATCTCTTTTGTTTAGAAAATGTTTAGGGTTGCTGTTGAAATGTATATGTAACCCCCTTGTTATCCGGGGTTACTAGAATCCCAGTAAGACCTAGTGGTAGGCAGGGAAGGCAGCTTGTGAAACTCCAGTTAAATGGGTTTCACACTGTCTCACTCTGTTCTCAGTCACAGCTGAGACTTGAGAGATGACATCACCATAGAACTGTCGCAGCTGCATAAGCCACATTGGAATCTGCAGCTCAGGGAGTGAGTTTAGAACTTTGGGAGTTTTCAAAGTTAGTTGTCTGTTTACCTCCCAGCAGGAAGAAGCTTCTGTTTACCTTTTGAAAGTGGTGGAGGCCGCTGTCCAGGTCTCAGTGCCCCCTCCCTCCGGGGGGGGGGGTGGAAGAAATGTCCCTCTGTGGATTCCAGGGGCAATCCCCTATTTCCACTATGGAAGAAAGCTGCCTGTTTTCAGTTCTGTTCTTGTATAACAGTAAAAGAAGTGGTACTTCGACTGTGGGGCACCTGCAACGAATGGGTGAGTGTTTTGCTCCATTTGATGGGGCAAACCAATTGTTTCATCAGTTTGGAAATATAAAGGAAGTCGGGATGTGGACTGCTATTTTGGGAGGACTATTTTACTAGGACAAACAAATAGAGCAGTCAAAAAGTCTAAAGTTTAATGGATTTCAAGTAATGCTGTAGAGGGGGTGCTTCAGGTCATCCACCATTTAATCTACATTTTCAAAGTTTTAAGTTTATGTTTGTCCAGAGAACTGGCCGGGTATGGGCTGTGGGAGCTGGAGGTGGGAACACCCCCCATCTTTAGTAACCAGGTCCACCTCTACGGATTTCTTCTGTGATTTGCTACTTGCCTCATGCACCTGGCCAGTGATGAGGTGGGTACCCAGATAGTCGCAACTTGAAAAATCTCTCTAGGAGTCGCAGACTCTATGTGGTGTAGGGGCCACAGGATGGGAAATATTCTCCTTGTTTGATGGGAGTTCATGGAAGTAAGAAAACAAATCTCTCTAGGAGTCGCAGACTCTATGTGGTGTGGGGAGCCACAGCTTGGGAAAATATACTCCTTGTGTGATGGGAGTCTCTCCAAGTAAAGTTTGGGTTCATTCTCAAATGGACCGTCAGTCAAGTGGCCGGCAGGGGAGCTGGACCAGTCGGGCTGTGTATCCAATGCGCATGCAAGTCCGGGCTGAGTGCCTGGTGGGTCCAGAGCCAGACAATAGTAAAAATGTGTTCATTCTCAAATGGACCGCCTTTAGTCTCTATCTGCATATACAGTGAATGTAGCCCCTTGGGGGACCATCAATGCTTTGTCATGTGTCATCTAGTTTTGAATAAAGCCACACTGAAAAATCCCAATCCTGGTTCTGGACATTACAGTTATTGCTTCCTTTAGTTGGATTTACTTGGGTGCCCCTGTGCAGAGTAGCCAAACCTAGGTCCCTTGTGCCAGGTAACCTCATCCTCCAGACAGGTCCCCACCAGATATTGCTGCCAACGCCAACAGCATGCCACCTGTCATTTTAGTAAAAAGGCAGGGGTGAGGGGTTACATATATGTATTTATAATTTGAGATAACTGTAAAAAGCCAGAGGTTTTTTGAATGCAAATGCCTGAGCCATTTGCAAAGGCTGGATGGACCTCAGGAAGCTCTCAATGTTCTAGCAGCTCCTGAATTTTACAAAGAACAGGATGCTTGCAAAGGATGGGGGTTGAAAAAGACATAGAAACAGCTAAACTGAGCTGCAAGGGACATTTTTTTTTACAAGAGATTTTATTTTGTTTCTGTATATAGTTATTCTGAACAAATTTATTTTATTTTATATTACTGCAACTACAAATAAACTGTCTTGTGGAAGTTTACAACTGCTTCTGGGTTTTCTCTATTGCTTCCTGACCTGTGCCTCGACGACAGTCTGACCTTGCCCCTTTCTTAAAGATGGGGATCACACTAGCCACTTTCTAGTCCTTAGATACCAGACTCCTTAAAGATTACTGCAAGAGACACCACCAGTTATTCCATTATGTATGTACCCTGGGCTTGAGGAATAGGTCTTTTGAGATTGATCATAGCTGGTAAGTTTGCATAGGGTTTGACAGAAGAGTTCTGAGATAATAAGGGTAAAGTTGGTTTACACATTTGTAGATGAGGTAGGACCATTTGAGATCACATTTTTTTCTTGGAAAAGAGAAAACCAGGTTATCATACAGTGGGCTGGGATGGGTCAGTCTATCAAATCCAGGGGCAAGCATGGGTTGTACTGAATGTGTGTACCACACATTTATTGGCAGTCATTTAATATTTAGCAGGGGTGTTTCTAGCATTTAAGTAAATTAGGTGCTTGAGCTTGTCCCCAGATCTCCAAGAACTAGATAGGCTGCCTAGGCTCCCAGAAGCTGGGCTTCATGTTCTCTGGTGCTCTCTGAGACTTATGTGGTTACCTTTTGCATCACAGATCAGTTATTTGTTTTGAAGGGCATCTTTAGTGTTTTATGTAACACAAAAAATAGTTTATTTACTCGTAAATATTAGTAAGTTATTCAGTTTGCATCCACACTGAAGCATTCTTCAACTGAGCATGCTCAATCAACAGAAACAGCTTCAAATGTGACTCCTCCTGCCATCCAGTCATGTGATCCTCTGGCTCCGCCCCCACTGCACTCGACATGCTGAAAACATATATCAAAAGACAGAAAGCAGAGAGTCTGTATTAAGGTAGCCTATTCCAAGTGGTGAGGAGTCACAAGTGGAGTGCCCCAGGGATCAGTGCTGGGGGCCATGCCTCTTTAACCTATACATATCGCCATTACAAAACAATTCGCAAAAAGTCTAGCTGCACAAATTTACTGATGGCTGTAGGTTAGGAGCAGTGGTTGACAACACTAAAGGAGATTCTCCACTAGAAACAACACTAAATAGTGTCTCGAAATGGACCAGTAAATCAAAACTAGCCCTAAATCTGGAGAAATGTGCTATTATGCACCTGGGTAAAAAAAAAAAAAAAACAACCTTGCCTCACATATACCTTAGATAATCAACCACTGAAAGTTACAGCAGAAGAGAGGGGACCTGGGGATCATGGTCTCCCAAGATATGACATATACATTTCATTGTAGAAACATTACTCAAAAAGGTAATAGAACACTCAACTGCATATTTAAGCAGTGTACCACAAGAGGGTGTGGGTGATGCCAGGATTTACCCATGCCTGGTGTGTTGTTTGGTCACGAGGCCACAGGCCGCCTGAGCAAAACACACCAGGCATGGGTAAATCCTGACATCACCCACAGCCTCAAGTGAGATAATGCGATATATACAATGTCCCTTTTAAAATGACGAAAAAAGGAAAAAAATCTTTGGATTGTAATTATTATTATTATTTTATTTATTACTGTGCCAGATGAAATAGTCCTTTGATGGTATGGAGATTTCTTGAGTTGTGTGTTGGTAGGGAGACACTGATTGGGTCCTTTTTTTAACAGAAGCAGCAGCAGAGGGAAGTACAGCCTGATAACTTTTTTTTTTTTAATGACTGCCAAACAGTAATTATTATGACAGGAGTGAGATAAAGGGAAAGTTGGTGGTGGGATCGGCTGCAGTACTGGATTGTGGTGAGCACAAGTGATAGTATAAGCTGCCTGAGAAAGTTTCTATGTCCCGTGGCTCTGTTCAAGAGACAGAATGTGAAAGGAGCGTATAAAGAGTGAGACTGGAGTGGAGAAACAGAATGGGAAATGACCGGGGCTAGAGGGGATTTGTCTGTAAGTTATGCAAGAGTCAGACAGCTGGATTTTACTTGAGAGATAACCGGAGAGAGAGAGAGCAGGATGTGGGCAAAGAGCAAGCGACGGGTAAGGTGGCTGCAATGAGGGAGTCAGTTGTATTGAGCAGCAAGGGAAAAAAAAGGTTGTTAATGTTACAGTGACTATGTTTTTTTGATGAAAAAATGAGCAGTAGAAGTTACAGAAATAAAGCGAAGCCATGATACTGGGCATACGCCTTTGCATAGGCTCATGTCCAGAATTACGGCTCAGATTATTTGGTGATTTGTGTAACTTCTTGTGCTCATTTTTCATTTAAAGAGATGTTCCACAGCTCAACATTTCTTATTCTGCTGAAATGTGTCCTTAGCTGAACAGGGATAGTGTCATGTGTTCAGTGGTGTGGTTTCCCAGCGGCTAAGCAGGGCGTTTCGGCTCTGATGTTCTGGGTGGCTGGGTTGGACTGATTTGAAATGGAGCTTTAGTTTGTAGATGCATTTGGCTGGCACTTTTTCCTGTGGGGGTGATGCCACATTTTACAATGTATAAATCATGCCAACCAGCAAATCAGAAGCCAGGATTTTCTTTGCCATTGTATAATTAGACATATAGCATCTAGGAGCAGGGAGGTTATTCTCTCAATGTATACTTCACTGATAAGACCAGTTTTGGAATACGGAGCTCAGGTCTGGTCACCCTATAAAATGGGAGATGTGGCATTGCTGGAAAGGGTACAGAAAAGGGCCACCAGGGCAATAAACAACATGTCAGGCAAGAACTATGACACACTATTAAGCGAGCTAAACCTGTTTTCACTGGAGAACAGAAGAAAGAGAGGTGACATGTGCCTAGTTCACAGGGCATGGAGGGACAATGATCTATGGGATAACCTGAGTCTAAAAACTAGTGATAACACATATATCACCCGGTCACACCCTCTCCAACTAAAAGCAAGACAAACAAGATTAGTAAGAACCAGCAAGTAGTTTAATCAAAGGGTGATCCAGGATTGGAATAGGTTACCCCTAGAGGTGATGGCATGCAATACTACAAATTCATTCAGACTTAAACTAGATGCTTATTTTCAGGGAATCTGATACACATCTAATTGGTGAGCAATAAGGATGAAAGTCTGTTTAGTTCTGTAACAATCCTATGAAAAGCGAGCCTTGACTGGGGAGGTTGATTGGGTCATACGGATGCAAACTGAATATTAGTAGTAGTAGAACTATGGTTACAAGTTAGTAGTCTAGTCTTCTAACTACCTAGATTCAGTATACTATACACACTTTGGCAGACTTCTAGCAGTCCTCAGGAGGAGGGGCAAGGTATGTACCCCCATATTTGTAGGCAAATAGTGACTGGAGGACAGAGAAGCTAAAAGCAGCATCTCAGTGGCTGAGTATGTCAATACTTAAATGGGATATGAATGTGTACATATTAGATCAGGTATTGGCCCTGGGCATCCCATCTGTTACACTGTCCAGAATCCCCTGGGGTCTTCTTAACCATTTTGTCTGTATTGCTGCTCTTCTCATACCTGTAACCCTTGGCTACCGCTGGAGGCTAATATACTCTAGGGCTAGGATGTTTGTAAGAGAAAGGTGCCACTTTGATCTAGCAGTAAAGGGTGGTGCATGTGTGTCTCAAGGAACCTTGTGGGGGCACAAAAACTTACACTTATGGTTGTGGCATTTTGGTGCTCTCCTCCTCGCTCACTGGGGGCCTGGCTCTGGCAGAAAGATGAAGACAAGGGCATAGTTAGATGAAAACAGCAGTTGCAGCTTCACCATGTATTACTTTACAATCAGCACCCTCAGGCAATCCTGGCAATCAGAAACTGTAGGTATTCACCGTGAGATTGAAACAGTCACAGAGAGGTGTCCAAACCTAAAGCAGCAATATTTGCTAGTCAGCAAAAAATGTCTTAGAAACATAGAAGTTAGCAGCAGAAAAGTACCGAAGGCCCACCATGTCTGCACAGTATTCTACCAGCATCCCGCATGACCTATTGTTGTAAAGGTGTATTATCCCTAATGACTACCCATCTTTCCTCCTTGCTGCCCTCCATCACTGTCGTTCCTTGCCCCTTCTTTTAGTATAACCAGCCCCAGTATCTGTCCCACCTGCTCTTGAACCTGTTAATAGAACTTTCCACCATAACCTCAGTGTGAAATCTGTTCCATGGTTTCACCAGCTTCTCAGCCAAGAAGAATTTTCTTACAACCCTCTTGAGTCTCCCACCTATGGTCTCCGCTCATACCCTCTTGTCATTATGCTATCAATCCTGGAGAACAAGTCCTCACTGTTCACTTGTTATATTTCCCTGAGTAACTTGTACATTTCTATCATGTCACCTCTTTCTCTCCTGGCCTTTGGCTAGTACATGTTTAGGCCTGCCAGCCGTTCCTCTTATGATCTGCCCTGTTGGCCCTGATCATCTGGGTGGCCCTGCACCATACAGTCTCCTGCCTGTCCCCATTTTTTTCTCAGGTGCAGGCTTCAGAACTGGGCATAATACTTCAGGCAGGGCCTCACCAGTGACCAGTACCAGGACAATATCCTCTCCTTTTTCTTACTATTGAGTCCTATCCCTATGCATCCCAGCATTCCAGTTTTTTTGCTGTATACTTTTTGCACTGGCTTCATGATTTGAGGGGGTCACTAATTGTAACCCCCCCCACAAATAGGGGTTCCTATAAATGTCTTCCTGGGCTGCCTAATGCCTATTGTCAGGGTGGTGATCTGTGTCTGCAGTAGTTCTATGTTTCTGCATGATAGCGTTACAGTAAGCCGCTGTGCCTGTCTCTTTAAGAGAACAACTGTGCTGTATCAGAAAGATAGTCTGGGCTGGTTACAAATGATTCATGACCAGCCAGGCAGCCCATATTTCTGCTCCATTCTGCTCCATTCTGCAGTCGCTATTTGCGCAGAGGGAGCTCTGTTAGGAACTGTGATCCTTTACTAGGGGGAGCCCTTTCTGTGATAGTTCCCTCAGCCAACTGAACCTTTTGGATTGCTGGGAAAGCCCAGAACTGCCTGCAGCAGTGTGTCAGTCAAAAGTTGGAGTTTGGAGAGTAAACAGCTCGAGCCATTGAACAGCTGCTCTTGCTAGGAGCACGAGAGAATTGGCGGGAAGGCTCTGCTGGCCTGCTTGTCACATCTTCCAGTGTGAAGTATTGCCTTGAAAGCAAAAGTCAGATTTATCTGATTCCTGGATTGAGACCTGCATCTGAAGAGAAAAAGTGCATTATTGCTGCCTGCAAGTGGACTGAAGACTTGCTCCAGGAGCGATCAGCCCGCCAGGTACTAAAGTGAGCCTCAGATCGAAAGGTTTGCGCAAAGAACCCACGATTTGCAAACGGACTTTATCTGAACTGTGGTAAAATATTCTAAGTGCTTATAAGTGTATTGAATGTGTATCATGGGTCGTGATTTGGTTCCACACGGTGATCTCTGTTACACCAGCTGGAGGCTGTTTCAGCACTTTATCACAGACTTTATCCGAACTGCCTGCTCTGCTTGGGCCTTGCCATCTCATCCTATGCTGCTGCCTGCGATTCAGAGACATTTTCGGTGAAAGACCCACTCAGGGATTTGGCCCCCTGCTCAACACCACAAAACAGGTAGTAACCACCAGGAGGTGAGTCATGTTTGCCCTGCTTCCTCTGGCATTCCAGTACAACATCCAGAGGTCTTCATTTTATCTGTCCTGTATCCTGGTCTGAGTAGCGTGCGTACCAACAGGGTAGCTCCCTGCAACATAAGCTACAATCATTGTGTGTCATCTGATTTTGCTTATTTGGGTTTATTGCAATGGGCTGAGCCATCTGGCTCCGGATTACAAATATTTGGGTTGAGTGAATGCTAACTGTTTTTCTTCCTTAGGGCCCCAACAACAGCTGCAATGCCGGCCTACCCCGGGCAATGCTTCAGGTTATCCTGTTTTCCATACTGGGCATCAAGGGTTGTGCGGACTGTGTTAAAGGGACTCACTGTGCATGCTCATTCAGCCTGAATTTAATCAGATATGCAAATCATCTGCTAGATTCACGCCCCACTCTTGTTCACATCCCCCTGAATAACTCAGATTGTGGTTGTTCACGTTTAACCTGGTTAGTGTGTACCTTCTTGGTGGGGATATTGTACTGCTATTGTATTGTTGCATCACTGGTCTTATTTTCCAGGGGGTCTCCAGAGCAATTGCAGAAGATCCAGCCTTGGTGGTAAGTGCAATGGGTGTGAGCATATCATTACTGTCATAAGGTAAATGTGAATGTTCTATTGCTGAACCGTTTAGGCCACTAGAAGGGTTGGTGGGTGGTTATAGCATCCCAGAGGGCTATACCAACAGCAGCTACGCTATCCCAAAATCATTCCTCTGGGTGGAGGCACCCATTCACCGAGCTCAGGCCCCTTAACCTGTGCTTAGTCACGCAGGCAGAGGTAGTAGCCCATAGGATAGTGCCACCTAGGGGTTACATCAATAATAACCCCCAGGTCCCTTTCCTCTATTATTGTGGCTAACTGAACCCCGCCCATTTAGTCCTCTGTGTGTGTGTTCTTTCTTCCAGTGTACACCCCTTTGCACTTTTTGGCACAGAATCTTATTTGCCATACTTTCGACCATCTCTCCAGCTTTTCCAAATACCTCTTCAACTCCCACACCCGCTCCTCACTGTCCACTCTTCTGCAGAGTTTTGTGTTGTCTGTGAAGAGACACACCCTGTCCTGGATACCCTGTTCTATAGGGCTAATGATCATATTGAACAGGATAGGTCGCTGGGCTGACACTTGGTGGGACACTGCTTGCAACCTCCCTGTCTTCTGACTTATACCGCTTATTACATAGTCTCTGTGTCCTTCACACTTAGCTCCCGATCCATCTTGTGAGAACCCTCACCACTCCCAGATTCTCCAGCTTCTTCAGCAGCCTCCTGTGTGGTACTGAATTGAAAGTCTTGCTGAAGTCAGAACCTCTTACCACTTGCCCACTAGCTACTGTCCTTGTGATCTTGTCAAAGAATTCCAACAGGCTGGTCTGGCACAAGATCCACCAGGGCTTCTGCTAGTTCCATTCCAAATTAGCTGAACATCTTTGAGTGTAAACTGTCAGCTTCCGATGCCTTGTCCATCCTGAGGGCCTTTAGCCTTTTCTTCAGTCTGTCAGCTGTGATCTCTGTCTTCTCCATTCCTGGTACCCCCGGCTGCCTTTACACTGCAGTGATCCTTCATCCTCCACCGTAAATACAGTACAGAGCAGAGAAAATAAAGCCATTAGCTTTCTTCCCATCATCATCCACTAACTCCTTCCCTCAGGATAACCAAATAATACCTCCTTTTTTTGCCTAAAATATCTGAAAAACTCCTTGCCTCTCCTTTCACATCTTCAGCTCTGCACAGTTCTGTGTCTGATTTTGCCTTCCTAACCAGCCTCTTTTAACTTTACCTGATATTCATCTCACTCCTGTTTCCCCTGCCTTGCTGTGTACTTCTGGGCCTAAGTGGCTGTCTCACCACTACCCTTCCCACTGCCTCCAAGTTAAATGGTACCAAATTGAAGATGACTTCCTGTCTTGTTGACTCGCCTGACCCACTGCAACAAGAGGCAGTTCTATATTATGAAAATTGGTAACCGGGAACATTGAGCCAAGGCTCATTTCCAGATGCAACCTGGGGGGAAGGGAAATAGGGAGACAAAATATACATGGTGTAGTCAAAATATACAAAGTATACATGGTAGAAAAATATGTGAAGTCCTGCAAAAATACAGTCATTTAACAATAAGTACAATGCAGTAAACAGCGTACTCACTAGTATATCAAAATTAAAGCATTGGTGCAGGAACACTAAGACTGAGTACATGAGCGTGCCATGGCAAAATTAATTATGGCCAGGACAGGAGCAGGAGGGGGCAGCAAGTGGTTTGAGCAGGAATTTGATGGAGAAAGGGAAGGAGAGAGGCAGAGGGTGGGTGTGAGATTGTTCCAGGTAGAGACAAGACATGAGGAGAAAGCAGATTACCCTGCAGCAGAGTTGGAGCATGGAATGGAGGCCATGCGAGAGTCACAAGAGTGAAGGGAATAAGATGCAAAGGGAATAGGGGAGAAGAGAGCGGAGCGATAGGAAGGCAGAAAGTCAAACCAGTACTTAGAAACTAAGAACCCAGAGTGCATGAGGAGATGGGAGGGAAGGGGAGGGATAGACAGGGAAGTGTAAAGGGTGCAGTGATGAGTGCAAGGTGGAGCATTAAAAACAAAATTGCAGAAGGTATTGCAGAGGGTGTCCAGTCTGAAAAGGGAAGATAACTGGGTTGTGCCATAAACAACATATGAATAGTTAAACACTGGGAGCACCACCTTATTGATCAGCTCACAGTAGACTAGGGATAAGAAACAATCTTTGTTGCAGTGGAAGGTACCAAGTTTAGGGCAGAGGTTGCAGTGGATGGCATCAGTATCGACAGAGAAGTTGAGCTTACTGTCCAACTACATACTGAGATATTTGAAACCAGGAACAATCTCAAGACAAGAACCATTCAGGGAGGTGAAAATGGGGGTGGGGGGCAGAGAGCCTGGCGAGGTTTTTAGCTAGTGCCAAAATTCACACAGAGAGTTTTATTTGTATTAATCCTGAGTTAGTTAGAGTAGAACCAGCATTAGACATTATTAAAGTCACGCTGTATCAATGATTCCAAGGTTGCAATTGAGGCACCAGGCAAAGAGTATGATGTCATCTATATACTTGTGAATATATGAGCCAACACAAATGGGAGGTCACTGAGAAAAATTGAGAATAAAATGGGATCCAGGATGGAGCTCTGTGGGAATCTGGACTGGATGAGGAGGGAACAAGGCACCGCCGACCTGCACCAACTGAAGACGGCTTGAGAGGTAGGATCTGAACCAGTCAACTTCTGGTACAGAAAGATCTGTGGATCTCAACTTTTTTTTATTTTTTTTAATTCTTTGGTCTCCGGGTAAGGCTTACTGGGTGCAAGAGACACTTTTCTTAAACAAATATTGCCTCTGAGGCAGCCGACTTAATCCCACTCTCCGCTGTGTCTCATTGGTTAATACCTTCTGAAGGACAGTAACTGAAGTTGCGTACCTCTTGCTGCTGATTGGTTACACATGCCGCTGCCTCAGGGGCAGACCACTTAATCCCACCCTATGCTGTGTCTCATTGGTTAATACTTTCTGAAGGCAGTAACTGAGGTTGCTGCCTGTTGCTGCTGACTGGTTATTCATCTGGTCTCTAAATAGACCTCCCACATGTTTCTTGCTCTGATTGGGTGGTTCTAGCTTGCCCCTGATTGGCTGACATACAGAAAGTGACCTTTTTAAAGACACTTTTTATTAATGAAAGTTGTCTCCAAGGCAGATCTGCCTCCGAGGCAGCCCTGCCTTTTAGGCAGGAATGGATAGGGCTGCCTACCAGGCAGGGCATTAACTTCTATAGCTAAAGACCTGAACGTCACTGCTGTGCCAGCGTGGTTGTGTAGTGGAAAGGTCTACAGCCTGATAAGCAAGAGGTTCAGAGTTTGAATCCTCATAAAATCCCCTTAGTTCTCTTTTGTCAGAATTTCATTTGAGTAGTGATTAATGGCAGCATGGTGTTAGAATGGTAAGTATATAAGAAAAGGGACTTACTGTACCTGTGAGAAAGAATAACTGCAACAATAAAGTTTTGCATTGGAGGCAGATCTGCAACACTCTCCTTACATGAATAGTGCCTCTGAGGCACAGCTAAGTCCCTTTTCTTACATGCTTACTAGTCTAACACCATGCTGCCATGGATTACCACTCAAGTGAAATTCGGGCAAAAGAGAACTGAGGGGACCCTGTGTGGATTCAAACTCTTAACCTACCATTTATCAGGCTGTACACCTTTCCACTACAACACCAAGCTGGCATAGCAGTGAAGCTCAGGTCTTTAGCTATAGAGGGTAAAGCCCTGCCTGGGAGGCAGCCCTATCCATTCCTGTCTCAAAGGCAGGGCTGCCTTGGAGGTTTATCTCCCTCAGTGGCAACTTTCATTTAAAAAAAAAGTGTATAAAAAAGGTGTTTTCTGTATATCAAACAATCAGGGGCAGGCTAGAACCATCCAATCAGAGCAAGAAAAAACATGTGGGAGGGCCATTTAGAGACCACATGAATAACCAATCAGCAGCAACAGTCAGCAACCTCAGTTACTGCCTTCAGAAGGTATTAACCAATGAGATACAGTAGAGGGCAGGATTAAATGGTTACCTGTGAGGCAGCAGCATGTATAACCAGTCAGTAGCAAAAGGCGGCAACTTGAGTTCCTGTCCTTCATAAGGTATTACCCAATGATGCACAGCAGAGGGCGGGATTAAGTAGTCTGCCTCCGAGGCAGTGGCATGTGTAACCAATCAGCAGCACGAGGCGGGCAACCTCAGTTACTGTCTTTCAGAAGGTATTAATCAATGAGACGCAGCTGAGAGTGGGATTAAGTCATCTGCCTCTGAGGCAGTGCTGCCTCAGATGCAATATTCATTTAGCAAACGTGTCTCTTGCCCCACTGGGCACAACTGCCTGTTTCCAGGGGTGACCCAGGAGCACTGGGGTGGTTATGTGACTTGCTCAGAGTCACACAGTATGCAGGTGGAGGTTGTGGGAATCAAACCCAGGTCAGCTGGATGCACCAAGCTCATTCCCAGCTCGTTACTATAACCTCTAGGCTATAGTGCCATCTTTTCCAGGAGACTTGCTCTTTGCTGCTGGGTTTGCTCAGTCTGCATCTGGCATATTCAGGTCTCCCACAACCATCACCTTCTTATTTAACATAGAATGTGATGGCAGATAAGGCCCAACCGATCCACCTAGTCTGCCCATTTCCCTATTTGGTTTGGCAATCCCTACTCTTATCTAGACTGCCGTTTCTCCACTCTGCTGCACATCAGGATGCCTTTATGCTTATCCCATGCACTTTTGAATCCCCATACTGTTTTCACTTCCACCACCTCCACTGGTAGGCTGTTTCATGGATCCACCACTCTCTCTATGAAAAAATACTTCCTAGCATTCCCCCTAAGCCTACCTCCCTCCAGCCTCATGTTATGTCCCCTTGTCCTTGTGCACCTTCTTCTCTGAAATATGCTCCCCTCCTGTACCCTGTTTATTCCTCTAAGGTATTTGAAAGTCTCTATCATATCCCCTCTCTCCCTTCTGTCTTCCAGTGAATAGATGTTAAGTTCCTTGAGTCTTTCCTCATAAGACTTGTGGTGCAGTGCATTTATCATTTTTGTTGCTCTTCTCTGGACTGCTTCCATTCCGTCTATGTTCTTCCTGAGATGCAGTCTCCAGACTTGGACACAGTATTCCAGATGAGGCCTCACTAGTGATCTATACAATGGCATCACCACTTCACTCCTCCTACTGGTTATGCCCCTTCCTATGAACCCCAGCATTCTGTTTGCTTTCCCCACTGCTTTTTTGCATTGTTTGGACAACTTCAGGTCATCATATATGTAACCCCCAGGTCTCTTTCCTGACTTGTGGTGGCTAGAACTTGCCCCTCGATCCTGTATTCGACTCTTGGGTTTCTGTGTCCCAGGTGCATTATCTTGCACTTCTTTGCATTAAATTCCAACTGCCAAACCCTTGACCATTCCTCAAGTAGTCTTTAGTCA
Organism: Neoceratodus forsteri; assembly: GCA_016271365.2. Lineage (NCBI taxonomy): Eukaryota > Metazoa > Chordata > Ceratodontiformes > Ceratodontidae > Neoceratodus > Neoceratodus forsteri. The sequence continues at coordinate 1,713,554,223 of CM057455.1, forward strand.
TTTCTCATGTTATCTAGCCCCTCTTGTGTGCCAACTCTGTTGCAGATCTTGGTGTCATCTGTGAAGAGGCATACTTTACCCTCCAGTCCCTCTGCAGTGTCACTTTAGAAGACATTGAATAGGACTGGACCCAGCACCGATCCCTGTGGCACCCCGCTTGTCACCTCCCCTTTTTGGATTTTATGCCATTTACTATCACCCTCTGGGTCCTACCTTTTAGCCAGTTTCCAACCCATTTTACCACTTTAGAGCCCACACCCAGATTCCCCAATAAGTTAAGCAACCTTCTATGTAGAACGGTGTTGAAGGCCTTGCTGAAATCCAGGTAAGCCACATCCACCGCCCCTCCCTTATCCACCACCCTGGTCACCCAGTGAAAGAAATCAATAAGATTAGTCTAACAGGACCTTCTCTCAGTGAATCCATGCTGCCTTGGGTCTTTTGCACTGCTTAACTCCAGGAACATCACTACCGCCTCCTTAAGCAGGGACTCTATTAGCTTCCCCACCCCTGAGGTCAGGCTTACAGGTTCATAGTTTCATAGTTTGATAGTTGGTTATGAATTCAGTAGACAAGAATGCCTTTTAATGAATTCGACACCCATAAATCATGGGTAGAAATCGAAAACTTGTTTTCTATTATGTTGATCTAACCTATGTTTAAATATAGTTCTATTTGGGCTTTCCACAATCTCTTCTGGTAGGGCATTCCAAAGGTTGACTATTCTTTGGGTAAAGAATCTGATTTATTTTTTTGTAGCGCACCTTTCATCTTTAGGTTTTAGTGTGTGTGTTCTTGCTTGTATCTGCGTGTCGTGCAATACTAATCCAATGGTTCTTAGAGTATTGGATCATGGATAGCTTTGTAGGCTAAACAAAGATCACCTCTTAGTTATCTATATTTCACTGAGTACATTCTGAGGTGATTTAATCTTTGATTATAACTCAAATTCTTAATGTTATTAATTTTTTTTGTTAGTTTTCTTTGAACACCTTCCATTAACTTATTACTTCTTAACGTGAGTGGTGCACAAAACTGTACACAATATTCCATATGTGGACATACCAAGCTGTTATACAATGGTAGTAATATTTCTTTGTTCCTTGACTTAATATTTTTCAAAATACACCCTAATATCCTTTGGCATTTTATAACTGTTATTCTTGTGTGGTTTTCAAATGTTAAGTTATTACTAATCCATATTCCGAGGTCGTTGGCTTCAGTTCTAGCCTCTTATGCTATCCTGTTTAATATATAAACGTTCTTCGGATTATTACTACCAAGATGCATCAGTTTACTTTTAGTTTCATTGAATTTCATTTTATTTTCAGTGGCCCAATCAGAAATCAAATCTAGGGTTGTCTGTAACTGTCTACAATCTGCTGGAGGTAGTATTAATCCACCTAGTTTGCAGTCATCTGCATATTTGCAGAGCCATGCATTTGCTGGAGCCTGTAACATAGATATAAGTAAATTAATAGAGTTGAACCTAATACAGAACCCTGGGGGACCCCACTGGTGACTGGTAACCAGTTGGAACAATATTCTTTAATGGCAGCCTTTTGTCTATGTGAATCCAGCCATGAACTAATCCAATTAATTATATTGGGATGCAGTTTGATCTTACATAATAAAGAAAGCAGAGTACTATGTGAAACCTTATCGAATGCCTTGGCAAAGTCAAGGAAAATGACATCCGCAGAAACTCCTTTATCAAGGGCTGCACTTATTGGCTTAAAAAAATGGAATAAGGTTTGTTAAGCATGATCTGTCCTTGGTAAAACCATGTTGCATGAGATCTGCAGTATCTGTATTATTTACATGCTGTAATATAAACGTCAGGAGAAGTCTTTCCATAATTTTCCCGATTATTGACGTTAAACTTATTGGTCGATAATTGTTTGTATCTGTTAGGACACCACCTTTATGAATGGGATTAATTATTGCATCTTTCCAATCTCTTAATGTTTTACTCTCCTTTATTGATTCATTAAATAAACAGGATAAAGGCCCAGCGATTTCATTTTTAAGTTCTTTTAAGAATTTTGCAGTAATACCGTCTGGTCCAGGTGCACTATCACGTTTGAGGTCTGTAATTCTCTGCCCCCTCCTGATCTCCACCCTCAACTTCATATCCCTCCTTCTGCCCTGGTGGCCTGTAGATCACCCCAGCCTGCCAGGAAAGGAAGGCTATACAGTACTATCTATTTTAGCCTTGTTCCGGTTGGGGGATACAGATTCAAATAACTGAAACTGAACTAAATTAAGCTGCTAGTGGTATTTTAGTGAATGGGGGAAACTTGGCTTATACATCTGAAAATTCCCCTACTGTTTTCGAGATGTGCCCTGCAATCTTTAATGTCCACCTGACCAACCACCAGTAAAGGCAGACAGGACCTCAGTTTAATGTCTCTTGTGAAGGGATAGTACACCACAAGAGTACAGCAATCCTCTTAGTACTGCAGTTGTGTCCCAGCATTTATGGTTTGAGCATAATCCTGGTGTGGGACTAGAACCCATGACCTTCTTTCCCAGAGATGGATGTGCTACCAACTGAGTCCCAGCCTCTGCTCATAAATGCCTAGATATGTAGACATGAATCTTCTGTCCCAGAACACTTGTTCTCTTCTTGGTGAGAGGAAGGCTATCTGTCTTGAAGAACCTTCTGTCCCAGAAAGGACCCAGTCACCCACAAATCTAAACCCTTTCTCAGTACACCACCCCTTCAACCACTCATTAAAGGGTCTCATCTTCTCCTGCCTCTCCATGTCTCTGTCCCTGTCCCACAATGGAAGACCTCAGAGAAGGCAAGCAGTGCTGCTGCCCCCTCAACCTGCTCCCCATCCTTTGAAAGATTGCCTTAACTATCTTCAACTTCTAATTGGCTAGATCATTAGTACCCAAGTGGACCAACACCTTCAGTCTCCCCCCATTTGTCTTGTAGTTCCCTCAATTCTAACAGAGTCCTACCCAGCTGAGGCTCCTGGTAGGCATCTGTTCAATCTCCTTTCTTGCTCACCCTCATATACCACCTTCTCTATGCCCCTAATCATGGAGGTTTCTGCCAGCAGGAACTTGCTTGCTGTTCTTTGTCTTCTTTCCCTCCCCTTCTTCTTTGTGTTCCTTAATGGCAGGTTCTAGAGCTTGCTGCATGACCAGCTCATGGCCTTGCTTTGAAGAGTCAGGTCCCTGCACCTTCTTCAAGGGTGAAAAACAATTTGTATTCATGATCACAGGACATCCTTCACTGCCTAGAGACCTTGGTCTGCCCCACTTCCCTGCCACCCTTCAACCCCAGGACCTATGAGCCTATGGGACAGAGAGTGTGTGAAAGTTGGCCACAGACCCCAATCTAATTGTCTGCATAAAAGGCATATTTCATCCCATGCTACATCCAACTAAAACCTGAGTTCTGTGAGTCTCTTACAGAGAGGGCATGCACCGTACCTCCAGATTGTTGCCTGGAAGATGACCACCCCATAGTCCCCACAACTAACTAACTCTCAGCTCCAATCAGCACTGAACTCAATATTTGCTGCATCTCATAGCATGCTACTTGCCTATCCAACCCCCACCATCAATTGCAAATCCCTCGTCGCTACCTGTAATGTTACCCTATTGTAGATAGGGTGTTAACTCAATACACCACTCACAGTTCAAGGCACAATGTGCCATCAATATACCACTAACAGTTGTAGGTACTTTTGTGGGGTGATAGTAAATGCTTGATCGGTGTCCCAAAAGAGCAGCATCCCACCCATGCTGAGCCTCCATGGGCGGTCCCATACAGTAGATGCAAGGATGAATCCTGCCAAATTAGAATTGACTCACTTAAATGCAAGCAACTAGCACAGTCCTTCCAATTATATTGAACAATGGAAATAAGATATTGTATAGTGTTAAAGACCAGGTAGAGGCATTTAATGCTTATTTTTCTGAAGTTGGAAAAACTTTTGGAAAAGAGAATCCTGGTTTGAATACGCCACAGTCTGATTTAAATGTTAATGGGGTAGCAGGGATACCACTATTTGCCTTGCAAAAAATAATAGGAGAGGATGTTAAAAAGCAATTAGATACCCTTGACTCTAATAAGGGTGCTGGCTGTGATGGGATCTCTCCAATCTTTTACAAACTGCCATCTAACATCTTAACCACCCACCCAGCTTATTTGTTTAATTTTTCTTTGAAATTTCATGAATTACCTTACTTACTGGAAGACTGCCTTTGTCACACCTATATTTAAAGGGGGTGATCAAACTGAACCCAATTCATATAGACCAATTTCTATACTAGCAAGTGGTGTAAAGGTTTTTGAAAAAATGTTACATAAACAATTAACAAGATATTTTGCACAGTATAAGGTTATTTCTCATTTGCAATCTGGATTTCGTAAAAATTACAATACAATTTATGTTACTTCAAGGGTAATTGATGACGTGATGACATCCTTCAACAAGGGCAGGGCTGTTCCATCTCTTTTTCTTGACTTGTCAAAGGCTTTTGACACAGTTCATCATGCCATACTGTTAAATCAGCTTCATAAAATAGGTTTAGGTTCTGCTGCACTTAATTGGTTTGGTTCCTATTTGTCACAGAGACAGCAGATAGTAAGGGCTGGTAGAGTCTGCTTGAGTACATTGACTCTGAGCACAGGGGTACCCCAGGGCTCTGTCGTGGGTCCCCTGTTGTTCCTAGTCTATGTTAATGAATTACCAACTTATTGCTCAGCAGACTCACAAATGCTTGTTTATGCAGATGATACCATCTTGTATTCACAAAAAGATGCCCTGGAATCTGCCGCGGAAACCCTACAAGAGGACTTTCTTGGCATTCAGGGGCTCTGTATAATTTGAGGCTCCTCCTGAATGTCAAAAAACACAATGAATGCTCTTTGAAAAACCCCAACTCAAGGGGATGAACACAACTACTAAATCTTTACAATCTGTTACTGGTGTTGGTATAGAAAGGGTAAATCAATATAAATATCTATGCTTGATCCTATATAGTCATTTAACATTTGAACCTCATATTGCCAGTGTTTCAGTAAAATTAAAACAATTATTGGGATTCTTTTTTCATAACCGGACATTGGCTAATTATTCTATAAGAAAATTGCTTGTTTCATCTCTATTTTTATCAGTATTGGATTATGGTGATGTTATTTATAGGAACACAACAGAGTCAATTTTATATAATTTGGATACACTGTATAATAATGCTTTATACTTTATAACTAATTTGCCATTTAGTACCCACAGATGTACATTATATACTAGGGTGGGATAGACATCATTGAATGATCGAAGGGACTTGCACTGGTATATTTATGTTTATAAATTTGTACTACAAACATTACCTTCCTTCTTGTTATGAAAGTTACGGCCTGAGGCCTGCTCCAAATATGTTCTTAAACCTGCATCTAGGCTGTCTTAGCAGATTCTGTGATGCAGATCTAAATATGGAGATAGGCTATTGGCTGTGGCTGTTCCAACAACCTGGGAAAAAATAAACAAACAACTGAATATCCAGTTATTATTACCAATGGGGAGAGTCAGATCATCATTGACAAGTCTATTTTTAAAGCATTGCAATTGTTTTGGGTGATATGTAATTTGTGTGTGCTATGTAAATACTATATCAGCTGATAATTTAATGTTTTGAATGTGATCATTTAATTAGGTTTGTTATATTGTATGTTTTTGTACGTGTATATGTTGGATGCAACTGTAAAGGAGAAACTATATTCTCAATGTGCCATTCAATAAATTGAATTGAATTGATTGATTGACTGACTGATTGAAGCTAAAACTTCATTATTCCTATTTCATTACCTCTGAACCATGATCCAGGTATCAAAGTTCTTTGCTTTCTACTCTCCAGACTCATGGGCTAAGCATAGTTGCAGGGTCTATGAGGCGGATGACTGGCTGTTTTGGAGAGACCTTGTCATCATGGCCAGCAGAGACCATGACAAAGTGACTTATAAGCCATAGAAGCATAAACTTTGTCGGCAGATAAGGACTGTTGGACCCACCTAGTCTGCCCATTTTTCCCTGCCTGTACTGTCACTGCAGACCGTAGCTGATCTCCAGCAACCTCCTTCTGCTTTCCTACCAAGATTCTTTTGTGCCTGTTTCATGTATGCTTGAAGCCTACCACTGTTTTTGCCCCAACACCTCTACTGTGAGACTGTCCTAGGGATCCACCACTCTTTCAGTAGTGCAGAAGTATTTCCTCACATCCCTCCAAAAGTTCCCCCCATTCTAGCTTCATTATATTCCCCCCTTGTTCTTGTGCACAGTCTTCTCTGAAAAATGCTCCCCTCCAGTATCTTTTTCACCCACGTGAGGTATTTATAGCAAATGCATGATTGGTCGATGTGGTAAAATGAAATGGACTGCCTCAGAACCATGATGTTTAATGGAATAATTTATTTGTAAATGCCTGGTGATAAAACTTAGATTATACCATGGCAAGAAAAAATGCCTGCCTCTGATTGGTCATTCTGGGACTGGACCCGTGATGTTATCCCAGTATAACATCACGGGTCTAGTCTCAGCTCACAAACGACTGCATCAAATGTAAAAAATTAAAATAAAATGAATCATTCCACGACCGCGATTGCTTGCCCTACTGTCACCCTGCTGACACCACTATCTTTTTCACTTTCTGGTCTGCCCCGAAACAAAGGACACAGTAAAACAACACTGATTAATTTCAGTAAAACAAACTGTTTCTCGCTACCAAATAAAAAATTTAAGAAACAGTAAAATAACCCGATACCTCTCAGTTCACACTGCACCAATTCTGCCTTCACATCAGCGCTCTCCCACTCATAGCTCACACAGCCTTGCGCAGTAACTGTGAGACCTGAGCTTCACAGCAAACATTTTTTCCCCCTCAGCCCAATCTGCTAATCCCCCCAGTCTACCCACACCACTCACGGCATTCTTCGCTGACAACCCTACACACACATACACTAACGGCAAGTGTGTGACCATGCCTCAGTGTGTCTTACCTGATCGTTCCCACTTGCTGTTAACACTGCAGGACCGACAGATGGGGAAAGACTTATACAGAAAATAAAAAATGAAAGCTGGAAAAAAAAAAACACTGGGTTTAACAGTACACCTGACCAAAGCAATGACACAAAAGAAAAAAACAACACATAAAGGTTGACGTGCAGACTTGGGACTGCAGAGGCACAGATAAACAGAGCAGCTCCACCTACTGGCAAGAAATCAGCACTATTTTTTTAACAGTACACCTCATTAAAAAAACAGCAAACAAACTAGTTTTAAACATATTTCTTCATCCTTTTTTTTTTTTTTTGACTCACGAGCCATTGTATAATAGCAGTAATGCACTCCAGGGTGTGTGTTGTGCTGGGATAATATCATTTCTGGGGTGATTAGTCGCACTCGGCCTGCAGCCTCGTGCCTAATCACCCCAGATGTGACATTATCCCAGCACAACACACACCCTGTTGTGCATTATTGCTTAATTAACATAATGCTTAAATATCATTATAATGCACTGTATCATTTTTTTCTGCCAGACATTGTATCAGTCTTAATCTGTTTCCATTTTATGTGCTCCATTGTTACTGTATTGCAAGTCTTTGCCTTTTAATCTGTGCCTTTTGAGGCCCAGGTTGTCCCAGAAAATGGGAACTTTTTTTAGGGGACTTACCCATTGCACAAAACTAAACTAAACTGGCTTGTAACCCTGCAAATGGGAGCAGAAGGATGTTATGTGTTCATTCATGATGGTTACGCCAAACATGACCCTGCCCCAGATTCCTCAGACCCAGGGATGGAAACTGGATTTGTGCCATGACCCTGGGTCTCCTTTGTGATAATGCAGCACTCTGCTACCAGTGCCTTCAGGCTAGGCAGTATTTTATAGTCTGAAAACCACTACAGTTGTAATAGGAAATAACAATAGCTCCCTGAAATAGCCATTTATTTGCTCTAGGATGCTTCACTGACAAAATAATTAGGACTGATCCCCATTGCTTCCATTGTGGCTGTGTTCAAGTTTTCCCATCTGTCTTATCCCCTGAGATCCAATTTAAAATCTCTTCCAGACCTTTAGCATTACGACACCCAAACTATGAAACTCTCTGCTGCTCTCAGTTTGTAGCACCTCCCTCAATTTTAGTTTAGAAGGCCCCTGTGGGTGGGCTGTGGTGTAAAATGTACATGATCTCCTGGGCCAGGATATTCAGTGTAGGCAGTTGCACGGCGCATATAGATGCACCATGCAAATAGAAACGCCAGCCGACAGTGAAGAGATATTCAAACAGAATGCGCAATCCCAACAGATCGCACATTCTACATGAATATTGGACCCTAGATACACAGCCTACAGTGAGAAGCTGCCATGAGAGGTGCAGTGCAGCCAGGGTCCAGGGCTGAATACTGCCAATGGGGACATGCATGGCACAACCCTGTATGTGACATTTCCCCACTGGCGATATTCAGCCTAAACATGCTAATGAGCTCATTGGGCATGCATGGCGCATATGGTCCCCGTGCATAATAATAATAATAATAATCTTTATTTTTAGAGTGCCTTTCAAAAGCCAAGGTGCTGTACAGTAATAAACATATAACATCAATAAAATACAGAGCAATATAGCCAAATAACAGAATGGATAAATATCTAAAATAGCTAAAATATTCAATCTGCGTAGGTGCTAAGCCACAGATGTGTCTTCATGTGCTCATTAGCATGGCTGAGGGAAGAGTTAAAATGTCAGGTTAGTTGGTGTTTTTGAGGTGGAAGACTAGGTTTGCTGGCAAAGGCACCTCGCTTCACCTGAGCTCTTTTCATGCTAGGTTATTGCTTATAAGGACAGAACAAGGAACAACATTATCAGAGCAAAGAAAAAGACTAAGGCTTCTTTTGGCTAGGCAGATTTACTGTGTGTTACTATTTTCTTTTGCGCTCACAGATTTTGTTGCTGTTTTTTGCTTACATTTTAATGCTTTATTGTTCTCTGATTCAAACTGCTGTTGCAGGGTATAATTTCTGCTGTATTGTTACAGAGTGTGCCTACAGGTTTGTTACTGTTTTGTGCTTACAGGTTACTGCTGCAATCTTCTCTGATTCAAACAGTTTTTTGCAAGGTATATCTTCTGTTACTGCTTTATTTTTCTCTTTGGCAAAGTGTTTTTTGCAGGGTATATCATCCGTGAAATTGTTACAGGTGGTGCTTACGAGTTTTGTTACTTTTTTTTTTATCTATCATTAGGCTAAGCAAAATTACTGTTTGCTACTATTTTATTTTTTGCTGAAAGGTTTTTGTTTTGGTCTCAGACATGTTGCAGTCTTCTTCTCACATTGAAGTAGCTAATGGATTTCCTCCCACAGCTCTTCCAGGGGATTAGGAGTGTAACTCGAGGGTGGAGCTGAGAAAGCCTTAGTAACTTCCAACAGAGGGAAGAGTTAAAATGTCAGGTTAGTTGATGTCTTTGAAGTGGAAGACTAGGTTTGCTGGCAAAGGCACCTCGCTTCACCTGAGCTCTTTTCATACTAGGTTTGCTTGTAAGAACAGAACAAGGAACAACATTATCAGAGCAAGGAAAAAGACTAAGGCTTCCTTTGGCTAGGCAGATTTACTGTGTGTTACTGTTTTCTTTCACGCTCACAGGTTTTGTTACTGTTTTTTGTTTACATTTTACTGCTTTATTGTTCTCTGATTCAAACTGCTGTTGCAGGGTATGCTTTCTGTTGTATTGTTACATAGTGTGTCTACAGGTTTGTTACTGTTTTGTGCTTACTGATTACTGCTATAATCGTCTCTGATTCAGATTGTTTTTTGCAAGGTATTTCTTCTGTTACTGCTTTATTTTTCTCTATAGCAAAGTGTTTTTTGCAGGGTATATCTTCTGTGAAATTTTTACAGGTGTGCTTATATGTTTTATAGTTTTATCTATCATTAGGCTAAACTTTCAGGGCTACTGCATTTGTTGTTGGTTGATTATTTCTGTTCTCTCCTCCTTGTTTCTTTTGTCCATGGTTCTTTTTCAGCAGGAGAAGGACCCGACCACCCATCCCCATCCCCAACCACTCAAGGCTACACTCCTTTTATAGAGTAGCACAGTTGTGACACTTCCTGTAGCAAAGCAGGAAGGAGAGGATCAGAGGGGTAGCCACACGGTGACCTCACTTACAGGGGCACAATAAATTTAACTTGTTATGAAAAGTTATACAAAACCAAGCAAACCAAAATATAAAAAAAAAATATTTTGCTTTCATTTTCCTTCTAATTACTTGGACCCAGTTATAAACTCAGCAGCTCAGCTGGAATGGATATTATTAAGTGCAGGTACTGTGGGACACTTTTCAAAAGGGCAGTTATACAGGATTTAGGACACTGTCCTACATGCTGGACCATCAGAGATCTAAGGGCTCAGCTCTGGGCAGCATGGGCAGAGATTGTGCATCTCAAATTGCATATTCAGGAGGAAATATATTACAAGAACCTTCCACCATTTCCCCAACATCCAACTAAAGCACCTCAACCACAGAGGGTAGTTGGTCTGGGAGGTTGGCAGGTGGTTAGGAGGGGCAAATCGGGTGCCCCATCACTCAGTGCTCACCAACGTATCACCACCACAAACCATATAAAAACTACAAACAGGTATCTGCCTCTATCTCTGAAATCAAACAAAGGGGCAGAGGACACTGCAGAGCAGGACAGTGCAGCACAGGAGCTAACACTACAAAACTCACCCAAACAGGGGCCAAAACAAAAAAGGCAAAAAGGAAATACAAAAAACTTCTGATCATAGCAAACTCCATGATTCAGGGAGTTGATACCTACCTCCAGCCAGTGGTAATGGTCAGATGTCTCCCAGGTACATCAGCATGGAGAGACACTGACCATATTGCTAAAATCATGCAGGAAGCAGGAGAAAACATCAACATCTGGGTACACATAGAGACTAACAATCTCACCAGCTGGTCAGTTGTGGAGACCAAGGAACACCTGACCAGGCTGGGAGACAAACTGTCATCCATTTCATCTGGCATCTCCTTCTCTGAGATCCTGCCAGTCTGGGAGAGGGGGGCAGATGGACAGAAGGTCAGAGAAGGGGAGCTAAACATGTGGCTCAAGGGCTGGTGCCAGGAAAAAGGACGCAAAATTGTAGGTAACTGCCAACAGTTTTGGGAGCAAAAGTGCTTTAAATTTGATGGACTGCATCTGACTAAGGAGGGAGTCAGTGCATTGGGGCAGAAGTTTGATGTCTTTGCAGAATATTTAAACTAGCAAATGGGGAGAGGGGTGCAGCACCTGATACATTGAATGGGAAGAACACCCCTTCCCCCTTCAGCTAGTGATCAAACAGGAGTTCAGCATGTTTGTAGTTCATTTGCATCACCAGGTAAGGAAAAAGGTCCAGCTCCCCATACGACGTACAGGAGAAGCACTAGACATCGCCCAACAACTAACACACTGAAATCTACCCAATGGAAAATCATGTACACAAAAGGCCACAGTCTGGGAAACAAGATCCCAGACCTGGAGGCAACAACGACAGAGGCTAAACTGGACATAGTAGCCATTAACGAGACATGGTTCACCGGTAACCACACTTAGGAGTCTTCAGTACCCGGCTATGTCCTCTTCAGAAGAGACCGAGGTGCAAAGGGGGGGGGGTGGCCATTTATGTCAATGAAATATCAAAGCTACAGAAATTCAATACACATAAGGAGACAGAAGAACTGTGGGTCACCCTGGAAACAGGAAATGGGACAGCCATGCAAACTGGGGTTGTCTACAGGCCTCCAGACCAGAGGAGGACATAGACACATTACTGTTAGAAGATATACAAAACATGACAGCTAAAGAGGAGGTTCTGATAATGGGAGACTTCAACATGCCAGATCCAGATTGGTCAATACCAGCAGGAACATCTGCCAGAACTAGACACATAGTGGAGTCCCTGCAGGGGGAGGGCCTAAAACAACTAGTCCAATAACCCACAAGAGACAGGGCTATCCTGGATCTAGTACTGACTAACAGGGAAAGGATCACAGATCTCCAGGTAGAAGGTCACCTGGGGCCAGTGATGGCCACTAGGACTAAATCATCCCATTCCAAGGCAAAAATATGGGATTTTAGAGGAGTTGACTTTGATAAGATGGCCAACAGAGTTCAGCTAACCCTGGCAAGAAGAAATACATGTGAGTGGGTACAGGCAAATTGGGCAAGCATTAAGGATGTAATTCTTGAATCAACATCCCATTGTGTTAGGGGAAAAAAGCAAGAGAAGGAGAAAACCACTTTGGTTCTCAAAAACAGTAGCAGAAAAAGATCAGAGCCAAAAGATTGGCCTTCAGGAAATATAAGGGAATGCAGCAGGACAAAGATAGGGAGGCATACCAACTTCCCTAAGGAAAGCAGGGAAGGCAGTAAGGCAGGCAAAGGCCTAAACTGAGAAAACGCTTTCATGAACAGTAAAAGAAGGGGACAAGACTTTTTATAGATACATTAGTGAAAGGAGAAAGTCCAGAGGGGGTATTGCTAAGATTAAAAGGGATAAGAGGGAGTGTGTGGAGGAGGACCAAGGAAAAGCATTTATCCTAGATAGATACTTCTGCTCAGCATTTACTGAGGAGAAGGTAGGGCAGGTCCTACAGCTCAGCACCATGGACACGGGGGCGGGGGGAGGAGATGTGCACAAGTCCCTTCATAAAAGAAAGGGTCCTACAAGAGCTCACTAAGCTCAGGGTAGACAAGGCAATGGGACTTGATGGCATACATCCCAGGGTACTAAAGGAGCTAAGGGTGGAACTAGCAGAGTCATTAGCAGAACTGTTTAATGAGTCTCTGAGCACAGGAGAGGTCTCAGAAGACTGGAGAAGGGCTCATGTGATCCCACTCCACAAGACTGGCAGCAGGAAAGAGGCGGGAAACTACAGACCAGTCAGTCTTACCTTAGTAGTGAGCAGGATTATGGAGGCACTCCTTAAGGAAAGGATAGTGCAACACCTGGAATCCATAGAAGCACAGAATCCAAGACAGCATGGGCTTACAACAGGAGTACCCTGTCAAACTAATCTCATAGATTTCTTTGACTGGGTAACCAGAGTGGTGGACCAAGGGGGTGCAGTTGATGTCACCTACCTTGACTTCAGCAAAGCTTTCTTTTTTTTAAAACTTTCTTTATTTAAAATATTTTTGATAACAATCAAACATACATACATGACTTCAGCAAAGCTTTCAATACTGTTCCAGTCAGAAGATTGATTAATAAGCTGGGTAGGCTCGGGGGGGGGGGGTCAGAGTTGGTCAATTGGGTGGCAAACTGGTTGGCGGACAGAAAACAGAGAGTGGCGGTAAACGGTATACAGTCAGAAGAGATGCAGGTCCCAAGTGGGGTACCTCAGGGATCAGTCCTGGGGCCAGTCCTCTTCAATATCTTCATTAGTGACATTGCAGATGGACTGGAGGGTAAGGTTTGTCTGTTTGCAGATGACACCAAGATCTGCAACAGAGTAGATGATCCAGATAGGGTGGACAGAATGAGAAGAGAGCTGGATAAATTGGCAAAATGGTCTGAAGAGTGGCAACTGGGGTTTAACGCAAAGAAGTGCAAGATCATGCACATAGGGAAGAGAAACCCTGAAGCCACCTATAGGTTGGGAGGGGAGTTGCTGGCAATCACAAGAGAAGAAAGAGACTTGGGCATCATCATCACAGATGACCTGAAATCATCCAAGCAGACCACTAAAACAGTAGGTAAGGCTAGAGGGATGTTGGGGTGTATTAGTAGGGTATCACAAGTTGTAGAGGGAGGTAATAATCCTCTACAAGACACTAGTTAGGCCCCATCTGGAGTACTGCATGCAATACTGGAGGCCACACCTGCACAAGGACATTAATAAAATGGAGGCAGTCCAGAGAAGGGCAACCAAAATGGTGCAGGGACTGCATCAGAAAACATATGAAGACAGATTAACGGAGCTCAATATGTATACCCTAAAGCAAAGGAGGGAGAGAAGTGATATGATCGAAACATTCAAACATCTTAAGGGCATTAACAAGGTGAAAGAATCTAACATGTCTCAATGTAAGAAAAATAGCAGGACAAGAAGACACAGCATGAGATTAGAGGGAAGCCAATTAAGGGGTAATGTGAGGAAGTTCTTTTTCACAGAAAGGGTGGTGGGTGCATGGAATGGCCTACCTCAGAAAGTGGTGGAAATGAATAGAGTGCAGGGCTCCAAACAGGCATGGGATAGGCATTAAGGAGCAATACAGATGAGTATGAATAGATAGGCAATTGACAGAGTAAAGGCCTATGGCACATTCATAAGGTATAAAAAATGGACAGACTGAATGGGTCTTGTGGTCCTTATCTGCCATCAACTTCTATGTTTCTATACATCCTGCAAAATGTGCCTGGCCATCCCCTTCCCAGTCCCAATCGCACTACCAGAAGTGCCGTCCCGTCACCATGAAATAGAATCCACCCCCTCCCCATCCCCAATTGCACCTCCAGAAGTACTGCCCAGTGCCGTGAAATAGAATCAAACCCCTCCCCATCCCTGACCGCATCTTCAGAAGTACTGCCCGGTGCCGTGATATAGAATCAGCCCCCTTCCCATCCCCAGTTGCACCTCCAGAACTACTGCCCGGTGCCAGGATATAAAATCAACCCCCTCCCCATCCCCAATCACACCACTAGAAGTACAGCCCAGTGCCATGAAATATTTATTTTATTTAGCTTTTGGTTACCGGGTAAGTACACTAGACAAGTAATATGCCTATTTTCAGGAACGACCTGGGAGAGTACAACATGGTGAATATAGAGTAGTACAGGGTAATACAGGAAACAACATAGCAGAATGTCAACTAGGAAAAGAACAATTAACAAGGTGACATTAACAAAGTGTCACAGTGGTAGAGCAATTAATTACATCCAATTTCAAACAGTGGTAAGGTACAACAGAGTCTCTGGTTATTGTGCGAAATTGACAAATAATAACTCGGTCAAGTGCCAAGAGAGGATTGATTCGTTAGGGACGGCTGTGTGCCTGTTGTGAAGCACAAAGGCCAAGTTGAGAGGATTAATCAACCCTGAATCACTGATCGATTAGAGAAGTGCTGTCCTGTCACGGTGTTATAATGTAGTTACAACCCCCATCCCTGATCTCGTACACCAGAAAGCAAAAAGCATACTGTTTCCATAGAGTAGTGGCCCACCACCCAGCTCGCCAGCTGCAGGGACATGCTAGGACAGGGGGAACAGGGTGGGCTGCGGGTACTTGAGTTGGTGGGGGGCCACTACACTATGGAAATGGTATCTTGTTTGCTTTCCAGTGCGACCAGGGATGGGGAGGGAGTTGTAACTATATTATAGCATGGTAACGGGACAGCACTAGTGCAATCGGGGGTTGGGAGGGGGTTGATTCTGTTTCACGGCACTGGGCAGTACTTCTGGTGGTGCAACTGGGGATGGGGAGAGGGTGGATTCTATTTCACGGTGATGGAACAGCACTTCTGGTAATGCGACGGGGGATCAGGGATGGAATGGGGGGCGTCAATGGACCGCTGTGGCCGGCACTCTGCGGTGCACCTTTGTGCACTTCCATGGCCTGCCTGTGGGTGGCCAACGGCATTAGGCCAGCTTTTCGTGACCTATCTTTGGGCGCACTTTTCTGGCCTTTGAGGGGCGCATTCCCTTTGAATATGCCGATACGCGGAATATGCATGGGAACACCACCTCCACTTGCATTGCATACATTATTATGCATCCTGGCCCATTCCCTTGTGGCTGGCGCATACCGCCCTTTTGAATATTGCACTGGGGCGCATTGTTGGAGTTGCGTGGCGCATCTCCCATTTCCGATGAGATGCAGCACACATCTTCTTTGAATATGGGGGCCTTGGTGTTTATTGATGTAACTTTGAATCACTCTGTTAGTTGATATTAGCACTATCTGTACTGGACCAGGTGACACACATTTAATTTTTGTTTAATCATGTTTTAGATTTCTGAACTCCTACCTGCTATTTCTGTTATTATTTTTGTTTCTTTTCTGGGTTGTTAGTTTTCACCAGCTCTGTATTCATACCGTTATATTTATTTATTTGCTTTTGGTAACCGGGTAAGTGCTCGAGGCAAAGACCTACCTATTTATAGGCACAACACGGGAGAGTACAGATGACAAAAACCACAATAGAACAATAGCGAGAAATAATATGCAAGTATCCATGCAGGGATAAGTTGTTCTTGTTCCATGATGAAGTATCATTGTATTTGCTTGTCTTTATTGAACTGCTTGTCCTGTAACCTCCCGGGTCATACCTCAAAATAGGGGCATGTGTGTCTAGTGTACTTACATGGACAATAAAAGTTAATAATAATAATCTTATACTGTAATTTGTGCAGTACCACATGTTTCCAGCAGGTACAGCATAGGAATAACTCTTGTTTAAGCTGTAGCCTTAAAAAGTAGGTGATACACTTAGCATTACTGTACTAGTACTCTTATATCCGAATAACAGCTGTGTTCCAAGGTTAACACTCTGGCTGTTTACCTGGGGTTAAACATAACACTTTCAGATTGTAGGATCTTCATTTATTTATTGAAATGTTTCACCAGGAAGGCACACTGAGCAACAAGTCAATCGTCTCCCAGTGCGACCTGGGTGGGAAGGAGTACAATAGGAGTGAGACATTAAACATTCAAGTTACAAGATCAACATTAACATACAGTTGTAAGGCAGGCATTACGAGCAGTGTTACAACTGTGTTGTGCATAACAGGTAGAAAGAGTGGACAATAACAAGAGCCAGGTAAATAAGGAAACAAGTGCTTACGTGAAAGAAAAAGGGAAAGGAGAGGGAAGGGTGAGGTGGAGGGAGGGGGAAGAGTCATGTTCATGTTACATTCGAGTTACAAGATCAACATTAACATACAGTTGTAAAGCAGGTGTTACAAACAGTGCTGAAGTAGTGCTGCACATAATATGTGGAAAGAGTGGACAATAATAAGTGCCAGGTTAATAAGTAAACAAGTGCTTACGTGAAAGAAAAGGTGGAAAGGAGAGGAAAGGGTGAGGTGGGGGAAGGGGAAGAGTTGTGTCCTTGAGACCCCTTCAGGATGTGAGGAACCCTGCAAGGGACTGTGGGACCAGAGAGAAGGGGATAGGCAGTGTCCCAGGGAGACCTCTTCAGGATGTGGATACCCTGCAAGGGGGCTATGAGGCTAGACAAAAAGGGGGATACGGCTGTAGGGATTTAAAGAGGGAGGAGAAAGAGAAGGAGAAGCTGTGACTTAAATACTAGGAGGGGGAATAGGAACGAACCCAAGAGAGGACCCTTCAGGATGCAGGGTATCCTGTCAGGGGGTTGGAGAAGGTCGATAGATAGGGATTAAGAGAGTGATAGGAGAGGAAGAGAGGGAGAATTGAACCCATGAGAGGAAGAGAATTTGCACCTTTGGAGGGGATGGGGCCTAATCAATAGTCCATCAGGATGCATGGACCCATGGGGAGCATTTGGGATCCCTTACATTCTGTGAGATATCAAGGGAGGCCAGTAGGGGGGAGCAATTTGGGGAAGGGAGGAAAGCTGAAATTTGGGTGGGTGGGTGGTGCACATGGTAAATGAAGGTGACGGTAGAGGGGTAGTGTTTATCCAGGGCTAGAGGAGGGAATTAGGAGGGACATGGCAGGAGCAGCTAGCAAGGTAATTATTGAGGGCAGAGCTGATGGAGTAGGCAGAGGACGTAGCCAGATTTGAGGGGGCAGGGAATTCCAAATTTTTGGGAGGCAGTGAGAGTAACCGGATTGGCTGATTAGGATGTATCTGCAGGGGACTAACAGGGTGCGGGAGTCAGTTGATCTAAGGGAATGGGAGGATGGGGGGTTGTTATAAAGGAGGAGATGAGGTAGGAAGGGAGCTCACCCAACCAGTGCTTGGAGGCGAATTTAGCACAGTGGAAGAGTTGCCTGTTTGTAAGAGAGGGGAAGGATAGGGCATGATAAAGATGGCAGTGGTGGGTGCAAGGGGGGCATCCAGGGCAAAGCAGCAGAAGGAAATGAAGAGGGTGTCCAGTCAGGCCAGGGAGGACATGGGGGCAGCACCATAGACTGTGTCACAGTAATCGAAAATAGGCAGTATCATCTTCTGAACAAGTTCACACCTAGCCATAGGAGGGATACAACTATGGTTCCTGAACAGGGCACCAAGCTTGTAGCGCAGTTTTTTCTGGATGACATCAATATGTCCAGAGAAGTTTAGGTGTTGGTCCAGTCAAACACCTAAGTACCTGAAGGAGGATGTGTTCTCATGTAAAGTCCCATCAAGGGTGTGGAAAGTGGGTAGGAAGGGAAGCCTAGAGAGAGTCTCTGCCTAGTGCCAAAGGTCATGGAGACAGTCTTCTTGGCATTGAGGAAAAGCGTTTGGTTGGCAAACCAGAGCTGAACCTTGTTGAAGTCTTGCAGTTGGCTGGTTGTAACCTCAGCAGGACAGGAGCCAAATGCATACAAGACTGTACCATCGGCATACATATGTATAGTGAAGGAAGGGGAGCAATCAGGGAAGGTCATTTAAGAAGATGGAGAATAGGAGGGGCCCTAATATAGAGCCCTGGGGGATACCAGTGCTAATCAGGAGGGGAGGGGAAGTGGCATCCAAGGTCTTAACTGATTGGATTCTGCCAATAATGTAGGCCTTGAACCAGTTTGTGGCAGAGGGAGATAGGTCAGTTGCTGGGAGTGAGTCAAGATAAAGGGAGTAAGAGACAGTGTCGATGGCCTTGGCCAGGTTGACAAAAATGGCAGAAGTAATTTGCCCATTGTCCATCCTGGTTAGGATGGAATCTGTGAGCCATAGTAGAGAGGTGGTGGTTGAGTGTTTTTTCCTGAAACCAAACTGGAAAGGGATGAAAAAGGAGGTGTCAGATAGAAAAGAGGTGAGTTAGGTGAGGACAATGTGTTCTTGAAGCTTGGCAAGGGTAGGGAGGAGAGAAAAGGGGCGATAGTTGCCAGGCGAAGAGGGGTCACCCCCTTTGAGTACAGGGAGGACCACTGCATGTTTCCATGAAGAGGGGACCAAGGCAGTAGAGAATGAGAGATTTAGGGTTATTGAGAAGGGGATTATTGAGATTATTGAGAGAGTTAGGGTTATTGAGAGGGGTAGGCACTGCCTGGAGCAGAGAGAGAGAGGAGTTTTGGGTCAAGGCCATCAGGGGAGGCACCTTTAGAGAGGCTGAGGATGAGGAGGGCACTTAGGGCATCGTTTGGGGTTACAGTAGTGAAAGAGAAGGGAGGTGGGAGGGTGGTGGAGGGGCACACCGCAGAGGGTGGGGAAGGCAACGGGTAGGGAGGAGGATTTGTGTTGCTCAGCAGCTTGAGGAGGTATAGTAGGAGTTAAATTCCACAGCTACAGCTGATGGGTTGAACACTAGCAAGCTATTTACTTTAAGTACCGGGGGGGGCAGATAACAGGGTAAATAGAGCTGTCCAGAGGAGGGCAACTAAAATGGTGCTGGGACTACACCAGAAGACATATGAAGAGAGACTAAAGGAGCTTAATATGTAAAGCCTCGAGGAAAGGAGGGAGAGGGGAGACATGATAGAAACATTCAAGTACCTCAAGGAAATCAACAAAGTCCAAGAGGGTAGCAGCTTTCAAAAAAAGAGGTGTGCAAGAACAAGGGGGCACAATTTGAAGATGGGGAGGCTCAGAGGTAATGTAAGGAAGTATTTTTCCACATAGAGGGTTGTGGATGCATGGAACAGCCTTCCGGAGGAGGTTGTGGAGTCAAAAACAGTGGTTGAATTCAAGCATGCATGGGACAGCCATAAGGCAATTCTATGGGGTGGGGGTAGAAAGAAGTAAGCTACTGATTAACTAGGATCTGCAGCATATCCATTAGGTAGGGAAATGGGCAGACTGGGTGGGCCAAGCGGTCCTTATCTGCCATCAAATTCTATGTTTCTATGTTTCTATGAGTGTAGGCAGATGTTAAAGTAGTGTAAAGAAGGGGGGTAGTAGCCAGGAATGATGAAGAGTGGGCCGGGGTGTCAGAGGAGACGGGCTTGGTGATGAGAGAGGGGCTAGAAGGAGAGGGGGAGAGGGAGGAAGTGGGCAGGTGACCACTGAGGAGGGGGGGCAGCCAGAAATCTGCATGGGCAACAGGGGGGCCGCTTGGAGCACTGAGGCACAAGACGTAAAATGGGAATTAAAGCATTCAGCAACTGCCAAGGCTTCTAAGATGACTGATAGATTTAGCCTAAGGGCAGGAGTGGGGGGTTTGATGGAAGGGGAAAAGAGGGACTGAACAACTTTTCAAAATTTAGAAGGATTTTTTGTGTTTGCTTGGAAGGTAGCCTGGTGGTGTTCAACTTTGGCCAGCCGAATAGCTTTGGTAAACTTATTTCATAGTTCCCTGTATCATTGGAGATCCCTGGGGCAGTTGGTTGCCTTGTATTTATGCCAAGCAGTGTCACAGGCTGTTTGACAGGACAGGAGCTCAGGAGATACCCAGGGTAGGTGTTTTCCATGGACTCTGGTTTTACGCAAGGGGGGGGGCGTGTAGATTCCAAACACGAAGGAACTTGTGGCTGAACAGCTGGGGAGCAGCGTCAACTGAGGACCAAGATGTGAGTGGGGGCCAGTCAGTGTTGGTGAGATCACAATGAAGAAGTTGAGTGTCAAGAGAGGGGTAGGTATGGGTTAGGAGGATTTGGGGTGGTATTTTTTGCCTGTATATTTTGAGCACCATGTACACAGAATGGTGGTCACTTAGTGCATCAGGCAGGAGGCCGACGGCCTTGACCCTGTGGGGATGCAATGTGAGGACTAGGTCCAGAATGGAGTGGTTTTTAGTTTTGTTGTTCAGTCGAGTAGGTTCCTGTATTAGCTGTGTTAGATTTAGTGATTCGATGTAGGAGCGAGTTTTGGCTAGCTTGTTTGAGAGCCAGTTGATGTTAAGATCACCCAGTATATACAGCTCACCTGTGTGGGCAAGGGCCGTCAGTTTCTTTAACAGATCTGTGACTTGGGAAGGGGTTGGCCAGGATGACAATAAATACCTGCAATAAATAGTGGGGTGGAGTAAGGTAGCTTCATGTTGAGAAGGATAGCCTCATGAGAGGAAGGAGAAGTGACTTTCAGCACAATTGAGTGCTGGAGGGAGATAAGACATAGATCGCCACTCTGCCTCCTTGTCCGAGTCTGTCCATCCGAGTTATAAATGAAGGAAGGCAGGACCATTGCTAGGATTTTCACAAAGGGGTTCTCTTTATGCAGTCTGCAACCTTTTGAAAAAAGCTGTGGGTCTTAGGGTTGCCAGGACCCCAGAAGCTATGGGGTCCTAGATGCTCTGTGGTGCATTTTGTGGCTTATTTTGAAGAAAGAAGTCATATCTGAAATCTCCTACACCCCTTGCCCTAAGCCAAATTATTACACGGCTGGCTGCAGGGTGAACACATATATGACTTCGGTACTAAAGGGCAGCACAATGCTGCTAATGTAATATACCTAAGGCATTGCCTCTTATACTATGTTATCAGCTTTAATATCTGCACCTGTATCTACTGGTGTGCAGAGTAACTAAAATGATTCAGGAACAGCAGGGCAGATCCTTTGAGGAGCACCTCAAGGCACTAAGTATGTATTCATTGGAGACTAGAAGGGAAAGGGGAGATATGACAGAGACCTTCAGTTTCCTTAAAGAAATTAACAAAGTGAACTGTGGGATACTATTTAGCCTGAGTACCAACTCGTGGTCACGTGGACATGAATGGAAATTAACAGGTGGTAGGTTCAGGAGAGATTTGAGGAAGTACTACTTTACGGAAAGGGTGGTGGAACTTTGGAACAGTCTGTCAGCAGAATTGGTGGCTGCAAAAACAGAGGATTCAAGCAGGGCTGAGACATAATGAAGGGAATAGTGGTTACTGGGGGCGACAGGATCAAGGAGGAGAGAATTAAAGAGAGGATGGGGGTTAGTACCCTGGAGAAATGGTAGGTTCCAGGGATTATAGGGACTTGAGCAGACTGGTGGACCTCTGTCTTTTCTCCCATCATTGTCTATGTTTCTCTGTTTCAGTAGCATGCACCCAGCTTGGAAAAAATCTGTAACATAATTCTTAGTTCAAAATTGGGTACTACACTTGTTCCCGCCCATTCTACAATGTGGTAGGCATGACAAAGGGTGTAAGGGAAGGTAATTTGATAGTGGTGGGGATTCCCAGTGCAAAGTTACCATCTCCTAAATACCTACCCCCACCCCCACCCTCACCATGCTTCCAAAGTATAGTGGGTATGTTCATAACACTGAACTGTAGCAACAAATGTCATTCTACTGACATGTGGTCATCTGGAGAAAATGCTTATCACAGCTTATTTGTTTTAATGGCGTCTGGCACAGATAACACAGATAAAAGTGGTACTGAATGTCCATGAAAATGGGACCACAGTGAAGACCTCTCTGACCAGCACAGTTAGAGGTGGCAGTGTAGATTCCAGCCAGACCCTTCCAAACACTTGCATTGCCTTTCCACCATGGTACCTCTTTTGCTTAACTTATGAAAAGTTAAAACAGGCATATGAAACATGACAACTTTGCATTTTGTATAGAGGAGTGTGGTAGGGGCTGTCTGCTCTCTATCCCTGTGTATTTTGAAGTGTTAAATGGGTGTTTGTAAATACCTATCTGCAGTCAAATAGCAGCTAAAGTTTTCAATTATTTGGGCTGGAAAACAGGAACTTTCCCTCTGTGTAGAAACCGGTTGCAACAGTACTTAGCTCTCTGCTCTCTCTTCTGTCCCTGTATTCTTTTGTTTATTTCATCTGTTCCCCTGCTCACGGAATGGCTACCTGTGAGTAGTCTCTTTCTCCCTAATCTCCCTTTGTGTCCTCTTTCTTTGTTTTGCACCCAGATATTGCCAAAACTGCTGTTTGACTGTGGAAAATCCCCCATATAGTTGCACATAGAAGGTTTCTAAGACTTTATGTGAATGTTTGCACTGTTTAGTGAGCACTTCCATATCAGTACTGAAATAGAGAAATAGCACTTTAGTCTTGATGCTTAGAACCTCAGGGTTTGTATTTCTTCAGTGAAAGTGAAGTCACTGGAGTGAATACAGCTTCTTGTAGCCAGCAAACTGTGTGCAAACATTCAAAAGTAAAGCAGGGTTTGAGCTGTTTGGTGTTTGTAAAGCCACCTGGCTGAATTATATTAGGTAGCTTATTTTGTTAAGCTAGTCACACTATGTAAACTGTTTGCTCCAAATGTTGTAAATAGTAAAAACAACTGACCTGGAAATGGTTTGTTTGTTCAGCAGCCTCTTTGCTTTTCATCTGTCTATAGTGCCGGCCGGCCCTTGCTCCACCTCTTTTTTGATGAACGCTGATGGAGGAGTCTGCTGCCCCAGAAAAAGGGTAAAGATGAAATTACTAGAAATGTTTAACTTTAATGAACCAGAAAACCATGTAGTGGTGAAATGAATGCCTAAACTAAAACTCAGGTGAAATATAAACTGTGTTTGCTGTTAAAAAGTTAGATTCATTCTGTATAGGGAGGAGTTTTCCTGTACCATGTGGTCTGACCGCAGTATATATTGAGTGCAAAACAGTGTATTAAGTCAGTGTGTGGTAGGGAGGCAGGCCTACCAGTTGTCTAGCAAGTTTCTAGGCAAACCCTTTCTTCAGTGAATGTAACTAGAATTGTATTTTCTTTTCACTCTGCTTAGTGTCATTTTATTTTTTTCCCTTTAGTCTATTTATTTTTCCTGCTGTATGAATAAATTTAAGTTTGATTTCTACAATCCTGACTGTGTGCTGGACTCCATTTGATCCCATGAGTACAAGAAGGAAATAAGCAATTTATTTACAAATCTTTAGCCCGCCCACCTGAACAGCTCCCTTGCCCAACTCCACAGTCTATCCCTTGATATACAGTTATTAAGGGACACATCTTCGGCAATAGTGGCCAGCAAAATTTACCTGCCAGTGACTGATAATATTATATGTCAAGGTCCTCTACTTCTTTTTTTGCTCTCCTGGAGACGTCGTTTCTGAGCCTGCCACCATGCTTCATCTTCCTGCTTGCTGACAGTGTGAATTGTGGGCAGTGGCCATGCTGTATTCCAGTTACATTCGCAATGCTGACGTGAGCTCCAATTGGTCAGCCAGTCATGGGGGGAGAGTGAGGAGAGAGACTCACAAAGCATCTCCAGTCATCTTGCTGGCACTGAGGGAGCTGAATGGCAGATGGGGGGCATGCAGAGAGAAAGTGCTGGGGTTCATCATGTGTGCATAAGCAATCTGTGACAGTCACAAAATAAACAGAAATGATGAAAACATTTTACAAATGATGACAGAAAAAGGGGAGTTTCAAAAGGGGGGGGTTCTTTCGAACCAGATGACCCCCCCCCCCAGCAACGGCTATGGAAGGAGGATATGAGACTGCAATCTGACTGAGCCCCCACAGCAGGACTGCTGGGCATAGTGGGTGAATGGAAGGACCGGTGGGTAGATGAGTGGTGATTTATTGATTGTCAAGGTTCAGCCCCTTTATTACGGTGGCCCTGAAGTGCGAAAACAAAAACCCAAAAAATACACGCCAATCAAATACAGAAAAGTATTATGCACAGAACTACTCCACAACTTGTATTATGTGATGTCTTGAGGAGATTCAGCAAGATGTCCCTATTAGGTATTAGGTATTAGGGGGGTTAAACAAAGGGCATGTGCTAGTTCATCATGATGTTTGTTCACTGCTGGCTAATGGGGCCTCAGAACATTTGTAGTTTTCGCTTCCTGTGTGCAAGTTAAGGAACAGCAGGCTGTTAGAGTAACTGAGAAACAGTGAAATGTTTTAAATACTTAAAAATGGGAAGCAGTGTTGTACATGAGGAACTGCTGAGTGGAAAGCAGCACCATTTAGATGTGTGTCCTACAGTATGGGATGTGGGACATACTGTAATTCATACCCTATGCAACATATAGCAAAACACATCTATTTGACATCAAACAGTGAAACACATACACTGTGTAGTGAACCTCATACACTGATGTGGTTCAGATAAGTGAAACGTGGATTTACAGTATTTAATATTAAGTGGCAGCACTGTGGTGAGAGGAAGGTGCTGGGATGGACACTTACACTGCACAAATTCAGGAGATTCAGACAGTACAAAGAGATTAAGGAGAGAGGTTAAACGCAGTCATGGAGGTAAAGTAAGAAACATAGAAATCGTCGGCAGATAGTTGACCGCCAGGCCCATCCAGTCTGCCCATAAGCCCTACACTTGTTTGTTGCCTCTGACCCCATCTGATCATTTGATCAATGACTTTACTCCACTCCTTCCTCCTAACAAGGTTCCCATAAGGCATAAGTGTCCTAGGCATGCTTATATCTCTCCACTGTGCTTGCTCCCACCACCTCCTCTGGCAGACCATTCTATTTGTCCACCACTCTCTCCGTGAAGAAAAACTTCCTCACATTTCCCCTCAACCTACCACTTTCCAACTTCATATCATGCCCCCTCGTTCTTGTACTTCTATGTTGGCAGATGTCTCCCCTCATTCCTTGTTTATGCCCTTAAGGTACTTGAATGTTTCTGTCATGTCCCCCGGTCCCTCCTCTCCTCCAGTGAGTACATATTGAGGTCCTTTAATCTCTCCTCATGCGTTTTCTGGTGTAATCCCTGTACTATCTTAGTCACCCTTCTCTGAACCGCCTTCACCCTATCAATGTCCTTACGAAGGAGCAGCCTCCAGAATTGCACACAGTACTCTAAGTGAGGCCTCGCCAGCATTTTATACAGTGGCATCACTACCTCCCGCCTTCTGCTAGTGATACCTCTGCCTAGGCACCCAAGCATGCCACTGGCCCTCCCAGCAACCTTTGTACTCTGCCTAGACATCTTTATGTTGTCAGAAATTATAACCCCTAGGTCCTTTTCCTCCTTGGTGATCGTCAGCAGCTCCCTTCTCATCCTGTAGCTCATCCAAGGGTTCCCCTTTCCCAGGTGCATTATTTTGCACTTCTTTGAATTGAACCCAAGGCTGCCACACCTCAGACCATTTTTCAAGCTTCTTCAGGTCCCTTCTCATTCTCTCCATCCTGTCCGGAGTATCCACCCTGTTGCTGATCTTGGTGTCATCTGCAAACAGGCAGACCTTTCTCTCCAGCCCCTCTGCAATGTCACTTGTGAAGACATTAAACAGGACTGGCCCAAGGACTGATCTCTGATGTACTCCGCTTGTCACCCCACTCCCCCGATTGTATACCATTTACCACCACCCTCTGATTCTTGTCTGTTAAACAGTTCCTAACCCAGTCCACCAACTTAGCCCCATGCCCAGACTACCCATCTTTAACCAGCCTTTTATGTGGGACAATGTCGAAGGCCTTTCTGAAATCGAGGTAGGTGACATCCACCCCCCCCGGATTTACTTCCTTTGTCAACCAGTCAAAATAATCTATCAGACTCATCTGACATGACCTACCTGCTGTGAATCCATGTTGCCTTGGATCCTGGGCATGGCTGGATTCCAAGTGTGCCACTATTCTTTCCTTAAGTAGTGCCTCTATGATCTTACCCACTACTTAGGTGAGGCTGACAGGCCTATAGTTCTCTGCCTCCTCCCTACTACCACTCTTGTGTAGAGGGACTATGTGTAGCCCTCTTGCAGTTCTCCAGAACCACTCCTGTGTTGAGTGACTCGGTGAACAAGGCTGCTAGAGGTGCTGCTAGCTCCTTTCGCAGCTGTCTTAAAATCCTTGGGTGTATGCCATCTGGCCCCATTGCTTTGTCCACCTTCAGTTTCATGAGCTCATCCAGGACTCTCTCCACTGTGAATGGACTTGTGCTTACCTCCTCCCTTCCTTTGTGTCTGTTACCCACTGTGGTCCCTGACCCTCCCCCTACTTAGTGAATACTGAACAGAAGTATTTGTTCAGTATCTCTACCTTCTCCAGGTCTCCTTCCATACATTCATCTGTATCCCCTCTGAGTCTAAATATCACTTCCCTAGTTTTTCCTCATTCGCTGATGTACCTAAAGAAAGTCTTGTCACCTTTCTTAACTATCTGTGCTAGTCTTTCTTCAATCTGCACCTTAGTGCTTCTTACGGCCTTTCTTGCTTCCTTTAGATCCTTTACAGACACCTAGAAACAGAGAAACATAGACTTTGACAGCAGATAAGGACCACTTGGGCCACCTAGTCTTCCCATTTCCCTACCTATTGGGTAAGCTGCAGATCCTAGTTAACCAACAGCCTATTTCTTTCTACCCCCCCACTAGATTTGCCTTATGTGTGTCCCATGCATTCTTGAATTCCCCACTGTTTTTGACTCCACGACCTCCTCAGGAAGGCTGTTCCATGCGTCCACCACCCTCTCTGTAAAAAAAAATGCTTCCTCACATTACCCCTGAGCTGTCCACCTCTATCTTCAAATTGTGTCCCCTTTTCTTCTACATCTCTTTTTCTGAAAGATGCTACCCTCCTGGACTTTGTTGATTCCCCTGAGGTACTTGAAAGTTTCTATAATGTCCCCACTCTCCCTCTTTTCCTCAAGGGTATGCATATTAAGCTCCTTTAGTCTCTCTTCATATGGCTTCTGTTGCAGACCCTGCACCATTTTAGTTGCCCGTCTCTGGACTGCCTCCATCCTGTCTATGTCCTTGTGGAGATGGAATCTCCAGAACTGCATGCAGTACTCCAGATAGGGCTCACCAACTGTCTGCATAGAGGAATAATAACTTCCTGTTTTCTACTGGTGATGTCTCTCCCTATACATCCCAGTATCCCCCAGCCATCCTTACTGCCTTCTCACATTGCTTGCTTACCTATAGGTCATCTGATATGACTACCCCAGGTCCCTTTCCATTTTTGTTGTTGTTAATACCTCCCCCCATTGTGTACTCTTCCCCTGGGTTTTTGTTTCCCAGGTGCATTACTTTGCACTTCTTTGCATTGAATCTAAGCTGCCATACTTTTGACTATTCCTCCAACCTTGCCAAGTCCCTTCTCATTCTTTCCACCCCACACCTTGTGTATCAACTGTGTTGCAGATCTTTGTGTTGTCTGCAAACAGACATACTTTTCCTTCCAGTCCCTTTGCAATTTCACTTATAAAGACATTAAAAAGGACTGGACCCAGTAATGAACCCTGCGGTACCCCACTAGTAACCCCTCTTTCTTCGGAGTGGACTCCGTTTACTATTACCCTTTTTGTCCTGTTGTCCAGCCAGTTTTTACGACTGTGGGCGAGCCTACAGGAGTATTGCATGTACAAAAGGAGTGATGTCATGTTTTCTGTCCGTGGAACTGACTGAAGGTATAAATAGTCTCCTCCACCTTACTCTCCTCCAAGATATGTTTTCCGCTCTCAAATAAATATGCTTTCATGTTAGTCAATGGTTGCAGGGTACTATTTTCTTTCTTAAATGGGTGGTACAAGAACTGGAACCTGAGTAGTGGGAGGCTGCATTGTTTTCTTGGGGGAAGTAAGATCCAACCCACCTCCACCCAAGAAGCTCCTAAAAATCCAGCCCACCTTTTTTTATTTATTCATGTGGGAGGGGCATGAGGTGGATATATTATGTTGAAAGAAGACTCAGTAGTTTGATCTGGACCTAGGAACAGAACACATCTTTGGAGTCCCTGCATTTTGTTAAGGACTAGGAGAAGCTTAAGGATTCAGCTTCCAAGGAAAATAGACAGCTTTCAGGTATTTCTTAAACATTTATATACTAAAATGGGCACAGTAATTGGCAAACACAGTCTGTGATGAAGTGTATTTTTCTTTTTTAAGTTTGAGAAGTGGAGTTGACTTGCACATGTTAAAAATACCAACAGCAATTAGCAACTACTTGTAGAAACAAAATGCTGTTTTTTTTAATTTAAATTTTTTTCCCTGGCTCAGTTTATATCAGTGAAAAGAAAGACTGAAACAACTATCACAGCTGCCATCCAACTGGACAAGCTATGTATCACTCATTTTTCATTTAAAATAACACAAAATGTAGTTTCACATTTTTACCATGAGGGAAGCAAGAACATTCCTGGTGAGTTAATTACTCCTTGGAACCTGTTATTCCAGTTTTTACCACAGTGTTCCTGGAACTTTCTGCATAACAAGTTCCCTTAGGCACCTCACAGCACCTCATTAAGCCATTTGACACCACCATCTTTGCAGGACATTGCATAGCAAGAGACTTACCATAACTTGCAGTTTGTGACTATAGGTGTTTATACCTGAATGATAATAACCACATTTGCTTCACTTGCAAATAAGCAGGCATCTGTGTGTGTAATTACTGTTTGACTTACTGTAGGTTACACATAGAATCTGAAAAATTCATAACATGCTGTATTGTGATTCAATGAACTGATAAATGGGGATTTGGGTTTTTTTTACAAATTCATTTTTCCTGACCATGGATATACTAGAACAAAAATTTCTCAACAAAATGTTTTTAAATAAATTATCCTAGTTGGGGGGGGGGGGCTGCCACAAGCATAATTGGCTTCACAGATGGGGGAACTCACAGCAGCAGAAAAATAAGCATATTGGTATTAAAAGCTTAGTGGCGTAGATGTAGAGGCACCAGTATTTAAGCATGACTTTGGTAGAGGATTAATTGTGACTGGGGGTGAGGGAGGGAGTGAGTCTTGATATTTTTAGCATAATGGTTTTCTGAAACTTCAGCATTCAATTGGTTAAACTTTGTAGCAATCTGTACAGTATATCACTAAGCCACATGCAGTGGGGTATGGGTAAAACCCACATCACCAGACCCAGGCCAGAGCTGTAAAATCTGAACTAGGCACAACTTGTGCAAATATTGCTGATCTGGTGAAGCAGCAATAAAAGATAAACTACGCTATACCTTCAATAACACACCTACCCCAGTTTGCATTTACCTGAGGCCCATTTTTAGGCCTTATATAGTAATTTCTTCCTTCAAGATAACAGCTTGTAATGAAATGTGTCGAATTTATGTGTGTGAACTGTAAATCAGTCTCTAAAAAAAACAATGAAACACATCAAATGTCTTCAAAAACTTGTCTCACCCGGGTTCGGGAATGGACCAGGGTCGCTGGAGGGCCGGCTGGGAGGAGAAGGATGGAGCGTCCTAGGGACTGCTTTCCTTCTCTGGGGGTGGGAGGGGAAGTGTCTGGAGCTTTGCTGACCCCTGGCAGAGGCCAGGAGTCACATAGCTGCCGGCACTCGGCAATGCATTGGAGGCGGGGCAGACGCCGGCATCATTGCACGACTCCGCCTCCCCAGAAAAATGGAAAAAGGGGATAGCTGCCTGCCGCTGTGAATGAAGCTCACCACAGCTTTGATATGCTCCCCAGGCCAGCCCTCCGACCTATTTCGGACCCTGCGGCATGTACGGGGGAGTGCCGCAGCCCCGCCGCGGGGGGTAAGCCATGAGGTATCGGAGGGTTCATGGCCGATTTGGGGTTGCAGAAGCCAGCGGCCCATGACCAGGCTGATACGAACATCAGGCGGCAGGCAGCTCGGTGGAAAAAGAATAAAAATAGAAAAAAAAAAAAAAGCTTGTCGAATTTACGTGTGTGAATTGTATATCAGTCTCTAAAAAAAACAATGAAACACATCAAATGTCTTCAAAAACTTGTCTCAACATTGTGTTTATCTACCACCTTGTCACAACATACAGTTGTCTCAGCAGTGTTTTCAGTTAGGGTACAGTACCTTCATGTATATGATGGCCTGGTTCTGTTGAGTTGATTGCTATAACAGTACATAGAATAAAATGCAAAACATATAAATAACTGTAATATAGATGGTGGCATTATTTTTAATTATACAATGGCAAGGAAAAATGTAGGAAGTGGATTGGCTGCTGACCCATTGAAACAGTGATGTTATTACACAATAATATCGCCGTAGCTTTGGATTTGGATCATTCCTTACATTTTCTCTTAAGAAATATTTTCCATGCTAACAAAAACATTCTTTAAAATCTATTTTTTATTCTGTACATGACAACAAGCCATTGTATAATTGCAATAAGGCACTCCAGAGCGTGTGTTATCTTGTAATAACGTCACTCCTGGGGTTGTGGAAGCACTCGGCTTCACCTCATGCTTCAACCCACCCCAGGAGTGACATTATTACATGATAACACACACCCTGTCATGCCTTATTGCTTAAATATGCCCTTTCTCAATGTACTGCACTTTAATTCAGTTAGTGTATATGCAACAGCCTTCATGTGAACACTCTGGGCTTCTCTTTGACTCCTGATGTCTATTTGTTTTAGCTATTATATATCATTTGAAATGCTTTGGTTTTCTTGATGTGGTGTCTGTGTGCCTAAACTATGTAATCTGTTTATCTACTGCTACCAATGTATCTCCAGTGGATGATTGTTATAACTGTCTGCTCTCCGATCCATTGTTTTTTGACTTAACTGTGCTGTTTTTGTATTAGTTTTGACAAGGTGCCTTTCTAAATGAGTCTCTGACTCA
Source organism: Neoceratodus forsteri (assembly GCA_016271365.2). Lineage (NCBI taxonomy): Eukaryota > Metazoa > Chordata > Ceratodontiformes > Ceratodontidae > Neoceratodus > Neoceratodus forsteri. The sequence goes on from CM057455.1 coordinate 1,713,585,718, forward strand.
AAAGTTTGTAAATCTAATATTTTTTAAATAAGTAAATAAATAAATGTTTATGTTTCAGCCCATGAAACACCCTTATCTAGTTAATGCATTCACAGTCGTAGTGGCTCAGCCAGAGCTTGTTTACCCAGGCTACCACCCTGGGACCCACTCCCAGGCTGGTTAATTTGTTTATTAATCTTTTGTGTGAGACTGTGTCAAATGCCTTGCTAAAGTCTAGGTAGGCCATGTCCATAACCCCTCACTGGTCTACTACTTTGCTCACCCAGTCAAAGAAATCTATTAGATTAATCTGACATGACTTTCCCACTGTAAATCCATGCTGCCTTGGGTCCTGTGCCCCACTGGCCACTAGGTACTTAACAATTATTTCTTTCAGAAGTGATTCCATCATTTTCCATACCACTGAGGTCAAGCTAACAGGTCTGTAGTTTCCTGCCTCTACTTTACCCCCACTTTTGTGAAGGGGAATCACATCTGTCCTCCTCCAGTCCTTAGATACCACACCACCCTCCCATGATTTGTTAAAAAGGGTAGTCAGTGGTATCACTAGTTCTCCCCTTGGTTCTTTTAGAATTCTGGGAGGAATCCTGTCAGGCCCCATTCCATTGTCCGCCTTCAGTTTTAGAAGTTCTTTCAGAACCCTTTCTTCTGTGAAAGGACTGGTATTGACCCCTTATCCAGAGTGCTTCTATTGATTGGATTAGGTACCTTTCCCTCCAGTTCTTTGTGAATACTGAGCAGAAGTATTCATTCAGTGTCCCTGCTTTTTCACTGCCCTTCTCTGCCCACCCACCCTCCATTTTATTAAGCCTCACTGTCCCTCCCTTGGTCTTTCTTCCTCCCTAATGTACCTATAAATGGTTTTATCCCCTTCTTAACCAAGTTGGCTATATTTTCCTCGGTTTGGGCCATTGCTATTCCGACTGTCTTCCCAACTTTCTTCTGCTTTAACTGGTACAGTTCTCTGTCCTGCTTTTTCTGTGTTTCCTTATACTTCCTGAATCCTATATTTTTCTCCCTAACTTTCCCCGCCACCTCTTTTGAGGGCCATAGTGCTTTTTTCTTTCATTTTGATTTATTTGCTTCTCACAGAGGCTTGTTGCCTCTGTGATGGCAGTTTTGATGTCTCCCCATTGTTCCTCCACCCCTCCTTCTTGCCTGTTTGCTAGTGCTTTTCTAAGGCACTCTCCCATTTTGACAAAGTCAGCCCTTCTAAAGTCCAGTACCCTCACTTTTGTATGGCTTGACTCTGCAGCTGTGTTTATCATGAACCACACTGTTTGGTGGTCACTTGTTCCCAGATGGCTACCCATTTCAGATCTGAGATCCTCTCTCCGTCCCCATTTGAGAGTGTCCAGTCTAAGATTGCTCCGTCCCGAGTGGGTTCCAGCACTAGCTGTTTGAGGCATGTCCTCTGTAGGGCATCAAGAATGACCCTACTCTTGGATGTGGCTGCAGCAAAGGTGCTCCAGTTAACATCTGGCATATTCAGGTCCCCCATCAACAATATCTCCCCTTTTTCTGCCATCCTAAGGAAGCCTTCTATCATTTCCTTTTCCATCCCCCCCAAGATGGGGGTCTGTATACGATCCCGTGGATTGTGTGCCATTTCCAGTCTCCTGAGTGAAACACAGTGCCTCCTCTCCTCCCTGTTTACCCTTTTGTTCTGTTTCTTTGATCCCTTCCCTTATATAGAGAGCTACTCCTCCTCTTCTTCTACCCTCCCTGTCCCTCCTGTAGATTGTGTACCCTGGTATGTTGACATCCCAGTCATGGTTCTCTGTGTACCATGTTTCTGTGACTGCCACGATATCCGGGCATCCTTGTTCCATCAAGGCCACCAGTTCAGGGAGCTTGTTACCTAGACTATGGGCATTGGTGCTCATTACCCTGCATTTTTTGATGGGCTTACCCCTTTTTGCCCCATCCCTGTCCTTACTGCCTTTGCCTTTTTCTCCATTTACCCCTGCCCTTCTCCCTATTGACTTCTTTATCTTGGTGTTTAAGTCACTAACTACCCTGACGTTTTTTGGGGGGGCTAGGATTTCCCTGCTCCTTTTCAGTTACTCCCCCATGTCTAGTTTAAATGCTTGCCAAATAAGCATTTAAACCTATCAACTAGGATCCTGGTTCCCCTCCTGGACAGATATAGACCATCGCACCAGTATAGGCCTGTTTCCCTCCAGATGGACCCTCAGTCCCCAATGAAGCCAAATATCTTGAGCTCTGCACCAGCTTTTCAACCAATGATTCAATTCCATGGTGCAGAGCACCCTAGCCTCACCCGTGCCATACACAGGCAGCACCTCTGAGAAGGTTACTGTGCATGCTACTTGTCTAAGGCCCCTCCCCAACTCCACAAACTCCTCCTGCACTGCTCTGATCCCTTTCCCAGCCAGGTTATTTGTCCCTAGATGGGCAATGACATCCCGCTCCCTCCCCAGTGCAGCTGCTCCTGTGATCCTGAGGATTCACTCCCTGTCCCTCCAAGCCATGGCATCAGGCAGGCACTTTACCTCCCTCCCCCCACCCAGTTCTACCCTCTTAACAGTGGAGTCCCCCATCAGGAGTTGTTTCCTTCCACTGTGGAGTCCCATGCCACCCTCCTGTGGGTCTCCTTTGTGGAGGTTTCTAGTATTCTCCTTGGTCTCCACTGCGGGTGCCCCCACAGAGGAACCACATGCTGCCAGAATGGCGTACAAATTGTGGAGAGGTACAACTGGAGGGATGTGCCTTGTTCCACCACCTTCACCCTTCCTGAGCCCACTGTGGTCCAATTGCTCTTCTTTCATGCTAACCTCTGAGGCAGTGGTGGCAGCCCTGGTGGTCTCTGGGTGAGAAAGGAGGTTCTCTGAACCCCGACCAACTCAGCCTGGAGACAAATAACCTCCTCCCTCAGCCCAGAGAGGTGCCTGCAGATGGGACAACACCTCATCCTCCAGAATGTCTCCTGGAAGACTACTACTCTACAGTCACTACAATGCACCACTCCCATCATGTCTTATTTGTGGCCCCTCAACTGTTGTTTTGTATGCTTACTCTTTCCTCTCTCTGTTTATTTATTTTTATTTTTTCTCCCTACTTTCTACTATGTCCGTGCCCTTAAAGCTCCTGCTCTTCATGTCCACTTCCCTCTGAGTCGCCTTATATGTCCTGAAACTTACCCTTTTGGCCCTTACCTTGTCCACCACACCTCTTGAGAACTATAGTGGTTTCTTCATTCTCTTGCCTTTGTTTACCACCTTGACGCATTGGTTCATCACCTGCCCTATGGCTGTCTTTCGGTGTTTCCACTGCTCCTTGACTACCCTTCCTACCTCCCTCCTGTCCAGGGCCTCTTTTATATATTTTTATTTAAACTTTTGTTTACCAGGTAAGCAATATGAGCCAAAGACTTTTATGATATGCGACCCAGGACCATAATAAATACAGTCAAGTTGTTATAAACAAACAAGAATACATAAATACAAACAATAAATGTAACAATAAACAATGACATTAAAAACAATCACATTTTAAAAAAATCAGCATATAAAGAATACAGTGGTGTGTCCGGAATGGCATTTTCAAAGCAAAACTACAAACAGCATGAAAGGTGGTAGTGAGTAATGTATGTTCAGACTTGGCTAAATCCTGAAATAAAAATGAGTTGTAGTTTAGAACTGATAATAATAAATTATTTGATACAGAAATCCTAGCCTGCTTAGTTAGTAAGTTCTGCAGCTTGAATAGAACTTCCAGACTTTGATTAACACTTCTACAGACCAGACTTACATGCAAAGAATACAATAAACAAGGATCAAGGGTGATCCCTGTGACACTTGGATGACTGGTTCTGATCACTGTATCATTTTTGGTAATATAAAAATGGGTTATGGACTGTCTCTCTTGAGAAATGCTGAAATAGCATGTGAGATGACACACACACACACACACATATGCAGGTTTTAGATACAAGGTTTTACCTGGAAGGCCCGAAGCTAATTACAGACTTTAACTAAGTTAATTATAGCTTTAGTTGCTAAGAGGGAAAATTAAAAACTTTCATAACACTTAGAGGAAGAAGAGCAGGGTATGACATTTTAGTGCAAAGTCATAAAAGATGCTTTCCTGTCAAGAACATGAGTTATGCTGAGGTTGCAGAATTTAATACTTGGAAAAGACATCCTGTTTTATATAGATTTTTTTTATATATTCTGACAGGGAGGACCTAGGTGACCTCATGCAAATAGGTGGGGAAAACCAGTTTTTAAACATTATTCTGTTCTCCTTCAGAGACACTTCTATCTAGACTCTGACAAAGAAACGTCTGTGAGCACTTTAAGCAGGTATTTAGAGAGAGAGAGAGACAAATCTAAGTACTGTAGTAGGAATTGCACTGTTAAAACCTGTTTTGTTTAAGAGATTTGTATGTCTTGTGATATAATAGTTCTATATTTTATGTGTTACTTTTTTATCTATTTTAGTAAAACTCTATTTTTAGAGCTTACTTGGTCTGTCTTTCATTTCTTTCCTTTACAAGTAGAGTATTTATGGTTATAGCAGTACATAAGCTTCAATGGTGATACCAAACTGGAAAAAGGTAAGCATTTTAAATCTGAGGTCTTTTATTACAGTTTTTAAGGGTTCATTTCTGTACACCTGATTAGGTGCCCATAGGCAAATATATCTGGCCCCCAAAGACGGAATTATCTGAGCCTGTGCATTGTGTATGCTAGCAAGAGGTTCACAGTTTGAATCCCTCCAAGACTTGAGACCAAAGGTTGATTCAAAACCCACAAAACAGACGAGGAGGGTTACCCTGTTTCTGTTAATGGTTCACAAGACTGCACTAGGAGGTTGGTACTTTGGGAGTAGAGGGCTGACCTGCTGAGTGGGTTTGTGACATATTGGTTGGCAGTGGTGGCAAAATTTTTATATCACAAGCTTTTATTGTTCAGTGTGTCAGCTGAGACTGTAAGCTCACTTGCAAATAAAGAAAAAGGCAGTGATTTATTTTTTAAAAAGGAAACCAAACTATATCACTTGGCATACAGCCAAGTTCCTACTCATTTTATTTTTTTTTCCTAAAGTGCAAGTCAGAGTAGCAGTAGTGAGGGAAGAAGATGGGTTCCAACTACAGTAGGCACACTGTAGACTCCTTAAAGCAGTTGTGCGGGGACAGAGGAGTCCCGTTTGTGGTGAAAGCCAGCAAGCAGAACCTCAGAGATGCCCTGATGGTAGCAGATACGTAGAGCAGCGAGTCATGGACCGTGACTGAAAAGGACCAAACCTCAGGTGTGGCAGGGCTAGTGGCCAGTGCTGTGTCCAGATCCAGTGAGGATGACGGCAGGGCCACTGTCAGTGAAGGGTCACAACAGCAGGGGAAGGTCACCAATATCCTGTATCTGAAAGTACTCAGGCTGTTAATTGAGTTTTGCAGGATGGAGCTGGAGTTCCAGGAGAAGAGAGAGCAAGAGAAGCGAGAGGCGGACTGTGAGGCAAAGCAAGAATGTCGAGAGGTGGAGTGTGAGAAGCATGAGAACTAGTGAGCCACAGAGGAAAGGAGAAAGTGAGAACGCCGAGAGGCAGAGCGAGAACAGAGAGACACTGACTGTGCAGAACAGGAGCACCAGTGGCAACACGAACTAGAGAAAATACGACTCCGACCAGCAGCACCAGAGCAGGAAAGTGGCTTGGCTTTAACTGGGACTGCAGGACTGGGTTACAAATTGAACTCCAAATTAATAGCTGAATTTAAAGAGGGGGAGGATATGGATGCCTTTTTGAAAAAGTTTGTATTCAGGCTAAAATTCCTAGAGAGCCCTGGAGCTTCCAGCTATCCCTGCTACTTACCGGGAAGGCTCGGGATGCATTAGGTCAAATGAACAATGAGGACAGTGATGATTACAGCAAACTTAAAGCTGCACTGTTGAAAAAGTTTGAATTAACTGCTGAATCATACAGAGCTAAATTCTGTAAGCTCAGGAGAAGCCCTGACATGAGCTACGAGAAGCTAGCCATGAAACAACGTCAGTTTTTAAAACATTGGTGGGAAGGAATTGAGGCAAACTCTGTTGATAAAATTGAAAATGTGATTCTGTTAGAACAGTTTTTCTGGGAGTGCCCAGCAGAGTTGAAAACCTGGCTAAAGGACTGAGATCCCAAAACAGTACAAGAGGTTGCTGAACTCTCAGACTGCTATGCCAAGAGCAGACCTGCTCTGAGAGTGAATGGGGTGGGTGTGGCAGTGCAGAAAGAGACAAGTGCACCTGCAGGGCAGCCAAAACCAGTTAGCCCCAGGTTTCAGGGAAAAGATTTCTCTGAGAGAAGAAATTAATGTTGGTTGTGTAAAGAAACTGGGCATATTGCCAGACAGTGTCCCAAAAAGGTGAGCAATATTACACAACTGGGTGCTAGAAAGGAAGTAGGTTGTTTGTGTGTCCTTGGAAGCATGCTAGTGAACATGAGGGAACACATGCACCCAGTCATGGTGAATGGTGTTCAGACGCAGGGGTTAAGGGACACAGGGGCATCCTTGACCTTGGTAAAGGGATATCTGGTACAGCCTGATCAGCTTATACCCAATAAATACGCTACTATACAGGACTTCACTGGTGAGGCGAAAACATTGCCCCTCGCTAGTGTTCTCTTAGACTGGGGTGAAACAGGGGGAACTGTGCAACAGGTGGCTGTTGCCAAAACCTTAGCAGTGGATGTGATCCTGGACAGCAATCTCCAACAAGGGATGGTATGTGAATTTACCTGTAGCCAAGCGGCAAGGGAAAACTGTAGTTCCCTGAACCCCACAGAAGCCATTGTGGAAACCACTGAGAGGCTAGTTCCCCAGCCTGTGTCTCCAGGTGGGGAGACTAATGAAAAGGGGGTAGAAATTTCCCCAGTAGCAAGTAACCACACAGCTACAGAGGGTTACTCTGAAGAGGGAGGGGTGACCCCTTGTTAGAGGGTTTGGATTGACAGTGATCCTGAGTGCCCTGACACAAGTGCTAGAGACTCTAGTTTAGCAACTGAAGGGGACTTGTCCCATGCCTTGGGAATGTGTGAGGGGTTTGCAGCTGCTTAGAGAAGTGACCCTAGTTTAGAGAAGCTGAGGGCTTGGGCAGACTCTGATGGAGCACAAGAAGGTGATGACAGACATAAGGTTTATCGGGAAAATGGACTTATGTATACTCAGGCAGTACAGACAGAGGGAGGGAGGGATGCTAGGCAGGCAGCTTGTCATCCCACAGGGGTATCATGAGCAGTTACTCAAAATTGTACATGATATTCCCTTGTCTGGACATCTGGAAATCACACACATTATGCAGTGGTTAGCCCAAAATTTCTACTGGCCTAACTTTACCCAGCAGGTGAAGGAGTATTGCAGGTCTTGTTACTGATGCCAAGTAATAGGGAAGGTGTGCAAGAAAACCCAAGCCACCCTGATTCCATTGCCCATAGTGGAGGAGCCATTCCAGAGGGTGGGAATGGATATTGTGGGGCCTTTAAATACCCCCAGCTCCTCAGGGAAGAGATTCATACTGACTGTGGTGGATTATGCCACCCAGTACCCAGAGGCAGCTGCCTTATCCTCACTGAGGACAGGCAAAGTGGCAGATGCTTTACTTGGGATTTTCTACCATGTTGGGTTTCTGCATTAGGTAATCACCAATGAGGGGGTTCCTTCATGTTAGACCTGATGAAATATTTATGGGAGAAGTGTGGGGTGGTGAAGAGCTGCACGACACCATATCACCCACAAGCTAATGGGCTTGTGGAAAGATTCAATGGTACCCTAAAGTCAGTGCTTCAGGCATTTTCTGAACAGCATGGGAGGGACTGGGAGAAATACCTTCCCCACCTGTTGTTTGCATACAGGGAGGTGCCCTAAGAGTCAACAGGATTTTCCTCCTTCGAACTCTTATATGGACGCCAGGTATGTGGACCCCAAGACTTGATCTGGGAGGACTGGGAAGGCAAGCATGCCACCCAGGGAACTCCCATTGTGGATTACATCCTTAGGTTTAGGGAAAGGCTGAAGCAGCTTTTGGGGACAGCCCAGAGCAACCTGGTAGCTGCCCAACAGAAAAAAAAAGTGTGGTACAACCACAGAGCCAGAGCTCACTTGTACATGGTGGGTCAGGAAGTCATGGTCTTTATTCCAGTCCAGAAAGACAAGCTACAAGCTAAGTGGGCAGGACCGTACAAAGTGGTTAGGAAGGTAAATGACGTGAACTACATTGTGGAGTTACCTGACTGAAGACAGACAGAAAGGATGTACCATGTCAACATGATGAAGCCATATGCCAATAGGGCTGACATGGTGTTTGCAGTGTGTAGTCCTGGGGAGGGGATAGATGAAGGAGACCCCCTTCTGGACTTGCTGGAAGAAAGTAAGTGGGAGTCCTCTGTGGAGGCAGTAAAATTGTATCCCCAGCTGGCCCCGGACCAGATCCAGAAAGTAAGGGAGGTTTTACCTCACTTTGCCCCCAAGTTTAGCGCCAAGCCTGGACTAACCCCCTTAGCAAAACACGATGTGGAGACAGGGACACAGATGCCCATATAGCAGACAGCATATCGGGTGTCAGAGGCTGCCCAAAAGGACATTAGGAGGGAAGTGGAGGAGATGCTGGATTTAGGGATAACCCAGAGATCCCACAGCCCCTGGGCCTCACCCATAGTTCTTGTGCCTAAGCCAGATGGCTCTACTCGTTTCTGTGTGGACAATCATGGACTGAATGCAGTCACAAAGTCAGACGCCCACCTGATGCCCTGGGCAGATGAACTCCTAGACAAGTTGGGAGGGGTGACCAATCTTATGACCATTGACCCGATAAAGGGGTATTGGCAGGTTGAGTTGACAGACAGAGCTAGGGAGAGGTCGGTCTTCATCACTCCAATAGGCTTATTTGAGTTTAAAGTAATGCTAATGCCTTTTGGAATGAAGAATGCCCTGGCCACTTTCCAAAGGTTGGTGAACCAGGTGTTAAATGGTGTTGAGGAGTATGCCATGGCATACCTGGATGACATTGTCATCTTTAGTACGAGCTGGGAGGAACACTTATCCCACTTTAGGGATGTTTGGGGCAGGATACAGAGGGCCGGGCTCACTGTCAAAGCAGAGAAGTGCCAGGTGGCCATGGGAGAAGTGGCATACCTTGGGCATGTGGTAGGCCAGGAACAGCTTCGTCCTAACCAAATAAAGATAGAGGTAATCCAGGCATGGCCTAGACCAGAAATGCAGAAGCAGGTCAGGAATTTTCTAGGGACAGCAGGGTACTACAGAAAATTTGTACCCAATTACAGTGCCCTGGCTGCTCCCCTGTCTGACCTGACAAAGAAATGGATGCCCAAGAAAATTACCTGGGACACAGCCTGTGAGAAAGCCTTTACCAGATTAAAGGAGGCACTTTGCAGTGTTCCTGTTTTGACAAGTCCTGACTATAGCAAAACCTTTATAGTTCAGACTAACACCTCAGACGTGGGTATTGGGGCAGTACTGAGTCAGACATCCAGCCAAGGGACAGATCACCCAGTAGTGTACCTGAGTAGGAAGTTACTTCCCAGGGAGCAAGCATACTCCACGATGGAAAAATAATGTCTTGCCATAGTGTGGGCCCTAAGGAAGTTGGAGCCATACTTGTATGGGCATAATTTTGTGGTACAGACTGACCACAACCCTTGGTTTGACTGACTCAGATGGGAAAGAACAATGGTAGGTTGCTAAGATGGAGTCTTGCTTTGCAAGGGTATGATATGACAATCATACATAGGGATGGAGCCAAAAATCAGAACTCAGATGGGCTGTCTAGGGTCTAAGAGGAGTGAACTGATTTGGGAAGCTCATCCCATGCAGGGGATAGAGCCCCCAAATTCAGTCTAGGTGGGGAGGAATTGTGATACTTGGACAGCTGGTACTGATCACTGTATCATTTTTTGTAATACAAAAATGGGTTATGGACTGTCTCTCTTGAGAAATGCTGAAACAGCGTGTGAGATGAACACACACACACACACACACACACACACACACACACACACAGGTTTTAGATACAAGATGTTACATGGAAGGCCCAAAGCTAATTACAGACTTTAACTAAGTTAATTATAGCTGTAGTTGCTAAGAGGGAAAATCAAAAACTTTTATAATGCTTAGAGGAAGAAGAGCAGGGTATGACGTTGTAGTGCGAAGTCATAAAAGATGCTTTCATGTCCTGGAAGGGGTAAGCTTATCATAAGATCAAAGAGAGTAATTTGAAGAACAGGAGTTATGCTGAGGTTGCAGAATTTAATACGTGGAAAAGTCGTCCTGTTTTTATATAGATATATTTTTTTTATATATTCTGACAGGGAGGAGCTAGGTGACCTCATGCAAATAAGTGGAGAAAACCAGCTTTTAAACATTATTGTTTTCCTTCAGAGACACTTATATCTAGACTCTGACAAAGAAACATCTGTGAGCACTTTAAGCAGGTATTTAGAGAGAGAGAGACAAATCTAAGTACTGGTGTAGGAATTGCACTGTCAAAACCTGTTTTGTTTAAGAGATTTGTATATCTTTTGGTATAATAGTTCTGTATTATATGTGTTACATATTTTTTAATCTATTTTAGTAAAACTTTATTTTTAGAGCTTACTTGGTCTGTCTTTGATTTATTTCCTTTACTAGCAGAGCATATATGGTTAAAGCAGACACTGTATGTAAGCTTGAATAGTGATACCAAACTGGAAAAAGGTTAGCGTTTTAAATCTGAGGTCTTTTGTTACAGCTTTTAAAGGTTCATTTCTGTACACCTGGTTAGGTGCCCATAGGCAAAGATATCTGAGCCCCAGAAGACAGAATTATCTGAGCCTGTGCATTGGGTACACTAGCAAGAGGTTCACAGTTTGAATCCCTTCAAGACTTGAGACCAAAGGTTGATTCAAACCACAAAACAGACCAGTAGTGTTACCCCCTGTCTGTTAACTGTTCACAAGACTGTGCTCGGAGGTTGGCACTTTGGGAGTAGAGGGCTGACCTGCTGAATGGGTTTGTGACAATCCCTAGATATCTAAATGGGAAGACCTGTTCCAGTCCAGCACCTCCCCGATCCAAAATTACTAACGGCTTACATCTACTTACTCTTTGTTTTGAACCAAAAAGCATGCACTTAGTTTTTTTTTATTATTAAGTAGCAAATGATGTTCAAATGACCAATGATCCAGGGCCTGAAAGTCAGCATTCAAACTGGAATTTAACAAATCCACTGAGGGTGAACTACTAAAAATAAGGATGTCATCCGCATACATCAAAACACTAGTTTGAGATAAATAGGCAGGCAATTTGTCTATAAATAAGGAAAGTAAAAGGGGCCCGAGTATAGAACCCTGGGGCACCCCAATCTCCATCAATTTATTCCCTGACATCACTCCCTGGTAGCACACACTCAGGGGGTGACTAGTTAGATACAGTAGCTATCAAGCCACTGTAAAGGTGAGTTCCCGACTCCAGTGCTCCCCAATCCCACAAGCAGCAGGTGATGATTAACAAAGTTAAAGGCCTTGGACAGGACCATGAACACAGCACTGGTGAACTTGCCACCATCCATAGCCCTACCACTGTGGCTTGTGAACCTGGCCAAGGCCATCCTCTACCATGATTTTTATGAAAAAGCCATGCTGCTCAGAGGTTTAGAGACCAGAGGAATCCATAAACTCCACCAATTGTTGATTAACAATTTTTTTCTAACAATTTTCCCAAAACAGGGAGTAAGGAAATGGGTCAATAGCTGACAAACTCAGCCACTGAACCCTCTTTAAATATTGGTTTAATAAGAGTATGTTTCCACTGAGTGGGAAATACTCCTGTTATAAAAGACAAATTTAAGACAATTAATTTTAGAAACCTCGGTGCCATTTCATCCCCTCCAGAACTTTTATTAGGGGGCAATTGCTTCAACAATTTCAACAAAAGTAAAGAGACGGAAACTGGGTCATAACACCTCCCCCACAAGAGATTTCTATATTGTCTAGAGGTAGGAAATCATTAGCTAAAGGAGTCAAATCTGCAAATCTGGCCAAAAAAACTTCAGTTATTTCAGTTAAATTTGAAGTAGAACTGCCATCAAGATCAAAGTACTCAGTTTGATTCTTATTATTGGGAGGGGTTATTTTCTTAATGGCAGACCTCCCCATTTTAGCAAAATCCGCCCTCCTGAAATCTAAGTCCTTCGTCCTTGTGTGACTAGCTTGTCTCTGTTTCCACGCTAAACCACCTTATGTGGTGGTTGCCAAATCCCAGTTGACCTTCCACTTGGACGTCTGTTACTCTGTCCCCATAGATCAGTACAAGGTCCAGAATCGGCCTTTCTCTGGTGGGATCAATCACTAGCTGACTGAGGCCAGCCCCCTGTATGAAATCCAGGATGTCCCGCCTCCTGGTTGAAGCAGTTGCTGGGATGGTCCAATCTACATCTGGGATATTGAAATCATCCAGCAGCAATACCTCACTCTTTATTGCCATCTCATGAATTTGATCCCCTAGATCCCTATCCCCCTCCTACCCCTGCCCTGGAGGTCTGTAGACCACCCTGTGCAGATTTTTATGCTATTACCTGCTCAAGGGTGACCCACAGTGCCTCGGTTTTCCCCTGACCTTCCCTGCACCTCTGTTGCCTTTATGCTTTCTCACATACAGGGCCACCCCCCTTGTTTGTTCCCCTATCCCTCCTGAATAGAACATAACCCTGAATATTTACATCCCAGTAATGATTTGTGGTATACCACATCTCAGTTATTGCTGCTATGTCCAGGTCTTCCACTACTAACAAGGCCTTTAGGTCTGGGATTTTGTTCCCCAGGCTGCGAGCATTTGTAACCATGGCCCTCCACGTGTTGCTGCCTGTCCTCCCTCCAGTCCTATGTTTGTCCTCCTGCCCCTTACCCCCAACCCCATTGTCCTTCTGATGCTGCCTTCCTACCCCTGCCTTTCTCTTTGTATCTGGCACTTGTGTCCCTGAATGGAACTCACCTTGATGTTCTTCCCTGCTGGCTACTTAGTTTGTGGGGGTGGGCTACTTGAGTCTCCCTGCTGCATTTGACTCCCACCCTTGGCAAGTTTAAACGCTCATCCAGGATGTATTTAAACCGTTCACTAAGAACTGCCATCTCCCCTCTCAGAAGGATGCAATCAATCCCCTTTGGACAGGGCTGCATTGTTCCAAGTGGGTCCCCAGTCCCCAATAAAGCCATATCCCTTCTCGCTGCACCAGCCCTTCAACCACTTATTGAAGCTGTTGATGTGGTGATTCCTGTCCTTCCCTATACCATGGACTGGCAGCACCTCAAAAAAAGTCACTGAGCTTGATACCTGCCCCAGGCACCCTCCCAACTCCTTGAAGTCCTGCACACCTGCTCTATGTTTGCCCTGGTCTTGGATAAGTTGTTCATTCCCAGGTAGATAACGACCACCAGCCCCCCTCTCTTTGCCACCACTTTGGTGATCCTCGGGATCTGCTCCCCCTTCCTCCAAGCAGTGCCTCCTGGAAGGCACTTAACCTCAGTCTCCTTCCTGCTGTGTTTTCCCAGAACCATCCACTGGACAATTGAGTCCCCCAATAGGAATAACTTCTTCCTCCTTTGGGGTCCTCTTCTTCCCACCATTGGATCTCCCTCTTGGAGGACCCTCCCCTTCTCCTTGGTCATAGCCTCAGGTTCCCTTGTGGGATTCTCATGCTTCTTCAAAACATCATAGGTGTTCGTAAGCTGGACCGGATAGGGGATGTGCCTCAGATCACCCTCCCTAAACCTCCCTGAGCCCACCCTGGTCCATCTCGCCCTCTGCCTGGGCATCAGTTGTGGCAGTGGCTGGGGACATGGTGGCCTCTGGGTGGGGGTGAAGGTTTCCAGTACTCCTGCCAGCTTGGCCCAGAGACTGGCAATCTCTGCCCTCAGCCCAGAGAGGTGCCTGCAGATGGGGCAGTACCGCTGTATCCAGAAAGTTTTCCTGAAGACTGCAACCCCACATCTGGTGCACTGCACCACTCCCTACATCTTCCTGTTCTGGCTTCTACTTTCCCTTGGCTTCTACTTATCCCTGTTTTTTTAGCTGCTCTAGTTTTGTATGCGGTCCCCTTTATTCAACTATAGTTGTTCTGAATACTGCTGTCATAAAGGGCTCCGACTACTATTTAGTGGAAGCTGCCTTTCATATTTGTGTGTAACCACCCATTCCTGTGATATGGCAGGAAGTAATATGGGACCTGGCTCCTATAAAGGTAGAGTATCCCGGGGTGGGTGGGTTGAGGGTAAGGTAAGGTGGGTCTACACCATGGCCCAGGTTCTAAAAAAAAAAAGGAAAAAAACAATCAACTACAATGCACTTCAAAACATTAGCTTTCTCCACAGATGTGTACACCACCTGAAAAGAAAAGCAACCTGTAGAGGAAAAAAACCAAAAAGCTGCTTCATAGTCCAGTTTTCCACTGCACTATACACAATACTTCCCCCCCCCGTCACTGAAACACATACAGTACTAGTCTACCCTGTTCAGCAAATATTATGGAAGCACTTCCCTGTAGTGCAGAGCCGCCATCTGCAAGCTCTGTTCCTCTGCTTCCCCCTAGCCTGTGGCTACAGCCCTGAAGCTTCTGCACAGCTAGATGTAAACCCCATTGGCTCGGTAGGCTGTGTAAAGGAACTGCTTCATCCTTTATGGAGAGTGGGCGGGTCTACACCACAGCTCCGGTTTAAAAAAAAACGTACACACAAAAAAGTAACTTGCACAAGGTAAGTGTTGGCTTTGGGTTTCATACCTAGGTATGCAGGTTCACAACTCTGTGTTCCAACTACTAGGCCAACAAGGGAAGACACAGAAACTAAATAGAAATAAACAAGGAAAGAACTGTAAAAGGATGGAATGTAAAACAAAAGTTAAAATAAAACTAAAATTAGAAACAGATGAAGAACATAAACAGAGATGTGCCAAAAGATTGGGGTGGGTGGAGGATGACGGACCTATAGACCCTGATGGGCAGAGAAGAAGCAGCAGCCAAAGTGGAGCTGGGGGGGCAGTGGATAGGTAGAAGGAAGAAAGGGGAAAGTGGAGGCAAACATAACTAGCCAGAAAAGGAAGGGTAAAGAGGGGAATGGTGACACAGTTGAAGGGATAGGTAGAGACTACGGTGTGATGTTAACCATGGTGGAGGGGGAGCAATCAGGTGGGGGAGCAGCTCATGTGGCAGGGAAGGAAGGAAGGAAGGAAGGAAGGAAGGAAGGAAGGAAGGAAGGAAGGAAGGAAGGAAGAGAGACATCAATGGAGGGGGTGGTAATCACAGAGGACTCCATAATTAATTGTATTCACTGGGAAAGGAATGCAGACCCAAACACAAGAAGGAAGTTAGTTTGCATGCCAGCGATGACAGCAAGGAAGCTGTACCCAAGAATCAGGGACATAGTGAGGTGGTTGGGGGGAACCAAATGTAGTTATACACCTAAGTACCAACGACCTAGCTGAGAAGGAAGTGGAAGTAGTATAAAGTAGATTCAGGGTGTTAGGGAGGACCTGCAGGGAGGTAGCAAGATCACTAGCACTTTCAGAGGTGTTACCAGCGCCAAGAGCCAGCACAGTCAGGAAGAAAAGGGTAGAGGAATTAATTTTCTGGCTGAGGTGATGGTGCAAGGAGGAAGGGTTCATCCATATTGGGGACTAGGGGAGACCTGGTCAAATAAAACTCTTTATGCACCAGACAGACTACACCTCAGTAGGGAGGGCTTGAGTGTACTCATGAACAAAGGTGGTATATACACCCATAAACTTAATTTAAACTACTGGTGGAGCAAGTGGGAATACAGGCCCAACGACTCCGAGAGGAGGAGGTCAGCAGACCTCAACATATACCAGTGGAAGGGGTCTGGAAGGTGGAGAGGGAGTGAAGTAGTCAGCAATGGGGGGGGGGGAGCACACAGAGGGGAGAAAGCAGAAGAAAGAAAGTGGGGGAAGAGAAGGAGGCTCACATTTTAGGTGGAGGGTGGTGTCCCTGAATGCGCGAAGTATCGGTAACAAGATGGATAATCTGCAGGTGCTACTGTCAGAAAGGGGGGGGTGGACATTGTGGCAGTCACCGAGACTTGGGCCACACCAAACCATGACTGGGTGTAACCTCAAACAATGCAGCAGACTTGTTTCTCTAAATAATCAGAATTAAGACTATGAGCCGGATTTTCAAAGAGCCCCTAGATTGCCGCAATTTGAGTCGATCTAGAGCTGTGGCACACTCTGGCTGCTTCAGGGACCCTGTGCAGTATTCAGGAGGAACAGGGTCCCTGCACCATAAACCTGGGAGTTGCTGCACCCGCAGGTGTGTACCAAAACAGTCGGCGTACCTGGGGGAAATGCAGCAGGAATCGGGTCTGCCCCCTGCCCAGCACAACATGAGAGGGACTGGGATGGTAGTAGTGGAGGGGTGAAAACATGCCATGCAGGAGTGGTATGGGGCAAAAGAGGCACAGGGTGTCATACTGGGTGTTGTGGAGGTTGTGGGCATTGCAATCAGTGATGTTACACCCAGCATGGGTGGCAGTTATACAGCAAATACACCGATGCCTTGGTACTACGAGGGGGTACAGGAATACACAGTGCCATAGCCCCACATGGCTGCCAGGTCTGTGCACTTGCTATATAATCTGCATCCCCGCTAGGTGTAACGTTACTGATTGCAATGGCCATAGCCTCTCCACTTCCCACTATGGCACCCCGTGCCCCTTCCACACTTGGACCCCATCTTCAGGGCCTCCCACCTGAGTTGCCATCATGTGTGCCCCTGCTGCAAGGGGCATATTCCAGCTCAGTGCTGGTCTAACTTGGGCCACTTACTGCATCCACGGTGGGGCTTTCTGAATCCCAGAAAAGGGGATGGTGCAACCCCACCATGGTGCAAGCCCCTTTGTGACCTGCCGCTCCCTGCTGTATGGTGCAAGTGGGGCACTGTGCCAGTCTGACACAGCAACTCCTGATTCTGACCCAGACTGTGTTTTTGAATCAGGAATGCTGTATCTTTGGACACAAGGTGCCAGCTGCGTCAGAACTGTTTGACGCAAGCACCGTGCGTTCTTTTCAGGGTTTTGAAAATCCAGCCCTATGTATCATAGCTTTTGTAGTTGTTTCTATTGTTTCTTATCATTTTAAGGTATTTTAGTTAAAGTATTATAGTTTTCTGCATCATTTAGAGGAAAGTTGGAAAAAAATATTTCTACTGTGAGGCCCAAGACATGTAGTATTTTTCGTGTTGTTTTGCAGGACTCAGCTGCCCAAATCAGGACTATCCCATGAAAATCTAGATAGGTGCTAACCCTACTGGGACCTCTCAGTTCCTGGGTACAAATTATAGAGGAGGGCAGGGCGGTAAGGAAAGAGGGGGTGGTGGTTTACATCAGGGAGGGTATAACATGTACAAGGGAGTAGTCAGAGGACAGGAGGCTGGAAGCAATGTGGATTCAGTAAGTTACTCTCCAATAGAAATAGGAAGGTGAGGTTGGGGGTGGTTTACAGACTACCCAGCCAGGAACAGGAAAGGGACAAGGAATTGAACTCACAGATATTGATTGCTGCAGGAAAGGGAGAAGTGGTAATAGTGAAGGACTTCAACCTGCCCAAGGTAGACTGGAGCATACTGACTATGACATGTGCCAGGGATCAGGTAACCTTAGAAGCATTTTAGAATGGGTTCCTGACTCAGGGAGTCACAGTACCCACCCAGGAAGGGGCAATCATTGATCTGATGCTCACGAATGGTGAGCACTATTTTTTATTTATTTTTATTTATTTAGAAATCGGAATTACAACCTTTGAGCCAAAAGCTCATTTACAAAGGATCTACGTCAAACAAGGGGGGGGGGGGACAAAGCACATGAGACAAGAGAAAACAGTAGCAGCTAATTGGCATTGTCAAACACACATCATTTAAGGACATACAGCGTTCCATAAAAATAGTATAAGTACAGGCATAGGCATTGCATAATCTATGGAGTAGGTACAGTAAACAAGGGGGAAATAGTCACAAGACAGTGTAGATACTTAAAGTGCTAGAGGTCCAGCTAAGTACTAGTTTTAGGTGTACACAGGTAGCAGCTCAGGGGGTTCCAATGAGAGGACATCAATAGGAGTCAATACAACCTTTATGGGGTAGGAAGCTGCAGGAATAAGTGGGGAAGAGACATCAGAGTAGAAAGGCTGAGGAGGAAGAATCAGCAAAGGGTGACAGACAAGGGGTCAGGGGAGAGAGTGGAAGGAGTAAGGAGAGAGACACAGAAGTGGTCAGGAGACAGAGTGGAAGTGGATACATCTGGGGAGATGGAGGGAGTATGGGGAAGGGTACTGGGGTAGGTGAGTAGGTAGGGGAGAGAGGGGAGAGTTGGGGGCTACTGGGGCCCCTCAGCAATTGAGGTGAGTCTGAGTGTGGCCCAGGGTATTAGGAGAGCTAGTTTCAGCTGGGGATTAGGTGTGACAGTAACAGTGTTTTGGAAGGGAGATAGAACTTCAAAGTTCTGATTTGAAGGGGCCAAGTCGTGGGAGGCTTGTAATGGCATAGGGGAGCTCATTTAGCCAGGTGGGAGCTCTTACTGCAAAAGCACACCTCCCGAAGGTGATTCTTCTGAAAGGCTCTGCCAGTGCCTCTCTTGTAGCACTTCTCGTGACATGCTCGAAAGGGGCAGGATGAAATAAGGCCTGTAGAGATGGAGGAGCAAGTCCTAGGATGGTCTTCTTTCCTAGAAGGCAAGAGTGGAGCTTGATATGATCCTGGAGAGGAAGCCATTTAGTCCAAATGTATAGTTCACATGTATATGTGAGGTGATCCGCTCCTAGTACGAATCTATAGGCTTTATTGAGGGTAGTATGGACGCTGTGAAGACTGGTATCAGAAGCTGCACCATATACCACATTGCCATAGTCCAGGATAGGTAGGATGGTACCTCTGACTGCCTGGGTCTTGGCCTCAGGTGTGAGACAGAACAGAAGCCTATAAAGGGCCCCTAACTTCCTATTGGCGGCAGTGGTAATATTTCATATATGTTTGTCATAGGAGAGGGACTCGTCGATTGTGGTCCCTAGGTACTGAAGTGAAGTCACTTGCTCAAGGGTGGAGTTGGGGTTGTAAGCTATTGTGAAGTGGAGCAGTATATCTCCTATTTTGCCATCTGGCTAAGAGCATTGTCTTGTTTTTTTTACTGTTGAGCACAAGCATGCTATCCTTGAACCTTTCCTGAAAAAGGTTAACGTTGAACTGAAGATGAGTGAGAGCATCTTGGCAGGAGTCATGGGTGAAGACTACCATGTCATCTGCATAGAGCAGGATCTTAGAAGTGGGGTACGCATCAGGGAGCTTGTTTACAAAGAGGCTAAACAATAGCAGGCCCAATATAGACCCCTGTGGGACCCCAACTGTGACTTCGCTGGACTCAGAGATGGCCTTGTTGATTTTTACTCGCTGTGAGCACCCAGTCAGGTAGCAGAAAAAACACTTGACTCTGTCAGGGAACAAGCCTAGGCAACTTAACCTATGGAGCAGCAGTTGATGATTCACAAGGTTGAAAGCCTTTGTTAGGTCTATAAAGATTGCCCCAACTAGGTGGCCCTGGTCAAGTGCCTCATACACATAGCCCATGAAATCAGTTAGAGCAGTATTAATGCTATGCATCCTGTGAAAACCATGCTGCTGGGGGCAGAGGAGGTTGTATTCATGTAGGTGGTCTGTGAGTTGGTCAGCAATGATCCTTTCTAGTGCCTTAGAAAGTGGTGACAGGATTGAGATGGGTCTAAAGTTGGATACCAACGTCCGGTCACCACCTTTCAGCACAAGGGTGATCAGGGTGGTTTTCCAGGTAGAAGGGAAGGCGAACAGGCAGAGTGACAGATTAAACAGCTTGTTGATGGGTATGACAACCTCAGATACAGTGATGGAGATCAGTTTCATATCTATACCATTTCCCCCCATTCTTGTTTTGCTTAAGACTCTTGTGAGGTATTTCCTTGTTTCCTTGATGGACACCTGCCTGAAGTAAAAGCTTGGTGTGGGAGGGTTGTTGGGAGCAGAGGGCAACTGGCCTATGGAAGGAATTCCATAAGGGTACGTATCCAGTATGGGGGGGGGAGGACTGCACTGTAGTCTGTGAAGGCTTTATTGAATATATTGGCCACTGAAGCATCATCGAGTACGACCTCATCATTGTGGGGAAGCATGGAGGGGATGGTCCTGTCCCCAGTGCCAAGGAGATTCTTAATCAAGGCCCAGAATTTCTTTCCATCACCCCAGTACTGCGATTGCTGGTTCTTGTGAAACATAGCCTTGGCCTGTCGAATTGCCCAAGTGCACTTGATTCAGGCTGCTTTGTAATTTTGGGTATCCAAGGCTGTTCCTGTTGCCCCAGCATGGTGCCAGAGTAGATCCCATTGTCAAATCAGTCCGAGGAGTTGAGAGGTGACACAGTCCATATTGCAGCCTTTCACCATCTTGTTGTGATATGGAGTGAATCTGTCCACTGCAGTGTTGAAATGAGTGATGTAGAGCTGCAAAGCTGTGTCAATGGAGGGGCATGTATCAGGGAAGCTCCAGTCTATGCTTGCAAGGTGGTTCCTGAAGTCAACCATAGAGCTCTGTTTGATGATTTTATTCCTCACCAGCCTTTGGGAGGCTTGGCAAGTTTTGCCGTCCACTCAGATAGGATAGGTGAGTGGTCACTCAGGGAGTTTGGGAGTACCTTGACATCAGTTAGCCTTTCAGGATGCATGGTTAGCATCCAGTTGATCAGAGTGCTTGTACCCATGCGATAGTTATTTCTGGTACTGCTCCGGACCACTTGTGTTAGTTAAAGCCCGGAAACCAGATCCTTGACCATTATACTATAAGGTACAGTGGTCAAGGAGCTCCCCAGTGGAAGTAATCATTGCACAGTGTGGTTCTGATCGGACAGGGAAAAAGGTCCCTACTAAGACCAAAATCTTGGACTTTAGGAAGGCGGACTTTAGGAAGATGGGCAAATTGTTATGGAAGCACCTGACGGGCATCAGGGAAGATATGAGGGTGGACCAAAGATGGTCCATAATGAAGGAGGGAATAATGGCTGCAACAGAGTAGTTTGTTAGGCTCAAGAGGAAGAACTCAAGGGCCAAAGCACCCAACTGGTTTAGTAGGGAGGTTGCCTGGACAGTAAGGGACAAGAGGTTAGCCTACAGGAAATTCAGGAAAACCAAGAGTCATGAGGACAGGAAGAATAACCTAAAGATGGCTTGTGAGGCAGGTAAGGTAGTCCAGTGGGCTAAGGCTCAGCTGGAACTGACATCGGTGGAGGGAATTTAGAAGGGAGAGAATGCCTTTTTTTCGCTATATAAGTGAGAAAATGGACAAAAAGTATGGGATTGTTAGGTTTCGGAAAGGAAAGGGGATGGGTGTGTGGAGGAGAATAGGGGAAAGCAGAGGTACTGAACAAATATTTTGGTTTTGTCTTCACCAGGGAGAAAGAGTCACTGGTGCCAACAGGGATGAGAAGAGGAGCAGGGGGGAGGGGAGCATGGTTGTGGTGGTAGAGGGGAATAGATTAAGGAAAAGGCTGCTCGTACTGATGGTAGACAGGTCACCAGGTCCAGATGGAGTACACCCAAGGGTGCTGTAGGACCTGGCAGAGGAGCTTGCAGAGCTATTGGCAAGCCTGTTCAATAGTTCAGTGGAGTCAGGCATGGTACCACAGGACTGGAGAACAGAACATGTAGTGCTGCTCCATAAGAGTGGTCCCAAAGTTGACCCAGGGAATTATAGATTGGTCAGTCTAACTTCAAGTGTGCGAAAGCTCATAGAGACCATACTTAAGGAAAGGTTGGTAGAGTATCTAGAGGAGCATGGTCTTCAGGATGACAAGACAAGACAAGACAAATTTATTTCTATGGCACCCAGTCCCAGAGTCTCTGGGCACCCTACATAAAAGCAAGCAGGGGGGAAATACAAGTAAGATAAAAATACACATAATATTTACATACAAACTTATTTTAAAATAAATAAATACAGTCTTAAAAACATAATTGCATAATGCAAGGCAGCATGGGTTTATGGGAGAGAGAGGTTGTGTCATACGACCCTGATTGACTTCTTTGACTCGGTCAGCAAAACATGAGACAAGGGCCAAGCAGTAGAATTCTCTACCTGGATTTCAACAAGGCCTTTGACTCTGTACCTCATAAGAGGTTGATCAGAAAGTTGGCAGATCTTGGGGTTTCGGAAAAGATGACCAGATGGGTGGAAAACTGGCTGGAGAACAGGACCCAGAGGGTATTGGTGGGGGAGAGTTATCTAGCAGTAGGGAGGTCAGCAGTGGGGTCCCACAGGGCTTGGTGCTAGGGATGGCGTTGTTCAGTGTCTTCATTAATGATATTGGGGATACCATTAAGGGCAAAAAGTGGCTTTTTGCAGATGACACAAAGCTCTGTGAGAGAGTGATGTGGTCTAAGGAATACAGGACCTAATGGAGGATCTGGAAAAACTTGAGCAGTGGTCTGTGATTTGGCAGCTTGGCTTTAGTGCCAAGAAATGCAAAGCTATGCACACTGGAGCCAAGAATCCCAGGATGGAGTACTACCTGGGAGGGGTCCAGGTATCTGCAACAGAGGAGGAAAAAGATCTGGGAGTGATGATCACTACTGACCTAATGTGCTCCACACAGTGCAGGAAAGCAGCAGTAAAGGCAATTAAGATGTTGGGATGCATAGCCAGAGGGATCAGCAGTAGGTGAGAGGAGGCTATACTGCCCTTGCACAGGTCACTGGTGAGGCCATATCTAGAGTATGGAGTTCAGTACTGGTGCCCCACCTTAAAAAGGAGATTAACCTGTTGAAATTGATCCAAAGGAGGGCAACAAAGATGATCGCAGGTCAGCAGGGTAAAGCATACGAAGAAATTTTGGGGACCTTGAACATGTACTCTCTGGAAGAGAGGAGGGGGAGAGAGAGGACATGATTAAGAGCTTGCAGTACTTGAAGGAAATAAATAGGGTGAATAAGAAGGGCCTCTTTAAGCTTGGTGGCAACTGAAACTTGAGAGGGCACAGTCTCTTAAGTTGGAGGGGGGAGGTTTAGGAAAGAGATTATGAAGCACTTCTTCACAGACAGGGTGGTGGCCAGTTGGAATACGCTGCCGGAAGAGGTGGTCTTATTGAAGATGCTGGGCAACTTCAATAGAGGCTGGAATAGACATAGGGGGAATGTAAGAGTCATGGGAGCAGTGGATGGAACGGATGGGAGGATTGGGGGGGCAGGGTCAGTAGCTTAAATTGAGGAACCTGCAATACAAGCAGACTAGACAGACCACATGGCCGTATTCTGCTGTCTTCTTCATATGCTCATATGTACCATATTTCAGAAGCAGTGGTTTCTATTAGAATATTTTATTTTGACCTGCAGTTTGTATTCGAGGGCGACTTGTATTGCAAAATCCTATTTTAAGTGTGAAAAAAAAAAAACTACACATCTTGAATACCATCAAATTTATTATTACTGGTCTACTTCATAGCAAAATAAGTGCGACAAACATGAGCTAAGAGCAAAAATCTTAAAAAGAAATATCATAACAATCATATTTACAGAAATAAAAATCATAACGAGTCCCACCTTCAGAGCTTTATCTGACATGACTTCAACCCTGATTAGAAGCCGCAGCTTCTATTTGAGGGTGGCTTTTATTGAAAGTATTCATCATGACCTGCAGCTTGCATTTGAGGGTGGCTTATATTTGAGGGCTGCTTCCATTTGGTGAAATGTGGTATGTTCATGTGACCTAAAATTACTATGTTACAAAAATGTTGCAATGTAGACATAGAGGTGGCTCCAGAAACCCTTTTACAGTGCTCTCAGTGTAAAAATTGTGAACAAATGGAAAAGGAGCTGGGCACTTGCAGAATCAGCATAAAAAGTTCATGTTCACTAGACTTAAAAAAGGACTTTCATTTGTGTAAAATATATCATGGTTGAAATTCCAGCCTACAACGTAGCACGTCTAGGCCTAACACAAATGAAAGTCTTTTTTTAAGTCTAGTGAATATCAGCTTTTTATGCTGATTCTACAAGTCCCCAGCTCCTTTTCCATTTTGTCCATTACATCACAAAAATGTGGAATTATAAGTTAGTGGGGGCTGGTGGTAGGAAGGGACTTGGGGTGCTAAACAAAACACACTATATACAGTACCTTTAGTAACAATCTTGCCGTTTGCCACACAGAATTCATTTTGTATAGCAGTCTCTGCTACACAAAGATTTTAGAGTAATAAAATTTGCCTGTACACTATGTAGTGAAATGCATACATCGTAGACTGACATACATACATCACATAGTGAAATACATTATATAGTGAAACACATTTAGAAACAGAAATGTTCCAGCAAAGGCAGGCCTTTCAGATTATCGAGTCTGCCCAGTATAGAGGTACATGCCCTTTAGAGGTTCATGTCCATATATATCCCCCTCTTGAAACTCTCCCCAGTTTTTGTGCTAACACCTCATAGATATTATTCCACCATTCCACCACCATTTCCTTAAAGTAGTACTTTCTGGCATCCCTTGTAAATCTAACTTCTACTAGTTTGCTGCTGTTTCCCTTGTGTTCTTGCTCCCTCTGGTTTGCCAGAGTCCACCTTATTTATTCACCTCATGTATTTGAATGTCTCAGACATGTCTTCCCTCCCTTGTCTCTAGTGCGTACATGTTTACACTCCCCAGTCTATGCTCATATGTATTCCCCTGCTGATCTTGTACTACCTTGGTTACCATTCTCTGAGCTTCCTCCAGCTTGTTGATATCCTCCCAAAGGGGAAGGAGGCAGCTGCTAGAACTCTACTACTGGGACTATATAGTCCTCCTTCCCTCTCCACCACCTCCTCCCCATCCTTAGCCAGTTCCACTTTTATAGGTACTAGATTTGACTGACAACAGGAACTTCCTGTTTGGGAGCAGAGGCACAAAAGATTCACCATCCTAGAAGGAAAAGAATAGCTCTCCCTCGCCCCTTAGCTGTTGGAGGTACATCTCTGAACAAGTAAGAAGGAGACTAGTGAGGAATACTAGAACTGCCTCTCTCTCCCAGCTAGGCGCAAGCTTGTCTAGAAGATGATCCTTCCTATTTTTGACTACTGTGATGTAGTCTACAGTACCACTCCCAAGACCTCCTTAGCCAGATTGGATACCCTCTTCAACTCTTTCTGTCGCTTTGCTCTGGACTCTCCTCCTTTCACCCACCACTGTCAACTCTACCACTCCCTGGCATTTCCCTCACTAGAAAATAGACACCTGGAGCAGAAAGAGAGTGGAGTTTTGGGTCAAGGCCATCAGGGGAGGCACCTTTAGAGAGGCTGAGGATGAGGAGGGCACTTAGGGCATCGTTTGGGGTTACAGTAGTGAAAGAGAAGTGGAGGTGGGAGGGTGGTGGAGGGGGCACACCGGTAGAGGGTGGGGAAGGCAACGGGTAGGAGTGGAGGGATTTCAGTTGCTCAGTAGCGCAGGAGGTATAGTAGGAGTTAAATTCCACAGCTACAGCTGATGGGTTGAACACTAGCAAGCTATTTACTTTAAGTACCGGCGGGGGCAGATAACAGGGTAAATAGAGCTGTCCAGAGGAGGGCAACTAAAATGGTGCTGGGACTACACCAGAAGACATATGAAGAGAGACTAAAGGAGCTTAATATGTAAAGCCTCGAGGAAAGGAGGAGAGGGGAGACATGATAGAAACATTCAAGTACCTCAAGGAAATCAACAAAGTCCAAGAGGTAGCAGCTTTCAAAAAGGGTGTGCA
The DNA here is from genome assembly GCA_016271365.2 of Neoceratodus forsteri. Lineage (NCBI taxonomy): Eukaryota > Metazoa > Chordata > Ceratodontiformes > Ceratodontidae > Neoceratodus > Neoceratodus forsteri. The sequence goes on from CM057455.1 coordinate 1,713,611,500, forward strand.
AGAACAAGGGGCACAATTTGAAGATGGGGGCAGCTCAGAGGTAATGTAGAAGTATTTTCCACAGAGGGTTGTGGATGCATGGAACAGCCTTCGGAGGAGGTTGTGGAGTCAAAACAGTGGTTGAATTCAAGCATGCATGGGACAGCCATAAGGCAATTCTATGGGGTGGGGGTGAAAGAGTAAGCTACTGATTAACTAGGATCTGCAGCATATCCATTAGGTAGGGAAATGGGCAGACTGGGTGGGCCAAGCGGTCCTTATCTGCCATCAAATTCTATGTTTCTATGTTTCTATGAGTGTAGGCAGATGTTAAAGTAGTGTAAAGAAGGGGGGTAGTAGCCAGGAATGATGAAGAGTGGGCGGGGGTGTCAGAGGAGACGGGCTTGGTGATGAGAGAGGGGCTAGAAGGAGGGGGAGAGGGAGGAAGTGGGCAGGTGACCACTGAGGAGAGGGCAGCCAGAAATCTGCATGGGCAACAGGGGGGCCGCTTGGAGCACTGAGGCACAAGACGTAAAATGGGAATGAAAGCATTCAGCAACTGCCAAGGGTTCTAAGATGACAGATAGATTTAGCCTAAGGGCAGGAGTGGGGGGTTTGATGGAAGGGGAAAAGAGGGACTGAACAACTTTCCAAAATTTAGAAGGATTGTTTGTGTTTTCTTGGAAGGTAGCCTGGTGGTGTTCAACTTTGGCCAGCCGAATAGCTTTGGTACACTTATTTCATAGTTCCCTGTATCATTGGAGATCCCTGGGGCAGTTGGTTGCCTTGAATTTATGCCAAGCAGTGTCATGGGCTCTTTGACAGGACAGGAGCTCAGGAGATACCCAGGGTAGGTGTTTTCCATGGACTCTGGTTTTACGCGGGGGGTGGGGCGTGTAGATTCCAAACACGAAGGAACTTGTGGCTGAACAGCTGGAGAGCAGTGTCAATTGAGAACCAAGATGTGAGTGGGGGCCAGTCAGTGTTCGTGAGATCACAGTGAAGAAGTTGAGTGTCAAGAGAGGGGTAGGTATGGGTTAGGAGGATTTTGGGTGGTATTTTTTGCCTGTATATTTTGCGCACCATGTACACAGGATGGCGGTCACTTAGTGCATCAGGAAGGAGGCCAGCGGCCTTGACCCTGTGGGGATGCAATGTGAGGACTAGGTCCAGAATGGAGTGGTTTTTAGTTTTGTTGTTCAGTCGAGTAGGTTCCTGTATTAGCTGTGTTAGATTTAGTGATTTGATGTAGGAGCGAGTTTTGGCTAGCTTGTTTGAGAGCCAGTTGATGTTAAGATCACCCAGTATATACAGCTCACCTGTGTGGGCAAGGGCCGTCAGTTTCTTTAACAGATCTGTGACTTGGGAAGGGGGTTGGCCAGGATGACAATAAACACCTGCAATAAATAGTGGGGTGGAGTAAGGTAGCTTCATGCTGAGAAGAATAGCCTCGTGAGAGGAAGAAGCGACTTTCAGCACAATTGAGTGCTGGAGGGAGATAGAGACATAGATCGCCACTCTGCCTCCTTGTCCGAGTCTGTCCATCCGAGTTATAAATGAAGGAAGGCAGGGCCATTGCCAGGATTTTCACAAAGGGGTTCTCTTTATGCAGTCTGCAACCTTTTGAAAAAAGCTGTGGGTCTTAGGGCTGCCAGGACCCCAGAAGCTATGGGGTCCTAGATGCTCTGTGGTGCATTTTGTGGCTTATTTTGAAGAAAGAAGTCATATCTGAAATCTCCTACACCCCTTGCCCTAAGCCATATTATTACACGGCTGGTTGCAGGGTGAACACATATATGACTTTGGTACTAGAGGGCAGCACAATGCTGCTAATGTAATATACCTAAGGCATTGTCTCTTATACTATGTTATCAGCTTTAATATCTGCACCTGTATCTACTGGTGTGCAGAGTAACTAAAATGATTCAGGAACAGCAGGGCAGATCCTTTGAGGAGCACCTCAAGGCACTAAGTATGTATTCATTGGAGACTAGAAGGGAAAGGGGAGATATGACAGAGATCTTCAGTTTCCTTAAAGAAATTAACAAAGTGAACTGTGGGATACTATTTAGCCTGAGTACCAACTCGTGGTCACGTGGACATGAATGGAAATTAACAGGTGGTAGGTTCAGGAGAGATTTGAGGAAGTACTACTTTACGGAAAGGGTGGTGGAACTTTGGAACAGTCTGTCAGCAGAATTGGTGGCTGCAAAAACAGAGGATTCAAGCAGGGCTGGGACATAATGAAGGGAATAGTGGTTACTGGGGGCGACAGGATCAAGGAGGAGAGAATTAAAGAGAGGATGGGGGGGTTAGTACCCTGGAGAAATGGTAGGTTCCAGGGATTATAGGGAACTTGAGCAGACTGGGTGGACCTCTGTCTTTTTCTCCCATCATTGTCTATGTTTCTCTGTTTCAGTAGCATGCACCCAGCTTGGAAAAAATCTGTAACATAATTCTTAGTTCAAAATTGGGTACTACACTTGTTCCCGCTCCATTCTACAATGTGGTAGGCATGACAAAGGGTGTAAGGGGAAAGGTAATTTGATAGTGGTGGGGATTCCCAGTGCAAAGTTACCATCTCCTAAATACCTACCCCCCACCCCCCACCCTCACCATGCTTCCAAAAGTATAGTGGGTATGTTCATAACACTGAACTGTAGCAACAAATGTCATTCTACTGACATGTGGTCATCTGGAGAAAATGCTTATCACAGCTTATTTGTTTTAATGGCGTCTGGCACAGATAACACAGATAAAAGTGGTACTGAATGTCCATGAAAATGGGACCACAGTGAAGACCTCTCTGACCAGCACAGTTAGTGAGGTGGCAGTGTAGATTCCAGCCAGACCCTTCCAAACACTTGCATTGCCTATCCACCATGGTACCGCTTTTGCTTAACTTATGAAAAGTTAAAAGAGGCATATGAAACACGACAACTTTGCATTTTGTATAGAGGAGTGTGGTAGGGGCTGTCTGCTGTCTATCCCCGTGTATTTTGAAGTGTTAAATGGGTGTTTGTAAATACCTATCTGCAGTCAAATGGCAGCTGAAGTTTTCAATTATTTGGGCTGGAAAACAGGAACTTTCCCTCAGTGTAGAAACCTGTTGCAACAGTACTTAGCTATCTGCTCTCTCTTCTGTCCCTGTATTCTTTCATTTATTTCATCTGTTCCCCTGCTCATGGAATGGCTACCTGTGAGTAGTCTCTTTCTCCCTAATCTCCCTTTGTGTCCTCTTTCTTTGTTTTGCACCCAGATATTGCCAAAACTGCTGTTTGACTGTGGAAAATCCCCCATATAGTTTCACATAGAAGGTTTCTAAGACTTTATGTGAATGTTTGCACTGTTTATTGAGCACTTCCATGTCAGTACTGAAATAGAGAAATAGCACTTTAGTCTTGATGCTTAGAACCTCAGGGTTTGTATTTCTTCAGTGAAAGTGAAGTCACTGAAGTGAATACAGCTTCTTGTAGCCAGCAAACTGTGTGCAAACATTCAAAAGTAAAGCAGGGTTTGAGCTGTTTGGTGTTTGTAAAGCCACCTGGCTGAATTATATTAGGTAGCTTATTTTGTTAAGCTAGTCACACTATGTAAGCTGTTTGCTCCAAATGTTGTAAATAGTAAAAACAACTGACCTGGAAATGGTTTGTTTGTTCAGCAGCCTCTTAGCTTTTCATCTGTCTATAGTGCCGGCTGGCCCTTGCTCCACCTCTTTTCTGAAGAACGCTGATGGGAGGAGTCTGCTCCCCTCAGAAAAAGGGTAAAAGATGAAATTACTAGAAATTTTTAACTTTAATGAACCAGAAAACCATGTAGTGGTGAAATGAATGCCTAAACTAAAACTCAGGTGAAATATAAACTGTGTTTGCTGTTAAAAAGTTAGATTCATTCTGTATAGGGAGGAGTTTTCCTGTACCATGTGATCTGACCGCAGTATATATTGAGTGCAAAAGAGTGTATTAAGTCAGTGTGTGGTAGGGAGGCAAGCCTACCAGTTGTCTAGCCAGTTTCTAGGCAAACCCTTTCTTCAGTGAATGTAACTGTAGAATTGTATCTTCTTTTCACTCTGCTTAGTGTCATTTTATTTTTTCGCCTTTAGTCCATTTATTTTTCCTACTGTATGAATAAATTTAAGTTTGATTTCTACAATCCTGACTGTGTGCTGGACTCCATTTGATCACATGAGTACAAGAAGGATTTAAGCAATTTATTTACAAATCTTTAGCCCGCCCACCTGAACAGCTCCTTTGCCCAACTCCACAGTCTATCCCTTGATATACAGTTATTAAGGGACTCATCCTCGGCAATAGTGGTCAGCAAAATTTACCTGCCAGTGACTGATAATATTATATGTCAAGGTCCTCTACTTCTTTTTTTGCTCTCCTGGACACGTCGTTTCTGAGCCTGCCACCATGCTTTATCTTCCTGCTTGCTGACAGTTTGGATTGTGGGCAGTGACCATGCTGTATTCCAGTTACATTCGCAATGCTGACGTGAGCTCCAATTGGTCAGCCAGTCATGGGGGGAGAGTGAGGAGAGAGACTCACAAAGCATCTCCAGTCATCTTGCTGGCACTGAGGGAGCTGAATGGCAGCAGATGGGGGGGGGCATGCAGAGAGAAAGTGCTGGGGTTCATCATGTGTGCATAAGCAATCTGTGACAGTCACAAAATAAACAGAAATGATGAAAACATTTTACAAATGATGACAAAAAAAGGGGAGTTTCAAAAGGGTAGATTCTTTCGAACCAGATGACCCCCCCCCCAGCAACGGCTATGGAAGGAGGATATGAGACTGCAGTCTGACTGAGCCCCCACAGCAGGACTGCTGAGCATAGTGGGTGAATGGAAGGACCGGTGGGTGGATGAGTGGTGATTTATTGATTGTCAAGGTTCAGCCCCTTTATTACGGTGGCCCTGAAGAGCGAAAACAAAAACCAAAAAAATACATGCCGATCAAATACAATAAAAGTATTATGCACAGAACTACTCCACAACTTGTATTATGTGATGTCTTGAGGAGATTCAGCAAGATGTGCATATTAGGTATTAGGTATTAGGGGGTTAAACAAAGGGCATGTGCTAGTTCATCATGATGTTTGTTCACTGCTGGCTAATGGGGCCTCAGAACGTTTGTAGTTTTCGCTTCCTGTGTACAAGTTAAGAAACAGCAGGCTGTTAGAGTAACTGAGAAGCAGTGAAATGTTTTAAATACTTAAAAATGGGAAGCAGTGTTGTACATGAGGAAATGCTGAGTGGAAAGCAGCACCATTTAGATGTACGTCCTACAGTATGGGATGTGGGACATACTGTAATTCATACCCTATGCACCATATAGCGAAAACACATCTATTTGACATCAGACAGTGAAACACATACATTGTGTAGTGAACCTCATACACTGATGTGGTTCAGATAAGTGAAGCGTGGATTTATAGTATTTAATATTAAGTGGCAGCACTGTGGTGAGAGGAAGGTGCTGGGGTGGACACTTACACTGCACAAATTCAGGAGATTCAGACAGTACAAAGAGATTAAAGAGAGAGGTTAAACACAGTCATGGAGGTAAAGTATGAAACATAGAAATCGTCAGCAGATAGTTGACCGCCAGGCCCATCCAGTCTGCCCATAAGCCCTACACTTGTTTGTTGCCTCTGACCCCATCTGATCAATGGCTTTACTCCACTACTCCCCCCCCCAACAAGGTTCCCCTAAGGCATAAGTGTCCTAGGCATGCTTATATCTCTCCACTGTGCTTGCTCCCACCACCTCCTCTGGCAGACCATTCTATTTGTCCACCACTCTCTCCGTGAAGAAAAACTTCCTCACATTTTCCCTCAACCTACCACCTTCCAACTTCATATCATGCCCCCTCATTCTTGTACTTCTATATTGGCAGATGTCTCCCCTCATTCCTTGTTTATGCCCTTAAGGTACTTGAATGTTTCTGTCATGTCCCCCGGTCCCTCCTCTCCTCCAGTGAGTACATATTGAGGTCCTTTAATCTCTCCTCATGTGTTTTCTGGTGCAATCCCTGTACTATCTTAGTCACCCTTCTCTGAACCGCCTCCACCCTATCAATGTCCTTACGAAGGTGCAGCCTCCAGAATTGCACACAGTACTCTAAGTGAGGCCTCGCCAGCAGTTTTATACAATGGCATCACTACCTCCCGCCTTCTGCAAGTGATACCTCTGCCTAGGCACCCAAGCATGCCACTGGCCCTCCCAGCAACCTTTGTACTCTGCCTAGACATCTTTATGTTGTCAGAAATTATAACCCCTAGGTCCTTTTCCTCCTTGGTGATCGTCAGCAGCTCCCTTCTCATCCTGTAGCTCATCCAAGGGTTCCCCTTTCCCAGGTGCATTATTTTGCACTTCTTTGAATTGAACCCAAGGCTGCCACACCTCAGACCATTTTCAAGCTTCTTCAGGTCCCTTCTTATTCTCTCATCCTGTCCGGATATCCACCCTGTTGCTGATCTTGGTGTCATCTGCAAACAGGCAGACCTTTCTCTCCAGCCCCTCTGCAATGTCACTTGTGAAGACATTAAACAGGACTGGCCCAAGGACTGATCTCTGATGTACTCCGCTTGTCACCCCACTCCCCCGATTGTATACCATTTACCACCACCCTCTGATTCTTGTCTGTTAGACACTTCCTAACCCAGTCCACCAACTTGTGCCCCATGCCCAGACTACCCATCTTGTTAACCAGCCTTTTATGTGGGACAGTGTCGAAGGCCTTTCTGAAATCGAGGTAGGTGACATCCCCCCCCCCGATTTACTTCCTTTGTCAACCAGTCAAAATAATCTATCAGACTCATCTGACATGACGTACCTGCTGTGAATCCATGTTGCCTTGGATCCTGGGCATGGCTGGATTCCAAGTGTGCCACTATTCTTTCCTTAAGTAGTGCCTCTATGATCTTACCCACTAAGTACTTAGGTGAGGCTGACAGGCCTATAGTTCTCTGCCTCCTCCCTACTACCACTCTTGTGTAGAGGGACTATGTGTGCCTTCTTGCAGTCCTCCGGAACCACTCCTGTGTTGAGTGACTCGGTGAACAAGGCTGCTAGAGGTGCTGCTAGCTCCTTTCGCAGCTGTCTTAAAATCCTCGGGTGTATGCCATCTGGCCCCATTGCTTTGTCCACCCTCAGTTTCATGAGCTCATCCAGGACTCTCTCCACTGTGAATGGACTTGTGCTTACCTCCTCCCTTCCTTTGTGTCTGTTACCCACTGTGGTCCCTTACCCTCCCCCTTCTTAGTGAATACTGAACAGAAGTATTTGTTCGGTATCTCTGCCTTCTCCAGGTTTCCTTCCATACATTCATCTGTATCCCCTCTGAGCCTAACTATCACTCCCCTAGTTTTTCTTCATTCGCTGATGTACCTAAAGAAAGTCTTGTCACCTTTCTTAACCATCTGTGCTAGTCTTTCTTCAATCTGTACCTTAGCGCTTCTTACTGCCTTTCTTGCTTCCTTTAGATCCTTTACAGACACCTAGAAACAGAGAAACATAGACTTTGACAGCAGATAAGGACCACTTGGGCCACCTAGTCTTCTCATTTCCCTACCTATTGGATAAGCTGCAGATCCTAGTTAACCAACAGCCTATTTCTTTCTACCCCCCATTAGAATTGCCTTATGTGTGTCCCATGCATTCTTGAATTCCCCACTGTTTTTGGCTCCACGACCTCATCAGGAAAGCTGTTCCATGCGTCCACCACCCTCTCTGTAAAAAAAAATGCTTCCTCACATTACCCCTGAGCTGTCCACCTCTATCTTCAAATTGTGTCCCCTTTTCTTCCACATCTCTTTTTCTGAGAGATGCTACCCTCTGGACTTTGTTGATTCCCTTGAGGTACTTGAAAGTTTCTATAATGTCCCCACTCTCCCTCTTTTCCTCAAGGGTATACATATTAAGTTCCTTTAGTCTCTCTTCATATGGCTTCTGTTGCAGACCCTGCACCATTTTAGTTCCCCTTCTCTGGACTGCCTCCATCCTGTCTATGTCGTGGAGATGGAGTCTCCAGAACTGCATGCAGTACTCCAGATAGGGCTCACCAACTGTCTGCATAGAGGAATAATAACTTCCTGTTTTCTACTGGTGATGTCTCTCCCTATACATCCCAGTATCCTCCAGCCATCCTTACTACCTTCTCACATTGCTTGCTTACCTTTAGGTCATCTGATATGACTACCCCAGGTCCCTTTCCATTTTTATTGTTGTTAATACCTCCCCCCATTGTGTACTCTTCCCCTGGGTTTTTGTTTCCCAGGTGCATTACTTTGCACTTCTTTGCATTGAATCTAAGCTGTCATACTTTTGACCATTCCGCCAACCTAGCCAAGTCCCTTCTCATTCTTTCCACCCCACACCTTGTGTATCAACTGTGTTGCAGATCTTTGTGTCGTCTGCAAACAGACATACTTTTCCTTCCAGTCCCTCTGCAATGTCACTTATAAAGACATTAAAAAGGACTGGACCCAGTAATGAACCTGCGGTACCCCGCTAATAACCCCTCTTTCTTCGGAGTGGACTCTGTTTACTATTACCCTTTTTGTCCTGTTGTCCAGCCAGTTTTTATGACTGTGGGCAGAGCCTACAGGAGTACTGCATGTACAAAAGGAGTGATGTCATGTTTTCTGTCCGTGGAACTGATTGAAGGTGTAAATAGTCTCCTCCACCTTACTCTCCTCCAAGATATGTTTTCCGCTCTCTAATAAATATGCTTTCATGTTAGTCAATGGTTGCAGGGTACTATTTTCTTTCTTAAATGGGTGGCACAAGAACTGGAACCTGAGTAGTGGAAGGCTGCATTGTTTTCTTGGGGGAAGTAAGATCCAACCCACCTCCACCCAAGAAGCTCCTAAAAATCCAGCCCACCTTTTTTTATTTATTCATGTGGGAGGGGCATGAGGTGGATATATTATGTTGAAAGAAGACTCAGTAGTTTGATCTGGACCTAGGAACAGAACACATCTTTGGAGTCCCTGCATTTTGTTAAGGACTAGAAGAAGCTTAAGGATTCAGCTTCCAAGGAAAATAGACAGCTTTCAGGTATTTCTTAAACATTTATATACTAAAATGGGCACAGTAATTGGCAAACACAGTCTGTGATGAAGTGTATTTTTCCTTTTTAAGTTTGAGTAGTGGAGTTGACTTGCACATGTTAAAAATACCAGCAACAATTAGCAACTACTTGTAGAAACAAAATGCTGGATTTGTTTTATTTAATTGTTTTCCCTGGCTCAGTTTATATCAGTGAAAAGAAAAACTGAAACAACTATCAGAGCTGCCATCCCAACTGGACAAGCTATATATCACTCATTTTTCATTTAAAATAACACAAAATGTAGTTTCACATTTTTACCATGAGGGAAGCAAGAACATTCCTGCTGAGTTAATTACTCCTTGAAACCTGTTAGTCCAGTTTTTACCACAGTGTTCCTGGAACTTTCTGCATAACAAGTTCCCTTAGGTACCTCACAGCACCTCATTAAGCCATTTGACACCACCATCTTTACAGGACATTGCATAGCAAAAGACTTACCGTAACTTGCAGTTTGTGACTATAGGTGTTTATACCTGAATGATAATAACCACATTTGCTTCACTTGCAAATAGGCAGGCATCTGTGTGTGTAATTACTGTTTGACTTACTGTAGGTTACACATAGAATCTGAAAAATTCATAACATGTTGTATTGTGATTCAATGAACTGATAAATGGGGATTTGGGTTTCTTTTACAAATTCATTTTTCCTGACCATGGATATACTAAAACAAAAATTTCTCAGCAAAATGTTTTTAAATAAATTATCTGGTTGGGGGCTGCCACAAGCAGAATTGGCTTCACAGATGGGGGAACTCACAGCAGCAGAAAAAAGAAGCATACTGGTATTAAAAGTTTAGTGGTGTGGATGTAGAGGCACCAGTATTTAAGCATGACTTTGGTAGAGGATTAATTGTGACTGGGGGTGAGGGAGGGAGGGAGTGAGTCTTGATATTTTTAGCATAACGGTTTTCTGAAACTTCAACATTCAATTGGTTAGACTTTGTAGCAATCTGTACAGTATATCACTAAGCCACATGCAGTGGGGTATGGGTAAAACCCATATCACCAGACCCAGGCCAGAGCTGTAAAATCTGAACTAGGCACAGATTGTACAAATATTGCTGATCTGGTGAAGCAGCAATAAAAGATAAACTATGCTATACCTTCAATAACACTCCTACCCCAGTTTGCATTTACCTAAGGCCCATTTTAGGCCTTATATAGTAATATCTTCCTTCAAGATAATAGCTTGTAATGAAATGTGTCGAATTTACGTGTGTGAATTGTAAATCAGTCTCTAAAAAAAACAATGAAACACATCAAATGTCTTCAAAAACTTGTCTCAACATTGTGTTTATCTACCACCTTGTCACAACGTACAGTTGTCTCAGCAGTGTTTTCAGTTAGGGTACAGTACCTTCATGTATATGATGGCCTGGTTCTGTTGAGCTGATTGCTATAACAGTGCATAGAATAAAATGCAAAACATATAAGTAACTGTAATACAGATGGTGGCATTATTTTTAATTATACAGTGGCAAGGAAAAATGTAAGAAGCTGATTGGCTGCTGACCCATTGAAACAGTGATGTTATTACACAATAACATCGCCGTAGCTTTGGATTTGGATCATTCCTTACATTTTCTCTAGAAATATTTTCCACGCTAACAAAAACATTCTTTAAAATGTATTTTTTCTTCTGTATATAACAACAAACCATTGTATAATTGCAATAAGGCACTCCAGGGCGTGTGTTATCTTGTAATGATGTCACTCCTGAGGTGGTGGAAGCACTCGGCTTCACCTCATGCTTCAACCCACCCCAGGAGTGACATTATTACATGATAACACACACTCTGTCATGTCTTATTGCTTAAATATGCCCTTTCTCAATGTACTGCACTTTAATTCAGTTAGTGTATATGCAACAGCATTCATGTGAACACTCTGGGCTTCTCTTTGACTCCTGATGTCTATTTGTTTTAGCTATTATATATTGTTTGAAATGCTTTGGTTTTCTTGATGTGGTGTCTGTGTGCCTAAACTATGTAATCTGTTTATCATCTGCTACCCATGTATCTCCAGTGGATGATTGTTATAACTGTCTGCACTCCGATCCATTGTTTTTTGACTTAACTGTGCTGTCTTTGTATTAGTTTTGACAAGGTGCCTTTCTAAATGAGTCTCTGACTCAAAAGTTTGTAAATCTAATATTTTTTAAATAAGGAAATAAATAAATGTTTATGTTTCAACCCATGAAACACCCTTATCTAGTTAATGCATTCACAGTCGTAGTGGCTCTGCCAGATCTTGTTTACCCAGGCTACCACCCTGGAACCCACTCCCAGACTGGTTAATTTGTTTATTAACCTTTTGTGTGAGATTGTGTCAAATGCCTTGCTAAAGTCTAGGTAGGCCATGTCCATAGCCCCTCCCTGGTCTACTACTTTGGTCACCCAGTCAAAGAAATCTATTAGATTAATCTGACATGACCTTCCCACTGTAAATCCATGCTGCCTTGGGTCCTGTGCCCCACAGGCCACTAGGTACTTAACGATTATTTCTTTCAGAAGTGATTCCCTCATTTTCTTTACCACTGAGGTCAAGCTAACAGGTCTGTAGTTTTCTGCCTCTACTTTATCCCCACTTTTGTGAAGGAGAATCACATCTGTCCTCCTCCAGTCCTTAGGTACCACACCATCCTCCCATGATTTGTTAAAAAGGGTAGAAGAAGCAGAAGAAGAATTAGCATTTATATAGCACTTTTCATACATCCAAAGCTCTTTACAAGCAATGCTAGACTGGTAGTGAAGTGACTGAATATGCGGTGGCGGCCATATCGCACATCATCACCCACACACAGCCTGGATAATTGCATGAACTGGTTTATGGGAAGGGGAATGTTGGCCAGGACACGGGAATGTTCCCTACTCTTGCGAAGAGTGCCCTGGGTTCTTTACTTCCACCTGGACACCCACCAGGACAACACCAGGATGGGCAGAAGGGACCTCGGTTTAACATCTCATCCGAAGGATGGCACACCCCAGCAATATAGCACCCCCCAATACTGCACTCGGATGCCAGCGATTTTTAGGTGCAAGTCCAATCCCGGTGTAGGACGAGAACCCACGATCTTCTGGTCCAGAGGCGGATGTGCTACCAACTGAGCCACGCTGACACTAACTGGGTAGTCAGTGGTGTCACTAGTTCTCCCTTTGGTTCTTTTAGAATTCTGGGAGGAATCCTGTCAGGCCCCATTTCTTTGTCCACCTTCAGTTTTAGAAGTTCTTTCAGAACCCTATTTTCTGTGAAAGGACTGCTATTGACCCCCTTATCCAGAGTGCTTCTATTGATTGGATTAGGTACCTTCCCTCCACTTCTTTGTGAATACTGAGCAGAGTATTCATTCAGTGTCCCTGCTTTTCACTGTCCTTCTCTGCCCACCCACCTCCCTTTTTAAGCCTCACTGTCCCTCCCTTGGTCTTTCTTCACTCCTAATGTACCTATAAATGGTTTTATCCCCCTTCTTAACCAAGTTGGCTATCTTTTCCTCGGTTTGGGCCATTGCAATTCTAACTGTCTTCCCCACTTCCTTCTGCTTTAACTGGTACAGTTCTCTGTCCTGCTCTTTCTGTGTTTCCTTATACTTCCTGAATGCTATATGTTTCTCCCTAACTTTCCCCGCCACCTCTTTTGAGGACCATAGTGCTTTTTTCTTTTGTTTTGATTTATTTCCTTCTCACAAAGGCTTGTTGCCTCTGTGATGGCAGTTTTGATGTTTCCCCATTGTTCCTCCACCCCTCCTTCTTGCCTGTTTGCTAGTGCTTTTCTAAGGCACTCTCCCATTTTGACAAAGTCAGCCCTCCTAAAGTCCAGTACCCTCACTTTTGTGTGGCTTGACTCTGCAGCTGTGTTTATCATGAACCACACTGGTGGTCATTTGTTCCCAGACGGCTACCCATTTCAGATCTGAGATCCTCTCTCCGTCCCTGTTTGAGAGTATCCAGTCTAAGATTGCTCCGTCCTGAGTGGGTTCCAACACTAGCTGTTTGAGGCATGTCCCCTGTAGGGCATCAAGAATGACCCTACTCTTGGATGTGGCTGCAGCAAAGGGGCTCCAGTTAACATCTGGCATATTCAGGTACCCCATCAACAATATCTCCCCTTTTTCTGCCATCCTAAGGAAGCCTTCTATCATTTCCTTTTCCATCCCCACCAAGATGGGGTCTGTATACGATCCCCGTGTGGATTGTGGTGCCATTTCCAGTCTCCTGAGTGAAACACAGTGCCTCCTCTCCTCCCTGTTTACCCTTTTGTTCTGTTTCTTTGATCCCTTCCCTTATATAGAGAGCTACTCCTCCTCTTCTTCTACCCTCCCTGTCCCTCCTGTAGATTGTGTACCCTGGTATGTTGACATCCCAGTCATGGTTCTCTGTGTACCATGTTTCTGTGACTGCCACGATATCCAGGCATCCTTGTTCCATCAAGGCCACCAGTTCAGGGAGGTTGTTACCTAGACTATGGGCATTGGTACTCATTACCCTGCATTTTTTGATGGCCTTACCCTTTTTTGCCCCATCCCTGTCCTTACTGCCTTTGCCTTTTTCTCCATTTACCCCTGCCCTTCTCCCTATTGACTTCTTTATATTGGTGTTTACGTCACTAACTACCCTGTTTTTTTTGGGGGGGCTAGGATTTCCCTGCTCCTTTTCAGTTCCTCCCCCCCATGACTAGTTTAAATGTTTGCCAATTAAGCATTTAAACCTATCACCTAGGATCCTGGTTCCCCTCCTGGACAGATATAGACCATCGCACCAGTATAGGCCTGTTTCCCTCCAGATGGACCCTCAGTCCCCAATGAAGCCAAAAATCTTGAGATCTGCACCAGCTTTTCAACCAATGATTCAATCCCATGGTGCAGAGCACCCTAGCCTCACCCATGCCATACACAGGCAGCACCTCTGAGAAGGTTACTGTGCATGCTACTTGTCTAAGGCCCCTCCCCAACTCCACAAACTCCTTCTGCACTGCTCTGATCCCTTTCCCAGCCAGGTTATTTGTCCCTAGATGGGCAATGACATCCCGCTCCCTCCTCAGTGCAGCTGCTCCTGTGATCCTGAGGATTCACTCCCTGTCCCTCCAAGCCATGGTGCCAGGCAGGCACTTTACCTCCCTCCCCCCACCCAGTTCTACCCTCTTAACAGTGGAGTCCCCCATCAGGAGTTGTTTTCTTCCCCTGTGGGGTCCCACGCCACCCTCCTGTGGGTCTCCTTTGTGGAGGTTTCTAGTATCCTCCTTGGTCTCCACTGTGGGCACCTCCACAGAGGAACCACATGCTGCCAGAATGCCGTACAAATTGTGGAGAGGTACAACTGGAGGGATGTGCCTTGTTCCACCACCTTCACCCTTCCTGAGCCCACTGTGGTCCAATTACTCTTCTTTCATGCCAACCTCTGAGGCAGTGGTGGCAGCCCTGGTGGTCTCTGGGTGGGAAAGGAGGTTCCCTGAATCCTGGCCAACTCAGCCTGGAGACAAACAACCTCCTCCCTCAGCCCAGAGTGGTGCCTGCAGATGGGACAACACCTCATCCTCCAGAATGTCTCCTGGAAGACTGCCGCTCTACAGTCACTACAATGCACCACTCCCATCATGTCTTATTTGTAGCCCCTCAACTGTTGTTTTGTATGCTTACTCTTTCCTCTCTCTGTTTATTTATTTTTATTTTTTCTCCCTACTTTCTACTACCTCCATGCCCTTAAAGCTTCTGCTCCTGCTCTTCATGTCCTCTTCCCTCTGAGTCATCTTATATGTCCTGAAACTTACCCTTTTGGCCCTTACCTTGTCCACCACACCTCTTGAGAACTATAGTGGTTTTTTCATTCTCTTGCCTTTGTTTACCACCTTGACGCATTGGTTCGTCACCTGCCCTATGGCTGTCTTCTGGTGTTTCTGCTGCTCCTTGACTACCCTTCCTACCTCCCTCCTGTCCAGGGCCTCTTTTATATATTTTTATTTAAACTTTTGTTTACCAGGTAAGCAATATGAGCCAAGGCCTTTTATGATATGTGACCCAGGACCATAATAAATACAGTCAAGTTGTTATAAACAAACAAGAATACATAAATACAAACAATAAATGTAACAATAAACAATGACATTAAAAACAATCACATTTCAAAAAAATCAGCATAGAAAGAATACAGTGGTGTGTCCGGAATGGCATTTTCAAAGCAAACATACAAACAGCATGAAAGGTGGTAGTGAGTAATGTATGTTCAGACTTGGCTAAATCCTGAAATAAAAATGAGTTGTACTTTATAATTGATAATAATACATTATTTGATACAGAAATCCTGGCCTGCTTAGTTAGTAAGTTCTGCAGCTTGAATAGAACTCTCAGACTTTGATTAACACTTCTACAGACCAGACTTACATGCAAAGAATACAATAAACAAGGATCAAGGGTGATCCCTTTGACACTTGGACAGCTGGTTCTGATCACTGTATCATTTCTTGTAATATAAAAATGGGTTATGGACTGTCTCTCTTGAGAAATGCTGAAACAGCATGTGAGATGACACACATACACACACACACATATGCAGGTTTTAGATACAAGGTGTTATCTGGAAGGCCCTAAGCTAATTACAGACTTTAACTAAGTTAATTATAGCAGTAGTTGCTAAGAGGGAAAATTAAAAACTTTTATAACACTAAGAGGAAGAAGAGCAGGGTATGACATTTTAGTGCGAAGTCATAAAAGATGCTTTCATGTCCTGGAAGGGGGAAGCTTATCATAAAATCAAAGAGAGTCATTTGAAGAACATGAGTTATGCTGAGGTTGCAGAATTTAATACTTGGAAAAGACATCCTGTTTTTATATAGATTTTTTTATATGTATTCTGACAGGGAGGAGCTAGGTGACCTCATGCAAATAGGTGGGGGAAACCAGCTTTTAAACATTATTCTGTTTTCCTTCAGAGACACTTCTATCTAGACTCTGACAAAGAAACATCTGTGAGCACTTTAAGAAGGTTTTTTTTTTTTTATTTAGTTGTTTAACCAGGTATAGCACACTAAGCTGAAAGCTTTTTTACAGGAGTGACCTGGGAGCACAAGGAGGTTAAGTGACTTGCTCAGGGTCACACAGTATGCAAGTGGAAGCTATGGGATTCAAACCCAGGTTTGGTCTACTGGATGTCACCAGATTTGCAGCTCAGAGCCTTAGACCACTGCGCTATACTGCCTCACTTTAGATACACTATTTAGAGAGAGAGAGAGACAAATCTAAGTAATGTAGTAGGAATTGTACTGTTAAAACCTGTTTTGTTTAAGAGATTTGTACAGTATGTCTTGTGATATAATAGTTCGGTATTTTATGTGTTACTTTTTTATCTATTTTAGTAAAACTCTATTTTTAGAGCTTACTTGGTCTGTCTTTGATTTCTTTCCTTTACAAGTAGAGTATATATGGTTAAAGCAGACACTGTACATAAGCTTGAATGGTGATACCAAACTGGAAAATGGTAAGCGTTTTAAATCTGAGGTCTTTTATTACTGTTTAAGGGTTCATTTCTGTACACCTGGTTAGATGCCCGTAGGTAAAGATATCTGGCCCCCAAAGACAGAATTATCTGAGCCTGTGCATTGCATATGCTAGCAAGAGGTTCACAGTTTGAATCCCTCCAAGACTTGAGACCAAAGGTTGATTCAAAACCCACAAAACAGACCAGGAGGGTTACCCTGTGTCTGTTAACAGTTCATAAGACTGCACTCGGAGGTTGGCACTTTGGGAGTAGAGGGCTGACCTGCTGAGTGGGTTTGTGACATATTGGTTGGCAGCGGTGGCAAAATTTTTATATCACAAGCTTTTATTGTTCAGTGTGTCAGCTGAGACTGTAAGCTCACTTGCAAAGAAAGAAAAAGGCAGTGATTTATTTTTAAAAAAGGAAACCGAACTATATCACTTGGCATACAGTCAAGTTCCTACCCGTCTTATTTTTTTTTCTTAAAGTGCAAGTCAGAGTAGCAGTAGCGAGGGAAGACGATGGCATCTGACTACAGCAGGCACACTGTAGACTCCTTAAAGCAGTTGTGCGGGGACAGAGGAGTCTCATTTGTGGTGAAAGCCAGCAAGCAGAACCTCAGAGATGCCCTGATGGTAGCAGATACACAGAGCAGTGAGTCATGGACAGTGACTGAAAAAGACCAAACCTCAGGTGTGGCAAGGCTAGTGGTCAGTGCTGTGTCCAGATCCGGTGAGGATGACAGCAGGGCCACTGTCAGTGAAGGGTCACAGCAGCAGGGGAAGGTCACCAGTATCCTGGATCTGAAAGTACTCAGGCTGCTAAGTGAGTTTTGCAGGATAGAGCTGGAGTTCCAGGAGAAGAGAGAGCGAGAGAAGCGAGAGGCGGACCGTGAGGCAGAGCAAGAAGGTCGAGAGGCAGAGTGTGAGGAGCATGAGCACTAGCGAGCTGCAGAGGAAAGGAGAAAGTGAGAACGCCAAGAGGCAGAGCGAGAACAGAGAGACACTGACCGTGCAGAACAGGAGCGCCAGTGGCAACACGAACTAGAGAAAATATGACTCCAACCAGCAGCACCAGAGCAGGTCAGTGGCTTGGGTTTAACTGGGACTGCAGGACTGGGTTACAAATTGAACTCCAAATCAATAGCCGAATTTAAAGAGGGGGAGGATATGGATGCATTTTTAAATTCTTTTGAAAAAGTTTGTATTCAGTCTAAAATTCCTGGAGAGTCCTGGAGCTTCCAGCTATCCCTGCTACTTACCGGGAAAGCTCGGGATGCATTAGGTCAAATGAACAATGAGGACAGTGATGATTACAGCAAACTTAAAGCTGCACTGTTAAAAAAAGTTTGAATTAACTGCTGAATCATACAGAGCTAAATTCTGTAAGCTCATGAGAAGCCCTGTCATGAGCTATGAGGAGCTAGCCATGAAACAACGTCAGTTTTTAAAACATTGGTGGGAAGGAATTGAGGCAAACTCTGTTGATAAAATTGAAAATGTGATTCTGTTAGAACAGTTGTTCTGGGAGTGCCCAGCAGAGTTGAAAACCTGGCTAGTGGACTGAGATCCCAAAACAGTGCAAGAGGCTGCTGAACTCTCAGACTGCTATGCCAAGAGTTGACCTGCTCTGAGAGTGAATGGGGTGGGCGCGGCAGTGCAGAAAGAGACAAGCACACCTGCAGGGCAGCCAAAACCAGTTAGCCCCAGGTTTCAGAGAAAAGATTTCTCTGAGAGAAGAAATTAATGTTATTTGTGTAAAGAAACTGGGCATATTGCCAGACAGTGTCCCAAAAAGGTGAGCAATAATACACAACCGGGTGCTAGAAAGGAAGTAGGTTGTTTGTGTGTCCTTGGAAGCATGCTAGTGAACATGAGGGAACACATGCACCCAGTCATGGTGAATGGTGTTCAGACACAGGGGTTAAGGGAGACAGGGGCATCCCTGACCTTGGTAAAGGGGATCTGGTACAGCCTGATCAGCTTATGCCTGTCAATCGATCATACAGGACTTCACTGGTGGAGGCTGTTACCCCTCGCTAGTGTTCTCTTAGACTGGGGTGAAACAGGGGAACTGTGCAACAGGTGGCTGCTGCCAAACTTAGCAGTGGATGTGATCCCTGGACAACAATCTCAAACAAGGGATGGTATGGAATTTACCTGCAGCCAAGCCGGCAAGGGAAAATTGTAGTTCCCTGAACCCCACAGAAGCCATTGTGGAAACCACTGAGAGGCTAGTTCCCCAGCCTGTGTCTCCAGGTGGGAGACCAATGAAAAGGGGTAGAAATTTCCCCAGTAGCAAGTAACCACACAGCCACAGAGGGTTACCTGAAGAGGAGGGTGACCCCTGTTAGAGGGTTTGGATTGACAGTGATCCTGAGTGCCCTGACCCTAAGTGCTAGAGACTCTAGTTTAGCGACTGAAGGGACTTGTCCCATGCCTTGGGAATGTGTGAGGGTTTGCAGCTGCTTAGAGAAGTGACCCTAGTTTAGAGAAGCTGAGGCTTGGGTAGACTTGACGGAGCACAAGAAGGTGATGACAGACATAAGGTTTATCGGAAAATGGACTATGTATACTCAGGCAGTACAGACAGAGGAGGGAGGATGCTAGGCAGGCAGCTTGTCATCCCACAGGGTATCATGAGCAGTTACTCAAAATTGTACATGATATTCCCTTGTCTGGACATCTGGAAATCACACACATTATGCAGTGGTTAGCCAGAATTTCTACTGGCCTAACTTTACCCAGCAGTTGAAGGAGTATTGCAGGTCTTGTTACCGATGCCAAGAAATAGGGAAGATGTGCAAGAAAACCTAAGCCACCCTGATTCCATTGCCCATAGTGGAGGATCCATTCCAGAGGGTGGGAATGGATATTGTGGGGCCTTTAAATACCCCCAGCTCCTCAGGGAAGAGATTCATACTGACTATGGTGGATTATGCCACCCAGTACCCAGAGGCAGCTGCCTTATCCTCACTGAGGACGGGCAAAGTGGCAGATGCTTTACTTGGGATTTTCTACCGTGTTGGGTTTCTACAGGAGGTAATCACCGACCGAGGGGGTTCCTTCATGTCGGACCTGATGAAATATTTATGGGAGAAGTGTGGGGTGGTGAAGAGCTGCACGACACCATATCACCCACAAGCTAATGGGCTTGTGGAAAGATTCAATGGTACCCTAAAGTCAGTACTTCAGGCATTTTCTGAACAGCATGGGAGGGACTGGGAGAAATACCTTCCCCACCTGTTGTTTGCATACAGGGAGGTGCCCTAAGAGTCAACAGGATTTTCCTCCTTTGAACTCTTATATGGACGCCGGGTACGTGGACCCCTAGACTTTATCTGAGAGGACTGGGAAGGCAAGCACGCCACCCAGGGAACTCCAATTGTGGATTACATCCTTAGGTTTAGGGAAAAGCTGAAGCAGCTTATGGGGACAGCCCACAGCAACCTGGTAGCTGCCCAACAGAAACAAAAAGTGTGGTATGGCTGCAGAGCCAGAGCTCACTTGTACATGGTGGGTCAGGAAGTCATGGTCCTTATTCCAGTCCAGAAAGACAAGCTGCAAGCTAAGTGGGCAGGACCGTACAAAGTGGTTAGGAAGGTAAATGACGTGAACTACATTGTGGAGTTACCTGACCGAAGACAGACAGAAAGGATGTACCATGTCAACATGATGAAGCCATATGCTAATAGGGCTGACATAGTGTTTGCAGTGTGTAGCCCTGGGGAGGGGATAGATGAAGGAGACCCCCTTCTGGACTTGCTGGAAGAAAGTAAGTGGGAGTCCTCTGTGGAGGCAGTAAAATTGTCTCCCCAGCTGGCCCTAGACCAGATCCAGAAAGTAAGGGAGGTTTTACCACACCTTGCCCCCAAGTTTAGCGCCAAGCCTGGACTAACCCCCTTAGCGATGCATGATGTGGAGACAGGGACACAGATGCCCATATGGCAGACAGCATATCGGGTGTCAAAGGCTGTCCAAAAGGACATTAGGAGGGAAGTAGAGGAGATGCTGTATTTAGGGATAACCCAGAGATCCCACAGCCCCTGGGCCTCACCCATAGTCCTTGTACCTAAGCCAGATGGCTCTACTCATTTCTGTGTGGACAATCATGGACTGAATACAGTCGTAAAGTCAGCCACCCACCTGATGCCCTGGACAGATGAACTCCTGGACAAGTTGGGAGGGGCGACCTATCTTACGACCATTGATCCGACAAAGGGGTATTGGCAGGTTGAGTTGACAGACAGAGCTAGGGAGAGGTCGGCCTTCATCACTCCAATAGGCTTATTTGAGTTTAAGGTAATGCTAATGCCTTTTGAAATGAAGAATGCCCTGGCCACTTTCCAAAGGTTGGTGAATCAGTTGTTAAATGGTGTTGAGGAGTACGCCATGGCATACCTGGATGACATTGCCATCTTTAGTATGAGCTGGGAGGAACACTTCTCCCACTTTAGGGATGTTCTGGGCAGGATACAGAGGGCCGGGCTCACTGTCAAAGCCGAGAAGTGCCAGGTGGCCATGGGAGAAGTGGCATACCTTGGGCATGTGGTAGGCCAGGAACAGCTTCGTCCTAACCAAATAAAGATAGAGGTAATCCAGGCATGGCCTAGACCAGAAATGCAGAAGCAGGTCAGGAATTTTCTAGGGACAGCAGGGTACTACAGTAAATTTGTACCCAATTACAGTGCCCTGGCTGCTCCCCTGTCTGACCTGACAAAGAAATGGATGCTCAAGAAAATTACCTGGGACACAGCTTGTGAGAAAGCCTTTACCAGATTAAAGGAGGCACTTTGCAGTGTTCCTGTTTTGACAAGTCCTGACTATAGCAAAACCTTTATAGTTCAGACTGACACCTCAGACATGGGTATTGGGGCAGTACTGAGTCAGACATCCAGCCAAGGGACAGATCACCCAGTAGTGTACCTGAGTAGGAAGTTACTTCCCAGGGAGCAAGCATACTCCACGGTGGAAAAAGAATGTCTTGCCATAGTGTGGGACCTAAAGAAGTTGGAGCCATACTTGTATGGGTATAATTTTGTGGTACAGACTGACCACAACCCTTGGTTTGGCTGACGCAGATGGGAAAGAACAATGGTAGATTGCTAAGATGGAGTCTTGCTTTGCAAGGGTATGATATGACAATCGTACATAGGGATGGAGCCAAAAATCAGAACTCAGATGGGCTGTCTAGGGTCTATGAGGAGTGAACTGATTTGGGAAGCTCATCCCATGCAGGGGATAGAGCCCCCAAATTCAGTCTAGGTGGGGAGGAATTGTGATACTTGGACAGCTGGTTCTGATCACTGTATCATTTTTTGTAATACAAAAATGGGTTATGGACTGTCTCTCTTGAGATATGCAGAAACAGCGTGTGAGATGACACACACACGCACACACACACACACACAGGTTTTAGATACAAGATGTTACATGGAAGGCCCGAAGCTAATTACAGACGTTAACTAAGTTAATTATAGCTGTAGTTGCTAAGAGGGAAAATCAAAAACTTTTATAACGCTTAGAGGAAGAAGAGCAGGGTATGACGTTTTAGTGCAAAGTCATAAAAGATGCTTTCATGTCCTGGAAGGGGGAAGCTTATCATAAGATCAAAGAGAGTCATTTGAAGAACATGAGTTATGCTGAGGTTGCAGAATTTAATACTTGGAAAAGTCGTCCTGTTTTTATATAGACATATTTTTTTATATATTCTGACAGGGAGGAGCTAGGTGACCTCATGCAAATAGGAGGGGAAAACCAGCTTTTAAACATTATTCTGTTTTCCTTCAGAGACACTTCTGTCTAGACTCTGACAAAGAAACATCTGTGAGCACTTTAAGCAGGTATTTAGAGAGAGAGAGAGAGACAAATCTAAGCACTGTAGTAGGAATTGCACTGTCAAAACCTGTTTTGTTTAAGAGATTTGTATGTCTTTTGGTATAATAGTTCTGTATTTTATGTGTTACATATTTTTTTATCTATTTTAGTAAAACTTTATTTTTAGAGCTTTCTTGGTCTGTCTTTGATTTCTTTCCTTTACAAGCAGAGCATATATGGTTAAAGCAGACACTGTATATAAGCTTGAATGGTGATACCAAACTGGAAAAATGTTAGCGTTTTAAATCTGAGGTCTTTTGTTACAGCTTTTAAAGGTTAATTTCTGTACACCTGGTTAGGTGCCCGTAGGCAAAGATATCTGGCCCCCTGAAGACAGAATTATCTGAGCCTGTGCATTGGGTACACTAGCAAGAGGTTCACAGTTTGAATCCCTCCAAGACTTGAGACCAAAGGTTGATTCGAAACCCACAAAACAGACCAGGAGGGTTACCCCCTGTCTGTTAACTGTTCACAAGACTGCGCTCGGAGGTTGCCACTTTGGGAGTAGAGGGCTGACCTGCTGAGTGGGTTTGTGACAATCCCTAGATATCTAAACGGGAAGACCTGTTCCAGTCCAGCACCTCCCCGATCCAAAATTACTAACGGCTTACATCTACTTACTCTTTGTTTTGAACCAAAAAGCATGCACTTAATTTTTTTATTATTAAGTAGCAAATGATGTTCAAATGACCAATGATTCAGGGCCTGAAAGTCAGCATTTAAACTGGAATTTAACAAATCCACTGAGGGTGAACTACTGAAAATAAGGATGTCATCCGCATACATCAAAACACTAGTTTGAGATAAATAGGCAGGCAATTTGTCTATAAATAAGGAAAGTAAAAGGGGCCCGAGTATAGAACCCTGGGTCACCCCAATCTCCATCAATTTACTCCCTGACATCACTCCCTGGTAGCACACACTCAGGGGGCAACCAGTTAGATAGCTATCAAACCACTGTAAAGGTGAGTTCTCAACTCCAGTGCTCCCCAATCCCACAAGCAGCAGGCGATAATTAACAAGGTTAAAGGCCTTGGACAAGTCCACGAACACAGCACTGGTGAACTTGCCACCATCCATAGCCCTACCACTGTGGCTTGTGAACCTGGCTAAGGTCATCCTGTACCATGATTTTTTACGAAAAAGCCATGCTGCTCAGGTGATTAAAGACCAGAGGAGTCCATAAACTCCACCAATTGTTGATTAACAATTTTTTCTAACAATTTTCCCAAAACAGGGAGTAAGGAAATGGGTCAATAGCTGACAAACTCAGCCACTGAACCCTCTTTAAATAATGGTTTAATAACAGTATGTTTCCACTGAGTGGGAAATACTCCTGTTATAAAAGACAAATTTAAGACAATTAATTTTAGAAACCTCGGTGCCAGTTCATCCCCTCCAGAACTTTTATTAGGGGGCAATTGCTTCAACAATTTCAATGAAAGTAAAAAGACAGAAACTGGGTCATAACACCTCCCCCACAAGAGATTTCTATACTTTCTAGAGGTGGGAAATCATTAGCTAAAGGAGTCAAATCTGTAAATCTGGCCAAAAAAACTTCAGTTATTTCAGTTAAATTTGAAGTAGAACTGCCATCAAGATTAAAGTACTCAGTTTGATTCTTATTATTGGGAGAGGTTATTTTCTTAATAGCATACCTCCCCATTTTAGCAAAATCCACCCTCCTGAAATTAAAGTCCTTTGCCCTTGTGTGACTAGCTTGTGTCTCTTTTTCTGCGCTAAACCACCTTATGTGGTGGTTGCCAGATCCCAGTTAACCTTCCACTTGGACGTCTGTTACTCTGTCCCCATTGATCAGTACAAGGTTCAGAATCTCCCTGTCTCTGGTGGGATCAATCACTAGCTGACTGAGGCCAGCCCCGTATATGAAATCCAGGATGTCCCAGCTCCTGGTTGAAGCAGTTGCTGGGATGGTCCAATCCACATCTGGGATACTGAAATCATCCAGCAACAATATCTCACTCTTTAATGCCATCTCATGGATTTGATCCCCTAGATCCCTATCCCCATCCTACCTCTGCCCTGGAGGTCTGTAGACCACCCTGTGCGGATTGCTATGCTATTACCTGCTCAAGGGTGACCCACAGTGCCTCGGTTTTCCCCTGCCTTCCCTGCACCTCTGTTACCTTTATGCTTTCCCTTACATACAGGGCCACCCCCCCTTTGTTTGTCCCCCTATCCCTCCTGAATAGAACATAACCCTGAATATTTACATCCCAGTAATGATTTGTGGTATACCACATCTCAGTTATTGCTGCTATGTCCAGGTCTTCCACTACTAACAAGGCCTTTAGGTCTGGGATTTTGTTCCCCAGGCTGCGAGCATTTGTAACCATGGCCCTCCACGTGTTGCTGCCTGTCCTCCCTCCAGTCCTATGTTTGTCCTCCTGCCCTTACCCCCAACCCCATTGTCCTTCTGATGCTGCCTTCCTACCCTGCCTTTCTCTTTGTATCTGGCACTGTGTCCCTGAATGGAACTCACCTTGATGTTCTTCCCTGCTGGCTACTTAGTTTGTGGGGGTGGGCTACTTGAGTCTCCCTGCTGCCTTTGACTCCCACCCTTGGCAAGTTTAAATGCTCATCCAGGATGTATTTAAACCGTTCACTAAGAACTGCCATCCCCCCTCTCAGAAGGATGCAATCCATCCCCTTTGAACAGGGCTGCATTGTTCCAAGTGGGTCCCCAGTCCCCAATAAAGCCATATCCCTTCTCGCTGCACCAGCCCTTCAACCACTTATTGAAGCTGTTGATGTGGTGATTCCTGTCCTTCCATATACCATGGACTGGAAGCACCTCCAAAAAAGTCACAGAGCTTGCTACCTGCCCCAGGCACCCTCCCAACTCCTTGAAGTCCTGCACACCTGCTCTCTGTTTGCCCTGTTCTTGGATAAGTTGTTCATACCCAGGTAGATAATGACCGCCAGCCCCACTCTCTTTGCCACCACTTTGGTGATCCTCAGGATCTGCTCACCCTCCCTCCAAACGGTGCCTCCTGGAAGGCACTTAACCTCAGTCTCCTTCCTGCTGTGTTTTCCCAGAACCATCCACCGGACAATTGAGTCCCCCAATAGGAATAACTTCTTCCTCCTTTGGGGTCCTCTTCTTCCCACCATTGGATCTCCCTCTTGGAGGACCCTCCCCTTCTCCTTGGTCATAGCCTCAGGTTCCCTTGTGGGATTCTCATGCTTCTTCAAAACATCATAGGTGTCCGTAAGCTGGACCGGATAGGGGATGTGCCTCAGATCACCCTCCCTAAACCTCCCTGAGCCCACCCTGGTCCATCTCGCCCTCTGCCTGGGCATCAGTTGTGGCAGTGGCTGGGGACATGGTGGCATCTGGGTGGGGGCGAAGGTTTCCAGTACTCCTGCCAGCTTGGCCCAGAGACTGGCAATCTCTGCCCTCAGCCCAGAGAGGTGCCTGCAGATGGGGCAGTACCGCAGTATCTAGAAAGTTTTCCTGAAGACTGCAACCCCACATCTGGTGCATTGCACCACTCCCTACATCTTCCCGTTCTGGCTTCTACTTTCCCCTGGCTTCTACTTATCCCTGTTTTTTTTTTAGCTGCTCTAGTTTTGTATGAGGTCCCCTTTATTCAACTATAGTTGTTCTGAATGCTGCTGTCATAAAGGGCTCCTTCTACTATTTAGTGGAAGCTGCCTTTCATATTTGTGTGTAACCACCCCTTCCTGTGATGTAGCAGGAAGTAATATGGGACCTGGCTCCTATAAAGGTAGAGTATCCCGGGGCGGGTGGGTTGAGGGTAAGGTAAGGTGGGTCTACACCATGGCCCTGGTTCTAAAAAAAAGAAAAAAAAATAATCAACTACAATGCACTTTAAAACATTATCTTTCTCCACAGATGTGTACACCACCTGAAGAGAAAAGCAACCTGTGGAGAAAAAAAAACCAAAAAGCTGCTTCATAGTCCAGTTTTCCACTGCACTATACACAATACTATCCCCCCACCCCCGTCACTGAAACATATGCAGTACTAGTCTACCCTGTTTGGCAAATATTATGGAAGCACTTCCCTGTAGTGCAGAGCCGCTATCTGCAAGTTCCGTTCCTCTGCTTCCCCCTAGCCTGAAGCTACAGCCCTGAAGCTTCTGTACAGCTAGGTGTAAACCCCATTGACTTGGTAGACTATGTAAAGGAACTGCTTCATCCTTTTTGGAGAGTGGGTGGGTCTACACCACAGCCCCGGTTTAAAAAAAAGCTTACACAAAAAAGTAACTTGCACAAGGTAAGTGTTGGCTTTGGGTTTCATACCTAGGTATGCAGGTTCACAACTCTGTGTTCCAACTACTAGGCCAATAAGGGAAGGCACAGAAACTAAATAGAAATAAACAAGGAAAGAACTGTAAAAGGATGGAATGTAAAACAAAAGTTAAAAGAAGACTAAAATTAGAAACAGATGAAGAACATAAACAGAGATGTGCCAAAAGGTTGGGGTGGGTGAGGGATGACAGACCTATAGATCCTGATGGGCAGAGGAGAAGAAGAAGCAGCCAAAGTGGAGCTGGGGGGGCAGTGTATAGGTAGAAGGAAGAAAGGGGAAAGTGGAGGCAAACATAACTAGCTAGAAAAGGAAGGGTAAAGAGGGGAATGGTGACACAGTTGAAGGGATAGGTAGAGGCTACAGTGTGATGTTAACCATGGTGAAGGAGAAGCAATCAGGTGGGGGAGCAGCTCATGTGGCAGGGAAGGAAGGAAGGAAGGAAGGAAGGAAGGAAGGAAGAGAAAGGAAGGAAGACATCAATGGAGGGGGTGGTAATCACAGAGGACTCCATAATTAATTGTATTCACTGGGTCAGGAATGCAGACCCAAACACAAGAAGAAAGTTGGTTTGCATGCCAGCGATGACAGCAAGGAAGCTGTACCCAAGAATCAGGGACACGGTGAGGGAGATTGGGGGGAACCAAATGTAGTTATACACCTAAGTACCAATGACCTAGCTGGGAAGGAGGTGGAAGTAGTATAAAGTAGATTCAGGGTGTTAGGGAGGACTTGCAGGGAGGTAGCAAGATCACTAGCATTCTCAGAGGTGTTACCAGTGCCAAAGGCCAGCACAGTCAGGAAGAAAAGGGTAGAGGAATTCATTTTCTGACTGAGGCGATGGTGCAAGGAGGAAGGGTTCATCCATATTGGGGACTGGGGGAGACCTGGTCAAATAAAACACTTTATGCACCAGACAGACTACACCTCAGTAGGGAGGGTTTGAGTGTACTCATGGACAAAGTGGAGGGTGGTATATACCCCTTAAATTTAATTTAAACTACTGGTGGAGCAAGTGGGAATACAGGCCCAACGACTCCGAGAGGAGGAGGAGGTCAGCAGACCTCAACATATACCAGTGGAAAGGGTCTGGAAGGTGGAGAGGGAGTGAAGTAGTCAGCAATAGGGGGTGGGGGGGAGCACACAGAGGGGAGAAAGCAGAAGAAAGAAAGTGGGGGAAGAGAAGGAGGCTCACATTCTAGGTGGAGGGTGGTGTCCCTGAATGCGCGAAGTATCGGTAACAAGATGGATAATCTGCAGGTGCTACTGTCAGAAAGGGGGTTGGACATTGTGGCAGTCACCGAGACTTGGGCCACACCAAACCATGACTGGGTGTAACCTCAAACAATGCAACAGACTTGCTTTCTCTAAATAATCAGAATTAAGACTATGAGACAGATTTTCAAAGAGTCCCTAGATTGCCACAATTTGCAGTGATCCAGGGCTGCGGCACACTCTGGCTGCTTCAGGGACCCTGTGCAGTATTCAGGAGGAACAGGGTCCCTGCACCACAAACCTGGGAGTTGCTGCACCCGCAGGTGTGTACCAAAACAGTCGGCGCACCTGGGGGAAATGCAGCAGGAATCCAGTCTGCCCCCCGCCCAGCGCAACATGAGAGGTACTGAGATGGTAGTGGTGGAGGGGTGAAAACATGCCATGCAAGAGTGGTATGGGGCCAAAGAGGCACAGGGTGTCATACTGGGTGTTGTGGAGGCTGTGGGCATTGCAATCAGTGATGTTACACCCAGCATGGGTGGCAGTTATATAGCAAATACACCGATGCCTTGGTACTACGGGGAGGGGGGGTACAGGAACACACAGTGCCATAGCCCCACATGGGTGCAGCCTTGGGGCTGCTGCCAGGTCTGTGCCCACATTGGGTCATGGCACTGTGTCCCTGTATTCTCCCTGTGGCACCAAGGTATCAGTGTACTTGCTATATAATCTGCATCCCCGCTAGGTGTAACGTTACTGATTGCAATGGCCATGGCCTCTCCACTTCCCACTATGGCACCTCGTGCCCCTTCCACACTTGGACCCCACTTTCAGGGTCCCCCACCTGAGTTGCCATCATGTGTGCCCCTGCCACAAGGGGCATATTCCAGCTCAGTGCTGGTCTAACTTGGGCCACTTGCTGCATCCACGGTGGGGCTTTCTGAATCCCAGAAAAGGAGATGGTGCAGCCCCACCGTGGTGCAAGCCCCTTTGTGACCTGCCGCTCCCTGCTGTGTGGTGCAAGTGGGGCACTGTGCCAGTCTGACACAGTGACTCCTGATTTAGACCAAGACCATGTTTCTGTATCAGGAATGTTGTATCTTTGGACACAAGGTGCCAGCTGCATCAGAACTGTTTGACGTAAGCACCTTGCATTCTTTTCAGGGGTTTTGAAAATCCAGCCCTATGTATCATAGTTTTTGTAGTTGTTTCTATTGTTTCTTATCATTTTAAGGTATTTTAGTTAAGGTATTATAGTTTTCTGCATCATTTAGAGGAAAGTTGAAAAAAAATGTTTCTACTGTGAGGCCCAAGACATGTAGTATTTTTCGTGTTGTTTTGCAGGACTCAGCTGCCCAAATCAGGATTATCCTTTGAAAATCAAGATAGGTGCTAACCCTACTGGGACATCTCAATTCCTGGGTACAAATTATACAGGAGGGCAGGGCGGTAAGGAAAGAGGGGGTGGTGGTTTACATCAGGGAGGGTATAACATGTACAAGGGAGTAGTCAGAGGACAGGAGGCTGGAAGCAATGTGGATTCAGTAAGTTACTCTCCAATAGAAATAGGAAGGTGAGGTTGGGGGTGGTTTACAGACTACCCAGCCAGGAACAGGAAAGGGACAAGGAATTGAACTCACAGATATTGATTGCTGCAGTAAAGGGAGAAGTGGTAATAGTGAAGGACTTCAACCTGCCCAAGGTAGACTGGAGCATACTGACTATGACATGTGCCAGGGAGTAGGTAACCTTAGAAGCATTGTAGAATGGGTTCCTGACTCAGGGAGTCACAGTACCCACCCAGAAAGGGGCAATCATTGATCTGATGCTCAAGAATGGTGAGCACTATTTTTTATTTATTTTTATTTATTTAGAAATCGAATTACAACCTTTGAGCCAAAAGCTCATTTACAAAGGATCTAATCAAACAGGGGGGACAAAGCACATGAGACAAGAGAAAACAGTAGCAGCTAATAGGCATTGTCAAACACACATCATTTAAGGACATACAGCATTCCATAAAAATAGTATAAGTACAGGCATAGGCATTGCATAATCTATGGCGTAGATACAGTAAACAAGGGGGAAATAGTCACAAGACAGTGTAGATACTTAAAGTGCTAGAGGTCCAGCTAAGTACTAGTTTTAGGTGTACACAGGTAGCAGCTCAGGGGGTTCCAATGAGAGGACATCAATAGGAGTCAATACAACCTTTAAGGGGTAGGAAGCTGCAGGAATAAGTGGGGAAGAGCCATCAGAATAGAAAGGGTGAGGAGGAAGAATCAGCAAAGGGTGACAGACAAGGGGTCAGGGGAAAGAGTGGAAGGAGTAAGGAGAGAGACACAGAAGTGGTCAGGAGACAGAGTGGAAGTGGATACCTCTTAGGAGATGGAGGGAGTATGGGGAAGGGTACTGGGGTAGGTGAGTAGGTAGGGGAGAGAGGGGAGAGTTGGGAGCTACTGGGGCCCCTGAGCAATTGAGGTGAGTCTGAGTGTGGCCCAGGGTATTAGGAGAGCTAGTTTCAGCTGGGAATTAGGTGTGACAGTAACAGTGTTTTGGAGGGGAGATAGAACTTCAAAGTTCTGATTTGAAGGGGCCAAGTCGTGGGAGGCTTGTAATGACATGGGGGAGCTCATTTAGCCAGGTGAGAGCTCTTACTGCAAAAGCACACCTCACCAAGGCAATTCTTCTGAAAGGCTCTGCCAGTGCCTCTCTTGTAGCACTTCTCGTGACATGCTCGAAAGGGGTAGGATGAAATAAGTCCTGTAGAGATGGAGGAGCAAGTCCTAGGATGGTCTTCTTTCCTAGAAGGCAAGAGTGGAGCTTGATATGATCCTGGAGAGGAAGCCATTTAGTCCAAATGTATAGTTCACATGTATATGTGAGGCGATCCGCACCTAGTACGAATCTATAGGCTTTATTGAGGGTAGTATGGACGCTGTGAAGACTGGTATCAGAAGCTGCGCCATAAACCACATTGCCATAGTCCAGGATAGGTAGGATGGTACCTCTGACTGCCTGGGTCTTGGCCTCAGGTGTGAGACAGAACAGAAGCCTATAAAGGGCCCCTAACTTCCTATTGGTGGCAGTGGTAATATTTCGTATATGTTCGTCATAGGAGAGGGACTCATCGATTGTGGTCCCTAGGTACTGAAGTGAAGTCACTTGCTCAAGGGTGGAGTTGGGGTTGTAAGCTATTGTGAAGTGGAGCAGTATATCTCCTATTTTGCCATCTGGCTAAGAGCATTGTCTTGTTTTTTTTTACTGTTGAGCACAAGCATGCTATCCTTGAACCTTTCCTGAAAAAGGTTAACGTTGAACTGAAGATGAGTGAGAGCAACTTGGCAGGAGTCATGGGTGAAGACTACCAAGTCATCTGCATAGAGCAGGATCTTAGAAGTGGGGTACGCATCAGGGAGCTTGTTCACAAAGAGGCTAAACAATAGCAGGCCCAATATAGACCCCTGTGGGACCCCAACTGTGACTTCGCTGGACTCAGAGATGGCCCCATTGATTTTTACTCGCTGTGAGCACCCAGTCAGGTAGCAGAAAAAACACTTGACTCTGTCAGGGAACAAGCCTAGGCAACTTAACCTATGGAGCAGCAGTTGATGATTCACAAGGTCGAAAGCCTTTGTTAGGTCTATAAAGATTGTCCCAACTAGGTAGCCCTGGTCAAGTGCCTCATACACATAGCCCATGAAATCAGTTAGAGCAGTATTAATGCTATGCATCCTGTGAAAACCGTGCTGCTGGGGGCAGAGGAGGTTGTATTTATGTAGGTGGTCTGTGAGTTGGTCAGCAATGATCCTTTCTAGTGCCTTAGAAAGTGGTGACAGGATTGAGATGGGTCTATAGTTGGATACTAACGTCCGGTCACCACCTTTCAGCACAAGGGTGACCAGGGTGGTTTTCCAGGTAGAAGGGAAGGCGAACAGGCAGAGTGACAGATTAAACAG
Source organism: Neoceratodus forsteri (assembly GCA_016271365.2). NCBI lineage: Eukaryota > Metazoa > Chordata > Ceratodontiformes > Ceratodontidae > Neoceratodus > Neoceratodus forsteri. Next base: position 1,713,643,413 of record CM057455.1, read on the forward strand.
CTTGTTGATGGGTATGACAACCTCAGAGAGGGTGATGAAGATCAGTTTCATATCTATACCATTTCCCCCCATTCTTGTTTTGCTTAAGATTTGCGAGATATTTCCTTGTTTCCTTGATGGACACCTGCCTGAAGTAAAAGCTTGGCGTGGGAGGGTTGTTGGGAGCAGAGGGCAACTGGCCTATGGAAGGAATTCCATCAGGGTACGTATCCAGTATGGGGGAGGACTGCACTGTAGTCCGTGAAGGCTTTATTGAATATATTGGCCACTGAAGCATCATCGAGTACGACCTCATCATTGTGGTGAAGCATGGAGGGTATGGTCCTGTCCCCATTGCCAAGGAGATTCTTAATCAAGGCCCAGAATTTCTTTCCATCACCCCAGTACTGCGACTGCTGGTTCTTGTGAAACGTAGCCTTGGCCTGTCGAACTGCCCAAGTGCACTTGATTCAGGCTGCTTTGTAATTTTGGGTATCCAAGGCTGTTCCTGTTGCCCTAGCATGGTGCCAGAGTAGATCCCACTGTCAAATCAGTCCAAGGAGCTGAGAGGTGACACAGTCCATATTGCAGCCTTTCACCATCTTGTTGTGATATGGACTGAATCTGTCCGCTGCAGTGTTGAAATGAGTGATGAAGAGCTGCAAAGCTGTGTCAATGGAGGGGCATGTGTCAGGGAAGCTCCAGTCTATGCTTGCAAGGTGGTTCCTGAAGTCAACCATAGAGCTCTTTGATGATTTTATTCCTCACCAGCCTTTGGGGGGGCTTGGTAAGTTTTGCCGTCCACTCAGATAGGATAGGTGAGTGGTCACTTAGGAAGATTGGGAGTACCTTGACATCAGTTAGCCTTTCAGGGTGCATGGTTAGCATCCAGTTGATCAGAGTGCTTGCACCCATGCGATAGTTATTTCTGGTACTGCTCCGGACCACTTGTGTTAATTAAAGCCCGGGAACCAGATCCTTGACCATTATACTATAAGGTACAATGGTCAAGGAGCTCCCCAGTGGAAGTAATCATTGCACAGTGTGGTTCTGATTGGACAGGGAAAAAGGTCCCTACTAAGACCAAAATCTTGGACTTTAGGAGGGCGGACTTTAGGAAGATGGGCAAATTGTTATGGAAGCACCTGACAGGCATCAGGGAAGATATGGGGGTGGACCAAAGATGGTCCATAATTAAGGAGGGAATAATGGCTGCAACAGAGTCATGTGTTAGGCTCGAGAGGACGAACTCAAGGGCCAAAGCACCCAACTGGTTTAGTAGGGAGGTTGCCTGGACAGTAAGGGACAAGAGGTTAACCTATAGGAAATTCAGGAAAGCCAAGAGTCATGAGGTCAGAAAGAATAACCTAAAGATGGCTTGTGAGGCAGGTAAGGTAGTCCAGTGGGTTAAGGCTCAGCAGGAACTGACATTGTTGAAGGGAATTTAGAAGGGAGAGAAGGCCTTTTTTTCACTATATAAGTGAGAAAATGGACAAAAAGTATGGGATTGTTAGGCTTCGGAAAGGAAAGGGGATGGGTGTGTAGAGGAGAATAGGGGAAAGCAGAGGTACTGAACAAATATTTTGGTTTTGTCTTCACCAGGGAGAAAGAGTCACTGGTGCCAACAGGGATGAGAAGAGGAGCAGGGGGGAGGGGAGCATGGTTGTGGTGGTAGAGGGGAATAGATTAAGGAAAAGGCTGCTCGTACTGATGGTAGACAGGTCACCAGGTCTAGATGGAGTACACCCAAGGGTGCTGTAGGACCTGGCAGAGGAGCTTGCGGAGCTATTGGCAAGCCTGTTCAATAGTTCAGTGGAGTCAGACGTGGTACCACAGGACTGGAGAACAGAACATGTAGTGCTGCTCCATAAAAGCGGTCCCAAAGTTGACCCAGGGAATTATAGATTGGTCAGTTTAACTTCAATTGTGTGAAAGCTCATAGAGACCATACTTAAGGAAAGGTTGGTAGAGTATCTAGAGGAGCATGGTCTTCAGGATGACAAGACAAGACAAGACAAATTTATTTCTATGGCGCCCAGTCCCAGAGGCTCTGGTCACCTTACATAAAAGCAAGCAGGGGGGAAATACAAGTAAGATAAAAATATACACAATATTTACATACAAACTTATTTTAAAATAAATAAATACAGTCTTAAAAACATAATTGCATAATGCAAGGCAGCATGGGTTTATGGGAGAGAGAGGTTGTGTCATACGACCCTGATTGACTTCTTTGATTCGGTCAGCAAAACATGAGACAAGGGCCAAGCAGTAGAATTCTCTACCTGGATTTCAACAAGGCCTTTGACTCTGTACCTCATAAGAGGTTGATCAGAAAGTTGGCAGATCTTGGGGTTTGGGAAAAGATGACCAGATGGGTGGAAAACTGGCTGGAGAACAGGACCCAGAGGGTATTGGTGGGGGAGAGTTATCTAGCAGTAGAGGTCAGCAGTGGGGTCCCACAGGGCTTAGTGCTAGGGATGGCGTTGTTCAGTGTCTTCATTAATGATATTGGGGATACCATTAAGGGCAAAAAGTGGCTTTTTACAGATGACACAAAGCTCTGTGAGAGAGTGGATGTGGTCTAAGGAATACAGGACCCAATGGAGGATCTGGAAAAACTTGAGCAGGGGTCTGTGATTTGGCAGCTTGGCTTTAGTACCAAGAAATGCAAAGTTATGCACACTGGAGCCAAGAATCCCAGGATGGAGTACTACCTGGGAGGGGTCCAGGTATCTGCAACAGAGGAGGAAAAAGATCTGGGAGTGATGATCACTACTGACCTAAAGTGCTCCACACAGTGCAGGAAAGCAGCAGTAAAGGCAATTAAGATGTTGGGATGCATAGCCAGAGGGATCAGCAGTAGGTGAGAGGAGGCTATACTGCCCTTGCACAGGTCACTAGTGAGGCCACATCTAGAGTATGGAGTTCAGTACTGGTGCCCCACCTTAAAAAGGAGATTAACCTGTTGAAGATGATCCAAAGGAGGGCAACAAAGATAATCGCAGGTCAGCAGGGTAAAGCATACGAAGAAATTTTTGGGACCTTGAACATGTATTCTCTGGAAGAGAGGAGGGGGAGAGAGAGGACATGATTAAGACCTTGCAGTACTTGAAGGGAATAAATAGCGTGGATAAGAAGAGCCTCTTTAAGCTAGGTGGCACCTGAAATTTGAGAGGGCACAGTCTCTTAAGTTGGAGGGGGGAGGTTTAGGAAACAGATTATGAAGCACTTCTTCACAGACAGGGTGGTGGCCAGTTGGAATACGCTGCCGGAAGACGTGGTCTTATTGAAGATGCTGGGCAACTTCAATAGAGGCTGGAATAGACAGAGGGGGAATGTAAGAGTCATGGGAGCAGTGGATGGAATGGATGGGAGGATTGGGGGGGCAGGGTTAGTAGCTTAAGTTGAGGAACCTGCAATACAAGCAAACTAGACAGACCACATGGCCTTATTCTGCTGTCCTCTTCATATGCTCATATGTACCATATTTCAGAAGCAGTGGTTTCTATTAGAATATTTTATTTTGACCTGCAGTTTGTATTCGAGGGCAACTTGTATTGCAAAATCCTATTTTAAGTGTGAAAAATAAAATGCACATCTTGAATACCATCAAATTTATTATTACTGGTCTACTTCATAGCAAAATAAGTGCGACAAACATGAGCTAAGAGCAAAAATCTTAAAAAGAAATATCATAACAATCATATTTACAGAAATAAAAATCATAACGATTCCCACCTTCAGAGCTTTATCTGACATGACTTCAACCCTGATTAGAAGCCGTAGCTTCTATTTGAGGATGGCTTTTATTGAAAGTATTCATCATGGCCTGCAGTTTGCATTTGAGGGTGGCTTATATTTGAGGGCGGCTTCCATTTGGTGAAATGTGGTATGTTCATATGACCTAAAATTACTATGTTACAAAAATGTTGCAATGTAGACATAGAGGTGGCTCCAGAAACCCTTTTACAGTGCTCTCAGTGTAAAAATTGTGAACAAAATGGAAAAGGAGCTGGGCACTTGCAGAATCAGCATAAAAAGTTCATGTTCGCTAGACTTAAAAAAGGACCTTCATTTGTGTAAAATATACCATGGTTAAAATTCCAGCCTATAACGTAGCACGCCTAGGCCTAACACAAATGAGTCTTTTTTTAAGTCTAGTGAATATCAGCTTTTTATGCTGATTCTACAAGTCCCCAGCTCCTTTTCCATTTTGTCCATTATATCACAAAAATGTAGAATTATAAGTTAGTGGCGGCTGGCGGTAGGAAGGGACCTGGGGTGCTAAACAAAACACGCTATATACAGTACCTTAAGTAACAATCTTGCCATTTGCCACACAGAATTCATTTTGTATAGCAGTCTCTGCTACACAAAGATTTTAGTGTAATAAAATTTGCCTGTACATTATGTAGTGAAATGCATACATCGTAGACTGACATACATACATCACATAGTGAAATACATTATATAGTGAAACACATTTAGAAACAGAAATGTTCCAGCAAAGGCAGGCCTTTCAGATTATCAAGTCTGCCCAGTATAGAGGTACATGCCCTTTAGAGGTTCATGTCCATATATATCCCCCCTCTTAAAAACTCTCCCCAGTTTTTGTGCTAACACCTCATAGATCTTATTCCACCATTCCACCACCCTTTCCTTAAAGTAGTACTTTCTGGCATCCCTTGTAAATCTAACTTCTACTAGTTTGCTGCTGTTTCCCTTGTGTTCTTGCTCCCTCTGGTTTGCCAGAGTCCACCTTATTTATTCACCTCATGTATTTGAATGTCTCAGACATGTCTTCCCTCCCTTGTCTCTAGTGTGTACATGTTTACACTCCCCAGTCTATGCTCATATGTATTCCCCTGCTGATCTTGTACTACCTTGGTTACCATTCTCTGAGCTTCCTCCAGCTTGTTGATATCCTCCCAAAGGGGAAGGAGGCAGCTGCTAGAACTCTACTACTGGGACTATATAGTCCTCCTTCCCTCTCCACCACCTCCCCATCCTTAGCCAGTTCCACTTTTATAGGTACTAGATTTGACTGACAACAGGAACTTCCTGTTTGGGAGCAGGAAGGGAGCGATCACAGAGGCACAAAAGATTCACCATCCTAGAAGGAAAAGAATAGCTCTCCCTCGCCCCTTAGATGTTGGAGGTGTGTCTCTGAACAAGTAAGAAGGAGACTAGTGAGGAATACTAGAACTGCCTCCCTCTCCCAGCTAGGCGCGAACTTGTCCAGAAGATGATCCTTCTTATTGTTGACTACTGTGATGTAGTCTACAGTACCACTCCCAAGACCTCCTTAGCCAGATTGGATACCCTCTTCAACTCCTTCTGTCGCTTCGCTCTGGACTCTCCTCCTTTCACCCACCACTGTCAACTCTACCACTCCCTGGCATTTACCTCATTAGAAAATAGACACCTCCATCATTGTGCTAAATTTGTCTCTAAATTCTGGTTTGGATCGCTCCCATCCTATCTCATTTCCTCTCTATCAGTCCTCCCTCCCTCTGCCCACTCACTTAGATCTTACGACTCCCGTTTCTTGGTTGTCCCTCGCCAGTCTACCACTATAGACCAGGCTGCTTTCTCATACTGCTTCCCAAAACTATTGAATTCACTTCCTCATCAGATTCACTACTCCTCCTCTCCCTCCTCTATAACTTCAACCCTACATAATTTCCTCTCTGTGAATTATACCTGCAAGTAACCTACATGATATTCTTGACCTGCTCCCCAACATTTATCAATATATTAAGTATCAATTCTGAATTACAGCTCCCTTCTAGCCCCACTACTTTATTTCCCTGCAGTGATCCCTACCTGGCCATTCCTTCGGGTTATCTATAACTACCAATATAACTATGACTTTAGATTCTTCTCAATCTGCAACTATCAATATATCTATAACCTTGTTTCCTATTCGTCTGCTCCCCTCCTTACCTCGCTACCTTTTCACCTCTGCTGTTACTCCCCATTCACCCCTTCCTTTCAGGCTAAATGTTACAATCATCATGAATTTAAGGTGTTATCCTAATGTTATGCACTTGACCTGTCCAATGTGACCTCTGAAAACAATTGTACGCATATGCTGCACTTAATATGTTCTTTCTGTTATTTGCTGTTCACCACTGCTAATACTGTTGTAATAATGTTTACTGTTGTATGCATATATGTATTTATTTCCACTACCCTTTCCCCTAGGATGCACCATGAGATAAGCAACTTGTTGTTCAGTGTGTCTTTCCTGATGAAATGTTTTAATAAATAAAATAAATAAGAATACAGGAACTTCTTGTCCCAGAACAGGAAGAGCAGGAGCTGTAAGGGCACAGAGGCAGTAGGAAAGTGGGAAGAAAAAACAAACAAAAAAAGTAAACAGAGAAAGGAAAGAGTAAGCACACAAAACAACAGTTGAGGGGCCACAAATAAGACATGATGTGAGTGGTGCAGTGTAGTGGCAGTGGAGCTACAGTCTTCCGGGAGACATTCTGGAGGATGCGGTGTTGTCCCATCTGCAGGCACCTCTCTGGGCTGAGGGAGGAGGTTGCTCATCTCCAGGCTGCATTGGCAAGGATTTGGGGGACCTCCTTTCCCACCCAGGGTCCAACAGGGGTGCTGCCGCTGCATCAGAGGTTGCCAAAAAAGAGGAGCGGTTGGACCATGGTGGGCTCAGGGAGGGTGAGGGTGGTGGAACAGAAGTGCAACCCTCCAGTTGTACTGCTCCATGATTTATACACCATTCGGGCAGAGCATAGTTCCTCTATGGAGGCACCCACAGTGGCGACCAAGGAGGATGCTGGGGACCTCCATGAAGGAGACCCACAGGAGGGTGGCACAGGACCCCACAGTGGAAGGAAACAACTCCTGGTGGGAGACTCAATTGTTAGGGGGTAGAACTGGGGGAGGGAGGGAAGAGGAAGGTAAGGTGCCTGCCTGGCACCATGGCTTGGAGGGATAGGGAGCTATTCCTCAGGATCGCGGAAGCAGCTGCATGGCAGAGGGACTGGATGTCATTGTCCACCTAGGGACAAATGATCTGGCTGGGAATGGGATCAGAGCAGTGCAGGGGGAGTTTGTGGAGTTGGGGAGGGGTCTTAGACAAGTAGCACGCATGGTAACCTTCTCAGAGGTGCTGCCTGTCTATGGCATGGGTGAGGCTAGGGTGCTCCACACCATGGGATTCAATCAATAGTTGAAAAACTGGTGCAGAGCTCAGGGTTTTGGCTTCATTGGGGACTGGGGTACACCTGGAGGATACAAGCCTATACTGGCATGATGGTCTGAATCTGTCAGGGGGAACTAGGATGCTAGGTGATAGGTTTAAATGCTTCATTGGCAAGCATTTAAACTAGCCGGGGGAGGGGGCACTGAAGAGGAGTGAGAAAATCTCAGCCCCCTTTCCCACAAAACAGGGTAGTTAGTGAGGTAAGCACCAAAATAGAGAAGTCGAGAGGGAGAAGGGCAGGGGTAAATGGAGAACAAGGCAGTAAGGACAGGGATGGGGCTAAAAGGGGTAAAGTCATCAAAAAATGGAGGGCAATGAGTACCAACGCCCATAGTCTGGGAAACAAGCTCCTTGAACTAGTGGCCTTGATGGAAGAGGAACACCTGGATATCGTGGCAGTCACAGAAACTTGGTACACAGAGAACCATGACTGGGATGTCAACATACCAGGGTACACAATCTACAGGAGGGACAGGAAGGGTAGAAGAGGAGGATGAGTAGCTCTGTACTTAAGAGAAGGGATCAAAGCTAGTGTTGCTCAGATAGTGCTTTTGTGGATCCTACCACTATCTGTCAGATAGTGGTGGTATCCTGACTTGGATCCTACCAGATATCCTGCCAAAGACAGATGCAGGATCCAGGATCAGATAGTGATGGATCCTAGTTAGGATCCAGGTATCCTAGTTAGGATCCTTGGATCCTAGGGCAGATAGTTATGATCTAGGGCCAGATAGTGATGGATCCTGGTTAGGATACAGGTATCCTAGTTGGTAGGATACATGGTCAGATAGCACTACTATCCTACCACAGCAACTATCTGGCCAGATTTGAGGTATCTGTCAGTGTCCTAGTTTCTAGGATACTAGCTGAGAAACACCAATCAAAGCAACAGAACTAAAGGGTAAACAGGGAAGAGAGAATGCACTGTGGGTCATCCTGGAGACAGGAAATGGCACCACAATCTGCACGTGGGTTGTATACAGACCCCTGTCTCGGGGGGGAGGAAATGGACAAGGAAATAATACAAGGCATCCTTAGAATGGCAGAAAAAAGGGATTGTTGATAGGGGACCTGAATATGCCAGATGTTAACTAGCGCACCTTTGCTGCAGTCACATCCAAGAGCAGGGTCATTCTTGATGCCCTACAGGGGGCATGCCTCAGACAGCTAGTGTTGGAACCCACTCAGGAGGGAACAATCTTAGACCTGGTATTCTCAAATGGGGACAGAAAGAGGATCTCAGATTTAGAAGTCGGAACCATCTAGGAACAAGTGACCACCAAACAGTGTGGTTCTAGATAAACACAGCTGTAGAGTCAAGCCATACAAAAGTGGGGTACTGGACTTTAGGAGGGCTTACTTTAGCAAAATGGGAGCATGCCTCAGAAAAGCACTAGCAAACGGGCAAGAAAGAGGGGTGGAGGAACAATGGGGAAACATCAAAACTGCCATCACAGAGGCGACAAGCCTCTGTGTGAAGCAAATAAAGAAATCAAGACGAAGGAAAAAAACACTGTGGTTCTCAAAAGAGGTGGTGGGAAAGGTTAGGGAGAAATAGATAGCATTCAGGAAGTATAAGGAAACACAGAAGGAGAAGGACAAAGAACTGTACCAGTTAAAGCAGAAGGAAGCCGGGAAAGCAGTCAGAATAGCAAAGGTCCAAACTGAGGAAAAGATAGACAAATTGGTTAAGAAGGAGAATAAAACCCTTTATAGGTACATTAGAGAGCGAAGAAAGACCAAGGGAAAGATAGTGAAGCTTAATAAGGGGTAGGGTGGGTGGGCAGAGGGTGACAGAGAAAAAGCAGGGAGACTGAATGAATATTTCTGCTTAGTATTCAGAAAAGAAGAGGAGGGAAGAGGTACCTAATACAATCAATAAAAGCTCTCTGGATAGGGGATTGATACCAGTCCATTTGCAGAAGAAAGGGTTCTGAAAGAACTCCTAAAACTGAAGGTGGACAAAGCACTGGGACCGGATGGGATTCACCCCAGAATTCTAAAAGAACTAAGGGTATAACTAGTGACACCACTGACTACCCTTTTTAACAAAGCATGGAAGGATGGTGTGATACCTGAGGAGTGAAGGAGGGAGGATGTGATTCCCCTTCACAAAAGTGGGAGCAAAGCAGAGGCAGGAAACTACAGACCTTCTAGGTTGACCTCAGTGGTAGGGAAAATGATGGAAACACTTTTGAAAGAAAGAATTATTTTGAATACCTAGAGGCCAGCAGGGCACAGGACCCAAGGCAGCATGGATTCACAGCGGGAAGGTCATGTCAGACAAATCTAATAGATTTCTTTGACTGGGTGACCAAAGTAGTAGACCAGGGAGGGGGCTGTGGACATGGCCTACCTAGACTTTAGCAAGGCATTTGACACAGTCCCACACAAAAGATTAATAAACAAGTTAGCCATCCTGGGAGCGGGTCCCAGGGTGGAAAACTGGGTAAAAAATTGGCTGGACAACAGGACACAGAGGGTATTAGTAAATGGAGTCCACTCTGAAGAAAGGGGGGGTTACTAGTGGGGTACCGCAGGGTTCAGTACTGGGACCAGTCCTTTTTAATGTCTTTATAAGTGACATTGCAGAGGGATTGGAAGGAAAAGTATGCCTCTTTGCAGATGACACAAAGATCTGTAACCAGGTTGATACACAAGCTGGGTTGGAAAGGATGAGAAGGGACTTGGCAAAAGGAATGGTCAAAAGTATGGCAGCTTAGATTCAATGCAAAGAAGTGCAAAGTAATGCACCTAGGAAACAAAAACCCAGGGGAAGAGTATACAATGGGGGGGAGTTACTAACAACAACAAAAATGGAAAGGGACCTGGGGTAGTCATATCAGATGACCAAAAGGTAAGCAAGCAATGTGAGAAAGCAGTAAGGAGGGCTGGGGGATACTGGGATGTATAGGGAGAGGCATCACCAGTAGAAAACAGGAAGTTGTTATCCCTCTGTATAGACAGTTGGTGAGACCCCATCTGGAGTACTGCGTGCAGTTCTGGAGACCCCATCTCCGCAAGGACATAGACAGGATGGAGGCAGTCCAGTGGAGGGCAACTAAAATGGTGCAGGGTCTGCACCAGAAGCCATATGAAGAGAGACTAAAGGAGATTAATATGTATACCCTCAAGGAAAGGAGGGAGAGGGGGGACATGATAGAAACTTTCAAGTACCTTAAGGCAATCAACATAGTCTAAGAGGGAGCATCTTTCAGAAAAAGAGATTTGCAAGAACAAGGGGGCACAATTTGAAGATAGAGGGGGGACGGCTCAGGGACAACGTGAGGAAGTATTTTTTCACGGAGAGGGTGGTGGACGCATGAAACGGTCTTCCTGAGGAGGTCATGGGGTCAAAAACAGTGGGGGAGTTCAAGAATGCATGGGACAGACATAAGGCAATTCTGGCGGGGATTAGGAAGAAGTAGGCTGTTGGTTAACTTGGATCTGCAACTTATCCAGTAGGTAGGGATATGGGCAGACTGGGTGGGCCAAGCGGTTCTTATCTGTCATCAAAGTCTATGTTTCTGTGTTTCTAAAATTAGACACAGTATTCCAAGTGTGGCCGCACCAGGGTTTTGTATAGGGGCAGGATAAGACTCCTTCCTTCTACTGCTAATCCCCCACTGCCAAACACTGGGGCCTTTGACAAAGCACTTTTAGTGTGAAACTGGTCAGGACAGTTCCTTTGGGCATCTGGTTATCCTGTTTTTTCCTTTTGGTAAGCTCATGGTGTGTTTGTGAGCTTATTTATTGCACTGGTGCACTTTGGAGAATAAAGCTACATTTTCATCTATCTTGTGGTCTGGTGCCAGCTTTTTGGATTGGTCTGAACCCAGCATTCTGTTTGCTTTACCCACTGCTTCACTGCATTGTGCAGATGGCTTGAGGTTGCTTGAAATTGCTGCCCCCAGATCCCTTTTCTCTTTGGACATCGTGACTGTCACCACGCCAACCAATACTCAGCCCCTGAGTTTTTTCTACCCACATGCATGACTGCAGTTTTTGGCATTGACACCCAGCTGCCAGATCCTGGACCACTTTTCAGCCTTCCTAAGTCCTCCCTTATGTCTCTGATCTATTTTTCACTGTCTTCCCTGCCGCAGAACTTGCTGTCATCCACAAAGAGGCAGGTTTTGCCCTTGATGTCTTCTCTGAAATTGCTGCTGAAGATGTTAAAGTGCACTGACCCAAGTAACGATCCCTGCAGGACCCCACTTGTGACCTTTTTCAAACCTAAGTACTCCCCATATGTCACTACCTTCTGCATTCTCCCACACAGCCAATTGCCTACCCCACTGGTCAGTTGGTCCCCTACTTCAAGGTCCCCCAATTGTTTAATTCATTTCTTGTGAGGGACAGAATTCAAGGGCACAATCCTTGGACCTCTACTTTCCAGCAAATTTCTAAATAAACTACCCTCTGCCTGCTCTGACCATGTCCTCCTATATGCGGATGAAGCAGTACTGTTTTGTAGCCATGCAAACCCTGACACCCTGGTGAAACAAATGCAAACTAACTTCACTGCAGCGGAGTCTTGGCTCTGATGTGTAAGGGTTGTTACTGGGTCCAGTTCCCTGACCCGACTTCCAAGAAGTGTTCCGTGTTCCGGGAATGATCTTTCAGAACCGTCAGGGAAAACCACCCTATTCAGAAATCCAGTTAGAATAAGGTTAAGTCTAACCAGGTGCGCTGATGGCATGTACATGGTTGAGTGTCCAATTAGGTTCATATTACTTTATAACCATCCTACGTCAGCCATGGTCTAATCTATTTGCCTGATTAAAATTACCTTATCCTAAACCTTTGTAGTTATTTTTTTTTCTCTCTCTTACTTTTTTCCTGCCATGGCCCCAGTCAGCTCTCCTCTTCCACTCTTCCTCCGTTGGCCGGCCACCCACACCGATCTTCTTGGGCTACCACCCTGTACTTCCCCACAGCTTACCCCCCCATGGCGGGGAGGTGAGGGAACCTCTAATCCCCCACCAAGCATGGATCTGGATCAGGTGGTGCCCGAGGAGATGGCAAGCACAGGCGGACAGCCATCAAGCCACACAACCTGGAGCCAATGTTTCCATTTTTCTCTCCTTTGTGGGAGTGTGGAGTGCAATGATTGTATTAGGGAATGAACCACTATAGCTCTAGATATTGTATGTGTTATGTCCCCTCTTTTTCCTCCCCCCTTCCCTCATCTCTTTTGATGTTTCCTTTCCCCTTACCTGAATCTTAGAAAATCTGTTTTGTATTAATGTTCCTACACATTTCCTTGTCCATTTAATGGATAATACCGCATCTTAGCATAAGATTTCATACCTTGCTATGGTATATTGTGTGTTTATGTTTTTGTATGAATTTATGTAAGTGTTGTATTTAAGATTGTTCCTGTAATATTTCTGATGGTTTGTATCTGTGAAACTGTGATCTAAAACAGGACAGCTTTGATAAACAGGGCCTGTTGGTCCTAAAAGTTATTCTCCTGTCAAAAAATAAAAGTTTTTATCCATCTATCTAAACTAGTGACACCCAGGCTGTAGGAGGGGTGAGGAGCAAGCAGGGGGCCATAGTCAGGAGAAGGAGCCTGGAAGGGCACATACAGACTTGTGACCCCCAAGTTGTAGGGGGTGAGAGGAGCAAGCTGGGGGACATAGGCAGAAGAGGGAGCCTGGAATGGCACACACAAAATAGAGGCACCCAGGCTGTTGGGGGGTGTGCGTGAGGAGCAAGCTAGGGGACGTAGACAGAAGAAGGAGTATGAAAGGGCACAAATGGGCTAGTAACTTGGCGGGGGGAGGTGAAGGTACTCCTGCTGGGTGACTCCATGATTAAGGGTATCCAGTGGGAGGGGGTTGGGGAGGAAAAATGCAGCCCAGTCAAGGTTAAATGTATCCCAGGTCTATCAGTACACAAGGCCAAATTCCAGCTATACTCAATGGCAAGGGATTGCGGGGGCTCCCCAGACTTTCTAGTTCACCTGGGAACAAACAGTTTAGAAGGGAACAGTGAACTGGAGATGCAGGCAAGATTCAGGGAATTGGCCAGGGTTTGCCACTCTATAGGATGCTCAATCTCCTTTTCTGAGATACTGCCAGTACCAAGGGTGAGCGGGGAAAATAAACAAAAACTTAGAAGGGTGAACCAGTGGCTCAGAGACTGGTGTAAGTCAGAAGGGTATGGGTTGATGGGGAACTGGGGTGATACATGGGAAGACAAGGGGCTATATGCCAGGTATAGGCTGCACCTCAACCTGGAGGGGAGGGAGATCTTAAACTGAAACTTCTTGGATTCATAGGTGATAGGTGGGGTTTAAACTTGTACAGAGGGGAAGGATAGAAAGACTGAAAGCCCCAGTGAGGAAGCTTGTGGTTTCAGGACTAGATCATGCAAAGCGGGCTGCGGGTAGCATTAAAAGACAAGGGGGGAACTGAGTGGAGAAGAGAGACAGGGGTCCGCTCTGGGCTGAGAAGACTGGAGAGAGGGTCAGGGGTCAGGTGGAGAGAGGGTCGGGGGTCAGGTGGAGAATGGTCCTGATCAATGCCAGGAGCATGTGCAATAAAATGCCAGAGCTCCAGGCAATGCTGGTTGAGGGTGCAACAGATGTGGTGGTAAGACATAGGCCACCCAGAGGCATGATTGGGACCTAAATTTAGAGGGTTACACAATGTTTAGGAAGGATAGGGGGGTGGGAAGGGGGAGTGGCATTGGTAGTCAAGAATGACATAATAGTTGGCGGAATCGAGGAGGCAGAGGGAGATGTGGAGGCAATTTGGGTAACCCTACAAACGAGGGGGGGTGAAAGATTAAAAATAGGGGTGGTGTACAGACCCCCCCACAATGAAGGTGGAACTGGAGGATGATCTGGCTGAGAACATCAGGGGTCACTGTAGTCTCGGAAAGGGTAGGGTGGTGGTCATGGGCTACCTGAACATGCTGGGGGCATACTGGGGCACTATGACATCCTCAGTGACCAGAGAGCAGAGGTTGATGGATGTCTACCAGGATGCCTTCCTAGTCCAGCATGTGGGGGAGCCTACTAGGCAGGACCAGATCCTGGACATTGTCTTAGCAGATAATGACCAGATAAAGGGCCTGGAGGTGAACAGCCTGTTGGCAGGCAGTGACCATGCCACAGTCTGATTTCTTATGTCCCTAGGAGGAGAGGAAATTCACACTAACACAGGTCTCCCCACCATGGGTGCAGGTCGTGAGGGTATGACACCCTCCCTCAAGCAAAACGGACCCCTGCAGCATTTCCCCAGTATTTCAAGGGTTCCCTGCCGTGGGTGCAGGTCATGAGGGTACAACACCCTCCCTCGAGCAGAATGGACCAATGCAGCATTTCAAGGGCTTCCCGCCATGGGTGTAGGTTGTGAGGGTACGACACCCTCCCTCGAGCAAAACGGACCCCTGCGGCATTTCCCCAGGTAAACGAGCGCCTCTGTCCTGCAACACTGAAACACAGACCTGAAGTCTCACTGAAAACTTGGCAGTTGAGCCACAGACTATTTCCACCTGCTTCCCTCGAGCAAAACGGACCCCTGCAGCATTTCCCCAGCATTTCAAGGGCTCCCTGCCATGGGTGCAGGTCGTGAGGGTACAACACCCTCCCTCGAGCAAAACAGACCCCTGCTGCATTTCCCCAGGTAAACGAGCACCTCTGTCCTGCAACACTGAAACACAGACCTGAAGTCTCACTGAAAACTTGGCAGTTGAGCCACGGACTATTTCCACCTGCTTCATCTTGTTGATTTTAAATATTTTAAAGGTTTTATGTACCCCACACATAGTTTAGATAGTTTATTTTCTGAAATTTCTCAGCGTTTCCCTGTCCTCCATTTGAGCAGGATCCGGTGTGTGCCTTAAGAGCCATTTGAATTGGTGCCATTTTCCTGGTTTGAATTTCAGTGGCTCTCACCCTGCGCTGCCTATCCTGGTATCTTTTAAAAAGCACTGCCTTTCTGCTTGCGAGCAAGATCAGGTCTCTGCTACTGTATACTGTTAGGTATATTTTTAAAACACCAGTTCTTGCATTTTAACTTCATTTGATTGCAGCATGGTAGCTTTTATAGTAAGTTGCTAAAAACGGATCGCATTTGTAAAATCCTCTGGGTCCAAGTTAATGCTTGAGCACGCTGAGTGCTCAAAGGGCAGCTTTTGGTTCCATTTCTTATCAAAAACAATAATTGAGCTCTCTCACCTCGCTGACTATATACCAGCATCTTCTGTAATTGAAAAATCCCTGTTTTGGCTGCAAGCAAGGCCTGTTCCTGCTACTGCCAGCTGTTGCCTTCCTTAAAGTATTTCTTTTCTCTTTCAAATCACTAGCCAGTTAACTAAAAGCCAGGGTAAGAAATCTGTTAAATCACCCTCCTAGATATAAATTAAAGGATCTTAAAGCCTGCTAAATCTCAGCATTTTTTCCAACTCCATTGAAAAAAAAAGACAAAATCCAGTGTAATTCGGATTCAAACCGCCCACCCTTCCCTACCTTGAGGCTGTTGCAACTTGTCTCCATTCTTAACTGCATTCCTCTGTTTCTTTCCCCAGCATTTCAAGGGCTCCCTGCCATGCATGCAGGTCGTGAGGGTACGACACCCTCCCTCAAGCAAAATGGACCTCCTGCAGCATTTCCCCAGGTAAATGAGCATCTCTGTTCTGCAACGCTGAGACATAGACCTGAAGTCTCACTGAAAACTCGGCAGTTGAAGCCCTACTGACGCTACGTGTCAGCTGCCCCACCACCCCCGCCACCACCCTTGTTCGACTTGGTACTTTATAGTGGTAACCAGGTGACCTTAAAAAATCAATCAGGCCACTTTACCATCTGCAGGCTATCAACACCTGCCACTAGTGGCTGCTATTTCAACAATATATCATCCCTCTCACAGCCTGGTGTGTAAAAACATATACTACTGCCTATTTCTATTAGCTTTTTTACCTCCCCACTCCTTTCAGCTACAAAAGCTCATTGCCATTCCCAATATTTGAGCACACAATAAAAAATCCTGCCCTATATTTTCAACCTATGTATTTGCTAGATACATTTTACAATCTTTTCTCTCTCTCTCACAGAATGATGACATTACTTACTCTCCTCGCCATAACTCTCCCCCTCAGTGTACTCTCCCCTACCCTTTCCTAACTAAATCCCACACTACCCCTTCTGCTACTAATACACAACCCCTGCTGTCCCACCCTGTTATTACCCCTCCTTCAGAAACCATCTCCTACCCACCCTACCCCATACTTGCTCCTTGCCATCTGTTCCCAGATGCAGCAGTCTCCCCCTACTTTTTAGCCCAGAAATAATGCGCTTTACCTATTCTCATTGCATCAACAAACTTCCTCGACATGCAGGCTACTACTACGAAATCATAGACTGACCCTTAAAAGCACCCTATCTAGGATTGCCATTATCCTACTGCTACTTATGGGAAATATCCACCCAAATCCCGGCCCTACTACCCTCAGCCTTTGCCTCCCAATGCAATTTAAAGGCCTACGACTGGCTGCCATTAATATATGTAGCCTCCAAAAGAATCTTGCATCACTCCAAGCATGGGTCTGCCTCCAAAACCCTGATGTGCTAGCTGAAACCGAGATGTGGCTATCTCTAAGCACCCCAGATTCATCTGTTCATATACCGGACTACACATTCTTCAGGTCAGACAGGCCAGATAGACGGGGTGGTGGGTGCACGCTGTACCTTCGGGAACCTCTACAAGGTACAATAATTATTTCCTTAAACCTCATGGCAGGTGCCCAGTCCCTCACTCTTAAGATAGCAGTTGTCAAGTCAGGCAAATCACTCATGACATGTCAGTCTATATACCCCCTCGCAACCAAAAGGAAGCTTTCTCCTCCATCCTCAACATCATTGCCCAACTATCAAAAAACTCAGAAATCATTGCCCTAGGAGATTTCAACATAAACTGGCTTGCCCTAACATATCCCCCCCCAAAGGATGCAGCCGCAGCCCTAAATCTCTCACAGATGGTCCTAAGCCCTACTGGAGTGACCAACACAAGGGCACTAGCTCTCTCATTGATCTCATTCTTGCAAACCACCCTGGGTGCTTGCAGGATGTTAAGATCCTCCCTGACTTACTCAGTGATCACTCCCCTGTTACCTGCCGCTAGTCAAATAGATGGAAGCCCTCTCCCCCAAGGATCTCCATGTATCACCAATTAAAAAAAGGGTCCCTGACACATCTCCATGACCACCTTCTCTACCTTGACTGGTCACCGCTAGATCACCAGTCGTCAGTGGATGCTGCCCTGTCCTTCTTCATTAGCTCCTTCCAAGCCACCTGTGACATCTTTTGCCCCCTTTGTTAAGCAAAACTAAATCCTCTCCTTGGGTAAATCAGCCCTTGCACAACCAAATGGTGGCCCGTGATAACCTATGGTACCGTGCCCTTAAGTCTGGTCACCCCTCGGATCGCCAACTGTACCGTGCCGCATGAAACGCATGCACCTGGGCCATCCGCAAGGCAAAGGCAGCCTTCTATCAGTCCAACCTTACTGCCACCTGGGGAGATGGAAAGAGGTTCTGAGCTAATGTGAAGGAACTAAACGGCAAGTCTCCCTCCCCTCCCCCCCTCTATGATTGTCATTGACGGTGTTCCCACCCAAGACCCTAGTAAGATAGCTAACGCCTTCAATGCGTCTTTCTCTGACCTCAGCTCTATCCCCCCAAATCTTTTTACACCATGTACTGGACAGTTCCCGCCACCCCCAAATGCCCCTTCCTTCCACTTTAAAATTATCTCCACTAGTGTCGTTCACCCATATATTGCTATGTTCCTTGGAAAGACAAAGCAGAGTGGTGAGTCTCTTGATGCAAAACTGCTCTCATTAACTCTTGATGCAGTCCTAATACCACTAACAAAAATACTAAACATGACCCTTTACCTGGGGCAGTTCCCTACCCTCTGGAAAAGGGCGGTCATCACTCCTGTCCATAAAAATGGTGACCGTACCTCCTGCAGTAATTATAGACCCATCTCAATACTCCCTCCCCTCTCAAAAGCCCTGGAAAAAATATCTGCTGATAAACATACTGACTACTTGGACTCGCACCAACTACTGTGCCAATGGCAGCATGGGTTCAGGAAAGGGCACAACACAACTACTGCCCTGCTTGAGTTCACCTCCTTCATCCATGAAGCCCTTGACCAGGGAGCCCTGGCTGGATCTGTCTACATTGACCTTTCCAAGGTTTTTGATACTGTTAATCACAGTATGCTAAAAAACTCCCTTCTCTCTGTTGGTGTCTCCTAAAGGACTGTGGACTGGTTCTCCAACTATCTCCATGGCCATACCCAACAAGTTAAAATAAATAGCACCATCTCCGCCAGCCTTCCAGTATGATCTGGTGTCCCTCAAGGATAAATCCTTGGCCCACTCCTTTTCTCCCTATATCTAAACTCCCTCCCCTTGGCCTCCACTGAACGCCTGCTTCTTTATGCGGATGACACCGTAATCTTTAGCTGGCACCCTGACCCTACCTTGCTTCAACAAGCCTTGCAGGGCTCCTTCACTGAAATTGAGTTATGGTTCACCGCCCATAAACTTGTCCTGAACTGCAAAAAGACAAAGGTCATGTTATTCGCCCACCCTCAACACAAGTACAACATGACCAAACTATCCATACTAAATTCCCAGTGTACCATGCTAGAAGCAGTTACCAGTTTTAAATACCTAGGGATCACCCTGGACTTGGCCCTTATGTTCTGGGAACATATCGCATCGACTTGTTCTGCTATAAACGTTAGGATTGGACTCCTGTATAAATATAGGCCCTATCTCCCTCCTGACACCCTCCGTTTAGCCATATCTAGCTCCAACCTTTCCCTGGTAGACTATGGCATTGTCATATATGGTGCATCCTCTGACATTGCCCTGTCGGGCATAAAGCACTCCCTTAACAAAGCATGTCGGCTTGCCACTGGTTGTGATCGCCTCACACATACCTGCGAACTCTACAAACGGTCATCATGGCTAAATTTTCAGGGGTGATTACATTATCAGACTTGCTTATTGTCCAAAAAAATCTAACTCAGATTAGCCCCTCCAGGCTGTCTCTCTCTCCTACAAACGTGCTTGCCTATGCGGGCTACAAGACGTTCTAACTCCACTACCTTTTGTATCGTGTTTGCAAGGACCTCCACCTGCCAAAGGTCCTTTTGCTACAGGGCACCACTATGGATGAACTCCCTTCCTGACACTGTTCTCTCCATTCCTAAATTGGGGCCTTTTAAACTGGTGCTGCGTACCCATATTATAGTAAACTGCCACTGTGATTGCATATAATCTCCTCCACTTGTGCTAAGCACATAAATCTCCCCCACTTGTGCTAAGTATTCTGTTGAACTTGTTTTACCACTGATTCTTATGGTATTGACTTCTAATTTTGTATGCCTGTGGTGTAGTTTTTCGCCTTATGTATTATCCTATTTTGTCTCTGCTTCATCTCTATACCTTGTAAACTCTGTGTTTGTCCTCATTTCGATGTATGATGCAGAACCTTTGCAAATGAGTCTCTGACTCAAAGGGTTGTAATTCCTAAACGTATAAATAAATAAATAAATCTAAAAAAAAAAGAAATCATAGATTTCAGGGGGGCGGACTTTGAGGGCATGGGAAGGATTCTTAGAGGGTGCTTGGATGAGATAAGGCCAGACATGGATGCTTGTAGCTTATGGGAGACCATTAAGAAGGGGGGTTCAGGAGGCTACGAGGGCCTAAACAAAAGTAAGGCACAAGCAAGGTAGGGCCAGTAAGCCATGTTGGTGGACCTGGGAGGTGCAGGAGGTGGTGAGGGATAAAAAGGCTGCCTACACGCACTTAAAGCACTCAAGGGGGGTTAGGGAGAGGGGAGAGTATGAGTTCCAGGCTAGGAGGGTCAACAGGGTGGTAAGGGGCACCTTGGCGAAGAAGGAGTTTAACCTGGCCAGGGATATTGTGGGGGGAATGGGTTCTATAGATACATGGGGAGAAAAGAAAAGTGAGGGCACAGATCAGCAGGATTAGGACTGGGGAGGGATGGGCGCAGGAAGCTGGGGAACAAGCAGAGGTGCTAAATGAGTACTTTGCCTCAGTCTTTACCGTGGGAGGTGGGGGATCCTTCCAACCCAATGGGAGGAAAAGGGAGCCCATTGAACCAGGAGGTCAGTTGGAGACTGAAGGTCTGGATGAGGCCAGGGCAGGGGATGGGTCTTATCTAGAAGGGGAGGAGTGGATGCATAATTAGGTGGGATGGGAGGGCGAAATCACAGCAGATAGAGTGAGAGAGGCCCTCAGGTCGCTAAAGACTGAGAAGGCACCAGGGCCAGATGGTCTGCATCCAAGGGTACTGAGGGAACTGGCGGATGTGCTGGCAGCTCCACTGGCCTCACTCTTCAACATCTCTCCAATGACAGAGGTGCGTGCCTCAAGATTTGAAGGTGGCTCATATGGTGCCTATCCACAAGAGGGGGTTCAGAGAGGATTTGGAGAATTATAGGCCTGTTAGCCTAACGTCTGTGGTAGGCAAGGTTATGGAGGGCATTATCAAGGAGAGGCTGGGGGGGCAGTTGGAAAGGTTGGGGCACCTGGATGACAAGCAGTATGGTTTTGATCCAGGGAGGTCATGCCAGACCAACCTAGTGGAGTTTTATGACTAGGTGACTGGTGCCCTGGACCAACATAGACTGGTGGATGTCCTCTATCTGGATTTCAGTAAGGTGTTCAATTCAGTACCCCATAATGGCCTACTAACAAAGCTGGAGGGGATGGGGTGGGGGAGCAGTTGCTCAGGTGGGTGGATACTTGGCTTACAGGGCGAATACAAAGAGTGGTAGTTGGAGGGATAGTCTCCTGCCCCAGGAGGGTCGTCAGTGGGGTCCTCCAGGGTTCAGTCCTGAGGCCACTCCTGTTCAATTCCTATGTCTCAGACATAGGGAGGGGTGTTAGGAGTAAGATGAGTCTCTTTGCGGATGACTCAAAACTGGGAGCACTGGTGGACAGGCAGGAGGGGAGAGAGGCCCTCCAGGGTGATCTGGATGCCCTGGGAGGGGTAGGCAAGGAAGTGGGGTTGAAGTTCAATGCAGGGAAATGTAGGGTGCTGCATCTGGGGGTCAGAAATCCATGCCATGCATACACCCTGGGGAGAGGGTCACACTTCAAGTCACATCGGGTGAGAGGGACTTAGGGGTAGTGGTGGACAGCAAAATGAATAACGCTGAGAACTGTCGAAGAACTGCAGCAAAAGCAAACAGGATACTGGGCTGCATAACCAGGGGGATTACCTCCAGGAGGAGGGCGGTGATCCTCCCTCTGTATAATGCCTTGGTTAGACCGTATCTTGAGTACTGTGTGCAGTTCTGGAGACCCCATCTTAAAAGGGACATAGCGCTGCTGGAGAGGGTCCAGAGGAGGGTGACCAGGATGATTCAGGGCATGGAGGGTAGTCCCTATGAGGAGAGACTGGAAGAACTCAATCTGTACGCATTGGAGGAGAGGAGGGACAGGGGGACATGATAGAGGTTTTCAAGTATGTAAAGGGGATAAATAAGGACAAAGCCAGAGAATTGTTCAGGCTTAAGAAAGGGGGAACTACCAGGGGGCACGAGTGGAAGCTGGAAGGCGGGAAGTACAGGGAGGAGCGCAGGAGACACTTCTTCACTGAGAGGGTGGTGGAACCATGGAAAGCACTGCCCAGGTGTCTGGTGGAAGAGAACACAGTGGAAGGATTCAAGAAGGGTTGGGACAGGTACAGGGAGATACTGAAGCCTGGGAAGACCACCTCTGGGGTGGGGGGCGGAGGAGTGAGCTACTAGTAGGAGACTAGCTTCCGAGCAGACACGATATAGACCATGGGGCCCATTCTGTTGGCTTTTACTATGACACTATGATATTTTTTAAACATTATAATGTTAGTGGTACAACTTAACATTGTAAAGGAGCTTGATATGAGTTTAAACATTATAATGGTAGTGATACAACTTAATATTGTAAAGGAGCTTGATATGAGTTTGAAGTTAGTCTTCTAAAACAGATCATAAACAATATATACTTTGAAAAAATACATAAATAAACATTCTTGTTTTAAATTTATCTTAAAAATATTTCAAAGTAAGACACACTTAATTTATTATTGACTAAACAGCAGTTTAATTCTAAATTATGCTTGGCAATATGATTGTACATAATTTTATCTAGAAAAAGCAAAAGCAAAGCATTTTTCAATTAGCATTGTTTAATTCAGAGAGAGAGTGTTCTTGCTCTGTCATGTCCTCTATTTCTAGGAAAAGCTGCTTCTCTGGAATATTTGGACTCGGGGGTGGGGGGGTTGCAGATTCTGCAGTTTCCACTCAGTTGACAAAAAGATATTGGAGAATGAAATGTTGGATCTGTTGATTTCTGCAGAGCATAAGTTGGTATGATATTACCCAGAAGACAAGTGTGCCCGTTACATCGGAGCAATAAGCAGTGGTTATATTCAAGATGTTGTTGCAGCACATGAACTTTGATACTGTATCCAAGTTGATGTCTGGGATGTAACAAAAGGATGCCAGCACATAGGACGCATCTTACACGAGGGCTGGTGAATGGTTGAAGAAACAGAGCAGTGGCAGAGACTTATTTTTCTCTTTCTGTCAATGGTGTCTGCCTGCACTCTGTGATATCTCAGCGTAGCTATGGCTATATGAAAATGGCGTGCGTATTTCATTGTGCTGATGGCCATTCTCTAAAAGGCAACAGAAACAGGATGAGAGCAGAGGTGCACACTATCTTTGGCAACTACAGAACAGCAAGACAACAACAGCGAGAACAAGTACCACCAGTATTGTATTTAATGGGGATAACAACCAAAAATAAAATGTTTAAATCTAGTCTAGTGAATTTTAACTTTAGTTACGTCAACTGAAGCTCCACTGTTTGCTGCTGTAAAATGTTTAGGTGTGTTAAAATGGGAGTTTGTATATTGTGTGCAGTTGAGTGCTTGTTGAATTTGTATGTTTTTGGTTTTCAAGGTAAGCTTGACAATTGGCACAGTGCATAGAACAGTGCCTAATTTAGATACAGAGTCTTGAATGAGGCCTTCTTGTGTGGTAGTAACTATTGGAGTTTGTAATATTGAGGGGGACTGTTAACTGTTTTGCAGTGCAATTGTACTACATTTAGTCCAGCAAGTTATAAAGGAAAGACTCCACAAACATCTAGCTAAAGCGATGTGTTGTGGCAGAGGATACCAAGCCTGGTTGGCGATCTCTGTGTCGTTTTACTCCACACTTGTTTTTGTGTAGCAGAACTGGTGGCCCAAGTGATATCTACTAATATAATTCACCATCAGAAAACCCAGTACAGCCTATCTGACGATCCCTGTGCCACTAATTAAGATCAGATATTGACATTTAAAGTGCACTGACCCCACCAAAAAAGAAAACTTTTTTCAACTGACACTTTGAAATTAACTTGGGCCACAGAGACAACCACACAATTAAGGCCAAGTAAAAACAGGCACTAACCACTTGTAAGCATTGAGGGTGCTATTTGCTGAAGAATTATATGTGTGTGTACTGTACATGTAAGTGGTGTGGATGTTGTGCTAGAAGAATTATTGTATGACTGTGTTAGATTAACAATGTTAGCTTGATAGGATTGTTGGAGTTATGAATAGTATTGAGTAAATAAAGTATTGGTGTTTCTATGGTAGCTAGGCATAAATTAAGAAGGTAAACGTGGTGGTGAAGAATACCGTAATTATAACTTTTTGCAACAGTTTACATATGGAGCAGTACTGAGGTTTGTTTTTAACCTTATATGATGCTGCATGAGACATAGCAGGTTCATCCAATATGGTATAAACAGTATTTGTCTTTAAGAAGGGATTTGGACTCACTGCATTGTGTGTCATACTGAAATAAAAACACTAGATACCTTAATAAAAGTAGGAACTGGTAAGCATGTGCTGTTTGTACTTTAAACCAAGCAGGTTAGCCAGAGGAAATACTGAAAAGAATTAAAATTAAAATAGTAGAGCAAGCATCACTTGGTAAAATTATAATCTTCAAAAGTTTTATTATATCTTGCTGTCTACTACCCTTGGTGGTAGGTTTCACCTAGGGATTTTTCTACTCTATAACAAACTTTAAACCTTTTATACATGTAAATAAATAATCTGGCTAGAGTAAACACCAGACAAATGGCATGAAAAATTAAAATTAAAAAAGCAAAACAAAAACAGTAATTGGTGAGATTATGATCTCAAAATTTGTTAAGTTTAGAAGTACTACATTACTAGAGATTTGTTTTAGTTACATGGGCTTGGTATATTTAAGACCCATGGGTGTTTGGGATTTTTTTTAAGTAAACCCAGTTTCTAATATTATAAGGGTGTACTGGACTGCACTTATTGATGTATTTAAATGCAGTTTTGCCTGGTATTAGTATCCAGGACCATTTGTCTTTGCATTTGAGCTCCTGTAAGGAGTTGATAAAGTGAAAGACCATGTTTTGTTAGTGGTTTACTTTTGAGATACATAAGTGCCAGTGATATGCTTCTAGTTTAGAGGTTATTGTACCCCAGTTCTAAGGCCCGCTGTAAGTGTTTGTTAACATTTTAACTAGACCTTGGGATTGAGAGTGGTACTGAGTACCATAGTGCCAATTAAGACAGTACTTGTCTTTCAATTTAAAAACATGACTTTTTTTTTTTAATGCAAACCTTGAAGTGAATGGAAGTGAGAGGGGATTCCCCAAAGAGGAAAAATCTCTTGGGTCAATGTGTCCACAAGAAATTTGGCTGTGGCCACCACTGCAGGGAATGCTTTCACATATTGTGTAAAATGATCTGTAATAACCAAGAGATATATATATGATATTTATTTTATTTTCACTGAGGGATAAAGGTCCCACTAAATACTCATGTATCCCCCAGGGCTCATGAAAACGTACTTACAGGTTGGGAGTGGGAACTGGTGGGTCTTGCTCGTATTGTTGGCAGGTAACACAACTATCGACGTAATTAGTAATGTTTGACGTCATGGAAGGCCAGTGGAAGCTGCTTTGATACCCAGATATACATGTTGAATGCCTATATGTGCCAAATGGATTAACTTTTGCCTGCAGGAGTCATTGTTTACCAAATAAGTATTTCTTGTTATTTTTTTGTATTAAGCCTTCCACCTCCCATTCCTACAAGTCGTGAGATTACCTTACTGTCCAGGAGGTGGCCAGCCCCCTGCTCAGCTTGGTGGGCCTCCATCAAGGTTTGACGAACAGTGTGGCGCAGCGCCATGGTATACACAGGTTTCGCTGCTGAATTGCTAGGATGAACACTTGGAATAATATAGTCTGTTCCACACCCTCTGGATGTGGGAAACCTTTGGTGCAGGAGTTGAGACTTCACTATGCTTGTAAAATTCTGTCCCAGTTTGATGGGAATGCCTCAGACTGGTTTGGACATGAATTGTAGGTTTGAACTATGGTACACAACAGCTGTCAGTGGATACAAAATTAGGCTTGTGTATTAATGCTTGTTTAAGGGCCAAGACCTTAGTAGGGTGAGCAGACCCGGCTTTCACTGGTAATACTTTTAGGGTAATAATGGAGTCTTTTTTTTTTTTTGCACTGCCTTGTAACCTGTAATGATACCTATTACTGGTGTTTTTTGTTTTATCTTGTATATGTTGTGCACTTGTATTTGAATACACTACAGTAGTAATGTTTGGTATATTTGCCCAATAAATGTATTGCAGAATTGGTGGGCTGCCCTAATTGTTAGTATGATGGGCATAATGCTGTTTATGTAGAACAAAACTATTTATTTATTTCTGTGTTTAGTGTACTGAGGTGCAAGGTGCAAGCCTTGGTTGGGAGTAGTACCAGATTTTTTGACAGGGACTAGAGCGTTTGGATGTTTTATGTGTACTGAAATGTGACGTTTTTTGGTACTTACCACAAATGTGGTGCTTGTTTAAGAATATTATAATTACCTTGATGTGTTTTAAAACCTGTAATAATACCTATTTGGAATACAGTTTTTCTATGTGTTGTCTGTTGTACCTATTTGTTAGAAGATATGATAGTGTTACCATATGGTATACTTACCAGTGAAATATACTTGAAATTTAATTAATTTTACTGTCAGAATGGTGAACATAGTGATGTTTACAAATGTTGGGGGTTATTAGTACCTGTATTAAACATGCATACAGGTGAGAAGTAGTTAGTTAGAAAAATGCATTAATAAGAGGCAACATACAATCCAGTAATGAACACCTGTATTACATTTGTGTATGCCAAAAGAATGCTGAAGTGCATTTTAGCTTAGTGTAAGATGTCTCTACATGCAGTTTTATATTTTTAAGGTTTCTGTCTTAAAAACCATTGACAATGAGATATGACAAAAAAAAACTATAAATACATTTATGCTAAAGGTGGTGATTGAGAAAGAGAAGCCATGCAATAGTATGTGCTTAAATGCACAAGGAGGTCAAGTGACTTGCTAAAGGTTACACAGGGTGAAAGCGTAAACTGTTTAGGTTTAAAAACAGGAAGCAAAACAAAAGATGTGAGGTAACAGTTATATTATTGTAGCATTAGACATGTAGCAGTGAAACACAAGAAAATAAGAACAGATTTTATGACTAAGGAATTTTTTTTGGTTTTGGGATACTCTGCCAAGTATCCACCCTAGTCACGGCCCCCTTAGGTCCCCCATGCCAGTCGATCCCCCCGGTCACCCTAGCACCCCCAGAGGATGGGGCCGCAGAGCTGACTCTCCACATCCCAACCCGCGGTCCTGTAACTGGTTGGGAGGATCGGCGACATGGAGGAACCCTGGGAAGGGCTTCATAGAGGCAGAGTCCCCATTTTGTATTTTAATGTATCCCTGGAGAGCCGACGTGCAATGACGTCAATGCACTACGTGCAGACGTCCGTCGGCTTCTCCCCCCGGTCAAATGCGTGCACTTTCGTACCCCCAGCCTCCGCTGGGTGTCACTGCAGCGCCACATGCATCCCTCACCCACCCCGAAGGAAGGAGAGCTGTCGCAGGATGCTCAATCCTTCCTTCCCCCTGCCAGCCCCCGGCAGCTCGAGTCCGTTCCCGAACCCGGATCACCGGCGCAGCGCGAGGTGTGACGTCCCACGCCTCAACCCTCAGTGCCATCGGGCCGGCCAGAATTTATTTGTTTTAATACTTAGCAGATTAAGGTACAAAACAGAAACCTTGGGACCCACTTGTAAATGAGTGGGGAAGGTGAAATAACTTTTTTTTTTGAACTTGCTGTTTTTTTTCCGCCTTCCCTGCCTCCTACACTCTGCTTCTTCAGGAGCGCCTGGCATCTGCCTCGGTTCCTTCCATGCCTGGAGCCCCATGGCGGTCCCCCCATGTAGCCTTGAATCTACCCCCCAGGCGGGGATGAGATGGGGGCCAAGCACCCCGAACTAACTTTACTTCATCAGGGCTGCCGTGTGGGACAGGCAGGGGACCATTGAGGTCTGTGCTGGTGCTCCATCTACCCAGAGCAACGGAGGTATTTTTTTCCCTGTTCTTTGGGCATGCCATGTGCCCTGACGTCAAGGTGGAGCTCCGCCGGTGTCTGGCATGCCCAACCCTCTTGGATTGGTCTGGCCCTTGCTCTATCCCAGGCCTCCACCTGGGGTCAGTCAAGCTCCGAACCTTGTCCCCCCTCCCTCCCTGGAGAAGTTGAGCAGTCCCATGGACACTCAGCCTTCCCCCCCAGCTGGCCCTCCAGCTCCCCGGGCTCATTCCCGAACCCAGGTTGCCAGCGTCATGAGCAGTAGTGCTACCGACGCGCTGACGGGCTGGCCTGGATGGTGAAATAACTTTAAGTAAATAATGTAATACCAGTTACTTCGTTATGAAATGATTAATTATAGAATGA
This sequence comes from Neoceratodus forsteri, assembly GCA_016271365.2. Taxonomy (NCBI): domain Eukaryota; kingdom Metazoa; phylum Chordata; order Ceratodontiformes; family Ceratodontidae; genus Neoceratodus; species Neoceratodus forsteri. Next base: position 1,713,671,522 of record CM057455.1, read on the forward strand.
TAGAATGACAGTACATGGTTAAGTTTAAAAAGTAAGGTGCATAAGCAATGGCATCACAGAAAAAAGGAAGTATACAGTTTGTTGACAATTGAACAGAAGCCAACTGGTGGACTGAAGCAGCATTTAAAAAGTCAAAACTGTATTAAGACAAGAAAGTTATGTGACAAGTTGAGAATGCTTTGTAAGTAAGATAACATTTATATACTAATATTACTACCAATTTGTAATTAATAAACCAACCCAATAAAACAATTTTTTCTGTGAGTGTAGTATTTAGTATGAAGGTATTACCTAGTATTACTGTTGTGCACAGACAGGAAAGAGAAAAAACAAAACAAATGACACTGATGGCTGTGAAATTGGATACCATGATATTAGCCCTTAGTGCGAAGAACAGGTGAAATTTGTTGATGTAATATTTGTACTGCTAAATAAACATATTAGACAGATAAAAACATGGTATGAATTTTGGCTTTGGAGATTTAAGATTACCGATAATGAAGCACTGCACAGTCAATGCATTGCAGAACAAACATTTTTGGTGATGTGTGTGCATGTGGGGGGGGGAGTTGCAACCAAGGCTATAGTGCGTGAATATTTTACATAGACTAAGACAGTGTATGTAATAAAGATGGTGCTTGTTTAAGAGTTTGAGGAAGAGGTAGCAAAGATTTAAGTGGTTTAGAAAAGATTAATTTTGCATGATAAAATGACCCTGTATAATAAGAGATTAACTTGTTTTGTTGTCATACAGTGGCAGAATAACTATTATAGGGGATTTTAATTAGATATATGGAAATATAGATCGATAGGCATCTACTTATGATGCTGTAGTATAACACGTAGTAATTGTTATAGAAATTTTATTTATTTATTTATTTATTTTTGTAAGTAAAATGAATGTGTTACTGACTGATATAGGGATTTGGTTATATTAATTTGTATGTCGGGGTCACCATCTGAAATGATTGACCCGACTTCCAAGGATTGTTCCATGTTCCAGGAATGATCTCTCGGAATCAGTGGGAACAACCACTATTCTATTCAGAAATCCAGTTAGAATAGGGTGAAGTCTAATCGGCTATGCTGATGGCATGCACATGGCTGATTGTCCAATTAGGTCAACGTTATTTTATAACCACCCTACCTCAATCATGGTCTAATCTATTTGCCTGATTAAAATGACCTTATCCTAAACCTTTGTAGTCATGTTTTAATATTCTAGTACAACTTATATACCAATAGTCATATTTAAGTCAACAACTTTATAAGTAAACATATTAAATTGAAAAGAAATACCAGGAAATATCATACTGTCTTAATTCTTTACTTAAAACTTGTATACAAAATCAACATTATTTTGACCAGCAGTGCAAGCAAACAATATATGTTTTAACTGGAGAGGAGGCCTCTCCTACTTTTAGACACAATCACACAAAAAATAAAAATAAAATAACATAACATGCAAGGATCATCCTTTTCTGCTCCTAATGTCAGAGATAAAAGCAATTCTTACCTCACAGAGTCATAAATTGATGTCTCAAGTGAGGTCCTAGGCAGAAGGACGTGTTGTCACAGCTCCTTCCTCTCTTCTGATTATCTTAGCTCAAATGAGGTTTAAATGTATAGGTTTTTGGGTGGCAGGCACCTGATGGACCTCATGTTCAAAAACCCATACTAGTGTAATAATTACACTTTTTGTACTTATTAGACATGTTTTAAAAGTATGGTAAGTGGTTTTTATTATATTTATCTTGCGATGTTGTCATTTCAGATTGTGCAATGAATGCATTAGTTATACTTTTTAGATATGTGGTAAAAACTTACATTTGTAACAGGTGTCAGAAAATGTCTTATTTTAGATGTGAAATGTCATTTCAGATTCTTACTTCATAGCAGAGTGGTTGTAACATCTTTAAACCTCTGTAGCTAGCTCTGAAGCTCTTGTTGCTATAGAGAAAGTACCTTGTGGTTAGGCATGCATTATGTCTAACAGGAAACCTTCTGACTTAGTAAAAAAAAGTGTTCTCTTTTACTTTCTCAAATAAATGTCACCATTCAAAAGATATTTTTTAAACATTATAATGTTAGTGATACAACTTAATATTGTAAAGGAGCTTGATATGAGTTTGAAGTTAGTCTTCTAAAAAAGATCACAAACAACACATACTTTGAAAAAATACATAATTAAATAACCATTCTTGTTTTAAATTTATCTTAAAACTATTTCAAAGTAAGGCACACTTAATTTATTATTGACTAAACAGCAGCTTAATTCTAAATTATGTTTGGCAATAAGATTTTACTTAATTTTATTTAGAAAAAGCAAAAGCAAAGCATTTTTCAATTATCATTGTTTAATTCAGAGAAGAGAGTGTTCTTGCTCCATCATGTCCTCTATTTCTAGGAAAAGCTGCTTCTCTGGAATATTTGGATCAGATAGTCCAAATGTGGACTTGGGGGGGATTGTAGATTCTGCAGCTCATGAACCACCAGCTTCTTTTAAACTACAAGAAGACCAAGACACTATTTTTTGCCAACCCACAAAACAAACACCAAAATTATCAACTTCAAATACACAACACCCACAAAATAGCTCTGGAAATGGTAAATTCTTTCAGGTACCTGGGTGTCACACTCGACAGTTCCCTCTCCTTTTCACATCACATTGATATAGTCACCAAGGCTGCCAACTCAATAATTGGCCTTCTCTACAAAAACAGGCATTGTCTTACTGAAGAGGCCCGGTATCCAATGATGATAGCGATAATAAATGAGTGACTGTAAAAACAGCAACTCATTTATAGTGCTATTATCATCAGCTACCCTGCAAGGGTAGCGATGGTTTATCGAGAAAAGTGATCAGAAGGGGAGGGATAGGGAGGTGTAGGGAGGGATGGATAGGAGGGAGGGTTTAGGTAGAGAGGTGAGCCAGCTGCAACTGAACCAGCCCTGTGGTGTGGTGGTGAAAGTGACAGGCTATGGTGCAGTAGGTACTGGGCTTAGGACTTGCCATGGGGCAATTGTTTTGCTGCTGCTTGTGGCTGTCTATTTTTTTTTCTGCTGCTGTGTTTTGCCGCCTCCTCAACATGCACCCCCCAGGAGTTAAGAATCCTTAGTCAGGGGGTCTGGGGGTGAAGCCCCCCCTGTGAAAACACTTTCATTTGCCGGAAGTTGGGCTGCTGAGAATTGTATATCACTGAAATGCTTTTCGGTGATATATATATTCACTATTATAGCAATCACTGTATTGCGATCACTAGAATCACATGGAACCAAGAGGCCCTCAAGATGGCTGTAACTGGCCCCATCCTGTTGGTGATCAACTATGGTTTAGCAGTCTATGGGGCGGTTACAGATATTTCCTTAAATCAAATCAGAACAACCCTCAATAAAGCCTGTAGGCTTACCCTTGACACCAACCGACTAACTCATACTTGTGAGCTCTACTCCCATGTTGGGTGGCTCAACATGGGAAATAGAATTCAGTACCAGGTATGCTAGCAAAAAAGACTACACAAGGCCTCACCACCCTGGGCCTTTGTGGTCTCCCTTGCTCTAACAGCAATGCCAGAAATACTGGAGGAGTAAGTAATAGATACCTAAGAGCACCCTTCCACCGGACCTCACTAGGGCAAAGGTCATTTGGTTTTAGGGCCTCTAAATGGCTAAATTCACTTGACAAAGACCTTATTGTCTGCTCTGACCTTGACCTCTTTAAGTTGCTCCTGAGGTCTCACCTGATGACCAGCAATAAAAATTGCCACTGTGATTCCTAAAATCCTTCTCTTCGGACTGACGGTCCACTGCCCCGTCCCTTGCAATTCCACTTATGCACTTTACCACCACACTCCCCTCTGCCTCCCTTCCTTATGTCCCCTTCTCAGTATCACCTTGACAGGGCTTGAACTGAGCTGCCCCTCCGTCTCCTTTCAGGCTATTTCACGTACTTAGATCTGTTTCACCGCTGTTTCCACATCTTTCTACATACCAAGTTCTGTTCACTTTCAGTGATAATTTCAATTCCTCCTATCCTTTACCCAGTTTCACCAACTGTACCATCGGCCATGCCATGACACTTGTTAGCCTAGTACCTACTAAAATATGGTAAAAGAGCAGAATGAATCAGAGCAGTGCCAAAATGTCATTTGCTGACACATTTCATACAATAAAAATCAGCCTACTTCCCCATATTCATTTGCTTTTTGTTTGGTGCTGTATGGTATTTTTGTCTACACACACACACACACACACACACAACAATACAGAATATCCTTTACTATCCTAGCTCAAACCTAAAGCTGTCAATTGCGAGTACCCACTAAAAGTGTGTGATGTTAACCCTGAACGACTTGCAGACCTCAAAGGATGCAGACTGAAAATCTTTTTTTTATTTCATTTAAGTACTTAAATAAAGTGTTGCCAGCAAATACAGTATAGCTCTTTGTCTGTGTAGCTTTGTAAATGAGTAGGGGAATAGACTGGGGGAAAGGGTGAGGGGGACCAGAGGAGCGTTGAAACAGGAAAACAAACGTGGTGCTGAAGTCAACCTAGAGAAATGGTGCTGGTAGGAGAGAATCATGCATTTACTATCAAATAGAGAAGTGAAAAGTTACATAAGGCAACATACATTTCAGTACTGTACATACACACAAAGTAAAAAGTAATTTTTTTTTACTGCCAGCAACTGCGGACATTGCTTTGGGCGGACAAGAAGCTTGAACACAGAATAGTCTGCATTAAGCGGCTTGCACTGTACATGTTATCAATAGTTATAATGACCAGCTTTACTTTAATCTGTACTGTAATGTGCTGCTTTGTTTGCTTCAATTTTTGTTCTGTATTCTCTCTGTAACATGTACAGTATTCTGCGGTTTGTCTTTTACAACGTGGACCCTTTGTAAACGAGCTTTTAGCTCAAAGGTTGTTAATCCGAAATTTCAATAAAGGGTTTGCTAAAGTCCAGATACTGTATGTCTACTGCATGGCCTTTAGCCATGACCCAAACAAACAAGTCAATCAAATAAGTTTGATATGACCTCCCAGCCAGAAACTTGCACAGCCCATTTGCTTCTAAGAACTCTACTAGCATTTCCATTAGAATGATCTTCATCAGTTTGCCAATTATCAATGTCAAACTAACTGGTCTGTAGTTCCTTGGCTCATCTCTGGCCCACTTCAATGCAAGGGCACCACAGCTGCTGTTCTTCAGTCCCTTTGTAGTATTCCGGACTCTAGGGAACTGTTGTATAGGTCAACCAGGGATGCAGGCAGTACCTATGCCATTTCCTTCTGTACCCTAGTGTGTTCGCCATCTGATTCTGGAGATTTATTTACTTTCAAAGCTAAGGGCCCTTTTAGGACCCTATCTGTGGTAAAGAGTTATTCTACACACAGCTTTATTCCCCCTTCCCATCACATATGTCAACCCACCCCTGTGGTAGTGTCCCACTGCTCCTTCATCAATACAAAATAGAACTATTCATTCTATATTTCTGCTTTACCCTTGCTGTCCCCCATCTACTTCTGTTCACGTTGCTGCATGACAATGCTTTTCCTTCTTGGGCCTTTTCTCTTTGCTATAATGAAAGAAAACCTTGTTCCCTTCCTTGATGCCCTCCATTGTCCTTAACTCTGTGTCTGCTTTGACCCACTTTACCGTTCTGCTAAAAACCTTCTGTTTACCAAAGTAGGCCTTCCTGTGCCCCATCCCTTTTGCTGTCCATGCCCTCTTCTCTTTTACTGCTCTTTCTACCTCCTCTGTTAACCATATTGGCTTCTAATGTCTTCTCTGCTTCCTCTCCTGCCTCAGAGACGAGCTGACAATGTCCTGGAGGCTATTCTTAATAATGGACCATTTCTCTTCCACCCCCTGTCCCCTCAGTCCCTACCCATTGTACTTTCAGTTTTTCCCTCATTTTGTTAAAGATTGCCATCCTGAAGTCAAGGACATGTGTTTTTTTTTTTGAAATTCAACTTCTTTATTAAATTTTTGTATAACAATAAAACAAGGCTTACAGACAGTGACATATACTGTAATAGGATAAAAAAAAAGACAAATGTAAAGGCATATACACAGTGTAACAACAGGGAGCAAAATGAAGTGTATGCCCCCCCAACCCCCACCCCCGAGGGTGCCACATCATACCACTGGGTAGCAGATATGAGAAGGCCGGAGATTTTGCGATATTCAAAGGTAAGGGCAGTCAGAGGTAGGTCTGGTATGAAATTTAGTGTAAGTATAGGGAGTATAACTTGCCCCACTTCTGATTAAAGGAGGGCAAATTATTCCAGGAGCTAGCTATTAGCCTTTCAATCCTGAAACAAAGAGAGATCTCACTTAACCATTCAGTATATGAGATCACCATTTGGTCCAACCAGTGTTTGAGAACCAGCCTTTTAACTGCAATGGAAATCAAGGCCATATGAAACCGGCGTTCTTTGACACTAATCCCAGAATACAGCCCCAGTATACAAATTTCAGCTGTAAATAGCCCTCCAATCCTAACAGCGGATCCAGATTGCTTTGAATTGTATTCCATAGGGGCCACCTTATCACAGTACCAAAATATATGTAATAAATTTCCTTCGTCTGCTCCACATCTTGTACAAATAGAGGAAGTCAACCTCCCCAGTTTAACTAATCTAGTTGGCGTATAATACATATTGTTTAAAATATAGAACTGGATTAACCTATTTCTGTCCTGAGTGAGATATGTATGTGAATCACGCCAGATCTGGTTCCAAGGTAGGGGAGAACCAGATAAAAGGGAGACCCAAACCTTGGAACCAGATAAAGTATCGGGATATTTAGTGTCTAGCAAATAAGAGTAAATTCTAGCAATACTGTGGGGTTTGCTAACCCGCTCCTGAATTTGATCTAAGAAGGGTTTGGTCTGGAAAGGAATCATTACAGTCCCAAACAGCTTCCCTAACAGGTGTCTCAACTGAAAAACCCTAAATATAAGTTTCTGCAGATATTCAACTTAGTTAATATATCGGTGGAGGAAAGAAGAAAGCCCTGAGAATAAAGGGCCTCCACTGACAATTCATGTAGTTGCGGAATCCATTTTGGAGTTAGCAGGGAGCCACCTATTTTAATGTTAGGATTAAGGGTGAGAGGTTACGCCACATCTTTTGTAAACGGGATATTAAAAAAGCTCCAGCATTGAGCGAGAATCTTAATAGAAAGCCCTATAACTGAATTTTGTATAACCTCTGGTAGTGTGGAATAGGTGTAGTAAAAAATCCGGGAAGGGCAGAGATTGTATTTATCCAACAAGTTGAGTTCTAACTTCAACCAAATAGGTTGATAATTACCTGCCTGGGTACTGATCCAACGTCCCATTTTGGCTAGATGACTAGCCCAGTAGTAAAACAAAAAATTAGGGAGGCGAAGACCTCCCTTGTCCTTAGGTAAGTTGAGTTTAAGGAACGCCTGCCTGGGATGCTTACCCTTCCAGAGGAAATTGGATAAGACAGAGTGAATTTGTTTAAAATAGGAGCTAGAGCCAGATATTGAGAAGGTTTAGGGGTAAAAATACGGGTAATATGTTAATTTTAATGATGCTGATGCTACCCACAAGGAGAGCGGAGACTATCCCATCTACCCAGATCCTTCTGGACTCTCACCATCAGGTCATCTAAGTTAAGCTTCTTAGTAGTCTCTGGGTCCCGAGCTAAATGTATACCTAAATATTTAAGGGAGTGCGGAGCCCATTTCATGCCCAAATGGGAGAGTTTAGTTTGGGATGTAAGAGAATTTAAGAGGGAAAATAACTGATTTGGTTAGATTTAACCTGTAGTTGGATACCTGCCCAAACTGATCAATAATCTGTAAAGCTTGTGGTAAGGAAGATTCTGGGTTGACAAGATGCAAGAGAATGTCGTCCGCAAAAACCGAGAGTGAAAGGACTTTCTGTGAAACAACACATCCAGTAATCTGAGGTGAGGCCTTAATACTGAGTAGCAGGGGTTCCAGATACAGGTTAAATAAGTAAGGGGACAGAGGACAACCTTGACGGGTACCCGAATACAAGGGGAAACAAGATGAAAAGATGCTGTTACAATAAATCCTGGCAGAGGGCGAATTATAGACTGTTTTAACCCACTGGATAAAGATATTTGGAAAGCCCATTCTCCCAAGTGTGGACCACAAGAAATCCCAGTTAACTCTCGGACATGTGTTTTTGAGTTTGAGCGATCCCTGCCCAGTTCTATCATAAACCACGCAACAGATGATCACTGCTACCTGAAGGTTCAGCTATACTGATGTCTGTGACATAACTGCTGATTGTCAGCACAAGGTCTGCTAGGGTTGCTTGTTTTCTTGTTGGTTCCCCTGACTTCCTGAACAAAGAAGCAATCTTGGAATGAATCCTGGAATGACTGACTTGTACCACTGTTGGCCCTAGGGATGCTCCAGTCTATACCAAGTAGATTGAAGTCTCAGCACTCTCCACTATCAGTTGTAGCCAAGTGTCACACACTTGCTGCTGTAGAGTAATTGACTTTATTTAGTACAAAGAGGCAAGCAGGTGAAGAGCAAACAGGAGCACTGACCCCAATGTTTCACTGCCAGATGAAGCTTTTCCAAGGGAAGGATTCATTGCCTTGAACAAGCTTCCTCTGGAGGTCAGCCCAGTGGTGTGGGGGGGGCTGAGGCACTGAGCACCTCACCTCCTGATACACTGGCGAGTCAGGTTTGGAAACATATGTGGGTCACTCAGGGGCTGACCAGTTGAGGGAGGATTGGATGGGACTGCTTTCTTCCCTCGGGATAGGGGATGCCATGCCTCACTGTTGACTACCACCTGGACATAGCTGGGTGGCAGTGCAAGCTATACAGTGGGAAGGGCTCCCATACACAGAGCACTGGGGGCATCTCCGCCAAGGCAGAGCATGCACACCATGCACATTGTGCATCCGTGGGCCCAGGGAAGAAAAAAGTGGAAAACATGGAGGCTTGGCTTTGTGAAGCCCTGCTTATGTCCCGACAGTCTGCCCTACCGATGAAGTCCTGAGGCCACACAGGATTGTCCACCAGGGAAGGGATGATGGCCCTTCACCTCCCTCCCTCCCCACCATGAGGGGAAATCTGCATTATTTACTTCTGGACCTAAAGGAGGTAAGTAGACAATTGTCAGGAACAGGGACAGAGCTGATAAGCCACCCAGACATGCCTAAGATGGATATAAACCTTTCTGGAAAAAAAAGGGAAAAAGCTCCGTCTAGAAGTGAAATGTTGTGGACAGTGCTCCCGCTTGCTCTTCCCCTGCTTGTCTCTTTGTGCTAAATAAAATCAAATACCCTGTTGTAACAAGTGTGTGAGACTTGGTTACAATTGACTGTGGTGAATGCTGAGGTTTTCTTGTTTCTGTAGTGACTGTTACTGACCTCTGACATCAGGCCACTAGCAGCTGCTCTGTCTGGTGTCTACTCCAGTCTGTCATGGTCATCACCTCACCCTGGCAGCACTGGCTCTAGCTATCCCAGAGCCCTGTGTGAACCTCCTTTCTGGGGCCCCATATCAGAAGTCGCAAAGCCCCAAAGGAACATCCTCATCCCTAACATGGCCACCCTGTGCCTTCATTTTCAGCTAGTTTTGTGTCACTTTTGCACATTACTTGAATTAGAACAAAGAAGACCATGAAGAAAGGAGGCCAGCTGGACAGCTGGGGCTTTTTTGATAGCCTCTCTGCTCTTCTCTTGGGGCCCTGTGTGAATGCACAGTTCACAGCATGCTAAGGCTGGTTCTGCCCCTGGATTGTTAACTTCCTAACTTCACCTTCTAATTCTCTGTCTGGCTTATTGCTCTGGTAAAATAGTCAAAAGAACACTCCCTCTTTCACCTTCTTTCCCTTGTCCGATTTTACCTGAACCCATAGCATCTTCATCCCAGCATTTCCTACTGCTTCCCCTATTGGCTTAATGTCCTCCATCATGTATAGGGCCACCCCTTCCCTCCACTCTGTCCTTCCTGAAAAGTGAGAACCTTGGTATGGTGAGGTCATAATCATGATTTGGAGATGCCCAGGCCTCTGTGATTGCTACCGCGTCCAAATGGCCCTCTGCCACTAGAGCCTAGAGGTCCCCCATCTTATTGCTGAAGTTCTTGTCGTTGATGCAGACAGCTGTACATGATGCCCGTTGTCCCGTTGACTCCTTACCTTTACTCCTGTGGATGTCTTTTGTATCTGACTGCTGATCAGGCACACTATGTACCAGGTTGGTATAACTTGGCCTGATTGTCCTCTGTGCCTCCCCTCTTTGCTTCCACTGCTAACTCCCTGTGTAACCCCAGCTGCCCCAAGAGTTTTGTCCTGTGGGGGTCCCTATGGCTCCCTCCATAAGAAAGCTTAGAATCATGTGCTCAGATGGAGCCCTTCCTCTCTAATTGTAATTTTGGTGATGTACTCTGCAAGCTCCCCCCCCCCCACAAAGCCCTGGTTCCTCCCTTGCTAAGATGCAGGCAATATGTTGCAAACATGGCCTTGTCCTCCCATGGTGTTCCCCACTACCCTACAGTATGTGGCCAAATCCCTGTGTCCAGCACCACCCTTTGAGCCACCTGTTGAAGTCCTCTGTCCCCAGTTTCCTGATCTGACTAGCCCCTGGCACCATTGCACTTCTGAAAAGGCCACTGAGGCTGCCACTCCCTGAGCCTTTCCCTAGCATCCCACCACCTCATCCCTACACCCTTCCAGATCATTGACTCTCAATGGACCAACATATCTGACTTCCCATCTTCCTTCTTAGTCAGGCTTGGTGGCTAGGTATTATCTTTTCTGCCATCATACACAGGACGCACACCACCCTCCTCCTGTGAGGCTTTCTTCCCTTTACTGGCCATTCCGTCGCCCTGACAGTTGAATCCCATGCACTAGGACTCTTCTCCCTCCTATTTAAACCTTCACATCTCTTTCCACTGTAGGCTTCCTTCTTTCAGACTGAGTACTCTTCCTGCCCTATTCCCCTGTTGCTACCCTCTATACAAACTGGTGTGCCTTCCTCCTGCTGCCTCCCTCTGTACAGATTGTTTTCTCTTCCCATCCCTTCCCTCAGTTATCTCCCCCCGTACAAACTAGTTTCCCTTCCCACCTCCCCCCAAGTAGATTTCCTCTGTACAGCCTGAGTAACTCCCTGAAGTACCTTCTGCACCTGGGAAACCTCCTTTCCCATGTTCTGTGCCTGACTGTCACCATCACCCCGGAGCCTGTGGGAATTAACCCTCTCCAGGTACTTGAGGAACTGGTAGTGGTTCTTAATCATGGCCCCAGGGGTTGCATTTTCCTCTTTCCAGCCCTCCCTCCACCACCCCACTGGACACCAACCCACCCCTGAAGCCCTCTGGGGCTTCTGAGGGAGTGATGTCCAGGCTACTGGGTTCCAGTGGAATTGGGTACCTCTCAGCTTGTTTAGCTTGGGCTTTAGATAGTTCAGTTCTGCCACTAAAAACACCAGCTTCCTACAGACTATGCACCCTTGCATCTCCCAGAGCATCCTCTGAAAGATGGCCATATAACACACCCATAGTTGACAATCTCCACCCATCTGGCTTGCTGCCTAAACATTTCAATCCCTGATGTTCATGAGGTGTTGATCTAATGGTTGGAAGTTACCTCATTTGAGTTGCTACTCACACTGCCTATCTACTTCAGACTGGGGAGTAGGTACCAGTGTGCTTGATCCCTTTCCTGAAACCCTAGTTGGGCCTATGCCAAACAGGGAGTAGTGGCCATTGTGGAACTTGCACTCCCTGCTTCCTAGTCCACAGTTGGGCCTATCCCAGATAGGGAGTAGTGGCCATTGAGGAGTTTGCACTCCCTGCTTCCTAGTCCACGGTTGGGCCTACTCCAGACAGGGAGTAGTATTTGTGATCTCTGTGGACTTGTCCTCCTTTATGCTGCTTTAGAGGTTCTGTTGCCCTCTCTTACTCACCCACTGTACCCCAGAAAACCTCTGCTCACAGTCCTCATGAGCAGGGTCCCCTACGGAACTGCAGACACGTCTACAGATGCCGCCCTCCTGCCCATGGCTGTCATGCTGCAGAGTCAATTGGCCCTGTAGAAAGAAATAGTGGGGTACAACTGCACTACTTGGCAAGTGCAAGCACATAACTCACCCCTCTGTCAAATGGTACAGTTAGGGGTCCTACAATCCCACCCTCTACCTCCTGCAATGTCTCTCTCTCGTCTCTGCCACTGTATAGGTAATTAGTTAGACAGTACCTGGAGTACTGCGTGCAGTACTGGCGCCCGTATCTGAAGAGGGACATTAAGTTCCTGGAGGGGGTGCAGTGCAGGGCAACAAAGATGATCATGGGGCTGGGGGACTTATCATACGAGAGGAGGCTGAGGGAGTTGAACATGTACTCTCTGGAGGAAAACAGGGACGGGGGGACATGATTGAAACCTTTAAGTACATGAAAGGAATAAACAAGACAGGTACAGAGGGGCTGTTCAAAGTAAGGGAGGGGAGGGACACCCGGGGCCATGATATTAGACTGGAGCGAGGAAGGTTCAGGAGGGAGATGAAGAGACACTTTTTTTACAGAGAGGGTGGTAGCTGGGTGGAATATGTTACCAGCAGAAGTAGTATCCAGTAGAACAGTGGACTACTTAAAAAGGGGATGGGATGGGGCAAGGGGGAGGGTCAATGGAAGGGAAGGGTGGAAGGGAGGGGCAGCTGCAGAATAAGGGGTGCTAGCTGCAAATTCAAGCAGACTTAATAGACCTCTAGGCCTTTATCTGCTGGCAAATTTTGTATGTTCATATGTTCGTATGTTCTCATCTCCCACAGATAACCACACACTCTGTCTTGCTGTGCTGTAATATGCCAACAATGAAGGTCCTCAGCCACTCACCAGCAACACGGCAGTGCTCACTGGACCCCGGAGAAACAAAATGCATAGCATAGGTATTTTAAGCCTATGCATGCAGTCGCATTATTGGGCATGTGAAACTGAATGATCTGCCCCTCTGCCAAATTGCACAGAGTCCAGCTTCCTACAATCCCACCCTCTAAATCCTGCAATGCCCCCCCCCCATTTATTTATTTCAAAAGTTTTACCAGGAAAGACATATTGAGCTGATAGCAGCTTGTTTCCAAATGTGTCCTGGGTGGGAAGGGTAAGAAGGATAGTACAAGGGAAGAAAAAAAAATAGTAATAACCAGTATTACAAAAACTGTCATATATACATACATACACCAATACAGTACATCAAAAGAAGCATAATCATAAACATTGCAAGGCATAACAGTACCACAAGCTACATCTGGCAAATAAATATTGAGTTGGACTGACAAAGGGAAATTACCTACAGGCATAGTGGGGGGCATATCAGGGGACAGCAGCATGTACAGGGCAACATGAGTCGGGGAAGAAAAACCGAAAAGAAGGGGGTGCTGGACAGTTGCAGGTGGGAGTAGAAGAATCGTGGAGAAGTGAGTTAAGGGAGAGGAGGCAGAGTGAATTGACAGAGAAAGGGTGGACCAGAGCTTGGGAAAGCATACTGGTAGGCAACATGACCAACAGCATATTTCTTAGATGGAATAGAAAGAGAATGGGAAGCATTGCTGCAAAGAGGGTAGGAGGAAGGAGGGGGAGAGGACAGGCATGAGGTAAGGTAAGAGGGAAAGGAACCAAACCAAACCAGAATTTGGAAAGAAAGGAGGCACAATGGGAAAGGGGTCTGGCATCAAGAGAAGGGAGGAAGAAGGAAGAATAGAGTGAGCAGTGATGGGTACGAGGGGTCAGTCTCTGGCAAGCTGACAAAAAGAGTAAAGGGGAGGTCCTGTCTGGCCAGGGAGTATTTTGGGAGCTCCAGAGTAAACTATGTCACCATTGTCAATAATAGAGAGAATCATCTTTAAAACAATTTCCCGGTGGGCAGGAAGTGGAATACTTGCTTTGTTCCTGAATAGTGCACTAATCTTGGGGTGGAGCTTATTTTGTATGGTATCAATGTGCACCAAGAAATCAAGATGATGGTACTTAAAGTAGAATACATCCTCCATTGTAGTGCCATCAAGGGTGTGGAATAATGGGAGTGAGGTGAGTCTGGTAAGTCTCTGTTGAGTGCCAAATGTCATGGAAGCTTTTTTTGGTATTGAGTGAGTTAGTTAGACTGGAACCAGCACTGAATATTGTCAAAATCCAGCTGTAGCTGTGAGGTAAGGTCATGGAAAGAGAAACCAGATGCAAAGAGTACTGTATCATCAGTGTACATATAAATGGATCCAGAGGAACAAGCAGAGGGGAGATCTTTCAAGAGTATGGAAAAGAGAATAGGCCCCAGGACAGACCCTTGAGGGGTGCCTGAACAGATGGGGAGTAGGGAGGAAAGGGAGCTTCCGATTCGGACGGCTTGAAACCTGCCTTCACAGTAGGAGAGGAACCAACTAACTGAGTAGGTAGAGAGGCCCACTGCTTTAAGCTTGTGCAGAAGGAGGGGGCATGCCACAGTGTTAAAAACTTTAGCAAGATCGACAAAGATGGCAGAGGTGATCAGATCCTGGTTCTTACCTGAAAGGATGGAGTCAGTAAGTCAGAGGAGGGAGGTGGACGTGGAGTAAGATTTCCTAATATCATACTGGAAAGGGGTGAAGAAAGAGGAGGAGTCACAGAAGGAAGAGAGCTGACAGAGAACAAGGTGTTCCTGTAACTTAGCCAGAGTGGGAAGGAGGGAGATAGGAAGGAAGTTACCAGGGGAAGAAAGATCACCACCTTTAGGGAGAGGAATTACAGTAACCTGTTTCCAGGCTTCAGGGACAATGGCAGAGGAAAAAGATTGATGAAGGAGATGGAAAGTAGGTGGAAAGATGGCAGGAGCTGAGAAAAGCAGAATCATAGGATTAGGGCTATCTTCCTCATGAGGATTAAATACAATCAGGGCCTTAAGGTAAGCTGAGGGAGAGGTAGGAGAGGTAGGAGAGAAGGAAACAAGAGTGAGGGGGAGAAAGCAGAGGAAGGGGAGAGGAAGGGGAGGGCAAGGAAGGAATGAGAGAGAAAGAGCACAGATGATGCAGTAGGTGTTAAAGGAAGAGGCAACAGAAGAAGGGTCAGAGATGAGGGAGTTGCCAACCTTGAGAACAAGGGAGAGAGGGAGGCTGGGTCAATAGGAGAAAGGGGAATAGATAACTTTCCAGAACTTGGAGGGATGATTAATGGTGTTCTGGAGAGTGAATACAAAATACTCAGACTTCTCAAGTCTGATGGCTTTGGTACAGGTGTGGTGAAGGTGATGATAGTTGCCCAAAGCAGTCAGGGAGCAAATAAACTTGTAGGATCACCAGGCAAGGTCTCTGGTATGGAGGCAAGCTAACAGATCCAACACAGCCATACATTTGGTCTGAAAGTATTGGAGGACACAATTTATATTGGTGGGTGCAGATATGGGGAGCAATCAGATGCCCATAGGTCAGCTAGGTGGGATGACAACTTCAGAGACCTAATGGACCAGAGATAGGTAAATATAGGGATGGCTTTAGGATGATGTATCCTAAACACACAGTAAACCATATAATTGTCACTGAGGGCATCAGGAAGGATGCCTGCATCCACTATATGGTGAGGATGGGATGAGAAGACCCCGTCTAAGAGAGAGTGAGTTAAAGATTTAAAATTTAGATATGTTGGGTCAGAAATGAATTGTGTCATTTGGAGGGATTTTACATTTTGGGAGAATTTATTTGCAGAGGGGAGAGACAATTTATAGTAAAGTCACTAAGGATGAGCAAGTCACCTTTGGAGGAATTGGAACAGATAGAGGAAAGGAGCTCAGTAATTAAAACAAGAGACATACCAGAGCAACAATAAACTTTGGCAATAAAGATGGAAACAGAGAAGGGAAGGGAGAGTTTGATGAGGAGCAGCTTATAGAAGGGAGAGGAGATAGCAAGCACAGTCACCAATTGGATGCTGGTAGATATGTAAACTGCAAAACCAGTGTTCCTCTTTGTGTGACCCTGCCTTGCTAAGGAGTAACCAGGGATAGCTACAGCAGAATCCTGAATTTAACAGAGAGCCAGGACTCCGATATGACATATACATCTGGCCATAAGTTAAGCATGATAGGTTGCAGTTGGGCAGTTTTGGGAAGTAGGTTGCGGATGTTTAAACAGCAACCCTCAGTCCTCTGGGAAGCTGAAGGGGTGGTGAGGTGATGTGTGGCTCTTGCCCCCTCTTACAGATAACCAAACACTCTGTCTTCCTATAACTGCACTGTACCAACAATGAAGGTTCCTAGATATTCATCTGCTGCACAGCAGCTGCTTCACAAACCCTATACTGAAATACATACATCATCTAGAAAGGCATAGATAGATAGACAGACAGACAAACAGACAGACACGGTGGTGTTCCCCAGGATGAAACCCAATTCTGCAGCATTTTGCAGAACTCTGCAAAATGTTGCAGCAGACCTACTGAATAAAGTAATGTAATTTCAATGGCAATTAGCTCCTTTTGTCATTCAGGAAAATGTGACACTGCCAGGATGAAGTGAATGCCACAGTTTGCTGCATGACAAAAGGGACTAATTGCCATTGAAATTACATTGCTTTATTCAGTAGGTCTGTTGCAGCATACTGCAGAGTGCTTTAAAAGTGGGTTTCATCCTGGGGGACGCCACTGTACATACATATATCAATAATAAATATACCGAAATGCATAAACTATACTGTGAAATTCATACATCATGTAGTGAAATGAATGCATACACTGTGTAGTGAAATGCATGCAACATACAGTGAAGAGTGCATTTTATATTGAAATACATACATCTTATAGTGATGCTTATCTTGCTCATTGTGTACTGAAATGCATACACTATGTGGTCAAATGCATGCATCATATTTATTTATTAGCTTTTGGTAACCGGATAAGTGCACTAGGCAACAATCCTGCCTATTTTCAGGCACGACCTGGGAGAGTACAAGACAGAATACAACATAAGCACAACTGTACAAGTTCATACATAAAACAACAACATAGTGCAAACAATATAATACAGGTAAGAGTACATTTTACCACTAGAACAATTACCAGCCAGGAGACTTAGTGGTGATTAAGTCTAGGTGCATTTGCAATTACCAAAAATGTAAAGGTGAGAGAACAGTGAGCTCTTAAAGACACTGTGGGAGGCAGAATTTTTAACCTGCAGGGGTAGTGAATTCCAGAACTTAGAAGCAAAATTGGAGAACGCCTGTTCACCCATTTTTGTAGCACAGGGTCTAAGAGAGAGCATTGGGATGGAAGAGGACCTAAGGGTGTGGGAGTGGGAGACCGGGATAAGAAGGTCAGCCAGAGAGTCTGGACATGGTGGTCTAGTAAGTGAGTCAATAAGACACCCAGGGGAGTAAGCCTGGAGTCTCTGAGGTGATAGCCAGTTTAGGCCGGAGTATAGGAGGCAATGATGAGTTAGGCGAGGGGCAGATAAGGCATACCTACAGATATTGTTGTAGGAAGTGTCCCATTTTCTGAGCACACTGGCCGAGGCAGGGAAAAGAACTGGGAGTGCATGTAGGAGCTGTGGAAGAAGTAATCCTCTAGCTACTGATAGTCTAGCTGAAGGAGCGAGGGAGTGGCGAACACAGTAGGCAGCTCCAATTTTTGCATTAACAGCCCGACAGACCTCATTAACATGGGCTGTAAAGTCAAGAGCAGGGTCGAGTGTAACCCCGAGATATTTGACAGAAGAGGTGTTGGAGACCAAGGTTCCATCACTGCAGCGAACCAGGAGCTTAGGAGCCTCGGAGGGAAATTTCTTTGAGGATCCAAAAAGCATAGCCTGAGTTTTGTCTACTTTTAGGATTTGGTGGTTGTCCGAGAGCCATAATTGCAGGGACTGGAAGTTATGTGAAAGGTTGTGGTTGATTTCGACCATTGATTAGATGAGGAATAAAGAACCAGGTCATCGGCATACATGAGCATGCTGCTATTATGAGAAGGACTGGGAATATCATTAATGAATATAGAAAAGAGGAGAGGACCAAGTATGGACCCCTGTGGAACACCATGGGTGATAGGTATGGGGAGGAGAGAGCTTTATGAAAGGTAACAGCCTGGGTTCGATTATCCAAGTAACCACAGAACCAGGATAGGGTAGAATCAGATGCTCCTATAATACGTAGCTTCATCAGTAGATGTGGGTGGTAGATCATTTCAAATGCTTTGGACAGGTCGATCAAAACTGCACCAGTGAGTAAGCCCTTGTCCATATTACCTTTGACATCCCTCGTTAGTTGGCTCAGAGCAGTGGTGGCACTGTGCCCCACCCTAAAGCCGTGTTGGCAAGGGGTTTGGAGTTTGAACTTGGTAAGGTGCTCAGAGAGCTGTCTATGGACTAATTTCTCTAGGAGCTTGCTGAGAGTGGGGAGAAGAGAGATGGGGCGGAAGTTGGACAGTTGTTTATCATCTCCCTTCTTAAATATGGGTATTGTTCTAGCCATTTTCCAGACCAGAGGGACTGAGGAAGTGCAGATGGATAGGTTGAAAAGCCAAGTAATGGGCCTAGCAAGCCAGGTAGCAAACTGTCTAAGTATCCCCAGATGAATACCATCGGAACCCAGGCCCGCATGAGCCAGAATGGTTTTGAGAAGTTTAAGTACTTCATAGTATGAGACCTGATCAAGTACCAGTGTAGAGGGAGTAGGGGTGTTGGAAGAGGCAGCTCGCCGGGAATTTTGAAATCCCATGGATGAGGGAGAAGGTAGCGAGGTAAAGAGGGAGTTGAAAGCGTTGGCAATTGTGAGAGAATGGTTACAGTGTGTCACCTTCATGTACATATCAGTAGGCGTCTGAGGCTCGTGGTTTCAAGAATTTCCTTGATTTGGGCCCAGTACCTTTAGGTTGGAGGCAGAGGATATATGAGATTCCCTGTAATAAGAACTTTTGCATGGCATAGTTCCTTTTACAGTTGTTCTGTGCAGCTCTATAGACTTCAAAGTCTGTACGTAGATGTGAGATCTTCCAAGCAGACCACAGCTTATCCCTACGTTTCAGTAGTTGAAGTAGGGGACGCGTGAGCCATTTGGTCACCTTCCCTTTTGCCCTACGCGTGGTGACTGGGATGTGTTTGTTTTGCAGTGAGAATAGTACCGAGCTGAAGCACCCTGTGGCAAAGTTAATGTCCTCAGAATAGTAGAGAGGAGACCAGTCAATTAGGCTGAGATCATGTGCGAAGGCATCGACATTAAGGTGGGAGAGGTTAAAGAAGCTTATCACTTTTTGAAGGGAAGGAGGGGGGGAGGAAGTATCCCATATACCATAAACTGGATAATGATCACTAATGGTGTCAGGGAGTACTCCTGCCGTGGTTATGAATTCCTTCCTATTCGTAAGAATCCAATCAAGTAGGGTGGCACATGTGCACCCACGGGAGATCCTAATGGGTTCCTGAATAATCTGAGAGAGGTTAGCCTTGCTAACCATGGAGGATAAGTAAGAGGAGCTAGGGCCTGCCCAGTCTAGGTTAAAATCACCAAGACAGATGATGTCAATTTTTCCTGTGACTGATATCAGATAATCAATGAATTCACTAAGCCCTTGCCTGGAGTTCCTGGGAAGAATATAAATGCAGAAAATATGGATATTTTTAACTCCACCAAGTAGAAGTAGAGAATGAAGGACCTCACAGTTGGACAGTAAGGGGTTGTGCATTAAGGTGATGTTCAGGTGGGATTTGTGGTACAGCGCCAGGCCACTGTCTCTTTTTGAAGCAGTGCGATCCACCCAAAGCATTTTATATCCATGAAAGGAGCATTAAGAGTCAGTAATTAAGGGTTTAAGCCAAGTTTCAGAGATGGCTAAGATATCAGGGCTGTTTACCCTGATCCAAGCCTCAAGATCAGGGAGATTGGCAAGAAGGCTCCTGGTGTTGATGTGTGCAAAGGTGAGACCATCTGTTTGTGGCAGACAGTGAGCAGGGAGAGCCTGTGTGTGGTTGGGTACCTTTGCAGGACCAGGATTAGTCTTGAAATCCCCTGCAAGTGTAAGGGATAGAGTAAATATCCAGAGTGAGGCAATAATGTAAGCCCTTGCTGCGCAACAAGGGGATATAGAGAACCTTAAATGGATGTGACGAATGAATAACCACATATGCTTGACAATAAGCCCTGATGGAGGAAAAGGCATAGGAAAGGGGTTAGCTATTAGGTTGGAGAAGCAGAAATTGCCAGGACAGCATACATTGGAGTGTATAGTGATTATGGCAGGACAGGTGAGAGCTGATAGTGCAAATAACATAAGCGTCCCAGCGAGAAGGGTAAGGAAAGACGTGGAAGTCATAGTGACAAAAGGAGAACCAGGGTAAAGAGGGAGAGAGATGACACAAAGAAAAAAGGGGGGAGAGTAAGGGCAGAAGGTGGAAAGATGGGTGGATGCACACCAGGACAGAGAGCAGATAGCTTGAAAGATTGAAGTGCAGACGACCTCCAGTGGCAATCGACTATAACATTCTGATGGAAAACAAGGTACTTAAAAAAAAAAAATGAGAGGAGGAACCATTGCGAGATTTCACTGTATAAAACTAACGCCAGCCAAGGGTGGGAGGGTGTTGGGGGGGCAGGCGGGGGCAGTTGGCAGCAACTGCGGGCTTTACTGCAGGCAGCAGCTCTGTTTGTCCGGAAGCAACGCCACAGTCTGCACTCTGCCACCCACTTCGGGAGGTGGGGAGAGCATCTCGATGCCCTCTCGACCTGGAGTCCCGCAGTGCTTCTGTGGAGAGAATCAGAAAAGGTACCTCTTATTATTTCAAACCTGGTCATATGGTAATTAGAGTTGTGGAGCCACGTGACTGAAAATGTAGCCATGTAACGCGTGGTCCGATTGAACTATGCAACAACGAAAAAGCAATCACAATCACTGTTTAACTTAACTTAACCACTTAACACAGTTCACAGAAACACATTCTGTACATAGCATAGTGCACAGTAGTACATAAACTACAGACTGAGATTAGCTCCGCCCCCTGGAATAGCCTACCACTGTACTAATTTCCTGCTGCACTTGGTAAAATGCTTGCTTGGTGAGAGGGTACATCTCAGCTGCAGAAAGTAAACAAATAGGGTAGCCCTTTGTCCAGCTTTGGATTGGAAAATCCAGTTTTCAGGATCCATATTCAGAACAGTTTTGTTCCGGGGGAGTCCAGTGTTGTGAGCCATTTTGAATGCTTACAGGCTTGTGCAACCCCCCTTGGTTTACATGAGACGCAGCCTACTCAGCTGCTGCATTACTGTCTTTTCAGCTGAGGCTTGCACCATATGATAAGCCTATTTTGGTTTCAGCAGGAAACAAGCATAGTACAGGGAGACCCTCTATACCTAGGGGTAAGGTTGTCTGCTCACCAAAGAGTTTCCAGCACACCAGTGTTATTAAAGCACATTTTCCTGGCCATGGGGTGAGCACAGCTCAGACGTCTGTTCTGACAGAAATGATCAAACTGCAAGAGTGGTTTAAGCAGTAGTCATTCTTTACTGACATATTCAATTATGCACATTGGAACCCCATCCCTGATAGTTTTTTTGATTAGCACTGTTTAGACAGGTACAATCCTGAACCTGGACATGCGTCAGAACCTTAGGGTCCTGTCATAAGGTTGTACCTTCCACACACATCAGGAACAACTTGACTGCTCTTACTCCTTTTTGCTTTTGTTTTTATCTTTATGCTGTTGTGTTTTTTACTCTTGCTATAATTCAATTAAATAACTCTCTTTTTCTTTTTGTGTAGTTCATGCCATAAATTATATGAATTTGATGGCTAATTTGCTGGTAGTATATATACATTGTTTTTATGAACAAGAGTTTCTCAATATAACATTTTAACATGCTATTTTGTTAAATGTCAGTTTTTTTGTATTTTGATTGGTGATTTTGAATTTACGTCATTGTGATATCATTCCTTGATTGACTATAAATATGTGAATTGTCCCATGTTGGTTTAGCCTTTGAAAAAGGGTCCAGCCAGACCAGAAACACATCAAGTGCAATAAATATGTTTTTAATTGTACCCCTCATGGTGTCAGCTTCATATGTGGTGGTGAGCTGCCTGTTTTTTCGTATGTATCTACAGTTTTTTCCATGGCACTCCATACTTGTACAAGCTCCTTTTTGTTTAGTTAATATATTCAATTATGCACATTGCAACCCCATCCCTGATAGCTTTTTTGATTAGCACTGTTTAGACAGGTACAGTCCTGACCCAGGACATGAGTCAGAACCTTAGGGTCCCGTCATGAGATTGTACCCTCCACACACACATCAGGAACCACTTGACTGTTCCTACTCCTTTCTGTTTTTCTTGCACTTGCACAAGAAACACCTTGAGACAGTACTGCATTTGAGAGGTGTGTCAGGGATGAGTCCAATGCAGAGCACTGTACAGTGGGCGCAACCCTGACACACCAATGACCACTGAAGCCGAGTGTGACGGTCATCGGAATTTCACATGCAGGAGCCAGCTTGCATTTGAGAGAAATAAAAAGCACCAATGAGAGAGTGTGCTTCATTCCTCTCATTTTCATAGCTGGCATTGCAAGCCTGCAGACCCTCCCGCTCCCTCCCACTGCTGAAGTCCGTCCCGCACACACCCTCCATTCCCCCACCGGACCAGCATCTTTCATTAAATCTTTCCACTGCTGCTGTCCTCCCCGCTTCCATCCCAGCCCTGGGCATCTAATCAAACCCTCCCACTCCCTCCCACTGCTGCAGTCTGTTCTGCATTCTCATTTGCCCCACTGGCCTGGCATCTTTCACTAAACCCTCTGGCTGCCTCCCCCCTGCTGCTGTCCTCCCCACTTCCATCCCAGCCCCAGGCATCTAATCAAACCCTCCTGCTCCCTCCCACTGTGTGTTGTCCACCCCGCATCCTATATTCCCATGTTGACATCGGGATGCCTAATCCCCGTGTTGGCATCATGTACCTCCCCCAACTAATGTGGCATGGAGCCCACCCCAGTGTGCTCAATTTTTTTGCACCTGTAAATAAAGAAGTGAGCGCTCATTCATGATTCCGGACTGTGTAGTACAGTATTGTCTGCATGCCCATTGGCCCACGCAGTGGACCAATCTGTGTACAGCCCTATTGTATGCTGTCAGTCAGCTGGCGGACAGGCAGCTTGTGGGTGGGGAGCTGCCACCCGCCACTGACTGGGGGGTGCAGGGTGGCGGGGGACTCAGTGGGTGGGTGAGGAGGGGGGTACCACTGGACCACCAGGGAGTTGTCAGTTCCACCCACGATCGGCGATGGGGATCAGTCCACTGGACCACCAGGGATATTAAAGTCTTATGCCC
The DNA here is from genome assembly GCA_016271365.2 of Neoceratodus forsteri. Taxonomy (NCBI): domain Eukaryota; kingdom Metazoa; phylum Chordata; order Ceratodontiformes; family Ceratodontidae; genus Neoceratodus; species Neoceratodus forsteri. The sequence continues at coordinate 1,713,694,817 of CM057455.1, forward strand.
ATGATCAGGCACTAGATAGCAGTCCACTGGACCACCAGGGAGATATACGATGATTGCCCATGATCGGGCTTGGGGGGGCACATTGCCCCCTGGGCAGGGGCATGTGGACTGTGTCCCAGGAGGTCAGGTGGCCACCCACAGCAGGCAGCTGCCATGTTGCACCTTACAATACTTCAGCTCACCTGTGGGTGGCCAGGACTTGCTCCTGGTTTCACCAGGTGCAACATTGCGCCCCCCCCCCCGAGTGGCACAAGGTGGGTATGTGCTGCACATCCTGGACTGAATATCGGGATGTGCGCGCGATATGCACGTAGACGCCCCCCTGCACTTGCACCGCATACATTACTGAGTGCGCCCGTGCATCGGGGTTGTGCACCTGCCCCTTTAGAATATTGCGCCAAGACAGGGTTGTGCATGGTGCAACCCTGTTGCGCCATGCACCACCCCTTTGAATATCCCACCCATGGTGTCCATAAAGTATTATTTGAAAGTCTAAGATCTGGATAATCATAATGGGAAGTGGATTCGATCTTCTTTTGATCTAAGTAGAGGGACTTTGTTTTTTTTATTTTGCTGCCAAATGTAACTAAATTTGTTTTCTTCAGATTTATCACCAGTTGATCTTTTTTACAAAGTTCACCAAAATATGTAAGCTTCCTTTGAAGGTCTATAAAGGAAGTAGAAATCAGAACTATGTCATCCACATAAGCCAGACAAGAAACTTTATGTGTTAGAATATTTGGAGAATGAAAATCTGGATTGCTTAACTCTTTTAAGATTGTATTTATGTATATATTAAACAATAATGGGGCTAACAAATAGCCTTGATGGACTCTTAAATTGGTTTTAATATTTGAAGTTAAATTTCCTTGTTGATCATATTTAATTTTGAGCCATGTGTCACTATGTAGTTTTATCAATACATGTAGGATATCAGGGTCCACATTACAGTTTTCAAGTTTTTCTCAAAGAATTTTCCTACTAATTGAGTCAAAAGCTGTTTTCAGATCTACGAAACATCAATAAAGCTTTGATTTTTTAATTGCTATGTATTTTCAATGAAGGTGTTGTAACACAAAACAATGCTGAATAGTTGAGCGATTGGTCCGAAACTCATTTTGACATTCCACTAGTATATTATTCTGTTCGATCCAAAGTTGTAACCTGTTTAAAACTATTCTGAAGAAAATTTTCTGTGATGCATCTAGCAAACTAACTGGATGATGCATGGTAGGGTCGTTTGTATCTCCTCTTTTAAAGATCTGACAGACCAGACTTCCCTTCCAGGACTCAGGGAACTTTCCCCTCTGTATGCAGAAATTATACAACTTATATAGAATTGGTATCCATCAGTTCTTGAATGATTTGAAAATATCTGCTACTATAGCATTTGGTCCTGGAGCTTTGTTTGATGATACTCTTTCTAATGCTGCATTAATTTCTAGTTATGTAATATATAATGCTTTTGGAAATAATGAATTCTTAGGCCCAGATATTCAAAAAGGTTGTGCCATGCGCAACAGGGTTGCGCATGCACAAGTCCTACATTGCGCCATTCTGCGATATTCAGCAGGAGGCAGTTGCGCCACTGAAAACAGGTTGAGCAACAGCGTAATGCAAATGAATGCATGTTCAACAGGAGGGGGAGGAACCATGCATAAACTGCACAACCCGATAGTCAGTCGGGTTGTGCAGAGTTGTGCAGGCGCAACCCCCAACCTGCGCCTGCACAACTTTGAGCCAAAAAAAAAAGGATCAAGTTGAGGGCCACCCACAGGTGAGCTGCTGTATTGCAGGGCAACACAGCAGCTGCCACCCGTGGCTGGCCCCTCAACTCAGTCCCTGTGCCCCTCACCAGCTCGACCGCGGCAGAACGTGAAGAACCTCAACATTTTGCCCGGTCGCGGCAGAGCGGATTCCCTTCCGGCGGGGAGCCTCACCGGTATTTCGGGGTTCAGTGACATCGCCGACGCTGGTATCGTTCAGTGACAACCTCAATGCCCCCGCTCATGCGCCACTGCCGGGCCTCCGGCGGCGGCGGCACCACCGCTGCTGCCCGCCGCCGAGCCGACTGCCCGGCCGTATCGCCCATTGCGAGAGCCAGAGCCACGGGCGCAGAGCCCATACATGACATGATGGTCCAGATTAGAACCATTCACAAATCTGACTGTCATGATGGCATGGGCTGCACGCCATTGGCTCTAGCTCTGCACCAATGGGCGGCAGCCCTACCGGATAGTCAGTCGGGCGGGCGGCGGGCGGCAGGCGGTGGATGCTGCCGCCCGCCGCCGCCGGGTGGGGAGCGGGTGGTGGGCTCATGGTGGTGGGTGGGGGACACTAGACACCAGGAGATGTTTAGGGGTTGTCACTGGACATTCTGACCGCGATCGGCATTACGTCCACTGACCACCAGGGAGATATTCGGTTGGGGGGTTTTACATTCTGCCCGCGATCGGGCACTGGGGTTGTCTCACGTTCTGCCTGCGATCGGGCATTGGGAGATGTTTGGGGGTTCAGTATATGCTCTGCCCACGATCGGGCATTGGGAGATGTTTAAGCGGGTTGTTATTATACAAACTGCCCGCGATCGGGCATTGGGAGATGTTTAGGGGCTTTAGTATCGCTCTGCCCGTGATCGGGCATTGGGAGATGTTTGGGGGTTGTTTTACGTTCTGCCCGCGATCGGGCTGCAGGGTGCGCCAGTCCTCGACGGCTGCTGCCTGGCAGGGCGCCAGGCACACCGGGATCAGCGCATTCCACATGCCAATGGCATGCAAATGGGGCCATAATCAGATGCAAATGGACCCCCTGTGCCTTTGGTATGAATTATGGCCCCATTTGCATGTCACCTGTTGAATATCAGAATTTGTGATGGCGCATGGTGCTTGGCGCCACCGCAAGTTTAATGCTCAACTCTGACAACTTGCGGTGGCGCAAGTTCCATGCGCCATGCACAGTGGCTGTGGTTGGGTGATATTCAAAGGAGTTGCTCAATAGCTCAACCTTTGAATATCGCCCCGGCCACACCCCTGCGCAACTATTTTGAGCAGCGCAGGGCTTGCGCCTCAGAATGGCGCAGTTTGAATATCCGGGCCTTAGTATTTTAACATGACTTAGATAGTATTAGACTACTTTTCATACCCTTTACTCACCAATGTCCAAAACTGTTTAATGTCTTTCTTTGTTATTGATTTTCTTAATTTATCCTACATTCCCTGCTGAAATTCTAATCTTCCTTTTTCTAATATTTTCTTATATACTTTCCTCGCTTCATTTAAGATTTTATTGGTTACCTTTATACAGTTATTATTACACTGTCTGACCAGACTATTCAGCTCCCATTTTGCATTTCTACACTTAGAATTATACCATGCTTGAATACTCCATTTTTTTAGTGAGGTTTGGAAAAAGAATGGTTTAATGTAGAAACAAATGTTCTCCCAATTTATGATAAGGTCAACATCCGCATCTACATTCAAAATCACACTTCTTAGACCATTCATACACCCTGAATTTAGCATTTCTATAAACTGAGATAAGGTTAAATTTTGCCGTCTTATTCGTTTAGAGTTTATGATTCCTATTTCTTGTCGGTGGGAACTATCCCTTACTCCCAGGTTTAAATTATCAAAGCACCATCTAGTACAGACAGGTAGATGAGAAGACTCTGGTCTTGAGACAACCTCAAGATCTTGCACCTTACTGAGTGCCTTCAAGTTCCCCCAGACCAAATCGATTACTGATGATCCAAGGGGACCCAAATAAGTAAAATTCCCATTCTGGTCACTTCTAGTACGACCGTTAAACAAACAGAAGTCTAAGTTTGTCATTATTTCCATTAATTTTTTCCCATTTGCATTATTAACTTTGCCTTTGAGTTACTGGGCTGTCTTTACTCTGTCTATGTCCTTCCAGAGATGTGGTCTCTAGAACTGAAAACAGTACTCTAGGTGAGGTCTCACCAATGGGTTCAGGCCAGGAACATTGCAGGACAAAACATCGCGGCCGGAAATAAAGCGACCAATACACCGCCACCTGCAATGCCGCTGGTACAAGACAACGCAGGACATTACAGTGCCGGCCAACAAACTACAGGGGCAAACACTACCCACTGCACACACATCCTGACTGGTGCAGTAAAGCAGTAGGCACCAGTGCCCGTGCACAGCACAGGAGAGCACAATGAGGTAGGGCAAAAGGAGCCAGGCACCAGTGGGGTGTGCGTAGCACAGGACTCCCACCATGGGTGCTACCAGGCAGAGATGCCTACATGGGAAATGACCCCCACATGGAATAGGATGATGTGGCCACAGGGCAATGGGGTATGGTGGTGGATAGGCGGACTGTGAACAGCTGCGAGGCCACCAAGCCACACAGTAGTAGCTGCATGCTGTGGGACCCAGACTGAGGTGTACACCCTGCACCACTCATGGCAGTGCAGGGTACCAGTGTGTGGAAATGACTGGTATGGAGGAAGGGGGAACAATGCAGGTGGCCATAGTCCCTGTGCTGTCCCATATGTGGGTGGGTGGTGGTGTTCCTTTCCATGGCTCCAGGATGGTGCCTTGCAGCACATCTTGTGCTACGCTGGGCATACCTGTTTGTGCCTGCCACCCTGCTGGTAGCATCATGGTGTGGACAGTGTCGGCTACTCCTCGCCACCTGGTTCCATGTGCAAGCAGTCACTGTGGCTTCTGTCTTGTTGTGCATGGGTTTACACTGTGCGGCATTGTTGCTGGGGCTTTCTTGTGTCCACCGCGATGTTTGTGTTTGCGATGTTCCTTCTGCGTACTGTTACCCGCATTATTTTGTCCATGATGTTCCTGGCCTGAACCCACCAATGATCTATACAGTGGTGTCACCATTTCTCTTTTTCTGCTGGTGATATCCCTCACTATGCATCCTAAAATCCCACTGGCTCTCCCCTACTGCCTTGTCATACTGTTTAGCCACTTCTAGGTCATCAGGTATGATTATCCTCAGGCCTGTTTCTTGTTTAGTTGTCATCAGTACCACTTCCACCATCTTGTACTCCACCCCTGGGTTTCTGTGCCCCAAGTGCATGCTTTTGCACTTTTTCACATTGAAACTTAGTTGCCACACTCCTGAACACTCCTCCAGCTTTTATAGATCCCAATTAATTTTTTCCACACACACCCCCGGAGTATCTACCCTATTGCAGATCTTGGTGTCATCTGCAAAAAGGTATACCTTCCTTCCTAGCACCTCTACAGTGTTGCTAATAAAGAAATTAAATAGGACCGATCCCAGTACTGATCCTTGTTGCACCCCCTGGACACCCACCCTTTCTTGGAGTGAACTCCATTTACCACCATCCTCTGTCACCTACTATCCTCCAATCAATTTCTTACCAAGTTTATCACCTTTGAACCCACTTGCAGGCTGCCCAGTTTGTTTATGAGTTTCCTATGTGGAACAGTGTTGAAGGCCTTACTGAAATCTAGGTAGGCCACATTGATCGTTCCACCCTTATCTACTTCCCTGGTCACCCAGTCAAAGAAATCTATCAGATTAGTTTAAAATGACCTCCCCAGTGAATTCATGCTGCCTTGGATCATGTAAGATGCTGGATTAAAGGTATTCCACTATTCTTTCCTTCAGTAGGGATTCCATTAATTTTCCCATCACTGAAGTCAAGCTGACTGGCCTGTAATTGCTAGCTTCCTCCCTGCTCCCACATTTGTGAAGTGGGAATACATCTGCCATCCTCCAGTCCTCTGGAACCACTCCCATGTCCAGTAAGTGGTTGAACAGAACTGTCAGAGGTGCAGCTAGAACCTCTCTGAGCTCCTTCAATATCCTTGGATGTATCCTGGCTGGCCTCATTGCGTTGTTCACTTTCAGTTTTGCTAGTTCCTTCAGGATACACTCCTCTTTAAATGGGCTAGTGTCCACCTCCCGTCCTTCAATGCTCCTGTCACTTACCTGTGGTTGCTCACCTTTCTCTTCCTCTGTGAACACTGAACAAAAATATTTGTTAAGAGTGTCTGCTTTTTCCTGGTCCCCCTCCACACACTCCCCTCCCCTTCCCTCCTTAGCCTTACAATCCATCCCCTGGTCTTTCTCCTTTCACTTACGTACCTGAAAAACATATTGTCCCCTTTCTTTACTGCCTGGGCTGTTTTCTCCTCCATTTGCATGCTTGCTCTCCTAACTGCTTTCTCTACCTTCCTCTGCTTTTCCTGATACACCTCCCTATCCTCTTCCCTCTGTGTCTCCTTATACCTCATGAATGCTAACTTTTTTACCCTTACCTTCCCGGCCACCTCTTTTGAGAACCATAGTGGTCTTTTTTTCTTCTTGCTTTTGCTACTTGCCTGATGCAGAGGTTTGTTGCCTTCACTATGGTCCCTTTTAGTTTTTCCCACTGTTCTTTCACTCCACCCAAGTCCTTTCTTCCTGCCAGGGTATCCCTGAGGCATTCCCCCATTTTTGTAAAGTCATCCCTCCTGAAGTCCAGGACCCTCATCTTTGTGTGGTTCGATTCTGCTGCAATACTTATATTGAACCACACTGTATGATGATCACTGGTCCCTAGGTGGCCACCCACTCTGACGTCTGCAACACTGTCTCCGTTGGTGAGTATAAGGTCCAATATTGCCCCCTCATGAGTGGGTTCTCCTACTAGTTGACTGAGGAACACCCCCTGCAGAGAGTCCAGGATGTCCCTGCTCCTAGTGAAACTGCAGCTGGGATGCTGCAGTCCACTTCCGGCAGATTGAAGTCCCCCACCAGCAGCACCTCCCCTTAGTCACCATCTTTTTTTAATGGCTTCCAGCAGAACCTTATCCCCCCCCCCTCTGTGTTGGAGGTCTGTAGATCATGTGCACCAGTGCGAATAGTGGTTCCTTTCCCTGTCTCTAGGGTGACCCACAGTGCCTCCATCCCAGACGTATATTTTCAGGGGGTGTTTGAGCTGTTTAAAGCCTGTCTATTTCTGTAAGCTATTCATGTTTTGCTAATGTAGTGACTGACTGGATAAGAATCTATGTGCTTTACCGTATGTACTGCACATAATGTACTGTATGTAAAAAGAGCAAGATAGTGACAGCCCTTTCCCTCCAACAATATATGCCCTCTCATTCATGAAGCCAGCAAACATAAGTGGCTGGAACAGGCTAAAACATGGATGGAAGAAAATTAACAATTTGAGGTCGTTGTTTTTACTGCTTAGAGTGCCATAGTGATGCAATCTTTTTGCCCCATGGCTTTCTGGAAAAAGGATATCTTGTACTGAAACCATATCCTAAACACCCTCTGAAAATATACGTCTGAGGTGCCATCTCATGCCATGGACTAGGGCCGATATTATTGTTCAGTAGCATCATGAAGGGTCATATCTTCAGAGAACAGATAGTGTCCAATACATGGGTTCCCTTTATCAAGCAAGTGTTTGCAAATGGGCATTGGCTATTCCAAGGTTCAATATTGGCAGAGCAATTTGCATTGATAGTTTCTCTATATTCATGGTGGGGATATACAGCACAGTATTCTATGGGCCCAATTCTCAGAGCTCCCGGCATGGCGCAAGGGGCTTGCACCATGAAGAATAGCACAAGAAGCCCCTTGCACCAAAAGATGGTTGAGAGCAATTCTCAAATGCAGCCTGTGCACATCAAATGGGGCTTGCGCAGTCCATGTGGCACAAAACATGCTGTGACATGGCATTAGGGGCTTTTGGCAGATGCAAGCTGCCAAATTCCCTAAATCAGGATTCTCAAAACTCTCCCAGAGGGCAAATTTCTAAATACCATTAGACCAGCCAGGGCTGATGTAAGGGTACTTAGAAATGTGCCCTCTGGGAGAGTTGAACAATTTGAGGCAATGTGCTGTGGTCCCCCTCCTCAGCACCAATCCCCCTTTCATTAAAATAAATCCTTGGAGATCTAGCAGACCCTACCCAAGCCCTGATCCCCCATTATGGCAAATTCAAACATATCTGGTGGTCGAGAGTAGCCCCCCAACCGATCCCCATATCATTATAATAAAGGTTCCTGGTGGTCCAGCGGCACCCCGCACGATCCCATGTATTAGAAACGGACTATTCCTGGTGGTCTAGCAGACCCTCCAAGCCCTGATCCTCTTGTTATGTAATATTAGCCTTCTCTGGTGGTCTAGTGACCTCCACTTTCACTCGCAGACAGTTGCCTCACCATTTGCTCCCCCATCCCAAAACCAGGCCAGTGATCGACACAGCCCACAGCTCACCAACATGGCCAGCCACTGATGGAGCTGTTTATTGACTCGCGTACTGTATACAGTGTGTCCTCAGTGATTGACAGCTGCTGTCAATCACTGAGCACATACTGAATACAGTACATGCTTATTGAAAGATCAGTTGGTGACTAGCCGTGGTGGTGAATGGTGGGCTGTGCCAGTCACAGGCTCAGTTTCAGGATGGGGAGCATGGTGGTTGGGCACTGCTTGCCGGGGTGGGGGAGTGGGGGTCCACTAGAGCACCAGAGAAGTTTTAGTATTACATAACGGGTGATTGGGGCTTGGAAGGTCCTCTAGACCACCAGGAAATGAATGATATAATGATACGGGGATCAGGTGGGATGGGGGTCTGCTAGACCACCAGGGAACCTGTATTATAAAGATATGAGGATTGGGTAGGAGGGCCGCTAGACCTCCAGTGAATGCTTCATTACATTGCCGCACAGCCACCGTGGCTTGCAACAGTCTATCCAGATGCACCCTCTGTTTGGTACACAGCTACAATTGCCACAAGCCATGGGACATTGCTGCCGGGACCCTACCCAATAGAGAATAGGTCATGGGGTCCCTGGTGTACTAGCAATTGGCACAAGCCACCTTTGGCGTGGCTTGCACCAGGTTTTGAGAATCAGGCCCTATGTGTTTACTTATATATGTGTTCTTTCTCATGTACAGATAATGACCCAAAGCATTTAGTGTCTGGGGTGTACATAAAAGGACACGGGTGGAGGGATTGGGTCAGGATGCCACCTGAATCACCAGACCTGAACTAAGTAGAGATGGTGTGCTATCAGATGAAGTACTGTATTCAAAGGTGTATTAAGCCAAGGAACTGTGCTCAGCTAATATGGAGCATAAGACACTTTTGGAGGAGAGTGCTGACAGTTAAAGACTGTAATGAATATATTGATTACATGGAGAAAGTGATGCCAGCTGTTGTTCATGCCAACAGTTCTGCAACTGCAATGTAAAAATAATATTAAACTTTATTTTTGCAGCAGTAAGTTGCTATTTTTTTTTTGCATCTGATACCTGTACTCTGTTGGGATATAACACCTAGCCTGGCAGCATCCTGAGGTGTGATCTCAGGTTTGCTAATCACAGCTGTGGGCAATGGGTGTCAAAGAGTCTGAGGAATAACTACTGAATGGTAACCCAGGTTGTGTTTTGGTGTCATGTTCCAACACCTAGCAGGACGGGATCCTGAGGTGTAATTTCATATTTGCTAATCCTGTCTGAGGGGCTTAGAGGTTGTAGGAATCATTATGAAGGAGGCAGCAGACTGAAGGAAAAAGTACTAGAAGAACTATATCCATGTCTCTAAAACCATCAGCATCAAAGAACAGATTATTCCTCCTCCTTGAAATTACTTCTGCAATGTGTTTCTAGCACCTTGGATTCAGTTATATACAGTACATAAACATTAGGGCCTTGTAAAAAACATCCTTGATTTCAGTCAGAGCTGTATCCCCTGGCCTGCTGATTCATTATGTATTCAACTCGGAATGGCACAGAGTCTTCCACAGGGCATACATCCCCCATTCCATTGGGAATGTCACAGAGTGTTTCAAAGTGCCACCTCTCTTCAGTTAAAGCTGAATTCCCTGCCCTGCTGAATCATTAAGTAAAAAGTGCTGCTCATACAGAGAAGGTGCTGTATATTCCAGCTGTATAGCAGAAATTCATAAGGGGGTAAAGACAGACAGGTTCAGGGTACTTTTTATCCAACATCCTGGTTCTAAAATTTATCATGCAAACAGCACTGTATGTAATAGGTGGGGCTAATTACTTTGGATTTGTGTCCATGCATATTGTATAACTATGAAAAAGTTCATTTCACTGAGCAAACAGCTTAATTATCTCATAAACGTTTATCAAATTCAGAAGAGTTACTGAATAGTAACCCAGGTTGTATTGCAGGGTCAGGTTCTAACACCTAGCTGGGAAGAATCATGGGGTGTGATTTCATGTTTGCTAATCATGTCTGTAGGAGATGGGGCATCGTCGAAAAATGCAGTTAAGTTTCCTAATTTCTGCAATGAAAGCTGTGGCATCATGGTATCATGTATGCCATTTAAACTCTGAAATTCTATGCATTTAACATCCTACTTTCCAATTAAATGAGGTATGTGGGGCAGTGTAGTTAAATGTAGTACGTGAACACAGAGCAGGTGTATCAAATCTGCTTCACACACACAAGGTCAGGTTTGATCTGTGAATCAAGCCACAGGGGTGATGGAACTCCAGCTGTGATGTCGAAGCAGTGTCCCACATTTGTACACTACGCAGTCACACAGTACCACGCCCAGTGATATAGTACCTGTTGGCTGTTGATGCTGACTCCAGTTCCACCTGCTGTATTTTGGGAGGGTGAATGCCATGACAAGTGTTAACATTTGTACAGTAACTGCAGTGGAGGTAATGGCATTGAACTGCTCCTCTACTGTGCTGCTCTTTTGAATTCTGATGCATTTATTGGGTGTCTGATGTGTAAAGTTGTGTTTAACTTCATTAAAACCATTTCCCCAGAAAAGCAATCCCTGCAATATGAATTTCACAGACCACCTCACCTACTGTATGTGGCCTTTGACAGTCAGCATGCACAGTTTGACACAGAACATTGCATTAAAACAGCTATGGAAGTGCTTGGTGTGTTGGTAGACAGTGTGGGTATACCCAGAAAGTTGTGGAAGGTGTCCCTCTTCACTTACATTGACTCCCTGGAAGGGGGGGGTGATCTGGCAGGTGACCAAGCCTGTAGAGGTATGTATAGTACACACCTGTCATGGGTTGCTGGTGCATGCTGTGTGTGTGTGTGTGTGTGTGTGTGTGCATTGTTACTGATGTTGTCTCCATCTTTATGTTTCCAAAGAATTTCCATGGACATCTGGAATGGATAGTCCTGGAAAGATGGGACCAACCTGAGGGGCCACATATGTGGTGGCAACATGAAGGCACCTTTGGCCATGGCCACTGTATATTCCATATTCCAGACCTCCTGTCTTGACGCTCACTGTAAGGATGATGTGGGGGAGTTGTGGGCCCTGAAAGAGCCAACAAGGGTATGTGTGTGTGTGATGAGGAGCACTGTGTGCAGACTGTATATAGCTGCAGGCTTGCATGTGTAGCCCACTCATGACTGTCATCTGTGTTCTTCTTGCTTCAGTGGTATCCTGGTCTTCTGTGCAGGATGGTGTTGGTGAGGAGGGGGTACACAGCTTCCATCCTTAAGGGTTCAAGAGTATTTGCAAGAAGAGGAGGGGGAAGACTAGGTCTGCAGTAATTTCTCCATCCATTAATGGATAGAGTTTAATCTTATTTTATATAAATAAATATTTATATACTATACTACATCTGTCTTGTTTTTATTCTGGCAGGCAAAGACATGCCACCTGCCAGGTTTGTAATACTGTAGTCAGATGGGAATGTCACCGGGTGTTTCCACGAGCCTCCTCTCCTCACTGTAATCTGCATCCCCTGGCATGCTGATTCATTAAGTATTCCTCTGGTAATGTGACAGAGTGTTTCCAAGGGCTCCTCTCTTTACCAAAAGTTGCATCCCCTAAAATTCTGATTTGCTAAATCTTCATCTGGGAATGTGACAGTGCATCTCCTCAGCTTGGAATGTGACAGAGTGTTTCCAAGGGTCCCCTCTACTTAGCTGGGAATGTGACAGAGTGTTTCCAATGACCCCCTCTCCTCCACTGGGAATGTGACAGAGTGTTTCCAAGGACCCCCTCTCCTCAGCTGAGAATGTGACAGAGCATTTCCAAGGGCACCCTTCCCTAAGCTGGGAACATTAAAGTGTTTCCTAGGGCCCCCTCTCCTCAGCTGGGAATCTGTCAGAGTGCTTCCTAGGGCCTTCCTTCAGTGAAAATCCTGGCATGCTGATTCATTAAGTATTTAGATGTGAATGTGGCAACATTTCCAAGGGCCCCAAGTCCTCAGCTGGCACTGTGACAGAGTGATTCCAAGAGCACTGTCTCCTTAGCTGGGAATATGGCAGAGTGTTTCCCGGTGCCCCTTCTCTTCACTGAAAGCTGCATCCCCTGGCATTCCGATTCATTAAGTGATCATCTGAGAATATAACACAGTGTTTCCAAAGGCTGCTGTCCTCAGCTGGGAATATGACAGAGTGTTCCCAAGGGCACCCTCCTCTCTGCTGGGAATGCTACAGAGGATTTCCAATGGCACCCTCCCCTCTGCTGGGAATGTGACAGATTGTTTCCAAGGGCCCCCTCTCCTCAGCTGGAAATGTGACAGGGTGCATTCAAAGGCCCCTCCTCCTCAGCTGGGAATGTGACAGAGTGTTTCCAAGGGCACCCTCCTCTCCGCTGGGAATGCTACAGAGGGTTTCCAAGGGCACCCTCCCCTCCGCAGGAATGCTACAGAGGGTTTCCAAGGGCCCCGTCCCCTCAGCTGGGAATGTGACAGAGTGTTTCCAAGTGCTCACTTCCTCAGCTGGGAATGCGACACAGTGTTTCCAAGGTCCCCTTCTCTTTAGCCACGAATGGCATAGAGTGTTTCCATGGGCCCCCTCTCTTAAGTAAAAACTCTGGCATGCTGATTCATTATGTATTCAGATGTGAACGTGGCAGTGTTTTCAAGGGTCCCCTCTCCTCAGCTGGGAATGTAAGAGAATGATCCCAAAGGCCCCCTCTTCTCATCTGGGAATGTGACAGAGTGTTGCCTAGGGGGCCCCCTCTCTTCAGTGAAACCCTGGCATGCTGATTCATTAAGTATTCAAATGTGAATGTGGCAGTGTTTCCAAGAGCACCCTCTCCTCCATTGGAAGTATGAGAGAGTGATCCCAAGGGTCTCCACTCCTCATCTGGGAATGTGACAGTGTTTCCAAGGGCCCCTTCTCCTCATTGAAAGTTGCATCCCCTGGCATGCTGATTCCTTAAGTGTTCATTTGGGAATGTGACAGAGAGTTTCTGAAAGCCCCCTCTCCCCACTGAAAGCTGCATCCCCTGGCATGCTGATTCATTAAGTGCTCATTTGGGAATGTGACAGAGTGTTTCTGAATAACCTCTCTCCTCACTGAAAGCTGCATCCCCTGGCATGCTGATTCATTAAGTGTTCATTTGGGAATGTGACAGAGTGTTTCTGAATCCCCTCTCTCCTCACTGAAAGCTGCATCCCCTGGCATGAAGATTCATTAAGTGTTCATTTGGGAATGTGACAGAGTGTTTCTGAATGCCCTCTCTCCTCACTGAAAGCTGCATCCCTGGCATTCTGATTCATTAAGTGTTCATTTGGGAATGTGACAGAGTGTTTCTGACTGCCCTCTCTCCTCACTGAAAGCTGCATCCCCTGGCATGATGATTCATTAAGTGTTCATCTGGGAATGTGACAGAGTGTTTCTGAATGCCCTCTCTCCTCACTGAAAGCTGCATCCCCTGGCATGCTGATTCATTAAGTGTTCATTTTGGAATGTGACAGAGTGTTTCTGAGTGCCCTCGCTCCTCACTGAAAGCTGCATCCCCTTTCATGTTGATTCATTAAGTGTTCATTTGGGAATGTGACAGAGTGTTTCTGAATAACCCCTCTCCTCACTGAAAGCTGCATCCCCTGGCATGATGATTAATTAAGTGTTCATTTGGGAATGTGACAGAGTGTTTCTGAATAACCCCTCTCCTCACTGAAAGCTGCATCCCCTGGCATGCTGATTCATTAAGTGTTCATTTGGGAATGTGGCAGAGTGTTTCTGAATGCCCCCTCTCCTCATTGAAAGCTGCATCCTCTGACATGCGGATTCAGTAAGTGGGGAGGGAAGCCACAATAGGCAGCACTCTGCAAAAATCAAACGTTATTGTAATAACTCACAAATTAAGACACCCACAGTATACAAGATCCGAATCCACAGTTCTTTACCCCAGCGCTTTGTGTCCTATGTGTGACACTTTATCAGGGGGGTAGGGCTATGGTGCACAGACCTGCAATTTATTGGGATTTAATTAAAGTCATATACGCATAAATACTGTGCACCACAGCTTAATCAAACAAACAACCTATATTAAAAAAAAGTGAAACTAAAAACATTCTTGTGCTCCTCTTAACATGGAAAAGTTAATCCAAAGTCACTCAAAAGGGCTAAAAGAGTTACATCAACAGAAGGTGAACATTATGTAAGCAATAAGACATGATGGGGTATGCATTACAGTGTTTTAACCGCACTACTAGGGGCGCAGTTAGACACAAGGCTGAAGGCCAAGTGCCGGTCGTCCTTAGGAGTGTGGTTATCACACCATAATGCACAACCCTGGAGTGTCTTATTACGCTTGTAAAATGTCCCTTTATTTTTAGAAGCAGATTTTTTTATTTTTAAACACATTTTTAAATAAGTAAAAATGTAAGTGAATCTGTGCTGTTATCAAAAAACAGTCCTTCTGCCTATTGGTGCTAGATTAAAGTAGTGTTATACAGTGTGTTCCTCCCTGCCCACTTAAGGTTCATATTCCCCTGCCAGCCACAACAATTCACAAATGCTGTTTTTCTCAGTCTAAGTATGACACATAGCCCCCCCTTATTTTATTTCATTCTCCTCACTCTGTAGACAAAACTAAAAGGAAGCCATAACAGAGGCTTCTCAGTTCCCCAGTGCTGCAAGCGTGAGCATGGTTCAAAACTGCCACACTCACTGACAGCTTCATGAACTGCTCGCTCTGTCCTAAAAGAGAAACAGCAGGGTGAGTCATTTACCACCTTTTCTCTTTGTTTATATAGTATTATTGCTTACTTTCTTCATTCTGTTTTTTTCCCTCTGTGTTTCCCCACATTCAAGAAATGGAATGTTTATAATGGAAGGTTTACCATGGAATACAGGGATTCAAAATTCTGCTCAGTTCTACTAGAAGAATGTTCCTCTACTGACATACTGTACACACAGACAACAAAAGTCTGTTTTAGAGCCAGATACTCAATTATCTCACTTGTCAGGGAAAGCAGAAGAGATTTCCCTGATGAGCAGGTAAAGATGGAAGGGGGATTTTTCACTGTTAGCAAACAAACAGTTGTAATGAAAACTATAAACAATACTTGGTTTCTAATTTGTTTATGTGTGTAAGGAGAGTGTGACAATCTGGTAAACAACATTTAATTAATTTGTTTTATTTTATATTTAAGATAATTTCAATTTTAGGGCCCAGTTGAATGTTTCTACAGTGTAAAGGTAGCGGCCATGTTTGTAGTGGAAGATCAGTTCTGGTTGTAGGGAGACTGATGGAAGATAGTTCTGGTTGTTGGAGGACTGATCTGCTCATTGTGTAATGTGGTTTAGGACCAGGATGACTGTGCGTATACAGAGAATTAACGTACGGTCAGCTGATCTGTCTTGGCCAATGAGATTTCTAGATTTTTTCTTGCCATTTTATAATGCAAAATGTCACATGACCCAATATAATGTGTATATGACCTTATTTATAATTGTAATTCCTTTCACTGCCTTTAGGATGCTCCATTAAGCTCAGTCTGGTTTTTACATTTATATACTGATATATGAATTTTGTTTCACCCCCTCCAAAGATCTTTTCCTTTCACGATGTAATTAATGATTGCTCACAGCTCACATGGTTAAATCTCAAACACTTGGCATGAATGTAACAGAGTTGAGTTATACCAACTTCTAAAATTTGGTCTCGTATAAACATAAAAAAAGGATAATGCATTGTTATTGCAGGGACACACTCAGAATTTGCACTCTGCTCTTAGCCTAGAGACTGCCTTTGCAGTCAGTTGTGAGTTTCCCTTGAATGGGCCAGACAGTGTGGTGTATCTCCATGGTGACACTTAGTGTGGATGACATCACTTGGTTGTTCACATTGCACACTGCCTGGTGGGTGTGCCTAGGTCCTATAAAGGAGGAAGTCATGGAGCGGATCGATCCACTAATAATGGCAAATACAGGACACCAGAAGTATGCGTTCCATGCATGAGGTGAATGCAACATTGTCTGCTAACCACTCATACCTCCTTCTCCCCTCCTCTCCCTGCATTCCCTCAACCTTCTGATTCTAACATTCACCTTTCTACCCCCACCTTCCATTTTCCCCTTTTGCTTAATTGCCTACCTTGATTAGACAATCATCTCTTTACCCTTGCCTCAAACTACCTGTAATCAAAAATGGCTGTTCACAATCCATCTATTCGAATTTTGATTATTGTTATTACCTACCAAACACCCTGTACTTCGACTGTGCTATCTACTGATTACTTGCAATAGAGTACATTGTGAGAATTGTGGTGCCCAATGCATATCCATACTGCTTATATTTCACTTGTTCTTTCTTATATTGTGTACCTGTATTAGTGTACATTGTGAGAATTGTGGTGCCCAATGCATATCCGTACTGCTTGTATTTTACTTGTTCTTTCTTATATTGTGTACCTGTATTAGTGTACATTGGCAGAATTGTGGTGCCCAATGCATATTCTTACTGCTTGTATTTAATTAATTTGTTCTGCCTTATATTGTATGTCTATTCTTCTTTTTATTGTTTTCTTCTGCTTGTTGTGGGGAGAGGGAGGAGGGTGAGCTTTGCTGTTGATTTGAGATTAGCTTAAATCTTTAACTCTGTAACTGATTTTTTGTGACGTTTGCTGTTGGTTTGGGAACAGCTTAAAGCTTTCTTTAAACTCTGTAACTTATTTTCAGGAGGACTTTTGCTGGCTGGAGTAAAAGGACCCCACCCACCCCCTCCACCAGCCTTCTTTAAATACTGGAAAGCCACTGGGGGTTGGGCTTGAAGGCTGTGAGGGAGGAACTTGGGGAGCTGCAAACTGCCCATATGAACTAACTCCTAAAGCTAATAGTCAGGTGGTGAAAAGTTCAGACAATCAAGCTTTTACTGGTTGAGTTTTAGGGTTTAAATGTTTTAGAGTTACAAGTTTGAAAGTCAAACTGACAAGCTTGGGTTAAGGAAGGGTACCTGCATATTTTAAAGTTGAAAGTCTAAAGTTCAAACTGACAAGGTCATGTATAAATGTGTTAACTAGAGTTACTGAGCTAGCAAACTAGGGACATTGGGGCAAAGAAGGACTTGGAAGCAAGCTAGGAGGGTCACATATGGTATCCAGCTATCGCTGTGCAGACTGTTAGATAAGAAATTGAAGTTACATTTAAGTTAAGTGTGAATTATGGAGGAAAGGATAATGGGGCATTATGAGGGGGATTGCACTGAGGGGTGGAGGGGCACATATAAGGGTGGTGGGAGACATCAGAATAGTGACTGGAATGGGGGCACCATGGAGTGAGGGGGGGGCAGGCACAGGGGGGATAGTGGGGTGCAATGGTTGTGGGGCAGCTGCTTGGATAAATATACTATGGAAACTGGGAGGTTGTACAATTTGTTACAGGCTGAGGAGACTGGTAGAGGAGGTACAGGGGCTCTGGAGGGAACTGGAGAGGGTGAGGGGGACTGGGACAGGAGGTACCACGGAGAGGAGTAGCTGGGAGAAGCAGAGGAGGAACAGCAAGGCTAAATCCTATGAGGATGTAGGGAGGGGGTTGGGTGAGGATAGCAGGGGGAAAGTAAGTGGAGGGAAGGCTCAGGGCAGGGGGAAGGAGGAGATGGACACCACTGCTTGGGTCACACATAATATGTTTGCAGTGTTGGCATCGGGGTGGTAGTGGAGGTGTCAGAGATCATGGGGGGTAGGAGAAGAGTAGTGAAGGCCCATGAGTCAGGCTGGGAAAAGAAGAAGGGGGAGGGGAAGAGCAGGGTAGTGGGAGAGGCGGAAACAGAGGGGGAAGATGTAGGAGTCACAAATGGCACAGATAGAGGTAATAAGGAGTAGGGCAGTGTGAACTCTGGAAATGTGGGCAGCAAAAACAGGAGGAGGGAGGTTACAGGACAAGAAGATGGTGGGTACTGATGCTGGGGGATTCTATACTGAAAGGGGTCAGATGGAGCAGGAGGGGAGAAAAGCACAGTTGCATCTGGGTCGAGGCTATTCCAGGGCTGACCGTGGGCAGGGCAGGGCAGGCACTTCTCAAGTACACATGGAGGGGGAAGGAGAAACCTCACATAGTGATGCATGTGGTACAAATGACTTGGCGGGTGAGACAGTAGAGGTGGTAAAGGGGAGGTTCGAGGAGTTGGCTAAGCAGTGTGAGGAGGTGGTGGGTCTGTGGCATTCTCTGAGGTACCCCCAGTGCCATGTGTGAATACAGTGAGGAAAAAAAGGATAGAGGAGTTCAATGAATGGCTGAAGGATTGGTGCCGTACAAGGGAATACAGATTAGTGTCAGACTGGGGGCTGGACCTGGGGCAATAGTGACCTATATGCAGGGAAAAGGTTACATTTAAGCAGGGAGGGGAAGGGAGCACTAAAATGGGGAATAGAGGGATATATATCAACAAAGGTGGATTTAAACTAGGAGAAGGGGTGGCGATGGGACCACTGATAGGAAAGGGGTCCAGAAAGGGGAGCCTAGTGAGCTCACCCCCCTAGTTATGGGTAAAGGCAGTGGGGAAGTGGAACAGGGAGGGATAAGGGGGGGATGAATAGGGGTAAGAAAGGGGAGGAGACAGGCTGGAGGGTGGTCTCTCTGAATGCAAGGAGCCTAACGAATCGAACAGCAGAGTTACAGGCTCTCTTGGTGGTGGAGGGGGTGGACATTGTGGCCATCATGGAAACATGGGACACCTAGTACCAGAACTGGGATATGATGATCCCAGGGTTCAGGTTATTCAGAAAGGATAGGGTTAAAGGGAATGGGGGGCAGTGGTGATCTATGTAAGGGAGGGGATAAAGTGCGTAAGGGAGGAAGGGGTGGAAGGGAGGACAGATGCATTATGGATGCAGTTCCAAGATATAAAGAGTAGGGTACTGAGGATGGGGGTGGTGTACAGGCCACCAGTGCAGGGGATTGACCTGGATAGGGAATTAGCTGAACAAATTAGGAGGGTCTGCAGGAAGGGGAGCACAGTGGTGGTCGAGGACTTCAACCTACCAGGGGTGGAGTGGGTTACCCCATCCACCACGAGTGCAAGGGAGTGGGTTCTGCTAGAAGCATTTCAAGACAGCTTTCTGACACAGCTGGTCCAGGAGCCAACTCAGTTAGAAAGGACACTGGACCTTGTATTGGATAACGGGGTTGCTGTAAGGAATCTGCAAGTGGAGGAACCACTGGTTGGAAGTGACCACTATTCGGTGTGGTTTATGCTCAACATGGGGAGGGGAAACAGGGGGCATGGGTCCAAGGGTGACTGAGTTTAGGGGGGCAAACTTTAAGAAGATGGGGGAAATTTTGAGCAGGCACATGGCAGGAATGCAACAACACATAGATGCAGACCAGAAATGGGAGATCATAAAGGAAGGGCTGGCATAAGCAACGGAGTCTTGCACTAGGAAGAAAAGGAAAAAGGGAAGGGCAAAGAAACCCAGCTGGCTGACACAGGAGGTTATAGAAGGGGTGAGAGCCAATAGGGCAGCATTTTGAAAGTACAGGAAATCAGGGAGGGGTGAAGATAAGGATATGTACATTAAGAAGTCCAGGGAGGTTACCAGACTGGTCAGGGTGGCCAAGGCATCCAGGGAGCTGAGACTGGCACAGGGAATCAAAAGCGGAGAAAAAGACTTCATCAGAGAGAGAAGAAAGAGCAAGGATCAGCTGGTGAGGATTAAGAAGGATGGGGGGTGGGTGAAGAAAGGGGAGCAGGCAGAGGCACTGAATGAATACTTCTGCTCTGTATTCACACAGGAGAAGGGGGGGCAGATACCCCAGGTGAACGGGGGTGGCTGGGTGGGGGGAAGGGACAACAAATGTAGGGATTACAGAGAGCAGGGTACTAGATGGGTTGAGGGCATTAAGGGTGGACAAAGCACCTGGACCTGATGGCATTCACCCTAGGGTACTAAGGGAGTTGGCAGAGGTCCTGGCGGGGCCACTTGCCGACCTGTTCAATACCTCTCTGGACGTGGGATGTGTACCACAGGACTGGAGAATGGCCCATGTGATGCCCATCCACAAAAGTGGACAAAGGATGAACCAGGAAACTATAGGCCAGTGAGCCTCACATCAACCATGGGAAAGCTCATGCAGGCCATACTAAAAGAGAGGCTAGTGAGCTTCTTAGAGGAAAATGGTCTCCAGGATGGTCAACAGCATGGGTTTATAGCAGGCAGATCCTGCCAGACAAACCTTGTAGAGTACTATGACTGGGTGACATGGGAATTGGACAAGGGCCATGCAGTGGATGTCCTGAATTTGGACTTCAGCAATACCTTTAATTCAGTGCCACATGGCAGGTTGGGAGGGAAACTGGAGAATGTAAGGGCAGGACCAAAAATGGTGAAATGGATCACAAATTGGCTAAAGGGAAGGCAGTAATGGGTGGTGTTGGGAGGGGACCTCTCGTCACTGAGAAGAGTGATGAGAGGGGTACCACAGGAATCGGTACAGCGACTGGTGCTGTTTGGGATTTTTATTGCAAATATCTCACATGGGATCCAGAGCAAGATCAGTCTGTTCGTAGACGATACCAAGATGGGAGCTGTGGTTGATGACATGGAGGGGTGGGAGGGGTTACAGGAGGACTTGACTAAGCTGCAGAGGTGGGCGAAAACATGGCAGTTGGGGTTCAACGCCAAGAAGTGCAAGTTTATGCACTTCGGAGCCAGGAACCAGAGGAGGGATTATCACTTGAGTGGGGTACAGCTGGGGAGCTCAACAGTGAAGGATCTAGGAGTGATCATTATGAGGAGCTTGAACAACTCTGCTCAGTGCAGGAAGTCGGCAGCAAAAGCCAACAGAATGCTGGGGTGTATTGAAAGAGTATTCTCCTCCAGAAGGAGGGAGGTTATTCTGCCCCTGTATAGGTCATTGGTCAGGCCCCACCTAGAGTACAGCTTGCAGTACTGGTGCCCATTCCTCAAGAAGGACATCAGCTTGTTGGAGGGGGGTGCAATGAAGAGCCACAAAGATGATCGAGGGATTGAAGAGCAAGCCCTACGAGGACTGTCTGGGAGAGTTGAATATGTATTCACTGGAAGACAGGAGGGATGGGGGATATGACTGAGACCTTTAAGTATCTAAAGGGGATAAACAAGACCAACATGGAAGGGATTTTTCAGATGAAAAGGGGGAGGGACACGAGAGGGCATTGAATGAGAGTGGAGGGGGGGAAGATTCAAAAGGGAAATGAGGAGACATTTTTTCACAGAAAGAGTGGTGAACAAATGGAACACCTTACTAGACGAGATAGTGTCCTGTAACACGGCGGGCAGTTTCAAGGGGGGGGGTTGGGACAGGGTAAGGGTAAGGGATACTGGGAAGGGGGCAGCAGGGGCAGCTGTATGATGCGGGGCTAGCTGCTCACTCGAGCAGACTCAATACACCATGAGGCCTGTTTCTGCTGGCAGTTTTGTATGTTCGTTTGTACTTTTACCTGTCTCAGGACCTCCTTGTAAATGAGATTGCTCAATGGAGTTCCTTCCTGCCAATAAAACTTGACTTGACTTGGCAACTTCATGCACTATTGAATCTTAAAAAGCTTTTTTCATTACATTGTATATACAGCGGTGAAACGTTTTAAAGTGTGGAATAGCACCAGTGTAGCCATGAAAAGGTTGAACTGAAGCCTATAAAAATGACTCCTAATGATTTTAGGATGAATTTATGCATACAACCTATTTTCTTTCTTTTTCTTTTCTCAGAGTAATTTGAAGTAAAAGTATTTGAAGGGAAAGAATGCAGATATTTAGGAGTACAGGTAAAAGATTTTTAATTTTAGATGTTATAAAGAGTGAAATCTGTCTCTGTAAGGCAATGTATGAAAGGTCTCTGAATTTATAACATTGTTGGCCATATGGCTAACACTTGGGAATAATCAATATACAATTTAAGTAAGCTATGGCATTATCAAAATGAATTTACAATGTCTGCTTTCTAAAATAGTGCTTACATTTTTTACGGAAGATTTAAAAAGATAATTGTTTGCATGAGTTCACTCGAGCAGGTGCATCTTGGATTGGTAAACTGGAGTTTATTATCCACTCTGTTTTATTTTTTTAAAATATTTTTATACATTTCATTGTAAACAATTGTTTAATGTGTGTTAATTTATTATACATTCTTATCATGTTGTAACTATTTCTTGATGAAGAGACAGAGGATATGTCTCAAAACGTTGGTTTAATTTATGTGACAAGGAAAAATAAAACCTGTATTTGAACTAGAAGACATTGGATCATCTGTTTTGTTTTGACTGAAGTAATGCCTTTCCCCAAAGCACTGGGGCATTGAGTGCTAAACAGGATTCAAAGGGTGCCAGAATAAAATAATTTTTTCACTAGCTCATTGAGTCTGTCTGCTGTTCTGTGAGTGTATAGCTTTTATTTTCCTTTCTCTGTTATGGCTGTGTGGATGCCATGGATGCGGCATTGTGATGTCGACACTGATTGGCTGAGTGAGTGAGTTTCTGAAAATTTAGAAAGAACATGACATTAGGCTTTAGCAAGCGAGTTCAGAGCCAGGACTGTCAACATCAGCTCCATGCTTTAAGGAACAGGTGTCGGCAAGATGCAATTCAGCTTATATGTGTGTGTGTGTGTGTGTATATATATATATATATGCCCAGTAATTAGTTGTGTGTATCTGTTGCTGTCGGGCAAGGAACAGAGAAGAGGTGAGCTGCCTGAAAGTGTAACTACTGTGGGACAGCTGGAATCAGGAGAAGAGTGAAATGTTCAAGTTCAATTTTATTTGCAGGAAAACTCCATTGAGCATGCTCATTTACAAAGAAGTCCTAATAAGACAAAGCAATACATCAGGATAATAGAATGAGTAAAATACAGAGTGTACCCAGTACAATACAATGAATTAAAGCACAAAAGCGCAATAAGCGACAGGTAATTTTAGTGTAATATTTTGACAAAGGAAATACTGTTATGGGAGGACAGCAATATCAGGGGACTATGGGAAATGTAGAGGTGTATAGAATTAACAGTAGGAGACAGGTACATAGGGGTACAATGGTAAGACGGGCTGAGCCAAGCGCTGGTTGGTCAGCGCTTGTGGGGGGTAACACACCAGTGGATTCTTTGCAGGACAATCAAGCAATAGGAGGTCATAGGAGAAGAAGCTGGGGAAACGTCAGATGGCAAAGTTGCTTTTAACAAAAAAAAAGTACTTTCCTGTTATGTTTAGCCTGGAGAGTGCTGGATAAGAAAGGACTGGTGCAAACTAAACTTGAGGAAGTGAGCGAATAAGCAGGCAGCCAGATTGAGGGGTTGAAAAGTACCTGCAGTTTTACTTCAATAAAAAAAAGTATCGTATTTCATTGATTTGAAGCCACCCTCAAATAGAAGCTGCGGCTCAAAATAATACAATAGAAGCTGTCCTCACTTGTAAGCCATGGCTTCTACTGAAGTTGTCTTCTAGTTGCAGACGGCTATACGGTATGTTCACCCCCCCATTGTCACTGTCAACAACAGCATATAGCATAAGCCCCCTTAAGTCCCTCAGTAGCAGCTCACATCGCTAAAATAACAGGGTTGATTACCGGGTTTGAACAGAGTTTTATTACTGTAATCTTGGTTGAACAGCAACACTCCATACCGGAACCGAAACGCCAAAAGATGGAGACCACAGTTTCAGTTTGGATCCCTGAATCCTGTATTCAATACTTAGCACACAGTACTTAAGTTTTTCTCATTGATTTCGATACTACCATTCATTTCTACAGCTGATAACTTCCCTGCACTCTTGCAATACCATGCCATGACCACATGGGAACCTCATCTAACACTGGCCAGCAGCTGTAAGCCTCACATGAGGTGCGACACCATATCTATCATGCGATCCAACTGCCAGGTGGGTCAGGCGGGTGCACTACTGGGTGTCTCCCAAGATTCAGTCAGTACAGTCGATTGTAGTCTCAGATGGTGGTTATAATAGAAGCCATCTTCATTTAGTAGCTGCCCTTGATTAGAAGCTGTGGTTCAAAATCAGAAAATGAATAGAAGCCGCATCTTCTAATCGATGAACATCGATAAGTGCATTCTATTAGTGTGGGTTGTATAGTTTGGAGGTGAGTGAGGTAGATGTTTTTAAATAAAAGCTGTAACCAAGTGGGAGCTTCCGTGCTTAGTGTGGCTGCTGTGAGTTATAGTAGTCTGTTTAAAGTTAAGAATGTAGCGCAGAAGGCCGGCCCGGTGGTGCTGTGGGTTGAGGCACTGGATGCCAGACCTCGCGCCATGCTGGCAATCTGGGGTTGGGAGTGACCTTGGGTTGCTGGGGGTTGGCAGGGGAAGGAGAGGATCGAGCATCCAAAGGACTGCTCTCCTCTTCCGGGAAGGGTAGGGTTGTCATCCTGCTCCTTGGCTTCCCCCTAATGGAGGCCAGAGGGCAGCCGGAGGTTGGGAGACACAGAAGCGCGGTTACATGATGTGCACGTGCCTCCACACATGCATGTTCATGCTGTGAGAGGGAGGGGATGTACAGGGGAAAAAAAAGAAAACTAATGGTAGAAAAAAAAGGAAGAAAAAAAAGACTGTAGTGTGGGAAGGGATGCATGGCCAAGCTATGATATATCTACTATGTATGTAAATCATGATGATGTGTTTGTTGTGTACATAAATGACATAGAATAACTGGTGATCCCCGATATCAACCCATTTTTGCGACCTGTAAAAAGTCGTATCAACCCACGAGTTGATTCGGCAAAGTCATATCAACCCATGAGTTGATGTGGCTTTTGTGCTGGGTTGTCTCTAGCAGGCTAGCCCAACACTCCAAGGCTCCACGAGATGGTTCTCATACAGAAAAGCCTCAACATTCAAAAACAGTTCACAGTCCCAACCAAAATGTTACAGGCTTATTCACTTTGTACTAGTTATTATAAAAAATAAAATATATAAAGGTGTGTGATATGCATTTTTTTTACACATCCTTGGTGTGTGATAATATATAAACCTCTCAAGCTTCACTCTTGAGGTTTATATATTATCACACACCTTGGATGTGTAAAAAACTGAATATCACAGACCTACATATGCAGTATTCTCTATTTATTCAACACTAGCTCATATATCAGACTTTATGTAATGGCTTTTGTGTCCATGCCTACTGCATAAAATATATATATATATATATATATATATATATGCAGTTTTCATGCCAGGACTCTTCCTTTATAGCCTATAGGCATAGGAGAGCATAACTATCTATGTTTCGTGCATGCTTTATGTGTTGGGTTTGTTCAGATTTGCTCTATCCAGATAAGTTAAAATAATAGGCCTAGGTGCCGTTTTTTGAAGTTTTTTTTGAGCAGAAGGAACCCTCATCTGAATACACATCAGCTGACAATCTTATTTAACTGCAGGTCTGTTTTGATGGAAACTCTCTAAAGGGCAATGTTTGAGAATATGGCAGTGTCAGTGGCTCAGTAGGTAGCACACTCGCCTCTGAGGCTGGGAGATCAGAGGGCTGTGGGTTCAATTCCCACATCTGGCACTTGGGTTAATATCCCAATACTGACACTGTAGTGCAGCATGAGAGGGGTGCTGCACTTCTGAGGTGCCATCTTTTGGATGAGACGTTAAACCTAGGTCCCATCTGCCTGGATTGGTGGTAGTCCAGGTGGATGTTAAAGATCCCATGGCACTTATCGAAAAAGAGTAGGGGAATTTCCCCGGTGTCCTGGTCAAATTTCCCTCATTCACAAAAAATACCACCAACAGCTTAATCTGGTTCAAGGTCACTTGGCATTCATCTGTATCCCCCTTCCCTGGGTCGTGCCTGAAAATAGGCAGAATTTGTCTAGTGCACTTACCCGGTCAACTAAAACTAAATAAATAAAAATAAAATAAAAACTGAAAGTTACTGATTTAAATAAGAATTGCCATGCATCTAACACTAAAACTGTTCAAACTTTCTAGTATCATGATACATATTTATTTGAGGCACTCAGCACTTTATTACAAATGAGCATATCTTGTTCTAAATTGATGCCAAAGTGTTCTTACTTTTTCTTGAAGGAGTAGTCCACCCAAAACTTGCAAAAAACATATGTTGTACAGAGTGTTTTGATGTGTATGTTAAGTTGTTGTGTGTCCTTCTCTCTGTCTGTTATTAAGAGTTTTTCCTAAATTAGCCTGCTAGCTTTAACATAGTTTTATGACCCCTGGAGATCTCCATCTGAGATAGCTTAATTGTATTTCTTTGTCATAGAATGCACCTTGCCTCATGTGACAGTGATGTAGCAGAGACCATAAATCCAGCATAAAGCACTGCTTTACAATCAGTTCACAACAGTAGAGATGGCTATATTTTAAAATCTGTAGAATTCAGCTTAGTGACTACCCTCATTGTAAAGATCTTTCTGTCCTGAAGAACTTTGCTGCAGGTAATTTTTGTGCAGCTTGTAAAACTTCCAAGATATTTAGTTTGTTTGGTATGTGTGTGCTGAATGTTGGGTCTCTGCTACATCACTGTCACATGAGATGAGATGCACTGTAACAACAAGGAATACAATTAAGCTGTCTAAGATGAAGATCCCCAGGGGTCATACAACTAGCATAAAGCTAGCAGGCTAATTTAGGAAAAACTCCTAATAGCAGTCAGAGGGCAGGAAACACTAGAACTTCACATACAAATTAAAACACTCTGCACAACATACAGTATATTTTTTGCAAGTTTTGTGTGGACTACTCCTTTAACTGCCAACTGACTTTTGAATAAGAAAGGAGAATTTTTTTTATAAATAATATCAAATAAAATAATTCTAGTAATGAGAATTAATTGAAGTATGTGACTTGGTTCTTCACTGGCTGGGTGCTGGCATATGTGCAGACTGAGTGGAGGAAGTGTGAGTCTGTGGCCTTCATAAATAGATAGATAGATATTATAGTGGCACGGTAGCACCACTATAGTGATGGTTGAGGAGGCTGTTTAATGTTAAACTACATCTTTGTAATTTAATAGGTTTGTCCCTGCTCAACAGATGTGCAGACAATTTTTCATGCATGGTCTCGGGGCAAGGTCTCTTGATGTGCCAAGTTCTGTTCCAGTCGGATGTTTGAATTCTAAGACCTGGATAGTGAAAAAAGTGAAACAATTTTTTTGTTGTTGTTGCTTTTTATTATTGTCTAGTGTCCAGATGTTTTTTTTTCACATTCTTTTTTCGTATGAAGGAATCTTTTTTCATGAGAACGACACAATCTCACAAAAAAGGATTCCTTCATACGAAAAAGAATTTGGACTGGGTTTTTTTCACATAATTTTTTTGTATGAAGGAATCTTTTTTCATGAGAATGACAATCTCACAAAGAAAGATTCTTTCATATGGAAAAAAAATTTGGACTTAGATTTCTTTTCACATTTTTTTCCATATGAAGCTTTTTTAAATTTGAACAACACACGCTCACAAAAAAGATTCCCTCACACAAAAGAGAATTTGGACTTTTTTTTTTTACATTCTTTGTTCACATGAAATAATATTTTTTTTTAAAATGACACAATCTCACAAAGAAAGATTCTTTCAAACGAAAAAGAATTCAGATTTTTCACATTCTTTTTTTCATACAAAGGAATTCTGTTTTGGGAGAATGACACAATGTCACGAAAAAGATTCCTTCATGCAAAAAAAGAATTTGGACTTCATTTCTTTCCACATTTCAAGTTCAACAAGCTCCAACTCTGTCAATATTTGCAGTTAAGGGAAAATCTATATATCAAAAGAAAGGTCTTAATGAGTACTACAACACTAATAATAATACCCAACACTAATAATAATACCCAACAAAAAAAAATCAGGGGCCCTATGAAAAACATAAACATTTAAAAATGACAGTTCCCACAGGATAACATTGCTGTCATTGAGGCACAGGTCAGGAAGCACAGGAAAACCAGGAAGAGTTTCAAAATTCGAGAGAGTTTTATCATTAGTAATAACAGCAAACTAAAAAATTAAAAAAATGTTCAGCATAACTATCTACAAAGGCAGTACAAACAGAGAAAACAAAGTCCTCCTTTTGAGTGTTTCTTCTCAATTCCAAATTTTAGTCTGTCTCTCTTGCACAAGCAGTGCTGCTTTTTTTATGAGTCTGTGCCTGGGAAACCTGTTAAGAAAACAACATGCTTCTCACGCAATGTTCTTGTAAGTTTCCAATGTTCTTGCAGGTGCAGCAAAAAGATCATAATGACCCAGAACTGGCCTCTTGATTATAACATCTCAAGAGAGTTTACAAACCTGCTTCTCAGGTTAACCCCTTGAGTTCCAAATAGCTTTTTGCAATCATTTCAACAGTATAACTACATACAGTTTTATATAACAGGATCCCAGTATCAGTGACATTTCCACATAAAGATTCACATATATTTTTTAGAACTGCAGATATGCAAGGGGGAAGAAAAACAGAAATAGCAAGGGAAGGCAGGGAGGTAGCAAGAGGTGGAGAACTGCAAAACTATTGGAGTGATCAGTTCCTAGGTCGTACAAGAAAATCTGGTTGTGCAACCACACACAAGGGACAGAAAAGGAGAGGACAGAACAGATCCTTGTGTTTAACTTTTTCTGCATAACAAATGTAACAGGACCTTATTCAACCCTGTCACAATTGCAACTTTAACAAACTGTAAGCATGTCAATCTTTGGAGTTAAGGGACAATTTATAGAAAAAAAGAGTCTCAATGAGTACTACAACAGTAACGTATACTACTGACCAAAAAATTTAGGGACCATATAAAAAACTTAAAGATTAAAAAATGAAAATTCCCATAGGATAACATTGCAACTTTAACAAGCCATAACTCTGTCACGCAGTGAAGTTAAGGGAGAATATATGTATCAAAAAAGTTCTCAGTGAATACTACAGCACAAACACATAATCCTCCCCGTCCCAAAATTTGGGGCCATATAAAAAACCAAAATAAATAAATTTATATTCCTGTAGGATAACATTGCAACTTTAACAAGCCATACCTCATGACTCTGTGGAGTTAAGTGAGAATCTATGTATAGTAAAAGAAGGTCTCGAGTACTACAACACTAATGCATAATACCCCCCCAAAATTTTCATGGCCATATAAAAAAACATAGAAATTAAAAAATGAAAATTCCCGTATGATAACATTGCAACTTTAACAAGGCATAACTCCATCACTCTGTGGAGTTAAGGGAAAATCTTCTTTTTTTTTTAAGTCTTAATGAGTTCTACAACACTAACACATAATGCCCCCAAAAATTCAGGGGCCATATAAAAACACATAAAAAAATTAAAACTTGAAAATTCCCATAGGATAACATTGCAACTTTAACAAGCCATACATCCATCAATAATTGGAGTTAAGGGGCAATATATACATTAAAAATATTTCAATGACTACTATGACACTAACATATAATCCCCGCTAAACATTCACGCAGTACGCACTGCACCCCAAAATTACCTCTGATCTTTCCCTACTTTTGTCAGTTAAATCTGAACCCTAACTGATGCATTAAAGCAGTTTTATGCAAAGATGCAAATAACGTGAATTGCGCAAAATGAAGAAATGATAAACATTAGGGTTTTGAGTCTCAGGAGTCTTGGGAAATTGGTGGTGCGATATTCCTTTGGGTTGTCAACCTTAATGCCCACCCCCTTCCCCCAGCCCATAGCCTCCTGTCCAAAGCATAAAATACAGCTCCAAGCTAATGCCTCAAAGGCATATACAGTACTCTTTGGAGGTAGAGAAGTGTGGCTGTCCACATGTGGCCATCAGAAATGAAAAAACAAAAATAGTGGAGACGTCTCAAGCCCTGCATCACCAGTTACTTAACACATGAAACGTAATACTTGGAGTTGCACCATTACAGTTTACCATCCTAGCATAGATAATAAGAGATCTCTTACTCAGTTTCTCAGGATTCAGGGATGGAAAGGAGCACCCAGTTGTAACTGTAAAATAAGAATACTGATGGGGTCACAAAGGATCTGTAGCTCTTTAGTACCTACCTAGACAAACAAGTAGTATAAACATAAAACATATTTGATGCATGTTGTCAGTGTACTACCACACTGTGGTTAATGTTTGGCCACAGCATGGTCATTGTTCCATTACACTTGTAAACACAAAGGAGAAAAATGGATTAGTATGAGTAATACCAATCAGCTAGGATGGGTGGTAAGGGCTTGTAATTTTTTTTTTTTGTTTGTTGTTGTTTAAAGTGGGTTGATAGGGAGGAGAGATACCAGTATGGTAACAACCTGCATTCAGGAACAGACTGAGGTCTCTCATGGAGGCCAGCACGGGGGAGGTGGACAGGATTCAATATCCATGGGATTGCTGTCCTCTCCCGGGTGGAGGGCCATGTTGCTTTGCTGATCAACCAGCACCATGGCAGGATGACAGCACCAGCTGTTGCACACCTTGCAACACTGACTGGGCTTTGGAATGCTGAACTGACTGAGGATCAAGGGGGTGCAGATGGCCCTTCCATTCATGGCCCCACCATGGGAAGAACCTGTGGGTGTACCAAAGGTACAAGATAAGTCCCTGGGATGGTGGGTGACTGGGCCGGATGGATGGCAGCAGTAGGGGGCCTGTCAGTGGTGCAGATCCTGCAGTGACCAGACCTTCATCCTGCCAGCTGCTGTTTTCCCCATTCTTCATGCCAGCCCACTTCTGTTGACACAGTGCATGGTCCCATCAGGCTTCAAGATGTATGTCAGTCCCTTGTCAGGGAAGACTCCCTGTGCCAGCCATACCCAGGTTGGGAGCAGTGGTGCATGACAGCATCAGTCCCATCCTTGGACTGTCTAGCCAGCTCCCCAAGCTCATACCCCAACTCAAGTCATTGACATTGGAACACAACATGCTATGCGCTTTGCCAACAGCTACCCTGAACACAACTTTTCATCATAACTCTCTTGTTTTAGGAGATTTGACCCTGCATTTTCAATATAATAATTTTATAACCCCCTCTTCTGAACATGACAGGTATCATTTATAAAATACTAGCCAAAATGTAATTTCACATCACATGTGCAAAAATATGTTGGGGCCGGATTTCAAAAACGACACCTGTCATGTTTGCGAAGTGGGATAAAAAAATCCTATGCTAAAATATTTGTGATCACAGTATTGAAAACAGCAAAGTTATGAATACATGTTGAAAAATTCTGGGGTGAGGACAAACATTGCTGAGGAACTGCATTCTTTTTTTTTGTCCCCAGCACCCCCACTCTCCGAAGGGAGCTGAGCCCCCGCCTGCTTGCCACCCCCATGCTCAGGCTTACCCCCAGGTGCTGGGTGGGTGCCTTCTTTCCACAGTAATGTGCCCTGGCTTACCCCCCCGGGTGGGGTCACAGAAGCGAGACCCACCCAGCGGACACTATTGGCAATGGGGGTGGGGGTGGCGGCAGAGCAGGGCTTCATGCTCGGGGCCAGGATTTTGTGTGTAGCTGTTCCTGGGGGCAGGGATGTGCAGTGATGACCCACATCCACCCCGTCCCCCACAGGTTATGGCACCGGCACAATGGATCAACCCAGCCTCCGCCAGGGGTCCGTGATGTGCCGGATACACTACTCCCACCCCCCCCAGAGAAGAAGAGCAGTCCCTAGGATGCTCAATCCTTCTCCCCCCAGCCATCCCTCTGACATTCCAAGTCTGTTTCCAAACCCGGGTCGTCAGCATTGCTAATGGACACACTGACTCTACGCCAGCAGGCTAAGGAACTGCTTTCTTTTTTACAGGTTAAAAGTAAAAGAAAAAAAACCTTTCAGGGACAGTTTTCTTTGTTTCAGGTAAATGGACACTGGGGATTGGGCACCCAAGTGTCATGAGCCATTTGTTGGGGTAGGGTCTTCATAGTAGAAATATTACTTCATTTTTCTATGCATTATATTTATCAGGCTCACTATTCAATGGTTATACACTGACCTGTGTGTTCTATAACATTCAGCTCTTTTTTTAGAGATCCCATCACCCAGCTAATCCTCTTAAATACTACTATCACTGAGTGTCTTGGCCCATCTTGGGAGACCCACTGGCTAGCTCATCTGGTTGCCAGTCTGTCATCTTGGCTCTTCTGGCCTCTGCCTGCAAGATGTAAACCAAGAGAAATACACACACATGTATAATAACAGCATCATACACTTTTTTTGTGTACAGTATAGTCATTCATTATAGGTTTTTGTCTATGCACTGTAAACAACAGTCCTGCAATAAATGTCCCAGCAAGTCCATTAACAATGACAAAATCTTCAGCATCAGGCTGTTTAACATTTCTTTTCAGGACTGTCTGATTGCTGCGTTGCAAGAGTGTTTTTTTGTTGTTGTGTTTTTTAATGAAACAGGCCACAGGCTTAATCTGCCTTAACATTTTTTCATTAGCTACCTACAAGTGTTTAACAATTGTTCAATAATATCTTGAATCTTTACTTGAACAAGTCTGTGCTGCTAACCTTATCCCCATTTAAACTGAGAAAGATGGTAGTGGGTAGGTTGTAGTTTTGTTTTGAGCTTGATAATGTCCCACATTTCAGTGAAGTACCATTTAGCTTCACCTTTCACCTTGGATGCTAGTACACACAACCTTGTGAATGTAAATACTGCTACCCACCTCCCATGCAGCAAGCAATGCATGAAGGCTGCATCTTCCACTTCGATGCCTCTCAACCTTACTTTGGCCTCCCTCCAGAGCCATTCCTCTTGGTGCTTCTCAACCATTTCCCATTTTGGCATGTACCTGAAGTTATACCCCATCTCCAAAATACAGTGTGCCTCACCTTCCTATATGCTTGGCAGTTCTTAATTAAGCTCATTGTGTCTCGACTGAGTGGCAGCCAACACTCCAGGTAGCGTTTATCTTTTGGAGGCACTGCTTCCAAAACAGGCAGTGATGGGGAGGTCCCATTATCATGCATGTTATTTCCCTTGACCCATTACTGTGTGTGTTGCGGCATAGCCATGTCTGAAAGTGGGGAATGGAATTGGTGGTGGACAGAGTGCATCTTCCCATTGGAATTTCTGCTCCTCCTCTCACTCCTCGTTCTCCTCTTTGGATCCTTTCTTCAGCACTTGCTCAGGTTCCAACTGGGCCACTGGTGTTGAGGTGTATGGTTATGCAATGGACAAGCTCCACCCACATAGAGTAGTTACTGGTACAGAGTCTACGCCGACAATGTCAGGTTGCCTCTATGATGCAGTCTTTGTGCAGTCAGCTTTTATGCCAAGTAGTTGTGCTGGCTGGTGATTCATCTTCCTTCTTAGTGGCTGCTGGCAGGGTCTGACATGAAAATTCAGGGTCAGCCTCAATGGGGCACCTGGTTCTTCTTTGGATGCATCAGTACTGTTGATCACCTTCTCTACAACCACACCATCATCATCATGGGTGTAATCTTGTTGTTTGGTGGCGTATTCATCAACTTTGGCGGTACTGGCTGGATTGGCCTAGATGTCCACATCACTATACTGGCCTTGTGTCACCACTTGTCTCAGGTGTTTCCTCTGCAGCTCTTCTTGGTGCACTGCATACAGTGCATGGACATCCTCAAACCTGGGGATAGACTCTCTCACATTTGAGTTACTGCCAGCGAGCAGACGTCAGGCATTCAGGATAATTCCCGCTCTGTGCCCTACTTGTTGATTTCCTCTCCCCACCATCAGGAGCAGGAAGCAGAATTTTATAGACATTAAACAATCCCACAATCTGCAAGGTCCACATTGCTCTTTGGTACCATCTCAAAATGTACCAGCCAGGGGAATTCTGGTCCTTTCAATAGCATGGAGGTGTCAGCGGTGGCTGATGCCTTGGATGTATGAGTGCAAGGAAGTCTTAAAGGTATAATAGCCCCATGCAGGTTATATTAAATACTGTGGTAATCGTACTATTATTCCTTGATAAAGGAATTGGCTGCAGTGTGTTTGGTGTCTTTCATCAAGATTTTCCCCAGTTTAAAGTATTCAACAGTGCACAATGACGTGTTCTTATGTCGGCATCAAGCACACATCTAGCAAAGGCATTCACAATGAGATAGGATTGCCTTAGTGAGTGTTTTAGAAATACAAACAGCATGATCTAAATATGGGGGAAAAAGCTACTCATCTTAAAGTTATTTTCTGGCTTTCAACATCAGATTTACTGTGGGCATCTGAAAAACTTAGTTACACAAAATTCCCCCTGAAGTTTAAATTTTATGGCCTTCCATGTTGTTTATTACTGAAGACATTTTTATTACTTCAAGAGCTTTCTCCCTTACACGTTTGCTGTTCACATTGCTTATTCCCGCTGTAAAGTTATAATCCCATTTATGACATCACAACCCATTGCCACAGAAATTATTCTGATGTTACAAACAGAGCATTATAATTTCAGGGCAGTAAAACCATCTGGAACAAACGAAGGGGCAAATAGCCTGATTGCATATACATGTCTTCAGACATAAAGAATGAAGTGCTCTCAAATTAAATTTTATGAGAAATGTTTTGTGATTTAAGTGCTGACTGTGCCTCCAGTAATTCTGGAGCCTGGCCAATCACTTTATGTGACCCTGAAGCTTAAAATGTTTGCAAAGCCTATGTATAAGAAAGCTAACTTTTGTCTTAACAGTTAAACAGCCAACATGCTTGCAAAAGATAATCATGAGTCAAGCCACACCCCTCAGCACTCGTATCTTTCTACACAAGATTGTGTAGTCCTAGATAAAGTGCATACAACTAATTGATTGAACTCCCTGGCAAGTCTTGCATTGGTACGGAGCAGCATTACCCAAGTTTTTGCTGTAGAATTTTAAAGCAGACTATTTGATTTTGTATCCAGTTTCGTTGTAAATATTCAAAAGCTTTCTGTGAATTGCATTCTGCCTCAAATACTGTTTTCCCCTGAGGTTTACAATATGGGGTCATCTGCATACCTAGTTTACAGTTTATTTACCCAGGACAGCCCAGCTGAGATGTAACTTCTCTTCAAGTGGGGTCCTGCTTTTGCCCATTTCTGCAGCTTGGTGCTCTGGGGCACTGGGAGGTTAAGTGCCTTTCCTAAGGTTACATAGTGAGTATTTGACTCTAGTGGTGTTTGAACCTGCCATCTCCTAGTTCCCAAACTGGTGCTCTAACCACTACACCAGACCGCTTCCAAACATATTTTGTATATACAGTAGTTACATAGTATGACAATAGGCTGACTCTAGCTTTAGAAGAAAAGCACAATATGTTGAGAACTGGAGCGGTCCTAGCAGTATTAATAGTAGTACTTTTTTTATTTCTATGGTGCCTGTCCCCTCTGACTCTGGGTTCCTTACAGTATACAGTAAATAACATCTGACAGAGAGTAAGAGCAAACTTTTCAAAAACATAAATACATAAGTGTATACAATATAAATAATGTTCAGACAGTCCACAGCAGTATTAATACTCATTAAAATTCAGGGTAGGCAAAGTGAAGGAGATGAAACTTTAGCTGATCTTTAAATAACGTAAATGAAGAGGCTTCTCTGAGGTCCCAAGGCAGATTATTCCACAAGGTAAAAGCTGTGATTGCAAATGCCTGATCTCTAGATTGTTTTAACCTAGGCCTTAGAATCTCAAGACTGCCTTGCTCGACAGATTGGAGAGGGTGAATTGGTATGCAAGGTTTCAGGAGCTCTGACGAGCAACCTGGGCCCATATTATTAATATAGCCTTATAGGTGAGCAGACCCACCTTAAAGGTGATGCACCACTGAATCTGCGACCAATGCAGCACACAGAGCACCGGCATGAGATAGTCATAGTGTCAAGCGGGGTCAGGTGGTAACAATCAGTTGGGCCACCATGTTGTTCAGCAGCTACAAGCAGGGCATGGTGTGCCATCAGCACAGTGAAACCCCTACATCGATGGCAATATGGGCTCTGCAACCCAATAGACAGTCATTCCATTGACTGGGATTTTGTAGCACCCGCCATCTTGCTGCCCCAGGGGTGTTGCGCTGTTCCCCCCTTCACCTCCAACCCGAAGGTGATTATATTATTTTTTGGGTGGTACAGGGGGCAAAGCCCCCCACAAACAGCCAGGATGTTCCCCAGTGTTTTGCCACAATGGCAATCGAGTGGCATGCTTGCCGGGTGATATGGTCACCATCAGCATTTTGTTGTTGCCGTGATGCCGGTTGACAATATTAATGTTGAACCGACATGGGGGAACCACAGGGCAACAACCCTGCTGACAGCCCAAGATATAAAGCAATATAAAATGGGCAGGGGAATACCTGTGTCCTGATTGGCTGAGACTTGGTTCTAGTCATCGCTTTTCAGAGAACACTACCAATAGCTAAAAACAAGTCCCTGCCAACCAGGCAACTCACAAGTCAAATACATAATTCATATGCCACTTACTTCATGATTTCCATCACAAACATGCTATAACCTTTACTCATATATTGAAATCTTCAACTAGGCCCTAAAAATAATAGTCAATTAAATTAAATAAAGAAAGTAAATAATGTAATGTTATCTTCACTCTAAAGCCCCTCCTTAAACACATGCAAAAATAAAAAAAATGAAATACTATTCAGAGTTTCCACTGCTGGTGTTTCTTTGATGACCATGAAAATCCCCTTCCTATCCCCACCAATTTGCTAGAGAACTCCCTGCTCCTTACCTGGCAACAGATAAAATTGAGGTTCTGGTTCCATCTGAGGCCTGTGTGTGTGTGTGTGTGTGTGTGTGTGTGTGCACACGCGCCAGTGGAACTTTTGAAGAATTTTGAATTCATGTATTCCATGTTACCATTCCATGTGTATGTGAGTGGTGGTGTAGGGGGAGCATTCTACTACTGGAATATGCAGAGCTTTAAATCCTTTTGTTCCACGGTAAACAATTCTACTGTGTATTGAATGTGAAAAAAGACAGGTGACTGACAGGTGAAAAACATCTGTGAAGGGACTATTTTACATAATTTAGCAGCATTTGATTATTTTTTTTTTTTACTTTGAAATCTTTTAGAGTGTTCATTTTTTAAAAGTTGCCTATGGGCCCATTTTATGTAAGCAGTAAGGCACTTCAGGGACGTTGGTTGCAGTAGGTTTACCTCACAGTCATGGGCTGAAGGCACTCGGCTTTGCCTCATGCCTTATGGGCTGGCAGTATAGCCTAGAGGTTAGAGGAACAAGGTGTGAACGAGCTTGGTACATCTAGCAGACCAGACCTGAATTTGATTCTCACAACCTCCACTTGCATACTGTGTGACTCTGAGCAAGTCACTTAACCGCCCAGTGCTCCCAGGTCGCCCTGAAAACAGGCACTTGTGCTTAGTGGGCCTTACCCGGTTACCAAAGACTAAAATAAAAAAAATAAAATAAAAAAAAATAACGCCTCTGACCATAGGGTAATTCTAGTACAACCAACTCCCTGTCATGCCTTATTGTTTAATTACAGTAATCCAGTTGCAGTGTTACAAAGGCATGCACTGTGGTCTTCAGATCATTTACTGTCAAATAAGGCTTAATTTGGGAGATGTTTCTTCGATGGTAAAAGCCCCTGCGCTTGACAGCCAACACCTGATACTCAAGTGTCAGGTCACACTCCACCAGGAACCCTGATTTGTCAACTTCTGAGCAACTGGAAGCAAGGGGCTTCAGGTGTCATCTCAGTGTTACGGCAGCCCATATTGAGAGGCCAGTGATGACCTGAATCAACCACTATTACATCTGTCTTATCTGGGTTCAGTCTCCAGCCTGCTAAAAGCCATTCAGCCCTGACCTCAGCCAAGTACTGATTTAGTAAAGAGAGCATCAATAGTCCCAAGCACAAAGGACAGTTACAACGGAGTATTATCTGCATAGCAGTGAAAACTCAAGCTGTCTTCACAAGGGCAGCATATACACTGCAAACATCACGGGGCAATAGATTGAGCCATAAGGGACACCGCATCACATGGGAGCTGGCTTTGAGGAAAATTACCTCAAACCACCTGCTACACGCTAGGTGCCAGGTAGGACTCATGAAAGGTGAGTGCTGTCCCTGTGAGACCCCACATAGTCCCCAGGCGATCCACCAACAACCCATGATTCACAGTGTCAAAGGCTGAGGAGACATCAAGGAGAATAGAATGCTCCCCTCCATCCCATGCCAAGAGAGGGTCTGCTTCAGTGCATATAGAGACTGAAATGACTTATAGATA
Source organism: Neoceratodus forsteri (assembly GCA_016271365.2). NCBI lineage: Eukaryota > Metazoa > Chordata > Ceratodontiformes > Ceratodontidae > Neoceratodus > Neoceratodus forsteri. The sequence continues at coordinate 1,713,733,147 of CM057455.1, forward strand.
TCAAAGACCCTGAGGTGCACACTGAGCTGAGGTACCACTACCTTCTCATTAATCTTCCCTAAAAAAGGGAGGTTAGAAACAGGTCTGTAATTCGTTGGGACATCAGGATCCAAATTTGATTTCTTGGGGGGGACTCATCAGCACTCTCTTTTCAGCCTCTAAAATGACCCCCCCCAAAAGATTACCTGATAGTCCCAGCAAATACAGGAAACAGGGCCATGTGGCAATCCAGCAGTTGTGTGGAAACTAGATCCAAATCACAGTAAGTGGGTCACAGCCCTGCTATCACCTCAAGGACCTCTTCAAATGTAACTGACTGAAACTCCCACCCAGACTGAGTGCTGACAGTCGATCAATGCTGGAGACTGCCAGACCATGACAGCCTGCCTGCAGAGATCCCTGATCTAATAATAATAATAATCTTTATTTATTAAGTGCAATTCAGAAATATCATAATAATAATAATCTTTATTTATTAAGTGCAATTCAGAAATATCAAAGGGCTTTACAAGAAATAAATAAAACTATTAAAACCAATAATAATTAAAAATTCAGAAATAGCATACAAAACTGATCAATCTCATCTAATGGAAAAAGCAACATTAAATAAATAGGTTTTCAGTGACATTTTTAAGCTCTCCACGGTCTGGCACTCTTGAACCTGACGAGACAGAGAATTCCACAGGGTGGGAGCTGCTAACGCAAATGATCGCTCCCCAGATGTCTTTAACCAAACCCTGGGAATCTCTAGCAATCCCTCATCAGCAGAGCAGAGTGGATGGGAGGGGCAATAGGGATGAAGAAGCTCTTGCAGGTAGCCCAGTCCCTGTCCATGTAGGGCTTTATAGGTCAGCAAGCCAACCTTAAAGGTGATATGTCATTGAGCTGGCAGTCAGCCAGCTCATACAGCACAGGAGTAATATGGCTAGAGCTAGAGAACCCAGTCAGCAACCTGGCTGCCGCATTCTGCACCAGCTGCAGATGGCAGATATCAACCCCTGGTAGCCCTGGGTAAAGTCCAGGTGAGAGGTCACAAAGGTATGGACCAGTGTCGGAAGGTAGTCGGGCAGAACCAGATGCCTGATCCGGGAAATATTCCTCAAATGGTAAAACGAGGTCTTGACGACAGATGACACCTGAGATTTCAGGGTCAGCACCTCGCCAAGAATAACGCCCAGACTATGCACGCGTTCAGAGGTCTTCAGCTGGCAGCCTCCCAGCATAAGTCTGGATGCCAGCCCTGCTGAAGACCCTTCTACTCTACTCGATAACCCCTTCTACTCGATGACTCAGGTCCACAACCATAACCTCAGTCTTATCAGGATTCAGCTTCAGCCAGTTGGCACTCATCCAGTCTTGGATCTCGGATAGACCATTGTTAAATACTGAGACCACAACATCCTGACCAGGTGCAAAGGACATGTACAGCTGAGTATCATCTGCATAGCAGTGAAAACTCAGTTTGTACCAGCTAACAATGTCCCCCAACAGCAACATGTACACTGTGAACAGCATGGAGGATAGCACCGAGCCCTGTGGAACCCCACATGTCAGGGAGAAAGCATCAGAGAAATAAATTCCCAACACTACTTTCTGAGACCTGCCAGTGAGGAAGGAGTGAAACCATCTGAGGACTGTACCAGACAGTCCACAGTCCAGCCGCAGGTGCTCTAGCAATACCCATGGTCCACGGTGTCAAATGCCGCAGAGAGATCAAGGAGGACCAAGATGGTACAGCTCCTCTAATCTCTCGCAACAAGGAGGTCATTGAACACCCAAACAAGGGCAGTCTCAGTACTGTGCCTTTTCCTGAAACCCAACTGGAAGGGATCATAGATGTCATGGATGGCAAGATGATCCTCCAGTTGCAGCACAACCACCTTTTCAATGACCTTACCCACAAAGGAAAGATTAGAGACAGACCTGTAATTGGCAAGACAATCTGGGTCGAGAGAAGATTTCTTAAGAAGGAGAGTCACCACTGCATCCTTCAAGGAGTCAGGAAACTCCCTGGTCTCTAACGAACACTGGACTATCTCAGCCAGTACCGGGCCGATGACCTCAACACACCCCACAAGGAGGTGGGTTGGGCCCGGGTCCAAACTACAGTAGGTAGGCTGCATACTCTGGATAATCTTCATGTCATCCAAGACTGCCACTTTGCCAAAAGCTGACCAATCAGACCGAGGTCCTGCAACCTCCCACTGGTCACTGCAATATCCATTAGAGCATGCCGAACAGATCTCTGTTCTGATGCCAGCAACCTTATCTGCAAAGAAGCGAGCAAACTCATCACATTTATCTTGTGACAAGGCTCTCCATGACTGCAGACAGGCTGGACTGCACAGTCTGTCCACAGTATGGAAAAGCTGAGCAGGTCGATTCCATGCAGCAGCGATCTCCCCGGACAGGAACTTTGCCTTCTTACGGGAGATCACTGATTGATAGCCATCATAATGTGCCATCAGTCTAAGCCTGTCAGCATCAAGGCCCGATTTCCACCGGCATCACTCTAGCCTATGCCCTGCTCTCCTCATCTCCCTCAAGGTCCCTTTAAACCATGGTGACCGAGGACGAAGGGAGGGGGGCGAACCCGGACAGGAGCTATGGAGTCCAGAACTGCTACCACGGCTTTATTATAGGCCTGTAGCAGATTTTCAGGACCCATGCTTGCACTCGTACATCCCAATAGGTCCAATACCACCATCAGCCCATCTGGGGTCACAGCCCTTAATGGGCAGTATCAGACTACCTCCAAAGGGGCAGGCCTATTGTGGGGGGGGGGCTGCCTGGAAGTTGAACTTGATACTGCAATGGTGCAATGGAGGACAATCAGTCAGAGAAGAACATACAAAACTCTTCACACCTATCTGTGATAAATGCTTCTCTTGACTGAAGAAAGACAGGACATAAAAGTCTGTCTACTGTGCAGAAGAGCTGAACTGGATGATTTTTCCTGCCACAGTCACCTGTGACAGGAACTCTTCCTTTTTGACAGTGATGGTGCTCTGGTATTCATTGTAATGAGTACATAAAGCCAGCTTATTCTCCACAGACTCACCTTCTGGAATGCTCCTATCTTCACGCTATAGCCTTTAACCAGTGCAGCGCCCATCAAATTATGGTGAGTCACACCCCAAGATCTGTGGATGTACACAATATAAATCAATCCATCAATCTCTATTTAACTAGGTGAAACAACATTGAACAAGGCTCATTTACAAGCTGGGCCTGGACAAGGATACAAACAGATCACAGCAGTTAAAAACAACAAACAAGGAATACATGGCAAACAAGAGATTAATGCAACACAATAAATACAATGTAGATACACTCATTCAAAAGTGCGGAAATCATATTGCCTAGGTTAATAAGTGCTATCCTGGCTATACAGGTTACTTTGCAGGTATGGACTAGGTATCCAGTAGAAATATCTCAATCAGTTGCAGCTGAGTGTAGGATAACTGGAGAGCGAGCAAAAAAAACTCCTTTTGAAGTGAAGGGTAAAGTTTTCGTACAGCTGAGGCCTTGGGGAGTGGAAGAATGGGTTAATAAGTGAAGGGTAGTGGTTTCTTATAGCTGAGGCTTGAGGGAGAAGAGAAAAGGATATCAGAGGCAGGTTAGACTAATAAGAGAGGAGAAATGATTATTCAAGACAATTACATTTGTCATATATAGAACATCTATGTAGAGATTTGAAGTTAGCCACGCTGACCAGTTGTGCAAGCTTAAGGTTTTTTTGTACAAAATTTCAGGCAGAGGGGAGTGCGTGACATATCGACCTAGCTCCATGTCGAGTTCTGATTCTTGGAATTACTAATGTTATATAGGAATATTTTCTAAGCGAATAGTTCCCCTGTGTAACAGAAAGAAGGTTACAGATATATTTGGAAAGCTTATGAGTTAAGGCTGTAAGGGTCCCAATGGCCGCATTTTTTAGCCTTCTTGTTTTTAGGGAGTCCCAGCCCACCGAGGAATAGAGGGAGCAATGATGTGTATTGTAGGGGGCATTGGTTATAAACCTCAAGGCCCTGTGATAAAGTGTGTCTAGTTTAGACAGGGCATTACTGGGACCTTGACTATAAATGAAATCTCCATAGTCTAGAAGCGGGAGGAAGGTAGCTTGTACTAGCCTAATTTTGGTGTCAAAAGTAACAAGTCGCTTTATATGAAAGAGGGTGCTCAGTCTTTGCCTTAATTTTTTAGCAAGTTCTTCTAAGTGGACAGTAAAAGAGAGCTTGCAATCAAGCCAGAACCCCAGGTATTTAAATTCCTCCAATAGTTCCAGGGATTCTTCTAGCAGTGTAGTAACAACTAGTTTTGTACGCGTTGCTTGGAAACTAGTAGAATGAGCTTGGGAGGATATGAACATAGCCTTGGTTTTCTTAGCATTGAGCAGCAATTTCAGCCATACCAGGTTATGCTGCAAAATGTCAAATTCTTGTTGAAGGATAGTGCCAGTTTGTTCGAGAGTGGGTTTGGAGACATAAATAACTCATCAGCGAACAGGTGGACACTTGCATGATCTATTCTGACATTAAGGTTATTGATATAGATAGCAAAAAGCAGCAGTCCCAATATGGATCCTTGTGGGACTCCTCTCAGAACTTATTTTAGAGGGGAGAGTTCACCTTGAGCTTTCACCTGTTGTTGTCTACCAGATAGGTAGCACTGGAACCATTTCAAGGCAGAGTCATGTAGGCCGATATTGCACAACTCGGTTAGTAGCAGGTCATGGTCTACCATATCAAAAGCCTTGCTGAGGTCCAAAAATACAGTACCCACTTGATTTTTGGTGTCCAGAGCCAGCTGCCATTCGTTAGTCACACTGGCTAGAGCGGTTGCTGTGCTATGAGTAGGCCGAAAATCAGATTGGATTGGGTTAAGCTTATTTTGAGACTCCAGATAGTTTCATAGTTGTGCATTGACTATTTTTTTCTAAGAGTTTAGAGAGTATGGGCAGGATGGATATAGGTCTGCAGTTGTTAAGATCGCATAGGTCCCCAGACTTGAATGGGGGACGACCTGTGCTATTTTCCATGAATCTGGGAGATATCCTTGAGAGAGAGAGAGAGAAATTAAATAAGTGGGTGATTGGAACAGTGAAGACACAGTATCCTAGTTTCAAGAAGAAGGGGTCAAGTTGGTCTGCTCCTGCACTTTTTTTGGTGCATTGGTGCCTACAGTAGTCTTAAGGCCCACATTATAGCCACTGCCAATATACGCTGCCTCCATACCTGAGGTCAAGCACCACCAGGAGCTGTTTTTTTTTGTTAATTTAGTATGTTTTTTTTCCCACACCTGTGTCACCTGACTGGACCATCATCTGTCCTAACCTGCTTACGCAGCCCCATCACCCACCTTCCCCAGGACTTACCTTTCTCCACCTTCCAGCCTAGCTTATCCCTTAGGGTGGGGCCACCAGGGGTGGACCTTGGCCCCCAGTGGAGACTTGGTCAGTGGTGCTTGGAGAGGGCACTGAGGTTGGTAGTGAGGGACTTGCTGTGAGAGGCGGACAGCCTCCTGCTGCAGCCGGGGGGGTCTGCTTTTTTAACAGTCCCAGCCCTCTAGGAGGCCAAGAAGAGCTCTCTATAGTGTATGGGAGAGTGTTATTGCTGATATAATTATGTTAGTGAAATCAGCTTGTTGTGCTGCACTCGCTACATCATAATGCTGTTTTGCTACACTATCTATATCACTACTGCAGCACAACAGCATAGAACATCTTCGCGAATGCTTGTTATTGAACCCTCCACACATCAGGAAGTGGCTGTGGTGGTGAGAGCTGGCCCTGGAAATGAGGGCCAACAGAAAAAAAAGGACAGTAAGGACACAGTCTTATTATAAAGAGTGCCCATACACTATAAAAGACTTTGTATGAGCTATCATACATAAACAAGGCTTTGTTTTAGTCTCGAGGTTTTTGTGGTAACGAGACCTCTCAAGGTCTCTTGTTACCATGGCAACCTCCCAATTGAAACACAGCCTTGTTGTGTATGATAGCTCATACTATGAAGCTATGAAGCTTACACGCTCCTGTAGAAAGCCCCATCACTCCCTGGTGGGCAGTAGATGAAGAGGACACTGCAGCCAGCACCCATCACATGTCTAATGGCCACACATTCAAGCAGCTGGGTTTCTCCCTCTGGGTGCACTGTGAGATCAATCACAGATCTAAAGCAGATGGCTCCCCACCCACCTTCTGGCCCCACCTCGGGCAGTGCACCACAGAGTACCTTGCTGGAATGGGCCACAGTCATCGCCCAGCCACATCTCAGTTATGCACACTAGGCCTGCTGAGGAACCTGAAATGTTATTTATTTATTTAGTAATTCAGAAAAGACCTTTGAGTGCAAGCTCTTTTACAAATTTTCCACTTCAGAGTTTGCAAAACAAAGTACAATAGGAGAAAGCAGAGATACAACACAATGAATGAGACAGCTTGGATTCAGAACTAACAGAATAATTCAAAAACATAGGTACAGATTAAAAATAGCAAGAATACACAATTTACTCGGGATAAATACTGTCACTGGGTTCAGGGGAATTAGGTACTGCATCAGGAATTAGATAACAAGCAGTGGTGAGAGATATAAGGGGGGAGGGGAAAAAGCAGCCACCAAAGGGCCTTGTCAATGGTTCAGAGGGACAGACTAGCTGGCAATGGGATAATGGAAGAAGGTACGAGAGAGAGGTAGGTACTGAGGTGGGGATATAGGGTGGGGAAGTAGGACGGTGAGGTAGTGGAAGATTGGGGGGTGAAGGGAGGCGGTGTGGTGGAGACGTGCTAGAGTAATGCTGAGGTGTGAGGAGGCATGGCCAGGCAACTTGTATTAGCAATGACTGTTAGGGACTCACAGTGCTGGAGTAGGGAGGGGGTAAGCTTGGGTGGGCAGGTGCTGAAGGAGTATGAAGAGACTGATTACTGTGGCATGTCATGAGCTGGGACAATATAGTGGTGGTCTTGTTCTTCAGTGACCTAGCATTACAAACAATTGCCTGAAGGAGAGGTATAGAGGCAGCCGGCCCAGCAGCTACCTGCTCTGCTTGTGAGACAGGGACCCTAGCAACCGAAATCGAACATGTTAGGCCTCTCTCCTTATTTCACTTGTTACTAGCACACCTCTTAGTCCTCACACACTTCATTACTCCCTCTCCATTACCTCCCGGAGGATAAACATTTGCCTTACTCCGTTGCCTGAAAATTCCCACTTGCCAACAATGGTGAAATGCCTTCCCATGAATAGGGGTTTGATGGACAGGCAAAGTCAGCAAAGTTGGTTTGGGGAGTGGGCAATTATATGTCACTGAACCTACACATACCTAATCCTCAGACTGCCATGAACCAAAAATACAATCCGCTCCCTAAAACACACCCAACCACGATCTACCACCTTGTGCAACTTAAACAAAACCCCATTCACACAACACAATCAGACCAGTTAACAATAATCACTACACAATCAGAGAAGCCCAGTCATACCGATATACTCTAGATGTACTACAAATACAAATGCAATATTAAAGTAATCATCTTCCAAAATTCAGCAGACAGGATGCATATTACTGTTGTCTTATTTGAAAATAAGAATTCAATGTCCAAGACAAGTTCCAGGTCCATATGTCAGAGTCCATACAGTCAGCAGACTGCCAGAATCTTAGTACAATATTTTAACTGAGAAAACAGGATTATCTATCACCAACTGCTCACCTGTCACAGGAGAAGAGGGTCTAGCAAAGTATACAGTAACACAATCTTATAAGGATACACCAGATACTGCCACTGCCTGGTTCTAGCTGAAAATTGCAATTGATAGATGCTGAATTATTTAACCAAGTCTTGCACTGACATAGGAAAAAGCTACAAATATATGGCTGGGGGCCAGCCTTTCACCATGGGCACTGAATCACAGGTGTCCCAATTGTACTAGTCAGCTCCCAATTTGATAATGAAGGCTGCCTCAGACTACTCCTCAGCCACACAAACCACTACTCCAATCCTTTCTCTCACTCTGGGCAGACAATGAAGGCCTCTCCTTTGCTTCGACGATCGGGGCAACCTCTCTTACAGGCAACACTGTCTCTACATATAAATGGCAACTGAGAATCTAGCATACCTCCTGTCACACTTGGACCACTGATTCTGATCCATGTATCATATTTGTTTTGTATTACATATAATTTATGTAAGGGAAGGGCAGTCAGAAGACCCACAGTCTTGCTGAACTGACACATCCCCCCAAAAAAAACAGGGATAAGTTCAAAGAACAAGACATAGCTAAATCTGCAGCTATTTAAAATGCAATTCCTTTGTTAAATTTTCTTTGAAGGCAGGAACCAAAGTATCCACTTTATAATGCCCTCAGGGAGATCCTTTGACTTGCAATAGTTGCCAGGAAGAACCTGTGTTGGGAGGGGTGTCACAGGGAGCCCTTGAATTATATCAGAAAGACTTTTGATGTGTAGATAACAAGGATCCAGATGAATTTGGAAGGTCCAATACACATTCCCAGGATGCTTTGGAAGGACATCACAGAAACTGTTTGTGTGTGTGTGTGTGTCAGAACAAAAAACAGTTCTGACCAGTTAACCTGAGGAGAGGAAATCGAGTATGTCATTTATTATTTTTTTTAAATCTTGTTGGGACCTCCTGTGCTGTAAAATATAAATTTTAATACTCCAAGGTGGAGTTTAATGACCTCAGAGAGGAGGCCAGCTCAGGACTGCTTTTATCCAACTGAGCAGGCCTTAGAGAGACACATTTTATTTTATTTCTGACTGAGAGAAGAAGGACAACATCAGTACTGTAGGAGATAAGTATTATGTGGATAAGAGAGCTGAGTTTGTACTTTAAAAACCTGTTTTGTTTTTAAGATTGTATGTGCTTGAGATATTTGTTCTGTATTTATTGTTCTGTTTTGGTATTTTAAAGTAAAGATATATTTTACAACAGAAACTGCCTGGAGTGCCTTGACATTTCTTTTTATTTAAGTGGAGCTTTTAAAGGTTACAGTTAACACTGTGTATGGGCTTATTGATATACCAAACTGGGAAATGGATAGAGTTCTCTAAAGTCTTGCATAGAGTTCTAAGGGTTCATTTGAAAGACCTGGTTGGATGCCCACAGGCAAAGATATCTGGCCCCCCGAAGACAGAATTATCTGAGCCTGAAAATTGGGTACGCTAACAAGAGGTTATCAGTTTGAATCCCTCCAAAACTTGAGACTAAGGTGACTTGAACCCACAAAACAGACAAGAGCGTTATCTTGTTATGTTCACTGTCCACAAATCATATGCTCAGAGGTTGACACTTTGGGAGTAGAGGGCTGACCGGCTGAGCGAGGTTGTGACAGATTGGTTGGCAGCGGTGGCATAAAAAGTTTGGTGGTATAAGCTTCATTGTTCAGTGTGTCTGCTTGAGACCGTTTAGCTCACTTGAAAAAAAGGCAGTGTTTTATTTCAAAAGGAAACAGAACTATATCCCTTGACTTACAGTTAAGTTCCCACCAATTTTTTTTTCTGAAGTGCCAGTCAGAATAGTATTAGTAGTGAGGGAAGAAGAAAATGGCTTCTGACTACGGCAGGCACACTGTAGATTTCTTAAAGCAGTTGTGTGAGGACAGGGGAGTCCTGTTTGGGGTGAAAGCCAGTAAGCAGAACCTCATAGAGGCCCTGATGGTAGCAGATACCCAGAGCAGCGAGTCAGACTGTGACTGAAAGGGACCAAACCTCAAGTCTGGATGGGCTAGCGGCCAGTGAGGGGTCCCGAGCCGATGAGGTGGACAGCAGGGCCACTGTCAGTGAAGGGCCACAGCAGCAGAGACAAGTCACCAGTATCCTGAATCTGAAAGTTTTCTGGTTGCAACTTGAGTTGCGCAGGATGGAGCTGGAGTCCCAGGAGAGGAGAGAAAGGGAACAGCGAGAGGCAGACCATGAGGAGCATGAGCACCAGTGAGCTGCAGAGGAGAAGAGAGAGTGAGAATGCAGAGAAGCAGAGGAGAGGAGAGAGGAGCACCAGTAGCAACATGAACTGAAGAAACTACGACTCCAACCAGCGGCACCAGGGCAGGTAAGTGGCTTGGGTTTAACTGGGACTGCAGGACTGGGTTACAAATTGAACTCCAAATTAATAGCCGAGTTTAAGGAAGGGGAGGACATGGACGTCTTTTTAAATTCTTTTGAAAAAGTTTGTATTCGGGCTAAAATTCTTAGAGAGTCCTGGAGCTTCCAGCTATCCCCGCTACTTACCGGAAAAGCTTGGGATGCATTGGGTCACATGAACAATGAAGACAGTGAAGATTACAGCAAGTTAAAAGCTGCACTTTTAAAAAAGTTCGAATTAACTGCTGAATCATACAGAGCTAAATTCCGTAAGCTCGTGAGAAGCCCTGATATGAGTTATGAGGAGCTAGCCACGAAACAACGTCAGTTTTTAAAATGTTGGTGGGAAGGAATTGAGGCAACCTCTGTTAATAAAACTGAAAATGTGATTTTGTTAGAACAATTTGATTGGGCATGCCCAGCAGAGTTAAAAACCTGGCTAGAGGACCGAGATCCAAAAACAGTGCAAGAGGCTGCTGAACTCTCGGACCACTATGCCAAGAGCAGACCTGCTCTGAGAGTGAATGGGGTGAGTGTGGCAGCACAGAAAGGAAAAAGCGTGCCTTCAGGGCAACTAAAACCCTCACTGCCTCCACCAAAACCAGTTAGCCCTAGGTTTCAAAGAAAAGATTTCTCTGAAGTAAGAAATGTTTGTTGGTTATGTAAAGAAACTGGGTATATTGCCAGACAGTGTCCAAGAAGGGCAAGCAATAATACGCAAAGTAGTACCAGAAAGTAAGTGGGTTGTTTGTGTGTCCCTGGAAGCACGCCAGTGAACATGAGGGAACACATGCACCCAGTCATGGTAAATGGCATATAGACACAAGGGTTAAGGGACACAGGGGCATCTCTGACATTGGTAAAGGGTGATCTGGTACAGCCTGGGCAACTTATACCCAATAAATACATAACTGTACAAGGGTTTACTGGTGAAGAGAAAACATTGCCACTCGCTAGTGTTCTCCTTGACTGGGGTGAAACAGGGAGAACTGTGCAACAGGTGGCTGTAGCCAACACATTAGCAGTGGATGTGATCCTGGGTAACAATCTCCAGCAGGGGATGGCATGTGCAGTTACCCATAGCCAAGCAGCCAGGGAAAATTGTAGTTCCCTGAGCCCCCCAGAAGCCATTGGGGAAGATACTGAGAGGCTGGTTCCCCAGCCTGTGTCTTCAGAGGGGAGACTGATAAAAAGAGGGTAGAAATTTCCCCAGTAGCAAGTAACCACATAGCTACAGAGGGTTACTCCGAAAAGAGAGGGGTGACCTTTTGTCAGAGGGTTGGGATTGACAGTGATCCTGAGGGCCCTGACGCTAGTGCTAGGGACCCTAGTTTAGCAACTGAAGGAGACCTGTCCCATGCCTTAGGAAGGTGTGAGGGGTTCACAGCTGCTCAGAGGAGTGACCCTAGTTTAGAGAAGCTGAGGGCTTGGGCAGACTCGGACGGTGCACAAGGAGGTGATGGTAGACATAAGGTTTATTGGGAAGATGGACTTATGTATACCAGGCAGTACAGACCGAGGGAGGGATGCTAGGCAGGCAGCTTGTCATTCCCCTGGGATATCGTGAGCAGTTTCTCAAGGTTGCCCATGATATTCCCTTGTCTGGTCATCTGGGAATCATGTGCACAATGCAGCGGTTGGCCCAGAATTTCTACTGGCCTAACTTCACCCAGCAGGTGAAGGAGTATTACAGGTCTTGTCACCGGTGCCAAGAAATAGGGAAGGCAGGCAAGAAAACCCAGGCCACCCTGATTCCATTGCCCGCAGTGGAGGAGCCATTCCAGAGGGTGGGAATGGATATTGTGGGGCCTTTAAATACCCCCAGCTCCTCAGGGAAAAGGTTCATCCTGACTGTGATGGATTATGCCACCCGGTACCCCGAGGCAGTCGCTCTATCCTCACTGAGGACAGACAAAGTGGCAGATGCCTTACTTGGGATTTTCTCCCGTGTTGAGTTTCCGCAGGAGGTAATCATTGATTGAGGGGGTTCCTTCATGTCGGACCTAATGAAATGTCTATGGAAGAAGTGTGGGGTGGTGCAGAGATGCACAACACCATATCACCCACAAGCCAATGGACTTGTGGAACAATTCAATGGTACCCTAAAGTCAATGCTCCAGGTGTTTGCTGAACAGCATGGGAGGGACTAGGAGAAATACCTTCACCACCTGTTGTTCGTATACAGGGAGGTGTCCCAAGAGTTGACAGGATTTTCCCCCTTCGAACTCTTATATGGACGCCAGGTACATGGGCCCCTAGACTTGATCCGAGAGGACTGGGAAGGCAAGCATGCCACCCAGGGAACTCCCATTGTGGATTACGTCCTAAGGTTTAAGGAAAGGCTGAAGGAGCTTATGGGGACAGCCCAGCGCAACCAGGCAGCTGCCCAATAGAAACAAAAAGTATGGTACAACCATAGAGCCAGAGCTTGCTTGTACATGGTGGGTCAGCAAGTCATGGTCCTTATTCAGGTCCGGAAACACATGTTGCAAGCTGAGTGGGCAGGACTGTACAAAGTGGTTAAGAAGGTAAATGATGTAAACTACTTCGTGGAGTTACCTGACCGTAGACAGACAGAAAGGATGTACCATGTTAACATGATGAAGCCATATGCAAATAGGGCTGACATGGTGTTCACAGTGTGTAGTCATGGGGAGGGGACGAATTGAGGAGACCCCCTTCTGGACTTACTGGAGGAAAGTAAGCGAGAGTCCTCTGTGGAGGCAGTAAAATTGTCTCCCCAGCTGAACCCGGACCAGAACCAGAAAGTGAGGGAGGTTTTAGCAGACTTTGCCCCCATGTTTAGCGCCAAACCTGGACTAACCTCCTTAGTGACACACGATGTGGAGACAGGGACACAGACACCCATACGGCGGACAGCATATCGGGTGTCAGAGGCTGTCCAAAAGGACATTAGGAGGGAAGTGGAGGAGATGCTGGATTTAGGGGTAATCCAGAGATCCCACAGTCTCTGGGCCTCACCTGTAGTCCTTGTACCCAAGCCAGGTGGCTCGACCCATTTCTGTGTGGACTATCATGGACTGAATGCAGTCACAATGTCAGATGCCTACCTGATGCCCTGGACGGATGAACTCCTGGACAAGTTGGGAGGGACGACCTACCTTACAACCATTGACCTGACAAAGGGATATTGGCAGGTAGAGTTGACGGACAGAGCTAGGGAGAGGTTGGCCTTCATCACTCCAATAGACTTATTTGAGTTCAAAGTAATGCCTTTCAGAATGAAGAACGCCCCGGCCACTTTACAAAAGTTGGTGAATCAGGTGTTAAATGGTGCTGAGGAGTACACTGTGGCCTATCTGGATGACATTGCCATCTTCAGTACCAGCTGGGAGGAACACCTTTCACACCTTAGGGAAGTGCTGGGCAGAATACAGAGGTCCGGGCTCACTGTCAATGCCGAGAAGTGCCAGGTGACCATGGAAGAAGTGGAATATCTCAGGCATGTGGTAGGCCAAGGACAGATCCATCCTAGCCAAATAAAGATAGAGGTGATCCAGGTGTGGCCCAGACCAGAAACCCAGAATCAGGTTAGGAGCTTTCTAAGGACAGCAGAGTACTACAGAAAGTTTGTACCTAATTACAGTGCCCTGGCTGCTCCCTTATCTGACCTGACAAAGAAAAAAATGCCAAGGAAAATCACCTGGGGCCCAGTCTATGAGGAAGTCTTTACCAAATTGAAGGAGGCACTGTGCAGTGCTCCTGTTTTGACAAGTCCAGACAATAACAAAACTTTGATAGTTCAGACAGATGCCTCAAATGTGGGTTTTGGGGCAGTACTAAGCCAGACATCCAGTGTAGGGAGGGACCACCTCATTGCCTACCTGAATAAAAAACTGCTTCCCAGAGAGCAAGCGTACTCCATTGTGGAAAAGGAGTGTCTTGCTATAGTGTGGGCCCTAAAGAAGTTGGAGCCATACTTGTATGGGCAGCCTTTTGTGGTGCAGACTGACCACAACCCCCTGGTTTGGCTGACGCAAATGGGGAAAAGCAATGGCAGACTGCTCAGCTGGAGTCTTGCTTTACAAGGGTATGATTTGAAAATAGTACATAGGGACAGAGCCAAGAATCAGAACTCAGATGGTTTGTCCCATGTGTATGAGGAATGAACTGATTTGGGAAGCTCATCCCATGTAGGGGATAGATCCCCCAAATTCAGTCTAGGTGGGGAGGAACTGTCACACTTGGACCACTGATTCTGATCCATGTATCAAATTTTTTTACATATAATTTATGTAAGGGAAGGGCAGTCTGAAGACCCACAGTCTTGCTGAACTGACACCCCAGGGATAAGTTCAAAGAACAGGACATAGCTCAATCTGCAGCTATTTAAAATGCAATTCCTTTGTTAAATTTTCTTTGAAGGCAGGAACCAAAGTATCCACTTTATAATGCCCTCAGGGGGATACTTTGACTTGCAGTAGTTGCCAGAAAAAACCTGTGTTGGGAGGGGTGTCGCAGGGAGCCCTTGAATTATATCAGAAATACCTTTGATGTGTAGATAACAAGGATCCAGACGAATCTGGAAGGTCCAGTACACATTCCCAGGATGCTTTGGCAGGACATCACAGAAACTGTTTATATGTGTGTGTGTGTGTGTGTGTGTGTGTGTGTGTGTGTGAACAAAAACCAGTTCTGACCAGTTAACCTGAGGAGAGGAAATTGAGTATGTCACTTATTATTTTTTTTAAATCTTGTTGGGACCTCCTGTGCTATAAAATATAACTTTTAATACTCCAAGGTGGAGTTTAATGACCTCAGAGAGGAGGCCGGCTCAGGACTGCTTTTATCCAACTAAGCAAGCCTTAGAGAGACAAATTTTATTTTATTTCTGACTGAGAGAAGAAGGACAACATCAGCACTGTAGGAGATAAGTATTATATTGATAAGAGCTTAGTCTGTACTTTAAAAACCTGTTTTGTTTTTAAGATTGTATGTGTTTGGGATATTTGTTCTGTATTTATTGTTCTGTTTTGATATTTTAAATTAAAGATATATTTTACAACGGAAACTGCCTGGAGTGCCTTGACATTTCTTTTTAGTTAAGTGGAGCTTTTAAAGGTTATAGTTAACACTGTGTATGGGCTTATTGATATACCAAACTGGGAAATGGATAGAGTTCTCTAAAGTCTTGCATAGAGTTCTAAGGGTTCATTTGAAAGACCTGGTTGGGTGCCTATAGGCAAAGATATCTGGCCCCCCGAAGACGGAATTATCTGAGCCTGAAAATTGGGTATGCTAACAAGAGGTTATCAGTTTGAATCCCTCCAGAACTTGAAACTAAGGTGACTTGAACCCACAAAACAGACAAGAGGGTTAACATGTTCTGTTCACTGTCCACAAATCATACACTCAGAGGTTGGCACTTTGGGAGTAGAGGGCTGACCGGCTGAGTGAGTTTGTGACACCTCCTACTCACAATGAGAAATTCTGTGCCTCTGTAGATGCCTGCAAATGCTGGAATACCTGTGAGCATGTTAGTAGCAGAAACCTCCAGGACCTGCAATCAATGCCCTGGACGGCCTATCGGACAGAATCCTGATCAAAATGTGGAATTGCAGTTTGGCAAGTATTAAAATATAATGATAACAACGGTTCTATGTGATAAGGGTGAGGAAAATACGGTGTCAACTAAAAACAGCGAACTGAAAACAATGCCAAGAAAAGCAATGCAGAGCACTACAGCGTGCTCCAAAATCAGCACTGCTACAGTTTCTTTTTCTTTTTCCACTCTATGGGAGACCTCATGGTACACTGTCCTGTGATATTACATATTCCTTGTGCCACATTGTTTAACTGTTTCTTTCACAACAAGGTGTCCTCCATTTGCACTGGAATCTCCTTAAGTGACTTGTTATGGTCTGACAATACCAGGTCTACAAGATATGAAGCTGATCTTCCACCCTGGGCTGAGTTTCACCCAGTTGTTGAAGAGTTTGCAACTGCAGCTTTTTTAACAGTTCTATTATTATAGCTGGTGACATGAACTGCATTCTAGATCCAGTACTTGACAGCTACAGGGCGAGAAACAGTTTATCCAAATCAGATAAAGATTTAAACTCCTTAATAGATAATATGTGAGTATTAGACAGTTGGTGAACTAATGAAAAAGAGTACACATTCTGGCCACAATGTCACCAATCTGGTTCTAGGATTGATCGTATTTATATACCCAGGGATATGGTGTAATGAATATTAGAGGTAAAATATGTGAACAGGTAATCTCAGACCATCCGCCAGTTTCTTAAACAATTAAGGAAGCAAGGAATACAGAACACCAAGATGGAAACTTAACATTTTTTTGCTTAATAATGAGGATTTAGTTACTAAACATAAAGGGAAAATTGCTGAATTCTTGACACATAAGAAAGCAGACGATACTTCCTGAGCTATGACCTGGGAATGTCTAAAATGTTGGCGAAGGTGTTATTGAATTAGTTCAGCTTCAGAAGTAAAGAAACAAAGCATTAAGAAAACAACAGAATTACTACAAAAAATAAAATTAACAGAGAGGGATTTGAGAGGAAGTAATGTGGATCAAAAGTAGGAACGCTGGTCTAAAATCAAAAAGGAATACAACAAACTAATAAGAGGTGAGCCAAAATTTCAATTCAATTCAATTCAATTCAAGTGTTATTGTAGAACAACATTTAAGATTTGTTTTTACAAAGAGAATTTTTAAATCCACAATTATCA
This sequence comes from Neoceratodus forsteri, assembly GCA_016271365.2. Classification (NCBI taxonomy): domain Eukaryota; kingdom Metazoa; phylum Chordata; order Ceratodontiformes; family Ceratodontidae; genus Neoceratodus; species Neoceratodus forsteri. The sequence goes on from CM057455.1 coordinate 1,713,749,965, forward strand.
CATCCTTCATATAACATAATTTATACAATACAAATATCATCTTTACACTAATTAATTAAAAAGTGCACACAATTACTTATGCTACTTTGTTCTCTTTCCGCATATGCTTCTGCTTTCTCAATATTATCCTACAAAGACTAGCTACTTTATATGAATATAAAATATCCTCAGATTTCAATAAAAAATTAAACTGATATTGGGGGTCCATATCTAATTCTTTAAGAATACTTGCTAAAATCCTTTCTCTTTCATATTTATATAATGGGCACAAAATCAATAAATGGAATGGGGTATCATCACCACCTTCACAGGCACACATAAGTGATTGTATCTTTATATATTGTTTCATTAAAGTTTGTGAATTGACATAATCAAATCAAAATTTAGTTAATGCCTAATTTTTGGGTTAGAGATTTTATTAAGATAGTACTCTAATCCCATAGTTCTTTTTCTATTTTTTGCCAACCACCTACTAATTTTACAATTTTTAGCCATATTAAATTCCTGATTATAATGTATGTCTTGTACTCTTATTTTTATTTTCTCTTCTATCAACTTCACCAGCTTCAGTTATATATTCCAAAAGTCCAAAAGGTTTCAATATTTTTTCTAAAATGTAAATACTCAGACAAACAGAGCCCCTTTCTCTATAACTCAATGATTTTTCTATACATATTCTTGGGAGACATTTTTCATGTTTATTATATGCTTTTACCCAATAGACACATTGCCTTTGTTATATACATTGCTGTATAAAAATATGTCCCAATTCCAGCCTTACTAAGCTAGAGGATGCACAATTAGGTAATCCTAATAATCTTTTATATACTTTATTAAGGGTACTCTATATTATTTCTATTTTCTAGACCCCAAATGTCTGCTCCATATAATAACTGAGACCTTAATTTTGCATTTAAAACTGCTAAACATCCCTTTATTGATTGGCCTCTTTACTTATATGAAAATTTTCTAAGGCTGGACAAAACGTCTTTACTTTTTCTTTTCTATATATTATATGTTCATTCCAGTTCAAATTATGACTAAAAGTAATTCCCAAATAGCAAAATATTCTGTTTCAATTTTATTATTGTATTGCAGCATACTTATCCTCCCTTTCTTTACCTCATGTTTACTACAGATCATGTATTTAGTCTTTTCAAAATTAATTTCCAATGATGATTTCTTACAACCCTCATGTAATTTTTGTATGCTTCTTTTAATCCCTAAATAGCTGGTTGAGATTAGCACTATATCATCTGCATATGCCAGGTATGGGCATGGCCTGGAGTCCAACCTGAGCATGTGCAGTTCAGGATCATACAAATCTTTTAATACCTCATTCAGAAATAAATTAAATAAGATCGGTGAGAGGACGCATCCTTGTCTTAATCCTACAATCGAACCAAATTTATTGGTAAAATCCCCTTCTTTATTATATCTTACTAATGTGCAGTTGTCCTTATAAAGTACTTTCAAAATATTAAGCACTGCCATATCTAGACCATATTTCCACAGGGATTCCCATAATTTAGTTCTTGAAACTTTTTTGAAGACTGCTTTTAAGTCTACAAAGACACAATATAATTTTTGTTTCTTGATCTATACATATTTATGAATTAAGTGTGTTAATGTGAAACATTGGTCAAGCGTAGAATGATTCAGCATAAAGCCAACCTGTGTGTCATCTATCAAATCATGTTTTGTTATCCAATTCATCATTAACTGTTGTAGTAATTTAGTAAAAATTTTCTGTGACTAGTCTAAAAGACTTATTGGCCAATAGTTCTTTGGATCAAGCTTATCCCCCTTTTTATATATTGGTATTATTATATTAGTTTTCTTTTAAATCAGCAGACCATAAATCAGGATCGTCCTTCAAAATATCTTGGGTAATCCCATCGGGTCCTGGTGCCTTGTGATGTTTTAAGTTTTGTATAACCTCTAGTATTTCTTTTGAAGAGAATGAAAAATGTGTTACCGGTATCCAAGTAATATGCTCGCTGCCTATTTCATGATTATAAAATACATTTTTATAGTATAATTCGCAAATTTATGGGCTAATATAGTTTTCAATTTCATTATTATTATTGTCCCATCCATTATTTACCAATTTCCAAAATGTTATGTTATTCTTCTCCTTACTGTATTTTCAAATTCCATCTATAATTTTAATCTAAAGTTTTTCTTTTTTTGATCCATTGTCATACTGTATTCCTTTCTGAATTTGTTTACTATTTTCTTCCCCTCTTGATCATAAGTTTTTTTGTAGTTGTTTCACTAATTTACTTATCCTACTTTTATAGTCTTTACATTCTTTATCACACCATCTACTACTCTTTTTTTGTTTACTAAATGTAACTTTCAAAAGGTTGTTTGAGATATTATTCAATATATTCTCAAATATATTGATATGTTGGTCTTCTTCTTTACTTTGTATCAAACCTAGCAATTCTTGTCTAGCCCTATATCATTCAACATCTGTATAGACCTATAATTATGTATGAAATCCCATTTAACACCCTTTTTTACTTTTATTGGTCCTAAGCTGTTCTTTTTCTTATTTGAAGTAGATATGGCAGAATCAAATGTAATTTCCAGACGGCAATGTTCACTTTCCCCTCTGCAACCTATTTTTAAATCCTTAATCTGTGATACCATATTCACTACACACCAGCAAAGATCTATTACAGATGAGCCACTTGGACCTATGTATGTATATACCCCCTTTATATCTCCTTTTGCTCTACCATTAATTAGTAACATATTCTGATTATCCATTAGTTTTATAAGTTGTTTCCCTCTTTCACATACTTTCTTATCTGCTGTTCCTCTCTCCATTCTAATATGTATTACATCCTGAGCTGCACAGGCCCATATTAATTCCTCAGAGGGATCCAGGCCATGTCCTACCCTAGCATTCATTTCACCCAATAGGATGATACCACAATCAGGATTTCTGTTAGCGTAGTGTTCAATAAGATTAGCGATATTATTTATTTCATCCCTTCCTATGTATTTCAATCCTTTAGGGGGAAGGTATATATTAATAATATATAACAACTGATCCCTCTGTTCTGCTCTAACTACCAGAATATGTTCTGATTCTGTGGTCTCTTCTATATATTCTGTATATTCTTTTACCCTACACCACGTTATTATTCCTCTGGATAATCTACCAAATGACGTTTTACTTCTTGCCGCCTTACTAAATGTTTTGTAACCTTTTATATAAATTTCATTATTTACCCTTGTTTCTTGTAGACAGATATGGTCAAATTTGGTAATATATTCCAGAAAAGAAGGGTCGGGTAGTCTCTCCCTTAGGCCTGTTACATTCCATGATATTATCTTAGTTGTATAGCCTTGATTTATTTGTTCCTTCAACCCTATATGCCTTCTTATATTATGTCAGTCATCGTTAATCTCTTGCATGATTTGATATCTGTTGGCCGGTTTTAACAAATTAATCCAATTATCACTGTATGTTATTTCTTTCTCTTCTTGTTTTTCCAGATCTTCTCCCACCAAATAAATTTCCAGCTTATCTAATTTCTCTACCATTGTCAACATTTGTAAATATTCATCTTCATTTACTAACCATAATGATATTTGTCCATCCTTTTCCCATCTTCTGACCTTTGTGATTATTTTATTTAGGTAATTAACTTTCAGTAGGTTTTGCAGAAGGTCCAACGTTTTACCCCTAATATTTGTCTTAGTCTCATTTATAAAATGTCCTATCCCATATAGGGAAATTACATGTTCCTTTGGAGTTTTTATTTCTATATTCCCTTCTTTATAATAATCTTGGAATAGAGAGTTCATAATTACCACACTTTCCATCTTAAAACCTAAAGCTCTTAATTCATCATTCTTATTTTCTATTGCTTTTAGAATAAAATATTGATCTGAAATTAACAATACCAATTCCAGGTTTACAAATGGTGTTATGGCACTTAAGTTATCTAACATGCTGTCCCTTTTCTTATTTCTGTATAATATAGTTGCCAAAAACTGTTTTAAATGTAAATTCAATTTATCTTCAGTCTCCTCTGGTAGTACATTGATATTATACATTGGCAGAACATAATCAGTCTCCAATGTCCTTTTTAGCACCTTCTTCAACTCACTTTCTTCCTCTTTCTTATTTTTCTTTAACAATTCTGACTCAAGGGAGCCTATATTTGTAATACTTTTCTCCAGTTCCCTTTCTACTGGTTCTGGTATTTCATCCTCTTTCATCTGACTTTCTTTCTGTGTGCAGTCTTTAATATCCTCATTACCCCTTTCTTTCTTGCTTCTTTTTCTTGTTAACCTTATCCTGCTCTCTATTATTTGTCTCTTTTCCCACATTCCTCAAATACTTTTTATTTGATTTAGATTTTCTTTTTCCTTTCTTTGTGTTTGTTGATGATTTCTCCTCCTTGCTTTTTTTATTATTCTGTGTTGCCTGTTTCTTTCCTTTCTTCCTCTTATCCCTTTCATTCTCATTCTTCTTTTCCACACATTTGGCTTTTAATTGCCTATTTGTAATCCTATACTCTGTATCTCTTCCTTTCTTATTTTCTTCCCTATCAATGTGTACCTTACTCTCCTCTAGCTTTTCTTATTCTATTCCTAGACTCTCTTCTGAAATATACAAATTCTCTTCTTTAGCCTCCCTTTCTTTCCCTTCCCCTCTATTGCTACTCAGTAAATCAGAAGGGGTCTTATTGCATCTCAGACCCCTATTTTCAATATACTTTATAACCTGTTTACTTACCTTCTTCTTCATTGTCGCTTTCAGATTTTGTTTAATCCCTGTCTCCCACAAACTTGGGTGCTTTGATCTCATTTCTATAATGATACTATTCTGGTCTTTGTGATTTTCTGATAACATTACCAGTTCCAACTATTCTTCATTATTACTTATTGAAAACCCTAAGTTATTTGAGTCCTCATTTTCTTGTAATCTATAACCTGGAGTTGTAGATTGAGATAGTTCTAACTTATCCAGTAAACATTCCGAGGAATTTCCTTCAATGGTGTTAATTACTATATTTCCTCTCTCCATTCTGTGAGTCCACGTCTCGATTTTTTCTATGTTGCTCTTATTTTCTATTCCAATTCTTTTTAAGAATGACAGTTCCTTCGTAATCATTATCAATTGCTCGTATATCATTGCATTGGCTAATAATGGGTCTCTAAGAGTATTTACACATTCTCTTGTTAAAATATCCAGAGGTGGACTCATAGTTTGTGTAACTTCCCCAGATATATTTTCCCATTCAGTATTAATACTATCTTCTTTCTGCTTATATCTTTTAGTTCTTTAAATTTCAAATCATTCTCTTGCGCTGAAAAAAGATTAGTTTTCTCATATCTTAACTCTTTCATTTCTTTAATTTTCTGCTCAATTCTATTTGTTTCAATAGTTTCTTTTATGCTATCAATTGTTCTTGATACTGCTGTGTTAACCCTTTCTAATAAATTCTCCTCCAGTTCTTTAATATCATCCTTCCCTTCTGATTCTTTAATTAGTGATCAAATCAATTAAATCATGTTGTACAAAACTTCTACCCTCCTAACTTTCATATTTTTTCATTTAAAGTCACTATCCAATACTTCCCATATTAATGGTTGAATAATTTGTTGGGGGGGTGTAACTCTTCAGACATAACTTTATCGTCTATATCATATATTCTATCTTTGTTATTTAATTCCACCTCTATTCAATTCCTATCTATTATGTTTATATTTCCTTCAGTTAAACTACCTTCATTCACTTCTGTTCTTTTCTTATTTCTTTCTCCTCCTTTTTTATAGGTCTTTTTTGGTTTTTCCCTATATTCATCCTCTCCATTTCCTTAATAATTAGAATGTTCTTACCACTTTTTGTCTCAATTGGCATTATACAATTAGCAATAAACACAATAAACACAATTAATCCAAGATAACAAGGCTCACCTTCCTTAAATCCACCAAAGCAGATCTCAAGTAGTCCCTCCTAACCCCGAAACCAATATGGGACTAAGTTTTAAATTCAAGTTAGAAAATTTAATCCAATTCAGCCCAATTGCTAATCCCTCTAAATCCCATTTATTCCTATAATATAATGAGTCCTATTAGCCCTCTAGGTAGGATATCCTGGGGAAAATAAGTGATGATAAGTGGAATATCAAAAGAGAGCCTTGTTAGTCAATTTCAAGTATAAAACCTAAGTATTAAATGGCAAACAGCAAAATTATCTTGACAGTCTGTAGTTAGCAAGAAATCCTTGAATTCTGCTAAGTCCAAGGAATTTTCCTGTCCAAACAGACAAGCTGGGATGGAATATAATAGATTATTGTCATATATCATATATCTTTACCAACCCTTCAATTAGTTAATTAAAATAAATTTTACTAAATTACAATAAGTTACAATAATTATAGTTGCCCGTAACATATAATATACAACACACAATAATGGCCTAAATATCAGTATAAGTGTATATTAAACACGATGGTCCTATAGAACCAGAATAACCAGAATATTAGGGAAGATCATGCAAAATACTATTTGTGCAGGTTATTTACTGCATCTGAGACAGCTCTTCAGTGCATCTATCAGTTCATCTATCGCCTATAGTCACCAGTTTAATTATAAGCTTTCACCTCTTATTTCCACTCGTATTCTGATCCTATTCTCTTGTTCTCTTATCCACCACCAGTCTTTCTCTTTAATGTATTACAACCAGGCATTCAAATTTTCTTGATGAGCGTTGATTTTTTTTGAGGTAATTAAACCAGATATCTTCTTCTTGGCTTTACTGTAATGTCCTCTATTCAATTTCAGTTCAATGTAGTAAACCTTCTTATAAGCACGCACCACTGCGGAGAGTTTATGCACTAAAAACAAAGATATAAACACCACACAAGTAAAATAATATCAGAACTTAGATACAATTCTAAAAATATCAGACTGCCCTGTTTGAACAAAAATAAGCTAAATAATAAAGCTAAATACTAACTACATTGAAAAGATAAAATAAGAACTTACTTTTAAAACCTTTTTCCTAAAATGTCCATACACCGGTTATTTTCTTTACTGTTCCACCCAATCTCTCTCTGTCCTTGTTAAAAATAATAACTGATACAAGGAGCTCCGTAGAGTAGGATTAATACAATACACTATGTAATGGAACAATAAGGCAGATGACTAAGCAGAGGAGATAAACTTCAGCGTAAACTAAATCTCCTTCTCTTACTCTCTTCCTTTAGTAATCTAGCACTCCATTTCCTTTGCTTCCTCTGTTTTTCCAAGCTGCTTCTCAAGTGGAAATCTGGATTCATCAGCTAGCGCATGCCACTTATCAAGCAAATGTCAGCTGACCACTATCACCCAAGCATAATGTTGTAGAGTCGCAACCCGGAAATATCAAAACTCCCAACTTTGAACAAATTTAAACAAATTAAATACAAAAAGAAAGAATTTTAAGAAGAACCCAAGAGAAAAATCTAACTTCTCACTTTATGAGTCCTTCTACGAGCCTCCACAATCACTTTTTTGTTCCCACTATAGCACCCCTCAATCCACCCACACCTCCTCATGTCTCATGGCATTCTCGCCAAAGGTAAATTTCTTATTTCCTAGCTTTCTCTCTCACCCTAAAAATACCCATCATGCAATGGTTTGTAATACATAAGCAATTAATAGGGAAATTTAATTAACTACTTTTTATCTACTTTTAGAATTTCGATAATGCTGAACTGTGTTTTAAAAAAAAGAAACAGTCTGATTAAAGCACTTCTATTAACATAGCTTTTACTGAAAAAAAGTTTAAAATGGCAAGCAGAAACGCATCCGTTCATTATACTGGTTAAAAGTAGCATCCAAATGTAATATCGCAAGGGAGAAGAAATAAGGCAAATGTCCAGGAATGGCCTATAGGCCCCTACGGGCTTTACTGGATCACTCCAAGAGCCGAGTGGCTTCTTCCACTGCAATCTACTCCACTTAGCAATTCTGGGGCATCCAGAGGCCTAGCCCTGAAATTTTTTGATATGCTTTTTACTCTCGCTCTCAGCAGAAAACACCAAAGATATACTGGAAAGGACGACAATTTCACCTCCTCTACTGTGGCAACGATGGCATGCCTTTTCAAGAAGATATAAAAGTGATTGCCATCCCTGCAGCTATCACTCTATCTCTCCGTGATTCAGCAACAGTGTCCGAGCCAAAATGTAACACAAAGTCTAAATGAAAATATTTTTTTTCATTTTTTATTTTTTATACTTGTAAGCAGGATGAGCAGAACTGCCCATTTTCACCAGCGACAAGTTACAAAACATACTTAGACATACATAATATTAAACACATACAATAATTAACATAATACAAAAATACTAAAAAACAAACAACAATTATTTAGCATGGCTTCGTTGGTAGCACATCCGCCTCTGGACCAGAAGGTCATGGGTTCTTGTCCCATACTGGGATGGACTTGCACCTAAAAATTTCTGGCATCTGAGTGCAGTATTGGGAGGTGCTGTACTGCTGGGGTGTGCCATCCTCTGGATGAGACATTAAACCGAGGTCCCTTCTGTCCATCCTGGTGTTGTCCTGGTGGGTGTCCAGGTGAAAGTAAAAGAACCCAGTGTACTCTTCATAAAGAGCAGGGAACATTCCCGGTGTTGTGGCCAACATTCCCCCTCCCATAAACTGGTTCATGCAATTATCCAGGCTGTGTGTGGGTGATTATGTGCGATATGGCCGCCACCATGCATTCAGTCACTTCACTACCAGTCTAGCATTGCTTGTAAAGTGCTTTGGGATACTGTGTATGAAAAGTGCTATATAAATGCTGATTCTTCTTCTTCTTCTTTTCCATCAACCAAAATTTCAATCTGGGTTTAAAAGACCAAATTGTCATACTCTCTACAATATCAGTAGGTTACTCGGTTAATGGGCAAAAGAAGGCCTAAGCCCATCGAGATTGTCCTCCACACCTTGTGGATCATTATGCCAGTCAAGTTAATTGTAAAAGCCATTTGTCAAGTTTGGTTTTAAAGTTGTTTATATTTTCACAATCAATAATGTCTTGTGGCAAAGAATTCCAGATTCTAGGAGCTCTAACTGTAAAAAATTGCTGTCTTTTATTTGTTTTGGTTCAATCAATTTCTATTTGTTTATTATGATTTCTTGCTACAATTTTCCTAGATGTGAATGTTAATCCACATGATTCCATTAAGGTCACTGAATGAACAATCTTAAACAGCTGAAGAAGATCATCTCTTGTTCTTCTAAGTCTAAGTGAATACAGTCCTGTTTTTTGGAGCCTAGTTTCATAATCTAACTGAGAGAGATGTGGTAGGAGTTTTGTAGCCCTTCTCTGCACCTGCTCTATTCTAGAGATATCTGCAATCAAACAGGGACTCCAAAAAGGTGATCCATAATCAATGTATGGTCTGATATGTGATTTATAGAGAGACATAATGCATTCCTCAGATTGAACAACAAAAGTGTTATTTATTCTACGAAGAAGCGCATTAGCTTGATTGGCCAATTTGTTACAGTGGTCAGTGAATGACAATTTGTTATTTACTATTATTCCCAGATCCTTTTCCATAGATGATTATCTAATAATAATATTATTAAGGAAATATGTTTGTTTGGGATTTTTACTACCCATATGCAGAACTGCACATTTTGAAACATTGAAAAACATTTGGTTGGTATTTGCCCAGCATTCAATTCTAGCAAGATCATATTTTTAAGATATTTCTATTTGTGTCACTATCAACACATCCTCCCAACTTAGTGTCATCTGCAAACTTTGAAATTATATTATTTGATGAAATAACTAGATCACTAATAAAGATACTGAATAATGTTGGTCCCAGAACAGAGCCCTGGGGAACACCGCTCGTTACCTTTTTCCTTTCCAAAAGTTCCCCATTCACCCTAACACTTTGTGTTCTGTTATTCAACCAACTATGGACCCATGTCACAATACCATGTGAAAAACACAGTTTAATTAGCTTATTTATCAATATAGAATATGATACCTTATCAAAAGCTTTGCTATAGTCGAGTAAGATAACATCGACTGGGATATTATGATCCAGGTTTTTGCTGATCTTATTGTAGAAGGAGAGCAAGTTGGTTGTGCATGAGTGACCTGATTTAAACCCATGCTGTGTTTTATCTCCAATGTTTAAGAACTGCATTTCTTCTTCAATAAGGAATTTGATCTTTTTTTCCAATAGTTTGCAGGGTATAGAAGTGAAACTAATAGGCCTATAATTTTCTGCTTTAGAATGCAGTCCTTTTTTAAAGATAGGAGTGACAGTAGCTACTTTCCAATCCAAGGGGAACCTAGATTCCTTAAGTAATTTATTGAAAATGATGGTAAGTGGTAAAATAATAAAATCAGATGTTCCTATAAGAAATTTAGAGGTTATATTATCTGGACCAGGACTTGTTTTTTTTTTCAATGTGTCTAGAAGTTTATGTGTTTCCTGAGGTGTAATAGTGTAATCAGATTTCTTACATATATCAAATAGTGGTACAAACTCTATACCTTGCTCAAAAACTGAACAGAAATGCTTATTGAATTCTGTAGCAGTCACCTTATCTGAAATAATAGTGGTGTTATCTATAATTAATGGACCTACACTTCTAGTATCTCCCTTTTTTCCGTTCAAATATGAATATAAACTTTTATGAGAATCTTTGAAATGAGCAATTTTAAATTCCAATTTTCATTTAGCCAATATGATGGATTTCTTAAGGTTCTTAACTGCTTTCCTATATTTTAATAATATTCCCTCTTTCTGATCTAACCGACACTGTTTTAATTGTGTAAATAACTTCTGTTTGCATATACTCTGTTTCTTAATGGAGCAGTTGTACCAAGGTAATGAGTTAAAAAACAGAGGAGCCCTGTATAAGGTAGATCTCTGACCAAATGCAGAACGAAACAGCAGAATTTTATAAGTAAATTTGGTCTGGTATCTAGTACCACTAGAACTAAAAAACCTAGGAAATAATGAAGAAACTACTGACCACTTTTGACCTTAAACAACATCATGTCCATTTTAAACAGAATCCTATTTTTAAGAGATAAACTATGAGTATGCTTTAATAAAAAACAGTGGTGTGTTCACAAGGGGGCATCAAGCATAAATCATAAAATAGAATTATAGGTTACCATAAGTCTGCTAAGCAATCGACAAGAGAAGGGGGAATAGATGACAATACCATAATCCAGGACACTCATCAAAAAACTATGTGCAAGCAAAAACCTAGATTCCCTGGTCAGAAACTGCTTAACTCTGAAAAGTGAGCCCAATCTTTATTGACTGTGGACTGAAGCAAACAAAATATTAGCAATATGTCTAAAGCAAAATAGTAATGACACAGGCATCCCAATGATAAAAAATGCAGTACTGACCAGATCATTACAGGTCACAAAATAATTAAATCTTTTCTGAGCATTATAAAGATTTATATAAAGAAGATAATGTTAGTGCCAATCCTTCCTTATTAAAATTTACCAAAGGGGTGTTTATTCCCAAAGTACCAGAAGATCTAAAGAAAATATTAAGTGACGGGAACTCAGCTCATGAGATAAAATCAGCCATCAGTAGCCTATCCAAAAACAAAGCTCCAGGACCAGATGGGTACTCAGTGAACTTCAATCGCACATTTAAACAGGAAATTACTCCATTATTGGAGAGGGTATAAAAGGAAGCTCACACAAAGATCCAGCTTAAAAGTACATTAACACAGAGTATCATCACTTTAACACACAAAACAGGTCAAGATGAAACAGAGGTTAAAAATTACAGACCAACCACACTAATCAATACAGATGCCAAAATACTAGCAAAATATTAGCTGACAGATTGGAAAAAGTAACTCACCTTTTAATTGTTCTCAACAAACCAGATTCATTAAATCCAGACTAGCAGCTGTTAATACAAGGAAAGTATTCCACTTAATGAAAAATAACTGTAAACTCAGATAAACAAGTGGGATTATTAGCCTTAGATGTCAAAAAATCTTTTGATTGGATACCATGGAGTCATATTAATAACATGCTTAAAATGTATGGTTTTCCAGAGCCATTCATCAATTAAGTGAACATTTTACATAAAAATGTATCATTTGCAGTAAAGACTAATGGTGCAATTTCTGGTTATTTTAGTATAGAAAAGGAGACCAGAAGAGGCTGCCCTCTGTCACCTATGCTGTTTAATCTGATCATAGGCCCACTGTTAGGAAATTAGAAGCTATGAAACAAAAACATCAAAGGAATTAAAATAGGTGAGAGGCCTTTCAGCACCATGCATTTCTGCTTAAAGTTGAACCAGCATAATATTCCGTGGTGATTTGCATATGCAGCCCATAATGCTTTGCATTGTGGGGGCATGTGTGATTTTGTATTTCTCTGAAACTTGACTTCCCGGCCAAAAGCCCTTTGGGGTAACCATTGCTTCAGTGCTTGCGCACAGAGGTTCTTTGTCTTTTAAACTGTTTTTTGTTTTAATTGGGTTCACTACAACATTACCCAGATAAATCATCTTAGGGTAGGTGGTTCATTCCACTGGGGTGTCAAACAGACTAGGCATACTGATGAGTCCTGGTAGGATGAAACAGCTGTCTATGTCTTCTGTTGGCACCTTTTGCAGACTGTGTGAGAGAGGCCTTTTGGCACCATGCATTTCTGCTTAAAGTTGAACCAGCATAATATTCTGTGGTGATTTGCATTGTTGGGGCAGGTGTGATTTTGTATTTCTCTGAAACTTGGCTTCCTGGCCAAATGTCCTTTGGGGTAACCATTGCCTCAGTACTTGCGCACAGAGGTTCTTTGTCTTTTAAATTGTTTTTTGTTTTAATTGGGTTCACCACAACATAACCCAGATAGACCATCTTAGGGTAGCTGGTTCATTCCACTGGGGTGTCAAACAGATGAGGCATACTGATGAGTCCTGGTAGGATGAAACACATATCTATGTCTTCTGTTGGCACCCTTTGCAAACTGTGTGAGAGACCAGCATAATATTCTATGGTGATTTGCATATGCAGCCCATAATGCTTTGCATTGTGGGGGCATGTATGACTTTGTATTTCTCTGAAACTTGGCTTCTTGGCCAAATGCCCTTTTGCATAACCATTGCCTCAATGCTTGTGCACAGAGGTTCTTTGTCTTTTAAATTGTTTTTTGTTTTAATTGGGTTCACCACAACATAACCCAGATAGACCATCTTAGGGTAGCTGGTTCATTCCTCTGGGGTGTTAAACAGATGAGACATACTGATGAGTCCTGGTAGGATGACACACATGTCTATGTCTTCTGTTGGCACCCTTTGCAAACTGTGTGAGAGGCCTTTCGGCACCATGCATTTCTGCTTAAAGTTGAACCAGCATAATATGCTGTGGTGATTTGCATATGCAGCCCACAATGCTTTGCATTGTGGGGGCATGTGTAATTTTGTATTTCTCAGAAGATAGTTATGTTCATTATACCACAATGATATCCTTCTTTCTATTTCTGACCCTGAACAATCAATACCAATAATCCAAGAAACCATAAAAGATTTTAGATCTTTCTCATGTGCAAATAAAATATGGATAAAACCTCATTTCTATCCTTTAATAACAAATGTTCAGGGCTAGTAATAGAAAACATGGGACTAAAATGGGCCAAGACTAACCTAGATTAGTTGGCTATAAAGATTTACAAAGCAATTTAAAAAACCACTACTGAAAACCTTCAGCTTATCAAAAAAGAATAATGTCAGATACAGAAAATGGAATAGGCGTTCTCTGAGTTTCTGGGGTCACCTAGAAGCAATAAATAAATAAATAATAATGACTATCTTACTTAGAGCATTATTCATATTCTTTATGATCCCCTACAGTATAACTAAAACCTGATACAATTCAATACAGAACATAGTAGGGAAGTTTCTATGTTCAAATGAAAAAAAATAGCTTATGACAAACTAACCATACACAAGGCTTACAGGGGCTTTAAAGCTACCAGAGCTTTACTTACATTATCTATCTAGCAGAACCCAACAATTTACAAAATGGTTACAGAAGACTGATCCAAACCAATAGATTCCTGAGTGGATTTTAATAAAGAAAAATCCTTATGAAAGTGAATATTGAGGTATCAATCTAATTTTTATTAAATAAAAAATAATAAGAAGATTGTTTCTGATTCAATAAAACAAGTAACTCAGTAGAGCAACATAATGGGCAAGAATTTGTCAAAATCCACAAATCAACCACTGTTAATCTGAATATCAAACATGGTAACAATGTATTATTAAAGAATAACTGGAAAGGGTTGGGCTTTTTAAACATTAAAGACTTAATCAAAAACAATACGTTTAAAACATTTTCAAAATGACAAGACCAGTATAGTCTTCCAGTCTTGACTTTCAAATACCTCACGGATATAAATAAGGTTCTAGAGGGAAACATTTTTTCAGATAAAAAGATGATCAAGAACAAAGGGACATGCCATGAAGCTTGAGGGGGTAGACTCAGGGGAGATGTGAGGAAGTATTTCTTCACAGAAAGAGTGGTAGATGCCTGTAACAGGCTCACAGTGGAGGTAGTGGGGGCAAAAATGGTAATGGGATTCATGAATGCATGGGATAGTCATAAGAGAACCTTAGTGGTATGGGGGAGGGGTAAAGCTGGAAATCAAGTAGGGTCTGCAATGTAACAGTAGGTAGGGAAAACGAACAAACTAGGGGGACCAATCAGTCCTTTTCTGCTGTCAAATCTATGTTTCAATGCTTCCAGCCCATGAAATCAGTTTTCATAGAGTGATAATGTTTGCAGTTATCAAAATATGTAATAACACTGGACCAATATAAGAAACTAACTTAGCTGCTCAAAACTTTATAGCTATTGCCTTCTCTAAACCAAGTATTTCAGCTTTCTACACTCTATTAACAGATAATGTAAGAGGTACTTCTCCAGAGACCAAAATAATATGGTTACAACCCCTTCAGAAGGGCACAGAAAATTGGAATTGGAACAAAGTATGGAATTTCTCCCAAAAGCTTTCAGTGTCACCACCCTTAAAATGGTACAATACAAGATCATTCATAATTAAGCAACAATACATGGCAGGGTGTGGTATATCATGAGAAATTGTCACGCCTTGGGTACATTGTGAGCACGAGGCAATGCTGAGTGCCTTCAACCACCCAAGAACTGACAATATCTCATGATACACTACATCCTGGAGTATATTATTGCAATTATGAAATGGCTCTGAAGTACTATCTTGGTAATTAGCTTTGAACTGTGATAATATTCTGAGATATCATTACAGGTCAAAGTCTGTTTCAACTAATCAGCTTCCAGGATTTCTCAACTCCATTTAATAATTTATATTACATGCCAAGTCTTTTATATAAAATGTCCCTAAGTCAAAGTAATAAATGTACAGAATATAACACTGAAAAATGTTTGATAAAGCACATGTTTTGTCATATAGGTTTATTTGAAACCTCAAAGCTCAAGATTAAAAAATAATAGAAATAATAAAAGGTAAATTTAGTGCTGAAACTTGCATTATACAGCATTTTGATAAAAAGTGTTATTGGAGTAAGGAATCCAAACTGATACATTTTTGAGTGAGTCTTAGTAGAAAAAAACATCCTTATATAAGTGACTATTGATGTATAGAGTCTAATTTGTATTAAACAACAAGCAATAACTAGTAATATAATTATTTCTGATTCAATAAAACAAATAACTCAGTAAAGCAACATAATGGGCATGAATTTATCAAAATTCACACATTGACTCATTCCCTCCCATAGTGTATATATGAGTTGAAACGTTCTATGTTTAACCTTGTACAAAATGGCCACCTCAAGCCGAATGATTAACCACTACGGAAAAATCTGCATATCAAACACAGTAACAATGTATTAATAAAGAATAACTGGGAAGGGTTGGGCTTAGTAAAGGTTAAAAACTTAATCAATAACAGTAAGTTTAAAACATTTTCAGCATTACAAGACCAATATAATCATCCAGCCCATGAAATCAGTTTTCATAGAGTGCTAATGTATGCAACTATCAAAATCTTTACTAATGCCAAACCAATACAAGGATCTAACTTAGATACCAAAAACTGTATAGCTATTGTCCTCACTAAACCAAGTATCTCAGCTTTCTACACTCTATTAACATATAATGCAAGAGGTACTGCTCTAAAGACTGAGAGACTATTGTCACAACTTAAAAATTATACAAAATATTGGAACTGGGAAAAAATATGGAATTTCTCTCTAAAAGCTTTCAGTGTCATCAGCCTTAAAATGGTACCACATGAGACAATTCATAATGTATATTATACTTCCTGACACTTATTTAAAATGTCCCTAAGACAAAATGAGAAAAGTACAAAATGTAACACTGGAAAAGGTATTATCGAGCACATGTTTTGGTCATGTAGGCCAAACATTTGTTGGGACAAAGTTCAGGATTTCTTTTTAAACATATAGAAATAATAAAAGGTAAATTTAATGTTGAAGCATGCATTATAGGCTATTTCAATGAAAAGTGTTAGTGGAGTAAGGAACAAGAATACACATTAGCAATAATAGGAGCTACAATGAAAAAAAAAATTAAAGAGTTGGACAGAGGACAGCGTGCTATCACTTGAGGCATGGAAACAGCTTTAAAGCAGCAGTACAATACAGTACACAGCATAGGAAACATCCAGAAAAAACAAATTCACAGTTCTGCCAATATTTTTCATAACCATAGTAGAAAATTAGCTTTTTGGTATAATTTTTTCATTGCACTGCTGCTTTAAGATTAGAAAAGATAGTACATTGTATATTTAAGCAATAACACATGACAGGATGTAGACATATCATGAGATATCATCACACCTCGGGTGCTTGGGCATGTGGCCGAAAGGCCGAGTATGTCCAACCACTCGAGAAGTGACAATAACTCATGCTATACCACACCCTGGAGTTGCATTATTGCTATTATGAACAAGAGTAATGGTTTTATAAATAAAAGATAAAAAAAAAACAACCTTTAAACCTGTTAAAAAAGGCTTTTTTGGTAGTGTAGGAATACATTTAAAAACATTGTTCTAGAAGGCAGCAGATGGCGCTGTTGTAGTTAGAGCTGACAGAAGAGGTAACAGTATTGTGATGGTGTGACCTGTGAACACTGCTGCTCTCTCTGCAACAGTGTCTTTGTCTGTCCCCCCCACACACACACACACACAGTAGATGATCGCAGTATCACGGTAACGAGACACTAAAGAAAAAATGAAGCTGATGAGCAATATCACTGGATTAGGAAGCAGCATGATTGAGAGAACAAGTTTGGTAAGTGTGTCAAGCGCTACCGTTTTAAATGTGCATGCGTCTGTGAGACATGGGAACAGTTGTCTGCTGAGTGCGGCCTGCGAGTGGCAGCAGATTGCTTTTGCGTGTACCACAGTGTTTTTTGTTTGTAATGCCCATCTCAATGTTGTGGGTCCTGGAGAGAGCAGGCGATACCTTTCATTCAGTGGAACTGATGCGCCCCCCTCGTTGACCAGCAGTTGTAGGTGGAAAATGTTGCATTCGGAAGATTTTCTTCTGAAGTTTCAAGTGAGGAGGCTGGTGGCTGGATGTTTTTTGAAACTGTGATGATGTAGTCCAATATCATCATGGCTCCAAAGATCTTTCAGCCGATCAGCTTCCTACATTTTTAAGAGCCAGTTCATAATTCAAATTACACAGTGGCAAGAGGGGATCCTGGCTTCTGATTGGTCAGACTGGGACTGGACCTGGCATGTTATCCCAGCATAACATCCTGGCTCTAGTCCCAGCACATTGATGACCATGTCAAATGTAAAAAAAAAAAAATTCACTCCATGCCATCAGGTTCCCCACTGCCCTCCTCGCCAACAGCACGATCCTGTTCAAGTTTTCTCCTTAGCATGAGAGTTTAACTCCACTCCTACTTTCTTTTTTCCCCCTCAAAAATAAATTAAAAAACCAAAAACACTGCAATCCTCATGACAGAAAACTGAATGGGAGTGAACAAGCGCATCTGTTTAATTCAGCACATGACCACTTTAACAACGCTCGCTCACTCACCATTCCGGTCACTTTTTTCTCCACTTCTATCTGTTTTTGAACAAAACACAAAAAAAATTTCTGAAAAGCGATTCTCCCTGCCACCTCCCTACCTTGTGTAGACATCTTTCCTGCAGTTCTTCACAGCGGGGACCCCAGGTGGCCAGAAGCACCAGTGACACGGTGGAAGTTCCTTAACAGTGCTGGTGCCGTAACAGTTGTAAAACTTCTCTTGCTTAAACATACAAAAAATAACACCAAAACCACAAAACAGCTAAAATGGGAACTGAACCTGATTCCACAAAGATGGAGGATTGGGAGGGGAGAACAGCCATGACACAGCCACAATATTACAGATGCACAGACAGAACAGCTCCACCTACTGGACAAACACAGCGAGGAACTATTTCTTAAAACAGTAAGCTTCCACAATAAAAACTACCCATAAAATAAATTAAAAACAATATTTTCATATTATTTTTGTAACTTTAAATACAAATGAGCCATTGTATAATAGAAATAATGCACTCCAGGGTGCGTGTTATGCTGGGATAACATCCCTTCTTGGGTGTTCGACACACCACCTGAGGCAGAATGTTATCTCAGCATAACACCCACACTGCTGTGCATTATTTCTTTATTAGTGGTAACTTTTATTCTAAATAGGGGACTCTATACACATTTTTATCAAGTCAAAAAATTCACACACAAACATTTAAGAATTATTCAAAATTTGTACAAAATCCTTTATAGTTGGAAAAAAAGCCACACAATCTAGCTGATTAACATGCTGCATCCCACATATGCAGAGCTTTAAATGTATTCATTTTCTTCTATTTTTTTTCACTTATTCAAATGAACTTAATGCTTCTCTTTTCTCTATATCTTACCTCTCATCTTTTGTAGTATGATGGTATACACAGGGCCGGATATTCAGAAATGCGCCAAAGGCATATGCAACCCCGGTGCAGCACAAGTCAACTGCGCAATGGCACAGTGACTGTGATATTCAATGGTTGCACACTGCAACATGCACCAGCACAACATGGCTTAATATTGCAGTCACTGCACCATAGCACAGTGAGAGGTGCACCAGGGAGCAACCAGAAATGTGCCATAGTGCAACCAGGGATGCGCAGGGGGCAGAGGAAGATGCGCCAAGGCACAGCAGGAACAGCCACAGGCACAGCAGGGAGCCAGGCATCGGGGAAGGTGGGGGGGCAGCGTGGGGAGGTTGGGGAACCAGGCCAGGAACACTGGCAGGGACACACAGCTGGCACACAGGTGACCACTGCCCATGGAGAGCAGGTAAGCAGTCGCCCTCCCCCGCAGGGTGGTGATCGCAAGGTACAGGCGGCACCAATGTCCAAGGGTGAGCTCCCACTGGCCACCACCTGCTGGATGGCATACACCCACCCGGACAACAGTAATCCACACCCTGACACATGGCACCCAACACACACACCACACAACCAGTACAGCCAGCCCATGGCCACTCCAAGTACAGCCACTGACTGAGGGGCATGACACTAACATGCACGGTCCACACATCAACACAGGTGCACCACACAGCCACCCACCTCACCACTGCAGCATGGACCCACTCGCCAGCTGCAAAGCATACATGGACACAGACGGGTAAACATGTAACAAATATAATCCAATTATAACAACAATAATGAAACATAACAGTCAAGAACAAGGGAGAGGGTAGATGAGGGAGGGATGGGGACAGGGTCTGTACAGTTGGACGGGGAAGGTAGGGGAAGGGAAGACAGAGGCAGGAAGGGAGCTGCAGTCCATCAAGGCCGGCCACGGTCTGCTGTCACCTGGCGCCTCCCCCTGCGCCGGTCCCGGAGCAAGATCCTCCTGTCTGATCCACTATCTCCATGGTATGGAATGTTATAAGTATGATCTGACACAGGAGTCAACAATATAGTGGCAAGCGGGAACCCCTCCAGACACCTATGGCAGAGGAAGGGACAGGTGATCAGTGCTCACCCATAGCACCCTAGCCCCACACTGTGTGCAGCAGACAGTGGGAACACACACCCATGGAGTGGCACCCTGGCCACCTGCAGTGGGTGGGCCTACACCTGCCATCAACCTAGCAAGCCACAGCAGTGCACAGCACTGGACACCGCTGCCCAAGGGCCATCTGACAGCACAGTGGCAGGCAGGTGGCATGGTGCTGCAGCAGAACCACAACGGCACTGGTGGCAGCCAGATGCACACCCAGCCCACCAACAGCTGCCACACATGTGCAATGGCTGCCCCACGGCACCATGCACACTGCACTGTGTGCTGCACACAGCTGCCATGGCACAAGGCACAGGAGGCCAAGGCCGTAGCCCCACCTCCGACAACCACCCTGCACAACAATGTGGGAATGTACAGTGCCTACCTGCCCACCATGGCGCTGTGTGAGCTGGTCCCACTGCTGCACCTCTGCTTGGTCCTGCACCCCCAGCTGAAGGGCCGTGGCTCACCAGGTGCCCCTGCTGCCCTGGCACATCTCCAGTCCTCAGGTCCTAGGACAGGAACACAGACAGGCACACATCAGACCACAGCCACAGAATGAGTCCACCACCCCACCTCCAAGCATAGTGTGTGCCCCGGCCGGGCAAAGCCGCAGTGCAGTGGTGCAGCACACCCAGTGACTGGCAATGCCATGCCACAGGGCACACAATGACAGGCCCCCCTCCCCGGCACTGCATGCAGCCCTGCCAACCCCATGGAACAGCGGTCATGCACAGACACAGTATGAGCCCACTTACCTGGCCGTGGCACGGCCCCCCTGCGGATGTGCACCTGTAGCGCCCTCAGCTCTTCCAGGTTCCTCCTGACTAGGTCACTATACCAGTGGTAGCACTGCTCCCTGGTGCACTGCACCCCAGTGGCCTGGACCATTCCATCGGTGATGTCCTGACACACCTCTGTCCTGGGCTGCTGCCCAAACAGGCTGGCAGCATGGGGATCCACCAGGGCCACCTGGCTAACAAGTTCCACCTGTCTCCAGTTCCACGAGCGTGGGACAGCACAGTGCACTATGGTGCTATAGCAATACAGCAGGTCAAAATGGCACCCAGTAGTGCACATGCACACCGTGCACAAGATGCGTGCCTCGCAAGCAGTTGCGCTGCCGCCGGCAATTGCGCATCTCTGGAGATGCAAGGCATAGGTGGGGCCACACCGGCACGTGAAGCAGGGATTCCAAGAGGGCATAGGGTAGGGCGGGGGTCAGGGATCAGCATGTGCAATGTGCATGTGGGTGCCATAGGGCCCATGACGCATGGTGCACAATAGGGCCATGAAGGCACCATGCCCCATGGGCCCAATAGCTCCTGAGCACCATAGACCCAATAGTGCCCCAGTGCCATAGGCCCAATAGTGCCCCAGCACCATAGGGTCCAATGCGCAAAGGGTACAATGGCACCCAAGGTGCTCCTAGCGCATGCTGCACAATAGGTGGTAGCACATGCCGTGGCGCATGCATGTTGTCGAGGGTGCACTACGCATGTCACGGCATTGCGCCACAACATGCGCCAGAGCAAGTCCATTGTGCAGTGTGCAAGAGTGTGATATTCAGCCGTCATATGCAGATTAGCTCATCAGCCTATCCACAGCAGAATGGGGACATTTGCATGTCATTACCGTTGTGCATCAGCCCATTTGCATGCAATGCACTATAAAGGCACAGCACAACAGCACAGGCCATGGACTGGTATTGCAGCCATCAGAGGTAAGTTGCACCTGCCGAGGGAACATCCAGCACAGGGTGCTGTATGGCTGGGGTGGGCCGCTGCAGCCACTAACCACATGTCCATGTCCACAGGTAGCATCATGTCTGAGCACGAGGAGGGTGAGGAGCGTGGGCCTGCCCAGAAGCACAGGCCCAACATTATGAGAGTGGAGGCAGATGCCCTGTTCGAGGCATACCTGGACAGGGAGCCATTGCTGAATGGCACCACTGGCACACCCCAGGCCGGGGCCGCAGCCTGGGAGGAGGTGGCGGAGGCCATGAACCAGCAGCGCAGCCACCAGCGGTCTGCACAGGAGTGCAGAAAAAAGGTGGGCACCAACAAGCATCGGATAAAGGAGAAGGTGGCGGTCATTTGGGCTGTCAGGTCAACCACAGGTGGGGGTCAGGCCACCATGACACAGCTCATGCCGCAGGAGGAGATGGTGGCAGCCACTATGCGGCATAGTGCGGTGGAGGGTGTGCCGGGCGATGGCTTCCAGACTGCAGGGAGCCCATCACTGCATGGTAGGTATGGCAGGCAGGTGGGTGGGGGGTAGGTGGGCCTGGGGCCTGTCAAGTCGGCGGCTCTAATGCATCTGTGTTCCCTTACAGCACCAGCATGCCAGCATGCGGTGGCAGGGGTGCCAGCAGCTGTCGTGGTAGCCCACCTAGCCCCAGAGGACCAGCCATCCACCTCTATGGGCATCCGTTGGCCCGACAGGCTGCAGAACACCACTGCAGTCCAGCCAGATATCCCGGGCATGGTGGCAGATGAGGCCCTGGCTGTGTTCCAGTGAGACGCCAGCCACAGCGTGCTCTGTGCAGAGACACAGATCGGGGCGGGGTACGACACTGATGATGATCTGACCGTAGTCCTGGACGATGGGGATCTTATCGGAGGGAGACACCCATACCATCCACCAGCACTGGCAGCATGGCTGGTTGCCTTTCAGTGGTGGAACAGCTGCCCGCCACTGCCCCGGTACCACTGTGTGTGCAGGCACAGTGACGCAGGGTGGAGGGGCACCCACACAGGTGCTGGCCAGAGCACAGGGGCCGGAGGGGTGGCAGCAGCAGACGGCTGGAGACGTTGGGAGGCCTAGCGCCGCATCCACCACCGGGGCACCTGTCATTGCCCATCCCCATGTGGACCACGCTGTGCAGCTCCCACCTGAACGGGGGGCCGTGCAGCACAGTCATACGACACCGATGGGTCGACGCCTCACCCATGCACCCCAGGGCACTGAACCCTTGGTCGAGCACACCTGATTGATGTGGGCCTCCGTGGAGCAACAGGCGCTGCTCATGGATGGGGTGCTGGCACTCCATGCAGAGGTGTGCCAGGCAGCAGAGCAGCACAAGAGGGGCACCGCGTAGGTCCTGTAGGTCAATCAAGGCCTGAAGGAGGACATGACCGCAGCCCTGGACCGCATTGCCAATGTGATCTTGGTCGGCCTTGCCCTACTGGCTGCCACAGGATGTGGCTGACCACCACAGACACCACGGAATGCGATGTCCACCTCACAGCCCCGGTGTCGGGTGACCCCAACCGTTTCGACGCTGGGCTCCGCTGTGGACATCCCAGGCACACCTGGTGTGGGCCTGTTTGGGAGCCTGGAGGACCCGGTCATGGTCCCGCAGTCCCACCCCAGAGGGGCGGTTACAGACCCCACCGTGGGCGTTGTTCAGCCTGTGTCTGCTGGCAGCCATGGTGCGGCCATCCCCGTGTCCATGGTGCCGTGTGTCTGTGCAGCAGACCTGATGTGCATGCCTCCCTGTCTGCTGTCTGCTGCCACCGCCCTGTGTGCACATGGGTGTTGTGTGTGTGTGTGTGCATGGCATGGTTGTGGCAGCCATGTGTTGTGCCACACACTGCCCATGTGTGCACCTGCCCGGCCACTGGCCCATGTGGTGTGTGTGTGATGATGCCTGCTCAACACTGGTTGCACATGTGCAACGGTGCCCTCCGTCTGATCCACGCCATGCGCTTGTGCCCGGTCGCGTGCCCATCGGTGCCACTGTGTGGGTGTGTAGGTGTGTGTGGGTGTGATGCTGTTCAGTGCTGTGTGGTGTGGTGTTGCGTGTGGCTCTGTGGCACTGCACAGCCACTGCCCCGTGCCTGTGTGTGCATGGCCTTGGCCATGCCCACACATTGCTGTGTGCTCTGCCACTGTGTCAGTTCAGTGCATGGGTGTTTGTCCACCTACCTGCATGCACCGTAGTGCTCCTGTGCAATTGTGTCTCACCAGTGGAGTGCCAGCTGCATAAACTGGGGATCCCTCCACCCAGGGGGGCTGCCCTCCACCTCCCGGCCCAACGCCCGCATCATCCTCTCAGTTGCTCCCCTCATCGGCCTCGACAGCTATCCCACAGTCAATGGCCATGTTGTGCAGCATGCAGCAGGCCAGGAACAGGCCACAGGCCTTCGAGGGGCTGTATTGTAGGACCCCACCGGACCTGTCCAGGCAATGGAACCATGCCTTCAGCATCCCAAACACATGCTCAATGATGTTCCATGTGCTGGCGTGTGTAGCCACTGTCACCTGTGTGAGGGGAGAGAGAAAGAGAGGGTTAGACCAGTGACCCATGTCACTGTGCCCCATGCCCTTCCCAGATGCACACGGTGGTCCCCCTGTCCTGGCCGCCCTACTTCCATGCCCTGCTGTGCTCAGCTGCCCATGGTCTCATCATACTCACCCACTAGGTGACCTGTGGGGATGTCCCTACTCTCAAATCTGTGGCACAGTGCTGAGCTGTGCCAGATGAAAGCATCATGTGCTGCCCCAGGGTGTGTGGCACAGACACTGGTTATGTGCCCCATGGCATTCCACACCACTTGGCAGTTGATACTGGGGTAGCCCTTTCTGTTAATGTAGGCTACCCCCTCTGCACCAGGTGGCATGCGGATGCCCACATGGGTGCAGTCGATGGCCCCTAGTATGCCAGGCATACATGGTACCCTGTGGAACTCCTTAATGGTTGCCGTATGCTCTGCCTGTGTGCTGAGGAAGTGGATGTGTTCCACAGCATTTGGCAGCAGTGCGTCGAGGAATTGTGTGAGGAGCCGTGATGTGGCCAACTGGGTTATGCCTGTGGTGTCCCCTGTTGGCCCCTGGAAGGTGCACATGGAGAGCAGACACATGACAGCTGTCACCTTTGTCTCCACTGTCAGGGCATGGCTCTGTCTGGTGGGTGCCTGCATCTCCTCACTGCACAGCTCACAGAGCTGCCTCAGAATTGTCTGGTTCAGGCGATACTGGCCCATGATCTCTGTGTCAGCGTTGGTCTCAAAGATGACCCAGTGCTGGTACCGCCTGTTCTGGGCATACCGCCGATGGGCCTGCCTCCTGCCTCCTCACACCCATCATTATGGCCTCCATCTGGAATGCCACACTGGCCATGGCCCCTGTTGTCCTGTCACCCCCTGGGCTTCTGGCTCCACTGGCCCCCCCAGCTCAGTGGGGCAGTGCCTGTTGCTCAGCTGGGCCCCCTCCTGCATACCCTGCCCATGGCTGGCTATTGCCTGCAGGCTCTGTCAACCACCCCTGTGAGTGCCTGTGTCACTCCCCTTGGGTCTGGTGGCTCTGTATGGCACCCATTCCCTCTCACTCCCTCCATCGGCCTCCCTGTCTGTCTCACTCTCTCTCTCTCTCTCTCTCTCTCCCTGTCTCTCTCTCCTGGTCTCGCTCTCTCTCTCTCTCTCTCTATCTCCCTGTCTCTTTCCTCCTCTCTCAGACAGCCTATCTGTCTCCCTCTGTCCTGCTCCCCTCTGGCGCAAGTGACCTCTTCCTACTTGCTCCCTGTTTTTATAGGCTCAAGTTTGCTCCATGCAACTGGCAGTTGTTCCTCACTTGTGCCATTGGTCGGGGGGTTGAATATCGCACTGTGCTGCATATTCATGGGTACGCCCCCTGCCCTTGCACATGCATACATTGCCATTGCGTATTGGTGTACTGCTACTTGTGCTGTGCAGTTGCTCCTGCTGAATATCGCTCTATGGCGCATCTCCACAGTTGCGCATGCGTAACTCTGTTTCACCATACGCAACTGCTTTGAATATCCAGGCCACAGAGTACTAAAAGAATTGTTAGTTTCTGATAGGTTTCTAATAGTTGTTAGGTAAAGTCAGATACCAAATTTGAAGAATGGAATTATTTTGTGCTGCAAGTCAGCAAGAATGATGTAAGATATTTATCTTTTTTTATTGTGAATTCTCTGTTTTATTTTAAATACTTGATTAGTTATTTATTAAATATTGTTTGGTTTATAATGAATGTATGTTTAACATTTCCATAAAATTTAATTGAGAAAAAAACTGGCTGAGTCTCAGCCCAGGTAAGACAAAGGTAATGATTGTCAAACCATGCTTGTGAGGGTCAGCGATGACTAGGGCCAGGGTAGGGAAGGCTTAGCTCCCACAGCCCTGTCCCCCCACTGGTGAACCCCTTCCCAGGATATACCTGGCCCTGCTCATTACCCCATGGATTGCCCCTGTGGAAGTGCCAGGAAAGGTAGGGGCATCTTCCCCCCAGAGACTCACATCCAGAATGGTTGCCGGGCTCAGGGTCCTGGTGATGGCACGGATAGTGGGACAGCACACAGGGCTTCATGCATACCTATCCTGCCATTTTCCTCATGATTTTCTCCCCTGTTACCCTTGCTTGGGCATGTACATCAGTGCACCCATGTAGAGGCATGCACACACTGCAGAATTCCAGCAGCTCCCTCCCTGCATGCCGCTCTCACCTGCACTGCCACCTGACCTCCACCTGGTAGCAATTGTCAGCAGTGACAGCAAGCCCTCCCCTCCCTCCCCAGGAGAAGAGAGGTTCACTGGATGCTAATCCTCTCCCCTACCAGTGGACCCCCAGCAACCTGAGCTTGCTCCTGAACTCAGGTCACCGACATGGCGAGCGGTAGCTCTACTGCTGAGCCACTGTACTGGCCGCATGGTGGAGGCCTTTGAGGGATCTTTGAAAATGTTCTTATTTGAAAGTGACCTGTAAAGTAGCTATACAGCCCGCTCCAGTCCCCACATACCTTATGATGCTGCTTTGGGAGTTGGGGGCTGCATAAATCATTATTTTTAATTGGAAAGTGAAATTTTAATAAACTGCAGAACTTCGGTCGAACACGTAAGCGCCGCGCCTGAGTCCGATTAGGGTGCAATTGCTCAGCGGTATTCCACCCATTTAGTGAAGTCGCTACCACCACTGCTCTTATTATAGTAGCAGTGGCGGTATTGTAATATTTGTATGGCTTCCACTGAGGTATTGATACCTGTAATGTTACCTACAGCAACACCTGGACAGGCTGTTGCCATAGGTAACATTACAGGTATCAGCACTCTGTGGAAGCCATAAAATAAGTATAATAGTAGTGACCACCACCACTGCTACTATAATAAGAGCAGTGTGGTAGCACATCACTAAATGGGTGGAATACCCATGAGCAATTGCGCGCTAGCTATCGACCAGATGGTGCTTCTGTGTGGCTGAAAGTTTCAGCAGTTTATTAAAATTTACCTCTGGATGAATAATGATTTATGCGCCCCGACTCTGCACAGCATTATAGGTATGTAAGGACTGGAGGGTGATAGTATTCACACGTTCACCTGAAGAGAGCTCCTTTTGCAAATAGACTTATTCATTTAAATTATTAACTAAAGACTGTTACTATTTTTTTCTGTCTTCCTTTGTAAGGCACTCTGTGCCTTTTCTGGATGGCGCACCCTATCAATAAATTTTGCCTTGTATATTGTTCCGGTTAAAATCACCTGAAGTCAGTTTTTTTTTGCCATTTAGGGAGTCCTTGAACACTGAAGCTTTGAAACCTGCATTATCTTTGTGCAGGATCTTATGAGCTATGCTTATGCCCATGTTTGTAACCTGCTACAACTTATTATGCCTGTTTAAATGTCTGGTATAACACATTTAGTTCTACTTTATCCCTTTGTAGGGTGATGTGGATAAACTATATATTTTTATGTCAGTCATTCCTGGTTTTCCCTGGTTGTTCCTTGCCCATCCATCCACCCTGCCCCTCTCGCATCTTGTCCCCCCTTCCCATATTCTTTCTTTTGCATTTATCTTCAGACTCATTTACATGTAATTTATATGAAATGCACCTGACATTTGACCTCTGCTTCATGTGTTTGCAGTACCCATTATTAAGGTTCTTGTTTTTAATCCTTCTGTAGCATCAGTAATAAGGACTGGAGTGATGTTTTGTACTGCACATATTTTTTGCACTTTATTTTGCACTCATACCTCTCAGCCTAGTGTCATGGAAATATGGGACATGCTAATATTAGAAATATGGGGAAATGAGGTACACTGGCCTTCAGAATGTGGGACGCATTATCAGACATGAAGATGCATGCTCTGAACTCTTGAAAAAGTAAAAGCAGCTAAGGGAGTCCACGCCTGGAGCACACTCTAATAGAAGTCAATGTGAACACCAAGTGAAAAGTAGCTAACAGGCACTAGTGTGCATACCAGCGAAAAAAGAACCCATAGCTTGGCTGTTAGTTAAAAATGCTTTTACTTGCTTAAATATCCACAAACTCACACCACCATTGTCTGCCAATGTTTCATCCACCTGACCGTGGGCTTTGTCAAGGCGTCTTGACAAAGCCCAAAGTCACCACGTGTAAGTGTTGGAAGATGCTAGAGTGGGGTGAGTTTGTGGATTCTTAAGCAAATAAAAGCATTTTAACTAAGAGCCAAGCTATGTTTTTTTTTTCGCTGATATGCGCACTAGTGCCTTTTAACCACTTGATGATCTGAACACTGTGGAAACTAGTGCCTTTATTTGTGCAAGTTTAATTTTGCTTTAGTATCATAGAATGTTATACATTTTTCCTTTAAAGTCTGTGTTTACAGCACCTTTTCTTTGGGCAACACCTTTTCCCTGAGGGACGGATGAGGGACAGGGCAATTTGATGGGTAAAATGAAGGATGTAGCAAGACAGGATGATTCCCAAACTCTCAGGGTTTGTTTTGTCGAGAATTCAGGTGCACTCTGGGTCTGCAATAGGACAGTCCAAAATGAAAGAAACTTTCAAGCACCAAAAAGCACACATTTATTGGTAGCTTCCATCAGTTTATTTCCATTTCATTTGGGTAAACCGACCACCTTAAAACTCCAATGTTTTGCTTATCAATTATGCTTTTTCAAGGAGAGTGGACCTATATGATAAATACCAGAACAGTATACTGTGAGTAAAACTATTTTCTAAAATGGTGTGGGCACTTTGGTCTTTCTTGTTCAAATGCCATCCAATGAATTTTTGTGATTTACAAGAGATTGTTAGAGCGATGTTTTGGGGGTAATGCATGGCTTGTTATGAAATCATACTTATGTATACTATTCTGATATTTATCAAATAGGTACACTCTACTTGAAAAAGCATAACTGACCATGGAGGGGTTGTGGGATAACAGATGGACCAGACACCAAACTTCAGGTTCAACACACAATCTCTATGTGATATTTATTCAAAATACAGGAAATAAGCTTCTGCAATGCCACATTCCTTCTTCAGTACATCAGTTTGCAGCAACAGACTATGTATGTCCTTTCTCTGCACTTAGCCAGCACCTACTGACACTGATCTCTGATCTAACCACTTTTCAGTAAAACCCTTCATCGCTATGTGGGCCCCATTTGCTTGGGTAGTGAGGGCTCATAAAGAAGAAAAAACAAGCTATAGACAAAGAACCTCAATGCAGATTCACTGAAAAAGGGTTATCCCAAAGGGCATTGGCAACAAATCAAGTTTCAAAGAAATACAACATCATACATACTTCTATAATGCAAAGCATCATGGGATATGCAAATCACCATGAAATTTCAGACTTGTTCAGTTTACAGCAATTTACATGCATTTTAAATAGCACAGCTAACTTAATTTCTATAATAGTCACCTAGTACTTTTTACCATTATCAAAAACACCTAGTGCCATAGTATTTTCAACATTTACAGGTTTCATAAACATAAAGGTACAGTATATACATCAAGGTGTTTTATGACATAGTGCTATTACATACTAAATCCAACCATGATAAACGCAACCTGTTTTATATACACTTGGAGGTCACCAAAAATAACTCCCTGTATGAGGACCTGAGAGGGAAAAGGAAAATTAAAGAGGACACTATAACATAGTCAAGAAAGGGAAGGGGGTGCCCATAGGTTGCCAACCTTATAGACTAGAAATTGTAATGGATAGATGAGGCTAAGAAATAGAAGAACTGTTGCAACAGATTTAAGAAAAGGTCGGTCCTCAAGAGCGGCAGGAGTTCCCTGTCACATTGACATGCAAAGCATTGGAGTTTTAAGGTGGCCAGTTTACCTGAATGAAATGGAAATAAACTGATGGAAGTTACTAGCAAATGTGTAATTTTTGGTGTTTTAAAGTGTCTTTCATTAAAACAAAGGCTGTCTGTTGCAGTGAGGGACAGTGTTGAGGTACATTTGCTCCGTTTGTACTTTATTCAGGAGCTGTGTGTATTATATAGTGTCTCATTGACTACTATGCCTTTAAGTAGCCAATATAAATATTTTCTCCACTAGATTTTATTTATGTGTTTATTCATTTAAAGTTTGGTGACTGGGAGAGGCACACTGGCTTGTTTCCAGGTGCAACCTGGGGAAAGGTGAGTAGGGAGGTAATAAAACAATTAAACAAGTCAGGAGGAAATACACTGTAGAATTTCAAAATATATACATAGATACAAAATAGATACACAAGGGGAAAGCATTCTGTACTAGTAGAACAAAATAGTGGAGGTGTTACAATGAGCAAGGTAGCACAAGATATTACCACATCTAACAGTTAACAAGTTACTGTTATAGCAGTTAACAAGGATACATCATGGGCTTGAGCTAGGAATAAACTGATCTGAATCAGTAACAGGAGGAGAGAGAGGGCATGAGGGGGTAACTGGGTGGTAGATTGGGGTAGGAAATGAGAGGAGGGGGGAGAGATGGTAGAGGAGGAGGAACGGTTAGAAGGGGGGAGACAGAGAGGGAGAAGAAATACTGTGCCAGGAGAGGGAACTAGAGATGTGGCAGTTTGAGAAAGCATGTGTTAACATGCAAAACATTGGTGATGGATTGTGGGTACTGGGCTGTGTTGCTGATTTTATTATGGATGGATCACTAATAAAAGTAACATTTGTTGACAAAAATGCTACCTGCACTGTGCCTCTATTTTTTATTGTGGTTTACTGGTGCAAAGCTTGTTGTGCTTTCCTGGGTAGAAGATTACAGCCGCTTGTGTGCTGAGTGGTTAGTTATGACCTGTGAAATAGATATGTGATTGGGGGAAGGAGCTGAACTAGATGTAATATGAGAAACTTAGTAGAAGAAGGGTCAGAGAGCTGGTCCCCCTGTACAATTAAAGAGACACAGGATAACTAGGAACTGAGGTAAATAGATTACAATGTATATCTTACTTTTAGCTCACTCCCACTCAATGTAATTTGTATGGTCTTGCTCCTACTTAACATTAGTTCCTACTTATGATTTGTCTGTCTTGTTTGCTCTATACTTTGTTTCTCCCTGACATCAAAAGTTTTCACTGCCTACCTATTGTAATCTCCCGGGTCGTGACTGAAAATAGTCATGTTTTGGCTATGGCACTTACCCGGTAAACAAAAACTAAATAAAAAACTAAATAAAGTCTGTTTTCATCCCATCAGCTCACACCAGGCACACACACCACAACCATATTCAGGTGGGCTGACAGATGGGATGGAGAGCTAGTCAGCTGCAAGTGATGTGGTGCAGTCATGTTCCAAAATCTTCTCTAGATGCATGGCAGGTGACCAGTGTGTAGAGGAGGAGAGCTTGCTGCCTCAAGGCTGAAATATGGTTCTTGAGATGTACCTCAGGGTATGGCCCTATGGGAGCTGCAGTTACACTACCATAGCAACCCCAAAGGGTCAGTGTGGGTAGATGGCATAATGTGTGGATGGGAAGAGTGGGAGATGTACTGTGGGGGGAAGAAGGCAACTACCAGATTAGAAACCGCAAACCAATTTGTGTCTCTGGCAGAATCAGTTCCACATACTCAACTCAAGAGGACGAGGCACTGGGAGCCCCAGATGAAGTGGGTACAACTGGTAAGAGGACACCAAAGGTGGAGCGGCATGGTCGGAGGAAGAGGATGGTAATAATGCTGGGGGAATTAATAGTGTGGATGGGGAGGTTGGTGTGTGCCATTGAACGTGAGAAGAGAGCTGCATTCTGTACACTGGGAATGGCAGTGAACAGAGTCCTGCCCCAACTGGAGGAGAAGCCAGATGTGGTAATCTAGGAACCAATAATCTGGCATGGCACTGTATAAAGAGAGTCAAGGAAAGCTTCAGAGAACTAGGGAGGAAACTGAGGGTAGCTGCAGATAGAGTAACCTTCTGTGAGGTCCTGCCATTGTCATGTGAGGTTAAGGACAGACATGATACAACAAGAGAGCTCAACACATGGCTGAAGGACTGGTGTGGGAAAGAGTTTTGTTTTTCTTTTTGTGGGACTAGGGAGAATTTTAGAAGGAGCACTGTTTTTTGCTAGGGATGGTCGGCACCTGAACAGGGAGTGCACCAGTGCATTAGGGCATAAGTTTGACATGGGAATTAACAAGAATTTGAACTAGGAAGGGTGAGGGCTATGCTAAGGTGCATGACACCAAGACACACTTGGGAAGCCTTAAGGGGTCTTCCCCACCACATGGTAAATAATGGGGGACAGGGCAAGGTATAAACAACAGCACAATGGAGAGGTCAGGTACTGGATCTAAGGGAGTAGGAAACGAGAAGAAGATGGCTCCAGAAGACAGAAGCAGTAAGGGGAATAGAGAAGGGGTCCAGAACAGTGAAACAAAAGAAAATACAGGGGGAAGGAGAGCCATCCATGAGGGACAAGGGGCCAGGCAGAAGGAAGGCAAGGGGAGGGCAGAAAGTAGGAATTTGGAAGGCAGCATGTATGAATGCAAGGAGCCAGTGAAATAAAATGGGGAGCTTCAAGTCGTAGTAGTAGAAAAGCCGAAATTAGATTTGTTGTAAATAACAGAAAAAACGGCAACACAATTTCACAACTTCAAAATAGCTATTCCTAGATACTGTCTTTTCTGAAGAGATGGGATGCAGGGCAGAGGAAGGGGGGTGGGTGATTTCATATATCAAAAAAATGTTAGAAGAAGGTGGAGCCAACTGTTATAGAGGAAAGATGTACTGATCAGCTCTCCCTTTGGAAACTTTTAGATAGTATTATTTTTCACATTATGTGATAAATTCTCAGCTCAAAAGAGGTTAATCAATTAGTCAGTCAAGTGCTTATCCATGGAGAGAAGTTGTCTGTTTCTGTGATGGGCAACCTGTGGAAAATAGGAGCAGGCAGCAGCAAGAATGAACAGCAGGGCCCAGCCATGTGAGAAAAGTGGCGGTGGGTGGGAAACAGAGTTCAAGTGACTTTATCATCAATGATATGATGCAGGTGACCATGCACTGGACTTGCAGGTCACTGCTATCGACGCTAAGCTGCAAGACTTTAACAGTAGTCTCACAGTCTATGAGACACAATCAATCACGGCCATCACTGAGGCAAAGGAGGTAGCCGGGTCAGCTCACAAAGCTGCTACAGTCTCTACAGACCTCATAAAAGTAAATAATCTCCTCCGTTTCATACCTGAAGCCATAGAAAATAAAACTAGAGCTTCCAGGATATGACTGCTTGGCATGACTGTGGGAATGAAAGCAGAGGACCCATGTGCTTTTGTGGGACAGTGGCTGGGAAAGCGTTTGTGTCTGGACCTGCTCCCGGCTAGTCATTGTGCACAGTGCATCACACCACAGCACTGGAGGGAGGAAAATTCAGGGCTGCAAATGCTACTAATCACGCTAGCAGAACATGAAAGAGATCCAGTACTGGTGGCAGCGAGGCAGAAGGGCCCCATTAAACTAGAAGGGGACAGAATTTCAATGCACCCAGACCTCAGTTATGCCACCAGAGACCCGAGGAAGGGCTTTGATTGCTTTCAGTCAACACTGAGGTATTTAATGGTTACCCACGCTCTACAGTACCCTGCCAGACTGAGGGCCATCTACTCTGGAAAGTCTTACCTGTTCAACGATCCAAAGGAGGCTGGTAACTTTATTAATAAAATAAAAATGAACTTTGGAACTCCAGAACAGGAGGACAATGATTCAAACTGAATAATGTGTTGACATTTGTTACCATTTATCGCTGTCATTATACAATATATTGTAATTTGAGGTTAATGTCTATATTGGCTAGGGGAGAGAGAGAGAGATTCCATGGTGGTGGAATACCGGTGATGTCATTTGTGAGTGGGCTATATGCCTGCATAGGGTATTTTTTTCATTTTCATTTTCATTTATTTATGTTTTCAGGTAAGTACCCTGGAATATACATTCCTTTTTCATGACATCAAAAATAGTGATAAATCAGGCTTACAATGCAAAATGCAATAACAATTACAAACAGTACATCACAATACAAGCAGTACAACACTCAGCACAGTTTACATGACCACACTTCAAGGTTTTTAAAATATTGAAAGACAACGCAGAAGAAGAGCTTTACAGATGAAAGCTGTTTAATGTGTGTTGGCAGGGAATTCCACGGGGAGGCTGCACAATACGCAAAAGTTCCTTTTCCAGCATTGGTGCGCACAAATGGTTTAACCAAACTTGAGCTCGTGAAGACTGTGATTCATAGATAGGGGTATGTTTAATTTAAAGTTTATTCAGGGAAACAGGAACACTAGAATTCATAATTTTAAACACGAATCGAGTGCTTGTTTTATAAGGTTGAAATAGTTGCATTTTGTGTGTCTTTTCCACTGCTATTTGCTGGAGATATTTCTATTATGGTGTCATCTGTGTGGTGCCTGGCTTTTCTGCCCCTTCTCACCCACCTTTTCTTTCTTATCAGCAGCAAGAGCTAACACAGTGCAATGTTTTATAACACTGCTGCAAGTTCCAACCAAGTTTCATGTCTAGAGTTATGATGTTAATAACTACTGTTTTTGCTTCCTATGTTCAGCATGGAGGCTTTTGGACAACCGTACACTGGCATACACTGTTCAAGTGCATTCTTTGGACAATAATGGTGTTTCTAAGCCTGCAATATGAATTCTTTTCTTTTGTCAGTTTCTAGAGGGAAGGGGGTTAGAGGTATGTGAAACACTTTGTGCATAACCTTTTTATGTTATATAAGATGAAGAGACTGCAAGCTAGGAGGTCGGCAAATGTAAGTGTTAGTCAATTCATTTTGGGGACAGGTCTATTTCTATTATGACTTTTCGTGGGCTATGTGTTTACACATTGTGTAGTAATATGCTCGTATCCTCCATATGATGTACCAAGCTGGGAGGGCATGGTCGAATCTCCTATTGAAAGTATTGCTATCATGGGTGATTTATCAACAGGAACATTATACTGATTCTGTTCCTTAGGTGGTAGGGTGACCAGCAATTTTTTTTCCTATTATTTATTTATGGTGCTTTTCCCCTGTGTTTCCTGTCCCCCTGCCCTCACATCCTTGGTGCAAGCACACGCGTGTGGAGGCATGCGCATGCTGCACACTGCAGGATACCCCACCCTACCAGTCACCTGACAGCCACCTGTGCTGCCACCCGGCCTCCACCCAGAATGGTGGAACAGCAGGAGGGTGACCTCCCCTCCTAGGAGAAGACAGCCCCCCCTCGTGGAAGAGGAGAACCACTGCTTGAACCTGATCCCACCCCCCCCGTGCCAGCACTCCAATGACCTGAGGTCATTCCCGAACCCAGGTCACCAGCATGACACAAAATGTGGCTTCCAGAATCTCAACCCTCAGCACCACCGGACTGTCAATCAGCAATTTTTTAAGAGCAGGGTTGGACGTTGGCCCAGTGGTAACAACCTGGGGGTGACATGGATAGGAGGGGCCTTTCTTTTTCTCGGGTGCCTCCCTTGTTTGTGGTTCTTCCTATTTACTTAGATGTGAAGCAATGACCGCTCTCTTTATGTATTTTGTGTTGTTACTATACTATGATTTCCTATTGGTTATAGGGTATTTCATGCCCAAACAATTAAATGCTTCTACATACTTCTGAAATTTTTACAATGAAAAGGGCCTACTTAGAGAGGCCAGGACTTGTGCTTCAAGCCTAATGCAGAGTTTTCAGATGACCACACCTTTCTGAAGTGAAACAATGGACACCTACATCTGCAACAGCTGAAGGAGTCTCAGATTTTAGACTGATTTTTATGGCTGTGGGCAGACCCTGCAGCTGTCTTGCTGTGCCTGGAAAAATGGGATACCGAAGCACAAATATTAGAAGTTTTCAGTGTATCCTTCCACAACTGCAAATCACTATGCCAGCTGAATGAAATATTCCCTTCTTTCTGTTGAGTAGACCAGTTCCAACACTATTTTTTCAGCTTGTTTGTCTCTCTCGTCATGCCTACTTTAAGTAACCTGACA
Source organism: Neoceratodus forsteri (assembly GCA_016271365.2). Classification (NCBI taxonomy): domain Eukaryota; kingdom Metazoa; phylum Chordata; order Ceratodontiformes; family Ceratodontidae; genus Neoceratodus; species Neoceratodus forsteri. The sequence continues at coordinate 1,713,786,293 of CM057455.1, forward strand.
GCTAGCACCTAGGAGTAGGCACAAAGGCAAGTTACTTATAGGGTCTGTCCACACTAAATGGGTACATTTATGCCATACCCTCTTTACATGCCATTAATTCACATAATATAACAATTCCAGTCTAAAAAAACTGCACTGCACTGTGCCATATAACAAGCTTAGACAGGATTTATAACCTTGGAGTGGCAACACTAGCCAATCTGTTTTATTTTAAAAAATTGCATAAATATCCCCTTCTTTTTTCATGCTTTGAGTGGAACATTTAAATGCAGTGTATCTTGTGCACACTATTTCTGTCATTCAGCCTGCACTGCCAAACACTAAAGACTGCGTGTAGACTGGAAAGACACACACTTCCAAACATAGTGTGTATTTGTCAGTTTGCTGCCTTTAATTTTTAATTTAAATGCCACCAAAAATGGCAATCACGTATGCAACCTACTCTGTCCCCCTTGGTAACATACATGATTGCAATGCAAATTCCTCCTAGTCAGTGATATTTCAGTGTTCTGATGCCTGCTCACAAAAACCCAAGGGCTTACCGGAAGATTGCTGCTCTTTGTTTCCCCCGGAGCTCCAAGCTTCCCGAGCAGTCCCATTTTAAAATTGGGCATCTCTGATTCCGTCCCTCTCCCATTCCTGTATGTAAGGGTCCCCTTTTATGCCCTGGAAGCATGATCAGTGAAGGAGAAAGGATTGGATTATCTGTAGTCAATCATCCATGGACCCTGAAGCTTTTCAAGTGTTTACCCACAAGCCCGGGCCATTTGTCCTCGATAGCAGCAGTAAAAGGTTTTCCATCTCCTGCACTCCAGAGTTGTTACATACAGGATCATTTACATTGAAGTACTCTTTTTATTTAAATTGCAGCACATTCTTGGGCAGTTTAGTTATTTTTACAGAGTGAGGTTGTTTAGGGCTCTATTCTTGAACTAGGGATGTTCATGTTTGGCCCATTCAGCCAATTCAGCTGATGCTAGCAGGCTTGAATGCAAGGATCTGAATTTAAAGGGCAATCCTGTTTGTAACAGGGACAGCAGTGGTAGTATCTGTCCCTGTTACAACGGAATATAAACATTGGGCAATGTTTTTTTGTAGCACAACTGAGCATTATATTATTTATTTCAATGTAATTAATAACTGCCATTGAAATAAATAATATAAAGTCAGAAAATTGTATCTTATGATAAAATGGCAAAAGTGGCAATAATTGTCCTGGGCAAAGTATAGAAAACTAATGTTTAGTGGTATAAGCACTGTAAAGATGCAGTGCTGCTATGATTTGGCAGTGAGTTTAAAGTCAGTTCATCTTTTAAACCTTACTTTAATGTCCAAAAGTTGTTTTAAAAGCTCCGTCCCCAGTGCAATCCTGTTTGTAACAGGGACAGATTTTTCTTATTAAGGTTGTAACTGGGGATATGATATCAATATCCGTCCCTGTTACAAACAGTACTTTTTGTGCTTCCCCTTTTTTTGTCCAATTATTATAGTAGTTGAGGCTCATTTTAGGAGCATTTTTTCAGTGGTTGTAACAAAGTACTCTTGGTTTCAAAATGACCAGTGGCTTGCTGTGGGGCAGTTGGCTGGTGCTGTTAAAAAATATAAAACGTTATGTGTACTGAAATTTTTTTATTAAACTCAAGAAATATACAGTGCTACAACAATTTCCTAACATGTTTAAGCTGCAGAAAGCTATTTATGTCTTGCTTGCATTTGAAAAGTTAGCTTAAAAGCCCCCTTCCCGTTCAATCCTGTTTGTAACAGGGACAGAGTTTTCATATTAAGGTTTGTAACTGGAGACAAGCTGTGAATCTCCGTCCCTGTTACAAACCAGACTTTTAGCACATCCCTTTTTCATGTGTGATTATTACAGTATTCGGTGTTCATCTTAGCATAAATTTATTTCAGTTGTGTAACAAACTGCCTTTGATTTTAAAATGGTCAGTGGCTGACTCCAAATTAAAATGACATTGGGGTGGTTTGTGAGTTAAAGGAGGGTGCCACATGGGCATATAAAAGGCTGACTGTTTTGGGTAGAGGGAGAAAGTGTGCCACCAGGCCTCAGGAAAGGCTGTCCTGATAGGGAGAGGTAAGAAGGTGCCATCAGGTTTGCATGGACAGCTGGAAGGGTTTGGGGTGGGAGATGGGAGGCACCAGGCCCTGGAAAAGGCTGAAAGGGTTAAGGATAGGGAAGCTGGTGCCAACAGGTCCCCAGGGACAGCCAGCAGGGTGTGAGGTGGGAGACGGGAGATACCAGGCACAGGAAAAGACTGAAAGGGTTTGGGAGAGGGAAACCAGTGCCAGTAGGTCACCAGGGATAGCATTGCAGGGTGTGGGGTGGGAGATGGGAACCATCATGCCCTGGGAAAGGCTGGTATGGTTAAGGAGAGGGAGGCAGGTGCCACCAGGTCCTCAGGGATAGCTTGCAGGGTATGGGGTGGGAGACGGGTGACACCAGGCTCTGGGAAAGGCTGTCAGGGTTAGGGAGAGGGAAACAGGTGCCACCAGGTCCTCAGGGACAGCTGGCAGGGTATTGGGTGGGAGACGGGTGACACCAGGCTCTGGGAAAGGCTGTCAGGGTTAGGGAGAGGGAAGCAGGTGCCACCAGGTCCCCAGGGACAGCTGGCAAGGTGTGGGATAGGAGATGAGAGCCTCAAGGCTGATAGGGTTGGGGTGAGGGAAGCCAGTGTTAACAGGTCATCAGGGACAGCTTGGCAGGGTGTGGAGTGGGGGACAGGAGATGCCAGGCCCTGGGAAAGGAAGAAGGGTTAGGGAGAGGGAAGTAGGTGCCACCAGGTCCCCTGGGACAGCAGGCAGGGTGTGGAGGGGGAGATAGGTGCCACCAGGCCTCAAAAAATGCAGACAGGGTTGGGGAGAGGGAACAGGTACCAGCAGGTCCCCTTGAATAACAAGCAGAGTGTGGAGGGGCAGACAGGTGCCACCAGGCCTCAGGAAAGGCTGATACGGTTGGGGGAGAGGGAAGCAGGTGCATCCATCTTCCCTAGGATGCCAGGCAGAGTGTGGGGTGGGAGATGGGAGCCTCCAGGCCTCAGGAAAGGCTAAAAGGGTTAAGGAGAGGGAAGCCAGTACCAAAAGGTCACCATGGATGGCTTGGCAGGGTGTGGGGTATAAGATGAGAGACACCAGGCACCAGGAAAGGCAGAAAGGGTTAGACAGGTGGAAGTAGGTGCCACCAGGTCCCCTGGGACAGCAGGCAGGGTGTGGAGGGCAGGTAGGTGCCACCAGTTCTCAGGAAAGGCTGACTGGAGAGAGGGATGTAGGCACCACTAGGTCCCCCTGGGACAACAGGCAGGGTGTGGAGGGGGAGATGGGTGCCACCAGGCCTCAGAAAAGGCTGACAGGGTTGAGGAGAGGGAAGCAGGCACCACCAGGTGCCCTGGAAGAGCAAGCAGGGTGTGGAGGGGTAGATGGGTGCCACTATGCCTCAGGAAAGGCTGACAGGGTTGGGGAGAGGGAAGCAGGTGCCACCAGGTCCCCAGGGATAGCTGGCAGGGTATGGGGTGGAAGACGGGAGACAGGAGACACCAGGCCCTGGGAAAGGCTGGAAGGGTTAAGGAGAGGGAAGCAGGTGCCACGAGGTCCCCAGGGATAGCTGGCAGAGTATGGGGTGGGAAACGGGAGACACCAGGCCTCGGGAAAGGCTGTCAGGGTTAGGGAGAGGAAAGCAGGCACCACTAGGTCCCCAGGGACAGCTGGAATGGTGTGGGGTGGGAGACAGGAGCCTCCAGGCCCTGGGAAAGGCTGTCAGGGTTAGGGAGAGGGAAGCCAGTGCCAGTAGGTCACCAGGGACAGCTTGGCAGAGTGTGGGGTGGGAGACAAGAGACACCAGGCCTCAGGAAATGCAGAAAGGGTTAGGGAAAGAGAAGCAGGCACCACCAGACCCCTGGGACAGCAACCAGGGTGTGGAGGGGCAGGCAGGTGCCACCAGGCTTCAGGAATGGCTAACAGGTTAGAGAGTGGGAAGCAGGCCCCACCAGATCCCCTGAGACAGCAGGATGGGTGTGGGGTTGAAGACGGGAGCCATTAGGCCTCAAGGAAGGCTGACAGGGTTGGGAAGAGGGAAGCAGGTGCCACCAGGTCCCCTGGGACTGCAGGAAGGGTGTGGGGTGGAACACGGGAGCCTCCAGGCCCTGGGAAATGCTGGAAGGGTTAAGGAGAGGTAAACAGGTGCCACCAGGTCCACAGGGATAGCTGGCAGGGTATGGGGTGGAAGATGGAAGACACCAGACCCTGGAAAAAGCTGGAAGGGTTAAGGAGAGGGAAGCAGATGCCACCAGGTCCCCATGGTTTGCTGGCAGGGCATGGGATGGAAGACAGGAGACACCAGGCCCTGGGAAAGGCTGTCAGAGTTAGGGAGAGGAAAGCAGGTGCCAGTTGGTCACCAGGGACATTTGGCAGGGTGTGGGGTGCGAGATGGGAGACACCATGACCCAGGAAAGGCAGAAAGGGTTAGGGAGAGGGTAGCAGGCATCACCAGGTCCTCTGGGACAACAAGCAGGGTGTGAAGGGGTTGTCAGGTGCCACCAGGTCTCAGGAAAGGCTGACATGCTTGGTAAGAGGAAAGCAGGTGCCACTAGGTTCCCTGAGACAGCAGGCTGGGTATGGAGGGGTAGATGGGTGCCAGCAGGCCTCAGAGAAGGTTGTAAAGGTTAAGGAGAGAGAAGCAGGTGCCACCAGGTCCCCAAGGATAGCTGGCAGGGTATGGGATGGGAGATGGGAGACACCAGGCCTTGGGAAAGGCTGGAAGGTTTAAGGAGAGGGAAGCAGGTGCCATGAGGTCCCCAGGGATAGCTGGCAGGGTATGGGGTGGTAGACAGGAGACACCAGGCCCAGGAAAGGCTGTCAGGGTTAGGGAGAGGGAAGCAGGTGCCACTAGGTCCCCAGAGATAGCTGGAATGCTGTGGGGTGGGAGACAGGAGCCTCCAGGCCCTGGGAAAGGCTGTCAGGGTTAGGGAGAGGGAAGCCAGTGCTAACAGGTCACCAGAGACAGCTTGGCAGAGTGTGAGGTGGGAGACATGAGACACCAGGCCTGAGGAAAGGCAAAGAGGGTTAGGGAAAGAGAAGCAGGCACCACCAGGTCCCCTGGAACAGCAAACAGGGTGTGGAGTGGCAGACTGGTGCCACCAGGCCTCAGGAATGGCTGACAGGTTGGGGAGTGGGAAGCAGGCACCACCAGGCCCCCTGGACAGCAGGAAGGGTGTGGGGGTGGGAGACAGGAGCCATCAGGCCTCAAGGAAGGCTGACAGGGTTGGGAAGAGGGAAGCAGGTGCCACCAAGTCCCCTGGGACTGCAGGAAGGGTGTGGGGTGGGAGACAGGAGCCTCCAGGCCCCGGGAAATGTTGGAAGGGTTAAGGAGAGGTAAGCAGGTGCCAACTGGTCACCAGAGACAGCTTGGCAGGGTGTGGGTGCAAGATGGGAGACACCATGCCCCGGAAGAGGCAGAAAGGGTTAGGAAGAGGGTAACAGGCACCACCAGGTCCCATGGGACAGCAAGCAGGGTGTGGCAGGGCAGACAGTGCCACCAGGCCTCAGGAAAGGCTGACAGGGTTGGGGAGAGGAAAGCAGGCACCACCAGGTTCCCTGAGACAGCAGGTAGAGTGTGGATGGGTAGACAGGTGCCACTAGGCCTCAGGAAAGCTGACTGGGTCAGGCAGAGGGAAGCAGGTGCCAGAAGGTCCCCTGGGACACAGACATGGTGTAGAGGGCTGTGCGTGCTGTCACCTGTGTTCTTCCAGATCCCTGTTCCATTTTCTTCAGGGTCCTGGTGGGTCCGCATGAGGAGTACTGCACACACCTGCCCAAGTATGTCACTGTAGGCCAGAACCCGTGTTCTCGTCTGGTGGATTCAGCTCTGCTTTCACCTGTGGTCTTCCAAGTCCTTGATCTGTTTTCTTCAGGGCCCTGTTAGGCCTGCATGAGGAGTACTGTACGCACCTGCCCGAGTATGTCACTGTTGGCCAGCGCCCATTTTCTCATCTGGTTTATTTAGCTATGCCATCACCTGTGGTCTTCAAGGTCCCTGGGCCATTTTCTTTAGGGCCCTGGTGGGTCTGCATGAAGAGTACTGCACACACCTGGCTGATTATGTCACTATAACCCACCGCCAGTGTTCTCGTTTGGTGGATTCATCTACACCATCACCTGTGGTCTTCCAGGTCCCTGGTCTGTTTTCTTTATGGCCCTGGTGGGTCTGCATGAGGAGTACTGCAGAATATTGACAAAGTAGATTTAAACTATATAATATGTGGACCACTGGTCATTGTGGGAGATGGGTCTTATGTGGTATAAGGCATAGAAACTGTCAACAAAGCCTTCGAAATAATGAAGCTCTAAAGACATTGGGCAGTATGAACATTTACTGATGTGACTGAGGCTGTAGTAATCAATGTATGTAGTGTGTTTAGTGTGGTTTGTGTATAGTGTAGAGTTTTGGTTTAGGTTTTAGTAGAAATTTATTGTGTGTATCTACTATTTTATTTAGTAATGGTGTTGATCTGTTGTATGATGAACTTTCTTTGTGGTGGTGGTGTGCAATATTATAAATTTTCCTCTAATTAATTCATCAATAATATGACCTTAAACAGTAAAAATATTAATTGGAAAAAATAAAGGACTTCAGTAGCCTAATTTTATGTTTTCCACAATGTTTTCAGTGACAACTTGTACTTTCTGGATTTTTATCCGTCCTGTTACATACGTTAATATACTGCTCATTCACTGGTTTTGGGGGGTTAATTTGTAAAATAATCAAAAACATTTTAAATGTTATCTACTCTTATTCCCATTTACACACAAATGCATTTTAATCTATGAATACCCAGGAATTCTGTGTAAGGAAACACTTTGAAATTACTTCATCCCATAGAATTGCACCATGCGTTAGATTGGTGGTCATCACACACAGCTGCATGCAGATATTTTGGTGTAGCTTAGTGAATTAACTAAATGAAGTAAAGTACTGCAAATTCATGTGAAGACCAAAAAATATTTACACATAATTTTTTTTTCATTTTGCATGTTCTCTGTCCCTGTTACATACGTTACATGGTTACTGTTTCCAAACTTTGGAGACTGTACTGGGAAAACCACAACTGATATTATCTTCCTGTTTACAGTTTAAGTAAAGGCCCTTAAGGGTAATATATTGATGGTGAAAAAAGAAAGAAAGAAATGTTTTTTTTCTACTGTCATGTCCCACATATGTCCCCTATTACTGTGGCCTGGCCCTACACCACTTCTTTGAAGTAGTTTAACTGTCTGCAACAGTGCAATTAGAAACTCTTTTTTTTTTGCACACTACTGTCAAAAAAGCCTTGCTACAGAGAGAGAGGGAGGGGGAGAGAGAGAGAAGGAGGGAGAGAGCAGAGTCAGAGATATACCAGGCATTTATAAACAGAAAACATCAGGGCACAGATATTCAAAAGGGTTGCATGTGGCGCAACAGTGTTGCACCATGTGCAACCCACTGATGCACCCCGGCACGATATTCAAAAGGGAAAAGTGCGCGGCACAAATCCCGATGTGCCAGAGCACATCAATAATGTATGCAGGCGCAGGTAGGGGGGATGTGCCCATGTATATCCTGCACAGCCTGATATTCAGCCCGGGATGTGCAGAGCCATGCATGCGCAACCCCTAACTGCGCCAGCACAAAGTTGATCCAAAAAAAGGAACAATGGATGGCCACCCACAGGTGAACTGCCACATTGCAGGGTGCAACACGGCAGCTGCCATCTGTGGGTAGCCACCCAAGCTCCGGCTACACCTGGCGGCGCCACCCCATGCCCGATCACAGGCATTTGTAAAAACAATGCAGAAGTCTGTCAAATATCCCTGGTGGTCCAGTGGACCGCCATCTGCCTGGTCACGGGCATTAGTAATAAATAAATATGTCCAATATCCCTGGTGGTCCAGTGGACCGCTGTCAGCCTGATCATGGGCTACGAACATAAATTATATCCCCAAACTCCCTGGTGGTCCAGTGGACCACCGTGTGCCTGATTGCGGGCATTAGTAATAAATAACCCCAAACTCCCTGGTGGTCCAGTGGACCACTGTCTGCGATCGCGGTACCCCCACCCCACCCACTGAGCCCCACCTCCCCACTCCCCAGTCAGCTGGCAGGTGGCAGCACCCACCCGCCTGCCACCCCGCCGTCGATGACACTGTCGGTGGGGCTGTGCGCCGGTGGTCCACAGCGTGACCAATGTGGCATGCAGCTATAGTCACGACACACATTCCAGATATGTGAATGGATCCTATCTGCTGTCTGGAATGTGTAGAGTGAGAGGAAAGCTGCACGCCCATTGGCTCACGGGCCAGGACCACGGGCGCATAAGTCTTAGCGACAGTGTCAGAAGGCGTGGCAGCAGGGCGGCAGTCAGGTGGGGTGCTGCCACCCGCCTGTAGCTGACTGGGAGAGCAGGGTGATGGGGCTCAGTGGTGGGGTGGGGGCAATAAGCAGACCACCAGGGATATTGGACATATTTTAGCATGATTACAAATGCCCGTGATCGGGCACACAGCGGTCCACTGGACCACCAGAGAGTTTGGGGTTATTTATTTATTACAAATGCCCATGATCAGGCACACAGCGGTCCACTGGACCACCAGGTAGTTTGGAGTATACTATATTTTACTTCAGCCCGCGATCAGGCTGTGGCGCACATTGCCGGCTGCAGGGGGTGTCGGTCCCCGATGGCTGCTGCCTGGCAGGGTGCCTGGGGCAAGTCGTCGGGGATCAGCACACCTGCATGCAAATGGGGCCATAATGACATGCAAATGGCCTCATTTGTGCCTTGCATACATTATGGTCCCATTTGCATGTCAAGTTTTGAATATCGTGGTTGCTGTGCATAGCACAATGGAACTTGTGCTAGCGCATCCCCATGCTCCACTCTGGCCACTTGCGCTGGCGCAGTGCCACTGTGCCATGCACACTGTGGGTGACCAGGGTGCAATATTCAACGATGCTGTGCCATGGTGCAGCTCCATTGAATATCGTCCAGTCCACACCCCTGCGCAGCCAAGTTGCGCTGCGCCCAAGCTTGAGCCACAGCCTGGCACAGTTTAAATATCTGGGCCCAGAAGTCTATCTGACCTATTTTAGCACAGATTTAGTATATTCACTCGCTAGCTTGTTAAAAAGAGCATGCTTCTATTATGTGCTTATCATTTTTTTATTGCTGCATATTTACCCGATTCTATGGTATATGTGTTGATTTCCTGCAAAATGTATCTTTAAAACAAGGATATTTATGATAATTACATAGTTAATGAAGCTGTGTGTGCCTTTTCTAGTTGGCTATTTTTTTTATTGCTTCAATCTCCCCCCTGCTCTCAGTTTACTTTGCAACACATTTGAGTCTTAACCTTTGATTATCCTGGTTGTTAATCTTCAGCCTTTTTTGTGTGCTTTTAATTCAGACCCATAAAGGCATTGTATTTTTACAGAGTTTTTTAAATTCCTCACCTCTCTCATTTTATTTTGCTGTCCAATGTCCACCTTCACATTTACATTTTTTAATTTTATTTGATCAAGCTTCACAGCGCGTGAGGCTAGCTAGGAGGAAGATTCACAGCTATAGCAGTAGCAGCTTGTATATTGAGGGTCCAACAATCCTCAAACAGTTCACTGCCCTCCAAGCATGCAGAGGTCCTGGAAAAACTTGTACGGTACTCTGGGTCCATCATGTTCAACCCTTCACTGTAGCATAGTAATTTAATGTTGTAAGGGACCCTGGGTCCATCATATCTAACTCCTTACTGTAACATAGTAATTTAATGTTGTAAGGGAGCCTGGATCCATCATATCTATCTCCTCACTGTAACATAGTAATTTAATATTGTAAGGGACTCTGGGTCCATCATGTCTAACCACTGACTGTAACATAGTAATTTAATGTTGTAAGGGATTCTGGGTCCATCATGTCCAACCCCTCACGGTAACATAATAATTAAATGTTGTAAGGGACACTAGGTCCATTATTTCCAACCCCTCACTGTAACATAGTAATTTAAGGTTGTCAGGAACTCGACGACCATCATGTCCAACCCCTCACTGTAACATAGTAATTAAATGTTGTAAGGGACATTAGGTCTATCATGTCCAACCCATCACTGTAACATAGTATTTTAATGTTGCAAAGGACTCTGGGTCCATCATGTCCAGCCCCTCACTGTAGCATAGTAATTTATGTTGTAAGGGACTTGAGGTCCATCATGTCCAACACCTCACTGTAACATACTTTTCAACACTCTTGCTGCTCCTAAAAGATCCCCACAGCCGTATTGGCTCTGACAAGAGTTTGTTAACATAAGAAACCATATGTATAAAGGAATTTAATGCTGTTCCATCTTGAGGTCTCTAATACTCTTAATTGCATGTTAAGCTTGGAGTTAGAATTAATCAATTTAGATGCCTATGCATAAGGTATATTTAATGGCTTCATCAGAGAGTTTGTTGCTTTTATCTATTTAATTTACTCATTGTATGGCCTGTGCTGTCTATCTCATACACTCATAAAATAAAAACTGGAACAAAAAAAAATGTATTGCTATCAGTTTTGTAAACCATCCTACATGTATTCTTCTTGCTTATTATTTTAAAATACCATTTTTAAACTCAATAAAAATAAAATAAAAAAATGCATAGAGGCCACAGAGCACAACATTTAGCAACAGTTAAGGGGAGGATCATTAGAGTGGTCACCTATCCAGGCAGATGATATGGATAGAGCACTGGGGAGGAAATGAAGAGGGTAGTCACAAAGTGGGAGGCTGTACTAATGTGAGACTTCAATCTACCAAATATGATCTGTGAAATCCCATGGGTCAAAAGTGTACAGAGACAGGCACTGGTAGAGGTAATGCAAAAATGCCTACTAACCCAGTGGGTTAGGGAGCCTATTGGTGAAGGGGCTGTACCGGACTTAGTACTCTTGACTAGAGACAGCATGGATGTCAAGGTAGAGGAGAACCTCAGAACCAGCAACCACAATTCAGTGTGATTTCGCATCATGCTGGTAATACAGTGCTTGGATTCATGGCCAATGGTCCTGGATTTCTGAAGGGCAGATTTTAGACCGGTAGGTCTGTTTATTCAGAAGAATCCAAATTGTGGGATTGTGTCACCCTTTTTATTCTTTCCTTATACAGTTTATGCTCCTGCCACCCCAGACGCCCCCATTCAGACCGATCCCCCAGCCTCATCACCCTGATATCACTGGGACTTAGCTTCTCACCTTTCGCCCAGTCACTGAGTGCAGAGCCTGTGGAGAGTCAGTCGTTATCCACAGCTGGGGGTATTGTTCACCAGTTTGAGTCCCATCCCTCGTGCTGGGGCACACATGCCAGACATGTGTACATGGAGGCACATGCACGTCCATGGAAGTCCCGCAGCAACCCCCCTTCTCTGGCACCCATCTGACCCGTACTGCCCATGGGTCTCTGCCCAGGGGCAGTCATTCAGTGGGAGTGCCAGTTCTCCCTCCTTCCCCAGGACAGAAGAGCAGTCCTCCAGATGCTTGATCCTCTCCTTCCTCAGCTGACCCCTGGTGACCCACTCACACCATGAAAACGGGTCACCAGCATGGCAGAAGATTAGACACAGATGCCTCAGCCCTCCATGCCACTGGGTCGGACCACCCTTTTTATTCTTAATTCAAAAGAAACTTGGGGTGAGTTAACAGGAAGTAAAGGAGGTTTAGGCCAAGTGGTAAATTATAAAACAGGGAATTGCAGAAGCAACTAGCTCCTGTTTGAGGCAGGTAGGAAAGAAAAAGAAACACAAAAGACCATTTTGGTTCTTGAGGGAAGTAGCTGAAGCAGTATGGATAAAGTGGGCAATTTTTAGGAAGTACAGGGGGGACCTGCAAATCGAAAATAGGCTAAAATAGTGGTAAGAAAAGTAAAGTGAATGTCAAGATGAAAATAGCAGAGGGTATAAAATAAGGAGACAAACCCTTCTTCCACTATGTCAAGGAACAGCAGAGAACAAAGGGGGAAATCATCAGATTGAGCAAAGGAGGAGAAATGGAGGCAGATGATAAGAAGAAGTCAGATATTCATGAGGGAGGAGTTGGGGGGCCACTCCAAGAGTGTGAGGTTCTAGCCAGGGTGGAGGGGACATGGATCAGAGATGGGAGGGATAGCAGTTGAGAGGGTACTCAAGAGACTCGGGACCCTGAAGGTTAACAAGTCACCAGGCCCAGATGGTCTGCACCCTATGGTTCTCAGGGAGTTGCCTGGTTCCTGGCAGAACCACTAACTGACCTTTTTACCTGCTCCATAGGAACGGGTGGTTACAATGGATTGGAAGAAGGCCAGCGTACTTCCACTTTGCAAGAGTGGGAGTACCTAGGATCCAGGGAACTACAGACTGGTTAGTCTGACCTCAATCCCAGGGAAACTGCTAGACACCATTATAACTGAGCATACAGTGGAATGGCTGGAGGCCAATGGCTCCAGAACAAGAGGCAGCACAGGGTCATGTCTAGCAGATTATGCCAGACAAACTTGACAGACTTCTGGTTTTAAGGGAATATTTACAAATTTCTTTAATGTCGTCCCATGATTTTTGTTATTATTTTGCATCAATTGTACAGTGTCCTGAGCCTCAGGAATAGGGTGCTTTAGAAATAAACTTTGCCTTGCCTTCATTGATTGGGTCACAAAGACAGTTGATAAGGGGCAAGCAGTAGACACTACATCTGAACCTTAGTAAGGCCTTCAACTGTGTGCCCCATAGGACACTTGTGAAATAGTTGAGGGATGTAGAGATGGGAAACAAATTAGGTGGATTAGTAAGTGGCTGGGGGGAAGAACTCAAAGGCTAGTTGTCAATGAGAAGTACTGAGGGGTTAGAGAAGTCACTAGTGGGGAGGCACAGGGGTCAGTCCTGGAACGATCCTTTTCAGTATATTCATCTGTGTTATAGAGGAGGGAATCCAAGGTTAAACCTGTCTCTTTGCAGATGATACCAAAATTGGTGGCAGAGTGAATACAGCACAGGGAATGCAGGGAATGAAAATGGACTGGACAAGTGGTCCAAGACATGGCAACTCAAATTTAATTCCAAAAAGTGTAAAGTCATGCTCTTTGGCAAAATTAATCCAAATGGAAGTATTGGTTGGGGAGTGAGGGTGGAGCAGATGTCAGATGAAAGAGAGCTGGGGATTGTTATTAGCGACAGTCTAAAGTCCCATGCCCAATGACAGAAGGCTTCAGGAAAAGCCAATAGGATGTTGGGGTGCATAAAGGGGGCTTCAGGCAGAAGAAAGGAGGTGATTTTTCTTCTTTGGCTCCCTGAGGATGCTCTAATGAGCGAAGTGCTGGGGTATCTGGGTAACGGTCTAATAGCTCCTATTAAGCTCTGTATATGTGTGTTTTTTATCTGTGATGTTTCGTACCAACAACTTAGTCATACACATAGTTTATGTGTATCCAGTGCATTTGTGCATGGTAACTCACCATACAGAAGCTTCGGAGTGCAATTGTAACTGTTTGTGGCTCCAGGAGGTGATTCTTCCCCTGTACAGGTCCTTGATGAGATCTCACCTGGAGTACTGTGACAGTTCTTCATCCCACACCTGAAGAAGGACAAGGACTTCTTGAAAGTTGTTCAGAGGAGGATCATAAAGATGATTCAGGGGCAACAGGGGAAGACACATGAGGAGAGGCTGAGAGTCTCGATATATACACACTAGAGGCCAGGATGGAGAGGGGAGACATGATAGTTACCTTTTTCTAGCTGAGGGGTGCTGTATTCATCAACTGGACTGCAGTACTTTGTTCACAAGAAGTGAGGGCAAGGTAACAAGTGGTCATGGATGGAAACTGGTGAGAAGGAAGCTTCAGGAGGGATGTAAGGAAGTTCTTTTTTATAGAAAGTGTTGGGCACAATGAGCAGCTAAGCAAATGGATGTGGTTTCCCCAAGCTCTGTCTTTTCTGCCTTAATTTCTTTTTAAATATAAACTTTCCAACCTGCTATTTGAATTCCCTCATCCTGATTTACCTTTGGAGACACTATGGATGAATTGTTGCTAAATTCCGGTACCAAACCACCGCAAGGAGCCACTAAAGGAGGCAAGAAAGTATCGGGCAAACAACAACAGGTGGGCCTGACACGGTCACACTGTCTGCTACTGAGAAGGCAATCCAGTGATCAAACAAATACTTGACAGTCTTACCTCAAAGCTCAACATACTCATGGGGAAAACTGAGGAGTTGATGAGCCAGGCTGCTGGGCAAGCTAAATGCATGAGTGAAGTAGAGCAGTGGGTCTCGCAATTAAAAGACATACATGGGAACTTTTTTTTTGTTAACTCTTTTTCTGTCCTGCCAGACCAGGGCTTCTCTCAGGCTGAACTTGCTCAACCTCTGCCCCTAATTGTTCACCTGAGCCACTCCTTCTAACTGATACATCGGAGTCAGGATCCCCACCTGTCCCAGCCCCAGAGGAGAAGGCTGAGGATCCCCAGGGGGTAGGGTCAGAGTTGTGGCCAGCGTTGGGCATGTGGAGCATCCACCCCTGGAGGATCGCCATCACCTCATTCGGCTGTCAGGGTTTTTTCCACTTCTGCCTTTTCCCCTTAGGAGTGCGGCGTGCAATGACACTTGCGCATGGCTACCCTGCTGGTGTCTGCTGCACTCCTCCCCTTGCATCAGCTGGTGTACCTGCAGTGCCCCCAATCTCTATCAGAGGCCGCCAGGACAATGCGCAATCCTGGATCCCTCCCCAGGGAGAGGAGAGGAGATCTGTCCTCTGGATGCTCCATCCTCTCCCTTCCCTGCCAACCCCCAGCCACCCGAGTCTGTCATCAATCCTGGGTCACCAGCATGATGCGAGGTGTGGCATCCAGCACCTCAGCCCTCAGCACCACCGGGCTGGCTCATACATGGGAACCTGACCAAAACGGTGGCAAGACTTGAGCGGGAGATCCTGACACTAACCAAGCAATTTGGAGGCAGTATGGTGCAGTGGTTTAAGGCCCTGAGCTGCAAATCTGGAGACCTGGGTTTGAATCCCACAGCCCCCACTTGCATACTGTGTGACCCTGAGCAAGTCACTTAACTTCCTCGTGCTCCCAGGTTGCACCTGCAAACAAGCTTTCAGCTTAGTGTGTCTCACCTGGTAAAATAATTGGTAAAAAAAAAAAAAATTACAGTGCCAAGAAAACCACAACAGGATATCGAACCTGTGGATCCGGGGCCTTCCTGAAGGAAAGGAGGGAAGGAGAGCTCTGAAGTTTTGTGCTGAGATTCTGCCCAAGCTCCTGGGCATGCAGCTGAAAGGAAAGGGGCTTAAAGTGGAATAAGCCCACCAAGCACTGCCCCCCCCCAGCAGCCACCGGATCAGCCCCTGCATCATACCATCTTCTGTGTTCATCATTTTGGGAATAGACAGGTGATATTGGTTGTCTGTCGTGCCAAGAAGGAGCTGACCTTTAAAGGGAACCAGCACCTCAACCCTCAGTGCCACCAGGCCATCCCTTTTATTCTGTTTCATACGATGGATGTATCTGAAGCTGAGGGTATCTCAAAGTTTTGTAATGGACTTATTAGAAAAAGGACTAACTTTTCCTAAGCAATAAAACAGGGGCAAACAGTGAATGGGTCCATAGTAAATTAATTAAGATTTATTGGGACCCAAGCTCCTAAGGAATATTTATTTAATTTACATGCTTAATTTATGATAAACATTAGCTAATGCTTATTCACTGCTTTCCCCCAGCTAATCCACTTATTTTCATAACTTCCCTATTTGTGCAATGTTATCCTTGTAAAATGAGTTGTATCATGAGAATGCAACAGCACGACATTTTACATGAATTGTAAACTTCCTGTTTTTAATTATTTGTAATGACTGTTTTTAGAAACGTCGAACAATAAACCTGCTACTACTGCTACTACTACTTAAGCAATGGCCTATGATAGATCCATAAAAGTGTCTCCTTCAAGAGGAGAGTCATGATCTCAAAGGGTAGTGTCTTTGAGACGGTGGTAGTACTGTAGATATTTCAAGAATCAATTTTCACCATTGATTCTCTTATGGGTCTTGGCCTGAGGCACTAGGACCCCTCATAAGAAAAGCTTTGGACAGGGGGCCGGCAGTGGCTACTGAGCACGACACCTAGGCACCCCCATGTGGTGCTGCATGCTAGAAATAACTATTATTGGCACCATCACCAACCTCAGTTCTGTTCTTCCTGCTGTTGAGAGCACATCGTGGGAATGCTACTCAGTTTTCTTCATCACTGCTGAAGTTCTTTGCTGCATCACCATAATTTTTCCCATTTTCTGGTGGTGCACTTGTTTTTACTTCTTTCTGCACAATGCTAAAAGCTGAGTTTAAAGGGGTCATGCCAAAACAAGAAAGTCCTGAAGCTGCCCATCATGTGTTGGTGGTGCCCCTGTGGGCACAAAATGGCTACAACAGATGAGCATCAGACCTACGCAGCCTGCCAGAGACAGGAGCATGACATGGATGCTTGTGATGCCTGCTTCTTCATGGAGCACTGCACTTCGGAAAACCATGCGCTGAAGTTTGGTAACCCAATCCCCACCTTTGGAGTCAGGCATCACTCATGTCCATCCAAGTTAAGGTCTCTAGACTTTCCACATGGGACTTTTCCTGGGACTTCTAGTTCTGTGAAAGTCCGGAGTCCTTTTCAACATCACTACTGTGAAGTATCAGAGACTCCGGTGGTACAGTCTGGTGGACAGTCGGCTTCTTCTGGACAACCAACTGAAAACCCTCCATACTCTGTTTGCCTCAAGCAGAAGACATCCCTGGTGATGAGGCCAAAGTTATACGCTTGGTCTACAGTGGTATACACCTCAGTGTCTTCAGGTGCTGCCTGCACTGTTGTCACCGTTTGTGGTGATGACACAGTGGGTGACCCTAGGGATGATGCTGAGCCTCCCCCAACAATGTTCGCAGTGTTGGGGAATGACTGACTGAGACTTTCCATGCCAATACCTATTCAGAGATTGTCTCTGACCGTGGTGTCACTAGTGATGCTGAGGAAAGGGACAGCTCTGGACCTGGTGGTGAGGAGGGCCATGGTGTTGTTCCTCAGTCTGACTCTGACTCTGAGCAAGGTGCCAACAGAGATGTCAGTTCGGTGGTCATCCCTAACTCCAGTCTCATCTGTGATACGAAGGAGGGTGGTGACACTGAGCACAATGTTTATGTATTCACCAAGCATGGTGTCACAGATGGGGTCAACTGCAGCAATGGGAGGATGCCTGTCTCAGAGGACATCACCAGACCTGAGCATCATGTCAGGGGCAGCACTGACTTGGAGTCAGGTGATGGCCTGAGCTGGCTTGTCCTCTGAGCCTCAGGAAGACAACGTTATTGGTTAGGACCATAGTCACCCCTTAGGACTTGTACAGCCCTGGTCTCCTCACCTTAGAGTTTTCCTCAAGAGCACCAATTGAGTTACTGCTTGGATGTAGGAGGACACCTTTATGGTGGCTCTACTAGGCTCTACCCTCAAGTGAGACTCCTCTGCAGTTCCACAGCCCAGGCCAAGGCCTCTGAGAGCTGGAATTTTTACCCCTCTTAGAGGGGGTCTTGCCATTCCTTGATAGGATGCCCTTATTAATATGTACTACAGGGCCACTGATGTGGAAACACCAGGCATGGGTCATTGCCTTTAAGGACTGGTATAAGGAATCTGCTAGAGCTGAATACAGGTCCTTCTCCTCCGTACCTACCCTACCCAAAGGTGGCACCTGGTCTCCATCTACGTTCTCCTCAGAGGACAATGAGTTATCCCACCACCTTCCTTCTGCTGCTGAGTACACTCTGTACTAGGGATTCCTGTTGGAGAAGGTTCAGCCACTTGACCTTGTGGCCTATACCAGCTGCAATCCAGCAGCCCTGCCATTGGGGCTCCTTGAAGGTCCCAATATCAACATTGTAGTCATTCCTCCTTGGTCTAGAGCTGTACAGGAGTCATCCAGAGCCTTGTGGAGGCATCCCCTTGCCAATCCAGCCATCCTCAGGGATCTCGTCATGCGATATTGCACACCTATAGGGTCTGCAGGTGAGGCACCTTACCCCACCTCGGGGCTTCATGTACTTCAGAACTCATCAGGGCCAAGGAACCTCACATGTGAACGACCTCCAGATGCAGATTCCACTACTCTTGTAAGGAATGTATTTACCTCAGCATGCACCCTCATGTGCATGTCTGCACATCAGGCTCATATGGCAACCTATAACCTTCACTTATGGTTTCAGCTGCACAGTCTGCTGACTGCCATGCCACAGTGTGAGATAGTCAGGCAAGCCATTGACCTTTACAGCTGAGGTCTGGAGGCAGCACGGCACCAGTCGAAGGCATCTTATGATGCCAACAAGGTAGCCTCCAGACTCACGGGAACAGCAGTCTGTGTTTGGCCAACAGCATGTCTTCACCTATCCAGATTGGCACCTTTAGCTTGGCACAAGGTGCTAAATTTGCATTTCCAGGAAGCTAATTTCATCTCCCCTAGGGTCAGGTGGGAACTTTCGGGGAACCCTCCTGCTGTTGTGCCACAGGAGCCCTCATCTGGCTTTGATCAGTTTCAGGTCTTGCTAGATCATTGAGGAGTCCCTACCCTCTGGTGTTCTTCCTCACACACAGAGAGCTGAGGTATCTCTTACCCTAAGTGTGAGCCAGATCCTCCCTAACAAGGGGAAGCTTGGTGCTCTGACCCCTAAGTGAGAATCAGTGGTGAAGACTGATTCTTTGAAGATATGAAAGTTACATACTTACCACAACTGTTGCTCTTACAGAATATCTTCACCATTTATCATCACACCTGCCCACCACACCATCCCCCACTCTAGTAGAGCCAGGGCCTCTGGGCAAGCTCACCATTTTGCTCTCATTACATTGCTACTGCTGTATGCCTCTCCCCAGTTGCTCCCTTCCCTGTAGTGGCATCGCAATTTAAAAAACAAAAAACGAAAGGTCTGGTACCCACTCTAGAGCCCTGTTTACATGGCCACATTTGCACTGGAGTAACCCATGCGCTCAGGTTGCTCCAGTACAAATGTGACTGTGTAGACACGTATCTGATCGGGGTAAGCCACTAGCTAAGATGCTCCCAGATTCTCTGGCAAGCCGAGGACATCAAGAGGAGTGAGTGGCTTACAGCGTCTTAAGTAGCAGTGTGGACTGCCTGAGCTGCAACAATCTGTCCATCGGCCAGCAGATGCCTGGCTCCTCCGCAATGCATGGCCCCTCACCATCACAGATTGCAGCGGTGCAGAGAGTGGCCATGTAGACAGACAGACTGTGAATAGCAAGTGGTCAGGACCGTGCTGTTGCGGTTTTGTATTTGCAGTACTACTGCCGTGAAAACATGGCTAAGGATTCCCATTCCACACATAAAAAATCTGGGGTGAGGGCCCTCTACCAAGACCCCATGCCAACTGAAAAAAAGAAGAAGAAGAAAAGAAGTGACTCCTCTTTTCCTTTCTTTGTCCTCCTTTTTCCCTGCCTGCAGTATACCCCTTCCTTTTGCATATATCCCCATTAGTTACTAAATGCAAAGCGTACACATGGGGTACTATCCAAATCTAACTGTACTTGACAGTAGTCTTGTCTGGGGGGATGCTGAGCATTAGATTGAATTATCTTGAACTAGTCTTGACACAACTTGCTTCCCTGTTGCCTGCAGGGAAGGCAGGTCAGTTTTTTCTACTCCGGTTTTCTTCTGGTTGTGCCGGTCAATTTGTCTTACTAATTGGTTGGCATGTTTTTTCCTCCCTGTGCCAGGTTGGCTGTCGGGTTAGGGATAGCTGGGGAAATGGATATGTCTCAGCTCCTCAGAACTGAGTAGCTCTGCGATGCTACATGCCTCAAGGGTTTCTTTCCCTGCCTCATTCCACCTTGAAGGAGATGTGGTCTAATTTTTTTTAAACAAAAAAAAAAACAGTTTCCCTACTGATGGCATGCTGATTGCTATTAGGAGTCATTTTCTTTGCAGTTTTCTGCTACTTGGAACACTTGTGCCATTCTATATGCAAGAGGGCCCATTCTTGAATACCTTTTTTTTTTACTTGACTGTCAGAGTCCCATGTTTATAGGGCTACTGCCTTGATCCACTAACATCTTTTTTGCTGTCTGGCTAATGGTGTCTTGAGGCTCTGGTTCCATACCCAACTACCTATCTGTACCACTTTAGTGTGATTTTTCCTTCTCTGTCTAGAAGTTGGCAGTTTAGTTCTAGTGTATCATTTCTTTATTTTCCTATATCCTTTTCCCCTATATCTTTGTGCTAGGGAGTTCTTAAGCCCTCTCCTTTTTTTTTTCCTTACTTTGTTTCTCTCTCCTGGCGAACAGAACTGTGGTTGGTGAGGGTGCCAGCAATGGCTATAGGCTAGCGCATGATACCACATGGGGGTGTGCAGGCACCATGCCCAGTAGCTACTACCAGCTTCCTGGCCAAATATTTGCTCATGCAGGTCCTAGTTTCTGTGGCCCAGACCCATAAGTGGTAATCAATAGTGAATATATTCTGGAAGATCAACTGTTACGGTGAGTATACAACTTTCATTTTTTCCTAAAGCAATATTGCTTCTTAGTAAATGGTGTTTCTCAGGGTAATTTTTCAGTTGAAAAGAGACAATTATTCTAATAGTTTTCTGTAGCTAATGCAGGGAGAACTTATACAGGTATATAATCAGGGTGGGAGCCTGGGTTTGATTCCCAGTGCTGAACATTTTTTCATTCTCACTACAATTTAGGTTGCTAGCATGCATCTCTGTCTGGAAACCTCCTGTTTCCCATGTGGAATGATAGCACAGCAGTAGAGGACCAGGACAGAAGAGGAGAGGGAGGCAGCCTTGGTATGATTCCCAGTGCCAAACATTTTTCTTTCTCACTACAATTTATGTTGTTTTCATGCATCTATTATATAACTGAAACTGTTAGATGTCACTGCTGATATCAGCAATAGGGTTTTCAGTGCTTGGAGTTAGTTTTCAGACATGGAACTGTTAGAGACTCAGGAATGAAGAACAGGGAAAATGCAACTGTCCCACTCCATTAATCTTAATGAATCACAAGAAGGAGTAGAGGAGGTTCATAAATCATAGCTCATGAAACTTTTTTGTTTTTTTACAAAAGGTCATTCTGACTCCAAGGGTCCTAGTGTAGGAACTGATCAGGTTAAAAGTTCAGAGTTTGTGTACTGTGTGGGGTATACTTGCTTATTTTATAAGGCATATGTGTGTGCTTGCATGCATATGTCTGTCTATATTGGATGTCATTGTCCACCTAGGAACTAATGACCTGGTTAGGGATGGGGCTGGAATAGTGCAGGGGGAGTTTAGAGATCTAGAAAGGGGTCATAGACAGGTAGCCTCCTTGGTGGCTTTCACTGAGGTGTTGACTGTCTATGACAGGGGGAGGAGAGGTATCTCCACACCAGGCGCTTCAACTCATGGCTGAAGAAATGGAGCAGAGAGGAGGGATTTTGGCTACATTGGGGACTGGGGCCCACCTGGGAGGATAAGGGCCTGTACAGGGGTGATGGTGTGCATCCATCTGGGAGGGAACCACAGTTTTCCGGGGCCAGTTTAAATGTTTCTTTGGTGAACATTTAAACTAGCTGAGGGGCGTGGCTAAAGGTATTGGGGAGGCAGAAACTGCCCCTCCCCATAGGCTGAAGTAGACAGTAAGGAGAACCAGGGGGGAGAGGAATCCAAAAGGGTGAAAATTAATAAAGGAAGCAGGGTGGTGGAGATAAAGGGGGAAGGGATTCAGAGCATTAAAAAGAGAGGGAGAAGGAGGGAGGGCAAAAAGGAAAAAAGGGGGGCAGCAAGTAGAGTGGAAACAAAATCTGGAAGGCCATGTGTGTGAATTCTAGAAATCTAGGAAATAGGATTCCTGACCTAGAGGCCATCATAGCAGAGGCCAGCCTGGATATTGTGGTCATTACCAAGTCACGGTATACTGAAAACCATGACTGGGACATGGGCATACCAGGCTACACTCTGTTCAGGAAGGACTGGGTGGCAAGGAAAGCAGGATGTGTGGTGCTTTATGTGAGGGAAAGTATAAAAGTGACCGAGACACTGGGAATGCAGGGGGAGACAGTGGTACTGTGGGTCACCCTGGTGATGGGGAATGGAGCCACTGTTCACACTGGAGTGATCTACAGACCTCCAGTGTAGGACGAGGAATTATATAAGGTACCAGCTGAAGCCTTTGGGCAGATGGCAGAAAAGGTGGAAGTGCTGCTGTTGGGGTACTTCTTTCTGCCGGATGTAGATTGCAGCCTCCCACTGGATGTAGATTGGAGCCTCCCATCAGCAGCTCAATCTAGAAGCAGAGACTTCCTGGATTTTCTGCAGGGAGGATTCCCTCAGGCAAGTAGTCAGTGAACCCAATCATGATGGGGCAATGCTGGACCTGGTACTCATTAACAGGGACAGTACTGCACATATCAAGGTGAGAAGCCATCTGGGGACCAGTGATCACTGTATGGTGTGGTTCAATATAAGGACAGCTGTGGAATCAAACCACACAAGGGCAAGAGTCCTGGACTTTAGAAGGGAACATTTTATAACAATGGGTGACTTGGCCGGGGGAGTTGACCTGGGTGGGGTGGAGGAACAGGGGGTGAAGCTAAAAGGCAGCATAGTAAAAACAACAAACCTCTGCATCAAACAAGTGAGTAAAAGGAAAAAGAGACCGCTATGGTTCTTGATGGAGGTTGCTGACAAAGTAAAGGCTAAAAGGGTATCATTTAGAAGATATAAGGAGACGCAGAGGAAGGAGGATAGGGAGGTGTATCGGGGGAAGCAAGGACAACAGTAAGGAACGCAAAGTGACAAACTGAAGAGAGAATAGCCCAGGAGGTAATTAAAGGAGGCAAGGCATTTTTTAAGTATGTAAATAAAAAGAGAAAGACGAGGATTGTAAGGTTAAAAAGGGAAGAGGAGGACTGTGCAGAGGGGGACAAGGACAAGACCTACATCCTGAACAGATACTTTTGTTAGCGTTTACAGAGGAAGGAGAACAGGAGGGGCCACAAAAAAGTAACAGAGGCTTTGGAAGGAAGGAGGTGGCTACTAGTCCTTTTTTGGAGGAGAGATATTCCCAAAGGGACTCACTAATCTGAAGATGGACAAAGTGATGGGGCTGGATGGGGTGTATCCAAGGGTATTGAGGGAGCTCAGGCAAAATATTGGCCACACCTTTGACATTCCAGTTAACAGCTCACTGGAGATGGGAGTGGTTCTGGAGGACAGGAGGAGGGTAGATGTAGTCCCACTACATAAAAGTGGTAGCAGTCAGGAGGCTGGCAATTATAGATCAGTCAGCCTGACACTGGTGGTGGGAAAGTTAATGCAATCACTGCTGAAAGAAAGGATTGTGGAATATCTTGAATCCTACTGGGTTGCAAGACTCGAGGCAGCATGGTTTCACAGGAGTGAGGTCATATCAAATTAATTTGATAGATTTGTTTGACTGAGTGACACAGGATTTAGATCAGGGTGGAGCAGTGAATGTGGCCTACCTAGATTTCAGTAAGGCTTTCAACACTGTTACACACAGGAGATTAGTAAGCAAGCTGGGTAGCTTAGGAGTGGGTCCAAAGGTGGTAAACCGGATAAGAAATTGGTCAGTGGCTAGGCGACAAAGGGTGGTGGTAAATGGAGTTCAATCCAAGAAAGGGAGGGTGATCAGCGGGGTGCCACAGGGATCAGTGCTGGGACCGGTCCTCTAATGTCTTTATAAGTGACATTGCAGAGGAGCTGAAGGGGATGGTCTGCCTCTTTGCGGATGACACCAACATTTGCAATAGGGTGGACACTTTGGGGGGGGGCTGCAAAGGATGAGTAGAGACCTGAGAAAACTAGAGAACTGGGCAAGGGTATGGCAGCTGGGTTTCAATGCAAAAAAGTGCAAAATAATGCACTTAAGGCACAGAAACCCAGGGGCAGAGTACAAAATAGGTGGAATGGTGTTGACAACCACCAAACAGGAAGAGGCCTGGGGGTAATCATATTGGATGACCTAAAGTTGGCCAGGCAGTGCGACAAGGCAGTTGGGAAGGATAATGGGATGCTGGGGAGCATACGGAGGGGTGTCACCAGTAGAAAGCGGCAGATGGTGTTGCTTCTATATAGATTGCTGGTAAGACCCCACCTAGAGATCTGTGTCCAGTTCTGGAGACCACATCTTCGGAAGGATATAGACAGAGTGGGGCAGTCCAGAGGAGGGCAACTAAAATGGTGAGGGGTCTGATCGAAAGCCCTACGAGGAGAGACTAAAGGACCTCAATATGTACACCTTGGAAGACAGGAGGGAGGGGGAGATATGACATAGTCCTTTACATATTTTTACATATCTCACTAGGGTAAATGAGATACACCAGGGTATTTTTCAGAAGAAAGGTGCTCAAGAACAAAGGAACATGCTATGAAGCTGGAGGGGGTTAGATTCAGGAGAGCTGTGAGAAAGCACTTCTTCACAGAAAGAGTAGTGTATTCCTGGACAGCTTTCCAGCAAAGTGGTGGGGGTGAAAACAGAGTTCAGAAATGCATAGGATAGGTACAAGGGACTCATGGAAAGGAAGGGGGAGGGAGAAAGAGCTGTAGATTAAGTACAGTCTGCAGTAATAATGTAGGTAGGGAAAAATGTACAGACCGGGTGGGCCAAGTGATCTTTATGTGCTATCAAATTGTGTTTCTATGTATTGTACAGCACTTAGGACCATAAGAATGTGATGGCAGAAAAGCACCACCAGGCCCACCCAGTCTGCCCAGTTTGCCTAGATAGTCACTTGCATGTACATTGTTTAATACGTATTATGTGTCTTTTACTGTATAAAAATTACACATCCATACCCTGGTGTCACTCAGTGCCATTACTACTTTGATTATCCCCTGTAGCCAGTCTTGGTCTAAGAGGTATGGGCAGTCTCCTTCCATGACATAGAGAGACCATTGAGCTTTATGGCTTTTGTAGTGTATGGATACAGTCTGGCCACACGTCTGATATGCATTTCTAGTCATGCACTGCCTGTCCGTTTCAAATATACAGTAGTTGCCAATCCTCAGTATGGCTGTATTTAAATGTGGTTTCTTTAACATTTGCAGCAAAAGCACTGGCTTTCACTTGCAGTTTTAAATCTATATCATATGAGTTATCCTTCCTATAGGCTCTGCGTGTCTCTTACTGTGACCGCAGAATGTAAACATCTATGTCCTCTGTGTTTGCTGCTCCTGGTGTGAACTGCTAGACATGTACTGCATCCCTCTGCTTTGCTTCCTGTCTTATTCTTGTTCTGCACTGCCAAACCAAATATCCTATCTCATGGCAGTATTTAAACTCTGTGCCCTTTGGCTTGCATGTGTCCACTGCATGGCCTCCCCCACCCACTAATAACAAACACATCCTCCCACCTGTAGGGGCTGACTTTGCAGCTTTCCTGACAGTTTCTGTCACTGGATGGCTACCTTTTCTAATCTCTTGTACTTCCTCGGCCTGCCCTTTATCACTGTGCTCTCCCACTGTATGTTTCTTTGCTATATTTGGTGTACAGTGACTGCTTCTGAACTGTGCATCCTGAGAGTCCTTTGAAGTAGCTTCCACTGCCAAGGATATTTCCAAAGCATACTGAAAGTCTATATCACGATTTATCAAGAAACAGAGCTCGATTGCACCATTTACTCCATCTGACAGACTATTACTTCTGCATACATCATTTAGTACTGCCCTAAATTCAGTATTCAGAGCTAACCAAGTCCACCTGCTGTTGTCAGACTTAAACCTATGTACAGTCACAGATAGCTAGGAGTGGAAACTTCCTATTACAATACCCACCAGCTCTCAATAAATAGGATTTACCACTCAGTGTAGTTAGTAGTCCTATTTCTTAACTATATTTTTTACCAGAGACACTCAATGGTAACTTAACTTTCCTATTTTTCAAAGGCTACTTTTTGAACAGTGTTATGCATACACCGTAGTGCCTAGGGGTTAAGAAATGTTGTGCTGGGGTTTGTCCACGGGGGGGGGGGTCTCTAGGCATGTTTCTCTGTACTGTATGTATGTAAGTAAATGCCTGCCTTTACAGTTTTCTTGTGGGCTCTCACTTAAATATCTAAGTCTCAGAAAAGAGATAACAGTGGTGTTAACTGACCCTGAACATCAGTTACTATGGTTACTATTCCTTGACTGCTGCATCCAGGACGTCTCACTGCTATGATCACTCCTGCACACTTTCTCTCTCTTCATGGCAAAGCAGGTTGCACTCAATCACTGGGAACCGGGAGCAAAATAACCTTTAAATACTGCTGGTGCACTTTGGTCCCACACTGCAGCAACACAGACCTCTCTTTCTACCCTGCATTTGCACAGCATGAAGTATGTCGAGTGATCCACCCTTGCACGCATATTCAGTCCCAAGAGGTGGTCCCACCACTGTCCACACATGAATTAAATCTCAGACAGGCAAATTGATCTTCAGTGACAACTCTCCACTCTGGACACTAATGGGATTGGCTGTGCTTTTTGGCACCAAACACTTTTCTTACTGCACCACAGATTCTTAAAGCCACAGCCCTCAATTAAGTGTTAATGCTTCATTTCAACTTTAAAATGCAGGAAAGTTATTTTTGCTTCATACAGTTTGGTTTGTACCAGTGTCGCTATTCAGGCACCAGTTTGTAAGTTGTTCCCCAGATTACGGCTCTCAGTTCTGCGCCAGTGGTCAGTCAAAGTTTTTAACAGTTTGTGATGGAATCACAGGGCAACTAATATATTCACAAGCATCAGATAACACTGAACTGAATTTAAGAAACTCAACAACCCAGGATGCCCTGGTCTTGTGACAGGAGTCCTCTGTGCAGAGACAGAGGTAGGGAGGTTCCGCTACCATTTGTTGTAACATCAGGAAGCAAACTTGCCAAGTTCATTGTTGGGCCACCAATATCAGAGTGGCTGGTTTCTTCCACAGTTTCATTAGAACCCTCTGAATCAAAGGAATTGGTGGAAAGGCATATAGAAATCTTCCTTTCCAGCAGAGGGACACTGTATCTCACCAGAAAACTCCAGGCATGGCACAAGTGAGCAGAAAGCGGCAGTTTTGCATTGAGTAGGGATGCAAGCTCAGTTCCACGCATTCATTGCATCCTTGCCTGTTGTTGTAGTTCATAGCAGTCAGAATCAGACCGTCCCTGAGATGATCTTAAAGGGTCTGTAGGCTGAGTAGAACAGTCCTCGTCTCTAGGACATTTATGTGGAGAGAGGGGTCCCTTAGGGACCACATCCTCTACATTCTGTGGGGACTTAGAGAAGCACCCCAACCTGAACTAGCTATGTCTGTATTCAGGATTTGCAGAGGCAATGGATTTGAGAATGGAGTGCCTTTCAGCAGATTGAAGTGGTCCATAAACCAGACAACTGCCCATTTTAGGAATGATCAGGTGGTCCCACTGCATGCATAGAAGTCACAGCAAAACATGCAGGTGGAGGTGTGCCAGAGGGACAAAGATGATGGAAGGTGCCATCATCACCCACAGATGGAGCATGGACTGTGCTGGTACTTGGTTAGGGACACAGATCATGTGGATTTGGTAAATCAGTGCCTCTTTTTTATCCTCTGGGAGGAAGGCATGAGCAACAGAGGTGTCTAACACTGCCCCTAATAACTGCAGGCACTGAAAAGTGATCAAGACTGATTTGAGGATACTGACTGTAATCCCCAACTGGTGAAACAGTTGGCGAGTTTTGAAAATTATGTATGCTCCGTCTCCCTGGATGGCCCTTTCAGGGGCCAGTCATCTAAGTAGGGAAGGCATACAGTCCTTCCCTTCTGAGTGCCACTGTTACCACTGCAAAATATTTTATAAAGACTCATGGTGCTGAGTATAAGCCAAAAGGTAACAAAAGGGACTGAATGAGTCACCGTAGGGTACTAAAAGAACTTAGGAAGGTACTAGCTGCAGAAGGAAAATGAGACTGTTATGGTTCTCAAACATAAGTTTTTATTATTTATTTATTTATTGTGTTTGGAGGACCATAGATCTCAAGAGCCCTTTTTCAAAGGTGCTCAAGTCTATCAAGCTACATATGTAACCATCCAGTCCCCTGGGGTTACTAGAATCCCATCAGTAATAGTGCTAGGCAGGGAGAGGCAGCTGGTGATTAACCAGTTAAATGGGTGTTTCACCTGCTCACTCATTTATTTGCTTGGCCTCAGCTGAGATGAAAGAGATGAGCTCATTTTGAAACTCTCGCAGCAGCATAAGCCACAACCAGCTGTGAGGAGGGAGTTTAGAATTATGAGATGGTAGTTAATGTAGAGTTGCAGTTTAAAGTGTGAGGAGTGAGAACTGTTCAGCTGAGGGCTCTGAGTGTGGGCCCTGCATTATCACCCTTGTCCTGATATTCTCCAGTTTGCCAAGATAAGTGGTGGAAAGCATTGTCTACAGCAGGGTCTCCTGATTTTCATCCCTGGAGTAGTGAAAAGGACTGCTAGTGAATGGATCCTAAGGGCAATTCCCTTTTTGATCCAGGATATTTTGAAGCTGCCTGAAATGTTTAACAGTGAGTAGGATCTGACTTTTGTTGCAGAAAGCAAGTATCTGTGCTGTTGTGTTCTCTGGCTAAAAGGGAAATGCACAACTCTTCTGTGAATTCAGAAGTCTGAGACTGTTCTCATTTAAAGTTGGTTGAAATGTGTGATTTTGAGAGGTATGACTACATCACATTGTTCCAGGCTTTAGTTCTTCCACCAGTGTAGTGTTTTAAATACTGGATGCAAAAGTTTCATTCAATAAGCATTTATCCAAGTGTGTTCAAGATGTTTAAGGTGTAACTCTGAAGAATGGCTGGGTATGGATTTGGGAGCAAAGGGTGGGCAGACCCCCATCTGATCTAAGCAGTTTAGGACTACAGGTTCAGTAAGCGCGCCTGGTTACTTTAAACATAGGGACAATATCTGAAGAGGATTCTATCCCCTGAAGTGGGTTGTGCTAGTTATTAGCCAATGTATGTTCAGTTGTGGTCAGTGCCACTAGAAGCAATGTTCAGCTGTGGCCAGTGCCACTGAAAGAAACATTAAATGTCCTGTGAAAAATGGGAATACAAGGTGAAAGAGTTCTGTCAGTGAATGTGTGTTTAGTTGTGGCCAGTGCCACTGGAAGAAATGTTCAATGTCCTATGCTATATGGGAATACAAGAGCAAGACGTTCACTGTCCTACAGTGTGGGAATACAAAGAGTTTCTGTCAGAAATGGTCAATTTGTTGTTGTTCTACAAGTTCCTAGTGCCACAATGTGTAAACCTTGGGGGGGTCCACCCTTGCTTTAAAGAACATCTTTTGGAATACAGTCACACTCTAGAACCTCAACTTTGGTTTGGACAGTTATGCTATTGTTTTCTGTGTGTGGATTTACTGGGTACTCCTCCAGAAGTATAGGTCTAGCATAATCCTAGCAAAAAGTTCTCTCCTCAGGACCTGGTTTTTGTAAATACCTAATAGGTCATATCGTTTTTGTACACCACCACCCCTTGAGCTCTAGAGTAATGAGGCTGGTAGACATTCCCAAAGCTAGGGATGGTACCATTTCTAAATGTATTTCTGAAGGCTGTGCCCATTGAAGGGTGCCAGGGGTAGCTAACTGTGTAAAGTAGTGGGGGGAAGTTACACTTACAACAGAAGAACAAGTTACATTCGACAGCAGAGCAATACAATACAATGCAATACACAACAGATGTAACAATAATTATCATATTATAAGAAGCAGTGGGTTAACAATAGACATCCACAATTGCAGGAGACATCAACAAGGGTACAGGCTAATGTAACTAGCGGACACAGTTTAGGTACACATGCAGTGCAGTTTCTGGAAAAGGTGGGCAGTGACTTGGGCCTTAAAGGGGGAGAAGTGGGGTAGAGCAGTGATGGCTGTGGGCAGGGAGTTCCAGGCTTTGACTGCTCTAGTTGCAAAGGAGCACTGGCCAGGAGTAGTTTTTCTGAATAGCAGGAGATGTTTTTGAACCCCCATCGATCAAGTTCCATACTTGTTCATGATCAGGGAGAAGAGGTTGGAGATACCACCTTCCTCTCTTACACTCCTTCAGCTCCTTTCCCCTCTCCCTTTTCTAATCTGCTCACCCCACCCACTGTTGCACAAGTTCCCCAATCCTTGCCTCCCACCCACCTCTCCTTCTACCTCCCTCCCAGTTACTTCTCTACCCCGACTCTCTCTTCCCACTTTCCTATGCTACCTGGCACAACTGGCAGCAACTCAATTCTTCCACTCCACCTTTCCCTTTGACAATGCCCTTCTGGCAGCTTTAATTCATGTAAATATTGTTTGCTGTGACTCATCATTCTTAAATATATGCTTCTTTGTGTTGTTCTAACTGTTAATTATATTACCTGTAGCTTTTAGACCATGTATACCTTGTACTGAAATTTATATTACAACTGCTTGCCTGCTAATCTCTTATAAATTGTACTTCTATTCTTTGTATACTGACGTGAAACCTTTGTAAAAGAGCCATTGGTTCAAAGGTATTTATCCAAAATTCTAATAAATAAATACATAAAACTACAAAATATTCGGTAGTATTTGACCCAGAAGTGCTCTCTTGCATAGAAGAGCTTCATTGAGGTTAACTCAGAGGTGGAAAGGAAACCAGTTGGTGGCGAGGTATAGGTCACAGTGGTGGGAGTCTGGTTTCATGTTGTGTGCGAATCTGCAGGGTCAGTTGAAAGCTACTGAGATTCTTTCAAGTACAGTGTTATTAGATGCTGAGTAGATAACCACACCATAGTCAATCCTTGAGATGATGAGACTGGATACTAGGAGTTTTTTAATTGAGGAGTGAGGTTGCACTAAGTTACATACAACAAACCAAGGTGCTGGTGGATATGTTTGATAAGGGGGTCATCATGAGATGTGAAAGATAGGGTTGCATCAAATCATATGCCCAGGTGTTTCAAGACCTCAGTCTGTTAAATGGGGTCCTCAGCTGGTGTTGTGATATGTAGCTCATGGGGGCTCTTCAGGGCATGTGTACTCCCAAACAGAAGGATTTGGTTTTCTTGGCTTTAATGACCAACCTGTTAGATATGAAACAGTCACAGACTTTGCTGAAGTCAAACTGTAGGTTGCATTTCAGTGTCTCCAGGTTGTGGTGGGAGGTGATGATGACTGTGTCATCAGCATACAGTAATGCTTTGGAGCTGACACAAACTTCTGGGACCTTGTTGACAAACAAGCTGAATAGCAAGGAGCCAAGGACTGAGCCTTGTGGGACTCCAGTGGTTAGAGGTTGCAAGTTGGAGAACATCTCTTTGTACCTAGCCTTTTGTAACCATTGGGCTAAGTAGTCAAAGACCCACACTGTGGCCTCATCTAACAGTCCCAACTCTTGGAACTTTATGATTAGGAGGTCATGGATAACTAAGTCAAATGCCTTGGAGAGAGATCAAGAAAGGCTGTGCTGATGTATTCACTTTTGTCCAGGGCCTTGTGGAGTTCTTCAGATAGCTCAGGACAGTTATTCTGTGCAACTTTCTGAAGCTGTGTTGTTCAGCAGAGAGAAGGTTGTGATTCATGATGTAGGGCACCAGTTGGTTGCTGACAATGTTTTCTAAGGCCTTAGAGAGTGGGGAGACAGTAGAGATGGTTCTATAGTTAGGGACAGTCATACTGTCACTGGATTTAAAGACTGGGATTATGTTGGCTTGTTTCCATATGTCAGGGAGGGAGCCAAATTGGAGGGAAAATAATATTTTTTGGATCGGTAAGACCGGTTCCTTAATGGCTATTTTTAGTGTCTTTCTGCCCAAGCAGTTGTGGCCATGTCCTGTTTTGGTTGCTGAGCTTACCACAGAAGAGGCAAAGGTGGTGAATGAAAAAAGGGTGACATTCAGGAGGTGTCAGGAAACACAGGGGAAGAGGACAGAAGGCATACCTAGTAAAGCAGAGAGAAGTAGGCAAGGCAGAGAGAGGAGCAAAGGTGCAGACAGAGACAAGTATTGCCAAAGGGGTCACTAAGGGGGAAAATGCTTTCTTCAGATGCACAAGTGTAAGCCCCCCAAATGGACTTACATATTCGCGGTCCCGGGCAGGAGTCCCGGACAGAATCTGGACCCATGCTCTCCTTTTGTGGTCTCAACCACCTGAATTACTGTTGCTTAGCCTGTTGGTAGGTGGGCAAGTGCCAGGTCTGTATGTCTGTGCCTCTGAGCACATGAAGGTCCTTGGTTCAGTTTTCTGGGTCGGCCAGGCTCGGGTCCGGGGGGGAAAAAAATAATAAATAAATAATGCAAATAGTTTGTGGTAGTCCATGTTCTGTGCATGCATGGCCACTTCATTGAGAAAATTTAAAGGAGCGGCTGCTCCATTTTAGAAGGGGGTAGTTTCGGTGTCAGACGATGCCAGTAGGGGGGATCTGTATATAGTTATTTCAGGACTACAGGTCCCATAGGGCTTTGGGACACAAGGTGGTCCTGGTGCCCTGAGATATGGTCTGGATTGGACCTCTGGTTTGGTGGGTTCATTTTGGTGTTGTGGGAAAGAGAATAAAAGGGGAAGCACTGCAGTAAAAGAGGAAGAGAGAGTAGTGGGGGGAGAGAGGTCTGAGTGGGGGGTGATTGCCAGTTCAACCTTTGAGGCCAGGTTTTTTTTTTATTAATGCAGCAAGGAGTATGCAGGCTAGAGGACATGGCTGCAGCCATTTTATTTGGAGCCCCTTTGGTGGGGCTGGACTCTCATGCTGCAAATATGAAGAGTACAAAGGGAGAACAGCTGCACCAAAAGGAAGAGGAGATCTGTGGGATGGGACTTGCAGGCTTGGGGATTGGGCTGAGCTATGTTGGCCCATAGAACCACTGCTGCATGGGATCCATTAGGAGTGAGCTGAAGGGGAAAAGAGAATGGCATCTGAGAGATAGGGGATCCAGGGCTCCAGGCAATGCCCCTGGTCTCAGAAACTGTTTGGCTGTGGCACCAATTATGTAGAGACTGGTAATAGGGATCCAGTAGGTTCCAGGGGGTTTGGGGCAGCCCCTTGTTCTGCATGACACCTGCTAGAGACTGTTTCGATTTCAGTGTGTTTAGGGAAGACTCATTGCTGTTTGTTGGAAAAGGCCTGAGTCAGCTGCAAGTTAAGCTACTGTATTTGGATTGTGGCTGCCTAGCTGTAAGGTAGATACCTGGAATTTGGCTTCTGATGTAACCTTCTTCGTCCTAAGTATCTATTAGTTTTTGCTAGAAAATGAGTTAGAGAAACTCTACTCTCTGATTGGTTGACAGCACCCTCAACCAAGGTGGGTATCAGACAACACAGGCCAGTGAATAACTAGTTCCTTTGCCAGCCTGCCTTTTTACCATTCAAATCACTCTGCCCATAGAATGTTGGAAGATGACATGCAGCAAGTTTTTTCTGGCCACTTAGAGAGGCAACAAGCACCCCCCTTCCCCAGTAAACCACAGTTTGGATACTGTAATGAACATGCCCAATAAAATATTCTACATTTATTGATTCAGGTAGTGGCATCCAAAGTGTAACTTCTTTTTTTTTCACACTAACAACATGCTGAGCTCGTGTGCTTAACCTGGTATTGGAGTTACACTCGTGCTAAATTTCCAACTGTCAGCAGCTTTCACTGATGCTCCACAACCCCGCTTCACATTAATCAAGTCAGCACTACTTTTTTTACCAGCAAGTGGGCAGGCAGGCTGCATACCTCTCTGTTTTACTTTGTTTTTCACACTGTTCCCCGCAGTCGTGCTTGCTGGTCTGACCCGCAATTGTACAGCGTGATTCCACCGAAACTGTCTCACACAGCTATGAACGGCAGCACCAATGTCTCTCTCTCTCTATCTCTACATCCTGATTCCACCAATGCTGTCTCTGCCCTGCAGTTATTTAGAACTACACAGGCTTGGACTGAAAAGCAGCCCCTAGCAGAGACTTAAAAACTGTTTTATTTGGACAGTTGACTTTTGGTGGGGGGGATGGACCTTATGTTGGAAAACAAAAAAAGAGAGAATATATTAATACAACTGTCTGTGCTATGCTGTTATTGTATCATTATTAATTGTGTAAATGTTGCATTAGTGTGCTTAGTTTTTAAAGGAAATTGCACTTTGCTTACTGTAGTTTACAATAGTAAAGTGGGGATGTCTTTTTCAGGAAACAGAAAGATAAATGTTGCAGTGTGAGTATGGTTATTGGCAACTGTAGTAGTTTTTATAGCTCTCAGTTTTCTTTTTGGATAGCAGATAGCAAGAAAAATGTTTACAGTGTATGCACTTTAATGTAGTTTGGGAGCCAATGTTAAAGTTCTCCATCTGCATCTGCTTGTCTTTTCTTGAATCTCCAGGCAGTCCAGTGCAGGCAGCTGACAGCATTAATATGGTTAAGGCACATCTGTGACCCAAGACCTTTCAAACCTAAAAATTTTAGACCAAAATTCCACACTGAACTTGAGGCATACATTATAATAATTGGACAAGATCTAAATGAATTACTAGAGCCAACAAAAGACAAGTCAACAAATCCCCTAATTCAAGACATTAGATTATCCAACAGCGTAAATAACTTTTTGAATCAATACAATCTTTGTGATGTATAGAGAAACAAAATCCAAAGCAAATTAAATATACCTACAAAGCAAGGCATATCAATGTTTTCTCAAGAATTGACTATATATTAATAAATAAAGAAATGATAAAAGAAATAGCAAAAACAACAATAAAAGAAATATCCACATCAGATCACGCGTTGATTACAGTAAATTTTAATCCAACATTAGACTGCAAATATATACCCCGACAGAGATTTCAAAATACACTATTACAAAATCCGGAGTTCGTTTTCAGTTTAAAAAAAAACAAATAAAAGAGTTTTTGACATTTGATTACAACAAACAAAAGAAAGTATGTGTAATCTGGGATGCATTTATGGCTACAATGAGAGAAATAATTGTTTCATACCAGATTGCTCATAACAGAATACAAAAAGAAACAATGAAAACACTTGATACAGAGAATGGACTTGCAAGAAAAATTAAGTCAAGAAAATCTGAACATACAAGATCTATTAGTACACAAATACAAGAGAAAAGTGTAGAGTAATGAAAGTAGTAGAAACAAATATCTTAAGACTCAGAAATAAAATGTATTACCACGCAGACAAATCAGGTAAACTGTTAGCCTATGCATTAAAAAACAAAAAAAATGAAATACTATCACTAATATAAAAAATCCACATAATCAGGTATTAACAAAAGATGAAGATATAGCAGAAGAATTTATAGATTATTATAAAACAATTTGTAATAATCAAAACAGTACTGATATAGAATCAATGCAAAAATATTTCAATAGAAGCTAAATTACTCCTATATGAAATATCAATAGAAAATTTATTAAGCAAAATGTAATAGATGTTATTTTTTCTATGAAAAGAAATTCTTCTCCAGGACCAGATGGATTTACATCCGAATTTCTTCATGCCTTTACAGAGGACTTAGCCCCATGTTTGTATGGGATGGTTGAGGAGATGGCATACGGTACAGATCTCCCTACATCATTTTCTGTAGCAAATATTTTTCTGTTACCCAAGGAAAATAAAGATAAATTACAAGCAGAAAATTATAGACCAATTGCACTCTTGAATACTGATTATAAAATAATAGCTAAATTAATTGTTCAAAAAATACAGGACCAAATACCAAAAATTATACATCCCGGATCAAAAAGGTTTTATAAAAAATAGAAACATTTTTGAAAGTTTATGTGATGTCCAGGCTGTCATCTCCTCCATCAACTTAGAAGACCCAGAAACCATTGTTATTTCCCCAGACTCAACAAAACCATTTGATTTAATAAATTAACATATTATGTTTATAATATTAGAAAACTGGGGATTCCCAGAATATCTCTTAAAAGCAATTAGAAAACTATAAAAAAAAAAACAAAAGCCTCCTTTAAGGGTAACTGATTTGAGTCTGAACCAATGATAATGAACAATGGTGTTCATCAAGGATGCCCACTATCTCCAATTCTCTTTATTATAACTCTTGAACTTTTATTGAACCATATTCACATGAATAGTCAGACAACTAGTAATAGCAACTCTACTAACCATTTCAAATTGAATGTTTATGCTGATGATATGTTAATAATTTTGTCAAATCCAAAAATGACATATCTTGTATTAATGCAAGAATTTAAAAAAAAATCTAATCTTTCAGGATATAAGCTAAATAAATCAACATAAATGATATTAAAAATAAATTATATAAACTCAGACACAATAAATAATAAAAGAAATGAAAATTCAAGAAGTAATAAATTATTTGGGTATACCTATTGCAAATTGAATACAAAAAACAATACAGACTAATTTATCAGTATATATGGAACAGATTACAAACTTGAGCAGTTGGCAAGATAAAGCATTGTCACTTTGGGACAAAATAGAAGCTATAAAAAGTTGGTTATGCCCCATTTAATGTTTCTCTTCCAAGGATTACAGGGAGAAAGCCCTCTAATACAGTTGGAACAGATATGTAAAATATTTTTGTGGTGCAGGGCAGTTCCAAGAATAGCTTGGGAAAAATGTATTATTACTCATAAAGAAGGTGGTATGGGTTGTCCAGATCCTATATATTACTATTGGGCAGCTAAACTTAAGCAAACAATTCCATGGATTGATGTGCAAAAAATAAGATACATTTGGAGGGCTCTTACCAGTCCCAAATACAATCATTATTAAATAAAGAAAATTCAGTATTAAAAATTCTAAATATCTTAGCAATTCCACAGACATTTTCACAAATAAAAAACCCAATAATAAATGTTATAAAGTGTGCTGTAAAATTAACCATTTCTTCCCAAACAACAATTCTAAAATAACGAGTATGAGACAACCAAAATATATGTTAAAAACAGAATGAAACTTTGATAGCAAAAAAAGAATAAAAAAATAGATTTAGTAAACTGGAAAGATTTCACTGAAAAGGGGGAATAATGAGTTGGGAGGAATTTGAAAAAAAGATGCAAGAAGAATTATACAAAAATACCTGGTTAAAATATTTAACATTAAAAAATACATTCCAAAAATAAATTACAAAGACTTCTTTGAGAAATGAAAAAACATTTGACTTAACTCTTTTCAGAAACCAATATGGAAATGAACAACTTAGTATAATATTTTTTATGATGCCTTTCAAAAACATGAAACAAAAAAGTAGATAAAATCTTTCATAAATATCATAATAGTTGTGGAAAAAGAATTAAATGTTAATTAGGATAATAATAAATGGAAACAAATACATATACAAGCTAATAAGATTTATGCTAACGTCAAAAACATGTCCATACAAAATCATTGATTGAGCATATAATAAATGCTAATAAACAATCACATTGATCCATCATATATTCCAATTTGATGGCATAACTATAAGAGTAATAAGAAAATAGACCATTCTCATTTATTTTTGGACTATGAAGAAATCCTCAAATGGTGGCAACAAGCACAAAGAGAAATTGAAAAAATCATTATAAAGGAAATAACAGTCTCACCAGAAATATTCATTTTTAATGAATATGAAGGTTTAGAGTTACAAACACATAAAAAAAGATTATAACATTAGCCACGATGACTGCCAAAAGAATGATCTTGGAAAATTGGAACTCTGTCAAGCTACCAGTATTTAATCAAAATAAATGGAGTATGAACTTCAAAAATACACTATGTATTGAGAGATTAATGGATTATGTTAAAGAAGAATCTAATATTTCTGATACCACATGGAATGTGATCCTAAATATCTTACTTCCTATACTACAACTGTAAAAAGCAAGTGTCCTACCCTTGTTAATTGGAGAAGGCACTTTTTGAAATTAGTAGCATAATAACTGACTGCAAGGGGAGTGTTGGGTGGGGGAATTTTGGGTTTTTGGTTCTCAAAAATGATTTTGGGAATGTACACATTGTAAATAATGTAGCTTGACCTTAAGATTCTTTGTTTTTCTTTTTCTCTTAGTACTATAAGAATCATAACTTAATATGAAAGAAAATATTGAATGTGTTTAATGAAATAGATGGGAAATCCCATTTCTAAGAATATATGGAAGTTTTTTTTTTCTGGGGACGTACATGACACTTAAAAGATTAAATAAAAATTAAATTATAGAAACAAAAATTCCACACTGTTTTTGCACAGTGGCGTGACAAAAGAATTTTACCAAAAATGGTAATTTTCACATTTTTTGACACTCTGTATCTCTGCACTCACACATCCAACCAGAACGACACTTGCCACATAAACAAATCTTTGGTCTCTGATGGTGCATGCAAAATTACATGTGAATTGCTTGAATGGTTACGAAGCTATTAAAGTGCAAAAGTTTGAGTTTAACATTGAAGTGAAGAATGAACCCTAACTATAGGGGTGCACCCAAGCCCCTAATATATAGATATATCATATATATACACACACACATATATTTATATCTGTTTGAGTTTGCTTCCTCCTGATTATTTCTGAGGGCATTTGCATGAAAATAGTACTTTTGTCCCGTGCACTTCATCTGCTTTTGCTGCGCATGTACAAAAGAGTTCATAATCCTTGGTTTGCAACACTGCAATAATTTCTCTAGCAATTTTTGGGAGGTGCCATAAAGGGATGCTTGGGCTTACCATTGCCTGAATTAATGGGAACAATTTCTATTCATAAGCTGCATAATTCATTTATTTATGACGTTAATATATAGATTACAAGGCCAGCCCTGTGGCACTGAGGGCCAAGGCATTGCTGTGCACCTTATCTCATGCCACACTGATGACCTGAGTTTGGAAACAAGCTTGGGTTGCTAGGGTCAGCATAGGGATGGGCCGGGAGTGGATGTAGCAGTCACCAGGCAGCTGTTCTCTCCCAAATCAGGGGAGACTTGCCGATTTGGCTCTTGTCTGCCACCAGGTGGAGGTCTGGTGGCAGTGCTGAACACCCAAGTGGCAGAAGTATCTGCACCATGGGGTGGGGGGAGAGTCACAGGTTCTGGGACGCATGTCTGCATCTCCATACTCATGCACAACCAATGTTATCTTGGCTTGCACAGGGGCATAAAAATAGAAAAAGGGATCTGAGGGTTAGCTGGTGCACCACAAACTTCTCTGGGCCCACACCACCACCTGTCACCTTGGCCCACTCTGAATGTGTTTGGAGGGTAGGGCAACCCTCCCTCATCTGACCCCACCCAGGGGGGGAATCCGTTGGGGAACCTGCACTGAGCTAAGTCCATGGGAGGTGGCAGCCAGTCTTGGGGGGGTGAGAATGGAGCAGTCAGCAACCCAAGGGGTAAAAAATTTATAATGGAAAAAAATACATAGATTACAAACTCACAGGGGAGATTATGTAAGTGATAACCAAGGCCCCTGGCATTCTGCGATTCCACAGCCGAGGTAATCACTGCAAAATTCCTGCCTGCCCATGGAAATCTGGTCTGGCCACAGAAATGGAGCTTTTGGGCAGTTTTTCACCATAAAATGGCCGCTAATCGCAAAATGGTAGCCGCAAACGCAGTCACTTTTTTTCTTTCTGTGCAGCGAGTGAGTGCTACTGCCCCCCAAACCTGCTGGCCACTCTTGTATTCTTAAATGGAAGTTATTTCCAGTGGCCGCTAGGCAGGATTGTGATAGTAGCCTGCATCTTGGCTCCTCGTGCCACACACACACACACACACACACACACACACACACACAAACTCCATCCTAGCCTGGTATACAGAAAAAAAGAAATACAGCCTGGGATGCCATGCCACCATTTGGTAGTCTGAGCACAGTTGTTTTTTTTAACCACCAGCCATAAAAGTACTGAAGTTACTGTCTGCACAGTGTGGATTGTTTTTGCTTCTCTGCTCGTCGGCCACTATGTCCCATGTTCAGAAGTTCCACATTACTGGCCAGTGGGAAGAATGAATCTGGCTTCCTGCATTAAATTGGAACCCAGCGAAGGGACCAGGGCAGCGGTCCCTACAACTTGAATCAAATGTAGACAAGCAAGCTTAAAATACATGGCTGATGCTGGCTCCACGTTCCAGTCTGGAGCTTCTTTCAGACCATTTCTATGTGCAGATGGTGCTTTGGGGACAATAAAAGAAATGTCTAAATAAAATTGTTTAATTTCATGAAATAAGAAGGCTGGTGGGCAGAGAAGCAAAAACAAACCGTGATCCACACTGTACAGACAGATTTAAAAGGCTTGATGTTTGTGAGAAGACCGGCACATAAGATCCTGCCCACCAGCCGCAACAGTTGTAAAACTTTCAGTAACTTCAGTACTTTTACTGCGCTCAGACTACCAAATGGTGGCATGGCATCCCAGGCTGTATTTCTTTATTTCTGTGTGCCAGGCTAGGATGGAGTAGATACTTTCTACTTGGCTCTTGCCCGCCGGCCAGTAACGTGATGAGGAGCTTCAGAATATAGCAACCGTCCAGCGGGGAGTAAAAAACATGATCTGTTTGTAGCCACTCCGCAGTTAAGAGATGCACATCACCCCAAACAGTAAAGAAATGTTTAAATAAAATAAGAAGGCAGAGCTGCTCCCTCTCTTAAAAATGTTATGGATCAGCCTGTTATTAAAAAAAAACAAGACAGTTGGTTCCATTGTTCACCCTGCTCCCCTGCCTCTCTCTGTCGCTTCAGGGTTCCATCTCCCCGGGCTGTTTCAATGAGGAAGTGTCAGTGTTCAGGCAAGGCTGTAGTGCTGCTGCTTGTTCCATTCTGGCTGTATTGCTCGAGTCATGTGCCTCAGCGATCTGCTAGGGAATAAAACTACAACAGTGATCCAGCATGGGCTTTTTAAAACTGCTCAGGGATTGAATTTGCTGCCTCAGATTTGCTACATGCAGCAGCAGCCAATCATTTCAATACTTGACAAAACAACAAAAAAGAGCCACTACTTGGTATGTAGTGCACAAAGTACAAAAGAAATACAAGAAAACATAAACTTTGGCACATACTGACGCCAAGACAGATGCATAAAAGCAAATTGTCTTTTATTTAAATACAGCTAACCCTCACAGCAAACACATGGGTTAAAACCTCAACATTTCACGCAGCCGCACCTGTGCTTTGTCAAGAGAATGAGTTGCTAAACAACCATACAGTCTTTATAGTACACCCTCAGGTGTTACATATTAAATGACTAAACAACATATATAAAGCACACTAATCAGAAAACGAAGGGGGGAGGGGAAAAAGGCAAAAAAGGAACAATGAGAATACTAATCAGCATTTACGTTTAAATTATTAAAGTGCATCCAATATGAAGAAAAGTACATTCAGATGACATCATATAATGCCATAATTAATACACAAAAAATGCAGAACAATTTATAAATGGTGTTGTAATTCAATTTTATCATTTAAACCAGGCTTAGACAAAGCTTGTAACTTAGAAATCCAGTAGTTTTCCTTGAGTGCTAGAACATTATTCACATCACTCC
Source organism: Neoceratodus forsteri (assembly GCA_016271365.2). Lineage (NCBI taxonomy): Eukaryota > Metazoa > Chordata > Ceratodontiformes > Ceratodontidae > Neoceratodus > Neoceratodus forsteri. The sequence goes on from CM057455.1 coordinate 1,713,827,824, forward strand.
CACGAGGTCCTAATTTAACTCTATCAATCCCTAAAAAAGTAAAATTATGTTGTGTTGGTTCCAAACTGCCATGTGTATGAAAGGCGGTAGCATAATCCAAATTTTTATTTGCAACCGTTCTAACATGCTCACTCACCCTTTCTTTTAATTTCCTTTTAGTCCGCCCAACATAATAAACTCCATATTGGCAAAAAGCATAATAAATAACAAAACAGGAACCAGAATTAATAAATGTTCGAATTTCAATCTCTGTACCATCTAATGGACTTTTAAAGCTTTTAACAGCCTGAATGTACTTACAAAATTTATGTCTTTGGCATTTAAAACAGCCTAATGGTAATGGCGGCAACCAGTTGTTACACACTGGTTCTTTTAATTTACTTTGTGCTGGATTATTCATAGAGGACTGCGAATCTACGTTCGTTTTACTAGTCATACACATGGCAGTTTGGAACCAACACAACATAATTGGACTTTTTTAGGGATTGATAGAGTTAAATTAGGGCCTCATGGGGGTGATGTGAATAATGTTCTAGCACGCAAGGAAAACTACTGGATTTTTAAATTACAAGCTTTGTCTGTGTCTGGTTTAAATGATAAAATTGAAATACAACATTTTTTCCCCTTCCCCCCTTCCTCCTCATTTTCTGATTAGTGTGCTTTATATATGTTGTTTAGTCATTTAATATGTAACACCTGAGGGTGTACTACAAAGACTGTATGGTTGTTTAGCAACTTTCTCTTGACAAAGCGCAGGTGTGGCTGTGTGAAACGTTGAGGTTTTTACCCGTGTGTTTGCTGTGAGGATTGGCTGTATTTAAATAAAAGACAATTTGCTTTTATTCATCTGTCTTGGCATCAGTATGTGCCAAGGTTTATGTTTTCTTGCATTTCAATAGTTGATTGTGCTAGCAAATCAAGAGGCACTTGATTTACAGTTGTCCAATTGGCAGCAGAGTGTTCAGTGATAAGGGGGTGGAGATATGGGATTTGATGGCCATAAAAATGGTGTGGATTTCAGTAGTTTTTCTTTAGTTCCTGGACTGCAAGAAAAAGGAGAGATAAGAGCACCAAAAAGAAGACTGCCTGACATACTGCTGAAGGAAGACCACTGCTGCTGTTCCTGACATATTGCTGCTAGGCAGATGTACTGCGATATTTTGCTTTTTTTTTTTTTTTACATTTTACATCTGTATTATCTGGTTGATGGTTATTTTTGTATGCTTTACTTTTTGTTATGAAGTCTACAACAGTGATAAAGAGACATTGGGGTTGTATTGCAGAAATGTATATATTTTACTTGTGATTGTGAAATGTATTTGTTGCTGACCGAGAGAAGATGCCTTTGGGTGGACGAAGGGGGCTGTTTGCTGCTGTTTGCAAAGTCCACTAGCAGAACCCCTGGATGGCTGGGGAAGGCTCTGACTTCAGTTGTTTTTGTTGTTGCCCCCTTCAGCCAGCCACAGGCTGCACCTGCAGACTGTGTCAATGGCAGCAAACACTTGGAATGAGTTTCAGAAATGTATATATTTTTTTACTTATGAAATGTATTTGTTGCCTACCAAGAGAGGATGTCTTTGGGTGGATGAAGGGGGCTGGTTGTCAATTGTTCCAAGAGTTTGCTGCTGTTTGCAAAGTCTGTGGACAGAACCCCTGGATGGCTGAGGGGGAGGCTTCTCTTCCCTAGGCTTCTACTGGCCCCCTAGCCACCCAGAGGCTGGACTTGCAGATCATGACAATTGCAGCTAACACTTTGAACACACACTTGGAACACATTGCCACCAGCACAGAAGATATTTAACAGTTCTTCTCTGCTGGTGGTGGTGGTAGTCTGTTGCAAGTGTTCACTGTTGCTGCTGTCAGGTGAATTCACTTGGTGGCCAGGGAAGGCTCTGACCTAGGTTGTTGAAGATTGATGTCAGGCTTCTGCTTCCTGTGCTGGTGGTCTTCTGTTCTAACTGTTCAGTGCTGTTGTCAGTGTTCACAGGTGCACTCTGTGTGGCTGGGGGTGGCTCCAACCTTCACTGTAGTTATTTCTGTCTTGTGCTTTAAAATATATATGTTCCATGTGCTGGTGGTCACCTGTTACAAGTTTTTCATGCTGTTGTCAGTGTCCACTGGTACAGACCCTGGATGGCTCGGAGAGGCTTCTCTAAGCTAGGCTGGTATTGCGCCACTCCCCCACCTACCCTGTGGTTGTACCTGTGAACCTTGGCAACAGCAGTGAACACTTGGAACAGGCCACCACCACCAGCGCAGAAAATATTTTAAAGGTCTTTTGTGCTGGTGGTATTCCGCTCTTAATGATCAGTGCTGTTGCCAGTGTCTGCATGATACAACTCAGGGACAACCCGGGTGGCAAAGTATGTCCTGGACAGGATCTTCCATTTACATAGAGACATAGAAGTTAACAGCAGATAAGGACCTCAAGGCCCATCCAGTCTGTCCATTTCTTTTTCTCCCTTATGAATGTGCCACCAGCCTTTGTTCTGTCAATGGCCTATCTATTCATACTCATCTGTATTGCTCCTTTATGCCTATCCCATGCCTGTTTGAAGCCCTGCACTGTATTCATATCCACCACTTCCTGAGGTAGGCCGTTCTATGCATCCTCCACCCTTTCTGTGAAAAAGAACTTCCTCACATTATCCCTTAATCAGCCTCCCTCTAATCTCATGCTGTGTCCTCTTGTCCTGCTATTTTTCTTATATTGAAACATGTTAGACTCTTTCACCTTGTTAATACCCTTAAGGTGTTTGAATGTTTCGATCATACCACCTCTCTCCCTCTTTTGCTCTAGGGTATACATATTGAGCTCCATTAATCTGTCTTCATATGTTTTCTGACACAGTTCGTGCACCATTTTGGTTGCCCTTCTCTGGACTGCCTCAATTTGGTTAATATCCTTGTGAAGGTGTGGCCTCCAGTACTGCATGCAGTACTCCAGATGGGGCCTAGCCAGTGTCTTGTAAAGAGGGATTATTACCTCCCTCTTACAACTTGTGATACCCCTACTAATACACCCCAACATCCCCCTAGCCTTACCTACTGCTTTAGTGGTCTGCTTGGATGATTTCAGGTCATCGGTGATGATGATGCCCAAGTCTCTTTCTTCCCTTGTGAATGCCAGCAACTCCCCTCCCAGCCTATAGGTGGCTTCAGGGTTTCTCTTCCCTATGTGCATGATCTTGCACTTCTTTGTGTTAAACCCCAGTTGCCACTCTTCTGACCATTTTGCCAGTTTATCCAGATCTCTTCTCATTCTGCCCACCCCATCTAGATCATCTACTCTGTTGCAGATCTTGGTGTCATCTGCAAACAGACAAACCTTACCCTCTAGTCCATCTGCAATGTCACTGATGAAGATATTGAAGAGGACTGTCCCCATGACTGATTCCTGAGGTACCCCACTTGTGACTTGCATCTCTTCTGACTGTATACCGTTTATCACCACTCTCTGTTTTCTGCCCGACAACCAGTTTGCCACCCAGTTGACAAACTTCTGACCCACACTGAGCCTACCCAGCTTATTAATCAATCTTCTATGTGAATCAGTATCAAAAGCTTTGCTGAAGTCAAGGTAGGTGACATCAGCTGCTCCCCTTGGTCCACCACTCTGGTTACCCAGTCAAAGAAATCTATGAGATTAGTTTGACAGGACCTTCCTGTTGTAAACCCATGCTGTCTTGGATCCTGTGCTCCTATGGATTCCAGGTGTTGCACTATCCTTTCCTTAAGGAGTGCCTCCATAATTTTGCCTACTACTGAGGTAAGACTGACTGGTCTATAGTTCCCTGCCTCCTCCCTGCTACCACTCTTGTGGAGCAGGATCACATGAGCCCTTCTCCAGTCTTCTGAGACCTCTCCTGTACTCAGAGACTCACTAAACAGTTCTGATAATGGCTCTGCTAGTTCCACCTTTAGCTGCTTTAGTACCCTGGGATGTATGCCATCAGGTCCCATTACCTTGAGATTATTGAGCTCTTGTAGGACCCTTTCTTTTGTGAAGGGACTAGTGCACACCTCTCCCCCCCCCCGTGTCCATGGTGCTGAGCTGTGGGCCCTGCCCTACCTTTTCTTCAGTAAATACTGAGCAGAAGTATCTATTAATGATAGATGCTTTTATATGGTCCTCCTCCTCACATGCTCCCTTATCCCCTTTGATTTTAGCAATACCCTCTCCGGACTTTCTCCTTTCACTAATGTATCTATAGAAAGTCTTGTCACCTTCTTTTACTGTTTGTGCTAGTGTTTCCTCGGTTTGGGCCTTTGCCTGCCTTGCTGCCTTCCCTGCTTCCCTTAGGGAAGTTTGGTATGCCTCCCTATCTTCATCCCACTGCATTCCCTTACGTTACCTGATGGCCAGCCTTTGGGCTCTGACCTTTTCTGCTACTGTTTTTGAGAACCAAAGTGGTTTCCTTTTTCTTTTGCACTTCCTTTTCTCTCTAACACAGTGGGATGTTGCTTCAAATATTGCATTCTTAATGCTTGCCCACTTTGCCTGTACTCCCTCACTTGTATTTCTTTTTGACAGGACTAGCTTAACTCTGTTGGTCATCTTATCAAAGGCAGCTCCTCTAAAGTCCCATATTTTTGTCTTGGAATGGGATGATTTAGTTCTAGTGGACAAATTGAACCATGCCATGTGATGGTCACTTGCCACCAGATGACCTTCTACCTGGAGATCTGTGATCCTTTCCCTGTTAGTCAGTACTAGATCTAGGATAGCCCTGTCTCTTGTGGATTGTTGTACCAGTTGTTTGAGGCCCTCCCCCTTCAGGGAATCCACTATGTGTCTAGTTCTGGCAGATGTTCTTGTTGGTATTGACTAATCTGTATCTGGCATGTTGGTTAACCTGTGAAGTGGGTGCATGAGAAAGGGTGCTGTCCATTACAGTGACACTTTCCTGGTGCAATCCACTCACGGTGATGGAAAGGTAGGGCGACTGGATGAAGGGGTGGGCGAACTAGGCGACAGGATGTCGCTATACGATGCGTGTGGGGGGTGGGAGCGAGCATGGTGAGTGTGGGCTGGGAGGGGGTAGAGAGGCTGTAGGGAGTGGTGCTGTGGTTGCTGGTCAAGCTGCATCATGGTATCAGGGATAGGTTAGTGGCTGGGGTGGCTGAGGTACCGGGTTCGGGTCCGGACGCTGGTGCAATTTTTATTGTTCCCAGCCTGAACCTTTTCATTTTTACTGCTTTCACCCCCCCAATATGCACCCCCTTGGAGTTGAGAATCCTTAAGTAGGGGGTCTGGGGGATGAAGACCCCCCATGAGGGAGGGCTGTGGGGGGTGCAGCCCCTCCCTACAGAAAACAGTAAAAATATGTCCTGGCGCCATTGTGCTGGTGTGCTGGGGTTGTCAGAGTGCCAAAAATGTGTTCAACACTCTGACTGAGTGAGAACGGTGATCGCCTTTAGGTGTTCACCATTATCACACAGACCCAGCATGTTGAAGTCTCCCATTATCAGAACCTCCCCTTTAGCTGTCATGTTTTGTATAGGGCATGTGCATTTAGGACATGTGAATGTCACAAAGCATTGGAATTCCACATTCTCCACAAAGGAAAACAACAACAGGTCATTTGCAAGCATTTCCAGTACGGCAGCATTGAGTTCACACACAATCACATGCTTTGGCAGGTATGTACCGAGATGACTCACCGAAAGGCTAAGCAACATGGGCTGCATTGTTCTGTGCTTTGCATGTGGCATGCATGCCAAATGTCTCTGCTCTGTGAACTGCCATGGATGGGGTGTCTTTCACACCAGATGGGGTGTGTACAGGTGACAAGCCAATAGGTACTGTTATTTTACCTGCTTTAAGCATAGGGGTTGGGTTGATGTAGTAGAATTACCACATGGACCACCACTGCTACTCTGACCACTACTGGAACATTCAAAGCAATCCTCCTCCTCATGCCTCTGCCAATGCCCGCATGTACACTCACTTGGTGGCTGGGGGATGCTCCAGCCTCCAACCTACGCTATTGCTGTATTTTTTTCTGACTTGTGCTTCTCTGATCCTGTGCACTGGTTGGCTAATAAAATGTGCCAGGATGTTGGCGAGCACAGGCACAGCCCAGTTAAATAGCAGAGAGGCTGAGATTGCTCTGGAAATGCAGTGTATCCAGGTAGGGAGAAAATTTGGAACATTTACTGAATTTGTTTACATGGTTTGTATGGTGTTGATGTTGCCAAGTTCTCACTGTGTTTTCTGCTTTGTTCCCCTTGCAGCAGACCCAGAAAAACTTAATGTAAGTTTTTTGACTGTTCAAGAGTTTGGTTTTGCCTATTTATTTGTATCACTCTCTGCCTCAGTCATCCATCTAACACTTTCTTTTTTTACTTACAGCCAGAATGGTAAGATTTGTGCAGAAGTCTACACCGTCCAGTAAGAACAGATCCAAGACTGCAATGTATGTGACTGCAAAAGATCGCTGCCAGCAGGTTTTGAACAGTCACTTCATGAGGACGGTGGGAAGTTGTTCTGTACTGCATGCAGTTTAGTCCTTGATCACATCTGTAAATTGACTGTCTCAGACCACCATTCATCGAAGACTCATGGGAAAAGAGCAGTGGAGATGATCCTAGAAAATGCCCGGAAGAAACAAAGAACTGTTGTGATGTCCCTCTATAAAAATACAATTTCCCAGGTGAAGTGCATACAAGTTGTGCAAGATTTCACCAAAACATTCATGGAAGCAGATATTCCACTGGAGAAAGTCGACCACCCAGTAATTCCTTCCTTGCCAGCTATGTACAGAATGGTGGAGCAATACCAGGTGCTGACCAGCTGAGAGTCTCATATGTTCCAGACATTTATGCCACTGAATGAAATGAAATTAAACAAAAACTGGTGGGAAAAAAGGTGGCAATCATCACAGATGAGATGAGTGATGTAAAGAAGAGGAGCATTCTGAATATCCTGCTGCTCCACTTGAAAAAGATGCCACCAGACGGGTACGCCCCTATCTGTTGGACACTAGATTTTTTCCCTCTGTTTCACATAGTTCTGTTGGACAGGCAGTTGTACAAACTGTCAGTGAATATGGTATTTCATTTGATGATGTGTGGATATATGACATGGACAATGCCTCCTATATGAAAAAAGCTTCACTGCCATTCTGCAGGGCATGTTCCCAAACTGCACCCATATCACTTGCCTAGCTCACATCATTGACTTGGTTGCAGGGGGCATTCAAGAAGCCATTTGCCCTGACAGTGAAATACACGAAACTATTTAGAAAATTATTTTCATTGCCAGGTGGATGAAAGAATCACTACCTGCAACATCTTACAGTAGCAGCACCTGACAGGTGAGTCAAAATGCCAGCAGACCCCTGTGCGACCTGGTGGACTTCATATTTCCAGGCAGTGAGATATCACCACAGTCATATTGCTTATCACAAGTCCTTTGTGGAAAAGGAACTGGTTCTATTGAAACACCCATGCAGCACCCTTCTAGCATTAAAGGTAAGTCTGAATATTAAAAGAATAAATTCAATAACAAACATAATATCATCTTTATTTTGCAACAGTGTGTGTAGTTTATTTAGCTGTCTTGTGTATGTGACATACTGGGAACTAGCCATCTGGGAACTAGCGAACATCGAACAGTATGGGTCACAATAAACGCAGCAATAAAGTCAAGCCATACAAAGGCAAAAGTACTGGACTTTAGGAGGGCTGACTTTGCCAAAATGGGTGAGTGCCTAAGGAATGCACTAGCAAATAGGCAGGAAGGAGGGGTAGTAGAACAATGGGGAATAATAAAAACTGCCATCACAGAAGTAACAAGTCTTTGTGTGAAGCAAATAAACAAAATGAAATGATGCAAGAAACCACTATGGTTCTCAAAGGAAGTGGCAGTGAAGGTTCAAGAGAAAAAGAAAGCATTCAGGAAGTACAAGGAATTACAGAAGGAGCAGGACAGAGAATTGTATCAGTTAAAGCAAAAGGAAGCTGGGAAGGCAGTCAGAACAGCGAAGGCCCAAACCAAGGGAAAGATAGCCAACTTAGTTAAGAAGGGGGATAAAACCTTTTATAGGTACATCAGGGAGCGAAAGAAGACCCAGGGAAGGTTAGTGAGGCTTAATAAAGAGGAGGGAGGGTGGGCAGAGGGTGACTGTGAAAAGGCAGAGATACTAAACAAATATTTTTGCTCAGTATTTACAAAGGAAGTGGGGGAGGTACCTAAAACAAACAGTAGAAACACTCTGGATACAGAAGTTGATACCAGCCCATTTACAGAAGAAAGGATTCTGAAAGAACTCTTAAAACTGAAGTTGGACAAAGCAATGGGGCCTGATGGGATTCATCCCAGAATTCTAAAAGAACTAAGGGTAGAACTAGTGACACCACTGACTACCCTCTTTAACAAATCATGGGAGGATGGAGTGGTACCCGAGGACTGGAGAAGGGCAGATGTGATTCCCCTTCACAGAAGTGGGAGCAAGGCAGAAGCAGGAAACTACAGACCTGTTAGTTTAACCTCAGTGGTAGGGAAAATGATGGAATCACTTCTGAAGGAAAGAATTGTTGAGTATCTAGAGGTCAGAGGGCTCAGGACCCAAGGCAGCATGGATTCACAGTGGGAAGGTCATGCCAGACAAATCTGATAGATTTCTTTGACTGGGTGACCAAAGTAGTAGATCAGGGAGGGGCTGTGGACATGGCCTACCTAGACTTTAGCAAGGCATTTGACACAGTCCCACACAAAAGATTAATATACAAGTTAGCCAGCCTGGGAGTGGGTCCCAAGATGACAGCCTGGGTAAAGAATTGGCTGGAGAATAGGACACAGAGAGTAATAGTAAATGGAGTCCACTCTGAAGAAAGTGGGGGTTACTAGTGGGGTACCGCAGGGTTCAGTATTAGGACCGGTCCTCTTCAATGTCTTTATAAGCGACATTGCAGAGGGACTGGAAGGAAAAGTATGTCTCTTTGCAGATGACACAAAGATATGCAACAGAGTTGATGCACAAGGTGGGGTGGAAAGGATGAGAAGAGACTTGGCAAGGTTAGAGGAATGGTCAAATGTATGGCAGCTTAGATTCAATGCTAAGAAGTGCAAGGTAATGCACCTGGGAAAGAAAAACCCAGGGGGAAGAGTACACAATGGGGGGTGAGATACTAACAACAACAAAAATGGAAAGGGACCTGGGGGTAGTCATATCAGATGACCTAAAGGTGGGCAAGCAATGTGAGAGGGCAGCAAGGAGGGCTGGGGGGGATACTGGGATGCATAGGGAGAGGCAACACCAGTAGAAAACAAGAAGTTATTATCCCTCTGTACAGACAGTTGGTGAGACCCCATCTGGAGTACTGCGTGCAGTTCTGGAGACCCAATCTCCGCAAAAACATAGACAGGATGGAGGCTGTCCAGAGGAGGGCAACTAAAATGGTGCAGGGTCTGCACCAGAAGACATATGAAGAGAGACTTAAGGAACTGAATATGTATAGCCTCAAGGAAAGGAGGGAGAGTGGGGACTAAGGAACTGAATATGTATAGCCTCGAGGAAAGGAGGGAGAAGGGGGACATGATAGAAACTTTCAAGTACCTCAAGGGAATCAACAAAGTCCAAGAGGGTAGCATCTTTCAAAAAAAGAGGTGTGCAAGAACAAGGGGGCACAATTTGAAGATAGAAGGGGGGCAGCTCAGAGGTAATTTAAGGAAGTATTTTTTCACAGAGAGGGTTGTGGATGCATGGAACGGCCTTCGGAGAGAGGTTGTGGAGTCAAAAACAGTGGTGGAATTCAAGCATGCATGGGATAGTCATAAGGCAATTCTAGGGGGTTGGGGTAGGAAGAAGTAGACTGCTGGTTAACTAGGATCTGCAGCTTATCCATTAGGTAGAGAAATGGGCAGACTGGGTGGGCCAAGCGGTCCTTATCTGCCATCAGTATCTATGTTTCTATGTTTCTATGGTAACATGATGATGCTGTAAAAATACTGTATTTAACATAGCATTTGTATTTTTATTAGTTTGCCCCACATGATAACATGATGCTACAAAAATACTGTATTTAAAATACCATTTGTATTTTTTATTTATTATTTTGCCCCACATGGTAACATGCTGCAACAAAAGTGCTGTATTTAAAATAACATTTGTCATTATTTTGCCTCCACAGGACATTCTCTTCAATGAGGCAACACTGAGGAAACTGAAGATTGAGCTGGCATTTCTAGAAAACAAGTCCATGAGAATGTGTACTTTGCTTGATCATTTCCAGGCTCAAGTACCAATCACGACCGATGTTGTGGACATCCTGGAGGAGCTACAAATTTATCTGGAGTTGCATCAACAGCTGACCGTTGAGAGTTGCAGTGTCTTTTTTGAAGCCACAGGAGCAGACATAACACTTCGTGTGAAACAAGAGTTGCTGGAAACTTTCACAGAAGCCTTCTCCACTGCTGCCACAAAGCTGGAAAAATACATGACAGAAGATAGTCAGCCAGGGATGAAGTTTCTTAAGGCAGTCTGAATCTTTGACCTGGCTAAGGAAGATTTTATGTGTGACACAAACAATGACTTTGCAGCTATTCCAGGGTGGACTGAAGTGCCAGAGGAGGAGCTTACTCTATACAAAAAGATTCTGGCACCTGCCTACATGGACAGCATTGCACATGGAGAAAAAAACATTGACATGTTTTGGAAATCTGCTGCAGCCCGTACACCTAAATTGGCAGAACTGGCTCTCCCAAGCATTAACTGTGTGACCAACTCGGCAGATGCAGAGCATAGTTTTAGTGTTCATAACACTATTTATACTGAGAGACACGGGGGCCTCTCAGACGAAAGCATAAAGCGAATGGTATTTCTATGTTACAATGCTAAAAAAATTATAGGATGATATAATAGGGCAACTGTGTTGCAACTGCAATAAAATATTCTTTGTTTCACACTTGTAAATACAAATAACACTTTTATTCAAATAAAACGGTATTGATCACATTTATGCATGTGTGGTGTACTGTTTATATAATTTATGATGGTATACAATGAAATTCTACTGCAAAAAAATGTGCCGCAGAATGCCACAGAATCCATAGATTTCCACCGAAGAAACTTCACAGACCTGCTGCAGAAATTTTACCCTCCCAGTGTTATGCCTTGGTTATGCTCCTATCGTCCCACATACACCTCACACTGTATTCCTGATCTACTGTACTGTGATACTGCTGTTTTGCACTAACATATAGGTATAGGCACTGATCATATAAGCGTGAGTGCTAGGAATGTACTTTGCTGCTAATATATGCTAATATTTATCATGCATGGTTCATTATACCTCACTATAATACATTTATCTAGATTATGTTTGTCTTTCATATATATTCCATATATAATCTACCTAATCACTGATAAGATGACTCTGAGGGATCATCAGTGATTACTGCATACCTATATTCTCATATAATTATATGTAGTGTGTGTTTTACACTCAGGCAGATATGCCACATGTAATACAGTCTTGTCAGCAGTTCTCTTTGTCTCTAAGCAAGCTGACAGAGAGGGAAAGTCTTTGTTATGTCTTAATGTCTTATATACTTTACGTAAGCAAGAAATGCCACATGTAGTTTGAACCCGTCAGCATTTCTTTTGTCCAAGCTATAATGCTAATGGAAGCATATTCTGTCTTATATGATACTCATTAGTAATTTTGTCTCCTAAGTCATTAGCCAATGGAGAATGACTTAGGACCCAATATATATTGTTTCTCATATCTGTAACTATGAGGTAATCTCTGTTGCTATGCTGTTATCTGTAGTATACAGTTGTCTACAACCAACTGTAAGTAGTTTCTAGAAGATTAGTACTCTAGAAGAGCAGGGAGAGAGACAAGACCTTAGAGGACCTAAGATCTACAATTCCGGAAATTATGAACATTCTTGTGGTAAGAAGCCCATCTCCTTTGTGATTTTCTCTGTCACATGCTTGGCATAAGTAGTATAATAAACTTTATTAGTACTCCTTGCTTGTTTACAAATGTTTCTTGGCAGACTCCAAGACATAAGAATCTGTATTATTATTATTTTTATTATTTACCCTACCTACAAGAGTGTTTAGGCAACACCTGTCGCAGTAAACCAGGGGCCCTGGCAATAACACACAACAAGGTGTAGGGTGTTGGGGGATACCTGTATGATCAGGGCATAGTGGCATTGGGCTTTTCAGACCCTTGAAGTACGGGTATCCCCCAGCACCACACACCCTGAAGGGTCTTACTGCACTTACAAAATGGGCTTTTGTAGTAACAAAATTACAAAAAAGTATTTCAAAACATTATACAGGAACAGTGCCGGCTCTTTTTTTAAACAGTGCTACATTTACAAAATACCCACATCATTTTTGTATTCCTCTTTCCCTCTACCTCTGCTGCTCCCCCTGTGCTGCTTGCATGCACTAATCTCATTCAATCCTCTTTTCCCTTCTTGGCTATTACTCTAATTTCCTCATATTGGGTCCTCCTATTCTTTCTATTCACTGTGCTGCTTCCACTCCACTCCTGTCCTACTTCCTATTCACCTGATTCTTGCCTACCTATCCCTCCCCCTCCCCTTCTCCATGCTCTATCTTCTCTCATTCAAATTCACTCACTTCTCGCCCACCTATTCCCTCTCCTCCCCTTTTCCTATGATCTGTTTTCTCCTATCCCTCTCTCTACCCCTACCTTACCAATCAAATTCCTCACTACTCCCTCTATAATTGGTCAGTTTGATTCCCCCTGTTCTCTAGTAATTTGTTTTCTACCCCTCTTAGCACCATCACTCACTCCCACCTGGGAAGTGCTTTCACTCCTCTCTCTGCTTAGATTTCTACCCATTCCCATTCCCATTCCCCTCCTTTCCTATCAAGCCACATGTCCCACAACCTTTGGTGACCTGTCTTTCTAATTATGTTCTTAATCACCCTCTCTCTCTCTCTCTTTCTCTCCTCCCCCTCATGCTTACCTTAGCCTCCCTCTCTCCAGCCATCTTTCCTTCTCCTTCACCCATTTTCTCACTCTACCCCACCCTGCCCCTTTTGCCATCCCTCTTTCACCCATTCCCCCTTGCTCCCTTGCTGGTCACTCCTCCCTTTCTCCTGCCTTCACCTTGAAATGCTCAGATCTTTTCTTCCCTCCAGCCCCTTCATCACCACTCATCCATGCCATGTAAATGTATCTCTAGCTATGTTAAGTTCCTTATCTTGCTGCTGCTGTTAGTTCTGGCCCTGCCCACTCCCCTCCCATTTGTCTCTCCAAAGGATTGAGAGTGGCTCACATCAGCATCCATAGCCTCTTCCCAAAAATGGACCAGCTGCAACCTCTCATGGTCAGTCTCCAGCCTGATATGCCAATTATTTCTGAATCTTACATTGTATTCCCCAAGATCCCAGATACTGTATCACCATCACTGGGTACACTCTCACTCAGCAGGACTGTGCTGGGAGGGGTGGTGGCATTGCAATCTACCTCTCTTCTACTATCCAATTCACTTCTGTTCTCTCAATCTCCTCTCCCTCCGCTTATTAACTTCTCTTCCACAAACTCTCTTTCCCTTTTTCAGTCCCTATTTTCGTGACTAGTGTTTATTGCTGCCCTGGCCTGTCCCCCTCGTCGGTCACTGAACTCCTTATTAATATTTCCACTCATGCCTTGTCTGCGGAATTACTTATCCTCTGGAACTTTAATAAAAATTGTCTCTCCCCCCCCCAAACTAAATTCTGCCATAACATTGTCCATTCAACTTACACAACTGATTTCTGACCTTACCCGATGCAATTATAAATCCTCCAATCACTCCCTACTGGACTGGGTTCTTAACATCTCTGCTGCCAGCACCCTCCCTGATGCCCTCAGCAACCACCACATGGTCTGCTGTGTGCACAAAATTCACTGTCCCAAAGCCCCCCAAACTACTCCACATCTGGTCTTTCCGGTCACTGGACTCGTCCTCCCTACATGCTGATTTGGTGGCTACCAACTGGTCACCCATTCTGTCTGCCAATAACATTAATTCTACCCTGAAATATTTTAATACTAAATTCATGTCTAACTGGGATCAGCATGCCCCCTCAGGCAGATCAGGGTCTGTGGTTCCAACCTCTCTTGCATCTCAGCTGAACTACTAGCCTGCCTCTGTGCTCGTGACCTTGCCTGTAAGACTTAGAAGTCCTCTGGCTCCCCTGTTGACATAGCAAGGTACTGAGCCCTTTAAAATGCATGTACCCACTAGGCTGGCCAAGGCTAAGTACATTGCCTCCACCTTCCAAAGCAATTTTAACCACCCTTCCAAGTTCTGGAAGGTCAACCATGCCCTCTTCTTCCCCTTTCCCAGTCCTCTCACCTGTCCTCAAGGTGGACGACGCCCCCATTTCTGACCCCTCTCTGTTGCTTCTGAGTTCAATGCATTCTTTACCTCCTGTGCCTCCTCCCTTCTCTCCTACCCCTCCCCTTATCACCTCCCCTCATCCTACCACCCCCAACTCTACACTTCTTCTTCTCCTTATCTTCTATCACTCCTACTGCCTCCCTCAAGGCTCTCTTTGCTCATAACCCACTTAAGGGCAAGATTCCCTGACAGGCTTGACCCCAAACTCCTCTATCTCCCTGCCTCACCATTGCTCCACCTATCTTCTCCCTCCTCAACCTCTCCATCCCCAACTCCTGGAAACATGCTACTGTCAGTCCCCTTCCCAAAGAAGGTGACTCCTCCTCACCAGGCAACTACCACCCTATCTCCCTGTTTCCCACTCTAGCCAAAATGCAAGAGCACCTTGTACTGTTCCAGCTCTCCCCCTTCCTTGATTCTTCTTTCTTCACCCCTTTCCAGTCTGGCTTCTGTAAATTCCACTTTACGTCCTCCTCCTCCCTTCTCCCTCCTCAGGCTTACTGACTTCATTCTCTCAGGCAGGGATCAGGGCCTAACCACCTCAGCCATCTTTGCTGACTTGGCCAAAGCCTTCGACACTGTATCTCAATCCCTTCTCCTTGACAAGCATAAGGCAGCAGGGCTCTCTGACTCCTCTACAAATTGGTTCCACTCCTACCTTGAGGGCAGGTCTCAATCAATGTGAATTGGTAATTCCATATTCCCTCCACTGCCTATCAACACTGGTGTCCCTCAAGGCTCTGTCCTTGGCTTATACTATTTTTGGTCTTCCTGAGTGACCTGCCCGCTGCCTGCTCCTCTGTGTCCATCCACATGTACATGGATGACACTGTTCTGTTTGCCTCTGGTTCATCCCACTCTGATCTCTCGGCCAGCTCCAGCTCCAGCTGGACTTCAACAAAATTCAGCACTGTTTCCATCTGAACCAGTTATCTCTCAGTGCCAAGAAAATGGTTTCAATGATCTTTGGTACTAGGCAGAAGATTGCTAGACTTATTGTCCACCCCTCCTTCCACACCCTTGAAGGGGCTACTACTGATAATGTTCCATCATGAAAGTACCTTGGGGTCTGGCTCAACCAGTCCCTTGACTTTCCTGGACATGTGGATGCCATACACAATAAACTTCACACCAAACTAGGAGCTTTATACAGGAATAGAGATTGCATTCCTCCTTCTGCTCACCATGAAATTGTCCTGAGAATGACCCTTTCCATCTTCGAATTTGGTTACATTGTCTGTAGTGCTGCTCCTAAGACCCCCCTAGCCAGACTGGATTCCCTCTTTCCCTTCTTCTGTCACTTTGCTCTGGACTGTCTGCCCTGAACCCACCACTGCTACCTATGTTCTTCTCTCTCTCTCTCCTCTCTTGAAGCCAGATGCCTCACTTACTGTGCCTCCTTTATTTCCAAATACTGTCTTGGATCTCTTCTCCCATACCATACCTCTCTCCTTTCCTCCCCCCTCCTTCCACTTAAACCCTTCATAGCTCTGGCTATCGCTCCCTCACTCTCCCTTCTAGGAAATCCTCAGCTGGCCAAGCTGCTTTCTCTTACCGTTCTCCCAAACTTTGGAATTCCCTCCCCCTATCTATCAGCACTGCCACTTCTCAATGCTGTCTATCCTCCCTTCTCCACAATTTCACCCTGCACTCCTGCAATTGCACCTGATGCCATTCCTTACTCTGCTCTACTACTCCTTACTTTCTACCCACCCACTACTCTCCCCCTTCCCCAACTCTGTACTTCCCACTATAGCGTACACTGTCACTCCCCCATTACCTCTTCACGCTAATCTATTTTCTTGTAACTCTCACTAGTTAGCTTTCCCTGCATTTCCCCCCTGTATAATTGCACTTTGTAGCTCAGAAACATGATCCTTGATTGCCACTGGAGTTCATACTATGCCTTATTTTGTATACATGTTTTATCTATTTGCTTTTGCTATGATGCTTGTATATGTTAACTGTTTATACTATGTAATTGTTTGACTTGCATGCTTTCATTGCCCTCCTTTACCCCTTCCCCCAGGATGCATCTGTAAATGAGCTGTTGTCAGCTAAGTTATAGTATGTCTTTCCTGGTGAAACAGAAGGAAGGAAGGAAGGAAGGAAGGAAGGAAGGAAGGAAGGAAGGAAGGAAGGAAGGAAGGAAGGAAGGAAGGAAAAGGCTGTTGGTGGATAAATATATGGTGTTGGAATACTGTCAGAAAATCAGGTTTCAGTATTTTCCTACTTCATTTTCTACTTTAAAATGAATGCATGCCATATGTATAGCTTTAAAATGTCAAGCATACTTTCCCAGGAAAATTATAGCATACCATGGATAGGCCGAAAAAAGGCATATTATATTGCACCACACTTTGCGGTCCTTAAGTACCGAAATATTTATGGAATAGAAACATAGAAACATAGAATTTTATGGCAGATAAGAACCGGTTGGCCCACCTAGTCTGTCCATTTCCCTACCTGATGGATAAGCTGCAGATTCTAGTTAGTCAACAGCTTACTTCCTCCTGCCCCCCACTAGAATTGCCTTATGCCTGTCCCATACATTCTTGAATTCTCCCACTGTTCCTGACTCCACAACCTCCTCAGGAAGGCTGTTCCATGCATCCACACCCTCTCTGTGAAAAAATACTTTCTAACATTACCTCTGAGCCATCCCCCTCTATCTTCAAATTGTGTCCCTTGTTCTTGCACATCTTCTTCTGAAAGATACTACCCTCTTGTACCTTGTTAATTCCCTTGAGGTACTTGAAAGTTTCTATCATGTCCCCCCTCTCCCTTCTTTCCTCAAGGGTATACATATTAAGCTGCTTTAGTCTCTCCTCATATGTCTTCTGGTGCAGACCTTGCACCATTTTGGTTGCCCTCCTCTGAACAGCCTCCACTCTGTCTATGTCTTTGCAGAGATGGGGTCTCCAGAATTGCACACAGTACTCCAGATGGGGTCTCACCAGCTGTCTGTACAGAGGGATAACAACTTCCTGTTTTCTACTGTTGATGCCTCTC
Source organism: Neoceratodus forsteri (assembly GCA_016271365.2). NCBI lineage: Eukaryota > Metazoa > Chordata > Ceratodontiformes > Ceratodontidae > Neoceratodus > Neoceratodus forsteri. Next base: position 1,713,845,219 of record CM057455.1, read on the forward strand.
CATATGCATCCCAGTATCCCCCCAGCCCTCCTTTCTGCCTTCTCACATTGCTTGCCCACCTTTAGGTCATCTGATATAATTACTCCTAGGTCTCTTTCAATTTTTGTTGTTGTTATTAACTCACCCCCCCCCATTGTGTACTCTTCCCCTGGGTTTTTGTTTCCCAGATGTATTACCTCCCACTTCTTTGCATTGAATCTGAGCTGCCATGTTTTTGACCATTCCTCCAACCTTGCCAACTTCCTTTTCATTCTTTCCACCCCACCTTGTGTATCAACCCTGTTGCAGATCTTTGTGTCATCTGCAAAGAGGCATACCTTTTCTTCCAGGTGCTCTCAATGTCACTTATAAAGATATTAAAGAGGACCGTCCCAGTACTCGACTCATGCACTCGCTAGTTACCCTCCTTTCTTCACTGTGGACTCCATTTACTATTACCTTTTGCGTCCTGTTGTCCAGTCAGTTTTTATCCAGGCTACCACCTTGGGACCCACTCCAAGGCTGGCTAACTTGTATATTAATCTTTTGTATGAGACTGTGTCAAATGCCTTGCTAAAATCTAGGTAGGCCATATCCACAGCCCCTCCCTGGTCTACTACTTTGGTTATCCGGTCAAAGAAATCTATTAGGTTTGTCTGACATGACCTTCCTGCTGTGAAACCATGCTGCCTTGGGTCCTGTGCCCCACTGGCCTCTAGATACTCAACAATTCTTTTCTTCAGAAGTGATTCCATCATTTTCCCTACCACTGAAGTCAAACTAACTGGTCTGTAGTTTCCTGCATCTGCCCTGCTCCCACTTTTGTGAAGTGGAATCACATTTGCCCTCCTCCAGTCCTCAGGTACCACTCCATCCTCCCATGATTTGTTAAAGAGAGTAGTCAGTGGTGTTACTAGTTCTACCCTTAGTTATTTTAGTATTCTTGGGTGAATCCCATCAGGCCCCATTGCTTTGTCCACCCTCAGTTTCCAGAGTTCTTTCAAAACCCTTTCTTCTGTGAATGAACTGGTATCGACTCCTCTATTCAGAGTTTCTCCCTTGTTTGGTTTAGGCACCTCCCCCTCCTCATCTGTTGTGAATACTGAGTAGAAATATTCACTCAGTATCCCTGCTTTTTCACTATCACCCTCAGCCCACATTCCCTCCCCTTTATTAAGTCTGTGTATCCCCCCCCCTTGGTCTTTCTTCACTCCCTAATGTACCTATAAAAGTTTATATCCCCCTTCTTAACAGAGTTGGCTATCTTTTCCTTAGTTTGTGCCTTTGCTATTCTGACTGCCTTCCCTGCCTCCTTCTGTTTTAACTGATACAGTTCTCTGTCCTGCTCCTTCTGTGCTTCTTTATATTTCCTGAATGCTATACTTTTCTCCTTAACCATCCCTGCCACCTCTTTTGAGAACCATAGTGTTTTTTTCCTTTGTTTTGTTTTATTGATTTGCTTCACACAAAGGCTTGTTGCCTCTGCGATGGCTGTTTTGATTATTCCCCATTGTTTCTCCACCCCTCCTTCTTGCCCATTTGCTGGTGCTTTTCAAGGCTCTCTTTTTCCCAAAGTCAGCCTTCTTAAAGTCCAGTACTCTTGTTTTTGTATGACTTGACTCTATGGCTTGTGTTTATTGTGAACCACACTGTTTGGTGGTCACTTGTTCCCAGATGGCTACCCACTTCTAAATCTGAGATCCTTCTCCTTCCCCATTTGAGAGTACCAGGTCTAAGATTGCTCCCTCCAGTGGGTTCCAACACTAGCTGTCTGAGGCATGCCCCTGTAGGGCATCAAGAATGACCCTGCTCTTGGATGTGCTGCAGCAAAGGTACTCCAGTTAATATCTGGCATATTCAGGTCCCCCATCAACAGTATCTCCTCTTTTTCTGCCATTTTAAGGATGCCTTCTATCATTTCCTTGTCCATTTCCTCCCCCTGAGATGGGGGTCTGTACACAACCCCCATGCGGATTGTGGCACCATTTCCTGTCTTCAGGGTGACCCATAGTGACTCATCAACTTCCTGTTTACTCTTTAGTTCTGTTGCTTTAATCCCTTCCCTTATATAGAGAGCTCCTCCTCCTCCTCTTGTACCCACCCTGTCCCTCCTGTAGACTGTGTATCCTGGAATGCTGACTTCCCATTCATGGTTCTCTGTGTACCATGTTTCAGTGACTGCCACAATATCCAGGCATCCCTCTTCCATGAAGGCCACTAGTTCAGGGAGCTTGTTGCACAGACTACGGGCATTGGTACTCATCACCTTCCATTTATTTTTTATGGCCTTACCCCTTTTAGCCCCATCCCTGTCCTTAACACCTTTTTCTGCATTTATCCCTGTCCTGCTCCCTACTGACTTCTCTGCCTTGGTGTTTACCTCTCTAATTATTGCGCTTTGTGGGGAGAACTGGGATTTCCCCTGCTCCTTTTCAGTGCCTCCCCTCTTGGCTAGTTTAAATGCTTGACAATGAAGCATTTAAACCTGTGACCTAGGATCCTGGATCCCCCGCAGACAGATGCAGACCATCGCACCAGTATAAGCCTGCATCCCTCCAGGTGGCTCCTCAGTCTCCAATGAAGCCAAAAACCTGAGCTCCACACCAGTTTTTCAACCATTCATTGAATCCCATGGTGCGGAATACCCTAGCATCATCCTTGCCATAGACAGGCAGCACGTCCGAGAAGGCTACCGTACATGCTACTTGTCTAAGGCCCCTCCCCAACTCCATAAACTCCTCTTGCACCACTCTGATCCCATTTACAGCCAGGTCATTTGTTCCTAGGTGGACAATGACATCCAGCTCCCTCCTTCATGTAGCTGCTCCCGCGATCCTAAGGATTCACTTCCTGTCCCTCCAAGCCGTGGCACCAGGCAGGCACCTTACCTCCCTATCCCCTTCCTCCCCACATCTACCCCCTAATGATTGAGTCCTCCACCAGGAGTTGTTTCCTTCCCCTGTGGGGTATCATGCCACCCTCCTGTAGGTCTCCTTTGTGGAGGTTCCCAGCATCCTCCTTGGTCTCCACTGCAGGTGCCTCTATAGAGGAACCACTCTTTGCCAGAACAGCATATGAAATGTGGACAGCTACAACTGGAGGGATGCACCTCTGTTCCACCACCCTCTCCCTCCCTGAGCCCACCTTGGTCCAACCGCTTCTCTTTCTTGGCAACCTCTGAGGTAACGATGGTGGCCCTGGTGGTCCCTGGGTGGGGGAAGAGGTTTCATGAATCCTAGCCAGGTCAGCCTGGAGATGGGCAACCTCCTCCTTCAGACCAGAGAAGTGCCTGGAAACAGGGCAGCATTGCAGCCTCCCATCACAGTAATACCCATCACTCTGATCAGCTTCTTCAGGATCACAGTGAGTATGTGGGTAGCCACCCTAAGCTACAAATCACAAATTTGGAGATATTATCCAGCGTGAAACCTTTTAGGTGTGTGAGAAGAGTTCATCATGCAAAGGAAATCATGCTAGCCATGAGCCGACTTTTCACACCAAATGGTAGCAACAGTCATAGGGCACATCTTTTCTGACCCTTCCAAAACTACATTAAATATCTAATATGGGGGTTCAACCCAGTAGGGTTAAGATCAATGAGGAAAATATACCTATTCTGTATTTTAATTGCAGCAGCAGCATCAAAAGTGGTCACACAGAAATGACTACAACCCTCCCCCCACACACACACACATACACACACACATACATAAATAGCTGGCTATAGAACTGAAAACAAATACTGCTAATTGAATAGCTCACAGCCAAATTGAGACTTATGGTGGAAAACACAACATGTTACTGATTGTCCTTTTTACGTTTGATGCACCTGTGCACCAAACATTTTGGGGAGTGCATAGGGATTTCAGTGGCTGGTAAATTAATGGAACGAGTAATGAAGTCTCTAATAGATCAAGATTGTAAAAAATTAGGAATTTATGATTCAAATCAGCATGGGTTTACTCCCAAGTATTCCTGCACCACCAATCTGATATTGTTTTACAATAATATAAGTACTCTACTAGATGTGGGTATCCCTACTGATGTAATTCTTTTGGACTTTAGTAGAGCTTTCGATAAAGTCTCGATGAAAATATTCATTACTAAAATGCACAATCTAGGTTTGTCACCTGATATGTCAACTGGACTTTAAACTGGTTGACAAATCATTCTCAGAGAGTCAGAATTAATGATATCTTGTCTGATTCAGGTAGTGTGACAAGTGGTGTATCACAGGGGTCAGTCTTGGGACCAACATTGTTTAATCTCTTTATCAGTGATTTACAAACAGGGCCAAATAACTTCATGGTTAAATTTGCAGATGATACTAAATTGGGGGAAGGTTAATAATCAAGAAAATATTTCTGCATTAAAGAAGGATTTGGAAAAATTAACACTTTGGGCAAATGAAAATCATATGCAGTTTAATCAAGCCAAATGTTTAGTAATGCATTTCGGTGTAAATAATCCAAAAACGATATATTATATAAATGGACTACCACTTCACTCATCAAATTGTGAAAAAGATTTAGGGATATATGTTAATAATAAACTTACATCAAATGATCAGTGTGTTAGAACTGCTTGCATGACCACCAGACTTTTGAGGCAAATAAAACGCACTTTTGTTAATCACACTGAACAATGCCTTATTCCATTGTACTGTATATGGCATGCATTAGACTGTATCTAGACTATGGCTCCCTTTTCTGGAATCCAAACCAAAAAAAAGACATAGCAATTCTTGAACAGGTTCAAAGGAGAGTAACTAGAATGATTCCAAGATTAACAAACTTGGGTTATCAGAACAGATTAAAAGCTACTGGTCTCTTCTCTCTTCAAACTAGAAGATTAAGAGGTGATATGCTTATGGTTTTTAATTTAATAAATTCACCAGATCTAATGGAAAATGTGGTCTAACACTCTCCAAAAGGAGACATGTTCGAGACTGCATAATAAACAGCGTGAAGTAAAACTTATAAAACCAGCAAAAGGGGAAACTTTTTTCCAATAAGAGCATTCATTGTATGGAACACCTTGCCACAAGAATTGGTAGAGGCAACTAGTGCCACTGTCTTTAAAAACAAATTAGATGTTTTGTTGAGGGATAATAGATAAATAATGTCCCACATAGTGTGGGGAACAGTCTCAATGGGCTCTGGCCTTCTTCTGTTCATTCATACCAAGTAATACCAAGTAAGTCACTGCTGAGCCCATTGCATTGCTCAATAAAAGGGGCTTGGTAGTCTAAACCAATAAGTGCACACTGTGGTCCTGATGCAGCTCTCTGCTTCATGGCCATAAACTTTATGTACTTCAAAGGACCGCAGCCACTCCAATCAGAGAGGGCTTTGATCCTTTCATTTGCATGAAGCTGAGTCAGCAAACAGCTGAGCGGCTTTCAATATCAGGAGTCTGTCACCACCTTTATATGCAAGCTAATTCCAGCTTGCTCTGTTTCAGTGTGTCCACTGTTCCCCCCACCCAAAACCATTCATCAATGTCTGTTGCTGGTGTCCCATTATCTCTCCCCCCACCTGACCCTCCGTCTCAGCACCCACCCCCCCAAACAACACTGACACTGGGGGTGCCCAATCCCCCAGTGTCACCACTTTGTAGTTTTTTTATTTTTTTATTTTATTAAATATAGCCTGCAACAAAGAAAATCATCCATCGATGTCTGTTACTAGCACCCCGTTAACTCTTCCCCGCCTGACCCACCCTCTTAACACCCACCACCGCACATCCTCCCCAAACAACACTAACACTGGGGGTGCCCAATCCCCTCAGTGTCCCCACTTCATAGTTCATTTTTTTTAATTACTTGTGGCCTGCAACAAATAAAACTGTCCATCAATGCCTGTTACTGTCTCCCCGTTACTGGTGCCCCATTAATTCTCCCCCCACCCGACCCTCCCTCTCAGCACCCACCCACCCCCACCCCACCCCACCCCGCAAACAGCACTGGCACTGGGGTGTACAATTCCCCAGTGTCTTCACTTGAAATAAAATAAACTGTCCCTTGTCATTTTTTTTTGTTTTGTTTTGGTTTCATAGAAACCCGGAAAAAAGAAAAACATCCATCGATATCTGTTGCACAGTTGTTCCCACCCCCCCAACCACTCAGCACTTACCATCCCACCCCACCTCCAGCTCTTACTTACCTACCAGGGTCCGACAGTGAAATCATTTCCAGACCACAGACACATCTTCACTCTTCAACCCCAGACCACAAACTGAGGAAATCAGGTATGCAGTTCAATGTATTTCAACGGGGATTTGAACTTAGTGGCATAACTTGGCCATCTTTGAATAATTTTGCCCCAGATTTCCAACATGCCTTTTTGGGACCCCACCTCATGAACAATTACAGTGCCATAAGGCAGATCTGTCCCGAAAGGTGATTTTGTGGTCACTGTGTGAAATCACCTTTCAGGCAGGAGTCGAAATTTTTCTCTGCCCTTGTTCATAAGGTGGGGTCGTAAGAAGTATATGTTGAAAATTTTGGCATACAAATATTAAAAAACAACAAAGTTATGAGTCTATATTGAAATTTGCAAAAGGAGCCTCGTAATTTTGTTAATTTTCAATATTTTGACCCCAAATTTTCAACATAGCCATTTCTTCACAGTACCTCATAAATGTGACAGCTGACATTTTTCAAATCCTGGCTAAAATGTGTTTTCACATCCTAAAAGGTAATTTCACAGTCACTGCATGAAATCCCCTTTTGGGCAGAAGTGGAAACTTTCTCTGCACTTGTTCATGAGGTGGAGTCATAAGAAGGCTAGGCTGAAAATTTGGGGAAAAAATATTAAAAATAACAAAGTTGTGAGCCTACCTTGAAATTTATGAATGCAGGCTCATAACATTGATAATTTTCAATATTTTTACCCTAAATTTTAAACATAGCCATTTTTTCACAGCACCTAATGAATGTGACAGCTGTCATTTTTTCAAATCCTAGCCAAATGTGTTTTCATACCTCTGGCACAGAATGATGTTTCGGTGGTGTGGAATGATGTTTTGCTGTAGAGAGCTAGTACCCCTCGTGTTTAAAGTCTGTTGAGAGCAAGCAAAGGACCAAGAGGGCTATGCTGGCCTTTGTTTAAAGGATTGTACTAAAAAGATATATAACTGTGCTAAGTCTAATGAATGTGCTAAATGCAATGCAATCATCAGACTGGGTTTTGGGACACAGCCTGACAGTGTGCCACCTTGGCACTCCCATATGCATTTCCCCCAAGGGCCATAGCCTAGACATGGGGGTCTGAGATGTGCTGGCCCGGGTCCCAGCCTGGTCTTTCCAGTAAAGTGATTCCAGCCTAACAAGGGGCACTGGTCAGAGAAATAAAGAGTGTTGTTTCCACCTTCAATTGCTGTACCATCTGGCAGTCAGTTTGGGTCTCCTGGCTGCAAGCCTTGCCAGCCTCCTTGTCTCCAAAAGTCAAGGTCTGCCTGCTGTGATCACCTTAATTCTACGCTACAACCTAATTGTGACTAACCAAATGTGATTTCAGAGTAGGCAGGGCCAATGCCCTGCCACAAAGCTAAAAGGGACTATACGAAATGTGTTCAAATGGACTAGGCCATCTGGCCACGGATACAATTGTTATAGGCAAGATAAGTGTATTTTGTGCATTTAATCTGCTTATTTTCTTCAAGGATCCCAACTAACCAGCCAATGTACAGCTGCACAGTCCATCAGGCCTGCACCATTCTAAGAACTTTAAAGTTACTGGGTACCCAGGTTTGTATAGGATTGCAGGGTCTTATACAAAGTGGGACCGGGTACCAGTGTGGGCATTGTAAATATGTTTCTGATATAAAATATAGCTAGTTAGATAGCCAGGGCTCTGACTATCTTAGAAGGCTGGTGGGTGCCACTGTAATTTGAAAAGCAAATCTAAATGCAAAGGTAAATATTGTAATTGTCTCAAACCAAACCAACCAAACCAATACCACTGCTTATCAATTGTAAATAGCATAACCTCTGCTCCATTTTCACCCTTCCTAACCATCCCCATGTAAATAAACTTGCTGTTGTTTGTTTTTGCAGAACCTGTCTTGTGAGCATCTTATTAGTAGTAAGTCACTAATTACCAGAATGATCTGAATTGGGGAAAATGTTATTGGGTCATGCTTGGGGTGGCATCCTGGTAAGGTAAGTGGGTACAGTTTCCCAGAGGACTGTAATAGGTTAAGCTCTAGCCCACTAACAGGTAAACTCTGGGTGGAGGCACTGCGCAATGTACTAACTTGAAAAAGAACCTGATTAAAGTAAACCTTAGGAACCCAGGCCACTCAACCTTGTTTCAGAAGGCAAGACAGGGGTAGTAGCTCTTGGTATAGTGCTGCCTAGGGGTTACACAGTCATTTGACTACTCACTTAACTTCTTTGCACAACCTGCTTGTGCCAAGAAGTTCTTATATTTTACCACACTGCACATCTTTAGTAAAACCTGAACTAGTGGAGTTTTTTTACTTTACATTCTCCACAGGGCTTTCTTTTCCTTTTCCTTTGGTGTTCACATTTAACTTGACCAATTACTTACATTTTTGGCAGCTCAATATGAGAATCACAGACTCTGCATCAATCTAGGGGTTCTACCCAGTCTCCAGATTCTTTGTCACTTTCACATTCCATCACTTTTTAAATTAATTTCTTTCACTCTTGTCATTTGGGCAACAATTTAATAAAAGTTTTTAGTCTTCAAAATATTAATTTTAAATGAGTTTGAGTTCAGCTGGTTGGTTTGTAACATTATGACAATGCTTTGAATATGTATGAGGTTGTCAGCATTTAAATGATGTGTTCTTTGTCTACAAGACACATTATCCTGATGAAGTGTCATGCCATAGAACTGAATAGAATCGACAGTATACAGATTACAGAACATTCCATCCTTATGGGAAACTTTAATTTCCCAAACATATGCTGGGAATCTCTGCAGGGCAAAAATAATGTAGTGAACAAATTCTTGGAAATATGTATGATTTTTTTTTTTTTTGTACCTTTGTTTTACCAAGTATGAATAACTGTATGGAACAATTTGTGAAAGAAAACACTAGGGATAACCACATCTTAGATTTCATCTTGATTAATATAGAGGGAGAAATAAAAAGCATCACAGTTATGCAACCTTTGGGTACAAGCGTCCATAACATGGTCAAATGTGTTATATTGGAAGAAACAATCAATGCGAACAAGAAAAACAAAAATAAAAAACTATGCAAGGGCGGATTACCCAGAAATAAAACAGTTGCTGTGAGGTTATAACTGAAAGAAAGAACTTGATGAACTAACCTTGGAAGAAGTATATGCAAAAATAAATACTACACTTATGACCTGCATTAATAACCTTGTCCCTGAAATAGAAAAATATAATAAAAAGGGAAGAGTACCCAAATAATTTAATAATAAAATACATAAAATGATAAACAGGAAGGAAAAATCATTTAAAAAATATGGGGCCAACGCCACTCAAGAAAGATTAGATACATGTAAAACAGTCAAGCAATGCAAAAAAATTAATAAGAGCAAAGGCAAATGCAGAACATGGTTTGGCTACAAATAATAAAGAAAATTATAAAAATGTTATAATTATACTGGGAGTCTAAGAGGTGGTTAAAAACAGATAGTTAATTTGAAGGATGGGGATACAGTAGTAGATAGGGAAGAAGACATGGCAAATGTCTTTAATAAATATTTTTTGAGTGTCTGTCAAAGTCAGGATAGTAAGAACATCACAATAAACAGCGAAACAGAGTACCAAGACAGGTATCCACAAATAACAGTGACCCAGGTTAAAACAAAACTAAGGAACCGGAAGAAGCATAAATCAAGGGGACCAGACAGGTACCATCCAATGTTTCTTTGTAATCTGGCTGAGGACATAGCAGAACCACTGGCAATTCTTTTAAACAAATCCTTAAAGGAAGGCAAGGTGATAAATGAATGAAGGATAGCATATATTACACCCATACATAAATCTGGTGATAAGGCAAAGGTGGAGAACTGCCGCCCAATCAGTATTACATCAGTAATCGGTAAATTTATGGAAAATTTTATTAAAGACCCTTTTGGAAGAAAACCTAAAACAAATGCAGTCAGTTGATGTGTCACAGCATGGATTTGTATCAGGCAGACAGTGTGCTAGCAACTTAATACATTTCTTCGAGCCAGCGAGTCAGTCTTTGGACCTAGGCCTCCCAGTTGATGTTGTGCATCTTGACTACAAAAAGGCATTTGATTCGGTGTCTCATCATATAATACTGTTAAAACCCTACAGGAACTTGGGATTAACTTATGCCTTGTAAGTTGGATTGCTTCATGGCTTAAGGATAGAATCCAAAGGGTGCAAATAAGTAGCTATCTATCGAGCATGGGCAAAGTTACTAGTGGGGTGACCCAGGGATCGATTCTAGGACCTCAATTGTTTAACATCATTGTCTTTTCTATGCAGGTGTCGGAAGGGGCATAGATCTGTAAATACACAAATGATAGTAAAGTAGGAGCCATTGTAAATGACAAAACATCAATAGAGAAGTTCCAGATGCAGCTGAACAATTTGGAAAAATGGGCAACAGAACACAAATTACAGTTTAATGTAAACAAATGCAAAGTAATGCATTTTGGACAAAACAATACTATATACTATAAATAATACTCCTATAGTGTACACAGACAATGAAAGAGATCTGAGGGTAGTAATAGCAAATACCTTGAGTTTTGACATGCACAATACAGAGGCTGCAAAAAACACTAATAAGATCACAGGTAACATTCTGAGAAACATCAAGAGTAAAAGCAAGGCGGTCTTGGTACCCTGTACAGGTCCTTAGTTAGACTGGTTCTTGAGTATGGTGCCCCATTTAGTGCTCCTCAAACTATAGAAAGTAGAAAAAATAGAGCAGATTCAGAAAAGGTTCACAAAAAAGGTCTATAAAGTAAAAGGCCAAGAATATCTTGTTAGGTTGCTGTCACAGGGGATGTATTCCATGACCTATCGTAAAACAAGGGGTGACCTTTGCTACGTATACAGTGCACTAACCAACGGTATACCATGGGAATCCACAGGATCGTGTAGGAAGGAATCGTCAGGGATAAAAACTAGGGCCCACCCATTGCAGTTACAAGGTGAGAGGTATAATACCACTAAAAGAGGAAGATAGTTTAACTAACGGGTGGTGAATACATGGAATGCACTTCCCACAGAAGTAGTGAGTGCTGACAGTTTGACAGTCTTTAAACATCTACTTGACCAATATATAGGAGACAGATAATGGGATTTTGTCCACTGATACGTGGCAGGCCCAAATATGGCTCTTGTAACTAATGGACCTGAAACCCACACCTATGAACCTATGAAGTGCTGGGGCTCTTGCTTACTATGTTCCCCTGAGCCTCAATACACCATGAGTTGAATTACAGTCTGCATTGGTTTGTTATTTCTGTGATTAAGTGCAGTTCTCTGTGGTTCTCCTAAGTCATGATTTACCAACCCGCACCCAAAGAGCTGAAGCTGTGAGTGTATAGTTCCTTGTATTTACCCTTGCTGATAGGAGGGGATGGCATAAAGTCAAAACTTAGTCAAAAAGAAATAAAAGTGAAGAAGGTGCTGAGACTCAAGAGGAGAGAGAGAGAATAATGAGACAGATTCAGGTGGAGGGAGCAATGGTGGCTGACAGGAGGGACATTAAGGGCACACCGAAAAAAAGTGTAACAAAGGATCCAGTCTGGCAAGTGCAGATTTAAAGGAAGCACTGTAAACCGCATCCGCTTATCTGAGCACTGGTAGCATCATTTCCTGGAAGTCCTCGTAGTGTACAGGAAGTGGTAAGCACAGCTTGTTGCGATATAGTGCACCGAGTTTGCAATGGAGTGTTTTGAACATGGCGTTGATATGGGTAGAGAATGCAAGGCATCGATCCAACCACATACACTGAAGTACAATACTTGAAGTGGTGAACAACTTCAAGTGGGGGGCCATCTACAGTCTTCTTAAGGACTGTGTTTTATTGGAGCATAGCTGTCCTCTGTCTGGTGCCAAAGGTGATAGAGAAAGTCTTTTTGCCATTAAGAGAGAACTTGTTTAAGAGGAGCCAGAAATGGACATTATCAAAACATGCTACAGTGATGATTCTAACTTGGAAACAGTGGTCCAAAGGCAAAAAAAAATATGATATCATCCACATAGTGTACATCTGGATGTGCAAGGAGGCACAGAGCGAGAAGAGGTCACTTAGAAAAACTGGTAAAAGGACAGAGCCCAGAACAGAACCCTATGGGACCTCAGATCTGAAGGGGAGGAGAGGGTAAGGGGTTGACAACTTGAATTAACTGCTGCTGGTCCAACAGGGTCAGACAGCCCAAACCTGGACAGCTTGTGGAGTTCGATAGGGTGGGCCATTGTATGAAAGGCCTCGGCCAAGTCAGTGAAGATGGCTCTATTAAGCAGGCCCCGGCCATTCCATCAAAACAGAATGGAGTCAGTGACTCAAAGTAAGTAAGAAAGTAAGTACATTTATTTGCTTGGTGCCCAATCCCAGAGGCTCTGGGTGCCTTACAGTAAAGATGTGGCAGGGAGATAGAAATAATGTAACCAAACAATGAATAAATAAATTTAAATAAAATTTTTGTTAATGATTAAAATACGTCAGCAGGAAAAGCCTTATTAAAAAGATGTCTTCAGGCCCCTCTTTTTTTTTTAAAACTTTATTTTACAGTTCAGCAGACAAGCACAAACATTTGTTTTTATCCATTGTCACAAAACTGAGAGTCCACGCCTATAAGAGTAAGACAGAGGTTACATGTACATAAATAGATAAGTAGTAACAGATAAATGATGATAATGTTACAGCTCAGGTGTTACAGCATAAGTCATGTTTATCTGATATTACAGTGTAATTCTTGTTAGTCTGAAAGCAATTCTTGTGCATTTACACCATTAACAACTTCCCAGAAGAAGTCAGTTCTTCACCCCTCAGGGTGACTTATGCCTTCTATCAATGAAACATAGCTGTATCCCTCCAGGAAATGGCCACGCAACATCTGGTGGTCAAGCAGCATTCAAAAGCAACACTCAGTGTGCACTGCACCCCCCTCTCCTGTCATTGGTGTTTTGTGACACCCTATTATAAGCAATTGCCCTTCTATGTGTTCAGAAACCAGGCCTCTGACAGGGCTCGTTCTAATGGGCCCCAGACTAGCTGGAACCTATCTTATCTATTACTTGCCTTATACTGAGTATTTTCTAGTTTCATGCAGTGCATTAATTTGTTTGCCCATTCAGAGGTTGTAGGTACTGACTGTGCTCCCCAGTGGCTAGTCAGGGCTGGTTTCCCCACTACCATTGCAAGAGACCACAAAGGATGGTCTAGAACTCTGCTACCCCTTGACCTCCTAGGCAAATCGAGCAGTACCTCACCCAGTCCAATTTCCTGATCATCATTCAAAGCTCTCTGCATTAGGCTAGTGATGCTGTACCAAAAGTCCATAGTTTTTGGGCAGCTCCACACCATATGTATGAAAGTGCCGGGATGTGCTTTACATTGTAGGCAGACGTCTGAAACTGAGGGGTTTATCTTGTTAGCCAGTACTGGGGTGAAGTAAGTTCTGTGTAGAATGTTGTAACGTATTGCTCTTAGTCTGTTGTTTACCAAGCATGTCATGCCCCTACATAGGATCATTCTCCAGTCCCCTCCATCAGGATTCCCCCTCCCACGTCTCTATCCCATCTGTCCTTAAGCTTGTCTAAGGCTGAGGGCAAACTGCCTAGTAGGGTTTTATAGCAGTCAGTGAGTGGTTTAGGATTCCCTTTTCCCCGTGTACCCTGCACCACCTCCTCCTCCAGTGGGAATCTACTCATTGGAAGAGGGGTTAGCTCCCCATCCCGGCACTGGTGTGCCTGCATTTGGTGTCTGATCTGTAGATATGCAAAAAATTGGGATGGATGCAGGCCATATTTCCTGGACAAGGATCGGTAGGAGTGTATAATATCCTAGTCGACTAGCTGAGAGTCACAGTGCAGTCCCGCCTTTTCCCATGCACCAAGCACCCGAACAACCGGGCCAGGAACTTTCCCCTCCTCCCATAGTGCTTGTGCTATGGAGGCATCTGGGAAAAACAGTAGCTGGATAGCCCAGAATTTGATGGGCTGCAAGCCATGCTCGCATGGTGGTACTGGTGAATGGGTTAGTAATATGTTTGACTATCTTCCTTTTTAGAGCAGCTGCAAAGTAGGAAAAGGTCAGTGGAGTGCTGCTGGCAGAAACCACCATCTCTGTCCATGTCCTGCGTTCTGAGGCATCCTGTAATAGATCAACCAAGGGAGATATTTGTGCTGCTAGATAGTACAAGTACAAATTGGGAAGGCCCAACCCTCCCTTCAGCTTCCAAAGAATATCCTGTCTAATTCGAGTTCTCCTACCCCCCCCCCCCGAGCAGGTTACTTATAGCTCCTCTTAGTGACTTAAAATAGAATTTGGGGACCCAGACCAGAAGTGTTTGAAACAGATATAGGCATTGTGGCAGTACATACATTTTAACCATATTTACTCGCCCTATTAGGGTGAGAGGTAGACTCTTCCACCTGTCACACTCCCCCTGAATTAGCTTCAACAGCGGATTGTAGTTCATCTCACAAATATTAGAAAGCTTTCTAGGAAGATACTTCCCCAAATATTTGAGGGATGTCACTGGGGAAAGAATGAAGTTTTGAATGGTAAGGGAGGATTCAGTTCCCCCCAAGGGCAGCCATTCGCACTTCGTCCAATTAATTTTGTGGCCGGATAAAGGACCGTACTCATCAAATAAAGCTGTGAGGACCAGAATAGATATCTCTGGCTCTTTCAAGAACAGCAGAATATCATCCGCAAATAGGGATCTACCTGATCCTGACCTCCTCTGGTATAACCTTGTATCTGCGGATGATTGCGAATGGCTGAAGCCAGCACTTCTATTGTCAGGACATACAGCAAGGGTGACAGGGGGCACCCCTGTCTTGTTCCTCTGGTGAGAGGAAAGGAGGCAGACATTCTCATTTGTGAGAATTTGTGCCTGGGGAGATGCACAGAGTGTTTGTATCCAGGAGCATAACCTGGGCCCCAGGTTAAAACACCTCAGGGTAGCAAACATGAAGGCTCACTCCACCCTATTGATAGCCTTCTCCACATCAAGCGCTAGGAGGCCTCTATTTCTGTCCCTGCCCCAGCCCAACCACCCATGCATAATATTTAGTGTCCTGCGGATATTATGCTTCACTTGTCTGCCTTTGACAAAGCCACACTGATCCTGATGAATCAGTACTGGTAATAAACCCTCCAGTCTGGTTGCTATTAATTTGGTTATAATCTTGTAGTCTGCATTTAGGAGGGAAATAGGGCGATAGGAGCTGCGTTTGGAGGGGTCCTTGCCTGGTTTCAGGAGAACAGTAATGGTAGCAAGTTGCAGGGACTGAGGGAGCACTTCCCTTTCCAGTGTCTCTTGCACCATTAGCATGAAAATGTTATGGATGTCACTCCAAAATGTCTTATAGAATTCCATGGGTATGCCATCTGGCCCAGGGGCCCTTCCCACATTAGAGGTCCATATAGCCTGTTTTAGCTCCAAAAGGGTGATGGGGCTGTCGAGTTCCTCACTCCTCTCAGGCTCCAGTGGGGTCAATGGGACACCTTTAAGGAAGCTGTCTGGATTTGTATCCACTGGGGCCTCTGAAGTATATAAAGATTCATAGAAGGTCTTAAATATCTTATTTATTGTTAGCCTGTCCAAGGTCTTCACCCCATGGTTATCTTCCATGGTTAACATCACTCTTTCCGTCGCCTGCTTTTTCATCTTCCATGCTAACAATTTCCCTGCCCTGTCTCCTTCAAAGTAATTTCCTGCCCCTGCTTTTAAGATATCCCTTTCTATGCAGTGGGCCAATCGCTGAGTTGTTCTCCCCTTCAATAATTTCAGCATTCCCTCTTTATTTTTTTCTGTTCCTGCCATCATCTGCCTTTCTAAGGCCAGGATTTGTTCTACTAGAATCTCTTCCCTCTTTCAGTGCCTCCCTACATTGGTGTGTGGAGAATGCTATTGTGACCCTTTAAGATACGCCTTTAATGCCTCCCACATGATAGATGCTGTTGTGTCCCCTACCTTGTTGTATGTCAGAAACTCCTGAATGTATGCCTTGTAGGCCTGAGAAGTCAACAGGGTGGGATCCAAGCTCCACTGCCTACTTGGAGGAGACATCTGGCCTGTTTTTAATGAGACTTCTAGTGGTGCATGGTCTGATATGCAAATCGGGCCATACTCAGCCAATACAAGACTCCTAAGTATGTTTGGGGAGAATAAAAAATAGTCTAGTCCAGTGTATATCTTATGCATAGGTGAATAATAAGAGTATTCCTTGTGGTGCAGGTGGGTGTGCCTCCATACCTCTCTCAACACCCTTTCATGAGCCATTTCCTGGAGTGCAGCCAAGCTCCTTGGAGGAGGCCTCCCCCCATCCCCTGAGTGATCCAGGTTTTGGTCCCAGAACATGTTGAAGTCTCCCACCATAATTATATTATCTTGAAAGGGTGCTAACACCACTGCCAAATGATGAAGAAAAGTCTGGATCATCTATATTTGGGCAGTATAACGAGACCACAGTGTATCTATTCCCTTCTATGGTAACATCACCAATCAAGTATCTGCCCTGGGGAACAGAGACCACGCCGTGGACTTCAGCCCTTAAACAAGGCCACAACCATATTGCCATCCCTCTCGCTCTTGATGTAAAAGGAGAGACGAAGAGGGTATCCCCCCCACCAGGACCTCAATAGGCTACTCATCTTCTGTTTCGTTAAATGTATTTCCTGTAGGAAGTTAATATCTCCTTTTTGTTTCCTTAAATAGCTCCTAACTCTTTTTCTTTTAACCACTGTTTTCAAACCCCTGACATTCCATGTTATACATTTTAAGAATCCCATTTTGAAGCACTTAGGTATATATAGAGCCAGGGTTCTCCAGATTTTTGGGGTTCTAGTTCGGTTCTGGTTCTGCAGTCTGGGGTTCTGGTTCGGTTCAGTTCTGCTTAAAAATTACATGTTTGGGTTCTGGTTCAGTTCAGTTCTAGGCTTTTGGTTTATTTTCTGGTTCTGGCTCTGGATCAAGTTAGGTGTTACTATATTCACTTTATATTGCCATATAATTTATCTATATATATAATATAAAACATGGAGACAACTGATTTCACATTGTTAACTTTATTCAAATCAACATTACTTTGAGTAAAAGAAACTAAAAAGCAGGCAAGTACAAGTACAATTGTAAAGTATAAATGTCCAAGAATTTAACAAACACAGAACAAGCAAGTGTGTTAACTGATAGGTGGGATCTTCGGTCATCTAGAACTTGCTTGCAAAATGAGAACACTCTCACTGCTACTGCTGCTAGCTGGTGAGCATAGGTACTTCTGTGCAAGCTTTGCTAGTTTTGGGAAGAGGTGTCTTTCTGCCTTATTCCAGAATTCAAGGCAGTTGTCAGTATAACTGTCATATTCTAAATATGTTTTTAGTTCACTGGATGACAATGATCTGGTTGCTGTTGAAGAAGGACTTCCTAGACTGGATAGCATGTCCTTGACATCAGCTTTTGGCCTTTTTGCTAGTGGATCATCATCACTGGAGTTTGCTTTGATATTGACAGTCGTTACTGACTTCAATGAAGAAATCATTTCACAATCTGTAGGAAATACTTCACACCGCTAGAGAAGTGTAGAATAGCATGGATAGACTACTGCCTTCATGTGGGTTCTTCTCATCTCACATGGTCTGGTTCAGGTTCGGTTCGGGTTCATCTGTTTTTTAATTTTAGGGTTCTAGTTTGGTTCAAAACATAGAAACATAGAATTTGGTGGCAGATAAGGACTGCTTGGCCCACCCAGTCTGCCCATTTGCCTACCTGATGGATAAGCTGCAGATTCTAGTTAATCAACAGCTTACTTCCTCCTACCCTCCCCCCACTAGAACTGCCTTATATCGTCTCATGCATTCTTGATTTCTCCCACGTTTTCTGACTCCACAACCTCCTCAGAAAGGCTGTTCCATTCATCCACAACCCTCTCTGTGAAAAAATATTTTCTAACATTACCTCTGAGCCATCCCCCCTCTATCTTCAAATTGTGCCCCCTTGTTCTTGCGCATCTCTTTTTCTGAAAGATGCTACCCTCTTGGACTTTGTTGATTCCCTTGAGGTACTTGAAAGTTGCTATCATGTCCCCCCTCTTCCTCCTTTCCTCAAGGGTATACATATTTAGCTGCTTTAGTTTTTCCTCGTATGTCTTCTGGTGCTGACCCTGCACCATTTTGGTTGCCCTCCTCTGAACAGCCTCCACTCTGTCTATGTCTTTGCAGAGATGGGGTCTCCAGAATTGCATGCAGTACTCTAGATGGGGTCTCACCAACTGTCTGTACAAAGAGATAACTACTTCCTGCTTTCAACTGTTGATGCCTCTCCCTATGCATTCCAGTATCCCCCCCAGCCCTCCTTACAGCCTTCTCACATTGCTTGCCCACCTTTAGGTCATCTGATATAATTACTCCTAGGTTTTTTTCAATTTTTGTTGTTGTTATTACGTCACCCCCCATTGTGTACTCTTCCCCTGGGTTTTTGTTTCCCAGATGCATTACCTTGCACTTCTTTGCATTGAATCTGAGCTGCCATAAATTTGACAATTCGTCCAACCTTTCCAAGTCCCTTATCATCCTTTCTACCCCACCTTGTGTATCAACCCTGTTGCAGATCTTTGTGTCATCTGCAAAGAGACATACTTTTCCTTCCAGGTGCTCTCCAATGTCACCTATAAAGACATGAAAGAGGACTGGTCCCAGTACCGAACCCTGCAGTACCCTGCGAGTTACCCTCCTTTCTTCAGTGTGGACTCCGTTTACTATTACCCTTTGCATCCTGTTGTCCAGTCAGTTTCTTATCCAGGCTACCACCTTGGTACCCATTCCAAGGCTGGCTAACTTGTACATTAATCTTTTGCATGAATCTGTGTCAAATGCCTTGCAAAAATCTAGGTAGGCCATATCCACAGCCCCTCCCTGTTCTACTACTTTGGTCACCCAGTCAAAGAAATCTATTAGGTTCATCTGACATGACCTTCCTGCTGCGAAACCATGCTGCCTTGGGTCCTGTGCCCCACTGGCCTCTAAGTACTCAACAATTCTTTCCTTCAGAAGTGATTCCATCATTTTCCCTACCACTGAGGTCAAACTAACTGATCTGTAGTTTTCTGTCTCTGCCCTGCTCCCACTTTTGTGAAGTAGAATCATATCTGCCCTCCTCCAGTCCTCAGTTACCACCCCGTCCTCCCATTATTTGTTAAAGAGAGTAGTCAGTGGTGTTACTAGTTCTACCCTTAGTTCTTTTAGAATTCTGGGGTGAATCCCATCAGGCCCCATTGCTTTGTCCACCCTCAGTTTCAAGAGTTCTTTCAAAACCCTTTCTTCTGTGAAGGACTGGTATTGACCCCCCTATTCAGAGCGTTTCTCTTGTTTGGTTTGGGTACCCTCCTCTTCCGCTGAAATACTGAGCGGAAATATTCATTCAGTATCCCTGCTTTTCACTGTCACCCTCTGTCCACATTCCTCACCTTTATTAAGTCTCTGTATCCTCCCTTGGTCTTTCTTCGCCCTAATGTAGCTATAAAGGTTTTATCCCCTTCTTACAGAGTTAGCTATCTTTTCCTCAGTTTGTGCCTTTGCTATTCTGACTGCCTTCCTGCCTCCTTCTGCTTAACTGATAAAATTCTCTGTCCTGCTCCTTCTGTGTTTCCTTATATTTCCTGAATGCTATCCTTTTCTCCTTAACCTTCCTTTCCACCTCTTTTGAGAACCATAGTGGTTTTTCCTTCATTTTGTTTTGTTGATTTGCTTCACACAAAGGCTTGTTGCCTCTGTGATGGCTGTTTTGATTATTCCCCATTGTTCCTCCACCCCTCCTTCTTCCCCGGTTTGCAAGTGCTTTTCTGATGCACTCTCTCATTTTCCCAAAGTCAGCCTTCCTGAAGTCCAATACTCTTGTTTTTCTATGGCTTGACTCTACGGCTGTGTTTATTGTGAACCACACTGTTTGGTGGTCACTTGTTCCTAGATGGTTACCCACTTCTAAATCTGAGATCCCTTCTCCTTCCCCATTTGAGAGTACCAGGTCTAAGATTGCTCTCTCCTGAGTGGGTTCCAACACTAGCTGTCTGAGGCATGCCCCCTGTAGGTCATCAAGAATGACCCTGCTCTTGTATGTGCCTGCAGCAAAGGTACTCCAGTTAACATCTGGCATATTCAGGTCCCCCATCAACAATATCTCCCCTTTTTCTGCCATTTTAAGGATGCCCTCTATCATTTCCGTGTCCATTTCCTCCCCCTGAGATAGGGGTCTATACACAACCCCCATGAGGATTGCAATGCCATTTCCTGTTTCCCGGGTGACCCATAGTGACTCATCAACTTCCTGTTTACTCTTTAGTTCTGTTGCTTTGATCCCTTCCCTTATATAGAGAGCTACTCCTCCTCCTCCTCTTTTACCCACCCTGTCCCTCCTGTAGATTGTGTATCCTGGTATGTTGACATCCCAGTCATGGTTCTCTGTGTACCATGTTTCAGTGACTGCCACAATATCCAGGCATCCCTCTTCCATCAAGGCCACTAGTTCAGGGAACTTGTTACACAGACTGTGGGCATTGGTACTCATCGCCTTTAATTTTTTGATGACCTTATGTCTTTTAGCCCCATCCCTGTCCTTACTGCCTTTTTCTGCATTTACCCCTGTCCTGCTCCCTACTGACTTTTCTACCTTGGTGTTTACTTCTCTAACTACTGTGTTTTGTGGGGGAGGCTGGGATTTGCCCTGCCAAATTGCCTCCCCCTTGGCTGGTTAAATGCTTGCCAGTAGGCATTTAAACCTATCACCTAGATCCTGGCCTCCCGGACAGATGCAGACCATCGCGCCAGTATAGGCCTGCATCCCTCCAGGTGGCTTCTCAGTCCCCAGTGAAGCCAAAACTCTGAGCTCCACACCAGTTTTTCAACCATTCATTGAATCCGATGGTGCGGAATACCCTAGCATCATCCTGGAATCGGGCAAAAGTCGAATAGTTCTGGTTCGGTTCAGGTTCGGTTTTCAGAAGAACCCTAGCTCTAGGTACATGGAGACAATTAGATTCATAACCTGTTGAATAACACAGTTTACATTGTCCTGTGCTGTCTGCTGCTTTTGAGTTTTAACCAACCTGCTTAACGTTTGAAAATGAACTTCAAAAAACCTGAACCACTAACTGACTATAACTTTTAGAACTTCCCTTATTAAACTGCCCCATTTCCTAACTTACCCCTTACCTCTCCCCTCCCCCAACCTTAGCTCCCCCCAAAATACATTAACAATGAAACAAAACAAACCCCTAGGCAAAACTGTTGCCCACTTCCCCCCTTACTCCTCCCAACCTCATATTTTCAAAAGTTCTCCCCTATTTCCCTCTGCTCCTCGTGGATGAGCCAGGGCCCATCCTTCCTTAACCAAGTATGCTGGGTTATAGTGTATTTAAGCAGTACCATTGTCACTTGATAGCGGTGGGGAGCAGATCAGATGGGGGGGATCTCTACGACCCTGTCTTCCTAAGGTTCTTGTAATAGACTGTCATGGTCCCTCCAAGCTCAATAAACTTCTCTCCATTCAATCTTCTCATGCTGAGCTTACACACCCCTCTGTTGGGCAGTAAGGCAATCCGGTTAACGCCCTAAATGAGGTCCCCCACTACAGCCACCACTGTGCCCAAAATGCATATCACAGTTTATCTCTTTAATTGCTCTGTCTTCCCATTTTTTTAGTAGGGTGGGCTCCCAATCCAAGTATTGCTAGTCACCTGGAGGGCAGACCCCAATACAGCAGACCCCCATCGCCCTTCCCCTGACAGGAACACTCTCACATTCCAAGATTATTCATTCGCCTAGTTTAACAATCAGAACACCCCCAAAGTGTAAATGATCTCCAAAGTGTAAACGATCACGCTCCTATAGAAAGAAAAATGTTCTTGCACCCTGCAAAAGTGAGTGGTTAGTACATCACCCCCACAGTATACAGATTATCAACCTTAAATAAAAAAACAAAGACATAGGCATTTCTTTCTGTTATTGTTAATCATGGCACAGATTCCCCTGCATGTCTAAAGTAACTCCCCCCCTTATACTGATCTCTCATTACCTAAAGAGAAACTAAGGGCAGGATTCACAACACGTTTTAGGACTAAGTCCCACTCTGCAACCCCAGTGGCGCTCCGAAATCGCCATGGCTGTGGAGCATCCAATTCACAGCTGCAGCAGCTGTGGAGGGTGTTACGGTGGGTCCCACTGGCTGTAGTAGCCTCCCGCAGCTGCAGTGCTGTCCCTGGCAACAACACCTGAATGCTGCCATAATTCTGAGGGCCGGTCATAATCCAGCTCCACCTTTGGAATACCGCCATCATGTGGTAACTCTATGGATCGCAAGTGGGCATCCCTCTACGCTAAGGTTTTCCCGCAGCTGCGGGACTTTTCAGAGGTTAGTGAATCCTGCCCTAAATCTTTTGTTTGAAAAGTCTCAGAAACTTCAATTAAAAATAAATACTAACAAAACTAAAGTGCTGATATTTGGAAGTAATTCAAGGACAAAAGGGAAATGGTATCTAGCCACAAAAGAAATTGATACAGTAGATAGCTATGTCTATCTGGGGATAGTTTTTAGCACAAATTGCTTATGGAATGCTCATATAGATATAACCAAAGAGAAATTATCTAAAATTGCAAGATGACTTCATAGATTTAATAATAACTTCAGTGGGAAATCTGTAGAATCCCTAATACAAACCATTAAGGTGAAATACAGTACGCAGGCACTTTATGGTTCTGAACTTTGGGATACTAAGAAGGCCGAAGCATTAACCATACCCATTTGTAAACTGCTAAGGAAAGTAATGGGGTTTGGACATTCCTGTCCTTCAGCATATCTGAGAGCTGAATTAGGGATTTCTGACCTTAACGCATATATATAGATATTAGAAATATTTTGTTCTGGATCAGACTTAACTAAACTCCCAAAGGATAATTATGCATTTTATTGTCTTGAAGAAAAAGAGGTCTGGTTTAATTTGGGTTACAGAGGCATTTACTGGTATTCCTTACTTATATCTTTGCTGAACAAGTACAAACTTACCACCTTGAAAACCTATACTGATAAAGGCATAGAGATTCGCACTAGATAGAAAATATATATATAACAAAAAGAATAACCACTTTCTGGAATCAGATGGATTTGAGTAAAATAAAGAGTTCAGCCTACTCTAACTGGGTGGCTAGGAAGTATTACTTTTTTGGGTTTAAACCCTATTTGAGCATCTTGGGAGACCCAGAAATATATACAATTTTTATACAATACAAATTTGAACGATTCCCAAGCAATGTGCTGCAAGTTAGGCATGTTAAATTATCCAAGGATTTGGAGGTCTGTACTTGTTCAGTGGGAGAAAAGGAAAATCTCCTACATGTCCTCTGGAAGTGTACCTGGTACACTAAGGAAAAGTTATTTTGGCTTGGACCATTTATGAATGTTCTATACCCCATTGATGAGGAATTAACTATTATATTATTGAATACAGCTGATGAGTGGACCATCAACAGGCTGGCAAGATACTTCAGCGTAATACATAAAATTCAAAAGAAATTATTAGCTGTAGAAACTTAATTTTTAGAATACAGAGGTATAGTGGGTATGCACAATACTGTCAAGACTTTGGGTGTGTCTAGGAAATCTGACCAAGTCATATTTGTTACTGTTATGCTACAATATGTAACTGTTCTCAAAGAGATTTTAACCATGTAACTTATGTGATTTTTTGATATTTTAACTTTTGTTGAAAGCGTTGTAAGCTAAACAATAAAGATTGATTGATTGCTTATTGATCTCTCATTAAACAAGGTGGCCCAGATATTCAAAAGGGTTGCACATGGCACAACAGTGTTGCGCTATGCGCAACCCACTGATGCGCTCCGGCGCGATATTCAAAGGAAAAGTGCACGACAAATCCGATGTGCCAGAGCGCATCAGTCAATGTATGCAGCACAGGTGGGGCTCCCATGCATAACTTGCACAGCCCGGATATTCAGCCGGGATGCAGAGCCACGCATGTGCAACCCCTACTTGCGCCTGCACAAAGTTAAGCCAAAAAAGGAATATTCATCGGCCACCACAGGTGAGCTGTCGCATTGCAGGGTGCAACACGGCAGCTGCCACCTGTGGGTGGACACCCGAGTTTCAGCTGCACCTGGCGGCGCCCCCCCATGCCCGATGATGGGCATATGTCAAAAAATAATGTCCCCGTCCAATATCCCTGGTGGTCCAGTGGACCGCTATGTGCCTGATCGCGGGCATGTGTTGTATTAAAAATGACTTCCTCGTCCAATATCCCTGGTGGTCCAGTGGACTGCTATGTGCCTGATCGCGGGCATCATTATAAAAAACACCCCCCCGTCCAATATCCCCGTGGTCCAGTGGACCGAATGTTGCCCGATCGCGGGCATCTGTTTAACAGATATCGTCCTATGACCCTGGTGGTCTAGGGTACCCCCTCCCCACCTGCTCACTGAGTCCCACCGCCCCACTCCCCCCCGGTCAGCCGGCAGGTGGCAGCACCCACCCGCTTGCCGCCCGCCGCCTGCCGACTGACACTCGGTATGGCTGCACGCCTATTGGTTCATTAGCGGCGCTAATGGGCATGTAGCTTCAGAACATTCCAGATATGTGAATGAATCATTCACATATCTGGAATGTGTAGTACGGTAGGGGCTGCATGCCCATTGGTTCACAGCAGCCCTACGAGGTGCCAGTCAGCGGGCGGTGGGTGCTGCTGCCCGCCGCTGACCGGGGAGAGGGGGTGGACCCAGTGGCGGGTGGGGAGGGGAATACGATTCGGTCCACTGGATCACCAGGGATATTGGACAGGGAGGGTTATTATAACGATGTCCACAATCGGGCACATAGCTGTCCACTGGACCACCAGGGATATTGGATGAGGAAGTCATTTTTAATACAACACATACCCGCGATCGAGCACATAGCTGTCCACTGAACTAATTAGGATATTGGACGAGGACGTCATTTTTTAGACAAATGCCCACGACGCCAGGCACAAGTCGTCGGGGATCGGCGCAACCTGCATGCAAATGAAATGCAAATTGGGCCATAATGACATGCAAATGGCCTCATGTGCGCCTTGCATAAATTATGGCCCCATTTGCATGTTCCCTTTTGAATATCGCAGGTGCTGTGAATGGCGTAATGGCACTTGTGCTAGCGCATCTCCATGCTCCACTCTGGCCACTTGCGCTGGCACAGTGCCACTGCGCCATGCACAGTGGGGTGGCCAGGGTGCGATATTCAAAGCTGCTGAGCCATAGCGCAGCTCCGTTGAATATCGCCCAGGCCACACCCCTGCGCAGCCATGTTGAGCTGCGCCCAGGCTTGCGCCACAGCCTGGCGCAGTTTGAATATCCAGGCCGGTGAGTCTACCCCCTTCCATGGAGGCAAATTCATGCTTTACATGCCTGGAAAGCAGTGTCACAGTCAGATGTGGAGAAAACAATGACTATTCACTGCATGGGTGAATCGTGATTGTTGATGCTAAATAACTTATCACCTATCGACAGAGTACTATATAGTGCTCGGTACAGTTCCACATTTGGGAGAAATAAAAAAAAAGTTCAAAGTAGAAGCTGTCCAATTTGAAATTTTTATAGAAATTAACTGTTCAATGCCCATTCAGTATATTTTAATTATTTGGCTTGAAAGGAAGCCCTTACCCAATCTCCATAGAGACTCATAGGGCTCCCCATTTTACAGTCAGATGCACCCCGGTAAAAGGTTTTTGGATGTAAAGCCTACTTCGGTTGCCCCTCCCCCCAGCAATTTAGAGGAGAGGCTTCCAGGTGGCTTACCAGAGCCCATATCGGGAACAGGCCATCCTGGCCCAGCCATAATAGGCTGGAGGTACGCCATTACGGGCCATGGACAAAATAAGAGAAGACCCCCTTCCCCTTGGACTCCTGCAGCCACATCAGTCCAGTCAAACCAAGGATATGTACAGTACCTTAACAGGTGGTTCATGTGATGCTGGAGTGGGGGCCCTGATCATGCTCTTTCCGCCCCAACTCCTGTGTAACATAGGCCATCACCACTTCAGGATCCGTGAAGGCCTTGGCCTCATGATTCTGAGGCAAGATGATTAAGTGCTCTGGGTAAACCATGGTGAACAGGCAATTAATCTCAAGGAGTTTCCTCTTGACAGCATTAAAGGCCTGCTGTTCCACTTGACGTTTCCTGGAATAGTCAGGGAATATGCTCACCCGCTTCCCCTTCACCATAATGGTATCCACTTTCCAGGCCGCATCTAGTACATCCTGCCAGTCCTGGTATCTGAGGAATTTGATGATTAAGTGGTCGCTCCTCCAGACCCAGGCGGCGGTCCGGAGATCGGTGTGCCCTCTGGATCTCTAATGAAGCTTTCTCCGATAGTTTTAGTGTCTTGATGAGCCATGGCTCCATAAAAGCCCCACAATTTATCCCCTCTGTACCCTCGGGCAGCCCCACCACAGGGACATTACCCAGCCTCTTACGATTTTTGTGATCATTCAGTGTGGCCTTGAGGGAGTCTAGCTCTCTGTGAGCAGCTTGTAGTGAAGTTTCTAGCTGGGAGTGAGAGTCTTCCTGTGCACTGACCCGGTGCTCTAGTTCGTTCAGCCTGCCTGAGTGGCTGTCAGCTGTATCCTCCAACGTGTTTACCATCTGTTGATGGTGGGTAAGTTGGGCTCCTATATTTTCAAAGCCTGTCCACATTTGATGCATAGGTTCGAATTTTAGGGCTTGAATAAGATTTTCTATTGTGCCTGATGCTGTTTGTTGTGGCTCGGTGCTGGTAGAAGTTCGTTGTATCTCACTCTGCGTCTTAGGAGAGGCCACTAAGTTTTGCAGGGGATCCAGGCCTGATGCTCTGCTAGTCATAGCAGGTTGGAAGTTTAAGTGTGCTTGCTTCTTTTTTAATTTTTTAAGTGCAGCCATAAAGAGAGCTTTTCTAGGCATTTTGTGTACTCTTCTAGTTAGTTTCTAATAACGGATGGCACCGATATAATGTGGATGGGCCTGGATCTCTGAGATCAAGCATCCATTCTTCTCCTCGACTTGGCCACGCTCCTCTTCAGGCCCCTTTTAAAAACCTCCACCAAAGGAACCTCCCTCAAAGATCTTGGTAGTGAGTTCCAGAGGACCAGGCCAGCCACCCCAAATGAACGATCACCTGAGGTTTTCAGCCTGGTCCTCAGAACCACCAGGAGGCCCTCGGTGGAGGAATGGAGAGAGCATACCGGGATGGCAGGAGTAAGGAGGTCTGACAGGTAACCAGGGCCCAATCCGTATAGAGCCTTGCAGGTGAGCAAATCCACCTTGAAGAGAATCCACCTGAACGACAACCAGTGCAGACCCCGCAGGACCGAGGTCACATGACAAAAAAGGGAGAAGATGGTGGAATGAGATTTACAGAAGCCAGACTGAAAGGGAGATAGCAAGGAGGAGGAGAAGTCCAGGAAGAAGGAGAACTGAGAAAGGACAGTCTTTTCACAGAATTTGACCAGAGCAGAAAAAAGAGAGAGAGATGGACTGCTAGTTCTCAGGGGAAGAGAAATCACCCCTTTCGTGGGAAGGTAGGATTTTGACCTGCTTCCAGATATGGTAGTAGTTTCCAGCTGAAAAGAGGTCAAGATCAGTGGAAATAGGAGCCACAACTGTAGGGGCAGATTGATGCAAGAGTTTTGAGTCCAACTCATCAGAGCTATTACCCTTGATGGGACTTAGAGACAGTAAAGCTTCAAGGACAGAGACAGGTGAAATCTAGGAAAAAGAGAAGGGTGAGGAGGGTGAAGGGCAAGAAGGGAAGGGAGAGAATACAGGAACTGAAAAATCTGTGACACTATCAGGTGGATTAGAGGTAAAGGGAACTGATGACAGAGTACAAGGGTGGAACATGAAATATATTTCATCAATAAGGCATAACAGTGTGTGTGTGTTATTGTGGGTTATAAAATGGGTAAAGGAAATCCTGCATGTTGATTGGTCAGGACCCATGAGCTTCTAGGATGACAATCCTGCGACTGACACTTTTAACACCAAGCAGGATGCAGTGCATTCCACATATCTATGTCTGACAGAAACATTTAAAAAATAATTTCTGACAGCCATGTTGGTAAAGTAAAACTCATTACTTTCAAAAACACATTAAAACATTTCCACATGTAGCCCCCTCCCTGGTCTAGGGGTTTAAGGTGGCGTAAGTTCATTTTTAGGGAGGGGACCCCACATTCAAAACTTACTTGATCTCCTGAGTGGGAGGTGACCTCCCACGAGTTTGGACACTTTTCAGGCTACAAACAATAGGGTTAACAAGCAAACAAATCCCAGCAATAACTGAATGACCACAACTTGAGTAAAGTCTAACCACAGTTTATTAAAGGAAAAGCTCATGAGTATATTATTAGAGTAAAATACTAATCACAGTACAGTAGATCCAAGAAACAAAAGTCCAAAACAAAACCCATACTCCACAGGGGTAATTTCTTCAGGGCTGCTGCCCACAGATTTTATTGTCCAGATACCTTAGGGGCTGCATACCACCCAGAGTACATTTATCTTAGCTGTGGGTTTAGCACCCAAATTACCAAACAAGGCCCAGCATAAGGTATACCTAAACTCAGACTCCAGGCTGATGATTCAAAGCACCAACAATGGAATATAAATGCGAAGAAGCATTCCACCTGGAGGCTACCCATGGATTCCACCCTTCCAACCTCCCTTAGACTCTGTCCACTTTGCCACTGATATTCAACGAGGGTCCACTGTAGCCATATATAGGTTCCTGTGTGACTGCCTCCCAGGAATTACATAACCAACTACGAGGACCTGAAGTCTGCTCAATCGCCACCTATTTCTTGTTTTTGTCTCAGTTAATCCAGGACCTGTGTGACTTACCATACAATTTAGAAAGGGTTACTAAGAAGCACTTCTCATTGGGGACTGCACCTGCTACAGGACTTGCTTCCTCACCCTCTACTCCATCAGCCCCTCAGAGCAAAGGCTCTCAGGCCAAATAGTAGCACCACCCCATTACAAGGTATCTCCCCTGCTACCTAGTAGGGGCAGAGGGGAGGTATAAAATAACTTCCTTTGAGTATCTGCATATGGTGGGTAGCACCCCACTGGTGGCTCCATGTCAGACAGTTGCCAGCAAGATCCCAAGGCTTACGTGGGTTCCACTTGCAGCAAGGCCTTCACTTCTTTCAGCTGCAGGCAGCAGCTCTTTTCAGCTCCTCTTCTGGAACCAACTGAGTAAACAGCCATGACCAATGACTCACCAGTGACCAGGAGCAGGCCACACCACCTGAAAACTCTCAGCCAGTCCTGTCAGCAGGGAGTCTCCAGGCTGGCTAGAGTTAATTCTTTGAGATCCGTGAACCGACTGGTTGGCCAGAGTCAGCTAGGAGTTACATACATATTTTAAAACACATCCTCACCACAGACCTTACAAACACACCCAACAAGTAAAAAAAATATATAATACCACCAGTCAACCTGTGTTTATATTCTGTTTTAAAGTGTCTTCTTTTTATGTCTGTAATGCACAGCCTCTGAGTTGCTGTAATGTCTCTAGCTGCTCATTTCCATGCTAGTGCTCATCTGTGGCTGGACCCCCGTGCCCACTCCCCACCCAAAGGCCTGACTGCTCAATTTTTTCTCAGCCATGGACTCTCTCGCTCAACCCACCACCACCACCACCACCACCACAGCAGTGCTGCACACACCTCAGTGTGCATAATCGTACTGGCAGTTTTCAGTGTGCACAGTCATGCCGGTGACTTTCATTTTCAACTAGCCACACTGCAACCAGCTTTCTCCTCAGTGGTTTCACAGTCACTGTAATTAAGGCAGCCAGAGGTAGCGGAAGTCGCTCAGTCAGCTATAAACATAGACACCAATTCATCGGCCCCTAGTACTTGCTGACTCAAGGAATTTAGCACACTTTATAACAAATACCCCAAAATAAAAACAATACAAATAATAAAGGAATTCTTGGGGGGAGGGGGGGCTGCTACAGGACTCAGCACTGACAGACACCTCTGCACTCTAGTGGCACATCTACACATTGCATGACAACACCACCTACAAATCGCGAAATGCAGACTACAAGGATTATGTTTCTGTTTTTTTGTTTTTTTTAGATTTTTTTTTAAATCTTTTTTACTATTTGAAGTAATAGTGGCTAATTTTATTTTCATTTTTTCGTGGAGAACCATTTTATAAGTGCAATAAGACACTCTGAAATGTGAGTTATTGCCTGATAAAAGCACTTTTCAGGTGCTAAATGCACTTGGTTTAAGCGTCCTGTTCCTCATAATGCACCTGGGGTATGCTCTTATCAGGCAATAACCCACACCTCATCATGTACTATTGTTTACATAACAGTATGCCTTGAAAAGTGAGGCAGTAGGTAAAGTGCAACAACACATGCCCTCGAGTGCCTTTCTGCGATAATAAAATCATGATTCATGACCTGTATAGACATGTTTTCTTGTTATCTTATTTCTCCTTTGCTTAGCTAAGCCTAGGTGCTCTGTATTCTTTTTTTTTTTGTCCCTACCTGGCTTAGCCTCTGTACATCAGCCCGGTCATGAAACCCTCAGACCGCCACCTCCATTTTGGCAGCGGCTCCCCCAAAGCCCCCTGGCCTGCCCCCCCAGTGTGGGGTTGCGGCACTGGCCCTAAGTGCTGCAACACTGTATCAGGACTGGGGAGCCAGCCCTGGCAGCTAATCAAGGCAGAGAGGGGCTAGCTTCACTAGCATGGCTGGCAGGTGGAGTTTTTTCCCTCTTATATGGGACGGGGTCATGCAATGATGACTAGCATCCACCCCACCCCCAACGTGCTGGTGCCGGTGCTTGCAGTACACCCAGCTCTCTGCTGTGTCCAGTGCACCGACACTCTACCCTCCCCTGGAGAAGGAGAGCAGTCACAGGATGCTCAATCTTCTCCCCAGCTGGCCCTCCAATGTCCTGGATCCATTCCCAAACCCGGTCATCGGTGCCGCAGGTAAGCACTCTGCCCCTGTGCCAGCAGGCTGGCCAGGTACTCTGTATTCTGTGTAATCTTGCATCATCCAGCTTAACTTGTGATGTTTTATATATTATTTATCTACTCCTTGTTATTGTGGTGTATCTATTGCTGATATGTGCCATCTTAATGGTCAAGAAAGTGCCTGAAAACACCTGGGACCAGGGTACTTACCTGGTAAACAAACATCAGAGCAATGGGGAAGGAGGCTGACTTTGTCCCTGCCTGGGACCCCCTCTTCCCCTGCACTGGGACCCCATCTTGCCCCCGCACCTCAAAGCCACAAGACACTGCCAAGGAACCTGAAACCCCAACGGAACTTTTGAATTTCGGCCACAACTCCGGCCATTGAAAATAGCATTGTGCTGTGTCTTCTCTCATGTGGCTCCTAGGCCAATCAGGGCAGCTCTCTCTGGTGGCACCAACATTCAAACTTTTAACAAGGCCACAACACAGGCTATAAGCGCCAGCCAGCACTCCTCAGTCTCTAGCTGGATCGGAGCAATGGGGGAACGAGGTTGGCTTCATCCCTGCCTGGGATCCCCTATTCCCCTGCACCTCAAAACTGCAAGCCGCTGCCAAGGAACCTGAAACCCAAATGGAACTCTCCCACCTCCACATCTTTTTAAAGCCCTCACTAGCAAGACCTGTAGCGGGGCCCTGGCGATATATGGTGATTGAGCTAAAGACGAAAGGAGGTGAAGCAATGTGCTGAGCTGTTAATATGTCACGGCCAGTCCTGGGTCCCTGCTCATCCACTTTAGGTGACTGTGAGGAAAATCGGACACTGTACTTGCTGGGATCTAGTTGAAAAGATAATTACCTGTATTACATGAGAATGTTTGCTTGAACGTTTTGGTTTTTCACTCTGCTTGGTATAGCGGCCTCGGGAAAGTATTGCTCGCTAAAGTGCCTCTGACTTCTTAAACTGCTTTGTGTTGTTTCCTAGTCTGTGAATCAGAGTACCTCTGGCTCACCATTTCTGGCAACTTTTAACCTTATGGTCATGTAGTGGCTGTTACAAGTTGAGGGTTTACATGATAGTCCTTTCTAGTTCTCAAGAAAATAATAATCTATATAAATGTTATTGGTTTCACTAATTAGATGGTTGTATGCTAGTCCCTATTAGTCCTCTAGAAAATACTGTTTCACAATATCCTTGGCATACGTTGCACTACTTGGATGGTAATTATACCCTGTTTCTCAGGCTCACACTGAGGGGCCCCCTTTATAGGTATTATGCCTGTTCAATCCTGGGTATTTATAGTGGCTCCTACTGTCACTCTGTTATACTGAATCTCTGACCCCCTCCTTTTAATAGGAACATCATACTTGCAATACTGCCTCTGCACTGTAACCCAGTCCCCTATTTCCTCTTTGGTCTCTCCTGAACAGGCTCCCATGCCCACCACCTTGGTCTTCCCTTTATCTCTCCTGACTCTGCTCTTTTCCCCTAGTCTCTACCTCTCTGTCACTCCCTGGGGCTCTGCCTCCTGGCTACATCTGCTTTACTCTGCCTCCCAGCTTCTTAGCTCACCATGAGGGCCCCTAAGCTCCTCCTCTGCTCTCTAGGAGTGGCATCCCTACTGCTAACTCTCCTTTTCTCGGCTGATCTACTCTTTCTTCCCCCAGGAAGTCTCTGTTTGCCACCATAGTTCTAATGGCTGTAGCTTCTTCCTCTCATACGTGTTGGTTAGGGGGGATAGCCCCCGTCTGGAAAGCTGGCTCTTAAAATTCATCCCTTTTGCTAAAATAGCGCACTACCCCACCCACTCCTACTTTCATGGGCCTCAGAGGGGTCATCTCCTTACCTCCGTCTCTGAAACTTGGGTACCGCTATGCCTGCTCACGCTCTCTGGTGATATTGAACGCAACCTGGGCCTCTTTGCTGGGGTTGCTCCCAATGACCCCTCCCTTCGGTTTGCTAACAAGGGGTTAAGACTAGACCACATGAATATTAGAAGTCTGACAACCAGCATTGTGCAGCTTGAGACCTGGATGACTCACTACTCCCCCAATATACTAGGTCTGTCAGAGACTTGGCTGAAACCCCACACTCCTGACTCTATATATGCGATCAAAAGCCACAAGCTCCACAGGTGTGTGACCGCCCCAGTGCTAAGAGGGGAGGGGTGTTATGTTCAATACTAGAGAGAACCTCGACATCTCTGTACATTCTGTCAACACCAGTTGTCTATGCAAAACTATTCATATAGTTACCTTTGGACTTACTAAAAAGCTGAACATCGTGTGCTTTTATAACCCCCCCCCCCAAAATGGTCTATCTGGGCTGACAAATGTACTCAGCTATCTTGCATCATTAAAAGGCAAACATGAACTTGTTATAATGGGTGACCTAAATCTGGACTGGCTGGGCAAGAATTCCAGTCTTTATGCTGCTGAGTTGGGAAGGCTCCACCTGTCCCAGCTGATATCTTCCCCAACCAGGTTGTCAAACAGCAGTAGTCTCCAATTGCTATTGGACTGGATAATCTCTAACAGACCTGACAGGATCTGGTGCCATGGGTGTCTTACCAGATGTTATGAGTGATCATTCTCTGGTCTACTGTATCTGGCAAGCTAGGGCATCCAAACCCCCACCAAGAGACATTTAGTTCCAAGACTTCTCTAAGCTGGATGAGAGGGCTCTAATCTCTGATCTTTGAAATGCTGACTCAGTGCCTTTGTACCAGACCTCTGACACTGAGCATGCTGCTCAGTACTTCCTCTCCAAGCTCCTTGCCTTGCAGGACAAGCATATCCCTTTAAAAAAGCATAGGGTTCAAAGAGCTGCCACCCATTGGCTAATCTCTGAGCTTCTGGTCTCTCTCAAGCAGAGGGACAAAGTCTGGCAAAAAGCAAGACAGTCACAGTCCCCTGCTAACTGGGATGAGTACAAAAGGCTAAGGAACCTTTGCAAAGCATCTATAAGAACTGCCAAAAACATCTACTACCAGAAGCTTCTCCACACCTCTGTAAGTGACTCCCAAGGTTTCTGTAGTCACGTTAACTCTGTTTAGGGGAGAGACAAAAGTGAAACTATAACAAAAGCGCTCTTGCCTCGCACCACACCGATGACCCGTGTTCAGGAATGAGCACAGAACGCCGGGGGTCAGCTGGGGAAGAGAAGGAGAGGGAGAAGGATGGAGCACCCAATGGCCACTCTCCTTCTCTGGAGGGGACAACCAGAATACTCCCGCCGCA
The DNA here is from genome assembly GCA_016271365.2 of Neoceratodus forsteri. Taxonomy (NCBI): domain Eukaryota; kingdom Metazoa; phylum Chordata; order Ceratodontiformes; family Ceratodontidae; genus Neoceratodus; species Neoceratodus forsteri. Next base: position 1,713,879,615 of record CM057455.1, read on the forward strand.
ATACCTCCACCTAGGGGAGCTCAGGTGGTAGGTGCGGTAGAGGGAGGTAGCAGCATGGGAACGGGGCAGACAATGGCAGAGGGGCGGAGCAGGTGGTGCGTCTCACCACACCTCCTCGCTCGTTGGCCCTTATTGCACGCCAATGTCAGGGAAGAATACAGGAATAATACCTCCATCTCGCCTAGGTGACGACTCCTTACTGCACGCCCTCGGATCGTTGGGGCAGACTCTGTTGTACAAGGTCCACGATCAGTGGTTGGGGAATTAGGGAGGGTCTCCCCACCCCACACCGGGGGGGTAATCTGGCCATCAAGGGACTATGTGGGACCAGGTACTCTAGGAGCAGACTCCGGTAAGAAGGACAGCGTAGTAGAGGAAGTCAGAATTAGTGGTGAGAGGGGGGGTAGTAAGATGGATAAATACTAAGTCAAAAAAAAAAAAGTGCTCTTGGATGGTAAAAGCTGCAATAATCCTCTCATCATCACTGATGCTCTTAACTTTCATTTCTCGGACCTCTCTGTCTACACATCACCCCCAACACCTTAGTCTGGACCTCCTGTCAACAACAGGAAACTGACAAATCCTCCCTTTAACCGCCACTCTGTCACCACATCTGAAGTACTGCGCCTCCTAAACTCCATTCCCCCCTATGGGTCGGCTGAGGCCAATGGACTACTTCCCAAATTCTTGAAGTTCATTGCCCCCTTCATTGTTGCTCCAGCAACATGCCTCTTCAATCTATCGCTGATTACAGGTATGTTCTTTCCCCCTTGAAGACTGCACACAGTGTCCCCATCCACAAAAAGGGTGACTCAACAAACATGGACAACTACCGCCCTATTGCCATCCTATTGACTTTATCCAATGCCCTGGAGAAAATTGAGGCCACCCAGGTCTCAGACCATCTCCACCAACACTCTACTCACTCAGGACCAACATGGTTTTCGATGAGGGCACACTGTTCTCATCCAGTTCACCAATGATTTCAGGCTTGCCATGGACAAAGGCTCTCTCTCACACAGACGATTTTCATTGATCACACGAAGGCTTTGACATGGTGGACCACCATCTGCTCCTTTCCAAGCTGTCCACCCTTGGTTTCTATAACTCCACAACCACCTGGTTCTACAATTATCTCTGATCATCAAAAATCCATGCAGATCGGAAGTGCAAAGTCCTCTCTCTCCCACACCTGGACTGGAATTCCTCAGAGATCCATCTTGGGCCCTCTACTTTTTTCAATCTTTGTAAATGATCTCCCCCCACTAACTGGCCCATATTCTGCCCTGTTATATGCTGATGATCTGGTACTATACTCCAGCTCCTCTGACCTATCAGACATCAACTGGATCCTTAACCCAAATTTCAACACTGGCTGAAGCAAAATAGACTAGTACTCAACAACAAAAAGACAGTTGCCTTGCTCTTCAGCTCAGGACCCACAATTAGGGCCTGTCACCAGGCGTTATGCATCACAGCACCAGATGACACCCCCATTAACACTGTCTCCTCTTTTAAATACCTTGGAGTCATCTTGGATCCGGCCTTGGACTATGACCTGCATCTAACTACTACTATCAAAACAGTCAACATACACCTTGGTCTGGCATACAAAGTTAGGCGCAGCCTCACATCTGCAGTGAGGTTGGTCATCACTCAGGGGGTGCTGAGACTTAAGTTGGCCTATGGGATGGTTGCCATGCCAGAATCATTAGGAGGGCTCCTCCACAAGTGGGACATCTGCTATAATAACATCTGCCGCATTGCTCTGTCGGTACCAAGGCTCACTCACTGCTGTTCACTATACTCAGGCTTGGACTGGCTAGCCCCCATAACTTTTCAGAAATACACTACCACTTGCTTAATTAAAAACATCATTGCCTCCCAAAAACCCGACAAGCTGGCCCTACTGTTAAAACCTGCTCACTCTGCCTACCCCCTGAGATCTGCTAAAAACATAGAAACAGAAACATATAAGTTGACAGCAGATAAGGACCCCAAGGCCCATCCAGTCTGCTCATTTCCTTTTCTACCTTATAAATGTGCCATCGGCCTTTGCTCTGTCAATGGCCTATCTATTCATACTCATCTGTATTGCTCCCTTATGCCTATCCCATGCCTGTTTGAAGCCCTGCACTGTATTCATATCCACCATTTCCCGAGATAGGCAGTTCCATGCATCCACCAGCCTTTCTGTGAAAAAGAACTTCCTCACATTGCCCCTTAATCAGCCTCCCTCTAATTTCATGCTGTGTCCTCTTGTCCTGCTATTTCTCTTGTATTGAAACATGTTAGACTATTTCACCTTGTTAATGTCCTTAAGGTGTTTGAATGTTTAGATCGTATCACCTCTCTCCCTCCTTTGCTCTAGGGTATACATATCGAGCTCCGTTAATCTGTCCTCATATGTTTTCTGATGCAGTCCCTGCACCATTTTGGTTGCCCTTCTCTGGACTGCCTCAATCTGGTTAATGTCCTACCTCACCCAACCAAAGTGTAACACAAAAATGGGTGAAAATGCCTTCTCGGTTAGTGCTCCGAAAATGTGGAATTCCCTTCCGCTGGCACTCAGAAACTCCCAGACTCCCTGGAGTTTTAAGCAGTAACTTCATAACGTACTTGCCAGTTCTGGACTCTGCTTCTGTGGTGGGTGTACCCACTCACTTACCTGACCCTCTTAGCTTTGGCCCTGGCACTTGCTCCTATCTGGCTCTCCCTGAGCTTTATCTGAACCGATTATTGTTTCCCTCTCACTTACCCATTATTTGCACAATGCTGATTATGTCCTGTTCAGGGGCCCTGCTCTGGTTCGTCTATCTACACCACTGTACTGCATTATGTTTTCTATGATACTATGCCTGACTACTGGCTTCATCTGTTGTCATCTGACCAATACTTTGGCAAATTGTGCTTCTTGTCACCTGATTTATCCTTTGTATTCACTATTGTTTTCCCACCCATTGTATGTAACCTATGGTATGTAACCTCCCGGGTCGTGCCTGAAAATAGGCAGCTTTGTTGTCAAATGCACCAACCCAGCCAACAAAAACTAAATCAATAAACAAGCAAACAACTAAATAAATACATTAAATGGTTTTAAAACTGAGTAACAAGGTTCAATAAGTAAGGCATTTTTTGGCTCTGCTATTGTGCTGGAATAACACATGTTCATTCCATCACATTTGACTCATAATAGAATCATAAAATATGTCAAGATGACAGCCTCAAATACTGTTCTCAAATTGGATGCACCAGCAGGTCACCTGCTGTGCCTATCTGTACCACAGACTCATGGTGCTGCATTTTCTAAGACAACAGTTTTAATACCAGGCCATTTTATAAATACAGTAACCCACTCCATGGTGCTGCATTGGTTGGGAGATGTAGGTACCCCTCTGGTGTGTGCCTCAGCACACTGCATTATTTGCACATGCACTATTAACTGGCTAGATTATAGTAAGTGCGTTGGGTACAGGGCTAGCCCTGAAAAACCTAGCTGTTGCTTACAGACGGATGTGTACTGTATCTTGGCCCATGTATCCTTGCACTTTTCTATTTACCCTCTGAAAATGACTTCATGTATCTTTATAAGCTCCTGAAGCTGAACTTCAACCAACAAATTTCTGTACAATCAAGTTTTAGGTGCCAGCAGGTGTAACTTAGAAGCACCTCTTGTGGTCATGTGTGTTTTTTTTTCTGCATTTGGTAAAGTTTAAGGTTACATTCAGTCTGAGTGATGTAATTTGTCCTAGTGGTAAAATGTACTCTAGTCTTACTTGTATTATATTGTTTGCACTATACTGTTGTTTTATGTATGAACTTGTACTTATTTTGTATTCCGTCTTGTACTCTCCCAGGTTGTGCCTGAAAATAGGCAGGATTGTTGCCTAGTGCACTTACCCAGTTACCAAAAGCTAATAAATAAATAAATTGATGATCTCAGTGATAAGGCTTTTAGGGCTTGGTATGGTGTTTCAGATCTACACAAGTCAGGATCTGATCCCCAGTACTGCACATTTTTTTCTCTCACTACAATTTATTGTATGAGAGAACTTTTTGGATGTAATGCTAATGTCAGTGATATGTTCAGCAGAGCTAAGAAGCAGTCTTTTGGAACACTGAACTGTTAGTTCCACATTGCAGTCATTGTCTTGGTTTGAATGCAACTTGGTGGAAAGCATTACTTCCAGCTGGAAGAGAGTTCATTACGTAACTCCACTGTAGCTGTGTGTGAGTGTGGGGTAGGGGATCTGCACATAATGCAGAATATATTTTCTCAAAGCATGCACCTATCTAGAAACCTTCTGTTCCACCATGTGGAATGATAGCACAGTGGCAGAACAACAGGACATTAGATGGGAGGTAGCCTGGGGTTGATTCCCAGCTGTGAACATTTTTTCTTTCTTACTACAATTCATGCTGCTAGCATTCATCTATCTCTAGAAAACTGTTGTAGTTCTATGTGGCACTATAGCACAGTGGCAGAGAACCAAAACAGTACTTGGTAGAGGGCCTGTGTTCAATTTCCAGTTGTGAGCATTTTTTTGTTTCTCACTATACTTTATGTCATTCACATGCACCTATCTATAGAAATGTTCTGTTCAGCCAAGTGGAACAATAGCACAGTGGCAGAGCACCAGGTCAGTAACTGGGAGGGGTCTGGGTTGGATTTCCAGGGCTGAACATTTTTTCTTTCTGACTACAATTTATGTTGTGTTGTTAGCATGCATCTCTGTCTAGAAACCTTTTGTCCCACCATATTGAATGACAGCACAGTGGCAGAACACCAGGACAGTAGTTGAGATGCTGAATATTTTTTCTTTCTGACTATAATTTATGTTGTTAGCATGCATTTCTGTCTAGAAACCCACCATACTGAAGGATAGAACAGTGGCAAAACACCAGGGCAGTCTTTGAGAGGCCAGGGTCTAATTCCCAATGCTGAACATTTTTCTTTCTCACTACTATTTACGTTGTTAGCATGCATCTCTATCTGGAAACCTTCTCTCTGCAATGTGGAATTATAGCACAGTGGCCAAGCACCAGGACAGAAGTTGGGAAGGGGCCTGAGTTCAATTCCCAGTGCTGAACATTGTTTTCTTTTCACTATAATTTATGTTGTATGAGAGAAATTCTGAGATGTCATTACTGATGTCAGTAATAGGTTTCAGCAGAGCTAAGAAGCAGACTTTCAGAACATTGAACTGTGAGTTCTATATTGCAGTCAACTTAGCTAGTTCCAGCTGAGGCTTGTCTAGACTAGAATGCAACTTTGTGAGAAGCTACTTTCACTTGGCAAAGAGCTTTCTTTTTACTAAACTCCACTGCAGCTGTGTATAGGGGAATCTGCACTCAGTGTAGAATATGCATTCCCATAGCATGCATTTCTGTCTCCAAAACCTTCTGTCCTACCATGTGGAATGATAGCACAGTGGCAGAGCACCCGGACAGTAGTTGGAAGGGTGCCTGGGTTCACTTCCCAGTACTGAACATTTTTCTTACTCACTACACTTTAAGTTGTTAGCATGCATCTCTGTCTGGAAATCTTTTACCCCACCATGTGGAAAGATAACACAGTGGCAGAGCATCAGGAAAATGGTTGGAAGGGAGCCTGGGTTCGATTCCCAGTGCTGAACATTTTTTCATTCTCACTACAATTTTGGTTGTTAGCATGCATCTCTTTCTGGAAACCTTCTGCCCTTCCCCCAATATGGGATGATAGCACAGTAGTAGAGAACCAGGACAGAAGTGGAGAGGGAGGCAGCCCAGGTTTCAATCAGTCAATCAATCAATTAAACTCTTTATTTAACTAGGCGAACATCGTTGAGCAAGCTCATTTTCAAGATGGACCTGGAAAGAAGAGGTTAACAATATATACAAAAGAATACTCAATTACATCATAATTTGGTAAACAATATATACAAAATGAATTCACACTTACATAGTATTTACATGGAGCAATAATTATGCACAGGAAGTTTATAATACACACAAAATAGGGTATCAAAAAGAGCCATTCAGCTAAGACCATGAGGAGTATGCAGCTAAAAAATATAGCAGCTACAGTACAGCATATACAGGTTAATCGTATGCAACTATAATTACAGCGTGTATTTGAAGCATACTTGAACATAATTATTGATTAAAGGAGTTTGGTGGGGCATGGGAGGGGATGCAAGAGGGTGAGTAAGGAGAGGTACATAGTAATGTAGTGATTGCAGAGGTGAGGGTGGCAACAGTTAGGGAGTGCAAAGCAAAACACCATGATGGTGTCAAGGGGGGTAAGCAAGGAGAGTAGGTGGGAGCCAGGGTGACATGGAAAAGGAACAAATGATAAGAGGGAAAAAACTGTGTTTGATTCCCAGTGCTGAACATTTTTCTTTCTCACTACAATTTATGTTGTTTGCATCTATCTATTATATGACAGAAACTGTTAGATGTCATTGCTGATATCAGCAATAGGGTTTTTCAGGACTTGGAGTGGGTCTTCAGACCATGGAATTGTTAGAGACTCAGAAATGAAGAACAGGAAAAATTTAACTGTCCCACTCCATTATGATTAACCAATCATAAGAAGGAGTAGAGGAGGCTCATCAATCACAGCTCACGATACCTTTTTGTTTTTTTACAAAAGATCATGCTGACTCCAGAGGTCCTAGTGTAGGAACTGATCAGGTTAAAAGTTCAGAGTTTGTATATTGTGTGGGGTATGCTTGTTTATTCTATGAGGCATATGTCTGTGCTTGCATACATCTGTCTGTATTGGGTGTCATTGTATATCTTGGGACTAATGTCCTTGCTAAGGACAGGGCTGGGACAGTGCAGGGGGAGTTTAGGGAGCTGGGAAGGGGTCATAGGCAGGTAGCTTGCTCAGTGGCTTTCACTGAGGTGCTAACTGTCTATGTCAGGGGGAAAGAGGGATCTCTGCACCAGGAGCTTCAACTCATGGCTGAAGAAATGGTGCAGAGAGGAGGGATTTGGCTACACTGGGGACTGGGGCCCACCTGGGAGGATAAGGGCCTATACAGAGGTGATGGCATGCATTCATCCGGGATGGAATCACAGTCCTCAGTGGACAGTTTAAATGTTACTTTGATGAACATTTAAACCAGCTGAGGGAAGTGGCAAAAAGAATTGGGGAGGCAGAAACTGCCCCAACCCCCATAGGCTGAAGTAAACAGAAAGGAGAACTGGAGGGGAGAGTAATCCATCAGGGTGCAAATTAATAAAGAAAGCAGGATGATGGAGAGAAAGAGGGAAGGGATTGGGAGCATTAAAACAGACAGGGAAGGAGGGAGGGCAAAAAGGAAAAAAGGGGGCAACAAACAGAGTGTAAACGCAATCTGGAAGGCCATGTGTGCGAATGCTAGAAATCTAGTAAATAAGATTCCTGACCTAGAAGCCATCATGGCACAGGCAATCCCGGATATTCTGGTCATTATCATGTCATGATGCACTGAAAACCATGACTGGGACATGGGCATACCAGGCTACATTCCGTTCAGGAAGGACTGGGTGGGAAGGAAAGGAGGTGGTGTGGTGCTTTATGTGAGGGAAAGCATACAAGTGACTAAGATACAGGGAATACAGGGGGAGGCAGCGGTACTGTAGGTCATCCTGGAGAGAGGGAATTAAGCTACTGTTCACACTGGAGTGATCTATAGACCTCCAGCACAGGACAAGGAATTATATAAAGTTATATAAGGTATCGGTGGAAGCCTTTGGCCAGATGGCAGAAAAAGGGGAGGTGCTGCTGTTGGGGGACTTCAACCTGTCGGATGTAGATTGCAGCCTACCTCTACATAAAAGTGGTAGCAAGCAGGAGGCTGGCACTTATAGACCACTCAGTTTGACACTGGTGGTGGGAAAGTTAATGGAATCACTGCTGAAGGAAAGGATTGTGAAGTATCTTGAATCCAGCTGGGTTACAAGACCCAAGGCAGCATGGTTTCACAGGGGGAGGTCATGTCAAACAAATCTGATAGATTTCTTTGACTAGGTGACAAAGGATTTAGATCACAGTGTCACAAACCCACTCCTGAGGGTCAGGTACACTAAGCTCACAGTGCCCACCCCTAAGTGCAATCCATAACAGGGGGGGGGACAGGGATACCCTCCTCATGCCCTTTTAGAATGCTCACTGAGATCATGACTGAACACCCGCCATGAGGACCCAGGGCATCCCTCTAAACTCTGGATAAGGGCACAATACAAGTCTTGAGTCTTGTATCCAAATATGAACCCGTCTTGGTTGTTACACAAATGGGGAACATCCATTCATCACACTCTCTTCGGGGTAGTAGTGTGCTCCTGATTTCACCTTCTCCAACAGGACATGTAACAACCTGGTTCAAAATCCTGACAGACTGTTCTTTGAGACTTTGGTATTCTCCCTTTCTCTACCCAGATGTCCTTTACAGATCCTTGCTCGATTAGTTGCTTATGGAGGTGCCCCTTAGCAATAACATTTTGTCACAGATTATTAATAACTGTCCCACAATTCACACACAATTTAGAAATCTCACTCAGGCAGTTTTCTTAAAAACAAATGTTTTTACTAAAATACTTAAATGATAATCATACAGTTACAACTAAAAGATGCATTAACTTGGTCACAGAATAACAGAAATAAAAGTGAGAAATATAATGAAAAACACACTGTAACTGTTATCTAAAGTCTACCTTAAGTCCGAGTGACTTGAAGTCCCAAAGAAACTAAATGAAAGATTCAGTTTCCTTTGTACTGGCAGCCTTGTTTCTTGTATGTCAGGAGAAGAGTGTCCCTTGTAGATGTGCAGCAAAAAGGAGAGAGTTTACTCTGTGCCAGCTCCTTAAATAGCTGGAGGAAGCCTGAAGTAAAAGAACCGTCTAATCCCAAAGGGGCCTTCTCTTTAAGGCCAGTAGATGTCACTCTTGCGCTTTCCCAAAATTGTCTTATTAAGATTCTGACATCACAACTTCCTAGCACATATGATGATCATGAACATGACTTCAGAGACAAAACTTTGAGGTGATGGCTTCTCTCCACACCCTTACGAGTTTTATTACCGCTGCTTCCCTCAAGCCCAGAAGGCATCTCCACTCCTAGAAGTGTAATTTCAGGCTTCCTGCTACTAAAAGCCTGTCCTTCTCAGTTCATAGAGGGATGTGAAATATTTTTGCAAGACAATTCTCTCCCTTGAAGTGATTTGGCTTCCTATCCAGCAAGCTTCCTCCTCAGGTCAGAAGAAGGTCAAACATTTTAAAAATCTAGTATCTCTCTCTCTCTATATGTGATCCTTTGCATTAATACTAGCATTCTTGTAGTATGTACAGATACACAGAATCACATACAAAAATATATAACAGAATTATAACTGCAAATAATAACTGGCAGTTGGCTAGCTCACCACACAGAATGGAGCAGTGAATGTGGCCCACCTAGATTTCAGTAAGGCTTTTGACACTGTTACACATAGGAGACTAGTAAGCAAGCTGGGTAGCATAGGAGTGGCTCCAAAGGTGGTAAATGGGATATGAAATTGGTTAGGGGATAGGCAACAGAGGGTGGTGGTAAACAGAGTTCACCCAAAGAAGGGGGGTAACCAATGGGGTACCTCAGGGATCAGTGCTGGGACCAGTCCTCTTTAATGTCTTTATAAGTAACATTGCAGAGGAGCTGGAAGGGGAGGTCTGCCTCTTAGGGTGGACACTCCGGGGTGTGTGTGTGGAAAGGATGAGTAGAAACCTAAGAAAACTAGAGGAGTGGTCAAGGGTACAGCAGCTGGGTTGCAGTGCAAAATGCACTTAGGGCACAGAAACCCAGGGGTGGAGTACAAAATGGGTGGAGTGGTGTTGACAACCATCAAGCAGAAAGAAACCTGGGGGTAATCATATCAGATGACCTAAAGGTGGCCAGGTAGTGCAACAAGGCAGTTGGGAAGGCTAGTGGGATGCTGGGGTGCATAGGGAGCGGCATCATCAGCAGAATGTGGCAGGTGGTATTGCTGCTGTAGAGATCATTGGTAAGATCCCATCTAGAGTACCGTGTCTAGTTCTGGAGACCACATCTTCAGAAGGACATAGACAGAGTGGGGGCAATCCAGAAGAGGGCAACTAAAATGGTGCAGGGTCTGCATCAAAAGCCCTACGAGGACAGACTAAAGGACCTCAATATGTACACCCTGGAAGAGAGGAGGGAGAGGGGGATATGATGGAGATCCTTTACATACCTCACAATGGTAAATGAGATACACAAGGGAAGTATTTTTCAGAAGAAAGGTGTTCAAGAACAAGGGGACATGCTATGAAGCTGGAGGGGGTTAGATGCTGGAGAAAAGTGAGGAAACACTTCTTCACAGAAAGAGTGGTGGATTTCTGGAACAGCTTTGTAGCGAAGGTGGTGGGGGTGAAAACAGTGATGAGGTTCAAGAATGCATGGGATAAGCAAAAGGGAATCAAAGTGGAAAGGAAGTGGGGAGGGAGAAAGAGCTGTCGATCAAGTACAGTCTGCAGTAATAATGTAGGTAGGGAAAAATTGGCAGACTGCGTGGGCCAAGCGGTCCTTATCTGCCATCAGATTGTGTTTCTATGTATTGTACAGCACTTGCATGTACATTGTTTAATACGTATTATGTGTCTTTTACTTTTAGGTGTCAGCGGGCTCAGCTGGTAGCACATCCGCCTCTGAACTAGAAGGCTGTGGGTTCTTGTCCCACACCGGGATTGGACTTGCACTTAAAAATCGCTGGCATCTGAGTGCAGTATTGGGGGTGCTGTACTGCTGGGATGTGCTGTCCTTCAGATGAGATGTTAAACCAAGGTCCCTTCTGCCCATCCTGGTGGGTGTCCAGGTGGAAGTAAAAGAACCCAAGGCACTCTTCACAAAACAGTAGGGAACATTCCCGGTGTCCTGGTAACATTCCCCTTCCCATAAACCGGTTCATGCAATTGTCCAGGCTGTATGACGGTGATGATGTGCAATATGGCCGCCACCACACATTCAGTCACTTCACTACCAGTCTAACATTGCTTGTAAAGCACTTTGGGATACACTGTGTATGAAAAGCACTACATAAATGCTGATTCTTCTTCTTACTGTATAAAAATTACACATCCATACCCTGGTGTCACTCAGTGCCATTACTACTTTGATTATCCCCTGTAGCCAGTCTTGGTCTAAGAGGTATGGGCATTCTCCTTCCATGACATAGAGAGACCATTGAGCTTTATGGCTTTTGTAGTGTATGGATACAGTCTGTTCACATGTCTGATATGCATTTTTAGTCATGCACTGCCTGTCCGTTTCAAATATACAGTAGTTGTGAATCCTCAGTGTGGCTGTATTTAAATGTGGCTTCTTTAACAGCAGCAGCAAAAGCACTGGCTTTCACTAGCAGTTTTAAATCTCTATCGTATGAGTTATCCTTCCTATAGGCTCTGCGTGTCTCTTACTGTGACCGCAGAGTGTAAACATCCATGTTCTCTGTGTTTGCTGCTCCTGGCGTGAACTGCTAGATATGTACTGCATCCCTCTGTTTTGCTTCCTGTCTAATTCTTGTTCTGCACTGCCAAACCAAATATCCTATCTCATGGCAGTATTTAAACTCTGTGCCCTTTGGCTTGCATGTGTCTACTGCATGCCCCCCACTAATAACAAACACATTATCCCACCTGTAGGGGCTGACTTTGCAGCTTTCCTGACAGCTTCTGTCACCGGATGGCTACCTTTTCTAATCTTTTGTACTTCCTTGTCCTAGCCTTTATCATTGTGTGTTTCTTTGCTGTATTTGTTGTACAGTGATTGTTTCTCAATTGTACATCCTGAGAGTCCTTTGAAGTAGCTTCCACTGCCAAGGACATTTCCAAAGCGTACAGAAAGTCTATTTCACGATTTGCCAACAAACAGAGCTGGATTGTGCTGCTGTTTGCTCCACCTGACAGACTATTACTTCTGTATATATCATCTAGTACAGCCCTAAAGTCAGTATTCAGAGCTAACCAAGGCCACCTGCTGTTGTCAGACTTCAACCTCTGCACAGTCACAGATGGCTAGGAGTGGAAATTTCCTTTTACAAGACCACCAGCTCTCAATACGTAGGATTTACCACTCAGAGTAGTTAGCAATCCTATTTCTTAACTATATTTTTTACCGGAGACATTCAGTAGAAACCTAACTTTCCAATTTTCCAAAGGCTGTTTATTGAACAGTGTAATGCATGCACCCTAGTGCCTAGGGGGTTAAGAAATGTTGTGCTTGGGTTTGTCCACTGGGGGGCATCTGTAGGCATGTTTCTCTGTACTGTTTATAAGTAAGTAAATAAATGAAGGTGCCTGCCTTTACAGTTTTCTTGTGGGCTCTCACTTAAATACTTAAATATCAAAGTCTCTGAAGAGATATAACATTGGTGTAAGCTGACCCTGAACGTCAGTTACTATGGTTACTACTCCTCAACTGCTGCTGTTTGTCTGAGGCATCCAGGACGTCTCACTGTTGTGATGATCACTCCTGCACGCCCTCTCTCTTTGTGGCAAAGCAGATTGCACTTGATTCCTGGGAACCAGGGAGAAAAATAAACCTTTAAATACTGCTGGTGCACTTTGGTCCCACAATGCAGCAACACAGACCTCCTTTCTCTCAAGACTCACACTTCTCTTTCTCTCCTGCATATGCACAGCATGAAGTATGTCGACGGATCCACCTCTGCATGTATATTCAGTCCCTAGGGGTGGTCCCACCACAGTCCACCCATGAATCAAATCTCAGACATGCAAACTGATCTTCAGTGACAACTCTCCACTCTGCACACTAATGGGGCTGGCTGTGCTTTTTGGCACTAAACGCTTGTCTTACTGCACCACAGATTCTTAAAGCCACAGTACTCAATTCAGTGTTTGTAAGCCCTCCAATTTGGGCTTACCTGAGGGAACTCTGTGCTCCATGACTCCCCCATGGCGCTGTTGTCCATGGCTCCTGGGTGAAGTCGCTCCTTGCAGCTCCGGTGGTGCTGTTTGTGGCTCCGGCCACCCGTTCCTGGTGTCTTGACCTGTTCGGGGGTGGGACGGGCACTGGGATGTGTCTGTGCTTCCGTGAGCGGGAGTGGTGGTCCCAGGCCAGTATTCAGGCTGGCTGGCTTGGGACTGTAAGTAGAAATAAATAAATAAGAATTTTAAATAAATATGACAGGCCCACACGCAGTGCACATCCACAGCCACTGGTGGTGCAAGATTTAAAGGGGCGGCTGCTCCTTTTGGTTAGAGTAGTTCAGTGCCAGCGCCATAGAGGGGCAAACTGTAAATAGTTATTTGTGGGACTATGGGTCCCTGGGGGCATCAGGGAGCACAGTGGTTTGTTGGCACCTTAATGATTGCTCCATGATTGGACCTCAGGGGGTTTTGGCACCTTAGAGGTGAGAGCATAAAAGGGAGAGACAGGAAGAAGAAGGGAGATCCGGGAGAGGGAGAGAGAGAGAGAGAGAGGGGGAAGAGGCTGAGCGGGGCACTCGCCCACTTGGTCATGTAGCCAGGTGTTTGGTTTTTTAGGCCGCACAGTGTAGGCGGGGAAAAAGGACATGGCGGTGACTGTCTGTTTGGAATCCCTGTGTTTGGGGCCAGTCTGCAATTTCAGTCCCTTGAAAGGGACAGAGGACAAAGTTTGCTGCCGGCAAGGGAGCATGTCTGAAGGAGTCAGAGACATGAAGTGAGGGGGTTGTAGTGGTGGTCCAAGGGTCCTGGACACTCCCTGGTCTTAGTCTGCTGTTTTTGACAGAGGAGAACTTTGGTTTCAGAGCAAGAAACAGCAGTCTAGAACTACAGATTTTTTACTGATGAATCACTTCTATCTCAGCAGGAGTCAGTACCTGTTTGGATTAAGCAAACGGATACTTTATTAGAAGAAGGGGGTATCATTTAAGTGAAAACAAAAAAAGAAGAAAGTCACTGTGTGTTTCTCTGAGGAAGGGGGCTGTATCAGCTTAATTTACTGAGTTAGAGCAGAGGGTGAATCTAATTGGGGGTGTGGCTTAGGAGTACAAAAGCAGGTGTCTCCAATTACAGCTTCCTGCTGTTTTTGACATAGGAGAACTTTGGTTTCAGAGCAAGAAACTGCAGTCTAGAACTACATATTTTTTACTAATTGCCCTCCTTCCCACCCAAAGCCAGTTCTAATTTTATAGCCACTGGATTTGACTGACAACAGGAACTTCCTGTTTGGCAGTAGGAAGGGAAGGATCACTGAGACACATTAGTTTCATCAACCTTGAAGGAACCTAAAAAATAACTTTTTCTCCCCCCTGGCTGCTGGAGGTCTGAATCCAAGCACGGAAGAAGGAACTATTGAAGACTACAGGAAGTTTCTGTCCCAGAACACGAAGAGCGAGAGTTGTAAGGGCACATAGGCAGCAGGAAAGTAAGTGTGAAAAAACATAGAGGGAGGAGACACTAAGCATACAAAGCAACAGGAGAGGGGACACAAAATAAGTCAAGATGGGAGTGGTGCAGTGCAATGGCTGTGGGGCAGCAGTGTTCCGAGAGACATTCTGGAGGCTGTGATGCTGCCCTGTTTGCAGGCACCTCTCTGGTCTGAGGGAGGAGGTTGCCCCTCTCCAGGCTGACCTGGCTAGGATTCGTGAAACCACTTTCCCCACCCAGGGACCACCAGGGCCACCACCGTTACCTCAGAGGTTGCCAAGAAAGAGAAGCAGTTGGACCAAGGTGGGCTCAGGGAGGGAGAGGGTGGTGGAACAGATGTGCATCCCTCCAGTTGTACCTCTCCACAATTCATATGCTGTTCTGGTAAAGAGTGGTTCCTCTATGGAAGCACCCACAGTGGAAACCAAAGAGGATGCTGGGAACCTCCACAAAGAAGACCACAGAAGGGTGGCATGAGACCCCACAGGGGAAGGAAACAACTCCTGGTGGGGGACTCGATCATTAGGGGGGTAGAAGTGGGGGAGGAAGGTGATAGGGAGGTAAGGTGCCTGCCTGGTGCTATGGCTCAGAGAGACTGGAAGCGAATCCTCAGGATCGCCAAAGCAGCTGCATGAGGGACAGAGCTGGATGTCATTGTCCACCTAGGGACAAATTACTTGACTGTGAATGGGATCAGAGTGGTGCAAGAGGAGTTTGGGAGGGGCCTTAGACAAGCAGCATGTACGGTAACTTTCTCGGAGGTGCTGCCTGTCTATGGCAAGGATGATGCTAGGGTATTCCGCACCATGGGATTGAATGAATGGTTGAAAAACTAGTGTGGAGCTCAGGGTTTTGGCTTCATTGGGGACTGGGGAGCCAACTGGAGCGATGCAGGCTTATACTGGTGCAATGGTCTGCATCTGTACGGGAGGGGGACCAGGATCCTAGGTGACAGGTTTAAATGCTTCATTGGCAAGCATTTAAACTAGCCAAGGGAGATGCACTGAAAAGGAGCATGGAAATCCCAGCCTACCCCCACAAAACACAGTAGTTAGAGAGGTAAACACCAAGGTAGAGAAGTCAGTATGGAGCAGGACAGGGATAAATGCAGAAAAAGGCAGAAAGGACAGGGATGGGGCTAAAAGGGGTAAGGCCATAAAAAATAAATGGAAGATGATGAGTACCAATGCCCGCAGTCTGTGCAACAAGCTCTCTGAACTAGTGGCCTTGATGGAAGAGGGATGCCTGGATATTGTGGCAGTCACTGAAACATGATACACAGAGAGCCATGACTGGGATGTCAACATAACAAAATACACAGTCTACAGGAGGGACAGGGTGGGTAAAAGAGGAGGAGGAGGAGTAGCTCTCTTTATAAGGGAAGGGATTAAAGCAACAGAACTAAAGAGTAAACAGGAAGTTGATGAGTCACTATGGGTCACCCTGAAGACAGGAAATGGCACCACAATCCGCATGGGGGTTGTGTACAGACCCCCATCTCAGGGGGAGGAAATGGACAAGGAAATGATCGAAGGCATCCTTAAAATGGCAGAAAAAGGGGAGATATTGTTGATGGGGGACCTGAATATGCCAGATGTTAACTGGAGTACCTTTGCTGCGGCACATCCAAGAGCAGGGTCATCTTGATGTCCTGCAGGGGACATGCCTCAGACAGCTAGTGTTGGAACCCACTCAGGAGGGAGCAATCTTAGACCTGGTACTCTCTAATGGGGAAGGAGATAGGATCTCAGATTTAGAAGTGGGTAGCCATCGGGGAACAAGTGACCACAAAACAGTGTGGTTCACAATAAACACAGCCATAGAGTCAAGCCATACAAAAACAAGAGTATTGGACTTTAGGAAGGCTGACTTTTGGAAAATGAGAGAGTGCCTCAGAAAAGCACTAGCAAACAGGCAAGAAGGAAGGGTGGAGGAACAATGGGGAATAATCAAAACAGCCATCACAGAGGCAACAAGCCTTTGTGTGAAGCAAATCAACAAAACAAAACAAAGAAACAAACCACTATGGTTCTGAAAAGAGGTGGCAGGAATGGTTAAGGAGAAAAGGATAGTATTCAGGAAATATAAAGAAACACAGAAGGAGCAGGGCAGAGAACATTATCAGTTAAAGCAGAAGGAGGCAGGGAAGACAGTCAGAATAGCAAAGGCACAAACTGAGGAAAAGATGGCCAACTCTGCTAAGAAGGGGAATAAAACCTTTTATAGGTACATTAGGGAGCGAAGAAAGACCAAGAGAGGGATACAGAGACTTAATAAAGGGGAGGGAATGTGGGCAGAGGGTGACAGTGAAAAAGCAGGGATACTGAATGAATATTTCTGCTCAGTATTCACAATGGAAGGGGGGGTACCTAAACCAAACAAGAGAGAAACTCTGAATAGGGGGGTTGATACCAGTCTATTTACAGAAGAAAGGGTTTTGAAAGAACTCTTGAAACTGAGGGTGGACAAAGCAACAGGGCCTGATGGGATTCACCCAAGAATTCTAAAAGAACTAAGGATAGAACTAGTAACACCACTGACTACTCTCTTTAACAAATCATGGGAGGATGGGGTGGTACCTGAGGACTGGAGGAAGGCAAATGTGGTTCCACTTCACAAAAGTGGGAACAGGGCAGAGACAGGAAACTACAGACCAGTCAGTTTGACTTCAGTGGTAGGAAAAATGATGGAATCACTTCTGAAGGAAAGAATTGTTGAGTACCTAGAGGCCAGTGGGGCACAGGACCCAAGGCAGCATGGTTTGACAGCAGGAAGGTCATGTCAGATGAACCTAATAGATTTCTTTGACTGGGTGACCAAAGTAGTAGACCTGGGAGGGGCTGTGGATATGGCTTACCTAGATTTTAGCAATGCATTTGACACAGTCTCACACAAAAGATTAATAAACAAGTTAGCCAGCCTTGTAATAGGTCCCAAGGTGATAGCCTAGATAAAACACTGGCTGGACAACAGGACACAAAGGGTAATAATAAAAGGAGTCCACAGTGAAGAAAGGAGGGTAACTAGTGGGGTACAACAGGGTTCCGTACTGGGACCAGTCCTCTTTAATGTCTTTATAAGTGACATTGGAGAGCACCTGGAAGGAAAGGTATGTCTCTTTGTAGATGACACAAAGATCTGTAACAGGGTTGATACACAAGGTGGGGTGGAAAGAATTAAAAGGGACTTGGTAAGGTTGGAGGAATGGTCAAATACTGTATGTGGCAGCTCAGATTCAATGCAATGAAGTGCAAGGTAATGCATCTGGGAAACAAAAACCCAGGGGAAGAGTACACAATGGGGGGTGAGTTAATAACAACAACAAAAATCAAAAGAGACCTAGAAGTAATTATATCAGATGACCTAAAGGTGGGCAAGCAATGTGAGAAGGCAGTAAGGAGGGCTGGGGGGATACTGGAATGCATAGGGAGAGGCATCAACAGTAGAAAACAGAAAGTTGTCATCCCTCTGTTCAGACAGTTAGTGAGACCCCATCTGGAGTACTGTGTGCAATTCTGGAGACCCCATCTCCGCAAAGACATAGACAGAGTGGAGGCTGTTCAGAGGAGGGCAACCAAAATGGTGCAGGGTCTGCACCAGAAGGCATACGAGGAGGCTAAAGTAGCTTAATATGTATACCCTTGAGGAAAGGGGGAGAGGGGGACATGATAAAACTTTCAAGTATCTCAAGGGAATTAACAAAGTACAAGAGGGTAGTATCTTTCAGAAGAAGAGATGTGCAAGAACAAGGGGGCACAATTTGAAGATAGAGGGGGGACAGCTAAGAGGTAATGTTAGAAAGTATTTTTTCACAGAGAGGGTTGTGGATGCATGGAACAGCCTTCCTGAGGAGGTTGTGGAGTCAGGAACAGTGGGAGAATTCAAGAATGAATGGGACAGGCATAAGGCAATTTTAGCGGGGGGTAGGAGGAAGTAAGCTGTTGATTAACTAGAATCTGCAGCTTATCCATCAGGTAGGGAAATGGGCAGATTAGGTGGGCCAAGCGGTCCTTATCTGCTGTCAGATTCTATGTTTCTATGTCTGCCCCTCTGGCTCAGATTGTTATTCCTAGGCTCTGTGCCCTAAAGGAGCCAGTGCTGAAGGTGGTTGTGGGCCTGTGTAGCTACCTTTTAGAAGTGTGAACAAGGAGGGAGGAGCGGATGAAGAGGGTGGCCTTTGCAGGGTCGGCCATCCCCTGGAGGTCCATGCTCCTCACCGGGAGTTAGGAAGTGAGATCAGAGGGAAGCAAAGTTGTGTTGCTGCCAGTGTGCAAGAGGCCTGATTCAGCCGCAAGTTTTGCTGCCTGCATCTGACTGTAGGTGCCTATTCTATGGGTAGCCACCTGAACTAACTTGCTCACGTTGTTACCTCCACGGTACAGAGCACCCCTAGCTTCAATGTGACCTGTCAGTCCAGAGCAGCCTAATTGTGTTTTATTGCTCCATGGAGAGACTGTTCCTGTTTTATCATCTGTTCATTAATAGGGATCCCCAGTTTCTGCAGTTCTGGTGTTCACCTCATTTGTTGGAAAACTTGTTTTGCTGCTAAAAGAAGTTTTCCTTCACAGCAGTTCCCAGTGTGTCCCAGGGTTTGATCCTGAAGAGCCAATGCACCATCGAGGAAGACGTTGAAAGGCCTGCCTGGTGAAAACAGCCTACAAAAGCCTGCGGGCGAAGTTGGCAAGGCCAGGCAGGTGAAGAGTCAGCATTCTTCATCCCCTCCGGTGTTCCAGTTCATCACACAGAAGGTCCAAGGGCACCCCCAATGGAGCAAATCCATCACCTGCACCACCTGAGGAAATCCAGATACTGTTTTCCTGTTATTATTTCTGGACTGTGTTTCTTTGGCTGTACAGTGCCTCCTCCTACAATTGCACCATCTGGATACTCCTAGACACCGGGAGTGGGGGGCTTACATGTTAATACTTCATTTCAACTTTAAAATGCAGGGAAGTTATTTTTCCTTCATACAGCTTGGTTTGCACCGGTGATAGGTCACTATTCAGGCACCATTTTGTAAGTTGTCTCCCAGATTATGGCTATTATACGACTCTCAATTCTGTGGCAGTGGTCAGCCAAGGTGTTTAACAGTTTGTGGTGAAATCACAGGGCAACTAATATACTCACAAGCATCAGACAACACTCAATTGAATTCAAGAAACTCAACAACCCAGGATGCCCTGGTCTTGTGACAGGAGTCCTCTGTGCAGAGGTAGAGATAGAGGGGGTTCCGATGCCAATTGTTGTAACATCAGGAACCAAACCTGCCAAGTTCAGTGTTGGGCCACCAATATCAGAGTGGCCGGTTTCTTCCACAGTTTCATTAGAACCTTCTGAATCAAAGGAATTGGTGGAAAGGAATATAGGAATCTCCCTTTCCAGCAGAAGGACACCGCGTCTCACCAGAAAACTCCAAGCCTGGAGCAAGTGAACAGAAAAACGGCAGTTTTGCATTGAGTAGGGATGCAATGGCTCAGTTCCACTGTGGGGCACCTGAGTCCTGGATATCCATACTGGTGGATCAATAAAGGCACTACAATGTCTGGTGTGGCAGTATTGACTACCACTGCTCAGCTTTCCATCTAGTAGGCACGGGCACATTTACCAGGAGGTCCTTGCATTGAGGCCAATAGTACCGGGGGTCAGGAGCTTGAATTATTACCCCATCTGGGCGCACATAATTCACACAGTGAAAGGTTTCACGTCCCTCTCCATCCACTATTCGCACTCTGTCCATAAACAGTGTCCTGCCTCTCTTCCACTGGGTATATTTCTCATGAAACAGTCTGTTTCTGACATGCTTGTTTGCACTAGGATGCACACATTTCATTGCTTCGGCCCAGATCCAGGATTTCCTGCTGTTCTCAATCTCCTCCCAGACTTTCTGAGGAAAGGTAGGAAAGGACATTCCATAGATTTAATTTGCCTTCCTAAGAACCAGTCTCTCCTCTTTACTAGCTTTGGTCAACCTGAGACCACTGGCCTGGGTTGGGGGCAGCCAGTCCTGGTTCTGCCAGCTATGCATCCTCAACGAAATGAAAAACGGATCCCTGACTTCTTCTTCTTGCATAGCCAGGGCAGTGGCATCACCACTCTCTTCCATGCATTCTTCTGAGGCAAGAGCTTGAGGCTGTGTACCCGTTCTTTTTTCACAAGGCCACATAGGTTCCCCCTCATCTTCTTCCTCACTGAGGATCTGAGCCCAGGAGTGAGCAGTCGTCCTCACTCCTGAGACTATCCACTCATCACTAGGCGCAGAGGTCGACACCTCCCATTCAAAGGCCTCCCGCATCTCATCTTCTCCTATGAGACTTGGGCTAGCCCCCCCCCCCCCAGGGGTCTACTGATGCTTTGTCTAAATTTTCCTTTTGAGATCCAGCATCTGAAACATCAACATCTGGTTCTGTCTCTAAATCTGCACCCTCTAGCTTTGTGCCACACTCCCCCGAGGGGCCTTCTTCAACATGCTCCGCCTGGTGCTGCGTGCTGCCAACTACAGATTCTTGAACTTTTGTCCATGTGGGAGCCAAACGAATCTGGGGCACTTTATACAAGCCATATTTTTCTAGGCACCCAGAACAGTGAGGTATCATGAAGACGTCCTTTCCAGCATTTAAGCATATTTGACACACTTGCACTGGTTATCCAGGAATCACCACATGAGAAGGCAGTTGTCCTCCACAATAACACCTTTCAATGTCCCTTAATCTATTTACTGCTGCTGTTACTGCAGCCCGGGCATGATCCCGGTAGCGAGCAGGTCCTGAGGCCATAACTGCAGGGAAAAACAAACAAATGCTCACTGTTACTAAAAGTTCCACTTCACTGAATACTCTCTTTACTTTTAAAATGGCTCCTCTGCTGCTGTGTTTACTTTACTACCCCACCCTGTAATGGCGGTGGCAGCACTCCTGCACATCAACATTCAGAAATTGGGTCAAGCCACTGCGCATCTGATTTACACACACTACTGATAACTTTTGCTCAAACTGCACAAACTTGCACTGTTCTTTTTCTAACACATTTACATGATTTGCCACAGACTTTTCACTTGCTGAAAACATTTCTTTAGTTCACAGTCCCTTAAAGCCTCAGGATTTCAAGCAAAGGATTGCCTGTAAACTAGTGCTGCACATTTGGCTACAACTCACAGTCTCTCTCTGGCTTTGAAACTTTAAACTGATGCTGAATCCATAAACTATGCTCACAGTCAATGGCTTAACAGACTTGCTCTAGCTGGTAAAACTTGACACAGTCATTATTTGCAAAGCGACTACACTGCTGCACACATATTCATCTGGCTTTTGGCAGAAAATCACTGTTCGAGCAGCTTTTACTGTTGGTACTCACTGTTATCAGTAGCTGTTAGCTGTGATGGAAAAATGGCCTGCAGCCAGTCTTGGAAGCCTCAGAAAGAAAACGGGTGGGCAGTCCTGCCGATTGTCTCCCCGATTACCACACTCACAATTCAGTCGATCGAGATGCGGGTTGAGCCCGATTTTAAACAGCAAAGGCTATTTTTACAAGTTTTACAGCACTTTTTAATCACCGTGACGCTCCTCCACCAAGCCAGTACATGCACTCCACTCACACTCCCTCTCGAATGCTGGGCAGTCACTGTAGAGCTGGCTGAGGGGCGGGACTGATTGCAGCCTCACCAATCACATGACGCCATGCAAATGAGCCTCTTCTTCCTCGCGAGTGCTCTTCTCTTCACGGTGATCTTCGAGCAGGCAAATTTAAACTGCAGAAACCACTTTTTTTTTTTTCAACTGACTCCACGCCGGGAGCCCATTTCAGTCATTTAGCATGGCCATTCACACAGCAAGTTTCTCAGTTCACTGAAAGCATTTACAATGTCCAGGGCACAATTTTCCTGCTGCTACCCCCTAGTCTTCCACACTTTTCTTTATCACACCACAGTTCTTTTAAAAAGCATTTCCAACATCCAGGGCACAATTTTCCTGTTGCTACCCCTAGTCTTCCACACTTTTCTTTATCACCACAGTTCTTTTAAAAAGCAGGCAAAAACACTAAACATTTGATGCAGGACAAGGGCACACTCTTTTAGCTTTACTGCTCCTTGGTAAACAGTTGGCATTTTAACAGCAGCATAAGATCCACAGCACACAGCGACACACTAGTTAAATTGCTTCAGCTTTATGGGCTACCAACTGCCAGATAGCCAAAATGCTAGCCCCTTGTCCGAGCACCTTTCCTCCCTAAATAAAAATCCAAAGTGGTGCCTCCATTTTGTAACACCCCGACCTCTGCCTTTTTGCAAAACGACAGGTGGCATGCTGTTGAAGCTGACAGCAGTACCTGGTGGGGACTGGGTTCGGGAAGGACTAGGTTACTCGGCACAGGGGGCCTAGGTTTGGCTACTCTGCACAGGGGCACCCAAGTAAATCCGAACACAGGAAGCAATAACTGTAATGTCCAAAACCAGGAATGGGATTCTAAAGTGTGGCTTTTATTCACATCCAAACTGAACAAACAAAGCATAGACGGACCCCCACGGGGCTACATTCCTGGTAATGCAGATTAGAGACAACAAAACACTTCTTCACTATTCCAGCCCTCAGACTCTGAACTCACCAAGCACACAGCCCAAACTTGCATGCAGCTTTGGGTACACAGCCCAACTTGTACACTACTTGGGTTTTTCCCATGGCCCGGTTCCCCCGCCCGTCACTTGATCACAGTCCATATGGGAATGAACCAGTTTTCCTGTTGGTGGCTCACCAAACCACCTTAGCGCCTTCGACTCCCAAAGGGAAATTTTCCTTCCAATCCCACGTCTGGGTACTTCCCTCATCACTGGCCAAGTGCATGAGGCAAAATAGAAATCCACAGAGCAAATCCGTAGAGGTGGACCTGGTTACTAAAGATGGGGGGTCTCCTACCTCCAGCTCCCACAATCCATACCCGGCCATTTTTCTAGACAACTCTTTTGAAAGCTTGGCAATGTAGATTACTGGGTAGACGTATGTCACATCTCCTCTACATGTCTTGACTTTCCCTTTGTGCTGGACTTGAGCATACTTTTACTTTTAGCTAAGCCTATTACTCTAGGCCTCCCACTACTTCAGCAGTCCAATCCCCAATTTAACACAGTTCAGGATGAAACATGGGCCCTTTAGAAAGAGCAGAACTCACCCTTTGGTTGCAGGTGCCTCACAGGCGAATCTTGAAAATCTTCTTGTACCCCACACACTTGGGAAAAATAAGGCAGCTTCTTCTCTAGCAGTAGCCAGGGGGTTGCCCCTGGAATAGCAGGCAAACCTTCCTGCCCCATCCCCTGAGGGATGGGGCACAGAGACCCTTATCAGCGGTCTCCACCACTTTAAAGAACCGCTTACTGTGTCTCTCTTTAGGCGGAAACACACACCTTTCCCTAAATGTAGCTCTATTTCAGAGCTGAGGCTCCAAGAGCCTGTGCACAGAACTACTGTGCTCCTCTCACACCAATCTCCAACTACAGACTGCTCACAACTGACTGTTCAAAACTCCCAACATCCTAATCTAACTCCCTTCTGCAGATTCCAATGTGGCTCATGCAGCTGTGATAGTTATATGGTGATGTCATCCCTCAGTCTCAGCTGAGACTGAGAACAGAGTGAGACAGTGTGAAATCTATTTAACTGGAGTTTCACAAGCAGCCTTCCCTGCCTACCACTAGGTCTTACTGGGATTCTAGTAACCCCGGGTAACAAGGGGGTTACACTTGCTTGATGTAGTTCATATTGATCAGAATTAGACCATCCCAGAGATGATCTTAGAGGGTCTGTAAGCTGAGTAGAACAGTTCTCATTGCCAGGACATTGATGTGGAGGGAGGTGTCCTTCAGGGACCATATCATAGAAACATAGATTTTGACAGCAGATAAGGACCGCTTGGCCCACCCAGTCTGCCCCTTTCCCTACCTAATGGATAAGCTGCAGATCCTAGTTAACCAGCAGCCTTCTTCTTCCTACCCCTACCCCCTAGAATTGCCTTATGACTGTCCCATTCATGCTTGAATTCCACCACTGTTTTTGACTTCACAACCTCCTCCGGAAGGCCGTTCCATGCATCCACAACCCGCTCTGTGAAAAAATACTTCCTTAAATTACCTCTGAGCCACCCCCCCATCTTCAAATTGTGCCCCCTTGTTCTTGCACACCTCTTTTTTTGAAAGATGCTACCCTCTTGGACTTTGTTGATTCCCTTGAGGTACTTGAAAGTTTCTATCATGTCCCCCCTCTCCCTCCTTTCCTCGAGGCTATACATATTAAGCTCCTTAAGTCTCTCTTCATACGTCTTCCGGTGCAGACCCTGCACCATTTTAGTTGCCCTCCTCAGGACAGCTTCCATCCTGTCTATGTCTTTGTGGAGATTGGGTCTCCAGAACTGCACGCAGTACTCCAGATGGGGTCTCACCAGCTGTCTGTACAGGGATAATAACTTCCTGTTTTCTACTGGTGATGCCTCTCCCTATGCATCCCAGTATCCCCCCAGCTCTCTTGCTGCCCTCTCACATTGCTTGCCCACCTTTAGGTCATCTGATATGACTACCCCCAGGTCCCTTTCCATTTTTGTTGTTGTTAGTATCTCATCCCCCATTGTGTACTCTTCCCCTGGGTTTTTGTTTCCCAGGTGCATTACCTTGCACTTCTTAGCATTGAATCTAAGCTGCCATACATTTGACCATTCCTCTAACCTTGCCAAGTCCCTTCTCATCCTTTCCACCCCACCTTGTGCATCAACTCTGTTGCAGATCTTTGTGTCATCTGCAAAGAGACATACTTTTCCTTCCAGTACTTTGCAATGTCGCTTATAAAGACATTGAAGAGGACCGGTCCTAATACTGAACCCTGTGGTATCCCACTAGTAACCCCCCTTTCTTCAGAGTGGACTCCATTTACTATTACTCTCTGTGTCCTATTCTCCAGCCAATTCTTTACCCAGGCTGTCATCTTGGGACACACTCCCAGGCTGGCTAACTTGTATATTAATCTTTTATGTGGGACTGTGTCAAATGCCTTGCAAAAGTCTAGGTAAGGCCATGTCCACAGCCCCTCCCTGATCTACTACTTTGGTCACCCAGTCAAAGAAATTTATCAGATTTGTCTGGCATGACCTTTCCGCTGTGAATCCATGCTGCCTTGAGTCCTGTGCCTCTGGCCTCTAGATACTCAACAATTCTTCCTTCAGAAGTGATTCCATCATTTTCCCTAACACTGAGGTTAAACTAACAGGTCTGTAGTTTCCTACTTCTGCCTTGCTCCCACTTTTGTGAAGGGGAATCACATCTGCCCTCCTCCAGTCCTCGGGTACCACCCCATCCTCCCATGATTTGTTAAAGAGGGTAGTCAGTGGTGTCACTAGTTCTACCCTTAGTACTTTTAGAATTCTGGGATGAATCCCATCAGGCCCCATTGCTTTGTCCACCTTCAGTTTTAAGAGTTCTTTCAGAACCCTTTCTTCTGTAAATGGGCTGGTATCAACTTCTGTATCTAGAGTGTTTCTACTGTTTGTTTTAGGTACCTCCCCCTCTTCCTTTGTAAACACTGAGCAAAAATATTTGTTTAGTATCTCTGCCTTTTCACAGTCACCCTCTGCCCACCCTCCCTCCCTTTATTAAGCCTCACTAACCTCTCTTGGTCTTCCTTCTCTCCCTGATGTACCTATAAAAGGTTTTATCCCCCTTCTTAACTGAGTTGGCTATCTTTTCCTCGGTTTGGGCCTTTGCTGTTCTGACTGTCTTCCCAGCTTCCTTTTGCTTTAACTGATACAGTTCTCTGTCCTGCTCCTTCTGTGATTCCTTGTACTTCCTGAATGCTTTCTTTTTCTCTTGAACCTTCACTGCCACTTCCTTTGAGAACCATAGTGGTTTCTAACATTGTTTTGTTTTGTTTATTTGCTTCACACAAAGGCTTGTTACCTCTGTGATGGCAGTTTTTATTATTCCCCATTGTTCTTCCACCCCTCCTTCCTGCCCATTTGCTAGTGCATTCCTTAGGCACTCACCCATTTTGGCAAAGTCAGCCCTCCTAAAGTCCAGTACTTTTGCCTTTGTATGGCTTGACTCTATTGCTGTGTTTACTGTGAATCATACTGTTCGATGGTCGCTAGTTCCCAGATGCCTACCCACTTCTACATCTGTGATCCTCTCTTCATCTCCATTTGAGAGAACCAGGTCTAAGATTGCTCCCTCTCGAGTGGGCTCCAATACTAGTTGTCTAAGGCATGCCCCCTGTAGGGCATCTAGAATAACCTCACTCTTCGGAGTGGCTGCTGCAACTGCACTCCAGTTAACATCTGGCATATTCAGATCACCAGGGGCGTCACCAGGAGTATAAAGTTGAGGGGGCTAATGCCTCCCAGTCAAAATCCTAGCAAAGCTAGGGGGGTTCGGTAGCATGCCCCCGGAAAAATTTGAGATTTTTACCTTCAAATGGTGGCTTTTCCTGTATTTTAATGGTGAAATATATGTTTGAGAAGCCTAGTTATTATGACATCTATTAAATGGTACATGTGGAAAAATTTGGTTACTGGACCACTGAAGACAACGGAAAGAGACACCATTATCCCAGCAGATCTGCTGGGAAGGTTACAGGACCCCAGAACAAAGTAATGAGTATGCTGTCAGAAAAATGCCCTTTATCAGACAGAACTGAGCCTAACACAAAGCAGGGCTCAGGACCAAAATCTATGCCAGCTTCCAAAGTACTACTGACAAAAAAAGTTTTTGAAGCAAAAACTAAATCAGACTGATAATAGCTTAGCTCACAGCCTGCTTGCCTGCCCTAGCTCACTCTGTATAAAAACAAAAAACAAGGGTTATACTTAGGCAGTAGTTTGTAACACAGGCTAACCTTAAGTTGCCACAAAGCCACAACACAAACCCCTGTCTCAGAGTGTAAGGTGATTAGGAAAAGGTGAAGTGCTGTTATTTTTTTCTGAGCTCTAGCCTCTCAATTGTAGCTATTTTCTGGTGAAAGTCTTCATTTTAAACCCCTTAACTCACAACAAAATTCCCCTCCTCAAAAAAAGTGATGTTATTTCTTTCTGAGCTGGAGACTGTGAGAGCCTTTGATTTATCTATTGCCAGACAGGGTACAGGTACACTACAGACAGTAAAAACATATTTTAAGTAATGTCACTCACAGGCTGTCTGTCTGAGCGAGTGAGCTTGAAGTTACCCTCACAACACAATACAAATCCATCCCAACCCCCCACCCCTGGCTGCCTGTCTGCTGTCTTCACCCAACTCTGTAGGTAAAAAAGAATCTTTATTTATTTCAGAGCAGCTCAAGTTCTCCAATGTATAGCCTTTTACTTTTATCAATATATGGTGGAACACAATAAGCACAACTGCAAGTCCTCTGTCAGCGACAGCCTCTGACAACAATAGCATCAATATCTTGCTGCACAGCCTTTTGGAGTAGTAGTAGTCTGTACTGTGTGTCAGAAAATGAGAAAAATACACCATCTTGCCATGTTAATTGGCAGCTGTGCAGTGTGCAAGTAAGAGCAATGTTGTTGGCTGGCAGGGCTGTAGAGGCGGTCACCAGCCCCCCCCCCCGTTGTCAATTAGTCTCTGGCTGGCACTAAGTGTTTAAGGAAGTTGTCCCCTTCCCTCCTACTGTGCAAGGCAGAGATGCCCCTACCCACCATCTGACCCACCTCTTGTGCTGAAGTATGCGACAACCGTGAACCCGTCCCATCCCACCGCCACCACTCATTGATTAATAAAACAAAATCCTCCTATCGGAGTCCTCTTTCGTAGTCCCACTAACCTGCCAGTCACTCAATGGTTCCCAGTTCTCTGCCCCAAGCTGTAATATGTGTAGTCTCTCTCTGTGGAAAATTCTCGTGTCGTGGTCCCGACGGCTCCCGTACCCACCACCCGATCTGTTGATTTCATCAGCAGCAGCCATCAGCGCAGCAGCCATCAGTCCCACGCCGTGCATGCCATTCAAAAGTCTCGGACTACTTTCGTTTTTCTCCGTTGGACTTTCTGAGCACTCGACAAGCGTTCAGGAACTCCAACAGAGAAAAACAAAACTGCGCTTCAAGTGGTGGCACTGTGAAACGCCACAATTTAAGAACAATT
The DNA here is from genome assembly GCA_016271365.2 of Neoceratodus forsteri. Classification (NCBI taxonomy): domain Eukaryota; kingdom Metazoa; phylum Chordata; order Ceratodontiformes; family Ceratodontidae; genus Neoceratodus; species Neoceratodus forsteri. The sequence continues at coordinate 1,713,908,104 of CM057455.1, forward strand.
AAAAATTGTGGCATTTTTATTCAGTAAGGAGCCGGACATGGGCAATGTTTCCTCAATGGTGAAAATGATTGGGGGGGCTTTAACTTACATTGGGGGGGCTTCAGCCTCCCCAAAATCAGCGTGATGATGCCACTGCCATCACCAATATCTCCCTTTTTTCTGCCATTCTAAGTATTCTTTCTATCATTTCCTTGTCCATTTACTCCCCCTGAGAAGGGTTCTGTATACAACCCCTGTGCGGATTGTCGTGGCATTGCCGGTCTCCAAATTTAACCACAGTGCTTCTTCTCCTCCCTGTTTTCCCTTTTGTTCTGTTGCTTTGATTCCTTCCCTTATGTAAAGAGCTACTCCTCCTCCTCTTTTACCCTCCCTGTCCCTCTTGTAGATAGTGTATCCTGGTATGTTTATGTCCCAGTCATGGTTTTGTGTGTACCATGTTTCTGTGACTACCACGATATCCAGATGTTCCTCCTCCATCAAGGCCACTAATTCAGGAAGCTTGTTACTCAGACTACGGGCATTGGTACTCATTGCTCTCCATTTTTTGATGGCTTTACCTTCTTTTGCAGCATCCCCCACTGCCCTTTCTACCTCGGTCTTTTTCTCATTTAGTACCCTGTTTTGTAGGGAGAGGCTGGGATTTTCCTGCTGCTTATCAGTGCCTCCCCCCTTGACTAGTTTAAAAGCTTGCCAATGAAGCATTTAAACTGATTACTCAAAAGACTTGTCCCCTTCCTGGACAGATGCAGACTATCCTGCCAGTATAGGCTGGTGTCCCTCCAGGTGGAACCCCAGTCCCCAATGAAGCCAAACCCCTGTGCTCCACACCATTTTTTTCAACCATTCATTAAACTGCATGGTGCAAAGTACCCTCACCTCACTCATGCCATTGACAGGCAGCACCTCAGAGAAAGATACTGTGTGTGCTACTTGTCTTAGGCCCCTCCCCAATTCTACAAAGTCCTTCTGCACTGTTCTAATCTCATGATGAGCCAAGTCATTTGTCCCTAGGTGGACAATGACGTCCAGCTCAGACTCCCGTGCAGCTGTTCTCGTGATCCTGAGGATGCGCTTCCTGTCTCTCCAAGCCATGGCACCAGGCAGGCTCCTTATTTCGGTTTCCCTGCTCCCCCCAGTTCTATCCCCCTAATAATTGAGTCCCCCACCAGGAGCTGCTTCCTTTCCTTGTGGTGTCCTCTACCTCCTTCCTGTGGGCCTCCCTTGTGACAGTTGTCCTCAGTCTCCTTAGTCTCCTCTGCGGGTGCATCCATAGAGGAGCTAACCTAAGTCCCCTACATCCTGTGGGGACTTAGGTGAGCACCCCAACCTGAACCAAATATGTCTGTGGCCAGGATTTGCAGAGGCAATGGATCTGACAATGGAGTGCCTTTCAGCAGATTGGTGTGGTTCATAAACCAAACAACTTCCCTTCTTAGGAAGGATTAGGTGATCCAGACTTTTGGACAGCTGGTTCCCTTACATGCACAGACTTCACAGCAAAACATGCCAGTGGAGGTGTGCCAGAGGGACAGAAATTATGGAAGCTGCCATCATCACCAACAGGAGGAGCATGGACTGTGCTGGTACCTGGTTAGGGACACAGATTATGAGGGTTTGGTAAATCAGTGCCTCTTCTCTATCCTCCAGGAGGAAGGCATGAGCAACAGAGGTGTCTAGCACTGCCCCTAATTATTGCAGGCACTGAAAAGTGGTCAAGACTGATTTGAGGATACTGCCTATAATCCCCAACTGGTGAAACAGTTGGTGAGTTTTGGAAAGGGTGTATGCCCCGTCTCCCTGGATGGCCCTTTCAGGAGCCAGTCATCTAGGTAAGGAAGGCATATAGTCCTTCCCTGCTGAGTGCCACTGCTACCTCTTCAAAATATTTTATAAAGACCCATGGTGCTGAGTATAAGCCAAAGGGCAACAAAATGGACCAGATGTGAGTCACCTTAGGGTACTAAAAGAATTTAGAAAGGTACTAGCTGCAGAAGGAAAAAGAGGCTGTTATGGTTCTCTAAAGAAGTTTTTATTTATTTGTTTATTGTGTTTGGAGGACCTTTGAGCTCAAGAGCCCTTTTTCAAAGGTGCCCAAGGCTGTCAAGTTACACACAACAGAAGAACAAGTTACATTTGACAGCAGATCAATACAATGCAATACACAACAGGTATAAGAATAATTATCATATTATAAGGAACAGTGAGTTATCAATAGACTTCCATAATTGTAGGAGGCATCAACAAAGGTGCAGGTTAATGCAACAAGCAGACACATTTTAGGTACACATGTAGTGCAGTTTCTGGAAAAGGTGGGTAGTGGCTTGGGCCTTAAGGGGGGAGAACAGTGATGGCTGTGGGCAGGGAGTCCCAGACTTTGACTGCTCTAGCTGCAAAAGAGCGTTGGCCAAGAGTAGTTTTTCTGAATGGCAGGAGGAGTTTTCAATCCCCTATCAATCAAGTTCCATACTTGTTCATGATCAGGGAGAAGAGATTGCAGATACCTAGTGGCATTTGATCCAGAAGTGCTCTCTTGCATAGAAGGGCTTTGTTGATGTTAACTTGGTGGTAAAAAGGAAGTCAGTTGGTGGCAAGGTATAGATCAGTGAAGGGAGTCTGGTTTCATGTTGTGTGCAAATCTGAGGGCTCAGTTGAAAGCTACTGAGATTCTTTCAAGTACGGTGTTATTGGCTGTAGAGTAGATGACTGCAGCATAGTCAGTCCTTGAGATGATGAGGCTGGATACTAGGAGGTTTTTTACTTTAAGAATGAGGCTGTGCTTGTTTACATATAGCAAACCAAGGTGCTGGTAGATATATTTGACAAGGGGGTCAGCATGACATGTGAAGGATAGAGTTGTGTCAAGTTTTACGCCCAGGAACTTGAAGACCTCAACCTGTTCAATGGGGTCCTCAGCTGGTGTTGTGATATGTAGCTCAGGGTGGCTCTTCAGGGCATGGGTACTCCCAAACAGAAAGATTTGGTTTTCTTGGCATTAATGACCAACCTGTTAAATGTGAACTAGTCACAGACCTTGCTGAAGTCAGATTGTAGGTTGCATTTCAGTGTCTCCAGGTTGAGGTGGGAGGTGATGATGACTGTCATTGGCATAGAGTAATGCTTTGCAGTTGACACAAACTTCTGAGACCTTGTTGACAAACAGGCTAAATAGCAAGGAGCCAAGGATTGAGCCTTGTGGGACCCCAGTGGTTAGAGGCTGCAAGTTGGAGAACACCTCTCTGTATCTAGCCTTTTGTAATCATCAGGCTAAGTGGTCAAAGAACCACACTGTGGCCTCATCTGACAGCCCCAACTCTTGGAACTTTATGGTTAGGAGGTCATCATGGATAACTAAGTCAAATGCCTTGAAGAGAGAGATCAAGAAAAGCTGTGCCGATGTATTCACCTTTGTCTAGGGCCTTGTGGAGTTCTTCAGATAGCTCAGTTAGGGCAGCTATCATTCTGTGCAGCTTTCTGAAGCTGTGTTGTTCAGCAGCTGTTGGACACCAACTGGTTCCTGACAATGTTTCCTAAGGCCTTAGACAGTGGGGAGACAATAGAAATGGTTCTGTAGTTAGAGGCAGCCATGTTGTCACTGGATTTAAAGACTAGGGTTATGTTGGATTGTTTCCAAACGTCAGGGAGGGAGCCAAATTGGAGGGAAAGTTGAATATTTCTTGGATAGGTAAGACTAGTTCCTTAATGGCTATTTTTAGTATCTTTGTGCCCGAGCAATTGAGTTCATTTCCTGTTTTGGTTGTTGAGTTTACCACATAAGAGGCAAAGGTGGTGAAGGAAACACAGGGGGAAGATGACAGGGAGGTATACCTAGTAAAGCAGAGAGAGAAGCAGGCAAGGCAGAGAGAGGAGCAAAGGCACAGACAGAGGAAGGTACTGCCAAAGGGGTCACTAAGGGGGATAATACTTTCTTCAGATAAACAAGTGAGAAGAGGAAATCAAGGGGAGGGATAGTGAGGATTTGAAGTGCATGGTAGTGGTGGGGGGACTGCACAGAAGAGGACCAAGAAAAATCATACATCCTGAACTGGTACTTCTTCTCAGTCTTCATAGTGGGGTGGGGTTGGGCTACCTGGAGAAGCAGGAATGGAGAGGGGAGGTAGACATAAGTATTTTTTCACAAGAAAGAGTCCTGAAGGAACATGCAGTTCTGAAGGTTGATAAGGCAATGCGACTGGATGGGATACGCTCAAAATTTCTAAAGGAACTCAGGGAGGTGCTAGCTGCCCTACTGACAGTCATGTTCAACAGCTCACTGGAAACAGTTGTCATTCCGGATGACTGGAGAAGAGCTGACATGGTCCTTCTGCATAAGAGTGGCAGCAGGAAAGAGGCTAGTATCTATAGGCCAGTCAGTCTCATTTCAGTGGTGTGTAAATTAATAGAAACCCTACTGAAAGAAAAACTACTAGTGTATCTTGAATCTAATAGGCTTCAGTACCACAGACAACATGGATTCATGCTGGGGGGTCATGTCAAGTGAATCCAATAGATTTCTTTGACTGGGTGACTAGGGAAATTGATCAGGGGAGGGCAGTGGACATGGCTTACCTGGACTTTAGCAAGGCCTTCAACACAGTGTTGCACAGCAGACTGATTAGGAAGTTGACCAGCCTAGGGTGGGATCTAGAGTGTCAAATTAGGTTAGAACCTGATGAAGAAGACAGAGGGTGGTATTTAATGGCAATCATTCCAAGGATTGGAGAGGGACCAGCAGGGTACCACAGGGCTCAGTACTGGGTCCAGTCCTCTTCGGTATCTAATAGGGGACATTACAGAAGAACTGGAAGGGAAGGTATGCCTTTTGCAAGTGACACCAAAATCTGCAATAAGGTGGACACCCAGGAGGTGTTGGAAAAATGCACAGGAATCTTAAGAAACTCGTGGAATGGTGAAAGACATAGCAGTTGGAGTTCAATGCCAGACAGTGCAAAAATCATGCGCCTAGGGCATAGTAAACTTTGTACCGAGTACAGGATGGGGGCAGTACTGACAGTCACTAGACAGGAAATGGACCTCAGTGTTATCATATCTGAGGATTTCAAGGTAACAGGGCAGTGTGAAAAGGCAGTGGGTAAGACTAGTGGGATGCTGGGGTGCATAGGGAGGTGGTGTTACCATTATATCATTCACTGGTGCAACCACACCTGGAGTACTGTGTCCAGTTTTGGAGACCTCACCTCAGAAAGGACATTGACAGGGTGGAGGTGGTCTGAGAAAGGCAACTAAAATGGTGAATGGTTTGCACAAGAAGCCCTATGAGGGAAGACAGATGGATCTGAACATGTACATCTGAAAGAGAGGCGAGTGCGGTGACATAATAGAGACCAACAAGTAACTAAAAAGGGTCAACAGGGTGAAGGTGAGGAGTCTCTTTCAAATAAGAATAAGCACCAGGACCAAGGGGGTTGGGAGGGAAGAGGGGTTTAAGAGTAATGTGAGGAAATATTTCTTCATGGAAGGAGTGGTAGACACCTGGAATAGACTGCCAGCAGAAGTGGTGGAGGCTGGAACAGTGGGGGGTTTTAAGCATAGAAGGGATAGACACAGGGGTATATTTGATAAAAGGCAGGGGGCAGAAGGGTTGACAGAGACCAGGTAGGGTCTGCAGAGACAGAATAGGGAGAAAACATCTGGGAAGACTGGGTGGGACAAGGTTCCTTTTCTGCAATAAAATTCTATGTTTCTGTGTTGCACAAAATTGGTAGTGTTTGCCTGCCAGCAGAAATCTGAGGTACTTCCTGTGATATCGCTGGGTTTTAGCAATCAGGTATGCATCTTTATGTCCTGGGTGCACATCCAAATCTTCCAATCTCCTTGCTACAGCAGGGGGATAAGGATCTGTAAGGAGACCATCCAAAACGTAAGAACATAAGATTGGTGTCGGCAGATGGGGACCATTTGATCCATCTAGTCTGCCCAAGGTGGCTACTCCCCTCCTCTTACGTGTTCCTGGCTAGCTGCCCACACAGTCTGTCCCATCCTAATTTCAATTCTTTCACTATCCTGGTGGCAGGCTGTTCCAAGGGTCTATTACTCTCTCTGTGAAGAAGTACTTCCTCAAGTTGCTCCTGAACTTCCCTCCCACCAGTCGCAAGTTGTGCCCCCTTATCCGAGTTTCCTTTTTTTCCAAAAGGGGTTTCTCTGTCTTGTTTATTTCCTTGATGTATTTAAATGTTTCTATCATGTCTCCCATATTCCTTCTCTGTTCCAGTGCATATAACTTCAGTTTCCTGAGCCTAGTTTCAAATGTGTCTTGGTGCAGCCCCTGCACCATTTTTGTAGCCCTTCTCTGCACTGTTTCTAGTCTCTGTCTTTTTTTCTGGTGAGGCCTCCAGAACTGAACACAGTATTCCAGTTGTGGCCTTACCAATGATCAGTACAGTGGCATGATCACCTCCTGCCTTCTGCTTGTAATGCCTCTACCTATGTACCCTAGTATGCCACTTGCTCTTTGAGCCGCTTTTTCACACTGTTTTGTGACTTGTCGGTTGTTGGTAATGAGCACACCCAAGTCTCTTTCCATTTTTGTCTCTTCCAGTTGGTGTCCTTCCAGTGTGTACTTTATCCCTGGGTTTCACTTTACCAGGTGAATGACTTTACACTTCTTGGTGTTAAATTTTAACTGCCATTGTCCTGACCATTCCTCCAGCTTCCCGATGTCAGCTACCATACTTGTGGCCCCCTCATGTGTGTCCACCCTGTTGCAGAGCTTTGTATCATCCACGAACAGGCACACCTTCCCCTTCAATTCTTCTCTGATGTCACTTATGAATATGTTGGAGGATTGGGCCCAGTACCGATCCCTGTGGTACACCACTGGTCACCTCCCTCTCTCCTGATAGAGCTCCATTGACTAGGGCTCTCTGTGTTCTTCCCCAAAGCCAATTTTTAACCTAGTTAACTATCTTCTGCCCTAACTCTGTGTGCTCTAGTTTGTTTCACAGCCTCCTGCGGGGACAGTGTCAAAGGTCTTGCTGAAGTCAAGGTACACCACGTTCATCACACCCCCCTGGTCTATTATGTTGGTAACCCAGTAGAAGAAACTTATCATATTTGTTTGACATGATCTTTCTGCTGTGAATCCATGTTGCTTGGAGTCTAGTTTGCCATTTTCATTCGGGTATTCCTCCATTCTCTCCTTGAGCAATGTCTCCATAATTTTTCCCACTACTGAGGTCAGGCTGACTGGGTGATAGTTTCTGGTCACCTCCATGCTACCTCCCTTGTACAAGGGCACCACTGTTGCCCTTCTCCAGTCCTGAGGCACTATGCTGCTCTCCAGTGATTTGCTGAACAGTTCTGCCAGTGGTGTTGCAAATTCTTCTCATAGTTCCCTCAACACTATTGGGTGAATACCATATGGGCCCATTGCTTTGTCTACTTTAAGTTTGTTCAGCTCTTCTAGGACCCTTTTCCTTGTGAAGGGGCTAGTGTTGGCCTCCTTGCTATTGAGTTTTGTCTACTTTAGTGGAGGACCCCTACCACTATCCTCAATTGTGACTACAGAGCAGAAGAATTTGTTCAATACCTCTGCTTTGTCCCTGTCTTTTTCTACCATCTGACCATCTTGTGCTGCTAGCCTATTCCCCCTTTACTCTTTACAAGACACTGTTCAGACCCCATCTGGAGTACTGTGTGCAGTACTGGAGGCCACACCTTCACAAGCACATAAACCAAATTGAGGCAGTCCAGAGAAGGGCAACCAAAATGGTGCAGGGACTGCATCAGAAAACATATGAGGACAGATTATCTGAGCTCAGTATGTATACCCTAGAGCAAAGGAGGGAGAGAGTCAATATGATTGAAACATTCAAACACCTTAAGGACATTAACAAGGTGAAAGAGTCTGACATGTTTCAATATAAGAAAAATAGCAGGACAAGAGGACACAGCATGAGATTAGAGGGAGGCCGATTAAGGGGTAATGTGAGGAAGTTCTTTTTCACAGAAAGGGTGGTGGATGCATGGAACGGCCTACCTCAGGAAGTGATGGATATGAATGCAGTGCAGGGCTTCAAACAGGCATGGGATAGACATAAGGGAGCATTACAGATGAGTATGAATAGATAGGCCATTGACAGAGCAAAGGCCAATGGCACATTCATAAGGTAGAAAAAGAAATGGGCAGCCTGGATGGGCCTTGTGGTCCTTATCTGCCATCAACTTCTATGTTTCTATGTTTCTTTGTTTCTTTCTCTTGTCTCTCATGCATATAGAAGGTTTTATCTCTTTGTTTGACTCCCTGTGCTGTTCATTCCTCTGTTTTGGCTTTCGCATTTTGAATGACCCTTCCTGCCTCCCTGAGTTTGTTCCTGTAATCTACCTGTCAGCCTCCTTCTGTGTCTGTTTGTAATTCTTGAAGGCCCTCCTCTTATCCCCTATTTTTGCTAAGTACTTGGTGTACCAGAGAGGGTTTTCCTTCTTTTTGATTTACTGATGCATCATACATATTGTTCAGTGACTGTGGTTATGGCCTTCTTGAAATGATCCCAATCGTCTTCCACATTCCCTGATCCACTGTTGGTTATCTTCCACATTCCCTGGTCCACTGTTGGTTAGTATGGCTTGGATTCTCGATCCCATCTCAGGAAAGTTTGCTTTGCGAAAGTCAAGGATCTTGATTGTTGTGAGACATAAACCTTCTGCTTTGTTGATTGCTAGCCTGTGGTCACTGGTCCCTAGGTTAATGCCCACTTGTATGTCGGAGAGCCTGCTGCTGTTTGTGAGCACCAAGTCCAGGGTCGCATTATCTCTGGTGGGTGAGTTTACTAGTTGGTTGAGCCCTGCCCCTTTCAGTGGATGTCGTGTATGAGGTCCAATCAACATCTGGCAGATTGAAGTCCCCGACCAGTAGTAGCTCACCTTTGTCTGCCTTCATTGAGATGGCTTCCAGGGGTTCTCTATCTACCTCTGCCTCCTGGGATGGGGGTCTGTATAAAACTCCCACTCTGATTGGGGTCCTTGTCCCTGGCTCCCAGGATGACCCATAGGGCCTCCATATTTTTGTTTTTTACCTGGTTTTCCATTGCATTGATACCCTCCTTAACATACAGAGCCCCACCCCTTTTTGTCTCATGGTCTGTTCTGAAAAGCGTGTATCCTGGTATGGATACATCCCAGGTGTGATTTGGGTTGAACCATGTTTCTGTAACTGCAACCCAGTCTAGTGGTGTTTCTGCCAATATGGCTGTGAGCTCCGGGATTTTGTTTGGTAGGCTGCGAGTATTTATGCACATTGCCTTCCATCCATGGAATTGTTTCAGTTGAGCCCGATTGTGCAGCTTTGGATTACTTTGTTTGTGATTCAGTCTCTTACTGCCTTTTCTTGGTGGATCATCTGTGTTAGTTTTATTACGGTTGATGGTTTTGTGTTCCTTAAGGTGCTGAGGTGCAGCATTTGCTGAGGAGGGGGAAGGTTAGATGGTACCTCATTTAATGTGATGTGCACCTTTGTTTCCTCCTCCCTTCTAGTTTAACTGGGAGATATGGATGTCAAACTTTTGCCCGAGCACATGTGTCCCCTGTTTTGTGAGGTGCAGGCCATCAAACACAAAGAATTCCTTCTCCCAGAACGTGTGCCAGTCACCTATAAAGTGGTATCCTTTTTTCTTGCACCAGTCCTTTAGCCATTTGTTAAGTTCGACTGTGTCCCTTTCTCTGATCCTTAGCCTGCTGTCCCCCTTCTTCCAGGCAGGCATAATCTCCGAGAAAGAGACACTGGATGAAAGAGAAGCCAGTTTATTGCCAAGTTTGGTTAGATTTTGCTTTGTTTCCTCCACTGACTGACTGATTAGATCATTCATTCCTATGTGGAGGATCACTTTTGTGTCAGAGTCCTTATTGAGCACTATGTTCTCTATGCGGTCTGTGTCCCTCCATGTCAATGTCCCAGGGAGGCACTGGACTGCAATATTAGCCTGGTCATAATGCTGGAGTTGAGTTTCAATGTTCCTAATCATACTGTCTTCAGTGATTAGTATTGGTTTTGTAGTGCTTAGTTTTGTTTTTACCTTGGTGGTGAGCACTACCTTGTGTGGTGCTGGTTTGCTATCAGTTTCAAAGCACTCCTTTTTCAGATTGCATGGAGGACAGTGGAGCGCATCTGTTTGATGAGTATATAGGATGGTTACTTTCTTCTGTGTAGCATTTTGATTTTGTATGGCAGTTACCAACCCTTTGACAGCCCACTGGGTGGCAAGTCCTTTGTGGAAGTGGTGCCTGTGTGACGGGGAAGTAGGGTGTTTGTGTGGTGTTGATGTTCCATGAGAAATGAAGGAGTTTTTGTCTGAGGTGGTGTATCTCAGACCTTGCTGCATTTAGCTGAAATGTTAGGTCCTTGAGAGTGATGCATGTAGGACAGTGCCCTACCCTGTGGATAAATGCCTTCGTAAAGAGAGTTCCACAGTTGTTGCAGTTAATGATGTCCATAGTTGTGATGGTTTAGTTTCAGTTGGTAGGGAAGTTTTGAAGCCCTCTCTGTTCTGGGAGGGAGGGTGAATGAAAGAATTGTGACCTACTAACTTGTGCTGTATAATTCCAGTGTGAACGGAAGACAAACAAGGGATAAGGGATAATAGTTTTTTTTTTTAATATAGTCAGAGTGGACAGAAGAAAACATATATATTTTTTTTATTTCTCTCTTTTGTTTCTCCTGTGTTTCAGTTGTCTGTGTAGCCCTGCGGTAGGGTGATGTTACAGGTACCTTCTATAAATGTAAGCGGTAGCTAGGGGTGGGCAAGATGAGGGGCAGGGTGGGTGGGTCCTATCCGTTGCCACTGAAAACAATCTAACTGCACACACAGTTGCAGTTAGCCTCTACCCCTGGTGTTCACCTGGACACAGAGCAAAAAGTGATTACAACACCTTACGCCTGGTTACCGTGTCTTCCAGGAGCTGCTGGAGCACTAGCAGACCTTTCTGCTAGCTAAGGTGTCCCTTTTCACTGAGGTCACATGCCTGATCGCAAGGCTGCCTGCCTCCAAAAGTCACCACTCGCAGGTGCGCTGTGGGTCTCTGGCAGACCATTGCTGATCACAGATTCTGGCAGTCAAGGGAGGAGAGGGGCTTTGAAGCTCCGGGCACTTTCTCTGCTCACCCTGAAGACTGATACCCAGAGAAGTAGGTCACTGAATTTAAGGACCTCAGTCCTTTGTTTGAACTTGAAGCCTTTTGCCAAGGGCTGTGATTGACCGGATGTGCTGGCCTTTGTATTAAGGCCAGCTCAGTGGCATGGAGAACTAAGGCATTGAATGCCTTACCTCTTGCCAGACCGGTGACCCATGTTCGGAAACAAACACAAGTTGCCGGGGTCGGTGGGGTGGGACAAGATTGAGTGTCTCAGGGACTGCTGTCCTCTCCCGGGGAGGGGTGGTCAGCTGACTCAGATTTTGACTGCCACCAGGTGGTAGGCTGGTGGTAGTGCAAGTAAATGAGCGACTCGAGGGAGGAGCCATGGTTCTGCAGGTTGTGTGAACCTCCATGTGCTTATCCTGACATGTTGCCACAGTAGGGGTACCTGGGAGGAAATGGAAAAAGGAATCCGAAGGGGGACCACTGCCCTGCACACCTCCCAGGACCTACACCACCACCCAGACACCGGAGCAATTCTGCATCTTAGCCTTTGGACACTATCAAGCTTAGCTGGCGTAACAACCCCAAACCCATTAGAGGAGCAGACAGAATTGACTTTAAAATCCTTAAACACACCATTATACCTCTAGTGGCCCCCATCACCTACATACTTAACCTCTCACTTTGCTCTGGCCATTTCCCAAGCATCTGAAAAACTGCCACCGTAAAACTGTTCTTCAAATCAGGGACCAGGAATGATGTCAGTAATTATCAACCTATCTCTCTCCTCGCTTCCCTCTCCAAAATCATTGAAAAAGTTGTTCATACCCAGCTCACCGCCTTCCTCGACTGCCATAACCTTCTCTCAGAAGCTTAGCATGGGTTTAGATCCAGCCACAGCACAGAAACAGCCCTGGTGAAATTCACCAGTGATATTCACAAGACCAACAACAAAGGCCAATTAAAAGGGTCTGTGTTCCTGGACCTGATCAAGGCTTTCAACCTGGTCGACCATGGCCTGTTTCTTTTTATTATACTTCCTTCATTGTGGTAGGCCCCTTGAGACTTAATACATCATGTTCACACATATAGATCATACATCTGTTATATAGATATGTAAGATAAATCTTGTTGACATCTTAGTATGTACCTACATGATAGATTTTTACTGAATAAAAGCATAGGATGATCTAGTTAAAGTAAACAACAAGATCTCAAAGATCTACCAAATAATACTGCAAATGTTCTTATCCATTAGAAGTTCGGAGCACTGAATTAAAATAATACAAAAATATGTTTCTTTTCTCATTTTTATGAATTCTTGATGGAGAGAGAGAGAGAGAGAGAGAGAGAGAGAGAGAGAGAGAGGAAAGGGGGCCCAGTAGTGCCTGGCTAAACATCTAAATGCAAGTTAGGTTCATATAAGAAACATCTGGTCCACCTGTTTTGGTATAAGTGGGTTTGTTGATGAAGACTGAATGTAATCCTCTCTATTAAGTGAATATTGTCTACTATATCCCTCCAGTCTGCTACAAGGGGGTGAGCTCTCTGTGCCCATTTCTTAGTAATGACCTTTAAAGCGGTTATCGTAAGAATTGACCATGAATATGTTGCCTCTCTTCCCGGTATCTCCTTTGGTCTAAGACCTAGAACCAAATGTTCAGGGGTCAGGGGGGACTGAAACTGGAAAATTTCCTTAAGATGGTATTCTATATCTGTCCAGTAGTCCTTAAGTGACTGACATGTCCAAAAAATGTGGGCCTGTGAAGCAGGTGCGAACCCACATCCCCTTCAGCAGTTCGAGCCAGCTGTTGGTGCATAATGCACCACCTGTGCAGGAACACAAAAGTACCTAGCTCTGACCTTCCAGACATATTCTCTCCTGAGAGGGGCTCCAGTTGTCCACCATGTAGTGTGCCACACTCCAGCCCATTGCTTCTCTGGAAGAATGATCCCTAGGTCTGTTTTCCACTTAAGTTTGAGTCTTTCAATGGGTAGAGTCAGATCTAGCAAATACCTTTGATACAGTAGGGATATGGCTCCCCTCCCAACCCCGATGACCAAATGCCACGGAAAGGGGGGTCCACCACATCCGCTTGCAGCCGAGTGTACGTTTTCTGAAGGGTGAGGACATAATCTCTGATCTGGTAGAATCTTAGATTATCTCGTGGGAGAAGCCCACATGTCTGCCTGGCTGCCTCAAAAGAAATAGGATCTGCAGCTAAAACCTGATAAGGGGAGTGAAATCCTTTCCTGGCCCGTTGCTTAAACCATGAATCTAAGGTGGCAGCTGGGAAGAGAGGGTCATAAGCCCCCCATCGAAATTTCCATAGTTGATGTCTTATGGGACCTCAGTTTATGCCTCTCCTCCATCCCTCCAGGACAGTCCTCGGCCTTGTATAACAAGTCTCCAGTAGCCCGGCATCATCTTGAAATAGGATGGCAGGAAGAGGATGCTCAGCCTCAACTGCCAGATCCATTCTCTTCCAATGGGAATCAAAGCCAGGGCTACCCCATAGGAGTGCCACCTGCATTTGGGCCGCAGCCCAGTAGCCCTGTAAGTTAGGGAAAGCTAGACCACCTTGGGCCCAAAGGGCATACAAAAGGCCTCTACAAATCATAGGACAGTCTTTAGCCCAGAGGAATCTAAAAAACATGCCCTGCCATATGTTTAACTCTTTCTGAGGTGCCAGACAGGGTACACATTGAAACAGATAAAGTAACCTTGGTAGGGCATTCATCTTCAATGTCTGTGTCTTAGAGTATATAGATAAGGGCAGAAGGGTCCACTTCTGGACATCCTTCCGTAGGTGGGAGATCAAAGGGGATAATTGAGTTCCCAGAGCTGGTGGTTGCTAATCCCAATCTTGATCCCAAGGTAACTCATCTGGTCTAGATTCCACCTCATGGGGTATCTATTCTTTAAACCCAGGGAAGGGGTATAGTTGCAACTAATTATCTCTGTTTTAGAACAGTTCAGTTTATATCCGGAGAGGGAGGAAAATTCCTCCAACTGCCAAAACAAGGCAGGGATAGAAGATTCAGGTTCTGTAAGGTACGTAAGTACATCGTCGGCATATAAAGCCAGTTTGTGCTCAAAGCCATTCAGTCTTATTCCCTTTATGTTCCCATTCTCCCTAATAGATTGAGCAAGAGGTTCTATGTATAATGCAAAAAAACAACGGTGATAAAGGGCACCCCTGTCTTGTACCTCTACAGAGTCTCAAAGGACTAAAAATGTGACCATTTGTTTGAACATAGGCTGTTGGGGAGTGATATAATTTGCTTATCGATTGTGTAAATTCTCTCGGGAACCCAAACCAGGAAAGGGATGCCCACAGAAAACTCCAATCAACTCTATCAAATGCTTTTTCAGCATCAAGACTCATTAATAGAGCTGAAATAGCTGAATTGTTAATATGGTCAATGAGGTGAGTGGCACATCTCAGGTTATCCTGAGCTTGTCTACCCGGGACAAATCCATTCTGATCTAATTGTATAAGGTGGGGAAGATACTGTTGTATTCTTTTAGCCATAATGGAGGAGACATCTTATAATCAGTGTTCAGGAGGGAAATTGGGTGATAAGAAGCACATCTGGAGGGGTTCTTTCCTGGCTTGGGTATCACCGAAATCAATGCTGTGGCCCAAGAGGGTGGAGCCAAGCCCCTGCCCTCCAAGACCTCAGAGAACACTCTCAGAAGAAGGGTCTGGAGCTGGTCCTTAAAACATTTAAAAAATTCTCCCAGGAGCCCGTCTGTCCCAGGGTATTTCCCTGTCTTCAGGGCTCCCATTTCCACTTTAAGTTCCTCCGCCAATATTGGGAGCATCAACGCTTTTGCCTGAACTGGGGATAGGGTTGCTAATTTCAGGTTGTGTAGGAAAGATTCAGTCTTCCTGTTAGGTGGAAGGGTTCCTTTTTGGTACAATTGCTCATAAAACTCCCGTAAAGTCTCAGTTATCTCATTTGTTTTATATACCACTTTCTGGTGTCCAGGGTGCTACAAATTTGTGATTGTAGCCCTGGCTCTTTGTGCTCTCAATCTACTGGCTAGTAATCTAAGTGACCATGGATCACCCTCATAATATTTCTGCTTTAAAAATAAAAATTTCTGTTCCACCTGATAATCTAATATTTGGCCCAATTCCCCTTTAAGAGTCTTAAGCTGGTGTGCAACAGCTGTAGAGTATTTCTGTTTTTGCATTCCCTCCAGTGATTGGATTTGCTCAGTAAGGGTCTTCTGTCTCCCTTCTCTCCCTCTCTTCTCCCGTACAGCAAGCTGTATAAACTTCCCACGGAGAACAGCCTTATCCATGTTACATAACATGTCCTGTCCCTCATTTTCTGTTAAAAAAACATTGATATATGTCTAAGATCTGATCTTTAACTGCCTTATCCTTAAGCAAGGCGATATTAAGTCTCCAAAAAGTGTTTCTTCTGAATCACCCCAGATCCAAACACATGAAGAGTGGGGCATGATCTGAAAGGACAAAGTCCCCTATCCAAGTATCCTGTACCCTAAAAATCTCATCTCTTGGTAGCAAGAAGTAGTCCAATCTGGAGTACATATTATATGTGGCAGAAAAGTAGGTGTAGTCCTTTTGTTCCGTGCGACAGGACAAACATCCAAAATACCTAATTCTACAAGCAACTTATGGACCCTTCTTGCCACCTGATGTGACTTTCTTGGGATCTGGGAAGTCATATATAGGACAGGGTTAAAAGCTAAATTTAAGTCTCCTCCGCATCCTAAGACTCCCTCCGCCCACTCCTGGAGGAGGAGGAAGAAAGATCTATAGTCCTCATAAGGGGTATCCAGTGGGAAATACATGGATGCAAGTGTTATTAATTGCCCGTCAAGTTTACCCTTCATGAGGGTGTATCTACCCTCCTTATCCACCTTTTTGACAGTTTTTCAAAGTGAGACTTATGTGGAATAAGTACCATAGTACCTTTATGTCTACCCTTTTTATACGAGGAGGCAGTTAACTCTCTAAACCCTAGTTTCAGAAATTTACTATGCTCTCTGTCTGAGAGATGGGTTTCCTGTAGAAGCACAAATTCTGCTGCTGACTTTTTAAGCTGAGCTAAAATCTTACTGTATTTAACTGGACTTGTAAGGCCATTTACGTTGTAAGTGCATACCAACGTGCCTAAGTTAGCCATTGTGTTTGAAACAAATAAAAAATTAAACACCAATTAAGGCAGGCTCCCAAAATCTCCCTCTCAAATTCCCCCTTTCCCTCCCTTCCCCGAAAACAGTGCAGTATGTCTATAACATATTACTTATATAACAATCACCATTGCCAACTGGACAGAAACCTTTATGATTTAACATAAAATGACTTCCTAGGTAGAAGATCCAGGTTTATAGGATCTTTGTCTGAACTCCCTTCACAACTGTGGAAAGGGAATTAAGAGGGGGACAATTATTTACGCTCTCTCCAAATGGAGGGCTCCCCCCCCAGAGCTTCAGTGATGTTAAATATTATTAGCTCCTTGCAGTGAATGTCAGCAGTTAAGCCAACTATTAAAAATCGTGAGCCCAGACCGCCCTTGACACTTCTATAGAAAAGACACCCTGTCTATACAGTGAGAGTGTTACTTAGTCAGGTTGTTTCTATCACTAACATAAGAAACTGTAGGTCAATCGACTTAAATGTAAAATAAAATGGTATAAACATCCTCTGCTAAATCCTGGTCCTTGGCAAGGGAGTAACAGGGAATGCAGTCGCCCCACGTTGGAGGGACCATTAAGCAGGCCTCATGAGGAGCTCCCATCCCCCCGCAGGTCCGCGCAGGAAAGCCAAATAAATGTGAATACTATGTATCAATCAACTGATAGTCCCCATATTTATAAAGTTGGTAAATTATCAATTTAGTTGTGGGAGACCTATTAAGCTCGGCTACAGGCACCTTTAGCAGTTTAAAGGACTGAACCTCAGCAACACATCCCCAAATCGTCCTGGAGCCAAGCCCCACAAATGGAGAGAACTGATCCACCCGTAGTGAGGCCCAGCTCCAAGGAATCCCCCGAGGAGGTTACCAATAGAGGCCCTATGAGTCCCTTGCAATCTAGCTGAAACTGTTGCTCCTTGTGCCCCAGTGACCACCACTTAAGTCAGAGCACCCCATTAACATTTCCAAAATATATGGGGAGATGAAAAATCTAGGTATGGCTTCTTCACCTGCACCCGACAGATCCAGTAGGCCCCTGAGCCCACCCGATTCTCCCAACAAGGCAGCTGTTTTCCCCTCAAAAAATCAGACCATGGGCTATGTAGATACCAAGTGGTATATTTTAACCACAAGTACATCCTGTCCTTATAGAATGTGTCCAATTAAACATTCTGTCCTCTGTTTTAAATGAGGTTATTCTCTGTAACCCTTTAAACAGCCAGAGACAATTTCAACATGTGTCCCCATAGAATCGAGCCTGGAGCTATCACAGAAAGCAAGTGAGTAAGGAGTACTACACCTGAAAATGATCAGGTAGTTTGGGAGTTTGCTTCTTCTGTGGCAGTATCCCCTCCATTTCAAACTCAGTCTGTGTTAGCTCCTTATTCAGCCCTCTCGAACGTTTCTTGCTGTGTAGGGAGTTCCACAAGGTGGAAGCGGTCATTTTGCTCTTTGCGCCCTGTCTTTTGATTCCACTGTAGGCCCAGTCTCTGGCCTCCAACTGCCTGCATCACAGTAGGTTGGCCTCCTCACTCTGGGGCTGTATGTCCACCAAAATCAAGAAGTCCCCCGCTGCCTGCAGATCTGGAAAACGTCTCATACCTTTAGCCAATTGGATCTTTAGGCATGCTGGATACTCAGCAAAAGCCCTGATGTTCTGCTGCTGTAGTTGTTTAACCACTGTGAGTACTTTTCTCCTCTGGGAAAGCAGCTGTAGTGTAAAATCCTGGTACAAATACAATCAAGTGTCCCCAAAGTGAATCACTTTTTTTGACCATGCTAATTGTAAAATCTCCTCTTTCACTCTATAGTCCAGGAAAGCCAGAACTACTGAACGTGGTTTCGCCTTAAGGGGTTTTGAGATCAAGGATCTGTGTGCTCAAATTATGTTAAGAGCTTTGTCTGGAGGTAGATTAAGAATCTCATGAAGAAATGAGTCGATGAAAGCAGTCATTACGCCAGTCTCAGTGCCCTCAGGGAGCCCATGAATCCGGAGGTTATTCCTCCTATTTCTGTTCTCTAGTTCTTCTAGGCATGCTTTTGGAAGCGGTGATGCAAGTCCAGGAGGCTTTGTTACGTACATCAGTGGTAGTGGTGGTATAGTCTGTTAAAGTTTCCTCAATTTCCCCAGCTCGCTTGGTTAATGTGGCAATTTCTGTACATTGGTCTGAAACCTTGGCTTCTAATCGCTGGAGTGTCTGGTTAATTTGTTTCAGAGTTTGGCAAAGTTCTCAAGATGTGACCGTGCATTCAGATTCCTCCTGTGGGGCTTCCACGATTTGCCCAGGCGAGAGACTCAGGGATTCCAGGGCCTTCTCGGTGTTGACCGAAGCCGGCATTTTTGAGCTTTTACTTGCTTGGTTTGTGGAATTATCCCTCCATCTGTGTTTTGGAGGCATCAGATAGTCCTAGATTCTTCTTTTGGTTGACAGGATGGTGGGTTAGGGGTTGGATACCCATGGATTGTTAAGTCAATTGGCGGAGCTCACTGCTTAGGCTGCCATTAGACGGATGTCCCAACTGGAAGGCGACCATAGCCTACTTCTTGATACTCTCCAGGGTCTGCAAATCTCTGTGAACATTGTTAAATGGGTCAGTAGCTAACTAGTTATCTCTCCCACATATCCGAGAAAACAGCTATCAATGGTCACTTTTCCACCTACTGACCAGTTAAATATGGGGTTCCTCAGGGGTCCATCCTGGGCCTGCTCCTCTTCTCCCTTTTCATAAACAACCTCCCAGATATCTGCCACTCCACTAAAATTGTGATGTATGTTGGCAATGCTGCCCTTTACTGCAGTGATAACAACAAGGACACAATGTTTGGAAATCTGCAAGCAGATTTCAGCAAACTACACTCTTGGTTTTCTGCTAAAGGTATGGTCCTCAATTCCAAGAAGACCAGGTTTACGATCTTCCCTGGCCCAAGAAAAACCATAACCTCAGGCTTAACCCTCTCAGGCAAACTTGGAAACTTTATAGCAAAAGTGGACAAATTTAAATACCTGGGACTGTTCTTCGACCCACACCTCACTTTCAATATCCATATCACTAACCTCATTAAGAAGATCCATATGAGGCAGGGTCTCTTATACTGAATCAGAAAGTTCCTAATCCCCACCTCCAGACT
This sequence comes from Neoceratodus forsteri, assembly GCA_016271365.2. NCBI lineage: Eukaryota > Metazoa > Chordata > Ceratodontiformes > Ceratodontidae > Neoceratodus > Neoceratodus forsteri. The sequence goes on from CM057455.1 coordinate 1,713,927,500, forward strand.
ACGTCTAGCTAGCTCCTTGATCTTACCTCTCCTTGAGTACGGCTCCATTGTCTACTCCCCCCTTACCACATCCCACCTCTTCTCTAAACTCAGAACCACATATAATAGCATTGCATGCTTTGGCACTGGCCTCCCATGGAATACCTACCACTGTGCCCTTTGCAATCCTCTAAACTGGCTCACCCTTGAGGGTAGGTTCCATTTTAAAATGCTTTCTTTCCTACACAAGTTGAACCTCAACCTACTACTGGCAAGCATTACCTCCCTGTTTCCTAAGTCGATCCCCAAGCAGAGTACAAGAGGGGCTGCCATCACATCTTCGACATCCCATTCTATCATCCCTCTCATGCACAGAATTCAATCACTTATGAGGGCCCCAAGTCTTACAACAATTTGCCCACTGAAATTCTTGCCTGTAGCTCAGTCAGTTCCTTTTGCAGCACCCTCAAGGACCACCTCCTAAAATCTACCACCTATGTGTTCCCAAGACATCATCCCCCTGGATATGCTTACTTAAATATTTTGTTATTGTCTCTCTCATCAAATGTTTTGTGTTACTTTCCCTCCTTTCTTACTCTCCCCTTCCACTCCTCCCACTCCACTCCCGGTTTCTGCCCCCATGTTTTCCCGAGCCCCCAGCACCTTCCACAAATACACCTTTCCTGTGTGTTTTCCTCAAGCTTTTTCCCTTTGACTATCTGCCACTGTATGAAATGTTTCCACTGTTTATAAGCCTGCTGTAATTAAGTGTATTAACTAAGTGTATATACTGTATTATTATTCCTCACCTCACTGTTTGATGTTTTAACTTATTCGTTATGTACTTTTTTGTCCAATTTTTTTCATAAACATATCTGTACAACTGGAAGTTTGTGAAAATGGGCATTTGTGCTCACATACTCTCCAATGTAAAATAAAATTGAGTGATCAATTGATTGTATCATGGATCGGGGGGTGGCCCTCCCCCCAACCCCACTACAGGGAGGAAGCTATGGGGGACACACTCCAGGTAGGTCTGGGTAGGTGAGTGCCAGCTGGGGGGAGGTGGGGACAGGTGTCAGTTCTCCAGGGGGAAAAAGCTATATGAAAAAAACTTTTGTATTCTATGAAATAGTTCTGGGGTCTGAGGTCCAGAATAGGCCTCAGATCCCCAGTCCATTTTGGGACTAGGAAGTATTTTGAGTAAAACCCCCGATTCTGCTCTGACACAGGAACTGGTTCTATTGCTCTCTTCTGGATAAGGGATTCTACTTCTGTCTGTAGAAGGAGCAAGTGACCTGGAGGGTAATGGCAAGGGCAAGGCATATATATGGGGGGGGGCGGATGGATAGCAACTCCAGTGCATTACCCTTTTCTATGATTTCCAGTACACATTCATCTGTAGTAATCTCCCTCCACCATGGTGGTTAATGGAGGGAGATTCTGCACCTGACCCCCCGAACCATGGGTAGAGGACGAGGCATCAGGGAGTCAGAAGAAGTTGGGGGACAGGGTGTTGGCCACCAGAGTAGATCCCTTTTTGGAAAGTCTAGCTGAGGTGGAGGGTCCCAGGGGGTGGAGCCTGACCTCTGCCACTTTCTCTAGCAGGGCTCCCATATGGTTTGCATAACTGATTTCCTCTCCACTTACCTCTTTTGGGGTTGTGGTTGAGGGTTTTAAGTGATCTCAGAGTCATTTGGGAGGATTCTAGATCACGTATTTTGCAGTTTCCACATCATAGCCCAAAAATGTTTGGCCCTTGAAAGGGTAATTAAGCAAGGACTGTTGCACATCAGAAGCAAACTCCACTACCCTGAGCTAGGAATAACAGCAGATAAATGCCAGAAGCAGCAGCTACAATAAGGCTGAGGCATCAGCTACATCATAGACTGTCCTGAACAGGTGCTTACCTGTGTCAAGACCTAAGGTTTCTGCCAAGTTCTGTTCTAACTGGCACTTCAGACAGTTTGCCAATGGAGGCTATGATGGATTTTAGCAGGCTAATCTAATACTCAAAGAGGAAGCACTGCCAGGCAAGCAGAAGATTACTGTAATTTATAAAAGTGGTTCCTTAATACTTTTTTATTTCTGAAGTGGTTATTTTTTTCTGTGTGCTTATTACATGGTTTTCTCTACCTAACAGCACTGAGTGTGATGCGAAAAGCGGTACTTTACTGGAAGCAGACATATCTAGTTGTGTTCTTAACTGCATCATCAGTATGTGACCTCACTCATTGTTACATCACAAACCTTGCTGCCTGATTGGTAACATGTGTCACAAGTTTCCAAACAAGCAGCAGGATATTGGATTTCCTTGGCTACTAGTAGTGTCACAGCCAGTGAGGTCCCAATGGAGATGATGTATAGGGAGGAACAGAACAGACTATGTCAGCCTCCAGGTAGAGTGCTCCTCCACGTATCACACTTAGTACTGGTAGGTAGAACATCTTCTAAATAGCAAAACAGAAAAAACAATACTTCAGATATAAGAAGTGATAGCTGACTACTACTGAAAATTACTATTAATTTCAGGTAGTACACCTGCTCTTTAATCATATAAGCCTGATAATTTGCAGTCCTTAACCCTAATGAGGCAGAGGCATAAGCCCTCTTGCCCATAACATCCAGCTATCTGGACTCTTTATCAGGTACAAAGAGCTCATATGCCTTGGAGATCTGGACCTGTTATGTGCAGCTATAATTACCACTGAATCAGTCTGAGGCGGAGTGGTGTAATAGGCCTTAGATGTAGGGGCAAAATATTGTCTATCTGCCTTTCTGGGTGCAGCAGGCAATGTACTAGGCTTGTACCAGGCAGCCAGTGTGACATCCTCTACTGCAGGAAGATGGGAGGGATCATGATGGAGGGTTGGGTAAGCCTCCAAAAAATCATACAGATTTGTTTTTGGGGAGCCTTCTTCTTCAGCCTCAAACCTCATAGAATCCTGCATGGTCCTGAGGAGGACCTGAAATGAGGGATCCTTAGGAGGGGATATGGCGTTGTAAACAACAGTACTGTCACTACAGGATAAAGCAGTAGATGAGTAGCCTATGTCTTTCACAGGGAAGAAAGAATTCTACTCTTCACATCCAAAATCCTCCTCTGTTTCATGAAGTCAGGATAATACTCCTCTTCATCTATGGGGTGAGGGACAGGAGGTTCAGCAGGCAACACAGGCATTGACAGTGGCTGAGAGAGCAGTCCAATGATAGGAAATGATAGAGGCACAGTAGCCACTGACGGTGTAGATGGACTAGGTGCCGACAACGATGATGTGTTAATTGTCAGAGGTAATACAGGAAGCAGGCAATGAAATAACTCCAATACCACTGCTAGCACAACCTGGAAGTCAATGATGCCTATAGCAGGGGTCTGGCTGACAGGCATTGAAGGAATGGGTCTCATTGCCAGAAGTTGTATGCCACTGTTGGCAGGTTCATCTAAACCACGCCAATCTTGGCATTGCTTGGATGGTCAAGGGGCTAAAGAGGTTGAGGACACTGGTGCAGACCTCAACACTGACTTATTGTCTGGCAGTCTTGAATGATGAGGAGACTGGGACCTGCTTTTTACTGAAGAAGACGGCACCTTTTATTTTTTTTTAGAGCACAGCCAGTCTGATGACAAAGATTTCATCAACGTGCCCTTCTCCATTGATGGGGACTATTTTTCCCTTTGACGCCAAATGCTTAGGGAAAGCTATCAATGGTCTCCTGGGTGACTGATGGTTTGCATTGTCAGTTGAATGGGTAGAAGAACCAGAATTAGAACCCAGAGTTTTCTTTGAGGCATCCATTTTCTTTTTAGCCAGGAAAAGTTCTACCACTTTCTGTCAGTGTCTGCTGGTGGCTTAGTTGATTCCCTGGCAGATGATACAGGCCGTAATGTCATGACCTATGCCCAGGAAGCAAACACACAGTGTGTGGTTGTTGTCCTTGAAAATCTGCAGGCCACAACAACAGAAGTGGAGCAATGGGATTTTCAACAATGGCATGCAGTTCTTTGCCTTTACAGACAAAACTTTTTAAATCTTTTTTTACATTGTTTTGAAATGTTTTAAATATTTTATTTAACAAACACCACAAAAACTCATTTTCTAAGCGCAATAATGCTCTCCATCGTGGGCGGTATTGGACTATACCTCACTTTCCAGAGGCTATAAGGCCCTCCGCCTGCAGCATCAGGCCTTATTATGCCCCTGGGTAGTCCTGTATAGCCCAATATTACCCACCCTTTTGAGTATTATTGCTTACAAGGCCATCAGGTTTAGCATGTGCACTGGATGGTGCCGAAAACACAAAGACTGATGACATAACTATATCAGAGTCTGATGAGCTCTATGGTTAGCACGAGTGACCACAATAGACTTAAGTGGCAAATGGATTTGGGAATAGAGATAGAGGACTGGTCAGATATATTAGACTCTGGATGATGCTTCCCAATGCAAGCCAAATACAAGGTGATACAATTTATGACAACTTAAAGGGTGTACTATGCCCTAGCAAGGCTGGCAAAATTTTCACCCCAGTATGATGGCACCTGTGCAAGGTGTTCCCAACTGGAGGCAGATGACCTGGGTGGGAGGGGTGACCTGAGGGTGTGGAGGAAAAGTGGGCCAAACTTAAAGAGGGTATAGTGAAGGCAACAAACTTCTTTGTTAAGCAGATAAGCAAAATAAAAGAAAGAGAAGACACCTATGGTTCTCAAATGAGGAAGCAGAAAAGATAAAGGCTAAGAGCGCAGCATTCAGAAGGTATAAGGAGACCCAGAGAGACAGAAGGATAGGGAAGTGTATCAGAGAAAACAGAGGGAGGCAAGCAAAGCAGTAAGGAACGCAAAGGCACAAACTGAGGAAAGAATAGTTCAGGAAGTATCAAAAGGGGACAAGGCATTTTTTAGGTATATTAGTGAAAAAAGGAAAACAAAGGGAGGGATTGTACAGTTAAAGAGGGAGGGGTGACTTGTGGAGGGGAATCAAGAAAAAGCAAACATTTTAAACCAATATTTCTGTTCGGTGTTCACAGTAGAAGGGGAAGGGGAGGGACCACGCAAGGGCACCAGAAACTTTGCTGGGAGGGAAATGGACACAAGTCCATTTTCAGAGGAGACTGTCCAGAAAGCACTTGCTAACCTGAAGATGGACAAGGCTATGGGGCCAGACGGGGTACACCCAAGGGTGCTGAGGGAGCTCAGGGAGGTGCTAGCTATACCTCTGACAGACATATTTAACAGATCACTGGAGACCAGCGTGGTCCTGGAGGACTGGAGAAGAGCAGATGTAGTTCCACTCTATAAAAGCTGCAGCAAGGAAGAGGCAGGCAATTATGGGCCTGTCAGTCTGACATCAGTGGTGGGTAAGTTAATGGAAACTCTACTAAAGGAAAGGGTTGTGTAATATCTTGTATTCAGTGGATTACAGGACCCAAAGCATCATGGTTTTGCAGAGGGAAGATCATGCCAGTCAAATCTCAAATTTCTTTAACTAGGTGACCACAGAGTTGGATCAGGGATGAGCGGTGGATGTGGCCTACCTAGACTTCCACAAGGCTTTCAACACCATTCCATATAGGAGACTGGTAAGCAAGTTGGGTAACTTGGGGGGTGAGTAATAGGGTGGTAACCTGGGTAAGAAACTGTTTAGCGAATAGAACACAGAGGGTAGTGGTAATTGAAGTTCGCTCCAAGGAAAGGAGGGTTAACCTGCGTAAGAAACTGTTTAGCAAATATAACACAGAGGATAGTGGTAATTGGAGTTTGCTCCAAGGAAAGGAGGGTGACCAGTGGGGAACCTCAGGGATCAGTGCTGGGGCTGGTCCTCTTCAATGTCTTTATAAGCGACATAGTGGAGGAACTGGAAGGGAAGGTCTGCCTCTTTGCAGATGATACCAAGATGTGCAATAAACTGGACACTCCGGGAGGTGGTGGAAAAGATGGGCAGGGATCTAAAAAGACCATAAATGTGGTCAAGGGTATGGCAGCTGAGTTTAAAAGCGAAAAAGTGCTAAACAATTCACTTGAGCCATTGAAACTTGGGAACCAAGTACAAAATGGACCAAGTGATACTGACAAAGACCAAGCAGGAAAGAGACCTGGGGTAATTATATTGGATGACCTAAAGACAGCCAGGCAGTGACAAGACAATCAGAAGGGCTAGTGGGATGCTGGGGTGCATAGGAAGGAGTATCGCCAGCAGGAACGGGGAGGTGGTGCTGCCCCTATATAAATCATTGGTAAGACCCCACCTTGAGTTCTGTGTCCAGTTCTGGAGACCCCATCTCAAGAAGGATCTAGACAGGGTGGAGGCAGTCCAGTGAGGGCTACCAAAATGGTGCAGGGTTTGCATTAAAAGACCTATGAGGAGAGGCTAAAGGAGCTAAATATGTACACCCCAGAGGAGAGGAGGGATATGATAGAGACCTTTATATACCTCACGGGGGGTGAATAAGGTACAGGGGTATTTTTCAGGGAAAATGTGCTCTAGAGCAAGGGGGTATGATACGAAGCTGGAATGGGTAAATTCAGGAGGGATGTGAGGAAGTACTTCTTCACAGAAAGGGTAGTGGATACCAGGAACAGCCTTCTAGCAGAGGAGGTAGTGATGGGGGTGAAAACAGTGGTGGGATTCAAAAATGCCTAGGACAGGCACAAGGGAACCTTAGGGGTAAGGGGGGGGAGAGATTGTGCCGTGGATCAAGTAGGGTCTGTAGCAAAAAATGAACGTTAACAAAAATGGACAGATTGGGTGGGCCCAGTGGCCCTTATCTGCCATCATATTCTATGTTTCTATGTATGTTTCAGATGTAGTCCACATGATATTGGCAGGATATCAAGGCAGTGTTCACTGAGACCTTTTCTAGACAAATCAACATTACACCAAGAATGGTGCTCCTCGGTGAAATGATGGAGTCAAAGGAACTCCAAGCCTAACACTGTAAGCTCATTTTTTTGGGCAATCTTGGCTGCTGAGTATTCTTACTAACTGGTAGAGCAGACAAGTACCCACCTTTTTTACATTGGAGAACAGCAATGTCAGAGAATATGTATTTAGAAAAACTGGTGTACAAGGTCAGGGATAGGATGTACATTTTTGATGGTATTTGGGCAGTATATGAGCAGTATAAGGTGACCCATCCTTTGCAAAACAATAATCAAAAAACCTTGATATACACTGTAAAATGTTTTTTACAGAATCATCCAGAGTCCCCCCGTGTCTGGGGAGAAGACCACACTGAAATTGAAAAGGAATCAGGATTAAGTTTAAATGCATGTAAATCTCTGTTTTCCTTATGTTGTCATCTGTTCTTTTCTTATGTGTTGTCTTATTGCCCGTAAACACAAATGTGGATTTTCTGTCTTATAATGGCCCATCTAGTAAGGCTTTGTTGCTGTGTTTGGGAAAAATGTTAATCAAATTTATATTTGAAAAAAAAAAAAAAAAAGCTAGGCAGAGGCAACAGAGCAAAAAAGGCACAGCCATTATCTGACAAAGATATCAATTTATTATACAGCCCTGGAATTCCATCTATGACCAGCCCAACAAGCGTGTTAAACTTCATATTTTTTAATACTGGAATTCAGTTTGCATGAAGAACAAAAGAACACTGTGATCTCACTTGGAGAGACATCGTAGAAGGAAAAGATAGTCAGGGGATATGCTACCTTGAGTATAACAAAAGGCAAGCTAAAACCAGACCTAGGGCTTGATTTTCAAAAGCCCACGTTTGCCGTAAGCACCAAGTGCACCAAAGGTATGGCTCATGTGGTTTGCGGCAATCACTCAGCTGCCAATCGCAATTTTCAATCCTGTGTGCCAGTTGCCACAAGTTAGATCAACCTTTTCTGGTCTAGCTTGCCGCAATCCTGAGGACCCTTTTTATGGTGCTTGCATGAAAAGTTGAGTAATGTGTCACAACTGCACCAGACCTACCAAAATCGGGCGCAGCTGTGGCATAGGTGATAGGTGCAGCTGCACCAAAGAAAGAGTTTGCTGCAGGGTTGGATGCAAGCCTAGCGTTACCCTTTAAAAATCGAGCTCCTGGTGATGATCCATGAGATGTCTGTCTAGTAAAACCACATATTTATAAAAATGTCACTAATCCAAAGTGAAACACAATAAAGGTATATGATAACTACAAAAGAAATCCTTCTGCTCCTGTGCTTTTGCCTGATGGACCACCTGCATAACATAAAAGATAAACGCTGCAGAAGGTTCACTGTGGCACAGGAGCACTGGAATCAATAAATGGAGGTTCACGATGACAGAAATGAAATGTGCATCCAGAACACCAGAAAACAAGAACATAACAAACTCCTCAACCAAAAGAACAAGTGTTCAAAGACTGATGGTGACTTCTCTGCATTAAACCCCAGTTGCCACTCTTCTTACCATTTTGCTAGTTTATCCAGATCTCTTCTAATTCTGCCCACCCCATCTGGATCATCTTTATCTTGGATTTTCTCACAACTGACTTAGTTGTAATATGTAAATCAATTTGGTTACTCCTATGAGTCCCTGTCAGCCATTACCAGCAACTACCCCTCCCAGAGTTCCCCATGGCCAGCCCTCTGATGATGCGTATGACAGGCTAAGCCATGGGGGATGTCTACATGCTTGTATGCATATAGTAAATGTGAACCCTTTATACAGTGCATTATCGTGCTTCTATTACCGATAACGATCAGCTGAGGAAAGTGATTGAAAAGAAAAAAATTACTCACCATAGTAATGTTATTTTTTCACGGGGATCCCTCACTGTGGTTAAAGTCTAATTAGAAAATGACATCGTAAAATAAACGAATCTCATTGGTTTAAGCATGTTAGGAGAGATTCATTTATTTTCTGATACAGCCCACATAAAAAGTAGAGCCTATTCGGGGTGCCCCATAACCAATACTATCAGTGTGCACCCAGAATGTTCAGCAAATGTGGTCACCATCTTGCCCTGCTCGGTAAACCATCAGAATAATCAACGTTTAGGCCGTTGTCTCCCACGGCAACAAAAACAAGGCTGCAGAGTGTAAATAAATCAGTAGTACAGCATAAAAAAATGAAACCTACTTTCTGGTCAACAAAACAGCCGGTGTTACAATTCACCCGGCAAGTAGCTTGTCTGAAGGAGACTGAGCATGATAGCATCTGTATTTTCTTAGATCTCCCTACCGCAGATGGAAGCCCTTCTACAGCATGGAAGAAGGAGAAAATAGCGGTACTCTCCCAAGCACCACTGAATCTTCCTCAGAGATGGCTAGCAAGCAATAATAGTTTAAAATACTGCATTTTCTCTAGCACGTGTTAGCATTAGCCCCCGTAGCTGTTTTTTAAAACAGCAAAATAAATTAAATGAGCCAAAAAGCTGTAAAGTTTGTTTCTTACCTTCATAAAGCAAAGGCAGCCCTGAGTGCAGCCTGAGCAGGCACGGTGCGCACATCCTCACATATTCAGTTTAAAAAAAATAATTAAAACTGCCAGACTAAAGACAGATCACACAGAGACCACACAAAATATTAAAAAATGTCAGATTTCCTTAAAAGCATATTTAACATGCCACCTGAAGAGACAGTAAATCGCTTGTTCTCTGAAGCTGACAACATAGTTGTTGAGCAGGCACCAGAACCCACCAATAAGAAATGTAAAGCAACCTCACATTTTGCCAGTGTGAGTACATCAGACCTTAATACCATAGAGAGTCAGAAGAAAGAAATAAACACAAAGAAAAATACACAGTGGGCATTGGCAGTCTTTGCAGAGTGGACTAGAAAAGAAAGCATAGCAGTCGACTGGCTAAATGACAGTTTTGACATTCTAAATAGCCACCTGCGTAAATTCTATGCAGAAGCCCGAACTGCATCAGGTGAGCAGTACTCAGTGTCTGGGTACTGCGCTCTTCGTGCAGGCATCAACCACCACCTAAATTCCCCAGACGTAGGGCGCCACACCAGCATAATCTCAGAGCCAGTGTTTCGTTCCAGCAACAACACAATGACGTCCATACTAAAGAAACTTCGTAAAGAGCAGAAGGATGTTGCTGCGCACCACCTGTCCATCACAGAAACAGACCTGCACCAGCTAAAAGGTTCACCAGCTATGTCACCAGATACAGCACAGGGACTGGTCTGCAAGGTTTGGTTTGACCTCCAGCTCCACATGGCCTGTCGAGGAAGAGAAGGATTGCGTGATCTGCCAACAGATTAATTCATAGTCAAGAGTGATGAACATGGGCAAAAGTATGTGACGCTTTCCCATAATCCTGCCTCAAAAAATCACAAGAATCTACTAAAGGCCAACAAATAAAATGTGTGTGGTTTTATATTTGAGGATCGTGGCAACCCTCTCTGCCTTGTACTACCCTTCTGCAAGTATCTGTCAAAATTGCCAGAGGATGCCCTTGCATTCTACCTTCATCCCAGGAATCTACCTCAGACTCATCTTGACACCCAGGAGTGCTGGTACACGAAGGAACCAATGGCCAAGAATTTCCTAGGAAATATGATGTCAAGACTGAGTAAAGAAGCACAGCTACTGTATCCGCAAGATACACCAATCACAGCATACGTTCAACAGGTGTGCAACTGCTAACTCAAGCAGGACTGTCAGCTCGTGAAATCTTCAGCGTCACTGGCCACAGATGTGAAGCCAGTCTGCAGTACTACTGGTCAGCATCCACAGACAACAGAAGAAACTGGAGTACAATCCTAGGAGGATCCAACCAGCAGGCTCAGCAGCAGCAAGCAGCAAGTATGCTACCTGTAGGAGCCAGCAATCAACCTGTAGAAGCCAGCAATCAACCTGTAGGAGCCAGCAATCAACTACAAGTTCATGAATCAGCAACATCCAGCTCCACAACCACTAACTTCAACCCAGTGAATTTATTTATTTATTTATTTATTGTATCGGAATTACAAACTTTGAGCCAAGGACTCATTTACAAAGGCTCCTCGTCATAAACAGAACGGATGGGTGTAACATAGAGTGAGTGGAAATTAACTGACAGCAGTGCAGGTACATGTAGTATTTACATTATATACATAGAGGGTGGGATATTCAGACTGCGCCAGGCTGTGACGCAAGCCTGGGTGCAGCACAACTGGGATGTGCCAGGGCGTTGACAGGGTGATATGTAACGGTGCAGCGCCATGGATCAGCACCGTTGAATATCACTCCGTGGCCACCCACATTGTGCATGGTGCAGTGGCACTGCTCCAGCGCAAGTGGCCAGGGAGGAGCAGGGGGATGCACCAGCAAAAGTGCCATTGAGCTAGGTGCAGCAACCGCAATATTCAACGGTGGACATGCAAATGGGGCTAAAATGCATGCAAGGCACAAATGGGGCCATTTGCATGTCATTATGGCCCCATTTGCATGCAGGTGCACCGATCCCCGGTGACTTGCACCTGGCACCCTGCCAGGCAGCAGCCGTCGGGGACCAACGCCCCCTACACCTCACCAGCAACGCACCCCAGCCTGATCGTGGGCTGTAATATGTATTAATATTCCTGGTGGTCCAGTGGACCTGATCCCCCAGGTCAAATCATGGAAAGCCATGTGTGCAAATGCCAGGAGCCTTATCAACAAGATGGAAGATCTGGAGGCTGTCATGGTACAGTCAGACCTGGACATTGTGGCCATCACTGAAACCTGGTGTAATGATAACCATGACTGGGAGATGGCCATACCTGGCTACAACATATTCAGAAGAGACAGAGCAGGCAGGAAGGGAGGAGGAGTGGCACTGTATGTGAAAAATGTCATAAGGGCCACACAGATCCAGGAGGAACAAAATGGGGGAGAGATACTGTGGGTTAAGCTGGAAAGGAAAATGGGGCCAGCCATCCGCACAGGTGTGGTCTATAGACCACCAGCCCAGGAGGAAGAAACAGATAGGGAGCTGATGCTAGCCATCCAAAGGATGGCAGACAAGGGTGAGGTAGTACTGGTTGGAGACTTCAATATACCAGACGTGGACTGAGCATCCCAGCAGCAGCATCAACTAGGAGCAGATTTATCCTGGACTCCTTCAGGGTGCCTTCCTCAAGCAACTGGTCATGGAACCAACTCGGCAGAAGGCAATACTGGACCTTGTGCTCACAAACAGGGACAGTGTGATGGGGTAACAGTGGGGAGCACCTGGGTAACAGTGACCACCAGTCATTGTGGTTTGAAATCACAGAAAGAGCAGAACCAAACCACACAAAAACACGTATCCTGGATTTTAGGGGACAGACTTTGGGAAAATGGGAGATACTTGAAAGAGGCATTAAGGGAATGGGACAGGAATCAGGGGTTGAGGAAACAGGGCAGTATTTAAAATGGGGATTATAAGAACAACAGAATTATGCATTAAGCAGGTTAGCAAGAGGAAAAGGAAGAGGAGACCATTATGGTTTTCCAAAGAGGTAGCAAAGAAAGTGAAAGCCAAAAAGATTGCATTCGGCAATACAAAAGACACAGGCAGAAGGGATAGGGAGAAGTACCAGGAGAAACAAAGGAGGCAGGGAAGTCAGTAAGGAAGCCAAAGCTCAGACAGAAGAACACATTGCAAAATCAGTGGGTAAGGGACAAACCTTTACAGGTACATAAGGAAAAAGAAAGACAAAGGGAGGGATAGTGAGACTGAAGGGGAGGATGGGAGCCGTGGAGGATGACAACAATAAAGCTGACATATTGAACAGGTATTTCTGCTCAGTCTTTACTAAGGAAGAGGGGGTAATGGTCTGAAGGAGTACAAGGGTGAGAATGGTGCAGAAATGGACACAAGTCCCTTTACACGAGAAAGGGTCCTGAAGGAACTGGAAGTAATAAGAGCTGATAAAGCTAATGGGGCCAGATGGGGTGCACCCAGGGTCCTTAAAGAACTAAGAGAGGTGGCTGGAACCTCTGGCTATCCTGTTCAGCCAATCACTGGAAACAGGGAGGTACCCAAAGACTGGAGGACAGCAGATGTAGTCCCTTATACAAAGTGGGAACAAAGAGGAAGCAGGGAACTACAGACCAGTCAGCCTCACCTCGGTAGTGGGAAAGATCATGGAAGCACTACTGAAGGAGAGATTGGTGGAACATCTGGTTGTCAATGGACTACAGGACCCAAGGCAGCATGGTTTCACCAGGGGAGGTCATGTCAGACCAACCTCATTGAATTTTTGACTGGGTGACTAGGGAGGTGGATCAGGGGAGGCATGGACATGGCCTATCTGGACTTCAGCAAGGCCTTTGACACTGTGCCACATAGAAGACTATTACACAAACTGGGAATATGGGTGTGGGCAGGACAGTAGTGTGGTGGGTAGGTAACTGGCTGGGTGGCAGGACACAGAGGGTGGTGGTAAATGGCTGTCACTCCACAGAGGGAAGAGTAACCAGTGGGGTACCACAGGGATCAGTGCTGGGACCGGTCCTAGTCAACATCTTCATCAGTGACATTGCACAGGATCTAGAAGGCAGAATTTCACTGTTCGCTGATGACACAAAGCTCTGTAACAGAGTAGACACACCAGAGGGTGTAGACAGAATGAGAAGGGACCTGCAGAAACTTGAAGAATGGTCAAGGGTTTGGCAGTTGAAATTCAATGCAAAGAAGTGCAAGATAATGCATATGGGGCACAAAAACCCTGGCACAATATATCAGTTGGGGGGGGAGGATATAGCATGCACCCAAGCAGGAAAGGGATCTTGGGTTGTCATCTCTGATGACCTCAAGGTAGGGAAACAGTGTGACAAGGCATCAGGTAAAGCAAATAGGATGCTGGGATGTATAGGCAGGGGCATCACCAGCAGGAAAAGGGAGGCTCATAATTCCGCTATACAAGACACTAGTGAGGCCCCACCTGGAGTACAGTGTACAGTTCTGGAGACCATACCCACGTAAGGACATAGACAGAGTAGAGAAGGTTCAGAGGAGGGCAACAAAGATGGTGCATGGGTTGCATCACAAGTCCTATGAAGACAGGTTGAAGGAACTGAACATGTACTCCTGGAGGAGAGGAGGGAGAGAGGGATATGATAGAGACATACAAGTATCTTACAGGGAGGAACAGGGTGCAGGAAAACACTATTTTAAGTGAAAAGATGTTTCAGGACTAGAGGGCATGGGATGAAGTTGGAGGAGGACGATTCAGAGGAAACATGAGAAAGAATTTCTTCACAGAACGGTGGTGGACAAGTGGAACACCCTGCCAGAGGAAGTGGTGGGGCTGAAACAATCACGGATTTAAGAATGCATGGGATAGACATAAAGGAATTCTAGAGGGCAGGGGTAAGGGAAACAGACTTCTAGGAAAACAAACTGAACTTACAAGCTCAAATGGGCAGACTAGGTGGGCCATAGGCCCTTATCTGCCGACACTGTCTATGTATCTATGTATCTATGTATCTATGTAATCGCTGGCTTGTAATTGAAATATCCCTGGTGGTACAGCGGTACCCCCTCTCCAACCGCCCACTCACTCCATACCCGCTCCTCCCCAGTCAGCAGTGCGTGGCAGCACTCCACCCACAAGCCGCCCGGCTGCCACCGACCTGACAGCGTGCAGTACAGCTGTAACCCATGGTCCATGAGTGTGGGCCAATGGGCGTGCAGACCGTGCTGTACTACACAGTCCTGACTTGGACATGTCGGACTGTGTAGTACAGAACGGTACTGCATCGCCCATTGGCCCACACTGTGGACCAATGGGCCACAGCTGTACCTGTACGCTGGGCAGTCAGTGGGCGGCTGGGTGGCTTGTGGGTGGGGTGCTGCCGCCCACCGCTGACCGGGGGGGGAGCGGGGTGGTGGGACTGAGTGGGCAGGTTGGGAGGGGGATACTGCTGGACCACCAGGGATACTTCAATTATCGAAAGCCCACGATCGGGCTGGGGGATCGGGTCCACTGGACCACCAGGGATATTAATACATATTACAGCCAGCGATTGGGCTGGGGGATTGGGTCCATTGGACCACTAGGGATATTTACATACTGGAAGCCCGCGGTCGGGCATTGGGGGGGCGACTGCAATGGATGGTGCCGCCAGAGCTCGGGTGGCTACCCACAGCTGGCAGCTACCATGTTGCGCCCTGCAATACGGAAGCTCACCTGTGGGTGGCCAGCTGTTGCTCCTTTTTTGTTTGGCACAACTGTGTGCGCCACACATAGGGGTTACACCTGCCTATGCTCAGCACATCCCGGGCTGAATATCGGGCTGTGCAGGGTATGCATAGGTATGCCCCCCCTACCTGCACCACATACATTACTGATGCACCCCAGTGCATCGGGATTTGTGCTGTGCACTTTCCCCGTTTGAATATCACTCCAGGGTGCATCAGTGGGTTGCGCATGGCACACCCCTGTTGCGCCTTGCGCAGCCCTTTTGAATATCCCAGCCAGAGTGTACTAATAGCAGCAAGAAAGAAACACAAACAAAAACAGGGCAAGAACAAACTCCTTTTTTTTTCATGAAACAGGTCTATACATTGTAGCTAAGCAGGTGGGAGTAGCCCCGAGATACTCACATTGTGCGGGCTAAAGCGATCACTGGGTGTGGCAGGGGCCCACCATGGTATCATTCAGAGCACCTGCAGCTACGAGAATAGAGCAGGTGGTTACGGAGAGCAGCATTAAATGGCCCAGTTCTGTGTTCGGATGTGATATTAGGAGGAAGGGTGTTAAACTAGGAGGGGGCTCTATGCTGGAAGGACCTCTGAGCAAGGAACGTCCTGACCCTGGGAATTAATAGAGTGGCTTTGGAAGAGCCAGTGGGAGAGGCTGTCCTCAGTATCTTGGACAGACCGGAAGGGACAAACCAGCGCAAATGTTTTGGGTGAGTAAATAGGTTTGGTAGAGTAGTCATTCATCAAAGGAGAGGAGGTTCGTCAAGGGGAATAGTGCACAGGTGTGGGTGAGCCTGTCAGCCCCAGTGAGCAGCCGACAGGCTTTGTTGATAGAAAGCTTGATTTTGCCCAGAGTGGTGTTATCTGCTGCACTATATATCAAAAGTCCATAGTCCACTAGGGATAGGACTGAGGAGTCTATGGCAAGTCTTAGTGCCTCTGGAGGGAGACAGGCTTTGTGTCGATATAGTAGGCCTAAGCGTGTGTTTATTGCTGAGCAGGGGGTTTGAATGTGGTCATGAAAGGTGAGGGACAAGTCAAAGACAATTCTAAGGTATTTGTATGTGGTGGCCTGTTCAAGAAGGTGATGGGAGAGGAACTGAAAGGACAGAGCAGCTCCCTTGAATTTGTTCTGGTTGTGGGTGAAGAGCAATGTTTTTGTTTTCTTTAGGTGTATTACAAGCCTGTGGTCAAGGAACCACTGCTTGGTCAGTGCAAAGGAGGATTGTAGTGCAAGCTGAAATTGGACAGGTTCCTGGTGGGATGCGAAGAGGACCGCATTATCTGTGTAAAGAAGTATGTTTTCAGTGGAGGAGCTGGGTAGGGAATTTAGGTATAAGCTAAAGAGTAATGCCCAAGGATGGAGCCTTGGGGAACACCGGAGCGGACCTGATGAGGGCTTGAGAGGATATTGTTGATTTTTACGCATTGAGTTCGGGCAGTAAGGTGGTTGGTGGTCCAGCTTACTGGGCCTTGGGCAAACCCAAGCTGGGTGAGGATGTCTATGAGAAGGGGGTGGCAGACCATGTTGAAGGCCTTTGACAA
This sequence comes from Neoceratodus forsteri, assembly GCA_016271365.2. Lineage (NCBI taxonomy): Eukaryota > Metazoa > Chordata > Ceratodontiformes > Ceratodontidae > Neoceratodus > Neoceratodus forsteri. The sequence continues at coordinate 1,713,944,108 of CM057455.1, forward strand.
ATCGATGAAGACTGCACCGGCGAGGTGGCCTTTGTCCAGGGCAGAGTGAATGAAGGTGGAGAATTCTAGAAGGCCGGTAGTGGTGCTGAAGCCATGGCGAAAGCCATGCTGTGCCTTGCAGAGGGGGTTGTGTGCTGTGAGGTAGTCTGTTATTTGCTTAGCAACTATCTTTTCCAGGGTTTTGGATGGGGGGGAGGATGGAGATAGGTCTGTAGTTTCCAAGGGAGGAGTGATAACCGCCCTTATGTATAGGGGTGATACAGCTGTTTTCCAGGCAATGGGGAAATGTCCAAGGCAGAGGGAGTGGTTGAGAAGGTCGGTAAGGGGGTGAGAACAGCGTCCAGAATAGCGCGCAATAGACTGAGATCCAGAGTGTCACTGCTGTGTCTGGCCCCATTTAGGGCTTTAAGCAAGTAGGGTTTTGCAGCTGATGAGGAGAGATGGAAAGGTGGGTGCTGGAGAGTGGTTTGGGGGCAGTCAGGAGTGGGGTCAAAAACGTTGGGAGGTAGCATAACAGAGAGTTCCGAAAAGGCATTATTTAGGCCATCAGTGATGCTTTGAGGGTCAATGGTGATTGCACCATCTATATTGAGTTGGGAAGGGGGTTGGGACTGGGTTTTACCATTCAATTCCTTAAGGTTGTCCCAGAACTTGCATGCTGAGCTCCAGGTGGAAGCTAGAGTATTCCTATAGTAAGCTGCTTTTGCATTACGGATAGCCCAGGTGCACTTATTACAGGCAACCCTATAGTTTTGTCTATCTGTTGGGTTTCCCAGATTGCAGGGCTATATGCCAGAGGTTGTCCCTGAGTTGCATTTGCTTGATGAGGGTGGGGATAATCCAGGGGGAGTTGTGTTTCTTAACTAGGGATTTGGAGAGGGGTGCATAGGTGTCGCAGGCCCTGTTAATGGAGTGTATGAAATAATTGAGGACTGTGTCAATATTGGGGGCCAGCTTTATTGGGGACCTATCCCAGCTGGCAAGGTTGCCATGGGGCAGTCACCTTCTGAAAGTGTAGGTAGGTTTAGGTCTTTCTAGGTTACATGACCAGATGAAAACTATTGGGCAGTGATCACTAAGGGCATTTGGCTGTACTGTCAGTGCAGTGATTTTTTGGGGCCTATTAGAGAGGACAAGGTCCAGAAGGGTGGCACTACCATTGGTTGGGTGAGGGGGGGTGGTAGAGGATACAAGCTGGGTGAAATCGAGAGCAGCGAAGGCATCTTTTACATTGGTCACTGAGCTGGCAAGCCAGTTAATGTTTAAGTCTCCAATTATGATTTGTTCCATTTGACTTGGCTGATGGGAGATGTAGTCCAATAGGGATTACAAGGCCTGAATTTTGTGGCGAGGGGTAATATAGGTGGCGGTGATGATAAGGGGGGTTCTTGAGGAGCCTGGGGTGACTTTTAGTGAGATGGCCTGGGCACCATGTTCTAGCTGGGGTGTTTGGAAGGGGAAGCCTAGGAGGGAGTCCTGTAGGTAAATGGCACAACCCCCCATGTTTTCTAACTCTGTCCTCTCTAAAGAGGGAGTAGCCTGGTAGGGAGACACAAGAGTCAGGGGTTGACTTGGAAAGCCATGTTTCTACTAGTGCCAGAATATCTGGTTGGTGCTGGGCAATCCATCCTTGCAAGTCTGCAAACTTTTTTTGCAGGTTGCTAATGTTAATAAAAGCAAGTTTGAGTCCTGTAGTAGGGGGGAAGCGGGTGTAGCTGTCTGTGAGAGGGCATGGATTTGGGTGGACATTACCTGATAGAAGAACAAGAAGGGTAATCAGCCTGAAGACAGCCATGTTATGTTTATGACGGTTGGTAACAGTACCCTTGATGGGAGGCATAGGGTGAGAGACAGGGATGGGGAGGGACTGGAGGGTGGGGATGGCAAGGAACAAGGGAGGCCATGGGAAGCCATAGTTGGGGGTCTGGGTAGGACAAGTTGGAGGGGGGTGAGATGGTGGGGGGGGTCCAGGTAGGGGCATACTGTCTAGAGTCTATGTGGTGAGAGTGGAATTGAGTTGCAGGCATGGATGAGTTGGGCATAAAGCTGATGGGGTCCGCTAGGAGGGTGACATGTAAAAATATCAGTGTGAGTGATGTCATGTGTGTGAGAAAAGGGTAGGTATTGGTGGGGTTTAAGTGATGCAACATATTGGTGAGTAATGGATGTCTAGTGATGTGGCTGCCCCGTTGGTACAGTGGTAGGGTCATGGGCTCTGGTGTGTAGGGTACAAGGTTTGAAACCCGGGTGGGGAGACCCAGCAGGAGCACACACATACTCCTTTTCTCCATCCACCTTCTCTACATCCAGCTTTACCAACTCCTTTCTGTGCACCGTGCCCTCCTAGCCTTTCTCCCCCTACTTCCTCCTCCCTCTCTTCCCCTACCTTCACCTCTACCTGGTGTATATTTTTATTTTTTCTTCCTTACTTCCTCCTGCAACCTTAGATAACCTGCTTTATCTTCCTATAGACACTTCTATGTATGTAAATACCGTGTAATCTGTACAATATCTGTATAATTCTATGTACATATGAACTTCTTTTTCTTCCTCTCTGTAAAGAGTATTATCTGTATTGCCTTGTAAATACCTGTGTTGACCTGTATATACAATTGTTCATGCTCCACCCAGGTCCATCTTGCAAATGAGCTTCTGCTCAACGATGAACGCCTGGTTAAATAAATAAAGACTTGATAGGAGCACAGAAAAGTGGAGGTCTCGGCTGTGCTTCCAGAAGAAAGAGAGTGGATGAGGTGGTGAAAGGAGGGGGCAGCAGTGACTCCTAGAGGCTGTTGCAGGTAGTGCACTCTGGTACCAGGTGGTGGGAGGAGTGGTAATAGGGGAGGAGAGGAGTTTGAGGGAGAGGTAGGCAGGAAGTAGGAAGGAAAATAGGAGGTTTTATGCTGCCACCCAGTGGCAGAACCGTATAAGCTGCAAATGGGAAAGTGGGTACTTAGAATAAACAGAGACAGGATGTCATGTGATCAGGGTTGTCCTTAAATTAAGGGACGCCCATGTGAGGGAGAGTGGGGCAGTCGACGCAAAGCGTCAATGGGCTAACACCCCATAGAAAGGAGCTTTCCAGGAGGTAGCTCACAGTTACCTTTAACGGCTGTCTCAGTCCTCGCTGTTCCCCCGGGTGTGCTGCTTTTTGCACCTTCAATGCCCCAATTAATTTTATCTCCACAAACAAGTAGTGGTCTGTGTTATTTTTTGTTTTATCAGCAGTTATTTAGCACAGTGCAACTGCGTGGTTAATTTTGCATTTTTTTGTTTTACCCATCCCCCTTAAAAAAAGGGAATACTTTATATCAAAGCTGACAAAATATGTAATAAAAAGTTAAATAAAGTATTGAAATGTTTAAAACTTTTAAAAAACATGTATGAGAGTTTCTTACCGTTTTCTAAGAGCAATAATACCCTCCGGGGTGGGTGGTATGGTCTATACTGGACCTTCCAGGGGCTATAAGGCCCTCTGCCTGTGGCGTTGGGCTGCATTATGCCCCTGGGCAGTCCGGTATAAACCAATACCACCCACCATGTTGGGTATTATTGCTTACGCATCATCTCCTAGGAGACAGATACCCCAGAAACAGAACCTTATTCTAATTAGTAGAATTTAGAATACTGGTTCAAAAAACTCTACAGCCACACTCAACTCTGGCAGTTGGCAGGTTTGTTTCTACAGCCAGTGTGGAGCAATGGCTAGTAAATCTAGCTAAGAGGCTACCAAAAATTATGGATATTTCAACATTTTTGAAAAACCAAAAATAAATTCAAGCAGACATGTAAATGAAAAAAATACCTAGAAATGTTAAAAACAAACCAAACTTTACAACTGTAGAGAAAATTGAAATAACAATTCCCAAGCAACCTTAATAAAAGAAAGTGATTATTGTGAGAACCTATTTTCAGGTTCTGGAAGAGGAGGCAGGGTGGGAGAGTATAAGTCTTAGAAAATGGGCTAACAAATTCCCAGGCTCTGACTGGCCAATAGCCCTGGCAAGGTGGGCATCTATCAGACAACAGAGCCTAGGTATTAAAAGTGCCAGTCCCCACCAACCTCATCACCAATATCAAGCTGCCAGAAGAATTTTCAATTTAAAATGCCTGCCATTTTTTTCTCACTTAGCGAGAACTAAGACCCAATCCCAGCCCTCCAGACGTTCTTCCAATCTCTTGTACTCCTCTGATTTCAGATTTACAATTTATAATTTAAAGGCTCAGTAATTAAATTGAAGTTAAAAAAAGGTAGCTGATCGCCATACCTTGACCCGACTGACTACTATAATCTCCCCCCCCCGACATGCGGCTCCACCGCCACTCACCGAAAGCTTCCACTAATATACTTCTCTGTTTGTCTTTTTCTTGAGTGGGGAAAAAATCTGAAACTGCCAGTTAATTTTAGATTGCAGTAGGCTGTCAGAGCACTACTATGCCTGTCTAGAAACCATGCTCGGTCGTTCTGGCCTCCCATCTCGCTCGACTGTCATTTTAATTGAACTGCCAGTTTTGCCACACTACCAAAAAAAACTTGTTATTTACAGTACTGGTGCTAGCATGTCAGTCATGAAGTAGCAGTACTAGCAGACAATTTTCCCATATCTCCCTAGCAAGATTAACAGTAAAAACATTCAAAAAAGCAACACACTTTTCAGAAAAATACAACTTGCCTGTAAAAGCAGAAATTCAGTTCAACAAAAACAGCGAGTCACTAAGCGCTTCTGCTCCTGTCACACACAGTGGCAGTATCAGAGGTAGCACACTCTGTCTTTCTCTCTCGCTCTCTCTTCTTCAAAAGTCAGCCCCTGCTTATCGCTTACCCATGCCGATCATCTCTTAATTTGAGGAGCGTAGAAGGAAAGCTTGAAAGCTTGAGTTTAATAAATAAACTGCAGACAACAAATTGTTAGGACTGCCACCAATGCATTTCTGGTTTTGTCCGAGTAATTCTCATCTAATTCAGTGGGACTGTAGCTATCAGCACAAAAGTTCCATGGTGTGTGAAAAATAAAAATCAAACCAGTGTAGATCTCTGACAATTAGGGATTACATAAAGGTGAAATAATGAGATGGAGGAAAACACTGTTTTCCAGGGGTGAGGTTAGCAAAAATACATCCTTCCACTCTCAGAGAGCACTTCTTTTATCCATCAAAGAAACTGACACGTAGGTGTAGCAGAAGCCGTATTAGAATAGTGCATTTTTACACAGGCAAGTTAGGAGGGTTGCAGAGAGATAAAGTTTAAAAACCAGCAAAACAAACTTGTAACTTGTGTGTGTATCTGTAATCCTCTTGGAGTGGACAAGGTAACCATAATAACCTACCAGTTCCATATACAAAACTACAGAGGCTCAACTAGGACAGAAGTCCTTATCTCAAAAAAAAATGCAGGCAGAGGAACTACTTTACCACAAAATGAATAAAAGACATTAGAGATTTAACATATTAGCATAAAAATTATTTTTTCCCAAACATACATACATATAACACAGCGGCCCATTTTCTAAGCGCAATAATACCCTACAGGGTGGGAGCGGTATTGGGAAATACTGAACCTTCCAGGGGCTATAAGGCCCTGTGGTGTCAGGCCTCATTACACCCCTGGGCGGTCCACTATTTCCCAATACCAGCCAACCTCTTGGGTATTATTACTTACTTAGTGAGGAATCCCTGAGAAGAAACATTACAGCAGTGAGTATTTTTTCTTCTGAACCCAGGAATCCCTCACTTAATTGCTACACTCTAAGCAGATTATACAACAGTACCTTACTGTGACGCTTGGCCAGCTGGTTATGATTGTTCTATGATATTTGTAATGTAAAAATATAGTGTGTGATTGTTTCCATAAGACAGCCTGTGCTCCTGGGTGCCCCCCCCCCCACCAGGTTTCACTTAAACTACAGGATATATAATTGACCAGGAGATCTCTGTAATGTAATTACCTTCTTTGAGAAATTGCATTTTATGGCCTTTTTTTATGATCTGTTGCTGCTTTGAAGTTGGGAAGCTAAATATATAGTTTATTACAGGACAGGACATCACTTAACTGATTCTTGTCAGCTATCTCGCATCTAGGTGACAAACTGCAGAGTTGTAAACACCTCAAAAGGAACTGGGGATCAAAGACTCATAATTTGGAAACTTAGTTTTTGCTGATGTCACCTTATTTAATATACCTCCTGATAGGACATCCTGTTTGTATTTTTTTTTTTTATATTCTAAAAGGAGGAGCTAGGTGACTCACAGAAGGGGGTGTGGAGAGACAGTTTAAACTAATACTTGTGTCTGATCTGTTTTTCATATCATTTTTGGGGACTCTAGAAACACAGATCTAACTAAGGCACTTATAGAAGTAATACATTAGACAGAAAAAGTCTAACTGTATGTTGGTAGGAGATTGTAGTTTTCCTTGTTTTTCTTTATGTGATTGTATGCTCTTTGATACATTTTTCTGTGTTTCCATTTCTCATATTTTTATCATCTTTAGTAATATCTTTATTTTGAAAGACTGCCTGGGTCTGCCAGTTCTTTGTTGCATGTGATGTATAGAGGGTTAAGACTGGCAAAAACTGTTCAAAAGCTTGATGGTGTTACTAAACTGGGTAAAGGTAAGAATATACCTAAGGTCTTTTATAAAGTTTTAAAGGGTTCATTTTGGATACCTGGTTAGGTGCCCTTAGGCGAAAGATATATTGCATCCCCCCGAAGAGAATATTATCTGAGTCTGTACATTTGGGTACACTAGACATAAGGTTCACAGGTTGAATCCCCCCAGAACTTGAGACCAAAGGTGATTAAGACCCACAAGCAGACAGGAGGGTTACCCTGTCTGTTACCTGTTCACATTATTGCGCTCGGAGGTTGGTACTATGGAAGCAGAGGGCCTGACCTGCTGAGTGTGTTTGTGACAGTTGGGTCCAGAACCTATTTAGGAAAAAGGTTCTGCAAGACAGCAGTTTCAAAGCTGGCATCCCTTCTGGACTGTATGTCCAGGTAGTAGTGGTTTGTGAAGTTGTGCACTGTTTTCCATGTAGGTGCTTTGCAAATGTCCAAAAAGGGGATGCCAGTCGTGGATGACAGAGGCGGAGCTGCTCCTTGTGGAGTGTGCCCTTAGGCCTCTGGGTGGCATTTTCCCAATGTTTCATAGCAGACCTGGATGCTAGAGACTATCCATTAAGAAACAGACTTATTAGTTGCTGGTTTACCTTTGCCAACCTCACCAGAGGTAACAAAAAGCTGAGTGCTTTTGGACCTAACCTCTTTTGTCTGGTCCATGTAAATATCCAGAACTCTTTTCAGGTCAAGGCTGTGCAATTTTTGTTCACCTGCTGTAGAGTGCTCTGGATAGAGAACAGGAAGTATTACCGACTGGATCATGAGAAATTCAGGCTCAACCTTAGGCAGGAATTTCCTCTTGGTCCTAAGGACTACCTAATCCCTGTGGAAGATTACGTAATCTGGCTCTAAGCAGAGAGCTTGCGGTTCGCTCACCTTCCTAGCACAGGTCATGTCAATCAGGAATATAGTTTTCCATATGACATACTTCAGGTCAGCAGTGTCCATAAACTTGAATGGAGACTCCTTGAGCTGGGCAAGGCAGACATTGAGATCCCATGGAGGGACTAGCTCCCTTACTGGTGGGTACAAGTGGCTGAGGCCTTTAAAAAAAAACATTTGAAAATGGGTGTGAGGCCAGTGACTTTTCCTTGCCTGCTGACATATAGGCTAACACTGTTACTAAGGGCACTTTTAGAGTTGAAGGCCTTAGGCCTAGAGACTGTAGGTGTACCAGGTATTCAGGGACTATAGGCAACCCTGCCTCTATTGGGATAATTTTTCTGGGAGTGCACCAGTAAGAAAATAATTTCCATTCAGAGGAGCATGTTTTCCTGGTTGCTGGTTTCCGTGAAACCCTAAGCACCTTCAGGACTTCTGAGAGGTTTAAACCAGAATATTCTACCTCTTCAAGAACCATGCCCTCAGGCATAATGTCTTGGACATAGCATTCAATCAATTTTTTGGAGTCCTTTTTGGGGAGGGGAGCTGCACAGAAAGGGTGACTTTTGCTTTCTCGCAAGCAGTAGCCTGGACTACATCTTGGTGGTCAGGATGGGCATACAGGGATTCCACCTCTTGTCTGTCCACCTGATATTTTCTTTCAATCCTTTTGTCAAGGGCTGCAGCTGAAGTAGGTGCAGACATGATTTTTAATATGGTCGTATTAAGTGCTTATGTATGGGGACTAACCCCATCAGGTCTGTAAATTCAGCATCTTCATCATCCTCATCAGTTTCCTGAAGGGGGATGTTGAGAGTAACACGCATCTGTCTAACAAATGAGAAAAAGGAAATATAGTCCTCATGCCCTGGAGAAGAGTCAACGTCCTGCTCAGGTGCACCCTCTGGTTTCATGGGGTCACCTTTCTTCCCTTACACTAGTATTCCTCTTCCTCCACAGGCAGATAGGTTGGAGCCTGAGCCAGGAGGTGGCATTTACAGTATCAAAATGTCCCATAGCCTGGTTGGCCTGGAAAAATTGCCACATCTTTGATATGTCCTCAGATGAGGGCATTTTTTTCTGTGTCGTCTGCCTGCTCCTTTCTCCATTCAGGAGGAGTGGCAGTGACATTTCTTTCTTTTAATATCTTTTTAGCAGGTACCATTTCTAGTGTCTGCTCAGAGGCTCTTTCATTAATTTTTTTCCCATCAATGGATTCAAGGTTCCCCCTTTTGGACACCCTGATATATGATCGATCTTTACCATGCCTTTTAGATGGATTAGCACCTTCATCTTTTTTTCTTGTCTCCCTTTACATTTTTTGATGCTGCTGTTGAACATGAGGAGGCAGAACCTTCTAATGCATGCTTTCCACCATCATTGTGAACTTTGTGAACTCCCTCAGAGACTTTTTTAGTATTTTTTGTTGACCAAGAGGAAAACTGAGAAGCCATAATTACTTTTAATGTATTTACCATGTTATCTAAAGTTTTAGGACAAAACACAATGCAGGACTCACAAATAATAAAGCTGTGGTCTGGTCCCAAGTACTTTACACAGAGTTCGTGGAAGTCTGCCTTTGCCAGGCACTTGAAACAATATGTACAGTTTTTACAGCCTGTGGATCCTCTAGGTTTCTCTGACATACAAAATTAGAGACATCATAGTAAAATCTTAGCGTGATCCAAAAAATATACAAAACCCACAAAAACAGTAAAAGCCCCTTAAGTAAAAATGTCTTGTATCTCAAAAAACTATGCCAAAGGCCAAATTGCAGTTTTCTGTATGGGAGCTGATAAGAAACATAAAAGTTGTCAGCAGATTAGGACCTCTTGGCCCACCTAGTCTGCCCTATTTTCCCTACCTACAGTGCCACCACAGTAGACCCTACCCAATCTCCGGTCTTCCCCCCCTTGCCTTATTTCTAAGGTCCCCTTGTGTCTATCCCATGCATGTTTGAACCCTGTTGTCATTTTAGCACCTACACCTCCATTGGGAGGCCATTCCAGGCATCCACCACCCTTTCCGTGAAGAAGTATTTCCTCACATCTCCTCTGAGTCTCCCCCCTTCCCCAGGTTCATAGTGTGACCCCTTGTCCTTGAGCATCTTTTTTCTATGTAAAATGCTACCCTCATGTACCTTATTAATACCTGTGAGGTATTTGACCATTTCTATAATGTCCCTCTTTCCCTTCTTTCCTCTGGAGAGTACATATTTAATTCCTTGAGTTAGAGTTAAAGGACATCATAAGAGGGATCCAGCTAGGAACACAGGAGGGGGAGGACAGGGAGGTGAGGTGCCTACCAGGTGCCACGGCATGGAGGGATGGAAGGAAGATACTGGGGATCACTGGGAAGGCAAGACAGGAGGGTGAGCTGGATGTCATTATCCACCTAGGTACTAATGACTTGGCAAATGGGGAGCCAAAGGACGTTCAGGAAGAGTTTAGGAAACTGGGAGGGTCTCAAGCAAGTAGCTACTTCTGTCACTTTCTCAGAGTACTACCTGTGAGAGAAGGGAGAGCATAGGAGTGCATGCACCAGGAACTTTAACTCATGGTTGAAGAACTGGTGCTGTGAGGAAGGGTTTGGATTCATTGGTGACTGGGGACCCATCTGGAGGATGGAGTTTGTTCAAGCCTGACGGCCTGCATCCATCCTGGAGGGAATCCAAGCACTCAATGATAAGTTTAAATGCTACATTGATAAGCATTTAAACTAGCAAAGGGGTGGCAGGCCAGCAAGGATGGTACCTACTTGCTCACCCCCACAGCCAGTAATGGAACCAGTGAACCAGAGAGTGGCTATCTCTGCAAAGCAGTGTGCAAAAGTTGGAGATTAGTGTCCAAAAGGTGGATAAGCAGAAAGGGGCAAAATTCAGCAGAAGGGCAGACAGCAAGGAGAACCAGGGATAAATGACAACCAAGGAAGGGGCTGGAGTAGAACAGTGAAGCAGTCTAGGAGGTCAAATCATGGAAAGCCATGTGTGCAAATGCCAGGAGCCTTAGCAACAAGATGGAAGATCTGGAGGCTGTCATGGTACAGTCAGACCTGGACATTGTGGCCATCACTGAAACCTGGAGTAATGATAACCATGACTGGGAGATGGTCATACCTGGCTACAACATATTCAGAAGAGACAGAGCAGGCAGGAAGGGAGGAGGAGTGGCACTGTATGTGAAAAATGACATAAGGGCCACACAGATCCAGGAGGAACAAAATGGGGGAGAGATACTGTGGGTTAAGCTGGAAAGGAAAATGGGGCCAGCCATCCGCACAGGTGTGGTCTATAGACCACCAGCCCAGGAGGAAGAAACAGATAGAGTTGATGCTAGCCATCCAAAGGATGGCAGACAAGGTGAGGTAGTACTGGTTGGAGACTTCAATATACCAGAAGTGGACTGGAGCATCCCAGCAGCAGCATCAACTAGGAGCAGATTTATCCTGGACTCCTTCAGGGTGCCTTCCTCAAGCAACTGGTCATGGAACCAACTCGGCAGAAGGCAATACTGGACCTTGTGCTCACAAACAGGGACAGTGTGATGGGGGTAACAGTGGGGGAGCACCTGGGTAACAGTGACCACCAGTCATTGGGGTTTGAAATCACAGAAAGAGCAGAACCAAACCACACAAAACACATATCCTGGATTTTAGGGGGCAGACTTTGGGAAAATGGGGAGATGCTTGAAAGAGGCATTAAGGGAATGGGACAGGAATCAGGGATTGAGGAACAGTGGGCAGTATTTAAAATGGGGATTATAAGAACAGAATTATGCATTAAGCAGGTTAGCAAGAGGAAAGAAAGAGGAGACCATTATGGTTTTCCAAAGAGGTAGCAAAGAAAGTGAAAGCCAAAAGATTGCATTCAGGCAATACAAAAGACACAGGCAGAAGGGGATAGGAGAAGTCCCAGGAGAAACAAAGGAGGCAGGGAAGTCAGTAAGGAAAGCCAAAGCTCAGACAGAAGAACACATTGCAAAATCAGTGGTTAAAGGGACAAAACCTTTTACAGGTACATAAGTGAAAAAGAAGGACAAAGGGAGGATAGTGAGACTGAAGGGGAGGATGGGAGCCATGTGGAGGATGACAACAGTAAAGCTGGACATATTGAACAGGTATTTCTGCTCAGTCTTTACTAAGGAAGAGGGGTAATGGGTCTGAAGGGGTACAAGGGTGAGAATGGTGCAGAAATGGACACAGTCCCTTTACGAAAGGGTCCTGAAGGAACTGGAAGTAATAAGAGCTGATAAAGCAATGGGGCCAGATGGGGTGCACCCCAGGGTCCTTAAAGAACTAAGAGAGGTGGTGGCTGAACCTCTGGCTATCCTGTTCAGCCAATCACTGGAAACAGGGAGGTACCCAAAGACTGAGGACAGCAGATGTAGTCCCCTTATACAAAAGTGGGAACAAAGAGGAAGCAGGAACTACAGACCAGTCAGCCTCACCTCGGTAGTGGGAAAGATCATGGAAGCACTACTGAAGGAGAGATTGGTGGAACATCTGGCTGTCAATGGACTACAGGACCCAAGGCAGCATGGTTTCACCAGGGGAGGTCATGTCAGACCAACCTCATTGAATTTTTGACTGGGTGACTAGGAGGTGTGGATCAGGGAGGGCAGTGGACATGGCCTATCTGGACTTCAGCAAGGCCTTTGACACTGTGCCACATAGAAGACTAATTACACAAACTGGGGAATATGGGTGTGGGCAGGACAGTAGTGTGGTGGGTAGGTAACTGGCTGGGTGGCAGGACACAGAGGGTGGTGGTAAATGGCTGTCACTCCACAGAGGGAAGAGTGACCAGTGGGGTACCACAGGGATCAGTGCTGGGACCGGTCCTATTCAACATCTTCATCAGTGACATTGCACAGGATCTAGAAGGCAGAATTTCACTGTTCGCTGATGACACAAAGCTCTGTAACAGAGTAGACACACCAGAGGTGTAGACAGAATGAGAAGGGACCTGCAGAAACTTGAAGAATGGTCAAGGGTTTGGCAGTTGAAATTCAATGCAAAGAAGTGCAAGATGATGCATATGGGGCACAAAACCCTGGCACAATATATCAGTTGAGGGGTGAGGATATAGCATGCACCAAGCAGGAAAGGGATCTTGGGGTTGTCATCTCTGATGACCTCAAGGTAGAAACAGTGTGACAAGGCATCAGGTAAAGCAAATAGGATGCTGGGATGTATAGGCAGGGCATCACCAGCAGGAAAAGGGAGGTCATAATTCGATATACAAGACACTAGTGAGGCCCCACCTGGAGTACAGTGTACAGTTCTGGAGACCATACCTACGTAAGGACATAGACAGAGTAGAGAAGGTTCAGAAGAGGCAACAAAGATGGTGCATGGGTTGCATCACAAGTCCTATGAAGACAGGTTGAAGGAACTGAACATGTACTCCCTGGAGGAGAGGGAGGAGAGAGGATATGATAGAGACATACAAGTATCTTACAGGGAGGAACAGGGTGCAGGAAAACACTATTTTTAAGCGAAAAAGATGTTTCAGGACTAGAGGGCATGGGATGAAGTTGGAGGGAGGACGATTCAGAGGAAACATGAGAAAGAATTTCTTCACAGAGCAGGTGGTGGACAAGTGGAACACCCTGCCAGAGGAAGTGGTGGGGGCTGAAACAATCACGGGATTTAAGAATGCATGGGATAGACATAAAGGAATTCTAGAGGTCAGGGGTAAGGGGAAATAGACTTCTAGGAAAACAAACTGAACTTATAAGCTCAAATGGGCAGACTAGGTGAGCCATAGGCCCTTATCTGCCGACACTATCTATGTATCTATGACACAGGCAGAAACAGAAAGTGAAAGTGCTTCCATTTCTATACAGAGCAACTTAAAAAAGGTGGAACTATTTACCAAAAGGAAATGAAGTAAGTGATTAATTAATAAAAACAGCTATTTAACAAAAAAGTAGCCGCAGGGTGGCCTCCAGGTCTCGAGAATCAAAACGGGATCCAGAAGGACCACTGAATCAAAACCAGCTACCCTAACTAATGCAGATTAGAAAATGGGTAGGAGGCATTCTCACTTTTGATTGGCTAATGCCACCAGGTAACCAATCAGGTATCAGGCAACAGAGACTGGGAATTAATGAATCCCAGTCTCTGGCTGCCTGATTACCTTCTGAAATCACTGTGCCCTTGGAATGTTCACTATTTTAGAGCCACCATTTTCGTTCTCTCGCTTAGCGAGGGATACTGCTCCCCTCCAAGCTCAGTAGTTGAGTGCCAACTCTCTGTCCAAATAGCACAACTACTGTTGCTGAACTCAGTTTTTGATTTGTGTATTTCGGCTGTCCTCAAGCTCTGCTCCCTTCCCCTACACACACACACACACACACACACACACACACAAACACACACACACACACACACACACACACACACACACACACACACACAGTTTTAAATTAAAAAAAGGAAACTTTTTTTTGACATAGCGCTACCCGCTCATCTTCACGCCCTCCTCCTCAGTCTGTCCAACAGCCCACTGACTCAGCAGACAACTGCCAGCTCTGGTTCCCCGGTTTACCTGAACCCTTGTTTCCACACATTTAAAGTGCAGTTAAACATGCACTGCGGTCAGTCGGTCACCAGCAGTTTTCAATCGGAGCGAGAGACCAACTGCGGGGTTGGGAGTGGACAGCGTTTCTTGTAACACTCACCTCAGCAACTCACTGTACCATCTTTGGGACTGTTACTTGCGCTTCAGTTTCTGAGTCCACGGTGATAAATAACAGTGCGGTTACTCCCATTGTCACCTCATCCGCTCTGCAATCCTGAACATGAACACAACTGTTGCAGAAAATAGCAGTGGTATCATTTAATCTCTCCCAGTCAGCTCCCATTGTTTCATTGACACAAAATGCCGGCTCGGCTCCTGTTGTCTAGCTGTCACATTTGGGGGGGGGGGCACCAAATAATGCCAGCAAGGAACTGGTGAGTTAAACTTAAAAAAAAATGGAAAATAAAAATTAGCAATATCACTGCCATTGTACATTGGAGTTGTGGATGTCCATTTCCTGATTTTACAGCCCAGGGTCACATAAGGTCACACGCCTCACAGCTACATTTTCCAACTGAAAAAAAAAGAAGAAAACTCTTCCAGGAAAGGCAGATAAGTGTTTTAGATTCGAGGAAGGGGAGGTGACTTTATTTTTAAAAATCCACCTCTTCTTCTTGACATGGTGGGGGTGGAGATATGTAAAATAGAATGGCTCTCTGATCTCCATGTGGGGAGGGGCAACAGGAGATGGAAGAGCACACAAAGGGAGGGACTATTTTATCAAAAAAAAGGTTTTTCTTGACTTTGTATTATTTTGAAAGTGATTTTCTCTGTTATTTTATTACCTAATTAAAATGTACACACATGTCCATTTTCTAAGTGCAATAATACCCTCCAGGATGGGTGGTATTGGGAAATATCGGGCCCCATTATGCCCCTGGGTGGTCCAGTAGTTCCCAATACCGCCCATCCTGCTGGGTATTATTGCTTATGTAACACATAAATAAACACTTAAAAAACAAAACGAATGACTGGCGATCCAGTAGTACCACAGCTTGACTCGGGACGAGTGTTCTCTCCAGGCAGAGAAACAAATCTGTCAACTGCCAGAGTGGAGTGTGGCTGCAGATTTTTTTGAACCAGTATTCTAAATTCTACTAATTAGAATAAGATTCTGTCTCCAGGGCATCTGTCCTGTATTAGATGATGCTTAGAGTGTTAGCATTACGTGAGGGATTCCTGGATGCTCTGTCATGAGCTTCAGCATAAATTGGCAAGCCATAGTTCATAATGGAAAAAATAACATTTATAATGACTTGACAGCAACTATCCAAAATAAAATGTATCCAGCTTCTATATAAACTTCCTAACTACAAGTTTACAGATTTAACTGTACTATCAAATCATATCTAGAAAGTGACATCCAAAAAAGACTCAAGGTCCTTCTAGTCTGCCCAGTATCAACTATTAATTACAAAATATGATCAGTATAGGACAGATAGCTGTCTAGAACCATTCCAAAAATATCTAAATTTCCTTAGTTGCTCTCTCTGATCACCCACAAGGAAAGAATAGAAAGCTCTGCAGTATTACCCAATTTCATTTCCTTTGAGGCCCTGGACACACTGGGGAACTTAAAATGGTTTAAGTACCTTAAAATGGTTAAAATCCCCATAGCACTGTTTGCAGAAAGACTACAAGCTCCTTAAAACGTTTTAACAAGTGTGTTTTTAAACCCTGCTAGATACCTAGTCTTAAAACCACTTTTAAAAACGTTTTGGAGCTAGCATGGTCTTACTCAGAGGTCTGTCCAGGATTAAAAAAAATGTAAGCTGTAATGGCTCAACTAAAACAGTTCTAGCTGCAGTGGGTCCAGGCAAGCATAGTTCTGTGTGTTGGACTCAACACAAAATAGTTACAAGGAGAACAGATTTAACACTAGCAGTGTGGCCACACTAAACCATTATCAAAAATGGTTACTGAGTAGTGTGGCTGCATTGAAATGGTTTAGCTGAACTGGTTTTAAAAACGGTTTTCAAAAACAGTTATGTAGTGTGTCCAGGGCCTAACAACACTGACTTTGTTTTTTGGCATTCAGTCAGTTTACTGTTCAAAAAACACTTCTGTAGTAAATTAAAGTGTAGCTGCAGGTGATCGGATAAAGCAAGCTGGTCCTACCCTTTTTTTTTTTTTAAGAACAGCTTTGTCTCTTTTTTAAAAACAGCATTGTCTGCAAAAGGAATAACTCTAAAATCAGTGCAGACTTCAAGTAAATTGTTTAAAAACAAACTAGATAATAAAGGCCCTAGAACAGAGCCTTGACGGATGCTCATAGTGACTGGCATACAATGTGAAAGAGAATAGTTTACTTTTACTTTTTGGTATCTGTTTGAAAGCTAGTGTTTAAGCCAGCCAAGAACTTCATTAGACAGGCCTAGAGTGCCCAGCCTAGTTAATATTATGTGACATCTCCCTTCGGGAGTGCACAGTATTTGTGTACCATAGGGCTGGAGAGTAAATTTCTTCCAGTGTTTCAAGGGTTAACCCCCCCCCCCAGCCACACAGCAGGACCTTCTGCAGATTAGGTCATGGCAGGTGTGGGGGGGGGTATATAATGGGAGATTGGGTAGGTGAAGAGGGAGAGAGTCTCTGGAGAGAAGGGAGAGACCAAAGGGGAAGCAGAGAGACCAGGCCGGGTGGAGCGTTTGCTCGCACCAGCCATGGGTGGCGTCCATGATATTCAGAGTCAATGGTAGAAGCCACAAGTCCCAGGTCACTGAAAATGCTTATGCCTGGACCATCAGGGTGAAGAGAGCCTCTGAAGAGGAGTGAGATCGAGGAGGGAGCCAGCCATTGGGTCTGTGCAGTTTGCAGGGTCTTGGCTAGGCATCTCCAGTGTGCAGTTAAGTAGATGCAGTAGTGTTTAAGTGTGATCCTTTGGGATGTGTTGCCCCTTGCCTGGGGACACTCGCCAAGAGTGCCCAAGGGACTAAGCCTTTCTGTAGCCATCAAAGGGAGTAGGCAGCCTCAATTTGAGTGGCCTGCAGAGCCAATGGGACCTCATGATTGAGCTCTGGGAAGCACTAGTTTCGGGCAGTGGAAGATGTGAGAGCTGAAAATGGGGGAGAAAGAAGAGTTATGCTGCAAAAGCCTACACTATGAATGAGAATAGACTGCCACATAAGTAGTACAGAGATCATATATCTCGTCAAATTTTCAATTTCAGCCAATCAGCGAGCACCACGTCATTTGACAGGTGGGTGTGGCCTAAAATGGACCAATCAGAATCGTCCCTGTATTGCGCAGGACGTCCTGCCTTAAATGCAGGGTGTCCCGTGTCAAACACAGGAAGTAACATATGAAATGCAGGAAATGACATAGTCTCGAACCCGGAAATGACACATCATTCCCGTTCTAGGTTACTATGTCCTTCCTCCTCCATCCCCAATCCTCTGTGAACCTCCATAACACCATCCTAGCTTGAACACTCCTCCCCTCCTTCCTCTATCCCCTACAGCCTCTGAGACACCATCCTAGCTCAAACCAGAGTTCCTCCTCCATCCCCTCAAACTGCAACCACCCCATCCTAGCTGGAACCTGAGTCCCTCCTCCATCCCCTCAAACCTCTGTGACACCATCCTAACTTGAACCCTAGTCCCTCCTCCCTCCAACCCCTACAACCTCTGTGATACCATCCTAGCTCAAACCAGAGTCCCTTCTCCATCCACTCAAACCTGTGTGACACTGTCCTGACTCGAACCTCTCCCACTCCATTCCAGCTTGAAACCGAGTTCCTCCTCTGTCCCCTTGAACTGGTACGACACCATCCTGGCTTGAACCCAAGTCTGTCCACTTGAACCTCTATCACCCTGTCATAGCTCGAACTCAAGTCTCTCACCTCCTCTCTCCTTGCCCCCCCACCACCTGTCTTGCACCCCATTACCTAGCTTGAACCAGAGTCTCTCTCCCCTCCTCTCACTATGCCCCACCACCACCTACCTTGCACCCTTCACCTACCTTGCCTTCCCGAAACCTCCCCCTGTCAGTCTATGGTGTAACTGCAGGGTGCCTTTTTACTCTGAGCATTTTTTTTTTTGATGAAATGTGCTTCGAGGTTTAGAGGACAGTGTGCTGTAAGAACATTTTATCTTTATTATGTAAGAATGCTATTTTAATACAAAGCATGTAAATATTTATGAAAAACAGAGACCTAGCTTGAACACCAGTCCCTTCCCTCTTTCCACCTTATCCCAACACCTACCTTGCTCCATCACCTACCTTACACTCCTTCAGCCTCCCCCCATTGGACTGAGGGATAATTGCAGGGTGCCTTTTTACTCGGGAGATTTTTTTGTGTGTGTGAAATGTGCTTTGAAGCTCAGAGGACTGTAAGAACATTTATCTCTTCAGTGTAAGGAAGTTCTTTTAACACAATGCATTTTCAGTATTTGTGAAAAAACAGTGATTTCTTTTTTAATGTGAAAAAAGAAAATGAGTTATAACTTTCAAAGCAGAGACAGTGTGTGTGTGTGCGTGTGCGTGCGTGCATGCGTGTGTGTGTCTCCAGTGTTGAAGCTGATTTTACAAGGCGTGCTTATTCTAAGCAGACTGCTTCAAATGCTAAAGTCTGATTTAAAAACATACATACTCTCTAAATTCCTTTTTTTCAAACTTAAAAATAATGGAATAGTATTCTATTTTGAGATCAGAAACTAAATATATTTTTCTATTTCCTTTGAAAAGGTAATTTACAAGATATCTTATCAAACGCACATATTTCTATCAAATATATATTAATGTTATTGGTGAAAAGTATTCAAGAGGGTTTTATCCTCTCTGCATTTCCTGTAAGAACATTTTATCTTTATTATGTAAGAAAGTTATTTTAATACAGTGTATTTAAGTATTCATGAAAAAACAGTGATTTTTTTAATGAGAAAAAGAAAACGAGTTCTAACTTTAAAAGTAGAGCATGTGTGTGTCTGTGTGTGTGTGTGTAAGAGTGTGTGTGTGTGTGTGTGTGTGTGTGTGTGTGTGTGTGTGTGTGTGTCCAGAGTTGAAGCCAATGTTCCAATGGTTTCTAGTCTAAGTAGACGGCTTCAAATGCCAAAGTCTGATTTAAAAACAGTCATACTCTTTAAATTTCTTTTTTTTAAGCTTAAAAATAATGGAATAGTATTCTATTTTGAGATCAGAAATTAAATATATTTTGTTATTTCCTTAAGATAATTTACAAGATATCTTGTTATAAAAAGCACATATTTCTATTAAATATATACTAATGTTACTGTTGAAAAGTATTCAAGAGGGGTTTATCCTCTCTGCATAACCTGTAAGAACATTTTATCTTTGCTATATAACAAATTTCTGTTAAAAGAATGTATTTTAAATATTTATGATAAGCAGAGGTTTATTTTTAATGAGAAAAAGAAAGTAGTTTCAACTTTAAAATGAGAGAGAGAAAGAGAGTGTGTGTGCATGTGTGTGTGTGTGTGTGTGTGTGTCCAAAGCTGGAGCTGCTTTCACAAGGCTCCCTAGTCTAAGTAGAATTCATCAAATCCTAAAGTCTGAATAAAAAACAGACATACTTCTCTATATACCTTTTTCTTTTACGTTTAAAACAGATTGCATCAGAATTTTGGTATTTTTATGTCAGAAACCAAATATAGTTTTCTATTTCCTTTGAAAAAGATAATTTACAAGATAACTGGTTATCAAAAGCACATATTTCTATTAAATATATACTTATGGTAGTGGTGAAAGTATTCAAGATGGTTCTAACCTTTAGAAAGCAACGAAGCAGCTGCAGTACCCATTTAAAAATGAAAAACCTGTTCAATTACTTTCTGAACTCTTTTATACTCTTTCAGAAACCTAAAAAAATGCCCTGCCCAGCATTACAGTATAAGAAAATCACATGCTAGTCATTTTGTATTTCATAAGTCAGAATAGCAGCTATTGAATGAATGGGACCCTTCTTCACAAGAGAGTATAGGGTCCTCTTACAAAGCATGAGCTCATCCCATGTGATCGTCACATAGCGTGAACTCATACAGCATAGGCTCCTTCAGTTAGTCAAAAGACCAGAGGTTTACAGACGTTTTGAGAGCTTTATTAATATTATTATGACCAGCTGGAGTGATTCTGAAGATTTGATGGGTCATCTGTCTGACAGTGGCATGATGAAAGCTGTTGTAACAATACCATCACCACAAAGTACTTGTTTAAACCGAAAATGTTTAAAATTTACGGACTTGGATGCTTTTCAGTGTAAGTAAAAGGCAGCCAGCTTTTGTCTATTTTGTAGTGTGTTTGTTAGATAAACTACAATGTTATGAATCTATTAGCGTGATTGGGCTTACTACATATTGTTGACTGAAATGGTGTGGGGCATCTTTCTTTGTGGAGGTTGCAAGCACACATCTTGAGCTTGTGTTTTAGTGGGGGAGGTGGGGCTTGCTACTGGTGCATGTCCTGTTCTCTGCATGTGTTTTCATCTTGGCATTTGTGCATCTGGGAAAAATGGTGGTGTGTGTGTGTGTGTGTGTGTGCCCATGTGCTCATTTTTGTGAGTGCGTCTCCAATGAGCACTTGGCTGTGATAATGTGTTTTCTGATTTGCTCAGCACCCCAAGAATGACAGTCTGATAGCGGACGTTGTAAAGTTATAAACAATAAAGTGAAATAGAAAAGTAAAATTGTTTGATTAGTCTACAGGCACTCTAAGTATTTATCCTGTTTTATTATATTCAGGAGTTGCTTATTCATTATATTCCTAGGCGAGTAGGTGGGAAAGTCTGGTGGTTCATTGATGCACTGTTATATTATTGTGCTTCGCAGATGATAAGTTTTGCAACATAGTACTACCGTCTTATGGTTCAGCCCCCTTCCCCCACCATCTGTTGATATCATGTATTGGGGATATTAGGAGAGATCACTTAAGTTATAGAAAGCTCTGATCTGAGGTTACAGGGTGACACAGTAACCCAGTATTTGATGGCAGATAAAGACCACTAGGCCCCACCCAGTCTTCCCTTATTCCCTGCCTGCATCAATGGTCACTGACCCTGCTTGGTCATTGGCTTTAGCCCTCACTACCCACCTGTAGGGTTCCTTTGTGCCTATCCCATGCATGTCTGAATCCCTCCACTGTGCAGTCTCCCACTGCTTCCTGGGGTAGATTTTGATCTTGCCAGAGTTCCAGAGGACCAGTACAAAATTAACTTTTCTTTGC
Organism: Neoceratodus forsteri; assembly: GCA_016271365.2. NCBI lineage: Eukaryota > Metazoa > Chordata > Ceratodontiformes > Ceratodontidae > Neoceratodus > Neoceratodus forsteri. The sequence goes on from CM057455.1 coordinate 1,713,965,364, forward strand.
ATCTTTTCTATCTGTATCTTTATGCATATATTTATCACTGTTGCAGAGATAGAGGTTGGCAGCAGTAGTCCACTGGCCAATTGCAGCCCAAGATTGTATGGGGTCAGTAAAATGTTTCTCTAATTAGCCCTGTGTCCTAGTGCTGGAGGAGGAAACATTTCAATAAGTGGGCCATTGGATTTTCTCCATTGGTAGCCCCGCTAGGCAGTTAAAAACTTAATTTTGACCCCTGCTGTTCTCAAATCTAAGCTTTTTCAGTGAAATCCCCAGAACACTATTTGATAGCAAAGAAACAACTTACTTAAAAAAATACATTTTTGTTCCTGTAGCAGGTAAAAGGTTAACCGTTCAAAGAATTTCAGGGCTCATAAAAGATAAATACTATTTGTAAGCAGAGCGGTCTGCAAAGTAGCCAACAGAACAGAAAAAAAATCAGTGCAAGCTTTCCCGTCATCACCATTACCGTAGTCTTTGATTAAAATCTGGAGACAAAGCAATCCTGTAGTTGGGGGCAATGTTTTAAATCTGGAAACCCGGGTTTGAATCCCACACCTGCCACTTTGCTTTGCACAACCCTGAGCAAGCCATGCAACCTCCCTGTGCTTAAGCTCCTTGTAAATGCACCCTGTATCTAAACCATTAGATGTCAGAATTTGTCACAGTCAACCTCCTCAAAGCCATGGAAACCATCTTGAGCCTACACCAAATATTGAAATTATCTTGGGCTTCCCCATAGAAAAATGGAATACTTTACAATAAAGAAAAACTCATTTTAGTAGTTCACTCTCATTTTATAAAACTTATTTTACCCCCCACAACGTGTTTCCCCCCTCCCCAGGCCAGCTTAGTTGCTCCACTATTTTGACTTTCAAACTGTTGTTACACCTTGCTACACTACCTTCTTGGGTCAGACTTCTTTAGTTGTCCATTCCCACTATCTGAAATAACCTTACTACCCAAATATGCCTCTCCTTCTCTTACTCTGGTCTTAAGCAACTTCTGAGGTATTCTGTTGGTCCCTCCTGCTATTGCTCATAGTATTGTACCCCTCTGCTTAACTCTTGTATTTGAACTGTTCTGCCACATGTCTAATTGGTCAGTTGTACATCTCATTATTTGTTCATTGCTCCCTTTTTCTTTGCACTTTTCTTCATTTTGTATTGCTTGACTGTTTTGGAGTAACTTTTTGAGCTGTATTCACTCACTACCCTTCCCTGGGTACTCCTGAAGTGAGCCTTGGCTCAGTGTACCTGTCGTGGTCACCGATTTGTAAGTAAATACGTATATTCACCTACTATTATCCTCTTTTAGTTTGCCTCATCCATTCACACAAAAATTTAAAACTCAAAAGCTAAATACTGTACTTTTTCAGACTTGCTTGAGCCTCCCCTGGAAGAGGTTGGAGCTTCACCATTTGAGAACCCCAGATCTAAACTGCTTTAACCTTCCTGTGAATGTGAAATGGCAGTGGCACGCTCTTCTGTGTCTCTGATTGTAAATCACTTTGGAACACTGTGGGAATGAAATAAACTAGTTTAAATGTCATTGCTTTCCTGTAATCTACCTACCTCTCCTTCATTATTCCCCCCTGCCTTTTCTTCTGTTCTATTTTCTACTGCTTTATCCCCTTCTAACCCTCCCTAGGCATGCCTATAGCACTAGCTGGGTTCTTTGCGAAGAGTGCCCTTGGTTCTTTTACTTCCACCTGGACACCCACCAGGACAACACCAGGATTGGCAGAAGGGACCTCAGTTTAATGTCTCATCCAAAGGACAGCACACCCCAGCAGTACAGCACCCCCGAATACTGCACTCGGATGCCAGCGATTTTTAGATGTAAGTCCAATCCCGGTGTGGGACGAGAACCCACGACCTTCTGGTCCAGAGGTGGATGTGCTACCAACTGAGCCACGCTGACAGGGCAACCAAAATGGTGCAGGGACTGCATCAGAAAACATATGAGGACAGATTAACGGAGCTCAGTATGTATACCCTAGAGCAAAGGAGGGAGAGAGGTGATATGATCAAAACATTCAAACATCTTAAGGACATTAACAATGTGAAAGATTCTAACATGTTTCAATATAGGAAAAATAGCAGGACAAGAGGACACAGCATGAGATTAGAGGGAGGCCGATTAAGGGGTAATGTGAGGAAGCATTGGAACAGCCTACTTCAAGAAGTGGTGGATATGAATGCAGTGCAGGACTTCAAACAGGCATGGGATAGGCACAAGGGAGCAATACAGATGAGTATGAATAGACAGGCCATTGACAGAGTAAAGGCCTATGGCACATTCATAAGGCAGAAAAAATGGGCAGACTGGATGGGCCTTGCTGTCCTTATCTGCCATCAACTTCTATGTTTCTATGAGTCATGGATCTGAAGACAGTGTTACTGGCATCTACAGCCATATGGAACTGGTACTTTGTGGCCTCTAAGGCAGTTTTGACTGTCTCTGCCAGGTCCTGAGCTAGGTCATCTGGGGCTTTCTGACTAATGGCCAGAACTGAGTTCCACAGTGCCTTTTGGCACTGTGCAGTGTATGCCATATACAGTAAGTAGAGAGGCGTAGCATCAGAGAGGCTGTGATGTAAGGCTTCTTGCTCATGCTGTCTGGTTTTCTAGACTCCTTATCTGGAGGCTGGGAGGATAGAGGCTCTTAGCCTTGTCACAAGCTGCAGCTTGTACCATACCCTCATGGTCAGGATGGGTGTAAAGGTACTCAGCATTTGTTTTGTCCAGCTGGTACGTTTTTCTATATTTTTGTCCACACCTGGAAGGGTAGTGGAATTTTGAAGAACTTTGAAGGTGGTCTTGTGGAGGGACTTGTGTACTGGATGGAACAACCTCATTAGGGGAGGGAGATCCATCATGTCGAGGAAGTCTGCCTCTTCATCATCCTCAGTAGCTTCTTGAATAGAGAGGTCAAGAGTGTCCACTATCTGCTGGACAAAAGTATAATGGAAGGAAAAATCCTCCTGACCATGAGAAGGAGAGCCAAATTCCTGATTTGGGGACATATCAGGCTCTATGGGTTCACCCTCTTCCTCCTTATCATCATCACCTTCTTCATAGAAAAACTCTGACCTTGGTCAGGGTTAGTGGGGATAGGGGTGGGAGAGCCAGTCCCTAAGAGGTTGCCCATAGCTTGAAAAGTCTGATATAACTGCCAAGCCTTAGCCATGTCCTCAGGTGAGGTCATTTTTGGTTGTAACACACATCCCCCTTTGCTCTTCAGCAGGATGGGAAGTGATATATTATTCTTTTTGTTTCTTTTTAGCAGGAACTGGGTCAGGAGCCTGCTCTGTATGTCTTTTTTTGCTTGGCTTGGTCTGAGTTGCCTTTGTCAGGGACCTTATTCTCTTGGGGCGGGGTTCCTTGGAGGACCTCTCTTTGGAACTGTGATGGGAGGAGGACCCCTCTTCAGAAGATTTATGAGAGGGGGAAGCAGACTGAGAGGCCATGATTTCTAGTCTTTTGTCCCTTTTCTGACTGTTTTAGGGCAAAATTTAGTGCAAGGTTCAACAAAGATGTGACTTGGATCTGGGGTGGTATATGGTGACACAATGAGTCAGATTCAGAGCTAGGCAGCAGGTATGCTGCTTCCCTCACCTGCCCTTAATGAACTGGGCATAACCGGCAATGAATTAGGAAAATGCTAATGATTGAAGTGTCGGCATGGTCACCACAAGAGTCTTTAGTTTTTGTAGCCCTCAATCCAAACAAAGAAGGAACAGCTAAATTTACAGCCCTGAATTTATGATGAAATGGCTGTGTAGCACTGTATTTTCTTTTTCTCATTTGGGTTTAGTGGCGGCGGCAAAGTAAAAAATACTCCATCAGTCAATTGTCTTAAATGAGCCTGACAACCAAGAGGTTTGCGTACGGCAGCGGTAGCAGTCTGGTCCCTTGTCGCACCAGAATTGGTCCATTCAGATGAAGTTGGAAAACTCATTAGCACTACAAGTTGCCAGTTCATGTCCTGACCATAAGAGGAAGATTGGTGAAATATAAAAGATGGAAAATGCCACAAGATGCCATAAGACACCATAAAATGCCAATAGGAAGATGGGAGCTGTGGAAGAAAATATGGAGCTGATTTGAAACTTTAAACTGCTGACGACAGACAGATAACTAAAGCCTCAAGACATTTAAAAAGGGATTGAATAATTTTTTGTTTGGTGGAATAAAGGGGAAAAAATGGTGCGAGGTGGGAAGACTTGCCCACTGTGAATTGCCAGAACTGAGGTTGCTAAAACGAAAAAAAAGTCATTAGAGTTTAATAAAGCACATTTCTCTGGGTCTTCTATAGACCTTCTTTTTTAAATACAGTAAATTGCCAAATGTAACTTACATGCTAACATACTATTTGCCAGCAGATTAGGCCTTACGGTCTATCGAGTCTGCTCGAACCTTAGATCCTTAGTTGGGTGCCGAGGCCCTCCCATCCCTTGTGCTCCAGAAACCCCTATCATCCATCCCCAACCCCCTGGAACAGGCCATCATCTGATACATCCACTTTCTGTGTCTGTCCCACCCCCTCTTGAAGCCCTCCGCTGTGGATCTCTGAACCAGCTTGCCAGGCAGTGCATTCCAAGGGTCCACCACCCTCTCAGTGAAAAACCTCCTCCTCTTTTCCCCTCACCCTTCCACCTTCCAACTTCAAACCATGCCCTCTGGTGATACCTCCCTGCTTTAGTCTAAAGATCCCCTCCATGTTTACCCTATTTATTCCCTTGAGGTACTTGAAGACCTCAATCATGTCCCCTGTCTCTCCTCTCCTCCAAAGAAAACAGGCAGAGCTCCTCAAGTCTGTCCTCATACGTCAAATCCCCTAGCCCTCGTATCATCTTAGTTGCCCTCCTCTGTACCCTCTCCAGGAGCTGTATGTCCCTCTTCAAGTGTGGTCTCCAGTACTGTACAAAGTACTCAAGGTGTGGTCTAACCAGTCCATTGTACAGCGGCAGAATCACTTCCTTGCTCCTAGAGGTGATCCCCCTTACGATGCATCCCAACATCCTGTTTGCCTTGCTAGCCGGCCTCCTGCACTGCTCAGAGTTATTCATACATGCATCCACCATGACCCCTAGGTCTTTTTCCCCTATTGAGGCCTCCAGCGCCTCCCCTCCCAGGGTGTACCTGTGTTTAGGGTTTCCCCGACCAAGATGCAACACCTTGCACTTGATGATATTGAAATTTAATTTCCATGTGTGAGCCCAGCTTTCCAGGGTGTCCAGGTCCCCTTGCAGGGCCAACCTCCCCTCTTCTCCCTCAACTACTGCTCCCATCTTGGAGTCATCCACAAAGAGACTCATTTCACACCCTATACCCTCCCTGATGTCCGATATGTATGCATTAAACAGGATCGGACCCAGGACCCAGAACCCTCTGATGCCCACACCAACCTCTCTAGGGTTTGAGAGCTCCCCACAGAACCTACTCTCTGGGTGCATCCAGCTAGCCAGTTTTCAATCCATCTGACCATCAAAGGCCTACTCCTAACCCCATCAGTTTCTCCACCAGACCATTGTGGGGGACAGAGTCAACGCCTTGCTGAAGTCCAAGAATAATACATCCACAGGCTTTCCCTGTCTAGTTCTGATGTTACCCATTCGTAGAACTCCACAAGATTGGTTTGACATGATCTACCTAGCACAAACCCATGTTGCCGACTATCCAGACCTCCACCTCCTCCAAGTACACCCCAATCGTTCCTTTAGTATACTCTCCATTAATTTTCCCACCACCGAGGTCAAACTGATGGGTCTATAGTTATCTGGTACTTCCCTCCCCCTTTATGGATTGGCACCACATGTGCCTCTCACCAATCCCTAGGTACCCTCCCTGTCTCAAGCGACCTGTTGAAGAGCTCCGCCAGGGGTGCAGCCAGTATGTCCGCCAGTTGCCACAGTACTCTCGGATGAATGCCATCCATTGGGAGATTGTCTTTCTTTAGGGCCTTGAGGGCTAGCCACACCCTTTTGGTGGAGTTAGCATCATCCGTCCCCTCCACCTTACTCGCCTTTTTATCCTTATCCAGATGTGACACCCCTGGGGCACCTCTCCCTCCCTCTTGCTCCATTTCTGTTGCTCCCCTGATCCCACTCACTGCCGCTTCTATCCCCTTCATGCCTTGCTTTGTAGATATCCCATCCCCCTCCCTAGTGAACACAGAGGCAAAGTACTCGTTAAATACCTCTGCCTGATCCCTTGCCTCTTCCACCCACCCTCCTTCTGATCTCAATCTGCTGAGATGACCCTTAGTTTTTCTCCGCTCCCCAATGTACCAGAAGAACCCCTTTTCCCCTTCTTGTATCCCCTGCGCCAGCCGCTGCTCTTTACTAGACTTTGCTCCCCTCACCATACGGGTGACTTTTCTAGATGCAAGATGGTACATTTCCTTATCCCTATCCTCTCTTGTTGTTTTATATTTTTTGTAGGCCGCCTTCTTTTCTCTGACTGCTACCTGTACCTCACTGGACCACCATGCAGTTTATGTGACCTTGCTCCCTTACGTTTCAACTTAGCGCAGATCCTGACTGCCTCATGAAGTCCCCGTTTATGACCTCCCATCTCCTTTCCACACTTGTCATTGATGTAATCCCTTCAAGTGATCCTTGAAAATATTTCCCATGCCCTCAAAGTCCGCCCCTGAAGTCCACTGCCAGTGTCCTAGATCTCACCCCCCATGCTTATTTGAAACCAGACAGTATTGTGGTCGCTCTCAGTCAGGGGGTCCTGTACAACCAGGTCCCTTACCATATCCCCATCTGCCAGAACCACGTCCAGGACATGCCCCTCCCTTGTGGGCTCCATCACATGATGTGTTAAGAACACATCCTGGAAGCCGTCCAGCAGCCTCTGCTCCTTGGCCACCTTAGAGGACATGGTTCCCCAGTTTGTACCTAGCATATTAAGGTCCCCCATCAACACCACTCCTTCCCCTTCTGGTCCACACTGGGCAATGATGTTGTCCAGCAAACTTAATGATATCCTTGGAAAAAATCATTTTTTCAAGTTTTATTTTGCACATGTGAAGCATTGCTCAAGAGACAAAAGGGGGGAGAAAAGGCTCTCAAAAATGCTTCAAGTATTAGGAGGAGCAAAATCATACAAAGGCCAAACTGCCTGAGTCAGACTTAAGTGCAATCCCCACACATTCGCACTTCAAACCCATCAAAGAATCTAAAAAACAAGACCTTGTGTCAAACTAAGTTACCATTTGAAAATTGCTGCAACCTTGCAGGATGAAAACAGCTTAAAATGCCTTCCAAATTAGATCCTGATTAAAAAAAAAAGAGAGAGAAGACTGTCCCAGCAGCAAGAAAAAGCACAACCCCCCAAACAAGGGAAGATATCAATGTTGATTCTTCAGGAGAACTTGAAGAGATTCCTACAGAGGAATATGGAGGGGTGGAATCACAAAAGTCAGAGGGACTAAAAGATGCAGGCCCAAGCACTTCCACAGCATCACAAGATTCACCGCTTGAGTGGGCTCAGCAACTCCTAAAAACTGTGGGTGCATTACAGATATCTTTGGGCAACCTGCAGCATTTTCTAGACTCAATCAAATCTATTTCAGACAACATTCAAAAATTAGATTCTAAGCTGGAGCAAGGAGCAAAATGAATTACTGAAGTAGAAAAAAAGGCAGTCTGACTTAGAAGATTTATTTCCACTTTACCATCTGATATAGCAGTGCTAAAAAAGCAACAGGAGGTATTGAAATGGAAGTTAGATGATCAGGAGAACCGGGCCAGAAGAAAAAACATCCAGACATTCGGTCTCCTTAATGAATGGGAAAATGATAAACCACTCAGGCGATTTCTTCTTACCAGTGTCCATCTTCTACCTTCCACCTTAACACTGTCCGACTGCAAGGTAACTACCTCACACCCTACTAGTTCCAGTAAGGAAGCTCCCTGTACTTCACTGAGTACTCAGCCACAGGAATGTTGCAGGCCCATTGGCAATAACCTTGCACATTCTCTGTTGAAGAAACAACTTAAACTTAGAGGCACTATTTGTACTGCATGGGCCCGTGGGCCTATTTGTAATCCAAAGAGAAAATAAATCCTTGGGCACTATTAAGTCCCAAACCCTCATGTCTAAGAGCATCCCTGAACAACATAATTATAAACAGGTTTCAGCTGCAGGACCAAAGGCCCAGAAGGTTTACTCATAGAATGTTCAACCCAGCAGATGTCCAGATGATGGATCGTCTGCAGCTCTGGCCCACGATCAACTCTCCTGTCGGCTGGCAGACCAACACAGCTCTGGCCTCTCTGTCAGTGAAGATTCAATCTCAGATAATCACCTCTTGCCTCAGTCAGCTGGCCTCTCTCAGCTCTATCAGTCGCAACTAGGCATCTCGTGCAGGCAGGCTTCTAAACACAGCTTCAGCCCAGGAGTGCCCACTAACCTTACCAGTACAGCGTCCCTGCAAATGCTGCAACACTGTGGATCAGTCACTTGGTTGTAGTGTCTGATGATAATGGTGCTACAAACACTGGGCTGTGATTCTGGGTTGGAATAGCCCTTCAGACAAATCTCAGGATTTGGGATTTGGGGTGTTCAGCAAATTTCCCCTTTTCTGTATTTCTCTCAACTATCTCTCCTGGGGCTGTTCAAGCCAAACAATCGCCTCCTGTCTGTGGAAACCCAGGCAGGCCTCCAAACATTGGCAAGCTCAAGAATCACCTGCCTACACATAGTGGATTCCCTGCAGGGGAGGACCTCAAACAATTGGTACAACAACCCACAAGAGAGAGGGCTATCCTAGATCTAGTACTGACTAACAGGGAAAGGATCACAGATCTCCAGGTAGAGGGTCACCTGGGAGCCAGTGACCATCACATGGTATGGTTCAATTTGGCCACTAGAACTAAAATAACCCATTCCAAGGCAAAAATATGGGACTTCAGAGGAACTGACTTTGATAAGATGGCCAACAGAGTTAAGCTTGCCCTGGCAAGAAGAAATACAGGCGAGAGGGTACAGGCAAAGTGGGCAATTATTAAGGAAGCAATACTTGAAGCAACATCCCATTGTGTTAGAGAGAAAAGGAAGTCCAAAAGAAGAAGGAAACCACTTTGGTTCTCAAAAACAGTAGCAGAAAAGGTCAGAGCCAAAAGGCTGGCCTTCAGGAAATATAAGGGAATGCAGCAGGATGAAGATAGAAGGCATACCAAACTTCCCTAAGGGAAGCAGGGAAGACAGTAAGGCAGGCAAAGGCCCAAACTGAGGAAACACTAGCACAAACAGTAAAAGAAGGTGACAAGACTTTCTATAGATACATTAGTGAAAGGAGAAAGTCCAGAGAGGGAATTGCTAAGATCAAAGGGGTAAAAGGGCGTGTGAGGAGGAGGACCATGTAAAAGCATCTATCTTAAATAGATACTTCTGCTCAGTATTTACTGAAGAGAAGGTAGGGCAGAGCCCACAGCTCAGCTCCATGGACACAGGGGAGGAAGGTGTGCACTAGTCCCTTCACAAAAGAAAGGGTCCTACAAGAGCTTGCTAAGCTCAGGGTGGACAAGGCAATGGGACCTGATGGCATACATACCAGAGTACTGAAGGAGCTAAGAGTGGAACTAGCAGAGCCATTAGCAGAACTGTTTAGTGAGTCTCTGAGCACAGGAGAGGTCCTAGAAGACTGGAGAAGGACTCATGTGATCCCGCTGCACAAGCGTGGTAGCAGGGAGGTGGCAGGGAACTACAGACCAGTCAGTCTTAACCTCAGTAGTGGGCAAGATTATGGAGGCATTCCTTAAGGAAAGGACAGTGCAACACCTGGAATCCATAGGAGCACAGGATCCAGGACAGTATGGGTTTACAACAGGAAGGTCCTGTCAAACTAATCTCATAGATTTCTTTGACTGGGTAATCAGAGTGGTGGACCAAGGGGGAGCAGGTGATGTTGCCTACCTTGACTTCAACAAAACGTTCGATACTATTCCACATAGAAGATTGATTAAAAAGCTGGGTAGGCTCGGGGTGGGTCAGAAGTTGGTCAACTGGGTAGCAAACTGTTTGACGGGCAGAAAACAGAGAGTGGTGGCAAACGGTATACAGTCAGAAGAGATGCAAGTCACAAGTGGGGTACCTCAGGGATCAGTCCTGGGGCCAGTCCTCTTCAATATCTTCATCAGTGACATTGCAGATGGACTGGAGGATAAGGTTTGTCTGTTTGCAGATGATACCAAGATCTGCAACAGAGTAGATGATCCAGATGGGGTGGGCAGAATAAGAAGAGATCTGGATGAACTGGCAAAATGGTCGGAAGAGTGGCAACTGGGGTTTAACACAAAAAAGTGCAAGATCATGCACATAGGGAAGAGAAACCACGAAGTCACTTATAGGATGGGAGGGGAGTTGCTGGCAGTCACACAGGAAAAAAGAGACTTGGGCATCATCATCATCACAGATGACCTGAAATCATCCAAACAGACCACTAAAGCAGTAGGTAAGGCTCGGGGATGTTGGGGTGTATTAGTAGGGGTATCACAAGTCGTAAGAGGGAGGTAATAATCCCTCTTTACAAGACACTGGTTAGGCCCCATCTGGAGTATTGCATGCAGTACTGGAGGCCACACCTTCACAGGGACATTAACCAAACTGAGGCAGTCCAGAGAAGGGCAACCAAAATGGTGCAGGGACTGCATCAGAAAACGTATAAGGACAGATTAACGGAACTCAATATGTATACCCTGGAGCAAAGGAGGGGAAAGAGGTGATGTGGTTGAAACATTCAGACTCCTTAAGGACATTAACAAAGTGAAACAGTCTAACATGTTTCAATATAAGAAAAATAGCAGGACAAAAGGACACAGCATGAAATTAGAGGGAGGCTGATTAAGCAGTAATGTGAGGAAGTTGTTTTTCACAGAAATGGTGGTGGATGCATGGAATGGCCTACCTCAGGAAGTGGTGGCTATGAATACAGTGCAGGGCTTCAAATGGGCATGGGGTAGGCACAAGGGAGCAATACAGATGAGTATGAATAGATAGGCCATTGACAGAGCAAATGCCAATGGCACATTCATAAGGTAGAAAAATAAATGGGCAGACTGGATGGGCCTTCCGGTCCTTATCTGCCATCGATTTCTATGTTTCTATGCCTCTGAGCTGACTCTGATGCTGTTCACTGGTGGATTCAGCACTTTCATTGGTTGTGACCCCCCGTCATTCACCAGGTAGGGTCTGTCTGGCAGATCCCCAATGGCTAACTGGTTGCCTTACTTCTAAGTGAATTAGTGAGTCCTCCTCAGTCACATGAACTACTGGAGTGCACAGTACAGGGCTGGGGGGGGGGGTTAAGAGGACAGGAGTTAGTACCAGTCTTAGAAGAAAGCGTGATCTGGGGCCTCAAAACCATAAAGGTGGACCAAAGCACCTGGTCCTGATGGGTTTCACCCTACAGTGCTAAAGGAGGTGAGGCAGACACTGGCAGCAACATTGCAGACACTGGCATTGACCAGCCTGCTTAACTGTACATGGAGACCGGGTGGTTCCAGCAGACAGGAGTGTAGTTAATGTGATACGGCTTCACAAGCGTGGGAACATGGATGACTGGGAAATTAGAGACCGCTCAGTCTAAGCTTGATTGTACACAAGCTGCTGGAAATTATTATTAAGGAACAAATTGTGAAATTCCTGGAAGCAAATGGGTTGCAGAATAGGGGGCAGCATAGGTCTGTAGCAGAAAGAGCTTGCCAAACTAACCTAAACAACCTCTTTGATTAGCACAAAGGCAGTGGACAGGGACCAAGCAGTGGATGTGTTGTACCTCGACTTTAGTATGGCCTTCTTTGATTCCTTTCCACACAGAAGGCTAATTAAAATGCTGGGTGACCTGGGGATATGTGACAGACTTATCAGGTGGACAAGAAACTGACTGGAGGGCAGGATGCAGTGGGTAGTCATCTATGCAGATGACTTAGTGCTCTACTCTAGCTCTAAATACCTGGCTGGCCTTAACACTACTCTTACCTCTGATTTTCACAAAATTCACTCCTGGCTCTCCCGTAACAAGCTAATACTAAATGCTAGCAAAACCCAGTCTATACTATTTAGCTCTGCCCATGGATTAAGAAAGTGTGTTGAGTGTCTATCTATTTCCAGTAATGATATCTCCATCCTTGAAAATGTTAACAGCTTCAAATACCTTGGTATTACCCTTGATCCTTCTCTGGACTTTGCCCAACACATCACCAATACTTGTAAAGCTGTCAACACCAAGCTTGGCCTGGTCTTTAAAACCAGATATGCCCTCACACCCTCTGCCAGAATTGCCATTGCATAGGGCATCCTTCTTCCTACCCTCACCTATGGCTCTGCTACCTTCTCACGTGCTGCCAAAGCTAACCTCCACAAATGGGACACCACCTACAATAATATTTGTTGTTTTGCCCTGGCATCTAACTGTCTTATCCATTGCTGTCATCTTTACCAAGGTCTAAATTGAGGCCAACTGCTCCTATGCTCTTGATACCATAACTGACAAAATTATTAGAACTGGGGTTCCTTCCTCCTTAGCCTCTATGTTGGCTCCCCTGAGCCTCCCCTACCCCCCTTTGATCTGGTGACCAGTTCTTACTAGCTGCTCCTAGTTGTATTACCACTATGGGATCCCAGGCCTTCTCCCAGTTTGCCAGTGTCCCTCCGATACTCCCCCTCTCATACCTGCTTCAAAAGGAAGCTACACCACTATCTCTTCATCTCTGACCCCTGTGTCTGTTTCCTGCCTCCTTGATCACTTAACCTATGCTACCTGACTAGTGCTTGTCATTACTGCTTAATCCGTTGCATTTATGTAAGACGCTCTGTTTTTAAATTGTTTAGCCACACTGCTCTGTTTATTTCAGGTTTTGCACTATTGTACTGATTTCTTCTTGTTTCAATGTATTTATTCTTCAACTGATTTTGTATCTGTTACTAGTGTAAGCCCTCCCTCCCTCCTGGTGTCTAGGGGTTTGTCTGATGTTACTCGAGGGGAAGGGGCACTATACAGCTAGAAACACAGTCTCAGAAAATATTGTAACTCGTTACCTGGGTCCATGATGCAATGGTTTAGGGGGTGCCAGCTTCACTAAGCATCGATGTGTATACAGCAGCTGCATGGCAACTTGATTAGTGCTCAAACAAAACAGGCAAACAATTAAGTCCATTGTCTACTCCAAGTTAAAAGAAGAAAAAATATGATTCAATTTATTAAAGTTGGTTAACTCACTCCATGGAGCACTGGGTGCAATTTCACATGGTGGGCAACCATTAGGGTGACTTGCCCAATACAGACTAAAGCAAACTTTTAGTTGTTAGAAGCCTTTCACACTGCAGTACTCCCTCAGGGCCAAGCAGGCTCCTACATCCTGGTAGCAGCAAACAGATCAGGCCAAAAGCAGGACCACAAACTGGATTTTCTTCTCCCAAACTTCTCTCCTGCACAAAGCTTACTTTTCACGCTCACTTCATGGAACACAATTTAGCCAAACCACATAGACAGTTACAGATAAATAGAGTAGCTGAAACTTCCAGTGGTACTCCCAGCACCAGTGGTCTGAATCTGGAACTCCCAAAATTGTTGGCTCTGAATTTAGCAAAACAAAGTCCCACAGAAATCACCAAGTCCCTCAGTACCAAGCCTCGTGCAGCCCCCGAGTGTCCCAGGGAGTTTCAGTTTTCCCTGGCAAATATGGAGATCTATGCAATGCTCCACTCTTGGGCAAAAAGCATCTCAGCTCCTCCAGGCCCAACTGAAGGAAAGGGAGACAAACTGCCAACACTGTCTTCCTAGCAAACATGGACTGCCACCACTGTGCTGCCTGCAAGCACGGAACTGCCACCACCATACTGCCCCGACGCCCTGGCAAAGGACCTTACTTGATCTTGCCTGAGGAAGAGAAATATGGGCGCAAGGGCCCACCTGTGCCAACCCCAACAAGGTGCCAGAGTCACAAGGTGGGCCACTTCCTTTCTACCTGGACTCTGGCTGCCCACACAGCACTGGTGGTTCCAACAAGGCTCACGGACATCCCGATCACTCACAATAATCTTCCAATCTTCAAGGGTGGTGGGCCAGGGTGGCAAGCAACCCACCCCAGCACTGAACCTCAGCCCTCACAGGTGATTAAACTCAGGCCGCCTCCTGTCATCTTGAACTTCGAGGACTCTCTCCTCTTCTTCCAAAACACGTTCCTTTTTAAACCCTCTGGGTTGGGGCCCCCCTGCTTGCAGGCAGGCTACCAGCTTGACACACACATGCACCAGAACTTCCTCTGCACTAACAGAGCTCCCAGATAAATTAACTAGTAAGCCCCCAAAGGTTGCTTACACTAGTTTACCCTTTACAATGTAAATTGTACTGCTTTTGTACTATGTTTCATGATTGTTAGTAACTTGTACTCTCCCGGATCGTGCCTCAAAATAAGCATATTTATTGTCTAGTGTACCTACCCAGTTATCAAAAACCAAATAAATAAATAAATAAAAATATTTCACCTGGAGAAGCAAGGGAGGAGACTTGGTTAGCTGCCAAACTAAAGGAACTATGAAATCTCTTGGATAATTGTCGAAGGTTAGTATTTCATCCTGATTTCCCTGACCTGTGAAACTTATTTTATTCAGCTGACTATATTTGGCACAATGTTTAATTAGTTTTGGAGTAGCTGTTTGAGCTGTTAATGTCATTGTTATTGTTAAGTTGCACATTTTATTTGTTTATTTCTATACAGTGCCTACAGCTTTAGAGATTAGGTGCTTTATGAATGAAACTGACCTTGACCTACAGGTAAGCACAATACCTTGTCTGAAAGAGTTTAATGGACTTTTAAGAGATTATTCAAACTTTACTTCCCTTTCAAGTCCCTTCTATCAACACTAGAGGACATAGCCAAAACCTATTACCTCTCTGGCATCAAAGGTCAATGATTTATTGGTCAAAGAACCTCAGCACAAAAGCACTAAGGCAGAGGTTACTTGGAAAGGGTATTGGCAATAAAGCCAGGTTTCGTAGAAATGTGAAATAACACATAACCCATAATGCAAAGCATCATGGGAAGTGTATACAAAGCACCATGAAAGACTTTACACTGGTTCCATTTTGAGCATGAGTGTATGGTGCCAAATAGACTCTCACACACTCTGCAAAGGCTGAAAACAGAAGACACAGACACAAGTGTTTTGTCAAACACAGGACACATCAGCGTGCCTAAGTTCATCCTTCTCCATGGCTGTTAGAGACAAGGCCCACTGATGAGACCTGTGTAGGACGAAACACATGTCTGTGTTTTCTGTTTTCAGCCTTTGCTAACTGTGTTAAAGGCCATTTGGAACCACACACTCTTACTTAATGTGAACTAGTCGAAACTCTTGTATGGTGACTTGCATATGCTTCCCATGATGCTTTGCATTATGGGGCAATGTGTAATTTTACAATGATTTGTTTGACATTCTTTCTCTTGGTTACTCTTAAAAGCCTTTTTAAACTAATCTTCAGACAACTTCAGATGAAATTGCTGGTAAGGGTGCCCCCATACTGTCATAATTTTACCTGCTTGGGCTCCATGTCAGTTGCAACCGGACACATTCCTGCTTCGCGCTGGAGGCGAGGGTGACCTGCTTCTGGAAGGTCCCCCCCCTCGCGCACCAAAAATCCTCCTGAAGCCGAGTTGAGAGGTGCCATGGGCTTGTGCAGCTCCGGTGAGCCTCCTCGGCGGCTAAACCTACAAAGAAAGTTTCCCGATCCCTGCCCCGGTGCAGGAGAGAGTCTTCAACTGTGAATCTGCTTTTTGCCCTACCTTTAATCGGACCATTACCAAGAATCGGCTCGACATCGCGCCAGGGTTCAGCTGACCAGGGACTCAGTGAAAGGAGGCTGGCTGTGGGAGTTTCGTTTGTCGGAGAGAATCCGGGACCCCATCGCTGAAAACTGAACAATAAGGACACTTCCATTTTTTCGAACTTGGCGCCGAAGGCGCCCACCCTCATTGGCCCTAGATGGTGGTAATGCTCTCACTGCCCCCTACAAGGGAGGCTTGTTCCACCATCCTAAGCTCTGTCAGATGTTTGCGCTGAGGGAGGCGGGGTGACCTGCTCCTGGAAGGTCCCCCCCAGCGTACCAAAAATTCTAGCGAAGCCGAGTTGAGAGGTGCCATGGGCTTGTGCAGCTCCGGTGGGCCTCCTCGGCAGCTGAACCTATAAAGAAAGTTTCCTGACCCCTGCCCCGGTGCAGGAGAGAGTTTGAATTTTCGGCCCTCCTGCCCATCCCGTTCCCTCCTCCCATTAAATGCCAGAAGGCTCCGCCTCCTGTGAGGCGTCTCACCCTATCAGCTACTGGGGGAGGTCCTACTCGCATTCTAGGGGCATAGCTTGTCATTACCCACTGTGAAGGTCTTCCCACTCTCACCTCTCAGGCTGCGCTGGTATAATTTATTGTCTAAGTTTAGTTCTCTACTGCCTGTGCTTTGATTAACTTGAGTTTAGCCTGCTATCACACTTGCTGATCCCTACTGATCAGCTCTTGGGGGGAGGTCCTGCTCACTTTCAAGGAGCTTAGTTTGCTAGTACCCACAGTGAAGCTCTCCCCACTTTCACCTCTCAGTCTGTGTTGGTATAATTTACTGATTAAGGATAGTTCTTCACTGCCTGTGTTTTGACTATTTTTTGTGTTTAGTCTGCTGTCATACTTGTTGGTCCCTACAGATCAGCTCCTGTCTAGGGTAAGTCCCGCTATATTTGGAGTAGTTTATTAACTCACTAGAGCCTCTGACTGCTTATTGTGACTTAAGAGGCCAGTGTTGTTTAATTGTCCTAGGTCCAAAGCTCACACCTATCTACAGCGCCTAGTGAAGCCTGCCTTAATTGCCTAGAGCGAACTGTATAGCACTCTCTACAGTCTTGTGTGAGCTCATACAGTGCCTGGGTAGGTGCCGCCCCCCATGAAGCTTAGTCTGGTCTCTCTCTGACCCCTAGCCTTCAGTCCTTCCTGTACTGCGCATTTTGTTATCTACCAAGCCTGGCACTAACTGTGCCAAGTTCCTATTTCCTACTAAGCTTCAAGCCCCCGTTCTCTCCCCTCAGTGCCTCTCCAGCTGACTGGGTACAAACTCACCAGCTGGTCCAATGTCTCCAGCCCAGATGTGGACTAGGCACACTCACCTCCCGCCCAAGGCGGGTGGGGATACCTCCATGACAGAGGATAAGGGTGTGCTGCCTGCCACTTACAGGACGCTGGTCCTAGCTGGTCTTGTACTGGGGCTTACCCTGCTCCAAATGGTCACTTCCCCCCCCAATATCACTGGGGGGAAACTGGGAGAGGTCTCCCTCCTGTGAGGTACCTGACTTCTCTTTCTCCAATATCCTTGTGACCACTAAGTCTCACTGCTGTCTTACCTGCTGCTTAGACCTTCGGTGCCTAATGTACTCTGCCAGGACTAAGCGAATCCATGCTCATAATCTCTCAGCTGGCCAATCCCCCATGATGTGGCATCTCCCATGGCTCCTCCTCTTAACACTACTACTGGCAGGAGATATAGAAACTAACCCGGGTCCAAATAATCTGGCCCAGAAAATCCCCTCTGTATGGGGCATGGGCAAGGGCCTAAAAGTAGCACATCTCAACATCAGGAGCCTGCTACCAAACCGTGATGAGCTAGTTGCGTGGATGGCGCTCTATAAACCCGATATCCTTGGAGTGACTGAGACCTGGCTCAAACCCTCGATCCCTGATTCAGCCTGTATTCTCCCTGGGTATGAGTTCACACGACTGGACAGAGCTGGGAGCAAGAAGGGGGGAGGCATACTGATCTACCACAGGAGCCATCTCAAAGTCTCCCAAGTTGCCCAACAGCAATCCTACGTGTCCCCGTGCGAGGTACTGCATGTGCTACTCCTACTTGGGGATACAAAGAAACTGCACCTGGTGTGCACTTATAAACCACCTAGGGGTGGGCTCTCTGGATTGACCCACCTCCTGGACTCAGTTGGTCCCAGTGTTGGGGACAACAAACTCATAATCATGGGGGACGTCAACCTCAATTGGGCTGGAGGTAATGTGAAGCAGTTTGAGTCCCTGCTTGCTAACCTTACCCTGACTCAACTTATCCAGGAACCAACCAGGTGGTTAGTGAACGGATCCTCCAGCACCCTACTGGACTGGATCATGTCCAACCGCCCGGACAGGATCTCCTCAGTGGGTACACTACCAGACTCTATCTCTGACCACTCCCCGGTCTACTGTGTATGGAAAATTCCCTCCCCTAAAATTCCTCACAAAATCTTGCAGGTCAGAAACTACTCCAGGTTTGACTCTGGGGAGTTCCTGGAGGACCTAAGGCTTACCGACTGGTCCGGGGTGCTAGGAGCCACTGACCCCTCAGTGGCAGCCTCAAACTTCCTCACCATCTTTGGGACCCTGCAAGACAAGCATGCCCCTAAGGTCACCCGTAGGGTGAAGGGGTCTGCTACCCATTGGTTGCATGGGAATCTCTTAACCCAAATGAGGGAGAGAGACAAGTGTTGGGCCCACTTCCAAAGTTCCAGTGATCCCACAATTTTCCAAAAATACAGACACCTTAGAAACAAGTGTAAAAAGGCCATTAGGGTTGCGAAAAGTGACTTCTGCAAGTCCGCCCTACTTGGCACTGCCAGCGACCCCAGGAGATTCTGAAGAAATATAAAAACTCTTGTCAATGGATCCTCCCAACCAGGGGTATCAGACATGATTATCAAAGGGGTCTCCTGCACTAATCCCCACACCATCGCCAACTCCCTAAATACAAACACTTCTCAGATCTCTCGACCTTCACTGCACTCTTCCCGTCCGGTGAGAGTTCATCCTCCCTTCCCCCCTCGACTCGGTGGGAGGTTCACCTCCCTCGGCAAATGTTTAACCTCAGGGCTGTGTCTGTCTTGGACACCCAGAGGTGCTTAGCTGGCCTCTCCCAGTACTCCAGCCCTGGCCCAGATAACCTGGAATCCAAGGTCCTTAAGCTTGGTGCTGTACACATTGCCTCCCCAGTAGCCCACATCTTTAACCTATCCCTTGGATGTGGTACCATCCCTGATATCTGGAAAGAGGCGAGGATAGTCCCAGTACTGAAGCAGGGCAATCCTAAATTACTGGATAACTATCGCACGATTGCTATTCTCTCATCCCTTAGCAAGCTCCTCAAAAAGGTAGTGGTGGAACAGCTTTCGGAGCACATCCAGTCACATGAGTTGCTGTCCCCGGCCCAGCATGGTTTTCGCAAGGGGCATAGCACCACTACAGCCTTGATCTCGGTCACATAATGCATTAGATCAGCTATGGACCAGGGCAAACTCTCTGGAGCCATATTTATTGACCTGTCCAAAGCCTTTGATCTTGTTGATCACACGTTGCTCGGCTCGCAGCTGTGGTCACTTGGCCTCTCTCCACTTGCTATGAAATGGCTTATGGGCTACCTGCATGGTAGAAAGCAGCGGACCTGCTTCAATAAAGTCCTCTCCGAGTCCCTTCCGGTGACCTCTGGTGTCCCTCAGGGTTCGGTTCTGGGCCCCCTCCTCTTCTCCCTCTTTATCAACCAATTACCAATGGTGACAACCAACTGCAGAGCCACCCTTTATGCAGACAACCTGGTGATTCTGGCTCACGCCCAGGATGTCGCTACTCTAAACCAGTACATGTCCAAGGACTTTAACAATGTCCTGACCTGGGTTACTAACAATAAACTGGTCCTGAACCTGAAAAAAACACAGGCTACGCTCTTCGGCTCAACAGCCAAAATCAAAGCCTCGTCAGCATTGCTAAATATTACCAGTCCTGACGGATCCCCCCTTCCTGTAGTGAACTCTGCCAAATACCTAGGGGTCACACTTGACCCCCAACTTGACATGGGTAGTCACATCCAAAACATCTGCAGGGCAGTGAACTGCAAGCTGGGCCTAGCCTACAGGGCCAAGTACAACCTTACACCAGCGGCAAGACTTGCCCTAGCGAGAGGTGTACTTCTTCCCTCTCTCAGCTATGGGCTGCACCAATTTGCTCGCTTTCCCAAGACTCATCTCACTCGATGGCACTCGACATATAATAACATCTGTCATTTTGCCCTGGCTGCCCCCTGTCTCACCCATCGCTGAGAGCTATACGATAAACTTTGCTGGCTCTCCCCAGCCAGGTACTTGGACTTTGGGGTGGGATGTCTCACGGGCAAAGTGATCAGAACCGGCATCCACCCGGGGCTGGCCCAGCTTCTACCACAAACTAACACTACTACCTACTACCTTAGGTCCCAGGCCCCAGGGATGCTCAAAGTCCCCTCCACCCGTACCCTCATGGGTGATCGGGACTTTGCCATATGTGCGCCCAGACTCTGGAACTCCCTTCCTGAGTATATTCCTTCGGCCTCCTCCCATCAGGGCTTTCGCAATTCCCTCTGGGGGTTCCTGAAACTAGCCTCAGCGTGTGACTGCCCTAAGCCTCCCTAGAGTAATTATCAACTGTTGTCAATCCAGTCCAAAGTTGCCTCCCTTAGATGCTGCTTGAAACTTCCTGCTGTTTTCCACAATTCTACCAATTATCCGGGTACTTGACCAAGGGCAAAATTGTCTACACCTAGGTTCCCTGGTCATGCCTTACTTAAATGTCTCTAATGTGTTTATGGCTTGTTAGAATTTGTAGGTGACCTACTCACCCTGGGGGTGCATTAACCATAAAGTTATAAGTTATATTATGACCTTCCACACCCCTGGATAATGTTACTACTCCTATATGTTGTTATATTGTCATGATGTACTTATATTCTTTCTGTAAAAATGTCTGTATCCCTATGTTGTATTCTCCCGGGTCGTTCCTGAAAATAGGCATAATACTTGTCTAGTGTACTTACCTGGTCAACAAAAGCTAAAATAAATACAAGCTGCAATTTAAAACAGAGAATTCAGTGTCCCCTTCCCCCCACAATGGCAAATCTTTCAACTATGACAATTTTCTTTCTGCCTCAATTGACTACTTACTAACAGATCTGTGCCATAACCCTAATGAGAAAATTAAGTAAAAGTTTGTGAATAAGCAAAGGTAGAGCTGTTAATATTGGGCTTGCATGTGTTGTAATTTAACTCTGATGATAGAAAGATCATTAGTTCAAAGGAAAAACATGTACTTCTCCTCATTTGAATCAGTGTGCCAAAAAACCGAGGGGTTTTAAAAATAAAAAAAGCAACTTTATCCTAATACCTAATATAGCCAAACGCAGCTTGTTTTACAGTGCTATTGTCAAGGGTGAAGTCAGACTAAGCATTTTGTCTAATAAAAATGTAGATTGTACATAAAGTACCACAGTATCTGTTACTGGAGCCATCACAAGAAACAGCGAAACACATTTCACTTGATTGGCATGTTGCACTGGGAGAAAGATGATACAGAAGCATAGAAGTAGCACACCTAGTTCCTGAGGATGGGAATACCTAAACTACTGTACATTTTCCAACTATCCTTCCAAAAATGCAACATATTCCATAGACTGATAAAGTAATTTGTCTGGTGCTCCAGTATCGGCAGTTAATCTGTTGGACATATCATGTACTGTTAACAGCTATAATCAGTCTTTGATCTGTCTGTCTAGAATAGCACTGTATCCTCAGGGACTGACTGATTTTAAAATGTGTTTATCCAGGCACGGTTAATTGAGCTAATGCAATCTTGCTCACCAAGACCTTCCTGTTGATGGCAGTCATCAGCAGCAGATGCGAACAGATGATTACAAATGGCATTTAATTAGAAACAATGACATTTTTAGATTTAAAAGTGAATGATGGAGACTTGGGAGAAGGCTTTCAAAAGGAGCAGATAAAAATGTACATGAATGTTACTCCTGCAGCTGCAGCCACCCAGTTTTGACAACTGCAGCTTAAACAGTTTCCCAGATTTAGAACAAATGTAAATGTACTAATGCACCAAAACTCTAAAAACACTTGTTCTAAATTGAGTTCTATCTATCCCTGATGGGTGCCCAGTATGGGGATCATCAAACTAAAAGTCACACAATGCAGAAACACCTGTCTGTCACTCCATGTGCAATTATTCACATCAATGCTCGAGTTAATGTCCCAAAACATAGTTCTTTCTTTCTTTGTCATGTACAGTCCACACACAGACATAACAAACTCTGTAGTATTTGACCACATAAATGCAGTTCCAGAATTTTCAAAACTCCCACTCCACGAAGCAGCACAGTTCCATTTATGTAGCATATATAACTTCTATCTTAATATGGGTTTTGCCATTCCTGGTTGGCCACACTAGTATGCGTTTACAGATCCAAGCAAGGATTCAAGGCCGGGGGCCGGGGGCAAGGACATGTGCAAACTGCATTTTATGTGGTAAAGTACTACAGAGTTTGTTATGTCTGTGTGTGGACTGTATATGGCACAGAATGAAAGTACAATGTTTTGTGACATTAACTTGAGTTCTGATGTGAGTGATTGCATGTGGAGTGGCAGCATAATAGGTGCTTCTACACCATGTGACTTTTAGTTTCCCTGATTTACGTCAGCAAGCATCTTTTCTTTTGATACATGCTCCACTTGTTTGAACACAACTGAGTCCACAGTTCCAGTGCTGCTATATAAGTTATTATCTACCAGTGTCAAAACTTCAGACACAGTCGCATCCAAAATGGGACATGGCGACTCTGAAAATCCTGTTCATTATGTTTTTCAGATCAGAACATAAATTATTCCATGGATGAAGTCACATCTTGTGAATTATCCCATCAGTTGCTTACAGCTATACTACTGGGGCGTGGTAGCGCCCCTATACTTAGGGTTGAGTCAGTTGTTCAATATTAAACCACAGTTTTTGCACCTTAATAACTCTGACGTCATTTGACAAAATAGCACAAAATCTGGCATGCGTGGTCTGGCTGTCAGAGTCTCAAGATATGAAAAGTTTTGTGATGGCACCTTCTACAGTTTACGAGATACAGTGCACCAAAGAATGAAAAAAAAAACTATGCTTAACATTGCATTTTTTTTTGCTCTCACCTACAGCCTACACAGTGTGGAATTTTGTCATAAATTTTTTAAGTTTGAAGGGGCCTGTACCAAGGGTGTGCCTTTTGAAGGTTTGGCAAAAAAATATTATACCATTTTAAAGTTATAATGATTTCTGAGTTAATGTTCAAGTTCGACTGGTAAAAAAAAACTATTGCAAAAGGTGAAAAAACATATCATGAGTGGTTATTTGTCGAGGTCGGAGAACCTCAAAAGGTTCTGAGGTTCTAAAAGGTTCTGATAAGCACCAAAAGGTTCAGATGCTTATCAAAATCTTATCTGAACCTTTTAAAATATTTTGGTATTATGGTTTCTGTATGTTAAAAAATATTTTTAAACAGCTTTGAATCCACATACCTATAGAAAGAAGCAATGGAACCACTAGTTAGTAGTAATAAACAGATCTCTGATGCTGGTTCAACAACACTTTTGTCGACCGGCATCACAGCGATGGGATTTATGTCTACCGCAAATGCGGTAGACATAATCCATATCTCAGTCCTAATGTTTCTAACAGGGCCTTCCCCGAACCCCCATGCGGGGGACACCCCCATACTTTCGATAATCAGCTCCAGTCAGAGTTGATTCGGGGAAGGGGTGCAGGACCAGGAGACAGTGTGCCCCTGTTTCAGGCACACCAACAGAGAGACCTGTCGGCAAAGTATCAATTTTGCCAACAGCAAGGTATATCGCTGTGTTGATGTCACCATCGGGTCAACATACCAAAATAAACAGCATGACTAGTGAAATGAGTGAATTAAATTGTGTTTATGCCTACTGGAAGTGGCAGTGCTATATTGTACATGCTGAACCTCCCACCCTGGCACCCCCGGATAATGAATTGGTTCAAAGGCGATCAAGTCCCAGATCTTTGACCAGCCCTTACAGCTTAGTAGTTAGAGACCCAGTGTGAACAAGAATAATACATAGCAGTTCAGACCTGTGTCTGTGTGTGTGTGTATATGTGTAGTCTGACAGCCACCCACCATGATTTTATCAAAACAAAGGCAGGTAAATCCCAGAAATCTCTTTAACCACCCTTGTGTTTCTGACTTTTTTTTAAAGGTAATACTGTGTATAGTTACTTCTATTTCTCAACAGGCACCACTGTGCAGAAATGGTTCACAGTTATTAATGAAGAAGGAAGGAACAGACCAGTATTAGGGAGATTCAGAATGTAAGAAACAGCACCAGCCAGTCAGTCACAACTTCATTACTGCTGCTTTGCCTACTATCAGGGGAAAAAATAGAACTACCAGCTTTTTCAGATGAATCCGGTTGAGGCACATTGAGCAAAAGGTCTTCTCAAAAAGAGAAAGAGACTGATGATTGAGAACAGGAATTTGTCTGCCACATTTGCTGCCACAATGTCATGTACTGGCTGCACCTCCCACCTTAAGGGTCACTTGTGATGTGGGTGACTGTATGTCGGCGACTGGTCATAAGGGCGACAACACAATGGCGCCAATAATATGAGCGACCTGGGATTTCCCCTCTTTCCCCGAGTTGCGCTCCTGCCTGGAGAACGAATCCTAAGTAAAGGGGGAGGTGTAGGGGCAGTCCCCACAAGGGGTGGTGCAGGAGCATAGCCCCCTGAATTAAACAACATACTGTTTCTCAGTCACCCTGGTAGTTTTGCACCCTTCCACGGGTCGTCGTCCTGCAGTCGCCCTTGTCACATAGCACCCACGTTAAGTACTGCTACATCATTACTGTCCGGGGAAAACAGAACTATCAATATTAATCCTGTTAAGGCACATTTACTGAAAAGATGTGTTCAGAATGAGAAAGAAATTGATGATGAGAACAGGGACTTGTCTGCCTAATTTGTTGCCAGAACAGGTGTCATTTATTGGCTGTACCTCTCACCCACTCCCAGGACAATGATTTAGCCAAAGGCAGGCAAGTTCCAGATTCCCAGATCCCAGATCTCTCTCTTAGTCTGTATTCTGTAACCGCTTTCCTGACTGAATCTGATTTTTCTAGAAGGTAATGTTATGTTTGTAGCTAGTTCAATTTCTATACATTCACAGACACCATTGTTCGCCATTAGGAAGGCGTCTGTTCCAGAAACATGAGTCTAGCAAAAGGTGTTAAGAGATACTCTTTGGTCCATGTCATGGCTGATAGCTTGTCATCATTGCTAAGTCTGGTAAACATGTTATTGACTAGAGACTGGTTCATATCTAGGTTGTTCTTCATTTTGTACAAGCTTTTTTGAGAACTAGAATGAGTGGGATAACTTAGCTAAGGGATGCCTGTTCTGCACCGACCTCCTTTGTAGCACTCATAAATGGTTTCAGAATGTGAACCAACTGTTCCATCAGAGACCATTGAGTAGAATGGAGTACAATCCCCTCCCCAATATCATTGTACATGATGTATTCAATGAGGTGTTGGGTAAAAAGAGTGAAACAATAACAGCAGAGGAAAACAGTGCATGTCATTTTGGTCAGGTGGTAATTACAGCGTGTGGAATTTCAGCGATGTAGGTGGCATCGTTGAGTTATGCAGAGCACTGTAACTTCCCGATTGTATACTGCTTCACTGTCCTGACACTGTGGCTTAGAGGTTAGAGTCACAGTCTGCTACTGATGTTGCTACATCCAGCTGACTTAGGTTCGAGTCTCATTGTGCCATGTTAGTATTTTTTTCTTGTTTTCCATCGCGCCCTCATCCAGACTTTGTCTCCCTCCTTGAGTTCCAACCCCCAGGGTGATAATACTTAATCTGCCCCCAGTTTGTCCCACTCCTGAGTTGTGCCCTCTCTGGAGTCAGTTTAATAAATCTGCCCCTCTTATGACTGTCTCCCATTCCCTGAGTTGCACCCCCCAGAGTCAGTTTAATAAATCTACTCCCCTTCCGACTGTCTCCTGCTCCCCGAGTTGCACCAGCCCTAGTCAATTTAATTAGTCTGGCGCTCTCCAGATCCCCCCCATGGTGGCATTCCCCTCTTTCAGTTGGTTGTCTTGTGTGGTGGGTTGCCTTATTTTGCGGACAGTTTCGCCGACAGTACCGCTTGCTGTTAATGCTGGTCGCCCTTTTACTTGGCGCTGATTTTTCTTTGCTATTTTTGTCCTCGCCATTTTTTCCCACTGTTTTCACCTAGTACCATTCAATGACAGCTACCTTTCGTTGAAGGATGCATTCAGTCATAAATTAAGTCAAATTCCATCTTGTTTGTAAATCCTGAACAAGTTGGTGCTAAGGAAGACCTTTCTTCTTCTGGATATCAGCAAGTATGTCACAGGCTTTTACAGAATGACTGAAGTGGCTACACATTTTGCGAGCTGTGCCTACAGTGGTTGACACTTGTCGGTCATTATCCAGGAAGTTTTAAACTATTAAGTTAAGACAATGTGCAAAACAACATACATGTACAAAATTGGCATCATGAAGTGCTTTTCTTATATTGGAACTGTTGTCGGAAAAAAAAAAGCCAACTTTCAAACCCTGTGAGGTGACTCAGGTGCTAACTAGTTTTTTAGGTTCCTGCTGAATGTGTTTTGCAGTGTGTGTGTGTGTCTTTAAAGTGAAATACATGGAGTACTTCCATTTTCTGAAACATGAAGGGTTTCTTTTTTCCCTAAGAGAGAGTAGCAGTAGTAGTAGTAGCTGTTGGTGTGGTAGCAGTCGGACTGGCAGCAGTTGCAGTCGTGTGTTATGATGATGGGTCACCTGCAAAACTGACCCAATGTGCAGTAAGAGGAAGACAGGCAATAGTATGGTGACTGGTCCACATGTCGGTACTAAATTACCTTGTCCTCTGCCTCTCATAGAGCATGCCTCACTTGAAGTACTAGACTATCATACATCCTGGGCACAGCAGTGACTGAAAAGTACTTCCTATTTGGCATTACATATTCTGGCTATAAGCACTCTGTGAGCATCTGGAAACCCACATCTTCAACAGCAGACTGGCTGCAAGTCCAGTACTATCATTTCTGTTATTTTATGACTGTCACTGCTATCGGATGGTTTCATGACTGTTTAGATTTTCTTTTGAAAACCTCTTGTAACGTTAACTGCCTCTTTACAGGGGTGACGTTAGTCTTGACTGGGGTAATAGGTGGACCAAGTAGGCCTTATCTGCTGACAACTTCTATTTTTCTATGTACTATATGCCTTGTCTAGTAAAACAGAAGACCTTACAGAAGAATTTTCTGGAGACAAAAGGGGACTTTTGGACCTTGGCTGGTGACTGGGACTGAAGAGTGTTTCTGCTCATGGAGAGCCCTGCTACATTTCCATGCACCAATGTTAAAGACTGTTTATCTGAATCATATATAATGATGGGGTGAATTTGCATAAGGTGTTGCATCATTGTTGTGGTTTCAATGTGACTTATTTTTTTCCCGCAACTCACAGGAGCATTGCAGTGCGCCCATATTGCTTGGCAAACATCATTGCAGTTTATGTAAAAATGATTCCAAACAGCAGAGGTGGACTATCTATTTCTAGTAACAAGCTCAGTAGAGGTTGATTGGATGGATTTAATTGGAGAAGACATATTGGTCGAGGTTGCAGGCTCGTCAGTTGAAACGATAATAGAATGATCCTCTGCATCAGCATCAGTGCCCTCATCACTACTGTCAGAGTTCACCTTGTTTGACTTGTGCCTTAGAAACTGTCCCTTTCTCTTTGGATGATGTAGTAGCAATGCCCTCCTCCATGTCATCCACATTGTCACTGTCAGACATAGGTAAAAATCAGGCTTGCAGGTTCCATGTCAACAGAGCTACCACTGTTACGTGGGGATCGATTTATTCAAAATGCACGTGTTGCAGATCGAGCAACTCCACCGCTAGTTGTAACTGCAAGTGCTTTAACTTTATGTATTATAGGAATACTCTTTGTTTTTGCAATTTTCTCAGATACCCTCCTGTTAGAAGAAGCCTTGGAGGATAAGGAGGAGTCTTTTGAAACTTTGCTTCTAGTCCTTCCCCTGTTGTCGAAGTCTCAGCATTTTGAGAGTGAGTGGGCAATACCTGCATAGTACAGTACAAGTCACATTAAACTGTTCCCCCAACTCACTGCTCTTTTCATTATTTTTTGTGCTGACAATGCAGTGGCAATTCTAAATGCTTAAAATACAAACTCTGTTTCTACTAATCATCAACTCAAATGCAATCCACATGCAGTGCACTTTCATTCACTGTAAACTCCCGTCAGCTCCCATCCAATGTTTGTGCAATGCATTTTCAAATGCATTTGCAGTGCAGTAGCTACTGGCATTCCATTTATAAATGACCCCAAATCTGCCTAATCCAGTTCATACCATACTGTTCAGTATTTGCCATTTTATATTGGAAAAACTGAATTCCAGTACAAGTTTATACCTTAAGAGTTTTTTTCCTCACTTTCTTTACTTCTTGTCCTGACTACAGCAAACAGCACTGGTTTTCTTTAGCTGCTACAGTATTTCAAAGTGAGAGAGTGAACTGTAAGTCGGTGAGCAACTGAGTGGTTCTGAGGGGAGTGATCACAGAGCCAGTAAATGACTGCAAACAGTAGGGCCAGAAATATTGGCATTTTGGGAGATTAAGGAATAAAGGGACCGAAATTATTTATTTTATTTATTTATTACATTTTGTTAACTGGGTAAGCCCACTGGGCCCCAGAGGTCCTTTTTTCAGGGGTGACCTGGAGTTAGTTACACAGAGTTGAACAAGTACAGTCAATAGATACAGAGTAGTACATTGCATACAAGTGTACGATGCTTTTGTACAACAATCATTGGACATCACAACACAACAACAGTGGCAGCTGTTAGGCTTAGGGCAGATAGTACATTAAAATATACAAGCAATGCGGTATAGGTCTAAGAAGGTACAGGGTTACTTTGGAGATGCCAGCTTTACATAGAAGAGGGCAACTATTTACAGGGCAAGTACCCCAGGTCAACAGTGGTAGCTACTGTAGATGCCGGGGTGTGATTGAGAAATAGCATGGAATATGTTTAATTGAAGGGAAAAAAATGGCAGCAAGTGGAGTCCTCGGAAGTGAGGAAACAACATGGCAGCAGGGGCGGGGTTTTCTATCCAAATGCAGGATCGCTATTGGTTGAAATTGGTTCAGAGCTTCTTTGTGGGACTGGGTAGAATGACATGTCAATCAGGTTGTACTGCACACTGCAGTAGTGAAATCAGGCTCCAACTCAGTGGTACAGTATTTTTTATGGGTTGCTTAATGTGTTGTACTGCATTGATAAAAGTGTACATAGAGCTGCAAGGTAAGCAGAAACTGAATAGCAACTAGAGATAAACCATTAGGAAACGTTTTATTAATTCATTGCAGTGAGCAGTACACATATTAAGCAAATTAACTGAAAAATGATAAACCATTGAGTTGGAGGAACAGTTTAATGTGACTTGTACTGTACTAGTAGCATTATCATTACATGATTCAACACACTTTGGTACCTGAGTTTTAGTTTTTGATATTTCTGGACTGCTGAATAAACTTTTATGTTCACTTTTTTTGCCAGTGGCTTTTGTTTTAGAAATGCTTTTGAGTACTCATATTGGGGGCTATTGTCCAAAGGCACAATTTACAGGTGGATCGCGCTTAAATTGCCTATGTGCCCACACGGCTGCGGACAAGTGCAGGGTGAATGGATTCATGATCAAAAGCTCCTGCAGGGCACCTGTCCCTGGTCATGCCCCTCTGGCATGCAGCAAGATCAGGGCTGTGGGGATCCAGGTAGGGGAGGCAGGCAGGCATCCAATCGGATGCCCAGCCTGTGTCCCAGAGTAGATCCCCTGCACTGCGGGTGCAGGAGTGTGTGTGGGATGGCATGGGTCTGGGTGCATGATTGCTAGGGACACTTGCCTGAACAGCTGCCCCAGCTCACCCTGGCAGCCCGGTGGTCTGGGGCAGATGAATGCAAGGGTGACCCCATTGCCACCACGCCCCACCGGTGACCATTGGGGTGGCGCATACACACTTACAGCTGGGTCCCCAAGGTGTAGCAAATCCAGCTCTGTCCTAG
Source organism: Neoceratodus forsteri (assembly GCA_016271365.2). Classification (NCBI taxonomy): domain Eukaryota; kingdom Metazoa; phylum Chordata; order Ceratodontiformes; family Ceratodontidae; genus Neoceratodus; species Neoceratodus forsteri. The sequence goes on from CM057455.1 coordinate 1,713,995,388, forward strand.
TGCTCTGTGCTTTTGTGAATGGTGTGGAGTGCAGGCATGCCCCCTGACACACCCCTAGCCCAGCCCTGGTGTGGAGAGGAACGATTGACATGAGGATCTGGCACACAATTGGTGGGTGCAGCTTTGGTGCATGCCACTGGGCCCTCACAGCATGGATGTTTCTCGCAAGGCTGCCTACCTGTAGATATGTGGCACACAGGCACTTCACCCTTTTGAGAATCAGCTCCATTGACAGTATGCAGGTGGTGGGTGGCTGTCAGATTTGTATTCACACATACAGCTCTACTATTCTGGTTCACACTGGTGCTGCTCTAACCACTAAGCTATCCTTAGATATTTTTTTATCTGGGACAGGCCCGCTGAACTGAAGATTATAGGTAGTGTGCCCTAGAAACACAGAAAGCAGCTTAAGGGACTTGGTTTGGGTCACACAGACAGTATAAAAGTGGTGGGTGGCTGTTGGATTTTAATTCACACACATAACTCTACAATATTATTCTGGTTCATACCGGTGCTACTCTAACCATTAAGCTGTCCTTAGAATTTTTAATTATCCAGGAGGACAGGCCCACTGAGCTGAAGATTATAGGTAGTGTGCCCCAGGGGCACTGGAACTCGGAGGTCCTTAAGGGTCACACAGATAGTATGGTGGGTGGCTCACACTGGTGCGCTAAGAAAAAATGACTTACCATAGTAATCTTATTTCTTCCAAGGGAATCTTTACTGTATTCTGACATATGCAGTTAGCCTTCACCATTCAACTGCCCCAGAGAGAAATGACTTAATAGAACCTATGCTAATAGTGGAATGTTGATAGGCTCAAGCTCGGTTTTCAAACGACTGTCCCTGGTGCATTCTGTGTAAACGTCAGATTCCTACGAAGCATGCATAAAAAAACACTAACTATACTATCCTAAAGAAAACAAATTCACCCACCAATAAATAGTCCCCCCTTTTAACAATGGTGGCATCTCCAAGACTTAAGTCACAGATGCCCAAAAAACAACCAGTTCAAACATGTTTCATCAATAACATGGACAGCTGGAATGCAGTGCCCACTAGAGGTTCTAGTAGGGGAGGTAGGGTGTGAGCTCATACTACAGTAAAGATTCCCTTGGAAGAAACACGATTACTATGGTAAGTAATTTTTTCTTCAAACCCCAGAAAATCTTTGCTGTACTCTGACATATGCAAACTACCCAAGCAGTACCTTTGGAGGTGGGCAGAGAACATGCTTAGGAAACAGACTCTGCAATACTGCTGTGCCAAATCTGGCATCACTTCTAGCCTGGGTGTCCAGGTGATAGTGCTTAGTAAATGTGTAAACAGTTTTCCAGGTAGCTGCTTTACAAATTTCTAACAAAGAAATAGCTCTGGCAGCTGCTATGGAGACAGCTGTACCCCTGGTAGAGTGGGCTCTGAGGCCCCTGGGGGTTCCTTGCCCAATTTGCTGTTGCAAAACTGAATACAGGCAACAATCCAGCATGCAGCAGTCCTTTTTGAAGATGGTTTGCCCTTCACCACTTCCCCACAGGTCAGGAAAAGCTGAATATTATCCTGCATATGGGCTTTTCTGTGATCCGGGTAGTAGCTAATAGCCCTCTTGACATCAAGGCTAGGTAGTCTATGTTACTCTGACTGAAATGATCACAAAAGAAGACAGGCAGGGTAATGGACTGGTTAAGGTGGAAGTCAGAGACCAACTGGGGGAGGAACTTTCTATTGGTCCAGAGCACTACCTTGTCCCTATGGACTGAAATGTAGTTAGGGTCTATGGACAAGGCCTGCAGTTCACTGATCCTCCTGACTGAAGTGACTGCAACCAAGAACACTGTTTTCCAAGTCACATACTTGAGCTGTACTGAAGACATGGGCTCCAAGAGGGGCTGCATCAGCTGTGTAATGCATATATTTAGGTCCCACAAAGGGGTCGGTTCCCTGTGTGGGGGTGCAGATGCAGCAGTCCCTTAAAAAACTTCCTGAAAATTGGGTTAGAGGCCAGGGAAGAGCCCTTCCCTGCCGAGAGATGGACTAAAACAGCTGCCAAGTGTACCTTCAGCACAGATGGCTTCAGCCCAAGGGAATGGAGCTGGGCCAAGTAGTCCAACAAGACTGACAGACCAGCCTGATGAAGATCTATGTCCTTCTGCTGGCACCAAATGGAGAACCTCTTCCACTTAGAAGTGTAAGTCTTCCTGGTAGGGGTTTTCTAGAGATCCTAGGAACCTCCAGGACCCCTTCAGAGATGTGCAGACTAGCATATTCTAGGTCCTCAAGAGCCAGGACCTAAGCTTGAGGGATCTGAAGTTGGGGCAAAGGATGTCAGCAGGTTGTTCCTCCTGGGGAGGTGAATCAGGCTGGAGATTGACAGGGTCAGGAGCAGCGAGTACCAAGTCTTCTTGGCCCAGTCTGGTGCTATGAGAATCATTGTTGCTGGCTGAGTCCTGAGCTTGTTCAGTACCCTGGGCAACAAAGGGAATGGAGGGAAGGCATACAGGAATGTCCCTGTCCATTCCAGCAGAAGTGCATCCATTGGCACTGTGCTCGTGTGGGAGGCCTGCAGCAGTACTATGCCAACTGATGATTGTCTGGGGATGCAAAGAGGTCCACCTCTGGGGTGCCCCACCTTTTGAAAACAGTTTGATGTACCTGCCTGTTCAGAGACCACTCATGGTGGTTCTGGCTGATCCTGTTGAGGGCATCTGCCAAGACAATGTCCTTCCCTGGAAGATGAACTGCTGACAGGAAAATTCTGAGAGAGTAGGCTAGACTCCAGATTTTCATAGCTTCCATGCACAGCAAGGTTGACCTTGTGCCTCCTTGCTTGTTTATGTAGTACATGGTATTTGTATTGTCTGTTCTGACTTATACTACCTTGCCCTGGAGCATTGCTGTGAAGGACTGGATGCTCAGGAGAGTAAAAGGAGAGCACCCGCTGCAGGTTCAAACTATGGAGCTTGTGCTCGGCCTCTGAGGTGTGGTTGGTAAAGTACACCAGAAGATTAATCACCTGGTTAAGGTGAAAATCAAGAGACAGTCTTCGAGAGGAACTTCAGGTTGGAGCTAAGGACAACCTTGTCCCCAAGGAAAACCAGGTAAGGAGACTCCACCTAGAGACCTGGAGCTCACTGATCCTTCTGGTTGATTTAATTGCCATCAGGAAGGTAGTCTTCCACAAGTGAGACATTTCACACCAGTGCATTTGTTTGCATGGCTTTCCCAACACCAGCAACAAGTCCCAAGGTGGTGCTGTTTCTCGCACTGGAGTAGAAATGTGGTCAAGGTCTTTACAAATAGCACCAGACCACCTTCACCTGTGCCACCAACTGCATACCAGTCTGCGCCTGGTAAGCAGAGATGGCTGCCAGGTGCACCTTAAGAGTCATCGAACGAATGCCTAACTGAGAGGGGGACCAAAGGCAGTCAAGAATGTTAGCCACCGGACAAGATAAGGGATCAAGCCCCTTGCCCTTGTACCAAAGAGAGAACCTCTTCCATTTGAAGGTATAGCATTTTCGGGTCGAGTCCTTCCGAAAAGCATTGACCACATTGAGGACATCTTCGAACAGACTCAAAGCCTGTAACTCTTGCCAGTTAGGAACTAGGCTATCAGGTGCAGGGACCTTCCCCTGACTGAACAAGAGCAGGTCTGGGCTTAGAGGGAGACGCCTCAGGAGCCTGCTGCTGAGCCTGAGGAGATCGGGGTACCAGGGCTGGCAAGGCTAGTCTGGAGTCACCAGACTCTGACGGCAGATAAGGACTGCTTGGCTCACCTAGTCTGCCCATTTCCGTACCTACAAGATAAGCTGCAGATCCTATTTAACCAACAGCCTATTTCTTCCTACCCCCAACAAAAATTGCCTTATGTCTGTCCCATGCATTCTTGAATTCTCCCACAGTTTTAGACCCCACAACCTCCTCAGGAAGGCTGTTCCATGTGTTCACCACCCTCTCTGTGAAAAAACACTTCCTCACATTGCCCCTGAGCCATCCCCCCTCTATCTTCAAAGTGTGTCCCCTCGTTCTTGCACAACACTTTTTCTGAAAGATGCTACCCTGTTGGACTCTGTTGATTCCACTGAGGTACTTAAAAGTTTCTATCACATCCTCCCCCCTCCTTTCCTCAAGGGTATACATATTAAGCTCCTTTAGTCTCTCCTCGTATGGCTTCTCTTGCAGACCCTGCACCATTTTAGTTGCCCTCCTCTGGACTGCCTCCATCCTGTCTATGTCCTTGCAGAGATGGGGTCTCCAGAACTGGATGCAGTACTCCAGATGGGGTCTCACCAACTGTCTGTACAGAGGGATAACAACTTCCTGTTTTCTACTGGTGATGCCTCTCCCTCTACATCCCAGTATCCCCCCAGCCCACCCTGCTGCCTTCTCACATTGCTTGCTTACCTTAAGGTCATCTGATATGAGTACCCCCCGGGTCCCGTTCCATTTTTGTTGTTGTTACTAACTCCCTCCACTGTGTAATCTTCCCCTGGGTTTTTGTTTCCCAGGTGCATTATTTTGCACTTCTTTGCATTGAATCCAAGCTGCCATAGTTCTGACCATTCCTCCAACCTTGTCAAGTCCCTTCTCATCCTTTCCACGCCTCCTTGTGTAGCAACCCTATTGCAGATATTTGTGTCATCTTCAAAGAGGCATACTTTTCCTTCCAGTCCCTCTGCAATGTCACTTATAAAGACATTAAAAAGGACTGGACCCAGTACTGAACCCTGCAGTACCCCACTAGTAACCCCTCTTTCTTCAGAGTGGACTCCATTTACAATTACCTTCTGTGTCCTGTTGTCCAGCCAATGTTTTACCCAAGCTATCACCCTGGGACCCACTCCCAGGTTGATTAGTTTGACTATTAATCTTTTGTGTGGGACTGTGTCAAATGCCTTGCTAAAATCTAGGTAGGCCATGTCTACAGCCCCTCCCTGGTCTACTACTTTGGTCACCCAGTCAAAGAAATCAATTAGATTTGTCTGACATGACCTTCCTGCTGAGAACCCATGCTGCCTTGGGTCCTCTGCCCCACTGGTCTCTAGGTACTCAACAATTCTTTCCTTCAGAAGTGATTCCATCACTTTCCCTACCACAGAGGTCAAACTGACAGGTCTGTAGTTTCCTGCCTCTGTCTTGCTCCAACTTTTGTGAAGGGGTATCACATCCGCCTGTCTCCAGTCCTCAGGTACCACACCATCCTCCCATAATTTGTTAAAAAGGGTAGTCAGAGGTGTCACTAGTTCTCTCCTTAATTCTTTTAGAATTCTGGGGTGAATTCCATCAGGCCCCATTGCTTTGTCCATCTTCAGTTAGAGGAGTTCCTTCAGAATCTTTTCTTCTGTGAAGGACTGGGATCGACCCCCCTATCCAGAGTGCTTCTGTTAATTGGATTAGGTACCTCTCCCTCCTCCTCTTTTGTGAATACTGAGTAGAAGTATTCATTCAGTATCCCTTCTTTTTCACTGTCCCTCTCTGCCCACCCACCATCCATTCTATTCAGCCTCACTATCCCTCCCTTTGTCTTTCTACGCTCCCTGATGTACCTATAAAAGGTTTTATCCCCTTTCTTAACCGAGTTGCTAGCTTTTCCTCAGTTTGGGCCTTTGCTATTCTGGCTACCCTCCCTCTTCCTTCTGCCTTAACTGGTACAATTCTCTGTCCTGCTCCTTCTGTGTTTCCTTATACTTCCTAAATGCTATCTTTTTCTCACTAACCTTCACCGCCACCTCTTTTGAGAACCATAGTGGCTTTTTCTTTCATTTTGATTTGTTTATTTGCTTCACACAAAGGCTTGTTGCCTCTGTGATGGCAGTTTTGATGTTTCCCTATTGTTGCTCCACCCCTCCTTCTGGCCTATTTGCTAGTGCTTTTCTAAGGCACTCTCCCATCTTTCCAAAGTCAGCTCTCATGAAGTTCAGAACCCTCACTTTTGTATGGCTTGACTCTGTAGCTGAGTTTATCATGAACCATACTGTTTGGTGGTTACTTGTTCCCAGATGGCTACCCACTTCTAGATCTGAGATCCTCTCACCATCCCCATTTGAGAGTATGAGGTCTAAGATTGCTCCCTCATGAGTGGGTTCCAAAACTAGTGTCTGAGGCATGCCACCTGAAGGGCATCGAGAATGGCCATGCTTTTGGGTGTGGCTGCAGCCAAGGTGCTCCAGTTAACATCTGGCATATTCAGGTCCCCCATCAAAAGTATCTCCCCTTTCTCTGCCATCCTAAGGATGCCTTCTACCATATCCTTGTCCATTCCCTCCCCCTGACATGGGGGTCTGTATACAATGCCTGTGCAGATTGTGGTGCCATTTTCAGTCTCAAGGTGACCCGCAGTGCCTCCTCTCCTCCCTGTTTAGTCTTTTGTTCAGTTGCTTTTATCCCTTCCCTTACACAAAGATCTACTCCTCCCTCTCTTCTCCCCTCCCTGTTTCTCCTGTAGGTTGTGTACCCTGCTATGTTAACATCCCAGTCATGGTTCTCTGTGTACCATGTTTCTGTGACTGCAACAATATCCAGGCATCCCTCTTCCATCAAGACCACCAGTTCAGGGAGCTTGTTGCCCAGACTATGGGCACTGGTACTCACCCTCCATTTCTTGATGGCCTTACCCCTTTTTGCCCCATCCATGTCCTTACTGTGTTTGTCATTTTCTCCATTTACTCCTGCCCTTCTCCCTATCGACATCTCTGTCTTGGTGTTTACCTCACTTACTACACTGATCTTTTGGGGGGGCTAGGATTTCCCTGCTCCTTTCCAGTGCCTCCCCCCTTGGCTAGTTTAAATGCTTGCCAATGAAGCATTTAAACCTATCACCTAGGATCCTAGTTCCCCTCCTGGACAGATGCAGACCATCACACCATTATAGGCCTGCATCCCTCCAGGTGGACCCCCAGTCCCCAATGAAGCCAAATCCCTGAGCTCTGCACCAGTTTTTCAACCACTGATTGAATTCCATGGTGTGGAGCAACCTAGTCTCACCCATACCATAGACAGGCAGCACCTCCAAGAAGGTTACCATGCGTGCTACTTGTCTAAGGCCCCTCGCCAACTCCACAAACTCTTCCTGCACTGCTCTGATTCCTTTCTTAGCCAGGTCATTTGTCCCTCGGTGGACAATGACATCCAGCTCCCTCCCCTGTGCAGCTGCTCCAGCGATCTTGAGGATTTGCTCCCTGTCCCTCCAAGCCATGGCACCAGGCAGGCACCTTACCTCCCTCTCCCCTTCCTCCCCTAGTTCTACCTTCCTAACAATGGAGTCCCCCACCAGGAGCTGTTTTCTTCCCCTGTGGGGGTCCCATGCCACCCTCCTGTGGGTCTCCTTTGTGGAGGTTTCCAGCATGCTCCTTGGTCTCCATTGTGGGTGACTCCATAGAGGAACCACACATTGCCAGAACGGCATATGAATTGTGGAGAGGTGCAACTGGAGGGATGCACCTCTGGTTCCACCACCCTCCCTGAGCCCACTGTGGTCCAACCGCTCCTCTTCCTTGGTAACCTCTGAGGCAACGACTGTGGCAGTCATGGTCCCTGGGTGGGAGAGGAGGTCCCACAAATCCTGGCCAACTCAGCCTGGAGATAAGCAACCTCCTCCCTCAGTCCAGAGAGGTGCCTGCAGATGGAACAACACCGCATCCTCCAAAACGTCTCCTGGAAGACTGCTGCTCCACAGCCACTGCACTGCACCACTCTTATCATGTCTTATTTCTGGCCCCCTAACTGTTGTATGGAATACTTACTCTTTCCTCTGTTTTTTTTTTTCCTCCCTACTTACTTACTGCCTCTGTGCCCTTTAAGCTCCTGATCATCCTGTTCTGAGACAAGAAGTTCCTATATTTCCAGTAGTCTCCTTCCTTGCTCAGAGTCAGACCTCCAGCAGCTGGGGGGGGGGGACGGAGAGCTACTCTTCCTTCTAGGATGGTGAGTCCTTGGTGGCTCTGTGATCACTCACTTCCTGCTCCCAAACAGGAAGTTCCTGTTGTCAGTCAAATCCTGTGCCTATAAAACTAGAACTGGTTTAGGGTGGGGGGGGGCAATATAGTCCCAGTAGAGAAGTTTAGTTATAATAACAGCAACTCCTTCTTCCTGGTGTCTCTGCCTGTTCTCTGGCAGAAGCTATCTAGGGCAGTGTTTAAATCTGGCTTTAACCTGGCTTCCTTCTAGCTAAGCCACTCCCCCTACTTTACAAGTGTTTCTACACTTAGTTAATGACACAGATAACAATTCCCATCAGCCACCTGAGACAAGCACCTAGATAACTGCACAGATAACACTTCACTTCAGCCAACTCAGACAAACACAGTAACTTTTTTTTGTTTGTTTGTTTTTACCCTAAATTGAAGGTCCCAGTACTAGAGCTCTAGTTCTTTAGTCCCAGTAGAGAAGTTTAGTTATAATAACAGCAGCTACTTCCTCCTCCTCATGTCTCTGCCTGTTCGCTGGATCAAAGGAAACAGACAGAAGGTGTAAAGAAGGCCTGGGGTCAAGGGCCTGGAGAAGGTATCCTCCTGCAGCATTCCCCGATGGGGGGGTGGGCACAGTACAGGCTCAGCTTTGCATTCTCCTGGGAGGCAAACAGGTCCACCAGAGGGGTGACCCACTGGGAGAACAAGCTGTGTACTACTTCTAGGTGGAGAGACCACTCATGAGACGCCTCAACCACACAGCTGAGAGCATCCACCACCTGGTTGGAGACACCAGCCACAAGGATGGTCAGGAGATTGGCCTCAAGGCTATGCATAAGGGTCCAAACAGGGAGACCTTCTCTGCACAGAGGGAGTTAGTCCCGACCTGTTTGTTGAGGGTTGTACATGGTTGTGGTGTTGTCCATCAGGACCTGAATGACCTGACCCTGGATGTATGAAGCAAAAGCAGTCAGTGACGGCCAAACTGTCTGGCGCTCCAGCAGGTTAATGTGGCACCGGGACTCCTCGGGGGTGCAGAGCCCATGGACTCTTGTGTTCTCCCAGGTGGGCACTCCCAGTCCATGAGGGAGGCATTGGTCGTCAGGATGACTGTCGGCTCTGGGTGGACAAACGGGATACCTTCCTGCAGATGTTCTGGGACTAACCACCACTGGAGGGCATCCCACATCAGCTGGGTCACAGTGGCCAGCTGGTCAAAGTGGCCCTTGCACCAAGACCATTGGCGGGCGAGCTCCAACTACAGAGAGTGCATTCTCCAGCAGGCCCAATGGACCATGCTGGTGCATGTCACCATGAATCCCAGGAGGTCCCGAGCAGGGTGCAACTGCCCAACCCAAAATGATGGGGTGGAGGAGAGAGCCTCCATCCTGTCCATTGGATGCAGAGCCCTGGCTCTGCAAGAGTCGAGCTCCGCCCAATTAATTGAATCCCCTATGAGGGCATGAGTTCCGACTTGGCCTTGCTGACCAGAAGGCCAACAGAGATGCATGTCTGGAGAGCCAGATCCCTGGACCTCTCTACCTTCAACCTGGAGGGACCTGTAATTAGCCAGTTGTCCAGGTAAGCTGCCACCACTGCCATGCAATTAGTAAAAACCCTGGGGAGCTGAGGAGAGGCCAAATGGCATGGCCTGAAACTCGTAGAGGATTCCCCCCGCCAAGGACCAGCGGTGGGACGGACAGATTCGGACATGGAAGAATGCATCCTGAAGATCCAGAGAGCAGACCACATGTCCTATTCGAGAAATGGTATGATCTGAGACAAAGTGACCATTCTGAAGGTGTGCAGCCTGAGAAATTTGTTCAGGTTGTGCAAATCTAAGATGCACCTGGAAACAAACCCTGGGTGTACCGGAGGGTCTGAGACAGGAGGCATGCCCTCCCTGTGGAGGAGCTGGGCGATGTCCCGACAGGATGTCTGTGGACACGATGCCCTCCTGTCGGACACGTGCTCGGCAAAGTGAGTAAGCCTCGAATTCCAGAGGAAGACATGGACTGACCACTTCAAGAATTTGCTTGTCTGTGGTTACAGCACACCAGGTGGAAAGGAAGTGGTGGAGCTGGCCCCCCACGGGAGACAGGAGAGGTGGGGTGAGGCACCCCCACTTCCTGTCACTGGGCAGACTTGGAGGTGGAGGAAGGATTGGCTGAGGAGCCACCAGGACCTTGACCTCCTGGCTTCCAAATGACCTTTTTCAGCTGGGGACACCAAGCCTGATCCAGTTTGGCCACAGGAGCAGAGAGTGTCCAGAACAGCTTCTTTTGCTGTTTTGAGCCCTTGGGATCCTTCTGAGCGGAAGTCACCAAATCCAGGGTGGTACTGGACTTTTTAATGCGGGTGAGGTGCCCCTCGACCCCAGGCCCAAACTAGTCAGTGCCCAAGAAGGGGACATCTGCCAACTTGTGCTGGGTATCTGCTGTAAAGGTCAAAATCCTCAGCCAAGCCCTGCGGCGCATGGCAACCGAGGCCACCACGGACCAAGCACAAGAGTCGCCAATGTCCATGGCAGTCTGGAGCTTCTGTTTAGCCACCGCTCAGCCTTGATCCCAGACCTGCTTGACCGTGGTCTGTAAGTCTACCAGGAGATGAGGAAACACCTCATCAAGCATGCCCAGAAGGGCATGGGCGAAGTGGGCCATTAAAAGGGTTGAACTCATTTGCCAAAGGCTGAGAGAGGAGGCAGCACAGACCTTTTTGGCCATGTGGTCCAGTTTCTTGGACTCCTTGTCAGGAGGCTTATCAACGTCTCACACGTTGCCCGTGCACCTAAACACATAGTCAGCCACCAGGCCCTCAGCCAAGGGGTGCACCGTGAATACTTGCAGGCCATCAGGGCTGATGTCACAGGATAAGCGGCCGGATGCTGCCACAGCTCCAATACAGGGCCAAGAATGGCCCCCACCACCAGGAAGGCTAACCTGCTCAAGGATCTCAGTGAGCGGGTACCGTGCATGCTTCTGGGGAGACCCGTGGACTCTGAGATGAAACGGAGAAGGCCCAGATAAGAAGTGGGACCTTGCTGTGTTGACAAACCCTCGGTTGACTCCACGTTCACTGGATAACAGTGCAAGGAGGAGCCCTCAGACTCTAAGAATTCACTGAATAAAGGGCAACTGCCAGAGTCCCGACTGACCCTACAGGGTTGGTCGTGAGTAACAGTGACTGGCAGCCAATGAGAAAGTCCCGATGCCAGGCGGGCCTCCTCAGAGGGATGAATTTCGGCTGTTTTGTAGGCAGAGAGGGTAGGGGAGGCTGAGCAGGTACCAGTTGGGTTGGCTGCCGCTGAGGCGGGGAAGGCTGCGGCCTCTGCAGTGAAAGACATGTAATGGCCGGGGTCGAGGCTGGCACGGGCTTCACCCCAGTAAACATGAGCTGCCGCCATATCAAATCCTCATAATGCCAATGCAACTTGCACCGGAGCCTCTCCTTGCTCGAGGAGGCCAAAGAGGAATAGCAGCCCGAATGTTGAAGGCTGCTCAACTCGGGGCTATGGTATCAGGACTACAAGTGCTAGGGCTGCCATCAGTGGGTCTCAGAGGGGGCCACTGAGAGCCGAGCCTCCTTCTGGTCCGTGCCTGCTTGAGAGGTGAGCGGTAGGACAGGAGTCCTAGATAAGAAGCAATCAACCTCATCTTGTGACAACAGGTCAACCAGCTCAAAACAAATCACAGCCGGAAGATCGACCTGTGTCTTAACCAACAGGCCCAATGGGGAGACCGTGGAGCCAGCGACCTAGGCTCAAGGACTGACCGAAGTTGGAACCTACGAAGTAGCATGGAAATCTGATGCCTGAGAGAACTCACAATGCCACGATCATCAACGAGACTGTTTCTTGATCTCTTTCTCAGATTTTGATTTGAATTTGGTGCCTGAGGAGGGACCCTGCCCATGGGTGGGAAGGGCCTGGCACAAGTTCCTGAACACTCTTGTGAAGTAAGCACCCAAGGAGAGCGGCAAAAAGGTCATAGCCGAGGAAGCTTGTGCTACAGCCTTGGCTGTTCAGTGCACACTGCAGCTGGGTGTCTTTGGACTTAATGAGAGGATCTTGGTTGTCTGGACGACACAAAAGAAGGCGGGCATGCCAATCTTCTGATGTGAATGGATGCAAGGTGTGGCACAGGCCACAAGCCTGAAGATCACACTTGTGGCTCACGTAGTGGACACACATGGTGTGCAGGTCTGCCTGGGACATCTTCTGCCCGCATTCACACTTCTTAAAAATCGGCCCCGACTTCACGACATCCAAACCCTGGATCAAGAGAAGTAGTCACTTGAAGACAAAGTCTTTTAATAAAGAGACGTTTTTAATAAGTAAAGGGCCTACTCCATGCAAGAGCGATAAGGAGGGAACCTTCTTCCAGCGGAAAGGAAGATCTGATGTTGCGGGGCGGTGCTAAGGGAGTTACCACCTGGGTGGATGGGAGGAGTCAGCTTGAAGATGTCCCGGCTGATTTAAAGGGGAAAAGAACACTGCCCGAAGTGAGGCTGGATCATATTCACATCACTAGAACCCCTTGTTTCTCTGGCGCCTGGGCACTGGCTTGATAGCCTGCTTGTGCAGAAGGGATTGTACCTCCTCCCAGAGAAGAGACTGATGGGAAGGGAGGTAGTTGGAGGGAAGAGGCGTCACCTCAAGGGGCTGCTCTATGAGCTCCAGAGTGCTATCCCTTTCTATGATTTGCAGAATCCAGGATTCTGATGTTATGGTTCTCCATTGATTGAGATGGAGGGAGACCCAACCTCCGATCACCATCTCTTGGTTGGGGAACAGAAGAGGAGGTCTAGCAAGGAGTCTGGCAAAGGTGGATCCAGCTGCTGGGGCTGGTCCATCACCTCTGGGATGCCTGGTCGGGCTCCAGCATTGGAGGGGGTGGGCATGGCGGCAGAGGCTCTGCGTTTGCCTTCGGGCTGAGGCTCCTCCTGGTCTATTGGATGGCTTACAAAAGGAAGGGCGCTGCCTGCTGTTAGGTTGCATGTGGTAGAGCAAGTGGACAGATTTAACAGCCCTGCCAGATGCCTGCAGGTCATTAATGATGTCCTGGACATCTGGGCCAAAAAGTTTAGAGCCATTAAAGGGAGCATTAAGCACCTTCTGCTGAACATCAGCAGCAATGCCATAGACCCTCAGCCAGGAGTGCCTATGGAGGCAAATGCCGGTGGCAGCAGCTCTGGCAGCTGTGTCTGAAATATCATAGAGGGCCCCACTGGAGGCTAACATAGTCAGTGGTCTGCAAGCATCTGAGAATCTCCTGCTTCTGCATACCTTCTGAGGGTCTGGGCAGCAGCCTTGCCCTTCTTCCAGTTGGTGTTCTGGTACTTTACCATATGAGATGGGTAATTGGCAATCCTCAACCCAAGGGTGGGGGAGGTATAAACCCTCTTGCCCCAAAGATCAATTCTGCATAACTCTTTGTCTGGGGGGGGAGGAGCTAAGGTGCTTGGGCCAAGGAGGTAGTATAGCGCAGTGGTTTAAGGCTCTGAGCTGCAAACGTGGAGACCTGGGTTTGAATCCCACAGCCCCCACTTGCATACTGTGTGACCCTGAGCAAGTCACTTAACTTTCTTGTGCTCCTAGGTTGCACCTGTAAACAAGCTTTCAGCTTAGTGTGTCTCTCCTGGTAAAACAAAGGTTAAAAAAAAAATGACCATTCCGACAGTTTTGCAATGCTACATCTCTCGCTAGCTCTCTGCCTTCCCTTGCTGTTCTGTCTTTTCTTCCTCCTTGCTTACCTGTGGTTAAAAAAATATAATGAAAATCTTTATGTGGAAATGTCACTGCTACTGGGATCCCTTTGTTTAAAAAGTACAGTTATGCAAGAAATAGAAATTATGTACCTACCGTAATTCTTGATCTTCTTGGATGAAGTCTCCACCACTCATTCACACTAATGAGACTAAGCTGGAGGTGCAAGGACCCCGCGGGAGCCAAAAATTTTCAGGAGGGTCAGTGCTGGGATAGGACCGTGCATGCATGGTGCCATGAGACTAGCTTGCGCCATGTAGGCATTCTCGGTGTCGACCCTCCAACCACCTCAGTAGCTTTTCGACCAAGGAGGTGCTGTGTAAACTAAGTTAAGAAAACATATCCCTAACTTCCATGCATATTATGGCCCAGATGACCCATGTAAGAAGGGTCAATTCAACAATGTCTTCATAGCCCGAACAACAAGGAACTGAAGACCAAAAACAGAATGAGTGAGCTTGGGGAATGGTGGAGGGTATGTGAATGAGTGGTGGAGACTTCGTCCAAGAAGAATACAGTAGGCACGTAATCTCCATATCTTCCTGGACTAAAAGTCTCCATGACTCATTCACACTAATGGGAGAGTACCGAGCTAAAAATCCACCCCCCACCCCCACCGAATAGGGTGGCAGGAGATAGAGCTCACTTAGGACACAAGTCCATAAGGACTGTCCTGCCAAAGAAAGTGAATTGTCTGGCATGGACATGCAGATTGTAGTGCTTACAATGGTATGCACTGAGGTCCAAGTCACCGCCTTGCAGATGTCTGCAACGGGTTCATTACAAATCTCCGCTAGGAAAGCTGCAACCACTCCAGTAGAGTGGTGTGAATCCGGCCTACCAATATTACCTGTGCCATGGATTAGTGGTGTCGAAGACAAGTAACTAACCATGCAGAAATGTATCTCATGGCAACAGGTTGGCCTAGCTGAGGCATGCTGAAAGAAAACTATAGTTGCTCGGACTGCATATCTCTTTTATTCTGTCAACGAATCGCAGAACCCTCAACACCCAGAGAATGAAAAGAGCGCTCTCCTTAACTAGCAAAATTTGACTAGTGGTAACTGAGCCAGTGACATGTTCTCTACTGGCTCAAGATAGTCTGAAAATGCGCAGAGGTGTACATTCTCTGCCGAGAAATGCAGACCTGCGTTTGACAGGTCCACGAGGCACCCCAACATTTTACTTGGTAGGCAACTGAAAGGGTCCAGATGGGACTTTGCACACCAGATGGAGAGGTGTATCCACTTAGCCGCATAAGTCATCCTGATAGATGGTCTATGAGTGGCTAAGAAGATTTCTGCAATTATCTGGGAAAACTAAAACTTGCTCACTTTCATCTCCTCAGGAGCTCGGGATGGAGATGAAGGGAGCGCAGGAAGGATGGACTAAAGTTCCTGTGTCCGAGGGTCTGCTTGCAGAGGAAGTCACCTCGGGGGGAACTGACTGAGTGTTGATCAACGCAAATCATATCTGGCTAGGCCAGTCTGGGATGATGAGAATCATCCTGTCCCCGTGTGCTTGCAACTTGAGCAACACTCTCTGAACTAAAGGAAGAGGAGGAAAGCATACAGGAAGCATCTTGTCTACTACAGTGAATACATCCTGACACAAAACACCAGTGTCTGGATTTCTGAAGCAGGATAGATGCAGTTTTGTGTTGAGAGGGGACGCAAAAAATGAACAGATCTGGACTGCCCCACTTGTCAAATAGTGACTGCATGTCTGAACTGACGCAACATGCTCAAGGCACCACTGTCACACCCTCACGGCCTTCCTGCACAGAGAGTAGTAGAGTGCTCCACCCTGCTTATTGATGAAAATGTCACAACTCTGTCATCCGTCCGAAGTGGGATCACTTTGTGGCAGAGGGCCTCCTTCAGGACTTGGAAAGCGTATAAGACAGCTCTCATCTCTAGAAATTTATGAGAAAGTACAGTTATGTAAGAACTTATAGTAACAGTAGATCTTTGAGAGGAGTGCTTGCAGCAGGCTATTACCATTAGGACTAATGCCGCAGGACTTAGGACCCACCGGAAAAAACTTAGCTAGCAGGACCCAGCAGGGTCCACCCCCCGACACTGGCTCTGCCCCAACGTCGGTCTTGCCATAAAAGGGGGCAGTCCCTAGCTCCACCTCAGTTCACCCGCCGACGATCCGCTAACAGATCCCAGCAAGCGAACCAGGCGAAGTGTGCCCCAGTCATGCTGAAACTGTCCGGGGGAAGGAGCGCCTGCTGCAAGAGCTCCTCTTGAAGATCTACTGTTATGGTAAGTTCTTACATAACTGTACTATCTTACTTCGAGGGGGAGCTCTTGCAGCAGGCTATTACCATTAGGACTGAATCCCATGCAGTCCCATCCTCAGGAGGTGACAAGCCCCGGGAGGAGGATGACAAGAGCTAGTACAACGGCATTGCCTAAACAGGCAGGGAAACAGCACTTTAGGACAGTAGTCCCTGAAGGACCGCTAGGCTGAAACTAGCTTGGTGCTTGGAAGCAATGTCCGGGCTGTAATGCCTAACAAAGGTATGTACTAAACTCCAAGTAGCTGCTGCACAAATGTCTTGGATAGAGACATTTTTCAAAGTGAAGGAGGTAGACACTCCTCTGGTAGAATGACCTCTGATCGAACCTGGGAGAGGTCTGTTGTACTTATTGTAACAAAAGACTATGCAGTGGACTAGCCACCTGGATATAGTCTGTTTAGACACCTTTTTGCCCAGGTGTTGAGGTGCAAAGGCCACAAATAGTTGTTCTGATTTGCGGTGTGTGCCGCTGTATGCTTGAGGTAGTACCTCAGGGCCCTGTGGACATCCAAAGTGTGTTAGAGAGCTTCTCCCCTGTTGGAAGGGGTTGAATAATAGACTGGAAGGTCAATCAACTGGTTGAGGGTTAATTCAGAAACCACTTTGGGTAGAAACTTAGATTGTCCTGAGGGAAACCCTTTCCCTATGAAAAATCAAATAAGGCTCCTTGCACATCAGGGCCTGAAGCTCAGAAACTCTTCGAACTGAAGTAACAGCAACTAAAAAGGACACCTTCCAGGAAAGATATCACAGCTCACACTCTGCTGCGGGTTCAAAAGGGGGAAGCTGGATCCCTAATGGGAGGCTTTATATATAGTACGCCCTCTAAAAAGGTGCGGGCCACGTCCAGGACGTGATGGGCAGAAATGGCCCACATATGCCCCTTAATGGAGTAGTAGCTCAAGCCTTGTTGTAATAAGGAGGGGAGGTACTGTAACGCTGAGTTCACTGGACAAGTAAGGGGATCTACATGATGCGATGTAGCCCAAAGGCAAAAATGCTTCCACTCCATAGCGTAAGTGGACCGAGTAGAGGGCTTTCTTGCCGAAAAGAGGATGTCGGACAAAAAACACCAGGCGTGTGCTCTTGCGAGCAGAAACTTGGCAGTTTGGCATTGCATGGAGATGCAAAGAGGTCCAGCTGTGGAAGGCCCTAAGTGTCGAAGAGCTGGTCCACTACTGATTAGAGTAGCTCCCACTCATGCGCCTTGGAGCAAGACCTGCTTAGGCTGTCTGCCAAGGCATTTTGGATGCCTGGAACATGCACTGTGGTCAGAGAGATGCGATGTTCCAGCACCCAATACCAAACTCTTATTGCCTCCTTGCACAGGAGGTAGGAGTTTGTTCCCCCTTGCTTGTTGATGTAGAAGACAACAGCTGTGTTGTCTGACTGAACGAGGAGAGAACCTGGCACCAGGTCCTCTTGACTGGCTTGGAGATCCTGACCATATGGTCGAGATCGTCGGAGTTTTGGTCCCACTGCACCCTAAGCATTCATTGTGGGACTCATGTGGAGGCGAGCCAAGGGAGTTACAGGAATGGCAGCCGCCATGTGCCCCAGAAGCCTGAGGAAGGTCCTGGTCTGGACCTGTGGGGTTACAAGGACCATTTGGCCCACTTCTCGCAGGCAATCTCCCCTTTTCTGTGGGAGGAAGGCCATGCCCTGGACTGTATCCAGAACTGCAACCGTAAAGATGAGTCTTTGCTGGGCTCTGGGGATGACACTAGAAAGTTTAAGGTGATTGCCAACTCTCGGAATAGCGTATAGGTGTCCCCGAGAGTTTGAATGAGGTGCATTCTTGATGAGGCTGCCAAGAGTCAGTCATCCAGGTAAGGGAAGACATAATGCCCCTTGTGCCTTAGAGCTACAGCTACCACTGCTAGGCACTTGGTGAAGACTTGAGGGGCGGAGGAAAGGCCAAATGGCAGAACCCAAAACTGGTAGTGTCCCCCTTGGAAGTGAAACCTCAAGTACTTCCTGTGAGGGGGGAAAGACCCTGACACGCATGTACGCATCTTGCATGTCCAGGGAACAGAGCCAGTCTGCTTGGTGCAGCAGAGGAATTAGACCTGGAAGGGTCACCATCCTGAACCTTCGAGATTCTATAGTCGTTCAAGGAACCGAGATCCAGGATGGGCCGAAGATCCTGAGTTTTCTTTGGAATCAGGAAGAAATGGGAGCAACACCCTTTTCCCCGCTGCTGCTGCAGGGGAACTGGCTCTATTGCCCTTTTCTGCAAGAGGGTCTGGATCTCTCCTTCCATGAGAGGTACGCGAGAAGGAGGATACCTTGACGACCTTGGTGGTGTCGTCTCCGGGGGGGGGATCTGAGTGAACTCCAGTGTATGTCCCCTCCTTATGATACCTGGGACCCAAAGGTCCAAAGTGATTTTGCTCCATCCCTCCAGGTGGAGGGAGAAGCGACCTGCTATTGCCTCCCCTTCTACCTCCTGTGAGGGAGGAGGGATCAACAGGGAGTCATTGGGCAGAGCTGGGAGTTGGCAGAGAAGTTTGGGAGGACTTTGGGCCTCGAAAAGGAGCGCCTCCAGGTTGCTGGTTTCTGGCCTTCTTTTTAAAGCCGCCTCTCTGGGCTGTCTAACTGCCACAGGCAGGTTGGCCTGAGGTCTTTCAAAATGGCTATTTTTTGAAATCATTTCTGGTCCCCCTTGTACATTTGTCAGATGGACCAGATTGATTTGCCTGACTTTTGGAGACGAGAGATAAGGTCCTCAGTCTCCAACCCAAACAACTCAGAATCATGGAAGGGAAGTTCCTTGATTCCGGTCTGCAGATCCTGGGAGAATCCTGAGACTTGCAGCCAGGCATGGTGCCTTAGGCAGACACCTGACTCTGCCACCCTCGAAGCCGTATCTGCAGCGTTTTACGAGGTACGCAAAACATGGGTGCCTACGTCTGAGCCTGATTTTAGGCTCTCCAGGAGCTCCATTTTCTGTGCAGAATCTGGCAAGGCACTGGCTATCTCTTGCCCTTTTTCCCATAATGCATTCTGGTACTGGACCATATGCGTTAGGAAGTTCAGGGATTGTATGGAGCAGGTGGATGCAGAGTACACCTTCTTTCCCACCTGGTCCAAGTAACGGGACTCCTGATTGGGAGGCTAGGAGCCAAGGTGCTTGGGTTGTCAAGACTTATCATGAGCAGCCGCTATGACCATCGAGTCGGTCTCGGGGTGTTCCGCCAAATAGGGCTCCTCCCTTGGCACTCTGTATAGCCTATCCGATTTTTTGGAAACTCCCGGGACTGTGGCTGGATGTTTCCAAGTTATCCTTGTCAGGTCTTGGAATGTATTAACTAAAGGAGGCACTACCAATGGTTTAGGCTCCTTTTGCCTCAGGTATCTGGCCAGTCTCTGGCGTTCCGGCTCCAGGTCCGCTGTCTCCCATTTGTTGGAGGCCTGGATGTTCCTGATGACGTCCATAAAAGCTGGATCATCAGGGGGCGAGCAGGGTGTCTCTTTGTCATCAGGAGAACCCCCCAACTCCAAAGAGGGACTGTTGTGAAGAGGATGAAGATGAAGCAGACCAACTCCTATTGGGATGAGGGGAGCCTGACCCATGCCTGTAGGAGCTACCCTCCCTAGAACGTCGGACATTCTTGACCGACGTCGGCTCATGGACAGACGATGGAGCGGAGACTGGTGCCTTTCAGGGTACCAGCGTCAGCTAGAAGAGCATCCAGTGATGGAACTATGGCGGCTGCAGGACTTGCTCTTGGACCAGGATCGGCAATGGCTAAGGGACCGTGAGCGGCACCGTCGGCGGTCTCTAGACCGAGACCAGGACTGAACCACTGAGGGGGAGCAGGATTTGGAAGGTTTACGCCTCTCATCAGGGGGGTTTTGGAAGGCGACTTCACGGGAAGATCCCCAGTGTCCTGGATGTCTGGCAGGTTGGGTACCGGTGTCGGATCCGGCTTCGAGGTAGCCTTGTCTTTTTTGACTTGGCTCCACCAAAAGGAAAAGAGCTCCTGCAGCTCCTCCTTATTAAAAACAGAAGGCACCGTCCCCTTCAGGGGAATCGGAGAAGCCGGAAAATCCAGCAGGCCTTGGAGGAAGATTCCGAGGAACAGCCCTCTGGAGTACAGGACCTCGGGGCTGGTGACGGTACTGTGACCGGTGCAGGCTCACCCTGAGGCACATCGGCCTTAGACATCATGGTCAACACTGTGGCTGGTGTCTTGGCCAAAGTCGGCTTTGACTTCGCTGACTTGGAAGAGTGGGACCCAGAAGGGATCTTAGCTGGAGGGTCTTGGTCCTTGCCCAATAACTTACCCGACCCAGGTAAAGCCGTGACTGAGGCCTTTTTTGGCGGGGCCAAAGCATGCACCAAAGTGGAGGCCTTAGTTGTGTCCACTGAGGTGGTAGAGATACGCAGCGGTGTAACCTTCAACTTGGCCGGTTTGTCAGAAGTTGCCCCCACCCTTTCTTCATGTTTCAAGAGTCTTGAATGGTCAGAACCACCCGAGCCCGAAGATGAGGCCTGTTTGTGGGGGGAAAGCGACCTGGACCAGTGGTGGGACCGGCTATAGTCCTTCTCACAGGACTTGTGGGATTTGTTCTGGTGCTTGGCCTTTTCCCCAGGAGAGCTTTGCATGATGTCCATCTTCTTCTCTAAAAGGTGGGCTTTCAAGGCTTTCAGGTGCCGGATCAGAGTCCTGCTGGTGAAGCCCTTGCAGATCTTGCAGGCTTGGAGGTCGTGGTCTGGGCCCAGAAAGAAGATGCAGGCTTCTTGACCATCCTTCGATGGGATCTGGCAGCCACAGGCATACATAGTTTTCTGGGGACCGAAGAACGAGACCGATGATGGGTACGACATGCGATGAGGAAAAAAAACAAGAAGAAGAAGAAGAAACTCGAGGAAAGGAGAAGTTCTACGGAGGAAAAAATGAAAATTTGTCACCAAATTTTGCTGGAACTGCTGAAGAACATGCTAGTACTTTCCCAATGAGAGTGGGTCTGCAGCAGGAAAAGAACTGAGGTGGAGCAAGGGACCGCCCCCTTTTATGGCATGACTGACATTAGGGTGGAGCCGACATCGGGGGTGGGCCCTGCTGGGTATTGCTAGCTAAGTTTTTTCCAGTGGGTCCTAAGGTCTGTGGCATTACCCCTAATGGTAACAGGCTGCTGCAAGAGCTCCCCCTCTAAGTAAGATAATGATGTTCCTCCTTCTGGCTCCACACCCAAGTGTGGAGGTCTTGACAGTGAGCTCCCGAACCGATCAAGAGTGCGACCATGGTGATGGTGATCTGGGATTTCTGAGGGTAAGGGTGGACCTAGCAGAAGTTAGACCAACTGCGTCTACCATGTGAGTAATTTTGTCCAAGGTTCTGTCATTTATGTGGAGGATTGCGGATGCTTGGTCGGAGACCACTATTTACGGAGGACGAAGACGTGAGTCCCTGTATTCGTTGCATCAAAAAGGGCCAGGACAGAGTCACTTTCTGTGAAGTAATGAGACATCTAAAGATGTCGTTTCTTCCACTCTCCAGAAGAACCCTCACCCTGAAGGTATCCAGGAGGGCTCCTACGAAGAAGAGCTGCTGGGAAGGGGAATCTGGCACCTTCCTGAATCAGAAAACCCCTCCTGGAAGAGAGCAACTGAAAAGCTGTGGCAACTGCTTCCTGTGACTCCAGCCCAGATGGGCTGGCTCGGAGCCAAATGTCCAGGAAGTGAATACTTGAACACCGAGGCTGTAGTGAACTCCTCTCTGAACAGGTACTTGTTTAACTTTTCAAGGTCGAGAAATGGGTGCATGCTGCCCGTTATCTTAAAACCAAGCAAAGAAAGTAGTAACCTGTGTTCTTATTTGCTGTAGAACAACTTCTACTGCTCTGATCCTGCAGAGGCCCCGTCACTCAGAGGGTCTGACAGAGAGGCAGACAGACAGGGCTGCCGCCTGTATCTGGGGAAAATCTCTGCAAAACTGGGAGAGTATCCCTCTTGGACAATCCTGATGACTCATACGTCCGTTGGACTGGACTTCCACTGGTTGTAAAAACCAAATCAGATGCCCCCCTCCCCCGACAGGCATCCATCTCAGACAGCTGAGGTGGGACCTGGGCTGGACCCAAGAGGATAGTACCGGGCACATTTGGGCCCTGTGCCCTCTTCTGCAATCGTTTCGCGGTTGAGGAGTTGGTTCCTGACAAAGGCTTCCAGGTCTCTACCTTAGAAGGACTGCCTGTTATGAGAATGACGATGGTACCATCTCTCTCTAAGGGGAAGCAGGGGTCCGAGTGCCCTCCAGAGCTCAACCTGGGGGCCGAACTGATAAGAACCACCAAGAAGATGTCAGTCACCTGGTGCCAATGGCAGCCACCCTAGGGGCACTGTCATAGAAGCCTATAAAAGCTTTTAGCTGATTATTGGGCTATATGCTTCTAGCAATGGAGTGGTAGATTCCAGCAGGTTCTCGAGGATTGAATTGAGTGTGTTCCACAGGGTGTACTCGTACTGAGGAATGTAGGAACTCAAGCTGTAGAGTCTGCTTTGGTCCACAGATGAAGTCTGAAATGTTATGGTGGACCCCATATCCCTGAGGAAAACCTGGAGAGAAGATCTGCCATCACAGGCTCTGCTGATACAGAAGGCTTGCATTCCAGCCCCTAAAATGAGTTATCTGCTTCATCTTCGACAAAGCAGGACAGGGAGAGACTCATCCTGATCAACTTCTACCCCAGAAGAATCTCCAAAAGGCAGATCCAGGCCAGAATCATGGGAGACACCGCCACCCAGATCGGTGTCAAGGAGTTTGGCGTCATCCGTGGCCCAGGTCCCTTACTGGCCCTAGACCAGAAGAAAGGAGGGGAAGGAAATCGGTACCCATGCCGGCCCCTCCAGAGGAAAAAGGTGAGGGGATAGGCATCCAGGGTCAATGTCGTTGGCACTGGCACTGGAGAGGGCACCGTGCACATCCTGCCCAACCGACTCGGCTGTGGCCCAGTGGCTCTGAGGCCGAAGGCCCCGGAACCGGGTCCACTGGCCAAGTCAACTGGCCAGACATTGTACCCCCTGCTCTAAAAGAGTGTCTCAGAAGTGAAACTGCTCACCGGAGCCCTATCGAGGACAGAGACGGGGCCCGGTGTCGAAGATCATGGCCATTAAGAACAGAGCCACAGAGGATGCCACTGAAGTTGGGCCAGGCCTACTGCTGTCCACCACTGATGATCCCAGTGCAGACATACCAGAGGGCGACCTTGAGCAGAGCCGGGTCCCCGATCGAGGTCGGGAACGGGCCCGCTGCTTTGCAAGCCAAGGACTGTCCCCGCCTCATGAAAGCACTGGACTGCCCGTGGTCAGACCCCCCTCTGCAAAGGGCGAAAGACCAGACACAGCATCACTGCCATCACAGCTTTCAAATGAAGTCTCGCTATCATCTAAGGTCAACTCCATTGATGGCAGGCTGAGAATTTCTTCCTCCTCTTTTTTTTTCTTTTAAAAAATAAGAAAAGAACACTAAAAGTAGTAAATTAATTGAAAACTGAATGGCTATAGCTGCTGTCATATACACGAAAACTTGACTTCCGGCAGGCGAGTGACGTTGTCATCAAAGCGCACTTGACAGCAGGAGAAAAGGAACTGAGGCAGTTGGAGGGTCAACACCATGATAGCCTATACGGCGCAAGCTAGTCTTGCAGCACTGCGCATGCACGGTCCAATCCCGGTGCCAACCCTCCTGAAGATTTTTGGCTCCTGCGTGGTCCTAGTGCCTCCGGTGTAGTCACATTAATGTGAATGAGTGGTGGAGACTTTCAGTCCAGGAAGATTTTACCGTAACAGTAGATCTTCGAGAGAGACTCTTGCAGCAGGTATTAACCATTAGGACTGCGCCCCCGGCGTCAGGACCACACGGAAAACTTTAGCTAGCAGTGTCTGGCGGAGGACTTCCCACCGATGTCACATGACTGACGTCAACATGACCCTATATAGTGGGCGGTCCCTGGCCCACCTTCTAGTTCTCCTGCCGGAGACCTCAGAACAAAGCGACAGGAAAAAGGGGTGGGCTCCTTGAGCCTAAGTAAAGTTAGAAGTAGCAGTAGTAGCAGAAACTGGGGGAAGGTGAGAGGGGAAAGTTACCTACTGCAAGAGCCTCTCTCGAAGATCGACTGTTACGGTAAGTTCTTACGTAACTGTACAGTCTTACTTCGAGAGGATTCTTGCAGTAGGTATTACCCATTAGGACTGAGTCCCAAGCAGTGTAACTCAGAAAAGTCTGAAGCACAGGAGGCAGGAAAGATCTGCAGAGATGCAGGAAAAAATCATGAAAGGAGGCCCTGAAGGACAGCTAGTCCAAAGCCAGCCTTGCACCTAGAAGCAATGTCCAGACTAGTGTTTCGTGAAACTGTGGACGGAGCTCCAAGTGGCTGCTGCACAAATAGCAGCAGACACATTCTTGAAGCAAGCAGCAGATGCAACCCTGCCTCTGGTAGAATGCCCTTTGACTTCCCCCGACAAGGGTTTGTTGCATGTCTGGTAACAACAAAATGTAGTTTGCCAACCATTTTGACAAACATTGCTTAGAAACAGCAGTACCCTTTCTCTTGGGCACTAAGGAAAAGTACAGTTATGTAAGAACTTACCGTAACTGTAGATCTTTGAGAGAGGTTCTTGGCAGCAGGTAATGACTTATAGGACTGCGCCCCCTGGCGTCAGGACCACACAGAAGTTTTAGCAAGCAGTGTCTGGCGGGGGACCACCCCCGACGTCACCTGGCCAACATCAGCGTAATGCTATAAAGGGGGCAGTCCCCCCCCCACCGACCTTCCAGTTCTCCTGCCGGAGACCTTCGAGGAAATGCAACAGGAGAAAAGAAACAAAGGCTCCTGGAGCTGAAATAGGCTCATGAAAAAGGAACAACAGAAGCACCGGGGAAGGAGGGAGGGAAAAAGGTTACCTACTGCAAGAGCCTCTGTCGAAGATATGAAAATTACGTACCTACCATAATTGTTGATCTTCTTGGATGAAGTCTCCACCACTCATTCACACTAATGGGACTATGTCAGAGGTGCTAGGACAGAGCGGGAGCCAAAAATCATTAGGAGGGCCGGAGTCAAGGTAGGGCTGTGTGGAAGTGGTGCCGAAAGACCAGCTTGCACCATATAGGCTACCTCGGCATCGACCCTCCAGCCACCTCAGTATCTTTTTTTACCGAGGAGGTGCAGCGTAAACTAACTTATGTCAGACATAAGACAGTCCGAATGACCTGTATAAGGGTCAAAACAATAGAGTCTTCACAGTCCATCCATCGAAGGAGTGAAGATCAAAACAGATAAGTGAGCTCAGGGGATGGAGGGTGGGCATGTGAATGAGTGGTGGAAGATTCATCCAAGAAGATCGAGAATTATGGTAGGTACGTAATTTTCATATCTTCCTGGACATCAAGTCACCATCACTCAATCACACTAATGAGAGAGTACCGAGCTAATATAATCCCCCAAGAATGGTGGCAGGAGAGAGGAGCTCACTAGGACAGGAGTCCATTAAGGATTGTCCTGCCAAAGGATTGATGCTCTCTGACATGGATATCCAAGCATAGTGCTTCACAAAAGTGTGCCTGGAGGTCCAAGTGGCTGCACTGCAGATGTCTGCAATGGACACATTCCGTAATTCTGCTAGAGATGCCACAACTGCTCTGGTAGAATGGGCGTATACCCTGCCTTCCAGCTTAACTTGTGCCATTGAATAGCAGTGGCGAAGACATGCCACCAGCCACGACAAAATACACCTGATGGCAACAGGCTGACCCACCAGAGCCATGCTGAATGAGACAGAGAGTTGCTTTGACTTGTGGATCTCTTTAGTTCTATGTAGAACCACAAAACCCTTTTAACTCCAAAGAATGTAGGGTACGCTCTCCCTCATTCTGAAGTTTTCAAAGTATGTCGGAAGAACCAAGGGCTGGTTCAGATGGAATTCAGAGACTACTTTGGGGAGAAACATAGGGTGAGTTCTGAGAACCACCTTGTCCTTGCTTGTGAAATACTATATAAGGAGGGTCTGTGACCAGAGCATGTATTTCAGACACTCTGCAAGTGGAGGTAATGACTACAAGGAAGGCGGCCTTCCAGGTCACGAACTTCAGCTCGCATGTTGCTAGAGGCTCGAAGGGTTTACGGGTGAGCATGTCTAGCACAAGGTTAATATAACAAGCGACCACCGGTCTCCTGACTGGTGGCCTAGTGTGGAGTATACCTTTAAGGAACCTCTTAACCAGGGCTAACCGAGCCAGAGACAGAGAGTGTATAGGCTCGTGATAAGCCGAGATTGCGCAGAGATGGACCTTCACGGTTGAGTATTGTAGCTCTGTACTTGACAGGTCTAGTAGATACTCCAAGACTTTGCTAGGTGGACAAGAAAAGGGATCCAAGAAGGACTTTGCACACCAGACAGAGAAACGCTTCTACTTTGCCGTGCAAGTTTTCCTAGTAGCTGGCTTGCGCACTGCTAGGAGAATATCTGAGACTCTACATGAGACGTCAAATCTACTCATTTCTATCTCCTCAGGAGCCATGTGTGGAGATCAAGGGACCTCAGGTTGGGATGGACCACTGGGCCTTGGGTCAGAAGGTCCATTTGAAGTGGTAGTTGTCTCGGAGGAACTTCCAATAATCTGCTGATCAATGGAAACCAAACCTGATGAAGCCAGACTGGGGCAATGAGGATCATTCTGCCCCCCTGTGCCTCCAGCTTGAGCAGCACCCTCTGAACTAAGGGAAGAGGAGGAGGAAATGCATACAGAAAGCATCTCGTCCACCGCAGTCTGAATGCATCCCTGACAGAAAATGCCAGGTTCTGGATTTCTGGAGCAGAACAGAGGTAGTTTTGCGTTGAGTGGGAACGCAAAAAGGTCCAGGTCTGGTGTGCCCCACTCTTTGAAGAGCGACTGCATGATGTTTATGTCAAGACACTACTCATGAGGATCCGCTTCCATTCTGCACTCCAGGCAGATAAACTGCTTTGATCAGGGCTTCGTGCTCTAGGCATCATTCCCACACTCTTATCACTTCCATGCACAGGGGATAAGAGTGTGCCCCTCCCTGCTTGTTGATGTAGTACATCACTGCTTTGTTGTCTGTCTGAAGGAGAATTATTTTGCAACACAGAATATCCTTCAGAGCTCGGACTGCATACAGGACAGCTCTCATTTCCAGGACAATTATGTGGAGTTGAGACTCGTCCTGACTCCACAGACCTTGGGTGTAGAGATCTTGACAGTGAGCTCCCCATCCCAGTAGAGATGCATCTGTGGTGATGATGATATGTGTCTCCAGTGGGGCAAAGAGAAAGCCTTTCCAAAGGTTGTCTGCTTGAGTCCATCAGGTGAGTGATCATTTTAGAGGTTCCATCACCCTGATGTGAAATGACTGTGGATGTGTGGTAGGGGACCACTGAGTACTGAGCATCCACTGAGTGGTTCTCATATAAAGACAAGCCAGAGGCACCATGAACAATGATGATGCCATGAGACCCAGCATCCACTGCATCGAGAAAGCTCGGACTGAGTCGTTCTCTTTGATGAAGTGAGCCTTCTGGAGGATATCGTTCCTCCTGACCTCCAGAAGGAAGGCCCTTGTGTTGGAGGTATCCAGGAGGGTTGCTGGGAGGGCTGTAGCTGTGATTTTTCCAGATTCAACAGAAATGAAAATTATGTACCTACCGTCATTTTTAATCTTCCATTGTATCTTTACCATTCATCACTCTTTGGTGTAAGCCGGATGCACACACCTGCCACGGGAGCCTTTTTGAGGGAAGGGTCGGCGCTGACCGCGCCACCCACTAGCGGAATGCACTATGTGGTGCGCGAGAGTCTGCTGTTAGGTGCTACAGGCTCCTCCTCCGTCCCAGGTCTGTAAAGCCGGAGAGGCAAAAATAAGTTCGAAAAGAAGAGCGAGGCAAAAAAGCCCAGGAATAGACAAAGGAAAGGAAATAAACTGAAAAAGGAATAAGCTGAAGAGAGGACAGAAAAGAAGAACCCTACCCTAAGGGACATCAGGGCTTCCTCGGACGGCTCTGAGAGAGGAAAAGATAAAGGTAGAAGAGAAAGAAAAGAAGAAGAAAAAGAAAAGGATAGCAGAGGGAGATCTGCCACAACCATTGGGAGAAACTGGCTTGAGCTTACCAGTCCTAAAAAGACAGAGGACAAGGGAGCAAGGATCCCTCTAGGTAATGGCTGCTATTGGGTGGCTCAATTGAACCATCTGTACAGCTTGTTTTCAAGAAGGCAGATTTTCCTTCCCACCCAGCTATCCAATTAACCACAACCTAAGCCGAGAGCTCACAGATTGTCCCCAAAAGGGGAAAAATTATCTGTTCTGAAGAGGAGAGAGCCTCGACTAGGAGTAGGAAAAAATGAGCATACAGTCACATGACCGAGTACTAGTATAGGAGCTCCTTCAAGAAGGGCGCAACATATTTGTGTGGAAAACAAATGGAGACAGGGAAGGAAACTCCTTCTGACTCCCTAGGAGTGTCTTGAGAAGTACAAGCCGTAGGGAAAAACTCCTGAAATATGGAGAAGCCCCAATTATGGGGACACCACAGCAAAGAGAATCAGAAAGAGTTCCGTCAGAAGGTAAGGGCGAAGCCCTACTCGCCCCCCCCCAGGTCGAACCTTCTGTGGCTTCAGAGAAGGAACAGAAGGTCCTGATGTACCAGGGGGACTCAACCCCCAATTGGCCTCGAGGAGGGGAGGCCAGCAGGGTGGGGGAGACGCCCAAGAAATGAAGCCCATGAGGGGAAGGTGGGCGGGATTCAGTAATGAATGGTGAAGATACAAAAGAAGATCAAGAATTACAGTAGGTACGTAATTTTCATATCTTCCCTTGTCAGTCTTCACCATTCATTACTGCTAGGTGAGTACCAAGTTCCCCGAAGGGAGCCTAGCACAGCCCTGAGGGAACAGAACCCTCAACCTCTTGCTGGTGGAAAACAGGAGGAAGAGACTCTAGCCGTACTAGACTGACAAGTCTAAGGCCAAGGAGAGCTAGAAGGTGTCCCCTGAAGAAGAGCAGATGGAGGAAGCCCCTGAAGAATCCTCCTAGCTCTGCTGGAAAATAGACGTGTCCCCCAGAAGGCAGAGCAGATCACCCTATGCCGAGCCAGGGGTGACAATCCTAATAGATGAAGCCACACCGTCCATCTAATACAGATCGCTGTCCCCGAAAGCCTGGAAGCCACCTCATTGGCATCATAAGATGCCCTTTCTTGGTGCCTTGCCAGTTCCAAACCTAAGGCGGAGAGGGCAATGGCTTGTCGAGATTGTTCCGAATCAGGCAACAATGCTAGCGCTTGAGCTAGCATTGACCACAAGGCCTGCTGTAGGCAGCATGGTGTGCCTGATGTGATGCAATACACATCAACGCATGAGTGGAAGAGAAAACCCTTCACCCCCACTGGTCGAATTGCAGGGAATCCGGATCCGGTATTCAGTCGCGCCGCAGCCCAAACGAGGGTGAGGGAGAGAACCTAGAGACTCCTGTGGGTGCAATACCGCCTCCTCCTGCAGACTGCTGGGGCTGGAAAAGGGTCGGCTGGAGACTGCCAAGTGCGGACAGACACTTCCCAGAAGGGACTAGGCCTGGGGATGCATGTGTCCAGAAGGGCAACCCTCTGCGCTGCCACCTGAGGGTACCCTGGAAGCCGAGAAGGAAAGACAAGGTTCAGCACTGTGGCTCCTCCCTGCACCCTGTAGGATGGCAGGAGAGCACCACCGCCCCTCACCCCAGCCTCTCAACCCCTCAGACTATGAGGCCGCCCTCTTCCTCAACACCAGCGAGGAAGTCCCCTGGTCCGTAAGCCCCTGAGGGAGAACACAGAAACAAGGGTCTCCAACCCCCCCTGAGGGGTTGCCGCAGCACCAACACTGGCAGCTGCCGCCGCCTCCTCAGAGGAGAAAACCCCCTTTCCAGTCTCAGAGCCACCACTCCAAGAGACCCCAGGCCATCCCCCGGCCGAGGGATCTTCGAGAGTAGCTTGCTCCGGAGACTCAGGGATAGGGCCGCTGGGTCGCCTGACACCATATCCCACAGAGACTCGATCCCCAAGAATTGCAGCTGGGTCTGGTCCAGTTCGAGTCGCCGCCCTCCCAAGAGGAGCATCCAGAAGGATCTCACTAACCACCCCGAGAGTTTCTCTGGAGATGGCACTGCAAATTACATCATCCTGGGACACTGCGCCACCAACGGCGCTGGTCAGGTCCGCCATGCCGCCCACAGCCCCAGAGCCCAATGCATGCCCATCGATGGCCCCGGCTGAGTTCCTGGAGCTGGATCCCAAAACAGCACCTCCAGAGGTGTCACCCAAAGCACCAGCACTGCGAACGGTGCCAAGACCTGGACTGGCACCGCGAACAGCACCAGGAACTGAAACGGCACTGCGAGGCGGCATCGAGGGTCCGCCAGTGCCAGACCCAGCAACTGTGGGCCGCAACACTGGGGGAGTCTGCACCTCAGAGGAGGTGACTGCCGGGGCCGTGTCAGTGATGCAACCCAGGGAGGAGCCGCGCCACTCCTCCAACACCATGGAAGAGGTCTCCTCCTCCGGCAAGGCTAGAAGCTGAGGAGATCTCCTCCTCACCAGGCTGTATAGACCCAGGATGGGACCCGGAGGAAGGGTCTAAAGTTCTGGCCTAGGAGGCCCGAGGGCGACGTCGTCCTCTGAAAGTCGGCGGAGCCCTGCCCACTTTGAACGTGTAGATTTCCAGTACACGGCTGTCCATGGAAAAACAGGCATCGCATCTATCTATATTGTGGTTGGGTCCCAGGCACCGAAGGCAAACATCACGCCGGTCTGTAATGAAAAAGTACTGGCCACAGGAGCACCGCCGCATGGGGGCGCGGCCCGCTTTAGACTTGCGTTTAGCTCCCGAATCGGACATGATGCGAAATAAACTAAAACACAACAATAGATCCCGGCACCATCGGAAAAAAGACAAGAAACGGTCTTATTGGCTTCAACGGCATCAGGATGAAGGAAAAGAGAAGTGGCATCGGCAACTTCGAGTAGGCCTAATGGTGCAGAAGAATGCTCTCACAGAGGTCGTAGCAGGTGCGGCCTTGACAGCAGGAGAAACAGAACTGAGAAGAAGGAGGAGGAGTCTGTGGCACCTAATGGCCACCCCTCGCACACCACATAGTGCTCTACCTATGGGCGGGCACTGGGGCACAACTCCTCCAAAAAAAAAAAAAAAAGCTCTCATGGTGGGTGCATGCATCTGGCTTACACCCAGCAGTAATGAATGGTGAAGACTGAAAAGGGAAGAGCCCCCATAGATGTGAGGAACCTGGAAGCTGTGGTCACTGCTTCCTGTGTCCCTTGTCTAGAGGAGCTTGCTAGGAGCCAGTCGTCCAGATATGGGAAGACTTGAATTTCGAGTTTCCTTAGGTGCGCTGTGAGAACTGCAAAGCACTTTGGGCTGTCTTCGACGCTGCAAGTTTTTACAAAGGGCAGTACTCTGAATTAATAGTGCTACCTCAGGGCTACAAAGCGAAGATACTCGTGGTGGCTTGGGTGCACGGGAACGTGTTGGTAGGCATCCTGCATGTCCAGGGAGGTCAGCCAATTGTTTTGATGAATCAGAGGTAGAAGTGTACCGAGTGATATAATCTTGAATTTTTCCTTGAAGAGAAACTTGTTTAACTTCCTTAGGTCTAGAATGGGGTGCACACCAGCTGTTTTCTTTGGGACTAGGAAGTAGTGGGAGTAGAAAAGTACAGTTACGTAAGCACTTACCGTAACAGCAGATCTTTGAGAGGAGCTCTTGCAGCAGGTAATACCAATAGGACTAAGGCTGCAAGGCATTAGGACACCACACAAAAAAATCTTCTAGCTAGCAGTCCGTGGCAGGAGACCACCCTCCGATGTCGGCTCCACCCGATGTGGTATAAAGGGGGTAGTCCTCTGGTGCCATCTCGGTTTTTCCATTGGAGGCCCGAATGATAAACAGAATGGAGAACCAAGGAGGGTCTCCCATGCCCAAAGAGAAGGAGAAAAAGGGGAAAAATAATTTTGTTCCTTGGGGTAGGAGGGTGGGAAAGCCACCTGCTGCAACAGCTCCTCTTGAAGATCTACTATTCCGATAAGTTCTTATGTAACTGTACTATCTCACTTCGAGGGGGAGCTCTTGCAGCAGGTAATACCAATAGGACTGAGTCCCTAGCAGTAACCAAAGAAAGACCCAGGTCAGAAGGAAGGAGGATAAACTAATGACTGACAACTGAAAAGTTGGAATTTAGGTGAGGAGACCCTGAAGGACTGCTAGTCCAAAGCCTTCTCTCCTCTTAGAGGCAACGTCCAGACTATAGTGTCTGATGAAAGTTTGGACTGAGCTTCAAGTAGCGGCAGCACAAAGGTCTGCCGAAGATACGTTATGCAGAGGGGCAAAGGAAGTTGCCATGCCTCTGGTGGAGTGACCCTGAACCAATCCTGGTAAGGACTTGCTGTGGTGCTGACAGCAAAAGGTGATGCAATGTATCAACTATCTGGTCAGTGTTTGCTTGGTGACAGGAACCCCTGCCTTCCTATAGGCGAAGGAAATGAACAGCTGGTCCATTTGCCTAACAGAACTAGTTCTGTTGAGGTAATACCCAAGTATCCTATGTACATCCAGAGTATGCAGCAGAGCCTTCCTTTCATTAGAATACTCCTGGATGTCCTGGTTCAAGGTAAGTTCAGCCACCACCTTCGGTAGAAACTTAGTACGCAGTGCCACCCTGTCCCTATGGAAAACAAGATAAGGCTCTTTACTCATCAGCTTGTAGCTCGGAAACTCTTCGAGCAGAAGTAATAGCAACTAAAAGTAATGCTTTCCAAGAGAGAAAGTGAAGCTCGCAAGTCGCGGCTGGCTCAAAGGGGGGAGGGGGAGCCTCTCTAAAACAAAAAGAAGATCTCATGCAGGGACAGGATCCCTCCGTGGAGGTCTGATGTGCAAGATTCCTCTCAAGAAGGTCTTGCACACATTGAGTTGTGCCAGTCCTCCCGTTCATCGGTGCATGGCAGGCTGACAAAGCAAAGAGGTGCACCTTAATGGACGAGTAGCTGAGGCCCAAGTCCAAAAGATGGAGAAGGTACTCAAGCACATATTTCACAGAACACTCCAAGGGGCCCAGGGAACAGGGTGCTGCCCATAAACAAAAATGTTTCCACTTTATGGCGTAGGTTGTCCTGGTGGAGAGTTTTCTCACTGCTACTAGGACCTCTGCCACTCTACGTAACCCCCCCAATCTTTCCTCAGCTAAGACTGCAGGAGCCAGGCATGCAGATGCAGAGGCTGCATAGCTGGGTGGATGAACGTCTCTTGTTCTTGGGGAGCAAGTAAGAGGAGAGGGGCAACTGCACGGGGGCTCCATGACCAGTTGCTGCAGCAGCGGATACCAAATTTGTCGAGGCCAGAGAGGACCTAACAGAATCATTCTGGCTTCCTCTGTCTGCAGTTTGAGCAAGACTTTCTGAAGGAGAGAGAAGGCATATAGAAACCTCCCTGTCCTGGAGAGGGACAATACATCTTGCCAAAAAACATCAGGCTCTGGATCTAGGGAGCAGAAATTTGGCAGTTTGGCGCTGCATGGGGACGCAAAGAGGTCCAACTCTGGATGACCCCATCTTTCGAAGAGGTCCTCTGCCACCTCTTGTTGCAATTCCCACTCAAGATTCAGAGATCAAGAGTGACTTAGACTGTTGGCAAGAACATTCTGGATTCCTGGTACATGAATCGCCATGATGTTCAGACCGAGTTCTACTACCCAGTGCCACACTCTCATAGCCTCTCTGCATAGAGGGTAGGAGTGAGTGCCCTCTTGCTTGTTTAGATGAAACACTGTGTTGTATGACTGAATTAGGAGTGGGCCTCGGTAGAGCTGGTCTTGGAAAGCCTGAAGGGCACTACAGAATGGCTCTCATTTCCAGAATATTGATGTGAAGAGACCATTCCACTGCATTCCAAGAGCCCTTTGTGTGGTGTACATCCAGATGGGCTCCCCAGCCTAGACCCGAAGCATCCGTGGAGAGGATCTGCATCAGGATCAGCCTCTGAAAGGGAACCCCTACCTCGAGGTTGACCAGATTCAACCACCAAAGAAGAGAACAACGAACCGCCTCCGATATCCAAATGGATTGGTCCAGCTCGTCTATGCCCTGGTCCCACTGAACTCTGAGATGCCACTGTGGAGTCCTCATGTTCAGCCATACCAAAGGAACCATGGCTGTGGCGGCTGCCATATGCCCTAGCAGTTGCAGGATCACTCTCTCTGTGACTCGATCTGAGGTCTGCACTTTTTGGGCAACTCCTCTCAGCCATTCTGCTCTGTCTGTTGGCAGAAAGGCCATGCCTTGAATGGTGTCTAGGACCACTCCAATATACTGAAGCCTTTGGGAGGGCCAAGGGTGTGACTTTGACCAATTCAGAATGATGCCCAGGGACTGGAACATCAAGGTTGTGTCTTGCAAGGCATTGTTCAGTTGGTCTTCTGACTGGGCAGAAATAAGCCAGTCATCCAGGTAAGGGTAGACAAAGTGGCCTTTGCTTCTCAGGGCCGCTGCTACCACTGCCAGACACTTGGTGAAGACTCTTGGCACTGACAAGAGGTCGAATGGAAGTACCCTGAACTGATAGTGCTGACCTTGTAAAAGAAAGCGCAGGAACTTCCTACACAAGGGCAGGATTTTAATGTGCATATATGCATCCTGCATATCTAGGGAGCACAGCCAGTATCCTTGATGAATCATGGGCAATAGGCTTGCTAGGGTCACCATTCTGAACCTCCTGTACTGGATATATTCGTTCAGTTGAATGAGATCCAGGATAGGGTGGAGGTCTCCCATTTTCTTGGGAACCAGAAAGAAATGTGAATAGAAGACTTTGCCCTGCTGGGTAGGTGGGACCACCTGGATGGCATTCTTCTGTAGGAGGGACTGTATTTCTGCTTTCAGAAGAAGGGCATGGTTGGGCAAACAATGGAAGGGATACGAGGATTGTCCGGAGGGCAGCTCAGAAACTCTAGGGAGTAGCCCCTCTATTTTCTGAAAGACCTACTGGTCTGAGATGATACTGGACCACCCTGACAGGTAGAGGGAGAATCTCCTTCCTACCATCTCCCCCAACGGGATCTGCGGATGGGGGAGGGACGGCAGGGAGTCATGCTGTGTTTGGGGGGTTGGGATGCTTGGGGCCCTGGGCGCCGGAAGGGACAGGGTGGCCACGTCTCTTGAAGGCTCCTTTGTTTTGGGGTTGCCTTTGCCCCTGCTGTCCTTGGTTTCGGTGAAAAGGACGATGACGGGAGGTCTATGGCTCTGATTTGTACATCCTATGCACATGAGCTACCGTATTACCCAAATCCCCAGGATGGCTTTCTCCACCTCTTGCCCAAAAAGGACAGAGCCCTGGAAGAGGGTGTCCAGGATGGCATACTGCAGGTCCGGGTAGAACCCCGATACTCTGAACTAGGCGTGCCTCCTCATGCAGATGCCTGAGGCCCTGGCCGCCATGTCTGATGAATCGTAGGAGCACCTGAGCATGTGCTTATCTACGTCCATGTCCAACTGGATATATGCCATGAGCTTGTTTTTACTGTCAGGAGTCCAGCTGAGCCTTCACCAGGTCCATGGTCTTCTCCCAGAGGGACTTCTGGTAAGTCACCATGTGGGTAAAGAAATTCAAAGAACGAATAGCCCCAGTGACTGATGTATAAACTTTTCTTCCCATGTGGTCCAGCTTTTTGGACTCAGGGTCTGCAAGCTGGGCACTCATATGCTTAGGTTGCTGAGCCATTCCATGAGCTGCTGTGAGCACCATGGAATCAGCTTTGGGATTCTACCACAGGAATGGCTCCCCTTTAGGTGTTCTGTATAGTCTTCCTTCCTTGGCACTGCAGACATGGTGGAGGGGCACTGCCAGGTGAGCCTGATACTGTCCTGAAAAGACCCTACCAAAGGTGGGATGACCAAGGGTTTAGGGTCCTTGGATCCCAAACACTTCACCAAGTGGCATCTCTCTGGATCAAGCTCCTCCATGTCCCACTGGTAGATTGTTTAGATATGCCACATAATATCAAGAAATGAGGGGTCGGCTAGGGGGCTAGGCGAGTCTCTTGGACCAGGGAAAGGGAGCAGAAGAGCATCCCCAGAATAATAATCAGAGGATGAGTCCCCTGTGTTGTCACCAGAGGATGATGGCAGACAACTGCTTGAAGAAGGCACCAAAGACAGGTGTCTTCTTCGTTCTCCTACTGGACCAGGCGGCAGATGAGAGCCCTCATCGGGTGCCCAACCACCAGAGAGCAGAGGAGTCGCTGCAGGGATTTCCTTTGGGGAGGGCTCTGGAGGCCTATAGAGTAAGTCCCCTTTGACAGTGTTCCACCACGAGGTGAACAATGTGCCGATGTCTGCTAGGGGGATGACCAGGGGTGCGGGCATCGGGTGTGAGGGATCAGGCGTCAGGCCCTTATGACATTCTGGGGCAGGCATCCGGTCAGGAGACTCCTCTACTACAATATTGGGCTGCAGGTCTGGCTCACTATCAGGGACAGACCTGTTGTCCGACCCGGCATCTGGCTTTGAGTGAGAATCATTGGGCGACTGATCCCCAGGAGTAGGGGTAGATGCCTGATCCTTGGCGGCCGACAGCCCCTTATCGGCCAGGGGCATCAGCTCCAGGCCTGAGGGCAAGCTAGCCCAGCTTATAGGTCATCTGTCACCCGTGGGAGACTTTCCCTTTACAGGAGGCGGACGTGTCAGATACCAGACAGTCTCCTGGCATCTGGTGCAGTCGTCCGAGTGTTTGCGCTTGTCGGATGAAGCACTGGACTTATGGCCTGCTTCTGAAGGCCTGTGTGAAGATGTCTGTCCCTCTTGGGTCGACCATTGTGAAGGTTTGTGGGGTAGGTGGGCCAAGGGGAGCTGGGCAGATGAGTGCCCAGAAGAAGAAAGCTCCTTACTCTTTTCCTGGGATGGGAAAGATGTCTTCTTCTGAACAGTCCCAGAGGCAGCCAGAGGGACTGACTCCGACCTCCCACCAGAGGCCGAGGAAGTGGAAGCTCTAGGGGGGGGATTTAGGGTGGGACTCTGACCCAGCCCTATTTGTCTCCTGGTGATGGTGATGTTTCCCTCCTGATGACTTCTCTTTGGGGGGGAGACTCTCTAGCAGGGACGAAGAACTGCATCCCAATGGAGATTTCTGCATGGCTGCCACCTGCTTCTCTAGAAGATAAGCCTTCAGGGCGTTGGCTCTTCTGATGTGGGTCTTGGGGTTGAATTTGTGGCAGTGCGAGCAATCGTTGGACCGGTGGTCTGGGCCTAAGCAAATCAAGCAGGCTGCGTGGCCGTCCTTGGCCAGGATCTGCTTCCCACACTGACATTTCAATTTGCGCTGTGTGGGAGAAGGCGAAGACATGCAAATCCATTGATGAAAAACTGGAAACTATCGAATTAAAGTGATGAGAAAAAAGCGCAGTCAACTGCGAAGACTAGGTGTCTGTGGAGCCGAAGTAAGCGGGTCGACGGCAGGAAAAGAACTGCGATGGCGCCGGGGGACCGCCCCCTTTATACCACGTCTGAAGTTGGGTGGAGCCGACATCGAGGCTGTCCCCCACCACAGACAGCTAGCTAGAAGATTTTTCCATGGGGTCCTAATGCCTGGCGGTAGTCCTATTGGTATTACCTGCTGCAAGAGCTCCCCCTTGAAGAGATATTATTGTAACAGTAGATCTTCGAGAAGCGCTTCTGCAGCAGGCTACACCTTAAGGACTATGCTGACAAGCTCAAGGACTCCACAGAAAACATCTAGCCAGCAGTATCCAGCTGGGGCCCGCCCCTCACATCAGTCCGTCCACCGTCACCCTCTGTATAAAGGGGGTGGTCCCCAGCCCCACCTCAGTTCACTCACCAGAGACCTGGAGGTTATTCAGCAGGAGAAGTCTAAGGCAGGTGCCAAAAATTCTCAGAAGGAGAAATATAATAGGGGGATAGAGGAAGGGAAAATAGTGCCTGCTGCAGGAGCTATTCTTGAAGATCTACTGTTAACGGGAAGTTCTTACATAACTGTACTGTCTTACTTCGAGTAAGAGCTCCTGCAGCAGGCTACACCTTAACGACTCAGTCGCAAGTAGTGTCCCAAAAGGAAAAATACATGGTGGAAGGTAATCCCCTATTAAATGATTAGGAAATTAGGTCTTGGAGCACAGCTAGGCCGAACCCTGCTTTTTTCTGGAAACAATGTCCAGAGTGCAGTGCTTAACAAAAGTGTGCACAGAATTCCATGTTGCGGCAGTGCAGATGTCTGCTGTCGAAACGTTTTTCAAAGCTGCAGAAGATGCAGCCATCCCCCTTGTAGAATGTGCCTCGGGCTTTTCGTACTTGTCATAAATAAAGATAATACAATTCTTCAACCAATTTTACATGGTCTGTTTTGCCACAGGTTTCCCCAAAGTCCTGTGAGCAAAGGACACAAACTAATCCAATTTTCGGATCAATTTAGTACGGTTCAGATAGAAAAGAAGGATCCTATGAATGTTTAGAGTGTGAAGAAGGGCCTCCACCCAATTTGAATACTCGGGATAGTAAACTGGAAGGCATACATCTTGATTTAGTGTCAGCTCAGAAATTACCTTCGGGAGGAATTTAGGATTAGTTCGGAGAGACACCCGGTCTCTGTAAAAAAAATTAAGTAGGGTTCTTTACACATCAATGCTTGCAGCTCAGAAATCCCTCGAGCTGAAGTGATGGCAACTAAAAATACAGGTTACTCACCTGTAACAGTAACATAGAAACATAAGAAGTTGACAGCAAATAAGGACTGCAAAGCCCATCCAGTCTGCCTATTTCTTTTTCTACCTTATGAATGTGCCATCGGCCTTTGCTCTGTTAATGGCCTATCTATTCATACTCATCTGTATTGCCCCCTTATGCCTATCCCATGCCTGTTTGAAGCCCTACACTGTATTCATATCCACCACTTTCTAAGATAGGCCGTTCCATGCATCCACCACCCTTTCTGTGAAAAATACCTTCTTCACATTACCCCTTAATCAGCCTCCATCTAATCTCATGCTGTGTCCTCTTGTCCTGCTATTTTTCTTATATTGAAACATGTTAGACTCTTTCACCTTGTTAATGCCTTTAAGATGTTTGAATGTTTCGATCATATCACCTCTCTCCCTCCTTTGCTCTAGGGTATACATATTGAGCTCTGTTAATCTGTCCTCATATGTTTTCTGATGCAGTCCCAGCACCATTTTGGTTGCCCTGCTCTGGACTGCCTCATGTCCTTGTGAAGGTGTGGCCTCCAGTACTGCATGCAGTACTCGAGATGGGGCCTAACCAGTGTCTTGTAAAGAGGGATTATTACCTCCCTCTTACGACTTGTGATACCCCTACTAATACACCCCAACATCCCTATAGCCTTACCTACTGCTTTAGTGGTCTGCTTGGATGATTTCAGGTCATCGGTGATGATGACGCCCAAGTCTCTTTCTTCCCTTGTGACTGCCAGCAACTCTCCTCCCAGCCTATAGGTGGCTTCAGGGTTTCTCTTCCCTATGTGCATGATCTTGCACTTCTTTGCGTTAAACCCCAGTTGCCACTCTTCTAACCATTTTGCTAGTTTATCCAGATCTCTTCTCATTCTGCCCACCCCATCTAGATCATCTGCTCTGTTGCAGATCTTGGTGTCATCTGCAAACAGACAAACCTTACCCTCCAGTCCATTTGCAATATCACTGATGAAGATATTGAAGAGGACTGGCCTCAGGACTGATCCCTGAGGTACCCTACTTGTGACTTGCATCTCTTCTGACTGCATACTGTTTACCACCACTCTCTGTTTTCTGCCCGTCAACCAGTTTGTCACCCAGTTGACCAACATCTGACCCACCCTGAGCCTACCCAGCTTATTAATCAATCTTCTATGTGGAACAGTATCGAAAGCTTTGCTGAAGTCAAGGTAGGTGGCATCAACTGCTCCCCCTTGGTCCACCACTCTGGTTACCCAGTCAAAGAAATCTATGAGATTAGTTTGACAGCACCTTCCTTTTGTAAACCCATGCTGTCTTAGATCCTGTGCTCCTAGTTCTAGGAGTGGTATATGTTGTTCACCCACACTAGTTGGCATGTCCCTTTCCCCTTTAAGGATCACCAGAAGGTCTTCAAGCTGGCTCCTCCCACCCACCTTAGTGGTATAGCTCTCGGCTCCACCCCATGATGCCAGATCTTAGCCCGCTGGAAGCCAGGTTTGTGCATCGCAGCCGGGGAGGCCGGGTGGGTCCGTGTGGATGAACAACATATATCACTCCTAGAACTACTGTTACAGGTGAATAACCTGTTTTTCTAGGATCGTGGATTTATTGTTCATCCACACTAGTTGGCAGACTCCTAGCAGTTCTCTGGGAGGAGGGAGGCAAGGCACACACACCCTACTTTGGGAACAGAGACTGGAGAACTGAGGCCCCAAAACCAGCATCCCGGCAAGATTCAAGGTCAATGTGGTAATGGGTGATGAAGGTGTTTGCTGTCTTCCAGGTGGCAACCCGAGAGATTTGTTGGATAGGGATGTTCCTGGAAGCAGCCACCAATGCAGCATTATGGCGGGTATGAGCTCTTACCTTGTGGGAGGCTCCTTGCCTGCCAACCTGTAGCAGAGATCAATGCAAGATATAATCCATCTTGCAATCGTCCGCTTTGCTGCAGGACTGCCAGAAGCGGCTTCAGCGTACGTGACAAACAGCTGGCAAACCTCGCCCCGAATTTCCGCCATCCTCTCCTTATAATAGGAGAGAGCTCATCTCAGGTCCAGAGTATGGAGCCTGTATTCGGCATCAGAGGTGTAGTTCGGGTAGAACACAGGCAGAGTCAACACCTGGTTAAGGTGAAACTCTGACACCACCTTCGGGAAGAATTTCGGATGGGGGCACTTGACAACCTTGTCCCTGTGGAAGATCAGACAAGGGGAGTCCACTGAGAGTAGCTGGAGCTCCCCTGTCCTTCTGGCAGATGCAATAGCCACCAGGAAGGCTGTCTTCCACAACAAGTGTGACATCTCACATTTGTGCATCAGTTCGAATGGCTTGCCAGTGAGCTTTGCAAAGACCAGCAGTAAACCACACGGAGGTGGAGGTTCACACACTGGAGGGGATATGTGAGCAAGGCCTTTGAAAAAGTGCCAGACCACCTTCTCCTGTGCCACCGTCTGCTGACCGGCCCACGCCCGCTAAGCAGAGATGGCTGCCAGGTGCACCTTAAGGGATGAAGACCGAAGACCTCCTTTGGACAGAGATCAAAGGTAGTCTAAAATGCAAGCCACAGTACAGGACAGAGGGTCCAGGCCCTTGCCCTGACACCAAATGGAAAATCTTTTCCATTTGAAGACCTAGCACTTTCTGGTCGACTCCTTCCTGGATGCTTCCACTACTGTGAGTACATTCTCGGAGAGACCCAAAGCCTGGAACTCTAGCCGCTCAGGTTGCAGGCTGTCAGGTGCAGGGATTGAAGGTCCGGATGGTGGACCTTCCCCTGACTGACAGAGATCAGGTCCGTGCATACTTGGAAATGCCTCGGGAGCCTATTGCTGAGGCTGAGGAGATCTGGATACCAGAACTGGCATGGCCAGTCTGCGGCTACCAGGGTCATCTGTGCCTTGTCCCTCCTCACCTTGAGGAGCACCTTGTGAATCAAGGGAAATGGAGGGAAGGCATAGAAGAGGCCTGAGGTCCAAGGCCATGAGAAGGCATCCCCTTGCAGTAATTTTCGCTGAGTGGGGCGGGCATGAAACAACATCAGCTTGGTGTTATCCCTGGAGGCAAACAGGTCCACCATCGGTTTGCCCCAGTGGGAGAACAGGCTGTAAGGTACCTCTGGATGGACAGACCACTCATGGGATGTCTCGCCTATGTGGCTGAGGGCATCCACCAGTTGATTTGAGGTTCCTGCCACGTGGATGGCTAGGAGATCTGCCTCTACTCAGCGCATGAGTGTCTACATGCAGAGCACTTCCCTGCACAGCAGCCAGGAGTGTGTGCCGCCCTGCTCGTTGAGGTAGTACATGGTCATGGTATTGTCCATCTGGACTCGAACCACTTGACCCCGAAGCTGCTGAGCGAATGCTGTCAGTGCCAGTCTGACCACTCTGAGCTCCAACAGGACTCCTCAGGGGTCCAGAACCCGTGGGCCCTGTTGTCCCCCATGTGGGCTCCCCAGCCCATGAGAGAGGCATTGATCATGAGGACGACCATCAGCTCAGGATGGACAAATGGGATCCCTTCCTGCAACTGGTCTTGGACGGTCCACCACTGGAGAGTGCCCCACATCTTCTGGGTCACAGTGATCAGCTGGTTGAAATGACCTAGGCACTGAGTCTGCTGGGTGGCCAGCTCCCATTGAAGGGGGCCCATATGCCACCTGGCCCAATGGACCACGGTAGTGCAGGTCGCTATGTAACCCAGAAGGTGCAGAAACTCCTGGGCAGGGCGCAATTGCCCAACCATAAATGATTGGGTAAAGGAGGAGAGAACCTCCGCCCTGTCTGCCGGGAGCCAAGCTCTGGCTCAGCGAGAGTCGAGCGCTACGCCAGGGAAGCACATCACCTGAGAAGGCATGAGCTCCAACTTGGTCTCGTTGATCAGGAGGCCAAGTTGAGAGCAGGTCCGGAGGGCCAGGTCTCTGGACCGCTCCACCTCTTGCTGGGTGGAACCTGGTAAGAGCCAATCATTGAGGTAAGGGTATACCCTGACCCCTCGACAACTGAGGTGGGCTGCCACCACTGCCATGCATTTGGTGAAAACCCATGGGGCTGAAGACAGGCCGAATGGCATGGCTCAGAACTTGTAAAGGGTTACATCTGCTCTGAAGCGGAAGAACCGTTGGTGAGATGGACGGATTGGGACATGAAAGAACACGTCCTGAAGATCCAGCGAGCAGAACCATGTTTTGCTCCAGAGATGGTATGATCAGGGACAGGGTTACCATCCAAAAGGTGCGTGGCCTGAGATACTGATTCAGGTCATGCAGATCTAGAATGGGGCACCAGCCCTCAATCTGCTTTGGGACCAGGAAGTACCTAGAAACAAACCCTGGGTTGACTGGAGGATCTGCCACTTAGACTACTGCCTGCCTGAGGAGGAGCTGGGCTATGTCGTCTCTCAGAGCCGACTGAGTGTTGGCTGATACTCTCTCCTCCCATGGGGCACAGGCTTGGCTGTGTGGGTACTGCTCAAATTCTAGAGGCAGACCCTGGCTGACCACTTTTAAGATCCACCTGTCCATGGTAACAGCAGACCAGGTGGAAAGGAAGTGGCAGAGCCTACCACCCATGGGAGGACCCAGAGCTGGCGTGACGGGAATAGGGGTGGTCGCCCCATCCAATCACTGGGCAGGCTTGGAGCAAGAGGGTCCAGGGCCTGAACCCCGACCTCCTCTGCGGGCCTGGGGAGGTCCGGGCTTGGGCTGGGGGCACCAAGCCTGTGCCTGCTGATACTGTGCTCCCTGAAAGGAGGACTGCTGGGCCACAGGAGCAGAGTGCCAAAAAGGCTTCTTCTTCTTCTGCTGCTGCTTCTTAGGGCCAGAAGCGCTTTGAGCAGAAGTAGCCGAGTCCAAGGTGGCACTGGACTGTGCAATTTGCTGAAAGTGACCATCCACACCTGGACCGAAGTGATTGGTGCCCAGGAAAGGAACATCAGCAAGTTTGTGCTGGGTATCCACCGTGAAGGTGGAAAGCCTCAGCCAAGCCCTGCAGCATGAGGCAACCGCAGCTGCCACCAAAGGAGCGCATGAGTCCCCAATGTCCAGAGCCATCTGAAGCTGGTATTTGGCAATGTCACGGCCTTGGTCCTGGACCTGCTTGACCATAGACTGAAGGTCCGTGGGGAGATGTGGGAGAACTTCATCCAAGGACCCTAGAAGGGCATGGGAGAAGTGTGCCATGATGACGACCAAGCTTGTCTCACGGAGGCCTAACGAGGAGGCCGTACAGACCTTCCTGGCAGAGTGGTCCAGTTTCTTGGGCTCCTTGTCTGGGGGTCTATCGGTGTCAGCAGAACTGCCTGTACGTCTGAACACAGAGGCAGTCACAAGACTCTCAGCCGAGGGATGTTCTGTGAACCCCGAGAGGGACCCCATGGGCACCGCATACTTGTGAGCCATCTGGGCAGATGTCACTGGGCAGGAGGCAGGATGCTGCCAAAGTTCCAAGATTGGGCCAACAATGACTTTGGCCACAGGAAAGGCTTCCATGAGGGGCAGCAGAGGCTGGTCTGGCCATTTTGATAGCCGTTCTAGTTTTCTGTGTGGCCTCGAGTGCCTGCTCTACCTGTGGGCCAAACAGATAAGCTCCATCAAATGGTAAATTCAAGACTCTTTGCTGGGCACTATTTGTGAACCCCAAGGTTCGTAACCACAAGTGGCATCGGGTGCATATTCCAGCTGCTGCTGTCCTAAAAGTAATGTCAAAAGCGTCCATAGCAGCCTTAAGTTGCTGATTACTGGACTCAGTACTTCTATTGATAGTTTGGAGAAGCTCTGAGGCAACGTCTGATTCTGGAAGAGTTGCCACAGTGGCTTTTAGTGAATGCCAGAGGGTATACTCATATTGTGAGAAATAGCCCTGGTAGCTAGCAATACGCATACCTAGGATAGCGGCGGTGAAGACTTGCTTCCCTAAAGTGTCAACCTTATGAGACTCTTTGTTTACTGTACGAGTCATAGACTCCTGAGGGAGAATGGCTTTGTCATTTTCTGCCCTGACCACTATGGCATCAGCAAAAGCTTGAGAGGCCAGGATTGGTTGATGCTTAGGAGCAGCATACTTCCTGTCTATGGACTTAGCCGTGGAAGGAATAAGCACTGGAATGTCCCACACCATTTGTGAGAGAGTCTCGAAAGAGAGCTGTA
The DNA here is from genome assembly GCA_016271365.2 of Neoceratodus forsteri. Lineage (NCBI taxonomy): Eukaryota > Metazoa > Chordata > Ceratodontiformes > Ceratodontidae > Neoceratodus > Neoceratodus forsteri. Next base: position 1,714,040,249 of record CM057455.1, read on the forward strand.
CAGGAGAAGTCAATTCCCGCAGGGATCTCCGGGACATGCAGATATTGAAGGCGCAACAACTTCCCCAGATCAACCATCGAAGTCTGGAGAGAGAGGGTGGAAAGTGCAGTTATGTAAGAACTTACCTAACAGTAGATCTTCGAGAGAGGCTCTTGCAGTAGGTATTCACTTATAGGACTAAGCTGCCAGGTGTTAGGACCCCACGGAAAACTTCTACCTAGCAGTCTCTGGCGGGGGACCGCCCCCACGTCAGGTGTGACTGAGCCATACGATGTCGGTATAGAAGCGCAGTCCCCACTTCCTTCCAGTTCTTTCTCTGCCAAGGGCCAAAAGAGGCAAGATGAGAGAAGAGGATGTGCCCCATGGAAAGGAATAAAAGAGACTTAGGGAGATGGGGGGGAGGCTATTCCTACTGCAAGAGCCTCTCTCGAAGATCTACTGTTACGGTAAGTACTTATGTAACTGTACTATCTTACTTCGAGAGGGCTCTTGCAGTAGGTATTCACATATTGGACTGAATTCCAAGCAGTCTGGAACAAGAAAAAAATGGGAGAAGGATTGTCATCCACAATATAATCTCAGGGCTGAGCAGATCTCAAGAAAGGAGGCCCTGCAGAACAGCCAACCCGAAGCCTGCTCTACAGCGAAAGGCAATGTCCAAACTGTACTGTTTCATGAAGGTATGGCTTGAAGTCCAGGTTGCGGCTCCACAGATGTCTGCCACAGACACATTCCTGAAACAAGCAGCAGAGGCAGCTACTCCCCTGGTGGAGTGACCTCTGACCTGACCCGGAAGAGTCTTGTTGTACTTGTTGTAACAGAAAGTGATACAATTAGCCAACCATTTGGAAGACATTGCTTGGAAACAGCATTGTCTTCCCTTTTGTGAGTGAAAGACACAAAAATCTGATCAGTTTTCCTGAGATCCTTAGTCCGATTGGTGTAGTATCTCAGGATTCTGTGAACATCCAGAGTATGTAAGAGGTACTCCCCTTGATTGGAGTGTTGCGTAAAGAAGGCTGGTAACTCCGTGGATTGATTCAGCCACCATCTTAGGAAGAAACTTCGGGTTGGTGCGCAGAGCCACACGTTGCTTGTGGAAAATCAGATACGAGATTTTACACATCAAGGCTTGAAGCTTGGAAATGCGCTGAGCAGAAGTGATGGCCACTAGGAAGAGTGTCTTCCAAGAAAGGAAGTTTAAGTCTGCTTCCGCTGCCGGCTCAAAGGGAGGCAGTGTGAGCTTCTCCAGAATAAAATTAAAGTCCCATGGAGGGGCAGGATTCCGGATGGGGGGTCTCAGGTGGAGAACCCCTTTAAGAAAAGTCTTAGAGACTTCCAACTGAGCAAAAGCCCTGTCTCCAAAGGGACTGTAGTAGGCTGAAATAGCTCCCATATGGACTTTTAAAGAGGAATGGCTGAGACCCAGGTCAAAGAGGTGACACACGTAATCCAGGACTTTGCTGGCTGGGCACGAGAAAGGCTCTATGTCTTTGGAGTATGCCCAGATGGAAAACCGTTTCCACTTCATAGCATAGGTAGACCCGGTAGAAGGCTTCCTGGCCTCTACCAAAATGTCCGCTACCAAGGGAGAGACTCCAAAGCTGGCTTTGGCTACATCTGCAGGAGCCACACATGAAGATGAAGGGATTTGAGGCCTGGGTGAACAAGGGTTCCCTGATCCTGGGTCAACAAGTGCTGCGACAGAGGAAGAGGAAGTTCCTCTGAAAACTGTTGCAGAAGAGAGAATTAAACTTGCCTGGGCCAGAAGGGGGCGATGAGAATCATTCGAGCTCTTTCTGATCAGAGTTTGTTCAGGACCCTAGGAATCAAAGGAATGGGAGGGAAGGTATAAACAAATTTGTCCCTCCAACAGAGAGAGACAGAACGTTCGCCAGAAAACGTCTCGCCCTGGAATGAGCACGCAAAAGGTGGGAAGTTTTGCATTTTGGAAGGAGGTGAAGAGGTCTACCTGAGGTGTCCCCCACTGCCGAAAGATATAGTTTACGACCTGTTGTTCTAACTCCCATTCGTGAGCCCTGGCTAAGAATCAACTGAGTTTGTCTGCCAGGGTGTTTTCCACTCCAGAACGTAAATTGCAGTCAGGTGAAGGTCGTGCTGGGCTGCCCAATACCAGACTCTCATTGCCTCCCAGCACAGGGGATAGGAGCATGTTCTTCCCTGTTTGTTGAGGTACCGGACTACACATGTTGCCTGACTGGATGAGAAGATGACCGGGAAGAATGAAAGGAAGGAGAGCCTGTAGGGCATACAGGACTGCCCTCAGTTCGAGCACATTTATGTGCAGTTTCTGCTCGAACAGGGACCAGCTGCCCTGAGTCCTGTGAGACCCAAGGTGGGCACCCCAGCCCTCCCTGACACATCCATTGTCAACGTCTGGGAAGGAGGAGTGATGCAGAATGGAACTCCTAGGCACAGGTTCTCCTGAGCCATCCACCAGTGCAAGTCCCTGATCATGGGATCCAACTCTAGTACCTCTTGATCTAGATTGTCCGTGGTTTGGTCCCATTGTGACCAAAGTGTCCATTGAGAGATCCTCATATGGAGCCGAGTGAATGGGACTGTCGGAATGGCAGCCGCCATGAGCCTGAGGAGGCAGAGGACTGACCGGGCTCCGTCTCATCTTCGACCGGACAGAAGACGAGCTTGAATCTGAAGGGCCTCGGCCCTGTCCGGGGCAAAAAGGATTTGCCTGTGGTCATGTCCATTATCGCCCCTATAAATTGGAGGCATTGGCAGGGAATCAAATGGGACTTGACCTGGTTGATGGTAATACCCAGGCTGGTAAAAACTTGCAGGGTAAGGGAAAGGGAGTGCAGGAGTTCCTCCCTGGATGGGGCCACCAGGAGCCAATCGTCCAGGTACGGGAAGACCTGTACACCCTGGGCATGCACGTGGGCTGCTACCACCAAAAGGCATTTGTTAAATACTCAGGGAGCAGAGGACAGGCCAAATGGGAGGGCCTTAAACTGGTAGTGGTCCTCCTGAAAGCAAAAACGGAGGTATCTGTAGTGGGAAGGGCATATGGAGATAAGCAGGTACGCATCCTGCAAATCCAGAGCACATAGCCACTGTCCTGGCCAGAGCAACAGTGGAAGGCTCTGCAAGGAGAGCATTCTGAAGCATTTGTACTCAACGAACATGTTCAGAGAGCTGAGGTCTAGGATTGGCCTCAAGTCTTCTTTAGAACTAGGAAGAAATGGGAATAGTAGCCGGTCCCCCAAAGATGAGTGGGGACTGGCTCTATCACCGCCTTCGACAGAGGGGATAGGATTTCGTCTCGAACCTGAGGAAGATGTTGCAGGGAGTAAGATGACTGAGGGGGTGGTTTTTGAGGAAGTTTCTGTAGAAACTCTATCAAGTGTCCAGCAGATATGAGCTGGAGCACCCAAGCGTCTGATGTCATCCTCTCCCAACCCGGCAGATGGGAGGAGAATCTCCACCCTACCAGTTCCTCTGGAATGGCCAGAGGCAGAGTGAGAGGCAAGGAGTCAGGTGTGGGGCAGCGCAGCAGCTGAGGCTCCCGCAGACTTTTTGCTGGGGGAGTCTTGGTTGCTGGAGGGGCCCCTTTGCTGGCGTGCTTTCCTTGGTTGGGCTTTTGTTTTTGTCGGGTTTGACAACAAAAAGGATGTCGCTGCCCAAGGGGGCCTGTACAAAGTCTGGACCGACTGTAGTGCAGTGCCCTTCTCCTGCAGTTTGGTTATGATGTCCTTGACATCACCCCTGAACAGCACCAAACCCCTGAAGGGAGCATCCTGTATAGCGGACTGTACTTCAGGGACCAATCCTGACACACGTAGCCAGGCGTGACGCCGTAGGCCTATGGTGAAAGCCAAGCTACTGCCAGCTGTGTCCACTGTGTCGTAGGTGGCATGAAGCATGTGCCTACAGGCTGAATGAACAGAATGGACCAGGTCTCCCAGCTCCTGCTTAGTTTGTGACTCAGGCAGGGAGTCCAGCTTGGATTCTACCTGGCTAAGGATGGACTTCTGGAAATCCCCCATGTAGCCAACATAGTTGAGGGCCCTGATGCCTAGGGTTGAAGAGGAGTAAATCTTCTTCCCGTACTGATCCAGAAGTTGGGATTCCTTATCAGGCGGGGACGAGTTCAGATGTTTGGGGTTTGCGGAGCAGCTGTGGGCGGCGCTGATCACAACCGAATCTGCCTTGGGGTGAAGACTAAGGAAGTCTTTACCCTCCAGAGCCTGGTATAGCCAATCCGCGTGGGATGGTTATTTCTAAATAGTGGAAACAAGATTGGCGTGAGGTTCTATCTAGGGTGGAATCAGTGTGGGAGCGGTCTCAGTCAAATCCAGATGGGCAGTGAGCTTCTTACGCTGTGGGTCCGGCTCCACTGATTGCCACTTATGTGTCTCCTGGATCTTCCTTAAGAGCTCCAGAAAAGAAGGGTCCTCCGGGGAAGACTTCAGAGGGTCCCTCGGCCTTGGGCGTTCTGGAGTATGGGTTTCGTCTTCATGGTCAGAGTGGTCGGAATCAGAATCTGAGTCAGATGTCTCTGAGGTAGAAGAAGAAGACTCCTCTCTAGGAAGCGGAGGAACGACCCCTCCGAAGAGCACCTGGGGGTGCATGTCCTCCCCAACCCACGTGCCAGAAGGTTCTCCTCTGGCAGTGGGTAAGGAGGAGGGAGTCTTCAGTCTCCGACATAGGGACCGACGTCAGGATATGACTCTCATCCTCCTTGGTAAGCTGACCTTTGGCCTCAACCCATCAGGAGGCAAAGGTCTCCTTCAGATCCGCCGGCGGCTGCGGAGTGGGTGGTGGAGGAGAGGAGCTCGGATACGGGTAGGGTGAGTACCTGTAATAAGAGTATCCATAACCCAATGGTGGGAAGCCCGGCATTGGGTACTGTGGCATCGGATACTGAGGAGCCGGGTATTGCAGTGTCAGGTACCCTGGCACCAGGAGCTCTGATGGAACAGAAGGTCCTGGCAAAGGCCCTGCTGGTGGACCGGACAGAGGATGCGTCAAACCCGGCATAGGGAGACCGCCGAACGGGTCCGATGGTCCTGACGGAGGAATAGGTCTTCTGTTGGGCAAAGGGATGCTGGAAGGTGGTGCTGGGTCGGCCAGCATTGGGGTCAGCATTTGAGGGTCCAGCGTAGGAGTGGGAACCCCTGACGGCAGCATCCCAAGGTTGTCGGTCTCAACCAGGGAAGGAGGATTGAAATCCTGGTGTGTGATCTGAGGGGACCTCAGTAAGCAATGGGGTTATCTGTTGCGGAGAGCCTGGGGCATCAGGTGTGACAACAGGGTCTGATGCAGGCAGGTTGACTGGGTGGTCGTCGGAGGAGCCGGCGTCCAACTTATCAGACTCCTGTCCGAGGAAGGCCATGAAGGTGGTGGCCTTGTCAGAAGGGAGGTGGGCTGGGTGACCACCCGAGGAGTGAGCGACAGCAGCCTGTCCGGGCAGGCATTGGTGGGACCGACATCTGACTTGCGGACCTTCTTCGGACGGAAGGCCGCGAGTTGAGAAGCGACCTTGACGGGAGTGGAGGCCTCTTTGCCCTGGAGGCTCCCGAAAGACCCGGCGTGAGCCCGATGGGAGAGGCAACGCCTTCTTGGTATCCACCAAAGGCGGCCATCAGCGATAAGCCGAGGAGAGATACGCTGCTGTAGAAAACGAATCTCGCTCCCGGTGCTTCTCCTTCTCACGCTTCTTTTGTGGCCTTCCGGGGAGGTTGATGCCTGCCTAAGTTTTTTCAACTCCTTCTCCATGGATGCCATTTTCTTTTTGATGAGATGGGCTTCCAAGGACTGCTGCCTTCACTTGCGGGTAGCTGAGTTGAATTTCTGGCAGTGCTAGCACTTCTCCACAGGGTGGTCTCCAAGGACTGCTGCCTTCGCTTGTGGGTAGCCGAGTTTAATTTCTGGCAGTGCTGGCACTTCTCCATGGGGTGATCTGGGCCTAGACAGAAGAGGCACAAGGAGTGGCCATCCTTGTTTGGAAGCTGGGAACCACACGAGTTGCACTTGTTTTTATGCGATTTGGAGGGCATCTGGGATGACATACAGAGCAGATGGTAAGAGAAAACCGAAAATAATTGAGAAAAAAGGTCGAAAAAGTTGAAAACTTGATGACTGACGAAGGTACTGATGAGCACTGTTCTACTGCAAGGAACTTTCACAAGCCAACAGTGTGAAAGAACTGAAAGACGGGCATGGGGGACTGCCCCTTTATACCGACATCGTATGACGCCGGTCACCTGACGTGGAGGCGGTCCCCAGCCAGAGACTGCTAGCTAGAAGTTTTCCATGGGGTCTTGATGCCTGGCGGCTTAGTCCTATATGTGAATATCTACTGCAAGAGCCCTCCCGAAGTAAGATTTCATATTCTTCAATAGAGCCTTAAAGGACAGGTCCTCAACCAGAAGCTCCGCTGAAGTACAGGGTTACTTTCCACTCCCAGAGTGGAGTCTTCATCAAAGTTGTCTCCTAGTCGCACATCAGGATAAGGTTCAATGCTGTCTCCTACTAACCCAGGAGGGATAGTGTATAAAGGAAAGGGAGGAAAGAGAGCAGGAAGAGGTGCTCCTCAAATTGGAGTCGAGAATGCTGGCACCCAAGGTGGCACTGGCCATGAAAACGGCACTGGGAAGACCGGAGTCGAAGGCAGCTCCACAACCGACACCGCGTGAGCACCCAGAGACCCTTACCCAACTCTTGGTGCACCCAAGGATGAAGATCTGAAAACATGAGTAGGAGAAAATGGTACCTGTGCCGGCCCCTGCGCCGCAGCCATGTGAGGGGGAAAAGCACAAGAATGCGGCGTAGGCAGCACCAAATAAGGTGCCATGCGACTAGGTTGACCTAACTGCCCTGCCCACGGGCTCAAAGCCCCTAGGCCTGAAGGCCGTGAGGTTGACTCCATAGGCTCAGAAAGTTGGGACAACTGCCGAACCCACTGCTCCATAAGAGTGGCCCAATGACGAAACTGCTCACCGGAGGACCCCCCAAGGGGTGGGGAGGGACTACGGAGTCAAGGATGTTGGCCACTAGGAACAGAGGCTGCAATGGACCCAGTCAGAGTCGGTCTTCTGTCCCCCATTACCGATGATCGACATGCAGACACACCAGAGAGTGACCTCGAGCAGTACTGTTTCTTCTTTGACTGGTGGGCTGAAGAACTATAGGCCAAGCAGTGCCGGGTTCCTGAAGATGATCGAGAATGGGCCTGCTTCCTTTTGTGCTTTTGGGAGGACCGCCCTTCCTCCCAAGCACCAGACTGCCTGTAGTTGGACCCCCCTCTGTAGAGGGTGGCAGACTGGACTCAGCCCTGCTGGAAACACAGTTTTCATGCAAAGTCTCCCTACCGTCACCAGCCCCGTTCATGGTCGATTCCATCAAAGACGGGCTGAAGAGGACTTCTGTTTTCTTCCGAAGAAAAAACCTTTTTGTTTTACTAAATAAATAAGTACTACAAATCAAATACCGAATGACTAAGCTGATGTCGTATAGATGTGAAGATCTGACTCCCAGTGGGTGAGCGTCGTCATCACTGACGTGCATGTGACAGCAGGAAAAAAGGAACTAAGTTGGTTGGAGGGCGGACGCCAAGGTAGCCTATACAGTGTGAGCCGGTCTCGCGGCACCACTTCCACGCGGCCCTACCTTGATGCCAGCCCTCCTGAAGATTTTTGGCTCCCGCTTGGTCCTAGCACCTCTTGCGTAGTCCCATTAGTGTGAATAAGTGGTGGAGACTTTATGTCAAGGAAGATCTACTGTTACGGAAAGTTCTTACGTAACTGTACTATCTTACTTTGAGAGAGCTCTTGCAGTAGGTAATGACTCATAGGATCGAGTCATAAGTAGTGAAAATCCAATGGACTGAGAAAAAACACGGGAGGCAGGAACAGGTTTGCTTAAACTCGTGGGAGTTAAGACAGGAGGCCCTGTGGGACTGCTAGTCCAAAGCCTGCTCTGCACCTAGAGGTAATGTCCAGACTGCAGTGTTTGGTAAAAGTGTAGACAGAACTCCAGGTGGCAGCTGCGCAGATATCAGCTGCTGACACATTCTTGAAGCATGCAGTAGAAGCAGCCATGGCTCTGGTAGAATGCCATTTGACCTCCACCGGGAGGGCTTTACCGTGTTTCTGGTAACAAAACAGTGCAGTTTGCTAGCAATTTGGAAAGACATTGCTTGGAAACTGCTGCACCTTCTCTCTTGGGTGCGAAAGAAACAACAAGCTGGTCCGATTTCCAGACAGATTTAGTGCGGTTGGTATAATAACAGGAGATTCTGTGAACATCCAGGGAATGTAGAAATGCCTCCCCCTGACTGGAATACTTAGGGCAATAAACCGGTAGTTCAATGGAATGATTCAATGTGGTTTCTGAAACCATCTTCAGAAGAAAATGAAAATTACGTACCTATCATAATTCTTGATCTTTCCGTGTATCTTCACCATTCATCACTGTTGGTTACTGAGCCGAAGATCAGGACTCCGAGGGAGTTTTTTTGAGGGGGCAAGAGGAGGAGTCGAGGTCGAGACAATGCCACCCTCGAGGCCAACATATTACGTGGTGCTCGCGGGTTGGCCAGTAAAAGTCGTCAACGCCTCCTCAGCCCCAGTTCTGCACACTGGAGACAGAAAGCAAGGAGGGTTGGGAGGGTGGGCAAGGTAGCCCAAAGGACAGAAAAGGAAAGGATATAAAACTAAAAGGAGGAATATGCCAATGAGAGGTCAGGAAAAGAGGAAGCCTAAGGGATTGGGGGAGTAAGGCCCCAATCTCTGGGTGAAAATAATGGGTGGAAAAGGAGGGGTAGAAGGATAGAGAAGAAGGGAGGTGGAGGAGGAGGAGGAGACACCACCCCTGAGGCATTACCCTGGACCATTCTAACAAGGTAAACCACAAGTCAACAGACAGCCAGAGGAGCCAAAGCTTGGAGAATGGCACTCATTCAGAGGCAGAAGCAGACTAAGGGATTAAGGGCGGATCGGTATCTCCCACCCCTGAAAACATAATTGAGGCAAAGAACTACCAAAAATGCCCTTGAGAGACACCCCAGGGTAAATTATTTGGAAGGGGTACCCCCAGAGGAGGAACCGGAGGGGAGAAAAAAACAGTTTACTCACCTGTAACAGTAGTTCTAGGAGTGATATATGTTGTTCATCCACACTTACTGGCATGTCCCTTTCCCCTTTAAGGATCACTGGAAGTCTTCAAGCTGGCTCCTCCTACCCATCCGGGTGGTATAACCCTCAGCTCCACCCCATGACACCAGATCTTAGCCCGCTAGAAGCCAGGTTTGTGCGTCTCCAGCCGGGGAGGTCGGGTGGATCCATGTGGATGAACAACATATACCACTCCTAGAACTGCTGTTACAGGTGAGTAACCTGTTTTTCTAGGATAGTGGATATGTTGTTCATCCACACTTATTGGCAGACTCCTAGCAATTCTCCGGGAAGGAGGGAGGCAAGGCGCACACCCCACTGATACTCACTTAGGAAATAGCAATTGGAGAACTGAGGCCCCAAAACCAGCATCCTGGCATGACTCAAGGCCAATGTGGTAATGGGTAATGAAAGTGTTTGCTGACTTCCAGATAGCAGCCTGACAGATTTCCTGGATAGGAATGTCCCTGGAAGCAGCCACCGATGCAGTGGTATGGCGGGTAGAATGAGCTCTTATCCCTCTGGGGGGGCTCCATGCCCGCCAACTCATAACACAGACTTATGCAAGATGTAATCCACCTTGCAATAGTCTGTTTTGCTGCAGGTCTGCCAGAAACAGCATCAGCGTAGGTGACAAACAGCTGGCAAAGCTGTCCTCGAATTTCTGCCATCCTCTCCTTGTAATAAGAGAGAGCGCATCTCAGGTCCTGGGTATGGAGCCTGTATTCGACCTCCGAGGTGTAATTAGGGTAGTATACAGGCAGAGTTAACACGAAACTCTGACACCACCTTCAGAAGGAATTTCGGGTGGGGTGTAGGACAACCTTGCCCCTGTGGAAGACCAGATAAGGGGAGTCCACCAAAAGTGCCTGGAGCTCCTCTGTACTTCTGGCAGACATGATAGCCACCGGGAAGGCAGTCTTCCATGACAAGTGTGACAATGCACACTTGTGCATTGGTTCGAATAGCTTGCCTATGAGCTTTGCCAAAACCAGCAGCAGATCCCATGGAGGTGGAGGTTCACGCACCGGAGGGGATATGTGATCCAGGCCTTTGAAGAAGCGCTCGACCACTGTCTCCTGTGCCAATGTTGGCTGACCGGCCCACGCACGGTAAGCAGAAATGGCTGCCAGGTGCACCCTAAGGGTCAAATACTGCAGACCCCCTCTGGAGAGAGACCAAAGGTAGTTGAGAATGTAAGCCACAGAACAGGATAAGGGGTCCAGACCCTTACACTGACACCAAATGGAAAATCTTTTCCATTTGAAGGCATAACATTTCCTGGTCGATTCCTTTCTAGATGCCTCCACCATGGTGTAGACATCTTCGGAAAGACCCAAAGCCTGAAACTCTAGCCGCACAGGTACCAGGCTGTGAGGTGCAGGGATTGAAGGTCCGGATGGATGACCTTCCCCTGGTTGAGAGATACCAGGTTCAGGCATGTGCAAAGCCGCTCCAGGAGCCTGCAGCTGAGGCTGAAGAGATCTGGATACCCGAACTGGCGCGGCAAGTCTGGGGCTACCAGAATCACCTTCGACTTGTCCCTCCTCACCTTGAGTAACACCTTGTGGATCAGGAGAAATGGAGAGAAGGTGTAGAGGAGGCCTGGGGTCCACGGCCTTGTGAAGGCATGCCCTGCAGCGAGTCCTGCTGAGGGGGGCAGGCATGATACAGCCTCAGCTTGGTGTTTTTCCTGGAGGCAAACAAGTCCACCATCGGTTTGCCCCAACTGGAGGACAGGCTGTAAGCTACCGCTGGATGGAGAAACTACTCATGGGATGTCTGGCCTATGCGGCTGAGAGCATCCACCAGCTGGTTCGAGGCCCTAGCCACATGGATGGCTAGGAGATCCGCCTCCAATTAGCTTATGAAGGTCCAGATGCAGAGCGCCTCCTTGCATGCCAGATGGGAGTGCGTGACACCCTGTTTCTTGAGGTAGTACATGGTCGTGGTATTGTACATCTGGACTTGAACCACTTGACCCCGGAGCTGAGGAGCGAAAGCGGACAGCGCCAGTCTGACTGCTCTGAGCTCCAACAGGTTGATGTTGCATCGGGACTCCTCAGGGGTCCAAAACGCGTGGGCCCTGTTATCCCCCATTTGGGCTCCGCAGCCCATGAGAAAGGCATCAGTCATAAGGACGATTGTTGGCTCAGGGTGGACAAATGGGATACCTTCCTGTAACCGGTCTTGGGCGGTCCACCATTGGAAAGCGTCCCACATCTTCTGGGTTACAGTGATCAGCTGGTTGAAATGACCATATTGCTGAGTCCACTGGGTGGCCATCTCCCATTGGAGGGGGAGCATGTGCAACCTGGCCCAATGGACCACTGAGGTGCACACCACCATGTAACCCAGAAAGCGCAGAAAGTCCCGGGCAGGGCGCAAGTGCCCAACCAGAAATGATTGGGCAAAGGAGGAGAGACCCTTCACCCTGTCTGCCGGGAGCCGAGCTCTGGCTTGACAAGAGTCGAGCTCTGCCCTTATGAAGCCCATCACCTGGAAAGGCACGAGTTCCGACTTGGCTCTGTTGATCAGGAGGTCAAGCTGGGAGCAGGTCTGGAGGGTCAGATCCCTGGACCTGTCCACCTCCTGTTGGGTGGAACCTGCCAGAAGCCAATCATCGAGGTAAGGGTAGATTCTGACTCCTCAACGCCGAAGATGGGCCGCCACCACTGCAATGCATTTGGTGAAGACCCGTGGGGCCAATGACAGGCAGAACGGCATGGCTCGGAACTCATACAGGGTCCCCTCGACCCTGAAGCAGAGGAACCGCTGACAAGATGGACGGATTGGGACGTGAAAGAAATGGAAATTACATACCTACCGTAATTCTTGATCTTCTTGGACGAAGTCTCCACCACTCATTCACACTGATGAGATCTACGGCAGAGGCACTAGGACCCAGCGGGAGCAAACTTTTTGCAAGAGGGCCGGCGCCAGAGATGGAGCTGTGAGGTGTGGCGCTGCGAGCCTCGGCTCATGTGGCAATGACTATCTCGGCGTCGACCCTCCAACCATTTCAGTACCTTTTTTCCGAGGAGGTGCAGCATAACTAACTTAGAAGGATTAGCCTAACAAAAAACGGACATAAGATAGTCTGAACGACCCGTATAAGAAGGGTAACAAAGAAGTCTTCACAGCCTAAACATTAAGGGAGTGAAGACCAGCAACAGAGAGGGGTGAGCTCGGGGGATGGTGGGTGGGCATGTGAATGAGTGGTGGAGACTTCGTCCAAAAAGATCAAGAATTATGGTAGGTACGTAATTTCTATATCTTCTTGGACATAAAGACTCCACCTCTGATTCACACTGATGGGAGAGTACTGACCTAATAATCCCCCGAGAGGGCGGCAGGAGAAACCAAGAGCTCACAAATTTAGGACAGAAGTACATTAAGGATGGTCCTGCCAAATGAAAGATGTCGCCTGGCATGGACATCCAGGGTATAGTGCTTGATGAAAGTATGCACTGAGCTCCAGGTAGCCGCATTGCAAATGTCTGCAATGGGCACGTTGCGGATTTCCACCAGGGATGCCACGACTACTCTAGTAGAGTGAGCGCACACTCTGCCCTCCAGCTTAACTTGCGCCGTGGAATAACAGTGGTGAAGGCATGCCACTAGCCATGCCGAAATGCATCTGATAGTGACAGGCTGACCCAGCCGGGTCTCGCTGAAGGAAACAAACAGTTGTTGAGCTTTGTGAATTTCTTTTGTTCTATCCAAATAGAAATGCAGAGCTCTTTTGACATCTAACCCAGAGAGTCAGGGTCAACAATGTAATGTCTAGGGAAAGGGGAGTGAACAGCGGGGTCCCCCAGGGCTCTGTGCTTGGGCCTGTTCTCTTCAACTTATTTATAGGAGATGTGTACATATCAAGTAACAATAAAATGGTGAAATTTGCTGACGACACCAAAATCGGGGGAAAAGCTACCAACCAAACCAAAGACTCTGGTCTACAAGCAGAACTGTTGTTAATTGAACAATGGGTATCTATAAACGAGATTTACTTTAATGTCTCCAAATGTGCAACCCTTCACCTGGGAAAAAACAATCCACTGCAAACATATTACTTAAATAATATGGCTATTAAAATATCTTCAGTAGAAAAAGACTTGGATATCCTGGTTAATAACAACTTGTCTTCCACATCACACTGTACTAAAATAACCAACCAAGCAAAAGTTACTCTCAGAAGGATCAATAAAACTTTCATAAACAAAACTGAACAATGCCTACTTCTACTCTATAAATCTCATGTTAGACCATTTTTGGACTACTGTTCCCCTTTTTGGAACCCCTACTTAACTTCTGACATTAATAAGATTGAAAGTATCCAACACAAGGCAACAAAACTAATACCCCACCTTTCCAAACTCAATTACACCATTAGATTAGAACAAACAGGTTTACTCACACTATCTCAAAGAAGACTTAGAGGGGACTTATTATTACTATTCAAAATCACAGCAAACACAGTACAGATGCAAAACTGTGGCCTCAAATATTCCACTAGAAAAACAGCTGCAAGATTACACAATAGACAACTGGAGATCATGAGAGCAAAAACTAACAAAAGAATGAACTTTTTCACTATAAGAGCACCCAGAGTATGGAACAAATTACCTCAGGAAATAGTTGACTCGCCTAATATATTGATGTTCAAAAATAAACTGGATAAATGGCTAACCAACTAGGGATTTACTCAATGATCCACAAACGTGGAGGACAATCATGATGGGCTAATCGCCTTCTTTTGTCCCATACCACCAAAGTACCAAAGTAAAGAATGAAGGGTATGCTCGCCTTCATTTTGGAAGTTCGCAAAGTAAGTAGGTAGGATCAAAGGTTGGTTTAGATGGAATTCTGAAACAACCTTAGGGAGAAACTTAGGATGGGTCCTAAGAACTACTTTGTCCTTATGAAATACAGTATACGGAGGGTCTGTGACCAAAGCATGCATTTCAGAAACCCTGCAGGCCGAGGTAATGGCCACCAGGAAGGCCATTTTCCAAGTGGGAAATTTCAGCTCACAGGTAGCTAGAGGCTCGAAAGGCTTTCAAGTGAGCATGTCTAGCACAAGATTAATGTCCCAGGCTGCGACTGGATGTCTGATAGGAGGTCTGGTATGCAGAAAACCCTTAAGAAACCTCTTAACTTCAGGTAACTGAGCCAGTGACAAGGGAAGTACTGGCTCATAATAAGCTGAAATGGCCCAAAGTGAACTTTGACTGTAGAGTATTGTAGACCTGAATTTGAGAGGTCTAAGAGGTACTCTAGAACTTTATATGGTATGCAGGAAAAAAAGATTCAAAGAGGATTTCGCACACCAGAGAAAAAAACTCTTCCATTTGGCTGCATAAAGGGTAACAGTGTGCACCGCCCTGCTTGTTGATGTAATACATCACAGCTTTGTTGTCCATTTGAAGGAGAATGTTCTTTTGACAGAGAATGCCCTTCAAAGCCCGGACCTCATAGAGGACGGCTCTCATTTCTAGGACATTTATGTGAAGCTGGGACTCGACCGGAGTCCACGTACCTTGGGTGTGGAGATCCTGACAATGAGCTCCCCACCCCATCAGGGATGCACCCGTGGTAATGGAAATCTGATGATCCAGAGGAGCAAAGGGATACCCTTCCAGAAGGTTGTCCTCTTGTGACCACCAGGTGAGAGACCTCTTCAGAGGTTCTGTCACCTTGATGAGAAAGGACTGAGGGTGAGTGGTTGGGGACCACTGAGTACTGAGCATCCATTGAGAGGTTCTCATGTGGAGACGTGCTAGGGGTACAGTGAACACCGAGGATGCCATGAGACCCAGCATCCATTGCATCGAGATAGCTCAAACCGAGCTGTTCTCTCTGATGTATCGGGCCATCTGAAGGACATCGCTCCTTCTGTCCTCTGAAAGAAAAGCTTTCAAGCAGGAGGTGTCCAGAAGAGTTCCTGTAAAAAGGAGCGTCTGGAAGGTCTGCAACTGCGATTTCTTGAGACTTAGCATGACTCCAATGGACGTGAGAAAGTCTGAGGCCGTGGCTACGGTGTTGAGAGTTCCTTGCCTGGAAGGACTTGCTAAAAGCCAGTCGTCCAGAAATGGGAACACTTGTATTCCGATTTTTCTGAGACGCACTGCGAGAATTGCACAATACTTCGTAAAAACTTGTGGCGCCGAGGATAGCCCAAAGGGCAGGACTCTGAACTGATAATGTTGGCCCAGTGCTACAAACCTTAGGTATATGTGGTGCTTCGGGTGTATAGGAATATGTTGGTAAGCATCCTGCATGCCCAGGGAAGCTAGCCAATCGTGCTGATGAAGCAAGGGTAACAGGGTCCCTAGCGATATCATCTTGAACTTTTCCTTGAGAAGAAACTTGTTTAACTTTCTGAGGTCCAGAATGTGGCGCATGCCACCAGTCTTTTTCGGGACCAGGAAGTAATGGAAGTAGAAGCCTGTGTTTCATTGATCCAGCGGAACTATTTCTACTGCTCTGTTGTTCAGAAGGCCTTATATCTCGGAGGCAAAAAGGTCTGACTGTATTGTTGACAGCCTGGGCTGTTGTTTCGTGGGATGATCCAGAGGGGTTTCTGAAAGGTTGAGGGAGTACCCCTCACGGATTATCCGGAGGACCCATTTGTCTGATGTTATGGACTTCCACTGGTTGTAGAACTGAGGAAGAGTCCCCCTTGGGCAGCTGAGGTGGGACCTGGGCCAGAAACTCAGAAAGTGGCACTGGGTGCTTTGGGCCCTTGTGCCTTTTGTTGCATTTTCTTTTGAGGCTGGGGGGCTTGGTTTTTGTTAAAACCTCCCCTGCCCTTGTCCCAAAAGGACTGACGGTTGAGAAATTGACACTTGTTAACACCCCTGAGAAGGGGTGGGAGCAGGTCGAGACGTTTTAATGGCCGACCTAGTCTTCTGTGTGGCCTCCAGAGCTTGCTCTACTTGAGGTCCGAACAGATACATTCCGACAAAGGGTAACGCCATGACCTGCTGTTGGGCATCATTCGTGAAGCCCGAAGTGCATAGCCACGAGTGACAACAGGTACAAATGCCCACTGCTGCCGCTCAGGAAACAGTATCGAAAGCGTCCATAGCTGCTTTAACCTGCTGGTTGTTGGACTCGATACCCCTGGTTATGGTCTGAAGTAGCTCTGAACTAGTGCCCGACTCGGGCAGAGCTTCCACCATCTGTTTGAGCGAATGCCAAAGAACATACTCATATTGTTAGAAATAGCCCCGGTAGCTGGCAATACGCATACCCAGGGTGGAGGCAGAAAAGACTCTCTTACTTAAGGTGTCTATCTTATGAGATTCTTTGTTTATAGGCTGGGCTGTACATGCCTGAGGAAGAACGGCCTTATCATTATTTGCCAAGACTACAATAGGGTCCACAAAGGCCTGGGAGGCCAAAATGGGTCGATCCTTGGGAGCAGCATACTTTCGGCCTATGGACTTAGCCACAGAAGGAATGAGAGTGGGATTATTCCATACCATCTGAGAGAGCGTCTCAAAGGATGGTTGTACCAGGGGAGTTAAATCCATAGGGATCTCTGGGACATGAAGGTATTGGAGTCTTAAGAGCTTCCCAGGATCGATATCTGTAGTCTGGAGAGAAAAAGTAGAATTTAAATTTTTCAGCAGAGACTTACATGACAGGTCTTCGAGCACAGGCTCTGCAATAGAATTAATTCCTGCTCCTTCAACATCATCACCCAGCCAAATGTCTGGGTAAGGCTCAATATCATCTCCTGACAGCCCAGGAGGGACTGTATAGACAGGAAAGGAGTGAAAGTCAGTAGGAAATGATGAAAAGAAAGGAATCAGAGTCGAGAAGTCCTGAAGGCTGGATGATGCCGTACCAAGCCTCGGTGCTGAAGAGGAACATGGCGCCGAAGGCAAGGAAGTCGGTGCTGTCTGAAATAGCCCAGCAAACGGTGCCGACAGAGGCCATGGTGCTGAAGAAGCCTGTGGCACCGAGGACGGCGCTGAAAGGCCACCCGGCACTGAGGATAATGCCGACAACCTCAACGACGCCAAGGATGGCGTCGACAACACAAGTGGCACTGAGGGTGGTGCCAACAGGTGCATCGGCGCCGAAGATGATGCTGAGAGACCCATCAACACCAATGGTGCCGAAAGCAATCCAGGGCTACGAAAACTGCGATTTGAAGAAAAAGTAGGAGGAATACCAGGAGATACAGGCATCGGTGTGGCCCCCTGCACCGCAGCCATGAGAGGGGGAAAACACCTGAGTGTGGAGTCGACGGCACTGAAGAAGGCGCTGCATGACTAGGGAGGTCCAACCACCCTACCCGATCCCTCAAAAGGCCCGAGGGCCTCGGAGTGACCGGGCCAGGCAGCTGGACCAACCTCCGAGTCCATTGCTCCATAAGAGCGGCCCACTTGTGAAACTGCTCATCGGAAGCCCTTCCAAAAGACGGGGAAGGGCTTCAATGTCGAAGAGGTTGGTCACTGGAGACAGAAACCGGCAACTCCGGAGGAGGAGATCGACACCTGACCCCAATAAACAACCGTCGATGCGCAGACATACCAGAAGGTGACCTCGAGTGATGCCTTCTCTTTTTGGACCTGTGGGCTGAAGAAGAGCTCGAGACCAATTGGTGCCGAGAGTGCGACCATTTTCTTTTATGCTTTTAGAGGGATGCCCATCCCCTCGAGCATCGGACTGTCCATTGTCAGACCCCCCCCCTTTCTGGAGAGGGCGGTGGACCGGACCCAGCCCAGCTGACTGAACAGCTTTCATACAAAGTCTCCCTACCGTCACCTGACCTGCTCATGGTCGACTCCGTCAATGTAGGCTGAAGACTTCTTTTCTTTAATAAGTATAGTTAAAATTAAGTGGTGCTTATTTCAAGGTATATTACAAAACAATAAACTGAAAATTATGCTGCTAGTTTGAAGTTTGACTCCTGAGGACGAGCGACGTAGTCACTGAAGCACACTCAATGGCAGGAAAAAAGGAACTGAGACAGCTAGAGGGTCGATGCTGAGACAGTCATTGCCACAAGAGCCGAGGATCACGGCACCATTCCTCATGGCTCCATCTCTGGTGCTGGCCCTCTTGCAAAAAGTTTGCTCCCACTGGGTCCTAGCACCTCCAGCGTAGATCCCATCAGTGTGAATGAGTGGTGGAGACTTTATGTCCAGGAAGATCACGTCCTGCAGATCCAGTGAACAGAACCACATGTTTCGCTCCAAGGATGGTATGATCTGGGACAGAGTGACCATCCGAAAGGTGTGAGACTCGAGAAACTGATTCAGGCCATGGAGATCTAGAGTGGGGTGCCAATCCCCTGTCTGCTTGGGCACCAGGAAGTACCTGGAGACAAAGCCTGGGTCTGCTGGAGGATCTGCCACAGGAGCTACTGCCTCCTTGTGGAGGAGTTGAGCTATGTCGTCTCAAAGAGCCGAGTGGGTGCACGTGGAAATCCGTTCCTCTCGAGGGGCGCAGGCTCAGCTGGGAGGGTACTGCTTGAACTCTAGAGGCAGTCCCTGACTGACCACTTCGAGAACCCACCTGTCTGAAGTGATAGTGGACGAGGCGGAAAGGAAGTGGTGGAGCCGACCCCCCCAAGGGAGAGCCCAGAGCTGGCATGATGGAGATAGGGGTGGAAACCCCCATTCCGTCACTGGGCAGACTTGGAGGAGGAGGAGGCTCCAGGACCTGAGCCTTGGCCTCCTTTGCAGGCCTGTTGGGGTTCAGACTTGGGCCGAAGGGCCAAGCCTGAGCCTGCTGCTGATGCTGCTGTCCTCCTTGATAGGAGGGCTGCCGTACCGCAGGGGAAGAGTGCCGAAAAGGCTTCTTCTTCTGCTGGTTCTTGCCCGAAGAATCCTTGGCAGAAGTGGCGTCCAAGGTTGCATTGGACTGCTCTATGCACTGTAGGTGACCAGTCACTCCTGGACCAAACAAGTCAGTCCCCAGGAAAGGCACATCAGCTAACTTGTGCTGAGTATCCGCCAGAAAGGAGGAAAGCCTCAGCCAAGCCCTGTGGTGAGAGGCCACTGCTGCTGCCATCGAGCGGGCACAAGAATCCTCGATGTCCACGGCCATCTGGAGCTGCTGTTTGGCAACAGCATGGCCCTGGTCATGGACCTGTTTGACCGTGGTCTGCATGTCTGCGAGGAGATAAGGGAGGACTTTGTCTAATGACCCGAGAAGTGTGCCACAATGACAGACGAGCTGGCCTGATGAAGACCCAAAGAAGAGGCCACATAGACCTTTTGGGCAGTGTGGTCCATATTTTTGGACTCTCTGTCTGGAGGTCGGTCAGTGTCGGCCGAACTACCAGTACACCTGAACACAGAGGCAGCCACCAGGTTCTCAGCTGAAAGGTGCTCTGTGAACCCCGCAAGGTACCCCATGGGCACCACTTACTTGTGGGCCACGCTAGCAGATGGTGCTGGGCATGAGGCAGGGTGCTGCTAAAGTTCAAGGGCCAGGCCAACAATGGCTTCAGCCACTGGAAAGGCCTCCATCGGGATATCCCCTCTCTTTAGAATATCTGTGAGAGGGTACTTCGCCTTTTTCTGGATAGATTCCAGGGGCATTCCAGTGGAGTTGGAAATGAGACGGAGAATCCCTTGGAAGGAGGAAGGGCCTTCCTCCATCTCTGTGCCAACTGATTACTCAACATCCCCAGGATGAGTGTGGAGCCCGGTGACATCCGAGTCTGAAGAGTCATGATACAGTGGTCTACCGCCTAAATCACCCTCGATCCACCTAGGGAGGTCCGGGGTGACTGTTACCGACAGACGTCGGGGACATCTGGTGTCTAGTGGGTCCTTTTTCGAGGGAGCCCCTCCCATAGGCTGCTTAGGTGGTGGTTCCACCGGAATAGGTGCAGAGACCAGAATAGGCCGAACCAGTGGACAGGCCGGCCCCACGGGCGGAGGAACCAGAGACTTCGGTTCCGGAGGGGTTGACTTCGGCCTAGGAGGTGAAAGCCAAGTAATGGCTGGGGTGGGCAACGGAGCCGGCTTCTGCCTGGTCAGGATCAGCTGTTGCCACATAAGGTCCTCATAGTGCCGAAGGAGTTTCCGCCGGAGCCTCTCCTCATCCGAGGAGGATGAGGATGACCTGTGGCGTCACCTCTTCTTAGAGCACTTATGGCTCTTCCTCGGTTGTTCCGACGAGGGGGTCCTGGACCTCGACCGAGATCGGGCAGGCCGACTCAGTCGATTGGGAGACACCAGTGGGATCGGTGAAACCCGAGGGTCCAGAACCAGGTCCTTGATGGGGACGCCATCAGGCTAGGTCTCCTCATCAGGAAAAACTAGGAACAGAGTCCGTTCTAAGGAGTCATTGGCCACGGCCGGTGACAAAGGGTCACTCGGTCAAGGATTATCTCGACCTCATCGGCCACTTCCTCTGTCCCCTGGCCAGATGGAAGATCCGTAAAGCCGTCGGCCAAGGAGGCAATCATGACCGAGGTCGAGACCGCATGCTCTTGGGACTCAGGCCTCTCTCAGTCACAAGATTGTCTTCGTCGAAACGAAAATGAAGGTTCTTTTTCCTCTCTTCTGAGAGCAGGAGGAGTGCGAGCCCAAGGGCGCCTCACCCCGGGTGGGGAGAGACTGGCACAACTGTTTAAAAGAACCAGTAAAGGTGGAGCCTAAGTTGAGAGGAACAAAGAAGCTTCGATTGGCCGCAGCGCAAGCGGCTTCCTCCTCGAATGCCTTCATGTGTTCCAGCTGCTCGGTGGAGCCCGTGGCCATGGAAACCGCCCACCTAGCTTCCTTTGACTTCACCGGAGGGTTCCTTTTTTCTGGTCTCCCCAGCTTCAGGTGTGCCTTGTGGTCATCCAGGACGTTGGGATGGAAAGCCAAGCAATAACTTCAGGACGAGGTGTCATGGCCGACACCTAGGCGGTAAACACATGTGAAATGGGGATCAGTGCACAACATCTTTTGGCTACAGGGACACCGGAGAAATCCCGAGGAAGATTTTTCCTCCATGACCGATGCTGCAAAAGTGCGATTGCTAAATTGAATGAGCTTCAACTTCAGCAAACTGATGATTTGAAAGCCAAGGCCTACAAAAAGCGAGAGCACGAGGGAGGCAATCTGTATCTTCAGCAGAAAGGAAGATCTGGCGTCATGGGGCAGAGCCGAGGTATATACCACCAGGGTGGGTGAGAGGAGCCAGCTTGAAGACTTCTAGCAGATTTAAAGTGGAAGGGGACGATGCCAAACAGTGTTGATGAACAACATATCCACGCTCCTAGAATGTCTCTTGCAGTAAGTTATTACTTCTGGGAGTATCCAGCAAAGGTCACTGTTGCACGCCAGCTTCTCCTAGCAGTTTTCAGCAGGGACTACCCACACGACATCACATCCTGCTTCCTATATAAGTGTGGGTGGTTCCTGGAATCCTTGTTCCAACGTCGGATTCAGCTCGCTAAAGAGTGATTTAAGGTGAAACCTAGGATTCAAGTAGCCCACTCCTACTTCAGTGGTGCATACAGAATTTGTCTCAGTCAGAGAAGGAGGGGGTAGGAGAGAGGGATTATACTTACTGTAAGAGACATTCCTTCAAGATCTACTGTTACGGTAAGATCTTATATAACTGTACTATCTTCTATGGAATGGTCTCACGCAGTAAGTCATTACTTCTGGGAGATTATCCAGCAGTTGTTTCCAGAAGGGTGGACACTTATGATGAGACCTTGTAGGACTGCACTGCCAAAGGCTGTCCTATGTCTCAAAGCCACATCCAAATTGTAGTGGCAAGTGAAAGTGTGGATCGTGGACCACGTGGTTGCATTGCATATGTCTGCAATGGAAGTATCCTTGAAACAGGCTGCAGTAGTGACCATGGCTCTTGTGGAATGGGCATGGACTGGACCAGGAAGATCCTTGTTGTACTTTTTGTGGCAAAATGAAATACAGTTTGCTAACCATGAGGACAGAGTCCTTTTAGCAACAGGAAGTCCCTTTCTGTCAGAGTCAAAGGTGACAAATAATTAAGATGTCTTTCTGATGTCTTTAGTATGATTAGTATAGTATTGTAAGATGCGGTGAACATCCTTGATTGGAATGTTCCGGAAAAAATATCGGGAGTTCCATGGATTGATTTAGGGTCTTTTCAAATACTACTTTCGATAGAAAGGAAGGGTTAGTATGGAGTACCACACGGTCTTTTTTTTTTTGTGTAATATTTTTATTTGCTTTTCCAGTAAACTACAACATACAATCAAATACATAACTTATTCATTCAGCTGTCACCAATATACCTTGTAGAGATCAGTCAATTCAATTCTACACTAAGTTTAATTCAAGTTCTACTAAGTTACATTACATTAAATTAAGCTAAATTATATTTAAATAATATAACATAAAATAAGATAAAATCAAGGTGCAGCCAATATACTAATGCTTTATACATCCAGTCTTTTGCTCCTTTCTATATTTTCCCATACTTTTCTATCATTCACTATTATCCTGTCTCTTAGCCTTCCTCCAACATGTTCACTACCCCCTTCTTTGCCACTTCATCTTTACTACTTTCTATGTACCTCCTCACTTCAACCATCTCTTTCTTATCTTCCTGTACCCTCCCATAACATCCAGCTCTCTTCCTCCGACAAGGAGGCCAAAAAGGGGTCTCAATGTCTTTCGAATCCTTCTTCTTTTCCTCCCAGCACATGTGTTAGCCTCTCGAGCCCCAGTGTCTGCAGCACCGTCCTCCACCATCCTTGTACTGTCGGTGCGACCTGTGAGACCCATGTGTTCTGAATCCCATGTCGAGCCAGGACATATAGTACCCTGATCCACCTAGGAAGTAATATTCATTCCTCTTCCTCCCCATTCTCCACTCCAAATAAACATCCTAAAGGGTCCATTGGTAACTCCCTCCCGGCAATCCTTCCCACTCTATCCACCACCTCCCTCCAATATTTCTGCAATATCGGGCACCACCCGGTCTTTATGAAAAATCAAGTAAGGTTCCCTACACATGAGGGCATGGAGCTCGGAGATACGCCGAGTGGACATAATAGCTACCAGGAATAATGTTTTCCAAGAAAGAAAAAGAAGTTCACAGTTGGCCGCAGGCTCGAATGGTTCGAGAGTCAGTTTTTCTATAATGAAATTGAGATCCCACGGAGGCGTGGGTCTTTGGATAGGAGGCTTCAAATGAAGCGTTCCCTTCAAAAACATTTTGGATAAGTGATGCTGATAGAGCAATCTACCATCCAGAGGTTTGTGAAAAGCCAAGATGGCTACTAAATGAACATTGACAGAAGAATAGCTGAGTCCAGACTCAGATAAGGAAGCAAGGTAATCCAACATGATCGTAAGTGGACAAGAGTAAGGGTCCACGTTATGAGAGGTCGACCATATGGAAAACCTTTTCCAATTGGAGTTATATGCTTCTCTAGTTGCCAGCTTTCTAGAAGCCAACAGAATATTGGCAACAGAAGAGGACACCTGTAAGTTGTTTATGAATGTGTTCTCAGGAGCCAGGCATGAAGATGTAGCGTCTTGAGGCTGGGATGTACGAAGGACCCCTGATTCTGCATCTGAATGGCAATGGAATGGGATCCTTCACCGATAATTGGTGGAGGAGAGGAAACCACTGTTGTCGAGGCCACAGAGGTGCTATTAGTATCATGGTGGCCTTCTCCAGTTGAAGTTTCAACAGAGTTCTTAGAAGGAGCAGGATGGGAGGGAAAGCATATAAGTAAAGTCCTGTCCAAGGTTGGGACAGGGCATCGATAGACTTTCCCCTGTTGCTCGGGATAATGGAGTAGTAACTGGGGAGTCTGTGATTGACTGGGGAAGTGGACAGGTCCAGCTTTGGTGTCCCCCAGAGCGTGAAGATGTCGTGTAAGACATCCTCATGAAGTGTCCATTCGTGAGTGGATGACTGATGACTCAGTCTGTTCGCTGATTGTATCGTCATGGAATATGGACGGCTGTCAGTGTCAGTCCTTGTTTGATTGCTGTCTGCCAGACTGCAATGGATTCTCTGCACAGAGAGCGCGAGTGCGTGCCCCCTTGCTTGTTTAGGTATGAAACCACTGCAGTATTGTCCAATTGAATCAGCAACGGTCCTGGCTTGAGGTAGGAAAGGAATGTTGGAAGGGCAAGATGGACCGCTCTCATTTCTAGGAGACTGATATGAGATATCGTAGTCCATTGACCCTGGGTCTGTCTATAGAAACAGAGACTTTGACAGCAGATAAGGACCACTTGGCCCACCCAGTCTGCCCATTTCCCTACCTACTGGATAAGCTGCATATTCTAGTTAACCAACAGCCTACTTCCTGCCACCCCCCACTACAACTGCTTCATGTCTGTCCCATGCATGTTTGAATCCCCCCACTGTTTTAGACCCAACAACCTCCCCAGGAAGGCAGTTCCATGCATCCACCACTCTCTCCGTGAAAAAAAATGTCCTCACATTACCCCTGAGCCATTCTCCCTCTATCTTTAAATTGTGCCCCCTTGTTCTTACACATCTTTTTTCTGAAAGATGCTACCCTCCTGGACTTTGCTGATTCCCTTCAGGTACTTGAACATTTCTATCATGTCCCTCCTGTCCCTCCTTTCATCAAGGGTATACATATTAAGCTCTCTCAGTCTCTCTTCATATGGTTTCTGATGCAGACCCTGCATCATTTTAGTTGCCCTCCTCTGGACTGCTTCCATCCTGTCTATGTCCTTGCATAGATGAGGTCTCCAAAACTGCACACAGTACTTCAGATGGGGTCTCACCAACTGTCTGTACAGAGGATAACCACTTCCTTTCTACTTGTGATGCCCCTTCCTATGCATCCCAGTATCCCCTGGCTCTCCTTACTGACTTCTCACATTGCTTACCAACCTTTAGATCATCTGATATGACTACCCCCATGTCCATTTCCATTTTTGTTGTTGTTAGTACCTCCCCTGCTATTGTGTACTCTTCTCCTGGGTTTTTGTTTCCCAGGTGCATTACTTTGCACTTCTTTGCATTGAATCTAAGTTGCCATATGTCTGACAAGTCCTCCAACCTTGCCAAGTCTCTTCTCATCCTTTCTACCCCCACTTGTGTATCAACTCTGTTACAGATCTTTGTGTCATCTGCAAAGAGGCATACCTTTCCCTTCAGACCCTCTGCAATGTCACCTATAAAGATGTTAAAGAGGACTGGACCCAGTACTGAGCCCTGAGGTACTCCACTAGTTACCCCCCTTCTTCGGAATGTGTTCCATTCACTATTACATTCTGTGTCCTGTTTTGCAGCCAGTTTGCTACCCAGGCTACTACCTTGGGACCCACTCCCAGGCTGGCTAACTTGATTATTAATCTTTTGTGCAGGACTGTGTCAAATGCCTTGCTAAAGTCTAGTGAAGGCCATATCCACAGCCCCTCCTGGTCTATTACTTTGGTCACCCAGTCAAAGAAATCTATTAGATTCATCTGACATGACCTTCCTGCTGTAAATCCATGCTGCTTTGGGTCCTGTGCCCCGTTGGCCTCTAGGTACTCAACAATTCTTTCTTTCAGAAGTGATTCCATCATTTTCCCTACCACTGAGGTCAAACTTACAGATCTGTAGTTTCTTGCTCTGCCTTGCTCCCACTTTTGTGAAGGGGAATCACATCTGCCCTCCTCCAGTCCTTAGGTACCACCCCATCCTCCCATGATTTGTTAAAAAGTGTGGTCAGTGGTGTCACTAGGTCCTCCCTTAGTTCTTTTAGGATTCTGGGGTGAATCCCGTCAGGCCCCATTGCTTTGTACACCTTGAGTTTTAGGAGTTCTTTCAGGACTCTTTCTTCTGTAAATGGACTGCTGTCAACACCACTACCCAGAGTGCTTCTATTGTCTGGTTTAGGTAACTCCTCATCTTCTTTTGTGAATACTGAGCAAAAGTATTCATTCAGTATCTCTGCCTTTTCACTGTCTCCCTCTGCCCATCTCCCCTCTCCCTTATTAATCTTCACTTAAGCTTCATCTGAACATCTGCATGGGAGGAGCGGAGTGGAAGGGCATTCCCTGACATAGATTGATTCTGACTGTCCACCAGGTGAGGGCCGATACTAGAAAAAGAGTGACCCGAAGCTGGTCGTTGAATTGTTAGAGTTTGCTGGACAGCTCTCATATGGATACGGGCAAATGCCACCGTGGGAATAGCAGCTGACATGTGACCCAGTATTTTCTGTATTTGTCTGGCCATCACTCTCACCGGAACTGGATGTATAAGGCCAGGTTTAAGTACGGGAAAAGCATAGTGCCCTCTTCCCCTTAGGGCTGTTGCTACCATTGCTAGGCATTTGGTAAAGACTCTCGGGGCTGATGAGAAGCCAAATGGGAGAGCCCAAAACTGGTAGTTTTTGGTCCAGCAGGTGGAAGCGCAGGGTAAATGGGGATATGACGGTAGGTGTCCATCAAATCCAGGGCACACATCCAATCTCCTTGTTGCAGGAGCGGCATTACAAGTGGCAGAGTGACCATGCAGAAATGTGTGTACTGAACATACAGGTTCAGACGTCTCTGATCTAAAATTGGTCTGAGATCTTCGGTTCTTTTTGGGCCCAAGAAAGAAATAGGAATAAAACTACTTCTATTGTTCCACAGCTGGCACTGGCACAGTTGTTTGCTTGGCCAGGAGTGCTGAGAGTTCCTCTTGGAGGATAGGAATATGCTGTGGAGGATAATGGATCACCCAAGGAGGGGAGGGAGGGGGAAAGGAAATGAATTCCAGGGTATGACCCATTTGGATTACTTGAAGTACCCATTTTTCCAAAGTGATCGCCTGCCAAGCCTTTAGATGGACAGCAAAATGACACCCGACCACCTCCGAGGCCTGGGTGAAGAGGTAGGGGAGGGGGAGGCAAGAGAGGTCACTGAGCAACGGGCTGACCAGCCACCGCAGGGGGGGCAGGCACAGGAGCCACGGGTTGCAGAGGGAGCACCTCTTGTAGACTGGTTACGTCCTCTGAATCCACCTCTTCTTGGAGTAGGGGGAAAAAGCAAGTAAGGTGGGCTGATTGGGGTTAGATATAGCCCTTGAACCATATGAAGGGTTCTTCCAGATGCTTGTCAGTCATTTATGAGAGTCTGTGTACCTGGCCCAAATAGTTTGGACCCATCAAAGGGTGCATTAGTTATTTTATGTTGTATGTCAGGTGTAAACCCTGACACACAAAGCCAAGCATGGCGACGAAGAGCCACAGCAGTGGCTGAAAGTTGGGCAGAGCTATCCACAGCATCGTAACCCAACCTGAGAACATGGTGGGAGATGGAACTGGAAGTGGGAACCATGGCCATTAATTGGTCTTTCTCCTGTAAAGGAGGGAGCTTACTGACCGTTTCCTAGATAGAAGACTCCAAAGTACGTTGATATTTAACCATATGTCCCATGTAATTTAGTAGACGGACATTCATAGCGTTTGAGGTAAAAAACTTTTTCCTTAGGTAGTCATTCTTTTGGGACTCTTTATCTGGGGGTAAGGAGCTCAAGTGTTTAGGTATGTTAGACCTATCATGAGCAGTGTAATGACCACCGAATCTGCCTCAGGCATAGTGGAGACTGGTATAGTCAATTAGCCTTGTGAGGAACCACTGAAATATTAGAAGGTTGCTGCCAAGCAGCCAATAAAGCATTTTGATATGTAGGGATTAATGGTGGGACCATCAATGCCGGTTCCTCAGGTCAGTCTGTCATATCCTTACATTCTTGATCATATTGAAATGGAAAATCCCCTTACCTTTTGTATTTGGAGCATCATGTCATAAAAGGTGGGATCATCTGGAGGAGAGTAAGCCAGTGGTAGAGGAAGGTCTGTGTCCAGAGAGGAGATGGCTGAAAAAGGGGAACCCGGCCCCGGAAAAGCAGGGGCAAGGCACTGTTTATCAAAGTCATCAGGGAGATCTCCATATGTCTTCCAGCCCTCCGAGTAGTGTTTTCCATAGGAGGAGGAGAGTTATGCAGGTTCTATGTCAGAGTCGTTGATGCTGATGAGACTGACAGGGACTATCCCCCACCCTGGGTCAGGAGGGGGGCCACAGCGTAAGCTGTGCAAGACCTGCTGCACAATTTTGTTTTGGAATTCCTGCTCCTGGGAAGGGGGAGAGGTAAGGAAAATGGGGCAAGTTAGTTGGGGAAAAAAGGAATAATGCTATTAGGAGCAGGACATGCAGAAGAGGCAGGTCTTGAACCTGGGTGGCAGTAACCAGGGTCCCTGTCTCGATCTGGTTTACCTCTGTATAAGCCCACTTGTGTTGATGTTGAAGGGCAAAAGCCAGTGGCTTACCCTGAGGTCACTGGGTCCTGGTAGCAGATTCCATTGAGGTATTATCATGAAGAGAACCTGCCATTGTCAATTGGGGAGAAGCCCTCATCGATGGAGCAACAGTGGGTTTTGTTGCATACATGATGCTTTAAAGCGTCATCGACGGTGCAGGTATTTCCTGACCGTATTCAAGGCAGTGGCAAGCATTGGCAACAATAGAATTATCGTCATCGACGAGAAAGCTCATGTAAAGACCTCTGTCGACGAGAGAAGAGCCCCTGTCAATGAGGAAGCATACTTGTGTCTGCCGTTGACAAGCGAGGATCCCTCATCAATGGAGAAATATGGCCAAAGCCTGTTGTTGGTGAGAGAAGAGCCCTCATTGATGGGGAAGCATGCCTTTGACCCACCGTCAACGGGAGAGGGGCTTCTGTCGACGAGGAGGCATGTTCCTGGTGCTGCATCGACGGGCTAACCATAGACATGATGTCCGTCAATGAATATACAAGGCAAAGAAAGATTTATTGGGTTAACCTTCTAGCCAGCCGTCGATGAGAGAGGAGCGTCCATTGATGAGGAGTCATGATCCTGGTGCTCCACTGACGGGATAACCATAGAAGTGGAGTCCATCGATGAGCAGTGTGGGGCATAGGAAGAAGGATTTACTAGGCTGACCTTCTCCTTAATTTGCCCAGAAAGGAGAACCAAATGCTGGGGAGAGCCCTTGGAACAGATCCCCTGGTTCTCTCATGGAGCCATTTCTGCTCTTTCTATGAAAGGTGAAGTGCAAGCAACCATCAACAAGTTGCTTGAGTAAATTTCTTGACAAAATTTACAGGAATTGGTGTTATGTTTTCCTAACACCTTACACAAAGTTGATCTTTTTCAAATCGAAAAAAGAAAACTTTCAGCCAGAGTGGCAGGAAGAAATAAAGCTTGCTTGGTTGAAGAATCCAATTTCTCGTCGATGACTGCTACACAGAAGTTAAACTAGTTGCTGCGCGAGCTGAAGATGGCTGAGAAATGAACAAGGATTCCAAGGACCACCCACACTTATATAGGAAGCAGGATGTGATGTCATGTGTGGGTGGTCCCTGCTGAAAACTGCTAGAAGAAGCTGCCGTGTGACAGTGACCTATGCTGGACACTCCCAGAAGTAATGACTTACTGCAAGACACCATTCCATAGAAGATCTACTGTTACAGGTGAGTAACCTGTTTTTCTAGGGACGTGGATATGTTGTTCAATCCACATTATCTGGCAGACTCCTAGCAGTTCTCTGAGAGGAGGGAGGGAGGCAAGGTGCACACCCCCTACTTAGAGGAACAGAGACTGGAAAACTGACGCCCCGAAACCAGCATCCCAGCGTGACTCAAGGTCGATGTGGTAATGGGAAATGAAAGTGTGTGCTGACTTCCAGGTAGCAGCCCTGCAGATTTCCTGAATAGGGACGTCCCTAGAAGCAGCTACTGATGCAGATGTATGATGGGTGGAATGAGCACTGGTCCCTACCCACCAACCTATAGCAGAGATCAATGCAGGAAGTGTTCCACCTGCCAATTGTCCGCTTTGCTACAGGTCTGCTAGGTGCGACTTCAGCGTAGGTGACAGACAGTTGGTGAACCTCTCCCCAAACTTCCGCCATACGCTCTTTATAGTAGGCAAGCGCTTGTCTCAGGTCCAAGGTATGGAGCCTGTACTCTGCCTCCGAGGTGTGACTGGGGTAGAACATCGGTAGAGTAAACACCTGATTCAGGTAAAACTTTGACACCACCTTTGGAAGAAATTTCGGGTGGCGGCGCAGGACAGCCTTGTCCCTGTGGAAGACCAGGAAGGGAGCTTCAATGGAAAGTGCCTGGAGCTCCGCAATCCTTCTGGCTGCCATGATAGCCACCAAGAAGGTGGTCTTCCATGACAGGTGAGAAATGTCATACCTGTGCATCGGTTCAAATGGCTTGCCCATGAGCTGAGCCATTACCAGCAGTAAATCCCATGGAAGTGGTGGTTCACGCACCAGAGGGGATATGTGATCTAGGCCCTTTAAAAAGCACTAGACAACCTTCTCCTGCACCACTGACTGCTTACTGGCCCGTGTCTGGTAAGCAGAGATGGCTGCCAAGGGCACCTTGAGGGTCATCGACCAAAGCCCCTGCTGGAAGAGGGACCACAGGTAGTCCAAAATGCTTGCCAGAAGACAGGATGAGGTGTCCAACCCCTTGCCCTGACACCAACTGGAAAATCTCTTCAATTTGAAGGCACAGCATTTTCTGGTCAATTCCTTGCGGGAAGCCTCAACAACGTTGAGGACCTTGTCGGAAAGACCCAAGGCCTGGAACTCTAGCAACTCAGGAACCAGGCCATCAGGTGCAGGGATTGAAGGTCTGGGTGGAGTACCTTCCCCTGATTGAAGGACAGCAGGCCCAGGCAGGCTGAAAGCTGCCTCGGGAGCCTGGAGGTGAGGCTGAGGAGTTCTGGATACCAGAACTGGTGGGACCAGTCCGGGACTACCAGAATCACCTGTGCCTTGCCCCTTCTGATCTTGAGGAGTACCTTGTAGATCAAGGGCAGAGGAGGGAAGGCGTAGAAGAGACCTGGGATCCACGGCCTCGAGAAGGCATCCCCCTGCAGTGAACCCTGCTGAGGGGCGGGTGGGCATGGTACAGCCACAGCTTGGCATTCTCCCTGGAGGTGAACAGGTCCACCTGAGGGGTGCCCCAGTGGGAGAACAGATCCTGCACTACCTCCGGCAGGACACCACTTGTGAGATGCATCGCCTATCCGGCTGAGGGCATCAGCCATACTGTTTGAGGCTCCTGCCACATGAATCGCTAGGAGATTCACCTCCAGGCTGATCATGAGGGACCAAATGCGAAGAGCTTCCTTGCACAGGGGCAAGGCGCTCGTCCCACGGTGTCTGTTGAGATAGTACATGGTCGTGGTGTTGTACATCTGGACTTGGACCACTTGATCCCGAACAAACAGAGCAAAGGCAGTCAGGGCCAGCCGGACTGCTCGGAGCTCCCGCAGGTTGATGTGGCATCAGGACTCCTGAGGGGACCAGAGTCCATGAACTCTGTGCTCCCCCAGATGGGCACCCCAACCCATCAGAGAGGCATCGGTTGTTAGGATGACCATCAGCTTGAGGCAAACAAATGGGATCCCTTCCTGCAGATGGGATGGGACGAGTGACCACTGGAGGCCATCCCACATCCTCTGGGTCACAGGGACCAGCTGGTCGAGATGACCTGAGCGCGAGACCACTGACTGGCCAGTTCCCATTGGAGAGAACGCATGTGCCAGCGGACCCATCTGACCATGCTGGTGCAGGCTGCCATGTAGCCCAGAAGATGCAGGAAGTCCTGGGCAGGGCGCAATTGCCCAACCAGAAATGACTGGGCAAAGGAGGAGAGAACCTCCACCCTGTCTGCCGGGAGCCAAGCTCTGGCTCGGCAGGAGTCCACTCTGCCCTGATGAACTGGATAACCTGCGCAGGCGCTAGTTCCAACTTGGCTTCGTTGATCAGGAGGCCAAGGTCTAGGCAAGTCCGGAGGGCCAGATCCCTGGACAGCTCCACCTTCAGCCTGGAGGGATCTGCTATCAGCCAGTTGTCCAGGTAAGGGTATACCCGTACCCCTCGGTACCTCAGGAAGGCCACCACCACTGAATTGCATTTGGTGAAGACCCTGTGGGCTGAAATAAGGCCGAACGGAATGGCTCGGAACTCATAAAAGGTTCCCTCTGCCCGAAAACAGAGGAACCGCCAGTGGGACGGATGGATCAGGATGTAGAAGAACACATCCTGAAGATCCAGGGAGCAGAAGCACATTCCTTGCTCCAAAGATGGTATTATCTGCGCCAGAGTTATCATCCAGAAGGAGCATGGCCTCAGGAACTTGTTTAGATCTTGCAGAGCTAGAATGGGGCACAGCCCCCCCCCCCCATCTATTTCGGGACCAGGAAGTACCTGGAAATGAACCCTGGGTTGGGAGGAGGATCCGCCACCTTGCAGATAACCCCCTTGCAGAGGAGCTGATCGATGTCTCGGAGAGCCAACTGGGAGGCTGCGGACTGGTAGCCACCCATGGGGTGCATGCTCGGAAGTGAGGGACCTGCTCAAATTCCGGAGGCAAGCCCCTGCTGACGACTTCCAGCACCCAGTGGTCCATAATGATAGCAGACCAGGTGGAAAGGAAGTGGCTGAGCCAGCCCCCCCATGGGGGGGACATAAGGGAGGTGCGACCGGGTTGGGAGAGGCACCCAGCAAACCCGTCCCTGGGCAGGCTTGGAGGAGGAGGGACTGGCCGAGGAGCCTCCAGAACCCTTCCCCCTGAGCTTCCTAACCAAGAAAACCATGGACTTGGCTCTAGGGCAACAAGTCCGAGCCTGCTGGCCCTGCTGCTGGGCTGATCTAGCCACAGGAGCGGAGGAACGAAAGGGCTTACGCTTCTGGTAGCAGGGACCCTTGTCCTTCTGAGCAGATGTGACAGAATCCAAGGTGGCACTGGATTTCTCAATGCACTGGAGGTGACCCTCCACACTGGGCCCAAACAGGTTGGTGCCCAGAAAAGTGACATCTGCTAGCTTGTGCTGGGTATCCGCCATGAAGGTCTAGGTCCACAGCCAAGCCCTGTGGCGCATGGCCACTGCAGCTGCTATGGAACGGGCACATGAATCCCCGATATCCAGAGCAGTCTGCAGCTGCTCCTTAGCCACTACCCTACCCTGATCCCAGACTTGCTTAAACTGTGGTTCAGGGGTCAGCTGGGAGATGAGGAAACACCTCATCCAGGGAGCCCAACAAGGCATACGAGAAGTGTGCCATCATAACGGCCCAGCTGGCCTGGCGAAGGCCCAGTGAGGAGGCAGCATAAACATTTTTGCCCAAGTGGTCCAATTTCTTGGACTCCTTATCCGTGGGCTTGTCCATGTCCAAGGTGGGTGCCGGAGCACCTAAAAACAGAGTCTGCCACCAACCCCTTGGCCGAGGGGTGCTCTGTGAAGCCTGAGAGGGAACCTGTGGGGACCGCATACTTGCGGGCCAATCGGGCCGATGGCAGTGGGCAAGAGCCTGGACGCTGCAATAACTCTAGTGCTGTACTAACAATGGCCTCAGCAACAGGGAGGGCCTCCATTGGGGAATCCCCTTTATCCAGGATCTCTGTCAAAGGATATCGGACCCGCTTTTGCACAGGTTCAAGCGGCATCCTGGTAGACTCCGAGATGAGCTGAAGAATACCAAGGAATGAGGAAGGGCTCTCGTCCACGGAGAGACCCCCCCGAGGACTCCAGGTCCATTGGACAGGAGTACAATGAGTAGTCTTCAGACTCCAAAGAGTCTCTATACAACTGGCAACCGCTCAAGCCACTCTCCACTTGCTGAGGCCGATCGGGGGTGAGAGTGACCAACAGCCGATGGGTCACACCCGAAGCTGACTGAGAAATCTTAGACAGTGCCCCATTTTTCAGCTGAGGAGGTGGTGGTTCCACCACAATCAGCGGGGGAGCCAGTTTTGGCCGAGCCGGAACTGGATCCTCGACCAAGAAAACAGTGGGGGGAGTAGTCATCAGCCATTTGGGCGACAGCCACTTAATAGCTGGCATCGGCTTAGAGCCGGTCAGAATGAGCTGCTGCCACATTAAATCTCATAGTGCCGAAGCAGCTTGAGCCAGAGCCTCTCCTCATCCGAGGAGGAAGAAGAGAGGTGGTGACACTTTCTGCAGTGTGGGGCCCGAGACCGCCGACATCGGTGGGATTTACCCGGTGCGGACCGAGCCCTCGACCATCGGCAATGCCGACTGTGGACTGAGGGAAACCCCCTGCCCCTCTGGTTCAGGGTTCTGGGCCGGAGACTTCGGCTCAGGAGGCTGAGCTGAATCCCCAGAAGGCACCAGAAGCACCAGTGTCTGAGACGAAGAGTCTCGGTCGGGCTTGAGAAAAATCTCGGCAGCATCAACAGGCGTCTCAGCCGACTGGTCTGGTGGGGACACTGTGAAACCAGCGGCCTGGGCCGCAACATCGACCGAAGTCGAGAGCTGACAGTCCAAAGAACGAGATCTCTCTCACTCCCAAGAGCATTGACGGTGGGTCTTACCTTATTTCAGATCCTTCTTTCGGATCCAAGGGGTGTGAGACCCAGAAGGACCCTCCCCTTTCAACGAGAGGGACTGGCACAGCTCCCAAAGGAAGCCATGTAACAAGTGCCCAGTTGGAGCGGAATAAAGGCCGAAGCCAAAGAGGAGCTCGCAGCGGCCTGGGCTGCCTCCTCCTCAAGAGCCATGAGCTGTTCAAGCTGTTCCAGTTGTTATTGCAGAGCCCGCCGCCGTGGACACCACCCAACAGTCTCCTTCAATTTGACCAGTGGGTATTATTATTACTTGGTATGAAAGAACAGAAGAAGGCCAGAGCCCATCGAAACTGTTTCCCACACTATGTGGGACATTATTTATCTATTATCCCTCAACCAAACATCTAATTTGTTTTTAAAGACAGTGGCACTAGTTACCTCTACCAATTCTTGTGGCAAGGTGTTCCATACAATGGATGCTCTTATTGGGAAAAAGTTTCCCCTTTTGCTGGTTTTAAAAGTTTTTACACTTCAAGCTGTTTATTATGCAGTCTCGGAACATGTCTCCTCTTGGAGAGTGTTAGACCACATTTTTCCATTAGATCTGGTGAATTTATTAAATTAAAAACCATAAGCATACCACGTCTTAATATTCTAGTTTGAAGAGGGAAGAGACCAGTAGCTTTTAATCTGTTCTGATAATCCAAGTTTGTTAATCTTGGAATCATTCTAGTTACTCTCATTTGAACCTGTTCAAGAATTGCTATGTCTTTTTTTTGGTTTGGATTCCAGAAAGGGGAGCCATAGTCTAGATACGGTCTAATGTATGCCATATACAGTACAATGGAATAAGGCATTGTTCAGTGCGATTAACAAAAGTGCGTTTTATTTGCCTCAAAAAATCTGTTGGTCATGCAAGCAGTTCTAACACAGTGATCATTTGATGTAAGTTTATTATTAACATATATCCCTAAATCCTTTTCACAATTTGATGAGTAAAGTGGTAGTCTGTTTATATAATATATCGTTTTTGGATTATTTACACTGAAATGCACTACTAAACATTTGTCTTGATTAAACTGCATATGATCTTCATTTGCCCAAAGTGTTAATTTTTCCAAATCCTTCTTTAATGCAGAAATATTTTCTTGATTAACCTTGCCCCCAATTTAGTATCGTCTGCAAATGTAACCATGAAGTTATTTGGCCCTGTTTGTAAATCACTGATAAAGAGATTAAACAATGTTGGTCCCAAGACCGACCCCTGTGGTACACCACTTGTCACACTACCCGAATCAGACAAGATATCATTAATTCTGACTCTCTCAGAACGATTTGTCAACCAGTTTAAAGTCCAGTTGACAATATCAGGTGACAAACCTAGACTGTGCATTTTAGTAATGAGTTTTTCATGTGAGACTTTATCGAAAGCTCTACTAAAGTCCAAAAGAAGTACATCAGTAAGGATACCCACATCTAGTAGAGTACTTAAATTATTGTAAAAAGATATCAGATTGGGTGGTGCAGGAATACTTGGGAGTAAACCCATGCTGATTTGAATCATAAATTCCTAATTTTTTACAATCTTGATCTATTAGAGACTTCATTACTCATTCCATTAATTTACCAGCCACTGAGGTCAGGCTAATTGGATGATAATTTTGCACAGAACCTCTATTGCCTTTTTTAAATATGGGTGTAACTATTGCTGAACGCCAATCATTTGGTACAATGCTTTCTTGTAAGGATTTGTTGAAGATAATTGACAAAGGTATAGAAATATTTATAGAGGTTTCGATCAGAAACCATGGATGAATACCGTCTGGGCCCAGACAAGTATTTTTTTTTAGTTTTTTGATAGCCTGTATAATGTCAGTTGGATAGAACCTATGATAATCTATGTGGTGAACTTTAAATGTACTAATAGGTGATTTTTGAGAGAAGACAGAACAAAAGTACTTATTAAAGAGATTAGAGGTTTCTAGATCAGATAGAGAAGAAGGGTACCATTTCTCCAGTCGCCCGAGCTGGAGTCAGGCAGTGCGGTCTTCGAGCTCCGACAGAGAAAAGGACAGACAGATTGCAAGCCTGCATATCGTGGTCATGCCCAAGGCAGTAAACGCACGTGGAGTGGGGGTCGGTGCAAGACATCTTCTGCCTGCAAGGGCACCGACGGAACCCGGGAACGGACTTGTCTTCCATCGCAGCTGTGAGAGAAAGTGAAGAAGGCCAAACTCGGATGAGTTTAAGGGTACGTTTTGGGGAAAAAATCCAAAGATTTAAGATCCAGGTCCTGCAAAATGCTAGAGCGCTAAGGAGGGAACCGGAGCTTTCAAGCGGTAAGGAAGATCTGGCATCATGGGGCGGAGCTGAGGATTATACCACCAGGGTGGGTGGGAGGAGCCAGCTTAAAGACCTTCTGGCACATCTTAAAGCGGCAAGGTACCAGCCAGATAGTGTGGCTTGAACAAGATATCCACATCCCTAGAAAACCAAATTCTCCAGAAGGAGAGACAATGATCAAGGTGGCAATGAGAACAACTGAGGGAATCACCCAAGCCTCCCTCTACCACCAGACTCCCTAAAGAGACTAAAGAGGGAGCCGGAAACCCTAGGAGCTACCTGGGCAGAGAGAGTGGGCTCTGATGATCCCCAACAGCAGAATCCTCCTGCCTGCCCCCAAGGAAAAACCCCAACCCCCAAAAGGGGGAGTTGGAGGTGTTGGAAAACAGGCCCAAGACCCAAAGGGAGACAAACAGGGAGGAGGAGAATCGCCCAGAGACTGAGGCCTGAGAGGGGAAGTTAGGCGGGATTCAGTGATGAATGGTGAAGATACATAGAAAGATCAAGAATTTCGGTAGGTACATCATTTTCATATCTTATCTGTGTCAATCTTCACCGTTCATCACTGTTAGGTGATTACCGAGCCCCCCGAAGGGGGCACAGAACCTCCCTAAGGGACAGTGTCCCTTAGCGGCCAGTGGGGAAGACACCGGAGGAGAGAACCCTCGCAGGTTTGGCTAGGCCTGAGACTAGTCTGGGTAATGTGAGGATCTCCTCACAGGAAAGGGAAGGCGTCCCTGAAGCCCTCACCTCACCCTACGGGAGAAGAGGTGGGTGCTTTGGAAGGAGGAGGCAGTCACCCTATGCCAGACCAAGGGTGACAACCGGGAAAGATGAAGCCATGCTGACTGCCTGATGCAGATTGCTGTCCCCACTATCCTGGAAGCCACATAATTGGCATCATACGATGCCTTTGCTTGATGCCTTGCAAGCTCCAGGACTTGCATGGAGAGGGCAGTGGCTTGTCTGGTTGCCTCCGAATCAGGCAGAGAGGCTAGGACCTGGCCTAGCAACGACCACAAGTGCCTGTTGTAGGCAGCATGGTGGGCCTGATGTACTGACACACAGAGCATGAGACGTGCAAAGGAGAAGGTTCTCCTGCCACAGAAATCAAACTCAGCTGAGTCGGAGTCCGGGGGTTGATCACGGCTTGGGCTTCTATGCCCAGAATGGGTGTCCAGGCACATCATGCCCGAAGGAGGGTGAGAGAGTTCCTGGAGACCCCAGAGGGGTGCAATACCACTGGCGAAGGTCTCTCGGGGCTGGAGGTAGGGAGAAGGGACATCAACAGACCCGGTGCAATGCTTCCCGGAAGGGAATAGGCCTGGCAGGAACCAAAAGGTTGACCGCACTGTACTCGCCTAAGAAGGCATGCAACAACCGGTCAGGATTACGTTCGCCAAGGGTTGAAATGTGAAGCTCGTCAAGCAACCCTGACAGGAAACACTGATAGCTACAGAGATCAGCTGCTGGGGAAAGGTGGACTGAGGACTCCTGTCCCTCAGAGAAGGAAGATGAGGGAGCCGACGAGCTTGGACAGTTAGGGTCAGGTTGCACTGGGGAAAGGTGAAACACCTGTTCGTCCATGGCTTGTAAATAGGCAGGGTACAGTGCAGGGACTGGAGGTAGGGAGAAGGGACATCAACAGACCCGGTGCAATGCTTCCCGGAAGGGAATAGGCCTGGCAGGAACCAAAAGGTTGACCGCACTGTACTCGCCTAAGAAGGCATGCAACAACCGGTCAGGATTACGTTCGCCAAGGGTTGAAATGTGGAGCTCGTCGAGCAACCCTGACAGGAAACACTGATAGCTAGAGAGATCAGCTGCTGGGGAAAGGTGGACTGAGGACTCCTGTCCCTCAGAGGAGGAAGATGAGGGAGCCGACGAGCTTGGACAGTTAGGGTCAGGTTGCACTGGGGAATGGTGAAACACCTGTTCGTCCATGGCTTGTAAATAGGCAGGGTACAGTGCAGCCATGGCCCTAAACTGTTCCCAGGTAAGGGGCCCCATAGAACCATAAAGACCTGGGAGAGAGGGAGGGAGGGAGGGGTTGGCAGAGACAAGGGGCCCAGGCATCTTTGAGACGGGGCACAGGCTCTGCCCGGGCAAGGGGATAGGAAGGGAGACCTCAAGGGAAGAATCCCAGTGGTCCCAACAGACAAAAGCCGATCAACTGAGCTGGAACAGCCAGAGCAGAGCCCGATGTCATAATTCCCCCCGTGAGGTGACTGGGGCCGCATGAGCCCAAAAGGGTGGCCCCTGACCTCCAGAGAAGGTGTCCCTCCCAGGGGGGACCTTGGGGGAGAAGACTGGTCCAGCACTATGGCTCCTCCCTGAACCCCTGCAGGTTCCCAGGGAAGGCTGCTGCACTGAATCAATCCCTCAGACTCCGGGAAAGCCCTCTTCACCACCACCAGCCTAGGCAGCTGGCACCTCGTGACCGCCTCCTGGGAGACGGTCCTGGGTGGAGCACCCTCCCCTGCCTGGGATGCCCCAGCCCGCCCAGAAGTCGGGCTGGCTAGGACTATCTCAGGAGGGGGTACACCTGCTGAGGGAGCAGACAGGTCATCGATTCCGGGTTGCCCTGCAGGAACCACCAGGGCACCCGAGGGCTTGTCGGTACCATCAATCCCAGTACCAATAGAATCAGTCCGCTCCTCAGGAGGGGCCGAAGTGCTGGACAAAGAGGAATCGGAGGATTCCGAGGAATCTGGGAGCCAGTCCGGGTCAGTCTCAGAGTCATTGCTCGAGGAGGCCCAGACAACACCCTGATCTCTCTCGGCTGCAGTACTGTGAACAGCACCATGAACCGGTCTTGCGCTGACCCCATCCTCAGTATAGCAAATGATGCTGGAGTCAGAAATGGCACAGGAGGCCGGCCATGTGCCACCCTGATCCACAATGCTGCAAGCGGCACCGGAATCAGGTGGCGCCGATCTGGGCCCAGAGGCCCCAGAACGCAATGCTGGGGGAGCCTTAGCCTCCGAAGAGGTGATTGCCAGGATGGTGCCTTCCACTTAGCCCCCGAGGGAACAAAACTGGGCCTCCTGCACCGTGGAAGGGGTTCCCACCAAGGCAAGGCTAGGAAGGGCAGAACCCCCCCCCTCCACGGGCCATATAGGACCGGGAGGGGACCCGGGGGAAGGGTCAAGAACCCTGCATTTGGCATCCCGAGTACGAGCCTGTCCTCTGAAAGTCGGTGGCACACATTTGACCTTAAACACGTGCAATTCCAGGACTCGATGGTCCATGGAGAAACAGGCATTGCAATGATCCATATCATGGTTAAGGCCCAAGCAGGTCAAGCACCAGTCATGCTAGTCCAAGATGGAGAAAAGTCGGCCACAGGGACACCGCTGCATTGGAGGCCGACCCGCCTTAGAAAGTTTCTTCTTGTCCCCTGAACGAGACATGACTGGACGGAAAACACAACAAACAAAACAAGATACTTGGCATCGTCAAATAAAAGGAAAGATCTTACCGGAGAGATGGCGCTGAGAACGGAGGCAAAGTATAACTAGAGCAGATGGAGCCGACAGACCAGGAAACTGACATACTTTGAATTTCCGAGCTTCACACATGAGGTCCTTACTCAACAGCGGGAGAAGCAGAACTGGGGCTGAGGAGGCATCGACAGTTACTGGCCAACCCACGAGCGCCACGTAACACGTTGGCCTCGAGCGTGGTGCCATCTTGATGTCTACTCCTCCTCTTGCCAAAAAAAAAAAAGTTCCTGCAGTGTCCTGATCTCCAGCTCAGTACCCAACAGTGATGGATGGTGAAGACTGACACACATAAGATCTTAGGATTAGTACGCAGAGCCACCTCATCTCTGAAAAATCAAACAAGGCTCCTTACACATCGGGGCCTGGAGCTCAGAAATCCTTCGAGCTGAAGTAACCACAATCAAAAATAGCACTTTCCAGGACAAATAGCGCATATCACAAGAACTGGCTGGTTCAAAAGGAGGCAAAGTCAGTTCCTCCAACACAAAATTTAGATTCCACGGTGGCACTGGGCTATGCACCAGGGGTTTCAAATGAAGGGTCCCCTTCAGGAAGGTCTTGGACACTTCAAGTTGCGCCAAGCTTTTTCCCTCTACCAAGGAATAACTCAGGCCCAGGACAACGAGAGAGAGGAAGTAATCCATGACCTGGGGAGGGGGGTGCTCAAAGGGGTCACAACCCTTCAAGGTGGCCCAGAGAATCGCTTCCATTTCTTAGCATAAGTAGTCCGTGTGGAAGACTTCCTGGCCTCCACATGGACCTTTACCACTCTGGAGGAAACCCCAAATCAGGAAGCGATTATGTCTTGGGGTGCCACGTGTGAAAGTGAAGGGACTTCAGCCCTGGATAAACTAGCATGCCCTCCTCCCAAGTCAGAAGGTCACAACACAGTGGCAGGGGTAATAGGGGTTCTGAGAGCTGCTGCAGTAGCGGAAACCAAATCTGCCATGGCCAAAAAGGGACGATCAGAATCATGCGAGCCCCTTCTGCTTGCAGCTTAAGAAGAACCTTCTGTAGTGCTGGAAAGGGAGGGAAGATATACAGAAACCTCCCTGTCCAGTAGAGCAACAGCGCATCGTGACAGAAAACACCAGGTGCAGGATCAAGCGAGCAAAACCTGGGTAATTTTGCGTTGAATGTGGAGGCGAACAGATCAAGTTCCGGTCAACCCCACTGGTCGAAGATCTGAATGACCATGTCTAGCTAGAGTTCCCAATCTGGTGCTCTGACCCTGGTGCAGCTGAGACTGTCCGCCAGGACGTTTTGCATGATTGGGATATGGACTGTGGAGATGTGAACTCTGTGCAGGACTGCCCAATTCCAGACCTTCATTGCCTCCCTGCAAAGGGGGTATGAGTGGGTGCTCCCCAGCTTGTTGATGTTGTCCGACTGAACCGGCAGAGTGCCTGGACAAAGGAGATGTTTGAAAGCTTGAAGTGCATGGAGAAATGCTCGCATCTCAAGCACGTTTATGTGCAGGAGCAATTGTTCTGGAGTCCACAAACCTTGCATCTTGTGGCTTCCTAGGTGGGCACCCCACCCTGACCCATCTGTCGTTAGGGTCTGGGAAGGAAGGGGAGGGGACTGGAAGGGAACTCCCTTTGTGAGGTTGGCTAGCTCCTGCCACCGAAGCAGGTCTCTCTCTGGATAGAACTGGAGACCAAGACCAGATGGTCGAGGTCGTCAGACCTCTGATCCCATTGGACTCTGAGGGTCCACTGAGAGATTCGCATCTGGAGCCTAGCCAGTGGGATTGTAGGTATAGCTGCAGCCATTAGACCTAGGAGACAGAGAACTGACCTGGCCGTGATCCTTCTGTTGGAGGCTACAAACTGAACCTGCTTCCGTAGGGCCTCCACCCGATCTGAGGGGAGGTAAGCCATGCCCTGCTCCGTGTCCAGCACTGCCCCAATAAAATGTAGGCACTTTGAAGGTGTAAGCTGGGACTTGAGGAGATTGACAGAGATCCCCAGCTGGTCGAAAAGTGCCAGGGTAGCAACCAGGGAGAGCTCCAACTGATCCCTCGATGGAGCTGACAAGAGCCAGTCATTGTAAGGAAAGACAATTGCCCTGCCGTCTGATGGCTGCCACCACCACCGCAAGGCACTTGATAAAGAGCTGAAGAGTCTGCAGTGATTCTGACCTAGCCTTCCATGTTTGGTGAATATGGTGTCCACCGGCTTCACCGATGGTAGAGATGGGGGGGGGCAGGCCTCAAGTCAAGAGGTGAAGGGAGGGCTGGGCAAGGCTGTCCCTGAGGCCCTATGGTTTTTGGCTGGAGGGGCTGCAGCTGCATTGGGTGCCCTGCATTTAAATTGCCATCTGGACCCTTGCTGGGGTTTCGCTTGGCGTCTCGCCGGACTGCGAAAAGGACATCTGGGCTGGGGGTAT
The DNA here is from genome assembly GCA_016271365.2 of Neoceratodus forsteri. Taxonomy (NCBI): domain Eukaryota; kingdom Metazoa; phylum Chordata; order Ceratodontiformes; family Ceratodontidae; genus Neoceratodus; species Neoceratodus forsteri. The sequence continues at coordinate 1,714,082,946 of CM057455.1, forward strand.
GGGCAGTACATAGTGTGTACCTACCTAAGAGTTGTACCTTTGTCTTGGAGGCTTGTAATAATATCCTGGGCATCTTCCCCAAAGAGGACAGAGCCCTGAAAAGGGGCGTCCTGGATGGCTGCCTGCACATCAGGAGTGAGGCCTGACACCCTCAGCGAAGCGAACCTTCTGAGACTGACCGCTGTAGCCGTACCTTTGGCTGAGGAATCTACAGTGTCTTAAGTAGCTCGGAGGGAGTGACAGCCTGCCACTTTGGCTGAACAGACAACAGTGTCTTGGTTTCTGAATCCAGAAGGGTCTCAACGACTGGTTCTATTTGACAGAAGACAGACTTTTGGAAAACCAACATATGTGCCACCTTAATTCAGGGCACGAATAGCCAAAGTGGAAGAGGAATAGAACTTCCTCTTAAACTGATCCAACTGCCAAGATTCCTTGTCCAGAAGAAAGGTACTCATGTGCTTGGGTTTGTTAGACCTATCGTGGCCTGCAGTAATGATCACTGAATCCACCTTGGGATAGGTACTTAGGTGGTCTTTACCCTCTGGAGTCTGGTATGCATGATCGGCCTTTTTTGCCATCGCAGGGATAGAGGATGGCATCTGCCAAGTGGTGGAGGACAGATCTTTGTGAGGCTCCAACCAGGGTGGAGTAAGGACTGGGGAGATTTCTGGGAAATCCAAGGGCTCTGCCAATCTTTGTCTTTTTGGATCTTGGGCATCCAATTTCCAGCCCTGAGATTCAGGTCCAGAAAAAAAAATTACTCACCATAGTAATGTTGTTTCTTCTAATGGGAGTCTTGCTGTATTCTGACTATATGCAGTTAGCCCCAGCACTTGAACTGCTCTGGAGAGAAAAGGGTTAACTCTATGCCAAGGCGTAGAATGTTTAGCTCGAGCTTGGTTTTCAAACCTGTCTGTGGTACTCTGAAGTGTAACCGTCAGATTCTTACAAGCACTAAACTAACTCAATAAGTAGAAATTGTTTCTAAAATGTTCATGGCAAAGGGCAATAAACAGAATTGTTAGGGTCAAAAGACAAGTTGAGAACCCCAAAAAGAATCTAAGCAGGTAGTGAAACAACCAAAATATTCATAATAAAACCAGAAAGAGCCTTAATAAGATAAGGCATGCCAAGTACACCTCTGGGGTGCAGCACTGTGCCTGCCAAGCCACATCCCAAAACTACTAGGTTCCAGGAGGGGAGACAGGGAGGGAAGGAGGTCAGAATACAGCAAGACTGCAATAGAAGAAACAACATTACTATGGTGAGTAATTTTTTTCTTCAAACAACATGCAGTCTCGCTGTATTCTGATGATATGCAGACTACCAAGCAGTACCCACTTAAATGAGGGAATCACAGAAATGGAAATTATGTACCTACTGTAATTCTTGATCTTCTTGGACAAAGTCTCCACCACCCATTCACACTAATGGGATCTATGCCAGAGGCGCCAGAACCCAGCGGGAGCAAACTTTTCAAGAGGTCCAGTGCCGGGGGCGCTGTGGAGCCCGAGCTAGATAGATGCTGGAGGCATAGCTCTACATAATAAAAATTTAAATAGACAAAAATCTACTTTTAGAACTTAAAATAACCAGAAATAAAAACTTATACTTGTAGCTGAGACAGTCGAGATCAAGATGGGTAATCTTAAGAAGAAAGATCAAGCCCAAGCAGCGGCTAGTGGTTCAACTACGAGATCGACGGGGCAAATTCCTCAAACCAGCACCGAGGGAGAAGAAACTAGGCCACAAACTTAAAACCCTAATAACTTCAGTATCTGCGATGAATACTAAGCTAGATGGCCTAGCAGGCAGGATAACTTTAGTGGAGACGTTCGTGGAGAAATTAAACAGTACGGTCGATGATCTGCAGCAACAGGATACTAAATGTAACGCCATTAATGTGGGGCATTTGAGAGAATCGCAGCACCTAAATAACCGCCTGGAACTCCTGGAAAATCAAGTAAGGAGTGCTAATATCTGAATAATCGGCTTACCGGAGGAAATGGAAGGAGACCACCGTTTGCTTTTCTTAAAGGATTGGATCAGGGAGCAGTTTGAAGGCCATGGCGACTTCTCCAAATGGTGCTTCCTCAAAGCATACAGAATTCATCCTCGTGGAAGACAGTCTGAGGTGGCTCCTCGAGTGCTAATGGTGGTGACTGATAGTACAGGCATAAGAGACAGCATCCTGGGTCTGGCTAAGTGACTGGGTCCACTAAGCATACAAGGCCACACAGTTCACCTTTTTCCAGATTTATCTTATTCCACCCCGACAGCGACGTAAAAAATTTGATGGGGTTAGGTGAAAGCTCCGGGACCTTGAAATCTCACAAGCGGTTCTCTTTCCAGCTAAGCTCCCGTATCGTCTATCAGGATAAGGTGTTCGTATTCACTGACCCGACCGATGCTGGGAAATGGGTATCCCATTTGGAAGCTCAGCAAGATAATCATCGAGATCAGCAGACTGATAATGATTCTTTAGAAGAAACGTGAACGGAACCATCTGGTGATATGCTATTAAGCTAATTATATGACAACAGATAGCCACTATACAGCCCAGATATAATTCACCTTGCAACCATTTCGTTGTTCTTAACTCAAAGTTCATGTTGACTTTTAGAAATTATTTTTTAGAATTGGTGATTTAAAGGATATCAGCTACTTAGTCATATTGAGAATCTGGCCCTCGTGCCTTATCAGTGTCTTAAGTAATTGTTTCTGAGAAATTAGGAGAACATATCTGTGTTCTCATGATGTCTCAACATAGTTATAGATAAATCTATAATGTGAGTTGTTGTTGTTCTAGGGTCTTAAAGTCACTTTAGGGGGTATATTTCTCCCTATTAGATGTAATCTTTAGATAAAATGATGGACCCCATGCTCTGTGATCGAGGCAAGTTTGAAAATGCTTTAGTTTAAATTTAGATGTTTAAATCCATCTGCTCATGGGTTACAGCTACACAGATATGTGGACTTTTAGTGTTGAAACTGAATTATTATAGAATTCCCCCATGAATTATAGAGCTTACTTGGAGATACAGAAATCCTGAATATAAATGGAATGTAATTTGTCCATCTCGATTGTATAATCCACAATGTTTCCAAGACGAATTGTATGAATGTAATCGATTTATATGTAAAATCAATACATACTGTATAAAGTATAAAAAAAAAAAAGAGGGCTGGTGCTAGAGATGGAACCATAAGGAAGCAGCACCGCGAGCCCCGGCTCATGTGGTAAATACCATTTCTAATGTATTGTAGTGTGAGTTTTGTTAATTTTATTGCAAACATCTTGACTGTATGTGTATGTGTGTATGTGTATATATATATATATATATATATATATATATATATATATAGTCCCGAGTCGTACATGAAAATGGGCCTTGGCTCATTGTGCCTACCCGGTAAACAAAGGTTTAAAATAAAAAATAAAATCTCGACGTCGATCCTCCAACCGCCTCAGTACCTTTTTTCCGAGCAGGTGCAGCGTAACTAACCTAGAAGGACTAACCTAAAAACGGACATAAGATAGTCCGAATGACCCATGTAAGAAGGGTCAACAATGAAGTCTTCATAGCCTAGCCATTGAGGAAGTGAAGACCAAAAACAGAGAAGTGAGCTCGGGGGATGGTGGGTGGGCATGTGAATGAGTGGTGGAGACTTCGTCCATGAAGATCAAGAATTACGGTAGGTATGTAATTTCCATATCTTCCTGGACATAAAGTCTCCACCACTCATTAACACTAGTGGGAGAGTACAGAGCTAATAATTCCCCAAGATGGGCAGCAGGAAATAGTTCACCTACTGAGGACAGAAGTACGTTAAGAATAGTCCTGCCAAACGACAGATGTCATCTGCCATGGACATCCAAGGCGTAGTGCTTAGCGAAAGTATGCACTGAGCTCCAGGTAGCTGCATTGCAAATATCTGCAATGGGCACATTGCGGATTTCCACCAGAGATGCCGTAACTATTCTAGTAGAGTGAGCATACACTCTGCCTTCCAGCTTAACCTGTGCCATAGAATAGCAGTGATGAAGGCATGCCACCAAGCCACGCTGAAATGCATCTAATAGCAACAGGTTGACCCAGCTGGGTCTCGCTGAAGGAAACAAACAGTTGTTGAGCCTTGTGAATTTTTTTTGTTCTATCTAGATAGAATCGCAGTGTTCTCTCAACATTCAGAGGATGAAAGGTATGCTCCCCTTCATTCTGGAAGTTTGCAAAGTAGGTAGGCAGGACTAAAGGTCGGTTTAGATGGAATTCTGAGACAACCTTAGGGAGAAACTTAGGATAAGTCCTAATAACTACTTTGACCTTGTGAAATACAGTGTACGCGGGGGTCTGTGACCAGTGCATGTATTTCAGAAACTCTACGGGCCGAAGTGACAGCCACCAGGAAGGCCATTTTCCAAGTGAGGAATTTCAACCCGCAAGAAGCTAGAGGCTCGAAAGGTTTCGAGTGAGCATGTCTAGCACAAGGTTAATATATTGAACCCCTGTGCTGCAGCCATGTGAGGGGGGAAACATCCGAGAGCGGAGCCGACACCGAAGAAGATGCCACGCAACTAGGAAGGTCCAACCGCCCTACCCGTTCCCTTGAATGGCCTGACGGTTGTGAAATTGACACTTGTTGACACCCCCCCGGGGAGGAGGCAGGTGCGGGCTGAGCTGTCTTAATGGCAGAACTAGTCTTCTCTGTGGCCTCCAGAGCTTGCTCTACCTGGGGCCCAAACAGATACATACCGAAGGGTAAAACCATGACCTTCTGTTAGGCATCAATCATGAAGCCCGAAGTATGTAGCCAAGAGTGGCGACGGGTGCAGATGCCAGCCGCCGCCACTCAGAAAGCAGTATCGAAAGCATCCATTGCAGCTTTAACCTGTTAGTTGTTGGACTCGATACCCCTGGTTATGGTCTGAAGTAGCTCTGAATTATTTTCCAAGTCGGGCAGAGCTTCTACCATTTGTTTGAGTGAATGCTGAAGAACATACTCATACCGAGAAAAATAGCCCTGGTAGCTGGCAATTTGCATACCCAGGGTAGAGGCAGCAAAGACTCTCTTACCTAAGGTGTCTCTCTTGCAAGATTCTTTATTTATAGGCCGGGCTATAGATGCCTGAGGAAGGACGGCCTTATCATTCTCTGCCAAGACTACAATGGGATCAGCAAAGGCTTGTGAGGCCAATATGGGGCAATCCTTGGGAGGAGTATGCTTCCTATCTATGGACTTAGCCATGGAAGGAATGAGAGCAGGATTGTTCCATACCATCTGAGAGAGGGTCTCACTAGAGGGTTGTACTGGAGGAGTATATCCATAGGGATATCTGGGACATGTAGGTATTGAAGTCTTAAAAGCTTCCCAGGATCGATTTCTGTATTCTGGAGAGAAAGAGTAGGATTTAAATTTTTAAGCAGAAACTTAAAGGAAAGGTCTTCGACTACAGGCTCTGCAGCAGAATTGATCCCTGCTCCTTCAACATCATCACCCAGTCGAAGATCTGGGTCAGGCTCCATATCATCTCCTGACAGTCCAGAAGGGATTGTATGGACAGGAAAGGAATGAAAATCAGTAGGAAAAGTAGAAGAGGAAAGAATCAGAGTCAAGAACCCCTGGAGGCTGGATGGTGCCACACCAAGCCTTAGTGCCGATGAAGAACATGGCGCTGAATACAAGGAAGTTGATGCCAACCAAAACAGCCCAGCACACACCACCGACAGAGCCCGTGGTGCCACAGACGGTGCTGACAGAGCCCCTGGTGCCGCAGACTGTGCCGACAGAGTCTGCTCCACCGCGAAAGGCGACAACAGACTCCTCGGCACCACGGATGGTGCCGACAGAGCCCCCAGCACCGCGGATGGTGCCAAGAGTGTCCCAAGGGTCTGAAAACTCCAATTTGAGGAAAAAGAAGGAAAAATGGCAGGAGATAGAGGCATCGGTGTGGACCCCTGCACCGCAGCCATGTGATGGGGAAAACATCCGAGAGCGGAGTCGACACCGAAGAAGATGCCACGCAACTAGGAAGGTCCAACCGCCCTACCCGTTTCCTTGAATGGCCTGAAGGCCTCGGAGTGACCGGATCAGGCAGCTGGACCAACCTCCGAGTCCATTGCTCCATAAGAGCAGCCCACTGGTGAAACTGCTCATCGGAAGCCCCTCCAATAGGTGGGCACAGGCTCCAATATCGAGGAGATCGGCCACTGGAGACAGAAACCGGCAACTCCGACAGAGGTGGAAACCGGCGCTTGGCCCCAATAACCGACCGTCGACGTGCAGACATACCAGAAGATGACCTCAAGTGATGCCTTCTCTTTTTTGACTTGTGTGCCGAGTAAGAGCTCAAGGCTGAATGGTGTCAAGAGTGGGACCATTTCCTTTTATGTTTTCGGGGGGACCGCCCATCTCCCCGAGCATCGGACAATCCGTTGTCAGATCCTCCCTCCGGAGAGGGCGGCGGACCGGTCCCAGCCCAGCTGACTGAACAGCTTTCATACGAAGTCTTCCTACCATCACCTGACCCACTCATGGTCGACTCCATCAATGTAGGGCTGAAGACTTCTTTCTTATAATAAGTAAAATTAAATACAATCAGTACTTATTTCGAAGATAAATTACAAAACAATAAACTGAAAACTATGCTGCTAGTTTGAAGTTTGACTCCTGGCGGGTGAGCGACATCATCACTGAAGCGCACCAGACGGCGGGAAAAAAGGAACAGAGGTGGTTGGAGGGGCGATGCCAAGATAGTCTTTAACACATGAGCTGGGGCTCGGGGCTCCATCTCTGCGCCGGCCCTCTTGAAAAGTTTGCTCCCACTGGGTCCTAGTGCCTCCAGCGTAGATCCCATTAGTGTGAATGAGTGGTGGAGATTTTATGTCTAGGAACACCCTATTTTGGGAACAGGCTCTGCAGTACCGCTGTGCCAGACCTTGCATCACTTCTTAACTGAATGTCCAGAGAGTAATGCTTGGTAAAAGTGTGAACCACTAAGGGTATATCTCTAGCTGCTGCAACCGAAGCAGCTGTACCTCTGGTAGAATGAGCCCTCAGGCCTGAGGGAGGCTCTTTCTCAAGCTTAGCTTTGAATAGCAGAACTGGATACAGGAGACAATCCACCTGGCAATAGTTCTCTTGGTGGCAGGTTTACCCTTTCCCATGTCTCCATAAGTGAGAAACAGCTGAGAACAGTCATTTCTATGTGCCTTAGAGTGTTCTACATAGTAACTAAGAGCCCTCTTTACATCAAGACTGTGTAATCTTCTCTCTCCAGAGAAAGAATGGTCAGTGAAAAATACAGGCAATGACAGACTGATTCAAATGAAAGTCTGAAACCACCTTGGGAAGAAACTTTCTGTTGGTTCGAAGAACCACCTTAACCCTGTGAAATGAAGTCTGGTTCCACTGATAAAAGCCTGTAATTCACTGATTCTCCTGGCAGAGGTAATGACTACCAAGAATACAGTTTTCCAAGTCACGTACTTCAGCTCAGCTGAGAAGAGAGGTTCAAAGGGGGCTGCATAAGCTGTGCAACACAGATATTCAGATCCCAAGAAGGTGGTAGGCTTCCGAAAGGGAGGGTTAGTATGTACTAGACCCTTGAAAACTTTCTTGAAAACTGGATGAGATGCTAGGGAAGAGCCCTTACCAGCAGAAAGGAAGGCAGAAACAGCTGTCAAATGTACCTTGAGAATAGTAGACCGGAGGCCTAAACTGTTAAGATGCACCAAATAATCCAATACAGTGACCATATCAGCCAGTTCTGGCTTAGTATGCCTCCTGGAACACCAAAACCCAAATCTTTTCCATTTGGAGTTTTAAGTCTTTCTAGCAGCAGGTTTTCTGCTAACCTATAAAATGTCGAAGACTGATTGAGAGAGATGCAGGCTTGCATATTCTAGCTCTTCACGAGCCAGGCTTTGAGTCTGAGAGTCTAAAGATTGGGATAAAGAATCCTCCCCTGTGAGGGGGTGAGGAGATTGAACTGTCTGGGAAAACACAGAGAGTATTGTCACTGACAAGAGTAGAGTGTACCAAGGCTGCCTGGCCCGTTCTGGAGCTACTAGAATCACCTTGCAAGGCTGAGACCTGATCTTGATCAGAACCCTGAATATCAGAGGAAAAGGAGGAAATGCAAACAGAAAGAAAAAAATGACTCACCTTAGTAATTGTGTTTCTTCTAATGGAGTCTTGCTGTATTCTGACATATGCAGTTAGCCTCAGCACTTGAACTGCCCCGGAGATGAAAGAGTTAACTCTATGCAGAAACATAGAACGTTGAGCTCGAGCTCGGATTTCAAACCTCTGTCTGTAGTGCTTCAGAGTGTAACTGTCAGATTCTTACAAGCAACTACCTAACCACACCCCTGGAGTGGAAATTGTAAACAATAAACTAACAGGTAAAATTTTGGGTCACAAAACACTCAAGTCGAGAACCCAAAATAGAAAAACCCAGGTAGTGAAAAAAATATATATATATACAGTATATATGTGTGTGTGTGTGTGTGTGTGTGTATATATATATATATATATATATATATACTGTATATATTTATAAAACAATATATAAATCAAAAAGAATAATAACAACCACTCCACCCAAAGGGGAGGGGTGTAAGGTACACCCCTGAGGTGCAACACTGTACCTGCTAGACCACATCCCAACAAGCTTTAGCAGAGCCACTACGACTATGAATGCATTAACTAGATAAGGGTGTTTCATGGGCTTAAATATAAACATTTATTAATTTATTTAAAAAATATCAGATTTACAAACCTTTGAGTCAGAGACTCATTTACAAAGGCACCTCGTTGAAACTAATGCAAAGATAGCACAGTTAACAAGTCCAAAAATAATGGCTCGGAGAGCAGATAGTTATAACAATCATTCACTGGAGATACATGGGTAGCAGTAGATAAACATATTACATAGTTTAGGCACACAGGCACCACATCAGGAAGACCAAAGCAGTTCAAACAATATACAATAGCTAAAGGAAATAGACATCAGGTGTTAAAGAGAAGCCCAGTGTTCACATGAAGGCTGTTGCATACACTAACTGAATCAAAGTATAGTACATTGAGAAAGGGCATATTTAAGCAATAAGGCACGACAGGGTGTGTGTTATCATGTAATAACGTCACTCTTGGGGTGGGCTGAAGCACGAGGTGAAGCCAAGTATTTATTTGATCCACTGGATCAGCAATATTTGCACAAGCTGTACCCAGTGCAGATTTTACAGCATTGGTCCTGGTCTGGTGATCTGGGTTTTACCCATACCACACTGCATATGGCTTAGTTATGACAAGTTTCCTAAATACTGGTACCTTATCCAGCTGTGTTCTGCTTGGGTGTGTGTGTGTGTGTTTAAACATGTAACTTTCTATAGTATATTGCATAGCACTGTGAATCCTGGCTGCAGTGTTTTTTTCTCTGCTGTGGCTACTGTAACAAGACACTGGCCTGCTGCAGGGGCTATTAGACATCAAACCAAAGGGTATGCTGTGAAGACTAACTTGGAGAAGATGCAATAAAACAAACTTGAATGACAGCCCCCCAATACATCATAAAACACCCAGGGAAAATTAGAAAAACTCCTCTAACGGCCTAGGCAGAAACAAAACACTGGATTGAAGTGAGAACTCAGACCTGGTAGTAATACATATATAAAGCTATCTAACTGGGGTTTCTGTAAGAAAACAGCTGCTAAATAGCTCTAATTCATTATTTGTGTTTTTGATGTTAAAACACTCCTGCTAGCTAGACCTGATGCACAGAGAAAACAAAATAGTGAATTAGAGCTATTCAGTAGCAGTTGTCTTACAGAAACCCTAGTTAGCTTGCTCTCAGGTGTCTGCTAAACTAACTGATGACATTTGTGCTCCCTGGATAACAACAGTTACAAGGCTCTGCTGTTGCTAAACTAATTTTAAAGAAGTACACATGCTAAATCTAAGGGCATGGCTACATTACTGTCACATGAGACAGGGGGCATCATAGGAGAAAGAAAGCAAATAAAATTATTTGTTATGGAGATCCCCAAGGGTCGTAAAACTACCATACAGCTAGCAAGTTAATTTAGGAAAAACTCCTAATAGCAGACAAAGGGACACACTAGGATTTAACATACATATCAAAACACTCTACATAACATATGTTTTTTGTACATTCTGGGTGGACTACTCCTTTAAAAAGAAAAATACACTTCATCACAAAATGTGCCCTCACATGACCATGCATGATTTATCTGTAAAGACAATTAAAAAAAATATATTTCTAAATGCATTAGTAACACCAATGCTTTCAAGGTTATCTGTAAAGACAATTAAAAAAATGCATTTCTAAATGCATTAGTAACAGCAATGCTTTCAAGATTTTGAAACTACTAAAAAGATAAACTATATATATATATATATAGATAGATAGAATATGGTAAACAAATATTGTTAATCCCAAAAGCTGAACTTTGTTTTTAGTAAATAAATGTTTAAGAAATACCTGCAAGCTGCCTATTTTCCTTAGTTTTTAGACACTTCTTAGTCTTTCCTTTTGAGACACGAGGTGACTCTGATAATCATTTGTTCCAAGGGTTTTTAAGTCAGTTTGAAGGCATTTTAAGTATCTTCTGTTCTAGTTCTTAACAAAATGCAGGGACTCCAGACTTGTTGTTCTGTTCCTTGGTCCACATCCCAAACTTGTGAGTCTTCTTTCAGGATGATAGATCCACCTCATGCCCTTCCCACATGACTAAAAAAAGAAGTGGAATGGACCTTTTGGAGCTTCTTGGGTGGAGGTGAGGTGGACTTTACTTCCCCCAAAAAACAATGCTGCCTCCCACTACTCAGGTTCCAGTTCTTGTACCACCCATTTAAGAAAGAAAATAGTACCCTGCAACCATTGACTAACATGAAAGCATATTTATTTGAGGGCTGAAAACATTTATTGGAGGAGGGTAAGGCGGAGGAGACTATTTACACCTTCAGTCAGTTCCACGGACAGGAAACAGGACATCACTCCTTCTGTACATGCAATACTCCTGTAGGCTCCGCCCACAGTCGTAAAAACCAGGTTCTGAGAGGGGAGGCAGGGAGGGAGGTCAGAATACAGCAAGACTCCATTAGAAGAAACACAATTACTAAGGTGAGTATTTTTTCTTCAAACAACATGAAGTCTTGCTGTATTCTGACATATGCAGACTACCAAGCAGTACCTCCATGGAGGAGGGCATTGAACCTATTTTGGGAATAGGCTCTGCAGTACTGCTGTATCAAACCTAACCACTCCTAGCCTGGATATCCAGAGAGTAATGCTTGGTGAATGTATGGACCATTTTCCACGTGGCTGCTTTGCATAGTTATAGTAAAGGTATATCTCTGGCAGCAGCCAGAGAAACTGCTGTACCCCTAGTTGAGTGGGGCCTGAGGGAGGTGTTTTACCTAGTTTGGTATAACATAATTGTATACAGGCTGCAATCCACCTGGCAATACTTATTTTAGTGGCTGGCCTACCTTTTCCCACTTCACCATAAGTGAGGAACAACTGAAGACAGTCATTCCTATGTGCCTTAGTATGCTCTACATAATAGCTAAGTGCCCTTTAACATCCAAACTGTGTAAGAACAGGTTACTCACCTGTAACAGTAGTTCTAGGAGTGGTATATGTTGTTCATCTACACTCTTTGGCATGTTCCTTTCCCCTTTAAATCTTGCCGGAAGTCTTCAAACTAGCTCCTCCCACCCACCCGGGTGGTAAATACCTCAGATCCGCCCCATGATGCCAGATCTTAGCCTGCTGGAAGCAAGGTTGTGCGCCCGGAGCCGGGGAGGTCGGGTGTGTGTGTGTGGATGAACAACATATACCACTCCTAGAAATGAAAATTATGTATCTACCATAATTATGATCTTTCTGTGTATCTTCACCATTCATCACCTTTGGGTACATGGCCAGAGATCACGACCCCACGGGAGCTCTTTTTAGGTAGAGCCGACGCACCATCAGCGCTGCCCTTGAGGCCGATGCATTGCGTGGCACTCGCGGGTTGGCCATTAGGTGCTGTCGACTCCGCCTGCCTGCCAGTTCTGAGTCACTGGAGAGGTAAGAGGAAGGGAGTGGAGGGTGGGACAAGGAAGTCCAAGGGACAGGAAAAGGCAAAGATATATAAACTAAAAGGAGAAATAACGACTGAGAGGACAGAAGAGGAAGAAGTCAGAAAACTAAAGGGATTGGGAGGGGCCCCAATCTCTGGAAATAGAGAAGAGAGGTAGGATGGGATAAAGAATTTAGGAAGTAGGATGAGAGGGAAGAAGGTTAAACACATCCCAGACCCTGGTCTGTCTCCAGACTGTATAGGAACTGCAAGGAGTAGCCAAAGGCTTCTTGCCAGAATTCAAGGCACAGAATGGCTGGCAAAAACTCCATTTGAGCAGAATTGGCTATTCTGGAGGAAGGACAGGGCACAGAGAATTAACACCCTCTCAAGGAAAGATTTTTGGTGGAAAAGGAAAAGGAGTTTTTTTGTAACAAAGGATAGTCCAAAAGACAAGGAAAAATAAGATGGACAGGAACAAGGAGGCAGAGAGAATAGAGGGCAGCTGCCAACTCCCACCCCACAGGGGTGGAGCCAATGCGCTGGAGAAGGAGTGCCCCCAAAGCGACCACTCTCCCAGAACACATGCCCCCATGTGCTCTCTGTTTACCCCACTCCAGACAAAGAAAGGAGGGGGTGAGGTTGGGCACAGAGAGGAGGGGACCCAGAGGCTGAGGCCCCAGGGGATGGAGTGTGGAGTTGTGATGAATGGTGAAGATACACAGAAAGATCATAATTACGGTGGGTATGTAATTTCATATCTTATCTGTGTCAATCTTCACCATTCATCACCTTTGGGTGAGTGCCGAGCACCCCCGAAGGAGGTTTTCTTTTACACTGTAAGGGACAGAGTCCCTTAGCTCTCAGTGGGTGACACACTAAGAGGGAGAACCTTCAGGGCCTGGAGAGGCCCGAGAGTGGGGAGAGTGAGGCGGGGACCCCCCGGAGGGGGAAAAAAGTTGCCCCGACAAATGCTGTCTCGCTCTACAGGAGAAGAGATAGGTTCTCTGGTGAGCAGAGTTAATCACCCTACGCCGGACCAAGGGTGACAACCGGGAAAGACGCAGCCATGCCATCCGCCTAGTGCAGATCGCTGTCCCTATGACCCTGGTAGCTACCTCATTGGCAGCATAGGATGCCCTCACTTGGTGCCTTGCTAGCTCCAGGCCATGTGCAGAGAGTGCAATGGCTTGTCTGGTTTGCTCCGTGTCAGGCAACGAAGCTAGGAGCTGACCTAGCCTGGACCACAGGAACCTGTCATAGGCTGCATAGTGGGCCAGATGTGCAGAAAAAGAAAGCAACAACTGTGCCGAGTGGAAAGCCCTCCTACTCCAGAAGTCAAAATCTGAGGAGTCTTGATCTGGGAGCCGGTCACGCAGGAGGGCGTGAAGCCCATCGGGAGTGTCCAACTGTGTCAATCCAGACTGCGGATGAGGGCATGGAACCTGAAGATGCTGGGGGGGTGCAATACCACTGGCAGAGATCCCTAGGGACAGGAACTCCGGAGAAGGGCCTCTGCCAGGAACGCAACGATGTCTCCTGAAAGGGAGCAGGCCAGGGGGGCACCACAAGGGTGGCCTCACTGAAATCGCCTAGAAAGGTGTGCGATGAGTGCTGTGGATTGCTTAAAGTGGCAGGGGTGAGGTGCAAGTCCTCTCACATCCTCACAAGGAAATACTGATACTCAGCGAGATCAGCGGCTGGAGAGATGTGGACAGAAGGCTCCTCTCCCCAGAAGAGGGGGATGAAGAGTTGGAGGGCACCGACTTCTCAGAGGGCGGTTGCTCGGGGGGAGGTTGAAAAACCTGACTGTCCATTGCCCTGACATAAGCTGGGAACCGAGCAGCCACAGCCCTCGACTACTCACAGGAGAGGGGCCCGCTAGGATGCCTGGGAGCGCAGGAGAATGTGGCAGAGGGATAGGGACAGAGCCGAGAAGAGATGTCGGCTGACCTCCACCTGGGCTAGGGAGCGGACCAAGAGCAACCGAAGAAAAAGGTGCTCTGAAAGACTCCACAGCCGACAGCTGAACAACCATTTCGGTACTGCCTTGGCTGTGCCCGGAAGAATCCCCCCTGTGAGGCAACTGGGGCCGTATAGGTCCAGAAGGATGGTTCCCTACCTGAAAAGAATGGGTCTCTCTCAAAGAGATCGAGGAGGAAGAGCGGAGAGCTGCACTACGGCTTCTCCCAGAGCCCGGATGGGCCCCAGATAAAGGTTGCCGTGCAGACCCCCCTGTTCCTCGACCTCTCGGAATCTGAGAAAGCCCTCCTCCTTGAGGCAGCCAGCCTAGGTAGCTGACAGCCCTGGCTAGCACCCGAAGGAGCTATCCAGGGCACAGTACCCTACCCTCCCGTAGGTGCCCTGATCGGCCCTAAAGTTGGGCAATCCAGGCACACCACAGTCAGGGGTATCACCGCTGAGAGGTCAGTAAAGCCACCAAGACTGGGCTACAGAGCAATGGGGGCCTAGCCTGCACCACTGCCCGCTGGTCAGCACCCCTGACCCCAGTCTTGGCAGCCACCGACCCCACCTCAGAAGGGGGATGACTCTGGCTTGTTGAGGACACTACAGGGCTGCCCACCCCAACAGTCAACCCCAAGGAATCAGACTGCTCATCTGACTCAGAGTCTGACTCCACCCCCAAAGAGGTAGAGGCCAAGGCCCTGTGCCAGACCGTAGGAGGGCGCCTGCTGCCATCCTTGCCAAATGGGGTGCCAGAAACTGAGAACTCGCCCGAGCCAGTGCCAGTGCCCCCCACAGCACCGCGAACGGTATCTGTGGGGGACATAGCCCCAGCCCGAACAGCAGCCCCGGAGTCAGAACCAGTCACGGCACTGTCCAGCCCCACGGTGCCAAGGGTGGGGACGGCACTGACGATGGCGCCGCCCAGCTCCACCGCACCGCAGGGCAATGCCAACAACAGCAGAATCTAAAGCCCCCACGGAGCCGCGTCCCGAGCCAGACATAGTGCCATGCTGAACTGAGGTGCCGCGAACAGCACCGAGGTGAGAAGAGGAGAAAGACAGCGCCATACAGACTCCCACAGTGCCGCCAGCAGTATCAGCACCACGAATGGCGCTGACAGCAGACACAGCACCTCATGACAAACTGGCACTGACGACGGCTCCGTCAGGGCCCACGACGCCACGAACGGTGCCGATGCCCAAAATGGCGCCGAACAACAGCGGCCGACCCGAGCCTTGCAAACCACGGGTCCAACACCGGGGGAGCCTTCACCCCCGAAGGGGCAATTGCCTTGGCAGCGCCTCCTGCCCACCCCATGAAAGGAGCGTGACGGGCTTCCTGCACCACAGAAGGAGCCTCGGCAACAGCCAGGCTACTAGAAGCCGAGGCTCCCTCCTCCTTGGTCCATGCAGAACCGGGAGGGGACCAGGAGGAAAGGCCAAGAGTACGTGGCTTGGCCCAAGTGCACACTTGACCCCCAAAAGTCTGCGGAGCTCACCCCACTTTCCATGCGCGTTGCTCGATGACCCGGTGGTCCATGGAGAAACAGGCATCGCATGAATCCATGTCGTGAAGTGGGCCAAGACACATAAGGCAACGGCCGTACTGGTCGGTGATGGAAAATTTACGGCTGCAAGGGCACTGTCGCATGGGGGGCCGTCCTGTCTTTGAAGTTTTCTTGCTCTCTCACCCAGACATGACCTACGAGGAAAAAAAAACACCAAAAACAGACTCAACATCGCCAAAAATAAAAATAAATGGAAAGGTCTTACCAAGCGATGTCGAGTAAGGCAACTAGAACCGGCAGGAAAGGAGCCGATGGACTGCGGCACGGAGGAATAATACAGTCTGAAAGTCGCAACTGCATAGGTGGTAGGCCTCAAGTTCTGCAGAGCTTCCAACGAGGTGACCTTGATGGCGGGAGACAAAGAACTGGCAGGCAGGCAGAGTCGACAGCACCTAACGGCCAACCCGCGAGCACCATGCAATGTGTCGGTCTTGAGGGCGGTGCCGATGGTGCGTCGGCTACGCCTACCAAAAAAAAGAGTTCCCGCGGGGTCATGACCTCCGGCCATGTACCCAAAGGTGATGAATGGTGAAGACTGACACAGATAAGATCTACTGTTACAAGTGAGTAACCTGTTCTTCTAGAAGCGTGGATATGTTGTTCATCCACACTTCTTGGCAGACTCCAAGCAGTTGTTCTCCAGGAGGAGGGAGGCAAGGTGCACACCCCCTACTTAGGGAACAGAGATTGGAGAACCGAGGCCCCAAAACCAACATCCCGGCGTGACTCGAGGTCGATGTGGTAGTGGGTGATGAAGGTGTTTGCTGACTTCCAGGTAGCAGCCCGACAGATTTCCTGGATAGGGATGTCCCTGGAAGCAGCCACCAATGCAGCAGTTCGGCGGGTAGAATGAGCTCTTATCCCTCTGGGAGGCTCCTTGCCCGCCAGCTCATAGCACAGACCTATGCATGATGTAATCCACCTTGCAATGGACCGTTTGGCTGCAAGTCTGCCAGAAGCGGCTTCAGTGTAGGTGACAAACAGCTGGTGAACCTCTCAATGAATTTCTGCTGTTCTCTCCTTATAATAGGAGAGAGCACCTCTCAGGTCCAAAGTATGGAGCTTGTACTTGGCGTCCAAGGTGTAGTTAGGGTAGTATACCAACAGAGTCAACACCTGGTTAAGGTGGACCTCTGACACCACCTTCTGAAGGAATTTCGGGTTGGGACGCAGACAACTTTGTCCTTGTGAAAGACCAGATAAGGGGAGTCCACCGAAAGCACATGGAGCTCCCCTGTCCTTCTGGCTGACATGATAGCCACCGGGAAGGCCGTCTTCCACGACAAGTGTGAAAGCTCACACTTGTGCATGGGTTTGAATAGCTCACCCATGAGCTTTGCCAAAACCAGCAGTAGATCCCATGGAGGTGGAGGTTCACGCACCAGAGGAGATATGTGATCCAGGCCTTTGAAGAAACGCCCGACCACTGCCTCCTGTGCCAATGTCAGGTGACCGGCCCTTGCCCGGTAAGCAGAAATGGTTGCCAGGTGCACCCTATGGGTCGATGACTGCAGACCCCCTTTGGAGAGAGACCAAAGGTAGTTGAAATGTCAGCCACAGAGCAGGATAAGGTGTCCAGACTCTTAGCCTGACACCAAATGGAAAATCTCTTCCATTTGAAGGCATAACATTTCCTCGTCGATTCCTTTCGAGAGGCCTCCACCACAGTGTAGACATTCTCGGAAAGACCCAGAGCCTGGAACGCTAGCTGCTCAGGTACCAAGCTGTGAGGTGCAGAGATTGAAGGTCTGGATGGAATACCTTCCCCTGGTTCAGTGATATCAGGTCCGGGCATGTGCAAAGCCGCTCCGGGGCCTGCAGCTGAGGCTGAGGAGATCTGGATACCAGAACTGGCACGGCCAATCTGGGGCTACCAGGATCACCTTCGCTTTGTAACACCTTGTGGATCAAGGGAAATGGAGGGAAGGCGTAGAGGAGGCCTGGGGTCCACGGCCTCGAGAAGGCATCCCCCTACTGCAAACCCTACTGAGGGGGGCCGGCATAGAACAGCCTCAGCTTGGTGTTTTCCCTGGAGGTAAACAAAACTACTAACAGTTTGCCCCAACGGGAGAGCAGATTGTAAGCTACCTCTGGATGGAGAGACCACTCATGGGATGTCAGGCCTATGCGGCTGAGAGCATCCGTCAGCTGGTTCGAGGCTCCTGCCACATGAATGGCTAGGAGATCTACCTACAACCGGCTTACGAGGGTCCAGATGTGGAGCGCCTCCTTGCACAGCAGACGGGAGTGCGTGCTGCCCTGTTTGTTGAGGTAGTACATGGTCATGGTATTGTCTGTCTGGATTTGAACCACTTGACCCCGGAGCTGAGGAGTGAAAGTGGACAGTGCCAGTCTGACTGCTCTGAGCTCCAACAAATTGAAGTGGCATCGGGATTCCTTGGGGGTCCAGAACCCATAGGCCTTGCTGTCCCCCATGTGGGCTCCCCAGCCCATGAGAGAGGCATCGGTCTTGAGAATGACCGTCGGCTTGGGGCGGACAAATGGGATCCCTTCCTGCAACCGGTCTGGGGTGGTCCACCATTGGAGAGCGTCCCACATCTTCTGGGTTACACTGATCAGCTGGTCAAAATGACCGTGGCGCTGAGTCCACTGGGCGGCCAGCTCCCATTGGAGGGGGCGCATTTGCAACCTGGCCCAATGGACCACCAAGTTGCACACCACCATGTAACCCAGAAGGCGCAGAAAGTCCCTGGCAGGGCACAAGTGCCGAACCAGAAATGATCGGGCAAAGGAGGAGAGAACCTCCGCCCTGTCCGCCGGGAGCCAAGCTCTGGCTTGACAAGAGTCGAGCTCTGCCCCAATGAAGTCCATCACCTGAGAGGGCACGAGTTCCAACTTGGCCTCATTGATCAAGAGGCCGAGTTGGGAGCATTTTCGGAGAGCCAGATCCCTGGACCTCTCCACCTCCTGAAGGGAGGAACCTGCCAAGAGCCAGTCATCAAGGTAAGGGTAAATTCGGACTCCTTGATGCCCGAAGGTGGGCTGCAACCACTGCAATGCACTTGGTGAAGACCCATGGGACCGATGACAGGCCGAACGGCATGGCTTGGAACTTGTACAGGGTCCCTTCGACCCTGAAGTGGAGGAACCGCTGATGGGACAGATGGATTGAGATGTGAAAGAATGCATCCTGTAGATCCCGTGAACAGAACCACAAGTTTCGCCCCAAGAACGGTATGATCTGGTTCAGAGTTACCATCCAGAAGGTGCGGGACCTGAGATATTGATTCAGGTTGTGGAGCTCTAGGATGGGGCACCAGCCCCCCATCTGCTTGGGCACCAAGAAGTACCTGGACACAAAGCCTGGGTCTGTTGGAGGATCTGGCACTGGAGCTATTGTCTCCTTGCAGAGGAGCTGAGCTACATCGTCTCGAAGAGCCGACTGAGTGCAAGCTGAGATCCTTTCCTCCTGAGGGGTGCAGGTTCAGCTGGGAGGGTACTGCTCGAACTCTAGAGGCAGTCCCTGACCGACCACATCGAGAACCCACCTGTCCAAGGTGATGTTGGACTTGGCGGAAAGAAAGTGGCGGAGCCGGCCCCCCATGGGAGGACCCAGAACTGGTGTGATGGGTGTAGGGATGGCAACCCCCAACCCATCACGGAGCAGGCTTAGAGGAGGAGGAGGCTCCTGGACCTGCACCTCGGCCTCCTCTACGGGACAGTTGAGGACCCTGCTTGGGCCGTGGGCGCCAAGCTTGAGCCTGCTGCTGCTGATGCTGCTGACCCTCCTTGATAGGAGAGCTGTCCAACCGCAGGGGAAGAATGCCGAAATGGCTTCTTCTTTCTCTTCTGCTGGTTCTTGCCCAAAGAACCTTTCGCAGAAGTGGCATCCAAGGTGGCACTGGACTGCTCTATGCGCTGAAGGTGACCGGCCACTCTTGGACTGAACAAGTCTGTGCCTAGGAAGGGCACGTCAGCTAACTTATGCTGAGTATCCACCGGCAAGGAGGAAAGCCTCAGCCAAGCCCTGCAGCGAGTGGCCACTGCGGCTGCTAAAAAAGGAATCACCTATGTCCAGGGCCATCTGGAGCTGCGGTTTTGCAGCAGCAGGGATCTGCTTGACTGTAATCTGCATGTCCGTGGGAAGGTGAGGGAGGACCTCATCTAATGGCGCCAGGAGGGCATGAGAGAAGTGTGCCATGATAACAGCCGAGCTGGCCTGACAAAAACCTAAGGAAAAGGCCGCATAGACCTTATAGGCAGAGTGGTCCATATTCTTGGACTCTTTGTCCGGGGGTCGGTCAGTGTCGGCCGAGCTTCCAGTACACCTGAACATAGAAGCAGTCACCAGGCTCTCGGCCGAAGGGTGTTTTATGAACCCTGCCAGGTACCCCATGAGCACCGTGTACTTGCGTGCCATGCAGTAAGATGGTGCTGGACAGGAAGCCAGACGCTGCCAAAGCTGAAGGGCCGGGCCAACAATGGCTTTGGCCACTGTAAAGGCCTCCATCAGGGTATCCCCCTTTTGAGGATATCCATAAGGGAGTACTCTGCCTTTTTCTGGATGGACTCCAAGGGCATTCCGGTGGATTAGATCAGGCAGAGAATGCCCTGAAAGGAGGAAGGTCCTTCCTCCAATCCTGCCACGGACGACTCATCATCCCCGGGATGGGAGTGCAATCCGGTGATGTCAGAGTCCAAAGAATTGTGATATAACGGCCTCCCGCCCCCGGGTCTCCCTCGATATGCCAAGAGTTACCGGGGGCAACTGTTATTGACAGACGGGGAAGCCCGGTGTCTGTTCGGTCCTTTTTTGAGGCAGCCCCTTCCTGAGGCTGCTTAGGCGGTGGTTCCACCAGAATCGGTGGAGAGACCGAGGCAGGCTGAACTGGGACGCGGGCTGGCCCCACAGGCTGAGGAACCGAAGGCGTCGGCCTAGGAGGCGGGAGCCAAGTGATGGCCGGGGTAGACGGTGAAGCCGGCTTCTGCCTGGACAAAACCAGCTGTTGCCACATGAGGTCTTCATAGCATTGACTGAGTGTCCGTTGAAGCCTCTCCTCATCCAAGGAGGATGAAGACCTGTGGTGCCTCTTTTTTGAATGTGTTTCCTCGGCTGATGGGTCGAGGGAGTTCTGGACCTCGACCAAGATTGGGTGGGCCAAGCTGGTTGATCGGGAGACACCAGGGACGGTGAAAACCGAGAGTCCAGAACCAGGTCCTGAATGGGGACGCCAGCAGGCTGTGTCTCCTCATCAGGAAAGACAAGGACTGGAGTCCTTTCCAAGGAGTCGTCGACTGGGGTCAGCAACAGGGGGTCAATTGGGTTGAGAATAATCTCCACCTCATCGGCCATTTCCTTGGTCCCCTGGCCAGACGGAAGATCCATGAAGCCGGCAGCCAAGGATGCGATCTCGATCGAAGTAGAGACCATCTGTTCCTGGGACTCGGATCTTTCTCGGTCCCAAGAACGTCTTCACTTGGATGAAGACCCAGGGTCCTTAACCCTCTTCTGAGGGTGGGAGGAGTGCGAACTCAAGGGCGCCTCAACCCTGGTGGGGAGAGAGACTGGCACAACTCCCGGAAGGAGCCCGAAAAGGTGGAGCCAAGGTTAAGTGGAACAAAAAAGCTTAGATTGGCCGAAGCTTGAGGTGCTTCCTTCTCAAATGCCTTCATTTGTTCCAGCTGCTCGGCAGATCCCACAGCCACGGAAACTGTCCACCTCGCCTCCTTCGATTTCACCAGTGGGTTCCTTTTCTCCAGTCTCCCCAGCTTTAAATGTGCCTAGCGGTCATCCAGGATGTTGGCGTGTAAGGCCAGGCAAAAAGTGCATGAAGAGGTGTCATGTCCGACACCTAGGCAATAAACGCTCATTAGGTGGAAATTGGTGCACAACATCTTTTGGCCGCAGGGGCACAGGCAAAATCTGGGGAAAGATTTTTCCTCCATGAAAAACAAACATCATAATTCCATCACACACTTGAAGAGGATAGCTTCATGAGTGACTGGCATAGACCAGTGCGCAGGAACCGAAGGTGTGAATATTTGAGAAGCTACCTCAGAAAAAAGACCTACTTGACCTTCCGTCAAGAAGCAGAAAATCGCCTGTTAAGTTAAGCAAGCAAGGAAGTAGGAACCTGAGTTCCAACTCGGTGAAGAGTCACTTTTGCTGCTGCTGCAAGGCTCTGCTCAAGAGAAGAAAGCCTGATAAAAAGAAAGGGGAATTAACAAACTGGGCAGTTGCCAATGTCTAGGAAATGTCTCTGAATGAGAGAAATCACTCTTAGAGAAAGAGATGACCCATTCCGCCACCGTATCGGACTCCCCCTAGGAGAAGAAGAAGTCAGGTACTCTTTACCATTCTCTGGAGACGAGCGCCTCGGGGGTGAGGTGGAACCTGACCAGATCCAAAAAGGGGGGTATCCGGTAATTTCGGCTAGTGCTGTGATAAAATTTTTTTTTTTTAGTCCAAGCCTAACAAGGTTTTCATGCTGCTATTTCGCAAGGATTGTCTTGATACAAAATGACGAAGATGTTCTCCATCTGAGTGCAAAAGGAGCCTGAGCATCCATACTGCAATCATGACCAGACTAACAATCAGCTGGAGAGATGATAACCACCTGTGCCGAAGAAGCCACCGAAGGGGCAATATCACAAGGGGGCTATATACCCCTATCAAAGGAGCAGAAGGGCCAGAGCGGCTCCCAACCATTAAATTAGAATGTTCCACAGAGTGTAACTGTCATGACAATTGAAAAAGTCTAGATGCAGAAGTGTATGGTCCACAGACGCAGTGTGAAATACTATAGTGGACCCCATTACTGAGGAACTACTGAAAAGATTTTCCATCACGGACTCTGATGATAGAGAGGATGTGCCCTTCAGTATATAAAATGAGTCATCCGCTGTGTTACTGACCAGAAGGACAGGGAAAGACCCATCTAGATGCACTTCTACCCTAGAAGGACCTTCAAGAGAGGTCTAGGACAGAGCCACTAGAGACTCCGCCATCAGGAAGGATGTCAAGGAGCTTGATACCATGTAGGGAGCTGAGAAAGTGCTGAGCAGAATGAGATTCTGCTGGCAGAACGGTACAGCAGAGTTCCATCAGCAGAAAACCGCTGGATGACACAAGATCCCACATAGACCGCCACTCACTAAGATGTGTGGAAAAAATAATCCGCATAACAGGAGTTCATTCTGCAATAAGCATCCTGCCACAAGTTCTGTGGAGAGGAAGTCCGAAAAGGAAAAATGTGTCACTAATTCTGCCATACAGCACCCACTAGCACCCGAGTGGCACCAGCATCACTCGTGGTACAGGAGGGCACCAAGCAGTAGTTATGCCAACATAGGCGATGCCCGAGGGCAGCCGCAGCAGTACCCGCAGGCACCCCCAGCACCCATGTAGCAATGGCACCCGAGGGCCCCCCTGACACCCATGGTACCATGGCACCCATGACAAGAATGGCACCTGAGGGCACCAGTAGCACCCAATGGCACAAGTGGTACCCATGGGTGCCTGTGGTGCCACCCGTGGCACCCATGGGTGTCCACTGGTGCCACCCATGGTACTCATGGCACCAGTGGCACCCAGAGCACCCATGGGCGCTCACGGCACCACATGTGGCACCCACAGGTGCTCTTGGCACCACCCATGGCACTTGTGGGTGCCCATGGCACCACCCACGGGTGCAAGTCACCCCCTGTGGGTGCTCGGCACCCCCCGCAGGTGTACAGCACCACCCAGACACCTGCGGCACCACAGATGGTGCCGATAACCAGTGGCAGCAACAAGAGCATCCACGGCACCGCACAGAGCGATGGTGCTGACCCACGGCGTCGGCCAAGGCACCGAGCCATGGCTCCAAGGCACGGTGCTGACCAAGGCGCCAAACTACAGCACCAAAGGAAATGCCAATGGAAATTCTGAGAAGGGTAGAAGGAAAAAGGTGGTGCCCGTGCCGGCCCCTGCATGGAAAAGGGAGAGGGGGTAGGCACGAAGGGTCGACACGATGGCAAAGGCACCAAGAGGGCACCTCACTCATCATGATGCAATTGACCCAGCTCCAGTCCAATGGCTCCGAGGCCTGGAGGTCCCAAAATCAGGAACAGAACCAGGAAAACTGGAAAGTCAAACCCCCTGCTCCATAGGAACGGCCCAGAGGTGAAACTGCCCATCGGAGCTCCAACGAGGACAGAGATGGAGCTTGGAGTCAAGAATGCAGCCGTTAGGAGCGGGGCCAAGAGGAGCCCACCAAAGTCGGTTCAGGCCCATCGCCCATCCCGACGAACAATCCTCGTGCAGACGTACCAACAGGCAACCTCGAGCGGCACTGATTCTTCTTCCCCCAACAAGGAAGAGGAGCTCAAGGTTAAGCAGAGCCGGAACCACTAGATTTGTGCTTTGGAGGACTGTTCTCCCCCCCAAGCACAGGACTGTCCATAGTCAGACCCCCCCTGTTAATCAAGGGTGGCAGACTGGACACAGCACCTCTGCCATAAAAACTTTCAAACTAAGCCCTCCTACCGTCACCACTACCATCTAAGGACGACTCCGTTGATGGCAGGAAATAATTTATTTTTCTTCTTCATCATAATCTTCTTCTTGTTCGTAAAATAAGAAATTACTACTTAAAATATTAAATTAAACATTAAAAGCTGCTGTTGTATAGACGAAAACTTAGAGTCCGGCAGATGAGCGACATCGACATCCAAGCGCACTCGACGGCGGGAGAAAATGAACTGAGGCGGTTGGTGGGCTGACACTGAGATAGCCTACACAGGTGCAAGCTAGTCTCGTGGTGCCACGCATGTGTGGTCCTGTCTCGGCGCAGACCCTTCATAAAATTTTAGGCTCCCGCTTGGTCCTAGCACCTCCCACTAGAGTGAATGAGTGATGGAGACTTAGTCCAGGAAGATCGGGGCCCTCTCAAGGAAACCGAGGGGGAAGAGCGGAGATCCACGCTATGGCATCTCCCAGAGCCTGGGTGGGTTCCAGAAAAAGGTTGATGCACAGACCCCATGCCCCTGAACCCCTCGGAATCCAAGAGCACCCTCCTCCTTGAGAGAGCCAGCCTAGGCAACTGACAGTCCTGGTCGGCCCCTGAAGGAGCAATCCAGGGCGCAGCACCCTTCCCTCCCATGGGTGCTCTGATCAGCCCCAAAGTTGGGTGATCTAGGCACACCACCCGAGAGTGAACCACCACTGAGGAGTCAGAGAACCCTCCAAGGCCGGGCTGCAGTACAATGGTGGCCTGCACCACTGCCTGCTGGTCAGAACCCCTGGCCCTAGCTCCGGCAGTCACTGTCTGCCTCTCAGAGGGGGAGGATGACTCCGGCCTGTCGAGGACACTACCTGGGTGCCTACGCCAGCAGCTAACTCCAAAGAGCCAGACTGCCTGTTTGACTCAGAGTCTGACTCCTCCTCCTCCAAAGAGGTGGAAACCGAAGCCCTATGCCAAACAGTAGGTGGGCGCCTGCAGCCATTCTGAGCAAATAGGGTACCAAAAGCAGAGACCGCACCTGGGTCGGTACCAGTGTCCTCTGCCGCACTGCAAATAGTGGCACATGAGGACACGGCTCCAACCAGGGCAGCAGTCTCAGAGCCAGAACCTGACATGGTGCCGTCCCACCCCACAACGCCGTGAGTGGCGCCGAGCACAGAAACGGTGCCGAGAGCACTGTCAGAGCCCTCATCAGTGCCATGCCCATGCCTGGAACCATAAACAGCTCCAGAACTGGACATGGCACCGTGCTCAACCTCGGCACTGCGGACGGCACCTAGGCAAGAAAAAGTCAGACGGCGCTGTAGAACCTCCTACGGTGCCGATAGCACCATTGGCTCTGTGATTGGCACCGACAGCAGCCACAGCGTTGAGCGATGGATTGGCACCGATGACGGTGCCATCAGGGCCCACGGCACTGCAAATGGTGCAGAGGCCTGCAACAGCACTGACAGATGGCATCGAGGACGGCACTGACCCAGGCCTTCTGAGCCACGGGTCCGACATTGGGGGAGCCTTTGCCCCCGAAGGGGCAATTGCCAATGCGGTGCCTCCCGCCCGTCCCCCGGAGGGAACAGACTGGGCCTCCTGCACCGTGGGAGGAGCCTCGGCAACAGCTAGGCTACGAGAGGTCGAGGCTCTCTTCTCCTCGGTCCATATAGAACCGGAAGGGGACCCGGAGGAAAGGCCAAGAGAACGTGGCTTGACCCGATGAGTGCATGCCCGACCCCCAAAAGTCGGCGGAGCTCACCCCACTTTCTACGTGCATTGTTCGATGACCCGGCAGTCCATGGAGAAGCAGGCGTGTCGCAAGAATCCATGTCGTAAAACGGGCCAAGACACGCGAGGCAAGGGTCATGCTGGTCGGTGACGAAGAACTTACGGCCACAAGGGCACCGCCACATGGAGGGCTGTCCCATCTTCTAAGATTTCTTGCCCTCCGACCGAGACATAACCTACGAAAAGAAACACCAAAACAAGACTCGACGTCGCAAAATTAAACAAAAGGAACAATCTCACCAGGCAACGTTGAGTAGGCTATCAGAACCGGCAGGAGAACGGGCGACGAACTATGGCTCAGAGTCGACAGAGTCGAAAAAAGAAACTGCGTAGCAGCAGGCCTCAAAGTTGCTCTTAGAAGCTTCCCACAAGGTGACCTCAATGGTGGGAGATGAAGAACTAGCGGGAGGGCGGAGTCGACAGCATCTAATGGCCAACCCGTGAGTGCTACGCAGTGCGTCAGCCTCGAGGGCGGCACTGATGGTGCGTTGGCTCCGCTCATCTAAAAAAAAAAAAAAGCTCCTGTGGGGTCATGACCTCTGGCTAATAACCCAAAGATGATGAATGGTGAAGATTGACACAGAAAAGATCACAGTTTTCCAGGTCAATGACTTAAGCCCAGCTGAAGCCAAGGGTTCAGAGGGTGGCTGCATAAGCTGAGCAATGCAGATATCGCGATCCCAAGCCAGGTTAGGCGCTCTAAAAGTAGGGTTGATATGAGTCAAACCTTTAAAGTACTTTCCAAAAACAAGGTGGGATGTCAGAGAATAGCCCTTTTCTGCTGAAAGAAATGCAGAAACAGCTGCTAGGTGAACTTTTAAAATGGCTGGCCTAAGGCCTAAACTATTACGGTGAACCAGATAATCTAAGATTGTGGCAACACCTGCAGCATCTGGCAGGATGTTCCTGTGTGAACACCAAATGCTGAATCTTTTCCATTTGGAGTTTTACGTTTTACTGGTAGAGGGTTTCCGAGAACCCTTGAGGATGTCTAAAACTCAGAGAGAGAGAGAGAGAGAGATGCAGGCTTGCATACTCTAACTCTTCAAGAGCCAGGCCTTGAGATCGAGAGACTAGAGATTGGGGTACCAGATCCTCCCGCGAGGAGGTTAAGAGATTGTCTCTCTTGGGAAGAGACAGGGGAAGTGAGACTGCTAAGGACAACAACAGAGGATAGCAAGGTTGCCTGGCCCAGTTAGAATTACTGTGCAGGATTGTGACCTGATCTTGACTAGAACCCTAAGCAACAGGGGAAAGGCATAAAGAAAATGGAAATGACGTACCTACCGTAATTCTTGATCTTCTTGGACAAAGTCTCCATGACTCATTCACACTGATGGGATCTACACCGGAGGCACTAGGACCCAGCGGGAGCAAACTTTTTGCAGGAGGGTAGGCACTAGAGATGGAGCCATGAGGAGTGGCGCTGCGAGCCTCGGCTCATTCAGCAATGACTAGCTCAGGGTCGACCCTCCAACTGCCTCAGTACCTTTTTTTCCGAGGAGGTGCAGCGTAATTAACCTAGAAAGGTAGCCTAACAAAAACCAGACATAAGATAGTCCGGAAGACCCATATAAGAAGGGTCAAGAAAGAAGTCTTCACAGGTTAAAGATTAAGGGAGCGAAGACCAACAACAGAGGTGAGCTTGGGGGATGGTGGGTGGGCGTGTGAATGAGTGGTGGAGACTTCATCCAAGAAGATCAAGAATTACGGTAGAAACATAATTTCCATATCTTCCTGGACATAAAGTCTCCACCACTCATTCACACTGATGGGAGAGTACCGAGCTAAAAATTCCCTGAGAGGGCGGCAGGAGAGACCAAGAGCTCACAAATTTAGGATAGAAGTCCATTAAGGAGGTTCTTCCAAACGAAATATGTCACCTAGCATGGACATCCAGGCCATAGTGCTTTACGAAAGTATGCAATGAGCTCCAGGTAGCCACATTGCAAATATCTGCCATGGGCACGTTGTAGATTTCCACCAGGGAAGCCGCGACCGCTCTAGTAGAGTGAGCGTACACTCTGCCCTCCAGCTTAACCTGCACCATGGAATAACAATGGCGAAGGCATGCTACCAGCCATGTTGAAATGCATCTGATAGTGACAGGTTGACCCAGCCGGGTCTCACTGAAGGAAACAAACAGTTGTTGAGCTTTGCACATTTCTTTTGTTCTAAGTAGAAACGCAGAGCTCTTTTGACATCCAAAGAATGAAGGGTATGCTCTCTTTCATTTTGGAAGTTCGCAAAGTAAGTAGGAAGGACCAAAGGTTGGTTTCGATGGCATTCTGAAACAACCTTAGGGAGAAACTTAGGATGGGTCCTAAGAACTACTTTGTCTCTATGAAACACAGTATAAGGAGGGTCTATGACCAAGGCATATACCTCGACCCTGCGGGCCGAGGTAATGGCCACCAGGAAGGCTGTTTTCCAAGTGAGACATTTCAGCTCACAGGTAGCTAGAGGCTCAAAAGGCTTTTGAGTGAGCATGTCTAGTACAAGATTGATGTCCCAGGCTGCGACTGGACGTCTGATAGGAGGTCTGGTATGCGGAATTCCCGTAAGAAACCTCTTAACCACAGGTAATTGAGCTAGTGACAAGGAAATTACTGGCTCTTGATAAGCTGAAATGTCCAAAGGTGAACTTTGACTGTAGAGTATTGGAGACCTGCATTTGAGAGGTCTAAAAGGTACTCTAGAACTTTATTGGGTGGGCAGGAAAAAGGATTCAAAGAGAATTTTGTACACCAGAGAGAGAAACACTTCCATTTGGCTGTGTAAGTTTATCTAGTGGCTGGCTTACACGCAGCCAGAAGAATATCTGAAACTCTGTGATAGACATCGAACCTGTTGACCTCTATCTCTTCAGGAGCCAAAGGTGAAGCAATCTCAAGATTGGGGTGGACCACAGGCCCTTGAGTCAGAAGGTTCGTCTGAAGGGGAAGCATTTTCAGAGGGGTTTTCGACACACTGTTCAGTAACGGAAACCACATTTGTCGAGGCCAGAAGGGAGCAATGAGGATCATTTTGTCCCCCTGGGACTCGAATTTGAGAAGTACTCTCTGAATTAGAGGAAGAGGTGGAAAGGCATATAGAAAACGTTTTGTCCACTGCAGCCTAAACGCATTCTGACAGAAAATGTCAGGCTCTGGATTTCTGGAGCAGGAGAGAGGCAGTTTTGTGTCGAGTGGGGATGCAAAAAGGTCCAGGTCTTGAGTTCCCCACTCTGCGAATAGTGACTGAACTACGGTTGAGTCGAGAGACCATTCTTGAGGATCTGCCTCTGTTCTGCTGAGACGGTCTGTCAGTTCGTTCTGCACTCCCGGCAGGTAGACCGCTTGAATTGGAGCCTTGTGCTCCAAGCACCATTCCCACACTTTCATCGCTTCCCTACATAAAGGGTAAAAGTGAGCACTGCCCTGCTTGTTGATGTAATACATCACTGCTTTGTTGTCCATTTGAAGGAGAATGTTCTTGTGACAAGAGAATGTCCTTCAAAGCCCGGACTGCATAAAGGATGGCTCTCATTTCTAAGACATTTATGTGAATCTGGGACTTGTCTTGAGTCCATGTACCTTGGGTGTGGAGATTCTGACAGTGAGCTCCCCACCCCATCAGGGACGCATCCGTGGTACTGGAAATCTAATGATCCAGGGGAGCAAAGGGATACCCTTCCAGAAGGTTGTCCTCTTGCGACCACCAGGTGAGTGACCTCTTCAGCGGTTCTGTCACCTTGATGAGAAAGGACTGAGGGTTAGTGGTTGGGACCACTGAGTACCGATCATCTGTTGAGAGGTTCTCATGTGGAGGCATGCTAGGGGTATAGTGGACACCAAGGATGCCATGAGACCCAGCATCCATTGCATCGAGATAGTTCGAACTGAGCTATTCTCTCTGATGTATCGGGCCATCTGTAGGATATCGTGCCTTCTGTCCTCTGGTAGAAAAGCTTTCGCATAGGAGGTGTCCAGAAGAGTTCCTATGAAAAGGAGCTTCCGGGAGGGCTGCAACTGTGATTTCTTGAGATTTAGCAGAACTCCCATGGATATGAGAAAGTCTAAGGCCGTGGCTACGGCGTCGAGAGTTCCTTGCCTGGAAGGGCTTGCTAGCAGCCAGTCTTCCAAATATGGGAACACTTGTATTCCAATCTTTCTGAGGTGCGCTGCGAGAACTGCACAACACTTTGTAAAAACCCGCGGCACCGAGGATAGCCCAAAGGGCAGGACTCTGACCTGATAATGCTGGCCCAAAGCCAAGAACCTTAGGTATTTGTGATGCCTTCTGTTGCATTTTCTTTTGAGGCTGAGGGGCTTGCTTTTTATTAAAACCTCCTCTGCCTTTGCCTCAAAAGGACTGATGGTTGTGAAACTGGTGCTTATTAACAGCCCTTCAAGAAGGGGCAGGAGCAGGTCGAGCTAATTTAATGGCTGATCTGGTCTTTTGTGTGGCCTCTAGAGCTTGTTCTACTTGAGGACCAAAGAGATACACACCGTCGAAGGGCAACGCCATGACCTGTTGCTGGGCATCATTCGTGAAGCCTGAAGTGCACAGCCAGGAATGACGGCGAGTACAAATGCCCGCCACCGCTCGGGAGGCAGTATCGTAAGCGTCCATAGTCAGCGAACCTTTGGTTGTTGGACTCGATGCCCTGGTTATGGTTTGAAGAAGCTCTGAATTAGTGTCGGACTCCAGTAGAGCTTCAACCATTTGTTTAAGTGAATGCCAAAGAATATACTTATATTGAGAGAAATAGCCCTGGTAGCTGGCAATACTCATACCCAGGGTGGATGCAGCAAAGACTCTCTTACCTAAAGTATCTATCTTACAAGATTCTTTGTTTATAGGATGAACCGTAGTAGTAGTCTGAGGAAGAATGACCTTATCATTCTCTGCCAAGACTACAATAGGGTCCGCAAGGGCTTGGGAGGCCAAAATGGGTCGATCCTTGGGAGCAGCATACTTCCTATCTATGGGCTTAGCCACAGAAGAAATGAGAGCAGGATTATTCCACACCATTAGAGAAAACGTCTCAAAGGAGGGCTGTACCGGGGGAGTTAAATCCATAGGGATGTCCAGAACATGAAGGTACTGGAGTCTTAAAAGCTTCCCAGGATTGATATCCATAGTCTGGAGAGAAAGAGTGGAATTCAAATTTTTCAGCAGATACTTAAATGACAGGTCCTCAACCACAGGTTCTGCAGCAGGATTAGATCCTGCTCCTTCCACATCATCATCACCCAGCCTAAGGTCTGGGTCATGCGCAATATCATCTCCTGACAGCCCAGGAGGGACTGTATGGACAGGAAAGGAGTGAAAATCAGAAGGAAAATAGGAGGGAAGGGGGTTCGGAGTCGAGTAACCCTGGAGACTGGAAGACGTCATAGCAAGTCTCAGCGCCGAGGAAGAGCATGGCGCCGCCTGGCCCAGCACAGCGCATGGTGCCGACAAAGCCCCTGGTGCCGAGGATGGCGCTGACAAGCCGAATGGTGCCAAAAAGCTGCATGGCACTGCGGGTGGCACCAACAAGCTGCACGGCACCAAGGACAGCGCCAAAAAGCTGCATGCCACTGACAACCTCAACGGCACTGACGACGGCACCAACAGAAGCACTGACGCTGAGGACAGCGCAGAGCGATCCACTGATGCCGATGGTGCCAAAACCAATGCAGGGCCCCAAAAACCAAGATTTGAGGCAAAAGAAGCAGGAGAAAGAGGCATCGGTGTGGGGCCCTGCTCCGCAGCCATGTGAGTGGGGAAAACACCTGAGTGCGGAGTCGACAGCACTGAAGAAGGCGCTGTGCATCTAGGGAGGCCCAACCACCCTATCCGATCATCCAAAGGGTCCAAGGGCCCCTGAGTGACCAGGCCAGGCAGCTGGACCAACCTCCGAGCCCATTGCTCCATCAAAGCGGCCCACTGATGAAACTGCTCATCTGAAGCCCTACCAGAAGGCGGGGAAGGGCACCGATGTCTAAGAGGTCAGAGACCAGAGACAGAAACTGGAGACTCTGGAGGAGACCGGCAACTGACCCCAATGACTGATCAACATGCAGACATACCAGAAGGTGACCTCGAGTGATGCCTCTCTTTCTGAACCTACAGGTCGAGGAAGAGCCAAGCTACGAACGGAACCGGAGTGTGACCGTTTTCTTTTATGCTTCCGGGGGGACCGCCCCCCCCGAGGCATTGGACTGTCCGTTGTCAGACCCTCCCTCCGTAGAGGGTGGCGGACCAGACCCAGCCCAGCTGATTGAACAACTTTCATACGAAGTCTCCCTATCGTCACCTGACCCACTCATGGTCGACTCCATCAATGTAGGCTGAGACTTCTTTCTTATAATAAATTATAGTAAGCGGTACTTTATTTCAAGAAATACTACAAAAATAAAAAACTGAAAACTATGCTGCTAGTTTGAAGTTTAACTCCCAGAGGGCGAGCGACGTCGTCACTGTAGCGCACTCGACGATGGGAAAAGGACGAGACGGTTGGAGGTCGGCGACAAGACAGTCATTGCCGATGAGCCGAGGCTCATGGCACCGGCCTCGTGACTCCATCTCTGGCGCCCACCTCCTGCAAAAGTTTGTTCTCGCTGGGTCCTAGTGCCTTCGGCATAGATCCCATCAGTGTTTAATTAATTTTAATTAATTTAAAAAATTAAAAACATAGTAACTATTTAAAAAACAGGACAGTGTCAAATTGGGACTCCTATTTGAAAATCAGTAGACAATGTAAGTCTTCTATCAGAAAGGCTAAAGCTAAGTGGGAAGATCATTTGGCTTCTTCTGCAGACAAATCGAATTTCAAACAATTTTTTTCTTATATTAATTCCCTTAGAAAAAATCCATGTATGGTAGGCCCTTTGACATCTAGCAATATAATTGTTCATGAACCCAAAGCCATGGCTGAAGTTTTCAATAAAGAATTTTGTAAAGCCTTTTCCCATTCTAATGAGCATAATAGTATTAGTTATAGTTTATTACCATCCGAATCTCCTATTCTTTTTTCAGAAGAGTCTATTATTAGTAAATTATCATTATTAAAAGGTAAATTTTGTTCAGGTCCTGACTCTATTGCAGGACACTTACTTTATTTAATGTCCTCTTACATTGCTTTTCCCTTAAAAATATTATTTGATCTTTTTTTATTACATAATTTTGTTCCCTGTGAGTGGAAAGAGGCTTTTGTTGTTCCCATTCATAAGAAGGGTTCCAAACATCTAAGTGATAATTATCGGCCCATTAGTTTGACGTCATCTATTTGTAAACTCCTTGAAAGCTTACTTAAGTACATGTTGTCTCCTTTAATTGATGACTCGGACCCAGAACAACATGGCTTCAGGAAAGGAAGAAGTTGTCTTACTAATCTGCTCTATTTTTATGAGATTTTTAGCTCCTATTTGGATAACAAGGTATCCTGTGATATCGTGTTTATCGACTTTAGTAAGGCTTTCGATTCTATACCTCATGGGGCCCTTATTCATAAACTTTCCATTATTGGCATTAATAGTTATGTTATTAGATGGATTCAAAATTGGTTTTCGGATAGGACTCAGAGAGTGATGATAAATGGATCTTTCTCGGATGGTGGTAGGGTGCTTAGTGGTGTGCCTCAGGGTTCCGTTCTTGGTCCTTGTCTTTTTCAGGCCTTCATTGCTGATTTAACCAATACCTGCCTTTCTAATACTATTAAATATGCTGATGATGTCAAGATCGGGGGTCCTAGTTCTAACCTTGAGCAAATTTCCTGTATACAGCATGATCTCGATGTTATATCTGCTTGGGTAACACAATGGGGAATGAAGTTAAATACTGATAAATGCAAGGTTATGTATCTGGGTTCCAATAACCAAAAATGTCAGTATATTTTGGATGATTTTCCATTGAGTTCTACTACGGACGAAAAGGATTTAGGTATCACCATATCTGATGATTTAACTTATTCTACGTATTTGCACTCTGTTATTAGTAGAGGAAATAAAATCATGTAGTCTATTTTGCGTAATATTAGATCCAGAAACAAGGATGTGTTGTTGCCTTTATTTAGATCTTATGTTCGACCGCATCTTGAGTATGCTTCACAATTATGGTGCCCTTTTAAAAAATCAGATAACTATTCACTTGAAAGGGTCCAACGAAAATATACTAAAAAAAAATTTCTGGATTGGAAAGGTTATCATATGAATCTAGGTTGAATACATTAAAATTAATGCCATTAATTACCAGGCGCATCCGTGGGGATCTTCTTCTTTTATATGACATTATTAATGATCCTTATATTATGTCTGAATTAGTTTTTTCTTTTAAGAAATCTGTTCATAATACAAGAGGTCATTTTCTTCAATTAAACGGTAAATGTTTTAAGCATATCGGAAGAAAGTACTCTTTTACTGTTAGGATCATTGGGCCATGGAATCGGCTCCCTTTGGAGGTAGTTTCTAGTAATAATAAAGTGACTTTTAAACATCGTCTGGATAAATTTATTATGTCCGGGTATGATTTATCCTATTATTCTTTGGTATAGTATAGGAGCATTATGGGCCTCGGCCTACTCGGCTCCTTCACCCCTACCTTAGTATGAACCTAGTGTGAATGAGTGGTGGAGGCTTTATGTCCAGGAAGATCTTGCCTTCCCAATCCAATATCAGAGCATCCAGGGGAACAGTCCCAAAGACTGGAGGTCTGCAGCAGAACTGGGGAAGCTGATGATTTTCTGGGGCTGAGAAGAGATCTGTCTATGGAGTGCCCCATCTGGTGAAGATTACTTTCAGGATGAGTGGATCCAAGGTCCATTCATGATTGCCCTGGGAGATTCTGCTCAGAGCATCTGCTAGCATATTGTCCTTCCCTGGGAGGTGGACTGCTATTAGGGAAGTTTGAAGGGAGTAGGTCAGAAACCAGACTTTCATGGCCTCTGTGTACAAGGCCACAGACTGAGTGCCCCCTTGCTTGTGGATGTACCATATGGTGGTGGTGTCTGTCCTGACCTGAACCACCTTGTTCCTCACTGAGTCTGAGAAGAACTGAAGGGCCAAGAATACTGCCCTGAGTTCCAGAAGACTGATATGAAGGAGAGGCTCTTCTGGGGACCAGACCCCCTGTGCTGTGAGGGCTCCCAGATGGGCTTTCCAGCACAGGAGAGAAGCATCTGTGGTGAGAACCACTGAAGGAGTTTGCTTGAGAAATGGGACACCTTGTCTGAGATTGTCTTGGTCCAACCACCACTGGAGAGCTTGAACCAGAGTCTAAGTCACTGGAATCAGTTTGGTAAGAGTCTTTCCTCTGAGCCCAAAAGGATCTTGGATGGAATTGAATGTCTCTCCTCTGGAACTTGGCCCCTTGCACCACTGAAGTGGAAGCTGTCATGTGGCCTAGGAGCTGAAGAAAATGTCTTGCTGGACGAGAAACCAGAGGATGAAAAGAGGAAGCGAGATCTATAAGGGCCTGAACTCTTGCTAGGGGAAGGAATGCCTTTGCTTGAATAGTATCCAACTCTATCCCTATGAAAGTGAAGCTGTACTGGTTCGAGAAATGAAAATTACGTACCTACCATAATTCCTGATCTTTATGTGTCTCTTCACAATTCATCACCTGTGGGTTCTGGCCGGAGGTCACGAACCTGCGGGAGTTTTTTTTTTTTTGGATGGGTGGAGTCCATGCCACCCTCGAGGCCGACACACTGCGTGGCGCCTAGGGTTGGCTATTAGGTGTGTAGACTCGCCTCCCAACAGTTTTGAGTTGCTGTAGAGTAAGAAAGGGTTGGGAGGGAGGGTCAAGGAAGTCCAAGGGACAGACAAAGAAAAGGATATATAAAATAAAAGGAGAAATAAATGATTGAGAGGACAGAAGGAGAGTTGGAAATCTAGGGGGATTGGGAAGGGGCTCCAATCTCTGGAAGTAGGAAAAGGAGGGAAGGAGGGGAAAAATCAGAAATAGTGAGGGGGAGGACATACCCTGAAGCTTAGATCTGTCTCCAGATTGTATAGGAACTGCGAGGGAGTAGCCAGAAGGCTGAACTGCCAGGATTCAAGGCACAGAATAACTGGCAATAAACTCAGACATGAGCACGAGCGGCTATTCTGAGAGAAAAACAGGATACAGGGCTGTACTCACCCGAAAATCCTCCAAGAGGGGGTGAGAAATAAGGTTTAATCAAAATAATCTGAAGGATAAGTCCTTAAGGACAAAGATGAAGTCGGTTAGAGGAGGAGAAAGAAGAGAGGGCAACCACCAACTCCCACCCCAATGGGGTGGAGCAGCTAAGGAGAAGATTGCCCCCGCCCCCGACAGAATACAAATTCCCTGCGTGCTCAGGTCACCCGCTCCTGACCAGCGGAAAGGAAGTGGGGGAAAAGTGGACACACAGAGGGAGGGGACCCAGAGACTGAGGCCCAGGGGATGGTGGGTAGGATTTGTGATGAATGGCGAAGATACACAGAAAGATCAGGAATTACGGTAGGTACATAATTTTCAGACCTTATCTGTGTCAATCTTCACCATTCATCACCTGTGGGTGAGTACCAAGCCCACCCGAAGGGGGCCCTAACCCTAAAGGACAAAGTCCCTTAGCCCTCAGTGGGTGAGACACTGAGAGGGAGAACCTTTAGGGGCCTGGCGAGGAGAGTGAGAAGGGGACCCCCAGAGGGGGTAGGAAGTTGTCACGACAGATGCCGCCTTACTCTACGGGAGAAAATTAAAAATTACTCACCTTAGTAATTATGTTTCTTCTAATGGAGTCTTGCTGTATTCTGACTATTGCAGTTAGCCCCAGCCTTTAAAGTGCCCTGGAGAACAAAGGGTTAACTTTTTATGCAGAGAATAGAATGCTGAGCTCAAGCTCAGTTGAGGTGTCTGTCTGGAGCCCTTTGAAATCCAACCATCAGATTCTAATGAGCAAAAACTCACAAACTATCCTATGTGGAAATTGTTAAATTTTTACTAGCCAACTGGCAACAAAAAGTTTTGGATTCCCAAAGGAAGACTCAAGTCAGGATACCCAAAACCAAAAACCAACCCAAATAAGAATAATAATAATAAAACAAACACCCAAACAAAAGAAGAGGGTGTAAAAGGAGCACCCCTGAGGTGCAACACTGCACCTGCCCACCCACTTCCCAAAAACAGGTTCTGAGAAGGGAAGGAGGTCAGAATACAGCAAGACTCCATTAGAAGAAACATAATTACTAGGGTGAGTAATTT
Source organism: Neoceratodus forsteri (assembly GCA_016271365.2). Taxonomy (NCBI): domain Eukaryota; kingdom Metazoa; phylum Chordata; order Ceratodontiformes; family Ceratodontidae; genus Neoceratodus; species Neoceratodus forsteri. The sequence continues at coordinate 1,714,120,016 of CM057455.1, forward strand.
TTTCTTCAAACAACATGAAGTCTTGCTGTATTCTGACTACTGCAGACTACCAAGCAGTACCTCCATAGAGGAGGGACAGAACCTACTTTGGGAATAGGCTCTGAAGAACTGCTGTGCCAAACCGAGCATCACTCCTAGCCTGGATATCCAGGGAGTAATGCTTGGTGAAAGTATGTATTGTTTTCCAGGTGGCTGCTTGACAAATTTCTAAGAGAGGAGTATCCCTGGCAGCAGCCAGGGAAGCAGCTGTACCTCTGGTGGAGTGAGCCCTCAGGCCTGAGGGTGGAATTTTTCTGAGTTTCTCATAGCAGAATTGTATACAAGACACAATCCATCTGGCAATAGTTCTCTTGGTGGCAGGTTTGCCCTTTCCCACTTCTCCATAAGTGAGGAACAACTGGAGGGAATCAAACCTGTGACCCTTGGTACGCTCTATATAGTAGCTAAGGGCCCTTTTAATATCCGAACTGTGTAGCCTCCTCTCTCCTGAAGAAGAATGATCGGTGAAGAAAACAGAGAGAGAGAGAGACTGATTCAAGTGGAAATCTGAAACCACTGTGGGCAAGAACCTTCTATTGGTTCTAAGGACCACTTTATCCCTATGAAAGGAGATAAAATCAGGTTCCACTGACAGGGCTTGCAAGTCACTGATACGTCTGGCAGAGGTAATGGCTACTAAAAACACAGTTTTCCAAGTCAAGTACTTAAGCTCTGCTGAGGACATAGGTTCAAAGGGAGCTTGCATAAGTTGAGCAATGCAAACATTTAAATCCTAGGCAGGGGCAGGGTCTCTAAAAGGAGGATAGGTATGAAGCAATCTTTAAAAAAATTTACAGAACATAGGATGAGATGATAGTGAGGAAGACTTCCCCACTGACAGAAAAGAAGAAACAGCCGACAAGTGCACCTTGAGAGTAGCTGGTCTGAGGTTTAAGCCATTCAGATGGACCATATAATCCAGAACTGTAGGCAATTCAGCAGTGTCTGGGGAAACAAGTTTCTTGGAACACCAAATGCTGAATCTCTTCCATTTAGAGTTATAGGTCTTTCTAATGGCGGGCTTTCGAGAGGCTTTAAGAATATCCAAAACTCCCTGAGACAGATGCAAATCTGCATACTCTAACTCTTCAAGAACCCTGACTTGAGATTGAGAGACTGAAGACTGGGGTACCTAATCCTCCCCTGAGAGGAGGTTAACAGGTTGTAATTCCTGGGAAGAGACAGGGGAAGATGGACTGCTAGGGACAGCAGCAGGGGGTACCAAGGCTGTCTGGCCTAGTCTGGAGCAATCAAAATCACTTTGCAAGGTTGTGACCTTATCTTGACTAACACTTTGAACAGCAGAGGAAAGGCATACAGAAATGTTCCTTCCCAGTTCAGAATCAGAGCATCCAGAGGGACTGAGCGCAAGACTGGAGGTCTGCAACAAAAGAGAGGAAGTTGGTGATTGTCTGGGGCTGCAAAGAAATCTATCTCTGGAGTGCCCCACCTTGAAAAAATCATCTTCAAGACCAGAGGGTCCAGGGACCATTCGTGATGGCCCTGTGAGATCCTACTCAGTGCATCTGCTAGCACATTGTCTTTCCCTGGAAGATGGACTGCTATCAGAGAGGTCTGCAGGGAATAAGCCAGGGACCACAACTTCATGGCTTCTGTTCACAAGGCTGTAGACCGAGTGCCTCCCTGCTTGTTGATGTACCACATGGTGGTGGTGTTGTCTGTTCTGACTTGAACCACCTTGTTCTGCACTGACTGAGAGAAAGCTTGCAGGGCCAGAAAAAACACCCTGAGTTCTAGGAGATTGATATGGAGAAGGGATTCCTGAGAAGACCACAGTCCCTGGGCTGTGCGGGCCCCCAGATGGGCTCCCCAGCCCAGAAGGGAAGCATCCTTGGTAAGGACCACTGAATGAGACTAAGTGGCAAATGGGACCCCTTGCCTTAAATTGTCCTGATCCTGCCACCACTGAAGGGCTTGGATCAGGGTCTGAGTCACTGGAATCAGTTTGGTAAGGGAATCCTTCCTTTGGGACCAAAAGGCCCTCAGATGGAACTGAATGTCCCTCATCTGGAATCTTGCTCCTTGGACCACTGCTGTAGAAGCTGCCATGTGGCCCAAGAGCTGGAGGAAATGCCTTGCTGGTCGAGACACCTGAAGGCTGAAGGAAGAAGCCAGTTCTGTAAGAACTAAAGGCTCTTGCTTTGACAGCATCCAGCTCTGCCCCTATAAAGGTAAAGAGCTGCACTGGCTCGAGAACTGACTTGGGAATGTTGAGAAGAAATCCTAGAGAAGTGAGCACTTGCTGGGTCACTTGCAGGTCAGACTTGACTAGGTCTGAAGACTTGCTCACTATGAGCCAGTCGTCCAGATACGGAAAAATGGAAATCTTTTGCCTTCTTAGAAAGGCAACGACTACTGCCAGGCACTTTGTGAAAACCCTTGGGGCTAATGTTAGACCAAAGGGCAATGCTTTGAACTGATAGTGACCTGAGGGCAACTCAAACCTGAGGTACTTTACTGTGGGAGCACCTGATGGGAATGTGCAAATAGGCAACTTTGAGGTCTAGGGAGGCCAGCCAGTCCCCCGGCTTTAGAGAGGGAAGAATTATTCCCAGAGTTACCATCTTAAACTTTGGTTTTAAAAGATGTTTGTTCAGGTATCTTAGGTCTAGGATGGGTCACCACTCCCCTGTCTTTTTTTGGGATAAGGAAGTACCTGAAGTACAGACCTTTGCCCCTGTGTAGGGTAGGAACTCTCTCTATGGCTCTTAAGGCCAGAAGAGATTAAACCTCTTTTTTTTTTTATTTAGTTTTTGTTGACCGGGTAAGTGCACTAGACAAATCCTGCCTATTTTCAGGCACGACCCGGGGGAGAGGGATACAGATGAATGCAACTGACCTTGAACCAGATTAAGCTGTTGGTGGAATTTTTTTTTTTTAGTGAATGAGGGAAATTTGGCCAGGACACCGGGCAAATTCCCTTACTCTTTTTGATAAGTGCCATGGGATCTTTAACATCCACCTGAACTACCACCAATCCAGGCAGATGGGACCTCGGTTTAACGTCTCATCCGAAAGACGGCACCTCAGAAGTGCAGCACCCCTCTCATGCTGCACTACAGTATCAGTACTGGGATATTAACCCAAGTGCCAGATGTGGGAACTGAACCCACAGCCCTCTGATCTCCCGGCCCCAGAGGCGAGTGTGCTACCTACTGAGCCACTGACACTGGTAGCCTCTAGGACAAGGGTTTCTGAGAGACCTGCAGGTGGAAAAGATCTGGCTCTCATCTTCGGAAATCTTTTGAAGCTGAGAACCAGTCCCTGGCTTACTACTTCCAGGACCCACTTGTCTGAGGTAATAGACATCCAGTCCTGGACAAAGTAAGCCAGCCTGCCCCCTACTGGAACAGGACAGTCGACCCGGGCAGACCCATCAGGGTGTCTGCTTGGCAGGGGCCTTAGGCTGAGGAGTGGATGCAGCCCTGCTCATCCCCCTTCTGCCTCTCCCTCTGAAGAACCCCCTCTGTGAAAAGGGAGAAGAGGCCTGTGCTTGGTAAAAAGGCCTATGAAAAGGCCTGCCCCTGCCCCTAGACTGCTGCCTTTGAGGAGTTGCTTGCCTCTCCTTGGTCTCAGCACGCCTATAAGTGGTCCTGTACTCATCCATTTTCTCCATGTAATTCTCTGTCTGCTCCCCAAACAGAGAATTACTCACTACAGGAAAATCCATGGCCTTAGCCTGGGCGTCCTGTGAGAGGCTAGTACATCTGAGCCAAGCTATTCTCTGAAGAGCCACAGATGTAGCCATGACTCTTGATGACACATCATCGGAGTCCACAGCAACATGAAACTGTGCTTTTGATGCCTCAATCCCATCTGCAGCCACCTCCTCCAGCTCCTTGGCAAGCTGGGGGGAGGCCTGTTTAGCCAGTGCCAGTACAGTGTCCCACCTGGACTTCTGGTATCTGGCTGTATAGGCCATATAATTCGCCTGCCTGAGTCCCAAGGAAGATGCGATGTACTGTTTTTTCTGCCATGGTATCAGTCTTCCTGGAGTCTTTGTCTGGGGGTGTGAAGCCAAGGGAATGTTTGCCTTGTCACAGGCAGCAGCCTGCACTACCCCAACATGGCTGCATTGCTGGTATAAAAACTCCGTATCTCAGCCTGATAGCGTGTATCTCTTGTCCATCATTTCCACATAATCAGGCTCCTCTTGATCCTCCATTGCCTCCTCCATAGGGAGCTGGAGGGTTTCAGCCACTTTTCTGTAACAGAAAATGTGAAGGGGACTCAGAAAGCCTAGGAGGGGAAACACCAGAAGGTCTGTCTGTGGAGATGTCTGGTTCCACAGGCACATCCAGACTTTCACCATCATCACCATCATCTTCAAACGCCCCCTCCTCCTCAAACTCCGGTTCATAAAAATCTTCAGGGGTATAATCTTGAACCGGGGAACTGACTGAACCAAACCCCTGCCAAAAGGTGCCGGATCGTTTGAACCGGGCTAAGCGATTCCACAATCCGAATCGCTCTGACTATCTCCTCGGCGGTCAGAACATGAACGTCTGGATCTGAACCGCTTGATGTTTCTTTGCGTTTCCTTTTTGTAGGAACTGACCCCTCAGGATCGGCTCTCCTCTTGCCCAAAGAAGTATCGCCCTGGTCAGAGGGCACTCCTTCTGGTTCGGTCGGAACCAAACCGGGCTGGCCATCTGAGTCAGCGGACTTCTCGGCCTCCTTTTCCTTCAGTCTACTTAATCTTTTTACAAGGATAGATTTAGGAAAATTTTTACAAATTTGGCAGTCTGTATCGAAGTGCTCAAACCCCAGACAATAAACACAGGTGGTGTGGGGATCAGCCTTAGGAAAGACCTCCCCACACTCACTGCAGTGTTGAAACCCAGTGGGCCCGGTATTTTTCTTGGGTTTCTCAGACATGGCCAACCTAACCAAACTTACCCTTTTTATGGCAACCGCCAGGCAAGACTCCCTTTTTGGTTCCTAACCGTGTCACAGGTATTGTAAAAAAAACGTTCAAAACACAATTTTTGTAGAACTGATAAGGACCAGTAACCACACTCTAAAGTAAAACACAAGGATTCACTACAAGTGATCGGTTCAGCCGAACCGATCTAACACTTTACAATTTCCACACAGAAAATCAGAACAAAACCTATCTATTACTCACAGTACCACAGACAGAGACTGAACCGAATGTGCGGAAATAAATTCGGTTTAAAACCGACAGTTTAGCCAAGACTTTAACTGACTTTCGAACCACGCTGAAGGAGAAATCTCCGGAGCAACTGTTCAGTGAGGCGGAGTACAGAATCTGATGGTTGGATTTCAAAGGGCTCCAGACAGAGACCTCAACTGAGCTTGAGCTCAGCATTCTATGCTCAGCATAGAAAGTTAACTCTTTGTTCTCTGGGGCAGTTTAAAGGCTGGGGCTAACTGCAATAGTCAGAATACAGCAAGACTTCATGTTGTTTGAAGATGGGTTCTCTGGTAAGGGGAGGAAATCACCCAATGCTGGGCCAAAGGTGACAACCGAGAAAGATGCAGCCATGCTGTCCGCCTAGTGCAGATCGCTGTCCCTACAATCCTGGAAGCTACCTCGTTGGCACCGTAAGATGCCCTCGCTTGAAGGAACCTTAAAAAAAAAACAAAAAAAAAAAACTCTTTATCCTACCCTGGCTGCTGGAGTTCTGAATCCAAGCAAGGAGGAAGGAGACTACTGAAGACTACAGGAAGTTCCTGTCCCAGAACAGGAAGGGTGAAAGTTGTAAGGGCACATAGGCAGTAGGAAAGTACGTGTAAAAATACATAGAGGGAGGAGACAATACACATACAAAGCAACAGGAGAGAGGACACAAAATAACTCAAGATGGGAGTGGTACAGTGCAATGGCTGTGTTCCGGGAGACATTCTGGAGGCTGCGATGCTGCCCTGTTTGTAGGCACCACTCTGGTCTGAGAGAGGAGGTTGCCCGTCTCCAGGCCGATCTGGCTAGGATTAGTGAAACCTCTTCCTCCACCAAGGGACCACCAGGGCCTCCACCGTTACCTCAGAGGTTGACAAGAAAGAGGAGCAGTTGGACCAAGGTGAGCTTAGGGAGGGAGAGGGTGGTGGAATAGAGGTGCATCCCTCCAGTTGTAGCTCTCCACAGCTGGGAACCACCACAAGGGAGACCCACAGGAGGGTGGCATGAGACCCCACAGGGGAAGGAAACAACTCCTGGTGGGGGACTCAATCATTAGGGAGGTAGACGTGGGGGAGGAAAGGGATAGGGAGGTAAGGTGCCTGCCAGTCATCATGGATTAGAGGGACAGGAAGCGAATCCTCAGGATCGCGGGAGCAGCTGCACGAGGGAGGGAGCTGGATGTCATTGTTCACCTAGGGACAAATGACCTGGCTGTAAATGGGATCAGAGCGGTGCAAGAGGAGTTTGTGGAGTTGGGGAGGGGCCTTAGACAAGTAGCATGTACGGTAACCTTCTCGGAGGTGCTGCCTGTCAATGGCAAGGATGATGCTAGGGTATTCCGCACCATGGGATTCAATGAATGGTTGAAAAACTGATGTGGAGCTCAGGGTTTTGGCTTCACTGGGGACTGGAGAGCCACCTGGAGGGATGCAGGCTTATACTGGCGTGATGGTCTGCATCTGTTCAGGGGGGGATCCAGGATCCTAGGTGACAGGTTTAAATGCTTCATTGGCAAGCATTTAAACTAGCCAAGGGGGGAGGCACTGAAAAGGAGCAGGGAAATCCCAGCCTCCCCCCACAAAGCGCAGTAGTTAGAGAGGAAAACACCAAGGCAGAGAAGTCAGTAGGGAGCAGGACAGGGATAAATGCAGAAAAAGGTGTTAAGGACAGGGATGGGGCTAAAAGAGGTAAGGCCATAAAAAATAAATGGAAGGTGATGAGTACCAATGCCCGTAGTCTGTGCAACAAGCTCTCTGAACTAGTGGCCTTAATGGAAGAGGGATGCCAGGATATTGTGGCAGTCACTGAAACATGGTACACAGAGAACCATGAGTGGGAAGTCAACATACCAGGATAAAAAGTCTACATGAGGGACAGGGTGAGTAAAAGAGGAGGAGGAGTAGCTCTCTATATAAGGGAAAGGATTAAAGCAACAGAACTAAAGAGTAAACAGGAAGCTGATGAGTCACTACGGGTCACCCTGGAGACAAGAAATGGCACCACAATCCGCATGGGGCTTGTGTACAGACTCCCATCTCAGGGGGAAGAAATGGACAAGGAAATGATAGAAGGCATCCTTAAAATGGCAGAAAAAGGGGAGATATTGTTGATGGGGGACCTGAATATGCCAGATGTTAACTGGAGTACCTTTGCTGCAGGCACATCCAAGAGCAGGGTCATTCTTGATGCCCTACAGGGGGCATGCCTTAGACAGCTAGTGTTGGAACCCACTCGGGAGGGGGCATTCTTAGACCTGGTACTCTCAAATGGGGAAGAAGAAAGGATCTCAGTTTTAGAAGTGGGTAGCCATCTGGGAACAAGTGACCACCAAACAGTGTAGTTCACAATAAGCACAGCCATAGAGTCAAGCCATGCAAAAACAAGAGTATTGGGCTTTAGGAAGGCTGACTTTGGGAAAATAAGACAGTGCCTTAGAAAAGCACTAGCAAATGGGCAAGAAGGAGGGGTGGAGGTACAATGGGGAATAATCAAAACAGCCATCGCAGAGGCAAAAAGCCTTTGTGTGAAGCAAATAAATAAAACAAAATGAAGGAAAAAAACACTATGGTTCTCAAAAGAGGTGGCAGGGACGGTTAAGGAGAAAAGGATAGTATTCAGGAAATATAAGGAAACACAGAAGGAGCAGGACAGAGAACATTATTAGTTAAAGCAGAAGGAGGCTGGGAAGGCAGTCAGAATAGCAAAGGCACAAACTGAGGAAAAGATAGCCAACTCTGTTAAGAAGGGGGATAAAACCTTTTATAGGTACATTAGGGAGCGAAGAAAGACCAAGGGAGGGATACAGAGACTTAATAAAGGGGAGGGAATGTGGGCAGAGGGTAACAGTGAAAAAGCAGGGATATTGAACAAATATTTCTGCTCAGTATTCACAACAGATGAGGAGGGGGAAGTGCCTAAACCAAACAAGGGAGAAACTCTGAATAGGGGGGTCGATACCAGTCCATTCACAGAAGAAAGGGTTTTGAAAGAACTCTTGAAACTGAGGGTGAACAAAGCAATGGGGCCTGATGGGATTCACCCAAGAATACTAAAAGAACTAAGGGTAGAACTAGTAACACCACTGACTATTCTCTTTAACAAATCATGGGAGGATGGAGTGGTACCTGAGGACTGGAGGAGGGCAAATGTGATTCCACTTCACAAAAGTGGAGCAGGGCAGAGGCAGGAAACTACAGACCAGTTAGTTTGACTTCAGTGGTAGGGAAAATGATGGAATCACTTCTGAAGGAAAGAATTGTTGAGTACCTAGAGGCAAGTGGGGCGCAGGACCCAAGGCAGTATGGTTTCACAGCAGGAAGGTCATGTCAGATGAACCTAATAGATTTCTTTGACTGGGTGACCAAAGTAGTAGACCAGGGAGGGGCTGTGGATATGGCCTAACTAGATTTTAGCAAGGCATTCGACACAGTCTCACACAAAAGATTAATATACAGGTTAGGCAGCCTTGGAGTGAGTCCCAAGGTGGTAGCCTGGATAAAAAGCTAGCTGGACAACAGGACACAAAAGGTAATAGTAAACCGAGTCCACAGTGAAGAAAGGAGGGTAACTAGGGGGGTACCGCAGGGTTCGGTACTGGGACCGGTCCTCTTTAATGTCTTTATAAGTGACATTGGAGAGCACCTGGAAGGAAAGGTATGCCTCTGTGCAGATGACACAAAGATCTGTAACAGGGTTGATATACAAGGTGGGGTGGAAAGAATGAAAAGGGACTTAGCAAGGTTGGAGGAATGGTCAAATACGTGGCAGCTCAGATTCAATGCAAAGAAGTGCAGTAGTGGTGTCCGTATCTGAAGAGGGACATTAAGTTACTGGAGGGGGTGCAGAACAGAGCGACAAAGATGATCAAGGGGTTGGGGGACTTATCATACGAGGGGAGGTTGAAGGAGTTGAACATGTACTCACTGGAGGAGAGGAGAGACAGGGGTGACATGATTAAAACCTTTAAATACATGAAAGGTATAAACAAGACAGGTACAGAGGGGCTGTTCAAAGTAAGGGAGGGGAGGGCCACCAGGGGCCATGATATGAGACTGGAGCGAGGAAGGTTCAGGAGGGAGATGAGGAGACACTTTTTTACACAGAGGGTGGTGGCTGGGTGGAATGCGTTACCTGCTGAAGTGGTATGCAGTAGAACAGTGGACTGCTTCAAATGAGGATGGGACAGGACAAGGGGGAGGGTTAAGGAAGGGGAAGGGTGGAAGGGAGGGGCAGCTGCAGAATAAGGGGTGCTAGCTGCACATTCGAGCAGACTTGATAGACCTCTAGGCCTTTATCTGCTGGCAAATTTTGTATGTTCGTATGTAAGTGCAAGGCAATGCATCTGGGAAACAAAAACCCAGAGGAAGAGTACACAGTGGGGGGTGAGTTAACAACAACAGCAAAAATCGAAAGAGACCTAGGAGTAATTATATCAGATGACTTAAAGGTGGGCAAGCAATGTGAGAAGGCAGTAAGGAGGGCTGGAGGGATACTGGGATGCATAGGGAGAGGCATCAACAGTAGAAAACAGGAAGTTGTTATCCCTCTGTACAGACAGTTAGTGAGACCCCATCTAGAGTACTGCGTGCAATTCTGGAGACCCCTATCTCCGCAAAGACATAGACAGAGTGGAGACTGTTCAGAGGAGGGCAACCAAAATGGTGCAAGATCTGCACCAGAAGACATACGAGGAGAGACTAAAGCAGCTTAATATGTATACCCTTGAGGGAAGGAGGGAGAGGGGGGACATGATAGAAACTTTCAAGTATCTCAAGGGAATTAACAAGGTACAAGAGGGTAGTATCTTTCAGAAGAAGAGAAGTGCAAGAACAAGGGGGAACAATTTGAAGATAGAGGGGGGACGGGTCAGAGGTAATGTTAGAAAGTATTTTTTCACAGAGAGTTGTGGACGCATGGAACAGCCTTCCTGAGGAGGTTGTGGAGTCAGGAACAATGGGAGAATTCAAGAATGCATGGGACAGGCATAAGGCAATACTAGTGGGGGGCAGGAGGAAGTAAGCTGTTGATTAAGTAGAAGCTGCAGCTTATCCATCAGGTAGGGAAATGGGCAGACTGGGTGGGCCAAGCGGTCCTTATCTGCCGTCAAATTCTATGTTTCTAAGTTTGGTGCCTTGCTAGCTCCAGGCCACATGCAGAGAGAGCAATGGCTTGTCTGGTTACCTCCGTATCAGGCACAGAGGCTAGGAGTTGACCTAACCTGGACCACAGAAACCTATCATAGGTAGCATAGTGGGCCTGATGTACTGAAATTGAAAGAAGCAACTGTGCCGAGTATAAAGTCCTCCTCCCCCAGAAGTCAAAATCAATGGAATCTAGATCTGGGGGCCGGTCATGGTGGGGGAAGCGAAGCCCATCGGGAGTATCCAGCTGCGTCAATCCTGACTGAGGCATACGACCTGGAGAGTCTGGGGAGAGGGGGGCACAATACCTCTGGCTCAGATCCCTAAGGGCTGGGACCCCAGAAAAGGGTCTTTGCCAGAAGCGCAATGACACCTCCTGAAAAGGAGTAGGCCAGGCAGGCACCACAAGGGTGTCTGCACTGAAATCGCCTAGGAATGCGCTCGTCGAGTGCTCCGGATTGTGCTGCGTGGGTGGGGTGACATGCAGATCCTCCATTATCCTCACGAGGAAACACTGATAGTCTGTCAGATCAGCAGCAGGAGAGATGTGGACAGAGGGCTCCTCTGTCCCTGAAGAGGAGGATGAAGAAGTGGAGGACCTCAGATATCCAGGGGTTGGCTGCTCAGGGTGATGGTGAAACACCTGTCTGTCCATGGCCCTGACATAAGAAGAGAAGTGAGCAGCCTCACCCCTGAATTGCTCCCAGGAGAGAGGTCCCCTAGGACCAAGAATGCCTGGGAGCACAGGAGAAGGTGATAGAGGAGTGGGGATAAGGCTAACGGCAGCAGGCGATAGTCCTCTGTCAGGGCAAGAGAGTGCACCAGGGGCCCCAGAAAACCCTACAGCCAACAGCTGATCAACCATTCCAGAACTGCCTAGGCTGTGCCCTGAAGATTCCCCCTGTGAGGTGTCCGGGACCGTGGAATTCCAAAAGGACGGCCCCTACCCTGCAAAGACCAGGGCCCTCTAGAGGAGACCGAGAGAGAAGGATGGGGGTTCACACTACGACTCCTTCCCGGACGCGGGTGGGTCCCATAAAAGGGTCACTGCATCGAACCCTGAACCCTCAGAGTCTAAAAGAGCCCTCCTCCTTGCACAGACCAGCCTAGGTAGCTGACAACCCTGATCAGTCCCCGAAGGGCCCACCCAGGGAGTAGCACCCTCTCCTCCTGTAGGTGCTCTGATCGGCCCTAAACTTGGGCAATCCAGGCACACCACCTGAGGGGGTACCACCACTGAGGGGGCAGAAAACCCTCCGAGCCAGGCTGCAGAGCAATAGTAGCCTGTACCACTGCCTGCTGGTCAGCACCCCTGTCCCTGGACTTGGGGGCAACTGCCTGCCCCTTGGGGGGGGCTGGCTCTGGTCAGCCGAGGAAACCACCAGGGTGTCCATGTGGGCCACCAGCTCCGAAGAGTCAGACAGCTTGTCTGAATCAGACTCCTACTCCGTCTCCGAGGAGGTAGAGACTGAAGACCGATGCCAGACAGTACGTGGACGCCCACTGCCATCCTGACCGAAGGGGGTATCAGTTTGGATGTCTGCACCAGAGCTGGCGCCGAAGCCTCCAACTGCACCATGAACGGTGCCCGAAGAAGACACGGCACCAAGGGTGGTAGCAGAAGCACAGCAGACATCTGCCACGGCACTGTTCTGACCCACAGCGCTGCAAGTGGCGCCGAGGTCAGGGATGGCACCGATGATGGCATCGACAGCTCCCTCGGCGCCGCAACACCCAAAACGATGCCATGTCCCCACTCGGTGCTGCAAGCAGCACCAGAGCTAGACACGGTGCAGTGCTCAGCCTTGGTGCCACAAACGGCACCGAGGTGAAAAGCGGTCGAAGATAGCACCATAGAACCTCACACGGTGCCATCAGCACCATGAATTCCGTCAACAGTGGAGATGGCGCCGAGCAACGGACTATCGCCAACCACGGTGTCACGAATGGTGCTGAGGCCCAGGATGGCACCGATGGACGGCATCGAGGACGGTGCTGACCTGGGCTTCCCAGCCCAAGGAAACTACACCGGGGGAGCCTTCACCCACGAACGGGCGATTGCCAGTGTGGTACCTCCCACCACGTCCCCCAGTGGGAAAGGACTGGGCCTCCTGCACCATGGAATGGTCTTCTGCAATGGCGAGGCTCTAGAGCAGAAGCCCTCCACGGTCCGTAAAGAACTGAAGGACCGGAGGAAAGCCAAGAGACCGCGCTTGGCCCAACGAGCACGCGCCCGTCCCTAAAAGTCGGCGGAGCTCGTCTAACTTTCAATTCGCTGTTATGTATACGACACGACGGTCCATGGAGAAGCAGGCGTCACACAAATCCATGTTGTGAAGCGGGCCAAGACTTGCAAGGCAACGGTCATGCTGGTCAGTGATGGAGTACTTGCGGCCGCACGGGCACCGTCGCATAAGGGGGCCACCCATCTTTAACGATTTTTTTGCCCCCAATCGAAACATGAGCCATGGTAAAATAAGCTAAACAAAAGACTCGACGTTGCTGACAAAATAAAGAAAGGAACAGTCTTACCACAGCGGCGTTGAGTGGTGGCGAAAACGGAACTGGCAGGAGCGAACAGACTGCGTCGAGAGACTTTTTCAGCATCAAAGCAGGAAACTAGGCTTCTTGCAGAGTAGCTCTTCACCAGGTGCGACCTCTACGGCGAGAGACTAAGAACTGGTGGGAGGGCAGAGTCAATGACACCTAACGGCCAACCCACGAGCACCACGCAGTGCATCGACCTCGAGAGAGGCGCCGACTGTGCGTTGACTCCACCCATCCCAAAAAAAAAAAGCTCCAGCAGGGTCGTGACCTCCAGCCAGAAACCACAGGTGATGAATGGTGAAGACTGACACAGATAAGATCTGACTTTGGCAAGTTGAGAAGGAACCTCAGGAAACTGAGCAGATCCTGAGTGACCTGTAGAGCTGACTTGACTTGGTCGGAAGACTGCCCTATAATGAGCCAGTCGTCCAGGTATGGAAATAGGGAAATGCCCTGTCTTCTGAGGAAGGTCACTTCTACTGCAAGACACTTTGTAAACACCCTTGGAGCTGATGTTATGCCGAAAGACATAGTTCTGAACTGATAATGACCTGAAGGCAACTCGAACCTGAGGTACTTTCTGTGGGAGCACCTGATGGGAATATGGAAATAGGCATCCTTGAGGTCCAGGGAAGCTAACCAGTCTCCTGGCCTTAGAGAGGGAAGAATTACTCCCAGAGTCACCATTTTGAACTTTGGTTTTAAAATGTGCTTGTTCAAATAGCTTAAGTCTAGGATGGGTCGCCACTCCCCTATCTTTTTTGGGGTAAGGAAGTATGTGACCCCCTTAGCACTGCACGGCTCCCAAGATGCTCCTGCGCTTCTGCAATCTGAAGCCCCCCCCCCCGCAATTAAGCACCCAGGCATTCACATACTGCCCCCTCGGGTGGTGACCGCTGCCGCGCTTGGGATTGGACCCCCCAGCGTTGCACGGCTCCCAAGACGCTCCTGTGCTTCTGCAATCTGAAGCCCCTCCTGCAATTAAGCACCCAGGCATTCACATACTGCTCCCTCGGGCGGTGACCGCTGCTGCAGTCGGGATCGGACCCCCCAGTGTTGCATGGCTCCCAAGACGCTCCTGCGCTTCTGCAATCTGAAGCCCCCCTGCAATTAAGCACCCAGGCATTCACATACTGCCCCCTCGGGCGGTGACCGCTGCCGCGGGCGGGATCAGACCCCCCCTAGCGCTGCATGGCTCCCAAGATGCTCCTACGTTTCTGCAATCTGAAGCCCCCCTGCAATTAAAGCACCAGGCATTCACATACTGCCCCTCGGGCGGTGACCGCTACTTGTGAGCGGATCAGACCCCCTAAGCGCTCACTGCTCCCAAGACGCCTCCTGCGCTCTGCAATCTGAAGCCCCCCCCTGCAATTAAGCACCCAGGCATTCACATTCTGCCCCCTCAGGCGGAGACCGCTCCCGCAGTCAGGATCGGACCTCCCCTAGTACTGCACGGCTCCCAAGACGCTCCTGCGCTTCTGCAATCTGAAGCTCCTTCTGCAATTTTGCACCCAGGTGCGGCCAGCTCAACACAGCGGAACGGATCAGGACTACTGATTTTCGAGCCAAACTCTTGGCGCCTTCTGGGTTTGAATGTGATTGGCTGCCCCAGGATTCAGCTCCTGGTTGGCTCGAGCTTCACCTGGGACTTATACGTTATGCTAGTCAGTCATGCAAGCAGAGTTAATTTGCTTTGAATGTGCTTATGTGTTGTAACTGCTGGTACTGTGTAAATGTTACTATTCTCACTTTAAGGCTAGCAGTTCTTAAACTTGTACTCAGCTGCTATTCTGTGCTCGGGAATCACATTGTAAAAGTGGGCAATTTTGTGCACTTGCCCTGCCTAGCTCCAAGCCCACTTGGGGCTACGAGACTATAATTGGAGGGGGAAAAAAAACAAAACATTTACAACTCTAGAACAAAACAAGACTCTTGAGAGGTGGGCAGGTCCTGGGCTGATGGGAGGCATTCTGCCGACGCAGTAGATTGCTGTGCTATCAGACCGTCTGGACTTTGTCCCACCCCCCCTTGCCTTTCTTTGGGCTGTTAATTCATTTGGCCCTTTGTCACCCCAGGTGCCAGCTCCTAGCTGCCCCCCCACCCAGATTCCTGAACACAATCAGGTTTCTCTGACTGTCTGAGCAGGATCTGCTTAAATTTCGTTTTTCTGCTCTCTCCCCAGGCATTCACATACTGCCCCTTGGGCGGTGACCAGTGCTGCGGTCAGGATCGGACCCCCTAGCGCTGCATGGCTCCCAAGATGCTTCTGCAATCTGAAGCCCCCCCCTGCAATTAAGCACCCAGGTATGGCCAGCTCAACACAGCGGAACGAATCAGGACTACTGATTTTCGAGCCAAACTCTTGGCACCTTCTGGGTTTGAATGTGATTGGGTGCCCCAGGATTCAGCTCATGGTTGGCTTGTGCTTCACCCGGGACTTATACATTATGCTAGTCAGTCATGCAGGCAGAGTTCATTTGCTTTGAATGTGCTTATGTGTTGTAACTGCTGGTACTGTGTAGTTGTTACTATTCTCATTTTAAGGCTTGCAGTTCTTAAACTTGTACTCAGCTTAGTCTGTGCTTGGGAATCACATTGTAAAAGTGGGCAATTTTGTGCACTTGCCCTGCCTAGCTCCGAGCCTGCTCGGGGCTACGAGACTATAATTGGAGGGGGGGGGGGAACATTTACAACTCAAGAACAAAATGAGACTCTTGATAGGTGGGCAGGTCCTGGGCTGATGGGAGGCATTCTGCCGACACAGTAGATTGCTGTGCTATCAGACCATCTGGACTTTGTCCCACCCCCCTTGCCTTTCTTCGGCTGTTAATTCATTTGGCCCTTTGTCACCCTGGCGCCAGCTCCCAGCTGGCCTGCCCCTACCCCGATTCCTGAACACAATCAGTGTTCTCAGACTGTCTGAGCAGGATCTGCTTAAATTTCATTTTTCTGCTTTCTCTCCAGGCATTCACATACTGCCCCCT
This sequence comes from Neoceratodus forsteri, assembly GCA_016271365.2. Taxonomy (NCBI): domain Eukaryota; kingdom Metazoa; phylum Chordata; order Ceratodontiformes; family Ceratodontidae; genus Neoceratodus; species Neoceratodus forsteri. The sequence goes on from CM057455.1 coordinate 1,714,135,891, forward strand.
CGGGCTGTCGGGATCAGACCCCCCTAGCGCTGCACGGCTCCCAAGATGCTTCTGCAATCTGAAGCCCCCCCTGCAATTAAGCACCCAGGCACAGCCAGCTCAACACAGCGGAACGGATCAGGACTACTGATTTTCGGTCCACCGCCCCACCCCCTCCCTAGGCCACCTTAAATGCACCTTCGCCCTGCCCACTGCACGCCCATTGGACCATACCCTTAACCCTTTCTGGCTGTTGATATCTGATATTCTATTGCACTCTGCTGCCCTCTTGTGCCCACAATCATTCCTCCCTTAAGCTGGGGAATATACTAAAGAAAATTAGCAAACACAAATACTCAACTAGGCAGATTTTCATCAATCAAACCTTATTACTTTTCACCATGCTTCTGCTAGTAACCCTCTTTCTGCTTTGTACTGTTCCCCACTTCTTGGCTCCACTAAACTCCCCTGGCTTGTCTGCTGACATTAGTGCTATAATTAAACATGCAGGCATCACACATCTTGTCAAGCTCCTGATATGTGCTACTCTGAATGACTCGCTGGCCATGGATCCTGCACCTAGCTGGCACATGGGTACACAAGCTGGGACCTGGGAAAAAAACCCAATACCTGTCCGCATGTTCTGGCAGATATCCCAAACTTATTGCTGCTAAAATTCTTCTACACGTAGCTCTAAATATCCTTGGCTTCAGTAACAAGGTACCCCCTCGCTATAATCATGCCCCACGCAAGTGTGAAAGGAAAACGTTTTAAAGCATCTGTTGGTTAGCTCTAGAAAACTCTTGCTTCTTCTCTTGCTCTGCTCGGGCAACATTGAGCTTAACCCTGGACCCAACATCAGCTCGCCAGCTGACCTTCCTAACCTGAAAGGGCTCAGCTTTATGCATATCAATGCTTGTAGCCTATTAAAAAAATCCCTCTTATCCAGGCATGGACAAGCCATACCTCCCCAGATATTCTGGTGATTTCTGAATCATGGCTTCGCCATTCAACCAGCAACCACTCTGTCTGCCTCCCCTCCTACTCACTATTCTGAACTGACAGACCATCAAGGGGGAGGGTGGCTATTTATGTCAAGGACAAGTACTCTGTCTCCATTCTGGACTCAACCTCGGTCCCTAATGAATTTGAATCTCTATCCCTCCAAGTGGTGATCACTGCTGGAGTCTCAGTCAGTGTTACTGGCTGCTACAGGCTGCCATCAGCAGGTTTGCAGCTACTAAAACACTTAAGCAACCTTCTGGGGCATTACTCTTTGGAAACAATAATACTCGGGGACTTAAACTTAGACTGGCATTCCAATGCTGCCTCTCCCCTCAAATCCCTTTGCGACTCCCTGGGGCTGTCCCAGCTCATCACTGAAGCTACCCACCCAAACAAGAGTAACCCAGCCAAAAGTACTCTACTGGACCTCATCATAGTTAATAAGCCTCATCTGTACTCCCACTCTGGTGTCTTCTTCTCCATCAGTGACCACTGTATTGTTGCTTGTGTCAGGTCTTGCCATTCCCCCACTCTCCCACCTAAATTCATTACAAAAAGAAGCAGGCGTAGTTTTGATTCTTGGTCATTCATGGCTGAACTAAGTCTCTCCCCTTGGTGGCAGGACTTCTACCTAGCAGAATCCGTGACTTCCACCTACAACATTTTTCATGACATCATGTTAAGTGCTGTAAACAAGCACGCCCCACTAGTTACATCCAGAGTTAGAAGCAAGCACTGCCGGTGGTTCTCAACTAACCTACAGAGTGCACTGCGGAATAGGGACAGCATATGGAAAGCTGCTCGCAAAACAAAACTACCTAACGACTGGAACCTCTTCAGGAGAGCTAGAAACCTCTGTACCAAACTGGTTAGAGTTACAAAGGCTAGCTATTACCGCTTTCAACTTGAAGCTTCCTCCACGTGTCCATCAAAATTCTGGAGGATTATTAGAGACATCGAAGGCCATTCTGCTGGAAACCCCCTGCCTGCCAAAATCCAGGTTGGTAATTCCACAATTACTGATAAACCTACTATTCTGGACTCCTTCAATAATCATTTTGCCATTGAGGGTCTAGCTTTTGATTCCTCCCCAGCTAGTACTCTTCGAGCAAAGCTGGGGCTCGATACCCCTGACCCCCCTGCATTCATCCCATCCTTCTCTCTCCAAGCCACATTCTTGAAGGAAGTGGAGGATCTTCTGCTCCAGCTGGATGAAAGGAAAAGCCCTGCGGGTGACCTGATCAATCCATTCTTTCTAAAAGCAGGCTTCCGTGCTCTCGCCGTGCCTATCACTTACCTGTTCAATCTATCCATCTCCCAAGGTGTCCTTCCTACTGTTTGGAAGACTGCCCATATTGTTCCTATACTCAAGAATAGGGACACTAGCATCCTGAATAATTATAGGCCCATCTCTCTCCTCCCGGTATTATCAAAAATGTGAGAGAAAATCTTTAACGCTCAACTCAGGACCCACCTGGAATCAGCGAACCTCCTCAACCCCCTCCAGTCCGGATTCAGGGCCCAACATAGTATGACTACCACCCTAGCCAAAGTTAGTAACGACTGGCTGAGGGAACTGGATAATAAGAAATTTGTCTGAGCAGTCTTCCTGGACCTCAGTAAGGCTTTCGACACTGTTGACCACCTCCTGCTGTTATCATCCCTATGGAACATTGGTCTAGATGCTCCCTCTCTTAGGTGGTTCAACAATTATCTAACTGACCGCACCCAGCAAGTCAACGATGACGGTGAGGTCTCGCTCCCCAAACCTCTTACCCGGGGAGTGCCGCAAGGCTCTATTTTGGGACCCCTGCTTTTTGCAATATACATCAATAGAATTAATACCTCCATTAACAAGGCTAAAATTCATCTCTTTGCAGATGACACTGTGCTCTACACCAGTGGCCCATCTCCTGACACTTTACTCACATCTCTCCAGAGTGAATTTGATCTGCTAAAACTCTGACTCCTAAAACAGAAGTTGCTCCTGAACACAAAAAACAAAAAAACAAAAAAACAAAAGCCATGCTCTTCTCCCCTGCATTCAACGATACAGCCCCTCCCTCTCATGGCTCCCTATCCCCTATCACTACCTTACTGGGGGATCAACTGGAATACGTATATTCTTTTAAATACCTTGGGGCTTGGATAGACAGTTCTCTCTCCTTCCGGGATCATATTGAACGCTTATAAAAAAGCTTGGGCAGAGACTAGGACTATTATTCAGGATAAAAAACCTTCTACCAAGGGAGGCTAAAAAAACGGTTAGTCCAGACTACATTTCTCCCCCTTCTAGACTATGCTGACTTCCTTTATAGCCAAGGTCCTGCTGGTTCACTTGCAAAACTCGATATACTCTACCACAGAGCATTAAGGTTTATAACAGAGCTCCCCTACTCAACCCATCACTGTCTCCTATACACTGCTGTGGCCTGGCCTTCTCTTACCCTTAGGCACCAGAGAAACACGGTACTATGGACCTTCAGAGCCATTACCAATAACCTGCCCCGCTATATCACTGATTGCCTACCTCTAACCCCCCTATCTAACTACGTCTATCTAACAAGTTGCAAAAATCCCTGAAATTAAACCTCCCTTGCATGCTCGCGGCTTTTAAAACTTTAATTACCCACAAACTCATGGAATCCTGTGACTGTTTCTGTTAATACTACGGTTTGTTGCTGTTGTGCTTATCCCTGCCCCCCCACCAGCCCTCGGCCCATATGCCTGCCCTCTCCTCTCTATCTCATACATCCCCTTACCTTCTCCCCTCTTGGGAGGGGATTGCAATCAACTTTTACATTTCTCTTGTGTTATCGTAGCTTGTATTCTTTTTTTTTGTGTATGTTAGATCTGTGTAAATCCTGTTCACATCTGTCCTAATGTATACTGCCACGTTGGCAGCACTTGCAATCCTGCTGAATCCTTCTGTAGTGTTTCCTTACCCCAGGTTCACCTCGAAAATTAGCTCTGCTCAACGCTGCCTGCCTGGTTAAATAAAGATTTTGACTGATTGATTGATGTGAAGTACAGACCTTTGCCCCTGTGTAGAGTAGGAACTCTCTCCACAGCTCTGAGAGCCAATAGAGAGGAAACCTTTGCTTCTAAAGCAATGGTTTCGAAGATATTTGCAGGTGGAAAAGACCTGACACTCATTTTAGGAATTTTTTTGAAATTGAGGGACAAACCCTGGCTTACTACCTCCAGGACCCAAATATCTGAGGTAACAGACTTCCAGACCTGGAAGTAGTGAGCCAGCCTGCCTCCTATTGGAACTGGGGAGTCGACACGGCTCACACATCAGGGTGTCTGCTTGGCAGGAGCCTTAGACTGGGAAGAGGATGCAGCCCAGCTCATCCCTCTCCTGCCTCTACCTTGGAAGACGCCCCTCTCTTGGAAGGGAGAGGAGGCCTGGGCTTGGTAGAAAGGCCTGTAAAAAGTCCTGCCCCTGCCCCTAGACTGCTGCCTCTTGGCTTAAGCACTCCTGTAAGTAGTCCTATATTCATCCATTTTCTTCATGTAAGCCTCTGTCTGCTCCCCAAACAGAGAATTACCTACTACAGGGAAATCCATGGCCTTAGCCTGGGTGTCCTGTGAAAGGCTAGTATATCTGAGCCAAGCAAATCTCCTGAGAGACACAGATGTAGCCATGACTCGTGATGCCACATCATTTGAGTCCACAGCAGCATGGAATTGTACTTTGGATGCCTCAGACCCATCAGCAGCCACCTCCTTCGGCTCTTTGGCCAGCTGGGGGGAGGCCTGCTTGGCCAGTTCCAGAACAGTATCCCACCTGGACTTCTGATACCTGGCTGCATAGGCCATATAGTTTGCCTGCCTGAGTCCCAAAGAGGATGTCAAATGTTTTGGCCATGGCATCCACCTTCCTGGAGTCTTTATCTAGGGGGTGTGAAGCCAAAGGTATGGTAGCCCTGTCACAGGCTGCAGCCTGCACTACCCCAACATGGCTGCTATGATTGTAGAAAAACTCTGTACCTGAGTCTGACAACATGTACCTCCTGTCCATCATTTGGTCCACTGGAGGTAAAGACTTTGGTGTCTGAATAATCTTTTTTGTCCGTTTCCCCAAGGATTTGTGGAGGGGAATAGACAGCCTCTTAGACTCTGAGATGTCCATCATCTCGCCAAAATCAGGCTCCTCTTCCTCTTCTGCAGCTTCTACCATAGGGAGCTGGAGAGTTTCAGCCACCTTTTTGTAGAACAAATAGTGGGAAGGGGACTCAGAAAGCCGGGAAGGGGAGACATTGGAGGATCTGTTTGGGGAGATGTCTGGTTCAATGGGCACATCCAGACCTTCTAAATCATTATCATCTTCATCATCTTGTTCTGGATAGTCTTCGTCCCCCTCCCACTCCATTTGATAATAGGCATCCAGATCATAATCCGATGGAGTAGGATCCATCCGAACCGACCGCCTGGCCGAAGGAGCCTGTTTGGAAGGAACCGATCGAAGCAATGGAACAATACTTATCGCTTTGACTATCTCATCAGCAGTTGGACTATGCGGTTCTGGATCTGAACCAGCTGATTTTCTTTTTGCTGGAACTTACCCCTCAGAGTCGGATATCCTTTTGCCCTAGGAGGTATCGACCAGGTCAGTGGGCACCTCCTCAGGTTCGTCCACAACCAAACCGGGCTGGCCATCTAGGTCAGCGGACTTCTCGGCCTCACTTTCCTTTAGCCTATTCATTCTTTTATCCATAGTGGCTTTGGGAAATTTTTTACAGATTTGGCAGTCTGTTTTGAGGTGGTCAAACCCCAGACAAACACATATGAGGTGAGGATCAGCTTTAGCAAAAGTCTCCCCACACTCACCACAGTGTTGAAAACCAGTGGGCCCGGTTTTCTTTTTCGGTTTCTCAGACATGGCCAGACTATCAAAAATTACCCTTAACAGCTGTTACGCCAGGTAATACTCTCCGATCAGTAACCAACCATGTTATGGGTTGTGGAAGGAAACCTGTAAAAGTACTTTTTTTTTTTAACCTATCAGAACCCTAACGGAAAAAATTCAAACAGAAACAGTCGGTTCCCAACTGGACCGGCTGCTAGGGAACAGAAGAAAATACAGTTTCCACAGGATGAAACAAAAAAACAGTTCACTACCTAGCTACAGACTTACTGTACCGTAGACGGAGACTTGAAAACTGAAAAATAATAAATCGGTTAAAACCGACACTTTTTATGAAACTTTACCAAACCGAGCGAAGGAGCAATCTCTGGAGTGACTTCACAGTTAGCCGGAGTAAAGAATTTGACGGTTACACTCTGAAGCACCACAGACAGAGGTTTGAAATCAGAGCTCGAACTCAATGTTCTGTGCTTCTGTACAAAGTTAACTCTTTCATCTCTGGGGCAGTTCAAGTGCTGGGGCTAACTGCATATGTCAGAATACAGCGAGACTTCATGTTGTTTGAATTAAGGATTTCCCTGAAGTCTGCCTGTGGCTGAGGAGGTGGTGGATGAGAGTGGTGGAAGGGTTGACATCCCAGGTAGCATCCCGGAGTATTGCATCCGGAAGAATGAAATCCAAGCAGTGGGTTCCTCGGTGTGTAGTAGTATGGGGTATAACCCAGCGTCGCATAATGAGGTGGATACCCTGAAAACTGCTGGTAGCCAGACATGTAGGGGACCAGCGTCAGGAACTTCAACGGAGGCCCTGACGAGGGCCCTGTGGGCGGAACCCCCTTCCCCAACAGTGGCCCCGATGGTGGCTAGCCAGACGGAGGCCCCGCTGGAGGAACACTGCCTGAAGGGGGCTCCGACAGTGGGGGACCTGACAGAGGCCCCAGTTGGGGAAGGGGGCTCCCTGATGAAGGGATGCCCGACGGAGGATTCACAGAGGTCGACAGGCAATCCCGAGGAACCTGGTCTGGCACCTCACCTGGTGGGAGGACCAGCAGCAGAACAGGCAACAGGTCCGGGGGCATTACCAGAGGAGCGCCTGACAAAAGGTCTCCTTCCACTGGGTTCCATGGCTCTGAAGAAAGTGGCAGGAGTTCCAGGGGTGGGGGGGGAGCAACCTAGGTCACATCCACAGGAGACCTATGCTCGGCCAAATGGGCACTGTCGGAAACCCACACCAGAGTCAGATGGCAAAGCAGTGGTCGGGCCATCACTGAACAAGCCGGTGATCAACTTATCAACAGCGGACACAGGAGCCGACACCCGACTTACCAACCTTGGCTGGGCGCTTGCCGGAGGAACTGGTGGGCAGATTACTGGCCCCGCTTGTCACCTTAGTGCCGTGGTGGATAAGGGCCCGAGGGTGGCGGATGCCTTGGATGCGGCAGAGGTGTCCGCAGCCACTGTAATCAGTGGCAGCGGGGGGACAGATGTCTGCTCCAAAGGAGGAGGAGGAGGAGCAGACTTGGTTGCCGAGGCCGTCTTCCCAGAGGAAAAAGGCTGCTGCTCGCCTGGGGGGGGCCCAAGGTAGCCTCGAGTGAGACGGGGACCATTCCTGGTCCCAGTGCTTCTCCTTGTCCCTTTTCTTACAGGAGTCTGATGGCAAGGAAGAGGCACTCCTAAGTGTCTGCAGCTCCTTCTCCACAGAAGCCAGTTTTTTCTTCAAAAGGTGGGCCTCCAGGGACTGCTGGTGGCATTTCCATGTGGCCCGGGTTAAAATGGGAGCAGGCCTCAGGATCCTCGACATGGTGGTCCAGTCCCAGACAGAAGGAGTGAAGATCTTTATGTGGTAGTTGGACGCTGCAAGAATCGCACTTGTTTTTATACAATTCGACTGAAAAAGTCGCAGACATACAAAATATAAAGAATAATACTGGAAAATAAGAAAAAAATGGATACTCATTTGAAAATTAAGCTGTCGAACTGCTACGATGACCTCTGCGAGGTCAGACGTGCACTGGTCAACGGTGGGAAAGAACTGGAAGGCAGGGTTGGGGATCGCCCCCTCAATAGGGTCACGCTGACATCGGCCAGGTGACGTTGGGGACGGTCCCCCGCCGGACACTGTTAGCTAAAGTTTCCGTGTGGTCCCGGCTCCAGGGGGTGTAGTCCAATAAGTGATTACCTACTGCAAGAGCCCTCTTGAAGTAAGATCGAAAAGCTGATCCGTTGTATGTACCGACTTCATCCAATTTGTATAGTAACACAAAATTCTGTGAAGATCTAGTGTGTGCAGAATTGCCTCCCCCCTGATTAGAGTACTCAGGATAATAAACTGGTAGTTGAATAGTCTGATTCAACATAAACTCAGAAACAACCTTTGGTGAGAACTTAGGATTTGTACGCAGAGCCACTATCTCTGGAAAATTAAACGAGGCTCCTTACACATCAGGGCCAGAAGCTCGGAAATCCTTCGAGCAGAAGTGACAGCAACTAAAAACAGTGCTTTCCAAGACAGGTAGCACGTGTCACAACTTGCAGCCGGTTCAAAAGGAGGCAAAGTGAGTTTTTCTAAAGTAAAATTTAAATCCCATGATGGGGGCAGGGTTAAGTACCAGGGGTTTCAAGTGGAGGATTCCCTTCAGAAACATTTGGTGGGGGGTTGCCAGCAGCCGACCAGAATGGACGATTGAGCTCTGAGCTCCCTGCAAAAACTCCATAAAATCCAAAAACATCTGGATCCTTTCACTGTACAGCGCGACTGTAATACTTGATACTGATATTATAGCTACTTGCCCGTCTAGTGATCCGCGGTTCGACTCCTGGTCTGCAAAGTAACACAAAATATTTCAAGTTGTTGTACCAGCGTAGCAGCGAGGCCTTGCAAGCCTGCTCGCTCCTTGGGATGGAGCCTGCTGTACTCCCAAATCAGTCGGAGGGGCGCCTCGCCAAAATCCTACAACGGATGAGTAATCTGGATCTGGCTTCAAAGAAAAATACCTCAGAAATCGTAGATCTTTCCCAGAGAGCTTGCATTACCGAACACAGACTGGCTGGCACAAAACCGGAGCTAGGCTTCAAGGACAAGAGAGGCTGATCAATATGCTTTGGTCCAGAGTGGAGGACCTCGAAAATCGAAGTCTTCAGCCGGTTCACCATTCTGCTAACCCCCCCCCACCTCGATCTGGGGGCAGTAAGCATGTGGGGATGTATTGGCAGATAAGATTACATGGGGGTTTGATAAGTTATATGTGGCTAGATTTTTATTTTCCTTCCTATGCTCAGGCCTCTACCCCACGTTCTAGGCTCACAGCATGGTTTTTATGCTTTCACCCACCAGATTTATCCTTAGGAGGAACTGGTATACAGGTACCCCCTTACTCCCAATATATCCCCCTCCCTGGATGGGGCTGGGCGTAGGGACAAGGGTTCTACCTGCCTTTACATAAGCTATCTACCTGGGTAGTAGCTCAATAAGCTGTATTTGATGGAAGGCTCATAATACTGGGAAAATGGCAGACTGCAGAGAGACTTCAGCACTCAGGTGGTCCTATTTCCCTGATGCTCTCTAAAAATGTTTCACCTCCCAGCAACCTCCGCTGGTATCTGGGCTGTGTACTAGCCGATACTTACAGCGGATGCTGGTCTAATACAAGAATGTTTATGAGGGTTTGTGGGGGGGTTATGTTAAATGCTGTATTATCTGTTTTGCACTATTTCTAATTTTTATGCTTAAGGTGTTCCTGTTATTTGGTGGCCAGTTTGAGCCACATAGTTATAGTTCTGATTATGGCAATCTGATGGAAGAGGGTTGGTCTCATTACTGGTACAAGGGGGACAGATGCTGGCTAGCCTTGGGTGCCAGCTATAGCTTTGCCCTATGGGGTTTCTTGTCTCATCCATCTTCAACCATAATATACGCCAGGAGAGATGGGAACTAAGTTGATATCCTGGAACGTTCGGGGGCTGAGCTCCCCAGTTAAAAGAAAAAAGGTGCTGGTTCATCTTAAAACATTAGGCCCTCTCATAGCGTTTCTACAAGAGACGAAGCTTACCTCTACAGAGGCGAAGAAACTCAAACAACGGTGGGTGGGCGAAGAGACGCATAGTGTGGCTACCGCCCACAAACAAGGAGTTTCCATACTAAATTGATCAGACACACTCATGATAAAGAAGGGAGATGGGTCTTAGCGGAGATGGAAACCCCTGAGTGCTCACTGATCCTGGCCAATATTTACACCCCTAATCAAGACTGTCCTTAGTATTTACATACTATCAATCAGGCTCTTTCTGACTTCAGCTCAAAATAAGCTCCGGTATTAATGGGGATTTTAATTTGACACTGGACCATATAAATAGGAGTAACAAGACCCCTGAACCCCACCAACAAGCTAAGCTAGCTGTCCAGAGACTAATGTGCGAACAGGTATTGCTGGATGCCTGGAGAGCATAGCACCCAAGTGACCATGATTTTACTTGCTTTTCCCCAGCTCATGGGTCCTCCAGCAGAACAGACCTTTGGCTCATCTCCTCTGGGATATACGAAATGGCTGTACACTCTCATATATACCCGCTCATCATTTCAGATAATGCACCTTTAGAACTTCTGATTAGGCAGGGGTCAGACTCCCCTCCATCCTCTGCTTGGCACCTTGACTCCTTCTTGTTAGACGACATAACCTTCCTGAAGTGGCAGACTACTGGAGAAATAATGACAATGCGGAGGTCTCCGATTCAACCCTCTGGGAGACCTTCAAGGCAACTATCCAAGGCAGAATAATTGCCTTTGCTTTTGCCAGGAGGTGTCGACGAGAGGCTGATTAACGAGCCTTAGAGAAACAACTATATGAATTAGAATCCCAATATAAGGCTCTCAATTCTCAAGCTCCATCCCAGACTTTACTAACTCAGCTGATTAGTACTAGAATTTCCCTCAATGTCCACCTAACTCCCCAGACCAAGCTGAATCTTAGAAGGATACGTCATGCGTACTGGGAAGGGGGGGAAGGAGGCCAGCAAACTTCTTGCCTATCGGTTGAAACATCAACAGGCCTCTCGTAATATACACGCCTTAGCAGATAAACATGGAGTTAAATGTTACTCCAAAAAAGGGATCAATGAGATCATGGCACGGTTTTATAAACAATTATATGCATCTTCCCAACCCCATGACCTGCTTAAAATCCATAGCCTTCTAACCTCGTTACAATACCTCGAATTCCAGAGAGCAAGTCCCAAGCTTTGGAATCCCCGATAACAGAGGAAGAGGTGACTGAGGCTATTAAATCCATGAACCTTCGCAAGGCCCCTGGTAGGGATGGGTTGCCTACAGACCTCTACTGACTCCCAAGTCTCAATCTGGCTCCATATTTGGTCCGAGCATTTCACCATTCCCTATCGAATGGTTGCCTACCTTCTTCTTTGAGAAAAGCCACTATTACGGTTCTCCTAAAGAAGGGGAAAGACCCGCTTTTGCCAAGTAGTTACTGCCCCATATTGCTCATCAATGCTGATGCCAAAATTCTGGCAAAAGTTCTGGCTACCAAGTTTGAGCACCTCCTCCCGGGCCTAATCCATCTCTCACAGGCCGGTTTCGTTGAAGGCTGTTTAGGGTCAGACCATCATAGAACTTTGGTCTCATTAATGCACTTTATCAAACTGTCCAAACTGCCTTCTGTAGCCCTGGCCATCAATTTCAAAAAGGCGTTTGACTTGGTAGAGTGGCCCTTTCTACAATGGGAATGGGACCAACCTTCACATTGAGGATCAAACTCCTATACTCCTCGCCCATGGTCTCAGTCTTGACCAATGGTAACCTTTCTAAACCCTTTCAGCTACAGAAAGGCACAAGGCAAGGCTGCCCCCTTCCCAACTCTTATTCGTTTTAGCTATAGAACCCCTGGCCATTGCTCTTCGGGAATCATCCCAGAGTCCTGGAATACGAGAAGGTGACTCCATTTTCAAAACATTCTTCTACGCAGACGATCTCATCACTATGAAGCATACTCCTCAAGTGACTAACAATATCTTCAATATTCTGACTGAGTTCTCCCAAGTATCAGGGCTTAAGCTGAACCAGTCCAAAACTGAGGGCCTCCCACTAAACTCAGTATCCTCAGGGGACATTCTCACTACTTTAGGGCTAAAATGGTCACCAAAAGGTATCAAATGCTAGGGCAATATCCTCCACCCGAACCTGGAGGAAATGCTCTCAATCAACTTTACCAACCTATTAGACTCATTTAGATAAGATATGGAGAGATGGAAAGCCCTGCGGCTTTCGCTAGCTGGGAAAATTGATCCCATTAAGTTGATGGCCGCCCCAAAGATACTGTACATTCTGGCTAATTTACCAGTGCCCATCCCCCAGAAATGGTTTCAAAAAATGGAGACCCTAATGGGCAATTTTTTATGGGAAGGGTCCCGTCCCAGATTCAGCTAACTTAAGCTGAGGCAGCACTGGAGTAGAGATGGGTGGGGACTCCCTTGGCTACAAGGGTACCACATGGCCTATGTCTCAGCTCAGACAACCAGATGGTTCTACAAAACAGGTCAGGCTTCTCCTTTCTGGCTCCTGCTGGAAGCATCTCTGGTACATGCTCCCTCCACAGCAGTGGTTCTATACGGTAAGAAGTCTCCACCCTCTGGTCTCCCTTCCTCCATACTGATTTCAATTAAATACTGGAAGAAAACCCTGGCCCTCCTAGGCCAAGACCCGACTCCTTGGGAATTTACTCTCCTCTGGAACAACCCTGTCATACAAATAGGGAACCACATGCTCCATTGGAAGCTGTGGGAAGCCCAAGGTATCTCCTTGGTACACAACTTGTCACTCCTGGGCACCTGCTCTCTTGACTCCTTTGAAGCCCTGAAAACTTGATTTCATCTCCCCTTGACCCATTTTTGGATATATCTCCAAAATCAGGGATGCCATCACCCACCTTCCCAAGGCCCCACTCCAAAATGAGTTCTCTCAAGACTCTCACCCCATTGGTGTTTGGGGTAAGCTCCTCAAAAACTGAGTGAGTGTGATCTATACAGCTCTCAGGGATGCCTCGAAGCACCCTAACCGAGCAGTTAGATTGCAATGGGAGTCAGATTTACAAACCCCTATTTCTGATCGTCAGTGGGCTCATAGCTGGGCAAGGTTACACACTGCTTGTAGAGATTGGCATACCCACCTTATAATGAACAAGACCCTACATAGGTGGTATTGAGATCATGCCAAACTTTATGCGCATGGTTCTCATTATGGCAGATAACTGCTGTTGGTGTGGCAATCCAGGGGCTAATCTTTTCATTCTCTGGGCCTGCCCCTCTCTTCATTCCTTCTGCCTATCAGTCCAGGGTATGTGTAAGCAAATATTCCCTATGATTAACCCTGACCCCTCTCCTTTTATTGGGGTGTGGAGGTCCATCCACACCGAAATATTGCCCCAGGGCTAAATGGATTACTGTAATAGGAGCCATTGCCAAAAGACTAATTTTGACGAGATGGAGATCCCCTGATATTCCAACTTTCCAGGAATTCCTTCTGGCAGTAGCCCAAGGTGCCGTGCTGGAGAGACTCTCCAGCTTTGCTGCAGGCCTGACCTCTCAGTTTGAGGAATGCTGGTAGCCTTTCCTTAACTCGAAGTATTGTCATGACATCCACTCGAAGGCTGCCTTGCACAATCCCCCATCTTCCTCACCAGCAAACACCATCTCCCCTTGATGTTACAGAATTTGTTCAAAAACCAATTCCCCTTCCTTTAGATTGGATTGCCTTCTTTTTGTATATAGTTGATATTAGTACAAGCATAACTACTGGGTTGCACCGCATCTAGTCCTACTTAGAGACTCTTTTTTAGCCCCTTCTGTTTACTTTGGAATGCCAATGTTTAGTATACCATAGTCTCTTTATCTGAATCCACAGACCTAGTCATGTCATAATTTGTCAGTCTCATGCATTACTCTGTCTTAGAATTTGCTTATTAATCTGCCCCTAGTCTTTATTTATATAGGTTAATGCTTCTTATCTCAATGTATTTCTCCGGACATACCAAATGTTGGCAGTATGGTCTCAGATCATGTATGTACTAATGCATATATGTGGTGCTTATTCCTATAAATTAATAAAAATTTGTAACAACAAAGAAACGTTTTGGAAACCTCCAGCTGTGCAACAGTTTTAGACGAAATGGCTCAAAGGTGGACCTTCAACGAGGAGTAGCTCAGCCCCAGGTCACATAGGTGCAGCAAGTATTCCATGACCTGGGAAACAGGGCACGCAAAAGGGGCCCAATCCCTTGAAGTGGCCCAAATGGAAAATCTCTTCCATTTCATAGCATAAGTGGTCCTCGTGGAAGGCTTTCTGGCCTCCATGAGGACTTGGACCATCCTAGAGGAAACCCCATAGTGTGAAGCAGCTATGTTAGAAGGCGCCACACATGAAGGGACTTGAGTCCTGGATGCCCCCCTCCTGGGTCAAGAGGTCACGACAGATGGGCAGAGGGAACCGGGGGCTCCACTGCCAGCTGTTGCAAAAGCGGGAACCATATTTGGTGCAGTCAAGGAAGGGTGATTAGAATCATGTTAGCCCCTTCTGCTTGCAACCGGAGCAGTACCCACTGCAGGATCGGAAAGGCATACAAAACCCTCCCTCTCTCCAGCAAAGAGATAGTGCATGTTGCCAAAAAACACCAGGCCCTGGAACGGGCGAGCAAAACTCTGGACTACCCCACAGGTCGAAAATGCCTTCGACCACTGACTGGTTTAGTTCTCACTCATGAGCCTTGGCCTGGGTGCGGCTGAGACTGTCCGCCCAGAACATGAACTGCAGCAAGGGGAGATCTGATGCTGAAATCACCCAGTTCCAGACTCACATCACTTCCCTGCAGAGAGGGTAGGAGCAAGTGCCCCCTTGTTTGTTCAGATACCAAACCATGCACATATTGTCCGTTTGGACCAGCAGTGGACCTGGACTGAGGAGGTGCTGAAAGGCCTGCAGAGCATACAGCACTGCCGCATCCCCAACACACTAATGTGTAGAGACAGTTCTGACCGAGACCACAGTCCTTGGGTCCTGTGGGTCTCTAGATGAGCACCCAAGCCAGCTCTGAAGCATCCGTGGTCAGGGTCTGAATGGGAGGAAGGGACCGAAAAGGAACTCCCTTGCAGAGATTGCTGAGATCCTGCCACTACAGGAGACCCCCCGACGCACTGATGTGGAGACCAAGACTTTGTGGTTGAGGTAGTCCGATCTCTGGTCCCACTGAACCCCGAGCGTCCACTGTGAAATCCGTATGTGGAGCCTGGTCAGAGGGACAGTCAGGATGGCCGCCACCAAAAGGCCCAGAAGGCGCAGCACTGACCTGGCTGAAATTCAATGGCTGGAAGCCACCAGCTGTGCCTGCTGTTGCAATGTATCCGCCCTGTCCAAAGGGTGGAAAGCCTGACCCTGGGCTGTATCCAGCATCGCTTCAATGAACTGCAGGAGCTGGGAGGGGGTAAGGTGAAACTTGGGGTAGTTCACCGTAACTCCTACTCTGGCAATCAGATCCAGGGTCACTGAAAGTGAAATTTTCAGCCGCTCCCTTGATGGGGCAGAGATCAGTCAATCATCGATGTACGGGAAGGCATACAAAACTCTCCCTCTCTCCAGCAAAGAGATAGTGTCTTGCCAAAAAACACCAGGCCCCGGACCTCAAGACCACTGCCACTACTGCCAGGCACTTGGCAAAAACCCTGGGTGCCGAGGACAGGCCAAAGGGGAGGGCCTTGACCTGGTAGTGTTCCCCCTGAAAGGAGAACGGTGGTGGGCTTGAAAGACTGGTATATGTGCAGGTATGCATCCTGTATGTCCAGAGCAGAGAGCCACTGCCCCTCATGCAGCAGGGGCTGGGTCAGCATTCGAAATCTTTTGTACTTTATGTACAGATTTAGGGTGCTGAGGTCTAGTATCGGACGATGATCTCCCGTCTTTTTGGGAACCAGAAAGAAGTTAAAGTAATACCCTCTTCCTATCTGGTGTAGAGGAACGGGTTCTATGGCTGCCTTTTACAGAAGAGCCTCTGTCTCTTCTCTGAAGACAAAAATGTGTGCCCTTGGGTAAAAGGATGGACCCGGAGGGTTGTCTGGGAGTCTCTTCAGAAATGTCAACGTGCAGCCCTGGGAGATTAGTTGAAGGACCCACGAAGCTGCGGTAATTGCCTCTCACCCTACTAGATGACTGGCAAATCTTCCGCCTGCCGGTTCCTCCGACTGAAGAAAAGGAGGAGGAGGGCCGTGAGTCAAGAGGCAGAGTTGGGGAGGGATGCCCCTAAAGTCCTCTAGTTCTTGGCTAGAAGAGTGGTCTTTGCTGAGGGGGCATGACGTTTGTTCAGATGTCTGGCCTACATAGAAACATAGACTTTGATGGCAGATAAGGACCTCTTGGTCCACCCAGTCTTGGCCTGGCCTGCTGTGGTTGCTTCGTCCGCTACCTCTGTTGACGATGAAAGGGCTTGTTCATCTGATAGCCAGTGCGGTACATAGTCTGCACCGCATGTAACGCCTGCCCCTTATCCTGGAGGTTTGTGATGATGTCTTGTGAATCTCCTCCGAAAAGGATGGAATCCCAGAAGGGAGCATCTTGGATGGCAGCCAGGATATCAGGTGCCAACCCAGAGACTCTCAGCCAAGAATACCTCTGGAGGCAGACTGCGATAGCCGTGCCCCTAGCTGAGGAATCCATAGCGTCGTAAGTCGCCCTTCAAAGAGTGGCGACAAGTGACTTTAGTTGACCTAATGGTGTCAGAGAAAGTGTCCTCAATGACCGGCTCTAACTGGTGAAAGAGGGATTTTTGGTACACCAACATCTGCGCCACATAAGTAAGGGCACACATAGCCAAGGTAGAGAATGGATAAAATTTATGCCCAAACTGACCAAGTTGCCTCGACTCTGTCGGGAGAGGTGCTCATGTGTTTAGGTTTGGTAGATCTGTCATGCACTACATGAATGACTACCGGGTCCACTTTAGGGTGGACGCCAAGAAAAAATTACTTACCATAGTAATCTTCTTTCTTCCCAGTGATACTCAGATATTCAAAACTTTATGCAGTAAGCCTGAAGGGTTGGACTGCCAGGACAGAGAGAACACATGCAAATGATGACGCACTCTGCATGTGAGCATCTTTCAAACACTGCCTCTACTAACTGCAAGTGTTCTAAACCTCTTCAGATTTTTATAAAGGAGCCTGGAAAGTAGGCCCAGAGTAATATAGTACTATAATTTTATTATTAAAATTGGGGGTTTCCCAATAATACAAATTTGTAAAAATTAAAACTCCAACTGGAGATCAACAATTCAACAAGGTTAGAACAAAATGCCAGAGAAATACCAAAAAAGGTAGAAACAGTGAATCATTGTTCACCTTAACTATTAACAAGTGCAGGGTAGAAACACTCCAAGGATGTACAGTGATAATGGTGGCACCAGCATGTGCAGTGCAGAGACTGAAGTTCTGGAAGGGGAGGTAGAGAGGGAAGTTATGAATATCTGAGCATCACTGGGAAGAAAGAAGATTACTATGGTTAAGTAATTGTTTTCTTCTAACCCCAGTAATGCTCAGAATATTCCTAACTTTATGCAGACTGCCAAGCGGTATGACTGGAGGTGGGCACAGAACTTATTTTGGAAACAGACTTTGCAGGACTGCTGTGCCAAACCTAGCATCACTCCTAGACAGAATATCCAGATTGTAATGCTTTGTAAAGGTGTTTACTGTCTTCCAGGTAGTTGCTTTACAAATGTCCACTAATGGAACATCTCTGGCAGCTGCTAAGGTAGCAGCTTCCCTCTTGTGGAATGGGCCCTCAATCCTGATGGGGGCTCCTTACCAGCTTTTGTGTAACAGAACTGGATACACTGAACTATCCATCGAGAAATGGACCTTTTAGAGGCTGGATTACCTTTTCCCACATCCCCATAGGTCAGGAACAACTGTTTTCTGTCCTGTCTATGGACTTATGTGGCTATAATGTAGTAACTGAGAGCCCTTTTTACATCCAGACTGTGGGGACTTCTTTCACCAGAGGTAGCATGATCAGTGAAAAAGACAGGGAGAGTGATGGACTGGTTTAAGTGGAAGTCCGAGACTACTTTGGGAAGAAATTTCCTGTTTGTCCTAAGGACTACCTTATCCCTATGAAAGGAGATATAGTCCTTATCTATACATAGAGCCTGAAGCTCACTAATTCTTCTTGCAAAAGTCACTGCCACGAGAAAAACGGTTTTCCAAGTGATATATTTTAAATGAGCTGTAGCCATGGGTTCAAAGGGGGAGCCCATGAGTTTAGCTATACACACATTCAAATCCCAAGCTAGCACTGGTGCCCTGTGAAGGGGATGTTGATGATTCAGACCTTTGAAGAATCTTAAAAACAGGATCCGAAAAAACAGGTTACTCACCTGTAACAGTAGTTCTAGGAGTGGTATATGTTGTTCATCCACACTGTCAGGCATGTCTCTTTCCCCTTTAAATTTTGCCGGAAGTCTTCAAGCTGGCTCCTCCCACCCACCCGGGTGGTATATACCTCGGCTCCGCCCCATGACACCAGATCTTAGCCCACTGGAAGCAAGGTGGTACGCCTAAAGCCGGGGAGGTCGTCAGGTGGGTGCGTGTGGATGAACAACATATACCACTCCTAGAACTACTGTTACAGGTGAGTAACCTGTTTTTCTAGGAGCATGGATATGTTGTTCATCCGCACTGTCTGGCAGACTCCTAGCAGTTCTCCAGGAGGAGAAAGGCAAGGCGCACACCCCCTATTAGAAAAGAGAGATTGGAGAACCGAGGCCCCAAAACCAGCATCTCGGTGTGACTCAAGGTCGATGTGGTAGTGGGAAATGAAGGTATTTGCTGACTTCCAAGTAGCAGCCCGACAGATTTCCTGGATAGGGATGTCCCTGGAAGCAGCCACCGATGCAGCAGTATGGCAGGTAGATTGAGCTCTTAACCCTCTGGGAGACTCCTTGCCCGCCAACTCATAACACAGACCTATGCATGATGTGATCCATCTTGCAATAGTCCATTTGGCTGCAGGTCTGTCAGAAGCGGCTTCAGCATAGGTGACAAACAGCTGGTGAACCTCTCCCCGAATTTCCGACATCCTCTCCTTATAATAGGAAAGAGCACGTCTGAGGTCCAGAGTATGGAGCCTGTACTCGGCATCTGAGGTGTAATTAGGGTAATATACCGGCAGAGTCAACACCTGGTTAAGGTGAAACTCTGACACCACCTTCGGAAGGAATTTCGGGTGGGGGCACAGGACAACTTTGTCCCTGTGAAAGACCAGATAAGAGGAGTCCACCGAGAGCGCCTGGAGCTCCCCTGTCCTTCTGGCTGACGTGATAGCCACCAGGAAGGCAGTCTTCAACAAGTGTGAGAGTTCACACTTGTGCATGGGTTCGAATGGCTTGCCCATGAGCTTTGCCAAAACCAGCAAAAGATCCCACGGAGGAAGAGGTTCACGCACCGGAGGGGATATGTGATCCAGGCCTTTGAAAAAAGGTCCGACCACTGTCTCCTGTGCCAATGTCGACTGGCTGGCCTGCGCCCGGTAAGCAGAGATGGCTGCCAGGTGCACCCTAAGGGTCGATGACCAAAGACCCCCTTTGGAGAGAGACCAAAGGTAGTCTAAAATGTTAGCCACAGAGCAGGATAAGGGGTCCAGACTCTTACCCTGACACCAAAAGGAAAACCTTTTCCATTTGAAGGCATAAAATTTCCTAGTTGATTCCTTTCGAGATGCCTCCACCACAGTGTAGACATCCTCAGAAAGACCCAGAGCCTGGAACTCTAGCCGCTCAGGAACCAGGCTGTGAGGTGCAGGGATTGAAGGTCCAAGTGGAAGACCTTCCTCTGGTTCAATGATATCGGGTCTGGGCGTGTACAAAGCCGCTCTGGGGCCCTGCAGCTGAGGCTGAGGAGATCTGGATACCAGAACTGGCGGGGCCAATCTGGGGCTACCAGGATCACCTTCGCCTTGTCCCTCCTCACCTTGAGTAACACCTTGTGGATCAAGGGAAATGGAGGGAAGGCGCAGAGGAGGCCTGGGGTCCACGGCCTCGAGAAGGCATCCCCTGCAGCAAGCCCTGCTGAGGGGCAGGCATGAGTACAGCCTCAGCTTGGTGTTCTCCCTGGAGGCAAACAGGTCCACCAACGGTTTGCCCCAATGGGAGAACAGACTGTAAGCTACCTCTGGATGGAGAGACCACTCGTGGGATGTCTGGCCTATGCGACTGAGAGCATCCGCCAGTTGGTTCGAGACTCCTGCCACATGGATGGCAAGGAGATCCACCTCCAACCGTTTGACGAAGGTCCAGATCCGGAGTGCCTCCTTGCATAGCAGACGGCAGTGTGTGCCGCCCTGTTTGTTGAGGTAGTACATAGTCATGGTATTGTCCATCTGGACTTGAACCACTTGACCCCGGAGCTGAGGAGCGAAAGCTGACAGTGCCAGTCTGACTGCTCTGAGCTCCAACAGGTTGATGTGGCAACCGGACTCCTCGGGGTTCCAGAACCCATGGGCTCTGTGGTCCCCCATGTGGGCTCCCCAGCCCATGAGAGAGGCATCGGTCGTGAGGACGACCGTCGGCTCGGGGCGGACAAACGGGATCCCTTCCTGCAGATGACTTGGGACGGTCCACCATTGGAGAATGTCCCACATCCTCTGGGTAACAGTGACCAGCTGGTCGAAAAGACCCTGACGCTGAGACCACTGAGCGGCCAGCTCCCATTAGAGGGGGCGCATGTTCAATCTGGCCCAACGGACCACTGAGGTGCACGCCGCCATGTACCCCAGAAGGCGCAGGAAGTCCCGGGCAGGGCGCAAGTGCCCAACCAGAAATGACTGAGCAAAGGAGGAAAGAATCTTTGCCCTGTCCACCGGAAGCCGAGCTCTGGCTTGACAAGAGTCGCGCTCTGCCCCGATAAAGCCCATCACCTGAGAGGGCACGAGTTCCGACTTGGCCTCGTTGATCAGGAGGCCTAGATGGGAACAGGTTCAGAGGGCCAGGTCCCAGGACCTCTCCACCTCCTGCAGGGAGGAACCCGCCAGGAGCCAATCATCGAGGTAGGGGTATATGCGGACCCCTTGACGCCGTAGATGGGCTGCCACCACTGCAATGCATTTGGTGAAGACCCATGGTGCCGAAGACAGGCCGAACAGCATGGCTCAGAACTTGTACAGGGTCCCTTTGACCCTGAAACGGAGGAACCTCTGGTGGGATGGACAGATTGGGATGTGAAAGAACGCGTCCTGTAGATCCAGTGAACAGAACCACATGTTTCGCTCCAGGGATGGTATGATTTGGTTCAGAGTTACCATCCGGAAGGTGCAAGACCAGAGATATTGATTCAGGTCATGGAGATCTAGGATGGGGCACCAACCCCCCGTCCGTGTGGGCACTAGGAAATACCTGGACATGAAGCCTGGATCTGTAGGAGGATCCAGCACTGGAGTTACCACCTCTTTGCAGAGGAGCTGAGCAATGTCGACCCCGAAGGGCTGACTGAGCGCCAACTGAGATCCTTTCCTCCCGTGGGGCACGGGCTCGGCTGGGGGGGTACTGCTTGAACTCTAGAGGCAGTCCCTGACTGAACACTTCCAGAACCCACCTGTCCGAAGTGATACCGGACCAGGCGTAAAGAAAGTGATGGAGCCGGCCCCCCCACGGGAGGACCCAGAACTGGCGTGACGGGTGTAGGGGAGGCCACCCCTGACCCGTCACTGTGCAGGCTTGGAGGAGGCTCCTGGACCAGCAGCTCGGCCTCCTTTGTGGGGCTGTTGGGGACCCTGCTTGGGCCTAGGGCGCCAAGCTTGAGCCTGCTGTTGCTGCTGACCTCCCCGGAAGGAGGGCTGTCTAACCACAGGGGAAGAGTGCCCGAAAAGGCTTCTTCTTGTGCTTCTGCTGGTTCTTGCCTGAAGAACCCTTAGCAGAGGTGGCATCTAAGGTGGCATTAGACTGCTCAATGCGCTGGAGATGACCTGCCACTCCTGGACCGAAGAGGTCGGTGCCAAGAAAGAGCACGTCAGCTAGCTTGTACTGAGTATCCGCTGGAAAGGAGGATAATCTCAGCCAGGCCCTGTGGCGAGTGGCCACTGCAGCAGCTAGTGAACGGGCACAGGAATCTCCAATGTCCAGAGCCATCTGGAGCTGCTGTTTTGCAACAGCACGGCCCTGGTCATGGACCTGCTTGACTGTGGTCTGCATGTCTGCTGGGAGATGAGGGAGAACTTCATCAAGTGACCCCAGTAGGGCATGAAAGAAGTGTGCTATAATCACTGCTGAGCTGGCCTGACGAAGGCCCAGGGATGAGGCCGCATAGACTTTCTGGGCAGAGTGGTCCATATTTTTGGACTCCTTGTCCGGAGGGCAGTCAGTATCCGCAGAGCTACCCATGCGTCGAAACACTGAGGCAGTCACAAGACTCTCGGTCAAGGGATGCTCAGTGAAGCCCGCCAAGGACCCCATGGGCACCGCGTACTTGCGAGCCATACAGGCAAACGGAGCCAGGCAAGAGGCAGGGCACTGCCAAAGCTCAAGGGCCAGGCCAACAATGGCTTCGGCCACTGGAAAGGCCTCTGTAGGAGTAGCCCCCTCTTAAGGATATCCGTGAGAGGATATTCTGCCTTCTTTTGTATAAGCTGCAATGGCACACCCGTGGACTCAGCAATGAGTCGAAGGATGCCCTGGAAGGAGGAAGGACCTTCCTCCAGGCCTGTCACTGACAGCTCATCATCAGGGTGTGAGTGAAGGCCAGTAGTATCCGAGTCCGAGGAGTCAGGATACAGGGGTCTCCCGCCTATGTCCCCTTCAATGCGCCTAGGGCGATCAGGAGTAACTGTTATGGACAGCCTATGGGGCAAGCCCGTATCTGTCTGATCCTCCTTAGAGGGAGCCCCTCTGAGGCTGCTTAGGCAATGGTTCCACCAATATTGGTGGGGAGACCGGAACAGGCCGACCAGAAATGCGTGCCGGTCCTACCGGAGGGAGAACCGTGGGAGTCGGCATCGGCCGAAGAGACTGGGGCCAAGTAATGGCCAGTGCAGCCAGAGTGGATGGCTTTTGACCGGTCAAAAGTAGCTGCTGCCACATAAGGTCCTCATAACGTCGGAGCTTCCGTCTAAGTCTCTTCTTGTCCGAGGAGGATGAGGAACAGCGGCGGTGCCTCTTCCGGGAGTGTTTATGACCCTTTTTCGGCTTTTCGACCGACGGGGTCCTACTCCTCGATCGAGACCGACGGCGCCGGCTCTGTCGATCAGAAGAAGCCGGATCCTGTGAAAACCGAGGAACTGGCTCTTGTCCCTCGATCGAGATACCCTCAGGATGGGCCTCCTCGTCGGGGAAGGAAAGGATGGGAGTCCTCTCCAATGAGTCGTCGACGGGGGTCGGCGACAACGGCTCGATCAGGTCAAGAGAAGTCTCGGCTGGTTCTGCCGTATCCTCGGCTTTGGTGCCTTGGCCAGATGGAAGATCCGAGAAGCCGGCAGCTGAGGAAGTGATCTCGACTGAGACCGCCTGATCCTGAGTATCGGACTGCTCTCGGTCCCAGGATTGTCTTCTTCGACTAGAAGAAGAGGATTTGGGGTCCTTGTCCTTTTTCTTGGAGTGGGAGGAGTGCGAGCCCGAAGGTGCCTCACCCTTGGTAGGGCGAGACTGGCACAACTCCCGAAAGGACCCCGTCAAGGTGGATCCCAGGTTGAGCGGGACGAAGAAACTTCTGTTGGCCGAAGCTTGGGCAGCTTCCTCCTCGAAAGCCGCCATCTGTTCAAGCTGCTTGGTGGATCCCGCAGCCGTGGAAACTGCCCACCTGGCCTCCTTCGATTTCACCAGTGGATTGTAAAGCTCCGGTCTCCCCAGCTGAAGGAGCGCCTTGCACTCATTCAGGACGTTGGGATGGAAGGCCAAACAGATGGTGCAAGCCGAGGTATCATGCACAGTGCCTAAACAATAAACGCATGAGAGGTGGGGATCGGTGCGAGGCATTTTCTGTCCGCAAGGACACCAGTGAAACCCGGGGGACGACTTGTCCTCCATGTCCGAAGCGTTTGGATCTGAGTCGTAAACTCCAACGAGTTTTAGAGAGAGTAAATGTGGCTAAAACCGTCGATGAGACTCCAGTGCCTACAGTACTTGAAAAGTAGCATGAGGGAACCTGTATCTTCCAGCTGAAAGGAAGATCTGGCATCATGGGTCAGAGCCGAGGTATATACCACCCAGGTGGGTGGGAGGAGCCAGCTTGAAGACTTCCCGCAAGATTTAAAGGGGAAAGAGACATGCCTGACAGTGTGGTTGAACAACATATCCACACTCCTAGAACTAAGGTTACCCTTGCCCCGGCAGAGAGGTAAGCAGATACAGCTGCCAAATGAACCTTCAGAGAGCTGGATTGCAAACCAGAAGAATGTAAATGGGAGAGAATCCAGGAAAACTGAAATTCCAACTTGGCCTGGTATCAGTGATCTACTCGAGCACCAAAGTGAAAACCTTTTCCATTTAGAAGAATAGGTTTTCAAAGCAGGTTTTCTGTAAACTCTTAAAATGCTTAAAAGAGATTGAGAGAGGTTTAATTTTGCATATTCTACGTCTTCAAGAGCCAGGCCTTGAGGTTGAGGGACTTGAGATTTGGATACAACAGAGTTCCCTGGCTGGAAGTCAGTAGGTTGTGCCTCCGAGGGAGGTGTATCGTTTTGGTGACAGACATGGAGAGAAGAGAGTACCATGGCTGCCTTGGCCAATCTGGAGCTATCAAGATCAGTGATGATGCATGGGATCTGAGCTTGAGCAGTACCCTGTGAACCAGAGGAAAAGTATATAGGAACTTCCCTGACCAATCCAAGGTCAGGGCATCCAGGGGGAGTGTGCCCTTGATCTGGTGGTCTGCAACAATACTGGGGCAGGGGGTGGTTCTGGTGGGATGCGAACAAGTCTACTTGTGGAGTACCCCACCTCCTGAAAATAACCTGTACCACCTGTCTGTTCAGGGTCCATTCGTGACGGGCCTTGTTGATTCTACTCAAGGCTTCTGCCAGGATGTTGTCTTTCCCTGGCAAATGAATTGCCTGCAGGGATATTCCCAGAGAATAAGCTAGAGTCCAGATATGTATGGCTTCTGTGCAAAGGAGGCCTGACCTGGTGCTTCCCTGCTTGTTTATGTAATACATTGTGGTGGTATTGTCTGTTCTGTACCACCTTGCCCTGTACTAGAGGAGAGAAGGCTTGTAGGGCTAGCAAAACTGCTCTGAGTTCCAGCAAGTTTATGTGCTGAAGGGACTCTGCAGCTGACCAGGTACCCTGGATGGTGTGCTGCCCTAGATGTGCGCCCCAGCCAATAGGGATGCATCTGTTGTGAGAACTACTGAGGGGCTCTCCTGAAAGGGGATTCCATGTCTTAAGTTTGATTCCTCTTTCCACCACAAGAGGGCCTGTAACAGTGCCCTGGTTACTGGAATTAGTTTTGAAAAAGGGTCTTTTTCTGACACCAGTGAACACTGAGGTGGAACTGGATGTCTCTCATGTGGAATCTGGAACCCAGCACTGTGCCTATGGAAGCAGCTATGTGGCCCAATAGCTGGAGAAACTGTCTTGCAGTTTTTGGTTTGTGTAACCTGAAGGAATTTGCCACTGACTGAAGGCTTTGTACTCTTGCCAGAGGCAGATGGGCTCTGGCCTGTAAGGTATTTATTTCTGCTCCTATGAACTGCAAAACCTGTGCAGGGGTGAAGGCGGACTTTTTGTGATTGATCAGAAACCCCAGAGACTCTAGGAGGTCCTGGGTGACTTTTAAATCCTGCTGTACCCTCAGTGAGTATTTTCCCACCACTAACCAGTCGTCCAGATAAGGGAAAACAGTGATCCCTTGTCTCCGAAGATGTGCTACTACAGCAGCCAGACATTTTGTGAATACCCTTAGGGCCGAAGAAAGGCCAAAAGGCAGGGTTGAAAAATGAAAATTATGTACCTACTGTAATTGTTGATCTTTCTGTGTATCTTCACCATTCATCACTAGTGGGTACAGCACCGGAGCTAGGACCCCGTGGGAGACTTTTTCCTATATGGGCCGAGTCGATGCAGGGCTGGCGCCGCCCTCGAGGCCGATGTTCCACGTGGCGCTCGCGGGTTGGCTATTATCTGTCATCGACTCCGCCCTAGCCCCAGTTCTGAAATGCCGGAGAGTGTAAGGAAAGGGAGGATGGGGTAGGGCAAGAGAGCCCAAGGGACAGATAAAAGGAAAGGGAAGGATATAATGAACTAAAAGGAGAAAAACGACAGAGGAGACAGGAGAGAGAGAGAAACCAAAATGGGAAATTGGGAGAAAGGAAGGGGGCTCCAATCTCTGGAAGGAGAAGAAGGAGTGATAAGAGAGGGAGGGGTAAAAAGGAGACCCCCCCAGGAATGGTCCCGTATCCTAGGGTTTTAACAATCACGATAGCTCAAAACTGGACTACCAAGGTTTAGCTGCCGGGAGGCAAAGCCTGAGATATTAAGCAGCATGCACCCGGGAGGGGGAACCTTAAGAGGAGTCAGGATGGGGGGGTGTCTCGAACTCCTCCCCCTCCCTCCCAAAATAGGGGAAAAAATAACTGCCATGAGGGCATTCAGAAAATGAACTCAAATTCTGAGTTTATAAATAAAAAGAGAGAAGGGGTGAGGGGGTGCCCCCAGCACTCAACCCACTCCCGAAGAAGTGAGGGAGAAGAAAGACAGGGAGAAAGAGAGCCCCCTCCACCCATATACCCCAATAATACCCCCCCAAGGGAAAAATCCCTCCCCGTATGTCTCCAGGGTCTTCTTCCTCCTAACCATGAGGGAGAGGAGAGTGAGGAGAAAAACAGAGACACACACACACACACACAGGGGGAGCCCAGAGACTGAGACCCCAGGGGAAAGGAGGGCGGGATTTAGTGATAAATAGTGAAGATACACAGAAAGATCAACAATTACGGTAGGTATGTAATTTTCATATCTTATCCATGTCAATCTTCACCATTCATTACTAGTGGGTGAGTACCGAGCCCCCCGAAGGGGGCCCTAAATTCCCCCAAGGGACTAAGTCCCTTAGCCTCCAGTGGGTGAGACACTGGAGGAGAGAACCCTTACAGGCCTGGGGAGGCCCGAAACTGGTCTGGGTGAGACGGGGAGCCCCCAGTGAGGAGGAAAGGTGCCCTGAAAGTCGCCGTCTCACCCTACGGGAGAAAAAATGGGTTCTCCGGTATGCGGAGTAGATCATCCTATGTCGGGCCAGGGGTGACAACTGGAATAAGCAAAGCCATGCTGTCCACCTAAGGCAGATCGCTGTTCCTACCACTCTGGATGCCACCTCATTGGTGTCATAAGATGCCCTTGCTTGGAGCCTTGCTAGCTCCAGGCCCTGAGCAGAGAGGGCAATGGCTTGCCTGGTTTCAACCGTATCAGGCACTGAGGCTAGGATCTGTCCTAGCCTGGACCACAATAGCCTATCGTAGGCTGCAAAGTGAGCCTGATGTGCTGCAATAGAAAGGGACAGCTGTGCCGAGTAGAAAACTCTTCTCCCCCAGAAATCGAAGTCCGCAGAGTCAGAGTCCAGGGGTCGGTCACAGTGAGGGGCATGAGGCCCAGAGGAGGGTATCCTAGGAGGTCAAACCCAAAGAGGGATGAGGCAGAAAACCTGGAGACCCAAGGGGGAGGGGGGGCGCACATTACGGCTGGCGTAGGTCCCTTGGGGCTGGAACGGTGGAGAAGAGACATAGCCACACCCGATGCGATGCTTCCTGGAAAGGAACAGGCCAGGAGGGAAACACCAGGTGGGCTGCACTGTACTCGCATAGAAAGGTGCGCATCACATGCTCGGGACTGCTAACCGAGGTTGGGGTAAGATGGAGCTCGTCCAACATCCTCACAAGGAAGTACTAAGAAGAAGAGAAATCAGACGTTGGGGAAAGGTGGACAGATGGTTAATCTCCCTCCGAGGAGGAAGAAGATGTAGGCGAGCTCCGAGGTTCAGGGTCCGGCTGCACGGGAACATGGTGGAACACCTGCTGGTCCAGGGCATGGAGGGAGGTAGGTAGGAAAATATGCAGCGGAACCTCTGAACTGCTCCCAGGTGAGAGGTCCCCTAGGACTGAGAATACCTGGGATAGCTGGGGATGGAGACAAAGGCTCGGGGGACAAGCTCCTAGCAACAGGAAAATGGTCTCTGTCAGGGGAGAGGTGCCAACAGCAAAACTCCCCGCAGGGAGGGAGGGAGATCCGAAGGCCCCAGCAGCTAACAGCCATTCAACTGGATCGGAATGGTCAGAGCTGTGCCCAAAGGAAGAAATCCCCCCGTGAGGTAACCGGGACCGTGCGAGTCCAGAAGGACAGGCCCTGACCTCAGAAGTCAAAGTCCCTCCTGAGGACTAGTCCAGGGAAGAGCGAGGGTCTGCACTGCGACTCCTCCCAGAACCCGGCCGGGTGCCAGTGAGGGTGTGCTGTGCCACACCCCTACCCAGCTCTTCAGAATCGGAGAGGGACCTCATCCTCGTAGCCACCAGCCTAGGCAGCTGGCAACTCCGGGCGGTCTCTGAGGAGTTCACCCAGGGAGCAGTACCCTTCCCTTCCTGGCGTGCCCTGGGCTGTCCCAAACTTAGACTGTCCAAACACACCAGGGAAGGGGGTACCCCAACTGGAGGAGCAGAAGTGCCAGTGGCCCCAGGTTGCATGGCAGTAGCCACGGGGACACCACTGGCTGGTCAGTACTACTGACCCTAGGGCCCACCAGCGATGACTGACCCCCAGAGGGAGGATGTGTGGGGGCCAAGGTGCTGGAAATGGAGGGATCTGAGGATTCTGAAGAACCTGGAAGCCAACCCGGATCAGACCCAGAGTCAGACTCCGAGGAGGTAGACCGAGGTCTGAAACCAGACAACTCCCTGATTTCCACCAGATCCTGGACGAGTTGGAGCACCTTCCTGCACAGCACTACAAATGGCGCCACAGTGAAGAGCGGCCCCACACCCGACGTTGACACCCAACCCGGTGCCGCAAGCGGCACCAGAGTTGGGTGCAGCGCCACACTCCCCCTGATGCAGACACCCCCTGGCACCACAAGCGGCACCGGAGCCAGGCACGGCCCTGAGCACGCTGTCCTCATCCCCGGCGCCGGAGTCAGGGGTGGCGCCGGCCCCAGAACCAGGCCCAGAAACCTAAAACGCACCACCCCTGGTGCCGCGAATGACACCAGAAGAAACAGCGGTACCAAGAGATGGTCTGACATTGACCGTGGCACTGTGAACGGCACGGCCAGACGGCGCTGGTCCAGACCCAGAGGGAGCCTTCGCCTCCGAAGAGGCGACTGCCAAAGCAGTGCCTCCTGACTGTCCCATGAGAGGGACAGACTGGGCCTCCTGCACCATGGAACAAGCCCCAGCTGCGGCAAGGCTAAGAGAGGTGGGGCCCCCTCCTACACAGGCCATATAGGACCAGGAGGGGACCCAGAGGAAGGGCCGAGAATCCGTGCCTTGGCCTGACTGCGTGCTTGTCCTCTGAAAGTCGGCGGAGCACGTCCGACTTTAAACGCGCGGTTCGACAACTCTGCTGTCCATGGAAAACAAGCATCGCAGTTGTCTAGGTCATGGTCTGGGCCAAGGCAGGAAAGGCAGCGGTCATGCTGGTCCATCACAGAATAGAGATGGCAGCAGGGGCACCGACACACAGGAGACCGCCCCGCTTTCTACGGTTTCTTGCCCCCCTCCCCTGGACAAGACATGACTGTTCAGCAAATAAATACAACACAGTACTCAACGCCGCTTTAAACAAAAAGGAAAGATCTTACCATCCAGAAGCGACATCGAGCGGGGCGAACAGAACTGAGGCAACACAGGAGTAGGCCAATGAACTAGGCTGCAAAATGCAATTTGATACAGTCTCCACATGAGGTCTTCAGTCTTCACTCGACAGTGGGAGAAGATGAACTGGGGCTAGGGCAGAGTCAACGACAGATAACGGCCAACCCACAAGCGCCAAGTGGAACGTCGGCCTTGAGGGTGGCACCGGCCCTGCGTCGACTCCGCCCATATAGAGAAAAAAAAAGTCTCCTGCAGGGTCCTAGCTCCGGCACTGTACCCACTAGTGATAAATGGTGAAGATTGACACAGATAAGATCTGGTAGTGACCTGAAGGGAGTCTGAATCCGAGATATCTCTGGTAAGAATCCCTTATGGGGATGTGGAAATCGGGATCCTTCAAGTCCAGTGACGCCAGCCAGTCTCCCTTTTGGAGCATTGGCAAAATCACAGCTAAAGTTACCATTCTGAACTTTTGTTTCTTTAGATGCTTGTCTAAAGCTCTGAGATCCAGAATAGGCTGCCACTCCCCACTTTTCTTTGTGGTTAGAAAGTATCTGAAATAAAAACCCCTTCCCCTAGGAGACTTTGGAACTGGTTCTACTGCTTTCAGCTGTAACAGGTTTTAAACCTCTGACTCAAGCAGTGTTTTTTTCCGCTAGAGAGGGACAGCCGAATACTCTGATTTTTTTCAGGAGTGGATTTGAATTCCAGAGACAGACCCTGAACCACTACCTCCAGAACCCATTGTCTGTGGTGATGTTCAGCCAGGCATGGAGGAAGTGAGATAGTATGCCTCCTACAGGTAGGGAGAAAGTGGCCTGTGGCTCGGGGGGTCAGTTTTGATTGTGGCTGAGGCTGAGCTTGGGACCCTCGCCTCGAGCCCCTTCTTCCCCTGCCCCTGGAGTATCCCTGCTGTGGATACTGCTGGTACTGGGGTAAGGCCACTGGCTGGAAGAAAGCCCTCGTATAAAAGGACCAGCCCCGGCCACCCCTACCATAAGGCCTGGTGGATGGTGAAGCTCTTTCCTTGGCAGAGTTGCTTCTGTAAGTGGCCTTATACTCATCCACCTTCTTCATATATGCTACAGTGGACTCCCCAAAGAGGGAATTTCCCTCTAGAGGAAAATCCAAGGCCTTAAACTGGGTATCTTGAGTAAAGTTTGTGGCCCTGAGCCACCGTATTAGCCATCCATCTGGCTGCAGTGTCACTGGTGTCAGCAGCCATTTGGAATTGGTACTTAGCTGCCTCTAACCCAAACCTGGTAGTTTCAGCCAGGTCATCTGACAAGGGAGCTTTCTGGGACATAGCCAGGACTGATTGCCACAGTGACTTTTGATACTGGGCAGCATATGCCTGGATGGTAGCCAGACGCATAGCCAGAGAGGCTGACGGGTACTATTTTTTGGCCATGCTGTCAATCTTTCTGGAGTCCTTGTCCGGAGGATGAGGACAGAGGGACCCTGGCCTTGCTGCAAGCAACTTGCTGAATAACCCCCTGGTGGACTGGATGGGAGAAGAGAAAGTCAGCTCCCTCCCTCTCCAATCGGTACTTTCTGTCCACCCTCCTGTCTATGGGAGAATCTTTAAAGCATTCTCCTTAAAGAATTTGTGCACTGGTAGGAGAAGAGCTTTTGTGGGTGTCAGCCTCATCATCTCTAAGTACTCCTCTTCTTCCTCAACTTGTTCGTTAGTGGAGATTTTTAGTGCATCTGACATCTTCCTTATAAAAGTAAAGAGGGATGGAAAATCCTCAGTCCCCCTTGGAGGAAAACTAAAGTCCAGTTCAGGGGACACTTCTGGTTCAATAGGTCCCTCCTCATCACCGTACTCATCATCATCATCAAACTGATCCCCTAGGTCTTGAGGGGGTGGATGCACATTGCTGCCAGCCTGGGGACCCTGGGAGGGGCAGGAGATTGCTGAGGAGGAAATGAAAATTATCTACCTACTGTCAATTATGATCTTTCTGTGTATCTTCACCATTCATCACTGTGGGCACTTGACAGAAGGGTCAGGACCCAGCGGGAGCTTTTTTTTTTTTTTTGGGTAGGCGGGACGACGCACCATTGGTGCCGTCCCTGAGGCCGGCAAGACTGCGTGGGCACTCAATGGGTTGCCCAAGAAGGCGGGCCGACTCTGCCTGCCTGCCAGTTCTGAGTTGCCGGAGAGGTAAGAGGAAGGAGTGGAGGGTAGGACGAGGAAGTCCAAGGGACAGAAAAATGAAAAGATATATAAACAAAAGCAGAAGTAATGACTGAGAGGACAGAAAGGGAGAAAAGTCGGAAACTAAAGGGATTCGATGGGGCTCCAATCTCTGGAAAAGGAAGAGGGAGGTAGGGTGGATAAAGAATTTAGGAGGAGAGGGGGGAGTTAAACATCCCAGACTCTGGTCCGTCTCCAGATTACATAGGAACTGCAAGGAGTAGCCAAAGGCTTTCTGCCAGAATTCAAGGCACATAATGACTGGCAAACACTCCAGATAAGCAGAGTCTGCTATTCTGGAAGAAGGACAGGGTACAGAGAATTGACACCCTCTCAAGGAAAGATTATTGGTGAAAAAAAGGGAAAAGAAATTTTTTTTTTTTTAACAACAAGGAGAAATAGGTTGGACGGGAACAGGGGGGAGGAGGAGAGAAAGGAGGGCAACTGTCAACTCCCAACCTACAGGAGTGGAGCCAAGGCACTGGAGAAGGAGTGCCCCCCCTCCTGTCCACTCTTCCCAGAACATTATCCCCCTGTGTGCCCCTGTTTTACCCCACTCCTAAAGAAAGGAGAGGGGGAAGGATGGGCACAGAGAGGGAGGGGGGACCCAGGGACTGAGGGCCCAAGGGGATGGAGGGTGGGATCGTGATGAATGGTGAAGATACACAGAAAGATCATAATTACAGTAGGTACATAATTTTCATGTCTTACCTGTGTCAATCTTTACCATTCATCACGGTTGGGTGAGTATCGAGCCCCCCTGAAGGGGGTTTCTTTTACACCCTAAGGGACAAAGTCCCTTAGCTCTCAGTGGGTGACACACTAAGAGGGAGAACCTTCAGGGCCTGGAGAGGCCCGAGAGTGAGATGGGGTCCCCACGGAGAGGGAAGGAAGTTGCCCTGACAAGCACCGTCTTGCTCTATGGGAGAAGAGATAGGTTCTCTGGTGAGCGGAGTTAATCACCCTATGCCGGGCCAAGGGTGAAACCAGGAAAGACACAGCCATGCCATCCGCCTAGTGCAGACTGCTGTCCCTACGACCCTGGTAGCTACCTCGTCGGTATCATAGGATGCCCTCGCTTGGTGCCTTGCTAGCTCCAGGCCACGTGCAGAGAGTGCAATGGCTTGTCTGGTTTGCTCCGTATCAGGCAATGAGGCTAGGAGCTGACCTAGCCTGGACCACAAGAAAAAATTACTCACCTTAGTAATGTTGTTTCTTCTAATGGAGTCTTGCTATATTATGACATATGCAGTTTGTCCCAGCCTTAGAACTGCTCCGGAGGTGAAAGAGTTAACTTCCATGCCAGGCATGGAATCTTGAGCGAGCCTCGGTTGAAAAACTCTGTCTGTTGTTCTTCAAACTGAAACTGTCAGATCTTTATGAGCAAAACTCACTAAGATTCTGTGTGGAAGCTGTAAACCTACACTAGCCAATTGGCTACTAAAATAATAACACTTTTCTAGTCCCAAAACAAGACTCAAGTCAGGATCCAAAAATAAAATAAAAATACAACACCCAAACACCCCAAAAAAGGGTGAAAAACACAAGGTGGGCATCATTAAGTGCCAACACTGCACTGCCCACCCCATCCCAAGAGCAGAGGTTCTGAGAGGGGCAGGCGGGGAGGTCATAATATAGCAAGACTCCATTAGAAGAAACAACATTACTAAGGTGAGTAATTTTTTCTTCAAACAACATGAAGTCTTGCTATATTATGATATATGCAGACTACACAGCAGTACCTCCATGGAGGAGGAGGGACAGAACCTACTTAGGAAATAGGCTCTGAAGCACAGCTGTGCCAAACCGAGCATCACTCCTAGCCTGGATGTCCAGGGAGTAATGCTTGGTGAAAGTGTGTACTGTTTTCCAGGTAGCTGCTTGACATATCTCTAAGATAGGGATGTCCCTGGCCGCAGCTAGGGATGCAGCTGTACCTCTGGTAGAGAGAGCCCTCAGGCCTGAAGGGGGAACCTTACCCAGTTTTTGATAGCAAAATTGGATACAAGAGACAATCCACCTGGCAATGGATCTTTTAGTGGCAGGTTTCCCTTTACCAACCTCACCATAAGTGAGGAACAGTTGGAGGGAGTCAAACCTGTGACCCTTGGTACGCTCTATGTAGTAACTAAGGGTTCTCTTTACATCTAAACTGTGCAGCCTCCTCTCGCCAGAGGAGGAATGGTCAGTGAAGTACACTGGAAGAGATATAGATTGATTAAGGTGGAAATCTGAAACCACCTTAGGCAAGAACTTCCTGTTAGTCCTGAGGACTACCTTATCTTTGTGAAAGGAGATAAAATCAGGCTCCACTGACAAAGCTTGTAATTCACTTATGCGCCTGGCAGAAGTGATGGCTACTAGAAACACAGTTTTCCAAGTCAAGTACTTAAGCTCTGCTGAAGACAAAGGCTCAAAGGGGGGTTGCATTAGCTGAGCAATGCAAACATTAAGATCCCAGGCAGGAGCAGGGGCCCTGAATGGAGGGTTGGTGTGAAGCAATCCCTTGAAAAACTTGGAGAATACAGGGTGAGCAGAAAGAGAAGAGGGATTTCCTGCTGAAATAAAAGCAGAGACAGCTGCCAAATGTACTTTCAGGGTAGCTGGCCTCAGCCCCAAAGTATTTAGATGGACCATATAGTCCAGGACTGTGGGCAAATCAGCAGATTCTGGGGAAATATGCTTTCCAGAGCACCATATGGAAAACCTTTTCCATTTAGAATTATTAGTAGCCCTGGTGGAAGGCTTCCTAGAAGCTTTCAAGATATCGAGTACACCTTGAGAAAGGTGTAGGTCAGCAAACTCTAACTCCTCAAGAGCCATGCCTTGAGGCTGAGGGATTTGAGATTCGGATACCAAACTCTCCCCTGGGTACAGGTTAACAGATTGTGATTCCTGGGGAGACACAGGGGAAGGTGGACTGCTAAGGACAGAAGGAGTGGATACCAGGGCTGTCTGGCCCAATCTGGAGCAATCAGAATCATCTTGCAAGGTTGAGATCTGATTTTGACTAGCACCTTGAACAAGAGAGGGAAGGGGGGCAAGGCATAGAGGAACTGCCCTTCCCAATCGAGAAGGAAGGCATCCAGAGGGACTGAGCCCAACACTTGGGGCCTGCAACAATAAAGCGGAAGTTGGTGATTGTCTGGGGCTGCAAAAAGATCTATCTGAGGGGTGCCCCACCTGGCAAATACTAACCCCAGTACCAGGGGATCCAGTGACCATTCGTGATGGCCCTGGGAAATCCTGCTGAGAGCATCTGCCAGGACACTGTCCTTGCCTGGGAGGTGAACTGCCATGAGGGGGGTGTTCAGGGAATAAGCCAGAGACCACAACTTCATTGCCTCGGTGCACAAGGCCGAAGACCAAGTGCCCCCTTGGTTGTTGATGTACCACATTGTAGTGGTGTTGTCTGTTCTGACCTGTACCACTTTGTTCTGAACAGATGCAGAAAAACCCTGAAGTGCTAGAAAACAGCTCTGAGTTCCAACAGATTGATGTGGAGCAGAGATTCCTGGGGGACCACAATCCCTGGGTGGTGAGGTCGCCATGGAGCTCCCCATCCCAAGAGGGACGATCTGTAGTAAGGGTCAAGGAGTGAGATTGAGGGATGAAAGGAACCCCCTGCCTCAGATTGCTCTGATCCTGCCACCACTCAGGGCCTGGATCAGGTTCAGGTTACTGGGATCAATTTGGTTAGAGGATCTCTCCTTTGAGACCAGAAGGCTCTCAAATGGAACTGAATGTCCCTCATCTGAAATCTTGCTCCTTGCACTACAGCTGTGGGAAGCAGCCATGTGCCCTAGGAGCTGTAGATGCCTTGCTGGTCGAGAGACCTGCAGAGTGAAGGAGGAGGCCAGAGCCACCAGAGTCTTTACTCTTTCTAGAGGAAGGAAAGCTCTGGCCTGCTTTGTGTCCAGTTCTGCGCCTATGAAGGTGAGTAGCTGAACAGGCTCTAGAACTGACTTTGGAAGATTGAGAAGAAAACCTAGAGATGTAAGCAGCTGCTGGGTAACCTGAAGGTGTGATTTGACTTCGTGTGGAGACTGACCCACTATGAGCCAGTCGTCCAGGTAAGGAAAGATGGCAATCTTTTGCCTTCTTAAGTGAGCAACTGCTACTGCCAGGCATTTTGTAGAATACCCTTGGGGCAGAGGTGAGGCCGAAGGGCATTGCTCTGAACTGGTAATAGCCTGGCAGTTCAAATCTGAGTACTTTTGGTGGGAGCTTCTGATGAGAACATGGAAGTAGGCATCCTTGAGGTCCAGGATGCTAGCCAGTCCCTGGCCTTGGGAGGGTAAAATAATTCCAAGAGTCACCATTTTGAATTTTGGTTTAAAAGGTGCTTGTTTAGGTATCTTAGATCCAGGATGGGCCGCCATTCTCCTGTCTTTTGGGGTAGAGGAAGTACCTGAGTACAGTCCTTGCCCTGGTGTAGGGAGGAACCCTTTCTACAGCTCTGAGAGCCAAGAGGGTTGAGACTTCTGTTTCCAAAGCCAGAGCCTCTAATGGATTTGCAGGTGGAAAGGATCTGGTTCTCATCTTTGGAAATTTTTTGAAGTGCTGAAACCCAGTGGGCCCGGTTTTTCTTTTGGGTTTCTCAGACATAATGCCAGCCTAACCAAAAACCTGCCCTTTTCCGGCAAATCGCCAAGCAAGACACCCTTATCGGTTCCCAACCGTGTCACGGGTCGTGGAAAAAACCGTAATGAAATCCGTTCTTTTTAGAACCGATAAGAACCGGGAACCGCACTCTAAATGTAATTTAATAAGTTTTAACAACAACCTGATCGGTTCAAACCGAACCGATAACAACGTTTGCAAGTTCCACACAGAGAAATGTAAAACCTAACTATTACTTACGATACCACAGACAGAGTGGTTGCAGTTAAAATACACAAATGCGGTTTAAAAAACCGAGAAATAACACTTTTTAACCGACAAAATGAACCGAGCAGTAGGAGGAATCTCTGGAGCGACTGTTCAGTGAGGCGGAGTAAAGAATCTGACAGTTTCAGTTTGAAGAACAACAGACAGAGTTTTTTCAACTGAGCTCGCGCTCAAGATTCCATGCCTGGCATGGAAGTTAACTCTTTCACCTCCGGAGCAGTTCTAAGGCTGGGACAAACTGCCTATGTCATAATATAGCAAGACTTCATGTTGTTTGAAGAACCTGTCATAGGCTGCATAGTGGACCTGATGTGCAGAAATGGAAAGCCATAACCATGCCGAGTAGAAAGTCCTCCTAACCCAGAAGTCAAAATCTGAGGAGTCTTAATCTGGGGGCCGGTCACGGTGAAGGGCACGAAGCCCATCAGGAGTATCCAACTGCGTCAATCCGGACTGCGGATGAGGCATGGAACCTGGAGACTCGGGGTGTGCAATACCTCTGGCTGAGATCCCTTGGGGCAGGAACTCCGGAGAAGGACCTCTGCCAGGAACGCAACAACGCCTCCCGAAAGGAAGCAGGCCAGGGCGGCACCACAAGGGTGGCTCCACCAAATCGCCTGGAAAGGCGTCCGCCGAGTGCTCAGGATTGCTAATAGTGGCAGGTGTGAGGTGCAAGTCCTCCAACAACCTCACGAGGAAGCGCTGGTACTCAGCGAGATCAGCAGCTGAAGAGTTGTGGACAGACAGTTCCTCTCCCCCAGAAGAGGGGGATGTGGAGCTGGAGGGCACCGGCTGTTCAGGGGTGGCTGCTTGGAGGGAGGTTGAAAAACCTGACTGTCCATCGCCCTAATGTAAGCTGGGAACCCAGCAGCCACTGTTCTGAACTGCTCCCAGGAGAGAGGCCCACTAGGACCAAGGGATGCCTGGGAGCGCAGGAGAATGCGGCAGAGGAATGGGGACAGAGCCGAGAAGAGATGTCGGCTGACCTCCGCCTGGGCTAAGGAGCGGACCGGGAGCACCCGCGGAAGAAGGTGCCCTGGAAGACCCCACAGCCGACAGCTAAACAACCATTTTGGTACTGCCTTGGCTGCGCCCAGAAGACTCCCCTCCGTGAGGCGACCGGGCCATATAGGTCCAGAAGGACGGTCTCCTACCTCAAAAGAATGGGGCTCTCTCCAAGAGACCAAGGAGGAAGGGCGGAGATCTGCACTACGGCTTCTCCCAGAGCCCAGGTGAACCCCTGAAAAAGACCGCTGTGCTGACCCCACGCCCCTCAGAGTCCGAAAGAGCCCTCCTCCTCGAGAGGGTCAGCCTAGATAGCTGACAGCTCTGAGCAGCACCCGAGGGAGCTATCCAGGGCACAGCACTCTCCCCTGCCTTAGGTGCTCTGATCAGCCCCAAAGTTGGGCGATCCAGGCACACCACAGGTGGGGGTACCACTGCTGAGGGGTCAGTGAACCCACCAAGACCAGGCTGCAGAGCAATGGTGGCCTGCACCACTGCCCGCTGGTCAGCACCCTGACCCCCAGTCTCGGAACCACCGACCCCACCTCAGAAAGGAGGCGGACTCGGCTGAATAGAGGAGACACTGGGCTGCCCACTCCAACAGTAGCCAACCCCAAGGGTCAGACTGTCTGTCTGACTCAGGCTTGACTCCGCCTCCGAGGAGGTAGAGGCCGATGCCTGTGCCAAACTGTGGGAGGGCACCCACTGCCATTTTGCAAGGGACCAGAAACCAAAGCCATGCCCGAGCGGTACCAGTGCCCTACAGCACTGTGAGCAGAATCCACAGGGGCATGGCTTGGCTGGCTTCTGGAGCTCCAGAGTTGGGACCAGCCACTGCGGTGCCACGAGTGGCACCAGCGATGGCCTGACAACACCATCGAGCGCGCCTTCGGCTCCACGGGAAGAGGCAGTGCTGCGTGCTCAACCGGGCGCTGAGGCGAGACATTGACAAAGACGGCGCCAGAGCAGCTCCTCACGGCACCTAGCAGTGTCAGTGCCGCCAAATGGCTCTGACACGAGCCACAGCACCCCCGCGCGACAAGTCGGGCGGCTGACGCCCAGCTCCGTCCAGGACCCGCGGCTGAGGCAACGCAACAGCGCCGCCCGAGCGGCATCAACCCGGCCTTGTGAAACCACGGGTCCGACACTGGAGTGAGCCTTCACCCCCAAAGGCGGTGCCTTGGCGGTGGCGCCTGTCGCCCGCCCCTCAAAAGGCGGGGCCAGGACTCCTGTGCTGCGGCAGGAGCCTCGACATGACTGCGGCTGCTAGTAGCCAGGCTCCCTCCTCCTCAGTCCATATAGAACTGGGAGGGACCCGGAGGAAGGCTGAGAAGGCGTGGCTTGGCCCCGACAGTCGTGCCTGACCCCAAAAGTCGGCGGGCTGGCCCCACTTTCCCGCGTGCGTTCGATGACCCAGCGTCCACATGGAGAAATAGGCGTCGCATGAATCCATGTCGTGAGCGCAAGCACCGTCGAAGACGCTGGTCGTGCTGGTCAGTGACTGAATGTTTCGGCCGCATGGGGGGCTGACCCGTCCTAGAAGTCCCAGTGCGTCAGCTCTGCCTACCTAAAAAAAAAGCTCCCGCGTGGTCCTGACCTCCAGCCAAGTACCAACAGTGATGAATGGTGAAGACTGACACAGATAAGATCTTTTGCCTGTAAAGACTGGATTATTTTAAAGGTCTGAGCAATTTCTTGGGCCGCTGATACAGGTATAGCAGGCACAGAAGTCCCCGGTTTGGCAGGTGGGGGTTGTGTGTGCTTTAACTTTTTTTTAGAAGGAACCGGGGAGACAGTGGGTTCCTTTGTTCGTTTTGTGCCCTTTTCGCCCGTCTCAGGCGCAGGCACAGCAGCAGATGTGGGTCCGGTTCAGCCACAGAATCTTGGGGTATCAGCTGGTCAGAGCCAGAGGGACACTTTGCAAACTTTCTCTTGAGCCTTTCAAGGCGTTTTTCCAGTGTTTTATCTGGGAATGTTTTACACACTTCGCATTCCTCCTCAAGATGGTCAAAACCCAAACATATCACACAAAGTGTGTTTATCTGCTTTAGCAAATACTTCCCCACACTGGGAACAGTTCTTAAAACCGGGTTCAACGGTTTGCTTTTTGGGTTTCTCAGAAATGTAAAAAAGGAGAAAAGCCCAACCGCTAAACAAAAACAGGTTACTCACCTGTAACAGTAGTTCTACGAGTGGTATATGTTGTTCATCCACACTCTAGCATGTCCCCTTCCGCTTTAAATCTTGCCGAAAGTCTTCAAGCTGGCTCCCCCTACCCACCCAGGTGGTATATACCTCTGCTCCGCCCCATGATGCCAGATCTTAGCCCACTAGAAGCCAGATTGTGTGCATCCGCAGCCGGGGAGGTTGGGTGGGTCCCTGTGGATGATATGGAAATTACGTACCTACCGTAATTCTTGATCTTTTTGAACGAAGTCTCCACCGCTCATTCACACTGATGGGATCTACACCGGAGGCGCTAGGACCCAGCAGGAGCAAAATTTTGCAAGAGGGCCAGCGCCAGAGATGGAGCCGCGAGGAGTGGCGCCACGAGCCTCGGCTCGTGAGGCAATGACTCTCTCGGCGTCGAACCTCCAACCACCTCAGTACCTTTTTATTTCCGAGAACGTGCAGTGTAACTAACCTAGAAGGATAGCCTAACAAAAACCGGACATAAGATAGTCTGAAAGTACAGTTACGCAAGAACTTATCATAACAGTAGATCTTCGAGAACAGCTCTTGCAGCAGGTTACACCATTAGGACTGAAGCCAGCAGGTGCCAGGACCCCACGGAAATTTTCTAGCTAGCAGTATTCAGTGGGGACCGCCTCTGACATCGGTCCTGCCCCCGACGTCAAGCATACTACATAAGGATACTACCCCAGAATCCCCAGTTCTCCCACCGGAGACTCCCGGTCGTTGGATGACACTGGAAGAGGAGACTGAGGATCCGCCATCAAATGGCAATCAGAGTGGTGTTGAGAACACCTGATCCTAGGAGGAGGATATCTGAACAAAAAATTCTATCTCCAGCGGGGATGGTGGGAGGGAAAGTACCTGCTGCAAGAGCTGTTCTCGAAGATCTAATGTTATGGTAAGTTCTTACGTAACTGTACTATCTTACTTCGAGAAACAGCTCTTGCAGCAGGTTACAATATTAGGACTGATTCCCAAGCAATAGTGGAAATCCCACACCATTGGGAGGAGGGAAGATAGAAATCCTTTGTAAAACCTAAGCCTAGGACAGAAGTCCTTGAAGGACTGCTAGACCAAAACCTGCTCTTCGCCTCGATGCCACATCCAGGCTATAATGCCTGATAAAGGTGAGCACAGTGCTCCAAGTAGCTGCAGCACAGATAGCTGAGGTGGACACGTTCTTTAAGGCTGCAAAGGAGGTAGCCACCCCCCCTTGTGGGATGACCCTTAACCGCCCCTGGTAAGGGTTTGTTGCGCTTCTGGTAACAGAACGTGATACAATGTATAAGCCACCTGGACAGCAACTGTTTGGAAACTGGAGCTCCCAGCATCCAGTGGGCGAAGGAGACAAAAAGCTGATCAAATTTTCGGAGGTGTTTGGTCCTGTTCAGGTAGTATCGAAGACACCTATGCACATCTAAAGTGTGCAACAGGGCCTCTCCTCGATTCGAATATCTAGGGAAGTACACTGGTAGATCGATATCCTGATTAAGAGAGACAGCTGAGACCACCTTAGGCAAAACTTCGGATTGGTCCGTAAGGATACCCTGTCCTGGTGGAAAACCAAATAAGGTTCTTTGCACATCAGTGCATGAAGCTCCAAAATTATTCTGGCCGAAGTAACGGCAACTAAAAAAAACGTCTTCCATGTAAGGAGACGTAGCTCGCAATCCACGGCTGGTTTAAAGGGTGGCAGCGTAAGCTGCTCCAGGACAAAGGGTAAATCCCAAGGTGGAAACAGGGATCCTTAATCGGAGGTTCATGTGGAGAACACTCTCTCAGGAAGGCTCATGCCGTGTCCAACTGAGAGATAGGGATGTTGGCCTATAGGAGTGATATAGGCTGAGAAGGCCAAAGGTGTACTTTTATTAAGGAGTAGGCCAAGCCTGTCTGAAAAAGAGACAGGAGGTAGTCCAAGACCGACCTTTCTGGACAATCTAGTGGTGAAAACCCCCGCGCTTGAGCCCATAGGCAAAATCTGCGCCATTTCATGGTGTAAGTAGCACGAGTGGCCGGTTTTCTAGCGCCCGCTAGAATGTCAGCTACCTCTTGCGAGACCCCGTAACGCATAATGGCTATGTCTCTAGGATCCAAGCGTGCAGGTTCAGCGAACGAAGGTCCGGGTGGACCAAGGAGCCCGCCTCCTGAGACAGCAAGTGAGAGCTGATTGGCAGAGGTACTGGAGGTTCCCGGGACAGCTGATGATGTAGAGGGAACCAGATCTGCCTGGGCCTGAACGTCGCGATAAGTATCAGCGTCGCTTGCTCTCTGCAAAGTTTCAAAAGGACCCTGTGGATCAACGGAAAGCAGGGGGAAGGCATAGAAGAATCTGCCTGCCCAGGAGAGGGACAACGCGTCTCACCAGAAAACACCAGGCCCTGGATCTGGCGAGTCAAGAATTGGGCAGTTTTGCATTGGATGGGGACGTGAAAAGGTCTAACTCTGGTGTACCCCATCTGCGAAACAGATCCTCTACTACTTCCTGGAGTAGTTCCCACTCGTGGACTCTGGCCTGAGAGCGACTCAGGCCGTCTGCGATGACATTGTCCACTCCTGGTACATGAACAGCAATGAGGTTTGCACCGTGTTGTAAAACCCAATCCCACACCCTCATGGCCTCCCTGCAAAGCGGGTAGGAATGGGTGCCTCCTTGTTTGTTGAGGTAATTCTCATTTCCAGGATATTTATGTGGAGAGAAGTCTCTTGGAATGTCCACAGGCCCTGAGACTGGACACCGTCTAGGTGTGCTCCCCATCCGAACCCTGAGGCGTCTGTGGAGAGCGTCACAATCGGAGATGGCGCAGTGAAGGTGACCCCCACTGAGAGGTTCTTCGAATCTAGCCACCATTGCCAATCCTGGATTACAGTCTTTGTGATCCGAATTGGAAGCTGCAGATTGTCTTGCTTTTGATCCCACTGGAACCATAACATCCACTGGGTCACCCGCATGTGGAGACGGGCTAGCGGGACTGTTGCAATGGCAGCAGCCATGTGTCTGAGCAGGCAAAGGACCAGTCTGGCTGGGACGGTCCTCTTTGCCAAGATGTCCCCGATGAGGGATCTGATGTATTCCGCTTGGTCCTGGGATAGAAAAGCTTTCCCCTGGACAGTGTCCAGAACTGCGCCTATGAACTGCAGAATCTGAGACGGAACCAGGCATGACTTCTTGATTGATAATGATGCCCAGCGTCTCAAACAGAGACTGAGTATAATGAATGGCGGACATCAGGGCTTCCGGAGAGGTGCCATGGGAGCCAGTTGTCCAGGTAGGGGGAACAATGAGTGGCCAGCGTCTCCCCACAGAGTCGCCGCCATTACCGCCATGCAATTCTCAGAATACCTGAGCTGCCGATGACAGTCCAAAGGGGAGGGCTTGGAACTGATAATGGTGACCCTGAAACTCGAAGCGCAAAAACTTTCTGTGCGCTTGAGCAATGGGTATATGCAGGTAAGCATCCTGCATGTCCAAGGACGCTATAAAAGCACACTGCTTGAGCATGGGAATCACACCTGGGAGGGTCACCATGCGGAAGCGTTTGTACAGGATCGACGCGTTGAGGTCGCTGAGGTCCAGTATCGGACGGAGGTCCCCTGTTTTCTTGGGAACCAGAAATAAGTGAGAATAATAACCTGCACCTCTCTGGTTCCGTGGTACATGCTCCATAGCTTCTTTTCCAAGAAGCGCAAGCACCTCCTCCTGTATGAGCAGGATGTGCTGACCCGAGTAACGGGAAAGCAGGGGAGGTCTTGACGATGGGTGGTAGAGAAATTCTATGAAGTGGCATTTCTTGACCAATTGGAGAACCCACTGGTCGGCGGTAATCGACTGCCACCCTAAAAAGTGGCGAGCGATGCAACCCCCGACCTTTTGTGCCCATTGATCCAGGGGAGGGGCCGGCAAGAAGTCATGGTGTGGCAGCACTGGTCTCTGCAGGCTGGGCCGGTTTAGTGTAGCTCTGGCCTTTGCCTGGGGACAACTTAGCCTGGGCTTTATGTTGAAAAGTGCCCCTTTGTTGCTCGCCGGAACGTGGCTGCTGCCTTTGTTGCCGGCTGTGAAAACGGCTCTGGTTCCTACGAAAGAAATCAGGTCTTGATCTGTACATGGCCTGTACAGACCTGACTGCCTTCCCAGCATCCTGGAGTTTGGTGATAACCTTCTCAGAGGGTTTACCAAAAAGTGCTTTGCCATTGTACGGGACGTCAAGAATGTTCTTCTGTACGTCCAGGGGAAAACCGGAGACACAGAGCCAAGAGTGTCTCTGGAGACAGATGCCTGAAGCTGCAGCTCTGGCAGACGAGTCCGCAGAATCGTATGCGGCTCGTAGCACTTGGGTACCCATATCAGACCCTGTGTGGAGGGGGTTTAGGAGCTCCGCCTTCTGATCGCCATCCGGTAATTTATCGACCAGGTCCTGGCCCTGTTCCAACAGGGCATTCTGAAACTGTACCATGTGAGATAGGTAGTTCAGGAACCTTATGGAGCATGTAGCAGCCGCATACATGTGCCACCCCAGGGCATCCAGCTGTTTGGATTCCTGGTCTGGTGGCTGTGTGCTCATGTGCTGCGGTCTTTGGGACCGGTCATGCGAGGCCGTAATGACCAGGGAGTCAGCCAGAGGTTGTTGAACCAAGTACTGGTCCTCTTTCCGGGCCTTGTACAGGCGGTCAGCTTTCTTTGGCACAGCAGGAGTGGAGTGTGGACACTTGCATGCAGGCTCGGTGACATCTGCGAAAGTGTCCACCAAAGGTGGCACTACCATAGGCCTTGGATCTTTCTGTCG
The DNA here is from genome assembly GCA_016271365.2 of Neoceratodus forsteri. Taxonomy (NCBI): domain Eukaryota; kingdom Metazoa; phylum Chordata; order Ceratodontiformes; family Ceratodontidae; genus Neoceratodus; species Neoceratodus forsteri. The sequence continues at coordinate 1,714,180,649 of CM057455.1, forward strand.
AAGATAACGAGCAAGGCGCTGTCTTTCGGGATCGAGGTCTTCAGCATCCCATCCCATGTTGTCCTGGATGTGCCTCATGATCTCAGAGAAAGAGGGATCATCCGGAGGAGACCTGGGTAGGTCATGTGGGTCAGGTGATGGGATGCTGAGTGGAGAAGGAGATCTGAAGTATTCCAAGGTATCCGATCCGGAGTCCTCCCCAGATGGAGTGTACCGACGACGTCTGGATTGCTTGGGACTGGGAGACCCTGCTGGAGATCTTGAGAGAGGCCTTCTGCGGTCCTTGGATCTACCCCTAGGAGGTGGAGTCTGCTCCTCAGGGGTTGGTGGTCGTCCTGCTGGCCCCTGTGGTGGAGAGGGGGCGTAGGATTAGGAGGAGGAGGTGGTTTTACAGGGACCATGTCTTTTCGGATGGTGTCCCACCAGAAAGTAAGGAAATCCTTTAGCTCTTGTATGTTCATGCCCGATGACGGGCCTGGCGCCGGTGGTCTGTCACCGGGGTCAGGTGTCTGGTCCGCGGGTGTCTCCGGGGTGGGTGAAGGTTCCCTCGGAAGCCCGGCATCCTCTGTGTCACCCGCCTGGTCTTCAGGCAAATGTCGTCCTCCTCCTCTGTGGGAATCCCTGCGCGAGTGTCCGCCAGTGACTGGGGCGGTCCTCGCTCCAGTGAGTGTGAAGCTGAAGTCGGTCGCTATTGATGACTTGGTCCAGCGGAAACGCCCGGCCGGCATCTGGTGCTTGCCCGATCTCCTCGGTTCCGGCGAATGCCTGGCCAACTTCGGGTGCTTAGCCGACGTCAGGTCCATCATCCGCTTTAGGGACATCAGGTCTTTCGTCTTCCTGGGTGGTGGATCTGGACCCCTGGGAGGCCGATCTGGAGTTGGGGTCCCGACATCGGGCCGATGAGGAAGACTTGTGGCGTTCGGAAGACTTGGAAGAGGCCCGAGAGGGAGTGGAGGAAGCCAAGGGCCTAGAAGTCTTGATGGACTGAAGAGTCGAAGAACCGCCTGTAGCCTGGACTTTGACCAGTGGGTGGGGGGGGGCCTGAGAACAAGCCCTGGAGGGAGAGTGGTCAGATCTGGTGGAGCCTGAGCTACGCACGTCTGAAGCCTGGTTCAGGGATCTGGATCTTGCTTTCTCCCGGTGTTTGTCCCGGTGTTTATGGGCCTTGGAAGAAGAATCAACCCTGGAGGAAGGTTCTTAGTCCATCCTGCCAAATTTCTCTTCTAACGGCAAGTCTGAAGTGCCTTCTGTCGGCGGATCCTGGTGCGGCTGTTGAACCCTTGGCAAAAGGTGCAGGCCTTGGTGTCGTGGTCCGGGCCTAAGCACCGCACACAGGAAGAATGAGGATCCTTGAAAGTGATATGTTTTCCGCAGGCACACTTTGAAAGGTGTCCCTCAGATGAAGAAGTTGGAGAGGACATTAGTTCTGTAGAAAACACTTGAAGTTCTAAGTTGTCATGCGCTAGGCAGAGACCGAGGCCGATGCTGGCGAGTAGACAGCGGGAAAAGAACTGGGGATTCTGGGGGACCACCTCTTTATGTAGTATGCCTGACGTCGGGAGCAGGACTGATGTCGAAGGCAGTCTCCACTGAATACTGCTAGCAAGAAAATTTCCGTGGGGTCCTGGCGCCTGCCGGCTTCAGTCCTAATGGTGTAACCTGCTGCTAGAGCTGTTTCTCGAAGTAAGATCGACCCATATAAGAAGGATTAACAAAGAAGTCTTCACAGCCTAAACATTAAGGGAGTGAAGATCAACAACAAAGAGGTGAGCTTGGGGGATGGTGGGTGGGCGTGTGAATGAGTGGTGGAGACTTCATCCAAGAAGATCAAGAATTATGGTAGGTACATAATTTCCATATCTTCCTGGACATAAAGTCTCCACCACTCATTCACACTGATGGGAGAGTACCGAGCTAATAATCCCCCGAGGGCACGGCAGGAGAAACCAAGAGCTCACAAATGTAGGACAGAAGTCCATTGAGGATAGTCCTGCCAAACGAAAGATGTCACCTGGCATAGACATTCAGGGCATAGTGCTTGATGAAAGTATGCACTGAGCTCCAGGTAGCCGCATTGCAAATGTCTGCAATGGGCACATTGAGGATTTCCGCCAAGGGATGCTGCGACTGCCCTAGTACAGTGAGCATACACTCTGCCCTCCAGCATAACTTGCGCCATGGAATAACAGTGGTGAAGGCATGCCACTAGCCATGCCGAAATGCATCTGATAGAGACAGGTTGACCCAGCCAGGTCTCGCTGAAGGAGACAAACAGTTATTGAGCTTTGCAAATTTCTTTTGTTCTATCCAAATAGAAATGCAGAGCTCTTTTGACATCTAAAGAATGAAGGGAACGCTCTCCTTTATTTTCAAAGTTCGCAAAGTAAGTAGGTAGGATCAAAGGTTGGTTTAGATGGAATTTGAAACAACCTTGGGGAGAAACTTAGGATGGGTCCTAAGAAGTACTCTATCCCTTAGAAACAGTGTTGGAGGGTCTGTGAGCAAAGCACGTATTTCAGAAACCCTGCGGGCCGAGGTAATAGCCACCAAGAAAGCAGTTTTCCAAGTGAGAAATTTCAGCTCACAGGTACCTAGAGGCTTGAAAGGTTTCAGAGTGAGCATGCCTAACACAAGATTAATGTCCCAGGCTGTGGACTGGATGTCTGTTAGGAGTTCTGGTATGCAGAATACCCTTAAGAAACCTCTTAACTACAGGTAACTAAGCCAATGACAAGGAAAGTACTGGCTCATGATACGCTGAAATGGCACAAAGATGAACTTTGACTGTAGAGTATTGTAGATCTGAATCTGAGAGGTCTAAGAGGTACTCTAGAACTTTATTTGGTGGGCAGGAAAAAAGATTCAGAGAGGATTTTGCACACCAGAGAGAAAAACGCTTTCATTTGGCTGTGTAAGTTTTTCTGGTGGCTGGCTTGCGCGCAGCCAAAAGAATATCTGAAACTCTCTGAGAGACATTGAACCTGTTCACCTCTATTTCTTCAGGAGCCAAGCGTGAAGGTGAAGTGACCTCAGATTGGGATGGACCACAGGATCCTGGGTCAGGTGGTTCATCTTAAGGGGAAGCACCTTCGGAGGGGTTTCCGACATACTGTTGAGTAACGGAAACCATATCTGTCAAGGCCAGAAGGGAGCAATGAGGATCATTTTGTCCCCCTGGGACTTGAATTTGAGAAGTACCCTCTGAATTAGAGGAAGAGGAGGAAAGGCGTATAGAAAGCAATTTGTCCACTGCAGCGTGAACGCATCCGGACAGAAAGAAAAAATTACTCACCTTAGTAATTATATTTCTTCTAATGGAGTTTTGCTGTATTCTGACAATTGCAGTGATTCCCAACCTTTGAACTGTCCCGGAGAACTAAGGGTTAACTTTCCATGCAGGGCATGGAACGCTGAGCTCGGTTGAAATCTCTCTCTGGAGTGTTTTGAACTTAAACCGTCAGATTCTTACGAGCCCAACTAAACTAAAAATTCTATGTGGAAATTGTAAAAATTCTACTAGCCAACTGGCTGAAAAGTTTTGGATTCCCAAGGAAGACTCAAGTCAGGAAACCCAAGACCAAAACCCAATGTATTCAAAAATAATAATAATAAATAAGCACCCAAACAAAAAGGAAGGAGGGTGCAAGCAAATACACCCCTGGGGAGCAACACTGCACCTGCCCACCCACTTCCCAAAAACAGGTTCTGAGAGGGGAGGCAGGGAGGGAGGGAGGTCAGAATACAGCAGATTCATTAGAAGAAATAAAATACTAAGGTGAGTAATTTATTCTTCAAACAACATGAAGTCTATATTCTGACAATTGCAGACTACTAAGCAGTACCTCCAAGGAGGGGACAGAACCTACTTTGGGAATAGGCTCTGAAGTACCGCAGAGCCAAACTGAGCATCACTTCTAGCCTGGATATCCAGAGAGTAATGCTTGTAAAGGTATGGACTGTTTTCCAGGTGGCTGCTTGACAAATTTCTAGGAGAGGGATATCCCTGGCAGCAGCCAGGAAGCAGCTGTACCTCTTGTGGAATGGAGCTCAGGCCTGAGGGTGGTGGAGTTTTTTCCCAGTTTTTCATAGCAGAATTGTATACAAGACACAATCCACCTGGCAATAGATCTTGGGTGGGGAGTTGGCTCTTTCCACTTCTCCAAAAGTGAGGAACAACTGGAGGGAGTCAAACCTGTGACCCTTGGCACGCCTATGTAGTAACTAAGGGCTCTTTGACATCTAAACTGTGTAGCCTCCTCTCTCCTGAGGAAGAATGATCAGTGAAGAAAACAGGGAGAGACATAGACTGGTTTAAATGGAAGTCTAAAACCACTTTGGGCAAGAACCTTCTATTGGTTCTAAGGACCACTTTATCCCTATGAAAGCAGATAAAATCAGGTTCCATTGACAGGGCTTGCAATTCACTGATAAGCCTGGTAGCGGTAATGGCTACCAAAAACACAGTTTTCCAAGTCAAGTACTTAAGCTCTGCTGAAGACATAGGCTCAAAGTGGGGTTGCATAACTTGAGCAATGTGAACATTCAAATCCCAGGCAGGGGCAGGGTCGCTAAAAGGGGGACTGGTGTGAAACAGTCCTTTAAAAAAATTACAGAACACAGGATGGGAAGATAGTGAGGAAGGCTTCCCCACAGACAAAAATGCAGAAACAGCTGACGAGTGTACCTTGAGAGTAGCTGGTCTGAGGCCTAGGCCATTAAGATGGACCCATATAATCCAGAACCATAGGCAATTCAGCAGCGTCGGAGTAATATTCTTCTTAGAATACGAAATGCTGAATCTTTTCCATTTGTAGTTATAAGTCTTTCTGGTGGAGGGCTTTCCAGAAGCCTTGAGGATATCCAGAACCCCTTGGGAAAGATGCAGATCTGCAAACTAACTCTTTAAGAGCCACGCTTTGAGATTGAGAGACTGAAGATTGGGGTACCAAATTCTTCCCTGAAAAGATGTTAACAGGTTGTAATTCCTGGGAAGAGACAGGGGAAGATGGACTGCTAGGGACAGCAACAGGGGGTACCAGGGCTGTCTGGCCCAATCCAGAGCAATCAGAATCACCTTGCATGGTTGAGACCTTATTTTTACCAAAACTTTGAATAGGGAGAGGAAAGGGGGGAAAAGCTTACAGAAACTTCCCTTCCCAATTGAGGATCACGGCGTCCAGAGGGAGAGAGCCCAGGACTGGAGGTCTGCAACAAAAGAGAGGGAGTTGGTGATTGTCTGGGGCTGCAAAGAGATCTATCTCTGGAGTGCCCCACCTTGAAAAATCACTTTCAAAACCTGAGGGTCCAGGGACCATTCGTGATGGCCCTGGGAAATCCTGCTCAGTGCACCTGCTAGCACATTGTCCTTGCCTGGAAGGTGAACTGCTACAAGAGAGGTTTGCAGGGAATAAGCCGGGGACCACAACTTCATGGCTTCTGTGCACAAGGCCGTGGACCGAGTGCCTCCCTGCTTGTTGATGTACCACATGGTGGTAGTGTTGTCTGTTCTAACTTGAACCACCTTGTTCTGAACTGACTATGAGAACGCTTTTAGAGCCAGAAAAACTGCCCTGAGCTCTAGAAGATTGATGTGGAGAAGGGATTCTTGGGGGAACCACAGGCCCTGGGCAGTAAGGGACCCCAGGTGGGCTCCCCAGCCCAGAAGAGAAGCATCTGTGGTAAGGACCACTGAACAAGGCTGAGCAACAAAAGGAACACCTTGCCTTAAATTGTCCTGATCCTGCCACCACTGGAGGGCCTGGATCAAGGTCAGAGTCACTGGAATCAGTTTGGTAAGGGAGTCCTTTCTCTGAGACCAGAAAGCTCTCAGGTGGAACTGAATATCCCTCATCTGGAATCTTGTCCCTTGGACCACTGCTGTTGAAGCTGCCATGTGGCCCAAGAGCTGGAGGAAATGCCTTGCTGGTAGAGATACCTGAAGGCTGAAGGAAGAAGCTAGTTCCATAAGAACCCTTGCCCTTTCTAGAGGAAGAAAGGATCTTGCTCTAAGTGTGTCCAGTTCTGCCCCATAAAGGTAAGGAGCTGGACTGGTTCAAGAACTGACTTGGGAAGGTTGAGAAGAAATCCTAGGGAAGTGAGCACTTGCTGGGTCACTTGCAGGTGAGACTTGACTTGGTCTGGAGACTGACCCACTATTAGCCAATCGTCCAGATGAGGAAATATGGAAATCTTTTGCCTTCTTAGAAAGGCAACTACTACTGCCAGGCACTTTGTGGAGACCCTTGGGGCTGAGGTTAGGCCAAAGGGCATTGCTCTGAACTGATAGTGGCCTGAGGGCAACTTGAACCTGAGGTACTTCCTGTGGGAGCACCTGATGGGAATGTGAAAGTAGGCATCTTTGAGGTCCAGGGAGGCTAGCCAGTCCCCTGGCCTTAGAGAGGTAAGGATTATTCCCAGAGTTATCATCTTGAACTTTGGCTTTAAAAGATGTTTGTTCAGATATCTTAGGTCCAGGATGGGTTGCCACTCCCCTGTTTTTTGGGGGGTCAGGAAGTACCTGGAGTACAGTCCTTTGCCCCAGTGTAGGGTAGGTACTCTCTCTATAGCTCTTAAAGCTAAGAGAGAAGAAACATCTGCCTCTAGGGCAAGGGTTTCCGAAAGATTTGCAGGTGGAAAAGATCTGGCTCTCATCTTTGGAAATTCTTTGAAGCCTAGAACCAGTCCCTGGCTTACTATTTCCAGGACCCACTTGTCTGATGTAATAGACATTCAGTCCTGGACAAAGTAAGCCAGCCTGCCCCCTACTGGAATAGGAGAGTCGACCTAGGCAGACCCATCAGGGTGTCTGCTTGGCAGGGGCTTTAGGCTGAGGGGTGGATGCAGGCCTGCTCATCCCCATTCTGCCTCTTCCTCTGAAGAACCCACTCTGTGAAAAAGAATAAGAGGCCTGTGCTTGGTAAAAAGGCCTTTGAAAAGGCCTGCCCCTGCCCCTAGACTGCTGCCTTTGAGGAGTTGCCTGCCTTTCCCTGGCCTGAGCACTCTTGTAAGTGGTCCCGTACTTGTCCATTTTCTTCATGTAATTCTCTGTCTGCTCCCCAAACAGAGAATTACCCACTACAAGAAAATCCATGGCCTTAGCCTGGATGTCCTGCGAGAGGCTAGTACATCTGAGCCAAGCCATCCTCCGAAGAGCCATAGATGTAGCCATGACTCTTGATGAAACATCATTAGAGTCCACAGCAGCATGAAACTGAACCTTAGATGCCTCAATCCCATCTGCAGCCACCTTCTCCAGCTCCTTGGCTAGCTGGGGGGAGGCCTGTTTAGCCAGTGCCAGTACAGTGTCCCACCTGGACTTCTGGTACCTGGCTGTACAGGCCATGTAATTCGCCTGCCTGAGTCCCAAAGAAGATGCCATGTACTGCTTCTTTGCCATGGCATCAATCTTCCTGGAGTCCTTGTCAGGGGGGTGTGAAGCCAAGGGAATATTTGCCTTGTCACAGTCAGCAGCCTGCACTACCCCAACATGGCTACATTGCTGATATAAGAACTCCATGTCTGAGCCTGAAAGTGTATACCTCTTGTCCATTCTTCTATCCACAGAAGGTATAGTGTTAGGAGACTTTAAGATTTTTTTGTGTCTGTTTCCCAAAAGATTTATGGAGGGGAATAGACAGTCTCCTGGACTCTGGGATGTCCATCATCTCTACATAATCAGGCTCTTCTTGATCTTCCACAGCCTCCTCCATAGGAAGCTGAAGGGTTTCAGCCACTTTTCTGTAAAACAAAGTGGGAAGGGGACTCAGAAAGCCTAGGAAGGGAAACACCTGATGGCCTGCCTGGGGAGATGTCCGGTTCCACAGGCACATCCAGACCTTCACTTACATCATAATCCTCAAATTCCCCTTCCTCATCAAACTCCGGTTCATAAAAATCTTCAAGGGTATACTCTTGAACCGGGGGGAACCAACCGAACCGAACTCCTGCAAGAAGGAGCCGGATCGGTCGGAACTGGACAGAGCGATTCCACAATCTGAATCTCCCTGCCTATCTCTTAGGCGGTCGGAACATGAACCTCTTGATCCGAACTGGTCGATTTATCTTTGCGCTTTCTTTTTGTCGGAACCAATCCCTCAGAATCGGCTCTCATTTTACCAAATAAGTATCACCCTGGTCAGAGGGCACCACTCCTGGGTCGGCCATTCGGGTCAGCGGACTTCTCGGCCTCCTTTTCCCTCAGTCTACCTATTCTCTTCTCAAGGGTAGATTTGGGAAAATGTTTACATATTTGGCAGTCTGAATCGAAGTGGTCAAACCCCAGACAATAAACACAGGTGGTGTTGGGATCGGCCTTGGCAAAGACCTCCCCACACTCACTGCAGTGTTGAAACCCAGTGGGCCCATTTTTTTTCTTGGGTTTCTCAGACATGGCCAACCTAACCAAACTTACCCTTTTTTCAGCTACTGCCATGCAAGACTCCCTTATTGGTTCCTAACCGTGTCACAAGTATTGGAAAAAAACGATTAAAAACATGTTTTTTTAGAACTGATAAGAACCGGTAACCACACACTAAATATAACAAAATTCACAATCAAATGGTCGGTTCAGCTGAACCGACTGCACTTTTACAAGTTCCACACAGAAAAATAGAACAGTTCCTATCTAGTACTCACGGCACCACAGACAGAGACTGAACCGACTAGGCAGATACTTTTTTTCGGTTTAAACCGACGAAAAACTGAAAACTTTAACAGAGTTCGAACCGAGCTGAAGGAGAATTCTCCAGAGCGACCGTTCAGTAAGGCGGAGTAAAGAATCTGATGGTTTAAGTTCAAAACACTCCAGACAGAGACTTCAACCGAGCTCGAGCTCAGCGTTCCATGCCCTGCATGGAAAGTTAACCCTTAGTTCTCTGGGGCAGTTCAAAGGTTGGGAATCACTGCAATTGTCAGAATACAGCAAGACTTCATGTTGTTTGAAGTGCTAGGCCCTGGATTTCTGGAGCAGAAGAGAGGCAATTTTGTGTTGAGTGGGGATGCAGAAAGGTCCAGGTCTGGAGTTTCCCACTCTGCAAATAGTGACTGAACTGCGGTCGAGTCTAGAAACCACTCGTGAGGATCTGTCTCTGTTCTGCTGAGATGGTCTGCCAGTTCGTTCTGCACTTCCGGCAGGTAGACTGCCTGAATTAGAGCCTTGTGCTCTAGACACCATTCCCACACTCTCATTGCTTCCCTGCATAAAGGGTAAGAGTGTGCACCGCCCTGCTTGTTCATGTAATACATCACTGCTTTGTTGTCCGTTTGAAGGAGAATGTTCTTGTGACAAAATGTCCTTCAAAGCCCAGACTGCATAAAGGACGGCTCTCCTTTCTAAGACATTTATGTGAAGCCGGGACTCGTCTTGAGTCCATGTACCTTGGGTGTGGAAATTCTGAAAGTGAGTTCCCCACCCAATCAGGGACACGTCCGTGGTAATGGAAATCTGATGATCCAGGGGAGCAAAAGGATACCCTTCCAGAAGATTGTCTTCTTGCAACCACCAGGTGAGTGTCCTCTTCAGAGGTTCTGTCACCTTGATGAGAAAGGACTGAGAGTGAGTGGTTGGGGACCACTGAGTACTGGGCATCCATTGAGAGGCTGTCATGTGGAGGCGTGCTAGGGGTACAGTGAACACAGAGGATACCATGAGACCCAGCATCCGTTGCATCGAGATAGGTCGAACCGAGCTGTTCTCTCTGATGTATTGGGCCATCTGTAGGATATTGCGCCTCCTGTCCTCTGGTAGAAAAGCTTTTGCACAGGAGGTGTCTAGAAGAGTTCCTATGAAAAGGAGCCTCTGGGAGGGCTGCAACTGCGATTTCTTGAGATTTAGCAGGAGTCCTATGGACGTGAGAAAGTCTGAGGCCATGGCTACGGCATCGACAGTCCCTTGCCTGGAAGGGCTTGCTAGAAGCCAGTCATCCAGATATGGGAACACTTGTATTCCGATCTTTCTGAGGTGCACTGTGAGTATTGCACAACACTCTGTAAAAACTTGCGATGCCGAGGATAGCCTATAGGGCAGGACTTTGAACTGATAATGCTGGCCCGTGAATGGGAATATGCTGGTAAGCATCCTGCATGTTCAGGGAGGCTAGCCAGTCATGTTGATGAAGCAAAGGTAATACGGTTCCTAGCGAAATCGTTTTGAACTTTTCCTTGGGAAGAAATCTGTTCAATCTTCTGAGGTCCAAAATGGGGCACATGCCCCCGGTTTTCTTTGGAACTAGAAAGTTATGGGAGTAGAACTCTGTGTTCCATTAATCCATCAGAAATGAAAATTATGTACCTACCGTTAATTATGATCTTTCTGTGTATCTTCACCATTCATCACTTTTGGGTTACTGGCCGGAGGTCATGATCTTTTTTCTTGGTTTTTTTGATGGGTGGAGTCGACAGCATCGGCGCCGCCCTTGAGGCCGACGCACTGCGTGGCACTCGTGGGTTGGCCGTTATGTGCGGTCGACTCGGCACTCCTGCCAGTTCTGAGTTGCCGCAGAGGTGAGGAAAAGGGATGGGAGAGTGGGACAAGGAAGTCAAAGTGACAAAGGAAAAGATATATAAACCAAAAGGAGAAATAAATGACATAGGACAGAAGAAGAAGGAAACTAAGGGAGTTGGGTAGGGGCCCCAATCTCTGGAAATAGGCAAAAGGAGAGAGGAGGACTTTAGAGTAAGTTTGAGGGGGTGGAGAAAGGTAGCAACTATACCCTGGACCTTGACTTGTCTCCAGATTGTATAGGAACTGCAAGAAGTAGCCAAAAGGCTCAATGACAGAATTCAAGGCACGGAATTACTGGCAATAACTCCAAAAGGCAGAAAACGGTTATTCTGGAGGAAAGATAGGACACAGGGATTCTCCCCCCCTCAGGGAAAGGATTTTTGGTGTAAGAAAAATTTGTTTTGTTTTTTTTTTTAAATAAGGAAGGATATGTCCAACGGACAAAGCAAATTAAGGACTGACGGGAACAAAGGAGGAGTAGAGAATGGAGGGCAACTGCCAACTCCCACCCCACAGGGGTGGAGCAAAAGCACTAGAGAAGGAGTGCCCCCCACGCTGACCACCCTCTTCCTAGAAATATCATCCCCCTATGTGCCCAGTTATCACACTCCTGACAATGAAAGGAGGGGGCAAAGGAGGGTACAGAGAGGGAGGGGACCCAGTGACTGAAGCCCCAAGGGGATGGCGGGCGGGATTGTGATGAATGGTGAAGATACACAGAAAGATCATAATTACGGTAGGTACGTAATTTTCATATCTCAACTGTGTCAATCTTCACCATTCATCACTATTGAGTGAGTACCAAGCCCCACCCCCCGAACAAAAAAAAGGGGGGGTGGATACTCTGAAACCCTAAGGGACTAAGTCCCTTAGCTTCCAGTGGGTGAGGCACTGGAAGGAAGAACCCTTACAGGCCTGAGACTGACCCGGGTGAGACGGGGAAGGAGGGCGCCGCGCAAGTCGCCATCTCACCCGACGGGAGAAGAGATGGGTTCTCCGGTAGGTGAGGTAAATCACCCTACACCGGGCCAAGGGTGACAACTGCGATAGGCGAAGCCATGTCATCCGCTGAAGGCAGATCGCTGTCCCTACCACTCTGGAAGCTACCTCATTGGTGTCATAAGATGCCCTTGCTTGGTGCCCTGTGAGCTCCAGGCCCTGTGCAGAGAGGGCGATGGCTTGCCTGGTTTGCTCCGAATCAGGCATCAAGGCTAGAAGTTGTCCTAGCCTAGACCACAAGAACCTATCATAGGCTGCATAGTGGGCCTGATGTGCTGCGATAGACAGAGAGATCCGTGCTGAGTAGAACACTCGTCTCCCCCAGAAATCGAAATCCGCAGAGTTCGGATCCGGAGGGCGGTCACGGTATAGGGCACGAGACCCAGAAGGAGTATCTAGGGAGGTCAAACCCAAGACTGGGTGAGGCAGAGCGCCTGCTGGTGTAAGTCCCAAGGGGCTGGCACTGTGGAGAAGGGACGAAGCCAGAGCCGATGTGACGCTTCCTGAAAAGGAAGATGCCAGGCGGAAGCCACCAAGTGGGTCGTGCTGAACTCACCTAAAAAGGCGCAGGTCACATGCTCGGAATTGCTTAAGGAAATGGGGGTCAAATGAAGCTCGTCCAACATCCTCACCAGGAAGCGTTGATAAGAAGACAAATCAGACACTGGGGAAATGTGGACCGAAGGTTCCTCTCCCTCGGAAGAGGGAGAAGAAGAGGATGAGCTGCCAGGTTCAGGGGCCTGCTGCACAGGAGCATGGTGAAACACCTGTTGGTCCAGGGCATGGAGGTAGGAGGGGAAATGAGCAGCAGAACCCCTGAACTGTTCCCAGGTAAGAGGTCCGCAAGGGCCTAGGATACCTGGGACTACCGGGGATGGAGACAGAGGCTCGCCAGACAGGCTCCTGGAAGCAGGAAAGCGGTCTCTGTCAGGGCGAGGGGGCCAACAGGATCCCCTATGAGAGGGAGGGGAGACCAAGGCCACTGCAGCTAACAGCCGTTCAACTGGATTGGAATGGACGGAGCTGTGCCCTGTGGAAGAAATCCCCCCATGAGGTGACCGGGACCGTGAGTCCAGAAGGACGGCCCCTGACCTCTGAAGAAGTGGTCCTTCTGGCAGACTCCGGAAAGGAAAGATAGGGGCCTGCACTACAGCTCCTGCCAGAGCCCGGCTGGGCCACAGAAGGGGCTCGCCATGCCACACCCTTATTTCTCAACCCTTCCGAGTTGGAGAAAGACCTCGTCCTTGTAACCACTAATCTAGGCAACTGGCAAGCTGAAGTGGGCTCCGAGAAGTCCACCCAGGGAACTATGCCTTCCCCCTCCTGGTGCACTCCAGGCTGCCCGAACTTGGGCTGTCCAAACACATCAAGGAGGGGGGTACCCCAACTGAGAAAGCAGCCTCCCTGGTGGCCCCAGGCTGCACAGCAGTGGCCACAGGGGCTCCTGCTGACTGGTCAGGCCCTCCGACCCCGAAGTCCACCTGAGGAGGCTGAGCCCCAGAAGGGAGGAGAGTGGGGGCCGAGGTGCTAGAGGTGGAAGGATCCGAAGATCCAGAAGAACCCGGGAGCCAGTCTGGGTCCGACCCAGAATCCTCCTCCGAAGAGGTAGAAACTGAGGCCCGGTGCCAGACCACCCCATGGGACCCTCCAGTTCCTGGATCCTGAGGTTGGGCACCCTGGGATTCAAAGTCCCCAGAAGCAGCAGAGGAGAGTAGAGACCCAGCCCAACGCCGACACCCTCGACGCCGCGAACGGCTCGGAGTCAGGTGCAGCACCGGGCGCGACCCCAGACCTCTCCCCGGCACCGCAGAGAACCGAATTGGGTATGGCGCCATACTCGACACCGACAGTGGCCCTGGCTTCGTGAGTGACACCGGAGTCCAGGACAGCACCGAGCGCGACGCCGCAGGCAGGGTCGACACCTAACACGACGCTGACATCCCTGGTGCCGGGAATAGAAACGCGGAATCCGTCCCGGCACCACACGTGATGCCGGGGACAGAATCAGGCCCAGAAACCCCTCAGCACCCTCCCCGATGCCGCCGAGAGCTCCGACGACGCCACAAGTGGAGTCGGGGCAACAGCAGCACCGAGGGAAGGCCTGATGCCAACTGCGGCATCGCTCTCCAAGCTCACAGCACCTAGACCAAGAGCGACACTGGCAGAAAGCGCCAAAGATGGTGCTGGTCTGGTCCCGAGGGACCCGGAACATGACAAAGAGGGAGCCTTCGCTACCGTAGTAGCGATTGCCAGAATGGTGCCTCCTGACTGACCCCCAAGAGGGTCAACCTGGGCCTCCTGCACTGTGGAAGAAACCCCTGCCATGGCAAGGCTGTAAGAGGCGGAGGTTCCCTCTTCCTCGGGCCGTACAGGACCGGGAGGAAGGCCCGAGAGTCCTTACCTTGCGCGAGCGAATCTGTCCTCCAAAAGTCAGGGGAGCATGTCCGTCTTTCCATGCACGAATTTCGAGGACACAGCAGTCCATGGAAAAGCAGATGTCTCAACTGTCCATATCGTGACTAGGGACGAGGCAGGAGAGGCAACGATCATGCTGGTCTGTAACGGAACAAAGGCAGCCACAGTGGCACAGACGCACTGGGGGCCGTCCTGCTTTCGATGACTTTTTGCCAGGATGGGACATGATCAGACGAAAAAATAACTAAAAACTGTACTCGGCGCCGCTAAAAATAAGGAAAGGTCTTACTGGTAACAAGCGACGTTGAGCAAAGGTGAAGAAGAACCGAGCAACTCACTAACCAACGGACTAGGCCACAAAATCAGAGCCAACATGAGCAGGGTCCACACTCGATGGCGGGAGAGAAAGAACTGGAGTTGGGGCGGAGTCGACGTCGGATAACTGCCAACCCTCGAGTGCCACGTAGAACGTTGGTCTCGAGGGCGGCGCCAGCCCTCTGTCGACTCTGTCCATTAAAAAAAAAAAGAGAAAGTCTCCCGCGGGGTCCTAGCTCTGACGCACTATAACCCAATAGTGATGAATGGTGAAGATTGACACAGATAAGATCATACTCATATTGAGAGAAATAACCCTGGTAGCTGCAATACGCATACCCAGGGTGGATGCAGTGAAGACTCTTACCTAAAGTATCTATCTTACGAGATTCTTTGTTTATAGGTCGGGCTGTAGTAGCATGAGGGAGGACGACCTTATTTTCTGCCAAGACTACAATAGGGTCCGCAAAGGCATGGGAGGCCAAAATGGGTCAATCCTTGGGAGCAGCGTACTTTCTATCTATGGAATTAGCCACAGAAGGAATGAGAGCGGCATTATTCCATACCACTTGAGAAAGCGTCTCAAAGGAAGTCTGTACCGGGGGAGTTATATCCATAGGGATCTCAGGGACATGAAGGTATTGGAGTCTTAAAAAACTTCCCAGGATCGAGATCTGTAGTCTGAAGAGAAAGACTGGAATTCAAATTTTTCAGCAGAGACTTAAATGACAGGTCTTCAACCACAGGCTCTGCAGTAGGATTAGATCCTGTTCCTTCCATGTCATCACCCAGCCTAAGGTCTGAGTCAGGCTCAATATCTCCTGACAGCCCAGGAGGGACTGTATGGACAGGAAAGGAGTGAGAATCGGAAGGAAAAAGGTTTGGAGTTGAGAAGCTTTGAAAATGTCACACCAAGCCTCGGCACCGAAAAAGAGCACAGCGCCACCAGACCCAGCGCCGAGAAACTCAATGGCACCGACAATCCCAACGGTGTCGAGGATGGCGCCAAGACACACATCAGCGCTGAGCAACCCATCGATGCCGACACCAACACAGGGCTATGAAAACTAGGATTTGAGGAGAAAGAAGGAAGAATACCAGGAGATGGAGGCATCGGTGTGGCCCCCTGTGCCGCAGCCATGTGGGGGGGGGGGAACAGCTGAGCATGGAGTCGACGGCACCGAAGAAGGCGCCGCATGACTAGGGAGGCCCAACCGCCCTACTCGATCCCCCGAAGAGCCCGAGGGCCCTGAAGTGATCAAGCCAGGCAGCTGGACCAACCTCCGAGCCCATTGTTCCATCAGAGCGGCCCACTGATGAAACTGCTCATCTGAAGTCCTACCAGAAGGCAAGGAAGGGCTCCAATGTCAAAGAGGTCAGTAAACAGAAACTGGTGACTCTGGAGGAGGAGACCGGAGACTGACCCTAATGACTGACCATCGACGCGCAGACATACCAGAAGGTGACCTCGAATGATGTCTTCTTTTGGACCTGGGGTCAAAGAAGAGCTCGATACGAAGGTGCAGAGAATGCGCATCGCTTTTATGCTTCTGGGGACTGCCCCTCCCATCGGCAACTGGACTGTCCATTGTCAGACCCTCCGAGAGAGGTGGCAGACCGACCCGCTCGGCTGACTGAACAGTTTTATACGAAGTCTCCCTACCGTCACCTGACCCGCTCATGGTCGACTCCGACAATGTAGGCTGAGACTTTTCTTTAATAAGAATAAATTATAGTAAATGGTACTTATTCGAGATATACTACAAAATAATAAACTGAAAACTATGCTGCTAGTTTGAAGTTCGACTCCCGGCAGGCGAGTGACGTCACTGGAGCACACTCAATGCAGAGACAGTCATTGCTGCACGAGCTGAGGATCGCAGCGCCGCTCCTCACGGCTCCATCTCTGGCGCTGGCCCTCTTGAAAAAAGTCTGTTCCCGCTGGCTCCTAGCGCCTCCAGCGTAGATCCCATCAGAATGAATGAGTGGTGGAGACTATGTCCAGGAAGATCAACATATACCACTCCTAGAACTACTGTTACAGGTGAGTAACCCATTTTTCTAGGACCGTGGATATCTTGTTCATCCACACTTTTTGGCAGACTCCTAGCAGTTCTCTGGGAGGAGGGAGGCAAGGCACACATGCCTACTTAGGGAACAGAGACTGAAGAACTGAGGCCCCAAAAAGTACAGTTACGTAAGAACTTACCGTAACAGTAGATCTTCGAGAACAGCTCTTGCAGCAGGTTACACCATTAGAACTGAAGCCGGCAGGTGTCAGGACCTCAAGAAAAATTCTAGCTAGCTATCTTCACTGGGGACCGCCTCGACGCCGCCTTCCGCCTCCACGCTGTATGTGGTGCCACAAAAGGGGCGGTCCCCGCCCAGATTCCCCAGTTCTCCCGGCTGGAGACTTTGGCCGCAGGCTGACATCGAAATGGGAGACCGAGATTCGCCATCAGAAGACAGAAAGATATAAATCCTGCTCAGAGAGACTGGAGCCATGCCTCCTCCAGAGGTGTTTGCTGCAAGAGCTGTTCTCGAAGATCTACTGTTACGGTAAGTTCTTACGTAACTGTACTATCTTACTTCGAGATACAGCTCTTGCAGCAGGTTACACCATTAGGACTGATTCCCAAGCAGTAACGCTGCCAGAAATTCCGGGAGGAGGAAAACAGGAAGTACATTCCAGGTCCTGAAC
Organism: Neoceratodus forsteri; assembly: GCA_016271365.2. Taxonomy (NCBI): domain Eukaryota; kingdom Metazoa; phylum Chordata; order Ceratodontiformes; family Ceratodontidae; genus Neoceratodus; species Neoceratodus forsteri. The sequence continues at coordinate 1,714,197,580 of CM057455.1, forward strand.
CTAGGACAGGAGACCCTGTAGCACCGCAAGGCCGAAACCAGCCTTTTCGCCGAGAGGCGATGTCCAGGCTATAATGCCTGATAAAGGTATGCACAGAGCTCCAAGTGGCTGCAGCACAAATAGCAGAGGTGGAGACGTTTCTGAGTGCTGCGAAGGATGTGGCCACACCCCTAGTAGAATGACTCCGGACCGAGCCCGGGAAGGGCTTTTGTTTTATATCATAACAGTAGGAAATACACTGGACAAGCCAGCGAGACAGAGACTGCATATTGATTGGCACATCATTCTCTCAGAGAAGGAAATGAAAAGCTGTTCAGAACTACAGGAGGGTTTAGTTCTGTCGAGATAATACCTCAGGCTGCGGTGAACATCCAGGGTGTGGAGCAAAGCCTCTTCTCTATTGGAATAACTCGGGAAGTAGACCAGGAGGTCAATGTCCTGGTTTAGAGAGAGTGAAAAGACCACCTTAGGTAAAAACTTAGGATTCGTCCTCAGGGATACTCTGTCCCGGTGGAAAACTAAATAAGGCTCTTTGCACATAAGAGCGTGAAGCTCAGAAATTCTTCTCGCTGAAGTAACAACAACTAAAAATAACGTTTTCCACGACAGAAAACGTAGCTCGCAATCCGCGAGGTTCAAAAGGAGGGAGCGTGAGCTGTTCCAGACAAAGAGCAGATCCCATGGAGGCACAGGGTCCCTAATGGGAGGCCTAAGGTGTAACACTCCCCTAAGAAATTCCCGAGAGGCGTCCAATTGAGCTACTGTACGATGTCCCACTGGGAGGTGATAGGCAGAAATGGCACAGAGGTGCACCTTAATAGAGGAATAGGCTAGGCCTGAATGAAAAAGGGAGAGAAGGTAATCCAAAATTACTCCCACAGGACAACCTAAAGGGGAAAGATCACGAGCTCATGACCATAAACAAAAACGGCGCCATTTCATGGCGTACATCGCATGCGTTGCCGGCTTTCTGGCTGCAGAAAGAACCTCTGCAACCTCTTGCGAGACCCCGTGATGCAAGATGGCTATGTCTCTAGGAGCCAAGCATGCTGGTTCAGACAGCGTAGGTCCGGATGGACTAATGAACCTTTCTCCTGAGACAGGAGGTGGGAGCTGAGCGGCAAAGGGAGCGGGGGTTCCCGAGACAGTTGCACCAACAAAGGGAACCAGATCTGTCTGGGCCAGAACGGGGCCACCACGATCATGAGTGCGTGCTCCCTGCACAATTTGAGAAGAACTCTCTGGATCAACGGGAAGGGAGGGAAAGCGAGAGGAATCTGTTCGCCCCAGGAGAGGGATAACGCTGCCTCGCCAGAAAACACCAGGCCCTGATCTAGCGAGCAAAACTGGACAGTTTTATGCGTGGATGGGGATGCTAACAAGTCTAGTTCTGAATTCCCCAATGAAGAAACAGATCTCTGCTACCTCTTGAAGAAGTTACCACTCATGGACTCTGGCCTGGGATCGACTCAGGCCGCGGGTAATTGTGTTGTCCACCTGGAACATGCACAGTGATCGATTTGCGCTTGTCCGACACTCCAATCCCACACCTCATGGCCTCCCGCAAAGGGGTAAGAGTGTGCGCTCTGTTTGTTGAGGTAATACATCACTGCCGTGTTGTCTGTCTGAAGCAGGAGAGTACATGATGGGATTACTGACTGAAAGGCCTGCAGGGCATAGAGAACCGCCCTCATCTCTAGGACATTGATATGGAGATGAGCTTCCAACGGGGTCCACGTACCCTGGGACTTTACCCCGTCCAGGTGTGCCCACCACCCAAGACCTGAGGCGTCCGTGGTGAGGGTTACCTCCGGGGACGGCGCTACAAATGGGACGCCCTGGGAGAGCGACCCAGGGACTAGCCACCACTGCCAGTCTCGGATGACTGAGTTCGTAATCCTGACCGGATGCTGCAAGTGGTCTTGCCTTTGGTCCCATTGTACCTTGAGCATCCACTGGGTTACCCACATGTGGAGCCTTGCGAAAGGGACAGTAGAAATGGCCGCAGCCATGTGTCCGAGCAAGCGAAGGACCGATCTGGCAGGTACGATCTTGTTCGACGACAAATCCTTATGAGGATCTGATGCGCCCGCCTGTCGTCCGAAGAAAAGCTCTTCCTGAACAGTGTCCAGGACTGCGCCTATAAACTGCAGTTTCATGACGGTACCAGGAGAGACTTCTAATTTATGAGAATGCCCAGAGATTGGAACAAGTCCTGGGTGTTCTGAACTCAGTAAGTAACAACGCCTCTGGAGGCGGCCAGAGAAGCCAGTCGTCGAGGTACGGGAACACATAGTGGCCCTGTCTCCTCAGAGATGCTGCCACGACTGCCATGCACTTGGTAAAGACCCTTGAGCGGATGACAGTCCGAACGGAAGAGCTCGGAACGAAAGTGGTGGTCAAGAAACTTCGGGCGCAGGAACCTCTGGTGCGCTGTGAGCTATGTGGATATGCAGGTATGCCCTGCATGTCTAGAGACGCTTAAAGGTGTGTCTTGTTTCAGCATGGGAATAAGGCCCGGAACAGTCACCATGCGGAATTTTTGTAGGCGATCGACACATTGAGGTCGCTGAGGTCCAGAATCGGACGGAGGTCCCCTGATTTCTTGGGAACCAGGAAGAAGTGGGAATAATATCCTTGTCCTCTCTGGTTCTCCGGAACGTACTCTATCGCTCCTTTTCTTAGGAGCACGAGTACCTCTTGCCAGATCAAATTTTTGTGCTGAACCGGATACCGGGAGAGCAAAGGAGGCCTCGAGGGTAGCTTTTCTGCAAATTCTATAAAATGGCCTAGACTGACCAACTGCAGAACCCACCTGTCGGTGGTAATGGCCTGCCATCCCGGCAGGAAGTTCGCAATGCGACCCCCGACCATGATGTCCCGTTGATCCTGAGGGGCGGGGGCCGGAAAGGAGTCAGGCTGTGGCGGCAGATGGGCCCGCTGGCTGGGTCGGCTTAGGGGAACGCTGACCTCAAGCATGGTTGTTTTCCTGGGTTCTACGGAAACCGGAGCCCTCTGATGTGTGTAGCGGAGGCTGTTGCCTCTGTGTCCGCTTCACTAAAATGGCTTGGTTCCACGAAGGAATCTAAGCTTGGGTCGGCACATGGCTTGAACCGACCTTACGCTTTCCTGGCCTCTTGAAGTTTGGTAATGATCTTCTCGGAAGGATTACCAAATAAAACTTCTCCCTCGAACGGAGCGTCCATAATGTTTTTCTGGACATCTTCTGGGGTAAAGCCGGAGACGCGTAACCAGGAGTGTCTCCAGAGGCATACGCCAGAAGCTGCTGCTCGGGCCGATGAGTCCGCGGAGTCGATGGCTCGAAGCACTTGGGTCCCCACGCCTGAACCCGCACGGAGGAGCTGGAGCATCTCCTCCTTCTGCTCACCTTCGGCAGCTTTTCAGCCGCCTCAGACCCTGTTCCCACAAAGCGCTCTGAAATTGAACCATGTGGGTCAGGTAGTTCAGGATCTGACGGCGAGGCGGAAGCGCACGGCGCCTGCCCAGTGCATCCAACTGTTTGGACTCTGGGTCCGTGGCAGAGTGCTCAAATGTTGCGCCTCTGTGACCAGTCATGTGAGGCTGTGATGACCAGAGAGTCGGCCTGAGGCTGCTGTGTCAGGTACTGGTCGTCCCAGGAGCCTTGTACAGACGATCAGCTTCTTCGGCACTGCCGGAGTGAATGTGGACGCTCCACGCCGCCTTGTGACGCCCACGAAGTGTCCACCAAGGGTGGTACCACCACAGGTTTGGGGTCCTTCTGCCGAAGATACTTGGCAAGGCGTAACCTTTCCGGGTCTAGTTCTTCTGCATCCCATCCCATGTTCTCCTGGATATGTCGTATAATATCCATGAACAAAGGGTCATCCGGAGGAGATCTCGGTGTCTCACGTGGGTCCGGAGAAGGGATGGAGAGAGGAGATGGGGATCTAGAGAAAGAGTAGACTGATCCTGTGTCCTCTGTCGACGGCGAACGTCGGTGTCTCCTGGATCTCTTGGGGCTGGGTGATCCAGAAGAGGATTTCGACGGAGGTCTCCGTTTTTCTGATCTTCCCCTGGGAGAGGATCCAGGCTCCCGGGCGGGAGGTAAGCAGCCTGCTGACCCAAGGCAAAGGTGGGGAGGAGGAGGAGCGGGGGCCATATCCCTTTAATGGTGTCCCACCAGTAAGTGAAGAGATCCTTCACTTCGCCTATAGAAAGTCCCGACGACGCCCAGGCGCCGTGGGCGGTCGCCGGGTCCCGCATCGCTCCACACAGGCCTCGGGAGGCGGGGGCCCTGGAGTTTCGGGCGAGGCCGGGTCGCGCTGGCCTGGTCTCGGGCGCGTAAGTCCTCCTCAGTCAACGGTCCTGACCGACATCGGTCGGAGGTGTGGGAGCCCTCTTCTCAGGCGGAATGGACACTGGTCCCCCAACCGGTGTCCACTGGGATGGTTTAGCCGACGACGGCCGTCCGGCCGACGACGGCTCCAGGGAGGAATGACGTACGGCCGACACGGTCGGCCAGCGCCAGGTCCACAGGTCTTCAACGGTGTGAGCCCAAAGTTTTGCGAGGAGGCACAGAAGACGCACCGGACGCCGGGAGCCGAAGGGCGGAACCCGACTTATGATGATGGTGGTGGTGCTCTCGACTTCGCCAAGGCCTTGAAAGAGAAGACGACGACAGCCTGGCGGACTTTGGCCTGAGACGGCTTTTCTACCGCAGCCGGGAGGCTGAGAGCTGGCCCTGGAAGGAGAGCGGTCGGACCGAGAACCGGAGCTGCGGACTCTGAAGCCCTGACGGGACCTGGAAGTGGCCTTCTCCTTCTTTTTCTCACGCGGCTTGTGGGATTTGGACGAAGATTCCCCTTGGAGGACATGGTCTTCAGTTTTTCCTCCAACAGAAAAGCTTGTAGGGCCTTCTGACGCCGGATCCTGGTTCGCTGTTGAAGCCCTGGAAAACGAACAGGCCTGGGTATCGGTCTGGCCAGGCACCTAACACAGGCCGTGGTGGGGGTCCTTGAAGGATCTGTTTCCGCAAGCACACTTGGAGGGATGACCGGAGGTCGGAGAGGACATCAGCAACAATCTTGCTTGAAGAAAAAATAATTTCCCGGAGGAAAGCTCTGAACCACGCGTCGCGCGCTAGACTGGAACCGAAGGGTCGAGACATGCAAGTCGACGGCAGGAAAGAACTGGGGAATCTGGCGGGACCGCCCCCTTTTGTACCACGCCTGACGTTGGAGGCATTCCGGTGTGACAAGGTCGATGTAGTAATGGGTAATGAAGGAGTTTGCCGACTTCCAGGAAACAGCCCGGCAGATTTCCAGGATAGGGATGTCCCTGGAAGCAGCAACCGATGCAGCAGTATGGCGGGTAGAAATGGAAATAATGTACCTACCATAATTCTTGATCTTCTCGGACGAAGTCTCCACCATTCATTCACGCTAATGGGAGTTCACTGGAGACGCTACGACCCAGTGGAAGCAAATTTTTCAAGAGGGCTGGCGCCTGAGATGGAGCCGCAAGGAAGCGGCACTGCGAGCCCTAGCTTGAGCGGTAATGACCATCTCAGCAATGACCCTCCAACCGCCTCAGTACCTCCCCCCACCTCGAGGAGGTGCAGCATAATTAACCTAGAAGGACTAGCGTAAAAATCGGACTTAAGATTGTCTGAATGACCTGTGTAAGAAGGGTCAACAATAAAGCCTTCACAGCCCAGCTATTGAGGGAGTGAAGACCATAAACAGAAAAGTGAGCTCGGGGATGGAGGGTAGGCATGTGAATGAGTGGTGCAGACTTCGTCCAAGAATTTCTAAATCTTCCTGGACATAAAGTCTCCACCACATATTCACATTAATGGGAGAGTACAGAGCTAAAAAATCCCGAGATGGGCGGCAAGAGATAAAGAGCTCACATGCTTAGGACAAAATTTCAATAAGAATGGTCCTGCCAAACAACAGATGTCGTCTGGCATGGATATCCAAGGCATAGTGCTCAACAAAAATATGCATGGAGCTCCAGGTAGCTGCACTGCAAATATCTGCAATGGGCACGTTACGGATTTCCGTCAGATGCTGCGACTGCTCTGGTAGCGTGAGCATATACTCTGCCTTCCAGCTTGACCTGTGCCATAGAATAGCAGTGATGAAGGCATGCCACCAGCCATGCTGAAATGCATCTGATAGTGACAGGTTGACCCAGTCAGGTCTCGCTGAAGGAAACAGTTGTTGAGCCTTGTGGATTTCTTTTGTTCTATCTAGATAGAACTGCAGCGCTATCCTAACATCCAGTGAATGAAGTGTACGCTCACCTTCACTCTGGAAGTTCGCAAAGTAGGTAGGAAGGACTAAAGGGTGGTTTAGATGGAATTCTGAGACAACCTTAGGGAGAAACTTAGGTTGAGTCCTAAGAACTACTTTGTCCTTGTGAAATACAGTGTACAGAGGGGTGTGTCTGTGATCAGTGCATGTATTTCAGAAACTCTATGGGCCGAAGTAATGGCCACCAGGAGGGACATTTTCCAAGTGAGGAACTTCCAAGTCGCAAGTAGCTAGAGGCTCGAAAGGTTTATGAGTGAGCATGTCTAGCACAAGGTTAATGTCCCAGGCTACGACTGGACGTCTGATAGGAGGTCTAGTATGCAGAATGCCCATAAGAAACCTCTTAACTACAGGCAACTGAGCCAGTGACATGCAAAGTACCGGCTTGTGATATGCCGAAATGGCACAAAGATGAACTTTGACTGTGGAGTACTGAAGACCTGTGTCTGGGAGGTCTAAAAGATACTCTAAGACTTTATTCGGTGAGCAGGAAAAAGGGTTCCAAGAGGATTTTGCACACCAGATAGAGAAACACTTCCATTTGGCTGTGTGGGTTTTTCTAGTGGCCGGCTTATGCGCAGCCAAAAGAATATCTGAAACTCTACAAGAAACACTGAACCTATTCACCTCTATCTCTTCAGGAGCCAAGCGTAAAGGTGAAGTGACCTCAGGTTGGGATGGCCCACGGGACCCTTGTCAGAAGGTTCATCTGAAGGGGAAGCATCTTCAAAGGGGTTTCCGACAGACTGCTGAGTAGCAAAAACCATATCTGCCGAGGCCAGACGGGGGCAATAAGAATCATTCTGCCCCCGAGACTCTAATTTGAGGAGCACCCTCTGAATTAGGGGAAGATGAGGAAAGGCATATAGAAAGTGTCTTGTCCACCGCAGCCTGAACGCATCCTGACAGAAAACACCAGGTCCTGGATTCCTGGAGCATAAGAGAGGCAGTTTTGGGTTGAGTGGGGATGCAAAAAGGTCCAGGTCTGGAGTTTCTCACTCTCTGAAGAGTGACTGAAAGATGGTTAAGTCAAGAGACCACTCGTGAGGATCCAGCTCCGTTCTGTTGAGATGGTCTGCCAGTTCGTTTTGTACTTCTGGCTGGTAAACCGCCTGAATCAGAGCCTTGTGTTCCGGGCACCACTCCCACACTCTCAATGCTTCCCTACATAATGAGTAGGAGTGCGTGCCACCTTGTTTGTTGATTTAGTACATCAGTGCCTTGTTGTCCATTTGAAAGAGAATGTTCTTGTGGCAGAGTACGTTCTTCAAGGCTCGGACTGCACAGAGGATGGCTCTCATTTCCAGGACGTTTATGTGAAGTTGGGATTCATCCCGAGTCCACGTACCATGGGTGTGGAGATCCTGGCAGTGGGCTCCCCAACCCATCAGGGATGCACCCATGGTAATGCAGATCTGATGATCCAGAGGGGCAAAGGGATATCCTTCCAAAAGATTGTCCTCCTGCGACTACCAAGCTAGTGACCTCTTCAGAGGTTCTGTCACATTGATGAGAAAGGACTGAGGGTGAGTGGTTGGGGACCAGTGAGTACTGAGCATCCGCTGAGAGGTACTCATGTGGAGATGAGGTAGGGGTACAGTGAACACCAAAGATGCCATGAGGCCCAGCATCCTTTGCATCGAGATAGCTCGAACCAAGTTGTGTTCTCTGGTGTATCGGGCCAACTGTAAGATATCTCTCCTTCTATCCTCTGGAAGAAAAGCCTTCGCACAGGAGGTGTTCAGAAGAGTTCCTATGAAGAGGAGCTTCTGGGAGAGCTGCAACTGAGACTTTTTGAGATTCAGCAGGACTCCCATGGACATGAGGAAGTCTGAGGCCGTGGCCATGGCCTCCAGTCTCTCTTGCCTGGAGGGACTTGCTAGGAGCTAGTTGTCCAGATATGGGAACACTTTTATTCAGATTTTCCTGAGGTGCACCGCGACAATTGCACAACACTTTGTAAAAACTCGAGGCGCCGAAGATAGCCCAAAGAGCAGGACTCTGAACTGATAGTGTTGACCCAATACCACAAACATTCAAATTACGTACTTACCGTAATTATGATCTTTCTGTGTATCTTCACCATTCATCACAGATGGGGTACTGGCCGGAGATCGGTATCTCATGAGCCTTTTTTTTTATAAAGATAGGCGGAGCCGATGCAGCATCGGGCGCCGGCCCTCAAGGCCGACGCACCACGTGGGCGCCGAGGATTAGCCGTTGGTTGCATCGACCGCCTGCCTACCAGTTCTGAGTCACCGGAGAGGTAAGAGGAAGGGATGGAGGGTGGGACAAGAGAGTCCAAGGGACAGAAAAGAAGAGAAAACTGAACTAAAAGGAGAAATAACGACTGAGAGGACAGCATATAAGAAGTAAGACTAAGGGGATTGGGTAGGGGCCCCAATCTCTGGAAGTGGAAGAAGGGAGGAAGGGGGAGAATTTCAGAGAGAGAGGAGAGGTAATAGGGATCCAGGACCCTTATCTGTCACCAGACTGTATAGGAACTGCAAGGAGTTAGCAAAGCTCTTTGCCAGAATTCAAGGCACAGAATGACTGGCAATACCCCAAAGCAGAGTCGGCTATTCTGGAGAAGGACAGGGTACAGGGATTCAGTACTCTCTCTAAAGAGATATTTGGTGAAAGAAAGAAAAAGGAAAATTTTTTTTTTTTTTTTTTTTTTTTTAATCAGATGGATAACTGAAGGAGGGCAACCACCAGCTCCTACCCCATAGGGAAGAAGATATGTAGAAGAGAGGAGTGCCACTCAAACTATACCCCTTAGGGAAGACTGTCCCCGTGTGTCTCAACTAATCTCACTCAAGCAAGGGTGCCGGAAGATGGCAACAGTTGAGGGGGGCTAAGGAAGAAAGGGCACTTTCCCTATACTGGTTTTAACCATACAGGAACAACAAGTGGAGGGGCTACTGCCCCTTTCGCCCCAGAGGTTCCGGCACCTATGCAGTGAAGATAGGGAAGGCACAGAGGGAGGAGGATTCCAGAGACTGAAGCCCCAAGGGGGAAGGTGGGAAGGATTGTGATGAATGGTGAAGATACACAGAAAGATCATAATTACGGTAAGTACGTAATTTGAATATCTTATCTGTGTCAATCTTCACCATTCATCACAGATAGGTGAGTACCAAGCTCCCGGGGGGTGACTGATTGCACCCTGAGGGACAGTGTCCCTTAGCCCTCAGTGGGTGACACACTAAGGGCGGAAACTTCTGGGCCTGAGGAGGCCCTAGAGAGGGGAGAGTGAGATGGGGTTCCCCCGGAAGGGGAAGGAATTTGCCCCGACAAACGCCATCTCGCCCTACGGGAAAAGAGGTAGGTTCCCTGGTGAGCGGAGCAAATCACCCTATGCCGGGCCAAGGGTGACAACCGGGAAAGGCGAAGCCATGCCGATCTTCTGGTGCAGATTGCTGTCCCTACGACCCTGGTAGCTACCTCATTGGCGTCGTAAGATGCCCTAGCTTGGTGTCTTGCTAGCTCCAGGCCACGTGCAGAGAGAGCAATGGCTTGCCTGGTTTGCTCCAGTCAGGCAGAGTGGCTAGGAACTGACCAGCGCTGACCACAAGTACTGTTATAGGCAGCGAGGGGCCTGATGCGCAGAAATGGAGAGAAGCAGCCGTGCTCGAGTAGAAGTCCTCCTCCCCAGAAATCAAAATCTGAGGAGTCCTGATCTGGGGCCGGTCACGGGAGGGCGCGAAGCCCATCAGGAGTGTCCAGGTGCGTCAATCCGGACTGCAGATGAGGCAAGGAGCCTGGAGACTCTGGGGGAGTGCAATACCTCTGGCAGAGGTCCCTAGGGGCAGGAACTCCGGAGAAGGGCCTCTGCCAGAAACGCATGGACGCCTCCCGAAAGGGAGCGGGCCAAGGCAGCACCACGAGGGTGGCTGTCCCAAAATCGCCTAGAAAGGCGTGAGCCGCATGCTCTGGAATGCTCACAGAAGAAGGAGAAAGGTGAAGGTCCTCCATCATCCTCACGAGGAAACGCTGATACTCAGAGAGATCAGCAGCAGGAGAGATGTGGACAGAAGGTTCCTCTCCCCCAGAAGAGGGGGATGAGGAGCTGGAGGTCACCATAGGCTCGGAGGGTGGCTGCTCGGGGGGAGGTTGAAAAACCTGGCTGTCCAAAGCCCTAACGAAGCAGGAACCGAGCAGCCACCCGCCTGAACTGTTCCCAGGTGAGAGGCCCGCTAGGACCAAAGATACCTGGGAATGCAGGAGAAGGCGCAGAGGGAGTGGACAGAGCCGAGAGAAGAAGTCGGCTGACCTCTGCCAGGGCTAAGGAGTGGACCACGGACTCCCGCAGGGGGAGTCCTGGAAGACTCCGCAGTCGACAGCTGCACAACCGCTTCGATACTGCTTAGACTGCGCCAAAAGAATCCCACATGGAGGCTGACTGGGCCATGAAGGTCCAGAAGGACGGTCCCCTGCCTCGAAAGAATGGGACCCTCTCAAGGAACCCAAGGGAAGGGCGAAGCACGACTGCTCCGGCCCAGGACCCGGTAGTCCCAGAGAAGGGCCGGCGCAACCTATACCCCCGACCCTTCGAGTCTGAAAGGGTCCCAGCCTCAAGTGGCTAGTCTAGGCAGCTCCGCACTCCAGGGCCGCCTCCCGAAGGGCAATCCCGAAGGAGCACCTTCCTCCCGTGGGCCTCTCGATAGGCCCCAAAGTTGGGCAACCGGAGATGCCACAGTGAGGTACCACCACAGAGGGTCAAGAAACCCCAAGGCTAGGGTTGCAAGGCGATGGTGGCACGACCACAGCCTGCTGGTCAGCACCACTGACCCTAGCCCCAGAGAAAACCCGACTCACCTCGGAGGGGACTGGCGTGACCAAGAGGAAACCAGCAGTCGTCCTCCTTGCAGACAACCCCAAGGGTGTGACTGCCCATTCGACTCGGCTGGGACTCGACTCAAGAGGAAGAGTCCGAGGCCCTAAGCCAACAGTAGGGGGTCAAGGAAGGGACACCTTCCAGGGGCCCAGGAGCCAAGGCAATCCCCGCCCGTCCACAGCACCGCGAAAGGTGCCAACAGAAGGTGGCAGGGCAGCTTGGGCCAGAAGTCCTAGGCCATGGCCAGCTGCGGACTATCAGGTCCACCGGTGCCAGGGGGGCACCCGGGACGGAGACGGGCGCTCGCCAGCAACTCCAGTCTCGAGCGACGCCACCGCCAGGCTGGTTCGACGCCGCGCGCAGCGAGACCAAGGCGTTGACGCACTGAAGGACCTCGGGCTCACCACGGCGCGCTGCGGAGACCGCTTTCGGGCGCCGCGAACGGTTATCGAGAGTCCCAACGGGCCTATGTCGGCGCCGGCGGATGACATCAAAGTTCATGGCGCCATGCTCAACCTCGCCGAGGTGACATGGCGAAGGATCACGGTCAAGGCGGTTTCACGGCACCGCGAGCAGTTTCGCGCGCCGTGGACAGCGCCGCAAGCCCCACGACGCGACAGTCGGGTTGGCACCGACAGGACCCTCGGCACCGCAGACGGCAACTGAAGGCCCGACGGCACCGTCAACGACAGCTGCCGACCCGGCCCAGCGGATCGCTGAGCGACACCGGGAGCCTTCACCCCGGCGAGTGATTGCCGAGCGGGCGCCCCGCCTGCTCCCGGGGAAGCGGACGGGCCTCCTGCGCCATGGAAGGAGCCTCGCCACGGGCTAGGCTAGAAGAGGCCGAGGCTCCCTCCTCCGCGTCCATGTAGAACCGGAGGGGGGACCGAGGGCTTATAGAACGCGCTGCTTGCCAGACGGCGCGCCGCCTACCGAAAGTCGGCGGAGCTCGCCCGACCTTAAATGCGCGCTGTTCCAAAACTCGGCGGTCCATCGAGAAGCAGGCGTCGCACGAATCCATGTCGTGTAGCGGGCCAAGGCACGAAAGGCACCGGTCATGTTGGTTGGTGACGGAGTACTTGCGGCCGCACGGGCACCGATGCATAGGGGGCCGCCCCGTCTTCTGAGATTTTTTGCCCTCCGACCGCGACATGACCTACGGAGAAAAAAACACCAAAAAAACAGACTCGACGTTGCTTTAAATGTAATAAAAAGGAAAGATCTTACCGGCCACGTCGAGTGGAGGCAAACACAGAACTAGTAGACCGATGACTAAAGACGCAGGCTTCAAGGCCTAAAATTTTCGAATAAGGCTTCTTCAGGCTTCCCACGAGGCGACCTCGACGGCGGGAGACAAAGAACTGGTAGGCAGGCGGAGTTGATGCAGCCTAACTGCTAATCCTCGAGCGCCACGTAGTACGTCGGCCTCGAGGACAGTGCCGATGCTGCATCGGCTCCACCTATCTTTAAAAAAAAAAAAAAAAAAAGGCTCCCGTGGGGTCCTGATCTCCGGCCAGTACCCCATCTGTGATGAATGGTGAAGATTGACACAGATAAGATCTTAGGTATTTGTGGTGCTTTGGGTGTATGAGAATGTGTTGGTAGGCATCCTGTGTATCCAGGGAGGCTAGCCAATCGGGTTCGATGAAGCAAAGGTAGCAGGGTACCCAATGATATCATCTTGAACTTCTCCTTGTGAAGGAACTTGCATAACTTTCTGAGATCCAGAATGGAGCGTATAGAAACATAGAATTTGACAGCAGATAAGGACTGCTTGGCCCACCCAGTCTGCCCATTTCCCTACCTGATGGATAAGCTGCAGGTCCTAGTTAACCAGCAGCCTACTTCTTCCTACCCCCAACCCCTAGAATTGCCTGATGACTGTCCCATGCATGCTTGAATTCCACCACTGTTTTTGATTCCACAACCTCCTCTGGAAGGCCATTCCAAACATCCACAACCCTCTCTGTGAAAAAATACTTCCTTAAATTACCTCTGAGCCGCCCCCCTTCTATCTTCAAATTGTGCCCCCTTGTTCTTGCACACCTCTTTTTTTGAAAGATGCTACCATCTTGGACTTTGTTGATTCCCTTGAGGTACTTGAAAGTTTCTATCATGTCTCTCCTTTCCTCGAGGCTATACATATTAAGCTCCTTAAGTCTCTCTTCATATGTCTTCCGTGCAGACCCTGCACCATTTTAGTTGCCCTCCTCTGGACAGCTTCCATCCTGTCTATGTCTTTGCAGAGATTGGGTCTCCAGAACTGCACCAGTACTCCAGATGGGGTCTCACTAGCTGTCTGTACAGAGGGATAATAACTTCCTTGTTTTCTACTGGTGATGCCTCTTCCTATGCATCCCAGTATCCCCTAGCCTCCTTGCTGCCCTCTCACATTGCTTGCCCACCTTTAGGTCATCTGATATGACTACCCCAGGTCCCTTTCCATTTTCGTTGTTGTTAGTAGCTCACCCCCATTGTGTACTCTTCCCTGGGTTTTTGTTTCCCAGGTGCATTACCTAGCACTTCTTAGCATTGAATCTAAGCTGCCATACATTTGACCATTCCTCTAACCTTGCCAAGTCCCTTCTCATCCTTTCCACTCCACCTTGTGCATCAACTCTGTTGCAGATCTTGTGTCATATGCAAAGAGACATACTTTTCCTTCCAGTCCCTCTGCAATGTCGCTTATAAAGACATTGAAGAGGACCGGTCTAATACTGAACCCTGCGGTACCCACTACTAGACCCCCTTTTTCAGAGTGGACTCCATTTACTATTACTCTCTGTGACCTATTCTCAGCCAATTCTTTACCCAGGCTGTCATCTTGGGACCCACTCCCAGGCTGGCTAACTTGTATATTAATCTTTTGTGTGGGACTTTGTCAAATGCCTTGCTAAAGTCTAGGTAGGCCATGTCCACAGCCCCTCCCTGATCAACTACTTTGGTCACCCAGTCAAAGAAATCTATCGGATTTGTCTGGCATGACCTTCCTGCTGTGAATCCATGCTGCCTTGGGTCCTGTGCCCCTCTGGCCTCTAGATACTGACAATTCTTTCCTTCAGAAGTGATTCCATCATTTTCCCTACCACTGAGGTTAAACTAACAGGTCTGTAGTTTCCTGCTTCTGCCTTGCTCCCACTTTTGTGAAGGGGAATCACATCTGCCCTCCTCCAGTCCTCGGGTACCACCCCATCCTCCCATGATTTGTTAAAGAGGGTAGTCAGTGGTGTCACTAGTTCTACCCTTAGTTCTTTTAGAATCCTGGATGAATCCCATCAGGCCCCATTGCTTTGTCCACCTTCAGTTTTAAGAGTTCTTTCAGAACCCTTTCTTCTGTAAATGGGCTGGTATCAACTTCTGTATCCAGAGTGTTTCTACTGTTTGTTTTAGGTACCTCCCCCTCTTCCTTTGTAAATACTGAGAAAAATATTTGTTTAGTATCTCTGCCTTTTCACAGTCACCCTCTGCCCACCCTCCTCCCTTTATTAAGCCTCACTATCCTCCTTGGTCTTTCTTCGCTCCCTGATGTACCTATAAAAGGTTTTATCCCCCTTCTTAACTGAGTTGGCTATCTTTTCCTCAGTTTGGGCCTTTGCTGTTCTGACTGCCTTCCCAGCTTCCTTTTGCTTTAACTGATACAGTTCTCTGTCCTGTTCCTATTGTGATTCCTTGTACTTCCTGAATGCTTTCTTTTTCTCTTGAACCTTCACTGCCACTTCCTTTGAGAACCATAGTGGTTTCTTACCTCGTTTCATTTTATTTGCTTTACACAAAGGCTTGTTACCTCTGTGATGGCAGTTTTTATTATTCCCCATTGTTCTTCCACCCCTCCTTCCTGCCCATTTGCTAGTGCATTCCTTAGGCACTCACCCATTTTGACAAAGTCAGCCCTCCTAAAATCCAGTACCTTTGTCTTTGTATGGCTTGACTCTATTGCTGTGTTTATTGTGAACCATATTGTTCGATGGTCGCTAGTTCCCAGATGGCTACCCACTTCTACATCTGTGATCCTCTCTTCATCTCCATTTGAGAGAACCAGGTCTAAGATTGTTCCCTCTCGAGTTTCTGGCCCAAGTCCAACCTCAGCTGTTCGGGGGGGGGGGGGACTCCTCTGCCACTGGTTTTCTTCGGGACCAGAAAGTAATGGGAGTAGAAACCTGTGTCTCGTTGATCCAGCGGAACTCTTTCTACTGCCCTGTTGTTCAGAAGGCCTTGTACCTCTCGGAAGCAAGAAGGTCTGACTGTACTGCCAAAAGTCTGGGTTGTCATTTGGGAGGATGATCCGGAGGGGTTTCTGAAAGACTGAGAGACTATCGTTCGTGGATTATCCGGGGGACCCATTTGTCTGATGTTATAGATTTCCACTGATTGTAGAACTAAGTCAGATGTCCCTCCCACCGCAGAGGAGTCCCCCCCCTCGAACAGCTGAGGTTGGACTTAGGCCAGAAACTCAGAAAGTGGCACTGGGCACTTTGAGCCCTTGTGCCTTCTGCTGCGCTCTCTTTTGTGGCTGAGGATTGTAGTTTTTGTTAAAACCTCCTCTGCCCTGAAAGGACTGACGGTTGTGAAACTGACGCTTGTTCGCACCCCCTCAGGAGGGGCGGGGTGCAGGTCTAGCCATCTTAATGGCAGACCTAGTCTTCTGCGTGGCCTCCAGAGCTTGTTCCACCTGAGGCTCGAACAGATACATACCATCAAAAGGTAAAGCCATGACCTGCTGCTGGGCATCATTCATGAAGCCAAAGTACGTAGCCAAGAGTGGCAGTGGGTGCAGATGCCAGCTGCCGCCACCCAGGAGGCGGTATCGTAGGCATCCACTGCAGCTTTAACCTGCTGGTAATTGGATTCGATACCCCTAGTTATGGTCTGGAGTAGCTCTGAGCTAACTTCTGATTTGGGCAGAGCTTCTACCATTTGTTTGAGTGAATGCCAAAGAACATACTCATATTGAGAAAAATAGCCCTGGTAACTGGCAATGCGCATACCCAATGTTGAGGCAGCAAAGATTCTCTTACCTAAGGTGTCTATCTTGCAAGATTCTTTGTTCATTGGTTGGGCTGCAGATCCTTGAGGAAGGACAGCCTTATTCTCTGCCAAGACTACAATGGCATCAGCAAAGGCTTGTGAGGTCAAAATGGGGCGATCCTTGTGAGGGGCATACTTCCTATCTATGGACTTGGTCACGGAAGGAATAAGAGCCGGATTCTTCCACACCATCTGAGAGAGGGTGTAGAAAGAGGGCTGTACTGTAGGGGTGAAATCCAAAGGGATCTCCGGGACATGATATTGCAGTCACAAAAGCCCACAGGATTGATTTCTGTAGTCTGGAGAGAAAGTAGAATTTAAATTTTTGAGCAGAGACTTAAAAAAAAAAAAAAAAAAGAAATCTTCAACCACAGGCTCTGCAGGAGGATTGTTCCCTGCTCCTAGGGCAGTGTCATCAACATCATCACCCAGGCGAATATCTGGGTTAGACTCAAAATCATCTCCTGACCAATCCGGGGGCTGTATAGACAGGAAAGGAGGAAAATCAGGAGGAAGAACAGAAGAAGATAGAATTGGAGTCAAGAAGCCCTGAAGACTGGCCGGCGCCACACCAGTCCCTGGCGCTGTAGAGGAAAATGGCGCAGAGAACAAAGAGGAAGGCGCTAGCCAAAGTGATGCCGACAGAGCCTGCAGCGCCACGGATAGCGCCAACAGAACCCCCGGCACCGCACATGGTGGCGACACAGCCCGCGAACGGAGTCACGTCTCTCCCAGGGGTCTGAAAACTGCGATTTGAGATAGAAGAGAGAAAACTGGCACGAGATAGAGGCATCTGTGTGGACTCCTGCGCTGCAGCCATATGAGGGGGATAAACGCCAGAGTGTGGAGTCGACAGCACCGAATAAGGTGCTGTGCGACCAGGAAGGCCCAACCGCCTTACCCGTCCCTCCGAAACTGAATGGCCCAAAGGCCCTGGACTGACTGGACCGGGCAACTGGACCAACCTCCGAGCCCACTGTTCCATAAGAGCAGTCCACTGGTGAAATTGCTCATCGGAAGCTCCTCCAATAGGCGGGGAGGGGCTCCGGTGTCGAGGAGGTCTGCTATCAGAGACAGAAACTAACGACTCCACCTGGCCCTAATAACCGACTGTCTACGCGCAGACATACCAGAGGGTGACCTCGATTGATGCAGTTTCTTCCTCGACCTATGTGTCAAAGAAGAACTCTAGGCCGAAAGGCGCCAAGAATGGGACTGTTTCCTTTTATGCTTTCGGGAGGACCGCCCATCCCCCTGAACATTGGATCGTCCGCTGTCAGACCCCCCCCCCCGGAGGTCAGTGGACTGGACCTGGATGACTGAACAGCGTTCATACGAAGTCTCCCTACAGTCACCTGACCCGCTCATGGTCGACTCATCAATGGAGGTATGAAGACTTCTGTTGTACAATTAAAATATATAATCGGTACCGATTCAAAACAATTCTACAAAACAATCAATGGAACTATTGCTGCTAGTGAAGTTTAACTCCTGGCGGGCGAGCGACGTCGAGATAGTCATTACCACACAAGCCAGGGCTTGCGATGCCGCTTCCTCGCAGCTCCATCTCAGGTGCCAGCCCTCTTGAAAAAGTTTGCTCCCACTGGGTCCTAGTGCCTTCGGCAAACTCACATTAGTGTGAATAAGTGGTGGAGACTTTCTCCAGGAAGATTGAGCTCTTATCCCTCTGGGAGGCTCCTTGCCCGCCAACTCATAACACAGACCTATGCATGATGTAATCCATCTTGCAATAGTCTGCTTTGCTGCAGCTCTGCCAGAAGCTGCTTCAGCATAGGTGACAAACAGCTGTTGAACCTCGCCCCATATTTCTGCCATCCTCTCCTTATAGTAGGAGAGAGCACATCTCAGGTCCAAAGTATGGAGCCTGACCTCGGCCTCCGAGGTGTAATTAGGGTAGAATACTGGCATAAGTCAACACCTGGTTATGGTGAAACTTTTGACATCACCTTCAGAAGGAATTTCAGGAAGGGGCGTAGGACAACTTTGTCCCTGTGGAAGACCAGATAAGGGGAGTCCACCGAAAGCACCTGGAGCTCCCCTGTCCTTGTGGCAGACATGATAGCTACCAGGAAGGCAGTCTTCCACAACAAGTGTTCAAATGGCATGCCCATGAGCTTTGCCAGTACCAGCAGAAGATCTCACGGAGGTGGAGGATCACACACCGGAGGGGATGTGTGATCCAGGCCTTTGAAAAAGTGCCCGACCACTGTCTCCTGTGCCAATGTTGGCTGACAGGTCCGCGCCCCCAGTAAGCAGAGATGGCTGCCAGGTGCACCCTAAGGGTCGATAACCGCATACCTCCTTTGGAGAGAGACCAAAGATAGTTGAGAATGTTAGCCACTGGACAGGACAGAGGATCCAGGTCCTTGTCCTAACACCAAATGGAAAACCTTTTCCATTTGAAGGCATAACATTTCCTGGCCGATTCCTTCCTAGATGCCTCCACCATGGTGTAGACATCTTCAGAAAGACCCAAAGTCTGGAATTCCAGCCGCTCAGGTACCAGGCTGTGAGGTGCAGGGATTGAAGGTCCGGATGGACTACCTTCCCCTGATTGAGAGATATCAGGTCCGGGCGTGTGCAAAGCCGCTCCAGGTGCCTGCAGGTGAGGCTGAGGAGATCTTGATACCAGAACTGGCGTGGCCAGTCTGGGGCTACCAGGATCATCTTTGCCTTGTCCCTCCTCACCTTGAGGAGCACCTTGTGGATCAAGGGAAATGGAGAGAAGGCGTAGAGGAGGCCTGGGGTCCACGGCCTTGAGAAGGCATCCCCCTGCAGTGAGCCCTGTTGAGGGGGGTGGGCATGAAAGCCTCAGCTTGGTGCTTTCCCTGGAGGCAAACAGGTCCACCATCGGTTTGCCCTAGTGGGAGAACAGGCTGTAAGCTACCTCAGGATGGAGAGACCACTCGTGGGATGTCTGGCCTAAGCGGCTAAGAGCATTCGCCAGGTGGTTTGAGGCTCCTGCCACATGGAAGGCTATGAGATCCGCCTCCAACTGGCTCACGAGGGTCCAGATTCGGAGAGCCTCCTTGCACAGCAAACAGGAGTGCATGCCGCCTTGTTTGTTTATGTAGTACATGGTCTTGGTATTGCCAGTCTGGACTTGAACCACTTGACCCTGGAGCTGAGGAGTGAATGCTGACTGTGCCAGTCTGACTGCTCTGAGCTCCAACAGGTTGATGTGGCATTGGGACTCCTCGGGGGGGGGGGTCCAGAGCCCGTGGGCCCTTTCGTCCATGTGGGCTTCCCAGCTCATGAGAGAGGCATCGGTCGTGAGAACGACTGTCTGCTCGGGGCGGACAAACGGGATCCCCTCCTGCAATCGGTCTGGGACGGTCCACCATTGGTGAGCGTCCCACATCTTCTGGATTACAGTGACCAGCTGGTTGAAATGACCCTGGCGCTGAGTCCACTGGGCGGCCAGCTCCCACTGGAGGGGGCGCATGTGCAACTGGGCCCAATGGACCACTGAGGTGCACATCGCCATGTAACCCAGAAGGCACAGAAAGTCCCGGGCAGGGTGCAAGTGCCCAATCAGAAATGATGGGCAAAGGAGGAAAAGAACCTCTGCCCTGGCTGTCGGAAGCCGAGCTCTGGCTTTTGAAGAGTCAAGCTCTGCCCCAATGAAGACCATCACCTGAGACGGCACAGGTTCTGACTTGGCCTCGATCAGGAGGCAGAGTTGGAAGCAGGTCTGGAGGGCCAGGTCCCTGGACCTCTCCACCTCCTTCTGTTGAGTGGATCCTGCTAGGTGTCAATCGATGAGGTAAGGATAAATCTCCCCCACCCAGACACCCGAGATGGGCCGTCACCACTGCAATGCATTTGGTTAAGATCAGAGGGGCCGATGACAGGCCGAACGGCACGGCTGAGAACTCGTACAGGGTCCTGTCGACCCTGAAGTGGAGAAACCGCTGATGGGATGGACAGATTGGGACGCGAAAGAACGCGTCCTGCAGATTCGGTGAACAGAACCATGTTTTGCTCCAAGGATGGCATGATCTGGGACAGAGTGACCATCTGAAAGGTGCGTGACCTGAGATATTGATTCAGGTCATGCAAATCTAGAATGGGGCGCCAGCCCCCCATCCGCTTGGGCACCAGAAAGTACCTGGAGACAAAGCCTGGGTCTGCTGGAGGATCCGCCACTGGGGCTACTGCCTCCTTGAGGAGCAGCTGAGCGATGTAGTCTCTGAGAGCCGACTGGGTCTGAGCGGATACTCGTTCCTCCCGAGGGCCACGGGCTCAGCTTGGAGGATACTGCTCGAATTCCAGAGGCAGTCGCTGACTGACCACTTCCAGAACCCACCTGTCTGTGGTGATTACGGACCAGGTGGAAAGAAAGTGGCAGAGCCAGCCCCCCACGGGAGGACCCAGAAATGGAAATTACATACTTAAGCGAAATTATTGATCTTCTTGGACAGTCTCCATCACTCATTCACACTAGTGGGATAGCAATGGAGGCACTAGGACCAAGCAGGAGCCAAAAGTTTTCTGAAGGGTCGGCCCCGAGGTAGGACCGCGCATATGCAGCACCGCAAAACTGACTCGCGCCTGTGTAGGCTATCTCGGTGTTGACCCTCCTACCGCCTCAGTACCTTTTCGACCAAGGAGGTGCAGCGTAACTCATGAGAATAACTCATGATGAGTTTCTGGGCCCGAGAGGGCCCAGATGGCCTTTGTAAGAAAGGTCAAAGAACAATGTCTTCACAGTCCGAACCATAGGCCATGAAGACCAGGAAAGAAAACGAGTGAACCCAGGGATGGTGAGGGTAGAATGAGTGATGGAGACTGTCCAAGAAGATCAATAATCACGGAAGTACGTCATTTCCTGTCTTCCTCGACTAAGTCTCCATCACTCATTCACACTAGTGGGAGAGTACCGAGCTAAAACCCACAACCCTGAGTAGGGTGGTAGGAGATAGGGTTCACCCAGAAAGGATGGCCAAGGACTGTCCTGCTAATAAAAAGAGCCGTCTTGTAAAAAGCATCCAGAACATGATGCTTACAAGATAAGCGCTCGAGTTGTAACGCACCACTTTGCAGAGGACTGCAATGGGCACAAAATGAAACCCTGCCAGGAAGCCACAACCACTCAGAGTAGCGAAAACCCGGACTCACAATTTGGTATAGGACCAAAACTAATAGTGTCAAAGACATGTACTAATCTAATGTAAAAGGAGCTCAGGAACTGCAAGAGCCAGAGGTAAAGTCTACAGGTTCAGGGTAGACCGAAAAGCAGAGACGGAACCACCACTACCAAGTATGGCTAACCTGCAAACAACAGGTCCAGGAGCACTTGAACCCCTTACGTGGTGAGCAAAAAAAGGTCCAGGGTGGGGTTAGCCCATCAGGGAGAATGATTTTCACTTAGTCACTGGAACCTTCCTGATGGAAGGCGAAGCACAACTTAGAAGCCTCTTGTGGTGGTCTAGTAGAATAAAATCCTAGTCACTGCATATTCCAAAAAGGAATCATCCTGCCCCTGTGTGTATAACTGCAGTAGCAGTGTCAACTCAGAGAATAAAGGAAAAAGTGTACAGGAGGACGTGTCCACTGCAGAAAAAAAAAAAAAATTCCAACAGAAAAAAAACCGGCTGGATTTGTAAGGCAAATAGAGGCAGATGTGCGTCGAGGAGGGACACAGCAGGACAAAGTTAGGGCTAACTCATTCGTTGAAGTGACCGAATAGCGGCAGAAGTGGCTCAATGCGGTGAGGCACTACTTACTCCAGCCTCCCTGAAGGGAGTAGGAAGGACTCAAGTTTGCTTTGTTGAAAGAAAAAGAAAAAAAAAAAATCTCAGATCCATCACGCAGTCTGAGAGGATAGCTTCGTGAGCGACTGGCATGGAACTAAGGTGTGAATATTTGAGTTCTCAGAAAAAGACCTACTTGACATATGGACAAAAAAGGAGCATGTCGCCTGTTAAGCTGAAGCAAGCATGGAAGTAGGAATCTAAGTTCCGACTCGCTGAAGAGTGCCTTCTGTTGCTGCGAGGCTCTGATCAAGAGAAGAAAGCCTGATTTAAAAAAAAAGGGACTAACAGACTGGTTAGACTCCTAGGTTTTGGAAATATCTCGGAATAAGAGAAATTTCTCTAAAGAAAAGAGGTGAGCTACACCACCGCTGGATTGGACTGCCCCTAGGAGTAGAAGAAATCAGATACTCTTTACCGTAGTTTACAGACTGCCTCAGGGTTGAGGCGGAACCTGACCAGATCCAAAGTGTGGTATTGGGAAATTCCAACTAGGCCCTGTGCTGTGATAATTCTAACCCTATTTTTTTTTTTTTTTATATCATTAGCCCGAGCCTGACAAGGTTGCAGGCTGCTATTTCGCAAGTATTGCCTGATACAGAAATTACAAGGATGTCATCCCTCTGAGGAGCAGGAGGAGCCTGAGGATCCATAACTGAACTGTTGACTGGACTAATAATAACAGCTAGGCAGATGTTAACCACCTGTGCTGAAGCAGCCACCAGAGGGGCAGCATCAGAAGAGGGCTGTATACTCCTAACAAAGGAGAGGAAGAGTCTGTGCGGCTCCCAACCACTGAATTAGAATGTTCCAGAGTGTAATTGTCTTGACGACTGAAAGAGTCTAGACGCAGAGGTGTATGGTCCACAGATGCAGTCTGAACACTATGGTAGACCCCATTACCGAGGAACTACTGAAAAGAGCTTCCATCATGGACTCTGATGATAGAGAGGGCGTGTCCTTCAGTATATAAAATGAGTCATCCGCTGTATCACTGACCAGAAGGAAAGGGAGAGACTCATCTAGATGCCCTTCTACCGCAGAAGGACCCCAAAGAGAGGTCTAGGTCAGAGTCACTAGAGACTCCACCACCAGGAAGGGTGTCGAGGAGCTTGGCACCACGTAGGGAGCTAAGAAAGTGCTGAGCGGAATGAGAGATTCCGCTGGCAGAACAGAAGAGTCCCAATAGCGGAAAACTGCTGGATGACACAAGACCCGATGCAGACCGCCACCCACTAAGATGTGTGGAAAACATAATCTGCAGAACAGGACTTCATTCTGCGGAAACATCCTGCCACAAGTCCAGCGGAAGAAGAGGTCTGCAATCAGAGATCTTTCCCCAGTTCTGTTGGACAGCAGCAAATGGCACCCCTGCAGCACCAACGTGACTCGTGGCACAGGAGGGCACCAAGCAGTACCTATACTAACAAGGGAGACACCCGAGGGCACCCACGGCTGAACCTGCAGGCATCCTCGGCACCAATGGCACGCAAGGGCACCCCCGACGCCCATGGTACCATGGCACCCAAGAAACCCATGGCAGCAATGGCACCAAAAGTACCAAGGTACCCGTGGATGCCCGGCACCGCCCGCAGGTGCCTGCAACATCCACAAGCACCCGTGGCACCGTGAGACACCCACGGCACCACCAGCGGCACCGGCAACGAAGGCAACAATGACAGCACCCACGGTGTCACACACGGCGCCGACCCAAACACCAGCAGCGCCACCCACAGCACCAATGCTAAACCAGTGGCCATGGCGCCGGACCTGCGGTGCCACCAAGGTGTCAGGCATGGTGCCAGGAAAAACACCTGCTGCTCTTGATGCTGTCCGCCTTAAAAGGACGACTGCTGAGCCACAGGGGAAGAATGCCGAAAGGGCTTTTTCCTTTGCTGGTTCTTGCCCAAATAAATCTTGGCAGAGTTAGAGTCCAAGGTGGCATTGGACTGTTCAATGCACTGAAGGTGACAGGCCACTCCTGGGCCGAACAAGTATGTCCCAAGGAAGGGCATGTCTGCTAGTTTGTGCTGGTATCCGCCGGGAAGGAGGAGAGCCTCAGCCAAGCCTTGCAATGAGAGGCAACTATGGCAGCCATCGAGCAGGCACAAGAATCCCCAAGGTCTAGGACCATCTGGAGCAGTTGTTTGGCAACAGCTTGGACCTGATCCCGGACCTGCTTGACCGTGGTCTGCATGTCCGAGGGGAGATGTGGGAGGACTTCATCTAGCGACCCCAGAAGGGCACGAGAGAAGTGTGCCATGATAACAGCCGAACTTGCCTGATGAAGGCCCAAGGAGAAAGCCGCATAGACCTTCCTGGCTGAATGGTCCAAGAGCTTGGACGCTTTATCAGGAGGTCGGTCAGTGTTGGCAGAACTGCCAGTATGCCTGAACACAGAGGCGGTCACCAGGCTCTGGGCCGAAGGGTGCTCTGTGAACTCTGCTAAGGACCCCATGGGCACCGTATATTTGCGTGTCATGTGGGCAGACAGAGCTGGACAAGAGGCAGGACATTGCCAAAGTTGTAGGGCCGGTCCAACAATGGCCTCGGCCACAGGAAAGGCCTCCGTCTGGGTATCCCCTCTCAAGGATGTCCGTAAGAAGATACTCTGCCTTTTTCTGAACTGGCTCCAGGGGCATCCCTGTAGACTCAGATGAGGTGGAGGATTCCTTGAAAAGCCGAGGGCCCTTCCTCCGTCTGTAGGCCAGCAGTAGAGTCATCACCACCTGGATGAGAATGCAGACCGGTGACATCCGAATCTGAGGAATCTGGATACAGTGGCCTACCGACCATGTCACCTTTGACTCGCCGGGGGCGGTCTGGGGTGACTGTGACCGACAATCGCCGGGAAAGCCCAGTGGCCGGTCTATCTTCCTTGGAAGGAGCCCCTTCCACAGGCTGTTTGGGCAGTCTTTCCACCACAATAGGTGGAGAGACCGTTTTGGGCCGAACAGGTGGTCTTGCCAGCTCCGCGGGCTGGGGAACCAATTTGATCAGCTCCGAAGGAGTCCGCGTTGGCGTGGGAGGCGAAAGCTAAGTAATGGCCGTGGTGGAAGCCGTGGTAGGCTTATGCCTCACAAAATTAGCTGCTGCCAAGAGCTCCTCAAAGTTCCAGAGTTTTCGCCGGAGCCTCTCCTCATCCGAGGATGACCGATGATGTCGCCTCTTTTTACAGAGCTTACGACTCTTCCTCGGCCTATCAGTAGAGGGGGTCCTAGACCTCGATCGAGCAGGCCGACTCGGTCGGGAGACACCAGCAGGACCGGTGACTTCCCAGAGTCCGGGACCGTTCCTCGATGGGGACTCCAGCAGACTGGGTCTCCTCATCAGGGAAAACAAGGACCGGAGTCCTCTCTCGGAGTCGTCGACCAAACTCTTGGTCGGCTGGCTTGACGGCAAATCTGAAAAGCCAGTGGCCGAGGAAGTGATCTTGATCAAAGTCGAGACCGCATGTTCCCAGGGCTGAAATCTCTCCCCCGCTCCCAAGACAGTCTCTGTTGAGATGAAGATGCACTCGGATCCTTCTCCCGCTCACGGGATCAAGAGGAGTGCGAGCCTGCAGGCGCCTCCCCCTCATTAGGGAGCGACTGGCACAACTCCCAGAAGGAACCAGAGAAGGTACAGCCCAGGTTCAGCGGAACAAAAAGGGTTCCGAGAAGACTCCGCGGCACAAGCAGTCTGCTTTTTGAATGCTTGCACGTGTTTCAACTGCTCGGCAGATCCCGCAGCCACGGAAACTGCCCACCTAGCCTCCTTGGATTTCACCGGAGGGTTCCTCTTCTCCGGCCTCCCCAGTTTCAGGCGTGTGAAACAGTTGTCGAAGACGGGATGAAAAGCCAAACATATACTGCATGACAAGGTGTCATGGCCGACACCGAGGCAGTAGAAGCACGCGGTATGGGGATCGGTACACGACATCCTCTGGTCCTTCACGGGCGCCACAAAACCGGGGAAGATTTATCTTCATGATCGAAGCTGCAAACTTGCGATCGCTACACGGACAATCCGAAGTTTCTGTAAAACCGAAGATTTGAAAGCCAGGGCCTACGAAATGCAAGAGTACGAGGGAGGCAACCTGAATCTCCCAGCGGAAAGGAAGATCTGGCATCATGAGGCGGAACCGAGGTATATACCTCCCAGGTGGGTGGGAGGAGCCAGCTTGAAGACTTCCGGTAAGATTTAAAGTGGAAGGGGACATGCCAAAGAGTGTGGATGAGCAACATATCCACGATCCTAAAAGAATAGGTTACTCACCTGTAACAGTAGTTCTAGGAGTGGTATATGTTGTTCATCCACACTCTCTGGCATGTCCCTTTCCCCTTTAAATCTGGCCTGAAAGTCTTCAAGCTGGCTCCTCCCACCTACCTGGGTGGTAGATACCTTTGCTCCACCCCATGACACCAGATATTAGCCCGCTGGAAGCAAGGTGGTGCGCTGAAAGCCAGGGAGGTCGGGTGGGTGCGTGTGGATGAACAACATATACCACTCCTAGAACTACTGTTACAGGTGAGCAACCTGTTCTTCTAGGAGCGTGGATATGTTGTTCATCCACACACTCTGGCAGACTCCAAGCAGTTCTCTGGGAGGAGGGAGGCAAGGTGCACACCCCCTATTTAGGAAACAGAGATTGGAGAACCACGGCTCCAAAGCCAGCATCCCAGCATGACTCAAGGTCGACGTGGTAGTGGGTAATGAAGGAGTTTGCTGACTTCCAGGTAGCAGCCCGACAGATCTCCTGGATAGGGATGTCCCTGGAAGCAGCCACCGATGCAGCAGTATGGCAGGTAGAATGAGCTCTTATCCCTCTGGGAGGCTCCTTGCCCGCCAATTCATAGCACAGACCTATGCATGATGTAATCCATCTCGCAATGCTCCGTTTAGCTGCAGGTCTGCCACAAGTGGCTTCAGCGTAGGTGACAAACAGCTGGCGAACCTCTCCCCGAATTTCTGTCGTCCGCTCCTTATAATAGGAGAGAGCACGTCTCAGGTCCAGAGTATGGAGCCTGTACTCGGCGTCTGAGATGTAGTTAGGGTAGTATACTGGCAGAGCCAACACTTGGTTAAGATGAAACTAAAACCACCTTCAGAAGGAATTTCGGGTTGGGGCAAAGGACAACTTTGTCCCTGTGGAAGACCAGATAATAGGAGTCCACCAAAAGCACCTGGAGCTCCCCTGACCTTCTGGCTGACATGATAGCCACCAGGAAGGCAGTCTTCCACAAGCGTGAGAGCTCACACTTGTGCATGGGTTTGAATGGCTTGCCCATGAGCTTTGCCAAAACCAGCAAGAGATCCCACGGAGGTGGAGGTTCACGCACTGGAGGGGATATGTGATCCAGGCCTTTGAAAAAGCGCCCAATCACTGTCTCCTGTGCCACTGCTGGCTGACCGGCCCATGCCCGGTAAGCAGAAATGGCTGCCAGGTGCACCCGAAGGGTCGATGATCGTAGACCCCCTTTGGAGAGAGACCAAAGGTAGTCTAAAATGTTAGCTACAGAGCAGGATAAGGGGTCCAGACTCTCACCCTGACACCAGATGGAAACCTTTTCCATTTGAAGGCACAACACTTCCTGGTTGATTCCTTACAAGATGCTTCCACCACCTTGTAGACATTCTCTGAAAGACCCAGAGCCTGGAACTCTAGCCGCTCAGGTACCAGGCTGTCAGGTGCTGGGATTGAAGGTCCAGATGGAATACCTTCCCCTGGTTCAATGATATCAGGTCCGGGCGTGTACGAAGCCACTCCGGGGCCCTGCAGCTGAGGCTGAGGAGATCTGGATACCATAACTGGCGGGGCCTATCTGGGGCTAATAGGATCACCTTCACCTTGTAACACCTTGTGGATCAAGGGAAATGGAGGGAAGGCGTAGAGGAGGCCTGGGGTCTACAGCCTCGAGAAGGCATTCCCCTGCAGCGAGCCCTGCTGAGGGGGGCGGGCATGGTACAGACTCAGCGGTATGTTCTCCCTGGAGGCAAATAGGTCCACCAATGGCTTGCCCCAATGGGAGAACAGATTGTAAGCTACCTCTGGATGGAGAGACCACTCGTGGGATGTCTGGCCTAAGCAGCTGAGAGCATCCGCCAGTTGGTTCGAGACTCCTGCCACATGGATGGCTAGGAGATCCGCCTCCAACCGGCTGACGAAGGTCCAGATTCTTGAGCACCTCCTTGCACAGCAGACGGGAGTGCGTGCCGCCCTGTTTGATGAGGTAGTCCGTGGTCATGGTATTGTCCGTCTGGACTTGATCCACTTGACCCCAGAGCTGAGAAGCGAAAGCTGACAGTGCCAGTTTGACTGCTCTCAGCTCCAACAGGTTGATGTGGCATCAGGACTCCTCGGGGGGGGGGGGTCCAGCACTCGTGGGCCCTGTTTTCCCCCATGTGGGCTCCCCAGCCCATGAGAGAGGTATTTGTAGTCAGGACGACCGTCGGCTCTGGGCTTACAAACGAGATCTTTTCCTGCAACCGTTCTGGGGCGGTCCACCATTGGAGACCGTCCCACATCTTCTGGATTACAGTGATCAGCTGGTCGAAAGGACCCTGGCGCTGAGTCCACTGGGCGGCCAGCTCCCACTGAAGGGGGCGCATGTGCCACCTGGCCCAACGGACCACAGAGGTGCACACCGCCATGCAACTCGGAAGGCGCACAAAGTCCCAGGCAGTGTGCAAGTGCCCAACCAGAAATGATCGGGCAAAGGAGGAAAGAACCTCCGCCCTGTCCGCCGGGAGCCAAGCTCTTGCTTGAGGAGAGTTGAGCTCTGCCCCAATGAAGCCCATCACCTGAGAGGGCACGAGTTCCGACTTGGCCTCGTTGATAAGGAGGCAGAGTTGGGAGCAGGTTGGGAGGGCCAGATTCCTGGACCTCTCCACCTCCTGAAAGGAGGAACCTGCCAAGAACCAGTCGTCGAGCTAAGGGTATATCCGAACTCATCGACACCGAAGATGGGCTGCCACCACTGCAATGCACTTGGTGAAGATCCGTGGGGCCGATGACAGGCCTAACAGCATGGCTCGGAACTCGTACAGGGTCCCCTCGACCCTGAAGCGGAGGAACCACTGGTGAAATGGACGGATTGGGACATGAAAGAACGCGTCCTGCAGATCCAGTTAACTGAACCACATGTTTCGCTCCAGAGATGGTATGATCTAGTTGAGAGTTACCATTCGGAAGGTGCAAGACCTGAGATACTGATTCAGGTCATGGAGATCTAGGATGGGGCACCAACCCCCGCCGGGCACCAGGAAGTACCTGGACACGAAGCCTGGGTCTGTAGGAGGATCCGGCATGGAGCTTCCACCTCCTTGCAGAGGAGCTGAGCAATGTCGTCCCGAAGGGCCGACTGAGTGCAAGCTGAGATCCTTTCCTCCCGAGGGGCTTGGCTTGCCGAGTACTGCTCGAATTCCAGAGGCAGTCCCTGGCCGACCACTTCCAGAACCCACCTGTCCGAAGTGATACCGGACCAGGCAGAAAGAAAGTGACGGAGCCGGCCCCCCACGGGAGGACCCAGAGCTGGCGTGATGGGTGTAGGGGTGGCAACCCCCGACCCGTCACTGAGCAGGAGGAGGAGGCTCCTGGACCAGCACCTCAGCCTCCTTTACTGGGCTGTTGGGGACCCTGCTTGGGCCTGGGGTGCCAGGCTTGAGGCTGCTGCTGCTGCTGGGCTCCTTGAAAGGAGGGCTGCCTAAACGCAGGGGAAGAGTGCCAAAAAGGTGTCTTCTTGCGCTTCTGCTAGTCTTGTCCGAAGAATTCTTCACAGAGGTAGCACTGGACTGCTCTATGCGCTGGAGGTGACCAGCCATTCTCAGACCGAAGAGGTCGGTGCCTAGGAAGGGCATGTCGGCTAACTTGTGCTGAGTATCCGCCAGAAAGAAGGATAACCTCAGCCAGGCCCTGCGGTGAGTGACCACTGCGGCTGCTAAGGAGCGGGCACAGGACTCTCCAATGTCCAGAGTCGTCTGGAACTGCTGTTTCGCAACAGCATGGCCCTGGTCATGGACTTGCTTCACCGTGGTGTGCATGTCCGCTGGGAGATGAGGGAGGACTTCATCTAATGACCCTAAGAGGGCATGAGAGAAGGCCTAAGGATGTGGCCGCATAGACCTTCCAGGCAGAATGGTCCATATTCTTGGACTCCTTGTCCGGAGGGTGGTCAGTGTCGGCTGAGCTACCAGTGTGTCTGAACACAGCAGCAGTCACAAGGCTTTCAGCCCAGGGATGCTCTGTGAACCCCACAAGGGACCCCATGGGTACCATATACTTGTGGGCCATGCGTGCAGATGGAGCTGGACAGGAGGCAGGGCGTTGCCATAGCTCAAGAGGCGGGCCAACAATGGCTTCGGCCACTGGAAAGACCTTCGTCGGGGGTATTCCGCCTTCTTTTGGATAGGCTCCAAGGGCATTCTGGTAGATTCAGAAATCAGGTGGAGGATGCCCTGAAAAGAGGAAGGACCTTCCTCCAAACCTGCCAATGATGACCAAGGCCACTGTTTTTCGTTTTTTACCGGAAAACCTGGTAAAATTCCGGAATTAAGGCTGCCTGAAAACCGGTAAAAACAAAGATTTTATGGAATCTGGCATTTTATATCAGATCAGTAAATCTACAAAACTTGTATTTTTCTGATAATTCCTTCCTGTACTAGTTTCAGTTTGCTTTATTTAAGGCTCTGTATATTAAGCTTTCTTTAATTCTGATTCTTTATGCACATACTAAAAGAATGATAGCAGAATCCCGGTAAAATCTGGAAATTAGAGTAACAATTACTGGTGCAATTCCAGAATCTGAAGTCTTGAAAATGGAATTTCATTGTTTTATTCACCGTAAATCAGTGGCCTTGATGATGACTCGCCATCCCCCGGATGCGAGTGCAAACCAGCGGCATCAGAGTCTGAAGAGTTGGGATATAATGGTCTCCCGCCTATGTCTCCCTCAATACGCCGAGGACAATCGGGGACAACAGTGATGGACAGATGACGGGGCAGTCCGGTGTCTGTCTGGTCCTCTTTCGATGGAGCCCTTCCCTGAAGCTACTTAGGCAGTGGTTCCACCAAAATCGGTGGGGAGACCGAAATAGGTTCAGCTGGAATAAGTGCCGGCCCCACAAGTGGGGGAACCGAAGCCTTCGGTTCCAGAGGGGTCGGCGTCGGCCAAGTAATGGCCGGTGCTGCCGGCTTTGACCGGTCAGAATCAGCTGTTGCCACGAGATCCTCATAAAATGTCAACAGAGTTTCCGAAGTCTCTCCTCATCTGAGGAGGATAAGGATCGATGGCGACACCTCTTTCTGGAGTGCTTGTGACCTTTCTTTGGTTTTCGACCGAAGGGGTCCTGGTCCTCAACTGAGACAGACGGGGTCGGCTTGTTCGATTGGGAGATGCTGGAGTCTGAGAGAAAGTACAGTTACGTAAGAACTTACCGTAACAGTAGATCTCCAAGAACAGCTCTTGCAGCAGATTACACCATTAGGACTGAAGCCGTCAGGCGTCAGGACCCCACGGAAATTTTCTAGCTAGCAGTCTTCAGCGGGGACCGCCTCCGACGCCGGGTCCCGCCCCGCTGAAGGAGATAAGGAGGCGTCCCGCCACAATCCCCAGTTCTCCCGCCTGAGACTCCCGTCCGCTGGATGACATCAGAAGAGGAGACCGAGGATCCGCCATTAGATGGCCAAGACTGAAAAACAAATCGTTCAATCCTGAAAGATGGATGTTAGGCTATAACCTACCTCCTCCAAAAGGGGGAATGGTGGGCGGGAAGAAAAAATTACTCACCTTAGTAATGTTTCTTCTAATGGAGTCTTGCTGTATTCTGACAGTAGCAGTGAGTCCCAACCTTCGAACTGCCCCGGAGATGAAAGAGTTAACTTTCCATGCCAGGCATGGAACGCTAAGCTCGAGCTCAGTTGAGACTCTGTCTGTTGCTGTTTAAACTCAAACCGTCAGATCTTTACGAGCTAAACTCACTAAGGTCCTGTGTGGAAGCTGTAAACCTACACTAGCCAACTGGCTACTAAACATAAAAACAGATTTTTTGGTCCCAAAACAAAGACTCAAGTCAGGAGACCCAAAAATGAAAAACACAACACCCACTCACCCAAGAAAAGGGGTGAAAACAACAAGGTGGGCACCTACTGAGTGCCAACACTGCCACTGCCCACCCACATCCCAAAAACAGAGGTTCTGAGAGGGGAAGGCGGGGAGGTCAGAATACAGCAAGACTCCATTAGAAGAAACAACATTACTAAGGTAATTTTTTCTTCAAACAACATGAAGTCTTGCTGTATTCTGACAGTAGCAGACTACAAGCAGTACCTCCATGGAGGAGGGACAGAACCTACTTAGGAAATAGGCTCTGAAGCACAGCTGTGCCAAACCGAGCATCACTCCTAGCCTGGATATCCAGGGAGTAATGCTTGGTAAAAGTGAGAACTGTTTTTCAGGTAGCTGCTTGACATATCTCTAGAATAGGGATATCTGGCAGCAGCCAGGGAACCAGCTGTACCTCTGGTAGAGTGAGCCCTCAGGCCTGAGGGTGGAACCTTACCCAGTTTTTCATAACAAAATTGGATACAAGAGACAATCCACCTGGCAATGGATCTTTTAGTTTCAGGTTTCCCTTTACCAACCTCACCATAAGTGAGGAACAGTTGGAGGGAGTCAAACCTGTGACCCTTGGTATGTTCTATGTAGTAGCTAAGGGCTCTTTTCACATCTAAACTGTGCAGCCTCCTTTCACCAGAGGTGGAACGGTCAGTGAAGTACACAGGAAGAGACAGATTGGTTAAGGTGGAAATCTGAAACCACCTTAGGCAAAAACTTCCTGTTAATCCTGAGGACCACCTTATCTCTATGGAAGAAGATAAAATCAGGCTCCACTGACAAGGCTTGTAACTCACTTATGCGTCTGGCAGAAGTGATGGCTACCAGAAACACAGTTTTCCAAGTCAAGTACTTAAGCTCTGCTGAAGACAAGGCTCAAAAGGAGGTTGCATAAGCTGAGCAATGCAAACATTAAGGTCCCAAGCAGGGGCAGGGTCCCTGAATGGAGGGTTGGTATGAAGCAATCCCTTAAAAAACTTGGAGAATACAGGGTGAGCTGAAAGAGAAGAGGGCTTACCTGCTGAAATGAAAGCAGAAACAGCTACCAGATGCACCTTTAGTGTAGCTGGTCTAAGCCCTAAGCTATTCAAATGGACCATATATTCAAGGACTGTGGGCAGATCAGCAGACTCTGGGGAAATATGCCTTCCAGAGCACAATATGGAAAATCTTTTCCACTTGGAATTATAAGTAGTCCTGTGGAAGGTTTCCTAGAAGCCTTCAGAATATCCATTACACCTTGGGAGAGGTGGAAATCAGCAAACTAACTCTTCAAGAGCCAGGCCTTGAGATTGAGAGATTTGGGTACCAAACCCTTCCCTGAGCACAGGTTAACAGGTTGTAATTCCTGGGAAGAGACAGGGGAAGATGGTCTGCTAAGGACAACAGGAGTGGACACCATGGCTGCCTGGCCCAGTCTGGAGCAATCAGGATCACCTTGCAGGGTTGAGACCTGATTTTAACTAGCACTTTGAACAGGAGAGGGAAGGGGGGAAAAGCATACAGGAACTTCCCTTCCCAACTGAGAACTAAGGCATCCAGGGGACTGAGCCCAACACTGGGGCCTGCAGCAAAAAGGGAAATTGGTGATTGTCTGGGGCTGCAAAGAGATCTATCTGTGGGTGCCCCATCTGGAGAATATCACCTCCAAACCAGGGATCCAGTGACCACTGTGATGGCCCTGAGATATCCTGCTGAGAGCATCTGCCAGGACATTGTCCCTTGCCTGGGAGGTGTACTGCTGTGAGGGAGGTGTTCAGAGAATAAGCCAGAGACCACAACTTCATTGCTTCTGTGCACAAGGCCATAGACCGAGTGCCCCCTTGCTTGTTAATGTACCACATCGTGGTGGTATTGTCTGTTCTGACCTGGATAACTTTGTTCTGAACAGATTTGGAAAAAGCCTTAAGTGCTAGAAATACTGCTCTGAGTTCCAATAGATTGATGTGAAGCAGAGATTCCTGAGGGGACCACAACCCCTGGGTAGTCAGGTCGCCCAAGTGAGCCCCCCACCCCAAGAGGGAGGCATCTGTAGTAAGGGTTAAGGAGTGGGACTGAGTGACAAAGGGAACTCCCTGCCTTAGACTGTTCTGATCCTGCCACCACTGTAAGGCCTGGATCAGGGTTCGAGTCACTGGGATCAATTTGGTCAGAGGGTCCTTCCTTTGAGACCAAAAGGCTCTCAAATGGAACTAAATGTCCCTCATCTGAAATCTTGCTCCCTGCACCACTGCTGTGGAAGCAGCCATGTGCCCCAGGAGCTGTAGAAAATGCCTTGCTGGTCGAGACACCTGCAGGGTGAAAGAGGAGGCCAGAGAGATAAGGGTCCTTGCCCTGTCCAGGGGGAAGGAAAGCTCTGGCCTTTTCTGTGTCAAACTCTGCGCCTATGAAGGTGAGGAGCTGAACAGGCTCTAGAACAGACTTTGAAAGATTCAGAAGGAAACCCAAAGAGGTGAGCAGTTGCTGAGTTATCTGTAGGTGTAACTTGACTAGGTCTGGGGACTGGCCTACTATGAGCCAGTCGTCCAGATATGGGAAGATGGCAATTCTTTGCCTTCTCAGAGAAGCAACTACTACTGCCAGGCATTTTGTGAATACCCTTGGAGCAGAGGTTAGCTCGAAGGGCATTGCTCTGAACTGGTAATGGCCTGAGGGCAGCTCGAACCTGAGGTACTTTCGATGGGAGCTTCTGATGAGAATATGGAAGTAGGCATCCTTGAGGTCCAGGGACACTAGCCAGTCCCCTGGCCTTAGAGAGGGTAGAATAATTCCCAGAGTCACCATTTTGAAATTTGGTTTTAAAAGGTGCTTGTTTAAGTATCTGAGATCCAGGATGGGCCGCCATTCTCCTGTCTTTTTTGGGGTAAGGAAGTACCAGTACAACAACCCTTTGCCCTGGTGTAGGGGTGGAACCCTTTCCACAGCTCTGAGAGCCTGGAGGAAAGAGACCTCTGCCTCTAGGGCAAGTGCCTCTGAGGGATTTGCAGGTGTAAAGGATCTGGCTCTCAGCTTTGGAAATTTTTTGAAGCCGAGAACCAATCCCTGGCTTACTACTTCCAGGACCCACTTGTCTGATGTCAGAGACTCCCAGTCCTGGACAAAGTAAGCCAGCCTGCCCCCTACAGGTAGTGGAGAATCGGCCTTGGCCAACCCATCAGGGTGCTTGTTTGGCAGGGGGTTTTGGCTGAGGGGGTGGAAGCAGGTCTGCTTGTACCCCTTCTGCCTCTCCCTCTAAAGAACCCCCTCTGAGCATAGGCAGAAGAGGAGGCCTGGGCTTGGTAGAAAGGCCTATGAAAAGGCCTGCCCCTGCCCCTGGGTGCTGCCTCTGAGGAGTGGCCTGCCTTTCCTTGGCCTGTGCACTCCTTTAGGTGGTCCTATATTCATCCATTTTCTTCATGTAATTCTCTGTCTGCTCCCCAAACAGAGAATTACCCACAACAGGAAAATCCATGGCCTTAGTCTGGGTATCCTGTGACAGGCTAGTACATCTGAGCCAAGCCATTCTACGAAGTGCCACAGATGTAGCCATGACTCTAGATGACATCATTGGAGTCCACTGCAGCATGGAATTGCACCTTGGATGCCTCAATACCATCAGCAGCCACCTGCTCCAGCTCCTTGGCAAGCTGGCCAGGGACCTGTTTTGCTAAAGCCATGACTGTGTCCCATCTGGATTTCTGAAACCTAGCAGTATAGGCCATATAGTTGGCCTGAGTCCCAAGGATGCTGCCATGTACTGTTTCTTTGCCATGGCATCAATCCTCCTGGAGTCCTTGTCTGGGGGGTGTGAAGCCAAGGGAATATTTGCCTTATCACAGGCTGCAGCCTGCACTACCCCAACATGGCTGCATTGTTGTGTAAGGAACTCCGTATCTGAGCCTGACAATGTATACCTCTTGTCCATTCTCTTATCCACAGGAGGTATAGTATTAGGAGTCTTTAAAATCTTTAATATCTGTTTCCCAAAAGATTTATGTAAGGGAATAGACAGCCTCCTTGACTCTGGGATATCCATCATTTCCACATAGTCAGGCTCCTCCTGGTCATCCACAGCTTCTTCCATAGGAAGCTGGAGGGTTTCAGCCACTTTCTTATAAAACATAAAATGGGAGGGGGACTCAGAAAGCCTAGGAAGAGACACTCTGAAGGTCTGTCTGGGGAGATGTCCGGGTCAATGGGCACATCCAGACTTTCAAAACCACATTCACTTTCCTCATACTCTTCCTCCTCCTCCGTTCATAAAATTCCTCTAAATCATAATCTTGAACTGGTGGAACCGGCCGCCCCCCTGATGGTGCCGGTTCAGTCGGAACCGGGGAAAGCGACTGCACAATTTTTATCGCTTTGGCTATTTCTTCAGCAGTTGGAGAGGAAATTTTTGGCTCAACACCAGCTGATTTTTCTTTTCTAGTTCTCTTATCCGGAACCGACTCCTCAGAATCGGCTCTCCTTTTGCCCGAAGAAGTCTCGCCCTGGTCAGAGGGCACTCCTTCTGGTTCGGTTGGAACCGAACCGGGCTGGCAATCTGGTTCAGCGGACTTTTTGGCCTCCCTTTCCCTGAGCCTACCAACTCTCTTTTCTAGGGTAGCTGCAGGAAAATTTTTACAAATCTGGCAGTCTGCATTGAGGTGTCAAACCCCAGACAATAAACACAGGTGGTGTAGGGGTCAGCCTTAGCAAAGACTTCCCCACACACACTACAGTGTTGAAACCCAGTGAACCCGGTTTTTCTTTTGGGTCTCTCAGACATCGTGCCAGTCCTAACCAAACTTACCCTTTTAATGGCAATCCGCCAGGCAAGACCCTCTTATCGGTTCCTGACCGTGTCACGGGTCGTGGAAAAAAACGTAATAAAATCCGCTTTTTTTTAGAACCGATAAGA
Source organism: Neoceratodus forsteri (assembly GCA_016271365.2). Taxonomy (NCBI): domain Eukaryota; kingdom Metazoa; phylum Chordata; order Ceratodontiformes; family Ceratodontidae; genus Neoceratodus; species Neoceratodus forsteri. The sequence continues at coordinate 1,714,234,497 of CM057455.1, forward strand.
ACCGGTAACCACACACTAAAAGTACAAACAAAGATTTTTTAACAGCTGGATCGGTTCAAACCGAACCGATTACAAGTTCCACACAGAATAAGAATTAATATAAACCTATCTAGTACTCACAAATACCACAGACAGAGACTGAACTGACAGGTTACGGTTTAAATTCGGTCGAAAACCGAGAATAGTGGTACTTTAACCAACAAACTGAACCAAGCAGAAGGAGAAATCTCCGGAGCGACTGTTCAGTGAGGCGGAGTAAAGAATCTGACGGTTTGAGTTTAAACAGCAACAGACAGAGTCTCAACCGAGCTCGAGCTCAGCGTTACATGCCTGGCATGGAAAGTTAACTCTCATCTCCAGGGCAGTTCGAAGGTTGGGACTCACTGCTACTGTCAGAATACAGCAAGACTTCATGTTGTTTGCAGGTACCTGCTGCAAGAGCTGTTCTCGAAGATCTACTGTTACAGTAAGTTCTTACGTAACTGTACTATCTTACTTCAAGACACAGCTCTTGCAGCAGGTTACACCATTAGGACCGATTCCCAAGCAATGGCGACATTCTAAAACCATCGGGAGGAGGAAGAACAGAGAGTACCACCCTGCTTGAGCCTAGGACAGAAGTCCCTGAAGGACAGCTAGGGCGAAACCGCCTTGCCTTGAGGTGGCGTCCAGGCTATAATGCCTAATAAAGGTATGCACCGAGCTCCAGGTGGCTGCAGCACAAATAGCTGAAGTGGACACATTCTTCAGCGTTGCAAAGGAGGTGGCCACTCCTCTGGCAGAATGGCCCTTGACCGCGCCTGGCAAGGGTTTGCTGTGCTTGTCGTAACAGAAAGAGATACATTGAATGAGCCAACGTGAAAGGGTCTGCTTCAAAATAGGGGCCCCTTTCATCCTCTCGGCAAAGGATACGAACAGCTGATACGCTTTCCGGTGCTGTTTGGTTCTGGTCAGGTAGTATCTAAGACACCTGTGAACATCCAGGGTGTGAAGCAGCGCTTCTCCTCGATTGGTGTACTTAGGAAAGTACACTGGTAAGTCGATATCCTGATTAAGGGTAAGGGCTGAAGCCATCTTAGGGAGGAACTTAGGATTTGTCCTCAGGGATACCCTATCCTGGTGGAAAATTAAATAAGGCTCTTTGCACATGAGTGCATGCAATTCGGAGATTCTTCTCGCTGAAGTAACTGCAACTAAACAAGTTTTCCATGACAGAAAACGTAGCTCACAATCCGCGGCTGGTTCAAAGGGCGGCAGCGTAAGCTGCTCTAGCACAAAGGTCAAATCCCAAGGAGGAACTGGATCCTTGATAGGTGGCCTAAGGTGGAGGACCCCCTTTAAAAAGGCATGAGTAGTGTCCAATTGAGCCACCATACGGTGGCCTATGGGGGCATGATAAGCCGGAATTGCGCAAAGATACACTTTGATCGAGGAGTAAGCCAGTCCAGATTGAAAAAGGCAAAGCAGGTACTCCAGAACCAGCTTCTCAGGACAGTCTAAGGGGGAGAAACCGTGCGTTTGAGCCCACAGGCAAAACCTGCGCCACTTCATGGCGTATGTTGCATGTGTTGCCAGTTTTCTAGCGGCAGAAAGCACGTCTGCCACCTCTTACGAGACCCCGTGCCGCATCATGGCTATGTCTCTAGGAGCCAGGCATGTAGGTTCAAATGAATGTAAGTCCGGGTGGACTAGTGAACCCTCCTCCTGAGACAACAGATGGGAGCTGATTGGCAAAGGAAGCGGAGATTCCCGAGATAGCTGATGCAGTAACAGAAACCAGATTTGTCTGGGCCAGAAAGGTGCTATCAGGATAAGCGTCGCGTGCTCCCTGCGAAGTTTGAGAAGAACTCTCTGGATCAACGGGAAAGGAAAGAAGGCATAGAGGAATCTGCCCGCCCAGGAGAGGGAAAACGCGTCTCGCCAATAAACACCAGGCCCTGGATCTAGCGAGCAAAAATTGGGCAGTTCTGTGTTGGATGGGGATGCGAATAGATCCAATTCTGGAGTGCCCCATCGGTGGAACAGATCCTCTGCCACCTCCTGTAGAAGTTCCCACTTGTGGACTCTGGCCTGGGAACGGCTCAGGCTGTCTGCGACGGTGTTGTCCACCCCGGGAATGTGAACAGCAACAAGGTTTGTGCCGTGTCGAATTACCCATTCCCACTCATGGCCTCCCTGAAAAGGGGGTAAGAGTGTGTGCCTCCTTGTTTATTGAGGTAATACATCACTGCAGTATTGTCTGTTTGCAGCAAGAGAGTACTCAGTGGAATCTCCGACTGGAAGGCTTGCAGGGCATAAAGGACCGCCCTCATCTCCAATATGTTGATATGGAGATGAGCTTCCTGGGTAGTCCATGTTCCCCGAGACCTCACCCCGTTCAAGTGTGCTCCCCACCCCAACCCTGAGGCATCTGTGGAGAGAGTTATAACCGGGGACGGCGCCGTGAAAGGAACCCCCACAGAGAGGGTTCTCGGATCTAGCCACCATTGCCAGTCCCGAACCACTGCCTTTGTGATTCTGACTGGATGCTGCTGATGGTCTTGCCATTGGTCCCACTGCACCCTTAACATCCACTGGGTTACCCGCATGTGGAGTCTTGCCATCGGGACTGTAGGAATGGCCGCAGCCATGTGTCCGAGCAGGCGAAGGACCAGTCTGGCAGGGACGGTCTTCTTCGCTAACAGGTCCCTTATGAGGGATCGAATGCATTCCGCTCCGTCTTCGGGAAGAAAGGCTTTTCCCTTGACGGTGTCCAGAACTGCCCCCATGAACTGCAGTTTCTGGGACAGTACCAGGAGAGACTTCTCGAAGTTGATGAGGATGCCCAGAGACTGAAAAAGGGTCTGGGTAGATTGGATGGCTATCAGTAGTGCCTCCTTGGAAGGGGCCATAAGAAGCCAATCGTCCAGGTACGGGAACACGCAGTGGCCCTGTCTCCTCAGAGACGCTGCCACAACTGTATGCACTTGGTAAAAACCCGGGATGCTGATGACAGCCCGAAGGGAAGCGCCCGGAACTGATAATGGCAGCCGAGAAACTCTCAGCGCAGGAACCTCCTGTGCGCCTGAGCAATAGGAATGTGCAGGAAGGCATCCTGCATGTCCAGGAACGCCAAGAAAGTGTCCTCCTTCAGCATGGAGATTAGCCCCGGAAGGGTCACCATGCGGAAGCGTTTGTAGACGACCGACAGATTGAGGTCGCTGAGGTCCAAGATTGGACGGAGGTCCCCTGTTTTCTTTGGAACCAGGAAGAAGTGTGAATAGTATCCTGCTCCTCTCTGGTTCCCTGGCATGTGCTCCAGAGCTTCCTTCTCTAGAAGCGTGAGCACTTCCTGCTGTATAAACCAAGCGTGCTGACCCGAATAGTGGGAAAGCAGAGGAGGCCTTGTGGGAAGGTTGTCTATAAACTCTATATAATGGCCTCTTTCTACTAACTGTAGCACCCACCTGTCAATGGTGATCGACCGCCACCCTGGCAGGTGGTCCACGATGCGACCCCCGACATTCATTTCCCGTTGATCCTGAGGAGGGGCGGGGGCCGGGAAGGAGTCATGCTGTGGCAGCATTGGATCCTGCAGGTTGGGCCGACTTTGTGGCTCGTTGGCCTCTGCCTGAAGATGTCTTGGCCTGGGCTTTTCGGGTGAAGGAGCCCCTCTGTTGCTGGCCGGAACGAGGTTGTTGCCTTTGAGTCTGGCTGCGAAAGCGACTCTGGTTCCTGCGAAAGGAACTAAGCAGAGACCTGTACATAGCATGTACAGATCTAACCGCCTTCCTGCAGTTTGGTGATCACCTTCTCCGAGGCTTCACCAAACAGAACTTCGCCATGGTAAGGGGCGTCCATGATGTTCTTCTGGACGTCCGGGGTAAACCCGGAGACACGGAGCCATGAGTGTCTCCGGAGACACATGCCTGAGGCCGCAGCTCTGGCTGAAAAGTCCGAAGAGTCGTATGCGGCTCTAACAACTTGGGTCCCCACGTCCGAACCTGTACGGAGGAGTTGCAACAGCTCCTCCTACTGGCCACCGTCTGGCAATTTTTCAGCTAGGTCCTGTCCCTGCTCCCACAATGCATTCTGAAACAGAACCATGTGGGTGAGGTAATTCAACATTCCCTAATACGCAAGTCGCGGCAGCATCGTCGCGCCTGCCAGGGCGATCAACTGCTTGGACTCCGGGTCCGGTAGCTGCGTGCTCAAGTGCTGCGGTTTCTGAGACCCGGTCATGTGAGGCTGTGATGACCAGGGAGTCGGCCAGAGGATGGTTCGCCAGGTACTTGTCCTCCCTTGGCGCCTTGTACAGGCGGTCGGCCTTCTTCGGCACTGCCGGGGTCAAATGTGGACGCTTCCACGCAGCCATGGTGACGTCCACAAAGGTGTCCAAGGGTGGCACTACCACAGACTTTGGGTCTTTTTGCCGGAGGTAGCAGACAAGGCAGTCTTTCGGGGTCAAGCTCTTCAGCGTCCCACCCCATGTTCTCCTGAATATGCCTCATCTCGGAGAACGAGGGGTCATCCGGAGGGGACCTGGGAAGGTCACATGGGTCCGGAGAGGGTACGCTGATTGGAGGAGGAGATCTGGAGCACTCAGAGATGTCAGATCTGGAATCCTCCGTGGATGGGGTATACTGACGTCTTCTGGGTCTCTTGGGGCTGGGTGACCCTGAAGTGGATCTTGACGGAGGCCTTCTCTTCTCCAAAGATCTGCCCCTAGGAGGTGATGCTGGCTCCTTGGGGAACGATGCCCATCCTGCTGACCCCCTAGGTGGAAGAGGCAGTGCAGGGGTCAGAGGAGGAGCAGCAGGCGCAGGAGGAGGCTGCGTGGTGACCACATCCTTCTTGATGGTGTCCCACCAGAAGGTGACTACCAGATTTAGGCCCGACGATGGACCGGGCGCCGGTGGCCTGTCGTCGGGGCCGGGCGTTGGATCCCCGGGGTTCTCTGATTCCGGAGAGGGTTCCCGTGGGAAGCTCGGCCCAGGTCGAAGTCGCCCGCCTTTTCTTGAGCTGGGTAGACTCCTCCTCCTCCAGCCTCCCGACCAGCGTCGATGGCGGTGGTGTGGTCCTCTTTCCGTGGTAGCGGGCGTCAGTCCCCGCCAGCGTCCTCGGGCGAATGCCTGACCGGCGGCGAGTGGCGGACGATCGCCCGATTCCTTGGGTACCTATGTGCCGTGGCCGATGTCCGCAAGGAGGTCAGCTCCATGGTCTTGCGCTGGGGTGGCGGCGGTTGGGAGGCGGACCTGACGGCCGGAGGCGGATGCGGGAGGGGCGACTATGGCGCTCCCAGACCTGGGCGAGGCTTTGCGGAGGGAAGCAGCAGGCCTGGAGGTCTTGACAGGCTGCAGAGAAGAGGAACCACTAACCGATTTGACAAGAACCGGGGGAGGCTAAGAGCGGTCCTCCCTGGAGCCGAAGCTGCGGGAGTCTGAGGCCCTGGGAGGGGATCTGGGTCTCTCCTTCTCCCGGTGCTTTTCTTGGTGCCGGTGGGACTTCCCTGAAGATTCCCCTCTGGAGGAATTGTCTTGGTCCATTGCCTTAAGTTTCTCCTCAAGGAGGAAAGCTTGGAGGGCCTTCTGGCGGCGGATCCTCGTATGGCTGTTAAAGCCCTGGCAGAAGGAGCAGGCCTGGGTGTCGTGGTCCAGGCCCAGGCAGCGGACACAGGCAGAGTGAGGATCCTTAAAAGGAATCTGTTTGCCGCAGGCACACTTCGATGAATGGCCCTCCACGGAAGTTGGAGAGGACATCAGATGAATTCGAAGAAAGAACTGTTAAGTGCTTCCTAGTCATCGTTCTTGGCATAGAACGACCATGGGCCCGATGCTGCGAAGTCGGCGGGCGGGGAAAGAACTGGGGATTGTGGTGGGACCCGCCTCCCTTGTGTACTACGCCTGATGTCAGGGCGGGAGGAACGTCGGAGACGGTCCCCGCTGAAGACTGCTAGCTAGAAAATTTCCGTGGGATCCTGACGCCTGACTGCTTCGGTCCTAATGGTGTAACCTGCTACAAGAGCTGTATCTCGAACTAAGATCTGATGTTCCGGTACCTTTCCCTCGATTGGGATACCCGAGGGCAGGGTCTCCTCGTCAGGGAAGGAAAAGACAGGCGTCCTTTCTAAGGAGTCGGCGACAAAGGCTCGACTGGGTCGTGAGTGATCTCTGTCAGTTCAGCAGTTTCCTCTGTCTCGGTGCCTTGGCCGGAAGGAAGGTTCAAAAAGCTGGCGGCCGAGGAAGCGATCGACAGAGGTACAGACTGCAAGTTCCTGTGAATCGGACCTCTCTCGGTCTCAGGAACATCTCCTTCTGGAGAAAGAAGACTTGGGGTCCTTGTCCCTCTTCCGAGGGCAGGAGGAGTGCTAGCCCGAAGGTGCCTCACCCCTGGTGGGGAGAGACTGGCACAACTCCTGAAAAGACCCAGTAAAGGTACACAGATACATAGTGTCGGCAGATAAGGGCCTATGGCCCACCTAGTCTGCCCATTTGAGTATGTAACTTCAGTTTATGTTTTCCTAGAACTCTGTTGCCCCTTACCTCCAGAATGCCTTTATGTCTACCCATGCATTCTTAAATCCTGTGATTGTTTCAGCCCCCACCACTTCCTCAGGCAGGGTGTTCCACTTGTCCACCACCCGTTCTGTGAAGAAATTCTTCCTCACATTTTCTCTGAATCGTCCTTCCTCCAACTTCATCCCATGCCCTCTAGTCCTGGAACATCTTTTTCACTTAAAAGCAGTGAATTCTTGCACCCTGTTCCTCCCTGTAAGATACTTGTATGTCTATCATATCCCCCCTCTCCCTCCTCTCCTCCAGGAAGTACATGCTCAGTTCCTTCAACCTGTCCTCATAAGACTTGTGATGCAATCCATGTACCATCTTTGTTGCCCTCCTCTGAACCTTCTCTTGTCTATGTCCTTACGTAGGTAAGGTCTCCAGAACTGTACACTGTACTCCAGGTGGGGTCTCACTAGTATTTGTATAGTGGAATCATGACCTCCCTTTTTTCCTGCTGGTGATGCCCCTGCCTATGCATCCCAGCATCCTATTTGCTTTACCTGCTGCCTTGTCACAGTTTCCCTACCTTGAGGTCATCAGAGATGATAACCCCAAGATCCCTTTTCTGCTTGGTGCATGCTATATCCTCACCCCCAACTGATATATTGTGCCAGGGTTTTGTGCCCATATGCATTATCTTGCACTTTTGCATTGAATTTCAACTGCCAAACCCTGACCATTCTTCAAGTTTCTGCAGGTCCTTCTCATTCTGTCTACACCCCTCTGGTGTGTCTACTCTGTTACAGAGCTTTGTGTCATCAGCGAACAGGGAAATTCTGCCTTCTAGGTCCTGCGCAATGTCACTGATGAAGATGTTGAATAGGACCGGTCCCAGCACTGATCCTTGTGGTACCCCACTGGTCACTCTTCCCTCTGTGGAGTGACAGCCATTTACCACCACCCTCCGTGTCCTGCCCACACCCATACTCCCTAGTTTGTGTAATAGTCTTCTATGTGGCAGTGCGTCAAAGGCCTTGCTGAAGTCCAGATAGGCCATGTCCACTGCCCTCCCCTGATCCACCTCCCTAGTCACCCAGTCAAAAAATTCAACGAGGTTGGTCTAACATGATGTCCCACTGGTGAAACCATGCTGCCTTGGATCCTGCAGTCCACTGACAACCAGATGTTCCACCAATCTCTCCTTCAGTAGTGCTTCCATGATCTTCCCCACTATCGAGGTGAGGCTGACTGGTCTGTAGTTCCCCACTTCCTCTTTGTTCCCACTTTTGTATAAGGGGACTACATCTGCTGTCCTCCAGTCTTTGGGTACCTCCCCTGTTTCCAGTGATCGGCTAAACAGGATAGCCAGAGGTCTAGCCACCACCTCTCTTAGTTCTTTAAGGACCCTGGGTGCACCCCATCTGGCCCCATTGCTTTATCAACTCTTATTACTTCCAGTTCCTTCAGGACCCTTTCTCGTGTAAAGGGACTTGTGTCTATTTCTGCATGATTCTCACCCCTTGTACTCCCTTCAGACCCATTATCCTCCTCAGTAAAGACTGAGCAGAAATACCTGTTCAGTATGTCAGCTTTACTGTTGTCATCCTCCACGCGGCCCCCATCCTCCCCCTTCAGTTTCACTATCCCTCCCTTTGCCTTTCTTTTTTCACTTATGTACCTGTAAAAGGTTTTGTCCCCTCTACCCACTTATTTTGCAATGTGCTCTTCTGTGAGCTTTGGCTTCCCTTACTGACCTCCCTTTGCTTCTCCTGGTACTTATCCCCTTCTGCCTGTGCCTTTTTGTATTGCCTGAATTCAATCTTTTTGGCTTTCACTTTCTTTGCTACCTCTTTGGAAAACCATTATGGCCTCCTCTTCCTTTTCCTCTTGCTAACCTGCTTAATGCATGGAGTAGAGCCAAGATTGAGAGGTACGAAAAAACTTCGGCTGGCCGAAGCTTGAGCAGCTTCCTCCTCGAAAGCCATCTGTTAGAGCTGTTTGGCGGATCCCGCAGCAACCGCCCACCTTGTCTCCTTTGATTTCACCGGTGGATTGCGAAGCTCCGGTCTCCCCAATTTTAGGCGCCTGGCAGTTGTCCAGTACGTTGGGATGGAAGGCCAGAGAGATGGTGCAACAGGTGGTGTCATGTATGACACCTAAGCAATAGACACACGAGAGGTGGGGATCGGTGCGCGACATTTTCTGACCGCAGGGACACCGACGAAATCCGGGGGCCGATTTCTCCTCCATGTCCGATGCACTATGATCGGAGTCAAACTCTGAGTTTTAAAGAAATTGGCGGTGAAAACAGACGCTGAGAATCCAGGGCCTACGAACTGCTAAGGTAGCAGGAGGGAACCCGAATCTTCCAGCGGAAAGGAAGATCTGGCGTAATGGGGCAGAGCCGAGGTATTTACCACCAGGTGGGTGGGAGGAGCCAGCTTGAAGACTTCAGCGATATTTAAAGGGGAAAGGGACATGCCAGAGAGTGTGGATTAACAACATATCCACACTCCTACAAAAAAAGCTTTTTGTTTTTTCAAATGATCGGTTCCGGAACAGAGAAGGAACCGAACTGATGTAGTGGTATGGAACCAGGTCAGCGGTCCTGGTAACAGAGAATGATCGGTTACAAAAAATGAAACATAACAAGTTTTAAATATATAACTAAGGCAGTTCTTTAATTAGAGAACCCTGATTTTAACAGAAACTAACCCAGTTATACTGAACCGAAAGGAACCAGGAAATGGAACAAATTTAACCATAAACTAGATTAATACAAAACAAATAGAGGCAGTAAATGAAAACAAAATATACTTATAAGTAGTATTTGAAGTTTTCTTCATGCAGGAGAAAGTGGGCGAACGAAACTCCAAGCGACCAGACTTTTCAGGCAGAGAGAAAAATCTCAAGAGGTTTAGAAAACGGGCAGTTAGTAGAGGCAGTGTTTGAAAGATGCTCACGTGCAACATGTTCCATCATTTGCATGTGTTCTACCTCTCCGGGCAGTCCAACCCTTCAGGATTACTCACTGTATAAAGTTAGGAATATTCTGAGCATTACTGGGGTTAGAAGGTGGTCTTTGCCCTCTGGTGTACGCTAAGTCCTGTCCACCTTCTTGGCCACTGGTGGAATGGAGGAGGGCATTAGCCAGATGGTGGAAGTGAGATCCTCGTGAGGCTCCAACCATGGGGGCGAGAGAACTGGGGACAGCTCAGGCATGTCCAAATGCTCGGCCAACCTCGATTGTTTGGGGTCCTGGTCGTCAGCCTTCCAATCATAGGCCTCCACAATCCTTCTGAAGAGGTCCAAAAAGGAGGGATCCTCCAGAAGAGACTTTGGAGACTCCTTAGCCTTGGGCTCGTCTGGCGGAGGAGACTCGAAGCCAGAGACTGAGGAAGAGAAGTCTGAATCAGCGTCAGATGAATTGGGACTGGAGATACAACTCCTGGGCAGACAGCCTCCTTGAGAGGAGCAAGAGGTCCACCCTTACGAGAGGTAGCTGTGCCCTTCCGTTAGGCCCAACGTGGAGGGACGGAACTCCATTGGTGAAGGAGGCCGATGAGTCCGATCAGGGCGCGCTGGGGTAAAGGCCACTAGTGGATGATGACTGTCCAATTCTGAGACTAGCTGAGACTTTGTTTCGGTCCACCAAGACTGGAGAATGGCCCAGAACTCTGTCTGTGGTTAAGGCAGAGGAGGCTGGTAGACTGGCTGAAAACCGAAGCCATAACCGAGTGTCTGGTACCCTGACGGCAGATAAATACAGGTTACTCACCTGTAACAGGAGTTCTAGGAATGGTATATGTTGTTCATCCACACTTATTGGCAGGTTCCTTGCCGCTTTAAATCTTGCCGGAAGGTCTTCAAGCTAGCTCCTCCCACCCACCCGGGTGGTAAAACTCTCGGCTCCGCCCCATGACGCCAGATCTGGCCCGCTGGAAGCTCAGGTTGTGCGTCGTCGCCGGAGGTCGGGGGAATTAGGATGAACAATATATACCATTCCTAGAACTCCTGTTACAGGTGAGTAACCTGTATTTCTAGGGACATGGATATGTTGTTCATCCACACTTATTGGCAGACTCCTAGCAGTTCTCCGGGAGGAGGGAGGCAAAGACACCCCTACATACTTACTTGGGGAACAGAGATTGGAGAACCGAGGCCCCAAAACCAGCATCCCGACGTGACTCAAGGTCGATGTGGTAATGGGTAATAAAGGTGTGTGCTGACTTCCAGGTAGCAGCCCTGCAGATTTCCTGGATAGGGACATCCCTGGAAGCAGCCACCGATGCAGCAGTATGGCGGGTAGAATGAGCTCTTATCCCTCTGGGAGGCTCCATGCCCGCCAACTCATAGCAGAGATTTATGCAGGAGGTGACCCATCTGCCTATCGTCCGCTTGGCTGCAGGTCTGCCAGGTGCGGCTTCAGCGTAGGTGACAAACAGCTGGCGAACCTCTCCCCGAATTTCAGCCGTGCGCTCCTTATAATAAGCGAGCGCCCTTCTAGGGTCCAGAGTATGGAGCCTATATTCAGCCTCCGAGGTGTGATTGGGGTAGAACACCGGCAGAGTCAACACCTGATTAAGGTGAAACTCCGACACCACCTTCGGAAGGAATTTCGGGTGGGGGCGTAGGACAACTTTGTCCCTGTGGAAGACCAGGTAAGGAGACTCGATGCTCAGCGCCTGGAGTGCTCCCATCCTTCTGGCTGACGTGATAGCCACCAAGAAGGCGGTCTTCCACGACAGGTGGGGGAGACCACACCTGTGCATTGGTTCGAATGGCTTGCCCATGAGCTTTGCCAGTACCAGCAGTAAATCCACGGAGTGGGGGTTCCCGTACTGGAGGGAAATGTGGATCAAGGCCTTTGAAAAGCGCCCGACCACTTTTCCTCGCCACTGACTGTTGACCGCCCGCCCGTAAGCAGAAATGGCTGCCAGGTGCACCTTAAGGGTCGTCGACCTAAGCCCTTGACTAGATAGGGACCATAGATAGTCCAAAATGCTTGCCACAGGACACGAGAAAGGGTCCAACCCTTTTTCCCGACACCAAATGGAGAACCTCTTCCATTTGAAGGCATAGCATTTTCTGGTCGACTCCTTACGGGACGCCTCAACGACGTTGAGGACCTCGTCGGAAAGACCCAAGGCCTGGAACTCTAGCCGCTCAGGAACCAGGCCGTCAGGTGCAGGGATTGAAGGTCCGGATGGAACACCTTCCCCTGATTGACTGAGAGCAGGTCCGGGCGAGCTGGAAGCTGCCGCGGAGTCCTGGAGCTGAGACTGAGGAGATCTGGGTACCAGAACTGGCAAGGCCAGTCTGGGGCTATCAGAATCACCTGCGCCTTGTCCCTCCTCGCTTTCAGCAGGACCCTGTGAATCAGGGGAACGGGGGGAAAGGCGTAAAAGAGGCCCAGGGTCCACTGCCTCGAGAAGGCATCCCCCTGCAGCGAACCCTGCTGAGGGGGGCGGGCATGAAACAGACTCAGCTTCAGCTCTCCCTGAGGCAAACAGATCCACCAGAGGTGCCCCAGCGGAGAACAGGTCCTGTACTATCTCCGCCAGGAGAGACCACTCGTGCGATGCAGCCCCTATCCGCCCAGGGCATCGGCCAGGTATTGGAGGCTCCTGCCACATGGATGGCCAGGAGATCCGCCTCCAGACTGCGCACTAGTGACCAAATGCGGAGAGCTTCCATGCATAGGAGCATGGAGTGCGTCCCGCCCTGTCGGTTTAGATAGTACATAGTCGTGGTATTGTCCGTCTGGACCCGGACCACTTGACCCCGGAGAAACGGAGCAAAGGCGGTGAGAGCTAGACGGACCGCACGGAGCTCCAGCAGGTTGATATGGCATCGGGACTCCCGCGGGGACCAGAGGCCGTGTGCTCGGTGTTCCCCCAGATAGGCACCCCAACCCATCAAAGAGGCGTCGGTCGTTAGAGAGACCGTCGGCTCGGGGCGGACAAATGGGATACCCTCCTGCAGATGGGACGGAACGGTCCACCACTGGAGAGCGTTCCACATCTCCTGGGTCGTCCACACCCCACTGGAGGGGGCGCATGTGCCAGCGTGCCCAACGGACTACGCTGGTACAGGCCGCCATAAGACCCAGAAGTCGCAGGAAGTCCCGGGCAGGGCGCGATTGCCCAACCAGAAATGATTGGGCGAAGGAGGAAAGAACCTCGGCCCTGTCCGCCGGGAGCCGTGCTCTGGCTCGAACAGAGTCGAGCTCTGCCCCGATGAAGGATATCACCTGCTTCGGCTCGAGTTCCGACTTGGCCTTGTTGACCAGGAGGCCCAGTTGAGAGCAAACCCGGAGGGCCAGATTTCTGGACCGCTCCACCTCCAACCTGGAGGGGGCTGCTATCAGCCAATCGTCCAGGTAAGGGTACACCGGACCCTCAACGCCCAGAGGAAAGCTGTCACCGCTGCAATGCATTTGGTGAAGACCCTGGGAGCTGAAGAAGGCCAAAGGGCATGGCCTGGAACTCAAGAGGATCCTCTGCTCTGAAGCGGAGGAATCTCTGATGAGACGGACGGATAGGGACGTGAAAGAACGCGGCCCTGGAAGTCCAGAGAACAGAACCACACGCCGTGTTCCAGAGATGGTATTATCTGAGCCAGAGTGACCATTCTGAAGGTTCGAGACCTTAGGAACTTGTTCAGGTCGTGAGGTCTAAGATGGGGCGCCAGCCCCGTCCGTTCGGGACCAGGAAGTACCTGGACACGAACCCTGGTTCTGATGGAGGGTCCTCTGTCTCTTTATCACCCTTTCTGAAGGAGGAGGGCGATGTCGGCTCACGGCGAGGCTATGGGGAATTCTGGGGACCCTAAAGCCCCAGCAGGCGGCGGCTCTGAAGGGGAGGCGGAGCCTGCTCGGGTCGAGGCAGGCCTCTTCCCACCACCTCCAAAACCCACCTGTCCGTGGTAACAGCGGACCAGGCGGAAAGGAAGTGTTGGAGCCGCTCCACGGGGGAACCTAGGGACGCAGGTGACGGGATGGGGGTGACACCCTCAGCCTGTCTACTTAGCAGGCTTGGAGGAAGGACCAGCCTGGGGACCACCAGGCCTTTTTCCTCCTTGCTTCCTATTAGAGGAAGCTGATGGCTTGGGCTTGGAATACCAAGGTCTCAGCCTGCTGGCCCTGACGCTGTTGTTGGGCCGAAGGCGGGCGGGAGTAGAGGGACAAAAGGGCTTAGGCTGGGGCTTATGACCCTTGTCCCTCTGCGCGGACGAGACCGAATCCAGGGTGGCATTGGATTTTTCGATCCTCTGGAGATGGCCTTCCACTACAGGACCGAAAAGGTCTGTTCCCAGGAAAGGAACGTCCGCAAGCTTGTGCTGGGTATCCGCGGTAAAGGTGGATATACGCAGCCACGCCCACCGACGCATGGCCACAGCGGCCGCCACTGACCGGGCACATGAGTCTCCTATATCCAGAGCAGTCTGGGCTGCTGCTTGGCTACTGCCTGCCCTGATCCCGCACCTGCTTGACCGTAGTCTGCAGGTCGGGCGGAAGATGAGGACAACCTCATCCAGGGAACCCAACAGGGCATGGGAGAAATGTGCCATGAGGACGGCGAACTGGCCTGACTTAAGGCCGAGAGAAGAGGCAGCACACTTTCCGCCTGTAGTAGTCCAATTTCTTGGACTCTTTGTCGGGCGGTTTGTCCACGCCCCTGGCATTACCGCACGCCGGAAAACACTGTCCGTGACCAGCCCTTCAGCCGAGGGGTGTTCAGAAAACCCGGACAGAGAGCCAGTAGGGACCGTGATACTTCTGGCCATCCTGGCCGGGCGCAGGACAGGAAGCCGGACGCTGCCAAAGTTCCAGGGCTGGCCCGACAATGGCTTCGGCCACTGGAAAGGCCTCCGTGGGAGAATCCCCTCGGTCCAGAATCTCGGTGAGGGGATATCTGGCCCGTTTGGATACGGGTTCAAGCTTCATCCCAGTGGATTCTGAGATAAGCCTAAGAAGTCCCAGGAAGGACGAAGGGCTATCGTCCACTGACTGCCCCCCAGAGGACTCCAAGTCAAACCGCCTGGAGAACAGGGAGGAGTCATCCGACTCCGACGAGTTGTCGAATAGCTGCCTGGAGCCTGAACCACCCTCCACTTGTCGAGGCTTGTCAGGCGTGAGAGTGACCGACAGCCTACGGGGAAGGCCCTGTGCCAACCGCGACTCTTTCGTCGGTGCCCCAGCTGTCGGCTGAGGTGGAGGCGGTTCCACAATTGGTGGGGCAGCTGGAATAGGTCGGACAACTGGCCTGGGAACAGGCTCCTCGACCACTACCTGGGCCGGTGGCAACCACTTAATGGCCGGGGAAGAGGCCTGAGCTGGCTTATTGGCCAGAAAAATTTGTTGCCACATGAGGTCCTCGTATTTTCGGCGCAGCTTAGGCCGAAGCCTCCCCTCCTCGTCCGAGGAGGAGGAAGAGCGGACGCCGCTTTGCGCTGGTGCCGACGGACGCCTATGTCGACGGGAGCGGCTGGACCGCGAAGATGTCCGAGACCGAGAATCTCGGCTAGGCCGAGGTCGGTGAGGCGGGGAGCCGAGGATCGGCAATCCCCTCGGTTCGGTCGACATAACCGACGGCTCCTGAGTCACAGGTACGGATGAGCCGACGATATCCTCAGTCCTCACCGGGGGAACCGGGGAGGAGGGATTCTCGGCTTCTCCAGCCGACAACCCGTCTAACGGGTCGAGAAAAATCTCGACCACGTCGGCGGGAGTCTCAGTCACCTGGCCTGACTGGGGCACCGTGAAGCCAGTGGCAGAAGCCGAAAATTCCACCGAAGTCGATTGTCGACAAGGGGAAGGGGATCTTTCCCGCTCCCAAGAGCGTCGACGATGAGACTTACCCTTAGACTTCTTCGGCCGATGAAACGGACTCGAAGAAGTAGGACCCTCGCCTTTGTTGAGAGGGTCAAGCAAAGCTCCTTAAAGGAAGCTGAATATGAGGTCCCGAGCGATAGAGGAACGAAGGCCGCAGAAGAGGAAGCCGAGGCCTGGGCCGCCTGCTCTTCGAGGGCGACCAACCTCTCTAGTTGTTCGGCGGATCCCGCAGCCGCGGAAACCGCCAGTCGGGCCTCTTTGGATTTGACCGGAGGAAATCTTCTTTCGGGACGCCCCAGATGTAAACGGGCAGCGTGGTCCTCGAGGACGTAGACCGAGAAGGAGGAACACAGGTCGCAAGCCTGCGGGTCGTGCTCCTGGCCAAAGCAATAAACGGCACGTGGAGTGCGGGTCCGTCCGAGACATCTTCTGCCCACAGGGACATCTCTGAAATCCGGGAGTCGATTTGTCCATCGTAGCCGCCGGGAGAAGAAGACCGAGAAGGTAAAGTTATAAAATTTATTTTTTTTAACCAAGGATTTAGCCCAAAACTTAATCGCAGAGCGTTAAGGAGGGGAACCTGAGCTTCCGTTGCAGGAAGATTACGTTACGGACGAGAGTTTGAGCCCACTGGGTGGGTGGAGAAAGTTGCTGACCGCAAGATGAAGCGCGCGAACTCGTTATCATGTGATGAACAATATATCCATGTCCCTAGAAATACAGGTTACTCACCGGTAACACGGTTCTAGGAATGGTATATGTTTTTCATCCACATTGTCTGGCAGGTTCCTGCCGCTTAAATCTTGCCGAAGGTCTTCAAGCCGCTGGCCTCCCACCCACCCGGAAGGTAAAATCTCTCGGCCTCGCCCCCACGACGCCAGATCTAGCTCACTGGAAGGCAGGCATAGTGCCGGCGCGGGTCGAGAGGGGAATGGATGAACAATATACCATTCCTAGAACCCTGTTACAGGTGAGTAACCTGCATTTCTAGGGACATGGATATGTTGTTCATCCACACTGTCTGGCAGACTCCTAGCAGTTCTCCAGGAGGAGGAGGCAAGGCCCACACCCCCTACTTAGGGAAAAGAGACTGGAGAACTGAGGCCCCAAAACCAGCATCCCGGCGTGACTCAAGGTCGATGTGGTAGTGGGTGATGAAGGTATGTGCAGACTTCCAGGTAGCAGCCCTGCAGATTTCCTGGATAGGGATGTCCCTGGAAGCAGCTACCGATGCAGCGGTATGGTGGGTAGAATGAGCGCTTATCCCTCTGGGAGGTTCCATGCCCGCCAACCTATAGCATAGATCTATGCAGGAGGTGACCCACCTGCCTATCGTCCACTTGGCTGCAGGTCTGCCAGGTGCGGCTTCAGTGTAGGTGGACAAACAGCTGGCAAACCTCTCCCGAACTTCAGCCGGCCCACCCTTATAATAGCGAGCCTGCCTAGGGTCCAAGTATGGAGCCTATATTCCGGCCTCCGAGGTGTGATTGGGGTAGAACACCTGCAGAATCAACACCTGGTTAAGGTGAAACTTACACTACCTTCGGAAGGAATTTCGGTGGGGGCACAGGACAACCTTATCCCTGTGGAAGACCAGATAAGGAGACTCGATGGAAACCGCTTGAGCTCTCCCATCCTTCTGGCTGACGGATAGCCACCAAGAAGGTAGTCTTCCATGACAGGTGAGAGATGTCACACCTGTGCATCGGGTTCGAATGGCTTGCCCATGAGCTTGGCCAATACCAGCAGTAGATCCCACAGAGGTGGAGGTTCTCGCACGGGAGGGGAAATGTGATCAAGGCCTTTGAAAAAAAGCACCAGACCACCTTCTCCTGCGCCAACTGCTTCCCGGCCCGTGCCCGGTAAGCAGAGATGGCGGCCAGGTGCACCTTAAGGGTCGTCGACCTAAGCCTTAGTTGAGAAAGGGACCATAGGTAGTCCAGAATGCTTGCCAGGGAACAGGAGGAAGGGTCCAGGCCCTTGCCCTGACACCAAATGGAGAATCTCTTCCATTTGAAGGCATAGCATTTTCTAGTCGACTCCTTACGGGACGCCTCAACGACGTTGAGGATCTCGTCGGAAAGACCCAAGGCCTGGAACTCTAGCCGCTCAGGAACCAGGCCGTCAGGTGCAGGGGTTAAAGGTCCGGATGAAATACCTTACCCTGATTGACGGAGATCAGGTCCAGGCGGGCTGGAAGCCGCCTCGGGAGCCTGGAGCTGAGACTGAGGAGATCTGGATACCAGAACTGACGGGGCCAGTCTGGGGCTACCAGAATCACCTGCGCCTTGTCCCGCCTTGCCTTGAGAAGCACTTTGTGGATCAAGGGAAATGGGGGAAAGGCGTAGAAGAGGCCCAGGGTCCACAGCCTTGAGAAGGCATCCCCCTGCAGCGAGCCCTGCTGAGGGGGGCAGGCATGAAACAGTGTCAGCTTCGCATTCTTCCTGGAGGCAAACAGGTCTGCCTGAGGCGTGCCCCAGTGGGAGAAATGATCTTGTACTACCTCCGGCAGGAGAGACCACTCGTGAGATGCAGCCCCTATCTGGCTTAGGGCATCAGCCAGGGTGTTGGAGGCACCTGCCACGTGAATGGCTAGGAGATCCGCCTCCAGGCTGTGCACGAGAGACCATATGCGGAGAGCTTCCTTGCATAAAGGCATGGAGCACGTCCCACCCTGGTGGTTTAGGTAGTACATGGTTGTGGTATTGTCCGTCTGGACCTGAACCACTTGAACCTGTAGAAACGGAGCGAAGGCGGTGAGAGCTAGGCGGACCGCGCGGAGCTCCAGAGGGTTGATATGGTATCGGGACACCTCAGGGGACCAAAGGCCATGCGCTCTGTGCTCCCCCAGATGGGCACCCCAACCCATCAGAGATGCATTGGTCGATAGACCGTCGGCTCGGGGCAGACAAACGGGATGCCCTCCTGCAAATGTGCCGGAGCTGTCCACCACTGGAGAGCGTTCCACATTTCCTGGGTCACTGTCACCAACTGATCCAACGGATCGCAGCGTTGTGACCACTGGCTGGCCAGTCCCCATTGAAGGGGACGCATGTACCAGCGGGCCCAACGGACCACGTCTGGTGCAGGCCGCCATGAGGCCCAGGAAGTCCGGGTGGAGTGCAACTGCTCCAACCAGAAATGATTGGGCAAAGGAGGAAAGAACCCCGGCCCTGTCCGCTGGAGCAGAGCCTGGCTCAAGAGAGTCGAGCTCTGCCCCAATGAAGTGCATCACCTGCGTTTCGGCATCGAAACCGACTTGGCCTCGTTGATGAGGAGGCCAATCTGAGAGCAAACCTGGAAGGCCAGATCTCGACCACTCCACCTCCGCTCTGAGGGGCTGCAATCAGCCAGTCGGCCCAGGTAGGGTACACCTGACCCTTCTGCGCCCGCAGGAATGCTGTCACCACTGCCATGCATTTGGTGAAGACCCTGGGAGCTAGAGAGGCAGGGGCATGGCCCGGACTCGTAAAGAGATCCCTCCGCTCTGAAGCAGAGGAATCTCTGGTGATGGATCAGGACGTGAAAGAACGCGTCCTGGAGGTCCAGGGAACAGAACCACATGCCTCGTTCCAAGGATGGGATTATCTGCGCCAGAGTGACCATCCTGAAGGTCTGAGACCTTAGGAACCGGTTTAGGTCGTGCAGGTCGAGAATGGGGCGCCAGCCCCCTGTCGTTTTGGGACCAGGAAGTACCTGGACACAAACCCCGGGTCTGGAGGAGGATCCGCCACCTTCCTGATGACCTCTTTTTCGAGGAGTAGGGCAATATCGGCTTGGTGGGCCGACAGCGAGGCTTGGACTCCTGCATTCGGGGCGACGGCCTCGAAAAGGAGGGGTCTGCTCAATTCAGAGGTAGGCCCTTCCCACCACCTCCAATACCCAACGGTTCGTGGTGATAGCGGACCAGGTGGAAAGAAGTAGGAGCCAGTCTCCACGGGGAACCTCAGGGAAGGGTGACGAGGCTGGGCGCTACACCTCAACCCGTCACTGGGCAGACTTGGAGGAGGGACCGGCCGAGGGACCTCCTGGGCCTTTACCTCCTTGCTTCCTAATAGAGGATGCCGCGGGCTTGGGATGCCAAGCGCGAGCCTGCTGGCCCTGGTGCTGCTGGGCCAGACGTGCCGCAGGCATAGAAGGATGAAAGGGCTTGTGCTGCTGCTGACGGCGGCCTTTGTCCTTCTGGGCGGAGGTGACCGAGTCAAGAGTGGCATTGGACTTTTCGATCCGCTGGAGGTGTCCCTCCACTCCAGGGCCGAAGAGGTCGGTCCCCAAGAAGGGGACGTCCGCCAACTTGTGCTGGGTATCCGCCGTGAAGGTGGATATCCTCAGCCACGCCCTGCGGCGCATGGCCACCGCTACTGACCTGGCACAGGAATCACCTATGTCCAGAGCAGCCTGAAGTTGCTGCTTCGACACCGCAATACCCTGGTCCCGCACCTGCTGGACCGTGGTCTGCAGGTCGGCCAGGAGATGAGGGATCACCTCATCCAGGGAGCCCATGAGGGCGTGGGAGAAGTGTGCCATCAGCACGGCCGAGCTGGCCTGTCGGAGGCCAAGGGAGGACGCAGCGTACACCTTGCGCTCAGCATAGGCCAGCTTTTTGGACTCCTTGTTGGGGAGCTTGTCCACGTCCCGCGCATTTCCGGAACGCCGGAAAACGCTGTCGGTAATTAACCCCTCGGCAGAGGGGTGCTCCGAGAAACCAGGCAAAGAGCCGGTAGGGACCGCATACTTCCTGGCCATCCTGGCCGAGGGCGCAGGACAGGAAGCAGGCCACTGCCAAAGCTCCAAGGCTGGGCCGACAATGGCCTCAGCTACAGGAAAGGCCTCCGTGGGTGAATCCCCTCGGTCCAGTATCTCCGTCGGGGGATACTTGGCCTGTTTGGACACGGGCTCGAGCTGCATCCTGGTGGACTCAGAGAGGAGCCGAAGCAAACCCATGAAGGACGATGGGCTATCGTCCAGTGACTAGCCCCCGGAGGACTCCAGGTCTACCTGCCTGGAGAACAGGAAAGAGTCGTCGTCGGACTTCGAAGAGTCCGCGAAGAGCTGCCTAGGGCCTGAGCCACCTTCCACCTGCCGAGGACAGTCGGGAGTGATGGTGGCCGACAACCTGTGGGGCAGGCCGTGACCCGACCGAGAATCTTTGGTCGGTGCCCCAGACTTCGGTTGTGGAGGCGGAGGTTCCACCACAATCGGTGGGGCAGCAAGTTTCGGCCGAACAACCGGCCCAGAAATGGGCATCTCAACTGCAGCAAGCGGTTGCTTCGGCCGTTCGGGTGACAGCCACTTGATGGCCGGGGGATGCGTCAGCGTCAACTTACTCCCGGACAACAGTAACTGCTGCCACATAAGCTCCTCGTAGCGCCAATGCAATCTGCGTCGAAGCCTCTCCTCTTCCGAGGAGGAGTGGCGTCGCAGCTTACTTCAGTGCCGAGACCGCCGATGTCGGCGGGATCGGCTTGACCAAGATGAGGTCCAAGACCGAGACTCTCGGTGCAACCGAGGGTGGGCCTGGGAAGGGGCCGGGGACACCTGCTCTTCCCTCGGCTCGGACACTTTAACCGGGGACTGCCGACCCGAAGGCGCAGGCAAATCCTCTGCCTCCATCGGGGGAACCAGCGAAGAAGGGTTGTCGGCTTCACCAATCGACAACCCGTCCGACGGGTCGAGGACTATCTCGACTGTGTCAACGGGTGTCTCGGCAGGTTGACCTGACGAGGACGCCGTGAAGCCAGCGGCCAGAGCTGCAACCTCGACCGAAGTCGATGGTCGGCTGTTCGGGGAAGGAGACCTCTCCCGCTCCCACGAACGCCGACGGTGGGACTTACCCTTTGAATCCCTCTTCTTGGACCGAGAGGAATGTCCCGATGGCCTCTCACCCTTCGTGGAAAGGGACGGACACAGCTCCTTGAACGAAGCTGAATACGAGGTACTCAGAGAGCCGGATAAATGCCGTGATCGAGGAGGAGGAGAATGTAGCCTGGGCCGCCTCCTCCTCGAGGGCGATCATATGCTCGAGCTGCTCAGCCGAGCCAGCCGGCGGACACCACCCAACGAGCCTCTTTGGATTTTACCGGCGGGTAATGCTTCTCGGGGTGCCCGAGCTTCAATTGGGCAGTCACGATCCTCCAGGACGTTGGCCAAAAGGAACGACACAACCCAGTAAGCCTGCGGGTCGTGGTCTAGGCCGAGGTAGACGACGCTGGAGTGCAGATCCGTCCTGACATCATCTGACCGCAAGGGCACCTCTGAAAGCCGGGAATCGATTTGTCCATCGCAGCCATGAGGGATAATGAAAACCGAAGTCTAGAAAACTTTAGAACGAGTTTCGGACGAACCGAAGAGTTAGAATCCAGTCTAAAACGCAGAGTGCTAAGGAGGGAACCTGAGCTTCCAAGCGGTAAGGAAGTTCTAGCGTCATGGGGCGGAGCCGAGAATTCTACCACCCGGGTGGGTGGGAGGAGCCAGCTTGAAGACCTTCTGGCAAGATTTAAAGCGGCAAGGAACTTGCCAGACAGTGTGGATGAACAACGTATCCATGTCCCTAGAACCAGGTGTTGCATAACTACGGACATAGCCCGGCAGTTTTGAAGCCTTTTGCAGAGCTGTAAACAAGAGGTCAGTTTTGGGTCACTATGTTATTTCTGCTGCACCTCCAAGAAATGAAACTGACAAGAACATTCTATAAAACATACAAGAACATTCTGTGAGAAGCAGGCTCTCTTAATGAGTTCCCAGACAGACTTCTAAAAAGAGCAGCAGTGCTTCTGCTAGAAAGCAAGGACAGTGAGAGACTGACACTTGGAAATAAGAGGCACCCTCAGAAGGAGGACTCAGATTTCTCTATTTATTGTCTTTGTAAATAGTTATACTGAATATTTTCTATTTTGCTGTTCGAGAAAAATAAAATGCTATTTGCAAATTTTAAAACTGCTCTTGGTTTTCCTATGCTTCTTGATCTTTGCTTAGAGAACAGTGTTGACAGGGGGTGTCAATGGCACAAGGTGTGACGACTCGCCAGATGGGCCCCGAGAGCCTGGGGTAGGATCAGGCCAAGACGGGAGGGCAGTCGACAACCGAGAGCACCCCCCCCCCCAAACATCAGACAGAGGTGCCGATGGTATGGGTCTGGTAAGCACAGAGAACTGGACAGCAGACTTATGCACTGGTGCAGCAAACGAACCTCCGGACGTGGAAGGAGAGGCTGTATGGAAGCAAGGCCGCTGCCCAGGGGAGAAGTCCCGATCTCAGGCCTTAATGGCCTGGAGTGCAACGACCCTGCTGGTGACAGAGGCTGCAACCCCGGGAGACCACTGCCTGAATCTGGCTACCTTTTGATCCATTAGGAAGTTTTTAAGTGCCTTTTTGCGTTGCCTGTGGGTTGTCAGATTAAATTTCTGGCAGAGCTCATAGAAGACTTCATGGCCAGGCCCAAGACAGCAGACACAGAGTGAGTTAGTCTGTGGAGGCAATCCTTCCGTGGCGGCAGCGACAGAAGAGAGAGGTTGAAGGATTAACTCTCTACATAAAACAAAATAAAGGAATCGCTTTTAAAAAAGACTAAATGATGCAGATCTGTATTGGAGCTTCCGGGGAGACCCATGTGAACAAGTCGACAGTGGGAAAGAAATGGAAATTACATACTTACCGTAATTATTAATCTTCTTGGACAGTCTCCATCACTCAATCACACTAGTGGGATAGCGCCGGAGGCGCTAGGACTAAGCGGGAGCCAAAAATTTTCAGAAGGGCCGGCGCCGAGGTAGGACCACGCGCACCATGAGACTGACTGGCGCCTGTATAGGTTATCTCGCGCCGACCCTCCAACCGCCTCAGTACCTTTCGACCAAGGAGGTGCAGCGTAACTAATGAGAATAACTCATTCTGAGTGTCTGGGCCTGAGAGGGCCCAGATGGCCTTTGTAAGAAAGGTCAAAGAACAATGTCTTCACAGTCCGAACCACAGGCAATGAAGACCAGGAAAGAAAAACCAGTGAACCCAGGGGATGGAGGGTGGGCGTGTGAATGAGTGATGGAGACTGTCCAAGTTCACACTAGTGGGAGAGTACCAAGCTAAAATCAACAACCCTGAGTAGGGTGATAGGAGATAGGGTTCACTCAGAAAGGACCGCCAAGGACTGTCCTGTTAATAAAAAGAGCTGTCTTGTAAGAGCATCTATAACATAGTGTCTACAAGATAAACGCTTGAGTTGTAACTCGTCACCTTGCCGACAACTACAATGGGCAAAAAATTAAAATCTGCCAGGCAGCCGCAACTATTCTAGGAGAGCGGCAAGAACCTGGCCTCACAATTTGATCTAGGACCAAAATCAATAGTGTCAAAGACAAGCACTAATCTAATGTAAAAGACCTCAGGAGCTGCAAGAACCGGAGGTAAAGTGTACAGGTTCAGGGTAGTATGACTGTATGTGAATATTTCATGGCTACCTTAGAAGAACCTACTTGACCAATGGTCAAGAAAGAAGCATGTCATCTGTTGCTGGAGCAAACATGGAAGTAGGAATCTAAGTTCCGACTTGCTGAAGAGTCACTTCTGTTGCTGCAAGGCTCTGATCAGGAGAAGAAAGCCCGATTAAAAAACAAAAGGGGACTAACAGACTGGTTAGATGCCTAGGTTTTGGAAATATCTCGGAATAAGAGAAATTCTCTTAGAGAAAAGAGGTGAGCTATACCACCGCTGGATCGGACTGCCCCTTAGGGGTAGAAGAAAACAGGTACCCTTTACTGAGGTTTAGAGACGACCGCCTCAGGGTTGAGGCGAACCTGATCAGATCCAAGCGTGGTATCAGGAAATTCAACTAGGCCCTGTGCTGTGATAATTTTGACCCCCTCTTTTTTAAATATCATTAGTCCGAGCCTGACAAGGTTGTTGGCTGCTATTTGGCAAGTATTGCCTGATACAGAAATGACAAGAATGTCATCCTCTGAGGAGCAGGAGGAGCCTGAAGATCCATAACTGAACCCCTGACTGGACAAATAATAGCTAGACAGATGTTAACTACCTGTGGCAGCCACCAGAGGGCAGCATCACAAAATAGGCTGTATACCTCTATCAAAGGAGCGGGACAGTCTTGCAGCTCCCGACCATAGAATTAAAATGTTCCAAAGAGTGTAATTGTTCTTGACCACTGAAAAAGTCTAGATGCAGAGATATATAGTCCACAGATCCAGTCTGAACACTATGGTGGACCCCATAAATGAGGAACTACTAAAAGAGCTTGCATCACAGACTCTGATGATAGAGAGGGCGTTCAGTATATAAAATGAGTCATCCGCTGTATCACTGACCAGAAGGACAGGGAAAGACTCATCCAGATGCCTTTCTACCACAGAAGGACCCCAAAAGAGGTCTCGGTTAGAGCCACTAGAGACTCCGCCACCAGGAAGGGTGTTGAGGAGCTTGGCACCACGTAGGGGGCTGAGAAAGTGCTGAGCGGAATGAGAGATTCCGCTGACAGAAACAGAACAGAAGAGTCCCATCAGCGGAAAATCGCTGGATGAGGAGATCCGATGCAGACCGCCACCCACTAAAATGTGTGGAAATAATCCGCAGAATAGGAATTCATTCCATGGAACATCCCAACACAAGTCCTGCGGAAGAGAGGTCTGCAAATACAGATCTTTCCCTAGTTCTGTCAGACAGCACCAACTGGCACCCCTGCGGCACTAGCATCACTCCTGGCACAGGAAGGCACCAAGCAGTAACCATGCCAACCTGAGAGACACCAGAGGGCACCCATGGCAGAACCCGCAGGTATCCTCGGTACCAACGGCAGCAATGGCACCCCCCGACGCCCATGGCACCCATGGGTGCCAGGTGCCACCTGCCGGTGCACGGCACCGCCTGCGGGTGCCCAGCGCCACCCGCAGCACCGAGTGCCCCCGGGCATCAGTGGCACCGTGAGACACCCACAGCACAGCTAGCGGCGCCGACAAAGAAGCACCCACGGCGCCAAGCACGGCGCCGAGCACAGCGTGAGCCACAGAGCCGACCCACGGCACTGAGCATGGCGCAGAAACACGGAGCAGAGCATGGCACCGAGCACAGCACCGAGCCACGGCACTGACTGCATCCAGTACAGCGCCAAGCATGGCACCGAGCCACGGCGCCGACCCAAACACCAGCGGTGCCGCCTATGGCACCCATGCCAAACCAGGGGCACGGCCCCAGACCTGTGGCGCCACCAAGGTGTTGGGCACAACGCCAGGAAAAACACCATGGAAAAGAAGAGAAAGGTGGTGCCCATGCTGGCCCCTGCATGGAAAAGAAGAGGGGGGTAGGCATGAGGGGCTGACAAGATGGCGAAGGCACCAAGAGGGCACCGCGCTCATTCAGATCCAATTGACCCGGCTCCGAGGCCCAGAAGAAAAAATTACTCACCTTAGTAATTGCTTTTCTTCTCATGGAGTCTTGCTATATTAGGACTTAATGCAGTATGCCCTTGGCTTTGAACTGCCCCGGAGATGAAATAGTTAACTCCAGTGTAATCTGGAGTTCCACAGCGCGAGGGCGCTATCCAAAGCTCTATCTGGGGAGTTTGAACCTAAACTGTCAGGTTCTTTATGAAGCTAAACTAACATAGCAAGTCTGTGTGGAAAAACCCTACATTAGCCATTGGCTACCTACTAGTAGTAGAACAACAGAACACAACAACAAAACACATAATGAGAACAATATTACCCATTATTGTTAGGATAACCCCTGACAAGCTCTAATAGGCCCCCTCTCCCCAAAAGACTCTAGTCCAGAGAGGGGCCCATCTACCACTCAACAAAAAACAGAATTATCTAGTTCCTTAACCCAAAAGAAGAAAAGGGGGAGGGGAACTAGAAAGCTAAAATGGCATGACACAGTGCTTGCGCCAAATTGTCAACCCCATACCCAAGTAGGAATTCTGAGAGGGGTAGGAGGGGGGGTTGTCCTAATATAGCAAGACTCCATGAGAAGAAAAGCAATTACTAAGGTGAGTAATTTTTTCTTCAAACACCATGAAGTCTTGCTTATATTAGGACTTAATGCAGATTATACAGCAGTACCTCCATGGAGGAGGGTCAGAACCTACTTAGGGAATAGGCTCTGAAGCACAGCTGTGCCAAAACGAGCATCTCTCCTGGACTGGACGTCCAGAGAATAATGCTTAGTGAAAGTGTGGACTGTCTTCCAGGTAGCAGCTTGACAGATTTCCAAGATAGGAATATCTCTAGCAGCCTAGAGATGCAGCTGTACCCCTGGTGGAATGAGCCCTCAGGCCTGAGGGAGGTTCCTTACCTAGTTTTTGGTAACAGAACTGGATACAAGAGACAATCCACCTAGCGATTGTCCTCCTAGTAGCAGGTCTCCCCTTACCCACTTCTCCATAGGTAAGGAAGAGCTGGAGGGATTCGAACCTATGACCCTTGGTACGTTCCAAATAGTAGCTAAGAGCTCTTTTAACGTCCAAACTGTGCAGCCTCCTCTCACCAGAGGAAGAGTGCTCGGTAAAAAATACTGGGAGAGAGAGATGGATTGGTTAAGATGAAAATCTGAAACCACTTTAGGTAAAAACTTTCTGTTAGTCCTGAGGACCACTTTATCTCTGTGGAAGGAAATAAAATCCTTTTCCACTGACAAGGCTTGTAATTCACTTATACGCCTAGCAGAAGTGATAGCCACTAGAAAACAGTTTTCCAAGTTAAAACTTGAGGTCTGCTGAAACCAGAGGCTCAAGGGGGTTGCATTAGCTGGGTAATGCAAACATTCAGGTCCCATGCAAGAGCTGGTTCCCGAAAGGGAGGGTTAGTATGAAGTAACCCTTGAAAACTTGGAAAACACAGGGTGAGAGGAAAGGAGACTGGTTTCCTGCAGAAACAAAAACAGAAACAGCTGCCAAATGAACCTTCAAGGTAGCTGGTTTGAGGCCTAAAGAATTTAAATGGACCAAATAGTCCAACAAAATAGACAGGTCAGCAGATTCTGGAGCAATCTGCCTCTCAGAACACCAAAATGAAAATCTCTTCCACTTAGAATTATAAGTGGCTCTAGTGGAAGGCTTCCTAGAAGCCTTCAAAATATCCAAGACACCTTGAGAAAGGTGTAAATCAGCAAATTCTAACTCCTCAAGAACCAGGCCTTGAGGTGGAGGGAATTGAGGTCCGGATACCACACTCTCCCCTGTGCACAGGTCAGCAGATCGTGGGTCCTGGGCAAGGTCAGGGGAGGGCGAAATGAGAGGGACAGGAGAAGAGGGTACCAGGGCTGCCTGGCCCAGTCTGGAGCAATCAGAATCACTCTGCAGGGCTGAGTTCTGATTTTTACCAGTACCCTGAAGAGGAGGGGAACGGAGGGAAAGCAAGAGGAACTTTCCTCCCAATTCAGCTGAAAAGGCATCCAGAGGAACTGATCCCAGAACTGGAGGCCTGCAACAAAACAGGGAAGTTGGTGGTTGTCTGGGGCTGCTAAGAGATCTATCTGAGGGTGCCCCAACTGGCAAAGACCGAACCCAGCACTTGAGGATTCAGAGCCCATTTGTGATGGCCCTGAGAAATCCTGCTGAGGGCCCGCTAGGACATTGTCCTTCCTGGGAGGTGAACTGCTATCAGAGAGGTGTTCAGGAGTAGGCCAGAGACCACAACTTCATTGCTTCGTGCACAAAGCTGAAGAGCGAGTGCCCTTGCTTGTGATGATGTACCACATTGTTGTGGTATTGTCTGTCCTGACTTGGACTACCTTGTTCTGGACAGCCTCCGAAAAAACCTGGAGAGCTAAGAAGACAGCTCTGAGCTCCAGTAGGTTGATGTGAAGCAGAGATTCCTGAGGGGACCACACTCCCTGAGTGGAAAGGTCGCCCAGGTGAGCCCCCCAACCCAGCAGGGAGGCGTCCGTGGTGAGGGTGAGAGAATGAAGAACAGGTAAAAATGGGACCCCTATAGACAGGTTGCTTTGATCCAGCCACCATTGTAGAGCTAGGATCAAGGTCTTGAGTCACTGGGACCAATTTGGTGAGGGTCCCTCCTTTGAGACCAATAGGACCTCAAGTGGAACTGAATGTCCCTCATCTGAAATCTTGCTCCTGGCACGACAGCTGTAGAAGCAGCCATGTGCCCTAGGAGTTGTAGAAAATGCCTTGCTGGTCGAGACCCACTGGGGTGAAGGAAGATGCCAGGGGCAATGATTCTGTCCACTCTTTGGAGGAGAAATGCCCTGGCTAACTTTGTGTTCAACTCTGCCCCTATAAAAGTTAGTACCTGAACTGGTTCGAGAACTGACTTTGGAACATTCAACAGGAACCCCAGAAAGGTGAGAAGTTCCTGGGTGATTTGCAAGTGGGATTTTACCTGCTCTGGTGACTGACCCACAATGAGCCAGTCGCCCAAGTAGGGAAACACAGCTACCCTTGCCTTCTTAGATGGGCCACTACTACAGCTAGACATTTGTGAAACTCTTGGAGCAGAAGTGAGTCCGAAGGGCATTGCCCTGAACTGGTAGTGGCCAGAGGGCAGTTCGAACTGAGGTACTTTCGTGAGAGGCCCTGATTAGGATATGGAATAGGCGCCCTTGAGGTCCAGGGAAGCTAACCAGTCCCATGGTCTCAAGGATGGCAAAATCATTGCCAAAGTTAGCATTTTGAACTTTGGTTTTATAAGATGTTTGTTCAGAAATCTAGAATCCAAGATGGGCCGCCAATCTCCTGTCTTTTGGGGCCAGGAAATACAGAACAGACCCTTGCCCTGATGGCAAGGGAGGACCTTTCTACTGCTTTGCAGTCCAAAGAGAAGAAACCTCTGCTTCTAGCGCAAGGGTTTCTGAAAGACTTGAAGGAGGAAAGTGTCTGGCTCTCATCTTGGGAAATTGTTTGAAGCTGAGAACCAAGCCTCGGCTTACCACTTCAGAACCCATTTGTCCGAGGTTAGGACAACCAGTTCTGGCCGAAACAAGCCAGTCTGCCCCCACCGTACAGGAGAGTCGGCCCTAGACACCCCGTCAGGGTGCCTGCTTGGCAGGAGCAGCTTTAGGCTGGGGAGAGGGAGAGGCCTGCCTGTGCCCAGTCTTCCTCTTGCCTCTGAAAACCCTCTGCAAAAGCAGAGGATGCCTGAATTGTAAAAGGCCTATGGTAAGGCCTGCCTCACCCCTGGGGCATGCCTTTGAGGAGTGGCATGCCTTCCTTAGCTTGGGCACTTTGTAAGTAGTTCTGTATTCATCCATTTTTCATGTAATTTTCTGTTTGTTCCCAAACAGAGAATTTCCTATGACAGGAAAATCTATAGCCTTTGACTGGGCATCTTGGGACAGATTAGTGCATCTGAGCCATGCCAACCTACGGAGAGCTACAGAAGTGGCCATGACCCTAGAGGAAACATCATTAACGTCAGCAGCATGAAATTGAACTTTAGAGGCTTCAATGCCATCAGCAGCCACCTGTTCCAACTCACTAGCCAGCTGGCCCTGAGCCTGCTCGGCCAACTGCAATATAGTGTCCCATCTAGATTTCTGATATCTAGCCACATAAGCCATATAATTAGCTTGTCTGAGTCCCAAAGAAGCTGCCACATACTATTTTTTCGCCATGGCATCAATCTTCCTGGAATCTTTATCAGGAGGATGTGAGGCCAGGGGAATATTAGTCTTGTCACAGGCTGCAGCTTGAACAACACCTACATGACTACACTGCTCAGTAAGGAAGTCTGTATTAGGCCTGACAAAGTATACCTTCTGTCCATTTTTTATCTACAGGAGGGACAGAAAAGGATTTTTAAATCTTAATGGTTTGCCTCCTAAATGACTTATGCAAAGGAATAGACAACCTCCTAGACTCTGGAATATCCATCATTTCCACATAGTCAGGCTCCTCTTGCTCGCCCACAGCCTCTTCTAAAGGGAGCTGGAGAGTTTCGCTACCTTCTTATAAAACCTGAAATGTGAAGGGACTCAGACAACAAAGGGGAGACTCTAAGGGTCTG
This sequence comes from Neoceratodus forsteri, assembly GCA_016271365.2. Lineage (NCBI taxonomy): Eukaryota > Metazoa > Chordata > Ceratodontiformes > Ceratodontidae > Neoceratodus > Neoceratodus forsteri. Next base: position 1,714,264,778 of record CM057455.1, read on the forward strand.
TCTGAGAAATGTCCGGTTCTATGGGCACTTCCAGACCTTCCCAATCACAATTACAATCATCAAAATCTTCCTCCTCCTGTGGTTCATAAAATCCTCAACATCATAATCCTGAACCACTGGACCTGAACGAGCCCCTTTACCAACCATAGGGTTTCACAAGTCCCTGAGACAAAGACTGGACAATCTGAATGGCTTTAGCTATTTCTGCAGCAGAAGGAGAGACAAAACTGGACTCCACACTAACTGATTTCTTTGTCTTTTTTACTTTGACTGGTTCCTCAGGACCAGCCTTTCTTTTGCCCGAGGAAGTCTCGCCCTGGTCAGAGGGCACTCCCTGTGGTCCAGCCGGAGCTGGACCGGGCTGGCCATCCGGGTCAGCGGACTTTTTGGCCTCTCGTTCCCTGAGCCGGCCCAATCTCTTTTCCAGGGTGGCTGCAGGGAAATTCTTACACACCTGGCAGTCTGACAGGAGGTGGTCAGCCCCCAGACAATAGACACAAGTGGTGTGTGGGTCAGCCTTGGCAAAGGCTTCCCCACAGACATCACAGTGTTGAAACCCAGTGGGCCCGGTTTTTCTTTTGGGTTTCTCAGACATAATGCCAGCCTATCCAAACTTGCCTTTTTTCCGGCCTTGCCAGGACAAGACACCCTTATCGGTCCCTAACCGTGTCACGGGTATTGGAAAAAAACCCAGAAAATAAAAGGTTTTTTTAGGACCGATAAGAACCGGGTACCTCACTCTAAATGCAAAGAAAATGAGTTTTTAAGCAAACCGATCGGTTCAGAGTGAACCGATAATGAGTTTCCACACAGACTTAATTTTCTTGTACTTACGGTTACCAGATAAAGCTTCAGACCGAAACCGCGGTAATTTTAAAATACTTGCCGGTTCAATGAACCGATAAAACTTAATAAAACCGCAAAACGAACCGAGCTGAAGGAGCTGGTCTCCGGAGCGACTGTTCAGTGAAAGCGGAGTAAAGAATCTGACAGTTTAGGTTCAAACTCCCCAGATAGAGCTTTGGATAGCGCCCTCGCGCTGTGGAACTCCAGATTACACTGGAGTTAACTATTTCATCTCTGGGGCAGTTCAAAGCCAAGGGCATACTGCATTAAGTCCTAATATAAGCAAGACTTCATGGTGTTTGAAACCAGGAACACAACCAGGAAAAAAGGAGTCAAACCCCCTGCTCCACAGGAGCGGCCCAGAGGTGGAACTGCTCACCGGAACTCCAACGATGACAGAGATGGAGTCCGGAGTCGAGAAAAGCAGCCGTTAGGAACGGGGCCAAGGGGGAACCCATGAAAGTTGGTTCAGGCCTATCGCCCCTACCGACGAACAATCCTCGTGCAGACATACCAACGGGCAACCTCGAGCGGCACCGATTCTTCTTCCCCAAACGAAGAAGAAGAGCTCGAGGCTAAGCGGAGCCGGATCCCCGGCACCGCCAGATTCGTGCTTCGGTGGACTGTCCTCCCCGCCGAGCACAGGACTGTCCGTAGTCAGACCCCGTTACTTAAGGGTGGTGGACCGGGCACAGCCCCTCTGCCATAACAACTTTCAAACGAAGTCTTCCTACCGTCACCGCTACCGTCTAAGGACGACTCCGTGGATGGCAGGAAAGAATTTCTTCATAATCTTCTTATTCGTAAAATAAAAAATTACTACTAAATAGTTAAATTAAAACTTTTAAACACTAAAAGCTGCTGTCGTATAGACGAAAACTTTGACTCCGCAGACGCAGCTGGCGTCATATCCAGCGCATTCGCGCGGGAGAAAAGGAACTGAGGCGGTTGGAGGGTTGACGCCGAGAGAGCCTATACAGGCGCCGAAGCCGGTACACGCTGCGGCGTGGTCCTACCGCTACCGCCCTTCTGAAAATTTTTGACTCTCGCTTGATCCTAGCGCCTCCGGCGCTATCCCACTAGTGTGAATGAGTGATGGAGACTTAGTCCAGGAAGATCTGAGGAGGAAGCAGGGCTGCTCATGCCTTTATAGGATTGGTGATGTCTTTACATGATGTCAACGTGGGTGGCCCCAGTTGTACTCTGAAAATCTTCCATGTGGACGTTACGTCACCGATGGTGAAGTTCCTACGGTGTGACCTGATAAACGAGACATCCCTGAAGATGATCTTTTCTACCTCAATGGGCAAATTCTTCTGAGTCACATTGTGGGGGTGGGGGGTGGGGTCATGACAGGTAGCTCCAATCCTGAAAGGGTGGTGGGCATAGCTCCTGGAGACCGGGGGCACAGAATACCTGTGCTAGCAGTTCCTTGGGCCTGGACAGGGGTGTTCTCAGACGCTGTGCGACTCCTCAATAAAGGGTTGAGGCCACGGAAGGATCACAATGGATTCAGAGCTGTATTCCCCCAGCAATGACAGCGTCTGATGCATAAAAAAAAGGGGGGGGGTGCAGCTCCTCCAGCATCTCCGAGAGGAATCGCTGATACATAGTGTAATCAGCATCTGAGGAGATGTGGCCAGAAGTATCCTCTCTCTCTGAGAAAGCTGAAGAGGTGGAGGCAAAGGTGACTGCTTCTAGAAGAGAAAAACTGATTCTGCAGCAATTCTTGGACAGGTATGGGAGTAACTGCACTACAGGGAACAATGTGCCCTTTACCATGGATTAGTACATTAATATTAAACTTGATCCTTGATATTCATATGAACTGTGTTTTTTTTAATCAAGTTCACTGAAGCACATATTTTGAGCAAGATTACCAAAACTGTACCCTCTTTCAAAAGCTCCATATTCATAAAGTAAAATCTACACAAACTTTTATTGCAATCATACAAGGGTTACAGCCAGTAATACCACAATTATGATGCAATTTTACATTTATTAAACTATTGATCAAAGCACAAATTTACACACACATATATATACTAAACACGTTTAATGAAGTCACACTTGTCTCCCACTGACAACTGTTACAACTTGGGGAAAAAAACAAAGACAATGACTTTACAAGACTTTCTAACAGGAATCCTCAGTATAAAAACCTGTGTACTTGAATGTAAACTGTTTAATATGGAACCCAGTGATAGGGTTTCCATCTCTACCAAGTCATCCATTTTGTTGCATATTTTATTATTCTTACGTATGGGGGATCCAAGACATTAGCTTGCAGGTTTCAATCTGGACATGTTATTCTAATTACTCTCCAACATGAGCACTTGGAAGTTATAACTGACAGTGCCTGGTCCCAAATAGCTACTATTATTCCTTTCAAGTGATCAGGTTAAATACAGCTGAATACAAGATTGTTCCATTGTCTCTTCCACTTTGGAATGTCGACCAGACAAGCTACAGAATTGCAACTGCAGGTTTAAATAATTTAAAGCATTAAAGCCGGATTAAGCAGCAGTGGAAAAGCGATCTTCTTGGCTCAGCTGAAAGCAAGAAGGCACAAAGTAGTAGTTCTTCATGGATGTGTCCAAAGTTATACCAGCATCTTGCATTTCATACCTACAAAATAAAATCAATAATTTTAACATTCTTGAGTTTTTTAAAACTGCTCAAATAAAATATGCAAATACTGACCTAAAAGAAAAAATTATTCACCATAGTAATGTTATTTCTTCTAATGGAGTCTTGCTGTATTCTGACAAATGCAGTATGACCGACCGGTTCAGCTGCCCCAGAGAACAATGAGTTAAACTATGCAAATGCACAGAAATGAAAATTACGTACCTACCGTAATTCTTGATCTTCTTGGACGAGTCTCCACCACTCATTTACACTATTGGGATCTGCGCCGGAGGCACTAGGACCCATCGGGAGCAAACTTTTTGCTGGAGGGTCGGCGCCTAGCTTGTGCGGTAATGACTATCTCGGCGTCGACCCTCCAACCGCCTCAGTGCCTTTTTTACCAAGGAGGTGCAGCGTAACTAACCTAGAAGGGTAGCCTAACCTAAAAACCGGACATAAGATAGTCCGGGCCACCCGTGTAAGAAGGGTCAATAAAGAAGTCTTCACGGCCTAAAGACTTGAGGGAGTGAAGATCAACAAGAAAGGTGAGCTCGGGGGATGGAGGGTGGGCGTGTGAATGAGTGGTGGAGACTCATCCAAGAAGATCAAGAATTACGGTAGGTACGTAATTTCATATCTTCTTGACATAAGTCTCCACCACTCATTCACACCTATTGGGAGAGTAACGAGCTAATAATCCCCGAGAGGGCGGCAGGAGAGACCAAGAGCTCACGCTTTTAGGACAGAAGTCCATTGAGGATGGCTCTGCCAAAGGAAGAATGTCATCTGGCATGGACATCTAGTGCATAATGTTTAGCAGTATGCACTGAGCTCCAGGTGGCTGCATTGCAGATGTCTGCAATGGGCACATTGCGGATTTCCGCTAGGGATGCCACGACCGCTCTGGTAGAGTGAGCATAAACTCTACCCTCCAACTTAACCTGTGCCATGGAATAGCAGTGACAAAGGCACGCCACTAGCCATGATGAGATACATCTGATAGCGACAGGTTGACCCAGCCGGGTCTCACTGAAGGAAACGAACAGTTGCTGAGCTTTATGAAACCCTTGGTTCTATCTAGATAGAAACGCAAGGCCTCTTAACATCCAAAGAATGAAGAGAACGTTCCCCTTCATTTTGGAAGTCCGCAAAATAAGAGGGAAGGACCAAAGGTTGGTTTAGATGAAATTCGGACACAACCTTAGGAAGAAATTTAGGATGAGTACGAAGAACTACTTTGTCCTTATGGAACACAGTATACGGAGAGTCTGTGACCAGGGCATGTATCTCAGAGACCCTGCGGGCTAAGGTAATGGCCACTAGGAAGGCAGTCTTCCAAGTGAGAAATTTTAGCTCACAGGTAGCCAGAGGTTCAAAAGGTTTCCGAGTGAGCATGTCTAGCACGAGATTAATGTCCCAGGCTGCGACTGGACATCTTGTAGGAGGTCTGGTATGCAGAATCCCCTTAAGAAACCTCTTAACCATAGGTAACTGAGGCAGAGTTAAGGAAATAACGGGCTCATGATACGCTGAAATGGCACTAAGATGAACTTTGACTGTAGAGTACTGCAGACCCGAATTTGAGAGGTCCAAAAGGTACTCCAAAACCTTATCTGGTGGACAGGAAAAGGGATTCAAAGAGGACTTTGCCACCAGAGCAAAACGCTCCACTTGGCTGTGCAAGTTTTCGAGTGGCTGGCTTCCGAGCAGCCAGAAGAATATCTGAAACTCTTCGAGACATTGAACCGGGTTTACTTTGACCTCTTCAGAGCCAAGCATGAGGTGAAGTGATCTCAGGTTGGGATGGACCACCGGTCCTTGAGTCAAAAGGTTCATCTGCAGGGGAAGTGGTCTCGGAGGAACTGCCAACATATTGTTGAGCAGTGGAAACCACAGCTGCCGAGGCCAAAAGGGAGCAATGAGAATCATTTTGTCCCCCTGGGATTCGAACTTGAGGAGTACCCTCTGAATTAGAGGAAGAGGCGGAAAGAAAACGTTTTGTCCACCGCAGCCTGAATGCATCCTGACAGAAAATGCCAGGCCCTGGATTTCTGGAGCAGAAGAGAGGCAGTTTTGTTGAGTGGGGATGCAAAAGGTCTAGGTCTGGAGTTCCCACTCTTCAACAGTGACTGAACTATGGTTGAGTCGAGAGACCACTCGTGAGGGTCTGTCTCTGTTCTGTTGAGACGGGTCTGCCAGTTCGTTCTGAACACCTGGCAGATACACCGCTTGAATTAGAGCCTCGTGCTCCAAGCACCATTCCCATACCCTCATTGCTTCCCTGCATAAGGGGTAAGAATGAGCACCGTCCTGCTTGTTGATGTAATACATCACTGCTTTGGTGTCCGTTTGAAGGAGAATGTTCTTGTGACACAGAATGTCCTTCAAAGCTCGGACCGCATAAAGGACGGCTCTCATTTCTAGGACGTTTATATGGAGCTGGGACTCGACTTGAGTCCATGAACCTTGAGTGTGGAGAGCCTGACAGTGAGCTCCCCACCCCAGTAGGGATGCGTCCGTGGTAATGGAGATCTGATGGTCCAGAGGAGCAAAGGGATGCCCCTCCAGTAGATTGCTCTCCCAAGACCACCAGGTGAGTGACCTCCTTAAAGGTTCTGTCACCTTGATGAGATAGGACTGCGGGTGAGTGGTTGGGGACCACTGAGTATGCCATGAGGCCTAGCATCCGTTGCATCGAGAGAGCTGTGACTGAGCTGTTTTCCCCGATGTGACGGGCCATCTGAAGGATATCGTTCCTCCTGTCTTCTGGAAGAAAAGCCTTTGCACAGGAGGTGTCCAGAAGAGTCCCTATAAAAAGGAGCCTCTGGGAGGGCTGCAGTTGCGATTTCTTGAGGTTGAGCAGAACTCCCATGGATGTAAGGAAGCGCGAGGCTGTCTCCACGGCGTCCAGAGTCCCTTGCCTGGAAGGGCTTGCTAGCAGCCAATCGTCCAGATAAGGAAACACCTGAATTCCGACCTTTCTGAGGTGCGCTGCGAGAACTGCACAACATTTTGTAAAAACTCCGGCACGAGGATAGCCCAAATGGCAGGACTCTGAACTGATAGTGCTGTCCCAGAGCCACAAACCTCAGGAATTTGTGATGCCTCAGGTGAACAGGAATGTGCTGGTAAGCATCCTGCATATCTAGGAGGCTAACCAGTCATGTTGGTGGAGCAGAGGTAACAGGGTTCCCAGAGAAATCATTTTGAATTTCTCCTTGGGGAGAAATTTGCTTAGCTTTCTGAGATCTAGAATGGGGTGCATTCCGCCGGACTTTTTTGGAACCAGAAAGTAATGGGAGTAGAACCCCGTGTTTCATTGGTGCAGTGGCACCACTTCTACTGCCCTGTTGTTCAGAGGGCCCTGAATCTTGGCGGCGAGAAGGTCTGACTGAAGGGTTGACAGCCTGGGCTGCCGTTTGGGGTGACGATCCGGAGGGGTCTCCACAAGATTGAGTGAATCCCCCTCGCGAATTATCCGAAAGACAGATTTGTCTGAGGTTATGGACTTCCACTGCTTGTAGAAGTGCATCAGACGACCTCCCACCGGAGAGGAAAAGTCCACCTCGGGCAGCTGAGATGGAACTTGGGCCGGCAATTCATAAGGTAGCGCTGGGCGCCAAGGGCCCTTGTGCTTTCTGTTGCGCTTTCTTTTGAGGCTGGGCAGGTTGATTTTTATGGAAACTTCCTCTGCCTCGAAAGGACTGGCGATTATGAAACTGTCGTTTACTGGCATGCCCTCGAGAGGGGGCAGGAGGGGGCCGAGCCAACTTAATGGCTGACCTAGTCTTGTGTAGCTTAGAGCTTGCTCTACCTGAGGACCAAAAGATATGCACCGTCAAACGGCAATGCCATCACCTGCTGCTGTGCGTCATTCGAAAAACCCGAAGTGCGCAGCCAGGAATGATGCCGGGTGCAAATACCAGCAGCCGCTGAACGGGAAGCAGTGTCAAAAGCATCCATGACTGCTTTAACCTGCTGGTTATTAGATTCAATACCTCTGGTAATGGTTTGAAGAAGCTCTGGCTTTGAATCCGACTTCGGTAGGGCTTCAACCATCTGTTTAATAGAATGCCACAGGATATACTCATATTGAGAAAAATAGCCTTGGTAACTGGCAACACACATACTTAGGGTAGAAGCAACAAAGACTCTCTTACCTAAGGTGTCTATCTTATGAGATTCTTTGTTAATAGGTCGAGCTGTAGTAGCTTGAGGAAGAACGACTATCATTCTCTGCCAGGACTACAATAGGATCCGCAAAGGCTTGAGATGCCAAAATGGGACGATCCTTGGGGGCTGAATATTTCCTATCAATGGATTTAGCCACCGAAGGGGTAAGAGCAGGATTATTCCATACCATTTGAGACAGCGTCTCGAAGGAAGGCTGAATTGGAGGAGTCAAATCCGTAGGGATCTCCGAGGCATGAAGATATTGGAGTCTCAACAATTTCCCAGGATGGATGTCTGTAGTCTGGAGAGAAAGTGTGGAACTCAGATTTTTCAACAGAGACTTAAAGGATAGGTCCTCGACCACAGGCTCTGTAGCAGTAATAGATCCTGCTTCGTCCACTTCATCACTCAACCGAAGGTCTGGATAAGGCTCAACGTCATCTCCTGACAGTCCAGGAGGGACTGTATGGACAGGAAAGGAATGAAATTCAGAAGAGGAGGAAGAAAGAAACAGGTGAAAAGAGGAGTCCCCGAGAGCCGCCGCCACCAAGGAGGCACACGGCACCAGGAAACTGACGCCCCGCAGCGGCATCGAGGCACGCACGGCGCCGAAGCGCCGCATCAATGCCGAGGATGGCGCCAAGAGGCCACACGACGCCGAAAACACTCCCAGACCCGAAAACAGGTTTTGAAGGAAGAAGAGCAGGAGATAAGGGCATCGTGTGGCCCCTGCGCCGTAGCCATGTGGGGAGAACACCTGTTGCGAGTCGACGGCACCGAAGAAGGTGCCGCGCGACCAGGAAGGTCCAACCGCCCTACCTGGTCACCCAGAGAGCCCGAAGGCCCATGAGCAACCGAGACAGGTAGCTGAACCAACCTCCGAGCCCATTGCTCCATAAGAGCGGCCCACTGATGAAACTGCTCATCTGAAGACCTACCTGCGGGCGGGGCAGGGCTCCGATGTCAAAGCCGTCGGCTACCAGAAGCAGAGGTTGGCGACTCCGAAGGAGGAGACCGGCAACTAGCCCCGATAACAGAGTGTCTACGCGTAGACATATCAGAGGGCGACCTCGAGTGATGCCTCCTCTTTTTAGACCTGTGGACCGAAGAAGAGCTTGAGGGCGAACGGTGCCGAGAGTGTGACCGTTTATTTTTATGCTTCCGCGGGGACCGCCCATCCCCCCGGGCATTGGACTGACCATTGTCAGACCCTCCCTCCGGAGAAGGCGGCGGACTGGACCCAGCCCGACTGACTGAACAGCTTACACGAAGTCTCCCACCACCTGACCTGCTCATGGTCGAATCTCACAAGGTAGGCTGAGACATTTTATTGTATTTTATTTAAAAATAAGAATAAATTTAAGCGATACTGTATCGAGATAATATTAAAATAATAAAACTGAAAACTATGCTGCTAGTTTGAAGTTTGACTCGACAGGCGAGCGACGTCGTCACTGAAGTGCACTCGACGGTGGGAAAAAAGGAACTGAGGCGGTTGGAGGGTCGATGCCGAGATAGTCGTTACAGCACGAGCTAGGGGCTCGTGGCGCCATCTCTGGCGCCGACCCTCCAGCAAAAAGTTTGCTCCCGATGGGTCCTAGTGCCTCCGGAGCAGATCCCAATAGTGTGAATGAGTGGTGGAGACTTATGTCCAGGAAGATCAGCTCTTGCAGCAGGTTAGACCATTAGGGCTGAAGCCGGCAGGTGCCAGGACCCCATGGAAATTTTCTAGCTAGCAGTCTTCAGCGAGGCCCGCCTCAGACGTTGGTCCCGCCCCTGACGTCAGGTGTAGTACATAAGGAGGCGGTCCCCCCATAATCCTCAGTTCTCCCGTCGGAGACTCCCTGCCGCTGGACGACATCAGAAGAGGAGACCAAGGATCCGCCACCAGATGGCAAAAAAATAGTGAATAGGAATGTCCCATCTAATAAGATGGGTGCTTGACTACGACCTACCTCTAAAAAAGGGGGATGGTGGGCGGGAAGGTACCTGCTGCAAGAGCTGTTCTCGAAGATCTACTGTTACGGTAAGTTCTTACGTAACTGCACTATCTTACTTCGAGATACAGCTCTTGCAGCAGGTTACACCATTAGGACTGATTTCCAAGCAGTAGTGGCAATCATGCACCACTGGGAGGAGGAAAGGTAGAGACCGCGATATAACTCGAGCCTAGGACAGAAATCCCTGAAGGACGGCTAGACCGAACCCTGCTCCTCGCCTCGATGCAATGTCCAGACTGTAATGCCTGATAAAAGTATGCACAGAGCTCCAAGTAGCTGCAACGCAAATAGCTGAGGTGGAGACGTTCTTTAACACCGTAAAGGAAGTAGCCACCCCTCTTGTGGAATGACCCTTGACCGCGCCCGATAAGGGTTTATTACGCTTGTCATAACGAAAAGTGATGCACTGGATGAGCCACCTAGAGAGTGACTGTTTGGAGACAGGACCTCCTATCATTCTGTGAGCAAAGGAGACGAAAAGTTGGTCCGACTTTCAGAGCTGTTTGGTTCTGGGCAGGTAGTATCTGAGGCACTGATGCACATCAAGGGTGAACAGAAGGGCTTCTCCTCGATTAGAGTACCTTGGAAAATACACTGGTAGATCGATATCCTGATTAAGGGTGAGAGCTGAAACCACCTTAGGCAAAAACTTTGGGTTTGTCCTTAGGGATACCCTGTCCTGGTGGAAAACCAAATAAGGCTCTTTGCACATAACAGCATGCAATTCCGAGATCCTTCTAACAGAAGTAACAGCAACTAAAAATAACATTTTCCAAGAGAGAAAACCTAGCTCACAATCCACGGCTGGTTCAAAGGGTGGCAGCATGAGCTGCTCCAGGACAAAAAGTAAGTCCCAAGGAGGGATTGGATCTTTGATGGGAGGCCAAAGGTGGAGGACGTCCCTTAAGAAGGCACGAGTAGTGTCCAGCTGGGCCACCGTCTGATGACCTACGGGGGCATGGTAAGCAGAAATTGTACAAAGGTGCACTTCAATTGAGGAGTAAGCCAGTCCGGAGTGGAAGAGGGAAATCAGGTAGTCCAGAAGAAAAAATTACTCACCTTAGTAATGTTGTTTCTTCTAATGGAGTCTTGCTATATTATGACATATGCAGTAAGTCCCAACCTTCAAACTGCTGCGGAGGTGAAAGAGTTAACTTTCCATGCCAGGCATGGAACTTTGAGCGTAAGCTCGGTTGAAAACTCTGTCTGTTGTTCTTCAAACTCAAACTGTCAGATCTTTACGAGCAAAACTCACTAAGGTTCTGTGTGGAAGCTGTAAACCTACACTAGCCAACTGGCTAAATATATGAACACATTTTTGGTCCCAAAACAAAGACTCAAGTCAGGAGATCCAAAAATGAAAAACACACACCCAATCACCCCAAAAGGGAGGGTGAAAAAACAAAGGTGGGCATCTACAAGTGCCAACATTGCACTGCCCACCCACATCCCAAAAACAGAGGTTCTGAGAGGGGGGGGAGGTCATAATATAGTAGACTCATTAGAAGAAACAACATTACTAAGGTGAGTAATTTTTCTTCAAACAACATGAAGTCTTGCTACATTATAAACATGTCACACTACACAGAGGTACCTCCATGGAGGAGGACAGAACCTACTTGAAATAGGCTCTGAAGCACAGCTGTACCAACCGAGCATCACTCTAGCCTGGATGTCCAGGGGTAATGCTGTAAAAGTGTGAACTGTTTTCCAGGTAGCTGCTGACATATCTCTAGGATAGGATGTCCCTGCAGCAGCCAGAGACGCAGCTGTACCTCTGGTAGAGAGAGCCTCAGGCCTGAGGGAGGAACCTTACCAGTTTTCATAGCAAAACTGGATACAAGAGACAATCCACCTAGCAATGGACCTTTTAGTGGCAGGTTTCTTACCAACCTCACCATAAGTGAGGAACAGTTGAGGAGTCAAACCTGTGACCCTTGGTACGTTCTATGTAGTAACTAAGGGCTCTTTTGACATCTAAACTGTGCAGTCTCCTCTCGCCAGAGGAGGAATGGTCAGTGAAGTACACATGGAGAGACACAGACTGATTAAGGTGGAAGTCTGAAACCACCTTAGGCAAGAACTTTCTGTTAGTCCTGAGGACCACCTTATCTCTATGAAAGGAGATAAAATCAGGTTCCACTGACAATGTTTGTAATTCACTTATGCCTGGCAGAAGTGATGACTTACCAAAACACAATTTTCCAAATCAAGTACTTAAGCTCTGCTGAAGACAAGGGCTCAAAGGGAGATGCATAAGCTGGGCAATGCAAATATTAAGATCCCAGGCAGGGGCAGGGTCCCTGAATGGGGGGTTGGTGTGAAGCAACCCCTTGAAAAACTTGGAGAATACAGGATGAGCTGAAAGAGAAGAGGGTTTACCTGCTGATAAGAAAGCAGACACGGCTGCCAGGTGAACTTTTAGGGTAGCTGGTCTCAGCCCCAGAGTATTCAAATGCACCATATAATCCAGGACTGTGGGTAAGTCAGCAGATTCTGGGGAGATATGCTTGTCAGAGCACCATATGGAAAATCTCTTCCATTTGGAATAATAAGTGGCCCTGGTGGAAGGCTTCCTAGAAGCCTTCAAGATATCCAATACACCTTGGGAGAGGTGTAGGTCAGCAAACTAACTCTTCAAGAGCCAGGCCTTGAGATTGAGAGATTTGAGGTTTGGGTACCAAACTCTCCCCTGAGCACAGGTTAACAGGTTGTGATTCCTGGGAAGACACAGGGGAAGGTGGACTGCTAAGGACATAAGAGGTGGGTACCAGGGCCGTCTGGCCCAATCTGAAGCAATCAGGATCATCTTGCAGGGTTGAGATCTGATTTTGACTAGCACCTTGAACAGAAGAGGAAGGGGGAGGAAACTCCCTTCCCAACTGAGAAGGAAGGCATCCAGAGGACTGAGCCCAACACTGGGGGCCTGCAGCAAAAAAACGGAAGTTGGTGATTGTCTGGGGCTGCAAAAAGATCTATCTGCGGGGTGCCCCATCTGGCAAATACTACCTCCAGTACTAGGGGATCCAGTGACCATTCGTGATGGCCCTGGGAAATCCTGCTGAGAGCATCTGCCAGGACATTGTCCTTGCCTGGGAGATGAACTGCAATAAGGAAGGTGTTCAGAGAGTAAGCTAGAGACCACAACTTCATTGCTTCGGTGCACAAGGCCGTAGACAGAGTGCCCCCTTGCTTGTTGATGTACCACATTGTGGTGGTATTGTCTGTTCTGACCTGAACAACTGTGTTCTGAACAGATTTGGAAAAAACTTGAAGTAAACCTAGAGATGTGAGCAGTTGCTGAGTTACCTGAAGATGTAATTTGACTTGGTCTGGAGACTGGCCTACTATGAGCCAGTCGTCCAGGTAAGGAAAGATGGCAATCTTTTGCCTTCTTAAGTGGGCAACTGCTACTGCCAGGTATTTTGTGAATACCCTAGCGGCAGAGGTGAGGACGAAGGGCATTGCTCTGAACTGGTAATGGCCGAGGGCAGTTCAATCTGAGGTACTGTCATGGGAGCTTCTGATAAGAACATGGAAGTAGGCATCCTTGAGGTCCAGGGACGTAGCCAGTCCCTTGCCTTAGAGAGGTAAAATAATTCCCAGAGTCACCATTTTGAATTTTGGTTTTAAAAGGTGCTTGTTTACGATCTGAGATCCAGGATGGGCCGCCATTCTCCTGTCTTTCTTGGGGTAAGGAAGTACCTGGAGTACAAACCTTTGCCCTGGTGTAGGGGTGGAACCCTTTCCACAGCTCTGAGAGCCAGAGGGTAGAAACTTCTGTCTTAGGCAAGTGCCTCTGATGGATTTGCAGTGAAAGGACCTAGTTCTCATCTTTGGAAATTTTTGAAGCTGAGAAGCAGTCCCTGGTTTACTACTTCCAGGACCTACTTGTCTGATGTTAAAGACATCCAGTCCTGGACAAAGTAAGCCAGCCTGCCCCTACAGGTAGTGGAGATCGCCCCGCACCCCATCAGGGTGCCTGCTTGGCAGGGGCTTTAGGCTGAGGGTAGAAGCAGGTCTGTTTGTACCCAGTCTGCCTCTCCCTCTAAAGAACCCTCTGTATGTAAGCTGAAGAGGAGGCCTGGCTTGCAAAAAAGGGCTCATGAAAAGCCTGCCCCTGCCCCTGGAAGGCTGCCTTTGAGGAGTGGCCTGCCTTTCCTTGGCCTGTGCACTCCTAGGTGGTCCCATACTCATCCATTTTTTCATGTACCTCTGTCTGTCCCAAACAGAGAATTACCCACAACAGGAAAACCATGGCCTTTATCTGGGTATCCTGTGACAGGCTAGCACATCTGGAGCCAAGCCATTCCACGTGAGTGCCACAGATGTAGCCATGACTCTTGATGACACATCATTAGAGTCCACTGCAGCATGGAACTGCACCTTAGATGCCTCAATACCATCAGCAGCCACCTGCTCCAGCTCTGGCAAGCTGGCCAGGGACCTGTTTTTGCTAGAGCCATACCAGTATCCCATCTGGATTTCTGGTATCTAGCAACATAAGCCATATAGTTTGCCTGTCTGAGTCCCAAGGATGATGCCATGTACTGTTTCTTTGCCATGGCATCAATCTTCCTGGAGTCCTTGTCAGGGGTGTGTGAAGCCAAGGGAATATTTGCCTTGTCACAGGCTGCAGCCCGCACTACCCCAACATGGCTGCATTGTTGTGTAAGGAACTCCGTATTAGAGCCTGACAATGTGTACCTCTTGTCCATTCTTTTATCCACAGGAGGTATAGTATGAAGAGTTTTTAGAATTTTTACTGTCTGTTTCCCAAAAGATTTATGCAAAGGAATAGACAGTCTCCTAGACTCTGGGATATCCATTTCTACATAGTCAGGCTCCTCTTGATCATCCACAGCTTCCTCCATAGGAAGCTGGAGGGTTTCAGCCACTTTTTTATAAAACATAAAATGAGAGGGGGACTCAGAAAGCCTAGGGGGAGACACTCTGAAGGTCTGTCTGGGGAGATGTCCGGTTAAATGGGCACATCCAGACTTTCAAATCCACATTCACTCTCCTCGTATTCCTCTTCCCCCATCTCCGGTTCATAAAATTCCTCTAAATCATATTCTTGAACCGGTGGAACCGACGAACCGTCGCTATTGATGGTGCCGGTTCGTCGGAACCGGGAAAGCGACTGGACAATTTTAATCCTTGTTATTTCTTCAGCGGTTGAGAAGGAAATTTTGGCTCCAACCTGCTGATTTTCTAGTCCTTTGCTGGAACCGACTCGAGAGTCGGCTCTCCTTTGCCCGAGGAAGTCTCGCCTCTGGTAAGAGGGCACCCTCCGGTTCAACAACTGAACTGGGCTGGCCATCCGGTCAGCGGATTCTTGCCTCCTTTCCCTGAGCCTACCAACCTATCATCCAGGGTAGCTGCAGGAAAATTTTGCAAATCTGGCAGTCTGCATTGAGGTGGTCAAACCCCACACAATAAACACAGGTGGTGGGGGTCAGCTTTTGGCAAAGGCTTCCCACAGACACTGCAGTGTTGAAACCCAGTGGCCCGTTTTCTTTTGGGTTTCTCAGACATAGTGCCAGCCTAACCAAACTGCCCGCTTATGGCAACCGCCAAGAAGACTCTCTTATCGGTTCCCAACCGTGTCACGGGTCATGGAAAACCGTAATGAAACTGCTTTTTAGAACCGATAAAGAACCAAGAACCGTGACTCTAAAAGAATATTAATGTATTTAGAATAACCTGATCGGTTCAAACCGAACTGATAATACTGCTATAAGTTCCACACAGAAAGTAAATGTAAAACCTATCTAGTACTTACAATACCACAGACAGAGCTTGAACCGACCGGGTTATGTTTAAATTTGTTAAAAACGGAATAAATACTTTTAACCGACAAAATGAACCGAGCAGAAGGAGAAATTCCGGAGCGACTGTTCAGTGAGGTGAGTAAAGAATCTGACAGTTTGAGTTTGAAGAACAACAGATAGAGTTTTCAACCGAGTCATGATCAAAGTTCCATGCCTGGCACGGAAAGTTAACTCTTTCACCTCCAGAGCAGTTCGAAGGTTGGGACTCACTGCATATGTCATAATATGGGAAGACTTCATGCTGTTTGAACCAGCTTTTCTGGACGGTCTAACGGCGGGAAGCCGCACGCTTGAGCCCACAAGCAGAATCTACGCCATTTCATGGTGTAAGTTGCGTGGGTAGCCGGTTTTCTGGCGGCAGAAAGTACGACTGCCACTTCTTGCGAGACCCTGTAACACATCATGGCTATGTCTCTAGGGAGCTGCCGCATGCATGCTCACTGCCGAGTCTGAGGGACCAATGAACCCCGCTCCTGAGACAACAGACGGGAGCTGATTGGCAAAGGAACTGGAGGTTCCCGGGATAGCTGGTCTAAGAGAGGGAACCAAATTTGTCTGGGCCAGAAGGGAGCGACCAGAATGAGTGTCTCTTGCTCCCTGTGAAGTTTTAAGAGAACTCTCTGGATCAACGGGAAAGGAGGAAAGGCATAGAGGAATCTGCCCGCCCAGGAGAAGGACAACACGTCTCGCCAGAAAACACCAGGTCCTGGATCTAGCGAGTAGAAATTGGGTAGTTTTGCTGATGGGGACGCCGAAAAGGTCTAACTCTGGAGTACCCCATCTGTGAAACAGATCCTCTGCCACCTCCTGCAGAAGTTCCCATTCTGCGGACTCTGGCCTGAGAGCGGCTCAGGCTGTCTGGCGACGGTGTTTGTCCACCCTGGAACACGTACTGCAATCAGGTTTGCGCCGGGTTGCAATACCACCCCATTCACTCATGGCCTCCCTGCAAAGCAGGTAGGAGGAGTGCATCCTTGTTTGTTGAAGTAATGCATCACCACAGTATTGTCTCTGCTGTTGAAAAGTGCACGTGGAATCTCCGACTGGAAGATCTGCAGAGCGAAAAAGGACTGCCCCTATTTCCAGATGTTGATGTGGAGGTGAGACTCCTGCTGTCCACAGGCCCCCGAGACCTAACTCAGTCTAGATGTGCTCCCACCCTAGCCCTGACGCTGCCTCAGGAGAGGGTCACAGTCGGGATAGGTGCTAGAAGGAACCCCATGAGAGAGGTTCCTGGATTTAGCCACTACTGCCAACTCGATTATGGCTTTTGTGATTCGGATTAGATGCTGCAGATGGTCTTGCCTTGATCCCATTGCACCGTAGCATCCATCTGGGTTACCCGCATGTGGAGACATGCTAGCGGGACTCGTCGCAATGGCCGGAGCCATAGTGTCAGAGCAGGCGGGCAGGACCAGTCTGTCTGGGACTTCGTCTTCTTCACCGAGAAGTCCCTGATGAGGGATCTGATGTGTCCTCTGTCCGAGGGAAGAAAAACTTTCCCTCTGATGGTGTCCAGAACTGCTCCTATAAACTGCAGTTTTGAGACGGCACCAGGAGTGACTTCTCGTAGTTGATGAGAATACCCAGTGATTGAAAAAGGGACTGGGTGCAGTGAATAGCAGTCATCAGGGCCTCCCTGGAGGGCGCCATGAGAAGCCAGTCGTCCAGGTATGGGGAACACGAGAGGCCTTGTCTCCTCAGAGACGCCGCTACGACTGCCATGCACTTCGTGAATACGCGAGGTGCCGATGACAGCCCGAAGGAAAGAGCTCGGAACTGATAATGGCAGCTCTGAAACTCGAAGCGCAGGAACCTCCGGTGCGCTTGAGCAATCCGAATATGCAGGTAGGCATCCTGCATGTCCAAAGACGCCAGAAAGGCGTCCTGCTTCAGCATGGGAATTAGGCCCGGAAGGGTCACCATGCGGAAGCGTTTGTAAACGACCGAAAGGTTGAGGTCGCTGAGGTCCAGTATTGGACGGAGGTCCCGTTTTCTTTGGAACCAGGAAAAAGTGAGAATAGTACCCTAGTCCTCTCTGGTTCTCTGGGACGCGCTCTAAGGCTTCCTTTTCCAGAAGCTAGAGCACTTCATGCTGTATGAGCAGGGCAAGCTGACCCGAATATCAGGAGAGCAGGGGAGGTCTTGTAGGTGGACTGCCTACAAATTCTATATAATGGCCTTTTAGATTAGTGTTGCAGAACCCACCTGTCGGTGGTGATTGATTGCCACCCTGGAAGTGCGATGGCGCACTTCGACCTCTTTTCCTGTTGATCCTGAGAGGGCGGGGGCCGGAAGGAGTCATGCTGTGGCAGCGTTGATTCGGCAGGCTGGGCTGACTTTTGAAAATTGTTGGCCTCTGCCTGGGGATGACTTGCCTGGGCCTTGCGGGTGAAAGTGCCTTCTGCTGCCGGCGGAGCGTTGCTTGCTGCCTTTGTAGTCGGCCACGGAAACGGCTCTGGTTCCTACGAAAGGAACTAGGCCGAGACCTGTACATAGCTTGTACAGATCGGACTGCCTTCCCTGAGTCCTGAAGTTTGGTGATTACACTCTCGGAGGCTTCACCAAATAGGACTTCGCCGTTATAAGGGACGTCTAAGATGTTCTTCTAGACATCCGGGGCAAAGCCGGAGACATGGAGCCAAGAGTGTCTCCGGAGACACATGCCTGAGACTGCAGCTCTGGCTGGAGAGTCCGCAGAATCGTATGTGGCTCTGAGCACTTGGGTCCCCACATCCGAACCTGAGCGGAGGAGGTTCAAGAGCTCCTCCTTGTGGTCTCTATCAGGCATCTTCTCGACCAGGTCCTGTCCCTGCTCCCACAGTGCATTGTGGAATTGAACCATGTGGGTGAGGTAATTCAGTGACCTGATGGTGCAAGTCGCGGCCGTGTACGTGCGCCTACCCAGGACATCCAATTGCTTGGATTCCTGGTACAGTGGCTGTGTGCTCAAATGCTGAGGTCTCTGAGACCGGTCATGCGAAGCAGTGATGACCAGGGAGTCAGCCAGAGGATGGTTCGCCAGATACTGGTCCTCCCTAGGGACCATGTAGGCGGTCAGCCTCTTCAGCACCCGGAGTGGAGTGCGGACGCTTCCAGGTGGCCTTGGTGACATCCACAAAGGTGGTCCACCATGGTGGCACTACTCACAGGCTTTGGGTCTTTCTGCTGAAGGTAGCTGAGCGCAGGCGTTGTCTCTCGGGTTAAGTTTCAGCATCCCACCTCATATCTCCTGTATGTGCCTCATGATCTCCCGAAAAGGGATCATCCGGAGGAGACCTGTAGGTTGTGTGGGTCCGGAGAGGAATGCTGATAGGAGAAAGGTGATCTGGAGCACTCTGAAGTGTCAGATCTGGAATCCTCCCAGACAGAGTGTACCGGGGCCGTTCTGGGTCTCTTGGGGCTGGGTGACCTTGAGGGGATCTAGGGAGGTCTTTCTTTCTGAAGATCTGCCCCGAGGAGGTGGTGTCTGCTCCTTGGGGGTTGGCGGTCACCCCACGGGCCCTTAGGTGGAGGAGGGGCGAGGCGGTGAAGGAGTAGGTGGAGGCGGGAGAGAGAAGGACGTGGTGACCACATCTTTTGATGGTGTCCCACCAGAAGGCAAAAGTTATTTACCTCTGCCAGATTCATAGATAACAGGCCTGGCGCCGGGTCCCCTGGGTCTCCCCGCCTCCAGGGAAGGTTCCTGTGGGAGCCCGGGCGCTCGGTGTCGCCGCCTGGTCCTCGGCTGTGTGGCGCCCTCCTCAGATTTAATCCTTCTGACCGGGCGATGCCAGTGACGGTGAAAGTGGTCCACTTTCAGGAGTACCGACGCCCGGAGGTGAACGCCTGGCCGGGCGACGGGTGTTTAGGTGTCACTGGCCCGGAGCGCCCGTCGGTGGTGTTTGGCCGACGCCAGGTCCCACGTCCATCAAGGGACGCCAGGCTTTTGGTTTTATGGGGAACGGGATCCGAATCCACGCCGAGGGGTTGGGAAACTGACCTGGCGTTGGTATCCCACTGGCGGGAGGAAGATTTATGGCGCTCCTGACTTCGACGAGGCCTTAGAAGGAGTGGAAGAGGCCGACGGCCTGGAAGTCTTCGGAGGCTGAAGAGAAGTGGAGCTGCTGGATGATCTGACCTGAACCGGGGGAGGCTGCGACCGAGCCCTGGAGGGAGAGTGGTCCGATTTTGAGCCGGAGCTTCGGGAGTCTGAGACCCTCGCTGGAGACCTGGATCCTTCCTTTCCGTGCTTGTGGGTTTTACTCAAGACTCTCGGGAGGAAGGTTCCTTATCCATAATTTTCAGTTTCTCCTCCAAGAGAAACGCTTGAAGGGCCTTCTGGCGGCGGATCCTGGTGCGACTGTTGAAGCCCTGGCAGAAGGAGCAGACCTTGGTGTCGTGTTCTGGGCCTAGGCAGCGCACGCAGGCTGAATGTGGATCCTTGAAGGGGATCTGTTTGCTGCAGGCACACTTCGTATGGTGACCCTCTAAAAAAGTTGTTGGAGAGGACATCAGTTGATCAAAAGTCAGACGAAAATCGCCGAAGTTCTGGGGCCGGTCAGCCGCACGCCAGAAAGAGACCGAGAGGCCGATATCTTGTGGCTGCTCGATCTTGGGGGGAAAAATGGGTGATTGTGTGGGACCGCTCTTGGTGTACTACGCCCGACGCCGGGGGCAGGACAGACGATGGAGGTGGTCCCCGCTGAAGAAATGCTAGCTGAAATTCTCTGTGGTCCTGGCGCCTGCCGGCTTCAGTCCTAATGGTGTAACCTGCTGCAAGAGCTGCATCTCGAAGTAAGATCTACTTTGTCCTTGTGAAACACAGTGTATGGGGGGTCTGTGACCAGAGCATGTATTTCAGAAACTCTACGGGCTGAAGTGATGGCCACCAGGAAGGCTGTTTTCCAAGTGAGGAACTTCAACTCGCAGGTAGCCAGAGGCTCGAAAGGTTTCAGAGTGAGCATGCCTAACACAAGATTAATGTCCCAGGCTGTGGACTGGATGTCTGATAGGAGTTCTGGTATGCAGAATACCCTTAAGAAACCTCTTAACTACAGGTAACTGAGCCAGAGACAAAGAAATGTACTGGCTCATAAGCTAAAATGGCACAGAGATGAACTCTGACAGTAGAGTACTGCAGACCTGAATTTGAGAGGTCTGAAAGGTACTCCCAAGACTTTATTTGGTGGGCAGGAAAGGGTTCAAGAGGATTTTGCACACCAGAGATAAACACTTCAATTTGGCTTTGTAGGTTTTTCTAGTGGCTGGTTTACGCACAGCCAAGAGAATATCAAACCCCATGGGAAACATTGAACCTATTCACCTCTCTCTTCAGGAGCCAAGCGTGAAGTGAAGCGCCTTCAGATTGGGATGGACCACGGGCTCCTTGGTCAGAAGGTTCATCTGAAGGGGATGTGCCTTCGGAAGGGTTGCCGACAGACTGTTGAGCAGTGGGAACCATATCTGTCGAGGCTGAAGGAGTGATGAGAATAATTATGTCTCCCTGAGACTCGAATTTGAGAAATACTTCGAAGTAGTGAAGAGGGATGTACATGGGAAAGTGTTTTGTCCACTGCAGCCTGAACGCATCCTGACAGAAAATGCCAGGTCCTGGATTTCTGGAGAGAGAGCAGTTTTGCTGGAGGGGATGCCAAAGGTCCCGGTCCGAGTTCCCCACTGGAAGAGTGGCTGAGCGACGGTTAAGTTGAAAGACCACTTGTGAGGGTCTGTCTCCTGCCTTGCCAGTCTGCTCGCATGCCTGCAGGTAAACCAAGGTGGATTAAGAGCCTTGTGCTCCAGGCACCATTCCCACACTCTGCTAGCTTCCTGCATAATGGACAAGAGCTGCACCGCCTGCCTGCTTGTTGATGTAATACACTGCTTTGCTGTCCGCTTGAAGGAGAAATGTTCTTTGACAGCATGTCCTTCAAGGCCTGCACTGCATGAGACCTACACTCATTTGCGATGTTTATGTGAAGCCGGGATTCGTCTCCAGGACCACGTACCTTGGTGTGGAGAGTTCCAGGAGCTCCCAATTCATCAGACTGGCTGGTGGTAATGAGGAATCTGATGATCCAGAGGAGCAAAAGGATATCCTTCCAAAAGGTTGTCTTCCTGCAACAACCAGGTGAGTGACCTCTTTAGAGGTTTTGTCACCTTGATGGGAAAGGACTGAGGGTGAGTGGTTGGGGACCACGGAGTACTGAGCATCCGCCGAGAGGTTCTCATGTGAAGATGTGCTAGGGGTACAGTGAACACCAAGGATGCCATGAAACCCAGCATCCGTTGCATCGAGATAGCTCGAACCTAGTTGTTTTCTCTGATGAATCTGGCCATCTGTAAGATATCGCTCCCTCTGTCCTCTGGGAAAAAGCTTTCGGACAGGAGGTATCGAGAAGAGTTCCTATGAACAGAAGTTTCTGGGAGGGCTGCAACTGCGTGTTTGTTGCGATTTAGCAGGACCTCATGGATGTGAGGAAGTCTGAAGCTGTGATTGACGCCATCCAGAGTTCTCTGTCTGGAGGGGCTTGCTAGCAGCTGGGTCGTTCAGATATGGGAACACTGAATCGATTTTCTTGAGATGTGCCGCAAGAATTGCATAACACTTTGTAAAAACATGCTGCGCTGAGGATAGCCCAAAGGGCAGGACTCTGAACTGATAATGCTGACCCAACGCTACAAACCTTAGGTATTTGTGGTGCTTTGGGTGTATAAGAATGTGTTGGTAGGCATCCTGCATGTCCGGGGAGGCTAGCCAATCGTGTTGATGAATTAGAAGTAGAAAGGCATCTAGAGATATCATCTTGAACTTTTCCTTGTGAAGGAATTTATTTAACTTTGAGATCCAGAATGAGGCGCATGCCACCAGTTTTCTTCGGAACTAGAAAGTAATGGAAGTAGAAACCTGTGTTTTTACTGCCACTGTTGTTCAGAAGGCTTTGGCACCACTGGAAGCAAAGGAAGATCTTAATGTACTGCCGAAGGCCTGGGCTGTTTTGGGGATGATCCGGGTTGTTGAAAGACTGAGCTACAATACCTTTGCGGATTATCCGAAGAACCCCATTTGTCTGATGTTATAGACTTCCACCAGTCATAGAACAGAGTAAGACGCTCCCACCACTGAGGAAAAGTCTCCCTCGGCAGCTGAGGCGGACCTGAGCCAAGAACCTGAAGGTGGACTGGGCGCTTTTTGCCTTCAGCTGATTTTCTTTGTGGCTGTGGAGTGTGGTTTTGTTAACTCCCCTCCGCCTTTCCTCCGAAAGGACTGACTTTAGAAATTGACGCTTGTTACAGCCCCCCAAGAGGGGGCGGGTGCGGGGCAAGCTGTCTTAATGGCTGACCTAGTCTTTTGTGTGGCCTCCAGAGCTTGTTCTACCTGGGTTCCGAACAGCTACATACTGTCGAAGGGTAAGGCCATGACCTGCTGCTAGGCATCATTCGTGAAGCCCGAAGTACATAGCCAAGAGTGGCGACAGGTACAAAGAAAAAATTACTCACCTTAGTAATGTTTCTTCTAATGGAGTCTTGCTCTATTATGACATATGCAGTGAGTCCCAACCTTCGAACTGCTGCGGAGGTGAAAGAGTTAACTTTCCATGCCGGGCATGGAACGCTGAGCTCGAGTCGTTGAAACTCTGTCTCTTGTTCTTCAAACTCTGCCGCTTAGATCTTTACGAGCTAAAACTCACTGAGGTCCAGTGTAGAAGCTGTAAACCTACACTAGCCAACTGGCTACTAAACATAAGAATCATTTTTTTTGGTCCCAAAACAAAGACTCAAGTCAGGAGACCCAAAAATGAAAAAATAACACCAAGTCACCCCAAAAAAGAGGGTGAAACAACAAGGTGGGCATCTACTAAGTGTCAACACTGCACTGCCTACCCACATCCCAAAAAACAGAGGTTCTGAGAGTATAATATAGCATGACTCCATTAGAAGAAACAACATTACTAAGGGGAGTAATCTTTTCTTCAAACAACATGAAGTCTTGCTATATTAATGACATATGCAGACTATACAGCAGTACCTCCATGGAGGAGGGACAGAACCTACTTAGGAATAGGCTCTGAAGCACAGCTGTGTTAAACTGAGCATCACTCCAGCCTGGATGTCCAGGAGTAATGCTTGCAAAAGTGTGAACTGTTTTCCAGGTAGCTGCTTGACATATCTCTAGGATAGGATGTCCCTGGCAGCAGCCACGGAAGCAGCTGTACCTCTGGTAGAGTGAGCCCTCAGGCTGAGGGAGGAACCTTATCCAGCTTTTCATAACAGAACTGGATACAAGAGACAATCCACCTGGCAATGGATCTTTAGGTGGCAGGTTTCTTTTACCAACCTCACCATAAGTGAGGAACAGTTGAGGAGTCAAACCTGTGACCCTTGGTACGCCTATGTAGTAACTAAGGGCTCTCACATCTAAGTTGCTGCAGCTCTCGCCAGAGGAGGAATGGTCAGGAAGTACACTGGAAGAGATATAGATTGATTATGGTGGAAATCTGAAACCACCTTAGGCAAGAACTTCCTGTCCGCCCTGAGACCACCTTATCTCTATGAAAGGAGATAAAATCAGGCTCCACTGACAAAGCTTTGTAATTCACTTATGCGCGGTGCAGTAGTGATGGCTACCAGAAACACAGTCTTCAAGTCAAGTACTTAAGCTCTGCTGGACAAGGGCTCAAAGGGAGGTTGCATAAGCTGAGCAATGCAAACATTAAGATCCCAGGCAGGGGGCAGGGTCCCTGAATGGAGGGTTGGTGTGAAGCAATCCTTTAAAAAAACTTGGAGAATACAGGATGAGCTGAAAGAGAAGAGGGTTTACCTGCTGAAATAAAAGCAGACACAGCTGCCAAATGTACTTTTAGGGTAGCTTGTCTCAGCCCCAGGGTATTTAAATGGACCATATTTATTTATTTATTTAGCTTTTGTTTACCGGGTAGGTGCACTAGCCAGCAAGTGACTATTTTCAGGCACGACCCGGGAGAGTACAATACAGGATATACCAAGGAAGGTTTAACAATACAATTTGAATGGCAGTGCAATGTACATACATACAGGGAGGCAGTTTCAGCTAGCCTAACATTGAGTCGGCTAGAACTAGGCAAAACGCTTGATAGAAAGTACAGGAGGTGTTACAAGGAGTGTAGGTACTGGTACAAGTCAGAGTCATTTCACCCCAGAAGGGACAGGTATAATGGTAGGAGATAGAGGGAAGGGGGAGTATTGAGATGGTTTTAGATAGCTGAAACCACCCAGGTCCGGCGTTGGGGATTTAGAGGGAGTAAGCATGGCTCCTAGATATGGCGATGGGGAGAGGGGGGTGGGCTGGGCTGTTGGGTACCGAGGTCGGGTGGGCGAGCGGCAAATGGTCAGGGGTCTTGAGGACAGTCAGGTAATCTAGCGGCTTTTGCGGTACAGCGTAGGGGTACAAGCCGGGCTTATGGTCTCCCAGCTGGGCAAGAGGGTTAAAAGCGGTCAGTAAAGTACAGAGCCGTAGAGGTTTTTTGGAAGGGGCAGGCAACCAGGCTTGCTGTTCCGTCATTTGTGGAAAAGCGACTAGAGGGGGAAATAGCAAGGCACCCAGCAAAAGCAGTGTACATGAGGCTGGGCTGGAAAGCGTCATATGCGGGCATACGGCGCAGGCATCCATGGCATCCGGGGACAGTTAGGTAAGCGTGACGCTTTAGCGGCAAGGTGTGGGATACATGCCGGGTTCATGGTTTCATGGTTGGGCAAGAGAGTAAGGAGTCGGGGATAAAGACAAAGCGGCGCATTCTACGGCTTTAGCAGTTGGAGGAAGGTACATGCAGCCGGGCTCATGGTTCCCGGTCTGGCATGGGATCAAAAGTCAGTCCCTGGCCCGGGACATCCGGAAGCAAAGAGCTAGGAGCAGGAGGGGGAAGGGGTTTAGGACCTTCGCAGTACCTGCGCCATAGGCGGACATACG
Organism: Neoceratodus forsteri; assembly: GCA_016271365.2. Classification (NCBI taxonomy): domain Eukaryota; kingdom Metazoa; phylum Chordata; order Ceratodontiformes; family Ceratodontidae; genus Neoceratodus; species Neoceratodus forsteri. The sequence goes on from CM057455.1 coordinate 1,714,290,187, forward strand.
GCGGTAGGTGTACCATGGCATCTGGAGACTGTCAGGCACGCCTACGGCTTTAGCGGCAAACAGCTGGAATAAGAGCTGGGTTCGTGGTCCCTCGGTTGGGCATGGAGTAAGGGAGCAGTCGGGGGATAAATAGGACATGGGAGGCTCTGACGTTTTTAGCGTTAGAGGAAGGTACATGTAGCCGGGCTCATGCACCGGCTGGGCATGGATCATAAGTCAGTTCCTGCCCCTGCAACTAGAGGCAAAGAACTAGGAGCAGGAGGGGAGGGTTAGGACCCTCGCAGTACCAGTACCTGTCTGGTCAGAGGTAGCCCTGCCAGATTAGATAGATGAGTCAGACAAGTAGCAAAAATAACATCATAAAACAGTTATTTGGAGATTATCAACACAAGATAACAATAGCGGCAGTTCACAAAAAGTTTAAAAAAAAAAAACAGTATGATCTTCACAACACAACAATAAAATTGAACTTAACATCAATGAAGTTTATAGAGAATTAGTTTTAGGCAGGGGAGCTTAAGGAGCTGAGGGCAGCAGGAGGTGTGGGAGGAGAGAAATAGGAAGGTAGGTAGCCAAAGGGAGGGAGTAAGAAGGTAGGGTAGGTAAGGCTGTCAGGTAGGGTCAAAGCAGGTGCACTGGTCAGAGGTGACCAGGTAGTGTCTCAACCCACGTTTGAATGCATGGTGCGAAGATGCTCGCCTGAGATCCAGAGGGAGCTGGTTCCACATTTTGGGGGCAGCGTAATTGAAGGATCCAGTTCCTTTGTTGGTATGGCATCGTGGGACTTCCAGGAGGGCTTTATCTGCCGATCTTAGCTCCCCGTTTGGTAGCAGGGAAGCAGCTCAGCAAGGGCTGCTGGCTGTCCCAGCCTGAGGATAGAGTCGCTTAGGCAGCCCAGGTAATAGAGCCTGGTGGCAGAGGGGAGAGCCACCCAAGGTCTCTGTATAACTGACAGTGATGTTGAAGTCCAGAAGCCTTGGCCGCGACGGCAATGTTGTTATATGACGTCCCATTTCTGTAGGGCTGTTTTGTGGGCAGTAGTTAGTAGGAGGGGCACAGTAGGTAAGTGTGGGTAGAAGGATTCTCTGGCAATGGCCAACTTAGCTGATGTTGTGAGCATATAGCTGGTTCTATAGGCTGCCCCAGCTTGCAGTTCACAGTTTGCAGGTGGTTTGGATGTGTAGGTTTAGGTCCAGAGATTGATCAAGTAAGATACCCAGGTAGCGGAAGGAGGGACGGTCTGAAGGGTTTTCCCATTAAGATCAAGAATATTCAGTGGAGTGGTGAAACGCATCGTATCTTTGTGCTGTGCCCAGGAGCATGGCATTAGTCTTTCTGGAGTTGAGGATAGGCGATGGGAGTTGAGCCAGGTCTGTAGCACTGTTGTAGGCTGTGTTAAGTGATCGTTAATGTGCTCCACGCCAGGAGAGCTGGCGAGATGACCAGGTCGCTCACTGAGAGAAGAGAGGAGCAGACTGGTATGTTATCAGGAGGTTGTTAATGAAGAGTGTAAAAGAAGAGGACCCAGAATCGAACTTGAGGAACACCGACGTTGGTTTTGACATTGTTGGAGATGGAGTTGAATTTAACAGTCTGGGAATCTGTCAGCTAGGTAGCTCCTGAACCAGTTTAGCACGGGGGAGGAGCAGCCTATTTTCTGGAGGGTGGACAGGAGCAAGGGGTGATCCACAAGGTCAAAAGCCTTGGTGAGATCAATAAAACAGCCCCTGTAAACCTGCTTGTCCACGCTCGAGAGGATGTCCGGGGAGAACTTGTCAAGGGCGGTCGTGAGTGCTATGGTTTTTCTGAACCCATGCTGAACATCACTGAGCTGTTTTGTAGAATCAAGGTATTCCAGGATCTGATTTGCTACGAGTTTTCTAAGATTTTGCTTAGTACCGCTAGGATTGCACTGGCCTGTAGCTGGAGATTTCATTTTGTTCCCTTTCTTGTGGATTGGGGTAATCCTGGCAGTTTTCCAGAGGTCCGGGACTGTACCACTGGCAAGGGACAGTGAAGATTTTAGCCAGCTGTTTTGAGATAAGATGTGCAGCTAATTTTAGCAAGCGGGTTCCAGGTGGTCAGAACCAGGACTGGTGTTTTGGATATCTTCTTTAGGAGATTCAGAACCTGAGTGCATGTGATGGCTTTGAAGTGGAAAGGCTGAGTTTTTGGATCAGTAGTTTGGGAGGGATAGACAGTTACTGGCACACTGTCAGGTGAGGGGAGGGACGTAGGGGGTGCCAGTAGTATAGTACAGGTACAAGATGAGAGGTCAGAGAACATGTTATTGAAAGCATTCGCTATGGTGAGGGGCTGTTGGTAAATCAGCAGATTCTGGGGAAATATGCTTCCCAGAGCACCATATGGAAAACCTCTTCCATTTGGAATTATAGGTAGCCCTGGTGGAAGGTTTCCTAGAGGCCTTCAATATATCCATTACAGGGGAGAGGTGTAGATCAGCAAACTAACTCTTCAAGAGCCAGGCCTTGAGATTGAGAGATCTGAGGTTCGGGTACCAAACCCTCCCCTGAGCACAGGTTAACAGGTTGTGATTCCTGGGAAGACACAGGGGCAGATGGATTGCTAAGGACAGTAGGCATGGATACCAGGGTTGTCTGGCCCAATCTGGGTCATCTTGCAGGATTGAGATCTGATTTTGACTACCACTTTGAACAGGAGAGGGAAGGGGGGAAAGCATAGAGAAACTTCCCTTCCCAATTGAGAATTAAGGCATCCAGAGGGACTGAGCCCAACACTGGGGGCCTGCAGCAAAAAAGGGGAAGTTGGTGATTGTCTGGGGCTGCAAAAAGATCTATCTGCAGGGTGCCCCATCTGGCAAATATTACCTCCAGGACCAGGGGGTCCAGTGACCATTCGTTATGGCCCTGGGAATCCTGCTGAGAGCATCTGTCAGGACATTGTCCTTGCCTGGGAGGTGAACTGCCGTAAGGGAGGTGTTCAGGGAGTAAGCAAGAGACCACAACTTCATTGCTTCGGTGCACAAGGCCGTAGACCGAGCGCCTCCTTGCTTGCTGATGTACCACATTGTGGTGGTGGTGTCTGTTCTGACCTGTACAACTTTGTTCTGAACAGATTTGGAAAAAACTTGAAGTGCTAGAAAAACTGCTCTGAGTTCCAACAGACTGATGTGGAGCAGAGATTCCTGAGGGGACCACAATTCCTGGGTAGTGAGGTCACCCATGTGAGCTCCCCACCCCAAGAGGGATGCATCTGTAGTAAGGATTAAGGAGTGAGACTGAGTGACAAAGGGAACCCCTTGTCTCAGACTGGTCTGATCCTGACACCAATGTAGGGCTTGGATCAGGGTTCGAGTTACTGGGATCAATTTGGTTAGAGAGTCTTTCCTTTGAGACCAAAAGGCTCTCAAATGGAACTGGATGTCCCTCATCTGAAATCTTGCTCCCTGCACTACTGCTGTAGAAGCAGCCATGTGCCCCAGGAGCTGTAGAAAATGCCTTGCTGGTCCAGAGACCTGCACAGTGAATGAGGAAGCCAGAGAGACCAGGGTACTTGCCCTCTCCAAAGGAAGGAAGGCTCTGGCCTTCTCTGGGTTCAGCTCTGCGCCTATGAAGGTGAGCAGCTGGACAGGCTCTAGAACTGACTTTGAAAGATTCAGAAGGAAACCTAGAGAGGTGAGTAGTTGCTGAGTTGTCTGTAGATGTAACTTGACTTGGTCTGGAGACTGGCCTACTATGAGCCAGTCGTCCAGGTAAGGGAAGATGGCAATTTTTTGCCTTCTTAGGGAAGCAACTGCTACTGCCAGGCATTTTGTGAATACCCTTGGAGCAGAGGTGAGGCCAAAGGGCATTGCTCTGAAATGGTAATGGCCTGAGGGCAGCTCGAACCTGAGCTACTTTCGATGGGAGCTTCTGATGGGAATATGGATGTAGGCAACCTTGAGATCCAGGGACGCTTGCCAGTCCCCTGGCCTTAGAGAAGGTAGAATAATTCCCAGTGTCACCAATTTGAATTTTGGTTTTAAAAGTGCTTGTTTAAATATCTGAGATCCAGGATGGGCCGCCATTCTCCTGTCTTTTTTGGGGTAAGGAAGTACCTGGAGTACAATCCTTTGCCCTGGTGTAGGGGAACCTTTCCACAGCTCTGAGAGCCAGGAGGGAAGAGACCTCTGCCTCTAGGGCAAGTGCCTCTGGTGGATTTGCAGGTGGAAAGGATCTGGTTCTCATCTTTGGAAATTTTTGAAGCTGAGAACCAGTCCCTGGCTTACTACTTCCAGGACCCACTTGTCTGATGTCAGAGACTTCCAGTCCTGGACAAAGTAAGCCAGCCTGCCCCCTACAGGTAGTGGAGAATCGGCCCTGGCAACCCCATCAGGGTGCCTGCTTGGCAGGGGCTTTGGGCTAAGGGGTGGAAGCAGGCCTGCTTGTACCCCCGCCTGCCTCTCCTCTAAAGAACCCTCTGGCGTGAAGCAGAAGAGGAGGCCTGGGCTGGTAAAAGGCTCATGAAGAGGCCTGCCCTGAAAGCTGCCTTGAGGAGTGACCTGCCTTCCTTGGCCTGTGCACCCTATAGGTGGTCCATACTCATCCATTTTTCTTCATGTAATTCTCTGTCTGCTCCCCAAACAGAGAATTACCCACAACAGGAAAATCCATGCCCTTAGTCTGGGTATCCTGTGACAGGCTAGTACATCTGAGCCAAGCCATTCTGCATGTGCGAACAAATGTAGCCATGACTCTTGATGACACATCAGAGTCCACTGCAGCATGGAATTGCACCTTGATGCCTCAATACCATCAGCAGCTACCTGCTCCAGCTCCTTGGCAAGCTGGCCAGGGACCTGTTTTGCTAGAGCCATAACAGTATCCCATCTGGATTTCTGATATCTAGCAACATAAGCCATAAAATTTGCCTGTCTGAGTCCCAAGGATGCTGCCATGTACTGTTTCTTTGCCATGGCATCAATCCTCCTGCAGTCCTTGTCAGGGGGGTGTGAAGCCAAGGGAATATTTGCCTTGTCACAGGCTGCAGCCTGCACTACCCCAACATGGCTGCATTGTTGTGTAAGGAACTCCATATCAGAGCCTGAAAATGTGTACCTCTTGTCCATTCTCTTATCCACAGGAGGTATAGTGTGAGGAGTTTTTAGAATTTTAACCATTTCCCAAAAGATTTATGCAAAATAATAGACAGTCTCCTAGACTCTGGGATATCCATCATTTCTACACAGTCAGGCTCCTCTTGATCATCCACAGCTTCCTCCATAGGGAGCTGAAGGGTTTCAGCCACTTTTTTATAAAACATAAAATGAGAAGGGGACTCAGAAAGCCTAGGAGGAGACGCTCCTGAAGGTCTGTCTGGGGAGATGTCTGGGTCAATGGGCACATCCAGACTTTCAAATCCACATTCACTCTCCTCATACTCCTCTTCCCCCTCCTCCGGTTCATAATATTCTCTAAATCATACTCCTGAACCAGTGGAACCGCCTAACCGACGCTACATTTGATGGTGCCGGTTCGGTCGGAACCGGGGAAAGCGACTGGACAATTTAATCGCTGGCTATTTCTTCAGCGGTTGAAGAGGAAAGTTTTGGCTCCACACCAGCTGATTTCCTAGTCCTTTTGCTGGAACCAACTCCTCAGAGTTGGATCTCCTTGCCCGAGGAAGTATCGCTGGTCAGAGGGCACCTCCGGTTCGTTGGAACCGAACCGGGCTGGCCATCCGTTCAGCTGGATTTTTTGGCCTCCTTTCCTGAGCCTACCAACTCCTCTTTCCAGGGTAGCTGCAGGAAAATTTTTTACAAATCTGGCAGTCTGCATTGAGGTGGTCAAACCCCAGACAATAAACACAGGTGGTGGGGGTCAGCCTTGCAAAGACTTCCCACAGACACTGCAGTGCTGAAACCCAGTGGGCCCGGTTTTTCTTTGGGTTTCTCAGACATAGTGCCAGCCTAACCAAATTTACCCATTTATGGCAATCCGCCAGGTAAGACCCTCTTATCGGTTCCCAACCGCAAATATGGGTTGTGGAAAACCATAATAAAACTGCTTTTTTGTGAACCGATAAGAACCGGTAACTACACTCTGAATGACAGATTAATATATTTTAAACAACCTGATCGGTTCAAACCGAACCGATAAAACCGCTTACAAGTTCGACACAGAATAGAAATTAATGTAAAACCTATCTAGTACTATAATACCACAGGCAGAGTCTGAACCGTCCTGCGGTTTAAATTTCCAAAACCGAGAAAACAATACTTTAACCCAAAAAATGAACCGAGCAGAAGGAGAAATCTCCGGAGCGACTGTTCAGTGAGGCGGAGTAAAGAATCTGACGGTTTGAGTTTGAAGAACAACAGACAGAGTTTCAACCGAGCTCGAGCTCAGCGTTCCATGCCTGGCATGGAAAGTTAACTCTCACCTCCGGAGCAGTTCGAAGGTTGGGACTCACTGCACATGTCATAATATAGCAAGACTTCATGTTGTTTGAATGCTCACTGCCGCCGTTCAAGAAGCAGTATTGAAAGCGTCCATTGCAGCTTTAACCTGTTGGTTATTGGACTCTATACCCCTGGTTATGGTGTGAAGTAGCTCTGAATTAGTTTCTGACTCAGGCAGAGCTACCATTTGCTTGAGCGAATGCCAAAGGACACTCTCATATTAAGAAAAACAGCCCTGGTAGCTGGCAAACGCACACTCAGGGTGGAGGCAGCAAAGACTCTCTTGCCCAAGATGTCTTATGAGATTATTTATAGGCCGGGCTGTAGATACCTGAGGGAGAACAGCCTTGTCATTCTCTGTTAAGACAACAATGGGATCAGCAAAAGCCTGTGAGCCCAATATGGATCGATCCTTGGAAGCAGCGTACTTCCTATCTATGGACTTGGCCACAGAATGGATGAGAGCAGGATTGTTCCATACTATCTGAGAAAGGGTCTCAAAAGATGGTTGTACCGGAGGAGTTAAATCTGTAGGGATCTTCAGAACATGTAGGTATTGGAGTCTTAAAAGCTTCCTAGGATCAATTTTTATAGTCTGGAGAGAAAGAGTGGAATTAACATTTTTCAGCAGACACTTAAAGGAAGGTCTTCAACCACAGGATCTGCAGCAGGATTGATTCCTGCTCCTTCAACATCACCACCCAAACGAAGATCTGGGTCAGGCTTAAAATAATTTCCCCGACAGTCTAGGACGGACTGTATGGACAGGAAAAGAGTGAAAATCATAATGAAAATCAGAAGAGGAAAGAATCTGTGTCGAAAAGGCCTGAAGGCTGGATGGCGCCGCACCAAGCGTTGGCGCCGAAGAACACTGTGCTGAACCCAAGGAGGTTGGCGCAATTGGAAATAGCCCAGCACACGGCTCCAAACAAAGCCCTTGGCGCCGCGGCTGGCTCAGAGTGTGTCCCAAGATTCCGAAAATTGTGATTTGAAGGAAAATTAACAGGAGACAGAGGCATCGGTGTGGACCCCTGCGCCACAGCCATGTGAGGGGGGAAACACCTAAGCACGGAGTATACAGCACCGAAGAACGTGCCGTGCGACTAGGAAGGTCCAGCTGCCCTACCCGGTCTCTCAAGCGTCCAAGTGACCGCCAGGCAGCTGGACCAACCTCCGAGCCCACTGCTCCATAAGAGCAGCCCACTGGTGAAACTGCTCATCGGAGGTCCGTCCAATAGGCGGGTCGGGCTCCGATGTTTAAGAGGTCGGGCACTGGAGCCAGAAACCGGCGACTCCGAGAGAGGAGTCCGGTGCCTAGCTCCAATGACTGACCGTTGACACGCAGACATACCAGAAGGCAACCTCGAGCGATGCCTTCTCTTTCTCGACTTGTGCGTCGAAGTAGAACTCTAGGCTGAATGGTGCTGCGAATGGGACAGTTTCCTTTTATGTTTTCAGGGGGATCGCTCATCTCCCTGAGCATTGGACCGTCCATTGTCAGACCCACCCTCTGGGGAGGGTGGCGGACCGGACTCAGCTCGGCTGACTGAACAGCTTTCATACGAAGTCTCCCTACTGTCACCTGACCCGCTCATGGTCGACTCCGTCCATGGAGGGCTGAAGACTTCTTTATTAATCAATAAAATTAAATCTACTTGGTACTGGTTTTGAAGATAAACTACAAAACAAACTGAAAACTATGCTGCTAGTTTGAAGTTTGACTCCCAGTGGGTGAGCGACGTTGTCACTGAAGCACACTCGATGGCAGGAAAAAAAGAACCGAGGTGGTTGGAGGGTTAACGCCGAAGTAGTCTTTACTGCACGAGCCAGGGCTCGTGGTGCCGCTTCCTCACGGCTCCATCTCTGGCGCCAACCCTCTTGAAAAGTTTGCTCCCGCTGGGTCCTAGTGGCTCCGGTGTAGATCCCATTAGTGTGAATGAGTGGTGGAGACTGTCCAGGAATATCTCTGTGCCAGCCAGGGCATACTTCCTGTCCATCTTCTTGACCAAGGGAGGGATAGAGAAAGAGGTCTGGAGGACCTTGAGAGTTTGTCTTTTCAGACTTATGTATGGGAATGGAGAGACCCTGAAATGAAGCAGGGAGGTCCATCATTTCCCTATGGTCTTCCTCCTCATCCTGTCTAGTCTCTTGGGATAGGGAGTTGCAGTCTCTCTGCCACCTGACTCAAAGGCAAAATGAGAGGTGGCTTCAGAGGGGGCCTGAAGAGGAGACTCATACTGTGGATGCTCAGGGTAAACATCAGGTTTAACAGGTTCCCCTTCATCCTCATAGTCTGATTCGTACTACTCCTCAGGGTCCAGAAGGAGCTGAACCAGTGACCTGAACCGGTGACTGCCCATCCGGTCTCTGAGCCAGATCACCGAAACTGGGCAGCAGGGACTGAACTAAATTCTGTTTGGGCACAGCTTAACCTACCTAGCTAAGCAACTGGGTTAAGCACTAAATTTTAAGGGTATGTCTCTGAAACCCAAGAGAAAAACCAGTCCCACTGGGTTTCAACATTGCAGTGAGTATGGCGAACAATTTGCTAAATCCGACCCACATTTAATTTGTCTCTACTGCTTGGGTTTTGTTCATCTGCAAGCAGACTTCGACATTTGCAAAAATGTCCTTCAACCTACCCTCGACAGGAGACTGAGTAAATTAAGGGAAAGGAAGGAAAAAAAAAATCATCCCAGGAAGTCTGGTCTGGTTCAACCGATTCGGCCAATCCGGTTTCAGAACCTGTAGATCAGGGCAAGCCTTCGTCATCCAAAATTCTGTCGGATTCAACTCCAGATACTGCACCGAAGAGGTCCAAAAAAAATCCGGTTCGGAATCGTCAGCAGGTTGCGGTTCCAACCGCTGACGAGATCGCTAAAGCAATAAGGATTGTTATCCGAAATGGCTTAGTCAGGCCTGGAAAAACAGGAATTCAGTTACCCTAGGTGGCTTAGTCAGGCTGGGTAAAGAGAAGAAAGAGACCCGATGACCAGCGGTTCAGCGCCGGTTGAAGAAAACCAAGAAAAAAAAAACCCAGTTTAGTCAGGAACGCACACTGGTACCCATAAACTAGAAGAAAATATAACTTAAAAAAAAAATCTGTCTCCTCACGGTCATGGAACCGATCAGAAACCGAACCACTTACCCAACTGGTAAACTATAACTATACAGAGGACAGCGGTTTGAAGAACACTGAAAACAAATAAAAAATGGATGGTAAAACAGACGATTTTTTTCTCTCTAGACCGAGAAAAGGAGGAGGAGGAGCAGTCTCAGAGACATCTTCACTGGCAGGTGGAGTAAAGTATCTGATCAATCACTAGAACGTACTGAGGATGGTGGTTTGAAAACAGAGCTCGAGCTCAACGTTCTATTCATTTGCATAGAGTTTAACTCTGTTCTCTGGGGCAGCTGAACCGGTCGGTCATACTACATTTGTCAGAATACAGCAAGACTTCATGTTTGAATAAATATTTGTTAAATCAATTAACTGGCGGTATGGCACCATGAGACACAAGAATAAGTTACTCACCTCTAACAGTAGTTCTAGGAGGAGTACATGGTTCACATTATCCACACTGGCAGACTCCTAGCAGTTTTCGGAAGGGGGCAAGGCATGCACCCCTAGTTGTCGAACAAATACTGGAGAACAGAGATCCCAAAACATGCATCCCTGTGTGACTCAAGGTCAATGCAGTAGTGGGAAATGAAGATGTGTGCAGACTTCCAAGTAGCAGCCCTACATATCTCCTGTATGGGTACATCCCTGAAAACCACCAATGCAGCAGTATGTCTGGTGGAATGAGCCCTACTAATCCCTAAGGGAGGCTGGCGTTCTCTGCAGGTCCAGGATATAGAGCCTGATGTCCGCCTCTTAAGATGGGTTGGTAAAATATACTGGTAAGTTAATCATCTAGTTAAAGTGAAACTCCAGTTCCACTTCTGGGAGGAACTTTGGGTTGAGGGTGAAGCACACCTTGTCTCTGTGGTAAACTAGATAGGGGGAGACCATCAAGAGCACCTGGAGCTCCCCAATCCTTCTGGTAGACGCAACTGCCACCAGGAAGGCAGTCTTCCATGACAGGTGTGACAACTCACCTGTACATTGGCTCAAAAAGCTTGCCTATGAGCAAAGTCAGGACCAGCATCAAGTTCCACGGTGGACGTGGTTCACACACCAGAGGGGACAAGTTCTTGAGGCTATTGAAAAACTGCTCGACCATCTTCTCTTGGGTCAGTGTCAGCATATGAGCCCACACTTAGTAAGCAGAGATGGCTGCCACGTGCACCATAAGGGTCATCATATGCAATCTCAGCTAGGAAAGTGGCATGAGGTAGTAGTCCAGGATGCTAGCCACAAGGCAGGCAAGTGGATCAAGCTCCTTGCCCTGACAAACAGAAAAACTCTTCCATTTAAAGGCATAGCAGCTACGAGTCAACGCTTTCCTGGAGGCTTCCACCATATGGAGGACATCCTCTGATAGATCCAAGGCCTGGAAGTATTCCTGAAACCAATCTGTGAGGTGCAGGGACTGATGGTCCAGGACTGTCCCCTGAAGTCTGGTAAGCAGGTTTGCCTGGAAAGGCAGTCGCTGTGGAGACCTGCTGCTGAGGCAGTGGAGATCAGGGTAAGAGAACTTCAGAGGTCAGTCTGGAGCTATCAGGATCATCCGCACCTTGATCCTTCCTGACTTAACCAGTACCCTGTGGATCAGGTAGGAAAGGCATATACAAGGCATGGGGTCCAGGTTCACAAAGGCATTCCCCATCAATGTCCTGGACTGTGGTGGTGGTTGTGTGTGTGTGTGTGTGTGTGTGTGTGTGTGTGTGTGTGACAGCCTCAGTTTGGCGTTCTCCTGGGAGGTGCAAACAGATCCACTGAGGGGTGTGCCCCACTGGGAAAACAGGTGATTCACCACCTCCTGATGCAGAGACCACTCGTGTGACATCTCTCCTACCTGGCTGAGGGCACCGCCAGCTGCCCTCCCCCCGAATCACCAGGAGATCTGTGCCCTGGCTGCATACAAGGGTCCAGATGTGGAGAGCCCCCTGAACACAAGGGAAAGGATTGTGTGTCACCCCATCTGTTTAAACATGGTCATGATACCGTCTGTCTGGACTTAAACGACGGACCCCTGATCATTGCAGCAAATTCCGTGAGGGCCAGCCGCATTACACGGAGCTCAAGCAAGTTTATGTGTTGAGTGTGCTCCCCACCCTACCAGAGATGCATCCATCATCAGTGTGACGGTCTACTCTGGGCAGACAAATAGGATTTTTTTCCTTCAGATGTTCCGGGACTAGCCACCACTGGATGGCATCCTACACTGGCTGTGTCACCACAACCAGCTGATCATGGCGCTGGGACCATCGATGGCCCTGCTCCCACTGAAGGAGGTGCATCTGCCAGCGGACCCAATGAACCACACTGGTGCAGAATGCCACGTACCCCAGCAGCCGCAGAAAATCCCAGGCAGGCAATATCCTTCGCTCAGTCCACCAGGAGGCAGGCCCTGGCCCGCAGGGAGTCTAGTTCTGCCCCAATGAACTTGATCACCTGCTCTGATACCAGTTCGGACTTGTCCGGGTTGAACAAGAGGTCCAAGTCACTGCAGGTGTGGAAAGCCAGGATTGTGGACCTCACCATGGCCTCCCTGGATGGGCAGGCAATCAGCCAGTCATCAGCATATGGGTAAACTGACCCAAAGGCAATGCAGATGGTCCGCCATCACTGCCATGCACCTGAAGACCTTCAGAGTTGAGGAGACATTGAACAGCATGACTTAGAACTGGTACAGGACACCCCTCCACTTGGAACCGTAGGTACCTACAGTGGTACCTGTGGACAGGGATATGCAAGAACATGTCCTGGAGGTCCAAGGAGCAGAACCACATGCCTTGCTCCCAGGATGGTATAATACGTCTCAAAGTGACCACCTGGAACTTGTGCTTCCGTATGCGCTGTTTGAGATAGTGAAGATCCAGCATGGGGTGCCAGACCCCAAACCCTTTCAGGAGCAGTAAGTACCTGAACATGTAACCACGACCAGCCAGGGTGTCTGGGACACAGGCTATGGCTCCTTTCGCAAGGAGCTGAGCAATGTCCTCCCTGAAGGTGGAAAGCATGTCCTGAGACACTCCGGACTCCCGTGTCACACAGAGACAGTAGGGCGGGAGCGGAGAAGAGACCGACTTGAGGTCTGTAAGGACCAGGGTTCCCTGTGCTTGTGTCAAAAGGGCAAAGGAACTGGGGGTGCCACAGCCAACTGTTGCAGTAATGGAACCTCTATCTGACATGGCCAGAATAACGCTACCAGAATCAGAGTGGCCCATTCCATCTAGAGCTTGATGAGCACCCTCTGAATCAGAGGAAAGGCGTAGAGAAAACTCCCGTTCCAGGAGCGGGTCAATGAGTCTCACCAGAAAACTCCAGGCGCTGGATTTATTGAACAGAAAAAACAGATTACTCACCTGTAATAATAGTTCTAGGAGTGGTATATGTTGTTCATCCACACTTCTTGGCATGTCCCTTTCCTCTAATTCTTGCCAGAAGGTCTTTAAGCTGGCGCCTCCCATCCACCCGGGTGGTATAACCCTCTGCTACTCCCCATGACTCCAGATCTTAGCTCGCTGTAAGCCAGGTTGTGCGTCGCGGCCGGGGAGGTCGGGTGAGTCAGTGTGGATGAACATATACCACTTCTAGAAGATACAGTTGCGTAAGAACTTACCGTAACACTAGATCTTCAAGAGAGGCTACTGCAGTAGGTATTCACATATAGGACTAAGCCACCAGGCGTCAGGACCCCACGGAAACATTTCTAGCTAGCAGTCTCTGGCAGGGGAACGTCCCCAGGTCAGGTGACCAGAGTCCTGAGACGTTGGGGCGCTTTCTGCAGAAACTCTATTGAGTGTCCTGCCAATATCAACTGGAGTACCCAAGCGTCTGATGTTAATCTCTCCCAACCCGGCAGATGGGAGGAAATGGTGGAAACAAGATCTGCGTGGGGCTCTATCCAGGGTGGGATCAGCACAGGAGCGGTTTCAGGCAGATCCAGATGGACGGTGAGTTTTTACGCTGAGTGTGTGGCTCCACTGATGAATTTCCTGGATTTTCCTCAACAACTCCAGAAAGGAAGGGTCCTCCGGAAGGGACTTCGGGGGATCGCTCAGCCTCGTGCGTTCTGGAGTGTGGGGCCCGCCTTTGGGGTCAGAGTGGCCAGACTGAGCCGTGTAGAAGTTTGATGAAGAGGAAGAAGACTCCTCCCTAGGAGGGATGACCCCTCTGGGGAGTTGCCTGGGGAGTGTACCCTCCCCACCCTGGGCACCGGAGGGTAGGGAGTCTCCCATCTCCGACGCAGGAGATCCGGGATCGGGTCTGGAGACTACTCTCGACCTCCAGGGTGAGCCGAGCCTTGGCCTCAGCCCACCAGGAGGCCAAGGTCTCCTTCAGATTCGCTGGTGGCTGAGGAGTGGGTGGCGGAGGTGGGGGATACAGGTATTGAGGAGACCCATAAAAAGTATTCATAACCTGACGGTGGGTAGCCCGGCGTTGGGTATTGAGGCCAGATACTGCGGCACCGGGTATTGCAGAGGCCCTGTTGGCGGGCCAGATGGTGGAAAAGTTGGCCCCGCAGGCGTCGGGCCCGGCATGGGTATACAGTCGAGCAGGTCCGACAGTCCTGACAGAAGAATAAGTCTTCCATTAGGCAAAGGGACGCCAGATGGCGTCAGGTCAGCCGGCGTCTGAGGGTCCCGCATAGGAGGAGGTAGCCCTGACTGCAGCATCTCGATGTCCTCAGGGACGACTGAGGAAGGAGGGTTAAAATCCTCAGGCACCAGTCGAGGGGACGCGGGGATCTCAGTGGGCAACGTGGCAAGACATTGCTGAGAGCCTGGGGTGTCAGACTGATCAAAAGGGACTGGTGCAGACTACTTGGCCAGGAGGCCGTCGGTGGAGCCGGCGTCAGGCTTATCGGACTCCCTACCCGAGTAAGGCCGTGAAGAAGAGGTGGCCTTGTCAGAAGGGGCTGTGGCTGGGCGCTCCCCCGAGGAGATGAGCGACTTAGCCTTGTCCGGGCGTGCTTTGGAACAGACGTCCGACTTACTGGACCCACTCTGACCAGAAGGCCGCGAGGGAGGAGCGGCCTTTATGGGAACGGAGGCCTCTTATTTATTTAAGAGTTTAACCAGGCAGGCATACTGAGCGGAGAACCACTCGTTTCCAGATGCGACTTGGGGGAAATAGGGGTACAGGGCAACATAGGATGATTTTTCATACAGTACAAGTTTTACATTTTGTACAGAGATACAGCAAGCCCTGGAGGCTCCCGAAGGGCCCGAGCCAGACAGGAGGGGCGATGCCTTCTTAGTAGCCACCAAGACGGTCGTCGAGGAGCAATACCCCGGAGGGGATGTTACCTTGAGGGCTGTGACTCCAGCCAAAGTTGCGGCTGCTGTGGAAGCAGATTCCTGCTCCCGGTGCTTCTCCTTGTCACGCTTCTTCTTATGACCTTCGGGGGAAGTAGACGCCTGCCTAAGCTTTTTTAACTTTTTCCATGGAGACCATTTTCTTCTTAATGATATGGGCTTCCAAGGACTACTGCCTTCTCTTGCGGGTTGCGGAGTTGAACTTCTGGCAGTGCTGGCACTTCTCCACGGGGTGGTCTAGGCCCAGACAGAAGGGGCACAAGGACTGGCCGTCCTTGTGTGGAAGCTGAGAACCACATGAGTCGCACTTGTTTTTATGTGATTCGGAGGATGTCGGGGACGACGTACACAGCAACTGTTTAAGAAAAATCGAAGAACAGTTCGAAAAAGTTTGAAAACTTGGGAGACTGATGAGCATTCTATCATGAGGAACTTTCACAAGCCGATGGTGGGAAAGAACTGAAATGTGGGCAACCGCCCCTTTATACCAACGTCGCATGACGGTCACCTGATGTGGAGGCGGTAACCCACCGAGACTGCTAGCTTGAATTTTTTCCCCTGGGGTCCTGACACCTGGCGGCTTAGTCCTATATGTGAATACCTGCTGCAAGAGCCCGCTCGAAGTAAGATCTACAGGTGAGTAACCCGTCTTTCTAGGGATGTAGATATGTTGTTTATCCACACTTCTTGGCAGACTCCTAGCAGTTCTCCACGAAGGAGGCAAAGCACACACCCCCTACTTGGGGAACAGGGACTGGAGAACTGAGGCCCCCAAACCACTATCCCGGCACTGACTCACGGTGGATGTGGTAGTGGGTGATGAAGGTGTTTGTTGTCTTGCAGGTAGCAGTCCCACAGATTTCCTGGGTAGGGATCTCCCAGGAAGCAGCCACCGATGTAGCAGAATGGCGGGTGGAATGAGTCCTTAGCCCTACGGGAGGCTCCCTACCCACCAACCTATAGCAGAGATCAATGCAGGAAGTGATCCACCTGCCAATTGTCTGCTTTGCTGTAGGTCTGCCAGGCGCGGCTTCAGCGTAGGAGACAAGCAGCTGGCAAACCTCTCCCTGAATTTCCGCCGTTCTCTCCTTGGAAAAGGAGAGCGCTCATCTCAGATCCAGAGTATGGAGCCTGTACTCTGCATTCAAGGTATAGCTCTGGTAGAACACAGGCACAGTCAACACCTGGTTGAGATGGAACTCTGACACCACCTTCGGAAGGAATTTTGGGTGGGGACGCAAGACAACTTTGTACCTGTGGAAGACAAAGTAAGGAGACTCCACCGACAGCACCTGGAGCTCCTCGGTCTTTCTGGCTGACGTGATAGCCACAAGGAAGGCGGTTTTCCATGACAAGTGTGACATCCCACACTTGCGCATTGTCTGAATGGCTTGCCCATGAGTTTTGCCCAAAACAGCAGTAAATCCCACAGAGGAGGAGGTTCACGTACCGGAGGGGATATGTGATCTAGGCCTTTGAAAAAGTGTCAGACCACCTTTTCCTGTGCCGTCTGCTAACTGGCCCGCGACCGGTAAGTAGAGATGGCTGTCAGGTGCACCCTAAGGGTCGAAGACCGAAAACCCCATTTGGACAGAGACCAAAGGTAGTCTATGATGCTAGCCGCTGGACAAGAGAGAGGATCCAGACCCTTACCCCGGCACCAAATGGAAAACCTTTTCCATGTGAAGGCATAGCACCTTCTGGTCGACTCCTTTCTGGATGCTTCCACTACTGTGAGTACATCGTCAGAGAGACCCAAAGCCTGGAACTCTAGCCGCTCAGGTACCAGACTGTGAGGTGCAGGGATTGAAGGTCCTGATGAATATCTTCCTCTGACTGACTGATATCAGGTCTGGGTGTGTTGGAAGACGCCTCTGAAGCCTGAGGCTGAGGAGATCTGGATACGAGAACTGGTGGGGGCCAGTCGGAGGCTACCAGGATCACCTGCGCCTTGTCACTCCTCACCTTGAGAAGCACCCAGTGGATCAAGGGAAATGGAGGGAAGGCGCAGAAGAGGCCTGGGGTTCACAGCCTCAAGAAGGCATCCCCCTGCAGCGAGCCCTGCTGAGGGGGGTGGGCATGAAACAGTCAGCTTGGTGTTTTCCCTGGAAGCAAACAGATCCACCACTGGTTTGCCCCAGTGGGAGAACAAGCTATGAGCTACCTCTGGATGGAGAGACCACTCGTGGGATGTCTCGCCTACGCGGCGGAGGGCATTCGCCAGTTGATTTGAGGCTCCTGCCACAGGGATGGCTAGGAGATTTGCCTCCAGTCAGCTCACGAGTGTCCAGATGCGGAGCGCTTCCCTGCACAGCAGTCGGGAGTGCGTGCCACCCTGTCTCTTGTGGTAGTACATGGTCGTGGTATTGTCCGTCTGGACTTGAACCACTTGACCATAAAGCTGCTGAGCGAATGCGGATGGCGCCAGTCTGACCGATCTATCTTCTGGGTCACAGTGATTAGCTGGTCGAAATGACTTCAGTGCGGAGTCCACTGGGCAGCCAGCTCCCACTGAAGGGGGCGCATATGCCACCGGGCCCTTTGGACCACAGTGGTGCTGGCCGCCATGTACTCCAGAAGGTGCAGAATGTCCCGGGCAGGGCGTACGTTCCCAACCAGAAATGACTGGGGAAAGGAGGACAGAACCTCCACCCTGTCTGCCAAGAGCTGGGCTCCGGCTCAGCAGGAGTCGAGCTCTGCCCCGATGAAGCACATCACTTGCGAAGGTACGAGCTCCGACTTGGCCTCGTTGATCAGGAGGCCAATCTGAGTGCAGATCTGGAGGGCCAGATCCCTGGACCTCTCCACCTCTTGCTGGGTGGAACCCGCTAAAAGCCAATCGTCGAGGTAGGGATAGACTCTGACCCCTCTACACCGGAGGTGGGCTGCCACCACTGCAATGCATTTGGTGAAGACCCATGGGGCTGATAACAGGCCGAATGGCATGGCTCGAAACTCATATAGGGTTTCTTCTGCTCTGAAGTGGAGGAACCGCTAGTGAGATGGATGGATTGGGACATGAAAAAACATGTTGTGGTGATCCAGTGAGCAGAACTACATGTTCTGCTCCAGGGATGGTATAATCTGGAACAGAGTTACCATCCTGAAGGTGCGTGGCCTGAGAAACTGGTTCAGATCGTGCAGACTTAGAATGGGGCCCCAACCCCTCATCTGCGTCGGGACCAGGAAGTACCTGGAAATGAATCCTGGGTTGACTGGAGAATTTTTCATTCGGGCCACTACCCCCTTGAGGAGGAGTTGGGCTATGTCGCCTCTCACAGCCAACCGAGTGTGGACTGATATACCTTCCTCCCGTGGGGTGCAGGTTCAACTGGGAGGGTACTGCTCAAACTCTAGAGGCAGACCCTGGATGACAACTTCTAAGACCCACCTGTCCGTGGTAACAGCAGATCAGGCGGAAAGAAAGTGCTGGAGCCGGCCCCCCACGGGAGGACCCAGAGCTGGCATGATGGGAATAGGGGTGCCAGCCCCTATCCCGTCACTGGGCAGGCTTGGAGGAAGAAGGTCCAGATTTGAAGCTGTCTAAGCCTCTACCTCCTCTGCAGGCCGCTGGAGACCCGGACTTGGGACAAGTGCACCAAGCCTGTGCCTGCTGTTGCTGCCCACCCTGGAAGGAGGGTTGCTTGGTCACAGGAGCAGGGTGCCGAAGAACAGGTTACTCACCTGCAACAGTAGTTCTAGGAGTGGTATATGTTGTTCATCCACACTCTCTGGCATGTCACTTTCCCTTTAAATCTCGCCGGAAAGTCTTCAAGCTGGCTCCTCCCACCAACCCGGGTGGTAAATACCTTGGCTCCGCCTCATGACACCATATCTTAGCCCACTAGAAGCAAGGTGATGCGCCTAAAGCCGGAGAGATCGGGTGGGTGCATGTGGATGAACATATACCACTGCTAGAAATGGAAATTAAATGGAAAGTGATCGAAGACGGCGCCAACCCAGGCTTCCAGGCCAGAGCAAACAGTGGGGGAGCGGGGTGAATGCCAGACTGGGCCTCCTGCACCACAGAAGGAGCTTCTGCAATGGCGAGGTTACTAGTAGCAGAAGCCCCCTCCTCCACGGTCCGTATAGAACTGGAAGGGAACCCGGAGAAAAGGCAGAGAGACCGTGGCTTGGCACGAGTGTGCGCCCGAACCCGAAAGTTGGCGGAGCTTGTCCAACTTTCAACGCGCGCTGTTTGATGACATGACGGTCCATGGAGAAGCAGGCGTCACACAAATCCATGCCATGAAGCGGGCCAAGACACGCGAGGCAACGGTCATGCTGGTCAGTGACGGAGTATTTATGGCCGCACGGGCACCGTCGCATAGGGGGCCGCCCTGTCTTCAACGATTTCTTGCCCCCCCGACCGAGACATGACCTACGGTAAAACAAGCTAAATAAAGACTTGACGCCGCGACAAAATAAAGGAACTGTCTTACCACAGCAGCGTCAAGTGGAGGTGAAAATGGAACCGGCAGGATAAACAGATTGCATCAAGAGACTTTCGGCATCTATGCGCAAGAAAAACTAGGCCTCTTGTAGAGTTGCTCTTCACGAGATGTGACCTCTATGGAGGGAGATGAACTGGTGGGAGGGCGGAGTCGACAACACCTATGGTCAACCTGCGAGCGCCACGCAGAGTGTCTGCCTCGTGGGTGGTGCAGACTCCGCCCATCCAAAAAAAAGCTCCCGCGGGGTTGTGACCTCCAGCCAGAAACCACAGGTGATGAATGGTGAAGACTGACACAGATAAGATCAGGCTCCTCTGGCAATTCAAGGTAGTATGCAATGTCCTTTACACTGTTTGTCATGTTCTGTAGTAGACAATCCCACAACATTTTGTATTTGGACCATCATCTCATGAAATGAAGGGTCATCAGGAGGAGAGGCTGAGGTATGTCTAGGCAGATCTTATCTAAGGAAGAGATTTCCGAAAAGGGAGACTGAGGAGTTTGGAAATCCAGCTTCTGGAACTCCTTGTCTTCAAGATCACGTGAAGTCAACCGGGAATTCTTTTTTATCTGATAAATAGTCTTCCATATAAGGAGGAGGTGACAAGGGTGATAATGGGATCCCTGTCACCATGGAACCTCTTAAGTGGTGGAGTAGGAGATCGTGGAAGGTCACCCTGCTAGCCAGGGTCGGAGGGCTGGAAGTGCTGCATGGCATGGAAAACTTGCCGTACCACAGTAGATACGTACAGTTCCCTCGCGGGGGGGTTTGAGATACAAGGGGGATGATGGAACGGGTCTTGCCCCTGGGTGGTAAAGACCAGGGTCACGATCTCTGTCCGCCTGTCCCCTATGAGTAGCCACCAGAGAAGATAGAGGGGCAGTAAAAAAAATTACTTACCATAATAATCTTATTTCTTCCCAGGGATGCTCAGATATTCATAACTATATGCAGTAAGCCTGAGGAGTTGGACTGCCCGGAGAGATGGAACACATGCAAATGATGCAACACTTTGCACGTGAGCATCTTTCAAACACTGCCTCTAACTGCCTGTGTTCTAACCTCTTCAGATTTTATAAAGGAGCCTGAAAAGGTAGGCCCAGAATAATGTACTACTAAATTTTTTTAGTCATTAAAATTGCAGTTACCAATAAGGATTTACCAAAAAAATTAAACCTCCAACTGAAGGAGTAAACAATTAAGTAAGGTTAGAACAACCTGCCAGAAAATGCCAAAAAGAGAGAGACAATGAACTCTGTTCACCTAACTAATACAGGTGCAGAGGAAAGAATTCAGTTGACCATGGAGCTGAGGAACAAAAGCTGCCAGTGCCAGTCTGACTGCTCTGAGCTCCAACAGGTTGATGTGGCATCACAACTCCTCAGGAGTCCAGAACCCATGGGCCCTGTTGTCCCCCATGTGGGCTCACCAGCCCATGAGAGAAGCATCGGTTTGTAAGTGACGCACCGCCAGCCTGGAAGTGCCAAACGGGATCCTTCCTGTAACTGCTCTGGGGTGGTCCACCATTGGAGAGCGTCCCACATCTTCTGGGTTACAGTGATCAGCTGGTCGAAATGACCATGGTGCTGAGTCCACTGGGCAGCCAGCTCCCACTGGAGGGGGCGCATGTGCCACCTGGCCCAACGGACCACTTAGGTGCATGCCACCATGCAACCCAGAAGGCGCAGAAAGTCCCGGGCAGGGCGCAAGTGCCCAACCAGAAATGATCGGGCAAAGGAGGAGAGAACCTCCGCCCTGTCCGCCGGGAGCCGAGCTCTGGCTTGACTAAGGTCGAGCTCTGCCCCGATGAAGCACATCACCCAAGAGGGCACGAGTTCCAACTTGGCCTTGTTTATCAGGAGGCCGAGCTGGGAGCACATTTGAAGAGCCAGGACTCTGGACCTCTCCACCTCCTGAAGGGAGGATCCTGCCAAGAGCCAGTAGTCGAGGTAAGGGCAGATACGTACTCCGACGCCGAAGGTGGGCTGCCACCACTGCAATGCACTTGGTGAAGACCCGAGGGGCCGATGACAGGCTGAAAGGCATGGCTCAGAACTCGTACAGGGTCCCTCCGACCCTGAAGCAGAGGAACCGCTGATGGGACAGACTGATTGGGATGTGAAAGAACATATCCTGTAGATCCAGTGAACAGAAATACAGGTTACTCACCTGTAACAGGAGTTCTAGGAATGGTATATATTGTTCATCCCCACTGTCTGGCAGGTTCCTTGCCGCTTTACATCTTGCCGGAAGGTCTTCAAGCTGGCTCCTCCCACCCACCCAGGTGGTAAAACTCTCGGCTCCGCCCCATGACGCCAGATCTAACCCGCTGAGGCCAGGTTGTGCGTCAGTTAGTGGTGGTCGCAGTGGATGAACATATACCATTCCTAGAACTCCTGTTACAGGTGAGTAACCTGTATTTCTAGGGACATGGATATGTTGTTCACCCACACTGTCTGGCAGACTCCTAGCAGTTCTCCGGGAGGAGGGAGGCAAGGCGCACACCCCCACTTAGGGAATAAGGACTGGAGAACCGAGGTCCCAAATCCAGCATCCCGGCGTGACTCAAGGTCGATGTGGTAATGGGTAATGAAGGTGTGAGCTGACTTCCAGGTAGCAGCCCTGCAGATTTCCTGGATAGGAACATCCCTGGAAGCAGCCACCAATGCAGCAGTATGGCGGGTAGAATGAGCTCTTATCCCTTTGGGAGGCTCCATGCCCGCCAACCTATAGCAGAGATCTATGCAGGAGGTGACCCATCTGCCTATTGTCTGCTTGGCTGCAGGTCTGCCAGGTGCGGCTTCAGCGTAGGTGACAAACAGCTGGCGAACCTCTCCCCGAACTTCAGCCGTCCGCTCCTTAGAGCGCTCTTCTAGGGTCCAAAGTATGGAGCCTATTCGGCCTCCGAGGTGACTGACTAGAACACCGGCAGAGTCAACACCTGGTTAGGTGAAACTCTGACACCACCTTCGGAAGGAACTTGGGGGAGCAGGACAACCTTGTCCCTGTGGAAGACCAGATAAGGAGACTCGATGGAAAGCGCCTGGAGCTCTCCCATCCTTCTGGTTGATGTGATAGCCACCAAGAAGGCGGTCTTCTATGACAGGTGAGAGATGTCACACCTATGCATCAGTTCGAATGGCTTGCCCATGAGCTTAGCCAGTACCAGCAGTAGATCCCACGGAGGTGGAGCTTCTCACACCGGAGGGGATATGTGATCAAGGCCTTTGAAAAAGCGCCCGACCACCTTCTCCTGCGCCAACTGCTTCCCAGCCCGCACCTGGTAAGGAGAGATGGCTGCCAGGTGCACCTTAAGGGTCGTCGACCAAAGCCCTAGCTGAGAAAGGGATCACAGGTAGTCCAGAATGCTTGCCAGAGAACAGGAGAAAGGGTCCAGGCCATTGCCCTGACACCAAATAGAGAATCTCTTCCATTTAAAAGCATAGCATTTCCTGGTCGACTTCTTACAGTAAGCCTTAACAACATTGAGGACCTCGTCGGAAAGACCCAAAACCTGGAACTCTAGCTGCTCAGGAACCAGGCCGTCAGGTGCAGGGATTGAAGGTCCAGGTAGAATACCTTCCCCTGGTTGACAGATCAGGTCCTGTGGAATACCTTCCCCTGGTTGACAGATCAGGTCCTGGTGGTCTGGAAGCCGCCTCGGGAGCCTGGATACCAGAACTGGTGCCAGTCTGGGGCTACCAGAATCACCTGTGCCTTGTCCCTCCTCACCTTGAGAAGCACCTTGTGGATCAAGGGAAATGAAGAAAAGGCATAGAAGAGGCCCAGGGTCCACGGCCTCGAGAAGGCATCCCCCTGCAGCGAGCCCTGCTTTTGGGGGGGGGGCATGAAACAGCTTCAGTTTCGAATTCTCCCTGGATGCAAACAGGTACACCTGAGGCATGCCCCAGTGGGAGAACAGATCTTGTACTACCTCCGGCAGGAGAGACCACTCGTGAGACGCAGCTCCTATCTGGCTTAGGGCACTGGCCAGAATGTTGGAGGCTCCTGCCACGTGGATGGCAAGGAGATCTGCCTCCAGGCTGCGCACGAGGGACCAAGTGCAGAGAGCTTCCCTGCACAGAGGCATGGAGCGCGTCCCGCCCTGGCGGTGTAGGTAGTACATGGTCGTGGTACTGTCCGTCTGGACCTGGACCACTTGACCCCGTATAAACGGAGCGAAGGCGGTGAGGGCTAGACGAACCGCTCGAAGCTCCAGCAGGTTGATGTGGCATCGGGACTTCCGAGGGGATCAGAGGCCGTGCTCCCCCAGATGGGCACCCCAACCCATCAGAGAGGAGTCGGTCGATAGAGAGACCGTCGGCTCAGGGCGGACAAACGGGATGCCCTCCTGCAGATGAGCTGGAACGATCCACCACTGGAGAGTGTTCCACATCTCCTGGGTCACCGTCACTGGCTGATCCAAAGGACCGGAGCGCTGTGACCATTAGCTGGCCAGTCCCCACTGTAGGGGATGCATGTGCCAACGGACCCAACGGACCACGCTGGTGCAGGCCACCATGAGGCCCGGGAGGCACAGGAAGTCCCGGGCAGGGCGCAATTGCCCAACCTGAAATGATTGGGCAAAGGAGGAAAGAACCTCAGCCCTGTCCAACGGGAGCCGTGCTCTGGCTCGAAGAGAGTCGAGCTCTGCCCCGATTAATTGGATCACCTGCTTTGGCATGAGTTCCGACTTAGCATCGTTGATGAGGAGGCCAACCTGAGAGCAAACCTGGAGGGCCAGATCCCTGGACTGCTCCACCTCCGGTCTGGAGGAGGCCATCAGCCAGTCATCCAGGTAGGGGTACACCCGGACCCTTCAGCGCTGCAGGAATGCTGTCACCATTGCCATGCATTTGGTGAAGACCCTGGGAGCTAGAGAAAGACCGAAGGGCATGGCCCAGAACTCAGAGGGACTCCTCTGCTCTGAAGCGGACGAATCGCTGGTGGGACGGACGGATTGGGACGTGAAAGAATGCGTCCTGGAGGTCCACAGAACAGAACCACATGCCTCGTTCCAAGGATGGAATGATCTGAGCCAGAGTGGCCATCCTGAAGGTTCGAGATCTTAGGAACCTGTTCAGGTCGTGCAGGTCTAGAATGGGGCACCAGCCCCCCGTCCGTTTCGGGACCAGGAAGTACCTGGACACAAACCCTGGGTCTGGTGGAGGATCCGCCACCTTCCTGAGCACCTCCTCCTGGAGGAGCAGGGCAATGTCGGCTCGATGGGCAGACAGAGAGGCTGCGGACCCCGTAACCCCCCAAGGGGCGACAGCTTGAAAGGGCGGGGCCTGCTTGAACTCCAGAGGCAGGCCCTTTTCTTCCACCTCCAACACCCAACGGTCCGTGGTGATAGTGGACCAGGCGGAAAGAAAGTGGCGGAGTCATCCCCCACGGGGGAGAACCCAGGGGAAGCGACGCGGCTGGGGGCAACACCTCTCAACCCGTCACTGGGCAGGCCTGGAGGAAGGACCGGCTGAGGGACCTCCTGGGCCTTTTACTCCCGGCTTCCTGCTGGAGAAAGTTGCAGGCTTGGCTTTGGGGTGCCAAGTGCGAGCCTGCGGGCCCTGATGCTAGTGTTGTTGGGCGGGACGTGCCGCAAGGGCAGAAGGGCAAAAGGACTTGTGCTGCTGTCGGCGGCCTTTGTCCTTCTGAGCAGATGTGACCGAGTACAAGGTGGCACTGGACTTTTCAATTCTCTGGAGGTGGCCTTCCACCCCAGGCCCGAACAAGTCGGTACCCAGGAAGGGGACGTCTACCAACTTGTGCTGGGTATCCGCCGTAAAGGTGGAGATCTGCAGCCAAGCTCTGCGGTGCATGGCCACTGCGGCCGCTGACTGGGCACAGGAGTCTTCAATATCGAGAGCCGTTTGGAGCTGCTGTTTCGCCACTGCCCTTCCCTAATCCCACACCTGCTTGACCGAAGTCTGCAGATCAGTCAGGAGATGAGGGATCACCTCATCCAGGGAGCCCATAAGGGCGTGGGAGAAGTGCGCGCCATCAGTACGGCCGAACTGGCCTGACAGGAGGCAGAGGGAGGACGCAGCATATACTTTACTCCTGGCATAGTCCAGTTTTTTGGACTGTTTGTTAGGGGGCTTGTCCACGTCCCTAGCGTTCCCGGAACGCCGGAAAACGCCGTCGGTAACCAACCTCTCCGCAGAGGGGTGCTCTGAGAAACCGGACAGAGACCCAGTAGGGACAACATACTTCCTGGTCATCCTGTCCGAAAGAGCAGGACAAGAAGCTGGCCGCTGCCATAACTCCAAGACTGGGCCAACAATGGCTTCAGCCACCGGAAAGGCCTCCGTGGGAGAATCCCCTTGGTCCAGTATCTCCGTGAGGGGGATACTTGGCCTGCTTGGATACGGGCTCGAGCTGCATCCCAGTGGACTCCGAGATGAGCCGAAGCAGACCCATGAACGATGATGGTCTCTTGTCCATCGATTGTCCACCGGAGGACTCCAGGTCAAGGGGCCTGGAGAACAGGGAGGAGTTGTCTTCAGACTCTGAGGAGTCTGCGAACAGCTACCTAGGGCCTGAGCCACCCTCCACCTGCCAAGGACGGTCGGGAGTGAGGGTGACCGACACCCGGTTGGGCAGTCCCTGACCTGACCGAGAATCCTTGGTCGGAGCCCCCAATTTCCGTTGTGGAGGCGGGGTTCCACCACAATTGCTGGGGCAGCTGGTTTTGACCGAACAACCGGCACCGGTGTGGGCACCTCGACCACCGCGAGGGGCTGTTTCAGCCTTTCGGGTGATAGCCACTTGATGGCCAGGGAAGGAACGGCGTCTGCTTGTTCCCGGTCAGAAGGAGCTGCTACCCCATTAAGTCCTCATAGCGTCAACGCAATTTGTGCTGAAGCCTCTCCTCCTCCGAGGAGGAAGACGAGCTGCGTCGCCGCTTACCTCGGTGCCAAGACCGTCGGTGTTTCTGAGGGTGGGTCTGGGAGGGAGCGGGGGAAACCTGTTCCTCCCTCGGCTCGGGAGCCTTAACTGGGGACTCCGGCACAGGAGGCGCAGGCAAGTCCTCTGTTTCCACCAGGGGAACCAGGAAAGAAGGGTTGTCGGCTTCTCCAGTCGACAGCCCGTCTGACGGGTTGAGAAAAATCTCAACCGCATCAACGGGTGTCTCGGCTGGCTGACCTGACCGGGACACCGTGAAGCCAGCGGCCTTAGCCGCAACCTTGACCGAAGTAGAGTGTCGACTGTCCGGGGAAGAGGGTCCTCTCCCGCTCTCACGAACGTCGGTTGGACTTACCCTTCGAGTCCCTCTTCCTGGTCCAAGAGGAGTGTCCCGATGGCCCCTCACCTTTCGTGGAGAGGGACTGGCAAAGCTCCTTAAAAGAAGCTGTGTAGGAGGATCCCAAGGAGAGCGGGATAAATGCCGCAACCGAGGATGATGAAGATGCCGCCTGGGCCGCCTCCTCCTCGAGGGCAATCATCTGCTCGAGATGCTCAGCCGAGCCAGCCGCCGCGGAAACCACCCAATGGGCCTCCTTGGACTTCACCGGCGGATAAAGTTTCTCAGGGGCCCAAGTTGGAGCCGGGCAGCACGGTCTTCGAGGGCGTTTGCGAAAAGGACTTGCAACTACTTGGGCCTGCGGATGCGTGGTCAAGTCCGAGGCAGTAGATGCGCGTGAGTGCGTTGGTCCTAGACATCTTCTGCCCACATGGGCTCCGCCGAAAACCAGGAGTCGATCTGTCCATCGCAGCCGCGAAGGAAGAAGTAGACCAAAGTCTAGAAAACTTTAAAATTATTTTCGGGTGAACCAAACAGTTTGGATCTAGTTTAAACGCAAAGCGCTAAGGAGGGAACCTGAGCTTCCAAGTGGTAAGGAAGATCTGGCGTCATGGGGCGGAGCCGAGAGTTTTACCACCCGGGTGGGTGGGAGGAGCCAGCCTGAAGACCTTCTGGCAAGATTTAAAGCGGCAAGGAACCTGCCAGACAGTGTAGATGAACAACATATCCATGTCCCTAGAACCACGTTTCGCTCCAGGGATGGTATGATATGGTTCAGAGTTACCATCCAGAAGGTGCGAGACTTGAGATATTGATTCAGGTCGTGGAGATCTAGGATGGGGCGCCAACCCCCTGTCCGCTGGGGCACCAGGAAGTACCTGGACACGAAGCCTGGGTCTGTAGGAGCATCCGGCACTGGAGCTACCGCCTCCTTGCGGAGAAGCTGAGCTATGTCGTCTCGAAGAGCCGACTGAGTGCAAGCTGAGATCCTTTCCTCCAGAGGGGCGCGGACTCGGCTGGGAGGGTACTGCTCGAACTCTAGAGGCAGTCCCTGAGTGACCACTTTGAAAGCCCACCTGTCCGAAGTGATATCGGACCAGAAGGAAAGAAAGTGGTGGAGCCGGCCCCCCACAGGAGGACCCAGAGCTGGCACGACTGATGTAGGGGTGGCAACCCCCAACCAGTCGCTGAGCAGGCTTGGAGAAGGAGGAACCTGGACCTGTGCCTTGGCATCCTTTACGGGGGCTGTTGAGAACCCTGCTTGGGCGGCGGATGCCAAGCTTGAGCCTACTGCTGGCCTCCTTGATAGGAGGGCTGCCTGACCACAGAAGAAGAATGCCAAAATGGCTTCTTTCTTTTCTGCTGGTCCTTGCCCGAAGAACCTTTTGCAGAGATAGCATCCAAGGTGGTACTGGACTGTTCGATACGCTAAAGGTGACCGGCCACTACTGGACCGAACAAGTCGGTACCAAGGAAAGGAATGCCAGCTAAGTTGTGCTAGGTATCCGCCAGGAAGGAGGATAGCCTCAGCCAGGCCCCGCGGCGAGTGGCCACTGCGGCTGCTAAAGAGCGGGCACGAGAATCCCCGATCTCTAGGGTCGTCTGGAGCTGCTGTTTTGCAACAACACGGCCCTGATCATGGACTTGCTTGACCGTGGTCTGCATGTCCGCCGGGGAGATGATGGAGGACTTTGTCTAATGACCCAAGGAGGGCATGAGAGAAGTTTGCCATAATGACAGCCGAACTGGCCTGACGAACGCCTAAGGAAGAGGCTGCGTAGACCTTGCGGGCAGAGTGGTCCATATTTTTGGACTCCTTGTCCGGGGGTCGGTCTGTGTCAGCCGAGCTACCAGTACGTCTAAACACAGAAGCGGTCACCAGGCTCTCGGCCGAAGGATGTTCTATGAATCCCGGCAGGTATCCCATGGGGGGCATACCTGCGGGCCAACGGTGCTGGGCAGGAAGGTGGACGCTGCCAGAGCTCAAGGGCCGGGCCAGTGATGGCTTTGGCCACTGATAAAGCCTCCGTCGGGGTATCCCCCCTTTTTAGGATGTCCGTAAGGGGGTACTCCGCCTTTTTCTGGATAGGCTCCAGGGGCATTCTGGTAGATTCGGAGATCAGGCAGAGAATGCCTTGAAAGGAGGAAGGACCCTCCTCTCAACCTGCCACGGAGGACTCATCCCCAGGATGGGAGTGTAGTCCTGTGACATTCGAGTCATGGTACAACAGTCTCCTGCCTACGTCCCCTTCGATCCGCCGGAAGCGGTCACGGGTCACCGTGATTGACAGACATCAGGGAAGCCCGGTGTCTGTACGGTCCTCTTTCGAGGGAGCCCCTCCCTGAGGCTGCTTAGGCAGTCATTCCACCAGAAGCGGTGGAGAGACTGAGATGGGCCTAGCCGGCCCAGCGGGTTGGGGAACCGAGGACTTCGGTTCCGGAAGGGGTTGGTGTTGGCCCAGGAGGAGGTAGCCAAGTGAGGGACGGAGTGGACAGCGGAGCCGGCTTTGCCCGGTCAAATTCAGCTGTTGCCACATAAGATCCTCATAGTGTCGATGGAGTTTCCATCGAAGCCTCTCCTCGTCCGAGGAGGAGGAGGATCTTCGGCCATGCCTCTTTTTAGAGTGCCTGTGACTCTTTCGGTCGTTCAACTGAGGGGGTTCTGGACCTCGATCAAGACTGGGCTGGCATACTCTGTCGACCAGGAGACACCGGGATCGGTGAAAGAGGGTCCGGAACCATTTCCTCAATGGTGACACCAGCAGGTTGGGTCCCTTCATTGGGAAAGACCAGGACCGGAGTCCTTTCTAAAGAATTGTCAACCGGAGTCGGCAAAATGGGGTCAATCAGGTCGAGAGATCTGTCAACCTTGTCAGCCACTTCCTCAATTTCTTGGCCAGACGAAATATCCGTGAAGCCGGCAGCCGAGGATGCGATCTCGACCGAGGTCGAAACCACGTGTTCCTGGGACTCTGACATTTCTCGGTCCCAAGAACATCTCCGTTTGGACAAAGACTTAGGGTCCTTCTCACTCTTCAGAGGACAGGACGAGTGCGAGCCCGAGGGCGCCTCACCCCTGGTGGGGAGAGACTGGCACAACTCCTTGAAGGAGCCTGAAAAGGTGGAACAGCGGTTCAGAGGAACAAAAAAGCTCCGAGTGGCCGAAGCCTGAGCCGCTTCCTCCTCGAAAACCTTCATCTACTCCAACTGTTCGGCATATCCCGCAGCCACGGAAACCGCCCACCTCACCTCCTTCAATTTCACAGACAGGTTCCTTTTCTCCGGTCTCCCCAATTTTAGGCGCGCCAAGTGGTCGTCCAGGACGTTGGGATGGAAGGCCAGGCAGAACTTGCAGGTGGAGGTGTTACGTCCAACAACAAGGCAGTAGACGCACGTTAGGTGGGGATCGGTGCGTGACATCTTCTGGCCGCAGGAGCACCGGCGAAATCCGAGCGCAGATTTTTCCTCCATGTCCGATGTGCTACTATGGGAATCAACAACTCGAAAGCGTTTTAAGGTAATTTGAGGTGAAAACAGACGTTTGAAATCCAGGGCCTACGCATTGCTGTGAAGCAAGAGGGAACCTGTATCTTCCAGCGGAAAGGAAGATCTGGCGTCATGGCGCGCGGACCCGAAGTTTATACCACCCAGGTAGGTGGGAGAAGCCAGCTTGAAAACTTCCGGCAAGATTTAAAGGGGAAAGGGACATGCCAAGAAGTGTGGATGAACAACATATCCACGCTCCTAGAACACGTTTCGCTCCAGGGATGCTATAATATGGTTCAGAGTTATCATCCGGAAGGTGAGAGACCCGAGATATTGATTCAGGTCGTGGAGATCTAGGATGGGGTGCCAACCCCCCATCCGCTTGGGCACCAGCAAGTACCTGGACACGGAGCCTGGGTCTGTAGGAGCATCCAGCACTGGAGCTACCGCCTCCTTGTGGAGGAGCTGAGCTCCTTTCCTCCCGAGGGGTATGGGCTCGGCTGGGAGGGTACTGCTCAAACTCTAGAGGCAGTCCCTGACTGACCACTTCGAGAACCCACCTGTCTGAAGGGATATCGGACCAGGAGGAAAGAAAGTGGTGGAGCCGGCCCCCCACAGGAGGACCCAGAATTGGCGTGACTGATCTAGGGGTGGCAACCCCCAACCCATCACTGAGCAGGCCTGGAGGAGGAGGCTCTTGGACCTGTGCCTCTGCCTCCCTTTACAGGGCTGTTGTGGACCCTGCTTGGGCCTTGGGCGCCAAGCTTGAGCCTGCTGCTGCTGACCTCGAGAGGAGGGTTACCTGAATGCAGGGGAAGAATGCCGAAAAGGCTTCTTTCGCTTCTGTTGGTTCTTGCCCGAAGAACCCTTTGCAGAAGTAGCATACAAGGTGGCACTGGACTGCTCTATGCGCTGAAAGTGACCAGCCACTCCTGGACTGAACAAGTCGGTGCCTAGGACGGGCATGTCAGCTAACTTGTGCAGAGTATCCACCGGGAAGGAGGAAAGCCTTAGCCAAGCCCTCCGGCGAATGGCCACTGCGGCTGCTAAAGAGCAGGCACAAGAATCCCAGATATCCAGGGCCATCTCAAGTTGCTGTTCTGCGACAGCACGGCCCTGATCATGGACTTGCTTCACTGTGGTCTGCATGCCTGCTGGGAGATGAGGGAGGACTTCGCCTAATGACCCTAGGAGGGCCTGAGAGAAGTGTGCCATTATAAGAGCAGAGCTGGCCTGACGAAGGCCTAAAGAAGAGGTCGCATAGACCTTACGGGCGGAACGGTCCATATTTTTGGACTCCTTGTCCGGGGTGGGGGTGTTGGTCAGTGTCGGCTGAGCTAGAAGTACACCTCAACACAGAAGCTGTCACCAGGATCTCAGCCGAAGGATGTTCTGTGAACCCCGCCAGGGACCCCATGGGCACTGCCTACTTACGGGCAGATGGTGCTGGGCAGGAAGCTGGGCGCTGCCAAAGCTCAAGGGCCAGGCCAACAATGGCTTCAGCCAGTGGAAAGGCCTCTGTTGGGGTATCCCCCCTTTTAAAGATATCCGTAAGGGGGCACTACGCCTTCCTCTGGATGGACTCCAGCGGCATTCCAGTGGATTCAGAGAGCAGGCGGAGAATGCCCGGAAAATAGGAAGGGCCTTCCTCCAAACCCGTCACTGATGGGAGTGCAATCCGGTGGCGTCAGAGTCTGAATACAACGGCCTCCCGCTTAGGTCCCAGATACGCCAAGGGCGATTGGGATGACCATTACTGACAGACGTCCGGGGAGCCCGGTGTCAGTTCGGTCCTATTTCGAGACAGCCCCTCCCTGAAGCTGCTTAGGCGGTGGCTCCACCAAAATCTGTGAAGAGACAGAAGCAGGCCGAACCGGGATACGGACCGGCCCCATAGGCAGGGGAACCGAAGACTTTGGTTCCAGAGGGGTCGGCCTAAGAGGCGGAAGACAAGTGATGGCTGGGGTGGCTGGAAGAGCCGGCTTTTGCCCGGACAAAATCAGCTTTTCCCACATGAGATTTTCATAGCGTCGGAGATTCTGCCGGAGCCTCTCCTCGTCCGAGGAGGATGAAGATCTGTGACAATGCCTCTTCTTAGAGTGTTTAATCACTCTTTCTTAGCCGTTCAGCCGAAGGGGTTCTGGACCTCGATCGAGGAAGGTCGACCCGTTTGATCAGGAGACACCGGTGTCGGTGAAAAACGAGGGTCCAGAATAGTTTCCTCGATAGGAACACCAGGGGGCTGGGTCTCCTCATCCGGAAAGGCAAGGACCAGAATCCTTTCCAAAGAGTCACTGACTGGAGTCGGCGACAGAGGGTCGAAATTAATCAGCCTCATCGGCGATTTCTTAGGTCCCCCTGGCCAGATGGGAGGTCCAAAAAGCTGGCGACCGAGGATGCGATCTCAACCGAAGTCAAGACCACATCCTCTTGGGACTGTGGCCTTTCTCGGTCCCAAGAACGTCTTCGCTTAGACGAAGACTTCAGGTCCTTATCCCTCTTGTGAGGGTGGGAGGAGTGCGAGCCAGAGCGCGCCTCAGCCCTGGTGGGGAGAGACAGGCACAACTCCTTGAAGAAGCCCGTAAAGGTGCAGCCAAGATTGAGTGGAACAAAAAAAAGCTTTGATTGGCTGAAACTTGAGCTGCTTCCTCCTCGAATGCCTTCATTTACTCCAGCTGCTCGGCGGATCAGTGGCCATGAGCACTCATCTCGCTCCTTGATTTCACGGCGGGTTCCTTTTCTCCAGTCTCCCCAGTTTTAGACCGCGCCTTGCAGTCGTCAGGACGTTGGGATGGAAGACCAGGCAGAAGGAGTGCAAGACGAGGTGTCATGTTCGACATCTAGGCAATAAACGCACGTTAGGTAGGGACTGATGTGCGACATCTTCTGGTCGCAGGTACACCGGCGAAATCTGGGGGACTATTGATCCTCCATGTCCGATGTGCTACAATCTGAATCGCCAACTCGAATGAGTTTCAAAGTTAGTTTCGGTATAAAACTACGCTTTGAATCCAGGGCCTACGAATTGCTGAGAGCACGACGGAACCTGTATCTTCCAGTGGAAAATAAGATATGGCGTCATGGGGCACAGCCTAGGTATTTACCACGCGGGTGGGTGGGAGGAGCCAGCTTGAAGACTTCCAGCAAGATTTAAAGGGGAAGAGACATGCTAAGAAGTGTGGATGAACAACATACACACGCTACTATAAGAATTACCCAGAGAGTCACCATTTTGAATTCTGGTTTTAAGACGAGCTTGTTTAGATATCTTAGGTCTAGGATGGGCCGCCACCTCTCTATAGCCCTAAGGATTAGCAGAGAGGAAACCTCTGCTTCTAAAGCAGTGGTCTCAGCAAAGTTTGCAGGTGGAAAGAATTTGGCCTGCAATTTTGGGAACTTAGCAAAACTGAGGGCCAACCCCAGGCTTACTAACTCCAGGACCTACTTGTCTGAGGTAACAGACTTCCAGGCCTACAAGTAGTAAGCCAGCCTGCCTCCTACTGGGATTGGGGAGTCGACCCAGACTGACACATCAGGGTGTCAGCTTGGCAGGAGTCTTGGACTGAGAGGAGGATGCAGCCCTGCTCATCCCACTCTTACCTCTCCCTCTGAAGAACCCCCTCTGTGGAAAGGAAGAGGAGGCCTGCATTTCGTAGAAGGGCTTGAGAAAAGGTCTGCCTCTGCACTGCTGCTTCTGAGGAGTTGCATGCCTTTCCTTGGCCTGTGCCAACTCCTGTAGGTGGTCCGATACGCGTCCATTTTCTTCATGTAATTTTCTTTCTGCTCCCCAGAGTATTACCCACCAAAGGGATATCCATGGCCTTAGCCTGGATGTCCTGTAAGAGGCTAGAACATCTGAGCCAAGAAAACCTCCTAAGAGACACAAATGTAACCATGACTTGTGATGCCACATCATTCGAGTCCACAGCAGCATGGAATTGCATTTTGGATGCCTCAATCCCATCAGCAGCCAGCTCCTTGGCTAGCTGGGGGGAAGCCTGTTTAGCCAGCTCCAGAACAGTATCCCATCTAGATGTCTGGTACCTGGCTGAGTAGGCCATATAATTAGCATGCCTGAGTCCGAAGAATGATGCCAAGTACTGTTTTTTGGCCACAGCATCAATCTTCCTAGAGTCTTTATCTGGGGTGTGTGAAGCCAGGAGTATGTTAGCCTTGTCACATGCTGCAGCCTGCACTACCCTCAACATGGCTGCATTAGTGGAACAAAAACTCTGTACCCGAGCCTGAAAGCATATACCTCCTGTCTATTCTTTCATCCACAGGAAATAAAGAATTTGGAGTTTGCAGAATTTTTTGTGTCGGTTTCCCCAAGGATTTATGGATGGGAATAGACAACCTCTTGGGACTCTGGGATGCCCATCATCTCCACAAAGTCACGCTCCTCTTGTTCCTCAACAGCTTCAACCAAGGGAAGCTGGAGAGTATCAGCCACCTTCTTGTAGAACAAATAGTGGGATGGGGACTCAAAGCCTGGGAGGGGAAACGTTGGAAGGCCTGTCTGGGGAGATGTCCGGTTTAATGGGTTCATCCAAACCTTCACCCCCCCCCCCCCGGGAACCGACAGAACAGAGCGCCTACAGAGGCGCACCAGATCGGACAGAGCGATTCCGCAATACTTATTGCCCTGGCTATTTCTTTGGCAGTTGGATTATGCAGTTCTGGATCTCCTTTTGTGTTTCGACCCCTCAGGGTCGGATCGCCAAGGTCACTGGGCACTCCCTCAGGTTCGGTAGGAACCGAACCACGCTGGTCCTGGTCATCCGGATTAGCGGCCTTCTTTTCCCTGAGCCTACCCAACCTCTTCTTAGGTGGCCTTTGGGAAATCTTTACAAATTTGGCAGTCTGAATCGAGGTGGTCAAAACCCAGACAAAACACAAATGGTGTGAGGGTCTGCCTTAGCAAAGGCATCCCCACACTCACCACAGTGCTGAAACCCAGTGGGCCCGTTTTTTTTCTTGAGTATCTCAGACACGGCCAGACTACAAAACTTAGCAGTTACAGCTTAACTGCCAGGTAAGACTCCTATCGGTTACCAACCGTTTTACAGGCCGTGGAAAAAATTTATAAAATAACTTATTTTTTTTTTTTTTTAAACCAATAGGAACCGGTACCTCACAGTACACAGAAAAAATAAAAGAGACCCCTCAAACAATCGGGTCCGAACCGGACCGATCCACGGGTTTTACAATTTCCACAGAATATTTTATTTCAACAACAAAATCCACTACCTACTACCACTTACTGCACCGCAAACAGGGATCTGAAGCAGAAAAAAAAAAAACAAATTAGTTGAATAAACAGATTGATTCTTAACCGAACTGACCGTAGAGAAGGAGCAATCTCCGGAGCGACTGAAAAGTCAGGCGGAGTAAAGAATGAACAGGTTACTCACCTGCAATAGTACTTCTAGGAGTGCTATAGGTTGTTCATCCACACTCTGGCATGTTCCTTTCCCCTTTAAATCTAGCCGAAAAGTCTAAGCTGGCTCCTCCCACCCACCCGGGTGGCAAATACTCGGCTCTGCCCCGTGACGCCAGATCTTAGCCCGCTGGAAGCGGGGTGGTGCGCCTAAAGCTGGAGGTCGAGGAGTGTGGATGAACATATACCACTCCTAGAACTACTGTTACAGGTGAGTAACCGGTTCTAGTAGCGTGGATAAGTTGTTCATCCATACTCTCTGGCAGACTCCAAGCAGTTCTCCGGGAGAAGGGAGGCAAGACGCACACCCCCTATTTAGGAAACAGACTGGAGAACCGAGGACCCAAAACCAGCACCCCGGCGTCACTAAAGGTCGATATGGTAGTGGGAGGCTCCTTGCCCGCCAATTCACAGCACAGACCTATGCATGATGTAATCCATCTAGCAATGGTAAGCTTCGCTGCAGGTCTGCCAGAAGTGGCTTCAGCGTAGGTGACAAACAACTGGCGTACCTCTCCCCAAATTTCCAACATCTTCTCCTTATAAAAGGAGAGAGCACATCTAAGGTCCAGAGTATGGAGCCTGTACTCTGCGTCAGAGGTGTAGTTAGGGTAGTATACCGGCAGAGTCAACACCTGGTTAATGTGAAACTCTGACACCACCTTCAGAAGGAATTTCGGGTGGGGGCGAAGGACAACCTTGTCCCTGTGAAAGACCAGATAAGGGGAGTCCACCAAAAGCACCTGGAGTTCCCCTGTCCTTCTGGCTGACGTGATAGCCACCAGGAAGGCCGTCTTCCACAAGTGTGAGAGCTCACACTTGTGCATGGGTTCGAATGGCTTGCCAATTAGCTTTGCTAAAACCAGCAAGAGATCCTACGGAGATGGGGGTTCACACACCGGAGGGGATATATGATCCAGGCCTTAAAGCTGCCGAATACTGTCTCCTGTGCCACAGTGAGCCCATGGACTGCCCACTGTAAGCAGAAATGGCTGCCAGGTGCACCCTAAGGGTCGATGATCGTAGACCCCCTTTGGAAAAAGACCAAAGGTAGCCTAAAATGTCAGACACAGAGCAGGATAAGGTGTCCAGACTCTTATCTTGACACCAAATGGAAAACCTTTTCCATTTGAAAACATAACATTTTCTGGTCGATTCCTTACGAGATGCCTCCACCACGGTGTAGACATCCTCGGAAAAGACCCAGAGCCTGGAACTCTAGCCGCTCAGATACTAGGCTGTGAGGGGCAGGAATTGAAGGTCCGGATGGAATACCTTCCCCTGGTTCAATGATATCAGGTCCAGGAGTGTACGAAGCCGCTCCGGAGCCCTGCAGCTGAGGCGATCTGGATACCAGAACTGGTGTGGCCAATCTGCAGCTATCAGGATCACCTTCGCCTTGTCCCTCCTCACCTTGAGTAACACCTTGTGGATCAAGGGAAGGCGTAGAGGAGGCCTTGGGGCAACGGCCTTGAGAAGGTATCCCCCTGCAGCGAGCCCTGCTGAGGGGGACGGGCACGGTGCAGTCTCAGCTTGTGTTCTCCCTGGAGGCAAACAGGTCCACCAACGGTTTGCCCCAATTGGAGAACAGATTGTAAGTTACCTCTGGATGGAGAAACCACTCGTGGGATGTCTAGCCTATGCAGCTGAGAGCATCCGCCAGTTGGTTCGAGACTCCTGCCACATGGATGGCAAACAGATCCGCCTCCAACAGGCTGACGAGGGTTCAGATTCGGAGTGCCTCCTTGCATAGCAGACGGCAGTGCGTGCCGCCCTGTTTGCTGAGGTAATACATGGTAGTGGTATTGTCCGTCTGGACTTGAACCACTTGACCCCAGAGCTGAGGAGTGAAAGCTGACAGTGCCAGTCTGACTGCTCTGAGCTCCAACAGGTTGATGTGGCATCGGGACTCCTCAGGGGTCCAGAACCCGTGGGCCCTGTTGTCCCCCATGTAGGCTCACCAGCCCATTTGAGAAGCATCAGTCGTCAGGATGACCGTCGGCTCGGGGCGCACAAACTGGATTCCTTCCTGCAAT
This sequence comes from Neoceratodus forsteri, assembly GCA_016271365.2. Taxonomy (NCBI): domain Eukaryota; kingdom Metazoa; phylum Chordata; order Ceratodontiformes; family Ceratodontidae; genus Neoceratodus; species Neoceratodus forsteri. The sequence goes on from CM057455.1 coordinate 1,714,327,698, forward strand.
CTGTCTGGTATGGTCCACCACTGGAGAGCGTCCCACATCTTCTGGGTTACAGTGATCAGCTGGTCGAAGTGACCATAATCGCGGAGTCCACTGGGCGGCCAGCTCCCACTGGATGGGGCACATGTGCCACCTGGCCCAACGGACCACCGAGGTGCATGCCGCCATGTAGCCCAGAAGGCGCAGAAAGTCCTGGGCTGGGCGCAAGTGCCCGACCAGAAATGATTGGGCAAAGGAGTAGAGAACCTCCGCCCTGTCCGACAGGAGCCGAGCTCTGGCTTGACAAGAGTTGAGCTCTGCCATGATATAGTCCATCACCTGAGAGGGCACGAGTTCCGACTTGGCCTCGTTGATCAGGAGGCCTAGTTGGGAGCAGGTTTGGAGGGCCAGATCCCTGGACCTCTCCACCTCCTGAAGGGAGGCACCCACCAGGAGCCAGTTGTTAAGATAGGGGTATATCTGAACTCCGACGCTGAAGATGGGCTGCCACCACTGCAATGCACTTGAACACCAGAGGGGCCGATGACAGGCCGAACGGCATGGATCGGAACTCGTACAGGGTCACTGTGCAGGCTTAGAGGAGGAGGCGGCAGCTGGACCAGCACCTCGGTCTCCCTTGTGGGGCTGCTGGGGACCTTGCTTGGGCCTAGGGTGCCAAGCTTGAGCCTGCTGCTGTTGTTGACCTCCCTGGAAGGAGGGCTGTCTGACCGCAGGGGAAGAATGCCGAAAGGGCTTCTTGCGCTTCTGCTGGTTCTTGCCTTGAAGAACCCTTAGCAGAGGTGGCATCTAAGGTGGCATTAGACTGCTCAATGCGCTGAAGATGACCTGCCACTCCTGGACCGAAGAGGTCGGTGCCAAGGAAGGGCACGTCAGCTAGCTTGTGCTGAGTATCCACGGGAAAGGAGGATAACCTCAGCCAAGCCCTGCGGCGAGAGGCGACCGCTGCCGTTAGTGAACGGGCACAGGAATCCCCAATGTCCAGAGCTGTCTGGAGCTGCTGTTTGGCAACAGCCAGGCCCTGGTCCCGGACCTGCTTGACCGTGGTCTGCATGTCTGCTGGGAGGTGAGGAAGAACTTCATCCAGCGACCCCAAAAGGGCATGAGAGAAGTGTGCCATGATCACTGCTGAGCTTGCCTGATGAAGGCCCAAGGATGATGCCGCGTAGACCTTCCGGGCTGAGTGGTCCATAAGTTTGGACTCCTTGTCCGGAGGGCGCTCAGTATCCGCAGAGCTGCCCGTTCGCCTGAATACTGAGGCAGTCATAAGGCTTTTCACCGAGGGGTGCTCAGTAAACCCCAAGGACCCTGTGGGCACCGCGTACTTGCGGGCCATGCGGGCAGATGGAGCCGGGCAGGAAGCTGGACACTGCCAGAGTTCCAGAGCCGGGCCAACTATGGCTTCGGCTACTGGAAAGGCCTCCATCGGGGTATCCCCCTTTTAAGAATATCCGTGAGGGGATATTCTGCCTTTTTCTGAATAGGCTGTAAAGGCATTCCTGTGGACTCTGAAATGAGTCGAAGGATGCCCTGAAAGGAAGAAGGCCCTTCTTCCAAGCCTGACACTGACAGCTCGTCATGGGAATGAAGGCCGGTATTATCCGAATCGGAGGAATCCAGGTACAGAGGCTTCCCTCCTAAATCTCCCTCGATACGCCTGGGGCGATCGGGGGTGACCGTAATTGACAGTCTATGAGGGAGACCCGAAGACCATCGGGCCTCCTTAGAGGGAACCCTCCAGGGGCTATTTTGGTGGAGGTTCCACCAAAATTGGTGGGGAGCCTGTAACCGGCCAAGCCAAAAGGCGCACGGGGGCCACCGAAGGAACCGGAGCCCTGGAGGCCGAAGATGATGGTGTCGGCTGAAGAGGCTGAGGCCAAGTGATAGCCGGAACCGCCGGGGTAGCCGGTTTCTGGCCTGTTAGCAGAAATTGCTGCCATATAAGATCCTCATAGCGACGGAGTTTCCGACTAAGCCTCTCCTCATCAGAGGAGGATGAGGAACGGTGGCGGCGCCTCTTCCGGGAGTGTTTATGTCCTTGCTTGGGTCTACCGACCGAAGAGGACTTACTCCTCGATTGAGACAGACAGCGTCTGCTCTGTTGGTCCGGGGAAGCCAGGCTCAGTGAAAACTGAGGTTCCGGCTCCTGGCCCTCGATCGGGATACCCGCGGGACGGGTTTCCTCATCGAGGAAAGAGAGAATAGGCGTTCTCTCCAGAGAGTCGTCGACAGGTGTCGGCGACAATGGCTCGAGAGAGATCTTGGCCGGTTCAGCCGTGTCCTCGACTTCAGTGCCTTGTCCAGACGGGAGGTCTGAAAAACCGGCAGCCGAGGAGGCGATCGACAGTAGTTGAGACGCCTTGCTCCTGGAAGTCGGACCGCTCTCGGTCCCAGGAGCGTCTTCTTCGGCTCGAAGAAGACGGTTTTGGATCCTTCTTTTTGGATCGGGAGGAGTGCGAGCCAGAGGGCGCCTCACCCTTTGTAGGGAGAGACTGGCACAAATCCCGAAAGGATCCTGTAAAGGTGGAGCCCAAGTTGAGCGGCACGAAGAAGCTTCGGCGAAGCTTGGGCAGCTTCTTCTTCGAAGGCTGCCATCTGCTCGAGCTGCTCGGCGGATCCTGCAGCCGAGGAAACCGTCCACCTGGCCTCCTTAGATTTCACTGGTGGACTGCGAAGCTCCGGTCTCCCCAGCTTCAGGCACGCCGGACGATCTTCCAGAACGGTGGGATGGAAGGCAGCACAAATAGTGCATTGCGAGGTATCATGTACTGTACCGAGGTAATAAACGCACGAGAGGTGGGGGTCGGTGCGCGACATTTTTTGTCCACAAGGACACCGGCGAAACCCGGGGGATGACTTGTCATCCATGTCCGAAAGGTTCGGATCAGAGTTGAGTACTCCACGAGTTTCAAAGCGAAGATGCGGTGAAAACCGTCGATTAGACTCCAGGGCCTCAATCGCTGCAAAAGCACGAGGAAACCTGTATCTTCCAGCGGAAAGGAAGATCTACGTCCATGGGCGGAGCCGAGGTATTTACCACCGGTGGGTGGGAGGAGCCAGCTTGAAGACTTCCGGCAAGATTTAAAGGAAGGGGACAATGCTAGATAGTGTGGATGAACAACATATCCACGCCCTAGAACCTGTATTTCTAGGGACATGGATATGTTGCTCATCCACATGTCTGCAGTCTCCAGCAGTTTTCCGGAAGAAGGGAGGCAAGGCGCACACCCCCTACTTAGGGGATAAAGACTGGAGAACCGAGGCCCCAAAACCAGCATCCCGCTGTGACTCAAGGTCGATGTGGTAATGGGTGATGAAGGTATGTGCAGACTTCCAGGTAGCAGCCCTGCAGATTTCCTGGATAGGGACGTCCCTGGAAGCAGCTACCGATGCAGCGGTATGGTGGGTAGAATGAGCTCTTATCCATCTGGGAGGCTCCATGCCCGCCAACCTATAGCAGAGATCTATGCAGGAGGTGACCCACCTGCCTATCATCCGCTTGGCTGCAGGTCTGACAGGTACGGCTTCAGCATAGGTGACAAACAGCTGGTGAACCTCTCCCCGAACTTCAGCCGTCCGCTCCTTATAATAAGCGAGCGCTAGTCTAGGGTCCAAAGTATGGAGCCTATATTCGGCCTCCGAGGTGTGATTGGGGTAGAACACCGGCAGAGTCAACACGTGGTTAAGGTGAAACTCCGACACCACCTTCGGCAGGAATTTCGGGTGGGGGCGAAGGACAACCTTGTCCCTGTGGAAGACCAGATAAGGAGACTCTATGGAAACGCCTGGAGCTCTCCCATCCTTCTGGCTGACGTGATAGCCACCAAGAAAGCGGTCTTCCACGACAGGTGGGATATATCGTACCTGTGCACTGGTTCGAATGGCCTGCCCAAGAGCTTAGCCAATACCAGCAGTAGATCCCACGGAGGTGGAGGTTCTCGCACCGCAGGGGATATGTGATCAAGGCCTTTGAAAAAGTGCCCGACCACTTCACCGACTGCTTCCCGGCCCGAGCCCGGTAAGCAGAGATGGCTGCCAGGTGCACATTAAGGGTCGTCGACCGAAGCCCTTGCTGAGAAAGGGACCACAGGTAGTCCAGAATGCTTGCCAAGGAACAGGAGGATGGGTCCAGGCCCTTGCCCTGACACCAAATGGAAAATCTCTTCCATTTGAAGGCACAGCATTTTCTGGTCGACTCCTTATGGGACGCCTCAACGACACTGAGGACCTCGTCGGAAAGACCCAAGGCCTGGAACTCTAGCCGCTCAGGAACCAGGCCGTCAGGTGCAGGGATTGAAGATCCGGATAGAATACCTTCCCCTGATTGACCGAGATCAGGTCCGGGCGGGCTGGAAGCCGCCTCGGGAGCCTGGAGCTGAGACTGAGGAGATCTGGATACCAGAACTGACGGGGCCAGTCTCGGGCTACCAGAATCACCTGCGCCTTGTCCCTCCTCGCCTTGAGAAGCACCTTGTGGATCAAGGGAAATGGGGAAAGCGTAGAAGAGGCCCGGGGTCCACAGCCTCGAGAAGGCATCCCCTGCAGCGAACCCTGCTGAGGGGGGCCGCATGAAACAGTCTCAGCTTCGCATTCTCCCTGGAGGCAAACAGGTCCACCTGAGGCGTGCCCCAGTGGGAGAAGAGATCTTGTACTACCTCCGGCAGGACAGACCACTCGTGTGACACAGCCCCTATCCGGCTTAGGGCATCGGCCAGGGTGTTGGAGGCTCCTGCCACGTGAATGGCAAGGAGATCCGCCTCCAGGCTGCACACGAATGACCAAATGCGGAGAGCTTACCTGCACAGAGGCATGGAGCGCGTCCCGCCCTGGCGGTTTAGATAGTACATGGTCGTGGTATTGTCTGTCTGGACCTGAACCACTTGACCCCGTAGAAACAGAGCGAAAGCGGTGAGGGCTAGATGAACCGCTCGAAGCTCCAGCAGGTTGATGTGGCATCGGGACTCCCGAGGGGACCAGAGGCCAAGCGCTCTGTGCTCCCCCAGATGGGCACCCCAACCCATCAGAGGTGCATCGGTTGACAGAGAGACAGTCGGCTCGGGGCCGGCAAACGGGATGCCCTCCTGCAGATGTGCCGGAATGGTCCACCACTGGAGAGCGTTCCACATCCCCTGGGTCACAGTCACTAGCTGATCCAACGGATCGAAGCGTTGTGACCACTGGCTGGCCAGTCCCCATTGAAGGGGAACGCATGTACCAGCGGGCCCAATGGACCACGCTGGTGCAGGCCCCCATGAGGCCCAGGAGGTGCAGGAAGTCCCGGGCTGGGCGTGACTGCCCAACCAGAAATGATTGGGCAAAGGAGGAAAGAACCTCGGCCCTGTCCGCCGGGAGTCACGCTCTGGCTCGAAGAGAGTCGAGCTCTGCCCTGATGAAAAGTATCACCTGCTTTGGCACGAGTTCCGACTTGGCCTCATTGATGAGGAGGCCAATCTGAGAGCAAACCTGGAGGGCCAGATCTCTGGACCGCTCCACCTCATCTCTGGAGGGGGCTGCAATCAGCCAGTCGTCCAGGTAGGGGTACACCCGGATCCTGCGGCGCCGTAGGAATGCTGTCACCACTGCCATGCATTTGGTGAAGACCCTGGGAGCTAGGTAGAGGCCGAAGGGCATGGCCCGGAACTCATAAAGGGATCCCTCCACCCTGAAGCAGAGGAATCTCTGATGAGACTGACGGATTGGGACGTGAAAGAATGCGTCCTGGAGGTCCAGGGAACAGAACCACATAGAGGTCCAGGGAACAGAACCACACGCCTCGTTCCAAGGATGGTATTATCTGAGCCAGAGTGACCATCCTGAAGGTCCGAGACCTTAGGAACCTGTTCAGGTCGTGCAGGTTGAGAATGGGGCGCCAGCCCCCCCATCCATTTTGGGACCAGGAAATACCTGGGCACAAACCCTGGGTCCGGAGGAGGATCTGCCACCTTCCTGATCCCTCTTTGTCAGAGCAGGGGCAATATTGGCTGTGGGCGAAAAGAGGCTGCGGATTCCGTAGCGCCTAGGGCAACGGCTCGAGAGGGCGGGTCTGCTCGAACTCCAGAGGCAGGCCCTTTCCTACCACCTCCAACACCCAGCGGTCCGTGGTGATAGCGGACTAGGCAGAAAGGAAGTGGCGGAGCCGTCCCCCCACGAGGGGAACACATGGGGGGAGTGACGAGGCTGGGGGCGACACCCCTCAACCCGTCACTGGGCAGGCTTGGAGGAGGGACCGACCGAGGGACCTCCTGGGCCTCTACCTCCCTGCTTCCTGTTGGAAGCCGCAAGCTTGGGTTTGGGATGCCAAGCGCGAGCCTGCTGGTCCTGAAGCTGGTGCTGTTGGGCCGGACGTGCCGCAGGCGCAGAAGGACGAAAGGGCTTGTGCTGCTGCTGCTGACAGCGGCCTTTGTCCTTCTGGGCGGAGGTGACAGAGTCCAGGGTGGCATTGGACTTTTCGATCCGCTGGAGGTGACCTTCCACTCCAGGGCCGAAGGGGTCGGTCCCCAAGAAGGGGATATCCGCCAACTTGTGCTGGGTATCCGCTGTAAAGGTGGATATCCTCAGCCATGCTCTGCGGCGCATGGCCACTGCGGCCGCAACCGATCTGGCACAGGAGTCCCCTATGTCCAGAGCTGTTTGGAGCTGCTGCTTCACCACCACCCTACCCTGGTCCCGACCTGCTGGACCGTGGTCTGGAGGTCGGCCGGGAGATGAGGGATCACCTCATCCAGGGAGCCCATGAGGGCGTGGAAGTGTGCCATCAGCATGGCCGAGCTGGCCTGGCAAAGGCCGAGGGAGGACGCAGCGTACACCTTGCGCCTGGCGTAGTCCAGCTTTTTGGACTCCTTGTCGGGGGGCTTGTCCACGTCCCCGGAATGCCGGAAAACGCTGTCGGTGACCAACCCCTCGACAGAGGGGTGCTCCTAAAACCCGGGCAAAGAGCCGGTAGGGACCGCATACTTCCTGGCCGAGGGTGCAGGACAGGAAGCAGGCTGCTGCCAAAGCTCCAAGGCTGGGCCGACAATGGCCTCAGCTATAGGAAAGGCCTCCGTGGGTGAATCCCCTCGGTCCAGTATCTCCATCAGGGGATACTTGGCCCGTTTGGAAACGGGCTTGAGCTGCATCCTGGTGGACTCCGAGATGAGCCGAAGCAGACCAATAAAGGACGATGGGCTTTCGTCCAGTGACTGGCCCCCGGAGGACTCCAGGTCAACCTGCCTGGAGAACAGGGAGGAGTTGTCTTCGGACTCTGAAGAGTCCGCGAAGAGCTGCCTAGAGCCTGAGCCACCCTCCACTGCCGAGGATGGTCGGGAGTGAGGCTGACAGACAACCTGTGAGGCAGGCCTTGGGCCGACCGAGAGTCCTTGGTCGGTGCCCCAGATTTCGGTTGTGGAGGTGGAGGTTCCACAATTGGTGGGGCAGCAGGTATCAGCCGAACAACTGGCCCAGGCTTGGGCATCTCGACTGCAGCGAGAGGCTGTTTAGGCCGTTCGGGTGACAGCCACTTGATGGCCGGGGAAGGCGTCTGTGTCGACTTAGTCCCGGACAAAAGTAACTGCTGCCACATCAGCTCCTCATAGCATCGACGCAATTTGCGCCGAAGCCTCTCCTCATCCAAGGAGGAAGACGAGGAGGAGCGGCGTCGCTTACCTCGGTGCAGAGACCGAGAAGAGGTCCGAGACCGAGACCCTCAGTGTGTGCGAGGGCAGGCCTGGGAGGGAGCGGGGGACACCCGCTCCTCCCTCGGCTCAGATGTCTTAACCGGGGACTGCTGCACCGATGGCGCAGGCAAATCCTCTGTTTCCACCGGGGGAACCGGAAAAGAAGGGTTGTCAGCTTCACCAGACGACAAACCGTCTGACGGGGACGCCGTGAAGCCAGCAGCCTTAGTCGCAACCTCGACCGAAGTAGACGGTCTTAAGGATTAAGACTTAGTTTGGCTAAGCAGATTTACTGTGTGGTGGTGTTTTTATTTTTTACTCACAGGGATTGCTACTGTTTGTTGCTAACATTTCATTGCTTTATTTTTTCTCTGATTCAAATTGTTGTTGCTGGTATACCTTCTTCTGCATTATTACAAGGTGTGCCTACAGGTGTGTGCTAACAGATTACTGCTGTAATCTTCTGATTCAAATTGTCTTTTGCAAGGTATATCTTCTGTTACTGCTTTATTTTTCTCTGGAGCAAAGTGTTTTACAGGGTATATCTTCTCTGAAATTACTGTATTACAGGGAGCTTACATTTTTGTGACTTTTTATCATTGGGCTAAGCAAAATTACTGTTTGACACTGGTTTTTTATTCTTGTTTGTTGAAAGGTTTGTTGTCTCAGAGGTGTTTCAGTCTCCTTCTCACATTGAAGGAGCTAATTGCTTTTCTCCACAGCTCTTCCAAAGGATTAGGGTGTGTATGTGGGGTGGAGCTGGCAAACTGTCAGTAATTTCCAACAGAAAGAAGGGTTAAAAGTCAGGTTAGTTGATATCTTGGAGGTAGAAGACTTGGTTTGCTGGCCAAGGCACCTAGCTTCACCTGAGCTCTTTCCTTCTAAGACTGCTTGAAAGGCAGAGTAGAGAAACTTACCAGAGCAAGGGAGAAGGATTAAGACTTAGTTTGGCTAAGCAGATTTACCTTGTGGTGGTGTTTTTATTTTTTGCTCACAGGGATTGCTACTGTTTGTTGCTAACATTTCATTGCTTTATTTTTTCTCTGATTCAAATTGTTGTTGCTGGTATACCTTCTTCTGCATTATTACAAGGTGTGCCTACAGGTGTGTGCTAACAGATTACTGCTGTAATCTTCTGATTCAAATTGTCTTTTGCAAGGTATATCTTCTGTTACTGCTTTATTTTTCTCTGGAGCAAAAGTGTTTCTTACAGGGTATATCTTCTCTGAAATTATTACAGGTGGTGCTTTACAGGTTTTACAGTTTTATCTAACATTAGGATAGCTTTTCAGGGTTACTGCATTTGTTGTTTACTGATTGTTTCTGCTCTACCTCCTTGTTCTTTCGTCAGTGGTTCTTCTTTTTTGGCAGGGAAGGGCCCACACCCACCCCATCCCCAACCACCCCACACTACACTCCTTTTATAGGGTACCACAGTGTAACATTTCTGTGGCAGAACAGGAAGGGGCGGATCAGTGGGCCCTCCACAAGGTGATCTCATTTACAGGGCACTAGTAATTTAACTTGTTATAACAAGTTAAACAAAGCACAATTAAACCATTACTTGCATTTTTTTTTTTTTTTTTCCTTCTAATTACTCTGACTAGGTTACAAACCCAGCAACTTATTTGGAATGGATTCCATTAACTGCAGGTACTGTGGAACAATTTTCAGAAGGACAGTCTTACAGGATTTAGGATACTGTCACCATGCTGGGCCTTTGGAGATCTTAGGTCTCAGCTCCAGGCAGCATGGGCAGAGATTGCACGCCTCAAATTTCATATTGAAGAGGAAATACATTATAAGAACCACCCGCCATTTCCCAAGCATCCAACAGAAAAACCTCAAACCACGCAGAGGGTAGTTGGTCCAGGAGGTTGGCAGGTGGTTAGGAGGAGCAAATCAGGTGCCCCATCACTCTCTGTCTCCAACACATTACCTCCAAAACCATATAAACACTACAAACAGGTATCTGCCTCTATCTCTGAAATCAAATAAAGAGGCAGAAGACACTGCAGAGCAGGACACTACTGACACAGGAGCTAGCACAACAATACTCACCCAAATCAGGAACCAAAAACCAAACAAGCACAAAGGAAATCCAAAACTTCTGATCATAGGGAGACTCCATGATTCGGGAGTTGATACCCATCTCCAGCCAGGGTGATGGTCAGATGTTCCCAGGTACATCAGCATGGAGAGACACTGACCGCATTGCTAAAATTGTTCACAAAGCAGGAGAAAACACTGATGTCCTAGTACACATAGGGACTAATGATCTCGCCAGCCGGTCAGTTGAGGAGACCAAGGAACACTTGACTAGGCTGGGTGACAAACTATCATCATTTGATCGCGGCATCTCCTTCTCTGAGATCCTGCCAGTCTGGGAGAAGGGAGCAGATGGACGGAAGGTCAGAGAAGAGGAGATAGGGGAGCTAAACACGTGGCTCAAGGACTGGTGCCAGGAAAAGGACACACAGATTTGTAGGAACTGGCAACAGTTCTGGGAGCGAATTCTTTAAATTTGATGGACTGCATCTGACTAAGAGGAGTCAGTGCATTGGGGCAGAAGTTTGGCGTCTTTGCAGAATATTTAAACTAGCTAAATGGGGAGAGGTGCAGCACCCACTCGTCGAATGGGAAGAACACCCCCCCCTCAGCTAGTGGTCAAACAGGAATTCCAGCGTGTTTGCCATTCATTTTGCATCACCAGGTAGAAAAAAGGTTTGTCTCCCCATATGATGCACAGGGTAATGCCAAACTTCACCCAACAACTAACACACCAAAATCTGGCCAATGGAAAATCATGTACAATGCTCACAGCCTGGGAAATAAGATCCCAGACCTGCAGGCAATAATGTCAGAGGCTAAACTGGACATAGTAGCAATTAGTGAGACGTGGTTTACCAGTAACCACCCTGGGAGACTTAGTACCTGGATATGTATTGTTCAGAAGAGACCGAGGTGCAAAAAGGGGGAGGTGGCCTGTATGTTAATGAAAATATCAAAGCTACAGAAATTAGAATACACATAAGGAGCCAGAAGAACTGTGGGTCACCTGAAACAGGTAATGGGACAGCCATAGAACTGGGTTGTCTACAGGCCCCCAGACCAGAGGGAGGACATAGACACATTACTATTAGAAGATATACAAAACATGACAGCTAAAGGGAGGTTCTGATAATGGGAGACTTCAACATGCCAGATACAGATTGGTCAATACCAGCAGGAACATCTGCCAGAACTAGACTCATAGTGGATTCCCTGCAGGAGGGCCTCAAAACAACTGGTACAACAACCCACAAGAGACAGGGCTATCCTAGATCTAGTACTGACTAACAAAGAAGGGATCACAGATCTCCAGGTAGAAGGTCACCTGGGGCCAGTGACCATCACATGGTATGGTTCAATTTGGCTACTACATCTAAATCATCCCATTCCAAGGCAAAAATATGGGACTTCAGAGGAGCTGACTTGATAAGATGGCCAACAGAGTTAAGCTAGCCTGGCAAAAAAGAAACACAGGTGAGGAGGTACAGGCAAAGTGGGCAAGCATTAAGGATACAATACTTGAAGCAACATCCCATTGTGTTGAGACAGAAGGAAGTGCAAAGAAGAAAGAAACCACTTTGGTTCTCAAATATAGTAGAAAAGGTCAGAGCCAAAAGGCTGGCCTTCAGAAAATATAAGGAACACAGCGATGAGAGATAGGGAGGCATACCAAACTGACCTACAAGGAAGCAGGTAAGGCAATGAGCGCAGGCAAAGTCCCAAACTGAGAGAACACTAGCACGAACAGTAAAGAAGGTGACAAGACTTTCTATAGATACATTAGTGAAAGGAGAAAGTCCAGAGGGGGTATTGCTGATTAATGGAGAAAAGGAGCATTGAGGAGGAGGACCCTGTAAAGGCATCTATCCTAAATAGATACTTTGCTCAGTATTTACTGAAGAGAAGGTAGGGCAGGCCCACAGCTCAGCATCATGGACACAGGGGAGGGAGGAGCACCACCTCCTCACAAAGAAAGGGTCCTACAAGAGCTTCAAGCTCAGGGTGGATAAGGCAATGGGACCTGATGGCATACATCCCAGGGTACTAAGGAGCTAAAGGAGGAACTAGCAGAGCCATTAGCAGAATTGTTTAGTGAGTCTCTGAGCACAGGAGAGGTCCCAGAAGACTGGAGAAAGGCTCATGGATCCCACTCCACAAGAGTGGTAGCAGGAGGAGGCGGGGAACTACAGACGGTCAGTCTTACCTCAGTAGTGGGCAAGATTATGGAGGCACTCCTTAAGGAAAGGATAGTGCAACACCTGGAATCCATAGGGGCACAGGATCCAAGACAGCATGGGTTTACAAAAGGAAGGTCCTGTCAACTAATCTCATAGATTTCTTTGACTGGCAACCAGAGTGGTGGACCAAGGGGAGCAGTTGATGTCGCCACCTTGACTTCACAGCAAAGCTTTTGACACTGTTCCACATAGAAGATTGATAAATAAGCTAGGTAGGCTCAGTGGGTCAGAAGTTGGTCAACTGGGTGCAAACTGGTTGACTGGCAGAAACAGAGGTGGTGGTAAATGGTATACAGTCAGAAGAGATGCAAGTCACAAGTGGGGTACCTCGGGATCAGTCCTGGGGCCAGTCCTATTCAACATCTTCATTAGTGACCTCGCAGGATGGACTAGAGGGTAAGGCTTGTCTGTTTGCAGATGACACCAAGATCTGCAACAGAGTAGATGATCCAGATGGGGTGGGCAGAATGAGAAGAGATCTGATAAACTAGCAGAATGGTCAGAAGAGTGGCAACTGGATTTAATGCAAAGAAGTGCAAAATCATGCACATAGGGAAGAGAAACCTGAAGCCACTTATAGGCTGGGAGGGGTTGCTAGCAGTCACAAGGAAGAAAGAGACTTGGGCATCATCATCACTGATGACCTAAAATCATCCAAGCAGACCCTAAAGCAGTAGGTAAGGCTAGGGGGTGTTAGGGTGTATTAGTAGGGGTATCCTACAAGTCGTAAGAGAGGAGGTAATAATCCCTCTGTACAAGACATTGGTTGGAAGCCCCATCTGGAGTACTGCGGCAGTATTGGGGCCACACCTTCACAAGGACATTAACCAAATTGAGGCAGTCCAGAGAAGGGCAACCAAAATGGTGCAGGGACTGCATCAGAAGACATATAAGGACAGATTAGCGGAGCTCAATATGTATACCCTTGAGCAAAGGAGGAGAGAGGTGATATGATCGAGACATTTAAACACCTTAAGGGCATAAACAAGGTGAAAGAGTCTAACATGTTTAAATATAAGAAAAATAGCAGGACAAGAGGACACAGCATGAGATTAGAGGAGGCCGATTAAGGGGAATGTGAAATTCTTTTCACAGAAAGGTGGTAGATGCATGGAATGGCTTCCACGAAGTGGTGGCTATGAATACAGTGCAGGGCTTCAAACAGGCATGGGATAGGCATAAGGGAGCAATACAAATGACTATGAATAGATAGGTCACTGACAGAGCAAAGGCCGATGGCACATTTATAAGGTAGAAAAAGAAATGGGCAGACTGGATGGGCCTTGCGGTCCTTATCTGCCGTCAACTTCTATGTTTCTATGTTTCTATCTATGTTTCTACGGTCGGCTGTCCGGGAAAGGGGACCTCTCCTACTCCCACGAGTGCCGATGATGGGACTTACCCTTGGGATCCTTCTTTTTGGACCGAGAGGAATGTCCCAATGGCCCCTCTCCCTTCGTGGAAAGGGAATGGCAAAGCTCCTTGAACGAAGCAGAATACGAGGTACCCAAAGACAGCGGGATAAATGCTGCGACCGAGGAGGAGGAGGAAGATGCGGCCTGGGCCGCCTCCTCCTCGAGAGTGATCATCTGCTCCGACTGTTCAGCCGAGCCAGCCGCCACGGTAACCGCCCAACGGGCTTCTTTCGACTTTACCGCGGGTAGCGCTTGCGGCGCCAAGCTTCAACCGGCAGCGGGTCCTCCAAGACGCTGGCCGGAGAACTTGAATAGCAAGACTCGCAGGCTTAGCGGGTCGTGTTCTAGGCCGAGGCAGTAGACGCATGTGGAGTGCGGATCCGCCCTGGACATCTTTCGCCCACAAGGGCACCACAAAACCGGAGTCGACGGTTGGCACGAGTGCTGGAAAAGACCAAGTCTTGAAAATTTTAAACGAAGTTTCGGATGAACCAAGAATTAGGATCCAGTCTATCACGCAGCGCTAGGAGGGAACCTGAGCTTCCAAGCGCAAGGAAGATCTGGCGTCATGGGGCGGAGCCGAGAGTTTTACCACCCGCGTGGGTGGGAGGAGCCAGCTTGAAGAACTTCCGGCAAGATTTAAAGCGGCAAGGAACCTGTCAGACAGTGTGGATGAACAACATATCCATGTCCCTAGAAAGCTGGTTTCTCCACTGAGTCTCAGTATGTTTTTTTACTTTTTCCTTGAGGGGAGACTGTTCCAGAACCGGGTCAGCAGTTAGTTTCATTTTGGAACCTTCGCTTTTGTCAGAAGCTCTAGTCTCAGCATTTTTCTCTTTTGGCGGAGACAAATGCTGGTTGGGATTTGACCCACTGTGTTTGTCTGCTTTAGTAAATATGTCCCCACACTTAATGCAGTTTTGAAAACCTGGAGGCCCAGTTTTCTTTTTAAGTTTATCTGACATAACCAAAGAAAAGCCTCCAAGAAATGGAAATTACGTACCTACCGTAATTCTTGATCTTCTTTGATGAAGTCTCCACCATTCATTCACACTGATGGGAACTACACCAGAGGTGCTATGACTCAGCGGGAGCCAAAAATCTTCAGGAGGGCCAGCACTGGGGTAGGACCGCACATGCACGCCGCCGCAAGACTGGCTTGCGCCATACAGGTTACCTCAGCGTCAACCCTCCAAACGCCTAACTACCTTTTTTACCGAGGAAGTTCAGCGTAAACTAACCTATTCCCAATTTAAATAGTCCACATGACCCATGTAAGAAGGGTCAACTCAACAGTCTTCATAGCCCAAACCACAAGGGGGAGAAGGTCAAAAACAGGAAGAGTGCTCGTGGGATGGTGGGTGAGCGTGTGAATGAGTTGTAGAGACTTCGTCCAAGAAGATCAAGAATTACGGTACGTACATAATTTCCATATATCTTCTCCACCACTCATTCACACTGATGAAGGAGTACCAAGCTAAAATAATCCCCTCGAGAAGGGCAGCAGGAGAGAGGTGCTCAATTATGACACAAGTCCATTAAGGACTGATGCTGCCTGGCATGGACATCCAAAGGGTAGTGCTTTACGAAAGTGTGCACGGAGCTTCAAGTGGCCGCACTGCAGATGTCTGCAATGGGCAGGTTTTGGATTTCTGCCAGAGATGCCGTGACAACTATGGTAGAATGTGTGTATACGCTGCCTTTCAGCTTAACCTGTGCCATGGAGTAGCACTGGCGAAGACATGCCACTAGCCATGCTGAAATGCATCTGATAGCAACAGGCTGACCCAGCCAGGCCATGCTGAAGGAGGCAAACAGTTGATTTGACGAGTGGATTTCTTTAGTTCTGTCTAAATATAACTACAAACTTCTCTTAACATCCAGAGAATGCAGGGTACACTCCCTTTCATTCTTGAAATTCGAAAAGTAGGTTGGGAGGACCAAGGGCCGATTCCGATGGAATTCTGAGACAACCTTGAGAAGAAACTTAGGGAGAGTCCTAAAAAACACCTTGTCTTTGTGAAATACAGTGTATACTGAGGGCCTGTGAACAAAGCATGTACTTCGGACACTCTACGAGCGGCGGTAATGGCTACAAGGAAAGCGGTCTTCCAAGTCAGACACTTCAGCTCACAAGTAGCTAGGAGCTCAAAAGGTTTATGGGTGAACATGTCTAGCAGGAGATTAATGTCCCAGGTGGCTACCGGTTGTATGACCAGTGACCTGGTATGCAGTATGCCCTTAAGGAATCTCTTGACCACAGGTAACTGAGCCAGAGACAAGGAGTGTACGGGCTCGTGGTGTGCGGAGATCGTGCAAAGGTGAACCTTCATGGTTGAGTGTTGCAGGCCTGTGTCCGATGGATCTAGAAGATACTCTAGAACTTTGTTTGGTGGGCAGGAAAAAGGATTCCAAGAGGATTTTGTGCATCAGATGAAGAACCGCTTTCACTTAGCCATATAAGTTTTTCGGGTAGCTGGTTTGCGTGCAGCTAACAGAATAACAGCTCCTCTGTGAAATGTTAAACCTACTCACCTCTATCTCTTCAAGAGCAAAGCATGGAGGTGAAGGGATGGGGGGACTTCAGATTGGGATGGACCACAGGCCCTGGGTCAGCAGGTTCATATGAAGTGGAAGCTGTCTCTGAGAAGTTTCCGATAATCTGTTGATTAATAGAAACCAGATCTGATGAGGCCAAAATGGGGTGATGAGGATCATTCTTCCCCCTGTGCCTCCACTTTGAGGAGCACCCTCTGAACTAAGGGAAGAGGAGGAAATGCGTACAGAAAGCATCTTGTCCACCACAGTCTGAATGCACTCTGACAGAAAATGCCAAGTTCTGGATTTCTGGAGCAGAAAAGAGACAGTTCTGTGTTGAGTGGGGACTCAAAAAGGTCCAGGTCTGGAGGTCCTCACTCTTCGAAGAGCGACTGCACAATGTTTGTGTCGAGAGGCCACTCGTGAGAGTCTGCTTCCGTTCTGCTGAGACGATTTGCCAGACTGTTCTGCACCCCTGGCAGGTAGACTGCCTGGATCAGAGCTTTGTGCTCCAGGTACCACTCCCACATTCTCATCGCTTCCCTGTATAAGGGGTAAGAGTGTGCTCCGACCTGCTTGTTAATGTAGTACATCACTGTTTTATTGTCCGTTTGAAAGAGAATGATCTTGTGACAGAGTATGTCCTTCAAGGCTCGGACTGCATACAGGACAGCTCTCATTTCTAGAACATATATGTGAAGGTAAGCCTCATCCCGATTCCATCGACCTTGGGTGTGGAGATCCTGGCAATGAGTTCCCCATCAGAGTATGGACACATCCATGGTGATGGAGAGCTGAGATTCTAGAGGGGTGAAGGAATAACCTTCCAGAAGGTTGTCTTCCTGAGTCTACCAGGTGAGTGACGGTTTCAGTGCTCCTGTCACCTTGATGTGAAAGGACTGTGGGTGTGTGGTCGGTGACCACTAAGTGCTGAGCATCCACTGGGTAAGTCCTCATGTGAAGACAAGCCAGGGGCACGATGAACACGGAAGATGCCACAAGACCCAGCATCCGCTGCATCGGGAGAGCTCAAACAGAGTCGTTCTCCCTGATGAAGTGGGCCATCTGAAGGATGTCATTCCTTCTGTCCTCAGAAGAAAGGCTTTTGCGCTGGAGGAATCCAGAAGGGCTTCTATGAAGAGGAGCCGTTGGGAGGGCTGTAGCTGCGACTTTCCCAAATGTAGCAGCACTCCCATGGACATGAGGAATTTTGAAGCAGTAGCCACGGCTTCCGGAGTCTCTTGTCTGGAAGGACTTGCTAGAAGCCAATCGTCCAGATATGGGAACACCAGAATTCCAAGCTTCCTGACGTGGGTTGTGAGAACTGCAAAGCACTCTGTAAAGACTCGAGGCGCCGAGGACAGCCCAAGGGTAGGACTCAGAATTGGTAGTGTTGACCCAATGCCACAAATCTGAGGTATCTGTGGTGGTTTGGGGTGTATGAGAACATGCTTGTAGGCATCCTGCATGTCCAGGAAGGCCAACCAATTGTTTTGATGAATTAGAGATTAAAAAAAAAAAAAAAGTACTAAGTGACATCTTCTTGAACTTTTCCTTGTAAAGGAATTTGCTTAACGTCCTCAGATCGAAAACTGGACACATGCCGCCCGTTTTCTTTGGAACTAGGAAGTAATGGCAGTAGAAACTTGTGTGGAATGGGGTATCATTAACTGCAGCTACCGTGGAACACTTTTCAGAAGGACAGTCTTACAGGATTTAGGACACTGTCCTACATGCTGGGCCATTGGAGATCTTAGAGCTCAGCTCTCCGGGCAGCATGGGCAGAGATTGCGCACCTCAGATTTCATATTCAAGAGGAAATGCAATTTAAGAACCACCTGCCATCTCCCCAACATTCAACAGAAGAACCTCGACCGCAGAGGGTAGTTGGTCCAGGAGGTTGGCAGGTGGTTAGGAGGGGCCAATCGGGTGCCCCATCACTCTGTGCTCTCCAACACATTACCTCCAAAAACCATAAACACTACAAACAGGTATCTGCCTCTATCTCCGAAATCAAACAAAGGGGCAGAGGACACTGCAGCACAGGAGCTAGCACAACAAAACTCGCCCAAATCAGGAACCAAAACAAAAAAAGGAAAAAAGAAATCCAAAAAACTTTTGATCATAGGAGACTCCATGATTCGGGGAGTCAATACCCATCTCCAGCCAGGGGTAATGGTCAGATGTCTCCCAGATACATCAGCGTGGAGAGACACTGACCGCATTGCTAAAATTGTTCAGAAAGCAGGAGAAAACACTGACGTCCTGGTACACATAGGGACTAATGATCTCGCCAACCGGTCAGTTATGGAAACCAAGTGACACCTGACCAGGCTGGGTGACAAACTATCATCCATTTCGTCCGACATCTCCTTCTCTGAGATCCTGCCAGTCTGGGGTGGGGGCAGATGGACGGAAGGTAAGAGAAGGGGAGCTAAACATGTGGCTCAAGAGCTGGTGCCAGAAAAAAGGACACATTTGTAGGGAACTGGCAACAGTTCTGGGAGTGAAAGTTCTTTAAATTTGATGGACTGCATCTGAATAAGGAGGGAGGGAGTGCATTAGGGCAGAAGTTCGGCGTCTTTACAGAATATTTAAACTAGCAAATGGGGAGAGGGGTGCAGCACCCCATACGTCGAATGGGAAGAACACACCTCTCCCTTCAGCTAGTGGTCAAACAGGGATCCAGCATGTTTGCAGTTAATTTGCATCACCAGGTAAGAAAAAAGGTCAGACTCCCCATACGACACACAGGAGAAATGCCAAACCTCAACCAACAACTAACGCACCGAAATCTGGCCAATGGAAAATCATGTACACAAATGCTCACAGCCTGGGAAATAAGATCCCAGACCTGCAGGCAATAATGTCAAAGGCTAAACTGGACATAGTAGCAATTAATCAGACGTGGTTTACCATTAACCACACTTGGGAGACTTCAGTACCTGGCTATGTACTGTTCAGAGCAGACCGAAGTGCGGGGCCCTGTAGGTCAATGAAAATATCAAAGCTACAGAAATTCAGAATACACATAAGGAGCCAGAAGACCTGTGGGTCACCCAGGAAACAGGAAATGGGACAGCCGTAAGAACTGAGGTTGTCTACAGGCCCCCAGACCATGGGGAGGACAGACACATTACTGTTAGAAGATATACAAAACATGACAGCTAAAGGGGAGGTTCTGATAATGGGAGACTTCAACATGCCGGATACAGACTGGTCAATACAGGCAGGAACATCTGCCAGAACTAGACACATGGTGGATTCCCTGCAGGGGGAGGGCCTCAAACAACCCACAAGAGACAGGGCTATCCTAGATCTAGTACTGACCAACAGGGAAGGGATCACAATTCTCCAGGAAGAAGGTCACCTGGGGGCCAGTGACCATCACATGGTATGGTTCAATTTGGCCACTACATCTAAATCATCCCATTCCAAGGCAAAAATATGGGACTTCAGAGGAGCCGACTTTGATAAGATGGCCAGAGTTAAGCTAGCCCTGGCAAAAAGAAACACAGGTGAATGGGTACAGGCAAAGTGGGCAAGCAATAAGGATGCAATACTTGAAGCAACATCCTATTGTGTTAGACAGAAAAGGAAGTGCAAAAGAAGGAAACCACTTTGGTTCTCAAATACAGTAGCAGAAAAGGTCAGAGCCAAAAGGCTGGCCTTCAGGAAATATAAGGAACACAGTGGATGAAGAGAGGAGGCATACCAAACTGCCCTAAAGGAAGCAGGGAAGCAGTAAGGCAGGCAAAGTCCCAAACTGAGGAAACACTAGCACGAATAGTAAAAAGAAGGTGACAAGACTTTCTATAGATACATTAGTGAAAGGAGAAAGTCCGGAGGGGGTATCGCTAAGCTCAAAGGAGAAAAGGGGGCATGTGAGGAGGACCCTGTAAAAGCATCTGTCCTAAATAGATACTTTTGCTCAGTATTTACCGAAGAGAAGGTAGGGCAGGGCCCACAGCTCAGCACCATGGACAGGGGGGACGGACGTGAGCACTACACCCTTCGCAAAAGAAAGGGTCCTACAAGAGCTTGCTAAGCTCAGGGTGGACAAGGCAATGGGACCTGATGGCATGCATCCCAGGGTACTTAAGGAGCTAAGGGTGGAACTAGCAGAGCCATTAGCATAACTGTTTAGTGGGTCTCTGAGCACAGGAGAGGTCCCAGAAGACTGGACAAGGGTTCATGTGATCCCGCTCCACAAGAGTGGTAGCAGGGAGGAGGCAGGGAACTACAGACCAATCAGTCTTACCTCGGTAGTAGGCAAGATTATGGAGGCACTCCTTAAGGAAAGGATAATGCAACATCTGGAATCCATAGGGGCACAGGATCCAAGACAGCGTAAGTTTACAAAACAAAGGTCCTGTCAAACTAATCTCTGATTTCTTTGACTGGGTAACCAGAGTGGTGGACCAAGGGGGAGCAGCTGATGTCACCTACCTTGACGTCAGCAAAGCTTTCAACACTGTTCCACACAGAAGATTGATAAATAAGCTGGGTAGGCCCGGGGTGGGTCAGAAGTTGGTCAACTGGGTGGCAAACTAGTTGACGGGCAGAAATCAGAGAGTGGTGGTAAATGGTCTACAGTCAGAGATGCAAGTCACAAGTGGGGTACCTCA
This sequence comes from Neoceratodus forsteri, assembly GCA_016271365.2. NCBI lineage: Eukaryota > Metazoa > Chordata > Ceratodontiformes > Ceratodontidae > Neoceratodus > Neoceratodus forsteri. The sequence goes on from CM057455.1 coordinate 1,714,348,217, forward strand.
GGGATCAGTCCTGGGGCCAGTCCTCTTCAATATCTTCATCAGTGACATTGCAGATGGACTGGAGGGTAAGGCTTGTCTGTTTGCAGATGACACCAAGATCTGCAACAGAGTAGATGATCCAGATGGGGTGGGCAGAATGAGAAGAGAGCTCGATAAACTAGCAAGATTGTCAGAAGAGTGGCAACTGGGATTTAATGCAAAGAAGTGCTAGATCATGCACGTAGGGAAGAGAAACCCTGAAGCCACCTATAGGCTGGGAGGGGAGCTGCTGGCAGTCACAAAGGAAGAGAGAGACTTGGGCATCATCATCACCACCACCGATGACCTGAAATCATGCAAGTAGACCTCTAAAGCAGTAGGTAAGGCTAGGGGTATCACAAGTCGTAAGAGGGAGGTAATAATCCCTCTTTACAAGACACTGCTTAGGCCCCATCTCGAGTACTGTGTGCAGTACTGGAGGCCACACCTTCACAAGGACATTAACCAAACTGAGGCAGTCCAGAGAAGGGCAACCAAAATGGTGCAGGGACTGCATCAGAAGACATATGAGGAAAGATTAACGGAGCTCAATATGTATACCCTTGAGCAAAGGAGGGAAGAGAGGTGATATGATCGAAACATCGAAACATTCAAACACCTTAAGGACATTAACAAGGTGAAAGAGTCTAACATGCTTAAATACAAGAAAAATAGCAAGACAAGAGGATACAGCATGGGATTAGAGGGAAGCCGATTAAGGAGGAATGTGAAGAAATATTTTCACAGAAAGGGTAGTGGATGCAGGGAACAGTCTACCTCAGGAAGTGGTGGCTATGGATACAGTGCAGGGCTTCAAACAGGCATGGCATAGGCATAAGGGAGCAATACAGATGAGTATGAATAGATAGGCCACTGACAGAGCAAAGGCCGATGGCACATTTATAAGGTAGAAAAAGAAATGGGCAGACTGGATGGGCCTCGCGGTCCTTATCTGCCATTAACTTCTGCCATTAACTTCTATGTTTCTATGTGTTCCGCTGATCCAAAGGGACTACTTCTATTGCCCTGTTTAGCAGGCCTTGAATCTTGGAAGCAAGAGGGTCTGAGAGAGACAGACATCTCGGGCTGTTTGGGTGGTGATCTGGAGGACTTTCTGAAAGGTTTAGAGAGTACCCCTCGTGGATTATCCCGAGTACCCTCGTCTGATGTGACTGACTTCCAATGGTCGTAGAACTGAGTCAGACGCCCTCCTACTGCCGAGGAAGAGTCCCCCTCGGACAGGTGACATGGGACTTGGTGGCACTAGGTGCTTTGGAACCCTGTGTCTTCTGACGCGTTTTCTTTTGCGGCTTAGGGGCTTGGTTTCTGTTGATGCCCCCTTTGCCTTTACCACAAAAGGACTGACGGTTACGAAACTGAAGGCGGTTCCCACCCCTTTGAGGGGCTGCAGATGGCGGTCTGGCCATTTTGATATCCGTTCTAGTTTTCTGTGTGGACTCTAGCACCTGCTCAACCAGTGGACCAGACAGGTATGTACCATCAAAAGGCAAACTCATAGCTCCCTTCTGGGCATCATTCGTGAATCTTTACGTGCGTAACCAAGAGTGGTGTCTGGTACATATATCAGCCGCTGCTGCTATGGAAGCAGTGCCAAAGGCATCCATAGCGGCTTTAAGCTGCTGATTATTGGATTCAATGCCTCTAGTAATGGTCTGAAGGAGCTCTGTGTTAACTTACGATTCTGGAAAAGTTTCTACCATGGCCTTGAGCGAATACCAGAGTGTATACTCATACTGAGAGAAATAACCCCGGTAACTTACAATACGCATGCCCAGGGTAGAAGCAGCAAAGACTCGCTTTCTCAGTGTCGATTTTGCGACATTCCTTGTTTATTGGACGTGCCGTAGATTCTTGAGGAAGAATGGCATTGTCATTCTCTGCCAGGAGAACTATGGCACCAGCAAAGGCTTGCAAAGCCAGAATAGGACAATCCTTGGAAGGGGCGCATTTCCCATCTATGGATTTAGCCACAGAGGGAATAAGTGCCGGATTATCCCACACCATTTGTGAGAGAGTCTCAAAAGATGGTTGCACGGGAGGAGTTGAGAGAGCAATTGAGAGGTATTCATGTTTCTAAGCAGAGATTTAAAAGAAAGGTCCTCGACCAGAGGCTCTGCCATAAGAGAAGGTTTATTTACAACCCCTAGGAAGGAATGGTCGTCAAAGTCTTCCCCCAGTCGAAAATCAGCATCAGGCTCAATATCATTTCCTACTAGTCCAGGAGGGAAAAAAAAAATTACTCACCTTAGTAATTATGTTTCTTCTAGTGGAGTCTTGCTGTATTCTGACTATTGCAGTTAGGTCCTGCCTTTCAACTGCCCTGGAGAACAAAGGGTTAACTTTTCTATGCCTTGCATAGAATGTTCATCACGAGCTCGGTTGAGGCTTCTGCCCGTTATTTGAATTGCAACTGTCAGATCTTTACAAGCAAAAACTCACTAGGTGTTCCGTGAGGAAACTAAAAAATTTACTAGCCAACTGGCAAATATATACAGGTTACTCATCTGTACCAGGAATTCTAGGAATGGTATATGTTGTTCATCCACACTCTCTGGCAGGTATCCTTGCCACTTTAATTCTTGCCGGAAGGTCTTCAAGCTGGCTCCTCCCACCCACCCGGGTGGTAAAACTCTCGGCTCCGCCCCATGACGCCAGATCTGGCCCGCTGGAAGCTCAGGTTGTGCGTCAAAGCCAGGGAGGTTGGATGGGTCGTGTGGATGAACAACATATACCATTCCTAGAACTCCTGTTACAGGTGAGTAACCTGTATTTCTAGGGACATGGATATGTTGTTCATCCACACTCTTTGGCAGACTCCTAGCAGTTCTCCGGGAGGAGGGAGGCAAGGCGCACACCCCCAATACTTACCTGGAAAAGAGAGACTGGAGAACTGAGGCCCCAAAACCAGCATCCCGGCATGACTAGAGGTTGATGTGGTAGTGGGTAATAAAGGTATGTGCCGACTTCCAGGTAGCAGCCCTGCAGATATCCTGGATAGGGACGTCCCTGGAAGCAGCTACCGATGCAGCGGTATGGCGGGTAGAATGAGCTCTTATCCATCTAGCAGGCTCCATGCCCGCCAACGTGTAGCAGAGCTCTATGCAGGAGGTGATCCACCTGCCTATTGTCCACTTTGCTGCAGGTTTGCCAGGTGCGGCATCAGTGTAGGTGACAAACAGCTGTCGAACCTCTCCCCGAACTTCAGCCGTCCACTCCTTATAATAAGCGAGCGCTCGTCTAGCGTCCAAAGTATGGAGCCTATACTCGGCCTCCGAGGTGTGATTGGGGTAGAACACCGGCAGAGTCAACAGCTGGTTAAGGTGAAACTCCGACACCACCTTCGGAAGGAATTTCGGGTGGAGGCGCAGGACAACCTTGTCCCTGTGGAAGAGCAGGTAGGGAGGCTCGATGGAAAGCACCTGGAGCTCTCCCATCCTTCTGGCCGACGTGACAGCCACCAAGAAGGCGGTCTTCCACGACAGGTGCGAAAGATCACACCTGTGCATTGGTTCGAATGGCTTGCCCATGACCTTGGCCAATACCAGCAGTAGATCCCACAGGTGGAGGTTCTCGCACGGAGAAATGTGAGGTAAGGCCTTTGAAAAAGCGCCCGACCACCTTCTCCTGTGCCACCAACTGCTTGCGGCCAGCCCGATAGCAGAGATAACGACTAGGTGCACCTAAGGGTCGCCGGATCAAGCCCTTGCTGAAAAGGGACCACAGGTAGTCCAGAATGCTTGCCAGGAGCAGTCTGAAGGGTCCATGCCCTTCCCTGACACCAAATGGAAAACCTCTTCCATTTGAAGGCATAGCATTCCCTGGTCGACTCCTTACGGGACGCCTCAACGACGTTGAGGACCTCGTCAGAAAGACCCAGAGCCTGGAACTCTAGCCGCTCAGGAACCAGGCCGACAGGTGCAGGAATTGAAGGTCCGGATGGAATACCTTCCCCTGATTGACTGAGATCAGGTCCGGGCGGGCTGGAAGCCGCCTCGGGAGCCTGGAGCTGAGGCTGAGGAGATCTGGATACCAGAACTGGCGAGGCCAGTCTGGGGCCACCAGAATCACCTGCGCCTTGAGAAGCACCTTGTGGATCAAGGAAATGGAGAAAGAGCGTGAGAAGAGGCCGGGGTCCACGGCCTCGAGAAGCATCCCCTGCAGCGAGCCCTGCTGAGGGGGGCGGGCATGGAACAGACTCCGCTTCGCATTCTCCCTGGAGGCAAACAGGTCCACCTGAGGCGTGCCCTAGTGGGAGAACAGATCTTGTACTACCTCCGGCAGGAGAGACCACTCGTGAGGCGCAGCCCCTATCCGGCTTAGGGCATCGGCCAGGATGTTGGAGGCTCCTGCCACTAGGGACCAAATACGAAGAGCTTCCTTGCATAACAGCAAGGAGTGCGTCCCGCCCTGGTGATTTAGATAGTACATGGTCGTGGTGTTGTCCATTTGGACCTGAACCACCTGACCCCGTAGAAACGGAGCGAAGGCAGTGAGAGCTAGATGGACCGCTCGGAGCTCCAGCAGGTTGATGTGGCATCGGGACTCCCGAGGGGACCAGAGGCCATGTGCTCGGTGTTCCCCCAGATGGGCACCCCAACCCAGAGATGCGTCGGTCGAGAGAGAGATCATTGGCTCGGGGCGGACGAACGAGATACCCTCCTGCAGATGTGCTGGAACAATCCACCATTGGAGAGCATTCCACATCTCCTGGGTCACTGTCACGGGCCGGTCCAACGGATCACGGTGTTGTGACCGTCGGCTGGCCAGTCCCCACTGTAAGGGGACACATGTACCAACGGGCCCAACAGACCACGCTGGTGCAGGCCGCCATGAGGCCCAGGAAGTCGCAGGCAGGGCGCAATTGCTCAACCAGAAATGATTGGGCAAAGGAGGAAAGAACCTCGGCCCTGTCCTCCGGAAGCTGTGCTCTAGCTCGCAGAGTGTCGAGCTCTGCCCTGATGAACAGAATCACCTGCTCTGGCACGAGTTCCGACTTGGCCTCGTTGATGAGGAGGCCAACCTGAGAGCAAACCTGGAGGGCCATCTCTGGACCGCTCCGCCTCCAGTCTGGAGGGGGCTGCTATCAGCCAATCGTCCAGGTTAGGGTACACCTGGACCCCTCGGCACTGCAGGAATGCTGTCACCACTGCCATGCATTTGGTGAACACCCTGGGAGCTAGGGAGAGGCCGAAGGGCATGGCCCGGAACTCGTATAGGGATCCCTCCGCTCTGAAGCGGAGGAACCTCTGACGGGACGGACTGATTGGGACGGAAAGAACGCAGCAGTACGTCCAGAACCACACGCCTCATTCCAAGGATGGGATTATCTGAGCCAGAGTGACCATCCTGAAGGTCTGAGACCTTGGAACTTGTTCAGGTCGTGCAGGTCGAGAATGGGGCGCCAGCCCCCCCGTCCGTTTTGGGACCAGGAAGTACCTAGACACAAACCCTGGGTCTGGAGGAGGATCCGCCATCTTCCTGATTACCTCTTTTTCGAGGAGCAGGGCAATATAGGCCCGGTGGGCCGACAGCGAGGCTGCGGACCCCGTGGCCTCCGAAGGGGCGACTGCTCGAAAAGGTGGAACCTGCTCGAACTCCAGAGGCAGGCCTTTTCCTACCACCTCCAACACCCAGCTGTCCGTGGTGATAGCGGACCAGGCGGAAAGGAAGTGGTGGAGCCGTGCCCCCACTGGGGGAACCCAGGGGGGAGTGACGAGGTTGGGGGCGGCACCACTCCACCCGTCACTGGCCAGGGCATGGAGGAAGAACTGCCGAGGGACCTCTCTCTCTATTTTACCCCTTGCTTCCTGTTGGAAGCCGATTACGCTTGGGCTTGGGACGCCAAGCGAGCCTGCTGGCCCTGTTGCTGTGGGTGCCGCTGGGCCGGTCGCAGAGCAGGGCCCGGGCGACTAAAGGACTTCTGCTGCTGGACGGGCGTCTTGTCCCTCTGGGCGGAGGTGACTGGAGTCCAGAGTGGCACTGGACTTCTCAATCCCCTGGAGGTGTCCCTCCACCCAGGGTCGAAGAGGTCAGTCCTCAAGAAGGGACGCCCGCCAACTTGTGCTGGGTATCCGCCCCGGAAGGTGGATATCTCAGCCACGCCCCTGCTGCATATGGCCACCGCGACCGCTACCGGACCCGGCACAGGAATCACCTATGTCCAGAGCAGTCTGGAGCTGCTGCTCAGCCACCGCCTACCCTGGTCCCGCACATGGCGGACCAAATTCTGCAGGTCAGGCGGAGATGAGGAACAACTCATCCAGGAGTCCACGTACGAGGAGAGGGTGTGCCATCAGCACGGCCGAGCTGGCCTGTCGGAGGTCGCAGGGAGGACGTAGCATACACCTTTGTGCCCAGCAAAGTCCAGCTTTTTGACTCTGTCAGGGGCTTGTCCACATCCCGAGCGCTACCGGAACGCCGGAAACGCTGTCGGTGACCAATCCCCTCAGCAGAGGGTGTTTTCGAGAACCGGCAAAGAGCCGGGTAGGGACCGCATACTTCCTGGCCATCCTGGCCGAGGGCGCAGGACAGGAAGCAGGCTGCTGCCAAAGCTCCAAGGCTGGGCCGACAATGGCCTCAGCCACCGGAAAGGCCTCCATGGGAGAATTCCCTTGGTCCAGAATCTCTGTCGGGATACTTGGCCCGTTTGGACATGGGCTCGAGCTGCATCCCGGTGGACTCCGAGATGAGTCAAAGCAGACCCAAGAAGGACGATGGGCTATCGTCCACTGACTGGCCCCCGGAGGACTCCAGATGGCACTGCTGGAGAACAGGGAGGAATCGCGGATTCAGTTCTGCGAAGAGCTGCTCGGCTCTGGAGCCACCTCCCTCCACCTGCCGAGGACGGTCAGGAGTGAGGGTGACCGACAACCTGTGGGGCAGGCCATGACCCGACCGAGAATTCTTAATCGGTGCCCCCGACTTTGGTTGTGGAGGCGGAGGTTCCACTACAGTCGGTGGACCAGCTGGTTTCGGCCTAGCAACTGGCCCTGGGGAGGGCAACTCGACTGGAACGAGTGGTTGCTTCGGCCGTTCAGGCGACAGCCACTTGATGGCCGGGGTCGGCTTAGGCCCGGATAACAGCAACTGCTGCCACATCATAACCTCGTAGCGCAGGAGCAACTTGCACCGTAGCCTCTCCTCACCCGAGGAGGAGGACGAGGAAGAACAGCGTCGCCGCTTCTCGTAACGAAACCGAGACCACAGATGTCAGCGGGAAGAGGTCCGAGACCGAGGGTGGGTCTGGAGGGAAGGGGATACCGCCTTCTCGCTCGTGGAACTTTAACCAGGGACCGCGTCCCGGCGAGCAGGCAGATCCTCGGTATCCACCGGGGGAACCGGTGAAGTAGGGTTGTCGGCTTCTCCAGTCGACAGCCCGTCTAACGGATCGAGAAAAATCTCGACTTTGTCGATGGGAGTCTCAGCAGGCTGGCCTGACGGGCACCGTGAAGCCAGCCGGCCCAGCTGCAACCTCGACTAAGTCAGACGGTCGGCCGTCTGTAGGGAGACCTCTCCCGCCTCCCACTTAACGCCGATTTATGGACGACTTATCAATTCCCTTTTTGGGCCGCAGAAGAGTGTCCCGGCGCTCCTCTCCTTTCGTGGAAGAGGGACTGGCAAAGCTCCTTGAACTAAGCTGTATACGAGGAACTCAGAGAGAGCGGATAAATGTCGCGTCGAGAGGAGGAGGAAGATGCGTCCGCCGCCTCCCTCGAGGGCTATCATCTGCTCGAGGCTGCTCAGCCGAGCCAGCCGCCACGGACACCGCCCAATCCAGCCTCTTTGGATTTTACCGCGGAACGCTTTCGCCCGAGGCCCAAACAGGCAGCGAATCATCCAGAACATTGGCCGAGAAAGAACGGCACAACTCGCAAGCCTGCGGGTCGTGATCTAGGCCTAAGCAGTAGACGCACGTGGAGTGCGGATCTGTCCTGGACATTTTCTGCCCGCAAGGGCACCTCCGAAAGCCAGGAACAGATTTGTCCATCGCAGCCGCGAGGGAAGATGAAGACCGAAGTTTAGAAAACTTCAAAATCAATTTCGGACGAACCGAAGAATTAGGATCCAGTCTAAAACGCAGAGCGCTAAGGAGGAACCTGAGCTTCCAGCTGTGTGAAGATCTGGCCATGGGGCGGGCTTAGAGTTTTGACCACCCAGGTGGGTGGAGGAGCCAGCTTGAAGACCTTCCGCAAGAATACTCCCAGAGAGTGTGATGAACAACATATCCATGTCCCTAGGAAATAATGTTTTTGGTTCTCAAAGGAAGACTCAAGTCAGGAAGCCCAAAAACAAAACACATCCAAAACAACATTCCACCCAAAGAAAAAAAAAGGGGTGTAAGGGGGAAGCACTTAGGGTGCCAACACTGCTCCTGCCCACCCACATCCCAAAAACTAGGTTCTGAGAGGGAGTATGGGAGAATGTGACAGTTAAGACTCCACTAGAAGAAATGCATTAAGGTGAGTAATTTTTCTTCAAACAATATGAAGTCTTGCTGTATTCTGACTATTGCAGACTACCAAGCAGTACCACCATGGAGGAGGGAGAGAACCTACTTTGGAAATAGGCTCTGAAGTACTGCTGTGCCAAACCGAGCATCACTCCTAACCTGAATATCCGGAGAGTAATGCTTAGTGAAAGTATGGACCATTTTCCAGGTGGCTGCTTGACAAATTTCTAAGAGAGGAATATCCCTGGCAGCAGCCAGGGAAGCAGCTGTACCTCTTGTGGAATGAGCCCTCAGGCCTGAGGGTGGAATTCTACCCAGTTTTTCATAGCAGAATTGTATACAAAAAACAATCCACCTGGCAACAGATTTCTACTGGCAGGTTTGCCCTTTACCAACTTCTCCATAAGTGAGGAACAACTGGAAGGATTCAAACCTGTGACCCTTGGTGCGCTCTATGTAGTAGCTAAGGGCTCTTTTAACATCCAAACTGTGTAGCCTCCTCTCTCCAGAGGAAGAATGATCAGTGAAGAAAACAGGGAGAGATATATACTGGTTGCTGTGGAAATCTGAAACCACTTTAGGCAAGAACTTTCTGTTAGTTCTAAGGACCACTTTATCTGTGTGAAAAGAAATGAAATCAGACTCCACTGACAGGGCTTGCAATTCACTGATACGTCTGGCAGAAGTAATGGCTACTTAAAACAGTTTTCCAAGTCAAGTACTTAAGCTCTGCTGAAGACAAAGGCTCAAAAAGGGGTTGCATAAGCTGAGCAATGCAAACATTAAGGTCCCAAGCAGGAGCAGGATCCCTAAAGGGGGGTTGGTGAAGCAATCCCTTGAAAACTTATACAGAATGGCTATGGATGGCATGACAGAGAGGAAGACTTGCCTACAGACAGGAAAGCAGAAACAGCTGCCAAGTGTACCTTAAGGGTAGCTGGTCTGAGACCTAGGCCATTAAGATGGACCATATAATCCAGAACCGTAGGCAATTCAGCAGAGTCTGGAGAAAAATTCTTCTTAGAACACCAAATGCTGAATCTTTTCCATTTGGAGTTGTAATTCTTTCTGGTGGAAGGCTTTCGAGTAGCCTTAAGGATATCCAGAACCCCTTGGGAAAGATGCAGATCTGCAAACTAACTCTTCAAGAACCAAGCCTTGAGATTGAGAGACTGAAGATTCAGGTACCAAATCCTCCCGAGAGGATGTTAACAGGTTGTAATTCCTGGGAAGAGACAGGGGAAGATGGACTGTTAGGGACAGCAACAAGGGATACCATGGCTGTCTGGCCCAGTCTGGAGCAATCAGAATCACTTTGCAAGGTTGTGACCTTATCTTGAACAGGAGAGGGAAGAGGTGGGGTGGGGGTGGAAGCATACAGAAATTGATCTTCCCAGTTCAGAATCAGAGCATCCAGGGGGACTGGGCCGAAGACTGGGGGGTCTGCAACAAAAGAGGAAGTTGGTGATTGTCTGGGGCTGCAAAAAGATATATCTCTGGAGTGCCCCATCTTGAGAAAATCACTTTCAACACCAGAGATCTAGGGCCCATTCGTGATGGCCCTGGGATATTCTGCTCAGTGCATCTGCTAGGACATTTTCCTTCCCTGGGAGGTGAACTGCTATCAGAGAGGTTTGCAGGGAATAGGCTAGGGACCACAACTTCATTACTTCTGTGCACAAGGCCGTAGACAGAGTGCCTCCTTGCTTGTTGATGTACCACATGGTGGTGGTGGTGTCTGTTCTGACCTAAACCACCTTGTTCTGTACAGATTTGGAAAAAGCTTGTAGTGCCAGAAACGCTGCTCTCAGTTCCAAGAGATTGATGTGAAGCAGAGATTCCTGAGGCGACCACAGTCCCTGGGTGGTAAGATCCCCCAAATGGGCTCCCCAGCCCAGCAGGGAAGCATCTGTGGCGAGGACCACTGAATGAGACTGAGTGACAAATGGAACCCCTTGTCTCAAACTGTCCTGATCCTGCCACCATTGCAAGGCTTGGATCACGGTTCGAGTCACTGGAATTAGTTTGGTAAGGGAATCCTTTCTTTAGGACCAAAAAGCTCATAAGTGGAACTGAATGTCCCTCATTTGGAATCTTGCCCCCTGGACCACTGCTGTGGAAGCTGCCACGTGGCCCAGTAGCTGAAGGAAATGCCTTGCTCGTCGAGACACCTGAAGGCTGAATGAAGAGGCCAGTTCCATGAGGGTCCTTGCCCTTTCCAGGGGAAGAAAGGCTCTTGCTTTTACCGTATCCAGTTCTGCACCTATGAAGGTGAGGAGCTGCACAGGTTCGAGAAGTGACTTTGGTAGGCTAAGTAGGAATCCTAAAGAAGTGAGCACTTGCTGGGTCACTTGCAGGTGTTACTTGACTTGGTCTGGAGACTGACCTACTATGAGCCAGTCATCCAAGTATGGGAAAATGGAAATCTTTTGTCTTCTTAGGAAGGCAACTACTACTGCCAGGCACTTTGTGAAGACCCTTGGGGCTGATGTCAGGTCAAAGGGCACTGCTCTGAACTGATGGTGGCCTGAGGGCAACTCGAACCTGAGGTACTTTCTGTGGGAGCACCTGATGGAAATGTGAAAGCAGGCATCTTTGAGGTCCAGGGAGGCTAGCCAGTCCCCTGGCCTTAGAGAGGGAAGGATAATTCCAAGAGTTACCATTTTGAACTCTGACTTTAAAAGATGTTTGTTCAGATATCTTAGGTCCAGGATGGGTCACCACTCTCCTGTCTTTTTGGGGGTTAGGAAGTACCTGGAGTACAATCGTTTGCCCCAGTGTAGGGTGGGAACTCTCTCTATATCTGAGAGCTAGGAGAGAAGAAACCTCTGCCTGTAGGGCAAGGGTCTCAGAGATTTGCAGGTGGAGAAGATCTGGCTCATCTTGGGAAATTTTTTGAAGCTGAGAACCAGTCCCTGGCTTACTACTTCCAGGACCCACTTGTCTAATGTAAGAGACATCCAGTCCTCGACAAAGTAAGCCAGCCTGCCCCCTACTGGCATAGGAGAATCGACCCGGGCAGACCCAACAGGGTGTCTCCTTGGCAGGGGCTTTAGGCTAAGGGTGGATGCAGACCTGCTCATCCTCTTCTGCCTCTCCCTCTAAAGAACCTCTGTGAAAAGAAGAAGAGGAGGCCTGAGCTTGTAAAAGGCCTTTGGAAAGGCCTGCCCTGCCCCTGGACTGTTGTCTTGAGGAGTTGCTTGCCTTTTGGCCTGAGCACTCCTGTAGGTGGTCTTGTATTCGTCCATTTTCTTCATGTACCTCTGTCTGCTCCCCAAACAGAGAATTACCAACTACAGGAAAATCCATGGCCTTAGCCTAGGTATCCTGTGAGAGGCTAGTACATCTGAGCCAAGCCATTCCAAGAGCCACAGATGTAGCCATGACCTTGATACATCACTGGAGTCTACAGCAGCATGAAACTGTACTTCGATGCCTCAATCCCATCTGCAGCCACCTGCTCCAGCTCCTTGGCAAGTTGTAGGGGCCTGTTTAGCCAGTGCCAGTACAGTGTCCCACCTGGACTTCTGGTACCTGGCTGTACAGACCATATAATTAGCCTGCCTGAGTTCCAAAGATGCTGCCATGTACTGCTTCTTTGCCATGGCATCAATCTTCCTGGAGTCCTTGTCTGGGGGGTGTGATGCCAAGGGAATGTTTGCCTTATCACAGGCAGCAGCCTCTACAACCCTAACATGGCTGCCTTGCTGAAAAAGGAACTCCGTGTCTGAGCCTGAGAGAGTGTACCTCTTGTCCATTCTTCTGTCCACAGGAGGTATAGAATTGGGAGACTTAGGAATTTTTTGTGTCCGTTTCCCAAAAGATTTGTGGAAGGGAACAGACAGTCTCCTGGACTTTGGGATGTCCATCATCTCAATATAATCAGGCTCCTCCTGATCCTCTACTGCCTCCTCCACAGGAAGCTGGAGGGTATCAGCCACCTTTCTGTAGAACACGTAGTGTAAAGGGGACTCAGAAAGCCTAGGAGGAGAAACACCTGAAGGTCTGTCTGGGGAGATGTCCAGGTCAATAGGCACATCCAGACTTTCACCATCACCATAAACATCCTCATACTCTCCCTCCTCCTCAAACTCTGGTTCATAAAATTCTTCCAAGGTATAATCCAGAACTGGGGGAACAGACCAAACCGAGCCCCTGCCAGATGGTGCCGGTTCGGTCGGAACCGATCGAAGTGATTCCATAATCCTAATCGCTTTGGCTATCTCATCGGCGGAGTATGAGATTCTGGATCCGAACCGGTCGATTTGTCTTTTCTTTTTGTCGGAACCGATTCCTCGGAATCGGCTCTCCTTTTGCCCGAAGTATCACCCTGGTCAAAGGGCACTCCTCCTGGTTCAGTCGGAACCGGCTGGCCATCCGGGTCAGCGGACTTCTCGGCCTCCCTTTCCCTCAGTCTACCTAATCTCTTTTCCAGGGTAGACTTGGGAAAATTCTTGCAAATTTGGCAGTCTGAAATCGAGGTGGTCAAACCCCAGACAATCAACACAGGTGGTGTGGGGATCAGCCTTAGTAAAGACCTCCCCACACACACTGCAGTGTTGAAACTCAGTGGGCCCGTCTTTTTTCCTAGGGTTTCTCAGACATGGTCAACCTAACCAAAAATGTACCCTTTTTTTTGGCAATCCGCCAGGAAAGACTCCCCTATCTGTTCCTGACCGTGTCACGGGTCTTGGAAAAAAACGTACTTAAAACCCATTTTTTTTAAGAACTGATACAAACCACACACTAAAGTACAAGTTTTACCTCAAAATGATCGGTTCGGCTGAACCGATTAACAGTTTACACATTCCACACAGAAAACAGAACAAAAACTTATCTAGTACTCACGGTACCACAGACAGAGTCTTGAACCGACTATGCGGAAACAACAATTTGGAAGAAACCGACCGAAAACAGACTTCAACCGACTTTTGTACTGAGCAGCAGGAGAAATCTCCGGAGCGACTGTTCAGTGAGGCGGAGTAAAGAACCTGACGGGTGCAGTTCGAATAAAGCACAGTTACGTAAGAACTTACCGTAACAGTAGATCTTCGAGAACAGCTCTTGCAGCAGGTCACACCATTAGGACTGAAGCCGGCAGGCGCCAGGACCCCACAGAAATTTTCTAGCTACCAGTCTTCAGCAGGGACTGCCTCAGACGTCGGTCCCGCCCTAACGTCGGGCGTAGTACATAAGGAGGCGGTCCCCCCATAATTCTCAGCTCTCCCGCCGGAGACTCCCGGCCGCTGCATGACATCAGAAGGGGAGACCAAGGATCCTCCATCAGATGGTAAAACAAGGCAACAGTAAATGTCCCATCCTAGGAGATGGATGCTTGACTACGACCTACCTCCAGCGGGGATGGTGGTAGGGAAAGTACCTGCTGCAAGAGCTGTTCTCGAAGATCTACTGTTATGGTTGTTCTTACGTAACTGTACTATCTTACTTCGAGAAACAGCTCTTGCAGCAGGTTACACCATTAAGACTGATTTCCAAGCAGTAAATGGCAATCATGGACCATCGGGAGGAGGAAAGGTAGAAACCTTGAGATACCTCGGGCCTAGGACAGAAGTCCTTGAAGGACAGCTAGACCGAATCCTGCTCTTCGCCTCGATGTAATGTCCAGGCTGTAATGCCTGATAAAGGTATCACAGAGCTCCAAGTAGCTGCAGCGCAAATAGCTGAGGTGGAAACATTCTTTAAAGCCACAAAAGAAGTAGCCGCCCCTCTGGTGGAATGACCCTTAACCGCGCCCGGTAAGGGCTTATTGCGCTTCTGGTAACAGAATGTAATACACTGGATAAGCCACCTAGACAGCGACTGCTTCGAGATAGGAGCTCCCTTCATCCTATGGGCAAAGGAGACGAAAAGTTGGTCCGGCTTTCTGTGCTTGGTTCTGGTCAGGGAGTACCTGAGGCACCTATGCACATCAAGGTTGTGCAGAAGGGCTTCTCCTCGATTAGAGTATTTTGGAAAATACACCAGTAGATCGATGTCCTGATTAAGGGTGACAGTTGAAACCACCTTAGGCAGAAATTTAGGACTAGTCCTTAGGGATACCCTGTCCTGATGGAAAACCAAATAAGGCTTGTTGCACATAAGTGCGTGCATTTCAGAAATTCTTCTGGCAGAAGTAACTGCAACTAAAAAACGTCTTCCAAGAGAGAGAAAACGTAGCTCGCAATCCGCGGCTGGTTCAAAAGGTGGCAGCATGAGCTGCTCCAGGACAAAGGGCAAGTCCCATGGAGGTATTGGATCCTTAATTGGGGGCCTAAGGTGGAGGACGCCCCTCAAAGGCACGGTCGCTCCAGCTGGGCCACAGTGCGTGTCTCCACGGGGACGTGGTAGGCTGAAATGGCACAAAGGTGCACTTTAATCGAGGAGTAAGCCAGACCGGAGTGGAAAAGGGAAAGCAGGTAGTCCAGTACCAGCTTCTCTGGACAGTCCAAAGGTGGAAAACCGCGCGCTTGAGCCCATAAGCAGAACCTGCGCCATTTCATGGCGTAGGCAGCCGGTTTTCTAGCGGCAGAAAGCACATCTGCCACTTCTTGCGAGACCCCATATCGCATCACGGCTATGTCTCTAGGAGCCAAGCATGCAGGTTCAGGGAACGTAGGTCCGGATGGACTAAGGAACCCGCCTCCCGAGACAGTAAATGGGAGCTGATTGGCAAAGGCACAGGAGGTTCCCAGGATAGCTGATGCAAGAGAGGGAACCATATCTGTCTGGGCCAGAAGGGTGCGATCAGAATGAGCGTCGCTTGCTCCCTGCGAAGTTTTAGAAGAACTCCCTGGATCAACAGGAAAGGAGGAAAGGCATAGAGGAATCTGCCCGCCCAGGAGAGGAACAACACGTCTTGCCAGAAAACACTAGGCCCTGGATCTAGCAAGCAAAAATTGGACAATTTTGCGTTGTATGGGGACGCAAAGAGGTCTAACTCTGGAGTACACCATCTGCTAAACAGATCTTCTGCCACCTCCTGGAGTAGTTCTCATTCGTGGACTCTGGCCTGAGTGCAGCTCATGCTGTCTGTGATGATGTTCTCCACTCCCGGAACATGAACTGCAATAAGATTTGCACCATGTTGCAAGACCCAATCCCACACTCTCATGGCCTCCCTGCAAAGCGGGTAGGAGTGGGTGCCTCCTTGTTTGTTGAGGTAATACATCAACATGGAATTGTCTGTTTGTAACAGAAGTGTACCCAGTGGACTCTCCGACCGGAAGGCCTGCAGAGCGTAAAGAACTGCCCTCATTTCCAGTATATTTATGTGGAGATGAGACTCCTGGGCTATCCACAGGCCCTGAGACCGAACACCATTGAGGTGTGCTCCCCACCCGAGCCCTGAGGCGTCTGTGGAGAGTGTCACAGTCGGGGATGGCGCTGTGAAGGGGACTCCCGCCAAGAGGTTCCCTGGATGTAGCCACCATTGCCAATCTCGAATTACGGTCTTCGTGATTCGGATTGGATGCTGCAGATGGTCTTGCTTTTGGTCCCACTGTACCCGTAGCATCCACTCTGTTACCTGAATGTGGAGACGGGCTAGTGGGATTGTTGCAATGGCCGCAGCCATGTGTCCGAGCAGGCAAAGGACCAGTCTGGCTGGGACGGTCTTCTTTGCCGATAACTCCCTGATGAGGGATCTGATGTGTTCCGCTCTGTCCGTGGGAAGGAAAGCTTTTCCTCTGATGGTGTCCAGAACTGCTCCGATGAACTGCAGTGTCTGGGACGGAACCAGGAGTGACTTCTCGTAATTGATGAGAATGCCCAGAGTCTCGAACAGAGACTGGGTGCAGTGAATGGCAGACATCAAGGTCTCCCGGGAGGGCGCCATGAGAAGCCAATCGTCCAGGTAGGGGAAAATGTAGTGGTCCTGTCTCCTCAGAGATGCGGCTACGACCGCCATGCACTTCGTGAATACCCGAGGTGCCGATGACAGCCCGAGGGGAAGAGCTCGGAACTGATAATGGCGGCCCTGAAACTCGAGGCGCAGGAACCTCCTGTGCGCCTGAGCGATAGGAATTTGCAGATAGGCGTCCTGCATGTCCAGGGACGCAAGAAATGTACCCTGCTTCAGCATGGGAATCAGGCCCAGGAGGGTCACCATGTGGAAGCACTTGTAAGCGACCGAAAAACTGAGATCGCTGAGATCCAGTATTGGACGGAGGTCCCCTGTTTTCTTTGGAGCCAGGAAGAAGTGAGACTAGTACCCTAGTCCTCTCTGGTTCCCTGGTACGTGCTCTAAGGCTTCTTTTTCCAGAAGTGCGAGCACTCCCTGCTGTATGAGCTGGGCATGCTGACCTGAATAATGGGAAAGTGGTGGAGGTCTGGTAGAGGGTTGTCTACGAACTCTATGTAATGGCCATTTTTGACCAACTGTAGAACCCACCTATTGGTGGTGATCGACTGCCACCCTGAAAGGTGACGTGCGATGCGACCCCCGACTTTTTTTGCCCGTAGATCCCGAGGAGGGGCTGGAAAGGTGTCATGCTGTGGCAGCATTTGTCCCTGCGGGCTGGGGCGACTGAGTATCGTTGGCCTCTGCCTGGGGACGACTTGGCCTGGGCCTTGCGTGAGAAAGTGCCCCTCTGCTGCTGGCCGGAACATTGCTGTTGCCTTTGTAGCCGGCCGCGAAAACGGCTCTGGTTCCTGCAAAAGGAACTAGGCCTAGATCTATACATGGCTTGTACAGATCAGACCGCCTTCCCTGCGTCTTGGAGTTTGGTGATAACCTTCTCAGAGGCCTCACCAAACAGCACCTCGCCGTTCTATGAGACGTCTAGAATGTTTTTCTGAATGTTCGGGGGAAAATCCGGAGACACGGAGCCAAGAGTGTCTCCGGAGACGCATGCCTGAGGCTGCAGCTCTGGCCGAAGAGTCCGCAGAATCATACGCAGCTCTGAGCACTTGGGTCCCCACATCTGACCCAGTGCGGAGGAGGTTTAGGAGCTCCGCTTTCTGGTCGCCATTGGGAAGCTTTTCAACCAGGTCCTGACCCTGTTCCCACAGGGTGTTCTGGAACTGAACCATATGGGTAAGACAGTTCAGTGACCTGATGGCACAAGTAGCAGCCGCGTACGTGCGCCTCCCCAGGGCATCCAATTGCTTGGATTCCTGGTCCGGTAGCTGAGTGCTCATATGCTGTGGTCTCTGAGACCGGTCATGTGAAGCAGTGATGACCACGGAATCTGCCAGAGGGTGGTTCGTCAAATACTGGTCCTCCCTAGGGGCCTTGTATAGGCGGTCAGCCTTCTTCGGCACCGCGGGAGTGGAATGCGGACATTTGCACGCAGCCTTGGTGACGTCCGCGAAGGTATCCACCAAGGGCAGCACTACCACAGGCTTCGGGTTTTTTTGCCCAAGGTAGCGGGCAAGGCGTTGTCGCTCGGGGTCAAACTCCTCAGCATCCCACTCCATGTTCTTCTGGATGTGCCTCATGATCTCGGCGAAAGAGGTGATCATCCGGAGGAGACCTAGGGAGGTCGTGTGGGTCAGCAGAGGGAATGCTGAGTGGAGAAGGTGATCTGGAAAACTCTGAAGTATGCGACCTGGAATCCTCCGGAGTGTACCGGCGTTGTCTGGGTCTTTTGGGGCTGGGTGACCCTGAGGGGATCTGGAGGGAGGCCTTCTTCTGTCGGTAGATCTAACCCTAGGAGGTGGAGTTTGCTCCTTGGGGGATGGGGGTCGCCCTACTGGCCACTTAGGTGGAGGAGGGGGCGTAGGCGAAGGAGTAGGAGTAGTAGTAGTAGTAGAACATGCGGGGACCACATCCTTCTGATGGTGTCCCACCAAAAGGTAAAGAGCTCCTTTACCTCCGCAAGGTTCATACCCGACGATGGACCTGGCGCCGGGGTCGGGTCCCTGGGGGTCTCCCGCTCCGGAGAGGGTTCCCGTGGGAACCCGGCGTCCTCTGTGTCGCCCGCCTGGTCTTTGGGCTGTGTGGTGTCCTCCTCTGTAGGATCCCTACGACTGGCGTCCGCCGGCGACAGGGGTGCGGTCTTCCGCTCCGGGGTAGCAGACGTCGGTCCCCTGGCCGACGTCTTTGGACCTGGCGAACGCCTGGCCGACGACGGGTGTCTAGCCGGTGTCGTCGGCTCCTGTGAGCGCTGAGGCGATTTAGAGTGCTTGGCCGACGTCCGTTTGACATCAGGACCTCGGGGTGGTTGGGAGACTGACCTAGAGTCTGTGTCCCGGCGATGGGAGGATGAAGATTTGTGGCGCTCACCAGACTTTGAAGGGGCCTTGGAGGGTGCTGAAAAAGCCGAGGGCCTCAAAGTCTTCAGAGGCTGGAGCAATGAAGAACCGCTGGAGGACCTGACCTGGACCGGGGTAGGTTGCGACCGAGCCCTGGAGGGAGAGCGGTCCGATCTAGAGCCAGAGCTTCGGGAGTCCGAGGCCCGTGTAGAAGATCTGGACCTCGCCTTTTCCCAGTGCTTGTCCCGGTGTTTGTGGGATTTTGTTGAAGATTCTCCCCGGGAGGAAGGTTCCTGGTCCTTACTTTTCAGCTTTCTTCCAAAAGAAATGCTTGAAGTGCCTTCTGACGGCAGATCCTCGTGCGGCTATTAAAACCCTGGCAAAAGGAGCAAGCCTTGGTGTCATGGTCCGGGCCTAGGCAACGCACGCAGGACGAATGGGGATCCTTCAAGGGGATCTGTTTGGCGCAGGCGCACTTCGAATGGTGACCCTCTAGAGATGGAGAGGGCATCAGCTGAGCAGAGCCATAAAAAGGACGAAAATATTCGTATTTCAGTAGTCGTAGTACGCTAGAAAGGAGACCGAGAGGCCAATGCTGGCGAGTCGACTGCGGGAAAAGAACTGGAGGATTATGGGGGGACCGCCTCCTTACGTACTACGCCAGACCAACGTCGGAGGCAGTCCCTGCTGAAGACTGCTAGCTAGAAAATTTCCGTGGGGTCCTGGCGCCTGCCGGCTTCATTTCTAATGGTGTAACCTGCTGCAAGAGCTGTTTCTTTTTACCAATAAAACAATAAATGTAAGCAAATACTAAAACGACTATAGCTGCTGTCGTATAGACGTGATGATTTGACTCCCGGCGGGTGAGCAACGTCATCGCTGAAGCGCACTTGACGATGGGGGAAAAAGGAACTGAGGCAGTTGGAGGGTTTACGCTGAGGTAGCCTATATGGCGTAAGCCAGACTCGCGGCGCCATGCATGCGTGGTCCTACCCAGTCACAGGCCCTCCTGTAGTTTTTTGGCTCCCGCTAGGTCCTAGCGCAGTTCCCAGCAGTGTGAATGAGTGGTGGAGACTATTTCCAGGAAGATCACCACAATCAGACAGTTAAACTTGGTAAAAGACATGAGATATTCCCCCCCTCTAGCAATGCGGTTGGTTGTTAAACTGAAGGGAACCGTAAAAATTTAAGTGAATTTACCGAAAGGACTCCATAGGGTCCTAACAATAATCTTTCTTTTAGAGAAATACAGTAAATGCAGTTCCTCAATGGTTCAAAGAAACACTGAGGAACCTAAAACTGTGTGAAAACACAACTAAATACTACACTTAGTTTTAGGTTCCTCAGTGGTTCTTGAACCATTGAGGAACTGCATTTACTGTATTTCTCTAAAAGAAAGATTATTGTTAGGACTCTACGGAGTCCTTTCGGTAAATTCACTTAAATTTTGAACGTTTTGAGGTTCCCTTCAGTTTAACAACCGACAGCCCCGGTTGTACTGCTGACAATCTTCCATGTTGATTCCTCGTCTCAGATGGCAAAGGTGTCTGCAGTGTAACCTGATGACTAAGATACCCCCGAAGAAGATACTGAAGATCTACCACTGGAATGCTGTGAAGCTCAAGATCAGTACAGTGAGAGAGCAAAGATTATAGTTTCACAGAGCCATATTCCTTGCAAAATGATGCACAAGTGTTACAGAGCTGCTGTAACTGGCATTTATCAGCAACAGTAGTTTGTGGAAAACATTGCCAGACTGGCCAAATTACTTACCAATCACCGACTGACATCAAGCAGTAAAGAGGTGGCTTTTGAAATTCATTAAAGGTGGACTGTTCTCCCAAGGTGTTGGCACCCATGTTTTCAAAGATGATCCAATCTCCAACATCTAGCTCAGGCAGAAGGCAATGCTCTACAACTTGGTCTAGACCATCACAGGACGGACCCCATAAGCTACTCACATACAGAAGTTCGTCTGCCTTGTAGTTCTGCAGATGACAAAACAGTTTGTGACAATTTTAAGTAACCTTTTGAAAATGGGTAATAATCCAAGCTTCAAAACACTACATTACTCATCTGTAACATACTATTAGGTACTCATGTGATACCCACCTTATGAACCTGAGGAACAACACTGAAGTTCTCAGACAATTTACAGGCGAAAGAACCATAAACACCATCATTCATATAGTATATGAACGATGGCTTATTCACAGGCATTTCGACATCTGCAAAGTACAAGGAAAACAAAAAATGTTAAAAAATAAATGGTTTTACTTTCAATAAAAAGGAAAGATCAACCAGAGTAACAGTAAATCTACACAAACTGACATCCAGCATCATTATTAAAGCAGACGTGCAACAAAAATATTTTTCTAAATGGACAGTTTTCAACTTAAATAAAAATACTAGAATACATGTCAAATCTGCTTTTCGAGGTGATTCATATACTGAGCACTATGCATTTTATTTTTTGATCCCAGCCCTTGTCAGGACTACAATGCTATTTCAAGAGCTACAATAATGTCTAAAAAGTACAGTTACATAATTTACCATAACAGTAGATCTTTGAGAAGAGCTCTTGCAGCAGGTAATAACCATTAGGACTATGCTGCCAGGCACCAGGACCCCATGGAAAACTGCCAGCTAGCAGTCCAAGACGGGGGACCACCCCTGATGTTGGCTCCGCCTCAATCCTTAGTATATAGCAGGCGGTCCCCTGGCGCCACCCCAGTTCGTCCACCAGAGAAACCGGCTAGCATGGAAGGTAGGACAAACCAAGGAGGTTTTGTCATCCCAATAGGGACATACATGAAGAAGCACTGGGGGAAGAAGGGAGGGAAAGTACACCTGCTGCAAGAGCTCTTCTCGAAGATCTACTGTTATGTTAAGTTCTTACATAACTGTACAGTCTCACTTCGAGATAGAGCTCTTGCATCAGGTAAATACAGGTTACTCACCTGTAACAGGAGTTCTAGGAATGGTATATGTTGTTCATCTACACTTATTGGCAGGTTCCTTGCCACTTTAAATCTTGCCAGAAGGTCTTCAAGCTGGCTCCTCCCACCCACCCGGGTGGTAAAACTCTCGGCTCCGCCCCATGACGCCAGATCGGCCGGGTGGGCCGTGTGGATGAACAACATATACCATTCCTAAAACTCCTGTTACAGGTGAGTAACCTGTATTTCGAGGGACATGGATATGTTCTTCATCCACACTTATTGGCAGACTCCTAGCAGTTCTCCGGGAGGAGGGAGGCAAGGCGCACACCCCCCCTTAGGTAGAAAGGCTGGAGAACCGAGGCCCCAACCAGCATCCCGGCATGACCTAAGGTCGATGTGGAAGGGGAAAACGGTAAAGCCTGCTTCCAGGTAGAAGCCCTGCGGATATCCTGGACCGGAGTATCCTCGGAAACAGCCACCGATGCAGCGGAAGGGCGGGTAAAATGAGCACTTATCCCTCTGGGAGGCTCCATGCCCGCCCACCTATAGTGGAGACCTATGTAGGAGGTGACCCACCCGCTCGTTGTCCGCTTGGCTGCAGGTCTGCCAGGTGCGGCTTCAGCGTAGATGACAAACAGCTGGCGAACCTCTCCCGAACTTCAGCCTTACGCTCCCTGGGTAGGTGAGCGTTAAATAGGGTCCCATGGATCCTATATACGGCCTCCGAGGCGTGAATGGGGATGAACCCCTGCAGAGACAATACCCGGTTAGGGAAGACCGCCACGCCTCAAGGAAGGAACTCGGTGGGGCGAGGACAACCTTGTCCCTGTGGAAGAGCAGATAGGGAGATTCAAAGGAGCGCCTGGAACTCTTCCTCCCTTCTGGATGGCAGAGTAGCCCCAAGAAGGTGTTCTTCCACAACAGGTGGGGGAACTCGCACCTGTGCAAAGGTTCGAACGGCTTGCCCGAGAGCCAAGCCCATACCTGCGAAGATCCCACAGAAATGCGGATACTCTCCCCCAAAGGGGAGGTGTGATCAAGGCCTAGAAAAGTGCCAGACCACCTTTTCTGTGCCACCGACTGCCTTCCGGCCCGCGCCCGGAAGACAGGGGTGACCAACAGAAGCACCTAGAGGGTCGTCGGCTGAAGCCCTAGTTCAAAAGAACGGACCGCAGATGGTCCGGAATGCTCGCCCAGGGACGGGAGAGGGGCCCAGGCCCTATCCCATCACCAAATGGAGAACTCTTCCAATTGAAGGCGAGCATGTTTGGCCGACTTCTAGCAGGACGCCTCGAAAACGTCGAGGACCTTGCTGAAGGACCCAAAGCTTGGCCCCTAGCCGCACAGGGACCAGGCCTGCCAGTGCAGGGATTGAAGGTCCAAATGAAAAGACCTTCCCCCTGAAAAGAGAGATCAGGACCAGGCAGGCTGGAAACCGCGTCGGGAGCCTGGGGCTGAGACTGAGGAGAGCTGGATACCAGAGCTGGCAATCCAGTCTGGGGCTACCAGCATCGCATGCGCGTAGTCCCTCCTCGCCTTGCCCGTGGGTCAAGGGAAATGGAGAAGAGGCGTAGAAAAGGCCCGGGGTCCGCAGCCTCGACGGCATCCCCTACAGCAAACCTTGCTGAGGGGGCCGGCATGAAACAGTCTCGGCCTCGTATTCTCCCTGGAGGGAAGGAGGGAGAAGATCCTGTGCTACCTCCAGCAGGGGAGACCACTCGTGAGGCGCAGCCTCTGTCCGGCTTAGGGCATCAGCCAGGGTGCTGGAGGCTCCTGCCATCAAATAGCTGGGAAACCGCCTCTGGCTGCGCGAAAGACCCAATGCGGAGAACCTCCTTACGCCGAGGTAAGGGGCTCGACCGAACCTGGCGGGGTAGGTAGCACATGGTCGTGGTGTTGTCCGCTTGGACTTAAACCACTAGACCCCGCACAAACGGAGCGAGCGGTGCAAGCTAAGCGGACCGCCTGGAGCTCCAGCGGGTAGGAAAGACATCGGGACTCCCGAGAGGACCAGAGGCGAAGCACTCTGTATTCCCCTAGATGGGCACCCCCACCCATCCGAGAAGCATCGGTCGGAGAAGACCGTCGACTCAGGGCGAACGAACAGGATGTTCTCCTGCAAGAGCTGGAACGGTCCGAGGGGGAGCGTTCCCCTAACTCCTGGGATGTAGTCACGAACTGGTCTGAGGAACGCAGCACTGTGACCGCTGGCTGGCCAGTCCCCACTAGGAGGACGCATGAACCAGCGGGTCCAACAGACCACGCTGGAGCCAGCCGCCGCGAGGCCCAGGAGGTCCCGGCAGGGCGCAATTGCCCAGTCAGACCTGACTAGGTAAGGGAGGAAGAACCTCAGCCCTGTCCGCCAGGAGCCGAGCTTGGACTCAAGAGTCGAGCCTCGTCCCGAAGAAGGATCACCCGCTAAGACACGAGTTCCAATGTGGCTCCGATAAAGGGAGACCAGTCTGAGAGCCAGAACACCGGACCGTCCCCCTCAATGCCGCAGAAAGCTGCTGAGCTGAGAACAAAGGGCCTGGCCAGGAACTCGTAAGGAGATCCCCTGCTTAGGAAAGGGAGGAGTCTCCCAAGAAACGGACGGAACGAGGAGTAAGTACGTCCTGGAGGCCCATAAAGGAGCCACACGCCTCGTTCAGAGGATGGGATATCCGAGGCAGAGAGACCATCCAGGCGTGCAGAAGAATGGGGCGCAAGCCCCCCGTCCGTTTGAGACCAGGAATACCTGGACACGAACCCAGGGTCAGAAGGAGGGTCCGCAACCTTCCTGATCACCTCTAATTAGAGGGCCAGGCAAGTCGGCTCAGCGGGCCGATGAAGAGGTTGTGGACCCCAAGATCCCCCTGGGGCAATTGCTCAAAAAGGGTGGAACCTGCCCGCAACAGGACCTACCCTTAGCACCTCCGACCCCTAGAGGTCTGGGAAGCGGACCAAGAGGAAGAGGTGCGGAGCCGTCCCCCACGGGGAAACCCGGGTAGGGACGACGGGGCCGGGGACAGCGCCCTTTAGCCCGTCACTCAGCAGGCTTGGGGGAGGAAGAGGCCGAGGGAGCTCTCTGACCTTTACCTCCCTGCTTCCTTTTGGAGGAAGACGCTGGTTTGGCATCAGGCTGCCCAGCGCATGCCTGTTGGCCCTCGTGCTGGGCCGGTCGAGCCGCAGGGGCCGGGGGCAAAGGGGCTTACGCAAAGGCTGCCGGCTGCCCTTGTCCCTCCGGGCCGGAGTGACCAAGTCCGGAGTGGCATCGGACTTCTCGGACCCCTGGAGGTGTCCCTCCACTTCAGGGCCGAAAAGGTCAGTTCCCAAGAAGGGAATGTCCGCCAACTCGTGCTGGGTTTCCAAAGAGAAGGAGGATAACCTCAGCCACGCCCTGCGGCGCATGGCCACCGCGGCCGCCACCGATCTGGCACAGGAGTCGCCCAGATCCAGAGCCGTCTGCAGCTGCTGTTTCGCCACCATCCTACCCTGGTCCCGCATCCGCCAGACCGTAGTCCGCAGGTCGGCCGGGAGATGAGGGAGGACCTCATCCAGGGAGCCCAAGAGGGCGTGGGAGAAATGTGCCATCAGTGCCGCCGAGCTGGCCTGACGGAGGCCTAGGGAGGACGCAGCGTAAACCTTGCGCCCGACATAGTCCATCCTTTTGGACTCCTTGTCAGGGGGCCTATCCACATCCCTAGCGTTTCCAGAACATTGGGAAACACTGTCGGTGACTACCCCCCCTCTGCCGAGGGTGTTCCGAGAAACCGGGCAGAGAACCGACAGAGACAGAGTACTTCCTGGCCACCCTGGCCGAAGGCGCAGGGCAGGAAGTAGGCTGCCGCCAGTGCTCCAAGGCTGGGCCCACGATTGCCTCAGCCACCGGGAAGGCCTCCGAGGGTGAACCCCCTCGGTGTAGAACCTCCACAAGGGGGTAAGAGGCCTGTTTGGAAACGGTCTCGAGCTGCATCCCGGTGAATTCCGAGATGAGCTGGAGCAGACCCATAAAGGACGATGGGCTGTCGTCCACGGAATGTTCCGGAGAAGACCATGGGTTCTCCCTGCTAGGAAACAGAGGAGTCGATTTCGGGCTCCGAGGGGTCTGCAAAAAGCTGCCGCAGGCCTGAGTCACTCTTCGTCCGCCGAGGGCGGGCGGGAGTGAGGGGAACAGATAACCTGCAGGACAGGTCATGGCCCGGCCTGGGTTCCACCAAGGACGGTGGGGCAGCAGGGATCGGACGAGCAAGCGGCCCCGGACAGGGCACCTCGACTGCCTCGAGCGGCTGTGTCGGCCGACTGGGCGGCAGCTGCTTACTAGCCGGAGAATGAATCGGGGTCGATTGATTCCCAGACAACAACAGCTGCTGCCACATACACTCCTCGTAACGTCGACACTAATGGCATCGAAGCCACTCTTCATCCGAGGAGGGGGGGCGAGGAAGAACGGCAATGCCACTTGACTCGGTGCCCCGACCGAGAACGCCGAGGTCGGCGTGAGCGGCTAGACCGAGAGGAGGACAGAGACTGAGACCCGAATCCTCGGGGGAAGCGAGGGCGGGCCTGGGAAGAAGCGGGGCGCACCCGCTCCTCCTTCGGCTCAAAAGAAAGGGCCGAGGACTGTCGAATCCGAAGGTACAGGCAGAACCTCAGCCTCTACCGGGGGAACCGGCGAAGGGATGGCTGCACCAGCACAAGACAGCCCAGATGACTGGTCGAGAGACTTGACAACGTCGACGGGAGTCTTGGCCTGCTGACCTGATGGGGATACCATGAGGCCAGCGGCCAAAGCCGCATCCTCGACCAAAGTCCAACGTCGGCCGGCAGGGAAGGGGGAACTCTCCCGCTCCCTCCGGAGCCGACGAAGGGACTTAGCCTGAGACTCCTTGGACTTGGGCTGAGAGGCAGGTCCCAAAGGTCCCTCTCCCTTCGAGGAAAGGGACTGGCGAAGCTCCTTGAACGAAGCTGCATGAGGAGAACTCAAGGAGAGCGGGAAGAGCGCCGCGACCGAGGAAGAGGGAGGGGCAGCCGCCCCCTCCCCGGAGGACAGAAGATTGAGCTGCTCAGCTGAGACAGCCGATGCGGACACTGTCCGACGAGTCTCCGAGGAATTTTCCGGAGCGGGAAAAATTACCGGTCGCCCGAGCCCCGAACGGGCGGCGTGATCCTCCAGAGAGCTGGCCGAAAGGGCACAACAAAATTCGCAAAGTTGAGGATCATGATCCAAGTCAAGGCAGTAAATGCACGTGGAGTGCGGGTCTCTCCTGGAGCCTCCCAGAGCCGGAAAACGAATGAGCCATTGCCGCAGCGAAGAAGAAAAAGATCGAAGTTTCAGAAAACTTCCAATTGATTTCGAAGACCGAAATTTCCAGGAACCAGTCGAAAACGCAGAGAGCTAGGGAGGGAACCTGAGCTTCCAAGCGGTAAGGAAAATCTGGCGTCATGGGGTGGAGCCGAGAGTTTTACCACCCGGGTGGGTGGGAGGAGCCAGCCTGAAGACCTTCCGGCAAGGAACCTGCCAATAAGCGTGGATGAACAACATATCCATGTCCCTATAATAACAGTTAGGACAGAGTCCCAAGCTGTACTGGGATAACACCAGGTCAGATGTGCGGTGGAAGTAACCATGCCCTATGGCTCATATGAGAGCAATCCCTGTAGGATTGCCAGGCTGAAACCTGCCCTCTTTCTAGAAGCAATGTCCAAACTATAGTGCCAGACAAAAGTGTGTACCGAACTCCAGGTGGCTGCAGCACAGAGGTCTGCTACTGACACAGAGATGCGAAAGACGTCGCAATCCCTCTAGTCGAATGACCTCTAACAGGGCCCAGAAAGGGTTTGTCATACTTTTTGCAGCAGAACACAATGCAGTTCACTAGCCACTTGGACAGTCTGCTTGGTAACTGGTGCCCCTAAAATACATTGGGCAAAGGACACAAACAATTGGTCTGACTTCCTTATGGACTGTGTATGGTCAACATAACGAAAGTTTCTATGTACATCACGTAAATGTAACAATGCCTCCCCTTGAGTATTCAGGGTAGTAGACAGGCAGGTTAATGTCTCAGTTTAGAGTAAACTCAGACACCACCTTCGGGAGAAACTCTGGATTTGTGCGAAGGGACACCCTGTTCCCAAGAAAAACCTAATAGGGCTCCTTGCACGAGAGCCTGGAGCTCAGAAGTCCTCCGGGCTGAGGTAACAGCAACTAAAAATAACGCTTTCCAAGAGAGAAAGTGAAGCTTGCAACTCGTGGCTGACTTAAAGGGGGGCAATGTTAACTTCTCCAACATAAACAGCAGATACCCTGGGGGAACAGGGTCCCGAATGGGAGGCTTGACGTGCAGGATACCTCGCAGGACGTATGTGACAAATTTAGCTGCGCCAAGGCCCTGTCATCCACCAGTACATGACAGACTGAGATAGCCAAGAGATGTAACTTTATAGATGAGTAATGGAGACCCGAATCAGATAGGTATAAGAGGTGCTCCAGCACCCAGTTCACCTCGTATGAGAATGGGTCTATGTTATGAGCAGTAGCCCATAGCCACCAACACCTCGGCTACCCTCTCGGACACCCCGTACCTGCTCCTGGCTAAGTCTGCAGGATCCATGCATGGACGTGCAGAGACTTGAGGATGAGGTGAATTAGAGAGCTCTGCTCTTGGAACAGCAACCGAGAGGACAGAAGTGGAACTGGGGGTTCCACCGCCAGTTGTTGTAGAAGCGGGAACCAAATCTGTCTGGGCCAGAAGAAAGTGAAAGGCATAGAGAAACCTCCCAGTCCAAGATAGGGACAATGCGTCTTGCCCAAAAACATGAGGCCCTGGCTCTAGCAAGCAGAAATTGGGTAGTTTGGCGATGAGTGGAGACGCAAACAGATCTAGCTCTGGAGTCCCCCATCTTTCGAATAGGTAGTCTACTACCTCTTGAAGTAGTTCCCATTCACAAGCTTGGGACTGCGAGCAACAGGCTTTCTGCTAAGGTGTTTTGAAGACCTGGGACATGTACTGTGAACAGTTCCAGGCTGTGATCTACTACCCAGTACCAGACGCTCATGGCTTCTTTGCATAGGGGATATGAACGCATTCCTTCCTGCTTACCCAGATGGACAACATGCCCATGGTTTTCTATCTGGACTAGAACTGGGCCTGGATGGAGTTCGTCCTGGAACGCTTGTAAGGCATACAGCACAGCCCTCATATCCAGAATATTTATATGCAAAGAGTGTTCTAAAGACCCCCTGGTTTGATTGCTCCTGAAGTGGGCACCCCATCCCGTGCCCGATGCATCCGTGATGACAATATGCTGAGGGGAGAGGTTCCTGAAGGGGGGCCCCTATCACCAAGCAGGAGGGATTCAGCCACCGTACTAAGATTTGGTATACTGCCTTGGAGATTCTGACCCTCTGGTCGAGATCATCACTTCGCTGGTCCTACTGCACCCTGAGGTTCCATTGCAGAATTCACATGTGCAGGCGAGTGAGCGGCATGGTCACTATGGTAGCAGCCATATTACCCAAGAGTTGTTGTACCGTTCTGGCTGGAGCCTGGTCTATGGAGATTAATCTCAGAGCCAGCGCTTGAAGGCGATCTGCCCTGTCTGAAGGGAGAAAGGCTCTCCCCTGAACCATATCCAAGATGACTCCTATGAATTGGAGTCTCTAAGATGGCTAAGGGGCTGACTTTGGGAGATTTAGAGTTATCCCAAGGTCCGGGAACATCTTGAAGGTGCACTCCAGAGTGACACAGCTGTTCTCTGGATGGGACTGCTAGTAGCCAGACAGACATCGAGGTAGGGATAGATATGACCTTGCCTCCTGAAAGCTGCCGCTGCTACCGCCAGGCACTTGGTGAATACCCCAGGTGCCGAGGACAGGCCGAAAGGAAGGGCCCTGAACTAGTAGTGCTCTCCTTAAAATGTGAACTGGAGATGCTTCCTGTGGGACAGCAGGATCTTTATGTGCATGTATGCATCCTGCATGCCCAGGGAGCAGAGCCAATCTCCTTGGCGCAGCATGGGAAGCAACCCCTGGAGTGTCACCATCCTGAACCTTTTGTACTCTGTAAAGATGTTCAGTTGACTGAGGTCAAGGATGGGACGAAGATCCCGTCTTCTTCGGAACCAGGAAGAAGTGAGAGTAGTAATGTTTGCCCCCTGGGAGTCTGGTACTACTTGAATTGCTTGCTTTGACGGGAGAGCCGATATCTCCACCCGAATCAGACCTGTGGGCTGGTGGATTGTTCTGGGGTAGTGGAGAAAAAAACAGGGCATAGCCCCTCTGTCTAAGCTGCAGCACCCACTGGTCTGTCATGATGTTTTCCTAGCCTGCGAAATAAAGGGAGAACCACCTTCACACTGCCTCCCCTAACAATTCTGCTGGGGGGTGGGGGGCAAGAAGTCAGGCAGAGGCTGACGGGGTGGGGAGAGGAGCTCTGGACTGCTTGCTGTTCCTGGACCAGAGTTCCTGGTGCTTGAGGAGGTGCTTTTCTCTTGAACCCTCCTCGTTGTTACTCTCTTTGCTTACTGTCCCTGGTGCCTCCAAAAGGGACACAGCCTAGGGGGATACAGTTCCGACTTGCACATCTTGTGTACTTCAGAGACTGCCTTTCACAGAGTCCTGTAGGCCAGTGATGAGCTTTTCAGCCTACTGGCCAAAAAGCACAGGACCCTGGAACAACATATCCAAGATAGTGTCCTGCGGGTCCCGCCTAAACATGGACACTTGGAGCCACGAGTGTTGCCTAAGGCATACTCCTGAGGCTGCAGCTCTGGCTGCCGCATCGTACGAACATCTGAGGATTTATTTGGCCACATCTACCCCAGATTGCAGGACTGCCAAAAGCTCCGACTTGCTGGGAGAATCTGTCTGGGTTTTGATTAGGTCCATAGCCTTCTGCCATAGGCATTTCTGGTATATGACCATATGTGCTAAGAAATTCAGAGACCTGATAGTACAAGTGGAAGAGGTGTACACCTTCCTCCCAAACTGGTCAATCTTTTTTGATTACTTATCTGGTGGCTGGGAGCTGGTATGCTTAGGCCGTCGTGACCTGCCATGAGCCGCTGTAGGGACTGTGGAGTCCGCCTTGGGCTGTTCACCGAGCTAGGCTTGTTTCTGGGGGTCCTGTATAGGCGGTCAGCCTTGTTGGGAACTGCAGAAGTAGTTGAAGGATGCTTCCATGCCAGCTTTTTTACATCCAGGAATGGTTCCACCAACGGGGGAATGACTAGCGGTTTTGGGTCAGTAGCTCCCCAAAACTTAGCCAAGCATCTCCTTTCCAGGTCCAGTTCCTACGTTTCCCACTGGTTGAGTAACTGGCTAAGACTCAAACTTGAGGAAGGTGGGATCCATCAGGTGGAGACCTGGGAGAATCCTTTCTCGGATCAGGTGACGGCAGAGGGAGGTCATCCTCAGAAGAGTTGTAAGGTGAGGAGGAACAGCTGTCATCACCCGATGGTTCGGAGTGACTGTCAGTGGACCTACTCCAACGTCAGGAGTGACATCTGCTTGAACTTCTCCGCCCTTGGGAGGAAAACCTAGAGAACAGGAGAAGTCTGTGTCCCTGACATCCGTCGGAGCCCTGATCCGAGCCACCTGGAGTCGGACGGTCTGATGTCAGGGGTGGTGACTGGATCCTGTGGGGAGGCATCGGCTGTGGCTGCGGAATGACTGTCGCCGCTCCTGTGGATTCAGGCATGGGTAAGTAATTCTTAATGGTGGTCCACCAACTGGAAAAGAGCGCTCCAACTTCCATTAAGGGAACCATTGAGCCTGACGGCTGGTGTGATGTCAGGTTAGCAGGCCCCAAAGGGGCTGGCGCTGGGCCTGGCATTTGAGGGGCTTCCCGGTGTCCAACTGCCGGACAAATTACCCCACATCTGGTCCTCCGTCTGAGTGTCAAGCCCTGTGGTCATAGGCTTGGTGGGGCCGGATGTCAGGTCAGCTCTGGCAAAGTCCCATTCTGCTCCAGTGAGGCGGACGATGGCTTGGAGACTGTCTGGTCTGATTCCAGAGGGGTTGAGGCAGACGCTGCCAAAGGCTGTTGCTGGTCCTAAGGGACAGCCGACGACAGTTTAGGTGCAGAGGGCGCTTCCTTGACGTGCTCGCAACCCTGGCGCCTGTCGTGGTCATCAGTCTTGGCAGACAACCTGAAGGACGAGGCCTTAACGACACAAGGGCCCATATGGACGCTCACTGAAGTGGAAGTATGAGAGGCGAAGTCCTGGGCCTAGACCCTAGCGATTGTGGGGTCTGATGGCCAAAGACACTGAAGAAAAGGCCTGGGAAGATCCTTGCCCCAAACCTCCGCCTGGGTAGAGGCAGGTGGTTTAGTGGTCGAAATCCCTGAGAGGGCTATCAACTGGGGGGGCAATCCGACCTCCAGCCGGCCTTGGAGCTCTTGTGCAGAGAAAGGAAAATTACGTACCTACTGTAATTCTTGATCTTCTCTTGTATCTTCACCATTCATTACTTCCTGGTGTAAGCCGGAGGCGCACCGTCACAGGAGCTTTTTTTTTTTTTTTTTTTTTTAAATAGTTTGAACGGCCCCGGCCGAGCGACGCCATGCTGGCGCGCGAGGTGGCGCGTTAGTAGCGACAGACTCCTCCTCCAACTCAGTTCTGTGAGCCGGAGAGGCAAAAGTGAAAGCAGAAAATATAGATAGCAGGCAAGATAGCCGAGGGATAGCAAAGCAAGGAAGAATGAACTGAAAAAGGAATAAGCCGATGGAGGAAGGACAGAGGAGATAAGAACATCCTAGCCTAGGGACTGCAGGCCTCCTTACCTGGGCGACTCTAGAAGGAGAGATGAGTAAGGAAATGAGAAAATAGAAGAAGGAGAAAGAGAAGAGAGAGATGGATGTTGAAGGGACCAGAATGCCCAATCTAGCATAGTTAGCTTGTAGCTGAAGGCTCGACTAAAGGGGAAGCAAGAATCCCGGAGATGAGCTGAAGAGAAGGTTCACCGAACCCGCTAGACAGACTCAGGAGGGCATAGTCCTCATCTTCAAAATGCCATTGTTCTTGATACCCACCTCGGCTCCCTGGCCTGGAAGGCCTTTAACTGGAGGACAGCCGAGAGGGAAGAATAAAACCCAGGCAGCATGAGAGCGTGCTCAGGCTTTAGAAATGGAAAATGTAAGCCTTTCAGGCGTTTCAAGATAGAAATGGGACTCAGACTGACTGGCTAAGGCAGGTCAAGGCTTAGGCTGGCTAGGATTGGATATGGTCAGTAATGTTCTACTGTAAGAATTGTCCAAGAGGACACTTAAAGGGAGAAACCAATAGCAAAACAGCGAGAAGGATAGCCTACCTTCTCATTTGCTTCCCCCCCCCCCCCCCCCTTTTTTTTTTAACAGACAAAAAATTATTTTTTTTTTTAACTAGATGCATGACCCAGATACCAAGATGCCTATAGCAGTCGAAGAGAGTTCCTCAGCATTTTTTTTTTTTGCAAAAAGAAGAAAGGAATAGACGATTTTGCCCTCTGCTCTGTAAGGCAAGAATAGAGGGGGATTAGATTCCAGGGCAACTATCTGGACACGGATTGCAGGATCAAACTGAATAGCCTGAGCCAGGCCAAAACCCCAGAGGTATCTTGCCAGAAGAATAGCAAGAGATAGTTGTGCAGTCTGATCGCCAATGCAATCCACGCAGATGGCCCATGAATCTTAGAGTAAGTAATTTCTGAAATTTAGAACCCCCCAAAAGAAAGATCTTTTTTTTTTTTTTGAAAAATTAGGCAATTTTTCCTATATTTATATAAATGCAGAGAGGAAGGAGACGGGAGGTGGAGTAGCTACAGGAAGAGGCCACTGAGGGGATGGTGATGGTGGTGGTAATGAATGGTGAAGATACAAGAGAAGATCAAGAATCACGGTAGGCACGTAATTCCTTCTATCTCCCTTGTCAATCTTCACCATTCATTACTTCCTGTGAGTATTAGCTCTTCCCCTGGAGGGGAAGAGGCCACCCTGAGGGAACAAGACCCCAGCCTTCTGCTGGTGAGAAACAGAAGGAGAAGACCCTGGCTTATTCAGAAAGCCTAAGAGGGAGAAGAGCTAGGAGGTGCCTCCCGAGGACGAGGAGACGGAGGGAGCCCCTGTAAAAGTCTCCTAGCTCTGGAAGAGAAAAGACGGGTCCCCCGGAAGGTGGAGCGAATCACCCTACGCCGGGCCAAGGGTGACAACCTGGAAAGACGGGCTGCCGTCCGCCTGATGCAGATCGCTGTCCCCGCAAGCCTGGAAGCCACCACTACGCCATAAGATGCCCTTGCTTGGTGTCTTGCCAGCTCCAGGCTCACCAGGAGAGAGCAACGGCTTGTCTGGTTTGTTCGTATCAGGCATAGATGCCAGCAGCTGGGACATCATCGACCACAGATGCCGGTTGTAGGCAGCGTGGTGAGCCTGATGTGATGCAATACATGCACCGCATCAGAAGAAGAGAACACTTCGCCTCAACAGTCGAACTGGAGAGAGTCCGAACTGTGGGGGTCGCGCCAGGCAACGGCGCCAGAAGGAGTATCCAGGCATACCAAACCTGAGGACGGGTTGGGAAGGGAACCTAGAGACCAGAGGGGCACAATACCACGCTGGCAGTCCGGGTTGGGGAAGAAGAGGCAGGGGACTGCCATGACCGGATAGACGCCTCCTGGAAGGATAGCCAGGAAGGTACCACCAGATGCTGGGCACTGAATTCACCAAGGAATTACGCTCTCCGTCGGTATTGTCTCTTCGAACGAGGAAACTGAGATCCCTCACCATCCTCGAGGAAACGCTGATATTCTGTGAAATCAGCATCGGAGGACAGATGAGCTAGGGTTCCTCTCCCTCGGAGGAGGAGACGAGGATGATGGGGAACTGGAATGCCCAGAGGATTCCTGCAGTGGGGGGAGAGTCGAAGACCCGCCATGCATGTATCTAACATGTGAGGGAAGGGCGCCAGAGAACCCTGAACTGCCCCCCCAGGATAACTGGACCCGTAGGGACCGACATGGCCTGGGAGTGGGGGGTGGTAAGGCAGAGAGATGGGAGAGGGGCACCTCCGCTGGAGGCAACTGGCTTTCGCGAGGGCTCTGAATCCGGGAAAGGAGCCCTGGAAAGAGGGATCCGGATATCAGACCAGGCCGCGAGAACGAACTCTGGGGAAGCGGAGCCTGGAAGAGCCCTGGGGGAGAACCTCCCCTGTGACGACGCCAGGACTGCATGGATCCAGAAGGGCAGTCCGCACAAACGCCGCCGGAGGACATCCTAGAACCCTGGAGGGAGGGGCGAGGCTCTGCACTTCGGCTCCTGGCCACCCCTCCGGGTGGCCAAAGAAGACCGAGCAGCAGACCCCTGCCCTCAACCCTCGGACTCCGAGAGGGCCCTCCTCCTCACCACAGCGCCCCTGTCCCTAGAGAGGGCAACAGCACCTCAGAAGGTAGCTGTCACCGGCCTCCAGAGAGGGGAGCCTCCCCTGCGTCACTCCCACGCCTGCCCCCGGAACCCTCAGGAGACGACGGAAGGGGGACAGAGGGAGGGGCCCGCTGCGCCGCTTGGCACCTCTAGCCACCGGGACTCAGACTCGAAGAGTGGGGGTGCCAGGATGGGTCCACGTCTGAATCATCGCCCTCCGAGGAGGCAGACCAGCAGGACCTCAATGCTGGCCACCCCAGGGGTCCCCGAGGCTACGGGGCCACGAACGGCCCCAGTACCAAGGGAGGCGCCGCTGCCTCCCTCACGCCGGTAGCAGCCAGGCCTAGCTCCACACCCCCAACGGCGCCGGCAAGGCCGGCACCGCCTGGAGGAAGGACCAGGCCCACGGCGCTGGGCGCGTCGGAAGGCGAGGCGGCACCGCCTTGTCCATCGGCGCCGCGAACGGGCGCCAAGGCCAAAGCGGCAGCTAACGGCGCCGCTCAACGGGCGCTCGGATCCGGGCGCTGGGCCGCTTGATCACTGGCACCGCTAACGGGCGCCGATTAAAAACGGCGCCGCATCGATCACCGCACCGCGAACGGCGCCAGGATCCGAAACGGCGCCAAAGGCGCGCCGAGGGTCCACCCGAAGCTAGGGCCAAAAGTCGAGGGCCTCGCCATGGGAGCCTGCACCTCGAAGAGGTGACTGCCGAGGCGGTGTCGGCGCCGCCCAGGAGGGACTACGACGCCCCGACACCGCAGAAGGGCCCCTCGGCAAGAAAAGACGAGGAGACTCCTCCTCCTCAGATCAGATAGGCCCGGAGGGAACCCGGGAAGGCCTAGAGACTCACCTGAGAATCCTTGGACGCCGCCCCTCGAGGTCGGCGGGCTTTGCCGAGCTTGAACGCTGCTGACTTCGAGGACACGGCGTCCATGGAGAAACAGGCGCCGCATTTAATCCATGCCGCGGTTGGGTCCCAGGCAACGGAGACAAACGCCATGCCGGTCCGAGACGGAGAAATGCAGGCCACAGTAACACCGACGATAGGGCGCGCCTGGCCTTCAAAACACGCGAAGCCTCGGACCTGGACATAACGCAAAATCAACAAGAAAAGCAGTAGGAAAGCACACCGCGCCGCTTTAGAAAGAAAAAAAGAACGGTCTTATCGATTGCGCCGAAAGGGGAAAGAGGAGTCGCTGACGCGGTCAAAATATGGACACTCGAACAGGTGCTGCCTCACGGCCGGGAGAAACAGAACTGAGTTGGAGGAGGAGTCGGTCATACTAACGGCCGCCCTCGCTGACGCTCGCTCTCGAGGGCGGGGCCGCTAAGCCAACCTAATAAAAAAAGCTCGCGGACGGTGCGCGCCGCTTACACTTCCAGGAAGTAATGAATGGTGAAGATTGACAAGGGAAGATCAGGACTGTGAGTCTGACCTGGGCCTGTCCTTGTCCTTCCTGTGATGCTTCTCCGAGCACTTCTCCTTTGGGGAGGCAATGTGGGCAGAGAACGAATAAGAGTTGTGCCCAGAGTGTGATTTTTGCATCGCGGCAACTTGCTGTTCCAGCAGGTGAGCTCTCAGCATCTTCAGGCATAGAATGTGCTTATTAAAGCTGAGGCAGTGAGGGCAGTCGTCTGACTTGTGCTGCGGTCCCAAACATAGGAGGCAAGCAAAATGGCCATCTTTGGCTGGAATTTGTTTGCCGCATGCACACTTAGCCTTAAGCTGCTGAATAGAAGTATCAGACTCGGCAGACAAAGAAAAATTGCGGTCGACGATTAGCAGGAGTCATCTGTGGAGCCGAAATGCAGGGTCGACTGTGGGAAAAGAAATACAGGTTACTCACCTGTAACAGGAGTTCTAGGAATGGTATACGTTGTTCATCCACACGGTCTACCAGGTTCCTTGCCACTTTAAATCTTGCCGGAAGGTCTTCAGCTGGCTCCTCCCACCCACCTGGGTGGTAAAACCTCAGCTCCGCCCATGACGCCAGATCTAGTCCGCTGAAAGCCAGGGTTGTGCGTCAAGCTGCTGGGGAGGTTGGAATGAATGTAGGATGAACAACATATACCATTCTAGAACTCCTGTTACAGGTGAGTATCCTGTATTTCTAGGGACATGGATATGTTGTTCATCCACACCGCCTGGGCAGACTCCTAGCAGTTCGAGGAGGAGACAAGGCGACACCCCTACTTAGGGAATAATGACTGAGAACCGAGGCCCCAAAACCAGCATCCCGGCCACACAAGGTCGATGTGGTAGGGTGATGAAGGTGTGTGCTGACTTCAGGTAGCAGCCCTGCAGATTTCCTGGATAGGGACATCCCTGGAAGCAGCCACTGATGTAGCGGTATGATGGAAGAATGAGTTCTTATCCTCTGGGAGGCTCCATGCCTGCCAACCATAGCAGAGATATGAAAATTACGCATCTACCTAGAATTCTTGATCTTCTCTTGTATTTTCACCTTCATTACTTCCTGGGTGGAAGCTGGAGGCACGTGACTCACACGGGAGCTTTTTTTTAAAAAAAAGCTTTGATCAACGCAATCGCCTCGAGAGTGACGCTGACAAGGAGGCGGCCGTTAGTAGCGACCGACTCCTCCTCCAACTCAGTTCTGTGAGCCGGAGAGGCAAAAAGCGAAAGCAGAGAAATAGAGATAGCAAGGCAAGATAGCCAAGGGATAGCAAAGTAAGGAAGAATGAACTGAAAAAGGAATAAGCCGATGGAGGAAGGACAGAGGAGATAAGAGTATCCCTAACCTAGGGACTACAGGGCCTCCTTACCTGGGCGACTCTAGGAGGAGAGAGAAGGAAGGTAATGAGAAAGAAGGAGAAGAGAGAGATGGGACGTTGAAGGGACCAGAATGCCCAACGAGCATAGTTAGCTTATAGCTCAAGGCTCGATTAACAGGGAAGCAGGAATCCCCGGAGACAGAGCTGAAGAGAGGGTTCACCGAACCCGCTAGACAGACTCAGGAGGGCATAGTCCTCATCTTCAACATGCCATGGTTCTTGATCACCACTTCGGGCTCCTGGCCGCGGAAGGCCTTTAACTGGAGGACACCCGAGGAGGGAAGGATAAATCCCAAGCAGCATGAGAGAGCTGCTCAAGGGTTTAGAAATGGAAAATCTAAGCCTTTCAGGCGTTTATAGGTATAGAAGTGGGACTCAGTTGGACTTGCCAAGGCAGGCCAGAGGCTTAGGCTGGCGAGGATTGGTCATGGTCAGCACTGCTTCTCTGTAAAACTGTCCAGGAGGACACTTGAAAGGAAAAACCAATCAAAATCTCACAAGAAGGGCTTTGTTTGCCCTTGTATCCCCCCTTTTTTTTTTTTTTACAGATAACTTGCAGGCTTAGGAGCATGACTTCAAATGCAAAGAATGCCCATAGCAGTCGGAGAGAGTTCCCTCAGCTTTTCCCTTTTCTTTTAGAAAAAAATATAAAATAGTCGTACCTGTCCTCCGCTCTGCAAGGCAAGAATTGGGGGCTGATTCTAGGCTTAACAGCTGGAAGCATGGGATTGCAGGATCAAACTGAATAGCCAGAGCCAGGCTAAAACCCCAGAAGTATCTCGCCAGAGGAATGGCAAGAGATAGTTGTGCAGTTTGATCGCCATATGCAATTCCACGAGATGGCCCAAGAATCTTAGAGTAAATAATTTTTCTGGAAGAAATAAGGACCCCCCCCCCAAAGATATAGACTTTTTTTTGGGGGGGAAAAATTAGTGTAATTCTTCCTCCTTTTTTTTTTAATTTTGTATTTTTTGCAGAGAGAGGAATGAGACGGGAGGTGGAGAAGCCACAGGAAGAGGCCACTGAGGGGATGGTAGGGCGAGTGTAATGAATGGTGAAGATACAAGAGAAGATCAAGAATTCACGGTAGGTAACGTCATTTCATATCTTCCTCTGTCAATCTTCACCATTCATTACTCCTGGTGAGTACCAAGCTCCTTCCCGGGGCCATACCCTGAGGGAACAAGACCCCAGCCTTCTGCTGGTGAGAAACAGAAGGAGAAGACCCTGGCTTATTCAGAAAGCCTAAGTGGCAGAAGAGCTAGGAGGTGCCTCCCGAGGACGAGGAGATGGAGGGAGCCCCTGTAAAAGTCTCCTAGCTCTAGAGGAGAAAAGACGGGTTCCCCGGAAGGCGGAGCGAATCACCCTACGCCGGGCCAGGGGTGACAACCTAGAGAGACGAGGCCATGCCGTCCGCCTGATGCAGATCGCTGTCCCCGCAAGCCTGGAAGCCACCTCACTGGCGTCGTAAGATGCCCTTGCTTGGTGTCTTGCCAGCTCCAGGCCTACCGCGGAGAGGGCAACGGCTTGTCTGGTTTGCTCCGTGTCAGGCATTGATGCCAACAGCTGGGACATCATCGACCACAAATGCCGGTTGTAAGCAGCGTGGTGAGCCTGATGAGATGCAATACATGCACTCGCATGAGAAGAAGAGAACACTCTTCGCCCCCAACGGTCGAACTGGAGAGAGTCCGGATCCGGTGGGCGGTCGTGCGCCAGGCAGCGGCGCCCAGAAGGAGTATCTAGGTAGACCAAACCAGAGGGGGGGTTGGGAAGGGAACTTAGAGACTCTGAGGGTGCACAATACCTACGCTGACATTCAGCCGGGGTTGGAGAAGAAGCGGCTGGGGACTGCCAGGACCGGATAGACGCCTCCTGGAAGGGTATAGGCCAGGAAGGTACCACCAAATGCTGGGCACTGAATTACCAAGGAATTTCGCTTCTCCCGCTCGGTATTGTCTCCGAACATAGGAACCAAGATCCTCACCATACTGAGAGGAAACGCTGATATTCCGTGAAATCAGCATCGAGGAAAGATGAGCAGGGGTTCCTCTCCTCAGAGGAGGGAGACGAGGATGATGGGGAGCTGGAATGTCCAGAGGATTCCTGGCGGTGGGGAGAGTCGAAAGACCCGCTCATGCATGTATCTAACATATGAGGGAAGGCCGAGCAGAATCCTTGAACTGCTCCCAGGATAACGGACCCGAGGGACCCGACATGGCCTGGGGAGCGGGGTGGTGAAGGCAGAGAGATGGGAGAGGGCACCTCCGAGGAGGCAACTGCTCTCTGCCAGGGCTCTGGAATCCGGGAACGGAGCCCTAGTAGGAGGGATCCCGACAGCAGACCAGGCCGCAGAACGAACTCTGGGGAAGCGGAGCCTGGAAGAGCCCAGGGGAGAACCGCCCCTGTGATGACGCCGTGACTGCATGGATCCAGAAGGGCAGTCCGCACGAACGCCACCGGAGGGCACCCTAGAACCCTGGAGGGAGGGGTGGGGTTCTGCACTACGGCTCCTGGCCACCCCCCCTGAGGTGGCCAAAGAAGACCGAGCGCCAGACCCCCTGCCCCTCAACCCCTCGGACTCCGAGAGGGCCCTCCTCCTCGACAGCAGCGCCCCCTATCCCTGAGGGGGCAACAGCACCTGGGGGTAGCTGTCACCGGCCCTCCAGAGAGGGAGCCTCCGTCACCCCCACGCCTGCCCCCGGGCCCCAGGCCACCCCAGCCGTGGAACCCTCAGGAGACGACGGAAGGGGGGACAGAGGGAGGGGCCCGCTGCGCCGCCTGGTACCTCTAGCCACAGGGGACCCAGACCCCGAAGAGTGGGGGTGCCAGGATGGGTCCACGTCCGAGTCATCGCCTTCCGAGGAGGACGAGACCAGCTGGACCTCAATGCTGGCCACCCCAGGGGTCCCTGAGGCCACGGTGCCGCGAACGGCCCCGGTACCAAGGGTGACGCCGCTGCCCCCCCCACGCCGGCAGCAGCCAGGCCCAACTCCAAACCCCCCACGGCGCCGGCAGGCCCGCACCGCGACGGAGGTAGGATTAGCCCACGGCGCCGCCATAACTATCGGGCGCCGAGGCCCAAAGCGGCACCGCTGATGATCACCGCACCGCGAACGCGCCGGGATCCAAAGCAGTGCCGCTAAGATCACCGCACCGCAAACGCGCTGGGATCCAAAACGCAAAGATCGATCCCGCACGCGAACGGTGCCGGATCCGAACGGCGCCGAAGGCGGCGCCGAGGGTCCACCCAGCCAGGCCCAAAAGTCGAGGGCCTCGACACGGGGAGCCTGCACCTCCGAGAGGTGACTGCTGAGGGTGTCGGTGCCGCGCCCCGAAGGGACTACGACGCCTCAACACCGCAGAAGGGCCTCCTCTCAAGAAAAGACGAGGAGACCTCCTCGGATCGAGCAGGGCTCCGGGAGGGGACCCGGGGGAAGGGCCTAGAGATCTTGCCAGAGAATCCCGAAGCGACGTCGTCCCCCGAAGGTCGGCGGGGCTTTGCCGAGCTTAAACGCGCGGATTTTGAGGACACAGCGGTCCATCGAGAAACAGGCGTCACACGAATCCATATCATGGTTGGGTCCCAGGCAACGAAGGCAAACGTCATGCCGGTCCGAGACGGAGAAATGCCGGCCACAGGAGCACCGACGCATAGGGGCGCGGCCCGTCTTCGAAAAGCGCTTAGCTCCAGAACCGGACATCACGCGAAACTAACAAGGCTAAAACACAGTAGGAAAACACACCCGACGCCGTAAGATAGAAAAAAGAACAGTCTTACCGGATTGGCGTCGAGTGCGATGGAAAACAGGAGTCGGTACACTACGCAGTAGAAAACTGGTTGCCCACGAACAGGTGCTGCCTCGACGGGCGGAGAAACAGAACTGAGTTGGAGGAGGAGCCGGTTGCTACTGCAACGGCCGCCGCGCATGACGCCATCTCGAGGGCGGTGTCTGTTGTCGTGCGCCAAAAAAAGTTCGTGATTTGCGCGCGCCTCCGCTTGGCATAATCAGGAAGTAATGAATGGTGAAGATTGACAAGGAAGATCTATACAGGAGGTGACCCACCTGCCCATCATCTGCTTGCCGTGCAGGTCTGCCAGGTGCAGCTTCAGCGTAGGTGACAAACAGCTGGTGAACCTCCCCGAATCTCCAGCCGCTTGCTCCTTGTAGTAAGAGAGCCTTTCTAGGGTCCAAAGTATGGAGCCTATATTCAGCCTCCGAGGTGTGATTGGGGTAGAACACGGCAGAGTCAACACCTGGTTAAAGTGAAACTCGACACCACCTTCAGAAAGAATTTGGGTGGGGCTAGGACAACATTGTCCCTGTGGAAGACCAGATATGAGACTTGATGGAAAGCGCCTGGAGCTCTCCCATCTTTCTGGCTGATGTGATAGCCACCAAGAAGGCGGTCTTCCACGACAGGTGAGAGATGTCACACCTGTGCATCGGTCTGAATGGCTTACCCATGAATTTAGCCAATATCAGCAGTAGATCCCACGGAGGTGGAGGTTCTCGCACCGGGAAGGGATATGTGATCAAGGCCTTTGAAAAAGCGCTCGACCACCTTCTCCTGCGCCACCGACTGCTTCCCGGCCCGCGCCCGGTAAGCAGAGATGGTTGCCAGGTGCACCTTGAGTGTTGACTAAAGCCCTTGCTGAGAAAGGGACCACAGGTAGTCCAGAATGCTAGCCAAGGAACAGGAGGGAGGGTCCAGGTCCTTGCCCTGACACCAAATGGAGAATCTCTTCCATTTAAAGGCATAGTATTTCCTGGGTGACTCTTTACGGGACGCCTCAACAACGTTGAGGACCTCCTCGGAAAGACCCAAGGCCTGGAACTCTAGCCGCTTAGGAACCAGGCCGTCAGGTGCAAGGACTGAAGGTCCGGATGGAATACCTTCCCCTGATTGACTGAGATCAGGTCCGGGAGGGGTGGAAGCCGCCTCGGGAGCCTGGAGCTGAGACTGAAGAGATCTGGATACCAGGACTGGCGGGCCAGTCTGGGGCTACCAGAATCACCTGCGCTTGTCCCTCTTCGCCTTGAGAAGCACCTTGTGGATCAAGGGAAATGGGGAAGGCGATAAGAGGCCCGGATCCACAGTCTTGAGAAGGCATCCCTGCAGCGAGCCCTGCTGAGGGGGGCGGGCATGAAACAGTCTCAGCCAGATTCTCCTGAGTCAAACAGGTCCACCTGAGGCATGCCCCAGTAGGAGAACAGATCTTGTACTACCTCCGGCAGGAGAGACCACTTGTGGGATGCAGCCCCCATCCGGTTTAGGGCATCGGCCAGAATGTTGGAGGCTCCTGCCACATGGATGGCAAGGAGATCCGCCTCCAGGCTGTGCATGAGGGACCAAATGCGGAGAGCTTCCCTGCACACAGGCATGGAGCGCATCCCGCCCTGGCGGTTTAGGTAGTACATGGTCGTGGTATCGTCAGTCTGAACCTGGACCACTTGACCCCGTAGAAACGGAGCGAAGGCGGTGAGGGCTAGACGAACCGCTCGAAGCTCCAGCAGGTGGATGTGGCATCGGGACTCCAGAGGGGACCAGAGGCCATGCGCTCTGTGCTCCCCCAGATGGGCCCCCCAACCCACCAGAGAGGCATCGGTCGATAGAGAGACCGTCTGCTCGGGGCGGACGAACGGGATGCCCTCCTGCAGATGTGCTGGAACGGTCCACCACTGGAGGGCGTTCTACATCCCCTTGGTCACTGTCACTAGCTGATCCAAGGGACTGGAGTGCTGTGATCATTGGCTGGCCAGCCCCCATTGAAGGGGACGCATATACCAACGGGCCCAACGGACCACGCTGGTGCAGGCCGCCATGAGGCCCAGGAGGCGCAGAAAGTCCCGGGCAGGGCGCAACTGCCCAACCTGAAATGATTGGCCAAAGAAGGAAATAACCTCGGCCCTGTCCGCCGGGAGCTGTGCTCTGGCTCGTACAGAGTCGAGCTCTGCCTCGATGAACTGTATCACCTGCTTTGGCACGAGTTCCGACTTGGCCTCGTTGATGAGGACAACCTGAGAGCAAACCTGGAGGACCAGATCCCTTGACCGCTCCACCTCCATTCTGGAGGAGGCTGCAATCAGCCAGTCGTCCAGGTAGGGGTACACCCGGACCCTTCGGTGCCGCAGCAATGCTGTCACCACTGCCATGCATTTGAAGACGACCCTGGGAGCTAGGGAAAGGCCGAAGGGCATGGCCCAAAACTCATAGAGGGATCCCTCTGCCCTGAAGCGGAGGAATCTCTGGAGGGACGGACGGACGGATTGGGACGTGAAAGAATGCGTCCTGGAGGTCCAGAGAACAGAACCACACACCTCGTTCCAAGGACGGAATGATCTGAGCCAGAGTGACTATCCTGAAGGTTCGAGACCTTAGGAACCTGTGCAGGTCTAGAATGGGGCGCCAGCCCCCAGTCCGTTTCGGGATCAGGAAGTAACTGGACACAAACCCTGGGTCTGGTGGAGGATCCGCCACCTTCCTGATCACCTCTTTTTCGAGGAGCAGGGCAATGTCGGCTCGGAGAGCCAACAGAGAGGCTGCGGACGCCTTAGGCCCCTGAGGGGCGACGGCTTGGAAGGACGGGGCCTGCTCGAACTCCAGACGCAGGCCCTTTCCTACCACCTCCAACACCCAACGGTCCGTGGTGATAGCGGACCAGGCGGAAAGGAAGTGTCTGAGCCATCCCCCCCCCCACAGGGGGAACCCAGGGGGGAGTGACGAGGCTGGGGTCGACACCCCTCAACCCGTCACTGGGCAGACTTGGAGGAGGAGCCGGCCGAGGGACATCCTAGGCCTTT
The DNA here is from genome assembly GCA_016271365.2 of Neoceratodus forsteri. Classification (NCBI taxonomy): domain Eukaryota; kingdom Metazoa; phylum Chordata; order Ceratodontiformes; family Ceratodontidae; genus Neoceratodus; species Neoceratodus forsteri. The sequence continues at coordinate 1,714,392,819 of CM057455.1, forward strand.
TCCTCCCTGCTTCCTATTAGAGGAAGCTGCAGGCTTGGCTTTGGGATGCCAAGCGCGAGCCTGCTGGCCCTGATGCTGGTGTTGTTGGGCCGGACGTGCCGCAGGCGCAGAAGGGCGAAAGGACTTATGTTGCTGACGACGGCCCTTGTCCTTCTGGGTGGAGGTGACTGAGTCCAGGGTAGCGATGGACTTTTCGATCCGCTGGAGGTGGCCTTCCACTCCAGGGCCGAACAGGTCAGTCCCCAAGAAGGGGATGTCTGCCAATTTATGCTGGGTATCCGCCATGAAGGTGGATAGCTTCAGCCATGCTCTGTGGCGCATGGCCACTGCAGCCGCTACTGATCTGGCACAGAAGTCTCCAATGTCCAGAGCCGTTTGGAGCTGCTGTTTCGCCACCGCCCTTCCCGGATCCCGCACCTGCTTGAACGTGGTCTGCAGGTCGGCCGGGAGATGAGGGATCACCTCATCCAGGGAGCCCATGAGGGCATGGGAGAAGTGTGCCATCAGCACGGCTGCGCTGGCCTGGCGGAGGCCTAGGGAGGACACAGCGTACACCTTGCGCCAGGCACAGTCCAGCTTTTTGGACTCCTTGTCGGGGGGCTTATCCACATCCCAAGCGTTCCTGGAATGCCGGAAAACGCTATCGGTGACCAACCCCTCCGCAGAAGAGTGCTCCGAAAAACCGGACAAAGAGCCGGTAGGGACCATATACTTCCTGGCCATCCTGGCCGAAGGCGCAGGGCAGGAAGCCGCCACTGCCAGAGCTCCAAGGCTGGGCTAACAATGGCTTCGCCACCAGAAAGGCTCCGTGGGAACTCCTCGTCCAGTATCTCCGCTGGGATACTTGGCCCACTTGGATACTGGCTCAGCTGCATCCCAGTGGACTCAGAGATGAGCCAAGCAGACCCATGAACCATGACGGCCTCGCCCATCGACTGCCCCCCCCGGAGGACTCCAGGTCAAGGGGCCTGGAAAACGGAGTCGTCATCAGACTCAGGAGGAGTCTGCGAAGAGCTGCCTGGGGCCTGAGCCACCCTCCACCTGCCAAGGACGGTCGGGAGTGAGGGTGACCAACAACCAGTGGGACAGACCCTGACCCGACCGAGAGTCCTTGGTCGGCACCCCCCAATTTCGGTTGTGGAGGCGGAGCTTCCACCACAAACGGAGGGGCAGCTGGTTTCGGCGGAACAACCGGCCCAGGCTCGGGAACCTTGACTACAGTGAGGGGTTGTTTCAGCCTTTCGGGTGACAGCCACTTAATGGCCGGGGAAGGCAATGGCGTCGGCTTGTTCCCGGACAAAAGGAGCTGCTGCCACATTAAGTCCTCGTAGCGTCGACGCAATTTGCACCGAAGCCTCTCCTCTTCCGAGGAGGAGGATGAGGACAAGCGCCGCCGCTTTCCTCGGTGCAGAGACCGGTGTTTCCAAGGGCGGGTCTGGGAGGGAGCAGGGGACACCCGCTTTTCCCTCGGCTCAGGAGCCTTGACCGGGGACTCCGGCACAGGCAAGTCCTCGGTCTCCACCAGGGGAGCCGGTGAAGTTGTCAGCTTCACCAGTCGACAGCCCATCCGACGGGTCGAGAAAACTCTCAAGTGCGTCGATAGGTGTCTCGGCCGGCTGACCTGACAGGGACACCGTGAAGCCAGCGGCCTTAACCGCAATCTCGACCAAAGTTGAGTGTCGACTGTCTGGGGAAGGGGACCTCTCCTGCTCCCATGAATGTCGACGGTGGGACTTACCCTTTGAGTGCTTCTTTTTCGACCGAGAAGAGTGTCCCGATGGCCCCTCTCCCTTCGTGGAAAGGGATTGGCAAAGCTCCTTAAAAGAAGTTGTGCAGGAGGATCCCAGAGAGAGAGAGAGTGGGATAAATGCCGCGACTAAGGAAGATGAGGATGCGGCCTGGGCCACCTCCTCCTCAGGGGCGATCATCTGCTCGAGTTGCTCAGCCGAGCCAACCACTGCCCAACGGGCCTCCTTGGACTTCACCGGCGGGTAGCGCTTCTCAGGGTGCCCAAGCTGTAACCGGACAGCGCGGTCTTCTAAGACATTGGCCGAAAACGATCGACATAACTCGCAGGCCTGCGGGTCGTGATCAAGGCCGAGGCAGTAGACGCACGTGGAGTGCGGGTCCGTCCTGGACATCTTCTGCCCGCATGGGCACCACCGAAATCCGGGAGTAGATTTGTCCATCGCAGCCGCGAGGGAGTAATTAGACTGAAGTCTTGAGAACTTTAGAACTATTTTCGGGCGAACCGAAGAATTAGGATCCAGTCTATACGCAGAGCGTTAAGGAGGGAACCTGAACTTCCAAGCGGTAAGGAAGATCTGGCGTCATGGGGCGGAGCCGAGAGTTTTACCACCCGGGTGTGTGTGAGGAGCCAGCTTGAAGACCTTCCTGCAAGATTTAAAGCGGCAAGGAATCTGCCAGACAGTGTGGATGAACAACATAGCCATGTCCCTAGAAACAGCACTGCCTTCCCTTTTCGGAACAAAAGAGACAAAGAGTTGATCTGTCTTTCTGAGATCCTTCGTCCGGTTAGTGTAGTATCTCAGAATCCGGTGAACGTCCATAGTATGTAACAAATGAAAAAATTACTCACCTTAGTAATGTTGTTTCTTCTAATGGAGTCTTGCTGTATTCTGACTATTTGCAGTGATCTCCAACCTTTGAACTGCCCCAGAGAGGAAAGAGTTAACTTTCCATGCAAGGCATGGAATGCTGAGCTCGAGCTCGGTTGAAGCCTCTGTCTGCTGCTGTTTGAACCCCAACCACCAGATTCTTTACTCTGGCTCACTGAACAGTCACTCCGGAGAGTTCTCCTTCGCCCGGTTCAAAAAGTTGGTTAAAGTGTCGTTTTTTCTCTCTGTTTCAACCTAATTTCTCGTCGTGTCCAGTATCGCCCCAATAAACTGAAGTCTCTGGGATGGGATCAAATGAGACTGCGAATGGTTGATGGTAATACCCAGGCAGGCAAAAACCTGCTGGGTAAGGGAAAGGCAGTGCAGGAGTTCCTCCATGGACGAGGCCAGGTACGGGAAAACCTGCACTCCTCGGGTATGCAGGTAGGCCGCCACCACTGCCAGGCATTTGGTAAACACTCGGGGAGCCGAGGAGAGGCCAAATGGAAGTGCCTTGAACTGGTAGTGGTTCCCCTGGAAAGCAAAACGAAGATATTTGCGGTGGGATGGGCAAATGGAGATATGCAGGTAGGCATCCTGCATATCTAGAGTGTACATCCACTGACCAGAGTGGAGGAGGGGCAGAAGGCTCTGCAGAGAAAGAGCATTCTGAACTTCTTGTACTCCACGAATAGGTTCAGGGAACTGAGATCTAGAATAGGTCTTACACCTCCTGTCTTCTTCGGGACCAGGAAGAAATGGGAATAGTAACCCATTCCCTGAAGGGAAGGGGGGACAAGTTCTATCACCTCTTTCAGCAACAAAACTGAAATCTCTTCCTGGACCAGAAGATGATGTTCCCGAGAGTACGACGACCTTTGGGGAGGGTGACGAGGTGGTTTCTGAAGAAACTCCACTGAGTGTCCTCCTGCGACAAGCTGGAGCACCCATGAATCTGTTATCCTCTCCCAGCCCGGAAGGTGGAGGGAGAACCTCCCTCCTACCGGTTCCTCCGGGAAGTCCACAGGCTGTGGGAAAGGGAAGGAGTCAGGTGGCGTGGGACAGCGCCGCAGCTGAGGGGAGCCCGGCGTTTAGTGGCCCACTTTCCAGGAGGCTTCGCCTTTGGCCGATTCAGTCTGCGAAAGGGATGGCGCTGCGGTCGATGGGGATGGTACACAGTGTCGACGGACCTTAGTGCCGTCCCCTTCTCCTGCAGATCGGTGATGTTCTTGACATCACCTCCGAAGTGCACCGACCCCCGGAAGGGCGCTTCCTGTATAGCGGACTGCACTTCTGGGACCAACTCTGACACGTGGAGCCAAGCATGACGTCGTAAGCCGACGGCGAAAGCTGAGCTCCGTCCAGCAGTATCCACTGCATCGTAGGTCGCACGAAGAATTGTCGACTTGCCGAACGTGCAGAGCGGACAAGGTCAGACAGTTCCTGCTTGAACTAAGAGTCCGGCAGGGAGTCTAACTTGGTTTCCACCTCAGAAAGAATTGCCTTCTGGTAGTCCCCCATGTGACAGACATAGTTCAGGGCACTGATCCCCAGCGTGGAAGAAGCGAAAATCTTCTTTCCATACTGGTCCAGAAGGTGAGACTCCTTATCCGGTGGCGACGAGCGAAGGTGTTTTGGATTAGCTGACCAGCCGTGAGCGGCACTAATCACGACCGATTCAGCTCGAGGGTGGGAATCTAAGAAGTCGACACCCTCTAGACCTGATATAGCCTATTCTACTTCCGAGAAAGAGGGGCTAATGCCGACGGTTGTTTCCAAATGGTGGTAACAAGGTGGGCATGAGGCCCAATCCAGGGTGACACCAAGGTAGGAGCTGTGACGGGCAGATCCAGATGCTCAGCGAGTTTCAGTCGCTGTGGGTCTGGCTCCAAGGACTGCCACTTATGTACTGCCTGGATTTGACGCAAGAGCTCCGTGAAAGAAGGATCCACCGGAGGAGACTTCCGAGGAGTCCTTGGCCTGGGCGTTGATGGAAATCAAAGCTCGTCGTCCTTCTCGGAGCAGCCATCGGAGGCATCCGAGGAGGAGAAAGAAACTGAAGAAGAAGATGACTCCCTTTCCCGTCAAGGGGGAGAAACGGACCCCTTGGGAAGACCTCGGGGAAGTGTGTCCTGCCCTTCTCTGGACCCAGAGAGTTTATCCCTGGTGTCTGGAGGAGGAGAGGGAGTGCATCACTGTGGACATACAGGAACCTGAACCGGCACCGTCATCTGAAGACGACTCTCTATCTCTCTGGTGAGCTGAGCCTTGGCCTCAGCCCACCAGGAGGCTAGAGTCTCCTGCAAGTCCACCAGCAGCTGGGGCGGTGGATAAGGGTATGGGTTATACCCATAAGGCAAGTATCCATAACCTGCCGGTGGGAATCCCGGCGTCGGGTACTGCGACGTCAGATACTGCATTCCGGTACGACTACGTCTAATATGACTGGGTCGAGAACCCGGGAGCCGGGGGAGCTGCCTGCCCCATGGGCGGAACTGGTGCAGAAGGCCTGGGGGGTGGAGGGCCCGGCGTCTGGGCCGGTGTCCGAGGTGTCAACGTCGGAACCGTTGTCTGGGGAACAGACGTCAGATCAGAAGTGGGTTGATCCGACGGAGGTGGAACCAGGACCTCAGCCTCTCCCGGAGACGAAGGGAAAAGTCCCCGGGGTCGGGCAGCAGGGAGCCAGGAACGACGGACGTGGGAGGGTCAGTCGTCTGCTCATCTGCTGTGCAGACGTCGGGCGGACCGACGTGCGTCTTATCAGCGTGATCCGGGCGGACGTCGGAGGGGCCGGCATCCGACTTAACAGATCCTTCACCAGGGGCAGACCGTGAAGGAGGGGCGGTCTGGCCTGACAGAAGAGGGGTCGCGCGCCGCCCCGAACGATCTGGCGTCTTACCGACCCTCTCCGAACGAACTTCGGAGGAGCCAACGTCTGGCTTATCAGAGCTGCCCACGCTGGTAGGTCAGGAAACCACGGCTTGACCGGGGACGGAGGCCTTCAAAAGCCCGGAGGCACCTGAAGGGCCCGAGTGCGAGCCAGCCAGACGGGCGGGCCGACGCCACCTTCAAAATCTCGAAGGCGGCCATCGAGGAGTGGTCTTACCTGCAACACGGTGACCCCCGAGGGAGTCGCGGTGGTAAAAGAGCCCTTATCCCGGTGCTTTTCTTTGTCCTTCCTCTTGCGATGGCCTTCAGGGGAAGCTGACGCCTGCGGAAACTTTTTGAGTTCCTTTTCCAAGGAGCTCATCTTCTTTTTGAGAATGCGGGCTTCCAGGGACTGCTGCCGCCTTTTCCGGGTGGCCGTGTTAAAATTCAGGCAGTGCTGGCACTTCTCAACTGGATGGTCGGGGCCTAGACAAAAAAAGCACAGGGAATGGCAGTCCTTGTGTGGGAGTTGGGCGCCCCACGAGTCGCACTTATTCTTGTGCTCAGAGGGTGTAGGGGACGACATACACTGACAGATGACTGACGACTGACGAATAAAGTAGAAAATCGAAAAAACTCTGTAAAATAACAGACGAAAGGGCCTGACTAGCAGGGAACTTTTCCGCGAGGCGCTGGCATCAGCTTACGGCAGTAAAGAACTGGAAGGCGGGCATGAGGGACCGCCCCTTTATACCGTCTCCTGACGCTGGTCACCTGATCGGGAGTGTCCTCGCCAGGGACTGCTAGCTAGAAATTTTTCCATGGGGTCCTGCCGGCGTCAGTCCTATATGTAATTACCTACTGCAAGAGCCCTCTCGAAGTAAGATCTGTGGTTGCGCTGGGGGACCGCCTCCTCTATACCGAGGATGACATCAGCAGAGCAGACGTCAGGGGCAGTCCCCCGACTTGGACTGCTAGCTAGAAGTTAAACGTGGGGTCCTAGTGCCTGGTGGCATAGTCCTAACAGTTATTAACCTGTTGCAAGAGCTCTATCTCGAAGTGAGATCTAATATTAGATTTTAAAAGCAGCCAACCATTATCTTTTATGTCTGAGGTACTTTTTCTTTTCCCTTTGTTTACTTAGCAGATTTACTTGACGTTAGTATGTGTAATGTGTGAAACAGCTCTTAGCCTGGCAGCCGACATATCTTGCTCTACTGCCCCACACTACATCATCAGCATTGTGACCTCACTGACTGACAACACTTCTACTTAGGAACAGCAAGTGAGTAACTGCCAGGTCATTCACCTGTGATGTCACGGTTAGTGAGTTCATAATGCTGATGTAGTGTGGGGCAGTAGAGTTAGATATGTCAGCTGCCAGGCTAAGCTATTCCACACATCCAGCACAATATTACCACATAGAAGACTTTCTGATGAGCAAAAGGAAAAAAAAAAAAAAAATTTCAGAAATAAAAATTACAAGTGACTGCTACATAAAATTTATATTTTCCCTGTCTGCCCGTTTTGGCTCCACTACCTCTTTAAGCCAAAGCCAATATAAAATATTTATAAAAATCTTAAATTTTGGTGGAACCAGAAAATGCCATCACCAAATAAAACTGGAAAAAGCCCAGAATAGTGAAAAATGAACAGTTACATACTTACCGTAACAACAGATCTTCGATAGAATCTCATCAGGTCACACCTATGGCACAACAAGCCACCAGGCACTAGGACCACACAGAAGCTTTGCAAGAAGTCAGCCAGGGGGCACCCACGATGTCAAAGTCAGCTGCTACATAAACGTGAGTGGCCTCACATCTCCTCAGTCCCCGCCGGAGATCAGGTTCGGAGGACCGACTTCTGTACAGAACCAGGAGAGAACCAAGTACTCTGCGAACCCAGATGAGGCAGAGGGTACACTAGAACGGAGACAGGAGCAATCCAGGTTACAGTATGCCCCAAAAAGGGGGAAGGAGGATGGGACGGCAAGGCATGATGAGATTACTGTTACAGTACGTACTTAACTGTTCTAGCTTCTTCAAGGACATCTCGTACCATCAGGCCACATTGCTAGAATGAGTACCAATCAGTACTGACAGGAAAACAGTGTGGGTGGCTGGAGCCCACAGGACTAATAAAGTAGGCCTTGAATCACAGCTAGATCAAAGCCAGCCATTTTGTGAGAGAATGTCCAGACTATGGTGTTCAGTGAAGCTGTGGCTAGTACCCTAGGTAGCAGCTGCACAGATCTTTGCAGAAAATACATTTTTAAACAAACAGAAGTGGCCATGCCTCTAGAGGAATGATCATGAATCACCCCAGGAAGTTCCTTACTGTACTTCCTGTAACAAAAGGCAACACAGGTGGCTAGCCACTTGGACAGGCACCGTTTGTAAACAGGGGAGCCCCTCTTTCCAAGAGGTGAAAAACTAAAAGTTGCAAGGACTTTCAGCAGTCCTTCATGCAGTGTATACAGCACCTGAGTATTCTATGTACATTTAGAGAATGGAGCAATGCTTCCCCTGAATTATAAGCAACAAAACAGCTCCACTGTTCCACTGAGGGTGCAGGCCAAAAAGGACCACCTGAACTGAGGACGTACTGTGTACAAAACCGGTCAGGGCATTTGTGAGTCCCACACTTGTTTTTCTTATTGGCGGTATGCATTTACCCTGTTTAAATAAAATACAAGACTTGGTCATCATTAGCAGAGAAGTGCAGCTATTTGCTTTCACAATTCCCCTGAATTAGCATGCTTAGTATAATAAACTGGTAGATGGATCGTTTGATTTAGAAGATTTGGCATTTACTAGTATATAGTGCTTTTCATACACAGTGTATCCCAAAGCACTTTACAAGCAATGCTAGACTTTAATGAAAACTATGATATCATCTTTGGTAGAAACTTAACTGACTGAACTGGTGAATGAATCCAGGAAATGGCCCATAAGGAAAACTGCATCCACTTCATAGAAATTAAAATCACGTACCTACCGTAATTCTGATCTTTCTGTGCATCTTCACCATTCATCACCTTTGGGTACAGTGGCAGCCCTCGAGGCTGACGCACTGCGTGGTGCTCGTGGGTTGGCCATTAGGCGTCATCGACCCTGTCCTCCCGCCCGTTCTGAGTCACCACAGAGTAAGAAGGTTGGGAGGGGGCACAAGGGAGTCCAAGGGACAGATAAAGGAAAAGATATACAAACTAAAAGGAGAAATACACTACATTAGAACAGAACTGGGAAACTAAGGGGATTGGGAAGGGGCCCCAATCTCTGGAAATAGAAGAGGGAGGGAGGAAAGTGTAAAAGAATTTTAGAAGAAAGGATGTGGGGGGGAGAGAAAAACATGCCCTGGAATCTTGACCTGTCTTCAGATGTTATAGGAACTACGGAGGAGTAGCCAGAAGGCTAAACTACCAGAATTCAAGGCACAGAATCACTGGCAATAACTTCAACATAAGCAGAATCGGCTATTCTGGAAGAAAAGACAGGATACAGGGCATTCACCCCACCCCAATTCAAAAATAAAGTTTTGTGTAAGAAAACTACTTTAAATTAATCTGAGGGTTGCCCTAAAGGACAAAAAAAAAAAAAATCAAGGAAAACCTGACGCAGAGAGAACAGAAGAGAAGGCAACCACCAACCCCACAGGGGTGGTGGAGCCGAGGCACTGAGGAAGTAGTGCCCCTTATCCTGACCATGCTCCCCCCCAAGAAAAACATCCCCCTATGTGCCCAAGGTCACCCCACTCCTGACCAACGGAAGGGGGGGGGGGCGCACAGAGAGGGAGGGGTACCCAGAGACTGTGGCCCCATGGGGATGCAGGGTGGGATTGTGATGAATGGTGAAGATGCACAAAAGATCAGAATTACACGTAGTACGCAATTTCATATCTTATCTGTGTCAGTTTCACCACTCATCACCTTTGGGTGATGCGAGCCCCCTTCTCAAGGGGGCCCTAAACCCAAAAGGACCAAGTCCCTTAGCTCTCAGTGGGTGGCACACCAAGACAGAACCTTCACAGGTCTGGAGAGGCCAGAGACTGGGGAGAGTGAGATGGGGACCCCACGGAGGGGGTAGGAGGTTGCCCTGACAGATGTCGTCTCATCCTATGGAAGAAGAGGTGGGTTCTCTGGTAATCAGAGATAATCACCCTACGCCAGGCCATGGGTGACAACCAGGAGAGACTCAGCCATGCCGTCCGCCTTGTGCAGATCGCTGTTCCTACGACCCTGGAAGCTACCTCGTTGGCATCGTAGGATGCCCTCGCTTTGTGCCTTGCTAGCTCCAGGCCACGTGCAGAGTGTGCAATGGCTTGTCTGGTTACCTTCGTATCAGGCATCGAGGCTAGGAGTTGACCTAGCCTGAACCACAGGAACCTGTCATAGGTAGTGTAGTGGGCCTGATGTGCAGATATTGAAAGAAGCAACCGTGTAGAGTAGAAAGTCCTCCTACCCCAGAAGTCAAAAATCCACAGAGTCCACATCTGGGGGCTGGTCACGGCGAAGGGCGCGAAGCTCATCGGGAGTATCCAGTTGTATCAGTCCTGAGACAGGATGAGGCAGACTACCTGAGACTCGGGAGCAATACCTCTGGTGGAGTTCCCTAGGGGCTGGGATTTTGGAAAAGGGTCTCTGCAGATGTGCAATGACGCCTCCCGAACGGGAGCAGGCCAAGCACTACAAGAGTATCCGCACTGAAATAGACTAAAAATGTGCACGTCTAATGCTTTGGATTGTGCCGAGTGGGTGAGGCGATATGAAGGTCCTCCAACAACCTCACGAGGAAACGCTGATACTCCGCGAGATCAGCAGCTGGGAGATGTGGACAGATGGTTCCTCTCCTCCTGAAGAGGAGGATGAAGAAGCGGAGAACCTCAAAGGTTCAGAGGCTGGCTGCTCAGGGGGAGGTTGGAAAACCTGCCTATCCATGGCCCTAACATAAGAGGTAAATGAGCAGCCACAGCTCTGAACTGCTCCCAAGAGAGAGAGAGAGGGCTGCTCGGACCAAGAATGCCTGGGAGAGCAGGAGGAGGTGGCAGAAGAGTGGGGGCACGGCAGACAATAGGAAACTGCTGTCCTCTGCCAGGGTCACAGAGCGCACCTGGAGCCCCAAGGGAAGAGGGAGCTTCGGAAAACTCAAACAGCTGACAGCCGGTCAACCATACTGGAACTGCCTATGCTGTGTCCTGAAGATTCCCCGTGAGGTGACCGGGGCCATGGAACTCCAGAAGGACCGACCCCTACCTCTAAAGAACAGGGTCCTCTCAAGGAGATCGAAAAGGAAGGGCAGAGGTCCGCACTATGACTCCTTCCGGAACCCGGGTGGGTCCCAGAAAAGGGTCGCCATGTCGAACCTCTACCCCTCAGAGTATGAAAGAGCCCTTCTCCTCGAAAAAGCCGGCCTAGGCAGCATGGCAACCCTGGTCAGTCCCCGAAGGGACTATTCAGGGAGCAGCACCCTCCCCTCTTGTGGGTGCTCTGATCAGCCCCAAAGCTGGGCGATCCAGGCACACCACCTGAGAGGGTACCACCATGAGGGGTCAGAAAACCCTCTGAGGCCAGGCTGCAGAGCAATGGTGGCCTGCACCACTGCCTGCTGGTCAGCACCCCTGACCCTGGACCCGGAAGCAACTGTCTGCTCCTCAGAGGGGGACTGGTTCCGGTCTGTTGAGGACACTACCAAGGTGTCGATGTGAGCAGCCAACTCCAAGGAGTCAGACTGCCTATCTGACTCAGAGTCCAATTCTGCCTCCGAGGAGGTGGAGACCGAAGTCCTGTGCCAGACGGTACGTGGATGCCCGCTGCCATACTGACCGAATGGGGCACCAGTTCGAGGGACTGCACCAGAGTCGGCGGCGAGGACAGTAGCAGCATCTGAGCCAGAGCCTGTCACGGCACCATCCCGACCCATGGCGCTGCAGACTGCTCCGACAGCTCTCTTGGCACCGTGAATGGTGCAGAGATTGGAAACCCCCACGGCACCATATCCTCGCTCGGCACCGCAAGCGGCACCAGAGCTGGACACGGCGCCGTCAGCACCATCAGTGCCGACAGCAAAGACAGCGCCGACCCAGGCTTCCTAGCCCGAGGGGACGACACCAGGGGGAGCCCTTCACCCCCAAAAGGGGAGACTGCCAATGCGGTGCTTCCCGCCCGCCTGTCCCCCGTGGGGGACGGATGGACTGGGCCTCCTGCACTGCAGAAGGGGCTTCTGCAATGGTGAGGCTACTAGGAGCAGAAGCTTCCTCCTCCGCGGTCCGTATAGAAACAGGAGGGGACCCGGAGGAAAGGCCGAGAGACCGTGATTTGGCCAGAGTGCGCTACCATCCCTAAAATCGGGTGAGCTCGTTCAACTTTTTCACGAAGCGCAGTTAGATGACAGGATGACCATGGAGAAGCAGGCATCGCATCTAATCCATGTCGTGAAGCGGGCCAAGACATGCGAGGCAACGGTCATGCTGGTTGGTGACGGAGTACTTACGGCCGCACAGGCACAAAGACTCGATGTCGCTAACAAAGAAAAGGAACAGTCTTACCAGCGACGTCGAGTGGTGGCGAACAATGGAACCAGCAGTCTATAGAACGGTGTTGATGGATTCGCCGAAGTTTTAAAACTAAGGCTTTAGAAAAGACAGCAGGCCTCTTGCACAGAGCTTCCCACGCGGTGAGACCTCTATGGCAGGAGGGCAACACCTCAACAGCCAACCCACGAGCGCCACACAGTGCGTCGGACTCCAGGGCGGCGCTGATGGCGCGACCACTCCGCCCATCAAAAAAAAAAAAAACTCCCACTATACCCAAAGGTGATGAATGGTGAACACTGACACAGATGAGATCAAGTGAATCTGGTAGAAGTTTTTCTAGCAGCCACTAGACAGCACAGTTATGTAAGAACTTACCGTAACAGTAGATCATAGAGAGGAGCTCTTGCAGCAGGTTACACCATAACAATTGAAGCTGGCAGGCGCCAGGACCCCACAAAAAACTTCTAGCTAGCAGTGTATAGCGTGGGACCACCTCCTGATGTCAGTCCGTCCTGATGTTCGCCTATGGTATAAAGGGGGTGGTCCCTCAGTATCACCTTGGTTCTGACGGAGACCCCGGGCAAGCGCAGTGATAGGAGAACTGAGATGTTCCACTGAAACCGAGGAAAAGATAACAGTGACGGACAAGCAGTCACCAGGGGGATGGAGTGCAAGCAGCACCTGGTAGCCCCCTGTGAGGCATGGGCTTGAAAGGGAGGGACCTGATTGAACTCCAGAGGTAGGCCCCTGCCGACCACTTCCAGCACTCAGCGGTCCGTGGTAATAATGGACCAGGCGGAAAGGAAGTGGCTGAGCCAGCCCCCCATGGGGGGACCCAGGGGAGGTGGGGGGCACTGTTTAACTAGGAAAGGCACGCTAAGTCGAAGCTCGTTTCCAGATGCAACCTAGGGGCACAAGGAAGTTAAATGACTTGCTCAGGATCACACAGTATGCATCTAGGCGGCTGTGGGATTCAAACCTAGGTCTACAGATCTGCAGCTCAGAGCCTTAACCCACTGCGCTATACTGCCTCCGTGAGACGAGGTTGAAGGCGGCACTCTGCGACCAGTCACTGGCCAGGCTTAGAGGAGGAGGGACTGACTGAGGAGCTGCAGGGGCCCTCCCCCCCCGGGCTTACCGAACGAGAAAGCGGCAGACTTGGCTCTAGGGTGCCAAGTTTGAGCCTACTAGCCCTGCTGCTGGTGCTACTGGGCAGGTCTTGCCACAGGAGTGGAGGGATGAAAGGGCTTACGCTGCTGATGGCGGCCTTTGTCCTTCTGTGCAGATGTGATGGCGGCAGGACCTTGACTGGGGAACGGGCGTCAGGAGTAGAGTTTGGCCGTTAGCCACTTAATTGCCTGTGTGGAAGCCGGTGTTGGCCTGCTGCAGGCCAAAAGAAGCTGTTGCCACATTAGATCCTCATAGCGCAGATGCCTCTCCTCAGCCGAGGAGGATGAGGAAGAAGAGCGGCGGTGCCACTTTCCAAGGTGTCGGGACCAAGACCACAGACGTCGGCGGGATTTCCCCGAAGTGGAGGAGGAAAGAGCGGGGGAAACCTGCTGCCCCTCCAGTTCAGGGTCCTGGGCCGGAGACTTCGACTCAAAAGTCTGAGGCAAGTCCTCGGAAGGCACCGGTGTCAGAGTGCAGTCGGCCTCCTTGGTCGACAACCTGTCAGTGGGCTCGAGAAAAATCTCGGCCGTGTCAACAGGCATCTCGGCTGACTGGTCTGACAGGGGCACCATGAAACCAGCAGCCCGGGCCGCAACATCGACCGAAGTTGAGAGCCGATGGTCCGGAGAACAGGATCTCTCCTACTCCCAAGAGCATCAACTGTGGGTCTTACCTTTTTTCAGATCTTTCTTACAGGACCGAGGTGTGTGAGACCCAGAAGGACCCGCCCCTTCAGTCGAGAGGGACTGGCACAGTTCCCGAAAGGAAAGTTGTGTAAGAAGAGCCCAGCTGGAGCAGAATAAAGACTGAAGCCTAAGAGGAGGTCGCCACGGACCGTGAGCTGTTCAAGCTGTTATGCAGAGCCAGCCGCCGCCCAACGGGACTCCATCAATTTGACCGGCGGGTACTGTTTCTCCGGTTGCCCCAACTGGAGTCAGGCAGAGTGGTCTTTGAGCACTGACGGAGAAAAGGGAAGACATCTTGCAAGCTCATGGACTGTGGTTGTGCCAGAGGCAATAAACGCATGCGCGGTGGGGGCGGTGTGCGACATCTTCTGCCGCAAGGGCACCGGCAGAACATGGGGACAGTCTTGTCCTCCATCGCAGCCACAAGGGAAGAGGGTGAAGACTGAACTTGAACGAGTTTCAAAGTAAGTTTAGGAAAAAAATTCTAAGTTTTTAGAGCCAGGGCCTGCAAAACACAAGAGCGCTAAGGAGGGAACCTGATGCTTCCAAGCGGTGAGGAGGATCTGGTGTCATGGGGTGGAGCCAAGTTTTTCATTACCCAGGTGGGTGGGAGGAGCCAGCCTGAAGACTTTCCAGCCCATCTTAAAGCTGCAAGGTACCTGCCAGACAGCGTGGACAAAACATATCCACGCCCCTAGAATTTCCTGTTAGTCCTCAGAACGACTGTCTTTATGGACAGCAATGTAGCCAGGCTCTGTAGATAAGGCCTGGAGCTCGCCAGTCCTCCTGGCAGAGGTAACAGCCACTAGGAACACTGTTTTCCAAGTCACATACTTGAGGTCTGTCGAAGACATGGGCTCAAAGGCGGGCTGCATGAGCTGGGCGATACATATATTAAAATCCCAAATGGGTGTAGGCTCCCTATGTAGGGGATGTAAATGTAGTAACCCCTTGAAAAACTTTCCGAACACTGGACTGGCGACTATGGACAGCCCCTTGCCAGCTGACAGGTAAGCTGAAACAGCCGCCAGGTGCACCTTAAGGGTAGAGGCCCTTAAGCCTGGAGAATGTAGATGGGTTAGGTATTCCAAGACCACTGGCAAACTGGCCTGGTTATGGTCTATATTCCTTCCCCTGACCTCCTCCATTTGGAAGAATAGGTTCTCTAGTAGATGATTTTCTAGATACCCCAAGTATCTCCGCATCACTCCTGACAGATGCAAGTTTGCATACTCTTAACTCAAGAGCCAGGTCTTGAGCCTGAGGGACTGAAGGCTGAAGTACATGATCCTGCCCTGAGAAGAGGTCAGTAGGTTGTGACTCCTGGGGAGGCTGACTGGCTTTGCTACTAACATGGATAGGATTAGTGAATACCAGGGCTGCCTGGTCCAATCTGGGGCGATGAGGATCACTGTTGCTGACTGGGACCCAAGTTTGTTCAGTATGCTTATCAGCAAGGGAAAGGGAGGAAAGGCATACAGGAATCTCCCTGTCCAATCCAACAGCAGTGCATTCAGAGGGATTGTGCCCTTGACAGGAGGTCTGCAGCAGAACTGCAGTAGCGGATTGTCTGGGGCTGCGAAGAGGTCCAAATCTTGGGTGCCCCATCTCCTGAAGACAACCCCCAGGACTTGCTTGTTCAGGAACCATTCGTGGTGGTCCTGACCGATTCTGCTGAGGGCATTTGCCAAGACATTGTCCTTCCCTGAGAGATGGACGGCTGAGAGATAAACCTCCAGAGAATATGCTGGGCTCCAGATTTTCATGGCCTCTGTGCACAGCAGAGTTGACCTTGTGCCCCCTTGTTTATTTATGTAGTACATGGTGGTTGTATTGTCTGTCTGGACCTGCACCACCTTGCCCTTCACTAGGCTCGCAAAGGTCAGAATGCCCAGAAGGACTTCCCTGAGTTCCAACAGGTTGATGTGCAATAGTGACTCCTGTTTTTATGTGCTCCTCCAGCTGGAGCGACACATTTATGGTTAGCACCAGTGAAGGGGGTTGCTGCAAGAATGGCACCCCTTTGTCTGAGGCTGACCTTGTCTTGCCACAACTGCAGTTCTTGAAAGAATGCTACTGTGACAGGCAGAAGCTCTGATGGTCTCTTTTGAAGCCAGTGAGCTCTGAGGTGGAACTGAATGTCCCTCATTTGGAACCTGGCCCCTGACACTGTTGCTGTGGATGCCGCCATGTGGCCTGGCAGTTGTAGAAAATGTCTCGCCAGCCTTTGGACATGCAGCTTGAAGGAGCTGGCCACCTGTACCAGGCTGTCCACTCTTCCCTGTGGGAGGAAAGCCGTTCCTTTTCGAGTGACCAACTCAGCTCCTATGAATTTCAGGAGCTGGACTAGCTCCAGTACAGACTTTTTTTTTTTTTTTTTTTTTTTTTTTTAAGATTTTTCAGGAATCCCAAGGACTGCAGGGTACCCTGTGTGACTGCCAGTGCCACCAGGACTTGATGTGACTGACCTACAATTAGCCAGTCATCCAGATAGGGGAATACTGTTACCCCCTGCCTCCTTAGGTGTGCCACGACCACAGCCAGGCATTTTGTGAACACCTTTGGGGCAGAGGTCAGTCCGAAGGGCATCGCCTTGAACTGATAATGGCCTGATGGCAATCTGAACCTGAGATACTTTCTGTGGGATTGCCTGATAAGAATGTGAAAGTAGGTGTCCTTTAGGTCCAGGGATGCCAGCCAGTCTCCCTGCCTTACAGTTGGAAGGATAGTAGCCAGAGTCACCATCTTTGAACTCTGGCTTTGACAAGTGTCTATTTAGATGTCAGAGATCCAGAATGGGTCACCACTCACGTTTTTTTTTTATTGTGAGGAAATGAGTACAAGCCTTTTCCCTTTTGAGCCAAGGGAACTGGCTCTACTGCTCTTTGTGACAGAAAGCTGGATACTTCCTCCTCTAACAGAGCTGTTTATGATGAAGTAGAGGGTTTGAAGACCCTTGACCTCAACGCTGGAATGAACTTGAAACTGAGGACAAGATCCTGGCCCACTACCTCCAGAACCCACTTGTCTGTGGTGATATTTTGCCACTCCTGGAAGTAGTGGGCCAGCTTGCCCCCTACTGGGATTGGGGAGGCAACCGAAGAAGGCACCTCAGGGTGTCTGCTCTGCCTAGGCTGCTGGCTGTGTGCTGGGGCTAGTGCAGCCACTGCCCCTAAAGTATTCCCTCTGTTGTTGGTACTGGAGAAAAGTTTGAGGCTGGAAAAAGAGCCTGTAGTGGGTCCTGCCCCTAAAACCTTTACGCTGGTGTTTCTGGGGTGTGGATGCCCTTTCTTTTGCTGCAGCACTTTTGTAAGCAACTTTGTATTCATCCATTTTCTTCATATATGCCTCTTTGTTCCCCAGAGAGACAGAATCACAGGGAAAGTAAGGCTTTGGTATGTGTATCCTGCGTCAGATTGGTGGTTCTGAGCAAGGCAAACCCGAAAAACACTGATGCTGCCATTTGTCTGGATGCAGTGTCACTGGCATCTATTGCCATCCTGAAATGTGTCTTGGCAGCTTCCTCCAAGTCAGCTGCCATGGGGGATGGAACAGCCTTAGCAATCTCTAGGACTGTGCTCCAAAGAATTTTCTGGTACCTAGCAACGTATGACATGTAGGAGGCCTGCCTAATGGCAAGGGATGACCCTAGGTACACTTTATTTGCCACTGAATCCATCTTCCTAGAATCTTTATCTGGAGGGTGAGAGGCAAGGGGGATGCCAGTTATGCCACAAGCTGCAGCCTGCATTACCCCTTCATGTCTAGGATGCCCAAACAGGAATTCCACTCCTCCTTTGGCAACCCAGTACTTTTTGTCCACCTTTTTGTCTGTAAGAAGTACTGAAGTGGATGTCTGCAAAATCCTTAGATCTGTTTCTTGAGGGATTTGTGGATTGGAAGCAGCAATCTCTGATGCTGGAACATCCATCATCTCCCTGTAGTCCTCTTCCTCCTCACTGGACTCTTGAGTGTGTAGATCAAGGGTCTGAGCCACTTGTTTCATAAAGGAATAGTATGAGGTAAAAGCATCAGTTCTCTTATCAGGGAAGTCAGGACGGTGAGGATCCAGGGAGATGTCCGGTTTAATGGGCTCTCCACAGTCCTCATCCTCCTCTTCTTCCCCATAGCAGTCACAACCAGAGTACAATGAGCTGCGAACCTGGGTTAAACCGGGGGTCTGGACCTTTGTGTGCAGTGGTCCTTTTTCAACCGGAACCAGGATTCCAGACTGCAAAGACTGGATACTTTTTATCGCATTAGCGATCTCTTCAGCAGTTGGAGCCGCAGCCTTCTTCGGTTGCGGTTCCTGTCCAGTATGCTTCGCTTTCTTTTTGCCCACAACAGCCGGTTCAGTGGCAGTACCAGCGGTACGTTTTTCACTTGAAGAGCCGTTGCCCTGTTCAGAAGGCAGCTCCTCCGGTTCTTTTTGAGCAGGAACCAGTTTATCTATGGCCAGGTTAGCAGCAGTTTCAGTTATTTTTTCCTGTAGACTTTTTAACCACCTCTCAATCACTAACTGTGGAAAATTCTTACAAATTTCACAGTCTGTCTTAAGATGTTCAAACCCAAGACATAAAACACAGGCTAAATGAGGATCAGCTTTAGCAAAAAGTTCCCTGCATGCAGTGCAATGCTGGAAACCTGCAGGTCCTGTTCTTTTCTTGGTTTTCTGTGACATAACCAGAAAAGAAAAATACAGGTTACTCACCTGTAACAGGAATTCTAGGAATGGTATATGTTGTGCATCCACACTTATTGGCAGGTTCCTTGCCGCTTTAAATCTTGCCAGAAGGTCTTCAAGCTGGCTCCTCCCACCCACCCGGGTGGTAAAACTCTTGGCTCCGCCCCATGACGCCAGATCTAGCCCACTGGAAGCCAGGATGTGCGTCGAAGCCGGGGAGGTCGGGTGGATGAACAACATATACCATTCCTAGAACTCCTGTTACAGGTGAGTAACCTGTATTTCTAGGGACATGGATATGTTGTTCAATACACACTTATTGGCAGATTCCTAGCAGTTCTCCGGGAGGAGGGAGGCAAGGCACCTCCCGATACTTACTTGGGAAATAGAGACTGGAGAACCGAGGCCCCAAAACCAGCATCCTGGCGTGACTCAAGGTTGATGTGGTAGTGGGTAATAAAGGTATGTGCTGACTTCCAGGTAGCAGCCCTGCAGATATCCTGGACAGGGACATACCTGGAAGCAGCCACTGATGCAGCGGTATGGCGGGTAGAATGAGCCTTATCCCTCTGGGAGGCTCCATGCCTCACAACCCATAGCAGAGCTCTATGCAGGAGGTGACCCACCTGCTTATCGTCCGCTTGTGCAGGTCTGCCAGGTGCGGCTTCAGCAGGGACAAACAGCTGGCGAACCTCTCCTCAACTTCAGCCCGCCTCCTTATAATAAGCGAGCACTGCCTAGGGTCCAAAGTATGAGCCTATATTCGCCTCCGAGGCGTGATTGGGGTAGAACACCGCAGAGTCAACACCTGGTTGAGGTGAAACTCCGACACCACCTTCGGAAGGAATTTCGGATGGGGGCGCAGTACAACCTTGTCCCTGTGGAAGACCAGATAAGGAGACTCAATGGAAAGCACCTGGAGCTCTCCCATCTTTCTGGCTGACGTGATAGCCACCAAGAAGGCGGTCTTCCACAACAGGTGGGAAATATCGCACCTGTGCATCGGTTCGAATGGCTTGCCCATGAGCTTGGCCAATACCAGCAGTAGATCCCACGGAGGTGGAGGTTCTCACCGAGGGAAATGGTCAAGGTTTTGAAAAGCGCCCGACCACCTTTCCTCCTGCTGATCGATTGCTTCTCGGCCCGCGCCTGCAAGCAGAGATGGCTGCCAGGTGCACCTTAAGGGTAGTCGATCAAGCCCTTGCTGAGAAAGGACCACAGGTAGTCCAGAATGCTTTGCCAAGGGACAGGCGGAAGGGTCCAAGCCTTCCTCGACACCAAATGGAGAATCTCTTCCATTTGAAGGTGTAGCATTTCCTGGTTGACTCCTTACAGGATGCCTCAACGACGTTGAGGACCTCGTCGGAAAGACCCAAGGCCTGGAACTCTAGCCGCTCAGGAACCAGGCCGTCAGGTGCAGGGATTGAAGGTCCGGATGGAATACCTTCCCCTGGTTGACTGAGATCAGGTCCGGGCGGGCTGGAAACCGCCTTGGGAGCCTGGAGCTGAGGCAGAGGAGATCTGGATACCAGAACTGGCGGGGCCAGTCTAGGGCTACCAGAATCACCTGCGCCTTGTCCCTCCTCGCCTTGAGAAGCACCTTGTGGATCAAGGGAAATGGGAGAAAGGCGTAGAAGAGGCCCGGCTCAACGGCTCGAGAAGGCATCCCCTGCAGCGAGCCCTGCTGAGGGGGCGGGCATGGAACAGACTCAGCCCGATTCTCCCTGAGGCAACAGGTCTGCCTGAGGCGTGCCCCAGTGGGAGAACAGATCTTGTACTACCTCGCAGGAGAGACCACTGTGAGACACAGCCCCTATCCGCTTAGGCATCGGCCAGGGTGTTGGAGGCTCCTGCCACGTGAATAGGCTAGGAGATCCCGTCCAGGCTGCGCACGAGGGACCATATGCGAGAGCTCTTGCATAACAGCATGGAGCGGCCCCGCCCTGGCGTTCAGATAGTACATGGTCGTGGTATTGTCCGTCTGGACCTGAACCACTTGACCCTCGTGAGAACCGGAGCGAAGCGGTGAGAGCTAGGCGACCGCTGGAGCTCCAGCAGGCTGATATGGCATCGACCTCAGAGGCCGTGCGCCGGTGTTCCCCAGATGGGCATCCCAACCCATCAGAGATGCATCGGTCGACAGAGAGACCGCGGCTCGGGCGGACGAACGGGATGCCCTCCTGCAGATGTGCACAGAACAATCCACCACTGGAGAGCATTCCACATCTCCTGGGTCACTGTCACGGGCTGGTCCAACAGATCGCAGCATTTCTGACCACTGGCTGGCCAGTCCCTATTTAAAGGGGACGTATGTACCAATGGACCATGCGGTGCAGGTCACATGAGGCCCAGGAAGTCCTGGGCAGGGTGCAATTGCCCAACCAGAAATCATTCGGCAAAGGAGGAAAGAACCTCGGCCCTGTCCACCGGAAGCCAAGCTCTGGCTCGAAGAGAGTCGAGCTCTGCCCCGCTGAAGAGTATCACCTGCTTCGGCACGAGTTCCGACTTGGCCTCGTTGATGAGGAGGCCAATCTGAGAGCAAACCTGGAGGGCCAGATGTCTGGACTGCTCCGCCTCCACTCTGGAGGGGGCTGCAATCAGCCAGTCGTCCAGGTAGGGGTATACCCGGAACCTTCGGCGCAGCAGGAATGCTGTCACCACTGCCATGCATTTGGTGAAGACCCTGGGAGCTAGGGAAAAGCCTAAGGGCATGGCCCAGAACTCGTAAAGGGATCCCTCAGCTCTGAAGCAGAGGAATCTCTGATGAGACGGATGGACTGGGAGGTGAAAGAACGCGTCCTGGAGGTCCAGGGAACAGAACCACACGCCTCGTTTCGAGGATGGGATTACCTGAGCCAGAGTGACCATCCTGAAGGTCCGAGACCTTAGGAACCTGTTCAGGTCATGCAGGTTGAGAATGGGGCGCCAGCCCCCAGTCCGTTTTGGGACCAGGAAATACCTGGACGCAAACCCTGGGTCTGGAGGAGGATCCGCCACCTTCCTGATCACCTCTTTTTCGAGGAGCAGGGCAATATCGGTTCGGCGGGCCGACAGCGAGACTGCAGACCCCGTGGCCCCCCAAGGGGCGACGGCTCGAAAGAGTGGAGCCTGTTCGAACTCCAGAGGCAGGCCTTTTCCTACCACCTCCAACACCCAGCAGTCCGTGGTGATAGCGGGCCAGGCGGAAAGGAAGTGGCTGAGCCGTCCCCCCATGGGGGGGGTGATGAGGCTGGGGGCCGCACCCCTCAACCTGTCACTGGGCAGGCTTGGCGGAGGAACCGGCCGAGGGACCTCCTGGGCCTTTACCTCCTTGCTTCCTGTTGGAGGAAGCTGCCGGCTTGGGTTTGGGACGCCAAGCAGCCTGCTGGCCCTGTTGCTGGTGCTGCTGGGCCAGTCGAGATGCAGGGGCCGAAGGACGAAAGGACTTCTGCTGTTGCTGACGGCAGCCTTTGTCCCTCTTGGGCGGAGGTGACTGAGTCCTGGGTGGCATTGGACTTTTCGATCCACTGGAGGTGTCCCTCCACTCCAGGGCCGAACAGGTCAGTCCCCAAGAAAGGGACGTCCACCAACTTGTGCTGGGTATCCGCCGTGAAGGTGGATATCCTCAGCCACACCCTGCGGCGCATGGCCACCGCGGCCGCTACTGACCTGGCACAGGAATCACCTATGTCCAGAGCAGTCTGAAGCTGCTGTTTCGCCACCACCCTACCCTGGTCCCGCACCTGGCGGACCGTGGTCTGCAGGTCGGTCGGGAGATGAGGGACAACCTTATCCAGGGAGCCCAACAGGGCGTGGGAGAAGTGTGCCATCAGCATGGCCGAGCTGGCCTGTCGGAGGCCGAGGGAGGATGCAGCATACACCTTGCGCCCGGCAAAGTCCAGCTTTTTGGACTCTTTGTTGGAGGGGGCTTATCCACGTCCCGAGCATTACCAGAACGCCGGAAAACGCTGTCGGTGACTAACCCCTCGGCAGAGGGGTGCTCCGAGAAACCAGGCAAAGAGCCGGTGGGGATCGCATACTTCCTGGCCGAGGGCACAGGACAGGAAGCAGGCTGCTGCCAAAGCTCCAAGGCTGGGCCGACAATGGCCCCAGCCACCGGAAAGGCCTCCATGGGGGAATCCCCTCGGTCCAGTATCTCTGTCAGGGGATACTTGGCCGGTTTGGACACAGGCTCGAGCTGCATCCCGGTGGACTCTGATATGAGTCGAAGCAGACCCAAGAAGGATGATGGGCTATCGTCCAAAGACTGGCCCCCAGAGGACTCCAGGCCGACCTGTCTGGAGAACAGGGAGTCGTTGTCAGATTCCGAAGAGTCTGCGAAGAGCTGCCTCGGCCCTGAGCCACCCTCTACCTGCCGAGGACGGTCGGGAGTGAGGGTGACCGACAACCTGTGGAGCAGGCCGTGACCCGACCGAGAATCCTTGGTCGGTGCCCCAGACTTCGGTTGTGGAGGCGGAGGTTCCATCACAATCGGTGGAGCAGCTGGTTTTGGCACAGCAACCAGCCCTGGAACGGGCAACTCGACTGGGGCGAGTGGTTGCTTCGGTCGTTCGGGCAACAGCCACTTGATGGCCAGGGTCTGGACCAGAGTCGGTTTAGACCCGGACAAAAGCAACTGCTGCCACATAAGCTCCTCGTAGCGTCGACGTAATTTACGCCAAAGCCTCCCCTCATCCGAGGAGGAACGATGTCGCCGCTTACTTCGGTATCGAGACCGAGACCGCCGGTGTCGGCGGGAACGGCTTGACCGAAATGAAGTCCGAGACCGAGACCCTCGGGGGGACCGAGGGCAGGTCTGGGAAGGGGCGGGGGACACCCGCTCTTCCCTCGGCTCAGGCACTTTAACCAGGGACTGCGGCCCCGAAGGCGCAGGCAGATCCTCTGTGTCCACCGGGGGAACCAGTGAAAGTGGGTTGTTGGCTTCACCAGTCGACAGCCCGTCTAACGGATCAAGAAAAATCTTGACTGCGTCGACGGGAGTCTCGGCAGGCTGGCCTGACAGGGACACCGTGAAGCCAGCGGCCTGAGCCGCAACTTCGACTGAAGTCGACGGTCGGCTGTCCGGGGAAAGAGACCTCTCCCGCTCCCACAAACGCTGACAGTGGGACTTACCCTTCGACTCCTTCTTCTTGGGCTGAGAAGAATGTCCCGATGGCCCCTCTCCCTTCGTGGAAAGGGACTGACAAAGCTCCTTGAACGAAGCCGTGTACGAGGAACTCAGAGAGCGGGATAAATGCCGCGGCCGAGGAGGAGGAAGATGCGGCCTGGGCCGCCTCCTCCTTGAGGGCGATCATCTGCTCCAGCTGCTCAGCCGAGCCAGCCACCGGACACCGCCCAACGAGCCTGTTTTGATTTTACCAGCGGAAAACGCTTCTCAGGGTGCCCGAGCTTCAATCAGGCAGCGCGATCTTCAAGGACGCTGGCCAAGAAACAGCGGCACAACTCACAGGCCTGCGGGCCGTGATCTAGGCCTAGGCATTAGACGCACGTGGAGTGTGGATCCGTCCTGGACATTTTCTACCCGCAAGGGCACCTCCGAAAGCTGGGAATAGATTTGTCCATCGCAGCCGCGAGGGAAGATGAAGACCGAAGTTTAGAAAACTTCAAAACCAATTTCGGAAGAACCGAAGAGTTAGGATCCAGTCTAAAACGCAGAACACTAAGGAGGGAACCTGAGCTTCCAAGCGGTAAGGAAGATCTGGAGTCATGGGGCAGAGCCGAGAGTTTTACCACCCGGGTGGGCGGGAGAAGCCAGCTTGAAGACCTTCCGACAAGATTTAAAGCGGCAAGGAACCTGCCAGACAGTGTGGATGAACAACATAGCCATGTCCCTAGAACCTTTTTTCGGGTAAATACCAACCGATAAAGGACCAGGTTAGGAGAACCAAACTTGCCCAAAATAAACTAAATCTAACTAATTTTACCTCAATACCAAAGACAGTGCTTCAAATTCTGAGAAAAAAAAACAATATAAAAAAAAAATTATTCAAGCAAAGGAAGAAGAGCTCTCCGGAGACGTCTTATTGAGGCAAGCGGAGTAAATAATCGGAAGGTTGAAGAACTGTAACCAGGGACAATGGTTTGAAAACCAAGCTCCAGTCTAGCATGTCATCATTTGCACAGGTTCTATTCACCATTTCAGCTCCGGGGGCAGTCCTATGGTGAGACCATACTGCATTAGTCAGAATACAGTAAGATTTCCTGGGGTTTAAAAGGCTTATTTGGAAAATCACACTGAGGACGGCAGATGGTGGCAGCGGAGGGCAGTTCTACTGAAATCTTACAGCTGAGCTGCATTCTCGAGAAGACTATATAGACCGTAATGGCCTTTATCTGCCAGCAGTTTCATATGTTCATACGAGGCCTGGCAAAATTATCAACTGGAAAGTACAGTTACGTAAGAACTTACCGTAACAGTAGATCTTCGAGAACAGCTCTTGCAGCAGGTAACACCATTAGGACTGAAGCCGGCAGGCGTCAGGACCCCACGGAATTCTTCTAGCTAGCTAACTTCAGCGGGGACCGCCCCGCAACGTCGGTCCCGCCTCCGACGTCAGGCGTAGTACATAAGGGGGCGGTCCCGCCAGATTCCCCAGTTCTCCCGCCGGAGACTTCCGGTCACAGGACGACATCAGAATGGGAGACCGAGGATCCACCATCAAAAGACAAAAAGGGCGTAAGCCCCTGCTCAAAGCTCGGTAAGCCAAGCCTCCAAGGGGGTGGTGAGGGAGGTTTGCTGCAAGAGCTGTTCGAAGATCTACTGTTACGGTAAGTTCTCACGTAACTGTACTATCTTACTTCGAGATACAGCTCTTGCAGCAGGTAACACCATTAGGACTGATTTCCAAGCAATAACGCTTGTAAGCATTCTGGGAGGAGGAAACTAGGAAAATCCATCCAAGTCCTGACTCTAGGACAGGAGACTTGTAGCACAGCCAGGCTAAACCGCTCTTCGCGGAAGCAATGTCCAGGCTGTAATGCCTGATAAAAGTATGCACAGAGCTCCAAGTGGCTGCAGCACAAATGGCAGAGGAGGAGACGCTATGGCGTCTGCAAAGGAGGTAGCCACTCCCTAGTGGAATGGCCCCGAGTGTACCCGGAGGGGCTTCTGCTTAGCATCATAGCAGTATGATATACACTGGACAAGCCAGTGAGAAGGGACTGCTTCGATACTGGTTGGCCCATCATCCTCTCAGCGAAGGAAACGAAGAGTTGCTCCGACCTGCGAAGCTGTTTAGTCCTGTTCAGGTAATACCTTAGACAGCGGTGAACATCCAGGGTGTGGAGCAGCGCTTCTCCTCTATTAGAATATTTAGGAAATATACAGGCAGGTCAATGTCCTGATTGAGAATGAGTGCAGAGACCACCTTAGGCAAGAACTTAGGATTCGTCCTCAGAGACACTCTGTCCTGGTGGAAAATCAAATAAGGTTCCTTACACATTAGAGCGTGAAGCTCGGAAATTCTCCTTGCTGACGTAACAGCAACTAAAAACAACGTTTTCCATGACAGGAAACGCAGCTCGCAATCCGCGGCAGGTTCAAAAGGGGGAAGCGTGAGCTGTTCCAGGACAAAGAGTAAATCCCATGGAGGAACAGGGTCCTTAATGGGTGGCCTAAGGTGTAACACCCCTCTTAGAAAGTCTCGAGGGGCGTCAAGTTGCGCCACTATGCGCTGTCCCATCGGAAAGTGGTAAGCAGAAATAGCGCAAAGGTGCACCTTAATAGAGGAGTAGGCGAGACCCGAATGGAAAAGGGAGAGCAGGTATTCTAACACCGCTTTCACCAGACAACCTAGAGGGGAAAGGCCGCGTGCTTGCGACCACAGGCAAAAGCGGCGCCATTTCATGGCGTATGTTGCATGCGTTGCTGGCTTTCTGGCCGTGGAAAGAACTTCCTACCTCTTCCGAGACCCTGCAAAATGGCTATGTCTCTAGGAGCCATGCATGCAGGTTCAGTGAGCGAAGTCCGGTGGACTAGAGAACCTTCCTCCTGAGACAAGAGATGGGAGCTGAAAGGTAACGGAATCGGAGGTTCCCGGGACAGCTGCGTTAACAAGGGGAACCAGATCTGTCTGGGCCAGAATGGGGCTACCAGGATCATTGTTGCATGCTCCCTGCGCAGTTTGAGAAGAACGCTCTGGATCAACGGGAAGGGAGGGAAAGCGTATAGAAATCTGTCCACCCAGGAGAAGGACAACGTGTCTCGCCAGAAAACACCAGGCCCTGGATCTAGCGAGCAAAAACTGGGCAGTTTTGCATTGGATGGGGAAGAGAATAAGTCCAGTTCTGGAGTGCCCCATCGAAGAAACAGGTCCTCTGCGACCCCTTGAAGAAGTTCCCACTCGTGGACTCAGGCCGTCTGCGATTGTGTTGTCCACTCCGGGAACGTGAACTGCAATCAGGTTCGCGCCATGTCGAATTACCCAATCCCACACTCTCATGGCTTCCCTGCAAAGGGGGTAAGAGTGTGCGCCTCCTCGTTTGTTGAGGTAATACATCACCACCGTGTTGTCTGTCTGAAGCAGAAGAGTGCACGACGGGATTTCTGACTGAAAGGCCTGCAGGGCGTAGAGGACTGCCCTCATCTCCAACACGTTGATGTGGAGGTGGGCTTCCTGAGGGTCCATGTCCTGGGACCTCACCCGTTCAAGTCGCTCCCCACCTAGCCCTGAGGCATCTGTGGAGAGGATTATCTCTGGGGCGGCATGAAAGGGACACCTGCAGAAAGTGTCCCTGGGTCTAGCCACCATTGCCAGTCTCGAATCACGGCATTTGTGATTCTGACCGGATGCTGCATGTGGTCTTGCCTTTGGTCCCACTGCACCTTGAGCATCCACTGAGTTACCCGCATGTGGAGCCTTGCCAAAGGGACTGTCGGAATAGCCGCAGCCATGTGTCCGAGCAGATGAAGGACCAGCCTGGCAGGGACAGTCTTTCTTCGCTGAAAGATCCCTGATGAGGGATCTGATGCGTTCCGCTCTGTCGTCTGGGAGAAATGCTTTCCCCTGAACGGTGTCCAGAACTGCGCCTATGAACTGCAGCTTCTGTGACGGTACGAGGAGAGACTTCTCGTAGTTGATTATAATGCCCAGAGACTGGAACAAGTCCTGAGTGCTCTGAATAGCCAGCAACAACGCCTCTCTGGAGGCGGCCATGAGAAGCCAATCGTCCAAGTACGGGAACACATAGTGGCCCTGTCTCCTTAAGGACGCTGCCACGACTGCCATGCATTTGGTAAAGACCCTGGGGGCCGATGACAGTCCGAACGGAAGGGCCCGGAACTGAAAATGGTAGCCGAGGAACTCGAAGCGCAGGAACCTCCTGTGCGCTTGAGCCACAAGGGATGTGCAGGTAGGCGTCCTGCATGTCTAGGGACGCTAAAAAGGCGTCCTGCTTCAGCATGGGAATGAGGCCCGGAAGGGTCACCATGCGAAATCGTTTGTAGGCGACCGACGTATTTAGGTCGCTGAGGTCCAAGATTGGACGAAGGTCCCCTATTTTCTTGGGAACCAGAAAGAAGTGGGAATAGTAGCCGGAGTCCATCTGGTTCTCTGGAACATACTCCACCGCTCCCTTCTGCAGGAGCGCAAGTATTTCTTGTCTGATAAGCAATTTGTGCTGACCCGAGTAACGGGAAAGCAGAGGAGGCCTCAAGGGTGGCTTATCTGCGAATTCTATAAAGTGGCCTTTTTCGACCAACTGAAGAACCCACCTTTCGGTGGTTATGGACTGCCATCCTGGCAGGTAATTTGTAATACGACCCCCGACCTTGATGTCTCGTTGATCCTGAGGGGCGGGGGCCAGGAAGGAGTCAGGCTGTGGCGGCAGAGGGAGCCGCGGGCTGAGCCAGCTTAGCTGGGCGTTGACTTCTGCCCAGCGGGCTGTCTTCCCTGGGCTCTGCGGGAACGGAGCCCTCTGTTGTGGACGGCTGGGACTGTTGTCTCTGTGCCCGTCCACGAAAACAGCTTTGTTTCTCTGAAAGGAACTAAGCTTTGGTCAGTACATTGCCTGGACCGACCTCACCGCCTTCCCGGCCTCTTGGAGCTTGGTGAGAACCTTCTCAGAGGGTGCACCAAAGAGAACTTCTCCTTCGAAAGAGGCATCCATGATGTTCTTCTGGACGTCCGGGGTAAATCCGGAGACACGAAGCCATGAGTGTCTCCGGAGGCATACGCCTGAAGCTGCCGCTCTGGCCGAGGAGTCCGCGGAATCATACGCGGCTCGCAGCACCTGGGTTCCCATGTCCGAACCCGTACAGAGGAGTTGCAACATCTCCTCCTTCTGCTCACCTTCTGGCAATTTCTCCGCCAGATCCAGTCCCTGTTCCCACAAATCATTTTGGAACTGCACCATGTGGGTCAAGTAGTTCAGGGATCTGATGGCGCAGGCAGCGGAAGCATTCGTGCACCTGCCCATAGCGTCCAGCTGTTTGGACTCCGGGTCCGGTGGCAGGGTGCTCAAATATTGCGGTCTCTGGGACCGGTCATGAGAGGCTGTTATGACCAGAGAGTCGGCCAGAGGATGTTGAGCCAAGTACTGGTCCTCCTTAGGAGCCTTGTACAGGCAGTCAGCTTTCTTCGGCATCACCAGGAGCGAGTGTGGACGCTTCCACGCTGCCTTGGTGACGTCCACAAAAGTGTCCACCAAGGGTGGTACCACCACAGGCTTGGGATCCTTCTGCCGAAGATATCTAGCAAAGCGTAGTCTCTCGGGGTCTAACTCTTCTGCATCCCAGCCCATGTTCTCTTGGATATGTCTCATGATTTCCGAGAATGATGGGTCATCCGGAGGAGACCTAGGAAGCTCACGTGGGTCCGGAGAGGGGATCGGAAGAGGAGAGAGGGATCTGGATCTTGTAGAGGACTCCGATCCTGTATCCTCCGTCGAAGGCGAACGGCATAGTCTTCTGGGTCTCTTAGGACTGGGTGACCCTGAAGAGGATCTAGACGGAGATCTCCTATCTGTCTTCCCTTGGAGGTCCGTGAGGCTCCGGGGCACTTGGCCTGCTGCCCTGGATGGGAAAGGCGCAGGGGCCGGAGGGGTTGCAGGTGGCGGCGGAGGAGTGGGAACCATATCTTTTTTAATGGTATCCCACCAGTAGGTAAAGAGCTCCTTCACCTCAGAAAGAGAGGCCCGACGACGGACTGGGCGCCAGTGGCCGGTCATCGGGTTCCGGCGTTGGCTCCTCAGGTTGTGGGGAGGGTTCCCTTGGAGGCTCGACAGGACCGGGTTCGCCAGTCTGGTCCTCGGACTGCGTCAGTTCCTCCTCCGTGATAGTCTCCTGACCCACGTCAGTAGGAGGCATCGGGGTCCTCTTCTCGACTCTTGCGGACGTCGGCCCTCCTGCCGACGACCGAGAGGGCAAAGGCCTGACCGGCAACGGGCGTCTGGTCGACGGCTCCTGGGACCTGTGATGAGTGGCCGACATCGGATGGGCCGACGTAGAGTCCGACGCTTCTTGGCGAGTAAGCTCCTTGGTCTTCCACTGGGGAGGAGGCAGGAGGCAGACCCGGACGCCGGGTTGGAATGGCGGGAACCCGACTTGTGGTGATGATGATGATCCCCAGACCTAACCAGGGCTTTGGAAGAAGAGGACGAAGAGGCCTGGAGGTCTTGGCCTGTGAGGAGGAAGAGGAGCCTGAAGGTTTCTTCACCGCAGAGGAGGGAGGCTGTGATCGGGCCCGGGATGGCGAACGGTCGGACCGAGAGCCGGAACTACGGGAGGCGGAGGCCCTAGATGGGGACCTGGATGGAGCCTTCTCCCTATGCTTCTCCGAATGTTTCTGGGCTTTCTCAGCGGAACTCCCCTTGGAGGTGTCCATGGCCTTAACTTTCTCCTCGAGCAGGAACGCCTGCAGAGCCTTCTGGCGGCGGATCCGGGTCCGGCTGTTAAACCCCTGGCAGAAAATACAGGACCGGGTGTCGTGGTCTGGGCCTAGGCACCGGACGCAGGCTGAATGCGGATCCTTGAATGTGATTTGCTTCCCACAGGCGCACTTCGAGGGATGGCCTTCAACGGAGGTTGGAGAGGACATCAGACAGCAACTTAGCTGAAAAAATGAACTTTTTCTCGAAGGAAGAACTTGACCATGTGTCGCGCACTAGAAACTATCCGAAGGGTTGAGACATGCAAGTCGACGGCGGGAAAAGAACTGGGGAATCTGGCGGGACCGCCCCTTATGTACTACGCCTGACGCCGGCGGTCCCGCTGAAGTTAGCTAGCTAGAAGAATTTCGTAACTTGACGCCTGCCGCTTCAGTCCTAATGGTGTTACCTGCTGCAAGAGCTGTATCTCGAAGTAAGATCTTTTTTTACTGGACGTACAAATTGAGGTCTAATTCGCCAATCTTTTTTGGTACCAGGAAAACCTGGAACAGAATCCCTCGTTTCTCTGGCACCTGGAAACTGGTTCAATGGCCTGTGTAGAAGGAACTGTACCCCCAACCAGAGAACAGGCAAATGAGACGGAGGATAACTGGAGGGATTTCTGGAGGTTGCTCGATGAGCTCCAATGTGTGTCCCTGCTCCATGATTAGCAGAATCCATGCATCTGAAGTTATGGTATCTGAAGTTATGGTTCTCCACTGATTCAAGTGGAGGAAGAACAGGCCTCCGACCACCACCTCCAGGAAATCCACCAGCTCTTTCCTGGTGGTATCCTCTTCCTCGATGTAGAAGCGAACAACTGAGGACAGTTGCTTCATCCCATTGAAAAATGTGGGGTCCTCAGGAAGTGACCTAGGAGTATGCTTTATTGAATCCTCACCAACAGAGGAAGCAGTAGACCTATCAGAGACCAGGATTTCATCCTCCACATCCTCAGAAGAATGAGGTCTGGATGGTGGTACTCCTCCTCGATGTCCACCTCTTACGACTTCTAAGTCTGGCGTTGGATGTGCCAATGCCTGCTCACGGGGAGCTTCCCGTGTCCAACAAGTAAACACTGAGGCTGTAGTCCTGGAAGGAGAAGGAGCAGGCTTCGACGGGAGAGTTGTCGACGATGAGTCCATCGGAGGGGCTGACACGGAGGTAGACACCTGGCTGCCCCAAGAATCTGGCGAAGAAGTTGTCAGTATGTGTCTTTCTGGGCACAGAGTCCTGGGCAGAAGTTTTCTGCGTCAGTGCAGCCACACTCGACAAGGATCCCCTCCAAAGGAAGGAGAAGAGGCAGTCAGGGAGCGAGATAGTCACCAGGGGGAGCAGTCGCGATCTCTCTTTTATGACTTTTTCCCTAAGGATTTTCTCTTTTCAGGCCTTGGAGGCCTGGAAGCTAGACGATCGGATTGGCGATCAAGAGGCTGGGACCCCTGAGGACCACTGCCAGTAGCTGGCTACCTGTTGATCCACCAGGGAATTCTGAAGAGCCTTTTTGCTTCGCCTGAGGGTTGTCTGGTTAAACTTCTGGCAGAGCTCAGTCAAACTTTGTGTTCAGACCCCAGACAGCAGACACAGAGTGTGTTAATCTGTGGAGGCAATCTTCTTTCCGTAGCAGCAGCGACAGAAGAGAGTTGGAAGGACAAACTCTCAACATAAATTTTAAGTTGTAGGTATCCCTTCAAAAAAAAAAAAAAAAAAAAGTTGAAGAAAAGCTGTAGGTGAAAAAATGGTGCGAATACTGCAGAGCTTCCGCAGAGACCCATGTGAGTGAGTCAACGGTAGGAAAGAACTGAGGAGGAAGCAGGGTCACTCACACCTTTATAGGGTTGGTGATGTCTATGGAAGTAGACAGTGTGGGCGGCCTCAGTCATACTGCTGCAAGTCTTCCCTGTGGATTCCCCGTCACTGACAGTGAAGTTCCTATGGTGTAACCCGATGACTGAGATAACCCAGATGAAGATCTGAGGTCCCCAAACCAGCATCCCAGCGCAACTAAAGGTCGATGAGGTAGTGAGAAATGAAGGTGTATGCTGGCTTCCAGGTAGCAGCCCTGCAGACCTCCTGGACAGACGTGTCCCTGGAAGCAGCCACTGAGGCAGCAGTATGTCTGATAGAAATAAGCCCCAAGCCCTACGGGAGGCTCCCTACCAGTGAACCTGTAGCAGAGGTCGATGCAGGAGACAATCCATCTGCCAATCATCTACTTACCTGCTCGTCTGCCACATGCAGATTCAGCGTAGGTCAGAAATCACTGGTGAACCTCTCCCCAAACTCCAGCCATCCACTCCCTGTAGTGAGTACTCACATTAGGTCCAACAAGTGGAGCCTCTGTTTGGCCTCCGAGGTGGGACTGAAGTACACTGGGAGATTAATCACCTGATTAAGGTGAAACTCCCAAACCACCTTCGGAAGGAACACTGGGTGGGGGCGGACAACCTTGACCTTGTGGAAGACCAGGTAAGGAGACTCCACAGAGACCACCTACAACTCACTGATCCTTCTGGCGGAGATGACAGCCACCAAGAAGGCAGTTTTTCATGACAGGAGTGACATTTCACACCTATACACTGGTTCAGATAACCTGTCAATGAGTAATGCCAACACCAGTAGCAAGTCCCAAGGTGGTGGTAGTTCATGCATCAGCAGGGACCCGTGGTAAAGGCCTCTGAAGAAATGCCCAACCACCTTCTCCTGCACCACTACCGGCATACCAGCCTACGCCCGATACGCAGAGATAGCTGCCATGTGCACCTTGAGGGTTGTTGACTGCAGTCACGACTGAGAAAGGGAACACAGGTAGTCAAAAATGCTAACCAAAGGGCAGGCCAGGGGGTTTAGCACCCTGCAAGGCACCAAATGCAAAATCTCGTCCATCTAAAGGAATAGTACCCACTAGTCAACTCCGGGAAGCTTCCACACTGTGGAGCACATTTTCCAAAAGACCAAATGCCTGGAACTCTAGTCACTATGGAACCAGGCTGTCAGGTGTAGGGACTGAAGGTCTGGATGCAGGATCTTCCCCTTGTTGCAAGAGAGCAGATCTGGGTGCAGAGGCAACCGTCAGAGGTCTGCAGCTGAGAGGATCAGGGTACCAAAATTGTGTGGCACGTCCAGGGCTACCAGATCAATCGTACCTTGTCCCTCCTCACCCTGTGATCAGGGGAAAGAGAGGGAAGGCATACAGGAGGCCTGGGGTCCAGGACCTTGCAAAAGCATCCCCCAGCAGTGTTCCGCACTAGGGGGCAGGCACAAAACAGCCTCAGCTTGGCGTTCTCCCAGGAGGCAAAGAGGTCCACCAGAAAAGTGTCCCACAGGGAGAAAATACAGTTACGTAAGAACTTACCGTAACAGTAGATCTTTGAGAGGAGCTCTTGCAGCAGGAAACACCATTAGGACTATGCCGCCAGGCACTAGGACCCCACGGAAAAATGTCTAGCTAGCAGTGTAAGGCGGGGGACCGCCCCCCCCCCACACAGTATAAAGGGGGCAGTCCCACAGTACCACCTCAGTTCACCCGCCAGAGACCCAGCTGGCATTCAGGATGGGGAACCAAGGAGGATCTCCCATCCCCCAGAGAGAATTAAGTATAGTTACATAACCTCAGGGGCAGGTGGGTGGGAAAATCCACCTGCTGCAAGAGCTCCTCTCGAAGCTCTAATGTTACAGTAAGTTCAGACGTTAACTGTACTATCTTACTTTGAATGGGAGCTCTTGCAGCAGGTAACAAAATTAGGACTAAGTCCCAAGCAGTAAAGGAAGTGACCCAGGTCAGAAATTTGGGATTAGTCCGTAGGGATAACCCTGTCTTGGTGAAAAACCAAATAAGACTCTCTGCACATAAGTGCATGGAGTTCAGAAATTCTTCTGGTTGAATTAACGGCAACTAAAAACAACGTCTTCCAAGTGAGAAGATGTAGCTCACAATCCGTGGCTGGTTCAAAGGGTGGCAGCGTGAGCTGCTCCAGGACAAAGGGTAGATCCCATGGCGGAATTGGATCCTTAATCGGAGGTCTAAGGTGGAGACCACCTATCAGGAAGGCTAGTGCTATGTCCAACTGACAGACAGGACTTTGGCCTATAGGAGTGTGATAGGCTGAGATGGCACAAAGGTGTACTTTTATTAAGGAGTAGGCCAAGCCTGCCCGGAAAAGAGACAGGAGGTAGTCCAAGACCGACTTTTCTGGACAGTCTAGAGGCAAAAAACCCCGCGCTTGAGCCCATAGGCAAAAACGGCACCATTTCATGGCGTAAGTAGTGCTAGTGGCCGATTTTCTCGCAGCCACCGGAACGTCAGCTACCTCATGCGAGACCCCGTGTCGCAAAATGGCTATGTCTCTAGGAGCCAAGCGTGCAGGCTCAGTGAACGAAGGTCCGGATGGACCAAGGAGCCCTCCTCCTGAGATAACAAGTGAGAGCTGATTGGCAGAGGCACCGGAGGTTCCTGGGATAGCTGATGTAGCAGAGGGAACCAGAACTGCCTGGGACAGAACGACGCGACGAGTAACAGCATCGCTTGCTCTCTGCGAAGTTTCAGAAGAACCCTCTGGATCAACGGAAAGGGGGGAAGGCATAGAGGAATCTGCCCGCCCAGGAGAGGGACAATGCATCTCGCCAGAAAACACCAGGCCCTGGATCTAGCGAGCAAAAATTAGGCAGTTTTGCGTTGGATGGGGATGCGAAAAGGTCCAACTCTGGTGTACCCCATCTGTGAAACAGATCCTCTACTACCTCTTGGAGTAGTTCCCCCTCGAGGACTCTGGCCTGAGAGCGGCTCAGGCTGTCTGCAATGACCCTGTCCACTCCTGGGACATGAACAGCAATGAGCTTTGCACCGTGCTGCAAAGCCCAATCCCACACCCTCATGGCCTCCCTGCGATGCGAGTAGGAATGGGTGCCTCCTTGTTTGTTGAGGTAATACATCACCGCAAAATTGTCTGTAACAGAAGAGTACCCGGTGAAATCTCCAACTGGAACGCCTGCAGGGCATAAAGAACTGCTCTCATTTCCAGGATGTTTATGTGGAGATGAGTCTCGGGCTGTCCACAAGCCCTGAGACAGACACCGTTGAGGAGTGCTCCCCATCCGCGCCCTGAGGCGTCTGTGAAGAGTGTCAATCGGAGACGGCGCAATGAAGGGGACTCCTGCCGATAGATTCTTTGGATCTAGCCACCATTGCCAATCCCAGATCATGGACTTCGTGATCCGGATTGGAAGCTGAAGATGGTCTTGCTTTTGATCCCACCAGACCCGTAACATCCACTGCGTGACCCGCATGTGGAGACGAGTGAGCGGGACTGTTGCAATGGCCGCAGCCATGTGTCCGAGCAGGCAAGGGACCAATCTGGCAGGAACGGTCTTCTTCGCCGAAATGTCCCTGATGAGGGATCGGATGTGTTCCACCC
This sequence comes from Neoceratodus forsteri, assembly GCA_016271365.2. Taxonomy (NCBI): domain Eukaryota; kingdom Metazoa; phylum Chordata; order Ceratodontiformes; family Ceratodontidae; genus Neoceratodus; species Neoceratodus forsteri. The sequence goes on from CM057455.1 coordinate 1,714,428,658, forward strand.
TGTCCTGGGGAAGAAAAGCTCTCCCTTGGACGGTGTCCAGAACTGCGCCTATGAACTGCAGAGTCTGAGACGGAACCAGACAAGACTTCTCTTGGTTGATCAAGATGCCCAACGTCTCGAACAGAGACTGAGTATAGTGAATGGTGGACATCAAGGCCTCCCGAGAGGGTGCCATGAGAAGCCAGTCGTCCAAGTAGGGGAACACGTAGTGGCCTTGCCGCCTCAGAGTCGCCGCTACGACCGCCATACACTTCGTGAATACCCGAGGTATCGATGACAGTCCGAAAGGGAGGGCTCGGAACGGATAATGGTGGCCCTGGAACTTGAAGCGCAGAAACTTACTGTGCGCTTGAGCGATGGGTATATGCAGGTAGGCATCCTGCATGTCCAAAGACGCTAGAAAGACGCCCTGCTTGAACATGGGAATCAGACCTGGGAGGGTCACCATGCAGAAGCGTTTGTACAGGACCGACTCATTGAGGTCGCTGAGGTCCAGGATCGGACAGAGATCCCGTTTTCTTGGGAACCGGAAAGAAGTGAGAATATCCTGTGTCCCTCTGGTTCCGTGGAATGTGCTCCATCGCTTCTTTTTCCAGGAAGGTGAGCACTTCCTGCTGTATAAGCAGGGTGTGCTGACCCAAGTAACGGGGAAGCAGGGGAGGTCTTGCCGGTGGGTGGTCGATAAATTCTATGAAATGGCCCTTCTTGACCAATTGGAGAATCCACCGGTCGGTTGAAATCGATTGCCACCCTGAAAAGTGGCGAGCGATGCAACCCCCTACCTTTTGCACCCGATCGGGGAGGAGGGGGGCCGGGAAGGAGTCATGCTATGGCAGCACTGGTCCCTGCAGGCTGGGCCGGTTTACTGAAACGCTGGGCTCTGCTTGGGGACGACTTAGCCTGGGCTTTTCGCTGAAAGGAGCCCCTTTGTTGTTGGCCAGGACGTGGCTGCTGTCTTTGCTGCTGGCTGCGAAAACGGCTCTGGTTCCTACGAAAGGAACTGGGCCTGGATCTGTACAGACCTGACTGCCTTCCCAGCATCCTGAAGTTAGGTGATCACCTTCTCCGAGGGTTCACCAAAAAAGTACTTCGCCGTTGTAGGGGACGTCAAGAATGTTCTTCTGTACATCTGGGGTGAAGCCAGAGACACGGAGCCAAGAGTGTCGCTGGAGACAGACGCCTGAAGCTGCAGCTCTGGTGGACGAGTCTGCAGAATCATATGCAGCTCGTAGTACCTGGGTCCCCACATCAGACCTTGTGCGGAGGTTTAGAAGATCCGCCTTCTGCTCGCCATCCGGAAGTTTAATCGACCAGGTCCTGGCCCTGTTCCCATAGGGCATTCTGAAACTGTACCATGTGGGTTAGGTAGTTCAGGGACCTGATGGAGCATGAAGCAGCCGCATACATGCGTCTCCCCAGGGCGTCCAATTGTTTGGATTCTTGGTCCGGTGACTGTGTGCTCATGTATTGCGGTCTTTGGGACCAGTCATGTGAGGCCGTAATGACCAGGGAGTCTGCCAGAGATTGTTGAGCCAAGTACTGGTCCTCTCTCGGGGCCTTGTACAGGCGGTCAGCTTTCTTCGGCACTGCAGGAGTGGAGTGCGGACACTTTCACGCAGCCTTGGTGACGTCCGCGAAGGAGGTGGAGTCTGCTCCTTGGGGGTTGGTGGTCATCCTGCTGGCCCCTGTGGTGGAGGAGGGGGTGAAGGAGTAGGAGGAGGGGGAGGAGGAGGTTTCACTGGGACCACGTCTTTGCAGATGGTGTCCCACCAGAAAGTAAAGAGTTCCTTTACTTCTGGAATAAAGTGGAACTCTCAGTGGAATACTGTATATAGACATTTACGCCCTGTGCGTGGGAAACAGTTCTTGTGAGGACCCAAACCACCAAAACATGGTACCAAATCTATAACAAAAAAATACCAGAATATGGTACTTTATGTGCCATACCCTTCAACACCACAAACAGACCCTAGGCAAATGCACAACCCGATGTGTTCAAGAGGTGCTATAAAAAGGATAAATGGGTCACTACCACAAAACGGACCAGATGTGTTTGGGGGGGGGTGGTTAATATGTGATGGGACTACCCAATGCCCCCTAAAATATGGGGAACATATGTCTCCTGGGTACAAATCCAAGAACCTAAAAAAAATAAGCACCAACGACAAAGTTACAGGTGGCTATACACTGCAAAGTGCAGGATGGGTGGTGGATAGAGCAAAAGTTCAATGTCTTAAACATACAGGTTACTCACCTGTAACAGGAGTTCTAGGAATGGTATATGTTGTTCATCCACACTATCTGGCAGGTTCCTTGCCGCTTTAAATCTTGCCGGAAGGTCTTCAAGCTAGCTCTCCCACCCACCCGGTGGTAAACTCTCGGCTCCGCCCATGACGCTACAGATCTGCCCGCTGGAAGCTCCGTTTGCTAGGTTGTGCGTCAAGCTGGGGAGGTTTGGATTATAGGATGAACAACATATACCATTCCTAGAACTCCTGTTACAGGTGAGTAACCTGTATTTCTAGGGACATGGATATGTTGTTCATCCACACTATCTGGCAGACTCCTAGCAGTTCTCCGGAGGAGGGAGGCAAGCACACCCCTAATACTTACTTGGGGAACAAAGATTGAGAACCGAGGTCCCAAACCAGCATCCCGGGTGACTCAAGGTCGATGTGGTAGTGGAAATAAAGGTGTGTGCGACTTCCAGGTAGCAGCCCTGCAGATCTCCTGGATAGGGACATCCCTGGAAGCAGCCACCGATGCAGTATGGCGGGTAGAATGAGCTCTATCCCTCTGGGAGGCTCCATGCACGCTTACCTCGTAGCAGAGATTTATGCAGGAGGTGACCCATCTGCCTATCGTCCGCTTGGCTGCAGGTCTGCCAGAGCGGCTTCAGCGGTAGGTGACAAACAGCTGGTGAACCTCTCCCGACTTTCAGCCGTGCAGCCTTATAATAAGCAGCGCTTCTAGGGTCCAGAGTATGGAGCCTATATTCGCCTCCAGGTGTGATTGGGGTAGAACACCGCAGAGTCAATACCTGATTAAGGTGAAACTCGGCACCACCTTCGGAAGGAATTTCGGTGGGGCGAGGGACAACCTTGTCCCTGTGGAAGACCAGGTAAGGAGACTCGATGCTCAGCGCCTGGAGTTCTCCCATCCTTCTGGCTGACGTGATAGCCACCAAGAAGGCGGTTTTCCACGACAGGTGGGGGAGACCACACCTGTGCATTGGTTCGAATGGCTTGCCCATGAGCTTTGCCAGTACCAGCAGTAAATCCCACGGAGGTGGGGGTTCCCGCACTGGAAGGGAAATGTGATCAAGGCCTTTGAAAAAGCGCCCGACCACTTTTTCCTGCGCCACTGACTGCTGACCGGCCCGCGCCCGGTAAGCAGAAATGGCTGCCAGGTGCACCTTAAGGGTCGCGACCAAGCTCCTTGATTCTAGATAGGGACCATAGATGGTCCAAAATGCTCGCCACAGGACACGTAGAAAGGTCCAACCTTTTTCCGACACCAAATGGCGAACCTCTTCCATTTGAAGGCACAGCATTTTCTGGTCGACTCTACAGGACGCCCAACGACGCTGAGGACCTCGTCGGAAAGACCCAAGGCCTGGAACTCTAGCCGCTCAGGAACCAGGCCGTCAGGTGCAGGGATTGAAGGTCCGGATGGAACACCTTCCCCTGACTGACTGAGAGCAGGTCCGGGCGAGCTGGAAGCTGCCGCGGAGTCCTGGAGCTGAGACTGAGGAGATCTGGGTATCAGAACTGGCGAGGCCAGTCTGGGGCTATCAGAATCACCTGCGCCTTGTCCCTCCTCGCTTTCTGCAGGACCCTGTGAATCAGGGGAACGGGGGGAAAGGCGTAAAAGAGGCCCGGGGTCCACGGCCTCGAAAAGGCATCCCCCTGCAGCGAGCCCTGCTGAGGGGGGCGGGCATGAAACAGCCTCAGCTTCGCGTTCTCCCTGGAGGCAAACAGATCCACCAGAGGTGTGCCCCAGCGGGAGAACAGGTCTTGTACTATCTCCGGCAGGAGAGACCACTCGTGCGATGCAGCCCCTATCCGGCTCAGGGCATCGGCCAGGGTGTTGGAGGCTCCTGCCACATGAATGGCCAGGAGATCTGCCTCCAGGGCTGCACACTAGTGACCAGATGTGGAGAACTTCCTTGCATAGAGGCAAGGAGCGCGTCCCGCCTGGCGGTTTAGATAGTACATGGTCGTGGTATTGTCCGCCTGACTCGGACCACTTGACCCCGGAGAAACGGAGTAAAGGCGGTGAGAGCTAGGCGGACCGCACGGAGCTCCAGCAGGCTGATATGGCATCGACTCCCGGGACCAGAGGCCGGCGCCGGTGTTCCCCAGATGGGCACCCCAACCCATCAAAGAGGCGTCGGTCGATAGAGGGCCGGCCGGGCGGACAAACGGGATACCCTCCTGCAGATGGGACGGAACGGTCCACCACTGGAGAGCGCCCACATCTCCTGGGTCGTCCACACGCGCTGGTCCAGAGGGTCGCAACGCTGTGATCACTGGCCGGCCAGACCCCACTGGAGGGGGCACATGTGCCAGCGTGCCCAACGGACTACGCTGGTACAGGCCGCCAAAAGACCCAGGAGTCGCAGGAAGTCCCGGGCAGGGCCCTATTGCCCAACCAGAGATGATTGGGCAAAGGAGGTAAGAACCTCGGCCCTGTCCGCCGGGAGCCGTGCTCTGGCTCGAAGAGAGTCGAGCTCTGCCCCGATGAAGGATATCACCTGCTTCGGCTCGAGTTCCGACTTGGCCTCGTTGACCAGGAGGCCCAGTTGAGAGCAAACCCGAGGGCCAGATTTCTGGACCGCCCACCTCCAACCTGGAGGGGCTGCTATCAGCCAATCGTCCAGGTAAGGGTACACCCAGACCCCTGGGCGCCGCAGGAAAGCTGTCACCGCTGCAATGCATTTGGTGAAGACCCTGGGAGCTGAAGAAAGGCCGAAGGGCATGGCCTGGAACTCGAAGAGGGATCCAGCGGAGGAATCTCTGATGAGACGGACGGATAGGGACGTGAAAGAACGCGTCCTGGAAGTCCAGAGAACAGAACCACACGCCGTGTTCCAGAGATGGTATTATCTGAGCCAGAGTGACCATTCTGAAGGTTCGAGACCTTAGGAACTTGTTCAGGTCGTGTAGGTCTAAGATGGGCGCCAGCCCCCGTCCGCTTCGGGACCAGGAAGTACCTGGACACGAACCCTGGTTCTGGTGAAGGGTCCTCTCTTTATCACCCTTTTCTGAAGGAGGAGGCGGCGTCGGCTCGACGAGCCTGTAGATATTCTGAGACCCGCACGCGGGCGACGGCTCTAAAGGTGGAGCCTGCTCAATTCCAGAGGCAGACCTCTTCCCACCACTCTCCAAACCCACCTGTCCGTGGTAACAGCGGACCAGGCGGAAAGGAAGTGTCGGAGCCGCTCCACGGGGGAACCAGGGGCGAGGTGACGGGATGGGTGACACCCTCAGCCCGCCGCTAGCAGGCTTGGAGGAAGGACCGGCCTGGGGACCACCAGGGCCTTTTCCTCCTTGCTTCCTATTAGAGGAAGCCGATGGCTTGGGCTTGGAATACCAAGGTCTAGCCTGCTGGCCCCGACGCTGTTGTTGGGCCGGGCGTGCGTGCGGCGGGAGTAGAGGGACGAAAGGGCTTATGACCCTTGTTCCTCTGCGCAGACGAGACCGAATCCAAGGTGGCATTGGATTTTTCGATCCTCTGGAGGTGGCCTTCCACTCCAGGGACGAACAGGTCTGTTCCCAGGAAAGGAACGTCCGCAAGCTTGTGCTGGGTATCCGCGGTAAAGGTGGATATTCGCAGCCACGCATGGCCACAGCGGCCGCCACTGACCGGGCACGAGTCTCCTATATCCAGAGCAGTCTGGAGCTGTTTGGCTACTGCCCTGCCCTGATCCCGCACCTGCTTGACCGTAGTCTGCAGGTCAGCGGGAAGATGAGGGACCGCCTCATCCAGGGAACCCAACAGGGCATGGGAGAAATGTGCAATGAGGACGGTCGAACTGGCCTGACGGCCGAGAGAAGAGGCAGCATACACTTCTTCACCGAGTAGTCCAATTTCTTGGACTCTTTGTCGGGCGGGTTTGTCCACGCCCCTGGTATTACCGCACGCTGAAAACACTGTCCGTGACCAGCCCTTCAGCCGAGGGGTGTTCAGAAAACCCGACAGAGAGCCAGTAGGGACCGTGATACTTCCTGGCCATCCTGGCCAAGGCGCAGGGACAGGAAGCCGGACGCTGCCAAAGTTCCAGGGCCGCCCGACAATGGCTTCGCCACTGGAAAGGCCTCCGTGGAGAATCCTCGGTCCAGAATCTCGTGAGGGGATATCTGGCCCGCTTGGATACGGGTTCAAGCTTCATCCCAGTGGATTCTGAGATGAGCCTAAGAAGTCCTAGGAAGGACGAGGGCTATCGTCCACTGACTGCCCTCAGAGGACTCCAAGCCAAAACGCTTGAGAACAGGAGTCGCCATCCCACCCCGACGAGTTGTCGAATAGCTGCCTGGAGCCTGAGCCACCTCCACTTGCCGAGGCTTGTCAGGCGTGAGAGTGACCGACAGCCCACGGGAAGGCCTTGGGCCAACCGCGATTCTTTCGCCGGAGCCCCAGCTGTCGGTTGAGGTGGTTCCACCACAATTGGTGGGCAGCCGGAATAGGTCGGACAACTGGCCTGGAAACAGGCCCTCGACCACTACTTGGTCCGGTGGCAACCACTTAATGGCCGGAGAAGAGGCCTGAGCCGCTTATTGGCCAGAAAAATTGTTGCCACATGAGGTTCTCGTGATTTTGGCGTAGCCACGCCGAGCCTTCCTCCTCGGCCGAGGAGGAAGAAGAGGAAGAGCGGCGACGCGCTAAGCCGCGTAGCCGAGACCGAGACCGCTTATGTCGACGGAACGGGTTGGACCGCTAAGATGTCCGAGATCAGAAGCTCGGCCAGGCCGAGGTCGGTGAGGCGGAGCCGAGATCGCGATCCCTCAGTTCGGTCGGCAAACCGACGGCTCCTGATTCACCGGTACGGAGAGCCGACGATATCCTCAACCCTCACCCGGGAACTGGAGGAGGGAATCTCGCTTCTCCAGCCGACAATCCGTCCAACGGGTCGAGAAAATCTCGACCTCGCGGGCGGAGTCTCAGTCACCTGGCCTGACAGGGGCACCGTGAAGCCAGTGGTCAAGCAGAGAATTCAATCAAGTCGATTGTCGATGAGGGAGGGGATCTTTCCGCGTCCCCAAGAGCGCCGACGATGAGATTTACTTTAGACTTCTTCGACCGATGAAACGGACTCGAAGAAGTAGGACCCTCGCCTTTAGTTGAGAGGGTCAAGCAAAGCTCCTTAAAGGAAGCTGAATATGAGGTCCCGAGCGATAGAGGGACAAAGGCCGCAGAAGAGGAAGCCGCGGCCTGAGCTGCCTGCTCTTCGAAGGCGACCAACCTCTCTAGTTGTTCGGCGGGATCCCGCAGCCGCGGAAACCGCCAGTCGGGCCTCTTTGGATTTGACCAGAGGAAATCTTCTTCGGGACGCCCCAGATGTGGTGCCGGCAGCGCGTCTCGAGGGACGAGATCGAGAAGGAGGAACACAGGTCGTAAGCCCGGGCGGTCGTGCTCCCTGGCCAAGGCAATAAACGACGTGGAGTGCGGTCCGTCCGAGACATCTTCTGCCCACAGGGACATCTCCGAAACCGGAGTCGATTTGTCCATCGCAGTCGCAAGGAAGAAGACCGAGAAAAGTTATAAAAATTTTTCTCTCTTTTAAACCGAAGGATTTTAGGCCCAAAACTTAATCGCAGGAGCTTAAGGAGGGAACCTGAGCTTCCAAGCGGTAAGGAAGATCTGGCGTCATGGGGCAGAGCCGAGAGTTTTACCACCCGGGTGGGTGGGAGGAGCTAGCTTGAAGACCTTCCGGCAAGATTTAAAGCGGCAAGGAACCTGCCAGATAGTGTGGATGAACAACATATCCATGTCCCTAGAAAACTCAGTTACTTTTAATTACTATATGGGACGGGAAGGTTGGCTAAACTGTAGGAACAACGTTACTGGGGAGGTCCTGGTCACTGCCTGGAGAAAGACTATACAAGTGTCTCTACCCAGGACCACAAAGTATAACCTAGTCATCCCCAAAAATGGGGTACCAAAAAGTAGTCTACAGTGGTAGCCAAGGCGCAAACGCCAACCACACCTTTAAAAGGGAATGGCTTAAATATCAATATATGGAGACACTCCTTTGGTACCCAATGAGGGCAGTACCAATCCAATTTAATCCATATGGGAACACTGAAATGGAAAGGCAGCCCCCATCAAGTGGATTACTAGAAAAACGGGAGGGAGTAAGCACATATCACCCCTGCCAGTACCAATACTACCCAGTCATCCCAAACTTTTCGGCCCCAAAGTTACCCCCTAACTGTACTGGACTCTCTGAAGCCATAAACTATCAAACCCAATATGGTAAAACGCTAGAACTCTTTTTTGAAAGAAAAAAAAGATTTGGCAGGCAATGCTCCATTCCAGACCCGGGGTCTAAAAGACGATGAGGGATGGATAGGAATGGGCCTGGGACCTAGAAAACATGGTAGATACTGTAGTATTAAGAAATCATATTAACGCACTTAGAAATGCCATAGAAAACTTAGTGGCAAATAAAGTGGGCGAGGCCCTAGACACCATAACAGTAAATTCTAAACTGTCATATAAGACTTTAAAACTTAAATGATTTCCCAGTTTAAAAAAAATTCAGTCACCAATTGATTAACACAAATAAACAAATAAAACAGGTGGTTATTAAAAGTACCTGCCTAACCTTAACACACTCCCTTTCCCAGTTACACAGGGGGAGAGGCAAAGTAATACGTAAATAAATTAGGCCTTGTTTTAGTAACACGGGGGGGGGGATTTTAACATAGTTGCTATGTTTTAATTACTGCTATGTTTATAATGTACTTGCTATACACAAATGTTTTATCACTATCTTGTTTTGTTTTACTGATACTGCTGTATGTGACTAAAACAAGTCCTTGTGCAAGCATATAGTGGATGGACACCATGTACAATAAGCCATTTCTAATCTCAAGGTTGTTGCGTAGCTTAAAGAGAGAACAAACTGTTGCTTCCTTAATCATAAACACAACACATGAGAGTACACGTCACACTGCATAATCAGCACATGCCTCAGCTACGGAAAAATATTGAGCTATGTCAGACTATGCTGTTCTATAACAAACAGGCCAAAATTAAGAACATGTATCGAATACCTAGTCATTATGTGGAAACAGCCCCTCAATAGCTGTACTTCATTAAATATTAACCCTTTGGGTTTATAGCATGTAGATTCTAGTATATACATATACACAATGTTATGGTAACCTAATCATGCCAGTGCTCTTTTAAAGTTACAAAAAAGGTCAGTCGGAGATATGTAAACCACAGGGAGCTGTGATGGCATACAGATTATGTGACCTTAAAATCAGCCAATACAATAAAGTGAGCCTGTGCCAAGTGGGTCATAAGGAGTTTTGGCGGCATCTGGATCAGAAGACTTTCTAAAAATACAAAGTAAACTTTCAAATCGCATAATCCATATATGTATAATGGTCTTTTAGTTTTGTATTAGTTGTAGGAAGCTACAAATAATACTAAATGACTGACCTAAAACATAGTTCGTAATACGCAATCAATAAGGACAAGCATGAAAAAAAAAAGGACCAACAATAGTGTTTGCTTGTAATTACCTGTTTCTACATGCTAATAGGTAAATAACCTTTTAATTATAATTCTAGTTAATACTAGAGGAGTACTTGAGTGCTGGATCCATTTTAATCACAAAGTTTTATTAAATGTACTAGGATACATACTGGATTACTTCTGCTCGTTTGTCATATTGGTTTGACAGTATCTCAGTAAAAGATAAAAAATACCTTTTGCTAGGACCAATACAGCTGAAATCTCTTTTTACTAAACAGTGTCTCAGTATAATCCTAATAGAGCAATGTCACTATCTTGTGGTGACAGTTAAAATTGTTAGCTTAATTGCAATGCATTACATTTCTAAGCTAAAGGAAGCAGTATGACCAAATATGGATAAACTGTTATGAAAGCAATGACCAAACAAAAACAATCACCAGTGTCACAACTCATGGACAACATTAGGCCACACCAACATAGCCAATCAGAGACTGACAAATATCATGTAACTAAAGTATTGCCTTATTTGTAACTTCCTAAAGTTGTTTGTCACACTATATATAAACCCCCACTGCCTAAAACTTTGGGAGAACATGTAACCAGATTGCGCAGAGTGCTGCGTCGCTCCTAATAAAATACCTTTTTGTCTGCAGGAAAGTTCTCTGGTCTGTTACTCTGATGTCTTTATCCTCCAGGTGCCCGGGCCAAAAATCACATAACCTACCACCCACCGGTTGGCAATTCATAGGGTTACAACTGGCTCATCTAGGCCTTCGTATTCCTCTTCTTAATATTCTTCTCCTTACCAATCGCCCTCATAGAATGCTTCAGGTTCAATTTCAGAAGCAACTATTTCCGACCGTACCGATCGTCCGAGTCGGTATAGGTTCGGTCAGAACCGAGCAAAGTGACTTAACAATAGTAATCGCTTTCGCAACTTCTTCAGCAGTCAGAACATGGTAACTGATATCCAAACCAGCTGACTTTGCGTTTTTACTTAGATGGAACAGACTTCGTAGAGTCGGTTCTCCTTTTGCCCGAGGTGGTATCGCTCAGGTCAGTGTGCATCCCCTCAGGTTCTGTCGGAACCAAACTGGGCTGGCCATCCGGATCAGCAGACTTCTCGGACTCCCTTTTCCTTCAGCCTACTTATACGTTTTTCCAAAGTGGCCTTGGGAAAGTTTACACAATTTGGCAGTCTATGAGGTGGTCAAACCCCAGACAAACAGACGAGGTGGGGATCAGCCTTGGCAAAGGCCTCCCCACACTTGGTGCAGCGCTGAAACCCAGTGGGACCTGATTTTTTGGGGGGTTTCTCAGACATGCTGGATTAAATAAAGTTACCCTTAACAGCGTTCAAGCCAGGCAACTACACACCTATCGGTTCCAACTGTGTCACGGGTTGGTTAAAAAACCCGAAGAAACTATCGGTTTATTTGAGGAACCGATAAGTATGGGAAACCACAATGATAATAAAAAGAACACAGGAATTAACTGTTAAAGAATTTGTTTCTGTTCCCAACTGGACTGACCGGGAGAAAACCGAAACAAAAAAAAAAAACTTTCTATTAAATAAACTCTACCACTAGCTACACTTACTATACCGTAGACAGAGATCTGAATACCGAATAAAACAAGAAAAAGCTGCTGAAAAACGACCAATTTTACTTAACCGGACCGAGGAATCTCCGGAGCAACTTCACAGTTAGGCAGAGTAAAGAATCTGACGGTTACACTGAGGAGTACCAGGGACAGAGGTTTGAAAACCGAGCTCGAGTGCAACGTTCTATGCCCTGGCATAGAGTTAACCTTTTACTCTCCGGAGCAGTTAAAGTGCTGGGGCTAACTGCATATACTCAGAATACAGCAAGACTTCGTGTTGTTTGAAGCTTTGGTTGCTGTAACTGCCATGAACGGCCATCAGCACCATGAAGTCTGCCTTTGGATGCTCACTCAGATGAGGCTCTCCTTTCAGTGTCCTGTATAGGCAGTCTGCCTTCCTGGGGACAGCTGAAGTGGTGGAAGGGTGCTTCCAGGCCAGTTTTGTGATGTCCTGGAATGGCTCCACTAGTGGAGGGATGACCAAAGGCTTTGGATCGTTTGCCCCTAGGAACTTTGCCAGGCGATGGCATTCAGGGTCGAGTTCCTCAGTGTCCCACAGGTTGAGGTACTAGATGTGCCGTATCACATACAAAAAGGAAGGGTCGTCTGGGAGAGTCCCTCATCGGTTCCGGGGAGGGCAGTTCGTCCTTGGAGTAGTTATAGGAAGTATGGTCCCCTGCATTGTCATCTGAAGAAGAATGCGGATGTCCCTTGGATGAAGGTATGGATGACGGATGTCAATGATGGCTGCTAGGTGCTGGAGACTCCTGGTCATCTCCTGATGAAGGGCGGTATGGAGTCGGTCTCAGAAGCCTCCGAGTGACGGCTCCCTGCGTGGAGCCGGGAGTCCTCTAGGGCTAGGGGACTGCTCTCGTAGCCTGGGCAGCAGATCCCCTTTTATGGCATTCCACCATGACTTAAACAAAGCTCCTACCTCCGCAATGGGACTGCAGGCCGTGCTGGCGGTGGGATAGAGACGTTTGGAGCCCCTGGCGACGGCCCTTGTGGTGCGTCCGTCCTGTCCGCCGGCTCTTTACCATCAGGCGTTGGGACCGATGGCACTGCTCCTTCTGGGGTAGTGTCCCACGGAGCTCGGGTGTCCGGCTCCTTGGGAGGAGGTGGGGACAGGGTGTTTGACCCTCGGTCGAGAGGCCTGGACATCTGGTCCACAGGTGTGTGACCCATCACCTGGTCCAATGCCGAACCAAAAGGCCAAGAGGTCTGGCGTTCTTCCAAAGTGGTCGACGCCCTGTCACCAAGCGGAGGGCGTGGTGCTTCTGATGGCGCTCTACATCCTGTGGTGTTGCCCGACCCCTTCAATTTGTTGGATGACGCAGAGGCCTTGCGAGCAGCAGACTCCATCTTGCCGCCCGATGAAGACGCCTGTCTGCCTGACTTAGACCCTAGCGACTGCATGTGGGGCCTTAAAGCCAGGCACACAAGGGCAGATGAACGACAAGAAGACTTCTTGCCATGAGTATGGGAAGAGGCGGGTGTCTTCTTTGCGGTAACCCTAGGAAAAGTCAAAGGGCGGGGGACCTACAGATTCCACCCTCCCGCCAGAGAGAGACATGTGTGCGTGTGAGAGAGAGACCAGAGGAAGGATTTTGACCTGGCCTGCCTTTGTCCCTGTGATGGTGCTTCCCGCCCAGATTTCTTCTCTCTGTCGGGAGAAGTCCCTGGCTGAGGAAGATGAACCGAGTCCGAATGGGTCCTCTGCATGGCCGCCACTTGCTGTTCCAGGAGGTAAGCTTTTAACGTCTTGAGGTGGCAGATTTGTGACTTCTTAAACTTCTGGCAATGCAGGCAGTCATCTGGCTTGTGGCCTGGGCCCAAGCAGATACGGTAGGCTGAATGGGTGCCTTTAGCCGGGATCTGCTTGCCACATGTGCACTTAGACTTCCGCCGCTGTGTGGATGCAGAAGACATGCACAAAAATAAAAAGGCGAGGAGAAAAAATGTTAATGAATGGTACTGTGTGAAGCGCGAAAATGGCGGTCGACTGCAAGCGAGGCATCAATGGAGCCTATACTAGAGGGTCGGCGGCGGGAGAAGAACTGAGGTGGTGCTAGGGGACTGCCCCCTTTATACCAAGCAGGACGTCGTGGCAGTCCTCCCCCCTTGACTGCTAGCAAGAAATGTTTCCATGGGATCCTAATGCCTGGAGGTATAGTTCTAATGGTGTTACCGGCTGCAAGAGCTCCCTTTTCAAGTAAGATCAGGTGGTTCATCACCTCCTGATGCAGGGACCACTTGTGAGACATCTTGCCCTCCCAGACTGAGGGCATCAGCAAGCTGGTTGGAGACCTCTGCTACGTGGATGGCCAGATCATCTGCATCCAAGATGCACACTGGGGACCGGCCCGGTGGCACTGAGGGTTGAAGCGCTGGACGCCACATCTCGTGCGGGACCGGACCTGGGGTGCCGGCAGGGGGAGGAGAGGATTTAGCGTCCAGAGGACTGCTCTGCTCTCCTGGGGGTTGGTTGTAGGGAATCCCCACCTTGTGGCGGCTCCTGGAGGAGACCGAGCACTACACTTGCCGGGATTTGAATGGGGTGAGACGATGGCAGATGTCTGTGGAGGGGTGGGTGCGTGCCACCGCACACTATCATTGCACGCCCATGCCTCGGGGAAACACAGAACAGCAAAACCACGGCTGCCAGGGGGACGATGGGACCCGAGGGGGGGGCACACATGCCCATCGCCAGTCCCGACCCGACAGACTCTCCTGGATCCTCTCCACTAAGTGCTGGTTGGAGTGGATCTAGTTCTGGATTCCTCGGCCATGAAGGGATTCAGGCTGGGCAACAGGAGCCGCTCAAGTGGGTCTCGCCTGAGGGAGTCCCTGGAAGCCGGTGACGAGATTAAAGGAAGTTGACCAAAAATGAACATTAAAAAAAAAAAAAAAAAAAGATACACACACTGGGGTTGAGGTGCGGAGAGCCTCTCAACACGGAGAAAGAGTGCATGCTGTCCTGCTTATTCATGTACATGCTCATGATACTGTCTGTCTGGATCTACACGACCTGACCTCGGACAAATGGAGCAAATTCCGCCCAAGCAAAATGCACTGCATGGAGCTCTAGTTGGTTGATGTGGTGACCTGGGGGTTCAGAATGCATGGGTCCTATTGTTCCCCAGCTGCGCTCCCCATCCCAGCGACACACTGGCTGTCGGTCCGACTGCTGGCTCTGGGTGGACAAATGGGATTTCTTCCTCCTGATGTTCTGGATTACCCATCACTGGTTGGCATCTCACAGCGGCTAGGTCACTGTGACCAGCTGGTGCAGGTCACCTAGGCACAGAGACCAGTGGCAGCACAGCTCCCACTGCAGATGGCTCATCAACTAGCGGCCCATCTGACCACACTGGTGCAGGATGCCATGTACCCCAGCAGCTGCAGGAAGTCCTGAGCAAGGCGCGAGAACCCAACCTGAAATGATCGGGCAAAGGAAAAAACAGCAGATGCCAGGTCGGCAGGGTGTCGGGCCTTGGCTTCAAAGGACTCTAGCTTGGTCTTGGCCAGGTTGACCGGGAGGCTCAAGTCCCTTGCAGGTCTGGAGGCCCAGATCCCTAGACCGCTTCACGGCCTCCTTGGACAGCCCAGCTATCAGCCATTGATCCAGGTAGGGGTGGACTTGGAACCCTCAGAGCCTTCAGAATGCTGCCACCAGTGCAATGCACTGGATGAAGACCCTGGGAGCCAAGGAGAGGCTGAAAAGCATGACCTGGAACTTGTAGAGAACCCCCTTTGCGTGGAACCTAAGGTACTGCCAGTTGGACGGATGGACTGGAAAGTCAAAGAAGATCAAGAACCACATACCCTACTCTAGGGATGCATTATCTGGTTCTGAGTGACCATCTGGAACTTGTGCCTTTTAAGGAACTGGTTCAGATCGTGAAGATCCAGTATGGGCACCGCACCCCCCCCCCGATCAGAAAGTACCTGGACACAAAGTCCTGCCTTGCCATGGTGGCTGGGACACGTGCTATAGCTCCTTTGAGGAGCGGGGCAAGTTCCTCCCTGAGGGCGGACAGCGTGTCTAACACCACAGACTCACTTGGAGTATGGGGTCGGTATAGCAGGAAAGCCACGAACTTGAGGCGCAACTCTCTGCCCGCCACTTCCAGTACCCCTCTGTCCGAGGTAATGATGGATCACGTGTGCCAGAAATGGTGAAGCTGACACTCCCCCCTCAAAGGGGAGCTGGGGCAGAGTGACACTCCCCAACCTGTCCCTGGGCAGCTCTGGAGGGGGCATCGGCTCCTGCTGATGGAGAGGCACCACTACACCTGCCCTTTTTGGAGCTCTGACTGGAGAATTTGGTCTTGGGCACCAGACAGGAGTACTATGTATGACTCCTTCGAGGAACGAGGCCCAGAGTTCGAGGAGTCCTCAACCGTGATTTCGATGATGACTAGGCTGTCAACAGCAATAAGCAGGCAGAGGGGAAGAGTAAATCACCCAGACTGGCTCCTGTTACAAAATCCCAGAGTGAGGCTATTCCTGGAAGGAGTTAGCTGCATCTGTCAGCTGCTCATGACCCTCCTGAGAGAGAGTCGAAAGGACCAGAGTCCTGGAGATGGAGTCATCCTCGCCTCTTCCAACAACGGGTTGACCTGTGTCACATCCAACAAGCCTGACAGGATGGAACTAGCGGCTTGGCCCTACACCAAAACAGGCTTTGTTGAAGCCAACTACTCAACAGCTGTCGAGCGATCAAGGGAATCACCACAGCAGGAAGGGCGAGCTCATTCCCAGTCCCACAACTGACTGCAAGACTTCTCGGATTTTTTATTGCTGCTCTGACAGGAGGAGCCCTTCTCGAAGGTCCGCAGGTATGTATACATCTCCTGAAAAGTTCCCGTGAACGAGTTGGGAGCAGTCTGTAGACTGACAAGATCCCTGCCACAGCCTGAGCCACAGCTTCTTCCATCGCTACCAGCTGGGCTATAGATCCCACTGCTGCGAACATCCTTGGAGCAAACCGCAGGGTCCCATTTGGTCAGCTGGCAAGAAGACAATGAGCATAGCAGTCTTCAAGGGACAAAGGCAACAGAGTTTTACAGAGGCCGCGGGCTGCAACATCGTGCTCTGCCCTGAGGCAGTGGATGTACAAGGTGTGCTGGTCTGTCCTCAACATCTTCTGGTTGCACTGAATACAACGTTTAAATCCTGGACCCGACCATGATTCCTCTTGTTCCACAGCCATGTTGACGGCGAAGCGGAACAGAGAATACACTCACCACAGCTCTGGAAGTAAAGTTTGCCAACAGCGTACTCCGAACAGGCCTACACCACGCACAGAGATGCAAAGGAGGAGACCTGACTTTCAGCAGAAAAGAACATCTGACATTACGGGGCAGAGCCGTGGAGTATGCCACTCAGGTGGGTGGGAGGAGTGTGGCTTTAAGAAATTCGGCAAGTTTAAAGGGGAAAAGAAGACTGCCTAAGTGTGCCTCGTGCACCATATCCATCCCCCTAGAACCCTCATTTCTAGGGATGAGCACATAGTTCTCTAGAAGAGGGGCATGGCATGCACCCCTTTCTGGTGGACAGAGATTGAATAACAGAGGCCCCAAAGGCAGCATCCTGGCATGACTCGAGGTCAATGCTGTAATGAGAGATGAAAGTGTGTGCCGACTTCTAGGGAGCCATCCTACAGATATGGGGACATCCTGGAAAGCAGCCACTGAGGCAGCGGTATGTCTGCTGGAATGAGCACACCGCCCTAACGGAAGCTCCTACCACCCAACCTATAGCAGAAGTCTATGCAGGAGACTATCTACATGCCAATCATCTTCTTACTTGCTGGTCTGCAAGGTGTGGCTTCAGCGGGCACTACAAAGAACTGGTGAGCCTCACCCCAAACTCCAGCCATGTGCTCCATATAACAGGACAGCACCTGCCACCAGTCCAAAGTATGGAGCCTACAGTCTGCCTCCAAAGATGGGTTGGTGAAGTATACTGGAAGGTTAATCACCTGGTTAAGGTGAAAAAAAAAATTACCATAGTAATCTTGTTTCTTCCAGGGTATTTTTTCTATATTCAGAACTCTATGCAGTTAGCCTCCTATGTAGAACTAGAACTGCCCAGAGAAATTAGTATGTATGCAAATAACAGAACCTATCATTGGCCCGTGCCACTTATTCAAACTGCTACCTTATCAGCTGCCACGTTCCAATAACTTATCAGATTTCTGAGGAACCAGCAAGGATATGTAACTACTATACCTATCTACCTATAGTAAAGACTACACTATCATGAACTATAGCCAGCATCACAGGCCCACCCCCACCCCCCACACTGTCACAATCACCTGAAAAAAAAGGGGGGAAAGAAACACTCTACCCATAAGGGTTTAAACAATCTATGCCAGTGTTTGGCTCTCCACGTTTGTGTAATTAGCTAGGAATGCAAAGACCCTGGTTCTGGAAGGGGAGGCAGGGTGGTAGAGTTAAGAATATAGAATACTTTGGAAGAAACAAGATTACCATGGTAAGTAATTGTTTTTTCTCACCCCAGGTATTCTATATTCCTAACTCTATGCAGACTACAAAGCAGTACCTTTGGAAGTGGGCACAGAACCTTCTTTGGAAACGGACTCTGCAGGACTACTGTGCCAAACCTGGCATCACTTCTGGACTGAGTGTCCAGGGTTTTATTTAACTCTAAAAATTGATTAGCGTTTCGCTCATAAAAGTGCTAAAACATTGTGAAAATGCATAGCACTTGCCTCACTGTGTTTAACAAACATAACACTTCTAGAAAACCTTTATAAATACTTTCTTGTCCGAAGAAAAAAAGCGCTAATCAATTATTTAAAACCCTGTTGTCCAGGCTACAGTGCTTAGTAAAGGCGTGTACTGTTCTCCAGGTAGCTGCTTTACAGATTTCAACCACAGGAACATCCCTGGAAGCTGTTATGGAAGCAGCTGTACCTCTGGTGGAGCGAGCCCTCAGCCCTGCTGGGGGCTCTTTTCCAGCTTTCGAATAGCAAAACTGAATACACTGGACTAACCAGCGAGAAATGGATCTCTTTGAAGCTGGATTCCCTTTACCCACATCCCCATACATCACTAACAACTGCAGTCTGTCCTGTCTGATCTCTGGTGTGGGACATATAGTAGCTTAATGCCGTTTTTACATCCAGACTATGGAGTCAGCGTTCACCTGTACTAGTTTGTTCAGTGAAAAAGACTGGCAAGGTAACTGACTGGTTCAAATGGAAATCAGAAAATCACTTTAGGGAGGAATTTCCTATTTGTTCATAGTACTACCTCGTCTCTGTGGAAAGAAAGGAAATCCTTTTTGACAAACAGGGCCTGAAGTTCACTAATTCTTCTCACTGAGGCGAAGGCTACAAACATGGTTTTCCCAGTAACATATTTCAGGTGTGCTTAAGCCATAGGCTCAAATGGAGGCCTCATGAGTTGAGCAATGCATACATTCAGGTCCCAGGCTGGTACTGGTTCTCCAATAGGTGGGTGCAAATGGCACATACCTTTAAAGAACCTTCTGAAAATAGGATTAGATGCCAGGAAGATGCTTCTCCCAACAGAAATGTAAGCAGACACTGAAGCTAAATGCACTTTCAGGGATGTATGTTGCAGGTCCTGGGAGTGCAAGTGGGTAAGTTAGTCCAAGACAGTTGGTATCCCTACTTGTGTGGGGACGATACCCTTGGAAGAACACCAAACAGAGAACCTCTTCCATTTTGAAGCACAAGTTTTCTTTGTAGAAGGCTTCCTGTAACCCTTCAAAATATCCAGAATACTTTCAGAGAGTTGCAAGTCTGCATACTCTAAGTCCTCAAGAGCCATGCTTAGAGTCTGAGGGATTTGAGGTTCGAGTAAAGGATCCTGCCCTGATGGGAGGTTAACAAAGTGTGCCTCCTGGGAAGATGTACTGGTTTGGCCACAGACATGGAGAGTAGTAGATGATACTAGGGCTGTCTGGCCCAGTCTGGTGCTATCAAGATCACTGATGCAGGCTCGAGCTTGATCAAGACTCTGAAAATGGATGGCCTGTAGAGAGAAAGCCAGACTCCAGACCCTCACTGCTTCCATGCAGGGGGTCAGACCTCATCCCACCCCCCCCACCTTAATGTAGTACATTGTGGTGGAGTTGTCTGTTCTGACCTGCACCACTTTTCCTTGTACTAATGGTGCGAATGCTTTCAATGCCAGGAACACTGCTCTTAGCTCCAACAGATTTATGTGCTGGACCAAGTTCCATGTGTGGTATGTTCCCCTTGGTGTGCACCCCACCCTAACAGAGAGGCATCGGTTGTAAGGATGGCTGATGGGACTTCCTGCTGAAAGGAGACTCTTTCCCTGAGGTTGTCTCCTTCCTTCCACCACTGAAGGGCTTGCAGTAGCATTCTTGTTACTGGAATTAATTTTGAGAGATTGTCTTTCCTTTGGTACCAATGTGCCCCAAGGTGAAACTGTCATTTGGAACCTGGCACCCAAAACTGTGCCGGTTGCTGCAGCCATGTGTCCTAGAAGTTGCAGAAACTGTCTTGCTGGCTTTGGTTCACTGAGCCTGAAAGAAGCAGCTATTTGCAGGATGCTTTGCACTCTGTCCTGAGGGAGGAAGGCCCTTCCCTCCAAGGTGTTCAGTTCTCCTCCTATGGAGTGCAGTACCTGCACTGAGGTGAGGACAGATTTCTCTCGATCTACCAGGAACCCTAGTGACTAAAAGGTTTAGTGTTATCAGCAAATAGTCTTGCACCTGCTGGGGTGAGCTTTTCCACCAGCCGCCAGTCGTTGAGATACGGGAAGACTGAAGACACCTAACCTTCCTAGGTGTGCCACCACCACTGCTAGACACTTTGTGAACACCCTTGGGGCTGAGGTGAGACTGAAGCGTAAGGCTGAAAACTGGTAGTGTTCTGATGGAATCGGAGGCATTTTCAATGAGACTCTCACGGGGATGTGGAAGTAAGCATCTTTTAGGTCCAGAGATGCCAGCCAATCTCCTTTCTGAATGACTGGCAGAATCATTGCCAATGTGACCATTCTGAACTTTGGTTTTACTAAATACTTGTTCAGTAGTCTAAGATCTAGGAAAGGCCACCACTACCCTTTTTTTGGGGGGAGGAAGCATCTTGAGTAGAATCCCTTTCCTTTTAGCTGAGGTGGAACATATTATTCTGCTTTTAGCAGGAGGCGGCTTTGCACCTGTGCTTCCGCGCCCTCGCGTCATTTCCCCCAGTTTTAAACTTAATAAAGTTTACCATTCTATTCTACATCATCAGACTCAGACAGAGAAGATCATCATTTCTCTCTCTGGAAGTGAAACTTGCAGGCATGGAAGCTGAGATGTGGAATGCTCTGCCCCAACACCACCCCCCCAGGAATAAGCAGCCCAAGTGGGCAAGTGCAACCTACTGAACGCCTGAGCCAATTCCCTCCGGTAGAACAAAAAATGTCTTGTAAAGAATGCTTTCCAGCCTCTCGACGGACATGCAAAATATGAGGTCCACAATGGAGCAATTGGCTATACGAACCGGGGACAACGAGGCCAGAGCTAACTATCATCAGGCATTGTCTCAAGCAGGAGGAGAAAATGGAGGATCTCGAGGGGAGGTTAAGATGAAACAACCTGGTAATTCTGGGGTTGCCCGAGAGGGAAGAAGGGACAGATGCTATACTTTTCATCCAGAAGTTATGTACGAAGATAGTAGGCCCTTCCCCTAGTAGGCCCACGTACATGATAGAGTGGGCGCATAGAGCCTTACGATCAGCTCCCCCACCAAGATCACCTTCCAGGCCACTGATTTTTCGTTTTTTGAACTTCTGTGATAAACAGCATATTTTGGGAGCTATTAAAGAAATAAAAAGTTCAATGGGAGGGCAGGAAAATTAGGCTCCCACAGGATCTTCCTTACTCAGTGAGACAAAAGAGAACTGAGTTGCATCCAATGACTACCAAGCTCATCGCAGCAGGAATTAAGTTTTGTGTCAAATACCAGGCCCTTTTGCAAGTATTTAAGACAGAGACATGGCATTCGTATGAAACAGCACAGCAAGCAAGATCAGGCCCCAAAAGCCTCCTGCCAAAGTTGTTCAAGTGACTGAGCAGCAGAAATAATTCCTTCTGGCAAAATTATCAACTGCGGGTGTTACCTGATGTTAAGAGTTGTGGACTGAATCCTGGATGCCCCCCCTCCCCTTTCTTCTTTGAAGCCCTCTGCTTAGGAGTGGCAGAGCTGCCATGAGGAAGTTCACTATGAGGCTTACTGTGAACTTTTGTCTCCTCGGCTATCGTGAAGTCAACTTCCACCATCAGAATTGCTCAGAGCTACAGAGACAGCTACAGCCCTTGCCTTTTCCTTTATTTGGTAACCCTCCATTTCCCACTCGGTGAACTTACAGCTCCCACCTAGCGGCCAGCCAGTCATTTACATACGAGTTGTATGGAACATTTGAGTTTGTTTAAACAAATCAGTTAGCTGGACTTATTATGCTAAAAGACTTGTTTTCCAGAAAGAGCTGTGATATAACGGCAGTTAATTGTTAATACAGCGGAGTAGGCTTTGAAATTTAGCTAGGTGGTCAAGGGTTAACTGAATTATCCACGGTGCAAGGCAAATTACCTAAATGTTAAATCTGGTACGAGTTTCACTACCTTTAAGTCCAAAATAACACCCATACCTATAATAGGAGTGTCTTAATTCTCTTGTTAATTTTGTCATACCTGTTCCTTTCCCCTATCTTACAGCATTACAATTAGGATGCCCGTTTAATCTTAGGGCTTTCAGAGAATATCCAGTTGCAGTTACTGTGGTATGGGGCGGAGTGGAGAGGGGCATATGTTGCGAGTGGTGTTTACGCATTACGACCTAGGTGGTCTAGAGAGTCAGTCGTTTGGACTGGGGGTTTAGTTTTAATTATGGGGATAATTTGGGGGAAGGGCAGAGGGAATTATGGGGTTGTCTTTGCTAGTTTGTTACTATGGGATGGTGGGGGGAGTGATCTCATTGTGCGTTATCCTTATCCTTTTAGCAGCTCAACCCAGTTTAGCTGTATGTATCCCTGAGGGGGATTCCATCTTCTGCACTAGCGGTCTGGTGCTGAACACAGCCAACCGCAGTGTGTTCCCCAGCCTGCCCTCAACGGCAAGATTCCAGGTACGCTTCCGGAAAGCAGCTCCAGTCCAGCTTGCTAGCCGTGATCTCAAGTTGGTGGATGATGCCTGAAATTCGGTCCACTATAGGCAGATTCAGCCCTCCATCTCTCCCTGACTGCCTTCAGCTCCTGGAGATTTGAACTGCCTGGCACCATGCCCTGGAGCTCATCGCTCTGCCGCCTAAATCCCCCCCGTGCTGACTTTTCCAACAGCCTATCACTATTCATCAGCCTTTGCACCTTCCCTCTTCTACTTCTGTCAAGGCCTGTGCTTTTAGAATCACTCCCTGTTGCCTAACACTCAGCCCTGTTCTACTCTTCTCCACCACCCTAACTTCATAAGCTCTGCACGCTCTCCTTACCCTCTGCTTTGGACACCTATACCTCTTTTCGCTATGTCCATAAACACCTTTCTAACGCTGCCTCTACTGTTCTTCATACCCCTCAACTCCACTAGTACCCCCCTCATTTACCACCATCGCCACTCTATGTTGGGATATATCCCTTGGTGTACCCTACCGCCATCCACAACACACTACTGTGCTCCCATGCTAGCCTCCCTCAATAATAACCAAGATAATCTCCACCCCATTCCGGAGTACCCCCTTCTCCTTCAATTACTCACGACCTGCAGTAACACACCTGCTAAAAAATCCGTTAGAAGTAGACAGCGTTCGGCTCACAAGCTCCTTGCTCACTATCTTGCTAGGATTGCACCTCTCTTGCTCCTAGCTGGGAACGTACACCCAAACCCTGGTCCACCCACCTTGGCATACGAACACAAGAAACAAGGCTCCATCAAGCTGGTGACTCTTAACATCGGCAGTCTGCCAGCTAAGCTCAACGCACTCCAAGTCTGAGTGTTACAACATAGGCCAGACATTACAGCCCTTAATGAAACTTGGCTCTCTCCTAAGGTCCCAGACAATGCTGTATCCATGCCAGGCTATGCCCTGTTTCGACTCGACAGAACTGCCAAGAGAGGGGGTAGCTGTGCCATTTATTTAAGGGAAACTCTTAAAGGGCTAGTCAACCCATTACCTCCCTCTGCAAATAACTCAAATCCTAGCAGTTAAAATAATCCTGGGCCAGCAGGGAAAATCCCTCACAGTTGCATCAGTATACATCCCCCCGCGTGAACATGTGACAGGCTTCCAAATGATCACAGATTTCATGGACAACAGCACCTCCCGTGGCGAGACGATTGTAATGGGTGACCTAAATGTTAATTAGCTAGCTCCAGAAGCCAACCCATATAAAGATGGCACTGCTGCCCTAGCCATTACTTAAATGGTCGCCTCTCCCACTAGGTTTAATTATAAGTCTGGTAGTAGCTCCTTACTTGACCTGATCCTCACCTCTCATCCCAGCAGAATCACTAAACACAGAAGTTCTCCCAGATGTCCTCAGTGATCACTCCCCAGTTATTTGCCACTGGTCAAACAAGGCACCTAAACCTAAGTCCAAGTCCTCTTTCTCCTATAAAAGAATCTTAACAGAAGGAAAGCTTCCACAATTCCTTGCTGCCCTGTCAACCGTTGACTGGACACCCCTTGAGCAGTGTCGACCAAGCACCTGACTTCTTCATTGCCCAGTTTAACAAAGTTTGTAACAGTTTTGCCCCCTATGCAAATGCAAAACTCAATCTACCACTAATCACTGTATTAACTCCGAACTTATCTCCATGATGCGAAACCGAGATGACCTCTGGCCCCGAGCCATGGACTTAGGGAAACCACACGATATGCAGCTCTATAAGGCTGCTAGGAACCAGTGCACAATAGTTATACGCAGAGCAAATCAAGTCTTCTACAACCAGGAACTTACTAACTCCTGGAGAAATAGCAAATCCTTCTGGTAGAACATCAAGAGCCTCACGGGTAAACCAAGCAAACCCCTCCCCCCTCCATGACTGAGGTTAATGGCTCCACTTTACAGGACCCCAATGAAATAGCAGACTCCTTTAGTCTCACATTCACTGATCTTAGTGTCCCCCCCCCACTACTTTGACAACTCTGCCCGGCACTGCCTCAATAATAAAATCAATCTCCACAGTAATAACCCCACCGTTCTACTTTAAGAGAGTATTCATGTCTGAAGCTAAGAGACATCAAAGTGCTAAGCAAAGCCAGTTTCAGCAGCAATATCCTTGAGCTCAAACTCCTCTCTCTCTAACCCTTGACGTCGTCCTACAACCTCACACTAAACTTCTGAATCTTTCACTCTTTAAAACAATTCCTCCAGCTCTGGAAATCAGCAGTGGTCACACCCGTTCATAAGAGAGGTGATAGGTCTCCTCTCTAACTACCGTCCTATCTCTATCCTCCCACCACTCTCCAAGGCGCTGGAACAATTGTAGCTGACCAGCTGTCTGAACACCTCAACAAATATAACTTACTCTGCCCACAACACGGCTTTAGAAAAGCCCATAGTACTACCACTGCCCTGCTTGACTTCACCAGCCATAGTCATAAGGAGACTGACACCAGCCACCTACTGGGTGCAGTGTTCATTGATTTGACCAAGGCATGACACCGTGAACCACCAGGTCCTGCTTCACTCACTCTCTCTCTCCTCCCTTGGACTATCTAATAATGTAAACAAATGGTTTGAAAGCTACCTCTCGGCAAGGAGCCAAAAAGTCAAAATTGTTGACTCTCTCTCAAATGCCCTTTCAGTCCGCTCTGGTGTATCCCAGGTTTCCATCCTTGGCCCTCTACTTTTCAGCCTTTTCATCAATACTCTTCCTGCAGCTTGCAATAACTTAATACTCTATGCCGATGATGCAGTCCTCTTTTCCTCCCATAATGACCCCGTCTCGCTCTCCAAGGTGCTACAGACGAACTTCAGCCTAGATGTCCACTTAGCACCCACTCATGACACCACTTAAAAAGCTCTCCTTCACTACCTCATCTCATCTAACCAATGCTCCTGCTTTAAACCTCCTTAGCTCCCAGTTCCAATCCCTGGCTGCAGTTCTTAACCTGCTCCTGCTAAATACCATTTCAATGTTTCTTCTTATACCTCTGCCCAGTTGCACCCCCTACTCGACAGGCCTGCACCTCTAATGCTGCCCTGTACCTAACCTATCTCAGCTTGCCTATCCCCTGCATCTAACCCCTCTTGCACTTATTTGCTCAGCTCCTCTGCCCTCTGCATCTGAACCACTTTGCCTACTTACCCCTGCGAGATATTTCCTCTCTCGCCTTGTTCCCCTGCCACACCCACTACCTGCCTTGGCTCCTATCTCTAAAACTTACCCGACTCCAAACATAATTAACCTCCTTTTTTCCTATACCCTACATCTAACCCCCTTGGCACTTACTTGTTTTGATTTCCCAAATGTTTGTCTGTATAAAATTGTTTTACCTCCAGGGTCACAGCCGTTGTATTGTCCTTTTTTCTTTGAATTTGTTGACCTGTATTCTCAGAGTTATCCCTTGTTTATTGCAACAATACTGTTTTTACTCCACTGCCAATATACCTCATCCCAATGCTATTAATGTAAATATATGTCCTGTTACCTGCTCTTGATACCTTGCATTTTATTCATGCTGCACAATCCTGCTGTAGAATAACCACTGTGTATACCTTGCTGTACCTACCTTCTGTTATCTCTGTATTGTTACCCTGTCGTATTCACTGTAATGCTACCCTGTAACCTCCCAGGTCATGCCTGAAAATAGTCATCTCTATAGCTAGCGCACCTACCCGGTAAACAAAAACTAAATAAATAGTTGAAACCTGGCTTCTCCAACATAAGAGGTTGATGAATTACAAAAAAACAAAAACAAAGTCCATGCTGTTCCACAGCACTCTCAGCAAACACAGATCCATAAACTTCATACATAAAGAACTTGAACAGCCACCTGAGCAAGTGCAGGAGTTTAAATACCTTGGTATTACCCTTGATTGCACAATGTCTTTTAGCTTGCATGTTCAACACATCTCAAAATCAGTCAGCTCAAGAACTGGGGTCCTCTACCACCACTGTCTTACCAAAGAAGCTATGCGCGCAGCCATAACTGCCTCAGTCCTACCAGTCATTGATTACGGGCGTGTCTTCTACAGGGCTGCCGTTGATATACCCTAAATTGAGTCAAGACAGCCCTTAACAAATGCTGTAGACTACTCACTGGTGCAGGGAAGCATACACATACCTGTGATCTCTACAAGCAGTCCAACTGGCTCAATCTAAATAGTAGACTTGCCTACCAGACCTGCCTAAGAAAATTTGTCAACCTCTCACCCCCCCTGCGACTCGTGCCTTAATGTTGCCCGAAGTCACTGCACATTTTACACGCAGTTCCCTCAAACCAACATTTATCATTCAATTCTGCCGCACCAACCAGGCTCAACGTGCTTTCCACTCCAGGCCTCCGGCTGCTAAACAACCTCCCCTGAAATTGCAGCTGAAAACAAGCTTGGCCCATTCAAACGTAAACTCCGCAAGCACCTCACTGACCTCAGCAGTTGTGAATACTCTGCCTAGGCTTGCGGCTTTGTTTCACCTCTCCCTCCTCTTCTCTCCGCTGCTCCATCCCCTGCTACTCCCAGTCTCTCTCCCAACCCACCTACCACTGTACCCCTCTCACCTACCATTTCTACCTCTTTCACCTACTATTCCACCCCCTCTCCCGCTCCTCTCTCCTATCTCCCCCTCCCTATCATTATCTCCTGTTGCTCCACCCCAGACTACCTAGCATTTATCTTTCTGTTCTTGCACTTATGACAATGTCAAATCCTTGACTGCCTAAACCCCCTTTCCCCACCCCTCCCCCTCTTATCCCCCACCCCCTTGCTCCACTTATGTCACCCCTAGGATGGTTTTCATTTGTATCTGTGTCTTGCTATATATACACCCGTATTGTTAACTGTGCATTATTTGCCACTGTGCTAGTCTATACACAAGTACTGTTTTTTGCTGCTAAGTTAACCTCCTGACCTGTACTGCATCTTACCTCCGCTTACTTCTATATTAACCTCCTGACCTTGTATTGCATCTTACCACTGTTTTGCTTGCACCCACTGCTGACGTGGAACCTTTGTAAAAGAACCCTTGGTTCAAAGGTATTTGTAATCCTAGTAAATAAAAAATAAAAATAAGTACCCAGAGATATTTGGTTGTATCACTTCAGAGTTAATATGAATCATGAAATATGTCACGTGGAATATTAAGGATGCCCGTTCTAGTATAAAGAGATATCAAGTATTAAAACAAATTCAACTACTACGTACCAAACTGCGTTCCTCCAAGAAACCCACCTTCTGTCTGCAGAGGGCACTTTGTTCCGCAGACAGATGGTGGATCAGGTATTTGCCTCAGGCAACTACTTCTAAACGAGGTGTGGCTATTGTGATTTTCAAAGGTATTAAGTTTCAGGAATTACAATGTATTGCTGATTCGTAGGGTCACTTTATCCTGGTACGGGGAATGCTTGATTATGTGGAAATCTTTCTGGGTTGCCTCTATGGACCTAATTACAGCACCCATGCCTTTTTTTCCTGAGCTGTTGACCCACCTAGCCCCTTACCTTCATATCCCAATCGTACTAGCAGGTGACTGGAATATAACCTTGTCCTCTGACCTAGATAAAATGGGACCAAGACTGAACAGCCTTACACTGGCCCAACATTCCCTTCATGAACTCCTAGAAATTGGGGGGGGGAGACGACTATGTGACCCTTGGCGATCACGATATTCTTCAGACTGAGAATACACATTCCATTTCCCGGTTCATAAAACATTTTCCAGGTTAGTCTATTTCCTAATTAGTAAACCGGCACTGTCCCAGGTCAGGGATGGGGGAATAATGCCCAGAATACTGTGACTACTCCCCTACCTGGATAGAATGTGACCTTACTAATAACCTATCTAAAGTTAAATTGTGGAAACTGAATACACAACTCTTGAAAGATGAATGAGTAGTTTTCAAAATTAAAAATCTAATAACCTTTTTCATGGAGTGTAATCAAGGATCGATCCCTGATGTAGATAAGATCTGGGGAACTTTGAAGTGTCTTGGTGGGGGTGGGGTGGGGATTTCTTAGGATTGCAACTGAGAGGAAGAAAAAGTGAGAAGCCAAGATGCTTCATCTCCTGGACAGGATACGTGCATTGGAAAATACCCCTCCCCCCCCACCGAAGTAGACCAGGTATTACTTGTACCCCTTAAGGATCAGTATGCGGAGTACGCCCTCCTTAAAACTCAAGCTACTTATGCTGACCAAGGGGAACGGCAGGGCATTTACTTGCACTCCGACTGCGGAAGCAGGAAGCATCCCATCGGGTTCTTTCCATTACTTCCCAGGTAGATGGAGTCCAAAAAACTCCCCATTATCTAAGCCCAGGAATTTGATGATTATTCTCATTTGTATAGCGCCCCCCCCCAAAAAAAACTAATTCCCCCTCCATTTCAGAGATCCAGAACCATCTCCCACCAGTCTCTCCCCCCAAGCTCACGCTTGACCAACAGGTTTTATTGGGACAGCCCATAACTTTACAGGAAATTGCCCTGTCCATTCAGTCCCTTCCAGTGGGCAAGTCCCCAGGACCAGATGGTTACCCACCCCCTACTTTTACAAGGCGTTTGCCACAGAACTAGCCCCAATATTACAGCAACCTTTTACTTATCCTTGCGAAGTCAGTATTTCAGACAGATCCTTATTGGAAACTCTGATAGCGGTGCTTCCCAAACATGGAAAATCTCTAGACAGAGTGGCCAATTACAGACCTATCTTATGAATTATGACATAAAGATATCTGCTAAAATACTGGTTGGTAGGATTTTGCAGGTCTGGGAGGGACAGATTGGCCCAGAGCAAGTAGGGTTTATGAGGGGACGCTCCTAGATGGCTCACTTAAGGAAGCCATCTCATTTTCTCTGCTGCTAGGCTGGGTTGGGGGGACAACCTATGGCTCTGGTCTCCCTGGACACAGAGAAAGCCTTTGATCGGGTTAATTGGACTTTTCTGTTTGCTATATTGGAGCAATCTGATTTCCCCGCTAGTTTTATAGAATGGGTTTGGGGGATATATACAAAACCTCAGGCGAGAATATATTGTAATGGGGTATTGACAAATGGTTTCGCTTTGTATCCGAGTACTCGACAAGGCTGTCCCTTATCACCACTTCTGTTTAATTTCTACCTAGAGCCTTTGCTGCTGCGTCTCAAATTTTCTCTCCTGATAAAAGGCATCTCCATAGGTTCTTTTGAACTCAAAATATCTGCATATGCAGATGATATTCTACTGTATATTGCAGACCCAACTGACTCACTCCCAGCAGCCCTAAATATAATCAGGACCTTCAGTATATATTTTAATTACAAACTCAGTCTTGGGAAGATAGTGGTAATAGCACTAAATGCTAAACTTTTCAAGGCGGACCTAGCCCAATTTGGGCTGGGATGGGCAACTAATCTCAAATATTTGGTTACCACTCTTTCCCGGAGCATAACTTTATTAAAGAAATTTAATCTAGATGACGTAATCAATACTATCCAGCAAGATTTACACAGATGGGCTGTACTGCCGCTGTCTTTGCAGGGTCAAATTAACGTCATCAAGATGAACATTCTCCCTGGAGTGTTCTACCCACTACACATGCTCAATTTGATTCTCCCGTTAGGATGGTTTAGGAGACTACATTGCATCCTTTCTAAGTTTCTATGAAGAGGAAAATCGCCACGACGGGGGTATAACCGATTGGGGACTCCCAAGCAAATGGGAGGCCTTAAACTACCCAACTTCCTTGACTATTATCTAGCTAGCCATATTACTAAGTATATGAAGTGGTCCAACCTAGATACAGTCGTGGCCAAAAATATTGGAGCCCTTGCAGTTTTTTCTAATGCACCATTCCTTCCAGAAAATTGTTGAAATTAAAAAATATTTTGGTATCCACATATGTATTTCTTTGGTTTGCAGTGGAATAAAACACAAAAAAGCAGAAACATTTACTAAGTCTTAGCTTATTCCACATAGAAATCCTTAAATGGCCCGGACAAAATTATTGGCACCTTTTAGAAGTAGTTAGAAATAATTCGATTTCAAGCAGGTGAGTCTCCTTCACTTTGGAATGGAACTCACCTGTGGTGAGTTGCAGGTGCCTGCAATATAAAAATCACTCATTCAACCAGTTTGAATAGAGAAAACGACTCATTCTCCCGTTTTGTGTCACTGTGTGTAGTGCAATGAGCATGGAGAAAGGAAAGAAAGCCAGAGAATTGTCTGAGGAGGTCAGACAGAAGATTGTAGCCAAGCATGGACAATCTCTAGGCTACAAATAAATCTCCAGAGACCTTGATGTTCCTGTTTCCACCGTACGTAATGTTATCAGGAAGTTTAAGGCCCATGGCACTGTAGCCAACCTCCCTGGACGTGGCCGCAAGAGAAAACTTGATCGAAGATTGCAGTGCAGGATTGTTCGAATGGTGGAGAAAGCACCTCGATCAACTGCCAAACAGATTCAAGCTGACCTTCAGACACAAGGTACAACAGTTTCAACTTGCACCATCTGTCGCCAACTCGATGAAAGGGGGTTATATATCATAGGAGGCCCAGGAGGACCCCACTGCTGAGAGAGAGACATCAGAAAGCCCGACTGGAGTTTGCCAAAACACACCTGAACAAGCCAAAATCCTTCTGGGAGAACGTCCTGTGGACAGATGAGACCAAATTAGAGCTTTTTGGTAAAGCACATCATCTCTATGTTTACAGAAAACAAAATGAAGCCTTCAAAGAAAAGAACACCTTCCCTTCAGTCAAACATGGAGGAGGTTCAGTGATGTTTTGGGGTTGCTGTGCTGCCTCTGGCACTGGGTGCCTTGAACGTATGCATGGCATCATGAAATCTGGACATTACCAGGCTATTTTGGAGCGCAATGTTGAACCCAGTGTCAGAAAGCTGGGTCTCCGTCGAAGGTCATGGGTCTTCCAGCAAGACAATGACCCCAAACACACTTCAAAAAGCACCCAGGAATGGTTCAAGACAAGACGCGCTGGACTGTTCTGAAGTGGCCAGCAATGAGTCCAGATCTAAATCCCACTGAAAACCCGTGGAGATATCTGAAAATAGCAGTTGGGAGAAGGCACCCTTCAAATCTGGGAGAACTGGAGCAGTTTGCACAAGAAGAGTTGGGCCAAACTGCCAGTAGAGAGGTGCAGGAAGCTCATCCATGGCTATAGGAAGCGGACAATTGCAATTATTTTGACCAAAGGCTGTGCTACCAAATATTAAGTCTAGGGTGTCAATAATTTTGTCAATGCCATTTCTTTTCATTTTCTGATTTAAAAGGATATATTAAATTCTGAATCAAAAACAAAGGTTCTGTAATATTAACAGAAATAAAGAATTGTGGAGACTAAATACTGTTAATTTCAACTTATGTTTAGAGGAAATTGTGAGTTATTTGAAAAAAGTGCAAGGGCACCAATATTTTTGGCCACGACTGTACCTTTTGCACTGACCTTTCCTATACCCCACTCTGGTTACAAATAGAGGGCGCAAACTGCAGACTCTCGAGTCAATCCTGATAGTTTAATTTTTATTTCACCCAAACATTTATCAGCATGGCTCCAGAGCAGAATTATTGCTATCTCCTTAAAAGTCCATGCCCAATTCTGTAAGCTTTTGCACTATAACACAAAGGACTTCTCAACCGTTATGTGGCAACCCCAATTTTCGGACTGTGGGGCGGCCGCTATCGCCTAAGGTTCTCCTTGTCTTAGAGGGGAAGAAGATACTGGACCTCCTTACAGAAGGTCAGTTACCGTCTAGCCAAGCTTTACTGGCTGACCTTAACCTGTCCAGTAAGTTTAAGAGTTTTTCAAATTCGCCATCTACTTCGCAAGCAATGTGAGAAGGCAGTAAGGAGGGCTGGGGGGATACTGGGATGCATAGGGAGAGGCATCAGCAGTAGAAAACGGGAAGTTCTTATCCCTCTGTACAGACGGTTGGTGAGACCCCATCTGGAGTACTGCGTGCAGTTCTGGAGACCCCATCTCCGCACTGACAGAAAGAGTGGAGGCTATCCAGAGGACTGCAACCAAAATGGTGCAGGGTCTGCACCAGAAGACATACAAAAAGACTAAAGGAGCTTAATATGTATACCCTTGAGGAAAGGAGGGAGAGGCGGGACATGATAGAAACTTTCAAGTATCGCAAGGGAATCAACAAAGTCCAAGAAGGTAGCATCTTTCAGAAAAAGATGTGCAAGAACAAGAGGGCACAATTTGAAGATAGAGGGCGGGTGGCTCAGAAGTAATTTGAGGAAGTATTTTTTCCACAGAGAGGGTTGTGGATGCATGGAACAACCTTCTTGAGGAGGTCGTGGAGTTGAAAACAGTTGGGGAATTCAAGAATGCATGGGAGAGACATAAGGCAATTCTAGTGGGGGGTAGGAGGACGTAGGCTGTTTAACTAGGATCTTGCAGCTTATCCATCAGGTAGGGAAATGGGCAGACTAGGTGGGTCAAGATGTCCTTATCTGCCATCAAATTCCATGTTTCTATGTACTGATCAAGCATCTGGGTAACAGGCCATGGACTATCAAAAAGAGTTCTTACGCACTCTTCAAACCCTAGCATGGCAATATCACCGGGTTTCAAACATAAATAACTGTTTGTTCCCCAAGCCTTTCCCCAGAAATATCTGGGCAGTTGAATGTGTGGTCCTCCTCATTTCCCAATTCTAATTTTATGCTGGGATCATATATGGTCAGATCTACGTACTTGAGTGTCCAACGATAGGCTACGGCTCAGTCAATTTTATATCCTACATAACATCTACTACACCCCTAGTCATCTGTTCAAAATTGGGAAATTAACATCTTCTGTATGCACTTGATGTGGACAGGCAGATGGAACAATCTTCCACAGTATGTGGGATTGTCCCAAAGTTTTACCCCTTTGGAGAAATACTGAACAATCTGTTGATCATATCCTGGGGCTGGAGACTACTTTGTTCACGAGATTTGTTTGCTGGGGGACTATTCTGGAATCTCTGTCAGGGAAAGAAGATATTATATGTCTGATATCCCTCTCAGTTAAAAAAGTAGTACTTCTGCACTGGAAGTGGTCTCCTACCTCGAATGGTTTAATCAGATATTGAATAACTTAAGACTTGAAAGGATAATTGCTAGTAGACACAAATGAATCCCTGTTTACAAGAAAAGGTGGGAGAAGCTATATGTTTCACATGTTACAACCTCGTCTCAGAGCGAAGTTATTTTATAACCCCCATAACCCTTCCTAGTCCTTATAATTTACATTTATATACGTGTTCTCTCTCATCTGCTGGTATATTTTCCTCTCATTTTTCCTTATTTCATGAGTTGCTGGTATGTACCCTATGGGGTACAAGTCACCCTGGACCACTGTGTGCTGCTTCTTTTATCACTTATTTATTCAATATTTTCTTTTAGAATTTTACACCCTTGGAGGTGGGGAAGGGAGGGAGACAGTTTGGCGGAGGGATAAGTTTGATAAGAATTTTTTTATTGATATTGGTCTTGTTTGTTTTGTGTATAGTGTATTTATGTGAAACTTAATAACACTTTATAAAATAAAAAAAAAAAAAAAAAGTTTCCTTTCCAAAAGGGAAGCTGGTTTTAACACCCTTGTTCTTAAAGGAGGGAAGGACTTGACACTCTGGGACAGACCCACACTCACTACTTCCAGGGCCCACTTATCTGTGGTAATGGATTTCCAAGCCTGGAAATAGTGAGCCAGCCTGCCCCCTACTTGGGTAGGGCAGACAGCCTTGACCACAGAGTCAGAGGTTCTGTTTTGCTTGGGGCTCGGTCTGGGATCCCCTCCTTAGACCCCCTTCTTTCTCTACCTCTGAAATGCCCAGTTTCTTGAGGGTATTGCTGATATTGAGATATAGCCTGGGCCTGGTAAAAAGACCTGCTGTAGGCTACTCTGAATCTGCCCTCCCTTTCCGTAAGGCCAATAGGAGGAAGAGGGCATCTCCTTTGCTGAATTACTCTTACAGGTGGCCTTGTACTTATCCACCTTCTTCATATAGGCCTCAGTTTGTTGGCCAAACAGAGAATGATTTTCCACAGGAAAATCTATGGCCTTGTTCTAGGTATCCTGTACAAGGTTTGTGGCCTATCATGCAAACCTCCTGAAGGCTATGGTAAGAGTCATCAATCTGGCAGCAGTATCATTAGCGTCTGCTGCCATCTGAAACTGATGGCTGCTTCCCAGTCCAAACCTGGCCGTTTCAGACAAATAATCCTATAGTCTGGAAGGAGCCTTCTCAGACATGGCCAATACTTACTGCCACTACGACTTTTGGCACTGTGCAGCATAGGCTTAGTAACTGGCCTGCCTGATTCCTAACGAGGCTGCCAGGTAGCCCTTCTTGGCCATACTATCTATTTTACTGGAGTCCTTTTCAGGTCGACGAGATGCCAATGGCACCCCCGCCTTTTTCACAGGCTGCTTGCTGAACTATTCATTGATCAGGATGACAGAAAAGGAATTATGCCCCTTGCCTGTCAAGCCGATACATCTTGTCCACCTTCTTACACAGAGGAGGAAGAGAGTTAGGGGTCTGCAAAATTTGTAACAAGTCTTTCTTGAAAAACTTGTTGATAGGGAGTAGCAGCTTTTTTGTGGGTGTTAGTCCCATCATCTCCATATATTAGGCCTCCACCTCATCCTCATCCTCTGTAACTTCAGTGGTAGCCAGATCAAGGGCTTCAGCAATCTTTCTTACAAAGGAAAAATCCTCAGCCCTAGGAAGAAACCCAAATTACTGCTCAGGGCAACCTCAGGCTCAATAGGTTCACCTTCATATTCCTCAAACTCCATCTGCTCCTGGGACGGAGTAGGGGCTGAGGAAGGCCTAACCGGGGCCTGAACTGGTGTTTGAGGAGTTGGAGAGGGCATGAGACCCTGCAGAGCCTGTATTACCTTGAAAGCCTGAGCAATTTCTTCTGAGGATGGCAGCCTATCAGACACAGATGAAACCCCCTTTGGTTTCTCAGCCTGGGGTTCAACATGCTTCATTTTCTTTGCCTTTTTGGCAGGAACCAGGAAGTCAGCTGGTTTACCAGTCCTTTAACTGGATGAGGAGTCACCCTTGTCAGGGGCATTTTGTTTAGTTTAGACTGTGCGGTTGCACCTGCATGTTTAGAGGGTGTGGACTGGTCAGAGCCCGAAGCACCCTTCTCAACTTTACTTTCAAGCCTTTCCAATCGTTTATCAATGGTCTTGTGTGAAATCTGCAAGCCCTTTCCAATCTGCTGAAAAATGTTCATGTCCAAGGCGTAAGTCGTGCTCGTCTGCCTGAGCAAAGACATCACCACACTTAAGGCAATTTTTTTTAATCATGGGGGTCTAGTCTTTTTAGGCTTTTCTGACATTATCAAATCAGGAATGAAAAACACAACCATAAACATAATAACCCTTTTTTAGCGGTTGCGGTTGGTTCAGGAACTGACGAAAGTTCTAATACAGAACTGAGAACTAGGTTAGCGGTTAACAGAAGTTAAATTTTTATCAAAATAAAGGCTATAAATAACTAAACAGAACCGGAGTTGAAAAATAAAAGCTCCAGAACAAACAACTAGGACTCTGTTCATCAGCGGTTATCCCTAACTGTGAGGCACCGAGAAAATCAACTTAAAACACTAAACTAATGGCAAAGGAATTTTAACAGAAATAAAGCCAGCAGTAAGAATAATTAAAAGAAAACACTTAAATGCAGCAAAGAATCACACTCAGGAACGACCTACAGGGAAAGTCTCTGAGGTGTCTTGACCCGTCAGGCAGAGAAAGAAATTTGATAAGTTATTGCAACGTGGCAGCTGATAAGGGCAGCAGTTTGAAGTGGCATGGGCCAATGATAGGTCCTGTCATTTGCATATGTTCTAATTCTGCAGGCAGTTCTAGTTCTACTTAGGAGGCTGACTGCATAGAGTTAGGAATACAGAAGAATACCTGGGGTGACAACTCGGATACCACCTTCGAGAACAATTTTGGTGGGGGCGAAAGACTACCTTGCCTCGTGGAAGACCAGGTATGGAGGCTCCAATGTGTGTGCCTGGAGCTCACTGATCCTTCAGACAGAGGTATATAGCCACCAAGAAAGCAGTTTTTTCCACCACGTGTGGCATCTCGCACCTATGCATAGGCTCAAAAGGCTTGCCCATGAGCACTGCCAGAATCAGCAACAGATTTCAAGGTGGTGGTGGTTGTTGACGCACTAGTGGGTTAAAAGACCAAATCCGCCTGACTTGCTAATATATTTGTATCTATGTAACTATGTTTCTCTGTCCTGCTCCGCTAACATTTTGTACAGGCCACACCAACCTATGTCTCCGCTGTGGGATATCTGTTTAAAATGTCCACTCTGTACCTGCTTTAATGTTTCTTATTATGTAACCGACAAGGAGCCTTTGGAAATGAGTCTATGACTCAAAGGTTTGTAATTCCGATACCTAAATAAATAAAAATAAAAGTGGTCAAGGCAACCTCCACCACCACAACTTCTACAACCTGCTTGTCCAAGATAATTATGGACCATGCACGCCGGAAGTGCCGCAGCCAACCCCTACGAGGGGCTGAGGCAGCAAATGGACAGGTAGGAGGTAGCCACTCTAACCCACCAGTGGGCAACTTTGGAAGGGGCACAGGTGCCTGCTACCAGAGGAGCATTATTGCCCATACCCTTGCCTTTTTCTGAGGCTTTGACTGAGGAACTTGGTCTTGCGATGCCAAGCCTGTGAAGAACCCTTCTGGGACTGCTGCAGTGACAGAAAGGGCTGAAACTGAAAAGGCATTTTCTTCGGTTTCTGCCCTTTTGAATCCTCTTGCAAGGAGGTTACAGAATCCCTGGTGGCATTAGATTTCTCAATTCTGGTGAAGTGGCCCTCCACCCCAGGACCACAGAAGTCACTGCCTATAAATGGGAAATCAGTCAACTTGTGCTGGGACTCTGCCGACAAGGTGGTAATCCTCAGACAGGCCCTGCGAAGCATCATGACCACCGCTGTCATGGTACGGATCCCGACCACCCCCAAAATAAATAAATAAAAATCGCCCATAATCCAAAGCTGTCTGAAACTGGTGTTTAGCCAGTGCATGACCCTGGTCTAGAACTTTACCACCAGCTGCTTGTTGGCAGGGAGGTATGGAAGGATATGACCTAGGACTCCCATTAGGGAGTGACAAAAATGGGCCACCATCAGCACATAACTTGCCTGATGGAGACCAAGGGAGAACACACGCATACCTTTTCTGCCACATGGTCAAGCTTCTTCTTTGATGGGGGGCTTGCCCACGCCACCAGTGTCATCGGACTTCCAAAACATGAAATTCACGAACAGACCCTCACCAAGGAATGGTCTGAAAATCCAGACAAGCCAGTGGGGACTGCATACTTGAGGACTACACAGGCTGAAAGTGCTGGGCAGGCAGCCAACTGCTGTCAAATCTCCAGCGCCAGTCC
Organism: Neoceratodus forsteri; assembly: GCA_016271365.2. Taxonomy (NCBI): domain Eukaryota; kingdom Metazoa; phylum Chordata; order Ceratodontiformes; family Ceratodontidae; genus Neoceratodus; species Neoceratodus forsteri. Next base: position 1,714,466,575 of record CM057455.1, read on the forward strand.
TAGAATTGCCTCCACCACAGGAAAAGCAACCCTAAGGATTTGGCCCTATCCAGGATGTCAGTGAATGGGTATGTGTCCCTTTTCCACAATCGTGCCAAGGGAACCTCCATGGACTCCAATATAAGCCAGAAAAGAGCCCTAAAGGACACCAGCCCATGGTTGGTGGTCAGTTCCTTGACAGATTCACAGCTCAATGTATGAATCCTCAAGAACTGCTTGGAGGACCCATAGTCCTCAACCTCCAGTCACGAAGCACCATGCTGGAGTCAGAGTGGGAGATTTCCACTGACAACCAGCTCCGCAAGCCAGTAGCCAGACGGAAGTCCATAGAAGGGGCTCACCACAAGGGCTGCCATGGTCGGGGTTCCACCTGCAAAAGCAGTAGCAAGACTAAAGCAAGCGACAGTCGCCTTGGCAGGACCCAGCATGGGCTTGACTGCTGACAACTAATCAACTGCAGGGATCAGAAGTAGAGCCCTACCTAGCCCCACCAAGGCCCATTGCTGGCACAAGAGTTCCTCACAGTGCCGCTGCAGGCACCAGCGGATCCTCTTATCCGGAGCTGAAGAGAAGCATCAATGGCAATGCCTCTCGGTCAAGCAGGTTCAAGAGTACGAGGACCCCCCTTGACCTGGACCTAGCTCTATCGACTTGGAGGACGATGTCGAGGACAGGAAGCTGGAGGTGCAGTGTGTACACTATCGACTGCTCGACCACGGAGGGAGGTTTTTCCTAGAAGGTGACAACCTTCGGCACCAACTGCTCAAGTTCCGCCCGAGTGAGGCCCACAAGGACCAGGATCCTAGAGAACAGAATCATCCTCTGCCCACTTCTGACAATGGGTCAACTGGGTCAAGAAAAATCTTTTACCGCCTGTCTGACCTGTCAAGCCCAACTGGGCCACCGAGGAGCTGGCAGCCTGTTCCTCAACCAAGGAGTGTTCAGCCGAGAAAGAGTGCTTGGTAGACCTCGAGCACTTGGGGGAGTCGTAGCAGCAGTTACAGTGTGCCTCTTCCTGGTCCTAGACCCGATGGAAGGGTTTCTTAGTCTTCTTTCAGTGGCAGGCAGGGCTCTCCGAGAGTCTGGAGGGCCTGGAACATATCACGGAATTCACCAGTGAAGGGCACTCCCAAAGTGGCCCCAAGTGGGAGCAATTCCGAGGCAGACAAGATACCCGCCGAGCCTCTGCTGCTCCCTCCATTGCGGCTAGCTGGTCCGCGAAACCTGCCACCGCAGAGACCACACTGGTCTTCACTTTCAGGTCCCAATCAGTCAACCAAGAAGGCGGGCCTGGCAGTTTTCCAGGGATGATAGCAGCATTGCTTGGCACAGGCCACAAACAGCAACGTCATGTGATGTTCCATGGCAGCAGATACACAACATATGCCAATCTGTCCAGAGACATCTTCTGCTTGCACTGCTTAAAACCAGGAAATCAGCTTGGAGTCCTCTTGTTCCATGAAGCCTTGATGAGAGCAGATCTGAAGAATATACACAAAGAAGTTTCACTTTACTGAGCAAATTTACCAAGTTTTTCAATGGCGCACTTGGAGAGGCCCACAGTGAGGAGCTGCGAAGGTGAAGACCTGACTCTTCCAGTGGAAAGGAAGATGTGATGTCACAAGGCAGAGCTGAGGGATACATACATCAACCGGGTGGTAGGAAGATACATATACTACATTAAACCCTACAGAACAATACTCATGACACTTAACACAGAGCAACCAGGATGATCCTCGATATGGAGGACAAACCCTACCAGGAGAGATTGAGGGAGCTCAGCACGTACTCCCTGGAGGGATAGAAGGGACATGATAGAAACCTTCAAATATATGAATGGCATAAATAAAGATGATACAGAGGGAATTTTAAGATTAAGGAGAGGGAGGAACACAATCTAAAGTTGGAGGGTGGTAGAAGGGAAGTGAGAAGGCATTTCACAGACAGAGCTGTGACTGGGTAACACACACTGCCTGAGGAGGTGGTATCCTTTAAGACAGTGGGCAATTTTAAGAGGGGATGGGAGAAAGTCAGTGGGAAGGTTGCCAATGAGGTACTGAGGGGAGGGGCAACAGCTCGAATGGACATGAAACTGGATATGAGGGTTGGAAGGTGGGGGGCAGCTGCAATGTAACATGTTGCTAGCGGCGCACTCCAGCAGACTAGACAGACCATCAGGCCTGTATCTGCTGGCATTCTTTGTATGTTCATAACACATCATTAGGAAGCTAGGCAAACCAATTAAGTTGCAAAAGAACCCAGAGAAGACATACACACCCCTCTCAAACCCAGAAATCCCCCAAACTACTACCTGCACTCACTACACACCATTCCCTCGTTGCTACAAAAGAAATTCAGTGCCATAACGTGATCACAAATGTGATTTCCACAATAACCATTCTAATGTATTATATTCAACAAACTGGTAAGGGTGGAACACTTGGAACTATACCCATTGAGGGGGCTAATTAGGGCAATAAGGCGACTTGCCTTAGCCCCCTCGATAGGTATACATCCTTGTATACCACCCCTACCCTCTTTATTCTAGGTGCAAGATTGAATTTGATCAAATCTAACTGATAAAAAAAAAAAAAAAACACTCACATGGAGCAACTTGATACTTTTAATTTTTTATAAATTTCTTCCAATCATCATTTACCATTCTTTTAATCAGTGATACGTAGTTTAATAGGAAATGAAAATGCATAATGTCTAACGTGTTACCTTGAGAGCGGTCAGGTTGATCCCTTGAAACAACTTTCTTAGCAATGATATTTACTGCTAGTGTGAATGCAGAAGAGACATAGTAGTTGCCAGGTTCAGCGATCACATTAATACCAGATTCATGAGGAAAGTAGAGATCCAGAAATGGGGAAATGGCACTGTACACCTATGGGAAACATGAAAGTTATTTCCATTTAAGCTATCATTCTTTCCAATTGATGTTTTCATCAGACTACCCACTTTAAGCACACAGCCTGTACACACTCTGCCATAGAGCATTAAAGCACCTCAACAGCCAGATCATTTAGGAGTGAAGACAGTCTCAAAAAAGAACAGTTGTGTACTTACCGTTACAACATATCTCAAGAGAATCTCTCATCAGGCCAGACATTTTTAACTACACCCCGCACCAGCACCAGGACCACACAGAAACTTTTGCAAGCCAGGGGCTGCCTATGACAACGTCATGCATGTCTACATAATTCTGGACAACCCCGTCTCTCCTCAGTTCCCTGCCAAAGATTATACTCAAGAGGACTTCTCTGTGGGGAACCAGGAGATTAAGCCCACTTCCAGCGTACAAGGCAACTACAGGAGCTGGAAAAGGCAGATATGGATCTACAGAATGCAGGAAATCCATTGCGCTGAGCCTAAGGTGGAAGGAGCGCGAGTCGGCATGGCCTGATGAGAGATGTTCTCAAAGATCTACTGTTATGGTCAGCACGTAACTTATCTTCGGGGATCTCTTTTCATTAAGGCACACCCTTTGAATGAGTCCCAAGAAGTACCAAAAATCTAACAGTCTGGGCGGATGGAACATATGTACTCAGAGCAGGCCCCACAACACAGTTAGGCCAAATCCTGCACTTTTACAAGACACAATGTCCAGACCGTGATATTTTGTTAAGGTGTCTACATTGTTCCACGTGGGAGCTGCACAGATCACAGCAGTAGAAACACTGCGAAAATAAACAGAAGTAGCCAAGCCTCTTGTGGAATTACCACAAACCACTCTGGGAAATTCCTTACCATACTACCTGTAAGAGAATGCAATACTATGTGCCAGTCATTTGTACAGGTACTGTTTAGAAACAGGGGCACCCTCTTTTCCAGGAACAAAAAACAAAACAAAAAGCGGAGAGGACTTTCTGCAGTCCTTGGTGAGGCTGAAAATATCTGAGAATTCTATGGACATCCAAAGTATGGAGTAATCCTTCCCCTGGACAGGCATACTACAGGTACTACACTGGAACAGGAATGGTTTGATTCAAAGTAAATTTAGGGATCTAGCTGAAAGCCGCTAAAACGTACGAGTGCAGTGCAATACAGCGCAGACAAAATAGTGTCGGGGGAAGAACAGCGAGGAACAACTAAGCACTTATCCGCCATACTACCTATGGCTGGGGACAATGTAAGCAGGGGGTTGTGCTTGTACTCTCAGTAATATATTACATATATAACTCCGGGAACTTGGGGAAGGGTGAAAAGCCAGGATGGTGGATTTTGTAGTGGGTACAAGAGGTCATGTGCAAATGGAAACTGCTCCCCACCCCACCCCCAAAAACTCAGAATATCGAAACAATTTTTAAAAGATCATACAAGAAACACTATCAAAACACACACACACACACACACACACACACACACACACACACACACGGCTCGGATTCTAACCCCTTTCACCTCAACATGTACTGCCTGTCAGAACATGTGGCTCTAACCTCTGAGCCACGAGGGCAGTGCAGCTCAACACCTGATAGACACGGACTAAGTGAGGTTAGCAAGGGTAAAGACAGCTATGGGTACAGTGCTGTAATGCACCATGCTGTAATTACTGGTGCTCTTTTGCAGCGGTTATTACCGCACTATTTTTCTTTAGTGGTATTGACTGGCTACATAAATTTAGACACCACCTTAGGTAAGAACTTTAAATTCATACGTAAAGACACACTTTTTATGGAAATTCAAAGAAGGGGGCTCACATATTAGAGACTGTAGCTCTGAAATCCTTCGAGCAGAAGTAACTGCAACTAAAAACTTCATGAAAGAAAGCGTAGTCCACAACTCGTAGCCAACTCAAAAGGAGCCAAAAAAGTTTTTTTTCTAACACAAAATTCAAGTCCCAAGCCATGAAAGGATTTCTAATGGGAGGTTTCATGTGTAATACCTCAGAAAAGCATGGGATACCTCTAACTGGACAACTGTACATCCATCCACAGAGGCATGAAAAGTTGAAATAGCAGCTAAATGCACCTTTGCACTGGTCGGACAGATAAAAGGGTCCAATTGTTTGGAAGCGGCCCACAACATAAACTGCATCTACTTCAAAGCATAGGTTTATCTGGTGGAGGATTTCTGGCAGCCACCAGCACATCGACCACCTTAGGTGATATGCCAAAGCATACCACGGCTCTATTTTCAGGAGTCGTGCGTGCAGATATAGGACTTCAAGTCCCAACAGACCACTTGTCCTGTGACAACAGGCCCTTGCACAGCAGTAGAGGTATTGGGGGTTCCACTGTCAACTGCTGGAGCAGTGGATACTGTTACCTACTGAGGCCATAGTGGGGCAGTAAGTATGAGGGCTGCAACCCCATTCTTCAATTTGAGTAGCTACCTCTGTATCAGAGGAAAGGGAGGTATGACGTACAGAAACCTCCCTTTCCAAGAGAAGGACAATACATCTTGCCAGAAAACTCCAGGGCCTGAAGCAAGTGAGCAGAAACGCGGCAGTTTTGCATTGTGTGGGGATGCAAAAAAGGTCCAGCTATGGGCAACCCTAACTTGCAAAGATGTCTTTCCACTACTGAGGTCACAACTGCCGCAGCCATCAGGCTCACCGGAGAAAGGTTCTGGCTGAATATATCTGCTGCTGTAGAGCAGTCAGGCTTGAGTCATTAGGCAGTCTGCCCTGTCCTGGGGCAAGAAGATCATACCCTGAGCCCATGGGTGTAGCCAGGAATTTCAGATCTGCACACCAAGCGGACTCACTGCTACCCCCCAATTGTTCAGGCCTGCTACCCCTTCCCACCACTGTCCATGCCCTGTTTGTGCCGACTTACCTGATGCAAGCGTTATTTTCGGTGTTGCATACCAGCACACCACTAGCCATACTATCACTAACAGTTGCCAGCCTAACAGATTGCCTTTTGGTTGCAATATTGCATTGTGACCAGCCTCTGTACCACATCAAGGTAGCCAGTCCCACAGAGATCCATTCACGCACCACTAGCCACACTACCAGTTGTCAGACTAACAGACTGGCTTTAATTACAACAGCATTATGACAAGCCTCTGGAGTACATCAAGATAGCCAGTCCCACTCCCAGAGGTCCATTCACATGGCACTAACCACACCATTCACACACCACTGGCCATGCAACCACACTACTGGCCACAACATTCACACGCCACTAGTCATGCCACAACGCCACTAGCCACACCAACAACTGTCAGACTAACAGACTGGCTTTTAGTTACAAGCCTCTACCACATCAAGTTAGCCAGTCCCACAGAGGTCCATTCACACACCACTAGCCATGCCACCACGCAACTTGCCACAACACACACACACACACACACACACTATATCTCTTATTAAACTGAAGGGCACCTGAAGCAGAGTGGTCTGAGCCCTGATCCCCTCCTCGCTCCAGTTCTTTCTGCCACCTACAAATAACTCTGGAAGAATGGTGTTTCAGAACAAAACACTGCATAAAGTACATTTTTTCACATCTGTACGTCTTTATTTCCTATCTCTATAAAGGCAACACTTTCCTTTACCTTCACTGCACCATACTGGCAGGCTTCTACTTTTCACCAATCTGGGCCCCAATACACAGGTTGTTTAATCACATGTAAGTTACAGATTTAAGTAGAATAGTGGAGTGCAGAAATAACCTATTTGTGATGTGTCATTTTGTTTTTTGGTCTTGAAAATGTGAAATTATACCTACTGTATGCTCAGTTATGTTGTGGCATAGCACCCATATACCAATAGCTAGTAGCAGAGAGCATACAGTAGGTATATTACATTTTAAGAAAAAAAGTGCTGTGAATAACAGAAGCCTGCCAGTATGGGTCAGCACAGACAAATGTGAAGTGTTGCCTTCAGGTTAAAGAGATTGAATATTTCAATTCCAAAAGAAATAAAGGTATACAGAATACAGCACGACTCCATTAGAAGAAACAACAATACTAAGGTGAGTAATTTTTTCTTCAAACAACATGAAGTCTTGCTGTATTCTGACTATTGCAGACTACCAAGCAGTACCTCCATGGAGGAGGGACAGAACCTACTTTGGGAATAGGCTCTGAAGTAATGCTGTGCCAAACCGAGCATCACTCCTAGCCTGGATATCCAGAGAGTAATGCTTGGCGAAAGTATGGACTGTTTTCCAGGTGGCTGCTTGACAAATCTCTAAGATAGGAATATCCCTAGCAGCAGCCAGGGAAGCAGCTGTACTTCTAGTAGAGTGAGCCCTCAGGCCTGAGGGTGGTATTCTACCCAATTTTTCATAGCAGAATTGTATACAAGAGACAATCCACCTGGCAACAGATCTTTTAGTGGCAGGTTTTCCCTTACCGACCTCTCCATAAGTGAGGAACAACTGGAGGGAGTCAAACCTGTGACCCTTTGTGCGCTCTATGTAGTAGCTAAGGGCAATTTTTACGTCCAGGCTGTGCAGCCTCCTCTCTCCAGAGGAGGAATGGTCAGTGAAGAAAACAGGCAGAGACAGACTGATTAAGGTGGAAATCTGAAACCACCTTAGGCAGAAACTTCCTGTTAGTTCTTAGGACCATTTTATCTCTATGGAAAGAGATGAAATCAGGCTCCACTGACAGGGCTTGCAATTCACTGATGTGCCTGGCAGAGGTAATGGCTACCAAAAACACAGTTTTCCAAGTCAAGTATTTAAGCTCTGCAGAGGACAAATGCTCACAAGGGGGTTGCATAAGCTGAGCAATGCAAACATTAAGGTCCCAAGCAGAAGCAGGGTCCCTGAAGGGAGGACTGGTGTGCAACAGCCCCTTGAAGAATTTGCAAAATACAGGATGGGCTGAAAGAGAAGAGGGCTTGCCAACTGACAAAAAAGCAGAAACAGCTACCAAATGTACTTTGAGTGTAGCTGGTCTGAGTCCCAAGCCATTGAGATGAACCATATAGTCCAGGACTGTAGGCAACCCAGCAGATTCTGGGGAAATATGCTTACCAGAGCACCAAATAGTGAACCTTTTCCATTTGGGGTTGTAAGTCTTTCTGGTGCAAGGCTTTCGAGAAGCCTTTAGAATATCCAGGACACCTTGAGAGAGGTGCAAATCAGCAAACTAACTCTTCAAGAGTCAGACCTTGAGATTGAGAGATTTGAGATTCGGATACCAAACCCTTCCCTGAGAGGATGTCAACAGGTTGTAATTCCTGGAAGGAGACAGGGGAAGGTGGACTGCTAAGGACAACAACAGTGGGTACCAGGGCTGTCTGACCCAGTCTGGAGCGATCAGAATCACTTTGCAGGGTTCAGACCTGATCTTGACTAGTACTTGAACAAGAGAGGGAAAGGGGGGAAGCAAACAGGAACTTCCCTTCCCAATTGAGTACCAGAGCATCCAGGGGGACGGAGCCCAATACTGGGAGTCTGCAGCAAAAGAGAGGAAGTTGGTGATTGTCTGGGGCTGCAAAAAGATCTATCTGTGGAGTGCCACATCTTGAGAAAATCACCTTCAAAACTAGGGGATCCAGGGACCATTCGTGGTGGCCCTGAGATATCCTGCTGAAAGCATCTGCCAGGACATTGTCCTACCATGGAAGGTGAACTGCTGTGAGAGAAGTTTGCAGGGAATAGGCCAGAGACCACAACTTCATTGCTTCTTTGCACAAGGCCGTCCACCGAGTGCCCCCTTACTTGTTGATGTACCACACTGTGGTGGTATTGTCTGTTCTGATCTGGACTATTTTGTTCTGAACAGACTTGGAAAAAGCTTGTAGTGCCAGAAACACTGCTCTGAGTTCCAAGAGACTGATGTGAAGCAGAGATTCTTGAGGTGACCACAGCCCTTGGGTGGTAAGATCTCCCAAGTGGGCTCCCCAGCCCAAGAGGGAGGCGTCTGTAGTGAGGATTAGAGAAGGAGACTGAGTGACAAAAGGAACTCCTTGCCTTAAATTGTCCTGATCCTGCCACCACTGCAAAGCCTGGATCAGGGTTCGAGTCACTGGGACTAGTTTGGTTAGGGAATCCTTTCTCTGGGACCAGAAGGTTCTCAAGTGGAACTGAATGCCTCATCTGAAATCTTGCACCCTGGACCACTGCTGTAGAGCCCGCCATGTGGCCTAGGAACTGCAAGAAGTGCCTTGCTGGTAGAGAGACCTGAAGGGTGAAAGAAGAGGCCAGTTCTATTAGAGTCCTTGCCCTGTCCAGGGGAAGGAAGGCCTTTGCTCTTATTGTATCCAGCTCCGCCCCTATAAAGGTGAGGAGCTGCACTGGCTCTAGAACTGACTTTGGAAGGTTTAGAAGGAACCCTAAGGAAGTGAGCAGTTGCTGAGTTATCTGAAGATGTGACTTGACTTAGTCTGGAGACTGACCAACTATGAGCCAGTCGTCCAGGTACGGAAAGATGGAGATCTTTTTTCTCCTTAGGAAAGCAACCACTACTGCCAGGCACTTTGTGAACACCCTTGGGGCTGATGTTAGACCAAAGGGCATTACTTTGAATTGACAGTGGCCTGAGGGCAACTAGAACCTGAGGTACTTTCTGTGGGAGTACCTGATGGGAATGTGAAAGTAGGCATCCTTGAGGTCCAGGGAGGCTAGCCAGTCCTCTGGCCTTAGAGAGGGCAGAATTATTCCCAGTGTCACCATTTTGAATTTTAGCTTTAAAAGGTGCTTGTTTAGGTATCTCAGATCCAGGATGGGCCACCATTCTCCTGTCTTTTTGGGGGTTAGGAAGTACCTGGAGTACAATCCTTTGCCCCTGTGTAGGGTAGGAACCCTTTCTATGGCTCTGAGAGCCAAGAGGAAAGAAACCTCTGCCTCAAGGGTAAGGGCCTCTGAAGGATTTGCAGGTGGAAAGGATCTGGTTCTCATCTTGGGAAATTATTTGAAGCTGAGAACCAGTCCCTGGCTTACTACTTCCAGGACCCACTTGTCTGATGTTAAAGACTTCCAGTCCTGGACAAAGTAAGCCAGCCTGCCCCCTACAGGTAGTGGAGAATCAGCCCGGGCAAACCCATCAGGGTGTTTGCTTGGCAGGGGCTTTAGGCTGAGGAGTGGAAGCAGGCCTGCTCATACCCAGTCTGCTTCTCCCTCTAAAGAACCCCCTCTGAGCAAAAGCAGAAGAGGAGGCCTGGGCTTGGTAAAAAGGCCTATGAAAAGGCCTGCCCCTGCAATGCTGCCTCTGAGGAGTGGCTTGCCTTTCTTTGGCCTGAGCACTCCTGTAGGTGGTCCTGTACTCATCCATCTTCTTCATGTAATTCTCTGTCTGCTCCCCAAACAGAGAATTACCAATGACAGGAAAATCCATGGCCTTAGCCTGGGTATCCTGTGACAGGCTAGTACATCTGAGCCAGGCCATCCTCCAAGGGCCACAGATGTAGCCATGACTCTAGATGAAACATCACTGGAGTCACAGCAGCATGAAATTGCACCTTGATGCCTCAATCCCATCTGCAGCCACCCGCCCAGCTCCTTGGCAAGCTGGTCAGGGACCTGTTTAGCTAGAGCCATGACAGTGTCCCACCTGGACTTCTGGTATCTAGCTGTGTAGGCCATATAGTTAGCTGGCCTGAGTCCCAAAGATGCTGCCATGTACTGTTTCTTTGCCATGGCATCAATTCTCCTGGAGTCCTTGTCTGGGGGGTGTGAAGCCAAGGGAATATTTGCCTTATCACAGGCAGCAGCCTGCACTACCCCAACATGGCTGCTTTGCTGTGAAAGGAACTCCGTGTCTGAGCCTGAAAGAGTATACCTCTTGTCCATTCTTCTGTCCACAGGAGGTATGGAATTAGAAGTTTTTAAAATTTTAAATGTCTGTTTCCCAAAAGATTTATGGAGGGGAATAGACAATCTCCTGCACTCTGGGATGTCCATCATCTCAAAAAAAATCAGGCCCCTCCTGATCCTCTACTGCTTCTTCCATAGGAAGCTGAAGGGTTTCAGCCACTTTTTTGTAAAACAAAGTGGGAAGAGGACTCAGAAACCCTAGGAGGAGAAACACCTGAAGGTCTGCCTGGGGAGATGTCCGGGTCAATAGGCACATCCAGACTTTCATAATCACCATCATTATCCTCATACTCTCCCTCCTCCTCCTGTTCATAAAATTCTTCTAAAGTATAATCCGGAACCGGGGGAACCGACCGAACTGAGCCCCTAACCGACGGTGCCAGTTCGGCCGGAACCGAAGTTAGCGACTGAACTATCCTTATCGCTTTGACTATCTCATCAGCGGTCGAAGAAAGAACTTGTGGATCTGAACCAGATGATTTATCTCTTCTTTTTCCTTTGACCGGAACTGACTCCTCAGAATCGGTTCTCCTTTTGCCCTGGTCAGAGGGTACTCCTTCTGGTTCGGTTGGAACCAACCGGCTGGCCATCCAGGTCAGGACTTCTCGGCCTCCCTTTCCCTCAGTCTACCTACTCTCTTATCCAGGGTAGCTTTGGGAAAACTTTTACAAATTTGGCAGTCTGCACTGAGGTGGTCAAACCCCAGACAATAAACACAGGTGGTGTGGGGGTCAACCTTAGCAAAGGCTTCCCCACACACACTACAGTGTTGAAACCCAGTAGGCCCGTTTTTTTTCTTGGGTTTCTCAGACATGGCCAATCCTAACCAAAACTCACCCTTTTTTCGGCAATCTGCCCGGCAAGACACCCCAATCTGTTCCTGACCATGTTACGGGTCTTGCATGGAAAGTTAACTCTTTGTTCTCTGGGGCAGTTCAAGGGTTGGAGATCACTGCAATAGTCAGAATACAGCAAGACTTCATGTTGTTTGAACTGCTGTTACAGGCGAGTAACCTGTATTTCTAGGAGCGTGGATATGTTGTTCATCCACACTCTGACAGACTCCTAACAGTTCTCCAGGAGGAGGGAGGCAAGGCGCACACCCCCTACTTAGGAAACAGATTGGAGAACCGAGGCCCCAAAAACCAGCATCCCAACGTGACTCAAGGTCAATATGGTAATGGGTAATGAAGGTGTTTGCTGACTTCCAGGTAGCAGCCCGACAGATTTCCTGGATAGGGATGTCCCTGGAAGCAGCTACTGATGCAGCAGTATGGCTGCTAGAATGAGCTTATGCCTCTGGGAGGCTCCTTGCCCGCCAACTCATAGCACAGACCTATGCATGATGTGATCCATCTTGCAATAGTCCGTTTGGCTGCAGGTCTGCCAGAACGGCTTCAGCGTAGGTGACAAACAGCTGGCGAACCTCTCCCCGAATTTCCGCCGTCCTCTCCTTGTAGTAGGAGAGAGCACGTCTAAGGACCAGGGTATGGAGCCTGTACTCTGCGTCCGAAGTTAAGTTAGGGTAATATACCGGCAGAGTCAACACCTGGTTAAGGTGAAACTCCGATACCACCTTCGGAAGGAATTTCGGGTGGGGGCGCAGGACAACTCTGTCCCTGTGAAAGACCAGATAAGGGGAGTCCACCGAGAGCGCCTGGAGCTCCCCTGTCCTTCTGGCTGATGTGACACCAGGAACGTAGCCTTCCACGAAAAGTGTGAGATCTCACACTTGTGCATGGGTTCCAATGGCTTGCACATGTGCTTTGCAAAAACCAGCAGAAGATCTCACGGAGGTGGAGGTTCACACACCGGAGGGAATATGTGATCCAGGCCTTTGAAAAAGCACCCAACCACAGTCTCCTGTGCTAATGTTGACTGACCGACCTGTGCCCGGTTAGCGGAGATGGCTGCCAGGTGCACCCGAAGGGTTGATGACCGAAGATCCCCTTTGGAGAGGGACCAACGGTAGTCTAAAATGTTAGCCACAGAGCAGGATAAGGGGTCCAGACTCTCACCCCGACACCAAATGGAAAACCTTTTCCATTTCAAAGCATAACATTTCCTTGTCTATTCCTACGAGATGCCTCCACCACGGTGTAGACATCCTCGGAAAGACCCAGAGCCTGGAACTCTAGCCACTCAGGTACCAGGCTGTGAGGTGCAGGGATTGAAGGTCTGGGTGGAATACCTTCCCCTGGTTCAATGATATCAGGTCCGGGCATGTACAAAGCCGCTCCGGGGCCCTGCAGCTGAGGCTGAGGAGATCTGAATACCAGAACTGGCGGGGCCAATCTGGAGCTACCAGGATCACCTTCGCCTTGTCCCTCCTCACCTTGAGAAGCACCTTGTGGATCAAGGGAAATGGAGGGAAGGTGTAGAGAAGGCCTGGGATCCACGGCCGCGAGAAGGCATCCCCCCTGCAGCGAACCCTGCTGAACGTGGCAGGCATGGAACAGCCTCAGCTTGGTGTTCTCCCTGTAGGTAAACAGGTCCACCAACGGTCTGCCCCAAATGGAAGAAATGAAAATTACGTACCTACCGTAATTCTTGATCTTCTCTTGTATCTTCACCTTTCATTACTTACAGGGTGTAAGCCGGAGGCGCGCACCCGTCACGGGAGCTTTTTTTTAAAAAAAAAAGCTTTGATATGACACCGCCCCGAGAGTGACGCTACGCGCTGCGCGCGAGGGGCGGCAGTTAGTAGCGACTCGACTCCTCCTCCAACTCAGTTCTGTGAGCCAGAGAGGCAAAAGCTAAAGCAGAGAAATAGAGATAGCGAGGCAAGATAGCCAAGGGATAGCAAAGTAAGGAAGAATGAACTGAAAAAGGAATAAGCCGATGGAGGAAGGACAGAGGAGATAAGAGTATCCCTAACCTAGGGACAGCAGGGCCTCCTTACCTGGGCGACTCTAGGAGAAGAGAGAAGGAAGGTAATGAGAAAGAAAAAGAAGAAGAGAAGAGAGAGATGGGATGTGAAGGGACCAGAATGCCCAAGCGAGCATAGTTGGCTTATAGCTCAAGGCTCGATTAACGAGGAAGCAAGAATCCCGGAGATAGAGCTGAAGAGAGGTTCACCGAACCCGCTAGACAGACTCAGGAGGGCATAGTCCTCATCTTCAACATGCCATGGTTCTTGATCCCCACTTCGGGCTCCTGGCCGCGGAAGGCCTTTAACTGGAGGACACCCGAGGAGGGAAGGATAAATCCCAAGCAGCATGAGAGAGCTGCTCAAGGGTTTAGAAATGGAAAATCTAAGCCTTTCAGGCGTTTATAGGTATAGAAGTGGGACTCAGTTGGACTTGCCAAGGCAGGCCAGAGGCTTAGGCTGGCGAGGATTGGTCATGGTCAGCACTGCTTCTCTGTAAAACTGTACAGGAGGACACTTGAAAGGAAAAACCAATCATCAAAATCTCACAAGAAGGGCTTTGTTTGCCCTTGTATTCCCCCTTTTTTTTTTACAGATAATAACTTGCAGGCTTAGGAGCATGACTTCAAATGCAAAGAATGCCTATAGCAGTCGGAGAGAGTTCCTCAGCTTTTCCCTTTTTTTTTATAGAAAAATATAAAATAGTCGCATCCGTTCCTCCGCTCTGCAAGGCAAGAATTAGAGGGGGGGGGTGCGATTCTAGGGCTTAACAGCTGGAAGCATGGGATTGCAGGATCAAAACTGAATAGCCAGAGCCAGGCTAAAACCCCAGAAGTATCTCGCCAGAGGAATGGCAAGAGATAGTTGTGCAGTTTGATCGCCATATGCAATTCCACGAGATGGCCCAAGAATCTTAGAGTAAATAATTTTTCTGGAAGAAATAAGGACCCCCAAGATATAGACTTTTTTTGGAAAAATTAGAGTAATTCTTTTTTTTTTTTTTAATTTTGTATTTTTGCAGAGAGGAAGGAGACGGAGGTGGAGAAGCCACAGGAAGAGGCCACTGAGGGGATGGTGGGCGGGTGTAAGTAATGAATGGTGAAGATACAAGAGAAGATCAAGAATTACGGTAGGTACGTAATTTTCATATCTTCCCTTGTCAATCTTCACCATTCATTACTTCCTGGGTGAGTACCAAGCTCCTCTTCCCCGGGGGGGGGGCCATACCCTGAGGGAACAAGACACCCAGCCTTCTGCTGGTGAAAAACAGAAGGAGAAGACCCTGGCTTATTCAGAAAGCCTAAGTGGGAGAAGAGCTAGGAGGTGCCTCCCGAGGACGAGGGAGACGGAGGGAGCCCTGTAAAAGTCTCCTAGCTCTAGAGGAGAAAAGACGGGTCCCCGGAGGCGGAGCGAATCACCCCACGCCGGGCCAGGGTGACAACCTAGAGGCAAGCCATGCCGTCCGCCTGATGCAGATCGCTGTCCCATAAGCCTGAAGCCACCTCATTGGCGTCGTAGATGCCCTTGCTTGGTGTCTTGCCAGCTCCAGGCCTACCGCGGAGAGGGCAACGGCTTGTCTGGTTTGCTCCGTGTCAGGCATTGATGCCAACAGCTGGGACATCATCGACCACAAATGCCGGTTGTAGGCAGCGTGGTGAGCCTGATGAGATGCAAGTCGGTACACTACACAGTAGAAAACTGGTTGCCCACGGAACAGGTGCTGCCTCGACGGCGGGAGAAACAGAACCGAGTTGGAGGAGGAGTTGGTCGCTACTAGCGGCCACCCCTCGCGCATGACGTCACTCTCGAGGTCGGTGCCGTTGGTCAAAGCTTTTTTAAAAAAAGCTCCCGTGACGGGTGCGCGCCTCCGGCTTACACCCTGGAAGTAATGAATGGTGAAGATCGACAAGGGAAGATCAGACTGTAAGCTACCTCTGGATGGAGAGACTATTCGTGGGATGTCTGGCCTATGCGGCTGAGAGCATCCACCAGTTGGTTCGAGACCCCTGCCACATGGATGGCAAGGAGATCCACCTCCAACCGGCTAACGAAGGTCCAGATCCGGAGCGCCTCCTTGCATAGCAGATGGGAGTGCGTGCCACCTTGTTTGTTGAGGTAGTACATGGTCGTGGTATTGCCCGTCTGGACTTGAACCACTTGACCCCGGAGCTGAGAAGCGAAAGCTGACAGTGCCAGTCTGACTGCTCTGAGCTCTAACAGGTTGATGTGGCAATCGGGACTCCTCGGGGGTCCAGAACCCGTGGTCTCTGTGGTCCCCCATGTGGGCTCCCCAGCCCATGAGAGAGGCATCGGTCGTAAGGACGACCGTCGGCTCAGGGCAGACAAACAGAATCCCTTCCTGCAGACGACTTGGGACGGTCCACCATTGGAGAGTGTCCCACATCTTCTGGGTGGCAGTGACCAGCTGGTCAAAAAGGCCTTGACGCTGAGTCCACTGAGCGGCCAGCTCCCACTGGAGGCAACACATGTGCAACCTGGTCCAACAGACCACTGAGGTGCACGCCGCCACGTAACCCAGAAGGCGCAGGAAGTCCAGGGCACGGTGCAAGTGCCCAACCAGAAATGACTGGGCAAAGGAGGAAAGAACCGCCACCCTGTCCGCCGGAAGCCGAGCTCTGGCTTGACGAGAGTTGAGTTCTGCCCCGATAAAGCCCAACACCTGAGAGGGCACGAGTTCCGACTTGGCCTCGCTGATCAGGAGGTCTAATCGGGAACAGATTCGGAGGGCCAGGTCCCTGGACCTCTCCACCTACTGCAGAGAGGAACCCGCCAGGAGCCAGTCGTCGAGGTAGGGGTACAGGCGAACCCCTTGACGCCGCAGATGGGCTGCCACCACTGCAATGCATTTGGTGAAGGCCCGAGGGGCCGATGACAGGCCGAACAGCCCCACAGCTGGTGGGACAGACGGATTAGGACGTGAAAGAATGTGTCCTGTAGATCCAGTGAACAGAACCATATGTTTCCCTCCAGAGATGGTATGATCTGGTTCAGAGTTACCATCTGGAAGGTGCAAGGCCTGAGATACTGATTCAGGTCATGGAGATCTAGGATGGGGCGCCAACCCCCCCATCCGGCAGGCCTCAGGAAGTACCAAGACCACGAAGCCTGGGTCCGCAAGAGGATCCGGCACTGCAGCTACTGCCTCCTTGCGGAGGAGCTGAGCAATCTCATCCCGAAGGGCCGACTGAGCACCAACTGAGATCCTTTCCTCCCGTAGGGCATGGGCTCGGCAGGGAGGGTACTGCTCAAACTCTAGAGAAAGTCCCCGACCGATTCCAGAACCCACCTGTCCGAAGTTATATCAGACCAGGTGGAAAGAAAGTGTTGGAGCTGGCTCCCCACAGGAGGACCCAGAACTGGCATGACGGGAGTAGGGTTGGCCACCCCCGACCAGTCATTGCGCAGGCTTAGAGGAGGAAGAGGCTCCTGGACAGGCACCTTGGCCTCCTTTGCAGGGCTGTTGGGGACCCTGCTTGGGCCTAGGGTGCCAAGCGTGAGCCTGCTGTTGCTGCTGACCTCCCTGATAGGAGGGCTGCCTAACCGTAGGGGAAGAGTGCCGAAAGGGCTTCTTGCGCTTCTGCTGGTTCTTGCCTGAAGAACCTTTTGCAGAGGTAGCATCCAAGGTGGCACTGGATTGCTCCATGCGCTGGAGGTGACCTGCCACTCCGGGACCGAAGAGGTCAGTGCCAAGGAAGGGCACATCAGCTAATTTATGCTGAGTATCCGCAGGAAAAGAAGATAACCTCAGCCATGTCCTGCGGCGAGTGGCCACTGCAGCTGCTAAGGAGCAGGCACAAGAATCTTCAATGTCCAGGGCCATCTGGAGCTGCTGTTTTGCAACAGCACTGCCCTTGTCACGGACCTGCTTAACCGTGGTCTGCATGTCCGCTGGGAGATGAGGGAGGACTTCATTTAGTGACCCCAAGAGGGCATAAGAGAAGTGTGCCATGATTACAGCCGAGCTGGCCTGACGAAGGCCCAAGGATGAGGCCGCATACACCTTCCGGGTAGAATAGTCCATATTTTTGGACTCCCTTGTCCAGAGGGTGGTCAGTATCCACTGAGCTGCCCGTACGCCGAAATACTGAAGCAGTCACAAGGCTCTCTGCCGAGGGATGCTCAGTGAAGCCCGCCAAGGACCCCATGGGTACAGTGCACTTGAGAGCCATGTGGGCAGACGGAGCCAAGCAGGAGGCAGGGCACTGCCATAGCTCAAGGGCCAGGCCAACAATGGCTTCAGCCACTGGGAAGACTTCCGTTGGGGTATCTCCCCTCTTAAGGATATCCGTGAGAGGATATTCCGCCTTCTTTTGTATAAGCTGCAATGGCATACCTGTGGACTCACATGAGTCGAAGGATCTCTTGGAAGGAAGAAGGACCTTCCTCCAGGCCTGTCACTGACAACTCATCAGGGTGTGAGTGAAGATCAGCAGTATCCGAATCTGAGGAGTCAGGATACAGGGGTCTCCCGCCCACGTCCCCTTCAATGCGCCTAGGGCAAGCCCATATCTGCCCGATCATCCTCCTTTAAGGGAGCCCCTCCCTGAGGCTGCTTAGGCGGTGGTTCCACCAGAATTGGTGGGGAGACCGGAACAGGCAGAGCAGGAATGCGTGCCGGTCCTGCCGGAAGGAGAATCGGAGTCCTCGGTACCGGAGGAGTCAGTGTCGGCCTAAGAGGCTGAGGCCAGGTAATGGCCAGTGTAGGCGGAGTAGCCAGCTTCTGACCGGTCAGAATTAGCTGCTGCCACATGAGGTCCTCATAATGTCGACGGAGCTTCCGTACAAGTCTCTCCTCATCCGAGGAGGATGAGGAACGCGGCGGCGCTTCTGGGAGTGTAAGCGATGACCTTTCGACTTTCGACTGACGGGTCCTACTCCTTGATCGAGATTTAACGTGTCGGCTGTCGATCAGGAGAGACTGGATTCGGCGAAAACCGAGGATCCGACTCCTGTCCCTCGACCGGGATGCCAGCGGGATGGATCTCCTCGTCTGGGAAAGAAAGGATGGGTGTCCTTTCCAAAGAGTCATTGAGCGGGGTCAGCGACAACGGCTCTATTGGGTTGAGAGAAATCTCGGCTGGTTCTGCCGTATCCTCTGCCTCGGTGCTTTGGCCTGACGGAAGATCCGAGAAGCCGGCAGACGAGGAAGCGACCTCGACCGTGGCCGAGACTGCCTGGTCCTGTGAATCAGACTGCTCTCGGTCCCAGGAACGTCTTCTTCGGCCAGAAGAAGAAGATGATATGGGGTCCTTGTCCCTTTTCTTGGGGCGGGAGGAGTGCGAGCCCGAGGGCGCCTCACCCTTGGTAGGGAGAGACTGGCACAACTCCCGAAAGGACCCAGTAAAGGTGGAGCCCAGGTTGAGCAGCATGAAAAAACTTCGGCTGGCCTAAGCTTGGGCAGCTTCCTCTTCGAAAGCTGCCATCTGTTTAAGCTGCTCGGCGGATCCCGTGGCCGCGGAAACCACCCACCTGGCCTCCTGCGATTTCACCGGTGGATTGCGAAGCTCCGGTCATCCTAGCTAAAGGCACCTTGCGATCGTCCAGGATGTTAGGATGGAAGGCCAGACAGACGGTGCAAGCAGTGGTGTCATGCACTGCACCCAAGCAATAAACGCACAAGACGTGGGGATCGGTGCGAGACATTTTTTGTCCGCAAGACACCGGTGAAAACCGGGGGACGACTTGCCCTCCATGTCAGACGCGCTCGGCTCGGATTCATAAACTCTTATGAGTTTGAAAGAAAACAAATGCGGCGAAAACAGTCGATTAGACTCCAAAGCCTATCGTACTTGTGAAAGTAGCATGAGGGAACCTGAATCTTCCAGCAGAAAGAAGATCTGGCGTCATGGGATGGAGCAGAGGTATACACCACCCGGGTGAGTGGGAGGAGCCAGCTTGAAGACTTCCGGCAAGATTTAAAGTGGAAAGGGACATGCCAAAGAGTGTGGATGAACATATCCACGCTCCTAAAAAAGATTTTTTAGAACAAAGTTAGAACATCTACTATGAACATTTTTCTGTATATATTCCCTCCCCCAGTCCACATTTAACTTGGAAAAAAAAATAACAAAACAAAAAAAAAAAACACAGCAACAGGATGGAAAACAGGAAACATACAGGATTATTTTACATACCTCAAGCTCCTCCTCAGTTGTCAGTTTTCAGTCTCTGCATAGAGTTGTGGTCCAGATGTCCCAGTCCCAGATTCCCATTGCTGAGTGAGTGGTCCTCTGTCAATGGTTCAGCGGCTGCCTGGTATTGTAGTGCTGCTGGTGGTGTGTGTTTGAATCAGAGCGATCGCCCAACGCGATGATGCTCCCTTCCACATGACCGACCCCGACCCAACTGGCGTCCCAAAGTCGGTGCTCAACACTCTAACACCGACCGCAGACTCAGAGCAGGCACAGTCAGCATCAGGCGGGTTCCCCCTCACCTCCTCCTCCTCAGCTGGTTCCATCCACTCCCAACTCCCATCCCAGTAGTAGCCTGCTGGTAGCTTGCTTGCTCTGGTCACCGTGGCGTGCTGCAGCAGTCCATAGAGACTCTCACAGAGAGTGCTGCACTACCCTGGTCAGCTGGCTTCTCAATCAGAAGACCGGTGGCGGCTGGCAGCTGTGGAGTGTGGACTAGGAGAGGCAAAAAGCAAGAGGACCCGGGCACCCAGCACAGGTAAGACAAGAAAGAGAATCAGTCAATGGCAGAAGAAACAGCAAGAAATCAAGGCAGCAAGCAGCGCCGCTAGAAAATAAAAGTGAATTACAGCTCTTTTTGCCGCTGCCCATGCCTGTAGCCTTCACAGCTGATCAGTTCTTTTTGCCACTGCACTGACAACTGCTGTTCGTTTCATTCTGAGCTCTGGCTGCCAAGTAGGGAGATGTTCACTGCCTCCTGAGGCTGAATTAGTCTGTGTCAGTGTCTAAACTACTATTGTACTGCAGTCAGTGTGCTCTTGCAGGTCCAGTCTTGTTGGACTCCGGGGCTCAGAGGCGCTCTCTGTCCAGAACACGGGACAGTGCTGCTCTTCTCCTATTCTCTATCTCTGACCATCCGTCCCAACTCCTGACCGACTCTCCAGCTTTGGACCTGGCCGGGCTTCCCGCTCCTGATTACGCACTCACACTGCCCAAATAATCCTGCTCACATCTGGCAGCCTGCGATGCTGCTACATACCGTCATCACCTGGCAAATCTCCCTTCAGCTCCAAGTAGAAAGGTACACTAGTGTACCGAGACGTTTAAAGACAGCACCCCATGTAGCCATGCCTCCCTGCCGCCATATCAGCCAATCACGAACTGCAGCAGTACGCAACCTGATTGAAGTTGTACTTGCATTTCAATCAGGTCCCCCCATATGTGAGCCATGGGAGACTGCACCTGACGGTGAAGGGAAAAAAAAAAAAACTACGAAAGGAAACACAGAGTAAAGCCAGTCGGCCACGTCTGCTACTCCTGCTATTTTCGGCAGTACGCCACGGCGTATTGGTAGTTACGCCCTTGCTTGAGCCATATCCAAGACCACCCATGTACTGAAGGAGCTGACAGGGGGTTAAGACGAACTTGGGCAGGCTGATAGTTATTCCCAGGTCTTGGAACAGTTGGGTGGTATGTTCCAGAATCTGCAGCAGATGCTCCCTGGACTAAGCTTTATGAGCCAGACATCCGGAAAGGGAAAAGAGAGTCCCTCCTGCCTGAGGGCTAACACCACTACTGCCAAGCATGCTCCCTGGACCTGGAACCTGAGGAACTGCCTATGGGGAGTACACACCTTGATATACAGGCATGCATTCTGCACGTCGGGGGGATGGGTGGGAATATATCCAATCCCCTTGCTGCAGAAGGGGAAGCAGCCTTTAGGACCCCACGGAAAAATCTTCTACCTAGCAGTCTGTGGCGGGGGACACCCGACACCCCCCCCCCCGTCGGCTCTGCCCCAACGTCAGACGTGGTATTAAAGGGCTGGTCCCCTGGCCCCACCTCAGTTCTCCCACCGGAAAGCCAGCTAAAAACAAAGAACAGAGGAGGATCTCCCATTCCCAAAGAGAAGATGTAAAACTGGTCCCTGGGGCAGGTGGGTGGAAAGCCACCTGCTGCAAAACTCCTCTCAATCTGCTGTTATGATAAGTTCTTACGTAACTGTACTAACCCATAGGGAGCTCTTGCGGCAAATGTCTATAGGACTGGGTCCCAAACAATGAAGAAGAGACCCAGGTCAGAAGGTTGGAGGACAAAAGGCTATAGGAAATTAGGGGAGAAGTCCTTGAAGGACTGACAGGCCGAAAATACAGGTTACTCACCTGTAACAGGAGTTCTAGGAATGGTATGTATTGTTCATCCACATTGTCTGGCAGGTTCCTTGCCACTTTAAATGTTGCTGGAAGGTCTTCAAGCTGGCTCCTCCCACCCACCCGGGTGGTAAAACTCTCAGCTCCGCCCCATGACTCCAGATCTAGCCCGCTGGAAGCCAGGTTGTGCGTCGAAGCCGGGTGGGTCATGTGAATGAACAACATATACCATTCCTAGAACTCCTGATACAGATGAGTAACCTGTATTTCTAGGGACATGGACATGTTGTTCATCCACACTGTCTGGCAGACTCCTAGGAGTTCTCCAGGAGGAGGGAGGCAAGGCGCACACCCCCTACTTAGGGAATAATGACTGGAAAACCGAGGCCCCAAAACCAGCATCCCGGCATGACTCAAGGACGATGTGGTAATGGATAATGAAGGTGTGTGCTGACTTCCAGGTAGCAGCCCTGCAGGATTTCCTGGATAGGGACGTCCCTGGAAGCAGCCACCGATGCAGCGATATGGCGGGTAGAATGAGCTCTTATCCCTCTGGGAGGCTCCATGCCCGCCAACCTATAGCAGAGATCTATGCAGGAGGTGACCCACCTGCCTATCGTCCGCTTGGCTGCAGGTCTGCCAGGTGCGGCTTCAGTGTAGGTGACAAACAGCTGGCAAACCTCTCCCCGAACTTCAGCCGTTCACTCCTTATAATAAGCGGGCGCTCTTCTAGGGTCCAAAGTATGGAGCCTATACTCTGCCTCCTAGGTGTGACTGGGGTAGAACACCGGCAGAGTCAACACCTGATTAAGGTGAAACTCCAACACCACCTTCGGAAAGCATTTCAGGTGAGGGCGCCAGGACAACCCTGTCCCTGTGGAAGACCAGATAAGGAGACTATGGAAAGCGCCTGGAGCTCTCTCATCCTTCTGGCCGACGTGATAGCCACCAAGAAGGCGGTCTTCCACAACAGGTGAGAAATATCACACCGGTGCATCGGTTCGAATGGCTTGCCCAGGAGCTTAGCCAATACCAGCAGTAGATCCACGGAGGTGGAGGTTCGCACGGAGGAGATATGATCAAGGCTGAAAAAGCACCCGACCACCTACTCATGCGCCACCGACTGCTTACCGGCCCACGCCCAGTAAGCAGAGATGGCTGCCAGGTGCACCTTAATTAACTCATTCTATCCTATTGTCACTTAGAATGTTCGGGTTCCCTCTGCCTGCTGCTAGAACACCTGTGTGCCTGAAGGGGTTTTAGATCTGCAGCATTCATACAAACACACTGCGCTTAAACCTACATATCTTAAAAACCATACATCTAATTTTAAAACTGTAAAAAGAAAAGTTTTTCAGGACAAAAAATTGTTGAAAATGAGTGAGGTTTGATAATATCTATTTAACTGGATTTAATGTTGTGTAAGGTTGTTTTCATATTTTAATAAATTCTGATGATTTTATCTAAATATAATTATGCTCTGTTTAATTAGTCATGCAAAAATATTAAATTTCTGTAAAACTGTTGATTAAAATTGTTAAAAATATACAATAAACATCTGCCATTGTCTAAATATAAATTTTGCAAGTTTTTACCATTGTTCTAGTCAGAACTCAATATCTGAATCTCTTGTTATTACAGTTTGAGTTTTTTGTTCCACTCCACTGGTTGGAATTTTTGCAGTGTTTAATTCTTCTTACCCACTGATTTTAGTTTATGAATCTGATTATCAATTTTTTTGTTTTCCCCTAGTTTTGTAAGAACATATTTACACATTGCCTTAGAAGGCTGTATCAGGAAGTGATGCAGGAAGGAAGTGCTTTGTGAGGTCAAGTGATGTAAATAGGAAGAATACTTCCAGTGTAGGTCAGTGAGCTGGCACAGGAAATGGATATATTTGTTAATGCTGGAGGTCTCTCTATGATTAACTGCATAAGTGCTGTAGTTAAAATTTGTAATTTCATTGAAATAAACTTATTTTATTTTTGTAATAAAATCCCATCATAAGTATAGGAAACTATTTTATTTGTGCTATTTGCATTATCATACTGTAAATGAAGCATGATGTTCATGTAAAGGTTCACAGTCTTTCAGTAAACATCATGTTACATAAATCTGTGTATTTAATTTCCTGGCATAGTTTATTTTTTGGGGGTTGTATTATGGGATGGTTTAAGGTGAGGGAATGACTGTATGATGAAGCACTGTGTGTTAGTGGCGGGGGGGGGGCATACCTCTCAACCTCTTACCTCAAATCAGGGAC
Organism: Neoceratodus forsteri; assembly: GCA_016271365.2. NCBI lineage: Eukaryota > Metazoa > Chordata > Ceratodontiformes > Ceratodontidae > Neoceratodus > Neoceratodus forsteri. Next base: position 1,714,490,730 of record CM057455.1, read on the forward strand.
AAAGCTTAAAAAAATCAGGGACAGAGACCCAAAATCAGGGACACATCTTAAAAATTGGTAATACTCACTCAGAAAGCTGTTAGTAATAAGGGAATTAGTGTAAGAAGCATTTTCTGATGAAGAACTAGTCTGTAACTTTAATGTTTAACATTACTTTATGCTTACAATCCCCACTGTTCAGTCACAAAAACAGAAATTTTACGAGGGACAGAGGAAAATTTTGAGGCAAAAATCAGGGACAGTTGAGAGGTATGGGGGTGGGGGGGGCGCTCCTGCATTCATAATACAGGCTCAGATGCACTTCATATGTTCTGGGGAAATGAGAGGGGCTGTATCCATGTAATAATGGTGCTAACAGACACTGTAGATACATTATGGTGTTATACATATAGGATGATGAAATTGCTCTAAAGGCACTGGTAATTTGGGGTATACTGTGTCATGGGGAAGGGGATGGGTGTGCCTGTACCAAGGAATGATGCTCATAGGCACTGCAGTCATTTTGCGTCATGAATTGGCACCCGTCCTTGGGGTATACTCAGTTGTAAGGAAGCAGGTGGGGCTGCCTGCACCTGGTAATGGTGTTCATATGCCATGCAGAAACATTGTGGGTACACGTACAGGGTGATGACACGGGCACCTGTGAAGGTTGTGTACTATGTGCTGTGTCACATGGTTTGCCTGCATACACATGTGATATGCTGCAACATTCAGTATGGCGCACTGTGTGGGTGGTAAGGAGTGTGGGTATGCCTGCACCATGGAGTGATGCTCATTGGTGCACATGTGTACTATGTGCTATGTTTCATTTGAATGGACTGTATAAGTCATACACTGGCACTGATCACATCACAGTGCATCAGAGGTAAGGGATGGTCTAAAGCATTATGAGCACAAGGGACTAAAGTGGTTGTGGAGTGATTCGAACTTGAATAGAACATTACAGTGCATCTGAGGGTAGTGTTGGAATGAATTTTGATGTGCACAATGGACTACACCATGGTGACTGAGGAGGGATCCGTGTCAGTAATGCACATCACAGAGTGTCAGTGATAAAGGCTGGACTGAAGACTGATGAACACATGGACTAAATCCGTGACTCTGGTGGGACTTGAACTTGAACAGCACTTTACAGTGCAGTAGAGGTTGGGGCTGGACTGACACCAGATCAGTCAATGGACAACATAATTGGCTGTGGAGGGATCTGAACCTGAAATGCACTTCACTGTTCACTACAGTCTGGAGCTCGATGGATGCATGATGAGATAGATTTTACAAGTGGCTGTGGAGGGATTTGAGCCTGAGATTTTACAAGTGGCTGTGGAGGGAATTTGAGCCTGAAGAATACTTTACAGTGCATCAGAGATTGGGGCTGAACTGATGTCATATGAATTGATGGGCTACACCAGTGGATGTGGAGGGTTTTGAACATCAAATGCACTTCACGGTGCATTATGGGATTGGTCTGGACTGATACATGGCAAGTCGATGGACAACACCATCAGCTATGGAGGGATCTGAACCTGAAATACACTTCACTGTTCACTACAGTTTGGGGCTCGACTGACACATGATAAGGAGACAGATCTTACAAGTGGCTATGGAGGGATTTGAACCTGAAGAATACTTCACAGTGCATCACAGATTGGGGCTGAACTGATGTCATATGAATTGATGGACTACACCAGTGGATGTGGAGGGTTTTTGAACATGAAATGCACTTCACAGTGCATTACGGGATTGGGCTGGACTGATGCATGGCAAGTCGATGGACAACACCATCAGTTGAGGAGGGAGCTGAACCTGAAATGCACTTCACTGTTCACTACAGTTTAGGGCTCGACTGATGCATGTCATGGTAAGGAGCTAGTTCTTACAAGTGGCTACGGAGGGATTTTAACCTGAAGAACACTTTACAGTGCATCAGAGGTTGAGTCTGGACTGACGTCATATTAGTCGATGGACAACACCAGTGACTGTGGAGGGATTCAAAACTGATTTGTCCTTTACAATGCATCAGAGATTGGGGCTGGACTGATGCCAGATAAGTTGAAGGCAACACCATTATTTTTTTCATTTTAAACAATCAGCAACTGTCTATTAGGGAGAAAACCCAGGTGCAGAGCATGAGACAAACATGCTACTGACCCTAACCCACTTATCCATAACGCAGGGAGCAACATACCACATAGATTTTAACATAGCCATAATCCGAACATAAACTCTTTAAAAAGTAACAAAAGGTGCTGAATTCATGTGACCTCATCTAGTACATGCACAAGAAACACTCTCTCCCATCAGGAATGCCAGCCGGATCCATAAGATGTGATCACACAGGATGACCAGAAATTATCCCAAAATGAACTAACAACTGTGAAAACTTTTATCATAAATAAAAATAAAAACAAATAAAGTAAATACAGATTACAAATCGAGGTTTTAGCACTGAAATGAAGTGAGTATTTTAGGATAAGAGCAGCACCTCTATCTTGAAACTAAGTTTCCAGGCACTATGCTCTTCCTGCACCAGTGTGTGCTCTGACTGGTTAATGGAAACAGTGACGTGTACAATAAGCACACAGGAAGCATGGCAACAGTAAGAATCAATATGACCAAATGGTGACGCACTACAGAGCTAGGGTAGGTGCAGGTGAGGGCTGCGACCCCTAACTGAAACATCAAAAAAAAAAAAAAAAAACAATCACTGTACACTCCAGAGCCCAGAGAGCCACTTTCCCTCCAGTGACGGTTGTAAAAAAAAAAAAAAAAATACGAGTCCTTGCTTGAATGCTAAATAAGGATTAAGTCTAACGTTTCAGGCACACACATTGAATAGAATAGTGGAAGGCACAACAAAAGATCTGCATACAGGTTCGCTGGTGCTTCAACAACGAAAGCTTCATCAGGGGGATGGTGCCTGCATCTATGACAATCCCTTTATGCCAATTAAATTCAGAATTGATGACGTCAGAAAATCCGACCAAATACAGAAATATTCAGCTCACTTAGTGGTATAAGTGGACTAATAGTTATAACAATCATGATATCAGTGACATGTTATTGCAGAAAAATACCCCAAAAGACAAAAAAAATACACCAAAGTGGTAACGGCCAATCGGATTGCTCGAATAAAAAAAAAATATAAGTTATGAAATTATAGTGTCAACCTGATCAGCTTAACATGTTACACTAAAACAAGATTTGTTGTTACAATACAAACTAATGGCAGAATGAACATAATACATTTTTCACAGCACATGCAAAAAATAGTAAATTTATTTATGTATTAAGGCTTGTTTTCTCAAAAATAGCCAATGGGAACACATATTATATTAGGTAAAATCAGTAAGGGTATGATGTCCCCTATTAGATGGTACAACTCAATTCATCAAATGTAAACAAATGCTTGAGCTGCACCAAGAGAAAGATATGGACGCCAATTGGCGACATCAGGCACTACAGCACATGATTTAGGACGCCGTATGGCGTCATCAGGAAAAAGAGGTATGTATTTTTATGACGCCATATGGCGTCATCAGGAAGGAATGAGGGTCGTCGACCGAAGCCCTTGCTGAGAAAGGGACCATAGGTAGTCCAGAATGCTTGCCAAGGAGCAGGAAGAAGGGTTCAGGCCCTTGCCCTGACACCAAATGGAGAATCTCTTCAATTTAAAGGCGTAGCATTTTCTGGTCGACTCCTTACGGGAAGCCTCAACAACATTGAGGACCTCGTCGGAAAGACCCAAGGCCTGGCACTCTGCCCGCTCAGCAACCAGGCCGTCAGGTGCAGGGACTAAAGGTCCGGATGGAATACCTTCCCCTGATTGACTGCGATTAGGTCCGGGCGGGCTGGAAGCCGCCTCAGGAGCCTGGAGCTGAGACAGAGGAGATCTGGATACCAGAACGGGCGGGGCCAGTCTGGGGCTACCAGAATCCCCTGTGCCTTGTCCCTCCTCACCTTGAAAAGAACCTTGTGGATCAAGGGAAATGGGGGAAAAGACTTAGAAGAGGCCCGGGGTCCACAACCTCGAGAAGGCACCCCCCTGCAGCGAGCCCTGCTGAGGGGGGTGGGCATGAAACAGTCTCAGCTTCGCAATCTCCCTTGAGGCAAACAGGTCCACATGAGGCGTGCCCCAGTGGGAGAACATATCTTTTACTACCTCCAGCAGGAGAGACCACTCATGGGACGCAGCTCCTATCTGGCTTAGGGCATCGGCCAGAATGTTGGAGGCTCCTGCCACATGGATGGCAAGGAGATCCGCCTCCAGGCTGCGCACGAGGGACCAAATGCTGAGAGCTTCCCTGCACAGAGGCATGGAGCACGTCCCGCCCTGGTGGTTTAGGGTAGTACATGGGTGGTATTGTCCATCTGGACCTGGACCACTTGACCCGTGACAAAGGAAGCGAGGCAGTGAGGGCTAGGCAGACAGCTCGAGCTCCAGCAGGTTGATGTGGCATCGGGACTCCCAGGGGACCAGAATATGGCTCTGTGCTCCTCAGATGGGCACCCCAACCCATCAGAAAGACACCGGTCTATAGAGACCGTCGGCTTGGGTGGACAAGCGGGATGCCCTCCTGCAGATGAGCTGGAGCGATCCACCACTGGAGGCGTTCCACATCTCCTGGGTCACTATCACTGGCTGATCCAAGGACCGGAGCACTGTGACCACTGGCTGGCCAGTCCCCATTGTAGGGGATGCATGTGCCAACGGACCACGCTGGTGCAGGCTGCCAGGAGGCCCAGGAGGCGTAGGAAGTCCCGGGCAGGGCGCAACTGCCCAACCTGAAATGATTGGGCAAAGAAGGAAAGAACCTTGGCCCTGTCCGCCGGGAGCCATGCTCTGGCTTGCAGACAGTCGAGCTCTCCCCCGATGAATTGGATCACCTGCTTTGGCATGAGTTCCGACTTGGCCTCGTTGATAAGGAGGCCAACTTGAGAGCAAACCTGGAGGGCCAGATCCCTGGACCGCTCCACCTCCATTCTGGAGGAGGCTGCAATCAGCCAGTCATCCAGGTAGGGGTACACCAGGACCCTTCGGCGCCGCAGCAATGCTGTCACCACTGCCATGCATTTCGTGAAGACCCTGGGAGCTAAAGAAAGGCCGAAGGGCATGGCCCGGAACTCATAGAGGGACCCCTCTGCTCTGAAGTGGAGGAATCGCTGATGGGACGGACGGATTGGGACGTGAAAGAACGCGTCCTGGAGGTCCAGAGAACAGAACCACACACCTCGTTCCAAGGATGGAATGATCTGAGCCAGAGTGACCATCCTGAAGGTTCGAGACCTTAGGAACCTGTTCAGGTCGTGCAGAGCTAGAATAGGGCGCCAGTCCCCAATCCGTTTCGGGACCAGGAAGTACCTGGACACAAACCATGGGTCTGATGGAGGATCTGCCACCTTCCTGATCACCTCCTTTTCGAAGAGCAGGGCAATGTCGGCTTGATGAGCCGGCAGAGCTGCTGCGGACTCCATTGTCCCCTGTGGGGCGACAGCTCAGAAGGGCGGGGCCTGCTCGAACTCCAGAGGCAGACCCTTTCCTACCACCTCCAACACCCAACGGTCCGTGGTGACAGCGGACCAGGTGGAAAGGAAGTGGCGGAGCCATCCCCATGGGGAACCCAGGGAAAGCGGCGTGGCTGGGCGCACCCCTCAACCAGTCACTGGGCAGGCTTGGAGGAAGGACCGGCCGAGGAACCTCCTGGGCCTTTTCCTCCCCGCTTCCTGCTGGAGGAAGCTGCAGGCTTGGCTTTGGGGTGCCAAGTGCGAGTCTGCTGGCCCTGATGCTGGTGTTGCTGGGCTGGACGTGCCGCAGGGGCAGAAGATCAAAAGGACTTATGTTGCTGTCGACGGCCTTTGTCCTTCTGAGCAGACATGATCGAGTTCAGGGTGGCGTTGGACTTTTCGATCCTCTGGTGGTGGCCTTCCACTCCAGGGCCGAAGAAGTCAGTCCCCTTGAAGGGGACCTCCGCCAATTTGTGCTGGGTATCCGCCGTAAAGGTGGATATCCTCAGCCAGGCTCTGGCGCATGGCCACTGCAGCCGCTACTGACCGGGCACAGGAGTCTCCGATATCAAGAGCCGTTTGGAGCTGTTTCGCCACTGGCCTTCCCTGATCCCGCACCTGCAGGTCAGCCGGGAGATGAGGGATCACCTCATCCAGGGAGCCCATGAGGGCGTGGGAGAAGTGCGCCATCAGTACGGCCGAACTGGCCTGACGGAGGCCGAGGGAGGACGCAGCGTATACCTTGCGCCCGGCATAGTCCAGCTTTTTGGACTCCTTGTCGGGGGGGCTTATCCACATCCCTAGCGTTCCCGGAATGCCGGAAAATGCCATCGGTGACCAACCCCTCCACAGAGGGGTGTTCCGAAAAAACGGACAAAAAGCCGGTAGGGACCGCATACTTCCTGACCATCCTGGTCGAAGGCGCAAAACAGGAAGCCGGCCGCTGCCATAGCTCCAAGGCTGGGCCAACAATGGCTTCAGCTACTGGAAAGGCCTCCGTGGAAGAATCCCCTTGGTCCAGTATCTCCGTGAGGGGATATTTGGCCCATTTGGATATGGGCTCGAGCTGCATCCCGGTGGACTCCGAGATGAGCTGAAGCAGACCCATTAACGATGATGGGCTCTCGTCCACCTACTGCTCCCCAGAGGACTCCAGGTCAAAAGGCCTGGAAAACAGGGAGGAATCGTCGTCACTCCGAGGAGTCAGTGAAGAGCTGCCTGGGGCCTGAGCCACCCTCCACCTGCCGAGGACGATCGGGAGTGAGGGTGACCAACAACCAGTGGGGCAGACCCTGACCCGACTGAGAATCCTTGGTCGGAGCCCCCCTTTTCGGTTGTGGAGGCGGAGGTTCCACCACAATCGGTGGGCCAGATGGTTTCGGCCGAACAACTGGCCCAGGCTTGGGCACCTCGACCACCGCGAAGGGTTGTTTCAGCCTTTCGGGTGACAGCCACTTAATGGCCGAGGAGGCGACGGTGTTGGCTTGTTCCCGGAGAGAAGGAGCTGCTGCCACATTGTCTTCTCGTGAGGCCGACTTAATATGGCGAAGCCTCTCCTCTTCCGAGGAGGAAGACGAGGATGAGCGGCGCCACCGCTTTCCTCGGTGCTGAGACCGAGAGCGTCGGTGTCGGCGGGATTGGCTGGACCGAGACTAGGTCAGAGACCGAGACCCTCGGTGTTTCCGAGGATGGGTCTGGGAGGTAGTAGGGGACTCGGCACAGGAGGCGCAGGCAAATCCTCGGTTTCCACCGGGGGAAACTGGTGATGAAGGGTTGTCAGCTTCACCAGTCGACAGCCCGTCTGGCAGGTTGAGAAAAATCTCGACCACGTCGACGGGTGTCTCAGCCGGCTGACCTAACGGGGACACCGTGAAGCCAGCAGCCTTAGCCGCAACCTCGACCGAAGTAGTGTCTCGACTGTCTGGGGAAGGGGACCTCTCCCGCTCGCACAAATGTCGACGGTGGGACTTACCCTTCGAGTCCTTTTTTGACGGAGAAGAGTGTCCCGATGGCCCCTCACCCTTCGAGGAGAGGGACTGGCAAAGCTCCTTAAAAGAAGCTGTGTAGGAAGATCCCAAAGAGTGCAGGATAAATGCCACGACCAAGGAAGATGAGGAGGCGGCCCACTCAAAGGCGATCATCTGCTCAAGTTGCTCAGTCGAGCCAGCCACTGCGGAAACCACCCAACGCGCCTCCTTGGACTTCACCGGCAGATAACGTTTCTCGGGGCGCCCAAGTTGGAGCCAGGCAGCACGGTCTTCAAAGATGTTAGCCGAAAAAGACCTGCACAACTCGCAGGCCTGCGGGTTGTGGTCAAGCCCGAGGCACCAGATGCACGTGGAGTGCGGATCGGTCCTGGACATCTTCTGCCTGCATGGGCACCGACGAAAACCGGGAGTCTATTTGTCCATCGCAGCCGTGAAGGAAGAAGTAGACCAAAGTCTGGAAAACTTTAAAATTATTTGAGTGAACCGAAGAGTTAGGATCCAGTCTATATGCAGAGCATTAAGGAGGGAACCTGAGCTTCCAAGCGGTAAGGAAGATCTGGCATCATGGGGAGGAGCCGAGAGTTTTACCACCCGGGTGGATGGAAGGAGCCAGCTTCAAGACCTTCTGGCAAGGAACCTGCCAGACAATGTGGATGAACATATCCATGTCCCTAGAACCTGCTCTCCTACTGGAAGCAATGTCCAGACTGTACTGCCTCACAAAGGTATGCACTAAACTGCAAGTAGCAGCCACACAGAGGTCCGCTGACTCAACATTCCGAAGGAAAGCAAAGGAGGTCGTAATCCCTCTGGTGGAGTGACCACTAACTGGTCCCAGTAGGGGTTTATTGCAGTGCTGGTACCAGAAAGTGATGCAATGCACGAGCCACTTGGTGTCTGTTTTGCGACTGGTGCTCAAAGTTTCCTGTGGACAAAGGCGACAAACTGGTCTGTCTTTCTAGTAGAACTGGTTCTGGCCAAATAGTAACGTAAAATTCTATGTACATCCACAGTGTGCAACAATGCCTCCCCTTTGTTAAGAGTACTCTGGGTAATAAACTGGTAGTTGGATGCCCTGGTTCAACGTGAACTCAGACACTACCTTTGTTAAGAATTTGATGTTTGTATGCAGGACTACTCTGTCCCTGCGAAAGATAAGGTTCTTTACACATCAGAGCCTGCAGCACGGAAATCCTCCAGGCTGAGGTAATGGTAACTAAAAAATAACGCCTTCCAAGACAGAAAGCAGAGCTCGCAACTTGTGGCCGGTTTGGGGAGGGGGGCCATGGTCAGCGTTTCTAAAACAGGAGATCTCAAGGCGGCACTGGGTCTCTCCTGGAGGTTTAACATGCAAGATGCCTCTTAAAAAGGTCTTGCAGATGTCCAGCTGTGCTAGAGTCTTCCCATTCATTGGTGCATGGTAAGCTGACAGAGCACAGAGAAACACCTTAATGGATGAGTAACTGAAGTCCAAGTCAGACAAGTGGAGAAGATACTCCAGCACAGATTCCACCGGACAACAGAGGGGATACAGAGAACGAGGTATCGCCCACAAACAGAAGCGCTTCCATTTCATGGCTTATGCAGCCCTGGTAGAGGCTTTCTTGCTGCCACGAGCACCTCTGCCACTCTGAGGGATACTCCAAATTTATCCCTAGCTAAGTCCGCAGGAGTCAACCATGCAGATGCAGGGACCGGATGGCCGGGTGGACCAAAGTCCCTTCCTCCTGAGAGAGCAAGTGAGTGGAGAGGGGGAATGGAACTGGCTGTTCCAATGCGAACCAAATCTGTCGAGGCCAGAAAGACTGTACCAGTATCATCCTGGCTCCTTCTGCCTGCAACTTGAGCAAGACCCTCCGAAGAAGAGGGAAGGAATGCAGAAACCTCCCTGTCCAAGAGAGGGACAATACATCTCGCCAAAAAAAAAAACAGGCCCTGGATCTAGCGAGAAGAAATTGGGCAGTGTGGCGTTGTGTGAGGAAGCAATGAGGTCCAGTTCTGGCTGAACCCTCCTTTCGAAGAGGTCATCTAGGACTGCTCCTATGTACTGTAGCCTTTGTGAGCTGGCCACAGTTGTGACTTGGGCAGGTATAGTGTAATGCCCAAAGTCTGAAATAGACAATGTCTCCTCCAAGGTCATGTTCAATTGGTCTTCTGCTGGAGCAGTAAGAAGTCAATCATGTAGGTAAGGGTACACAAAATGACCCCCTCTCCTGAGGGCCGCCGCCACCACTGCTAGGCACTTGGTAAAGAACCTTGATGCCGATGACAGACTGAATTGCAGTGCCCTGAGCTGGTAGTGTCTGCCTTGGAAGGTAAAGGGGAAGTACTTCCTGTGGGATGGCAGGATCCTGATATGCAAGTAGGCGCCCTGCATGTCGAGAGAGCAAAGCCAATCTCATTGGTGGAGCACTGGTAACAGGCTCATCAAGGTCACCATTCTGAACCATTTGGACTCGATAAAAGTGTTCAGTTGACTCAGATCCAGAATGGGACAGAGCTCTCCTGTCTTTTTTGGAACAAGGAAGAAATAGGAATAAAATCCCTTGCCCCGATGAGCAAAAGGAACCTCTTGTATGGCTCTTGTCCAATAAGGCCTGTATCTCTGCCCTCAGGAGGAGTGCATGAGAGGGTGAGGACTGGTGGGTTGTCCGGTAGGATCTGGGTGAACTCTAGGGAGTATTCCCTTTCCACTATCTGGAGGACCCACTGGTCCGATGTTATACTGGACTATCCAGATAGGCAGAGAGAGAGAGAGAGAGAGAATCTCCCTCCTACTGCCTTCTCTCTGCACTACCTGCAGCGGGGGTCAGTAGGGAGTCATGCTATATTGCAGGGGATAGGCAGGGGAGGTCTAGGCGCCTGAAGGGACAGGGTGACCTTTTCTTTTAAAGCCCACCTTGTGTTGTGTCTGGCAACTTCTTTGCTGTCCCTGATTTTTCTGACAGGGATAGCGACATGTGGGCTGTGGCTTCGACCCGTACATCCTGTGGACTTCAGATACTCCTTTACCCGAATCTTGAAGTCCAGTGATCAGCTTCTTGGTATCCCGGCCAAACAGGACTGGTCCCTGAAAAGGAGTATCCAGGAAGGCCTCCTGTTGATCCTTCTAGAAGCCAGAAACTGAGACAAGCATGCCTCCACATACAAACGGCGGCAGCTGCTGCTCTTGCTGCTGTACCTGCGGAGTCATAAGAGCTCCATAGGACGTGTTTATCCACATCTATATCACACTATGACAGCGAGGAGTTCTGCCTAACCCTCCGAATCTGTCTGGGCCTTGGCCAGGTCCATCGCCTTTGCCCACAGGGGCTTCTGGTACGTGACCATGTGGGCAAGGAAGTTCAGTGACCAAACAATGCAAGTTGCCGATGAGCACACCTTACGATCCATCTGTTCCAGATTTTTGGATTCCGGGTCTGGTGGCTGGCCACTCATGTGGTGAGGTTGTCGTGCCCTGCCATGGACAGCCATCAGGACCACAGAGTCTGCCTTCAGGTGTTTGCCCAGAAAAGGCTCCCATTTTGGAGTCTTATAGAGCCCATCGGCCTTGAGTAGCACTGCGGTTGTAGTGGCTGCATTTCTCCATGTTGACCTGGTTACATCCTGAAAAGGCTCTAACAATGGGTGGATGACCAAGGGTTTAAGATCAGTGGCCCCAAAAATTTCACCAATCCGCATTTGTCAGGAACCAGTTCCTCCGTGTCCACCTGGTATAGTGCCTGAATGTGTCACATAATATCCAAAAATGACAGGTTACCAGGGGGGGTGACCTCGGCGAGTCCCTTGGATTTGGAGACGGGATGGGTAGCTCGTCCGAGGAATAGTGTGAAGAACTCTCTCCGGCATCACCCCCTGAAGATGATGGCGGGTGTCCACTTGAGGATGAGACAGATACAGGTTACTCACCTGTAACAGGAGTTCTAGGAATGGTATATGTTGTTCGTCCACACCGTCTGGCAGGTTCCTTGCCACTTTAAATCTTGTCGGAAAGTCTTCAAGCTGGCTCCTCCTACCCACCCGGGTGGTAAAACTCTCGGCTCCGCCCCATGACGCCAGATCTAGCCCGCTGGAAGCCAGGTTGTGCGTCGAAGCCAGGGAGGTTGGGTGGGTCGTGTGGATGAACAACATATACCATTCCTAGAACTCCTGTTACAGGTGACTAACCTGTATTTCTAGGGACATGGATATGTTGTTCATCCACACTGTCTGGCAGACTCCTAGCAGTTCTCCGGGAGGAGGGAGGCAAGTCACACACCCCCTACTTAGGGAATAGAGACTGGAGAACCGAGGCCCCAAAACCAGCATCCCGGCGTGACTTAAGGTCGATGTGGTAGTGGATAATAAAGGTATGTGCAGACTTCCAGGTAGCAGCCCTGCAGATATCCTGGATAGGGACATCCCTGGAAGCAGCTACCGATGCAGCGGTATGACGGGTAGAATGAGCTCTTATCCCTCTGGGAGGCTCCATGCACGCCAACCTATAGTAGAGATCTATGCAGGAGGTGACCCATCTGCTTATCGTCCAACTTGGCTGCAGGTCTGCCAGGTGCGACTTCAGCATAGGTGCCAAACAGCTGACGAACCTCTCCCCGAACTTCAGCCGTCCGCCCCTTATAATAAGCGAGAGCTCTTCTATGGTCCAAAGAATGGAGCCTATACTCGGCCTCCGAGGTGTGATTGGGGTAGAACACCGGCAGAGTCAACACCTGGTTAAGGTGAAACTCCGACACCACCTTCGGAAGGAACTTCGGGTGGGGGCACAGGACAACCTTGTCCCTGTGGAAGACCAGATAAGGAGACTTGATGGAAAGCGCCTGGAGCTCTCCCATCCTTCTGGCTGACATGATAGCCACCAAGATGGCGGTCTTCCACGACAGGTGGGAGATATCGCACCTGTGCATCGGTTCGAATGGCTTGCCCATGAGCTTGGCCAATACCAGCAGTAGATCCCACGGAGGTGGAGGTTCTCGCACGCAGAGATGTGATCAAGGCCTTGAAAGCGCCCACCATCTCTCCTGCGCCACCGACTGCTTCCTGGCCCGGGTAAGCAGAGAGATGGCTGCTTATGCACCTTAAGGGGTCGCCGAAGCCCTTGCTGAGAAAGGGACCACAGGTAGTCCAGAATGCTTGCCAAGGGACAGGCGGAAGGGTCCAAGCCCTTCCCTGACACCAAATGGAGAATCTCTTCCATTTGAAGGCATAGCATTTCCTGGTCGACTCCTACGGGGCCCTCAGCGCGTTGAGGACCTCGTCGGAAAGACCCAAGGCCTGGAACTCTAGCCGCTCAGAAACCAGGCCGTCAGGTGCAGGGATTGAAGGCCCGGATGGAATACCTTCCCCTGGCTGACTGAGATCAGGTCCGGGCAGGCTGGAAGCCACCTCGGGAGCCTGGAACTGAGACGGAGGAGATCTGGATACCAGAACTGGTGGAGCCAGTCTGGGGCTACCAGAATCCCCGCGCCTTGTCCCTCCTCGCCTTGAGAAGAACCTTGTGGATCAAGGGAAATGGGGGAAAGGCGTAGAGGAGACCCGGGGTCCACGGCCTCATGAAGGCATCCCCCTGCAGCAAGCCCTGCTGAGGGGGGGCGGGCAAGAAACAGTCTCAGCTTCGCATTCTCCCTGGAGGCAAACAGGTCCACCTGAGGCGTGCCCCAGTGGGAGAACAGATCCTGTACTACCTCCAGCAGGAGAGACCACTCGTGAGACGCGGCCCCTATCCGGCTTAGGGCATCGGCCAGGGTGCTGAAGGCTCCTGCCACGTGAATGGCTAGGAGATCCGCCTCCAGGCTGCGCACGAGGGACCAAATGCGGAGAGCTTCCTTGCATAACAGCATGGAGCATGTCCTGCCCTGGCGGTTCAGGTAGTACGTGGTCGTGGTATTGTCCGTCTGGACCGGAAGCACTTGACCCCGTAGAAACAGAGCGAAGGCGGTGAGAGCTAGACGGACCGCTCTGAGCTCCAGCAGGCTGATATGGCATCGGGACTCCCGAGGGGACCAGAGGCCATGCGCTCTGTGCTCCCCCAGATGGGTACTCCAACCCATCAGAGATGCATCGGTCGATAGAGAGACCGTCGGCTCAGGGCGGATGAACGGGATGCCTCCTGCAGATGTGCCGGAACGGTCCACCACTGGAGAGCGTTCCACATCTCCTGGGTCACTGTCACGGGCTGGTCCAACGGACCGCAGCGTTGTGCCCACTGGCTGGCCAGTCACCATTGAAGGGGACGCATGTACCAACGGACCACGCTGGTACATGCCGCCATGAGGCCCAGGAAGTCCCGGGCAGGGCACGATAGCCCAACCAGAAATGACTGGGCAAAGGAGGAAAGAACCTCGGCCCTGTCCGCCGGGAGCCGAGCTCTGGCTCGAAGAGAGTCGAGCTATGCCCTGATGAAGAGTATCACCTGCTTTGGCACGAGTTCCGACTTGGCCTCGTTGATGAGGAGGCCAATCTGAGAGCAAACCTGGATGGCCAGATCTCTGGACCACTCCACCTCCGCTCTGGAGGAGGCTGCAATCAGCCAGTCGTCCAGGTAGGGGTATACCTGGCCCCTTCGGCGCCGCAGGAATGCTGTCACCACTGCCATGCATTTGGTGAAGACCCTGGGAGCTAGAGAGAGGTCGAAGGGCATGGCACAGAACTCGTAAAGGGATCCCTCCGCTCTGAAGCGGAGGAATCTCTGATGAGATGGACGGATCGGGACGTGAAAGAACGCGTCCTGGAGGTCCAGGAACAGAACCACACGCCTCGTTCCAAGGATGGAATTATCTGAGCCAGAGTGACCATCCTGAAGGTCCGAGACCTTAGGAACCTGTTCAGGTCGAGGATGGGGCGCCAGCCCCCGGTCCGTTTTGGGACCAGGAAATACCTGGACACAAACCCCAGGTCTGGAGGAGGATCCGCCACCTTCCTGATCACCTCTTTTTAGGAGCAGGGCAATACTCGGCTCAGCGGGCCGTGTCGAGCTCTGACCCCATGGCCCCCCGAGAGGCGACTGCTCGAAAGGGTGGGGTCTGCTCGAACTCCAGAGGCAGGCCCTTTCCTATCACCTCCAACACCCAGCGGTCCGTGGTGATAGCGGACCCGGCGGAAAGGAAGTGGCAGATCAGTCCCCCCACGGGGGGAACCCAGGGGGGAGTGACGAGGCTGGGGGCGGCACCCCTCAACCCGTCACTGGGCAGGCTTGGAAGAGGGACCGGCTGAGGGACCTCCTGGGCCTTTACCTCCTTGCTTCCCGTTGGAGGAAGCCGTGGACTTGGATTTGGGACGCCAAGGGAGAGCCTGCTGGCCCTGTTGATGGTGCTGTTGGTCCGGTCGTGCTGCAGGGCTGAAGGATGAAAGGACTTATGCTGTTGTTGACGGCGGCCTTTGTCCCTCTGGGTGGAGGTGACAGAGTCCAGAGTGGCATTAGACTTTTTGATCCGCTGGAGGTGTCCCTCCACTCCAGGGCCAAAGAGGTCAGTCCCCAAGAAGGGGACGTCTGCCAACTTGTGCTGGGTATCCGCCGTGAAGGTGGATATCCTCAGCCACGCCCTGCGACGCATAGCCACCGCAGCCGCTACTGACCTGGCACAGGAATCACCTATGTCCAGAGCAGTCTGAAGCTGCTGCTTCGCCACCGCCCTACCCTGGTCCCGCACCTGACAGACAGTGGTCTGCAGGTCGGCCGGGAGATGAGGGACAACCTCATCCAGGGAGCCCATGAGGGCGTGGGAGAAGTGTGCCATCAGCACAGCCAAGCTGGCCTGTCGGAGGCCGAGGGAGGACGCAGCGTACACCTTGCGCCCAGCAAAGTTCAACTTTTTGGACTCTTTGTTGGGGGGCTTATCCATGTCCCGGCGTTGCAGGGCGGAAGGCAGCGGCGACTAACCCCTCGGCAGAGGTGCTCAGAGAAAACTGGGCAGAGCCGGTAGGCACCGCATACTTCCTGGCCATCCTGGCCGAGGGCGCAGGACAGGAAGCAGGCCGCTGCCAAAGCTCCAAGGCTGGGCCGACAATGGCCTCAGCCACCGGAAAGGCCTCCGTGGAGGAATCCCATCGGTCCAGTATATTCATCAGGGGATACTTGGCCCGTTTGGACACGGGCTCGAGCTGCATCCCGGTGGACTCCGAGATGAGCTGAAGCAGACCCAAGAAGGACGATGGGCTATCGTCCAATGACTGGCCCCCGGAGAACTCCAGGTCGACCTGCCTGGAGAACAGGGAGGAGTCGGGAGCCATCATCGGACTCCGAAGAGTCTGCGAAGAACTGCCTCGACCCTGAGTGAGGGTGACCGACAACCTGTGGGGCAGGCCGTGACCCGACCGAGAATCCTTGGTCGGAGCCCCAGACTTCGTTTGTGGAGGCGGAGGTTCCACCACAATTGGTGGAGCAGCCGGTTTCGGCCGAACAACTGGCCCAGGAACGG
This sequence comes from Neoceratodus forsteri, assembly GCA_016271365.2. Taxonomy (NCBI): domain Eukaryota; kingdom Metazoa; phylum Chordata; order Ceratodontiformes; family Ceratodontidae; genus Neoceratodus; species Neoceratodus forsteri. The sequence continues at coordinate 1,714,506,634 of CM057455.1, forward strand.
GCATCTTGACTGGGGCGAGTGGTTGCTTCGGGCGACAGCCACTTGATGGCCGGGGGCTGAACCGGAGTCAGTTTAGTCCCGGACAACAGTAACTGCTGCCACATAAGCTCCTCGTAATGTCGACGTAATTTACGTTGAAGCCTCTCCTCATCAGAGGATGAGGAGGAACAGTGTCGCCGCTTACTTCGGTACCGAGACCAAGATGAAGTCCGAGACCGAGGGCGGGTCTGGGAAGGGGACGGGACACCCACTCTTCCCTCGGCTCGGGCACTTTATCCAGCGACTGCGGCCCCGAGGGCGCAGGCAGATCCTCGGTCTCCACCGGGGGAACCGGTGAGGGTGGGTTGTTGGCTTCACCAGTCAACAGCCCGTCCGACAGGTCGAGGAAAATCTTGACTGCGTCGACGGGTGTCTCGGCAGGCTGGCCTGACGGGGACACCATGAAGCCAGCGGCCTGAGCCGCAACTTCGACCGCAGTCGACGGTCGGCTGTCTGGAGAAGGAGACCTCTCCCGCTCCCACGAATGCAGACAGTGGGACTTACCCTTCGACTCCTTCTTGGGCCGAGAAGAATGTCCCGAAGGCCCCTCTCCCTTCGTGGAAAGGGACTGACAAAGCTCCTTGAACGAAGCCGTGTACAAGGAACTCAGAGCGGGATAAATGCCGTGGCCGAGGAGAAAGATGCGGCCTGGGCCACCTCCTCCTCGAGGGCGATCATATGCTTGAGCTGCTCAGCCGGGCCAGCCGCCGCAGACACCGCCCAACGAGCCTTTTTGGATTTTACCGGTGGGTAGCAGCATCGGGCGAGCCTCAATCGGGCAGCAGCGATCTTCAGGACAGTGGCCGAAAAAAAGGCACAACTCTCAGGCCTGCGGTCGTGGTCTAGGCCTAGGCAGTAGACGCACATGGAGTGCGGATCCGTCCTGGACATTTTCTGCCCGCAAGGGCACCTCCGAAAGCTGGGAATTGATTTGTCCATCGCAGCTGCGTGGGATGATGAAGACCGAAGTTTACAAAACTTCAAAACTAGTTTCGGACGAACCAAAGAGTTAGGATCCAGTCTAAAACGCAGAGCGCTAAGGAAATAACCTGAGCTTCCAAGCGGTAAGGAAGATCTGGCGTCATGGGGCGGAGCCGAGAGTTTTACCACCCAGGTGGGTGGGAGGAGCCAGCTTGAAGACCTTCCGGCAAGATTTAAATCAGCAAGGAACCTGCCAGACAGTGTGGATGAACAACATATCCATGTCCCTAGAAGGCTGTCTTTCTCGGGTGCCCGACCCAGGCGTCCACCTGTCTTCTTTCTCTGGCGGCGGAAGCTGCTTCAGCAGTGGCCGTATCAAGGATGCATCCCTCGGTCTGGGGAGAAAATCCCTTTAACTGTGTTCCACCAGGCATTAAAAAGCACTCCCACCTCGGCCAGTGGAACGACTGGTGGTGAAGGCGTCTGGTTTGAAGCACCAGAGGGCAAGGTGTCTGATCTGGAGGCACTGATGTCTGGTCCTCAGGCACCTTCTCTATAGGTGCTTCCAGTGTCAGATCCGCACTGTTTTGACGGTCTGGCGTCCGGTTCCTTTGGAGGAGGCTGCTGGGCATCCAGTGTTCCCATGTTCGGGGTTTCAGTCGCTGGGACCGATGGCCAGTCCTTCGGGGCCAATGACTGTTCTTTGGCTGGTGGCACCTGCTCCTTCAATGCACAGTCGGAGTGTCTGGTAGTCTGCCTTCTGTCGGAGGCAGAAGACACCAGTTCCTCGGGTGGGAGAGGGGTCCAGTACCCGACGACCTCCTGGTGTTTTGTGGAATCATCCGGTTTCTTGTGCTTCTCAGATGACCCAGAGTGCCTGCGGGCACCAGACTCCATGGATTTACCTGAAACCAATGCCTGTTCCTCATAGGTCAACCTATCCTTATGGGGGTCGGTGGGCCAAGGGGACCAGGGCAGATGACTGCCCCTTGGAAGAAGACTCCCTACCTTTGGCGTGTGCTGACGTGGTTGACTTCTTGTGCCCCGAAGCTGCCTTGGTACCTGGGGGGGAGGGGGGGACGACAGACTCCAACCTCCTGCTGGAGGTAGAGGCAGCAGATGCCTGGTGAGGGGACTTTGGGCGGTACTCCCTCTACCGGTGGTGTTTCCCTCCCAATCTCTTTCCTGGTGGGAGAAGACTCCCTGGCTAAGGAGGATGAACTATGTCCCGATGAGGCCTTCTGCATGGTGGCTACTTGCTACTCGACTAGATAGGCCTTCACAATACTGGTGCAGTGAATCCTTGTTTTGTTGAACTTCTGGCAATGTGGGCAATCAGGTCGGTGGTCTGGGCCTAGGCAGATCAGGCAGGCAAAGTGGCAGTCTTTTGCCAGGATCTGCGTCCCACGCGCACACTTAAGATTTTCGCCACTATGTCGAAGACATGCACTTGAAACTGATGAAAACTGTCAAAGAAAAAACGATTTTAGAGAAAACTACTCAGTGCACTAGAAAAAGGCGGTCGACTGCTACTATGGCATCTGTGGATTCGATGTTAGCGGGTTGACAGCAGGAAAAGAACTGAGGTGGCACCAGGGGACCGCCCCCTTTATACCATGTCTGACGTCAGAGGTGGTCCTCCGCTACAGACTGCTAAGCTAGAAGATTTTTCCGTGGGGTCCCAACGCCTGGCAACCTTAGTCCTAATGGTATTACAGTACTCCCTCACTATAACGAACCCCGATATAGCGAATTATCGGTTGTAACGAACGGCTCACTTGGCTCCCAGGAATTCAGCATCATAGCACTGTTGCACTATATGCATGTCTACACTGAAAACACAGGGCTGCACTCAATTTCTCCCCTCAATTAAACAAATTAATTGAATACCCCTGTAAAGCAACCATTCCATCAACTAATCAATTACCCAGCCAGTTTCACTGATAAGACACACTAAGTTCAGGATTAACACATTTGCTCCAGCAGTTCGTAGATATCCAAGACTGAAAGGTCTCTCCCCCCCTCAAAAGCACTGCTTCTACTTGACCAATGCCCCGCACACCCAACAGAATCTTTACTCAAATCTAGAGATGGCAAAATTAAAACCCTATTCTTGCACAATAATACAACTTCTAGAATCCAACCAATGGACGGGAGCATTATAGCAACTTTCAAGAAACATTATCGGAAAAGACTCCTCAGCGATCTTGTTGCCTGTTCTGAGAAAACTACATTAAAACTAATTAAACTTGTTAAAAGTGCTTACAATTGCTGGAGAAGCCTGGAGCAATGTGTCAGAACCGACTGTGTCACTGCTGGCTAGCAACTCTGGATCCATCGTTTGGGTGTGTGTTGCAACCTGATTTGGAACTGGAGTCAGATGATACAACACAGACTGCTACCGCAGCGACACAGTTCAATTTGATAGAAGAAGGGCAATCTGCCAGTGATGTAATTGATGACTGGATATCAGTTGATAACATGATTCCAAATGATCAGCTGACCGAGGAAGAGATAGTGAATGCAGTGACGGGAACGGAGCCAGAACAGGAGCAGGCTGATGAAAATGAAGACTCAGAAGAGTCAGAAGAAGAGGGCAAAGTAGTTCCACCAAGTCATAGTGCAGTTGCTGGACTAGAAACAGCTCTGGAGTGGTTACAGGCTCAGGATGCTGATCGCCTGAAGGTACTGCAACTAAGACAGCTGTTGTCATATTCACGGGATTTGGACCGGAAAACAAAACAAGCAAAAAACCATTATTAACTTCTTTTTAAAAGTTAATTACTGTAGAGTCACGTATTGAATTAGTAAATGTACCTTTACACGCTGCTATGATTCTGCTTTCTCCATTTCTCTATGCTGTGTAGCACATTTGCACTTTTTTGGGTTTTTAAACATAGATTTTAGAACCAAAGAATCAAATAAAAAAATCTATGATCGATGCAGTCGCAAATAGTGTTCTACTACATCAAATTAAACTTTTTTTAATAACCGACATTGTTTTTAGTGTTTGTTGTTCTGCTGGTTTGGTTCTCACTAAGCAACTACTCCCTCGATGTAACGAACATGCTGAAAAAACGAATATGCTTCCTGGCTCCCATTTTAGAAACATAGAATTTGACGGCAGATAAGGACCGTTTGGCCCACCTAGTCTGCCCATTTTCCTACCTAACAGATAAGCTGCAGATCCTAGTTAACCAACAGCTTACTTCCTCCTACCCCCCACTAGGACTGCCTTATGTCTGTCCCATGCATTCTTGAATTCCCCCACTGTTCTTGACTCCACGACCTCCTCAGGGAGGCTGTTCCATGCATCCACAACCCTCTCTGTGAAAAAATACTTCCTCACATTACCTCTGAGCCATCCCCCCTCTATCTTCAAATTGTGCCCTCTTGTTCTTGCACATCTCTTTTTCTGAAAGATGCCACCCTCTTGGACTTTGTTGATTCCTTTGAAAGTTTCTATTATGTCCCCTCTCTCCCTCCTTTCCTCAAGAGTATCCATATTAAGCTCCTTTAGTCTTTCTTCGTATGTCATCTGGTGCAGACCTTGCACCATTTTGGTTGCCCTCCTCTGGACAGCCTTCACTCTATGTCTTTGCGGAAATGGGGTCTGCAGAACTGCACACAATACTCCAGATGGGGTCTCACCAACTGCCTGTACAGAGGGATAACAACTTCCTGTTTTCTACTATTTATGCCTCTCCCTATGCATCCCAGTATCTCCCCAGCCTTCCTTACTGCCTTCTCACATTGCTTGCCCACCTTTAGGTCATCTGATATAATTACCCCCAGGTCCCTTTCCATTTTTACTGTTGTCAGTATCTCACCCCCATTGTGTACTCTTCCCCTGGGTTTCTGTTTCCCAGGTGCATTACCTTGCACTTCTTTTCATTGAATCGGAGCTGCCATACATTTGACCATTCCTCCAACCTTGCCAAGTCCCTTCTCATCCTTTCCACTCCATCTGGTGTATCAACCCTGTTGCAGATCTTTGTGTCGTCTGCAAAGAGACATACTTTTCCTTCCGGTTCCCCTGCAATGTCACTTAGACATTAAAAAGGACTGGTCCCAGCACTGAACCTTGCGGTATCCCGCTAGTAACCCTCCTTTCTTCACTGTGGACTCCATTTACTACTACCCTTTGCATCCTGTTGTCTAGCCAAATTTTTATCCAGGCTACCACCTTGGGACCCACTCCAAGGCCGGCTAACTTGTGTATTAATCTCTTGTGGGGGACTGTTATCAAATGCGTTGCTAAAATCTAGGTAAACCATGTCCACAGCCCCTGTTTGGTCTACTACTTTGGTCACCCAGTCAAAGAAATCTATTAGAGTCGTCTGACACGACCTTCCCATCGTGAATCCATGCTTCCTTGGGTCCTGTGCTTCACTGGCCTCTAAGTACTCAACAATTCTTTCCTTGATAAGTGATCCCATCATTTTCCCTACCACTGAGGTCAAACTAACTGGTCTGTAGTTTCCTACCTCTGTCCTGCTCCCACTTTTTTGAGGAGGAGTCACATCTGCTCTCCTCCAGTCCTCAGGTACCACCTCATCCTCCCATGATTTGTTAGAGAGTAGTCAGTGGTGTCATTAGTTCTACCCTTAGTTCTTTTAGAATTCTTGGGTGAATCCCAACAGGCCCCATTGCTTTGTCCACCTTCAATTTTATTAGTTCTTTCAGAACCCTTTCTTCTGTAAATGGACTGGTATCGACCCCCGTCTTCATTGTGTTTCTCTTGTTTGGTTTAGGTACCTTCCCCTCCTCTTCCTTTGTGAATACTGAGCAGAAATATTCGTTCAGTATCCCTGCCTTTTCACTGTCACCCTCTACCCACATTCCCTCCCCTTTATTAAGCCTCAGTATCCCTCCTTTGGCCTTTCTTCGCTCCCTAATGTACCTATAAAAGGTCTTATCCCCTTCTTAACAGAGTTGGCCATCCTTTCCTCAGTTTGGGCCTTTGCTATTCTGACTGCCTTCCCAGCCTCTTTCTGCTTTAACTGATAAAGTTCTCTGTCCTGCTCCTTCTGTGTTTCCTTATATTTCCTGAATGCTATCCTTTTCTCCTTAACCTTCCCTGCCACCTCTTTCGAGAACCATGGTGTTTTTTTTCCTTCATTGTGTTTTGTTGATTTGCTTTACACAAAGGCTTGCTGCCTCTGTGATGGCTGTTTTGATTACTCCCCATTATTCCTCCACCCTTCCTTCTTGCCTGTTTGCTAGTGCTTTTCTGAGGCACTCTCTCATTTTCCCAAAGTCAACCCTCCTAAAGTCCAATACTCTTGCCTTTGTATGGCTTGATTGTATGGCTGTGTTTATCGTGAACCACACTGTTTGGTCGCTTGTTCCCAGACGGCTACCCACTTCTAAATCTGAGATTCTTTCTCCGTCCCCATTTCAGAGTACAAGGTCTAAGACTGCTCCCTCCCGAGTGGGTTCCAATACTAGCTGTCTGAGGCATGTCCCCTGTAGGGCATCAAAAATGACCCTGCTCTTGGATGTGCCTGCAGTAAAGGTGCTCCAGTTAACATCTGGCATATTCAGGTCCCCTTTCAACAATATCTCCCCTTTTTCTGCCATTCTAAGAAAGCCTATCATTTCCTTGTCCATTCCCTCCCCGAGATGGGGGTCTGTATACAACCCCCATGCGGACTGTGGTGCCATTTCCTGTCTCCAGGGTGACCCAGAGTATCTCATCTGCTCCCTGTTTACTCTTTAGTTCTGTTGCTTTGATCCCTTCCTTTACATAGAGAGCTACTCCTCCTCTTTTACCCTCCCTGTCCCTCCTGTAGATTGTGTATCCTGGTATACTGACATCCCTGTCATGGTTCTCTGTGTACCATGTTTCTGTGACTGCCACAATATCCAGGCAACCCTCTTCCATCAAGGCCACTAGTTCAGGGAGCTTGTTACACAGACTGTGGGCATTGGTACTCATCACCCTCCACTTTTTGATGGCCTTACCCCTTTTAGCCCCATTCCTGTCCTTACTGCCTTTGCCTTTTTTTACATTTACCTCTGTCCTGCTCCCTAATGAGCTTCTCTACCTTGGTGTTTACCTCACTAATTACTGTGTTTTGTGGGGAGGCTGGGATTTCCCTGCTCCTTTTCAGTGCCTCCCCTTGGCTAGTTTAAATGCTTGCCAATGAAGCATTTAAACCTCTCACCTAGGATCCTGGTCCGTCTCCCCCGGACAGATGCAGACCATCGCACCAGTATAGGTCTGCATCCCTCCAGGTGGCTCCCCAGTCCCCAATGAAGACAAAACCCTGAGCTCCACACCAGTTTTCAACCATTCATTGAATTCCCTGGTGAGGAGTACCTAGCATCACCCTTGCATAGACAGGCAGCACCTCCGAGAAAGGTTACTGCCTCACGCTTCTTGTCTAAGGCCCCTCCCCAACTCTACAAACTCCTCTTGCCTGCTCTGATCCCATTCCTAGCTAGGTCATTTGTCCCTAGGTGGACAATGACATCCGGCTCCCTCCCTCGTGCAGCTGCTCCCACGATCCTGAGGATTTGCTTCCTGTCCCTCCAAGCCGTGGCACCAGGCAGGCACCTTACCTCCCTCTCCCCTTCCTCCCCCATTTCTACCCCCCTAATGATGGAGTCCCCCACCAGGAGTTGTTTCCTTCCCCTGTGGGGTCTCATACCACCCACCTGTGGGTCTCCTTTGTGAAGGTTCCCAGCATCCTCCTTGGTCTCCACTGCAGGTGCCTCCATAGAGGAACCACTATCCACCTGAAGAGCAAATGAATTGTGGAGAGATACAGCTGGAGGGATGCAACTCTGTTCCACCACCCTCTCCCTCCCTGAGCCCACCCTGGTCCAGCCTGTTTGTTATAGCGAGGGAGAACTGTACCTGCTGCAAGAGCTCCCCCTCGAAGTGAGATCCCCCTGCCCTGCTGAGTCTCGGGGATGGGTTCTATGGCCCTTTCGTGCAATGTGTGAATCTCCTTCCACAGCACTGGAATGTGTCCAGGAGGATATGAGGACTGAAACAAAGGTTCTTCTGGAGGCCTCTCAAGGAGCTCTAGAATATGGCCATATTTTACAAGCTACAAGACACAAGCATCTCTGGTGATCTCCCTCAACCTGTCCAGCTGCAGGGAGAAACAACCCCCTACCACCACCTCCTGCCCTGCCGGGGGTGGGGTTAAGTATAAGCTGCGGACGGGGCCGCACTGTTTCCACTGAGTGCCTTTCCAGTGGCAGAGGTAGGCAGGGCTGTGGCTGCTTTATGTTTACCCCGAGGCTTGGTGCTGGGCTTGGCCCTATTAGTAGCCTGATGAAAGGGCACCCACTATCCACTTCTAGACTGGGTGTGGTACCTAGAGTGGACCAGCCGGTGGCCTGCAAGTTATATCCTGTACATCTGCCCTGAACAGTTTATGCCATCTAAAGGGGGCATTCAGGATGGATTGTTGCACATTCTGGGCAAAACCAGACACCCACAGCCAAGGAAGTTTTCGCAGATACCTGCAGTGACTGCATGGGCCGAGGCACCAGCAGTGTTATAGGCAGAACACAGCCTGAATGTTCTGAAGCAACTGCTGTCTCGGGCGGTCCTCTGGGAGGGATATGGCTGCTTCTTTGGCCTGAGCCCAGAGTTGGTTTGGATACTGGACCATGTGGGCAATATAGCTGAGGACCTTTATGGTCAAAGTGGCAGACAAAAAACCTTTTTCTTCCTACTCTCTTTATACCTTACTCCTTTCTCCACCCCTTCTCTCTAGCTCCTCAGATTACTGTCTTTTCTGCTGCACTGAACCCTATTTAAACTGTTTACAACCCTTCTCTCTCCCTAGCCCCAGCTTCAGGAAGGCACCCTGCCCTGGAGCAAGCCGAGCCGTTCGCCCTAAGGAAACAAAGGTAACTCACCCGCTCTTGCCCCTGGAACCTCGCTCACAACGTTTTCTGCAGCCTTTGCCCTCCAATTGAATCTTGGCACCTTTTTTTCTGGGACTGCTACACTTGGCTTCAGCCATTGCTATTATACCAATGGGAGTTCTCCCTTTGCTAATTTAATATAGAAATAGTTAATTTGCTAATAATGCGTGGATGCAGCTTTAATTCCATTTACCGAATTGTTTAAAGCAATGGTAGCGCTACCGACTGCTTCAAGGGATCAGGCGCCAGTTTCAAATACTGATTCCTTGAGCGGCACTTGGACCAGCCATACTGTCCTGAAGTAAGGCACTCCAAATCAGGAGCTACTTGATTCTGGCTAGCTGTGTAAAATACAGGCTGCTATCCTGGGTTAGCATTTGCTATTATTCTGGGCAGATATTTATTTATGGCTCCACTGCCTTAACGCTAGTCTGCCCTCTCTGAGGACAAACAGAAACAGGTTAGCCAATTTGAAAGCCACAGCCCAACAGGCCAAGATTTCACTTCAGGAGCATTTCCTGTTACCAGGCAGCCTCAACCTGCTATGCAGAATTGCAGCCCCAAGCCTAAATACTGAAAATCTCTTCAGAGAAGCTTGAGTGAAGTTTCCCCTTCAATGGCACAGTACAGAGTTGCTGCCATCTGGAAGCCACACGTGCCCAACATTCTATGGCTGATTCAGCCTTTTGGACAGTGCCACTTCCCCTAGTACCAGTGCACATTAACCAGCTGTAATTGCTACCCACTGACAATGTGGAGCACCACAGAAAAATTAACCTCTGGTGGTAGTGCCCCCCACCACAAAATCTGTATCTGCACTGCAGCAGGTACATACGGCGACTGGCACAGCCCTCCTCAGCAAGCCACCATATGTCCAGGCAGGCAGCGCACTTTATTTATAGGACAGGGTGACGCACTGTCCTATAAATAACAGGCTCACTCCCTACCTGGACATACAGCAGTTGGCTGAGGTGGTGTGAGGAGGGCTGTGCAGGTCACCATATACACCTGCAGTGCTGCGGATACAGATAAGGTTGGGGGGGGGGTGTCACATGCAGCAGGGATTCTTTTTTCCAGTTAGAGACTGGAGATCAGAAGGTGGGTGGGACCCTACCACAAGGGATTCACTTATTTTTACAGTAACGGCTGGCGATTAAAGGGACAAGGGACCATTAGCACCAGTGATTTGTGCTGTACATTGGGGGCTGGCACGGGGGGGCCTCACTACCACCATGGATTCACTTGTTTTTATAATAGGAGCTGGCGATTGGAGGAAGGGAAGACCACTAGCACCAGGGATTATTACTCTATGCTGGGGGTTGCCAATTGGGAGGGACCACCTAGCACCAGGGATACTGTACTGTACATTAGGGACTGACTTCTGAATATCGGGCTCCTTTTGCCATGGATACTATCTTTTAATGACAGTGATCCTGAGGGTGTTTATTATTGGAGGCGATGTCTGCAAAGTATTACAAAGGTCATTTGCTCTTTATAGACCCGCTAGCAGGCATCACTTACGAACAGTTTTGAAAATATACACAAAGTAGGGACCCGCTTACTTGAATACTTAAATATTCTGACTGTGTACATTTAAAAAAAAAAAAAAAAAATGGTAAGGTTTTTGCGGTCACTTCTGTAATTACATAATTTAAACAACTAAACTGAGTACTTCCTAGTACCCCTCCCTCAGAGACGCTCAACTCTTACTCTCTAGTTGTAATGTTTGAGTTACATTAGCTTAAAAATGTTGGTTTGTGTAGCACTTTAACATAGGAAAAAAAGTCAGCGAGTAGTTACTATTTTTCTAATTTTTTTTTCAACGTGCATGCACCACAAATAATTACAATTTACTAAAAAAATTAAAACCCACCCAAAAGGACCTATTCTGATATGAAACTTACAAAACCTAATACTGTACCTAAACTCCTCCATTGCTGAGCTATAGGAGATAAACAAATTAGGCAGCATATCAGGCACAAATATGTAAATTTGACCCTTAACTCAAACTGCAAAAGGTAGGGTTAGGAGTCCCTAGGACTGAGAAGGTGCATGCCAAATTTCACAGTCCTAGGGTCTATAACGGCAGAGATATAAGCCTCTGAAAATGCCCTTTTTTTTTTTATGAAACACCAATGCAACCCTAATATGCTTAAGGATGTTAGCAATATCCTAGTACATAGGCCCGGTAACCGGCACTTCAGATTACCACAGCAACTTCTGTAAATTTCACAGATGTGCATGTCTGTATTTTATATGCTATGTTCAATCACTCACTTTATTTAACCAGGCATAAACACCATTGAGCAAGCTCATTTTCTAGGTGGTCCTGGGCATTAATACAATACAGTACACTGCATAAGATTACAATTATGGTGGACAGTGGTGAAAAACACATTGTGAAGGTGCCAGTCAATATTGGCCTATGTTGCGCCTTTATTTTTGTATATGTACCAATGTACCTTACTTTTGACACCTTCTTCCCATTGTAACCCCTTCCCAAGGTGCAACACATTCAAATAGATTAGTGTGCGTACCTTTCATCCAAGATTTCATACCTTTTCTATCTGAAATTCTGTTCCAGAAAAGCCATCACCAATGTCCAAAAGACTCATGTTGAATCCAAGTTCCTCCTAAAATGCAAAGATTAAAATACTTCTTACCAACATGTATACAAATTCTTAATCGCTCATGGGAGTCAGTGCTTCTTGTTCGTTATGTAAGTAATAAGACACTCAGAGGTGTGGTTTACAGACTGATAAGAGCACGCTCCACATGCATAATAAGCGAGTGTCCTTAGCAACTTGGAAGTGTTCTTACCAGCCCATAAACTACACCTCATTGTCTTGTTCAGCTTATGACTCAAAGTTAAAATAAATGTTGAAAAAACATTAAAATTGCTGAAGGAAATAAATTGGAAAGAGAAAAGTAATAGTTTTGTTTCTTATGGCTTTGCTATGGGATGGCAATGTATAAAAAGTTATGATGCAGTTCAGTCAGAGGGCACTGGTGCCCATCTCTGCACCCAAAACAAAAACATTCATTTATTTTCCTTTTAAAATGTATTTTCAAGACTATTTCAAAAGAAAACGGCAGTAGGCTCCATGAACTCTGATCAGCAACATTTCGAGCGGGATCGAGTTACATCTACTCCCCAAAATCCTCTACAATATGATTATTTTTTCCTTGGGGGCTATCACATTTCCTACTGTGTGTGTCAGGAGTGAACAAATGCCCACCCTTAGGTACACCAACCGGAGTGAGCATGTGCCACATCAGCTGCCATAGTTTGAGCTTTTCTCTTACAGTACTATCCTAAACTCCGCTGCAGCAATCACTGTTTTGAATACCACCACTCATGTCACTGTACAAAGAGGTAGCCAGGACTGCAGCATGTGTCGAGTGTGTGTGTGACTGGCGTTATTGTGGCAGGCATGGATATGGATATGCTCGCTGTTGCATCTGAAGACAGGCTCTATACAGCGTCAGCAGTCGTAGTGGACATAGAACGGTCAGGCGTAAGCGTGGCTTTCAAAGGGAAGCCGCGAGTAAGGAGAGCAGTGGTTTGCGAGTTAACCCGTGACTGAGGACACGCAACTGAGGCCAGCAGGAAAGCAGGGGAATTTCTGGCAGAGAATAAACATTTGATGAAATAAAGAGAAACGAAGGTCAGATTTTGATGTTACGTGTGTGACATTACATTACAGTGGTTGGGAGTTTTTACATAGTGTGAAAAGGTGTTTTTCTGTATCAAAACTGTTCTTACAGTGCTAACATGGCTGCCTGAAGAACAGGTTACTCACCTGTAAAGTACAGTTACCCAAGAACTTACCGTAACAGTAGATCTTCGAGAACAGCTCCTGCACCAGGTTACACCATTAGAACTGAAGCCGGCAGGCGCCAGGACCCCACGGAAATTTTCTAGCTAACAGTATTCAGCGGGGACCGCCCCCAACGTCAGGCATAGTACATAACGGGGCGGTTCCCCAGTTCTCCCGCCGAAGACTCCTGGCCGCTGGATGACATCAGAAGAGGAGACTGAGGATCCGCCATCAAACGGCAGTCAGAGATGCTGAGACACCTGATCCTAGGAGAAGGATGTTGGAACTAGAATCTACTTCCAGCGGGGATGGTGGGAGGGAAAGTACCTGCTGCAAGAGCCGTTCTTGAAGAACTGTTATGGTAAGTTCTTACATAACTGTACTATCTTACTTCGAGAAACAGCTCTTGCAGCAGGTTACACCAAGCAATAATGGAAATCCCACACCATTGGGAGGAGGGAAGGTAGAAATCCTTAATGAAACCAAAGCCTAGGACAGAAGTCCTTGAAGGACTGCTAGACCAAAACCTGCTCTTCACCTCGGTGCAATATCCAGGCTATAATGCCTGATGAAAGTGTGCACGGAGCTCCAAGTAGCTGCAGCACAGATGGCTGAGGTGGACACATTCTTAAGGGCCACAAAGGAGGTAGCCACCCCCCTTGTGGAATGCCCCTTAACCGCGCCCGGTAAGGGTTTGTTGCGCTTCTGGTAACAGAACGTGATACACTGAATGAGCCACCTGGACAGCGACTGTATGGAAACAGGAGCTCCCATCATCCTGTGGGCAAAGGAGACAAACAGCTCTTCCGATTTTCGGTGGTGTTTGGTTCTGGTCAGGTAGTATCGGAGACACCTTTGCACATCTAGGGTGTGCAACAGGGAATCTCCTCGATTTGAATAGTTGGAAAAGTACACTGGTAGATCGATGTCTTTATTAAGGGTGAGAGCTGTGACCACCTTGGGCAGAAATTTGGGATTAGTTCATAGGGATACCCTGTCTTGATGAAAAACCAAATAAGGCTCTTTGCACATGAGTGCATGGAGTTCAGAAATTCTTCTGGCCAAATAACAGCAACTAAAAACAACGTCTTCCAAGTGAGAAGATGTAGCTCGCAATCCACGGCTGGTTCAAAGGATGGCAGCGTGAGCTGTTCCAGGACAAACAGTAGATCCCATGGCGGAATTGGATCCTTAATTGGAGGTCTAAGGTGGAGAATACCTCTCAGGAAGGCTCGTGCCGTGTCCAACTGAGATATGGTGTGTTGGCCTATAGGATAATGATAGGCTGATATGGCACAGAGGTGCACTTTGATCGAGGAGTAGGCCAAGCCTGTCTGAAAAAGAGACAGGAGGTAGTCCAAGACAGACTTTTCTGGACAGTCTAGAGGCGAAACCCCCCGCGCTTGAGCCCATAGGCAAAAATGGTGCCATTTCATGGCGTAAGGGGCCGGTTTTCTCGCAGCCACCAGGACATCAGCTACCTCTTTGCGAGACCCTGTGTCCCAAAATGGCTATGTCTCAAGGAGCCAAGCATGCAGGCTCGACGAACGAAGGTCTGGATGGACCAAGAAGCCCTCCTCCTGAGACAAGTGACAGCTGATTGGCAGAGGCACGGGAGGTTCCCGGGATAGCTGCTGTAGTAGAGGGAACCAGATCTGCCTGGGCCAGAACGGCGCGATGAGTATCCGCATCGCTTGCTCTCTGCGAAGTTTCAGAAGAACCCTCTGGATCAACGAAAAGGGGAGAAAGGCATAGAAAAATCTGCCCGCCCAGGAGAGGGACAACGCGTCTCGCCAGAAAACACCAGGCCCTGGATCTAGCGAGCAAAAATTGGGCAGTTTTGCATTGGATGGGGACGCGAAAAGGTCTAACTCTGGTGTACCCCATCTGTGAAACAGATCCTCTACTACCTCCTGGAGTAGTTCCCACTCATGGACTCTGGCCTGAGAGCGGCTCAGGCTGTCTGCGATGACTTTGTCCACTCCTGGGACATGAACAGCAATGAGGTTTGCACCGTGTTGCAAAGCCCAATCCCACACCCTCATGGCTTCCCTGCAAAGCGGATAGGAATGGGTGCCTCGTTTGTTGAGGTAATACATCACCGCGGAATTGTCTGTTGGTAACAGGAGAGTACCCGGTGGAATCTCCGACTGGAAGGTCTGCAGGGTGTAAAGAACTGCTCTCATTTCCAGGATGTTTATGTGGCGATGAGTCTCTTGGGCTGTCGAGGTGTACTCCCCATCCGAGCGCTGAGGCATCTGTGGAGAGTGTCACAATCGGAGATGGCGCAATGAAGGGGAGCCCTGCCAATAGATTCTTCGGATCTAGCCACCATTGCCAATCCCGGATTACGGTCTTCGTGATCTGGATTGGAAGCTGCAGATGGTCTTGCTTTTGATCCCAAGATCCGCATGTGGAGCCGAGCAAGCGGAACTGTTGCGATGGCCGCAGCCATGTGTCCAAGCAGGCAAAGGACCAATCTGGCAGGAATGGTCTTTGCCGAAATGTCCCTGATGAGGGATCTGATGTGTTCTGCTCTGTCCTGGGGGAGAAAAGCCTTCCCTTGGACAGTGTCCAGAACTGTGCCTTTGAACTGCAGAGTCTGAGACAGAACCAAACGTGACTTCTCTTGGTTGATCAAGATGCCCAGCGTCTCGAATAGAGACAGAGTATGATGAATGGCGGACATCAACGTCTCCCGAGAGGGTGCCATGTGAAGACAGTCATCCAGGTAGGGGAACACTTAGTGGCCTTGTCTCCTCAGAGTCGCCGCTACGACCGCCATACACTTCATGAATACCCAAGGTGCCGATGACAGTCCGAAAGGGAGGGCTCGGAACTGATAATGGTTGGCCCTGGAACTATAAGCGCAGATACTTCCTGTGCGTTTGAGCAATGGGTATATGCATGTAAGCATCCTGCTTGTCCAAGGATGCTAGAAAGGTGCTCTGCTTGAGCATGGGAATCAGACTTGGGAGGGTAACCATGCGGAAGCGTTTGTACAGGACCTACTCGTTGAGGTCGCTGAAATCCAGTATCAGACTGAGGTCCCGTTTTCTTGGGAACCAGAAAGAAGTGAGAATAAAATCATGTGTCCCTCTGGTTCCGTGGAACGTGCTCTTATCGCTTCTTAGTCCAGGAGTGCGAGCACCTCCTGCTGTTTAAGCGGGGAGTGCTGACCTGAGTAACGGGAAAGCAGGGGAGGTCCTGCCGGTGGGTGGTCAAGAAACTCTCTGAAGTGGCCCTTCTTGACCAATTGGAGAACCCACTGGTCGGTGGTAATCGACTGCCACCCTGAAAAGTGGCGAGCAATGCGCCCGCTGATCCAGAGGAGGGGTGGGGACAGGGAAGGAGTCATGCTGTGGCAGCACTGGTCCTTGCAGGCTGGGCCGGTTTAGCATAGCGTTGGCCTCTGCCTGCAGATGACTTAGCCTGGGCTTTCCACTGAAAAGTGCCCCTTCATTGCTGGCCGGAACGTGGCTCCTGCCTTTGTTGCCGGCTGCGAAAACTGCTCTGGTTCCTACGAAAGGAACCAGGCCTGGGTCTGTACATGGCCTGTACAGACCTGACTGCCTTCCCAGCATCCTGAAGTTAGGTGATCACCTTCTCAGAGGGTTCACCAAAAAGTACTTTGCCGTTTTAGGGGACGTCAAGAATGTTCTTCTGTACGTCCGGGGTGAAGCCGGAGACACGGAGCCAAGAGTGTCGCCGGAGACAGACACCTGAAGCTGCAGCTCTAGCGGACGAGTCCGCAGAATCATATGCAGCTCGTAGTACCTGGGTACCCACATCAGACCCTATGCGGAGAAGGTTTAGGAGCTCCACCTTCTGCTCGCCATCCAGAATTTTATTGACCAAGTCCTGGCCCTGTTCCCATAGGGCATTCTGAAACTAACATGTGGGTTAGGTAGTTTAGGGACCTGATGGAGCATGTAGCAGCCGCATACATGCGTCTCCCCAGGGCGTCCAATTGTTTGGATTCCTGGTCCGGTGGCTGTGTGCTCATGTGTTACGGTCTTTGGCACCGGTCATGTGAGGCCGTAATGACCAAGGAGTCTGCCAGAGGTTGTTGCGCCAGGTACTGGTCCTCTCTTGGGGCCTTGTACAGGCGGTCAGCTTTCTTCCGCACCACAGGAGTGGAGTGCGGACGCTTCCATGCAGCCTTGGTGACGTCCGCAAAGGTGTCCACCAAGGGTGGCACTACCACAGGCTTGGGGTCCTTCTGCCGAAGATAACTGGCAAGGCACTGCGTTTCAGGGTGGAGGTCCTCAGCATCCCACCCCATGTTGTCCTGGATGTGCCTCATTATCTCAGAGAAAAAGGGATCATCCGGAGGAGACCTGGGAAGGTCATGTGGGTCAGATGATGAAATGCTGAGTGGAGAAGGAGATCTGGAGTAATCAGAGGAATCCGATCTGGAGTCCTCCCCTGAAGTATACCGACAACATCTGGGTCACTTGGGGCTGGGAGACCCTGATGGAGATTTTGAGGAAGGCCTTCTCCGATCCTGGGATCTACCCCTAGGAGGTGGAGTCTGCTCCTTGGGGGTTGGTGGTCATCCTGCTGGCCCCTGTGGTGGAGGAGGGGGCATAGGAGGTGAAGGAGTGGGGGGGGGGGGTTCACTGGGACCACGTCTTTGCGGATGGTGTCCCACCACAAAGTAAAGAGTTCCTTTACTTCTTGAATATTCATGCCAAACGGGCCTGGCGCCGGTGGTCTGTCGCCGGGGTGGCGAAGGTTCCCTCAGAAGCCCGGCATCCTCTGTGTCACCCACCTGGTCTTCAGGTAACGCGGTGTCCTCCTCTGTGGAGTCCCTGTGACCAGTTTCTACCTGTGACTGGGTAGCGGTCTTCGGCTCCAGTGAAGCCGACGACTTCGGGTCCGGTGAACGCCAGGCCGCGGTCTGGTGCTTGGCCGATGTTCTCGGCTCCGGCGAACGCCTGGCCAACTTCAGGTGCTTGGCAGACTTCGGGTGCTTGGCAGACGTCTGGTCAGTCGTCCACTTGAGGGAAGTCGGGTCCTTCGTCTTCCCGGGTGGAGGATCCAGGTCCCTAGGGGGCTGGGAGACCGACCAGACATCGGGATCCCATTGTGGCATTCAGAGGACTTTGAAGAGGCCCGAGAGGGAGTAGAGGAAGCAGAGGGCCTGGAAGTCTTAATGGGCTGAAGAGTCGAAGAACCGCTGGAGGCCCAGACCTTGACCGGAAGGGGCTGAGACCTAGCCCTCGAGGGAGAGCTGTCCAATCGGGTGGAGCCCGAGCTCCGCGAGTCTGAGGCCTGGTTCGGGGATCTGCACCTTGCCTTCTCCCGGTGCTTGTCCCAGTGTCTGTGGACCTTGGAGTAAGAATCGCCCCTGGAGGAAGGTTCTTTGTCCATCCTACTAAGTTTTTCATCTAGCAGGTAAGCCTGAAGTGCCTTCTGACGGCGGATCCTGGTGCGGCTGTTAAACCCCTGGCAAAAGGTGCAGGCCTTCGTGGTCCAGGCCTAAGCAACGCACGCAGGAAGAATGAGGATCCTTGAAAGGGATCCGTTTTCCGCAGGCACACTTTGAAAGGTGACCCTCAAATGAAGGAGTTAGAGAGGACATTAGTTAGGTAGAAACTCTTGAAGTTTTAAGTCATCGTGCGCTAGGTAGAGACAGAGAGACCAATGCTGGCGAGTCGACGGCGGGAAAAGTACTGGGGATTCTGGGGGACCACCCCCTTATGCACTATGCCTGACATCAGGGACGGGACCAATGTCAGGGCCGAATACTGCCAGTTAGAAAATTTCCGTGGGGTCCTGGCGCCTGCCGGCTTCAGTCCTAATGGTGTAACCTACTGCAAGAGCTGTTTCTCGAAGAAAGACCAGCAGTTCTAGGGATGGTATATGTTCATCCACACTCTCTGGCATGTCCCGTTACCTTTAAATCTGGCCGGATAATCTTCAAGCTGGCTCCTCCCACCCACCTGAGTGGTAAATACCTCCGCTCTGCCCCATGACGCCAGATCTTAGCCCGATGGAAGCAAGATGGTGCGCCTAAAGCTGGGGAGGTAGGGTGTGTGTGTGTATGAACATATACCACTCCTAGAACTACTGTTACAGGTGAGTAACCTGTTCTAGGGGCGTGGATATGTTGTTCATCCACACTCTGGCAGACCCCAAGCAGTTCTCCGGGAGGAAGGAGGCCAGGCGCACACCCCCTATTTAGGAAACAGAGATTGGAAAACTGAGGCCCCAAAACCAGCATCCCGGCGTGACTCAAGGTCGATGTGGTAGTGGGTAATGAAGATGTTTGCTGACTTCCAGGTAGCAGCCTGACAGATTTCTTGGATAGGGATGTCCCTGGAAGCAGCCACCGATGCAGCAGTATGGCGGGTAGAATGAGCTCTTATCCCTCTGGGAGGCTCCTTGCCCGCCAACTCACAGCACAGACCTATGCATAATGTAATGCATCTCGCAATGGTCCATTTAGCTGCAGACCTGCCAGAAGTGGCTTCAGTGTAGGTGACAAACAGCTGGCGAAACTCTCCCCGAATTTCCGCCGTCCTCTCCTTATAATAGGAAAGAGCACGTCTCAGGTCCAGAGTATGGAACCTGTACTCAGCGTCCGAGATGTAGTTAGGTAGTATACCGGCAGAGTCAACACCTGGTTAAGATGAAACTCTGAAACCATCTTCAGAAGGAATTTCGGGTGGGGGCGCATGACAACTTTGTCCCTGTGAAAGACCAGATAAGGGGAGTCCACCGAAAGCGCCTGGAGTTCCCCTGTCCTTCTGGCTGATGTGATAGCCACCAGGAAGGCCGTCTTACATGACAAGTGTGAGAGCTCACACTTGTGCATGGGTTCGAATGGCTTGCCCATGAGCTTTGCCAAAACCAGCAAGAGATCCCACGGAAGTGGAGGTTCACGCACTGGAGGGGATATCTGATCCAGGCCTTTGAGAAAGCGCTCGACCACTGGCTCCTGGGCCAATGTCGGCTGACCAGCCCCCGCCCAGTAAGCAGAAATGGCTGCCAGAAGCACCCTAAGGGTCGATGATAGTAGACCCCTTTGGAAAGAGACCAAAGTTAGTCTAAAATGTTAGCCACAGAGCAGGATGAGGGGTCCAGACTCTTATTCTGACCCCAAATGGAAAACATTTTCCATTTGAAGGCATAACATTTCCTGGTCAATTCCTTACTAGATGCCTCCACCACAGTGTAGACATCCTCAGAAAGACCCAGAGCCTGGAACTCTAGCCGCTCAGGTACCAGGCTGTGAGGTGCAGGGATTGAAGGTCCGGATGGAATGCCTTCCCCTGGTTCAATATTATCAGGTCCGGGCGTGTACAAAGCCGCTCCGGGGCCCTGCAGCTGAGGCTGAGGAGATCTGGATACCAGAACTGGCGAGGCCAATCTGGGGCTACCAGAATCACCTTCGCCTCGTCCCTCCTCACTTTGAGTAGCACCTTGTGGATCAAGGGAAATGGAGGGAAGGTGCAGAGGAGGCCTGGGGTCCACAGCCTCGAGAAGGCATCCCCCTGCAGCGAGCCCTGCTGAGGGGGGGTGGGTATGGTACAGTCTCAGCTTGGTGTTCTCCCTGGAGGCAAACAGGTCCACCAACAGTCTGCCCCAAAGGGGACAACAGATTTTAAGCTGGATGGAGACACCACTCGTGGGATGTCTAGCCTATGCGGCTGAGAGAATCCGCCAGTTGGTTCGAGACTCCTGCCACATGGATGGCAAGGAGATCTGCCTCCAACCGGCTGAAAGGGGGTCGAGATTCGGAGCGCCTCCTTGCATAGCAGATGGGAGTGCATGCCGCCCTGTTTGTTGAGGTAGTACATGGTCATGGTGTTGTCCGTCTGGACTTGAACCACTTGACCCCGGAGCTGAGGAGCGAAAGCTGACAGTGCCAGTCTGACTGCCCTGAGCTCCAATAGGTTGATGCAGCATCGGGACTCCTCAGGGGTCCAGAGCCCGTGGACCCCGTTGTCCCCCATGTGGGCTCCCCAGCCCATGAGAGGCAGGCATCGGTCGTAAGGACAACTGTCGGCTCGGGGTGGACAAACGGGATTCCCTCCTGTAATCGGTCTGGGATGGTCCACCACTGCAGAGCGTCCCACATCTTCTGGGTTACAGTGATCAGCTGGTCGAAGTGACCGTATCACTGAGTCCACTGGGCTGCCAGCTCCCACAGGAGGGGGCGGGCGCATGTACCACCTGGCCCAACAGACCACCGAGGTGCACGCCGCCATGTAGCCCAGAAGGCACAGAAAGTCCCGGGCAGGGTGCAATTGCCCAACCAGAAATGACTGGGCAAAGGAGGAGAGAACCTCCGCCCTCCTGTCCACCGGGAGCTGAGCTCTGGCTTGACGAGAGTTGCGCTCTGCCTCGACAAAGCCCATCACCTGAGAGGGCACGAGTTATGACTTGGCCTCGTTGATCAGGAGGCCTAGTTGAGAGCAGGTTCGGAAGGCCAGATCCATGGACCTCTCGACCTCCTGCAGGGAGGAACCCACCAGGAGCCAGTCGTCAAGATAGGGGTATATCTGAACTCGACGCTGAAGATGGGCTGCCACCACTGCAATGCACTTGGTGAAGACCAGAGGAGCCGATGACAGGATGAACGGCATGGCTTGGAACTCGTACAGGGTCCCTTTGACCCTGAATCGGAGGAACCGCTGGTGGGACGGACGGATTGGGACGTGAAAGAAAGTACAGTTACACAAGAACTTACCGTAACAGCAGATCTTCGAGAACAGCTCTTGCAGCAGGTTACACCATTAGGACTGAAGCAGTCAGGCGCCAGGACCCCACGGAAATTTTCTAGCTAGCAGTCTTCAGCGGGGACCGACTCCGACGTCGGTCCCGCCGCCGTCAGGCATAGTACATAAGGAGGCAGTCCCCCCACAATCCCCAGTCCTCCCGCTGGAGACTCCAGGCCGCTGGATGACATCAGAAGAGGAGACCGAGGATCCGCCACCAGATGGCTAAGACTAAAAAGGAACTTCCCATCCCCTAAGATGCATGTTTGGCTACTACCTACCTCCACAAAGGGGAATGGTGGGCGGGAAGGTACCTGCTGCAAGAGCTGTTCTCGAAAATCTACTGTTACGGTAAGTTCTTATGTAACTGTACTATCTTACTTCGAGATACAGCTCTTGCAGGAGGTTACACCATTAGGACTGATTCCCAAGCAATAGTGGCAATCTTATGCCACAGGGAGGAGGAAAGGTAGGGATCGCAACCCTACTCGAGCCTAAGACAGAAGTCCCTGAAGGACGGCTAGGCCAAACCCTGCTCTTCGCCTAGATGCAATGTCCAGGCTGTAATGCCTGATAAAAGTATGCACCGAGCTCCAAGTGGCTGCAGCGCAAATAGCTGAGGTGGAAACATTCCTTAACGCTGCAAAGGAAGTGGCCACTCCTCTCGTGGAATGACCCTTAACCACGCCTGGTAAGGGTTTATTGAGCTTATCATAACAGAAAGAGATGCACTTTTCACTTGGGAACATAAGCAGAAGGCTGGTAAGGACAGAGGTCTGGGGTTATATTCTGTTTTAAATGAAATATTTTAATAGTTTTGTAAGTGAAATTAGTTCTATGTGTTAAAAATTATTACCTTGAGTTAGAACTGTTACTTGGGCTGTTATATTATAACGTTTGAGGCTTGGGAACAGTTGTTTGGCAGTGATAATTAGAGTGAAATTTAAATGTGTTTGTCTTAAATACTGAAAAGCCACTGGGGGTTGGGACTGAAGGGCTGAGTATTTCTGTTTGGGACTGAAATTCCAAGCAACAGGAGCTGGTGGGCCTGTGACATCATACGGTACCTAATGTCTGCATACACACACTGGACTGTATGTGTTTGAGAGACTTGGGAACTTTATTGGTGGGGTTGAAATTGGGTTTGTAAATAATTGCGGTCAGTATAGAGAGAAACTGTATTCCAGGGGAAAGGGACTGAGAAGAGGGGGTGTGCCATTATAAACAGAGGGGGATAAACAGGGTGGCCATATTCCACCATGGCAGGCATCTTCGGAAGGGTTGTAGGCAGCACAGGCTGTGGGATGGCAATAATTCTCAATTGGGCCTGGAGAGAGGGAGGCTGCCCACTCTGTAGACAGCTATCTTGCATCAGGAGTGAGGTATATTGGTTAAGGAGTAAGCTGGGGGAGCTGGGGAGGGGGGTCCAAGGATAAGGGGTGTGGATATGGACAGCAGAAGGGTGGGGCTGAGGGGAGGCTGGGGCAATGTTCTGAAATTACAGGACGTTATGTTACAGCAAGCAGGAGGGGGGATATTAGGGACAGAGGACCCTTAGATAGGGATGTTGACCCTAAGGGGAAAGTGTAGGGGGTGAACATTCTGAATACAAAGAGAGTGTAGAGGGAAAGAGTCAGGAGGGCTGTTGTGCAGAAGCCTAAAACAGCAGACTGTGGGAAGGGCGCTCCTAAGGTGAACAGAGCAAGAGGGGAAGAAGAGGGGCAGTCAGGGGAAACTCGGGTTACTTGATGGAGGCTGACAGAGTGTCACAATAACTTTGAGCTACTAAGCAACCTAGAGGGGGAGGAAGGGGTTGGAGGAAATGAGGAAACTTATACAGAGGCGGGGGAGGGAGTCGGATACCCACAGGGCATCACAGACCAGCAATGGAAAGGATAGAAATAGTCCCAGAGGGAGAAGGGGAAACATAAATGTTAAGCAAATGGAGGAGATGAAAAAATTACTCACCTTAGTAATGTTGTTTCTTCTAATGGAGTCTTGCTATATTATGACATATGCAGTTTGTCCCAGCCTTAGAACTGCTCCGGAGGAGAAAGAGTTAACTTCCATGCCAGGCATGGAATCTTGAGCGCGAGCTCGGTTGAAAAAACTCTGTCTGTTGATCTTCAAACTGAAACTGTCAGATCTTTACGAGCAAAACTCACTAAGGTTCTGTGTGGAAGCTGTAAATCTACACTAGCCAACTAGCTACTAAAATATTAACACATTTTTCTGGTCCCAAAACAAAGACTCAAGTCAGGGGATCCAAAAAATAAATAAATAAAATAAAATACAACACCCAAACACCCCAAGAAAAGGGGATGAAAACACAAGGTGGGCATCATTAAGTGCCAACACTGCACTGCCCACCCACATCCCAAAAGCAGAGGTTCTGAGAGGGGCAGGCGGGGGGGAGGTCATAATATAGCAAGACTCCATTAGAAGAAACAACATTACTAAAGTGAGTAATTTTTTCTTCAAACAACATGAAGTCTTGCTATATTATGACATATGCAGACTACACAGCAGTACCTCCAAGGAGGAGGGACAGAACCTACTAAGGAAATAGGCTCTGAAGCACAGCTGTGCTAAACCGAGCATCACTCCTAGCCTGGATGTCCAGGGAGTAATGCTTGGTGAAAGTGTGTACTGTTTTCCAGTTAGCTGCTCGACATATCTCTAAGATAGGGATGTCCCTGGCAGCAGCTAGGGACGCAGCTGTACCTCTGGTAGAGTGAGCCCTCAGGCCTGAAGGGGGAACCTTACCCAGTTTTTGATAGCAAAATTGGATACAAGAGACAATCCACCTGGCAATGGATCTTTTAGTGGCAGGTTTCCCTTTACCAACCTCACCATAAGTGAGGAACAGTTGGAGGGAGTCAAACCTGTGACCCTTGGTACGCCTATGTAGTAACTAAGGGCTCTCTTTACATCTAACTGTGCAGCCTCCTCTCGCCAGGGAGGAATGGTCAGTGAAGAACACTGGAAGAGATACAGATTGATTAAGGTGGAAATCTGAAACCACCTTAGGCAAGAACTTCCTGTTAGTCCTGAGGACTACCTTATCTCTGTGAAAGGAGATAAAATCAGGCTCCACTGACAAAGCTTGCAATTCACTTATGCGCCTGGCAGAAGTGATGGCTACTAGAAACACAGTTTTCCAAGTCAAGTACTTAAGCTCTGCTGAAGACAAAGGCTCAAAGGGGGGTTGCATTAGCTGAGCAATGCAAACATTAAGATCCCAGGCAGGAGCAGGGTCCCTGAATGGAGGGTTGGTGTGAAACAATCCCTTGAAAAACTTGGAGAATACAGGGTGAGCAGAAAGAGAAGAGGGCTTTCCTGCTGAAATAAAAGCAGAGACAGCAGCCAGATGCACTTTCAGGGTAGCTGGCCTCAGCCCCAAAGTATTTAGATGGACCATATAGTCCAGGACTGTGGGCAAATCAGCAGATTCTGGGGAAATACGCTTTCCAGAGCACCATATGGAAAACCTTTTCCATTTAGAATTATAAGTAGCCCTGGTGGAAGGCTTCCTAGAAGCTTTCACGATATCGAGTACACCTTGAGAAAGATGTAGGTCAGCAAACTAACTCCTCAAGAGCCAGGCCTTGAGGTTGAGGAATTTGAGATTCGGATACCAAACTCTCCCGTGGGCACAGGTTAACAGATTGTGTTTCCTGGGGAGACACAGGGGAAGGTGGACTGCTAAGGACAGAAGGAGTGGATACCAGGGCTGTCTGGCCCAATCTGGAGCAATCAGAATCATCTTGCAAGGTTGAGATCTGATTTTGACTAGCACCTTGAACAAGAGAGGGAAGGGGAAAGGCATAGAGGAACTTCCATTCCCAATCGAGAAGGAAGGCATCCAGAGGGACTGAGCCCAACATCATGGCCTGCAAACAAAAAGCGGAAGTTGGTGATTGTCTGGGGCTGCAAAAGATCTATCTGAGGGTGCCCCACCTGGCAAATACTAACCCCAGTACTAGGGGATCCAGTGACCATTCGTGATGGCCCTGGGAAATCCTGCTGAGAGCATCTGCCAGACATTGTCTTTGCCTGGGAGGTGAACTGCCATGAGGAGGTGTTCAGGGAATAAGCCAGAGACCACAACTTCATCGCCGGTGCACAAGGCCAAGACCGAGTGCCCCTTGCTTGTTGATGTACCACATTGTAGTGGTGTTGTCTGTTCTGACCTGTACCACTTTGTTCTGAACAGATGCAGAAAAACCTGAAGTGCTAGAAAAACAGCTCTGAATTCCAACAGATTGATGTGGAGCAGAGATTCCGAGGGACCACAATCCTGGGTGGTGAGGTGCCCATGTGAGCTCCCCATCCCAAGAGGGACGCATCTGTAGTAAGGGTCAAGGAGTGAGACTGAGGGATGAAAGGAACCCCCCTGTCTCAGATTGCTCTGATCCTGCCACCACTGCAGGGCCTGGATCAGGGTTCGAGTTACTGGGACCAATTTGGTTAGAGGATCTCTCCTTTGAGACCAGAAGGCTGTCAAATGGAAATGGATGTCCCTCATCTGAAATCTTGCTCCTTGCACTACAGCTGTGGAAGCAGCCATGTGGCCAAGGAGCTATAGAAAGTGCCTTGCTGGTCGAGAGACCTGCAGAGTGAAGGAGGAGGCCAGAGCCACCAGGGTCTTTACTCTTTCTAGAGGAAGGAAAGCTCTAGCCTGCTTCGTGTCCAGTTCTGCGCCTATGAAGGTGAGTAGCTGAACAGGCTCTAGAACTGACTTTGGAAGATTGAGAAGAAAACCTAGAGATGTAAGCAGCTGCTGGGTAACCTGAAGGTGTTATTTGACTTGGTTTGGAGACTGACCCACTATGAGCCAGTCGTCCAGGTAAGGAAAGATGGCAATCTTTGCCTTCTTAAGTGACAACTGCTACTGCCAGGCATTTGGTGAATACCCTTGGGGCAGAGGTGAGGCCAAGGGCATTGCTCTGAACTGGTAATGGCCTGAGGGCAGTTCGAATCTGAGGTACTTTCGTGGCAGCTTCGATGAGAACATGGAAGTAGGCATCCTTGAGGTCCAGGGACTAGCCAGTCCCTGGCCTTAGGAGGTAAAATAATTCCCAGAGTCACCATTTTGAATTTTGGTTTTAAAAGGTGCTTGTTTAGGTATCTTAGATCCAGGATGGGCCGCCATTCTCCTGTCTTTTTTGGGGTAAGGAAGTACCTGGAGTAGTCCTTTGCCCTGGTGTAGGGGAGGAACCCTTTCTACAGCTCAGAGCCAGGAGGGTTGAGACTTCTGTTTCCAAAGCAAGAGCCTCTGATGGATTTGCAGGTGGAAAAGATCTGGTTCTCATCTTTGGAAATTTTTTGAAGCTGAGAACCAGTCCCTGGCTTACTACTTCCAGGACCCACTTGTCTGATGTTAAAGACTCCCAGTCCTGGACGAAGTAAGCCAGCCTGCCCCCTACAGGTAATGGAGAATCGGCCCTGGGCATCCCATCAGGGTGCCTGTTTGGCAGGAGCTTTAGGCTGAGGGATGGGAGCAGGCATGCTCATACCCCGTCTGCCTCTCCCTCTGAAGAACCCCCTCTGGGCATAAGCTGAGGAGGAGGCCTGGGCTTGGTAAAGAGGCCTGTGAAAAGGCCTGCCCCTGCCAAGCTGCCTCTGAGGAGTGGCTTGCCTCTCCTTGGCCTGTGCACTCCTATAAGTGGTCCTATACTCATCCATTTTCTTCATGTAATTCTCTGTCTGCTCCCCAAACAGAGAATTACCCACAACAGGAAAATCCATGGCCTTAGCCTGGGTATCCTGTGACAGGCTAGTACACCTAAGCCAAGCCATTCTACGAAAAACCACAGATGTAGCCATGACTCTTGAAGATACATCATTAGAGTCCACTGCAGCATGGAATTGCACCTTGGATGCCTCAATACCATCAGCAGCCACCTGATCCAGCTCCTTGACAAGCTGGCCAGGGACCTGTTTCGCTAAAGCCATTACAGTATCCCATCTGGATTTCTGGTATCTTGCAACATAGGCCATATAATTTGCCTGTCTGAGTCCCAAGGATGCTGCCATGTATTGTTTCTTTGCCATGGCATCAATCCTCCTGGAGTCCTTGTCAGGGGGGTGTGAAGCCAAGGGAATATTTGCCTTATCACAGGCTGCAGCCTGCACTACCCCAACATGGCTGCATTGTTGTGAAAGGAACTCCGTATCAGAGCCTGACAATGTGTACCTTCTGTCCATCTTTTTATCCACAGGAGGTAAAGAATTAGGAGCTTTTAAAATCTTTATTGTCTGTTTCCTAAAAGATTTATGTAAAGGAATAGTCAATCTCCTAGACTCTGGGATATCCATCATTTCCACAGTCAGGCTCCTCCTGTTCATCCACAGCTTCTTCCACAGGGAGCTGGAGGGTTTCAGCAACTTTTTTATAAAACAGAAAATGAGAAGGGGACTCAGAAAGCCTAGGGGGGGACACTCCTGAAGGTCTGTCTGGGAGATGTCCGTTCAATGGGCACATCCAGACTTTCAAAATCACATTCACTCTCTTCACAATCTCCTCCCCCTCCTCCGGTTCCATAAAATTCTTCTATATCATATTCTTGAACCGGTGGAACCGCCGAACCGACCGTTTACCTGCTGGTGCCGGTTCGGACGGAACCGGGGAAAGCGACTGGACAATTTGGATCGCTTTGGCTATCTCTGCAGCGGTTGGAGAAGGAAATTTTGGCTCCACACCTGCTGATTTTCTAGTCCTCTTTGCTGGAACTGGCTCCTCCGAGTCAGCTCTTCGTTTGCCCGAGGAAGTATCGCCCTGGTCAGAGGGCACTCCCTCCGGTTCGGTTGGCACCGAACCGGGCTGGCCATCTGGGTCAGCGGACTTTTTGGCCTCTCGCTCCTGAGCCTACCAACTCTCTTATCCAGGGTAGCTGCAGGGAAATTCTTGCAAATCTGGCAGTCTGCATTGAGGTGGTCAAACCCCAGACAATAAACACATGTGGTGTGTGGGTCAGCCTTGGCAAAGGCTTCCCCACAGACACCACAGTGCTGAAACCCACTGGGCCCGGTTTTTCTTTTGGGTTTCTCAGACATAATGCCAGCCTAACAAAAAACTTGCCCTTTTCCGGCAAATCGCCAAGCAAGACACCCTTATCGGTTCTCAACCGTGTCACGGGTCGTGGAAAAAAAGTAATGAAATCAGTTTTTTTTTTTTAGAACCGATAAGAACCGGGAACCGCACTCTAAATGTAATTTAATAAGTTTTAACAACAACCTGACCGGTTCAAACCGAACCGATAACGTTTGCAAGTTCCACACAGAGAAATGTAAAACCTATTACTTACGATACCACAGACAGAGCTTGAACCGACCGGTTGCGGTTAAAATATATAATTGCGGTTTAGAAAACCGAGAAATAACACTTTTTTTAACCGACAAATGAACCGAGCAGTAGGAGGAATCTCCGGAGCGACTGTTCAGTGAGATGGAGAAAAGAATCTGACAGTTTCAGTTTGAAGATCAACAGAGTTTTTTCAACCGAGCTCGCGCTCAAGATTCCATGCCTGGCATGGAAGTTAACTCTCACCTCCGGAGCGGTTCTAAGGCTGGGACAAACTGCATATGTCATAATATAGCAAGACTTCATGTTGTTTGAAGCAACATATTGCAGACATGAGGGAGGAGAGCATGATTGGAGAGAAACTGGGAGACAAGGAGGTGGGAGAGAAGCCCCCCTTCAGCAGGTGGGTCAGTACCAAGCATGGGGCCCTAGCTAAAGGGGACCCACAGACAGCCTCTGGAGGCAGGCGTACTATTACAAGGGGGGAGGATGGCGGTGTGGGGGAAGGGGAAACAATCAGGGCCAGGATAAATGGTTCGGATAAGAGACGGTTAAAGGGGACACCTATTCAGAGGGGGTTTGAGTTAAGTGGGCAAAATAACGAGGGAGGCAGAAAGGGAGGGGTGACGGGGGTCTCTACTAAGCAGGAAGACTCCCATGGAATTGAGATCATGAATAAGGGGGATGGGGGGTGAGAGGGCATAGTGGAAGTAACCATAAGGATGATGGTGGTGTTAAGGTTCTGTTATTGGGAGACCCGAGTGATTAGGGTATACAGTGGGAGGGACAGGGGTGGATGCCATAGCCAGGTGAAGGTAGTGAGTATCTCTGGGCTGACAGTGCACAGAGCAAAGTTCATGGTGTATGAAATGGTTAGGGATTGTGCAAGGAAACCAGGTTTCCTGGTGCATTTGGGAACTAACGATCTAGAGGGAAATAGCGTTTTGGAAATCCAAGCAAGGTTCCAAGAACTTGCCAGAGTCTGTCGGGATAATGGATGCAACATTTCCTTTTCAGAGATATTGCCAGTACCAAAGGCCTCAGTGGAAAAAAAAATGAAGATCACAGAGGTTAATGACTGGCTCAGGAAGTGGGGTGAAGAGAGTGGGTTGGGGGTGTTGGGGAACTAGAATGGAGTTTGGGAGGATAAGGGACTATATGCCAAGGACAGGCTTCATCTTGCCCCATTAGGGAAGGAAGTCCTTAAACAGGGGATGGCTGACTACATTCAAGAAAGGTGGGGTTTAAACTTGTGAGGGGAAGGGGATAAGGGAGGGCTGACAGAAGCCTTCTCCTCCAGATGAGGGAGCAGCCTTCAAGCCCAAACAGGGGGAGACAGACTGGGGGTGAAGGTTTCAGGAGGAGAAGAGGAGGATGGAAGTATAAGGAATCTGGGTGGGGTTCAACAAAGAGGATCAGGGATAAGGGGTGGGGTTGGTGTTAGTAAATGCCAGGAGCTTGGGAAACAAGTTGCCAGAGTCCCAGGCCATGCTGTTCGGGGTGGATGGGCCAACAAAACCATGACTGGGTCCTAAACATGCGGGGCACACTATGCTTAGGAAGGATAGAAAGGAGGGCAGAGGGGTGGAGTAGCTATGTTCATTAGAGATGACACAGAAATTGCTAGGGTAGAAGAGGCAGAGGGAAACGTGGAGGCCTTATGGGTCACCTAGATCCCCAGCAGGAGATAAGGTCAAGCTGGGTGTAGTATATAGGCCCCCAGGATGAGTGATGTTTCTAGAGGATGGTTTGCTGGACAACATCATTGTCCAGTGGGGACCAAAAGGGAAGGAGGGTGCTGATGGGGGACCTTAATATGCCAGGTACAAACTGGGAACCATGTCCTCTAAGGTGGCCAAGGAGCAGAGGCTGCTGGACGGCTTCCAGGATGTGTTCTTAACACAGCATGTGATGGAGCTTACAAAGGAGGGGCATGTCCTGGACGTGATTCTGCAGATAGGGATCTGGTAAGGGACCTGGTTGTACAGGACCCTGACTGGGAGCGACCACAACACTGTCTGGTTTCAAATAAGCATGGGGAGATCTAGGACACTGGCAGTGGACTTCAGGGGCAGACTTGTGGGCATGGGAAATATTCTCAAGGATCACTTGCAAGGGATTATATCAATGACAAGTGTGAAAGGGATGGGAGGTCATAAACGGGACTTCTGCGGAGGCAGTCAGGATCTGCGCTAGTTGAAACGTAAGGAGCAAGGTCACATAAACCATGCTGGCGGTCCAGTGAGGTACAGGTAGCAGTCAGAGAAAAGAAGGCGGCCTACAAAAAATATAAAACAACAAGAGGGGATAGGGATAAGTAAATGTACCATCTTGCATCTAGAAAAGTCACCCGTATGGTGAGTGGAGCAAAGTCCAGTAAAGAGCAGCGGCTGGCACAGGGGATACGTGGAGGGGAAAAGGGGTTCTTCCGCTACATTGGGGAGCAGAGAAAAACTAAGGGCCATCTCAGCAGATTGAGATCGGAAGGAGGGTGGGCAGAAGAGGCGAGGGATCAGGCAGAGGTATTTAACGAGTACTTTGCCTCTGTGTTCACTAGGGAGGGGGATGGGATATCTACAAAGCAAGGTACGAAGGGGATAGAAGCTGCAGTGAGTGGGATCAGGGGAGCAGCAGAAATGGAGCAAGAGGTATCCCAGGGGTGTCACATCTGGATAAGGGTAAAAAGGCCAGTAAGGGGGAGGGGACGGATGATGCTATCTCCGCCAAAAGGGTGTGGTTAGCCCTCAAGGCCCTAAAGAAAGACAGATCTCCTGGGCTGGATGGCATTCATCCGAGAGTACTATGGGAATTGGCGGACATACTGGCTGCACCCTTGGCGGAGCTCTTCAACAGGTCACTTGAGACAGGGAGGGTACCTAGGGATTGGCGAGAGGCACATGTGGTGCCAATCCATAAAGGGGGGTCGAGGGAAGTACCAGGTAACTATAGACCATCAGTTTGACCTCTGGTGGGAAAATTAATGGAGAGTATACTAAAGGAACGATTGGGGTGTACTTGGAGGAGGGAGGTCTGGATAGTCGGCAACATGGGTTTGTGCCAGGCAGATCATGTCAAACCAATCTTGTGGAGTTCTAATGGGTAACATCAGAACTGGACAGGGAAAGCCTGTGGATGTATTATTCTTGGACTTCAGCAAGGCGTTTGACTCTGTCCTACAATGGTCTGGTGGAGAAACTGATGGGGTTAGGAGTAGGCCCTTTGATGGTCAGATGGATTGAAAACTGGCTAGCTGGATGCACCCAGAGAGTAGTGGTCTGTGGGAGCTCTCAAACCCTAGAGAGGTTGGTAGTGGGCACCCGCAGGGCTCGGTCCTGGGTCCGATCCTGTTTAATGCATACATATCGGACAGCAGGGAGGATATAGGGTGTGAAATGAGTCTCTTCACGGATGACTCCAAGATGGGAGCAGTAGCTGAGGGAGAAGAGGGGAGGTTGGCCCTGCAAGGGGACCTGGACACCCTGGAAAGCTGGGCTCACACATGGAAATTAAATTTCAATATCACCAAGTGCAAGGTGTTGCATCTTGGTCGAGGAAATCCTAAACACAGGTACACCCTGGGAGGGGAGGCGCTGGAGGCCTCAATAGGGGAAAAAGACCTAGGGGTCATGGTGGATGCATGTATGAATAACTCTGAGCAGTGCAGGAGAGCGGATAGCAAGGCAAACAGGATGTTGGGATGCATCGTAAGGGGGATCACCTCTAGGAGCAAGGAAGTGATTCTGCCGCTGTACAATGGACTGGTTAGACCACACCTTGAGTACTGTGCACAGTACTGGAGACCACACGTGAAGAGGGACATACAGCTCCTGGAGAGGGTACAGAGGAGGGCAACTAAGATGACACGAGGGCTAGGGTTTGACGTGGAGGAGGACAGACTTGAGGAGCTCTGCCTGTTTTCATTGGAGGAGAGGAGACGGGGGACATGACTGACGCCTTCAAGTACCTCAAGGGAATAAATAGGGTAAACATGGAGGGGATCTTTAGACTAAAGCAGGGAGGTATCACCAGAGGGCATGGTTTGAAGCTGGAAGGGTGAGGGGGGGAAGAGGAGGAGGTTTTTCACTGAGAGGGTGGTGGACCCTTGGAATGCACTGCCTGGCGAGCTGGTCCAGAGATCCACAGTGGAGGGCTTCAAGAGTGGGTGGGACAGACACAGAAAGTGGATGTATCAGATGATGGCCTGTCCCAAGGGGGTGGGGATGGATGATAGGGGTTTCTGGAGCACAAGGGTTGGGACAGCCTCGGCACACAACTAAGGACCTAAGGTTCGAGCAGACTCGACAGACCTTAAGGCCTAATCTGCATAAACAGTATGTTAGTATGGATGAGCCACCTCGAGAGAGACTGTTTAGAAACAGGAGCCCCTTTCATTCTAACAGCAAAGGAGCCAAACAGTGGATCCGACTTTCGAAATTGTTTGGTTCTGGTCAGATAATATCTGAGGCACATGTGTACATCAAGGGTGTGTAAAAGGGCTTTTCCTCGGTTGGTATACTTTGGGAAATACACTGATAAGTCGATATCCTGATTAAGGGTGAGGGCTGAAACCACCTTAGGCAGAAACTTTGGGTTTGTCTTCAGGGATACCCTATCCTGATGGAAAACTAAATAAGGTTCTTTGCACATCAGTGCATGCAATTCGGAAATCCTTCTTGCAGAAGCAACTGCAACTAAAAATACAGGTTACTCACCTGTAACAGGAGTTCTAGGAATGGTATATGTTGTTCATCCACACTGTGTCTGGCAGGTTCCTTGCCGCTTTAAATCTTGCCGGAAGGTCTTCAAGCTGGCTCCTCCCACCCACCCGGGTGGTAAAACTCTCGGCTCCGCCCCATGACGCCAGATCTGGCCCACTAGAAGCTCAGGTTGTGCGTCGAAGCCGGGGAGGTCGGGTGGGTCGTGTGGATGAACAACATATACCATTCCTACAACTCCTGTTACAGGTGACTAACCTGTATTTCTAGGGACATGGATATGTTGTTCATCCACACTGTCTGGCAGACTCCTAGCAGTTCTCCGGGAGCAGGGAGGCAAGGCGCACACCCCCTACTTAGGGAACAAAGACTGGAGAACCGAGGCCCCAAAACCAGCATCCCGGCGTGACTAGAGGTCGATGTGGTAATGGGTAATAAAGGTGTGTGCTGACTTCCAGGTAGCAGCCCTGCAGATTTCCTGGATAGGGACGTCCTCAGGAAGCAGCCACCGATGCAGCAGTATGACGAGTAGAATGAGCTCTTATCCTCTGGGAGGCTCCATGCCCGCCAACTTGTAGCAGAGATCTATGCAGGAGGTGACCCATCTGCTTATCATCCGCTGGCTGCAGGTCTGCCAGGTGCGGCTTCAGCGTGGTGACAAACAACTGGCAACTTCTCCCAATTTCAGCCGTGCGCTCCTTATAATAAGCGGCGCCTTCTAGGGTCCAAAGTATGGAGCCTGTATTCGGCCTCCAGGTGTGATTGGGGTAGAACACCAGCAGAGTCAACACCTGGTTAAGGTGAAACTCCGACACCACCTTCGGAAGGAACTGGTGGGGCGCAGGACAACTTTGTCCCTGGGAAGACCAGGTAAGGAGACTCTATGCAGAGCGCCTGAGTTCTCCCATCCTTCTGGCTGACGTGATAGCCACCAAGAAGGCGGTCTTCCACGACAGGTGAGAGAGTTCACATCTGTGCATTGGTTCGAATGGCTTGCCCATGACCTTTGCCAGTACCAGCAGTAAATCCCACGGAGGTGGAGGTTCTCGCACCGGAGGGGAAATGTGATCAAGGCCTTTGAAAAAGTGCCAGACCACCTTCTCCTGCGCCACCGACTGCTCCCGGTAAGCAGAGATGGCTGCCAGGAGCACCCTTAGGGTCGTCGACCTAAGCCCTTGACGAGAAAGGGACCATAAATTGTCAAAGATGCTTGCCAAAGGACAGGAGGAAGGGTCCAAGCCCTTGACCTGACACCAAATGGAAAATCTCTTCCATTTGAAGGCATAGCATTTCCTGGTCGACTCCTTATGGGACGCCTCAACAACATTGAGGACCTCGTCGGAAAGACCCAAGGCCTGGAACTCTAGCCGCTCAGGAACCAGGCCATCAGGTGCAGGGATTGAAGGTCCGGATGGAACACCTTCCCCTGATTGACTGAGAGCAGGTCCGGGCGAGCTGGAAGCTGCCTTGAGAGCCTGGAGCTGAGGCTGAGGAGATCTGGATACCAGAACTGGCGGGGCCAGTCTGGGGCTATCAGAATCACCTGCGCCTTGTCCCTCCTTGCTTTGAGAAGCACCTTGTGAATCAAGGGAAATGGGGGGAAGGCGCGAAGAGGCCGGGGTCCACGGCCTCGAGAAGGCATCCCCTGCAGCAAGCCCTGCTGAGGCGGGCATGAAACAGCCTCAGCTCGCATTCTCCTTGGAGGCAAACAGGTCCACCTGGTGTGCCCCAGTGGGAGAACAGATCTTGTACTACCTCCGGCAGAGACCACTCGTGAGATGCAGCCCCTATCCGGCTCAGGGCATCGGCCAGGGTGTTGGAGGCTCCTGCCACATGAATGGCTAGGAGATCCGCCTCCAGGCTGCGCACGAGTGACCAAATGCGGAGAGCTTCCCTGCATAGAAGCATGGAACGCGTCCCGCCCTGGCGGTTTAGGTAGTACATGGTCGTGGTATTGTCCGTCTGGACTCGGACCACTTGACCCCGGAGAAACGGAGCAAAGGCGGTGAGAGCTAGGAGGACCGCTCGGAGATCCAGCAGGTTGATGTGGCATCAGGACTCCCGTGGGGACCACAGGCCGTGCGCCCGGTGTTCCCCCAGATGGGCACCCCAACCCAGAGGCATCAGTCGACAGAGAGACCGTCGGCTCGGGGCGGACAAACGGGATGCCCTCCTGCAGATGAGATGGAACGGTCCACCACCGGAGAGCATTCCACATCTCCTGGGTCACCATCACTAGCTGGTCCAATGGATCGCAGCGTTGTGACCACTGGCTGGCCAGTCCCCACTGAAGGGGGCGCATGTGCCAGCGAGCCCAACAGACCACGCTGGTACAGGCCATGAGACCCAGGAAGTCCTGGGCAGGGCGCGAGTGCCCAACCAGAAATGATTGGGCAAAGGAGGTAAGAACCTCGGCCCTGTCCGCCGGGAGCCGTGCTCTGGCTCGAAGAGAGTCGAGCTCTGCCCCGATAAACAGAATCACCTGCCTCGGCTCGAGTTCCGACTTGGCCTCGTTGATAAGAAGGCCGACTTGAGAGCAAACCTGGAGGGCCAGATCTCTGGACCGCTCCACCTCCTGTCTGGAGGGGGCTGCTATCAGCCAATCGTCCAGGTAAGGGTACACCCGGACCCCTCGGCGCCGCAGGAAAGCTGTCACCACTGCAATGCATTTGGTGAAGACCCTGGGAGCTGGAGACAGGCCGAAGGGCATGGCTCGGAACTCGAAGAGGGATCCCTCCGCTCGGAAGCGAAGGAATCTCCGATGTGACGGACAGATAGGGATGTGAAACACGTCCTGCAGGTCCAGAGAGCAGAACCACACGCCGTGTTCCAGGGATGGTATTATCTGGGCCAGAGTGACCATCCTGAAGGTTCGAGACCTTAGGAACTTGTTCAGGTCGTGTAGGTCGAGAATGGGGCGCCAGCCCCCCGTCCGTTTCGGAACCAGGAAGTACCTGGACACAAACCCGGGTCTGAGGGAGTGTCAGCCACCTCCTGATCACCTCCTTTTGGAGGAGGAGAGGCGATAATGTCGTCAGGCTAGGACCCGAGGCCCCAGCAGATGCGCGACGGCTCTGAAGGGCGAGCCTGCTCGAATTCTAGAAGCAGGCCTTTTCCCACCACTCAGTACCCACCTGTCCGTGGTAATAACAGACCAGGCGGAAAGGAAGTGCGGGCCGTCCCCCACGGGGGAACCTGGGGTGAGTGTGGGGTTGGGGCGACACCCTCAGCCCGTCACTGGGCAGGCTTGGAGGAGGGACCGGCCGAGGGACCTCCTGGGCCTTTACCTCCCTGCTTCCTGTTGGAGGAAGCTCCGGGCTTGGGTTTGGGATGCCAAGCCCGAGCCTGCTGGCCCTGACGTTGCTGGGCCGGACGCCGAGGCGCAGAAGGACGAAAGGGCTTAGGCTGTGGTTTGCGGCCTTTGTCCTTCTGAACGGAAGAGACAGAGTCCAAGGTAGCATTGGACTTCTCGATCCTCTGCAGGTGACCTTCCACCCCAGGGTCAAGAGGTCAGTCCCCAAAAAGGGAACATCCGCCAACTTGTGCTGGGTATCCGGTAAGGTGAATATCCTCAGCCAAGCCTGCTGACGCGTAGCCACTGCGGCCGCCACAGACCTGGCACATGAGTTCCCAATATCTAACGCAGTCTGGAGCTGCTGTTTGGCTACTGCCCTGGTCCCGCACCTGCCTGACCGTAGTCTGCAGATCCGCGGGAAGATGAGGACGACCTCATCCAGGGAGCCAACAGGGCATGAGAAAATGTGCCATGAGGAGCGGCCGAACTGGCCTGGCGAGAGCCGAGAGAGACGAGCATAGACTTTTCACCCGGCATAGTCCAATTTCTTGACTCCTTGTCGGGAGGTTTGTCCACATCCTAAGCGTTCCCGGCGCGCGGGAGAAACGTTGTCCGGTAACCAACCCCTCAGCTGAGGGGTGTTCGAAAACCGACAGGGAACAGTAGGGACGCATACTTCCTGGCCGGGCGCAGGACAGGAAGCAGGCGCTGCCAGAGCTCCAAGGCGGACCTACTATGGCCTCGGCCACTGGAAAGGCCTCGTAGGGGAATCCTCGGTCCAGAATCTCCGTGAGGATACCTGGCCCGTTAGAACGGGTTCAAGCTTCATCCCGTGGACTCGAGATGAGCAGTAATCCTAGGAAGGACGAGGGCTATCGTCCACCGATATCCTCCTGAGGACCCAAGTCCATTCGCTGGAGAACAGGAGGAATCATCCTCGACTCGGAAGAGTCCTCAAAGAGCTGCTCGGCCTGAGCCACCCACCACCTGCCGAGGTCTATCGGAGTGAGGTGACAGACAGCCTATGGGCAGTCCCTGAGCCGACCGAGAATTTTTGGTCGGAGCCCCAACTAACGGCTGTGGAGGCGGAGGTTCCACGCGAATCGGTGAGGCAGCTGGAATTGGCGAACGCCCGGCCTGGGGACAGGCTCCTCAGCTAAACGAGGTTGTCTCGGCGCTCGGTGATAACCCACTTTATGGCCGGGGAAGGCGATGGCGTCGGGCTTAGTCCGGTCAGAAGGAAACTGTTGCCACATGAGTTCCTCTCATACCTCCGGCAGCTTGCTGAAGCCTCCCGATCGAGGAGGAGGAAGAGAGGAAGCGGCGGCGCCACTTACCCGCAGTGCGAGACTGCCTGGCGGTAGGTATGGTTGGACGCGAGAGCGTCAGAGACCGAGAACTCGGGCTAGGCCAAGGACTGCGCGGAAGGTGTCGAGATCGCACTCCCCGGTTCAGACGACCCCAATAAGGCTCCGGGAACCGAGGCACAGACGAGCCGACGGGATCCTCACAACTCCCACCGGGGAACCGGGAGAGGATTCTCAGCGACAACCCATCCAACAGGTCGAGAAAATCTGGGCCCGGCGTCGACGGAGTCTCTGTTCGACAGTGAGACTCTCTTGTCTCTCTTTTGGACCGAGAAAGCGGTCCAGAAGAATGGACCTAACCTTTGTCGAGAGGGTCAGACAAAGCTCCTAAAAGAAGCGAATAAGAGGCACCGAGAGATAGCGGGACAAATGCAGCGAGGTAGAAGCAGCCAGCGCCGCCTCCTCTTCGAGGGCAATCATCTGCTCGAGCTGATCCGCTAGCCGGCCAGCGGACAATCACCGACCGGGCCTCTTTGACTTAACCAGTGGAAATTTCTCGGACGTCCCCAGTTGTAAACGGCAGCACAGTCTTCGAGGACGAGGCGAAAAGGAAGAGCACAAGTCGCAGGCCCGCGGGTCGCTCTCAAGGCCCAGCAGTAAACGCACGGAGGCGGATCCGCCCGAGACATCATCTCACCAAGAAGGGCATTCCGGAAACCGGAGTCGATGGTCCATCGCAGCCGCGAGGAGAGAAGACCAAGTCTTTAGCAAAACTTTTAATTTCAAAAATTCAAGAATTAGGAACCAGTCTTATACGCAGAGCGCTAAGGAGGAACCTGAGCTTCAAGCGGTAAGGAAGATCTGGCGTCATGGGGCGGAGCCGAGAGTTTTACCACCCGGGTGGGTGGGAGGAGCCAGCTTGAAGACCTTCCGGCAAGATTTAAAGCGGCAAGGAACCTGCCAGACAGACAGTGTGGATGAACAACATATCCATGTCCCTAGAAATAACGTTTTCCACGACAGAAAATGTAGCTCGCAATCCGCAGCTGGTTCAAAAGGTGGCAGCGGAAGCTGCTCTAGGACGAAGAGTAAGTCCCAAGGAGGAATCGGATCCTTGATAGGCGGCCTAAGCAGGAGAACTCCCCTTAAAAAGGCACGAGTAGTATCCAACTGGCCCACCATCCGATGGCCTATGGGGCATGGTAAGTCAATTTGCTAAAGGTGCACCTTAATCGAGAACAGCCAGTCGGACTGGAAAGCAGGTAATCCAGAACCAGCTTTTAGGACATTCTAACGGTGGAGAACCCGTATGCTTGACCCACAAGCAAAATCTCTGTACGTCTTCGCATGGGTTGCTGGTTTCCTGGCAGAAGAGAGCACATCTCGCCACTTCTCGAGACCCTGTATCGCAACATGGCTATGTCTCTAGGAGCCAAACGTGCAGGTTCAAAGAACGCAAGTCTGGATGGACTAATGAACCCTCCTCCTGAGACAGCAGATGGGAGCTGATTGGCAAAGGAAGTGGCGGTTCCCGGTATAGCTGATGCAGGAGCGGGAAATTTGTCTGGGCCTGAGCGTCGCCTGCTCCCTGCGAAGTTTTAAGAGGAGACTCTGGATCAACGGGAAAGGAGGGAAGGCATAGAGGAATCTGCCCGCCCAGGAGAGGGACAACGCGTCTCGCCAGAAAACACCAGGCCCTGGATCTAGAGAGCAAAAATTGGGCAGTTTTGCATTGGATGGGGACGCGAAAAGGTCCAACTCTGGAGTGCCCCATCTGTGAAACAGATCCTCTG
Source organism: Neoceratodus forsteri (assembly GCA_016271365.2). NCBI lineage: Eukaryota > Metazoa > Chordata > Ceratodontiformes > Ceratodontidae > Neoceratodus > Neoceratodus forsteri. The sequence continues at coordinate 1,714,546,453 of CM057455.1, forward strand.
CCACCTCCTGTAGAAGTTCCCATTCGTGGACTCTGGCCTGAGAGCGACTCAGGCTGTCTGCAATGGTACTGTCCACTCCGGGGATGTGTACTGAAATTAGGTTCGCGCCATGCTGCACTACCCACTTCCACACTCTCATGGCCTCCCTGCAGAGCGGGTAGGAGCGAGTGCCTCCTTGTTTGTTGAGGTAATACATCACCGCAGTATTATCTGTTTGCAACAGGAGAGTACCCGGTGGAATCTCCGACTGGAAGGCTTGCAGAGTGTAAAGAACCACCCTCATCTCCAAAATGTTGATGTGGAGATGAGATTCCTTGGCTGTCCATGTGCCGAGACCTCACCCAGTCTAGGTGTGCTCCCCACCCGAGCCCTGAGGCGTCTGTGGAGAGAGTCACAGTCAGAGACGGCACTACAAAGGGAGCCCCCGCAGAGAGATTTCCCAGATCTAGCTACCATTGCCAATCCCGAATCGTGGCATTCGTGATTCGAATTGGCTGCTGCAGATGGTCTTGCCTTTGGTCCCATTGCACCCTTAGCATCCACTGAGTTACCCGCATGTAGAGCCTTGCCATCGGGACTGTTGCAATGGCCGCAACCATGTGTTCCAGCAGGCGAAGGACCAACCTGGCCGGGGCGGTCTTCCTCACCGACAGGTCCCTGATGAGGGATCTGATGTGTTCCGCTCTGTCGGCGGGAAGAAAAGCCTTCCCTCTGACGGTGTCCAGAACTGCCCCTATAAATGAAAATTATGTACCTACCGTAATTCTGATCTTTCTGTGCATCTTCACCATTCATCACAGATGGGTACTGGCCGGAGATCATGACCCCGAGGGAGCTTTTTTTAAAAAAAAAAAAAAAGGGTAGACTGATTTTTCATCGGCGCCGCCTTCAAGGCCGACGTACTGTGTGGTGCCGAGGCTGGACGTTAGGGAAGTTGTGTCGACTCCGCCTGCCTACCAGTTCTGAGTTGCCGAGAGGGTAAGAGGAAGGGATGGAGGGTGGGACAAGAGAGTCCAAGGGACAGAAAAAGGAAAGGATAACTGAACTAAAAGGAGAAATAACGACTGAGAGGACAGCAAAGAAGAGATGAGACTAACGGGATTGGGTAGGGGCCCCAACTCTGGAAGCGGAAGAAAGGAGGGTAGGGAGGGGAGAGAATTTAGGAGAGAGAGAGGTATCAAGGTATCCGAGACCCTTGTCTGTCACCAGATTGTATAGGAACTGCAAGGAGTAGCAAAGCTCTCTGCCAGAATTCAAGGCACAGAATAACTGGCAAATGCCCCAGAAGCAGAGTCGGTTATTCTGGAAGGAGGACAGGGTACAGGGATTTAGTACTCTCTCAGGAAAAATGTTTGGTGCAAAGAGGGTTTTTTTTTTTGTTTTTTTAAGACAGTTGGATGGAAACCAGAAGGAGAACAGGAGGAGGGCAACCACCAACTCCCACCCCATCGGGGTGGAGACATGTAGTAGAGAAGGAGTGCCGCTCGAGCTGTACCCTTTAAAGGAGAATACCCCCGTGAGTCCCTACTTTACCCCGCTCCTAAAGAGGAGAGGGGGAGCCACAGAGAGGGAGGGGACCAGAGACTGAGGCCCCAGGGGATGGTGGTGGGTTGTGATGAATGGTGAAGATACAGAAAGATCAGAATTACGGTAGGGGCTACGAATTTTCATATCTTATCTGTGTCAATCTTCACCATTCATCACAGATGGGTGAATACCTAGCCCCGAAGGGGCTGTTTCTTACACCCTAAGGGACAAAGTCCTTAGCCTCAGTGGGTGACACACTAGAGGGGACCTTCGGCCTGGGGAGGCCCAAGAGTGGGGAGAGAGACACACAGGGTCCCCCCGGAGGGGGAAGGAAGCTGCCCCGACAAGCGCCATCTCGCTCTATGGGAGAAAAGGTAGGTTCCCTAGTGGGCGGAACAAATCACCCTACGCCAGGCTAAGGGTGACAACTGGAAAAGACGTAGCCACGCCGATCTCCTAGTGCAGATCGCTGTCCCTACGACCCTGGTAGCTACCTCGTTGGCGTCGTAAGACGCCCTCGCTTGGTGCCTTGCTAGCTCCAGGCCATGTGCAGAGAGCGCGATGGCTTGTCTGGTTTGCTCCGAGTCAGGCAAAGAAGCTAGGACCTGACTTAGCCTGGACCACAAGAACCTGTTGTAGGCTGCATAGTGGGCCTGGTGAGCAGAAATAGAAAGGAGCAACCGTGCCGAGTAGAAGGTCCTCCTCCCCCAAAAATCAAAATCCGAGGAGTCTTGATCCGGGGGCCGGTCACGGTGGAGGGCGCGAAGCCCATCAGGAGTGTCCAGATGCATCAAGCCAGACTGCGGATGAGGCATGGAACCTGGAGACTCCAGGGAGCACAATACCTCTGGCTGAGGTCCCTAGGGGCAGGAACTCCTGAGAAGGGCCTCTGCCAGAAACGCAAGGACGCCTCCCGAAAGGGAGCAGGTCAGGGCGGCACCACAAGGGTGGCCTCGCCAAAATCGCCTAGAAAGGCGTGTGCCGCATGCTCAGGATTGCTAACAGTAGAGGGTGAAAGGTGCAAGTCCTCCAACATCCTCACGAGGAAGCGCTGATACTCAGAGAGATCAGCAGCCGGAGAGATGTGGACAGAAGGTTCTTTTCCCCCAGAGGAGGGTGATGAGGAGCTGGAGGTCACCATATGTTCCGAGGGTGGCTGCACGGGCGGGGGGGGGGGGTTTGAAAAACCTGGCTGTCCATAGGCCGGGAACCGGGCAGCCACCGCTCTGAACTGCTCCCAAGTGAGAGGGCCGCTAGGACCAAGAATGCCTGGGAGCGCAGGAGAATGTGGCAGAGGGATGGGGCAGAGCCAAGAAAAGAAGTCGGCTGACCTCCGCCAGGCTAGGAGCGGACCATGAGCACCCGAGGAGGGTGCCCGAAGACTCCATAGCCGACAGCTGTACAACCACGCTGGTACTGCCTGGCTGCGCCCCAGAAGAATCCCCAGTGAGGCTACCGGGGCAGAAAGTCCAGAAGGACGGTCCCCACCCAAAAGAATGGGACTCCTCAAGGAACCCGAGGGGAAGGGTGGAACCGACTGGTCCGCCCATGGCCCGAAAACCCCAGAAAAGGCCGAGCGCCGACCCCACACCCCACCCCTCAAAGTCCGGAGAGAGTCTCCTCCCAGAGGGCCAGCCAGGGTAGCTGGCATCTCTGGGCAGCCCTCAAGGGGAGACCCAGGGAACAGTACCCTTCCCTCCTGTAGGCTTCTCGATGGGCCCCAAAGTCGGGCGATCAAGACACACCACTGGAGGGGGTACCACCACCGAGGGTGATGATGAAACCCCCAAGACCAGGTTGCAGAGCAATGGTGGCTCGCACCACTGCCTGCTGGTCAGCACCACTGACCCTAGTCTTGGGGGCCACCTGACTCTCCTCAGTAGGGGGCCTGGCTCCGACTCGTCGACGAGACCACAGGGGTGCCCTCCTCCGCAGTCAACCCCGAAGGGTGTGACTGCTCGTCTGACTCGGAGCTCAACTCTGACTCCGAAGAGGTAGAGTCCGAAGCTCTGAGCCAAACAGTAGGAGGGCGGGCAGAACCAACCTTGCCAGCGGGCCCGGGAGCCAGAGTTGTGGCAGAGACGGCACCCGTGCCCTCCACAACCCCACGAGCGGGACCTGCAGGAGGCACCGGGGCAGCTCGAGCCAAAGGTCCAGAGCCAGGGCCAGACGCAGCGCCGTCAAGTCCACCAGCACCGGGGGCGGTACCAGGGACAGGAACGGTGCTGACAGCAGCCCCAGCAGCAACCTTGGCGCCGACGACACCGCTCGCCCCACGAAGCGTACCGAGGATCAAGCGGCGAAACACGGCACCGACCAGCCTCGGCACGCCGAACGCACCGAGCGCGAGGATGGCACCGACAGCCGGGAGTCGGCGCCCGCGCCGGAAGCCGCGATACGGCAAAGAAGGACACCAGATCCTGTCCCACGGCACCGTGAACAGTGCGCAGGCCCACGGCGCCCATGAACGAGCGCCGAAGGCTCCACTGACGGCATCAGGGATGGCGCCGACCGACCTTCCGAGCCGCGGAGCGACACCGTGGGAGTCTTCACTCAAGGCGGGCGACGCTGCAAGCGCTTCCCGCCTGCTCCCGGAGGAAGCAGGATGGGCCCCTGCGCCGGGAGGAGCCTCAGCGATGGCCAGGCTAAGGTAGCCGAGAGCCCTCCTCTCGGTCCGGGAGCAGAACCAGGAGGGGACCCGGAGGAAGGACCGAGAGAGCGCGCGACTTGGCCCGATGAGTGCAAACCCTACCCCTGAAAGTCAGCGGAGCTCGTCCCACTTTCAACGCACGCTGTTCGAGGACCCAACGGTCCATGGAGAACCAGGCGTCGCACGAGTCCATGTCGTGAAGCGGGCCAAGACACGCAAGACACCAGTCGTGCTGGTCGGTGACTGAAAACTTTCAGCTGCACGGGCACCGACGCATGGGGGGGGCCGACCCATCTTCGAAGACTTTTTGCCCTCCGACCGAGACATGACCTACGGAGGAAAAAAACACCAAAACAGACTCGACGTAGCAGAATTGAAATAAAAAGGAAAGATCTTACCGGGCGACGTCGAGTGGAGGCAGAACACAGAACCGGCAGGCGACCGACGGACTGAAACGTCGATTTTCAAAAAGGCTGAAGGCCTAAAATCTGGAGAGAAGCTTCCCACGAGGCAACCTCGACGGTGGGAGACGAAGAACTGGTAGGCAGGCGGAGTCGACACAGCCTAACGGCCAACCCTCGAGCGCCACGCAGTACGTCGGCCTCGAAGGCTGCGCCGATGGTGCGTCGGCTCCGCCTACCCTTAAATAAAAAAAAAAAAAAAGGCTCCCGCGGGGTCCTGATCTCCGGCCAGTACCCATCTGTGATGAATGGTGAAAATTGACACAGATAAGATACTGCAGTTTCTGGGACGGTACCAGGAGTGACTTCTCGTAGTTGATGAGAATACCCAGTGACTGAAAAAGGGCCTGGGTACAATGAATGGCCGTCATCAGTGCCTCCTTGGAGGGAGCCATGAGAAGCCAGTCGTCCAGGATGCAGGGGAACACGTGAGTGGCCTTGTCTCCTTAGAGATGCCTTCGACCGCCATGTACACTTAGAGAGACACGAGGTGCTGATGGCACAGTCGAAGGCATTCACTCGGAACTGATAATGGCGGCTCAAACTCGAAGCGCAGGAACCTCCTGTGCGCTTGAACAATTGGGATATGCAGGTAGGCGTCCTGCATGTCTAACGACGCTAAAAAGGCGTCCCGCTTCAGCATGGGGATTAGGCTCGGAAGGGTCACCATGCGGAAGCGTTTGTAGACGACCGACAGATTGAAGTCGCTGAGGTCCAGAATTGGACAGAGGTCCCATTTTCTTTAGAACCAGGAAGAAGTGGGAATAATAGTCTAACCCTCTCTGGTTCTCTGGAACATGCTTTAAGGCTTCTTTCTATAGAAGTGCGAGCACTTCCTGCCGTATAAGCAGGGCGTGCTGACCCGAGGAGCGGGAAAGCAGGGGAGGCCTAGTAGGTGGGCTGCCTACGAATTCTATAGTGGCCTCTTTCGACCAATTGCAGCACCCACCTGTCAGTGGTGATCGACCGCCACCCTGGCGGGTGATGTGCGATGCAACCCCCTACCTTCATTTCCCGTTGATCCTACGGAGGGGCCGGGGCCAGGAAATACAGGTTACTCACCTGTAACAGGAGTTCTAGGAATGGTATATGTTGTTCATCCACACTTATTGGCAGGTATCCTTGCCGCTTTAAATCTTGCCGGAAGGTCTTCCAGCTGGCTCCTCCTACCCACCGGGTGGTATAACTCTCGGCTCCGCCCATGGCGCCAGATCTAGCCCGCTGGAAGCTCTAGGCGCGTCAAGCCGGGAGGTCGGAGGAATGTAGTGGATGAACAACATAACATTCCTAGAACCCTGTTACAGATGAGTAACCTGTATTTCTAGGGACATGGATATGTTGTTCATCCACACTATTGGCAGACTCCTAGCAGTTCTCCGGGAGGAGGGAGGCAAGACGACACCCCAATACTTACTTGGGAAAGAGACTGGAGAACAGAGGCCCCAAAACCAGCATCCCGGCGTGACTCAAGGTCGATGTGGTAATGGGTAATGAAGGTGTTTGCTGACTTCCAGGTAGCAGCCTGCAGATTTCCTGGATAGGGACGCCCTGGAAGCAGCCACCGATGCAGCAGTATGGCGGGTAGAATGAGCTCTTATCCCTCTGGGAGGCTCCATGCCCGTCCAACTTATAGCAGAGATCTATGCAGGAGGTGACCCACCTGTTATCGACCCTGGCTGCAGGTCTGCCAGATGCGCTCAGCGTGGGTGACAAACCGCTGGCGAACCTCTCCCCGAATTTCAGCCGTGCACTCTTTGTAATAGGCGAGCGCCCTTCTAGGGTCCAAAGTATGGAGCCTATATTCGGCCTCCGAGGTGTGATTGGGGTAGAACACCGGCAGAGTCAACACCTGGTTACGGTGAAACTCCCACCACCTTCGAAGGAATTTCGGTGGGGCGCAGGACAACCTTTGTCCTGTGGAAGACCAGATAAGGAGACTCGATGGAAAGCCCTGGAGCTCTCCCATCCTTCTGGCTGACGTGATAGCCACCAAGAAGGCGGTCTTCCACGACAGGTGAGAGAGCACACCTGTGCATTGGTTCGAATGGCTTGCCCACGAGCTTTGCCAGTACCAGCAGTAGATCCCACGGAGGTGGAGGTTCTCGCACCGGAGGGGAAATGTGATCAAGGCCTTTGAAAAAGGCCAGACCACCTTCTCCTGTGCCACCGACTGCTTCCCGGCCCGCGCCCGGTAAGCAGAGATGGCTGCCAGGTGCACCCTTAGGGTCGTCGACCTAAGCCCTTGATTAGAAAGGGACCATAAATAGTCCAAGATGCTTGCCAAGGAACAGGAGGAAGGGTCCAAGCCCTTGCCCTGACACCAAATGGAAAACCTTTTCCATTTGAAGGCATAGCATTTTCTGGTCGACTCCTTACTGGACACCTCAACTACATTGAGGACCTCGGCGGAAAGACCCAAGGCCTGGAACTCTAGCCGCTCAGGAACCAGGCCGTCAGGTGCAGGATTGAAGGTCCGGATGGAACACCTTCCCCTGATTGACAGAGCAGGTCCGGGCGAGCTGAAGCTGCCGCATGAGTCCTGGAGCTGAGACTGAGGAGATCTGGTACCAGAACTGGCGAGGCCAGTCTGGGGCTATCAGAATCACCTGCGCCTTGTCCCTCCTCGCCTTGAGAAGCACCTTGTGGATCAAGGGAAATGGGGAAAGGCGAGAAGAGGCCCGGGTCCACTGCCTCGAGAAGGCATCCCTGCAGCGAGCCCTGCTGAGAGGGCGGGCATGGAACAGTCTCAGCCTGTTCTCCTGGAGGCAAACAGGTCCACCTGAGGTGTGCCCCAATGGGAGAACAGATGCTGTACTACCTCCGGCAGGAGAGACCACTGTGGGATGCAGCCCCTATCCGGCTCAGGGCATCGGCCAGGGTGTTGGAGGCCCTGCCACATGAATAGCTGGAGATCCGCCTCCAGGCCGCGCACAGTGACCAAATGCGAGACTTCCTTGCATAGAAGCATGAGCACGCCCGCCCTGGCGGTTTAGATAGTACATGGTCGTGGTGTTGTCCGCCTGACTCGGACCACTTGACCCCGGAGGAATGGAGCAAAGGCGGTGAGAGCTAGGGCGGACCGCCGGAGCTCCAGCAGGTTGATGTGGCATCGGGACTCAGCGGGGACCAGAGGCCGTGGGCCCGTGTTCCCCAGATGGGCACCCCAACCCATCAGAGAGGCATCGGTCGATAGAGAGACCGAGGCTCGGCGGACAAACAGGATGCCCTCCTGCAAATGACCTGGAGCGATCCACCACTGGAGGCGTTCACATCCCTAATGTCACCGACTAAGCTGGTCAAAGGATCGCAGTGTTGTGACCACTGGCTGGCCAGTCCCCATTGAAGGGGCGCATGTTCCAGCGGGCCCAACAGACCACGCTGGTGCAGGCCGCCATGAGACCCTGGGAGGCGCAGGAAGTCCCAGGCAGGGCATTGCCCAACCAGAAATGATTGGGCAAAGGAGGAAAGAACCTTGGCCCTGTCCGCGGGAGCCGCTCTGGCTCGAAGAGAGTCGAGCTGCGCCCGATGAACAGAATCACCTGCTTCGCTCGAGTTCGACTTGGCCTCGCTGATAAGGAGGCCTGGTTGAGAAGCAGACCTGGAGGGCCAGATCTCTGGACCACTCCACCTCCTGCCTGGAGGAGCTGCTATCAGCCAGTCGCCCAGGTAAGGCACCCGGACCCTCGGCGCCAGGAATGCTGTCACCACTGCCATGCATTTGGTGAAGACCCTGGGAGCTGGAGACAAGCCGAGGGCATGGTTGAACTCGAAAAGAGGATCCTTCCGCTCGAAGCGAAGGAATCTCTGGTGAGACGGACGGATAGGGACGTGAAAACGCACCTGCAAATCCAGAGAGCAGAACCACACACAGCGTTCCAAGGATGGTATTATCTGAGCCAGTGACCATCCTGAAGGTTCGAGACCTTAGAACTTGTTTAGGTCGGTAGAGTCGAGAATGAGGCCAGCCCCTGCCTGTTTCGGAACCAGGAAGTACCTGGACACAAACCCTGGGTCTGAAGGAGGTCCTCCACCTCTCTTATCACCTCCTTCTGGAGGAGGAGAGCGATGGATGCTCGACGAGCTGCCAGCGAGGCTAGACCGGGTCCCGAGGGGCGACGGCCTGAAGGGCGGTGCCTGCTCGAACCCCAGAGGCAGGCCTTCCCATCACCTCCAAAACCCACCTGTCCATGGTAACAGCGGACCAGGCGGAACGGAAGTGTGCCGAGCCGCCTCTCCCACGGGGACCTAGGGTGGGGACTGGGATGGGGCGCACCCCTCAGCCCGCCACTGGGCAGGCTTGGAGGAGGGACCAGTCGAGGGACCTCCTGGGCCTTTTCCTCCCTGCCTCCTGTTAGAGGAAGCCGCGCGTTGGGTTTGGGATGCCAAGGCAGAGCCTGCTGGCCCTGACGCTGCTGGTCGGACGCAGAAGGACCTAAAGGGCTTAGGCTTGTGGTTGCCTTTGTCCTTCTGAGCGGAAGAGACAGAGTCCAAGGTAGCATTGGACTTCTCGATCCTCTGCAGTGACCTTCCACCCCAGGGTCAAGAGGTCAGTCCTCAAAAAGGGAACATCCGCCAACTTGTGCTGGGTATCCAAGTAAAGGTGGATATCCTTAGCCAAGCCCGCCGATGACAGCCACTCGCGGCCGCCACCGACCTGGCACATGAGTCCTCAATATCCAAAGCAGTCTGAGCTGCTGTTTGGCCATACCTCTGCCTGGTCCCGCACCTGCTTGACCGTAGTCTGCAGATCTCGGGAGATGAGGAATGACCTCATCCAGGGAGCCCAACAGGCATGAGAAAATGTGCCATGAGGACAGGCCGAACTGGCCTGAACGGGCACGAGAGAGGACGAGCATAGATCTTTTCGCCGACATAATCCAATTTCTGATTCCTTGTCGGGAGGTTTGTCCACATCCTGGCATTGAAGCCGGGCGCTCCGAAAACGCTGTCGGTAACCAACCCCTCAGCAGAGGGTGTCCGAAAACTGGACAGGGAACTCGAGGGACCGCATACTTCCTTGGCCATCCTGGCCGAGGCGCAGGCACAGGAAGCAGGGCGCCGTAAAGCTCCAGGGCCGACCCACTATGGCCTCGCTACCGAAAGCCTGCTGAGAATCCCCACGGTCCAGAATCTCGTGAGGGCCTGCGTCATGGAAACGGGTTCCAGCTCATCCCGTGGACTCGAGATGAGCCGAGCAGTCCTAGGAAGGACGACGGGCTATCGTCCATTGACTGTCCTCCTGGAGGACTCCAAGTCCAGTCGCTTGGAGAAAAAAGGAGGAATTATCCTCGGACTCGGACCAGATCCTCGAAGAGCTGCCTCTGGCCCGAGCCACCTCTACCTGCCGAGGTCGGGTCGGGAGGAGGGGTAACCGAAGAGCCGATGGGGTAGACCTTAGCCGACCGAGAATCCCTGGTCGGAGCCCCAAATAGTGGCTGTGGAGGCGGAGGTTCCACCGAATCGTGGAGCAGCTGGTTTTGGCCGTAACAACCGCCTGGGTACAGGCCTCGGTAAGTCGAGGGGTTAGTCGGGCCGCCTCCGTGACAGCTACTTAATGGTCGAGGCGACCGCGCCGGGCTACTCCCCGGGTCAGGAGTGAGCTGCGCTACGAGGTCTCGCACTGGCCGACGAACTTACGCCGGAAGCCTCCCTCGCCCCAGACGAGGACGACCGGCAATGCCGCTTTACCGTGGTGCCGGTGACCCGAGACCACCGAGACGGCGGATCGGCTGGACCAAGAAGTCCAAGACCGAGAGCTCCCTTCCGAGGTCGGTCGTGGGAAGTGCCGTCTAGAACCGCACCCTTCGGCTCGGAGGGTTCATCCGAGGGCTCCAGAACCGGAGGCACAGGCAAGCCCACGGATCTCAACCCCTGGGGAACTGGGGAGAGAGGAATCTCAGCTTCTATAGGGAGACAGTAGCTCGCCCAACGGGTCGAGAAAAATCCTCGACCGCCGACAGTGGAGTCTCAGTCAACTGACAGCGACGGGGCACCGTGGAGGCCAGTGGCCGAGCAGTGGTCGGCCGATCAAGTCGACGGTAGATGACTCGGAGAGGGACCTTTCCCCGCCTCCCAAGGCGTCGACGAGGGATTTACCTTTGTCCTTTTGGACCGAGAAAAGGTCCAGCAGGCGTTGGCCCTTCTCCCTAGTGGAAGAGGACAGACAAAGCTCACAAATGAAGCTGTAGGAAGAACCCAGAGAGCAGGATAAATGCAGCGACGAGAAGAATACAGCCAGCGCCCCTACCTCTTAGGCGATCATCTGCTCGAGCTGATCCGCACGAAGCCACGCCGCCCGTGGACACCGCCGACCGGGCCTCCTTAGACTTCCACGGAGAAGCACTTCCGGGGCGGCCCAGTTGCAATCGGAGCAGACACGGTCTTGAGGGCGTAAGGCAGAGAAGGAAGAGCAGGTCGCAGTCCTGCGGTGGAGTGCTCAAGGCCTAAACAGTGAACACCGTGGAGTGTGGATCCGTCCGAGACATCTTCTGACCGCAAGAACATCTCCGAAAACCGAGAGTCGGTTGTCCATCGCCATGGCACGAGGACAAGACAGTCTTTCAAAAAAGAGCTTTCAAATTCGCAAAGCGGAAGAAATAGGAACCAGTCGCAAGCATGAGCATTAAGGAGGAACTACTGAACTTCCAAGCGGTAAGGAAGATCTGGGCGTCATATGAGCGAGTTATACCACCGGTGGTGGGAGGAGCCAGCTTAAGACCTTCCGCAAGATTTAAAGCGGCAAGGATACCTGCCAATAAGTGTGGATGAACAACATATCCATGTCCCTAGAAGAGAAAATTACTCACCTTAGTAATGTTGTTTCTTCTAATGGAGTCTTGCTATATTATGACAAGTTGAAGTTTGTCCCACCACTAGAACTGCTCCGGAGGTGAAATAGTTAAATCCATTCCGTGAATGGAACTTTGAGCACTAGCTCTAAGATAGAAAGCTCTGTCTGTAGATTTCAAACCTGAACTGTCAGATCTACGACAAAAACTCACTAAAGGTCTGTGTGGAAGCTGTAACCTACTTTAATGACTGGCTACCTAAATAATAACACCCATTGCTGGTCCCAACACCAAAGATTCAAGTCAGGGACAGAATTAATAATATAATTTAACAATGAGAAATAACACAAGAAATAATAAACACCACACCCCAAACCCCAAAAGGGGTGAAAGCAGCCTAAAAGGGCATAAAATAGTGCCCACACTAGGTTGCCACACCATACCAAAGTAGAAGTTCTGAGAGGGCAGGCTGGGGAGAGGTCATAATATAGCAAGACTCATTAGAAGAAACAACATTACTAAGGTGAGTAATTTTTCTTCAAACAACATGAAGTCTTGCTATGTATGACAAGTTACAGATCTACACACAGTACCTCCATGGAGGAGGACAGAACCTACATAGGATAATAGGTTTCAGCACAGCTGTGCCAAACCGAGCATCTCTCCAGCCTGGACATCCAGGGAGTAAGCAGGTGAGAAGTGTGCACAGTTTTCAAGTAGCAGCCTGGCATATCTCCAATATAGGAATGTCTCTGGCAGCAACTAGAGCGACTGTACCTCTGGTGGAGAATGACCCTCAAGCCAGAGGATCTCGCCCAGTTTCTGATAACAAAATGGATACAAGAGACAATCCATCTACAGCAACTGATCTTAGTGCAGGTTTCCTTTCCCAACCTCACCATAAGTGAGGAAAGGTTAAAGATCGAACCTGTGACCCTTAGTAATACTCTAAATAGTAACTAAGGGCCCTCTTAACATCAAACCAGTAACTCCTCTCACCAGAAGAGGAGTGTTCAGTGAAGAATACTGGAGGGAGATAGATTGATTGGAAATCTGAAACCACCTTAGGCAAAAAACTTCCTGTTAGTCCTGAGGACTACCTTATCCCTGTGGAAAGAAATAAAGTCAGTTTCTACTGACAAGGCTTGCAACCACTTGTCGTCTAGCAGAAGTGATACCCACTAGGAAAACAGTTTTCAAAGTTAGATACTTCAGCTCTACACAGAAAACAGAGGGTTCAAAGGGGTTTGCATTAACTGGGCGAAGTACAAACATTAAAAGGTCCCCAGGCAGGGCTGGATCGAAGCAGTGGATTAGTATGCAGTAATCATAAAAAACTTAGAAAACACAGGGTGAAGCGAAAGAAGATGACTTTCCTGCTGAAACAAAAAGCAAGACAGCTGTCCAAATGAACTCTCAGAAGTAGCTGGTCTGAGGCCCAAGGAATTAAGATGGACCATGTAATCTAACACAATGGGCAAATCAGAAGATTCTGAAATATGCTTCCCAGAACACCAAATGGAAAACCTTTTCCATTTAGAATTATAAGTAGCCCTAGTGGAAGGCTTCTAAAGCCTTTAAATTCAAGAACACCCTGAGAGAGCAGTGTAAGTCAGCAAATTCTAACCCTCAAAGCCAGGCCTGAGGTTGAGGGGATTTGAGGTCCGATACCAAACTCCCCTGGGCACAGGATAATAGGTTGTGTTCCTGGAGACACAGGGAATTGACTGTCAGGGACAGAAGGAGTGGGTACCAGGGCACCTGGCCCAATCCGGGCAATCAGAATCACCCACCAAGGCTGAGATCAAATTTTGACTACCTTGAATAGGAGAGGAAGGGGAAAGCATAAAACATCCCTTACAACCAGAAGGAGGGCGTCCAGGGGACTGAGCCCAACATGAAGCCTCCAGCAGAACAGTGGAAGTTGGTGATTGTCTGGGGCTGCAAAGATCTATCTGAGGGTGCCCCATCCGGCAAAGATATCCCAGTACTTGAGGATCCAAGGACCATTCGCGATGGCCCTAGAAATCCTGCTGAGCATCTGCTAGAACTTGTCCCTTCCTGCCAGATCTGCTATGAGAGTGTTGAAATAGGCCAGAACCACAACTTATTGCCTCGCGCACAAGGCCAAGAACGAGTGCCCCCTGCTGCTGATGTACCACATTGTTGTGGTGTTGTTCTCACTTGTACCACTTTGTTCTGAACAATGAGAAAACACTGAAGTGCTAAAAGACAGCTCTGAGTTCCAGCAAACTGATGTGGAACAGAGATGATTGCTCCAGACTGGGCCAGACAGCCCTGGTACCACTGTTGCTGTCCTTAACAGTCCACCTTCCCCTGTCTCTTCCCAGGAATTACAACCTGTTGACATCCTCTCAGGGGAGGATTTGGTATCCGAACCTCAAATCTCTCAATCTCAAGGCATGGCTCTTGAAGAGTTAGTTTGCTGATTTACACTTTTCTCAAGGGGTTCTGGATATCATTAAGGCTTCTCGAAAGCCTTCCACCAGAAAGACTTACAACTCCAAATGGAAAAGGTTCACTATCTGGTGCCCTAATGAGCATATTTCTCCAGAATCTGCTGGGTTGCCTACAGTCCTGGACTATATTGTTCATCTTAATGGCTTGGGACTTAGGCCAGCTACACATGAAGTGCATCTGGCAGCTGTTTCTGCCTTCTTGTCAGTAGGCAAGCCCTCTTCTCTGTCAGCCCATCCTGTGTTCTGTAAGTTCTTCAAGGGATTGCTGCACACCAATCCCCCTTTAGGAACCCTGCTCCTGCTTGGGACCTTAATGTTTGCATTGCTCAGCTTATGCAACCACCATTTGAGCCTTTGTCCTCTGTAGAGCTTAAGTACTTGACTTGGAAAACTGTGTTTTTGGTAGCCATTACCTCTGCCAGGCGTATCAGTGAATTGCAAGCCCTGTCAGTGGAGCCTGATTTCATCTCTTTCCATAGAGATAAAGTGGTCCTAAGAACTAACAGGAAGTTTTTGCCTAAGGTGGTTTCAGATTTCCACCTTAATCAGTCTGTCTCCCCGTTTTCTTCACTGACCATTCCTTCTCTGGAGAGAGGAGGTTGCACAGCTTGGATGTTAAAAGGGCCCTCAGCTACTACATAGAGCGCACTAAGGGTCACAGGTTTGAGTTCCTCCAGTTGTTCCTCACATATGGAGAGGTCGGTGAGGGCAAACCTGCCACTAAAGATGTATTGCCAGGTGGATTGTCTCTTGTACAATTCTGCTATGAAAACTGGTAGAACACCACCCTCAGGTCTGAGGTCACTCTGCTAGAGGTACAGCTGCTTCCCTGGCTGCTGCGAGCGATATTCCTATCTTACAAATTTGTCAAACAGCCACCTGGAAAACAGTCCATACATTCACCAAGCATTACTCTCTGGATATCCAGGCTAGGAGTGATGCTCTGTTTGGCACAGCAGTACTTCAGAGCCTATTCTCAAAGTAGGTTCTGTCCCTCCTACATGGATGTACTGCTTGGTAGTCTGCAATAGTCAGAATGCAGCAAGACTTCATGTTGTTTGAAGAAAAAATTGCTCACCTTAGTAATGTTGTTTCTTCTAATGGAGTCTTGCTGTATTCTGACCTCTTCTCTCCCCGCCTCCCCTCTCAGAACCTGTTTTTTGGGATGTGGGTGGGCAGGAGCAGTGTTGACACCCTAGAGGTGCCCTTTTCACCCTCCTTTATTTTGGGTGTGTTGTGTTTTGTTTTTACGTTTCTGACTTGAGTCTTTGCTTTGAAACCAAAAACCCTTTTAATAAATTTAGTTGCCAGTTGGCTAGTGTGAGTCTTACAGTTTCCACACAGAACTTCTAGTGAATATTGCTCGTAAAGATCTGACGGTTGGAGTTTAAACAACTGGAGACAGAGGCTTCAACTGAGCTCGCGCTGAACGTTCCATGCTGGCCATGGAACGTTAACTCTTTGTTCTCCGGGGCAGTTGAAAGGCAGGACCTAACTGCAATAGTCAGAATACAGCAAGACTCCATTAGAAGAAACATTACTAAGGTGAGTAATTTTTTTCTTAATAATGAATTGGTACTACTTTCTTGTCTATATCCTTTCGTGTGAATACATCCAGTTTCTCTATCACCCTCTAGGGTAATGTCTGAAAAATTGACAGTACACTCATTAATCACTGCTGTAAATTTTAGGTTTAAATCATTTTGATTCAGCCACTGAATGAATTTTTCTGCAGTTTCTCTGTCCCCATTCCATGTGCTGAGACAATCATCAATGTATCTTTTCCATTGTATGATATTGTCGCTATGTTCAGTAATGGATCCAATGCTGAAACGTCTCTATTTTGTTTGAAACGTTTCAACAGGAAGCATTTATTCACATCACAGGAAATGCTAACTTAGTGTTCTGTCAATTTTTCAGACATTACCCTAGAAGGTGATAGAGAAACTGGATGTATTCACACGAAAGGATATAGAAAAGAAAGTAGTACCAATTAATTGGTGAGAAATGACAGTTCACATCCAGCCAAATTAAGAAATTCTGTACCATATGGGCAATTGGTTAGGATAAGGAGAAACTGTACATCTGATACTGATTTTGAATCACAAGCAGAAGAACTTTTGCAAAGGTTTAGAGAGAAAGGTTACAAAGAGTCGTTATTAAACAAAGCATTAGTCAGAATTAAGGGCAAAAAACATTTTATTAAAACAACAAAGAAAATCAAAATGAGATCTGTCAAATCATGCTCACTGGAATTTAATGCAATTTCAGGAGCTGTAGGAAATGTTGTTTGAGTAGCTGGGATACACTAAATGTGATCCTGAGATAAATAACATTCTGCCTGAAAAGACCAAGAATAACATTTAGACGTACAGCCAACCTTCAAGACAAACTAGTGAACAGTCAGTTTTACAGAATAGACCCAAAAAAGAGACATGGTTACCACAGATGCCTACAGGAAACCACAAATGTGGAAACTGTAACATGTGTAAATATATGCATGTGTGCAATAGTTTTGTATTACCAAATAATGTTACAATTGAAGTTAGAGAGTTTATCAATTGTAAAACTCCCTTTGTGGTGTACATGCTATGGTGCCCCTGTGATTTGTTCTATATAGGGAAAACCATTAGACCGCTGAAAGAAAGAAAATTCAGGAACATGTAAGGTCCATCATTAATGGAAAAATGGGTACACCTATAGGAAGACATTTTTCCACTGTGCACAATAGCAATGCTACATGTCTAAGATTTATGGGATTGGAACAAGTGAAAGCTAATTTCAGAGGAGGTGATGGGCCAAATAAGTTGATACAGAAAGAAAGCTCCTGGATTTTTAAAGCAAATACAGTGGCTCCTTTTGGACTTAATGAAAGATGGGACCTCAAACCCTTCCTGAAAGAATAGATAATTTTGAATGTTAAAAATGATTAATGAGATGCTCGCTATATGAATTTGTGTGTATTGTCATTATATTAGATAACGATTTCTGTCATGTCTTTTCTACAATCTCTGCAGGTTGCAAAATGTAAAGAAAATCTCTCTTCCAGTTCAGATGGCATTCCAGTAAATTTTTCGGTCTAGATGGGTCTTCCACAATTCTTCTGTATCTATCCTCTACAACTGTAAGACAAACACCATAAAAGCAAAATCAGATTTTGTTTTATATACTATTTTTGGATACAAGTGTATTCTAAAGTGCAATACAAGTTATAAATTGTTTACAGGCTGAAGACAAGTACAAAATGTACTTTTCAGCCAGGTTATCTGTTCAGTTTTGAATTACCTAATGTTTATAAGTTTGGTGTAGCCCTAGTTCCCTAGGAGAACCCCTGAAAAAGTATGTAAAAACATAGTAAAGGTTTGCAATACTGGAATAGTATAACATAACATAAGTTGTGTCCTACAATTTGTATATTCTTTGGACTGCAGGTAAAAGAATGTAAATCTGGGACTAAATCCCATTTTGCTTTTTGAATTTTAAATGTTAAGTTTAAATTAAATTAATTTTCTTCCTTTTCCTTTTTTCTTTTTATTTTTTACCTCAGGTTTTTTTTCCACCCCCCATTGCCCTTTCCCATCCTTTTCTCTCCTTTTACCTTCTCCCCTTCGTTTTCTTTCACCCTCTCCCCTTTTGGTTAATTTTTCTTTTTTTTTTCCCCCTTTACTTCCTTTCCCCTTCCCCTTCCCACCCCTATACTCCTTTTCAAACCTTTTGTCCCTTTTCTTTTCCTCCTAATTTTCCCATTACTCTAGTAATTATTGTTTTCATTATTTACTATCCTTTTAATTTATTTATCTTTCTCTCCCTTTTGATTGGTTCACGTAAGTATTTAGCTTGGATTGGTTTAAAACAGTGTGATGTCACTTATAATAATTGTATTTAAATGCTCACGGTTGTAATTCAGTATTGTATGAAGGCATTCTGCTCAGGCTAGGGTTTCTCGCATTCGGTGGAATAAAGAACAATTGTTGTAAATAGATATTTGTATCTCCGTTTTTGCTGTGGATGAGCGCTACTGCTTTGGAGATGTGTCGGAGTTTTTAAGGTTTTACCTTAGTAGCGAACTCCCCCTGTAAGTGTGAGCGCTGGAATTTTGCTTGTTGGAACTTTGTGCGGATTTACCCTTTGTCCTGGAGCAGCTTACGCTGTCACTTTTGAACCAGCCACGGATTTCGAGCTACGTCTCCTTAAATGGAAGACGTTATGTTTAGTTGCCATTACTTCAGCCAGACGAATTTTGGAGCTTCACACACTGATGTGCAAAGAAACTTACTTGGTTTTCCACCAGGACAGGGTATCCTTACGGACCAATCCAAAGTTTCTGCCTAAGGTGGTCTCAGCTCTCACTCTTAATCAGGACATCGATCTACCAGTGTACTTCCTAAGTATTCAAATCGAGTAGAGGCCCTGTTGCACACTTTAGACGTGCATAGGTGTCTTCGATACTACCTGACCAGAACAAGCACCATTGAAAATCTGATCAGATTTTGTTTCCTTCCCCACAGGATGATGGGAGCTCCTGTTTCCAATGGCTCATACATTTGTATCACGTTCTGTTACCAAGCGCAACAAACCCTTACGGGCGCGGTTAGGGTCATTCCACAAGGGGTGGCTTCCTCCCTTTGGCGTCTAAAGAACGCGTGTTCACCTCAGCCATCTGTGCAGCAGCAACTTGGAGCACTGTGAACACCTTTGTCAGGCATTATAACCTGGATGTTGCATCGAGGCGAAGAGCAGGTTTTGGTCTAGCAGTCCTTCAAGGACTTCTGTCCTAGGCTTAGGTTTTTACTAAGGATTTCTACCTTCCCTCCTCCCAATGGTGTGGGATTTCCACTGTTGCTTGGGAATCGGTCCTAGTGGTGTAACCTGCTGCAAGAGCTGTTTCTCGAAGTAAGATAGTAGTTACATAAGAACTTACCATAACAGTAGATCTTGGAGAACAGCTCTTGCAGCAGGTACTTTCCCCTCTCATCATCCCTGCTGGAGGTAGATTTTGTTGTTCCAATATCCTTCTCCTGGGATCAGGTGTTCTTAACACCATTCTGATTACCATTTGATGGCGGATCCTCAGTCTCCTCTTTTGATGTCATCCAGCGCCTGGGAGTCTCCAGCGGGAGAACTTGGGATTCTGGGACCGCCTTATGTACTGTGCCTGACGCCAGGGGCGGGACTGAATACTGCTAGCTAGAAAATTTCCGTGGGGTCCTGGCACCTGCCGGCTTCAGTCCTAATGGGGTAATCTGCTGCAAGAGCTATTCTCCAAGATCTACTGTTATGGTAAGTTCTTTCGCAACTGTACTACCCCTTTGAACCAGCTGCCGCTTGTGGCCTGTGTTTCTTCTCCTGGAAACACTGTTCCTGGTAGCTTTCACTTCTGCTGGATGAATTTCCGAACTTCGTGCCTCTATGTGCAGAGAACCTTATCTGATCTTTCATAGGGATCTGGTAATGCTTCGCACTAACCCTTCCTTTCAGCTTAAGGTTGTTTGTGAACAAACCTTGAATCAGTCCTTGGAATTGCCAGTTTTGTACCCTGAGTACTCCAATCTGGGTGAACCTCTTTTGCATACAATGGATGTCCATTGCATTCTTCGATATTATACTGGTAGGACGAAGTCCCTTCGCAAAACCTCACAACTGTTTGTCACCTTTGTCCCAGGTCGTGAGGGCCTTCCGGTTGCAAAACGCACCCTCTTGCTGGCTAGCCCCATTGCATTACCTTTTGTTACAAAAAACACAATAAGCCCTTAACGGGCCACATCCAAGCCCATTGCACTAGGACCCTAGCGGCCACAATGTCTTGTTTCAAGGGTGCCTCCATTACTGATATTAGCAATGCAGCCACCTGCTCTACCATCCATGCCTTTACCAGGCATTACAAATCTCGATGTTGCCTCGAGACGCAGAACTGCCTTCAGCCATGCTGTCCTGCAGGGCATCCTGTCATAATTGTCCTCCCACATGGTCGTAACTGCTGGGAACTCACCCAAAAGTAATAACCTACTGCAAGAGACCATTCCGTAGAAGATGGTGCAGTTACATAAGAACTTTCTGTAACAGATCTTCGAACAATGTCTCTTGCAGTAGGTACAGTCCTGCCCTCCGTCCCCCTGCCTTCTCTAGCAGGGAAAATCCTGATCTAAGGACTTGGGGTCGGGAGTCACTGATACCTCGGTTTGCCTTGGTCCTCGCTTTTGCGGGCTGAAACCAGCAGGGAACAGGATACCAGGGACCACTCACACTTGTATAGGGAGCAAGGAAATGTCATGTGGGTGGTTCCTGGTAAGACTGCTGAAGAAGCTGCTGTGCGACTGCACCCTCTGCTGGAAACTCCCAAGAGTAATAACCTACTGCAAAAGATTCCTCTAAGATCTACTGTTACGGTAAGTTCTTCTAACCGCACTTTCAAGGAGTGGTATATGGTGTTAATCCACACTTTGTGGCAGTTGCTTTTCCCTTTAAGACTGTCCGGAACGTCTTCAAGCTGTCTCCTCCCACCCACCTAGGTGATAACTCCCTTGGCTCCACCCCATGATGCCAGATCTTGCCCGCTGGAAGCAGCTATGTGCTACAAAGCCAGGGGAGGTCGGGACGGGTCTGTGTGGATGAACATCATATACCACTTCTAGAACTACGGTTACAGGTGAGTAACTGTTCTAGGGGTGTGGATATGTTCTGTCCATACTGTCTGGCAGGTACATTGATGCTTTAAGGTGGGCCTGAAAGTCTTAAAGCTGGCTCCTCCCACCCACCCAGGTGATGACTCGCGGCTCCACCCCATGATGCCAGATCTTCCTTACGCTTGGAAGCATCAGCTTCCCTCCTAGCGCTCTTGCGTTTTGCAGGCCCTGGCTCTCAAAACTTCAGATTTTTTTCCCTAAACTTACTTTGGAAACTAGATTCGAGTTCAGTCTTACCCTTTTCCCTCGCAGCTGGATGGGACAAAGGCCGTCCCGGGCTCCTTGATGCCCTGTGGGCAGAAGATGTTGCACATGGCCCCTACACCTCAGGCACGACCATGATCCTCAGGCTTGCGGAGATGTCTGTCCTTTTTCTCCATCTGTGCTTGAAGACGCTGCCAGACTCCAGCTGGGGCGACCGGAGAAACGGTGCCCGCCGATCACATCGAAGGAGGCCCGTTGGGTGGTGTCTGTGGTGGCAGGCTCTGTGGAGCATCTGGAAAAGCTTATACAGCTCACTGCCCTCGAGGAGGAGGCGGGCCATGCCGCAGCGAGCTCCTCTTGAGCTTCGGCCTTTATTCCGCTCCAACTGGGCTCTTCGTAAATGGCTTTCTTTCAGGAGCTGTGCCAGTCCCTCTCAACTAAAGGAGAGGGTCCTTCTGGGTCTCACACCCATCGGTCCTGGATGAAGGATCCAAAAAAAGGTCAAACCCACCATTAACGCTCTTGGGTGTGGAGAGATCTCGTTCTCTGGACCGTTGGCTCGCTACTTCGGTTGATGTTGCGGCCGAGACTTTTCTCCAGCCCAACGAGAGGTTGTCGACTGAGGAGGCCAATGACTCTCTGACACTGGTGCGTTCCGAGGACTTGCCTCAGACCATTGAGCCGAAGTCCCTGGCTCAGGACCCTGAACCGGAGGGGCAGCAGGTTTCCCCCGCTCCTTCCTCGGCCCACTGCTGATGGTAGAGGGTATCTGTCCTCCTCAGCTTTGGGGAAATCCCACAGACGTCAGCAGTCTCTGTCCTGACATTGTGGAAAGCGGTGCCGCTGCTTTGCTTCCTCATCCTCCTCGGCTGAGGAGAGGCTCCAGCGCAAGTTGCGTCAGCGCTATGAGGCTCTAATGTGGCAACAGCTCGCACAGCCCAGCAGCAAGCTGGCGCTGGCTTCAACAGTGGCAATTAAGTGGCTGTTGCGTGAACAGCCGAAGCAGACTCCCGCCACCGGTTCAACAGTCGAGGATCCGGTCCCGGCGCCGATGACTTGACCAAAACAGACTGCCTCGCCTATTGTGGTAGAACGACTGCCTCTCCAGCCAAAGAATGGGGCACCGACCAAGGATTCTCTGTTGGCTGAAGGTCTGCCCCATCGGTTGTCGTGTCACTCTCACTCCCGATCGCCCTCGGAGAGTGGCTCAGGCGGTCACTAGCTGGATGTGGACGCTTTGGAGTCCGAAGACTCCTTGTTGCATTCCTGTCCAGTCGACCTGGAATCCTTGGGGGGGGGGGTTCTTTCTGTGGACAAGAGCCCCACCTCGTTCCTTGGTATCCTTCAGCTCATGTGAGTCCACTGGGATGCCCCTCGGACCTGTGCAGAAACTGGCCAGATATCCCTACGAGATTCCGGACAGAGGGACTCCCCACGGAGGCCATTGTTGGCCCTGGCGTTAGAACTCTGTGGCGCCAAGCCTCATGCGCAGCACCTTAGGCCAGGATGGCCCGGCAGTCTGTGATCCCTACTGGCTCTCCGGCTCTCTGAGCATCCCTCGGCTGAGGGGTTGGTGGCAGATTCTGTCTTCAGTTGCTCGGAGCTACCTGAGGGATGTGGACAAGCTCTCAGATAAGGGTCCAAAAATTGGACTACTCGGGAGAAAGGTGTCTTCGCTTGCCTCTTTGGGCCTTGCCTGGCTAGCTCATCTGTTGATGACACATCTTTCACGCCTGTTGGGCTTCCTGGATGAGGTGCTCCCTCATCTCCTGGCCGACCTCCAGACCACGATCAAGCAGGTCTGGGATCAGGGAAGGGCGGTGGCAGAGCGGCAGTTCCAGACTGTTCTGGACATTGGAGACTCTTGTGCCCGTTCGGTAGGGGCCGCAGTGGCCATGCGCCACAGGGCTTGGTTGCGGATCTCGACCTTCATGGCAGACACCCAAAAGAAGCTCACAGATGTTCCCTTTCTGGGCATCGACCTGTTCGAGCTCTGTGTGGAGCGCCACCTCCAGCACATTGAAAAATCCAATGCCACCCTAGATTTGGTTACATCTACAGAGGACAAAGGCCGCCATCAGCAGCGTAAGCCCTTTGTCCCTCCATTCCTGTGGCAAGATCTGCCTAGCTGCACCAGCAGCAGGGCCAGCAGGTTCAAACTTTGGGCCCTAGTGCCAGATCCGTCACTTTCTCTGGTCAGGAGGCCCAGGTGGAAGGGCCCCAGTGGCTCCTCTGCCGGTCCTTCCTCCAAGCCTGCCCAGTGACGGGTAGTGGGGTGCCACCCCAACCTCGTCTCACCTCCCCAGGGTCCCCCTATTGGGGGCCGGCTCAGCCACTTCGTTTCTGCCTGGTCCACTGTCACCACGGATCGCTGGGTGCTGGAAGTGGTTGGCAGGGGCCTGCCTCTGGAGTTTGAGCAGGTCCCTCCCTTTCAAGCCCGCACCCCGCGGTGGGGCTTCCGGGTCCGCAGCCTCCTAGTCGGCTCTCCGAGACTACATCAACCAGCTCCTCCATAAAGGGATTAGTCAACAGGTTGCGGATCCTCCTCCATTCCCAGGGTTTGTTTCAGATGCGTTCTGGTTCCAAAACAGACAGGGAGCTGGCGCCCCATTCTCGATCTGCGCGACCTGAACAAGTTCCTAAGGACGCGCACATTTCAGATGGTAACCCTGACTCAGATAATACCATTCCTGGAGCAGGTCATGTGGTTCTGCTCCCTGGACCTCCAGGACACGTTCTTTCACGTCCCAATCGGTCCATCTTATCAGTGGTTCCTCCGCTTTCGGGCAGAGGGAACTCTGAGTTTTGGGTCATTCCCTTCGGCTGCTCGTCAGCTCCCAGGGTCTTCACCAAATGCATCGCAGTGGTGAAGCATTCCGGGTCTGGGTCCACCTGTACCTGGACGACTGGCTGATGATTGGTCCCTCCAGGTTGGAGGTGGAGCGGTCCAGAGATCTGGACCTCCAGGCTTGCTCGGAACTCTTGCCCTCGCAGGTGATTCAGTTCATCGGGGCAGAGCTCGATTCTCTCTGAGCCAGAGCCCGGCACGCAGCTGACAGGGCCGCGGTCCTTTCCTCCTTTGCCCAGTCATTTCTGGTTGGGCAATGGCGGCCTGCACCAGTGTGGTCTGTTGGGCCTGCTGGCATATGCGCCCCCTGCAGTGGGTGCTGGCCCGCCGGTCTCAGTGCTCCAGTCATCTAGACCAGCCAGCTTTTGTGATCCAGGAGATGTGGGACGGCCTGCAGTGGTGGCTCATCCCAGCTCATCTGCTGGAGGGAATTCCATTCGTCTGCCGAGCTGACGGTCATCCTGATGAGACGCCTCTCTGATAGGTGGGGGTGCTCGTGTGGGAGCACAGAACCCACCGACTCTGGTCCCCTCATGATTCACAATGCCACATCAACCTGCTGGACCTCTGAGCGGTCCGGCTATCCCTGACCACCTTCGCTCTGTTTGTTCAAGGCCCAGTGGTCCAGGTCTAAACAAACACCACGACCATGTACTGTCTGAACAGATAAGGCGGGCACTCCGTGCCCTGTGCAAGGAAGCTGTTCGCATTTGGGTCTCTCGTGCTCAGCCTGGAGACAGATCTGCTAGCAGGAGCCTCTTGTCAGTCTGGCGATGCCCTCAGCTGGATAGGCGATGCATCTCACAGTGGTCTGTCCTGCGGGGGAGAGAGAGAGTACAAGACCCGTTCTACCACTGGGGCACACCTAGGTGGACCCATTCACCTCCAGAGAGAACACCAAGCTGAGGCTGTACCATGCCCGCCCCCCTCAGCAGGGCTCGCTGCAAGAGGATTCCTTCTCCAGGCCGTGGACCCCGGGCCTCTTCTATGCCTCCTCTGCCCTTGACCCACAAGGTGCTCCTCAAGATCAGGAGGGACAAGGCGCAGGTAAAGCTGGTAGCCCCAGACTGGCCTTGCCAATTCTGGTATCCAGATCTCCTCAGCCTCAGCTCCAGGCTCTCGAGATGGCTTCCCGCCCGCCCAGACCTGCTCTCGTCAACGAGGGGAAGGTACTCCATCCGGACCTTCAATCCCTGCGCCTGATGGCCTGGTTCCTGAGTGGCTCGAGTTCCAGGCCTTGGGTCTTTCCATCGAGGTCCTCGGTGTCGTTGAGGCATCCTGCAAGGAGTTGACCAGGAAATGCTATGCCTTCAAATGGAAGAGATTCTCCATTTAGTGTCGGCAAGGGGTTGGACCCCTAGTCTTGTCTGCTGGCTAGCATTCTGGATCATCTGTGGTCCCTTTCCTAGCAGGGGCTTCAGTCAACGACCCTCAAGGTGCACCTGGCAGCCATCTCTGCTTACTGGGCGCGGGCGGACAAGAAGTCTGTGGCGCAGGAAAAGGTGGTCTGGTGTTTTTTCAATGGCCTAGATCACATATCCCCTCCGGCGTGTGAACCACCACCTCTGTGGGATTTACTGCTGGTATTGGCCAAACTCATGGGCAAGCCATTTGAACCGATGCACAGGTGACATTTCTCACCTGTCGTGGAAGACCACCTTCTTGGTGGCTGTCATGTCAGCCCAGAAGGATTGGGGAGCTCTAGGCGCTTTCCATCAATCTCCTACCTGGTCTTCCACAGGGACAAGGTTGTCCTGTGCCCCGCCAAAATTTCTCCCGAGGTGGTGTTGGGAGTTTCACCTGAACCAGGTGTTGAATCTGCTGGTGTTCTACCCTTGTCGCACCTCGGAGGCTGAGTACAGGCTCCATACTTTGGACCTGAGAAGAACGCTCGCTTACTACAAAGAGCGTACTGCAGAAGTTTGGTGAGAAGTTCGCCAGCTGTTCATCACTTACGCTGAAGCCGCACCTGGCAGACCTGCAGCAAAGCGGACAATTGGCAGGTGGATCACTTCCTGCATTGATCTCTGCTATAGGTTGGCGGGTAGGGAGCCTCCCATAGGCTTATGGCTCATTCCACTCGTCATACCGCTGCGTCAGTGGCTGCTTCTAGGGACGTCCCTTTCCAAGAAATCTGCAGGGCTTCTACCTGGAAGTCAGCACACACCTTCATTTCCCATTACCACATCGACCTTGAGTCACGCCGGGATGCTGGTTTTGGAACCTCAGTTCTCCAGTCCCTGTTCCGTAAGTAGTGGTGTGCGCCTTGCCTCCCTTCTCGGCTGTGCCTGTAAAAGTGGTTGGTCCTTGGTAGTCCCCGTTTATTTTCCTGCCGGCTTCAGCTCTGATGGCAGCGTACTCTTCTGTCTGCAGTCTACGACGTGGATTGAACCCATAGCTTGGAGTACCTGGGCTTCATACACTGCACTATTTCCTGTGCTCGACCAAGAGCTTTACAATGGATATTTCCCTGTTCTAGGGACATGAATATGTTGTTCATCCACACTGTCTGGCAGGTTCCTTGCC
The DNA here is from genome assembly GCA_016271365.2 of Neoceratodus forsteri. Classification (NCBI taxonomy): domain Eukaryota; kingdom Metazoa; phylum Chordata; order Ceratodontiformes; family Ceratodontidae; genus Neoceratodus; species Neoceratodus forsteri. The sequence continues at coordinate 1,714,572,620 of CM057455.1, forward strand.
GCTTTAAATCTTGCCGGAAGGTCTTCAAGCTGGCTTCTCCCACCCACCCGGGTGGTAAAACTCTCGGCTCTGCCCCATGACGCCAGATCTTCCTTACCGCTTGGAAGCTCAGGTTCCTCCCTTAACGCTCTCGTTTGACTGGTTCTAATTCTTGAAGTTCGAAATCAAAATTTTTGCTAAAAAGACTTCAGTCTTCTCCTCGTGGCTGCGATGGACAAATCTACTCCCGGTTTCCGGAGGTGCCCTTGCGGGCAGAAGATGTCTGAGGACGGATCCGCACTCCGCGTCGTCTACTGCCTGGGCCTTGAGCACGACCCGCAGGCCTGCGACTTGTGCTCTTCTTTACGACCCCGTCCTTGAAGACCGTGCTGCCTGATTACAACTGGGCGCCCAGAAAAATTCCACGGTGAAATCTAAAGAGGCCGGTTGGTGGTGTCGCGGCGGGCTCGGCGGATCAGCTCGAGCAGATGATTGCCCTCGAAGAGGGGAGGCGGGCGCTTCTACCTTAGCTGCTGCATTTGTCCGTCTCTCTGGGTGCCTCGTACTCGGCTTCTTTTAAGGAGCTTTGTCTGACCCTCTCGACGAAGGTGAGGTCCAGCTTCTTCGGGACCTTTTCCAGGTCCAAAAGAGCAAAAGTAAGGCTCTCCGTCGCGCTCTTGGGAGGCGGAAAGATCCCCTCCCTTTGTTGACAGTCGACTCTAGTGAAGCCCTCAGCTTCGGCCACTGGCTTCACGGTGTCCCGTCAGGCCAGTTGCCGAGACTTCCGTCGGCAGTCGAGATTTTCTCGACCCGTTAAGACGGTTGTCGGCTGGAGAAGCTGAGAATCCCCTCCCGGTGGGAGTTGAGGATCCCGTCGGCTCGTCTATGCCTCCGGTTCCACGCCTTGATTAAATCGTCCGAGCCGAAGTGCCGATTTCGACACTTCTCCTCGCCTTCCTCAGCCTAAGTCGAGGGTCTCGGTCTCCTGACATCCTCGCGGTCCAACCGATCCCGCCGCCATGGCCGGTCGACACCGCAGCAAAGCGGCGCCGCCGCTCTTCCTCGGACGAGGGAGCTTGCCGCAAGTTGCGTCAGAAGTACGAGGAACTCATGTGGCAACAGCTCCTTTTGACTGGGAATAGGCCGACCCAGTCGTCTTCCCCGGCCATTAAGTGGCTGTCACTGGAGTGGCCGAAACAACTCTTCATTGTAGCCGAGGAGCCTGTTCCCAGGCCGGTTGTTCGGCCAATTCCAGCTGCCTCACCGATTCTGGTGGAACCTCCGCCTCCACAGCCATTAGTTGGGGCTCCAACCAAAAATTCTCGGTCGGCCTTGGGTTTGCCCCATAGGCTGTCTGTCACCCTCACTCCTGATAAACCTTGGCAGGTGGAGGGTGGCTCAGACCCGAGCAGCTCTTTGAGGGTCTTCTGAGTCCGATGGTGGTTCCTCCCTCTTCTCCAAAGCATGGACTTGGGGTCCTGGGAGGGCAGTCAGTGGGCGATAGCCCTTCGTCCTTCTTAGGGTTGCTTGACTCATCTCGGAGTCCACGGGATGGCTCGAACCCGTTTCTAAGACGGCCAGGTATCCCCTCACGGAGATTCTGGACCGAGGATGCTCCTACGGAGGCCTTTCCGTGGCGAAACCATAGTGGGTCCGGCCTTGGAACTGGCAGCGTCCTGCTTCCTGCCCTGCGCCTTCGGCCAGGATGGCCAGGAAGTATCACGGTCCTACCCGGTTCCTGTCCGGTGTTGGACACCCCTCGGCAGAGGGGTTGGTTACCGACAAGCGTTTTCGGTCGTGCCGGAAGCATGAGGATAATGGACAAACCTCCGACAAAGGAATCCAAGAAATTGGATTATGCGGGCGAAAAGTCTATGCTCGTCCTCTCTCGCGCCTTCGTCAGGCCAGTTCAGCCGTCCTCATGGCACATTTTCTCACGCCCTGTTGGGCTCCTGGATGAGTAGTCCCTCATCTTCCCATGAGATCTGCAGACTGCGGTCAGGCGGAAGTCTCAGGACCAGGGCAGTGGCCAAACAGCAGCTCAGACTTCGATTAGACATCGAGGACTCATGTGCCAGGTCCGTGGCGGCTGCAGTGGCCATGCGTTGTCGGAGCTTGGCTGAGGATATCCCACGTTTACCTTGGATACCCAGCACAAGTTAGCAGATGTTCCCTTTTGAGGACTGACCTCTTGACCCTGGGTGGAAGGTCACCTGCAGAGGATCGAGATGTCCAATGCTACCTTGGACTCTGTCTCTTCCGCTCAGAAGGACAAGGCATCAAGCCACAGCCTAAGCCCTTTCGTCCTTCTGCGACATGTAGCATCAGCCCAACAGCGTCGGGGCCAGCAGGCTCCGAGCTTGGCATCCCAAACCCAAGCCCGTCGGCTTCCTCCAACAGGAAGCAGGGAGGTAAAGGCCCAGGGGTCCCTCGGCGGTCCTCCTCCAGGCCTGCCAGTGGCCGGGCTGAGGTGTCTCCCCATCCCTGTCCACCTCACCCCTGGTTCCCCGTGGAGGGCGGCTCAGACACTTCCTTTCCGCCCTGGTCACTGTTACCACGGACAGGTGGGTACTGGAGGTTGTGGGAAAAGGCCTACCTCTGGAATTGAGCAGCCCCGCCCTTCAGGCCGTCGCACCTCAGGGGCCTCGAGAATCCGCCCAGCCTCACTGGCGGCTTGTCGAGGCCGACATCGCTCTCCTCCTCCAAGGAGGTGATCGCGGGTAGGGACCCCCCTTTAGACCAGGGTTCGTGTCCAGGTATTTCCTGGTTCAAGCAGACGGAGGGGCTGGCCCCCCATTCTCGACCTACACGACCTGAACAGTTCCTAAGGTCTCGGACCTTCAGAATGGTCACTCTGGCACACAAGAATACCATCTCTGGAACCACGGGTGTGGTTCTGCTCTCTGGACCTACAGGGCGTGTTCTTTCCGTCCCTATCCGTCCGTCACGCCGAGATTCCTCCGCTTTCGGCGGAAGGATCCTCTTTGAGTTCCAAGCCATGCCCTTGGCTTATCTCCAGCTCCCAGGGTCTTCACAAATGCATGGCAGTGGTGACAGCATTCCTACTTGGCGCCGAGGGTGGTGTACCCTTACCTGGAGCGATTGGCTGATAGCAGCCCCCTCAGGCAGGAGGTGTAGCGGTCCAGAGATCTGGCCTTCTCATCATGAGGCCAAGTCGAGACTCGAGCGAGCAGAGCTCGACTCTCTTGAGCAAACACGGCTCCCGAGCGGACAGGGCGATGTTCTTACTTCCTTGCCCAATCATTTCTGGTTGGGCAATTGCATCTGCCGGGACTTCCTGCGCCTCCTGGGTCTCATGGCGGCCTATACCAGCGTGGTCCGTTGGGCGCGGCTGGCACATGCGCCCCCTTCAGTGGGGACTGGCCAGCCAGTGGTCACAATGCTGGGATCCATTGGACTAGCTAGTGATAGTGACCCAGGAGATGTGAAACGCTCTCCAGTGGTGGACCATTCCATCCCATCTGCAGGAGGGCATCCCGTTCGTCCGCCCCGAGCCGACGGTCTCTCTATCGACCGATGCCTCTCTGATGGGTTGGGGTGCCCATCTGGGGGAACACAGAGTGCACGGCCTCTGGTCCCCGCGGGAGTCCCGATGCCACATCAACCTGCTGGAGCTCCGAGCGGTCCGCCTAGCTCTCACCGCCTTTGCTCCGTTTCTCCGGGGTCAAGTGGTCCAGTCAGGCGGACAATACCCGACCATGTACTACCTGAACCGCCAGGGCGGGGCGCGTTCCATGCTTCTATGCAAGAAGCTCTCCGCATTTGGTCACTAATGCGCAGCCTGGAGGCAGATCTCCTAGCCATTCATGTGGCAGGAGCCTCCAACACCCTGGCCGATGCCCTGAGCCGGATAGGGGCTGCATCTCACAAGTGGTCTCTCCTGCCGGAGGGAGTACAAGATCTGTTCTCCCACTGGGGCACACCTCAGGTGGACCTGTTTGCCTCCAGGGAGAATGCGAAGCTGAGGCTGTTTCAAACAACATGAAGTCTTGCTATATTATGACAATTGCAGTTTGTCCCACCATTAGAACTGCTCCGGGGGTGAAAGAGTTAACTCCCATTCTAAGAATGGAACATGGAGCGCGAGCTCGGTTAGAGAAGCTCTGTCTGGGTTATTTCAAACTTAAACTGTCAGATTCTTTACTCTGCCTCACTGAACAGTCGCTCCGGAGATTTCTCCTACTGCTGGTTCATTTCTCGGTTTAAACAGTGTTTCTCGGTTCAAATCAACCGAGAATATTTTATTTTAACCGCAAAACCCGATCGGTTCAAGCTCTGTCTGTGGTGCAATGCGTAATTACAGTTCATTTTCTGTGTGGAACTTGTAAATGTTATCAGTTCGGTTTTTGAACCGATCAGCTTGTTTTAAAACTTGAAATTGAAGGTTTTAAAGTGCGGTTCCGGTTCTTATCGGTTCTAAAAAAAACGGATTTCATTCGTTTTTCCAAGACTCCAGTGACACGGTTAGGAACCGATAAGGGTGTCTTACCTAGCACTGCGTTTAAAGGCAAGTTTTTGGTTAGGCTGGCATTATGTCTGAGAAACCCAAAGAAAAACCGGGCCCTGGGTTTCAACACTACTGTGATGTCTGTGGGAAGTCTTTGCCAAGGCTGACCCACCACCACATGTGTATATTGTCTGGGGTTTGACCACCTCAATTCAGACTGCCAGATTTGTAAAAATTTCCTGCAGCCACCCTGGATGAAAGAGTTGGCAGGCTCAGGGGCGAGGCCAAAAGTCCGCTGACCCGGATGGCCAGCCCGGTTCGGTGACAGACGAACCGGAGGGAGTGCCCTCTGACCAGGGCGAGACTTCCTCGGGCAAACGTAAAGCTGGCTCGGAGGAGCCAGTTCCAGTAAAGAAAACAAGAAAAGCAGCAGGTGTGGAGCCCAAAATTCCTTCTCCAACTGCTGCAGAGATAGCAAGAGCTATTCAGATTGTCCAGTCACTTTCTCCGGTTCCGTCTGAACCGCCACTGTCTGGTAAAAGGTCGGTTCCACGGTTCAGGAATATGATGTTGAAGAGTTTATGAACCAGAGGAGGGAGGATGATTATGAACAGTATGAATGTGACTTGGAGGGTCTGGGTGTGCCCATTGGAACGGACATCTCCCAGACAGACCTAGAATCTCCCCTTAAGCTCTGGGTCCCCCTCTCACTTTATGTTTTACAAAAAAGTTGCTGAAACCCTCCAGCTCCCATTGGAGGAAGCTGTGCATGAGCAAGAGGAACCTGATTTTGTAGAAATGATGGATATTCCAGAGTCTAGGAGATTGTCTATTCCCTTGCATAAATCATTTAGGAAACACGCAATAAAAATTTTAAAAACTCCCAATTCTGTGCCTCCTGTGGACAAAAAGATGGACAGGAGGTACACTCTGTCAGGTCCTGATACAGAATTCCCTTCACAGCAATGCAGTCACGTTGGTGTGGTTCAGGCTGCAGCCTGTGATAAAGCTAATATTCCTTGGCTACATCCTCTGACAAGGATTCCAGGAAGATTGATGCCATGGCTAAAAAACAATACATGGCAGCGTCCTTGGGACTCAGGCAAGCAAATTACATGGCTTATGTAGCAAAGTATCAAAAATCTAGATGGGACACTGTCATGGCTTTGGCCAAACAGGACCTCTAGCCAGCTTCGTTAATGAGCTGGAACAGGTGGCTGCTGATGGCATTGAGGCATCTAAGGTGCAGTTTCATGCTGCTGTGGTTTTAATGATGTATCCTCTAGAGTCATGGCTTCGTCTGTAGCTTTTAAATAGGATTAGCCTGGCTCAGGTGTACTAGCTTGTCACAGGATACCCAGACTAAGGCTATGGATTTTCCTGGTTGGAAATTCTCTGTTTGGGGAGCAGACCAGAAGTATAAAAAAATGGATGAATATAGGACTACCTATAAGAGTGCTCAGGCTAAGCAGCGTGAAGTCACTCCTCAGAGGCAGACCCCCAGGGGTAGAGTGAGACTACTGCAGACCTTTTACCAAAACCCAGGCCTCCTCTGCTTATGCTCAGAGGGTTCTTCAGAGGAAGAGAGGCACGGGTGTGGGAGCCTGCTCCCACCCCTCAGCCTAAGCACCTGCCAAACCAGACACGCTGATGGGGTGCAGGCCAATTCTCACCTGTGGGGCAGGTTGGCCCGCCGTTGAACTAGGTGTCTCTAACTTCAGACAAATGGGTCCTGAGTAATGCGAGGTCTGTTCTCAACTAAAGTTCAAAGATGAGAATCAGTCTTTCCATCCAAACTCTTTGAGACCTTTACTTTAAACAGAAGTCTCAACCTCCTGGCTCTCAGGCTGTAGAAGGTTTCCCCCTAACCAGGAAAGAGTCTATCGTACCACCCCAAAAACACAGGAGAATGGCCCCATTTTAGACCAGAATATCTGAACAAACACCTTTAGAACAAGGACAGAATGGTAACTCAGCATGTTTTACTCTCTCTAAGGCCAGGGACTGACGCCTCCCTGGACCTCAAGGATGCCTATTTTCCATCCTAATCAGAAGCTCCCACTGAAAGCCTCGAATTCAAACTACCCTCAGGTCACTACCAGTTCAAACAATGCTTGTGGCTCTCCTGCCCCAAGGTATTCACAAAATGTCTGGCAGTAGCAGTTGCTCATTTAAGAAGGCAGTTGCTGCTCTTTCCTATCACAGACTGACTGGCTCATTGTAGGCCAGGTCTAGGAACAGGTAAATCTACTGCAAGTTACCCAAGCTGCTCACCTCCTGACCTAACTCCTCTTCCAAAATCGTTCTGGAACAGTTCAGATGCTCCCTTCATAGGTGCAGGGTGGACACAAAACAGGCCAGGCCTTCCTACCCATAGAGGTGAGACTTGGTGGCTCTGGCCTCCTCCATCCTCTGCAGGTCTCTCGACCGCAAGACACTTTTGCAGCTCCTGGGGCACATGGCTGCGTCCACAGCTGTAGTGCAGGCAGATTTCAGATGAGGGACCTTCAGTTTCATGAGCCTTTTGGTCTCAGAGAAGAGACCCCCTTTCAAGTTGGTCCCAGTGCCCGAACCTGATCAGGCCTCCAGTGGTGGCAGGATCAGAGCAGTTTAAACTGAGGTCCCTTCAGACCTCTGTCTGCCCTTGACCCTCACTAGGATGCTTCCTCATGGAGTGGGAGCCCACATGACCTCTCCACTCAGGGAGTATGGTCCCCTCAGGTTCTCTGTTCCACATCAATTTGCTGGAACTCAGAGCTGTCTTTTACTTCAAGTGTTTTCTGCTCAGGGCAAAGTGGTACAAGTCAGAACAGACAACACCACAACAGTGTGGTACATCGCAAGCAGGGGGCATAGGTCTTGACCTGTGCCGAGGCAATAAGTTGTAATTGGCCTGTTCTGACACCCTCATAGCAATTCACCTTCAGGAAGGACAATGTCCAGCAGATGCTCTCATCAGGATTTCCAGGGCCATCACGAATGGTCTCGGTCCTCAATACTAAGATAGTTTTTGCCAGATGGGGCACCCTCAGATGAATCTTTTGCAGTCCCAGACAATCACCAACTTCCACTGTTCTGTTGCAGGCCCCAGTGTTGGGCTCAGTCCCTGGATGCCTTTCTCCTAGATTGGGAGGAAGTTCTTTATACACCCCCCCCTTCTCCCTATTCAGGTGCTAGTCAAATCAGATCCCAGCCTTGGGGTGATTCTGATTGCCCAGATGAGCCAGGCAGCCCTGCTACCCTCTTCATCCCTAACAGTCCATCTTCCCTGTGTCTCCCAGGAATCACAACCCAACCTGTGCCCAGGGAGATTTGGTATCCGACCTCAAATCCTCAACCTCAAGCACACGCTCGAGGAGTTAGAACCTTTGACCCTACACCTTTCTCCAGGGTGTTCTTGAAATCCTAAATGCTTCTGAGAAGCCTTCACTAGGGCTGCTCCTTATTCTAAGTGGAAAAGGTTTTCCATTTTATAGTTCGTTCCCGGAATCAACTGATTGCTCATTGTTTGGACTATAGTTCATCCCAATTCTTTGGGCCAGAGACCAGCTACCTGAAAGTACATTTAGCAGCTATCTCTGCTTTTGTTTCGGAAAGCCCTACTCTTTCCGCTCACCCTGTATACCAAGTTTTAAAGTTACTTCATACTGATCCACCTTTTGGGGATCCATTACCTGGACCTTAATGTTTGCATGATTAATGCATTGAACCTCTGTCTTCTGGGCTTAAGTATAACGGAAAACTGTTTTCTAGTGGCTATCACTTCTGCCAGGCGCATAAGTGAGTTGCAAGCCTTGTCAGTAAACAGACTTTATTTCTTTCCACAAGATAAAGAGGCCTATCAGGATAACAGGAGATTTTACTAAGGTGGTTCAGATTTCCATCTTAATCAATCTATCCCTTCCATGTTTTCACTGAACATTCCTCCTCTGTGAGAGGAATGCCAGTTAGATATTAAGAAGGCCCTAAGTTACTATAGAGAGCGTACCAAGGTCACAGGTTGAATCCTCAACTTTCTCACTTGGTGAAGGTGGGAAGGAGACCTGCCACTAAGATCTATTGCCAGGTGGATTGTCTCTGTATCAATTTTGTTATCGAAACAGAGCCCTCTCTGGCCTGAGGGCACATTCTACCAGAGGTACAGCAGCGTCTCTAGCTGCTGCCAGTGACATCCTATCTTAGAGATATATCAGCAGCCCTGAGAGGTACACACTGCAAACATTTACTCCTGGATGTCCCGGGCCAGGGGAGATGCTCGGTTTAGCACAGCTGTGCTTCAGAGCCCTATTATTCCTATTGGTTCTGTCCCAACCACATGGAGGTACTGCTGTTTAGTCTGCAGTTGTCATAATGTAGCAGACTTCATGTTGTTGAAGAAAAAAGTACTCACTTAGTAATGTTGGCTGCTAATGAGTCTTACTATATTATGACCTCCCAACCTGCCTCTCAAGAACTACTTGGGTGTGTGGTGGGCAACCTGGTGTGGGCACTAGTTATGCCCATTATATATTTTCCACCCCTTGCAGGTGTGGTGTTTACTTTATCTCATATTATTGTATATTATATTATTACTACAGACCTAACTTGGTCTTTGTGTGGGACCAGAATATGTTAACAGTCAGGCCAGTTGGCTTGTATGGTTACAACTTCCACAGACCTTAGTGAGTTTTGCTCGTAAAGATCCCACAGTTTAAGTTGAAATAACCCAACAGGGCTTCTCTGGCAGGAAGCAGCGCTCCAAGTTCCATTCTTGGAATGGGAGTTAACTCTTTCACCTCCGGGCAGACTACAATGGGTGGACAAACTGATTGTAGCAAGCAAGACTCCATTAGAAGAACAACATTACTAAGGTGGTAATTTTCTTCATGCCCCTCCTCAGCAGGGGCTGCTGCAGGGGATGCCTTCGAGGCGGACCCCAGGCCTCTTTTCGCCCTTACCCATTTCCCTTGATTCACAGTGCTTCTCAAGACAAGGAGGGACAAAACGTTCTGATAGCCCCAGATTAGCCCTGGTCTGGTACCAGATCTCCTCAGCCTCAGCTCAGGCTCCCGAGGCAACTTCCAGCTCGCCCGGACCTGCTCTGTCAATCAGGGAAGGTGTTCCATCAGACAGTCCCTACCTGTGACCAGTTTCTGGCTAGGTTCCAGGCCTGGGTCTTTCGTGAGGTCCTCAATGTTGGGCGTCCGTGGAGTCGACAAAATACTATGCCTTCAAATGGGTTTCATTGGTGTCAAGCCAGGCTTGGACCATCCTCCTGTTCCTTAGCAAGCATTTTGAACTATTATGGTCCCTTTCTAGTCAGGGCTTGGTCGATGACCTAAGGTACCTGGCAGCCATCTCTGCTTACAGGCGCGGGCGCAGGGGCATAAGTGGCGCAGGAGAAGGTGGTCTGGCGCTTTTCAAAATAGTCACATTCCTCGATGCGAACCTCCACCTCAGTGGGATTTACTGCTGGTACTGGCAGGCTCATGGGCAAGCCATTCGAACCAATGCACGTGTGAACTCTCTCACTGTAGTGGAGCCGCCTTCTTGGTGGCTATCCGTCAGCAGAAGAATGGAGAACTCCAGGCGCTCTGCATTGAGTCTATACCTGGTCTTCCACAGGGACAAGGACCACCCTGCCCCACCGAAATTTCTTCGAAGGTGTGGCAGTTCACCTTAACCAGTGTTGACTCTGCGGTGTTCTACCCCAATCACAGCTCGGAGCGAATACAGGCTCCATACTTTGGACCCTAGAGGCGTCTCTTATTATAAGGAGGCTTGCGGCTGAAATTCGAGGAGAGGATTGCGCCCAACTATTTGTCACCTATGCAGAAGCCGCACCTGGCAGACCCTGCAATGGCGGACGATAGGCAGGTGGGTCACCTCTGCATAGATCTGCCATGAGTTGGCGAACATGGAGCCTCCAGAGGATAAACTCATTCTACCGTACTGCTGCAGTGGTGGCTGCTTAGGGGCGTCCCTATCCAGAAATCTGCAGGGCTGCCACTGGAAGTCAACACCTTTTATTCCATTACCATGACCTCTAGTCACGCGGGATGCTGGTTTGGGGCCTCAGTTCTCAGTCTCCATTCCCTAGTAGGGGTGTGCGCACCTCCCTCCTCCCCAGAGACTGCTGAGTCTACCAGACAGTGTGGATGAACAACATATGTCACAAATACAGGTTACTCACCTGTAACAGGAGTTCTAAGATGGTATATTGTTCATCCACTCGACCGACCTCCCGGCCCGGACGCACAACCTGAGCTTCCAGCGGGCCAGATCTGGCGTCATGGGGCGGAGCCGAGAGTTTTACCACCTGAGTGGGTGGGAGGAGCCAGCTTGAAGACCTTCCGGCAAGATTTAAAGCGGCAAGGAACCTGCCAGACAGTGTGGATGAACAACATATACCATTCCTAGAACTCCTGTTGCAGGTGAGTAACCTGTATTTACAGACTCTGGGTACTCGATCAAAGGGCTCTAAAACCTGAGTCGTCTTCAAGAAGCAAAACAGGGAAGGAAATACCTTCACCTAAAGTCCTTTCTGACCGCCCTTCAATGGTCATATCTCCTAAACATGTATCAAGAAAACATTTCGTCGACTGGCAGATTCCCCAGTCGATGGCAGGACTATAATCAAAGAACATAGAAGTTCAGCCTCACATAAAGGAACATTCCTTGTTGACAGGACAAGTTCCTCAGCCCCTGTCGACAAAGCCACATGCACGACGACTGAGGTCCTGCTACATTCATCGACTGGGCACGTCCCCGTCGATGGGAGGCCTCCATAAGACATCCTCATCGACAAGAACACCTCCTCCATCGACTGAGCACTCTACTTGCTTCCTTGTTGACGGGGCTGCGTCCCCCATGTCTGAGACATGCTCTTAAACCTCCATCGTTGACGAGATGTATGCCACCGGCAACTGAGCATGCATTTGCCTTCTCATCATCGACGACACACTTTCCATCATCGATGGAGCATGTGTCTGATGTTCTGTTGTCAACGAAGGGCATCCCACCGTCGATGGAGCATGCACTGACTTCCCCATCTTCGACTAGGATTAATCCACTATCGACGGAGCATACATTCACTTATCCTTAATCAGTAAGACGCGTTATAGCGTCTACGGGGCATGCTCCAATTCCTCATCTATCGACGGGACTGATCCACTGTCGACGGAGCAGCCCCTGCACCACAGAACAGCACATTTACCAGCATATAATACATTTGTGGAAGATCCTGATAACAATTTATCCATGAAAAACCGTGAAATATTTTTTAAAAACATATCAGAAGGTACTTATGGGGCTGCATCACTACAAAATAAAAGATCATATACTCTGGAACGCAGAGGCAAACCAGCCTCATTTGCACTCATACATAATGCTCAGAAGCCAGTCTGTGATAAACAAAACTCTCAGACTTACTGGATCGCAGTATCGGGAGGCACAGATTGGTCCTCCGACTTAAAATACACAGGGCTCAGAACCCGCTTACATGGCAATTCCATCTTCACAAATGCCAAATACAGAAGAAATTGTAAAAGTATTGAATACTATAGGTTTTGATCATAACTCTAAATCAGACTGCATCTCCGTCTCCATCAAAACAGGCACACACAGAGCCAGAATGCTCGCCATTTATACCTCATCATGAATACTCTGAGGAATAATTATCAGATAGTCATAGAATTTCAGAACCTTCAGAGGGTTTGAGTCCCCTACTCTAACATCATACTGGGACGAAGAAATACTACAACCTGTAAAGGTCATTTCCCCACAGGATGACCCCTCATTCCCAGAAATTGTTACAAATACAAAAAACAATGGGGTTAACCACAACAGAAGATGGATTAAGTAAAGATATGGCTGAATATCCTGACATCCCAGAAGAACCTGTCTGGGCAGTTCCTCCTATTATACCAGTGTTCAGAAATGCGATCACTAAAGCATGGAGTTGACCCATAGCTGCACAGGAGCTACCTAAAAAAATGCATAGGCTTTATCAGGCTCCTCTTGACTATCAATATTTAACAAATATTCCCCACTGCAGATTCTGTAGTTACTGCAGCCGCACTGGCAAACCTAAGCATACAAGTACAGTACCTCCCAAGAAAGAGACTATAAACGTTTTGATTATATGGGGACGAAAGTGTTTGCTCTGAACACATTAACTATTAGAATACTTAACTACATGGGACATATGCTAAAATTCCAGCGTACGGTGGGCACCTCTGCGGGAGGCATTATCAGTAAATTATCTAAATCTCCTGAAAAAGAACTTGCATCAGTGATGAGCACACTTACTTCCCTCTCCTGACATTTAAGATCAGGATACGACCTTGCCGCCGCCTTGGCTATAGCCTTTGCAGTCGATATTCTTGTACGCCGTCAGGCATGGCTCCATATAATATATGTACCACAATCCTCGTACTCTGTATAATTCATATAAAACTGGAAATTACTACAACCAGAGAGGAAACTTCAGAGGCAAAGAACGAATGACAAGGAACACATCTAATCCGACCAGTGGCTGCCCCTCAGGATGGCTGGGTGCCTCTTCCTCTCATTAAAAAAACTCCAGACTATGCCCCGGTCTCCTCTTCTAGGCCTCGGAGACCTTTTTCTGGGGCTTCGATTCGAAATTATACTGAGGCCTTCCCAATAAGGCAATATACATCTAGCCACTTTTTGAGGTATCACTGTTTCAGACCATTATGGGCATTCCATCGGGATGCCTCTCGGCCTGTTGTGCGCCGGACCCTTGTGTCCCTCCCCACGAGCAGGACCTGCTGTTACTCACATGCTGAGAAATTATATACACACACTGATAATATAACATGGACCCCAAAAAAGGTGGAGTCCATTGTGAAATGGATACATTGTTTCATCTGGGTTTTTGCTACTTATGTAGCCTGTTTATGCCAAAATAGATGCATTTCACTAGTGACTTGACAGACAACAAAAACTGTACTAACTTGCTACATTGTAGCACTACAAATTAACAACATTGTATTATTTGGGTTACTGTTTAAACTCAGAACCCAGTGGACTTTCACATATACTGTCTTTTCTAGGGACATGGATATGTTCAATCCACACTTTGTGGCAGGGTCCTTGCCGCTTTAAATCTTGCCGGAAGGTCTTCAGGCTGGCTCCTCCCACCCACCCGGGTGGTAAAACTCTCGGCTCCGCCCCATGACGCCAGATCTTCCTTACCACTTGGAAGCTCATGTTCCCTCCTTTGCGCTCTGCGTTTTTAGGCTTGGATCAAACTCTTCAGTTAATTCGAAACTTATTTTACAATTTACAAGACTTCAGTCTTTGTCTTCCCTCGAGGCTGCGATGGACCAATCGACTCTCGGATTTCATCAGTGCCCCTGTGGGCAGAAGATGTCCCGGACCAATCCGCACGCCACGTGCATTTATTGCCTTGGACTTGGCCATGACTCACATGCTTGAGTGTTGTGTAAATCCTTTTTGGCTTCAGTCTTGGAGGTCCGCGCTGCCCGGTTACTGTTGGGGCGACCCGAAAAACGTTATCCTCCGGTTAAGTCTAAGGAGGCCCGTTGGGCGGTGTCCGCGGCTGCGGGCTCGGCGGAACATCTGGAGCAGATGATCGCCCTCAAGGAGGAGGCGGCCCAGGCCGCATCATCATTCTCTGTCGCGGCATTTATCCCACACTCCTTGGAATCCTCCTACACAGCTTCTTTCAAGGAGCTGTGCCAATCCCTTTCCACCAATGCAGAAGGTTCTTCGGGACATTCCTCTCTGTCCAAAAAGAAGGAACCCAAAGGTAAGTCCCACCGTCGACATTCGTGGGAGCGGGAGAGGTCCCCTTCCCCAGATAGTCAACACTCTACTTCGGTCGAGGTTGCGGCTGAGGCTGCTGGCTTCACGGTGTCCCTGTCAGGTCAGCCGCTGAGGCACCCATTGACGCAGTCAAGATTTTTCTCGACCCATCGGATGGGCTGTCTACCGGAGAAGCAGACAGCCCTTCACCGGTTCCCCTGGTGGAAACCGAGGACTTGCCTGTGCCGGAGTCACCGGTTAAGGTCCCTGAACTGAGGGAGGAGCAGGTTTCCCTCGCCCCCTCTCAGACCCATCCTCGGAAGCACCGAAGGTCTCGGTCTAGGCTCCATGGAAAGCGGCGGCCCCGCTTCTCCTAGTCTTCGTCTTCTTTGGAGGATAGGCTCTGGCGCAAATTGTGTTGGCGCTACGAGGAGCTAATATGGCAGCAGCTCCTTTTGACCGGGAATAAGCCGACTCAGTCGCCTTCCCCGGCCGTTAAGTGGCTGTCAACAGAGCAGCTGAAACAATCCCTCGTAGTGGTCGAGGAGCCGAAGCTGGCACCGGTTGTTCATCCAAAACCGGCTGCGCCACCCATTGTGGTGGACCCTCCTCCTCCACAACTGAAGACTGGGGCCCCGACCAAGGATTCTTGGTCAGGTCAGGGTTTGCCCCATAGGTTGTTGGTCACCCTCACTCCCGATCGACCTCGGCAGGTGGAGGGTGGCTCAGGCGCTTAGCAGCTGTTTGCAGACTCCTCGGAGTCTGACGACGACTCCTTGTTCTCCAGGCCGCTTGACTTGGGAGTACACTGGGGGTCAATTGGTGGATGAGAGCCCATCCTCGTTTCTGGGAATGCTTCGGCTCATCTCAGAGTCCACTGGGATGAAGCTCGAACTCGTTTCAAAATGGGCCAAGTATCCCTTCATGGAGATACTGGACCGAGGGGATTCCCCCACAGAGGCCTTCCCGGTGGCCAAAGCCATTGTCGGCCTGGCCCTGGAGCTATGACAGCGGCCAGCTTCTTGTCCAGCACCTTTGGCCAGGATGGCTCGGAAGTATGCTGTCCCCACTGGTTCACTCTCCGGTTTCTTGGAGCACCCCTCTGCGGAGAGGCTCGTGACCGATAGCGCTTTCCGGCGTTCCGAGAACGCTCGGGACGTGGACAAGCCTCCCAGCAAGGAGTCCAAGAATTTGGACTACTCCGGGCGGAAAGTTTACGCTGCTTCCTCCCTAGGCCTTCGTCGGGCCAGCTCTGCCATCCTGATGGCACACTTTTCATGTGCCCTTTTGGGCTCCCTGGATGAGGTGATTCCTAATCTCCCGGCTGACCTCCAAACTACGGTCAAGCAGGTACGGGATCAGGGAAGGGTGGTGGCCAAACAGCAGCTCCAGACTTCCCTGGACATCGCTGACTCGTGTGCCCGGTCAGTAGCGGCTGCAGTGGCCATGCGCCGCAGAGCTTGCTCATGGATCTCCACTTTCACGGCAGATACCCAGCACAAGCTGGCAGATGTTCCTTCCTGGGTACCGGCTTGTTCGGGTCCCAGGGTTGAGAGGCATCTTCAGCGGATCGAGAAGTCAATGCCACCTTGACTTGGTCACGTCTGGCCAGAAGGACAAAGGCCGCCAGCAGCGTGCTTTTCGCTTCAGCCCCTGTGGCACGCCCGCCCAGCAACACCTCAGTGATCAGGGCCAGCAGGCTTGCACTTGGCACCCCAAAGCTGAAGCCTGCTGCTTCTCCAACAGGAAGCCGGAAGGGAAAGGTCCAGGAGGCTCCTCGGCCAGTCCTTCCTCCAAGCCTGCCCAGTGACGGGTTGAGGGGTGTCGCCCCCAACCTCGTCACTCCTCCCCAGGTTCCCCCGTGGGGGGGATGGCTCCGTCACTTCATTTCCGCCTGGTCCAATATCACCACGGACCGCTGGGTGCTGGAAGTGGAAGGAAAGGGTCTGCCGCTGGAATTCGAGCAGTCCCCACCCTATTGTGCCCTCGCCCCACAGGGGCTACGGGGTCCGCAGCCTCTCTGTCAGCCTGTCGAGCCGACATTACTCTGCTCCTCCAGAAGGAGGTGATCAGGGAGGTGGCGGATCCTCCATCAGACCAGGGTTTGTGTGAGGTACTTCCTGGTCCCAAAACAGGCGGGGGGGTGGGGGCTGGCGCCCATTTCTAGACCATACGACCTGAACAAGTTCCTAAGGTCTCGAACCTTCAGGATGGTCACCCTGGCTCAGATCGTCCCATCCTTGGAACGAGGAGTGTGGTTCTGTTCTCTGGACCCCCAGGACGCGTTCTTTCACATCCCAATCCATCCGTCCCACCAGCGATTCCACCGCTTCAGAGCGGAGAGATCCCTTTACGAGTGCCGGGCCATGCCCTTTGGTCTCTCTCCAGCTCCCAGGGTCTTCACGAAATGCATGGCAGTGGTGACAGCATTCCTGCGGCGCCGAAGGGTCCAGGTGTACCCTTACCTGGACGACTGGCTGACTGCAGCCTCCTCCAAGTTGGAGGTGGAGCGGTCCAGGGATCTGGCCCTTCAGGTCTGCTCTCAGATTGGCCTCCTCATCAACGAGACCAAATCGGAACGCGTGTCAATGCAGGTGATTCAATTCATCGGGGCAGAGCTCGAGACTCTTCGAGCTAGAACACGGCTCCCGGCGGACAGGGCCAAGGTTCTTTCCTCCTTTGCCTAATCATTTCAGGTTGGGCAGTTGTGCCCTGCCCGGGACTTCCTGGGCCTCATGGCGGCCTGCCCCAGCATGGTCCGTTGGGCTCACTGGCACATGCGTCCCCTGCAGTGGGTAGTGGCCCGTCAATGGTCACAGCGCTCCAGTCCTCTGGACCAGCTAGTGATAGTGACCCAGGAGATGGGGAACGCTCTCCAGTGGTGGATCGTTCCGGCTCATCTGCAGGAGTTTCCCATTTGTCCGCCCAGAGCAGACAGTCACTCTAATGACCGACGCCTCTCTGATGGGTTGGGGTGCCCATCTGGGGGAGCTCAGAGCGCATGGCCTCTGGTCCCCTCAGGAGTCTCGATGCCACACCCACCTGCTGGAGCTTCAAGCAGTCCTACTAGCCCTCACCGCCTTTGCTCCATTTGTACAGGGTCAAGTGGTCCAGGTCCAGCCGGACACCACCATGACCATGTACTACCTAAACTGCCATGGCGGGACGCGCTCCTTGCCTCTGTGCAAGGAAGCTCTCCGCACTTGGTCTCTTGTGGGCAGACTGGAGGTGGATCTCCTAGCCATTCATGTGGCGGGAGCTTCCAACACTCTGGCCGGTGCCCTAAGCCGGATAGGTGCTGCATCTCACGAGTGGTCTCTCCTGCCGGAGGTAGTACACGATCTGTTTTCCCACTGGGGCACACCTCAGGTGGACCTGTTTGCATCCAGGGAGAATGCGAAGCTGAGGCTGTTTCATGCCCTCCCTCCTCAGCAGGGCTTGCAGCAGGGGGTTGCCTTCTCGAGGCCGTGGACCCCAGGCCTCTTCTACGCCTGTTCCCCCATTTCCCTTGCTCCACAAGGTGCTTCTCAAGGTGAGGAGGGACAAGGCACAGGTGATTCTGGTAGCCCCAGACTGGCCCCGTCAGTTCTGGTATCCAGATCTCCTCAGCCTCAGCTCCAGGCTCCCGAGACTGCTTCCAGCCCGCCCGGACCTGATCTCTGTCAACCAGGGGAAGGTATTCCACCTGGACCTTCAATCCCTGCACCTGACGGCCTGGTTCTTGAGCAGCTAGAGTTCCAGGCCTTAGGTCTTTCTGATGAGGTCCTCAACATTGTTGAGGCATCCTGTAAGGAGTCGACCAGAAAATGCTATGCCTTCAAATGGAAGAGATTCTCCATTTGGTGTCGGGATAAGGGGTTGGACCCTTCCTCCTGTTCCTTGGCCAGCATTCTGGACTACCTATGGTCCCTTTCTCAGCTAGGGCTTCGGTCAGCGACCCTTAAGGTGCACCTGGCAGCAATCTCTGCTTGCAGGCGCGGGCCAGCAAGCAGTCGGTGGCGCAGGAGAAGGTGGTCAGGCACTTTTTCTAGAGCCTTGATCATATATCCCTCGTGAGAACCTCCACCTCCGTGGGATCTACTGCTGGTATTGCTAAGCTCATGGACAAGCCATTCGAACCAATGCACAGGTGTGACATCTCTCACCTGTCGTGGAAGACCCTTCTTGGTGGCTATCACATCAGCCAGAAGGATGGGAGAGCTCCAGGCGCTCTGCATTGAGTCTCCTTATCTGGTCTTCCACAGGGACAAGGTTGTTCTGCGCCCCCACCCAAAATTCCTTCTGAAGGTGGTGTCGGAGTTTCATCTTAACCAGGTGTTGACTCTGCCGGTGTTCTACCCCAGTCACACCTCGGAGGCCGAATATAGGCTCCATACTTAAGACCCTAGAAGAGCGCTCTCTTATTATAAGGAGCTGATGCTGAAGTTCGGGGAGAGGTTCGCCAGCTGTTTGTCATCTATGCTGAAGCTGCACCTGGCAGACCTGCAGCCAAGCGGATGATGGGCAGCTGGGTCACCTCCTGCATAGATCTCTGCTATAGGTTGGCGAGCATGGAGCCTCCCAGAGCAATAAGAGCTCATTCTACCCGCCATACCACTACTTCGATGGCTGCTTCCAGGGACGTCCCTATCCAGGAAATCTGCAGGGCTGCTACCTGGAAGTTGGCACACACCTTCATTACCCACTACCACATCGACCCTGAGTCACGCCAGGATGCTGGTTTTCGGACTTCGGTTCTCCAGTCCTTATTTCCAAAGTAGGGGGTGTGCGTCTTGCCTCCCTCTTCCCGGAGAACTACTAGGAGTCTGCCACAAAGTGTGGATTGAACAACATACCCACGTCCCTAGACATACAGGTTACTCACCTGTAACAGGAGTTCTAGGAGTGGTATATGTTCATCCACACAAACCACCCGGCCTCCCCAGCTTTGACGCGCAACCTGGCTTCCAGCGGGCTAGATCTGGCGTCATGGGGCGGAGCCGAGAGTTTTACCATCCGGGTGGGTGGGAGGAGCCAGCTTGAAGACTTTACGGCAAGATTTAAAGCGGCAAGGAACCTGCCACAAAGTGGGGATGAACAACATATACCACTCCTACAACTCCTGTTACAGGTGAGTAACCTGTATTTCCAGTGCATGCTACTGATAACTTACCAATTACTCCACTATACGTATGGCAGAATGCCATATTTGGCCACCCACTGCTATATAACTGCTTGGGAATCTCTCAGAAGTAATGACTTACTGCAAGAGACCATTCCGTGGAAGATAGATCAGTTAAGCAAAGACTTTTGCCGTAACAGTAGATCTTCTAGGAATGTCTCTTCCAGTAAGTAGCTTCTCTCCCTCCAGCCCCCTGCTATTCTGTAACAGGGAAAACGATGTGGGGTTGGGAGGCTTTGGTACCTCTGTTCCCCTCGGTCCCTCGCCCTCACAGCTGAAACCGGCGGGGAGTGGAGACTACCAGGGACCACCCACTTTTATAGGATCAGCCCAGGAAGTGTCGTCTTGTGGGTGGTCCCTGGTGTGGAGACTGCCGTGGTAGAGTGCCACCTATCTGGAACTCCCAGAAGTAATGACTTATTGCAAGGGACATCCCTAGATCTACTGTTACTGCAAAAGTCTTTGCATAACTGATCTTTCTAGGAGTGGTATATGTTGTTCATCCACATGGACCCACCTGACCTCCCCGGCTTCGGTGCACAACCTGGCTTCCAGCAGGCTAGATCTGGCGTCATGGGGTGGAGGCGAAAGTTTCTTCACGTGGGTGGATGGGAGGAGCCAGCTTGAAGACTTTATGGCCCATCTTAAAGCAGCAAGGTATCTGCCAGACAATGTGGATGAACATGTACTACTCCTAGAACTCCTGTTACAGGTGAGTAACCTGTATTTTCTGCATACTAACCCTAAGCTGGTGTTTGAGTTTACTGTGAATCAAACCATCCACCTCCCTGTTTTTCTGAAGCATGCTAATCCAAGGGAAACATTGCTTCATACTTTAGATGTACATGGAATACTCCGATATGTTCATCGTGCAAAGGACTGCAAAAAGTCCTCACAGCTGTTTTGTTTCTTTTGCCCCAGGAAACAGACCGTACCAGTTTATAAACAGTATCTGTCCTAATGGTTGGCCAGCTGTATTATTTGCTGTCATAGTAAGTACGGCAAGGAACTTCCTGGGGCTGTCAAGGGCGACTCCACCAGAGGCACAGCCACTTCTGTTGCCTGTTTCTGGGGCATCTCAACAACAGAGAATTGTATTGCTGCCACTTGTACTGTCTGTACTTTCATAAAGCACTACAGTCTGGACATCACTTCTAGAAGGCGGAGAAATTTCTGCCTGGCTGTGCAACAGGGCCTCCTGTATTACATGCCTACCGTCCAACCTCCCATGCTTGTCTCCTCTGCAGTACTGCTTGGAACTCGTTCCTAAGGTGTGATCTGCTGCAAGAGATACCCTTGAAGATGGAACACTTGTGTAAGAACTTGCTGTAATAGTAGATCTTCGAGAAACTCTTGCAGCAGGTCATGGCATTCCTTAATTCTTTCCCCATACCTCTGAGATCTTGCTTCGAGTGGTGGCTCTTGCAGCTGGCTATACCATAAGGACTATGCCGCCAGGCACTAGGACACCATGGAAAAATTCTTAGCTAGCAGTACCCAGTGGGGACTGCCCCCTGACGTCTGACTGCCTCCGACGTCCGCCAGTGATATAAAGAGGGCATTCCCCCACCACACCCCAGTTCTTTTCCGGCTGTCGAGCCGTTCACATCAGCTCCACGGACGCCTACTAACAGTCGAAAGCCATTTTCGCAAATTTTCTACTAATGTTTTTTATTGTTTATCTGTATTATACAGTGCATGTCTTCACGGTCGTCTAGTCAGCAACCAAAATCTAAGTGCGCATGCGGGAAGCAAATCCCGGCCCGAAACCGTCACTCGGCCTGCCTCATCTGCTTGGAGCCTGACCATGACGCCGATTCCTGCCCGCACTGTAAAAGTTTCAACCGCTGGACTCTCATCCGTCGACTGAAGACCTACCTTCTAAAACAGCAGCTGGCCACCATGCAAAAGACCCTGTTAGGCCTCGGATCCCCTTCTTCTTCGGGGTCTGGGACTTCTCACAAATCAAAGGAGAAAAAGTCCAGTGGAAAGCACTATCATCACAAGAAGGACGGGACTCACTTGGACTCCCGATCCAGGTCTTCTCATAAGAAAACAGCCAGCTCCAGTCCTTCCTCCTGCGGGAGGTCAGACCCCCCCCAACCCAAGATGTTATCTGTGTCAGTCTTAACCATTCATCACTAGTGGGGTATAGTGCCGGAGCTAGGACCCCTTGGGAGACTTTATTTTTATATGGGCGGAGTCGATGCAGGGCCAGCGCCGCCCTCGAGGCTGACTGTCTACGTGGCGCTCGCGGGTTGACCGTTGCCTGTCGTCGAATCTGCCCCAGTTTTTCTTCCGCCATTGAATGAAGATCTCGTGTGGAGAGACTGCTAGCAAGACTGTTTGCGGCCTAGTTTATCGGCCGTGTGTGTGTATGCCTCTGTTCTGTTCGCCCTGCTCGACGTCTCTTCTGCCGGTGAGATGATTTCATTACTTTTAAGCGGCGTTGAGTACTGTTTATTGTTTGCCGTATGGTCATGTCTCGTCCGGGGGCAAGAAACTGTCGAAAGCGGGGCGACCTCCTATGCGTCGGTGCTCCTGTGGCCCGCCTTTATTCCGTGACAGACCAGCATGACCGCCGCCTTGGCCCGACCCATATGGACAACTGCAGTGCCTGCTTCTCCATGGACTGTTGAGTTGTCATCCACGCATTTGAAGTCGGATGTGCGCTGCCAACTTTCGGTGGACGGGTTCGCAGTCGACAGGCCACGGCAAGGATTCTTGGCCCTTCCTCCGGGTTCCATCCTGGTCCTATGTGGCCCGTGGAGGAGGGGGCCGCTGCCTCTGTTAGCCTTGCTGCGACAGAGGCTGCTTCTGCAGTGCAGGAGGCCCGGTCTGTTCCTCTCTGGGGACATTCGGGAGGCACCACTTTGGCACTCGCCTTTTCGGAGGGGAAGGCTCCCTCAGTGTCATGTTCTGTGCTCTCCGGGTCTGAACCAGCACCATCCTGTGTCTGCCAGCGCCGCCCTTGGTCCCAATGCTGGCGGCTTGAAGGGCGGCGTCCCGGTCGGTGCCAGGCTGTTCCTCGGGGCTGTGTTACTGTGGTTTCTGGTGCCGTGTGTGTCGCCAATGCTAGAGCTGGTGCTGCTCCCGACTCCAGTGCCATGCGTGGCGCTGGGGATCGGTGTGGAGACATGGTTGGCTCCAGCGCTGCTTGTGGCGCCAGGGGTGGTGGCACCGGCCTTAGCTTTGGTGCAGTTTGTGGCACCGGGGGAAGGCGCGGTGCTTTGCTTGGTGTCGTGCCTGACTCCAGGGCTGTTTGCAGTGCCAGTGAGGGTGGTGGTGGTGTTCGTGGTGCCGTGCCTGACCCTGGTGCCGTCTGCGGTGCCGGGCCACAGGGTGGTCCGGCTCGTGGTCCGTGAACTGGCAGTGATCGAGGGGTAGTCTGGCATCGGACCTCGGTCTACCTCTTTAGAGGGGGAACCCGGGTCTGATCCGGATTTTTCTGACACTTCCGATCCCTCAGTATCCAGCACCTCGGCCCCCACTCAGCCTCACTGTGGGGGTCAGTCATTGTCGTTAGGCTCTGGAGTCAGTGCACTGACCAGCAGGCAGTAGTCCCTATGGCCACTGCTGGGCAACCTGGGTCCACTGGCACATCTGCGTCTCCGGTTGGGGTGCCCCTTCCTTGGTGTGTTTGGACAGTCCAAGTTTGGGTCAACCCGGAGCATGCCAGAAAGGGGAAGGTACTGCCCCCTGGGTGGACTCCCTGGAGACTGCTCGGAGTTGTCAGCTACCTAGTCTGGTTGCTATGAGGGTGAGGTCCCTCTCCGACTCTGAAAGGTTGAGGAGTAGGGGTGTGGCACAGCGCATTCTTACTGGAGCCCGGCTGGGTTCTGGGAGGAGCCACAGTGCGGACCCCTCGCTCTTCCCTGGATCGATCCTTGAGAGGGACTTCAACTTCTGAGGTCAGGGGCCGTCATTCTGGACTCTTATGGTCCTGGTCACCTCATTGGGGATTTCTTCCCATGGGCACAGCTCTGACCATTTTGATCCAGTTGAATGGCTTTTAGCTGCTGGGTCTTTCGGATTTCCCTCCTCGCGGTGAGTTTCCTCTAGGTCCTCCTGCCCTGACAGTGGCAGTTCTCCTGCTGCTAGGAGCTTTTTCCCCGTGCCCGTGTCTCCATCTCCGGCTATCCCAGGTATTCCCGGTCCTAGGGGACCTCTCACCTGGGAGCAGTTCAGAGGTTCGGCTACACATTTCCCTACCCATCTCCATGCCCTGGACCAGCAGGTGTTCCATCATGCTTCCATGCAGCCAGACCCTGAACCTCGGAGCTTGCCTGCATCTTCTTCCTCCTCGGAGGGAGAGAGTTATCTGCCCACATCTCCCCTGCGTCTTCATATTAGCGCTTCCTCGCGAGGATGTTGGACGAGCTCCACCTTACCCCAGTCCCTGTCAACAATCCCGAGCATGTGACGCATACCTTCTTGGGCGAGTACAATGCAGCCAACCTGGTGGTTTCCACCTGGCCTGTTCCTTTTCAGGAAGCTTTGGCTATGTCCCTTCTCCTCTGTTCCAGCCCCAAGAGACCTACACCAATGGTATTGCGCTCCTACGGGTCTCCAGATTCTCTGCCTCACACCTCTTCGGGCTTGACCTCCCTGGACACCCCCTCTGGGCCTAGCGCCCCCTACCTTGACCAACCCCCAGACTCTGACTCTGCGGACTTTGATTTTTGGGGGAGAAGAGTTTTCTATTCGGCATGGATCCTCCTCTTTATTGCTTCACATCAGGCCCACTTTGCAGCCTATGATAGGTTCTTGTGGTCCAGGCTAGGACAGCTCCTAGCCTCAATGCCTAATACGGAGGAAACCAGGCAAGCCATTTCCCTCTCTGTTCAGGGCCTGGAGCAAGCAAGGGCATCTTATGACGCCAGTGAGGTGGCATCCAGAGTGATGGGGACAGCGATCTGCATTAGGCTGATGGCATGGCTTCGCTTAACCCGGTGGTCACCCCTGGCCTGGCGTAGGGTGATCTCCTCCGCATACTGGAGAACCCACCTCTTCTCCTGCAGGGTGAGACTGCGACTTTCGGGGCACCTTCCCTCCCCCACTGGGGGCTCCCCGTCTCATCCGGACCAATCTCAGGCCTGTTAAGGGTTCTCTCCTCCAGTGTCTCACCCACTGGAGTCTAAGGGACTTAGTCCCTTGGAGTAGTTTAGGGCCCCTTTGGGGGGCTCGGTACTCACCCACTAGTGATGAATGGTGGTGATTGACACAGATGAGGTATGAAAATTATGTACCTACCATAATTGTTGATCTTTCTGTGTATCTTCACCATTCATCACTAAATCCTGCCCTCCTTCCCCCTGGGGCCTCAATCTCTGGGCTCCCTCCTCCCCCTGTGTCTCTCTGGTTTTCTCGTTGCTCTCCTCTCCCTCGTGGTTAGGAGGAAGAGGACCCTGGAGACACACAGGGAGGAATTTTCTCTTGTAGGGGGTATTATTGGGGTGTATGGGAGGGGGGCTCTCTCCCCGTCTTAGTCTTCTCCCTTCTTCGGGAGGGAGCTAAGGGATCCCCCCCCTCCCCGGTTTTCTTTATGAACTGAAAACTTTGGGTTCATTTCCTTGAGTTGGATCCCTTAATGCCCTCCTGGCAGTTAAAGTTCCTCCCCTATTTTGGGAGGAAGGGGGAAGAATACGAGACACCCCCATCTTGATCCCCCTTTTAAGGTTGGCCCTCAAGGGCGAATGCTGCTGTTTAGTTCAGGCTTTGCCTCCCGGCAGCTATTAAACCTTGATAGTCCAGATCATGGTCTATCACGTCAAAATCCTAGGATGCAGGATTGTCTCTGGAGGTGTGGTCCTTTTCTCTCTCCTCCCCCCCCCCCCATCCCTCCCTTTCTTTTCCTCCTACCAGAGATTGGGGCCCTTCCCTTTCCCCAGTTTGCCATATCTGGTTTCTCTCTCCTGTCTCCTCTGTCATTTATTTCTCCTTTTAGTTTATATATATCCTTTCCTTTTATCTATCCCTTGGGCTCCCTTACCCCAGCCCACCTCCCTTTCCTTACACTCTCTGGTGTCTCGTGGCTGGGGTGGAGTCGACGACAGATAACGGCCAACCCGCGAACGCCATGTAGAACTTCTGCCTCGAGGGCGGCACCGGCCCTGCGTCGACTCCGCCCATAGGAAAAAAAGTTTCCCGCGGGGTCCTAGCTCCGGCGCTTTACCCCACTATTGATGAGTGGTGAAGATAGACAGAAAGATCTACAATTACAGTAGGTACGTAACTTTCATTTTTCTCCGGGTTGCTGACTTTGAAACCCCCGGCGTTGCTGCGTACATTAGGTGGTGGTTCTTTGGGGCAAGGGCCCTCAGCCCCCTACCTTAGTCTTGGACTCTACAGCCATGCCTCCGGGTCTAAATCCCAGGATTCATCCGTTAAAGGGGTGGAGGACAACCTCCCTACCACCCCAAAGCAAGCAAAGGCTTTCTCCTCCTCCTCAGATTGTTTGACTGGACCGGACGACAGTAAGCGGCGTTTGGAACTGGAGTCTCACCCTGATGCCAGCTGTCCGAAGCATCGGGCATCAGACTCCCGGCGCTTCACCCTGACGTCTTCGTCTTCACTTTCGGGGTCTTCCCCGCCGTCCGCACCGCCTAAGTTTCTGCTAGAAGGGGTGCAGTCACCAGCCAAGGAGATGCCTCACACGACCCATTGACAACGGACAGTCATACGCCAGGTCAGCCAGTCCACCTGCTGTCAACTCCGCCACCCCAGGACCAGACGCCGGAGAAACCGAAATCACCAGAGCTTACATCGGCTCCTGACAAGCCAGCAGGTCCTCCACCAAGAGGCTGAAAACAGGTCTGAGACGTCAGGCCCATTGGCCCTAGCCATGGTCTCTCTGGTCGAAGTCAAAGACCTTTTCAGTTCCTGGTGGGACACAGGAAAGACATCATCCCCAAGGAATCCCAGATTCCAACACCGTGGCCTCTCCCAGCA
The DNA here is from genome assembly GCA_016271365.2 of Neoceratodus forsteri. NCBI lineage: Eukaryota > Metazoa > Chordata > Ceratodontiformes > Ceratodontidae > Neoceratodus > Neoceratodus forsteri. The sequence goes on from CM057455.1 coordinate 1,714,598,953, forward strand.
GCAGCCCTCATGGTCATCGCCTCCCCCTAGGGACAGATCTCCTACTCAGTCGGACAACAGGTTTTCTGAACGGCGCAGTCATCGTTCAAGAGCGTCGTCCTGGCATTACAGGAGGAAGCACTGGCATTCTCGTTCCAGATCTTCCTCTTGGTCATCCGACTCAAATTCTTCTGCCTCCTCCAGATCCTCAGGGGAGTTTTCCTCTCCTCCCCACCACCTTGACCCTCTGGGGGATTCCCCCACCCACCCACCCGGCGGCCACGTTCATGGACGTGATGCATCACATCCAATTTTAGAATCGGTGGGAAACTGAGATTCTTGATCCCTTGAGTGCAAGCCTTTAGTTGTTCCACCCTTGGTAGCTCCCTTTCAGGACGCTACCAGGCTAGCCTGGAGGCACCCTTCGACAGCCTCCACTATACCTGAGAAGGCAGACAGGCCGTGTCGTACCCCAACTAATGAGCCGTTCCTTGGTGAACAGCCCAAGGCGGACTTGGACATTCTGACGGCTGCCCATGGCAGAACCAAACAGCTCCTGCACATGAGGTCCCAGCCACTGGCCAAGGAATCCAAACGTCTGGACCACTTCTGCACGAAGATCTACTCACTGGCCACCTGCACCATACGTTTGCTCAGTTTTTTGGCGCACATGGTGCAGTACCAGAAATCCCTCTGGAACAAGACCATCAGACTTGCAAAAAGACATCCTGATTCAGATCACAAAACAGAGCTCTTAGATGTACTCCAGTCCAGTCTGGATGTGAGGAAGCATGTCTTGAGATCATCCTACGATTTGGTGGATATGGCAGCCAGGGCAGCTGCCTCAGGGGTTTACTAAGTTTGTTTTAGGAAAAAAAGAAGTCCGAAGCCCATCACGATTTTTCCCCCACACAGTGTGGGCTAATATGTCTTGTTTGGATTTGCTGCAAGCCAGATATCTAAATGCTTCTGATGTCTCCTCCATCTCCAAATTAGGACCTTTCAAGTCAGCCCTCACAGAGCACATTCTCGCTTCATGGCGCTGCCAATGTACCAGCTAGTGCTGGGTCATCTGTCATCTTATGGGACCACCCCGCCACTGAGCTCCTGCCGATAGGGCTATGAAACATTACCTATTAATAATGCCTCCTTTGGCTGCACTCACAAGGTATCTGTCTAATTCTCTACTTCGCTGTAAATATCAAACCTGTTACTCCCTCCCTCCCTCTATCAGCAAACTTATTGTTCTCTTGAAAACTGTAAAATACAGCTCTAGGTAACACGTTCAATGCAATGTATAGCTGATCTTAATTCTGCAATATTGTATAACTAAAAAAAACTGTAACCTTTAGCTGCCATTCTATGTCTATATGTATTAAGTGTGTGTTTGTTTTCTGACGCGGAGCCTTTGCAAATGGGTCCCTGACTCAAAGGTTGTAATCCTAAAGTCTGTTAATTAAATAAATAAATGTTTCAAAGTTACTAATGTCGATTTAGATCCTGGGGAAGTGAATTCCACAGCCTAGAGCCCCGTATCATTATAAAGTTGTTCCTTTTGTTGTAGTTTGCTTTATGTAGTTCCGTTTGTTTGTTATGGGATCTGAGTGTGTTATTTTTTTAATTTGTTTATTAATTTTCTGTATAAGCAGACAATTAACATCTAAAGAAGCTCATACAGGGCATAGGAGACATATGTTTACATTCACAGATATTTGATATACACATAACTTTATCCATGTAATCTGGTACAAAAGGAACAGGGGGTAATCCTGGACAAAAGTCCTGTATTTTAAAGTTCAGAAAGTCTCAGTAGTTGCCAGCCTTTTCAGCGGTATAAGGTAGATCCAATAGGGAAATAAAGTAGAAAATTGAACACAATCCTGAGATTGCTGTTGAAACCTGTTGCATGACTAGAGAGTAGAATAGTAAAGACCCCATACGCAGTCATCCCCCACGTGACTATAACTCTGCTATGGTACTATCACATGAAAACTAGAAATGGAACTGAAACAGCTCTGAATCTTCAACTTGCGTTGGTATATTAGCCCAAAACATTTTGGCATGTAGCACTTGATGACACAAGTAGTCACTAATCCGTGACTGCCACCAACTGGTTTAGAGCCTACCTGCAAGGCAGAACCCAGTCTGAAAAATTGCAGATTCCTCCTCTCCTCCACTCCCTATTGTCACTGGTGTTCCTCAGGGCTCTGTTCTCTGCCCCATTCTCTTTTCCATCCTACTAAATGACCTGCCACAAACATGCTCTTCTACCTCAATACATATGTATGCAGATGAGACAATCCTCTTCTCCTCCAGCTGGACCCACAAGGAGGTCGCATCCAGTCTACAGGCTGATTTCAACAAGGTGCAGCTCTGGTTTAACTCCCACCAACTCTCCCTCAATGCCAAGAAGAGTCTCCTTGACCTTCGGCACTAGGCAGAGGCGATCAGACTTACCTCACCCCCAGTCTTCCACAGCCTTGATGGGACAGTCCTTGAGGATGTGTCCTCCTTTAGGTACCTAGGGGTCTGGCTTGACAGATACCTGTCCTTCTCAGCCCATGCGGACGCTATCCTGAAAAAACTGCGCCCTAAGCTTGGCGCTCTATAGAAATCGCAGTAGTCTCCCGTGAGAAGTGAAATTTTGCAGAAAATACTACCCACCTTCGACTACTGCGATATAATCTACAATTCTGCCCCCAAGTCCACCCTATCCAGACTGGACCCTCTCTTCGGTGCTTTCTGCAGTTTTGCCCTTGATGCACCCCTCGTACCCACCACTGCAAGCTTTTCCATTCACTGACCCTCCCACCCCTTAGCAACCGGAGACTACTTCACAGTGCTAAATTTGCTTCAAACTTCTGGCTTCATTCCCTTCCACCTTCCATCGCTTCCTCCCCATCTTCTCCTCCAACCCCCTCTCATGCCCTCGGGTCTACTGACTCCTGACTATTGGTAATCCCTCATCGTCAGACCTCTGCAGGTCAATCCGCCGCCTTCTACCAACTCCCGAAGCTTTGGAATGACCTGCAAGTCCAAATCTGCTAGCCATCGTCCTCTAGGCATTCTCTGTCCTCTGCCCTCTTAAACTGCTACGCGGTAAACTGTTCATGTACGAGACCTCCTGTCCTCCCCCCTCTAGCCAACCCCCTCCCCTTCCTACTACTACCCCCCCATGCCCCATCTCTATGCCGCCCTGACCAGCAGCTTTAGCTACCGGCTGTAAATGCTGGCATATTTCTACCAACCTCCGCACTTACCCCATACTGCACTTCTGCCATGTCTCCCTGTCAGACGTATTCCCTTAGTCAGTGTCTGTCACCCATGTGTAGTGTAACACAATTCAGGTCTAAACCTTACTCCTTGTTCTCCCTTGGCTATTAAACCTTCCCTATACTGTTTCCCTACTTCATGCCCCCCCTTTGTTTTTTTTACATACGAGGCAGTTCAAAGCCCTGTAAGCTATGTGTAACACTAATTCAATTCAATACAACTAATGTATGTATGTAAGCAATGTAAGTAATGATGCTCTCAATTCATTACTCCAATGTGTAACTCAATGCTATGTATAATGTACTCACCTGCTCTCCTCTCTACCCCCCCCCCCCGGATGCACCGTGAGACGAGCATCTTGTTGCTCAGTATGCCTTTCCTGGTGAAACATTGCAATAAATAAAATAAAAATGAGAGGATACCAAATGATGGTGCAAAACCACCTTCTGGCAGTATTGCCATTTACCCAAAAAATATACGTATAGTGCTTATTCCCCTACATCGTGCTGCCCATAATAAACAGAAATATGGGAAGGCAATCGTAACATCTCCCTAGAAATCCCAAAACCAGAACATTTTAAACTCTAAATTTCTAGGAGCAAGATAAAACTTTTAATGTTAGTGTCCTGATCTAGTCCTCCGGTTTACACCACTCACTGTTCATGGGCCTGTTGCATTGAACCACAACTGCGGAGAGAAGGCCCACCAAGCAGTGGACTTGCCATCAGCCGCTGGGAGCCTTAGTAGTCGTCGTGCATAGTAGTACATTGCAGGGTTCTTAAGTCGCTGTTGTTCCACTGTAGGATCTGTCCTAGCAATAAGAAACCGATGAAAGCAGTTGGAACTGCGGACAGCATTCACTCCGCTGAACTCCAGAAAATGCGGTGTTCCGATGACCATCACAGCCCCCTCATGAGCCCCAAAGTGTTCGGTCGCTGCAGCCGCGGGGTGCAGCTGGTGTGTGAACACTAGTGGGGCCTTCCGGCTGTTAACAATTGCGATGACCTCCGAATGACTTTCCGATGGGTGGCATGATTCTGCAGTGTGACCCACGGCTTCCTGGCTCTTCAGTCTCTCTAGCGTAGCCTGAACTTTGGAGTCCATGACCCGCATGAACTCCAGGATATCCTGCCACGGTGCCTCTGGCTAGGCTGTTAGCTTCTTAGGCCCATTGTTACATGTGGGACCTGCATGCCCAGTGAAATGTACCAATAGGGTCTTTCTGCAGACATGCAGTTCGTCTGTTCCTCGGACCATATCAAGTGTTGGTATCATCTGGTTCTAGAAAGTTTCCTGCACACAGAGCTGCTAATCTTTCTGACTTACAGTACCAATAAAATTAGAATTTTTTTTTTTTTTTAAGAAAATTGCCTCTTCAAGTGGGAGAGATTGCAGGAGTGCATCTGACCTGGAAGATGGCTCTCTGGTGCGCCCCCCCCCCAAAAATCTGAATGTTTTTGATGTTTTGGAGGTGTTAAGTCCACAGTTTGTCATGAGTTGTGGTGACTGTAATACTTTGAATAAGAACAAGCTATCCCCCCTGCAACGTTTCCTTTGGAGGTTGTGTAACCCTGTGATTTGTAGTCTTTCAGAATAAGACCTGTGCGACATACCCAACACCATTTTTGTCGTCCGTCTCTGAACACGCTCCAGTTTGATATATCATCTCTTAAATACGGATTCCACAGTGATGAGCTATAGTCTAAATGGGGTCTTATATGTGATCTATAGAAGGGAATTAAACATTGCTTCGTTTTGGTAACAAAGGAGTTTTTGATTTGGTTGAGGAGGGAATTAGCCGTATTGGTTATTTTATGACAGTGATTATGGGTAGTGAAATTAATAGTAACTCCCAGATCTCTTTCAGTGAGGGATACTTTTAATGGAACATTGTTGATTTTGTATATGTTTTGGGTTTTTTGTACCAAAATGGAGGACAACGCCTCTATCAGTGTTGAATTCCATCCCATTGTAAAGTTCCCACTGTTCAATGGTATATAGATCAGAAACTAGGTTAACCAAGTCTGTATTGGTGGTAACATGCCCCCCAAGTTAAGAATCATCAGCAGATTTAACTAGCCAATTGTAGGTAATTTGCATGACACTAATGTATAAATTGAACAGGGTAGGCCCCAGGACAGATCCCTGGGGTACTCCACTACTGACTGGGCATTGATTGGACAGTGAACCATTAATATTTACCCTTTGTGTTCTGTTGGTTGGCCGTTATTTCATCCAGTTGGTGAGGGTAAATGAAAAGCCAAAGGATTCTAGTTTGGTAACCAGTTTCCCATGGGGGACCTTATCAGAAATCTTGCTGAAGTCTAATAATATTACGTCTGATGAGGTGTTTTTATCCAAGCTGTGACTTAAATTGTTATAAAAGGAGACTAAGTTGGAAGTGCAGGATTGCCCTGATTTAAACCCATGTTGTGTTGGTTGATTTCAGTAAATCCATTTCTTTTTCTATAAATGATATTATTATTTTTTCCATAATTTTGCAAGCTACGGAAGTGAGACGTATTTGCCGATAATTTTGAACATTAGATTTATTGCCCTTTTTTTAAAAATAGGGGTCACTGAGGTTGTTGGCCAGTCTAAGGGAATTTCACTGGTTAAAAGTGATTTGTTAAAAATGATATTCAAGGGTAACAGTAAAGCACTGGAGGTTTCATGAAGAAAACTTGGACTAATGTTCTCTGGACCAGGACTGGATGATTTTTTTTGAGTATGTAATGCTTTAAGAATCATAGAATCTGTAATATAGTAATTAGTGATCTTTCTTCGAGAAGGCTCTTCCAGTAGGTAATTACATATAGGACTGAATCCGGCAGGCGTCAGGACCCCACAGAAGAATTTCTAGCTAGCAGTCTCGGGGGGGTGTCAGTATAAAGGGTCGGTTCCCCATGCCTGCATTCCCATTCTTTCACACTGTTAGCTTGTGAAAGCGCCTCACAGTTAAGTTCCTACTGCTTCGTCAGTCTGTCGGTTATTTTTATCGAATTTTTCACGTCTCTCGTTATATTTCTTTCAGATTGCCGTGTGTCATCCCCTACTCCCTCCTGATTCGCATAAAAACAAGTGCCACTTGTGCAGTGCCCAGCTCCTGCAAAAGGTCGGTCATTCCCAGTACCTCTTCTGTCTAGGCCTGGATCACCCCGTGGAGAAGTGCCAGCACTGCCAACAATTCAACGCCGCCACCTGCAAACTGAGGCAGTCCCTGGCAGACCACATTTTAAAAAAGTCCTCCATAGAAAAGGACCTGAACAAGCTCAGGCAGGCCTCAGCTTCCCCTGAGGGTCACCGTAAGAAGCAGGACCTGGACTCCCACTTCCACGGCCACCGCGAGGTAACATTCCCCCCCCCCCCGAGGGACCGACCTTCGGCCGTCTTGGAGGTTTCTAAGGCCGAGGTGGCCCTCCCGTCAGGCTCGTGCTTGGGTCCCTCTGGAGCCTCCAGGTCAAAGGCTACCGCTCCCGGGTAGGCCTCCACTGTGCGGCCCTCTGGGTCGAGCGGGTCTGGTAAGCCGGCGGACAGGGCCAGTAAGATGCCTGCCCCTTCGGGGGAGCGCACGGCCCCAAGGTCGCTCCTTCCACGCGACCTTCGTGGGACGTCTGTCTGCCTGGATCCCGCCGGTAAGGCGAACGTCTGCCCCTCCAACGCTCGCATGGTGTTAGAGCCGACACCGGACCCTGTCGATTGGTCCGCCATTCCTGGCTCACCGCTGACAACCAAGACTCCAGCGTCTCCCCTGTTGGACCCCAGGGATTTCAGACCTCCTTCCCCAGGTGACACAGAGGACGCCGGTATGCTCCCATCAGGTCTCCCTCCCTTAAGGCCAGATCCCCTGATGTCGGCTCCAACGCCAGTCTACCCGATGCCGGGCGACATCCCATTACCGGATGCCGTCCCAACACCGGACCTGACGCCTGTGGGGCAACCTATTCCTGGCCCACCCACTGGTCCTCTTCCAGCGCCTTCTGCTCTGGCAGAGCCTCTGGTTCCCCGGCATCCAGCTCCATCCTATTGGACATCATCCTACCTGGGACCGCAGTATCCTGCACCACAGTACCAGACGCGGGCTCCCTGCTGTTGGGCTACGGATACCCTCAGTATCCGTATCACCCCATCTCCACCACCAACCGCCGGTGGACTTGGAGACTCTGGCTGCCTGGTGGGCTGAGGCCAAGGCTCGGCTCACCAGGGAGGTGGAGAGCTGTCTGCTGACGCTGGGCCCGGTACCGGATCCCCGTCGCCGGAGATGAGACTCCCTCCCCCCTACCAGACATCAGAGGTGAGCCCTCAGGTACCAGGGCCGGGGAGGACACGCTTCCCGGAGGGTTGCCCAAGGGGTCTGTTCCTTCCCCCGCACCGGGAGGGGTCTTCAGCCTCTTCGGAGATCTCAGACTCTGGTACCGATGGGTGCTCCGAGCCGGATGATGAGCCACGCACTCCAGACCGTCCCAGACCCAGGACTCCTACGAAGTCTCCTCCAAAAGATCCTTCCTTTCTGGAGTTGAGAAAAATCCAGGAAGTCCACCAGTGGCAATCTCTGGAGCCAGATCCACAGCAGAAGAAGCTCGCTGCCCATTTGGAGCTACCCAAAAATGCTCAGACATTGATTCCACCCTGGATCGAGCCTCATGCCAACTTTGTTTCCACCATTTGGAAACCTTTCGAGCTAGTCCCCCTTCCGAGGAAGGCGGATAGGCTGTACCAGGCTCCTGAGGATGTGGATTCCTTGAACACACACCTGAAGGCTGACTGTCGTGATTAGCGCCGCTCATGGCCGGTTGGCAAACCCAAAACATCTCGGCTCTTCGCCGCCTGACAAGGAATCCCATCTTCTGGACCAGTACGGCAAGAAGGTGTACACTTCCACTCTGGGGATCATGGCCCTGAACTGTGTTGCACATATGGAGGACTACCAGAAGACTATTCTGAGTCAGGTGGAATCCAAATTGGACTCCCTTCCTGAGTCTCAGACCAAGCAGGAAGTGGCTGATCTCGTCTGTTCTGCTAGTTGGGCCAGTCGGCACATGCTTCGTGCCACGTACAATGCAGTGGACACAGCTGATCGGAGTTCGGCTTTCGCTGTAGGTCTTCGGCATTATGCCTGGCTCCGGGTGTCAGGATTGGTCCCGGAGGTGCAATCCTCTATCCAGGATGTGCCCTTCAGGGGTTCAGGTTAGTGAATAAAGCATCTTTGGTTGAAAATATGGAAGAAAAATGAGTATTAAATATTTTGGCTGTGTCTATCGGATTTAATGATATTACTGGAAAGAGGTCCCACCTTTCTAGCATTTCCCTTTTTGCTATTAAGGTATGAAAGAGTTTTGTGAGACTCTTCAGTGTGGGCAATTTTGAATTCAAGTTTAGCTTTGGCTAACTTTGAGTGTTTTAATGTTCTTAGAATGGTTTTGTATTTTAGGTTAGTGGAGTCTTTATTGGGTAAAGTTTTTTATTTTTTAGTTTCTTAAATAGTCTTTGCTTTGCTTAATGAATTATTTTTTTTATTAAACCATCTCAGAATTCTCTCCTTAATATTATATCTTTTGATTATAGGGACCCATTTTGATTCTATCTGGTGTACTATAGATCTTGCGTAGAGAAACAGCTCTTACAGCAGGTTACACCATTGGGACTGAAGCCGCGGCTCAGTAAATTTCTAGCTAGCAGTATTCAGCGGGACCACCTCAGACGCGGTCCCGCCCCGATGTCAGGCACAGTACATAAGGGGGCGGTCCCCCAGAATCCCCAGTTCTTTTCCCACTGTTGACTCACCGGCATCGGCCTCTCGGTCTCGTATCTAGCGCATAACGACTTAGAACTTCCAGAGTTTCTACACGACTAATGTCCTCTCCATCCCCTTCATTTGAGGGTCACTTTTCCAAGTGTGCCTGCGGAAAACTGATCCCTTTCAAGGATCCTCATTCCTCCTGCGTGCGTTGCTTAGACCTGGACCATGATACTAAGGCCTACAACTTTTGCCAGGGGTTCAACAGCCACACCAGGATCCGCTGTCAGAAGGCACTTCAGGTCTACCTGCTAGAGGAAGAATTTAATAGGATGGACAAGGAACCTTTCTTCAGGGGCGATTCTTCCTCCAAGGTCCACAAACGCCGGGACAAGCACTGGGAGAAGGCAAGGTCCAGATCCCCGAACCGGGCCTCTGACTCGAGGAGCTCGGGCTCCACCTGATCAGACCGCTCTCCCTCCAGGGCTAGGTCTCAGCCCCCTCCGGTCAAAGTCCGGGCTTCCAGCGGTTCTTCAGCTCCTCAGCCCATTAAGACCTCCAGGCCCTCGGCTTCCTCTACTCCCTCTCGGGCCTCTTCAGAGTCCTCCGAACACCACAAGTCTTCCTCTTCCACCCGACGTCAGGGGCCCGGATCTTCCACCCAGGAAGACGAGGGACCTGACGTCCCTCAAGCGGGCGTCTGACCCGATGCTGGCCAAGCACCCCGAAGTCGGCCAGGCGTTCGTCGGAGCAGAGAACATCGGCCAAGCACCAGATGCTGGTCAGGCGTTCACCGGACCTGAAGTCGTCGGCCTAGCGACCAACGTCAGCCTCACCGGAGCCGAAGACTGCCCCCCAGTCACCGGTTGACACCGGTCACAAGGACTCCTCGGAGGAGGACACAGCGTACCAGATGGGTGACACAGTGGATGCTGGGCTTCCGAGGAAACCTCCGCCCACCCCGGAGGGACCCAACCCCGGCAACAGACCACCGGCGCCAGGCCTGTCGTCAGGCATGAATATTCAAGAAGTAAAGGAACTCTTTACTTTCTGGTGGGACACCATCCACAAAGACGTCCCAGTGAAACCTCCTACTCCTTCACCTCCTACGCCCCCTCCTCCACCACAGGGGCCAGCAAGATGACCACCAACCCCCAAGGAGCAGACTCCACCTCCCAGGGGTAGATCCCAGGATCGGACAAGGCCTCCCTCAAGGTCCCCATCAGGGTTTCCCAGCCCCAAGCGACCCAGACATCGGCGGTATACCCCGTCGGGGGGAGGTCTCCAGATCTGATACTTCGGATTACTCCAGATCTCCTTCTCCACTCAGCATTTCATCACCTGACCCACATGACCTTCCCAGGTCTCCTCCGGATGACCCCTCTTTCTCTGAGATCATGAGGCACATCCAGGACAGTATGGGGTGGGATGCTGAAGAACTTGACCCCGAAAGACAGCGCCTTGCCCGTTATCTTCAGCAAGACCCAAAGCCTGTGGTAGTGCCACCCTTGGTGGACACCTTTGCGGATGTCACCAAGGCTGCGTGGAAGCGTCCGCACTCCACTCCTGCGGTGCCGAAGAAAGCTGACCGCCTGTACAAGGCCCCGAGAGAGGACCAGTACTTGGCTTAACATCTGGCAGACTCCCTGGTCATTACAGCCTCACATGACTGGTCCCAAAGACCGCAACACATGAGTACACAGCCACCGGACTAGGAATCCAAACAATTGGACGCCCTGGGGAGACGCATGTATGCTGCCGCTACATGCTCCATCAGGTCCTTGAACTACCTAACCCACATGGTACAATTTCAGAACGCCCTATGGGAACAGGGCCAGGACCTGGTCGATAAACTTCCGGATGGCGAGCAGAAAGCAGAGCTCCTAAACCACCTCTGCACGGGGTCTGATGTGGGGACCCAGGTACTATGAGCCGCATATGATTTTGTGGACTTGTCCGCCAAAGCTGCAGCTTCAGGCGTCTGTCTCCGGTGACACTCTTGGCTCCGTGTCTCCGGCTTCACCACGGACGTACAGAAGAACATTCTTGACGTCCCCTACAACGGCGCAGTACTTTTTGATGAACCTTCGGAGAAGGTGATCACCAAACTTCAGGATGCTGGGAAGGCAGTCAGGTCTGTACAGACCCAGGCCCAGTTCATTTTGTAGGAACCAGAGCCATTTTCGCAGCCGGCAACAAAGACAGCAGCCACGTTCCGGCCAGTAACAAAGGGGCTTCTTTCAGCGAAAAGCCCAGGCTAAGTCGTCCCCAGACAGAGCCCAATGTTTCACTAAACCGGCCCAGCCTGCAGGGACCAGTGCTGCCATAGCATAACTCCTTCCCGGCAAGACCTCCCCTGCTTTCCCATTACTTGGGTCAGCACTACCTGCTTATATGGCAGGAGGTGCTCACGCTCCTGGAAGAAGAAGCGATAGAGTACGTTCCATGGAACCAGAGGGACACAGGCTATTATTATCTCTTCTTTCTGGTTCCCAAGAAAACAGGGGATCTCCATCCAATCCTGGACCTCAGCGACCTTAACGAGTCGGTCCTATACAAACGCTTCCACATGGTGACCCTCCCAGGTCTGATTTCCATGCTCAAGCAGGGTGCCTTTCTAGCGTCTTTGGACATGCAGGACGCCTGCCTGCATATACCCATCGCTTGAGCGTACAGGAAGTTTCGGCACTTAGAGTTCCAGGGCCACCATTATCAGTTCCGAGCCCTCCCTTTCGGACTGTCATCGGCACCTCGGGTATTCATGAAGTGTGTGGCGGTCGTAGCAGCGACTCTGAGGAGGCAAGGCCACTACGTGTTCCCCCTACCTGGACGACTGGCTTCTCATGGCGCCCTCTCGGGAGGCCTTGATGTCAGTCATTCACTATACTCTGTCTCTGTTCAAGACGCTGGGCCTCTTGATCAATCAAGAGAAGTCTTGTCTGGTTCAGTCCGACTCTGCAGTTCATAGGCGCAGTTCTGGAGACCGTCCAAAGGAAAGCCATTCTTCCCCAGGACAGAGCGGAACACATCAGATCCCTCATCAGGGACATTTTGGCAAAGAAGACTGTTCCTGCCAGATTGGTCCTTTGCCTGCTCGGACACATGGCTGCGGCCATTGCAACAGTCCTGCTCGCTCGTCTCCTCATGCGGGTCACCCAGTGGATGTTATGGGTCCAATGGGATCAAAAGCAAGACGGTATGCAGCTTCCAATCCGGATCACGAAGACTGTGATCCGGGATTGGCAATGGTGGCTAGATCCGAAGAATCTATCGGCAGGAGTCCCCTTCATTGTGCCATATCCGATTGTGACACTCTCCACAGACACCTCGACGGTGTCCGGTCTCGGGGCTTGTGGACAGCCCAAGAGATTCATCTCCACATAAACATCCTGGAAATGAGAGCAGTTCTTTATGCCCTGCAGGCCTTCCAATGGGAGATTAAACCGGGTACTCTTCTGTTACAGACAGTTCCGCGGTGATGTATTACCTCAACAAACAAGGAGGCACCCATTCCTACTCGCTTTGCAGGGAGGCCATGAGGGTGTGGGATTGGGCTTTGCAGCACGGCGCAAACCTCATTGCTGTTCACGTCCCAGGAGTGGACAGCGTCATCGCAGACAGCCTGAGCCGCTCTCAGGACAGAGTCCACGAGTGGGAACTACTCCAGGAGGTAGTAGAGGATCTGTTTCACAGATGGGGTACACCAGAGTTAGACCTTTTCGCATCCCCATCCCCATCCCACGTAAAACTGCCCAGTTTTTGCCTGCTAGATCCAGGGCCTGGTGTTTTCTGACGAGCCGCTTTGTCCCTCTCCTGGGTGGGCAGATTCCTCTATGCCTCCCCCCCACCCCTTCCGTTGTTCCAGAGGGTTCTTCTGAAACTTCGCAGAGAGCCAGCAACGCTGATGCTCATCGCGCCGTTCTGGCCCAGGCAGATCTCGTTCCGTCTGCTACGTCCGCTATCCCGGGAACCTCCGGTGCCTCTGCCAATCAGCTCTCACTTGTCTCAGGAGGAGGGCTCCTTGGTCCATCTGGACCTTTGTTCACTGAGCCTGCACGCTTGACTCCTAAAGACATAGCCATTTTGCAACACGGGATCTCGCATGAGGTAGCGGACGTTCTGGTGGTCATGAGGAAACCGGCCACTAATGCTACTTATGCCATGAAATGGCTCCGTTTTTGCCTATGGGCTCAAGCATGGCGGTTTTTGCCTTTAGACTGTCCAGAAAAGTCGGTCTTGGACTACCTCCTGTCTTTCAGAAAGGCTTGGCCTACTCCTTGATCAAAGTACACCTCTGTGCCGTATCAGCCTATCATTGTCCGATAGGCCAATGCACCATATCCCAGTTGGACACGGCACAAGCCTTCCTGAGAGGTATTCTCCACCTCATACCTCCGATTAAGGATCCAGTTCCGCCATGGGATCTACCCTTTGTCCTGGAGCAGCTCACGCTGCCACCCTTTGAACCAGCCGTGGATTGCGAGCTACGGCTTCTCACTTGGAAGACGTAGTTTTTAGTTGCCGTTACTTCGGCCAGAAGAATTTCTGAATTCCATGCACTTGTGTGCAAAGAGCCTTATTTGGTTTTTCACCAAGACAGGGTATCCCTACGGACTAATCCCAAATTTCTGCCTAAGGTGGTCTCAGCTCTCACCCTTAATCAAGACATCGATCTACCAGTGTACTTTCCCAACTATTCGAATCGAGAAGAGGCCCTGTTGCACACCCTAGATGTGCATAGGTGTCTCCAGTACTACCTGACCAGAACCAAACACCACCGAAAATTGGACCAGCTTTTTGTCTCAGTTGCCCACAGAATGATGGGCGCTCCTGTTTCCAAACAGTCGCTGTCCAGGTGGCTCATTGTGTATCACGTTCTGTTACCAGAAACGCAACAAGCCCTTACCGGGCGCAGTTAAGGGTCATTCCGCAAGGGGGGTGGCTACCGTCCTTGCGGCCCTTAAGAATGTGTCTACCTCGGCCATCTGTGCTGCAGCTACTTGGAACTCCGTGCACACTTTCGTCGGGCATTATAGCCTGGATATTGCATCGAGGCGAAGAGCAGGTTTTGGTCTAGCAGTCCTTCAAGGACTTCTGTCCTAGGCTTAGGTTTTACTAGGGATTTCTGCCTTCCCTCCTCCCAATGGTGTGGGATTTCCACTATTGCTTGGGAATCAGTCCTAATGGTGTAACCTGCTGCAAGAGCTGTTTCTCGAAATAAGATAGTACAGTTACGTAAGAACTTACCGTAACAGTAGATCTTCGAGAACAGCTCTTGCAGCAGGTACTCTCCCTCCCACCATCCCTGCTGGAGGTAGATTCTAGTCTCAACATCCTTCTCCAAGGATCAGGTGTCTCAGCATCTCTCTGATTGCCATTTGATGGTGGATCCTCAGTCTCCTCTTCTGATGTCATCCAGCGGCCCGGGAGTCTCCGGCGGGAGAACTGGGGATTCTGGGGGACCGGCCCCTTTTATATGATGCCTGACGGGGGTGGGACAGACGTCTGGGGTGGTCCCCGCTAAATACTGCTAGCTAGAAAATTTCTGTGGGGTCCTGGCACCTGCCGGCTTCAGTCCTAATGGTGTAACCTGCTGCAAGAGCTGTTCTCTAAGATCTAATGTTACGGTAAGTTCTTATGTAACTGTATTTTTTGAACAAGTTTCAAGCATCATTGGTTATTAGGTGGTTCAATATTTTGTCCCACGGTTTGGAGGAAAGCAATTTGATAATTTTGTCAGTTTGTCTTACTATAATCTTTAAATGTCGTGTGTTTGAGTAGAGTACAATGTTTTGTAGTGATAGTGAATAGGATAGCAGAGTGGTCACTAGTACCAAGGGGAGCTCTAATATGAATATCAGAAATAATATTAGCGTTGGGTATAACTAGCTCTAAAATATTAGAGCCTTTTGTTGGTGCAGAAATGAATTGTGAGTGTCCATGGTCTGATCAACATGAGATGAAAAATTTCTCATGATTGGTAGAACCTGTTAAAGTATTCCAATCTATACCTGAAGATTGAAGTCTCCCAGTATGATAGTGCCACCATTATCAGAAAAGTAAGAAATATAATTCAAAAGTTTTAAATGATAGTCAAGGTCAGGGGAAGGAGGCCTATAACAGTTGCCAATAATAATTTGGAACTGACCCTTAAACTGAATGGATACCCATATGCCGTCTGTTAAAGTAGAGTATAGTATTTCATGTGAAATATATATCATCCCTTATGTATAGACAGACTCCTCCACCCTGTCTACCTTTCTTGTCTTTGTGATAGTTTAAAGACCCTAATATTTTTCATAAGTAATGAATTTGAATCCCTCTAAGTTTCTGTTATTGCTATTATTCCGATGTTTTGGGATACTGTAATGGCTTCTAGTTCTGCTTGTTTAGTCTGACTAAGCGAACGTGCGTTCTAAGAAAAGAATTTTACATGGGGATGAAGGTTCCATATGTTTTCAGAGGCTTGGAAGCTCTCCCATTCTCCCCCCTTCCCTTCTAGTTTAAAAGATTGTTGATGTTTGTGAGGAATGATTTACCTAGAAGGGTACTGCCATGTCTACTAAGATGGAGCCCATTCCAACAATAAAGAGGGCCTGTCGATAAACCTCTCCCAATGAGTTGCACATATTATATTTTGTTTACGACACCATTTACGTAACCATTTGTTTTTTATTTTCTTTGTTACAAACTCTGTGGCTCTGGGGACTGGTAAACTTTCGAAAATGCAGATAGTACAACCCTTTTCGATAAGCATATTGCTTAAGGCAATGATGTCTTGTTTAATGTCTACTGGGTATTTGTGTAGTATGTCATTGGTGCCTGCATGGATGAGTACCAATGGGTTGTTGCCGGCATTGTGTAAAATATTAGGTATCTTGGCCGTGTTGTCTGCAGTCTTTGCCCCTCTGAAGCTGGAGCATATACGATTTTTTTTATTAATGTTACATGTGGTCCAATCAGTGTGTTTGATTGTCTCCAAGCATGAAGATTTGTCGGGGCTGAACAGTTAGAGGGGTAGGAAATGACTTGGTCTTGGGAGTAGGTTGTTGGGCGATTAAAGATTCAGAAATAGAAGGGGGTGAGCTGGAACTTGGGAGACTTATTGAAACTTTTCCCTAATTTATGGGTGGTAGGAGATCTTTGAGAGGCTAGGTTCTCGGTGGACACTTCAGGGGTGGTTAATATATTAATCTGGAACTGAATATCATCTGTTTCTAGGGGGAGAAATCTATTGTGCGTTTCCACTGGAGGGGTACTAAATATCTGCCCCCTCTGCGTTTTGACTCTACTCCGGTTACAGTTGCCCAATCATTGGGATCTGATTGTGTGCTGTTCATTTCCATAATTGGGGCTGCATCAAGTTGTAAGGCCATGGAATGTATAAATTCTTCTAATGCTGAGATCTCCTCATCTTGAGTGCCTTTAGTGAGGAGCCTAGAGAGCGCTGCCTGAAGTGTATTAATCAAGAGACATTTATCACAAGTGAACTGCCCCATATCTTCAGCTGAGCAAAACATTAAACAAGTTAAGCACATTTTAATAGGGCCTTCCATTATTGGGTTAGGCAGTATGTGTCAACAGAAATATGTGGCTTAGTACCGAATCTAATTATACTGTTTCCACAGCCCACGTATGTAACCTCTGCTGACACCTAGGCCACCCAAGCCAAACATGCGCAGATGCACATGTCCTTGCTTGTGACAAGGCGCGTTCGCCCTGCTCACCACAGGCAGAGTGCCAAGAGCAGTCCTGTGACCTGGAAGTGCTCCAGAGGTCATGCAGTGAGGCTACTGCTGCAAACTGTTTAAAAAAATAAATAAATAAATAATAAAATGACAGTCACTCACTGAGGCTCTATGATGTACAATATCAATGCCCAAGTGTTTTCCTTGTAAAATAAGCAGTGTTACAGCGTTTGGTAGTTTATGCAGTCAATTTGAATGCGGAGGTACTCTTGTCTCTGGGTTTAGGCAGGATCTTCACGAGGCCCCATTCCATGGGTCCGTGCTTTTCCGTCCATACATTGAGAAAATGATTTTGGACCTCCAGGACTTTGGTAAGGCCATCCAGTCTGCATCAGTTGTACAGATCTGATCAGAACCCTGGCACATGTCGGCAGTTTCATTGCCAGGGAGGGCAGAAGCTTAAAGGACAGCAAAAGAGAGGTAACTTTTGCCATAAAGCTCCCGCTCAACCTGGTGAGCACAGGGACCTCGGAACACCAAACCTTCCTGGTCCCTTTGCCCGACCCTAAACCCCTTGCCGAGTCCAGGGCAAAGGTAGTAAGGGTCAGTTCTCGCTTTACCTCGACGAGTGGGCCTCCATCACTACCGATGCATGGGTCCTCCAGTTGATAGAGCGGGGTCACACACTGGAATTTCTGCAGATTCCCCCGGACAATTCCCTGGGCCGAACTACCTACTCCCCCTCCCATACTGAACTCATTTGGGAGGAGGTGCAGTCCCCACTAGACAAGGCAGTAGAACCAGTTCTGGCCCCACAGTGGGGGAAATGCTCTTGTTTCTTCTTGGTTCCCAAGAAGTCGGGATCTGCGCCAGATTCTGAGCCTGAGCTTCTTGAACAGTTACATAAAGTACAAGAGGTTCAGGATGATCACCTTGCCAGGCATTCTTCCCATGTTGTATCAAGAGGGATTGGCTTTGCTCCCTGGACATGCGAGATGCCTACCTCCATACTCTGGTGCTACCAGCTCACAGGAGGTTCCTGAGGTTCTCCTTTCAGGGAAGGCATTTCCATTTTCGGGCCTTGCCCTTTGGTGGCACCGAGCGTTTTCATGAAGTGCCTAGCGATGGTGGCAGGGACACTTCGTTTATCCCTACCTCGATGATTGGATTCTGACTACTGCCACAGGGATCGGCTTCTGGTGGCTTTTGAGGACACCTTCAGCCTGTTCAGCTCCTTGGGGATCACCCTAAACATGACCAAGTCATTAGCAAAATCTTGTTAGAGATTACGATACATAAGGGCAATCCTAGACACTGAGCAAGGGAAGACCTTCCTCCCGCCAGACAGGGCAGTACGCCTTCACGCTTTGGTTCACAAAGTTTGAGTTGCTTGCCAGATCCCAGCTGGGATCATGCTCCAGCTCCTAGGCCATATGGCCACAGCCATAGTGACCGTTCCCTTAGCACGCTTGTTTATGAGGGTCCCTCAGTGGACCCTCAGAGTGTAATGGGATCAGAGGGAGGACAGTCTCGACCAGCCTGTCCTTATCTCCAAAGCAGTGGTACAGACTCTTCCTTGGCTCTCTCCCCAGAATCTGGAGTCTGTAGTCCCCTTTCAGAGAGAAGCCCGTTCACAGGTTCTCACAACTGATACTTCGGGCCTAGGTTGGGGAGCTGATTTTCAGAATCAGACGCAAGGTGCATGGTCTTCTTTGGAACTGACCCTCTACATCAATATTCTGGAGATGAGGGCAGTTCTGTACACTGTACAGGCGTTTCTCCCAGACCTCCGTCCAAGTCCCCTGTTGGTGCAGGCGGACAACATGCTGGTTGTTTACTACATCAACAAGAGGGGGGAACTCACTCCTATCCTCTTTGCTGGGAGTCTGAGTGAGTGTGATTCTGGGCTCTAGACCATAGCTTGTTGCTCACCATAGTGCGTGTTCCAGGGGTCCAAAACACCTTGGCTGACGCCTTGTCTCGGTCAGGACCCACGAATGGGAACTCCTGCAGTCTGTAGCGGACAACCTCTTCCACAGATGGGGTCGTCCAGAGCTGAACCTCTTTGCATCCCCGTGCAATGCAAAACTGCCCAGTTTCTGCTTGCTCGATCATGGGCCTGGTGTTTTCTGGCGAGATGCATTGTCGCTCTGTTTGACAGGGAGGTTTCTGTATGCCTTCCCTCCCTTTCCTCTTTTGCAAAGAGTTCTGCTCAGTCTTCAAGTGGAAGGAGCAGAGATTATTCTCATAGCTCCGCTTTGGCCTTGCCAGATATGGTTCCTGCTACTACAGCAAGTGACAGTGGAACCTCCGATACCTCCCTTCCCTTGTCCTCCCAGTTACTGTCGCAAGAGCAGGGCAGGCTGATTCACCCAGACCTCCAGTCCATACATCTGCATGCCTGGCACCTGCAGACATAGCCACAGCACGCTATGGAGTATCTTCCAGAGTGGCAGAGGTCTTGGTGACAGCCAGGAAACCTTCCACTAGGGCTACCTATGCCATTAAGTGGATGCACTTTTGCTTGTGGGCTTCCAGTTGGGGTCTGGACCCTCTCCTGTGCCCTCTGAATGCTGTCCTCGAGTATCTACTTTCACCTGTCAGACCCTGGCCTCCCATATCCCTCCATTAAGGTGCACCTTTCTGCAATCTCTGCCTATCATGTACTGGTGGAATGCAAATGTATTGCCCAGACATTTTTGAGAATTCTTCATCTTAAAGTCCCCCCATTGGGACCTCATCCCTCCTTGGGATCTTTTGTTTTTGTTAGAAAAATGTACGTTGCCTCCCTTCGAACCAGCTGTTGATTGCGAGCTGTTTTCTGTCGTGGAAAGCATTGTTTTTAGTTGGTGTTACTTCTGCTCGGAAGATTTCTGAGCTTCGGGCTCTGATGGCTAAAGAGCCATATTTGATATTCCACAAGAACAGGGTGTCCTTGAGGACCAACTCTAAGTTTCTTCCTAAGGTGGTGTCCCAGTTTACCCTTAATCAGGACATCAACCTTCTGGTTTATTATCCGGAATATGCTAATCAAGGGGAGGCTCTTCACACACTGAATGTACATAGAGTGCTTGGATACTACATTAACCACACTTGAACTTCCAGAAGATCTTACCAACTTTTTGTTTCCTTTGCCGCGAGAACCCTAGGAGCGCCTGTGGCAAAGCAGACTCTGTCCATATGGCTAGTCCATTGCATCATCTTCTGCTACATTAAGTACAACAAACCCTTACCAGGTTCAGTTAAGGGTCATTCTACCAGGTGTGTTTCGGCCTCTTTTGAGGCGCTTCGGAATGTTTCTGCGGCAGACATCTGTGCAGTAGCTACTTGGGGCTCAGTGCGCACCTTTCTGAAGCACTACAGCCTGGATGTTGCTTCCCATCGGAGAGCTGGGTTTGGTTTAGCGGTACTTCAGGGTCTGTTGCCTTGAAGCTCTCCGCTTCTAAGGTTTCCACCTCCCAGTCTGTCTGGGATCCTTTTAGTACTGCTTGGTACTCTGTTATGATGCAGCCTGCTGCAAGAGCTCCCACTCGAGATAAGATAGTACAGTTACGTAAGAACGTACCATAACAGTAGATCTTCGAGAGGAGTTCTTGCAGCAGGCATTTTCCCCCCCTCCTTCCCCCTGGTTCTTTTCTGCTTTCTTTCCTTACCCTAGGCGGGGTATTCCACTAACCTCAATTCTCTATGATTTGTTAGCCGTGTCACCGGTGGGAGAACTGGGGTGTGGCTGGGACCACCCCTTTATACTTTTAGTGGACGTTGGAGGTGGTCCCTGCTGGGTACTGCTAGCTAAGAATTTTTCCGTGGGGTTCTAGTGCCTGGTGGCATAGTCCTTATGGTGTAGCCCGCTGCAAGAGTTCCTCTCTAAGATTTACTGTTATGTTAAGTTCTTGCGTAGCTGTACTTTCTCCTCTCCTGATACTCCTCTCCAAGATGGTAAACCTTCTGTTTCGCATATTCTTTATGGCAGCACTTTCTGGCTTTCCCTCGGGAGTCTGTCCTCAGATGGTCTCCGGTGGGGAACTGAAGAGGTCGTGGGGCCACCCACGGTTATATAGGATAATGTCGACGTGCTGCAAGAGATTCTCACAGATCTGCTGTTACAGCAAGTTCTAACGTAATTGTTCTTTATTATGGCTGCATAACAGAGCAGTGCTGACTTACAGCTATTACGTAGTAGAGAGAGGGGACAGTGGAAGCACGTGACTGGGTACCTAGACTGTCCTTCCACAGTGGAGTTGAAGCACATGTGATCCTCTCCATTGACCACATTGCTTTTCCTTTGTGTGCCCCTCCCCCGGTACAGTTTCCTTGGTCTGCGGTCACTAACGGGGTCAGCAGAATAAGAAGGCTGATGATTGTGTCCATGTATGCCTGCGATAAGAAAGCACTAATCTTCGTAAAGCTGCTGGTGCATTCTTATCTCTGGCATATATGGACACATTGATAGGGTCACGCCTCCCCCCCAAAAAAAATCATCCACACGTCACGGGTGCTCTGGCCTGCCAGCTGGCGCCGCCTTCAGTTTCAAGCAAATGCCTAGGGTGTCCCAAAAGGGTTTGGGTAACTGAGCTCATTTAGCTTACTGTTTTGTTGTACCCTGCCTCACCAAATCCCCTTACTGACAGAACCTTGGATTATTAAAATACCGGGCCTGTTCCCTCCAGCAGACTGAAATGAAGCTGCACAGTTTAAAACCCACTGCAGCTGTAAGCGCCAGTGAGAGGAGGTGGTTAGGAGCAGTCAAACAAACTGACCAACATAAACTTCATGAATTTATTCTTGAGTGTACATTAAATGACAAGAGCTGAAGACCCAGGTGGGGTGTACCCAGTCTGCTGCTAAATGATAGTGACCTGAACAGCAGTAACCGATTAACTGACCAGGGCAGTTTCATGTTTTCCTCCATCAGTTGGTGCAGGATGGTTTAATATAAGACTTGATCATTCAGGCATTACTTGGGCAGTAGTAGAAGAGGACCAATATCGCTTTGCAGCCAGATTTTATTTTTTCAGTTGCTACAGCTTTAGCTGGTGCTGCTTCACTTTTTTCCTTTCCCTGAACATGATTTTTGATGGTTGGCTGGACCATATGTTTGTGGCTGAATAATTGAGCTCATTCCAAAGTCATTTTAGCAAAATAACCACCGATATAACTTGGCCAATATATTTTTATGGCCTGAGCCTTGCCATTAAAGGAACGCTGTCAGTGTCAACCCCCTTATGTCTCAAATTGTCCCTAAATTAGAAACGCATATTATGATTGCTTGTGTTCTGCAGAGTTTGCAGTGTAGTTGGATTATTCTTCCTTAGTTATTCATAAACGTGAAAACACTGTCCACCATACTGATGTTACCACAAATAAATGTACTTGTTTACATTCTATGATCAACTTCAGTTGTATGTTTCCTGGAATTGGGAAGGCCCCCACACACAATCTAGCCACTTGTAAGACTGGTAGTGGAGGAAGCTAATGCATCATGAGTTGACTGCACTGTTTGGGAGTTTTCCTAATGTTCAGGATGTATGCAATAAGAGTAGATGAAGAATTTGAAGCAAAATCATGGATCTGAAGCAAAACAAGTTTGGGTATAATTGCATCATTCCCATGCAATTCAGTTCTGCTAAGAAAGGAAACGTATCAATCGACAATTTCAGTGCGTTTTAGAGAAGGTAAGCAATCATGAATGTGGGTTTTCAACTAGAAATAATGATGCAAAAAGGGTTGACAGTGTCCCTTTAAATTGCCGTGGTATATATGGAAGCGGTTTCTTTGCTAGTTTAGAAGTACTGTTCGCACTTTTCTATAGAACCACTCCTACAGTGGGAGCATTTGCTCCCTGTTGTGTATAAAAGTTAGCCCTTCAGGCTGGTTTCAGTCTGTACACATGGGAGAATATCTAGAAAAAAAACCTCCGCAACAAACAGATGTTTGTATACTGAAGCTGACATGTTTGAACAAAGCTGTTGGTTTAACCAGTGTAATTTTAGAACACACATGGTTGTGCAAGTGCCTGGTCTTTACTACATTTGTCAGAAGGAAAAAACTGGGTAATTTAAATCAGTGTCCAATTACAAACTGCATATTTCTGATAATGTCTCAATCTGGTTTTTTGTTTTTTTAAGGTTTCATATTTCAAGCTCTTGGAGAGACCCCCGTGCCTATGTAAATGCTTTATCTGATGCACGCTGTGTTTTTGATATGGCTGTGAGTATTTCCGTTTGAATTCTGGTGCATAACTGTTTATCCACTAGATGGTACTAAAGCTTTTAAGGCTTCCCTCTGCCTGAAAGTCATTGACTTTGATGACGAGGGTGGGAAGAATCTTTTCTTGGATTCCCATGAGTTATGTGCACATGTATTATTTTTGACATTGTTTTGCTTGCCCAGGGCAGAGCCCCCTTCCTAATTTCCAAGTTCTGATTTGGGCCTCTCCCTTGATCTCAGCTTTCAACAGTTGTACCATGCACCCCCTCCACTCTACTGAACCTTGTCTGTCCCTTGGGTCCGAACTGCTGCATGTCAGTCTACCTTTTTGGACAGACTGGGTCATCTCTGACCTAATCTCCCAACACCATCTGTTCTGCTCCTCAAACCATTTCTCCAGGCTTAAAGCTCCCATATCTACTCTTACACCTGCCCCACGCCTTCCTTATTTTACCTGGTTACATTGCCCAGTGAACTCACCTGTTCACTCCTACATAGAAACATAGAAACATAGAATTTGACGGCAGATAAGGACCGCTTGGCCCACCCAGTCTGCCCATTTCCCTACCTACTGGATAAGCTGCAGATCCTAGTTAACCAGCAGCCTACTTCTTCCTACCCCCATCCCCCAGAACTGCCTTATGACTATCCCATGCATGCTTGAATTCCACCACTGATTTTGACTCACAACCTCCTTTGGAAGGCCGTTCCATGCATCCACAACCCTCTCTGTAAAAAATGCTTCCTGTAAATTACCTCTGAGCCGCCCCCTCTATTTTCAAATTGTGCCCTCTTGTTCTTCACTCTCTTTTTTTGAAGATGCTACCCTCTTGGACTTTGTTGATTCCCTTGAGGGTACTTGAGCGTTTCTATCTTGTCCCCCCTCTCCTTCTCCTCGAGGCTAGAGGGAGAGAACATGTCGGCAGTTGCTAATATGTTGTGCTGTTATGCCTGCTTTTGCGCACATAGGTGCTCATCACCAATTACACTGTATGTTATGTATTTACTACTTAGCATATTGCATTTGAGTTCGCTTTTGCCATTACACACAAAGGGGTACACAAAGTGCTGAAGACACTAAAAATGTTAGACCAACAAGTTCAGAGGGCCAGATGGATAACATTGAAGCCACAGGTCTGTAATTTGAAGCAGATATAATTGCTTCTACCCTTGGACCTATCCCTTTAATTGGAGCTTGCAAGAAGTTTTTTAACCCAAGTCTTGGAAACTTGGCTAAAGTGTTCAAATTTTTAAAGGCAGTGATGCTTCTAAATCATGCCCCATTGCCAGTAATCTCAAATTTGAGCATATGGTACACCAGCAGCTGTACACCTATATATAGAAGAATCATATTAGTCTTTCAGTATGGGTTTCATAAAGGTTAATCTACTGACGCTGTCCTTTTCTTTTTTTTAAACAACTAGTGATGATACCTTTGGACTCTGGTCTGCACACTGGGGTAAGGTTCATAGATCTGCGTAGAGCCTTGATCTGGTGAACCAGTCTATCCTTCTAGAAAGAATGGTCATTGTAGAAGTCTGCTGCATATCTGTAAAATGGGTTCACTCCTATCTAACAGATAGGAAAGCAGCGTCATGGGGGGGGGGGGGCAATTTATGCTCATCTTGCCTCATTGAGAGGGGCTTCCCAGGGCTCAATTATGGGCCCCTCCTTTTCAACATTCTATGTAAATTAACTCCCAGGTTTGATGAAAAATGGCGAAGTAAGATTATAATGCAGATGATACTGCCTTGGTCACATCTGCTAAAAGCCCAAGTGAGATAATGGCAAACGTGCAGGTGGGCTTTTCAGTCATGGAAGAGGTGTTTACTAAGTCAAGGCACCTCATGAACTTGGGGGGGGCGAAGACTTAACAATTTGACAACCCAGCAAAAGGCATTTGAGGCATGCCTTGTGCCTCTGAATTTTTATAGGGGGACAACTGGTGGTCACGCACAACCATACCTCTCAACTCTCCCTGATTGCCAGGGACATCCCTGATTTTATCCCTTAAAATTGCACTGTCCCTCATTAAAAAAAAAAAAAAAAGTGCAGCCCACACAGAGAATGCTGTGTAAATTTAGACTTTCAAGCAGAAATTCACAGTATTCTAAGATGCTAACACACAAACGTTGTAGAAGTATGCACAATGGTGTACATGGTATTTTGAGCTTCAATTTCCATGTTTGAGGATCTGTCCCTCATTCACAGGGTCTATGTCCCTCATTTTGAGTGTCCAGTAATGCCCATGCCCCTCCTTTCAGTGACAAAAGGTTGAGAGGTATAAGCACAACTGGTATGACTACTTGGGAGTAAATATCGATCACAGATTGACTTATGTAGACCACGTAAAATCAGTGATGCATTAAAAAAGGAAACTACGAACTCTAGTCTCCCACTGCTTGCTTGCCAAAATTATCAAGAAATAAACTTGCACAGTTGTTGACAGTCATTGACTAGTTGAACTTAGTTACAGTTTATTTTATTTGGTCAAACCATTACAACATGACAGTACTACAGAAATTTAAATGACATTTAAAAACCGTAAAATATACAGTTCCTTATCCATTGCAGTTATTAATCTAGAAATATCCAAAGTGCTACAGTATCTAGTTTGGTAAAACTTATACAGTCTTATGCATACCTTTTTTCAACTCTTTCCTCAAACAATTATATATATATATATATATATATATATATATGCACTGCAGAAACATTACTAATATTTCAAATAATAAAGTGCTTACAGTCAATTCTTGGATAATATTTCATATGTTCCTGTGGGCCAATTATTCCTGACTAAAGTAGTACATTAGATTTCTAGGACTTACCACCCTTGATTAATATTGTTTCGAAATGTTTTTTTATTTATCTACTTATTTCCAGATGCCTAATACCATCATCTGGGTTTCATCCCCAGAGATGACCTCAGTTGCCAAATTCAGTCCTTTCAAGTACAAACTCCGGCAGCATCTTCTCTTCTCCTCCAAATGTTATTGTCTCTAGCCCATTGAATAATTACCTCCTCGAGTTCTCCCCTGCTCATCACATCTCTTCCATGACAGTGTCACCTTTGACTGCCTTGGATCACTACCCCACTCAGCTCCCTCACATCCTTTTCTGTCCCCCACCCCCTTTTCTCCTTGCTTTCTCTTCAGTGTTATGTACAGCAGGGCTTTGATTAAATCTGCTTAATCTTCTGGACATAGTCTCCACCACTTATTCACACTAATGGGATCTGCTAGACCTAGGACCAGCAGAACAAGATAATGCATATAGGGCACAAAAACCCTGGCAAAATAGTTGGGGGGTCAGGACATAGCGCACACCAAGCAGGAAAGGGATCTTGGGGTTATCTCTGATGACCTCAAGGTAGCGAAACAGTATGACAAGGCAGCAGGTAAAGCAAATAGGATGCTGGGATGCATAGGCAGGGGCATCATCAGCAGGAAAAGGGAGGTCATAATTCCACTATACAAGACACTAGTGATGCCCCACCTGGAGTACGGTGTACAGTTCTGGAAACCTTACTTACATAAGGACATAGACAGGGTAGAGAAGGTTCAGAGGAGGGCAACAAAGATGGTACATGGATTGCATCACAAGTCGTATGAGGACAGGTTGAAGGAATGGAATATGTACTCCCTGGAGGAGAGGAGGGAGAGAGGGGGATATGATAGACATACAGGCATCTCACAGGGAGGAACAGGGTGCAGGAAGACGCTATTTTTAAGTGAAAAAGATGATCTTACTTCGAGATACAGCTCTTGCAGCAGGTTACACCATTAGGACTGAAGCAGTCAGGCGCTAGGACCCCACGGAAATTTTCTAGCTAGCAGTCTTCAGCGGGGACCGCCTCCCAATGTCTGTCCCGCCCCCGTCAGGCGTAGTACATATGGAGGCGGTCCCCCCCACAATCCCCAGTTCTTTTCCCACCGTCGACATCACAAGCATCGGCCTCTCTGTCACTTTCTAGCGTGCGACGACTAGGAACCACGACGTTCTTTTCTTTTTTCTCATACGAACTTGGATTCATCTGATGTCCTCTCCAAATACCTCTCTGGATCGAAGTGTGCCTGCGGCAAACAGACATCCTTCAAGGATTCTCACTCAGCCTGCATACATTGTCTAGGCCCAGAACACGACACCAAGGCCTGCTCCTTCTACCAGGGCTTCAATAGTTGCACCAGGATCCGCCGCCAGAAGGCCCTTCAAGCGTTTCTCTTGGAGGAGAAACTCAAGGCCATGGATAGGGAACCTTCCTCCGAGGGGAGTTGTCAGGGAAGACCCACAAACACCGGGAAGAACACTGGGAGAAGGAAAGGCCCAGGTCCCTGTCGAGGGCCTCAGACTCCCGAAGCTCCGGCTCGCGGTCTGACCGCTCTCCCTCCAGGGCTCAATCTCAGTCTCCCCCGGTTCAGGTCAGATCCTCCAGTGGCTCCTCCTCCCTGCAGCCTATCAAGACTTCCAGGCCATCAGCTTCATCCACTCCTTCTAAGCCCTCGTCCAAGTCTGGGGGAGCGCCACAAGTCTTCCTCCCGCCGTCGGGACTCTGACGCCAGGTCGGTGTCCCAGCCTCCAAGTGGATCGGACCCAGTCCCACGTAAGACTAAGGACCTGACGTCCCTAAAACGGACGCTGGACCCGATGTCGGCCCACCCGACGTCGGCCAAGCATCACAGGCACTCCTAGGAACCGGCTACAGCAAGACACCCGTTGCCGGCCAGGCGTTCGCCTCCCAGGGCGTCGGCTAGGGGACCGACGTCTGCTACCCCAGAGGGGAGGACCGCACCACCGTCGCCTACCAACGTCGGTCAGAAGGTATCATCGGAGGAGGACACCACTCAGCTCGAGGACCAGGCAGGCGACTCCGGAACCGTCAGGCTCCCACGGCAACCCTCCCCGGAGCAGGAGACCCCCGGGGACCCGATGCCCGACCCCGGCAACAGGCCATCGGTACCCGGCCCGTCGTCGGGCCTGAATTTGGCAGAGGTGAAGGGGCTCTTCACCTTCTGGTGGGATACTATCAGGAAGGATGTGGTCGCCACACACCCTCCTCCTACTTCGGCTCTGCCTCTGCCTACACCGTCAACGCCTGTGCCCCCTCCTCCAAGGGGCCTGTAGGACGGTCACCAACCCCCAAGGAGCCAACACCTCCTCCTAGGGGTACATCCTCAGATAGAAGACCTCCCTCAAGATCCACTTCAGGGTCACCCAGCCCTAAGAGACCCAGACGACGCCTGTACACCTCGTCCGCGGAGGATTCTAGATCTGACACCTCAGGGTGCTCCAGATCTCCTTCTCCTGTCAGCATTCCCTCCCCAGACCCACACTACCTTCCCAGGTCTCCTCCAGATAACCCCTCGTTCGCTGAGATCATGAGGCACATTCAGGAGAATATGGGGTGGGATGCTGAAGAACTGGACCCCGAGAGACAGCGCCTTGCCCACTACCTTCGGCAGAAAGACCCAAAGCCTGTGGTAGTGCCACCCTTGGTGGACACCTTTGCGGATGTCACCAAGACTGCGTGGAAGCGTCCGCATTCGACTCCGGCAGTGCCGAAGAAGGCTGACCGCCTATACAAGGCCCCGAGGGAGGACCAGTATCTGGCGAACCATCCTCTGGCTGATTCCCTGGTCATCACGGCCTCGCATGACCAGTCTCAGAGACCTCAGCACTTGAGCACACAGCCACCGGACCCGGAATCCAAGCAGTTGGATGTCCTGGGTAGGCACACGTACGCAGCCGTGACTTGCGCCATTAGGTCTCTAAATTACCTCACCCACATGATGCAGTTTCAGAATGCACTGTGGGAACAGTGACAGGACCTGGTTGAAAAGATCCCCGATGGTGGTCAAAAGGAGGAGCTTTTAAATCTCCTCCGTATGGGTTCGGATGTGGGGACCCAGGTGCTCAGAGCCGCTAACTATTCTGCGGACTCTTCGGGCAGAGCTGCAGCCTCAGGCGTGTCTCTGGAGACACTCTTGGCTCCGCATCTCTGGTTTTACCCCGGACGTCCAGAAGAACATCCTGGACGTCCCTTAGAACAGGGAAGTCCTTTTTGGTGAAGGCTCTGAGAAGGTGATCCCCAAACTTCAGGGGCCTTAGGGAAGGCATTTAGATCTGTCCATGCTATGCTGAATCTACGCCCTAATTCCTTCGTAGGAACCAGAGCCGTTTCATTGGCGGACACACAGCAGCACTGCGTTCCGGCCAACAGCAGAGGGGCTCCTTTACTCGAAAAGCCCAGGCCAAGTCATCCCCAGGCAGGGGCCACTGAGTTGCAAAGTCGACCCAACCTGCGGGATCCAACACTGCCACAGCATAACTCCTTCAAACAACATGAAGTCTTGCTATATTATGACAAGTTGCAGTTTGTCCCACCACTAGAACTGCTCCGGAGGTGAAATAGTTAAATCCATTCCATGAATGGAACTTTGAGCACGAGCTCTAAGATAGAAGCTGTCTGTGTAGTTTCAAACCTGAACTGTCAGATTCTTTACTCCGCTTCCCTGAACAGTCGCTCCGGAGATTTCTACTACTGCTCAGTTCATTTCGGGTTTAAACAGTGTTTTCTGGTTCGATTCAACCGAGAATAGTTTTATTTTAACCATAAAACCGTTCAGTTCAAAGCTCTGTCTGTGGTATCGTAAGTAATTTAAAATTGTATTTTCTGTGTGGAACTTGTAAGTTTATAGGTTCGGTTTTGAACAATCAGCTAGGTTAAAAGCTTAAAAATTTTAAAGCTTGTCATTTGAGCAAGGTTCGGTTCTTATCAGTTCCTAAAAAAAGCAGATTTATTTACGTTTTTTCCAATACCATGTTATGCAGTTAGGAACCGATAAAGGGTGTCTTGCCTGGCACTGCCGTTCAAAGGCAAGTTTTTCTAGTTAAAGCTGGCATTATGTCCCAGAAACCCAAGAAAAACCGGGCCCACTGGGTTTCAACACTGTGATGTCTGTGGGAAGTCTTTGCAAGGCTGACCAATACACCACATGTGTTTATTGTCTGGGGTTTGACCAACTCCCAGTCAGACTGCCAGATTTGTAGAATTTCCTGCAGCCACCCTGGAAAAGAGAGATTGAGCAGGCTCAGGGAACGAGGAGGCCAAAAAGTCCGCTGACCCGATGGCCAGCCCGGTTCGGTGCCAACCGAATCGGAGGGAGTACCCTCTGACCAGGGCGAGACTTCCTCAGGCAAAAGAAAAGCTGGTTCGGAGGAACCAGTTCCAGTAAAGAGAACAAGGAAGTCAGCAGGTTTGGAGTCCAAAATCCGTTCTCCAACTGCTGCAGAGATAGCAAGAGCTACTCAAATTGTCCAGTCACTGTCTCCGGTCCCGTCCCAACCGCCACTATCTGGTAAAAGATCGGTTCAAGAATATGAGGTTGAGGAGTTTTATGAACCAGAGGAGGGGGAGGATGATTATGAACAGTATGAATGTGGCTGGGAGGGTCTGGGTGTGCCCATTGAACTGGACCTTTCCCCAGACAGACCTTTAGAATCTCCCCCTATGCTTTCTGAGTCCCCCTCTCATTTTATGTTTTACAAGAAAGTTGCTGAAACCCTCCAGCTTCCTTTGGAAGAAGCTGTGGATGTGCAAGAGGAGCCTGATTTTTGTAGAAATGATGGATATTCCAGAGTCTAGGAGATTGTCTATTCCTTTGCATAAGTCTTCTAGGAAACAAACAATAAAAATCTTACAAACTCCTAATTCTGTGCCTCCTGTAGATAAAAAGATGGACAGAAGGTACACATTGTCAGGTCCTGATACAGAATTCCTTTCTCAGCAATGCAGTCATGTTGGGGTAGTTCAGGCTGCAGCCTGTGATAAAGCTAATATTCCCTTGGCTTCACATCCTCCTGACAAGGATTCCAGGAAGATTGATGCCATGGCAAAAAAACAGTACATGGCAGCGTCCTTGGGACTCGGGAAAGCAAATTATATGGCTTATGTAGCAAAGGTATCAGAAATCTAGATGGGATACTGTTATAGAATTAGCCAAACAATTGGGCTGAGGAGTTATACCACCCGGTGGGTGGAGAGTGTTTGAAGACCTTCCGCAAGATTTAAAGCGGCAAGGATACTGCCAATGAGTGTGGATGAACAACATATCCATGTCCCTAGAACAGAGAATTTCCAACCACAGGAAAATCCATAGCCTTAGTCTGGGTATCCTATGACAAGCTAGTACACCTGAGCCAGGCCAACCTACGAAAAGCTACAGACGAAGCCATGACTCTAGAGGATACATCATTAAAACCACAGCAGCATGAAACTGCACCTTAGATGCCTCAATGCCATCAGCAGCACCTGTTCCAGCTCATTAACGAAGCTGGCTAGAGGTCCTGTTTGGCCAAAGCCATGACAGTGTCCCATCTAGATTTTTGATAATTCTCGCTACATAAGCCATGTAATTTGCTTGCCTGAGTCCCAAGGACGCTGCCATGTATTGTTTTTTTAGCCATGGCATCAATCTTCCTGGAATCCTTGTCAGAGGATGTAAGCCAAGGAATATTATTTTATCACAGGCTGCAGCCTGAACCACACCAACGTGACTGCATTGCTGTGAAGGGAATTCTGTATCAGGACTCTGACAGAGTGTACCTCCTGTCCATCTTTTGTCCACAGGAGGCACAGAATTGGGAGTTTTTAAATTTTTATTATGCGGTTTCCTAAATGATTGTGCAAGGGAATAGACAATCTCCTAGACTCTGAATATCCATCATTTCTACAAAATCAGGTTCCTCTTGCTCATGCACAGCTTCCTCCAATGGGAGCTGGAGGGTTTCAGCAACTTTTTGTAAAACATAAAGTGAGAGGGGGACCCAGAAAGCTTAAGGGGAGATTCTAGTCTGTCTGGGAGATGTCCGTCCAATGGGCACACCTAGACCCTCCAAGTCACATTCATACTGTTCATAATCATCTCCCTCCTCTGGTTCATAAACTCTTCAACATCATATTCCTGAACCGTGGAACCGACCTTTACCAGACAGTGGCGGTTCAGACGGAACCGGAGAAAGTGACTGGACAATCTGAATAGCTCTTGCTATCTCTGCAGCAGTTGAGCAGGAATTTGGGCCCACACCTGCTGCTTTTTCTTGTTTCTTTACTGGAACTGGCTCCTCCGGAGCCAGCTTTACGCTTGTCTGAGGAAGTCTCGCGCTGGTCAGAGGGCACACTCCTCGGTTCGCCTGTCACCGAACCGGGCTGGCCATCCGGGTCAGCGGACTTTTGGCCTCGCCCCTGAGCCTGCCAACTCTTTCATCCAGGGTGGCTGCAGGAAATTTTTACAAATCTGGCAGTCTGAATTGAGGTGGTCAAACCCCAGACAATATACACATGTGGTGTGTGGGTCAGCCTTGGCAAAGACTTCCCACAGACATCACAGCAGTGTTGAAACCCAGGGCCCGTTTTTCTTTGGGTTTCTCAGACATAATGCCAGCTCTAACCAAAAACTTGCCTTTAAACGGCAGTGCTAGGCAAGACACCCCTTATCGGTTCCTAACCGTGTTACTGGAGTCTCGGAAAAACGAATGAAATCCAGTTTTTAGAACCGATAAGAACCGGAACCGCACTTTAAAACCTTCAATTTCAAGTTTTAAACAAGCTGATCGGTTCAAAACCGAACTGATAACATTTACAAGTTCCACACAGAAAATGAACTGTAATTACGCATTTGATACCACAGACAGAGCTTGAACCGATCGGGTTTTGGCGGTTAAAATAAAATATTCTCGGTTGATTTGAACCGAGAAACACTGTTTAAACCGAGAAATGAACCGAGCAGTAGGAGAAATCGAGCGACTGTTCAGTGAGGCAGAGTAAAGAATCTGACAGTTTAAGTTTGAAATAACCCAGACAGAGCTTCTACTGAGTCAGGCCTCCATGTTCCATTCTTAGAATGGGAGTTAACTTTCACCCCCGGAGCAGTTCTAATGGTGGGACAAACTGCAATTGTCATAATATAGCAAGACTTCATGTTGTTTGAAACAGCCTCAGCTTCAGATTCTCCCTGAGGCAAACAGGTCCACCTGAGGTGTGCCCCAGTGGGAGAACAGATCTGTACTCCTCCGCAGGAGAGACCACTTGTGAGATGCAGCCCCCATCCGCTCAGGGCATCGGCCAGGGTGTTGGAGTGCTCCTGCCACATGAATGGCTAGGAGATCTGCCCCAGGCTGCGCATGAGTGACCAAATGCGGAGAGCTCTTGCATAGAAGCATGGAACGCGGCCCCGCCCTGGCGGTTCAGGTAGTACATGGTCGTGGTATTGTCCGCCTGGACCGGACCACTTGACCCCGGAGAAACGGAGCAAAGGCGGTGAGAGCTAGGCGGACCGCTCGGAGCTCCAGCAGGTTGATGTGGCATCGGGACTCCCGCGGGGACCAGAGGCCGTGCACTCTGTGTTCCCCCAGATGGGCACCCCAACCCATCAGAGAGGCATCGGTCGATAGAGAGACCGTCGGCTCGGGGCGGACGAACGGGATGCCCTCCTGCAGATGGGATGGAATGGTCCACCACTGGAGAGCGTTTCACATCTCCTGGGTCACTATCACTAGCTAGTCCAATGGATCGCAGCATTGTGACCACTGGCTGGCCAGTCCCCACTGAAGGGGGCGCATGTGCCAGCGTGCCCAACGGACCACGCTGGTATAGGCCGCCATGAGACCCAGGAGGCGCAGGAAGTCCCGGGCAGGTCGCAATTGCCCAACCAGAAATGATTGGGCAAAGGAAGTAAGAACATCGGCCCTGTCCGCCGGGAGCCGTGCTTTGGCTCGAAGAGAGTCGAGCTCTGCTTCGGCTCGAGTTCCGACTTGGCCTCGTTGATGAGAAGGCCAGATCTCTGGACCGCTACACCTCCCTGCCTGAGGGGCTGCTATCAGCCAATCGTCCAGGTAAGGGTACACCGGACCCTCGGCGCCAGTGGGAATGCTGTCACCACTGCCATGCATTTGTGAAGACCCTGGGAGCTGGAGATAAGCCAAGGGCATGGCTTGGAACTCAAAGAGGATCCTTCCGCCGAAGCGGAGGAATCTCCGATGTGACGGACGGATAGGGACGTGAAAGAACACGCCCTGTAGGTCCAGAGAGCAGAACCACACTGCGGTTCCAGAGATGGTATTCTTGTGTGCCAGAGTGACCATTCTGAAGGTCCGAGACCTTAGGAACTTGTTCAGGTCGTGTAGGTCGAGAATGGGCGCCAGCCCCTCCGTCTGCTTGGAACCAGGAAATACCTGGACACGAACCCCTGGTCTAAAGGGGGGTCCCTCCGCGATCACCTCCTTTTGAGGAGGAGAGCGATGTCTGCTCGACAAGCCGCCAGTGAGGCTGCGGATTCTCGAGGCCCCTGAGGTGCGATTGGCTCTGAAGGGCGGGCCTGCCAATTCTAGAGGTAGGCTTTTTCCCACAACCTCCAGTACCACCTGTCCGTGGTAACAGTGACCAGGCGGAAAGGAAGTGTCTGAGCCGCCCCACGGGGGAACCAGGGGTGAGGTGGACAGGGATGGGGGAGACACCCTCAGCCTGCCACTGGCAGGCCTGGAGGAGGGACCGCCGAGGGACCCCTGGGCCTTACCCTCCCTGCTTCCTGTTGGAGGAAGCCGACGGGCTTGGGTTTGGGATGCCAAGCTCGAGCCTGCTGGCCCCGACGTTGCTGGGCTGGGCGCGCCGCGGTCGCAGAAGGACGAAAGGGCTTAGGCTGTGGCTTGCGGCCTTTGTCCTTCTGAGCGGAAGAGACAGAGTCCAAGGTAGCATTGGACATCTCGATCCTCTGCAGGTGACCTTCCACCCCAGGGCCGAAGAGGTCAGTCCCCAAAAAGGGAACATCTGCCAACTTGTGCTGGGTATCCAAGGTAAACGTGGATATCCTCAGCCAAGCCCGACAACGCATGGCCACTGCAGCCGCCACGGACCTGGCACATGAGTCCCCGATGTCTAACGCAGTCTGAGCTGCTGTTTGCCACTGCTCTGGTCCTGCGACCTGCCTGACCGCAGTCTGCAGATCTGCGGGAAGATGAGGGACTACCTCATCCAGGAGCCCAACAGGGCGTGAGAAAATGTGCCATGAGGACGGCTGAACTGGCCTGACGGAGGCCGAGAGAGGACGAGCATAGACTTTTTCGCCGCGCATAATCCAATTTCTTGGATTCTTTGTCGGAGGTTTGTCCACATCCTGGCGCTTCCGCACGCGGAAAACGCTGTCGGTAACCAACCCCGGCCGAGGGGTGTTCAACACCGGACAGGGAACCGTGGGACCGTGATACTTCCTGGCCATCCTGGCCGAGGCGCAGGGCAGAAGCAGGACGCTGCCAAAGTTCCAAGGCCGGACCCACTGTAGGTTCGGCCACGGAAAGGCCTCGTAGGAGCATCCCTCGGTCCAGAATCTCCGTGAGGATACCTGGCCCGTTTGAAACGGGGTTCGAGCCATCCCGGTGGACTCCGAGATGAGTCGAAGCAACCCTAAGAAGGACGAAGGGCTATCGCCCACTGACTGCCCTCCCAGGACCCCAAGTCCATGCGCTTGGAGAAGAGGAGGAACCATCATCGGACTCAGAAGACTCCTCAAAGAGCTGCTCGGCTCGAGCCACCCTCCACCTGCCAAGGTTTATCAGGAGTGAGGGTGACAGACAGCCTATGGGGCAAACCCAAGGCCGACCGAGAATTTTTGGTTGGAGCCCCAACTAATGGCTGTGGAGGCGGAGGTTCCACCAGAATCGGTGAGGCAGCTGGAATTGGCCGAACAACCGGCCTGGGAACAGGCTCCTCGGCTACAATGAAGAGTTGTTTCGGCCACTCCAGTGACAGCCACTTAATGGCCGGGGAAGACGACTGGGTCGGCCTATTCCCAGTCAAAAGGAGCTGTTGCCACATGAGTTCCTCGTACTTCTGACGCAACTTGCTCCGAAGCCTCCCCTCGTCCGAGGAAGAGCGGCGGCGCCGCTTGCTGCGGTGCCGAGACCGCCTATGGCGGCGGGATCGGTTGGACCGCGAGGATGTCAGAGACCGAGACCCTCGACTAGGCTGAGGAAGGCGAGGAGAAGTGTCGGAAATCGGCACTCCCCTCGGCTCGGACGATCCCACCGAAGGCTTCGGAACCGGAGGCATAGACGAGCCGACGGGATCCTCAACTCCCACCGGGGAGAGGGGATTCTCAGCTTCTCCAGCCGACAACCCGTCTTAACGGGTCGAGAAAAATCTCGACCGCGTCGACGGAAGTCTCGGTCAACTGGCCTGACGGGGACACCGTGAAGCCAGTGGCCGAAGCTGAGGGGTCGACCAGAGTCGACTGTCAACAAGGGGAGGGGGATCTTTCCCGCTCCCAAGAGCGTCGACGGAGAGCCTTACTTTTGCTCTTTTTGGACCTGGAAAAAGGTCCCGAAGAAGCTGGACCCTCACCTTTCGTCGAGAGGGTCAGACAAAGCTCCTTAAAAGAAGCCGAGTACGAGGCACCGAGAGAGACCGGGACAAATGCAGCAGCCAAGGTAGAAGCGGCTCGCGCCGCCTCCTCTTCGAGGGCAATCATCTGCTCGAGCTGATCCGCCGAGCCCGCCGGACACCACCAACCGGCCTCTTTAGATTTCACCGTGGAATTTTTCTGGGCGCCCAGTTGTAATCAGGCAGCACGGCCTTCAAGGACGAGGGCCGAAAAAGAAGAGCACAAGTCGCAGGCCTGCGGGTCGTGCTCAAGGCCCAGGCAGTAGACGCACGTGGAGTGCGGATCCGTCCTAGACATCTTCTGCCCGCAAGGGCACCTCCGGAAACCGGGAGTAGATTTGTCCATCGCAGCCACGAGGAGAAGACTGAAGTCTTTTAGCAAAAACTTTTGATTTCAACTCAAGAATTAGAACCAGTCAAACGAGAGCGTTAAGGAGGAACCTGAGCTCAAGCGTAAGGAAGATCTACGCCATGGGGCAGAGCCGAGTTTTACCACCGGTGGGTGGAGAAGCCAGCTTGAAGACCTTCCGGCAAGATTTAAAGCGGCAAGGAACCTGCCAGACAGTGTGGATGAACAACATATTCATGTCCCTAGAACAGGGAAATATCCATTGTAAAGCTCTTGGTCGAGCACAGGAAATAGTGCAGTGTATGAAGCCCAGGTACTCCAAGCTATGGGTTCAATCCACGTCGTAGACTGCAGACAGAAGAGTACGCTGCCATCAGAGCTGAAGCCGGCAGGAAAATAAACGGGGACTACCAAGGACCAACCACTTTTACAGGCACAGCCGAGAAGGGAGGCAAGGCGCACACCACTACTTACGGAACAGGGACTGGAGAACTGAGGTTCCAAAACCAGCATCCCGGCGTGACTCAAGGTCGATGTGGTAATGGGAAATGAAGGTGTGTGCTGACTTCAGCGTAAAGCCCTGCAGATTTCTTGGAAAGGGACGTCCCTAGAAGCAGCCACTGACGAGCGGTATGACGAGTGGAATGAGCCATAAGCCTATGGGAGGCTCCCCACCTGCCAACCTATAGCAGAGATCAATGCAGGAAGTGATCCACCTGCCAATTGTCCGCTTTGCTGCAGGTCTGCCAGGTCGTGCTTCAGCGTAAGTGATGAACAGCTGGCGAACTTCTCAGCAAACTTCTGCAGTACGCTCTTTGTAGTAAGCGAGCGTTCTTCTCAGGTCCAAAGTATGGAGCCTGTACTCAGCCTCCGAGGTGCGACAAGGGTAGAACACCAGCAGATTCAACACCTGGTTCAGGTGAAACTCCCAACACCACCTTCGGGAGAAATTTTGGGCGGGGGCACAGGACAACCTTGTCCCTGTGGAAGACCAGGTAGGGAGATTCGATGGAAAGCGCCTAGAGCTCCCCAATCCTTCTGGGCTGACATGACAGCCACCAAGAAGGTGGTCTTCCACGACAGGTGAGAAATGTCACCTGTGCATCGGTTCAAATGGCTTGCCCATGAGCTTGGCCAATACCAGCAGTAAATCCCACAGAGGTGGTGGTTCACACGCCGGAGGGGATATGTGATCTAGGCCATTGAAAAAACACCAGACCACCTTTTCCTGCGCCACAGACTTCTTGTCCGCCCGCGCCCAGTAAGCAGAGATGGCTGCCAGGTGCACCTTGAGGGTCGTTGACTGAAGCCCCTGCTAGGAAAGGGACCACAGATGATCCAGAATGCTAGCCAGCAGACAAGACTAGGGGTCCAACCCCTTGCCGACACTAAATGGAGAATCTTCCATTTGAAGGCATAGCATTTCCTGGTCAACTCCTTGCAGGATGCCTCAACGACACCGAGGACCTCGATGGAAAGACCCAAGGCCTGGAACTCGAGCCACTCAGGAACCAGGCCATCAGGCGAGGGATTGAAGGTCGGATGGAGTACCTTCCCTCGTTGACGCGAGCAGGTCTGGGCGGGCGGAAGCCATCTCGAGAGCCTGGAGCTGAGGCTGAGGAGATCTGGATACCAGAATTGGCAAGGCCAGTCTGGGGCTACCAGCTTACCTGCGCCTTGTCCCTCCTGATCTTGAGGAGCACCTTGTGGGTCAAGGGCAGAGGAGGCATAGAAGAGCCCCGGGGTCCACGGCCTGGAGAAGGAATCCTCTTGCAGCGAGCCCTGCTGAGGGGGCCGGGCATGGTACAGCCTCAGCTTGGTGTTCTCTCTGGAGGTGAATGGGTCCACCTAGGTGTGCCCCAGTGGTAGAACGGGTCTTGTACTCTCTCTCTCCCCCGCAGGACAGACCACTCGTGAGATGCATCGCCTATCCAGCTGAGGGCATCGGCCAGACTGACAAGAGGCTCCTGCTAGCAGATCTGTCTCCAGGCTGAGCACGAGAGACCCAAATGCGAACAGCTTCCTTGCACAGGGGCACGGAGTGCGTCCCGCCCTATCTGTTCAGACAGTACATGGTCGTGGTGTTTGTTTAGACCTGGACCACTGGGCCTTGAACAAACAGAGCGAAGGTGGTCAGGGATAGCCGGACCGCTCAGAGGTCCAGCAGGTTGATGTGGCATTGTGAATCATGAGGGGACCAGAGTCGGTGGGTTCTGTGCTCCCCACACAGCACCCCCCCTATCAGAGAGAGGCCTCATCAGGATGACCGGCCAGCTCGGCAGACGACTGGAATTCCCTCCAGCAGATGAGCTGGGATGAGCCACCACTGCAGGCCGTCCCACATCTCCTGGATCACAAAACTGGCTGGTCTAGATGACTGGAGCACTGAGACTGGCGGGCCAGCACCCACTGCAGGGGGCATATGCCAGCAGGCCCAACAGACCACACTGGTGCAGGCCGCCATTGCCCAACCAGAAATGACTGGGCAAAGGAGGAAAGGACCGCGGCCCTGTCAGCTGCGTGCCGGGCTCTGGCTCAGAGAGAATCGAGCTCTGCCCCGATGAACTGAATCACCTGCGAGGGCAAGAGTTCCGAGCAAGCCTGGAGGTCCAGATCTCTGGACCGCTCCACCTCCAACCTGGAGGGACCAATCATCAGCCAGTCGTCCAGGTACAGGTGGACCCAGACCCGGAATGCTTCACCACTGCGATGCATTTGGTGAAGACCCTGGGAGCTGACGAGCAGTCAAGGAATGACCAAAACTCAGAGTTCCTCTGCCCGAAAGCGGAGGAACCACTGATAAGATGGACCGATTGGGACGTGAAAGAACGTGTCCTGGAGGTCCAGGGAGCAGAACCACATGACCTGCTCCAGGAATGGTATTATCTGAGTCAGGGTTACCATCTGAAATGTGCGCGTCCTTAGGAACTTGTTCAGGTCGCGCAGATCGAGAATGGGGCGCCAGCTCCCTGTCTGTTTTGGAACCAGAACGTACCTGGAAACAAACCCTGGGAATGGAGGAGGATCCGCAACCTTGCTGACTAACCCCTTGCGGAGGAGCTGGTTGATGTAGTCTCGGAGAGCCGACTAGGAGGCTGCGGACCTGAACCCACCGCTGGGTGCGCGGGCTTGAAAGGGAGGACCTGCTCAAACTCCAGAGGCAGGCCCCTGCCAACCACTTCCAGCACCCAGCATCCGTGGTGACAGTGGACCAGGCAGAAGCAGAGTGGCTGAGCGGCCCCAATAGGGGGACCCTGGGGAGTGAGACGAGGTTGGGGTGGCACCCCACACCGTCACTGGGCAGGCTTGGAGGAAGGACCGGCAGAGGAGCCACTGGGGCCCTTCCACCTGGGCCTCCTGACCAGAGAAAGTGACGGATCTGGCACTAGGGCCCAAAGTTTGAACCTGCTGGCCCTGCTGCTGGTGCAGCTAGGCAGATCTTGCCACAGGAATGGAGGGACAAAAGGGCTTACGCTGCTGATGGCGGCCTTTGTCCTCTGTAGATGTAACCAAATCTAGGGTGGCATTGGATTTTTCAATGTGCTGGAGGTGGCGCTCCACACAGAGCTCGAACAGGTCGATGCCCAGAAAGGGAACATCTGTGAGCTTCTTTTGGGTGTCTGCCATGAAGGTCGAGATCCGCAACCAAGCCCTGTGGCGCATGGCCACCGCGGCCCCTACCGAACGGGCACAAGAGTCTCCAATGTCCAGAACAGTCTGGAACTGCCGCTCTGCCACCGCCCTTCCCTGATCCCAGACCTGCTTGATCGTGGTCTGGAGGTCGGCCAGGAGATGAGGGAGCACCTCATCCAGGAAGCCCAACAGGGCGTGAAAGATGTGTGTCATCATAACAGATGAGCTAGCCAGGCGAAGGCCCAAAGAGGCAACAGCGTACACCTTTCTCCCCGAGTAGTCCAATTTTTTGGACTCCTTATCTGAGAGCTTGTCCACATCCCTCGTGTAGCTCGAGCAACTGAAGACAGAATCTGCCACCAACCCCTCAGCCGAGGGATGCTCAGAGAAGCCGGAGAGCCAGTAGGGACCGCGTACTCGCGGGCCATCCTGGCCTAAGGTGCTGCGCATGAGGCTTGGCGCTGCCAGAGTTCTAACGCCAGGCCAACAATGGCCTCCGTGGGGGAGTCCCTCTTGTCCGGAATCTCCGTAAGGGGATATCTGGCCAGTTTCTGCACAGGTCCGAGGGGCATCCCAGTGGACTCACATGAGCTGAAGGATACCAAGGAACGAGGTGGGGCTCTTGTCCACAGAAAGAACCCCCCAAGGATTCCAGGTCGACTGGACAGGAATGCAACAAGGAGTCTTCGACTCCAAAGCGCCCACATCCAGCTAGTGACCGCCTGAGCCACTCTCCCGAGGGCGATCGGGAGTGAGAGTGACACGACAACCGATGGGGCAGACCTTCAGCCAACAGAGAATCCTTGGTCGGTGCCCCATTCTTTGGCTGGAGAGGCAGTCGTTCTACCACAATAGGCGAGGCAGTCTGTTTTGGTCAAGTCATCGGCGCCGGGACCGGATCCTCGACTGTTGAACCGGTGGCGGGAGTCTGCTTCGGCTGTTCACGCAACAGCCACTTAATTGCCACTGTTGAAGCCAGCGTCAGCTTGCTGCTGGCCAAAAGGAGCTGTTGCCACATTAGAGCCTCATAGCGCTGACGCAACTTGCGCCGGAGCCTCTCCTCAGCCGAGGAGGATGAGGAAGCAAAGCAGCGGCACCGCTTTCCACAATGTCAGGACAGAGACTGCTGACGTCTGTGGGATTTCCCCAAAGCTGAGGAGGACAGATACCCTCTACCATCAGCAGTGGGCCGAGGAAGGAGCGGGAAACCTGCTGCCCCTCCGTTCAGGGTCCTGAGCCAGGGACTTCGCTCAATGGTCTGAGGCAAGTCCTCGAACGCACCAGTGTCAGAGAGTCATTGGCCCCTCAGTCGACAACCTCTCGTTGGGCTGGAGAAAAGTCTCGCCGCAACATCAACCGGGTGAAGCGAGCCAACGGTCCAGAGAACGCAGATCTCTCCACACCCAAGAGCGTAATGGTGGGTTTGACCTTTTGGATCCTTCATCCAGGACCGATGGGTGTGAGACCAGAAGGACCTCTCCTTAGTTGAGAGGGACTGGCACAGTTCTGAAAGAAAGCCATACGCTTAAGAGCCCAGTTGGAGCGGAATAAAGGCCGAAGCTCAAGAGGAGCTCGCTGCGGCATGGCCCGCCTCCTCCTCGAGGGCAGTGAGCTGTATAAGCTTTTCCAGATGCTCCACAGAGCCTGCCACCACAGACACCACCCAACGGGCCTCCTTCGATTTGATCGGCGGGCACCGTTTCTCCGGTCGCCCCAGCTGGAGTCTGGCAGCGCGGTCTTCAAGCACAGATGGAGAAAAGGACAGACATCTCGCAAGCCTGAGGATCATGGTCGTGCCTGAGGTGTAGGGGCCAGTGCAACATCTTCTGCCCACAGGGCATCAAGGAGCCCGGGACGGCCTTTGTCCCATCCAGCTGCGAGGGAAAAGGGTGAAGACTGAACTCGAACGAGTTTCAAAGTAAGTTTAGGGGAAAAAAAAAATCTGAAGTTTTGAGAGCCAGGGCCTGCAAAACGCAAGAGCGTTAAGGAGGGAAGCTGATGCTTCCAAGCGGTAAGGAAGATCTGGCATCATGGGGTGGAGCCGCGAGTCATCACCTGGGTGGGTGGGAGGAGCCAGCTTTAAGACTTTCAGGCCCACCTTAAAGCATCAATGTACCTGCCAGACAGTATGGACAGAACATATCCACACCCCTAGAACAGTTACTCACCTGTAACCGTAGTTCTAGAAGTGGTATATGATGTTCATCCACACAGAGCCGTCCCGACCTCCCCTGGCTTTGTAGCACATAGCTGCTTCCAGCGGGCAAGATCTGGCATCATGGGGTGGAGCCAAGGGAGTTATCACCTAGGTGGGTGGGAGGAGACAGCTGAAGACGTTCCGGACAGTCTTAAAGGGAAAAGCAACTGCCACAAAGTGTGGATTAACACCATATACCACTCCTTGAAAGTGCGGTTACGAAAGAACTTACCGTAACAGTAGATCTTAGAGGAATCTTTTGCAGTAGGTTATTACTCTTGGGAGTTTCCAGCAGAGGGTGCAGTCGCACAGCAGCTTCTTCAGCAGTCTTACCAGGAACCACCCACATGACATTTCCTTGCTCCCTATACAAGTGTGAGTGGTCCCTGGTATCCTGTTCCCTGCTGGTTTCAGCCCGCAAAAGCGAGGACCAAGGCAAACCGAGGTATCAGTGACTCCCGACCCCAAGTCCTTAGATTAGGATTTTCCCTGCTAGAGAAGGCAGGGGGACGGAGGGCAGGACTGTACCTACTGCAAGAGACATTGTTCGAAGATCTGTTACAGAAAGTTCTTATGTAACTGCA
Source organism: Neoceratodus forsteri (assembly GCA_016271365.2). Taxonomy (NCBI): domain Eukaryota; kingdom Metazoa; phylum Chordata; order Ceratodontiformes; family Ceratodontidae; genus Neoceratodus; species Neoceratodus forsteri. The sequence continues at coordinate 1,714,642,035 of CM057455.1, forward strand.
CCATCTTCTACGGAATGGTCTCTTGCAGTAGGTTATTACTTTTGGGTGAGTTCCCAGCAGTTACGACCATGTGGGAGGACAATTATGACAGGATGCCCTGCAGGACAGCATGGCTGAAGGCAGTTCTCAGGCTCCCGAGGCAACATCGAGATTTGTAATGCCTGGTAAAGGCATGGATGGTAGAGCAGGTGGCTGCATTGCTAATATCAGTAATGGAGGCACCCTTGAAACAAGACATTGTGGCCGCTAGGGTCCTAGTGCAATGGGCTTGGATGTGGCCCGTTAAGGGCTTATTGTGTTTTTTGTAACAAAAGGTAATGCAATGGGGCTAGCCAGCAAGAGGGTGCGTTTTGCAACCGGAAGGCCCTCACGACCTGGGACAAAGGTGACAAACAGTTGAGAGTTTTATGGAAGGACTTCGTCCTACCAGTATAATATCAAGAATGCAATGGACATCCATTGTATGCAAAAAGAGGTTCACCCAGATTGGAGTACTAGGGTACAAAACTGGCAATTCAAGGACTGATTCAAGGTTTGTTCACAAACAACCTTAAGCTGAAAGGAAGGGTTAGTGCGAGCATTACCAGATCCCTATGAAAGATCAGATAAGGTTCTCTGCACATAGAGGCACGAAGTTCGAAATTCATCCAGCAGAAGTGAAAGCTACCAGGAACAGTGTTTCAGGAGAAGAAACACAGGCCACAAGCGGCAGCTGGTTCAAAGGGGTAGTACAGTTGCGAAAGAACTTACCATAACAGTAGATCTTGGAGAATAGCTCTTGCAGCAGATTACCCCATTAGGACTGAAGCCGGCAGGTGCCAGGACCCCACGGAAATTTTCTAGCTAGCAGTATTCAGTCCCGCCCCTGGCGTCAGGCACAGTACATAAGGGGGCGGTCCCCCAGAATCCCAAGTTCTCCCGCTGGAGACTCCCAGGCGCTGGATGACATCAAAAGAGGAGACTGAGGATCCGCCATCAAATGGTAATCAGAATGGTGTTAAGAACACCTGATCCCAGGAGAAGGATATTGAACAACAAAATCTACCTCCAGCAGGGATGATGAGAGGGAAAGTACCTGCTGCAAGAGCTGTTCTCCAAGATCTACTGTTATGGTAAGTTCTTATGTAACTACTATCTTACTCCGAGAAACAGCTCTTGCAGCAGGTTACACCACTAGGACCGATTCCCAAGCAACAGTGGAAATCCCACACCATTGGGAGGAGGGAAGGTAGAAATCCTTAGTAAAACCTAAGCCTAGGACAGAAGTCCTTGAAGGACTGCTAGACCAAAACCTGCTCTTCGCCTCGATGCAACATCCAGGTTATAATGCCTGACAAAGGTGTTCACAGTGCTCCAAGTTGCTGCTGCACAGATGGCTGAGGTGAACACGTTCTTTAAGGCCGCAAAGGAGGAAGCCACCCCCCCTTGTGGAATGACCCTTAACCGCGCCCGGTAAGGGTTTGTTGCGCTTCTGGTAACAGAACGTGATACAATGTATGAGCCATTGGAAACAGGAGCTCCCATCATCCTGTGGGCGAAGGAAACAAAAATCTGATCAGATTTTCAATGGTGCTTGGTTCTGGTCAGGTAGTATCGAAGACACCTATGCACGTCTAAAGTGTGCAACAGGGCCTCTACTCGATTTGAATACTTAGGAAGTACACTGGTAGATCGATGTCCTGATTAAGAGTGAGAGCTGAGACCACCTTAGGCAGAAACTTTGGATTGGTCCGTAAGGATACCCTGTCCTGGTGGAAAACCAAGTAAGTTTCTTTGCACATCAGTGTGTGAAGCTCCAAAATTCGTCTGGCTGAAGTAATGGCACCAAACATAACGCCTTCCATTTAAGGAGACGTGAGCTCGAAATCCGTGGCTGGTTCAAAAGTGACAGCGTAAGCTGCTCCAGGACAAAGGGTAAATCCGCACAAAGTTCCAACAAGCAAAATTCCAGCGCTCACACTTACAGGGGGAGTTCGCTACTAAGGTAAAACCTTAAAAACTCCGACACATCTCCAAAGCAGTAGCGCTCATCCACAGCAAAAACGGAGATACAAATATCTATTTACAACAATTGTTCTTTATTCCACCGAATGCGAGAACCCCTAGCGCCTCAGCAGAATGCCTTCAAGGGGGCATAATACTGAATTACAACCGTGAGCATTTAAATACAATTATTATAAGTGACATCACACTGTTTTAAACCAATCCAAGCTAAATACTTACGTGAACCAATCAAAAAGGGAGAGAAAGATAAATAAATTAAAAAGGATAGTAAATAATGAAAACAATAATTACTAGAGTAATGGGAAAATTAGGAGGGGAAAAAGAAAAGGGACAAAAGGTTTGAAAAGGAGTATAGGGTGGGAGGGAAGGAAAGGAAGTAAAGGGAAAAAAAAGAAAATTAACCAAAAGGGAGAGGGTGAAAGAAAACTAAGGGAGAAGGTAAAAGGAGAGAAAAGGATGGGAAAGGCAATGGGGGTGAGAAAAACCTGAGGTAAAAAATAAAAAGAAAAAAGGAAAAGGAAGAAAATTAATTTAATTTAAACTTAACATTTAAAATTCAAAAAGCAAAATGGGATTTAGTCCCAGATTTACATTCTTTTACCTGCAGTCCAAAGAATATACAAATTGTAGGACACAACTTATGTTATGTTATACTATTCCAGTATTGCAAACCTTTACTATGTTTTTACATACTTTTTCAGGGGTTCTCCTAGGGGAACTAGGGCTACACCAAACTTATAAACATTAGGTAATTCAAAAACTGGAACAGATAACCTGGCTGAAAAGTACATTTTGTACTTGTCTTCAGCCTGTAAACAATTTATAACTTGTATTGCACTTTAGAATACACTTGTATCCAAAAATAGTATATAAAACAAAATCTGATTTTTGCTTTTATGGTGTTTGTCTTACAGTTGTAGAGGGATAGATACAGAAGAATTGTGGAAGACCCATCTAGACCGGAAAAATTTACTGGAATGCCATCTGAACTGGAAGAGAGATTTTCTTTACATTTTGCAACCTGCAGAGATTGTAGAAAAGACATGACAGAAATCGTTATCTAATATAATGACAATACACACAAATTCATATAGCGAGCATCTCATTAATCATTTTTAACATTCAAAATTATCTATTCTTTCAGGAAGGGTTTGAGGTCCCATCTTTCATTAAGTCCAAAAGGAGCCACTGTATTTGCTTTAAAAATCCAGGAGCTTTCTTTCTGTATCAACTTATTTGGCCCATCACCTCCTGAAATTAGCTTTCACTTGTTCCAATCCCATAAATCTTAGACATGTAGCATTGCTTATTGTGCACAGTGGAAAATGTCTTCCTATAGGTGTACCCATTTTTCCATTAATGATGGACCTTACATGTTCCTGAATTTTCTTTCTTTCAGCGGTCTAATGGTTTTCCCTATATAGAACAAATCACAGGGGCACCATAGCATGTACACCACAAAGGGAGTTTTACAATTGATAAACTCTCTAACTTCAATTGTAACATTATTTGGTAATACAAAACTATTGCACACATGCATATATTTACACATGTTACAGTTTCCACATTTGTGGTTTCCTGTAGGCATCTGTGGTAACCATGTTCTCTTTTTTGGGTCTATTCTGTAAAAACTGACTGTTCACTAGTTTGTCTTGAAGGTTGGCTGTACGTCTAAATGTTATTCTTGGTCTTTTCAGGCAGAATGTTATTTATCTCAGGATCACATTTTAGTGTATCCCAGCTACTCCAAACAACATTTCCTACAGCTCCTGAAATTGCATTAAATTCCAGTGAGCATGTTACTTGACAGATCTCATTTTGATTTTCTTTTGTTGTTTTTAATAAAAATGTTTTTTTGCCCTTAATTCTGACTAATGCTTTGTTTAATAACGACTCTTTGTAACCTTTCTCTCTAAACCTTTGCAAAAGTTCTTCTGCTTGTGATTCAAAATCAGTATCAGATGTACAGTTTCTCCTTATCCTAACCAATTGCCCATATGGTACAGAATTTCTTAATTTGGCTGGATGTGAACTGTCATTTCTCACCAATTAATTGGTACTACTTTCTTTTCTATATCCTTTCGTGTGAATACATCCAGTTTCTCTATCACCTTCTAGGGTAATGTCTGAAAAATTGACAGAACACTAAGTTAGCATTTCCTGTGATGTGAATAAATGCTTCCTGTTGAAACGTTTCAAACAAAATAGAGACGTTTCCAGCATTGGATCCATTACTGAACACTTAAGCGACAATATCATACAATGGAAAAGATACATTGATGATTGTCTCAGCACATGGAATGGGGACAGAGAAACTGCAGAAAAATTCATTCAGTGGCTGAATCAAAATGATTTAAACCTAAAATTTACAGCAGTGATTAATGAGTGTACTGTCAATTTTTCAGACATTACCCTAGAGGGTGATAGAGAAACTGGATGTATTCACATGAAGGATATAGACAAGAAAGTAGTACCAATTCATTATTAAGAAAAAATTACTCACCTTAGTAATGTTTCTTCTAATGGAGTCTTGCTGTATTCTGACTATTGCAGTTAGGTCCTGCCTTTCAACTGCCCCGGAGAACAAAGAGTTAACGTTCCATGGCCAGCATGGAACGTTCAGCGCGAGCTCAGTTGAAGCCTCTGTCTCCAGTTGTTTAAACTCCAACCGTCAGATCTTTACGAGCAATATTCACTAGAAGTTCTGTGTGGAAACTGTAAGACTCACACTAGCCAACTGGCAACTAAATTTATTAAAAAAAGGGTTTTTTGGTTTCAAAGCAAAGACTCAAGTCAGGAAACGCAAAAAACAAAACACAACACACACCCAAAATAAAGGAGGGTGAAAAAGGGCACCTCTAGGGTGTCAACACTGCTCCTGCCCACCCACATCCCAAAAAACAGGTTCTGAGAGGGGAGGCGGGGAGAGAAGAGGTCAGAATACAGCAAGACTCCATTAGAAGAAACAACATTACTAAGGTGAGCAATTTTTTCTTCAAACAACATGAAGTCTTGCTGCATTCTGACTATTGCAGACTACCAAGCAGTACATCCATGTAGGAGGACAGAACCTACTTTGAGAATAGGCTCTGAAGTACTGTTGTGCCAAACAGAGCATCACTCCTAGCCTGGATATCCAGAGAGTAATGCTTGGTGAATGTATGGACTGTTTTCCAGGTGGCTGTTTGACAAATTTGTAAGATAGGAATATCGCTCGCAGCAGCCAGGGAAGCAGCTGTACCTCTAGCAGAGTGACCCTCAGACCTGAGGGTGGTGTTCTACCCAGTTTTTCATAGCAGAATTGTATACAAGAGACAATCCACCTGGCAATACATCTTTAGTGGCAGGTTTGCCCTTACCGACCTCTCCATATGTGAGGAACAACTGGAGGAACTCAAACCTGTGACCCTTGGTGCGCTCTATGTAGTAGCTGAGGGCCCTTTTAACATCCAAGCTGTGCAACCTCCTCTCTCCAGAGAAGGAATGGTCAGTGAAGAAAACGGGGAGACAGACTGATTAAGGTGGAAATCTGAAACCACCTTAGGCAAAAACTTCCTGTTAGTTCTTAGGACCACTTTATCTCTATGGAAAGAGATGAAATCAGGCTCCACTGACAGGGCTTGCAATTCACTGATACGCCTGGCAGAGGTAATGGCTACCAAAAACACAGTTTTCCAAGTCAAGTACTTAAGCTCTACAGAGGACAAAGGCTCAAATGGTGGTTGCATAAGCTGAGCAATGCAAACATTAAGGTCCCAAGCAGGAGCAGGGTTCCTAAAGGGGGGATTGGTGTGCAGCAATCCCTTGAAGAACTTACAGAACACAGGATGGGCTGACAGAGAAGAGGGCTTGCCTACTGACAAGAAGGCAGAAACAGCTGCCAGATGCACTTCATGTGTAGCTGGCCTAAGTCCCAAGCCATTAAGATGAACAATATAGTCCAGGACTGTAGGCAACCCAGCAGATTCTGGAGAAATATGCTCATTAGGGCACCAGATAGTGAACCTTTTCCATTTGGAGTTGTAAGTCTTTCTGGTGGAAGGCTTCTAGAAGCCTTAATGATATCCAGAACCCTTGAGAAAAGTGTAAATCAAGCAAACTAACTCTTCAAGAGCCATGCCTTGAGATTGAGAGATTTGAGGTTCGGATACCAAATCCTCCCCTGAGAGGATGTCAACAGGTTGTAATTCCTGGAAGAGACAGGGGAAGGTGGACTGTTAAGGACAGCAACAGTGGGTACCAGGGCTGTCTGGCCCAGTCTGGAGCAATCAGAATCACTTTGCATGGTTGAGACCTGATCTTAACTAGCACTTTGAACAGGAGAGGGAAGGGGGGAAAAGCATACAGGAACTTCCCTTCCCAATTCAGAATCAGAGCATCCAGGGGGACTGAGCCCAAGACTGGGGGTCTGCAACAAAAGAGAAGTTGGTGATTGTCTGGGGCTGCAAAAAGATCTACCTGTGGGGTGCCCCATCTTGAGAAAAATCACTTCCAAAACTAGGGGATCTATGGTCCATTCGTGATGGCCCTGGGATATCCTGCTGAGAGCATCTACTAGGACATTGTCCTTCCCTGGGAGGTGAACTGCCATTAGAGAGGTTTGCAGGGAACAGGCCAAAGACCATAACCTCATTGCTTTTGTGCACAAGGCCGTAGAGAGAGTGCCTCCTTGCCTGTTGATGAACCCATTGTGGTGGTACTGTCTGTTCTGATCTGGACCACCTTGTTCTGTACAGATTTGGAAAAGGCTTGCAGTGCCAGAAACACTGCTCTGAGTTCCAAGAGATTGATGTGAAGCAGAGATTCTTGAGGTGACCACAGTCCTTGGGTGGTAAGATCCCCCAAGTGGGCTCCCCAGCCCAACAGGGAGGCATCTGTGATGAGTATCACTGAATGAGACTGAGTGACAAAAAGAACTCCCTGTCTCAACTTGTCCTGATCTTGCCACCACTGCAGAGCCTGGATCAGGGTTCGAGTCACTGGGACTAGTTTGGTAAGGGAATCCTTTCTTTGGGACCAGAAGGCTCTTAAGTGGAACTGAATGTCCCTCATCTGGAATCTTGCCCCCTGGACCACTGCTGTAGAGGCTGCCATGTGGCCCAGGAGCTGCAAGAAATGCTTTGCTGGTCGAGACACCTGAAGGGTGAATGAAGTGGCCAGTTCTATAAGAGTCCTTGCCCTGTCCAGGGGAAGGAAGGCTTTTGCTCTTATTGTATCCAGCTCTGCCCCTATAAAGGTGAGGAGCTGTACTGGCTCGAGAACTGACTTTGGAAGATTGAGGAGCAATCCTAAGGAAGAGAGCACCTGCTGAGTTATTTGCAGATGTGACTTGACTTGGTCTGGAGACTGACCCACTACGAGCCAGTCGTCCAAGTATGGAAAGATGAAGATCTTTTTTATCCTTAGGAAAGCAACCACTATTGCCAGGCACTTTGTGAACACCCTTGGGGCTGATGTTAGGTCAAAGGGCATTGCTCTGAATTGATAGTGGCCTGAGGGCAATTGGAATCTGAGGTACTTTCTGTGGGAGCACCTGATGGGAATGCGAAAATAGGCATCTTTGAGGTCCAGGGAGGCTAGCCAGTCCCCTGGCCTTAGAGAGGGCAGAATTATTCCCAGAGTCACCATTTTGAATTTTGGTTTTAAAAGGTGCTTGTTCAGATATCTTAAATACAGGATGGGCCGCCATTCTCCTTTCTTTTTGGGGGGTTAGGAAACACCTGGAGTACAATCCTTTGCCCCTGTGTAGGGCAGGAACCCTTTCTATGGCTCTGAGAGCCAGGAGGGAAGAAACCTCTGCCTCCAGGGCAAGAGTCTCTGATGGATTTGCAGGTGGAAAGGATCTAGTTCTCATCTTGGGAAATTTTCTGAAGCTGAGAACCAGTCCCTGGCTTACTACTTCCAGGACCCACTTGTCTGATGTCAAAGACTTCCAGTCCTGGACAAAGTAAGCCAGCCTGCCCCCTACAGGTATTGGAGAATCGGCCCGGGTAGACCCATCAGGGTGTCTGCTTGGCAGGGGCTTTAGACTGAGGGGTGGAAGCAGGCCTGCTCATTCTCCGTCTGCCTCTCCCTCTGAAGAACCCCCTCTGAGCATAAGAGGAGGAGGCGGCCTGGGCTTGGTAAAAAGGCCTTTGAAAAGGCCTGCCCCTGCCCCTGGACTGCTGTCTCTGAGGAGTGGCTTGCCTTTCTTTGGCCTGAGCACTCCTGTAGGTGGTCCTGTACTCATCCATCTTCTTCATGTAGTTCTTTGTCTTCTCTGGTGCCATGGCTTGGAGGGACAGGAAGCGCATCCTCAAGATCACGAGAACAGCTGTGCGGGAGTCTGAGCTGGACGTCATTGTCCACCTAGGGACAAATGACCTGGCTCATTATGAGATTAGAGCAGTGCAGAAGGACTTTGTAGAATTGGGGAGGGGCCTAAGACAAGTAGCACACACAGTATCCTTCTGAGGTGCTGCCTGTCAATGGCATGAGTGAGGCGAGGGTACTTTGCACCATGCAGTTTAATGAATGGCTGAAAAAATGGTGTGGAGCACAGGGGTTTGGCTTCATTGGGGACTGGGGTTCCACCTGCAGGGACACCAGCCTATACTGGCAGGATGGTCTGCATCTGTCCAGGAAGGGAACAAGTCTTTTGAGCAATCGGTTTAAATGCTTCATTGGCAAGCTTTTAAACTAGTCTAGGGGGGAGGCACTGATAAGCAGCAGGAAAATCTCAGCCTCCCTACAGAACAGGGTACTAAATGAGAAAAAGACTGAGGTAGAAAGGTCAGTGGGGATGCTGCAAAGAAGGTAAAGCCATCAAAACTGGAGAGCAATGAGTACCAATGCCCGTAGTCTGAGTAACAAGCTTCCTGAATTAGTGGCCTTGATGGAGGAGGAACATCTGGATATTGTGGCAGTCACATAAACATGGTACACAAAACCATGACTGGGACGAAACATACCAGGATACACTATCTACAGGAGGGACAGGGAGGGTAAGAGAGGAGGAGGAGGGTAGCTCTTACACAAGGGAAGGAATCAAAGCAACAGAACAAAAGGAAAACAAGGAGGAGAAGAAGCACTGTGGGTAAATTTGAGGCAGGCAATGGCACCACAATCCACACAGGGTTAGATACAGACCTCTTCAGGGGAGGAAATGGACAAGGAAATGATAGAAAGTATACTTAGAATGGCAGAAAAGGGAGATATTGCTGATGGGTGATCTGAATATGCCAGATGTTAACTGGAGTGCAGCTGCAGCAGCCTACTCAAGAGCGGGCTATTCTAGATGCCCTACAGGGATGCCTAGACAACTAGTATTGGAGCCCACCTGAGAGGGAGCAATCTACACCTGGTTCTCTCAAATGGAGATGGAGAGGATCACAGATGGAGAAGTGGGTAGCCATCTGGGAACTAGCACCACCGAGCAGTATGGTTCACAATAAACACAGCAATAGAGTCAAGCCATACAAAGGCAAAAGTACTGGACTTTAGGAGGGCTGACTTTGCCAAAATGGGTGAGTGCCTAAGGAATGCACTAGCAAATGGGCAGGAAGGAGGGGTGGAAGAACAATGGGGAATAATAAAAACTGCCATCACAGAGGTAACAAGCCTTTGTGTGAAGCAAATAAAACGAAACGATGTAAGAAACCACTATGGTTCTCAAAGGAAGTGGCAGTGAAGGTTCAAGAGAAAAAGAAAGCATTCAGGAAGTACAAGGAATCTCAGAAGGAGCAGGACAGAGAATTGTATCAGTTAAAGCAAAAGGAAGCTGGGAAGGCAGTCAGAACAGCAAAGGCCCAAACCGAGGAAAGATAGCCAACTCAGTTAAGAAAGGGATAAAACCTTTTATAGGTACATCAGGAGCGAGAGAGACCAAGGGAGGGATAGTGAGGCTTAATAAAGGGGAGTGAGGGTGGGCAGAGGGTGACTGTGAAAGGTAGAGATACTGAACAAATATTTTGCTCAGTATTTACAAAGGAAGAGGGGAGGTAAAACAAACAGTAGAAACACTCTGAATACAGAAGTTGATACCAGCCCATTTACAGAAAAAGGGTTCTGAAAGAACTCTTAAAACTGAAGGTGGACAAAGCAATGGGGCCTGATGAGATTCATCCCAGAATTTCAAAAGAACTATAGAACTAGTGACACCACTGACTACCCTCTAACAAATCATGGGAGGATGGGGTGGTACCAGAGGACTGGGGAGGGCAGATGTAATTCCCCTTCACAAAAGTGGTAGCAAGGCAGAAGCAGGAAACTACAGACCTGTTAGTTTAACCTCAGTGGTAGGGAAAATGATGGAATCACTTCTGAAGGAAAGAACTGTCGAGTATCTAGAGGCCAGAGGGGCGCAGGACCCAAGGCAACATGGATTCAAAGCGGGAAGGTCATGCCAGACAAATCTGATAGATTTCTTTGACTGGGTGACCAAAGTAGTAGATCAGGGAGGGCTGTGGACATGGCCTCACCTA